>JAPCWY010000005.1:19097500-29097500 GCA_028455895.1 Rhodomyrtus tomentosa | reverse complement strand
GGATTGCGGGAGGGAGTTAGGGAGAGAGTGAGGGGGAGAACCCAACCGCTTTGCTTAAAAAAGAAAGCCAAAGGGCTCTGGGGGGAAGGCCCCGGGGCATCCCCCCAATTGTAGACGTTGTTGTGCCTGCAAAAAAAAAATAGGGTCCCCTCCCTCCCTTCCCCCTCCCCTTGCTCCGCAATCAGCGTCAATGCAAACGCGGCAGGGGGCTTCTCTTCCCCTAACAGTATCTGCAAAAAAAAAAAAAAAAACATAAACAAAAAGTGAGCCTCTCCATCCCCCCTGCGTCTACAATTGGGGGAGCAACCCCAGGCCTTCCCTTAGAGCCCTTCGGCTTTGCTTTTTTAAACAGAGCCGGAGGGCTCTCTACCCTCACTCCCTCCCTAACTCCTTCCATCATTTCCTCAATGATCTCTATTTCGATTACTCACTTAACTCGCAAAAATTGATACGAAATAGAACACTTACATTCAATCGGGACCTGAGGGTGGTTCACTACTGACTGAATAGGCTCAATATAGATCACGACACTTATGAAATGGCAAGGTAAATGATGAATTCAACAGTTGATATGTAATTACTAAGCAAAAAATTGAACATTTTCACTAACAATTCATGTTACATTTCACATATAGATCAGTCTATGAACCTTAGATGCCAGCAAATGGCATTGCATGTAGGCGAAGTTGATCTGCGCATAATCTCTTATCTGCAAAATTTGGGATTTTACGGCGTTTATAAGATGGGATTTGTACAGCTTTACTGGCATTTGATTACCACATTGGTCGAGCGGTGGAGGCCTGAGACCCATACCTTCCATTTGCCGGAAGGTGAATGCACGATCACTCTGCAAGATATTGCATTGATCATTGGGTTTCCCATCAATGGACTTGCAGTTACTGGCCATATTGATTGGAACTGGGGCGCTCTCTACGACAATTTGCATGGTGCTCGCCCAGCCAACTTACGCGGCACACATATAAATTTAGCCTGGTTGACTCAAACCTTTCATCATCTTCCTGAATACGTTGATGACATCACCATAGTAAATCATGCTTGGGCATTCATCCTTTGCCTTCTTGGAGGATCTATTTTCATGGACAAATAAGGTGCCCGAGTAAATTTGTTGTTTCTCCCACTATTGACCAACATCAAGGCCTCAATGCCATACAATTAGGGTTCAGCGGCACTAGCGTGATTGTATCATGAGTTGCGTCGTGCAACCCGTCCGAATATAAAGCAAATGGACGGTGCCTTGTATGTACTTCAAATTTGGGAGTGGGAGCGCTTCAAATATATCTCCCCTAACACTGTCTTACGATGTTCTCTTGCGAGAAGCACCTTATGGCAGTCGATATGTGATAAATTGTATTTTTTGTTCGTGTGTCATTAAATCTTTCAAGTGCATATAATACATTAAAATATAATGTGTTTTGTTTGTGCAGCTAAAGCCGAGTCCGATATACAACTGACATCCCCATGCATACTGTGCAACACATACGCTTACAATTTGATCGAATGGCACCCAAAGATGTGGGTTGAATATACTGTTACTTTTAAAATTATTTTTTCATTTAATTTGATATGATTTATTACGATAACAGATTGATTGGGAGCCCTACCAAGAATTTCGAGAGGATGTACGGATTATTGCTTACATGGACAACACTGTTGGAGGTCGAAGGTCCCACTCATCTGTCACTAGATAGTTGAGTGGCCGTATCCAGACCGTGTACTTCGACAGTTGGTTTGGACCAGCCAATATTTGTAAAACTCGTAGATCATACTGTCTTGCATTGTCTTGATAAACGCAACGCAAGACGAACTGGGAGATTAAGCATAGACTATGGATTGAATTGTGGGAGCAACGTGCCGACCGTATAGCCTCGAGTCGACAACATGCGGAACAACTCCACTTCCATTTAGCATATATGGAGTGATTCCATCAACACACACGAAAGTGGATTTCTATTCCGGGAGTCTCCTTGGGTTCAACAGTTAGTGCAAACACTTCCAATTTAATTCATAAATTATTGGTATTTTATAACTTTTACTAATTTTCATATTATTACCAGGCCGATGGCATCGAAAAAATTGTACATATCATGGATTCAGTCGGTCTATACTCCTCAAGCTTGGGAAGAAGTCATGACGATAGCTAAGACAATGCTAATGCTCTGAAAGAGAATAGGTGCTTGACAATGATGCCACCACCCCCAATTGGCAACTACCGCGGCACCCATTGGGTTGAACGATGAGGATGACCCTACTCAAACTAATCAGCCGACCTGGAGGACTCCTCGAGGTCATCAATCTGATAATGTCATCCCCTATTCGGTGGAATATCATACGGCGAATATCGCCCCCCAAGTCACTCCGGAGTTCAACCAGCATTTTGATACAAGGTACACCTAACTTGTCGGATCGTTTGGCGAGGGATCCGCTTATGCAGGGTACAGCCAATTTCCAACTCCACAAACTCCAGCTAGCTCTTCTGCAGAATATGGATCCGGTTACTCTCAATTTTATCCAGACTCTCCTCTTGGATATGACATATTTCCACCTGATATGCCTTCATCATCGTCATGTCTTGCTCGGCCAGCTCATCATTCCCACTGGTACAACGCTAGGCCTCCTGATGCACGAAGACAACCTCCTTGCGGAACAGAAGGTCATGGACCAAGAGGGCATCATTAGAAATTGTAATTGCTGGTGATGATGCTTATTTTATAATGAAGATCCCATTGCTTTTTTTTATAGAAATATCCCATAATTATAATAAATGTAATATTACGTACGATCCACAATTTAAAAAAAAAAAATAGCAGTTAGGTTGGCCTTGGGAGGGGATGGTCGAGTCTGGCTTGGCAGTGAGTTTGTCGATTGAACCTCGCTCGACAACCAAAGTGCCGAGCGGGCCCGGCGATGTCACGCCCCAACTCTTGAGCCCGCAGCATCCCTTGCGAAATCGCCACTAAGTCATGAAGATAGTGTTACAGGCACACTATCGACCTATCACTTATATTGCGCATGCAGAATGTGCATAACTCTCAACAACAAGATCGTCATGGGATAGAGAAGTAGGAAATCAATACGATCAATTCAGCAAAAGACAGTTCACTACATTAACCAAAAGTAGATGTTAATTAACCCTATAAAGCTAACAACATACAACTTCATTTTTCGGGACGACTCTCTAAGACCTCAAAAAGATAAAGGGTCGGGGTAGGGTTAACTGCTCATCTAACTCAAAAGACTAGTTCCTCAGTCACAATTTAGCATCTACAAGGCTTCGTCACTTAGGACCTGAAAATGTTATCCCACAACGGGCTGAGAAATAAATTTCAATGAATCAAGCCTAAGCTCGATTAGGACACTGATTCGTCCAGAATATTCTAAACATAACAATCACCATGTATAATCACAAAGTAATGCTCATCCACATGCATACTCTTCAGCTTTCAGCCATATATAATGCAATGCTCGACTCGACTAAGCAGCCACATCAGTCAATCACTCAAACCATGCATCGCATCCACAAGTACGAACAGGACACTTGCAAGTCCAATTATTACCAATAATCGCGCCATTGGCGCAATGAGAGGATCTACGCAATTAACGTGATTTGACTCTCACAAATAATGCGATCCAGCACATTCGTTCGATCTAGCATTCTTCTGGCAGGACCGGGTTACGTTCCTTTTCTCTCGGCAATGGCTACTACGAGAGGTGTCTCTAGTGTGCCTAGCACGACACCAGCAAGTAGGCATCCCTATACGAGACGTCGGTCCATCACAAGCTGCGATCGGCATCCAATAATCCCTTATAATTGCGCATGCTGTCGGGGCATGAATTGGTGTGCTTCTAGCAAGTTGTATAATTTCATACAATTGGTACGGTGTCTACTATTAGCAAAATACGAACTTGCCAAGAAAAACTCATCATCGTTCTGTCATATGACCACACAATGCACCCGCCATATCAATTAATTTTATTCTCTTTGATTTAGGTCGGATGCTCACACAACGTGCTCACCCTACGGTCATTTTCATGCTAAACATATTTCTTTGATTTTGCACATGGTCATATGCATATGCAGACTACCAATTAAACGCTGCAATTATTAATGGAATGATTAACCCCTAAACGAATGCCAATTCAATCATTGAGCAATCCAGGCATCCAATCAAACATATCAATGAGGCGATCAAACCAATCAGACCATCAATTTAGTTAAGCAATATATCACGGCTGACTCGTACAATAATTCTTTATTAGCCGATTTACTTTACAAACACCGATTGATCGCTCGTCTCTAATCTATCACTCACTTGCGATTGAACCACAGTCCACAATCAATTAATTCACTCTATTAATCAATTAGCCACAAACGACCTAGGCTAATCCGATTAATTTAACCGATCATGGCCATTTACCCTAAACCTAATTTCTATCTAAACTAACGACGATCGCGCCACTTAATTACCCTAATCGACTAATCCTAGGCGTAATTAGCGCCCTAACCCAGGACTAGGGTCAACTCACTATCGAGCTAGCTCGGGCGGTCTTGAAAACGACAATGGCAGGTCGCGGCGACGACTCTCAATTTCCTAAAGAAGCCTCGGGTTCTTTGGTTCAACAAGCAACAACACCACTCCACAGCCGTTAGGACACGTCAAGGAGGTCCAGCAAGGGTGATTGGATGGCGGCGAAACTCCGGCGAGGGCAATAGCGGGCTGAAACAGTAATGGTCATAGCAAAACAGGGTAAAACCGAGGCCGTTTTGGGCGATTTTCGACCTCAAGGACCGAGTCAAGGTAGGCTAAGGGTCGAGGACTCATCTAGAGGTTGAGGGGAGCGTTAGGACTGGCTGAGGGCGGCCGAGAATGGCTGGAGGCGGCCAAATGGCGACGGACAGAGGCTCAGCCCAAAATAGAGCAGCCTCGACGAAAATAAAGGAGGGGAATCCGAGCTGTTCTCGAGCTTTATGGGCAACGACAACCCACCATGAGCTCAGGAGAAAGAGAGAAGGGTCTGAGGTGACCGTCGGCGGCGGTGGCGAGCAACTGGAACAAAAGCAAACCTACGCTAACTCCAAAACAGAGCATCGTGGCTTTTGGGGCTGCTCACGGTGGCTCAGGTGACCAATGGCCAGTGAGATGGCGTCGAGATGGTCAAAGGGGAAGTGGTGGACGACGGTGCGGTGGTGGTTGGCACTGGTGGCGGCGAAAACAGTTGAAGGAGGAGTGGGTTCTTCTCGGATTAGGGGGAGCAAAACAGGGCAGGGCTTGACTGTGCGTTTCCACGGCTCTCAGCAGCTAACAACGGCGCTGGCAAGGTCGAGAGTGACGACAGGAGGTAGCTGAACGTAGTGGTGGTCGGTGGTGTGGTGGTGGCTCGAGCAAACCTGACAGAGGAGGGAGGAATGGGGGGGAGGGAGGGCTCGGTCGTGGAAAAAAAGAAGAAGGGGGGAGTGTGCAACAAACGAGAGAGAGAGAGAGAGAGAGAGAGAGAGAGAGAGAGAGAGAGAGAGAGAGAGAGGAGTAGAAGAAGAAGAAGAAGAAGAAGAATGATAGGTGAGATGTGATGAGCTTGGTGAGATTTGACAAGTGAATAGTGTCAAGTCAAGTCAAATTCAAATATTTTGTCCTGTAGTGAATAATTGAAGGGCAATTCGATCTTTTGGTAGATTAGGACTGAAATGAAATTTGGTGCACTGGACAAAGTGAAATTTTGGTAATTTCATATGTTAGGCTCGATCAGGATTAGTCTCGGGCGCGAAAATTAGAATCCTAATTCGTGACGACTAAGAATTTCGAAATCTAATCTAATCTGACTAAAACTTCAGAATTCATCCAAATTTTGTCCCTTAAGCCCTTATGATCAAAAAATTCATACTCAGACTGAAATTCCATTTAATTCCTATTTATAGATTTTAATCACTTACAAAAGGTGAATTTCTGAGGCGTCACAGGCAAGGCCTACTCGACAGTGTGACTACTGACAGGGGTCTGCTCGGCATTAAGACTGCCGAGCGGCCCCTGATTTGGTAAATAAAAAAAACAACTGATTTAGTAAATATTTTTTTTGACACCTGCTTTGGAAAAAAGCCCGAAGTGTTTAGTCAAAATCGTGTAAGAATTATACCAAGTCAAGAAGATTACTCAACGCCAAAAAAGGCAAGGGTTTGACAAGATCTTTCACCACGCAGCAGGGCGTCACTCGAGCCCTAGATCAAAGGCTGTCGCTGAGCATTGAGGTCTAGCGGCGGAGGCAAGACGAAGGAGAGAGGGGGGAAGAAGAAAGAGCGTGCGTGAATAACCTATTATTTTGAAAACACTCGGTTTTTTACATGAGAATTTAAAGTAACAGCTCATTATTTTCAAAATATATATTTTTTTTAATCAAAGGATATTTTCCTCGTTTAATATTTTTTATTATTTTATTATTTTTTCTTTTATTTTTATTTTTTTCGGGAGAGGATTCATGGATGGGGACATCATCCTTCGCCAGATCCGACGAGGGTAACCCTCGCCATCTTCTTGGGTTGTTTCCCTCGTATGACCCCAGCCATGGCCGGGGGAGGGGAGAGGAAAAAGAGAAACAAAAAAAAAAACAAACAAACAAAAACGCCTTTTGGTAAGGCCGTCTTTAAACGATGAGGGCATTTTCCGGACCTTATTTAAATAAGATTCACTTTATGACATTATTTGATAAAATGAGGAAATTTGAATATTTATTTGGAATTTTTTCTCAAAGTTTGGAGTACTCCAATACTTACAAAAATTTTAAGCCGTTTGCCAATTTTTTCTTTTTTAGAACTTGATGGAAATGCATTACATTTCGAAAGTCCTCTAAATTTCTTAAGGCCGCAAAATTAAAATTTTGAGTTTTAGCATTTTCGTTATGTGAATGCATCATTTTTTCCTTCCATCCTTTTGGTTTAGAGAAAAGTTTCGTCCTTTGGGAAAGCTCTATCTCCATCAGAGAAAGCTTTTCCTTCCATTTTCGCTTTAGAAACAGCTCCATTGAGCACAATAAAGAGGGCTCTCACAAACTATCCGAGAGCACGGTTGCGCAGGGCTCTTTGTCTATCCTCTTTTCGACGGCTTTAATCCACCGCTCAACCACCGGCCTCCGCTCTATTTCCCGTTCTGGGTCTCGTCCACTTCTGCAATGAAACCTGATCGCCCTGCACGTCCATGTTGATCGGCAGCTTGTTCATGATTTCGCTCTACGATTACGACGTGTTCTCGTCCTTGGGTCACTAGAGGTTGTCACTTTATACGGATAATTCGTGGACTAGGTCATGACTGAATAACGGTTGTAGATTATTCTTAACTTACATTCTACAAGGCAGATCATTCCTAGTCCCCATAGGACTGAGTATTCATCTTTTAAGAATTAGATTTATTTTCAATTTATCATTCTTCTTTATATCTAACGATTAAACTCCCACGCTAACCCAATATTTTCGGAGCTAATCGTCCCGGAACCAATGCCCTCTCAAGAGCTTAGATGCGAGCGAATCAAGAAACCCTCCCACACAAATTGTACCCACAGGCGCCTCGGCAATGATTTTTCTAAGGAACACCTTCCTTAATTTCCGACGAAAAACTAGTATCGGAACCACATCCATTATATCAATCATTCATCAGAATAAATCTCCGAAGCTCGACAATGCCAGCAATTCCGCTCATTCGCTATAGCTGGATCAAGCACATTTTTGAACTAGGTATAAAAGATAACAGCTCTATATGATTTTTCTTCAGCAATGGAAATCCAAGCACAGGACTTACATGCATCATCTTAATAACAATAAACGGATTTCATAAAATTCCGAAAGAGCAGTACAGTACAAAATCCATTAACCCCAGTCCAAAGTCCACTAAGCATTGCAGGAACATTGACGAGGAACACTGACGAAGACTTACAACCCACGCAGCATACTCTGAACTGAACCAAATATACATATTAGTCACAGATTTCACACATCAACCCATGTTCTCTCTGCGGCGAACATATCTCGTTCTGTCATTGTATCTTGGCCTGTCCTTAGCTCTCTGAGGCTGCGGCTCCACTCTCCTTTGCCTCTCGGGCGATCTTTGAACAATCTCACCGTTGACAAATAACTCAGCTACAACGCATAACAAGACCACAGTATAAGTTAATACCCTTCTATGACATCAAGATCAGCTAGAAACTAACATACTAGTAAGTCCAAACAAAAAGGTGAATTAGATTTATGAAATATGTGCTCCATATTTAGAGATGGCATACAAAACATGCTGCTACATCTTAATAGCCCCGGATTAGTATCATGCCTTAGAAATATGACAAACCATGCCGACGAACCTTCAATGTTTTCGCAACTCTGTCATACATGGAGCATTGAAAAACTTATCCCAGTTACCATACCAGTCCGGGGGCACGTAAGTCAAAGGATACCCATGTGGCGCTATTAAGGAAAAAGGACCATCCTATACGTGGAAATTAAGTAAAAAGGGTAAAGGCACCATTTTTATCATCTGCAATGAGTATAATCAATTGATTGCAGTTTACCACAACCCACCATCCGCCGCATTCTGCTGAGAGTCCACAGAAGGACTTCTAAACAAAATGCTTTTACCTTGATGTATTTTCTCAATAAGCCTATGACAAACCAAGACAGTAGTGCTTTTCCGGAAAGTGATCTTGAAAATTTCTCTCTAGCAAATGATTATTTAGAACCAAAAACAACAATGGTTCTAATGTTGTTAAGTGGAGAATAGACCTTTATATATTGTCTATTAAACGATAGTTTCCACATTCATGTAATGGCGAGAAAAATGAACTTTTTGCACTTGTCTCTTTGGACAAAAAACAGAACAAAAGCAAAAACAACCAAAAATCCTTTTGAAGCCAAAAAGAGCATTTACAAGAATAGTTCCATTATATATTTGCCAAACAAGTCCATAATAATAAATATTTTCAAAATGGAGAGCTCTACACTGCATCTTAAAGCATTGCCAAAACAAGGCCAAAGTATTTCCCTAGTGGAATCCAAAGAAGTGGTACTGCAGTCACATTAACAACGACATCAGGCAAGTCCATCAACAAATGTAGTAACAAGGATATAGCTTTTCACAATCTCATGCACACACCTTCTTATCAATGTAGAAGTCATTTTTTCATTATGTCTACAAGAAATAAAGTCCGCTTCTAGACCATGCAAAGTTCATAGAAGTATACTGTCGCAATTAACAACCGCATTCAATCATCCTGACCAGAAAAATATGTTCAGCTCCATTGATAAAGTCAATTTCATCTATACACAAGTAGCATATAAATCAGTACTTTTTACAAAAACGAAGGTCCACGGCTCAGTGTGTCAATTAGTTTGCAGCCAGTAAAATTAAGCTTGTTCATCAAAAACTGCCTAACATTATTGAGACACGAGTCACTATAAGATCCGTAATCAAACTCATGACAAACTCAAAATATAGTGTAATGATGAAGTGCTTATGTTTCATCACTGACCTGCAGATCCATGAAATTAGAAAGCTGAGAATAGTTATAAAGAGACATTTGATATAAGCCCATTAGCATAAACAGCTAAACAATGCCGACAGACTCCTCAGATTTGCCATGATGAACTACCACGCAGGCAGATATTCCTGATTGACATATTTTAGTCACCCATCACTATCGACACTCACCCATCACTAACGACACTCACCCAAGAGATAAGACCTAATCAGACTTGCGATAAAACGCATTTTAGTGAAATGATGAAGTGCTTCTGTTTTGAGAGGCAATCAAGGATATGTATGACGGTGTTACATGTGTGAAGACTTGACACATCAAGTTATCTTCCAACTAAAGTAGGATTACACCGAAGTTCTTCTTAGAGCCCTTAACTTTTTGCCCTGGTTATGGATGAGCTAACAAAAGATATCCAAGATGAAATGATGTGATGTATGTTATTTGCAAACGAGATTGTGCATCTTAATGAGACCAGGGCTGAAGTTTTCACTAAATTAAAATTATGGAGAAGCATGTTGGAGTCTAAAGGATTTACGTTAAGTCGAAATAAGATCGAATACTTGAAGTTTGAGTTCGACACGGTAGGAAGAAGAGATCAAAAAGCTGTCAATAAGCTCAAACAGGAGATACCTAAGAAAGATACTTTCAAATATCTGGGATCAATATTGCAAAAGAAAAGAAAGATTAATGAGAATATACGCCATAAAATCAAAGCAAGTTGGATGAAATGGAGTAATGCATCAGAATGTGTGATTGCAACATTCCTTTTAGGTTAAAAAGAAAATTTTATAGAACAGCAGTAAGATCTGTCATGTTGTACGGAGCTAAATATTGGCCAACACAGAAGCGTGCAGCAAAAATGAAGATGTTAAGGTAGATGTGTAGTCATACAAGGATGAATAGAATAAGGTATTAAGATATTCGATGAAAAGTTAGAGTAGAACCAGTAGCAAAAAAGATGAGAGAACATAAATTGAGATAGTTTGGCCATAATTTTCAAAAATCCGTAGATGCTTCGGTAAGAACAGAAATTTGCTACAGAGAGCATAACACGAAAAAAGGAAAAAGTTGGTCGAAATTTTCTATAAGGAAAGTAGTAAAACAAAATTTAATGGAGTGGGAAATAGATTTGCATAAAGCTTGTCCTAGGACGAAGCATAGGAAGACTAATAATATTGTAAAGAGGCAAAATTCTCATATTTTTGTCCTTTTTAGTCCTTTCCCAATATATATTTATCTATATTTTCACCTTTGTTTATTTATTTTTACATATTTATCTATTTTTCCTTGATCAGTCTTGCTTTTATTTTATGTACATTTGAAGTTCTACTGCCGATCCCAACTAATTTAGAATAAAAGTGTTGATGTTGATGAAGTGCTTCTGTTTCATCTCCACTGAACTGCAGCTATATGTAACCAGAAAGCTGAGGATAGTTAAAAGAGACATTTGATATTAGTCAATTAGCATTCAAAGCTGAACATTGTCGACAGACTCTTCAGTTTTGCCAAGATGGACCATCACACATGCAGAAGTTCTTAATCGACACTTTTTAGTCATTCATCACTAACGACACTCACCATGCAATAAGACCTAATCAACCTTGCGATAAAACGAAGTTTAGTGTAATGATGAAGTGGTTCTGTTTCATCTCCACTGAACTGTAGCCACATGTAACTAGAAAGCTGAGAATACTGATATTAGTCCATTAGCATTCAAAGCTGAACATAGTCAACAGACTCTTCAGCTTCGCCAAGATGGACTATCACGGACTTAGATGATCTTGATAAAGCATAATTTTGTTATTCATCACCCACGACACACACTCATACTCACTAGGCAAACATCATATATGCATAATCAATCGTTAAACTAAAACCATCCTATTTACACTTCACATGAGTGATTCAACCATTAATAATGACACAGTCCCAGCAAAAAAGCTGCCTTCAACTTGTTATTGTTGACTACAAATGCAAAGTATATGACTGATCAAACGAACTAACGTATATTTCTATACTTGAACATAAATAATGGAGGCATACGGGCTTTTAAAGTGAGAAATTTCTTCTTTTAGTTGATTAAATGCAACAAGTAGTGTCATCCAATTTTTAAGACTCCCTCCAGTAAAAGCTTATAGAACATTGAAAAAGCCATAGCTTTCCCTGATCAGGATAATCTACCAAATTCTATAGCATATGCTTTCTGACATCTAATCCTTCTTTAAACATTCACGCCGACGTCTGTATGGCAACACAACATGCGATGTGGGAAAATGTTAAACCATTATCTATTCTTGAAATATACTCAAGATCTAAAGAAAAATTGTAGATCCCTATTTTAACCATCAATATGTCATCACCAAGCTATATGCAACATTGATAAAATAAAGGATAGATTGTGATTCATCACTTTACCCCCATAATCCTTGTACTCAGGATCAACATAGGAGTCCGGAAGCACGAACAGTACCCCAGGCAAACCTGTTCACAGATACAAATCATTTCAGAGCTGAGGAAAAGACCAGCTTAACGAAACCAGATAAAGAGAGAGACAACTAACCTTCAAGCTTGTTTGATGTCTCCTCATCAATCTCACAGCCGAACCCTAAATATCTCTCGCAGGACACGTTGTATATCTTCTGCTTTGCTTCCTCCTCACTGATACACATTAGCAAGCAAAAGGAACACTAAATCAACCTGAAGCCCCGACATTTGATCGTCTAAATTATTAGCACATCTGATGCAAGCTCGCCCATCAAGATCACGTAGCAGTCAAACGCAATCCACACAGGGATTATCAATCCAAAAGGGCTAGCCTAAAAACCATATAGAAGGACCTCCAATCATTCATAGAGTAAGGAAAAAAATAGTCTAAACTTTCCTTAGAAGTTTAGCCCCTCCCCTTGCAATCCGGACCGTCCGTGTTATGAATGTATGTATCAGATTATAAATAATAAAAAAATATATATAAAACATTCAAAAATTTACCACCCTAAAAACCGGAGATTTGGGAGTCCATATTAAAAAAGAAAGAAATAAAGAAAGAAAGAAAGAGAGGATGGTCCAGATTGCAAGCTAGGTGCTTGAAATTTTAGGCATCCGGATCCAGTGGAGTAAGCACTAGGCGACACAAAATAAACAAATTTGACTTCGTGATAAGTACAGTCCGTAACAGAACCAACCTCATTACCTGCACCAACACTTCGATGAACAATCTGAACTCTAGTAAACTTATGCCAAAACTCCTAACATTTTGGGTTTTCTACAGGGGTCTCTATGTAATTAAACATGCCACAGGAGTGTTACCAAAACATTTCACATGAACAGAGGTGTCCGTAACCTTTCACATATCCAAAAGTAGGCATCTCCACGCCTTTCAGACAAGTTACTTTACGTCAATGCAACTTATCCTTTCTCATATCTTCCAAACCACGACAAAAAGAGAACAATGAAAAATCCACTACCTCCCGACAACTTTGGCTAGGGTTTGGACATAACAATCGATCATCTGCTGCTTCGTGGCGTTTTCACCCCCAGGCTTGTCCATGACGATGAGCCAGTGGTTGTAATCGCACCCCGGGAACAGCGGCGCCATCTCCGTGGGAGGCCGGTCGCTGAAGTTCGAGCCGGAGTTCAATGGCGAGTACGCGGAGCCGCCGGACCGGTTCACGCGGCACCGTATGGGAGAGAACCGAGCCGTCGAGCCTCCGAAGGAAGTCGATCCGACGGCGTGGGAGAGAGGACCGAGAGCTCGGCGGTGGAAGAGGAGCGAGGGGAGCGCAGGAGGGGAGGTGACGGAGGTCGTGGTCGAGAGGAGGCGTTTGGTGGTGAAGAAAGAGAAGACGGTAAGGCGGCCCGCGGCGGTGCCGGAGGCCGTGGTGGTGGCGGTAGCGAGGGCGCGCGCTAGGGTTTGGGCCATGGTTGGGAGAGAGAGCTTGAGCTTGAGCTTGAGAGCAACAGCGACCGCGAGAGTCAAATACTTCCGACACTCCACCCAAATTTTAATCTGAGCATGACCCAGAAGAGTCATCTGATGTCCGTGAGAAATTATTCAATAGTCAGATATCACCGGGTCAACATCCTACGTGGCGTGCGTGGCTCCGTTAAGATCTCGACATGTATCCAGAGAGTGACGTGGAAAATAGCTCTCTCTATCTCTCTCGAGATCTCGAAATTGCAAGCTCGGCATTAATAAAAGAGACTGACACAACCAAACATTAAATGCCTCTTCCCTTCTGTCTCCTATTTTACGTTTTTTATTTTTTGGTCGAATCCTCTTTTACGTTTGAAGGTGTACTTTATTTCCCGACTCCAATTTTTTTTTTTTTTTGTGTTTTTTAATCACAAACGGGCCCGTTTTGGAACCGGAGCTCTGAGTCCGATCGCGTATCCGTCGTCTCCCAGGATTACAGAGCTTGTTCCCACGCCATAGAATGATCCCCCACAAAAAACCAACATTCACCGAGCAACTGAGCTATTAGCGTAAATGTACGCAAGAATCCAAGATGGATTAAGGTTGGTAACCGCTGAAGTTTCGATTTTTTTTCCCTTTCCCCTGTTTCTATCTGAGGAGTCGTTAATGTTTACACAACCTCTATTTTCGTTTCTTGCAGAGTGGAAGGCTTGAAGATATACTTAAGGAAGCTTTGAGGTCTCTTGCAGAGTGGAAGTCTTGAAGATAGACACGGAGAAGCTTTGAGGTTTGGGTGAGAAGACGACAATGGAGGAGCGCGTCGATGGAGTGACTTTAGGAGGTAAACTTGACCTCTCTCATTCTTCAGTGAAAACGTATTCTCTCTTGTGTTGATGATGCATATTTTCTAGGCATATTTCCCATAATTGGTGATGACTGACAGGATGGTTGATCTCCTCACTTATATTCTCGCATATATGCATTAGATTATTCATAATCCTAGTAGCCAGCTCGACTTGTGAGCTCTCAATTTTTTTTTAATAACTAAATTTGTTTTTCACTTTGTCATTCTTTTTCCAATGATTAGATTTGCTTTTATTGTAGAGGCCACAAAGAATAATAGCATCATGCATAATGTCGACAAAGAATTTGAATTTAGAATTGACATGACATTTGCTAACGAGGTTGAGGCTTATAATACATACAATGCTTATGCAATTTTCAAGGGATTTGGAGTACGAAAAGGACAAAAAGCAAACAACAGTAAAGGAAAATTGTGTAGATGCACATTTCTTTATAATTGTCGAGGACACTCTCCACCAATCCCACCTCATGAACAGAGAGATGTTTATAGAACAATGAAGAGAACCGGATGTCAAGCTTGAATTAAATTCAAAATTGAAGATGGAGTTGGATAATAGTCGAGTTTAAGTATTCTCACAATCATCCTTTCATTGATGATAGACAAAAGTACTTGATATGGTCGTATAGGCACATTCCAGATGCTAGTAAAAGTATTTTGACTTCTATGATCGAGGCGGGTACAAGGGTTACGAAAGCATATTCCTACCTTAGTGGTGAAGCGGGAGGACCAAATAATGTTGGCTTTACTTTACGTAATTGTCATAATTATGCGCAAGCAAACAAAAGGAAGAAATTTAGTGTTGGCAATTGTCAAAGCTTCATTGACCATTTTAATTGCTTATAATCAATGGAAGCAATTTTTCGTATCCATTTCAGTTGGATAATGAACAAAGACTAACGAATTTTTTTTTTTTTTGTCTGATGGCGTGTCTAAGTTGGATTATGAAAGTTTTCGAGAGGTGGTGGTGTTCGATACCACTTACCATACAAACAAGTACAATATGATATGCGCACCTTGTCACGCCCCGAACCTAACGAGCATGTGACCATCCCATCAAGCCGTTGACCTTCAATAATCTCCCAGGATCCCTCGGCCAATCATATCATAACTCGAAAGAGAAACAAGTTCATGAAAGCCATAAACTTGCTCCACACAAATTACAACGAGATGACTCAGAACAAAGGGTATGCACTTCTCAAAAGTATCAAAGTCAGTTACAAATCTAACTCCAAATAATATACAATTCCTCAGGTCTCAATCACATTCAATATGATTTCCTCCACCGACGTCCTCAAACGTTAACCCATGGCAAGTTCGGGCTTCCTTCGCCTGGACCTAAAAAGTTAATCCCCCACTGAGGTAAGATATAAATCTCAGCAAGCTCACCCTAAACCTAAACTAGACCGTTAGTCCCCCCAAACAACATTTCAAACACAATAGGCAGGGATTCTTCAGGTATGTCAACACATGATATTTAAACATCAAGGCATCTCGATATAATTGGTATAAAGCAATCACGATTCAAGGGCAATCATATCATCACAACCAAGCTTCCTACTAGCACAACATTAAGTTCATAAGCGAAGGCGTATTCTCAATTTCGTCGCAAATTCTAATTTCAATGGCCAAGCCCGCGTCAACAAGCATCAGGCTAATGACAAGTTCAATCCCAATGGCCAAGCCCGCGTCAATACGCATCAGGCTAATCAAGGTCTTGATTAGGAGTTACTTACTGTGACATTCTGATTTTCAGTCAATTTCAGACTCATTAATGAGAAATGAATCTAGAAATGTATTTTAGTCATATCTCGCTCGAATCTGATCAATTCGAGTAGACTGACCAAAAGAGAAAGGCTAACGCGAGACATGGTACGTGGACCTAGGAAATTCGAACAAGAAATGGCACTTTGACCATAAGAATTGTCGAGGGGATATTTAGAACCACAAAAAGGCCGATGTAATAACGATTAGGGAATGCCTTGCGGGTGTCATACGATTAAAGCGCGGGTGATACCGCTTAACCAACTGATGATTTGCAAAATTTTTCCTAAATCGGACATTAAAAATCGAGATCATAGGAACTAGTGATAGACCCTCATAATTACATGACAACCAAATACGTCACTAATTGACGAGCCCTAAATGTGACGAGAATCACAAGGTCGATACGCATAAAGTCTACAAAAGCTACCTGTTGGTTCGGGATAGGCTGGAACCACATCTAATAGATGAAACCATCAGAAACGAGTATTGACAATTGAAAATGAAGAATTAAGAATTCCAACGTCATTCGGATTGGCCGTGACCCTATCGAAGAGTTTTGGAGCTAGAAAAACGACGTTCTAAACGTCGGGAGTAAAATTATCCTTTTGCCCCTCAAGCTTAGAACCTTGCCATGCATTTGAAGAAGGGCAATTTGGTCATTAAACTCACCCCAAGACCACCTAAAATTTGAAGGGTTATTGGCCATTGGATTGAGTTGGAATGACAAGTGGACAAGTGTCACAAGATTAAGCATTGGATGGTCATGGCTAACTTAATTCACCTAACATTCAACCTCTTTGACCAAGCCTTATATATAGCAAATTTCCTCTCTCTCTCTCTCCTCATCCATGACCGGCCATTTCACTCCCTCATAGCTCACGACCACTCTTCTTCTTCCTTTTTCTTCTCGCTGCCGCCCGACCAATTTCTGGTTCTCAGTTTGCCGCCCACGACGACCACTTCCGGCCACCTCCTGACTGCCGACCGATCACATCAGCTTATCTCTACATCTTGCCAACCTCCTCGAGTTGGAAGCAAGCCATTTGGATCACTAAGGAGCTCCGGCCAAGAGTTTTCCCGAGAGCCGACAGAATCAGACTCAATCTGAGGTAGGTCCGGTTTCTAATTCTTTTGGAGGCTGAAATGTTGGATTTTTTAGGTCAAATTTTATGGAGGTCTAGTAGACATGTATATGAATCTGTGATAAAAATTTGAGAGTGATTTGAAGAAGTTTTGACCCCAAATCGATCTTGTGAACTTGGAACAGAATCTGTCAGAAAACTGACTTCAGAGATCCGGCGACTTCCGAAGTGATTCTGACGACCATTCGACTTTAAACTCACGGTGAGCCTATTAGACCCTTAGATAGACATGTTAAGAGGTAGGATAGTGAGTAGATGAAGGATTTGATGAAGGTTTAGGACTGGAAGTGCACGGTATGCACAGAACCGAGAGGAACCGGTTCGGTCTGTTCAAAATCGATTCTTGTGGGAGCAAGAGCAGATGGTGATGAGTCTCAAATTGATGTTTAAAACATGTTAAGATGATGAGAGTTGTGTTCTAGAGGATTATGATTCATGGAATGAGGAATTTGATATGGAAAATTGATGAATTGATTGAATATTCTGGGTTGCGCGGTGAGTTGAACCCTTGAACTATTTGGCCGAGACTTGGAGGCCATTACAAGAAGAGATTTGTGTTATCAAGCTTAAGGTAAGGGAATCATAAACTTAGGATAAGAAGATTGGACTCAATTGGGTGAGACAAGGTTTAATTGGATTGATTTATGAGAATTTTCCAAAGGATAGCTCTTGGTATGTACCAAGTGGCTATAGGAGGGTTATGTATATTATTGTTTATGCTTGAATTATCCACCATGTGTGTGTGTCACTTGATTGCCTCGCATGTCATGAGTTTTTTGAATTGTGCCTGAATTGGACATGTTGTCATGTATGGAAAATGACTTAAAAATCATGGCATAAGCATGACATGGCGAGGCCTTGAGGCGTGTGAGACGCGGGACGGAAGATGGATACCCTGATGCAATGTAATCGCGAGGTGCAGTTGATGTTGTGTGGCGCCTTGATGCGATCTAATCGCGGGGTTAAGATGGTCGCGGTCCTTATGCGAATTATTTGCGAGACGGAGGTTTGTGGTGATGATATTAGCTTGTAGATTCATTGGAACCTGATGTGTTTACATGAGTTGTCGATGACGGCTTGATGCGTTTAAGTGGACCGAGCTTGATGCGATCTAATCGCGGGCTGGAGGATAAGGCAGGCAAGATGAGGTGATTGTGATGAAATGGCTAGATGAGGTGTGCATAATCATCTGAGTGTGACATGGTGTCATAGTTGCATGCCCATCATCTGTTTGTCACTATTCTTATTTGTATGTGCTTGTTTGATTGTGAGTTTGAAATTTTGGGAGGGGTGACTACCTGAGTGGACGATCAGCCTGACCTAGGGTTAGGACTCTTTTACTGAGATGTGTATTTCACCCCTTTGGAGACCCACTTTTTTACAGATCTTAGGCCTTAGCTATGTGGCCTATTCGTTTTGGGGATCCCAAGGAGATGACGGCATATTTTGACGAGTTCTCGAATAGGCAAGGGAATATTTATGTGAGAAAATGTACGGTTATATGGGTCCACAAGGGTAGCCCGGACTAGAAGCCTCATAGGTTCGAGGCATGGTTCAAGAAGATCGGTGATGAGTCGATCGGGCAGCTGAAGCCCCACGAAGTACTCCAGGGAGTTATCCCTGATTGGTGCCAAATCGTCGAGGAGTAGGAGCTGCCAGAGGGGTCTGTAGTTGTGTTTAGGAATGGACTGGAGAAGACCCCGACCTTGGAGTTCACTAAGAACGAGGTGATTGTCGTGGAGGCTACCGAGGAGGATCTTGTCGAGCCGTCACATGAAGAGACTATGGACGATTCCATCGAGGTCCGTTCCGAGACATTCTCCGAGTATAAGCCGACCGAGGATGCAGTGGATACGGGGGACTCCAGCAACTCATCTTAGGTGTTCTAGTTTCTTGGCTCGATCTTGTAATGGCGACCCCCGACCATGGCTATTTTGGAGGTCGATGATGGTCATACTTTTTTATGTGCTTACCCCGTCGCCCTTGCCTAGCGGATTGTAGTAATCAATATTTGTACGAACCGTATGTTATGATATATGACAGTTATTATGCTATCTAGGTCCTACTTAACTTATATTTTGTACGAGGATTTATTGAGTACCGCTTCGGCATGCTTAATGTATACATATTATCTCTGGACTTGTTTGTGGATCTTGGGACCACGAGAAATGTGTTGTTTGCTTTTAGGGATGTCTGCGTGCTTGATTGGTTCGGGGCTTGACATCTCCGCTTTGCTTGGTATCAGAGCAAGGTCAGCTCGATCCAAAGTTGGTAGAGTGCTAGAGTAATAAGGAGGATTAAGTTGGGACAAGGACAGATAACAAGACCTTAGAAGGCTGGTTAAGATAAGGAATGTGGTGTATAGTTTGTGGCCTAGTACTTAAGGTTGACATTGGGCTCTAGAAGGATCGTGGTAATGCAGGAGGATTAAGTTTCCTGTTTAGGATTGAAAATCATTTCTGGATCTTGACCTATTTGGTGAATGAAAGTGATTGGTTTTAGTGAATCACTGAAGTGAATGGAACTGAGAATTTACCATAGGCTATATGTTGAAATGTTTCTGGATTCTATGGTATGAAGTACTGCTGGATTGTAACTGTTTATGTTGAAGGGTAGTTAGTAGCTTTGGATTTGAATGATTGAGTAAGTTACTAACTCTTTGCTGAACTTTTGGTGGACCAGGTTCAATAGAAAGTGATAAAAATGAGCAATCCATCTAGAAGGTCTGGAAGAACCAAAGGCGAAGCTTCTAGCTCGAGGCCGCCTGTTGCTAAAGATCTAAGAATGGATGGCGTGTTGAAGGCGCTTGAAAGAATTGGCGACATGATTGATAGGCAGGCTCAGGATCGGGCTAGGCAGTAGGAGTTGCCATACCCGCCGTCAATGCCAACAACGGTAACAATGGTGGCAATGGAAGTCAGAATGAACATGGCTAGGACAACGAGACTGTGAATGCCCAAGAGGAAATTATTGTGGCTAGAAAGATGGGCCAACTGGTGGAGCAGTTCATAAAATTGAAGCCGATTCAATTCAATGAGACTGGAGATCCCGAGTTAGCACCCAGGTGGATTGAAAAGCTGGAGAAAGCTTTTGGAGTGCTGAGATGCATCGATGAGGAGAAGGTACTACTTGCAATGCACCAGTTGGAGGGTACAGCGAATGATTGGTGAGCTGCCACCAAGAATGAAATCTTCCTTGAAGGAACGGTCATGAATTGGGAAACCTTTAAGATGGCCTTCAATGATAAATATTTCTCTGAGACGGTCAGGGAAAAGGAAGCAGGTAGAATTCCTGCAGTTGTGCCAGAACCAGTTAACGATAGACCAGTATGAGGCCGAGTTCTAGAGGCTGTTGAGGTACGCACCATAATCTGTAGAGTACCCTCAAGAGAAAGCAAGAAGGTTTAGGGATGGTCTGAGACCCGAGCTCCGTAGTCAGATGATTGCTCTAAATCTAAGGACCTACAAGGAGATCTACGAGCGGGGCCAGATGATTGAAAGAGACCTGAAAGAGAGAAACACCGCAACTACATCGCGATTTACGTCCTTCAGAGAAAACCGCCAAATGGGCAAAAGACCGATGGCAAATAATGGGCGATTTGTGCCTCCCGTATGAAAAGATATTGTGAAGCCACGGAATTCCCCAAATTGGAGCTGCAGACTTTGTGGCAGGAGGCATGGAAATGGACCGTGCCCGATGAGGACTGGGACTTGCTTTAAATGTGGTCAGCTCGGCCACCAGATGAGGATGTGCCCGAATCAAGCTCCGACAAGTCGACCGCAAGGACAGAGGCCGCAAGCTAGACCATAGACTGTAACGCCTCAAATTGAATAGAACCGACCACCAGCACAGGGAAGAGTATATGCAGTAACTCGTAGAGAGGCGGAGGAGACGCCAAGTGTGGTCACAAGTACGGTTTACTTGTGCAACGAAGCTGCATATGTATTGATTGACCCTGGTGCCACGCATTCGTTTGTGTCTGCACAATTTGCTGAATTAGTGGGAATGATTAAAACCGTTGAATGTAACTTTGCATGTTGCCACACCGTTAAAGGATAATATATTGGTTTCAATGGGCTGTACTAATTGTGAAATTGTGATTGGAGGGAGTAAAGAAAGTATTGACCTAGCTGTCTTACCCATGCACGATTTTGATGTAATCATAGGAATGGATTGGTTGGGTAAACAGGGGCAGTAGTAGACTGTGGTAGTAGGGTAATTCAATTTTATCTGAGAGGTCGCCCTAACTTTGAATTGGTGGAAAGCCGAGGGGGTATCTCAATTCCCTTAATTTCATCTTTGGAAGTAACTAAGTTGATGTCTAAAGGTGTCAGGCATACTAAGTTGATGTCATGTTAGAGAATATCCCGGTAGTGCGTGAATTTCTTAACGTGTTTCCTCAAGAGTTGCTAGGATTACCACCGGAACAGGAAATAGAATTTGTGATTGAATTAGCCCTTGGGACGGAGCCGATTTCGAAAGCGCCTTACAGGATGTCCCTGTCAGAACTGAAAGAGTCAAAGGTGCAGATACAAGAACTGCTGGATAAGCGATTTATCCGACCAAGTGCTTCGCCTTGGGGAGCACTAGTGCTTTTCGTAAGGAAGAAGGATGGGTCTTTGTGTTTATGCATCGACTATCGGCAGCTGAACCAAGTGACAGTGAAGAACAAGTACCCACTGCCGAGGATTAACGATTTGTTTGACCAGTTGCAAGAAGCGACAGTATTTTAGAAGATTGACCTAAGGATAGGGTATCACCAACTGAGGATTAAGAAGGAAGACATACCTAATACCGCCTTTAGGACGAGGTATGGTCATTATGAATTCACGGTGATACCGTTTGGATTGACCAACGCTCCAGTTGCATTCATGGACCTGATGCATCGAGTATTTAAGGAATTCCTGGACAGATTCGTCATAGTCTTCATTGATAATATCTTGATTTACGTGAGAAATGATACAGAACATGAGGAGCACCTAAGGATTGTGCTACAGACTCTAAGGGAGCATACGATATATGCGAAGTTGAGTAAGTATGAGTTTTGGCTGAACATGGTAGCATTCCTTGGTCATGTGGTGTCTGGTAAAGTAATCGCAGTGGATCCTGTGAAGATCGAAGTTGTGATGAATTGGCCTCGACCTACTATGGTCACTAAACTCAGAAGTTTCTTGGGATTGGCAGGATATTACAAGCGTTTTGTGGAGAAATTCTCATCCATAGCCATCCGATTGATGCAATTAACGAAGAAAGAAACGAAGTTTGAATGGACCGACAAATGTGAGAGAAGTTTCCAAGAACTCAAACATAGATTAACAACCGCGCAAGTACTGACAATTCCATCAGGACCGGGAGGTTATGAGATTTACAGCGATGCTTCGCTGAAAGGATTGGGCTGTGTGTTGATGCAGTACGGAAGAGTAGTAGCTTACACATCTAGACAGTTGAGATCACATGAGATGAATTATTCAACTCATGACCTGGAGTTAGCGGCGATTATATTTGCTTTGAAAATTTAGAGACACTACCTATGTGGCGAGAAGTTCCAGATCTATTGACCAAGTCCGCACATTTCATCCCGGTGCGAAAGGACTTCGCTATGGATAGGTATGCAGAGCTGTACATGAGGCAAATAGTGAGGTTGCACGGAGTACAAGTGACGATCACTTCGGATTGAGATCCTAAGTTTATGGCAAACTTTTGGAAAAATCTGCAAGAAGCCATGGGAACTCAATTGCAGTTTAGTACAGCCTACCATCCATAGACGGACGGACAGTCGGAAAAGACGATACAAACGCTTGAGGATATGTTACGAGCGTGTGTAATTGATTGTAAAGGTGGATGGGAAGATCAGCTACATCTGGTAGAGTTTGCTTATAATAACAGCTACCAGCAAAGCATCCAGATGGTACCGTTCGAAGCACTTTATGGACGAGCCTGCAGAACCCCGATTTGCTGGGATGAGGTTGGAGAAAGGAGTATCACAGGCCCATAATGGGTAGAGCAATCGGTGGAAGCAGTAAAGATAATCCGGGATAAACTGAGGACGGCACAGAGTCATTAGAAGAGATATGCAGATAAGCGGCGCAAGCCCTTGGAATTTCAAGTGGGCGATCACATCTTCCTCAAGGCGTCACCAATGAGAGGATTATCATGATTCGGAAAGATAGGGAAGCTAAGCCCAAGATATGTAGGCCTATTTGAGATACTGGAGCGAATTGGAACCTTAGCCTACAGGCTTGCCCCGTCGCCTAATCTATCATAGGTGCATAATGTGTTCCATGTGTCGATGCTACGAAAGTATGATTCAGATCCGACACATGTGCTGGACTACGAAGCTAAAGAAATGTACGATAGAGTGTCTTACGTGGAGAAGCCAATAAGGATTGAAGACCGGAAGGAGCAAATCCTCATGACTAAGAAAATTCCACTGGTCAAAGTAGTGTGTGAGCACCATGGAACTGAAGGTGCCACATGGGAGAATGAAGAGACGATGAGGCGATAGTACCCCCATTTATTTGAGTAATTAAGTGTAATGTAAATTTCAGGGATGAAATTTTTGTAAGGGGGAAGAATTGTGACATTCTGATTTCCAGTCAATTTCAGACTCATTAATAAGAAATGAATCTATAGATGTATTTCAGTCATATCTCGCTCGAATCTGATCAATTCGAGTAAACTGACCAAAAGGGAAAGGCTAACGGAGACATGATATGTGGACCTAGGGAATTCGGACTAGAAATGGCGCTTTGACCATAAGGATTGCCGAGGGAATATTTAGAATCACAAAAAGGCCGATCTAAGAACGATTAGGGAATGCCTTGCGAGTGTCATACAATTGGAGCGCGGGTGATACCGCTTAACCAACGGATGATTTGCAAAATTTTTCCTAAATCGGACAGTGAAGATCGAGACCATAGGAACTAGTGATAAACCCTCACAATTACATGACAATCAAATCCGCCACTAATTGATGAGCTTTAAATGTGAGGAGAATCATATGGTCGATACACGTAAAGTCTGTAAAAGCCACCTGTCGGTTCGGGATAAGCTGGAACCACGTCTAATAGAGGAAACCATCAGAAATGAGTCTTGAAAATCGAAAATGGAGAATTAAGAATTCCAACGATATTCGAATTGGTCGTCGCCCTATCGGAGAGTTTTGGAGCAAGAAAAACGACGTTCTGAACATCGGGGGTAAAATTACCATTTTGCCCCTCAAGCTTATAACCTTGCCATGTATTTGAAGAAGGGCAATCTGGTCATTAAATCCACCCCAAGACCATCGAAAATTTGAAGAGTTATTGGCCATTGGATTAAGTTGGAATGACAAGTGGACAAGTGTTACAAGATCAAGCATTGGATGGTCATGTCTAACTTTATTCACCTAACATTCAACCTCTTTGATCAAGCCTTGTATATAGCAAATTTCCTCTCTCTCTCTCCTCATCCATGACCAGCCATTTCACTCCCCCATAGCTCACGACCACTCTTCTTCTTCCTTCTTCTTCTCGTTGCCGCCCGATCAGTTTCTGGTTCTTAGTTCGCCACCCACAACAACTACTTCTGGCTATCGTCTGACCTCTAGCCAATCACACCAGCTTAGCCCTACGTCTTTCCGACCTTCTCGAGTTGGAAGCAAGCCATTTGGACCACCGAGGAGCTCCGGCCGAGAGTTTTCCCAAGAGCCGATAGAATCAGACTCAATCTGAGGTAGGTCTGATTTTTGAACCTTGTGGAGGCTGAAATGTTGGATTTTTGAGGTCAAATTTTATGGAGGTTTAGTAGACATGTATATGAATCTATGATAAAAAGTTGAGAGTGAATTGAAGAATTTTTTACCCCAAATCGGTCTTGTGAACTTGAAACAGAATCTGCCGGAAAACTGACTTGAGAGATTCGGTGACTTCGGAAGGGATTCCGGCGACCATTCGACTTCGAACTCACGGTAAGCCTCTTAGACCCTTAGATAGACATGCTAAGAGGTAGGATAGTGAGTAGATGAAGGATTTGATGAAGGTTTAGGACTGAAAGTGCACGGTATGCACAGAATCGAGAGGAACCGATTCAGTATGTGCAAAATCGATTATGGTGAGAGCACGAACAGATGGTGATGAGTGTCAAATTGATGTTTAAAACATGTTAAGATGATGAGGGTTGTGTTATGGAGGATTATGATTCATGGAATGAGGAATTGGATATGGAAAATTGATGAATTGGTTGAATATTCTAGGTTGCGCGGTGAGTTGAACCCTTGGACTATTTGGCCGAGACTTGGAGGCCATTACAAGAAGAGATTTGTGCTATCAAGCTTAAGGTAAGGGAATCATAAACTTAGGATAGGAAGATTGGACTTGATTGGGTGAGTCGAGCATTAATTATATTGATTTATAAGAATTTTCCAAAGGATAGCTCTTGGTATGTACCAAGTGGCTATAGGAGGGTTATGTATGTTATTGTTTATGCTTGAATTATTTGACATGTGTGTATGTCACTTGATTGCCTCGCATGTCATGCGTTCTTTGAATTGTGCCTAAATTGCACATGTTGTCATGGATGGAAAACGACTTAAAAATCATGGCATGAGCATGACATGGCGAGGCCTTGAGGCGTGTGAGTCTCGGGGTGGAATATGGATACCCTGATGCGATGTAATCGCGGGGTGGAATTGATGTTGTGTGGTGCCTTAATGCGATCTAATCGCGGGGTTGAGATGGCCACGGTTCTGATGCGAATTATTCGCGGGACGGAGGTTTGTGGTGATGATATTAGCTTGGAGATTCATTGGAACCTGATGCGTTTACGTGGGTTGCCAATGACGGTCTGATGCGTTTACGCGGACCGAGCCTAATACGATCTAATTGCGAGTTGGAGGATGAGTCAAGCAGGATGAGATGATTGTGGTGAAATGGCTGGATAGGGTGTGCATAATCATCTGAGTGTGGCATGGTGTCATAGTTGCATGCCCATCATTTGTTTGTCACTATTTTTATTTGTTTGTGTCTGTATGATTGTGAGTTTGAAATTTTGGGATAGGTGACTGCTTGAGTGGACGATCAGTCTGACCTAGGGTTAGCATTCTTTTACTGAGATGTGTATCTCACCCCTTTGGGGATCCACATTTTTATAGATCCTAGGCCCTAGCTTTGTGGCCTATTCGTTTTGGGGATCCCAAGAAGATGACAGCATATTTTGACGAGTTCCTAGATAGGCAGGGAAACATTTATGTGAGAAATTGTACGGTTGTATGGGTCGACGATGGTAGCTTGGATTGAAAGCCTCATAGGCTCGAGGCATGGTTCAAGAAGGTCGGAGACGAGTCGATCGAGCCGCTGAAGCCCCACGAAGTACCCTAGGGAGTTATCCCTAATTGGTGCCAGACTGCCGGGGAGCAGGAGTTGCTAGAGGGGTCTGTAGTTGGGTCTAGGAATAGACTGGAGAAGACCCCGACCTTGGAGTTCACTAAGAACGAGGTGATTGTCGTAGAGGCTACTGAGGAGGATATTGCCGAGCCGTCGCATGAGGAGACCATGGAGGATTCCATCGAGGTCCATTCCAAAACGTTCTCCGAGTATGAGCCGACCGAGAATGCAGAGGATACAAGGGCCTCCAGCAGCTCATCTTAGGTGTTCTAGTTTCTTGGCTCGATCTTGTAATAGCGACCCCCGACCATGGCTATTTTGGAGATGGTCATACTTTTTTATGTGCTTACCCTTCGCCCTTGCCTAGCGGATTGTAGTAGTCGGTATTTGTACGAACCATATGTTATGATGTATGACAGTTATTATGCTATCTAGGTCCCACTTAACTTATATTTTGTACGGAGATTTATTGAGTACCGCTTCCGCATGCTAAATGTATACATATTATCTGTCAACTTGTTTGTGGATCTTAAGACCACGAGAGATGTGTTGTTTGCTTGCAGGGATGTCCGCGTGCTCGACGAGTTCGGGGCATGATACTTACCTTTCAATTTAATCAGCAAATCCCTTCAAAAGCTCCTCGAAATATTCAGTTTTCTTGGTCCAAAGTAGGGCAGCTATGCGATCTATCAAAAGTTTGTCAATTGATCAATTTTTCTCTTCCATTCACCATTGCATGAGGCACACACCTTACTAACACCTCAATTGACATTCTAGTATGTCTTAATGATCAATTTAAATCTTGGCGTCACCTCTCACAGCCCCCTAAGTATTCGATTTCTCCAAACCGAAACAAGGCAAAATTCGATTATGCCCTTCCTCTCCTCAATCAGTCCATAACTCAGTTCTAAACCTTGATTTACCACAAAATCAACTTGCTAACATGTCGTATTATGTCTATAGGAGTCTTATCGAGGGTTTTGGAGCGAGTCGACGCCAAAAAGTACCGTAAACAACATCGGTTCCCCCAAGTCTACCGGCTGTCAAAATCTGTTTTGAAGAACCGTCACAAACCAGCCATGTTTACCCTTCCAAACTCAATCAAAATAGATATTTCAACTCTGCCAATATTAGAACTATGGGTTAAGAAGACCTCACCAAAAATTTAGAGTCATTTGAAGTCTGGAAGCCCGCGAAACAGGTATTTCCCTCAAACCGGTCAGAATCTGACATGGCCTGGCCATTGCCTACTCAAATAGACTTACGGGACAAACGACTGAGCTAAATTGAGCTTATAGTATATCTCTAGAACCACAAGATAATAAAATTTCAGATGACGATGGTTTCACCTCAATCCGATGTTGGACGACAAAGTTATGGCCGAAACAGTGGACTGGTTAGAGTAGGGAAGCGAGCTGGTGACAGGTCTTCTCGGCCAATGGAGGAAAAAGAATAAGATAGGGAGAAGAGAGAGATTGCCATCCAAATGAAGAGAAAGAGAGAGAATTTGGTCTTAATCCACTTGGTCAAAGGTTGAAGAATGGTAGGTTAAAAGTGAATTAATAAATGCCAACCAATCCCCTCTTGACACTTGTCTTACTTCTAGAAGACCTTGGTCCACCATTGACTTCCTTTGACCAATCCTTCATCCATTTTTGGCAGTCATACAGATGGGGTTAAATGACCAAAATGACCTCCTTTGATTCTTAAGGCAATGCTAAAGGTCGAGAGGCAAAATGGTCATTTTGCACTTTCTGTCTGAAACTTCACTTTTCCAATATAAATCATCCTCGATGAGGCGACGTCAAATTCATTTCAAATGTTAGAATTCCTCAATGTCCAATGTCCAATATCCAAATCTCGAGGTCCAATTTCATGTCGAACTCTTGTCAACTGTAATTCCAATTTATCTCAAACTAACGTGCGATTCTTGCAGGCATTACACGTATTGACTTTGGGATTTTCTCAAGCCGTGACGACTTTGATTGTCCTGTAATTGCAAGGGTTTATCGTTCGTTCCTTCGATCTTGATAATCGGAATCTGATTTAGGAGATTCTCGCAAATTACACATTGGTTAAGCGGAATCAACGTATAATGCTAGTAAGACATCTCATGATCAATCCTAGATCGATCTCTGCTGGCCCAAGATATTCCCTCGACAATTCTTATGGTCAAAGTGTCATTTCTCATTCAAATTCCCCAGGTCACGTACTCAACTCCACATTAGTCTTTCCCTTTTGATCAGATAACTCAAGAGTGGTCAAATTCGAGCGAGTTATAACTAAAATATACTAATCGATATCCTTTCATTCAATAGCCTCGAAAGGGTCGGAATTCGGAATGTCACAACTCTTTCCCCTTAAAAAAATTTCATTCTCAAAATTTACAACCTTCTAATTATCCAATCTTTTGAGGTACTGATGCCTCATCGCTTCTTCACTTTCCAAAATAATTTCCTTCCTTGTTTGACATTTCCACAATGTCTTTACTAACGACAATTTTCATCCTTTATAATTCATCTTCTTTTATCCACAATCTATACTTGTCTTTTCCTCATTAAAATTTCATTATGTCCACCTTTATAACTCCACTCTCCAAATTAGAGTCGGTCCAGTTCGTACTTCTTTAGTACGACCATTTGGAGCTCAGTTCTCTTTCCTTTTCGACTAAAATGAATCTCTCCCTCGCGACACTTTGTAATGCCCGTGAATTCTTTTTCTCCTTGAATACTCAAAGTCTGTGTCGCTTGTCCACTTGTTTCTTTTGAGCATTCCCAAACTTTCATCCTTTCTTGGGTACATACACTCGTCCATGGGACATCAAAGTTTCTACCCTCAACTTCAATGTTCTTTTCCCAAGTACTTGGACTTCTGGATTTTTTTCCAGTTGTTCTTATTCACTCTATCCTTTGGATGTTTAGATCTATTCATTGCAATACCTTAATTCCTTCCTGACTTTCAGGTTCATTGCTTAAGGTAGCAATCAAACTAGTCAAATGACAAACCACCAATTTAGAAGTTGAATCTCTTATCCTGTGAGGCAAGGTCCATTCTCCAATCGCCAATCACGCGTTACTCAATTTCTAACCATATGCATTTGCTATTCTTAACCGCCTCTTCAAAGCAATGTAGGATATATTTTCCTTAGTCCTCAAGCGACTTCTTACGTACACGTTCCTCATTCAATTTTCTTGGGCAAATAAATGTTTCAAGTTCCTATGGGTTATGTAAACTTGAAATCTTCTTCCGCGCAAGTAATGTTTCCTACACTCCCTCGCACAGGCAATTGCATGCCAATTCTAATCATGCATTAGGCGTTCCAACTCATATGGTCTTATTGTCACGACGCATTCATACATCATGCTTCAGTTTGCCTTGCTATGCCTCAAATTTCTTTCCTGCATCACGTCATTATGATTCCATCAGCCTTTTAATTTCAAATAGGAATGCCATTATCAGCGTAGTCACTAGCTTGACTCAAGTCCTCGAAAATTCTTTCCACGTTTAGTTATTCATTCTCATTATATCTCACCCGTAGTCCATTTCATCCGTGGAATAGTCTCATGGGGAGTCTTCCCACGATCCGTCTATAACAATCCATCAATTTCAGAAAACTTTCAATTTCCACAACTTACATCAACCCTGGTCGATTTGTCGCTTATTCCAATCCTCAAAGGCTCCATAAGGATTTCACTTACTGAAACTTCATAGCTAGGGAATCTTATCTTATCTAGCCCACAGCTCATGTTCTCCCATTAGTATATAACGCGCATCTCCTTAGAGTCCATAGAATACTCTCAAAAGCTGTTCATGTTTTTTATGACTTCTTTAATGAGTTCAATCATCGTCTCTCAAGACGGTAACAGTCCATCCAATTATTTTTCGGATGTTCAATCCGACTATTATCAACTTCTTTCTACCAGGTGTTGAATCTTTCAAACTGTTCCTCGTACTTTTTACTTGAAAGCTCAAATCTTGGCTCTCTTTGTCACGGGTCTCCACTAAGACCACGCAACATTTTGTTCATTTTTGTCACTCTTCCCTGAGGAAGTACTCTTATCTTAACCGTTGGTTTCCATAACTAGCCAATGCGACTTTATCCCAATTTCATTCGTTTCACTGAATGTCGACATTATCCTGGAATTCAACGTTGTCCACAGGACAGTTTCTCATAGTTCACTTCCAAGAAACATTCAAGTTCTATGTCTTCTTTCTCAGTCTAGACGCTCCATCTTAATATCATGACAATTAGAATTTTCTCTTCCTTCCACACTTGGGTCCCTTACCCTATGAAGGAAATTATACATTTCAGTGGCATTCTCTCACTTCGAATCTACCTTGTCCTTCCTATTCCACAGGACGTCAATTTTGGAGTCTGCGCCAACAACGATGCCTCACTCCAGGATTCAAATGTCTCCACGCTTGACATTCTTCTTTTAGTGACTTAGTCACCTGAAATGACAAGACTCGTTCTTTCTTGGTCTCCACCAATTCATGTATCGATTACTCAATTCAATTACCTCAAATTACTCTGCGATTACGCTCTAAGTGTTCTTTTCGCTTACTCAACCATTCATTAGAATTACGAACAACCAGGACTATCAAGTCTATTCGCTTTTCTTTTCATCAACGACCATCTCATGGTCCAATTGTCATTTAAGAATGACACCCTACTCTTTAGGGGTGATAGCTCGTAACGCCACTTCTAGTGGTTCTGTTTTAATCTCAATCATTTTCATTATAATCAACAATGTCAGACAACTGTCATAACTCTTTCCTTAATTTTACCACAATGGAAGAAACAAAATGTTAATCCCCCATTACGAGTCTTACGCCAAGGTAATGACCGTTTCTCGTAGGCGCATTCTGTATTCCATAATGAACATATCTTTGCTCGTAATCCATAAGTATGAGTTCTTTTATTCATAAGTCTTCCGATCATTCTCTTCATTTACTAAGTCCCATTACCATTCCTCAAAATCAAGAGTAACAACTAGCCATAAGGCTTTCAAACTTCAATTCACTCAGGGACTTCACGTCTCATTCAAAGGGTCCTTGACCACTCTTAATATACTTAGGCGACCTTGAGAACTCTGTCTCACATTAATCGATCATTCTCTGACCTTGCAAAATTATCAAGATCCAAATAACCTTTGCTCTTAAGCAATCCTAGGAGGATACTTTCCATCGAACAACTCAATAGAGGTAGTATAGACAAATATCATGCCTTCGAGGAAACCCTTCCTCTAGTGATCTTTCATCAATTATCAATAGCCTCTTAAGGCTAAGAACTGCCAGGGTTACTTTCTTTCTTCAGTGTACCCAAAATCGCTAAGGTTTTCTTACAAAACTCTCAATTTATAAGAAGGCAGTTTCAAACTCATTTTCTCTGTCGAACCTTACTCGACCTCAACCTCGTGATCTATCTCTCAAGCTATTTAAACTCTCGAGGTTCTTTTCCACGTTCCCACTTTGAAAATGGGTAATCTCAGAGTCACATTTCTTGTGACTTTCATTACTTTAACTCATCGGTATTAGTATATGCCATCACAGAGACTTAGGCAATCATAGCAGCTCCTCCTCGTGCTTGCCTACCCAACAAATTTTCTCATTTCCATTTAAAGTTATCACGGCCTCTTATTTCACTTGAGTCTCGCACAATTAATAAATCGATAAATAGTCTCTTCCAGTACTCATATTCCAATCGCTCATCTTTACTCAATTCTCATGATCCATCTCAGTTCTCGGATCTTCCATACCATGTATACTCGAGCCCAATGCTCTTCTACAACCATACTTTGGTCGTTCAACGTTATTAGGTTCTCTTGTCACTTTAACCATCATAATTCCCTCCAGGAATCAAAGACTTAAGTCATCTACTCAAGTCTAGCAGTCTCAGGCTGCTCATCTCATTATCTTTCATCAATCATCCAAAGATTCCCAAACAACTCTCAACTAGTTGTCCATTACCCAAGGATTCCAGATCCTCATTAGTCAATGACTATTCATAGGCCAGTCTCAACAAGGTAATTTTTCAGTTAATAGCCATTACTATGCAAGCCTTAACTCATCTAAAACTCAACTAGGCCAACATCAAGCAACTACTCAATGCATCGCTTTAGTAAGTCAATTACTCATGCTTTAAGCGTAAAGCATCTGTCACTCTAGCATAATCACCACAGGCTATCTTAATCTCAACAGGCATCAATTCAACAGGGTATAAACTCCCCACATGCCGTCTAATCTCTCAATTAGACCTTGGCCATAACAATTACATGATGCCAATCATAAATCACGCCTAATAGGCCAATCACAAACATCAATTTTTTTTTTCACACGGCATCCATTGCCAAGCATGGAGTTTTTAACCATGCCAATTATAAGCGTCATTACATATGCCATGCCATTTTCAAACATTCACTTTAAGAATCACTCCTATGCTATACATCTCTTAACCACAATTGGACTCAATCTGATACCTAGACTTTCCCTTTCAAGTTATAACTTGGGTTACTCTTGCCTCTTGTCATCTTAGAAGCTTGCCAAGAGCTGCTCTTGTCCGGACTTCTCTGTCCTAGCGATCACTCCCCGCCCTCATCAGACCTGGCCGTTGCAGATTGTCCCAAGTCATACATCTACAGAGGAAGCTCTATTCCACACGTCTCATAACATGCTTCATTACATTTTATAAATATCCCATCAACTTGTCCCATACCAAGCGACAATTTATTAAGTCCAACAGCGATAAGTTTATGCATGTACCCTCATTAACTTTCATTTCATAACCACAAATACATGCATAACATATTCGTTCTCACCACTTGTCATACCACAATCGTTTCCACATCAAGCCTCAATTATAGAAAACCTCTGGTTCTACTAATGACCATCACATCTCACAGATCAATTGTCTATATTCAACCATGTACCTTAAGTCTAGTTGCTATTCAAGTTAAAGCCATATGCATTTGATCACAACTGGCCTTTAATTAAAATGTCCCTTACCCAATTCTCTATATACACCTCGTTTCATACAATCCAAGGCTATCAATAGCAATCAATAACTAAACCATTAAGATATAACGCAATTCAAGCTTGAATTCGCTAATATCAGTCATCTCTTTATAACTCATGCTCCTCAAGTTGGGTCATCGATGAGCCACGATCACAATCATATACTCCAATTGACCCTTCATTCATAAACTATTATCTAGCAATCTCAAATCCAGGCTTATGACTCTTCAATCTCTACTCACTTGTGAGCCTTATCCATAAAATCACTCAAGATCATCCATTAAATCGACACTAAGAGCATTAGAATACCTTACAAGTTCAAGCATATAATCCTCAAAATTCAGCAATCCATGCTTAATCCTAAAGGCCTCACTACCTAATTGTCCCCAAGTCATCACTCCTTCTCACTTCAAACCTCAATCACAATGGATCGAGTTGGCTTTACTCTAATACCACTTAAACGGGGATGTCATGCCCTGAACCCAACGAACATGTGAACATCCCACCAAGCCGTTAATCTTCAATAATCTCCCAAGATCCCTCGGCCAATCATTTCATAACTCGAAGAGAAACAAGGTCACAAAAGCCATAAACTTGCTCCATACAAATTACAACGAGATGACTCAGAACAAAGTGTATACACTTCTCAAAAATATCAAAGTCAGTTACAAATCTAACTCCAAATAATATACAATTCATCAGGTATCAATCACATTCAATATGATTTCCTCCACCGACTTCCTCAAACGCCAACCCATGGCAAGTTCGGGCTTTATTCGCTTGGAACCTGAAAAGTTAATTCTCCACTGGGGTAGGATATAAATATCAGCAAGCTCACCCTAAACCTAAACCAGACCATTAGTCCCCCCAGACAACATTTCAAACACAATAGGTAGAGATTCTTCAGGTATGTCAACACATGACATTCAAACATTAAGGCATCTCAATATAACTGGTATAAAGCAATTACAATTCAAGGGCAATCATATCATTACAACCAAGCTTTCTACTAACACAACATTAAGTTCATAAGCGAAGGTGTATTCCCAATTTCATCACAACTTCGAATTCCAATGGCCAAACCCGCGTCAATGCGCATCAGACTAATCAAGGTCTCGATTAGCAACCCTCATTCTAACGAATCAGGGTACAAAGGCCATTTCGATACTTGTGTCGACACGTAACAAGACTATCTCGCGTTCTAATGCATCGGGATATCAATTCTCTTTTTAATAGCTATGCTAGCATCAATACGCCTTAGGCTTAGGCCGCGTCAATACGCCTCCAACCATAAAATTGAAGACTCGTGTTAAAACGCCTTAGGTTTCAAATGTCACAACAAGGCTCGTGTTTACACATACTGGACTTATCACGCGTTATGACGCATCAGGATATAGTCTGACCTCGCGTTCTAACGCATCAGGGTGCCACAAGCCCTTAAACTCACTAATCAAACTCCCCTCTTAAGGAACTTCATGATCGAATACAATTTTTATCAACCAAGTAATGAATCATTATCATGCGAGATGTCAAGGCCAATCACCCATAAGGTGATATCAAATACACAGCAAGACAGTCAATCTAACGGTTTGTTCTCTTTACTAACTCATTCATATTTCTCAAACAGTCATCATTCAAGGCCAAATATCACATAGCCATACGAGCATCTATGTCAATCGAATGCACACAACAACTTAGTCATGAGAGTTATAATTCTCATCATCAGAAGTACACACAACACGCACCTAATTTATCTTAGTCGATCATGAACAATCAGTACAATAGACTCCCAAATTCATCAATATATTATCCAAACGCATCTAGTATTATCCTAACTTCTTAGTAAAGGTTTAGGAGTCACTTACCTTTCAATTTAATCAGCAAAATCCCTCCAAAAGCTCCTCGAAATATTCGATTTTCTTGGTCCAAAACAGAGCAGCAGTGCGACCTATCAAAAGTTTGCCAATTGATCAATTTTTTTCTTCCATTCACCATTTCATGAGGCATACACCTTGCTAACACCTCAATTGACATTCTAGTATGTCTTAATGACCAATTTAAAGCTTGGTGTCACATCCCATAGCCCCCTAAGGATTCGGTTTCTCCAAACCAAAATAGGGCAGAATTTGGTTCGACCCTTCCTCTCCTCAATCAGTCCGTAACTCAACTCTAAACCTTGATTTACCACAAAATCAACTTGCTAACATGTCAAATTACATCTATAGGAGTCTTACCGAGGGTTTTGGAACGAGTCGGCGCCAAAAAGTGCTGCAAACAGCCTCGATTCCCCCAAGTCACCGACGATCAGAATCTGTTTTGAAGAACCGTCACAAACCAGCCATGTTTACCCTTCCAACTCAATCAAAATCGACAAGTCAACTCAGCCAATATTAGTACTTTGGGTTAAGAAGACCTCATCGAAAATTTGGAGCCATTTGAAGTCCCGAAGCCTACGAAACAAGTCTTTCCCTAAAACCGGTCAGAATCTGACCTCGCTTGACTATTGCCCACTCAAACAGACCTACATGACAAACGGATGGGCCAAATTGAGCTTATAATATATCTCTAGAACCATAGCAAATTAGGGCTTTCGATAGCTTTTTCAGAATTATGAAAGTTGAGCGAGACCAAAGTTGGGAGGGGAAAAAAAGGCCTATTTGCATTCCCAGAATGCTATTTTTTCAAGACAATAAGATTTCAGATGGCAGTGATTTTACCTCAATCCGATGTTAGACGACAATGTTATGGCCAAAACAGTGGACTGGTCGGAGCAGGGAAGCGAGCTGGCGACGGGTCTTCTCGGCCAATGGAGGAAAAAGAAGAAGAAGATAGAGAGAAGAGAGATATTGCCGTCCGAATGAAGAGGAAGAGAGAGAATTTGATCTTAATCCACTTTGTCAAAGGTTGAAGAATGGTAGGTTAAAAGTGAATTAATTAATGCCAACCAATCCCCTCTTGACACTTGTCTTACTTCTAGAAGACCTTGGTCTACCATTGACTCCCTTTGATCAATCCTTTATCCATTTTTGGTAGCCATATAGAGGAGGTTAAATGACCAAAATGATCTCCATTGGTTCTTAAGGCAAGACCAAAGGTCGAGGGGCAAAATGGTCATTTTGCACTTTATGTTCGAAACTTCACTTTTTCAATGTAAATCACTCTCGATGGGGTGACATTAAATTCAATTCAAATGTTGGAATTCCTTAATGTCCAATACCCAAATCTCAAGGTCCAATTTTATGTCGAACTCTTGTCAATTGTAATTTCAGTTTATCTCAAACTGACGAGCGACTCTTACTGGTGTTACGTGTATAGACCTTGGGATTTTCTCAAGCCGTGGTGACTTTGATTGTCATGTGATTGCGAGGGTTTATCGTTCGTTCATTCGATCCTAATCATCAGAATCCGATTTAGGATATTCTCGCAAATTACACATTGGTTAAGCGAAATCACCCGCGTCCTAATCGTATAACGCTAGCAAGATATCCCATGATCATTCCTAGATCGATCTCTGCTAGCCGAAGATATTCTATCGACAATCCTTATGGTCAAAGTGCCATTTCGCATTCAAATTCCCCATATTCACGTACCCGGCTTTGCATCAGTCTTTCCCTTTTGGTCAGATAACTCAAGAGTGGCCAACTCCGAGCGAGTTATAATTGAAATACACAGATCGATATCCTTTCATTTAATAGCCTCGAGAGGGTTGAAATTCGCAATGTCACACACCTTTTGTTGGTTCGAATCATCATTGGAAGAATGTTCTCTTTGGTTGTGCATTTATATTGGATGAAACTATTACTTCATTTGTTTGGGCATTTCAATCCTTCTTAAAGGCGATGGGCAATAAAGCACCAAAGACTATTTTCACTTATCAAGATCATGCCATGGCAAATGCCATTAAAACTGTTCTCCCTAATACTAATCATCGTTTGTGTATATGGCATATTGGAAAAAATGCTACTCATCATATTGCACATCTTCTTGGAAAGACGAATTTTCGCAATAAATATTGGCAAAAGCTTCTATATCATTGTGAATCCGAACTTGAAATGGAGAATACATGGAAAGCTATGTGTGAAGAGTGGGATTTGGGGGATAACAAGTGGTTGGATAGCATATATCGCTTGAGGCATAAGTGGTGTCCTGCATTGGGCGCGATGTTTTTTCTGCGGGAATTAGATCCACACAAAGAAGTGAGGCACAAACAATGTTTTTCAAGATATGGCATGTAAGATTATGACTTTGTTCGAGTTTGTCCATCATTACGAAAAGTAAGCAAAAAAAATGCGCAACACTGAAGTTGTTGATGATTTTGAGTGTGCTCGAGGAAAGCCACGTATGATGGTTGAGAGTAGTGGAATTTGAAACATGCTGCAAATTTATACACGCATGTCATATACAAGAATTTCCAAAATGAGTTCTTACATGCTTTGTCTGAACATGTTGTTAGCTCAGAAGTTGATGGGTCATTGCATGTTTATATCTTGGGAATTGAAAGTAGTGAAAAGAAGCAAATTGTCCATTTTAATCCGGGCAATTCTACCATTACTTGTAGTTGCAAGTTATTTGAAATGCAAGGATGGCTGTGTAGGCATATTTTGTGCATCTTGACTCATCTTGTGAATGTCACAAGCATTCCATCACAGTACATTTTAAAGAGGTGGACAAAAGCCACAAAGCAAGGGACTCTCTGTGATGAGGTTGGACAAAGCTCTGATGGTGTCGTTAAATCAAAGACGTTGCATTTGAAGAGGTTGATGCGGTTGGCTTTTAGTATTATGAACTCTAGTGCAGATTATGATGTTATAGAGGAACTTGCAACTACAACTTTGTTGCGTCTTCACTCTCAAATTACAAATAAAACACAATTTTTAATAGGTAATGATCATGTTGATTTATTGGTCAAAAGTGATGAGTCTGAAAATGCAGAGAATTTTGGAATTCGAGAACGTGATCTCCTTCAAAGAAGACCAAAAGGTGTATCAAATACTAGAATGAAGAGCATCGGAGAGAAGCGAAAAAAAAAAAAAGCCTCTTCATGTGCAAGACTCATCTCACCCAAGATATGATAGGTTGTTTAATTTAATAGAATGATTCCATCAACGTGGGTTAGGTTCTATTGTTCATGATGAGGTTGCTAAATGTTTACTTTCTTACTATAGCATATGGCAAGTGCAAAATCTTCTTTTCTCACCTTGATTGTATTTAATCATTGTTTTTAGATAACTGGAATATGAAAGCAATGCGAAGGAAGACCTTTAAAACTAGTAGTTCGCAATATCCTTCGCTAGTTCAAGAGTGGTTTTGGAAAATGTAATGACATTCGCCCTTAATTATCTACTTGTCTTTGGAAATGATGTTATTTTTTGCGCTTAGTGATGTAATTTTTTGGCTTATTTGCTGATTTATGGAGTTTATGGTGATGCAGGTTTTGGAAAATTTTTGTCTTGCTATTAGGGTTGATAAATGTGAAGTCTCAAGCAACAATGACTTCAAGAATAATGCTTTGGATGTTGGAGCTGGTAGTTTTTTTTTTTCTTTTGTGGTCAAATTGGAACTGGTAGTTTGAACTGCCAAGCTGTGGAGGAAACTATTTCTGCGAAGTCTGTTTTTTGATTTTTGAAAATATGTAACCATGTTATTTTCTCTATTAGAATTGTATTTTGTTTGTGTTTGAATGTGCCTCAATGAACCTACTCTCTCCCCTCTCTTAAGAAGTGGAATTGGAGTTGAGCTCAGGTCAAGGAATAATATGTTCTTTTGTTTGGCTAACTAAAATTCCCCCAATTACCTCTCTCCCCCTTTTAATATGCTTTGTTTCTGTTTCATCTGTTGTGACGTTATTTGCAATTTTGAATGAGTAGAGGTTAAGCCTAATTTTGTTCTAGATTGTCCTGTGTGGCAGTCGGCCATTGATGCTCTTGCAAAGCGAGTTGTTGAGTTATATTACGGCAATCCCAACTCTGAGAGTGTGCCGTTTCTCAGCTTGTATGGCATGGGATGTTTGGTATGCATCGAGATAGTTATTTGGAGGCGAAAATGTATTCTGTTTTCTTCAACATCAGGCTATGTCCAATTTTAATCTTTTGAAAAAGACAAAGAATGAGATGCACAAAGGAGGTCGCCCTCTGTTGAATAGGTTCGCACATTTTTATGCAAAAGACAGAACAAGATGAAATTCGACTTGCTGAGATTAAAACGGAAGCCACAGACTTATGGTACCTAAACTCAATCGACATTTCCAAATTTTTCTTTGGGAAATAGGGTGCCGTTACTCGCTGGTACTTCAAATAAAGACACGTAAATTTAAAGAGACTGGACCCTTTCCTTCCAAGACATGCATCTTTGTTGTCAGGTTAGAGCAAGGACAAGAAAATTGTCAACTAAAAGGAAATAATGGCGCTTTATGGAAACAACAGTGCAATATCCCGATCTCCTAATCGCAAAACAGAGCCAAATCTTGACTGTTTATCATCAAGCTTAGCAAGGTAAACAAATTTTAGTTCACAAGTTTGACATAGACAGAGCCTTCTTCCTTCAATAGGGTGGCATTTCTCGCTGGTACTCCATGAAGTTGAATGACAATCTTCTCCTTCTCAGAGCAAAAGGGCCATGTTTTGTGTCTGGAGCTTAGCCGGCAACTCTTGCCGCAACGAAGAAGAACCTATCAAGCAGCATCGCAGAACCATCACCAGTATATGAAATCACAATATCAGCATATGTAACAAGTCATCTACTGCAAAAGTACTACTCTAATAGTGGGGAAAAGAAACAAAAGAAATGAAAGGAGTCACCACCACTAACAATGTAAGCTTACTAATGGGTGATGCTAAACTAATTGTCTCAACAGAGGAAGACTCCTGAGCACGGACATCGCCGCCGCCGGAACGAGTCACCACTGGTAACAAAGGAGGAAAACAGCCTGCTGAGTTCAAGAATAATATATATATATATATATATATATAAACATCAGGCCTAGTGAAGATAGTTTCACTGAAGCTGCAGAAACTCCATTATAGTTTTGTTCATTCCTCTGACTTTTCACGAATCACCTGAATGCTATCGCTCAACTGGCGACCATAGAAGAAATGCGATTGGCAGGGATCTGAGTAGCTGCGACAGGCGGGGCCTCTTGGAGGAACCGTAGCTGTGGATGGGGCATAATGAAGAGATGTTATTCATGCAACAACTCTGGAAAACTTAAGAGGGCCATGAGCAAATGAACTCCTCCATAATACCCTTCACTTTACAGCCTATTCAACTAAGTTCGCACCTTTTGAAAAAAAAAAAAAAATCGGACGTCTCAGACAGAGAGAAGACACAAATAACTCGCAGAATTTCTCAAAATGCAGTTGTAGAGACTGGACACACAATGTTGCTTTGACATTAATCATTAACTCATGAGAGCAACTTCCAACCACATTTCCAAAAACAAAGGATGAGCGAGGGAATTGAAACACCGAGATCACGAAAAAGTAAAATGCAGCTAGATTCGTCAAGCCATTATAGCAAAATAGGAGTCAATACAACTTCTTAGCATCAATAGACGCCATTCCAGAAGAATCAAATGAATACCCAGATCGCATAAACATCGAGACGAACCTTACAAGATGACCGAGAGAATTAAATTTGACGAGATCGTGGACAGGGTAAGGTGTGAAGACGAGCTCGTCGGAGGGACGCAATCGGGCGGAAGCCCAAAAGTACCGAGGCTGAGATAGATGGTGGGGCCGTAGTAGATATCGCTAGGGTTCCCCAAGAGACCAATGAGGGTGAAGACCTTGTGCTTGGTCATGTGCAAGAGAGAGAAAGGGGATGATGAACAGGATCCGTCGATGGGGGTTCCCGAGGCAGAGGGGGTGCGAGACTCGGTAGCTGCGACCAGCGGGGCTCTTCATGCCAGAAGTAGATCTTAGCAATAGCTGTGTCCGGCGGGGGATCTGGCAGGGTGAAAGGCGATGGAGAAAGAAAGAGAGGATATGTTTCCGTCAATTTTTTTTTCTGAGTGAGAAGGCAAAAGGCAGGTTTGAAAACGGAGAGAGAATTTTAAGCGGGATTCGAAATGTTAGCTATAAAAACAAATAGTTTTTTTTTTTTGGAAGATTCATGTCATGGACATATCTTATCCCCTAACTGGAGCCAACTCAGTTCACTTGTGCCACGTAGGATGCTGACTTGGTCATAATTGGCCACTAAAAAATTTCTTGATGTCCAGAAAGGATGAAACTATTCTAATCCTTTAAATCACTAATTTCGCCCCACTTTTAATAAAACACAAAGTCGTTTTTAATTATCTAACGCTTCATTTGTTTCGTAAGAAATGAGATATTTTTAAAATTATATTTTCGAAATGACAATATTTTTCATTGTTTGGCTAAATTATGAAAAATTTCAAAAATATTTTTCGTCGTTTGGTATCGGATTTGATTTTCTTTGACGGATTCTTTTTAATAATTTTTTTGTTTTTATTTTATTTTTAATTTTTAAATTCAAAATTTCTAATTATATTTCTTTTTCTTTTACCCTTTTCTTCTTTTAATTTTTATTTTTTTCCTTTTGATTTGGGCCGATCGTCAACCAATCGCAAAGGAGCACTAGGCTTGGTCAATCCCGAAGATCTCGGCCAAACTTGAAGCTCCAGGCTCGTGCAACATGGATCTGGCAAGCTTGGTGGGAGACTAGAAGCTCAAAGCTCAGTGGCGAAGCTATATGCAACTCTGAGAACGTTACACCCAACACGTGTAATTTCGTTCTATCTTTTTTTATTAATTATTAGCATGCAGAAGCATGATATTTGTTTTTTCAATTCACATCATCACCCTCGCCACATCAATGCACGAGTTACTAAATACATATATATATATATATATATCACTTATTTGTACCACTAGTTTATCAAATACTCATAATATGATTTTTATATTACAACATAGCAGCAACAACATACCCCACACAAAGAACACAATCCTGAGAAGAGGCTTCATGTCACCTATCTCCGCTTACTACATCTCCATCAATCCAAAGGTCTGCATATACATCATTGAACTACACCTATGTATCAATCTTCTCTCGAGTCGAGGGTTCACCTGCAACATACCCTAGAGGACCGTCGAAGTCTCTGCACGTTCCTCCCCAAAAATCCTCATAAATGGTATACCAAGCTATATACCGATGAGAAACGCACTAAATAAGCCGTACGTCAACCCATACTTTAGTAGTACATTTAATATGTATAAAATCTAGATTGGGCATCACCATACTTCATATGCATACTTTATATGCACTGGACTCCAATTATTGGTGATGGCGGTTATGCCATACTATATATATGTAAAATAAAGGAAGTAGTCAAAACCCAATATATGAAATCTCTGGCACTAAAGTAAAAGTTTACCTTCGCACTCGACTTGATATGAATATATATATACACACACGAGCCCGGAACTGGGTTGGGTCAAACCTGTAATCAACCCGTTGACGGGGCCCACCACTTCCAAATTGGAACCTGCCCGTGCCATAGGGGCCGGTTAATAGCCCTTTAGATGGTGAACCAACTCATAGCCATTGGGCTCAATTGGGAAAGAGTCGTTTGGCTCTTTCTCTACCCTTGCAAAGCAATGGCAATTTGTCCCTTTTTTTCTTTTTTAATTAATTTATTTAATATATCCTAACTATTATAAATACACATTTCCATCTTTCATTTTTTCTCATAATTTCTCGTAAATTCTCTCAATTCTCTCAATCGCTCAATTCTATCAATTTTCTGAATCCGCTTTCCGCTCAATTCTTACAAAAAAAAATGCAAGTGGAAGCAGAGTTAGTGATAGAGGAAAGAGCCCAATGGGGAATCCAATTATTCTCATGATCCTCCTAATTTTACGTATTGAGGAGACGATGTTGATGATATGAATATCATTCCCAACATTGAGCACATCCCAATACAAGAAAGTCTTCATCATCCTAACAACGTCAAAGAAATGTAAAAAACAAAGGAGCCGCAATGGGATTGTGCATCCAACATATGGGAACACTTCACGAAGGAATATTTAGGCGCAAATAAGTATGAGGTAAAATGTAAATATTGTGGGCTAACAAACAAATTTATAGGTGGAGGTAGTGATGGAACATTTAAATGACATTTGAGGTCGAAAAATCCAATACAAGTGGGGATTGACACCAGCCAACAATAAATTTTTTGGTACGCAAATACTAACGCTCCTCCTTTATTTCGTAACAGTGACAAAGTTTATAAAGAAGAATTAACTAGATTTGCTGCCGTTGAACGTTTATCGTTTAATTTCGTTAAGATTATTATTTTAATCATTTTATGAACATTGCATGTACTCCGTAAGCAAAATTTATTTTGAGAAATACGTTTAAACGCGAATTTTTTTTATGACCAATTAAACGCCGACTTTTTTATATTTATAAAAGAGGAAAAGAAAATTTGAAAATCTTTTTATGAATTTTAATGGACATATGCATATAGGTAGCAACATTTAGACTGATCCTTGGCAAACTCATTCTTATATGGATATTAATGTCATTGGACAGACCATGATTGGAACATTCAAAAAAGAAGTCATGCATTTCAAGTTTTTGATGATAGACATATGAAAAATAACATTTATAGAACAATTAGGCAAGTTTTAGAAGAATGTTTTTTTGTTAATAAAATTTTTTCAGTTGGTTTTGACAATGTCGCGACAAATACCGTTTCCATTCCTAAGTTAGAAAATATTTGTAAATCAGCTTTTGGTAGACAATTTTTTTCACATTAAATGTGCTTGCTATGTTTTAAATTTATGTATACAAGATGGTTTACAAACTCTTAAAATTGTAGAGACTCCGAAAGAAAAAACCACTATGCATAATGTTGATGAGTAATTTGAATTTAGGATTGGCATGATATTTGCTAACAAGTACGGAGCTTATAATACATGCAATCTCCAAGGGATTTGAAGTGCGAAAAGGAGAAAAAGCAAACAATTGTGTAGGAACACGGAACATTAGGAAGTCAAATGGAAAATCTCCAAGAATACAACTGAAGATGCACCGTCTACCTACGTGAAGTTGGCGCACAGTCGCGACATAATGTACTCCAAGGATGCGCACAAAATTTCATTTGATCTCTTCACCACCTTCATATGAATTTTAAGAGACGACAGGAACAAAACTTCCACAACTTTGTCTCTTAAACCTAGTGAATAAATCCATAAGCTAACACTACTTTGGGAGCAAATCATCATGGAGCCAAAGCTCCCTCATAGTTTAGACACCAAAGCATCTAGAACCAGTTCCGAACAATTGGTCGGCACCTTGGCAATGATTTTCTAAACAACGTCATCCTTAATTTATGACAGAAGAGCAGTCTCAGAACCCCGTCGATATCAATTGTTACGTAGGAAAGCTTTTCTGGAACTCAACAAAGGCGGCAATCCAATTGATTTACTCTGTCTGGACCAAGAACACCAATGTCTGGACTTGGTAATAAAATTAACAACTAAATATGATTTTTCTTCATCCATGTAAATCCAAGCGCGAGACATACATGCATCATCTTAATAGTAAACAGAGTTCATACAAATCTGAAAGAGCAACACAATACAAATCCATCAACCCGGTCCAAAGTCAACGAAGCATTGTAGGAACATGATCAGGAGAACATTTTCTAATGAAGTGATTATTCTAGCGCGAGCAGAGATCTAACCTCAAATGTGGAGAGGGCACAGAACTGAAAGCAAGCATAATGGTAAGCTACTAATGAATGATCATAATTGTGAAGTGCTGAAAATCCGACATCTGTAACACAACTGAACTTAGTTTATGGATTTACTGTGGATTCCAATTTATCACTTGAAATTGGATTTTAAGAAATTAGGTGACAGAAATTGGATATCCCTGGTTCGCCGATCAAATTGATTTAGCTTTTGATCGATTAGTCATCGTGTCTTAGAATTGAAATTCTCGAGCTTAAGCCTCATTCTGACTTAACCAAACTTTGAGAAGGCTAAATTATCCTCCGTCGGATAGCCAAATGTCCGGATTACCCTTAGATACGAAATGACCAAAATGTCCCTAGCCTAAATGTGAAATTACGACTTTGCCCCTAGGGTTTCATGGGCATCAAGACAGGAGTATTTATTTTGGTTGGCCCGATCTTATCACTTTGAACCTTCAAAACCAAAATTGCCAACTCTTCTCTCTCCTTCCCCACGATCTTATCCCTTTCTCTACCGACTCTTCTTCCTCATCTCATCTTCTTCTTGATTCAAGCGTGCGACAACACCTTCCTCAGCCACTGAACACCTGCACCACCTCCTCTGCCATTGCTTCTCATCACCACCGCCATCGTACACCCACAGCCGTATAACAGCTCCTGAAATACTAACAAAATAGCTCCAGCCCTCTGCCCTGTTCGTTCAGTCCTTGTCCATCCGAGCTGCTGCCATCGCTGTCCCTATTTCCCCAACTTTCCATCGACCACCAGCCACGATCACCAGACGTCCCTAATCCCTCCGACTACATGCATCATCCTCTCACATCCACAGTTGTCAAGGAAGTTGAAATCCAGCTCCCAGCTCGCTCTGCTCTGTTTCACCTCTCATGTTTCAGTGTCTGCTCTGCTCTGGTCGTGACAATTTTAGCCTCCTCTGACCAGCTCAGTCGACGTCGTCGGCCACCCCCGCAGCTATCCCGTCTCCGTCAAACCATCGTAACCCCTCGTTGAACCCCAGAGCAGTTCTGAACTGACACACCCTGCTCCGTTCTCGTGTTTTCTCCTTTGTTCTGCTCACGGCTGTGCCTCCTAGTTCCACAACTGCTTCGGCCACCGTGAGCCACCATCCATCTCCCCCAACATCCTTTTGAGCCACTCCTTCTCCACCTCCATTATTCGTCACCCCAAAGAGCCTAGAACAACCCCAGAGTCCCCTATCCCGACATGCTATATCTTCTGCTCGTGTGTCCTATTCACGAGCCATTTTCGCGGGCCGTGGGCCAAGATTTTGGTCTGAGTGTTGGGGCCCATGGGCTGTTTTGCCTGGCCTAAGGTCGAGAAATTGGACCATTTGTTTAAGGAAGTTGGCCCGTGATCCATGAGTCTGAGCCCGTGTTCCGACATTCGTGTCCATTTGGTTTGAGCCGAGATATAGTAAGAGTGGTAGAGCTACAATATTATGTTGAGTTGGAGGAATTGATGAATAAAGCCATCAAGGTTGAAAGGCAACTGAAGCTGGATCGAAATTACAAGAGTGGTGGAGGTTCAATCTCGAACTGAAAGCCTAATTGGAAGAGAGATGAGAAGTTGAATTGGAAGGGAAACAACATCAAGGTTGAAACTTCAAAGGAGAAGGAAAAAGATGGCAGAGTTAGTTCGAATCCAACTTTACGTAAAACTGAAATCCTAACACTAGAACTCGTGAAATTAAATGTTTTAAGTATTTAGGTAGAGGTTATATGGTGAATCAATGCCCTAATAGAAGGATGTTAATAATGACTGGACCTGAAGATGTTCAATCTGAAAGTGACAGGGAGGAAGAGGATGATGTCATGTCGTCATTGGAGAACTGTAGTGATGTCGAGATGCTAGTCAAGATGAACTGATGGTGGTTAGACGTTCTCTTAGCGTGCAAGTCAAGGAGGAGGAACATCACCAGCAACGTGATAACTTGTTCCATTCAAGATGCTTGGTGAATGATAAGATTTGTAGTTTAATTGTTGATGGAGGTAGCTGTACAAATGTGACAAGCTGTACAATGATGGAGAAATTAGGATGGAAGACTACAAAGCAACCTAGACAATATAAACTTCAATGGTTGAATGATAGTGGTGAAATGAATGTGTCAAAGCAAGTCTTAGTTCCATTTGAGATAGGGAGGTATAAGGATAAAGTGGTGTGTGATGTTGTACCTATGTAGGCGGACATCTCTTACTTGGTAAACCACAGAAGTATGATAGGAGGGTACATCATGATGTGTTTGATGAATCATAAGACTCACACTTTGGGACCAATGACACCTATTGAAGTGTATGATGACCAACTGAAATTATAACATGAGGCTGAGAGAGAAAAAAAAGTGAGAAAACTGAGGGCTTGCGTGGAGAGTCTGAGACGCAAGGAAAAAGAGAGGCTGAGAAGAACAGAGTAGTAAAAGCAGAGGGAAAAGGAGAGAGAAAAGAAAAAAGAGAAAAGAATTTCTAAGCAAAAACGAGCGAAGTGGAGAGAGTTTTGATTCTAGACCAACCTATGCTTGTACTTTTCTACAAGGAGGCGTTGTTTACTACTAACGATCTTGACCCGAGTTTGTTTAGTTCTGTCGTATTTTTATTATAGGAATTTGAAGATATCTTTCCTGATGAGCTTCTCGGAGTTTTACCACCGATTCGAGGCATAGAGCATTATTGATTTGATTCCTGATGCGCCATTACCTAACCGACCCACATATCGAAGCAATCCTGAGGAGACAAAGAAACTTCAACGGCAAGTTAGTTAATTACTGGAACGAGGATATATGCGAGAGAGTCTTATCCCGTGTGTTGTTCCTATTTTGTTAGTGCCAAAGAAGGATGAGACTTGGCGAATGTGTGTTGATTGCTGAGCGATCAACAATATTATGGTAAAGTATCGACATCACATTTTTAAATTAGATGACATGTTAGATGAGTTACATGGAGCTTGCATATTTACTAAAATTGATTTGAAAAGCAGCTATCATCAGATTAGGATGAAAGAAGGGGATGAATGGAAAACTGCATTTAAGACCAAGTACGGATTATATGAGTAGTTAGTCATGCCATTTGGTTTAACTAATGCACCTAGTACTTTCATACCACTTATGAATCATGTTCTGCGAATTTTTATTGGTTGATTGTGGCTGTCTATTTTGATGATATCTTGATATATAGTGGGAGTCTTAATGACCATATTGAACACGTGCGAGCTGTTTTGCAGATTTTAAAAACTGAGCAATTATATGCTAATCTAAATAAGTGCTCTTTTGTGGCTAACAAATTAATATTTCTAGGATTTGTTGTTGGTGCTGATGGAATACAGGTTGATGAAGAAAAGGTGAAATCAATTCAAGAGTGGCCAACACAAAAAACTGTAGGAGAGCTACACAGCTTTCATGGCTTAGCCAATTTATATCGCAAATTTGTGAAAGACTTCAGCGTTATTGCCGCACCTTTAACTAAGGTTATCAAGAAGCACGCGGATTTTACATGGGGAGAAGAGCAAGATAGAGCATTCAATCTATTGGAGGATAAGCTAGCTAATGCTGCTTTGTTATCTTTACTGAATTTCAGTGCTACTTTTGAGATAGAATGCGATACTTCTGGTATAAGAATTTGAGCCGTATTGATGTAGGGAGGACGTCCCATAGCTTATTTCAGCGAAAAATTAAGTGGAGCAACATTGAATTATCCAACTTATGATAAGGAGATGTATGCTTTGATCCGAGCTTTGGAGACTTGGCAACATTTCCTATGACCAAAAGAGTTTGTGATCCACACCTACCACGAGATCTTAAAGTACTTGAGGGGATAGCAAAATTTGAATAAAAGACATGTCAAATTGATGGAGTTCATCGAGACTTTTCCATATGTAATCAAATACAAAAAAGGTAAGGAAAATGTGGTAGCCGATGCATTTTCTCAAAGGTATGTAATTCTAACTACTCTAGGAGCAAAGTGCTTAGGTTTGGAGCATATCAAAGGTTTATACACTGATGATGATGACTTTGGAAGAGTGTTTGAAACTTGTGAACATGCTGCGTTTGAGAAATTCTATAGACATGATGGCTTTATCTTTCGTGAAAATAAGTTGTGTTTGTCTAGATGCCCTCTGCGTGAATTGTTGGTGCGAGAGGCGTATAGTGGTGGTTTAATGGGGAATTTTGGCATTAACAAAACTTATGAAGTGCTGCATGAATACTTTTATTGGCCACACATGAAGCGAGATGTCACACGTGTATATGAGAGATGCATTGCATGCAAACAAGCTAAGTCTACAACTAAACCATATGATTTGTATACACTTTTGCCTATTTGACGCATCATTGGGTTGATATTTTTATGGATTTTGTGTTAGGATTGCCTAGGTCTAAGGATGATAGGGATTCTATTTATGTGGTTGTAGATCAATTTTCAAAGATGGTCCATTTTATACCTTGTCATAAATTCGATGATGCATTACATGTTGTTGATTTGTTCTTTCGTGAGGATGTACGTTTATATGGCATGCCTAGGTCCATAGTTTCTGATCGAGATACCAAATTTCTTAGCTACTTTTGAAAGACATTGTGGAAGAAATTAGGTACATAGTTTTTATTTTCTACTACTTGTCATCCACAAACTGATAATCAAATTGAAGTAGTTAATAGAACTTTAGGGACATTATTGCATGCTATCATTAAAAAGAACATTAAGTCTTAGTAAGATTGTTTACCACATGTTGAGTTTGCATATAATATGAGCGTGCATTTTGCTACTAAATTCACACCGTTTGAAGTTGTCTATTGTGACACCCCGAAAATTCACCTATGGCAAAGTACCTGAAATCAATATAAGGAATTGACATCGAATTCCAGTTGATGGAAATTTTTGGATCACAAAGACTGAAGAGACAATAATTAGACGAATTTTGAAGTTTCAGTAGATTAGGTTTCGAAATTCTTCGTCGTTGCGAATTAGGATTTCAATCCTCGAGCTCGAGCCTAATCCCGACCGAGCCTAGCTTGTGAAATTACCAAAATACCCTCTTGTTCGGTGTCTGAAAATTCAATCCAATCCCGATTTGCGAAATTACCAAAATACCCTCAATTTTTCACTAAGAGACAAAAATGCCCAAAAGTCTTTGTGGGCCCCACCCTCTCTCCCTCTCTCTTTCTCAAGGCAGAACACCCCCCGACCGAATCCTCCTCGTTTCCTCTCCTCCCTCTGGCGACTTTCGCCGCCGCCGCCACCGACCACCACCACCACAACCCTCAGCCCTCCCATGTCGTCGCTCCCAACCCCTCTGCCATCGTCGACAGCCGCCGGACGACCGCGAAACACTCGCAAGAATCAACCCATGTTTTCAGCCCTGCTGATCGTGCACTTCGCCGCCTCCTCCGGCCGTTTCCAACTGCCACCGCCGCCACCTACCACCTCTCCGACTTTTCCCTGCCTCCCTCAACACCCTCGACCTAGCCCCGCTGTCGAAAGACCGCCTGAGCATCCGTAATCGGCCCCGAAGCCGTCGGTGCCCTGTTTTGGGGACCGGTCGGATTTCTCTTCGATCCGGCTGGACCGGCCATCGCCATCCCTCACCGCCACCCCGAAGAACCCCAAGCCTCCCTCCATATTCCCTGAGCTTATGGCCCACCAGCCACCGCGTGGTGGCCGAAAATCGGCCTGAACCGAACCTCTATTCCCGACGCCCACACACACCCAGCCCACCGATTCTGTTGGTCGCCAATCCGTCACCTCTGGTCGCCCTCTGCTGCGACCACTCTCCTGATCAACACCCCCCGACCCCGTGGTCCTTCCACCACCTACCCCCGAGCCAACCGTCGTCCTCCAGTTGTCGAACCGGCCGCCACAACCCAAGCCACCCCTACCCTGCCCTTCCTGGCCGAGAGCCCTATCTAGGCCGGTTCACGTGGGTTGTGGTCCGTATCGGCCTAGGCCGTGTGGTCGAGAATCCGAGCCGAGTGGTCGGATCTGTAGGCCATTTTGGCCGAGAAGTTTAGGCCGTGAGTTGAGAGTTTTGGGTCGTTGTTTGAGGAATTTAGCTCGTGATTTGCCATCGTCGTTCATAGCCATCGTCGTCGCCGCCGCCATTGGGACCGCCCGAGCCGACTCAATTGGTGAGCTGACCCTAATCCTTGATTAGTACGCTAATTGCTCCTAAGATTAGTCGCTTAGTCAATTAAGAAAAATTTAAGTACACGATCGGGGCCGGTTTAGATAGAAATTGTGATTAAGTTAAATGGCCGATCCATTAGGTTAATCGATTGATTTTATTGCATGTGGCTAATTGTGATTAATTGCAAATGATTGATTGAGTGATTGATTGTGTTCGATCGCGAGCGAGCGAGCGATAGGCTAGAGACAAGTGAGCGATCGACGTCTCAAATCGATTAATTTGGTTAATAAAGTATTATTGTACAAATCAAGCTTTTTGTGGCCTAATCGATTTTGACTGCTCGTGATTACTTGGTGGCCTTGTTGATTGGATCGTTTCGCTGAACTGCCTATTTGACTATCTATTAAGGGTTTGATAGCCCTTTTATGATTGCAGTGTCTAATGTTAGACTGCATATGCATATGACCATGTGGGAAGTCAAAAGACATGTTTTAGCATGAAAATAGCCTTTGGTCGATCTTTTACATGCATGAGTAAGCATCCGGCTTTAACCGAAGATAATGAAATGGGTTGACTATTGGATGTGTTCTGTGTGGTCATATGAGGGAACGATGATATTTTTTCTGGCAAGTTCGTACTATACCGATTGTATAGAACCATACAACTTGCCAGAAGCACGATAATTCATGCCCCGTATGGTTCGTATTGTTTTAAGGGATTATCGAATGCCCGTCGCAGTTTGTAATGGACCGATGCCCCGTTTAGGGATGCCTACTTGCTGGTGCCGTTCAGGCGCACTGGAGACACCTCTTGTAGTTGCCATTGCCGAGAGAAAAGAAACGTAGTCCGGTCCTGCTAGTAGAACGCTCGATTGCATCAAGGTGCTGGATCGCGTTATTTGTGAAAGTCGAATCACACCTTCTTTCGCGTAGATCCTTTCATGTGTCGTGGGCACGATCATCGTTAATAAATGGACTTGTGTGATGTCCTGTGCATTCTTGTGGATGAGATGCTTGTTTAGGTGATTGACTGATTGGTTGGGAGTCAAGCCAAGCATTGCATTATGTGTGACAGAGGGTGGCAAGTATGCATGTGGATTGCGTTTATATCGTGATTGTAATTGAGTATTATATGTGGTGATTAGTTATTGTGAGACTTCCGTTAGGACGTCCGGACAAATCAGTTTCCTAGCCGAACTTAGGCTTGATTCACTGAGATTTATTCTCACCCCATCGTGGGATAACATTTTTAGGTCTCAAGTGACGAAGCCTCATAGACGCCGAGGATTGGCTTTTGGATTAGTCATCTGAAGTAAGATGAGAAATTATTCTTACCTGACTGAGTACACCAACTAAGGTTTTGTCTAGTCACCCGAAATATGGGGTTGTATACATACGGAAGTCGTATCGATAGGATTAAGATTTATTTATGGTGTTTGACTCCTACTATTCTATTCCTGATTATTTTATTGTCAGGGAGTTAACACGTTTTCGCATGCTTAAGTAATTGATGGGTCGGTATTGTACCTATGACGCTATCTCTATGACCTCGTGGTGATTTAGCAAGAGATGTCGCGGGCTCGAGAGTTAGGGTGTGACATCTCCGTCCAAGGTGGTATCAGAGCAAGGTTAGCCTGATCCATCTGGTCATTGGCTTGGAGTGATAAGGAGCACTGATATTGGGAATAGTTTGTAGGATTGTAAGCTTTTGCACGAGCTTGCTATCTTTGTTTCTTTTGATTGATTGATAGTGATCTCATTACGCGTTGCTTGGGGTGGTCAGGACTCTGTAAGTTACCTATATAATGAGCAACGGTAATGAGAAGGTGCCTAGTAGAAGGATAGCTCAAGAAGATCCTAGAGCGGAAGGGATTATGCAAGCGTTGGAAACTTCAGAAGCTGTAGTTGGACAGCAAATCAGTATTCAGATTAATGATGTCGTTGTTTCAAGTGAAGACTTGTTGACTAGAAACAAGAAAGGTGTGCAGTCGATATTTGAGTTGATGGAGAGATTTCTTAACCTCGAGCCACCGAAGTTCAAAGAATTAAGAGATCCAAAGGCTGCAATCTTGTGGATTAAGGAAATCGAGAAGGTATTCGCCGTACTAGGATGCTCCGAAGAGGACAAGGTGACACTGGCCATTTACCAACTTCAAGGTGACGCTAATGCATGGCGGGAAAACACACGAAGAAAGATTTTTCCTGAAGGTATGGTCCCGGTGTGGGATGCCTTTGTTGAAACCTTCTATGGCAAGTACTTTCTAGACTGTAGGCGAGAGAAAAAGATGGTTGAATTCTTGTAGTTTCGACAAGACCAAATGACAGTAGAGCAATATAAGGCGAAATTTACTAAGCTGTCAGAGTTTGCACCCTGGACGATTGGAGATCCTATGAATAGGATGAAAAGATTTCGTGAGGGATTGAAGCCCAAGATCAAGGATCAACTGGTGCCGTTGAACCTCAAGAGTTATAGCGAATTGTATAAAAGGACCCAATTTATGGAGAGGAGCATGACTGATAGAGCAATCGCATCTGGATCGCGACTCGTGCCTTCTTCCAGGGATAACCGTTGGATAGAGAAGAGGCCGATGTATGCCAACAAGTATCACATCCCGTCTAATCGGAGGAGTACAATCAGGAAGCCGATGTTCTGCCAAAGTGAGAAGTGTCGCCTGTGTCGCCTAAGGCATGGGTGTAGGCCTTGCCTGTATAGAGGTGGAGAATGCTTTAAATGTTATCAGTCAGGACATCAAGTGAAGGATTGCCCGCTGAGACAGAAAACTGCCTAAGCATCGTTGTCGCAAGAAGGACAAACTCGAGGAGATGTTCAGCAAAATACCTAGGATCAACTCTACTATGAGTAGGGTGACCTTTGAGTTAAGATGCTTTGGTATAGATAAGCAATAGCTAGTTGAGCTTGAAAAGACCTTTTTATTGATAAGGCTTATGGATATAGGTTGTATTAAAACAATCAGTATTTTGTGGATTGCATAAGTATGAAGTGTGGTTTTGCTTGGATTGTCTTAGTCGTTGTTTTATTGGATCCTAATCACTGATTAGATGAATATCCGCGGAAGGGCAGGCGTGAATTGTGAAAGTAATCTCTGCGATGTAATGAACCCCCAAAGAGTCAGAAAGTATAAATTGATAAGAATCAATGTGAAGGCAGGTAAAGTGTGCCGAAGAGCGATGAAAATATTTCTCTACATGTGGTGAAAGTGGGACTTAAAAGTGAAAACACGATTGTCAGTGTCATGTGTCATTTCGGGTAATGGATAGAAGATTATGGATGAACCGAGATATCATGGTTAAGTAAGACTTATTTGCTTTGCAGAATTGGTGAAAGTTAATTTTATCTCCGAATCTTGATTGAAGAAGACCTTGCAGTATATCAAAGGCAGTATAGGAATGACATGAGGCCGTATGGTTCAGTCGACTAGTAACCTAAAAAGGTCATGGTGAAGTATACACTGCCTAAAGATTATAGTTAATGAAACCTTAGACATGTGCATGAAACAAAGACAGTGAAGAAGAACAAGAAAGGTTCGTAATGGCAATCTAAGATTAAGTGACATGATAGGGTCGCCGGTTGGATGCACAAACTATTGAGTTTGGCAATGCCCTTAAATAAGATTAAGATTGCGAGATGTGCTAATTAAGGAAAGTTAGTTAGCAGAGTGACGTAGCGGAACCATAATAAGACCACATGATTTCTTGGAATAATGACCATAAGGGCCTTACTTTAGATAAAGCAGAAAATTGATCGGGATTCACAATAGTAGTTTCAGCGTTGGTCCAAATAGCTCGTGAAGACATCAAGATTTGAGGTAAGGCTACTAAGAGATAAATAGGCGTGGACGAGCCAATGATGAAGATTTTGGTGTATCAATAAGTTAAAGAGCAACATTGCAAGCCTAAGTGGACTGTTGTCATCGTTGGAGATTCTACGGTAAAGGTGGGAGAAGATTACAATGGATTGGTGATGAAACTTATAAGAAGTCAAGGGATAAATGACTCAGTTTGGAGTACAGTAAGCAAATTGACGATGCATGTTCAAGACATAACAGTGTGAAGAAATTCAACTTAGTATGAGTGTGATACTCCAAGAATTACGACCGATTCAAGTTTAAGACTCGAACTACTCGTGAACAACGACCAAGGGTCGAGGAAGCCACCGAGAGTTAGAGGTCGCCCTCAACGTGGATGATGGCCTGATTTGCTAGTCGGTTGTGTTATTGATTAAGGGTCAACTATGTGGCGATCTTAAATCAAGCATAGATCGAATTAGATTGATCTCACTCAATTGTAAGTCAACCATAGGATTACCCTGAAGTCGACCAGGGATTGATTCGTGGCAAGATTTGTGAGCTGGCATTGATCAATATTCAGGATGGCCATGGACCTAGTGAGGAACGATTTGTACTAGAACCCCGTACCAGCCACACACTAGTCAAGGATTGCTACCCTGGATTTTATGATGTGTTGTTGGAAGAATATGGGTCGAGGCGAACTAATCTTGCATCAATTTGAGTTGGTCATGATAGGTGATCTCGATAGTGTTCGATTGTACCACTGGTCTAGGAACGGGTGATTCCAACCCTAAACCGAAATATTTGAGGTGGTCCTTAACTCGTCAGTCGCTTGTGAGCTGACCCTATTCGATAGAATGGATGGTCCGATCCTCGGTTCGATTTGGCGCCTGAGTTCAGTAACTCTCCAGGTATTCAAGGGATGACAAGTGGTGATTCCAAATCTCAAAGCGTTGAAGAAGAGGCGAATTATTAGTAGACCTTCTCCATGTAAGCAGAATGCTCAAATTGCCATTAGTGTTAATCGTGGTTGACATCTATGGAACAGTAGGAAATGACAGCGTTAAACTCTTCTCGTTGAAAGTTAAGAAATGGTCAGTCTATTCGTGGGAATAGATAATTACTATGGTTATTAGGATAACCAACAGTTAATTGGGCAGCAAGATCGGATGGTCACAGTTGAGTTGAATCCCTAGAGTCGGATGATTCACCCTGTTGAAATGAATTGTGTCAGATTAGTAGTCAAGGATCGTAAGTTAGAATCCGACTTGGATTTGATAGTCGCTTTATGATGTTGATACACAGAGTGGAGATTAGGAATGACTTGGAGCAAACCTAGCATGAAGTTTGGGAAAAGAAATTGCAGTTCAGTATGGCTTATTACCCACAAACAGAAGGTCAATCTGAAAGGACAATTTAGACCTTGGAGGACATGTGGGAGGCATGCGTTTTGGATTTCAAGGTAATTAGGAGGAACAGTTACACCTGTTCAGAGCTAGCCAAATTAGCACAAAGAGGATACTTTTTGAGGCAATGTATGGCAGAGCGTGCAAGATGCCCGTTTAAAGGCGGACTTGAGTTAGTGGAATAGTCGATGAACGTGATCAAGGTTATCAGAGATAGACTGAGAACAGTCTAGAGTCGTCAGGAAAGTTACGCCATTCAGGAACGAGGACCAATGGAATTTCAGGTGGGTGATCATATCTTTAGAAAGTGACGCTTGTTGGAAGGACAACTCATTTTCGCAAGAAAGGAATGCTAAGTTCAAGGATGTCGAACCTTTCGAGATTTTTGGAAAGAATTAGGAAATTGGAGTATCGTCTTACGTTATCGCTAAGACTGGCTCAAGAGCACAACGTCTTTTATGTGTCAATATTAAGGAAGTACGAGCCGAACCCTGCTCGTGTGTTGTGTTGAGTTATGAGAGGATTGAACTGGATGAGCGAGCATCGTATCTGGGAAGTCCTGTCAAGATTATCGCTAGGAGACAACAAGCATTTCGGAACAAGAATTTTTCCTTTCCTTCAAGGTGATTTAGTAAACCCACGGAATTATTTAAGAGATTGAAAAAATTGTGAGGACCGGATATCCTTATGTGTTTAAAGAATGTAGCATTATTTCAATTTTGAGGACGAAATTTTTTAAGAAATGAAGAGTTGTGACGCCCCGAAAATTCACTTCTGGCAACGTACCTGAAATCAATATAAGGAATTGACATCGAATTCCAGTTGATAGAAAATTTTGAATCGCAAGGATTTAAGAGACAATAATTGGACGAATTTTGAAGTTTCAGTCGATTTAGATTAGGTTTTGAAATTCTTAGTCGTCGCGAATTAGGATTTCAATCCTCACGCTCGAGCCTAATCCCAACCGAGCCTAGCCTGTGAAATTATCAAAATACCCTCTTGTTCGATGTCCAAAAAATTCAATCCAGTTCGAATTTACGAAATTACCAAAATGCCCTCAATTTTTCACTAAAGGACAAAAATGCCCAAAAGTCTTTGTGGGCCCCACCTCCCTTTCTCTCTTTCTCGCGGTAGAACAACCCTCCGACCAAATCCTCCTCCTCGTTTCCTCTCCTCCCTCTGGCGACTTTCGCCGCCGCCGCCACCGACCACCATTGCCACGACCATCAGCCCTCCCTTGTCGTCACTCCCGACCCCTCCACCGTCGTCAACAGTCGCCGGACGACCGCGAAACATTCGCGGGAATCAACCCCTATTTTCGACCCTGCTGACCTTGGACTTCGCAGCCTCCTCCAGCAGTTTTCGACCGCCACCGCCGCCACCCACCACCTCTCCAACTTTCCCTTGCCTCCCCTCGACACCCTCGACCCAGCCCGGCCGTCGATTGACCGTCTAAGCCGTCGTAATCGTCCCTGAAACAGCCAATGCCCTGTTTTAGGGACCGGTCGGATTTCTCTTCAATCTGGCTGGACCGGCCGTCGCCGTCCTTCACCGCCACCTCGAAGAACCCCAAGACCTCCGTCCATCTTTAATGAGATTGTGGCAGCCGGCCGCCGCGCATGGTGGTCGAAAATCAACCTAAACCGAACCCCTGTTCCCGATGCCCACACACACAACCAGCCCACCGAATCTGTTGGTCGCCAATCCGCCACCTCCGGCCGCCCTCCGCCACGGCCACCACTCCCGATCGACACCTCCCGACCCCCTGGTCCTTCCATCGCCCACCCCCGAGCCGACAGCCGTCCGTCGGTCGCCGAACCGGCCGCCATAGCCCAAGCCCCCCTACCCTGCCCTACTTGACCGATAGCCCTATCAAGGCCGGTTCACAAGGGCCATGGCCCATATCGGCCAAAGTCAGGTGGCCGAGAATCCGAGCCGAGTGGTCGTGTCAGTGGCCGGATCCGTGGGTCGTTTTGGTCGAGAAGTTTGAGACGTGGGCCGAGAGTTTTGGGCCGTTGTTCGAGAAATTTGGCTCGTGATTCGCCATCGCCGTTGGGACTGCCCGAGCAGACTCAATTGGTGAGTTGACCCTAATCCTTGGTTAGGACGCTAATTGCGCCTAGGATTAGTCGCTTAGTCAATTAAGAAAAATTTAAGTACACAATCGGGGCCGGTTTAGATAAAAATTATGATTAAGTTAAATGGCCGATTGATTAGGTTAATCGGATGATTATATTATCTGTGGCTAATTGTGATTAGTTGCAAATGATTGATTAAATGATTGATTGTGTTCGATCGCGAGCGAGCGAGTGATAAGCTAGAGACAAGCGAGCGATCGACGCCTTAAATCGATTAATTTGGTTAATAAAGTATTATTGTACGAATCGAGCTTTTTGTGACCTAATCGATTTTGACTGCTCGTAATTGCTTGGTGGCCTTGTTGATTGGATCGTTTCGCTGAACTGCCTCTTTAACTATCTGTTAAGAGTTTGATAGCCCTTTTATGATTGCAGTGTCTAATGTTAGACTGCATATGCATATGGCCGGGTGGGAAGTCAAAAGACATGTTTTAGCATGGAAATGGCCTTTGGCCGATCTTTTACATGCGTAAGTGTGCATCCGGCTTTAACCGAAGATAATGAAATGGGTTGATGGCTGGATGTGTTCTGTGTGGTCATATGAGGGAATGATGATACTTTTACTGGAAAGTTCGTACTGTACCGATTGTATATAACCATACGACTTGTCAAAAGCACAATAATTCATGCCCCGTATGGTACGCACGGTTTTAAGGGATTATCGAATGTCGATCACAGCTTGTGATGGACCGATGCCTTATTTAGGGATGCCTACTTGCTGGTGCCGTGCCAGGCGCACCGGAGACACCTTTTGTAGTAGCCGTTGCTGAGAGAAAAGGAACGTAGCCCAGTCTTGCCGGTAAAACGCTCGATTGCATTAAGGTGCTGGATCGCGTTATTTGTGGGAGTCAAATCACGCCTTCTTTCGCGTAGATCCTCTCATGTGTCGTAGGCACGATCATCGTTAATAAATGGACTTGTGTGATGTCCTGTGCGTTCTTGTGGATGAGATGCTTGTTTGGGTGATTGACTGATTAGCTAGGAGTCGAGCCAAGCATTGCATTATGTGTGGCTAAGGTTGGCAAGTATGCATGTGGATTGCGTTTATATCGTGACTGTAATTGGGTGTTATATGTGGTGATTTGTTATTATGAGACTTCCGTTAGGATGCCCGGGCGAATCAGTTTCCTAACCGAGCTTAGGCTTTATTCACTGAGATTTATTCTCACTCCATCGTGCGATAACATTTTTAGATCTCAAGTGACGAAGCCTCGTGAATGCCGAGAATTGGTTTTTGGATTAGTCATCTGAAGTAAGATGAGAAGATAGTCTTATCTGACTGAGTACACCTGCTAAGGTCTTGTCTAGTCACCCCAAAGTATGGGGTTGTATACGTACAGAAGTAGTATCGATAGGATTAAGATTTATTTGTGGTGTTTGACTCCTACTATTCTATTCATGATCGTTTCAATTGTCAGGGAGTTAACACGTTTCTGCATGCTTAAGTAATTGATAGGTCGATAGTGTACCTGGGACGCTATCTCTATGACATAGTGGTGATTTGGCAAGGGATGTCGCGGGCTCGAGAGTCGAGGCGTGACATTTATGATTTTAATCCGTTAACTCCGTTAGGTTTAACCCATTTGCCTATTGATGAGCGTGTGGATTTAGATTGTGCTAAGAAGTCCGAATTTGTAAAGACATTGCATGAAAAGATGCGGCTCAATATAGAGCACAAGACGGAGCGATGTGCAAAGCAGGCCAACAAGGGCCGTAGAAAAGTAGTGTTTGAACCCGGCAATTGGGTTTGGATTTATATGCGCACTGAGCGTTTTCCTGAGCAGCGACATTCTAAGTTATTATCGGCAGGGGATGAACCATTCATGATGTTGGAAAGGGCCAACGATAATGCCTACAAACTTGATCTTTCATGTAAGCATGGTATTAGTGCTACTTTTAATGTTAATGACTTGACTCTTTTCGATGCATGCGATGATTTGAGAGCAAAACCTTTGCACGGGGAGGGAATCATGTGGACATCGAATCCTGTCGAGGATGAGGTGCAAGGGACCCGTTGACCTATCCACTTGGTCTAATTACTCGAGCAAGGGCGAAAGAATTCAAACAAACCGTTGGCATCATGGTTCAACATCTTTGGAGTAGAAACGATCTTGATTCGAGGATTGAAGAATCTGAAGCTCCTTGGCGCAACATGATCACATTTAACCTCGCAAATTACGATGGATTTTGGCCATTCAGCATCGTTTAGATGAGTTTTTAGGTTTCCTTATTTTTAGGCCAATTTTATTAATTAAGGTTATTTTCGTCTTTTTGTCATTTTAGGGTTAGCACCATATATAAGGATGCTTGAGTTTCTGATAGCACAACACTAATTCAAAATTTTATACATAGAGTTTTCCTCTTCTTTGAGTTTTCTTGAAGACTAGATCTTATCAAGGCTTTCTTGTGATGATCGATTTAACTTATAAAGCAAGATCGCAAATTCTCTTGTTCGTGGCGTCTATAACGTGAATTGGTTAACACAGGTTCGTCAACAGGTCATTTTTATACCAAGGTTACCAATCATAAGTTTGATTGGGGGGGTCAAGGTTCGCAATTCGCAACTCTTGGATCTTCGTAGAACGATCAGTTTCCGCAGCAATTCACATCACATGGTCTACCCAAAAATCTATTTTCCTTTTTTTTTTATCAAAATAATATGAGTATCAATAAAATGAGCAATAAAAATTACAATCTACTAAAAGGAACAATCCAAAAAATAAAAATTAAATGATAGAAGGTGAGAAGCCGAGGGCCGTGAGCAACGAGCATGAGCGTGAGCAACAGGGCCAGCAACACACTAGGGAGTCTAGACCTAGGGTTTCTTTTTTTTAATAGCAACTAAAAATCGATTATAAAAATCGGTCCGGGTGGGCCTACACCTAGAACCAAAGATCGAACCTGTTTAAACTTGTTCTCAAAATTTAGAATCGATACTCGGACCGGTTTGAGCGAGAACCAGTTCCCGACCCTATTTTTTGAGTAGGCCGATCCAGATTCCGGGTCAACCCGATCTGATTGTACACCCTACCCCCAGCCAATGTCTACCATTAACGCCTGCTTCTTTCTCCCCTTCTCTCTACTCGTCCATACTCTCTTTCTCTCCAGTCTGACCTCTCGCATAACCAGCATGTGAAGCATAGCAAGATACCGTGTTAGGTCCCGACTCTCGAACCCGCGACATCCCTTGCCAAATCGCTACCAGATCATAAAAGATAGCGTCCCAAGCAACTGCTATCGACCTAAGAATAAACTGCGCATGCAGAACGTACAATCTTCCATACAATAAAAGCAAGATGGGATAGGTAGGAAGTAAAGCTAGATAACACAACACTAAAATAAAACTGCTGAGATCTATAACCTTACAGAGCCAACGGCTGATAAATACAACCCCATGCTTCGGGGCGGCTCTTTAGGACTCTCAAAAAGATACAGAAGTCAGGTAAGGTTAACTCTCATCTACTCTAAAACAGTATCGCCACAAAAACCTCACCAGTTCCCTGACCACAAAATGAACCTAACCCTCTACAGGGTAAACTCGGCATCCAGGTCGTCATAACCAACCGAGGGAGCTGGGTCGTTCGGGTCGTCACAGGAACTCTGGCTAGAATGTACAGAGAGGGCTACTGACTGCTTAGGCTCGAGCTCATGCTGCATACGGGTGCGGGATCCACCACCTCCCCCTCAGGCGTATCAATCGGATCCAAAGCGGGGACATTAGGGACCTCCTGAAGAGGTGGCCCCTCAAATCCTCTAAGCGGACCAAAGAGATCCACCCATCGCGAAGATACCAAGCCTTGAAGAGGTGTGCCACCAGCTGTGGCATCCCTTCATCAATCCATATCGTAGTGATGTGGCGTTCCCATATCTGGTCCGTACCTGGCACCGGGTGGAGACTAACATCGTGTGATGAGTGGGTGAGGGTGTCAAATCGCACTGGTCTCTCCATTACTTCGGACCTGAAAAGTTGTCCCACGACAGGGTGAGAATTTAATCTCAGTGAATCAAGCCTAATCTCGATTAGCACACTGATTTGCCCAGGATATCCTAAGCACCACAATAAACCACAAGATATAAAAGTTATATATCAATAAAATAAATCTTCCAAATCAGCAATCGATCAAGGCATCATCACTCAAGCGTACACAAGACATCACACAAATCCATTATTAAACAATGACCCACGCGACTAGCGTGATAGAAACATCAATATTGTGATCCTGCACTCTTCTGGCAGGACTAGGCTACGTCCACTTTACCCTTTCAGCGACGGCTACTACAAGCAGTGTATTCAGTACACCTAGCACGACACTACAAGTAGGCATTCATTAAAAAGGAGCTTCAGTTTGTCATAAGCTGCGATTGGCATCCAATAATCTCTTAAAACCGTACGACTGGCACGGGGCATGGATTATCGTGCTTTTGACAAGTCGTGAATTTCCATACAATAGGTACGGCACGAGTACCAATGGTACAATGGGAACTTGCCAGGTAACGTCATTGAACCTTTAAATGACCACACAAATTGCATTCGACAATCAATCCATTGTTTATCTATGATTAACGCCAAAATCCATACATAAATACAGCAAACTCGGCCCCAAGGCCCACAAGACTCTCAATCGAGCATTTCAGCCAGGCAACCAAATCAATCAAGCAATTCACGCACTCGTGAGCAATCAACTCAACCCGGCAATTTCGAGCTTAACTCATATTATAAATCTTAATTCTCAATCGAATTATAACAATCGATCGCTCGCCCGTCTCTAACCTGTCACTCGCTCACGAACAAACACAATCAATCAATCAATTGATAAATTACCATAAATAGCCACAGACAAATAATCGATCGGTCATTTATCCTAACCATCATTTCTATCTAAATCGGTTCCGATCGAATTTTTTTTTAAATAAATAAATAAATAAAATTAGTCCTGAGCGCAATTAGCGCCCTAACCAAGGTTTAGGGTCAACTCATAACGTGAGTTAGCTCGAGCGGCGACGGCGGCGGCAGCGACGATTGAATTAGGATTTATCGCGCGGCCCAAGCTCAAACTTCGGCGACACCCCGAGGAAGTCCGGCGAGGTCGCCGGAACAGGTGGCCAGCAGCGGAGCTCCGGTGAGCGGCGGCCTGAAACAGTGGCGAACAGTAAACTCAACTGGTGAATCATACTGTTTTGACCGTTTTCCAGCGACACGGGCCGGGACAAGGTCGGCCAAGGGTCGGGAGCTCACCTAGGGGTCAGTGGGGATCGGCCGGGACTGGTGGACGGCAGCGGAAGGCTGCCGGCGGCGGTGAACAGCCTTGATTAGCTGCTACCCTATTCGGCGCCGAAACAGGGGCGTCGGTCAACGGCCGATTCCTAGCACCACGCGCGGCCGCTGGCGGAGGTGAGCTGGGTGGCGGTAGAGGGGACTCAGGGGAGTCGTCCAGCGGTGGCGGTGAGGTACGGCGGCGATCGTGGTGGTTGGATCGAAGATCGGACTGAACCGGGCCCAAAATAGGGCACCGAAACTTCGGGGCTCGATTCCGGCGGTTTCGGCGGCGGACGGCCGGTGGGGGGGTCGGATCGGTCGAGGGGAAGTCGGAGGTCAGCTGAGGGGCTGTGGTCGGCGTCGGTGGCGGCCGTGGCGGCCGGAGGAGGCCAAGAAGTTCTCGGGTTCTCCGACCCGAAAACAGGGCAGATTTGGCCGTGGCTTCTCTTCGGCCGATCGACGGCGACGGCGACCCGGCTCGGGTCAGGGCGGCGGTGGGGAGTAGCTGAGGATGGTGGCTGTTGGTGGTGAGGTGTCGGTCGCGAAAAACGGCGACAGAAGAGGAGGATTGGATCGGTTCAAGGGGGAGTCGGTTGTCGGCCAAAAACAACGAAGGAGAAGAAGAACAGAAACGAAAAAGAAAATAAAAAGGACAAAGGAAGAAGCGACGTAAACGTTGGGCAGAGCAGAGGGGGGGCCACCTTGACTTTCGAGGACAAAAATTAAATTTTTTTGTCCTATGTATATGAATAATTGGGGGGTAAAATGGTAATTTAGCGTGCTGGGACTGAAACGAAATTTTTGGTATAATGAACGAAGGGTAATTTCGGTAATTTCACTACCCAAGCTCGGTCGAGGTTAGGCTCGATTGTGAAAACGGCAATTTAAAAATCACCGCGGATCAATTTCGAAACTCAATTTGAAATAATCTAAAGTTCAGAATTCGTCCAAATTTTCGTATCTTCGGTCCTTATGGTCCAAAATAGACGTCGACTAAAATTATAAATTCATATCATTTAATCGAATTCCGGCGCTTACAAAGGTTGAATTTCCAGGACTTCACATACTAGAAGAATGCATCTGCATACCCTGCATTATATTCGTATTTCTATTGGGTACACTTAAAATTCTCTTCATTTTCATTCTTCATTTCGCCGATTTCCCGATTTCCCGATTTCTCCTTCTCGGTTATCGAATGTTCAAGGAGTCAGTCATCCTCAGGCTTGAGAGTCCCTCTTCTCTCTCATCAAACAGTCTCCTTCCCTCCGCCCCAGCAACCTCCCGGCCTCCCCATCGCTCGCATGCGCCGCTGCTTTCTTCTGTCCCTCCTTCGCCTTGAGCGCCTGCAGCTTCGAGTGGTTGTAGTACACGACGCCCAGGAACGCGAGCCCATGCCCGAACAGGCTCACCTGCGACACCATTTCATTGATCACCGACCACAAGAAGGCGATCGGCAGCCAGTCCTTCACCACACCCGCTACATTCGTTATCAGCGCTGAGGTCTTCCCAAAGACCAGAAACACTGCCAGGTAAAGCGCGAGCGCGCGGAGAGAGTTAGTCCCAAAGACCACGAGGTCGGGCCGGAAGCTCGAGGACTTGACGAGCACGAGGTACTTCATGAAGACTCACGGCCCGAGCAAGAAGACGATGCAGCACGGCGCAACGTAGTACACTGATGTGATGGGGTTCAGCTGAAACCCTTGGAGGCGCGTAGTATCGAGATCAGGACCAGCCTCGTGGCCTCGAAGGCGATGGCGCCGAGCCAGAGGGTCACGCCCCAGGAGTCAAACTTGGCCTCGCTGTAGGCAGCGACACCGACGCCGAGCGAGATCAACACCATGTTCAGCATGTTCTGAGACTTGAAGGTCTCTCTCTTAAGCAAGAGGCCGATGGAGTAGACAGCGACGAGCATGAGGGCCTTGAGCATCCGAATGAACGAAACGGTCCACCATTAACGTCTGACCCCTGGACGCGACTGAGGTAAAAAAAGACAATATCTGCAGTCTCAAGTGTCTGTTTCCTCCAAGTATGATTAATCTCAGCGATGAAGTGAACATGGTCAGCGTCTGGCTGTCATACTTGCAATACTGGTTGGTCGTCGCGTCCTCCATCTTCTTCCTGCACACCGACGGAAGAACTTCTTCACGAACGACGCCGGCGTGTCTGCCCCCCCCCCCCCCCCCCCCCCCTCTGCTGGTTTTCTTTGAATCTCAAACAGGTTAAAACGAAGAGAGACTCTCAAGAGATCAAACTGGAGAGAGAGTGTGCGGATGACTAGAGAGGGGGGGAGGGAGAGAGAGAGAAGCAAGTATCAACTGTGGACCGTGGCTGGGGATTCGGGGAAAGGGAGGGGAGGGGTAAAAGAAAAAGGAAAGGGAAAGGGAAAAAATGAAAAGGAAAGCAGAAAAAGAAAGATAAAATTGCAAAAAAAAAAAAGAAAAAAAAAGAGAGAGACAAAAATCAGTAATTTCTTTGAAATAAATAAGCAACTTTGGGTCCTTATTTGAAACAAAATCCAATTTAAAACTATATTTGAGAAAATCAAGGCAGTTGAGACTCTTATTTGAAATTTTCTCATTAAAATTTTGAGTTTTAGCCTTTGCGGAATGTTAAAATCATCTTCTTCTTTTTTTCTTTACATCCTTTTGGTTTAGAGAAAAGTTTGGTCCTTTCGAAAATCGGAAGGCTCTATCTCCATCAGAGAAAGCTTTTCGTATCATTTTCGCTTCAGAAGAGCTCCGTTGAGCACAATAAAGAAGACACTCACAAACTACCCGAGAGCTCAGTTGAGCAGCGTTCATTGTCAATCCACCCTTCGATGGCTTTAATCCGCCGCTCGACCACCGGTCTCCGCTCTGTTTCTCGTTCTGGACCTTGTCCGACTCCTGCGATGAAACCTCATCATCCTGCATGTCCACGTGGATAGGCACCTTGTTCATGATTTCGCTCTACGCTTACGACATTTTCTCCTCCTTCGATCACGATAGGCTGTCTCTTTGTACGGACAATTTGTGTAGTCGGTGATGACTGATTATGGCGGTAGATCGAGTTTTGCGGTAGATTTAAATTTGAAGAAGCGGAAGGAGGAGCAGGTTTGTACGAGAGATCGGAGGGCGAAACCTTGTTATCGGATTGGTTTGAAAGGATTGAATAATCTTAGGGAACACATGTTTTGCGAATTATTTATTGCAAGCATTGTTACATGCCCTCGTTGAGGAATTGCTTCCTCATGTGCTCACGCGACGAGAAAATATTGGCTGCTCAAGGAGTGCCATGTCATCTCTCCTCTTCACCATTCAAATATGACACGTGGCAGAGCGGCCCACGCGGCTGAAAATTTCAAAACGCTCCAAGGACTCCGTTTACTTCCGTTACCTGCTTCCGCCTTTTTTCCCTCTCCCCTCTTCTCAAGACCGCTATGCGCGCCCATCACATCGCATCCCACAAAATCAAAAATCTGATCTTCACTCTCTCTCGAGAAAATATACGAAGGAAGAAAGAGTAGACAGTAGAGCAAGTCCATTCTTCGGTGCTATCGTCGACGGAGGACCAAGCAAGAGCAAATCCAGACCACCGAAGTTCTTGCTGTGCTACCGGCGACGGAGATACAAGCAAGAGCACACCAAGATCAGCGAAGTCCTTGCGGTGTTGCAGGTGATGGAGGAAGAGCGAACACCGATGGTGAAGTAGAGCGACAAGGAGTACCCATTCCGAGTTTGCGGCGCTGGGACGGTGGATTTTTTGTCGGCTCACCAACGTGTTGCGCCAAGAGCCAGAGGCCGAGTGAACGCCTCTACTCCGCTCAAGTCTCTCCCCTTCAGGTAAAATCTGCTCTGCTCTTCTCAGAAATCTCTCATCGACACGCGAAATAGAGAAGTGGCCGAAGGAGAAGGTCGGACTGGCTTCTCAATTCCATCATCCGTTCCGCAGGCGTGGGTTGTGGCTTCTGACCAGTTTCGGCCACCGAACTTGGAGCTTCGGCGCTCGCTTCCTGACGTCTTTTCTCAGCTCTTCCGACTCTCGACTCTTGCACGACTATGTAGTCATTTCTGGTTGAAATCTAAACGAACCCAACTGAATTACATTGTTAACACCTAAATTTTGATTTCTTATTTAATTATTTATTGCATAAAAAATTGGGGACTAATATAAGTCCCTAGCAAAAAAATTGTTAAAATCATTTTCGTAAAGTTATCATTTAGGCTAGTTTATTTGAGCATGCATTACATTTAACTTGACCAACAATAGAAAGGGACTTGAACTAGTCGTGCGGACATGGCCCATGCATTTTGCAGAGTTATTAGGTCAACGATTGATGGTTTTAATAGAATGGTTTAAATTTTGATTAATTGGAATAAGCCTACAATTCTTCTAGGTGGCTTAATGCAAACGTGGGTAATCCAATAAGGAAGTTGAATTTCTTTCGAAGCCTTTAGTCAGATTGACCAAGATGTGAAGGAATGAACACAGCCCCACGGTATCCGCGCACGATCATTTAGTTGGGGAAACAAAGCAGAAAAATCAATGATTGAGACAGATTTTGGGCTATTCATATTGCCTCAATCAAGTGAAAAAGAGGAAAGGAGATTTTGTCCTTGCAGGGCACCACCAACTTTCGCACAATAGGATCAAGAGGTTGGCAAAATAAAAAAGAAAAAAGAAAAAAGATTTGATCGAGTCTTGAGATCGTCTATTATCTGTTCATGCAACACAAAGAAGGAAGGCTAAAATAGACTCGCGCTTGGTGGAATGAATCTGAAAAAGAGAGATATTCATGGACATCTACAAGGAATGAATCCTTCATGCGCTAATTTGCAGCTAATTCACGATGGCAATTCAGAGCAAAGTTTTAGCAATTCATTCGACGGTTTGGGTTTTCCAATGGAGCATGAGTGATATCTGCTAGGGATAGCAGATGTCGCTCACAAAAGGAGATGGAGGGAGAGCAGCCCCTCTGGCATGATTTAGGGGGAGCTGGAATAAGGAGTTTTACTCGGTAGGGCAATGACGATCATGTTAGCCATCTAGAGCCATGACAAATTCCCTTCCCATCGCTACATCGAATGAAACAGTAGTCCGGCCTTGATGACGAACCTGCTGTCCAGCGATTATTTCATCTCCGATCGTGGAGTTTTCTTGTGCCTCAAGCTGTACCTCTCGCTCTTTGACATCCAGACCAAACTCGAGAGACGACGATGATTCCGCCAGTCGGAGATACGACTGCGAAAGCTAAGTCTCTCTTACGTCCTTGGGTTTGATTTTTGCTCAAACCGTAAATGCCGACTTCTCTTCCTCTCTGTTCTTAATTACCAGGGGCCACACATTAAAAATCTCAGCCTTGATTCCAAAAGAAGAAAAGTGGGAGCGGGTTCCTTGAAAGCATTCTCACAACCGCCCAACGCTGCTGTTGCCATTGTCCGGTGTGAACAGCTTCCTAAGTAGTCTGAGAACCATTGAGTAATCATCCGCGCAAACTCGATACCTTCCCGGTCCAGTCCCCACGTTGATGATGCTTGAAGATTCGAAGACTAACAAGCCTCGAGAAACTCCTTGAGTCGCAATTCTGATTTGCTGAACTGAGGAGTTGCTATCACCTAGCGTCCTTGTTCTCTCTGTATCCATCAAGGACCCAACTATGACCCCTCGAAGTTCCTGGTCCATGTATTCATCACCGAGCCTGTGTACCTTCGATGTCGAAGCCAGACGTAGCAGCTGCCTCGCCAGCCCAGTCGCTCCGAACTCAGACTATATTTTACAGCGACCCAAGTAGCAACCTACTTTAATTTTGCTTGTGATCGGCTTGTGGTCGCAGGTTTTGGTTGAGTCAAATAAGGAGGGCCAAAAATTTCACATACGGCAGTTTCGAGAGGCGACACAACTGCCATCACACGGCACAAAAAATGAAGAGTCTTCGTCCAGGGAAGAAGAAAAAGAGTGGAGAGAAAGAGAGGATCCTGCGGTTTACCCGTTCGAGGCCCTCTGATGACGAATCCGTGTGTCACGTCCCAACTCTCGAGCCCGCGACATCCCTTGCAAAATCGCCACGAGGTCATAATAGATAGCGTCCCAGGCAACTGCTATCGATCTAAGATTATATTGCGCAAGCGGAACGTACCATCTTCCATTCAATAAAACCATATGGGATAGATAGAAAGTAAGCCAGATATCATAATACTAAAAGCTGATGAGAATAGATGATTTATAACCTTACAAAGCCATCAACTGATAATTACAACCCCATGCTTCGGGGCGGCCCTCTAAGACTCACAAAAAGATACAGGAGTCAGGTAAGGTTAACTCTCATCTATCCCAAAACAGTATCCCCACAAAAACATCATCAGTCCCTGACTACAAAAGGAACCTAACCCTCTACTGGAAAAACTCGACATCCGGGTCGTTATAACCAACCGGGGAGCCGGGTCGTTCGGGTCATCACAAGAACTCTGGCTAGAATGCACAGAGGGGGCTACCGATTGCTCAGGCTCGAGCTCGAGCTCCATACCAGGCGCGGGGTTCACCGCTTCCCCATCAGGTGTATCAATATCCATCGGGTCCCAAGCGAGGATATTAGGGACCCCCTGAAGAGGTGGCTCCTCAAATCCTCGAAGCGGACCAAAGAGATCCATCCCATCACGAAGATATCAGGCCTTAAAGAGGTGTGCCACCAGATGTGGCATCCCTTCATCGACCCATATCGTCGTGATGTGACGTTCCCACATCTGGTCCGTACCTGGTACCGGATGAAGACTGATATCAAGTGATGAGTCAGTGGGGGTGTCGAACCGCACCGGTCTCTCCATTACTTCGGACCTGAAAAATTTATCCCACGACGGGGTGAGAAATGAATCTCAGTGAATCAAGCCTAATCTCGGTTAGGACAATGATTCGCCCAGAACATCCTAAACGCCACAAAAAGATCACAAGATTTTAACAGAGATATATATATAGATATCAATCAAAATAAATCTGTCAAATCTACAATCAACAGAAGCACAACCATTCAGGCATATATAAGTCTATTTTTAATCAATGACCCACGCGACTGGCGTGATAGAAACATCAATAGTGCGATCCCGCACTCTTTTGGCAAAACCAGGCTACGTCCACTTTACCCTCTCAGCGACAGCTACTACAAGCGGTGTATCCAGTGCACCCGGCACGGCACTGCACTGCAAGTAGGCATTCCTTAAAAAGGAGCTTCGATCCATCACAAGCTGCGACCGACATCCGATAATCCCTTAAAACCATACGACTGGCACGGGGCATGGATTATCGTGCTTCTGACAAGTCGCGAATTTCCATACAATCAGTACGGTACAAGTACCCACGGTACAAAACGAACTTGCCAGGTAGCGTCATTGACCCTTTAAATGACCACACAAATTGCATTCGGCAATCAACTCATTGATTATCTTGGATTAACGCCAAAATCCACAAGAAATACAATCAACTCGGCCCCAAGGCCCACAAGACTCTCAATTGAGCATATCAACCAGGCAACAAACCCATCAAGCAATTCACTCACTCTCGAGTAAGCAACTTAACCCGACAATTTCAAGCTCAATTCATATTAGAAATCTTAATTCTCAGTTAAATTATAGCAATCAATCGTTCGCTCGTCTCTAACCTGTCACTCACTCGCGAGCAACTCAATCAATCAATTAATTGCTAAATTACCACAAATAGCCACAGACAAATAATCGATCGACCATATATCCTAACCATGGTTTCTATCTATACCGATCCCGATCGAAATAATTTTTTTTAATAAATAAATAAATCTAATCCTAAACGCAATTAGCGCCCTAACCAAGGTTTAGAGTCAACTCACAATATGAGTTAGCTCGATCGGCGGCGGCGGCGGTGGCGACGGCGGCGGCGATAAAACTAAGGTTTATCGCGCGGCGGATCGAGCTCAAACTTTGGCGACACCCTGTGGGAGTCCGGCGAGGTCGCCGGAACAGGTGGCCGGCGGCGGAGCTCCGGCGGGCGGCGGCCGGCAGCCTGCAACAGTGCAAACTCAGAATATTCAATTGGCGACTTCACTGTTTTGGCCGTTTTCCGGCGACACGGGCCGGGACAAGGCCGGCCAAGGGTCGGGGGCTCACCCAGGGATCGGTGGGAGTCGTCCGGGACAGGTGGATGGCGGCGGAAGGCGGCCAGCGACGGCGGAAAGCCACGATCAGTGGCTGTCCTGTTTTTACACCGAATAGGGGTTTCAGTCGGCGGCGGTTTTCGGCGGCCACGCGCGGCGACCGGCGAAGCCGAGCTGGGTGACGGTAGAGGAGACTCAGGGGAGTCGTCTGGCGGTGGCGGTGTGGCACGGCGGCGACGGTGGCGGCCGAATCGAAGACCGGAGTGAACCGGGTTCAAAATAGAGCACCGGAACTTCCAGGCCGGATTCCGGCGATTCCGGAGGCTGACGGTTGGCGACGAGGGGTCGGATCGGTCGAGGGGAAGTCGGGGGTTAGCTGGGTGGTGGTGGTCGGCGTTGGTGGCGGCCGGAGAAGGCCGCGGAGTTCTCGGGTCTCCTGACCCGAAAACAGGGGACGCTCGGCCGTGGATTTTCTTCGGCGAAACGACGGCGATGGCGGCTCAGCCGGGGTCCAGGCGACGGCAGGGAGTAGCTGGAGACAGTGGCTGCCGGTGGTGGTGTGGTGGTCGCGAAAAACAGCGACGGACGGGGATGGATCGATCGGCAAGGAGAAGCGTTCGTCGTCAAAGGAAAAATGAAGAAGAGAAGAAGAACAGAAGAAGAAGAAACAGAAAAGAAGAAGGAGGAAGCGGCGGAGAGGACGTGCGTTGGGCAGAGAAATGGAGGGCCACCACCAAGACTTCAAAGGCCAAAAATTAATTTTTTTTTGTCTTTTATGAATGAATAATTGAGGGAGGGCAAAATGGTAATTTTGGCGCGCCGGGACTGAAACGAAATTTTTGGTGTACTGATCGAAGGGTAATTTCGGCAATTTCACTGGCCAAGCTCGATCAGGGTTAAGCTCGTTTGCGAAAACGGCAATTCAAAAATCACCGCGGATTAGTTTCGAAACTCAATTCGAAATAATCTAAAATTCGGAATTCGTCCAAATTTTCGTCTTTTCAATCCTTATAGTCCAAAATGGGCGTCGACTATGACTATACATTCATATCATTTAATCGTCTTCCGGCGCTTACAAGGATTAAATTTCCAAGACGTCACAGCGTGCCACGTTCGTTGCTCGCCTCGCGGTTTCACAAGCTTTTGGTGTCGTAGCTACTGTGCTCCCCGCGAAGAAACCAAACAGGACAATTCACTGATTACTTGACGAACGTGTTCCCTCGTTCTTTTTACTGCTGGGTCTTCTTTGCACCTGTTTTCTTTTACTAATCAACGCTGTTCTGATTAGTGGTGTTGCAACCAATTCTATTTGAACAGCCTAGTAATTCGTGCCTTGAAAATTCTCATGCAGTTTTCTTTCTTGGCTGGTGTTGGTCCTTGAACATTACTTGAAGACCTGCAACGCCACTAATTTGGTTTTTTGTGCCAAGGTCCACGCAGCGAAGCTCAAGCAACTCTACTGACTTAGCAGACACCATCGTGCGCCCCTCCAAGTGCGAGTCTTACTCGGCATTAAAAGCCGACCGCGGGCTCTAAAGCAAACCAACGACGACCAGCCTTACCGCGATCTCTCCGACGACCAGCCTAGTCCGAGACTTCAATGTTCATCGAATTGAAGGATAGAGGCTGTTAGTCCAAGAGGGTTATTTTGCTGCTGTCCAGGGTAAAAAATAGCATTGTTTCAATGGTTTTACTCGTCGATTAGGCGCAGATTTTTTACTCAATTCGAGGTAATCGCTCTTCACTTTCATAGGTCTTATTTTGTGATGCTTTGAGTTGAAAAACAAGTTGTTTTGCCACCGTTTCAATGCTGTTTTATGTTGTTTCACATGCTGTTTTTGCTCTGATGTAAAGTTGTTTCGCGCGTTTCATGTCATAAACTCATGCAGAATTTTGTCGGAGCTTAACGTGTGAACCCTTGAATTTTGTGGTGATCGTTTTGCATGATTTTGATGCCTTTATCAAAGCGAAAATTCGGGTTTTTTCAGAAATGCAAGAGCAACTTTTGCGATCTAAAACGTCGAAACCTAACCTTTTGTCACTAATTGTCGATTCGACCTATCGTGTTTAGGTCCGATCCGCTATCTTCAGAAAATCAATCTCAAATTTGCAAGTCTAAATTTCTTCAAAAAATAAAATAATAAAATAAAAAGGGATATGGTCTTGATTGTCTTTCCTTATCTATGTGGATGGATATGTTTCATTGACTTGATTTTGTCATATTCTTGAAAATTCCTAAGAAAAACTTTAGGGATATAAGATTTCCTAGAAATCTTATACTTTAGGCATTTAAGTCAAGATAACAAAATCTTTAATAAAATACCCATTAAGGCCTGGTATCTTCGTGATGGGATGGATCTCTTCGGTCCGCTTCGAGGATTTGAGGGGCCACCTCTTCAGGAGGTCCCCAATATCCCCGCTTGGGACCCGATGGATATTAATACACCTGATGGGGAAGTGGTGGACCCCGCGCCTGGTATGCAGCTCGAGCTCGAGCCTGAGCAATCAGTAGCCCCCTCTATGCATTCTAGCCAGAGTTCTTGTGATGACACAAACGACCCGGCTCCCCCGGTTGGTTATGACGACCCGGATGTCGAGTTTTCCCAGTAGAGGGTTAGGTTCATTTTGTGGTCAGGGAAACTGATGATGTTTTTGTGGGGGATACTGTTTTGGGATAGATGAGAGTTAACCTTACCTGACTCCTGTATCTTTTTGTGAGTCCTAGAGGGCCGCCCCGAAGCATGAGGTTGTAATTATTAGTTGATGGCTCTGTAAAGTTATAAATCATCTATTCTCATCAGCCTTTAGTGTGGTGATATCTGGCTTTACTTTCTATCTATCCCATATGGTTTTATTGAATGGAAGATTGTACGTTCCGCACGCGCAGTATAATCTTAGGTCGATAGCAGTTGCCTGGGACGCTATCTATTATGACCTGGTGGCGTTTTTTGCAAGGGATGTCGCGGATTCGAGAGTCGGGACGTGACACCATGCATATCTTGTCATTTTAGCATGGCATATCTCATCTCTTGCATATCATGCATATCATATTTCCAAATATCATTTCATATATTCTATATTTTGGAAATCCCCTAGCATATTTTCAAATTATATTTCACGCATTGCCGAAAATAAACAAAAAATACAAAAAAAAATCGTTCGCACTACATATCATATAATTTAGCTTGCATTATTGTGTTTTCCCATGTCATGCATCATTGCCACGTCATTATGATATATCATGCATCTTTGCCATGTCATTTTGCCATGTCATTTTACATGTCATTAGTAGCATGTTTAGGGTATTCATGCTAGGTGAGTCTAATTGCTTGGTCGATTTCTTGTATTAGAAGTCGCATGCTACTTAGTCTAATTATGATTTTTTGCATGTTATATGTAGTCCTTGCATGATTAGTTTAGTTAATTGTATTTTATCCCATCGAATTGACTTGCGTTGTCATTCTTTCTGCATGTTTTAATCAAGCATATAGTGAAATATGACCTTAAATGTGAGTGAATTGCATTGCATCCCTTTATTTGGTCATCTATTCATGTCATTGCATTGGTGTTTGTTCATTCATGCTTCTATGTCATTCATGCATTGCATATAAAAAATGAAAATCGAAAAAAGAAACACCTCATTTGAACTTTAAGACAAATTCAATCCGAGTTACTAAATTAGGACATCTCATGGAATTAAGGTATCGAAAGGGCATTAGTTTTAATTAATTAGTGTAAACAAGTCCCCAAATCCATAATCTCTGGTTCGTAAAAGTAAAATGGTTCTCCTGCTATTTTACTTAGGTTTCTAATCAACCTACCAAAAATAACTAGTGGCAACTCCAAATTCTAAATCATTTACAATTAATTTAAGTTGCGATTTGGTAGGGCCTAAGAGAGCCCGCATTAGGTTAGTCATCAAATTAACTTGATAATCCATTAGCTCCAAAAAAATCTAAATTTTAGGTCACGACACACACTTCGTCGACTTCGATGGTGCGCTCGGTGACCAGGTCTGTGTTGCAAACTTTAATTTCACGCAATGTACATAGCTTGTTGGTTCTTTGTTTTGCAACTCTGCTTATTAGTGCGCTTCGTTTGCATATTAGGAAACTTGGCAACAACTAGCCTTATCACAGCAATAGTGTTCACGGAGAGCATAGGATTCTGGTAGTCGGTCGTGCGAGATGCTACCAAGTAACGTCAAGGACCATTAGAACAAAAGAGTCGATGCTTGCATGATGAATAACCAAAAGTAAAGTCAGTTCGCAAAGTTATAACGCTAGCATAGCAAAGAGGACAATGAACAACAACAGGAAAGATTTGTTTGGAATCAAGAGAATGTCAAGCACATGCTTATTATACTACCAAGCTCATGCCTATGTAGAGTCAAGCAATATGCATTACAGATTCTCGCTTTCAAAATCAAGGAAGTTCACTATAACCGTTTGGAGTGCTTGTTCAAATATCACTTTGTTTGTTCAAATATGACAGAGTCATGCAGTAAATGTGAGGCTCGTAACAAAAGAAGGGGTCAGTCCTCCATTTTTGTGTTGGTTCCGAGAAACACTCTTATCTATTGCAATTTTTGTTGTTTTTGCGGATTTTGCTTTCCCGCTCTGGCTCTTCTTTCTCCTGTGAGCAAGGATTTTTTGTGGATTTGCATGAGACCTTCATTGTTGTTTCGCTTCCTTTGGTTATGCCTTCTCTTGTCACGTGTGATTAGTATTAGTTTTGTTATTGTGTTGACCAGTACCCAATGAAGATGTGTTCTTTGTCTTTTTTTTTTTTTTTTGGGGGGGGGGGGGGGGAGCGAGGGGAGGGGGGGGGGCAATAGTGAAAATAGATTTAGCCAGATGTTCAGCTTCGGGTTGAGTTCCTGTATTTTTTGGAACATGATTTGTCTGTTTATGCTCTGGAATCTGTTGAATTGAAATGATCCAGTACTGCTTCTGCTATATATTTAGCTGTGGAAACATTGGAGAAGGGAACGATTGTCGCAACTGGTTATCGATTTAAGGTTATGGTTCTGTCTGAAGTTGTTTGGCTGACATGTAAATTGATGGGAAAATGAAGAAAATTTTGGCAAATGCAGATTACTCCCCCTTTGTGTTGTCTTGCAGAGTTGCAGGTACGATGTCTTCATCTAGCACGAATGAAACTACTCCGACTCCATTGACTTTCCAAAATAAAAATTCTAAGTGGGGCAAGCGTGCTGCTATGAAAATTTCGGAATCAACAGAGAACAAAGACAAGCTCTACTATCCTTACCAAAAAAAAAATAGACAAGCTCTACTATAAATGTGTGGATATAACGTGTGACTTCTTTTCTTGGTGTTTGCCTACGAGCAATGTGCATCAGCCTATCACAGAGGTTCCACCTACTGAGGACAAGATTGAGTATTTGCTTCAGCGTATGAAATACAAACTCGAGAAGATTGATGAGAAGGTGGAGAGATTCAGGCATGATGTACACAATTTAATGGGCATATTGTTAGTTTGTATTTTACTGGTTTTAGTAGGACTTGTCTTGAAAGAGTAGACAGTTGGAACTTGTAATTTTGGTAGTTTGAGTGATGAAGATACAAAATATGGTGTGCGAGCGACAAGCTCTTTATGGTTGATTTTGGGATGCGGTTGTTCCTGATGTTATGACTGCTCATATAGCTGCTTAGACTATATATTCTGCAATCTTCGCTAGTCTAGGTGGCATGTATGGAAGGCTTACCATTTTATTCCGTTATGCGGTTTATTGGTGCTCTAGCAAATATTGAAGAACTCGCTGAAAGAAAAATTGGGTGCAGTTGGTTGTGTTCTATCTGATTGTTCAGTGATGTTTATGAAGCAATGCATTTTAGATAGATAGTAATTTTTTTTACCATTCCTTTTGTTATGCCCCTTTTATTTTTTTTTGTAGACAAAAAACATGTTTTTAATTTTACATTGCTTTTCAGAAAGATGGTGAGACTCTTTATTCGTTAAATAAAAAAGTTAAATAGAAACATCTGAATTTTTTATTTTTTTTTGCCATTCCTTTAATAATGCCGCTTTCTTTTTTTAAAATAAAAAAGTATTTCTAATTCTACGTTACTTTTCATAAAGAATGTGAGACTCTTTATTCACAATATAAAAAATTAAAACATAAACATCGAACATTGAGTTTTTCCAAAAAAAAATTTGTTCCTTCTGTTACGCCTCACTTGTTTCTTTATACAAAAAAAGAACATGTTTCTAATTCTACATTACTTTTCGTAGAGAATGCAAGGCTTTTTGTTCATAAAATAAAAAATTAAATAGAAACATCAAAGGAAGCATCAAATGTTGGGTTTTTTTTATTTTTTTATTTTTTGACGTTTCTTGTCACGTCCCGACTCTCGTATCCACGACATTCCTTGCCAAATCGCCATCAGGTCATAAAAGATAGTATCACAGGCAACTGCTATCGACCTAAAAATATACTGCGCATGCAGAACGTGCAATCTTCCATACAATAAAATCAACATGGGATAGGTAAGAAGAAAAGCCAGATAACACAACGCTAAAATAAAACTATTGAGAATAGATTATATATAACCTTACAGAGCCAACAACTGATAAATACAACCCCATGCTTCGAAGCGGCCCTCTAGGACTCGCAAAAAGATACTGGAGTCAGGTAAGGTTAAATCTCATCTACTCCAAAACAGTACCCCCACAAAAGACATCATCAGTTCCCTGATCACAAAAGAAACCTAACCCTCTACTAGGTAAAATCGACATCCGGATCGTCATAACTAATCGGGGGAGCCGGGTCGTTCGGATCGTCACATGAACTCTGGCTAGAATGTACAGAGGGTGCTACTGACTGCTCGGACTAGAGCTCAGGCTGCATATCGGGTGCGGGATCCACCATCTCCCCATCAGGCGTATCAATGTCCATCGGGTCCCAAGCGGGGACATTAAGTACCACCTGAAGAGGTGGCCCCTCAAATCCTCTGAGCGAACCAAAGAAATGCACCCCATCGTAAAGATACCAGACCTTAAAGAAGTGTGCCACCAGCTGTGGCATCCCCTCATCGACTCATATCGTCGTAATGTGGCGTTCCCACATTTGGTTCGTACCTAGCACCGGGTGGAGACTGACATCGTGTGATGAGTGGGTGGGGGTACTGAATCGCACCGGTCTCTCCATTACCTTGGACATGAAAAGTTATCCCACGACGGGGTGAGAATTTAATATAAGTGAATCAAGCCTAATCTCGGTTAGGACACTGATTCGCCCAGGATATCATAAGCACCACAATAAGCCACAAGATATAAACAAATATAAATCAATAAAATAAATACGCCAAATCAACAACCAATTGAGGCACCACCACTCAAGCGTACATAAGACATCACACAAGTCTATTATTAAACAATGACCCACGTGACTGGCGTGATAAAAATATCAATAACGCGATCCTGCACTCATCTGGCAGTACCAGGCTATGTCCACTTTACCCTCTCGGCGACAGCTACTACAAGAGGTGTATCCAGTGCACCCGGCATGGCACTGCAAGTAGGCATCCTTAAAAAGGAGCTTCGGTCCATCATAAGCTGTGACCGGCATTCAATAATCCCTTAAAACATACGACTGGCACGGGGCATGGATTATCGTGCTTCTGACAAGTCGCGAGTTTCCATACAGTAGGTATGACACGAGTACCAAATGTACAATGCGAACTTGCCAGGTAGCATCATTAATCCTTTAATGACCACACAAATCACATTCGGCATTCAACTCATTGTTTATTTATGATTAATGCCAAAGTTCATACAGAAATGCAACAAATTCGGCCCCAAGGCCCACAAGACTCTCAGTCGAGCATTTCAACTAGGCAACCAAACCAATCAGGCAATCAACGCACTCACGAGCAATTAATCCAACCTGGCAATTTCGAGCTTAATTCGTAATATATTTCTCATATCTCAATCGATTTATAACAATCAATCGCTCGCTCATCTATATCCTGTCACTCACTCGCGAACAAACACAATCAATTAATCAATTGAAAAATTGCCACAAATAGCCACAGACAAATAATCGATCGGCTTTTATCCTAACCATCGTTTCTATCTAAATCGGTTCCGATCGAAATTTTTTTTATATAAATAAATAAATAAATAATTAACTAAAACTAATCCTAAGCGCAATTAACGACCTAACCAAGGTTTAGGGTCAACACACAAAGTGAGTTAGCTCAAGCGGCGGTGACGGTGACGGCCGAATTATGGTTTATCGTGCAGCAGTCGGAGCTCAAACTTTGGCGACACCCCGAGGAAGTCCGACGAGGTCGCCGAAACAGGTGGCTGGCAGCGGAGTTCCGGCGAGCGGCGGCCGACGGCTTAAAACAGTGAGGGTTAGAAACCAAAACCGACAAACCAATCTGTTTTGGCCGTTTCCCGACGACATGGGTCAGAACAAAGCCGGCCAAGGATCAAGAGCTCACCCAGGGGTCGGTGAGGGTCGGCCGAGATCGGTGGACGGCGGCGAAAGGTGGCCAGCGGCGGCGAACAGTCGCGATCAGAATCGGCACTTCCCAGCGCCGAAACAGGGGAAGTGTTTGGCGGCGGATTCCGGGCGCCACGCACGGCGGCCAGTGACGGTAGCTCGGAGGTGGTAAAGGGGACTCAAGGGAGTCGATCGGCGATGGTAGTGAGGCATGGCGGCGGCCGTGGTGGCCGGATCGAAGACCGAACCAAATCGAGTCCAAAACAAGGCACCGAGACTTTGGGGCGACTTTCCGGTGGCTCTGGCGGCGTACGGCCGGTGGGGCAGGGTCGGATCGATCGAGGAGAGGTCGGTAATTAGCTGAGGGGCGATGGTCGGCGTCGGTGGCGGCCGTGGTGGCCGGAAAAGGCCACGAAGTTCTCGGGTTCTTTGACCCGAAAACAGGGTAGGCTTGCCAAGCTGATTTCTCGGTCGTTCGACAGCGACGGCGGCTCGGCTCGGGTCAGGGCTGCGGCGGGACGTGGCTGAGGACGACGGCTGACGGTGGTGAGGTGTGGTCGCGCGAAAACAACAGTGAACGGAGGAGGATTGGATCGGCAAGTTTTGGTCGTTCTCGGCCAACAAAGAAGAAAAAAGAAAAAGAACAAAGGAAGAAGAAGGAAGAAGCAGCAGAAGGAAGAAGTGACGTGAATGTGGGGCAGTGAAATGGTGGGGCACGACCAAGACTTTCTTGGCCTTAAAATTTAATTTTTTTGTCTTATTTGCTCAATAATCAATTTTGTCTCATATGCATAAATAGGGGCAAAATGGTCATTTGGCGCATCGGGACTCAAACCGAATTTTGGTATATTGAACGAAGGGTAATTTTGGTAATTTCACTAGCCAAGCTCAATCAGGGTTAGACTCGATTGCAAAAACGGCAATTCAAAATCACCGCGGATCAATTTCAAAATTCAATCCGAAATAACCTAAATTTTAGAATTCATCCAAATTTTCGTCTCTTCGATCCCTTATAGTCCAAAATCTGTGTCGGCTATGACTTTATATTCAATCATTTCATCGACTTTCAACGCTTACAAAAGTCGAAATTTCAGGACGTCACATTTCTTCTGTTGTGCCGCTTTCGTTTTTTTTATATACAAAAAAACGTGTTTCTATTTCTACTTTACTTCTCATAAATAATGTGAGACTCTTTATTCATAAAATAAAAAGTTAAACAGAAACATCAAATGTTGGGTTTTGCTGAATTTTTTTGTTGTTCTTTTTGTAATTTTCCTTTCATTTTTTATATAAAAAATGTGTTTCTAATTCTAAGTTACTTTTCATAAAGAATGTGAGGCTCTTTATTCGTAAAATAAAAAAAGTTGAGTAGAAACATCAAATGTTGGGTTTGTCCGAATTTTTTTTTGCCGTTCCTTTTGTGATTCTCCTTTCGTTTTTTTATATAAAAAAACACTTTTCTAATTCTACTTTACTTCTCATAAAGAACGTGAGGCTTTTTTTTCAAAAAAAAAAAATTGAGTAGAAACATCGAACAAAACATCAAATGTTAGGTAAATAATTTGAGGCTCACCAAATAAAAAAGTTAAACAGAAACAACATCATTTCAGCGTCTAATGCATATCACCTCAAAACATCATTGGATTACCTATGAAAGGGGGGTCTTTATTTGAAGCATTTCCTAAAACAATCATGCTACAGTTAAAAATTGGGTTTCAAGAAAAAATGGGTTTCAACCGACTTGAATCGGAAACGTTAATACTATTGCAGCCATGTTCAACAAAAAAAGAAGCATCAACCAATTGCTTCTATCGAATTGAATAAGGCAACTCAACCTATCCAGCTCATCAACTAGAGGAATGGGTCCATGATTTCTTTTATAAAACATATCCACCGGAGTCACGTAAGATGAAACCAACGCTGAGCGGGGTGGCATTGAAAAGCTCCTGCAAAGTGAGCCATGAAGAACATTAGCACATGTTCATTCAATTAGAGTGTTATTTTTTCCCAATCTACAGAAAACTCCCACGAGCTAATAAGAACAACTCTACTGCCATATGTAATGGATCCTGACGGGGAAACGAAACGAATAGTATTCACATTCCACACTTTCGGGCATTCAAGAACGTCAACTTTCGTCTTCTAGACCCAGCAATTGCACAAATTAATATGGTTCAAGCAGCAATGCCTGGAAGCCATCATAGTAGCCGATTATGGTTCAAGTAAAATTGACTCAAGGTGGCCATGAAAAAACATTCGCCAAGCCTAAAAAATTCACAGAATTGAACACCCAACAGTGTGGAGACCCGCAGAGAGGGAGGAGTTTTATTAGAAATTTCGAACAAACTCAGACGACACGGTTTTCAAGGCATATAAAATAAAATAAAAAGCTTATTTCGATTGACAACCTCAACCAATCTAAAAACCGCCACCTACTATTGGAACTAGACAATTGTCTATCAGATTCCAAGATATCAGAAATGGCAAGTGAAAGTCCAGTGTTACCTCAAAATGGACAGAATCAAAATCGCCCTCACGCATGTAAATACAAGTTGGAATCATGCATTGTCCGTGCCCTCCAAATTGTTAAATTTATTTATTCTAGATTGTTACGAAGAGTGTGAAGGCCCCTGCACGAAGGAATGACAAATATATTTACATTTCACTACACAACATGGCTAGATAAACATTGTCTCCAATAATCGCACATCCGTAAAAGGCAAATAGTACCTGACTTAAAATGGTTCCATGAGATCTATTATGGTACTCAACATCTATCAATGAAAAACCTTTCCAATAAATAACACAATATTAAAAAATTAAACGACATTGGAATGTAAAACATTTTTTATAATAACACCTGACTAGTGAATGGGGAAAATCCATTCACAAACTATGGCGGCTTGATGTATGGCGATTGCATCTGCATAAAAGAAATGACTCTGTTAGTAGAATGTAACTAAATGCTTTTATGAATCCATTATGTTGCTTTCAACTATTAAATATATGACTAGTGAATGGGGAAAATTCATTCACAATCCCCGGCGACATCATGTATGCTAGGTGCATATATATATATATATATAAGGAAGACATTAGCCAAATGTAAATACAAATTGAAAACTAAGAGCAACACACCTGATTATGAAAATTTGGATCTATTGTGGGACCACCAATATTGCCAAGATAAAAGGCACTACGTATCTGAATGCGTTGAATAATGAGGAAAATAAGTATCATCATGTGTGGTTTGACCAACCAGCCCGACATTATAAAGTATTAAATATGTTAATTGATATCAAGAAGCATAAAAGAAAAATGTAACTACTCATATTAACTTGAACAATAAGTCACTCACCTCGACTTTCTATTTGCATTGAGGGCGTTCCTTTCTTGGATTTTTTCTTTTTTTTCTCACTTGCGCTTTTAAGCCGTCCATAACTTCCCTTTCCTTTTCTTCGGAGGGATTCCAATACCGCAATGTCACACAAAGAAGCCTCGTTATCATCATCATTAGCATCTTCGATCAAAACCAAACTTGACTTGTATAATGAAATGTCAGCCTTCGCTTGTTGTATGGCTTTCCTCACTATGCTCATAGTATTTCCATCTTCGGCTCCCAAACTCATCAGTTCAAAAGATTCTTGCATTAACATGGAAAATCGATTCAACCTACATGGACCTGTTGACATTTGAGATTACTCTTCATTCACATTCCCTTGTTTGGCATCCTTAGTCCATCTTTTCAAAATATAAGAAGATGGAATTCCCGTAACCGATATGTTTCCATTTAACACACGCAAGGCATGACGGCATAACCACCCCTTTGATTCAAATTATTTGCATTCACAAGAGATTGAAAAATTTGTAGCATCAAATGCGACAACATGTTCATGTTGAATCCCCTAACACCGCAAGGTATGTTTTTCAACCGATCCATCGAGTGTAGTACTTGAAATCTTCTCGGAGATACTTTGCAACATTTCTTTCATTAAACCTTTTGAATATGGTACAAGAGTACAAAGAGGCAGCATGTGTCAAAATCTCATTGCTCAAAATCTGCATTTTCGGCTTCTTCCGAGAACTATAATCATCTTGACTTTCAATTTCTCGCATGTGCTTCAATTGTTCTTTATAGTGGTGGACAAATTCTACAAGAATCAATGTCTTGGTCGATATTCGTTGGAAGACATTATTGGTGCTCTCATTCCTTTTACTTGATCTTATGCCACATGAAAAACATCACGACCAAAAGCTGAACTCCATTTATGTCTAAGATCGTACAATCTCCGAAGCCAAGTGTTGTTCTCAGTTTTTCACTTCCCTTCCATTTCCTCCAAGTAGATTCAAATTCTTCCTCAGATTTGCATCTAAACATAAGCGCAAAAAAATATTTATCCTTAAATTCTGGCTTTTGGTAAAGTTGTGGAATATTTTGATTTGCATTTTTCCCAATGTGCCAAGTGCATAAACGGTGTTGCGTATCCGGAAACACCGTTCTATTTGCTTATGACATTGTTAGATCTTGATCAGTAAATATGGTATTTGGAGCCTTATTAGCCATAGACTCCAAAAATACCTCAAACAACCAAATAAATGAATCAGCAGTCTCATCCAACAAAAATGCACAGCCGAATAAAGTGTTCTTCCAATGGTGATTAACCCCAACAAAAGGTGTACATATCATGTTATATTCGTTGGTGTGGTACGTAGCATCAAACACCAACACATCACCAAAACAGTCGTAGTCAAATTTCGACAAGCTATCTCTCCAAAATAGATTTGTCAACCTACCCTCCTGATCTACTTGAACAGCATAGAAAAACGTCAGGTTTTGCATTTGCATGCAATGAAAATGATTTAGTAGACTTTGACAATCGCCTCCACTTATAACATTGGATCTTTCTGCCTGCAAGAGATTTTGAGCATCACGCAAGATATAACGCAAGTTTTGGCTTCCTCCCGCTCTATTTGCTAGGAACTTAAATGAGGAAGTCCCCCCAATGCCAGACTTCACCATATCAGCTAGGACAGCCTTGTCGCTATCAGATATCGTTCTTCCACATCTAATCAAATGCTTTTGATTGTCGAGTATGAGCACATGATTATGCTCAGAAACATACTCTATAACTTCATAGACGCCATTGTCCACCTTAAATTTGATATGAGCAAGACAGCCGTATATAACTTCAAACCTGTCATATTTTCTTTCTTTGTTGGATACGCTAGCAGAGCGCCCCTCACAATTACAAACGAACGTCCGTCGGGTTATTTCTCCTTTAGCATTTCTAGCCACTTTATCTATCCTCACTCCAAATCCTTTGGCAATTGCATAAGCCACATAATCATTATATGCTTCAAGTTCATTTGGATAAATCATACCCACTGCAGGCTCATAACTTTTTTCCAAATCACGCATTACATATGGAAGATGTGAAGTTTCATTCTGCCATGAAAAGAACAAAAATTATTTAACGTAGTGTTTTTACAAGCAAAGTAACATCTCATCTATTACTTAAGAAATAAAAATGTCTCCCATAGTATGAGTAATGATTATGAATAATGAATTACCTTTGATTCAGCCATTCGATAACTTTGCATGTGCAAAGTAATTGATGTGACGACTTCAAACAAACAACAAGAATGTTGGCAAAATCAAGTTCAATGCAGCAAAAATCGCAATGAATATGTGCTCTAATGGCTTCCTCAATCAAATTTCATAACCTGTCCATAAAAAAGTCAAAATCGTCAATTATTTTCAGGAAAGCCACTTCATCCACAAGAAGATTATCTTCAATAGTCATGCAAATAAAAAATCAATAGCCATCTAGCATAGAGTGAAAAAAAAAATCGAATATGCTTATATGAAGGCCTGTCTATGTCCTGTGAAACATGTGTGTCCTATCTTTTGTAATCTAATGAAACCGACTCATATTTGAATAAACGGTCCCAATATTCGGCGAAGTTATAGTTTAAGGGACTAGCAAATCAAATTTGCTACAGAAAGGTTGATCTTTCCTACGTGATGCTAGTGAACTAAAACTCTAGCGAGACTTCAAACATGAACTTAGCATCGGAGAAGCCCCTCGACTAAAGATAAAAGAATAAAATCGGTAATAAACAGGGCAGGCTGAATGTAGGTGCACATTAGACAACAAAGAGAATCTTTTTAAGCTATGCATATAGATACATATTAATGAGCTGTTTACACCGTTCAAACTTGGAATTGGAATAATCAAGAAGTACCTTGCATTCTTGAAGTCCCTATGAGACATGACCCAATATCGCAAATAACTTTTTTGCAGCAACTCAAGATTCAGTGTTATAGCGTTCAATGAGTGGGATCCAATACATTGTAGATTATCACAAACAAGAATGGATGTTCCTAGAACAAGCACATGAAACTACCCCTAGTAGAAGCGCACTAACAAGCAGAGTTGCAAAACAAAGAACCAACAAGATATGCACATTGCGCGGAATTAAAGTTTGCAACACAGACCTAGTCACCGAGCGCACCGTCGAAGTCGACGAAATGTGTGGGGACTCCCACCAGCTCTTTCAATTGGGTTCGTTTAGATTTCAACCAGAAATGACCACATAGTCGTGCAAGAGTCGAGAGCCGGAAGAGCTGGGAAAATACGTCAGGAAGCGAGCGACGAAGCTCCGAGTTCGGTGGCCGAAACTGGTCAGAAGCCACAACCCACGCCTGCGAAACGGATTATGGAATTGAGAAGCCAGTCCGACCTTCTCCTTCGGCCGCTTCTCTATTTCGCGTGCCGATGAGAGATTTCTGAGAAAGAGCAGAGCAGGTTTTACCCGAAGGGGAGAGACTTGAGAGGAGCAGAGGCGTTCTCTCGGCCTCTGGCCCTTGGCGCAACACGTTGGTGAGCCGACAAAAAATCCACCGTCTCAGCGCCGCAAACTCGGAATGGGTACTCCTTGTCGCTCTACTTCACCGTTGGTGTCCGCTCTTCCTCCATCACCGGCAACACCGCAAGGACTTCGATGATCTTGGTGTGCTCTTGCTTGGTCCTCCGTCGCCAGTAGCACTGCAAGAACTTCGGTGGTCTTGATTTGCTCTTGCTTGGTCCTCCATCGACGATAGCACCGAAGAATGGACTTGCTCTACTGTCTACTCTGTCTTCCTACGTTGGACTTTTGAGAGAGGGAAGAGCAGTTTTTTGATTTTGTGGGATGGGATGTGATGGGCGCGCAGAGCAGTCTTGGGAAGAGGGGAGAGAGAAAAAGGCGGAAGCAGCTAACGGAAGTAAACGGAGACGGCGTCCTTGGAGCGTTTTGAAATTTTCAGCCGCGTGGGCCCGCTCTGCCACGTATCATTATTTGAATGGTGAAGAGGAGAGATGAGCCGGCACTCCTTGAGCAGCCAATATTTTCTGTCACGCGTAAGATTGCGAAATCACCATTTGAATGTCAATGCATCGGTTGGAACTTTGACTCGGAAGGATTGATTCTAGTGTTACGAATGTGGAATATAAATGATTTTGGTAATTGGCTTTCCCCATCGGATTCCACAGCTTATTTATATATTCATTTTATTATGAACACTATATAATGAGTGGATGCTTTTAGATTTTTCGGGCACAATTTTTCTAGTTTCCAGACGACTAATTTTTTTGTGGTCAAAAAAATTCCAAACTGATATAATTATGATAAATTTACCTTGAATTATTTTTTTTACCACGAAAGACCCCAAACTGGTATAGTTGTGATAAATTTACCCCAAACTATTTTTTTTTTACCACAAATCACCTTAAATTGAAACATTTGTGACAGATTTATCATAAATTAAATTTTTTAAATCATGAAAAACCTCAAACTAGTATACCTGTAACAAATTAAATCTTCGTTAAATTGTATTAATAGCACGAAAATTTTTAAATTGATATATATATGACAAACAGAAGTGAAAATCCCAAATAGGTACACACCCCTATTACACGTGTCATAAATTTAGCACTTTAACAAAAACTAATGGAGGTTAAATTTGTAACGAATATATCAGTTTGTGGTAAAATTGTCACAAATGTACTAGTTTGGAATTTTTTATGGTTAAAAAAATAATTTATGATAAATTTATCACACGTATATATGTTTGGGATTTTTGTGGTATTAATCCTATTCTTAACTACATTCCATGAGGCAGATTATTCCTAGTACCAATGGGCATGACTTTTCGTATTTTAAGAATTAAATTTAGGGAGAACTTCAAAAAAGAGCTCTAAATACATTCATTTTATCAACAGATGACTTGAAATGAACTTTGCGTCAAATAAGAATCTAAAGTGACATTTTTGTTTTAAAAAGGGCCTAGACATGTGTTTTTTGGGCTTTTTATATGTTTTTTATTGGGCTATTTTTTTCCTTTTTCTTTAATTTTTTCTCTTTTCCTCTTCCGGGCTAGGCAACCTCACCCAGCCCAGTCGAGGCCGGCCTCGCAGCGCCCGGCAAGTGGAGCCCTCACTGCAAATCCAACCACCATTGAATTCCGTGCAAATCCAGTAGGCGAGGGCGACCTTGCCAAATGTCGGCGACAATCGGCCGATGCAAGCCGAGGCTGTAGTGGCGCGTTCGGAGCTGTTCGCTTACTGGAGACGGGCTACCTCAGTTCTGCTCCGAGGTCCATTTCATCGAACGTAGTTTTCCTTTCTTCGCTACCACAACCACCGCAGAGTCCTTGCTCCACTCGGATTTAATCCTCAACTTGTGCATAGATTTTTATTGGAATTGGACCGGCACCCGACCCAATTGCACTCCCTCTGCTTCCCCCGACAGTCCAATATTCTCAATCTATATATCTCTCTCTCTCATTGCAACATCTCTTTCATCGCCCACGAAGAACTATAGCCGAGCCTTGCCTGGGCCGGCGTCGAATGAGGACGAGGGTCGCCCTCACCTGGGCTGGGCTGGCAACCCTTGCCCGCTGTCGCAGAATCGACGTGTAGAAGAAGATCAATTTGAAAGGGAGATCGCTCTGGGCGAGGCATCAGATCATGTTATTGAAGGTGAAAACAGATGGGGGCTCAATGTGTAGAAGAAGACGTGAAGGAGTAGATGGCTCAGGAAGTGGTTCTTATTCTTGACGGTAATGGCGTGGCTGGAGAGGGCGATGATTCGAGCATGGGCTTTCTTGATCTGGACGAGGGGAGGGCGTGGTAGGGGAGAGAGGAAATAGAGCGGTGGTGGGTGAGATACCATGAAAATGGAAAAGAAGGAAAACAGAAAAGAAAAAAAGGAAAAAAAAAGGAAAGGAAAATGAGAATTTTAAAAAAAATGTATAAAAAATGAAAATATCCCCATCGAGACCCTTCTATGGAACCAAAAATCACTTCACACTCTTATTCGAAACAAAATTTATTTCAGAATTTTATTTCATAAAATGAATAAATATGAGCCCTCTTTTGTTTTTTTTTTTAAATTTTCCCTTAAATTTATTTTCATCTTTCTTCTTTACATCTAATGAATGAAGTCTCAAGCTAACCCAATATTTTCTTTGCTATTCGTACCGGAACCAATGCCTTCTCATGAGTTTAGATAAAGCGAAAAGGAAACCCTTCCAAACAAATTTTACCCAGATTCACCTCGCAATGATTTTAGAAGAAACTTCATCCTTAATTTCCACGAAAAGAGCAGTCTCAGAACCAATTCTATAATATCAATCATTCCAGGAAAGCATCTCCGAAGCTCGACAATGCCAGCAATTCAGCTCATTCATCGTGTATGGATCAAGCACACAGCCGAGTTTCGGGCTGGGTATAAAAAATAAACAGATTTATACGATCTTTCTTCAGCTATGGAAATCCAAGCACAGGACTTACACGCATCATCTTAATAACCATAGTTCATACAAATCCGAAAGAGCAGCACAAAAAAAATCCATTAACCCGGTCCAAAGTCAACTAAGCATCGCAGGAACATTGATAAAGACTTGTAACCCATCGCGGCATCCTCTGAACAGAACCAACATATATATTATTCACCAATTTCACACATCAACCCATGTTCTCTCTGCGGCGAACATATCTTGTTTTCTCATTGTATCTTGGCCTATGCTTAGTATTCTGAGGTTGCGGCTCCACTCTCCTTTGCCTCTCGGGTGATCTTTGAACAATCTCTCCGTTAACAAATAACTCAGCTACAACACATAGCAAGACCACAGGATAAGTTAACACCCTTGTATGACATCAAGATCAGCTAGAAACTAATATAATAGTAAGTCCAAACAAAAAGGTGAATTGGATTTATGAAATATGCGCTCCATATTTAGAGATGGCATACAAGAAGACATGCTACCACATCTTAATAGCCCCAGACTAGTACCATGCCTTAGAAATACGACAAACCCTGCTGATGAGCCTTCAATGTTTCCATTTTCAATGTTTTCGCAACTCCGTCATACATGGAGCATCGAAAAACTTACCCAAGTTACCACATGTCCGGAGGCATGTGAATCAAAGGATGCTCAAGTGGTGCTATAAAGGAAAAAGGACCATTCTATACATGGAAATCAACTAAAAATGGTAAAATGACCATTTTTAGAATCTGCAATGAGTATAATCAATTGATCCCATTCTACCACAACCCACCCTCCACCGCATTTCTGCTGAGAAAAGGACTTCTAAACAGAACGCTTTTACCTTGATCTATTTTCTCAATAAGCCTATAACAAACCAAGACAATAGTGCTTTTCCAAAAAGTGATCTTGAAAATTTCCCTCTAGCAAATGATTTTTCATAACCAAAACAAGAACGGTTCTAATGTTTTTAAGTGGAGAAGAGACCTTTATATAATGTCTATTAGATCAGACGAGTTTCCACTTTCATGTAACGGCAAGAATTGGAACAAAAGCAAAAACAACCCAAAATCATCTTGAAGCCAACAAGAGCATTTAAAAGAACAGTTGACTTATATAGCTTGCCAAACAAGTCCATAATGATTTTGTTTTTTTTCAAAATGGAGAGCTCTATACAATATCTTAAAGCATTGCCAAAACAAGGCAAAAGTATTTCCCTAGTGGAATCCAAAGAAGTGATACTACACTCACATTAACAACAACATCAAGCAAGTCCATAAAAAAATGTAGTAACAAGGATATAGCTTTTCACAATAAAGTCTGTTTCTCTACCATGCAAAATTCATAGAAGTGCACTGTAGCGGTTATTAACCGCATTCAACCATCCTGACCAGAAAAATATATTCAGCTCCATTGATGAAGTCAATTTCATCATATACATAAGTATTCTTAAAGGCATATAAATCAGTTATACTGTTTACAAAATCTAAGGTCCATGGCTCAGTGTGTCAAACAGTTTGCAGCCAGCAAAATAAGCTTACTAGGTGAAAGACTGCCTAAAATTAGTGACACTAGTCACTATAATATCCATAATCAAACTCATGAGAAACTCAAAATATACTGTAATGATGAAGTGTTTATGTTTCGTTACTAACCTGCAGATCCATGAAATTAGAAACTGAGAATAGTTAAAAAGAGATATTTGATATAAGCTCATTAGCATAAACAGCTAAACATTGTCAACGGGTTCCTCAGCTATGCCAAGACTAACTACCATGCAGGCAGATATTCCTAATTGACATCATTCATCACTAACGAAACTCACCCAAGCGATAAGACCTAATCAGACTTGTGATAAAATGCAATTTAGTGTAATGATGAAGTGCTTCTGTTTCATCTCCACTGAACTGCAGCTACATATAACTAGAAAGTTGAGGATAGATAAGAGAGATGTCTGATATTTGTCCATTAGCATTCAAAGCTGAACATTGTCGACTGACTCTTCAGCTTTGCCAAGATGGACTATCACGCAGGCAGATGTTCTTAATTGACACATTTTATTCATTCATTACTAACAACACTCATGCAACAAGACCTGATCAGACTAGCGATAAAACACAATTTAGTGTAATGATGAAGTACTTCTGTTTCATCTCCACTGAACTGCAGCTACATGTAACTAGAAAGCTGGGGATAGTTAAGAGACACATTGATATTAGTCCATTCATATTCAAAGCTGAACATAGTTGACAGGCTCTTCAGCTTTGCCAAGATGGACTATCACGGGCTTAGATGATCTTGATAAGCATATTTTTGTTATTCATCACCCACAACACACTCAAGGCAAAGATCATATATGAATAACCAGTCATTAAACTAAAACCATCATATGTAGACTTCACGAGTGATTTAACCATTAATAATGAGAGCCCCAGCAGAAACGCAGCCTTGAACTTGTCATTGTTGACAACAAATGTAATTTATATGACTGATTGAACAAACTAACATATATTTCTATACTCAAACATAAATAATGGAGACATACCGGATTTTAAAGTGAGAGATTTCTTCTTTCAGTTCATTAAATGCAACAAGGTGTGTCATCAAATTTTTAAGACTGCGTCATCCAATTTTTAAGACTGTCTCCAGTAAAAGCTTATAGCACATTGAAAGAGCCATAACTTTGACTGATCAGGATATTGTACGATATTCTATAACATATGCTTTCCGACATCTGATCTTTCTTTGAACATGCACGCCGACGTCTGTATAACACCACAACATGCAATGTGGGAAAATGTTTAACCATTATCTATTCTTGAATCTAAAGAAAAGTTGTAGATCCCTATTTTAACCATCAATATGTCATTACCAAATTATCTGACACATTGATAAAATAAGGGACAGATCGTGATTCATCAAAAAGGAACAAGCTTTACCCCCATAGTCCTTGTACTCAGGATCAACATAGGAGTCTGGAAGCACGAACAGTACCCCAGGCAAACCTGTCCACAAACACAAATCATTTCAGAGCTGAGGAAAAGACCAGCTTAACGAAACCAGATAAAGAGAGAAAGACAACTAACTTTCAAGCTTGTTTGATGTCTCCTCATCAATCTCACAGCCGAACCCTAAATACCTCTCACAGGACACGTTGTATATCTTCTGCTTTGCTTCCTCCTCACTGGCACACATTAGCAAGCACAAGCAACACTAAATCAACCTAAAGCCCCAACATTTCATTGTCTAAATTATTAGCATATCTGATGCAAGCTCGCTCATCAAGATCACATAGCTTTCAAATGTCAAACACAATCCAACACAGGGATTATCAATCCAAAAGGCCTAAAAACCATAAAGAAGGACCTCCAATCAGTTCGCAGAGTAAGCACTAGACAACGCAAAAGAAACAAATTCGACTTCTTGACTTCATGATAAGTACAGTCCGTAACAGAACCAACCTCATTACCTGCACCAACATATCGATAAACAATCTGAACTCTAGTAAACTTATGCCAAAACTCCTTACATTTTGGGTTTTCTACGGGGGTCCCTATGTAATTAATCATGCCCCAGGAGTGTTACCAAAACATTTCACATGAACAAAGGTGTCCGTAACCTTACACATATCCAATATGATAAGAAAAGAATTACACATATCCAAAAGTAAGCATCTCCACGCCTTTCAAACAAGTTACTTTACGTCAACGCAACTTATCCTTTCTCATATCTTCCAAACCACGCCAAAAAGAGAACAATGAAAAATTCACTACCTCCCGACAACTTTGGCCAGGGTTTGGACATAACAATCGATCATCTGCTGCTTCGTGGCGTTTTCACCCCCAGGCTTGTCCATGACGATGAGCCAGTGGTTGTAATCGCACCCCGGGAACAGCGGCGCCATCTCCGTGGGCGGCCGGTCGCTGAAGTTCGAGCTGGAGTTCAGCGGCGAGTACGCGGGGCCCCCGGACCGGTGCACGCGGCACCGTATGGGAGCGAACCGAGCCTTGGAGGCTCCGAAGGAAGTCGATCCGACGGCGTGGGAGAGAGGGCCGAGAGCTCGGCGGTGGAAGAGGAGGGAGGGGAGCGCAGGAGGGGAGGTGACGGAGGCCGTGGTTGAGAGGAGGCGTTTGGTGGTGAAGAAAGAGAAGACGGTAAGGCGGCCCGCGGCGGCGCCGGAGGACGCGGCGGCGGCGGCGGCGGCGGCGGCGGCGCGCACTAGGGTTTGGGCCATGGTTGGGAGAGGAGCTTGAGCTTAAGAGTGGCTGCTAGAATGAAACGAGGGTTTTTCATGGGGTTGGGATAGAGGGTGCGCGCGCGCATATATATGTATTGGTAAAAAAGGAAGGAGGATGGAGGTGGATTTATGGCTGCTTTCATTTATTTATTTTTGTTTTTGATCCCGAAATATATTCGGAAGAAATCTCCGGACAAAAATTGGGAGAGAGAAATAAAATAAAGATTGAAATTAGAGATGTACATTTGGAACTATGTAATCGGAACCGGCCCGTTAACTGAGTCCATGGTTCCAAATAAGAACCGGTCTTCAAGAACCGATTTCAATTTCATATTTTTTAAAATCATTTTATAAAAAAAAAAATTAAATGAGAGTGGGGAGAAGAGCTAGAAGTCTATTCCCCTACCAGGTGGGCCCTACGTGAGGCCCACCTTACTTAGTAAATAGCCATTTAGAATAGCCAAAATGGACCTTCCCCATGAGACGCCCGTGGAAAGAGCCAAAATAGGACACAAAACGGCTCTCTCCCTTTTTATTTTTTATTTTTTTAATTCTGGATCGACGGAATCGCCGATTCCTCCTTTAAGTGGAATCCGAACCGACAATTCCATTGAATCGTCCATCATAAGTTGATTTGCAAAACACTTCGAAACTCAACTCAAATTTATTGTTTTCAATTGTGTACTATTTTTAATGTTGAGTATAATCCCAAGTCTGCTTTCGAACTCAAAAGATTCGTCTGATGTCCGGAAAGGATGAAACTATTCTCGTCCTTTATATCACTAATTTCGCCCCACTTTTAATAACACTCGAAATCGTATTTAATTATTTAAGGCTTCATTTATTTCGTAAAAAATGTGAAATTTTTGAAAATTATTTTTCAAAATGACAATATTTTCATTGTTTGGCTAAATTATGAAAAAAAAAATTAAAAAAAATTCGTCGTTCGGTATAGAAAATCGAATTTGATTTTCTTTAACAGACTCCTTTTAATATTTTAATATTTTTTATTTTTTTTTATTATTTTCAAATTCAAAATTTCTAATTTTTTTATTTTTCTTTTCCTCCCTTTCTTCTTTTAATTTTTAATTTTTCCCTTTTGATTTGGGTCAATCGTCAATCGATCGCGGGCAAGCTCTAAGCTTGGCCGGTCCTTGCAATCTCGACCGAGCTTGAAGCTCAAGGCTCGTCATCCTAGATATAGGGTTTATGGGAGACTAGAAGCTTAAAACTCAGTGACGAAGCTGGATATGATGCCATAGAAAGTCACATGCTACACATGTAATATCTATCTATCCTATTTTATTATTAATTATATGCATGCAAAAGGGTAATATTTTTTTCCAATTCATATCATCTCCGACACATCAACGCACGAGTTACTACACACACATATATTTGTACCACTAATTTACCGAATATACATAATATAATTTTTAAATTACAACATAGCTAGCAATAGTATACCACACATAAAAGAACAGAGTCATGGGAAGAGGCTTCAGGTCACCTATCTCCACTTACTACATCTACATCGAGCCAAAAGTCTGCCTATACATCATCGCACTATACGTAACGGATCAATCATCTCTCCAGTCAAGGGCTCATCGACAACATCTCCTAGAGGATCGTCAAAACCTCAATACAATCCCACCAAAAAATCCTCAGAAATGGTGTACCAAGCTATATACCGATGAGGAACCCACTCAATAAATACCGTGTCAACCCACGTCTTAGTAGTATATTTAATGTATATAAAACCTAGATTGATCACCACCATATCTTTGTATGCATACTTTATATGCATTGGGCTCTATGCCATCCTACATATCTATAAAATAAAGGACTAGCCAAAGCCCAATTAAATGAAATCTCTAGTACTAAAGTAAAAGTTCACCTTTGGTAATATGTATATCATTCATATCATCATATACATGCATGAACGACCATTTTACTTCGTTAGAGATAAACACTGCCTACAAATGTCATAAAATCTCATAACGCATCAATATTTTTTGGTGTCCTATCATCATGCACAAAGGTATATTTATGAAGATGCATTTTTTTCTTCCTTCTTTATTTTTCTTTTCTATATCCCGAGCACTCTCGGCATCCTGCAACCTCCTCCCACGGGCATCTCGTCACACGGGACTTCTCACTCCAAGGCATCTAGAAATGAGCAAGAATCGATAATTAACAATCATTGTCGTTAAAATGACAAAACCTGTTTATGTAAAGCAGTGAAATTCAATAGTTTACCTTGTCGGTATCCGAAAGATTAAGATTTAAACGTTAAATCAAGAGAGTGGGGCTTTGTCTTGACTTGCAAGAATTGAAAATTTGAGTAAAAAAGGAAGTTTGTGAATGGTAGGAATTGGTGTGGGACATCTACTTATAGAAGCTCTCTGAAGGTTGAACGTGCAACCAATGCAAAGATTGAATTTGAGGTTTCAAGAGTTTTATCAAGAAAGAAAGAGGAGGATTCAACTAAGGTTAAAGGTAAATATTGCATTGGGTTAAAATGCTAAATGTCCCAATCTTTGAGCTCCACATGGCCCCAAAAAATTACTAGAGGGCAAACGGTCCAATAAAATTTTGCTTCATGTAGATATTTTGATGCAAAGAAAGATGACCCTCTCTTCTACAGCCAATTGAGTAGATGATTCATCATGAGCCTTAATCGACTTGAGCCAGAATTCCTGATGTCATGATGTACGATGTCATAGATATTCAATCTAAAAGTCTCAAATAAAGCTTGGTCGTAGATGTTGAAGAGAGAGAGAGGAGTGGGCGTGTCAATTAAAGATAAAATTTCATATATTTAATCGCAAAATAGAAACGTCGTTAGGTTACTAAAATTTTTAGTGTATCAATAAGGACATAAATTTTCGTTCTGAGCATTAAGAAATCCGAAAAATTATCTTAAATTAACCGAAATCCTTACAAAAACTCAATTCGAACCTTAAAGCTTGAATACCGCCAAGTATAATAGATTGATGAAGAATAAGCGATGGTCTTTATCTCCTTCTCTTAGAAGAAGAAAGGGCCATTGGTGAATCAGTTTCAAGTGATAGAATCATATATTTATATATAATAGTGGAATCCTGTCTCCTTAAAGATCTCTCCTTGGTTGTAATGCCCTTGACCCGACCTTGCCAATGTTCCATGAGAGGATTCATGCCAAGTTTGGCCGGAGTCGGTTTCAGCCCTAAGGCCTAGACGTAGGCGGGTGAGGTCTTATGACGTCCCAGGCACATCGACCTCAATTGTCCCATCCATTTTAAAATTTTTCTTATTTCACACAAGCAACTCATAGAATTTATCTCTAATATCATGGAACATCATACTGTTTATATAAAACTAACTATGTCACCATATTAGATTATGCATCTACGTACAATACATAAGTTAAACGTATGGGCAATGGTACGCCTAGCTCCTCTAGTGACATGTACTCTCCCAAAAGCTTGCCCTTCACGCTTTGTTTAGCTTCATCAACAAGTATGTCCCTCCAAGTCACTTCATGCACTCCTCGACCATGCGCCTCACGGAAGCCCGTCGGACCATCAAATTTCCTCAATGGTCCTATGAGCTCACTTCCCAAGAGTAAGTACCATGACACAAAATAGTAAGGGAACCAATAGTCGATTCCCTCCTCCACATATACAGTAGAAAGAAAGTGACGGTAGATAGTATCTTCCTTAACATCTACTACGTCGGTATGAATTATCTCAATAGACATGACCAATCCAAAATGAGGAGATGCCCTAGTAGCCATATCTTCAAATCTGAAAGGCAGAGGGGTGATAACAACTTCTCAGCAAGTGAAAAATACACCAACTCTTTCTTAAATTAATTAGGCGACGATTTAACTACCATCGTCCTACATCGCTACTACAATGCGGATGATTTATCAGTTTAATTCTAATGTTTCAAGCACTAGGCAATTACATTGCAGTCAATAGTCTATAATTTTATTTATTTATTTATCGGATATGAAATTTTTAGATGTCACACTAGAAGATTTGGCGAGGCTGCTCGAAGGTTGGGGCTGTTGCCTTTGATTTGGCAAGCTGGGTTGCAAGGTTGGATCTTGTCCTCATGGCGATGTTGGAGCTCGCAACCTCAAGCGAGTCCAAGATCGTTGGGACCGGCCAAGCCTTAAGCTGGCTGGCTTGCGTTATGGTCAATTGTTAAGGTCTGCGATCAGCGGAGAAAGGATTGGCATGTAGAGAAAGGAGGAAGAAGGAGAAAAAAGTAAAAGAAAAATAAAAATTAGAAAAAGGAATTTATCGGACAAATTAATGGGAACGATCGATGGTTAAAAATTACTCTCAACTAGGAATGTTGCGCAAAATACTTCGAATTAAAAATACGACATAATCGGGGAAAAAAATTGTAACCTACAATCATGTCGGTGCATCCATTAGATTTAGAAACACAACGGACTCATCCATCGCCATTCTCTTGGGTTCATTCACACCGGAGAGTATGTTATTGTCCGAAACCGTGGCTTGTAACCGTGGGGACTTTTCTCTCTGTAGATGAGCTGCCCCTTTTTCTTCCTTCCTTGATAAATCGGATCTTGGCTCGCTGTTCCACCGACAAATCGGTCTAGAAGTAGCAAGGGAAGGCAGTAGAAGCAGGTTCCCCAGTCCCAAAGACGATCTTCCCTTGCCACACATCGACATTCTAGTCACCGAGTCTATGTCGGAGATAGCGGGGCAGTCGTTACACCATTCATGCAGGTAGTTACTTATGCGACAAAGAATTTCGCTACCTTAGCCGTTTACCGGGCTTCCATTCAAAGCTTATAAAATGTGGCCATCCTGAAATTATAAGAGTGCATGAACAAAGGAATCGCATTGAGCACTTAGTGGCAGCAACAACAGGATAAAGACTTGCAACCCTTCAGTGCATACTCCGAACAGAACCGATGTACATATTGTTGACCAATTTCTCACCTTGGGCACAATCTATTAACTCTCTGAGGTTGCGGCTCCACTCTCTATTGCCTCTCAGGTGATCTTTCACAAACAACTCAGCTACAACATATAGCAAGACCTCAGCATAAGTTAATACCCTTCTATGGCATCAAGATCAGCTAGAAACTAATATACTAGTAAGCCCAAGCAGAAAGGTGAATTGGATTTATACAATATGTGCTCCATATTTAGAGATGGCATACATGACATGTTGCCTCATCTCAATAGCCCCAAGTTAGTGCCATGCTTTAGAGTTATGACAAACCACGCTGACGAGCCTTTAAGGTTCCCATGTCAAATGTTTTTGCAACTCTGTCACACATCGAGCATCGAAAAACTTACTCCAGCGTCGCAATCTACCAATGTGTAATATACATGGAACATCAAATTTTGTGGACTTCTAAACAGAATGTTTCTATACATTGAAATTAATTAGAAAATGTGAAATGACTATTTTTATGATCTGCACAGAGTATATTCAATCGATCACAATCTACCAAAACCACCCCCTTCCACGGCATTTCTGCTGATACTCCACAAAAGGACTTCTAAACAGAATGCTTTTAACTTGATGTACTTTCTCAATAAGTCTATGGCAAACCAAGACATTAGTGCTTTCCAAAAAGTCATCTTGAAAATTTCTGTGGCAAATGATTTTTCAGAACCAAAAACAAGAACGGTTTTAATGTTTTTAAGTGGAGAAGAGACATTTGTATTATATCTATTAGACGACAGTTTCGCCATTCATGTAATGGAAAGAAAATCAGAGAACAAAAACAAAAACAACCAAAAATCGTTTTGAAGCAAAATAGAGCATTTTAAAAATCAGTACGAGGCCAAAATATGTTGTAATATAACGCGCGGAAACTAATCAGGATCTTGCAAGTAAGTCAATGTGAAAAATTAGAGAAATAATGAGGAACGATAAAGGACACTAAAATAACGTGGTTCAGTCCGAATGTCGGTACTTACATCCATGGTAAGAACCAGTAAGAACAATTCACTATAATTGGATAATCGCAATTACAATCGCTCAATACGCTCGTGTATTCCAAACTTATATTATACTCAAATCCAAGTGTTTACAGATAAAACAACTCAATTGGATATAATAAAGAAAGAAACTCACGAACGCAAATCCTTCGGTGTCCAAGTCCAAGGCAATAGCTCGCACACGGCCGATAAATCAAAATGGTCCTTACGTCTTTTCTCTTTCTAGCGCGGCTACGTAGTTGTTAAGACGACAAGGCGAGCAGAGGCCTCTAAAACGCCTAGAAGATTAGCACCCGCCTAGTCATCCATAAGGCGATAAAACGACAATATTGCTAAATTTTTAAATATATATGTATAATTGTATAGTTTACATTTGTACTTCAAAACTTACATTATGATTCAACAGAGCAAATATATGCATGAAAAATTACTAAAAATAAACAACTATAAAATATATTTAAGACATATAATAATCATAAAATAGAGTAGGTAATCGAGATTAGGGCAAAAACAATAACCAAAGAAAAAGACTCTCCTCCCACCTCCTCTCTTCTCCTCTCCTGATACACAAAAGAAGAGAAAGAAAGAGAAAAGTTGGAGAAAGATGATAGTGGGTAAGGGAGGCAACCAGCCCATGAGCGCCCAAACAACACATCGTATAAGAAGAGAGAGGTAGACTCTATGTATGCCCAACAAAGAGTCCCACAATTGCCACTAGTAGAAGAAGCTCATAGAAAAAGTTCTATAAATTGGTTGGGGCTGATGTAGAACTTGGTCAGGGTGGGCCTGTTTGGGTCCTTGGGAAAGGTGTTTGCTCGTTGGGCTGGTGTTGACACTTAATTTTTTATTAGTCTTTTTCAGTTTTATTTTTGAAAAATTATTTAAAAAATTCATAGAAAGTAAAACAATTACAAAATCAACTTTGGTGGCCTTGGCCAAGTTCAATAAACCATTTTTGACCAAAAAATAATTTTTCATATTTTTCACATTTTTTAGTATTTAAAAAAAATAGAAAAATACTCAAAAATTCAAGAAATATAGAATTAGAGGTCACAAAAATATAGAAAAGTAGTCAATAATTTTATTTTAATTCCCTTGTATTTTTGACCTCATAAAAAGTCCAAATTCAAGTTCAATTTTATGTGTTCCTTTGTTACACGCATGATTGAATTTGGTGAAAAAATGTCAATTGAGTCTTTAAATTTGTAATTTTGGCATTTTTAGGGTCTTGGAATTCAATCTAATTGTCAATCATTGCAATGTAGTCCAATTATATGTACAAATTGTACAATTGCATGAATTGGACAAAATTGCATACTTTATTGCAATTTAGTTCTTGAATTTAGGCATAATTGAAATTACTTTCAATTCAAAAGCTACGTTTATCAATTGAAGCCACTGCCTAATGTATTTCCATCATTCTAAGTCGATTGGCATAGCTGGTTTGGTCCAATTTGACCGTTTGAGCCATCAATTGCATAATTTTTCGATTTGCAATTAAATGAATTTTTCATAGAAATTGATATGAACTTTTAGGCAAAATCACATTTTTAGATAATATTCATGTTATAAATTCGATTTTGAGATTTAATTGTAAAAATTTCCCATCAAATTGTAATTAATTTCGAAAAATCAAGTCAGTATCGGTTTTAACCGGTTAGACCACCTGGTCGGACCGGTTGAATCGGTCCGCTATATTGTCGTCTTCTTCCCCAGACACCCGAGTGGATGAATAGTCCTCAGATCGATTTTGAACCTTAAACTGAAGGTCGATTCACAGATAATCTGTCACGCTCCGAACCCTTCGAGCACACGTGCATCTCTGTCAGCAAACAACACATCTCTCGTGGTCCCAAGATCCACGATTAATTTGAGAAGCGGTACTCAAATAAATCCCCGTACAACATATAGTTAAGTGGGACCTGAATAGCATAATAAATGTCATACATCATAAAGTATTGTTCATACAACTACTGAGCTACAAAAAATCCTCTGGGCGAGAGGGTGATGGGGTAAGCACATCAAAAGATGGCCATCATCACGTCCAAAACCACCATGGTCGGGAGTTACCACCACAGGATCGAGTCAACAAACTGTATCTCCTAGGATGAGCTGCTAGAGTCCCCGGTATCCCCTGCGTCCTCAGTCGGGTCATACTCAAAGAACATCTCGAACGGGACCTCGATGGAATCATCCATGGTCTCCTAGCGCGACGGCTCGGCAAGATCCTCCTCAGTCGCCTTGACGACAATCACCTCATCCTCAGTGAAATCTAGAGTTGGGGTTTTCTCCTGTCCATTCCTAGATTCAACTACAGATCCTTCTGGCTGCTCCTGCTCTCCCGCGGTCTGGCACCAGTCGGGTATCACTCCCTGGAGTACCTCATGGGGCTTCAGCGGCCCAATTTATGCATCCCCAATCTTTCTAAACTAAACCTCGAACCTATGAGGCTTCCAGTCCGGGCTACCCTCGTCAATCCATACAACTGTACATTTTCTCACGTAAATGTTCCCCTGCCTATCCGGGAACTTGTCAAAATACGCCGTCATTTTCTTGGGGTCTCCAAAATGAATAGGCCACATATATAAGGCTTAGGATCTATAAAAATAAGGGTCCCCAAAGGGGTGAGATATGCATCTCAATAAAAAAGTCCTAACCCTAGGTTAGGTCGACCGTCCACTCAAGTAGTTGTACACCCCAATAATTCCACTCACAGGTATATCAAGCACAAATCAATAAAATAACAACATACAGATGACAGGTATGCAACTATGACAACATGCCACACTCAGATGATAATGCACAATTCCTCCTGCCATCTCATCATAACCACCTCTTCCTACCTGCCTCAATCTCCAGCCCGCGATTAGATCGCATCAGGCTCAGTCCGCGTAAATGCATCAGACCGTCATCGGCAATCTGCGTAAATGCATCAGGTTCTGATGAATCTCCAGGCCAATATCATCATCTCATACTTTCGTCCAGCGAATAATTCGCATTAGGACCATGGCCATCTCAACCCCGCGATTTCATCGCATCAGGGCGCCACACAACATCAATTTCACCCCACAATCTCGTCGCATCAGGGTATCCATCTCCCGCCCCGCGTCTCATATGCCTCAGGGCCTCGCCATGTCATGCTCATGCCACAATCATAACTCATGCCATGATTTTCAATTCATTTGCACACATAATGCCAAGTGCAAATTCAAGTGTAAATCGTAAATCCCGTGGCATGCAAAACAAATCAAATGATATCTGGACATGGCAAACGACTCAGATATAAACAATGTCACAGACAATCATCCTATAATACCTTAGGATATAATAAGAGCTATCCCTTTGGTAAATCATCATAAGCTGATCAATTCAATCTCCGACTCACCCAATTGAGTCCAACCTTCCTATCCTAAGTTTATGATTCCCTTACCTTGCGTTTGATTACACAAAACTCACTTCTTGAATTCTCAAAGTTTCGGCCCCCAATGGTCTAATACCGAACTCACTCGCAACCTAATAAAATCCAACCAATTCCATCAATTTCCAAGTCCAATTCAACCATTCATGAATCACAGGTCTCCATGATATAATTCTCATCGTCTTAGCATGTCTTAATCTCCAATTTGAGACTCAAAATGCAACGCTAAAATCCTCCGTAGCCCCAGCCTTGCACAGAACTGAATCGGTCGGCAAGACGTAGATCTAAGTTAGTGTGGTTAGGGAGGTCAGACGGTGGTCGGAAGTGGTCATCGACAGTGGCGAAGGGCGGCTCTAGAATCTGTCTTCTGAGGCAGAAAGAAGAGAGAGGAAGATGGAGAGTATTCGGTGGCTTGGGATGGAAATGGCCGGCCAAATGAGATGAGGAGAGAGAGAAAAAGGCTATATACAACTCACTTGGTCAATGGGTGGAATGGTAGGTGAATAAAGTTGGACATGACCATCCAATGGTTGATCTTATGACACTTGTCCACTTGTCATTCCAACTCAATCCAATGGCCAATAATCCTTCAAATTTTCGATGGTCTTGGGGTGGATTTAATGCCCAAAATATCCTTCTTCAAATGTTTGGGCAAGGTTCTAAGCTTGAGGGGTAAAAGAGTAATTTTACCCACGATGTTCAAAATTTCATTTTTCTCGTTCCTGAGTTCTTCGATAGGGCGACGACCAATCCGAATGACGTTGAAATTCTTGATTCTCCATTTCAAACTTTTCAAGACTCGTTTCTGATGATTTCCTCTATCAGACGAGGTTCCAGTCTATCCCAAACAGACGGGCGGCTTTTGCAGACATTATGCATATCGACCCCGTGATTCATATCACGTTTAGGGCTCGTCAATTCATGGCGAATTTGGTTGTCATGTAATTGTGAGGGTTTATTACTACTTCCTATGTCTCATTTTTCACTATCCAATTTAGAAAATTTGCAAATCATACGTTGGTTAAGCGGCATCACCCGCGCTCCAATCGTATGACACTTGCAAGGCATTCCTTAATCGTTCTTGGATCGGCCTTTTATGGTTCTAAATATCCCCTCGAGAATCCTTATGGTCAAAGCGCCATTTCTTATCTGAATTCCCTAGGTCCACATCCCATGCCCTGCGTTAGTCATTCCCTTTTGGTCAGTCTACTCGACTTGATCAGATTCGAGCGAGATATAACTGAAATACATCTCTAGATTCATTTCTCATTAATGAGTTTGAAATTGACTAGAAATCAGAATGTCACAACTCTTTCCCCTTTACAAAAATTTCATCCCTGAAATTTATATTACACTAAATTACTCAAATAAATGGGGGTGCTGTCGCCTCATCGTCTCTTCATTCTCCCATGTGGCACCTTTAGTTTCATGGTGCTCCCACACTACCTTGACCAGTGGGATCTTCTTATTCCTAAGGACTTACTCTTTCCGGTCCTCGATCCTTATTGGCCTCTCCATGTAAGACACTCTATCGTCCACTTCTATGGTCTCATAATCCAGCACATGTATCGGGTCTGGTTCATACTTTCGCAGCATCGACACATGGAACACATTATGCACTTGGGATAGATTAGGCGGCAAGGCAAGCCTGTAGGCCAAGGTTCCAATCCGCTTCAGTATCTCAAATGGGCTTTCATGCCTTGGGCTCAGCTTCCTTTTCTTTCCGAATCGCGATAGTCCTCTTATTGGTGACACCTTGAGGAAGACGTGATCGCCCACTTGAAACTCCAAGGGCTTGTGCCACTTATCAGCATAGCTCTTTTGACGACTCTGTGTTGTCCTCAACCTATCTCGAATTATCTCCACTGCCTCCACCGATTGCTCTACCAATTTCGGGCTTGTGATACTTCTTTCTCCAACCTCATCCTAGTAAATCGAGATCTTGCAGGCTCTACTGTAGAGTGCTTCGAATGGTGTCATTTGTATACTCTGTTGGTAGCTATTATTGTAAGCAAACTCTACCAGGTGTAACTGCTCCTCCCATCCACTTTTGAAATCAATGACGCATGCTCTCAACATATCCTCCAGCGTCTGTATCGTCCTTTTGACTATCCATCTATCTGTGGATTGTATGCCGTACTAAACTGCAGTCGGGTTCCCATAGCTTTTTGTAGGCTTTGTCAAAAATTTACCGTGAATTTCGGATCTCCATCCGACGTGATCGTTAGAGGCACTCCGTCCAGTCTTACTATCTATCTCATGTACAGCTCTGCATACCTATCCATAGCGAAGTCCTTTCGCACAGGAATGAAGTGGGCGGACTTGGTCAATCGGTCCATGACTACCCATATCGAGTTGTGACCTCTTTGGCTCCTTGCGAGTCCCATCATAAAATCCATAGTTATGTGCTCCCATTTCCATTCCGGAATCTCCAGTGGCTGTAATAATCCTCCAGGCTTACAGTGTTGCGCTTTCACTTGCTGGCATGTCAACATTAGCCACATACCTTGCTACGTCCACCTTCATTCCGTTCCACCAATAATGTTGTCGCAAATTCTAGTATATCTTTGTACTTTCAGGGTGGACACTATAGTTGCTCCTATGAGCCTTTGATAAAATTCTTTTCCTAAGTCCTTAATCTTTTGGTACACATAATCATCCTCGAAATTTCAAAATTCTGTCCTCAGATACCTGAAATTCTGGTTTTCTCTTCGTTGCATCCATCTCTACAATTTTATGAATCTCCGTGTCCGTAAACTGTAGTTTCTTTATCCCTTCTTGGACCTCAGGTTCCACCCTCAGCGTAGCTATCAGACTGGACAATTGATCGACTTCTAATCTGAACTCGGAGTCTCTCAATTCTTTTATCATCGACCAACTCCTCACTAGCAGACATGCGATGCTTGACTTCCGACTCAGTGTATCTGCGACTTCGTTTGCTTTCCCAAGGTCATATAATATATCACAATCATAATCCTTGATCAGCTCCATCCATCTACGCTGCCTCATGTTCAGCTCCTTCTGAGAAAACAAATACTTTAAGCTCTGGTGGTCTGTATAGATATGAAATTTCTTATCACAGAGGTAATGTCTCCAAATTTTCAGGGCAAATACAATCGTTGCTAACTCCAGGTCATGAGTTGGATAGTTCATCTCATGTGGCCTCAATTGTTTGGATGCGTAGGCTATTACTCTTCCATGTTGCATCAATACACAGCCTAATCCCTTCAGTGAAGCATCGTTGTAAATCTCATAACCTCCTGGTTTTGATGGAATTGTCAGCATTGGCGCAGCTATCAATCTATGTTTGAGCTCTTGAAAACTCTTTTCACATTTGTCAGTCCATTCAAACCTCGTTTCCTTCTTCGTCAACCGCGTCAATGGGATGGCTATGGATGAGAATTTCTCCATGAAACACCTATAGTATCCTGCCAATCCCAAGAAACTTCTGACTTTAGTTACGGTAGTGGGTTTAGGCCAATTTGTTACAGCCTTGATCTTTGTAGGATCCATTGCAATTCCTTCTCCAAACACCACATGACCAAGGAATGCTACTCTGTTCAGCCAGAACTTGCACTTACTCAACTTCACATATAACGCATGTTCCCTCAAAGTTTGTAAAACAATTCTTAGGTGCTCTTCATGCTCTGTATCACTTCTCGAGTAAATCATGATATCGTCAATAAAGACTATGACGAATCTATCTAGAAATTCTTTAAATACTTGATGCATCAGGTCCATAAAAGCAGCTGGAGCGTTGGTGAAACCAAACGGCATCACCGTGAACACATAATGGCCATACCTCATCCTGAAAGCAGTCTTAGGTATGTCTTCCTTCTTGATCCTCAACTGGTGATACCCTGCCCTTAGGTCAATCTTTGAAAACACCGCCGCTCCTTGCAACTGGTTAAACAAATCATCAATCCTCGACAGTGGGTATTTTTTTTTCACTGTCACTTGGTTCAGCTGCCGATAGTCAATGCATAAATGCATAGACCCATCATTCTTCCTTACAAACAGCACCGGTGCTCCCCACGGTGAAGCACTAGGTCGAATAAATCCTTTATCCAGCAACTCTTGCATCTGCACCTTCAACTCTTTTGGTTTTGACAAGGACATCTTGTAAGATGCTTTCGATATTGGCTCCGTTCCAGTAGCTAATTCAATCACAAATTATATTTCCTGTTCGGGTGGTAATCCTAGCAACTCTTAGGAAAATACATCAGGAAATTCACGTACTATCGGGATATTCTCTAACTTTGTTTCTTCGGTAGTCGTGTCCATTACTACCACTAAATATGCCAGACATCGTTCAGACATCAACTTAGTTACTTCCAAATATGAGATTAAGGGAACCGAGATTCCTCCTCGACTTCCCAACAATTCAAAGCTAGGGCGGCCTCTCGGATAAAATCGGATTGTTCTACTACCACGGTCTACTACTGCCTCCTGCTTACCCAATCAATCCATTACTATTATTACGTCAAAGTCATACATAGGTAATACGACCAAGTTAATGCTTTCTTTACTCCCTCCAATCACAATCTCACAACCAGTACAGCCCATTGAAACTATGATGTTATCCTTTAAGGGAGTGGCAATATGCAAGGTCATGCTCAAGGGTTCCAATTTCATACCCACTAATTCAACAAGTTAGGCAGACACGAACGAATGTGTGGCACCAGGGTCAAATAAGGCATATGCAGCTTAGTTGCACAAGTAAATCATACTTGTGACCACACCTGGTGCTTCTTCCGCCTCTCTGCGGGCTACAACATACACTCTGCCTTGAGTCGGTGGTTGGTTTTGCTCAATCTGAGGCATAGCAGTCGACGGTCCCGCTTGTGGCCTTTGTTCTTGCGGTCGACTTGCCGGAGTTTAGTTTGGACACACCCTCATCTGATGGCCCAGTTGACCACACTTGAAATAAGCTCCTGTCCTTACTAGGCAGGGCCCATTCCCATGTCTGCTGCCACAAAGACGGCAGTTCCAATTCGCAGGGTTTAGCGGCTTTATGATATTCTTCTGTACTGGAGGCACAAAACGCCTATTACCCGCTATCGGTCTTTTACCCATCTGGCGATTTTCTCTGAAGGACGTAAACCGCGATCCAGTTACGACGTTTCTCTCCTTCAAGTCTCTTTCAATCATCTGGCTCCGTTTGTAGATCTCCTTGTAGGTCCTCAAATTCAGAGCAATCATCTAGCTATGGAGCTCGGGCCTCAAACCATCCCTAAATTTTCTCGCTTTCTCTTGAGGGTACTCTACTAATCGTGGTGCATACCTTGACAACCTCGAGAATTCGGCCTCGTACGGGTCTATTGTCAACTGGTTCTAACGTAGTTGCAGGAATTCTACCTGCTTCCTTTCCCTGGCTGTTTCTGAGAAATATTTATCATTGAAGGCCGTCTTAAAAGCTTCCCAGTTCATGACTGTTCCTTTAGGGAAAACGCCATTCTTGATGGCAGCCTACTAGTCATTCGCTGTACCCTTCAGCTGGTACACCACTAGTAACACCTTCTCTTCACTAGTGCACCTCAGCACACCAAAATCCTTCTCTAACTTTTCTATCCATCTGGGTGCTAGCTCGGGATCTCCAATCCCATCAAACCGTGTCGGCTTTAGCTTTATGAACTGTTCCACTAATTGGCCCATATGTCTAGCCACAACGACTTTCTCTTGGGTGTTCACAGCCTCATTACTCTAGTTCGATTCACCCTAGCTTCCATTACCACCATTGTTGCCATTGTTGGCGTTGACGACTGCTATGACAGCTCCTACTGCCTGGGCGATGGCAACATCCCAGTCTTGAGCCTGCCTATCAATCATGTCGCCGATTCTTTCCAGTGCTCTTAACACGCCACCCATTCTTGGGTCCTCAGCTACAGGCGGTGTCGAGCTAGAGGCTTTGCCTCTGGTTCTTCCCGATCTTCTGGACAAGTTACTCATCTTTATCACTTTCTACTGAACCTGGTCCACCACAAGTTCAGCAAGGAGTTAGTAACTTACTTAATCATCCAATTCCAAAGCTACTAACTACTCTTTAGCAGAAACAGTTCCATTGTAGCACCCCTTTCACATAATAACTTTCTCAGATACTATATCAAATAGCTCATGATCATTCCTCAATCCCATTTAATCCAACAGTTCACCAAAACAGGCCGTACTCATTCACTTATTTGGCCATATTCATTCAGTTATCAGGCCAAAATTCAGAAATGACCTTCGACCCTAAGCAGGGAACTTAATCCTCCTACATTACCACATCCCTGCCAAGATCAAACACCATCCATAAGTGTCAAGTCATATTCTAGGCACCCATGTCCTACCTTAACCAGCCTCCTAAGGTCTTGCTATCCATCCTTGTCTCAACTTAATCCTCCTTATTACTCCAGTCCTCATCCAACTTTGGAGTGAGCTGACCTTGCTTGATACTAAATCGGATGGAGATGTCACGCCCCAAACCCTTTGAGCACGCCAGCATCCTTGTCAACAAACAACACATCTCTCGTGGTCCCAAGATCCACGATTAATTCGAGAGATATAAAATAGTCAAGCATGTGGAAGCGGCACTCAAATAAATTCCAATGCAACATATAGTTAAGTGGGACCTAGATAGCATAATAAATGTCATCAATCATAACGTACTATTCATACAACTATTGAACTACTAAAAATCCGCTAGGCGAGAGGGCAACGGGGTAAGCACATCAAAAGATAGCCATCGTCATGTCCAAAACCACCATGGTCGAGGGTTGCCACCACAGGGTCGAGCCAACAAACTATATTTCCTAGGATGAGCTACTAGAGTCCCCGGTATCCCCTACGTCCTCGGTCGGCTTATACTCAAAGAACGTCTCGGACGAGACCTCGATGGAATCCTCTATGGTCTCCTCGCGCGACGGCTAGGCAAGATCCTCCTTGATCGCCTCCACGACAATCACCTCGTCCTCAGTGAAATCTAGAGTCGAGGTCTTCTCCGGCCTATACCTAGATCCAACTACAAATCCTTCTAACTGCTCCCGCGCTCTGGTACTAGTTGGGTATCACTCCCTAGGGTACCTCATGGGGCTTCAGCAGCCTAATCTGTACATCCCCAACTTTTCTAAACCAAGCCTCAAATCTATGAGGCTCCCAGTCTGGGCTACCCTCGTCAACTTATACAACTATACATTTTCTCACATAAATATTCCCCTACCTATCCGGGAATTCGTCAAAATACGCCGTCATCTCCTTGGAGTCCCCAAAACGAATAGGCCACATATCTAAGGCCTAAAATCTATAAAAATAAGGGTCCCCAAAGGGGTGAGATATACATCTTAGTAAAAGAGTCCTAACCATAGGTTAGGTGGACCGTCTACTAAGGTAGTCGTACACCCCAATAATTCCACTCACAGGCATATCAAGCACAAATTAATAAAACAACAACATACAGATGACAGGCATGCAACTATAACAACATGTCACACTCAGATGATAATGCACAATTCCTCCTGCCATCTCACCACAACCACCTCTTCCTACCTGCCTCAATCTCCAGCCAGCGATTAGATCGCATCAGGGTCGATCCGTGTAAATGCATCAGACTGTCATCGGCAATTCGCATAAACGCATCAAGTTTCGATGAATCTCTAGGCCAATATCATCATCTCATACCTCCGTCCCGCGAATAGTTCGCATCAGGACCGTGACCATCTCAACCCCGCGATTTCATCGCATCAGGGGGCCACACAACATCAACTCTACCCCGCGATCTTGTCGCATCAGGTATCCATCTCCCGCCCCGCGTCTCAGACGCCTCAGGGTATCATCATGTCATTCTCATACCACAATCATAACTCATGCAATGATTTTCAATTCATTTGCACACACAATGCCAAGTGCAAATTCAAGTACAAATCGTAAATCCCGTGGCATGCAAAGCAAATCAAATGATATCCGGACATGGCAAACGACTCAGGCATAAATAATGTCACACACAATCATCCTATAATACCTTAGGATATAATAGGAGCTATCCCTTGATAAATAATCATAAGCCGATCAATTCAACCTCCGACTCACCCAATTGAGTCCAACCTCCCTATCCTAAGTTTAGGATTTCCTTCCTTGCGTTTGATTACACAAAATTCACTTCTTGGATTCTCAAAGTTTCAGCCCCCAATGGTCCAATACCGAACTCATCACGCAACCTAATAAAATCCAACCAATTCCATCAATTTCCAAGTTCAATTCAACCATTCATGAATCACAAGTCTCCATAACATAATTCTCATCGTCCTAGCACGTCTTAATCTACAATGTGAGACTCAAAATCCAACGCCAATAGCCCCCATAGCCCCGGTCTTGCACAGAATCGAACCGGTTCTTCTCGGTTCTGTGCAAACCGGGCACAATCATCCTTAAACCAACTCTAAATCCGTCATTTAATCCTCATCCTACCTCTTAACATGTCTATCCAAGGGTTCTTGAGGCTTACCATGAGTTTGAGGTCAATTGGTCGCCGGAATCTCGTTGAAAGTCGCCGAATCCTCCTAGGTTAGTAACCGGCAGTTTCTATCCAAGGTTTATGACCAATTCGAGGTCAAAACTTATTCAAATCACTCTAAAATTTTTCTCGAAGATTCATATACATGTCTACTAGACCTCCATAAAATTTGACCATAAAAATCAAACATTTCAGCCTCCAAAAAGGTTAGAAACCGGACCTACCTTAGGTTGGAGCAGATTCTGTCGACTCTCGGGAAAATGCTTGGCCGGAGCTTCTCGGTGGTCCAAATGCCTCGCTTCCACTTTGAAAAGGTCGGCAAGACATAGATCTAAGTTGGTGTGGTTGGAACTGTTAAACGGTGGCCGGAAGTGGTCATCGATGGCGGCGAAGGGCGGCTCTAGAATCTATCTTCGGCGGCAGAAAGAAGAGAGAGGAAGATAGAGAGTATTTGGTGGCTTGGGGTGGAAATGGCCAGCCAAATGAGGTGAGGAGAGAGAAAAAAGGTTATTTACAACTCACTTGGTCAATTGGTGGAATGGTAGGTGAATAAAGTTGGACATGACCATCTAATGGTTGATCTTGTGACACTTGTCCACTTGTCATTCCAACTCAATCCAATGGCCAATAATCTTTCAAATTTTCGGTGGTCTTGGGGTGGATTTAATGTCCAAAATGCCCTTCTTCAAATGCTTAGGCAAGGTTCTAAGCTTGAGGGGCAAAAGGGTAATTTTATCCATAATGTTCAAAACGTCGTTTTTCTCGTTCTAGAGTTCTTCGATAGGGTGACGGCCAATCCGAATGACGTTGTAATTCTTGATTCTTCATTTCAAACTTTTCAAGACTCGCTTCTGATAATTTCCTCTATCAGACGTGGTTCCAGTCTATCCCGAACCGACGGACGGCTTTTGCAGACATTACGCGTATCGACCCCGTGATTCATATCACGTTTAGGGCTCGTCAATTCATGGCAGCTTTGGTTGTCATATAATTGTGAGGGTTTATTACTACTCCATATGGTCTCGATCTTCACTGTCCGATTTAAGAAAATTTGCAAATCGTACGTTGGTTAAGCGGCATCACCCGCGCTCCAATCGTATGACACTCGCAAGGCATTCCTTAATTGTTCTTGAATCGGCTTTTTATGGTTCTAAATATCCTCTCGAGAATTCTTATGGTCAAAGCGTCATTTCTTATCCGAATTCTCTAGGTCCACGTACCATGCCCTGCGTTAGCCTTTTCCTTTTGGTCAATCTACTCGAATTGATCAGATTCGAGCAAGATATAATTGAAATACATCTCTAGATTCATTTCTCATTAATGAGTCTGAAATTGACTGGAAATCAGAATGTCACATAATCGAAAGAGTAATGGTGGGCGTATTGTCGTCCTCACTCTTCCCTGTCGATCGATACCGATATCGCCATTCGATGTCGTTGGAGGAGTGAATAATCGGCTGGCCAATCACACGAACCTGCGAAAGTCAACATTTCTCAAACTCAACTCAAATTCATGTCAAATTCGTGCTAAATAGGACTTGTCGGAGCTCCTAACGGGGATTGAACGATTCCCCAACCAATTCCGTCGTCGTCGGCATGCCATTTGGCACGTGACAACACGTGAATCCAAGTTGGCAATCATCCACCGATTGAGCAGGAAATCAAAATTGATATATAGCCTTTTGGGAAGGTTTTCTGTTGGAGGATCGGTTCACTCTAGTTGGGGAAAAGAACATAATCGAGAGAGGACGAGATTGAGAGAGAGAGAGAGAGAGAGAGAGAGAGAGAGAGAGAGCTTGCTCTCCAACCACCATTATTGAGAGCTAGAGCTCGAAATTTCGCGACACTGGTTAGGCTGTTTATGGCCAAACCGAAGCCAACGAAGACCACCGGAAGAGTCAATCACCCTCGGTCAGGCCATCTATAATCTCGGAAAATGCGAGTTCAATTTTCGAGTTTTTCCACTGTGCATCAATGGTGACTTACCTGTCTTATGATTATTCTTGCATTCAATGTGTGAACATTTTGTTCCTTAGATATCACCGACCATCATTGCATCTTCATTTTGCATCGACTTTGCTTGAGTATTTTGAATTGAGTCTCTAAACTTAACCTCCATTGTCGATCACTATTCAAAGTCGCCTAGCCGAATCTAGGTCATGCGAGCTCAATCGGAGCTCGAGGTAAGTCTTTTGAATTCACTTAGAAGCGATCATGTGAATGAATTAGCTCGAAATGCTCTATGTTGCTTGATTGAACTTCCATGGCCGTACTCGACATTTTGCATACTACACGTGATTCAATGGATGAAATGTTGCAATTCTCATATATGTTAAACTGGAGACTAGTACGAGTCGAATGGCACCGGTCTCATGTTAATCTGTATAGGTTTGGTCGTTCATCGGCTCTGGAGAAGTCTCGGCCGTCCGTTTAGTCCTAGTTGAGAGGTTGAAGACAAAGCTGATGTGGCGAGTTAACGAGTCAGCGGCTTAGGTGGCGGAGTGTGATTGGTCCACGTGGATGTCGAGTCAGCTCGATCGTTAGTCTGTTAGGTCGAGTCAGTTTTGATCGAACAGCTCAGATTAATCGAGTCTGATATTTAGTGGTCGTTCGATTAGTATATGAGGAATATTCAAAATTGTTTCTAAAATCGAAAAATCAGAATAGGTTGAAACGATGCCTTTTATGTTAGTGGTCAAGTGGTGTCGTTTAGGCTAGTAAGGACGGACGGTCCAGGTCGAGTCTTGGGTTTTAATTATGGCCGTAGGTTTAAGTAATTAGATCCGATTGTCGAGAAGTAGTCAGCTTTTGATCTGAGCCGTAGATTTCAGTCAGCCGATCCAGTGGTCGTGGAATAGCCACGTGGTTCATTAGGAGCCATCGGATTAAATCCGAATAATCAGAAAATTAAAAAAGCGAAACGGCATCGTTTTGGAGGTTAGGGTCGCACGGGTCCGAGTTTGGGACGAGTATCCAAACTGAGTGGGTCGGATTGACCCGGTCCGAATAATTTTTTATAAAAAATTCAGAAAATAATTTTAAATAATAAAAAATTAAAAAATCCTAGAAAATTCTAAAAAATGTTAGAAAATCTTAGAAAATCCCAAAAAAAGATGTAGGAAAATTGTGGAAAATTTCTAGACATTCCAAAATTTCTAAAAATTAAGGATCGACCACAAACAACTGGTCGATCCTATTATTGAAATTTCTTATCTGTTCTTATGAAAATTGACGATATTACCCTTTAGGGGTAAATTACTTCTGCTCGGTATATGAGATAGGTTGAGAATGCCAAAGTAAGGATTATGGTCGGCTAGATGATTAATTCTCATGATTGAGTTCTCAAATCTCATTCTTTTTTTGAAAATGACGATTCTACCCGTCTAACGGTAAATTATCTTTTTTTATTCCTATTGAGCAGTTAAAATTGCTCAAAATTAGGACTTAGATCAAGATGCCGACCAATCATTCTTTTTGAGATTTTCACTTCTCATCATTTTTTGAAATGACGATTTTATCCCTTAAAGGGTAAATCGCTTCTGAAATTCCAGAAAAATTCTAAAAATTCCTGAAAAATAGGAAATGGATTAGTTTGGTGATCAATCCTATTTCCACCATCTTTTAACTTCATATTCCATTTGGAATGACAAATTTTCCCTTCTTGGGCAAATTGTCCCAAAAATCTTCAAAATTATGATTTTACCTCTCAAGGGCAAATGATGTCCAAAACACTCCTAGGCCTTGATTGATATTTCTCTAAGCTAGTAGGGCCTTACTAGGGATGCTGCGTTACTTTCATGTGATTTATCCGCACGTCTTGGATCCTTGATTCGCGCATTCATTTTATTGATTGTGAGTGCTAGGGTAGCCATTCCTATTTGCATGAACTCCTAGCTTTAGGGTTCGCACCTTACTCATCTGCATGAAATTTCAAGTTAGACAAATCATTCAACTTAGGTGCCAAAAGGGCGCCAACTCTGACAGTTGGCGTAACATAGTCTCCGATCTCATTTATCTGATTTTCGTAGAATTGAATAGAATGCTCTTAACTATTTGATAGGGTTTCCAATCGTACCATCCACAGAACGATTGGTAGCGACTCTTTGGCATGTATATGCATCACGTGTCACTAGACCGCACCGAAGGTCAACCATGTATACCGCTATTGCGATTTGGGTAACGAGCCTTAGGAGAGCCCCGCGTCAGATCAGATGGGATGACCAATTAGCTCTTGAAAGCGCGATAGGGTCGCGATAGACTAGCAACTCCACTAGGGACTTATTCCAAACCAAAATCTCTAGTTAAGAATTTTAGAGAACTTAAGCCGATTAAAAGGTTGATTGGTTTGTCTAACCCTGTTTTCTGCAGATGCTCTCGAAGGTAAGGTACGTACCCTAACCATTGTGTTAGATATTTTTGCATATTGAAGAAATAAGGGATGGAGTGTTTGTTAACATCTTTCCTGCGAGTTGGAGTTGGGATTGTGTGTTTATTTTAATGTGCATATTGAAACGGTGTTTGATACAAACTGATATGCATGAATTGCATTGTAATGATCACGACACATCTCACACACTAGCGGTCAAATCCCGACTATAACCACCTCTAGGTTACCTTAAATAGGGAAATGATACGAAAGGATCTCGTGTTTGATGGCACTTGAGACTTTTGTGTTTATTCCCGCTCACAATCCAAATTGGTGATATCTAGCCCTCTTGAGTGGGTACTCTTAGGGAGGAATCTACCACATTTAGATCATGGGAGCCTGAGCCATAAGTTCATCACTTGATTTTATTTCTAGAGTATATTCCCACTTATCTCATGCGCATGTCTGTGGAAGGTTGGTATACCCAAAATCACCCATTGTTACGAGGGAATATTTCATGTTCTCTGAGGTTTTTGTTGGTAAGGCATTTACTTTTGATGTATTTCCTTACACCATGCTTTTTAATATGTTCATGTATTGCATATCATTCATATCTACATGCATTGCATAAATTCTGAAATCATTCTAATGTCTGATTGAAATAACAATGATAGGGGATAAAAAGTTGTTGTTTCCTAAGGGCTCGACAGAGTTAGTAACTTTCGAATATCTAAGGAAAGTCACTCGTCCTAGGCCGAATACGAGGTTGCATTTTACTAGATTTGTACATCACCGAGAACTAACTGGGCGTAAGCTGGGATATGCTGAAGATTGCCAGACTAGTTACTATATCGATAACCTTAGGTTTAAGTGATAGACAGACGAGATGTTTAGACATTATCTAGAGGTGAAAAGGCAGCATTGCAATGACTTAGCTAGAGAAAACTATGCTCGCCGAAAGGCTGAACGTCAAGTTAGAGAGAACCAATCGATGATATCTCTTTGGGGAAAGAAAAGATGCCCTGTAACCAAAATAAAGCCAAGGTGCATTATACTCAAAAAGACAAAACTAAAAAGACCCCTGAAGTCGTTATACCTTGGACCAGAGAATGGCCGAAAGAGCTAAAGCATCTCAACCAATCTACTAAAGACTATCCTTCACATTCTGAGGAGCGCTCAACTAGGGAAGAAGTCTTGATTACCGAGCCGTGTCCTGAAGAGGGATGAGATAATGATGTCATCAAGAAGGAAACCTTGATCGACCATAACCCCGAAGAAGATTAGATCTTAGGGGAGGGATAGCTTAAATCCCACATTTTAGGGGTCTTTTATGGCTTTCTTGTTTTAGAATAAAACTCGATTAGTGTCTCACCCCCTCTTGAGACCCCTATCGATCTCTCATGGCATATCCTTTTTTGTAATAAGAAATTTCATTTGATAAATTCACAGTTGATGTATTGATCAATGGAATGTGACGTTGTTATTTCCTTTAGTCACTAAGATGATTATGATTAATTGCATAATTCAATTCTTTGAAATTCAAATTAGACCTTGAGTCAAGATTTCCGCACCTGAGAAATAATCTAATTTCCATTTCATTAATTAAAATATGCAATTAAATCAGTTCGTGCATAATTCATGACATTAGCATATTCACATGTTTAAAATAGTCTTTGGCGATTAATTTTTCAAAAACATTTGCATATTTTAGACTTGATGGGAAAGAATGACATCTAAGTGTTCAAAGTCCCTCGAGCTGAGCTCCTAGCCTGGTGGGATAACATGGGTAAAACTAGCCAGAAGTACGCCAGATCGCGGCTAGGATATCTGTTGGACCCGCTGAAGATTGAATGGCTACCTGCCTTTATTCAAGCCGTGGCACTCTATTGGAATCCAACCACTGCGACGTTCCGGATGGAAGGATTGGAGGTTACCCCTACTCTTGAGGAATATAACGCCACCATTGGAATTGAGTTCACTCACTTATTAGTCCAACCTCCCATAGGTTTGAGCCTTTGAGTCGATTAGTCGAATTCCTAGATACAAACCTCAACGAAATCAAAGCAGACGCCAAAAGTAATTCTGGGCGAGTTTCCCTATCCTTTATTCTAGATAGGTTTCCCAACCCTCCTGCTACCAAAGGAACTAAATCTGGTAAAGCTTTTGTCTTGATATTCTTTAGCTTTGTCCTATTTCCGGTCTCGTCTGTAACTTTTGACGCTATCATGGCTGTAGTGGTCAAATAAGTATTTTATGGGTGGGATTAATTGAACCTTATCCTCGCTAAAACCTTTCTCTCCCTCAACCGTTTTGGGAAAAGCAAAAAAGGAATTTTTAGAGCTTCTAGTGGTCTTCTGTACCTATGGTTTCACTAAGATTAGCTCTGATGCCCATCCTCTTAGGACTTTTGTCAAAACTCATACATGTATTCCTAAGTTCAATTTTAAAGAATGGAAGGAATTTCTTAGAACTCTAAAGCTAGAACAACTCCGATGGCTTCTTAGATTACCAACATTGGGTAAAGTCAGACTCGTATGCAATGGCGAAGATCCAGTCCCCTTGTTAGGATTCACAGGCGCCACCGTATATTATCCAAGGAGGGTTATCCGGCAGTATAGGGCATTGCAAGAAATTTCTTCATCGCAACAACCAGGTGTTTTCTCGTTTGACTTGTCAAAAGAAACCTTCACAGAGGAGAAGAAGAAGCAATTCGAAGCCAAGGTCGAATACATCATACGTTTTTTGAAAGACTCCCAGATTGAAGACGTAGAATGGCCAGATGATATGACTCTCGAGATGAATACTCATAGGGCTTCTGCAGAATACATCCGACGCTTTGAAGCGATTAGACACAACTTTGTTGAGCCTTATGTACCTGAATACATCGTGCCATACGTGCCTAGAGTGGAGCCGTATATACCTGAAGATATGGAATCACCGTCATATTCAAGAGACGTGGATTATCAGAATGAGGGATCCGATCTTTGCTGGGACGATGAGGGTACCTTAGACCCTAAGCACCCTAGACTTGGATAAACTATTCTGTCAAGTGTAAAACGTGTGAACATTGTGATGTTTCCTTAACATTTGGATACTCATCTGTATTAAATGTTACTTTTAACAAATGTGTATGAGCATAAGCATGTTTTGTCGATGCACCAAAAACTATCGTCGAAGACTACAGCTTCTTTCGATTTCATGAACTCTTTGACAAATAATTAAAAGAACTGTTCATACTAAGGCTCGCAAGGTAATTTTTTTTCTCATTCATCAATAGAAAACATGCAATTGAAGGAATCTAGTACTTTTCTTATTTGTACTAAAGAGATACTTATTATTTTCAAGTAAATAGGTATTCTCTAATCACGAAATTATCAAGACATCATTTTCATACTTGAATTAAGACGATGATGGAACATCAGAAATTGACTCCACGAGTGGGCATGTTAGAGACCTAGATGACTACTATGACTACCATGATGGGTGAGATTAAGGCCATGTTGGAGGCCTTGCAAACCAGACAGACGGCAGTACCTAACCTGAACGACTCTAGCCAATCATCAATACCCAAAACGACTGACAAAGGGACAGCTGAAGGTGCCCAACATGTCGTAGAGGACATTTGTGCGCCAAATGTCTAGTCACAATCAAATATGCCTCCTGTTGTCATTAATCTCGATAAGGAAGAGAAAGGAAAATAGGTTGTGAAGACTGAAGGCGAGGCTAAGAGAATGGCCAAGATTGAAGAGTGCTTTAGTAGTCAAGGCTACGAGTTAGCCCGTTTTGACAAGATATCTCCATTCGACAAATAGAGACTCCTCCGGATTACAAAGAGTCAGACTTTGTAAGAAAGTACAATTGGACAGGTTGTCCACGTGCTCACCTCAGATACTATCTGCGTAAGATGGCACACTATTATGACATATTCCCCTTCTAATGAATACATTCCAAAAGAGTTTGGCCGGTGCCACTCTGGCTTGGTTTATTGAGTTAGACTTGGATGGTTACGACGGATGGGAGGATCTTGCTAAAGATTTGCTCAGGCACTATAATTTCAACACAACTATGGCCCCGACAAGGGAAGATTTATTGCGAATAGTGAAAGCAAGAAACGAAACAATCAGAACATATGCCTAGAGATGGCGTGCTTTGGCAACTCAAGTGAAACCGCCAACCCGGAAGATGATTTAATTGACCTGTTTTTGAAGGCATTTCCCTATGAGTACTTTGACAGATTGAACACCTCAGGATGTCAAACTTTTACACGCCTGATAAGGTGGTTAAAAGATTGAAGTGGGCTTTGAGAGAAAGAAGGCCACACGAAACTTCAATAATGAAGCAATATCCGGCAAGAAAAGAAATAGAGGTTGGAGTTGACATAGTCTTTGTATCGGATTCCCACAAACCCAAGGTGTTCGCTAGTTCCAATCAAGCTAAAGGAGGATCATCATGGTCAGTGTCTAAAGGACAAGTGCCTAGAAAGAGGCAGCCTTTGAAACAATTCTCTCAACTTCCCAGATTGTTAACTAAGTTACTCCCGATTTATTATAGCAACACTTGGTGGCAAAGGAACCTCTCAAAACAAATCCGTCGAAATATCTTGATTTTGATGAAAGTCGGACTTGCGCCTATCATATGGATGAAAGATGGCACAATGTAGATAATTGCTACATCTTTAAGCTGAAGGTCCAGGCTCTAATTGACAATCAAATTTTAAAATTCGATGATGTGACTCCAAATGTGCAAGAGAATCCACTCCCGGATCACCAATCAGTTGGTGCAATATTTGCTGACAAAGAAGAAAATCACCTTGAGCTGAAGGTGAATGTACCTAAACTAACCAACATTTTGGCAATTACCTTGTCATATCCAAAAGAGGGAGAAGTGTCGGCTGAAAGAAAAATGTTATGTATTGTCAAAATGATGAGTCTGGGGATAATGTCAAGCATTACTGATGAAGAGTTTAAAGGAATTAAAACCTCAATGAACTTGGAATGGAACTAGTTTGTGGTGGAAAGCGAACGATGGAATATGTGGAATGTCCCACATGAAAGTCTGATAGGCGACGTAGAGCTGATTACCGAACCAGAAGAAGAACTTGACGAAGACGAATTGAAAGCTACTAACCGAAGCCTGGCCGATTGCAAATTTGTAACCGGGGCACTAGAGAAAGGTGAGGTCATATATAACCTAGGTGAGGAATCTGGTGGGTATAACTTTAAGGTGAAGTACTCTACTCCATCCAGTTTCTTCCAAAAAATTGAGGATATCATTCCTAATTGATGGGGAGGTATGGATGATCTTGTTTAATTAGAAATCGCAGAGGTAGTGATAGAGCCTTTTACAGAAGAACCTCAATCATCACTCGACTAAGTGATATCAGAGCATTTACTGCGCATAAAAGAACAAGTGAGTGATCTCTTGAGAGAGATGGAGGACATGTCATTTCAATTGACAACATGCAGTCATCCTCATATGATAAATGACAAGCTTGACACCGAGCAATATGTTAGGATGGATAAGTTAATAGTCCAGTGGCAAAACTTGACTAAACTATTCGAAAGAATAAGAAGACACTTGATGTTTGCAATGTTAGCTAAGTCAAGTGATGCTGATAAATGCTACTACCCATAATACAAAAACTTCTCAGGAGACTTCGGCGATACAGTGACAATGATTGAAACTGTTACTACTATAGTGATCAAACTGAATGAGCTTGACAACATAAGCCAAGAAGAGGATTTTCGGGTGAAACCTGTGGTAATTCAACTACCAAGAGATGAATCCGATGGTGAATCTGAACCAGAGATATCACACCTGACGACGGTAACTATATAAGTCCTGCCAGTAGAGATCTACGACTCTAAGGCAGTTCATTGGGACTATGGAACAGGTGAAGTAGATGCCGTGATGAAGTCCGGACGATTTTACGTTCCAAGGAAAGGCGAGTTTGAGAAGAAGGAGGTGTCAAAAGAAGATGTAGAAAAACTCATATCCATCGTCAAGACCAACGAATTTGAGGTGATAGAGTAATTAAGAAACATGTCATCTCAGATATCTATGTTGGATTTGTTCATCAATTCAGAAAAACATAAAGACGCGCTCCTAAAGGTGCTAAATGAAGTGCATGTCCCCGAAACCATCAACGAGGAGATTTTGTGAGGGCAATCCTTATTAAGGATCAATTGAGCTTCTCAGATGGAGATTTCCCTATGGAGAGAAGACGGCACAACAAGGCCTTATACATCATTACACACTATAATGGGAAGAGAGTAGTACACGTGCTAATCGACGACGGATCAGCTTTTAACATCTTCCCTTTGGTTACATTGAGGAGCTTAGGCATCAAAGAAGAAATGATTCGAACTTCCAAGGCGGCTGTTAGAGCTTTTAATGGGATGAGAAAGGCAGTGGCAGGCGAGATAGAGCTGGATGTGCTCATTGGCCCAACCAAATTTTTCATAAACTTCTAGGTAATGGATCTGCCGAGCACATTTGGATTCATGTTAGGAAGACCCTGGATTCACATTGCTGGAGCTCTACCTTCAAGTCTACATCAGAAGGTACGATTCGTGATTGACGAGAAAGTAGTTACGTGGGAAAGTTGACCTCCTTACATATCAAAATAGCGTTATCCCCTACAATGAACTTGAAGTTAAGCAAGAAGCTAGCTATTATTCTCTGGGGCTGGTGTCAGTGATCCACACTCTTGTGGGGTGAAACTGAAAACTCTTTTCATCTCTAAAGCTAACCTTCTACCAGCTAAAATGTTGCTAGCATATGGGTTCAATCCAGGAAAAGGTCTTGGCAAGTATGGCCAAGGAATCAACGCTCCTCTACAATTAAAATTTAACGAGCATAAGATAAGCTTAGGGTATTATAACACTCACATTGGTGATTTTACTCTTAAGACAATAGGTCGAGGTCAAGGCAAGAGTCATGGACGCCAGGGATGCCAGAGAAACCAATATGATTCCTTCATTGGTTCTCCAGCTTGGAAAGACAAATCTAAGATGTTCAACGGCCCTTTGAATGAGTACTTCAGCAAAGACTCTAAGTAACTGTTAGAAGAAGGGATAACCTCATCAACGGAATCAAATCTAGCAAACCCTTTTCTAGGTGATGACTCTGTGAACGTCATTATAGAGTGGCTTGATGAAGAAGTCGATACTTCGGAGCAAAGAAACATTTCTCTTGCTTTCAATACTGTATTTAAATTCCTACATTCCTCGCACTTTTCAACTTTATTGTTTGAAGTAAGCATAGGAAAACGCCTTTGGATCTCTGACTGTTGGTCCAAACAGCATATGTTGTAATGCAGTCCATTTTTGCATTCAAAAAATGTACAAGTTTTATTAAAGACATGGGACTACAAATCAGCCCAATGATGATACTAGCCTTCACATGGGAAGCTTAAGGCCTGATTTGCCATATGGATCGTATTTTTCAAAAGATTTTCAATGAACAAGGATGTCCAAGGATATGAAGACTGGTTTCATTCATGCCTGTACTTATTTTGAAATCTCATTTGAAAAGATTTTTCATGCTCATGCATCGCATTTTTATATGAAATAGAGACTAACCATTCTCGTGACATTTTAGGTATATCATCTCAAACATACATGCTAGGTTATTGTGTGAACTGATCCACCATGATGATTACTCTTGTGATATTGAAGAAGACGTAGATGAGAGTTACGTAGCTATCCGTAGAGATTGGAGTGCCTTTGAAAATTCAACACCTCCAACTTTAGAAAAGTCGATAGTCGCTAACTTGGGTGGTGTTGCAATTATCAAAGAAGTCAAGATTGGTGGACATCTGTCCCGAGCTGAAAGGTTCGGATTTACTGAATTACTTAAAGAGTATCGGAATATCTTTACGTGGTCATACGTTGATATGCCAGGTTTGTATCCAAGAATTGTGGAACATACGTTACCCACAGATCCTAGTGTTAAATCCGTGAGACAAGGCAGCCGATGGATGAAAGCTGAGTTAGAATACATAATTAAAGAAGAAGTGATGAAACTTCTTAGAGTGGACTTTATTGAAGCTATCCCTTACTCAGATTGGATTGCAAACATAGTCCCCGTATGAAGAAAGATAGCAAAGTCTATATCTATGTGGATTATCGAGACTTGAATAAAGCAAGCCCAAAAGACGATTTTTCACTTCCCCACATCGATGTGTTGGTAGATAGTACAACATGGTACAAATTATTCTCATTCATGGATAGATTCTCTAGGTATAACCAAAGCCTCATGAAGACAAGCCCAAAACTGCGTTCACCACCCTTTGGAAAAATTTTTGTTATAAAGTGATGCCCTTTGCACTAACGAATGCTGGGGCAACTTATCAAAAGGCGATGGTCACCCTATTTCATGACATAATACATACAGAAATCGAAGTATATGTCGATGACATGATCGCCAAGTCAAAGAAGGGAAAAGATCACATCCAAGTGCTAAGAAGGTTGTTTGAACGATTACGAAAATACAAGTTGAGGTTGAACCACAACAAACGTGTGTTTGGGCCGAAATCAGGGAAACTTCTGGGATTCATGGTCAGTAGCAGGGCATTGAAATTGACTCTTCGAAAATCTAAGCTATTTGTGACCTAGTAACTCCTTCAATGATGAAAGAAGTAAGAAGTCTTCTAGAGAGATTAAATTACATAACTAGATTCATCAATCAATTATTACATGTGGCTAAACTAATTTTCAAACTGCTCAAGAAGGGCGCGAAAGTGACTTGGGATGTAGAATGCAGTCATGCGTTCCAAAAGATCAAAACTTACTTAGCTACTCCACCGGAACTTGTGCCACCTGTCCCGGGTCACCCTTTGACATTATATTTGACTATACATCAATAGTCTTTAGGAGCCTTATTTGCTCAAACAAGCCCTATGGATAGTAAAGAAAGAGCCATCTACTACTTGAGTAAGAAATTTGCTTCATCTGAAGCAAATTATGTAGCTATTGAAGGGCTTGTGTAGCAGCAGTGTGGGTACTTCGCAGATTGAGACAGTATACGCTATACCACCACCTTCATCTGGTAACAGAAAATGATCCTATCAAGTATCTCTTGGAGAATCCCGCCTTGATAGGGAAATTGGCAAAATGGCAAATGTTGTTGTATGAATTTGATATCAAAAACTCTCCACAAAAGTCTGTGAAGGGAAGAGCCATAGTTGATATGTTGACAGAGAACGCCCAAAATCGCACATATTTTGGACAGACAAAGATAGAAGATCAAGTTTTGAACTTGATAGAAGACAAATAGGTCATGTATTTTGATGGTGTTGTTAATCTATTGGGATCTGGCACATGGGCAGTGCTAATATCCCCTGATGGTCAACATTATCTTGTTGTAACAAAACTGACTTTCCCTTGCACCAATAATATTTCAGAATACAAAATATGTATTCTAGACCTACAGTTGTCCATTTCCATGGAAGTATCTAAGCTGCAGGTTTATGGAGATTCTATGATCATCTTTCAAACATAGGGAAAGTGGAAGACAAAGGACACAAAACTCATCCCTTATCATGAGTACCTAGAAAAATTGACGCTTAAATTCGAAGAAGTGTCATTTGAATACATGCCAAGAGCGCAGAACCAATTCACAGACGCATTGGCCATGCTGGTCTTCATGTTGCAAATAGCTTATGGATTAGAAGTATAGCCATTAAGGATCGGCATAATCAGAAAATAGGCTTATTGTATGATGGTCGAAGAAGAATTTGACGGAGAACCGTGGTACCATGATATCAAGAATTATCTCTTAAAGAGAGAATTTCCTGATGGATGTCAAGCAGGAGACCAAAGATATATAGTTAAGATGGCTAATAAATTCTTTCTCAATGGACAAACCTTGTACAAAAGGTCGTTTGATTCCACTCCGTTGATGTGCGTAGACGCTAAAGAAACAAATACTCTCATGAGGGAAATCCATGAAGGTGTATGCGAACCACACATGAATGGCCATCTCCTCGGGAGTAAGATCATGCGGCTTGGTTATTATTGGATGACCATTGAATCAGACTGTAATCAACATGTCAGGTCATGCCACTAATGTCAAGTATAAGGCGATAAGATTAATACGCCCTCTAACGAATTGTATCAGATGTCTGAAGTTTGACCTTTCTCTATATGAGGAATAGACATGATAGGCCCTATCAATCCAGTAGCTTCAAATGGCCATCGCTTCATTCTAGTTGCAATTGATTATTTCAAGAAATGGATAGAGACTAGTTCTTACACGAATGTCACTGCGAGAAGTGTGGCAAGGTTTATCAAGAGAGATATAATTTCTCGATATGGTATCTCTCGGGCGATCATCACAAACAATGGGTCCAACTTAAACAATAAGATTGTCGATGATCTACTGGATCGCTTTGGCGTTCGACATCTTAATTCTTCTCCTTACTGCCCACAAATGAATGGAGCAGTATAAACAGAAAATAAGAACATCAAAAAGATTTTGGTTAAGACTACCGAGAATTACAATGATTGGCATGAGAGGCTACCCTTCGCCTTAATGACATATCGAACTTCGATTAAGACTTTTACTGGGGTAGCTCCTTATGCTTTGGTGTATGGGATGGAGGCTGTCCTGTCTGTAGAGATTGAGATTCCGTCTTCGAGAATATTATTAGAAGTGAAACTCTCCGAGGTAGAGTGGATCAAACATAGATATGAACAACTAAATCTGATAGACGAGAATCGTCTTAAAGCGATTTGTTATGGCCATAGCTACCAAAAGAGGATGGCTAAGTCATTTAACCGAAGGGTCAAACCTAGAAGTTTCGAGATGGATGATCTAGTGATAAGAAATACTTTGCCGAATGCTGCTATCCGGGAGGCAAGTTTACCCCGAATTATGAATGCCCTTATGTTGTCAAGAAAATCTTTGTAGGAGGAGCATTAATTCTTGTAAATTCTGAATGAGAAGAATTGGGATATCCTGTAAACTCAGATGCTGTGAAGAAGTATTATCCTAAAAATGAAATCAGATGGTGGTTACATGACTTTCTTCGAAATGATTCGAGTCGCTTTAGCCGTCATTGCATAGGTATATCATGCATCCATGCATACATGACATGTGTTATGTTTTGCAGGATTTCGAGAAATGGACTTAGAATCAAACTCGTTCAGATGGAACCAAGAACATAATATCCCCTGACACGTAGAACCAGATGATATGTAACTATTCCATCAAACATTAAAATATCTTCCACTCACTGAAATTTTTGTTCTCTTCATACAGGGATGTCTAATGAAGATAAAAAAAACAATGGAGAAATACCGTAAAATTTCTCACTTTCTTGTAAGAAAGAAGAAGTCGAAAATGAACATGCATGTGGTCATTGCATAGACATATCATGCATCCATGCATACATGACATGTGTTATGTTTTGTAGGATTTCGAGAAATGGACTCAGAATCAAACTTGTTCAGATGGAACCGAGAACATAATACCCCCTAACAAGTAGAACCAGGTGATATGTAACTGTTCAATCAAGCATTAAAATATCTTCCACTCACTAAAAATTGTGTTCTCTTCATACAGGGATGTCCAATGAAGACAAAAACAACAATGGAGAAATGCCGTAAAATTTCTCACTTTCTTGTAAGAAAGAAGAAGTCGAAAATGAACATGCATGTGGTCATTGTATAGGCATATTATGCATCCATGCATACACGACATATGTTATGTTTTGTAGGATTTCGAGAAATGAACTCAGAATTAAACTCGTTCAGATGGAACCAAGAACATAATACCCCCTGACACGTAGAACCAAGTGATATGTAACTGTTCAATCAAGCATTAAAATATCTTTCACTCACTGAAATTTTTGTTCTCTTCATACAGGGATGTCCAATGAAGACAAAAACAACAATGAAGAAATACTGTAAAATTTCTCACTTTCTTGTAAGAAAGAAGAAGTCGAAAATGAACATGCATGTGGTCATTGTATAGGCATATTATGCATCCATGCATACATGACAGGTGTTATGTTTTGTAGGATTTCGAGAAATGAACTCAGAATCAAACTCGTTCAGATGGAACCAAGAACATAATACCCCCTGACACGTAGAACCAAGTGATATGTAACTGTTCAATCAAGCATTAAAATATCTTTCACTCACTGAAATTTTTGTTCTCTTCATACAGGGATGTCCAATGAAGACAAAAATAACAATGAAGAAATACTGTAAAATTTCTCACTTTCTTGTAAGAAAGAAGAAGTCGAAAATGAACATGCATGTGGTCAAACTTTGGAATTGACCACGCTTTCAAAAGATAAACTTCTAACACTTGTTGTACACATGTTAAGATTGGAGGTTATCCAGACATGGGTGAAGCACACATGGTGTGTCATTAATTCCCTGTGAGGTGAAATGCCTAGAGAAAAACATAATGATTTTTTCAAAACATAATTGTTTAGGCTATCTAGCAAGAATGTTTCTTCAAATAAGAGGCAAACCTAATCCAAACACATCATATGCACACTAGAGAGATGATAGGAGTGTAAAGATAGAAAAGTTTGAACCCGGAGATATAAGGGTTATTTGCATCGATTACATGGATTAGGATGACGGAGGCATTCATTCTTCTCCATAAAGACTACATGTGATCATTGATAAACCCTTTGAGCGGTGGTTTTCATTTTTTAACCCTGTCAAGAGCCCCCCACATCGGGGGATTTTAGAAGCAGTCCAATAGCATGAAAGGTAAATGATTAGAAATCTTTTTGCTCGGACTAACATCAATCTTCGCGTGTTGATATGCATTAATCCAAGCGTCATTGGTTGACGAAGAGACATTCATTTCTCTATCCTATACACTTATACCCATTGCATAGTCAATTTGAGCTTACATATTCGTTTCATGTACTCTCGTTGGTGATCATTGCACAGCGTCAAGACGAAAGTGGCAAAGACACTCGCAGGCAGAAAAGTTCAAGAAGTAGGAGCTACATGAGACTGTCAAAGCTAAATGTTTAGACAGGATGAGATTCAAGTCGCATACCTTACATGAACATTAAAAATCTCAATTCCTAGAAAAAGAAAAAGAAATGGCAGAATCAAAAAGAGAAAAAGCCGAATCTCTAGGCGTTAAAAAAGAGGCAAAAAGCCCGACAAGAGTAGGGCTGACACTCATTGAAATGTTGAAAGTCGTAAGACTGATTTGGAACATCAAGGAATTACTGGATGCTTCCACCCCCAACAACTTCTGAAGTAAAGAAGAATCCTTAGAAACCCTGGAGCAAAAGGCTACCCCTCAAATAGAATCATAGTCAACTGCCAAAAGGTACCGAAAGTCGTTCAAAGATTAGACCTATTCTCAAGAAGACTAAATATGTTCTTCAAAGAGTCGTCGACCAGAGACAAAACAGGAGATTGATCAACAATGATCATCAATATCAAACCCTTCGCGATTTTGGGTAAAAAATAAGCCTTTTTCGATCCCCAACCCTATCGACGTTATAACCCTTTGCGATCTTTTTTGACTAAGACCCATATGTTAATTTATACCTTAGCTCGAAGAGGTACGAGCAAGATCATTTCTTTCTCATTTTGTAGGGTTCTTGACTTGTAAATCCAGAGCAGATGAAAAAAACTTCCATTCAAAAGGCTTGACTCAGAGAATAAGTCCCCATTGAAAACTGTGTCCAAGTCCAACATTATGGTCCCATAAAGACCTCTCGATTGATCTGAATGTATGTGCTACGAATAGCCCTGAAAACCCAGGTGCAGGTTATTAGAAAATTCAAGTGCTTTCTTCGTAAAAGACCAAAGTCAAAGAATCGGTGAGAAACCCTCTTTGACGAAGACATTCCAATAAAATGCTTAAAAGTGAGTTTCGTTGGAAACTTCAAATTGTTTGATTCAGAATTTTCCTTACAAGGATTTCTGATCATCTTTGTATGTTTTGAGATGTCTTGAATAACCTCCAATATCATAAGTCATTTTGCATAATCGCATAGGTTAAAGTAAAACTTTGCCTGCATTATAACTGTCATTGTCTCGAGATAATTGATATCTTTGATGAGGAATGAACTCTCAGGTTGAAACTTCTATGAGACTCATGGTAGCCCTGGGTCAAAGAAGAATACCTTGCTTAACAAGGAAGAGCGTCAAAGTCGTCTTTTATGTGATATTTCATATTTAACTTTTATGCACAATCCTTGAAACCTCCAAATCCCAGAATAGCACATCACTTGTCGAAAGGAAAATCTTCAAAATAATCTTCCCGTGAGATTTCAGGTAACCCCTAAATCCCAGAAAAATCTTGTAAATAAAAGTTTTTGCAGGTTTGAACTTTCTGTAGGATACTTGGAATCCTCAAATCCTAGAATGGCACCTTGCATGTCAAGAAAATAATCTTTAAAATCAACTTTCTGTAAGGTTCTAGGTAACCCCTAAACCTTAGAATAGCCCCTTCTGTAGAACCTAAGAGTTAGGTATACCTCATGTGTATAGACCTTCGTTGATTCCTCAAGGTGTAAGATCAGCTTAGTATTCGACAAACCCTAATGAACGGGTGCGTCATCTTTAGGTTCCGGTATATAGGAAGCCTACTCTCCGACAAACCCTAAAGAACGGGTGCATCACCTTTAGGTCCTTGATGGATGGGAAGCCTAGTATTTGACAATCCCTAAAGATCGAGTGCGTCATCCATAGGTTCCTAATAGAAAGGAGTCATGTTCATGGTCTGATCCACCATATGGATCAAAACTTCCGACAATCTCTAAAGAATGTGTGTGTTATTATTAGGTTCCTATCGGATAGGAATTTCATTTTGGTTTAGCCTACCATACGGGCTAGAGCTTAACTACCCTGGAATACTCAAGAGATGAGTCCCTAGGTATCTACTTGAATCTGCCATACATCGCGTATGCCGCACAAGCATCAGGCAGGTGAGTAACATGTGAGTATCTCTACTACATCTCTCTCTCACATCAGCTAAAATGGAATGAGCAGAGCGTTTACCAGTATGACAATAAAGATTGAATGTCGGGATTCATTTTTCTTTTCCTAGTCGAGTCAGTGTAGAATCAGGTGTCACCTGTCTTTGAGAGAAACCTCTCATGAGATTCCTTTCAAAGAGGGGCAACTGTTGACACCTGATTTTTTATCAGTCCTTTTTAGTTTTATTTTTAAAAAAATCATAAAAAATCCATAAAAAGTAAAAATAATTACAAAATCAACTTTGGTGGCCTTGGCAAAGCTCAAGTAACCATTTTTGACCAAAAAATAATTTTTCATATTTTTCACATTTTTTAGTATTTTTAGAAAATAGCAAAATACTCAAAAATTCAAGAAAAATAGAATTTGATGTCACAAAAATATAAAAAAAGTAGTAAATATTTTTCTTTTAATTTTTTTGTATTTTTGACCTCATAAAAAGTTTAAATTCAAGTTTAATTTTATTTATTCTTTTGTTACACGTATGATTGAATTTGGTGAAAAAATGTCAATTAAGTCTTTTAATTTGTAATTTCGGCATTTTTAGGATCTTGACATTCAATCTAATTGTCCTTCATTGCAATTTAGTCCAATTATACACACAAATTGTTCAATTGCATGAATTAGACAAAATTTCAAACTTTATTGCAATTTAGTCCTTGAATTTTGGCATAATTGAAATTACTTTCAAATCAATGGCTAGGTTTATCAATTGAAGCCATTGCCTAAAGTATTTCATCATTCTAAGTCTATTGGCATAGGTGATTTGGTCCAATTTTACAGTTGGAGCCCTCAATTGCACAATTTTGCGATTTGCAATAAAATAAAAATTTGGGGTTTTTATAGAAATATATATGAATTTTTGGGCAAAATCATTTTTTTAGATAATATTCATGTCCTAAGTTCGATTTTGAGGTTTAATTGCAAAAATTTCCTATCAAATTGTGATTAATTTCGAAAAATCAAGTCAGGACTGGTTCTGACCGGTGAGATCGCCCGATCGAACCGGTTCGCTACAGTGTCGTCTTCTTCCTTAAACATCCGAGCGGATGAATAGTCCTCAAATTGATTTTGATTCTCAAATTGAAGGTCGATTTACAGATAATCGGAAGAGTAATGGTGGGCGTATTGTCGCCCTCGCTCTTGCTTGTTGATTGACACCGATATCGCCATTCGACGTCGCCGGAGGAGCGAATAATCGGCCGGTCAATCACACGGACCTGCGAAAGTCAACGTTTCTCAAACTCGGTTCAAATCCATGTCAAATTCGCGCTAAATAGGACTTTGCGAAGCTCCTAACCGGGATTGAACGATTCCCCAACCAATTCCGTCGCCGTCGACATGCCATTAGGGATGTGACATCACATGAATCCAAGTTGGCAAGCATCCATCGATTGAGCGGAAAATCGAAATTGGTATATACCTTTTGGGAGGGCTTTCTGTTGGAGGATCAGTTCATTTTGGTTGTGGGAGAGAACAGAATCAAGAGAGGAGGAGATTGAGAGAGAGAGAGAGAGCTCACTTTCCAACCTCCATGTTGAGAGCTAGAGCTCGAAATCCCACAGTACTGGTTAGGCTATTTATGGCCAAACCAAAGACAATAAAGACCACCGAAAGCTCGCCTGTAGTAGCAGGAGTTGTTCGCCCCCAGTGAGGCCTCCTATACTCTCGGAAAAGGTGATTTCAATCTTTGAGTTTTTTCACGGTGCATCAATGGCAACTTACTTGTCTTACGATTATTCTTTCATTTAGTGTGTGCATTTTGTTCCTAGACATCATCGACCATCATCGCATCGTCATTTTGCATCGACTTTGCTTGAATATCTCGAATCGAGTCTCCAAACTCGACCTCTATTGCTGATCACTGTTCAAAGTCATCTAGCCGAATCTAGGTAATTCGAGCTCAATCGGAGCTCGAGGTAAGTCTTATGAATTCACTTAGAAGCGATCATGTGAATGAATTAGCTCGGAATGCTCTCTATTGCTTGATTGAACTTCCAGGGCCGTACTCGGCATTTTGCATGCTACACATTATTCAATGGATGAAATGTTGCAATTCTCAGATATGTTAAACTAGTGGCTAGTACAAGTCGAATGGCACCGGTCTCGCGTTGATCAGTATAGGTTTGGTCATTCATCGGCGCCAGAGAAGTCTCGGTCGTCTGTTTAGTCATAGTTGAGAGGTTGAAGACGAAGCTGATGTGGCGAGTCAACGAGTCAGCGGCTTAGGTGGCGGAGTGTGATTAGTCCATGTGGATGTCGAGTCAGCTCGACCGTTATTTTGTTAAGCTGAGTCAGTTTTGATCGAACGGCTCGGATTAATCGAGTCTGATTTTTAGTGGTCGTCCGATTAGTAATGAAAAATATTTAAAATTGTTTCTAAAATCGAAAAATCAGAATAGGTTGAAACGGTGTCGTTTATGTTAATGGTCAAGGACGGACGGTCCAGATCGAGTCTTGGGTTTTAATCGTGGCCGTATGTTTAAGTAATCAGAACTGACGATCGAGGAGTAGTCGTCTTTTGTTCTGAGTCGTAGGTTAGAGTCAGCCGATTCAGTGGTCGCGGAATAGCCATGTGGTTCATTAGAAGCCGTCAGATTAAATCCGAATAACTAGAAAATTAAAAAAGCGGAATGACGTCGTTTTGGAGGTTAGGGTCGCGCGGGTCTGGATCTAGATCGGGTATCCAACCCGAGTGGGTCTGGTCGACCAAGTCCAAATCATTTTTTATAAAAAAATTTAGAAAATCTTTTAAATAATAAAAATAATCATAAAAATCCTAGAAAATTCTAAAAAAATGTTAGAAAATCTTAGAAAAAATGTTGAAAAATTGTGAAAAATTCCTAAACATTCCAGAAATTCCTAAAAATTAAGGATCGACCACAGACAATTGGTCGATCCTATTTTTGAGATTTCTTATATGTTCTAAAAATTAACAATATTATCCTTTAGGGGTAAATCGCCTCTGCGTGACATATGAGATAGGTCGAGAATGCCAAGGTAAGGATTAGGTCAGCTAGGAGACCAATTGTCATGCTTGGGTTCTCAAATCTCATCTTTTTTTAGAAATGACGATTCTAACCGTCTAAGGGTAAATTGTCTTTTTTATTCCTTTTGAGCTGTGAAAATTGCTTAAAATTAGAATTTGGGTCAAGAGGTCGATCAATCCTTCTATTTGAGATTTTCACTTCTCATCTTTTTCTAAAATGACGATCTTACCTATCAAAGGGCAAATCGCTTCTAAAATTCCAGAAAAATTCTAAAAATTCTTGAAAAATAGGAAATTGATTGGATTGGTAACCAATCCTATTTCCACCATATTTTAACTCCATATTTCATTTGAAATGACAAATTTTCCCTTCTTGGTAAATTGTCACAAGAATCTTTAAAATTACGATTTTGTCCCTCAAGGGCAAATCATGTCCAAAACACTCCTGAACCTTGATTGATATTTCTTTAGGCTAATAGGGCCTTACTAGGAATGTCACGTTGCTTTCATGTGATTTATCGGGACGTCTTGGATCCTTGATTCGAGCATTCATTTTATTGACTGTGAGTGTTAAAGTAGCCATTCCTATATGCATGAACTCCTAATTTTAGGGTTCGCACCTTATTTATCTACATGAAATCTTATGTTAGACAAATCATTTAACTTAGGTGCCGAAAGGGCGTCAACTCTGACAGTTGGCGTAACAAAGTCCCCGATCTCATTTCTCTGATTTTCACAGAATTGAATAGAATATTCCCAACTATTCAATAGGGTTTCCAATCGTACCCTCTACGGAACGATTGGTGACGACTCCTTGGCATGTACACGCATCACATGTCACCAGACCGCACTGAAAGTCAACCACGTACACCACCGTTGCGACTTGGGCAACGGGCATTGGGAGTGGCCCGCGTCCGATTAGACAAAACAACCCATTAGCCCTCGAAAGCGCGAGAGAGTCGCGGCAGCTGGGCCTTTCTCGAAGTCAAATTAAGTTTGCTCATGTTCGCCTTGGGAACGAGTGCTTTTCGTTGACCACGCGTCTAAGGCGCCCAAGGCGTCCAAGGCACCTAAGGCGTCGCCTTGTGAATGCCTAGACAACCAAGGCGCTAGCCTTAAGGAGAACCAGCAAGGCGACAGGACGCCTTGGGCATCTGAGGCCGCCTTGTCGCCTAGGTGACGCCTTGATAACTATGCGTGGCTATTCTATGCCTTCCATTTCTAAGCTGTCTATGCTACGTTCTTCTAGTGGCTCGTATCAGGATAAGAACCCAAAAGCAAAACCCTTCCTTTTCTTTTGTTTTTTTAATTATTTATTTACTTTTATTTTTCTATTCCTCTTGGCCCCACACATACAGTCCAAGTCAAACTCCTTACCTTATTTTTTTTTTCCTTTTTCGGTAGTGAGAAGTGCAATATTGATCCCAAATCAATCTTGAAAATTTACGATAGTGCCATCATTCCTTATCCAATGGGTATCGAGTTTAATATACGGATTCAAACTCGAGATATAAATTTAACAACTCTCCACCTTGGCCCGATGTTTGAAGTCAAATCAATAGTGCTCATCATCCATGCTACTCTCTCATTGCCCCGAAAGGCGATCACTCTCTAAAGACGCTAATAGTGCTCAAGAGAGCTTGAGCTTTGTCAAAAGAAAGACTTAGCCATCGTGTTCGTAGGGTCCTCCGCTATTGCTATCTTATTCACAACAACTTTACCCTTCACTAAGATATCTTGGATAAAGTGATATTTGATATTGATATGTTTCGTCCGCTCGTGATAAATCAGATTATATGCCAGATATATCGCACCTTGGTTATCACAGTGTATATCAACATTTTTATGATCTAACCCAAAGTCCAAGAGCAAACCTTGCAATCATATATTTCTTTCGCTATAAAGGTCAGTGCCATGTATTCTACCTCAGTCGAAGACAAAGCAATGTGGTCCTGTAAGGACGCCTTCCAACTAACCGCACCACATACAAGCGTAAACACGTATCATGCTAAAGATCTGCATTCATCTAAGTCACATGCATGATCAGAATCCACAAAACCAATGGTTCATCTGTCATTACTGTCCTTTCAATACACTATACCAACGTATGTTGTTTCTTTCAAATATCTAATGATTCATTTCACAACTTCCCAATAAATTTTACTAGGACGCTTCATATAACAACTAACTACACTGACAGCTTGTGAAATATCATGCCTAGTGCATACCATAGAATAATAATACTACCCACGACATTAGACTAAGGAACACGAGTCTTATGCTCATCCTCCTCCTCAGTCTATGGTGATAATTTAACTGAAAATTTAAAATGCTTCACCAATGGAGTACTCGTAGACTTTGCTGACCGCATATTAAAACGTGCTATAATTTTTTTAATATATTTATTTTGAGACGAACGTAATAATCTTGCAGGCCTGTCACGTAAAATCTCAATGCCTAAAATTTTATTTGCAACACCAAAATCTTTCATCTCAAATTCAATACTTAGTTGCATTTTCAGCACATCAATATTAGATATATTTTTAGATGTTATCAACATATCATCCACATATAAAAGCAGACATATCAAAGACCCATCATCCAATCTCTTAAAGTAAATACAACTATCCATCTGTTTGAATAGTCTTGATTAACCATGAAGGTATCAAAATGCTTATACCACTGCCTAGGACACTGTTTCAGCCTATATAAAGATTTCTCTAACAAGCAAACATGGTCTTCCTTATCTAGAATAGCAAGTCCCTCTAGTTGCCTCATGTAAATCTGCTCCTCCAATTCACTATAAAGAAACGTCGTTTTTACATCAAGATGCTCCAACTCGAGATCCTATGTAGCAACTAAAGCAAGTAAATCACGAATAGAAATATATCTTACCATAGGAGAAAACATGTCATTATAGTCAATGCCCTCCTGCTGAGTATATCCCTTTGCAACAAGCCTTGCCTTATACCTCGCTTCCTCAATGCTGAGAATGCCTTATTTCCATTTGGAGACTCATTTACTATTGACAATCTTCTGGCTCTTGGGTACTTTAACTAGTTCCCATGTCTTATTTCGATGGAGTGATTCCATCTTTTCACTTATAGCCCTTAACCATTGCGATGACTTAGAACAAGTCATTGCCTCAGAGTGAGACGAAGGCTCATCTATCTCCATCTCGTTATCTACAGTCAAAGTATAAGCAATATTTGTATAATCATAACATACTGATGGTTTAATTTGCCTTCGCTACCTATCCTTAGCTAGAGTGTGTTGTAATTTTACTGGTTGTTCACTATCACCGACTTTAGGAATGCGGTCTCATATGTAGTTTCAACATTTGTTATCTCTGAGGTTTCTGGAGACTCCACTTGAAGCTCCACCTCACTACTAACACCATGATTTGTCTGTTATGCTGGTAGTGTCTCAAGACTCCTCTATCGAAGAATCAGTCTCGTCGAAGATTACATCTTTGCTAATTAGAAAATCGGGTGATCTGGGATTAGTGCACCACGGCCGGTAGCCTTTCACCCCATATGCATGACCTAGAAATATGCACTTCTTCGATATGGGCTCAAGCACCATCACTAACATGTGCATACGCAAGACATCGAATATTCATAATCCGGAGTAATCAACAGGTTTTCCTGACCATGCTTCCTCTAGAATCTTCTACTCAATAGCAGATGATGAAGAGCGATTAATCAGATAACATGCCATGTTCACTGTTTCGGCCCAAAATTCCTTGCCTATTCCATCATGCGAAAGTATGCTCTCATCTTGCTCTGGTAAAGTTCTGTTCTTACGTTCTATCATGCTATTCTATTGTGGTGTCCCAAATACTGTGCGGTGTCTCACAATCCCCTCTCTCTTGTAGAACTCTGTAAATCTTTACCACAAAACTCCATGTCATTATCAGTTCTCAAGTACTTGATCTGATTATTTGATTGGTTTTCAATCAATGTCTTAAATTTCTTGAATCGATCAAACACATTAGATTTATGCTTCAAAAACTATATCCATACCTTCATGAAATAATCGTCGATAAATGTAAGCATATAACAGGCAACTCCTTTTGAAGGAACTGAAGATGGGCCCTATATATCATAATGAATATACCCAATTGGTTGCTTAGTTGAATGAATACCGGTAGTAAACTTAATCCTGCACTGCTTCCCAAAGATACAGTGCTCACATAAGTCTAGCTTACTTGTCTTCTGGCCCTTTAACAACCCTCTATCACTTAACATTGTCATGCTTGTTTCACTTAATAGCCCCAAATGCATATGCCATAACTGAGTTAAATCAAAATCCGATTCACCTAATGAAATTGTAATAGCTCCTGTCACGATCTCTCCTAGTAAATGAGAGAGAGAACTCACTTTCTTCCCTTTTATCACTTGTCGTGTGACATTCCGAATTTTTCGCTCTCTCGAGGTTTGAGATATGAAATGAAATCTCAAAATTGAAAAACGGAACATAAAGATTTCAATGTTCTAATCGAATTAGACGTCGCCTCACCAAAGGTAATTTGGAATCAGAAAAACGACGTTCCGGACGTCGGGAGTAAAATTACCATTTTGCCCCTCAAGCTTTGGTCTTGTATTTATAATTGAACGATGGCATTTTGGTCATTAACACACCCCCATAGCTGCCAAAAATTTGAGGGATTGAGAGCCATTAGATGAACATTGATTGACACATGGACAAGTGTCAAAGGATTAGATGATGATGTAGATGTAAACACTTTTAACCTACCATTTAACCAAGTTGACCAAGCCAATGAAGTATAAACCTCTCTCTCTCTCTCTCTCTCTCTCTCTCTCTCTCTCTCTCCTTGGTCTAACACCCTCTCATTCTGCCCATTTTCTTCTTCTTCTTCTTCTTCTTCTTCTTCTTCTTCTTCTTCTTCTTCACGCCTGGAAGTTACATCGCCCGATTGATTTTGTCGCTGCCGTCACCACTCCCGACTACCACCTCTAGCCACCGCCTGGATTCGAACCGACCACCAGCCCCTTCCTCATCCTCTTGCCGACATTCTCCAAGTAGAATCACAGCATTTGATCACCAGAGGACCTCTGGCCGGCCATTCTCTCCAAAGTTGACGGAAACCATCGCAGCTAGATGTAAGCCACTGTTTAGGCTTCATAGAACCCAAAAACCCCTGAATTTTTCGACCAAACTTTGTGGTCATTTAGAGAACACATAGACTGAGCTGTGGTAAAAATTTTGGGTGAATTTGATGAAGTTTTGACCCCAAATAGATCTTGTGTTTGAAGGACCATAACTGATCGGTGGAAGATCTAGAGGAACCGGCGCCGTTCAAGGACTTTCCGGCGTCGCCTTGGCTTCAAATTTTTGGTGAGGCTCCCCAATCCTTAGAACTACATATTAGCAAGTAGATTAGTGAATAAATTGAGAATTTAAGTTAGTTTAAGGGTTGAATAGTTGGAATATGCATAGAACCGAAAATGCCTTGTTTCGGTTCTGTGCATACCGAATTTGTGGGGGGGGGCTATTGGTGATTGAATTGAGCTCCAAATTCATCGTTGAGACGTATTAAGATTTAGATTGATATGTCATGGAGGTTTGTGCTTGATGAGTTGGTGAATTGAGCAAGAAAAATTGACGATTAGATGAATTTCCTTAGGTTGCGCGGTTGAATTGTTCTTGGACTAATAGGACCGAACCATTGAAGAGCTTGGAAGAAGAATTGTATTGAATTAAACTTGAGGTAAGGAGTTTCTAAACCTTGGATAGGAGGATTGGACTCAATTAGGCGAATTGAATGCGAGTTTGATTAGTTCTTGGAAGATTATAACATGTTTGTCCATTGTACGTCCTAGAAAGACATAAATGACTCGAATGCTTGACCATGCTTATGCCTTGAATTGATTGTCACATTTGAATGTCGAATTTGATTGCCTCGCATGCCATATGTGTATTGTTTGTGCATGAGTTGCACTTAGTTATGCATTATAAATTGAAAAGAACATATGGCATATTTGAGAAGTGAGTGACACCCTGAGGCGTATGAGACGCGGGGTTGTGTGAGTGTATGCCCTGAGACGCGGAGTTTGAATTGAATGTCACCCTGAGACATACGAGATACGGGGTTGAAAAGACCAATGTCCTGATACGTTGTAACACGGACGGAGTTTGAGATGTGTCGACACAGGCTTGGAGTAAAATTAAAAACCTGATGCGTTTACGTGGGTTTGTCAATGAAATGGTCTGAGGCGTATTTATGCGGATCGAGCCTGAGGCATTCTAAACTCGGGCATGAAAGTGAGGCGGACAGAAATGGTGGAAAGTACAATTTGACATGGCAATGTGTGCTTGATCCTAATGATGTAATATGATGTCATGATTGCATGTTTGACATCCGTATGTTGTTTAATGACAGTTGAATGCCTCATGTGATTACTTGCACAAATTTATTTGTGATTGCACTTGCCCGAGTGTACGATCAGTCTAACATAGGGTTAAGACCTAGCTCACTGAGACGTAAATCTCACCCCGTTGTGGGACCCCATTTTTCAGATCCTAGGCCATGAGAATGTGGCCAATCAGATTTGGCGATCCCAAAGAGATGTCGGTGTATTATGATGAGCTCCCGGATGGATGGGGGACTGTGTATGTAAGGAAATGTACCGCAGTTTGGGTCGATGAGGGTGGCAGCAATTGGAAGCCTCATAGGTACAAGGCTTGGTTTAGAAAGGTATGAGATATTTCTACGAGGCCACTAAAGCCCATAGAGGTACCCCGTAGGGTTATCCCTAACTGGTGTCATCCCACTCAGGATTCAGTTGAGGCCGATGGGTCAGTAGCCAGCTTGAGGAATGTTCCTAAGAGGACCCCGACCTTGGAAGACATTGACAAGGTCATCGAGATCGAGGTTACTGAGGACGACCTAGTGGAACCGTCAGTTGACGAGATGATGAATGACACCGTGGAGGTTTGCTCGGAGGCCTTATCGGAGTACGAGCCCACTAAAGAGGCTAAGGAGGAGACTGACGACTCCAACAGCTCGACTTAGGAGTTTCTGCTTTTCTGGCTTGATACTATTATGGTGACCTCAACGCCTGTTACCTTTTGGGATGCAATGATCGTCTTTTGTACTAGTCCTGTCACCCTTGCCTATCAGTATGTGTAGCTTGCCTTAGTTTATCTACGAGCAGTGATAGAGTTTATGTATCTATCGATACTTTCGTTACCCTGGTCCCTTTTTATCATTGTACATAGAAGTTTGTATATCATTGCTTCCGCGTGCTTTCCTTGTGTTATATCTCTCGACATATGTGAATTCTGGGACCTTGAGAGAAGAGTTTATGCTTGCAGGGAGTCGCGCACTTGTGCCCGAGGCGCGGGGCGTGACATGTCGCGACCCTCTCGAGTTTTGACGAGGGGGTTAATGGGCTGTCCCAGCTGGTCGGATGCGGGACTCTTCGTAACGGAGGTATACGTGGTCGACCTTCAGTGTGGTCTAGTACGTGTGATATGTGTACATGTCAAGGAGTCGCCACCAATCATTTTGCCGAGTGTACGATCGAAAACCCTATCAAATAGTTGGGAGTTTCTCTCCGATTCTACGATAACTAGAGAAATAGGATTAGGGACTTAGTTACGCCGACTATTAGAGTCGACGCCCTTTTGGTACCTAGGTTGAATGAATTATCTAACCCTAAGATTTCATGCAGATGAGGGAGTACGAACCCTAATTCTAAGAGTTCATGCAGATTGAAATGACTACCCCAACATTTACAATCAGTAAAGAAAGCACGCAAATCAAGGATGCAAGACATACGGATAAATCACATAAATACAACATGATATCCCTAATGATACCCTATTGAACTAGAGAAGTGTCCATCACGGCTCTAGAAAGATTTAGACATGATTTTTCCATGTGGGGCAAAAATTACAATTTTGAAGAAATTTGGGATAATTTGCCCTAAAAAGAGCAAAGTTATCATTTCAAAAGAAATATGAAGCCAAAAGGGGTTGAAAATAGGATTGATCATCAAATCAATTCATTTCTTATTTTTGACAATTTTCAAAATTTTCTAGAATTTTTATAGAGCAATTTACCCTTGGAGGGGTAAAATCGTCATTTGAAATAAGACGAGAAGTGAAAATCCCTAACAGAAAGATTGATTAACCATCAAATCTAAATCCCAATTTTGAGCAATTTTCAGAACTCGATTAGAATAGGTACGACGATTTACTATTTGAGGGGTAAAATCAATATTTTCGAAAAAAGGAAGAAATTCGAGAACCCTAGCAGAAGAATTGATCACCTAACTTACCCTAATCCTTATCTTCGCATTCTCAACCTATCTTGCATATAAAGCAGAGGCGATTTACCCCTAAAGGGTAAAATCCTTAATTTCCAAAAAATGGATAAAAAATTCTAAAAATAGAATTAACCGGTTGTCTATGATCAATCCTCAATTTTTGAGAATTTCTGGAGTGTCCAAGAATTTTCTATAATTTTCCTACAATTTTTTTTTTGGAATTTTCTAGGATTTTCTAACTTTTTTTTAGAATTTTCTAGATTTTTTTAGAATTTTTTATTAAAAAATATGATTCGGATCGGGTCGACCCGATTCACTCGGACCGAAACTCGGCCAGTCCCAGACCCGCATCAACCCTATCAAAACGACGTCGCTTCGTTTTTTTTTCTATTATTCGGATTTAATTTGAAGGCTCTTATTAAACCACGTAACTAATCCACAGTCTTAGGATTGGCTTATTAAAACTTACGGCTCAGATCAAAAGTCGACTACGCCTTAACCGTTAAATTTAATTACTTAGATCTACGGCCAAGATCGAACGACTCAGCTAATCCTCAACCGCCCTATCAAACTATTTATTTTAAATATTTTGAAAATTTGAATTTTATTAATTGAATGTATAAAACTGACCGAACGGTCACCAAGCCAACATGTGGCACAACCTAGACCGTCCGATCATCTAATAGAAATATACCCGACTCTAACGACCTAGCTGACGTGGCTGCCACATGGCATGCTAAGTCAGCATCATGTCAACAAGTTGACCACTCTGACCGCCACGTCATCGTCTTCTTCGCAGAACACTCTTCACTTGTAATGAACGGCCGACAGCCTCCGGCAACGATCCAATGGTGAAATCTCGACGGGAATTGAGCAAGACCGGCGCCAATCGACTCGTCTCGACATCTCGAGTAACATATCTCAGAATCAAACGTCATTATCCAAGATAACTAGACTAATCGAGCTATAACCAGTTCAGCCATGGCTACGCTAATCAAGCAACAGAAAGCGTATCGAGCTAATTCATTCACAAGATCACATCCAAAGGAGTTTAGAATACTTACCTACAGATCAGATTGACCTGGTATGGTCTAGGATGACCTAGACGAGTTTCGACTGAATCGACAGTGGCGACGAGTTTCAAATGCAAGGTTCGACTCAATTTCAATGCAATCAAAAGACATAAACATGCTTAGTGATGTCTTAGAGATGCTTCACACACATCAATTGCAAGGATTAAAATCGAAATAAAGATCCGCCATTGAAGGTCAAAGATGGAGCTCGAAGGTTGACTTGCCGATTTTTGAGATCAAAGGTGGCGCGGGTGGGCGCGATCGACTCTGTAGAGCTAGAGGAAACTTTCCCAAGTGAAGTTACGACTCGTTTCAGCTTGAATCCTCATTGCCAATCATTTGCAGGTCGAGCTCAAGTCCTCGACGATGGGGGTCGGAGGACAAGCTCTTTCCCTCGTTCTTTTCCTCTCTCAATTCAGGTTTTCCTCTTCAAACAAAATGAACTCTCCTCTCTCTTTCAGTTATATTTTCCTTTCTTTAAAAATTCATCGCGTGAGGAATATTCGGTGATGACCATTCGCACGTGCAATCATGTGCGAAATGGTCACTAGGCTCCGGTGAACATTTAGGACGAATTGGTCATCCATTCTAATCATCTGGTGACTTCAATTTCGCTCGAATTTCAACTGCATTTGGGTCGGCATTTGGTTCAAAAATGGCCGATGGACGTTTGGCCTTCGTCAACATAGCTCCGATACACCCAAGTCGTCAAACTGGTCTCAATCGACAGAGGACACTTTGATGATCAAAACCCCTCAATCAATTTTATCAATCATGGTCGATTGGAAGGCCAATTTCTCGATCAAAACTCACCTGCAAATCTGCAATTGGCGTGGAAATATGAGGTTTGAAGATGACACTGTAGCAAACCGCTTCGACCAGGTGGTCGGACCGATCGAACCAGTTTCGACTTGATTTTTTTGAAATTAACCAAAAATTTATGGGAAATTTTCACAATTAAACCTCATAATCGATCTTAGGACACAAATTTTATCTAAAAATGTGTTTTTGTCCAAAAGTTCCAACCAATTTCTATGAAAATATGAAATTTTCATTTAATTGCAATTAAGAAATCTGTGAAGTTGAGGGTTCAAACAATCAAATTGGACCAAATCACCTATGCTAATTGACTTAGAATGATGAAAAACATTGTGCAGTGTTGACACCTAAATTTTGATCATCCTTTTAATAATTTATTTGACATAAAAATAAGGGATTAATTTTAGTCCCTACCAAATATATTCAAATCACATAGTTTGCATAATTTAATTTTTGCATACATAGCATCTGCATGGCATTTGGACCAGCGGTGAATTAACTCGGACTAATCGCCTAGACTGGGTCTGGGCTACGAAACGAATTCGAACCATGACAGACGGGACTAAATAAAAGAGTCATCGATTATGTCAGTTCTTGTGGATTGACAGTCCGTCGAATGTTGAGAGGTAAAACTTGATCGAAGTCTACTGGCATACCAACAGGAAGAAGATATTCGGATGGAAAGTGTGTGCTTTAAAAAATAATAATAATAAAAAATGATTAATCAGTATGAGGGCAACAAGTTGATTATTCTTTGAGTAATAAAGATTCGTGCTAGTGATTGGTGGTGACAACGAGCAAAACGAGAAAGAAATCAAAGCATGACAGGTGCACTCACAGTCAAACGGAAAGGAGTGGAGGAAAATTTGAATGGGATTAAAACCAAACAGTAATCTTGCGCACGACAAAAGCATTCAAAGGAAAGTCAAAATTGGACATTTGCGGAGATTGCTCAATCCACAATTTTGGGCATCAATTAGCCAATGAAAAGAGAAGTCTCGCAAATTCCTTCCAGAGATATACATCGGAATCATTTTTTCATGAGTGGGTGTCCCCAGCTCTTGGCATAAGAGGAGGTTTTCGGAAATTTTACAACGGAGAGTGGAGAGGAGAATATGTGAAAAGCTGATCAGGAGAGAAGAAAAAAAACCGAGAAAGTTCACTGCCATTTTTTTTTTACAGCCAAGAAAGTGAGATTGAGGCGGGTTGATTCTGAAAACACACACAGAAAAAAAGTGAGGGGACCTTCTCGATGAATAAAAACGGGGCCACTGCCCAGATTGCCAAAAGGAGGATCCTGCAAGCTCCATGCACCGGGATGACGCCAACGACGTAGAGATAACACTCTTCACCTGCTTTCTACCATTTTTTTTTTACAGCCAAGAAAGTGAGATTGAGGCGGGTTGATTCTGAAAACACACACACAGAAAAAAAGTGAGGGGACCTTCTCGATGAATAAAAACGGGGCCACTGCCCAGATTGCCAAAAGGAGGATCCTGCAAGCTCCATGCACCGGGATGACGCCAACGACGTAGAGATAACACTCTTCACCTGCTTTCTATCTCGTAGTGTTCCAAAAGTCTAGAGGTCTCTCCGATGTCCCTGGCTATCAATGCATCCCGTGCGGTGCGAACTTTGTCACAGCGACAACCCTTGCTTGATTCGCCGTTATGAAGCTATGTCTCTTGATTTTTCTGGGGCTTCGATCTTAGTTCAATGACAAAGGCTGACTTTTCTCTGTTTGTTTTCTTAATTACCAAGAGATCCTGGTCACAATGTGATTGGAGGACCTTGACATGTTCCAGATTCCATGACCGGCATTAGAACTGCTTTGCTTTCCATGGCTCTCTGTTTTGTAGGTTACTCGAGCTTTGCCCAACAATCCTAGAAGCAAGTCATAGTCGAGCATCGCTCCAAACACTCTTTTTGATGTTTGGTGCTCGGTCCCTCACATATTCAAGTCCTCTACTACGGTTTGTGCACACCGACATCGCCCTGCTGTAGCGCCACTTCAGGCTTCATGATCAGCCCTTGTTCGGTGGTAAACATCACATTTTTTTTATCCTTATTTGAGATCTAACTGGGTTCTTAGCTTGTGTTAGAACCTCGATTGAATTTGAGTTCAACCGTAGCAAACTTGGATCAAAGGAGGCTTTTTACAGTGAATTGCAAGTGCTGGAATTTTCGCTTAAAGAAAGGTAATGTCTTTCCACTTTTGGTTGCAACATGTTTGAAAATCATGCATGTTCATGTGCTATCTCCGAATACATATGGTTTGCAATCAAAAGTTTAAACCCGGAATGTTTTGATTGACCTTTCTTGTCCATAAATTCTGATTTCTTGAGAAGGTTCGAATTGATTAATTGAATTTTATGTATAACTTTGAGAATTGGTGAAGTTAATTGAAATATATCTTTTCTCAAATTATTTGCGAAACATCAAATCGCATAATCGCACTCTTTCGTAAGAAGTAAATTCTCGACAATGCTAAAATTGGAGCTAAATTGGGCAGTGAATTTTCGGCATATTCTCTCTCTTGTCCGAATCATGCTTGGCTAAATTTGTGATGACTTGTTGACTTTACTTTGATGTTTGGTTGCCTTTTTACTTCTCATGTTCTCATGCATATCTATTGATTCATGTGATTGCTTGTTTGTGAAAATTTGCACTTAAATAAACAATTATGCCCATAATTCATGCTCTCTTGTCCCTTCGGAATATGTATATCAATGCATGCAAATTGACTTCAATTTTGAAGTATGATCGTGTTCGAATATACATGAGTTGTATACATCAAACACTCTATTTTGAGGGGCATATTAATAACTCCAAAGAATTTCATGGTTTGCCCTATATATAGGGGTGATGGTAATTCTACATATGATCCATTCTCTGGCCCTAATCTAAGGGCAAGTTGCGTATTAAATTGGAATTTTTGGAATTTAAGGTGAATTATGGGCAAAATTATTTATTTTTATTCAAATTATTGTGTTCTTCCTTTTTAATTAAATTTCTAAAAAATACCAGAAAGATGACACCTTTTTCTTAAGATAAATTACATTTTTTTTTATCATCTTTTACATGAAATTAACATTTAATATAAATTGAGATTTTAAAAAGTCGGTTTCTTATGTTATAAAAAATGTCATGTAGTGATGTTGTCTTCACTTTAGCATAGTTTTTGCCATCATTTTTCATAAATCCAAAAATCCATTAAAAAAAACCAAAAATATCATGCATATCATGTATTTTAAAATCATACTTGCCATGTCTTGCACGTCATTCATGCATATTTTCATGTCATTTTACATTAGCGCTACACCTAACAAAAGAATCTTAAATCATCAAATGAACTTTTTAATGAAAATTGGTACCGAAAGGACATTAATTGAAAATTAATGTAACAAAATCCCCGAACGCATAATCTCTGGTTCATAGAAATAAAATAGTCCTCCCGCTATTTTTTTTAGGTTTTTAATCGACCTATCAATAACCATTAGTGGCGACTCCGAGACAAATTTTTGCACTAAATTGAACCTAAGTTGTGAATCAGTAGGATTTGAGGGAGTCCAAATTATGGTAGTTAATTTAATTAATCTGATAATCTGTTAACATATAATTTTTAATTTTAGGTCGCCACAGGCAGTGGCTTCAATTTGCAAATGTTGCCCTTGAATTGAAAGTAATTTCTATTATGCTCAAATTCAAATACTAAATTGCAATAAAATGTGTAATTTTATCCAAATCATGCAATTAAGCCATTTACTCGAACAGTTGGTCCAAACTGCAAATAAGTACAATAAGATTGGATGACAATACTCTCAAAATGCGAAAAATTACAAATTAAAAGACTCGATTGACATTTTTTACCAAATTCTATCATGTGTAACAACGAAACATATATGATTGAACTTCGATTTTGACTTTTTATGAGGTAAAAAAGAAAAGGGATTTTAAAGAAAAATATTGATTATTTTTTCATAATTGTGTGACTAGGAATATTATTTTTCTTGGATTTTCAGGTATTCTCATATTTTTCTAAAATACTAAAAAATATAAAAAAAATTATTTTTTGGTCAAAATGGTCCCTTGGGCTTGGCCAAGGCAACCAAACTTGATTTTGTAATTTTTTAAATTTTTATGAATTTTCTAAAAATAAGCCGAAAAAAAGACTAATCCAAAAATTAGGTGTTAACATCACTATCATGGCACCTCGAGAGATCTTTAGAGCTCCATTTTCAGCGCTGTACTCACACCCAATATTATCAAATGTTCTTAGAGAAATAAGGTTCTTCTTGAGCTCTAGTACGTGTCTCATGTCTGTCAATGTGCGCACCGTACCATCATGTATCTGAATCCGAACTGTCACTATCCCTACAACCTTGTAGGCTGCATTATTCCCCAATAGAACTCTACCACCATTTATAGTCTGGTAAGTAGTAAACCAGCTCCTATGAAGCGCCATATGATAAAAATACCCTTAATCTAACACCCATTCGTCTCTTGACAAACCTGTAGTAACACACAAAACAGCCTCTACATTACTATGCTCTCCTCAGCAATGTTCTCCTCACTGCTTGTAGCCTTTCGTAACCATTTAATAACCCAATATCTCTGGCCTTTTATAACCATTAAATGACCCAATATCTCCTGCTCGCCCATGATAGGCTAAACCATAAGTCTCCCCTCTTTGCAAAGTTCATATTGACAAATAGTCTATGCAATCAACATACTTTAAGAGCTCGCCAAACATCTTTTAGGAGTACATAGCAGCTCAAATTAGGCATGACTATTTAGAGTAAATTAAGTGTGCAACACCGTAAATCGATTATTCACATTACATCTCTCTTGATCTATTTACAACTATGATTAAGTTCAAAACAATCACAATTGATCGGTCAGAGAATATCAACTATAATGTGAGTCAAAGATATATTTCCTTAAACCTCCTGATTTTAGTTCACCTTCATTGTTTTGTACATCCACTATATAGAATCATTAAAAAAAAAAAGCTTTGTATTACTAATAAAGAAGCGAAAATTTAGCTCCACACCTTTAGTATCGCGTCTTTCAACAATTTGTAAAATGTTGATATGGAGATAGTTTTTTTTTTTCATCTTTATTATGTTTAGCAACAACTTTTTTCTTAGAATAATTATAAGAGTCAATATCATGAAAAATTTCAAACTAGTATAACTGTGACAAATTTACCTAAAACTTATTTTTTGAACACAAAAAATCATAAACTAGTACACCTATGACAAATTTATCCCAAGTTATTTTTTCAACCCCAAAAATCTCAAACTAGTATATCTAAGACAAATTTATCGTAAACTAATTATTTTGACCACCAAAAACTCTAAAATTATATTATTGTATATATGCGATCAATTTACCCACCATTAATTTTTGTTAACCACAAAAAACCCAAATTGATGCGCCTATTACAAAAAGAGGGCAAATATTCCAAACATGTACATTCGACAATTACCGCGTGTCATCCAACCTTTTTAATGACAACTAATGAGGGTAAATTTATCACATGTGCATCAATTTGAGTTAAATTTGTTAAAAGGTGTATTAGTTTAGGATTTTTTATAGCCAAAAAAATAATTTGAGGTAAATTTGCCACAAATATATCAGTTTGAGATTTTTTATACTATTAACCTTAACTATAAAGATGAAGTAACATTGAGAGAAGGAAAAAAATGCTCAAAATCATACCCACACCTAGGGGTGTCAAAAAAGGCCTGGGCCAAACGGGCCGGCCCGGCCCGACCCGAAAATTTAGTTAATTTTAGGGCATTTTCGAGCCTGGTCGGCCCGAGCTTGGTACCCGGACCGGCCCGACGCTCGGATGATTTTTAACATCCATATTTTCCCTTTAATTTAATTTAATTTAATTTTTTCGTTTTATATTCTTTCATTTGGTAAATTTGTCAATTAACTTTAATTTTGAAAAAATGAAAATAATGAAAATAAGAAATAATTCGGCCTGGCCCGGCCCGGCCCAAACTCGGTACTGTTTACCTTTGGGCCGGCTCGGGTCTGGCCGAGACCCGGCCCGGCCCATTGACACCCCTACCCACACCCAACAATCTCCCACATTTGCTAATATTATAAATCCAGAATGACCAATTAAGTTTAAGAGTAAAAAATCAATGCAATTTGATAATTTGTAGAATGGCTATGCTCCATCATTTTGCTTAGATAACTTCTTACTCTAAACAAGATTTTGATATCAGAAGAGTATGTGATAGTACTCAAATCAATTTGTTTTAATCAGGTGTCTATATTCAAAAAGATAAGACACAAGAGAGCAGACGAGAGAGGAAACGGACAGGGCAGATTATTTTCATCAAATAAAAGCACATGGGTCAAACTGAACAGCGTGTGGAAATAGCCCCATCATTTTTCAACTTTTGATGCATCTATCAAAGGACAACTTCGGGAAAATTACACCCCCGAGTGCCTCAACTTTCGTACGGCCTACACTTAAGTGTCTTAACTGTGACGTCCTGAAAATTCAATCTTTGTAAGCGTCGAAAGTCGATTAAATGATATGAATTTATAATCATAGTCGACGTTTATTTTGGACTATATGGACCGAAAAGATGAAAATTGGATGAATTTCGAACTTTAGATTATTTCGAAGTGAGTTTCGAAATTAATCCGCGGCGATTTTTGAATTGCCGTTTTCGCAATCGAGCTTGACCCTGACCGAGCTTGGCCAATGAAATTACCCTTCGTTCAGTATACCAAAAATTACGTTTCAGTCCCAACGCGCCAAAATTACCGTTTTACCCCACAATTATTTACCCACAAAAGACAAAAAAGAAATTTATTGAGGCGCATGAAAGTCTTGGCATGGAACCCACCATTTTTCCCTTCCCCATGCATGCACGTCCCCTCCTCTGTCATTACCTTCTGCCTTCTTCTCTTCTTTGTTCTTCTTTTCTTCTTTGTGTTTTGGCCAAACGACTCCCCTCCTTCGCCAATCCAATCTTCCTCTCCTGTCGCCATTTTTCGCGACCACCGCCCCACCACCGGCAGCCGCCGTCCTTAGCTACTCCCCGCTGTCGCCCTGACCTCAGCCGAGCTGCCATCACCGTCGATCAGCCGAAGGAAAGCTGCGGCCAGACTTCCCCTATTTTCGGGTCAGAAGACCCGAGAACTCCCCGGCCTCCTCCGGCCGCCACGGCCGCCGCCGACGCCGACCACCACTACCCAGCTAACCTCCGATTCCCCCTCGACCGATCCAACCCCTCGCCGCCGACTGTCAGCCGCCGGAGTCGCCGGAATCGGGCCTTGAAGTTCCGATGCCCTATTTTGGGCCCGGTTAGTCCGGTCTTCGATCCGATCGCCATAGCCGCCGTTGTGCCTCACCGCCACCACCAGACCACTCCCCTGAATCCCCTCTACCGCCGCCTAGCTCACCTCCGCCAGCCGCAACGCGTGACGATCGAAAACTGCCTCGCATCGAAACCCCTGTTTCGATGCCGAAAAGGGCAACCACTGATCGTGGCTGTCCACCGCCGCCGGCCTCCTCCTGCCGCCATCCATTTGTCCCGGCCGACCCCCACCGATCCCCGGGTGAGCCCCCAACCCTTGGCCGGCCTTGTTCCGACCCGTGTCACCGGAAAACGGCCAAAAATATTAGAGTTGCCGGTTGAGTATACTGTTTTTCACTGTTTCAGGCCGCCGCTCGCCGGAGCTCCGCCGCCGGCCACCTGTTCCGGCGACCTCGTCGGACTTCCTCGAGGTGTCGCCGAAGTTTGAGCTCGAGCCGCCGCACGATAAACCTTAGTTTTATCGCCACCGTTACCGCCGCCGCCGCCGCTGATTGAGCTAACTCACGTTGTGAGTTGATCCTAAACATTGGTTAGGGTGCTAATTGCGCTTAGGATTAGTTTTATTTATTTAATTATTTATTTATTGTAAAAAAAAATCGATCGGAACCGATTTAGATAGAAATCATGGTTAGGATATATGGTCGATCGAATATTTGTCTGTGGATATTTGTGGTAATTTACCAATTAATTGATTGATTGAGTTGTTCGCGAGTGAGTGATAGGTTAGAGACGAGCGAACGATTGATTGCTATAATTTGACTGATAATTGGGATTTACAATATGAATTGAGCTGGAAATTGTCGGGTTAAGTTGATTACTCGACGGTGCGTGAATTGCTTGATTGATTTGGTTGCCTGGCTGAAATGCTCAATTGGGAGTCTTGTGGGCCTTGGGGCCGAGTTGATTGTATTTCCTTATGGATTTTGGCATTAATCCAAGATAATCAATGAGTTGATTGCCGAATACAATTTGTGTGGTCATTTAAAGGATCAATGACGCTACTTGGCAAGTTCGCATTGTACCATGGGTACTCGTGTCGTACAGATTGTATGGAAATTCGCGACTTGTCAGAAGCACGATAATCCATGCACCATGCCAGTCGTACGGTTTTAAAGGACTATTGGATGCTGGTCGCAGCTTGTAATGGACCGAAACTACTTTTTAAGGAATGCCTACTTGCAGTGCCGTGCCGGGTACACTGGATACATCACTTATAGTAGCCGTCGCTGAGAGGGTAAATTGGACGTAGCCTGGTCCTGCCAAAAGAGTGCGGGATCGCACTATTAATGTATCTATCACGCCAGTCGCATGGGTCATTATTTAATAATGGACTTGTGTATATCTGAGTGGTTGTGCTGCTGTTGGTTGTTGATTTGACAAATTTATTTTATTGATATATATATATATATATATATATCTGTTTATATCTTGTGGCTTATTGTGGTGCTTAGTCGTCCTGGGCGAATCAGTGTTCTAACCGAGATTAGGCTTGATTCAATGAGATTAAATTCTCACCCCGTTATGGGATAACTTTTCAAGTCCGAAGTAATGGAGAGACCGGTGCGGTTTGGTACCCCCACCCACTCATCACTCGATGTCAGTCTCCACCCGGTGCTAGGTACGGACCAGATGTAGAAACGCCATATCACGACGATATGGGTCGATTAGGGAATGCCACAGCTGGTGGCACACCTCTTCAAGGCCTGGTATCTTCGTGACGGGATGGATCTCTTTGGTCCGCTTAGAGGATTTGAAGGGCCACCTCTTCAGGGAGTCCCTAATATCCCCGCTTGGGACCCGATGGATATTGATACGCCCGATAGGGAAGTGGTGGATCCCGCGCTCGGTATGCAGCCTGAGCTCGAGCCTGAGTAGTCAGTAGCCCCCTCTGTACATTCTAGCCAGAGTTCCTGTGATGACCCGAACGACCCGGCTCCCCCGGTTGGTTATGACGATCCGGATGTCGAGTTTACCCAGTAGAGGGTTAGGTTCCTTTTGTGGTCAGGGAACTAGTGATGTTTTTGTGGGGTACTATTTTGAAGTAGATGAGAGTTAACCTTACCTGGTTCCTATATCTTTTTGCGAGTCCAAGAGAGCCACCCCGAAGCATGAGGTTGTAATTAGCAACTGTTGGCTCTGTAAAGTTATTAATCATATATTCTCATCAACTTATTTAGTGTTGTGATATCTGGCTTTTCTTTCTACCTATCCCATGTTGGTTTTATTGGATGAAAGATTGTACGTTCCGCATGCGCATCATAATCTTAGGTTGATAGCAGTTGCCTGGGACGCTATCTTTTATGACCTGATGGCGATTTGGCAAGGGATGTCGCGGGTTCGAGAGTCGGGACGTTACATTAACTTTTAAAATGTTCACTTGAATGCCTAATCAGAGTAAAAGCGTTCAATTAAGCATCAATTCCGGCCAAAACATTCAAGTGTTGTTTGGCCGAAAAAAGGTGACATTGATTTTTTATTATTATTTTATTTATTTTTTGAATACCAAGTGGATTTTCTTTAAATTTTTTAATAGATTTCGATTTTTTTTATTTTTGATTCAAATCAGAAAACAAAAAAAGGAAAAAAAGAAAAATCAATGATTTTTTTTAAAAGGAGAGAAACTTAGCGTTTCTCAGTGGCGGCTGGCCAGGGGCCAAGGTCGGCTCGCCCTGGGCCGGCGAGGCCACAACGACCCTCCGCTATTTACGTCGCGGCCTTAAGTGACGCAATCGAAGGCTTGAAGCCCTCGTGGGCAAGGGTTTTGCACCATCCCCCGCCATTCTCAAGGCCGTGCAATTGTCGGGGAGGGCCGTCGAGACCTCACCAGCTCAGGCCGAGCCAACCTTGGCCCCTAAGCCGGTGGGTGGTGGCCGGCGGCAGCCCTCGCCGGCCACCACAGAGAAACCCTTGGGGTTCCTCCTTTTTTTTTTAATTTCATTGATTTTTCTTTTTCTTTTTTTGTCTTTTTTGTTTTTCTTAAAATTTTGAAATTATAAAAAAATGTAAAGAAAATGCCACATGTACATTAAATATTCAAAAAAATTGGTTCGTCGGTGCCACGTTAGCATTTCCAGCGGCCACCTCACCTTTTCCGACAGCCACATTGGCATAGGCACTCAAGTGAACGATTTTTAAAAGTTTAGGTACTCAAGTGAAAGTTTTGAAAGTTAAGGTACTTAAGTGCATGCCGTACAAAAGTTAAGGCACTATAAGTTTCCCGACAACTTCTGTTCACTCTTTCAAATTCCTCATCCTTTTAACTTAAATGGAATAGTTATGTGGAATCACATGGAATTAGGCATATGCCAATCTAAGGCTGCTCGACAGCATCTCCTGATCGTTCCGACGAGATGATGCCCACCTCGACCTCGAATCGGATGGCCTCTGCATAAGGCCGACCTTATCCGGGGTCCAAATGCTTTGAAGTGAACATGTAATAAGATCATCCAGCAGCCTATCCTTTCCGGTACGTTCCAAGGAGTCTGGCTCCATGAGGAAACACTGAACCCACATGCCATATGTACATCTTTATCAACCACACAAGAAAGGTCCTGGAAAGATCAGGCCTGATGCAAATTTAGCACTGCAATAACTTGGATAAGGAATTGCATTCTCCTGTAACCCATAGAGCCTTCCTTTTTTATTCCCGAGAAATAACCCAGAGAGCCTTCTTTTTTTTAATTCTCGAGAAATGACCACAGATTATGTTAGTTCGTTAATTAGTACCTCCGACCATTTTCTCCAAGCAATGAGCGCCCCGTGCCCTGTCATCGGATTTTGGCCGGTCTTTGTCTACGACTCCCTGAGGTTGTGGCCCCAGTCTATTTCATCTCTTGGCTGGTCTCCATTCACAAACGGCTCACCTACAACATAACGCAAATTACAATTGTGGCATGTAATGTCATTGTCGCAGCAACTCAAGTAACGCATTAGTGTACAAAACATGAACGGCAAATAAACAAGCAGAAAGGAAATTGCTCTCGTTATTTCTTCCTTGGCAATGCACACATCTATCATGTTTATCCATATGCATAATTCAGCCACTTCACAAGTAACCCCGTACATGTAAAGGAAGCTCTATACATTGGGAAGCTCGTCCTCTCAAACAAAACACCCTACAATGTAGTTCTGTATGTTTCATTCCAATGATTCTGCAGCTCCATTCACAAAGAAGTGCAGAACAGGTGATGAATGAATTTTAATGTGAGTCCATTAGCATTCAAAGCTAGACATGGCCCATTTGAGACTATTAGCTTTGCCAAGATGGACTGCAGTCAACTGAGGAAAAACGCATACTATCGACCACCAATGGATTGTCCAAATTCATTCACTCTGGCTATGACTTGAACTGCTTTATATTCGCATAAACAAGTGATGAGAACGCATGCAAACGAAAAAAATCATTGAAAAGGGAGTACGTCTCAATGTTTGTGCGGGTGTACACACCTGTCTCTGTGTCGAGAATGCAGCTGAGCTCCTTTAATACAAAAATTCACTCCCATGGCCTCTGGCAATCCGTAAGTATCAGCTTATATATAACCTAATTTACAGTTAAAAAGTAAAAATCTAAGACCTCTTTCTTGAAGTTACAAGTTTTGCTTAAGATGAGACATGAACATCAATACTAATCATGTACAACCCATAGATATTTGTGCCCTGAAAACTACTACCAAATTGCATCTCAAGAATGACCATCAGATAACATAGCGTATGAATCACACATTCCGTACACATTCAGAATGAGACTTCTCGAAGAATCGCTAGATTAGCCAGTCAACAAATCAGTTGATTGACCTGGACCTAAGAACTATTTGAAGTATATAAGTTTCATCTTCACCGATCTGAAGCTCCAGTAGAAGAAGAAAGCATAGAACACTTAAGAGAGACATTCACTGGCGTTCAAAGCTAAATATTGCCATTACAATTTGTAGCTTTGCCAAGATGGACTATTACGCTTGTTGAGATGCTTGAGGGCCTAAACCTTTCTCCATAGTAACAGGAATGCATAGCATTGAGCAAAAAGCGGAGGAAATTACACGCGGGAGGTCGTGCCGGAGTTCGCTGGCGAGGTATGGGATAGGGTCACGAAACGCCGGACCGAAGCAAAACAGGTTCTGCTGAGGCTGGCGGAGGTAGGCGCGAGCGCGATCGAGAGAAGCAGTGCAAGAGGATGGTCGGCAGTGGAGGCTATGTAAAGGAGGCTTCGGTTGAGAAGAAGCCCCTCGGGAGGAGTTGGACGGAGAGGGTGAGGCGCCACTTGGCGACGGCGGCAGAGGCACTGGAACGCGTCAGGGTTCGTGCCACAGTGGGATCCGGCCAGAGATAAAAACTGAAGTGGGAGAAAACATTTTCATTTGTTGAAAAACAGAAAGATGATGAAACATTCCATAATAATAATCGTTTTTTGCTAGGCTTTATCTTTATTTTCTTTTTTTTATTTCTTTAAAATCATCATAAAAAAAATTAAATCAAGTGATGTATTTTGGTAATTTCCAGATGCAATTCTAAAAATTGTAATAGAATGGTGCTGATTTGTCTGGCAAAAACAAAGTGAAACAAAGGAAAAATCAGAAGTTAAAACCGTAACCATTTGGAAAGATCATAAGCTTCTATGGAGATAGCATTTTGGGCACCAACGGACGTATGAATATAATCATACAGACGTTTGCACTCACCTCGGATATCGAATCACGAACGAATTCCATCGCCCTGTTAATAACGATTTGATACCGTACTCTTTCAATCCGGAAAATGTAAATTTGTCGAACTTTTAGGAAGAACAAGTGAAGCCGTAAACCGGATCATAGATTGTCGAAACTCCAATTAAGGGAGCTTCACTTTTACCTGCACAAGAAGTGTGAATTCGTTCATGGCTGTTTTAGCATTATCATCGTGACTTTTCCTGAAGGCATGAAATCTGCAGCAATTCTTTTGGCAGAAAGGCCAAGAAACTACTGCGGCGACTTGACCTGCAAGTTACTAACAGAATTAGCAGACTACACGAACAAGCATGAATACCGAGCTACGCCATGGAAAAAAAGAAATTGCCTTGAGGATCCATCCACTGATTCTGCATGTATCGGCTAAAGACGTATCATCCAACAAAAATGCACAACTTTTATTGCAGCTTAAAATGCACAGCACAACATTGTTAGAGAGGAGTAAGTAATCACATACACAACCAAGCCTAAGGGCAGTTCACAACCAAGTAAACATGAAAACCTTCGTTTCCCCTTAACGAGCTTTGCGTCGCCAGACCCGTTGCTTGCATGTTTATTTTCCTTCATGCAAGTGTAGTCCGGAAACCATATGCTCCAATTTCTGCGAGAAAACAATTTTCAACATGTGACCTGAACATAGTATCAATGCAAGAGCAAACTTGTTTAGATCATGCCAATTTAGAAGACATCAAATTATTTGTGTAGCACTGGATGTGTCGGAACATGACCATTGCTTAACTTATTGCGCCTCGAATGCCGAAGTTAAAAGCGGGTAGTGCAAATCTTTCCTCCAATGTCTAGAAACCTATCACTAGACACCTCATGAATCATACTACAATGTGAGAGGGACCGCCTCACTTTTTCTTGTGACTGCCTCTAATTAGGTTATTAGACCTGCTCCGAAAGAGCAAGTGCATGCTTATGTAGGAGAACCATGTCTGGTTCTTTGTCTGAATCAAACTCGCCAGCATGTCTGCTTCTTTAAGAGAGGGATACCTTTAGGCTGAGAACAGGTGCATATTGCACCAAATCTCATCCAATTCAAAAGAAAAGTTGTAGGATACACCTAAGAAAGCATTCTACTTGGTAAAACTTTCTGAAGAATAACAACATTTACCAACTTCCCTAACCAGCCTATGCCCATGGCAAAGGTAACTGAGTAATGGGAATTAGGTGGCCGGGCATTCACTAATTCTATCCTTGTTAACCAGAAGGCAAAGGGAAAAAGGACCTTTTGATTTTCTTTTTGCTGTATGACAACAGTTTGCAGCAAACTAAATAAGTACTTAAATACAGAATTCATATTCAACAGAAGAGAAATTATTTCCATAGGCATTGTCAAAATGTAGTGAATACGTATTTGACTCCCGTCTTTTGGAGAATAGTAATTTACGTGAGCTTGAAAGGAAAAGAAGGTGCTACAGTTCCATTGCTTGTGGAAATCATTGTAACACATCAATTATTACGGAAACCCAGATATTACTTGCATCATTTAATCGTTGGTGTACAGGATTGACACCAACTAACCTGCTCAGTGTAAGGCAGATACTTTCCGTCAAATGTCAGAACAACACGGTCCTTCCCATCCACACCTTTGACTTTGTCAACTGAGCAGTAGAAATCAATGGCGGACATTCTGCAAAAGAACGTAAATGGAAATAAATTCAATGAGTTAACAATTGAAAAAGATGAAATAGATAAACATCCCAGCTCCTAATATTCTATTTTTCATCCAATCAATGAGGAATAATCATCACATGAGACCAGCAGCTAGGCCACTTCTTAGATCGTCTTATTGGTCAACTCAACCAAGCAAACCAAGGAAAGGTACAGAATCTCATATAAATTTCACAAATATAATTTACATGATTTTCACTGGAGTGGGGACCCATCATAAGACATTGGCAGGTTAATAATAGAACAGTCCTATTTCAAGCTGATGACCGTTATCATTGCTCAGGACATGCATCATCAACCTACCCATTCCTGTTTTCATCACCACAAATGAATTGTGTACATCCAAAATCGAGCTACTTCCAGGCTTATTCATCAGGAGACCTAATAGAGGGCCTAAAGTCATGCCAATATCATGCTATGCAGACGTTATGGTCAAATATGATCGTGCCAGAACAAATTGATTTGTGCATGGACAAAGATTGGGATCCAAAAAGAGAATGATACAGTTAGGAACGTAGACTCACATGCCATCACCAAACTCTTCATTTATAATTTCCTTGATGCTTTCCCCGAAATGCATCACCGCTTCATTCAACCTGGGAATCCAATAACCAAGGAAGTAAAAATTAAAGCATTAGATATTTCCAAGATACTGATCAGCATCACAGATCATCCGTACCATAATCGATCAGTACAGCAATAACTGAAACCCTACAAGCTAGAACTAGATTCGTCCGAAAGTGAAAAAAACGAAAGAATTGGATTGGCATGTTTTCAGGTTGAATCTCTTGAAACCACAGCTTCAGACGAGAGAAAAGTTGAAATAACCACATCTGGTGCTCTACGAAACTCCACAGCTTACACAGGCAGCCTTTCATTATGAAGGATCGTTAGAGAACATCTTTAACAAGAGAAAACGCGTAGTTTGCTTGTAGTTCAAGAGTCCAGACTTTTGTTGAGCTCAACTCAGCTTCCAGGCACAGACAAAGCTTAAACAGAGTAGTCTCCCACAAAAGAAAAAAGTCACGAATCAAATCAACTCTCAACACCAGATAGCCGGAACTACCACTTCAGTTGATAGCTAGCACTTTTGTCTTCCACTCCGAATCATTCAAAACCGCGATAAGCATTACACTTCAAACCGATTCATCTACACCTTACATCAGATAAACAACAATCCATGAAGGGATGGACATGCCCGCACTAAAATCCTAGCATATGCTAGGAACAAAATACAGCTCATGGTTAAATACGTTCGTGACACAATCGAATGACATCGAAGACCCATCTCCCTCAAAGCACGAAAAAGAAAATTTTCAGGCATAGGAACTACTAAAAATGAAAAGGGGACCTGTAAACAGTAGGTTCTTGAATCAAATTTGGGCCGTAGGACCTCATGGGAGGCTTCATCATCTCGTGAAGGAGGTCCTCCGGCAGGTCGGGCAGGGCCTCCCGGAGCTTCGGGGCGGTGTCGGGCTTCAGCTGGGCTTGCCGTTTCAGCAGCTGAGCGACGTAGACGTTGGTGAGGCCGGTCTCTTGTGCTATCTGACTGAACGACTTGCCGGACTTGTGCTTCGCCGAGTGTAGCCGACCCACCACGGTGGCTTTGCTGCAGTGGCTCGCCTCCATCTTTCTCACTCAAATAATTGCGCAGAGCATAGAATTAGTGCAAGTGAGCTTTGTCTTCTTCTCCGTCTCCGCCTCTTCTTTATTTTTATTGTTGTTTTTCTATTCATTCAGGAAATATCCTTAGAACGATGCATCTGAGTTGACAATTTATTTCTCATTTTTTATCACTTTGTTTTTTTCATATCTCATTTGTATTGAGTTAATTTTATCACATAAGTTCTTCGTTCAAGGACATGATTCCATATAAATCCAGTCAGTTTGTATTTGATGTTTGTAATCTAGTCTGCATTTTTAACAAAATCAAATATTTTTTTTTAATTTCTTTAAATTTCTATTTGAAGGTAAAGTAAATACCACGAGCAGTTTAAATGTTCTGAGTGAGTTGAATAGGACCATCCCAATTATGTCAAATTTAACGTAAATTGGAATGATGGACTTTTGCTGTATAAATTAACAAATTATGTAAAAAGAAAGCACGGAGTAATAGTCTCTTAATTAATTTTTTTTTGTGCGTGTGCGTAAAAATGTGAAGACTTTGATTCGTGCACAGTTTTTAATTTTGGTAATTTGATTTATTTAATCGATAGAAGAGAATCTTGATATCATGTCTTTGTGTCAAATAGATGGACCAAATCCAAAAAAAAAAACCTTTGTCCCAAAAATATCAAGAATTTTTTGTCTCATAAAAAATCTCAAATTTTTGATTTTGTACCAAGTCTACCAATCCAATCCCAAAAATACCTCAAACTTTGACTTTTGTTCCAAAAATATCCATGACTATTTTTTGTCTCCTAAAAAATCTTCAACTTTTGAATTTGTCCAAAATCTACCAGTACAATAAAAAAAAACCTCAAAACCCATAACCCATATCGTAAAATTCCTGACAATCCTGACGTCGGTTGTTTAGCTTCTGTCGAAATTTCAAGCGATTCTCAATCATCGCCCGATAATGTGGCCTTATCTCGAAGCAATAATAATCCTCATCGTCGGTTCCTTACTCATCGATAGTACTCGATGCTAATCGAGTCTTCCATCGAGGACTATCGTGCTGACCCTGCATCTGTGACAATAAGTTGCTGTCGAAATTTATATGTGAATCTGCGGTAACTTAATTATGTTTTGAAATGAGTGAATGCAGCTTCAATGTGTCAAACATTCACCCTTGAAATAATTGGAAGCACATTTTGATCTTTATCAAATAATTATGGGTTCTGTTCAACTGGGTGCGAAACACACTTTTTTTTTAATAGCTATGGTAAATTTGGGACAAAATTAAAAGTTGGAGTTTTTTTAGGAGACAAAAAAAGTTGTGGATATTTTTGGGACAAAAACCAAAGTTTGAGGTTTTTTAGGAGATAAAAAAAAAGTTGTAGGTATTTTTGAAACAAATGTCAAAATTTGAGGTTTTTTTTTTTTTAAAATTAAGCCCAAATAGATGTAAGTGCCGCATGTAACCACAAAATCTCTTCATGCATAATTTGTATTCGTGCAAATAGGAGGTGCATGTGGCAATCCAATCATAGTCGACTGTCCTACGTGATGCATTGCCACGTTGGCGATTGATCAGAATTACCAAGTTGGAATTTTATGAAAAAATTTAACACTAAATTAATAAAATTAAAAAGTTTAAGGTTGAATTAAAATCCGTACCACATAGGTTTTGGTCTCATTGGACAAATTCCCCCACTATAGGCCCTTTCCAAACTTGCCCCCGGTGTCCAGCTACAAAATAAGATAGAAAAATATCAGATGAATGGGGAAGGGAATCCTTCGAACATGGATTGGCCCCCAGGAAAGGAAAGACCGTGACCCGGCTTGCGGACAATGGACATGGGCCTTCAACGCACGAGCTCTCTATTAAACCCTGTTTACCATGAGACCATGTTTAATCTAAACTCTCCCTAGCTTCTTAAAGCAAAAGCAATCCGCAAGGACATGGGCCTTCAACGCACGAGCTCTCTATTAAACCCTGTTTACCATGAGACCATCTTTAATCTAAACTCTCCCTAGCTTCTTAAAGCAAAAGCAATCCGCAAAGTAATCGCGGATCAGCATACCGAATATGTATCCAGACTTTGTGGACACTGCCCGTCACGCGCCCTAGGAATTGGTTTTGCCTGAAGCATCCGATGATCACTCTTAACTTCTGTGTACCATGAGTGTCACAAAAATTTTTGGTGGTCTTATTGCGGCATACATGGTGGGTGAAGTCGTAATTGGGTAGTGAGAATGTGATTAGGGGTGATCAATACTCGTGCGGTCCGACTTTCATCCAGAAATTGGGAATCGAACCAGAGAAACGGGTTTTCGAGTGATCCACGTTGCTGATTGTCTAGTCTTCTTCTTCTTTGGTGATTTGTCGTTATGCCCGCAAATGCAATATCTTCAACAGACGCACCATCCACTAGACCAAGACTCCCGTTGTTAAGTATGTCAAAGAATGGTACTCTTTCTCCCTCTTCGTCTGGTTGTTTTGCTGCTATTTTTCAAAAAATGTGTTTTTTTTTCTAGGCCCAATTTGTGATTTTTTTTGGTCGCGCGAGCATTGTACAAAAACACGACAGAGATTGGGGTTATTATATATATTTAAGAAATAAAAAAAATTTAATCGGTTCGATTCAGGTGATCCGATGTGCGGGTTCCATTCATGGAACTAACAACTGGATCGAAATTCACCAACTCTAATTTTTCGAAATCAGAAATCGGATCGGTCCTCTCAAGAACCACCAAAAACCGGCCGATTCCTTTTTGCTCAACCCTAAATGCAATATAATATTATGCAGCCTAGATGCTCGTGTTTAAGGGTCAACTCTCGACGAGACAGACGCCACCCTTAAGTTCCATAAAATCAGATGGCAAACTTTGGGGCGAACAATGTATATTTCGACGATATTGGAGATGACCGTCGATACACTTGCGTCCCCATTTTCACTGTCATTTACCAAAATCCATGTATAAGTCCATCAAATTACGATAGAGATCTATCAATATACACGCAATATGTGAATTTCATACAGCTCAAAAGATTGTTCAATCCAAATTGTAAAAACAACGTAAATCCTCACGAGTACAGAATCATCTCCAAAGATCTCGGTTAGAGCAGGCATATGCCAAACGTGAATACCCCTATAAGCTACGGGCAAAACACCTGATAGAAAGATCCAATCTTAAGTGAAATAAATACTGCGGCTTCGATCTTTTTCAATAAAATCATCACGTAGTAAATCAACAAAGCTCAAAGTAATGTATCTTTCTCCTTCAAGTTTACCTACTACAGTCTCAACACATTACTCATCCCTATAGGACTCTTTCTCCATCTATATATGGATACACTACCTCTGCCTTCTATATGCTTCTCTCCATTGGCGAATGGCAATCTACCTGTTCCCAAATAGAATACATAAAATTTACAGTAATAAAATCAGCAACCGCCCGGAAAAAAAAATCACAAGATAATGTAGAAAAAAGAAAAAAATATATGTTTATTTACAAATTAACTGGATCATCTCACATCACACGAAGTGTTTATGACATAATCATGAAATAAAAACTGACACGACATCTGGTCTATCCTTGCCGCTGTTATAATATTCTTGTCTACTCTTGTTAGACTCAGGAAATCGAATGTATCATAGAAGAATGGAAGACACGCAAAATTTATTGGGAAAATTACATCATTAAACCTTACTGAATTTAAACCTTTTGATTGATCTCGACCTTTGTCAATGCAATCAATCCTTGAAAATATGTTGGAAAGTACGATTTAAAGATGCCAAATAAGTACTTATTTTGCATGACATGTAGACAATTTCAGGTACCGTGCACTTTTTGAAAATATTTAGGATTTAATTGAACTAATTGAAAAATTTAGGATGGGATTGCAATGCATACACAAAGAACTAGGCAGTGATTTTCCCGACCTTAAACCGACAGAAGCGAAAAATTTTCAACCGATCTTCGGCCACGAAACTATCTTATTGTCCTTTCCAAAAGATGATTGTTTCTCTCCTCGCGTTCTTTGCATCAAAATGATTGAAAAAGATCAAGTCCAGATAAGGCCCTTCAGAAAAATCCTCCTTGCAGAATAGGAGATTCCTTATCATTTTTTGGTGGACATCTCAACTAAATTGTAAGACTCAACATTTGATTTAGGGTGCATTAAAAAAGGAAAATGATTTCCGGAAAAAAACATTTTTTCAGAAAAATGATTTGTTTGGTGACCGAAAAAAGTTTGTTAGTATTTGATTTTCATTTGCAAAATGATTTCAATTTTTATTTGAAGTCAAAAAAAAAATCATTCACTCATGAGTAGCTTAGTTGGTTAGGATATACTTGAGATTGTGTGTTTAGGCGCACTGGTCCCAAGTTCGATTCCCCAGATGAGCACTTGTAATTAAGTGGGGGGCCATGGCGGTGGGTTGCTCCTCTCCCCTGAGGAAGGTGCATCCAAGCTGGCCAAAACACCTTGGTTATAAAAAAAAATCGAATTTGTAGAATTTTATTCTTTATTTAATTTATACATTTCTTTTTCATTTTTTTCTTCTACTTCGCCGGTCGTTGGGCCACATTGAAGCTAGGCCTCGCTCAATATTGGCAAGGCCGAGCCTCACCTGGTGAGCTTGAGGTCGAGACTCGTTAGTCAACCTAGAGCTCGCCAGATTTGGCAAGGCTTGGCCTTGCCAGCCTGTGCTTGTGGTAGGTCACCGACCGACAACGAGGCACATTGATCGGTTGAGGGAAAGAAAAAAAAGGAAAATATATATATTAAGATAAAATATTAAAAAGTTCGAGGGAAGCATTTTCGAAAAAGTGCTCTTCAGTTATTTATATTGATAAATTTACTTTCTTGATTTTATGCATAAATATTTTGTTGAAGGGAAAGTATTATCGGTTTACTCGTCATTTTTCGACAAATCAAAAGGGTGAAAGTTCCAAAATTGAATTCTCGAAAAATACTTTCACTGAAACCTACACACCCTTAGTTTTTTTGGGTTTGTTCATACAGCCTTCCCGTCTATGCAAAGGTAAGAATCTATAATTTCTATTAATCTAATTTAAATTTAAAAAAACTAGACAAGTTGATTCGTCCAAGTCGATATAGACGTTCATCTGTTGCGCTCTCTCTACATGTATTGATTCGCCCAATACCTCAAACTTTCCCTTACCAGCAAAGCGTTGTTCATTTTCTTTTTCCTTTTTGTCTCGAGCAATCAAATAGGCTATTCTGTTTCAAACGGATAAGTAGAAAATAAAAGGATCATTTTAGGCCATTCTGTTTTGTCCTGAATACGAAAGCCCTAAATTACGAATTATGAATGTGCCCAAAATTAAATACAACATGCTATATTTTGATAAATCATATAATCCATCGAAATTTATTTTTTGTTCAAAATTCACCAACGTACTTAATGGCATATTATTTTTAATGCAATCAAAATTTATTTAATCATCCACCCATAAAAACATACATAAGACAACAGGATTTGACGTTTAGGCTCAAAGGAGTGACACTTTAACATGTCTTAATTAATGCAAGGAACAATCAAGATATAATCAATAACCGATGGTTTTTCAACTAAATAACATGCATACATATGAATTGCACTACCCTTGTTGTCACGTCCCAAACTCGGCGAGCACGTGAACATCCTACCAGACCGTAATAAAGCTATACCATCAAGAATCCTTCGGCCCTCGTGTTCTTATATCTTATAAATGTGGAAGCAAGAAACTACTCCATACACAAATAAAATCAAGATGACTTAGGACAAATCGTATAAAATACACCTCAATTCATAGTTAGAGATCAAAACAATTCCACCAAACAATGCATAATCTCTAAGATAATCCAACGTCTTAAAAACATTTGATCAACCACTACCTCCAATGCCAGTCCTTGCAAATTCGAGATTCCTTCACCTAGGACTTGAAAAAGCTAAGCCCCCACTGGGGTGAGATATAAATCTCAATAAACAAAACCTAAACCTAGACTTGAACCCCAGTTCCTCCAGATCACACAACAACTCCAAATGCATGCATTCATCAATGCCATGTCACAATGCATCAATGATTCAAATACGACATCAACTAACAACAATATCAGTAGCCAAATATGGACAAGAAAGACAATCAAACACACTCAACTTCAGGGTATCAAGCCCATTGCGCTAGCAATATGCAATTCGATACACAATTGCCTCAACTTTCTCATCCACCCATGTACTCCTCTGGCATTCTTATCATTCGACATCACTAGGGTCATAGGCCAATCAATGCCCTCATACTACTAGGGCCACAAGCCAATCGATACTTTCATTCTTATTCGAGTTTACTATCATTTATCATAGAATAATTGGCATATCAAATCATTAACGAACACGCCACATGCTATAGGACCCATGCTTCACACATTAGCCTAAAATAAACATATTGTCTTCAATGTGACAAACCATTTAATCATCATCAGGGCCTACGGCTGCTATTTATCGCCAGGGCTCCAAGCCGTGATATAATTTCATAGGGCTCCAAACCAAATCATCGTCAGGGTCTACAGCTGTGATATAATTTCATAGGCTCTAAGCCAAATCATCGCCAGGACCCACGGCCGCGATGTCATCACTAAGGCCCACTGTCAATTCACTACTAGGTCATCTCAGCTAATTCCTTAAGGGTAACAAGGCTCACAACCAATTCAATAACAAGAACAGGGCTCACAACTATTTCAATAATAAGAATATGGCTCATAGCCATTTCAATAATATACTATCAATCATCATGCTTTTATCGCACAATCACGCTACATAAGACAAATATCTAGTAACGTCCTAGGGTTCAAGTAAGGGTTTAGGAACCACTTACCTCGATTGATTAGCAATACTTCACATCAAGTAACTCCCCTCAATGCCACAAGTGTGCAATCCACTAAGAATTCCTCGTCAACCTAGAAAGATTTACCAATCTTGAATCAAAACATTGGAATGCTTACTTCCATTAACCCAATCCTTCCTTAGCCATACCATTGGCAATTCAAGTCGCCTTATTGATCAATTGAACATATATTAACACTCCTACAAACCCTCAATGGTTTCGGTTCACACGGCCACATACAAGGCAAAACTTAGCTTAGGATTTCATGCATCAATTTTGAATCAAAACTTTGGAATTCTTACTTCCATTAACCTAACCGTCCTTAGCCATACCATTGACAATTCAAGTCATCTTATTGATCAATTGAACACATATTAACACTCACACAAACCTTCAATGGGTTCAATTCACACGGCTACATACAACGCAAAACTTATCTTAGGGTTTCATGCATCAATTTTGCTCATAATTCACTTCTAAACCCCAATTCACTTCATGCACTCTCCATTAACACCTCATATCACAATTTTTAGGGCATTATGAGTCAATTTAAAGTCTAATTACTCCTTAATCAAACCTAAAAGAACAGCCAGCAAGGATTCACTCACAAAATAGAACCGGTTTCCGGTTCAAACCATTCAATCAAACCATATATCAATTTCAAATTTTAATCAATCACAAAACTAACTTGTCACAACCTTAATCTACATGTTAAGGGAGTTCACTGAATTTTTAGAAGCAAAATAACACCTCAAAGACCTTTGAACAACCCGATTTCCACACGGTACTCAAACGGGCAGAATCTGACCAAGTATAATCACCGATGTTCAGCCATGAAAACACCATAAATCGTCAAGAAAATAATCATACATTCTTAGCCAACTCAAGTACTAGATGTTATGAACATATTACCAAACATTTGAGGTCATTTGGAGTCCGGAAGCTCTCAAAAACGCAGCCTCTCCAAAATCGGGTCAAATTTTGACCTTTGTCCACTCAAACAGACCTACGGGACAAACGGCTGAGCCAAATTAAGTTTATAATACCTTCCTAAAATAGAAAGACGATAAGCTTTAAGATGGCGGTGGTTTTACCTCAATCTGGAGTTGGACGACCAAGTTATGGCCAAAATAGTGAGCCGATTTTTCCCTGTCCGCGAGAAATTCAATTCGACTGAGAGGAAAATGGAAGAGGAAGAAAAAAAAAGGAGAGGGTGACCGGCCAAAATAAAGAGAGAGAGAGAGAGAGAGAGAGAGGATATTCCATCTCAATTATGCACTTTGGTCAAATAGATTAGATGGGTAATTAATGGACATTTAATGCTTGACATTCTCTTTGATTGACACTTGGCAAGCTTCCATTAGTTGCTCCATTGACTTTGACTTCCTTTGACTCATCCTCATCCAATTTTCAACAGTCATATAGAGGAGATAAATGATCAAAATGACCTTCTAAACATCTTAAGACAAAGCCAAAGGTCGAGGAGCAAAATGATCATTTGGCACTCTTCGTCTGAAATTTCATATTTCCAATATAATACATCCTCGATGATGCGATGTCCATCTCAATTCAATATTTGAATTCCCCAATCTCCAATACCAAAATCTCGAGGTCCAATTTCATGTCAAACTCTCGTCGACTATAATTCCAGTTTATCTCAAACTGACGGGCGACTCTTATAGACGCTACGCGTATCGACCTTGGAATTGTCTCAAGCTGTGGCAACTTTTATTGTCATGTAAGTGTAAGGATTTATCGTTTGTTCCTTCGATCCTGATCATCGAAATTCGATTTAGGAAATTATCGTAAATTACACATTGATTAAGCGGAATCACCCACGTCCCAACGTATAATGCTAGCAAGGCATTCCATGATCGTTCCTAGATCGATTTCTGCAGGCCCAAGATATTCTCTCGAAAATCCCTGTGGTCAAAATGTCATTTCTCATTCAAATTCCCTAAATCCACATACCCGATTCTACGTCAATCTTTCCTTTTTGGTCAGATAACTCAAGAGTGGCCAACTCCGAGCGAATTACAACTGAAATACACCGACTATATCCTTCCATTCAATAGTATCAAGAGGGTTGGAATTCGAAATGTCACAATTCTTCCACTCTTAAAGTAATTTCGTTCTTGAAATTTGCAACTTTCCAATTATCCAATCTCATGAGATATCGACGCCTCATTGCATTCTCACTCTCTAAAGTAGATCCTCCCATTACTTGACGTTCCTACACATATTTTCTGACAAGAGTCATATTCCTCCAGGACTTATTTCCCTCAGTCCTCAATCTGTACTTGCTTTTCTATACTCTCTTCCGACATTCACAATATCTGTCGGTGATACACCTTCGAGCATTCGATGCTTCCTTTCAATTTACTCGAGGATAACATATGCATCACACTGCAACCTTGCTTTTGAAATTTCCCACCGAAAGGTTTTTCCAAAACGTCGCCTTAAATTCATGTTGTTTTTCTCTTATGACCATTACCAAATCATCACGGGAACGTACTCTTTGATACCTCTATCATTTAGCATAATAATCCACTTTAAACGCCCTTTCGTGTCGTTGGGGACGCACAAATTCCATTAACTTACCCTCGATTGTCCAAATCGAACCATAACCTTCTCGACTTCTCATGCGAACTCATGATTGAGTCCTTAATAGCTCTTTCTTGATAACATTCGAGATCCTCTAAAGATCAATTTAATCCACCAACTTGCAACGATTATGCTTTTCCTTCAATCACTTTAAAGCAATCAACATTTCCAACTCCTGCAGTTCACACAATTGAAAGGTTTTTCTTTACATGAGCAACGCTCCCGTATCCGTAAATAATTTCATCCATCGACGTTGCTTCTCATCAATTCCTCTCGGGAAACTACTACTCAATATCTTTTGGAGTAGATATAAACTTGAAATCTTCTTCCACCCAAACAATGTTTCCCAACTTTGTCGCGAGGATATCCACAAATCAACTTCAATCATGCTCTAATCACTCCAACTCATATAACCTTATCCTTACGATGTATATGCAACGCCCACTTCCGGTTGCCTTGTTATGTCTCAAATTTTCTTTTCGTGTCATACCATCGTAATTTTTAACATCCTTTACTTTCCAATCAAATCACCATCATCGTCGCGGTCACCAACTAGACTTATGTCCTTGGGACTCCTTTATACATTCGTTCGTCCACTCGCACCACATCTCATCCTTAGTCTATTCCCTTAATGAAACAGCTCCTCTGGAAAATCTTCCCACCATCTATCTATTGCAATTCATCAATATCAAGAAATTTCAACTTCCTGCAACTCACATCAACTTTAGTCGATTCATTACTAATTTCAATTCTTAAGTGCTCCACAGAAATTTCACTTCCCCAAAACTTCACAGCTATGGAATCTTATCAGGTCCGCAACTCATGCATTTCACTTTTAGCATATATCGAGCATCTCTTTAGAGTCCATATGATCCTCTTAAAACTGTTCATATTTCTCATGACTCCTCAAAAGAGTCTAATTATTTCCTCGAATGTTCAACCCGGCTATTATCAACTTCTTTCTATCAAGTGTCGAATCTTTTAAACTGTTCCTTACACTTTTCACTTGAGAGCTCAAACCTTGGCCCTCTGTTGCCACAGGTCTCCACGAGGACCATGCATCATTTTGTTTATTTTTGTCACTCTTTCCTAAGGAAACACTCTTATCTTAACTGTTGGTTTCCATAACCAGTCAATGCGACTTTATCCCAATTATGTCTGTTCCACTGAACGTCGACATTATCCTAGAATTCAACATTGTCTACAAAACAGTCTTTCAAATTTAACTTCCCTTACAAGAATTATTCAAGTTCTGTGTCGTTTTTCTCAATCTAGACGCTCCATCTTAATATCAAGATAGTTAGGATTTTCTCTTCCTTCCACACTATGGTCTCTTACCATGTGAAGGAAACTATATACTTCAGTGGCATTCTTGTATTTCAAATCCACCATGTCCTTCTTATCCATAGGACGTTAATCTTGGAGCCTGTGCTAACGGCGGTGTTTTACTCCAGAACGTAGATGCCACCATACTCGACATTCTTCTTCCCATAATTCAATCACCTCAAGTGACAATATCTGTTCATCCTTGGTTTCCATCAATTTATGTATTGAATACTCGATTAGATTACCTCAATTTACTCTGCAATTACTCTCTAAGTGCTCTTTTCGCTTCCTCAATTATTCACTAGAATTACGAACAACCAAGATTATCCAGTCCATTCACTTTTCTTTTCATCAACGACCATCTCATGGTCCAATCGTCCTTTAAGAATGACGTCCTACCCTTTAGGGGCGATAACACACAATATCACTTTTAGTGGTCTAGATTTATGCTCAATCAATCTCATAAAATCATCAATATTAGACAACCGACAGATCTCTTTCCTCAACTTTTGCAACGACGGAAGGAACGATATGTTAGTCTCTCATTACGAGACTTGCTACAAGGTAACAAACATCTCTCGCAAGTACGTTTCATGTTCCAAAATGAACATCTTTTTGCTCGTAATCCATGAGCATGAGTTCTCTTCTTTTATTGGTCCCATTATCATTCCTCAAAATCAGGAAGAACAACTAGCCATAAGGTTTTCAAACTTCAATCCACTCAGGAATTTACTTATCTTATTTAAGGGTCATTGACCACCTTTACTATATGCTTAAACGATCTTGAGAACTCTATCTTACACTGGTCGATCATCCTCTGATCCTTGTAAAAGTATTAGGATCCAAACAATCGTTGTTCTCAATCAATCCCAAGAAAGCATTTCCATTAAACAATTCAATAAAGGCAGTCCAGCTAAATATCATGCCTTCGAGGAAACCTTTCCTCTGGTGACCTTTCACCAATTATCAACAGCCTCTTAAGGCTACAATTTGCCATGGTCACTTTCTTTCCTTAGTGTACCCAAAGCCTCTAAGGTTTTCTTACCAAGATCCCCAATTCAGAGGAAGATAACTTCAAATCTCATCCCTCCTTCAAACTTAGTCAATCTCAACCTTATATATGTCTTCACAAGCTTTTCAAAACTCTCGTGGTTCTTCCCATGCATTCAATTTAGAAATGATTAACTTGGAGTCACCTTTCTCGTGACTTCCATCATTTAACTCATTAGTACTAACTTTAATCGTCTCAGCGACTTAGGTATAATGACAGCTCCTTCTCGAGTCTGTCTACCCATCTACTTTTCTCATTTTCGTTTAAAGTTCTCACGACCTCTTATCACACTTAGGTTTCGCACAATTAACAAATCGAGCCATATTCTCTTATAGTACCCATACTCTAGTCGCTCATCTTTACTCAATTCTATGATGCATTGCAATTCTTGGATCTTCTCATATCTTGCATACTCAATCCCAATGCTCTTCTACGACCATATTGTGGTCGTTCAACATTATTAGGTCATCATGTACTTTGAACCACTATGATTCCCTTTAGAAATCAAAGACTTAAGTTAGCTAAGTCTAGCAGTCTTAGACTGCTCATCTCATTATCTTTCACCATCAACCATCAGTGGTTTCCAAACAATTCTCAACTAGTTGCTCATTATACAAGGATTTCAAATCGTCCTTAAGCAGCAACCATTCATCAAGCCAGCCTCAACGAGGCAACTTCTTACTTAACAATTAAATACCAAGCAAGTCTCAATTAGGCTAAAACTCAACTAGGTCAACACCCAGCAAATACTCAAGGCATCACTTCTATAAGTCAATCACTTATACCATAAGCATATAACATTTGTCACTTTGTCATAAATGCGACAAGCTATCTCATTCTCAACAGATATCAGTTCAATAGGTATAAACTCCACATGTCGTTTAACCTCTCAGTTATACCTTGACCAAGCCAATCATATGATGCCAATCATAAAACATGTCTAATAGGCCCATCACAAACATTACTTTTCTTTTTCAAAAGGCATCCACTGCCAAGCACAAAGCTTTTAACCATGCCACTTATAGACGCCATTACACATGCCATGCCACTTTCGATCATTCTTTTCGAGAATCAATCTCATGCCATACATCTCTTAACCACAATTGGACTCAACCTGATTCCTAGACTTCCCTTTCAAGTTATGACTTGGTTCATTTTTGCCTCTTGCCATCTTAAAAGCTTGCCAGAAGTCGCACCTTGTCCGGACCTCTCTATCCCGTCGATCACTCCCTGCCTTCATTAGTCCTGGCCGTTGCAGGTTATCTCAAATCATATATCTACGGAGAAAGCCCCGTTCCACACGTCTCATACCATGCTTCATTACAGTTTATATGTATCACATTCACTTGTCCCATACCAAGCAATAGTTTATTAATTTCAATAACGATAAGTTCATGCATGCACCCTCGTCAGCTTTCGTTTCAAAGTCACAAACATATGCATAGCATGTTCGTTCTCACCGCCTGTCACACCACAATCGTTTCCACATCAAACCTCTGGTTCCACCAATGACCATTGTCTCTCACAAATCAATTGCCTATGTTCAACTATATACCTCAAGTCTAGTTGCTATTCAAGTCAAATCCACATGCATTCGATCACAACTAATATTTAATCCAAATATTCCTTCTTCGCTTTCCTGCATACAGCTCATCTCATAACATCCAAGGTCGTCAATAGTAACCGACAACTAAACCATCATGATATAACGCAATTCAAGCCTGAATCCACTAATGTCAATCGTCTCTTTATAACTCATACTCCTCAAGTTGGGTTATCGACAAGTCACGAAATCAACCTCTTATTCATAAGCTATTCTCTAGCAACCTCAAATCCAGGCTTATGACCCTTCAATCTCTACTCCCTTCCTTGTGAATCTTAGTCATGAAATCACTCAAGATCATTCATTAAATCGACACAGAACCATTAGTGTACCTCACAAGTTCAAGCCTATAGTCCTCAAGATTCAACAATCCATACTTAATCCTAAAGGTTTCACTAGTTAATTGTCCCTAAGTCATCGCTTCTTATCACTCCAAACCTCAATCACATTTGTTTCGAGCCGACCTTGCTCTGATATCACTAAAATGAGATTGTCACGTCCCGTACCCGGCGAGCACGTGAACATCCCACGAGGTCGTAATCAAGCTATACTATCGAGGATCCTTCGGCTCTCATGTTCTTAAATCTTATAAATGCAGAAGCAAGAAACTACTCCATACACAAATAAAATCAAGATGACTTAAGACAAATTGTATAAAATACACCTTAATTTGTAGTCAGAGATCAAAACTAATCCACTAAATAATATACAATCTCTAAGGGCATCCAACGTCTTAAAAATATTTGATCAACCACTACCTCCAATGCTAGTCCTTGGCAAATTCAGGCTTCCTTCACCTATAACCTAAAAAAGTTAAGACATCATTAGGGTGAGATATAAATCTCAATAAACGAAACATAAATCTAGACTAGAATCCCAATCCCCCCGGATCACACAACAACTCCAAATGCAGGCATTCATCAATGTCATGACACAATGCATCAATGATTCAAATACGGCATCAACCAACAGCAACATCAATAGCCAAATATGGATAAGAAAGACAATCACACTCAACTTCAAGGTCTCAAGCCCATTGCGCTAGCAACATGCAATTCGATACACAACTGCCTCAACTTTCTCATCCACCCACGTACTCCTCTGGCATTCTTGTCATTCGACATCACTAGGGCCACAGGCCAATCGATATCCTCATACCACTAGGGCCATAGGCCAATCCATACTTTCATTCTTATTCGACTTCACCATCATTTATCACATAATAATTGGCATATCAAATCATTAACGAACACACCACATATTGGAAGACCCATGCTTCACACATTAGCCTAAAATAAACATATTGTCTTCAATGTGACAAATCATTTAATCATCGCCAGGGTCCATGGCTGCAAAGTATCGCCAAGGCTCCAAGTCACGATATAATTTCATAGGGCTCCAAGCCTAATCATCGCCAAAGCCCACGGTCGTGATATAATTTCATAGGGCACCAAGCCAAATCATCACCAAGGCCCACAGTAGCGATATAATTTCATAGGACTCCAAGCCAAATCATCACCAAGGCCCATGGCTGTGATGTCATCACAGGGCCTGCGGCCAATTCACTATCAGGGCATCTCAGCCAATTCCTTAACAGTAACAGGGCTCACAGCCAATTCAATAATAAGAATAAGGCTCACGGCCATTTCAATAATAAGACATGGCTCACAGTCATTTAATTAATACGCTATCAATCATCATGCTTTTATCGCAAAATCACGCTACACAAGACAACTATCTAGTAGCGTCCTAGGGTTCAAGTAAGGGTTTAGGAACCACTTATCTTGATTGATTAGCAATACTTCACACCAAGTAACTCTCCTCAATGCCACAAGTATGTAATCCACCAAGAATTTCTTGTCAACCTAGAAAGATTTACTAATCTTGAATCAAACCATGGAATGCTTATGTCCATTAGCCCAATCCTTCCTTAGCCATATCATTGACAATTCAAGTCACATTATTGATCAATTGAATACATATTAACACTCCCATAAACCCTCAATGGGTTCGGCTCACACGGCCACATACAAGAAAAAATTTAGCTTAGGGGTTCATGCATCAATTTTGCTCATAATTCACTTCTAAACCCCAATCCACTTTACATACTTCCCATTAACACCTCATATCACATCTTATAGGGTATTATGATTCAATTTAAAATATAATTACTCCTTAATCAGCCCTAAACAGAATGTCCAAGAAGGATTCACCCACAAAACTAAATCGGTTTCGGGTTCAAACCGCTCAATCAAGCCATACATCAATTTCAAACTTCAATCCATCCCAAAAATAATTTGCCACAACCTTAATCTACATGTTAAGGGAGCTCACCAAAGATTTGGAAGTAAAATAATGCCTCAAAGATCTTTGAACAGCCCGGTTTCCACACGATACTCAAACGGGCAAAATCTGTCCAAGTATAATCACCTATATTTAGTCATGAAAACACCATAAATCCTCAAGAAAATAGTCATACATTCTCAGCTAACTCAATTACTAGATGTTGTGAAGATCTGACCGAAACTTTGAGGTCATTGGTACCCCGAAAGCTCCCAAAAACGCAGCCTCTCCAAAATCGGGTCAGATTTTGACCTTTGTCCACTCAAGTAGACCTACGGTATAAACAGCTAGGCCAAATTATGCTCATACTATCTTCATAGAACGGAAAGATGATATGCTTTAAGATGGCAGTGGTTTTACCTCAATTCGAAGTTAGACAACTAAATTATGGTCAAAACAGTGAACTAATTTTTCCCTGTCCGTGAGAAATTCAGTTCGGCCAAGAGGAAAATGGAAGAGGAAGAAGAAAGGGAGAGGGTGGCCAGCCAAAATGAAGAGTGAGAGAGGATTTTCCATCTCAGTTATGCAATTTGATCAAATAGATTAGATGGGTAATTAATGGGCATTTAATACTTGACATTCTCTTTGATTGACACTTGGCAAGCTCCCATTAGTTGCTCCATTAACTTTGACTTCCTTTGACTCATCCTCATCTAATTTTCAGCAGCCATATAGAGGAGAGAAATGACCAAAATGATCTTCTAAACTTTTTAAGGTAAGGCCAAAGGTCGAGGGGCAAAATGGTCATATGGCACTCTTCGTCTGAAATTCCATTTTCCATTATAATCCATCCTCGATGAGGTGACATCCATCTCAATTCCAATTTTTGAATTCTCTAATGTCCAATGCTCAAATCTCGAGGTTCAATTTCATGTCGAACTCTCGTCGACTATAATTCCAGTTTATTTGAAACTGACGGGCGACTCTTACAGGTGCTACACGAATCGACCTTGTGATTGTCTCAAGCGTGATGACTTTGATTTTCATGTAATTTCGAGGGTTTATCGTTCTTCCTTCGATCCTTATCATCGAAATCCGATTTAGGAAATTCTCAAAAATTACACATTGGTTAAGCGGAATCACCCGCGTCCCAATGTATAACGCTAGCAAGGCATTCTATGATCATTCCTAGATCGGTTTCTACTGGCCCAAGATATTCCCTCGACAATCCTTATAGTCAAAATGTCAGTTCTCATTCAAATTCCCTAAGTCCACGTACCTGACTCTTCGTCAGTATTTCCCTTTTGGTTAGATAACTCAAGAGTGGCCAACTCTGAGCGAGTTACAATTGAAATACACCGATCGATATCCTTCCATTTGATAGCCTCGAAATGGTCGAAATTCAGAGTGTCACACTTATTCTACCTTGAATTAGGGCTAGTTTAGGATATCAACGAAACCAAAGCAAAGTCGTAGACATCATGGGGTGCATGATTGTCTTTCTATTTCAGAACTCTATTTCTAACAAGAAATATATTTTTTGATTTATATTTCTTAAACGAGTTTCTCAACCAAAAATCGTATTTGATAACGATATTATTTTTCTATTTTCGAAACAGAAATTCGTTTGATAATAACATAAAATTTATATTTTTGACCGGCCGGCGGCTGGCTACAGTGGCGGCGGGCAGAGACCGGCAGCGGCTGCGGCCAGCAACTAGCGACCGGCGGTGGTAGCTGCGACGGCGTGCTACTGGCTGCGGGCGGCCGGCGTGTGACCGACGGCGGTGGGCGACGACCGGCGACGGCTGGCGGGCGACGAATTTTTGCTATTTCTCAAATCTGTTTCGGAAACAAAAAAGTCACTTTTTTTTTTCTCAAATCTTAGCCAAATCTATTTCTCAACCAAAAAACTAGCCTCGAAAAAAAAAAACTACATTGTGTTGCCAAACGTATTTCTATTCCAAAGCTATTCCCTAGAACAAAAAAAACTAAAACTAAAAAACAAAGAAACAGAAAGACAATCATGCACCCCCAACTCAGTGAACTATTGAGAGAGAGAAAGAGAGAGGATAGGATGAGGAGACTGTAAGCCACTAAAAATCTTATGACAAAAACCCTAACGTCACCATAGCTAAAATCTAGAAACATAGTAGTGATTTAAAGAGATTTATGTACCTGATTTAGAAGCTATTATTTTTTATGTGGAACAGTGGCAGATTCAAATCTCAACTACTTCTCCTCTATCACTCTCCGTATCCTTGGAAACTACGCGAATACGTATGCACTTCTTATGTGAGGTTATTTACGAATTCATATTAAACTGGTTAGGAATCCTTATATGTTGCCTTATTAGACCAATTCGTAAAATAATATAATACAATCTCAATTAATAAGCACATATTAGCAAATCTCTTACATTCCCTCACGTTGGCAAACATTAATTGAAACTATGTTGTTTGTTCATGCCGGTTTAGAGATATTCTTAATAGTCAATCTGATCCCATAAAGTTTCAAATATTGAATCATGACAGTAACTACATCAACATAAAATATCAATATTGTGTAAGGTGTTATCTATTTGCTGGACTACCATATTGAATCCATATCAGTAGAGTTGAAAGCACTCGTGATCATGGATTCAATATACTAGTGTATGAATCACTACGATAAGTTACTCTCGACTATATGTCGTATATATATAGGAACCAATGCATAACCACCTTCTTTGGAAGTATGACCACGTATTAGAACAAGACTTCTCACCACAATATATGTCGTGCCTCGCGTCTCGTGGCATGAGCGTGCGACTCCCTGCAAGCACAAACTATCTCTCGAGGTCCCTAGAATTACATATAAGTCGAGAGATGTATCACAGAACAAGTATGTGGAAGCGACAACATAAAAACTCCTTTGTACGAATATATAATGAGACCTGGATAGAGACAGTACTAATAATACATAATAACTGAATATCCACACAAGGAATAGCAAACCAACTACATTGGTTAATAGGGTGGCATGGCCAGCACAGGATGCAGTTATAAGTCTCGCAAAAAGGAATAGACCTCGAGAACACCATCAAAATATCAGACTAGTAAACTAGGAGCTCCTAAGTCGAGTTGCTGGAGTCATCAGTCTTCTCTGCCTCCTTAGTAGGCTCATACTCAGAGAAAGTTTCAGAGCAAATCTTCACCGTATCCTCAAGTTTCTTGTCTACGGAAGGCTCTACCAGGTCATCCTCAATAACCTCTATCACTATGATCTCTTCAGTGTCTTCTAGGGTAAGAGTCTCCTCAGGACCATTCCTTGAGCCAACGATAGATCCCTCAGCTTCTACTGAGTCTCGGGTGGGATGACACTAACTAAGGATCACTCCCTAGGGCACCTCAGTAGGTTTCAGTGGCACTGTGGAAACATCGCCTACCTTTCTAAAACATGCCTCATACCTATGAGGCTTCCAGCTACTGCCACCCTTATCTACCCAAATAACTGTACATTTCCTAACATAAATAATCCCCTACCCTTCAAGAAACTCATCAAAATAAACTGACATCTCTTTGGGGTCGCCAAACCTGATGGGCCACATCCTTAGAGTCAGAAAAGGGGATCCCACAACGGGGTGAGATATACATCTCAGTAAGGTGGGTCCTATCCCTAGGTTAGGCTGACAGTCCATTTAGGCAGATGCAAACACCAGCACTTCATACAAATAAACATATAAGGCATTCGACTATCAATAACAACACACAAGTGTCAGGCATGCAGTCATGGCATTATAACACATCAATGGGATCGTGCACACATCGCCAAGTCACATCACCACTTTCACCCTTCCAGCATGCCTCATTCTCATGCCCGCGTTTAGAACGCCTCAGGCTCAGTTCGCATAAACGCATCAGACTATCTCATTGACAAATCTAGGTAAACGCATCAGGTTTTCAATGTTACTCCAGGCTTGTGTCGACACATCAAATAATGTCCCGCGTTTCAACGCATCAAGACTATGGCTTTCTCAACCCCGCGTCTCATACTCCTCAGGGTGCCATTCATTTCAAATCCCGCGCCCCGACGCCTCAAGGCATTCATCATACCGCCCCGCGTCTCATACGCCTTAGGGTATTACCACGTCTTAGTCATGCCATAATTTCAATTCAATTCATAACACACAATGCCAATTGCAAACTCATGCATAAACAATATACTTATGGCATGATAGACAGTCAAATTCAACACTCAAATGTGACAAATCACTCAAGGCACAAGCATGGTCAAGCATTTGAGTCAGTTATACCCTCTTAGGATGTAGAATGAACAATCACTTTAAAGTCCATCAAAGATCAATCAAAATTGCACTCGACTCGCCCAATTAAGTCCAATCTTCCTATCAAAGGTTTAAGATTCGCCTTACCTCAAGCTTAATGAAACACAATCCTCTTCCCAAGCACCACAAGAGTTTGGTCCAAACGGTCCAAGGACAACTCAACCGCGCAACCTAAGGAAATTTCATCCAATCATTAACTTCCTTGCTCAAATCATCACCCACTAGTCATACACCTCATGGGCTAATAAATTAACATTCTAACACTTCTCAATGATGAATTTGAGGCTCAATTTCAACCTCTAACAGCCCCTACAGTACCGATATGCACATAACTGAATCGAGCAAATTTCGGTTCCGTGTATACCTCAACTTACCAGCCCTTAAAACTCTCTCAAATCCTTAATTTATTTACTAATTTACTTGCTAACATGTAGTTATAAGGGTTTGGGAAGCTCACCGAAAATTTGGGGCCAAGCTGTCGCCGAAAACTCCTTGAACGTCGCCGTTTTCCCAAGCCTTCAAATTGGCAGTTCTGGCTCTTCAAACACAAGACCCATTTGGGGTTAAAAATTTATCAAATTAACTCAAAATTTTTACCACAACTTACTCTATGAGTCCCCTAGATGTCCACAAAATTTAGTTGAAAAACTCCAAGTTTTCGAGATCCTAAGGGGCCAAAATGTGGCTTACCTCTAGTTGCGACAATTTCCGTTGACTTTTGGGAGATCTGCCGGTCGGAGTTCCTCATTGAACCAAATGACTTGCTTCCACTTCGAGAATGTCGACAAGAGGTCAAGGAAGAAGTGAGTGGCCGACCGGAGTTCAGGCAGTGGCCGGAGGTAGCGGTTGACTGCAGCGAATCCGGCGAACAGAACCTGTTGGCGAGCAGCTTGACGGCAACAGAAGAAAAGAAGAAGAAGAAGCGGTTTTTGGCCAAATGAAGGGGTGACCGGCCATGAGGAGAGAGAGAGTGAGGGTTTATTCAAAATTGAGGGTCAACCAAGGTTGAATGGTAGGTAAAAAGTGTACACATCAACTTATGGCTCAATCTCTTGACACTTGTCCAAGTTGTCATTCAAAGTGCATCCAATGGCCATGGTTTCTCCATATTTTCGACAGCCTTGGGTGTGTTTTAAGACCAAAATACCCTTGTCTAATTATATAGGTAAGGCTAAGGCTTGAGGGGCAAAATGGTAATTTTACACCCGACTTCCGGAATGTCGTTTTTCTGATGTCAATTTTCTTCGATAAGGCGAAGGCCAATCCAATTATGATGTTGGAATTCTTGATCATCCATTTTCAATTTTCAAGACTTGTTTTTTATTCATTTCTCTATTAGACGTGGTTTCAGCCTATACCGAACTGACGGGCGGCTTTTGTAAATGTTACGCGTATTGACCCTATTATTCATATTACAATTAGGGTTCATCAATTCATGGCGACTTTGGTGGTCATGTAATTGTGAGGGTCTATTACTAGTTCCGATGATCTCGATCGTCACTGTTCGATTTAGGAAAATTTGCAAATTATACATTGGTTAAGCGGCATCACCCGCGCTCCAATCGTATAAAGCTAGCAATGCACCCCTTAATCGTTCTTAGATCGGTCTTTTATTGCTCTAAATATCCCCTCGACAATCCTTATGGTTAAAACGCCATTTCTTATTCGAATTCCCTAGGTCTACGTATCTTGTCTCGCGTTAGCCTTTCCCCTTTGGTTAGTCAACTCAAATTGATCAGATTTGAGTGAGATATGACTGAAATACATCGCTAGATACATTTCTCATTACTGAGTTTGAGAATGACAGAAAAAATCAGAATGTCACAACTCTTCCCCCTTACAAAAATTTCGTCCTCGAAATTTACATCAAACTTAGTTACTCAAACAAGTGGGGGTACTGACGCCTCATCGTTTCTTCGCTTTCCTATGTACCGCCTTCGGTTCCCTGGTGCTCCCACACAACTTTGACCAATGGAATCGTTTTATTTCTCAAAATCTGCTCCTTCCGATCTTCGATCCTAATCGGCCTCTCCACGTAGGATATTCTGTCGTCCACTTCTATAATTTCATAGTCCAGCACATGTGTCGAGTCTGGTTCATATTTCCACAGCATTGACATGTGGAAGACATTATGCACTTGGGATAGATTAGGCGATAAGTCTAGTCGATAGGCTAGGGTACCAATCCGCTCCAAAATTTCAAATGGATCCACATACCTTGGGCTCAGTTTTCATTGCTTTCCAAATTTGGATAATCCTCTCATCGACGACACTTTAAGGAAAATATGATCGCCTACTTGAAACTCCAAAGGCTTACGCCGTTTATCCGCATAACTCTTCTGACGACTCTATGCCGTCTTCAGTATATCCCGGATTATCCTTACCGCTCCCACCGATTGCTCTACTAACTCTGGGCCCGTAATACCTCTTTCTCCAATTTCGTCCCAACAAATCGGGGTTCTGCAAGCTCTTCCATAGAGTGCCTCAAAAGGTGTCATTCGAATGCTCTGCTGATAGTTGTTATTATATGCAAACTCTACTAAATGTAACTGATCCTCTCATCCACCCTTGAAGCCTATTACGCATGCTCGCAACATATCCTCGAGCATCTGAATCGTCCTCTCCGATTGTCCGTCCATTTGTGGATGGTACGCCGTGCTAAATTGCAGTCGAGTTCCCATGGCATCTTGTAGACTTTTTCAAAAATTTGCAGTGAACTTGGGATCTCTATCTGAGGTAATTGTCACGAGTACTCCATACAACATCACTATCTACCTCATATATAGTTCGACGTATCTATCCATTGCGAAATCCTTTCGCACCGGGATGAAGTGTACGGACTTAGTCAATCTGTTTATGACTACCCACATAGAGTCGTGATCTCTCTGGCCACTTGGAATTCTCATCACAAAATCCATGATTATGTGCTCCCATTTCCATTCAGGAATTTTCAATAGCTGTAATAATCCTCCAGGCTTACAGTGCTGCGCTTTCACTTGTTGGCATGTCAAGCATTTTGCCACATACTTCGCGACATCTACCTTCATCCCATTCCACCAGTAGTGTTGACGCAGGTTCTGGATGGATACTATAATTGCTCCTATGAGCCTCCGACAAAATCCTTTCTCTAAGTTCTTCATCCTTTGGCACACATAGACGTCCTCGGAATTTCAAGATTCCGTCCTTTGACACCTGAAACTTCGATTTTCTCTTCGTCGCATCCATCTCTAGGATTTTCTAAATTTCTAGGTCCGTATGCTGCAAGGCTTTCTTTCTTAGACCTCAAGTTCCACCCTTAGTGTGGCCATCAAACTGGACAGTTGACAAACTTCTAGTCTGAACTCAAAGTCTCTCAAATCCTCAATCATTGACCATCCTTTTACTAGCAGACAGGCAATGCTCGATTTCCGGCTGAGTGCATCTGCGACTCTGTTTGCCTTCCTAGGGTGATACAATATATCACAATTATAATCCTTAAGCAACTCCATCCATTGACGCTGCCTATCACGCCCCGAACCCGGTGAACGCATGAGCATCCCACTGAGTCGTTCCTTATGAAAGCTCCAGGATCCAATGGCCAATGCTCTATACACTTAAAGGAATACGCCTGCGGAAGCGATGCCAGCTCCAATTACAAATACAGCAACACCCGATGACTTAGGACACAAGGACACACCTTTCTTAAAGGTCCAACTTCGCCCTCCTGGTACAACAAGATGACTAATGACAGGTACATCAAGATTACATTAACCAATTCCAAAGGTTCAATTCCTAATCCATTTAATCAAAAGGGCAATCCCTAACATCACAAAATGTAAATCCAAACTTGTGACTCTCTCAAATACAATTGATCAACTATTCCTTCAAATGCCAATCCTTGACAAGTTCTCGCTTCCTTCGCTTGTGTCACTTGAAAAATTAAGCCCTCACTGGGGTGAGATATAAATCTCAGTAAAGTGGGTCCTAACTCTAGGTTAGGCCGACCGTCCACTCAAGCAGTCGTACCCCTCAGTATTTTCAAACTCATTAAACTCGCAGGCATATCAGGCGCAAATCAATAAAACCACAACATGTAGATGACAGGCATGCAATAATGACCCCATGTCACACTCAGATGATCATGCACACTCGGCATGCCACTTCACCACATCTACCAATCTCTGCCTGTCTCAATCTCTAGCCCGCGATTATATCGCATCAGGCTTAGTCCGCGTAAACGCATCAAACTGTCATCGGCAACCCGCATAAATGCATCACGTTCCGATGAATCTCCAGGCCAATATTATCACCACATATCTCCGTCCCGCGAATAATTTGCATCAGGACCATAGCCATCATAACCTCACGATTAGATCGCATTAGGGCACCACTGGCAACCAGCGTAAACGCATCAGTTCCAATGATTCTTCAGGCTAATATCATCACCTCATTCCTCCGTCCCACGAATAGTTCGCAACAGGACCGTGGCCAATTCAACCCCGTGATTAGTTCGTATCAGGGCCCCATACAACATCAACTCCACCCCGCGATCTCGTCGCATCAGGGTATCCACCTCCCTCCGCGCGTCTCACATGCTTCAGGGCCTTGCCATGTCATGTTCATGCCATGCTTTTCAATTTATTTTCTATACATGACAACATGTGCAATTCAGGCACAATTCAAAGACTCATGGCATGCAAGGCGATACAATACACATACAAATGAGATCAATACTCAAGATTTATGCATGTGCAATCATTCAAATCATTTACACTCTCTTGGCATTCACAAGGCCAATCAAACTAAACTCCTCAAGAAAATCATCTTAACCTCGTCCGACTCGCCCAATATAGTCTAATTTTCCTAGCATAAGGTTAGGAATTCCCTTACCCTGCGTTTGATTACACAAACTTCACTTCTTGGATCCTCAAAGTTTCGGCCCACAATGGTCCAATACCGAATCCACCGCGCAACCTAGTAAAATTCAATCAATTCCATCAATTTTCAAGTCCAATTCAACCATCCATGAATCCTAATCCTCCATAGCATAATCCTCATCATCTGAACATGCCTTAATTACCAATTTGAGGCTAAAATCCAATGCCAACAGCCCTCATAGATTCGGTTTGCACAAAACCGAACCAGGCTATGTTCGGTTCTGTGTAAACCGAATGTATCCATGCCCAAATCTTTTCCAAATCCATCATTTAACCCTCATCCTACCTCTTAACATGTCTATCTAAGGATTTAGGGGTCTCACCGAAGATTTGAAGTCGATTGGTTGCCGCAAACTCATCGAACGTTGTCGGATTCCTCAAGTCAGTTTTCCCGACAGATTCTGTCCATGATTTACAAGACCGGTTCATGGTCAAAAATTCATTAAATTGAACCTCAATTTTTATCACAGATTCATCTACATATCTTCTAGATCTCCACAAAATTTGACTTCAAAATTCCAACATTTCGGCCTTCAAAGGGTCAGAAACTGGACCTACCTCAAGTTGGGTCAATTTCCATCAACTTTCGGGAAAACTCTTGGGCAGAGCTCCTCGATGGTCCAAATGCCGTGTTTTCACTTCGAGGAGGTCAGTAAGACATAGATCTAGGTTGTTGTGATCGGCGGCGTCCAAGTGGTGACCGAAAAAGTGGCGTCGGAATGGCCGAACAGCAGCCCCAAAACTGGTCGCCGACGAGCAAAATGAAGAAGGAAGAAGAGGAAGTGTTCGGTGGGTTGGGGGGAGTTATGGCCGGGCAAAGTGAGATGAGAGAGAGAGAGGAAAAAGCTTATATTCAACTCTCAATTCAAAGGGAAGAATGGTAAGTGACTAATAGTTGATTTGACCACTCTTTTGCCCATCCATTGACACATATCCTGGTGTCAATCAAACTTAATTCAATGGCCCATATTTCTTCACCTTTTTCAGAGTTAGGGGGAGGGGATAAAGTCCAAATGCCCTTCCTCAAATGCATGGGCAAAGCTTTAAGCTTGAGGGGCAAAAGGGTAATTTTATCCTCAACGTCCGAAACGTCGTTTTTCTCGCTCCAAAATTTTTCGATAGGGCGACGGCTAATCCATATAACGTTGAAATTCTTGATTTTCCATTTTCAATTTTCAAGACTGGTTTCAGATTAATGAGTCTGAAAATGACTGGAAATCAGAATGTCACAACTCTTTCCCCCTTACAGAAATTTCGTCCTTGAAATTTACAACCTTCTAACCATCCAATCCTCTGGGGTATTGGCGTCTCATCACATCCTCGTTCCCCCAAATAATTTCTTTTTGTGACTTGACGATCTTACTTGTCCTTTCCTAGCTAAAGCCATCTTTCTCTAGGACTTGTCTCCTTCAGCCCTCAATCTATGCTCACCTTCCTTTGTTCTCAATCGATGATCATAATACTTGTTGGTGATATACCCTCGAGCATTCAAATCGCCTTTTCAATTTATCTAATGGTCCGAGGGTATGTACGTTATACTGCAATCCCGCTTTTTAAATTCTTTGACGGAAGGCCTTTCCAGACGTCGTATTAAACTCACTTAAATCTTCAAAATCCAACTTTATTTTCCACGCTGGAATTTATAATTTTCCTTATGGACGTTGAAATTTCAGGACGTCACAAAACATGTAGTCTCAAATTGAATTCTTAAAATTTTTGGAGGCCAAAATGAAAAGAAAAAGAAAACGAAAATAATTGACTATTTTTTTGGTATTTTGTAGCCTCAAATACTATTTTTCTTGAATTTTTAAATGTTTTCTTATTTTCTAAAAATATTAAATATGCGAAAAATATGAAAACTATTTTTTGTTCAAAAATGATTCCTTAAGCTTGGCCAAGGCTTCCAAAGTCGATTTTTTAATTTTTTAATTTTATCTTTTTATGAATTTTTTTAAAAAAATCAAAAGATAAATTGATTAAAAATCTGGTGCCCACATCTGTCTTGTGTCACACAACCTCACCAGATGGTGACAAATGTCTCGCGACGTGGTGATATGTGTTAGGTGCACAACACGTGCAAACGGCGCTCGCTCCTCGCTTTGCCATGTGTGTATGCGTGGCGCAATGTCGTGACCCCATAGGGGGTGTGGGCATGCGTAGTACGTGCGCGGCATCCGCCACAGGCACGTATCAAAATGCTCATATCGACGAGCATAACTTGAATATGCCACAAAAATCATTTTAATAGGACAAAATTTCAAAAATGGGCAAAAATCAAAAGTTCCAGATCTAAACTATGGAAGGTTTTGATATCACATGTAAGCCACTAAAAATCTTATGAAGGCGATCCCAAGATTACCATAGCTAAAATCTAGAAACACGTTAATGATTTAAAGAGATTTGGGAACCTGATTTAAAATCCGTCGTTCTCAAAGTTCAAGTACTTCTCGTCTATTGTTTTCTGTATCTATGGTTTAATGAGATAGCATCTCAATTATGCGAATTCGTTTGCGATCGTTATGTGAGGTTGTTCTTGAGTTCATAAGGTTAGAGAGAGGCTTGAGTGCTATTTATAGAGTTTTCAGCCAAACCCTCTCACTAGCTCACGTAATTTAGGCCTGTATTAGACTGTTTAAGAATCGTTATATCTTACCTCATTAGATCAACACGTAAGAAGGTAAATTACAATCTCAATTAATATAATACCACGTTAGCAAAACTCTTACAGTTTCTGGATCGAGGGGATGAGCAGTGCGGCTTCAGGATGGCTGAATTGCTGTTGTGGTGTTTCACCAGTGGAGGCGGGAAGACATGGGTTGCTTGCATCACTAAGGGGTTGCTGGCTACAGTGGGGAAGCTCGCCGAGATTGCAGGGGGGCTTGACGAGGGTGATAGAGAGATGTCAGGCGCTACTGGTCGTCGACCAAGTCTTGCCAGTGCTAAGCTGGAGCATTGATGACGCTAGTGATCGTCGAAGCTTGCTAGAGTATCGCCGGTGCTCGTGAGCATTTTGAGTTTACGGAGGCAAGGCTGCTAGTGATGGGGAGGAGCAGTGGCGTGACAGTAAGGATTTAGGGGCTGCCAAGAGAACGACCAAAGGCTAGAGAGAGAGCGTGGCTTCAAGGATTTTTCCTCCACATTCCTCTGCGTTCGCTCCATTCTTTCTAATAAGTACACGTGCCTCCTCTCTTTGAAAGAATGCAATGTCTATGGGGACAAGAATATGGATTTCTTGCGATCATAGTTTCCTGACTTAGATTGGAAGAGTATGTCAATATATCCATAATTACGAAACCGAAATATCCCTCCTTTCTTCGTCGTTGAAATTTTCAAGGATAATAGCGTTAGCCGTTAGGGCAATGTTATTTCTCGCATATATGACTAATCCACTCCATTTTCCCTTGAAAAGGAATATCTAAAGTGGTGGCACCAAAGTTAATTTGCTTTTCATATTTTATTTTATTCATTTTCTGTGTAAAATTTAGTTACCATAAGTAAGACATTCAATTTTTTCAATTGTGGGTATACCTTATATAGTTAAGACACAATGTTGTCCTTTTTTATTATTATTGGACTTTACTTCCGTAGAATTTAAAGTTGTGCACATAAAAGGTGAAAGTTTCTAAATAGGTAATCGTGTTAAAAAAAGTGTCCATGTTAAGAATTTCTAGATTTCACTTCATAATGCAGAAAATAATTAGATCTCCTGGAAATTTCTATTTTCAGCGAAACCATTTTTTTACGAGAGCAAATCTTACAGTCAACATCAACAACACCTTCATCCCAAATTAGTTGGGGTCGACGGTTGACGAACCCCAAAAAATCATAAAAATAAAAACAGAATTAAGGGAGGAAAAAGAGATAAAAGTGTAAAAATAAATAAGAAAATATATATCTATCTATTTATACACTACCCATTCGCAACACTAATATCATTCATCCACTCTGTCCTAAGACAAGCCGTACGCCAATTTATTTCCAACTCCATTACATTTTGTTTTACTGCTTTTCCCCAAGTAAGTTTCGACCGACCTCTTGCTTTTTTCGTGTTATGCTCTCGATAGCAAATTTCTGTTCATACCGGTGCATCTAAGGGTCTTCGGAGGATATGCCCAAATTATCTCAATATATGCTCTCTCATCTTTTCCGCCGCCAGTTCTACTCCAACTTTTCGTCGAATCTCTGCATTCATTATCTTATCCATCCTTATATGACCACACATCCACCTTAATATTCTCATTTCCGCTACTCCCATTTTATGCTCATATTTCATTTGTGTTGGCCAACATTCAGCTCCGTATAACATGGCAGGTCCGACTGTTGCTTTATAAAATTTTCCTTTTAACCTAAGAGGAATTTTGCGATTACACAAAAATCCCGATGCACTGCTCTATTTCATCCAACCTGCTCTGATTCTATGACTTATATCCTTATCAATCTCTCTTTCCTTTTGCAATATTGATCCCAAATATCTAAATGTATCTTTCTTGAGTACCTCCTGTCCGAGCATATTTATAGCTTATTGATCCCTTCTTCCTGCCGTGTCAAATTCACACTTCAAGTATTCCGTTTTACTTCGACTTAGCGTAAATCCTTTAGACTTTAATATGCTTCTCCATACTTCTAACTTAGCGTTAACCCCAGCCTTGGTTGGTCTCATCAATAAGCACGATATCGTCTGCAAATAGCATACACCACGGCACCTTATCTTGAATAGTTTTTGTTAGCTTATCCATAATTAGGGCAAAAAGGTAATGGTTCAAAGCAGAACCTTGGTGTAGAACCTGGTGGTCCCACAATTGACTGCCCCGGGGGTAGTTGATCATTCGAACCTTTCAATTCATAGACGTGGATCTCGTCGACTCTTTCTGTCAATACTTTCTCAAATGCTGTGATTGAAAAATAATTCGATATGCCATTACAAGCCTTCACACATGTAGTAGCACCGTTATACATGTTCTCGATTACCTCGACATACATTGAATGTACTTTTTTCTTCTCAAGAATACATCACAAAACCTTTCTTGGAACCTTATCATATGCATTCTCGAAATCAACAAACACCATATAGAGGTCCTTCTTTCTTTCTCGATATCTCTCCATCAGTTGTCGTATTAAGAAAATAACCTTCACGGTAGATCTTCCTAACATAAATTCAAATTGATTGACAGAAACCTTGGTCTCTATTCTTAAACGATGCTCAATAACTCTCTCCTACAGCTTCATGGTATGGCTCAAAAGCTTGATGTCTCTATAATTAGAACAATTCTGGATATCCCCCTTATTCTTTTATATAGACATAAGTATACTCTTACTCTATTCATCAAATATCTTATTAGTATGGAGGATCTTGTTAAAAAAACTAGTCAACCAACTTATTACTACATCCCCTAAGCATCTCCACACTTCAATAGGAATACCATCGGATCCCAAGGCTTTATTAGTCTTCATATTTTTTTAATGCATCCCTAACTTCCCGTGCTTTAACTCTACGCACAAACCTTTTATTTGAATCATCAGAAGCATCTTCCAAATCCACGTCATTTCTATCGCCCTCCCCATTAAAAAGTTTGTTAAAATAACTCATCCACCTGACCTTGACATCTTCATCTCTTATCAAGAGTGTTTGATTTGCATCTTTGATACATCTAACCCTTGTCAAGTCTTTACTTCTCTTGTCTCTTGACTTTGCAAGTCTATAGATGCCTTTTGTTCCTTCTTTGCTCCCAAGTTTGTTGTACATATTGGTGAAAACTTGCCTTTGGCTTCTCGTGCAGCTTTCTTGTCACTTTTTCTCGCCAATCTAAACTTTTGCAAATTCTCTTCTTTAGGACATTTATGTAAGCATCTGAAACACTCATTCTTCTGCTTAATTACCTCCTGCACCTCTTCATTCCATCACCAGGTTTCCTTTGTTTGATGATCATTCCCTCTACTTTCTCCTAACACCCATTTTGCCACTGTCTAGATGCAGTTAGACATTTCTTTCCACATTATACTTATTTCGCCCTCCAGTCACCACGATCCTTCTTTCAGCATTCTTTTCTTAAATTCTATTTGTTTCTCCTCATTTAACTTCCACCATCTTACTCTAGAGTGCTGCGCACTTCTCTTCATCTTCTGTACTTTGTTATACCGAACTTTTAAGACCACCAACTTATGTTGTGTAACTACACATTCACCAGAGTATACCTTACAATCTACATACGAAGCTCTATCCTCTCTTCTAGCAAGAAAGAAATCAATCTGACTACAATTTTGACCGTTGCGAAAAGTGATCAGATGTGATTCTCTTTTCCTAAAAAAGGTATTTGCCAACATCAAATCATAAGCTAATGACACACTCAAGATGTCTTCGCCCGCCTCATTCTAGTCTCATATCCAAAACCTCCATGAACTTTATCAAAAGCTCAACTACTCCGACCGACATGTCCATTTAGATCTCCTCCTATGAATACATTCTCCTCATGTGGTATCTGCCTTAAAATCTGTTCTAGTTCTTCCCAAAATTTGCTTTTCTCGAACGCTTGCAGTCCAACTTGTGGGGCATACACACTAAGGATATTCATAATCAAATCCACCACTACTAACTTAACTAAAATAATCCTATCTCATATTCTTTTAACATCAACAACTCTATCCTTGAAATTTTTATCGATCAGAATCCCAACTCCATTTATACTCTTTGTTGTGCGTATATACCATAGCTTGAATCCTGTGTCATCCACTTCCTTAGCCTTCTCTCCTTTCCATTTAGTCTTTTGTAGGCAATCAATATTCACTTTTCTTCTAGCAAAAGTATCTATCAATTCCCTCAATTTAACCGTTAAGGTTCCTACATTCCAACTCCCCAATCTAATCCTTACCCCTTAGGTTTTTCTTGCCCCGCACACTCGCCCACGGGAGTGTGAAGACCCTTGCTCATTTATCACCACATTTGAGCACAGATGTGGCGCATCACTCTAGGAAAATTAGCCCAAGGCTGGCTTCTTTACCCCTTGCACCTACCTATCTTGGTGCAAAGACCCTTACTCATTTTTCATTACACTCGAGCGCCGATGCAACGCGTCGCTAAGAAGATTACGCTCCAACGAAATACCAATAGGGTTCATCTCATAAAGGTAGCTCTTTTTTTATAATTGGCTCGCTACGCCTGACGTAACCCTCCTCCTTTACCTGGCTTGGGACAGGCTTTGTAGACTACATAGGCGAAGTTGAGAGCAAATCTTACAATGAAAAAAAAATAGTGCCTTCAATATACACGTGATATCCACAATAAACAAAACAAAAACATGTGAAATTTTTATTTATGACGACTAGATCCTACATGGAAATAGAAACTAGGAAAGTCAAAAAAGTTTGAGTGCACTACTTTAAACTATAATTGAATGATTGAGGGCAACTTTAACTTTTTTATATGAAAATTGGATGGATTAAGTTATATAAGTGGTCGATATAGCGCAACCTTAGCCTTATTGCCTCTAAAATTGACCAAAGAATGCAATATTTCCTAATTTAGATCATAGTTTTCGGTCACACTGGGAAGACTATGGGTTGGCCGAATTTCTATTTCATGTGGGTTCAGTCCTGAAAATTCACAAACCTTTTGTTCACAAAATTCGAGGCATCTCTTACTTTTCAAAGACGTTTAACATGCTAAACAAACCCTTTGTTCACAGAATTAGAGATTAATATGCTCAATACATATCCACTCATTTTGCCAATAAAAAAATAGGAAGTACGTGCAAAAAAGGCAACAATTCCTAACAATAATCAGAAATAATATCAATTCTCCACTCATCTCTTATTTTCCTCCTTTTGGCTGTTTACTAAATTTATTTAATTTACTAAACGTAGAAGATATTTGGTTGAAACAGTAGTATATGTTATTATTATTCTCATTGTTTGACGACACGTGCACCACTAGTTTTTTTTTTGGTCGGAGAGCACCGCTAGTAAATCAACTACATTTGCAGGCGAATGATTAACAATAAGTTCAGTATAAGAAGTTAAACAAACTTCAACAAAAGTCAAGAAAGCATTCCTCGTAAATGCTGATTAAATTAATATTGTATTTTGCGGAGATAATTTCAAGGACAAGCCCTTTATACAACCAAGTTGATTAATGGCCACTTTGCAAAGGATCATATTAGCAATTCCACAATAAGTTCAGCATTAGAAGATAAAGTTCAACAAAAGTTAAGGAAGCATTCCTCGTAAATGCAGGTTGAATTAATTTTGTATTTTGCGGAGATAATTTCAAGAAATGTAGGTGCAGAATTCAAAGTCACAAAAATGGCCACTTTTCAAAAGATCATAGCAGCATCCGTCATTGCGCTTTTTCTCATTTTCAGTGTGGCGAGGAGTGATCCAGACGAAACTCTAGTGAGCAAAATATGCAATGGAGAAACGTTTGCGTCACACAGTTCCTACGATCTTAACCGCAATGATGCTATCCAGTGCTTGATTGATCATACGGCAGATTCGGATTTCAATCCTTATTGTATGGTTGGTAGTTGTTACGGCCATGCGACATGCAATGGGGCGCTTTTTCATTCTGATTGCCAAATATGCCTAATTGACATTACGGAAATGATGGATCTAGATTTAATGATACTTCTAAATTTATGTTACTAAATCTTTTCCCATCTTTTTGTGCATACTGATAGCCACCCACGTCATAAAGGATTGCCTTATTGTTGTTCAATGGAGCTTCCGCTTAAGATTACAATTTCGCATTCAGTTCTAGGGAAAAAGTACCAAAAAGTCACTAGCCTATTGTATTAATATCGATTCAATCCTAAACATTTCAATCGGATTAATTCAGCGATAAAACTTTTTACATTGGAACCAACTGAGTCCGTTCGGACTATTTTGGTTAGGTATCGCTGACGTGAACGTCGGACATCTTAAGTGGCATGGCCGGCACTAATATTGACTTTTCTATTTTTTTTGTCTTTTCATTTTGGCCAACAAGGTCGGGGCCCTCGCCTAGGCCCTTGCTAGAGCTGGGCGAGGGCCTCACCAAGAAGGAGGAAAAAATAAAAAAACTAAAAAAGTTAAGGAAAATTTATGAAAATATTATTAAAAATTCAGCGCCTAACATGCCATATAAGATGGCCAATGTCCATATCAGTGATTTTCGACCAAAATTAGCACAAGAAAATGAATGGGTGTCAATGTGAAAAAGCTTAGGACTAAATTATTTCAATTAAAATATTTATGATTGAATCGGTATCAATACAATATGTTTATGATTTTTTTTTTTTTTACTTTTTCCATCAATTTCGGTTGTTTACTTTTTGGTACTCATCAATGCCATTGGAAGCTTTCCCTGACGGATCAAATCAGACACACCTCCGTTTTGATAGGTTCGTAAAGGCTGTTCCACGTGCAGGCCAGATGCTTGATGTGAGAAAGCACAAAAAACTTGAAATGGTTAAATAATTGAAAGTTGAAAGGGCAAGAAATAGGTTTGAAGAAGAAATTGGTGATTCTCTACAGCTGTCAGACTAAGAGGTCTGGTTGGAATTACCGCATAAAGCGTAAGATGGCATTTTCGGTCCACGCTTAATCGATATATGTGTTAGTTATTTTACAGGAGAATGAAAATTTCTTTCATTTACTACTTTTTGGCGAAACACTTGTAACATATTTATTCCAAATTAATTTTTTGAGCATAATAAATCCAAAATCGTACACTTGCAACAAATTTTTCCCAGACAAATTTATTTACTACCAAAAAGGCTTAAAGTGATACATATATAATAAATTTGCCATCCATTAATTTTTATTGAAATTGGTATACCTGTGATAAACGGAGGGTAAAAATCTCAAATTGGTACACTTGTTAACTGTCATGTTATCTAACCCGGCAATTTGACGGTAAAATTTAATAGCAACTAACGAAAGGTAAACTTATCATGGATGCATCGGTTTGAAATTTTTTATGATAAAAAAGTTATCGAGACAAATTTATGGTATGTATACCAATTTGGACTTTTCATGATATTAACCTCCTTTTTTTCCACTTTCATACAATAAGTCGTCGAATTTAAGTAACGAAAAAAGAAAAGCTAGCCTAACCTCTAATTAGGAATATGGAGTTGTTAGCCTGATAGTTTGACAGTATATTTCTGACTATATGATCTCCCAAGCGATGAGTGTTTTATGCAAAAACACGTAGTGATGAAATGTGAATCTATGATTTATGAATACACCTTAGAAACATGCGTGGGAAAAACCTGATCGTCCACTGGAGAGCATTTCGTGGACAGTCTGTTTGTACTCATCAACTCTTCGATTACCTGAACAACTTTGGTGGACTGTTTTCGTTTGGAAACTGGTCTCAGCATGTTACCAAACGCTTTGCTTTTGGCGCTTGCTTTTTTGACCCATAAGTCTTTGGGAGTCTTTTCCCCTATTCTTGATTCCCTTTCTTCTGGACCCGACGCGTCTTTCGAACCACCTAACAATTTTGCACATGCTTATCTTAGGGATCTTCTCGTCTGTCAACCCTATTCCCACTGGCTAGAATTTGATTTCCTCATCGGAGACCCTTAACGTTAAGCACACCAACAAGAAGAAGGTGGGCTATATCAAAAATGGCAGAAGCAGTGCTCTATAACCTCGCCGCCGACATACTGAAATTGGCCGGTTCCATAACCTCTTCGAAGATCCAACTTGTACGAGATGCGAGAGATGAGCTCCGAAGCCTTAAGCATACGGTCGAGACCATCCAAACTGTGCTCTTGGATGCCGAGAAGCAGCGATGGCACCAGCGCCAGGTCAAGCACTGGCTCAAGAGGCTCAAAGACGTGATGTACGAAGTGCAGGACTTGCTCGAAGATGTCGCCACTGAAGATCTGAGGCGGAAGGTCACTTCCGGCAACAAGGTGTTGAAAGAGGTACACGTTTTCTTCTCCAAATCAAATAGGCTTGCACACCGCCTCAAATTGGCTCATAAGATTCGGGAACTTAGGAAGACACTAGATCGGATTAGAAATGCCAAGGACTTCCATTTAGAGCCATGTCTGAGCGAGGCAACTGTTGCTATGTTGAGGAGGAGGACAACTCACTCTTTCGTTTGTGAGGAAGAAATAATTGGTAGAGAAGAGGATAAGAGGCAGGTCGTCGAGCATCTGTTTCTCCTCCTCCTGCAGAGAGTGTTTCGGTTGTTTCGATCATTGGGATAGGAGGACTTGGGAAAACCGCGCTTGCTCAGCAGGTATACAATGATGACAAGGTGAAAAATTCTTTCAAGCTTAAGATGTGGATGTGTGTTTCCGACGTCTTCAATGAGGAATTGATCATCAAAGAAATACTGAAATCTGCCCAAGATGACTGCCAAGGGGATCCCGAGATGAGAAATCTGCAAGACATTGAGAATAAGTCTAAGGACCAGCTGCAGAGGCTCCTTCGCAAGGTACTAGATGGAAAGAAATACTTGCTTGTTTTAGATGACTTGTGGAATGAAGATCGCCATAGATGGTTGGAGCTCCAACGTTTGCTTAAGGGTGGTTCATGGGGGAGTAAGGTACTCTTAACCACACGCAATATGTCGGTCGTGCAGGCTAGAGATGCAAGATCTCTTATTCACATTCTGGGTTCTTGTCTGAAGATAATTCGTGGGAATTATTCAAGAAAATGGCTTCTGAAGATGGGGAAGAATCATTAGACCCGAGACTGGATGAGATAGGTCGAGATATAGTTCAAAAATGTGGTGGTGTTCCCCTTGCCATCAGAACTATAGGTAGTCTTTTATACAACAAAAAGGAAAATGAGTGGCTCTATTTCAAAGGTCATGAACTTTCAAAAATAGATAAGTTGGACCAGGGAATTATGGAAGTCCTCAAGCTCAGCTACGACCATCGTCCATCGAAATTAAAGCATTGTTTTGCATTTTGTGCTTTGTTTCCAATAGATTATGTCTTTGACAAACAAAAATGATATAGCTTTGGATGGCGCAAAGCTTTATTGAGTCATCAGACGGCAATGAGGACCTAGAAGAGATTGGGGATAGCTATGTATCGAGCCTATTGAGTAGGTCATTCCTTGAAATCGAACAGGTTGATTGCTCCACAGGTGAGGTGAAAAAATTCAAGATGCACGATCTTGTGCATGATCTTGCCTTGAAAGTCGCAGGAAATGAGTGCATGGTGGTTAATCTCAATGAAGGCGGCATCGTTAGAAGAATTCGACATGCATCATTTGATTCACAATCGTCCTCATTACAGGAGGTGACCTCTCTACTTGAAGCAATCAATCTACGAACATTTCTCTCTCTGAAGAAGAGCAGAACATTCCTACAAAACTTGTCCCCACATCAATATCATAGGATATTCTCCAAGTCAAGGCATTGTCGAACGTTGGTGTTGGCCTGTGCAGATTTTTGTATCCCTCATTCATTCGGGAGTTGGTTGAAGAAATTAAGATTTCTTGACCATTCCGAAAACCAATCCATCAAGATTCTGCCATACTCAATCACGGATATGCTGAATTTGCAACTCTTAAACTCTCAGGTTGCAAGGAGGTTACATCCCTTCCAAGAGATTTGACGAAATTGGTCAACGTTAGACGCCTCTTAATCGATGGGTGTGTCTCATTGAGTCACATGCCTCGTGGGTTGAATCACTTGTCTTTACTTCGGACTTTATCCCAATTCATCACACAAAAGACGGATCATAAAGTACCAGGTGGAGTGGGGACGATAGATGAATTGGGTGGATTAAACAAATTGGTCGGATCCATTACTCTTCGAAAGTTGGAGTTCCTTCAACCGGCACCGAACGAAGGCCACTTGAGGGAAAAGCGATGGCTTCGTTCCTTGGAGTTAGATTGGTCATGGGTGAAGCAAGATAAACGAAATGAGAGCGATGAATCGATCGTGTGGGAGAACCTCATGCCACACCCAAATTTGGCCCGTCTGACCATATCGTATTACATGGGCAGCTTTCCTCCATCTGCAATCTCGTTAAGCTCTGTTGGAATATATAAATATTAAACCGCACCTTCTCCTAATAACTTAAAATTTTAGAGCAGTCAATTGTGGTCTTATCAAATCTCACATGGTATCAGAGCATGAGTTACTGAGTTCAAATCTTTCCAGATCTAGTACTTGGCAAAAGACCAGACTAAGCTTGAGAAAGAGTGTTGCGAAGGCAACTGACGGGAGGATATCAAGATCATCGACGGTATGATTTACAAGTAACTTTCCCAAAACTTTCATCCTTGCAAGTATCGCGTTGTCTGCACCTGAGTTCCGTGCCATTGTTCCCCTGGATAGAGAACTTGAGCTTATCAGGAGTTAGCTCAAAGTTGTTGGAACAACAGGTGATGGCCGTCCCAAATTTTCCATCGGAAGCAGCATCAGCATACACATTCGCCCCTCTCTCTAAATTGAAGAATCTGAAGTTTCTTGGTGGGATGGATCTGGAGCACTCGATGCTCGAGACTCTACTTCCATTCCTTGGTAATCTCAAGTCCATGCGCCTCATTGATTGCGTCGAACTGAGGAGTCTCTCCAGTGGCATGCAGTACGCATCCTCGCTCCAGCAGCTCGCCATTTGCGCTTGTGAAAAGCTCGACTTGTTGAGCCACTATGATGAGCATGGAACCCAGTGGCGCTCCCTATCGAAACTCCATGCTCTTCGAATCACACAACTTCCAAAGATGGTGGCATTACCGTAGGGGATTCAACATGTCACCACCCTGCAATTTCTTAGGATTGAACGCTGTGAGAATCTGACGAGTCTTCCTGATTGGATTGGCAATTTTTCTTCTCTCCAAAGGCTTCAAATTATTGACTGTCCAGGCTTAACGTATTTGCCTGATGGGATATGCCACCTCACATACTTGAAGGAATTGAAAATCGTCAGGGGTGCCAAGCGGAAAGCGGTGCAGATTAGAAAAAAATTGCGCAAATTTCAAGATCCGGGTCGTCTAATCTTTCCTTAGAACGGTAGACACCTAACCTTACAATCTGGGCCGTCCATTTTTGAACGGACGGCCCAAATCTTAGATTTTTAGGGGGATAATTTTTTAAATTTTTTATATATTATTTATTAATTATAATCTGGGATATCCATTTATAATACGAACAGCCCAGAAAACTAGGGGTTAACATTTTAAGGAAAGGTTAAATGATTCTTTCCTACATTTCATGCCTGTCATTCGAATTAGAGCTAATATAAGGATATCGTGTCTCGGGGGAAAAAAGAAGAAGAAAAAACTCCTTTGACGTTACTTTTGTATCTTTTTTTCCTCAAGGTTTTATTTGCACAAGTATATATTTTGGTACAACCGTATATTCCTCCTCATAAATTTAACCGTTGGCAGTTTGCAAAGAGCATGAGCTTTCCAAAATAGATAAGGTGAATGAGTCAAATTAGAAAAAATGATTCATGACAATACTGTCAGTTATTTCTGATCGTAGATCCACATATCATATATCATTGTATATTTTGCATAAAAACTCATTAATTAAAAAAATCATGAGATAAAAAATAATGACACTACTGTCAAACTATCAGGAAAATAGTTCTCGGCAAACTATGCAAGTTATGCAACTAAGCCTACACCAGTTTCCATCTTGCTTCAAGCATTGCTTTGCATGATGTGCGTTGTTCTCAAAAGATTTATGTCATTGATAAGTAGATGATGATACCACTTTCAAGTGTCACAAGGCTTTATCGGACCATCAGATGGGGCGCGAACGCTGGAAATAACAGCCATAGTTACTTCTCGTGTTTGCAGTGTTGGTAGGCATGCAGACGGGTGGGTTGAGTTATAGATGGTCCGATCAAAAAATGAACCAATTTATTTGCAATTTAGATTCCTCGATCGATACCTGATCCATCCCGGTATTCATTTTTAGCATTTTTTTTCTTCTTATATTATTGCCTTTGAAGAATGGATGACATGGTGTGAAGGAGCCAGTGAAAGTCCAGGTTACACCATTTAAATGATGGAACGAGGGGTGTCAAATGTACTCGCGCAGAGCGGGCTGGCCTGACCCGAAATTTTCTTGAAATTTTGGGTCGTTTCGGGCTCGGTATGGCACTCCGGCCGAGTCGGGCTGGGTTGGCCCGCTGTCCAACTATATTTAATATCTATTATTTATTTTAAATTTAATTTATTTTCATATTTTATTTTTATATTCTTTTATTTTAAGGGTTTATTAATTGATTTTATTTTTAAAAAAATTTAAAAAGGAAAGAAAAACAGAAATCGATCGGCTCGATTGCGGTATTGCTCCGTTCAAGCTGGCTCGGGCCTGGTCGAGACCCAGTTGACACCCCTATGGAACAAGTTCGGGCTTTGGTTTTGGGCTTAATATAAATAGGATCTTATTAGATTCGTTAATGCCACGAGTCAATTCCTTTATAACCCCGCCTAGTCTAATGATACATTATTTGATGCGACGCATTTTTTTCTTCTAATTACGGTTGTGCAATTCTAATGCCCATACATAAGGATAAAAGATGCAAATAAACAGTAATGAAGGCAATAATCATAATGATACTGTGACATTCTGGTTTTCCTTGTCATTTCGAGACTTATCAATGAAAACATATCTATCGATGTATTTCAGTCTTATCTCGCTCGGATCTGATCAATCTCGAGTTAACTAACCAAAAAGGGGAAGGCTAATGCAAGACAATGTACGTAGACCTAGGGAACTCGAATAAGAAATGTCACTTTGACCATAAAGATTGCTGAGGGAATATTTAGAGCCATTAAAGACTAATCTAAGAATGATTAAGGAATTCGTTGCTAGCATTATACTATTGGAATGTGGGTGATGCCGCTCAACTAATGTATAATTTGTAAAATTTTCGTAAATCGAACAATGAAGATTGAGACTGTCGGAGCTAGTAATAAACCATCGCAATTACATGACAACTAAAGTAGCCATGAACTAATAAGTCCTCAGTGTGATGAGAATCACAAAGTCGATACGCGTAACGTCTGCAAAAGCCACCCGTTAGTTTGGGATAATCTGAAATTTACATTTGACAAAGAATTGACCCAGAGGTGGATCTCGAAATTGGGAAATCAAAAATAAAGAATTCTAACATTCTAATTGAGCTAGACGTCGCCTCACTGAAGATAATTTGAATTGGAAAAGTGACGTTTCGGACGACGAGTGTAAAATTACCATTTTGTCCCTCAAGGATTGGTCTTGTCTTAGCAAATGAAGAAGGGCAATTTAGTCAATTTTAAATCCCTATAGCTGCAAAAAATTTGAGAGGCAAGGGAGTCATTGAAGCTTTGATATTATTAACTAAGGACAAGTGTCAAATTTTTGGAGATTTAGCAATTAACAATCACTTTTACACCTACCATTCTCCCACTTTAACCAAGATGAAGTATTGTGGATAGTCCCTCACCCTTCTTCCTTCATCTAAACCCTCTCTCTCCCTCTCCCTCTCATTTTCTTCTTTCTTCTTCTTCCTCAACCAAGCTGCCTTCACCCGACCAGTTCTGATCGCCGGCTTCGCCACCATCGATGGCCACCTCGTGTCGTGTCAGCCACCACCATCATCCTCAACCTTTCCCCTACAAGAATCATGTCGACCGTTCGTTGATTGGAGGCCCCAATTTACCCGACTAGCCTTAATTCCAAAATTGGACAGAATTGGGCTCAGTTGGGAGTAGGCCTTCGTTCAACCACTTTGGGGCTTCGATTTGCTTCAAATTTTTGGTGAGAACTTTTTAACCCATAGTACTAGTATTAGCTGATGGAAATATCGATTTTGATTGAGTTTGGAAGGGTAAAGATGGCTGGTTTGTGATGATTCTCCAAAACAATCGCCGGTGGATTTGGGGAAACCGAGGTTGTTTGCGGCACTTTTGACGTCGACTCGCTCCAAAACTCTCAGTAAGACTCCTATAGACATAATACGATATGTTAGCAAGTTGATTTTGTGGTAAATCAAGGTTTAGAGTTGAATTATGGACTGATTAAAGGGGTAGAGAGCTAAATCGAATTATATTCTATTTCAGATTGGTTAAACCAAAACCTTAAGGGTTGTTGGAGGTGTCGTCATGCTTTAAATTAGTCGTTAAGACATACTATAATTTCAATCGAGTTGCTAATGAGGTGTATGCTTCGTGAAATGGCGATTAGATGAGATAAATTGATTAATTGGATGATTTTCTTTAGGTTGCGCGGCTGCCCTATTTTAGACCAAGGGAACCAATTACTTAGGGAAGCTTTTGGAGGGATTTTGCTAGTTAAAATTAAAGGTAAGTGGTTCCTAAACCTTCGTTAGGACAGTAGGACGCTACTGGACTAGTTGGAGTTAGATTGGATGAGTATTTGTGAAATTGTCGCAATTAATGTTTATAATCGATCGAGGTAACCAATGTGCAAGTTACGTGTATTCCTTTTGATGAGGAATTGCTATTCTTATGACTAAGCTGTGCGCGTGTACTTGCTTGATATGTAAGTTATATGTTTGATATTGCATCGTGGGTGGTTATTATTGTTGTCTCACATGCTAAAGAATCATTGTTTGATGGATAAAACTGTACTCGATCATAAAGTCTTAAGAGGGAAGTGAGACTTGTAAGCTTACGAGCTTTTGGCACCCTTGTACGTTGGAACGCGAGGATTGCAATGAGGGATATCCTGATGCGTCGAGACACGGGATAAGCTTTTGTATGTGTCGACACTAGCCTTGTTATGGTATCGAAACCTAAGGCGTTTTAACGCGGGTTTGGTTAAATGTTATGATCTGAGGCGTATTGACGCAGGCTAAGCCTGAGGCATTTTGACGCGGGCAGAGACGATGAAGCGAATCATAGTGCTAGTCTATTAAGCTTGATCATATATCTTTATGTATGCCTTGAGTTGGGAATTATACGTCGATTGATGGTACACCATGATGACTGTTTATCATATGCCTTTCTATTGTGCACCATGACGATTGCTTGTCTTATGTTGTTCATTGATATGCCTCTGCTTATTGTTTGAAATTGTTTCTGGGTGCACTGACGGTCTAGCCTAGGATTAGAAATTTGCTTATTGAGATGTAAATCTCACCCCATCGTGAGACTTCACTTTTTCAGACTCCAAGCCCTGAAGTATATTTCTAGTCCGTCTAGGCGGTCTTGAGGAGATGACCGCCTATTTTGACGAATGCTTTGATGGTCGGGGTACTGTATACGTTATAAAACGTACTACCGTTTGGGTTGATGAGGGAGGAGAGGAGTGGAAGCCATATAGGTTCGAGGCATGGTACCATAGGACTGGTGAGAATACCACGGGTCCTTTGAAGCCCACAAAGGTACGCCGATGAGTGGTACCTAGCTGGTGTCACCCCATCCGATATGAGGTAGAAGTAGAGATTTCTATGTTAAGATCGAGGAACATACCAGAGAAGGCCCCTACTGTCAAGAAAGACATTGAGGTGATAGAGGTCTCAGCTTCGGAGGACGCCATGGAGGACGATTCTATTGATGTGCGCACGGAGACTTTTTCTAACTACGATCCAGCTGAGGACGAGGGCGAAGACGAAGACGAAGCAAGTAGTTCATCTTAGTGGTCTCTGTTCTTCCTAGGGGGTTATCTTTTGAGATTGTCTTTTGAGGGTATGATTCCACTTTGGGGACTTAGGTAGCCGTTGTCTTTTGGTCAGTCCCTGTAGTTTGAACTTGAATCTTGCGTATAAACTCATATTTATGTTATGTATACTTATATTCTCGCTATCCCATGTTTTCTTTCTACTTATGTACGGAGGTGTCTATTTATTTCGTTTCCGCATGCGTATTTCATATCACACGTATCGCATGTGTCGTATCCTGGGTCTTGAGCAGTTATAAGTGGATGTGGCGCGCTCGCCTCAGGGCGCGGGGTGTGACATCCTCATTTGTTTGGTATCAGAGTAGGGTCGGCTCAATCCAAGTTGATTGAGGATTGGAGTAATAAGGGGGAATAAGTTGGGATCGACTGGGTAGCGAGATTTTAGGAGGTTCGTTAGAGTTAGACACGAGATGCATGTCATATGGATTGGCACATGTGGATGGCATGTTGCACTGGCATGATTGTGGTAGTTTTGTGAAGATCAAGCTTCGTACTTAGCACTGGATGCTATTCATGAGTATTGACTTGTTGAGTGAATGATCGGCTCTAGTTGTACTAAATTGCAGAAGTGACTGGAATCGAGTTGTAGTTGTGAATTTTTTATTGACGTACTCTTGGAAATGACTGTCTGAATGGTTGCCTTGTTATGATTGTTGTTTTAAGGTGTAGTTTAGAACCTCCGGAATTGAGTAGATAACCTAAGGCTCTAATTCCGTGGTGGAATTATAGTGGTCTAGGTGTGGTAAGTGTGGACCAAAATGTGCAACCAACCCAGAAGACCTGGAAGACATAGAAGTAGAGCTTCTAGCTCGAGGCCGCCCGTGGCAGAGGATCCAAGGATGGATGGAGTGCTAAGAGCACTAGAGAGGATTGGTGATCTGATGGATAGACAAACCCAAGATAGGGATGCTGCCATCGCTCAAGCTGTGGGAGCTGCCATGGTTGTTGCTAACGCAAATAATGGCAAAATTGGAGATAACGAAAATAATGGCAATGACGGTCAGGGCGATGAAGCGGATAACGCCCAAGAAGGGGGAAATGCGACTAGGCAAATGGGTCAGTTGGTCGAGCATTTTATTAAACTAAAGCCAACTCAATTCAATGGGACTGGAGATCCTGAACTAGTACCAAGATGGATAGAGAAGCTTGAGAAAGCTTTTGGGGTTTGGAGATGCACCGACGAAGAGAAGGTATTGTTAGCGGTGTACCAACTAGAAAGTACTGCTAACGATTGGTGGAGCGCCACCAAGAACGGAGTGTTTTCGGAAGAAACCGCCTTGACTTGGGCTACTTTTACTACTGCATTTAATGACAAGTACTTCTCTGAAACTGCGCATGAAAGGAAGCAAGTGGAATTTCAACAATTGCGCCAGAATCATCTGATAGTGGATCAATATGAGACCGAATTTGCTAGGCTGTCAAGGCACATACCAGCGTCAGTAGAGGACCCACTGGAAAATGCACTGAGGTTTCGCGACAGATTAAGATCCGAACTTCGCAGTCAGATGGTGTAAGAACCTATAAGGAGATTTATGAGTGATGTTAAATGACAGAAAGGGATATGAAGAAAGAACAGCCACATCTAGATCGCGGTTTAGCTCGTTTCGAGATAATCGCCAAACGGGTAAGAAGCCTATGTCTATTAATAGGTGTTTCATTCCTCCAGCGAGAAAGAGCATTGGGAAACCGCCGCACCAGGCAAATTGGAATTCCCGCCTCTGTGGCAGGAGGCATGGAAATGGACCTTGTCCGGCTAGGACAAGAGCGTGTTTTAAGTGTGGTTAGTTGGGTCATCAAATGAGAAGTTGCCCTAATCAAGCCCTAAGACCCAAACCTCAAGGGCAATGACCACAGATAGGACTGTCCGCTACGAATCCACAAAATGATCAGAACTGACCGCCAGCTCAAGGGAGAGTTTACGCTGTGCCACGTAGGAAGGTGGAAAAAGCGCCTGGCGTGGCCGTAGGTATGATTTATTTAAGCGACCAAGCTACTTGCGCCTATTTGATCCCGGTGCTTCGCATTCTTTTATATCTACTCAGTTTGCTGATTTGGTTAATATGAAGTTGAAACCGTTGAACGTGATGTTGAATGTTACCACCCCGTTAAAGGATAATGTATTGGTTTCATTAGGCTGTGCGGACTGTAAGATGGCTATTGGTAGTAGCGAAGAGAGTATAGATTTGACAATGTTGCCTATGCACGATTTTGATGTGATCATTGAAATGGACTGGCTAGGTATGCAAAAGGCAATAGTTGATGTGGTAGCAAGTAATCCATTTTTATCTGGAGGGTTGCCCTAATTTCGAATTTGTGGCAAGTCGAGGAGGAACCTCGATTCCTTTAATCTCATCGCTTGAAGCGACAAAATTGTTAACCGAAGGATGTTAAGTTTATTTGGTTGCAGTAATGGATACGATTGCCGAGGAATCTAAGTTAGAGAGTATCTCTGTGGTGTGTAAATTTTTCGATGTCTTTCCTCAAGAATTGCCAGGATTACCACCAAAGATGGAAATTGAATTTGTAATTATATTAACTCCTAGAACAAAACCAATCTCGAAGGCACCTTATAGAATGTCCCTATTTGAGTTGAAAGAGTTAAAGGTGCAAATGCAAGAATTGTTAGATAAGGGATTCATTCGACCGGGTGCTTCATCGTGGGGAGCGTCAGTGTTGTTTGTAAGGAAAAAGGATGGATCCTTGCGCTTATGCATTGATTAGAGACAATTGAATCAAGTAACTATTAAGAACAAATATCCGTTGTCGAGGATTGACGATTTGTTCGATCAATTGCAAGGAGCTTCTGTGTTCTCTAAAATAGATCTGAGGACTGGTTATCACTAGTTGAGAATTAAGAAAGAGGACATACTAAAGATAGCTTTTATAATAAGGTATGGTCATTACGAGTTCACTATTATGCTTTTTGGATTGACTAATGCTCCAGCTGCATTTATGAATTTAATGCATCGAGTGTTTAAGGAATTCTTGGATATGTTTGTTATAGTCTTCATTGATGATATTTTGATTTACTCAAAGAGTAATGAAGGACATGAAGAACATCTGAGGATGGTCTTGCAGACTTTGAGGGAGCACTCAATTTACGCTAAATTTAACAAATGTGAGTTCTAGTTGAATAAAGTAACGTTTTATGGTTACGTAACGTCTGGAGAAGAAATTGTTGTAGACCCTGCGAAAATTGAAACAGTGATGAATTGGCCCGGACCTACTACTGTTACGGAAGTCCGGAGTTTCCTAAAACTGGCAAGTTATTACCGACGCTTTATGGAAAGATTTTCATCTATAGTCATTTCGTTGATGAGACTAACTAAGAAAGAAACAAAATTTGTGTGGGCGGATAAATGCGAGAAGAGCTTTCAAGAGCTTAAGCATCGGTTAATGACCACATCGATATTAGCGATCCCTTCTGGACCTGGAGGTTATGAGATATATAGCGATGCTTCACTAAAGGGACTGGGCTGTGTGTTAATGCAACACAGAAGAGTGGTAGCCTATAACTCTCGACAACTGAGACTTCACGAGGTGAATTTGCCAACTCATGATTTGGAATTAGCTGCGATTATCTTTGCCTTGAAAATCTGGAGACATTACTTGTGTGGCGAGAAATTTCGGATTTATACAGATCATCAGAGCTTGAAGTACTTCTTTTCCCAGAAGTAATTAAATATGAGACAACGTCGATGGATGGAGTTGCTTAAGGATTATGATTGCGACATTCTGTATCGCCTTGGAAAATCGAATAGAATCGCGGATGTGCTTAGTCGAAAATCAAACATTGCGTGTCTGTTAGTTAAAGGATGGTCATTACTTGAGGGATTAAGAGATTCTGAATTCAAATTGGAAGTCTGCCAGCTATCGAGTTTAGTAGCTACCTTGAGAATAGAACCTGAGATCCAAGATTTGCAACCTACGGACCCTGGAATTCAAAATATTCTTGAAATGGATGCAACGAAAAGAAAACTAGAGTTTCAAGCGTCCAAAGACAGGATTTTGAGATTTCGAGGGCGATTATGCGTGCCCAACGATGAGGAGCTTAGGAAAAGAATTTTATCTGAAGCTCACAGAAGCAATTATAGTATTCATCCTGGTAGCACAAAAATGTATCAGAATTTGCGTCAGCATTATTTGTCAGGCCCCGCGCCCCGGGCCCGAGCACGCGACTCCCTGCAAGCAAACCAAGATATCTCTCGATGTCCCAGGATCCGCACATAAGTCGAGAGACGTGTTATATATAAACACGCGGAAGCGACAATATAATAACTCTTCCGTACAAATATAAAGTGGGACCTGGATAGCGAGAATACCATTATACATAATATCCAAAAGTTCATACAAGAGCATAGCAACTAGATCCACTAGGGAGACAGGGTAATACAAAGAGGTCCATCACCCATAAAAGGAAACAGGCATCAGGGTCGTCGTCAAAGGTCGGACTAGAATACCAGGAGCTCCTAAGACGAACTGCTGGAGTCATTAGTCTCCTCTGCCTCCTTCGTGGGCACGTACTCCGAGAAGGTCTCAGAGCAAACCTCTACAGTGTCCTCCATGGTCTCGTCAGCGGACGGCTCCACCAGGTCATCCTCTGTAGCCTCGACCACTATGACCTCCTTAGTATCCTCCAGATCGGGCCCCTCTTAGGTCCATTCCCCGAACAGGCAACTGACCCCTCAGCCTGCTCTAAATCCCATGTGGGATGACACCAACTAGGGACGATTCCCTAGGGCTCCTTATGGGCTTCAGCGGCCCTGTAGAAACATCCCCAACCTTTCGGAACCAAGCCTCATACCTATGAGGCTTCCAGTTACTCCCACCCTCGTTTACCCATACTACTGTACACTTTTAGACATCAATGGTTCCCTACCCATCAGAGAACTCATCAAAATAGACAGACATCTCTTTGGGGTCTCCAAATCTGTCAAGCCACACCCTCAGGACCTAGGATCTATAAAAAAAAGGGGGTCCCAACACGGGGTGAGATTTATATCTCAGTAAGGTGGATCCTAACCCTAGATTAGGCCGATAGTCCATTCAACCAGTCATAAATATTAGCATTTCGCACAAATAAACGTGCGAGGCATTCAATGATCGATACAACGCACAGATGTCAGTCATGTAGTCATAGCATCATAACACATCCAGATGATCATGCACAAATTGCCATGCCACATCACCACTTCCACCCTTCAGACTGCCTCATTCTCATGCCCACGTTTAGAATGCTTTAGGCTCGGTCCGCGTAAACGCATCAGACCGTCATTGACAACCCGCGTAAACGCATCAGGTTTCAATGTTACTCCAGGCCAGTGTCGACATATCACAACTCTGTCCCGCGTTTCAACGCATCAGGACTATGGCCTTCTCAACCCCGCGTCTCATACGCATCAGGAGGCCATACAATTCTAACCCCATGCCTCAGCGCCTCAGGGCATTCCTCACATCACTCCACGTCTCATACGCATCAGGATACTACCATGTCTCAGCCATGCCAAAGTTTCAATTCAATTCACACACATAATGCAATGTGCAACTTAAGCACAAAGCATACACTTATGGCATGCAAGACGAGCAATTGACATTCACACATGGTAGTCTTTTCAAACACAAATATTGACACACATTCAAATCATCTATACCGTCCTAAGACGCACAAAGAACAATCACATTAAAAACCCTTCAAGGATCACCCAAAATTTAACCCGACTTGTCCAATTGAGTCCAATCTTCCTATCATAGTTTTAGGGTTCCCTTACCTCAAGCTTAATGTCACAAAATCCTTCTCCCAAGCACCTCAAGAATTCGGTCCAAGCAGCCTAAGAACAATTCAGCTGTGCAACCTATTGAAATTTCATTCAATCGTCAATTTCTCTTGCCCAATCACCAATCCATAGATCACAAACTTTCATGATATGTCTCCCAATATCCTAGCATATCTCATTGATAAATTTGAGACTCAAATCCAATCATCAACAACCCCCACAAAATCGGTATGCACAGAACTGAACCGGGCTATTTTCGGTTCTGTGTATATCGCAATTATCCAGCCCTTAAACTACCTCAAATCCACCATTTATTCACTACCCTACTTGCTAACATGTAGATCTAAGGGTTTGGGAAGCTCACCGAAGATTTGAGGCTGAGTCGTCACTAGAAACTCCTTGAATATCACCAGTTTCCCTTAGTCCTCAAATCGGCAGTTCTAGCCCTTCAAACACAAGACCCATTTGGAGTCAAAACTCCATCAAATTAACCCTAAATTTTTACCACAGATCACTCTATGAGTCCCCTAGATCTCCACAGAATTTGGTTGAAAAACTCCAAAGTTTCGGGGTCCTAAGAGGCCAGAAATGTAGCTTACCTCTGGTTGCGACGATTTCTGTTGACTCGCGGGAGATCGGCTGGCCGGAGCTTTTCGGTGGATCAAACAACTTGCTTCCACTTCGAGGATGTCAGCAAGAGGTCGAGCAAGGTGTGGATGGTTGGCTTGGCGGCTAGAAGTTGCCGGAGAGGGTCGTCGGCATGAGCGAATCGGAGGAATAAAAACTTGACGGGTGGTAGCAGTTCGGCAAAGGGAAGTAGAAGAAGAAGAAGAAGATGGCCCACAGTGAAAATGAAGAAGATGGCCGACCAAGAGAGAGAGAAAAAGGCTATATTCAATTTTCAAAAGTCAATGAGTTGAATGGTAGTTGGGGAAAAGTGGAAATGTCCACTCAAGGGCAATCCATTGACACATGTCCAATGTGTCAATCAAGCCAATCCAATGGCCATGATCCTCTCTCATTTTCGGCAATCTTGGGGGTATATTAAAGACCAAAATGCCCTCGTCCAATTATATAGGTAAGTCTAAGGCTTGAGGGGTAAAATGATAATTTTACCCCCAACATCCGGAACGTCGTTTTTCTCATTCCAATATTCTTTGATAAGGCGATAGCCAATCCAATCATGATGTTGGAATTCTTGATTCTCCATTTTCAATTTTCAAGACTCGTTTCTGATCGTTTTCTCTATCAGACGTGGTTCCAGCCTATTCCGAACCGACGGACAGCTTTTGCAGACGTTACGCGTATCGACCTTATGATTCATATCACATTTAGGGCTCGTCAATTCATGGTGACTTTGGTTGTCATGTAATTGTGAAGGTCTATTACTAGTTCCTATGGTCTCGATTGTCAACGATCGATTTAGGAAAATTTTGCAAATTATACGATGGTTAGGCGGCATCATCCACACTCCAATCGTATAACGCTATCAATGCATTCCTTAATCGTTCTTAGATCGGCCTTTTGTGGTTGTAAATGTCCCATCGACAATCATTATGGTCACAACGCCATTTCTCATTCGAGTTTCCTAGGTCCACGTACCTTGTCTCGCGTTAGCCATTCCCTTTTGGTCAGTCTACTCAAATTGATCAGATTCGAGCGAGATATGACTAAAACACATCACTGGATACACTTCTCATTAATGAGTCTGAAAATAACCGGGAAATCAGAATGTCACATTATTGGTGGAACGGGATGAAGGTGGACGTAGCTAACTATGTGGCGAAGTGCCTTACGTGTCAGCAGGTAAAGGCACAACATTGTAAGCCCGGTGGATTGTTACAACCCTTAAAAATTCCTGAATAGAAATGGGAGCACGTGACTATGGATTTCGTGATGGGATTGCTAATGAGCCAAAGAGATCATGATTCGATTTGGGTAGTTGTGGACAAATTGACCAAGTCTGCGCATTTCATCCATGTACAAAAGGACTTTGCAGTGGACAAGTATGCTGAATTGTATATGCGTTATATAGTACGATTGTATGGGGCATCTGTTACGATTACGTTGGACAGAGATCCTAAATTCACGGCGAAATTCTGAAAGAGCCTTCAAGATGCCATGTGAACTAGACTATAGTTCATTATGGCGTATCATCCACAAACAAAAGGACAATCGGAGAGAACGATACAAACGCTCGAGGATATGTTACGAGCGTGTCATATACTTCAAAGGTGGATGGGAGGACCAGTTGCACTTGGCAGAATTCATGTATAATAACAGCTATCAGCAAAGTATCCAAATAGTACCTTTTGAAGCACTTCATGGAAGAGCCTGCAGAACCCCGATTTGCTGGAATGAAATTGGAGAGAGAAGCATTATAGGCCCAGAGTTGGTAGAACAATCAGTGGAGGCTGTAAGGATAATTCGAGAAAGGCTAAAGACAGCACAGAGTCGTTAGAAAAGTTATGCTGACAAACATCGCAAGTCCTTGGAGTTTCAAGTGGGTGATCAAGTTTTCCTTAAAGTGTCACTGATGAGAGGGCTATTTCGGTTTAGAAAGAAAAGAAAACTGAGTCCAAGGTACAAAGGTCCTTTTGAAATTTTAGAATGGATTGGAACCTTGGCCTACAGACTTGCCTTACCGCCTAATCTATCCCAAGTGCATAATGTCTTTCATGTATCAAAGCTAAGGAAATACGAACCAGACTCGACACATGTGTTGGATTATGAGACGATCAAGATAGATGACCGCGTGTCGTATGTGGAAAAGCCAATCAGAATTGAAGATCGAAAAGACTAAGTTCTGAGAAACAAGACAATTCCACTGGTTAAAGTAATTTGGGAGCACCATGGGACCAAAGGTGCTATGTGGGAAAGCGAAGAAATGACGAGGCATCAATACCCCCCATTTGTCTGAATAGTTGGACTTAGTGTAAATTTCGTGGACGAAATTTTTGTAAAGGGGAAGAGTTGTGACATTCTGATTTTCCCTGTCGTTTCGAGACTTATCAATGAAAACATATCTAACAATGTATTTCAGTTTTATCTCACTAGGATTTGATCAATCTCGAGTTAACTGACCATAAAGGGGAAGGCTAACGCAAGACAATGTACGTGAACCTAGGGAAGTCGAATAAGAAATGACACTTTAACCAAAAGGATTGCAGAGGGAATATTTAGAGCTATTAAAGACCGATTTAAGAATGATTAAGGAATTCATTGCTAGCGTTATATCATTAGAACGCGGGTGATGCCGCTTAACTAATGTATAATTTGTAAAATTTTTCTAAATCGAACAATTACGATCAAGACTGTCGGAGCTAGTAATAAACTCTTGCAATTACATGACAACCAAGGTCGCCATAAACTGACGAGCCCTCAATGTGATGAGAATCATAGAGTCGATATGCGTAACGTCTGCAAAAGCCACCCGTTAGTTCGAGATAACCTGAAATTTACATTTAATAGAGAATTGACCCAGAGATGGATCTCGAAATTGGGAAATGAAAATAAAGAATTCCAACATTCTAATTTAGCTAGACGTCGCCTCACTGAAGATAATTTGAATTGGAAAAGTGACGTTTCGGACGACGAGTGCAAAATTACCATTCTGTCCCTCAAGGATTGGCCTTGTCTTAGCAAATGAAGAAGGGCAATCTAGTCAATTCTAAATCCCTATAGCTGCCGAAAATTTGAGGGGCAAGGGAGTCATTAAAGTTTTGATATTATTAACTAAGGACAAATGTCAAATTTTTGAAGGTTTAGCAATTAATAATCACTTTTACACCTACTATTCTCCCACTTTAACCAAGATGAAGTATTGTGGATAGCCCCTCACCCTTCTTCCTTCAGCCGAACCCTATCTCTCCCTCTCCCTCTCATCATCATCTTCTTCTTCAACCGAGCTGCCTTCACCCGACCAGTTCTGATTACCGGCTTCGCCACCATCGACGGCCACTTCCGACGGCCACCTCACCTCGTGCCAACCACCACCATGATCCTCAACCTTTCCCCTACAAGAATCCTGTCGACCGTTCATTGATTGGAGGCCCCAATTTGCCCGACCAGCCACAACTCCAAAACCGGATAGAATTGGGCTCAGTTGGGAGTAGGCCTGCGTTCGACCACTTTGGGACTTCGATTTGCTTCAAATTTTTAGTGAGGACTTCTTAACCCATATTACTAGTATTGGCTAAATGGAAATGCCAATTTTGATTGAGTTTGGAAGGGCAAACATGGCTGGTTTGTGACAATTCTCCAAAATAGATTCTGACCGTCGGTGGACTTGGGGAAATCGAGGCTGTTGTGGCACTTTTGACGTCGACTCACTCCAAAACTCTCAGTAAGATTCCTATAGATGTAATACGGCATGTTAGCAAGTTGATTTTGTGGTAAATCAAGGTTTAAAGTTGAATTATGGAATGAGTAAGGGGGTAGAGGGCTGGATCGAATTCTGCTCTGTTTCGGTTTGGATAAACCCAACCCTTGAGGGCTGTTGGAGGTGTCGCTAAGCTTTAAATTCGTTGTTAAGACATACTATAATGTCAATCGAGTTGTTAGTGAGGTGTATGCTTCGTGAAATAGCGATTGAAATAGATAAATTGATTGATTGGATGAATTTCTTTAGGTTGCGCAGCTGCCCTGTTTTGGACCAAGGGAACCGATTACTTAGGGAAGCTTTTATAGGGATTTTGCTGATTAAAATTAAAGGTAATTGGTTCCTAAACCTTCGTTAGGGCGGTTGTAGTTAGATTGGATGAGTATTTGTGGAATTGTCGCATTGAATGTTTATAATCGATCGAGGTAACCAATGTGCAAGTCACGTGTATTCCTTTTGACGAGGAATTGTTATTCTTGTGACTAAGCTGTGCGCATGTGCATGATTGATATGTAAGTTATGTGTTTGATATTATCTCATGGGTGGTTATTATTGTTGTCTCACACGCTAAAGAATCATTGCTTGGTGGGTAAAACTGTACTCGATCATGAAATCTTAAGAAGGAAGATAGACTTGTGAGCTTACGAGCTTTTGGCACCCTTATGCGTTGGAATGCGGGGATTGCAATGAGGCATATCGTGATGCGTCGAGATGTGGAATAAGCTTTTGTATATGTCAACACTAGACTTGTTATGGTATCGAAATTTGAGACATTTTAACGCGAGTTTGGTTAAATGTTATGGTTTGAGGCGTATTAACGCGGGCCAAGCTTGAGGCGTTTTGACGCGGGCAGAGATGATGAAGCGAATCATAGTGCTAGTCCGCTAAGCTTGATCTTGTATCTTTATGTTTACCTTAAGTTGGGAATTATACGCCGACTGATGGTATGCCATGATGACTGTTTGCCATATGCCTTTCTATTGTGCACCATGACGATTGGTTGCCTTATGTTGTTTATTGATATGCCTCTACTTATTGTCTGAAATTGTGTCTGGGTGTACTGACGTTCTAGCCTAGGATTAGGAATTTGCTTACTGAAATGTAAATCTCACCCCGTCATGGAACTTCCCTTTTTCAAACCCCAAGCCCTGAAGTATGTTTCCAATCCGCCTAAGCGATCCTAAGGAGATAATCGCCTATTTTGACGAATTCTCCGATGGTCAAGGTACTATATACGTTAGAAAACGTACTACCGTTTGAGTTGATGAGGGAGGAGAGGAGTGAAAGCCACATAGGTTCGAGGCATGGTACAATAGGACTAGTGAGGATACCATGGGTTCATTGAAGCCCATAGAGGTACCCCGAGAGTAGTGCCTAGCTGATGTCACCCCATCCGAGATGAGGTAGAGGCGAAGATTTCTGTGTTATGATTAAGGAACGTGCCAGAGAATACCCCTGCTATCGAGGAAGACATTGAGGTGATAGAGGTCTCAGCTTCGAAGGACGAGTTGGAGGATGCCATGGAGGACGATTTTATTGATGAACGCGGGGAGACCTTTTCTGACTACGATCCAGCTGAGGACGAGGGCGAAGATGAAGCAAGTAGTTCGTCTTAGTGGTCTCTTTTCTTCTTATGGGTTATCTTTCAAGATTGTCTTCTTTGGGGACTTATGTAGTCGTTGTCTTTTGGTCAGTCCCTAACCTCACCTGACCCACCTAAAGGTTTTAGTTTGAACTTTGATCTTTTGTATAAACTCATGTTTATGTTATGTATACTTATATTCTCGCTATCCCAAGTTTCCTTTCTATTTACATACGGAGGTGTCTATTTATTTCGTTTCTGCATGCGTATTTCATATTACACATACCGCATGTGTCGTATCTTAGGTCTCGAGCGGTTATAAGTGCATGTAGCCCGGTCGCCTCAAGGCGTGGTGTCACGTCCCGACTCTCGAACCCGCGACATCCCTTGCCAAATTGTCACCAAGTCACAAAAGATAACGTTCTAGGCAACTGCTATCGACCTAAGGATATACTACGCATGCGGAATGTGCAATCTTCCAAACAATAAAATCAACACGGGATAGGTAAGAAGAAAAGCCAGACAACCTAACGCCAACATAAAACTGCTAAGAATACATGATCTATAACCTTACAGAACCAACTGCTGATAAATACAACCCCATGCTTCGGGGCGGTCCTCTAGGACTCGCAAAAAGATATAGGAGTCAGGTAAAGTTAACTCTCATATATCCCAAAACAGTACTTCTACAAAAGACATCACCAGTTCCCTGACCACAAAAGAAACCTAACCCTCTACTGGGTAAAAACGGCATCCAATCGTCATAACAAATCAGGAGAGTCAGGTCGTTAGGGTCGTCACAGGAACTCTGACTGGAATGTACAGAGGAGGCTACTAACTGCTCAAGCTCAAGCTCGGGTTGCAAACCGGGTGCGGGTCTACCACCTCCCCATCAGGCATATCTATATCCATCAGATCCTAAGTAAGGACATTAGGGACCCCCTGAAGAGGTGGTCCCTCAAATCCTCTGAGAGGACCAAAGAGATCTACCACATCACGAAGATAGTAGGCCTTAAAAAGGTGTGCCACCAGGTGTGGCATCCCTTCATCGACCCATGTCGCCGTGATGTGGCGTTCCCACAACTGGTCCGTACCTAGTACCGGGTGAAGACTGACATCATGTGATGAGTGGGTAGGTGTACCGAAACGCACCGATCTCTTCATTACTTTAGACTTGAAAAGTTATCTCACGATGAGGTGAGAAATTAATCTCAATGAATCAAGCCTAATCTCGATTAGGACACTGATTCGCCTAAGATAACCTAAGCACAACAGTCAATCATACAGTATAAACATATAAATCAATAAAATATATTCACCAAAATTAAGCAACCAAATGAGGTATCACCACCTAGGCATGTACAAGACATCACACAAATCCATTAATAAACAATGACTCGCGCGACTGGCATGATAAAAACATCAATAGGCGATCCCGCACTCATCTGGCAGAACCAAGCTACGTCCACTTTTACCCTTTCAGCGACGTCTACTACAAGCAGTGTATCTAGTGCACCCGGCACGGCACTGCAAGTAGGCATTCCTTAAAAATGAGCTTCTGTCCGTCACAAACTGTGACCGGCATCCGATAATCCCTTAAAATCGTACGATTGACATAGGGCATGGATTATTGTGCTTCTAACAAGTCGCAAGTTTCCATACAACAAGTACGGTATGAGTACCAATGGTACAATGCGAACTTTTCAAGTAACATCATTGATCCTTTAAATGACCACACAATTCATAATCGGCAATCACCACTTATTTATCTTTGATTAATGCCAAAATTCAATGCAGAAATGCAACAAACTCGGCCCAAGGCCAACCAGACCTCAGTCAGGCATTTCAGTGAAGTGACCAAACCAATAAGGTAACTTAATGCCCTCGCGAGCAATTAACACAACCAGGCAATTTCGAGCTCAAATCGCACTAAATCTCTTATTACTCAATCGATTTATAAAATCATTAGCCCGCTCGTCTCTAGCCTATTGTTCGCTCGCACAAAATCACAATCAATCAGTCAGCTGATAAATTATCATAAATAGCCATAGACAATATAATCAATCAAACTAACCTAAACAATCGGCCATTTAACCTAATCATCGTTCTATCTAAACCGGTCCCGATCGTAATTTTTTTTTAAAATAAATAAATAAATAAATAAATAAATAAATAAAACTAATCCTAAACGCAATTAGCGCCCTAATCAAGGTTTAGGATCAACTCACAAAGTGAGTTAGCTCAAGCGGTCACGATGATCGGCGGCGGCGGCGACCGCGATGGCGGAATTAGGGTTTATCGTGCGGCAACCCATGCTCAAACTTCGGCGACACCCTAGGGAAGTCCGGCGAGGTCGCCGGAACAGGTGGCCGGCGACGGAGCTCCGACGAGCGGCGGCCGACGACCTGAAATAGTAACAGACAGTGGCGAAACCGGTAAACCGAGCTGTTTTGTAGAGTTTGTCGGCGTCTCGGGCCAAGACAAGGCCGGCCGAGGATTGCGAACTCACTTAGGGGTTGGTAGGGGTTAGCTGGGATGGGTGGTCGGCGGCGGAAGGAGGCTAACGGCGGCGAACAAAAACTAGCTTCTACGGTGCCGAAATAGGGGAGGTGATTGGGGGTGCTTTCCGGGCGCCACGGGCTGCGGCCGGTGGCGACGAGCTCCGTTGGGGTAGAGGGAACTTAGGGGAGGTCATCGGCGGTGGCGGTGAGGCACGGCAACGGCCGGTTCGGCCGGATCGAAGATCGAACCGAGTCGGGTTCAAAATAGGGCACCGAGGCTTCGGGGTGCTTTTCCGGCTGCTCCGGCGGTGGACGGCCGGTGTGGCTGGGTCGGGGTGGTCGAGCGGAGGACGGTGGTCGGCTGTGGGGCGGTGGTTGGCGCTAGTGACGGCCGTGGTAGCCAGAGGAAGCCACGGAGTTCTCGGGTCAAATGACCCGAGAACAGAGCAGGATTCCCCAAGCCGTTTTCTCGGCTGTTCATTGGCGACGGCGGTCCGGCTCAGGTCAGGGCGGTGGCAGGGAGTGGCTGAGGGCGGTGGCCGTTGGTGGTGAGGGGTGATGGCCGCTAAAATCGTCGATGGAGGAGGAGGAGTGGATCGGCTATGGAAGTTGTCGTTCACGGCTAAGAACACAAGAAGAAAGAAGAAGAAGAAAGAACAAGCAGAAGGAAGAAGAAGAATTGACGTGAAGTAGCATGGGGCAGTGAAATGGTGGGTTCCACCCAAGACTTTGGTGGCCAAAAATTAAATTTTTTTGTCTTATGCTCACAAATAATTGAGGGGTAGAACGGTAATTTGGCTCGCTCGGACTAAAACGAAATTTTGGTGTACTGAACGAAGGGTAATTTCGGTAAATTCACTGGTCAAGCTCGGTCGGAGTTAGGCTCGATCGCGAAAATGGCAATTCCAATTCGCGGCGGATAAAAATTCGAAACCTAATCCAAGATAACCTAAACTTTAGAATTCGTCCAAATTTTAGTCTCTTCAATCCTTATAGTCCAAAATATATGTCGACTATTATTATATTTTCATATCATTCTTATCGACTTTCGGCGCTTACAAAAGTTGAATTTCCAGGACGTCACACGTGGGGTGTGACAGATACTCTCATAAAAATTAATAAAAATGTAAAAAGGGTAAAAACCTAAGTTGTATCAGGAAAAGTTAATACCAGGCCTCGTTTTAATTTTCTATAACCCAATGTGAATTAATGAAATAAGGGTGCACAACCCTTGAAGATAAAATCTCCTAACTGTAATAAATTTCACGTGACATGCAATTGTTGACACCTAAATTTTAATTTTTTAGAAATTTATTTATTTAAAAATAAAATGAGAGTTAATCATAATTCTCGCAAAAATAAATTCACGTACATTGCATATTTATTTTCTATCATGTATGTGATTTGCATCCATGGTTGAAAGAGAGCCATTTGAGCTTAATTTGACAGACGATTTGGGCCGAGCATAATTCGAAAAATTCGAGGAGTGTGCCGAAAATATTCATGTGGGAATCGGACCTATTTTTAATTTTAAATCAGCCCATTTTAATTTTATGAGGGTTTTAATCAATTGATCATTTAATTAAAGCCTAATTTGAGTCCAGAATCGCGCAAGGTGGCCCATGGCAGGAAAATTACGGGATAAGTCCCTTAACCCTTAAATTTAATCCTACGGCTATTTTCTTGTCTGAAATTTTTTTAATTCAACGGCCGGATTAAATCTTATAGCATTACCCTAATATTCTCTACTATGTATATATACACTTTTCTATGCTTAGGGTAAGGGAGAAGGCCACAAAACATTCATATACGACATTCACACTTTAGAAGAAAAGAGAGAGAGCGGAAGCTTCCTTGTTAGGGGCTGCATCCTTTAGAGAAGACAAATTCGTGAGCTTAGTCCAAGAGGTGGAGAGGCAATATCCTGGTCAACGAGAAAGCATTCTTCAGGCCGTCCATTGACAAAAGAACAGGGAAGAATACCGGCAAAAGAATAATTTGTTTACCTTTTTCCTTGCAGGTCCACGAAGAGTCCTTTTGGGTCTTGATCCCTTCGCCCGAGACCCATGGACGATCCTGGTTGATTCATCGAGCATTCCTGCCGAAGCATCTAGAGCGGCCTCCAACGAAATCGGTGATCTGTGGCCAACGGCAATCCAAAGCAATATTCCAGCATACTTTCTGCATCAAATCAGTCCTCATCACCATGAACCCAGCGCATCCATAGTCCGCCTATCATCACCGACGTTTGTAGCTTCAAACTGCCAATCGAGAATCGCTCTGTTCGGCCGGCGATCCTCTGCTGCTCACTCTTATTCAGCGACCCCTTGGAGGAGTTGGGCGACAAATTGGGTTCCAACAGGTGTGTTTCTAGACAAATTTTCCAGAAATGTGCATGTGTTGGAGATTGCTCTAAAAAGGTATGATTCTCTTCCTTTTAATTGCAACCTATGTTTCGTTAACTTGGTAACGTACAATTATGTTCTTGCATCCCTATGAACATAAGAGGCTTGCAATTATAACCAGAAAATCTGACCTTCTCAGTCATGCCATGATAAAACCGGGAGTCACGCTTACGACATCAAATCTGTTTTTTTTTAGCAAGACGAACTTGAACATGAGATTGGCTGAATTCCACACATACTTTTGGAGAATTAATGAACTTGAACAAAAAGCGTCTTTTCTCAAATTAATTTCGGAAATTTGAGAAAATTACTTAAGGAAGAGAACCTAAGCGTCAATTTCCTGGTACCATTCTCTTGGCCGAATTGCTCCACGCTCATGATGATCACGCTTTGAATTTTTCCATGGTTGGCTGATTGACATTATTTTTTATTATCCAGCGATAACGGGTTATTGTGGGTAAAAATTGCTGAATTTGATAATGTCCGATTTATCTTGACTTATATCTGACTCAAATTACTTAAGTTGGTTGGATTGCTCATCTGATGTTGTCTTTGATGTTGTCTTATCTTTGTTGAATTTCTAAATATTTTCTAGTTAGAGATAGAATCTGAATTCATTGGCACATCTTCGAAATCTAGGAAATTATCTAAATTTAACTTTTTGAATCTTAAAGATAACTTTCTTGGAATATAAGATAAGATTTCAGTCGATAAGATATCTTTTAAAATTCTAAATATTATTTAAAATTCCTTGAAATTCTTAAGATATAATCTTTCCTAATTATAACATATATGATCTTGATGGATAGGAGATTGGCTCCTTCAAAATTTCAACCACCATATGTGGTTCCCGAATTTTTTTTAAAATATTCAAAATATTTGCACATTTTTAATTAAGCATGCTTATAATATATGCTCCCATGTGCCCGTCCCTTCGAAAAAGTAAATCATATGCCCTTACCCATGATATTATGGGGTAGGATGATGATTAAGTATAAGGCTTCGTATTCTTTCTCTCTGGTAAGAGGGACGTTGTCGTCTTATATATGTACTCGCATACTAACTCGAGTCTTCAAGGATGTAACATTAAAAATTCTACTCTAACTTGAATTTTTGGGAATGAGTGAATTATCAAAAATCCATATATCAAGGTATATTATGGGCATTCTTGTTTAATTTTGCTCAAATCCTCTTTGTTTAAGAAATTCGAAAAGAACAAAAAATAAGAAGAAAACCAAAAACTCCAAAAAAAAAGAGAAAAAAAAAAGAAAGGAAAAAAAACACTCAAATCACATAAACCAATAATAAAGGCATTTTTATGAAATTGGTACATAAAAGGGCATTAATTAATTTTTTTAATGTAACAAAGTCCCCGAACTCTTTATCTCTAGTTCATAGAAATAAAATGGTTCTCCCGCTATTTTATTTAGGTTTCTAATCGACCTATCGAGAGACAATTAGTGGCGGCTCCTAAACTAAAAATCATTTCAATGAAACCTAAGTTGCGAATTGATAGGACTTGGGAGAGTCCGTATTAGGTTAGTTAATTTATTTAATTAACCTAATAATCCATTAGCCTAATCCATAATTTTTTAGGTCACGAGAGCAATGAAGCTAAAAAATAGAGTAATCCTATCATGAATTACTCAAATGGTCAATTTCACGGTCATCTTCCTCAAATGCCATCTTCAAATTGTACAACTAAATGGTCAATTTCACGGTCGGTCATAAGTTAGATTGAATAATATATGTTACTTAAAGCTTATCATATTATTTTTTTAAGAAAAACAAATCAACTGATACAAATTATATAAATCTAACTGGTTACTTAATCATTATGTCTTTTCTTTTCCCAAACTGACATAAATTTTTCTAAAAGTATCTTTCAAGATATTTGTTTCATGATGTTCTAGGTATTTATAGAGATATGAGGGTCAACGATGCACTTTTCTTTTTCTTTTTCTTTTTTGGGTTGTTTCTATAATAGCATCCTCGCTTATAAATTCCTCGGATGTCTGACCGTAGGGTTTTTTTCCAAAATAATTTTAAAAAATAAAATATTTACCAAATTTAATTTATAAAAATTTTATTTACTAATTTGGGTATAGCGCCAGAATGACCAGCGCGCGAGACCCGCTTGACAACTAGAGCAGCGCGCCAACACTGCAAGCTGCTAAAGCCGGCGTGCGAGTAGTTGCGCGCAGCTACAATGTTTCCGAGGTTGGCGCGCAATGCCTTGTGCAAAATAATGCACAAGGCTTTTTTTTTTTAATTATTTTTTAATGTTGTTTTAGCTTCTCATTCCCCTTTTATATTATTTTATTTTAATCATTTTTTGCAAGTTGGCGCACTGCTCGAAGTCTCGTGTGGTGGTTATTCTAGCGTGCGATACCCAAATTTATAAATAATTTTTTTACAAATCTAATTTGGTAAATATTTTATTTTTAAAAATTATTTTGAAAAAAAAACCCTCACCGTAATAGCTTCTTGAATTTTGGGCATATGGTCGTAAATTTTTTACCCATCGAGCTCTTGTTTGATCCCATCTCCAAATCAATCCAAGGGACTCTTTGCAAATACCTCTAAGGCTGCGTTTGCAGTCAGGATAAAAATTAGGATAGCATATGTCATATCGTATTCGGTGTTTGGTGACCGTGTAAGATATGATAGAGTCGGATATATAGGGGATATAACCCTTCTAAAAAAATATTATGGAGGGGAAGGATAAAGCAGGATATCTAACATAAAAAAAAAATTGAGGAAAAAAATTAAAATAGCGCAAAAATCTATGAATTCATTTCGCCGTTCACTGTTGCCCTCGTCCCTCCCAAGTTTGCAACTCTCAATGATCTCTCTTCTCACCGTCGGCTCACTGCCTCTACTCTTGACCTCTACTCCCATCGCCTTACACGGCCACATGGGAGGCTTCGTCAACGACGCTGATGATGTCGAAGACGACTGCAGCAGTTTTTCATTCGAGGCCATACTTGGCGAACAAAGCCAAGAAAAGGGAGAAAACCCATCTCTCTCTCTCCTCATTTTTCCGATGATCTTCTTCTTCTCCTTCTTCTAAAGAAGGCAATCGAAGTTTGTCGGTGTCCTTGTTATTGGGTCGCTCTCTTTCTGTCTTAGGCGAGCGTTTCAGGATCTGAACTACGAAATCGGTACAAGAAAGTCCACGCCACCATTTCACCCCTACAACTGCAAGTCTCTCTTTCTCTCCTCTCTCTCTCTCTCTAAGGAGAGACCATGATTTTTTTTTTCCATTTTTCCATTTTTTCTTGTTCAATAGATAAACCAATAAATGCGTACTGTTTTCAAGAAAAATGATTACCCCGTTGACAAAAGGGACACTCTGGTTCGGACATCACCAGACGATGGCGGGCACTCTGGTTCGAACCAGTCTTCTTCTTCCTCCTCTTCAAGACTGATCAGGGAGAGGGAGCGACTATGACCGAACGGAGTCTCCAACATTATTTGGACTATGGCTGGTTCGGACATCACCAAACGCTGCCATTGTTGGAGTATAAAGATGATGGTTTGTGGCATATCATCTTCCTTCAACACCATCATGAGAGATAGATGAATTGACTCTATGTATAATATCCGGACATCACCAAACAATGTATAGGATATTTCAAATCCTATCATATACTTATCCTGTCCGATTTTATCCTATTCGATAAAAAAATCTGAACGAATGAACCCAGTCTAAGAGTACATTCTAAGCGAATTGTTTAAGCGAATCTCTTCCATTTCAGATCCAGTTATTTCCTTTCCGTACTCCCGAATTTCTGGCCCTCGAATTTGTACGTCTTAACATTACTTATCACATGTGAATCCGATGTGAGAACCGGGGAATTGATCGTGCCTAACGAGGGGAAGTCATAAATGCGTGATGGACCGTGAAACATGAGACTTTGGGGAGCCTTGGTTCCGATGCCAAACAAGTCAGACCCATGAAGCACAAGCTTGTAGGCTGGGCTCTAGCATGATCTTTCTTTATCAAACTATGGCATGGCGATATACATGTGATCTTCTAACGACCAACTGGAAATCGATCATGTCAATTTTTAACTCAATTCCAGTAGACACAAAACTTGATATCCCGATAGCATATATGACAGGAAAAATTTCAAATAAGGGCCTAAAGTGAACCTTATCCAAATAAGAGCTTAAAGTATCATTGTTTTAAATAAGGATATGAAGTAGATACTATTTTAAATAATGACATGTGGTTATAGTCTCAAAAAAGGGCCTCTTAATAGTTTGTTAGAGAGATTTTCGTCATTTACTCTTCTTCTTTTGTTAATCTTTTTCTTTATTTTTTTCCCTCTTCTGTTTTTTAAGAATTAAAAAAAAAAAAAAACAATAGGCCGCCTGGGGATGACTGGTGGGGCGACGATGGTGATTGTTGGGGTCACCAGCAAACCCATCGACCAAAGCCTGGGGCTTGCTGGCCTTCGCCAGAGCCGAGAGAGGGCTAAGGACCCTCGTCCAAATCTGGGAGAGGCTCACGACCCTTGCCTCAGGCCAGCGGACGAGGCGCTGATGACCTTGATGGCGACCACCGCCGCCCCACCAATTGGCATGCATAGGCTTGTGTTTTTTTTTAAATAATTAATTAAAATTAAAATTAAAGTTAAAAATGTATTTTGACGAAATTGCCTTTGACCAGCAGAAATATTTGCCCGATCGATGAGGTCAGGTCTCTATTTGAAACAGTCATATCCACTTCATTCTGTTATTTGAAATAAATATGACACTTCAATTCCTTATTTAAAACAGAGACCACTTCGAGCTTTTATTTAAAATTTCTTGCACGTGCTAGGTAAGATTTGATTGACTTTTCTTGGCACCCTTTTCTTTTCTTTTTGTTTTTTTGATACCAGGTTGGGTAGCTGTGGAATACATCAAGTGCATTTGAAAAAGTCAAGCTAAGCTTGGAATAAAACCCGTTTAGCCTAGAAGAAACGTATGAGGGTGGGAATGGAAACCAGATTTGTTCAAAAGCCATTATTTTTGTACGTGGATGATGTAAAGCTACTTGCTACTAACCAGAGATGGTAAAATTAATGCGAGTGTACATATTATTAGATTCTATCAACTTAGACCAATTTCTTTTATTAGTTGTACGGTTTGCACCAACCTGCTCTTGAAGTGATAGATGCCTGATGGTGCAACCACTATTGACGACGTCAGTAAGGTGACTTAACCCTATCTTTCTTTTCTTTTCTCTTATTTTCCTTTTGGGTCGAAACTTAACCCTATCTATCTGTGCCAAATTGGCTACTGAATTTTTTTACTTCATGCGGGGAAAAAGGAAGTAAAAGTGTCATAACTTCTATACCATGCTTATTTTGATGTCAAAATTTTTCGACGAAACACTTAAGGGCCATTTCAAAAAAGAAAAAAAAATAAAGAAGAACTGATCGCTTAAGTGATATCACCGATTTGAGACGATGAAAATTCAGCCGTGCAACATTTTATCAATGTTTCGGACCGACGTGGCTCGTTGTGCTCCAAGTTAGTATTATCAACATTTTTCCCCAAATATAAACCCTCCTCATTCGGCCAAATCAAGCAATTTCCCCAAATTATTCAAACCCTAATTCGGATAAATCAACCAATTTTCCCAGTTTCTTTAAACCTTAATTCGGAAAGCAATTTGGTCCGAATACAAAAATCACAATTTAGCCGGCACGTGGCCATCCTTGGTGTTATCGAAGCATGAAGAGGGCCCACTCCGGAAGCCGCTTGTAAAACAAACTTCACAAAAGCCTAGCCAATCGACGGCGAAAATCGAGCTCATGAAGGCACCATTGGGAAGGAAAGGTGAGGGCCAACAAGCGGCGACAAAGACAGATACTTGTTAATTTTAATTTTTAAGAGGGAGATTCAATTTGAAGAGGATACGGCATCATTCAAGTATGGAAAGACCACGTCATAGCCCACGCTCGACTTGTTTTATTTATTTTTTATTTGTGAAAATCCCGTGTATGGTTAATATTTTATTAACAAAATCCACCTATGACTTCACTTAAGTGCCTACTCTTTCCCCACTTAAATTGATCCGACGAAAATTTTGGCACAAAAGTAAGCGTTATACAACATTTTCTTAATTTCGTGTGATTTGAGCTTTCTTCGGATAGATTACTCTCTTTTGTTCGACTACGGCCACCTCATGATGTCAAGTTCTAGCATTTCCATCTCGTGCTGCAATAGCTATGTGAACTAGGAGAAGTCAATATGTTGAATGAATTCGTGACGATTAGTCTAAAATTTTATCCGGAAGCATCAATTTGATTAGTCTTTGTGAGACGAATCCTCGAAACAGTCGCTGTTTACCTGGATTTTGCTTATCATGCAAAAGCAGAGGATCAATCACGCTGCTGCTGAATTTATTCATATAATACCCTACATTTGTGTTTTACATTGCAACTTCCTATTGCCATGCAATTGAGTCTCAACCCCTCTTCCTCTCAAACCAAGCTAGGGAGAAGGAGAAGAGGAGGACGAGGGGTCAACACTAACTAAATATCTGACAACTCTCTGAACAGTCATGTCTGAACAAGAGACATTGTTGCACTCAACGTTGCTGTCACGAGGTCGAAGAGGATTTATGGTGTTTTAATTCGGACTCCAGAGAGATTATTGCAAAAGCATTAAGAAAGATAACAAAAAAAGGTTAGATTTATCTAGAGAGATCATTTCGTATACGACAATCATACCACAATGTAATTATGCATGTTAGGGTTATCCCCATATTAATTATGAAACGGGATAGCGGTTAGTTTATAATTGTGAGAAAAAACCCAGCTAATGCCTACAGCGCTCGTGACTGGAATCTATGCCACATGAGTGGTGTGACAAAAGGTAAAATACCTTTTTTTGGTCAACAATTTAGTCCGCGCAACCGTGTGCCCATCTAAAAGGGAAAAGCAATTATAATGACCAACCTATCCCACCAATCGAAAATTCACTATCCATCTAATGAACGGGCACTACAATGTGTTCCACTTGGGCATTTTACATGTGTCAAAACTGTCACAATGAGTATGTATGGTAATCGGTGATGTTACCCATGAATACATCATAGTGCATTTCCCATACAACGTGTGACTCGGTTATGCTCGATTTCATATTACGGGAAGTATGGATGTCAATTCAGTAATAAATATTTTCAGTTTGGCTCTAAACTTTTTGACGATTTGCCAATATAGTCCTTCTAGTCAATTTTGATTGGACACTGACATAAATGTCGACCATTCCATATGACATAATATTTTATTCTTTTCTTTCTTTCTTTTTTCCTTTTTTTTTTTCATATTCCCCTTTGCTAATCCCCGCAAGATACCCTCGCCAGATCGGCAAGAGCGTCCCGGCCCTCCCCTAGTGATCGAGGAGGACCAATAAGGCCCTCACCTGTGAAGAGCGACCATTGCCGGCCATCACCGAGGTGGCAAACCGGTGGAGGGACATAAATGAAAAATAGTAAAAAAAAAAGGAAAGAAATCAAAAGAAAAGGGAATTTTCTAACGACTGTCCTTTGTGTGTATAGGACGGATTGAGATGACCGAAACGTTGCATTAACAATTATAAAAAGGAAAAAATTGACCGCAAAGATTACGTTGGTGTTTCACCTAAATTTTTAGGATTAAATCGATCAAATTGAAAAGTTAATGATTGAATGACATCTGTGCAGTGGATTTATAACTGGTTAGGTTGTGAAGATTTGACCTTAAGGCCCCCGGTTCCGATTCCGGACAATCTGACCCATAAAGCATAAGCAATAAAGTTGGGCCTGGTTCTAACGTCACTTTTCTTTATTGAACTAAGGAACGGCAATAACACGAGGTCTTCTAAAGACCTTCTGGAAAGCGTGGGTGTCGATTTTTAACCAATGTTCAATTAAAGCAACACGAAACTTGCGATTCCGATAACGTACAATGTTTAGTCACAATAGTCAAAAGCCATCTAGCCTTTGCATATATAAAGATGAGATTTGACTTGTAATCGTGACTTTTCTCGGTACCAAACTCACTAGTTGTGGAATTAATCGACTGTATTTGAAAGAGTCGAACTAGGTAGCACGAAAAGTCCCGTGAGAATGATTTTGATTATTTCCAACAAACGTTTGCAAGGCGACTCAATTCCACCTTATATCGCGCTATCCGAGTTTTCGTCCAATAGGTTGCTCTCTTTTGTTCGATTAGGGTTATCTTGTCGTGTTGGGTTCTGCATTTCCATTCTGTGCCGGAAAAATTATGCGAACCATTAGACGTCAATATGTGGGCCCGATTTGGGACGATTAATTAGTCTTAAAGCTTGATCAAGTGTCGACTTATTGTTTTTTTTTGTCGACTGAGTCCAACAAATGGTTTTGCTGATTACGCAAAAGCAGATGGTCAATCACGCTGATATTGTACATATTCTTAGAATATATCCTATGGTGTCGTTTATATTGCAACTTGCTGTTAACGTATAATTGGGTTTGAATCCTCATTTCACTAAACCAAACGAGTGAGAACGAAAGGGTCGATATCAAACTAAATATCGTGAACAAGAGAGATTGCCACACTTGTTAAGGTTGTTGTCATGAAGTCGTAGAGGGCTCATGGTGTTTCAATTTCGATTTTCATGAATATATGACTCAATCCATTTATTGTTGAGGTGGAAGTGAATACCATATGTCGCTAAAGTGATGCCATGCAGGCTTCAAGCAAAAAGAAAAAAAAAAACATAAACAGATGATGCAAGCATTCAAATACAAAATTAAAATATAAAAACGACTCATATAGCTGAAAACCTGGAAAATTACTTTAAAAAAATCATATACCTAAAGAAATGTGTTGAGAAAGGACAAATGTATGTAATTTTTTGTGCTAATTGAGTCTTAAAACTTTTGCATTTATTCCAATTCAATCCATTCGGCCAACTTTAGCCAGTCGGCACTGATATGGCACTAACTCAATAATTTTTATGTAAAATTTTATTATTTCAATTTTATTTTTTTCTTTTCCTTCTCTGTCTTTCTCCAGTCGGTTGTCGGATAAGCGACCTCCCAAAGGCGAAGGCCACGACCGGATGGAAGAAGAAGGAGAAGAAGAAGAAGAAAAAAGAAAGAAACATAAAAGGAAAAAAGAGATTTTAAAAATTCATACTAATAATTGATCAGGATGAATGTTACCTCGAGAATATGCTTGGTTAGTTATACCACATCAGTCGAATAATGAACTATACTTTTTTAGTTTGGAGAGACTGCGGCTAGGCTTGTCGAGAAGTAAGGTCGCGCAATCGCCTCGGCAGGCCAAGTCCAAATAACTGGTGACGTTACCCAAGCGGATCCAATATGTCACCATTGTGCAACTTCTTCAGGTTGAATGCGAAGAGAATTTGACAAGTACGCCGGAATAGATTAGTAGTTTCTCTTTACTCCAGAGTTTCGGATGATTAATCGCCTAGGTTTAACGTAATTCCCTTGACAGGATGCACCGCCTTACATTATTAGTTGTAATTAAAATTGTTGTGTATTAGGTAAAAATGATTCATTCGTTACTCATTTAATACACTTGTGTTAGAAAAGATTGCGGGCCATAAGAAGTTCCATCTAGATAGACATCCGAGTGAGAAAACAGCTGCCGTCGTCTCACTCGCTCGTGCAAAACAACTCTAAATGCTTTCTAAGAGAATCCGATGCCAAAACAAGCCTAACCCTTAAAGCATCATCTGTAGTCACAAGGGGTGACGCCATGACTACCATCTAGAAAGTGAGATGTCGATTTCTTAATTTTAACCCATTTTTTTTTAATTAAAGCAACACAAGGCTTGCTATATTCCATGGCATAATAGTCAAAAGCCATCTAGGCTTTGCATCAACAGAGATAAAGATTCGACCCCCCCTCCCCCCCCAAAAAAAAAAAAAAACACATGCACATTATGGCTCGCACCAATTTACTCTAGAAGTCCTAGATGCTTCACGTGGCGACGGACATTGACGACATCAGTAAGGTGACTCGATCCTATCGAAGCGCACCGAATTGCCTGAGCGTTTGTGTACCTTGTGTGATTCGAGTTAGCCTACTCGGTTTTTGTTCGACTAGTGTTATCTCGTCGTGTCGAGTACTCGCATTCCCATTCCGGGCCGCAATAACCATGTGAGCTGAACTAGTGGATGTCTATGCGTGGACCAAAATCTGAAGAAATTTGTCTAAAATCAGTACCAACTTGATTAGCTTTTCGTCCGAATGAGTCCAAGGAAAAGTTCAGCTGGACTTTTCCTAGTTGCCAGAATTGTCTATGTTGTCATCTATATGGCCACTTGCTATTCGCATATAATTGAGGCCCCCGTTCCCATCTTTTTCCCAAACCAAACTGCGGAGAGGGAAAGCGGTGTCAACGTCAACTAAATATCTCCAGCAGTCAGAACGTCAACCACGTGAGAACAAGAGGAAAAAAAAAAGAAATTAAAAAAATTGGTCAACGACGCATGGTTGGATGAGGCCGTTGCTCAAAAAGTTTGACTCGTGTGTCCAAAAGGAGAGAGATCGTCACGCTTACTCAACGTTGCTGTCATCAAGTCGTATAGAGGGTTTATGCCGTCTTGATTCAGATTTCAGAGAGATTAGTGCGAAAGCATCATAAAGGAAATTGCCAAAAAAGGGTCAATTCATCTTTTTAACTGTCTTGTTTTGCTACAAGAAGATAAAAAAAAATGAAAATATAGAGAGATTAGTGACAACAAGATCCGCTGAACTCGTCCATGATAATAACGGCCATGATCATATACTAAAGACTATGTACGAGGTGAGATCACACATACAGCCGTCACTTACGCGGCAAATTAAAATTCTTCTATCCTAGGTAGCATCTCACCAAAAGGAGGACTGAAAAATGTTGAGAAGAAAGACTTCAAGTTCAAAGGAAAAAAACAGTAGAGAGAGAGATCGGACGGGTCATCTGGGGTGATCAATTTTAGATGGGTCGGTTCTCCATCATAATTATGATTTGGTGGCTCATTTTGTCCGTGCAAATATGTAGTTAGGACATTGCTAGCATAACAATATTTGAGTGGCTATGAGAATAACATTATGTTGTGAACCACAAATTCCTTAAAAAAAATAAACTTCACAATAACTTTTAATTAATATTTATTTATTTATTTGTGGCCCAATTTTAGCATAACAGTCACCAAAAGACTGTTTTATAATCAATTCTCATGTGGTTATCCTTACCTGCATTTCATGTCATTGTGCCCCAGAGTACAATATTCTAGGCTAGGTGGAGTTAGGGCAAAGTTGTTGGAATAACAAGTGATGACCAAATATTCTAGGAGCATTACTAGCATCTACGTTCATTCCTCTCTCCAAATTAAAGAACCTACATTTCTTTGATGGGTTGGATATGAAGAACTCGATATTTGAGACACTACTTCGATTCCTCATAGATACGCCCAAAAAAGCATTTTCGCGTGTCGGACACGTGTTGTCACGTCCCGACTCTCGAGCCCGCGACATCCCTTGCCAAATCGCCACCAGGTCGTAGTAGATAGCGTCCCAGGCAACTGCTATAGACCTAAGCTTATATTGCGCAAGCGAAACGTACTATCTTCCATTCAATAAAACCATATGGAATAGATAGAAAGTAAGCCAGATTGCAAAACACTAAAGGCTGATGAGAATAGATGATTTATAACCTTACAGAGCCATCAACTGATAAATACAACTCCATGCTTCGGGGCGGCCCTCTATGACTCACAAAAAGATACAGGAGTCAGGTAAGGTTAACTCTCATCTATCCCAAAACAATATCCCCCACAAAAAAATATCATCAGTTCCCTGACTACAAAAAGGAACCTAACCCTCTACTGGGAAGACTCGACATCCGTGTCGTAATAACCAACCGGGGGAGCCGGGTCATTCGGGTCATCACAAGAACTCTGGCTAGAACGCACAGAGGGGGCTACCGATTGCTCAGGCTCGAGCTCGAGCTCCATACTAGGCGCGGGGTCCTCCACTTCCCCATCAGGTGTATCAATATCCATTGGGTCCCAAGCGGGGATATTAGGGACCTCCTGTAGAGGTGGCCCCTCAAATCCTCGAAGCGGACCGAAGAGATCCATCCCATCACGAAGATACCGGGCCTTAAAGAGGTGTGCCACCAGATGTGGCATCCCTTCATCAACCCATATCGTCGTGATGTGACGCTCCCACATCTGGTCCGTACCTGGTACCGGATGGAGACTAATATCAAGTGATGAGTCAGTGGGGGTGCCGAACCGCACCGGTCTTTCCATTACTTCGGACCTGAAAAATTTGTCCCACGACGGGGTGAGAAATGAATCTCAGTGAATCAAGCCTAATCTCGGTTAGGATAATGATTCGCCTAGAACATCCTAAGTGCCACAAAAAGATCACAAGACATCAACAGAGATATATATATAAATATCAATCATAACAATCTGTCAAATCTACCACTAACAGAAGTACAACCACTCAGGCATACACAAGTTCATTATTAATCAATGACCCACGCGACTGGCGTGATAAATACATCAATAGTGCGATCTCGCACTCTTCTGGCAAAATCAGGCTACGTCCACTTTACCCTCTCAGCGACGGCTACTACAAGCAGTGTATCCAGTGCACCCGGCACGGCACTGCAAGTAGGCATTCCTTAAAAAAAAGGAGCTTCGGTCCATCACAAGCTGCGACCGACATCCGATAATCCCTTAAAACCGTACGACTGGCACGGGGCATGGATTATCGTGCTTCTGACAAGTCGCAAATTTTCATACAATCAGTACGGTACAAGTACCCACGGTACAAAGCGAACTTGCCAGGTAGCGTCATTGACCCTTTAAATGACCACACAAATTGCATTCGGCAATCAACTCATTGATCATCTTGGGTTAACGCCAAAATCTACAAGAAATACAATCAACTCGGCCCCAAGGCCCACAAGATTCCCAATTGAACTTTTCAGCCAGGCAAACAAACCAATCAAACAATTCACTCACTCTCGAGTAATCAACTTAACCCGGCAATTTCAAGCTCAATTCATATTAGAAATCTTAATTCTTAGTCAAATTATAGCAATCAATCGTTCGCTCGTCTCTAACCTGTCACTCACTCGCGAGCAACTCAATCAAACAATTAATTGCTAAATTACCACAATTAGCCACAGACAAATAATCGATCGACCATGTATCCTAACCATGGTTTCTATCTATACCGGTCCCGATCGAAATATATATATTTTTTATAAATAAATAAATAAATAAATAAATACATAATTAAATAAATAATTAAATCAGACTAATCCTAAGCGCAATTAGCGCCCTAACCAAGGTTTAGAGTCAACTCACTATTTGAGTTAGCTCGATCGGCGACGGCGGCGGCGGCGGCGGCGATAAAACTAAGGTTTATCGCGCCGCGGATTGAGCTCAAACTTCGGCGACACCCCGTGGGAGTCCGGCGAGGTAGCCAGAACAGGTGGCCGGCGGCGGAGCTCCGGCGAGCGGCGGCCGGCGGCCTGCAACAGTGAATAACAGAATATTCAATCAGGCAACTCTACTGTTTTGGCCGTTTTCCAACGACACGGGCCGAGACAAGGCCGGCCAAGGGTCGGGGGCTCACTCAGGGGTCGGTGGGGGTCGGCCGGGACAGGTGGACGGCGGCGGAAGGCGGCCGGCGGCGGCGGACAGCAGCGATCAGTGGCTGTCCTATTTTTGCGCCGAAATAGGGCTCTCGGTCGGCGGCGGTTTCCGGCGGCCACGTGCGGCGACCGGCGGAGCCGAGCTGGGTGGTGGTAGAGGAGACTCAGGGGAGTCGTCTGGCGGTGGCGGTGTGGTACGGCGGCGCCGGTGGCGATCGGATCGAAGACCGGAACAAACTGGGTTCAAAACAGAGCACTGAGACTTTCGGGCCGGATTCCGGCGATTCCGGCGGCTGACGGTCGGCGACGAGGGGTCGGATCGGTCGAGGGGAGGTCGGGGGTTAGCTGAATGGTGGTGGTCGGCGTCGGTGGCGGTCGTGGCGGCCGGAGAAGACTACGGAGTCCTCGGGTCGCCTGACCCGAAAACAGGGGACGTTCGGCCGTGGGTTTTCTTCGACGAAACGGCGGCGACGGCGGCTCGGCCGGGGTCCAGGCGACGGCGGGGAGTAGCCGGAGGTAGTGGCTGCCGGTGGTGGTGTAGTGGTTGCGAAAAACAACGGCAAACGGCGGTGGATCGATCGGCAAGAGGAACTGTCGGGCAAAGAAGAAAAATGAAGAAAGAAGAAAAACGGAAGAAGAAACAGAAAAGAAGAAGAAGGCAGCGGCAGAGAGAGGACGGGCGTTGGGCAGTGAAATGGAGGGCCCAACCTTGACTTTGAAGACCCAAAAATTAAATTTTTTTGTCTCTTATGAGTGAATAATTGGGGGGGGGGGGCAAAATGGTAATTTTGGCGCGCCGGGACTGAAACGAAATTTTTGGTGTACTGATCGAAGGGTAAATTCGGCAATTTCACTGGTCAAGGTCGATCAGGGTTAAACTCGTTTGCAAAAACGGCAATTTAAAAATCGCCACGGATTAATTTCGAAACTCAATTCGAAATAATCTAAAGTTCGGAATTCGTCCAAATTTTCGTATTTTCAGTCCTTATAGTCCAAAATGGGCGTCGACTATGACTATACATTCATATCATTTAATCGACTCCCGACACTTACAAGGATTGAATTTCCAGGACGTCACACGTGTCGACAAAGTCGACAAATGGGATATGCTGGACTCACGTGTCCCAAGGCTAATATGAACAAATCTTGCACTTTGAAACAAACATTTAGGTCCATCCACGCCATTCACATCAGGATAGTGATCCGTGCACTGAGCCCCTCCTTTATAGGATGATTTTCCTCTCTCACAGCTTACCATTGATGTGGGACACGAAGTAAAATCATTTGCTGCATCTTCTGTTTCCTTTCGGACTCAAAAAATTCTCATGTTCATACAGTAGAACAAGAAAACCATAGAGTCATTTTCCCTAGAAACTTTCTCTTCACCTTCCACCGTAGATTTCGTCCCCGAAGATGGCGGGCACGGTCTTTTTGGTGTAAATTCATTCTAGGGCTCCTTTTTATTATTTATTTATCATGTCTATATGAAAATTATATTTAATACACAGCGAGTCAACATATCAAGATTCTCTATTTTTTTAGAAATCACGTGTTGGCATATTGTATCGTGTCCCATCGATGCTACATAGTTCCTCAGTAATCTTGTTTCCTTGCGCTTCTATTATGGCGGCAAAATAAATACATGTTTGGTAACGTTTCAGTTCCAAAATAGTGGTTCTAATTAGAATCATTTTTTTTTTTATTTTGTTTCCTATATGAGTTTTAGAGAATTAGAACGCGTTTGATAACTGCATAAAATTTTTGTTTTCGGAACATAAATGCGCTTGGTAACGATAGAAAATTTCTATTCTGAAAAATAATTTTTCTTCTCAATTTATCATTTAAATTAAATAATTACATGATTACATTTGATACAATACGGATGGCGGAAACCTAAGTAATTGATACCATGTGGATGGTCACTGATGCAATATGTTACTCTGACAACAATCAAGTAAGGTTTAGGAAAAAGAGAAAGGAGAAATTACCAAAAACGGGATTGGCCAGTTGAACGGACCAATTTTGTAATTTTTAAGATTTTTTTGGAATTTTTAGAAGTTTTTTAGAAAGATCATTTGGAAGAAATCGAAAGGAAAAATCATGAAAAATAATATTGGCCAATTGAAATGACCCATCTTTAAAAAAAATAGAATTTTTTCTGATTTTTTTCCAATTTTTTTTAGATTTTTCAAGAATTTTCTTTTTTTTTTTGGAGTTTTAATCATTTTCCAATTTTTTATTTTTTTTATTAATTTCCTAAAATTTTTGTTAAAAAATTATGAGGACCGGGTCAAGTTGACTCAACCAACACATCACGGGCGACTGACAAAAGTGAAATAAGACTATCGTTGCTTTTTTAATTCTCAAAAATTTGTTTTTTTTGGAGAAACAATTTTTTTTGTTTATTATTTTTTGTCCAAAATTTTTTTTTATAATGAAAGTGAATTTTTTGGAGAAACAATGCCATAGGAAGTTTCATCTAGATACACATCCCAATGAGGAAAGAGTCACTGTTGAGGAGGAGGAGGAGGAGGAGGACCCTCTCGTTCTGTCTCGAGAAATAATTGGTAGAGAAGAGGATAAGGAAGGAGGCCGTCAAAACTCATGCTCGATCCCACCTCCAAATTTGTGAGAGGGACTCTTTGCAAAACACATCTAAATACCTTGCGAGCGAATCTCTTCCATTTCAGATTGAGCTATTTCCTTTCCCTACTTCGAGGCTTCCGGGCCACTTTCATTATATGTGAATTGAGTGTGGGACAATCACGTGAACAATTAAAGGTCTGCGTGTGAATCGAATGTGGGGCGGTTCGTCTAAAGTCCGATCTGAAAGCATCAACTTGGTTAGGTTTCGGTCAAATCAGTCCAAGAAACAGTCGTTGTTTAGCTGGATTTTGCTGATTATGCAAAAGCTGATACGAAGATTCTATATTGTCGTTTGTATTGCAACTTGGTCTGGGACAAACGAAGGGTCGAGAACAACTCTCCGAACAAAACATGTGTGAACCTAGGAATTTGGTCAACGGGCATGGTTGGACATCGGGCTACATATCAATCGTCTTTTGGTCGAAAGATTTACTCATGCTCGAAAAGAGAGATGGTTCACACTGACTCAACGTTGCTGTCATGAAGTGTTAGGGCATGGAGAGGAGTGGCTTCGGGAAAAAAAATTCTTTTTGGAAGACTTTGGAACTATAATGCATTTCTTCGAAACCCTCCCTAAAGTATTTAGAAAACATCTATTCTTTTTGCCAAAGGTCCTTCGGATACGGAGGCCTTTGGCAAAGCTCAACCAAACGCATTCGACGTGTGGTGATTTAATTCAGATTTAAGATAGATTATTGCAAAAGCATCGGGAAAAAAAAAAGGGAAAGAAATTCTAGTTTCGCTTTTCATAAAATTTTGTGACTCGGTTCATTTGTCGTTGAAGTGCAAGTCAAGTTTTCTAAAGAAATACATAAAATTTGGGTCAGAGTCCAATCCTGACCATCATTCTACTTATAAAAATCACCAACTTTCACTTGAGCTCCAGATTTGGCCCCTGTAGAAATGTCGTCCAAATTCACTGTTGGTTGTACAACGTGGCAATTTCACGTCAACAATAAATCAAAAATTAAAGCTACGCCATAGGCGATGAGCTTGGCATTGGTGCTATAGAGCTCTCTTGTGAGCATGCTATTTACTTGCCACTTTATGGATCTTGTGAATTAGAAAAATTTTAAGGCCTAAAAGCCTTCTGGTATAAGCTAATAATCCTCTTAAGACTACCTTTAAAAGGCCGAGAGAAGGGCTGTGAACGTGAGATAGCGTGCCAGTCTGAGTTATAGTTCATGCCAACATTCATGGTTGGTTTTACTTTCTTCATTATTTCATTTATCATTTTATGTATCCTTTTGTCTTTTATTTTAATTAATTGGCTATCAATATACCCTAGCCTTAACGTCATCTACTTTAGATCGAACTCTCTATATAATTTAAAGACTCTTTTTTTTTTAATTATTAGTTTGACTTTGATACATTTAATCCCGGACCCACTAAAAAAACCATATCATCTTAGTTTAACTCTTCACCTTTGTGGATCTCCAGATCTCACGGGCACCTATGATGGTATTAGAGTCAAGGGGCAAAATACTAATTATCTTAGTAAGACCGACTTAACAGGCTTGTCGAGTATGCTCAAATCCTTCTTTGGTGAGGAAAGTTTAATGAGAAATGGTCCTTGCAGTAAAACCTAGAGTGATAGTGAGACCGTTGGTAAGCTCTGGTTGGTAGCCTAGGTGGTGTGAAAACGAATATGTCAGGATGTGTTTCTTGAGAAGATCAATGTCTTCATCTAGTTCAATATCACAAATGTCCTTAGATCAGGTTCCCCATACGTTAGAGGAGCGATAAACATATAAGATTTCAACACATCAATGGAAAATTGGAGAAGTCCTAAGGTCCAGCTTGACTAAATCTACTAGCAATCAAACTATAAATTTTTCTAAAAGTCAGATTATGTCATCACGATAAGAGAAAGAGATGTTCCTCTTTGGAAATCTTATGAAACAATGCAACTTCTAAATCGTGAATCGGTTAAGGGACAAGCAGAAATTCAATGATCGTGAATTTTTGTCGAAACACGCAGTTGAAAACCACTTGAGAAAGAAATAATGGGCAAGCATGGAGGGAGAATGCATTTCATATATGACCAGCGTTTCTTATAGACATGACACATGGAGAAGTCGGTCAACAAAAGGTGAGCTCTACGAAAATTCAAACGGGAAAGAAATTATTGGCCAAATATCGAGCCAATAATGTGATTGGTTAGTCATGCCACTTCAGTCGTATGACCAAAGATAAAAACAACTTTTCACTGGGCTTCTGAAAAAGTTAGGTCATGCAATCCTGGCTCGACACGGTAGGCCAAGTCCAGAAAGTAGTACAATTTTGAAATGATCATGCGCATCTTACACATTGTCGAGACAATCACTAGGAGTATAAATAACATCGTAGCACATTGCTCATCTGGCATGGGATTGACAGGTTCTGCTCGACTCTAATATACCTTTGGGAAGCATCAAAAGACTACTCCGATAGGGACTTTCCTTATTGACTACACACTAACAACTATGCTGGAATTTTAGACATGAGATGATTTTTTTCTTAACGATATCGAGAGGTCTTTGGATATCATATTATTCCTATTTTCCTCCACCTTCTTCTTCCCTTAGTATGACCAATATTTACAAAGGTCGAAAGGAGGGTTAAAAAACAAAGGTAAATTTAGGGGGATTCCTTTTGCTAATGCTCACGCACACCCCTGCAGATATTGGGCAAGTGGTTAGTTTCTAAGGTTTATGTATTTCGGCCAACCACGTGACAGTCAGATGACCAGATCTGCCAAAAAAGATAAAGAAAGAAGCAAATTGCGAGAAGACGACAAAAATAAAATAAAAATAGAAAGTGGGGACATGGGAACGGCGTTTGCGTCATTTTTTCAATCGGGATAGCTTTTGGTAATTTTGTGGGTTGTGTGATTGTTAAAAGTTTGGTGTACCGTCGATGTCAATTAGTTTGTTTGGAATCAAATTTTTGTTGATTTGCGTATTGAGGGGACGAGAGATGGGAAAGTCAAACTCGACTGAAGCGAGCGAGAGGACTATAAAAGGGTAGGTCTTGGGGGGTGCGAGCGAAGAGCTTTCTTTTAGAGCCGAAGAACTCGTGACTGGTTCAACAGCCGTAGAAAGGGGGAAAAAAGAACACAGAGACCCGCATCTCGTCCCTGAAGAGAAAATGTCGCTGGTGGAAGAAGGAACTGATGATTACACCCAAGATGGAACCGTCGATCTCCAGGGGAACCCGGTCCGCCGATCGAATCGCGGCGGATGGACCGCCTGCTCCTTCATCGTCGGTACACTCTCTCTCTCTCTCTCTCTCTGCGCATGAAGATTGCGTTCATGGGTCGAAGAGAGCTGCTGTTTTCTTGTGCTTCTTGACGTGTTTTTTTGCTGGTGGTGTTAAGCTGTCAAGTGGTTGGACTTGAATGGGATGCATCCTGCTCTTTCCACATGCTTTGGAGCTGCTTTTCTCGTGTAGATTTTCTTTCTTTTCCTCTTTTCCTGGACTTTCCCTTGATGATTGAGTTGCGAGCTGACAGTGCGTGAACGACTCGTGTTGGGTTGTTCTGAGCGCAGCTGGAAAGCTTAACCTTTGCCGACAACCACCCCATCATTGTCGTTGAACTGCCGAAAAATACAGACATAACCTCATAGTAAAGACGGCCGAAGCGGCAGTCTCTTTCTTCAACTTGTGGCTTCGCAGGTTGTGGCTTGTGCCTTGTGCCTTTGCTTATCTCTCTCTTCACTGGTTGCTCTCATGGCATGGGGTTAAATAGTTAAAATTCTCGAATTATCCAAACTCGTAGAGATTAATGCTCGCGCCGAAAATGGTAATCGCATCATCGTATTATGGCGATGACGCAGGTTCCATCGCAGCCGCACTTTTCGCGGGCCTCGATGCCGGCCCCGCAAAATTATGGCTCGGCCTTGGTTCGGATAATCCGAGATCATACGAGTATTTGCTCCTTCCAAAGGGTTCGTGTACAGATTTGAGGGAAAGCTCTAGCTATAGTTGCAAAGCTTTGTTCAATATGGCTTTAAGATTGCAGAAGAAGTAGGTTGAGCTGCAAAAAAAAAAAAAAAACCACCATGAAGACACTTTTTTTTTCCTCTGTTTTCCCCGATTTTCTGATAGGGCACCGGTGGCTATTATTATTCGCGAAATAGTTGGTTGGCTAGCATATATTAGCATTCAATTTCCAATTTAATTTTCCAACCTACTGAAAGTACTTTGGCATTTACAAGCCTCCCTTAAATCGCATTAGGAGTCATGATGTCTTTATAGCATATGCTACTTGCACAAATTAATGATAATGATTATCAGAATGATACCACCACTAGGTTGTCTAAGTGTTTTTTTTTTTCCTTTTTCCCTAATCCACTGTCTAAAAAGTCAAGAATAGAGAGAAGCTTCCATTTCCTTTCAATGTTCGAATTAATGTCTGTCCGAAGAAAATGCAAAACTCTAACCTAAACTTTGACTTCCTTGTGAGAAAACTCTATCCAATAGTATCTTCTCCTCGTAGAATAATCAACCGAGAATTGATTATGTAATAGTTTTTGGGTGACTAAAAAAACTAATAGTCTATCTTGGGGCACAAAAAACAAACAACACTTAATAAAAAATTATCGTATTTATATTCTTTTAAGAATTTATGAGTCGCAACGAACTGTTATTCTCAGAGCCGCTTTAAGGCTATTATGCTAACAAAATCTTAATTAATCACATATTGCCATCTGTCGCATCGTTTATGTCCCTAATTTCAGCTTTAGTCTAATCCTAAACAGTTTCAAGAGCTAGTTGCTTAACACTAACTCCAAGTCGTAAAGATAAGATTTGAAGCATCTGTTTGACCCGTTCGTTCTAAGATTCCTCTGACACTGCATCTTCAATTGGGAAATATTCCAAAATGCATGGTGGCAATCTTTTATTGTCATTTTGGCTATGGAATCGCGCAAGCGCGTGCATCCCTTTCGCTTTTCGTCCTTCGTTTTCCATGATCATATTGTAATTAAACTTATTCAATAAGTCGATTTCAATTAAGTTCACCGAATCACGCATGCCCCGTGTGGATAATCATTTTCGTACTGCTATCTTTTGAATTCGTCAAAATAAACTGTTTTTTCGCAAAAAATTGAAAATCCTATGTAAATTATATACTTGAGAATTTTGAATGGTGGCAGCAACAGCAGTAATGCAGGTCAGATAGAGGCTAGCAGTAATTATTCAATTTGGCTCGTTTTATTATATTTTGTTTCGTTAGTCTTTGGTTTGACTTGTTGACCAAAAATGGGTGCAGTGTACGAAGTCTTCGAGAGGATGGCTTACTATGGAATCTCGTCCAACCTCGTCCTCTACATGACCAAGAAGCTACACCAAGGCACGGTCAAGTCGGCCAACAACGTCACCAACTGGGTCGGCACCATTTGGATCACGCCGGTCCTCGGTGCGTACATTGCCGACGCCCATCTCGGCCGCTACTGGACCTTCGTCACCGCATCCGCCATATATCTCGCGGTACGTGCCTTCCTCCAGCTCCGTGGGAGCGTGTGCAGAAAACTTAATAGTCGTTGTCGGGCTCTCCGGCCATAACGTTTCTAGTGTTCCCATGTTGAGTCATTATCATATGGACATGTAAAAATCACGCATAGCCAACTTTAAATTCTTCGAACCCCCACAAAAAAATGGTTTAAAATTCGTCCTTTGGAAGGAAGGAAAAAACACAAAAGGATATAATCGGAGCTGAGTCGACACAATTAATTAGTACTCGAGCTTGGGTCCACTCGGTTGCGCCAAGGCTGATGCACGATCGGAGCTCAAGATTTCTTGAGTTCGAGATTGGATGCGAGCTCGGATTCGAATTCTTAAAAAACAACATGATCGTGTGAAAACTATATGATTTAGCTACACATAACATTCATATATCATGCATGTGTAGTTAAAAATATTAGGAATTAAGATTTCGAGCTATTAGCATTTTTAAACTTGAGCTTGACCCGGTTAAGCACTTGAACTCGAGAATAATCGACCCGAACCAAATCCCATTAATGTAGTAGTTGAATTCGGGTAGCTCAAGAAAAAATCCTGCTATCTTTCAAGATATACGAGTGGCGAAAATCAATCCCAAAATTTCAGAGAAAGCACATAGATGAAAATTTCTAGAGAATATGCTTCACGGTCTGTCACGTATGTTTCTTCCGAGTCCGAGTTTCAAGGAAGGCAGAAGAACGAAACAATTGATATTGGAAGACCTAAAAAATTCTTCCATTGTTTAGATTGTACATAAGATCCAACTCCTCGTGCTTCATATGGAACTCGAGGACAACCGTGTTTTTATTTGCCGACCAAGAATATTCTAATTTCTAGCCCCCACACGGATTATATTCCACGTGATCCGAAAAGTGCAAGCTTTAAAAAAAAAAAAAGGAGAGAATAATCTTTTCGTGAAGGAGTCAAAATGCTTCCGAAAATTCTATAGTGCTAATAAATTAATATTATGTAGTAAATGATAAAGACAAATCGGACCGCCGTCTTGAATGTCTGAACCCTCTCTAATTGGAGGTTGCCGCCATGTTCCTCGGTCGTCCGTTCTTATCCTAGTAAGAACCAACCTGGTTCAGTCATCGAGTCAAGAATTCCGTATTATATTTCCAAGAGAATACGTATTAGAATACTGTTTTTTTTTTGTCTATTTTAAGATGTAATAATTCGAAAGAACTTTTTTTTGGTAAGGAAAAAAAAAATTGGGTAAGGAAACAATTCGAAAGAACTTCATCGTTTAATTGAATACAAAACATACTCTTTTCGTCGTGGACGAGATTATTAAGTATGCATAACTTACTCCACGCAGGGCATGACGGTGTTGACTCTGACGGTCTCGCTTCCCGGCCTCAGACCTCCTCATTGCTCGGAAACGAACGTCGACAATTGCAAGAAGGCCTCCACGTTGCAGCTCTCCCTCTTCTTCGGCGCGCTGTACACGCTGGCGGTCGGGACCGGCGGGACCAAGCCAAACATCTCGACGATCGGCGCAGACCAATTCGATGACTTCGACCCGAAGGAGAAGGCCCACAAGCTCTCCTTCTTCAACTGGTGGATGTTCAGCATCTTCTTTGGGACCCTTTTTGCCAACACCGTCCTCGTCTACATCCAGGACAATGTGGGCTGGGCTCTCGGGTATGGGCTCCCGACCCTTGGGCTCGCGATCTCCATCGCGATCTTCCTCGCGGGCACCTCTTTCTACCGGCACCGGGTGCCGGCAGGCAGCCCGTTCACGAGAATGGCCCGGGTCATCGTGGCCGCAGTGAGAAAGTGGGGGGTGGCGGTCCCAAGCGATCCGATGGAGCTTTACGAGCTTGACCCGCAAGAGTATGCAAAGAAGGGAAAGTTCAGGATCGACTCAACACCAACCTTGAGGTAGTAATCTGCATCAATTTCCGCTTCTTCTGTGTTCCAATCTGAAATATTGATACATCACCTGTCCATAGAAACATTTTGGTTCACCGTGTGGCTCACTCTCCATGCAGATTCTTGAACAAGGCATGCGTCCAAACTGGCGCAACTTCGCCATGGAAGCTATGCTCAGTCACCCAAGTCGAGGAGACGAAGCAAATGCTGCGGATGATCCCGATCCTGATCGCGACTTTCGTCCCGAGCTGCATGGTGGCTCAAATCAATACCCTCTTCGTCAAGCAAGGAACCACCTTGGACAGAAGCATCGGCAGCAACTTCAAGATCCCCCCGGCGAGTCTAACCGGATTCGTGACCATCTCGATGCTCATCTCTGTCGTGCTGTACGACCGCTTCTTCGTCAGGATCATGCAAAAATGGACCAAGAACCCGAGAGGCATCAGCCTTCTTCACAGGATGGGGATCGGCCTTGTCCTCCACGTCGTGATCATGCTTGTGGCGTCCTTCACCGAGAGATGGAGGCTCCGAGTTGCTAGGGAACACAATGTGGTAGAATCGGGAGGACAAATCCCGCTGACGATCTTCATTCTACTTCCTCAATTTGTGCTAATGGGAACGGCCGATGCGTTCCTGGAAGTGGCGAAGATCGAGTTCTTTTACGACCAAGCGCCAGAAAGCATGAAGAGCCTGGGCACGTCTTATTCAATGGCCACTCTGGGGATCGGAAACTTCATCAGCAGCTTCCTCCTCTCCACGGTCTCGGACATCACCAAGAGGCACGGCCACCGGGGATGGATACTAAACAACCTGAACGCGTCGCACCTCGACTATTACTACGCATTCTTCGTGGTGCTCAACGTCCTGAATTTCGCATTCTTCCTGTTCGTGGCGAAACTCTATGTGTATCGTGCCGAGGTCTCAGACTCGATGGTGGTGCTCAAGGAAGAATTGAAAGGGCTTGAGAAGGTACATAACCAGGAATTGCCGGTGACATAGCTCTGTGATAGGTGAAACGCGATGGTGAAACAACGTCTTTAGCCTAAGCTCTACCCGGGGTAGGATATCCAGAACTTTTATGGCTCTTGGCGTTTACATTTATACACAGATGATGATGATTTTGATTATGTTTATACGTCTTGGAGGAAGATCAAGATACAATCTTTACACAGTCTATTTGCCGGTACCGGTACAGCTTCTTCTTTGCTAGTTTGCACAATATCGAGTTCAAAGGCGACATTTGAATGACCGCTCCAGGTTCGCAATTGCTTTTAGTATCAGATGATCAAAACTCTGACAATTCATTGTACAAAATACTTCAATCGCTATGAATGTCAGTTAATAGAAGTGGTTCATCTATCTTCACCCAACTATTGCGATAAAAGAGCAAAAGGAATTGCATGTGATGGATATTAAAATGCCAGACTCATCTGGAAAGACAACGACATCCTCGTATCGGGTTGATTCAGCATAAGCTCGACATCTGCAGGATGACTCTTTACTTCATCAAAATCTGCCTGAGAAGACCGCAACAAACAACTCCCCCGCCTTCATTGCCGAATGCTTTTGCCGGACTGGACAATGAAGGTTTTTCATCAGGACCACCTTGCTCTATGAGATTCCTTTCGTAAGATATTCATTAAGCACCAGAACAGATTAAGGGGCTGAAAAATCATACCATCTGTTGGGTTGACGTAGCAGAAGCTCAATATGTTCAGCTGGGAGATCATCAAGAGAGAACCAAAGTTCGAGCCCGTCAATATAAGCAGTCGGATCTATCTTTACTTATAAACTTAAGCCAATGAGTTACGATGCAAACCGGATTATCAACTGCTCCATGTCATACCAGTCTCCGTTTGTGCATCTCAACATCTCAATGGGAGAATCCCTCCTAGCGCAATCACCAATACATGACATACTTTTCTCTCCGATTTCCCACATGATAACCGACTGCTTATTGACTGTTCTGCAATCAGTAACATAAGATCGGCACTCCTTCTTTTCTGTCGTCTCTTCCTATTTGGAATGTTCGTTTCAAGAACCGATTTGCCGCATGATCATTCCTGTGGCACAAGACTCGTAGTATCATGTTCGGATCTGATACACTCCACTGCTCTGTCGTCAGAGGCACATATTGGTTTTTCCTCGTATCCTTGGCTCCATTCTCGTCCATTTTACGGATCATGACAGTAATGTCTTGGATTAGCTTGTCCGTTGCTTGACTCATCAAAGCGATCACCTTTTCCACCGTCTCTGCCTCCTGTTCTACCACGTCCTCGCTTATCAATCCTTCCCCAGATACAGAAAATGCTTGCTTCAAGCACTCAAAGTCCTCCTCGATCATTCGGTGATCCGACCTGTAGAATATCCTAGAGTTCCCTCCTGCAAGCAAAACCATAAGGTAGGCATCGAAAGAGGCCTTCATGACTTCTCTTATCGCTAATGGTTGTGCTTGATCGACTAGAATCACGCAGAGAAGACTCAAATTCTGCTTTAATGTTCGCAAAGTCGGCCTTATACGTGCATTGGCGGCTTCACCAACATAGAGGCTGTAGTAGAAGACATGGCTAGAGTCGACAAAGGTCAAGCGGTAGGCAGCAACTTCTGAGACATGTTGACAGGCTCCACGTATGGCCGAATAAGCATTCTGAAAGTAGGAAGCGAAGTCGTTATGGTGCCTCTTGTTGCCAAAATGTTTGTGGCCAGAAAGCAACAACATCTCATCCAAGTAGTGGAGATGTTCCAAGAGATAGTGCAGAGTATTGAGGCGGATGTAAAGGCGTTGCGTCCCGCGGCTAGTCGATGGGTAAGGATGGTCAGATTCGCTCGTCTGGCATCCTCGCGAGTCTTCTATGCGGACCTTGCAAGGGGTCACCTTTCTACAGAGTTTGGCAAACTTGGAATCTCGACGACGTCTCGTTAATGGCGGAGGAGTAGGTATGTAATTTTGCTTTGATCCTGCATCGAAAATTTTCTAGAAATGCTAAGTTTTGCAATTAAAGAAGAATCTGGTAATCATTTTTTCTCGATGTAAATTTAAAAATAAAGCATGAACAAGCATCAACCAGTGACTTAGATGAACAATTAGAATGTAATAGGCACCATAGTGACAAGTTAGAGCAAGTAATATGAAAGCTAGACACTTACCACATGATGCAACAAATGCAGAATAGTCCTGAAAAAGACTCGCTAAACTGTTCACGAGATCATTAACCAAATTCTCCGTAATTTCCATTTGAATGGCGAAGAAGTCGTCCACGGTTTCCTTAGCAAACTTGATCAAGTCATCCGCCGATTCGGCGTATAGCTTAGCCTTCGATTTCGGATTCCATGTCTGCAACGAACAACAATCATCGTTATCTTTTTGTTTCGAGCAATTGTCATAATCAGTTGTAAATTTTGCACCGGAGAATGTGCTGTCAAATGAACTCACTTCTGATTCAGTTGCTCTCTGTAGACAATCTTTGCCTTTCTTGAGCCTCACATCGATCCATTGTTGCTGAAGCCTCGACATGGTCGCTTCAACCTCGTATGGAATCATTTCCTGCACAATCATTCTGCCTCCATCGTCGCATTCTGCAGTGTCCTCGGCCACCATCTGTGCCAAAACTTTTTCTAGCTTCCCTGCACTCTCCAGTACTCTCACGATTTCATTGTCAAGTATCGAAGCAGAAGCCAAATGTGGTTTCAGGATCAGTCCATAACAACTGTGCAATGTGATGGCGGCAACCGCAGCCGCAACGGGATGGCACTTCTTAAGAATAGGACTGAAGGTTCTTCTTTCTTTTAAAGCCAAATCTTCGGTCTCTTTCGCCAACCGAATGAGTCTTTCGCTCTCATTTTCCCTCATGTCTATTTCGCATTCTTGGCATCCACTTTCGGCTATCTAATGCAAGCAATAACAAGGAGAAAAATAATTAATTCCTCGACCACAGTACCGCAAAATGAAGGGAGAAATGAATCGCTTACACACCTTCGAGAACGCATTCTTCACAGATGATCGGATGTAACCATCCAGGTGATCTACAGTCGGGTCCGTCACTGCATCACCATTCGCTTGTTCTGTTACCCTGGAAAGAATTCCATCATCTCCTAAGATGTTTGCCGCTGTCACTGCCAACGGCAGCAAATTCTCCATCAGGATCGTCCTTCTGTCCTCGAAGTAGTCATGATAGTTACCCAATCTCTTCTCCGACCACCCTCGGATCGAGGTAAGAACTAACTGTAGAACCTTAATGTATAGAGCATCTCGGTCCTGCTTATTGGCATCGTTCGCTACTTCTGTCAACAAGGCATGCGAAGCGGAAAGAAGTTCTGGTTCCAACTGCATCGTGCTGATGTATTGTTGGAAAAACACCCATGTTAGGATCAGATTGTGCATCGGCCGGTTGATTTCAAGTATGGACCAAGTCTTCTTCATGAGCTCAAAAAGTTCGTCGACCTCGTCTAGGACTAAAGTCTCATCCCTGATGTCAAATATCGACTTCAGCAGACTCACATAGAGGTGAATGTTCAGAGGGAATCCATCAGCCCAGTGGCAAACGTCAGTAGGAGTCCCGTTGGCGCTTCGCCATGATAAGGACACCACGGAATTGCTGAGGGTTCGCGTGGTGTCCGAGTTCTTGCCGAGGTCTATGATCTTCATCTCGCCGGCTTGGATAATTTCTCTGAGACGGTCTGCGAAGGCGTTCGATTTCCCCAACGGGATTGACGGGTGAAGGAGCAACCCTGCTTCTAGGATCTTGAGCTGTCGCTTTTGCCAGGCATGAAATCCCTTCGAGTCGCTGAAGTCGGATGGTTTTAGGAGGCGGAGAAGCTCCAGCGGAAGGATTATCGTCTCCGCCCGCTTACCGATCTACCGAGATTGAAAATGGCATGAATGAGCCAAGATATATACAAGTTAACAATCTCCTAACACACAAATGAAAGAAGCATGAAAACAAATTGCTTTCCGTCATGGCATGCATACCCCACAATAGAGACACGAACAATGAAGCACTTTCTGAGACTTACGTACATGGCCTACATGCGTTCGCGTGAGCGTTTTCCTGAGCTGATTATCACTTTGCTCCGTCACCCTCATTTGTTGCCTCATCAGCTCAGCTGATGTGAGCGGCCGCTTCGGCCTAGCCGCCCCCGCCACCCCCTGGGTGTTCTGCGGGCTCCCAGCGCCGGAGGTCATCTTCTTCGAGGACGACCGATTCAGCATCTTCAACCCGAGGGCTCTCTTGACCCGGCTGCTAGGGGCCATCCCCACCCCATTGCTCCGGGACGACGTGGATTCAGGCTCGGGCTCGTTCCACATCGCGGAATGGAACTTCAGAGCGCCCCGCCCCCCGAACCCCGGCGACGACCGGCACGCCATGAAGAATATCTCGTACGCCGTCTCGCGGATGTCGTCGGCGTCAAGGCCCTCCAGCTCGCCGAAAGGCCACTCGAGCTCGGCGGCCATGGGCGGGGCCGCGGTTAGTGTTGGGATGGCGAGCGATGAGGAAGATGGTTGGAGGAGGGATGGTCAAATTAGGGAGCGATTATGGTGGTCGGCTAAATGTTTTGGCAAGAGGAGAGGTGGAAAAGAGGTGGGAAATGAGCTGTTTTTTTTTTTTTTTTGAGGGGGGGGGTAAGTTTCCGTTTGTGACACCCCTTTTGCACTAAGAGGAGAGAGAGAGAGAGAGAGAGAGAGAGAGAGAGGGGCATTGCATAGTATTCGGCGACTTCCTTTGTGCGAAGAAAACGAGAATTCGAGTCGAGAGACATGAGTCTGTTTTTTTTTTATTATTATTCTTGCTTGTTTTTGTCCTCTTCTAGTTTATAATTAAAGAAATGAGGAAATTCTAGACATGCATGGTAACAATTATGTTTCACTATTTTATTTTTTATTTTTTTTTGTTATGAGGAACAAATTTGGAATAAAAATATATTTGATAACGAAATTTATTTTTTTTATTGTTTGGCTAGATTTTTTACTTAGAGATATATTTGAGAGAGAAACGAGAAGTAGAAAAGAGTTACTTTCTTATTTCTAAAATATAAATTAGTTAGAGCGTTGCTCGTTAAGGCATCGACCGACCACCGCCCGTTGCCCCTTGCCTTACCATCAGTCACCATCGCCTCACTGTTGGTCGCCACCCCCACCTTCCAGTGACCTCTGCTAATCGCTGCTCATCGACAACCGCTGTTGCCTCTACCCGCTAGTGACCTCTACCAATTGCCTCTCGCGGCCCACCATCGGCTGCTGCTCGCCGCCGCTTCCACCTGCCAACCGCCGCCGCCCACCGCCTCACCTTCGGCTACCGCCTCCACCCATCGTCGATCTTCACTGCCCACCACCGGCCGCCACTCACTAGCCTCCACCCACCGGCGACCTCTGTCGCTCGCCGACCGCCGCCTCCACCAATTGCTGGGTGCCGTTCATCGCGCATTGTCGGCCGCAGCCTCCACATTCGCCGCTCGATGGCCGCCATGGCTGGTCTCCACTACCTCTGCCAGAGTAAAATATAAATAACAACTTTTATTTAATAGTAAATATCACGTCCCGACTCTCGAACCCGCGACATCCCTTGTCAAATCGCCACCAGGTCATATAAGATAGCATCCCAAGCAACTGCTACCAACCTAATAATGTACTACGCATGCGGAACGTGCAACCTTTCATACAATAAAATCAACATGGGATAGATAAGCAGAAAAACCAAACAACCTAACGTAAACATAAAACTGTTGAGAATAGATGATCTATAACCTTATAGAGCCAACACTGATAAATACAACCCCATACTTTGGGCGGCCCTCTAGGATTCACAAAAAGATACAGGAGTCAGGCAAGATTAACCCTCATCTATTCCAAAATAGTACCCTCATACAAGACGTCACTAGTTCCCTAACCACAAAAAAACCTAACCATCTATTGGGTAAAAACGGCATCTGGATCGTCGTAACCAATCAAGGAAGTCGGGTAGTTAGGGTCATCACAGTAACTCTGACTAGAATGTATAGAGGGGGCTACAGACTGCTTAGGCTCTAGCTCGGGCTGCATATAAGGTGCGTGTCACGTCCCGACTCTCGAATCCGCGACATCCCTTGCCAAATCGCTCCCAGGTCATAAAAGATAGCGTCCCTGGCAACTGCTATCGACCTAAGAATATACTACACATGCGGAACGTGCAATCTTTCATACAATAAAATCAACATGGGATAGGTAGGAAGAAAAGCCAAACAACACAACGCAAAGATAAACTACTGAGAATAGATGATCTATAACCTTACAGAGCCAACAGCTGATAAATACAACCCCATGTTTCGGGGCGGCCCTCTAGGACTTGCAAAAAGATACAGGAGTCAGGTAAGGTTAACTCTCATCTATCCTAAAATAGTACCCCCATAAAAGATGTCACAAGTTTCCTGATCACAAAAGAAACCTAACTCTCTACTAGGTAAAATCGACATCCGGATCGTCATAACCAATAGGGGGAGCCAGGTCATTCGGATCGTCACAAGAACTCTAGCTAGAATGCACAGAGAGAGCTACTGACTGCTCGGGCTCAAGCTCTGGCTGCATACCGGGTGCGGGATCCGATCCACCACCTCCCCATCAAGCGTATCGATATCCATCGGGTCCCAGGCGGGGACATTAGGGACCTCTTGAAGAGGTGGTCCCTCAAATCCTCTAAGTGGACCAAAGAGATCCACCTCATCGCGAAGATACCAGGCCTTGAAGAGGTGTACCATCAGCTGTGGATCCCTTCATCGACCCATATCGTCGTGATGTAGCGTTCTCACATCTGGTCCGTACCTGGCACCGGGTGGAGACTGACATCGTGTGATGAGTAGGTGGAGGGTACCAAATCGCACCGATCTCTCCATTATTTTGGACCTGAAAAGTTGTCCCACGACGGGGTGAGAATTTAATCTCAGTGAATCAAGCCTAATCTCGGTTAGGACACTGATTCGCCTAGGATAACCAAAGCATCACAATAAGCCACAAGGTATAAACACATATATATCAATAAAATATCTCCGTCAAATCAGCAATTGATTAAGGCATCACCACTCAGGCGTGCACAAGACATCACACAAGTTCATTCTTAAACAATGACTCACGTGACTAGTGTGATAGAAACATCAATAGTGCGATCTCGCACTCATCTGGCAGGACTAGGCTATGTCCACTTTACTCTCTCAGCGACGGCTACTATAAGCGGTGTATCCAGTGCACTAGGCACGACACTATAAGTAAGCATTCCTTAAAAAGAAGCTTCGGTCTGTCACATGCTGCAATCGGCATCTAATAATCCCTTAAAAAAGTATGACTAGCACGGGACATGGATTATCATGCTTCTGACAAGTTGTGAGTTTCCATACAATAGGTATGGCACGAGTACCAAATGTACAATGCGAACTTGCCAAGTAACGCCATTGATCCTTTAATGACCACACAAATCGCATTCGGCAATCAAGTCATTGTTTATTTATGATTAATGCCAAAGTTCATACAAAAATGCAACAGACTCGGCCCCAAGGCCCATAAGACTTTTAGTCAAGCATTTCAGCCAGGCAACCAAACCAATCAGGCAATTAACGCACTCGCAAGCAATTAATCCAACCCGGCAATTTCAAGCTCAATTCGTACTATATTTCTTATATCTCAATTGATTTATAACAATCAATCGCTCGCTCGTCTCTAGCCTATCACTCGCTCGCGAACAAACGCAATCAATCAATCAATTGAAAAATTACCACAAATAGTCACAGATAAATAATCGATCGGCCATTTATCCTAACCATCGTTTCTATCTAAATCGATTTCGATCGATTTCTTTTAAATAAATAAATAATTAATTAAAACTAATCCTAAGCGCAATTAGAGCCCTAACCAAGGTTTAGGGTCAACTCACAACGTGAGTTAGCTCGAGCGGGGGCGGCGGCGGCGGCGGCGGCGGCGGCGGAGGCGACGGTTGAAATAGGGTTTACCGTACGGCAGCCTAAGCTTAAACTTTAGCAACGCCCAGAGGAAGTCAGGAGAGGTGGCTGGCGGCGGAACTCCGGCGAGCGACGGCCTAAAACAGTGACAAACAGTAACCTCAACCGGCGAACCGATCTGTTTTAGCCATTTCCCGGCGACACGGGCCGAGATAAGGTCGGCCGAGGATCGGGAGCTCACCCAAGGGTCGGTGGGGGTCGGCCGGGACTGGTGGACGGCGGCGGAAGGCGGCCGATGGTGGCGAATGACCGCGATCAGAAGCTGTGCTTCTCGGCGCCGAAACAGGGGCGACTATCGGCGGCGGATTCCGGGAGCCACACGCGACGGCCGACGGCGGTGAGCTTGGAGGTGGTAAAGGGGACTCAGGGGAGTCGATCGGCGGTGCGGTGAGGCACGGTGGAGGCCGTGGTGGCCGAATAGAAGACCGAACCAAATCGAGTCTAAAATAGGGCACCAGGACTTCGGGGCTGGATTCTGGCGGCTCCGGTGGCGGATGGCCGGTGGGGCAGGGTCAGATCAGTCGAGGGGAGGTCGGCGGTCAGCTGAGGGATGGTGGTCGGCGTCGGTGGTGGCCAGAGGAGGCCATTGAGTTCTCGGGTCAACTGACCCAAAAATAGGGCCGAGTTTGTCGTGACGTTTCCTCGGCCTTTCGATAGCGACGGCGGCTCGGCTCGGGTCAGGGCTGCGATTAGGAGTGGCTGAGGACGGTGGCTGACGGTGGTGAGGTGTGGTCGCGTGAAAACGACGGTGAACGGAGAAGGATTGGATCGATAAGCTTTGATTGTCCACGGTTGAGAAAAGAAGAAGAAAACAGAAGAAAGAAGAAAGAAGAAAAAAGAAGGAAGAAGCGGCAGAAGGAGGAAGCGACGTGCATGGCAGAGAGAAATGGTGGGGCCAAGCCATGACTTTGGTAGCCAAAATTTGTCCTATATGACCAAATAATCAATTTTGTCTCATATGCATAAGTAGGGGCAAAATGATCATTTGGTGCGCCGGGACTGAAACGAAATTTTGGCAAACTGAACGAAGGATAATTTCAGTAAATTTACTTGCCAAGCTCGGTCGGGGTTAGGCTCAATTGCAAAAAAGGCAATTCAAATTCACAGCAGATCAATTTCGAAACTCAATCCGAAATAATCTAAATTTTAGAATTTGTCCAAATTTTTGTCTCTTCGGTCCTTATAGTCCAAAATAGGCGTCGACTATAATTATATACTCATATAATTTCATGGATTTTCGGCGCTTACAAAAGTCGAATTTTCAAGGCGTCATAGTGCAGGATCCACTACTTCCCCATCAGGCGTATCAATATCCATCGGATCCTAGGTGGGGACATTAAGGACCCCCTAAATAGGTGGCCTCTCAAATCCTCTGAGCGGACCAAAGAGATATACCCCATCACGGAGATACCAGGCCTTGAAAAGATGCGTCACCAGTTGTGGCATCCTCTCATCGACCCATATCGTTGTGATGTGGCGTTTCCACATCTGGTCCTAACTTGGCACCGGGTGGATAGTGACATCGTGTGATGAGTGGATAGGTATACCGAATCGCACCGGCCTCTCCATTACTTTGGCCCTGAAAAGTTATCCCACGACAGGGTGAGAACTTAATCTCAGCGAATCAAGTCTAAGCTCGATTAGGACATTGATTCGCCCAGGATAGACTAAGCACAATAGTCAATCATAAGATATAAACACATATATCAATAAAATATATTCACCAAATAAGCAACCAATCACGGCACCACCACTCAGGCGTACACAAGACTTCACACAAATCCATTATTTAACAATGACCCACGCGACTAGCGAGATAAAAACATCAATAGCGCGATCTCGTACTCTTCTGGCAGGACCAAGCTACATCCACTTTTACCTTCTCAGCGCCGGCTCCTACAAGCGGTGTATCCAGTACACCCGGCACGGCATTGCAAGTAGTCATTCCTTAAAAATGAGTTTTGGTCCGTCACAAGCTGCGACCGGCATCCGATAATACCTTAAAACCGTACGACTGGCACGGGGCATGGATTATCGTGCTTCTGACAAGTCGCGAGTTTCCATACAATAAGTACGGCATGAGTACCAATGGTACAATACGAATTTGCCAGGTAATGTCTTTGGTCCTTTAAATAACCACACAATTCACATTCGACAATCAACCTATTATTATTTTTTTTTTGGTAAAGGCAATCAACCCATTATTTTTTTTTTTGGAAAGGACAATCAATCAACCCATCGTTTATCTTTGATTAATGCCAAAATTCAAACAGAAATGCAACGACTTGGCCCAAGGTCCACAAGACTCTCAGTCAAGCATTTCAGCGAGGCAACCAAATCAATAAGGCAATTTAATGCACTCACCGGCAATTAATTCAATCCGGCAATTTCGAGCTCAATTGGTACTATATCTCTTATTTCTTAGTCGATTTATAAATTTAATCGTCCGCTCATCTCTAACCTGTCGCTCGCTCGCAAATAAACACAATCAATCAGTAAGTTGATAATTTACCACAAATAACCACAGACAATATAATCGACCAAACTAACATAATCGATCGGTCATTTAAACTAATCATCGTTTCTATCTAAACCGGTCCCGATTGTGTACTAATTTTTTTATAAAATAAATAAATAATTAATTAATCCTATGCATAATTAGCGCCCTAACCAAGGTTTAAGGTCAACTCACAAAGTAAGTTAGCTCGAGCGACCTCGATGAACGGCGGCGGCGGCAACGGTGACGACTGCGGTGATGACTAAATTAGGGTTTATCGCGCGGTGACCCGAGCTCAAACTTTGACGATACCTTGGGAAAGTTCGGCGAGGTCGCCGAAACAGGTGGCCGGCGATGGAGCTCGGCGAGCGGCGGCCAGCGGCTTGAAACAGTAGCGGTTAGTGGCGAAACTAGCAAACCGGACTGTTTGGAGTGTTTCTCGGCGTCACGGGCCGAGACAAGGCCGGCCGTAGCTCGGGAACTCACCCAAGGGTCGGTGGAGGTCGGTTGGGACCGGTGGATGGCGGCAAAAGGGGGCCGACGACGGCGAAAGGCGGCCGACGGCAGCGAATAGCCGCGAACAGAATCGGTTCTTCACGTCGTCGAAACAGGGGAGGTGGTTGGCGGCGTTTTCTAGGGGCCACACGCGGTGGCCGACGGCGATGAGCTCCGATGGGATAGAGAGGACCCTGTGAAGGTGATCAGCAGTGACGGTGAGGGATGGCGGCGGCCGGTTTGGCCAGATCGAAGACCAAATCGAACCGGGTCTAAAACATGGCACCGGGGCTTCGGGGTGATTTTCCGGCGACTCCGACGGCAGACGGCCGGTGTGTCTAGGTCGGGGTGGTCAGGAGGAGGACAGTGGTCGGCTGTGGGTGGTAGTTGGCGCCAGTGGTGCCCGAAGTGGCCGGAAGAAGCAGCAGAGTCCTCGGGTCAAATGACCCGAGAACAAGGCAAGGGCTCCCCGTGCCTTTTCTCGGTCGTCCGACGGCAACGGCGGTCGGGGATGAGTCTAGGCGACGACGGGGAGTGGCTGAGGGCCGTGGCCATCGGCGGTGAGGCGGTGGTCGCACAACTCGATGATGGAAGGAGGAGGAGTGGCTCGGCTTGGAGAAGCAGTCATCCACGACCAAAACCAAAGAAGGAAGAAACAAAAAGAAGAAGAAGAAAGAGGAAGCAGAGGAGAGAGAAGAGTATACGGTGATAGGAAGTGAGCATGGGGAAGAGAGATGGTGGGTCCCACCCATGACTTTGGTGGCAAATTTTTTTTTTGTCTTACATACACAAATGATTGAGGGTCATTATGGTCATTTGGCGCGCTGGGACTAAAACGAAATTTTGGTATACTGAACGAAGGGTATTTTCGATAATTTCACCGGTCAAGCTCGGTTGGGGTTAGGCTCGATCATGAAAACAGCAATTCCAATTCACGGCGGATAAAATTCGAAACCTAATCTAAAATAATCTAAACTTTAGAATTCCTCTAAATTTTTGTCTCTTCAGTTCTTACTGTCAAAAATATGTATTGACTATGATTATATTTTCATATCACTTTTATTGACTTTCCGTGCTTACAAAAGTTGAATTTCCAGGACGTCATTAGAAATTTTATGTTGTTATCAAACCAATTTTTATTTTGAAAATAGGAATTTTGTGCCGTTGTCAAACATATTTCTTGGTTTAGAAACTCGTCCAATAAAAAGAAATAGAAAAATTTATTTTTTTCCGGAAATAGAGTCAAGAAAGAAAGAGAATGATTGTCATGGATGCTGTATGGATGCTGTATTCGTCCAAAATATCCTTACGGTATATGCATATCTACGCAATGGCAAAAAAAATACCTGACCTCTCTCTTTTCCGAGGAAATATTCGGTGGTATCAAACCGCTCGGCTGCCTCGACGCGCATACACCCAATCAGATCCATTAAGGACTCTGCGCTAAAATTGAATAAAAGCAAACTAATTTCCGGCCACCTGCGAATGGAATGTCAATGCACAACGGATGTCTGCGCAACCATCTCTCTCTCTCTAACCATCTTTTACGCCCATCGTTGAGTTTCACACATCTCTCTCTTCATCCTTCTCCGCCAAACCCATCTCTCTCCTCGACCAATCTTTTACAGTTCAGAAGACTCCCATCTCCATTTCAGAGAAGATTTCACGTTTCGGAGACTGCTGGTCCCCCCGCTCAATTTTTCGGTTAGAAGGCGGCCGCTCGACCGCCACCGCTCGAGAGGCTCTCATTTTTTAAGGGCCTGGAACTAATTTCAGCTTAAACGGTTCCACTAGGACTGTTCTTCACAGCTCATGTCCTGAGTTCAATTTATTACCTCGTAAACATTTTCAATGCTCCAGTTGGATTTACTTCACGCAATTGCTGACTCGGCTATCGTTCTATTGAAAAAAACGAAGAAATTTACCGCTTTTTGGGAAGTTAATACAGTGGAGTTCAACCTTTAGATTATGGTAATCATTTGTTACTTGGACATTGGCTTTGTAGCATGAAAGGGCTAGCTGAAGATCCCATGTGTGTGGACTAATGCTCCTAACCATTTGAATTCTACCGATTTAAGATACTATGACCGGGGACTGGCGATTGAGCGAACGATATCTGAAACGCTGAAGCTTTTCTCTAATGGGGATGGAGCCTTCCGAAACGTGAAAGATTGGCCGAAGAGAGAGAGAGAGAGAGATGGCTTTTGGGCGGAGAACGTTGAACAGAGAGAAGTGTCTAAAAGAAAACTTTTCTCCTAAACTCAACGACGGGTGTAAACGATGTTTGAAGAGATACGGTTGGGATGGCATTTAAATTTCCCTGAAATCTAGGATTGTGTTAATGAAAACCGATTGTCTGACAGTACTATTAATTATTTATGATTATAATATATCCCAATCAATGAGTGTTTTTTTATTGTTGCAAAAAAAACGATGATAATATGTGGTAGGGGTGTCAATGGACCGGATCTCATAGAGGCCCGACTCGGCCCAAAACTTAACGGTACCGAGCTAGGCCCGGCCTGGTACCAATTATATGTCCCATATTTCGGGTCGGGCCGGGCCGAGCTGGGTCAGTTGGTATTTTTTTTCTTTTCTTTTTTTTTTAAATCAACGTGCAAAAATTCAAATATTTCAAGAATTCAATATTTTATGTATATAAATTATACCCATTTTTCATATTTGTTAAAATCTAGTTCGACAACGATTTTCTTATCTGAATTCTTGATTCAAAATTCTTTAGTATATCACGCTACTGACATGGCTCAATTAATTTCCAATCATCTTCACAGAAATATTGAGGAAAATGTCTTTCCATGCCTATCAAACATTGGTGCATCGCACACCACTGACGCCAATTGAATAAAAAGCCCATACAAGTTAATTCATAATTCATAATTACAGAATATGAATAGCATATTTCAGGTCAATCTCAAAAGAAGATAAATGATCAGAAATGTTCGCCTATCTTTCTGATTTCTTGTTTCAGATCAACAGTAGAATAAGCTAAACCGTAAAATCTTCTTGTCTTGACTTATCCATGCCATCAGTCTTGGTAAAGAGAGCTACATAAATTGCCAATTTAAAATTGGATGTGCTTATCTCCACGTTCACTTCTAAGTAGAGACTTCGAGTATTTGCATCCCACAGGTGAACTTCATGATCCGGATACAGGGGATGAAATCTTACCTGCAAATTTATCTCATTTCTGTTTCAAAACGTAAATACAAATTAAAACCTTAAAAAAAGACAATGGGTTTTCTATCAAACTTGCATGGAGTCCCAATTGAGCTCTTAAATGCACTCTTCAATCACAATGCAGTTGCTAGACTCGTGTATCAGAAAGTACACGGGATCATGATTACTTGAGCTGCATGTCTATCCCGATTTTTACTAGACTGCAGAATCTTCTCAGGAATGTAAGCAAATAGCTGCCAAAGCTTCACTTGATCAACTTAGAAAAGTTATATACATGTAAGAGTGCAACAAAACAAGAGAGAAGAACAACAGTTACCTTTGACGCCCCAGAAAGTTCTTTCTTCAACTTTGTGAGATCATTATCCACAGAAGAACTCTCTAACAATGCGAACTGGGAAAAGAAGAACCATAAAAGTGAGTTTTCTCAGCAAGAAAGAACATTCTCGAGTAGCTACTATCTAATAGACACACCAGTGAATTCAGCTATCTCAAGCTTGAATCCTGGATCAAGGGTGAACAAGAGTTCCATAATATGACTTGTTATTCAGATAAAGAATTTCCGAGATGCAGTTATATCATTGTGTCTCTTCACATCATAACACTGAAGCATCAGTTCTTCATTCATGGTACAACCGGATGATGTACTTCTCCGTGTACTCTATGGCACCACTATTGCATATGATAATTACGCCTTTGGTTTTAAATCAGAAGCTCAAAATATGCTTAACATAATTTTTGTGCCTCAGCAAAGCAAGCATTCTAATTTTCAAAAGACTTCAATTCCCTGACCGTACGTCTTGGAAACTCGGCTTTTGTAAGTGCCGGAATTCGATGGAAATGATATGAAAATATAATCATAGTCGACATATATTTTGAACTATAATGATTGAAGAGACGAAGATTTGGACGAATTCTAAAATTTAGGTTATTTCGGATTGGGTTTCGAATTTTATCCGCTGCGAATTAAAATTGATGTATTCGCGATCGAGCCTAACCCCGACCGAGCTTGGCCAGTGAATTTACCGAAAATACCCTTCGTTCAGTATACCAAAATTTCGTTTTAGTCCCGGCGCGCCAAATGACTATTTTGCCCCTACTTATGCATATAGGACAAGAGTGATTATTGAGCATAAGAGACAAATTTGCCACAAAAGTCTTGTGGGCCCCACCAAATTTCCCTTCCCCATGCTCCCTCACGTCACCCTCTCTTCTGCCTTCTCCCTCTTTCTTCTTCTTCTTTCTTCTTATTCTTCTTCTTTGTTGGCCGTGGACAACCGCGCCTCAACCGATCCACTCCTCCTCCTTCCACCGTTGTTTTGTGCAACTACTGCCTCACCACTGACGGCCACCGCCCTTAGCCACTCCCCGTTGTCGCCCTGACCCTAGCCGGACCGCCGTCGAACGGCAGAGGAAACGGCTCGGGGAGCCATGCCCTGTTTTCGGGTCATTTGACCTGAGGGCTCCGTGGCCTCCTCCGGCCACCACGGCCGTCACCGGCGTCGACCACCGCCCCACAGCTAACCGCCGTCTTCCCCTCGACCACCCCGACCCAGCCACACCGGCCGTCCGCCACCGAAGCCGCCGGAAAACCGCCCCGAAGCCCCGGTGCGCTGTTTTGAACCCGGCTCGGTTCGGTCTTCGATCCGGCCGAATCGGTAGCCTTCGTGCCTCACTGCCACCGCCAATCACCTCCCCAGAGTTCCCTCTACCACCTTGGAGCTCACCACCGCCGGCCGCCGCGCATGGCGCCCGGAATACGCTACTGATCATTTCCCCTGTTTCGGTGTCGAGAAGGCTCGATTCTGTTCGCCACCGTCGGCCGCCTTTCGCCGCCATCCACCGATCCCAATCGACCCCCATCGTCCCCTGGGTGAGTTCCCGAGCCTCGGCCGATCTTGTCCCAGCCCGAGACGCCGTGAAACGCTCCAAAACAGTCTAGTTCGCCAGTTTTGTCACTGACCATTACTATTTCAGGCCGCCGCTCGCCAGAGCTCCGTCGCCGGCCACCTATCCTGGCTACCTTGCCGGACTTCCCTGAGGTGTCGCCAAAGTTTGAGCTCGAGTCACCGCGCGAAAAATCATATTTCTACTGCCGCCCCCCTCCGTCAAGGCCACTCGAGCTAACTCATTGGTGAGTTGACCCTAAACTTTGATTAGGGCGCTAATTGAGTTTAGGATTAGTTTTATTTTTTAAAAAAAATTACGATCAGGATCAGTTTAGATAGAAACGATGATTAGGATAAATGGCCGATCGATTAAGTAGTTTGGTCGATTATATCGTCTGTGGCTAGTTGTGGTAATTTATCAGCTGATTGATTGATTGTGTTTGTTCACAAGCGAGCGACAGGTTAGAGACGATCATGTGATTGAATTTATAAATTGACTGAAAAATAAGAAATTTAGTGCGCTTTGAGCTCGAAAATGCCTAACTAAGAGTCTGCTTGGTCTTGGGCCGAGTCTGTTACATTTCTGTATGGATTTTGGCATTAATCAAAGATTAACAATGGATGATTGCTGAATGTGAATTGTGTGGTCATTTAAAGGATCAATGATGTTACTTGGCAAGTTCGCATTGTACCATTGGTACTCATGCCGTACCTATTGTATGGAAACTCGCGATTTGTCAAAAGCACGATAATCCATGTCTCGTGCCAGTCGTACAGTTTTAAGAGAGTATCGGATGCCGATCATAGTTTGTGACGGACCGAAGCTCCTTTTTAAGGAATGTATATTCGCAGTGCCGTGCTGGGTGCACTGGATACATCACGTGTAATAGCTGTCGCTAAGAGGATAAAAGTGGACGTAGCCTGGTCCTTCCAGAAGAGTGCGGGATCGCACTATTGATGTTTTTATCATGCTAGTCGCGTGGGTCATTGCTAAATAATGGATATTTGGTGACGTCTTATGTACGCTTGAATGGTGATGCAGTGATTGGTTGCTTATTGGGTGAGTTTATTTTATTGATTTATATGTATATACTGTATGATTGACTGTTGTGCTTAGGTTATCTTGGGCGAATCAGTGTCCTAACTGAGATTAGGCTTGATTCACTGAGATTAATTTCTCACCATGTCTTGGGATAACTTTTCAGGTTCAAAGTAATGGAGAGATCGGTGCGATTCGGTACACCTATCCATTTATCACACGATATCACTCTCTACCCGGTACGGACCAGATGTGGGAACGTCATATCACGACGATATGGGTCGATGAGGGGATGCCACACCTGGTGGCACACCTCTTCAAGGCCTGGTATCTTTGCGATGGGGTAGATCTCTTTGGTCCGCTCAGAGGATTTGAGGGGCCACCTCTTCAGAGGGTCCCTAATGTCCCCGCTTGGGATTCGATGGATATTGATATGCCTGATGGGGAGGTGGTGGATCTCGCACCCAGTTTGCAACCCGAGCTCGAGCCTGAGCAATCAGTAACTCCTTCTGTTCATTCCAGTCAGAGTTTCTGTGACGACTCTAACGACCTGACTCTCTTGATTGGTTATGACGATCCGGATGCCGTTTTTACCCAGTAGAGAGTTAGGTTTCTTTTGTGGTCTGGGAACTGATGGCGTCTTTTGTGAGGGTACTGTTTTGGGATAGATGAGAGTTAACCTTACTTGACTCTTGTATCTTTTTGTGAGTCCTAAAGGGCCGCCCCGAATCATGGGGTTGTATTTATCAGCTGTTTATTCTCAGCAGTTTTTGTTAGCGTTGGGTTGTCTGGCTTTTCTTCTTACCTATCCCATATTGGTTTTACTGTTTGGAAGATTGCACGTTTCGTATGCGCAGTATATCCTTAGGTCGATAGCAGTTGCCTAGGGCGCTACCTTTTGTGACCTGGTGACGATTTGGCAAGAGATATCGCGGGTTCGAGATTCGGGACGTGACACTAACATTGGAATTGAGTTTCCAAAAAGTACAAACCGAAAAGAAATCCAAATCTACCTTTCATAATGTGTTCCAATAAACCTTTTGACTTATTCAAGAAAATGTGAACTGTTCTTTGCTTTGCGTGACTGTTTCCCTTATTAGTCCATTTTAGCATCATTGACTACTTCGAACAAGATTCAAGTCATTGCATCGTTACAAAAACAGCTTTTAAAGAGGTAATATCAAAGTAATGTAAACCTGGACCTAAGAAACTAAAACATCAAGCAGGGCATTGATCATTTCCAATTTTATGTACCAACCTCCTCAATCATCAAGAGACATCGATGTCAAGTTTGGCTCGATGGTCGTAGTTGGAAACTTTGTATTAAATTTTTTTATGAAAATGACAATTAGGTTATCCTTTGAAATGTAAAAAGGAAAAAAATATTCTACAACTACAAATTTTTACCCGACTCAAACTTTTCAAGCTCTTCTAACTCTTACTCAATCAAACAAGAAAGTGGGCTGCTTCGTGGCCAATCTTGAGCACATATAAGAGCCTCAACCATATTGGGGTCAAGGAACTACGAAACACATCAAGCACACAACCTCCTGTGCTAAATGCAGCCTCTAATGTTATGGTCAAGACAGGCATGGCCAATACATCTCGAGCAATGGAAGAAAGGATAGGATATCTCGAAAAATTTACTTTCCACCAACTTAAGATATTAAAGGTAGCGCTATAACATTCACATCTTTCCTCCAAATACAAGTCCAGTTCATATTTTTCTTCCAAATACTCTTATTCGGTTTGGCTAATATATTTTGCAGTCATAAAATCAGCATCAACCTCAGGAGATTTTGATGTGGTTGCCATCCTTGTGCTCTTTTGCCTCAAGATGCTTTGGGGGCATATACCGGTGCGATATTTCTCGAACAATGACATTAGAGATGTGAATACTCTATCTTGTAAAGTTTTTGCGTCATTACTTTCATACACATCATTAATCATCCACTTCACATAACCCCACTTATGTCGCGGGTCAAATATGCAAGCAATGAGCAAGGTAAGATTGATGTTGTTCACATTGTCAAAATACTTATTGAACTTGATCTTCATTCTCTTAGGACCTTAGTTAGAACGTTAGTTGTTAGAACTTTAGTTGTGTGAGAGAGAGAGGCGTGTTTTTTTTTTTTGTTAGAACTTTAGTTGTCTCAAGGAAAGTGGAGATACTGGGTTCTTGTAGAAAAAGCCGTAGTCATTCTTGTCTGGCCGAAGTCTATCCAAACCTAAGTCAGAGCCTGTTTAATTTCAATATTATCCACGAAATCATAGAAATATTTTAGGGCTATTTTTATTATTTTTTAATTACAAAATATACAAATAATAATTTATTATGTATATAGTAAAATATATATTTAATAAATAATGTATCCTAACGTGTCGAAATTCTCTATTTTTTTGAATTCACATGTTGACATGTCGTATCGTGTCGTGTCCCGTGTCGGTGCAACATAGTCCACCACTATGCTGAACCCTTGCGTAAACATTCCTCCATACCGCAACCACCGGTTAGCACGCTTAGACCGGTCACCTCATACATGCCACATGAATAGTATTTGATGTGCTAGCCAAACAGCAAATTACTCTTCATAAATTGCATTTTATTGTAAATGTGAGCTACTTATACAAATCAAAATGTGGGAGATAAAAAAGATGCAAGGTCGTTTGTCTGCTTGGCTATTCAAGCATGCAACTAGAATGCCTAAGAAATGAGAGGTCAAGCCCCGTTCACAATTTTTTTTTCAGCCATCATCTTTGTCATACATTTGCATTTGTTCCGCATGTGTTTGATTATACGAACTATTTCTTCTTCTTTTTGCTAATCCCGATGCAAATATTTATTTGTAGAGAAAATTATTCAAAAATTCTTAAACTTATTGCACTTTTTCTAATTTAGTCTTAAGATTTTGACAATTGAGTTCATTCAATCAATTTTAGCTGAAAATCGTAGATGTAGACGCAGCATGGCACGACCGGCTCTGGAATGGACATTTTTTGGTAGTATTTTAATGTTTTCTAGAAAAATATATTTACATTATTTATTTTTATTTTATTTTTATTTTTATGTTCAAAGGGCTAGCTAGCTAAGGGCGAGCGACCTCCGCTGCCCTCGATGTGGCCCCTCTCTAACCTCAACGGTTGGCGATGGTTGGCGAAACCACTATGCCTTTCTTATGGACCGCGATCCCTCACCCAAGGGCTAGTGAGGGTTGTTGGTCCTCAGCTAGTGGCTAATGGCCTAGCTAGCCCTTTGATCCAAAAAGGCAAAAAAGGAAAAAGAAAAGAAAATTTTAAATTTTAAATTAAAAAAATATTAGCAATTGTCAATGACTATCACACAGGAAGGTCAACGTTCGAGTCAGCAATTTTCGGCCAAAATTGGTTGAATAGGCTCAATTGACAAAAGATGAAAAAAATTAATACTAAGAAAAATTCTAAACTGGTTGCCTTTGACAAATTTATCTCAAACTTTTTTTTACCACAAAAAATTCGAAACTGGCATACATATGATAAATTTACTCAAAACTATTTTTTCGAACACCAAGAAGCCCAAACTGGTATGCCTGTAACAAATCTACTCAAATAATTTTTTTAACCACAAAAATCTCAAATTATTACACATACGATAAATTTACCCTACATTAATTTTCGTCAAATTAAATTAATACCACGAAAAATCTCAAATTGATACGTCTGTAATAAATACAAGGCAAAAATTCCAAATGTGTACACCCGATAATTGTCACGTATCATCCAACTTAGCAATTTGATAGAAATTAACACAGGATAAATTTATCATAGATGTATCAATTCAGGGTAAATTTATCAAGAGTGTTCTAATTTGGAGTTTGGAGTAAGAGTGTTCTAATTTGGAGTTTGGAGTAAATTTGTCATAGGTATATTAGTTTGAAATTTTTCATGGTATGTAACTTAAATGTTTATGATTCAATAGGTAAAAAAAATTTAAAAGATTCAAAATTGAATTGGCAATCCCAGCGCATATGCCAAGATTGAAGGATGAATTTTACGAGTCGACGAGAAGATTCGCCAACTATGTTCTATCGCTTTAGCGGAAGACCCTATTGTCATGCTATCCTAAATTTTTGTTTTGAAACCTCAGTCATATCATACAAAATAGGGATTGAATTCATTGATGAAGACAGGGACAGCATTCGACCTTTTAAAAAAAGGAATATCGAAATCGCATAATTTGGCGTTCACGTTTATGTTGCATTATCTAGATATTATGTTTTCGAAATAGCGTGTCCACATCGAATTAAACATAGGCCCGTTAGGAAATTGCAACCAAACTGGCCCAATTTTCGAAATGAGCTTGGATTTAGAGCAGAGAAGGTTCTAAATTCGTTTGAATTTTCAAGACCAAGCCCGCACGAGTTAGGCCCCTATGAAATTTTTTCACAAAAAATTAAGATATGGAAATCTTTGCTGAAGCAAACAAGGATGAAATGGGGTTGAGATTATTGGGTTGATCATCTAAGTACAAAGAGTAAAGCGGTATAACTCTTGACTAAAAAAGCAGAGAAAAGGGAAACAAAAAATCGGCCGGCATTCTTCGCATTTTGCAAGACAAAGATTTGAACTTTCATCTCCAATACTTTGATTAATTCAATTGTACCAGCCTACTCACTATCTACTTTGATTTTGTCTGGATATTTGTCCCCACGTGCATTCATAACCCAAACGAAGAACGCCGAGCGATTAGTCTCAAATATGGTTAAATCCGAAACAATAACTTTTGCTTTCAATTTTGGTTTAATGTTTTCGCGAGTATTTCGCAATTTGTGCCGTAAATAGCATTGTTTCGGTTTATTTCGATGGAAATGTGTTTGATGAGATTGTTTTCTACCTACATTATCATGTTTTTGAAATTTTGGACGTGATTTTAGTTTTTTTTTTTGGTCGGAACGTGATTTTAGTTTAGATAGATGTTCATTGCATAATAGATCACACAATTTGCATCAGGATCAATTCCACAAAATAATGATTCATCACATGTTGATTTTTTTAGATAGGTAATCATATTTCATGTTATGTAAGCGTTCAATTCCGTATAGTGATTTACATATCATATTTGCACAATATATCACCCTATGTTTTGAATCTTAGATTGACATGCAAGATTCACATTAGGGCATGAATCTTCATATGTGCTTGTCTAGTTATGTTCACCTTTACATCTTTAGGAATCTTGATACTTTTACATAGACAACTACTCATATTTGCGCCGTGATTTTTGCTATTAGAATTATCATGAATAGATGTCATGTATTTAGGACATTTGGGTTGCGTGATAGTTTATTGGTATATTTGCACTTTTATTTCCATAAATCACAAGTACGAAAAAATGAAAAACATAAGAAAATTGTATCTTGCATGCTAATAACTTTAGATTGCATCTTCTACATCATCATCATCATAGTAATAATAATAATATGTCTAGGAGTGCATTTAGGGAATTTTTTTTTTAAATATTGATTATCCTAGTATTGCATTAAACTTTACGTTGCATTAATAAGGATTTATTTGTACATTAATCAGTTCATCTTTTGAAAAGAATTAATTTAGTAGATATTCATAGCACTTTACATACACATATTCATTTTTCCTTTTACAGGTATTAGTGTATGTTAGAAATTATATATTGAGCTTTCATTATAGCTCACGAGGATCCTGTCTCGTGTCTTAATAATAAGGATTTGTATTAATTTTGTCCGATACGACTCAGGTTCTTTATTTTCCAGCCTTTTACTTGCTTTATTTGCTTGGGTTATTGGATATTCGCTGAACTCTTTATATTAGCAAAATCAGGTCTCCACAAGAGCATAATGAGAAGTTAAGCAATCTAGGGTAGTATGAATTAGTTTTCCAACTATGATTGCAAAAGGCTTTTTCTAAGCCTTTCGTGGATAAGAGTATCGTGATTGTGCAAGTTAATCCGGGTAAAACAAGGTCCAACACAATATCCATTGCTCCGCCATGGTCAGGAGATTCATGGATTCTGTTTCTGTTAGCTCTTCTAACACCTAATTTCTCTCGTGGTATGTCCACTGGTTATATGGTTGTTATCTGGCTTTGAGTAGGGTGAGACAAAAGTTGGACGCAGGGTAAGTCACCAGTTTGACGCGGGTTGGAATCGCTATGTGAGCGTTCCGGCTTAAAGATGTGAAGGGGTGGTTCAAACTAGCCTTGCAGCTCTTTCATGTTCACTTTAGTGGATAGACACTTGATTAACTTGCGACCCTTCGGTACCTTATATTTTGTGGTGGCTTCCGTTGGGTAATCCGTTGACTTCTTGCTCGTACGTGTGCTCAAACGCATGGTGAATGGTTTGCCTAGTCATTTGGTTAGATATATATTGCTTGCTAGGCTTCGGCCACTGTTAGGTTTACCCTCTTTTCAGATGCCCAGATACAAGTGCCTAAGGATGAAGATATGATGACCCCTCTTAAATGAAGGCTGTCGTAGGGGCGATATTGGTGATCGACGCTGTTGATCGGGAGCCGATATAATCTTTTCAAATCCTCCCAATGTACCAGTTCATTTTATTAAGATGTTTTCTAGATATGTGATGTTCTGTGTTATGTGCGGTGTATTTATTGTCTATTTAGGTACAGTTAGTGAACCGTAATGAGCCCATATCCTTGGACGTCGTGCCCGCCGTTTGTTTTTTTATGCACTTGTGTGTTTTGTATGGCCATCTTATTTCGTCATTTCTTCCGCTTGCACCCTCTGTTATTTATATATAATCGGATTAAAGTGGAGCATGATCAGCAAGCACGTGGTGGGAATGGGAGGTCGCCATAGAGAATTCTAATAATAACAGTTTGGATGGGAGATAATTCCGGGAGAAGGTTATATGGATGAGTTGAGTATAGAGAAGACTTCACTTGTGGACAACACAAAATTCTCAAATTGAGCAACAAAGATTATCTTAGAGTTACTTCAAGGAGGAGATGCATCTCGATGCGTGTTGACAGATGAGTTAGATGATGCCGACTCAATGGAAATAGAAATCATGGGTCTGGAATCTTTGATGAACCACTGGAAGAAAGAATTTTCAAGGATTAAAATTTAAAGAGATATTTATCAAGTGTGTCTTGTGTTGTTGATGTTGGGTTTGTTTTGGTTTATGGGCATATGTGACCCTATTAAAGAGAGAAACTTCTAAGTCTACCAAAGTTGAGGAACAATGAAATGATGTTGTTGGAAAAAAGTATAAAAAAAGTCCTAAACTTATTGTATTAGTTCCAATTCAGTACTAAACTTTTTATTAGTGTCAATTTAGTCATAAACCTTCTACATTAGTGTCAATTTAGTCATAAATCTTTTGTATTTACGTCAATTGATTTAATTCGGCCAATTTTGATCAAAAATTACCGATATGGACGTCAATTGTCCTACATGACATGGCTAACGCTAGCATGGATATTTTTTTAAAATAATTTTGGTATTTTAAATAATTTTTAAAAAATAAAAAATGCTTAAAATATTACTTAAAATACTAGAATAATATGAAAAATGTCCAATCAGCGCCAACCATGCCATGTAGAATAATCGACGTTTACGTCAACGATTTTCAGCTAAAATTGGCCAGATTAACTCAATTGGCATAAATACAAAAGATTTAGGATTGAATTGGCATCAATGAAAAAAGTTCATGAATGAATTGGCAAAAATAAAAGTTTTAGCACTTGATTGGCAGTAGCATAAATGATTTAGGACTGAAATGACAAAAAAAAAAGATTTATGACATAATTGGCACCAATGAAAAAAGTTCATGAATGAATTGACACCAATAAAAGTTTTAACACTTGATTGGCAGTAGCATAAAAGATTTAGGACTGAATTTACATAAAAAAAAGATTTATGATATAATTCGCACCAATAAAATGGGTTTTGGACTTTTCTAACACTCTCTCTGATGTTGTATTGAGAGCACTGAATGTGATTTGTTGAAATGATTTTATGCAGGAATGTTTTTACTTTTGGCGACTCTTTGAAGCTTTTAATGTGACCGATACTGTTACCGAACATGAGAAGAGTTATTACCAAAAATGATACCGTCTCCGAGGAGGAAATGGTGGATGGTTCCGAAGCGCCGAGTCAATTGCTGATTGGGGACACGTTATTCTCAGCTCCAATAATGAGTCGACACTTGTCCACCAAATTAGAATAAAAGCCAGAGAAATTTTCAAAAATTGGCCACAATGAACTTTATTTTCTTAAATAAAGATATGAAGTTGACTTTATTTCAAATAAGAATTTGAAGTGCCCTCATTATTTCAAATAAGGATTTGAAGTGGATATCGTATCAAATAAGGATCTGAAATGGCTATATCAATCTAAAAAACAAGAGGTCTGACTCATCGATTGTAGGGGTTACAAATACTAAAACCTTAAAGTATATATATATATAAAACGACACAAACGGCCGTGGCCGCTGCCCCAATTCCAGTGGGCCGAGGTACCGGCAACCCGATCATCACCTAGTCCAACCAAGGGCCGTGGTCCTCTCCTTATTCTGTCAAGGGCCAGGGTCAATGGGGTCCCTGGCCTTGGATTGACGGCCACCGCCGCCGCCACCCCACTGGCATTGGGGGCGGTGGCCCCTCTCCCACTTGTATTTCCTTTTTTTTTAAAATTTTTTTTAATTAATTTAACTAAAAATTAGGTTAAAATTACAATTTGACCAAAATATCCTTGGTTAGTCAATTGATGAGGTAAGACCTTTATTTAAAACTTTATGACCACTTCAGACTCTTATTTGAGATAACAAGCACATTTAAGATCTTTATTTGAAACGAAAATCAATTTAAATTTTAATTAAGAAAGTGAGAGCACTCGAAGATTTTAATTTGAAATTTTCCTTGAAGAGGTAATAAGAAATTTTGACTTTTTTTTCCCTCCTTCCTCTGTCGGACCACTTTTCTCTCATGAATTCATGGATACTTGGGGAGCGGTCACTTGCTCAGAATCGGACCACGTCACGACGCTCACTGACCGACCAAAAACGTGCGGTCGCGAATTGCGTCGAATGGATCAGATGGCGTGGCTTCATTACGTCCGATCATCCTCCACGGTGTCAGTCGGGGAAAAAAGGTCCTCTTTCGACGATCTTAGCGTTGACCAAGATTCCTCATTTGATAGGGTAGAAAGATTGGTGGGCCATTGCGACTGCATATTACTTTGAAGCTGATGACGAAGCATTGCGAAATTGGACTAATTAAAAAAGGATATTCTAGTATAAAAATGGAGAAATCTTTGCAGATGAAAAAAGGTTTGACCCTCCCTTACCCAAAAAAAAAAAAAAAAGGTTTGACCCTTGGGATAGTGCCATTAGTATCGGAAATGACCGATTAATCTTTTTCTTAGAATAGAATTTAGGCTTATGGCGAATACCGTATAATAATTCTATGGTATTTGAGAAGATTTTTTTTTTTTGATAACCCAGGGAACTCCCGCACGGCCGACAGCTAGGAAGTAAATCTTGGGGGCGACACGTGCTAGCCACCACACACGTGCCACCGGTTAAGTCACCCTGCGGCGCTCGAAATTCGAACACTCAATCTTTTACGAGAGTAAGAGTGCGCGCTCCAACAGCGCCATCCAGACGAGTGGTGTATTTGAGAATAATTTGATCCCAAGAAAAATGGGAAATGTTGAAATTCCAAAAGATGACTATGTGAAGGTTGAGATTTCTATCCAAAAGATGTCCAAGATCAAACGAATGCTCCACAAATGCTCACGAGCTATCCATTGATTTTGGGAGATTTTCTTGCCTAGCATTGAGGAGCACTTCACCGGACGTAGCGTATAGCATCAGTATGAAAACGTTGTAAAACAAAGTGAAAATAGTATATAACGGTACAACGATTTGTTATGAATAGATATAAAAGTATCACGAAAACAGGCTGTGAAATATATTGTTATATCTTAAAATTTCCCTTGTAATTGAGTGGATTTGAATCCTTGTTATTAGTCCTTTGGAGATACTGTAATGAGAAGCCACTTTGATTTTCATTTTCTTTATCCGGTTCTCCTGACATGTTATAAAAGTTCAAGTCCGACGACAATACCTACTATCACGTCTCGACTCTCGAGCTCGCGACATCCCTTGCCCAATCTCCACGAGGTTATAGAGATATCGTCCCAAGCACGCTATCGACCTATCACTTATTAAGCATACGGAAACGTGTCAACTCCCTGACAATAAAAATAATAAATAGGAATAGCATAGTAGGAGTCAAACACCATAAATAAATTTTAATCCTATCGACCTCACTTCCGTACAAAAAAACAACGCCATACTTCGGAGTGACTAGACCAGACCTTTGCAAGTGTACCTAATCAGGTAATACTAATTCTCATCTTACTTCAGATGACTAATCCAAAAGTCAAACCTTGGCATCCACGAGGCTTCGTCACTTGAGACCTGAAAATATTATCTCACGACAGGGTGAGAATAAATCTCAGTGAATCAAGCCTAAGCTCGGTTAGGAAACTGATTCTCCCAGGCATCCTAACGGAGGTATCACAAAAGCGTCTCACCACAAATAGCATCCAAATACAGTCACTATATAAAAATAATTCACATGCATACTTGTCAGCCTCAACCACACATAATGCAATGCTTGACTCGACTCACAACCAAACAGTCATCACTCAACAAGCATTTCATTCACAAGTACACACTGGACATTACACAAGTCCAATTATTAACGATGATCGTGCTCACGGCACATGAAAGCATCTACGCGAAAAGAAGGCGTGATTCGACTCCCATAAATAACGCGATCCAGCACCTCAGTGCAATCGAGCGTTCTACCGGCAGGACCGGGCTACGTTCTTTTTCTCTCGGCAACGGCTACTATAAGAGGTGTCTCCGGTGCGACTGGCATGACAACAACAAGTAGGCACTCCTAAACGGGGCGTCGGTCCATCACAAGCTACGACCGACATCCGACAATCCCTTAAAACCGTACGTACCATACGGGGCATGAATTATTGTGCTTCCGGCAAGTCGTGTGGTTCTATAAAACTAGTACAATACGAACTTGCCAGGAAAAGCACCATCGTTCCATCATATGACCACACAGAATATATCCAACAATCAACCCATTTCATTATCTTCGATTAAAGCCGGATACTCACTCACGCATGTAAAAGATTAGCCAAAGGCCATTTTTATGCTGAAACATGTCTTTTGATTTCTCACAAGGCTATATGATATGCGGTCTAACTTTAGACACTGCAATCATAAACGGACTATCAAGCCCTAAACAGATAGTCAAACAGGCAACTCAGCGAAGCGATCAAATCAACAAAACTACTAAGCGATCACGAGCAGTCAAAACCTATTAGGTCACAAAAAGCTCGATTCGTACAATAATATTTTATTATCCAAATTAATTGATTTAAGACGTCGATCGCTCGCTCGTCTCTAACCTGTCGCTTGCTCGCGATCAAACACAATCAATCAATTTCAACTAATCACAATTAGCCACAGACAATAAAATCAACCGACTAACCTAATCGATCGACCATTTAACTTAATCACAATTTCTATCTAAACTGACCTCGATCGCGTACCTAAATTTCTTAATTGCCTAAACGACTAATCCTAGACACAATTAACGCCCTAACCAAGGATTAGAGTCAACTCACAAATTAAGTCGACTCGGGCGATCTCAACGGCGGTGGCGACGAATGGCGACGGCGAATCACGAACCAAAATCCTCGAATAATGGCCCAAAGTTCTCGGCCACGGCCTATACTTTTCTCGGCCATATGGCCCAAGGGCTCGGCCATTGGCCCGGCCACTAACTTGGCCGTTCCAGGTCACAACGGGCCATGACCGGCGCGGACCGGCCCGAGCAAGGCAGGGGCAGGGGCAGGGCAGGGGTGGTGCCAGGGAATAACGGTCGGAACGGCGATCGGCGGACGGCGGCCGGCTCGGAGGTGGACGGTGGAAGGACCAGAGGGTCGGCCGGAGTCGATTGGGAGTGGTGGCCATAGCGGAGGGTGGCCGGACGCAGTGGATCGACGACCGAATAGTACCGACCGAGGGGTGTGTTTGGGCATCGAGAAACAGGGCGCCGGTTCGAGGGGATTTCCGGCCGCCACACGCGGCGACCGATGGCCAGGAGCTCGGGGAAGATAGAGGAAGGTCTTGGAGGTTCATTGGTGGCGGCGGTGTGAAGCGACGTCGCCGAAAACGACCGGATCGAAGAAAAATCCGACCGGTACCCAAAACAGGGCACCGGCGGTTCTGCGGTTGATTGTGGCGGCTCCGGCGGGCAATCGGCGGTGGGGCTAGGTTGAGGACGTTGAGGGAAGGTAGGGGAACGTTGGAGGGGTGGTGGGTGGCGGCGGTGGCGGCCGAAAACGGCCGGAGGAGGCAAAATGGGTTTCGGTGCGGGCGGCCGAAATAGGGGCTGTGGTCCCGTGGCTATTTCGCGGTCATCCGGCGGCTAACGACGGCTGCGGCGGAGGGTCCGGGAGCGACGGCGACGAAGGGCTAAGGGTCGTGGCGGTCGGTGGCGGGTGGTGGCGGCGCAAATCGCCGGCAGCAGGAGGAGGAGTTCGGTCGGGGGGTTATACCGAGAGAGAGAGAGAGAGAGAGAGAGAGAGAGAGAGAGAGAGCAGAGGAAAGGCACGTGAGAGAGAGTGGGGGGGCCACGGGTTTTTTTTTTTTTTAGGGAGGTAATTCGATAAATTCACAGGCTATGCTCGGTCGGAACTAGGCTCGAGCGCGAGGATTGAAATCCTAATTCGCGACGACTAAGAATTTTGAAACCTAATCTAAACCGACTGAAACTTCAGAATTCGTCCAATTATCGTCTCTTCAGTCCTTACGATCCAAAATTTTCCGTTAACTGAAATTCGATATTAATTCCTTAAATTACTTTCAGTCACCTAGCCAAAGGTGAATTTCCAGGACGTCACACCTATTACACATTAGTTTAAACATGTAGCGCAAAGAAAGAAGTTAGAATCTAAATTTTAAATAAATTATTATGATATTTCTCGAGTTTGAGCCCTGTAGAAGAAGTCTCATTAAAAAAAATATTCCCTAGTTTAAGTTTTTTTTTTTTCTAGTTTTAGTAGGTTTCCCAACAGGGGTTTCCTTTTCGGCATATAATTATACTGTATATAAGAGATGGATTACACCCTAGTGCAAAAAGATTAGTGTTTGAGTTCTTTTTTGTGATCTAATCTAAGAAACACCGAATCAATTGAAGGATTGTAAACTCCGCACGGTGAATTTCTTGGTAGGCATTTAATTGAAACTCCCTATCGCAAATACCAGAGTAGGTATCAATACTCAGATCAAACTCGTGGGCAATTTTTGCTCATAGAGTTTGTTACACTCGAATTGCAAATCTTGCCTTCCCCATGTCTTTCTTTGTTTTAAATCATTTGACAACTAATCTTGATGTAGTTATCTTTTTATAGATTTAGAAAAGGGCCCTCAAATCTCTTCAAATCAACTCAATTGCCTTTTTCGATTCAAGCTTTCACTCACAGCAAACTCTAGATGGTGGAATCAGGAATATACTTGGCTACCAAAATAGGCTTAAGTACACGTGGAGTGCTATAAGTTGTGTACGGCAATCAGTTTAGTGCCAAAAATTTCAAATTGATCAGTTTAGTGCTAAATTTTCGTAATTTCGATCACTTTAGTGTCAACTTCAGAGAAAATCGTGCACTTCAGTACCATTTAGGTTAAAATCCAGCCAAAGTCCGGCGAAATGAATTACGTGAATTTTGTAATTGAATTTTATTATCTTACATGGCGATTTTTTTAGAAGCAATTGCCACGGTGGAATCCAACGTGGCTCAAACAAAGGGCGGAAGTGTAAAAACAACATCATTGATGTATTGTATAGATAAACGATGTCGCTCTTGTTATCTTCTTCAAAGTTGTCGTTGCTCTAGACTGAGAGGGACTCGTATGCGTAAATCAAAGTCGTGGTCAGGCTCGCGAAGTCAGAGCCGTGGGTTGCTCGCCATTCAAAGGTCAGCTGTCGTCGTTACCTACTCGTCGTTGTGAGGTATGTGTCTGATTCCTCTGTCCCTCTCTCAAAGTGAGACCCGAGATGAAATTAGGGAAAAATTAGGGTGAAATGAGGGTTTCGATGAGAAAATTAGGGTTATGGGCAAAATTAGGGGCGAATATGGTAAAATGAAGGTTCGAAATTGATGCGTTGAGAATGTATACTGCTTTAGTCATAGACTCTGTCATTAGTTTTTTCACTTGTTTAATCAAATCTCTAAGGCTTTTGCAGTGCAAAATTACTTTTTATTTGCTTGGAACCAGTGACTGAATGCTGTGAGAATCTCAAAATGTGGAATCTAAAATACTATGCATTGGTTGTCATGTTGCTTTGTTGATACTAGACAACAAATAATGAGTCTTTAATCAAATAGCAGGCCAATGGGGACCTCTACATGCATTTGTTGTTGACTGTGGTCCTAAAAACTGATACATTTATTGATTTTTGTCCTTTTTCGTGCAGGTATGAATAAGAATCTTGTTGCTATCATTATTCGTTATAGCGCAAATTTTGTCATTGGCACCGACGACTGGGACTACGAAGGTGAAAATGAAGGAATAATGTCAGAACATTGTCGTATGTTTCTTTCGTGAGGAATGTAATGCACTTATACAACTGCAAAGTAGGTAAATTACTCTATTGTCTTCTTGGAAAAGGTTTGAGAGATGGGCTGAGAGAGTTGTGAGATGATAATGGTTTTCAAGATTTGATTAGTCACTATCTCCATGGCAACGAAGCGAAAGTTTATGTAGACAGTGATAGGGATGATGACGATGATGCTTGAGATGAAGACATAATTGAAACAAGAGAAATATGCATTGATTCCACTTCTCATAGAGGTAAAACTATTGTAGAAAGGCATGAGAAATGGTCAGACATGGAGGATTGGGTTAATAGGCAAGATCCTGAGAAGGGGGAGGAGAGGGAGGATAGAGAGGAGAGAACGGAAGACAGGGAGGAGAGAGAAATAAGCAATACATATGATGAGGTAATTACTGGATTAGAATGAGAAATTACAAAATCTAGTGATGATGATGACGATGATGAAGCTGTGGCAAATGTCAGCTTCATAGGAGACGACGACGACAATGATGAGGAGCTGCAAAGGACAAGAAAATTCGCAAGGACTTTGCACGGAGAAAACATATAGGCTGGGGAGAATTAGTGGAAGGTGAAACAACAAATGGAGAAGAACGTACACTTGCTACAACTAGTGGTCCTGCTATAGCTACTGCTAACGATGAGGATATTAACAGTGACGACTGGATTGATACTTCTGATGATGAGTCTGAACAAGAAGGACAAGTTGCATCTGTGCGTAGAAGGAAAAGTAAGTACCCTTCCTATGATCCATCTGTAGCGATTCCTGATTTGAGCCTTGGTATGAAATTTGAGGATTCGAAACAGTTTAAGGACGCCATCTTGAAGAGCTCCATTGCTGAGCAGAGGACTCTAGAGTTTCTTCGAAATACAAAGGAGTATGTAAAAGCTAGGTGTCCACAACGTAATTGTGAATGGAAGATCTACGCAGCTCTAAGCAAGAGGAGCGAGTCATTCCAAATTAGATCATTCCAAGAGGAACATACATGTTCAATTATGCTTTAAAACAATAGGATAACAAGTATGTGGTTGTCGAAGCAGTTCTTCAACACGGTCAAAGCAATGCCGGAAATTAAGAGTCCTCACTTGAAGCAGCTAGTAAGAGAGCACGTAGGGATTAATGTGTCAAAGAAACAGTGCAAGAGAGCCAAGTATAAAGTTATGACAATACTCTTGGGTCAGTACAAGAGAGAATATGCCCAGCTTTAGGATTATGCCTATGAATGTAGGCTTCAAACCACTCAAATAGGGTTTATGCTGAGGTTGTGAAGAGGCCATTGCCTGATGAAGTGATCATGTTTGACAGGTTTTACGTATGCTTCGATGCATGCAAACAAGGATTTTTATCTAGCTGTAGAAGAATAGTAGGATTGGATGGATGCTTTTTGAAAAGGGTTATGCAAGGGTGAATTATTGGCTGCAATTGGTAGAAATGACAATAACCAAATGTTTCTTATAACTTGAGCTATAGTGAAGATAGAAAATAAGGAGACTTGATCGTGGTTCATGAAAAATTTGATGACCGATTTGGAAATTACCGACGGGAGTGGTTAGGCTTTCATGAGTGAACAACAGAAAGTAAAACTTGGTCATTATGTTAACTAATATATTCTTTCAAAATCAGCTCATTATGTTATATTTTCCCTTTTCTTACTATTATTACTTATTTAATATTGTAGAGGCTTGCTCCTGCATTAGCTGACTTGATGCCATATGCTGAGCGTAAAATGTGTGCGAGGTATATATATGCGAACTGGGCGAAGAAGTACAAAGAGGGTAAGCTACAAAAGCAATTCTGGCAAATTGCAAAGAGCACGAACATGGCTGACTTTTGGATAGCAAAACAGGGTTTGCTTGAGATGACTAAGGATGGTTTCGAAGTGTTATTCCAATTTGAAGCGAAGCATTGGTGTAGGGCTTTCTTCAGCGAAGAATTCAAGTGCGATATCGTCGACAACAACCTTAGTAAAGCTTTAAATGGTAGCATATTAGCCGCTAAGTGCAAGCCAATCATTTCCATGCTTAAGGATGTACGACTTATGGTCATGACTAGGCTGCGTAGTAAAAGAGATGATGTTGCAAAGTGGAGTAGAGAATGTGATCCTCGGATTGCAAAGACATTGGATGTCAATCTGGCTATTAATAGGTTCTGCCCTTCAATTTGAAATGGCGATGAAGGGTTTGAGATCAAGAAGAATGAAGACACATATGTTGTTCACCTCTAGATGAGGAAGTGTTCATGTCGGGCATGTCAACTAACTGGAATTCCTTGCGAACATGTCATTTTCTGCCATCTAGAATAAAGAAGAGAACCCAAAATGTTACCTAGTTGATTGCTACAACAAAAGGTCGTATCTTGATACGTATAAGTTCATGATGCAACCTATTAGAAGTAGCAAATATTGAGAGCCAACCAATCATGTGCCCCTATACCTTTACCATTAAAGAAGGAAGTAGAAAGGCCAAAGCGGAGACGAAAGCTGCAAGAGGGAGAAATTTCAAGACAAAGGATGAGCAAGGCTGGTGCAAAGATGATATGCTCGTACTGCCATAAGTTAGGGCACAATAAAAAGGTTGTCAAGTGAGATAGCAACTTGAAGGGCATGTGGTTGCTAGAGATCCTACACAAGAACCAATAGAAAGCCACACTGTGCAACTTCCTAAAGGGCCGTCACAAAAGGAGAATGCGCCGACCATTCACCAATCAACGAGAAAATACACGATAAGATAATACATTGTTTGCTTTCTTTGTCTTTCTATAAGGTGTGCAATAGTCTAACCTCATTTGTACCTTTCAGGTGAGAAGAAGAAGGGCGAGAGTTAACCAAACTGCCTAATCGCCACCATCTCAAGTTTCAACAGAAGCTATTACATTAGGGCATGATGTGCAGCGACCTTAAGGGCTAACGGAAAGGCAAGTTGGACAACCAACTCAAGTAGTAATAACTCAAAGAACAACTCAGCCACCTCCATCAGCGAACACTGAATCTATTGTTGAGAAAACGAGGAGGAATTATCCAGTAAAATGTACATTCTTTGTTTCTATTACTTTATTGCCCCTAGTGTAACCTTGTTTGCACACTTCAAGTGAGAAGAAGACCAACAACACTCCAGCCACCGCCGTCGCCACCACCACCACCACCACCACCTCCTGAGTCAAAAGAAGCTGATGCACAGCCATCACTTCCCTGGCAAACAAAGGGGACTCTTGGAAAGAGGTTGAAAGAATATTGTTATGGCCTATTCACAGAAGAGCGCACCAGAATGACTATTTTTCATGTAAGTTTCGTAGGACTTGTCCATTTAAGGACAATAATGCAAAAAATCTTGAATCATTTGCTTCTGTTATTATATTATTGTAGCTTGGGAGAGGCTCGAAAATGCTTATTTCCAAAGGTGGGCAAACCCAAGAGTCAATGACTCCACTAAATAAGAGATTGTGAAAGACAAGGACAACAGCTAGAGCTCCGATGCAGCCACCAAGGAAGAAGCCAGCAAGAGTTTCATGTTAACTAGTGTTGAATACGCCACTTGAGGAACCAGAATCTCCATATGTTATAAAGAGTGTTAGTATCATGAATCAAGTCAAAAAGCCATCGAAGGGAGCTTGAGGGCTTGTTAATATTGACTAAAATGAATGTAAGACTGGAGTGGAACTTTAATTTAGTGTTGGTATTTTTTGTTGTTGGAAACTTGTATCAATTTAGTGTTCTTATCTTTTGTTGGGCACTCGTACTCAGTTTTGTTAATGTAAACTGTTAGCTCAATTGAAGCTCCTTGTTGTTGAATTATGCATTTACATTTTTGTGATTTCACTTCTTATTGTGCTGGTTGTTTGTGAATGCTGTTGACGACTGGTTTATAGTTGATGATTGTTGATCAGTGCACCAGCAACTTGCTGGTGCACTGTGGTGTACATTTTATGCACCAACATGTTGTTGGTGCGGTGCACAATCTGCACCAGCAACTTGCTAATGCACTGTGGTGCAGATTCGGTGTACTAGCAACTTGCTGGAGCAAATTTATTGCAAATTTTGATGATGCACTTAAGTGATCGCTTTCAGAACAAGTTGGCACTTAAGTGATCATTTTCAGAAAAATTTGGCACTTAAGTGAACACTTTTTAAACCCGATTGGGACTTAAGTGATTAGAATGTATAACTTATGACACTTGAGTAATCAGAATGTACAACTTATGAAACTTGAGTGACCATAATGTATAACTTATGATACTTATATTATAACCGATAACCATTTGCAGCAAAATAAAAAATTAGCTTGCAAACAAGTAAAAACAACTTCAATGCTCACTACAACAACATGTTTGTAATATTTAAACAGCTCCAATGCTCACTGCAACAACATTTTTGCAATCTTTAAACAGCTCCAAAATCTAAGTAAAGAATTAAGCAACATCAACAAATTTTCACATGGTTCAAATACAAAAAATACAACAGCAAATTTTCACCTACAAAAGCCTAATTCGGAGCAAATGAGCATGGTGAGAACACAAGTAGAGATTTAAATATGGAGAAACGATTCGGACTTTAGCACCATATCAACAAAAAATAAAATGCCTCCCCCATCTGCAATAGCACCAGCAAAGAACGGTTAAAACAACTGCAGCAAACTACATATTTTGTAGCAAACTTCAACTAAAACCAAGTATACACTAACAATGCATAGTTACTCCAAAAACTGACCAAAGCTAAGCAAAATCATATTGACAATACATAGCTACTCAAAAAACTGATCAAAACTTAGTAACATACATTGCATTTACCTTTTATTTCTAACAAAATACTTCTGCAAGCTTCTTCATCCAAAGAAATATCATCCATTACTTATTAATTATACAATACAAATACATATCGAACTCAACTTTACCTACCGAAGACTGAGAAGGTTCCTCTGATCACTCACATTACACTTAAACATTACATAGATTACACAACATAACAAAACGATAATTATGGCCCAATCACGCTTCCTTTGTCTTTGCATAGTTGATATTTCCTTCTTCAATTAATTCGCCAGAGATGTTACAGCCTTCAGCTCAACTTCCCTTAAATCGACATCATCCAATTCGTCCCTGAATATATGTAGAGGTTCACGTCGTCTTTCAAGAAGCTTCAATATCACGTCTGTGGCTCAACTCGAGAATTTCTGATCAACCCATTTGAAATATTTGCGTTGCGACCCCTCCCTATATCTGCCGCATCCATGAAATCTTCTCCTAAGATTAAACTAAATTCAAGATATTTTTGTTGAACTCGGTAACCCACAAAAATAGAAAATTTCACCATTACCTTCACTTGGCCGAATCGAATTTGAGCTGCTACTGAAGCTCCTTCCCTTCATTTTGATCTAGGACTTTTAATTTTGGGGCGAAAGGAGTCAACATTCAATCGGCGAAGCCAAAAGGGTTTCAGGGGTTATAGGTTTCAATTTTGGGGATTAGGGTTTATGTTGGGCGGAGTTTCGTTTAAATGATGTCGTCTTCCTCTTTACAACGCCAAGTCAGATTCCGGTGAGCCACATTGGTCTCGATTTTTATGTAAATAGTCCACGTAGGTACCACATAGACATTCTGGCGGCCACACAAGCACTTAGCACTGAAGTGATCGCAGTTACAAAAACTTAGCATTAAACTGATCTATTTGAGAGTTTTAGCACTAAACTGATCGCTATATACAACTTATGGCACTTCAGGTGTACTTAAGTCGCCAAAAGCCAAACAAAGGCTATATATTAGTCATATTTTTTTTCCTTTTCTATTAACCCTAGCGGTAACTGGTCCCATCCTTTATGTACCTACCCAATTCCACTCTATGAATTGAAATTATTTAATTTTCACGATGATATTGCCGAAAATTTATACTATCGTGCATGAACCAATTAAAAGACTAGCTATAACATATATCACGTAAAAAAAAACTTGTTAAATATTTCTCGATGCTTGTTTTGAAAATTTGTAATTTGTTGGTTTTCAATTTTTTTTTCCTGAAGCCATCAAAATGCATTTGAAAAAAAAGTCACTCGTGAAGAGTCGCTTTTCCAGAGATAGCATATACTCCGATTTTCTCCTACAATTGAGAGGTGGACACGTCGTTAAATATGTAGAGTTGCGTACGGGAACATATTATTGTAAGGTCACGCCTCTGGATGTATCAACGTACAGAAATTAAAGTGATCCGCTAAATTAAGTAATTCCAAAATTTTTGGATGCACTAATTTCTATGATATATACACCTCTTCAGACTTTTTACATGGACGTCGGTTTTTTTTTTTTGGCTGGAACATGGATGTCGGTTTGGATTGCGTAGGGTAAGACGAATTGCTTGTCGTTCTCAAACGAGAGCTGCCATGGGGAGTGATAGAATCATGATTTTTTTCAAACTAGAGACAGAATAAATTTTGTTATCAAATCAGTTTTTTTTTTAATTTACCAAAGTAGAGGCCGCTCGACAGTCTGGGTGCCGAGTGAGGCCACACTCGACAACCCCAATTTCATAAGTTTTTTTTTACGTTTTTTATATAATATTTATTTTATTTGTATTTATCAATATTTAATACTTAAGATATATAATTAATAAATAAATTGTAATTATGTAATTAGTGAGTAATATTCTTAAAATAAAAGTGGTGAGATATTTAAAAAACATGGTATCTTCATAATAAATAACAATCATTAACTGTAATTACATTTACTAATGACGTTGTCTTCCTACATGACCTTCTGTTCCGCAGTGAGGTTGTCTCCGTTGATCGGGAGGTCCAGTGTTGTACCGACGAGAGCATATCTTGTGGAATATGTCATATCCTATTGTAGGAGGGACTAGATAAAATTGAGAAAAATCGGATCCATATTCTGCAGGAGAATTAGCTTGAGTCTGAAGGTGTGGATCGTAAGGAATTGCATAAATGAATCCCTCGCCAAATGATCCGGCAAATTGGGTGAACCCTGTATCGAAATGCTGGCTGAACTTCGGAGTGAACCCAGGAGCGATATCCACCGTATGATATTCCATGGAACATGGGACGACATCATCAAGTGGATGAGTGACAGATATCGCTCTTGAGTTCACCTTGGAGTTCAGCCAGCATTTCGATATAGGGTTCACCTTGCATCGAAATTACTTAAAATATATAATAGATAAATAAATTTATAATTATGTAATTAATGAGAAATATTATTAAAATAAAAATGGTGAGATATATAAAAAGCATGAGATCTTCATAATAAATAACATTCATTAATTGTGATTACATTTATTAATGACGCCATCTTCCTACATGACCTTCTATTTCGCAATGAGGTTGTCTCCGTTGATCGGGAGGTGTAGTGTTGTACCGACAAGAACGAGGATCCGGCTGAGTAGAACGTGTCGATGACGAAGGCATACCTTGTAGAAATATGTCATATCCTACTGTAGGAGGGACCGGATAAAATTGAGAGAAATCGAGTCCATATTCTATAGGAGAACCAGCCGAAGTTTGCGGATGTGGATCGTAAGGAAATGCATAAGCGAATCCCTCATCAAATGATCTGACAAACTAGATGAACCCTATATCGAAATGCTGGCTGAACTCTAGAGTGAATTTAGGAGCAATATCCTCCATATGATATTCAGGGGATGACATCATCAGGTGGATGAGCTCGAGGAGTCCTCCGGGTTGGCTGATTAGTCCTCTAGGTCGGCTGATCAGTTTTAGGACGGTCATCGTCCTCGTCCAACCCAACAAGTGCCACGGTAGTTGCCGGTTGGAGTGCTGACATCATTGTTAGTTGCCTCTGCTCATTCTGGCCGTATAGCATTACCCTGACAATCGTCTTCACTTCTGTCTAAGCCTCAGGAGATGGACCAACCGAATCCATGATATGTACGATCTGTTCGATGCATTTACCCTGGTAATGATATGAAAATTAACAAAAGTTATAAAATGTCAATAATTTATGATACTAAGAAATAAGTAATGCATTAAATTGAAAGTATTTGCATGAATCCTTGAACCCATTGCGGCTCCCGAAATAGAATTCACTTCTGCGTATGTCGACGTAACTACTCCATATATCATGAATGGAAGTGGAGTGTTTGCGTTGTTCTTCTGCCTAGGGCTATATGTTCGGCACGTTGATTCCACAAATTGATCAATTGTCCATGCTTACTCGTTCAATTTGTCCTAGGTGGTGTGCTATCAATATGATGGAAGATAGTATAATCATGGGGATCTATAGGTATTGGCTGCTTCAAACCAAACTGCCGAAGTATTCTGTCTGAATAGTACCACTCAAATATCCAGTGACAGATGAGCGAGACCTTCTCCCTCGAACTGTTTTGTCCCTACAAGTAGTAATCCGATAGATTTTCTTCTTCAATGCCCTGATATATCTCCCAAGTAATCTATTATCGTAATGAAACATATCAAATTAAATGAAAAATTAATTTAAAAAGTAGCAATATATTAAACTCATTCGTTGTTCTCATTACTTATATCTTCACTTGTTATTTTGTCACGTGGGTAGCGCGGGTGTCGCAAAGCATGTGTGGGGACGTCAGTTGTAGTTCAATCCCGACTCTAGCTGTATAAACAAGAAAACATTAGATTGTCATTTATGACACGCATTAAAAAGAATAAATGACACACACACTAAAAAGGAAATATGTCACATACTCAACTACTATGAGGTGCATATAGGAAAGGAGCATCGAAAGTTAGACCAAGGGAGATACATCTGAAGCACTCCCACGCCCAAATCTATAGTACATGTAGAGCACCGCCCATATGCTTGGCCTTCAGGTCAATTGCACGGCATAACTCTCGATACAACCATGCTAGTGCTGCTGAACCTCAATTGTATTGTGTAAGGGCCTCGATGTTCGTCAATAGTGGGAGAAATACAAACTAACCCAGGCATCTGATTTGTTCACGAAAATAAATCCTCCAAGCAAGCGAAGAATGAATGTTCTAGCATGTTGCAGCATGGTGACATCCTCGACATATTCTGAAAGATGATGAAAGTTTTGACTCAACCAACTTAAATTTATCTACATGCCGCGCAATTTAGCTGGGCGAACACCAAGTAGTTAACCACAGAGAGAGCCCCAATTCCAATCAATATGGCTAGTAACCGCAAGTCCATCGATGGGAAGTCCTGTGATCAATGCAATATCCTTCAGCGTGATCGTGCATTCACCTTCCAACATATGGAAAGTGTGGGTCTAGGGCCTCCACCGCTCGACCAATGTAGTAATCAAATGCTAGTCAAGCTGGACAAATCCCATCTTGTAAACGCCATAAAATCCCGAATTTTGTAGACAAAGGATTATGCACAGATCAACTTCACCTACGTGTTGCGTCGCTCACTGACATCTAAAGGTTGCATACGGATGTATTTATGAAATGTGACATAAACTGTTACTGAAAATTATCATCATGCTTACAAATGACATATTAACCGCTGAATTCCTCAATTACCTTAACATCCCATAGTTGCCGTGATCTATGTTGGGGCTGGCTTGTCAGTAGTGAACCATCCTCAGGCCTCGACTGGATGTCAATGCTTTCTGCCATATCAACACAATTGTGATGTGAGCAAATTTTTTGCGATTTGAGTGAGTGACCAAGGGAGAGCGCAAGAGTTGAGCTAGTGATCGAGGGAGATCGAATGTAGGAGACTTGAGGGAGTGAGGGATGAGAGTTAAGGAGTGAGGAAGTAGAGTCGAAGGGCTCTCTACAGTTCCTGTGAAGGCACTGAAGCCTTCATGAGCACTGCAGTAGGGGGAGGACCCCATGTTGTGCAAACGCCGCATTTACAGCGTATGCAAATGGGGAGCGCCCCTACATTTGTAAATGCCAGCGTCTTCCAAAAAGGGGATCCCCTATAGACGTTACTATCCAGCATCTGCAAAAGAGCCCCCGCTCAAGGGGTACACCCCTCCTCTTTATAAAACAAGAGGAGGGTTTCTTCGATTGGGGCACCACCTTCCGTAGATGGGGACTACCTATTTCGGCAAGGCAAGGATAGAGAAGAGAGCCTTTATGGGAGCAAATTTAGCAAGGAAAATGATACACGAATTTCGGCTGTCATCGATTTGTCTATGATGCGGAGATCGTGGCTTTGACGAGATTTTGATTTATTGTAACGACTGTAAGGAATATGCTATTCATCGGTAAGTTCGCTCTCGCACCGTCTATAATTAATTAACATAATAATACATGTATATGTAAGTATGCAAGTGAGTGCTCACAGTTAAAAATTTGGATGTTAGTTTTTTTTTTTCATTTTTCAGCTATTGGCTACAAACCATAATTTTTAAGGATGATGTTCTTTGGTGCTACGAGGATTATCAACCTGATATTTTCACGGGTGATACGAATGGGGAAGGTTGTACTCACATGGAGAGGAAGAAAAAGAGGAGTAGAACTAAGAATGAAAGTAGATGAAGGTGAAGAATGGAAGAAAGAAGAAATTATTGTCCCTTCCTTAACTGTGCATTGACCAGTAATTGTTGTGTTACAAAAAAATATCGCGAAATCTTTTGGGTGCAAGAGAGGGAAAGATCATCGAGTGTTCAATGCAATCAAGCTTCAACATGACATGGAGTTTTGTCCGATTTCTTCTCGAATGACAAAATAGAATATTAGTTAAATTGAAAAAAAATCTAGACAGTATCCAATATGTAACTGATTAATTTAATGCAGAAATTGTAAACATCCCATATTTGTCACTAAAAAATCTGGACACTTTAATTTTGTATGAAAGACTTAAAGATGACAAAAAAGAAGGCACCTTACATTGACTAGTTATTTTATATCAAAACCACATATAATCAAGGACATATTCAAGATGTAATTCATCCCTCGATGTCACATTGTCCAGTCTAGCGGGATAGTGAGAGGGAGGGGGGCCGCCTGTACAGGCGGAGGCTGTAGGAGTTACGGACGACAGCGCCCCCCGTTCGGCAGTTAAACTGCCGAGCGGGGCCTGCGGAATAGGGTAGCCCCCCCTCTCTGCTCAACAGTCAGACAATCGAGCGCGGGAGGGGGGCACCCCTCTACGGAGGCAGGGGTAACTTTTGGTAAAGCTGCTCCTTGCACCCACTTGACAGTTGGGCTCTCTTGAGGGGTTATAGCATCAAATAACGGGGCTATAGCGCCTGCAAAAGATGTTACAGTGGCCCTCTTTTTCCTTGCTAAAAATTCTTCTCTCAGTCTCGCACTCTCGAATCACTCTCTTGCTCTCAGAAGCTTGAGGTTAATTTCCCAATACGATCTTCCCTGATTTGACTTTTGGTGGCTTTTACTTGTTTATTGTATTTTCTTCATCGTATTGATTAACTAAGCCAAATGTTGTCCTTCGTTATCCCAGAAATTGATGTCTCTATGCCAATAATTTTCACGGAGGATCACTCGTCCTAATATAACCTTAACGTTCATAGCATTTGATATATTGATTGTTATAATGTTTACTAAAATGTATGTGCGAAGCAATTTATAATTTCTTTAGCAGAAAGTCGTCTACATCTTTTGCGATTGTGCACTGGGGAGGTTGAATAGTGTAAAAAGAATATGGAGCAGATTCTGAAGGCGAACAATCTACCTGTTCGAGTTTGCATACATATGGACATTTGACGCATTACGTGCTACGATTGAGAGCGCGTTGAATATTACAGGAAACCAGTACATTGATAGCCTAATGTATAGATGCCCAAATGTAACACAAGGTTTTGTCGTATATGATATTATGGAGTTCAAATGATCCAGGAGTTTGCATTTCAGGCTGGTGAAACGGGGTTTGTAGTGTTTTATGTATTTGTAGTTGAACACCAAGTAATGAATGATTACCATGCAGATGAAGGTTCTAGTGCTGAAGAAGAAGAAGATGTTGTGCATAATCCGTACTTGGAGTTCGATTATAATGATGATAATGATGATGATGAGGTTAGTAATGAAAAACATGCTACTTTGGTGGATACTGATGATAGCAATGAAGAATGTGACAATATGGAGGGTTACTACAACACCCATTGTAGTAATCTCATTCAACCATTAGTACATCCATCGCCCTATTCGAACATTGATTTTGATATGATGCAAGACGAAACAAGAGCCAAGTCGGGTGGTATGGTATTTGATCTATCAAAAGAATTTGTTGTTGGCCAGATATTTGCATTACGGGACGCGATGCAGATGGCTGTGAAAGAGTACTCAATAAGAAGAAATCATACTTTCTCTATGATACGACAAGAGTTAGAGAATATGTGATCAGTGTGGTAATCCAAAAAAGACAATGTAATTGGAGGTTCCGCGCGATTACTAAAATGGGTGGAATGTTTTGGAAAATAAGTAAGTACAATGAGCCACATAAATATAGTAATTTGCAGTTGTCTTCAGATCATCCACACCTTGATCAAAGGTACATAGGCAGCTTTATACTATAAATGATCTCCACCCAACCAGATATCAAAATCAAGATGATGATGGCGAGATCTCTCTTCATTCGCTCTGTTCGCGGAGCGGCATACCGAAAAAAAGGCGGTTGCACATTTCCATTATGTACTTTCCATGGGAGCCGTTTTTGCTTAGGAAGGGTCTTCAAGAAGAGGCTCTGTCTCCGGGTGAAAAAAGAGAGTAGGCATTGTTCCAGAAAAGCCAAACGTGTAGTGATTTTTCGCCCCCGAGATGTTCAAAATTGGTCAAATGGGAACAAGACAAGCTAAACTTCCATCCTGCTTATCATAAAGTCTAGAAGGCCAAACAAATGGCGATTGCCAAAGAATTTGGAGGGTGGGAGGAGTTTACGGTTGGTTGAGGAAGTACATGAACGCAATTGAGAAAGAGAATCCAAGTTCTCATTTCATGATCAAGGATCACATGACCAAGGATCAAAGATTAATGATTTTCAAATGGATGTTTTGGATCTTCAAGCCGACGTTTAAAGGTTTCAAAGCTTGTCGTTCTGTGATATTTATTGATGGTACATTCATGTACGAGAAATATCGAGGAACGCTCCTTTGTGCGGCCTCACTTAATGATAATAATCATAATTTTCCGTTGGCATTTGTTGTGGTCAATCGAAAAAATAGTGACAATTGGCAATGGCCTATGAATATGTTTGCGTAAGTATGTTACTAGAAGGGATGATATTCATGTGATATCAGACAACGTTACTGGATTCAACAAGTAATGAAGACAGTACAGTGGCGTCCTCCTCATGCCCACCATAGATATTGTATTCGTCACATTGTCAGCAACTACAAAAAACTTCTCAAAAATGACGATGGCAAAAGACATCTTGAGATGGCTGGTAAACATTGAAATTCATAAATTCGAATAAAATATGTGTTTGAAAATTTTTCTACATTGTACTAATTATTATTGTAATGCACTGCTTACGCGAATCAACGGTAGAAGTTCGATGTCATCATGAGCTAAATTAGGGCTTTCGATCCACCCACAGTTGAATGGTGTAATCGGATTCCAAGAGAGAAATGAACAAAGGCTTATGATGGAGGGATGAGATATGGATTACTGAACATAAATTTAGTTGAATCAGTTAACGAGATGCTGAAACCCAGTCGTGGTCTGCCAATTACAGCCATGATCTAGAAGATATTCTACTAATTGTCCTACTATTTCGACGCAAGGAGAACAACATACATGATGCAAAAGGTCAATGGATGGGTCTATTCACACTTTGCTGATAAAACACTCCTAAAAAACAGTGAAAAAGCAAAGAAGCATCATGTGAGATGTTTCACCTCTGAAAGAGGGGTTTACGAAGTGAAAACTGGATATGATAGGAGCAAAGCATTTGGGGAAAACAAACACTGAGTCCACCTAGATGTTCGAACGTGCACATGTGAAAAATTTCAACAGTTGAAAATTCCTTGTTCCAATGTACTTGCAGCATGTTAGTTACATGCAATTGATCTATGAAATGCTATACGTTGGACAAAACCCTTCAGTGTTATCGAAACATGTTTAATCCGTTAGGGCATCATGAATATTGGAATGAGCTTAATGAGTTGCCATTAGTGCCAGATTTGAGTCGTATCAGGAAGAAAGGAATGCCTCGTGCATCCCGAATAGGTAAAGAGATGGATTGGAGAACGCTAAACCGTAGCGAGTCGCGTAACCATTGCACAAACTATGAAAAATCAGGGCAAAACAGGCAAACACGTGCACACAAATCGGCCCGAGATTAGATCAAAGTTGTGTCAATTATGTAGATTAATTTGATGAAACTTTTGTAATTTTATAATATAAGTCAACAATCATAATTATTAAGTTCAGTTTTCCATAATTTTTATATTAGATGTGTGAATTTTTTGTAATCTTACGATATTCCAACTGCGCGATATTTCTTCAGTTCTTCTATTCGACGTCTACATTACATATGTGAATTTGCTGTAATGTTATAATTATATATCTTAAGTAATTAAATATTGATAAATACAAATATAATAAATAATATATAAAAACATAAAAATCAAGATGCACCTTGATCAAAGATACATATGCAGCTTTATACAACAAATGGTCTCCACCCAACCAAATATCAAAATCAAGATGATAATGGTGAAAATTCAAGACAAGCTGAACTTCCAACCTGCTTACCGGAAAACCTAGTACACCAAACAAATATCTATTGCTAAAGAATTTCGAGGGTGGGAGGAGTTTACGGTAGGTTGATGAAGTACATGAACGCAGTTGAAAAAGAGAATTCAGGTTCTCATTTCGTGATTGAGGATCGCATGACTGAGAATCAAAGCTGCACGATTTTCGAACGAATGTTTTGGATCTTCAAGTAGACTATTGAAGGCTTCAATGCTTGTCGTCTTGTGATATTTATTGATGGTACATTTTTGTACGAGAAATATCGAGGAATGCTCCTTTGTGAATGTGTTGCAGATATATGTTACTAGAAGGGATGGTATTTGTGTGATATCAGACAGGCATTACGGGATTCAACAAGCAATGGAGACAGCACAGGGGGTCATCCACATGCCCACCATAGATATTGCATTCGTCATATTTTCAGCAACTACATTTTTTTTTTTTGAAAAATGATGATGGCAAAAGACATCTTGAGATGGCTGGAAAACATTGAAATTCGTAAATTCGAATAAAATATGTGTTCATAAATTTTCCTACAATGTGCTAATTATTATTGCAATGCACAACTCAAGCGAATCAACGGTGGAAGTTCGATATCATCATGAGTAGAATTAGGGATTTCGATCTATCCACAGCTGAATGGTGTGATCGGATTCCAAAAGAGAAATGGATAAAGGCTTGTGATGGAGGGATAAGATATGGATTGATGAACACAAATTTAGTTCAATTGGTCAACAGGATGCTGAAATCCATTCATGGTCTGTCAATATTAACCACGATCGAGAAGATACTCTACCAGTTGTCCTACTATTTCGACACAAGGAGAACAATGTACACGATGCAAAAGGCCAACGAATGGGTATATACACACTTTATAGGTGAAACGCTCCTAAAAAATAGTGAAAAAGCAAAGAAGCATCATGTGAGATGTTTCAACTATGAAATAGGGGTTTACGAAGTGAAAATTGGATATGATAGGAGCAGAGTATTTGGGGACAACAAACACAGAGTGTGCCTAGACGTTCGAATGTGCACATGTGGAAAATTTCAACAGTTGAAAATTCCTTGTTCCACTGTACTTGCAGCATGTCAGTTACATGCAATTGATCTATGAAATGCTATACGTTGGACAAAACCCTTCAGTGTTATCGGTACATGTTTAATCCGTTAGGGCATCATGAATACTGGAATGAGCTTAATGAGTTGCCATTAGTGCCAGATTCGAGCCATATTAGGAAGAAAGGAATGCCTCGTGCATCCTGGATAGGTAAAGAGATAGATTGGAGAACGCTGAGCGGTAGCAAGTTGTGTAACCATTGCACCAACTGTGAAAAATCAGGGCATAACATGCAAACATGTGCACACAGATCAACCCGAGAATAGGTCAAAGTTGTGTTAATTATGTGGATTTGTTTGATGAAACTTTTGTAATTTTATAATATAATTCAACAATCATAATTACTAAGTTCATTTTTTCATAATTTTTATATTAGAAGTGCGAATTTTTTGTAATCTTATGATATTCCAATTGTACAATATTTCTTCAGTTCTTCAATTTGACGTCTATATTAGATATGTGAATTTGCTATAATGTTATAATTATATATCTTAAGTAATTGAATATTGATAAATACAAATATAATAAATAATATATAAAAACATAAAAATCAAGACACACCTTGATCAAAGGTACATATGTAGCTTTATACAACAAATGGTCTCCATCCAACCAGATATCAAAATCAAGATGATGATGGCGGAAGTTCAAGACAAGCTGAACTTCCAACTTGGTTCCCGTAAAATCTAGTAGGCCAATCAAATGTCATTTGCCAAAGAATTTCGAGGGTGGGAGGAGTTTATGGTAGGTTGAGGAGGTACATGAACGCAGTTGAAAAAGAGAATACAGGTTCTCATTTCGTGATCGAGTATCGCATGACCGAGGATTAAAGCTGCACGATTTTCGAACGGATGTTTTGGATCTTCAAGCAGATGATTGAAGGTTTCAAAGCTTGTCGTCCCTTGATATTTATTGATGGTACTTTTGTGTACGAGAAATATCGAGGAACCCTCCTTTGTAAATATGTTGCAGAGATATGTTACTAGAAGGAATGATATTTGTGTGATATCAAATAGGCATTACGTGATTCAACATGCAATGGAGACAGCACAGTGGCGTCATCCACATGCCCACCAAAGATATTGCATTCGTCACATTGTTAGCAACTACAAAAAACTTTTCAAAAATGACGATTGCAAAAGACATCTTGAGATGGTTGGTAAACATTGAAATTCGTACATTCGAATAAAATATGTATTCATAAATTTTCCTATAGTGTGCTAATTATTATTGTAATACACAGCTTACACGAATCAACGGTGGAAGTTCGATATCATCATGAGCTGAATTAGGATTTCGATCCACCCACAGCTGAATGGTGTGATCGGATTTCAAGAGGGAAATGGACAAAGGCTTATCATGAAGGGAGGAGATATGGATTGATGAACACAAATTTAGTTGAATCGGTCAACGGGATGCTAAAACCCATTCGTGGTCTGCCAATAACATCCATGATCGATAAGATACTCTACCAGTTGTCTTACTATTTCGACACAAGGAAAACAACGTACACGATGCAGAAGGCCAACGGATGGGTATATACGCACTTTGCAGGTGAAACACTCCTGAAAAGAAGTGAAAAAACAAAGAAGCATCATGTGAGATGTTTCAACTCTGAAAGAGGGGTTTATGATGTGAAAACTGGATATGATAAGAGTAGAGGATCTAGGGGCAACAAACATAGAGTGCGCCTAGACGTTCGAACGTGCACATGTGAAAAATTTCAATGGTTGAAAATACCTTGTTCCAACGTACTTGCAGCTTGTCAACTACATTCAATTGATCTATGAAATGCTATACGTTGGACAAAACCCTTCAGTACTATCGATACATGTTTAACTCGTTATGACATCATGCATACTGGAATGAGCTTAATGAGTTGTCACTAGTGCTAGATTTGAGACGTATTACGAAGAAATGAAGGCCTCGTGCATCCCGGATAGGTAACGAGATGGATTGGAGAGCGCCGTGTGGTAGTGATTCACGTAATCATTGCACCAACTACGGGAAATTAGGATATAACAGGCAAACGTGTGCACACATTTCAGCCCGGGTATAGATCAAAGTTGTGTCAATTATGTATATTAGTTTGATGAAACTTTTGTAATTTTATAATATAGTTCAACGATCATATTTATTAATTTCATTTTTTTCATAATTTTTATATTAGATGTGTGAATTTTTTGTAATATTACAATATCCCAATTGCACGATATTTCTTCGGTTCTTCTATTCGACGTCTATATTACATATGTGAATTTATTGTAATATATTATAATTATATATCTTAAATAATTATTTATTGATAAATACAAATAAAATAAATATTATATAAAATCATAAAAAATTATGAAAAAAAAAAATTGTGGGCTGCCGAGCGCGGGCCTCGCTCGGCACCCAGAATACCGAGCGTCAAGCGGCCACTGCTTTGGTATATAAAATAAATCCGATTTGGTAAAAACTTTATTTTTTGTCCTTGGTTTGGAAAAAAGTCGGATGGAGTCGGCGATGGCTGGGGATATTTTAGTGAATTCGAGTACCAGTCCGAGAGATTCTGATCTCTCTCTCTCTCTCTCTCTCTCTCTAAGTCCGTACTCTCGCAACGCCCTTTCAAGGTAACCCTTTCGTCTTCTTCTAGTCTCTTTCTCTCTCTTTCTCTGGGGATAAATTTTTCTCGGAATGTGCTTAGAAAACTATCGAGAAAGTTCAGGTTACATAGCACTCTGCCATTCTTCTTCTCTACTGGAATGTTCTTGGAAATCATTCCCCCATCCAAAGAAAGAAAGAGAATCGACAAACTCCTTAACAGGATTTCTCTCCTCACGCTCCCAAGACATTGTCTGTCTTGGCTCCCCCCTGCGTTTTCACGAGTACCCCTAATGACTGCAGGAAGTTTCTCAACTTACCTTAGACGATAGATTGCACTGGCAAGCATTTGACAGTCTATTCTTCTTCTTCTTATTCTTCCTTCCGGGCATCAAGATGAAAGTGGGGGTGATTGGGGGTGGCGTGAGCGGCCTCGTGGCGGCGTACGAGGCGGCCAAAGGGGGAGCGAAGGTGGTGCTGCACGAGAAGGAGGATCGCTTGGGCGGCCATGCCAGGACCCTCTCCTTCGACGGCGTCGATCTGGACCTCGGCTTCATGGTCTTCAATCGCGTAAGTCTTTCAGCCCTCCATCTCCATTCTCCTTTCCCCTCTGTTTACAACTTCCGCCCACCATTATCATCGCTGCATTTTTCTCCATTCCTCTCTGCTCGGAGCAAAAGGTAGATCCAGTTGTACATGGCAAGGAGACAAGCATCTCGCGGCAGATAAGAGTGACGTTCACGTTATAACTCCAAATCGCCATTGCTCGTCCTCTTTCCCTAGAAAGTGAAAAAAAATACAGTTAGAAACTTTCTAAGTGGGGGGGTTTAGGGAGGTGAGGAGGCAATAAAAAATGTTAACTTTCTAACTTTTTGTGCAGATTTAGAAAGTCACAATGACTTTCTCCACGTGTATATGTTTAATTTTCGGTTACCCTTATATATACATATATATATATATATATCCCTTTTTCGATTTTAAAATACAAGAACTTGGGCTGATTCAGTAACTATGCTCTCCATTTTTTTCGTGAGTCGAAAAGAGCTCGAGATGGGTATGCTGTTGCCCGTTAGTCTTCGATGCCACAGCATCCATTCGGAGGAGCGAGCGGAGATTATAAATTTTCAAAGAAATACTTAGAATTTTGAACGAGAATAGAGAGAAATTTATTTATGATAAGGAACTTTTGTTTTTTGGTATCACATGAAGAGCGAAGAACTGAAAATGATTGGTAATTAATGCATTTTCTTTTATTCTAGTGCCTGATTTTGAAAGTAATTGCAAATGATGATGATGATGATGTTTGAAAAATGAACACGTACGTGTTGTTCTAAGCATTAGAACTTATTTGTTCATTAGACTATGGAACTTAATTACACGAGGACTTTGGTTATTAAGATATAAAATATCAAATCTGGTTAAGTTTACTCCACTGTTACTGAGTTACCTATTTGGATAACCTTATGTTTCGAGGGCAATCTCAAAGAGTAAATTTGCACATATGCGTGATTATTGTCTGTTAAAGGGAGATTGGCACGTTTAATTAGGACAATGAGGCGATTGAAGAGTTTTAGATACTTCCGTTGTCAGCATGAAATGGTTGAAATAACTATTTAAAAAAAAAAATCATGTCTCCCACCCGTTTGATCATACATGTACTTTTGCCCTCGAACCTGTCTATCTAACCGCTTTAGAAAATTATTGTTCAACGTAAACTTTTTATCTAAAAATTAAGACATAAAATGTACTTCGCGAATGGCGTCATCTTTCTCTCCGGTACTGTTGATTTCGATGTGAGAACGACCAATGGACGGTGGGGACGGCATTGCAGCACGGGACAATAACCATGAAAAGTGCACAGCTAAGCCAGTTTGTCATCTTCATCTTGGACTGCATCGTATTATCCAACTACCTCTTCTTCTGGTCTCCGTTTTTTTTTTTTTTTAATGGAGGGTTTTCGAAAATGGGTCGTGGGAACAAAAATGTGACACGTATGGGAGCCCCAGGCTCGACTAGTATCGCCCGGAGAATTTAGATTGAACCCACGTGAAATCCGCACGAAAAACTCATTCAATTTTACTGCAGATCCGGATAATAATTCTTAAATTACTCGCACTATGGAGCTAGGGCCTACTAGGGCAGATCTGCTGGCCAGCCAGTGTGTTGCCCGGCCTCGCCAATCCAACCGGATTTAGAGCTGGGAAAATAAAAAGCGGATTTTCGTATGGTTATATTTACGCTACTGATTGAGATTTTTAAAATACTAGATAGGATATGATATAAAATTCAAAGATTTTGCTATATCCTACTTATTATTTGATGACTGACAGTAATAAAGCTAAATATTTTTACATCCTATTTTATCTATTGTTTTGTATAAATAACATATTAGTGTAAATGAACTTAAAAGTTGCACAAACGAAAATGATAAGAATCCCCCATGTCACTCTTGATCACTTCATTTTTATTGCTATTTTTAATTTTCCTTTTCTTTTTTAATTTTTCCTTTTTTATTTATTTTTTCCTCTTCCATCATTCTCTAATGACAAAATATTCGTAAATTACTAAAATGCCTAAAAAAGGAAAAATCCTATCCAATTTTATCCCACATTTTCCATGGGATAATTTTATCCAGATTATATCGTTATATCTTGTTTGAGGTAGGCACCAAACAAGGAATTTGATAAATTTTATCCTATCCTGAATTTTTATCCAGACTAACAGACGTAGACTTAAGGTAAATTTCTTTGTTTATAGATATACTACAGAGAAAGGAGTTCCATGACCACAGCAAGTTATCAACGTGCATGACTATAACGGAACAATCATTTTCAAACTGAGAATAAAAATGACTAGATCTGGTCTTAGTCGGGCTGCATAACAATGGCCCGACTAGTCCTTTTCCGGGCCGGGGTTTGGGGCTGGGCGAGAAAATATGTTGGTCTGGAGAGTCCGATTTCAATCGTTGAGAGAACAGGCAATCTCTAAGTTTGTATGCATGGATAGCATATGCTTTATCATGTATGAGATCAATGATGAGTATGCTATTGATCGATTTTTACCCTCAAGACATGGCATATCTCCGAATAAGTATTCGAACATTGAAATGTCTCCGAGTTGCTACAACCATTGAATCTTGTCTTGGAGTATAACTTGGATTCGATGTACCACTGATGCGCTGCATACATCGTCTGTAACGTGAGTTGAAGCCATTGATCTGTTACTCTGTCGCTTTGAGATCATGGTACTTCTTTGGCATCTTAGAGAAGTAATTTTCATCGTAAACAATTGACTAGTCTTGAGCAACTTCTAATGCCGATGTGAATCACGGGGTACTCATGCAGGTTACGTACCCTAATATGATGGAGTTATTTGAGAGTCTTGGAGTGGAAATGGAGATATCAGACATGTCATTCTCGGTCAGCTTGGACGAAGGCCGAGGCTGTGAATGGGGAAGCAGAAATGGTCTTTCAAGTTTGTTTGCCCAGAAGACAAATGTGTTGAATCCTTACTTCTGGAAAATGCTCAGAGAAATCTTCAAATTTAAGGAGGATGTCCTCAGGTAAATCAAATCTTTTTAGTGCTCATTGGAAGGTTATCTGCATTCTCTGGTTGTCTGAACTGGTTGCAGCTCAGATCACTGATAGTGATCATAATCCTTCATCCCAAGGACTTGCTGCTAATCTTTTGCACTCTTGCCAGCGATCTTCCCGTTATCAGAAGTAGGAAATTTCATTAATGAATTGTGATTCCCAGCTAAATTGATCATGGATGATACCAGTGTAGAGAGTGGTTTCTCGAAGCCTAAGTTTTTGACAGTATGCTACACTGTTGATGCAAGATTTCAAACTGTTCGAACAATGATGTTGGTCATTTTTTGAAAGGAAACTCCAGGACATTCTATGCATTTTATAGCAGGATAAGATGATTAGATAACCATATGTTGTCTCGAAGACGGTCAATATTCATTCTCAAGGTAGCATATCCTACATGACTTTGAAAGGTGATCAAGCTAGGCCTAATTCATTCAAAAGAATAAGCCAATCTTCAAGTTCTTGCATCCTTTTCGTATGCACGACCAGATAATCACTGGCATTCGCTCTGTTTGATGGCTGTTTATTTTTGTAGTTACCTAGAAGGACTTGAGAGCAATCCCGACATTGATCGCAGTGAAACTTTGGGACAGTTTATCCACTCACGGGGTTACTCTGAATTGTTTCAAAAGGCTTACCTTGTGAGATTGTTGAATCACTGTATCCTGTCATATCCTTGATTTTTACTCATACAACAAAATCTGTCCTCCGCTTATTTGTAGAAGGTAGCTCTATGGCAATTAGCAATTAATTTTATTTTCCTATAGATCCCAATTTGTGGTTCAATCTGGTCTTGCTCTTTGGAAGGAGTCATGAGCTTTTCAGCCTTCTCAGTTCTATCCTTTTGCCGCAATCATCATCTGCTTCAGGTAGGTCTCGTAGCTATAGAAGAGTCAGTGGTTGATTGGAAATGACAAAAACCGTGTTTCGAAATTTCGGATGTCCTATCAACCAATTCTCTGCTGCTTAATTTGGTAGCATTTTGTATCAATAAGTCGATTCTTTGCAGGTTTTTGGCCGCCCTCAGTGGCTTACTGTCCGAAGACGCTCGCATTCTTATGTCAATAAGGTGATGATAATTAGGACAGTCGGTAGATCAAGATGGAAAAATGGACGTTCTTGATCGTAAATTTTTCTTCCTGAAGCCCTACAAAGAATCTGACGAATAAAACTGTAAATATTTGTGGGTTCAGGTCAGAGATGAGCTTGAGAGTAGAGGGTGTGAAATACGAACAAGTTGCGAAGTGCGATCCATCTCAACTAGTGATGAGGGTAAGTACTCGCTGTTTAAATTTCGTCCTTTTCCGCTTTTTTCCAGTCTCATGACATGGAACTAGACAAACGACTCGGGCAGGATAACTAAATTGTCATAGTAGGTATACTCAAGTATCATCAGGACGATTTATAGTTTTGGCCCTTTTAGTCCACAATTTAATGGTAACAGAAGGAGATTGAACAGGCTGCGTTGTCCTAACTGGAGATGGCTCTGAAGAAGTATATGATAAGTGTATCGTAGCTGTCCATGCACCGGATGCTCTGAGATTGTTGGGAGACCAAGCAACTTATGATGAGATAAGAGTACTTGGTGCATTCCAATATGCCTACAGGTAAAATTGGTTATTCTGTAGCTTCCGCGTTTTCAGCTAATGTTTTCATGACTAGTATCTGCAAACATGCTACTGGAGATATATCCAATTGTCTACGGGGCCTTGGTTAGTTGATGTAGAATAGAACAATCGTGTCCACAGTGATTTCGCTGTCAATTGCATCTGCTTTAAGCTTTCTGCTTGGGAAAATTTCTTTGGCAAGCTTCTTTTTTGCTCTGTATATTCACGACAGAATGCAAAACCATCAGCACATTTTTCCTATTGGCAGCGAGATTTTTCTTCATCGTGACAAAACTTTCATGCCCAAAAACCCAGCAGCGTGGAGTGCGTGGAATTTTCTTGGGAGTACTGAAAATCAAGTGTGTTTGACGTACTGGCTCAATGTGCTTCAGGTATGGCATATGTGCTTGGCTGTGATTTTATTTCTGATTCTGCTTTGCCCTTCTGCATCTGTTGCGCGACAAAGTCGTGCTTCATATTGTCTTAGAATAAAGGAAGTGAAGCTTGCGGTTGTCATGGAGTATGTTGGAAAACATAATCGTCATATATTATTGAATCAAAATACATCATCTTATATATATAGTGAGCACTAGGGTTCATTAACTATGGATAAAACTAGACTACCCTTTTAACACTCCCTCTCAAATTGGGGCATAAATATCAAAGAGCCCTAACTTGTTACACAAAGTAATTACCCTACTGCACTGCAGTGACTTAGTGAAAAGATCAGCAAGTTGGTCTTCAGTCCATGTATATTGAAGTGTTATGCTCTTGTCTTGAATATTTTCTTGCACAAAATTACAATCTACTTCAATATTCTTCGTGCGCTCATGAAAAACTGGTTTTGAAGCAATATGCATAGCAGACTGGTTATTGCAACAAAAAACTGAGGGAGCTGAAGATGACGTACTAAGTTCGGATAATAACATCCTCAACCAAATCAACTCACTAATCACATGAGCCATGGCCAGATATTTCGCCTCAGCACTTGATTGAGACACCACCTATTGTTTCTTACTTTTCCAACTGATGAGGTTGCCTCCCAAGAATACACAATAATCAGAAGTTGATCGCCTATCAAAAGGACAACCAGCTCAATCAGCATCAGAGTAGCCGACAACATCAAGATGTCTGTGATTTTTGAACAAAAACACTTTTCTTGGTGCTCCATTTAAGTACTTAACTATACGTAACATTGACTCTTAATGTGTAGTACGAGGACTACTCATAAATTGACTAACAACACTAACAACAAAAGAGATATCTGGTCGAGTAACAATTAAGTAATTGAGCTTACCCACTAGTCTCCGATACTTACTTAGATCATGAAGTAGTTCACCATGTTCTGCGTTAACCTTCACATTATGATCCATTAGAGTATTAACAGGCTTTGCTCCAAGAAAACCAAGATCACTGAGAATATCGAGTACATATTTCCGTTGTGATAATGAGATACCATCGCGTGAGTAGGCCATCTCAATGCCCAAGAAATTAAACTCTGCCTGCAAAAACTGTTTCAATTTTTCTTGTGCTTAAAGAATCACTACCAGCAATGATAATATCATCCGCATACATGATCAGGAGAACACACCGAGCATGAGAAGTAGTGCTAAAGACAAGATGATCAACAGTGCAACGTTGTAGACTAAACTGAGTAACTGCATCTCTGAAACGACCAAACAAGGTACGAGGAGACTGCTTCAACCCATATAATGCCTTGCGTAGACGACAAACACTACTAGACTCCCCCTAAGCAACGAACCCTGAGGGTTGCTCCATATAGACCTCTTCTGCCAAGTCTCCATGAAGAAATGCATTCTTGACATCAAGTTGGTGAATAGTCCAATCATAATGGACAGCAAGAGAGATGAAAACACGAATGGAAGGCATCTTTACTACAGGAGAGAATGTATCATTATAAACAACTCCATAGGTTTGGGTGTAACCTTTAGCGACTAGGCATGCCTTCAGACCCTCAACAGTGCCATCTGGTTGAAACTTCACTGTGAAAACCCAACGGCATCCCACAGCCTGCTTTCCAACGGGTAAAGATGTAAGTAGTCATGTCTCATTACCCTGTAGCGCCTGTATTTCATCCTCCATAGCCCGTCGCCAACCTGGATGAGCAAGAGCCTCTACAACCGTACTTGGAACAGACATAACAGATAAAGAAGCAACAAACAAGGAGTATTGAGGAGAAAGACAATTATATGATAAAAATTGAGAAAGAGAATATTGAGTACGTGTATGACTTGTCAATCCACTATATGGAGTAAATCGAGGGTTAGGTTGACCAACACCAGAACGTGTACCTTTGCGCAATACTATGAGAATATCAACAGTAGAAGTACGCCCAGAGGTAGCTGGTGGATCAGAAGATGGGACATTGACTGGTGGAGAATCATGCATATCCAATGTAGGCGGCGACTGTACTACCTCATGTTGAACAGGGTGACGCCATTGAAAAGTCTTGTCAGCAAACTAAAAATTAGACGATGACGCTGACAACTCAAGCATACTCGCCTAGGGAATAGGTGGTAGTGTAGTCATAGTCGAAGACAGAACATTTTTAGAAGGGCTTGCTGTAGAGGAGTAATATAACTTATCCTCAAAGAAAGTGACATCTGTTGAGACATACAACCGCCGACTAACCGGACAATAACACTTATATCCTTTCTAAGTTCTAGAATATTCAAGAAATACACACTTATTAGCTCGTGGATCGAGTTTATCATGATCGAGAGCAACACGGTGCACAAAATAAACACATCCAAATACATAAAGAGGTAAAGTAAAAGGTGGGCTTTTAGGATTGATAGTGGAAAAAGGTACGCCCCCGTGAAGCACTGAAATGGAAGACGATTTATGAGATAATATGTTGTAAGGACAGCATGCCCCTATACATTTTGGGGAGGTTCCTATGAAAAAGAAGGCAATGGGCCACATTAATGATATGCCGATTTTCTCGTTCAGCCACCCCCTTCTGTTGGGGAGAATAAGAACAAGAAGACTGATGCAAAATCCCATGAGATATAAGAATGATTGAAATCCAGAAGAAATAACCATATATTCTTTTACATTATCAGAACAAAAACATTTAATAGAAACATGATATTGATTGATAATTTCAAAATAAAAATATGAAAATAAGAAAAAACTTCAGTGCGATTTTTTATTAAATATAACCACGTCATTCGAGAATAATCATCCACGAATGTAACAAAGTATTTATAATCAGACATATCACTGACACGACACGGTCCCCAAACATCAAAATGGACCAACTTCAAAGGACTCGACACACGACGCTGGACACAAAAAGGAAACGACACCGAATGCTGTTTGCCAAATTGGTAAGCATCACAATGGATATGACTCATAGATTCGGAAACAAGTGAAAAATGACGAAGAATGTCAAGAGGTGGATGGCCCATACGACAATGCATATGAAATAAATCGGAAGCAGATTTCTTTTGAGCAGCCGCAGCAATAAGGTCCTTATTCAGGTAGTACAGCTTATTGGACTCATGTCCTTCACCAATCATTCGTCCGGTCCTCTGATCCGGAAAGATGCAATGAGTGGAAGTAAAAGTTATGGAACAACTGAAATTTCTAGTAAGAGAACTAATATAGAGCAAGTTATATGGGAAAGCTGGTAAATGATAAACAGATGAAAGAGTAAGAGAGGGACCCAAGGTTACATTTTCTTGACCAGTGATATGTGACTGTGAATCATCAACAAGTGTAACGGAATTAGGTGACATAGAAATAATATCAGACGACAACTTATAATTACCGGTCATATGATTTGGGACACCTGAATCTACGACCTAGGAAGTGGGCGCAGACGAGAGTAAATAAGATGGACTACCCGAATAAATCTGTGCCAAAGTAGCTGTAGGAGCAGAGGAATCCACCACCTGGTTGGGACGCACTAAGGACTCATACTCGGTGCGAGTTAGCATAATGACACTAGGTAACTCCTATGGCTGGTCATGAACCGTCTGTACTGGAGATTCTGCTGCTTCGGTATAAGCAACCCGTGGACGAAGCTCATGACGTAGGATATAGCAATAAGGTTCAGTATGACCAGTTTGCTGGCAATTACTGCAATAATGAGAACTTCCAGCACCTCTACTACCATTTTGGGCATGACCTGCTGAAAAGACAAATCTACCATAACCTCGAGGGCCACGCCCCCGGCCTCCACGACCCCTAGTAGACTGAGAGACCATAGCACTTGCTTCATGTGTAGATGCTAATGAGTCAGGCACACATCGAAGAACCCGAGAAAAGACCTTATCTATTGATGGAAAAGTACCCTGTGAGATAATATGATGCCGAAGAGATGAATGAGTAGAACCAAGTCCACGGAGAAATAACACAACTCTCACATCCTATTAGCACTTGGCTAACTCTCTAATGTCATCAGTGGTAGGCAAATATGTATCTAGTTTCTCACAAAGGGTAGTGAACTTCAAATATTAATAAGATGCAGACATATCTCCAATACGTAAGTCAAATAGCTCCTCCCACACATCACAAACACGGGCCATATTAACATGACTTGAAAACATAAGAGCACATTTGTTCCAAATAGCTATGGCTGATGTGCACCGCATAAACTGAGGACTAATATTGGAATCCATAGTATTTCATAACAATGTCCGAATAGCAACGTCACCGGAGCGCCAATCATCTATCTTTGTTTTATCCGTTGGTGGAGATGAAGTCAGATAATTCAGTTGTTTGGTGGCCAAAAGATATGTTTCAACTGCCATAGACCAAGACGGGTAATTTGTACCATCAAGCTTAACAGAGCTCATCTTCAGATTAGTGAGGCTGGTATCCGTGCTTCTAGAATTGTCGGCCATTACTTAATAATAATAGAAAAGTGAACTTAACAGAAATTTGCACCTTGTGCACCAAACATAATAATTATCACCAATTACCACCAAACACAATAACTCATCAAAACAGAAGCACAAACATTAGGCATTAACAAACCCAATAATCAGCCATCGCGAGAAACTTTCAACAATAGGTAGCGACCTTAGTTTGGCGAGAAAAGGATTGCCAAACCACTGGAAACCACTAGAAAATTAAAGCTGATGACATTAGAGAGCAGATTATCTTCCACATCTAGTATTTCTGCTCGCATGTCTCTCTGTGGCTTGACTTTTACATAGATAGCTTCTCTGGAGGTGTCACCTCAAGGGTCTTGAAGCACTCGCATGAAAACATATTTTTCTCCAGGAACAGACAACTCGAAGGGGCACCCTATGAGAAAGGACTGTCTGCTAGAGTTATAGGGACAAGGTACACATTGCCACAGACCATCCGCAACGAACATCAATTGCCTTCTAGCTCTGGCGCTAATGTAGGATCTCAACTTTGACACTTGGGTGCCAAGGGTGGGGATGGAGTTCGATTCAGAGCAGGCCGTGTATGGCTTTTTACTGCAGCTACGCTAAACAAACCGGTTTCAATGTGAGAAGGGGAAAAGAAGAATACTCGGGATCGGACAATGTCATCTATCTGTGCTGTTTGATCGTAGGCTTCTTGAAGGTCTTCCCATAGTTCCAGTAGAAACTGACGTGAACCGTGGCTCGGCGTTGCTGGTCTATGATTCTTCACCGGATATGGACGTCAAGCAACACTAGGAAGGTCAGGTGACACCAAGTCTAGATGACGTCGAGCAACGCCGGATGTCGAGCAACGCCGACACTCTAGATCAATTTTTTTTTTTTTTTACTGAAAGTGGAGAAGGATTTTGGTGACGATCGTAGGCTCTGATACTATGTTGGAAAACATAATCGTCATATATTATTGAATCAAAATGCATCATCTTATACATATAGTGAGCAATAAGGTTTACTAATTATGAAAAAGACTAGACTACCCTTTTAACAGAGTACATAAACTACACTAACCAGTATTAGCAATATAGCATCTTTTGAGGTGCATTCCACAACGTGTTCGCAATTTCCGTGGTTTGACTGCCTCTAGAACTCCCTTTTCGATGGCACCGGTTCCAGCATGACCGATTCTCTTTTCTTTGGTTGGGCCCATAAAAATTTACAGAACCTTGATCGGAAGGATTTGCCATTTCTCGTGACTCTCAATCCTTCACATGAACCGCAACACACATTGCTTAAGTGGTGCACTGGCCATCCAATTCCATCTGTTGCCGCATCAAAAGCTTCACTCGAGATAGATCAGATCCAAGGAAAAAGAGGAATTTGGTTCTGTGGAGCATACCAGGGTGAGCCTTTCACTTTCTATATTGGCGCTGGTGATCGCCTTTTTAGAAACGCCGAGTGTTACTTATTCTTATGCATTTAATAAAGAATAATGCTGCTAAGTTCTTGCCATCTTTCTTGTGGTGATATTTTGAATGAGGAGGGTCCTAAGTTCTGCCCAGTATGTGAGTCAATTTTGTATGGTCTTTGCCTATAAAGTTGCTGTAACTTCAACCTTTCGGCAGACAGAATTTTTTAATTCTTGGACTCAGGTGGCCAAGGGAACATAGTTGTATGTCATGACCAACTTGAGTTCTTATTCTTCTGTCAGGGTATGGCTTCCATGAGGATGGATTGAAGGTATACGCACGCTCTCTCGATCGATCGATCGACTAGTTGGATATGCGATTTTAAGTTAAGGGACTTCTTTGCAGGCTGGCATGGCTGCTGCACATGGAGTGATTGGACAAAGTCCTTCTGTTCTTGAGAATCCTCAGCATATGGCTCTTTCGCTCAAGGAAACGGGGGCACGCGTTTTTGTTACTAGATTTCTTGGACGTTATATTACTACAGGCTCAGTAACGTGAGTATACTTCTACTTATCATGATAACTGCTTGCTTGTAGCATACGTCTTTCCTTGTCTTATTTCTTTGAAGATCCTTAGAATTGTTAACTGTCATTGCTCTGAATCAGTCTCTTAGTCAACATCTTCTCATCTTACTGGTCTGCTCCTGCATTTTCATTAATAGCTTAGAACAGAATATTCGAATTTCATTGTCAATAAGAATGATTTACAGAAAAAATGAAAATTGTTCTTAAGGACTTACGGCTTAGGGTAACATTTTCCAGAATCATGTAGCTATAATTATGCTTTCGCGAGTTGCAGTTTATTAGAGGAAGGAGGCACGATGTTTACCTTCGAGGGAACCAGGAAAAGATGTCCTCTGACGGTTACTTTGAGGATCCACAGTCCACAGTTTTACTGGAAGGTACTGCTCTATCTTTAAGCTCGACTTCTGCCCACGCCGGATAAGACTATTCAGGACCTCTCTACGAGTAAAGCCCAGTTTTTGCTAGTTCCTGCTGAGACCCTTTTGTGTCGTGATGACAATTTTTTTTGGTTTTTCAGGTCATGACTCAGGCCGATCTAGGCGTAGCAGATGCATACATAAATGGTGATTTTTCTTTTGTAGACAAAGATAAAGGTCTTCTAAATCTTTTTCAGGTAACAGACTTAATTTTCCAAATGCTGTGTCCTTTGAACATATCAAATGTCTAATCACTTGCCAACGATTATACAGATTCTCATAGCCAACAGAGATACCGATACTGCTGTCTCGAGATTAATTAAGAAAAGGTACTCAATAATTTACTTAGTGGAACAAACTGCTTTGGATTGGGCCTTTTGCAATCTTAATAAATATACTGAACCAGCGGGTGCCCCTTTTGATTAGGGGTTGGTGGACACCGATGTTATTAACAGCTGGTATGGGTTCGGCTAAGTTCTTCTTCAAGCATATATCAAGGCAAAACACTTTAACCCAAGCTCGCAGGAATATCTCCCGGCATTATGATCTGGTAGATACTGTAATCCTAATCTTTTCGCATAGCATCTTTTCAAGAGAACAGGAGGAGCCAGAATACATTGTCAATTTATCAACATTGATGCATATCAAAAGCAAGAATGTGCTTGTACATATGATCCGATGTAACTCTAGGATTTCCATTTTGTTATGTTGGCAGAGTAACGAACTTTTTTCGCTGTTCTTGGATGAGACTATGACATACTCATGTGCGATATTCAAGGTTAGCAACAACCACCCTGTTATGATATTTCTGCTGCCGAATACGTGCTTTAGTAGCCAGAAATAAAATATCCATGTCTGAATGAAGTCTAGTCACTCAAAAACTGACGCATTCTCGTTCTGTTGGAAAATTTGAAGATGGCAGGCGAAGACCTAAAGGCAGCACAGATGAGAAAGATCTCTCTCTTAATTAAAAAAGTAAGTTTTACTTGCCATTAGTTGTGGGCCTGCTTGATGGTCAACCCTCGACTGTGTTGTGACTAATGCTTTGCCTTATCCAAATGTAGTTGAGAATTGAAAAGACGCACGAAGTTCTTGAAATCGGCTGCGGTTGGGGAAGCTTGGCCATTGAAGTTGTCAGGCAAACAGGATGCAAATACACCGGCATTACTTTGTCGAAAGAGCAACTGAAGTATGCTGAATTGAGAGTGAAAGAAGCGGGCCTTCTGGTACCCAATCTGCCTGCAATATGTTCTTGAAGATTACTTTATTCGGTTCAAGAGATAATGCATTTCCTTTTGATGCAGGACCGCATCACATTTCTTCTTTGCGATTATCGCCAATTGCCAAGTACCTGCAAATATAACAGGATCATTTCCTGGTGAGTTGTTCTTTTCATGGTACTACTGTTAAACGGACCCAAATAGATGCTTAAAAACACTCACTTAATGGAATGACTTCACAGCGAGATGATAGAAGCAGTCGGCCACGAATATATGGAGGAATTCTTTGGCTGTTGCGAATCGGTGCTAGCCAAAGACGGACTTCTTGTTCTCCAGGCATGTGACATACACCAGTTTTGTGGCTCAAATTATGGTTCCAAAAGTAAAAGATGTGCTTATCTTTTTTCACTGGTGTGTTAAATTTCACTAGTTCATATCCATACCCGATGAGCGGTATGACGAATACAGGCGAAGTTCAGACTTCATAAAAGAGTACATCTTCCCCGGCGGCTGCCTGCCTTCGTTAAGCAGGATAACATCAGCTATGGCCTCCGCATCCCGGCTTTGGTACAATGGCGTTACATTAAGTACATTAGTTTCTTTGTTCTTCACTTCATCTAACGAAAGATCTTCCACTACAGCGTGGAGCATCTGGACAACATTGGAATCCATTACTATCAAACACTTCAGTGTTGGAGGAAGAACTTCATGGAGAAAGAGAGGTGACTAGCGACAGGATGCCACAATCACTTTGGCGCAGTTTCTCCCGGTTTAGTCGGCAATCCATGACCGCTTTCTCCTTTTGCAGGAAAATATTGGCTCTGGGATTTGACAAAAAGTTCATAAGGACGTGGGAGTACTACTTCGACTATTGCGCAGCTGGTTTTAAGTCGCATACTCTCGGAAATTATCAGGTAATGCCCCCGTTATTTTATGTAGGACTACTTTCTTTCTCAGTGACGGGAGAAGTTTGCTTACAAATGCACTTTTTATATGGTGCTTCCTCTTCAAAGTGTAATTTTCGATGAACTTCGAGATGCAGATTGTGTTCTCACGTCCAGGGAATAATGCTGCATTCGCCGATCCGTACTTGAGTTTCCCGCCGTCTAATTGATCTTTTCGTTGTCAAGTGACAAAGCGCGGCCCAACTGAGCCTGCTCACAATGGAGTCCTTCAGGGTCGTTCAGCTCTTGGTTCCTGGGAAGTTTTTCTTTCTTGTTTCAGTGATTCAACATTCTTTGGTTGTGAACACCATATTCATATGCGCAAGTTCATCGGTCTGAGGGGATAATTCTCTTTTCGCTGTCCAGAACGATAGTCGAGTCGGCACAGTTATTGATTCAGACAATGAATCCGCCAAACTTCTTCTTCTGCAACTTGTAGCAATATTCATCTGCATTTTTTTGGGGGGGTCGAATATAAACCGATCATGAAAGAGTGGGAGAACAAAGTTCAGGTCTAAACCTAACCAAAAAGAAAAAAGAAAAATAAGCGACACAAATGATCTCTGTTGGATTTTGGCCCGATACCCAACTGCGTAGCTGAACATTGATTATTAACTTTACCCTAATTTGCAATTTGGTCACTGAAGTTTTAATTTGTTAAATGCGATCTTTGAACTTTCTATACATGTTTGATTTAGTTTTTGAACAAGATTGGGTCCAAGGATTAGATAAACATTTACAAAAAATTTAAGGATCACATTGATCCAGTTAAAAGATTAGAGACGACATTGCACATTTTTGAATTAAAAGTTCAATGATCGCATCGAGCAAATTAAAGGTTCAGGGACGACGTTGCACATTGGACCAAAGTTCAAAGAACATTTGCTGGTAACCTTTCAAAGGTAACCTTTTTTCATCTTTTTGCACAACGACTAGGGTCGCCCATGGGCAATCATTCAATAAATCTAAGTGAAATTTTTTTAGTCAAACCTGAATATTGAACTCATGAATTTTTATGATAGATTTGGGTAATAATTTATTGGGTGCACGCAGCGAAAATCCAATACTTTTCACCTAGTAGATCGCCGAAAGGAAGTCCAAGTTTGAGCTCGTCAATATATCCAATTGTACCCACGTTCACTCAAAATCTTAAGCCAATGAGTTATGGATCAACTTGGATATATTAACTGCTCAATACCACATTAATTCTTCAATGTGGAAATTTTTTAACATAACTCACACGTGCATCATAACAATCTTCCCCTCACGTATGACCCTTAATCCAAGTATCTTTCCGCACCAACTTTTTTCAATTTGAATTTTCATCAACGCTCATTGGGCCCACGTTGCTACACCACAACGTCCACCAGCCTGGAAACTGTGTCAATCACTAGATTCTTTCTTGAGATATTAACCGGAACACATTTAAGGCTCATCAATCAAACATCGATTTTTATACCATTTATTGGGTGCACGCAACGGAAGTCCGATACTTTTTATTTGGAGAGATTGCCAATAAGCCAATGAGTTATGGGCCAACTTGGATATATTAACTGCTTAACACCATATTAATTCTCTAATATATGGCCAACTTGGATATATTAACTGCTTAACACCATATTAATTCTCTAATGTAGGGCTTCTCTACCATTACACGTGTCTCTTTCGTGTGACTGTTGGGTCCAGACTTGTTGGTAAATACCAGTATTAGGTGGTCTCGGGACTCTCTTTACCCAAAAGCTAGCTCAAAGGATGAGATTTTTCCTCACACTTATAAATCGACCACCAGCCCTTTCCACAATCTATGTGGAACAACCCCAACATAATTTCTCATTCCGCGATCACGGCCAAAGCGATTCGCTTGGCTCGACAATCCAACAAGCTTTAGAACACCCCTCCTCCCCCCCCCCCCCCGGCCACAAAAAAAAGGATATTGTCTAGTTAGATTTGCTTTATATATATATATATATATATATATATATATATATATGGGTTCAATTTGGTTTTCATTTTTCCTTCTTGCGAACCCCAAAAATTCATGCATACCGTACGGATCACTTTCAAGCTAATAATATATATGGAAAAGATGTCGTGTCTTGATGGGCTGCATAAGAATGGCCCGACTAGCTCTATCCTAGGCCATGAGTTTGGGCTGGGCTGGAAAATGTGCTGGCCCGGAGAGTCCGATTTCAAACATTGAAGAAATAGGCAATTTGTGCAACTTACGCAGGTTCTACTTTAGGAAGTTAAAATTTTCTTTATTACCGGTTACGCAATGCATAGGATAAAATTTGTTCATCACCATGTAAAATGTCATTGATGGCTATGCCATTGATCGCCTCAAGACATGACACCATGATTGAAAAAGTCGTCGGCGATTGAGATGTCTAAAGCTAGCTTCAGCCATCAGATCTTGTCTCGGAGTAGAAATCGATTTGATATTGTTGCGCGTAAAAATCCCTCGGTTGGGTCTAATTGAGCTTTCAGAGCTTGGCCCAAAAGGTTGAAACCCAAAAGAGTTACTAATATGGGAATATTTTATCGAACGTTAGAAGTTCGTTAAGTAAAAAAGAGTTCTAGGATAATTTTGTGATATTCTGATTTTCCTGTCATTTCCAGACTCATTAATGGAAAATGTATCTAGCGACGTATTTCAGTTATATCTCGCTCGAATTTGATTAATTTGAGTTGACTGATCAAAGGAGAAAGATTAACGCGAGACAAAGTACGTGGACCTAGGGAACTCGAATAGGAAATGATGCTTTGACCATAAGGATTGTTGAGGGGACATTTAGAGCCATAAAAGACCGATCTAAAAACGATTAAAGAATATCTTGCTAGCGTTATACGATTGGAGTGTGGGTGATACTGCTCAACCAATATATAATTTGCAAAATTTTTCTAAATCGAACAGTGACGATCGAGACCATCGGAACTAGTGATAGACTCTCACAATTACATGATAACCAAAGTCGCCATGAATTGATGAACCCTAAATGTGATATGAATCACAGGGTTGATACGCGTAACGTCTGTAAAAGCCGTCCATCGGTTCGGGATGGGCTAGAACCAAGTCTAACAGAGAAAACGATCAGAAACGAGTCTTGAAATTGAAAATGGAGAATCAAGAATTCCAACATCATGATTGGATTAGCCATCACCTTATCGAATAAAATTGGAATTAGAAAAATGGCATTCCAGACGTCGGGGGTAAAATTACCATTTTGCCCCTCATGCCCTAACCTTACTTATATAATTGGATGAGTGCATTTTGGTCTTTAGCACACCCCCAAAGCCACCGAAAATTGGAGAGGAATCATGGCCATTGGATGAGCTTGAATGACACATTGGACATGTGTAAATGGATTAGGCCTTGAGTGGACATATCCACTTTTCAACTACCATTCAACCCTTGTTGACTTTTGAAAAATTGCATATAGCTGTCTCTCTCTCTCTCTCTCTCTCTCACCCCTCACTTGGCCGAACACCACCCCACCAACGCCATCTTCTTCTTCTTCTTCCCTTGCAGCCGTGAAGCCACCGCCCGACTGGTTTTTGTCCACCGGTTCGCTGCCGCCGACCGCTACTTCTGGCGACTCCCAACCACCGAGCCGACCACCCACTCCTTGCTTGACCTCTTGTTGATGTCCTTGTAGTGGAATCGAGTCATTTGAATTAGCGAGGAATTCCGACCAGCCAATCTCCCGAAAGTCGATCGAAATCGTCGCAACCAGAGGTAAGCCACGTTTCTGGCCTCTTAGGACCCCGAAATCTTAGAGTTTTTCAACAAAATTTTGTGGACATCTAGGGGACTCATAGATTGAGCTGTGGTAAAAAGTTAGAGTTAATTTGATGGAGTTTTGACCTTAAATGCATCTTGTGTTTGAAGGGCCAGAACTGCCGGTTTGAGGACTTGGGGAAACCGGTGACATTCAAGAAGTTTCCGGCGACGACTTGGCCCCAAATCTTCGGTGAGCTTCCTAAACCCTCAAATATACATGTTAACAAGTATATTAGTGAATAAATTGAGGATTTGAGATAGTTTAAGGGCTGGTTAATTGAGGTATACACAGAACCAAAAATTGTCCGATTCGGTTCTGTGCATACCGGTTATGTGGGGGCTGTTGGTAGTTGAAATTTAGTCTCAAATTCATCATTGAGACATGCTAGGATGTTGAGAAACATGTCAATAAGGTTTATGTTCCATGGATTGGGCAATTGAAAATTGACGATTGAATGGATTTCAATAGGTTGCGCGGGTGAGTTGTCCTAGGGCTGCTTGGACCGAATTCTTGAGGCTCTTGGGAGAAGGATTTTGTGGCATTAAGCTTGAGGTAAGGGAATCCTAAACCTATTATAGGAAGATTGAACTCAATTGGGCGAGTTGGGTGAAATTTTGATTGATTCTTGAGAGACTTTAATGTGATTGTTCATTGTGCGTCCTATAATGGTATAGAAGACTTGAATGTGTGCCAATGCTTGTACCTTGTATTGACTGCTATGTTTAAATGTCAATTGAATCGTCTTGCATGCCATAAGTATATTGCTTGTGCATGAATTTGCACTTGGCCTTGTGTGCATGAATTGAATTGAGATTGTGGCATGTCTGAGACGTGATAAGACCTTGAGGCATATAAGATGTGGGGTGGTGTGATGAATGCCTTGAGGCGTGGGGTAGGAATTAAATGGCGCCTTGAGGCGTATGAGACGCGGGGTTGAGAAGGCCATAGTTCTGATGTGTTGAAACGCGGGATGAAGTTGTGGTGTGTCGACACGGACCTAGAGTGACATTAAAACCTGATGCGTTTACGCGGATTTGTCAATGAGACGGTCTAATACTTTTACGCGGACCGAGCCTGAGACGTTCTAAATGCGAGCATGAGATTGAGGCAGGCTGAAAGGGTGGAAGTGGTGATGTGACAAGGCGAGGTGTGCATGACCATATTGATATGTTATGATTCCATGACTGCATGCCTGACATCTATGTGTTGTTATTGATAATTGAATGTCTCATATGTTTATTTGCATGAAATGCTGGTGTTTATCACTACCTGAGTGGACTATTAGTCTAACCTAGGGTTAGGACCCACCTTACTGAGATATATATCTCACCCCGTTGTGGGACCTCCTTTTTACAGATCCTAGGTCCTAAAAATGTGCCCTATCAGATTTGGCGACCCTAAGGAGATGTCTGTCTATATTGATAAGTTCCCTGACGGGCAGGGGACTATTTATGTTGGAAAATGTACAGTAGTATGGGTAGACGAGGGTGGTAGTAGTTGGAGCCTCATAGGTGTGAGGCCTAGTTCCGAAAGGTGGGGGATGTATCTACAGACCGCTGAAGCCCACTAAGGTGCCTCAGGGAGTGATCCCTAACTGGTGTCATCCCACTTGGGGTTTAGAGGAGGCTGAGGGGTCAGTTGCCGGTTCGAGAAACGGACTTGAGAGGACCCTGATCCTAGAGGACACTAAGGAGGTCATAGTGGTCGAGGCTACTAAGGAGGACCTAGTGGAGCCGTCTACTGAGGAGACCATAGAGGACACTGTAGAGGTTTGCTTGAAGACCTTTTCGGAGTACGAGCCCACGGAGGAGGCAGAAGAGACTAATGACTCCAGCAGCTTGTCTTAGGAGCTCTGAGTATACTAGTTTGACTTTTTGACGGCGACAGTGATGCTTTTTCTTTTGATGATGATGGACCTCGTTTGTACTTACCCCGTCTCCCGACTGACTAACGGATTTAGTTGCCATGCACTTGTATGAACATTCGGGTATTATGTATTGTTATTATTCTCGCCATCCAAGCCCCACTTTACGTTTGTACGGAGGAATTCTAATGTCATCACTTTCGCATGCTTATTATATGGTATGTCTCTCGAACCATGTTTGAATCATGGAACATCGAGAGATATCTGAGATGGTTGCAGGGAGTCGCGCGCTTGTGCCCGGGACGCGGGGCGTGACAGTTTTGGACAAAAAGCGTCAAATGTAGAATGTATACAAATAGCTGCGTGTCTTTTAAAAGCTCCATACATACTATCGACAACCTTCTTGATGACTTTCCTTTCATGTTTACGAATGTGCCTAAACCTAAAAAAAAAACAGTGGATCCCTTAGTATCAGTACCAGGCTACTACTTAGGGACATTCCATTAGAGGTTCTTGCTAGCATTCCACATATGAATTTTTAACTCCAATAGATCTTGTCCTATGACCCGAACAAGATTGATATGTTCCCATATTGGTCAGCTGAATGTTGACACCTGATTTTTTACCGGTCTTTTTCAGTTTTATTTGAAAAATCATAAAAAATCCATAAAAAAGTTAAAAAAAAATTGTAAAATCAACTTTGGTAGCCTTGGCATGCCTAAGAAACCATTTTTGAATAAAAAATATATTTTCTTTTTTTCGTATTTTTTAGTATTTTCTAAAAATAGGAAACTAAATGAAAAATCGACAAAAATAACATTCGAGGTTAGAAAAATATGGAAAAATATTCTATATTTTTATTTTAATTTCCTCGTCATGTTGACCTCACCAAAAGTCGAAATTCAAGTTTAGTTTTGTGCATTTCTTTGTAACGCACAAGGTTGAATTTGTAAAAAAAAAAATATATGTTTTGAGTATTTTAATTTGACATTTTTGTGATGTCTTGAAAATTCACATCTGACAAGGTAACTGAAATCAATTTAAGAAATTGATATCAAATTCCAGTTGATGGAAAATTTTGGATCGCAAGGACTGAAGAGACGATAATTGGACGAATTCTGGAGTTTCAGTCAGTTTAGATTAGGTTTCGAAATTCTCAGTCGTCGCAAATTAGGATTTCAATCCTCGCGCCCGAGCTTAATTCCGACCGAGCATAACCTGTGAATTTACCGAATTACCCATCTTAAAAAAAAACCCCGGTGGCCCCCCCACTCTTTCTCACGTGTCCCTTCCCTCCTGCTCTCTCTCTCTCTCTCTTTCCCTCCCTCTCGGTATACCCCCCACGATGGAACTCCTCCTCCAATTATCTCCTCCTACCACATGCGATTTGCGCCGCCACCACCCGCCATCGACCGCCACGACCCTTAGCCCTTCGTCGCCGTCGCCGTCGCTCTCGGACCCTCTGCCACTGTCGTCAGCCGCCGGACGACCACGAATTAGCCGCGGAACCACAGCCCCTATTTCGGCCACTCGCATCGAGACCCATTTTGCCTCCTTCGGCCGTTTCCAACCGCTACCATTGCCACCCACCACCCCTCCGACGTTCCCTTACCTTCCCTCGACGTCTTTGACCTAGCCCCACCGTCGATTGTCTACCGGAGCCACCGCAATCAACCGCGAAACCGCCGGTGCCCTGTTTCAGGGACTGTTCGAATTTTTCTTTGATCAGGCTGTTTGCGGCGACACAGCTTCACACCGTCGCCACCAACGAGTCACCAAGACCCCCATCCATCTTTCCTGAGCTTGTGGCCGCCGACCGCCGGGCGTGGAGGCCGAAAATCGGCCTAGACCGAGCCCCTGTTCCCGGTGCACCAAACACACCCCTCGGTCGGTTCTATTCGGTCGCCAATCCGCTGCCTCCGACAGCGCTCCGCCGCGACCACTGGTTCCGGTCGACTCCCGCCGACCCCCTGGTCCTTCCACCGTCCACCTCCGAGCCGGCCGCCGCATGTCGATCGCCGTTCCGGCCAGTTTTCCCCGGCGCCATCCCCTGCCCTGCCCTGTTCGGGCATGTCCACGCGGGTCATGGCCCGTTGTGGCCTAGGCCGGGTCGAGTCAATGGTTGGGCCCGTGGGCCATTTGGCCGAGAAGAGTTCGAGCCGTGGCCGAGAATTTTGGGTCATTATTCGACAATTTTGGTTCGTGGTCCACTGTCGCCGTTCGTTGCCACCGTCGTTGCCGTTGCCGTTGGGACCGCCCGAGTCGACTTAATTGTGAGTTGACCCTAATCCTTGGTTGGGACGCTAATTGCGCCTAGGATTAGTCGCTTAGACGATTAGAGAATTTAGGTACCCGATTGAGGCTGGTTTAGATAGAAATTATGATTTAGTTAAATGGCCTATCGATTAGGTTAGTCGGTTAATTTTACTGTCTGTGGCTAATTGGGATTTGTTGAAATTGATTGATTATATTTGATCGTGAGCGAGCGACAGGTTAGAGACGAGCAAACGGTCGACGCCTTAAATCGATTAATTTGGATAATAAAATATTATTGTACGAATCGAGCTTTTTGTGACCTAATCGATTTTGGCTTCTTGTGATTGCTTGGTGGCCTTTTTGATTTGATCGCTTCGCTGAGTTGCCTGTTTAATTGTCTTTTTGCCACTGGGCCATTGACTGTCTGTGTAGGGTTTGATAGCTCGTTTATGATTGCAGTGTCAATGTTAGACTGCATATGCATATGACCGTGTAAGAAATCAAAAGACATGTTTTAGCATGAAAATGGCCTTCGGCTGATCTTTTACATGCGTGAGTGAACATCTGGCTTTAACCGAAGATAATGAAATGGGTTGATTGCTGGATGTGTTCTATGTGGTCATATGATGGAACGATGATGCTTTTCCTGGCAAGTTCGTACTGTGCCAGTTGTATAGAACCATACGACTTGCCAGAAGCACGATAATTCATGCCCCGTATGGTACATACAGTTTTAAGGGATTGTCGGATGTCGGTTGCAGCTTGTGATGGACCGACGCCCCGTTTAGGGATGCCTATTTGCTGGTGCCGTGCCAGACGCACCGGAGATACCTCTTGTAGTAGCCGTTGCCGAGAGTACAGGAAAGTAGCCTGGTTCTACCGGTAGAACATTCGATTGCACTGAGGTGCTGGATCGCGTTATTTATGGGAGTCAAATCACGCTTTCTTTCCCGTCGATCCTCTCATATGCCGTAGGCATGGTCATCGTTAATAAATGGACTTGTGTGATGTCCAGTGTGCACTTGTGGATGAAATGCTTGTTGAGTGATCGACTGTTTGGTTGTTAGTCGAGTCAAGCATTGCATTATGTGTGGTTGAGGTTGACAAGTATGCAAGTAAATTGTTTTTATATATCTCTGTATTTTGGTATTATTTGCGGTGAGTTGCTTTGTTGAGACTTCCGTTAGGATGCCCGGGTGAATCAGTTTCCTAACCGAGCTTAGGCTTGATTCACTGAAATTTATTCTCTGGCTTTTGGATTGGTCATCTGAAGTAAGATGAGAAGTTAGTATTACCTAACTAGGTACGCCTACAAAGGTCTGGACTATCCACCCCGAAGTATGGTGTTGTTTTTGTATGGAAGTAGAGTCGACATAATTAAGATGTATTTATGGTGTTTGACTCATACTATGCTATTCCTATTTTTTTTTATTGTCAGGGAGTTGATACGTTTCTGCATGCTTAAGTAAGTGATAGGTCGATAGCGTGCCTATGACGCTATCTCTATGACCTTGTGGCGATTGGGCAAGGGATGTCGTGGGCTCGAGAGTCAGGGCGTGACAATTTTGACATTTTAAAAGTCTTGACATTCAATCTAATTATCTTGAATTGCAATTTAGCGAAATTACATAATGATGCGAATTGGGCAAAATTGCATACTTTTATTTGCAATTTAGTCCATGGATTTGGAACAAATGCAATTACTTTTAATCTAGGGACTATCATGCGTGAATGAACACTGACTCATAGGTTTTTAATCTCTCTGAATCCATTGATGGGGTTAATTTAACTTAATTTTGTCATTTAGGACCTTAATTGAACAGATTTTATATTTGGGTCAAACTAAAGATTTGGGGCTTTTACGCAAATTAAAATCAATTCAGCCCCATTTTCACATTCCTAGATGAATTCCATGCCATAGAATCTGATCTTAAAGTCAATTTCATGTTTTTTTTGACATTTGGACATCTAATTTGAACAAGAATATCGAACTGGATCAACTGGGTTGGGTCAAACCCGACCCAGTCAACCCAGTTGGCCGCACCAGCTCACAGGAGCTTTCTCTTCTTCTGCTCTTCTTGTCTGGACAGAAAAACGGAGAAAGTGAGGCCAAATTGAACTTCAAGTTGGCATGCCCAGACCATGATAGGACTTCAGTTAGCTACCCATCCACTTCTGATGACCTCTAGTTGGTTAAGGCTCGTGCCGTACGTGCTAGTCAAGGGGGGATTGATTGAAACAGAAGAAGGAGGCCGACTGTAAATGGGGAGGTTTTTGATTAGTGAAGGGGGAGGTGGTTCATTCTATTTCTGGAGGGTAACGAGCGGAGAGAGGAGAGCGAAAAGAGAGAGAGAGAGGGGGTCGGACGAGCTCTTTGGCCGCCATAGCCACTAAGCTCCGCTATAGCTTTGAAGCCTTCGTTGCCACGTCCAAAACAAAACCGAAGCCGACGAACCATCCTCCGAACTTGGTGACGTCCTGAGGAAGCCAACAAACCCATCGGATCCGCCTGAGATGGCCCATAAAGGTGAGACACCTCTTCGAGCTTGAATTCGGCCTCTAATGGCAACTTCAGCTAGAGTCATTTTTTTGCTGCAATATTTGTTGTAAACTATTTGTCTCGTTTCCCTAAGCATTTGTGCCTTTGATCGCATGTTATTTCATCGCCTGAATCGTCGAGTCTATCCCCTATCATGACTGACCTGTCGCTTCATAGCACGTTCTTGACCAAGCCGAGCCCTGACGATGGCCAGGTAAGTCTTCTGGGCCCTTTGTGATGCTTCCTGATTGCTTTGTTTAGTCAGGTAACGTTAGAAACGGCTAGGGCGAGTAATCGTCGGAGCTTAGCTTCGGTTGGAGATAGCACGTAGATGAAATGTTGATCTGTTATGTCTAGCTTCCATTATGTTGTAGAGAAGATCCGTGCGAGTCGAATGGCGGTAGTTTCGTGCAATTTGGTATTCTGTAGGTGAAGATAGAGCTTTCTGACGAGGCGCCGAAGAGAAAGTGCCGGCGCCAATCGTCTTCCTCGGCGAATGTGTTGACTAGTCACTGGTTATTGACCCAGTCAACGGTGGCGTGGCACTAACGTGGCAGCCACGTAGCGACCACGTCTGCCGCTCGATTATAATCGAAGTAACAAAATTGATCCAACGGTGGGAGAGATGCCATGTCTTGTGATCTCTTCATTTTCGACTACAAAAATTATAAACAATGGGATGGTTGTAATGTTGTCAAGAACTTTAATATGGGCTATTGATTCCTCATATAGATTGGGCTGTCTGTGCATAGACACATGGCACAATCTGGACTGCTGGTTCGAATTAGGCGATAATTTGAAATTTGAGCGAGAGGGGTTAAAGCGGTGCCGTTTCGATGCAGGTTCAAGCTCTCGCGGGTTGAATATACCGCCCATAGGTCGTGGGCCGGGTCACCTGACCCGGTTCGAATAAATTTTTTAATAAAAAATTCAAAAAAATGATTTTAAAAATAAAAAAAAATCCTAGAAAATTCTAGAAAATTAGAAAAAAATTATGAAAAATTCCTAAAAATTATAGAAATTTCTAAAAATTGAGGAATGACCATAGACAACTTGTCAATCCTATTTTTGTGATTTCTTATCCGTTCTTCGAGAAATTGACGATATTACCCTATATGGGTAAATTGCCCGTGCCTTGTATGTGAGATAAGTCGAGAATGTCAAGGTAAGAATTAGGGTCAATCAGGTGACCGATTCTTATGCTTGGGTTTTCAAATCTCATCCTTTTTTCAGAAAATGATGATTTTACCTTTCAAAGGGTAAATCATCTTTCTTATTCCGATTGAGCCGTGAAAATTGCTCAAAATTATAATTTGGCTCAGGAAGTCGACCAATCCTTCTGTTTGGGATTTTCACTTGTCATCACCTTCTGAAATGACGATTTTATCCCTCAAAGGGTAAATTGCTTCTAAAAATTCCAGAAAAATTTTGAAAATTCCCGAAAAATAGGAAATGGATTAGTTTGGTGACCAATCCTATTTCCATCATCTTTTGACTCCATATTTCAATTGAAATGATAAAATTTCCCTTTTGAGGTAAATTGTCCCAAAACTCTTCAAAATTACGATTTTGTCCCTCAAGGGTAAATCATGTCATGAACACTCCTAAGTCTTGATTGATGTTTCTCTAGGGTAATATGGTCTTACTAGGGATGTCACGCTATATTTATGTGATTTATCCGCATGTTTTGAATCCTTGATTTGCGCAATTTCATTACTGATTATGAGTGCTAGGGTAGTCACTCCTATTTGCATGAACTCCTAGATTTAGGGTTTGTACCCCTACTTATCTGCATGAAATCTTAGGGTTAGATAAATCATTCAACTTAGGTGCCGAAAGGACGTCAACTCTGATAGTTGGCGTCACAAAGTCCCCAATTCCATTTCTCTAGTTATCGTAGAATCGAATAGAATGCTCCAAACTGTTCGATAGGGTTTCCGATCATGCCTTTCGCAAAACAATCGGTGGCGACTCCTTGACATGTACACACATCACATGTCACCAGACCACACCGAAGGTCGACCACGTATCCCACCGTTGTGACTTGGGTAATGGGCCTTGGGAGAGGCCCACGTTCGACTAGACGGGATAGCCCATTAACCCTCGACAATCTCTCGTCGGGGAGATTTTTCAAGGGTCGCGACAAACTGGCGACTCTACTGGGAACTTATTCCAAATCAGAATCTTTGGTTAGGAATTTTAGAGGACTTAAGCCGATTAAAAGATTGATTGGTTTATCTAACCCTATCTTTTGTATATGCTCTCGAAGGTGAGGTATGTATCCTAACCATTGTGTTAGATATTTTGGCAGATTGGAGAAAAAGGAGTAGAATGTTTGCTGACATCTTTCCTGCAGGTTGAAGTTGGGAATATATGTTTATTTTTACGCATATATTGAAGCGGTGTTTGAAACAAACTACTGTACATGACCTTGTATTGTGATGATCACAACACGTATCACACACCAGTGGTTAAACCCTGACTGCAAACACCTTCTAGGTTACCTTAGATAGGGAAAGGATGTGAAAGGATCTCGTGTTTGATGGCACTTGAGACTTTTGTATTTGTTCCCTCTCACAATCCAAATTGGTGATATCTAGCTCTCTTGGGTGGGTACTCTTGGGGAGGAATTTGCTATATTTAGATCGTGGGAGCCTGAGTCATAGGTTCCTCACCCGATTTTTGATTTTTAAAGTATACCTTCACTTGTCTCGTGCGCATGTCTATGGATGGTTGGTATACCCAAAACCACAAAAAAGCTACAGTTTGGTGGGTAAGATTTTTCTATCTCTTGACTTTTATAATTCATTTTCATGCATTTCATACTTTGAATTGATCATATCCTCCAATCAATTTCATGATTCCTTTGGAAGAAATATAGATTGGAACCCCTATTTGACCTTTTGGACATTGTCTTTTACGTGTCCTAAATTCAAGAAAAGACTAGATATTCAAATTCCATGTGGATGTCCTATCTTCAATTGAATTTAAGACATATTGAAATTGCATCTTACTCCCTTTAAATGTTTCTTTGGATTTCTTGGGCATTGGCTAAAGACAATTATCGCGGATTACATTCCTTCTAATTATAAGATTTCTTATGAAAAATATTGATAAGTACTTCCAACATAAGGTTAAGACTTGTGCAAAAGTTTTTATCCTTAATAGCCACAAGAAAGCATAGAATTGAAAAGACTTTTTTGCTTTCTTCCTTTTGTTAATATTGTGCATTCATCAACACAGGTAACAAGAAATAGTGAGAACGAGATTGCTCGCGAAAATATACTCACGAATAAAATGAAGAATCAGGATGTACATGCTCGACTCACCAATGTTGAAGCTCAACTCATCCAAGTAACCATAGCGTTTAGAGAGATGATTCAGTGATCATGTGTGCAGAATGGTTGTCTGGCTAATTTAGAGAGATGATTTAAAGAGATGAATGCCGTATTTGCAAACTTTGAAGTCTCTATAACCTCGTTACTCCTAGTTAAAGTTACGCCTACTCTTGACGACCTTCAAGACCAGATTAATGCGATGCGTTGGATGTTGATGCGACTTATGGATAGTGTGAATCAAATTTTCATGGAACTGCCATCTCGTCCCATGTTTGAAACCGCCGATGGTAATATATGAGACAAGGGAAAACAACCCTACAAGGAACTCGTGAATGGAGTCAAGCAATCTTCTATCAATAAAGAACACGACCAAGGATATATCAAGGGAATTAACTTAACCTCTGCTCATCCATCTCATAGTCCTCAAAAGAAGCCTTGCAAACGAGATCTGCCTCATCGAAATAATAAAGATCAAATAAGTTATTCTGGTGGCATGATTGCACTGAAGTCCGTTGAACCAAAGAAAAAGCAACCTCCTAGACAGTTTTTGCCTCTCCCTAGGCCATTGTCTAAGTTGCTCCCGATGCTGTTAAAGGAGCACTTGGTTGTAAAAGAACTGCTGAGGACAAGCTCGACAAGGTATCCTGATTATGATGGAAGCCAAACATGTGCCTATCACATGGGTGAAAGAGGACACAATGTAAACAACTATTTTATCTTGAAGCTCAAGGGGCAAGCTCTCATAGACAATGAGCTCTTGAACTTTGAAGAGAAGGGGCCAGGGATGTCATAGAACTCTGCATCCTAGTTGGACATCATTATATCCAAAAGGATGTTTTAGACGAATTGATTTGTTGACATAAGAAGGATATCATACTGGCATATAAATAAGTAGATCACGAGAGGTCATTTGAAGCTGTTTTATCTTTTTGAAATGGCCTACGCTAATTGTCTATTTCATGTCATTTTCATTCAATCTTTCAAATTCATGTTGTAAGCAGAACTCGTGATACTTTGAATCTTGAGCCGTTGGTCCAAGGTAGTCTGTTTTGTAAAATGGCCTTATCATTTGAATATTCAATGAAAGCATGTGCACGTTTTATTAAGGACGCGCAGGAATATTCCAAACCAGACCTATGATGATACTTGTTTTTGATTCTTGAAGACTTGAGGCTTGGGTTCCCGCAAGCTTCCTAATTTCCAAATGACTTTTAGAGGAATGAGGATATCCGATAACATAAGGATTAGTTCCTATTTCTTGATTTTATTTCTGGAAGAGTTACCTTTCATGCTTGAATTAGAGAAACAAGGATATCCAATGATGCGATGATATGTTCCTTTTTCTTGATTTACTTTTGAGAAATTGCTTTTCATGGTCAGATCTGAGGAACGAGGATATCCGACGATACGGGGATTTGTTTCTACTTCTTGATTTACTTTCGAGAAATCACCTTTCATGTAAAGATCGGGGGAATGAAATATCCTAAGGAAGGGTATTTCAAGAAGGTCGAGGACGATCAAATATTCGAGTTGCTAAAATAGATGGTCGAAGACCGATAGAAAAAGTTCGCTCGTGGCAAATTATTAGAAGCTCGCCAAAGGAACTCATGGAAGTTGTGTCTAGGGCAAATTGCCTAAGCAAGACTACACTCCTAACCAAAGAAGAAAACTGGACCGGACCATCTGTTTCGATAAAAGGGAAATAAAAGGATTGTGTGAGGTTAACACTCATTGACTCAAGTTTAGACTCACGAAACGTGAGGTGAATGTGACATGGCACGATTGCCAATTGATGCGTATCTCAAGAAGTACAAGTACTTATGTTTCTCACCATGAGATTGATGATCATTCAACCACAAAATGGTATATATCGTTCCTCATTCCAATCCTCTCAAGATATGAAATGATCATCTCCTTTTCTATATGTAGGGATGAAGAAAACCGAGTGTTTGTTCGCAAAACAATACTTCAAGGTGTAAACGTACACAAATAGAGATAAATCTGCACTTGTGGATCTCAAATAGTAGGATGCTTGAGGAACGTCTTGAGGTCATGACAAATTGAAAAGATCATGAAGAGATGATCGTTGCTCATCTTGAAGCCAACAGGGAGTATTTGTCAAACATTATTCTTTCACTCTAAACAGATTGAAGAGCATCGAAAGAGCGAAAGTGACAAAAGATCACCCAGCCTCAAAAGAGGAGTGACATAACCAAGTAGTGTCCAACATTGTGGGACATTGAATGCTGAGATTTTAGGATAATCACGAAGGAGTTCCATCACTCGATGTCACGAAAGGGAGTAAATTGTCCATTACTCTAATTTCATTCCATATGAGTGATTGACATATTTCTCTTTCATGCACAGAGAAAGTTTAAGACAGATGTCAGAGTAGACTGAAAGGCGCGAAATACCAAAATCCTTGATAGGAAAGTGATTGACTCAACCAATAGGGAATGCATTAGCGTGATACGATGGAGCTGCATATAACTAGCTAACTTAAGATGGAGTACTCAATTACTAGGAGTCGAGAGCAAATCATTTCTCTGTTTGAAAACACGTCGAAGCCGAAGACATCAAATTTACCGCGATGATACGTAGGGCAAGTCCCTGAAATGGTGGTTATCACCCATAAAACATAAAAATGAAGTCCATCCATTGAATACAAAAGATGTTAGCCATAGCAATCATGCTTCCAACCGAGAAGGAGAATAATGCCGAGCCATCTCTCTTGGTAAAAAGGGACGTATTGTTCCTAAATGATTATCAATTAGATTTGGAAGTAATTTTTCATATCTTTTTCCTCTCAGGTGGTGAACAGAGTCAAGCTCCCAAGAAACAATGCTTTCAAATGGCAAAACATGGAATAGTCCTCCCATGGTGTCCCACACATGCATTTAGGATAAATGATTTCATGAGCATTTTGATGGCTCAATTTGTGAACAAAACTCTCGAGAAAACTATAAAAAAATTTCTCATCAATTAGAAATCTCTTAGAAAGAAGCATTTGAGATGAAATAATTCAAACTTTGTAGATTGACATACTAGTTAGAGAGATACTTTCTCTGAATGGAGTGAAAGGCACGAATCCCTTTTTTATTGCAAACACGAATCAGTTTAGATCATTTACATCATGCATATCATGCATGCATAATTTTTATATATATTCTTTTTTTGAAAGATGTTGTGACGTCCTATAAATTCAACTTTTGTAAGCGCCGGAAGTCGATAAAAAGGATATGAAAATTTAATCATATTCGACATATATTTTGGATTATAAGGACTGAAGAGACGAAAGTTTGGACGAATTCTAAAGTTTAGGTTATTTTAGATTAGAATTCGAATTTTATCCGTCGAGAATTGGGATTGTTGTTTTCGCGATCGAGCCTAATCCCAACCGAGCTTAGCCGGTGAAATTATCAAAAATACCCTTCATTTAGTGTACCAAAATTTTGTTCCAATCCCGACGCGCCAAATAACCAAAATCCCCCCTAATTATTCGTTTACATAAGACAAAAGCTATTAATGCATGTAAGATAAATTTTTTTGGACCAAAGTTCTTGTGGGACCCACCCCAATTCATCTTCCCCTTGCCCACCCATGTCAGCTGCCCCTCTCCCTTTGCTTCTCTCTCTTCTCTCGTTCTTCTTTCTTCTTCTTCTTCTTCGTTCTGTTCAACCGTGGACACCCCCCTCAACCAAACGCATCTCCTCCTTCCATAGTCGATTTGTGTGACCACTGCCTCATCACCGTCGGCCACTCTTCGCCGTCGCCTGGACCGATCCCCAATCATCATCGCTGCCGGATGGCCAAGAAATGGCTCGGGGAGCCTCTGCCCTATTGTTGGGTCCTTTAACCTGAGGACTTCGTTGACTCCTTCGGTCATTTCGATCGCCACCAACGCCGACCACTGCCTCACCGACCCTCACCATCCTCCTCACGACCACCCCGACCTAGCCACACCAACCTTTGACCGCCGAAGCCACTACAAAACCACCCCGAAGCCCTAGTGCCTTATTTTCGACTCGATTTGATTTCATCTTCGATCCAATCGCCACCGTTGCTCACCGCCGATCACCCCTACAAACCCTTCTTTACCCCCTCAGAGCTCATCGCCGCCGACCACCGCGCATGGGGCCCGAAAACCTCCGCTGATCACTTCCCCTATTTCAGCGCTGTGAAGACTTGTTTCCACCCGGTTCTTTTCGCTACTATTTCGCAGCTGTCGGCCGCCTTTCGTCACTATCGACCTGTCCCAACCGACCCTCACCTACGCCTAGGTGAATTCCCAAGCCTCAGCCAGCCTTGTCCCGGCCCATGACGGCGAGAAACACCCCGAAATAGTCTGGTTTGTCCTATTTTTCCACTGACTCACTACTGTTTCAAGTTGTCGGCCGCCGTTCACCGGAGCTCCGTCGCTGGCCACCTATTTTGGTGACCTCACCGAACTTTCCCATGGTGTCGCCAAAGTTTGGGTTCGAATCGCCGCGCGATAAACCCTAATTTCGCCACCGCCACCGTCGTCTCTGTCACCGTTGCCGTCTCTGACTCCGAGTTTGCTGCCGTAGTTCGTCAAGGCTGCTCAAGCTAACTCACTTAGCGTGTTGACCCTAAACCTTGATTAGGATGCTAATTGCCCTCAGGATTAGTTATTTAGTTAATTAGTTATTTATAAAATTAGGTACACGATCGGGAACGGTTTAGATATAAACAATGTTTAGGTTAAATGGCCGATCAATTAGGTTAGTTTGGTTGATTATTTTGTTTGTGGCTATTTGTGGTAATTTATCAGCTGATTAATTGATTGTGTTTGTTTGCGAGCGAGCAATAGGTTAGAGACGAGCGAGCGATTGAATTTATAAATTGACTAAGTAACAAGATATATATTACGAATTGAGTTTGAAATTGCCTGATTGAGTTAATTGCTCTTTAGTAAATTATTTGCCTTATTGGTTTCGTCGCCTCGTTGAAATGCCTGACTGAGAGTCTTGTTGGCTTTGGGCCAAGTCTGTTGCATTTATGTATGAATTTTGGCATTAATCAAAGATAAACAATGGGTTGATTGCCGAATGTGAATTGTGTGATCATTTAAAGGACCAATGACGTTACTTGGCAAGTTCGCATTGTACTATTGGTACTCATGCCGTACTTATTGTATGAAAACTCGCGACTTGTCAGAAGCACGATAATCCATACTTTGTGCCAGTCGTACGATTTTAAGGGATTATCGAATGCCGGTCGCAGCTTGTGACGGACCAAAGTTTTTATTTAAGGAATGCCTACTCACCGTGTTGTGCTGGGTATACTGGATACACTGCTTATAGTAGCCGTCGCTGAGAAGGTAAATGTGGACGTAGCCTGATCCTGTCAGATGAGTGCGGGATCGCACTGTTGATGTTTTTATCACGCCAGTCGTGTGGGTCATTGTTAAATAATAAATTTGTGTGGTGTCTTGTGTACGCCTAAGTGGTGATACCTTGATTGATTGCTTATTTGGTGACTATATTTTATTGATATATGTGTTTATGCCTTATGTTGACTGTTGTGCTTAGGATATCCTGGGAGAATCAGTGTCCTAATCGAGCTTAGGCTTGATTCTCTGAGATTGATTTCTCACCCCATCGTGGGATAACTTTTCAGGTCCGAAGTAATGGAGCGACCGGTGCAACTCGGTACACCTACCAACTCATCACACGATATCACTCTCCACCAAGTGCCAGGTACGGACCAGATGTAGGAACGCCACATCACGACGATATGGGTAGATGAATGGATGCCACAACTAGTGGCACATCTTTTCAAGGCCTGGTATCTTTGTGATGGGATAGATCTCTTTAATCCGCTTAGAGAATTTAAGGGGCCACATATTCAGGGGTTCCCTAATGTCCCCGCCTGGGATTTGATGGACATTGATATGCTTGATGGAGAAGTCGTGGATCCCGTACTTGGTATGCAGTCCAAGCTTGAGCCTAAGCAGCCCGTATCCCTCTCTGTACATTCTAGTCAGAGTTCCTATGTTGACCTTAACGACCTGGCTCCCCCGATTGGTTACGACGATTCGGATGCCGTTTTTACCTAGTAGAGGGTTACGTTTCTTTTGTGGTCAAGGAACTAGTGACGTCTTTTGTGGGGGTACTATTTTAGAATAGATGAGAGTTAACCTTACTTGACTCTTGTATCTTTTTGTGAGTCTTAGAGGGCCGCCTCGAAGCATGGGGTTGTATTTACCAGCTGTTGACTCTTAAGGTTATAGATCATCTATTCTCATCAGTTTTATGCTGTGTTTGGTTGTTTGATTTTTCTGCTTATATATCCCATATTGATTTTACTGTATGGAAGATTGCACGTTTCGCATGCACAATACATTCTTAATTCGATAGCAGTTGCTTGGGACGCTATCTTTTATGATTTGATGGCGATTTGGCAAGGGATGTCGTGGGTTTGAGGGTCGAGACGTGACATCCCCGCCAGGGTGGTATTAGAGCAAGGTCAGTCTGATCTGTCTAGTCATTGACTTAGAGTAACAAGGAGCATTGGGAAATGAGATAGTTAATAAGATTTTTATTGCTAAGCTTGTGATTGTTAATTTTTTGGTAAGATTTTGGGGTTGCCTTATGACCGCGTTTTGCTATGGGGTAAGCAAGACTCCGTATCTTTTTTGTAAAATGAGCGGATGCGATAAAAGAGCACCCTGAGCATCTCGAAAGAGGCCTGTGAGGCTAATGGAAGAATTAGTTGACGTTGAAAGAGCACCGCCCATGGTATCCCTAGTTGCACCCCCTACTGTAGCCTTTACCGTTGAACCTACTGGACCTACTAGAAGGGAGCTGACTATGGATGAAGTTATGCAAGCCTTAGGGGCTATTAGAGATTTGATGGGGCAACAAGTAAGGAATCAAGCTGCAGCTACTGTTGTTGCTACTGGGACTTCATTTGTGATTCCACCTGCAGTTCCGCCAGTAAATCCACCACCTGCACCTGGCAACGAGGAGCGTAGGGCCCAAAAGCTGGTGGAACAGTTCCTCAAGTTGAAGCCACTTTAGTTTACTGAAAGTGGAGATCCTGAAGCTGCTACTCAATGGGTCGAAGGGATGGAGAAAGCGTTCAACTTGTTGAGATGTTCTGATAAGGATAAGATTACCCTGGCAGTCTATCAACTTGAAGGGAATGTTAGTACTTGGTGGAGAGCTGTCAAGGGTAGAACTTTTCCTGAAGGTACAGTTTCGGTATGGGATACTTTTGTGGAGGTTTTCAATAATAAATGCTTCTCGAAGACAGCTAGAGAGCAAAAGATGGCTGAGTTCTTCCGCCTCCATTATAACCAGATGATAGTTGACCAGTATGAGGTAAAGTTTTCTGAACTGTCCAAGTATGCTCCGAGAATGATTGAGGATCTGGAGGACAGGGATAAAAGGTTCGAGGACGGGCTGAAACCCGAGATTAAAAGTGCGCTGGCACCGCTTGATCTTCAGGACTATGATAATATCTACGTGAGAGCATTGATAGTGGAGCAGGACTTGGCTAAACGGACTACCGCATTTGGATCACGATTCACGTCCCCAAACAGATTTGATAGAAGGCAAGGGAAGAAGTCAATGTTTAGCAATCAGAGTCACATTCTAACCAATCGCCGAGGGGCAATTAGTAAGCTAGCATTTTGTCAAAGTGAGATGTGCAGTTTGTGCCGACAGAGGTATGGGCTGGCTTGTGCCCGTATCGAGATGATGCCTGTTTTGGTTGTGGCTAGCTGGGCTATCAGGTGAAGGACTGTCCGCAGAGGCAAGGTAGGAAAGCGCTGCCACAGTAGGGAGGAATGCCTAGAGGAGCTGTGTCGCCAAACTTCTAGAATCATACGCCAGCATAAGGAAAGGTTTTTGTTGTCACTTGAGAAGCGGCGAAGGATTTGCTGACCGTTACAGGTACGGTCCTCCTGCATAACCAAGTAGCATATGCCTTGTTTGATCCGGGTGCCACACATTCGTTTGTTACGGATCAGTTCGTTAAATTATCTGAATTGAACTTGGTCCCTTTAGATATTGTTTTTAAAATGTATACGCTGTTAAAAGATAAAGTAGTGGCTACAGTGAGCTGTCCTGATTATAGACTTGTTGTGGATGGCCATGAGAGTAAAATAGACCCGATTGTGTTGGAGATGTACGATTTTGACTTAATTGTGGGAATGGATTGGTTGACGAAGCAAAGGGCGGCCACAATGGACTGCTTTAATAAGGTGATTCGGTTTAATCCAATGGATGGTATTAGCTTTGAATTTTTAGGTAATCGAGGAGGAACCTCGACTGTGATGATATCGTCGTTAGAGATGACTCGATTGTTGGAGAATGGGTGCCAAGGTTATTTGGCTTCTATGGTGGATACGTCTGCTGAAGAATTAAAATTGAAGAATATTGCAATTTTATGTGAATTTCCAGATATTTTCCCCCAGGAATTACCTTGTTTGCCACCAAAAAGAGAAGTTGAGTTTTTGATAGAGTTAGCTCCTGGGACGAAATCGATCTCTAAGGCACCGTATAGAATGGCATTGTCGGAGTTGAAGGAACTCAAAGTTCAGATGCAGGATTTATTAGATAAAATGTTCATCCGCCCTAGTGCATCGCCTTGGAGAGCACCTATTTTGTTCGTCAAGAAAAAGGATGGGTCATTGAGATTGTGTATTGACTACAAGTAGTTGAATCAAGAGACAATCAAGAATAAGTACTCACTACCAAGGATTGACGACTTGTTTGATCAACTGTAGGGAGCATCGATATTTTCTAAGATTGATCTACGGACGGGATACCATCAATTGAGAATCAGAAAAGAAGATATACTGAAATCGGCATGTAGGACATGTTATGGACATTATGAGTTCACTATGATGCCGTTTGGTTTGACGAATGCTCCTACGGCTTTTTGGATTTGATGAACATAGTGTTCAAGGAGTTATTGGATCGCTTTGTGATCGTTTTTATAGATGGCATTCTAGTGTACTCGAAGAATTCTGAAGATCATGAGCAACACTTGAGAGTAGTTCTGGAAACTCTGAGAGAGCATCAGTTGTATGCCAAGTTTAGTAAGTGCGAGTTTTGACTAGTTGACGAGGCATTCTTAGGCCATGTGATTTTTGGTGAAGGAATTGCGGTGGATCCGACTAAAATTGAGGCAGTTATAGATTGGTCAAGACTGATGACTATTATAGAGATTCGAAACTTCTTAGGCTTGGCAAGTTATTATTGGCGATCCGTGGAAAGGTTCTCAGCTATAGGCTTGCATTTGACTAAATTGCTAAAGAAAGACATGAAGTTTGAATGGACAGACGAGTGCAAACATAGTTTCCAACAGCTTAACCACAGGCTAACTACAACTCCTGTTCTGACAATTCCGACTGGTCCTGGTGGTTATGAAATTTATAACGATGCTTCTCTTAGAGGATTGGGTTGTGTTTTAATGCCGCATGGAAGGGTGGTAGCGTATGCATCTCGTCAATTGAGAATTATCCCACACATGACCTGGAGTTAGCTGCGGTCGTGTTTGCCTTGAAGATCTGGAGACACTGTTTGATTGGGGAAAGTTTTCAGGTGTATACTGACCATCAGAGTCTGAAGTACCTATTTTCTTAGAAGGAGCTGAACATGAGGCAGCGTCGACGGATGGAGTTACTTAAAGATTATAACTGCGAGATCTTGTATCATTCGGGTAAGGCGAATAAGGTTGCTGATGCCTTGAGTAGAAAATCAGTGATTGCTCAATTACAGGTGCATGAGTGGCGTTTACTTGAGCAAGTGCGAGACTCAGACTTTAAGTTGGAGATAAACCACCTGTTGAGTCTCGTGGCTACTTTGAGAATTGAGCCGAAAGTGCAAGTTAAGATTAAGACCCTACAATCTACAAACCCCTTTATTTATAAGATCCTTCAAGAAGACTCAGCTAAGCGAAGGGTCGACTGTCAAATAGCTGAGGATGGGATACTGAAATTTAGAGGACGTTTGGTTATGCCTGCTGATGAAAGTTTAAAGGAGGAGATTTTATCAGAGGCACATCGTAGAAGTTATAGCATCCATTTGGGAGTACGAAGATGTATTAGAATTTAAAACAGCATTACTGGTGGAACGGCATGAAAACAACTATAGCCAAACATGTGGCTAAGTGTTTGGCCTGTCAGCAGGTCAAGGCGCAGCACTGCAAACCCGAAGGGCTGCTGTAACCTTTGGAAATTCTAGAGTGCAAATGGGAGCATATCACGATGGACTTTGTGATGAGTTTGGCCAAGGAGTTAGAGAGGGCATGATTCAATATGGGTTGTGGTAGATAGGTTAACGAAGTCAGCACATTTCATTTCAGTAAGAAAGGACTTTGCCTTAGACAAATATATAGAGCTGTATGTAAGGCATATTGTAAGGCTACATGAGGTGCTAGTGACTGTCACTTCTGATCGAGATCTCAAGTTCACTGCTACATTTTGGAAGAGTTTACAAACTGCTTTAGGGACGAAACTGCAATTTAGTACAGCTTATCATCTGCAGATAGATGACCAGTCTAAAAGAACGATTCAGACCTTGGAGGACATGTTGAAAGCATGTGTTCTGGATTTCAAAGGTAGCTGGGGGGAACAATTACATTTGGTTGAGTTTGCCTACAATAACAGTTATCAACAGAGTATTAAGATGGCGCCTTTCGAGACCTTGTATAGCAGAACTTGTAGGATGCCAGTTTGCTGGGATGAGGTCGATGAAAGGAAGATAATTGGCCCTGAGTTAGTGGAACAGTCGATGGAAGCAATTAAGATGATTAGAGATAGACTAAAAACAGTTCAGAGTCTCTAGAAAAGTTACGCAGATAAAAGGCGTAGACCTTTGGAGTTTCAAGTAGGATATCATGGCTTCCTGAAAGAGTCGCCTATGAGAGAAACATCCCACTTTGGCAAGATAGGAAAGCTAAGCCTGAGGTACGTTGGACCGTTTGAAATCCTGGCACGAATTGAAATTTTGGCTTATCGACTTGCGTTGCCACCCAGACTTGCTCAAGTGCACAACGTCTTCCACGTGTCGATGTTGAGGAAGTACGAGCCAGACCCCGTTCATGTGCTGAGTTATGAGGAGATTGATCTGGATGAACGAGCATCATAGTGGAGCGACCAATCAGGATCGTGGATAGGAAAGTGCAAGTGCTCCGAACCAAGATGATCTCGTTAATCAAGGTGATTTGGCAACATCAAGATACTCAAGGAGCTACATGGGAGAACGAGTAGGTCATGAAGTGTAACTATCCTTATCTTTTTGAATAGTTAGGACTGTGCTGTAATTTCGAGGATGAAATTTCTTAAGTGAGAGAGAGTTGTGACGTCATTAAAATTCAACTTTTGTAAGTGCCGAAAGTCGATAAAAAGGATATGAAAATTTAATCATACTCGACATATATTTTGGACTGTAAGGACTGAAGAAACGAAAGTTCGAACGAATTATAAAGTTTAGGTTATTTTAGATTGGTTTCGAATTTTATCCGTCGCGAATTGGGATTGGCGTTTTCTCGCTCGAGCCTAATCCCAACCAAGCTTGGCCGGCAAGATTACCGAAAATACCCTTCGATTAGTTTACCAAAATTTCAGTCCAGTCCCAGCACACCAAATGATCAAAATACCCCCCAATTATATTTTTACATAAGACAAAAGATATTAATGCATGTGAGACAAAATTTTTTGGACCAAAGTCCTTATGGGACCCACCCTAATTCCTCTTCCCCATGCCCACCCACGTCAGCTACCCCTCCCCCTTTGCTTCCCTCTCTCTTCTCTCGTTCTTCTTTCTTCTTCTTCTTCTTCTTCTTTGTTCTGTTCAACCGTGGACACCCCCCTCAACCGAACGCATCTCCTCCTTCCATCGTTGATTTATGTGACCACCGCCTCACCACCGTTGACCACCACCCCCAGCCACTCTCGATTGTCGCCTGGACCCATCCCCGACTGGCGTCGCCGCCGCACAGCAGAGAAAAGGCTCGGGGAGCCCTTGCCCTGTTCTCGAGTCCCTTGACCAGAGGACTTCGTCGCCTCCTTCGGCTGTTCCGGTCGCCACCAATGCCGACCACCGCCTCACCGTCCCACACCACCCTCCTAACGACCACCCCCACCCAGCCACACCGGCCGTTGGTCGTCGGAGCCACCGCAAAACCACCTCGAAGCCTCGGTGCTCTGTTTTCGACTCTGTTTGGTTTCATCTTCGATCTGGCTGCCACGGTTGCTCACCGCCGCCGCCGATCACCCCCACAGACCCTCCTCTACCCCCTTAGAGCTCGTCGCCACCGGCCGCCACGCCTGGGGCTCGAAAACCACCGCTGACCGATTCCCGGTTCTGTTTCGGCGCTGTGAATACCTGTTTCTCCCTGGTTCTGTTCGCGACTGTTTCACTACCCTCAGTCGCCTTTTGTAGCAGTCTACCGGTCCCAACCGACCCCCACCGACCCCTAGGTGAGTTCCCAAGCCTCGGCTGGCTTTGTCCCGGCCCGTGATGCCGAGGAACACTTCAAAACAGTCTGATTTGCCCTGTTTCACCACTGACTCGCTATTGTCTATTTCAAGCTGTCGGCTGCTGTCCACCGAAGCTCCATTGCCGGCCACCTGTTCCGCTGACCTCGTCGGACTTCCCCGTGGTGTCGCCAAAGTTTGGGTTTTTGATTGCCGCCGTCGCGGTCGCGGTCACCACCGTTGTCATCTCCTCCGTCGTCGTCGACGTCTCCTTCGCTGTCCCTGCCGCTGTCACGGTCGCCTTCGCCGCCGTCGTGGTCGCGATCGCCGTCGTTGCGGTCGCCGTCGCCTCCGTCGCCGTCGTGGTTGCAGTTGCCGCCATTGCCGTCGTCGCCTTCATTGAGTTCGCTGCCACCGTTCGTCGAGACCGCTCAAGCTAACTCACTTAGTGAGTTGACCTTAAATCTTGATTTGGGCGCTAATTGCGCTTAGAATTAGTTATTTAATTAATTAGTTATTTATAAAAAGTTAGGTATACGATCGGGACTGGTTTAGATAGAAACGATGATTAGGTTAAATGGTCGATCAATTAGGTTCGCTTGATCGATTATTTTGTTTGTGGCTAATTGTGGTAATTTATTAGCTAATTGATTGATTGTGTTTATTTGCAAGCGAGCGACAGGTTAGAGACGAGCGAGAGATTGAATTTATATATCGACTGAGTAACAAGAGATATAGTACGAATTGAGCTTGAAATTGCCTGATTGAGTTAATTGCTCGTGAGTGCATTATTTGACTTATTGGTTTGGTCGCCTTGCTGAAATGCCTGACTGAGAGTTTTGCTGGCTTTAGGCCAAGTTTGTTGCATTTTTGTATGAATTTTGGCATTAATCAAAGATAAACAATGGGGTTCGATTCCCGGTAGGTGCACAACACCCATCGTTTTACCTTACCCCAAAAAAAAAAATAATGGGTTGATTGCTGAATATGAATTACGTGGTCATTTAAAGGACCAATGACGTTACTTAGCAAGTTCGCATTGTACTATTGGTACTCATGCCGTGCTTATTGTATGGAAACTCGCAACTTGTCAAAAGCACGATAATCCATGCCCTGTGCTAGTCGTAAGGTTTTAAGGGATTATCGGATGTCGATCGCAGCTTGTGACGAACCGAAGCTTCTGTTTAAGGAATGCCTACTCGCAGTGCGGTGCTGTGCCGGGTGCACTGGTTACATTGCTTGTAGTAGCCATCGTTGAGTGGGTAAAAGTGAACGTAGCCTGGTCCTACCAGATGAGTGCGGGATCGCACTATTGATGTTTTTATCACGCTAGTCACGTGGATCATTGTTTAATAATGAATTTATGTGGTGTCTTGTGTACGCCTGAGTGGTGATACCTTGATTGATTGCTTATTTGGTGACTATATTTTATTGATATATGTGTTTATTGCTTATGTTGATTGTTGTGCTTAGGATATCCTATGCGAATCAGTGTCCTAATCGAGCTTAGACTTGATTCACTAAGATTAATTTCTCACCCCGTCGTGGGATAACCTTTCAGGTCCGAAGTAATGGAGCGGCTGGTGCGATTCGGTACACCTACCTACTCATCACACGATATTACTCTCCACCCGGTGTCAGGTACGGACCAGATGTGGGAACGCTACATCACGATGATATGGGTCGAAAAAGGGGTGCCACAACTGGTGGCACATCTTTTCAAGGCATCGCATCTTCATGATGGGGTAGATCTCTTTGGTCCGCTCAGAGGATTTAAGGGCCACCTGTTCAGGGGGTCCCTAATGTCCCAGCCTAAGATCCGATGGATATTGATACGCCTAACGAGGAAGTGGTGGATCCCACACCTGATATGCAGCCCAAGCTCGAGCCTGAGCAGTCCGTAGCCCCCTCTATACATTCTAGTCAAAGTTTCTGTGAAGACCCTAACGACCCAGCTCTCCTGATTGATTACGACGATCCAGATGCCGTTTTTACCCAGTAGAAGGTTAGGTTTCTTTTATGATCAGGGAACTAGTGACGTCTTTTGTAGGGGTACTATTTTGGAATAGATAAGAGTTAACCTTACCTGACTCCTGTATCTTTTTGTGAGTCTTAAAGGGCCGCCCCGAAGCATGGGGTTGTATTTACCACCTGTTGATCATCTATTCTCATCAGTTTTTTGTTGTGTTTGGTTGTCTGGTTTTTCTGCTTATCTATCCCATATTGATTTTACTATATGGAAGATTGCACGTTCAGTATGCGTAGTACATTCTTAGGTCGATAGCAGTTGCTTTGGACGCTATCTTTTATGACCTAGTGAGGAATGTCGCGGGTTCGAGAGTCGGGACGTGACAGATGTTGACAGGTCAAGGCAGAAGAATCCAAACGAAAGGAAAATATCGAGACCTAATGGACGAATGGTAACTTGTATCGACTCCAATGGTCCATTTTATATGCCATTTAGACATAAGCCCTCTTTTCTTTGATAGAAAAATATCAAAAACTTCAAGAGCAATTGTGATTGACAGAGTCACCAGGATACCATGCGACAAATTTCAAGGCTGTCAAGCTACTGAAAGACAGATAAAAATGATCAAAAAATCTAGTAGTTGAGATAAATAACCAGAATCAAGAAAGAAAATTCATTGGGGGCGAACCCCTATTTTCTTGTCAAGAAATCAAGCCGAAGGCAAAATTATATATGTCGCCAAGAGAACATATTGGACCAGGTTATCAAGCCCAAAGATGACAAACATCAAGATAGGCCCTATTGGGGCAAAATGCTGGGAAAGAACCGTTTCTTCAAGTTTTGAAAAGACGAAACCTCAAAGGGATTACCCTTACCAAAAAAAAAAAACTCAAAGGGATTATTGCATTCCTAAAAATTTCGATGAAGTCAAATACAAACTAACACTTATTCCTTCATGTATAGGTGCGAAGACTTCCTTAAATTGGATAAGGAATTGCAAGAGAACATGGGAAAGTACTTAGGCTTTTAACAGAGGTAGACATCGCCTAACTGGGGCAAATAGATAATCGATGTTACCAACACTTTCAAGCATGGATGAAGAGATTCGATAGACGTTGTCCATATCAGTATACAACATTGAAATGAACTCGATCAAAAGAGAAATGTTAACAGTCGACAAAAGAAGGGTAGTTGGGTATCGTATCCAATTTACCTCTTTTTCTCGCATTTACTAATGCAAAATTATTTCTTTCTGTGACAGAATATCCTCATACGACATCATCATAGGTCAAATGAGAAGAGAATATCATAAGAAAGGTCACAAGTGACAAGACTCCGAAAGCAAATAATTTTCTCAAACCTCAAAAGGATGACACCTCGAAGGTAAAAATTAAAGTGAAGACCCAAATTAAAGATATCCCAAATTGGACAGGGAATTGCATGAAAAGGTAAAAATGAATAGAGCCATTTAGCTGGAGCAAGCACTACCTAGTCATGACAAGTCACGCCTAGCTGGGGCAAGTGAATCATTTGCAGGACCAGATGAAAAAGTGACATTTCATCCCCAACAAGATCAATGAATGTGATAGAGGAGTCACATCAAAGTCAAACCTCAAGATACGAACTTGAACAAAGGGTAACTTGGTATCGTTCTAATTTGATCTTCGATAATCTTGGTCCTCATGTGAATTTTCCCTCATTTCTATTGGAAATTATTGGCGCTCAAAAGGATCAAAAGGAAAGAACTCACCGACTCAAATTTGAGGCGAGATGATCTTTGGAGATTACAATTTCAGAAGTCAAGTATTCAAGAAATGATCTTTGGTTATAAGATCGAGTGGAGGGTAAAAAATATCTCTTCCGCACTACATGCTTTGACATACATGTTGATAAGAATTTTCTTTTTCCTTGATTAAGGAACTCCGAAGAGTGTCATGGAATGCGTCCAAAAGATGAAAGAAGTCATCAAATAGGATTCATTGCCTAACCAGACGGAAGGATCATCGCCATAAGTTAAATGGTCGATTTTTGTAATCCACATACTAACATTCAGAATGGGATGCGTAATCAAGAGTACTTACCATCGTAGTGGCTAGGTACATGTCCTTTCTCTACATAGACTGAGAATTTCAAGAAATTTTAAAACACTTAACCATCCTATGTTGTTAAGTATCAGACATATTTTTCTACGTACTTCCACTGTAGTGCATGATTGAGGGTAAGTAGGTATCGTTCAATTTTCTAAAAATTCGAGAACTTATACTGACATGTTACTTCTTATTTTTTCAGGAAGCCCTAGTCACGATGGATATGTAAGTATCCATTTTCCCAATCTTTTAAGGTTTAGAACTTTCAAAATTCTTGTTTCTGGAATTTTAAGATTGCTAGGAGTCTATAATGCATTCAATTCTCATGTCTAAAAAGACGTGGAATTTTCATAGTCAAGTCATTGGCAATCATGTTTAAACTTGGAGGTTATCTAAACATAATTGAAATTGCATAGTGCATCATAAATCCCCTTTAAGGGTAAATTTTGGATAAAACGAAGTGAACTTTTTCGACAAGAGTTGTTTAAACTGTTCAAAAGGATATTTTCTCAAACGAGAGGCAAACCTGAACCGAACACGTCCTATATACATTTGAGCGATGAGTGGAGTAGAAAGGATAGCGAAAACTTAACCTATAGGTGTAGGGGCTATTCGCAGTGATTACATGGATTGAGACGACAAATGCATTCGTTTCTCTATCATAAACACTACAGGTGACCATCGACAACCCCTTTTGAACGGCGGTTTCATTCTTTACCCCTGTCAAGAACCACGGTAAATAAATCTTCTTGTATTGCTTGTATCAAGAGGTAAATGGTTAGAAATTCTCTTGCTCAAACTAGCATCAATCTTCTTGTATTGCTTGTCATTTTAACCCCCATGGTAAATCATGTACTTTAGATGACGAAAAGCGTTCATTTCTCTATCATATACACTTTTACCCTTTGCACAGCCCAATTGAGCCTATACATTCATTTCATAAATCTGTTGACGATCATTGCATATTCCAAGATGGAAACGACATCACTTCAAGAATGGAGGAGTTCAAGAGATAGGATTTATGAATAGTTCCTGGACCAATGTTTAAGCATGCTGAAATTGTGCATCTAGCACACTCATCTGAAAATCCCAGTTCTCAAGAGAAAGGAAAATGTGTGATTTCAACAAAAGATGCGAAAAACAAAAAATGATGAGAAAAATTCAATCCTAAGCATCAAAGAAAAAGCAAAGTGCTTGGTAAAAGCAAGACAAATGCCCATCCAAGTACTTGTACACTTGAAAATCTTGTGTTTAATCTTATAAATGCCAAAAGATGGCATGGTATCTTTATATAGGTCACTAGTAAGATCTGATTGTAAAAGAAAATCTCATGGGAGCTAGATTGCAAAAGATACTCCCAGATTATGTCACATTCAGATGATGAAAGCATAGACAAGATGTTGACGTCGTCTTAACATAAAAGAGGTGTTCTTTGAAGACAAATGTGCACTTCGAAGACTGATGATGTTCTTTGAAGAATCAGAAATACTCTTCGAAGATAAAGAGCGTTCTCAAAAGACTGACGATGCCCTTTAGAGACTATCGACATACTTCAAAGACTGAAGACGTTCTTTGAACCAAAAGGGATAAGGTTGGTGGCAAACCTGCAATGATCACCAACGTTAAACCCTTCGCGTATTTGGGGCAAAAAATAAGCTTTTTTCTATCCCCAATCCTACTTATGTTACAACCCTAAGAAGCCTTTTCTAATTAGAGCATCTGGATTAACGTAGGGTTTAATGTCTAAGTTTAACTCGAACAAGTTCGAGCAAGATTATTTCTTTCTCATTTTGCAGGTTTTTTGACTTGTAAACCTGGAGCAAATGATGAAGATCTTTGGTTCAATAATCTTGGCTCACTTGTGAGTCCCCCTTGAAAATCGTGTCTAAGTCTAACATTAAGGTCCCTCAGAAGATCTCATGATCAATCGAAATATATGCACAGCGAATGATCCCGAATCCTAGGTACATGTTTAATAGGAAATTCGAGTTCATTCTCGATAAAAGACCATTATCTCAAAACGGTGAGAAGTTCTCTTTGATGAAAATACTCTAATGGACGTTTTAACCAAACTCCTTTGGTAATTTCATGTTGATTGATTCAAACTTTCCCCATTAGAAATTTTTTATCACTTCCGTATGTTGCAAGGTGTTTTGGATAACCTCCAGTATCATAATGCATTTATTGAAACTTTTGTATGACTTCGATATAAGTCATAAAGTGCTGCCAATTTGACGTTAGATATCACTCAAAGACCATATCTCTCTATGAGAAAATTTTCAGATTAGAGCTGCTGCAGGGTTCTTGATGATCCCGGATCCCAGAATGTCTTCTATCTCATTTGAGAAGAAACGATTTACATGTTTGAGCTTCTGTAGGATTTCCGGTCATCCCAAATCCCAAAAGTACACAACCTCTCTTGGTAGGAAAGAGTTTACATGTTTGAGCTTCTGTAAAATCCCTAAAATCCCTGTAACCCGAGATTTCAGAAGAATACAAGCTCTCTTGGTAAGAAAGAGTTTACATGTTAAGCTTTTGTAGGATCTTTGGTATCCCCAGACCTCAGAATGCTACTTCTTTTATGCAGAATAACTTTCAAGTTTGAGTTTCTACAGGATTTCTTGCAACCTTAGATCCCAGAAGGATATATTTAGTGGTAAAGAAAATTTGCTTTTCAAGCTTCTGCAGTACTCATGGTGACACCAGATCTCAGAAGGATGCCTTTCTCTATAAAGAAGAATTTATACTACTAAGCTTATACCGGATTCTTGGTAACCCCAAATCCCAGAATGCTATCTTTCTTGGTTTAAACTTCTACAAGACTTATGGTGACACCAGATCTCCGGATGTCACCGCCTATGTCAAAAGGATAATTTTTAGATTCAACTTTCTGTGAGATTTTAGGTAATCCCTAAATCCCAGAAGAATCTTGTTAATAAATTTTTTTGCAGGTTTGAGCTTTTTGCAAAATATCTAGAGTCCCCAAATCTCAGAATGTCACCGCCCATGTCAAAAAGACAGTTTTCAAATTCAGCTTTTTGTGAGATTTCAAGTAATCCCTAAATTCTAAAAGAATCTTGTTAACAAAAGTTTTTGCAAGTTTGAGCTGTTTGTAGAATATCTGGAGTCCCCAGATCTCAGGATGTCACCGCCCATGTCAAAAGGACACTTTTCAGATTTAACTTTCTATGAGATCTCAAGTAATCCCTAAATCCACAAGAATCTTGTTAACAAAAGTTTTGCAAGTTTGAGCCTGCAAGTTTGAGCCTTCTGTAAAATATCTAGAGTCCCCAGATTTCAAGATGTCACCGCCCATGTCAAAATGACAATTTTCAAACTCAGCTTTTTGCAAGATTTCGGGTAATCCTTAAATCCCAGAAGAATCTTGTTAACAAAATTTTTTGCAGGTTTGAGTTTTCTGCAGAATATCTAGAGTCCCTAGATCTTAGAATGTCATATCCCATGTCAGAAGGACAATCCCAGGATTCAACTTTCTACGAGATTTCAGGTAACCCCTAAATCCCAAAAGAATCTCCTTAACGAAAGACTTTGTAGGTTTGAGCTTTCTGTAAGATACTTGGAGTCCCCAAATCCCAGAATGACATCTTACACGTCAAGAAGATAATCTTTAGAACCGGCTTTCTGTAAGATTCTAGGTGACCCTTAAACCTCAGAATAGCCCCATCGGTAAAACCTAAGAGTTAGGTGTACCTCATTTGTATAGATTCTCATTGATTCCTCAAGGTGTAGGATCAGCCTAGTCTCAAACAAACCCTAAAGCACGAGTGCGTTACCTTTAGATTTCCAGTGAATAGGAAGCCTAGTCTCCGATAATTCCTAAAGAATGGGTACATCATCCAAAGGTTCCTGATAGAAAGGAGTCATATTCATGGTCTGATCCACCATACGGATCAAAACCTTTGACAATCCCTAAAAAATGAGTGTGTCATCTATAAGTTCTTGTCAAATAGGAATCTCATTCTGGTTTGGCCTACCATACGATCTAGAACTTAACTGCCCTAGAATGCTCAAGGGACGAGTTCCTTAGGTGCTTACTTGAATCCGCCATATCCCGCATATGCCACACAAGCGTTAAGCAGGTGAGTAATAGGTAAATACCTCTACTCCATCTCTCTCTCTCTCTCTCTCACATGAGCTAAAATGGAATGAGCAGAGCATTCACGAGTAGGACAAAGAAGATTGAATGTCAGGATTCATTTTTCTTTTCCATAGTTGAGTCAATCTAAACTCAGGTGTCGCCTGTCTTTGGGTGAAACCTATCACGAGATTCCTCTCAAAGAGGGGCAACTGTTGATACCTGATTTTTTACTATTCTTTTTTAATCTTATTTTGAAAAATTTTAAAAATTCATAAAATTTGAAAAATTATAAAATCAACTTTGGTATCATTGGCCATGCCTAAGAAACCATTTTTGAACAAAAATAAATTTCCTTATTTTTCGTATTTTTTAGTATTTTCGAAAAATAAAAAATAGATGAAAAATCAGCAAAAATAGCATTCGAGATCGCAAAAATATGAAAAAGTATTCTATATTTTTCTTTTAATATTCTTGTCACGTTGACCTCACCAAACGTCGAAATTCAAGTTTAATTTTGTGTGTTTCTTTGTAACTCATAGGGTTGAATTTGTAAATATATATATGTTTTGAGTATTTTAATTTGCAATTTTGACATTTTAAGAGTCTTGACATTCAATCTAATTGTCATGAATTGCAATTTAGTCCAAATGTTCACTAAAATTGCACAATTGCACGAATTGGGCAAAATTGCTTGCTTTTATTTGTAATTTAGTCCCTGGATTTGGAAAAAATGAAATTACTTTTAATTTAGGGACTATGATGCATGAATGAACACTGACCCAAAGGTTGTTAACCTCTTTGAATTCATTGACGGGGTTAATTTGACTCAATTTTGTTATTTAGGACCTTAATTGAATAGATTTTATGTTTGGGTCAAACTAAAGATTTGGAGCTTTTGCACAAATTAGAATCAATTTAGCCCCATTTTCACATTCCTAGATGAATTCCATGTCATAGAATCTGATCTTAAAGTCAATTTCATGTTTTTTTTCTACATTTGGACGTCTAATTTGAACGAGAATATCGAACCGGATCAACTGGGTCGGGTCAAACCTGACCCAGTCAACCCAGTTGACCGCACCATCTCATAGGAGCTTTCTCTTCTTCTGCTCTTCTTGCCTGGACAGAAAAAGGAAGAAAGTGAGGCCAAATTGAACTTCAAGTTGACATGCCTAGATCCCAATCGAACTTCAGTTAACTACCTATCCACTCCCGTTAGTTAAGACTCGTGCCGCACGTGCTAGTCAAGGGCGGATCAATTGTAACAGAAGAAGGTGGCCGACTGTAAACGGGGGAGGTTTTCCGGTTAGTGAAGGGGGAGGTGCTTCATTCTGTTTCCGGAGGGTAACGAGCAGAGAGAGGAGAGCGAAAAGAGAGAGAAAGAGGGTCGGATGAACTCCTTGGCCGCCATAGCCACCAAGCCCCGTCGTAGCTTCCAAGTCTTTGTCGCCACATCCAGAACAAAACCGAAGCCAACGAACCATCCTCCGAACTTGGTGATGTCCCGAGGAAGCTAGCAAACCCATCGGATCTGCCTGAGATGGCCCATAAAGGTAAGACACCTCTTCAAGCTTGAACTCGGCCTCTAATGGCAACTTTAGCTAGAGTCATTCATTTGCTGCGATATTTGTTGTAAACTGTTTGTCTTGCTTCCCTGAGAATTTGTGCTTTTGATCGCATGTTGTTTCATCGCCTAAATAGTTGAGTCTATCCCCTACCATGACCAACTTGTCACGAGCTTCATAGCTCGTTCTTGACCAAACCGAGCCCTCGCGATGGCTAGATAAGTCTTCTCAGCCCTTTGTGATGCTTCTTGATTGATTTGTTAACGTTAGAAATAGCTAGGGCAAGGAATCGCCGGAGCTTAGCTTCGGTCAGCGATAGCACATGAATGTTGATTTGCTATGTCTAGCTTCCATTATGTTTTGGAGGAGATTTGTGCGAGTCGAATGGCAGTGGTTTTGTGCGATTTGGTATTCTGTAGGTAGAGATAAAGCCTTCCGACGAGGAGCCGGCGAGAGATTGCCGACGCCGATCATCTTCCTCGACGAACGTGTTGACCGGTCAATGGTTGTTGATCGGTCAACGGTGGCATGGCGCTGACGTGGCAGCCACGTGGCGACCATGTTAGCCACTCGGTTATAACCGAAGTAACAATCGGACGATGGGAAAGATGCCACGTATCGTGATCTCTTCATTGTCGACTACAAAAATTGTAAACAATCGGACAGCTGTAATTCTGTCAAAAACTTTAATCTGGGTTGTTGGTTCCTCATATAGATTGGGCCATTTGTGCATAGACACGTGGTACAATCTAGATTGTTGGTTCGAATTATGCGGTAATTTGAAATTTGAGCGGGAGGGGCTAAAGCGATGTCGTTTTGATGCGGGTTCGGGCTCACGCGGGTCGAGTAGACCCCTTGTGGTTCGTGGGTCAGGTCACCTGACCTAGTCTGAATAAATGTTTTAATAAAAATTCAAAAAATAATTTTCAAAATAAAAAAATCAGAAAAATCCTATAAAATTCTAAAATTTGTTAGAAAATTCTAGAAAATCTAAAAAAATTATAAAAAATTATGAAAAATTCCTAGACATTTCAGAAATTCTCAAAAATTAAGGAAAGACCACAAACAACTAGTCAATATTTTTTAGATTTCTTATTCGTTCTTCGAAAAATTGGCGATATTACCCTATAGGGGTAAATCGCCTATGCCTTGTATATGAGATAGGTCAAGAATGCCAAGGTAAGAATTAGAGTCAGTCAGGTGGCTGATTCTTATGCTTGAGTTTTCGAATATCATCCTTTTTTCTGAAAATGACGATTTACCCCTCAAAGGGTAAATCATTTTTCTTATTTCGATCGAGCCGTGAAAATTACTCAAAATTAAGATTTGGGTCGGGAGATTGATCAATCCTTCTGTTTGAGATTTTCACTTCTCATCACCTTCTGAAATGACGATTTTACTCCTCAAAGGGTAAACCGCTTCTAAAAATTCCTAAAAACTTCTGGAAATTCCTGAAAAATAGGAAATTGTTTGATTTGGTGACCAATCCTATTTGTATCATCTTTTGACTTCATATTTCATCCGAAATGACAAATTTTTCCTTTTAAAGTAAATTGTCCCAAAACTCTTCAAAATTACGATTTTGCCTCTCAAGGGTAAATCATTTCAAAAACACTCATGAGTCTTGATTGATATTTCTCCATGCTAATAGATGTCACGACCCTCGGTGCCTGTGGTTTCAAGGGCTAATGGGTCGTCCGACGTTTGGTCGGACGCGGGCCTCTCCCAAGGCCCATTACCCAAGTCATAACGGTGGTATACTTGGTCGACCTTTTGTGCGGTCTGGTGACATGTGATACGTGCAGATATCAAGTAGTCGCGACCAATCATTTCATGGAGGGTACGATCAGAAATCCTATTGAATAGTTGGGAGCATTCTATTCAATTCTGCGAAAACTAGAGAAACGGGATCAAGGACTTTGTTACGCCAACTATCAGAATTGTTGTCCTTTCGGCACCTAAGTTAAACGATTTATCTAACCTTAGGACTTCATGCAGACGAGTGAGGTGCGAACTCTAAAACTAGGAGTTCATAAAGATAGGATTGACTATCCTAACAAACACAATCAATAAAATGAGTGCGCAAATCAAAGATCCAAAACATACGGATGAATCACATGAAAGCAATATGGCATCCCTAGTAGAATCCTATTAGCCTAGACAAATGTCAATCAAGGCTCAGGATTATTTTTGACATGATTTGCCCTTGACGCGCATAATCGTAATTTTGAAGGATTTCGGGATAATTTGCCCAAGAAGGACAAATTTATCATTTTAGATGAAATATGGAGTGAAAATATGGTGGAAATCGGATTGGTCGCCAAACCAATCCATTTACTATTTTTTGAGGATTTTTTGATTTTTTTTTGAACTTTTTGGAGCGATTTACCCTTTGAGGGGTAAAACCGTCAATTCAGAAAGTGATAAGAAGTGAAAATTTCAAGCAAAAAGATCGGTCGACCTCTTGACCTAAATCTTAATTTTGTGTAATTTTCACGGCTCGATCGGAATAAGGAAGACGATTTACCCTTTGAGGGGTAAAATCATCATTCTTAGAAAAAGGACGAGATTCGAAAATGCAAGTATAGTAATTGATTACCTAACCGACGCTAATTCTTATATTGGCATTATCGACCTATCTCACTTGCAAAGGTAGAGGCGTTTTACCCCAAAAAGGTAATATCGTCAATTCTTAAATGAACATATAAGAAATCCCAAAAATAGGATTGATCAGTTGTCTGTGGTTAATCCTCAATTTTTGGAAATTTCTAGGATATCTAGGAATTTTCCATAATTTTTCTATATTTTTTTCTAGAATTTTTAACATTTTTTTAAAATTTTCTAAGATTTTTCCATTTTTTTATTATTTAAAAATCATTTTTCTGATTTTTTTATTAAAAATGATTCAGACCGGGTCGACCCGACCCACTCAGGTTAGATACCCGGCCCAGAACCAGACCCGTGTGACCCTAACCTCCAAAACGACACCGTTTTATTTTTTTTTTCATTTTTTATGTTTTGATTATTCGGTTTTAATCCAACGATTCCTTTTAAACCACGTGGCTATTTCTCAGCCTTAGTATCGGTTAACTAAAACCTACGGCTCAGATCAGAAGCCGACTACTCCTCAGCCATCAGATCTGATTACTTAAACCTACGGTCACGATTAAAAGCCGAGATTCGATCTGGACCGTCTACCCTCACTAACCTAAACGACGCCGCTTAACTACAAACCTAAATGACACCATTTCGCCTTGTTTTGATTTTTTGATTTTAAAATCATTTTTGAATATTCCTAATTACTAATCGAATAGGCACTAAAAATTAGACTCGATTTATCTAAGCTGTCCGATCTATTTATTCAAATAACAAACCCTAACGGCCAAGCCGATTGGGTACACACGTGAACCAATGACGTACTAATACCTAAGCCTTTGACTCTTTAACCAGCCATGTCAGCTTCATCTTCAACCTCTCGATGCCGGCGGAATGGACGGTCAAGAACCTCCGACGACGATCCAACGGTGAAGCCTCAACGAAATTGCACAAGACCAACGTCAATCGACTCTTCTCAACGTTTCGCATCACATATTTCTAAATTAACTCATTTCATCAACAGAACTAAACGCAGGCAAGCTTGAACCAGTATGGGTATAGCTACTCCAATCATGCGATTCATGGCATCTAAAGTCAATTCATCAACATAGAAGAATCACAAGAGGTTCGAAACACTTACCTCGACCTTCGATTGAGCTCGCACGACCTAGATTTGGCTAGGCAACTTCGAACAGTGATCAGCAACGGAGGTCGAGTTTGGAGACTCAATTAAAGATATTCAAGCAAAGTCGACGCAAAATGAAGATGCGATGATGGTCAGTGATGCTTGGGGAATAAAACGCACACACTAAATGCAAAGATTAAGGCTAGAGACGAGATCCGCCATTGATACTCAATGAGAAGCTCGAAGATTGGACTCACCTGTTCTTGTGGTTTCAGGTGGCGTGGCTGGCGGCGATCGCTTTTTTGAAGCTTGGGCGACCTCTTCATGACCTTTACGAGCTTTAGTTTAGCCTCAAAAGGCCTAACCGATGCTCTGCAAATTCAAGCTCAAACCTTCGATAATGGCGATGGAAGGTAAGCTGTCTCTCCTTCTCTCTAGTCTCTCTCTATTCTAGTTTTCTTTAGAACCAAAATAAATCCTCCCCTTTAACAGAAAGCCCTCCCAAAGGCTATATATCACTTTCAAAATTTTGGCGCCGAACGATGGAGTGTATACCGGCTTCGATCGCACGTGAAGCCACGTGCTTTTAGGTCCAAACGACGTCAAAGATAATGGGCATTTTGTCCAACTCTGGTTGGTTCTCCAGTAGGTTTAATCTCGTGCGAATTTGGCATGGATTTGAGCTGTGTTTGTAAATATTGACTTTTGCAGGTCCCGCGAGCTTGACCGGCCGATTACTTCCTCCTCAGGCGATGTCGAACGATGATGCCGATGTCGATCGACTGTCAAAAGTGAGGGCAACATTACGCCTACCAATACTCGCACAATTACTTGCGAATCATTCTTCAATTTGATGATTAAAATCAACCTGTGGACTGTTCACTGGCACAACAGCTCGAGGATGAAGATGACACTGTAGTAGACCGGTTCGACCGATTCTGACTTGATTTTTCAAAATTAACCATAATTTGTGAGGAATTTTTATAAATTGAACCTTTAAATTGAACTTAGGACATGAATATTATCTAAAAATATAATTTTGCCCAAAAGTTCATGTCAATTTCTATAAAAAGCCCTAAATTTGTCCCTAATTTTAATTTGAAAATTGAAGACTCAAATGATCAAATTGGACCAAACCACCTATGCCAATCGATTCAGAATGATGAAATACGTTGGGCAATGGCTTCAATTTGTAAAGGTAGCCCTTGAATTGAAAGTAATTTCAATCATGCCTAAATTCAAGGACTTAATTGCAATAAAGTATGCAATTTTTGCCCAATCCATGCAATTGAACAATTTGTGCGAATAATTGGACTAAATTTCAATGAAGGACAATTAGATTGAATGTCAAGACCCTAAAAATGCCGAAATTGTAAATTAAAAGACTCAATTGATATTTTTTTTATCAAATTTAATCATACGTGTAACAAAGGAATACATAAAATAGAACTTGAATTTGAACTTTTTATGAGGTAAAAAATGCAAGGGAGTTAAAATAAAAATATTGACTATTTTTTCATATTTTTGTGACCTCAAATGCTATTTTTCTTGAATTTTTCATCCATTTTCCTTTTTTCGAAAATATTAAAATATACGAAAATAAAGAAAATTATTTTTTGTCCAAAAATGGTTCCTTAAGCTTGGCAAAGGCTACCAAAGTTAATTTTATAATATTTTAACTTTTTATGAATTTTTGTGAATTTTTCAAAAATAAATTGAAATAGACTGGTTAAAAATCAAGTGTTACCAATTATCCCTCTTTGAGAGGAATCTCGTGAGAGGTTTCACTCAAAGACAGGTGACACTTGAGTCTACACTGACGCTGCTGGAGGAAAGAAAAACAAATCCTGACATTCAATCTTTCTTGCCCTACTAGTGAACGCTTTACTCATTCTGTCTTAACTAATGTAAGAAAGAGAGATGGAATAGAGATACTCACCTGTTACTCACATACCTGATGCTCGTGTGGCATGTATGGCGTATGGCGTATTCAAGTAAATACCTAGGGACTCATCTCTTTAGCATCCTCGGGCAGTTAAGTTCTAACCCGCATGGTACTTTCTATTACGACCCTATGGATGAAGTACCCGTTCTTTAGGGATTGTCGGGAGCTAGGCTTCTTATCCATCAAGAACCTAAAAGTGATGCACTCGTTCTTTAGGGATTGTCGGATTCTAGATTTTCCCATCCACCAAAGACCTAAAAGTGACGCACCCGTTCTTTAGGGTTTGGCTAAAACTAGGCTTCCCATCCATCAAGAACCTAAAGGTGACGCACTCGTTCTTTAGGATTTGTCTAAGACCAGGTTTCCTACCTACCAAGAACCTAAAAGTGACACACCCGTTCTTTAGGGTTTGTTGGATACTCGGCTAATCCTATGCCATAAGAAATCAACGAGGGTCTATACAAATGAGGTATACCTAACTCTTAGGTTTTACCAAAGGGGCTATTCTGAGGTTTAGGAGTTACCAAGAACCTTACCGAAAGCTGGTTTTAAAGATTATCTTCTTGACGTGCAAGGTGCCATTCTGGGATTTGGGGACTCCAAGTATCCTGTAGAAAGCTCAAACCTATAAAAACTTTTGTTATCAAGATTGTTCTGAGATTTAGAGGTTACCTGAAATCTCGCAGCAAGCTGAATCTGAAATTTGTCCTTTTGACAGAGGAGGTGACATTCTGAGATTTGGGGGGGGGCTCCAAATATTCTACAGAAAGCTCAAATCTGTAATCTTACATAAAAGACGACTCTGATGCTCTTCCTTGTTAAGAGAGGTATTCTTCTTTGACCCGTGACTGCCATAAGTCGCATAGAAGTTTCAACTTGAGGATTCATTCCTCATCAAAGGTATCAGTTATTTCGAGGTAATGACAGTTATAATGCTAGCAAAGTTTTACTTTGACCTATGCAGTTATGCAAAATGACTTATGATGTCGAAGGTTATCAAAGACAACCTAAAGCATGCAAAGATGATCAGAAATCATTGTAAGGAAATCTTGAATCAAACGATTTGAAGTTTCCAACAAAGCTTAATTTTAAGCACTTCATTGGAATGTCCTCGTCAAAGAGTGTTTCTCACCAATTCTTCGATTTTGGCCTTTTACGAAGAAAACACTCGAATTTCTTAATAACCTACATCTGGGATTTCGGGGCTATTCGCAGCGCATGCACTTTGATCATTCAAGAGGTCTTTATGGGACCATAATGTTGGGCTTGGACACAGTTTCCAAAGGGGACTCACTCTTTGAATCAGGCCTTTTGAATGAAATTTTTCTTCATCTGCTTCAGGTTTACAAGTCAAGAACCCTGCAAAATGAGAAAGAAATAATCTTGCTCGTACCTCTTCGAGCTAAGGTACACATTGACCTAGGCGTCTTAGTCAGAAAAGACTGCGAAGAATTGTAATGTCGGTAGCATTGGGGATCGAAAAAGGCTTATTTTTTCTGCCCGAAATTGCGAAGGGTTTAACATTAGTGATCATTGCTGATCAATCTTTTGTCTTGTCTCTTGTCAACGATTCTTTGAAGAACATCTCTGGCCTTCTTGAAAACGGGTCTAATCTTTGAAAGACCTTGTCTATCTTTTGGCAGTTGGCTATGATTCAATTCAAGGGGTAGCCTTTTGCTGCATAGTTTCTAATAATTCTTCTTTACTTCAGAAGTTATTGGGGGTGGAAGCATCTAGTAATCCCTTAGTGTCTCAAAATCAGTCTTATGACTTTCAACATTTCAATGAATGTCAGTCCTGTTCTTGTTGAGCTTTTTGGTTTCTTTTTAAAGCATAGAAATTCAGTTTTTTTCTCTTTTTTGATCCCACCTTTTCCTTTTCTTTTTATAGGAACTAGGATTTTTGATGATTGTGTAATGTATGTGACTTGTGTTTCATCCTGTCTGAACTTTTTTCTTTGACAGTCTCATGTAGCTCCTACTTCTTGAACTTCTCTGTCTGCAAGTATCTTTGCCACTTTCGTCTTGGTGCTGTGCAATGATCACCAACGAGGGTATACTAAATGAATATGTATGCTCAAATTGGCTATGCAACGGTTATAAGTGTATATGATAGAGAAATGAAGGTCTCTTTGTCATCTTATGACGTATGGATCAATGTATATCAACACACGAAGATTGATGTTAGTCCGAGAAAAAAGATTTTTAACCATTTACCTTTGAAAGTTACTGGACTTCTTTATACGCCCTTGATGTGGGGTGGCTCTTGACAGGATTAAGAAATAAGGACCACCGTTCAAGGGGTTTATCAATGATCACCTGTAGTGTTTATGGAGTAGAATAAATGCCTCTGTCATCCCAATCCATGTAATCAATGGGAATTGCCCTTATACCTCCAGGTTTAGGCTTTTTTATCTTTACACTCTTCTCATCTCTCTGGTGTGTATAAGACGTGTTTGGATTAGGCTTACCTCTTATCCGAAGAAATATTCCCGCTAGATAGCCTAAACAACTCCGTTTTGAAAAAATTATTCTGTTTTTCTCCAGACATTTCACCTCACAGGAAATTAATGACGAACCATACATGCTTCAGCCATGTATGGATAACCTCTAACCCTAATATGTGTGCAACGAGTGTTAGAAATTCATCTTTCGAAAGCATATTTCATTCCTAAGTTTGACCACTTGCATGTTTATCTTTGACTTTTTCTTTCTTGCAAGAAAGTGAGAAATTTTACTGTATTTCTCCATTACCGCTTTCCGCCTTTGTCGGACATCTCTGTATGAAGAGAATAAAAATTCTAGTAAGTGGAAGATATTATAATGCTTGATGGAGCATATACATATCACCTGGCTCTATGTGTCAAGGGCTATTTTGTTCTTGGTTTCATCCGAACAAGTTTGATTCAGGGTCCATTTCTTGGAATCCCGAAAAACATAACACATGCATGTATGCATGGATGCATGATATGCCTATATAATGACTGCTAAAGCGACCGAACCGTTTTGGAGAAAATCATGTGATCACCATCTGATTTCATTTGAAGGATAATACTTCTTCACAGCATCTGAGTTTACAGGATATCCTAATTTTTCTCCTTTAGAATTTACAAGAATTAATGCTCCTCTAACAAGGACTTTCTTAACAATGTAAGGGCCTTCATAATTCGGGGTAAACTTGCCTCCTAGATGAGCAACGTTTGGCAAAGTCTTCCTTATCACTAGGTCATTTACCTCGAAACTTATGGGTTTGACCTTCTGGTTAAATGACTTAGCCACCCTCTTCTGGTAGCTCTGGCCATGACAGATCACTCTAAGACACTACTCGTCTATCAGATTTAGCTGTTCATATTTGTGTTTGATCCACTCTACCTCCAAGAGTTTAACTTCTGACAATATTCTCAAGACGGAACCTCAATCTCTATAGGCAGGATAGCTTCTATCCCATATACCAGTGCATAAGAAGTTTCCCTAGTAGAAGTCCTAATCGAAGTCTGATATGCCATTAAGGCAAAGGGTAGCCTCTCATGTCAATCCCTGTAATTCTCGGTAGTCTTAGCCAAGATCTTCTTGATGTTCTTGTTCGACGCTTCTACTGCTCTATTCATTTGTGGGCGGTAAGGGGAAGAATTAAGATGTTGAACGCCAAAGTGATCCAGTAGATCATCGACAATCGTGTTGTTCAAGTTAGACCCGTTGTCTGTGATGATCACCCGAGGGGTACCATATTGAGAGATTATATCCCTCTTGATAAATCTTGTCGCACTCTTTGCCGTGACATTTGTGTAAGAACTAGCCTCTATCCATTTCGTGAAGTAATCAATTGCAACTAGAATGAAGCGATGGCCATTTGAATTTGCTGGATTGATAGGCCCAATTATGTCTATTCCCCACATAGAGAAAGGCCAAACTTCAGATATCTGATGAAGTTCGTTTGGGGGTGCATTAATCTTTCACCATATACTTGACATTGGTGGCATGACCTGACGTGTTGATTACAATTTGATTCGAGGGTCATCCAATAATAACCAAGCTTCATGATCTTCCTCGTGAGGAGATGACCATTCATGTCTGGTCCACATACACCTTCATGGATTTCTCTCATGAGAATATTTACTTCTTTAGCATTTACGCATCTTAATAGAGTAGAATCGAAAGACCTTTTGTACATGATTTGTCCACTGATGAAGAATTTACTAGCCATTTTGGCTATATATCTTCAATCTCCTGCTTGACATCCATCGGGAAATTCTCTCCTTAAGAGATAATTCTCGATATCGTGGTATCATGGCTCTCCATCGAATTTTTCTTCGACCAGCATACAATAAGTTGGTTTTCTGATCATACCGATCCTTAGTGGCTCTATTTCCAATCCATCAATTATTTGTGGCATGGAGGCCAGCGTGGCCAGTGCGTCTGCGAATTGGTTCTACGCTCTTAACATATATTCAAATGACACTTCTTCGAATTTAAGTGCCAGCTTTTTCAAGTACTTATGATAAGGGATGAGTTTTGTGTCCCTTGTTTTCCACTCTCCTTATGTCCGAAAAATGATGAGCATAGAATCTTTATAAACCTGCAACTTACATATCTCCATAGAGATGGCCAACTGTAGGCCCAAGATGCATGCCTCATATTCTGAAATATTGTTGGTGTAAGGAAAAGTTAGTTTTGCAGCAACAAGATAATATTGACTATCAGGGGATATCAGCACTGCCCCTATGCCAGCTCCCGACAGATTAACAGCACCATCGAAATACATTACCCATTTGTCTTCTATTAGGTTCAAAACTTAATCTTCTACTTTCGTCTGTTTAGAAGATGTGTGATTTTGGGTGTTTTTTGCCAACATGTAGCTATGGCTCTTCCCTTCACAGACTTTTGTGGAGAGCTTTTGATATCAAATTCAGACAACAACACTTGTCATTTTGCCAATTTTCCTATCAAGGCGGGCTTTTCCAAGAGATATTTGATAGGGTCATTTTCTTTCGCCGGATGAATTGGTGGTGTAGGGTATACTACCTCAATCTGCGAAGTATCTACACTGCTGCTACACAAGCCCTCTCAATAGTTGCATAATTTACTTCAAATGAGGTGAATTTCTTACTCAAGTAGTAGATAGCTCTTTCTTTACCATCCATATGGTTTGTTTAAGCAAGTAAGGATCCCAAAGACTCTTGATGTATAGTCAAATACAAGGTCAAAAGGTGACCTGAGATTGGTAGCATAAGTACTGGTAGAGTGGTTAAGGAAGTCTTGATCTTTTGGAACGCCTGACTACATTCTGCATCTCAAGTCACTTTTGCGCCCTTCTTGAGCAGTTTGAAGATTGGTTTAGCCATATCTGATAATTGATTGATGAATCCGGTGATGTAGTTTAATCTCCCTAAAAGACTTCTTACTTCTTTCACTGTTGAGGGAGTTGCTAAGTTACAAATAGCTTGGATTTTCTAAGGGTCAATTTCAATGCCCCAAACACACATTTATTAGGGTTCAATCTCAACTTGTATTTTCGGAGTCGCTCAAATAACTTCCTTAACACTTGAATGTGGTCTTGTCCTTCTTGGACTTAGCGATCATGTCATTGACATATACTTCGATCTCCTTGTGGATCATGTCATGGAATAGGGTGACCATCGCCTTCTGATTAGTTGCCCTAGTATTTTTTAGTCCAAAGGGCATCACTTTATAATAGAAATTTCCCCAAGGGGTGGTAAACGCAGTTTTCGACTTGTCCTTCTATTTCATGAGGATCTGATTATATCTGGACAATCCATCCATAAATGAGAATAATTTATACCCTGTTGTACTATCCACCAGCACATCAATGTGGGGAAGCGGGAAATCATCTTTTGAGCTCGCTTTATTCAAGTCCCGATAATCCATACAGATCTGGACTTTGCCATCTTTCTTCATGACGAGGACTATGTTTGCAATTCAATCTAAGTAAGGGATAGCTTCAATAAGCCCACTCTAAGAAGTTTCATCACTTCTTCTTTAATTCTGTCTTCTAACTCAGCTTTCATCCGTCGGTTGTCTTGTCTCATGGGTTTAACACTGGGATTTATGGGTAACGCATGCTCCATAATTCTTGGATCCAAACTCGGCATATCGGCGTATGACCATGCAAAGATATCTTGATACTCTTTAAGTAATTCAGTAAATCTAAGCCTTTCAGCTCGGGATAGATGTCCACCAATCTTCACTTCTTTAACATCTGTATACCCAACTTAATGACTATTGGCTCTTCTAAAGTGAGAGGTGTCGAATTTTTAAAGGTACTCAAATCTCTACGGATAGTTGTCTAACCCTCATCCGCGTCTTCCTCAATATCGCAGGAATAATCATCTCAGCAGTCCGGTTCGCACAATAACCTAGTATGCATGTTTGAGATGATATGTTTGAAATGTCATGAGAATGGTTAATCTCTATTTTATATGCAAATGTGATGCATGGGTGGGAAAAATATTTGCAAAAGAAATTTCAAAATAAGTGCATGCATAAATGGAACTAGTCCTCATATCCTTAGACATCATTATTCCTCGGAAATCTTTTGAAAATCAGGAACCATATGGCAAATCAGGCCTCGAGCTTTCCATATGGAAGGCTAGTGTCATCATTGGGCTAATTTGTAGTCTCATATGTCCTTATTAAAACTCGTGTGTTTTATTGAATGAAAAAATGGACCGCATTAGAAGCTATGCTGTTTGGACCAACGGTCGGAGATCAAAAGGCATTTTCCTACCTCTATTTCAAACAACAAAGATGAATAGTGCGAAGAAATGCAAGAATTTAAATGCAATGTTAAAAGCAAGGGAGAGATTTCTTTACTCAGAAGTATCGGTCTCCTCATCAAGCCACTCTATATTGACATTCACAGAGTCATCCCCTAGAAAAGGATTCTACTGACAGAGTTATCCCTTCTTCTAACAGACACTTAGAGTCTTTGTTGAAATACTCGTTCAAAGGGCTGCCGAACAACTTAGATTTACCTTTCCAGGTTGAAGAACCAATGAAGAAATCTTTTTGATTTCATTGGTGTCCATGGCATCCACGACTCTTGCCTCTACCTCAGCATGCTGTCTTAGAGGGAAAATCACCAATACGAGTGTTATGATATCCCAAGCCTATCTTTTGTCCGATGGATTTTAATTGTAGAGGAGTGTTGATTCCTTGACCATGCTTACCAAGACCTTTTCTTAGGTTGAACCCAAATACTAGCAACATCTTAGCTGGTAAAAGGTTAGCTTCAGAGACGAAAGGAACCTTCAATTTCGTCCCCACAGGAGTGTGGATTACTGCCACCAGCTTCCAGGAATGATAGCTAACTTCTTCCTTAACTTCGGGTTCAATGTAGGGGATAGCACTATTCCGATATGCAAGGAGGTCAACTTCCCTATAGACGGTAACTACCTTCCCATCAATCACGAATCACACTTTCTATGTAGGCTTGAGGGTACGGCTCCAGCGATGTGAATCTAGGGTCTCCCTAACAAGAATCCAAATGCGCTAGCAGATCCATCACCTGAAAATTTATTGAGAATTTGGTTGGGCCTATGAGCACATCCAGCTCGATCTCGCCTACCACTGTCTTCCTCATCCCATCAAAGGCTCTAACAGCTGCTATGGAAGTTCGAATCATTTCTTGCCCAAATTCCTCAACATAGCCAACAGGCAGATGTTAAAAGCTGATTCGTTGTCAATTAGCACGTGCGCCACTCTTTTTCCACTACAATGTGCAATGATGTATAAGGCTTTGTTGTGCCCTCTTCCTTCTTCCTTCCATGGGAAAATCTTTATCAGAGAAGCTCAATTGATCTTTAAGAAGGATTGCCCCTACAAAATCTCCCAACCGTACGTCGTTGATGGTTTCAGGGACACGCACTTCATTTAACACCTTTAGCAGCGCATCTTTATATTTTTCTAAATTGATGAATAAATCCAACAGAGATATCTGGGCTAGCATTTTTCTTAACTGCTCTATCACCTCAAATTCGCTGGTCTTGACAATAGATAGGAGTTTTTCCACATCCTCTTTTGATACCTCTTTCTTCTCCAATTCGCCTTCCCTTGGAGTGTAAAATCGTCTGAATCTCTTCACTACATCTACTTCACTTGTTCCATAGTCCCAATGAATTGCCTTAAAGTCGTAAATCTCAATTGGAGGGACTTGTATTATTATTGTCGTTAGGTGGGATATCTCTAGTTCAGATTCGTTATCGAATTCATCTCTTGGTAGCTGAATTACCATCGGTTTCACCAAACAATCCTCTTCTTGGCCCAAGCTGTCAAACTCATTCAGTTTAATCACCACAGTTGTAGCAGTTTCAATCATTGCCACTATGTCGCTCTAGTCTTTAGGGAAGTCTTCGTATCCCGTCTGGTGGTAACTATCAACATCACTTGACTGAACTGAAATTGCCAACTTCAAGTGTCTTGTTACTCTTTCAAAAAGTTCAGTCAAGCATTGCCACTGGGCTATTAGTTTCCCCATCCTAACATATTACTCTATGTCAAGCTCGTTATTTATCGTTTGAGGATGACTACGCATTGTCAATCGGAATGACACATCCTCCATCTCTCTCATGAGATCATTCAATTGCCTTTCTATGCGTAGGAGATGTTCCAATATCACTGGTTGAGTAATGATTCAGGTTCTTCCGTAAAAGGCTCTATCACTGCCTGCTGGGCTTCGGGTTGAATAGGATCATCCATACCTCCCCACCCATCCGTTATGATATCTTCTATTCTCTAGAAGAAATTGGGAGGAGCAGAGTACTTTACTTTGAAGTTGTACCCGTCAAAATCCTCGCTTAGATTGTCTATGACTTCGCCTCTCTCCAGTGCTTCAGCTGCAAATTTGCGATCAGTTTGGCTTCGCTTAGCGGCTTGTAGTTCTTCTTTGTCAAGCTCTTCTTCTGGTTTAATAATCAGCTCTATATCGCCTACCAAACTTTCGTGTGGGACGTTCCACACATTTCCCCGCTCGGTTTTAACCACAAACTGATTCCATTTTAGGTTAATTGAGGCCTTAATTCCCTCAAATTTCTCATCACCAATGCTTGACATTATTCCTAAACTCATTATATTGGCAATACATTACTTCTTTCTTTCAGCCGACACTTCTCCCTCTTTTGAATATGACGAGGCGATTGCCAGAATGTTGGTTATTCTAGGTACATTCACCTTCAGCTCAAGGTGATTTCATTCTTCGTCATCAAATATTGTACTAACTATCTGGTGGTCAGGGAGCAGATTTTCTTGTACATTTGGAGCTACATTATAGAACTTCAAAATTTGATTGTCAATGAGAGCTTGAACCTTTAGCTTAAGGATGTAGCAATTATCTACATTGTGTCCTCTTTCACCCATATGATAACTGCAAGTCTAGCTTTCATCAAAGCCAGGATATTTCGTCGGATTTGTTCTAGGAGGTTCCTTTGCCATCAAGTGTTGCTCTCGTAACATCGGGAGCAACTCGGATAATGACCTGGGAAGTTGAGAGAATTGCTTTGGAGGCTGTCTCTTCCTAGGCTTTTGTCCTTTCTTTAGACACTGACCATGATGATCCCCCTCTTGCCTGATTGAAATTAGCGAACAACTTGGGTTTATTGGAATCTGGCACAAAGGCTATATCAACCTCAGCATCCCTTTCTTTCCTCTGGGGATATTTGTTTCTTGTTGAAGTTTCATGTGGCATTCTTTCTCTCAAAGCCCATTCTAATGTCTCAGCCACCTTTATCAAGTGTGTAAAGATTTGACATCCTGAAGTGTTCAATCTATTAAAGTACTCATAGGGAAGTGCCTTCAAGAACAGGTCAATCAAGTCATCTTCCAAGATCGGCGGTTTCACTTGAGTTGCCAAGACACGCCATCTCTAGGCATATGTTCTGATTATTTTGCTTCTTCCTTTTACCGTTCGCAACAGATCTTCCCTTATCGGGGCTAGAGCAATGTTAAACTTATACTGTCTGAGCAAATCTTTAGCAAGATCCTCCCATCCGTCGTAATCATCCAGGTCTAACTTGATAAACCAAGCTAAAACAACGCCAACCAAACTTTCTTGGAACGTATTCATTAGAAGTGAAATATAATAGAATAGTGTGCCATATTGCGCAAATAGTATTTGAGATGAGCACGTGGATAGCCTGTCCTATTGTATTTTTTACAAAGTCTGGCTCTTTGTAATCCGAAGGAGTTTCCACTTTAGCAAATGGTGATATCTTGTCGAAACGAGCTAACTCATAGCCCTAACTGCTCAAACACTCTTCAATCTTGGCTATTCTCTTAGCCTCGGCTTCAGTTTTCACAGCCCGCTTTCCTTTCTCCTCCTTCTCGAGGTTGATGACAACATGAGGCATCTTCGGTTGTGGTGGGACATTTGGCGCATGAATGTCTTCTACGACATGTTGGGCACGTTTAGCCATCCCTTTGTCAGCTATATTAAGTAAGAAGATTGACCTGAGTCGTTCAGGTTATGCACTGCCATTTGTCTGGCTTAGGAGGCTTTCGGCATAGCCTTAATTTCAACCATCATGGTAGTCATGGTAGTCATCCAGGTTTCTAACACGCCCACTTGTGGAGTCAATTCCTACTGTTTCATTTTCGTCTTAAGTCGAGTACGGAAATGGTCTCTTGGTAATTCCGTGATTAGAGAATACCTGTTTGTTTGAAAATAATAAGTAAGCATCTCTTTAGGACAAATAACGAAAGTACAAGATTCCTTAAATTGCATGTTTTCAATTGATGGATGAGAAAAAGGACTACCTTGAGAGCCTTAGTCTCGCATGAGCAATTCTTTCAATCATTTGTCAAGAGAATTCATGAAATTAAAGGAAGCGCAATCGTCGGCGATAGTTTTCGATGCATGGATAAAACATGCTTATGCTCATACGCATGTGTTAAAAGTAACATTATCCAAATGTTAAGAAATCATCACAATGTTCACACGTTTTACACTTGAGAAAATTGTCTATCCAAGTCTAGAACGCTTAGGGTTTAAGGCACCCTCATCGTCCCAGCAAAGATAAAATCCCTCATTTTGAGAATTCTCGTCTCTTGAATATGGCAGTGATCCCATGTCTTCAGGTATATATGGCTCCACTCCGGACACATATGGCACAATGTATTCGGATTGATAAGGTCTGACAAAGTTGCGTTTGGTCGCCTCAAAACATCGGATGTATTCTGTAGAAGCTCTGTGAGTATCCATCTCGGGAGTCATATCATCTAGCCATTCTACGTCTCTCGTTCGGGAGTCCTTCAAAGAGCATACGATGGACTCCACCTTAGCTTCGAATTGCATTTCTTCTCTCCTGTGAGGATCTCTTTTGGCAAGTCAAACGAGCAAACATTTGGTCGTGGCGATGAAGGAACCTCTTGCAATGCCTCATACTACCGTATGACCATCCTTGGATAATATGTTGTGGCGCTTGTGAATCCTAATAAGGAAACTGGATCTTCGACATTGCGTGCGAGCCTGACTTTACCTAATGTTGGTAATCTAAGCCACTATCAAAGTTATTCTAGCTTTAAAACTCTAAGAAATTCCTTCCATTCTTTGAAGTTGAATTTAGGAATGCGTGTGTGGGTTTTGAAGAAAATTCTAAGAAGATGTACATCAGAGCTAATCTCAGTGAAACCCATATGGATATAAAATTATTTTACATGGGATGTGAACCACAAGTACAGGAGACCCCTAGAGGCTCTCAAAATCTCTTTCTTGCTTTTCCCAAAACGATTGAGGGAGAGGAAGGTTTTAGCAAGAATAAGGTTCGAGTAATCCCACCCATAACAGACTTGTTTGACCACTACAGCCATAATAGGGTCAAAAGTTACGGACAAGATCGGAAATAGGACAAAGCTAAAAAATGCCAAGACAAAAGCTCTACCAGACTTTGTTCCTTTGCTAGCAGGGAGGCGGGGAAACCTTTCTAGAAGAAAGGATAGTGAAACTCGCCCAGAATTACTTTTGGCATCTGCTTTGATTTCATTGAGGTTTGTATCTAGGAATTCAGCTAGTTGACTCAAAAGCACGAACCATATAGGAGGTTGGACTAACAAGTGAGTAAACTCAACTCCAATGGCAGCACTATATTCTTCCAAGGTAGGGGTAACCTCCAATCCTTACATGAAAAATGTCGCGGTGGTCGGATCCCAATAGAATGACATGGCTTGGACAAAGGTAGGTGGACATTCAATCTTCAGCAGGTCTAACAGATATCTTAGTCGCAAGCTGGCGTACTTCTAGCTAGCTTCACCTATGCTATCCCACCAGGCCATGAGCTCAGCTTGAGGGATTTTGACCATTTAGATATCATTTTTTCCCATCAAGTCTAAAATATACAAATGATTTTGAGAAATCAATCGCCAGAGATTACTTTTAAACATGATTATGCAAATGTCATAAAATATGCATGGACTAATTTAATTGCATATTTCAATTAAAGAAATAGAAATTATAATTCCTTTCAGGTATGAAGAACCTAACTCAAGGTCTAATTTGAATTTCAAAGAAGTAAATTATGCAATTAGTCAGAATCATCTTAGTGACTAATGGAAATAACAATGGCACATTCCATTGGTCAAAACATCAACTGTGAACATAATAGATGAAATTCCTTATTACAAAAAAGATATGTTATGAGAGATCGAGAGGGATCTCAAGAGGGGATGAGACACTAATCGAATTTATTCCAAAATAAGAAAGCCACAAAAGGCCTCTGGAATGTGGGATCTAAGCTATCTCTCTCCCAAGGTCTAATCTTCTTTGGGATTACAGTCGATCAAGATTTCCTTCTCGATGGCATCTTTGTCTTACCCCTCTTCAGGATATGGCTCGACAATCAGGACTTATTTCCTAGTTAAGCATTCCTTAGAATGCGAATGATAGTCTTTAGTAAGTTGGTTGAGATGTTTTAGCTCTTCCGGCCATTCTGTAGTCCATGGTACAACCACTTCAAGGGTCTTCTTGGGTTTTGCCTTTTTGAGTATGATGCGCTTTGGCTTTGTCTTGATTGCAGGGCGTCTCTTTTTCCCCCAAAGAGAAATCACAGGTTGATTCTCCCTGGCTTGACGTTTAGCTTTTCGGTGGGCATATATTTCCCTAGCTAAGTTGTTGCGATATTGCCTTTTCACCTCTAAATGGTGTCTGAACATCTCGTCCGCCTATCGCTTAAACCTAAAGTTATCGACATAGTAACTAGTCTAGCAGTCTTCAGCATATCCCAGCTTACATCTAGTCAACTCACGATCATGTACAAATCTAGTAAAATGCAACATTGTGTTCGGTCTAGGACGAGTGACTTTTCTTAAACACTCGAAAGTTACAAACTCAGTCGAACTTCTAGGGAACAACAACATCCTATCCCCTATAATTGTTACTGCAATCAATCATTAGAATGATCTCAAAATGTATGCAATGCATGTAGATGTAAGTGATATGCAATATATGAACATACTACAAAGCAATGAGTAAGGAAATACATCAAAAGTAAATGTCTTACCAACCAAAATCTCAAGGAACATGAAATATTTTCTCGTAACAATGGGTGGCTTTAAGTATACCAACCTTCCACAGCCATACGCATTAGATAAGTGGGAATATATTCTAGAAATAGAATCAGGTGAGGAACCTATGGCTCAAGCTCCCACGATCCAAATATGGCAGATTCCTCCCCAAGAAGGTTAGATATCACCAAATTGAATTGTGAGCGAGAATGAGCACGAAAGTCTCAAGTGCCATCAAACACGAGATTCCTTTGTATCCTTTCCCTATCTAAGGTAACCTAGAGGTAGTTGCAGTCGGGGTTTGACCGCTAGTGTATGCGATGTGTCGTGATCATCACAATGTAAGGTCATGCACAACAGTTTATATCAAACACCGCTTCAATATATGCATAAACATAAACAAACAAACCCAACTCCAACCTGTAGGAAAGTTGTCAACAAGCACTCCACCCCTTATTTTTTCAATCTGCAAAAATATCTAACACGATAGTTAGGGTATGTACCTCACTTTCGAAAGCACCTACAGAAAATAGGGTTGGATAAACCCGATCAACCTTTTTATCTACTCAAGTCCTCTAAAATTCCAAACCAAAGATTCTGGTTTGGAACAAGTCCCTAGCGGAGTCGCCAGTCTGTCACGACCCTCGGCGCACACTGTTTCGAGGGCTAATGGGCCGTCCGACGAGGGCCTCTCCCAAGGCCCATTACCCAAGTCTCAATGGCGGTATACGTGGTTGACCTTCTGTGTAGTCTGGTTACATGTGATACGTGTACATGCCAAAGAGTCGCCACCAATCATTTCGTGAATGGTATGATCGGAAACCCTATCGAATAGTTTAGAGTATTCTATTCAATTCTGCGGAAACTAGAAAAACGGAATCGGGAACTTTGTTACGTTAACTGTCAGAGTTGATGTCCTTTCGGCACCTAAATTGAATGATTTATCTAACCCTTAGATTTTATGCAGATGAGTGAGGTACAAACCCTAAAACTAGGAGTTCATAAAGATAGGATTGACTATCCTAACAAACACAGTCAATAAAATGAGTGCGCAAATCAAAGATCCAAACATGCATATAAATCACATGAAAGTAACATGGCAAGGCTAGTAAATCCCTATTAGCCTAGACAAATGTCAATTAAGGCTCAGAAGTATTTTTGACATGATTTGTCCTTGAGGGAAAAATCATAATTTTGAAGAATTTCAGGATAATTTTCCCAAGAAGCGAAAATGTGTCATTTCAGATGAAATATGGAGTCAAAAGATGGTGGAAATAGAATTGGTCGTCAAACCAATCCATTTCCCATTTTTAGGGGATTTTCCGAATTATTTTGAAATTTTTGGAGCGATTTACCCTTTGAGTGGTAAAACCGTCATTTCAGAAAGTGATGAGAAGTGAAAATCCCAAACATAAAGATTGGTCGACCTCTTGACCTAAATCCTAATTTTAAGTAATTTTCACAGCTCAATCGGAATAAGGAAGACGATTTACCTTTTGAGGGGTAAAATCGTCATTCTTAGAAAAAGGACGAGATTCAAAACTTCAAGCATAAGAATTGATCGTCTAACCGACCCTAATTCTTCTCTTGGCATTATCGACCTATCTCACTGTGACGCCCTGAAAATTCACCTCTGGCAAAGTAACCGAATTCAATATAATTGATTGATATCGAATTTCAATCGATGAAAAATTTTGGATCGCAAGGACTGAAGAGACAAAAATTGGACAAATTCTGAAGTTTCAGTCGGTTTAGATTAGGTTTCGAATTTCTTAGCCGTCATGAGTTAGGATTCAATCCTCGTGCTTGAGCCTAATCCCGACCGAACTTAGCCCTTGAAATTACCAAAATACCCTCAATTATTTGGCATGAGGGACAAAAATGGCCAAAAAGTCTTCAGGTGGACCCCACTCCTCTCTTTCTCTTGTCTGCTCACATTCCCTCTCACGTGACTCTCTTCTCTCTCTGCTCTTCTTCTGCTTCTTTCTTCTTCTTCTTGTCTTCTCCTTCTCCCATGGAATACCCCGTCCAAACCCCCTTCCTCACTTCCTCTCCTTCCTCCGGCGATTTTTGCGCTAGCACCACCCACCACCGACGGCTACTACCTCCAGTCACCTCCTACCATCGCCACCGACCCATCCCCAGCTGTCGCTAGCTGCTGGAAGCCGCAAAATCGCCGCGAAACCAAGCCCCCTGTTTCGGCCTCCACCTACTCGAGAATGTCGAGGCTTCCTCCATCCATTTTCGGTGCCATCGCCACCAACCATACCATGACGGGACTCCCGCGTGTCCTGAGCTTCAAGCCGACCTAGCTTTGCCGAACGTCGGCCGCCGGAGCAGCCGCAATTCACCCCAAAACCACTAGTGCCCTATTTTTGAGCCGGTTCGGGATTTTCTTCGATCCGGCCGAACCTGACGTCGCCGCCGCTCACCGCCACAACCGATGAACTCCTCAAACTCCCTTCTCCTATCCCTGAGCTCGTAATCGACCCTGAACCACTTCTCTGTCCTCGGCGCCCCCAAACCCAGCACGACCGATTCTGTTCGGCCTTGATTTCGCCGTCTCCGGCCGCCCTCCGTCGCGGCCACCGATCCTGATCGACTCCCCCGACCACCCAGTGCTTCCATCGTCAACCCTCGAGTCGGCCTCCGTTCGTCGATCGCCGAATCGGTAGCCATAACCCCGAAGCCGACCCTACCTTGCCCTTGGTCGAATGCCCTGTTCGAGATGGTTCACACGGGCCGTGGCCTATTTTAGCCTGCGCCGGGTGGCCGAGAACCTGGGCTGAGTCCATGGCCGAGTCTCTAGGCCATTGTGTCGAGTCCATGGGCCATTTAAGCCGAGAGTCTTGGGTCATCGTTGGAGGAAATTGGCTGTGATCCGCCGTCACCGTTCGCCATCGTTGCTCGTGCCATTGCCGTTGAGACCGCCCGAGCCGACTCAATTTGTGAGTTGATCCTAATCCTTGGTTAGGGCGCTAATTGCGCCCAGGATTAGTCATTTACTCAATTATGGAAATTTTATGTACGCGATTAGGGCCGATTTAGATAGAAATTGTGATTAAGTTAAATGATCGATCGATTAGGTTAGCCGGCTGATTACTTTGTCTGTGGCTAATTGTAATTAGTTGAAATTGATTGATTGATTGATTTGATTATGTTCGATCGCAAGCGAGGGACAGGTTAGAGACAAGCAAGCGATTGACGTTATAAATTGAATTGATTAATAAGGGCATTGTACGAATTGAGCTTTTTATTGTCTAATCAGTTTGGAATGCTTGGGATTGATTGATGACTTTATTGATTTGGATTTGTTGCTGAAATTTATGATTGGCTGTTCTAATTATTCACTGAGTGTTCGGTGGCCTGTTTGGGGTTTAATCGCCCTTCTGTGGTTGTAGTGTCTAATGTTAAACTGCATATGCATATAGCCGTGTGGGAAGTCAAAAAATATTTTTAGCATGAAAATGGCCTTTAGTCCGATCTTTTACATGCGTGAGTGAGCATCCAGCTTTAACCAAAGATAATGAAATGAGTTGATTGTTGGATATATTCGGGATGATCATATGAGCGAATGATGATGCTTTTCCTGGCAAGTTCGTATTGTACCAATTGTATAAAACCATACGACTTGCCAGAAGCACGTCAATTCTAGTCCGGTGCTAACTAGCATAGATGCAGGATTGGTCGGATGTCGATCGCAGTTTATGATGGACCGACGCCCCGTTTAGGGATTCCTACTTGTTGGCATCGTGCCAGGCGCACCGGAGACACCTCTTGTAGTAGCCGTTGCTGAGAGAAAAGGAACATAGCCCGGTCATATCGATAGAATGCTCGATTGCATCAAGGTGCTAGATCACGTTATTTGTGGAAGTCGAATCATGCCTTCTTTCGTGTAGATCCTTTCATGTGCCATGGGCACGATCATCGTTAATAAACGGACTTGTGTGATGTCCTGTGCGTACTTGTGGTTGAGATGCTTATATGTGTGATCATCTGATTAGCTGTGAGTCAAGTCAGGCATCACATTATGTGTGGCTGAAGCTAGCAAGTATGCATGTGGATTGTTTTTATATCGTGACTATACTTGGGTGTTATATGTGGTGATTTGTTATTGTGAGACTTCTATTAAGATGCCCGGACGAATCAATTTCCTAACCGAGTTTATGCTTGATTCACTGAGATTTATTTTCACTCCATCGTGAAATAACATTTTCATGTTTCAAGTGATGGAGCCTCGTAGACGTTAAGGATTGACTTTTGGATTAGTCATCTGAAGTAAGATGAGAAGTTAGTCTTACCTGACTGAGTACACCTGCTAAGGTTTTGTCTAGTCACTCTGAAGTATGGAGTTGTGTACGTACGGAAGTAGTATCGATATAATCAAGATTTATTTGTGGTGTTTGACTCCTACTATTCTATTCCTGTTGGTTTTTATTGTCAGGGAGTTGACACGTTTCTACATGCTTAAGTAAGTAATAGGTCGATAGTGTGCCTAGGACGCTATCTCTATGACCTCGTGGCAATTTGACAAGAGATGTCGCAGGCTCGAGAGTTGGGGTGTGACACTCACTTATAAGGCAGAGGCGATTTACCCCTAAAGGATAATATCATCAATTCTTGAATGAACAGATAAGAAATCCCAAAAATAGGATCGACCAGTAGTCAGTGGTCAATCCTCAATTTTTGCGAATTTCTGGAATGTTTAGGAATTGTCCACAATTTTCCTACATTTTTTTTCTATAATTGTTTAACATTTTTTAGATTTTTCCAGGATTTTTCCAATTTTTTAATATTTAAAAATCATTTTTCTAAATTTTTTAGTAAAAAAATGATTCGGACCGGGTCGACCTGACCCACTCGGGTCGGATACCCGGCCTAGAACCAGACCCGCGCAGCCCTAACCTCCAAAACGACACTGTTTCGCTTTTTTTTTCCTTATTATTCAGTTTTAATCCAACGGTTCCTATTGAACCACGTAGCTATTCCTCGGCCTTAGGAAGGTTGATTGAAACCTACGGCTCAGATCATAAGCCGACTACTCAGCCGTCAGATCTAATTACTTAAACCTACAGTCACGATTAAAAGCCGAGACTCGATCTGGACCGTCCACCCTCACTAACCTAATCGACGCTGCTTAACTACTAACCTAAACGACACTGTTTCGGCTTGTTTTGATTTTTCAATTTTAAAACTATTTTCGAATGTTCCTAATTACTAATCGGACGGCCACTCAAAATTAAATTCGATTTATCTAAGCCGTTCGATCTGTTTATTCGAATAATGGACCCTAACGACCAAGCTGGTCGGGCACACACGTGGACCAAAGACGTATTGACATCAAAGCCTTTAACTCTTTGATCAGCCACGTCAGCTTCATCTTCAACCTCTCGACCCTGGCGAAATGGATAACCGATCGCCTCCAGCGAAGATCCAATGGTGAAACCTTAATGGAATTGCACAAGACCGACGCCAATCAACTCGTCTCAATGTTTCGCATCACATATTTCAGAATTAACACATTTCATCAGCAGAATCAAATGTAGGCAAAGTTGAACCAGTACGAGTATAACTACTCCAATCATGCGATTCTTGTCATCTCAAGTCAATTCATCAACATAGAAGCATCACAAGAGGTTCGGAACACTTACCTCAAGCTCCGATTGAGCTCGCATGACCTATATTTGACTAGGCGACTTTGAACAGTGATCGGCAATGAAGGTCGAGTTTGGAGACTCAATTCTAGATATTCAAACAAAGTCGATGCAAAATGAAGATGCGATGATGGTCAGTGATGCTTGGGGAACAAAACGCATACACTAAATGCAAAGATTAAGACCGGAGACGAGATTTGCCATTGATGCTCAATGAGAAGCTCGAAGATTGGACTCACCTGTTCTAGAGGTTTCAGGAGGCGCGGCCGGCGGCGATCGCTTCCTTGAAGCTTGGGCGACCTCCTGATGGCCTTTACAAGCTTTGGTTTAGCCACAAAAGGCCTAACCGATGCTCTACAAATTCAAGCTCAAACCTTCGACAATGGCGATGGAAGGTGAGCTCTCTCCTTCTCTATACTCTCTCTCTATTCTGTTTTTCTTTAGCAACAGAATGAATCCTCCCCTTTAACAGAAATCCCTCCGAAAGGTTATATATCACTTTCAAAATTTTGGCACCGAACAATGGAGTATATACCGGCTTCGATCGCACGTGAGGCCACGTGTTTTTAGGTCCAAACGGCGTCAGAGATGATGGGCATTCCGTCCAACTCCGTTTGGTTCTCCGGCAGGTTTAATCTCGCGCGAATTTGGCACGAATTTGAGCTGTGTTTGTAAATATTGACTTTTACAGGTCTCGCGAGGTTGACCAACCAATTACTCCCTCCTCAAGCGATGTTAAACGATGATGCGAGGTGTTGATCATCGGTCAAGAGTGACCGCAACATTACGCCTACCAATGCTCGCACAATTACTTGAGAATTGACCTTCAATTTGATGATCAAAATCAACCTACGGACTTTTCACTTGCACAGCAGCTCAAGGAAGAAGATGACACTGTAGCGGACCGGTTCGATCGGTCTGACTGGGCCGTCTGACCGGTCAAAACTGGTTCACAATTGATTTTCTAAAATTAACCTTAATTTGGGGGGAATTTTTTCAAATTGAACCTCTAAATCGAACTTAGGACATAAATATTATCTAAAAATGTGATTTTACCCAAAAATTCATGTTAATTTCTATAAAAGCCACAAATTTGTCCTTAATTTCAATTCAAAAAATTGTGAAATCGAAGGCTCAAATAATCAAATTGGACCAAACCACCTATGCCAATCGATTCGGAATGATGAAATACATTGGGCAATGGCTTCAATTTATAAAGGTAGCCCTTGAATTGAAAGTAATTTCAATTATGCTCAAATTCAAGGACTCAATTGCAAAAAAGCATGCAATTCTTGCCCGATCCATGCAATTGAACAATTTGTGCGAATAATTGGGCTAAATTGCAATGAAAGACAATTAGATTGAATGTCAAGACCCCAAAAATGTCGAAATTGCAAATTAAAAGACTCAATTGATGTTTTTTACCAAATTTAATTATATGTGTAACAAAGGAACACATAAAATAGAACTTGAATTTGGACTTTTTATGAGGTAAAAAATACAAAAGAATTAAAATAAAAATATTGACTATTTTTTCATATTTTTGTGACCTCAAATGCTATTCTTCTTGAATTTTCATCTATTTTCCTATTTATCGAAAATATTAAAAAATACAAAAATGAAGAAAATTATTTTTTATTTAAAAATAGTTCCTTAGGCTTGGCCAAGGCTACCAAAGTCTATTTTTTGTGAATATTTTATGAATTTTTCAAAAATAAACTAAAAAAGACTTGTTAAAAATCAGGTGTCAACAATAGGGTCTTACTAGGGATACCACGTTATATTCATGTGATTTATCTGCGTGTTTTGGATCCTTGATTTGTGCATTTTCACTATTAATTGTGAGTACTAGGGCAGTCACTCCTATCTGCATGAACTTCTAAATTTAATATTCGTACCCCACTCATCTGCATGAAATCGTAAGGTTAGATAAATCATTCAAGTTATGTGCCGAAAGGGCGTCAACTCTGACAGTTGACTTAACAAAATCCTCGACCTCATTTCTCTAGTTATCGCAGAATCGAATAAAATGCTCTAACTGTTCGATAGGGTTTCCGATCGTGCCTTCCGCAAAACGATTGGTGGCGACTTATTGGCATGTACACACATCACATGTCACCAAACCACACCGAAGGTCGGCCACGTATGCCAACGTTGCGACTTAGGTAACAAGCTTTGGGAGAGGCTCGCGTCCGACCAAATGAGACAATCCATTAACCCTCGAGAATCTCTCATCGGCGAGATTTTTCGAGGGTCGCGACACCGAACTCATCTTTTTCTTCGATCCAAAGACTCATGAGCCTTTCAGCTTCCATGATTTTCTAGTCTCCGTCCATTTTCCTAAAGACCTTGCCATTCAACTATGTCTTAAAGGCAGGTTCTATCTTGAGTTTGAACCTTATTTTTCATAATATTGCGCTCAGCAATTTGGCCTACAACAGGCTGTCCCCATGACTACTCCTTACCTTATGGATTTCCCACTGATGTATAAGAAGGCATACAAGCTTGATGATGACGCTTCCCTCTTTTGCTACGCTTGAGTGACTATTTTGATGTATAGGTGCTTCTCTAAGAACATTACTAGAGCTCTTCAATTTGGCCCTGAGATACTCCAGAATATACAATCTAGTGGTTATCATTTAGCCTCGAAATTCCTTACAAAGCAACTATTACATCACTTTTTAACGGGAATAGGATCAAGCATGTTGGCTTGATTATGAAGGAAACGGATAAGGGCAAGAGCAAAGTCCTCCCGCGGGATGGTTCCAAGTGCTCAATAGCTTTTATTGCAGATAAGGATAGGTTCTATTTTAGGATTTAAAAAGTTCGCTGAATATTATGAATGACCTTACTTGCCTTTATCGATTAGATGAGGATCCAGACAATGAAGATGATGAACCAATTATTTCCTTTCAATGGCAAAAGCGTCTTAAGTCTTCAGCCGAGCCTTAAATCACTCTTTATGGTGCTGATGAATCTCAAACTATTTCTCTTCAAGATCTTTTGCTGAGTATCATTCAAACCGTTGAAAAGCTCACCAAGTCACATGTCCATGATGCATCGTCTAATACTTCAGTTCTTTGTGCATCCTATGGTACTCCAATTCCGCCGCCCTTAAGTATCCACGATGATCCTAACTTTGACTCTTTATCGAGTACATTTATCCAACAACCTACTTGCAATTGAGGGGCCGCATGGTGAACCTTCTTTCTCGGGGCTCATTGCTTTTCAGTCGCCATCAGTGGCTGATCTTCCACTTGTCGAGGATATCCCAGATCTTTACATAGCTCAAACGTCTATGGAGGACATTCAAGCTTACTTTCTCAACCCTCTCATTCTTCTGAGCCTTAGGACACACTTTGAGAAGGCATTTCTCTCTCCGCGGAGGTTCTGGGTTGGCTAAAGGTCAAGTTGTCTCGTTTCCTGGACCTTATTTTCTCTGGGGTTTCTTCCTTTGTTGACAATTCGAAAGCCCTCGAGCACATCAAGTCTATGATGGTAGAATTGACTAGGGAAGAGTTCAGCATGCTGCTTCCTTCAAGTGTGGTTCATCGTCTGAAGAACTTTTAGAAGAATTTCTCAACTGGTTTCTCCTACTGCCAGAGATGCAGAAACCAAGTGGTTACTCTGACCAGCTTTGACGACCAATCTTTAAATGTCGAAACTCAAGTAGCAGAATATTTCGTGAGTCAAGAATGACAATCTCTACGGTCTATCGCCACAGAGATAGTGGAACTGGACAAGAGAGAACAAACTCTCAAGCAACAAAAGCTGGCAATAGAGAAGGAAATAAAGGAAACATGCCTCCGACGATCAACCATATTTTGTCGTCGATTGACTATCGAAGACCAACTGAAGGCATCTATTGCTTCTTTGGAAGAGAGGAAGCAAGAGGACCTTGTTCGGATGGCACAGGAAGAAGCATGACTGTGCTAGACTCGAAGTGAATTCATAGCCCGCAACAGAAAGTTTGAGGCTACACTGTATAAGCTTCTCCTAGATTTCAAGAATGCCTTGTATCCCAAGAAATCCTAATGAAACTATCTTTCCTTTTTCTTGCTTTCGCGTCAAAATATCTGCCACTATCCCACGTTCACACAATAACGCAATTATGTGAACGTAGGATAGTGGCAGATTATCGCCTCTCTCTCTATATAAATGTGAACATTGTAGGGGTGATCTGAACTTACTCATCATGGCAGACTATTATCTAGTTTTTTTTTGTTTCTCAAGTAGCCTTTCATCTGTCACGCCTTGATGATCTTTGGGGCTATGAAGATAAATGGGAAGTACCTCTTTCCCATATGGATTGTTAATATAAAAATAGCCATATTGTCCTAGGTCTACAACTTAAGCGATTATCTCCTTCTTCAATGTTGGTAGAGTGCTTCCCTTACCATTGTAGAGAGATCTTCTCTATCGAGCAAATTATCTACGCTTTTGATTGGCTAACTTACAACCATCGGATTGTCTCTTACTCGTTTTTTGATAGGCAATTTTTTACTGAGTATCGATGATTAAAAGTAAAATTTTATACACCGTGGGAGAAAGCTAGGATCGACAAATCATTGGTGTTCTATGGCATATCTATCAATTCTTCGAAATATGGTTTGATTGGTAGCATGTGTTACTTCTAGTCACCCTCGTCGAACTGTTTCTTCTTTCCCACCAATCCAGTGACTATCACTCTTCTTGATATCTAGTTCTTGAATGATCTTTCCCTTTTTATCGAATGTAATGCCCAACATATAGATGACCAATTTTATGCTGATGCATTCTATTGTGTGAATTCATCTTATGACACATTCATGGGTTACTATAGTAATTTCGCAAGACCTCCTTTAGCAAAGGAACATATTGCTTTCCTTTTATGCTGGCTTTGTCGATACATCTTCTGCCTTCCCAATCTTCGAGTATCCTCAGAGTTTCTAGACATTGCCTATGCATTAGCACGTGGCATCGACATAGGATTAGGTCGAATGGCACTTGCATCGTTATATCGTAGCTTGATGGATGCGCAAAGTTCCTTGACAGGTGGACTTTCGACTCCTTTTTCTGGTCCATTGTGGCTCTTGCACGATTGGCTCCGAATTTATTTTCTTCAGTTGTTTCATGAGGAAGATATTATTTTAATAGCGAAATCATCTATCAAAACAGCTTTGGTCATGAGATGTTCAGCTGTGTACTTTGACAACTACCAAACGGCTCCACTCCATTCGACAACTTTCTCTTTGTTTTGATGTCTCTGACCGACTTTGAGTTTTTCAAGTTGGCTAACAAAGGCATTGTCTACGACTCGCTTAATGAAAGTTCATATGCACACCTATTCTGGATGAGTATTTTGATTCCATCTAGCATTGCCCTGAACTTGTCCAATGAAGGTGAATTCTCATTTGGCTTTGAAATCTGCAGTCATCACTACTGAGCTCACTAGTTCGGGCTTACTCAAGGTATTCCGATGTGGATAGTTTACTTGGTGAATTTTCCTTTCTCCCATGGTTGAGCAATGAATTCGGATCTAATTTGTCACATAGAGATCGCCCAAACCATTTATGGCCGTCTTTTCTTCACCAACTTCTCGAGTCATCCATCCAGTCTAGTACTCTTTGACAGATGGTAGGCTAATTATCGCCTCTCTTTTTCTAAATGACATCGGTGGCATCCTTTCAAGGGTTCATCGAATTCCATCGGGCTTATCGCATCCTTATAAGAAGCGTGCACCACTATTTATGTCGAACATCATTATTGAGCCATTGACTAATGAGGCATCCTTGTGTTCTTTCTTGTTGGCTGCGTCCAATCGTTATTTTGTTAACTTTTCTCCAAACGTGGATGACTTGCTGGCCTCAAATGATCGTACCAAGGACATTTTCGATAACTCATGGGTGGTTTCTACTAACTTTATCCACGCCTCAAGCGGCCCATCGAACATGTCTTATGACAATTATCACCTTATCTATGCTAAATGGCCGCAAATTCATGACCTGATGGAAGGAGGGTATGTTGTCATATGCAATAACACGGCTGCCGAGGATGAAATTAAAACTCTCATTACCTTCTTGGCTCATTTGCCTTACTTGATCTAGTGTCATGCCCTTGAATTTTCTATCAATGAATTCTTCCTCACGTTCAACTTGACTTTGAGATTGTATAGGGCGAGGCAAAATGACTTGAAAGCAATTGCAAAACGAGAAAAAGACGCTCTTCTTGCTAATGAAGAACCCACCCGCCAACGTAATGTTCTTGATACCTTGAATAGTGATGGGCATACCTCCTTGTAAACTTTATCCGTTCAACTAAAGGTGATAAAAAAAATAGGAAACAACCTGCGAGACTTTGTGCCTTGAGCTGCCAAAGGCATTAAGCGACATGTACCATAATTCCTTGTTACTTATGTCAACATCACCTTGTTTAATTTCGTTGTCCTCATTCTCAATAAATATCTATTAATTTTGGCATTGTATGTTCATGATTCATCACGATAAGATCTCCAAAGCTCACTTTTCTTCATGGCTTTTAATGACAAATGGCATTTCAGATTTTCCCCTCGAATTCGTGCAGTCATGACACTTCGATGGAAATGGCAAGTGACTAGGAAATTGTCGTCCACGTCATTCGGGTTAACTGCACCCTTCTATTTTTCACAAGGCACTTGATTGCCTCGTAACTCGGTACCTGCGTGTTATCTCAACTACTCTGGTCACCGAAGAGTCGTGTTTGGATACTTTGCATCATGGGTGAGACGTCTCTTAGATTTTATCTATAAATAGCACTTACCCATTCCAAGTGGATCCTTATCCAAACCCTTCATCTTTGAGTTAATGAGCGATCCTCTTTCTTTGCAACTATGAAGTCTATACTTTCCTCTGCATCTCCGTTTGACTCTTCACCTTTTGCCTTTACCTCACGAGTTTACCTCTCATTAGAAAGAAATTATCTCCTTCGTAGGCTATACCTACACCATGTCGGCGGTACATCCTAAGGCCCTTGACATGATAAACTCCCTTATAAAGCGTGCCGCTCCTCTACATCTCCCTACTGGCCACCCATTTTGGGAGGATTTTGACGAGTTTTTCGTCACTTTCGACTATGGGGTCAACAAGTTTCGGCAAAATTTGACGGCGATCTCCCACCATGATTTCGTTGAGCACGAACTATGGTGCAAGATTGAGGAAGTTGAGAATGGTGAGATGGCGTACAAAGCGCTTTACAATGCCCAAGAAGCATCCTTGCTTCTCACTCCAGCGTCCCCAACTTTGGAACATTATCTCTGACCGGTTGGCAATGAGCTAGCGAAGCCTGAAGAAGTCTTTGAAGGATATTAAAAGACAAGAGCATGAGTTCGCTAAAGGTTGTGAGGTCCGTTCCTTAGCTTCTGTCGAGGGTTATGCCGAAACCCTAAAGGCGATGCTAGACGCCATTAATGACCGCGTACAGGCCCAAATAGAGCATCTCCAAAAGTTGGAGCAAGAACGGGACGGCCTTGAGGCTTTCATGGATGGCCTGGCTAAAGCAAAGCATCATGCTGAGGAGGAGAACAGGAAGCTAGAGGACCGTCTCTGCCACTTTGTCGTTTGCTTCAAGGAGTATCTCAGGAAGAAGTGAGGATGGATTGGGCCGAGCAAGAAAAGAGGAGAGAAGAGAGAGAGAGAGAGAGAGAGAGATGTATTTCCCCCCTTTTTGGATGAATAAACTGCATTTTCTTTACTCTTTGCCCCCTGGTTCATCTGCAATCTGTTGCATTTCCCACATGGATGGATAGAACTTTTTCAAATATTTCGCATTAATTGATCACTGTAGTTCTTTGTCATCAATCTCCATTATTTGATATGTGTTCCTTGAAAGAATGTCGGCTATCAGATATGGTCCTTCCTATTTTGACGATTACTTGTCTAACCTTCGTTGTCGAAACTTGTGGGCAAAATAGATTTCCAAACCAAATCACCCATGTCAAAAGGCTTGACTCTTACATGCCTTTTGTAAGATTTGGCAAACCTTCGTTTCTGAGCCATTAACTTTTCAAGTGCTAGGGTTCGACTTTCTCCTAATTTATTAATGTTTGTGTACATCATCTCATCTTATTGTTCTTTTATCATACTGTCTTGGAGTTTCACCCTTAATGAATGCACATTAATTTCGAGTGGAAGCACGACCTCTTATCCGTATGCCGACAAGTACGGACTGACACTAGCACCCGATCTCTTTAATGTTCGACAAGACCATAAGAATGTTGATAGAAATGAATCCCATTTTCTTGGGTTGTCTTCTAAGTACTTTTATTTTATCAAGCCAATGATAATCTTCTTTGAAGCTTCAGTTTGACCATTCATCTGGGCATAATAGGATGTCGAATGGATTATCTTAATTTCTCTTGACTTAGTAAAATCCAATATTTCTCGCCCCGTGAAGACTGTTCCTTGATCAGTAATTATAGTCTTTGGGATACCAAATCGATGAATGACCCATTCTTCGATGAATTCCTTCACAACTTTTTGTGTTATGTTCCTGTAAAAAGTTGTTCTAACCTATTTGGTGAAGTAGTTCGTGGCCACTAAGATGAAACTATGTTTCTTCGACGAAGGTAGATAAATCTTTCCTATCACATCTATTGCCCATCCTAAAAAAAGACTACGGCTTGATGATTGGATTCATCAACACAACAGGGACATGCTGGACGGGCCCATGTCTTTGGTAGGCTTGACATCCCTTAATATAATCGATGCAGTTCTTGGTGGTTGTTGGCCAAAAATAATCATCGCCTTAGCAACCATTTGATCTTCTAATCGGCCTGATGTGCCCTGTAAATTCCTTTATGGACCTTCGTCATAGCTAGCGTGGCTTCTTCTTGTCCCAACCATCTCAAGAGTAGCCCGTCGACCGTCTTTCGGTATAGCTCATCATCAATCAAGAGGCACTTTAGGGCTTGCCACTTAAAATCTTTACTGCATGGGCTGGGTTTCTTAAATAACTTATCAAAGAGATTCTCCAATCTTGTCGATTGGGAGCCTAGCTTAAGCTCTCGGCCATTTCTTACCAAACCATCATCATCGAGCTTCAATTGAAGGCAAGACTTTTGTTTGGATAATAATGTGGTTAGCTAATTCTTTTGATATCTTGTACTCGGATGTCATCTGAGCTAATTTCTTTGGCTTTTGAGTTTTCGCTTCTCCTGATATAGATCAAGTCATATTCAACAAAGTTTGATAGTAATCTCTTTGTCAAACTATGGTGTAAGATGATGTTCCCATTAAGACATTGATACTTACCCTTGAGTTGTCTTATCACCAGCTGAGAATCACCTTTAATCTTGACTAATCGAACGTTCATGTTGATTACGACATTCAACCCTACAATTAGGGCTTCATATTCGGTCTGATTGTTTGAGCAATCAAAATCAAGCCTGAACACGAGCTTTGTTTTTTTTTTTTTTGTTGTTGTTGGTAGGGAGATATGATCATAGTTCCGGCACCTGCTGATGCTATGATCTATTGAAATAGAGTGCCTAGGGCGCATCACAAAAGTATTTTTCATCATCTTCTATTTTTAAGCCCGTTGGGCATTTGGTGATGAAATCAAACACAGCCTACCTTGTGGCACGTAAATCAAATTGATTTCTATCATAGTAAATGCCCATTTTGCAATCCGGCCTCTTATGATTCATCTTGATAACATATACTTGATTACATCTATTTTGCATATAGCATGCACCGTGGTGGGAAGCATATAATGTCATAATTTCGTACAGGCATGATACAATGACAGACAAAGCTTTTTAATAGGAGTATATCTTGTCTCAGCATCATTCAACATCCGATTTAAATAGTACACAACTTGCTCTTTTCCTTCATCATTTTCCTGGGCCAACATACTCCCGACCGTGGTGTCAGTCTCGGATAAGTATAATTTTAGCGGCCTTCCTATTTTTGGTGGCATCAAAACTGGTGGCTTGGTTAGATATTCTTTCAATCGGTCAAAAGCCACCTGATACTTTTCTTCTCATATGAACTCATGTTCATTGTTGTTCTTAAGCAATGGAGAGAATGCCACAATTTTTTCTGATAATTTAGCTATAAAACGTCACAGAAAATTTAAATTTTCAATTAACATTTGAAGCTGCTTTTTATCGAAATGGATCACTTGCCTTAAAAGTAGTTGACTTGGCCCATCCCCACTCTCTATAAAATCATTAAAAAAAAAATCCCCTACAAAAAGGGGGATGGAGGGTGGGAATCCCCCAAGTCATCTGCTTTTAAGGCAGGTGATCGAGATCCACTTTTTATTAGCAGGCGATGACAATTCTATAATAGCTCTGGCCTTGTTCTTATCTATTTCTATTTCTCTTTGATAAACCAAGAAGCCCATAAAATTCCCGACCTTTATCCCAAAAGCACACTTCAAAGGATTCATTTTTAATTTAAACTTGTGCATCCTTATAAAGGCTTGTTCTAACTGGACTAGATGACTTGCCTGGTTGGTCTTGATTATGACATCGCCAATGTACACTTCCATGAATTCTCTAATCATGTCGTGAAAAATGAAGCTCATGGCCTTTGATAGGTGATGCCAGCGTTCTTTAAATCGAACGGCATGACAACCCACTCAAAAGTTCCGATGGCACCAGGACATCTGAAAGCTGTCTTGTGAACATCTTTTGCTGCTATGAATATTTGGTTGTACCCTGAATGTCCATCCATGATAGACATAATTTCATTGTGAGAGGCCGAATCGATCAGCATATCGGCCATGGGCATCTGGTACTCATTTTTCGATGTAACAATATTCAAATCGCGAAAGTCAATGCAGATCCATATTTTTCCATTCTTCTTCTTCACTAGGACAATATTTGACAACCATTCGACATACCCTGTCGTCCTTATGAATCCAGCAGAGAGGAGCTGCTCAATTTCCTCTTTGACTTTAAGGATTACTTTTGGCATAAACCTTCTTGGTGCTTTTTGGTGCAATCGAAATCCTCTTTTAATTGGCAATTGATGCTCGACCACGCTCCTTACTAGACTAGGCATCTATGGTAGTTCCAAGCAAAATAGTCTTTATATTTCCTTAGCAAGTTTATCAACTGTGTCTTATACGGCTGCTCAAGCAACTTGCTTACATATGCCGATTAAGGGCAAGCCTCATCTCTAAGGTTTACCTCATCTAATGGATCTTGAGCTTGAATAACATTGTCATCTTTTTTTATGGGAGATTCTTCAAAATCTAGGATGTCATCAACCGTTTCGTTGACTTGCTCAACTTATTCAACCCTATAGGCCTTATACCTCTCAACGAGGTCTTGTAACAATTGTTGATCCTCCATTAGCAAACTCATCGAGCTGTACCGTTGGTTCATTGATAGGGACCCACTCAGTATTTTTCTTGTCAAAACAGAAGAAAGCAATGTCCCTTAAATCAACCTCATCAGGTTTCAAAATACGAAGGCAATCGTCTGGCATGATCTGGTCCCGCCCTGATATTCGAGTCCATGTTACACAAGTCTGAGAGTTAACTTTTACGTACTCTACCTTATCCTCATTCCAGATTATGTAGTGTCGAAGGGACACAATGGTTTCTGTGTATCCAATCTCTTCTCAGGAGTAGATTGCATGAGCCATCAACATATACAACACAAAAAGATGTCCTTGATATTTTGGATCCCATAGTCAGATTTGCAACAAATATCCCTTTCATTTCGATAATCTGACTAGTGAAATCTGACAATTGAATATTCGATGAGATAAGCTCACTGTCAGTCTTTCCTATCTTCTTAAAGAAATTGTACGGGTTGAGATTTATTGTCGAACCACCATCTATGAAAACCTTCATCAATGGTCACCCATTTATTTTGGCATTAATATTGAGCGACCTTAAGCGATTGGAGATTTCTTCGAGGGGCTTCTTGAATTCCATGGTCTCTTCGTTATCGAAGCAAAACTGAGCACTCTCATTCTTTTTTATAGTGACTTCATCATCATGATCAGCCAAAGACAACTCAAGTCAAAACTCATTAGGCAGCTTAACTTGGACTATACAAGAGCTTAATGGTGATATTGACCTGCTTATGCGGGTTCTGAATCGAGACTTTGATTTCGATGATCCCAGAGATTCGAATCGCACATGATCTTGCTCTTGAGCTGGTTGTGCCTCCTATGGTTTGCGTTTCCAAACCAAATTCCTTGCTATCCGATGTCTAGCGTGGTTCGTAGTTCTCGACGCTGGTTCAGGGTCATATAAATTTATTTGTCGTTGCAACATACCAGCTCTTCTTTTCCTCTGAACCATTCTCTTTTTTGTACGAGTCATGGTTTCTTTCCTTTTTTGGGCCTACGTGATTTTGTACCAAGATCCTTCTTCAGGATTGTTTAGTATCTTAAGAGTTCGTTGGCGGTGTGGTTTGTTTGGGACTTGTTAATCTCGACATGCCCCTCCGTCAAACTCTTTTCCCCAACCATAGAGAACTCTGCCTGATTATGAATACGATGGGGACCATAACTTACATAATAATCAACATTTCCACTAGGTTCTCCCAATGTATCAATGGTTAGATCTCCTTCTTCGTGTCATTGCTTGAATGATTTGTAATGCTTCTAACAAGGAAGAGTCTTCTTGGGCATTGCGTCCCTTTCGTAGGGGAATCTTGGACCCATTTGATCAACTTGATTGTTTGTCTAGTAATTGCACTTGTATCTATCTATATTCTCTAGTTTTCTTCTGCATCGAACGCATAGATTCTACCACTCACGTTCTTTACCCGATTGCTTTAGGGAGACTATCACGACCCGAACCCGGCGAGCACGCAAACATCCTACCTAGCTGTTCATCTTACGATTGACTCTCAGCATCTTTCAGCCCATAACATACCAAATTCACACAAGAAAATGCACGAACAAAAACAAGACAACGACTCCTTCTCTTCATTACAAAAGAAGACTTTAGGACATTTAAACACAAGGAAATTTACTCTCAAGATAATGCATGGATTTGATTTACAACTCTAACTTCAAAACATTAAGAAATCCTCCCATACATCAAAATAGAAGGCAGAAATCCCAACTAGTCGAACTCCTCTTCGTCCTCTTCGTTTTCATCTTCCTCCAAGGGTCTCCATCAGGACTTCGGGTCTAAAAATATTGATCACACAACGGGGTGAGATAACAACCTCAGTAAGTCGACCCTAACCCTAAGCTAGGCTATTAGTATCTCTAGGCACATTTAAAAAAAATATTTCTTTTTCAAGCATGACAAGCAAGCAATTGGCAAAACCATGGCATTTTAGGCATCTAGGCCAAGACTTCGTGTCTCATGCAAGCATTTCTATCAGTCATGCTCATGTCATTCATGCATTCACTTTCCAATTCAAACTTCACAAGCCATACAAGCACATTAGAAATTTCATGTGCTCCAGGGATACTAGCACAAGGTTTAGTTCATAGCCATTTCTCGTGGGCTCCCTAGCTAAAACACTTATTAAGGGCTCGATCCCATCATAGTTCTCTTTATAATGGCCAAGCCCGCATTCTGACGCATCAGGCTCCTCATACTTCCCATTTCAATGGTCAAGCCCACATTCTGACACATCAGACTCGTCAATTTCAATTGCAACGGCCGAACCCCTCGTAAACACGGCTCTCAGGTCACACTTTCATTTGGCTGGACCCCCCGTAGAAACGGGTCCGAAGTCACATTTTCATTTGGCCAAACCCTTCCCCCCCTCCCCCCGCCCCTGGCCGTAAACACGGCTCCCAAGTCATATTTTCATTTGGCCAGATCCCCCGTAAACACGACTTCCAGGTTAAATTTTCATTAGGCTAGCCCCCCGTAAACACAGCTCTCAGGTCAAATTTTCATTTGGTCAAGCCTGCGTTTTGACGCATCAGGCTAATTAAGGCTTCGATTGGCCATTGGGACTTAATTCAATCAATTAAAGATTGCCCTCATAGGCCCTGCTTATCATAATTCAAGCACTCTCCATAAAAGCACGTTAGACTTATCATTTCAAGCATACCACTCAGCCTTACACAAAATTCATGCCTCCACATTAAACCAGATAACCACCGTGTGCACAATATACATCAACCATGCATTCGAATCAAAATTTCCCACTGCACGCCACATTTCACACGTGGCACAACTTCACCGAGCATTCATAGAATTAATTCAATAATTCCTAGGTACGAAAACATGGTACTCAATTAAGGACAAGTTATCGAAACTTCCATCCACAAAAACTGCCCAAACTAGGCCTCTATGACCAGGTTCATTCATGAATGAACTGACATTTTTCCACTGACTAGAATCATGTCCTTCAAGATCTTACGGATGTGTTGGCAAAAACGATGCTTAATTTGGATATCGAACAACCTATAACGACTCATTTTAAAAATAGTGCGCACTAAAAATAGAATAGTCGGTCTCTCGGGTCTCCAACATTTTTCGCCTCAAAATGAATTTTCAAACACTTTCAATTCCACCAAAAATTCACCCATTGGTAATTCAGAAGGGTTAGAAATCTTCTTACCACATAAATAAGCTACCCAAAGTCCACAAAAATCTCATTGGAGCTCATGACCAAAATTGCTTTCCAATGGACAGATTTGTCCTTTCTAAAATCTAAGAAGGAAACAACCATTAAACTCCATTAATTTCACTCCAAACTCTGACCAATAGTTCATTAACATGTCAAGCCAAGATTTAGGGTCATCCTACCTTTCGTTCCAAGCAAAATTGATTCTTAAATTACTCCCGAAGTCCACGGTTCAGTCAGCTTACCCCAATCTGTTTGGTTCAAACAATTATGCCACAAACATCCATCAAACTTTATTGAATTCTCATAATTCCTCAAGCATCATTATCATAACATACTAAGCTAAGGTTAAGAGCCAACTTTCTAGGGATGATAAGCCAAGACGCCCATGAAACCAGTGGCTAAAGTCCTTGGTCAAATCAGTTTCTCGGTGGCACACAAGGGCAGCAAGAGTCCTAGCAGGTTTCGCCCATATTCAGCCATATAAGACCCACTAAACCAACCCTAGAATAATCATCAACCTGTTAACACTTTCAACAATGGTCGAGAATCAACTCACCAAGAGTTTCAACGAGGAAAACCAGCCAAAGAAGTCAGTAAGCTCATCGGTTCAACACGTCCAGACTTGGCCCGGTTTTGTTCGATTAAGAACAGTAAGGCATTAGCCCTTAAATCCAATTATAATTCATTCTCCAACCCACAAACATAATTCTACATATATTAATAAGTTTGAGAGTTGGTCTTACCAAAAATGAAGTCAAAACAAGCCCGAAAATCCCATTTGAATCTCCTCGGGTCCGAATCAGTCTGGCCAGCGACCTTTTCTCACTAAAATGGCTCTACGAGACAAATGGATGAGCCAAATAAGGCTCATAATACCTTGTTAGAACGGAAAAAGAAAGGGCTTTCTAATAGTGGGTGGACCGTCGTCATCGGATGATGGATGACAAAGTTATGACTGGAATAGTAAGCATGGTCAGAATTGGGTGGGTGGAGCCAAGCGAGAAAAAGAGAATTTTGAAAGGAAGAGTGTAATCCCTTGTGAGGCTCGGCCAAAATGAAGAAAGAACAAGGAGATGGCTTTCTTGGCAAGCTAAAGAGGAGAGAGAGAAGATTAAACTTGAGATAATTGGTTTAGGCTAGGGCTTAGGATAGGTAAGTGAGATTAGATTAGAGCATTGATGGCTTTATCTTTATCTTCATAATATATAGGTGACAAATGACCATATTGCCCTTATATTTTTAACCATTTAGAGGAGGAGGGTGAATGACTACTTTACCCCTGCTAATTCTTGAAGGCATGAGAAATCTCCGGGGGCAAAAGGGTCATTTTCGCTTTACGATCCAAAATCTCACTTTTCCAATCTTATGAGGCAAGTCATGATCTTAATTACCCTCGATGAGGCAGCATCCAATTCTTTCCAAATGTTGGAATTCTTCAATGTCTACTACCCAATTCCGAGGTTCGATTCATGTCGAGTTCTCGTTAACTGTAATTCCAGTTTATCTCAAACTAACGGACGACTCTTGCAGGCGCTACGCGTATCGACCTTAGGATTTCTCAAGTCGTGACGACTTTGGTTGTCATGTGATTGCAAAAATTTATCACTAGTTCCTACGGTCCTGATCATCGAAATTCGATTTAGGAAATTCTCGCAAATTACACATTGGTTAAGCGGAATCACCCGCGTTCCAACGTATAACGCTAGCAAGGCATTCCATGATCATTCCTAGATCGATCTCTACTGGCCCAAAATATCCCATCGACAATCCTTATGATCAAAGTGACATCTCCTATTTGAATTTCTCAAGCCTACATACCCGACTTTACATTAGTCTTTCCCTTTCGATTAGTTAACTCAAGAGTGACCAACTTTAAGCGAGATATAATTGAAACACGCCGATCGATATCTTTCTATCCCGTAACCTCGAGAGGAGTTGGAATTCGGAATGCCATAACTCTTCCCCCTTAAAGAAATTTCGTTGTCGAAATTTACAACCTTCCAAATCATCCAATCTTACGAGGTATTAACACATCATCGCTTTTTCACTTTCCAAAGTAGCCCTTTCGTATTGTCGGGGACACACAAGTCCCATTAGCTTGACCTTGATTGTCCAAATCGAACCATAACCTTTTCGACTTCTGAGGCAATTTCATGATTGAGTCATTTATAGTTCATCCTCAATTCCATTCGAGATTCTCCAATGACCATTTATTCCACCAACTTACAACGGTTATGCTTTTCCTCGTTAGCACGTTTCAACTTCCAGCCATATGCTTGTTGACACCTAAATTTTGAAAAAACGGGTCGCGACAATGCTTGATTTCCTTCATTTTTAGTCCATCCATTCCTAGTACCAATGTAAGTCTTGGTACACCTTCGTGCCATTCCACTAGGTGCCATGGTTCTTCCTATGAACTTCTCATAGGATCCTCTCCTCAAATTTCCCTTCTATTCATGGGCACACTCCTTCGTCCTTGAACTTTAAGGTTTCCACCCTCAATTTCAATGTTCCTTCTCCAAGTACTCAGAAGTTTAGATTTTCTTCCTGTTGTAATTACTTTTATAATCCTTTGGATATCAAGGCCCGTCCATTGCAACGTCTTTTTCACTTCTTGACCTTCAGGTTCAATGCTTAAGGCATTCGCCCAACTAACTAGTCAGCATACTTCCTATTTAGAAGTCGAATCTCTTATTTCCTTGAGCGAAGTCCATCCTTTATCTACCAACTGCACGATGCTCGATTTCCCATTATGCGCACCCATTACTTAGTTTGCCTTTCCTAAGTGATATAGTATATCTTCCTTAGTACTTCAGCAATTTCATTCATCCACATTGCTCCTCCTTCAATTCTCTTAGGCAAACAATACATCAAATTCTCATGATCTGTGTAAACTCACAACCTTTCTTCACACAAGTAATGTTTCTCAAGTTTCGTTGTAAGGATGGTTGCATGCCACTTCTATCATGCATTTAGGCATTCCAACTCATGAGGTCTTACTGTCTCATCGTCTATGCAATGCTCACTTCGAATTGCCTTGTTACGCCACAAATTTCCTTTTTGCAACAAGTTGTTGTGATTCTCATGAGTCGACGCGGTCACCAACTTAACTTAAGTCCTTAAAAATCTTTTTTAATGTTAATTCACCATTTGCACTTGATCTCGACTTTAGTCCATTTCCTTAATGGGATGGCTCTTGTGGGGAATCCTCCCACGATTCGTCAATAACACTACATCCACTTTAGAGAAAACTTCAAATTTTAGTAACCCGCGTCGTCCTCAGTCAATCCATTGCTTATTCCAATTCTCAAGGGTTCCACAGGGATTCCATTCCCATAAACTTTATGATCAAGAAATCCCACTTATTAAAACTAAAACTTGTGCCTTTTTTACACTTAGCACATAGCGAGCATTATCCTTAGAGTCCGTAGAACAACTCCTAATTTCCATTTATGCTTCTCATGACTATCCCCAACTTGACCATGTAGCATTTCGTTCATTTATGTCACCCTTTCCTTAGGAAGTATTAGTGTCTTTAACCGATAGTTTCCATAACCAGCCAATACGTATTCCTTCCTTAGCCTAGACACTTAATCTTAACACCATGTCAAGTAGGATTTCTTCCTCCTTTCTACGCTAGGGTCTCTTACCCTATGAAGGAAACTAAACATTTCAATAGCATTCTCTAACTTCGAATCCACCTTATCTCGTATGTTCTATCAGACATCAGTCTTGGAGTCTGAGCCATAGCAGCAACCTTTTTTTTTCAGGATTTAGATGTCACCATACTTGACATTCTTCTTCCAAAAACTCGGTCATTTCAAGTGACAAGGTTCCAAGGGATCGAGATTCCTCCTTGGTCTCCACAAATCCACACCTTGGATATTCAATTCGACTAACTCAAGTCACCTTGTGGTTTCACTGACTCATACATCCATTAGCATTACAAATAGCTAAGACTATCAAGTCCATTCACTTTCCTTTTCGCCAGCGACTATCTCATGGTCCAATCGTCCTTAATAACTTATGACTCCCTTTTCGATTGTTCTAGTTCAATCTCAATCAATCTCATAGAATCACTAAACTCAAGTAGACTAGTGTGTTGGTTTTCTTTAGCACTTTCCACAACAAAATCAATAGAATACCAGTCTTCCACCATGGGCCCCACGCCCAGGTAATCAGCCATTCCTCACAAGCACAGCCCATAATTCATAAATAACAACATTCTCACTTGAATCTCTTATGATCATTCACTTCTTCCATTTAGATCCGTTATAGTTTCTCAAATTTAGGAATAGCAATTGTCCATAAGGCTTACAAATTTTCAATCCACTCCGGTAATTACTTATCTTATTCAAAGAACAATTCAAATTCAAAGCCGCCGTCGGTTTGGATCTGGGTGATAATTGACATCGTCAAGATCAGAACTATCTGGGCCATCTTTGTCTCTTTTGTATTTATTCCAATACCACTGTTCTTCAAGTTGGGATAGTCTGATGTATGGGTCTTCAGATAGCAGGAGACGATCTTCTTATTCTACCGCATGCCTTTCTCTTGACAAGATATCTTCCATGGTGATTGGTCTTGTGGATCTTGTCGAGGGTCTTGATTAGAGCTGGATAGCATTTGAGGCTGAAGTCATAGTTGGAACTAAGACCACGTCGAGCTAGATGGCTGATGTTAGGTGCTGAATGGCAGGTGTTGGGTGCTGAATGCAATATGCTATGTAGGATAAGGATTCTGTGACAATGGTCCTCCCCAAGGATCTTGGGTGTCGATGTCCATAGAAGAACCTGTTTGGCTTCCTCGAAATGCTTCTAATGCATTAATGGTATGAGGATGAAATTTAAGCCTATCCCACGAAAGATTCATGTGTTGGTATAGCCAAATTTCAGGAGGAACTTCTTAGTTTTCTTCACATAAAGCTAGAGGAGTTCTCTATACTCATTTTGTATCAGTACGATGGATCTGGAAGTTGTAATGTGGATTCGGAAGATTCGTCAATGAAGATTGGGCTTAAAGGTAGAATTACCATAAAGTAATAGTTTTTCTCGCAAATCACATGTGTGGGTAAAATAAAGCCAAAGTCTGTAGAAAATTACTATAGTATGCCTTTCTAGTTCATCTCTTTCACAACGTCTCCAGTCGAACTAGAAGCAGCACTTGTTATAGCAAAAGACAAAGATGGGAAGCATTTAAAACAAAGGCGGTGATCTTCTCAAGTTTGGACTCTTTTGGTGTATTGGTAATGGTGAAGATGTCCTTCATATATCGGCCTACTCCGATGCGGATTGGGTAAGATCTCCGAGAGAGAACCGACCTACGAAGCCAGCAGCTAACTAGCCTTCACCCACGAGCTGGATTTGAACCAGTGCTTCTGGATGCGAAAAGGACCCCGATTTCAACCTAAGACTGATCGTGGCAGAGCTAAAGGGGCTGCAATCCTTATTCCTTATCCCCGCCCAGGCTAATGAGGCCTTACAACTTAAAGGGGGGAGAATCACATCGAGATGTCGATTCGTTTTCCGCCCCCAATAAGATGGGAAATTTTTAACCAAACTTTTTGGTATCCTTATACCATAATTTTGGTAACCGGATATTTACTTTTTTATGGGATAAGGCTGTATAGAGTTATACTCGAGGGGATTATCAAGAATCCCCTTCTCAATAATGCTAATCCTAATCGGTCACTTCACTATGAAAAACCTGCTTTCTTTTCTTTCGTGCTTTCCACGAGTGGGGTTCCGCACAACAAGACTTTGGAAGATGAAGTCGTTCTTCCATGTTGTTAAAGGGTGAAACCAAGTGAGCACTTCTATCAAAGCTAGCTGATTTGAAAAATCTCTCATGAGTGCTCTGGACAGGACTTTAATAATCTTATCAGTAGGAAATTTGATGGCAACAACATAAATGTGGAGACAATACCAAAAGATCCACTTGAGGTCGCCAGGGAAATCATAACCAGAAGACCACCGCAAAACATGAATGAATGAATAATCTGGATTAAGACCATACGGTCCTAACATCAATCCACCATAGATGCTGAAGATGCAGTAATGTTACTCATACATGTAATACCTCAAATTCTTAGAGAAATTATTATCTTCAATTTCTCCAAGAACTTTTGGGGGATAACTGTGAGAATTCAATGGTGTATCTCGCATAGGCGTAATGCGAAATGTTCCTGTTTTCAAAGGATTTCTGTGAACATACATGTTGATGGATTCAAATGGCTACTAGGGTCTGGACAGGAAATCTTCAATGACATTTTTTTCCTAAAATGTGTCGAGCATCAAAGGAATATTTTGAGAACCATTTGGCCCACCTTAACATGAGGGTGAGTAATCTATTTCTGCTTGAATTTGAGCATTTTTGGAAATGAAGACATATCTATATCTACAAAAAAATGATGCCTGATAAGGTGATTTTCAAACTTCTTGACGTCATATCTGACGGCAGGAATCTCCTTAAAAGTGGAATGGCAATGCATTTTCGCAGGAGCGAATCTTCCACTTTTGTAAGAACAAATGAAGCGCTTACTTTTGATTTCTTCAAGGAGAATGGCTGCCCAATATTATCACTAGCATCTATTTGAAAAATTCTTTGGTCAGTGGAAGGAATTTGCAAAGGAGGAAGATGCTGCAAAATTTTTTTGAGATGGGCTACAGCTTGTGTCTGCTTTGATCACCATGGAGGAGCGTCTTTCTTCAACATCCTCTGAAGAGGATATAGTGCCTTAGAGATCTTTGGCACAAAGTCTCAGAGATAATTGACTATTCCAAAAAAAGCCTAGACTTGGCTAACTATCAACTTTTCAGAGGGAAATTTTTGAAGTTCTTCTACAAGGTAAGGACCTGGGCAATAGGTGCCTTCTTTCAAATGCGTGCCTAGGAACTCAATCTCTTTTTGAGTAAGAAACATTTTATCCTGGGAAAGCATGATTCCATGTTTTAGGACAATGTCAAGAACTGGGAAAGCAATTTACAGTGAGATTCTTCATCATGACTGTAGATGAGAATGTCATCAATGTAATCTGAGCATGAGGGAGAACAAGCTGGAAAATTCTACACAAGACTTTTTTGAAAAATGGATGAGGCTATTTTAAGACCAAACAGGACAACTGTCCATTGAAAGTGCTGGTTTGGAATGTAAAAACCATTTTTAGGACAATCATCACGATGAATGCCAATTGCCAAAAACCTACTTTCATGTCGAACTTTGAATAGAAGCCTAGGCTAGGCTACCAAACAAAGAGTTTTTGTGAGGCAAAGGGAATTTGTCATCTTGAAGGAATTTATTCAAGGGTTGGTAATTGATCACCAATCTGAATTTACCGCGATTCTATTTTGCTCTCTTGTTCACATAAAAGGCTTCACAAGCCTATTGTGAATAAGAGGGTTCAATTAGACCTTGTGAGAGTAGCTTAGCACATTCCTTCTAGGCTAATACAAGATGTTCAGAATTCATGCCAGAATGACTGGCTTTTGTGGGATTGACATCTTCACATTTCTTGAATGGGAGTTTGAGAAAGAAGTCAAGATTTTTTCAAAGGGGGTTTGAACAAGTTTGAACAAACTGGGAATAAGACTCAGAGCAACATGATAAAACAATTTGGGTAATTAGATCGAGGATTTCTGGCTGTATAATGAAAAGTCTCTGAATATTCACATATTTACGGAACTGGTGACCAAACTATAAATCAATGGGTTTGATCCTTAGCTGGGAAAGCTGAGCAAGTACATCCCAACAAAGTCTTTATCTGGGGAATTACAACCAAGAATTTTTGTGAATATAGAACAACCTCGGAATATTTGGAGTGTGACGGTTTTACTGTAGAATTTTGTGGTAAAGTATCACCAGAAGCAGAATGAATACCTTGTATAATGCATCCAGAATTTTTCTAAGAGTACTTTTACATCCATGAGAGATGTAGCCGCACCAGTATTAATGAGAGCAATGACTTGGATTGGGTTATCATCTTCTGAAGTGTGGATTTGGATGGGTATATATGGAGAGTGGAAAAAAGGTTGGATATGGCAAGAATCAAAGATAGTATCAGGGAAAAATGCAAAGATATCGCTAGGGGATTCATCAAAGTCTAAAGAGTATGTTTGAAGAGCAAAAAGTGTGCCGGGTGAAGGTTCATTTTCAACAGAGAATACAGACTCGATATCTTCATCATTCAATGGGATATCTATAGTTGTCGAAATCTTTTGGATCATGCAACTTCCTTGGCACTTTGCTAGAGGACAATTCTTTGCAAAATGTCATTTTTACTACAAATGTAGTATCGGTCAAATTTCTTCTTCTTCTTAAAACCAGAAGAATGATGTCACTTCTTCTTTCGAAGGAGCTTCCAATGGGGATTGTCGCGATTCTTTTTTGAAGAACGATTCTCCCGGAGATAACTCTTAAAAACTTCTCTTCTGTGGCACATTTCTTCCATGGCAATGTGCACAAACTGTTGGATTTCTCCAAAAGTGGCATCTGTGATAGTCTTGTTCTTAAGCTTCAGAGCTTTCTCAACAACTTGATTAATTTCTTTGGGAAAGGAAGCTAGAAAAACTGAATTGAGATTAGGATCAGAACCAAGCTTCAACAAGCTCTCTCAGAGCAACGGAATCTGAATGCCCTGGATATATTATTTTTCCCAACGGTAACATCCAAGCCATCATCCTTCTTTTCGTCAAGCTCTTCAGATCCTAACAAATGTAGTATCTGTACTTAGCATATCACTACCTTCTCCATAGACGAATATCCTTTCTCTTCGGGACCGTCTTAAGAAACTAGATCAAGAGAAAAAAGAAAGAGGCAAACAGACCTCTTTTCTACCTCCTTCGGCTCTACCAGAACAATCTCTTCCATCATCCCAACCTCATAAACCTTCCCATTCATATATGGTTTCTAATCTTTTGAAAAAATTTCGTAAAAACCAAGTTCTTACCATCTCCATAGTAGAACCCATAAACCCTTCACCTTTAGCTACTTTTGAAGCCTCTATCATTGACTTTTCTTCCATTCCTAATACTGAGTCTTATGACTCCAGTTCTTCGTATGTTGTAGCAGACATCATGATGGCAGATCCAGTAGAGCCAATCATTGAAGAAGAAATGAAAGATCAACTTGAGATAGAACATCCACCTCCACCTTCACAGCCCTACCATGATCCATCGTGCTCAAAAACCTATTCATCCAATTTCTCCCCTTTGGATGATATCCCTTTTCACAAATTGCCCAAAAGACTCTAAGAGTTTCATGCTTGACTGATTACTAGGAACCTAAAAGAATACAGTACTTATGATGTTCTTCTTGAATTTGTCACTCGATTCACTGGTTCCTTGAAAGATTGGTAGAAGTTAGCCCTAGAAAGAGACCAACTCTAGTTTTTAATTGTGTCCTTTTATGAAGCCATTCCGCTTATCCATCTGTTCTTTATTGGCCAACCCCAAGATTCTAAAGAACTCAGAAGAGAAGAATTATTTGAAAGAAAATGTTGTTCCCTGGCCAAAAAAAATTCTTGTAAACTCTGAAGGAGAGGAACTAGGATATCCTATAATTCTAACGCAGTGAAGAAGTATTATCCCTGAAATGAAATCAAATGTTGATTTAGCTTTCTTCAAAATGATCCGAGTCACTATAATGGTCATTGTATTGCGTATGATGCATCTATACATACAAAGCATATGTTATGTATTGCAGGGTTTGAAGAGGCCAGCCTAGAGCCAAACTCATTCAAGCAAAACAGAGGGCAGAATGGTCCCAATGCGCGAAAACAGACGATATGTATCTACTCCATCACTCATTAACACGTTCTTCACTCATCATAGTTTTTAATCCCTTTGTCTATGAGTAACAAGTGAAGACCAAAGACAATGAAAGGTTATTGAAGAAATTCCCTTCATCTCTTTAAAGTCAGAGATGAACGTAAATGCAGGTAGATCCAGAAGGTACCAAATTCTGGAGTCTGAATTCCTTGTTGATTGCACTCATTGCATACATATTTGAATCAAAGGTTATCCAAACATGAATGAAACGTATGTCATGTGTCTCAAATTCCTTGTAGGGTAAAGTTTTGGAGAAGAGCAAAAGAATTTTTCCAAACAAGAGGTGTTTAAACTGTCCAAAAATGATGTTTATTTAGATAAGAGGCAAACTTAACCCAAACACGTCCTACACACACTTGTAAGATGAGGGGAGTGTAATGATAGGAAAATCTGGGCCTACGGATGTAAGAGTCATTCGCATCGGTTACAAGGATTGAAGTGACGGAAGCGTTTGTTCTCTACCCCCAAACACTACAAGTAATCGTTGGCAACCCCTTTGAACGGTGGTTTTCATTCTTTAAACATGTCAAGAACTGCCCCACATTGAAGTCATACAGAGGTAAGTCTAGCAAAATTAGGAGGAAAATGATTAGAAATTTTCTTGCTCGGACTAATATCAATCTTCTTGTGTTGACATACATTGATTCGAGTGCCACAGGATAACGAAGAGACATTCATTTCTTTATCCCATATACTTTGACCCTTTGCACAGCCAATTTGAGCATGTATATTCATTTGAACCCTAGTTGCTGATCATTGCATAGCCCAAGATGAAAGCAGCAAAGACACCCATGGATATAAGAGTTCAAGAAATAGGGTTTACAAGAGAATTCTAAATCTAAATGTTTAGACATGACAAGATTCAAGTTTCATATCTTACATGATCATCAAAGATCTCGATTCTAAAATAAACAGGAAAAGGCGAGATTGAAAGGGAGAAAAACCCAAATCTCTGTACAATAAGGAAAAAAAAACAAGGCGTCTGACAAGAACAGGACAGATCCTCATCAAAATGCTTGAAAATCATAAAATTGATTTTGCAAACATCAAGAATTTACTGAATATTTTAGTCCCCAACAAGGTCTGGAGTGACAAAGAATTCCCATGAGCTATTTAGCAAAAGTCTACTCCTCAGTTGGGCCATGACCAATTGGCAAAGACAAGTAATGTCCTTCAAAAATTGGATTTGTTCTCTTAAATCTAAAGAACACACTTTCAAAGTACGTAATATTCTTAGAAGACTGAAGATGTTCTTCGAAAAATCACCAATAAGGGATAGAACAGATGACCAATCGGCAATGATCACCAACATCGAACCCTTCAAATTCCGGGCAAAAAATAAGCTTTTTTCGATCCCCAATACTATCAATGTTACAACCATTGATAGTATTTTCGAACTAAGATACTTGGAACAATGTGTACCTTAGCTCAAAGAGGTACGAACAAGACTATTTCTTTCTCATTTTGCAGGATTCTTGACTTGTATACCGTCATTTTGCAGGATTCTTGACTTGTATACCGGAGCAGGTGATGAAAACCCCATTCAAAAGACTTAACTCGAATTTGGAAACATATCAAAGCTTGCATTACGGTCTCAAGGAAGGCCTCACGATCGATCAAAATGTATATGTTGCGAATTACCTTGAAACCTAGTTACATGTTAGTGCTTCTTTATAAAAGACCAATGCCAAAGAATAGGTGAAAAACCCTCTTTAACGAAAATACTCCAGTAAGATATTTTAGACAAACTCTTTTGGAAATTTCAAATTACTTGATCCAAGTTTTCTTTACAAGGAATAGTTTATCACATGTGCATATTGCATGATGTTTTGGATAACTTCCGACATCATAACCCACTTTGTATGACTGCAGTTATAGCTACAAAGCTTGATCAATCTGATAACTATCACCACCTCAAGATTATTGAAATTTTCTTAATGAGGAAAGAACTTTCAGGTTCAAACTTTTGTAAGACTCATGGCAGTCCCAAAACCCAGAAGAATGCCTTGCTCTACAATGAGGAGCCTCCAAGTTTATTTTTCTATAGAATCTCTGGTAACCCCAAATCTCATAAAAATACCTTTTCGTGAAAAATTTTGCAAGTTTGAGCTTTCTGCAGGATGTCTAGAGTCCCTAGATCCCAGAATGTCACCTTCCATGTCAAAAGGATAATTCCACGATTCAACTTTCTATGAGATTTCATGTAACCCCTAAATCCCATAAGAATCTAGTTAACAGAAGTTTTGCAGGTTTGAGCTTTCTGCAGGATGTCTAGAGTCCTCAAATCACATAATGTCATTTCTCATGTCAAAAGGATAATTCATCGATTCAACTTTCTGTGAGGTTTCAGATAATCCCTAAATCCCAAAAGAATCTAGTTAAACAGATATTTTGCAGGTTTGAGCTTTATGCTGGATAACTGGAGTCCTCAGATCCCAGAATGTCACCTCCCATGTCAAGAAGAAAGCTTTCAAATTCAGCTTCCCGTAGGATTCTAGGTAACCCTTAAATCCTCAGAACAGTCTATTTGGTAAACCTAAAGATTAGGTATGCCCTTTTCTATGAATCTATTGCAAGTCTTCAAAGCTAAGACGAATTATTCCCTTAGGAAAGCCTTTTTTTAATAGGCGAACCTGTCTCCTGGATTGATCCACTAATGGATCGAATTCATGGCAAATCTTCAAAAGTAAGACAAACCTTACCCCTTGGTAAGTCTTATAGAAGGCAAACCTTAGACAAACTCTAAAGAACGGGTGCGTCATCCATAGGTTCTTGATAGATATGAATCCTATTCATGTTTTGATCCACCATACAGATCAAAACCGTCGACAAACCCTAAAAAACGGGTGTCATTCATAGATTCATGTCAAACAGAAATCTCATTCTGGTTTGGCCTACCATACAGGTTAGAGCTTAACTGCCCTAGGATTCTCAAAGATACGAGTCCCTAAGTATTCACTTAAATCCACTATACACCGTGTATGCCACATAAATATCAAGCAGGTGAGTAACAGGTAAGTATCTCTACTCTCTCTCTCCATACATTAGCTAAAATGGAATGAGTAGAGCGTTCACTAGCAAGACAAGAAAGATTGAATGTCAGAATTCGTTTTTCTTTTCCCCAATCGAATCTGTCTTAGACTCAGGTGTCACCTATCTTTGAGTGAAACCTCTCACAAGATTCCTTTCAAAGAGGGGTAGCTGTTGACACCTGATTTTCGATCAGTCTTTTCCGATTCATTTTTAGAAATTTCATAAAAAAATCATAAAAAGTTGAAAAATTACAAAATCAACTTTGATAACCTTGGTCAAGCCCAAGGAACCATTTTTGATCAAAAAATATTTGTTTTATATTTTTCGTATTTTTTGGTATTTTCGAAAAAATAGAAAAATATGTGAAAAATCAAGAAAAATGGCATTTAAGGGTACAAAAATATGAAAAAAAAAATGGTCTATATTTTTCTTTTAATTCCCTTGTCTTCTTTACCTCATAAAAAGTCAAAATTCAAGTTCACTTTTATGTGCTCCTTTGTTACACATATAGTTAAATTTACTAAAAAAAATGTCAATTGAGTCTTTTAATTTGTAATTCTGGCATTTTGAGAGTCTTGTCATTCAATCTGATTGTCCTTCATTGCAATTTAGTCCGATTATTTACGAAAATTGCTCAATTGCATGAATTGGATAGAATTACATACTTAATTACAATTTAGTCCTTGAAATTGATATAATTGAAATTACTTTTAATTCAAGAACCTCCATCATAAATTGGAACAATCACCCAATGTTTTTCACCGTTCTGAATCGATTGGCATGGTTGATTTGGTTCAATTTGACCGTTTAAGCCCTCAATTTCACAATTTACCAAATGTAATTAAAAATAAATTTGGGGCTTACATATAAATTGACAAGAACTTTTGGGCAAAACCACATTTCTAGACAATATTCCTGTCATAAGTTCGATTTTGAGGTTTAATTGTGAAAATTCCCCACGAATTATGGTTAATTTTGCAAAAAAATCAAGTTGAACAGGTTCGGACCGATGAGGCTAGTCGAATCGGTCCAAACAATATTGTCTTCAACCTCAGGTCGCCCGCGCAGATATTTCGATCCTCAAATTGAAGGCCAATTCATAGATAATTAGATAAGAAATCATGGGCGTATTGTGGCTCTCACCCTACCCTGTCGATCGATACCGGCAACATTATCCGACGTCGTCAGAAGAGAGAGTAATCGGTCGGTCAAGCTCGCGGAACCTGCAAAAGTCAACGAAGCCAAACTCAGCTCAAATCCATGCCATATTCGTGCGAAATGGGACTTGCAAAAAAAACAAACGAAGCTGGACGGAATGTGCAACACCCCCGACATCGTTTGAACCTAAAAGCACATGGTTTCATGTGCAATTCAAGTCAGCGAAGCTTCCCCCCCAATTGAGCAGGAAATCAAAAATCGGATAAGCATCCTAGGGAATTTCTAGAAAGAAGGGAGGTTGATTTTGTTCAAGAAGAGTAACATAAGAGAGAGAAAGAGAGAAGGAGAGAGAGAGAGAGAGAGAGAGCGCTCTCCAACCTCAATTGTTGAGAGTTAGAGCTCGAAATCTCACTGCACTGGTTAGGCCATTTCCGACCAAACCGAAGCCAACAAAAGCCACCGAAAGCTCACTTGAAGCAGCAGGAGTCGATCGCCGTCGGCCGCACCCTTTGAAACCTCAAAAAAAGGTAAGCCGTAACTTTGAGCTTCTTACTGTGCATCAATGGCGACTTACCTTGTACTTGATCAATCTTGCATTTCTTGTGTGCGTTTTACTTCTTGAATATCGCTAAGCTCGATCGCGCTTTGTTTTTGTGTCAATTTTGTATAATAAACCACGCTTGAGTCTCTAAACCTTCCGCCATAGCCGAACACTGTTCAATCTTGCTTAGCCGAATCTAGGTCGTGCGAGCTCAATCGGGGCTCGAGGTAAGTGTTCCGAACCTCCTATCGTGTTATTCCATAATTGAATTGCCTCAATTTTGCATAGATTGTGTGATTGAACTCCCATGGCCATTTCGACCACACAAAAAAAAAAAAATCCCATGGCTTGGCATTTTGCGTGCTGCACGTGACTCAATGGATGAAACATTTCAATCCTTAGATATGTTAAACTAAAGATCAATACGAGTCGAATGGCAATGGTTTCACGTTATTCAACCTAGGTTTAGTAGTTGATCGGCGCCGGAGAATTCTCGACCGTCCATTTCCTCGAGGTCGAGAAGTTGAGACGATGCTGACATGGCGGGTCAGCGAGTCAGCGTTCCTAGGTGGTAGCATGTGATTGGTCCACGAAGGTGTCGAGTCGGCTTTTAGGCTAAGTTAGATTTGATCTAACGTCTAGGGTTAATCAAGTTATATTTTTAATGGCCGTCCGATTAGAAATTAGAAATATTATAAAATTGATTTATAATTGGAAAATCAAAAAAATAGAAACGGTGTCATTTGGTTAAATGAGTAACCGACGTCGTTTAGGTCAGTGTAAATGAACGGTCTAAATCGAGTCTAGTCTTTCAATCTTGTCCATAGATTTCAGAATACATATCGGATGGTCTAGGGTTAGTCTTCATTTAATCTCAACCGTAGATTTTAGACGACCGATCCAGTGGCCGAGGATTAACCACGTGGTTCAATAGGAATCGTAGGATCAGACTAGAAAATAGAAAAAATAAAAATAAAAACACGGAATGGCATCGTTTTGGGAGGTTAGTTCGCGTGGGTCCAGGTCTAGGCCAGTTTATCCGATCAGTGTGGATTGGGTCGATTCGATCCGAATAATTTTTTAATAAAAAATTTAAAAATGATTTTAAAATTTTAAAAATAAAAAAATTATAGAAAAATAAAAAAAAAATTGTTAGAAAATCCTAGAAAATCCTAAAAAATAGGAAAAATTCTAGAAAATTCCTAAATATTTCAGAAATTTCCAAAAATTTAGGATGACCATTGACAACTGTATTTTTGGGATTTCTTATTCGTTTTTCTGAAAAATGACGATTCTACCCTTTAGGGGTAATCCGACCATGCGTTGTACATGAGATAGGCCAAAAATGTCTAGATTAGGATTAGGGTCAGTTAGGTAGCCAATCATTCTGCTTGAGTTTTCAAATCTTATACTTTTTCCTGAAATGATGATTTTATCCCTCAAAGGGAAAATCGTCTTTCCTATTCCAATTAGTTGTGAAAATTGCTCAAAATTAGGATTTAGATCTAGGAATTGACCAATCCTTTCGTTTGGAATTTTCGCTTATCGTCATCTTCTAAAATGACGACTTTATCCCTTAAAGGGTAAATCATTTTCAAAATTTCAGAAAATTCTAAAAATTATCGAAAAATAAGAAATAGATCAATTCGATGATCAATCCCATTTTTAACTACAATTGACTCCAGACTTCTTCTGAAATGGCAATTTGGTCCTTTTCGAGCAAATTGTCTCAGATTTTTTTAAAATTATAATTTTGCCTCTCATGGGCAAATCTTGTCTAAATCACTCTTGAGCCACCATCGACGCTTCTTTAGGCCAGTAAGGCCTTATTAGGGATGTCATGTTGTATTCATGTGATTTATCCTCATGTCTTGGATCCTCGATTTTCGCACCTTCTTTTATTGATTGTGAGTGCTAAGGTAGTCATTCCTATCTGTATGAATCCCTAGATTTAGGGTTCATACCTTCCTCATTTGTATGAAATCTTAGGGTTAGATAATTATTCAACTTAGGTGTCGAAGGGCGTTAACTCTGATAGTTGGCGTAACTAAGTCCCCGATCTCATTTCTCTGATTTTTACAGAATCGAATAGAATCTCCCAACTATTCAATAGGGTTTTCAATCGTACCCTCCACGAAACGATTGGTGGCGACTCCTTGGAATGTGCACATATCACGTGTCACCAGACCACACTCAAGGTCGACCACATATAACTCCGTTGCAACTTGGGTAACGAACCTTGGGAGAGGCTCACGTCTAACCAAACCGAACGGCCCATTAACTCCCGATACCCTAAAATTTCTTGGGGTGAGGGTCGCGACAATAACCACAATTGGTTCCCCCTCTTTCATGTCCAAAGCTACATAAGAGAGCTTGTAGCCCTTGGTCATGACCTTGGCCACGTTAACCCAACTTTGTGGCTAATTTGGCGGCCTAAACTAGAAGTGAGGTTTAATGTGGCTATGTTCGTTTCCTCTAGCAGCTTCCCCAGCTGATCGAGAGAGGCCAGCCTCAAGTGCCCCTTTTTGTGCACCATTTTGGAAAAGAGGGGCCTTGACTCTCTCCTTCGAGATCTTCCCATACTCTGGCTACGCTTTTAGTCATTCGCAGCCACTCGTGATGTCCCAGTATCAGGCTAGACGTGACCACAGTATGTGCACCAACAGCAAGATCATCCTTGGCATGTTCACTAGCATTGTTTAGGCCTGTCATAGAGCCAAAATGTGCATAAGGAGGTTTTGAATGCCTATCACCAGGCTTGGACCTACCACGACTTCTCCTTGGGTCACGTCCAGCCACCCGTGAAGCCCCAACAACCATTTCAATAACAACATTAGCTACCACATCATTAGCTGCGTTAGTTGTATTATTACCACCAGCAGCAGCATTATCAATACCAGTCTCTTTCCCCTTATTCAAAGGGACAGAGACTCCACCCACCAAGCAAACAGAATTTGGTAATGTCTGAGAAGAAATTTCAGGTAGGGAGGAGGGGATTATCTCATCAACGGAGACCATACAAATAAGAGGCTCAAGTCTAGGTGAAGTCGGGTGCAAATCCGAAGCAGGGGAAGTATCAAACGCCATTAACCCCCAACCACAACTAACAATCAACACCAACAGGCTATAACCACCAGTCAATGGCAGGGGGGAGACCCAAATAACTCCACTCACGTACCCTATAGACCAACCTCCTCAATTTGTAATAGCCACAGAGCCACAATAGTGAACGCGCGTAGAGCAGAATATATACAAGGTAGAGTTGCGAAGACCGTGAAGAGGATGTAACCAGTAAGGGACCAGGACAACCTTGGGAAGTATAGGCAGCAAATACCTTCCCACAAATGGCTCGAACCCCCCCCCCCTCCAAAAGCTTCAAAGGAATCGCCTTCTGAGGAAGAACAGTCAGGGATGCCTTAAACGATCACATAATCGTCCACAGCAAAATCCACCCCAAGAGCGCAGCCACCGTTGAGAGAGTACGCCAGGGGTGCGAGGCAACCTTATAAGAAGAGGAGATAGCCTTTGGCGCCGACTAAAATGACCGAAAACCGTCGTGGGCTCCCTTCGAGCAGAAACCACCAGCGGTGTCGTAGATCTGTTCCTCCACTCCAAAGATCGAACGACAAGGGAAATCATTTGGAAGGATGATAGAAGAGGGTGATGCGACCTACAAGTCTAAATCTCAGTCGGAGTGACCGCTGGAGTTGGTCGAAAATCGGCCTAGACCGAGCAAGCGTCAATTAGGTCTTCCAATCGCACGACAAAGAGTCGCACTTTGGTATCATCCGCTAGAAGAATTCTTTCGGTTTCTCAACATTGACGCATATCAAAAACAAAAATGTGCTTGTATACACGGTATGTTGTAAAGATGATTTCTATTTCGTCGTGTTTGCAGAGCAACGAACTTTTTTCGCTGTTCTTGGATGAGACTATGACATACTCCTGTGCGGTATGGGTGTCAATGGGCCCGGCCCAGCCCAAGCTGACCCAAAGGTGAACAGTACCGAGTTCGGGCCAAGCCAAATTATTTTTTCTTTTTTTCGAAAATAAATTAATTGACAAATCTACCAAATGAAAGAATATAAAAAGAATAAATTTAATTAAATTTAATTAAATTTAAAAAAATACGGATGTTAAAAAACATCGGAGCATTAGGCCGGCCCGGGCCGGCCCAGCCCAAGTACCAAACCCGGGACGGCCTAGCCTGAAAAGTCCCGAAAATTAATTAAATTTTTGGGCCAGCCGCTTGGCCCGGGACTTTTTGACATCCTTGCCGTGCGGTATTCAAGGTCAGCAGCCAGCCACAGCCCTGTTTTGAAGTTTTGCTGCTGAATATGTGCTTAGAAACGAGAACAAATACAAATCATATATTAATGAAGCATAGTGGCTCAAAATAATGACGCATGCTTGTCCTGTCAAAAATTTGATAGATGGCAGGTGAAGAGCTAAAGGCGGCACAGCTGAGAAAATTCTCTTTTGATTAGAAAGGTAAGTTTTACTTGACCGGCTGCTTAATGGGTTGACATTCGACTGTTTTGTGACTAATGCTTTGCCTTGAAAAAATGTAGGCAAGAATCGAAAAGACGCATGAAGCTCTTGAAATCGGCTGCGGTCGGGGAAGCTTGGCCATTGAAGATGTCAGGCAAACCGGCATTACTTTGTCAAAAGAGCAGCTGAAGTACGCCGAATTGAGAGTGAAAGAAGCAGGGCTACAGTTACCCAATCTACCAGCATTTTGAACTTGAAAAACTTAATTCGCTCTCTCCAAGATATAATGTACTTCTTTCAATGAAGGACCACACCAATTCCATTTTTGCGATTATTGCCTAATGCCAAGTACCCACAAATATGACAGGATCCTTTCTTGGTGAGTTTCTCGCCATTTTGTTTTTCCTTAATGTGGTTAGACAGACCAAAAAGATGCTTAAAAGACTGTCCTAATGGAAAGAATTCACAGTGAGATGACAGAAGCAGTCCGCCACGATTACATGGAGGAGTTCTTCGGCTGTCGTGAATCGGTGCTAGCCAAAGATGGACTTCTTGTTCTACAGGCACGTGACAGAGAATGGTTTTGAGGCTCGAATTATTGTTATAAAAGTTTAAGACGCTTATTTTTTTTTTTTTTCGCTGGTGTGTTAAATTTCACTAGTTCATATCCATACCCGATGAGCGGCGCGAAGAATACAGGCGGAGTTCAGACTTAAGGAAAGAATATATCTTCCCCGGCGGCTACCTGCCTTGCTTAAGCAGGATAACATCAGCTATGGCCACCGCGTCCCAACTTTGGTACAATTGCATATCATTAAGTACATAAGTTTCTTCGTTCTTCTTCAGTTCATCTATTCACCAAAGACATTCCACTACAGCTTGGAGCATCTGGACAACATAGGAATCCATTACTACCAAACACTTCGATGTTGGATGAAGAACTTAATGGAGAAACGGTGGTGACGATCAACTTGAAGCTGCGATCACTTTGGTCCAATTTCCCCTGGTTTTTTCATCGGATCTCCTTCTGTAGGGAAGATTCAACGAAAAGTTCGTAAGGTCATGGGAGTACTACTTCGACTGTCGTGCAGCTGGTTTTAAGTTGCACATGCTCCGCAATTATCAGGTAATTCCTTATTTTAGGAAGTACTACTTTCGTTCCTCGTCATGGGAGCATTCACTCTCCTCAAGTTGAAAATAACGCAAGTGCCGCCTACAGTGCACTTTTGGTGCTTCTTCTAAATTAAGTGTAATTTCCGATGACCTTCGAAATGCAGATTGTGTTCTCAAGTCCAGGCAATGATGCCGCTTTCGCTAACCCTTACGTGAGTTTTCCGTCGTGGAGTTGATCTTTCCCTTGCGTGGTTACTAAGCAAAACCCATTTAAGCAAGCTCACAATGGATTCCCCTCAGGGTCATTCAGCCATTAGTTCCTGGGAAAATTTTGTTGCTTCTTTCGGTGATTCAACGTTCTTTGGTTGTGACCACCTTATTCAAAACCTGCTAATTAATCTTGTTGTGAGAGAGCAATTCTCTTTCTGTTATCCAGAATAATATTCAAATTTTCGCAGTTATTGATTCAGAGAAGGAATTGGCCGAAATTATTCTGCTGCAACTAGCAGCAAATCATCTGCCTTGGAAGGTGCAAAAACATGCTATTCTTTAATCCGCTTTGGGCGCAGGTTGCAGAAGCATGAGATCATGTGATTTGTGTGTGTGTGTGTGAGAGAGAGAGAGAGAGAGAGAGATTACTTTAAACAGTTTCGATCGCCCATTAGATGTCTGCATCAGATGAACGAGACGCGATTGTATCCTGCGACAGTAATTTTCCTCAATCTGATAGTGGCATTCTTAACATAGGATTGGTAATTTAGTTTCAATAGCTCAAGTTTAACTACTCACAGATCATGTAGAAGATGGCATTTCACGTTCCCTAGAACTTGGAATTGAATGACAGTTGACAATTGCACTCGCCAACATAAAAAAAGGGAAAAAGGGAAATACAAGAAGCCCGCCAGAGCTCTCACTGTCGCTCAAAAACGATGCCTTCTTATTGATCACATCTCCCGGCCCGAAGAGAACTTAGTCCGATTCAATCCCGGTCGTCCGCTGTTCTTCGCGAATCAATCCTTCTTGCCGTTCTGCAATCTCCATCGGAGGAGCGAGCCCACGAATTTTCGACCCAGATGGCGAGAAATGACCTCGTCCCCAGTCCGAGCGCCTTCAACAATCTGCTGAGCTCTCTCATTAGGTCGGGCTCGTTCGACGAGGCGTGGCGTCTGTTCAGTGATTCCGGGGCCAAAGTCGGAATCGTCGACGAGCGGAGTCTCGGGATCATGGTGAAGGGCTGTTGCGACGCCGGTCGCTTGGACCGAGGTTTCGAGGTTTTCGCTCGGTTGAAGGAGATGAATTGGTCTCCAGTGGCTTACGTGTACACGGCCTTGATCGATGGCTGTTGCAAACATAGCGACGTCGAAAGGGCTGGAGGATTGTTCTCGGAGATGAACGGGTTGGGTTTAGTTGCCAAGCGCAACACCTACAGAGTATTGCTTGATGGGTATTTGAGGAAAGGTATGAAGAGAGATGGTTTCGAGTTGTTCCGAAAGATGAAGCTCAGTGGGGTTGTTCCGAGTGTGCGTACTTGCAACCTCATGATGAACGTGCTTTGCAAGGGAGGTGATGTGAACGGAGCCTTTGAACTGTTCGATGAAATGCGCGAGCAAGGGATCGCATATGGTGTTGTCACGTTCAACACTCTCATTAGGGGCCTGTGTCGCGACTCGAGAGTTTGCGAAGCCGAGAGGTTGGTGGACTTGATGAAAAGGAGCAGGATTAATCCAGATGTGATTACATATAACACCCTCATCCATGGGTTCTGTATCTGTGGAAAGTCGGATAAGGCTTTAAGATTATTTGATCAACTGAAGTCAAATGGTTGCTCCCCATCCTTGGTCACGTACAACACTTTACTCGCGGGATTTGCTAGAGCCAGGAATTTGCCTGCAGTGACTGATTTGGTGAAGGAGATGGAAGAAAGAGGCATCGCTCCTTCGAAAGTGACCTATACCATTCTGATAGATGCCTTCGCACGGTCAGATGACATGCAGAGAGCATCAGACGTCTATTCATCCATGCAGAAGGCAGGATTCGTTCCTGATGTGCACACATACGGTGTTTTAGTGCACGGCTTCTGCACGGAAGGTAATATGAAGGAGGCATCAAAGTTGTTTAAGACGATGAGTGGCAGAAGCATAGAGCCCAACGATGTGATATACGACACGATGATCCATGGATACTGCAAAGAGGGCAACTCGTATAGGGCCCTGAGTTTGCTTACGGAAATGGGCGAGAAAGGAATGGTTCCCAACTTCGGCAGCTACAGTCGAACTATTGAGGTTCTTTGCAAGGACTGCAAGTGGGAAGAGGCAGAGGAGTTGCTGAATGCCATGGTGAAGTCAGGTTTGACACCGCCTGTTTCTTTCCATGATGTGATTTCAAGGGCAAAGAGTGGCACAAGTTAGGGTGGCAATACTGAGCTCATGATGGAGTTCTTTGTGGAAAGCCAATTTGGATGGACTAATCAAATGGCATAGTCCAAAGAGCTGCTCGGCGGTGATTTACTGGCGCCAACTGGCGAGTATCGACCTCTGCATCTGTTAAATTTTACCTTGCATCTTGGTGAGTTTCCATTAATCATGTGTTTACCAGCGAAAGGTTGGGTATCAAGCTGCGCATAGCATCGACCTCTGCATCTGTTAAATTTTAAGGATAGATCACGACAGTTTTGTCATGATTGTACTTCCTCTAACTACTGTGTTAATCATTGGTTGGTGTTATTGATCGAGAAATAAAAATCATCCTTTATTGTTGAGAAGTTAGGCACTTATGTCTATTCCTTATGTGATAAGAAAACAAGAAGGTGCAATTGTGCAATTGTGCAAAGGACCTTGAGAAAATTTTAGATCTTTCGATTTTTTAATCTAATTAAAATAAGATATGGAGAATAAAATAATAATAAAAAAGGCCGCCGAGAGAAAAAAAAATAAGGAAAAAAATGTTACATTAATATTTTTCGTTAGCCAAATTGACGGTGCTAATGAAAGCATTTGATTGGATTAATTTAACAAGTTTTGGGATTAGAATATATTCTTTGAAAATTTGAGGATTCAATCGTACTTTTGAAATAAATTTTTGGACTTTCTATTTATTTACCCTTTAAATTTATTAAGAGAACGAATTATCCATGCTACTGTAAAAAGAAGAAAAAAAGGTTGAGCGTGTCATGATGTATCAAATTTGAATATTCTTCTCATTTCCTAAATTGCTTAGTTGCACATAAATGTAAGGTGTGCAAACTGGATTAGATTGGCCTGGATCGATTCAAGATCGACCCGGACCAGCCTGGTTGGTTTGGTTCTTGAGGCTGGCGGCCTAGACCCCGGTTCCATGGTTTGGGATTAGACCAGCCAGGCCCGGACTGGACTGTTAATGTTTTTTTTAATTAATCTACATGTAGAGTTAACCTATTTTTAACAGTCTGATAAGTCCATAAATCTTATCTCACGCCTCTTAAATTCAATGGTGTCATTGCACATATTATTTAGCAATTTGAATTTTGGTATTATTTTGGGACAAAATCAAGTATTAGATGATAAGATTTGTTCCTTATAATGGGCACGTGCACGAAGAATAAGAACGTACATACATGAGTACATAAATTCTATTCATTATGCAGATTTAATAAATCTTTTTTTCACAACCAAAAATAAAAAAAGAAAGAAAAATCTGAGTTCGGTTCCATCGCCCATTTAAGTTCAGCGAGACCACATGCGTGCATCGATTACGAGTATAAAAGATCACGTGAAGTCTTAAATGCCGAATCAAACACACTTTAGATGCCCCTAACATTTACGTGATTGTATTGATGTCGTATGTTGATTATAAATTGTAAATTAACATTGTATTGTAATTTTTAATAATTATATTTTTACAAGTAGTTAGAATTAACGGTCCTACTGGATCCAGACTGGGATCATCCCAGATCAGGACTGACCCGGACTGTCGTTCCTAGTCCGATCCATGGTCCCAAAATATAGGGACCGGGACTATTGATCCGATCTTCGATTCCATGCCAGGATCGAATCGGCCCAATCCATGCCCACCCCTACATAAATGCAAGAGATAACGTGTAACGTGTATATAATTAGCAAAGGATTTTGTTTCCAGGAAAATACTTATCTATATTGAAGGAAGAAAAGTTTCATGTAAAAAGCAAGCAAGCAGGCCATGAAAGCTGTCAGACAAAGCTGGATTGGTCCCCATCTGATTTCTTCTTTCATTAAATAAAAGCACGAGTGCCCACCACCCTCTTCTCCTTCATTATGAGACTCCAACGTCCCTTTTTTCAAACGCCTTGGAGCCACAACCCCAGATTTGAACACCCCTCTCTCTCTCTCTTCCCTCAAATCAAGATGCCATTAACACCCGCCCACCAGAACACGCACACGGTCTCTCTCTCTCTCTCTCTCTCTCTCTCTCTCTCTCTCTCTCTCTCTCTGCCTCTGTTACTTCATGGGCTTTCTTCATTTGAGGCAAACTCCTCTTCCATGAAGATCTTCAAGACTTGAAGACGCTCGCCCCCAGTGAGACTGAGCTTCTTCAAAACCTCTACCATTGATGGGGTGCTTTCTTGCATGTTTCGGACTCTCCAAGAAGCGAAGACGGAGAAGAAAGCCAATCCATTCTGGTGACCATGTACATAAGACCCTTCTTTCTTTTCTTTTGTTTTTGTTCCAAAGCTTCAATTTTTAATCTTCCCCTGTTTCTTGATTGATGTTCTTGGCTCTCTCCACGAGACGCTCACCATGTGCTTGTGTTTTTGGGGTCGTTGCAGGTTGGCCGTGGGAAATACGAACCTCTGGATAACTCATCCCAACTAGATTTAGAAATCACCCAGGACTCTGGCACCTCAACTTCTTCCTTGAGGTTAGTTGATTCTCCCTTAAGGAAAGTTACTTAATTATTGATGCACTAGGGGTATTACTTAATGATTTTGCAATGCTTTTGATTTTATATAGCAAGAAACAATCTAGTGCGAAGACCCGAAAGAAAGTCCGGTTCAACTTGAATGTCCAGACCTACGAGCCAATCCCGAATTCTGATGCTTATTTCTCGGAGAGTGATAAAGAGGAGGAGAAGAGAGGACCCGAGGATGAAACATACCGGTTAGATCCATTCCCAACACTACCTAACAATGGTTCGATTGCTTCGACAGGTGCTCTCTATTCGGAGAACTATAGGTATCAGAACTGCAGAGACAGCTCTGATGAGGAAGACGAATTGCTCTACGATAACAGCGATTTCGAACTCGAAGATGAGGATGATGATATAGGCAGTGATGACGATATCGATTTTTATGGCAATATGCAGGATTCTAGAATGAGTCAGAAGCAAATTCCCCTGCAAATCAATTCTTCGGTGTCTTCGAATATGAAGGAGCAAGTTTCTCTGTGGCGGTCAGATCTGGACAAAACTGAAAACCTCATATCCCATCATTCCACGAGTGTCCTAGAAACGAAAACTCTATACACAAGTGAAAATGCTCGATGTAGGACTCAATACATCGACTCTGTACTAAACCCGGTTGAAAATCTTATGCAGTGGAAGAGAATCAAAGGGAATGCCACGCCGGTTAAGCACCAGGAAAAGGAGAACTTAGCATTGGAGAAACAATTCAGCACGCCATTTTCACTGAATGCTAGCTTTAGTCCCTCGGCTCCCTCTTTTGTATCCAATTCAGTTGCTTCTAAACCTTTTGGCGCAGTGAACACAAGCCTTTCGAACTGGTTGGTCTCCAACACTGTTCCGTCCGAGAATGCACCTGTCAATAAGAGCAGCACCGTCTTATTCAGAACAGTTTGATTGGAGCAAAAGCATGTTGTATTGAGCTGATTTCAGTCATTACAGATGGGGTCGAGCTGAGCTTCCTGGGAATCGCAGGAATGATAAGGAAACAGCTGATCTGCTGTAATAAAGCGCAACTGCACAAGGCAATACAATTTTACAATGTTGTGATCAGGATTTTCATCCATCATCCTGGATAAAGACAGTAACCTTCAGTCAAATACATGCTGTCATCCAACATTTTGTGTGTTTTGAATTATATTCTTTGCCTCTTAGAAGGCAACTATTGTTTCTGGTCTCTGCTTGTTTGTGAGAGAGAATTTGACTTGTTCCCCTTGAGGTATTTGGGGGTGCTTGACTACTTCTGGTTGTTATTTTTTTGTTGGTGATGATCATACATTGTTTGATTGACTTGAAGAACTGCCCAGAGGTTTTTTTTTTTTTGGTCCGCGTAAAAAATAATTTATTCGTATAAAAATCCACTCAACTCAATTGAGTAAAAAACAAGTAAAAGTAGCAAATCAAAATAAAATAATAGATTCATCTCCTCGTATATCAAAACATTTCGTAATTAAGGATTTTTTTTATTATTTTCAATATGAATTGATAGGTTTGATACAAATAAATCATATCTTATAAATTCTCTCCTTTCTTTTGTCAACTGAACTTTCTTTTTTTCTTTTCTTTTCTTTTTGTGTTTCTTAACGATCAAAGGCAAATGATGCTTGGACCTCTTATAAGGATAACTACGAATTTCATTATGTCATGAATATTCTCAGCATCACAGTTCATCTATTTATAAGGTTTTTTTCCACCTACAAAGTATGACGTGAATTCGTATCTAATTTTCCATACTGTGTGGAAATCAGAAGTGGTCTTATCCAACATGTTTCTGAGAGTCTGGTGATCTTTATGGATAGTTGTTAAATGAGTTCTAATCTTAATACAGAAAACCATTAAGATTAATGTGGTTAGTAACGTTTTACTTCCTAGTGATATTCATAAGTGATTAGTAAATCTCACATAGGCTGAAGATTTACAGATCCGTACTTATTCCCGTTTCTTTGCAGAATCATCATTTCCTGCCTGCTGAACTAAAATGACCATCTGAACACACAATACTGAATCACACAACACAGGAAGCAGAGAGAGAGAGAGGGAGAGAGACATATGTGTTTGTGTATTAAGCCAAAATTAACGGATAGCGACATGGTCGAAAACTTAGTATCGGCATCTTTCTTACCATTGAGAATCCTGCATGGTAATCTCATTGTCAATTAGACTCGTGCTCAGGTCAATACGGTATGAATTCACGTGTCACGTGTTTTATACATAGTATTACATCTTAGACCATCAAGATGGACAAAACACCTTCTTTCCTCATTCCAGACAAAGCACTACTCTTCCTCCTTTGTTCGTAGCCGTAGTCACCAAAAGACTCATGACATCGCACAGAACAGTCCTAGCGGAGGGAATTTTCATTGCTTGCCATTCATGAACCAAACAACCATCCTCAAGCAAATCCCACTTACTTCCCAATAAGTGATGGTGTCAAAATGGCCAATCTGCTCTGTGGTGATGTCACTGATGTGCAAGAGTCATATCACTTCTACATTATGGTGCATATGCAAGAATCACTATCATCGTCATCACTGTCGCTGGCTTCACTGCAGGACAAACAACGCAATGCTTATCACAAAGCGTCAAACTCAGGGAAAAAGCAATGCAAGTCAAGTAACATATGGAGAAAGGTGAAGCCGGAAAAAGAAAAGGCCTAGGAAGTGCACTCAACTGGCAAAAAACCACAGCGATTGTTCAGATGATATTATTTATACAGCATACACGTTCTTTGTCATCTCTTCTTTGCCACTGGTTGAGAGTTCGAGCATTCACAGATCTGATTTTATCAAGCAGAGAACAGTGATTCTACAACGACCACTATTGTTTTCATTTGACTCATGTTAATGTATGGCTTCCTTCTCGAGTATCCCTACACTAGTTTCTGCTTCATTGGCATAAATGTGACTATTGGACAGTACTCAAGTCTATACTCAAACTCAAAGGCAGGGAAGAATGTTCCAAAGCAAAGAGATCCAAGGGAGGAATCTGGTGATCTGCTCACCAAGTTTGCACCAGAATATATGCAGTTCAAAGGATGCACTAATCATTGGACAGATTAGCTTAGCCTATTTAGTATTACGATGACCAATTAGAGATGGAGCATGTATCACCACTTTTCTGCTGATTTAGCCAATTTGCAGTTAAAGCTTAGAAGTTCTAAATCAAACCAAAACAAAGGCAAGAAAAGGACAGCAACTTGTGTCAACAATTTTAGTGATGATGGATTCCTAATAGACACTCAACCCACCATACACTACTATTGCAGCAACTCTTTTGCAGACAAATCAAACTTCGTCAACTATTTCTTAGGAGAAGACACGTCTCTGGCCATTAAACTCCATGTCTCTTGTTTGCCCCTATACAGAAGCCAAATTAAGTTGTGACATCCAGAAAAATATGAATTGTTTGTTTCTTCAGTATATAAAGCTCATCATTCATTGGTTTTGATTTTCAAGGCATATTTATGGGCCTATGGTCAATATGAAGGCCTACTCTCTTGTTAGTACCATAAGGATAAGCTTTCCTAACTCTTCACATCCATTGTGTAAATTTTTGTATTCAATGGGGGCCAAATGTAAGAAGATATTGATTATGGTCCAAAAGGGTTCATGCACTGCTTCATGTTTATGAGAGTGAGGTCAACCTCTTCATCACCTACTCTAGGCTGTAGATTTCAACAAAAAACATTCTCCACTACATCTTGGCACATTCGGATATTAACTTCCCCCAGGTACATGGAGAATCCTTATATATTCGAAGTGATGACATAAATCAACCCTCAACCAACATAACTGGAATCCTTTTAATACCTCCTAGGTTGGAATTAAGATAACAAATCTTACTGTCGACATTCATTTGACAAGAACTAAAGTCTAATACATAATTATAATTATAACAAAGAGTGGACATGATCGCAGATAGCTGAACTCTGAACATGTTAGACACAAAAAGACTGATAAGATGGTCTTAGCATGATAAATTATGCAATTTAAGGCCCTCCTTTTCCTTAAATATCATAATCTGCAAATCCTCGGATGCAATTTTCAATAATCAAGAAGGCTCAATGTTTTAACAGGTATGATGCCAAATCTGAAGAAAATTGGTAAGGGAAGAGAAGATACTGCTAAAAAGCATGTCTAGCATGGGTCTTTCCACAGTGGACCATGAAAAAGAGTTTTCCATTGATCTCTGTTAGCGGAAAAAGCTAAAAGCCTTCTTACAAGCAACTGGTCGTTGTCATAAAAGAAGGCCCAATCATATGGTCACAAAAAAGAAGGTAAAGCTTCAGCCGATCCTTGACAAGCCCTAGATATGTCTTCTCAACTTTATTGGATTTCCTTCAAAACTATTGTTGAATAGCTAAGCTGACAAAATCCAGACATCGGAAAGCATAATCTGCAATTGTATCGCCAAAACTATAAAACGGGTGAAGATAGAAACATATTATGTAGCCCAATGACGGAAAAATTTTGATAAACCTTGCTTCAGTTAGCATCACCGAAGCTCTAGTTGCTTGAACAATTTTAAATTAAATAATTACATCAAATTTAGATTACACCACCTCAGCATTTCCCTACTAAGTGGAGTCGACGACATGGATCTCCTTAACCCATTGAGCTTTTTCTTATACCATATCCTTCGGCAATATGAAGTATGGACCAAAAACAACAGTTATGTACTTCCCGTTCGCAATGACTAACATGAAACCATTGTGTGCATGATGTCAAGTTGTAGTTATGGCAGGAAATATTAACTAACCATGGCATACTGAACTAAAGATATCACAACCATTCATTTCCACCCTTTGGCAAATTGAAGTATCAAAGGGAAGAACAATATAAGAGTAAATTTCCTCCTCCACCTATGGAGGCTGCTGACTCTAGCATCTTTTGCATTCTGGTAACTTATCAGGCATAAATCCAATTCTATGGAAGCCATCAAAAGTCAAAACTCCTTTTTCTTTCACGCTTTTAGACTGTACTCAGAATCAAGCACCAGATACCACATCACACTGCTTCTGTTTATAGTTGCAAGAAAACCTCAAAAGGCACTTTACTAGGATTTCTTAGCTACAGCATCCCTAGTAAGGCAGGATAAAAAACCAGTAACACACAATCAGACTACTTTAAGATCATAACGACGATCTCCTCTGTTTTCTCATCTAAGAAGATAATAAGAACCATAAATCTTGCCCTTAACAGCCACCCACCACAATTTGAAGAACCACAATCATGACAACAATGTCTAAGCTTTAATAAGATTGAGGCTATTGAGCATCGAAAATGCTACATAAACCACCTAAATAAAAACTGTAATCACAAACGTGCCAGCTTACAAACTTTTAAGAGAATAATCAAACATTTAACATACTACTACTGTCATACCTCGGTTGAAACTCCAACACCTCAGTGAGATTATTGCCGTTGGTATCATTCCAAGACACCTTCCTCGTCGTCTTCTCGGAAGTCCTAATCATCCCACCACCTCTCGGAGGCAACAAGGACTTCACCTCGCTGTCCTCTTCTATATCACCATGACCCTCAACCTTTCCAGAGTCTAAATCACTCACAGGCTGGACAGGCTTCTTATCATAGCCATTTGCATCCTTAGCACTCTCATCCATCAACATTTACAACGCTACTCACTACAGAATTACCAAAATTTCTTCCGACCTCGAGTCAAAACCCGGATTAGAAAAACATTAATCAAAGAGAACTATTCAGGGTCTTTCGGATTGAAAAGGAAAACCCATATGCCCAAATCGCTTAAAGATCACGCGATCGCAAACAACCCAAAATATGCCGATCATTTTGGAGGGAGGCGTTAAAAACCATTAAACCCAAGCACACAAAGCCGAAAGTCAACGCCCGCTTTTTGACCCGATCCTTGATCTAATCGCAGAAGATAAAACCAAAAGTCCAGCGACCCAAGAATCACCAGAGGCTAGAGATGGCAGCAGAAATGAAAAGTCCCAAATTTGCAACTGCAGATCGCGAAAATTTGAGAAACGAACGACAATTGCAAACTTGGGATAGGAAAGGATCCACAGAAACAGCTCAAAGCCTAAAACCCAGAAAAAATTGCAGACCCTTACGAGTCTCGACTTTGAAGCAGTACTCTCTGCTCGATCGAAAACGACGGGAACAAGGACACGAATATATGCGCATTTGATGACGGCAGCGAAGCTGCGAAATAAAATACAATGGAGAATTCGGGTTGGTGAACACGTGAATATAATTGGCATTTTGGTCTGTGGGACCCCCCAACACGAGCTAACTTTCTCCTATGTTGTTTTTAATGTTAGTTAATATCGTTATGGAACGTAGTATGCTTTTCTTATAATATGCATCTTTATGGAGACTTCTCTTTCCGTGTTTTTCTTCGTCCTCCTCATGTGTTCTTCTATCCAAAGATAGTCACATAACGTATAAATTTTGAAAGAAAAAATGCAACAAAAAAGTTATATTACTTGTCCCGCGATGATCAATTAGACTCGTGATAATAGACCAGGGACATATAGAATTTTCATAATTAGTCACGTTACTTTATCATATTTTCACTGTTTAATTTCGCTCTGGTATTGATCCTGTCAAAACTCATGGCAATTTACCCTATCTATCCATTGTCATTCTTATCGTCCAAGATGGTTCAACGGTTGTGTTAAAGCTCTACGACTAAGTTTGTTTGGCAGATAATAAATGACTTAGAATTTTTTTCCCCCTAAAATTGACCTTTGTTTGTGTATTTTCCTACCATTTTGTAACAATTAAACTTATCTCTTTTTTATCATAAATTACAGTCTGCTGATCTTTAGAAAAGAGATACTTCAAATGAAAATTGTAATGGTGGTTGCTTATGTGATTAGTAGTAATGCCTGTGGTGATGGTACTTACCTGATGATCATGAGAATTAAATATCAAGATGTGTTTCTTTGGTGGAAAATTCAAGTTCTGCAAAGCATTTTTTCCAAAAATGATTTGGTGCATCACTTAGAAAAATCAATCAATTATCAATATCATACGGTGAAAATATTTTCATTCTTTCATTTTGTGAACGATACATAACCAATCATTTAAAAAAAAATATTTTTCAAATGGTAATTTTTTCTGTGAAACAAACGGACTAACTATTTTGGTCGATGAATTAGATAGGTTCCAAGTGAGACACCCGATGCATGTTAGGATGTCGTCGAGGGATCGGACCAATCGTCTCGCGGTCCTTTTACTCTATCTTTTAGTTGTCTATCCTGACGGCTAGTTGATTGATGATAGGACCTCGGAGTGTTGTTCGAAAGCCAGGACGACTTGAGTGGTGCTTGAATTTTAACATGTGGGAACTGCTTTCAGAGAAATCGCAGACATAATCAGTTCAAAAATATCTTGAGGGAAACTCAATTCTTGCAACAGCGGCAGCAAAATAACAATGCAAGCACTTCACCGTCTGACCACAGTGACCATCTAATCAACGCAAAACTATTGAAATGCTAGTCTCAGATTGGGCTATCGACTGAATCCTCTATGAACTGCAGTTCATATTGAATTTCATTATATCACATGGATTTTGTAAATTCAATTTTAAACATTTTACATTTATGTCAATTGAATCCTAAATTATTATTTTTTTTTTGCTAATTTAATCCTAAACTTTCTGTATATGTGCCAATTTAATATGTTCTTCCAACTTTGACTGGTCAGTGCTGACGTGAACACCTAACAACGTAGACAAGGCAATTTTTTGTAACTTTTTATTGTTTTATTTTTTTTCATTTTCTTTGTTTTTCTTTTTACTGGTCACCTTCTTCCTCCTCCTTTCTCCAAAGGAAAAACTTGACTTGCATTAAGGCAGCAGCCGGAGGATTTCGATTTCCTCAAACTTGGCGAGGCACACCGTGCACTTAAGCCCTTCTTTTGATCCTCTGAGGGAGGAAAACCTAAAAAAATAAGGAGCAACTCGATCACCGCCTTGTCGATGCTTGATAATTGCGATCTTGACCTCGTGAATCCAAAATGAGCTTTCAGGTGGCCATGGCTGCGCGATGGCGAGACCGAACCTCGCCAGATTTGAGCAAGGCCAAGCTCGCCCAGGGACAACAGTGCCAGTTGTGAGGTCCTCGTTGGCCCTCTATAAGAAGGAGGAGGAAGAAGATGACTAGAAAAAGATAAAGAAAAAAGTAAAAATATTAAAATATTAAAATATTATTTATAACTGTCACGTAAGCACTGACCGGGTCCACATTAGCATTGGCCAGCCAAAATTGATTGGATGGACTACATTGTCATAAAAACAAAAGATTTAAAATTGAACCGTTACGAAAAAAAAAAGTTTACGACTGAATTGACGTAAATATAACAAGTTAAATCGAATTGGCAAAATTAAAAGATTTAGGATTGAATTCGCAAAAATGTAATAGATTTAGAACGCCGACCCCAACTAATTTGGGATAAAAGTGTTATTGTCGTTAATGTAATAAATTTAGAACTTTTTTGGCAATTTTCCCAAGTTTCTATGTGATCAACATGTATATCTTGTTCCGCCCCCCCCCCCCCCCCCCCCCCCCCCCCCCCCAAAAAAAAAAAAAAACACGTATATCTTCAGCTGCAGTCGTTAGGATCTCCGTTGATTTTGATGGCAATCATGGAATCAGGCTTCATTCTTCATAAAAACTTTACCTTGACGCTGATCAGCTTACTGAGTTGTTTCGGCACTGAGTTTTCTTTTCCATTTCTTTGCCTTCGGGTCTGTATCTTGGCCATCCGGCAGCAGCATGGAGTTCATGGGAATATATATGGTCGAAGAATACATGTCTATTCATTCTGGAGAGTCTAAAACACAGATGCCGAACTGCACTTTCGAAGAAACAAAAGCATGCCATAACCAAATTCGAAAGTTCCCATCAGTTGTTTCTAACAACTACTCTTCTTCTCAATATGACCGTCTGCGACTCAAAATACGGTGGAATAGAAATGCCGCTTAGGTAGAGATGGTGACGACATTTCACCATAAAAAGAAAACACCAGCAACAATCTCAGGAAAAGGGTTTTATAAGAGTATCAAGAAAAAGACAGCAAACCTGCAATTGATTGTTAAATTCATTCAATTCCTCCATGAAATAAATACTTAGATGTCCCGTATTTGACCATATCTAGCTGACTACTTCATAACTCAAAAGCGTGGAACAGTCAAGCTAATTGACTCTCAACACCCCTAAGTTTACAGCAATGAAGAGCGGTTGTGTTCCTCAAATGAATGTGAGAAGAATCATACTACTTCTTCACACGTCTCGTTTTCTAAAAAATGATGAGCAAGAACCTGGAAGGTAGGTCTAGCCAACCGAGAGCTTGGAAGGAGAAAGCAACTGCTCTCCTTCTAAAGTAAATTTGACAATGTAACTGAAAGAGAACTCCAGGGGCCGGCAATGTAATGATGGTGGATAATCCAACATACTTTGCCAGTTGCCACTAGAGTACCTGATCAGTCCCTAAATGAAATACATCTGCCCATGTAAAATGGATTCAAAACGGAAAGCTAGCATTTTGATGGCATAAGCACGGCTGACCGAGACCACCCTCATCGGTCCAATAGAATGCCTTGCTGAAGTTGTCATAGCATCATTAATGACATAAATTGGCTTGATTCCTTTCACTGGCGATATTTAGTAATCTAAAACTTCCTGTAATCAGAAAAATCACAGAGGTCTCGTAAGCAGATGAAAGGAACCTACACTGTAATTCTACCATTCTGTAGAGAGGATCGTCAACCTTTCCCCAGCTAAAATCGGCACTTTGTCTGACTCAGCACATGTTGACAAGCTTGGCCGACCCATAGAAAAGAATGCTTCCTTGACGCAGACTAAAAAAATTGTGTTCTTTGACAATTGGACACATGAGTGAAGAGATGGATTCATATCTCTAAAATCTAAGATCATCAACTAAAAAAAAATCTTCCCCAAGAAAATGAATAGAATCATTTGCACAATCCAAGACCATGGGTTCAACCTAATAAAGTGCACAATTGAAATCCAAAACTTCCTTCTGCTGCAGAGTCTATACCTTAATCACACCAAAATAATAAGCCGCAAAATTTTCGGTACATCTATTTATACATTCACAACAAATTCCGCATAAGACTATACCTCTGTCCTCCAGGATCTTCTAAAAGAACAGCAACACGATATGTTTGTCTTAAACAGCCTTTCATAACACGAGTTGCAGGTAGGCCTTCCTCCTTCCAATGGTTTTGGCAACATCACATGATCAGAGAATCTTAGTTGCTCTCCTGATGAATCCTTACAAGTTTGGCATTCATCAGCCATTAGCCTTATTGTCATCAACACCTCAAACAAATTTGTCATGTGCAATGATAAAAAAAAAAACAAAAATTGTTCCCTTTATAAGTGTCTCATAACTCCCATTTATGAGTTAGCAACGCTTCTGTTCATTCCACCCACCGTGGCCAAGAAACTTCCAGCAAATAGTTCATAATGAAGTTTGCGAAACACTCTCTAGACCTTTCCATGAGACACAAATAGAGACAATGTTCATTGATCTTTAATAGCTTTAAAAGAACCATATTGCTTGCAAATGTGACACTAGCAACTCCATGTGGTGGCGATGCATAATTGACGATGCCACAATAGATGCACTAAAGACACCAGAAATATACTAATCAAAGCAAAGGGCTTACTCCGATTGTCTCACTGATCGCTTCTTCATATTTGTACTCATTTTGGAACCATGTTTCTGCCTGTCTGCAAGGGCATATGCCCTTTGCTTATTAAAAAAATCTTAACGTAGGGTAAATACATAAGCGAAGGACAAAACATTACATGTCAACCACAGGACCCAAATCCAAAATGGTCCCATGGAGCAAGTGGTAACCACGAATTGTGATCCCCTATTTCCTCTATTAGGTGGAATCAGTCAGACTTGAACAAAGGAATCTTCATTTGTTGGCAACAAATCACTTAAGAAAAAAATTCTAGTAACTCTTTTCATTGCAAAAGAATAATGATTTAAAAGAATCAGTTTCTCACTGCCGACCATGAACAGGCAAAAGTAACCTACCTAAAATGAAGTGAAGAATTACAAAATGGAGGAGCAAATATGAGTGACCTTCATTCCAGCTCAAATTCGGGTGCTGGCCGCATCAACATGCTCTCCGATTCAAGTTGAGCCAGCAACGGCCCGCTCGCCTCACCGAATCTCAAATTCCGATTACATGACAACAAGCCAAACAGGCCGAAGCCAACAACAACAACCCCAATGGCGTGCACGGTAAACAACAGATTCATTAATGCGATGCCCCGCAAACCATCCTCCTCAAGAGCACATTTCACATCGAGTTCCCACTGCCCTGTCGAAACTCCCAACTTGCGACACCCCTTTAAGGCAAACACATCAGTACCCAAATTCAGCCCAGCTTGCAAAACCCAAGTCCCCTTGAACACCAAGCCCGACGACAACAAGTACTCTGCAAAGAAGGAGGACGGCCTCAATCCCAGGTACACGCAAGAACCAGCACAAACAAGAGTCAACTTCCCCAACAGCTCGTACACAGGCGCACCGAGACCACCCACCCCCTTTCCAATCACCGAGTACTCCACCAAGAAAGCAATACCAGCAATGATAAACACGTACCCTTCGTTTATTGTGGCGCTATCGACGTATTCCTTCAAGACTACGAGGATGACCAGCGCCCAGAAGAGGAAAACGGCGGCGGATTGCTGGAAGAAGGCGAAGCGGTACGTGGGGTGGCCGGAGAAGGTGAGGAAGAGGAAGATTTCGGAGAAGGACGCGATGGGGAGGGCGACGAGGAGGGTGTAGAGGTCGAGGTTCTTCCATTTCGGTTCCGAGAAGTACCAGGGCTTGGATCGGTACGAGGATGGGTTCTTGAGGTAGAGCGAATAGGAGCAGAGGAGGCGGCGGACGCCGACGGGGAAGAGGAAGACGAAGGCCGAGAAATGGGTGGCGAGGGACGCCATTTTCTTGATCGTAGGCTATGGTCGTGGCTCTTTTTTTCCTTTTCTTAACCGATGAATTGGTCAGTGCGGAGATTGTGAAAGGGAAGATGATGTCGGAGTTGTTCTGGTTCTTGATGCGGGTGGGAACGTTGATAGCGTCACTCGAAATATTTTAGGAGTAGTTGGGTGCGCCTTGGAGATTTGTTTGGCTCCTTTGCATTCGTTTTTTGGGAGGAAAGTTCATTTGTTTTTGTTGTTTTAGCCTTAGTAGCACCAACAGGGACTCGTAACTCGGGATACGACGCTAACACTCCTAAAAAAAAATAAAAAATTTTAATAAATTAGTACACGTTATATATTAAACATATATAATAAATTATCAATTTTACAATTATTTCAATCATATTAATTTGAATTCAAATTCACGATATATATATAATTAAGAGAAGATTAGAATTGGTCCCACGTCGATACTTGGAAAATTGAACAAAAGTGAAATGACTTGAGAAAATGCGAACCAAACCATCTAACAAATTATCATGTCCATGAGAACAATTACAGTATTGATCCAAATTCCAATGCCCCAAGATGAAAGGATTGGGGATAGGCTTGGAGGGCCGATTTTAACGATTCCAATTCTAAGATTTTGTTATTTTCATTCCGCTATTATTTTGAGGCACATTTAGCAAAACGTCAAAAAGAAAAAGAAAAAGAAAATAGAAAAATTCCACAACTTAGTCTAGGACCCTAAATTGACTATCGAAAACAAGGAAAAAAACTGTGAAGGAATAAGAAGGAAAAAAGAGAGCTCAACATATGCACACTCCCACCCAAGTAGTAAATTGAAATCAACCAAATGCTGCTATCAAGAAGCTAAGTAAGACAGTTTTTATCTTTAAAAAAATAGCAGTTACGTGCCAACTCACTTAGCATTTCTCCACGCGTCTCGTGAAGGCATGTATGATCGGCAGCCCTCTCATCAAGTCAATGAATCGGATGGAATAATGCTCTTGTCATTGCTAATTAAGCTTGCTATCATTGACATTTTGATTTGAAAGATTTTGTTGACTGTCCACACTGCTTTGTTTGTTAATGGCCCCAGCAAAGAGGAAGGAAAAAAAAAAAAAGGCAAAATGATATATGATGTCTGCTTCGCAAGATACTTTGGATTTTGGGGGTAAGATCGAAAGGGAGACGTTCGACAAGCTCAAAGGTTGATTCATTTGTCCGTTTTCGAATTCTTAATGTCTGATCTCCTAACAGCTATAAATAGTTTCCTGGTGTTCTCTTTGTGATTCCAAACTCGTGTGTTGATCCGGAACACAAGGGTTATGGGGTAAGGATTGCGGTCACATTGGCACTCTGAGCATACGTACCAGTCCATCTTTGGCAAAGCTACCAGTCTAATGGCAATATTCAGCTTTTAGTGCTAATGGGACTCATATCAAAGTGTCTCTCTCGAGTGTCCTACGCGTTCTTCTTCCAATGGAGCTCTAGATCAGTGGAGGCAAAGCATATATGCTTCGACCGACTGTTCTTAAGTCAATCAACTCAATTCATTGACTCCACAGCGAACCTAGCGGTTCCATGAGAAGTCTTGTTCCGAATGTGTGGAGATTGGTGATCCCTGCGGGTATGTTATCTGATGGTCGTTCTTGAGATGCAATTTAGCAGCAGTTTTGGGGACAGAAATATCTTTTGGGTTTTTACATGATCAGGATGGAGATTCATGTCTCATCTTAAGCAGAAGTATAACTTCAAGTGGTAGATCTTAGATACTAGTTTCCGACAGTGAATTAGGTAAAATGAAAAGCTGATATTTACAGATCGTCCTAGGCCATGGGTATAAATTTTGGTAGTAAAGCTGCTCAGCCGCAATATTGACACAGACGGTGGTGCACACAAGCACAAACATTGCGACATGCTTCCCCTTGAATGATTTTATTCTGTATTTTTTTGACATCCATGCTCATCACTTGTTCATGACAATCTAAAGCAGTTCAAGCCATATCCGATGTGAAGAAATTTGGAGAATTCATGAATGGTCGCTAGTATGCGTTTTCTCCAAGCTGTTGGCAGTCCATCTTGGCAAAGCTAATAATCTTGAATGGACCATGTCTAGCTTTGAATGCTAATAGTCCTCCACGGAAAAGGAAGGCGATGTTCCCGAAGACATGGAAGCAGTCAGTCCTCCGAAGGAAACATCTGCTGCTGATGTGCCTCCTTCACTTCCTATTCAAGAGGAGATTGCCCCTATTTTGGTGCTGCAGCAAACCCAGGAACAACAGCCCCAAAGGTGTTAGCGAACAAAGTGAGGCCCCTGCTGAAACAGATGAAGGATCTGGTGACAAGCATCATGAGGACGACTACGACGGCCGGGTGTTTCAATCTTTTGAACCTTCTCTTGAATTTGATCCCTCTTTTGACAACCACTGCTTTTAAACCAATAGCATGGGAAGCTTTCAGAGATTTCATCAAACGTGGCACAATTCCTCAATGAATTGTAGATTTCGAATATCTTGATTCGAATGGCATCTTCGCTTGTGAAACTCTTGAAAAACTAAAGCTGAAAAGCATGTGTTCCATGGAAGATGATGGTTTTCCTCGCCTCGTGGCATTTTTCTTTTCGAATCATCAGCCAAGTCACGACTCTTTTGTCTTATTTATTTATTTATTTTATTTAAAGAAAACACTATACTGTGACGGCTGAAGAATTGGCTGAAATTCTTCAGACTGATTTTCCTCCTTTTCAAAAGATGCAAATCACTCCCGATGAAGCTTATAGTCTGGTTTTAGAATATCTATATTTTATGGTGCGCTCATCACACAGATTTTTAGGTACAAGCTTCTCACCTATCACGGAGCATGGCATTCCACTGATCATAATCAGCAAGAACACCCTAGACAAGATGATGCCTGAGGATCTCTCCTGATGTCTGGGTGAACGCCAAAGATGAGGTGATCCTCATTGGCCAAGGTGATGATGAACGAGAAAAAGATGTGCTCGAAGAAAGGCTCGCTGAACAGACGGAGCAAAGAGCCAAAAAGAAAGGCTAGGCACCCGTGACTAGGCAAGCACTACTCCCCCCTCGTCCTGAAAGATCAACATCTCTAGTGGACCTCTCTGCTTCCTCCTCCCTCATCCTGTCTCACCTTTAATAAGATGTTCAAGAGTTGAAGTTGTCCATTGCCAATATCTCCAAATACTTTGTTAATCTTGAGAGAAACATCATCAATCTAGACTGCTACAATCCCCTTCGAACCGTCCCTGAACCATCTCAATCAAATCCTCCTTCACAGAAACGCAAGCGCACTCGTACCACTTGATTGACCTACTCTTTTGCTCTATTGATGTTTGTTTATGTTTGGATATGCTTTCATATCCCTGCTGGAAATGAATGAAGCTTAATGTTTTCCATATCTTATCTTCATTCATTTGACAAAAAAGGGGAGAGTGTAACAACATGAATCACGCAAAGAAACAGGGGAAGCTTGAGCAAAGAGAATAAAGTTTCTCTCTCTAGATGTTTATCTTGAAGCATCATGAACTTCAACTCTAGATGTTTTATCATGTCCTTCAAAATAAAAAGATCCTCTAGTTAATTTCTCTAGATTCATTGATTAAACGTGACGTACTGGAAATTCGACTTTTGTAAATCGACTAAATTCGATAAAAGGAATGAAATTGAATTTCAGTCAATATGAAATTTTGGACCATAAAGAATTAAGAGACGGATTTTGAACGATTTTCGAAATATCAGTCGGTTTAGATTAGGCTCCGTAATTCTTAGTCGCCGCGAATTAGAATTCAAATCATAATGCCCAAGCTTAATCCTGATCGAGCCAAACTTGTGAAAAGACCAAAATTACCTCTCTGTCAATCGAGCCAAAAATTCGTTCAGTTTTGAATTATTCAATTACCATTGTGCCCCTCAATAATTCACTACAAGTAAAAAATATTCAAATTCCCAAGGTGGTCCCCACATGTCACCATCCCCACCTACCAATTTAGTCAAGGTCAAACCTCACCCATTTTTCTCTCTCTTTTCTCGCACGCTCATCTCTCTCTTCCCTTTCTGTTGATCGTGGAACGCCCCCCTCAGCCAACTCCCCCATTCCTTCTCTATCCTTCTTCTAGGGTTTTTGTTGCTGGCCACCACCACCCGCCTCTGTCTGCCACCACTCCACCTCCGTCCAACCATCGTGCGCTGCCTCGAAGTCATCGGACAGCTCCCGGAAGACCTCAAAGCCGCTTGCCCTGTTTCGGGCCCGAAGAGTCCCGACCGTCGTTCGCCACCTCCGATCGCCAACCACCACCAGCCACGACCCCAGTGCTACCGCCGTTCGCCGTCGCGAAGCTCAGAACAGTCCCGTCAGCCTCCTACTATGTTTTGGGAACAGAGGACCGTTCGAGCTTCAACAGCCTTTGAGGTCACTTCCGCCGCCACCAGCCGTCGTCTCACTGTCCTCCGCCCTCACCCCGACCTCCTCGACCCCTTCTCGTCGCTCATCGCCGCCCAGAGCCGCCGCAGAGTCCCTGTAACCCGAGGACAGACTCGGTGCCCTGTTTCGGGCCCGAGACTATTCCGCCGCCCTTCGCCATTTCCTGATACTTCCCACTGGTCGCCGACCACCATAAACAACCCCCTCCAGCCCCTCACCGAAACTCACGGCCATTGACGGCCGTTAGATGCTGGTAGAGCCCGGAAACAACCCCGGAACTACATCCCTTGTTTTCATCGAGAACTTGCACAATTCTGTCCAGACGTCCTCCGCCGGCCTTCTCCGGTCCCTAAGGTTGTCCTCGACATGCTGGTAAGTCTCGTAGCCTACCCCAACCTTGTCTCAGCCATTGAGGTCGAGATTCCTCACAAAACAGTTTATTTTTCCCTGTCGCAGCTTCTGGCCAATTCTATTTTGGCCGAATGGCCGATCGTCGGAGTTTCGCCGTCGCTGCCGACCTCTTGCCGGACCTCCACGACGTGTCCTAGCCGCTGTGGGGTGTTGTCGCCGCTTAAATAGCCGAGAAACCCGAGAGTTCGCAAGGAAAACCGAGAGCCGTGGTCGTCTCCGTCGCTGTCGTCGTCGTTGTTTCCTTGTCGCCGCATGTCGTGACTGCCCGAGTTTGATTTAGGGGTGAGTTAACCCATAATCCTTGGCTAGGGCGCTAATTGCGCCAAAAATTAATAAATTAGTCGATTATGGTAATTAAGTAGAATAATCGTGGTTGGTTTATATAGAAATCGGGTTTAGGTTAAATGATCACGATTAATTAGGTTAGTCAATTTAATTAGGTCGTCTATGGTTAGTTGGTTGTTAGAATCAATTGATGGACTGATTGGGCATCAATTGCCGTTGTTTGATCGCGAGCGAGCGTTAGTTCAGAATCGAGCGATCGATCGATAATTAAATGAAATTGAGATTAATCAATGTCGTTTAATTAATTGAATTGGTTAATCGATCGTGTTTTGACTGCTTGACTGAGTGTATTTGATTGATTGTGATGTGACATGATTGAATTTCTGAGTGTTTCATCGTCCGTGTTGGGCGCATGACTAGTTGTGAGGTTGTGGATTCATATAACCCGTGTGAACTCAAACTGCATGATTTGGCATGAAAATGGCCTTAGGCCGAGTCTTTGAGCACATTTGTATGAGCATCCGACATAAATCAAAGATGACAAAATTGATTGATTGTCGAGTGTCATGTGTGGTCATATGATAGGACGATGAGATTCCTGAAAAGATTGTACCGTGATGATCGGAAAAATACGACTTGTTAGAAGCACGTCATTCTATGATATCAGTTTGACGTATGCCGGTCGCAGCTTATGACGGACCGAAGCCCTAAAATATATTCTTGGTAACTCCGTGCCGTGATGATCGGAATTATACGAACTACTGGATGCAGTAGCCGGAAGTAAGGGACGATGCATGGTGTTGCCAAAAGAGTGCCAATTGACCAGGGTACTAAGCACCAACTGACTAGTGTGCCAGGCTGACATGTCCTATCTTTTAATAAAAAGGACTAAATGTGACGTCATGTATGCCGTTTGATGTGATTGGGCTATTTGACTGTCATGTCATGTCTACATTGTATTATGTGTAGCTTTCTGACGGGTGAATTGCATGTGGTTGGATATCTGTATTGGTTGATATGTCATGTCTATTTGATAGGATATCCTAGGTGAATCAACGTCCTAGCCGAGTTTAGGCGTTGATTTTACTGAGATTTATTTCTCACCCCGTTGTGTGATGATATTTTCAGGTCACAAGTGACGGAGCCTCGCGGACTCTGAGGCATGACTTTCTAGAGTGACCCTTTTGGAGTAGATATGGAGTTAAACCTACCGACTATTGTCTCTTTTGAGGTACTAAAGAGCCGCCTCGAAGAATGAGGTTGTATGTTGTTAGCTCTATAAGGTTAATTAGTATCTGCTTTGCATAAGGATTAAAGTTGTCTCTTGATTGCATTGATTGAATGAATGTTCCTGCTGATTTATCTCATGCTGATTTTGTTGTCTGGAAGTTTGGTACGTTCCGCATGCGCATTTCGATTATAGGTCGATAGCGAACCTAGGACGCTATCCTTTGTGACCTAAGGGTGTCAATGTAGGGATGCCACGTGCTCGAGAATTGAGGCGTGATATTAAATCTTTTGGAGAATGATATATGTGTGTGTGTGTGATTATGCCTTATCACTGAAATATCTTCTAGTGCAGATCTTTACTTTAATGTACTTTCAAATCTTTCTCACTTCACATCTACGGTCATCATAAAAGAGGGAGATTGTAGAAGAAACATCTCATAAAAATATTTTGATGATTTTCAAACTATCCTTTGATATTTATTTTGCCTTATTTTGTGCAGTTGTTTTGTTTATATGACTAAGGATCACATGATAACCATCGAGTGAAGATCATGTAACATCCAAATTGTTTCTAAGTAAACATCACCTGAGGACCAAATGATCTAGTGACTGATAATGTCTATTATCGCGACGCTAAAAGATCAGGTCTCTAGCGTTGTTGTCCTTCAATTATTGATGATGTTTCGTGAACAAAGAAGAATACAACTGTTACTTAATGGAAATGCACAATGGGAGGAAGATTTTGTGGCTTCTTGAGAGCAGTTCTCTAGCCCTGTCAAAGTCCGGCAAAAGTTGTCCGCGTGGAACAGCAGCTATGCACCTATTTTTGGTAATCATGCACTGGTTTAGAAGAAAATAGTTGTGTGGGCAGCTTTAGTACTTGACGATATGTCAGTCACTCTCCAACGGCTCTTTACTTAAGAGACAGAGACGAGCATATACAAAACTCCAAACTTCGATCAACCTATCTTCTTGTTGAAATCTTAAACTACTTAAAGATCATGAGATCATTTTCTGCTTTGTAATCTTGCGATAGTCAATTTTACATCTCTGAATGTCGTGACTGAATCCAAATAGTGTGATCTATCATCTAAAGAATTAGCACATCTGTTTGTTAAAGCTTCAATCCACAAGGACTTAATAAGTTTGGAGCTGCTAACCCGCATTAGCATTTTCAATTAGCCAAGTTGGATGTAGATAATAGAATAACTTGATTGCATAAATTTGACAATTTTTAGAATTGGATTGCATTTTTGCAAGTTTTATAACTAGATTACACTTTATTGACAAGTCTTGAAACTTCAAGTGCACTTATCTTTAAATTTTAAGAAGCAAAAATTTCAAAAATAAAAGTTTGAAATGAGGTTATTTTCTTAAATAATAATTTGAAATGAGATTTATTTAAAAAAAATAAAGTATAAATCTAATCCGACCAGCGAGCAATTAAGGGCGCGCATCCCAGCACTTCTACTTATGAGCAGAAGTTATGGGCAACAAGTTTGTCGGTCGATTTCATTTGACCCTTTGCGAAGGGCTGTCAGATTCTGCCAACCTATGAGGATTTGGTGTAACTTCTCCCAACTAGTCTTCAATGATATGTCGGGAAAAATATCCCCCCTCGCATTGGCCTTCTTCTACAATTCGGTTATAGGTTGAAGATCTGGAGTGCGTAGAGCTGTCATGGCCATTGGGATCATTACCTATGGCATTTCGAGGCTTTCGATGATTACTTATTCTCGGCATTGAATCTCTTCAAATCGAACCACAAGTTGTCACATGTGCCAAAAAGAAATTTTGTCGAAAATGGTTTCAAACTATGAAACACCTTTCACCGAAATTGATTCTTCGATTTTTATTAAGCGGAGACAAGTTATATGGAGATTCCGGACAAGAGTCTCAATAAATAAAAAAGATCAAACATGCTTCATCAGAATTTAATCGACGATGAATTAAGTGAAAAATAATTTAACGAAATCTAATTGCCAACAAAGTGAGATAATAGATAGATATAACATCGAAATTTAATTGACGCCAAAGATAACTGAAATTATGACTAAGTACGAGAATTAAAAGATACTTACATTGTAGAAAAGATAAATTGCGGAAAGTAAAGACGAAAATAGAGAATGTTGAGTTTCTGTGATTGATTGAAGGACGGTTTACAAAGAATAAACTTGGTGAATTTACAACCCTTGCAAACGACGGTTACACATAGCAGTTACTAAATTAGAAAGAACAAATAACTCTCTTTCAGTGGTTACTAAAAGGGCCTGATATTAAAAAAAAAAAACCTCTAACTTTAGCATTTTTGTCAATTATATCCGAAACTTTTTTTTTTGTCTCTTAAAAAACCCCCCAAATTTTACTTTTGTCACAATTTTACCCAAAACTTTTAATTTTGTCTTAATTTTACCCACCTAGTACCAAAAAAACCATCAATTTTTAGTTTTGTCCCAATTCTATCCAAAACTTTTACTTTTGTCTCAACTTTATCAGTCTAGTACCAAAAAAATCGTCAACTTTTACTTTTATCCTAATTCTACCACCGTCAATCTTTTGTTCATAATCACTATTAGTTAATCCTACATGACTCGAATTTTCTTACCGAATTTACCAATAAATTTTCGAAATTTGGAAACATTGGGTTTTGAAGATCACAAGATTTTAAAAAGTTCGTCAGAATATCTCCATATCTAGTCGTTTTTTAGGTTGTTAGGTGTCGAAAAGAATACGAAGTGCGCTGTCTTTAGTGACTAAATATATCTCAACAATATATAGGGTAGCAAAAAACAGAAGAGAATTTTGAAATTTCATGTCAGCTTTGCCGAGGTATAATTCATTAATGACGTGACAATGTCACCTAAAATTAACTAACGATGATTATAAACAGAAGTCTAACGGTGATAAAATTGGGAGAAAAGTAAAAGTTGAGGGCTTTTTTGGTACTAGACCGGTAAAATTGGGACAAAGGTAAAAGTTTTCAGTGAGTTGTGGATTGGTAAAATTGGGACAAAATTAAAAGTTGATGATTTTTTTGATACTAGGCCGGTAAAATTCAGACAAAAGTAAAAATTAAGGATTTTTTTTGTACTAGACCTGTAAAATTGAGACAAAAGTAAATATTTTGGATAAAATTTGGACAAAAGTAAAAATTTGAGATTTTTTATGAGATAATTTTTTTTAAATATAATTGTCATAAATATTAAAGTTAGATATTTTTTGGATACTGACCTCTTACTAGAAGTGACTTCACAAATAACTACCTTTGGTCATTGAAAGTTATTTCACGAACGGATAATACATTACCTTTACCGGTCAACAGTTATCTTCATGTCAGTCGTCCATTGTCAATGCGAACGATTTTATCGGGAAATTTCTTCAAGAAACTTCAAGACTCTCATTGATAACTTCAGGATTTATTATCGATAGCTTCATTGGAGAGTTGTTGATTCCTTTCGAGAAATTCTGTTAAAAAATGACCAATCACTTGCCAGTAAAATCTGGATTGACAAACAGTAAAATCTGGATAGCAACTGAAATATATAGATCCATAACAAATTTTGGATTCTACAGGCCCTAGTAAGGAGTGCGTGAATTTGTTATTCGCAAAATCTTTGAAGCATGTAACAATAATAATGTCTAATTCAATCCTCCTTGGGGGATTAGAGCAACTTGGACTAACCCTATAGAATTACCTTTCTTTATGATCATTTAGCATTCCTTTTCCACAATGAAATTGTTTTTTCAACGATATTAGGGTATGTTTGTTTTTGAGAAATTATTTTTAGGAAAAGTGTTTTATGGACTTTCGTCCGTTTGGTTCACGAAAAATGATTTGGTCAACGGAAATTATTTTCCAGTCAACAAAAATGTTATTCAATAAAATAGGAAAGTGAATTTCTCAAAATAAAATGGTGGAAACACTTTGTCAAATTTGAATCTCTCACTTTTTTTGAAAACGGAGTTGGGGCCGATCCGAAGACTAATCCCAAGATTGAGGCCGGGGACCGAGAGCAGGGCCGGGGACCGAGACCGGGGCCGAGGACAGGGGATTAGGATCGGGGCCAAAGTCGGGGACCGAGGATCAGGGTCAAGACAGGTACCAGGGTTGGGACTTGGACCGGTGACCAAGGCCGGGACCAGGGTCGGGGCCGAGACTAGCAACCGGGGCAAGGGCAGGCGCTAGGGCTAGCGATCAACGTCGGGGCCAGCAATTGGGACCGGGATTGGGATCGAGGCCAGTATCGGGGTCGGGGATTGGTGTTGGGGCAAGGGATTGGGACTGGCGACGAGGACCGGAGTCGAGGGTCGGGATCGGGATCAAGATCGGGGCCGGTGCCAAGGTTGGGGATCGGGATTGGGACGGGATTGGGACCGGGACCGGGACCAGGACCAGGCCGGACCGGGACCAGGCCGGATCGGGACCAGGACCAGGCCGGGCCAGGACTGGGTTGAGCAGGGACTGGGGCCAAGGCCGGGATCGGCTACTGGGGCCGGGGTCGACAACCGGGACCGGCGACCCGGGCTGGTGACTTGGGTCGATGACCGGGGCCGGCAATCTAAGCCGAGGTCGGCGATCAAGATCGGGACTAGAGCCGAGGCCGGTAATTGGGATTAGGGCCGATGTCGGGGTTGGGGATCGAGATCGAGATCGAGACCGGGACTAGGACCGGAGCCGAGGCTGGGGACTGGCAACCAGGGTCGAGGGCAGGGGCCGAGGATAGGGATGGGGATCGGAGTCGGTGTCGGGGACCGAGACCGGGATAAGGGTCGAGACCGGGGACCTGGACCGAGACCGGGACCAGGGTTAGGGATGGGGATCAGGACCGGGGCCGATGCTTGGAATCGGGGTCGGGGACTAGAGACTGAGGCCGGGGCCGGCGATCAGGGCCTGGGATAGGGACTAGGGCAGGGGTCGGGGATTGGGATCGGGACCAGGATAGGGGATCGAGATCGGGCTGGGGATCGGGATCGAGACGAGGATTGAGATTGGGCTAGTGACCGGGATCAGGGCCGAGGATTGGGACTAGGGCCGGGACCAGCGATTGGGGTCAGTTCACTTTAGCTCTCTTGACCCTCTACCTCTCCTTAATATCGATGACAATCTCATTGATGAGATTGAAATCGTTTTCCAAATAAGAATCAAACACCGAAAATATTTTTTGGTAACATATTATCAAACAAAGTAAAATAAATCATTTTTCAAAAAAATGATTTCCAGAAAATCAATTTCCTTGAAACAAACACACCCTTAATCACATAATTCCTAAATTCAAAGGTTCTTCTTTTCTTGTATGCATGGTGTCCATCTATATGAGGCATATTCCAATTTATCTATATGAGGCATATTCCAATTTGCTAAACTTTTATAATTATTTTGTCGGAATTCTTAAACATATTGTGCCTACTCTTTATATCTTTCCAAGAACTAGAACATGTCCAATTAAATAGTCATGCCATAAGTAATAACAGTCATGTAGTATTTTATGTGGTATCAGTGAACCATTTACGTCATTAATGTGCCTTTACTTTTGACTTTACAAGGACTTTCATGCGTTACGCAACATTGGGTAGTAATCAGACACGACGAGACCAATGTGATTGTTGTTTGTTATAAGTGTTATAATTAGGAATATGATTATGTGACAGTTTTTTAATCTACTGTTAGAATGACAGAATATTGTGAGTAAAAAAAAAGAAAAAATAAATAATTAAAGATTATTGTAGGGTCCACTCCTTCAAGAATTTGTGACCGATAATATGTTGTTATTATTAAAGTCCTTATAATTAATCCTTGTATAGATCATAACTCCAAATAAGTATATCAGGGAGGGAAAAAAACGTAAAGAATGACAAATTAAGTCATTTTCTAGAAAACATGGCTTTGATGGTAATTTTGCAAATAGTTAAGACTATGAAGGCAAAAAGGTGATAAAAATATATTTTTTTATGAGATACAGAAAAAGTTAGGCTGGCATTTGTTCAATCTTCTATGGGATCCCAAACATTTCAATCCTCCCGCCCCCCTAAAATGAAGAGAACAGATGTGGAGGAACCACAAAATTTCAACTTTGCCCACGAAATGACTTGCACCTTTCATACCATAAAGGGCATTTTAGTCTTTTCTTTTCGTACTATTTGAGACCATCCACATAAAAAGGACTAAGCCAAAAACGATAATCTGTGTAAAAATAAAATTCAAAATTGATAAAGATACGTCATGTAAATCTTGCGGGACTTTTAGATATTCTTGCAATGCCGTGTTGCTCGAGAATTAATAACGTTAGAGCTTGGATGATTAAAAGATAAAGAATTTGCAACACTAGATCGGTTGAATTGATGTATTTACAAGCATACGTTACAAGAAAGTTCTCATCCTCAATAAAAGTTACGTTCAAAAGGGACTCCATACTTCTTTTTCCCTTCTCTTTTTTGGGGTCGAAAACTCCATATATGAAATTATATTACATATAAGACTATCGAAAAGTTGGCTCATTTAGACCAAATGACAAACGTTGTTTGTTTGTTTGTTTTTTTTTTCCACAACATGAGTTGTCAGCGTGTACTATGATTTGACATTGGGCATGAATTTATGGCTTGAGTCTATCTCTAAACGTTTACTTTGGCTACTAATGTCAAAAGAAATATCAATACTATTTGTTTGGAAAAATTGGATGCATCAATTATTTTACTTATGTAACTACCGATGACTTCCCCAACCCTTTGGCCACTCGTTTTTGTCCCCCACTCATGATGCTCCTAAAGCTATAATGGAATCCATAAGCTCTGTGGAATCCATAGCTACAGCCACCCGATAGCTACAGCCACCCGATGTGGAGTCACATCAAGAAGGTTTTACGTGAAGAAACAACTCAACCATCACATATTATTCGACCAAAAAAAAAACAAAAAAACAAAACCATCACATATTCATAGAATAATGGTGGGGCAAGCGCGTCCAAATTGAGAGGATTTCGGAGCTCCACGAGCAAAAAGCGGGATGGCCGCACAATTCATAATGTATGGTATGTATATTTGACTCACTAGCTCACTCAATTGACATGATGTAGGATCAACCACATAAGCCCGTCTAGGCAATTGTTTTGCTGAAAATCAGCCAACCAATAGGTTAAACTAAAACAAAATAGTCAAGCTAAAACAGTTTTTGTCACGCCCCAATTCTCGAGCACGCGACATCCTTACCTTGACACCTTTAGGTCGCGAAGTATAGCGTCATAGGCTCGCTATCGACCTATAATTGAAATGCGCATGCGGAACGTGCCAAACTCTCAAACAACAAAGTCGGCATGGGATATATCAGCATGGACATTCATTCAATCAATTCAACAAAAAACAACCTTAACCCCTATGCAAAGCAGATACTAATTAACTGTATAGAGCTAATAACATTCAACCTCATTCTTCGGGGCGACTCACTAGGACCTCAAAAGAAACAATGGTTGGTAGGGTTAACTCCATATCTACTCCAAAAGTGTTGCTCCAAAAAGTCACGCCTCAGCATCCACGAGACTCCGTTACTTGTGATCTGAAAAGTTATCCCAAGACAGGGTGAGAAAAAAATCTCAGTGAAGTCAACGCCTAAGCTCGTCTAGGACGATGATTCACTCAAGATATCCTAACAAAGACATGGCATGTTAACCAATATAAATATCCAATCACATGCAACTTACCCTCCAAGAAGCCACACATAATGCGATGCCACACGACATGACGGTCAAATAGCCCAATCAAGGCAAGCATCACATCAAATTAAACGACATACATGACGTCATACGTAGTCCATTTATTTTATGAGATAAGGCATGTCAGCCCAAGGCATGTCAGCCCAAGAATTTGGGCATGTCAAGTCGGCACACTGGTCAATTAATGCCTAGTACACTAGTCAGTTGGTACTCTTTTGGCGGCGCTAGGGATCGTTCCTTACTTTCGGCGACTGCTTCCAGTAGTCCGTGTGATTCCAATCGTCACGGCACAGAGCTACCAGGAATCCCTTACAAGGCTTCGGTCCGTCACAAGCTGCGATCGGCATCCGTTAAACTGACATCACAGAATGACGTTCTTTTAACAAGTCTTATTTTCCCGATTGTCACTGCACAGAGCTACCAGTAATACCTTACAAGGCTTCGGTCCGTCACAAGCTGCGACCGACATCCGTTAAACTGACATCACAGAATGACGTTCTTTTGACAAGTCGTATTTTCCCGATCGTCACGGTACAATCTTGTCAGAATTCACATCGTCCCATCCTGTGACCACACATGACACCCGACAATCAATCAATTTTTTCATATTTAATTTAGGCCGAATGCTCATACAAACATGCTCAAAGACTAGGTCCAAGGTCATTTTCATGCTAAATCATGCAGTTTGAGTTCACACCAGTCATATGAATGCACAATCTCATCACTAGGCTTGCGCTTGACACAGACGATGAAATATTCAGAAATTCAATCATGTCACATCACAATCAGTCAACAGCACTCAGTCTAACAGTCAAAACACGATCGATTAACCAATTCAATTAATCAAACGGCATTGATTAATCCCAATTTCATTTAATTAACTATCGATCACTCGGTTCTGAACTAACGCTCACTCGCGATCAAACAACGGCAATCAATGCCCAATCAGGCAATCAATTGATTCTAACAACCAACTAGCCACAGACAACCTAACTAAATCGACTAACTTAATTAATCACGGTCATTTAACCTAAACCCGATTTCTATCTAAACCGACCACAATTATTCTAACTAAATTTCATAATTGGCAAATTAACTAATCATAGGCGTAATTAACGCTCTAACCAATGATTAGGGTTAACTCACACAGTTAACTAGCTCAGGCAGTCCAACGGTAACGGCAACGAGCGGCGACGATCCACACAACTTGCGGCCTAACTCGGGTTCTCGGGCTCTAACCCAAACCAAAGTGATTCGGCAAGACCACAATACCCCGGGATAGCAACACAAGTTCGGAGGCGGTGAGCGGCGAAGTCCGGCGACCGAAACAGTGGCGGTGGCTGTAGGTCAAGCTCGGGTCAAGGGAAAACAAGGCAAGACAGCTCGATTTTGGAGCTATTTCGGCCGTTTCAAGGGCTAACGGGGCGAGGGAAGGGTTGACCAGCGTTGGGAGATCTCCGAGGTAGCCGTAGGATGAGACGACGGTGGCTGGAGGTGGCCGGAGGCTGCGAAACGGCCACGAGCAGAACTGGGTTCTCCTTGGGTCTGAAATAGGGGATTCAGGTCGGGGGTTGTTTCGGGCTCTACTGGCCATGACTGGACTCCGACGGCTGTGAGGGACGACAAGGGGTCAAGGTCGATGGTGGGAGCCGATGGCGAGCGGCGGAAGGCGTTAGGGACGGCCAGAGGACGGCTGGAACTCCTCGACCCGAAAACAGGGCACCGAACGTGAGTCTCGATCCTCAGGGACCCCGCGGTGGTTCTGGGCGGCAATGGACGGTCGAGGGGGTCGGGATGAGGGCGGAGGAGGTGGCGCAACGACGGTTAGGGGTCGAAAGTGACACAAGAGTCGGCGGGGCTCCAAATGCCCACCGAACCCAAAAACAGGGCAGGCAGCGTCCGGGGTTGTCCCAGGCCTTACGGGGTTGACCGAAGAACAGGACAGCATCGACGAGATGGCCGTAGGATAGTGAAGTGGTGGTGGTCTCCTCGGGAGTGGACATTGTGCAACGACGATGAACGGGAGGAGGAGTTGGCTTCGGGGGGGGGGGGGGGTTGTCCACGAGAGGGAAGGCAGAGAAGGAGAGAGAGAGCGTGAGGGAGAGAGAAGAGAGCATACGTGAGAGTGGACTGGTAAGTGAGACTTTGACCAATGGTGGGGCCCACGTTGAATTTAAATTTTCTTGTCTTATATGCATTATTGGAGGCAAAACGATCAATTAATAATGCGGGACTGAACAAAATTTAGCTCTACTGAATAAAGGGTAAATTTGGTAATTTCACAGGCTAGGCTCGGCGCGAGGATTTCAATCCTAAATCGCAGCAACTAAGAATTACGGAGCTTAATCTAATCGGCTGACAATTTCGGGAATCGTTTAAAATCCGTCTCTTAATTACTTACTGCCCAAAATTTCGCAACTACTGAAATTCAATTTCATTTCTTTTTTATCGAATTTATTGATTTACAAGTGGCGAATTTCTAGGGCGTCACGATTTTCGTACTTTAAGTAAACAATTGCTTCATAGCCTATTCGAGACCTTAAAGCTTTAGCAGAATTGAGCCTTCAAATTTGACCAGGCAGTCATGGATCTAGACATTCTTTCCACGGTTATTCTCTTCTTTTCCTCTTCAGCCTCAGCTACTTTCTTCTGCTCATCTTTATAGCCCGACTTTGCCTATTCGGCCTCGACCAGCAAGATCTCCCAGTCTGAGAGAAGCTTGCCCCTCCTAGACTTCACTTCCTCCTCTTCCTTGATGAGGTCATCCATTAACTGCTTATACAAGGTGTGAGTCTCATGGCATTTCTTCATTACAGAGATCCTTTCATCCTTTTGTAGTTTGTGCATCTCAATATCGGCATTGTCCTGCTCAAATGTTAAGAAATCGGAAGTGATATCATTGAAATTGGCCCGGAATGTTTCAACTGCTGTTTGTTGCTCCGACGTTAATCTATTTCTGGCTGAGCTTAAAGTTGATAGTGCCACAGTTAGGCTCTGTTTCATATTCAAGTTAAACAGACGTGAAAGGTCTTCCTTTAAGGACTGCTTAGCCTTCTCAACCTATTCTAAGCTAGGAATTTCAGCCTTCAAGTCACCATCTTGGTGGCAGGAACTTGATCCTTCACTAGCACCATTAGTCTCAGCACCTTTGATGAGTTCTTCCAGACCAATAAAATAGGAGTCCAATCTATAAGTTGATCTAGCTGACTGAATATGCACCGAATCATCAGCCGTTATGACGCAAACGTCGGCTTTAATCACCAAAGTGTCATTTGCTATAAATCCCTGCCGAGGATCACAAAGCGAAGTCAACGGCATGAAGCTTGAGTAACCCCAGTTGTTCTCGCTCGTAGTGAAACATTGTTGTGTCTCTGCAGAATTCATGAGATAGGGTGGCAATTCAAAAACTTCCTTACAACGGCACCGAAGCATGGTATACATCAATATCAACAACACATTTATCCCAAACTAGTTGAGATTAGCAACCAGAGCATGATATGTGAAAGAAAAATTGGAGACCATCAAGACTTAGAATGTTGTATTGTATGTCAAACCAAAATATTGGCAGCAGAAGAGACAAAGACCTCCCCATGATCAGCTCAAGCAAGCATATTCCTACAGAAGTCTATCGACTGACGAGGTTAGAAGTTCACCAGCCTTAGAGAGGTTTAACAAATGAAGTACAGATTCTCTCTCTCATTTCAACATCTCTCTTTCTATTTCTTCTCACCTAATCTTTCCTCATTTGAACTCTCTTTCTCCTTCAATTCACAACATCGATCTCTCGAAGTCTAGATGCACAATCAATCAGAGAGAAACATATAATGCAAATGGATTAAAGAAGAACAAGAGATTCCAAGAGAAGTCAATCCAGTTCAAGAACGAACCTATTGTTATAGAGCGAGCATTATTGATTTGATCAATCACGCTCAAGTGGAACTTGGTCCACGTGTTTGGCAACGACACTGAATCAACGCAACAGAGGTTCACCGCCAGATGGCTCGAGCCATTCCCATTGGGGAATTCCTGAATTCTCTTTCTCAAAAAGGATCAGACGACACAAGAATCGCTTGGCAACGCGATGAACATGTGATCATCAAGAAACAACGCAGAAGTAGAGAAATAGAAATTTTTTGAAGTACCATGAAAAACCAGAAACTGTGAATGCTTCAGAGCAAAGACTTGGCGATGTCAGCTCGGTAATGCTGCTGATCTTCCACGTGAATTCTCCCCGATTGACGTCAGTTTGCGCATACATTTGTTTTTATTGGGATGCCGCTTCTGTGAGGTCAACTTTCGCAAGCAAATTAATAGTAATGTTTCTTCTTAGCCCACGCTCTAATTGCCAAGGAGGAGGAGGAGGGTTTCTTAAGTTATGGAAAAATAGGGAATGGTTTACTATCTAATGTCACGAGCTTTATTCCAACGAAAATTTCTAAGCATTCTGAAAAGATATCAAGATAAGGAAAAAATGAGAAAGAGAATTGTTTTTCGATAACTATCTAAAAAAAAAGGATGATATGGTGAATCTCATAGATACATGCATTGTCACACCCGACCCTTTAAGAAAAATAGCATGACACGGCCGTCCTTTTTAATCAAAGTACGCGACCTCAAACAAAACTTAATAAACAAATATATATATATATATATATATATATATATATATATATCTGATAACAGGGTTATATATCGACAAAATATCAGAGCGCAGCTACTAACAAAATATATACATACAAATCTTTCCATCCAGCTCGAACTCACCAACTATATACAACTTATCCAAAAAAATACATAACCCCAAAAGTCCTACGGCTAACGTACTCTGGATACTACTTGTGACTCGCCGTAGAACCTGAAAAACTTGAAAAACAAAGGCGATAAAGGAGTGAGCGAACCACAGTTCAGTGAGAAGTACAATCTATTCTAACCGGATCGAGAAATTACTATGCATTCATCAAAGTAAATGAAATATCAATTCAGAGTAATAACAAACTATCAATGGTCTACTCCATTCATTAATCTCATCAAAACAACCCTCGATGGTACATCCATCGAATAGTCTCATACTCATCATCCACTATGGTCATTTTTAACGCCGTGACAAGGCAACCAAGTTTACCCCTCTTGGGCTTGGTGACTTCCTAACAGTATGCATACCACCCCCAACTTAGTGAGTTCTAGTAATAGAGATATATGAGCAATAACCATAATACCAAATCCGGAAAAACCACAACACTTCAGTTTCACAAACTGAACTCATAGTTTTCGTCAAACATATTTCTTAAATTATAAAAAGGGCAGTAATATATCAATCTTGTTTATGTAAGAAATAATGCTCAAAACACATCTTTTCTTTATCTTATCAAGAAACAAAATCATAAAGTGCGTACTCATCTTTAAATACATGAGTTTATAAATTCTTAGAAAAGAAAGTACAACTCACACGTAAAGGCAAAATAAAATGCTGGTTGCGAAAAGGGCAGCCCCGCGCCGAACTTCAAAAATTTCGTTCGGGCAAACCGTAAATCAGATTTATGAATCGTCAAAGTCATTAGCTCCACAACGCCATTAAGTTTGTTTCCTTCTTTGATCGCGACTAAACGACATCAAAATTAGGCCCCATGGCACAAAAATCTCTAAAATTCGGATTTTTCAACACTAATTGCAATAACTTCTTTAACTTTCTCATTTGAACCCCGATTAAAGCCATCTCACTGTACATACGAAGCTCATTCGACGTACTACAAATGTTCTAAGAGGTTCGATCTCAGTCGACAACTTAAAATTAAAGAAATTAGCCCCCGAAATTTACTGTTCACGTCGGAGACTACGCACTGAAATTTAATTGCTCGCTCCGGGCAAGCCACAACACCAAATTGCTATCCGTCAAATCATACGGCTTCATAATATCCTAAAGTTTCATTTCCAAGCAAAAACACAGCCAAAATCCCAAGAAATGAAACACAGCGACTCAGGTTCCACCGAAATCTGAAATTGAATTGAACCCTAAAATCCGAAAATCGCTTTAATAGGAGAAACGAGAGATAGATAATTTACCGAACGTTGCTACTCGGCGTTGGGATAGCTTGGTAAGTCAACGTGGTTTGGTTGTGAGGAAAAAACCCAACTCTTTCTCTCCTTCCCTCTTCTCTCTTCTTTCTCTTCTTTTCTTTCTCTCTCTCGGTCCCCCTCTTCTCTCCTTTATGTCTTGCGTTCTTCTTCTTCTTTATGTTATTTTGGACACCGCATTTGCTGAAGAGGTAAGAGAGATGGGCTGGGCTGGGGTCTTCTTTTGGGCTAGCTAATAATATGCCATTTTATTACATGCATAATTAAGAGAGACATGAAATTTTAAAACAAATATCATAATCATCTCCAAAAAATTTAAGGAAATACAATAATTATCTCTAACGAAGTTAGCAGGTTTTGGATTGAGACTAATCGTACCCAAGTCGTGTTACATCAAGACAAGATTAAATTGATGATATTCCAATTGGCTATGGCTATGACCATATTTTTCAATTTGATTTTATTATATTTTGTTGACGGATTATTGCAATTTCTAAATAGATTTTATGAAAAGATCAGGACATTGTTTGTTATCACGTTGGTGGGTTGATTTGGTGTGAGCAAGTAAATTTCATGTCAGCAAGTAAATTTCCGATACTAATTAGTATTGTGTTCCAGCTTTGTTATCAGTGAATTTTTCTATTTTTTATTTATTTTTTCTCCTTTTTCATTCTTCTTTTTTTCTATAAAATACCACCTTCGTTATACAATCATCTCTTGACGTATCATTTGACCGCTTTACGTTTTCATTAGTTACAAACTTAACAGACAATAGAAGTAACATAGAAAAAGGGTTAAGTACTCTATTTTAATGGTTTAATTTTTGTGGAAAACAAGGAGAAACAAGTATGATAAAAAGAAATCGAGTCTTGAGCTATAAAAAAATTAAATATACCATCATACTATTTTAAGTTTGTTCTTTTTTTTTACAGTACCTTAAATAAAAAAATATATTCATCCTCTCTGGAGAGGTTGGATCTTTCTTTGATTTCTACACATGCATCATCCAAAAACGATTTTTAATCAGTTGTAGCAAAGAAAGGAACTTCATAGAAGTCAAAATATGAAGAAATAGACATGCCAACATACTTTATTCTATGGATAAAGTATCTAATTGATCGAGAAAGTAACGTATAAATCAATTAGCAAGGTTTTGGACCGATAAAATAAGAGCTACTTACTTATCTCATGATAGAAGATAAAAGTTATAACTCCATTTATGAAATAAAGTCAATCCCCTAAGGTATCGTGCAGCATGTAGCTTCAGATCCGAGAGATAGTAAGTCTTTTATTTATTATGAAAAAAGATTGTTTCAAAGATTCTATATAAATTTCTCTATGAAACCGAGATAGTTACGTTTGAAAAAATACTAGCAACATTCTTTGCATTATTCTTCTGAAGGTGGGAGAAAAGATAAAACTAAAAAAAAATGGGTTCCTTTTTATTAGTAAAAATTTAAGTTTGAAACTCATGGAATTAATTTCTTTTGCTTTTGGTTAACCTGACAAAAAAAAAAAGACACCAGAAGAATTGAACGATGACCCGTATGAGGTAGAAAGCTCTCAAGTACGATTCTAAGGAAAGGAATTGACCCACCTATTCCTATCGAAGAGAACAGATCATTCGACATGGAGATTTTGAAATTGCACAGTCTTGGTTCGATTAACCTGTTGATTATTGAAAATAAGCATAGCTCTCAGTCCTACTAATTATATATGAAGTGCAGAATTGTTTGAAGAAACCAGGTGTTTCGAATACGAGTTAAGCAACTGTTCTATTTGCTAGGGATGAAACGTGATGTAACGGAATATATCAAAATCTTGTTGCATGTGCTCAAAGAGTGTGTGTGTGTGTTGGGGGGGGGGGGGGGGGAAGGAGACGTTTTCCATGGGGGGAGAGGGGTGAGAGAGGATTTCCAATCCTCTTCCATTGAAATCCCCACTCACATGGAGGGTGGAGATTTCAATGATCCTATATTATTATGGTAGGAAATCCAGATTCGCTAAAGATACTTAATGCTGAATTAAATTTAAGTTTCGCGTTTTCTAGCTTATTTAAGTCGGTGTCTTTACGACAAAAAAAAACATAAAAAACAAAGTCGGTGTCTTGCTTTATTTAGGCCTTGGGAGGCATTTCCCCTTTAAATTGAATTTGCACTGTGAATAGACCCTTTATTTTATCTATACTATCTTTTATTTTCCCACCTCTTTTTTGCTACGAGTTTTTGCAGAACATGAGTCAATCCTCATAGCTATGATACGAGTATCCTCATCCCTCGATCTCTTTATCTCTTTAAGAAAAAAAAAGGAAGAATAAACCCTCGATTTGCCATAACTCATGCTTTAATTATTATTCTTTATATCTGGATTTAGTCCTCTTGATTGGAGAAGGAAATTCTGAAGGTTGGAGAAGCTAAAGAGTACACCAAATCCAAGATGAATATGGATCGAAGTCAATTAGTGCGGTGTCCAAGCAAGAATTCCAAACCCTCTCTAAATGAAAGTAGCATTTCCGTTTTTTTTTATATGGAAAATACCTTTAAGAAAGCTGTTTTCTAGGAAACTGATGGTAATTTTCGGTATTTGGTTGAATCCTGAAACAAATTATTTTCAGCCATTTATTTAGGAAAATCAATTTCCACGTACACATCTTATAATTATTTTCTTATTTTCTTTTTTCTCTTTTGTTTTTCTTTTCTTTTATTCTTTTTCTTTGCTTTCTTTTTCTTTTTCCTTTCTTCTTTGGCTAGTGACCCACTCTCGAGCCTCACCATATCCAGCAACCTCCAGGATGCGAGGCTCGAGCTCTTCATCGGAAAGCAAACCAAATCTAGCCAAGTGAGACAACTCGAGCCTCACATCCTCAAGGTCAGCGAGACCGGGTCTCAACCCCCTATTCTTGAGTGAGTTGGAGCCTTGGTTGTGGCCTTGCCGACCATTGCTGTGACTGGGGACATGCAAAAAAAGAAAGAAAAGAAAACCGTAAAAATTTCAAAAATACCATTAAAAATATTTCTTTAAAATAGTTAAAAGAAAAAAAAAATGAAGAAGTGGAGAGAGTAAAGGGAGAGAAAATGTTTTCCTCCTTTCTTCCCACTTTTTTTTCATAGTGGAAATTGTTTTTCTAGTTAAAAGGAAAAATTATGAAGAAGTGGAGAGAGTAAAGAGAGAGAAAATGATTTCCTCCTTTGTCCCCACGTTATTTTCATAGTGAAAAATGTTTTTCTTGATTAGCTTATTTTTTGCGAACCAAACGTTGAAAAATTCAAAAAATATTTTTTCGAAAGTTATTTTTCATGAAACAAACAGCACGTAACCACCCGCCTGGGTGGCGCTGCTGGAGCGCGCACTCTTCTCCTCGCAAAAGGTTGAGTGTTCGAATCCCGGGCGTCGCAGGATGAGTTAACCGGTGGCACGTGTGTGGTGGCTAGCACGTGTCGCCCCCAGGGTTTAATCCTCGGCTGTAGGCCGTGCGGGGGTTCCCTGGGTTATCAAAAAAAAAAAACAGCACGTAAATTAAAATAAACACACTGTTGCTCTAATTAAAAAGTAAATTTGTTTTTCCCTTTCCCAAAGCCTACTTTTTACTTTGGGGCACTTTTACTTTTCTCAGGCCTTAGTGTTACACCGTCCGACTTTTCCCAATTCCATGAACACATGGAAAGAAACCCTAATAATCGGGAGAACCGTGAGGGCTGCGATGCCAACTGTATCTGCCATGAATTGGTCATTCCAACACAAGTCATGGATCATGAGTGTGGCGTTGTAAATAAAAAGATTTGATTATTTTTTTGCCTGAGATAAAGTAATAATATTGAAATTATTTTTCAAATGAGATCCAAATATCAGATACGTTTTTTGTCAAATATTATCAAACAAATAACATGCTGATCATTTTCTGAAAAAAAAAAATTATTTCTCGAAAAGTATTTTTCTTTATCATGAAATTTTACCGAATATCTTGATGGGCCAGGACATGAATTCCCTCTCGACCATGAGTGGTGGGTCAATGATTAGGAAGAACTACATAAACATGCTTCTGGAGTGGATTTGTTGTTTCATTTAGGGCATGCATGATAAAACTATTAGAAGTCAATTTCTCGGCCATAAGCCAATCTGACAGAGAAATTCGTTTGGCAAAATACGCCCGAACTAGAAATCTATTTGGTAAAAAAATGACTTATGATAGGATTTTTCACTTTTTATAGGAATTTTCACCAATTTTAAAAAGTAAAAAAATTTAATTTCTTGGCTCCAAAGTCACTTCTTGGACCACACATGCCTCCGCGGACCGCCGCCACTGTCGGTCACTGTCGACCACTGCCTGCCCACAGTCGTCGCGGCCACCGACCACCATTGCAGCGATCACCGACTGTCGACCATTGCCATTGCCACCATCACCCGTTGTTCGATCGCCGCCGTCGACGATCGCCAGCCATAGCGCTGTCACCTGCCAACCGTCGCCGCCGCCACCGACGACCTTTAGTCACCGCCGTCCGGCAATCACCAATGACATCTATCTACTGACCACCGCCATAGAAGATTTTGTAATAATATTTCAAAAAAGTAGAAATTTTCAACCGTTACTAAACAAATTTCTCTTATCATAAGTCAATCTAGAGCAGAAGTAGAAAAATCAACTTCTGTTTTTGAAGAAAAATAGATAAATCAATTTCTAATCAGAAGTTAATTTCTGATAGAGAAATATTGTTATGCACGCCCTTAACTTGGAGAACTCGTAATTTCCTACTTTCGAAGTGGATTTATTGTCGGTTGCAATTTTTCTCCTCTAAAAAACTTTACAACCTCATGTAGTCTCCTGCCACCATTTGAGCTTTTTATATTCAACTATCAAAGCTCCAAATCCTCCAACAACACAAGCGAGGCCCAGCAAGACCACCCTCGCCTGGGCAAGCGTCGGACTCGTCAAATCTAGCAAGAGGGCCTCGTCAACACTTGCCCTCGCCCAGGCGCGGCTTGACGTGTCTAACCGACGGTGGCCACCGGCAAAAAAAAAAGGTAAGAGGAAAAAAAAGAAAAAATTCAATAAAACTATAAAAATAAATTTCACATCAATGCCTGTCAACGTCTACATCATCGATTTCCTTTCTAAATTGGGCGAATGAGCTAAATTGGTATCAATGCTAAAAGGCTTAAGACTAACTTAATCCAATTTAAAGGTTTATGACCGAACTAATATCAATGTAGCAGACTTAGTTTCTTACACTTCTCTCCAGTGATGGGTGAATAATATTTCCTGATTTTTGTTCATGATGTAAATTGCACTAATGATAACCATTCTGTTTCCTAAAGCTATTTCTCAATAGAAATAAATTTTTCTATTTCTGTTCCTTAGACGAGTTTTTGATCAAAGAAATGCATCTGATAATGACACAAAAGTTTCGTTCCTAGAACAAAAAATTCATTTAATAATAGCATAAAATTTCTAGGATTGTCGACGGATAGCGAGCAACGATAGGAACGCCAGAGAGAGAGGGAGTGAGCGATGAGAACAATTATTATTTATGTTTTTATTTCAGAAATAAAAAAAATAGAAAATTTCTTCTTCTCATCAAACCTATTTCTCAGCTAAAAATTTATTTCGAAAATAGAAAAAATAAAATATTTTATCAAACAAACTTCTGTTCCAAATAAATTTCAAAGAATAGAAAATTAGAAAAATAAAGAAATATAATGACTATTATTTGTGCCCAAAGAGACCATAAGGAGTAGAGGTGGCTATAGGCCGGTTTAGACCCAAAACTGGCCCATTGACCGAGGTCTCCGGTTCTGAACCGAAACGTTTGGGGGTGGGCCCCACCCCTTTTTCTTTTTTTCCCATCAGGCATCAGCTGTAAACCCTCCCCCTCCCCCCTCTATCTCTCTTATCTGCTGCAGCCTACATGAGTCTTCAAGTCTCTTCCGCCTTCCTTAGCTCTCTCTTCACAAGAAAAACCCTAGCCTCCCTTACAATCTCTCTGTTGTAGACGGGCAAAGTAGGGAAGCCAATGGCTTATCCTCTCGTGGATGCCCAGCTCACGATCACCATACTCAATCTTGTTCAACATGCTGCCAGTTACAAGCAGCTCAAGAAGGAGGCTAACGAGGGTGATCTGATTTGCTTTTTTGGGGACTAACAGGCAGTTGGCACTTGAAGGTGAAGAGGGGTGTCACGTCCGACTCTCGAGCCCGCGACATCTCTCGCCTTATCGCCACAAGGTCAAAGAGATAGCGTCCTAGGCACGTTATCGACCTATCATTACTTACGCATGCGGAAACGTTTCAACTCCCTAACAATAAAAACAAGCGGGAATAGGATAGTAGGAGTCAAATACCACAAATAATCTTAATCCTATCGACACTACTTCCGTACAAATACAACCCCATACCCTGGGGTGACTAGACCAGACCTTAGCAAGTGTACAAAGTCAGGTAAGACTAACTTCTCATCTTACTTCAGATGACTAATCCAAAAGTCAATCATTGGCGTCCACGAGACTTCGTCACTTAGGACCTATAAAAGTTATCTCACGACAGGGTGAGAATAAATCTCAGTGAGTCAAGCCTAAGCTCAGTTAGGAAATTGATTCACCTGGGCATCCTAACAGAAGTCTCACAATAACATATCACCACAAATAACACCCAAATACAGTCACTATATAAAAACAATTCACATGCATACTTGTCAGCCCCAACCACACGTAATGTAATGCTTGACTCGACTCCCAGCCAATCCGTCGATCACTCAAACAAGTATCTCATCACAAGTACGTATAGGACATCACACAAGTCCATTTATTAACAATGATCGTGCCCACGACACATGAGAGAATTTACGCGAAAGAAAGCGTGATTCGACTCCCACAAATAACGCGATCCAGCACCTTAGTGCAATTAAGCGTTCTACCGGCAGGACCGGGTTACGTTCCTTTTCTCTCGGCAACGACTATTATAAGAGGTGTCTCCGGCGCGCCTAGCACGACACTAGTAAGTAGACATCCCTAAACGGGGCATCGGTCCATCATAAGTTGCGACCGGCATTCGACAATCCCTTAAAATCATACGTACCATACGGGGCATGAATTATCGTGCTTCTGGCAAGTCGTGTGGTTCTGTACAACTGGCATAGTACGAACTTGCTAGGAAAAGCATCATCGTTCCATCATATGACCACACAGAACATATACAGCAATCAACCCATTTCGTTATCTTCGGTTAAAGCCGGATGCTCGCTCATGCATGTAAAAGATCGGCCAAAGGCCATTTTCATGCTAAAACATGTCTTTTGATATCCCACACGGCTATATGCATATGCAGTCTAACATTAGACACTGCAATCATAAAAGGTCTATCAACTCCAAACAGACAGTCAATTACCTAGTGGACAAAAAGAAAGTCAAGCAGGCAGTTCAGCGAAGCGATCAAATCAACAAGGCCACCAAGCAATAACGAGTAGTCAAAATCGATTAGGCCATAAAAAGCTCGATTCGTACAATAATACTTGATTAACCAAATTAATCGATTTAAGGCGTCGATCGCTCGCTCGTCTCTAACATGTTGCTTGCTTGCGATTAAATGCAATCAATCAATTGCAACTAATCACAATTAGCCACAGACAATATAATCAACCAACTAACCTAATCGATCGGTCATTTAACTTAATCACAATTTCTATCTAAATCGACTCCAATCGCGTACCTAAATTTTCTAATCACCTAAATGACTAATTCTAGGCGCAATTAGCTCCCTAACCAAGGATTAGGATCAACTCACAAATTGAATCGGCTCGGGCGGTCTCAAAAGCGACGGCGACGGCGACGGCAGTGGCGACGAACGGCGACGCAAATCATGAGACAAATTCCTCAAACAACGGCCCGGACTTCTCTCGGCCAAAATGGCCCACGAGCTCGGCCACTGACCCTGCCACTCGGCCTCCCGGCCCAGGCCATAACGGGCCACGGCCCACGCGAACCGACCCGAATAGGGCAGGGGCGCGCCAGGGCTAAAACGACCGGAAGGACGTTGGACGAACTGCGGCCGACTCAGAGGTGGAGGTGGAAGGGCCAGGGGGTCGGGGGGTGTTGATAGGGAGTGGTGGCTGCGGCGCAGGACGACCGGAGGCAGTGGATCGGCGACCAACAAAACTAGCCGAGCTGGTTTCTCGCGGCGCCTAGAACAGAGGTTCGGTTTAGGCCGATTTCCGACCACTACGCTCTGCGACCGGCGACCACAAGCTCAGGAAAGATGGAGGGAGATCTTGGGGATTCATTGGAGGTGGCAGTGAGGGACGGCGTCGCCGGAAACGGCCGGATCGAAGAAAAATCCGACCGGTTCCCAAAACAGGGTACCGGCGGTTTCGGGATCGATTGCGACGGCAAGGTTGGGTCGAGGATGTCGAGGGGAGGCAGGGGAATGTCGAAGGGGTGGTGGGTGGCGGCGGTGGCGGCCGGAAAGGGCCGAAGGAGGCCTCGACGCTCTTGGGTCAATAGGGGGCTGGGATTTCGCAACGATTTCGCGGCTTCCGGCGGCTGTTGAAGGCGGCGGAGGGGTTGGGAGCGACGGCGGCGAAGGGCTGAGGGTCGTGGCCATCGGTGGTGGGTGGCGGCGGCGCAAATCACCGGCGGCAAGAGGAGGATGGAGGAGGAAGAATGGTCGGTCGAGGGGGGGAGTATACAGCCGTGAGAGAGAGAGAGAGAGAGAGAGAGAGAGAGAGAGAGAGAAGGGGGGAAAGGGCACGTGAGAGGGAGAGGGGGCCCACCAGATTTTTTTTTAAAAGAGGGGTAATTTGGCAATTTCATAAACGGGGACTGGATCGAATTTTCGGACACCAAATAAAGGGTATTTTGGTAATTTCACAGGTTAGGCTCGATAGGGATTTGATTCAAGCACGAGGATTGAAATCCTAATTTTCGACGACTAATAATTTCGAAACCTAATCTAAATCGACTGAAACTTCAGAATTCATCCAATTATCGTCTATTCAGTCCTTGCGATCCAAAATTTTCCATTAACTGGAATTCGATGTTAATTTTTTAAATTGATTTCAGTTACCTTGTTAGAGGTGAAGTTCAGGACTTCACAAGGAGCGCGACGCTCAACAAAGAGGGAGGTGGAGAGGTGGGAGATGAAGGGGTGGTGACGGGTTTCGAACCGGAATCGGCTCAGAACCGTTTGTTAGTGGTTTGTCTTAAGAACCCAATTAAGGTTGATGCTCTGACATTAGTTGTAGATCAGATTGTGTTAAAAAATCGACCTTCACTATACTTAAGTAGTCGCAATGTCTTGCGCTTATGACTTGTGGGGCAAAAAAATTTTGAGTACAATGTTAATGTCTAGTGAACCTACCGGGTCGTACATAATAGCGAACTGATTTAATATTTTCTCTATGCCTTGATCTACTTAAGAAGTAAATCTTAATTTATTTTTATATTACGAATATCTACACGATTGTGTGCGTTATGATATAACGATTAAATGCACGGTCAAGTGAACAGTTTAGAGTATGTCGTGGGCCTAGGCCGTTAAGTCGTGGGCCCAAATCGCGAATGTGAGTTATGAGTAAAAACTCTAGAGACGCCTCAAAAGTTATAAGTAAAAACCTAGAGACACCTCGAACCTTGCGTGAGTATCATCCCGAAGGAAAAAAAATAATAAAGAACGGTTCTCTATTTATAGATGTCTGAGAGAGTCTCAAAGAGAAAATGTGATCGTGAAAATAACTCTAAGATCTAAAAACTATCATTTAGATCATTGGAGATCTCAGCTCATATGTGTAGATACCAATATAGGCGCAACACTTGGAGCGTTAATTTAGACATAATTGATTGTCAATTTGTCGCCGATCGCAAAAAATACGTTTTGAACCTATTTTGATTTCGATATACACATAAATCCTGTTTTAGGGTTTCGTTCCGCTGCGTTTTAAGAATCTAATAAATCGAACACCGTTCACGTGTGGCCATGAATTGAAACCGCCGGTTTCGAACCGTGCCCACGTCAGGAATACTTCAGTTTATCCGGTCCACAACTATTTCCAAGCATAACATCATATTTTTGTTGAGCCCCGGACTCACAAAACTCAGAACTCCAGTTGGTAAAGTCACACGACTTTATTGATCTTCGTTAAATTATCAAAAAAGGAAAATAGCACCGCTGCACATATTTGGCTCCCAAGCAAGTTAATAGAGATATATAACAGAAAAGCTTAAAAAATGAGCTAGTCAAACTTTATAATAATAAAAAATAGAAAAGAGAGAGAGAGAGAGAGAGTTAACTCGGGAAGATCGGTGAAACATGCCTCTCTTATCACGGCCGTTATATGTATCAGATTTCAAATTAAAAGGAGAAATGATCTCTATGTGTACTAAAATCGATCTAGAAATTCAGTTTATTTATTGACACGAGCATTTGTTATCGGGCATTGAAAGCTATGGATGTAAACTTGAACCGAACCGAATCTTGTCCTCAATGTATAAAAACTTAACCGAAAATCCAGTTCGGTACGGCTCGGTTCAATGAAAGAAATGTTTGCTCGTTTAAAATGTCTACTTACAGTCTTAGCATACCTCACATTGCTCAAAGGAAAAGAACCGATGACATGAATCAAGCCCAGCGATCGATACTAGAAACTTCTCTCACTAGTTATTCAAACCCGAACCATCTACCTCGAGGTCGCTCACGTTTCTCCAACAAAGTAGGAAAGCGTTCCACGTCTCCACCGAAGAAGAGAAGCAAATCCTTGACTTTGCTCCTCCACCTTTTCCAGGAACCAGAACCGTCGAATGTTCAAAGACTCCACCATCCTTCTTCATCAGACAAGTCTTTCTTGGCCACCAACCCGGGAGTTCACCTTTGAATCGAGAACGGAAGATGGAAGTTTTCCAATTGGGTTCCTTTCCCTGCCATGTCTCTCCGACGCACATTCTTTGGTCAAAATCGTCCGTGGAACCTCCAATTGATTTGCACCGTCCAATTCGGTCGCCATTCTTCCGCATGGCCGAGCCCGTCCGAAGAAGTTTCCCCACCTCGAACGGTCTTGAGCTTCGTAGAAACACTTGCCTCGATCCAACGTATCAAACAAGAAAAAAAATCACAACATATCAAAATATATTTAAAAAATTTTCACGTCAGCGTTAGTGCAACGCCGTAGGAAATTTGGTGTCCAGGTCGGTTAATTCCAGCTAAAATTGATTGGACGAACTCAATTAACAAAAATGTTAAAATATTTAAGAGTAAATTAGTAAAAATACAATAGATTTATGACTTTTTAAATAATTTTCTCCACCTATTTTGTGATTGAGAATATGAAAGATGAGTTTAGATACTTGTATGAAGATGAATTCTTCGTTATCCCACCGTAACCCGACACTCTTTGAGCATCCATTTGGGACTAATGCACCCACGCCATTTTAAGACCCACGAAATGAAAGGTCGAGATACGCCCGGTCCATGACGAGCTCAACATCGACACGGTTTTCCCCCCGTCTATGGCACTATGCACCGAACAGTTGCCGATGGGGCGCGAGGCCGAGCGGGCTCCGCACCCCCGGAGAGAACGAGGGCCATTAGAATTGCAGATTCAGATCCTCTTTCTGCCCCCACAAGAAAAATAACGCAGAAGAGGGACCGGTGCACAAAGTGACCTACGTGGTTCTTGAATTTCCAAGCCACCGGAACGTGTGGCTCCTGATGCTTCCTGACCCCCAATAAAGAAACGGGAGGCTCACACCCAACCCCGAAATATCATCTCCTCAGCAGAGCACGACGCTAGGCAAAAGACTCGAACCATACACGTTAGCAAGCACCAATCTTTGCACAGGAGAACCAGAAGAAAACCAAAGTCGATCCCACTTCCCGAGCCTCAGCTTGAGCTTGAGCTTGAGCTCGAGCTTCTTGGTCGGTTCTTGATTTTTTTGTCGCCGTCGCATCAGTCATCAAATGGCCGCGACATCAATCTCCGCGGCGTACTTGAAAGGCGGGCTCGGGTCCTCATTCCACGGTAGCTGGGGGAGTTCGGTCATGGGCGAGGACCACCACGCTCTGATGGCAAAGTCAGCGGGGAGAGTGAAGGTGGCGAGCAAGCCGGCGAGGTGCCAACCGGTGATGAAGAACATCAACGAAGGGAAGGGGCTGTTTGCGCCGGTCGTGGTGGTGACGAGGAACCTCATCGGGAAGAAGCGGTTCAACCAGCTCCGGGGCAAAGCCATTGCTCTTCACTCGCAGGTACCAGCACGTATTCTTGTCTAAATAACCACGGATAGGGTCAATCTTCGTATACCTAACGGTAGTTCACGCGTTAATCCGTCGGATTTTGTGCAAATTGATTTGGCATCCATTTAAAGTGATAGCATTGATGAATGAATGAAATATGGGATGAATATTCTAGTTCGTGTGTCCAATCGGGATAGATTAAACTATGGAGATTCAAAATTACATGTCTGTCAAGAATCGAAATGTGGGTGACCTTTGAAAGATGTAGGAGAGAAAATCAATCAATGGCATTATTGGAATTAAAGGATAATATTGTTTTCTGACAGAGGAGTTTGTGGCTTAGAGAAAAAAGAAAAGGAAAAATCAGATGGGTTGGATTGTTCGAAAACGTGTGTGGTTGTGCAGTTTTCAGAATATTGACATCCCTCCCAATGATAAAATTTTGAATTTAGGAGGTACCAATTCACTTGCGTTTTCTAAATTAGGAATTTCGAAAATTTAGTACATACATTACATTACATCAAAACTGATTATAGGCATAAACTCTGTATGGATCAGGTGATCACAGAATTCTGCAAGGCAATTGGAGCTGATGCAAAGCAAAGACAAGGGCTGATCCGACTAGCCAAGAAGAACGGAGAGAGGCTGGGGTTCCTTGCCTAAGACAGAATCGAAGATTAAGCCTCAAGGGCATTTGTTTATTTCATGGGACGAAAATGTTTTGGTCCAATTAGGATATTAATATATATATATGTGTGTGTGTGTGTGTCTAGTTCCCTCCCCCCACATACATTTTCTTCTGGCTTGTTGCTAGAGTTTCCCTGTATTGTAGTTATATAGTTGTGTCTCGCGAGCTTCCTCATAGTTAATCCAGTTCTCAGTTGCAATCCTTCGTTGTTCGACGGCGGAATAATTTCGCCTCCATGGAAAGTGCTCGTGGTCAAGTGAAAATTGCTCTTTTAGGGGTTTAGAAATCTGGAAATCGAGTTTCCCTTTCTCCTCGGACCTCAGAAGCACTCTTGCTTCCTTGCCTCATCAGCTGCCCTCGTTTCATCCGGCATGGAAAAGCCATAACAAGTACCAAGCTATGTTGTCTAATCAAACCAGAAACTTGGTCTTAGATCACTAGTCTCTGTACATGTCCTGTGCTAGCTTGGTTTTCTCATTATCTGATTGATTCTAATCGCCGTGCAGGAGGCATAGTTACTGATTATGAATAACCAAGAGATCTCAAGCAAAATTATTGAGGCATGCCACATAGAAAGACAAGAAACATGTCGATAAAAGTGCCCATTCAAAATGAAATGTACGTTCTTACAGCTTCTTGATCCTTTCTATTTAGTATTTATGCTAACAACCTTAACTTGTTCTCTAATTTATCAAGATTGAAGAAATGTTCCACTAATAACACAGGGTTGACACATTTACATGGCATTAAGTCCAAACCTGACCATGGGGCAGGCTCAGGAAGCCCCAAACAGAACTCGCAGGGCCTGGGTAAATATGCACAAGCCCGCCCGGTAGAAGATGGTGGGCAGGCCAGGCCTACCCACAGTGGCTATATCAAAACAGGAGCCTGAACCATGTCTTCAACGTCAATTACGGATTCGAGTCCATAATAATAATAATAATAATAAGAGATAAAAATTCAATTACGGTTCGCTTCTTTCTCAATTACAAGCAGTGGCTCTGGAGGTCGAACCAAAACCCTACTCGATGCTGGCTGGTCGTCGACGTCAGATCCGACAACCAAATCGCTTCTCTTGGTAACCAGTTTCGAACTGGACAATCCAGGTCGATTACCACGTTGAAATCGACCGTATGCTCACCTCTACCGAGCATATCGACAAGTCTCAGGCTCTCCTGCTCTAAAAGAAGCTTTAGAAGTGAGTTTTCCCAAGCTTCATGCTGTAGACACCACATATTCCGACACACTCATTGGGTCGTGAATAATAGATCAAAATACATTTTTGCTGGGCAATAACCAGAAAATATTTGGTGCTCTTGGAGTGCCAACGCATTTCTGAGCCACATCATTCATTAATTAACACGTGTCATGTGGAACCCACGTTTCAAAATCTCCATTTCGTCTCACATTTCCTTTGACCTAAACACTCACCATCTCCTACACATCACATCCTCAACAAAACCCGAAGCCTAGTGGCGGCTTCTTCAGATGGACGGAGGTAGGGCTGTGTCGGCGGAGCGAGGCGGGGCAAGCGACGGCAAATGATGACAAGTCCGGTGGTGGTGGTGATAGGTGAGAGGCTTGCGCAAATTTCCCGAGGTCCCCAAAATGTTTTCTTTTTGCACGAGCTCCCCTCTACCAAGCTCTCTGCTCACAATCTCTCCTTGCTGAACTCTCTCCCCATTTTGACCAAAAAAACACTCTCCCCATTCTCCGTTTTTCTCTCGGTTTCAACGTTCCACCCACAAAACAGACATCTGACTTTTCCTTTCTTGGTCAATCGCCCAAAACTGAGCTCCTTCCGTTTCTCTCGCTGGCGTCTTCTTTTTTTTTTCCCTCGATGTAAAGAAAACAAGAAGCGGCGATCTCGAACACGAAGCATGCCCTCAACCAGACATTGACCCTGTCTCCACCTCCTCGTCACTGCCGCATACTCGCCGCCTGCAATCTCAGCAGCTTAGCCCGCGGCCCCCTCACTGCCGGCCACAGATGGGAGTGAAATCACCGGACTTGTTGACGTTTTCTATCATTTGCCCCACCCCCACTCCACCGGTCGCAGATAGGCGCGAAACCACCGGACTCGGCAGACCGTCAGGCTGAAGACGTTGGACTCGGCGGGAGGTTTTTGTTGAGGATGCGTAGACAAAGTTGAGGGGTGTTTAGGGAAGTGAAAAGGAGAGTGAAAAAAAAAATTCTGGAAAATCCGAAATGTGGGCCCAACCAGTAACACTCCAAGAGCACCTAATATTTTCTCGGCAATAACAAGACAACCGGCAGCTAGTCAGAGACTCGCTGTTTTCTCTTCTTGCCTAGCTAATAGAACGGTAATCTTTCTTTGCCGTCTCGTGAAAACTGAGACCAAATATAGCCTATATCAAGAAGCCAGTGGGCAAGAATAATCACACACTGTTTATACTGATGCTGGAATCAAGTGTGTTAAACGTCCGCTAAATTCGAGTTAAAATTGAGAACAAAAAGCCACTAATTGCAGTTCCCCCCCCCCCCCCCACTCCCCCCCCCCCCCCTGGCTCAATAATCTGGTGAGACATCTTGAGGTCGGAAGATCATGATTTCAAGACAGACCTTGCTACACACATCCCCAACCTCCTCCCTGCTTTCGGATTTGTCCCAATGCAATCCAAATGCACCCTCTTTTCAGGTTATTCCATCCTAAATCTCACTAAGCTCAACAAGAAGAAAGATCAACATCTGGAATCATAATACTGAGGACTGCGTCACATTTGTTTGCCAGGGGAGTACCAAAATAAATAAATAAATAAAAGAAGAGAGAAACACTATCAATGCTTCATGTTTTCGTAACTCAGGTTCTTTAAGGTTAAACATCATGTAAAAGGAGACCCATAAACATCACTAGATCTGAAAGGTAAGCCGGACACAATACATAATTAAGTGCAAAAAGAAGAAAATCAATTCATATTGCTCATCATGCAGTTATCTTCACAACATGATGCATTTCTACTGTTCTTCAATAAGCTCGAGCACAGCACGATGAAGAAACAGCTTCACGAGGCAAAACAAAATTGTAAACCCAGCATTGGGGAAAACATCTCCAAAGCATATCAAGCCTTTTCTTTTTGTTTTGCGTGCTCCAGACTCCAGAGCATGCCGTGCTTGCTAAATCATCCATGCAATAAATATAACATTGCATCACTCACCAACAGAATTGACAGCAGAGATTCAGGCAGTATAACGCTGCCTGACCGACTTGTCCCTTCGAGAGTCATCCTGCAATAAACAAGACAGTCAAAAAGGGAAGATACACGATGTCCAACAACACCAAACTCACTATGGTAAGACTTACATGGAAGTTGTAAATGATCTTATCAGTGACATCCATGATTTCCTTCCACTTCTTGCCAATACCCACCTACATAAGAGGAGATCAATGCAGTTAGAAATTTATGTTGAGCAATTGAATCATTCCACAACCTCGAATGATGATTAGGGAATAGACGGCAGTTACAGCAATGCACAAATCCCCATAAAATAGGCTGTGGAGTATGGATCTAACTATGTACTTTTGCCAGCTTCAGGTCCCAGGTTTAACAATTGAAACCCGAAGTCGTTAGTACAAAAAAAGAACATAAATTGCATTGCCTTAGCATAATCACTGTCAATCAGACAACTTTATTGGTGCAGATGCTTAAGAAGATTTAACTAAGCAGACAGCAGGTATACATCAGCTGCCTATAGGACTATTTTTAAATATCTAAACCTCACAGGCCACATATGGAGTATATGACGTTGATTCAAAGGCAAAGTAACCAGAAATAATGCAAGGCTCGTGGCTAAAGGATATTTAGAAAGAATAATATTGGCAGAGCCAAGTGGATGCTGACCCCTTTGGAAATAACATACGAGCTCCACAATCAATTAGATACATGACAACATGAACATTTAAAAAAACCGGCACATATTGACAGGAAGGAAAGATGAATGAGAGATCTTCACTGCACAGTTTTTATAATATGGTAAGAGAGAATCACAACAAAACAAGTTGATCAATGAGCAGGCCCCAAAGAGATGGAACCAACTACTTAAATTTATTTTAGAGAGAACGTGTACCTGTACAGCCTCATTTGAAGCTGTCTTTGTCCACAGAGAGAGTTTGTCCCCTCTTGGGCGCGCACTAGCAACCACCCCGCAGATTTCATCTGCCTCGTCGAATTGCTCTCCAATCAAAGCCATCAACTACAAAAAAAACAGATTTACCAGATTTAGTATTCAAGACTACTAAAAACCACATTTAAGTTATTGCTTTTCCCATTCAATAGGTTTGTAGAAGGTAAAGAGAATGAACTAATAGGAAAGTCACTTTAAGCTTCTCACTGTTTCAAGCCACATCGTATCAAGGGTAGCCTTTCTGCTGCAGGTAACAGTCCACTTTCCTCCATAAGCACACTCAGGATCTTCCCATTTGGGTTCAATGCCGGCTTTAAATAAGTGAAAATCAGCTTGTGCAGGCAACTTGCTTGGCTTGAAGATTTGATCATACAAACTGCGAGAAAACAGCTAACTCACTAAATAATTATTCAATAGGTCATGGGAAAAAAGAAAACTGTATGAATTTGGGAAATGTCAATAACGGTGGAAGTATGAAAGACAAACTCTTGCAAGGCATACACCTTGATTACAAGAAACCATAATGCAAACAAACAGGACACATTGCAGCTAAAAGGAATCGTACAACAGTATTAGACAATAGCAAAGCAATGGTCACAGACAAAAAAAGCAATCATATTCAGTTCTGCAGAGCGTAATTTCAACAAATAGTCAGTCATGCAATATATTTGAATAAAATGCAAAGCCACTTTCTAGAAACACATCATTTAAGCTAAGCTCAAGGTTGACTGCATATCATTCCACTCTTGCATGTGGAAAGTACCATTCTTCATCTTTCAACAAATTTCCTTGAGTTGATAATTCAAGCCAGAAGTCCAGCCTGCATTTTTCCTGTCGTTATGGATATCAATAACCTTAACAGCATTGACAGAAGCAAACAAACTGAGCCCATAGGATTCAGATTTCCTACAGGTTTCCTTCTCTTTTTCCTTCCTTTTCGGTCACACACTTAGACCATTAGTCCCAATTCCAAGGCAAGGCCAGGAGAAACCCTTTAGATCATCTCAAACCTGAATTTTTCCTGAAAGAACTATTTTGCCCTTTCGGCAGAATAATTAGTGCATGTTCATAGTCATCATCAAGAAGCACGACCAGATCATGAATTGTTAAGGCACCCAACTACTTACAACATACCAGCACAACTTATATCAGCAGATCCAAAAGTACCTCTTCTATTCCCCAGGAAACAAAACGAAAAATTCCAATCAAACCACCCCATCAGGTTAGATGCCCACGTCATCGTAATAAGCCTCTTTGGCAAGGGAAACAAAAACGAAAAAGAAAAAGAAACCTCCATGAAGCCCCAAGAACAGCACGAAACACGCAAATTCAACCGGAAACGGAATGACAAGCAAAGCGTCCAGGTATCCAGCAGATCAACGACACAGGAGAATCCAGGCACGCATAACAGAAGAAGCGAAAACGACACCGGAATCACGACACCAGAATCGAAACCGACGCATACCACCAGAAATCTTCGACGGTGTCGAAGGTGTAGACCTTGCGGAGAGAAGTCCCCCAGGCGGTGCCTTGCTTGGGCTTCGATTGGTTATCGAACCAAAAGGCCCACTTCCTCTCCAACTTGTGCGGCTCCTTCGCCGCCGCAGCCGCGGCCTCCGTCGCAGGAGCTCCTTCGATCTCGGTCGCCATAATCCCTAGCTCGTCTTTCTTACTCTGCTCGCCTCTGCGCTTTCTTCTGGGTTGGAGAGAGAGAGAGAAAGAGCCCTTAAAATTTTCAGGTTTCACGGCAACCCCTTATTAGGTATTTCTTGAGTGAATTCTCGTTTTGATTAAATTGGGGGCGTATAAAAGATGTTGGACGCCTTTTTTTCTAAGAAGACAACCATCTGAATTTTTTTTTTTTGACCAAAAAAATAAATATATTTTTCTATAATTTATCTCTGTACTTATAAAAATAAACAAATTTTATGTTAATTATAGAAATAAAGAAAGAAAAACGAAATATATTTTTCTATAATTAATCTTTGTACTTATAAAAATAAAAAAAATTATTACTTATGGAAATAAACAAATAAAATTTCTTTTGCTTACAAAGATAAACAAACAAACAATTTAAGTGGGGCCAGGTTTGATGTGCTAGTTTATCCTAAAAAATAATAGGGGTGCGTGCAAATTGACCCGGACAATTTGGTTATAAAAAAACAAACAAACAAAAAAAGTTTTCCATTACGCGCAAAAATGAACAAATAAAAATTAATTATCAGTCAAGCAATCATTTAAAATATATATAAAGAACATCCTTTTTTTTCTATTATTTGTATTTCACAAAACAACCCGATTTCAAACGAATAATGTTGTTTGTTCAGGAAAAAAAAATGTATTAAGTATCTTTTCTCTAGACATGGCAGCGATCCATCTCATCTTCACTTTTGACTATTGCATAAATTTGATATATACTATACTATCATTAAGGCTTACATAATTCTCAGAGAAAATTCCAGATAAGGGTTGAAGTGTCTTATTTTTTTAAATAAGAGCCCGAAGTAAATCTTATTCTCAAATAATGGCCTGAAGTGTCCTTGTAATTTTAAAGAGTGGGCTGATCAATGGTATTTTTGACATTTTATATATATGTGTATTTTTTTTCCTTTTTTCCCTTTCAAATTGGCTCTAAACTATATTAATTTGGAAATATGAAGCAGAATTTGTAGAGTTTGAATGATATTTCAAGCTTTGACAGCAAGCTCGATACGTGATTGTTTGTTCATTTAAACAAGTGCAACAATGAACACAATGAGCTTGGGCTTTTATCATTGTTCAATTGAGTACCTAAATTTTTGTTTTGTATATATTCAATCAAGTAACCAAACCCTTCAGAAGATATTCTTGTTTAGCAAAAAAAAAAAAAAAATTTGCGAAACTAGATGACGTGGTCAACTTATTCGTTAAATTGCCCTTAGTTGTACCGTTAAAAACAGCATGCTTTTTTTTTATGCGCCGTTAGCCAACGCACCAATAATCAAAATACTTCAATGTCATCTTTTTTCTTTGATCTATGTGTGAACCAGAATTTTTCTTTTCGAAAAGATATGTCTCTCTTCAAAGCCACCATTAGCCGCCCTGCCACCTGCTAACTGCTACCATGGAGGGAGCACCGCCTCCACAACCAAAGTGAGTGGAGCACCACCGGTCAACCATAACCAGAACCGGAGACTGCCGTAGTTACAAGCTCAGATCCCAAAACCACCACCACCATGCCAAATTCTAGCACAACAGACAAAATAGGAATCTGAGGATGTCTTGGAGAAAAAAGAAAACCCCTTCAATTATGCCAAATTCAATCATAAACATTTTTCATATCTAAGTCTTAAACCGTTTCAGCTTTTGCAATTGAGTCCATGCGATCATGTTATCGAAAAATAGCTAATGTGGATGCTCACAACGCTGACATGAGCATCTTTCTAATGATTTTTTAGTCTTTTTGTTGTAGTTTTATTTCGTTCTTTATCTTTTCACGTTTTGCAATTGAGTACATCTGATCATTTTTACCAAAAAAAAAAAATTAGTTAACATCGACGCCCAACGGCGATGATATGAGCATCTTTTGAATAATTTTTTAGTCTTTTTGTTGTTATTTCTATTTTTCTCTTTACTTTTTATTTTTCATTACACTTGGACTTAGAGCCGGTTGACCATTGTGTCATAAGTCAGGAGATCGTGATTGTGATCGCGTAAAGAGATGAGAGCGGGAGAGGCTTTGGGAGGAAATCTTGTGATATTGGTTTTGTGGATGCCAAATGAGAATGAGTATCCCATTTATATACGAGGGACCTTTGATTACAACTCTATATCATCTATTATCTAATGGCCTAAATCTCTTCTGACATCTTACTAACCACCAACAAAAGTAGGAATATTCCAGAACACTTGCCAAATTACCTACTCGGCCGTCTTAGGAACCTTCCAGAACATCGTAGGAACCCTAGATAAACACCAGGGACTAAGACATAGCAAGTTTTGGGGTGTCTCTTAACCAGATGCACGACCGGTCTGGGCACAATAATCTCGGCTTGTGTCATTCTCCTCCACGAAGTTGAGTATTGTCCTCGGTATTCTTGGCTCGGGTCTTTATTCTTCGAAGAAGATGTTTTGTTCTAGCCATCCGCATCCTTCCTGGATCGTCGACTTCTTCACATTTTTGCTCTTTTGTCCATGAGAGCGCTTCTTCTTTGGCTTCGGGACTTGATCTTTGCATAGTGCGTGTACCGCTTCTTGAGTCATTTGTGACTTGTTCTTTGTCTTGCTCCCCAGCTTAGGAATCAGCACACTAATCGACATCTGTTTTGAGTGTTTGTAGGTAGCTCCCACTCTTCCTTTGGCTTCTTCGAAGGTCGGGTTGTCTTTTCTCGCTCAGTCAACTCGGTCGGTGGCTCAACTCTTGTTTTCTTCTCCACGAGTCAAATCATATCGATGCTTTTTGGCTCCTCAAGTCCCTTGAACATCGGTACGACCGATTGCCTTTAGGATCAGTGATGACAATCGTCTTGGTCCTTAAACCAACCGTCGGTTGTACCCTGTCAAAGAAATCCATTCCCAGCAGAATAACATTGAAATCAAGCTTTCCCTTCCATTTGTCAACTTGAATTTCTACGCCTCTGGCTGTGCCATTAGCTTTGAGTAGCTTGAAGAAATGTTCGGTAGGACCCACGCGGAGTGCTAACAACTTTGCAGCCTCGCTCGAAAGGAATAAGTTTGTCGCACCCGTGTCGACCAAGGCAGTGAGAGTCTTCCCATGTATCTGGACCTCCACGAAGTTCAACATCGATGGTCTGGGAGCATTCTTTAACGGTAATTTAGATTGCTCTGTGTTGAGTCGAGCTACGCCACCAAGACATACAACCTACGGTTCTTCTTCTTTTTGTTCCTTGCCATCCTTATCTTTGACAACAACGGAATACAATGTCTTTCCACTATTCTTTTTTGAACACTTTTGAGTCCAATGGCCATCTCTACGCACGGATGTGAAGGAGAATGTTTGAACCTATCCTCCGGATAGATGTAGTTGTTTTGGGGTTGGATTTACCGGTGCTGATGTTTGGACGATCCTTTGTCCCATCTTTCTCGACCTGTGTGTTCTTTTCGACCATGCTCAGAATCTTTTTCATCATCCTTGCGATCGGTGTCTTGATCCTTCGATCTATTTCGTTTGTACTGTGAATCGAGTTTGCTGAAGTTGATCAGTGGCTCAGCCACGACAATTGCCTTTGTGATGCTCTGTATATCACGTCTCTTCAACTCGAGCTGCGCCCATGGTTTTAGCCCGTCCATGAATGCTTTTTGATGTACTCTCAAATCGAGCCTTTTTATTCAAGTCAATTAAGCTTGTTGTCATCTTTTTGTGGAGCAGACACAATATAGAAGTAATCTCGAAATACCTTTACAAAATCGTCCCACCATTTTATGGGACCTATTGTGTCTTTCCTAGCCTCGCTACACATGAATCGCAACCACATCATGGCACCATCAGTCAGATACAAAGCAATAGTTCATACTTCGGCTATCTCGTCATGAATCCCAATAGTGTCAAAGTACTGTTCCATGCTCTATAGAAAGTTGTACACACGACGGATCCTTTGCGTTTAAACTCCTTTGGTTCTGGCACCTTTATGTTCGGTGCTGCTTGAGCAACTAGTACACCATTCGTTGTTGCACTGTTGGCTATGCCTGTTTTACACAAGACTAACTCGGTCACGAGCTCTTGGATCTCTACCTTCAGCATTTCAATCTCAGCCTGGTGGCTGTTGTCTTTTTCTTGTACGTCAAAGTTCAAAGCCTCGATCCATACTTTGAGAACTTCGTCCTTGATTTGTAGTGGAGACACGGCTCCTTTCATGATGATTGTACTGTTCTTTTCATTGAGTTGAATTTGTTAGCCAGCACGGACATGGCTTCTGACGATGCTTCACGTCTTCTTGATTTAGTCCATGCTTTTTACTCGGGGCTTTCTCTTGGGAAGTTCCTCATCTGTAGTGACGTAGATATAATCCACTTTTGAGATAGCCATTGCCTCGACCAATTTGATGCGTCAACATTACGAACCGCTTGTGCTTACGTTGTTTGCTTTGAAACTACTTGTCACAGGCCGGGAGATCTTGATCGACTTATGCGGCCAAATTATTGTTTGCTTTGAAACTACTTGTCACGGGCTGGGAAATCTTGATCGACTTATGCAACCAAATTATCGACCCCGCCTATCTTTAGGAACCTTCTAGAACATAGTAGAACATCATAGACAATCTAGACAAACCCTAGGGGACCAAGACATAGCAGGTTTTGGGTGTCTTTCGGCTATATATATGACCGATCTAGAAACGAAAATCTCGGCCTTGTCACTTGCCTATAGGATCTGGATGAGGACGTTCTAGCCTCAAGTCTTAAAAAAAAAAAAGTAAGTAAAAGAAAAGAAAAAAGAAATGTATAAAAATTATAAAAATTCAAAAAATTATTAAAAGGTTATTGAAAAATGTTTACATCATAGTTAACCGTGTCATGTAGAATGACCAGCGTCTACGTTAGCTATTTCCCGTCAAAATTGATCGGATTAATTCAATTGTCAAAATGTGAAAAAAAAAATTAATACTCGATTAACACAATTAAAAGGTTTAGGATTAAATCGTTACAAATGCAATAGACTTGAGAATTTTTATTATTATTATTCTCCTATGAAACGAACGTACTTAAATTTGAAAATAGTCGCTCACATTGAAAGCCCCCAAAAAAGCTTATAAGTTAATTTCATCTTATATCGATAATTAAATAATGGAGATTGATGTAGGACCTTCTCATTTTTCAATGAATTGGAAGATGAATTGTTATGTGGTTACAAAGTCATTTTTCCAACACTAATATGTATCTTTCGCAGAAAAGAAAAAGAAAGAAACGTCCTTTTTCTTTTTTCCAATCACTCTTTTCCCTGAATTAAGTCAAAAATGAAAGGGGAAAAAAAGTGAGGGGATCATTTACTCGGATGACCCGAGGAGAACACGAAAGCTGCAGACGTGGCGACACGAAACGATATGTGTGTCCGAGAGCGAGACAGAGAGAGGGACAGAGAGAGCATCCAAGTTTTACAGGGGGAGCGCCATTAAAAGCTCCACGCGAAGCATGCAAGTCTCAACACATGGACGCAACCCGCCAGGGCCACCGTCCTTGCATGCCCGCCACGCCACATTGGCCTCAACTCGGTGCTCCTCTTCTCTCTCTCTCTCTCTCTCGCTCTCCCCCTCCCCCCCCCCCCCTCCATTTGGCTTGATAAGTCCTTCGTGGGTAGCACTCTCGCTTGCTCTGCTTTCATCACCACGAGAGAGAGATAGAGGAGAGAGATGGCAGCGACGACCGTGGTGATCCCGTCGGAGAACGAGGCGCTGGCCACGGAGGCGCCTTACGCGCCGGTGACCTACGAGAGAAGGGTCCGGGCTGACTTGGAGAGGACGCTTCCGAAGCCCTGTGAGCTTACTCAATTCCTTGTTTTTTTTGCCCGCCAACTGTTTGCTTGATTACCCGTTTGCGTGATGCGATGCGACTGCGTGTTTGTCCACCCCGAGTTGTAATCCATCTCGGACGGTGAATTTCGTTGTAATTCTTGGTGGGTGCGAAGTGCATGCAATCGGTAGGGAGAGATGATAGCTTCAGACATGAGATTTGCATGTAAAGAAACATGATAGATGATAACTTCAATTGTCCGATTCTACGCAAATATGATAAACTTATGTAGTTAACGACCCTTGTAGATTTATGACTCCAACCACTTTACATCAAGTCCACTTATGTGTGGTGTCGAATTATTATCACCCGTTATCAGGCCTCACTCCATCCATTTGGACGGGTCAGTTAGCTTTTGTGACTTAGGTTTGGTCGTTGACCTGATTCTCTATTCACATTTTGCATGACGTATGGAACAAAATCCCGAAGACCGAATGGTTTCAAAATCCAACCTTTCGGGGCTAAATTGTTGTGGTTGTAAAGTTTAAGGACTCAAGGAAAAGAAAAAGAAAGAAATGTCCTTTTTTTTTCCAATCACTATTTTCTCTGAATTAAGTCAAAAATGAAAGTGGAAAAAAAAGTGAGGGGATCATTTACTCGGATGACCCGAGGAGAACACGAAAGCTGCAGACGTGGCGACACGAAACGATATGTGTGTCCGAGAGAGAGACAGAGAGAGGGACAGAGAGAGGGAGGGGGAGAGCATCCAAGTCTCAAGGAATGCACCAAACACTAGGGACAGCCACAGGTGGGAATCGCTTCCCCAAACATTTTTGGGTGCGTGGAAGCTTGCTGCGATTAGTTGCTATGAGAGACAATGGTGTTATGACCGTTTCACTTTTATCCAAATGCAAACTTCGACGCTACGTATTGGAGTATAATGTACTTTCTAGAAGAGAGAGTGAGCAGAACATCTTGAATGAAGATCCACGTTCTGTGATTGATGGATGGAAAATGTTTACCTGCACGATTCTAATGTCATTGGATGCATTTGAGATGGTGCATTCATGATTGCTTTTCTCTGGTTATTGCATGGATCATATCTGGATCACACTGGGACAAGTGTTAATGGTCGTCTCTTCCTTTTCCTGGACATGACTTTAAAATATATTGGCTCGAACAGCACCAGGATTGCCATGATGCATTGAAAAGTCAAGTCATACTCTACTTATAGAGTGACATTTGTCTTTCCTTCTCATGGTAGCAATCGGAGTTACCTGGGAAGAGATATATTACTGAATTCAGGATCATTGAGGTTATTTATGTGATCATTTTTAGTGCTGGAAATGTTGTGTGAGATCACTACCAATACTAGATCACTCCTCTTGCGCATACGACCGGACTTTGGCCTAAGACCAATGGGTGGAATTTGTATAATTGGAGAGGTAAACAGGGGCTTGGGTACCATGTTAAGATGCCATGGGATCATTACCGATTATTCTAAGAGATAAAAATGTTAGATGAATGCGTAATTTAATATTTAGAGTGTGTCATGAACCATTTTCCTCCATCAATCATATTCAGTTGTCTTGTCATATGACAGATCTGCCCAGGGCATTGAAAGCTCCTGATACTGATCATCCTTATGGAACACCAGGCCATAGGAGTAATAATATCAGCGTTCTTCAGCAGCATTGTGCCTTCTTCGACCAGGATGACAATGGAATTATCTATCCTTGGGAGACTTACGTTGGTAAATTCACATGTTGCTAAGAGACAAACGATTTTTCTTTGTTGCTGCTTCATATGGTGATGTGTTCTCTTTTGGAACTTCTAAAAGAAGTTGTCACTAAGGGACATGACTAGTCCCTGCATGATTGAGTGTTGTTCTTTACAATTGTAAAAGTGCATGAATTTTACAATGCCTGTAAGGCAATGACATTAAAATTTGAGACCTGTTTTGCCAAACTTCTGATGGACATTAGCGAATGATGCTTGGGCAAAATTTGAACTGTAAACTGTTAGATCAGAAATGAAATAGACTGAAAAAGATTGAGAAAGAAGTATGTGTAAATTTTGCTTGTTCTCTGCATGAATCCTATTTGCATCTTGTGTTGACATCTATTGCTAATGTGTTTAACATAATGGCTTGACTTATTGTTCTGTGTGGTTTCTCCGCTTCAGCCCTTAAATTTTTTCACTCCATCACAGGGTTACGTGCAGTAGGTTTCAACACAATAGCCTCTCTGATCATGGCGATTGGTATTAATGTGGCACTAAGTTATCCAACCCTACCTGTAAGTTATTTTTACACCGTTCCTGCAGTATGCTAATTTACTTCTGGAGCTCGTATTTGAGTCATGCATAAATCCTTTATTGCGAAATCCAGCTCACCTGCAGATTCAGTCAGTAGTGCACCATGAATATCTTTCAGTGGCTAAAATGAGTCTAAAGTTACTAGCTTGGTCCATTTAGCATTCTGCATGACAATAATTTGGACAAAATATGTTAAAAGGCCGCCAGGTAGTGTGATGGAGAGAAACCACTCTGGCAAGAATGGGTAAGACCAGGAATGAAGGATGATCATCGTGGACAAGCAAAGGTCACCAAGCATAGAGGTTTGACTGTTGACTTGGGAGGTTCCAATTTGATAGAATCAATCCAATAAAAATTTTGAACTGGTACATGCGCTATTTTCCAACTCCTGGATAAGTACACGGAATTGGCACGGCTTAGCACATTAACACCAGTAGCACATTTTCTGCATTATGGTGACTACTTAACATTTTACACGTGAAGGGTTGGTTTCCTTCTCCCTTTTTCCCCATTTACATTGACAACATTCACAAAGACAAGCACGGAAGTGACAGCGGAACATATGACACAGAAGGAAGGTACTTATTCTTCGTGAGGCTGAAACCTGTATATTGAAGTTCTTTGCTCATGAAGTGCAATATCAGGTACATACCAGCAAATCTCGAGAACATGTTCAGCAAATACGCGCGTACTGTACCCGACAAGATGACCCTTGGAGAACTTTGGGACATGACTGAAGGGAATCGGCATGCATACGATCCCTTTGGCTGGTTAGGTTTTCTCCTTCTCTCGGTTTTTTCATTTTACTCTTATACTTTAATTGAGCCCGTGATACTCTGTCTCATGTTAATGAGATGCGACATGCTATGGATGCAGGGAAAAGCATTTGCCTTTTTTGAGTATCATTACTTAGTTTATGAGTTAACAAAAGTCGCAAGTCTTGACATTTTGGACACAAATTTGTTAACACAAGTCTGAGATTTTAGTCATTGATTTGTTTAATCCTTAGAGCTAATCCTATATACCGGGTAGATGCCATATTCATGTCTTCTAAACAGCAGTCCCCGGCAGCATAAGTTTCCTAAATTGGTTTCATGTTCCACTGTCTTGTTTGAGATCTCAAAATTCCCGGCTGGGTGGGGGATGCAGGGTTGCCAGCAAGCTTGAATGGGGAGTACTGTACATCCTGGCAAGGGATGAGGACGGCATGCTGTCGAAAGAGGCCGTAAGACGCTGCTTTGATGGGAGTTTATTCGACTACTGCGCCAAGATGCAAATGGGAGCTGAAGGAAAGATGGGCTAAGCTAGATGCGGTGTGTGGTAGGTCACTTCTAGTATAGTGAGCAATGAATATGACCGGTGTGCAGACAAGAAACCCAAGTTAGTTTCAGATTCATAGTCTGGAGTCCCCTCTTGTTAAATATGAGTTTGTTTTCTGAAATAATGAAAGACTGCCCTAATTTGTCCGCAACTCAGGGAGATCTGAAGGTGAAAAGGTTGTAGTTTGTACTTGTAGTAAGGAGAGTTTCATTGACCATGGGAGAAAGGAACAACAAAGGAAGACAAGTGCCTGGTAGAACGTGGAAAATGGTTTTTGTTCATGATATGTTGCAAGAGATGATGCCCTCAAGAAATGTAATAGAGAGGATTTGGAAGCTTGAACGTCCTCTTGGCGCTAGGAAGTCCCTGGATGCTGCTGTATTGGTCTCCAAGAATGCCCCATATGCGATACCCTACACTGACCAATTTCTTCCTCACCTCTGCCTTGTAGCTCTGCACTCCTTTCAGCTCATCTTCAGGTCCCCTTCACCGAACAGAAGAGGAAAACAATAGTTATATCCACATGACGGGTCCCCCGGCCTTGATCACCACTAGTTGCGACACCTGTGTTAACTTATGAACATATACGAAGGGATGATAAACCGTGAAGAATTTGGGGAGAGAGAGAGAGAGAGAGACCTCAGGACAAGGCTACTCCAGCCATGGAAACCCACATTGACAAGGTTGTCAATGGTGGCAGATCTGAGATGTTCTCTCCTCGAAGAGACCAAGATGATCTGAATGCCTTCGGCCTTGATCTCGTTGAAAAGATTGAGCGAGTGCTCCAACGCTGGTGCCTTTGCCTTGTTCATCCACTCTTCTAAAGAAGTCACGTTCAACTTCTCTCCCCTGTTGATCAGCAATTGAAACAAACTGACATGACTGAACCAAACTTTATCACATTGATTCAGCCTAACTCATAATTTCTTAGTACGGAAGAGTAAGATTGATACCCATATTGATGTTTCTTATAGTAAGGCACGGTAGACAACAAAGTGTCGTCAATGTCAAAGATCCATGCATCTCTGCCATCCCTCTTCAAGCTGCAGCTGGTGCTGAGATACACCATGCACTGCTCGATTGCCCGCTCCGAGTCGACCCGGTACTGGGTCGACTTCATGTACTTGCCAACGTAGTCGACGCATTCCTCGGGCACCACCTCAAACTCCCTGATGTTGTGGAGCTCCACGTTCATCCTCCAGCTCTCGCAGTAGTTCTTCAAGCTGATCTTGACCCCACCATTTCTTGTTCTCTGGCTGCTCAAGATGTTCCAGTCCGCAGAGCAAAGGGAGATGAGAATGCCCAGCGAAAGGGACAGAGAGAAGAGGGCTTCGGCCGCCATGTTCAGTCCAGGATGTGAGAGAGCGAGTTGTAGATCAGACTCTAATAAACATGTTTCGCCCAGAAAGAGCACATGTCGCATGGGGACAGGATAACTTTTGTTCCAAGAATCACATGGTCCTTAAATTGAGCATTTCTTTTATTACCGTAACAGAGGAATTGTTTTGGTCCACTAATTATTTCTTGAGCTTTCATCAGGCGTCAGATAGATGAAATAGGAAGTACAGAATGGCAAATGAAGTGTTTGCAATGCCACGAGATTAATCGACTAATATATCCGTTTCACTTATAATTTCGTTACGGGTTACAAGTCTCTTTAAAATGATTAATAAAAACATATTTATTACGAAAAAAATAGTACAATTTTATAGTTGATCGTGTAATAGTTGAATGGGATTGTATGATAGGCATTGCTCATGGTTTTAAAATTGATAATTAGGAAAAATGTGTGTGTGTGTGTGTTTTTTTTTTGTGGTCGAAAGGAAAAAGGTGTTTGGTAGAGTTCTTTAATTAGGGTTTTTATCTTTTTCCACATAAAGTCAGCTAGAGATTTTTGTCCGCACCTTAATAAACAAACATCATCGTTCCTCCCATCTTTGGTATTTTGATTCTTCTTGTTTTGGGGAATATCAGCACATGAGCTGGTCAATTACTGCCTGAGCTGTCAGCAGTACATACCTGGCGTGGCAGGATGTAAAAAAGACAAAATGGCTTTTGACGAAACAGGGGCCACTTTTCACGCGCAACCGTGATTAAATGCGCAATTTCCTCCATTCAATTGATTACCTGGAAAACAAGAACAATTTTTTTTTTTCGAATGAAGACTTAAAGCAAAGCCGTTTTCTCAAAATATTCCCAGAACATACCTTACTTCAAATAAGGCTCTAAAGTTGATAATTTTACGTCCAATAAAGCTTTAAAGTTTATAACTTCGTTGCCTTATTGGAGACACCGCCCATTATAGGGACCTTTTGGATAAAATGGTAAAAATTTCCCAGGACAAAACAGTTCTCGAGGAAGCGAAGATCCAGGGAAGTGATTCCAGTCGCCAAATAGAAAAAATTCAGAGTTGTTTTCTTGTCCATTTCATTGTTATCCACGAAGGTGTGTTTGAATAGTTAACAGGAATTGCATTTACCGACTATCTAGCACAAGAGCACGCATTAAAAGTCGCGAGCTGCGTGGCTCCATAATGAAACATTGATAAATAACATTGTTAATACGCGTAACAAGTGCAGGAAGATGGAACAATTTCCGCACCATTTACAGACAAAGTGACGTGTCCTACTTCTATATCCAGTCGCAGCATCCAGAGAGGTTTTGTTTTAAGTGAAGATTGCATTCAAGTTAAAGACTCTCTTTGCGAATTAACCTCTTGTACCCAAACCCGAAATCGAACCCTCTAGCCATGAGGCTATTAAACAAGGGAGGCAGGCGGAAAGACCAGAGAAAGAACCCAAGTCTAAAATGGATATACTAGAATCTCTAAACCATAACAACACTTCAAAAAGAGATTTTAAGGGGATAGGTGAGCCTCCAACATGTAAATTTATCTGATAACTAAGCAAACTGAGGTTAACTTTCCCTGGCAACATCAAATCCAATGTGAAAACAAATAACAAGAAACAAAAGATAACTGCAACTCTCAGACGATTGCATTGGCTGCGCTGGCAATTCTCGGCCACAGGTCTGCACACTCCTTCCCAATTGGACCGGTGATGGCAGAACCTGAAAAGATTAGAAGAGGATGAGTGAGATACAAGGATCATGGAGAAACTCTGTCCACAACTGCAACTACGATTTCAAAATTGGGCCAAAATCATTCATCGATTAAACTAGTCTTGCCTTCCGACCTAGAACCACACTAATTGTATCCAGAAGCCTAGTCCTGTAAGTATACCAGATTTATTTTCTATGGATTCATTAATACCGCTCTACGCTCTCCATTTTGGTTATTGAATCAAAGCACTTGAACTTGTGAAAATATCAGCATGTCGTGAAGAAAGCCATACCTTTCATTTCTCCTTTCGGATTCACAATGACACCGGCATTATCTGCAGATATAATCAATCAAAGAGTCAAAAAATGAAATCTACTCCCAGAATGCAAGAAATCTATCAATATGGTACATCTACTGATGCAACAATATATATGATGTACAATCACTTAATAGAGTACTCCAGCAAAAAAAATTAAAACAAGTGAAAAGAGGTCATCGGTGGAGTTTGTCGAGCCCAGATGGAGCAGATGTCACAACAGGAGCGACGAGACATCTGTAACGAAGGACACTCTCACTTTTCCAGACTCGTAACTGTATCAACCACAGAAGTATGGTGGATACCTGACTTATGTCTGGTAAATTATATATATCATCAATCATTATGACAGACTTCCATGCATAAAAATGTAAGCAGACTGTCATAATCGACAAAAGAGAGCTGAACAAATACAGGCCAATCTCGGAGACCAAGACAGTATCCCAACCTTGACAGGGATGTTAAAACAATTTTAACATCTGGTATAGGGGTAAGGTTGGTAATATTTACTCTTGCTGGTTAGGGGAGGTGCAGAGGAAACTAAATAACAAATCCTTAGCACCACATCACCAGCAAAAATAAACATAAAAGAAAGTAAACCATATTTTAAGACATGAGAAAGTAGAATGATATATATAGAATTGTGAAAACAACACAATTGATAAAACTAATCACTCATGTCAGACATTTAACACGCTTTGGTAACCAAACAAAGTAACTCAGTCAAAATAAATCGGCCAGCCCAAGCACAGTTGAACAAAAAAGAAAAGAGCACATCTTGACATCAACCAGTGCATCTTGAAGAAAAACAAACTAATCTGAAAATTTTCAATTTAACTTCATTCACAACCATCAGCTATTTTTTTTCTTTTACCAATACTAGAAGAAGCGCATAGAAAGTGATTCCCCAATGAAAACAGAAGTTTTCTGGGTAATACTTATGAGCATTGCAGAGATACAACCAACAAGTACTCAAACGGTCATGGAAAAATTGTCACCTAATTAAGTATGACCACAAGAACATGAAGGGAAACTTGCTAAAAGTCCGGACGCACGGTTGCTACCACTGAGCGCAACCACAACAAACCAAATAAGATGCAAATGGACAACTGAAGCACGTAGTCCATCAAACAAAAGACAACAACAATCTGACCTTCGAAGTACATATAGACTCCGTCCTTTCTGCGCCACGGCTTGCGCTGCCTGACAATGACTGCAGGCATGACCTTCTTCCTGAGATCGGGCTTTCCCTTCTTGACAGTGGCCATCACCATGTCTCCAACACAAGCGGAGGGCAACCTGTTCAAGCGACCCTTGATTCCCTTCACCGAGATAATGTAAAGATTCTTAGCCCCGGTGTTGTCCGCACAGTTCACCGTGGCTGCCACTGGCAGACCCAGTGACATCCTGAACTTGTTACCCGCAGAACCTCCGCGTCCTAAAAAGGTCGAGAGATCATCAAAAACATAAATACCAAATTCCTTGCTATCGCCACTACTTAAATCATATTTCACACGAATGGTAACCAAAGTTGGAACCCCCAAATACTATCCAATTTCCTCTCATGCTACACTGATAGTCAGCCAAAAGCAACCACAACGCCCGATCAACACAAAGCCGCAAAACACCCCCACCGAAAAACTAGTAATAAAAAGAAAAGAAAAAGATAAGCTGAAAATCTTAAATCGCATCAAAGAGTGACGCCAAGTCAAGCGTATCAACCTTAGACATCCCACCAGTCTAAATCTAAGAGTACACCTTAAGCTACCATGAGCAATGCGTCATTTATCTAACTTCTAATTCCTATAGTAAGTCCAAAACCAAGATCTTCCGCGAGGCAGCTAACTAGCAAAGAGGCAAATGAAATCAAACACTGCCGCCGGTGATCGCTTACATCTTTCAAGGAAAGCGAAGGAACACAAAGCGGAGAGAGAGAGAGAGAGAGAGAGAGAGAGAGAGAGAGAGAGAGAGAGAGAGAGAGAGAGAGAGAGAGAGATGACCTCGCTTTGACATTTTCGTCGGCAGGAGAAGCAACCGGCAGGAGAGATGCGACAAGGGTTTTTGTGGGAGCTTCAGCCTTCAGTATATATGTACTAGCGCGGCGAGAGGGGAAAGACCGAAGCGGACAGAGAGAGGTGGGGACCGGTGTGAACTAGGGTTTCCAGTTCGAGTATTTCATATAAAGCCCATCCATATTGGTTTTGGGCTTCTTTGTATTGGCCCAAAATCTCATCTAATTTTTGGTGGGTCGGATAAAGCCCATCTAATGTATCATACATTGTAGTTTTATCATAGGCAATCCAATGTGTTTTACAATGTGTATTCTGATTATACTAATTAATGGTTTAATTGTCTTTATTTTATTATTTATATAGTTTTACTTTATTTTTTATTTATTTTTAGTTAAAAAAGGATGGGAGCAGTGTGACTCCTCCATTTCGAATGCCCCCATTCTATTGCAATGGCGAAAACCAAACACAGGATGAATAAGGAACAAGCATATCAGATTTCAAGAGAAAACCACAAATCTATAGTACTTTCAAGAGGCTGATCAATTCTACAGTGAGTACCCGAAAATTGGCTTCCTGAATTCTGCATACAGCCTCCTGCAATTCCAAGAGGCAAAATTCATGTTCCTGTTGTGTTTGATGGCAAAACAGCAGACATCACCAGCTAAAAATATCGAAGTTAACGCGGATCAGCTGACGGGTTTAGGGGAAAAAGATTGGCTGTTCACCGACAAAGAAGCAGTTTCCATGTATGGAGATTGAAATAAGAACTGCGATATGCATTCCAGGAGGCGAACTCTGGAAGGTACAACCAAAGATCAGAAGCTGCAGTGGAGCCGGGTGTCGCAGTAGGTCAATGAGAGAAGCACAAGAAAATGTCACTTAGGAACTGCACCAGATAATTTAATTTGTTAGACAGTTGCTGTAACTTAAAAGCCAATGTTGAGCCGTGCTGAATCAATCTCCAAGCCTCTGGTGGATGAATATGTGCAAGCTCAAACTGTTCGCACAAAGATGGTGCATTGACTGACCTCTGCCTTCCCTCTTTCTAACCAAGTTTGTCGTCGTGCAGAATTGCTGCGACTAGTTCGCGAGTATCCTCCCTTGTCAACACAACTTTGTATTGAGTTTTTTTGAAGAGCCCGAGATGGGACCGTGTCAATAACACGACACTCGAACATCCTGACTAGGACATCAGCAAGAAAGCACTCCAAATCGAAGACACCGACCACCTTAGAGACTCAGTTGAAGAGATTGTACCTGTTGTATAAACTCACTAACAAGTCCATATAACTTGAAAAGAAACGAAAAAGTACAGTACTCGGGGGCTAAAAAAAAACCAAAATCCTACTCCTGCATTCTTGTTCAACTCCTGTACAGTTTCGGGTGGAGAACATGACTCTGAGAATGAATGCGTGCAATAGCAATCGAGAAAGACTGCAGAGGCGATAATGCTGAATTGAAATGAATAAGATAGAGGCCATCACGGACGTCCGTCATCCTTAATGTAGGAAGACAATGCTCTGAACCCTGAAACAGCAATTTTTTTTTAAAGTTAGTTCACCATATTTATTACTGAGACGCAGAGAAATGAAAAACTAAGCAGGACTTGCAATATATCTTGTTTGAGCAGTTACTATTTATCATGTTGGATGGCAAGAGTCTCAAAATAAGATGAACGCTTGATTGCTGTAAATCTTATAGAACATTTCAACTTGCAAAAAGCAAGTTTCTCATGACCTACTTGATGATGCAAACCAGGAATGCTGATAAAATCTCACATCTCAAGTGAAACAAAGTGACGAGTGCAAAGAAAAGAACCTGCATATAGAGATCGAACGACTTGCAGTCCTGCTCATCGCAATTGGTGTTTAGAATACGTCCGTCACTTGATCTTGCTCTGAGTAGTGTTAATGGACAGCCCAGGTCCCATCCACCGCAGTCGCACTGTCCACCAGATTTCCATCTTTCAATGAGACTAGAGGGGCCACCATGCCGTGTTCTTGGACCCCCGTGAAGTCCTGCAGGGACTGCCACTTCCACTCCGACGGCACAATCGCCAGAATCTCTGTTGCCGCACACTGAAGTGCAGGCATCTGGATGGTCGATTTTCCTAGTTTCACCATTCTTTTTGAGAAATTTCAAACCCCAACCTCCAGTTTCTTCCTTCTGAATGTCCCCAACACGGTTCCTCGCTACAATGGCAGCTAATTCAAGGTTGGGCGGAAGAAGATGCTCCGTAATGCTGAGCCCGCTTGGCATATGCAGGTTTTTGTGCACGTCTTGGCCTGATTCCAGAGAATGATCCTCCAAAATCCCGCTTTTTCCAGACACACCTCTCTGCTTAGACGAATGACCAGGCCTGAACACATTAGCCACTTTCTTTGCCAACTTCTTATTCTTCCCGCGGTTGACACCCACAGCTTGCCCCTCTTCCGGAAAATTTTCCAAGCCAAATAGAACAAACTCGGTCTGCATGATTTTGAGATTCCCCCGGCAAAGGGACATCGATGTTACCACCTCCATCTTTCCTATAAGATGCGGCTTGTTATCATGGCTCACATGTTTTGTTGAAGCCTGCCTTTTTAAATAAAACATATACACCCAATCTGAACCCACATGACTCGATGATCCAACCTTCATGGGATCCGCGATGAGTATCTCCCTCTGGTCATCGATGGACATAATGAAATGTGGCATCCCAGCCTTCCATGTGCATTGGAGCATACCCTGAGAAAAAGCAGCACCGGAAGAAGTAGAAGATCTATCAGAACTCCTTGAACTCATGCTCGCAACCGAAGTAAGTCTTTCACATTTAGAGTCAAGACCAGAGCTTGGTATTTCCTGAAATGGCACTTCATTTTCCATCTCTATCGGCGAGCTGACACTCTGCTGATTTGGAGAGTCTGTCAAATCACAAACTGCCGAGTCCTTAGCATCATGCGGGTTTGATCTCATATATTTGGCATCATTCCCAAGTGCACCAAAATGGAAGAAAAGAGGACTTTTATCTATGTCATTTTCTATGATAGTCTTGCTTCCCACAATCGGATCTATAATCCACAGCCCGGCATGCCTCCGGACGACACTCCCAGTCCCAATTGCTGATAACGAACACTGGAAATCAGGCGAGGAGGTCAAATTTACCGGTATGTAGCGTGTTGCATCCTTTGACACACTTCTGTGGACCAATTCCAGGCAGCGTCGGAGATAGTTCTCATCGAGAGCAACCAGATGCTTCGGGATCCTAGTACTTAAGCCAAGAAGTTTTTGGGCAGTCGAATCCTTCACACATCTTTCACGGCTTTGTGATTGGCTGATATTTAGTGCAAGGTTATCATCCATCCGCTTTGCCACGGTTTTGGAGTCGGAACAATCGCTGGTCGATGAACACACTTTCTTTCTCACCCCGCTTTGTGAATCTTCTTCCTCTTGCACATCTTTCCCAGTAATGACAGATGAGTTCACCATATTCAACCTCCAGCTACAAAAGCAAACACTATCGTGTGCATCGAACTGCTTGGGACGATGAGGCGTGGCACTGCTGAGACATCATATTCTCAGCTAACATCTGAAATCACTGGTCCAGAAATACCCCAATCAGATAATTTGAAAATACTTCAACAAAAGCGATCTCTCTCATGTGTTAGCTAGGCTTCTTCAAAGAGAACCCGGATGAACAGGCAATGATTGGCAGACCATGGTTGTAAGTATATTCGCCAATACAATCCGAAACTCAAGAAATGAAAGATGATTGTCAAGCTCAGACAAAGCTCGAATTGAGAAACTAGTGCAGAAAAAGAATAGCCTTCCACTTCACTGAATTCTAAGAGGAAATGACAGTTAAACAAGCAGAAAGCAACTCTTAAACCTGATTCTGGAAAATAACTGAAGCAAGAATCTTGAATGATCTATCGAAAGAATTCAGTAGGAAATGATTGAATTTCACCCAACCCAAGAAAAAGCCAGCTCAGCTTCTCTTCAAAAACAGGGGATTAATCCCAAAAAGAGAAGAACAATTTGGAACACTGCAAGAAGATTTCTTTTGGAATGGAGCAACTACATGAGCTCCAACAATTCCACAAAAAAAGCATTTAACTTTCGAAAATGCTTAAAGCAATACACACCCTTTTGCCTTTGGTCCCCTAGCCCAAGTCCATCCACAGAAAAGGACATAGAAAAGTTACAAGTCATACACGAAAACCCACAAAAAGTTGGAGACTCCCATGGCCAAGTTGAAACCTACTAAATCCTGGAAAAACAGAAAGACGAAGACTTTCGACTTGTACCTGCAGAAACGGATCCAAGAAAGGAACCAGCAATGCCTTGTGTGTGTGTTGCACCAGAAAACAAGAACCACCCTTTTTAAACCCCAAAAAAGGGGAGAGAGAGAGAGAGCATCCAATCCCTTTTGTTATCTGAGCTTATCTCCGAGAGCAAAATGAAGGGTACTGTTATGATCACCAACCGAACACAGAGAAATTGCCCTTGTGAAGAGAGGTAGAGAGACAAAAGTCAATAGCGGAGAACGAAATATTATAAGAAAAGAAACCACCAGCCGAGGATGTACCAGGTTCTTCCAATGGTTGTTGAACATGAACGTGAAGCAGCTAAAGGAAGGATTCTCAAGAATTTTTTTCTTCCTTTTTCCTGACTTCGAAGTGATCTTCAATTGACTGTAGAGTGTAAAAGGCGTCAAGAGTTTCAAGGTGGGGAAGGTAGAGAGAGAAAGTGACCATCAGCCGAAAAGTAAAGAGAGTTTGTAATATGGTGTAAATGGTGCACAGAATTTGGTAATTGCAAGCCACGTTTTTGGTCGGGAAAAAAAGTTCGTGCCCAGCTTAATCCCAGAGTCGTGGGTCATTCGTGGGATCCATCCAATCATGGTGTCCCTATTCTTTGATCCTTGCTTGTACACAACAAATGCAATATTGTAGAAAGGCAATATCTTTGTAAATCTCCTAGTGAATCAAGGCTTCCATTGTTTAAGAAAAAATAAGAATGATCTGAAATCATCTCTGAATTTTGGAATAATATATAATGTGGCTCGTAAACTTTTAATTCTTTCAACATGATCCCTAAAAAAAATATTCAATTTGATCAATGAATTTCAGCTCAATGTGCAATGTGATCTCTGAACTTTTAAATTTGTTCGATATAGTCCATGAACTTTTGACGCATGTTATGTAAAAATATTCAATGTTGCCGCTAACTTAAATTAATGGAAAAAGGACTCTATTGAATCCGTACCAAAAGTTTAGGGATCAAATTAAATAGATAATAAGTTCATGGATCATATCAACCATTAGGCTAAAGTATAATAATCAAATTGAACAAATTAAAAATTTAGGGATTACATTGCACATTAGGTCAAAATTTAAGGATCATTTATGTCATTATCCATTTTCTTGAAAATAATCTATCGCTTAAAATAATTTGTCAATGAAAAATATGTTCATCAGCATAACAATTTCTATCTAAATATTTTCGAGACTACAAAATTATTTTTTTGTTCATTTATTTTTGCAAGCAATGCAATCCATCACTTTCAGGAAATTATTTTATAGATTATTCTTTTCTCAGGAAATAAACGAAGTCCAAACAAACACAAACTACCACTTAAGGAAATGCCAGGGGATTCAGATCAGGTAACTTAAAGGCACCTGCCTTAAAGGATCCCCACCCTCCATCCCTTTTTATGGGGGGAAATTTTTTAATAATTTATTGAGGGTGGGGATCCTTTCCATTTCCAATATTAGGAGCAAATATTCTCTCCGCCAATCATGGCCTTGGATAATGTGCTCACAGGTAATTGCTTTGGTGGATTTAGGGATCCTAACCAACCCATGTGTAGGTTAACATGTGGGCTAAGTAGACGAAAACTAGGCTTCACGTACAAAATCTTTTGCTTTATGCATATTTTTGCTGACATTGTGCACTTTGAAACAAATGAAGTCTAAATGTGTATAATTTTTGTGTTCGAAAGTGGCAGGTATCAAATTTGTTCATTTTGATCTTTACAACCAAATCATGGCAATTCATAGGAAATATAGGTATAACGGCCGCGATTTCTCCTCTAGACATTGTCGTGCGAGCAATATTCAAACCTCCTTTATCTAAGACAGTATATCAGCTTAGGAAATAAAATGTGACGTAAAGTGAAGTGTCTTTGAAGCAGACGCCTGAGTTACGTGATTGTGTTTTTGTGCGAGTAAAATATCGAGCAAAATCGTCAACATCTGTCTTGAGTTTCTCCAAAGAAAAGCAAGGAGGAGACAAACAATGGGTTTGCTGGATCTCGAAGATATGATATAATAATTCTGAAAATAAGTGGGACGAATGAGACAATGGATGAATTTCAAATTTTGAAATTTCATGCATTTGACTCCTTTAATTTTTTTAAAAATTCCTAGAGACCACTTTCACGAATTTTATACGTGCATATTTTGAGTAAATGTTGTAAGAGACCTCAAAATGAAAAAAAAGAAAGAAAGAGGCACACATGATTGAATTGCTAGTGATTGAGTTTGATTGTAAAGCTCCATTTTTTCCCCCTCAACAAAATAAAGGCATTTGGATGAATTGGTTACGAGGGGACTAACTTGTAAAACAGGTGAAAAGAATGTGGTCCAATTAGTACAGCCTCAAATAACTTGTCATGGCATTTTCCTCTTTCCCACGCAATTACCCCCCCAAAAAAAAAAAGAAAAGAAAAGAAAAGAAAAGAAAACCAACCCTGTCTTTTTTCAATGATTAGTAAAAGAAAAAATTCTACTAATTCAAGTGTGTAGCCGGTTTCATTAGATGCTCGAGTCATTAGAGAAGTAAATGCATAGTAGGCATCTACAATATACTAATGAAAATGATTCATCCATACATGAAATCAAATGGACATCGATCGATACAATACATAAAAATACTTATGCAGAATTCATTGCTTTACATACTATTGCTGTATCAGATCTTCCCCGTTCACATCCGCATCAATTTGAACCTGATGCATGCAAAGTGCCCCACTATTCCAAGTAACAAATATTTCCCCGCACCCATTTTCCATGGTCATTGAAATAAATTATTGCCTATAAATTTTTTAAGCAAATTCAAATGTTAGAGATAGAGAGAGAGAGAGAGAGAGAGAGAGGATGAGCTGGTGCGCATGATAGATACAGGTCTCCATAATGCAAGTGGAGAAACAAGAACAATTTTTTTTGGAGCACTTGTTTTTTGTTTTCTTGTCCACGATCCGGGTGGGTTTTCCTGTTTGGGGCAATGTCAATGCACAGAGCTGGAAGAGATAACGTAGTGAAGGATTCAAGCTCAAGCAAGAGCTAAAATCAAAACACACACAGAGATTCTCTAACGATGAGGCTCCCAAATCACAGGACGTTCCCTGTTCTGCATGTTATTCTTTCGGTGATACGTTTACGTCGGGTTGTATTTCCTTTTGGTTTACTCTTAAAATGTTTCAAATAAAAATGGAAACACACCTAAGCTGTTTCCAGCTTACTTTCATAGTGCCATTTTTTTTGTGTGTGTGGAAAAAATGAATGATTTTGAAAATATGTTTCTAAAAATGATCGATTGTATAACTTACAAAAATGTATGAACGAAAATAAATTTCATCGTCCACGGTTCTTAGACATAAATTGAAGAAAATTATATAAAAAAAGTTCTTAATATATAGCAATTGTGACAATTCATTCCTCAACTTTTTTTTGCCAATTCAATACTTTTGGCCGGCACTGACATGGTAATTTTTAGCCATATTCTAGTAATTTTTTAAAACTTTTTTAAAAGTAAAATACTTCTCTAGGGAGTTCTATTAGAGAGTATGCACGAAGTACTTGTTCAGCAACCGAATAAAATTTGGAATGCATTGAGGGGTTCTCATAACACATTAATTATTCTCTTAATATGCCATTACTTTGAAAATAGAAATGTTTTCCTTGTTGAGTGCAGAGAACATTTTCTCTTGACGATACTCTTACTCAAATCAACATATCATTGAAAGCAAAAGTTGAAAACATGGGTTTTTGCAAATGGTTCGGGCATTCAAAGGATCAGTTTTGAATGCCAATCTTACTTCCTCGTCATGGACAGCTCCAATCCGAGCAGTCAAACACAATAGTGTCGGACCCATGGCAAGTAGCCACCGGCATGCGATAGTGAATCTCGTGCTGTTTTGACATGAAACACGTCTGTTTGAGTTTTCATCTAGCTTCTAGAGGATTTTCGCACACTATTCCCAAGAGCTATCCAAATCAAAGGTGTGTTTTAACGAATGCTCCACAAGATTTTTTTTTTTTTTTTATGAGATCTTCGCTAGAGACTATGAGATAAGGAACCGTGTTATTGTTGAGTGTAGTTGCAGATAGGGCATGGTTGCTTGAGATATTAGAATATGTAATTCTCCATTTGGTTATAGTTAAGTCCTCGTTGCGTGTGGACAGAGGTTATAAAACTAAAGTTTAAACCAAGTAAAGCCCGTTGTGTTTTTCTCTTTTATTTCTCTCTTCTATTGGCTCTGTTAAAACTTTGTGTTGACCTCTTACTGACGTGACGACCTATTTTCCGATGATGATGCAGGCATGATCATTGCTTGCTCGCGGTGGGAGTCAACATGTCGTCAACCTAATCATCTCGTAAAAGAATATAGTTTCCCCACTACGTATATGTAGAGAGAGACATTTGGCCCAATAGGGAACCTTTTTTTAGCCCTGTTTGACTAATTTCGTCAGTCGGCCAAACACGTTTAGGGCGATTAGTAAAGAAGAGAAAAAACCGACAATGAAATCAAATCGAAACGAATTGAATTGGTTTTTCAGTTATTTTCAAAGCGAGATTCGGTTCGGTTTAGTTCAGGTTGCTTGAAAAATTGAACTGAACTGAATCGTTGACACATCTAGTCATCAGTGTCCTTTGTTTAGAATAATTGTCATAGCTAGTTGTCAAGCTTATTCAGTAGAATATGTCACCACATGAACTCAAACTCTCTTCTGGTTCTGCTCTCTGAAGGACGATGTTTGCCTTTCTAAGAAGTCTCTTTCTTTCTCCAGTGAAGCAAGCTGTCCTTACGTTGCACGGGTGAAGACCATATTTGTTATATTGCTGTTGTCCGTATCAATTTTCACCGGAGAAATAACATGCAATTTTTTTTAACAAAATAAATATTCATAGTTCCCGCTAGAGTTCACATAGGATTTCATTTAAGGTAAATCTGGACCTCATCGTGTAAGTTTAATGAGACATTAAATTGCAATATTTAAGTAATCATAATATAGGTATATGGAGTATTCGAGCCTGTAAAATAATACGAATCAATTAGAGACATGACAGTACAAAGTGAAAATGTAAATTCTCTTCACTTGATAGCCTTTTTTTTTTTCCTTTCGTTAGGATGTTCACTTTTGTCTCTCCGACTACATACCGAAAAGACATACCGAAAAGACAAGTAATTTATTGAGCTTTGTTTGTTTTGTATAAAATATTTTTCAGCAAAATATTTTCTTTATCTTTTAGCGTTTGGATCATTTTAAAAAATGATTCAAAGGACAACCAATACTTAAATTCAGGAAAATGATTTCCTCTTGAAATTATTACAAATCCGATTGAATCAGAACCTTTATGCTTGGGCATGAGAACCCTAACGCCCATTCTTGGGCCCTTGGTAACAGAAGCCAAGACTAGAGGTTATGCCTACGCTATGGTCCATAAAGGTATGGCCCAGGACCTTGACATCGGATTAGGTGGCCGACGCCTACGCTAGCGCTAGGGTCAGTTCTAGAGTAAAATGATTTCTTCTCCCTTCTTCATCTTTTCTTCTCTATTTTAGAAAGGTAGAAGTATTCTTCGGATCATATTTCATTTTTAATGTAATTTCTCGCTAATTTTATAGTTTCCATGATTTGATATCTACCTTTTTGTTTTGGAAAAATTCACTAGGTATCCTACCATCGTTGACAATACATAATAAAGAGAATTGGATAACTAGCGAAAATACGTAATCTTCAACTTGTATTTTTAAATAAATTAGCAATACTTCTTTCACCAGGAATGATAAGTAGAATGTCTTTGGTTATTTTTATAATGAATAATCCTTATTTTTCTTGTGAAAATTTCGTCGCCCATGTTTTGTTATTAATATACTTCGCCCGTTGATGTTTGAAGCTAATTATTTATCCTAACTTTTGTAAATTTTAATTTGGTTGTATCGTGATTATTTGTTAATATCTTTTACTTATGCTACTATATTCTATACGTTATGCGGACGGAATGATGAAACATTAGCTGTCCCATACTGTAACATTTGTGTGACAAATAAATTAATATCAAAATTAAAAGGAGCATGAGATATTACTTAGAAGTTAAAATGAAATTTTCATAAGGTATATCTCTACGTGTGATTCACACTATTATTTGAACTTATTACGGCCGTAGAAATACGCCTTGAGATAATAATAGGTGCGACGCTATTTTCGCTCCACGTTCTGCTTGGCACTCTCTTTTTACAGTGTCTTTACCACAATACCCTTATTGATCGTCTTTTTGATTTGATTGCCTCATTTTCTTTCCTTGCGGGTCCCCCGCTGTTCATTCTTCGTTCTCTCTTTTTAGCTCATGTTGACTAGCCATTTGACCGCGTTTCTCTTCTTCTTGTTCTGTTTTTAATCATCATCAATCCATTTCTTTCTTTGTTATCCCTCTTTTGGGAAGATGATGAGCTGGCCTTTCGGTTCTCCAAAGAAGAGCTAAGCCACATGCATTCGAATCTGGAAAACGACCCATCTTTAGACGATGGTCGCTATGAGCCATGGAGTTGGTAATGAGAGTCCACGCGCACTCCGCATTTCGGCTCTCACGGTTTTGCTTGCTGTGAAAAATATATTTGGATAGGTTCATGTGCAACTTCCGTAGAGAAGCCGTGGATGACTCAGCTCTCCACCGTTGCTTCTCTCTCTCTCCCTGCCAAAGTGTAGGAGACCCAAGTGCCTCTCCTCATTGATTTCCAAGTACATTGCCGGAACATGTCTGTCATCCAGCTATTTGACCAAATGCCTCTGAGAAAAGTGTCGTTTGATTCCGGGAAAAAAAAAGCGTCCTTTGATCTGCTTGTTAGCTGACAATGTGGGTTCGATTGCTTTATTTACATTTTTATCTAGGTCGAAAACAGTAGCTTCGTCTTTGAGGGGAAACTATACAGTGAATGCCTTTGTTTTCTTTCTTATCTATTATTTTCTTTCCTCGCGGCCCCTCTTTTCATTTTGTTCCATGGCCGAAGCACTGTTTGGCTCTTGAACTCGCTCGCCGTCACGGGGGCGGAGTCAATCGTCTCTGGGGATGCTGCAAAAGCCAAAGGCGAGATTGGAGCTGACTCATTTGGCAATGAGAATGACGAGGAAGAAGCACCAGGTACGGGTTCCCGCAGAGGTTCGAGTTCCTGCTGAACGACCTCTCGTCCTGGTTCATCAGCATGACATACTTTGGAATCTCGCCAACGAGCTCGTTGTAGGAGAAGTTGAGGGTGACGTTGTTGGGATTCTTCCGGCGAAGGCCGCGGGGTTCTCCCCATAGAGCCGGTTGTAGGACTCGCACAAATTTCTTCAGTGAGAAATCCGCAAGGTTCATATCTAAGTATCAGAATCGGAAAGTACCACCTTGAGTAAGTATAAGGCATTGGGTCATTTGAAAGAAAGAGCATAACGTTGCGAAGCTAGCATGTGCAGTTTCGTACGGGCTCCTTTAGCTCACATCACCATGAACTGAAAGGAGAGGGAACGGAGAAAAGGAAGAATAATGTGGGACCAAGAAAAGAAAAATGAAACAATCAAACAAAAAGAGGGAAGTTAGGGGTAATATGGGAAAGACACTGTAATATACTAATAGGGAGCATGGAAGCAAAAATCGGGACATAAAGATATCTCAAATATCAATATTTGTATACGGCACTCACTTTGGTGTCAATATTTTTTTGGGATAACTCAAGTGCTAAATTGGAAAAAAACGATCATTTTAGTGTTAATGGCGAGAGATTTCGGTGACCTCACTGAAGTTAACACTAAAATATTTTTTTTAATTGGCACTTAAATGATCCAAAAAACATCACTTTAGTGCTAAATTGGAGAAAAAAAGATCATTTTAGTGATAAATAGGAGAAAAAATGATTAATTTAGCGTCAATTCTGGTTAAATATATTTTTTATAAAAAAATTAGCATTTAAGTGATAAAAAAAAAATATTGACACTAAAGTGAGCGCCGTACACAAATATTGACACTCCTAATGTACTTTTGCCCAAAAATTGAAGTGTAAATAGCCTGACCCATAGTAATACTATAGCTTGACGAAAGATAATAGGAATACAAAAATATGCTTCGTTAATCTCTATCCATGATAGATCTGTCAAACTTTGGTTGGTTTGAAAATGGTTCGATCCAGTTTTATGCAATACAAATCTAGCGGCCAATTGCTAAAATACTTCAATAATTAACTCAATTTATAAAAAAACTCATTTCTTATATATTTTTTTAAAAAAATAGTACTAAACTATTATGGAAAATTTGTATAATTTTTTAAAAAAGATTATGACTCTTTTTTTTTTACCATATTCACATTTTTTTTCTTTTTTTCTTCTACGTCTGACAAGGTTACCGATGACCGGTGATGACTTACGACCGGCGGAGACCAATGATGGTCGGCGACTCGAGATTGACAGCTGGTGACAACCGGCCAAATCTCGACAAGTCGAGGCTCACCGAGGCCTTCCTAGGTTAAATACATTTTGGGTGCAAATTCAATGCGTTTGATGCAAACCCCTAGTACACCCATATATACTTAGGCTTTATTATTTCAACTTATTTTAAAATTTTAAGTGATCCATATTTAACATGTGCCCACTAAAATTGAGTTAATAAATGAATTTCTAACTCATATTGCCACCTGTCCATGGGGTGATTTCATTTTCGGGGCAATGTGAATGTGACACGGGTCGAGGGACTAAGGTTTTCGTGCCCCAAATGGTCGTGCAAATGGCCGAGATACCCCCTAAGACTTGCTGTGTATTGGATCCCCTAGGGTTTCTCTAGAGCTTTCTACTTGATTCTACCATGTTCCAGAATGTTCCTAGAGATGGGCGAGCCGGTAATATGGCAAGTGCTCTAGAACTTTCTTATTTAATGTCGGTGGTTAGGAGGATGAGAGATGCGATCTAGACCATTAGATGAGAGTGAGATCTACGGTTGTAATTCGAGGTCCCCTCAAGGGAGTCCTCCTTCTCATTTGACATCCACAAATCAAACTATTAAAACAGTCCTCCCAGAGTCCATTCCTCCCAGAGTCTCTTCTAGAGCTTTCTCTGTCTACGACAATCCTTAGAATAAAAAAGAAAAAAGGCTTAGCTCGAGCGCTTCAGCGATACGAAATAACCCAACTTGCCGCATGGGTCAATCACGATCTCTCGGCCCGTGACAAATGCATATACTTGGAAAAGAATAAGGTGGTGTAGGGTTCGAGGGATCTACGAAGTTTTTTTTTTTTGGGAAAAATTTGCAAAGTGTTGGGGCTTTTATAAAGGAGAGGAGTAGGCTGGGCCATGGGTAGAGTGGCAAAATGGATCTAGAAGACTATAACCCACACATTAACCTATATTTAATTGTGTGAGTCATTAATCAATTGCCTTAAGTTTTAAAAACAAGCTTATGTGGGTCGTGAATTTAATTTGGTGTGGGCTTTGCGGCCTTAGCTTGGTGGCGGCAAACGTCTACCAGCCCTCGCCTATTACCTTTGAGGATCCGCCAGCGACCCTCATCAAACTTAGATGAAAAGAAAAGGAAAAGAAAAAAAAAGATTTTTTGATTTTTTAAAATATAAAAATTGGTCATAATGTTTTGGCAATATAATTTTTTAAATTATTTTATAAGAAACAAGTTTTCCTAAATTGGATTAAATATTGAAATATTTTAATAATATACGTTGATTAGGGTATGAGTCGAGAAATTTACATCGCAATAAATGGGTCATAAGAGGATTATATGGGTCTGATCCAATCGTTTGATAGGTTTATCGATATGTTGGGATGATCAGCCTCGCTCATGCCGCGTTCTTCAAGTCTTGTACCCCGATCTTGCAAAGGGTCTGTGACGTCCTGGAAATTTAACTTTTGTAAGCGTCGGAATTCGATAAAAAGGTTATTAAAATTTAATTACAGTGGATAGATATTTTGGATTGCAAGAACTGAAGAGACAAAATTTGGACGAATTCTGAAGTTTCAGTTATTTTAGATTGAGTTTCGAGTTTTTAGCCGCAGCGAATTAGGATTTCTGTTTTCGCGCTCAAGCCTAATCACGACCGAGACTAGCTTGCGAAATTACCAAAATTCCCCTTCGCTAGTGTACCAAAATTTTGTTTCAGTCCCGGCGAGCCAAATGACCATTTTACCCTCAATTATTTGTTCACATAAGACAAAATTCATTAATTTTTGTGAGACAAAATTTGACCACAAAAGTCATGGTGGGACCCACCCCATTTCTTTTCCCCATGCCAACTCCCATCAGTCGTAGCCTCCCTCTCTCTCTTCTGCCTTCTTCTTCTACGTCTTCTTATTCTGTTTGTTGTGGACGACACCCAACTCAACCGAACACATCATGTCACGCCCCGAACTCGACGAGCATACGAACATCCCTGTCCATGCCATTCATTCATTAACGCTCCAAGATCCAACGGCCAATAACATGCAACTCCTTTAAACAAATGCGCGCAGAAGCGATGCCACCTCCCTTTATATAAATACAGCCACATACCGATGACTTATGATATATACAGCTATCACACTTGGAAAATTTTCTCATTTAGGCAATTACTAAAAGATCAATTCTCAATTCTTCAATCGGAAGTACAAACCCAATATCATCATAAGACAAATCCAATATAATGCAATTGATCAACTATCTCTTCAGACGTCAATCCTTGGCAAGCTCGTACTACCTCCACCTAGAACCTGTAAAATGTAAGCCCCTACTGGGGTGAGATATAAATCTCAGTAAGGTGGGTCCTAACCCTAGGTTAAGCCGACCGTCCATTTAGGCAGTCCTCCAATTCTCTATCTTTTCAACTCACAACTGACGGCAGATTGGGCACCATTCAATGAAGCAATGACATATAAACAACATGCATGCAAAAATGAACTCATGTCACAATCAGATGATAATGCACTGGTATACTCAGCCTGCCACTTCACCGCATCCATCAACCTCTGTCTGCCTCATTCTCTAGCTCACGATTAGATCACATCAGGCTCGGCCTGCGTAAACAAGTCAGATCGTCATCGGTGACCTGCGTAAACCCATCAGGTCCCGATCTATCTCCAGGCAAGGTTTATGAGCTCATACTCTGTCCCGCGATTATATCGCATCAGGACTGTATCTATCTCAGCCCCATGACTTCGTCGCATCAGGGTGCCATCTAATCATTCTTCACCTCGCGACCTCGTCGTATTAGGGTCTCAACCTTCCGCCCCGCGTCTCACACGCCTCAGAGCCATGCCATGCCATGCTCATGCCACATCATATTATATGCTTGATTATCAAATCAATTTCACACTCACTGACAGGCGCGCATTCAAATGCGTTTCTAATTTTCGTGGCATGCAATTCAATTCAAAGGGTTTACAAATATGGCAAACAATTCAGGCATTGGTAATGTCACACAATCATTCCTTAACACCTAAGGACATATCAAGCTATCACGTTTGTGGATTTTCTCATAACTCAATCCAATAAATCATTGACTTACCCAATTGAGTCCAATCTTCCTAGCATAAAGTTAAGAATTCCTTTACCTTTGATTTGGCAACCCAAGTTGCTCCTCATGGACCCTCAAGGTCTCGGTTAACCATGGTTTAAGGCCAATCCACTGCACAACCTAATAAAATCCGATCAATCCGTCAATTTTCATGTCCAATTCAACCGTCCATGACTCCTAACCATCCATGGCATAATCTTCAACATCTTAACATGCTTTAAACATCAATTTAAGACTTATAATCCATCCATCATCAGCCCAACATAACTAGTCTTGCACAGAACCAACCGGTTCACTTCGGTTCTGTGCAAACTGAGCATATCCAGCGTTCAATCCACTCCTAAATCCTCCATTTAATCATCAATCTATCTCTTAACATGATTATCTAATGGTCCAAGAGGCTCACCGTGAGTTTAAGGTCGATTGGTCGCCGAAAAACCATCCAAAGTCGCCGGTTCCTCCAAGCACAGAATCTGACAATTTTCTAGGCAAGATTAACAAGGCCGGTTTGTGGTCAAAAAATAATCAAATCAAGCCCCAATTTTTACCACAGAACCATCTACATCTCTATTGAGTCTCCACAAAATTTGAACTCAAAAATCTAATATTTCAGGCACTAAACAGGTTAGAAACCGGACCTACCTCAGATTGGAGCAATTTCCGTCAACTCTCGGGAGAATCCTTGCTCTGGACCGCTCGGTGCTCCAAATGTTCTTATTCTTGTTGGAGGATGTCGGCAAGACATGGAGCTTTATTGTGGTGGTTGGCCGGCAGCAGATGGTGGCTGAAAGTGGCCGTGGTGGCCGGCGAACAAGAGCTCCAGAATTTGTAGCCGTTGTAGGATGAAGAAGGGAGAAGATGAAGTGTTCTGGTGTTCTCTCTCTCTCTCTCTCTTGGGGTGGTCTGGCCAAAATTTTACGGAGGGGAAGAGAGAGAATAGGCTCTATTCAAGGCTTGGTCAAAGGAGTTGAATGGTACGTGGTGAAAAGGTGATATGACCATGCTTCACCATCTATTGACACATGGCAAGTGCTTTATCCAATGAAGATCCAATGGCCATCTTTAATCCTTGTGTTTCGGCAACCTTGGGAGGGTGTAATGCCCATTTTTCCCTTCTTCAATTTTAATAACAAGGTTCTAAGCTTGAGGGGCAAAATAGTCATTTTATCCTTGACGTTCGGAACGTTGTTTTTCTCGTTCCGAAAACCTTCAATAGGGCGACGACCAATCCAAATGACGTTGGAATTCTTGATTTTCCATTTCAAATCTTTCAAGGCTCATTTCTGATAGTTTTTTCTATCAGACGTGGTTCCAACCTATCCCGAACCGACGGGCGACTTTTGTAGACATTACGCGTATTGACCCCGTGATTTATATCACGCTTAGGGCTTGTCAATTTGTGGCGGCTTTGGTTGTCATGTAATTGTGAGGGTTTATCACTAGCTCCTAAGGTCTTGATCTTCACCGTCAGATTTAGGAAGATTTTGCAAATCATACGTTGGTTAAGCGGCATCATCCACGCTCCAATCGTGTGACACTCGCAAGGCATCTCTTAATCGTTCTTGGACTGGTCTTTTTGTGGATCTAAATATTCCCTCGACAATCTTTATGGTCAAAGCGTCATTTCCTATCCGAGTTCCTCAGGTTTACGTATCTCGTCTCGCATTAGCCTTTCCCTTTTGGTCAATCTAATCGAATTGATCAGGTTCGAGCGAAATACGACTGAAATCCATCTCTAGATACACACTTCTCATTACTGAGCCTGAAATTGACTGAAAATCACACATCACCTCTTCCTCATGGGTTTTGGAGCGACGACCGCCTCATCGCCGTCGACCATCACCCCAGCAACCTTCTGCCGCCGCCTTGACCCGAGCTCAACTGCTGTCAACCGCCGGACGACCACGGGAAAGCTACAGTAAGCCAACTTTGTTTTTGGCCCTTTGAACCCGAGGACCCCAGCTCGTTTTCCGATCGTTTCAACCACCACCGGTGCCAAGCACCACCCCATAGCTAACCACCACCACCCTCATCCCGACCACCCCGACCCAGTCGCGCAGCCCGATGTCCATCGGAGCAGCCGCAAACCACCCCGAACTGACGGTTGCCTTGTTTCGAAGCCGGTTCGATTTGGTCTTCGATCCGGCCAAACCGACCGCCACCATCCTACACCGCCATCTCCGATCACCTCCATAGACCCCCTTGGAGTTTGCCAATGTCGACCGCAGCACGTGGGCCCTGGAAATAGCGCCGACCACCTCTCCTGTTTCTCGGTATCGAGTGCCCTATTTCTACCCGATTCTGTTCATAGCTGTCTCGCCGCCTCCGACTGTTTTTCACCGCCGTCCACCGGTCCCAAATGATCCCCTTCAACCCCTCGATGAGTTCCCGAGCCTTGGCCGGCCTTGCCTCAGATCGTGACATCGAGAAACCCCATAAAACAGCCTTAGTACCCTATTTTGTTAACTGAACATGTTCTGTTTTCACCGCCGTCCACCATTCGCCGGAGCTCCATCACTAGCCACCTGTTCCGGCGACTTCACCGGACTTCCCCATGGTGTCGTCGAAGTTTGGGTTTGAGTCGCTGCGTGATAAACCCTAGGATTCGTCGAGATTGCCACTGTTGCCGCCCCTGCCGCCGAGTTCGCCGTCGCCAAGATCGTCGTCGCCGAGTTCGCCCCCGTCGTTCGTAGAGGCCGCCCAAGCTAACTCACTTAGTGAATTGACCCTAAACCTTGATTAGGGCACTAATTGCGCTTAGGATTAGTTAATTAGTTATTTATGAAAATTAGGTATACGATCAGGATCGTTTTAGATAGAAACTATGATTAAGTTAAATGGCCGATCGATTAGGTTAGTTTGGTCGATTATATTGTCTGTGGCTATTTGTGTTAAATTATCAATTGATTGGTTGATTTATGTTGATTTGCGAGCGAACAACAGATTAGAGATGAACGAGCAATTTGAGGTTATAAATAGACTGACTAATAAAAGTTATACCATGAACTGAGCTTGAAATTGCCTGATTGGATTGATTTCCCTTGAGTAAATTATTTGCCTTATTGGTTTGGCCATCTTGCTGAAATGCCTGACTGAGAATCTTGGTTGGCCTTGAGCCGAGTTTATTTGCAATTCTATTTGAATGTTGGCATTAATCGAAGATAAATAATAGATTGATTGTCGAGTGTGAATTACATGGTCATATAAGGGACAAATGACATTACCTGACAAGTTTGCATTTTACTATTAGTACTTATGCCGTACTTATTGTATGGAACCTCGCGACTTGTCAGAAATATGATAATCCATACCTCGTGCTAGTCGTACGGTTTTAAGAGATTAACGGATGCCGATCACAGCTTGTGATGGACTGAAGCTCCTTTTTAATGGAATGCCTACTCGTCGTGCCGTGCTAAGTGCACTAGATACACTACTTGTAGCCATCGTTGAGAGGGTAAAAGTGGACGTAGCCTGGTCCTACTAGATGAGTGCGGATCGCACTATTTGTAATTCAATCACGCAAGTCGCATGGGTCATTGTTAATAAACGGATTTGTGTGGTGTCTCATGTACGCTTGAGTGGTAATACCCTGATTGGTTGTTTATTTGGTGGCTATATTTTATTTATATTTGTGATAGTGCCTTATATTGACTGTTGTGCTTAGGATATCCTGTGCGAATTAGTGTCCTAATCGAGTTTAGGCTTTGATTCACTGAGATTTATTTCTCACCCCGTCGTGGGATAACTTTTCTGATCCGAAGTAATGGAGTGGCCGGTGCAACTCGGTACCCCTACCCACTCGTCACATAATATCACTCTCCACCCGGTGCTAGGTACGGACCAGATGTGGGAACGTCATGTCATGACTATATGGGTCGATGAAGGGATGCCACTTCTGGTGGCTCATCTCTTCAAGGCCTGGTATCTTCGTGACGGAATAGACCTCTTTGGTTCACTCAGAGGGGAGGAGCCACCTATTCAGGGGGTTCCTAATAGCCCCGCTTGGGATCCGATGGACATTGATATGCCTGATGGGAAAGTAGTGGATCCTGCACCTAGTTTGTAGCCTGAGCCCGAGCCTGAGCAGTTCATAGCCCCCTCTGTACATTCTAGTCAGAGTTTGTGTGATGGCCCTAACGACCCAGCTCCCCCAATTGGTTACGACGATTCGGATGCCGTTTTTACCCAGTAAAGGATTAGGTTTCTTTTGTGGTCAGGGAGCTAATGACGCCTTTTGTAGGGGTACTATTTTGGAGTAGATAAGAGTTAACCTTATCTAACCCCTGTATCTTTTTGAGAGTCGTAGAGGGCCGCCCTGAAGCATGGGGTTGTATTTTTTTAACCGTTAGCTCTATAAGGTTATAGATAATTTATTCTAATCAGTCTTATGTTGGCGTTTGGTTGTTTGGCTTTCCTGCTTATCTATCCTATGTTGATTTTACTGTATGGAAGTTTACACGTTCCACATGCACAATACATTTTTAGGTTGATAGCAGTTACCTGAGATGCTATCCTTTATTACTTGGTGGCGATTTGGCAAGGAATGTTGCGGATTCGAGAGTCGGGACATGACATCCCCGCCCAAGGTGGTATCAGAACAAGGTTAGCCTGATCCATCTGGTCATTGGCCTGGAGTAATAAGGAGCGTTGGGAAATGGGATTGTCAGTAGGATTTTTATTGCTATGCCTGTGATTGTTAATTGTCTGGTAAGATTTTGGGGTTACCTTCTGACCGCGTTTTGCTATGGGGTAAGCAGGACTCCGTATCTTTTTTGCAAAATGAGCGGACGCGGTAAAAGAGCACCCGGAACACCTTGAATGAGGCCTGTGAGGCTAGTAGAAGAATTAGTTGATGTTGGAAGAGCACTGCCTGTGGTGTCCCCAGTTGCACCCCTTACCGCAGCCTCTGCTGTTGAACCTAGTGGACCTATTAGAAGGGAGCCGACTGTGGCTGAAGTTATGCAAGCCTTAGGGGCTATTGGAGATTTGATGGGCCTGCAAGTAAGGAATCAAGTTGCAGCTACTATTGCTGCTGCTGGGACTTCATCTGTGTTTTCACCTGTAGTTCTGCCAGTAAATTCATCACCTGCACCTGGCAGTGAGGAGCGTAGGGCTCAAAAGCTGATAAAATAGTTTCTCAAGTTGAAGCCACCTCAGTCCACTAGAAGTGGAGACCCTGAATCTGCTACCCGATAGGTCGAAGGGATAGAGAAAGCGTTCGACTTGCTGAGATGTTCTGATAAAGATAAGGTTACTCTGGCAGTCTATCAACTTGAAGGGAACACTAGTACTTGGTGGAGAGCTGTCAAGGGTAGGACTTTCCCTGAAGGTAGAGTTTCGATATGGAATACTTTTGTGGGGGGTTTTTAATAACAAATACTTTTCAAAGACATTTAGAGAGCAAAAGATGGCTGAGTTCTTTCGCCTCCGTCAGAACCATATGACCGTTGACCAATATAAGGCAAAGTTTTCCAAACTGTCCAAGTATACTCCGAGAATGATTGAGGATCCGGAGGACAGGGTTAGAATGTTCAACGACGGGTTGAAGCTCGAGATTAAGAGTGCCCTGACACCGCTTGATCTCCAGGACTATGACAATATCTACGCGAGAGCGCTGATAGTGGACCGGGACTTGGCTGAAAGGACTACCGTGTCTGGATCGCGATTCACGTCCTCAAGCAGGTTTGATAGGAGGCAAGGGAAGAAACCCATGTTTAGCAACAAGAATCACATGCCACCTAACCGCCGAGGAGCAATTAGCAAGTTAGTGTTTCGTCAGAGTAAGATATGCAATTTGTGTTGTCAGAGGCATGGGCCTAGCCTGTGCCCGTTTAGGGTGGTGCTTGTTTTGGTTGTGGCCAACTGGGTCATCAGGTGAAGGACTGCCCTTAGAGGCAAAGCAGGTAGGCACTGCCACATTAGAGAGGACCGCCTAGAGGAGTCGTGCCGTCAAACTTCCAGAATCGTCCGCCGACAAAAGGAAAGGTTTTTGCTGTCACTCGGGAAGCGGCAAAGGATTACCGACCGTCACAGGTACTGTCTTCTTGAATAACGAAATAACATATGCCTTGTTTGACTCGGGTGCCACATATTCGTTTGTTGCGGATCAGTTTGTTAAATTATCTGAGTTGAGCTTGGGGCCTTTAGATATTGTGTTTAAAGTGTCTACGCCGTTAAAGGATAATGTAGTGGCCACAGTAAGCTATCCTGATTGTGGACTTGTTGTGGATGGTCACGAAAGTAAGATAGATCTGATTGTATTGGAGATGTATGATTTTGACTTAATTGTGGGAATGGATTAGTTGACAAAGCAAAGGGCCACGATGGACTGCTTTAATAAGGCGATTCGATTTAATCCGATGGATGGTATTAGTTTTGAATTTTTGGGTAATCGAGGAAGAACTTCGACTGTGATGATATCGTCATTAGAGGCGACTCAATTGTTGGAGAATGGGTGCCAAGGTTATTTGGCTTCTGTGGTGGATACATCTGATGAAGAATTGAAGTTGGAGAATATTGCGATTGTATGTGAGTTTCCTGATGTTTTCCCTTAGGAATTACCTGGTTTGCCAACAGAAAGAGAAATCGAGTTTGTGATAGAGTTAGCTCTTGGGATGAAACCGATCTCTAAGACGCCGTATAGAATGGCATTGTTAGAATTAAAGGAACTCAATGTTTAGATGCAGGAGTTATTAGATAAAAGGTTCATTCGCCCTAGTGCATCGCCTTGGGGAGCGCCTGTTTTGTTCGTCAAGAAAAAGGATGGGTCTTTGAGATTGTTTATCGACTATAGACAGTTGAAACGGGTAACAATCAAGAATAAATACTCACTACCAAGGATTGATGATTTGTTTGATCAGCTGTAGGGAGCATCGATATTTTCTAAGATCGATCTACAGACGGGGTACCATCAGTTGAGAATTAGAAAAGATGATATACTGAAATCGGCATTTAGGACACGTTATGGACATTATGAGTTCACTGTGATGCCGTTTGGTTTGACGAATGCTCCTGCTGCTTTTATAGATTTTATGAACAAAGTGTTCAGGGAGTTCTTGGATCGCTTTGTGATCGTATTTATCGATGATATTCTGGTGTACTCGAAGAATTATGAAGATCACGAGCAATACTTGAGAGTGATTCTGGAAACTCTGAGAGTGCATCAGTTGTATGCCAAGTTTAGCAAGTGTGAGTTTTGGCTAGCTTGTGTGGCATTCTTAGGCCATGTGATTTCTGATGAAGGTATTGCGGTGGATCCGACTAAGATTGAGGCAGTTATAGATTGGCCAAGACCGACGACTCCTATAGAGATTAGAAGCTTCTTGGATTTTGCAGGTTATTACAAACGAGTCATGGAAAGGTTCTCAGCTATAGCTTCGCCTTTGACTAAATTGCTGAAAAGGACAAGAAGTTTGAATGGACAGACAAGTGCGAGCGTAGTTTTCAGGAGCTTAATCATAGGCTAACTAAGGCTCCTGTTTTGACAATTCCGTCTAGTCCTGGTGGTTATGAGATTTATAGCGATGCTTCACTTAGAGGAATGGGTTGTGTTTTAATGCAGCATGACAGGATGGTAGCGGATGCATCTCGTTAGTTGAGATCGCATGAGTTGAATTATCCCATCCACGACTTGGAGTTAGTTGTGGTCGTGTTTGCTTTAAAGATCTGGAAACACTATTTCATTGGGGAAAGTTTTTAGGTATATACCGACCATCAGAGTCTGAAGTATCTGTTCTCTCAGAAGGGGTTGAACATGAGGCAGCGCCAATGGATGGAGTTATTTAAGGACTATGACTGCGAGATCCTATATCATCCGGGTGAGGCGAATAGGGTTACTGATGCCCTGAGTAGAAAATCAGTGATTGCTCAATTACAGGTACATGAGTGGCGTTTACTTGAGCAAGTGAGAGACTCAGACTTTAAGTTGGAGATAAGCCACCTGTTGAGTCTCGTGGCTATCTTGAGAATTGAGCCGGAAGTGCAAGTTAAAATTATGACCCTGCAGTCTACAAACCCCTTCATTCAGAAAATTCTCCAAGAGGACTCAGCTAAGCGAAGGGTCGACTTTCAAATAGCCGAGGATGGAATATTGAAGTTTAGAGGACGTTTGGTTGTGCTTGTCAATGAAAGTTTAAAGGAGGAGATTTTATTAGAGGCACATCGAAGCAATTATAGTATCCACCCTGGGAGTACGAAGATGTATCAGAATTTACAATGGCACTACTGGTGGAACAGCATGGAAACAGCTATAGCCAAGCACGTGGCTAAGTGTTTGACCTGTCAACAGGTCAAGACACAGCACTGCAAACCTAGATGACTGTTGCAGCCTTTGGAAATTCCGAAGTGGAAATGGGAGCATATCACGATGGACTTCGTGATGGGATTGCCAAGAAGTTAGCGAGGGCATGATTCAATTTGGGTTGTGGTAGACAGATTGACGAAGTCAGCATACTTCATTTCAGTAAGAAAGGACTTCGCCTTGGATAGATATGCAGAGATGTATATGAGGCATTTTGTAAGATTGCATGGTGTACCAGTGACAATCACTTCTGATCGGGACCCCAAGTTTACTGCCACGTTTTGGAAGAGTCTGCAAACTGCTTTAGGGACGAAGCTGTAATTTAGTATAGCCTATCACCCGCAGATAGATGGCCAGTCTAAAAGAACCATTCAGACCTTGGAAGACATGTTGAAAGCATGTGTTTTGGATTTCAAAGGTAGTTGGGAAGAACAGTTGCATTTGGTTGAATTTGCCTGCAATAACAGTTATCAGCAGAGTATTAAGATGACACCTTTTGAAGCCTTGTATGGCAGAGTTTGTAGAACGCCAATCTGTTAGGACGAAGTTGGCGAAAGGAAGATAACTGGCCTTGAGTTAGTGGAATAATCGATGGAGTCAATTAAGGTGATTAGAGACATACTGAAGACAGCTCAGAATCGCCAGAAAAGTTATGCTGATAAAAGGGATAAACTTTTGGAGTTTCAAGTAGGCGATCATGTTTTTCTGAAAGTGTCGCCTATGAGAGGGACATCTCGCTTTGGCAGAAAGGAAAACTGAGCCCCAGGTACGTTGAACCGTTTGAAATCCTAGAACGAATTGGAATCTTGGCTTATCGTCTTGCGTTGCCACCTAGACTTGCTCAAGTACATAACGTCATTCATGTGTCGATGCTGAGGAAGTGCGAGCCGGACCCCGCTCATGTGCTAAGTTATGAGGAGATTAATTTGGATGAGCGAGCGTCGTATGTAGAACGACTAGTCAGGATTGTGGATAGGAAAGAGCAAGTGCTCCGAACCAAAATGATCCCGTTAGTCAATGTGATCTGGCAGCACCATGGTATTGAAGGAGCTACATGGGAGAACGAGAAAGTCATGAAGAGTAACTATCCTTATCTCTTTGAATAGTTAGGACTATGCTGTAATTTTGAGGACGAAATTTCCTAAGTGGGGGAGAGTTGTGTGTCCTGAAAATTCAACTTTTGTAAGCGTCGAAATTCAATAAAAAAGATATTAAAATTTAATTACAGTCGACAAATATTTTGGACTATAAGGACTGAAGAGACAAAATTTGGACGAATTCTGAAACTTCGATTATTTTAGATTAGGTTTTGATTTTTTAGCCGCCGTGAATTAGGATTTCAGTTTTCTCGCTTGAGCCTAATCCCAACCGAGACTGGCCTGCGAAATTACCAAAATTTTTCCTTCGCCAGTGTACCAAAATTTTATTTCAGTCTTGGCGAGCCAAATGACCATTTTACCCTCAATTATTTGTTGACATAAGACAAAATTCATTAATTTTTGTGAGACAAAATATGACCATAAAAGTCAGGGTGTGACTCACCCCATTTCTCTTCCCCATGCCACCTTCCATCAGCTGTAGCCTCCCTCTCTCTCTTCTGCCTTCTTCTTCTACGTCTTCTTCTTCTGTTTGTTTTGGACGACACCCAACTCAACCGAACACATCACCTCTTCCTCGTGGGTTTTGGCTCGACCACCGCCTCACCGCCGTCGACCACCACCCCAGCAACCTCCTGCCGCCGCCCTGACCCGAGCTCAGCCGCTGTCGGTCGCTGGACGACCACGGGAAAGCCACGGTAAGCCGACTATGTTTTTGGCCCTTTAAACCCGAGGACCCCAGCTCGTTTTCTGACCGTTTCGACCATCACCGGCGCCAAGCACCACCCCACAGCCAACCACCCCGACCCAATCGTGCCGCCTGACGCCTGCCAGAGCAGCTGCAAACTGCACTGAACCAACGGTTGCCCTATTTTGAGGCCGGTTTGGTTTGGTCTTCGATTCGGCCAAACCGACCGCCACCGTTCCACACCGCCGCCTCCGATCACCTCCACAGACCCCCATCTATCCCCTCGGAGTTTGCCAGCGCCGGTCGCCGCGTGTGGGCCTCGAAAATAGCCTCTACCACCTCTCCTGTTTATAGGCGCCGAGTGCCCTGTTTCCACCCGATTCTATTCGTAGCTGTTCCGCCGCCTCTAGTCGCCTTCCATGCCATCCATTGGTCCCAAACGATCCCCTCCGACCCCTTAATGAGTTCCCAAGCCTTGGCCTGCCTTGCCTCGAACCGTGACATGATGGCGCTACTTGCGCTTAGGATTAGTTAATTAGTTATTTATGAAAATTAGGTACACGATCAGGATCGGTTTAGATAGAAACTATGATTAGGTTAAATGGCCGATCGATTAGGGTAGTATGGTCAATTATATTGTCTGTGGCTATTTGTGTTAAATTATCAATTGATTGGTTGATTTATGTTGATTTGCGAGCGAATGACAAGTTAGAGATGAGCGAGTAATTTGGGGTTATAAATAGACTGATTAATAAAAGTTATAGCACGAATTGAGCTTGAAATTGCCTGATTGGATTGACTGCCCTTGAGTAAATTATTTGCCTTATTGGTTTGACTGTCTTGCTGAAATGCTTGACTGAGAATCTTGGTTGGCCTTGAGCCAAGTTTGTTTACAATTCTATTTGAATATAGGCATTAATCGAAGATAAATAATAGATTGATTGCCGAGTGTGAATTGCGTGGTCATATAAGGGACAAATGACGTTACTTGACAAATTCGCATTGTACTATTAGTACTCATGTCGTACTATTATATGGAACCTTGCTACTTGTCAGAGGCACGATAATCCATGCCCCGTGCCAGTCGTTTGGTTTTAAGGGATTAACGGATGCCGGTCGCAGCTTGTGATGGATTGAAGCTCCTTTTTAAAGGAATGCCTACTCATCGTGTCGTGCCAAGTGTACTGGATACATCGCTTGTAGTAGCCATCGTTGAGAGGGTAAAAGTGGACATAATCTAGTCCTGCCAGATGAGTGTGGGATCACACTATTTGTGATTCAATCACGCCAATTGCGTGGGTCATTGTTAATAAACGGATTTGTGTGGTATCTCGTGTACGCTTGAGTGGTAATACCTTAATTGGTTGTTTATTTGGTGGCTATATTTTATTTATATCTGTGATAGTGTCTTATCTTAACTGTTGTGCTTAGGATATCCTGAGCGAATCAGTGTCCTAACAGAGCTTAGACTTGATTCACTGAGATTTATTTTTCACTCCGTCGTGAGATAACTTTTCAGGTCGGAAGTAATGGAGCGGCCGATGCGATTTGGTACCCCTATCCACTCGTCACACGATATCACTCTCTACCCGGTACTAGGTAAGGACCAGATGTGGGAACGCCACGTCATGACTATATGGGTTGATGAGGGGATGCCACTTCTGGTGGCTCATCTTTTCAAGGTCTAGTATCTTCGTGACGGGGTAGACCTCTTTGGTCTGCTCAGAGGGTTGAAGGGGCCACCTATTTAGAGGTCCCTAATGCCCCCGCCTAAGATCCGATGGATATTGATACGCTTGGTAGGGAAGTAGTGGATCTCGCACCTAGTATGTAGCCCGAGCCTGAGTTGTTCGTAGCCCCCTTTGTACATTCTAGTCAGAGTTCCTGTGATGACCCTAACGACCCGACTCCCTCGATTGGCTATGACGATCCGGATATCGTTTTTACCCAGTAAAGGGTTAGGTCTTTTTTTGTGGTTAAGGAGCTGATGACGCCTTTTGTGGGGGTACTGTTTTGGAGTAGTGAGAGTTAACCTTACCTGATTTCTGTATATTTTTTAGAGTCATAGAGGGCCGCCCCGAAGCATGGGGTTGTATTTTTTTAGCTATTAGCTCTGTAAGGTTATGGATCATCTATTCTCATTAGTCTTTTGTTGGTGTTTGGTTGTCTGACTTTCCTGCTTATCTATCCCATGTTAATTTTACTGTATGTTAGTTTGAACGTTCTGCATGCGTAGTACATTCTTAGATCGATAGCAGTTACCTGAGACGCTATCCTTTATGACCTGGTGACGATTTGGCAAGGAATGTCGTAAGTTCGAGAATCGAGACGTGACAGGGTCACCTCTCGACGTGGTCCAATCAAAAGGAGAACAGCAGATGCGTTGATTTTGCTTCGATCCTGCATTGAAAATTTCCAAGAAATGATGATATCAAGTTATGTTAATCAATTCCGACCAAAAAAAAAAGGTTATGTTAATCAAGAATACCGCGTTGTATTCTTAAGAGATGATAATTCCTTTGAAACCAACAATTGTTTCACGACTGTTTCGATAGATTTGCCACACTTCCTCTTCTCTAATTTATCGTAGGTCAGGAGGCATTCAATGTGGCTGCAATAAAAGAAGAATCTGAAGCGCAAACATACATAAACCATTGACTTAGATGAAACATACATAAACCATTGACTTAGATGAACTTTTAGCATGATCTTTAGCGAACTTGATTATCTTTTGTTTTGAGTAAGTGTTTTAAGAACGCGCTAAATCCACTCCTCTAATGGCTTAATCCGAGTCCTGGAGAGATGGGCACTTAGAGAGAAAGGGGCGCGCGCTGTAGCCTTCGCCATGCCAGGTTCAAGCTCGTCCGTTTCAAGAGTCAAAGACCTTCGGACCGTCTGAGGCCCGCCGTGCATTTTTCTTCCAGCTGTCGAGAGACAGAGCGGAAGCGTGAACTTGGAACCAAGAGAGGCTTAAAGATTAAGGAAGCTGTTGAACTAGAATTCGAGTGTCCTGATCAGACATAATTTTGGTATCTCTGTCATTCTAGCCATCAAGGGTGTGGATCAAGCCAATGGAGGGGTGGATTCAGCGCCGCATCGTAGAACTCTTTCATGTACAAGTGCTTTGGGCTTTTTCACGAAGGAACAACAGATCCGCGCTATTCTTTTTCTCTGCTGCTAGTTATGCTATTTCATCTGGTGGATTAACTGAGCACGAAGTATCATGGAGATGCCGTTGGCCTTGCTATACATTTGTGCATGAAGTTGATCGGGAGGCACCGCCCAACCATTGTCTCCCAACAAAAGCATCAGCTCTGCAACCTCCTCTCAAACACTTCTCAGCCCCCGCTTCTACCTCTGGAAATGGCGGAAGCAGTTCTCTTCAGCCTTGCTACCAACATACTGAATAGCCTTGCCGCCGAAGTGGCGAAACCTGGAGGCTCCTTCGCTTCTCAGAAGATCCGATTGCTCTGCGGTGCCGAGGATGAGCTCCAAAGCCTTGAGAGGACTATCCAGTCCATCCAAGCTGTGCTTTTGGATGCCCAGAAGCAGCAATGGCACAACCACCAGGTCAAGCTCTGTCTCAAGAGGCTCAAGGACGTGGTGTGCAACGTACAGGACTTGTTCGATGATGTGGCAACTGAAAATCTGAGGCGAAAGGTCGCTTCTGGCAGCAAGACCTGGAAAGAGGTACGCTTTTCTTCTCCAAATCGAATCAGCTTGCATACCGGCTCAAAGTGGCTAATAAGATTCAGGAACTTAGGAAGACACTGGATGGGATTGAAAAGGATAAGGGGTTCAATTTAGAGAGGTGTCTGACCGAGGAAACAATGACCATCGGGCGAGGAAAGAAACCTGAATTTTCCGCACCCGATGAACAAATAATTGGTAGGGAAGAGGACAAAGAAAACATCAAATGACTTTTGTTCGATCCCTTCTCTTGCGATACTGTGTCATTTGTGTCCATCGTTGGTAAAGGAGGTCTTGGAAACACCGCACTCGCACGGCTAGTGTTCCACGATAGGGAGGTAGAAAAACATTTCGATCTTAAGATGTGGGTGTGCGTATCTGATGTCTTCGACGTGAAATTCATTATAGAAGAAATTCTTAGATCAGCAAACGTTGGGTGTCAAGGACAAGATCATGAGAATAGTCCTATAGAAGAATTGCAGTCTTCTTCGCGAGACTTTAGCAATGAAGAAATACTTGCTTGTTTTGGACGACATGTGGAATGAAGTTCGGCTTAAATGGTTGGAGCTTGGAGATTGGCTAAAGGGTGGCGTGCGGGGAAGCAAGATACTAATAACCACTCGCAGCCTCACGGTTGCACGGTTGCACGGTTGCAAGGGTCACGGATGAGAAATCGGCTATCTATGATCTACAAGGCCTACCTAGAGAAGAGTCTTGGGATCTGTTCAGGGAAGCAGCGTCGGTGGATCAGAGATTGGAGGAGGTGGGAAGAGATATAGTCAGGAAATGCGCTGGGGTTCCCCTTGCCATTAGAACTGTAGGAAGCCTTTTGTACGGCGAAAAGGAAGATGGGTGGCTTCGTTTCAAAGTGAAGGAACTTCCAGAAATACAAGAAATTGATGCTCTTGACAATGGCATCATGCAAGTCCTCAAGTTCAGTTACGATCATCTCCCATCATGCTTGAAAGATTGTTTTGCATATTGCTCATTGTTTCCGAAAGATTGTGTCTACCATAAGGAGACCATGATACAACTTTGGGTGGCACAAGGCTTTATCGAGTCACTCAATGGGGAGGATAACCTTGAAGAGATCGCTGATAATTACTTGTCAGACCTACTATATAGGTCATTTGTTGATGTTGAAACCGTACGTGATGATGGTGAAGTCCTAACTTTCAAGATGCACGATCTCATGCACGATCTAGCTCGGAAAGTCGCTGGAGGTGAATGCAAGATTGTTGATTTTGAAAAAGAAGAAACTTATGAGGGAATACGACATGCCTCATTTCTATCGGGGATTTTCTCTGAAGAGAAAATGATGTCCCTGCTCAACACATCCATACTGCGGACGTTTCTCTTTTTGTGGATTCATGGACTCAAAACAAGATCCTCGGTACTTGATAGAGTTTTCTCGGGATTAAGGCATTGTCGGGTCTTGGGTTTGGGCAAAGAAAACATTCCACTCCCTCGTTCTTCCTTTGGAAAGATGAAACACTTAAGGTTTCTTGATGTTTCTGGAAACCGATCTATCCAGAGTTTGCCAGATTCAATTACGGATCTGGTGAACTTGCAGACCCTTAAACTCTCTGGTTGTGAGATGCTTACAACACTTCCAAGAGATTTGAAGAAAATGGTCAATCTTAGACACCTCTTAATTGATGGGTGTAACTCATTGAGTCACATGCCATGCGGGTTGAACCACTTGACTTCGCTTCAGACTTTATCCCAATTCATCATCCAAAAGATGGACCATAAAGTACCTGGTGGTGTGGGATGCTTAGATGAACTGGGTGGCCTAAACAGATTGGGCGGATCCATTGCTCTTAGAAACTTGAAGTTCCTTCAACCGGCACCGGAGAAATTTCACCTGAGGGAAAAGCAACGTCTCCGTTCCTCGGTGTTGAATTGGTCGAATAGGGGGCAGCAAGAAGACGACAAAAGTGAGAGGGATGAATCGATCTTGTGGGACAACCTCTGGCCGCACCCAAATCTGACCGATTTGACCATATACTTTTGTAAGAGTAGGAGTCCGCCGAGCTGGCTTTCTTCCACCAAGAATGTTGTTGAGCTTACACTCAACGAGTGTGGAAAATGGAAGTACCTACCACCCCCGGGCGAACTCTCTTCCCTAAGAAGGTTGAATCTTAATGGCTTGGAGTTCGTTCAAGAGATTAGTGACCTGGGGCAATTTAATACTGAGCTCCCCTTCTTCCCATCTCTGGAGGAACTCAAGCTCATGGGCTGTGAGAAACTGAAAAGCTGGTGGGGAAGAAGGCAACAAGTGGGAGGAGATCAAGATCATTGGCAGTACGATTCGGATTCGCATTCAACATTCCCAAAACTTTTGGTCGTGGAAAGATCATATTGTTACTCCCTGAATTCTCTGCCGTTGTTCCCTCAGGTAAAGACCATGCATTTTTATGAAGCAGCTTGCGTGAAGTTGTTGGAACAAGTGATGGCCATTCCAAATTATCTATCAGAAGCAGCACTATCCTCATCCACCCCCCTCTCTAAATTAGAGCGTCTAGCGTTTCATTATGTGATGGATCTCGAGGACTCGATGCTCAAGACCCTTTTTCCATTCCTCCGAAATCTCAAGTCCATGAGTCTCAGGCATTGCCACAAACTGAGGAGTCTCCCTCATGGTATGCAATACTTGTCCTCGCTCTCGAGCCTCGCAATTCGAAAGTGTGAAAGAACTCGATTTGTCAAGCCACGACGATGAGCATGGCACCCAATGGCATTCCCTGGCGAAACTCCATGATATTACAATCTCAGAACTTCCGCAACTAGCTGCGTTACCCGAAGGGATTCAACATGTCCTAACGTTGCAATCTCTTAAGATCACATATTGTGAGAATCTGACAAGTTTGCCTGAATGGATTGGCAATTTATCTGCGCTCAAAGAGCTTGATGTTAGTTACTGCTCAGGTTTAACGTGTTTGCCTGACGGGATGTGTCGCCTCACCTCCTTGAAGAAACTGATAATCGTTAGGTGTCCGTCTTTGCAAGAGTGGTGCCAAGGAAAAAGCGATGCAGCTTGGAAAACGATTGCCGACCTATCAATAACCGCAGTTTTTCCAGTTCTTAGGTGGAGTACTGGATAAGACCGATCCGTCACCAAGCCCCCAGTCCAGTGGGGGCATACCGGTAAACGAAACCAAGAAATGGATGTCATCGGATGACTTTGGCCATCAATGCCCACAGATTCGGTGTTTGACCTGTAATTTTGTCAAATGCTCAGCGAAGTTACTTTGGCCTGTTCTAAAAGCAATCGACATATGCAACAGCCAAGTTGGGGGTACACGGTATGCCGAAATGGGTCGGCTGCCTTGACCGTGCCGTAATTTTAATTTTTTAACCGTCTAATATCAGCCACAACTTTTAATGAAGGAAACTAGGACAATGATTTGGCCGTTTCATTTGTTTCTTTATTATTATCATTATTATCATCATTGTTATTATTATTATTATTATTAAAATCCACTGTTTTCTTACTTAATTTGGGATTAGAGGATTTATAAAGACCCAAACAAAGCTTCCATAAGTTAAAATCCCTGAAATATGAAAGTAAAATAAAGTATATATATCTCGATACAGATAATCACAAGCAAAAAAATATTACCAGTAAGTACAAAGAATCATTAATGTTGTTAAAAAGATAGGTAGAAGAACATTAAAATTGTCAATATTTGTGTACGACGCTCAATTTAGTGTAAATATTTTTTTTTTGGAACAGTTAAGTGCCATATCGGAAACAAAATGATCTCCAAAGTGACAATTTCAGCTAAAAATAGTTATTTAAGTACTAACTCCAATTAAAGAGTACAGATGGCATTTTTTATTAATTGATTAATATTACATGGATTTTTTTAAAAATAATCAGTCTACGTAGCATCCACTTGGCGTCCATTCCACTTAAAAAATGGTTAGATTTTTTTAAAAAAATTAAAATTCAACAAAAAAACATAAAAAATCAAAAATTTAAAAAAAAATTGCACTTGCAGAAGTTGCAGAAGTTGAAGACGTCCTTGAGAGCTTCGAGCTCGAGCGCGAGCGCACCAGCTGGGTCCTTATCCTGTTCTTTTGCTTCTCTAGCTCCTCATCCTTCTCCTCCGGGACTCTAATCTGCCTAGAAATTCGTCGCTGGGCGAGGCTAGTCGTACCCCACTGCGGCAAGGCTTGACCTTGCCCATATCTGGGCGAGGTCGACCTTGCCTTGGGTCTGTGAAGTCAGCCACGGTCGGGTCGCGCGGACCCTGGTGAGGTCGCGGCGGGGGTCGCCCGACCCCGACAACCCCCCCTGGTCCCCCTTATCGGCCATTTTGACGAGTGGTGGGGCGGCGGATGCCAGGGCTCACAACCCTTGCCGCTCAACAGAAGGGATCCTTTTTATTTTTTTGCTTTTATAACTATTTTTTTTTCAGTTTTAGATTACATGGAAGTTTTTTTTTGGTTTTTTTTTTAATGCTAACAAGTATGTCCGGCAAGTCATGTGTGCACCGTTCATGATCTCCGGCGAGTCGCGTCGGATTTGACACTGAAATAAATATCTTTTTTTTAACTTTAGCACTTAAGTGAGCCGACGAAAAATATTGGCACTAAAGTGAGCGTCGTACACAAATATTGATGCTTCTAGTGTTATTTTGACTAAAAAGATCTATTTAATTTCAGAAATTACAAAATCATTGTGCATTATGATTTCTCATTCATTTCGCACAAACCAAATTGCTATATAAGGACTCTCCGGTGGGCCAAAACAATTTACAAGTAACTCAGGATTGCATGTGTCCGTTTTCCCATAACCCAATCATGATCAACATATTTGCGCCAAATGTATTGGTATTAAATTGCCTGGATGCACTGACGGACTCATGGACAGCTATGCCATTTGTAGTACTCTTATGCACTATTGTCCATGGAAGTGCATGTAACTTTATATGTTGCCATCCCTTTATCTCGCACTTCCAAACTTAAGCTTAATTCCACGTCTGCCACAACCCATATGAATCATTGGTTAATTTGAGATACGTAGGTCTAGAGTATTTGATGTAACCACCCACTATTCAATGAAGTATTTTTTCTTTTAAAGAAATATCCCAGATAACGCAATATCCTTCCTAATTTCCCAGCCAAACTACCTTTAAAGAAAGAGCATTTGTGAGACAAAGGCCATATTATTACTCTTTTCTAAGAATGTCTATCCAAACAGATTCAGTATATGTATATTCACGAAACAAAGGCCATATTATCTGTCATCACAAGCATTTGTGACGAAAGCTGAGATCGATCATAAAAGGCTAGTGCATAAGAGGAATTAACCAATGACGATCGATCATACAAGGCTAGGCCATATTATTTGTTATATTTTTTTTCCTTCTACGTTGGACAAGGTTGCCAGTAATCAGTCACGATCTACGACCGGCGGAGACCAATGATGGTCGACGACTGGAGATCGGCAACGGTGACAATTAGCTAGATCTCGATTGTCACCCTCCGAACCTGACGGACACGTGAACATCCCACCAGGCCTTTCTTCATTGGTATTGCCAAGATCCCTCATCTATCGGCTTTCTATCCTCTAAATGATATGCGCATGCGGATGCGAGAAAAACAATTCCATGCATAAATAAAAATAAGATGACTTAGGACAGAAAAAGGTGTACACTTCTTCATATCTATACAATATACCTCAGAGGTTACGGTGGTCATGTATTAATGGTTCGATTCTAAATCCACAAAATAAAATACAATCCCTAAGGCCATAAAAGGGTTTATAATCATTCGACCAATTACTTCCTCAGATATCAATCCTTGGCAAGCTCGGGTTTCTATCGCTCGGTACTTGAAAAATGTGATCCCACGACGGGGTGAGATATAAAATCTCAGTAAGTTAAACCTAATCCTAAATTAGGCTATCAGTACCTTCAGTCACTTTTGAAAAATATGTATTTTGGATCAAAAGTTTTGGCATGGAAAAATATGGTATTATCAAAACACGGCATTTTGAATCAACTTGATGCAGTCACAAAAGCTCACGGGTAAAACTGGGCATCGTACTATGGCAGGGTTTTCAATTCAAGATACACACTCGAGGCAATTTCCATTTCGTGAGGCATTTTAAAACTTGTGAGACAACTTTCATTCTTGAGGTAAATTTCTAAAACATGAGGCATTTTCAATTTTTCAAATCATTCTTTGATATTTCCAAAAAACACATCTTTTCATTTCCTCCCATCTAGGGCCTCTTTCCAATTCTGCCCATCGAGGGCCGCGAGATGATTCGGTCAATCATATGACCCGTCGGTCCATATGAGGCTCTCGCGTCCGAACCTAGAAATGATTTGGTCATCATACGACTCTCGACGCCCATTTTCAATCGAGATGAATCGTGTTAGTATGGAACTCTCTAGCCGCACGTTTTCGTCAGGTCAAATGGGAGTAACTCCCTCCCAATACATTGGCCAAATTTCATAATTTCTCGACGATCCCACACGCTAGTGCACTTAAGATTTCCTCGGCGATCTCACACACCATTTGCTCATAAAAGTTCAATTATAAAAAGCCTTAGTTTTCATTCGAAAACACATTCATGCCTCAATTTTCATTCAGAAACAAATTCATGCAATTTCATTGCCAAAATAATGCCTTCGTTTCAAACGTCCATCATCTGGAAAAAACACACTTCACATTACAAAGTTCTCAGCCAAACACAAGCCTCCCTCGGCCATTCCACAAACTCAAGCTCTTGGCCTCGCTTGCCATTTTAAAAATCAATTTAACGATACACGCCACTTCTTGCACTCAAATCAATCAAACACTTCCACAATGCATGCCAAAGGTTCGGCCATCTCTTATACTTAAGTTAGGAGTTCATAAATCGATCTTGGTTTCATAATTTCAAGCCAAGAACCAGTCAATCACAACTCACTCAAAACAGGGTAGGTTCAGGTTCCAAAGTTCCTCAACGTAAACTGGTTCATAAATCACCAATTTCATCAAACGAGATCATCTCTTAGTAACCTAACATCCTAATAAAGAGTTAGGATCAACTTACCAACAATCTAATGCTAGAGATGTCCACAAAATGGACGGTGCATGCCCTCCTCCAAAACTAGCCAGAATCGGTTCCTAGGTATCCCACAAAGTTTTCAACCATTGAGGGTGTGTATGGGAACATTTCTATTCTTGGACAATGTTTTTGAACAGAACTATTTTTTTTTGTTTCTGTTCCCGACTACGTTTTTTAGGAACAGAAATACGTTTGGGAAGTTAAAAAATAATAATTTTCTTCGGCGGCGATAGGCGACGGTGGCCGGTGATGGTGACGGCCGGCGACGATGGTGGCCGGTGGGTGGTGGCTGCGTCGACGACGGTGGACGATGGTTCCAAAAGTGTTCCAAAAAAGTATTCCAAAACCCATAAGTAAGTTTTTATTGTTTCTTCAAAAGTGTTCCCTAGTGGAATATTTTTGAACCATACGCGTTTCTGTTCCAAAAGTGTTCCGAGAACTTCTTTGGAACAGAAACACTCTCCTTGGAGCGTTACCATACGCACCATAAACTCCCTTAATCTATTCCAAATTCAATCACAAGCTACCCTAACATGTCAAGTAAGGTCTTAAGGAGTTTTACGAATAATTTGACCCAAAGAAATCGACCAAAGGACCGCTTAAGCTCATGGATTCAATCCTGGTTCCCAACGGTCAGATTCTATTCTCGGAGGATACTACACGAATCCAGGCATCAAAATCCTTCTAACTTCAACTCTAGCTTGTTTAGACCATGCTATAACATGATACTACATCTTAGGATAACTCACCAAAAATTTCCAAGCCAAATGACGCCTCGGCGGACTCTAAAGTGCCGCGGTTTGCAAACCGGTTGGGCGGGACAGGTTCTGTCCAAGCGAGAATCATCCCAAAGTTTAATAATCAAACCACTTCTAAATTAAACCAAACTCCTCTACAAGCCAGTCGAGCTAAGTCTTAGGATGACTCACCGGCAATTTCCAAGCAAAACAAAGCCTCAGTGACCCTCAAGGAGTCACGGTTCCAAGTCTGATCGGTGGGGGCAGTTTCTGTCCTCTTGAAAAACATGAAGATTCAACCACAAAAACTCATCAAAATCCAATCAAACTTCATGACCACAAAGATATATGTCTTAACTAGGTTTGAGGAGGTCTTACCAAATATTGGGGAGAAATGAGCTTGGAATTCCAACATAGAACTCCTCGGGTCGGAACAGGGTTGGGCAGTAACCTTTGCTCACTCAAATGGCTCTACGGGGCAAATGGCTGGGTGGACTTGGGCTCATAATCCCTTGTTGGAACGGAAAAAGAAAGAGATTTCTAATGATGGATGGATCGTCTCCATGCAAAGTCGGACGAAGAATTTATGGCCATAACATTGAAGGGCTACGAGACTGGGCGGCGAGAGAAAAAGAGAGGGAGAGTGATCAGAGTGTGAGAGAGAGTTGGAGGGAGATGGTGGTTGGTCAAAGGGCTTCAAGGGAAAGAGAGAAAACTTTTTCTTAATCCCCAAGGCTAAAGCATGAAAAGAATGGTAGGTAAGGATTTGACAAATAATTAATGCCTAAGTAGGTCTCTAATCCCTAGCTAGTAGGATTTGTCATTTTCCTCGTAAAAATCAAGGGCCAAAATGACCATCTTGCCCTCATTTTTTCGGCCACAATAGGAAGAGAAGAATTGACTAAGTTGCCCTTATCTTGTTTCAAAAGAAAGGATATCCATCTAGGGGCAAAAAAGTAATTTTACACTTATCGTTCAAAATTTTACTTTTTCAATTTTATGAGGTGAGTCATGATCTTAATTACCCTCGATGAGGCGGTGTCTAATTCTTTTTAAATATTGAAATTTCTCAATGTCCGATACTCAATTCTGAGGCCAAATTCATGTCGAGTTCTCATCGATTGTAATTCCAATTTATCTCAAATTGACGGGTAACTCTTGTAGACGCTACGCGTATCGATCTTAGGATTTCTCAAGTCATGACGACTTTGGTTTTCATGTGATTGCAAGGGTTTATCACTAATTCCTACGGTCCTAATCATCGAAATCTGATTTAGAAAATTCTCACAAATTACACATTGGATATGCGGTATCACCCGTGTCCCAACTTATAACGCTAGCAAAGCATTCCATGATAGTTCCTAGATCGATCTCTACTGGCCCAAAATATCTCCTCGACAATTCTTATGGTCAAAGCGTCATTTCTTATTCGAATTCCCCAAGTCCATGTACCCGACTCCACGTTAGTCTTTCCCTTTTGGTTAGTTAACTCGAGAGTGGCCAGCTCCGAGCGAGATACCACTCAAATACATCGATTAATATCTTTCCATTCAATAGCCTCGGAAAGAGTCGGAATTTGGAATGTCACATCGACGAGCTAGGCCTTTTTAGGTTAAATACATTTTGAGTTCAAATTAAATGGGTTGAATATGGCTTTGATGCAAACCCCTATTAGACCCATATGTACTTAGGCTTTATCATTTCAACTTATTTTAAAATTTTAAGTGATGCATGTTTAACCTCATCGACTAAAATTGAGTTAATAAATGAATTTCTAACCCATATTGTCACCTGTCCATGGGATGATTTCATTTTGGGGGCAATGTGAATGCACAGACTTGAAAGAGAATAACGCGGTGGGCACGAGGGGATTGCGAAGTGTTTTTTTTATAATTTTTTTTGTGACAAAAGCTACAAAGTGTTGAGGCTAATGTAAAGGAGCTAAGTGGGCTAGTGGATGAATAGAGTGGCAAAATGGATCTAGAAGACTAGATCCTTAAATTGATCATAAATGAGTTAACTAATTATTTTAAGTGGATCTTAATAAACACGTCATTTGTGAATTTTTTTAAAAGAATGTTTTTAAACTTAAATTTTATTTTATTTTATTTTTGCGAAATCTGGTGTGGGCTTTGCGGCCACTAGCTTGTTAGCAACAAAGGTGAATTGGCCCTCGCCTATTACCTACGAGAATCGAATCACGACTAGACCTGTTAAAATGGGTCTAAAACCCATTTTTCTTTAAATAGGTCACTCTTATTTCTCTTGTTAGCAATAATGGATTTTACAACAAAAAGATAAAAATAGATGGGTCTCAATGTTTTGGTCTAAACCCATTTACAACCCATTTAATTCAATCTCTTCTTCTTTCCTCAATAGCCATGGACCGGGATCGGGGCCTAGGACAAGGGACCGAGGCTAGTGCCGGGGACCAAGATCGAGATGGGGGCCGAGTCTACGAGAGGGGTCGTAGACGAAATGCCGATCAGGGCCCGGGACCGGGGCCGGGTCCACCATCGGGAGGGGGGGGGGAGGGGGACTGGGGATCGAGGCCGGGGGTTGGGACGGTGGCTATGACACCTTGAAAATTTGACTCTTGTCAAGTCCCTGAATTCAATAAAAATGAATTAAATTGAATTTCAGTTGAGGAATATGGAATTGGATCATAAGGACTTAAAGGACGAAATTTGAATGATTTTTGAAACGTTAGGCGATTTAGATTATGTTTCGAGATTTTTTCTTAGTAGCTGCGAATTAGGATCGAGATCCTCGTGCTCGAGCCTAATCCTGACTAAACCCGGCCTGTGAACATGCCCTCCGTCAGTATACCAAAATTTAATTTTAGTCCCGTGTTACCAAATGACCATTTTGACCCTCCTATATGCACATAAGACAAAGTTTTTGAATTATTGGGGGTCCCACCACTAGTCTAATTCCCCACCAACCCATCACCTCTCATTAAACTTACTCTCTCTCTCCTCTCTTCCCTCTCTCTTCTCTCTATTGCTCACCCTCTCTCTCTCATCACTCTTTGTTCTCTTTCTCTCTCTCTTTTCTCTTTGGTGGACACCCTAGCCGAACCCACATCCTCCTCTCCTCTGTTTGTCATTTTGCACTACCACCACTTCTCCCGCCACCACCAGTTTCAGCCACGTCTCGTCGCCACTACAAACCTCTCTGGCTCCGTCGCTCGTCGCCGGACGACCATAAGTAAGTCACGGTGAGCCCGACTCTGTTTTTGACCTCTTGAACCCGAGAACCCCAGCTCGCTTCCCAGTCGTTTGAGTCATCACCAAAGGCTCCCGTCAACACATTGCCACCCTTCGACTTCCCTGGACCCCTAGTCATCCCTTAGTGCCACTGAAAGCCATTGGAAGTAGGTAGAGCTCGGTTCAAGCCACGATGAATTTCCCTATTTGTAGTGCGTCGGTCCCCAATTTTGGGACTGATTTTATTCCCCTGCCATTCGGCCGCTGTCCATTGCCCCTAGGCTGTCCTGACGGTCGTCCTCAGCCCCTCGGAGAGTCCCCAAGCCTTGGCCGGCCTTATCTTGGCCTTTAAGGTCGAAAACCCCTCGAAACAGCCTAGTTTCCCTTGTTTCAGTTCTGATCAGTTCTCTTTGCAGCTCTTTTCTAGTCGCCGGAGCTCCGCCGTCGCCGCCGCTACATCGCCAGACCCCCGCGTTGTGTCTTAGTTGCTGTCGGGCTGTGTTGTCGCTTGTTGAACTGAATAACTCGAGGGTTCATTAGGAAATCGAGAGTCATCGCTGCAACCCGCCACCATCGTTTTCTAGACCGTCTAAGCTAGCTCGATAGTGAGTTGACCATAATCCTTGGTTAGAGCGTGAATTACGCCTATGATTAGTCAATTAGTCGGTTAGGGTATTTAAACAGCGTGATTGTGGTCAGTTTAGATAGAAATTGGGCTTAGGGTAAATGGCCACGATCGGTTAAATTAGTCGGATTAGCCTAGGTATTCTGTGGCTAATTAATTGATAGATTGAATTGATTGATTGTGGACTGTAGTTCGATCGTGAGTGAACGACATATTAGAGACGAGCGATTGATCGACGTTTATAAAGCAAATCGGCTACTAAATGATTATTCTACAAACCGACCGTTATATTGCTTAACTGAATTGATGGCCTGATTGGATTAATCGCCTCGTTGATATATTTGATTGGATGCCTGAAATGTTTATTGAGTGAATTGACATTTGTTTCAGGGTTAATTATCCCTATGAGATTATCGTAGCTAATTGATAGTCTGCATATACATATGACCGTGTGTGAAATTAAAGAATATTTTTAGCATGAAAATAGCTGTGCGCCGAGTCTTTGAGTACGTTGTGTGAGCTTCCAGCCTAAATCAAAGTGAATTAAATTGATTGATGTGTCGGGTGTGCTGTGTGGTCATATGATGGATAAAGGCCTGACAAGTCCGTATTGTACTAATCTTACATACCATACAATTATCTAGGACCACACGACTTGCTAGTAGTACGACAATTTATGCCCTGTGCTAGGAAGTACGATTTTAAGGGATTGTCGAATGTCGGCCACAACTTGTGATGGACCGACGCCTCGTACATGGATGCCTATTTGTTGATACCGTGCTAGGTGCACTGGAGACACCTCTCGTAGTAGTCGTTGCCGAAGAGAAAAGGAACGTATCCTAGTCATGCTGGAAAAGTGTGGGATCGTATTAGTCGTGAGAGTCGATCATGCCAATTGCGTGGATCTTTTGCACTATCTTTGAGTTGATCGCGCCATTGCGCGGATCCTTGTTAATAAATGGACTTGTGCGGTGTCCTATGCATACTTGTGGATTTGATGCTTGTTTGAGTGATTGACTGATATGACTGCTGAGTCGAGTCGAACATTGCATTGTATGTGGCTGAAGGCTGGTAAGTATGCATGTGAATGTTTATTATATTGTAGCTGTACTTGAGTGCTATATGTGATCTTGTGAGCCCCCTATTAGGATGCCCTGGGCGAATAAGTTTCCTAATCGCGCTTAGGCTCCATTCATTGAGATTTATTTCTCACTCTGTCACGGGATAACATTTTGAGGTCCCATATGATGGAGCATTGCGGGTGCTAAAGTGTGATTGAGGAAGTAGTCTTTTGAAGTAGATGTAAAGTTAACCCTACCCCGACCCTTTATCTTTTTGAGGTCTTAGAGAGCCTCCCCGAAGAATGGGGTTGTATGTTGTTAGCTCTATAGGGTTAATTAACATATGCTTTTGGTTAATGTAATGAATTGTCTTTTGCTGAATCGACTGTATTGATTTCCTGCTTCTCTATCCATGCTGATCCTGCTGTTGGGAGTTATGCACGTTCTGCATGTGTAACTTAAGTGATAGGTCGATAGTGTGCTTGAGATGCTATTTTTATGACCTAGTGGCGACATGGCAAGGGATGCGTGGGCTCGAGAGTCGGGGCGTGACATCCCCGTCCATGGTGGTGTTAGAGCAAGGTCAACCTGATTCATCTGGTCATTGATGTAGAGTAATAAGGAGCATTGGGAAATGTGATAGTTTGTAATATTTTTATTACTGCACCTGTGATTGTTAATTGAGTGATAAGATTTCGGGGTTGCCTTTTGACTGCGTTTTGCTATGAGGTAAGCAGGACTCCGTATCATTTTTGCAAAATGAGCGGACGCGGTAGGAGAGCACCCCAAGCACCTCGAAGGAGGCCTGTGAGGCCAGTTGAAGAGTTGGTTGATGCTGCAAGAGCATCGCCTGTCGCACCTCCTATTGCACCTCTTGTCATAGCCCCTATTGCTGGGCCTACCAGATGGGAGCCGATTATGGCTGAGGTTATGCAAGCCTTAGAATCCATTGGAGAAATGATGGGGCAACAAGTAAAAAATCAAGCTGCAGCTATCGTCGCTGCTACTGGAGCCCCACCTATGATTCCACTTGTAGTTCCGCTAGTGAATCCACCTCCTGCACCTGGGTTGAGAAGCGTAGGGCTCAAAAGCTGGTAGAACAGTTCCTCAAGTTGAAGCCGCCTTAGTTCACTAGAAGTGGAGATCCTTAAGCTGCCACTCGATGGATCGAAGGGATGGAGAAATCGTTTAACTTGCTGAGGTGTTTGAACGAGGAAAAAGTTACTCTAGCCATCTATCAGCTTGAAGGGAACGCCAGTACGACGAGTTGTCAAGAATAGGACTTTCCCAGAAGGTACGGTCCTGGTGTGGGATACCTTGGTGGAGACCTTTAATAACAAGTATTTTTCAAAGACATTTAGGGAGCAAAAAATGGCTGAGTTCTTTCACCTCTGCCAAAATCAGATGACAGTTAACCAATACGAAGCTAAGTTTTCTGAATTGTCTAAGTATGCTCCGAGATTAATTGAGGATCCTGAGGATAGGGCCAGAAGGATCAAGGACAGGATGAAGCCCGAGATTAAGAGTACATTGGCGCCGCTCAACTTTCAGGACTATGATGATATCTATCAGAGGACACTAATAGTGGAGCAGGACTTGGCTGAGAGGATCGACGCATCTGGGTTGCGGTTTACGTCCTCAAATAAATTTGAAAGGAAGCAAGACAAGAAGTCGATATTTGGAGGCAAGCATCACATCCCACATAATCGTAGAGGAGCAATCAGTAAGCCTGTTTTCGATCAAAGTGAGGTGTGCAATCTCTGCTGCCAGAGACATGGGCTTGGTCCGTGCCCGTATAGAAATGTAGCATGCTTTGGATGTGGCCAGTTAGGCCATCGGGTGAAGAACCGCCCGCAAAGGCAAGTCAAGCAAGGGCTGTCACCGCAAGGAGGAGCCGCACAGCAAAACTTTCAGAATCATTCCCCGGCTTAAGGAAGTGTGTTTGCTGTCACTCGAGAGGTGGCGAAGTATTCGCCGACCATTACAGGTGTAGTCCTCTTGCATAACCAAGTAGCTTATGCTTTGTTTGATCCGGGTGTTACATATTCATTTGTTGCTGATCAGTTTGTTAAGTTGTCTGAATTGAGCTTGGTGCCTTTGGATATTGTGTTTAAAGTGTCTAAAGTTAAATGATAGTGTAGTAGTTACAGTAAGTTGTCCTGATTGTAGACTTGCTGTGGATGATCATGAAAGTAGGATAAATCTGATTATATTGGAGATGTACACTTTTGATTTGATTGTGGGAATGAATTGGCTGGCAAAACAAAGAGCCACGCTGGATTGCTTTAATAGATGGTTCGGCTTAATCCGTTGGATGAGACTAGCTTTGAGTTTGTGGGTAATCGAGGAGGAACCTCGACTGTGATGATATCGTCGTAAGAGGTGACTCGACTGTTGAAGAGTGGTTGCCAAGGTTATTTGGCTTCTGTAGTTGATATGCCTGTTGAAGAGCTCGAGTTGGAGAATATAGCTGTAGTGCGTGAGTTCCAAGATGTTTTCCCTCAGGACTTACCTAGTTTGCAACTAGAAAGGAAAATTGCGTTTGTGATAGAATTAACTCCTGGAACGGAGTCGATCTTTAAGGCGCCGTATAGAATGACGTTGTCTGAATTAAAGGAACTTAAGGTACAAATGCAGGAGTTATTGGATAAAGGGTTCATGAGCCCTAGTACATCGCCTTGGGGAGCGCCTGTTTTGTTCATTAAGAAGAAGGATGGATCTATGAGGTTATGTATCGACTACAGGCAGCTGAATCGAGTGACAATTGAGAATAACTACCCACTGTTGAGGATTGATGATTTGTTCAACCAGTTGCAGGGAGCATCGGTATTTTCTAAGATCGATCTACGGACGAGATATCATCAATTGAGGATCAGAAAGGAAGATATACCGAAATCGGTATTCAAGACACGTTATGGACATTATGAGTTTACTGTGATGCCATTCGGTTTGACTAATGCTCCTGCTACTTTCATGGATTTGATGAATAGAGTGTTCAGAGAGTTCTTGGATCGCTTTGTCATCATTTTTATAGACGACATTCTTGTGTACTTAAAGAGTTCTAAAGATCATGAGCAACATTTGAGGATTCTGTTGGAAACTCTGAGAGTGCATCAGTTGCATGCCAAGTTTAGCAAATGCGAGTTTTGGCTAGCTCGCGTAGCGTTTCTAGGTAATGTGGTTTTTGGTGAAGGTATCGTTGTAGATCAATCTAAGATTGAGGCAGTCATGGATTGGCGAAGACCGACGATAGTTACAGAGATCATAAATTTCTTAGGATTGTCAGGCTATTATTGACGATTCGTGGAGAGGTTTTTAGCTATAGCCTCGCCTTTGACTAAGCTGCTGAAGAAGGATGTAAGGTTTGATTGGACAGACAAGTGTGAGCGTAATTTCCAAGAGCTTAAATATAGGCTGACTACGGCTCCTGTGCTGACAATTCCGTTTGGTACTAGAGGATTTGAGATTTATAGCGATGTTTCGCTTAGAGGATTGTGTTATGTTTTGATGAGGCATGGTAGAGTGGTTCGTCAGTTGAGGCCGCATGAGTTGAACAATTCAACGCACGACTTGGAATTGGCTGTGGTCGTGTTTGCTTTGAAAATCTGGAGATATTATTTGATCGAGGAAAGTTTTTAGGTGTATACCGATCATCAGAGTCTGAAATATCTGTTCTCTTAAAAGGAGTTGAACATGAGGTAATGCCGATGGATGGAGTTACTTAAGGATTATGATTATGAGATCTTATATCATCCGGGTAAGGCAAATAAGGTTGCCGATGCCCTGAGTAGAAAATCAGTGATTGCTCAATTACAGGTACATGAGTGTCGTTTGCTTAAGCAAGTGAGAGACTCAGACTTCAAGTTGAAAGTAAGTCGTCTGTCGAGTCTCGTGGCTACTTTTAGGATTGAACCGGAAGTGTAGGTTAAGATTAAGAGCCTACAATCGACGGACCCCACCATTCAGAAGATCCTTCAAGGAGACTAAGCTAAACGAAGAGTCAACTTCTAAGTAACCGAAGATGGGATACTGAAGTTCAGAGGACGTCTAGTTGTGCCTGCCGATGAAAGTCTAAAGGAGGAAATTTTATTGGAAGCACATTGTAGTAGTTATAGTATCCATCTAGGAAGTACGAAGATGTATCAGAACCTAAGGCAACATTACTGGTGGAATGGAATGAAAACGGATATAGCCAAGCATGTGGCTAAGTGTTTGACCTGTCAACAGGTCAAGGCGCAGCACTGTAAGCCTGGAGGATTGCTGCAGCCTTTGAAGATCATGGAGTGGAAATGAGAGCATATCACAATGGACTTTGTGATGGGATTACCAAGAAGTCAGAGAGGGCATGATTCAATCTGGGTTGTGGTGGACAAATTGATGAAGTCAGCACACTTCATTCCAGTAAGGAAGGACTTCGCCTTGGACAGACATGCATAGTTGTATGTGAGACACATTGTGAGGTTACATGGAGTGCCAGTGACGATCATTTCTGATCGAGATCCCAAGTTCACTGCCACATTTTGGAAGAGTCTGCAAACTATTTTGGGGACGAAGTTACAATTCAGTACGGCTTATCACCCGCAAACAGATGGCTAGTCCGAAAGGACGATTGAAACCTTGGAGGACATGTTGAGAGCATGTGTTTTGGATTTCAAAAGTAGTTGGAAGGAGTAGTTATAACTGGTGGAGTTTGCCTATAATAACAGTTATCAGCAGAACATCAAAATGGCGCCTTTCGAGGCATTGTATGGCAGAGCTTGTAGAACACCAGTCTGTTGGGATGAAGTTGGTGAAAGGAAGATAACTGGGCCTAAATTAGTAGAATAATCGATGGAAGCTGTCAAGGTTATTAAAGACTGACTGAAGATAGCGTAGAATCGGCAAAAGAGTTACGTCGATAGGAATTTCAAGTAGGCGATCATGTCTTCCTGAAGGTGTAACCTATGAGAGGGACATCTCATTTTGGCAAGAAAGTAAAACTGAGCCCAAGGTACGTTAGACCATTGGAGATCCTAGAACAGATAGGAAATCTGGTCTATTGTCTTGCGTTGCCTCTGAGACTTGCTCAAGTGCATAACGTATTTCACATGTCGATGTTGAGGAAGTACGAGCCAGACCCCACTCATGTACAGAGTTACGAAGAAATTGAACTTGATGGCGAGCCTCGTACGTGGAGCGACTAGTTAGAATCATGGATATGAAAGAGCAAGTACTTTGGACCAAGACGATCCCGTTGGTCAAGGTGATCTGGCAACACCATGGTACCGAAGGAGCTATCTAAGAGAATGAGGAAGTCACGAAGAATAGTTATTTGTATCTTTTTGAGTAGTTATGGTTGTGCTGTAATTTTGGAGATGAAATTTCCTAAGGTGGAGAGAGTTGTGACGCCTTGGAAATTCGACTCTTGTCAAGTCCCTGAATTCAATAAAAAGGAATTAAATTGAATTTTAGCCGAGGAATATGAAATTGGATCATAAGTACTTAAAGGACGAAATTTGGATGATTTTTGAAATGTCAGTCGATTTAGATTAGGTTTCGAGATTTTTTCTTAGTCGCCGCAAATTAGGAGTGAGGTCCTCGTGCTCGAGCCTAATCCTGACCGAGCCCGACCTTGTGAAAATACCCTCCGTCAGTATACCAAAATGTAATTTTAGGCCCGAATTACCAAATGACCATTTTGACCCTCATTTATGCACATCAGACAAAGTTTTTGAATTATTGGGAGCTCCACCACTAGTCTAATTCCCCAGCAACCCATCACCTCTCATTAAACTCACTCTCTCTTTCTTATCTTCCCTCTCTCTTCTCTCTGCCGCTCACCCTCTCTCTCTCGTCCCTCTCTGTTCTCTCTCTCTCTTTGCTCTTTGGTGGACACCTCAGCCAAACCCACATCCTCTTCTCCTCCGTCGGTCATTTTGCGCCACAACCACTTCTCCGACCACCATCAGCTCTAGCCACGTCTTGTCGCCACCACGGGCCTCTTCAGCTCCTTCTCTCTTCGCTGGACGACCACAAGAAAGCCACAGTGAGCCCGACTCTATTTTCGGCCTCTTGAACCCAAGAACCCCAGCTCGCTTCTCGGTCATTTGAGTCGTCACCAAAGCCTCTTGTCACCATACTGCCACCCTCCGACTTCCCTCGACCCCTAGTCATCCCTCAGTGCCACTGGAAGCCGTTGGACGCTGGTAGAGCTCGGTTCAAGCCATGGTGAACTCCACTGTTTTTAGTGCACTAGTCCTCTGTTTTGGGACCGGTTCTGTTCCCCTGCTGTTCGACCGCCTCCGGCATCCATCTACCACCCCTAGTTGGTCTCGATGGTCGTTCTCAGCCTCTCGGTGAGTCCCCGAGCCTTGGCCGATCTTTTCTTGGCCTTTAAGGTCGATAAACCCCCCGAAACAGCCCGATCTCCCCTGTTTCAGTTCTGACCGGTTCTGTTTTTCGCTCTTCGTCGGCTGCCGGAGTTCCTTCGTCGCCGCCGTTACCTCGTTGGATCCTCGCGACGTGTCTTAGTTGCTGCCGGGCTGTGTTGTTTCTTGTTGAATCGAAGAACCCAAGGTCCATTAGGAAATTGAGAGTCGTTGTCGCCCTCGCTGCGACCTGCCGTCGTCGTTTTCAAGACCGTCTGAGCTAGCTCGATAGTGAGTTGAACCTAATTCTTGGTTAGGGCGCTAATTGCGCCTATGATTAGTCAATTAGTCGGTTAAGGTATTTAAATAGTTAATTGCTTAACTGAATTGATGGTCTGATTAGATTGATCGCCTCGTTGATATGTTTGATTGGATGTGTGAAATGTTTATTGAGTGAATTGGCATTAGTATCGGGGTTAATTGTCCTGTGTGAGATTGTCGCATCTAATTTATAGTCTGCACATGCATATGACCGTGTGCAAAATCAAAGAATCTTTTTAGCATGAAAATGGTCGTGGGCCGAGTCTTTGAGCATGTTGTGTGAGTATCCGGCCTAAATCAAAGTGAATTAAATTGATTAATGTGTCGAATGTGATGTGTGGTCATATGATGGACAAGAGCCTAGCAAATCCGTATTGTACTAGTCGTACATACCGTACTAATTGTATGGGACTACACGACTTGTAGGTAGCACAACAATTCATGCCTTGTGCCATGAAGTACGGTTTTAAGGGATTGTCGGATGCCGATCGCAGCTTGTGATGAACCAACGCCTCGTACATGGATGCCTACTTGCTGGTGCCATGCTAGGTGCACTGGAGACACCTCTCGTAGTAGCCATTACCGAAGGGAAAAGGAACGTAGCTCGATCATGCTAGAAGAGTGTGGGATCGCATTAGTCGTGAGAGTCGATCGCGCCAATTGCGTGGATCCTCTGCACTATCTTTGAGTTGATCGCGCCAACGCGCAGATCCTCGTTAATAAATGGACTTGTGTGGTGTCCTGTGCATACTTGTGGATTTGATGCTTGTTTGAGTGATTGACTGATATGACTGCTAAGTCGAGTTGAGTCGAGTCGAGCATTGCATTGTATGCGGTTGAAGGCTGGTAAATATACATGAGGATGTTTATTATATTGTAGCTATAATTGAGTGCTACATGTGATCTTGTGGGCCCTCTGTTGGGATGCCCTAAGCGAATCAGTTTTTTAACCGAACTTAAGCTTGATTTATTGAGATTTATTTTTCACCCCGTTGTGGGATAACATTTTCAGGTCCCAAGTGACGGAGCCTTGCAGGTGTTAAAGTGTGACTGAGGAAGTAGTCTTTTGAAGTAGATGCGAAGTTAACCCTACCCCAACCCTTTATCTTTTTGAGGTCTTAGAGAGCCGTTCCGAAGAATTGGGTTGTATGTTGTTAGCTCTATAGGGTTAATTAACATCTACTTTTGGTTAATGTAATGAATTGTCTTTTGCTGAATTGACCGTATTGATTCCCTGCTTCTCTATCCCATGCTGATCTTGCTGTTGGGACTTATGCACGTTCTGCATGCGCAACTTAAGTGATAGGTCGATAGTATGACTGTAGTGCTATTTTCATGACCTAGTGGCGATTTGGCAAGGGATGCTGCAGGCTCGAGAGTCGGAGGGTGACAGTAGCCAAGGTCGAGGGCCGCTGGCTAGGGGCCGGGGATCGAGGCCGGGGATTAAGATCGGGGGCCGAGACCATGGCCAGACTCGGGGCAGGGTTCGAGGGCGACTGGCTAAGGGCCGGGGACCAGGGCCATAGATTAGGACCGGGTCTGTGACTTGGACAGTGGTTGGGGACCAAGGCCGGGTTTGCGACAGAGGCTAGGGCTGGGGTAGGGGACTAAGGCTAGGTCCGGGCTCAGAACAAGGATCGGGGTCGGGGCCCGGTCCTCGGCCGGGTCTACGACCTAGGCCAAGGCCAGGTCCACGGTGAGGGCAGGAGCAGAGACGGAGGCCGGAGCCAGGATCGAAACTAGGGCCGGGACAGAGGCTTGGGCTTGGGCTTGGGCCGGGGCCTGGGACGAGCTTGGAATCGGGGACTGTACTGGGGTCCAAGCTCGGGATTGGGGATTGGGGATTGGGGGCCAGGACTGGGGCTGGGCCGAGATCGGGGTATGCGTCAGATATGAGTCAACACAAATTTTCATATATTAAATTAAATATAGAAGTGTTTTCTTAAATGGGTTGGGTTGTGTGTAAGTCGGATATGGGTCGGGTCGGGTATGGGTCAAATAATTTGTATTGTGCATAAATGGGTTAATGGGTCAATTTGGGTCAGACCATTTATGACCTGACCTAAACTTGACCCAACCCACCCATTTGACAACATTATCGGCGACCCTCGCCAAACTTAAATGAAAAGATAAGCAAAAAAAAAAAAGATTTTTTTTTTTTGTTTTTTAAATTGCAAAAAATGGCCATAATGTTTTGACGATATATATTTTTTAGAAATAATTTATAATGAGCATGCTTTCCTAGATTGGATTAAATATTAAAATGTTTTAGCAATATGCATTGGGCCAGGTATGAGTCGAAATTTGCATTGCAATAAATGGGCCATAAAAGAATTATATGGGTTAATTTGGATCGAATAATTTATGATAGGATCCAATTGTTTGATAGGTATATCGATGGGATGGGATGGGATGATCAGCTTGCTTCGTGCCGAATTCTTGCAAGTCTTCTACACCAATCTTGCAAGGGTTGCCTCTCGATGTCATGCCGTCCAAAGGAGAACACCAGATGTGTTGATTTTGCTTCGATCTTATGTTGAAAATTTCCAAGAAATGATTATATCAAGTCGTGTTAATCAAGAACACCGCGCTATATTCTTAAAAGATTATAATTCCTATGAAACCAACAATTGTTTCACGACTGTTTTGATAGATTTGCCAAACTTTCTCTTCGATGTGGTACCTCAGGTCAAGAGGCATCCAATGTTGCTGCGATAAAGGAAGAATCTGAAGCGCAAACATGCATCAACCATTGACTTAGATGAACGACAAGAATGCAATAGGTGCTGAGTGATAATCAAGAACAAGGTATATGAAGGATAAACACTTACATATGATGCAACAAATGCAGAATAGTCCTGGAAAAGACTCCATTAACTTTTAGCGAGATCTTTACTGAATGTGATTACGTCTTCAGCTGATTCTGCGTATGGCTCGGCTTTCGACTTTGGATTCCATCTGTATTACGAGCCCCAAATCGGTTATCTTTTGGTTTTGAGTAAGGGTCTTAAGAACGCGCTAAATCCAACCCTTTAATGGCTTCATCCCAAGTCCTGGAGAGACGGGCATATAGAGAGAGAGGGGCGCCCACTGCAGCCTTTGCCGCACCGGGATCCACTTTTGCCGTTTTCAATCAACTTGCTGCCGGCTTCAAGAGTCAAAACCTTGTCCGAATCTTCGATGTTCGTCGTAACCAATGACTGCTGTTACCGTCAACGAGCTCAGTTACCCGAAGGGATTCAGCATGTCGTCACATTGCAATCACTTAAGATCACAACTTGTAAGAATCGGACAAACTTGCCAGAATGGATTGGCAATTTCTCTTTCGCTCCGAGAGCTTGATGTTACTGGCTGCTCAGCTTTATCGTGTTTGTCTGATGGGATTCGCCGCCTCACCTCCTTGAAGGAATTGATAATCATTCGCTGTCCCATTCTGCGGGAGAGGTGCCGAAGAGTAGGTGGTGCGGATTGGGTAAAGATAGCGCATCTTCCATGCTCCGTCAGAAGTAGGTATTGATCACTCCTGAAGGAAACCAGTCAGTACCAAGTCTTCAGTCCAGTGGCAGGGACCGATAAAAGAAAACAAGAAATGGATGTCCTCGGATGACACTGGCCATCAGAATCCACGGAGATTTTCTTCTTCTTCTTCTTTTCATATTTTTAGTGGTAGAGTTTCGTGATTGACCTTTACTTTTCTCCAATGTTCGGCGAAATTATGTTAAATAATCGACTCTTTTGAAACAGTGGGTGAGAGGGCGATTAAGTTCTTTTGGCTGTCTTAAAAGCAATAAACATCAGCAACAGCCATGTAAAGTATAAAAAAGAAAAAAATAAAAAAATAAATTGTTGGTGGTTAAAACAGAAAGAGACTACCAAAAAAAAAAAAAAAAAAAAAACAGAAAGAGACCAGGTTCGGTACAAAGGTTCGAAATAAGTAATGAAAGAATCAAAATTATTAGATTAGTGCATAGATAGTGGTCCCAAAATCGTAACTTTAGGTTTGGTTAATTGATAATGAGCAAAAGGAAGGTGGTCAAAACAGAGAGAAAATGAAAAAAAGCGTTCATTTTCGAAATAAGTAAAATTAAAAATCGAGACAATGATCAGGGTGCGGAGGTTCGAAAGCTCGTAATTCTTGGCTTGGTACACCCGCCACGGTAAAGAATTCGTGTCACCCGTTTTTCTAGGATGAAATTCTTCTTTTCTCTTGGGACTAATACGGAAAACTTCAAGAAATGAATTGGTATCGGTTAAATGATGTTCGGGCTAATCAACCCTTAACTTGAAATGAATGCAACTATCAAGCCTCGTTGCCTTGCCTTGTACCGTTAAATATGTTCATATCCTGACACAAATAACTTGCTTACAGGCGAGCAAATTTGCAAAAACATTGAATTTTTGGTATCATTGCGTAACACAAATGAAACACGACTTTGATGACCAAATATATCAATAAACTCTCTCGCGTTCCTCATAATCAGTGCCCTAATCACCTCGAGGTGAGCTCCATAAGGACCTTATGTACCTTGAAGGAATGGTACAAACTCGACAAAGATCCCTTCCTTCTCTGCGGGATCGAACATCACTTGCAATGGTTCGATAAACTGATTATTGGTATAGATGTAGATAAACTGGAACCCCCCTAGAAACGTATACGAAGTTTTCTCCTCATACAGCTCGAGAACTCTCCATCTCGGGCTCGGACTCAATCGACCCAGGCCAAGAGAACGTTTGAGACATCTCCGCTCCGTACGCACGATGTCCCATGCAAGTTTTTGAGAGCCGAAGCGAGAGGCAGAGGAGGCTTGCGGCCACGTCCAAGCCCAAGAGTCACCTAGGGCTAGGGAGATCGATAGTCGGCCAAGATTCAAGTCTTTAAAACTCGAACTGCTCCCCTACTAAAAGGATTTTTTCTGATTAAGGAAGAGCCCTGAATGACATGATTTTCATGGCAGGTTTTCAGTCAATGCCTGAATAAAATGTATGTCATTTTGTTTTGTAAGGAAACATCTTTTCATAGGCTTTTGCCACCTATCCATTAGATGACGGTACCATCAAGTCCTAGCTGCCTGAATGATGAACGAGTTCAATGGAAATGAGGAAGGTCGTCGTGATAAAGAAAAGCGAGCTATATTACATTGATTCCCTAAGAATTTCTTCTAATTTGGCCCATTGTCTTTCATCTTTCTGTTCTTTGGAAATAAAGAAAACCTTTCTTTATCATGATTGCCTTCTTTTATTTGGAACGAGTTCGTCTCAAAAGAAAGAGCTGGCGTGTGACATTGGTCACTATAATTTTGAGGATTTCACTTTTAGTCCTTAAAATTTGCTTGGTTACTTTTCTAGCCCTCGTGGTATTATACGGTAGCAATGTAAGCCCTTCTGTCGAAATATACGTCCAAAATTGACCGGAAGATTTTGAGTCAGCACCGGCCATTGACATGTGCCACAGGCATATTTAAGCTTCTTAAAAAAAAAATGGTAGTTTTTATCGAACCAAGCACACCCTGCACCTCTGTTTTCATTCTATGAGAATCTAATCTCTCTCGGTTTAAATCCTCTCCTCGAACCTGATTTGATTTTTCTTTTCTGTTTTCAAATTCGGCTTTTTGTTTCTTGTGCTCATCCCCTTTAATTGCTCTTAAAACCTCGACTTGATTGGTTTACATATGACACGGGCCGAGAGTTTCGTGTCCGAGAAGGGCAAGTTCTCCTGTGCTCGGGTTCCCTTATGGGTGAAATTTGGAGTGTCATCATGAGGAGTAGGCATTGTAGAGGGGAAAAGACAATTGGGTCAGGGGTTGTGTCAGATTGGTTTGTGCTAGGAGTTCTAGGATTAAACACGATACATTCCTTAAGACCTCTGAAGTCGAGTTTGACCTCCTATGTACAAACTGATCGGGAGCTGATGCCACTCTCCTGATGAGGTCATGGCAGGCCGAAATCAGTTATTGTGCTTAAAGGGTTATACTCGTCTTACTCTATGAAACGGATGCCCAAGCTAAGCGAAGCGTGATATGATTCAATGTACTTTATGGAGAAGGCTGGCTTGGTGTGGCTTGCCAAGTGCCGCATGAACTAATTCTGCGACTGAAAATCTGTCGGCCTGTGACTAATGGTATTAGAGCAGGATCCCTCCAGTAGGTAGGTGATTCGGGAAAATCTTTTGGTCTTCCTAGTCCTTTGAGGGTGAAGAGTGATCGCCAGGGCCAAGAGGAGCTCGAATAAGGTGCGGCTCTTGTCTAGCTTTGTGGATGCCAATGGGAGCATAGAAAGGAACCTAATTGCTCACTGAATGAGGATAATGATCTTGAATTTGAAGATAGGTCTGCTGCCACGTTTCATCTAATGAGGAAACCTCTATTGGTTTGCTGAGATCATGAGAAGTCTAGTAGGCAAAAGAAGGTGTTACCGAGGGTGTGCAGTTGGCTAGGGGTGCCACACTTGTCGACACGGATGTACAAGTGATTGGAGATTCGTGAACAACTTTGGTCGGGGGGAGCTACTAGTAGAGTGTTGTTGTTTTGTTGGGCGAGCGAGTGACGTAGGGAAGCAATAGAACAGTCCGCAACGAGGTCGTTTGCGGATTGAGTGGGAGAGAATGACACGGGCCAGGAGTTTCAAGTCCGAGAGGGGCAAGTTTTCCCATGCTTGGGTTCCCTTATGAGTAAAACCTGAGGTATCATCATGAAGACTAGGTGTTGTAGAGGGAAAAAGGACAACTGAGTCAAGGGATTATGTCAGATTGGTTTGTATGTCACGCCCCGACTCTCGAGCCCGCGACATCCCTTGCAAAATCGCCACTAGGTCATGAAGGATAGCGTTCCAAGCTAGCTATTGACCCACGAACGTACTACACATGCGGAATGTGCATAACTTCCAAACAATAAGATCAGCATGGGATAGAGAAGCAAAAAAAGCTAGACAATCAAACACAAGCATAATAGTAATAAGAATATATGATTCTTAACCTTACATGGCTACCAGCTAACATATACAACTCCATGCTTCGGAGTGGCCTTCTAAGATTCTAAAAAAGATATATGAATTGGGTAAGGTTAACTCTCATGTACTCCAAAAGAGTACTCCCACAAAAGATATCATCAGCTCCTTAAACCATAAAAGTTGATCCAACTATCTAGGGGGTAAGAATAGCGTTCGGATCATCGTAGCCAATCGAGAGTGCAGGGTCGTTGGGGTCATTAGCTAAACTCTGACTAGAATGGACAAAAGTAACGATAGACTGCTCAAGCTGCATGTTAGGTTCGAGATCCACTATTTTCCCGTCAGGAGTATCAATGTCCATCAGATCCTAGGCGGGGACATAAACAGCCGAATTAGGTGACCTCTCAAACCCCTTAAGCGGACCATAGAGATCATTCTCATCACGAAAGTACCGGGCCTTGAAGAGATGCTCCACCAAATATGGCATCCACTCATCGACCTAGAGTGTCGTGACGCGGTGTTCCCATACTTGGTCCGTACCAAGTACTAGATGAGACGAGATATCAAGTGACTGGTCAGTAGGGGAACCGAATCGAACATGCCTCTTCATCACTTCGGACCTGAAAATGTTATCCCACGACGGGGTGATAAATAAATCTCAGTGAATCAAGCCTAAGCTCGGTTACGACACTGATTCACCCAAAATATTCTAAGCACAACCGCCAACAAACTGCATAATCACATAGATAAACCAAGTGTAGTAATAAAACAATGATCATCCACATGCATACCTACCAGCCACTAGCCATACATAATGCAATGTTTGACTTGACTTGACAATCATGTCAGGCAACCATCCAATCAAGGCACCACAAACTCAAGTATGCATAGAACATCACACAAGTCCAATTATTAACAATGACCCATACGACTGGCACGATTGATCCATAATTAGTGCGATTTCACACTCATCTGGCAGGACTAGTGTTTTATCCCATTTTTAATAAACCGTAATCGGTTTGGGAAACCGATTCGAGGAAAGGAAGTTCGTATGGCTATGAATTGCTAACATTGACGATATCTAATTTAAGAGCCATTACAATATCTTATAGTGTATGATTGACTATTAGGTTCTCATGGTTCCTCAATAAGAGGCAATTTGGGTGAGAATTACCCCTTGACCCGAGAGCTCGTCGGTTCATGTTTCAGCACGCACTAAAATTGAAATGGCTTGTTTGAAGCCGTCCGAAAGCTGAATCGAGCTCAGTTTTTTTTACGCGTCCGTAAGATCACGAATTATAGGAATATGAAGCCCTTTTCCCTAGGAAGTCGACAGATGAATGTCAGTTTAGTCGACAATGGACCTGGACAGCCTGTGAGGCAGATTCGGAATCAAGTGCATGTCTCACAAGTGTCCTAGGGTTAAGACGTGTGACATGTAAAGGCAAGGAAGTGGCGACCAAGAGGAGGACTTAGTGTTGCATGCTTTACAAGTGGCGTGCATGCAAGGATTAAATGACAAGTGGTGACTAGGCTGTTTCATGCTCGCCAATTGTCAAAGAAAGGAGGCCAAAGTGTCGCCTCTCACTCCTTCCTCAATCCAACGCATGCTAGGGGAAGAGATGGGTCTCATTTGGTTCTGTTTTCCCATGCCAAAGAGAGGACAAAGAAGAGAAAAGACAGAACACACTATGTCCATGTAAGAGTCGGCCAAAGAGAAGCAAGGAGCAATCAAGGCGACGCTAAGCTTCCTCCGCAAACTCTATGGCAAGGAACCTCTTCTAACCTTGTTGTAGCATAGATATTGGCATATTTGTCGGTCTGTTTAGTGAATTAGATTCTGATTATTCCGCAAAAGAAAGCAAGCTTGAGGATAGCAAATGCTCGGTTGGGGTATAGGCTGAATTGGCATGGAATTGGTGGTAGAACCGAGCTGAATCGGGACAACTTTGGAGTTTGAATTGAGGATCGAACCTGAGGAACATGATGTAACCTTGTTAATTACCTTAGGATAATAGTTAGATTAAACTGGATTGGACTGAATTCATTAAAAATGGTTCGAATGTCACTCAATGCCATGAGCTATTAGTCTTGGATGAACTTGATTAAGCTAGCCCTAGTGAGAAACTGTGTTGGAGGAAGTTGTTGTCCATAATTTCAATCCTTGATATTCTGTAACTGAAGGAAAGAATGAAGTGTCGATGATGTATGGAAGCCCTAAGCTGATCGGGTAATTAGGTCACGGATTAGACGAGCTATGGTGATGCTTCCTAAGTGCTTAATAAATCTGAGACAGATTCTGTCCAAAGTAGGTTTGCTCGACCAAAAGTAAGTCACGGGCGAGTTATCTAGGTTATGGGGAGTAGATAATGAAGGAAGGAAAGAATGGTTAGTCGATGTGGCCTTGGAACGCCTTAGAACCGTGGAACAATGGTTTAGTAGTTGACGAGATTCGGTTGCCCAAGACCAGAATGGATTGAGAGTATGTTTGGGATTTGAAACGCATAGTTTGGTGAGATTAATTGGCCTTTGGGTGTCTTTGAGGCTTAAAGAGCCTTGATCGAATGCTTATTAGAGCAATAGCATTTCAAGATTATTTTATTACACTGATTGGGAATTGGTGCCTCAAACAAACTGTGATGTTATTAGTGGGTTGTATTGTGAATTGGAAAGAAGAATGAGCATGTATGTTATCATAATGCCTTGTGGTTGATTTAAGTACTTTGATCGTTTATGTCTTTCATTGATCTAACATCACTCACGTTTTGATATTTGGAACCTTAAGCTATGCGCGGGAGGCATCCTGAGCCATTTGCGGGGAGCGCCAAGAAGTGTGGATGTCCCCGGGCCATATGCGAGAAACACCCTAAGCCATGTGCAGGAGACGTTCTTGAGCCATATGCAGGAGTTGTTCTTGAGCAATGTGCGGGAGAACCGTGAAGAATAGAAATTCATGAGCCATATGCGGAAATGATCCGAGCCATGTGCGGGAGACGTACCTGAGGTATGTGCGAGAGTCGTTTCTGGGCTATGTACGGGTGAAGACAGGGCCTTGCAGTTATTTATTGTTGGCGATATATTGTTATGAAGGGAGATTTATTTCGAGTGGTTAAATAACTGAATGACAAGTAGTTATGTGATGCTAATAAGCAATTAGGCCTTCATTATTGGAGTTGTTTCGGATATGAGCTTGGGTTTGATTGGAAGCATTACATGAGTTGGATTGAACTCGGGTGGTTGTCTGATATGTCTCGTCAATTAGCCTTCTCATATGCTAAATGACTTGAAGACCGAACTTAGGCCCCTAGTCAATAGCTACCTCTAATTGATTAAATAAATTCTGATCAGCCGGCATGGTTAGAATGTTTCTTGCGGGGCTAGTGAGCTCACCCTTGTATTATCCCACACTTTCCAGGTGGCTGGATGTGGCAATCCTATCCTGGTCGGAAAAGAAGGAGGGTCGAAGGCCCGGGATGCTACTACTAGGCTACGTCCCCTTTTTCCCTTTCTGCAACAACTACTATGAGCGATGTATCCAGTGTACCCAGCATGGCACGGCAAGTAGGCATTCCTTTAAAATGTAGCTTCGGTCCATCACAAGCTGCGACCGGCATCCGATAATCCCTTAAAACCGTATGACTAGCACAAAGTATAAATTATCGTGTTTCTGGTAAGTCGTGTGATTCCATACCATGTGTACGGTATGTGTACGATTAGTACAATACAAACTTGCCAGGTATTCGTCATCTTTCCCTCATATGACACACAGTTCATAGTCGGCAATCAATCCACTTCATTATCTTTGATTAAGGTCGGATGCTCATGCATGCATGTTAAAAAACTCGGCCTAAGGTCGTTTTCATGCTAACAAGTGTCTTTCGACTTCGCATGCGGTTATATGCATATGCAAAATATTATTAGACTCTACTATCACAGAAGGGCGATTAACCCCCAAACATGCAACCAATCAATCAATGGACATTTATGACATTCAATCAGACATTTCAACGAGGTAACCAATTCAATAGAGCCAAACGCTCGATCACGATCAATTAGGTAACGTCAAGCTTAATTCGTCCTGTGTCCTTTATTAATCAATTTAATTTAAAACATCGATTGCTCGCTTGTCTCTAGCCTATTGCTCAATCGCGACCAAACCACAATTAACAAACCATCAATCAACTAGTCAATTTCGTCTAACAACAAATAGCCACGGGCGATATAATCAATCTGGCTAACTTAATCAATCGCTGCCATTTAACCTAATCTCAATTTCTATCTAAAATGGCCCTGATCGCGTACTTAATACCCTAATTGACTAAGCGACTAATCCAAGACGCAATTAGCGTCCTAACAAAGGGTTACGGTCAACTCACCAACTCAATAAGCTCGGGCGATCTCGACGTACGATGGCGAGACGACAGTGATCCTCTATCTACTTAAATACCACGGCTCAACGTGTGGTAACTCGACTCGACGGTGGCTAGGACATGGCTAGAGGTCGACGGGACTAGTGATCGGTGACAGCAGAACTCTGGTGACCGGAGAATGGCTGAAACAGAACTGGTCAACAGAGGGAAAACATGAAAAATAGGGCTGTTTTGGGTGGTGCTTGGCCTCAAGGGCCAAGGCAAGGATGACCAAGGCTTGGAGACTCACCGAGGGACTGAGGACAACTGTCGGGATTGGCGGAGAGAGGCGGAGGACGATTGGAGGCAGCGGAGCAATGATGGGATAGAACCGGCAAAAACGAGGGAACCACACAATTGAAACAGGGGAAAGATTTCGAGACCGACTCCAAGCTCCACGCGCGAGGACCGGTTACTACACTCTTCGAGGGTCGAGGTGGTAGCTCAGGGTGGCCGTCGGTGGCAGTGGTGAGCGACGATGGCTTCGGGTGTGGCTGGGCTCAAGGTAAACCCAAGCTAAGCTCGAAACCAGGGTACCATGGACTTTGGGGATGTTCGTACCAGCTCTGGCGGGCAGCAGCCGGCTGGGTGGCTTCGGGGTGGTCGAGAAAGAGACGAAGGACGACGGTGAAAGGGTGAGGGGTGTTGAAGGTGACAAAAATGGTCGGAGAAGGGGCTGGGTCTTCTCGGGTCAAGGGTGGTGAAAATAGGGGGCTGGGTTTCCATGAATGTTTTGTGGCCGTACGATGACCAATGACGGTGCCGGAGGGGTCAGTGATGGCGGCGAGGTGAAGTTTGACGTGATGGTAGCCAGGGAAGCAGCGATGGTGCAAAATAAAGAACGAGGGAGGAAAGTGGGTGTTCGGCCAGGGTTGTTCTCCAACATAGAAGAGAGATGAGCGTGAGTGAAAGAGAGAGAGGGTGCGGTAGAGAGAAGAGAGAAGAGATGAGAGAGGGAGTGAGATGATTGGTTGGTGTTGACGCCTAAATTTTAATTTTTTTTAGGAAATTCATCTATTTCACAAAATGAGAGTTAATCATAATTCTCGCAAAAAGAAATTCTTCATGCATTGCATATTTATTTGTTCTCTCATCTATCGACGGTCAGTCAAAGACGAATCGGTTGAGCTTAATTTAACAGGCGGTGGAGCCAGAATCAATTTGAGACTTTCGATTATCAGATGGGACACTCGAAATTCACAATGGGTTCCATTCAAATTTATTCCAATCCATCTTTAATTCTTTCAAATGAAAGGCTTTTAATTAATTATCCATTTAATTAATTAAAGCCCAATTAGGCTTTAAATTCGCGTAGATAAGCCCATCAATTGGTAATTTTCGGCCAAGCCTTTATGCTTCCCTTAAATGGCCAAATTTTTTGAGGATGAAGCTCTTGATATTCAGATTTTTAAATCTCACGGCTATTATCCTATTAGAAGTTTCTTTACTCGACGTCCGGGATCAAATCTTATGTTCTACCCTAGTTTTCTCTATATATATTCCTTTATGCCTAAGGTTCAAAAGGGGGGGATTGAGATTTTTAGAGGACTTTTTCAGCATACTTTGAAAAGGTCCGGCACTCATAAAAGAGAGAGATCCCTAAGCCAACTTGAGGGGATTCAAGGAGTTCGATTGTCTCCCCATTCGGTCGAGACAATCCTCCTTCAAGCCGGATCACCAAGCGTGCCACTGAATGCTTCCTCACGTCCAACGCCGCATGTCAAGCTTATCTTATGCTCGACCTTGATTCGTCCCTGTTCTAGCAGCGACATGAGGTTGATCAGCCCCAGTTTTAACATTGTTTGAAGGTTTAATCATTTTACTATATGTGCTAAATCCTGTAGGAGAGTCGAACAACAAATTAGGTTCGAATAGGTGTGTTTCTGGACAAATCTTCCAGAATTGTGCGTGCATGAATATTACTCAAAAAAGCTCCTCCTTCATTTACGTCGCCATCGCCCTCGCACAAAGAACGACATCGTTGTCCATCGAAGATTCCTCATCAAACCGGTTCTTTTATTCATCTTGCGATTTAAGGTAATGTCCATTCACTTGTATAGAGTTGATCTGATGAATTTGTATGCTGATTGAATATGTATGCTGGCTAGACGTTCAAGATAGTCAAATTTTCAAGATTGTCGAATTTTTCATGTGCAATTAAGATGATCGGAATTTTGATCACGATTCTTTAAGGTGATCGTTTCACATATTCGGTGTTGCCGTAATCTAAACGAAATGTGAATTTTTTTAGAAATTCAAAGAGCTCCCTTTTCTCGATCTAAACCCTCAAGACCAAATTTTTGTCAATCTCGGATATAGTTAATCTGACCTATCACCGTTTGGATCTGATTTGTTATTTTCAAAAATAAACCAATCTTTAATTCAAGATGTGGGATTTTTCGGGAAATTTCAGAAAAGAATAGACGGCGACCGCGATTTGGCTATGAATGTTAGTTGGTAGATTGCTGATTGATTGATTGATTGGCTGATTGATTGATTTTTTTAGAAGATAAGATTTCCTAGAAACCTTATCTCATCAAGCATCTCTAATTAGGCATGTCTGATTGACTAATTGATTTTTTTTTAAATTCATCCGAAAATAAAAAAAAATTATTTGCATTGCATATTTCAGATTTGCCATGTCATGCATTTTGCCACGTCATCTCGCCATATCATTTTGCCACGCCACCTCTCCAGGTCATTCTCACACGTCATCCATGCATAAATGTCACGTTATCTTTTATGTCATTGCATGTCACATTTTATTATAGTTAGGTTGCATTAGTATTATATTTAATAAAAGAGAAAAAAAATCAAGTCACATAAACCAATCAAAAGACTTTTGCATGAAATTGGTACCGAAAAAGCATTAGTTTTGATTAACTAGTGTAATTAAGTCATTGAATCTACAATCTCTGGTTCGCAGAAGTAAAATGGTTCTCCCGCCGCTTTACTTAGGTTTCTAATTAACCTACCAATAATGATTAGTGGCAACTCCAGTTTATAAATCATTTCAGTGAAATTTAAGTTGCGATTTGATCGGGCTTGGGAGAGTCCGTATTAGGTTAGTTAATTTAATTGACATAATAATCCATTAGTCTAATTAAAATCAAACAAATTTTTTAGGTCACGACAGTTGGTGAGAGTTGACATGGCATGGGGAAAGATGAAATGTGGGGCCCACCATTGGGGTTTGAATTTTTTTGGCTTGTAGTGCATAGAGGGGCAAAATGGTCATTTGATAAATCAGGAGTGAAATGAAATTTTGGTATAGTGGGCGAAGGGTGTTTTTGGTAATTTCATAGGCTAGACTTGATCAGGATTTGGCCCGGGCGCGAAGATTGAAATCCTAATTTGCAGTGGCTAAGAATTTCAAAATCTAATCTAAATTAATCGAACCTTCAGAATTCGTCCAATTATTGTCTCTTGAGTCCTTATAATCCAAAATATTTTGTAGATTAAAATTCAATTAATTTTTATTTTTATTGAATTCAGCATTCACAAGAGTTGAATTTCCAAGGCGTCACAACTTTCTCACCTTAGAAAATTTCGTCCTTGAAATTACAGCATAGTCATTACTACTCAAAAAGATACGGGTGACTACTCTTCATGACCTCGTTGTTCTCCTAGGTAGCTTCTTCGGTACCATGGTGTTGCCAAACCACCTTGACCAATGAAATCGTCTTACTCGAGCCTGATAGGTCGCTTGACGTACGATGCTCGCTCATCCAGATCAATCTCCTCATAACTTAACACATGAGCGGGGTCTGGCTCGTACTTTCTCAATATCGACATGTGAAAGACATTATAAACTTGGGCAAGTCTCGACAGCAACGCGAGACGATAGGCCAGAACTTCAATCCGCTCTAGAATCTCGAATGGTCTAACATACCTTGGGCTAAGTTTTCCTTTCTTGCCAAAACGAGATATCCCTCTCATAGGTGACACCTTCAAAAAGACAAGATCGCCCACTTGAAACTCCAACGGTCTGCGCTTCTTATCGGCATAACTTGTCTGGTGTCTCTGAGATGTTTTTAGTCTGTCTCTAATAACCTTGACAGCTTCCATCGACAGTTCTACCAACTAAGGTCTTGTTATCTTCCTTTCACCAACCTCATCCCAACAAATTGGCATTCTACAAGCTCTGCCATACAATGTCTTGAAAGGCGCCATCTTAATGCTCTGCTGGTAAATGTTATTGTAGGCAAACTCTACTAGATGAACTGTTCCTCCCAACTACCCTTGAAATCCAAAACACATGCTCTCAACATGTCCTCCAAGGTCTGAATCGTCCTTTCGGACTGGTCATCTGTTTGCGGGTGATAGGCCGTACTGAACTGTAGTTTCGTCCTCAATGCAATTTGCAAACTCTTCCAAAACATGGTAGTGAACTTAGGATCTCGATCAGAAGTGATCGTCACCAGTACTTTGTGCAACCTTACAACGTGTCTCACATACAGTTCGACATATTTGTCCAAGGTAAAGTCCTTTCTCACTAGAAGGAAATATGCTAACTTCGTCAATCTTTCAACCACTACCTAGATTGAATTATGCCCTCTCTGACTTCTTGGCAATCCCATCACAAATTCCATTGTGATATGCTCTGATTTCCACTCCAAAATTTCTAAAGGCTGCAGCAATCCTCTAAGCTTGCAGTATTGCGCCTTGACCTGCTTGTAGGTCAAACATTTAGCCACATGCTTGGCTATATCTATTTTCATGTCCTTCCACCAGTAGAGTTGTTTCAGATTTTGATACATCTTCGTACTCTCAGGATGGATACTAAACTAATACGATATGTTTCCGACAAAATCTCCTCCCTTAAACTTTCATTGGTAGGCACAACCAAGCGTCCTTTGAACTTCAGTATTCCATTCTCAGCTATTTGGAAGTCGACCCTTCGCTTTCTTGAAGGATCTTATGAACGACGGGGTCTATAGATTGTAGGGTTTTGATCTTAACTTGCACTTCCGGCTCAATTCTCAAGATAGCCATGAGACTCGACAGGCGACTTAGCTCCAACTTGAAGTCTGAGTCTCTCACTTGCTCAAGCAAATGCCACTCATGCACCTTTAATTGAGTAATCACTGATTTTATAATCGGGACATGGGCAACCTTATTTGCCTTACCAGGGTGATACAAGATCTCGCAGTCATAATCCTCAAGTAGTGCTGCCTCATGTTCAACTCCTTTTGAGAGAATAGATACTTCAGACTCTGGTGATCGGTATATATTTAGAAACTTTCCCCAGTCAAATAATGTCTCCAGATCTTAAAGGCAAACACGACCATAGCCAACTCCAACTCTTGCATCGAATAATTCGACTCATGTGGCCTCAACTAACGAGATGCATACGCTACTACTCTACCATGCTGCATTAAAACACAACTCAGTCCTCTAAGTAAAGTATCACTATAAATCTCATAACCACCAGGACTGGACGGTATTGTCAAAACAGGAGCCGTAGTTAGCCTATGCTTAAGCTCTTGAAAACTACGCTTGCACTTGTTTGTCCATCCAAATCTTACGTTTTTCTTCAGCAGCTTAGTCAAAGACGAGGCTATAGCTGAAAACCTCTCCACGAATCGCTTGTAATAGCTTGTCAAACCCAAGAAGCTTCTAATCTCCGTAGCTATCGTTGGTCTTGGCCAATTCATAATTGCTTCAATCTTAGACGGATCCACAACAATACCTTCACCGGAAACCACATGGCCTAGAAATGCCACGCGAGCTAGCCAAAACTCGCACTTGCTAAACTTGGCATACAACTGATGTACCCTTAGAGTTTCCAACACAATCTTCAGATGTTGCTCATGATCTTTAGAACTATTCGAGTACACCAGGATGTCGTCTATAAAAATGATCACAAAGCGATCTAAGAACTCCCTGAACACTTTGTTCATCAAATCCATAAAAGCAGCAGGAGCATTCGTCAAACCAAACGGCATCACATTGAACTCATAATGTTCGTAATGCGCCCTGAATGTCGATTTCGGTGTATCCTCCTTCTTGATTCTTAGCTGATGGCATCCCGTCCGTAAATAGATCTCAGAAAATATTTAAGCTCCTTGCAGTTGATCGAACAAATCATCAATCCACAGCAATGTGTATTTATTCTTGATCGTCAATTGATTAAGTTGTCTGTAGTAGATGTACGGTCTCAAAGATCATCCTTCTTCTTGATAAACAAAACCGGCGCTTCCCAAGGTGACGCACTAGGGCGGATGAACCCTTTGTCCAATAACTCCTGCATCTACACCTTGAGTTTCTTCAATTTAGACAACACCATTCTATACGGCTCCTTAGAGATCGGCTCCGTTCCAGGAGTTAATTTTATCACAAACTCAATTTCCCTTTCTGGTGGCAAACCAGGTAAGTCCTGAGGGAAAACATCTGGGAACTCACACACAACAACAATATTCTTCAACTTAAGCTCTTCAACAAACATATCAACCACACAAGCCAAATAACCTTAGCAACCACTCTCCAACAATCGGGTTGCCTCTAACGATGATATCATCATAGTTGAGGTTCCTTCTCGACTACCCAAAAACTCAAAGCTAATACAATCCATCGGATTAAATCGATTCACCTTATTAAAGCAGTCCATCGTAGCCCTTTGTTTAGTCAGCCAATCCATTCCCACAATTAAGTCAAAATCATACATCTCTAGCATGATTAGGTCTATCTTACTTTCATGAGCATCCACAACAAGTTTACAACTATGATAGCTTACAACAGCTACTACACTATCCTTTAATGGCGTAGATACTTTAAACACAACATCTAAAGGAACTAAGCTCAACTCAAACAACTTAATAAATTGATCCGTAACAAACGAATGCGTGGCATCCGGATCAAACAAAGCATAAGCTACTTGGTTATGCAAGAGGATCGTACCTGTAACGGTTAGCGAATCCTTCGCCGCTTCTCAGGTGACAAAAAAAACCTTTCCTTGAGCCAGCGGATGGTTTTGATAGTTTGGTGGCACAACTTCTCTAAACGGTACTCCCTACTGTAGCGACGCCTGCCTGCCCTGCCTCTGAGGGTAGTCCTTTACTTGGTGGCCCAGCTGGTCACAACCAAAGCAGGCACCACCTCTAAACGGCATGGACCAGATCCATGCTGTTGGCGACACTGATTGCGCGCCTCATTCTAATGAAAAACTAGCTTACTAATCGCCCCTCGGCGATTGGGTAGGATACGATACTTGTTGCTAAACATGGGCTTCTTCTCTTGCCTCATGTCAACCCTATTCGAGGGCATAAACCACGATCCAGATGTGATAAGCCTTTTAGCCAAGTCCTACTCCACTATCAACACCCTCTCATAGAGGTCATCATAGTCCTGAAGGTCGAAGGGCGCCAGTAGACTCTTAATCTCAAGCTTCAGCCTATCCTTGAACCTTCTATTCCTATTCTCGAGGTCCTCAATCAATCTCGAGGCATACTTGGATAGCTCGGAAAACTTGACTTCGTATTGGTCGACTATCACCTGGTTCCGGTGGAGGCGGAAGAACTCAGCCATTTTTTACTCTCTAGCTGTCTTCGAGAAATGTTTGTTATTAAAAACCTCCACAAAAGTATTCCACACCGAGACCGTACCTTCTGGGAAAGTCCTTTCCTTGATATCTCTCCACCAAGTATTGGCGTTCCCTTCAAGTCGATAGATGGCCAGGGTAACCTTATCCTCATCTGAACATCTTAGCAAGTTGAACGCTTTCCTTAACCCTTCGATCCATCGGGTGGTAGCTTCAGGGTCTTCACTTCAAATATACTAAGGTGGCTTCAACTTGAGGAACTATTCCACCAGCTTTTGAGCCCTACGCTCCTCACACCCAAGTACCGGTGTAGATTCACTAGCGGAACTGGAAGTGGAACCATAGATGGGGCTCTAGCAGCAGCGACAGTAGTGCAACTTGATTCTTTACTTGCTGCCCCATCAGATCTCTAATGGCTCCTAAGGCTTGCATGACATCAGCCAAAGTAGGCTCACGTTCGGCAAGCTCAACAGCAGGGGCTGCGATAGGAGGTGCGACATATAGTGCTCCTCCAACATCAACTAACTTTTCAACTGGCTTCACAGGCCTCCTTCGAGGTGCTCGGGGTGCTCTTTTACCGCGTCCGCTCATTTTGCATAAATGATACGGAGTCCTACTTACCCTATAGTAAAATGCGATTGGAAGGCAACCTCAAAAACTTACCACACAATTGACAATCACAGGCATAGGGATAAAAATCCTTCTAATTGTCCCATTTCTCAACGCTCCTTATTACTCCAGGCCAATGACTTGATAGATCAAGCTGACCTTGCTCCGATACCACGTTGAGCAGGGAAGTTAGGACCCGACTCTCGAGCATGCAACATCCCTTACCAAATCACCACTAGGTCATGAAGGATAGCGTCTCAGGCTAGTTATCGACCCACAAATGTACTACACATACAGAACATGCATAACTTCCAAATAACAAGATCAGCACGGGATAGAGAAGCAAGAAAAGCCGGACAATCAAACACAAGGATAATACTAATAAGAATAGATGATTCTTAACCTTATAGAGCTACCATCTAACATATACAACTCATGCTTCCGGGTGGCCCTTTAAGACTCCCAAAAAGATATCTGAGTTGGGTAAGATTATCTCTTATATACTCCAAAAGAGTACTCTCACAAAAGATATCATCAGCTCCTCAAACCACAAAAGAAGACCCAACCCTCTAGGGGGTAAAAATAGCGTCCGAATCATCGTAACCAATCGGGGGAGTAAGGTCATTGGAGTCATCAGCTGAACTCTGACTAGAATGGACAGAAAGAGCTACAAATTGCTCAGGCTGCTTGTCAGGTTCGGGATCTACTAATTCTCCGTCAAAAGTATCAATATTCATCGAGTCTCAAGTGGGGGTATAAACGGCCAGATTAGGCGGCCCCTCAAACTCCCTAAGTGGACCATAGAGATCATCCCCGTCACGAAAGTACCAGGCCTTGAAGATGCTCCACCAGATGTGGCATCCTCTCATCGACCTAGAGTGTCATGATGTAGCATTCTCATACCTGGTCCGTGTCTGGTACCGAATGAGACGTGATATCAAGTGACTAGTCAGTAGGGGTACCCAATCGAATAGGCCTCTCCATCACTTTGAACCTGAATATATTATCCCACAACAGGGTGAGAAATAAATCTCAATGAATCAAGCCTAAGCTCGGTCTGCTCGTCGACCCTATTCGGACGCCGCCTCACCAAGCTCCGACCACCAGAAGCAAGATGAATGTGTCCTTGACACGTTCCAAGTGACAGCTTGAGGTTTCGTTGAGTGTTTTTTCCCGACCAGCTCTTAGACCAAAATCGGAAAGAAATCGCGCGAGCTGAGGTAAGATCTTCGTTCTACCTCTTAGAGACTTCGATTGGCCTCAAATTTTTTAGAAGATCTTCATAACATCTAGTACTTAGGTTGGATGGTCTATGGTTGCAAGTTTGATGGTGTTAAAATAGGTTTTATGGCTGATTATGAGTGATCAAAATTGGACAGAAAATTGACCGCCGACCATCAAGGAGATACCGAACTGTTCAGGGGTCTTTGGAGTGTGGTCTCGCTTCAAATATCTTGGTGAGCCTTCTAAACATATAAATTAAGGTCTTAGTATGTTTATTGTGTGAAGAGTAAGGCTTGGAATTAAAGCATGGCTTGATCGAGGGGTTGGAACCCGAAACTAGTGTTGTTTCGAGGATGAACCTTGCTGGCCGATTTTGTTGGGGGCTGATTGAGGAGTATTTGGGCTTCAAATTGACTTATAATATCCTATAAGACGTGATGTGAAGTATTAATGGAAAGTATTGAAGTGACTTAGGGTTTAGAAGTGAATTATGACAAAATTAGTGCATGAACCTCTAGGTTGTGTCTTGCTTTGTGTGTGACCATGTGAACCGAACACATTAAGGGTTCGAGGGAGCATTGCCATGTATTCAATTGTTAGAAAAGGCATCTTGAATTGTCAATTGTATGGCTAATGAGAAATTAGATTAATGGAAATGAGAATCCAACGGCTTTTGATCCAAGATTGGTGAACCTTTCTAGGTTGACGAGGAATTCGTGGGGATTTTATACTTGTGGTATTGAGGAGAGTCGCTTGGTGTGAAATTCGGTTAATTGATTAAGGTAAGTGTTTCCTAAACCTTTATCTGAATGCTAGGACACTACTAGACGATTTATTGAATGAATTGAATGACTTGTGAATTTTATGAATTGAATGGTACGTGTGACATTCTGATTTCTAGTCAATTTCAGATTCATTAATGAGAAATGAATCTAGAGATGTAGTTCAGTCATATCTCGCTCGAACTTGATCAATTCGAGTAGGCTGACCAAAAGGAAAAGGCTAACGCGAGACATGATACGTGGACCTAGGGAATTCGGATAAGAAATGGTGTTTTGACCATAAGGATTGTCGAGAGGATATTTAGAACCACAAAAAGATCGATCCAAGAACGATTAGGGAATGCCTTGCGAGTGTCATGCGATTGGAGCGCAGGTGATGCCGCTTAACCAACGCACGATTTGTAAAATTTTCTTGAATCGAAAAGTGAAGATCGTAACCAAAGGGACTAGTGATAAACCCTCACAATTATATGACAACCAAAGCCTCCACGAATTGACTAGCCCTAAATGTGATGAGAATCACAGGGTCGATATGCGTAAAGTCTACAAAAGCCACCCGTCGGTTCGAGATAGGCTGGAACCACGTCCAATAGAGGAAATCATAAGAAACGAGTCTTGAAAAATTTGAAATAAAAAATCAAGAATTCCAACGTTATTCGAATTGATCGTCACCCTATCGAAGAGTTTTGGAGCGAGAAAACGATGTTCTGAATGTTGGGGGTAAAATTACCTTTTCGTCTCTCAAGCTTAGAACTTTGCCCATGCATTTGAAGAAGGGCAAATTGATCATTAAACCCTCCCAAGAGCTGCCGAATTCAAGGAAAAATGAGGGCCATTGGATCATGCATGATTGACATTGAGGACAAGTGTCAATGGATGGTGTAAAGAGTAGTCAAGTCTACTATTCCAAGTCTACTATTCAAAGCATTGACCAAGAGTCTTGAATATAGTCTTCTCACTCTCTCTCCTCACTCACTTGACCGGCCATTTCCACCCCAAGCCACCGAAAACTCTCCATCTTCTTCTCTCTTCTTTCTACCGCAGAAGACAAATTCTGGAGCTGCCTTTTGCCGCCTACGACGCCACTTTCTGGCAACCGGCCGACCACCGGCCAACCACACTAACTTAGATCTACGTCTTGCCAATCTCCTCGAATAAGAAGCGAGCCATTTGGACCACCGAGGAGATCCGGCCAAGGATTCTCCCGAAAGTCGACAGAAACAGACTCAACCTGAGCTAGGTGAGATTCCTGACCCTTTTGGAGGTCGAAATATTGGATTTTTGAGGTCAAATTTTATGGAGATCTAGTAGACATGTATATGAATCTGTGATAAAAAGTTGAGAGTGATTTGAAGAAGTTTTAACCTCGAAACGGTCTAGTGAACTATGGACAGAAACTGCCAGATTCTGACCTTAGACAATCCGGCGACTTTTGACGAGTTTCCGGCAATGATCCGACTTCAAACCTTCAGTGAGATCCCTAAACCCTTAGATAGACATGTTAAGAGGTAGGATAGTGTTTAAATGATGGATTTATAGTTGAATTAGGGCTGGACAAGTTGGGATTGCAGAGAACCGAGAGGAACCGGTTCGGTTCTGTGCATGGCCGAACCTTAGAGGGCTGATGGCTAGTGATTTTGAGTCTCAAGTTGATGATTAAGATATGCTAGGACGATGAGGATTATGTTATGGAGACTTGTGATTCGTGGATGGTTGAATTGGACTTGAAAATTGATGGAATTGGTGGAAATTCCTAGGTTGCGCGGCGAGTTCGACCTTGAACCCTAAAAGACCGAAACTTTGAGGATCCAAGAAGTGAATTTGGTGTTATCAAATGCAAGGTAAGAGAATCCTGAACTTATGATAGGAAGATTGGACTCAATTGGGTGAGTGGAGGATTGATTAGATTGATTTATGATGATTTTTCAAAGGGATAGCTCTTATTATATCCTAAGATGATATAGGATGATTCTGTGTAACACTGTTTATGCCTGAGTCGCTTGGCATGTCTGGATATCATTTGATTTGCTTTGCATGCATGGGATTTACGATTTGCACTTGAATTTGCACTGGCACTGTGTGTGTGCAAATGAATTGAAAATCATGACATGAGTTATGATTATGACATGAGTATGACATGGCGAGGCCCTGAGGCGTATGAGATGCGGGGCGAGAGATGGATATCCTGATGCGACGAGATCGCGGGTTGGAATTGATGTTGTATGGCGCTCTGATGCGATGAAATCACGGGGTTAAGATGGCCGCAGTCCTGATACGAACTATTCGCAGGACGGAGATATGAGATGAGAATATTGGCCTGGAGATTCATCGGAACTTGATGTGTTTACGTAGGTTGCCGATGATGGTCTGATGCGTTTACGCGGACCGAGCCTGATGCGATCTAATCGCGGGCTGGATATTGAGGCAGGAAGGAAGAGGTGGTTGTGGTGAGGTGACAAGATGAATTGTGCATTATCATCTGAGTGTGACATGTTGTCATAGTTGCATGCTTGCCATCTGTATGTCGTTATTTTATTGATTTGTGCTTGATATGCCTATGAGTGGAATTATTGGGGTGTATGACTACCTGAGTGGACGGTCGACCTAACCTAGGGTTAGGACTCTTTTACTGAGATGTGTATCTCACCTCTTTAGGGACCTCTACTTTTACAGATCCTAGGCCTTAGGTATATAGCCCATATGTTTTGGGGATCCCAAGGATATGATGACATATTTTGACGAGTTCCCGGATAGGCAGGGGAACATCTATGTGAGAAAATATACGATTGTATGGGTTGACGAGGGGAGCTCTAATTGAAAGCCTCATAGGTTTGAGGCATGGTTCAAGAAGGTCGGAGAAGAGACAATTGGGCCGCTGAAGCCCCACGAGGTACCCCAGGGTGTTATCCCTGATTGGTGCCAGACCGCCGGGAAGCAGGAGCTGCCGGAGGGTTTTGTAGTTGGGTTAAGGAATGGACCAGAGAAGACCCCGACCTTGGAGTTCACTGAGGACAAGGTGATTGTCATGGAGGCTATCGAGGAGGATCTGGTGGAGCCATCACATGAGGCGACCATGGAGGATTCTATCGAGGTCCAGTCAGAGACCTTCTTGGAGTATGAGCTGATAGAGGATGCAGAGGATACAGGTGACTCCAGTAGCTCATCTTAGGTGTCTTGACTCATTGGCTCGATCTTGTGATGGCGACCCCCGACCATGGCTATTTTGGACGTTGAGGATGGTCATATTTTGATGTGCTTGCCTCGTCGCCCCTTGCCTAGCGAATTGTAGTAGCCGATATTTATATGAACCGTATATTATGATGTATGATAGTTATTATGCTATCCAGGTCCCACTTAACTTATATTTTGTACAAGGAGTAATTTGAGTACCGCTTCAACATGCTTAATGTATGTATTGTCTCTCGACTTATTTATGGATCTTGGGACCACGAGAGATGTGTTGTTTGTTTGTAGGGATGTTCGCGTGCTCGAAGGGTTCGGGGCGTGACAGTACGTGTTATGACGGCATTGTGAACTCAATGAGAAAATGTGGAGGATACTGATTGGCCTGTGGCCCCAGTGTTATCGGATGGTGGTGAACTCGAATAAGAATGAGAATGCCGATTGGCCTATGGCTCCAGTGGCATTGAAGGGCTGTGAGCCTTGAAAATACCGACTGGCCTGTGGCCCCACTGGTACAAAGACATCGATTGGCCGTGGCCCCGGTGATGTCAGATGGCAAGAGTGCCAGAAGAGTACGCGGGTGGATGAGAAAGTGGTGGCAGTTATATATCGATGCATGTGCTTGAGCATTGAGCTTGGGACCCTGATATTGAATGCAGTTGATTGTACTATACATCCATGCTTGGCTATTGATATTTTTGTTGGTTGATGTCATATTGAAATCATTGATGCCTTATGCCATTGCATTATTGATTTCTTGCATTTTTTGTGGTATTTGTGTGTGGTCTGGGGGGACTGGTAGTAAGGTATAGGGTTAGGTTTCACTTTCTGAGATGTCAATCTCACCCCGTAGTAGGATACCATTTTCAGACCCCAAGCCTTAGCTATGTTGCCAATCCGATTGGGCGATCCAACGGAGATGACCGCCATTTTTGATGAATTTCCTGCTAGGAAGGGTATTGTGTATGTTAAGAAGCGCACAACTGTTTGGGTAAACGATGGTAAGCTGGAATTACAACCCTACCGCTTTGAGGCATGGTTCCGTCGATTGGGAAACAGTAGCTTGATGGGACCTTCACTGTGAAATGATGTTTCAATGGAGGTGGTTCCGAATTGGTGTCATATGTCCCGACCTGAGATCGAGGTGGAGAACCCATCATTAGTGGAAGGTTCGAGGTACATACCTGAAGAGTCAAAGTCTCCACCGCCTTCAGAGGAATACAAGGACTACGTTGAGATCTTTGCTGATGCGATCGAGGCCACCGACAAGGACAACGAAGCAGAAGCTGAAGAGGAAACCAAGGAAGACACTGAAGAATCTTATGAGGAGGTACCAGCTGAGACTTTTTCTGGCTACAACCTAGATGATAAGGAGTACGACGGAAATGACGATTCAAGCAGTTCATCTGAGTAGCTGAATGAAGGGGTTTAGGTAAAATAGGAATTAGGAACCATTTTGGTGTTAGGCTCTGAGGAAGGTGAAGTGATAACATTTAGACCATAGGCCTTAGTTTCTTTTTCTTACCCAAGTATACGGCTTTATTCTTTTTGTCTTGTTCCTTTTGTCCTTTGTATTGGTTATGTGTGGGATGTACAAATAGGTGTGCTTTTGAACCATTCCAAACTTCCCTTTTTATTCCTTTTTGTACGGACATGTTTGTTTTACCTTCTGTATGCGCATTTCATATCATATTAGGCCATGTGAGGTTCTTGGGAAATTACTGGCCTGAGGAGGATATAATGAGTTCAAAGGGACGCAGGGCGTTACACCTTACGTGCATTAAATTCAATTTTTGTTCTAATATCATTCATGCCACCCTTGTAATAAATCATCTTGCATGTCATTTAGGATTGTCATAATTTTCGCATTTTATGTATAATTGCCCGTCATTCATGCATTACCATGCCATGTCCTCTAAGCTCATGCATCACCATGTCGTGTGTCATTTAGATTAGAATTTACATTCTTTCTTGCATTAAGATTTGATTTTTCCAAAGTCATCGTGCGTGATCATCTTTTCTCACATCATATAGTCTCATATCTTATTGCATGTCATTTGGTTGCATTTTGCATGGCATTCTTTTAATCCAGAAACTCAAACAAAAAAAAAAGAAATTGCACCTTAATTTTTAACTGAGATCAATGAAATTTGCCAATCAAAAAAATTTGTCACGAGAATGGAACCGAAATGGTGTTAATTGAAAAATTAACATAACCAAGTCCTCGAACCTAAATCTCTAGTTAGTAAAAAATAAAGTATTCTCCTATACTTCATTTAGGTATCTAATCTACCTACCAAAAAAGATTAGTGGCAGTTTCGAAATTATTTTTTTTATTAAAATCAAGTGAACCTAAGTCACGAATTGGTAGAGCTTGGGAGAGCTCGCGCTAGGTTAGTTAATTCATTTAATTAATCCGATAATCCATTAACCCGAAATTCAAATCGAATTTTAGGCCGCGACACCAGGTATTTATCATCTTTCCCTCATATGACCACACAGTTCACATCCGGCAAACAATCCATTTCATTATCTTTTATTAAGGCCGGATGCTCATTCAGGCATGTTAAAAGACTCGGTCCAAGGTCGTTTTCTTGCAAACAAGTGTCTTTCAACTTCGCACGCGGTCATATGCATATGCATACTATCATTAGACTCTGCTATCACGGAAGGGCGATTAACCCCCAAATAGACAACCAATCAATCAGTGAACATTCAAGACATTCAATCAGACATTTCAACGAGGCTATCAATTCAATAGGGCCAAAGCTCGAACACAATCAATTAGGTAACGTCAAGCTCAATTTGTGCAATGTCCTTTATTAATCAATTTAGTTTAAAACGTTAATCGTTCGCGATCGAACCACATCTAACAAACCATCAATCAACCAGTCAATTTAATCTAACAACAAATAGCCATGGTCGATATAATCAATCTAGCTAACTTAATCAATGTGGTCATTTAACCTAATCTCAATTTTTATCTAAACCAGCCCCGATCGCGTACTTAAATACCCTAATTGACTAACCGCCTAATCTTAGATGCAATTAGCGCCTTAACCAAGGATTAAGGTCAACTCACCAGCTCAGCAAGCTCAAGCGGTCTCGACGCACGGCGGCAGCGGCTAATGGCGATGTCGACGATCCTCGGTTTACTTGAATACCAAGGCTCGGTAACTCGACTCGGTGGTGGCTAGGACACGGTTAGAGGGTCTATCATGCCCCGCGCCCCGGGTACGAGCACGTAACACCCTGCAAGCACAAACTCTCTCGAGCGTCCTATGATTCACATGAATCGAGCGATGCATAATATCGATAGCATGCAGAAGCGATAAAATACAAAGTCCTCTGTACAATAATAAAGGGAACCCGGGTAACGAGAATACCAACATATAAACATAGCCTCCCGACTGTTCTTACAAGAGCATTGGTAGACTAAACTTGCTAGTCGGTAAGGGTGACAGGACCAGTACAAAAGACGATCATCAACATCTCCAAAAGAAATAGGGCATCGAGGTCCTCATCAAAATAATAGTCCAGAAAACGAAAACTCGTAAGTCGAGCTACTGGATTCGTCAGTCTCCTCAACATCTTCAGTAAGCTCGTACTCCGAGAAAGTCTCCGAGCAAACCTTCACTGTATCTTTCATTGTCTCGTCAGCTGACTGTTCCACCAGGTTGTCCTCGGTAACCTCAATCTCAGTGACCTCGTCGGTGTCTTCCAAGGTTAGGGTACTCTCGGGGATATTTTTTTAGCCAGCTGCTGACCCCTTGGCCTCCACAGAATCCCGAGCGGGATGACACCAACTAGGGATTACCCCATGGGGTACCCTGGTAGGCTTTAGTGGTCCTGTAGTAACTTTCCCTACCCTCCAAAATCAAGCCTCGAACCTATGATGCTTCCAGCTCTTTCTACCCTCATCAACCTAGACTACAGTACACTTCCTAACGTATACGATTTCCCGTCCGTCCAGGAACTCCTCAAAATATGCGGACATCTCTTTCGAGTCACCTAGTTTGATTGGCAATATTCTCAAGGCCTAGGATCTGAAAATGGGGTCCCACAACGGGGTGAGATTTACATCTCAGTAAGACAGGTCCTAACCTTAGGTTAGGCTAACCGTACACTCAAGTGAATGCAATCATGAACAAAAATGCACAAGCAATCACATGAGGCATTCAATAGTCATTAAATAACATACGGGTGCAAACGAGTGTCAAAGCATGCAACCATGACATCATATCACATCATTGGAATCAAGCACATATTGCCAAGCCAGATCATACTTTCTATCCTTCCAGTCCTCCTTATTTTCACGCCCGCGTTTAGAACGTCTCAGGCTCGATCCGCGTAAATATGCCTCAGACCATCACATTGACAAACCCGCGTAAACGCATCAGGTTCAATTTCATTCCAAGCTTGTATCGACACATCTCAAATTCCGTCCCGCGTCTCAACGCGTCAAGACATTGGTCATTTCAACCCCGCGTCTCAATACTCCTCAAGGTACCATTTAACACAACCCCGTGGCTTAACGCCTTAGGGTGTCACAAGTTTCTCAGACATGCCAAATGCTTATTTCAATCCAGAACTCATGATCAAGTGCAAACTCATGCAACGAGCAACACATCTATGGCATGCGAGACAACTAAATTCAACACTCAAATGTGGTAATCAATTCACGACACAAGCATTCAACAAGCATTCAAGCCATCTTTACCTCTCAAGGATGCACAATGGACAATCGCACCATAGTTCCCAAGAACCAATCTAATTCATACCCAATTCACCCAATCGAGTCCAATCCTCCTAGCCAAGGTTTAGAAACTTCTTACCTCAAGTTTAATTCAATAAAATTCTTTTCCAAGCACTTCAATCACCCGGTCCAACAATTTCTGAAACAAGGCAGCCTCGCATCTATTGGAAATAAATCCAATTCATCAATTTTTCTTTCTCAATTCACCAATCCATGAAGCAAAAACCTCAATGACATATTCATCGACATCCTAATACGTCTCAACGATGAATTTGAGACTCAATTCCATCACCAACAGCCCCCCACAGATTCAGTATGCACAGAACCAAAACAGGGCATTTTCGGTTCTATGCATATCTCAACTAATCAACCCTTAAACTAACTTAAATCCTTAATTTATCCACTAATATACTTGCTAACATGTATTTCTAGGAGTTAGGAAGTCTCACCGAAAATTTTAGCTCAAGGCGACGTCAGAAAGTCCACAAACAATAACGGTTCCTCCAAGTCCTCAACCGGTCAGTTTTTCCCTTCAAACACAAGACTCATTTAGGGTCAAAACTCCGTAAAATTTATCCAAACTTTTTACCACAACTCATTCTACATGTCCTCTAGATGTCCACAAAATTTGAACGAAAGATTCGAAAGTTTCGAGGTCCTACGAAGTCTAAACAACAGCTTACCTCTAGCAGCGATGGTTTCCGTCGACTTCTGGGAGAATGGCCGGCCGGAACTTCTCAGTGGGCCAAATGACTTGATTCAAGTTGGAGGTTGTCGGCAAGAGGATGACGAAGGTGCTGGTTATGGTTCAAGCTCAGGTGGTGGCCATAAGGGGTGGTCGATGGTAACGAAACCGGCGGGTAAAGCTTGTCGGGCGTGGAGCTGGTTCGGCCGAATGAAGAAGGAAGAAGAAGATGAAGAATTGTAGAATGAAGATGGTGTTCGACTGAGGGAGGGAGAGAGAGAGGTATATACAAAATTGAGAGTCAACCATGAAGAATGGTAGGTTAAAAGTAATTCAATCAATGTCAATGCCTAATCCTTTGACACTTATCTTCATGTCGATCAAGGCTCATCCAAGGGTTGTGGTTTTTCTTGATTTTCGACAGCCTATAGGGTGTGGTTAATGACCAAAATACCCTTATCCATTTATTAAGGCAATGCCAAGACTTGAGGGGCAAAATGGTAATTTTACCCTCGACGTTCGGAATGTCGTTTTTCTTATTCCAATTTTCTTCGATGAGGTGACGTCCGATCCAATTATAATGTTGGAATTCTTGATTCTCCATTTTCTAATTTCGAGACTCGTCTCTGATTCTTTTTTCTATCAAATGTGATTTCAGTTTATCCCGAACTGACGAGCGGCTTTTGCAGACGTTATGTGTATCAACTCTATGATTAATATCGCACTTAGGGGTCGTCAATTCATGGCGACTTTGGTTGTCATGTAATTGCGAGGGTCTATTACTAGTTTCGATGGTCTCGATCGTCATTGTTCAATTTAGGAGAATTTTGCAAATTATACATTGGTTAAACGGCATCACCCGCACTCCAATCGTATAATGCTAGTAATGCATTCCTTAATCGTTCTTAGATTGGCCTTTCATGGCTTTAAATGTCCCCTCGACAATTCTTATGGTCAAAGTGTCATTTCCTATTTGAGTTCCCTAGGTCCACATACCTTGTCTCGCGTTAGCCTTTCTCCTTTGGTCAGTCGACTTGAGATTGATTAGATCCGAGCGAGATACAATTGAAATACATTGTTAGATACGTTCTCATTAATGAGTCTCGAAATGATAGGAAAATCAGAATGTCACAGGGTAGGCAGGGGTTGACGGGACCATGGTGGAGCTTCGGCGACCGGTGCAGTGCTGAAACAAAATTGGTCAGCAGAGGTGAAATGGGGAAAACAGGGCTGTTTCGGGTGGTTCTCGGCCTCAAGGACCAAGGCAAGGCCTGCCAAGGCTTGGAGACTTGTTAAAGGACTGAGGACCATCGTCAGGACCGATGGGGAGTGACGGGGGCCGGCTGGAGGTGGCGAAGCAGTGACAAGACAGAATTGGCAAAAATAGAGGAATCGCACGACCAAAATAGAGGAAGAATTCTAGAGCCGATTTTGAGCTCTACGCACAACAACCAGCTACCACACTCTTCGAGGGTCGAGGAGGGAGCTCAGGGTGGTCGTCGATGGCAGTGGTGAGTGGCGGTGGCTTCGGGTTTGGCTTGGGTCGAGGTAAATCCAAGCTAAGCTCGAAAATAGGGCATCTGGGACTTTGGGTTGTTTGCAATGACTCTAGCGGGTAACGGCCAGCAAGGTGACATCGAGGCGGTTGATGGGGAGGTGCAGGACGACGGTGAGGAGATGAGGGGTATTGGTGGCGACGAAAACGACCGAAGGATGGGTTGGGTCTTCTCGGGTCAAAGGTGGCGAAATAGGGACTGGGTTTCCACGGCTATTTTGTGACCGTTCGACGACCAACAACGGTGCCAGAGGGGTTAGTGGCGGCGGCGAGGTGAAGCTTGATGTGGTGGTGGTCGGAGAAGCGGCGATGGCGTAAAATGAAGAACGAAGGAGAAGGGTGGGGGTTCGACTAGGGCTATTCTCTAATAGAGAATAGAGATGAGCGTGAGGGAAAGAGAGAGAGGGTGCGACAAAGAGAAAAAAAGAGAACAGAGGAGAAAGGGAGTGAAGTGATTGGTTGGTAAGAGTTGACATGGCATGGGGAAAGATGAAATGTAGGGCCCACCATTGAAGTTTGATTTTTTTTTTTGGCTTGTAGTGCATAAAGAAGTGACAAAATGGTCATTTGATAAATCAGGACTGAAATGAAATTTTGGTACACTGGGCTAATGATATTTTTGGTAATTTCATAGGATAGGCTAGATCAGGATTAGGCCCCGGCGCGAAGATTGAAATCCTAATTTGCGGCGGCTAAGAATTTCGAAACATAATCTAAATTAATCGAAACTTTAGAGTTCGTCCAATTATCGTCTCTTCACTCCTTAAGGTCCAAAATATTTTATAGACTGAAATTCAATTAAATTTCCTTTTTATTGAATTCAGGCATTCACAATAGTCGAATTTTCAGGGCGTCACAGGTTTGTACTAAGAGTTTTAGGATTAAACATGATACATTCTTTAGGAGATCTGAAGGTGGGTTTGGCCTCCTATGTACAAACTGGTCTGAAGCTGATACCGCTCTCTTGATGAGATCATGGTAAGTCGAAACCAGTTGTTGTGATTAAATGGTTATACTCGTCTTACTCGATGTAACGGATGCCTAAGCTAAGTGAAGCATGGTATAATCTAATGTGTTTTATGGGGAAGGCTCGCTTGGCGTGACTTGCCAAGCGCCACATAGGCTAATTTTGCTACTGAAAATCTGTCGGTCCATGACACATATATCAATGCTTATACAAATCTATAATGCAACAACGATATCTTAAGTTAAATGATTGTTCTCCATTTTTTGTCAAAAATACGTAAAAAGGACCTTTGGGCAAAAATTTCAAGTCCACTCTCGAAATCGGTTGACGAGAGCTAATCTATCCAGTTCAACACAACCCACACAGCCCATATCGAATCCATATCCATGAGTTTGCCAAAGTATTACAAAAACTTAAACATAGATTTCACAATAACAAGAGAAGTTGATAGCATGAATTTGCTTTTGCCAATACCAAGGCAATACTATATCATGAAACTTTGGAACTCACGTTAGGTTGAAGAATAAGGGTTGAATTCTTGCTGCATCACTAGCAAGGAAAAGAGTTACGCTTGTGCATGCGCGAAAGAATGAAGAACAATAGCTTGTCTTGTACTGTGGCAGATGTAAATGAAAATGTTTGAGAAAGCAAGGTTCTCGTGCCAAGACGACGGCGAGCATTGTCTGTTTTAAGAGACCAATTTCTTAAAGTAGAAGTTGAAATGACGTCGAGAGAATCGGAAACAGAAGAGGGAGGGAAAGAAATCCTGCTTCGGCAGCCAACTAGCTCCTCTTCTCTTCTACTCCACGTTCTCAGGTGGGGAAAATTGTCAAAAAAGTCCTAAACTTATTCTACCTTTGCCAATTCAGTTATAAACCATTTTAATTTTGTCGATTCAGTCATAAACCTTTTGCATTTGTGTCGATTCAGTTCTCAACCTTTTTTTGTGCTGATTCAGTCCTAAACATTTTGTATTTGTGTTGATTCAGTCCATCCGATCAATTTTGATGGGCCGGAACTGACGTGGACTTCGCCAGCGCTGACGGGGCAATTTTTACAAATATTTTAATAATTTTTAAATGTTTTATTTAATTTTCTTTCTTTGTTTGTTTTTCCCTTTTACTGTTCATCTTCTTCAACCTTCCTCCTCCATCTTCCTTCACCATACTCTATTGTAATGTACATTTTATGTACATTTTAGGCTAGGGACTGGCCTGGACAACACATTTGACCCGACCTTCGAGCCAAGACAGAATATTGTCATCTCTACCTTAGCCTTACACAATAAGCCAATGCTGCATCAAAAACAAATCGGTGCTGCAAAATGAGCACTCTCGAAAAAAAAATCGCTGCAGCAATAATGAAAACTTGGTATCCAATCATTTCAGATGCACAGATTATATTAATCGTTTGGTTCGACCTGTCACGTGACAACTTAATCTCAAGTTAAGATATACCGTCACCATCAAATGTAGCAATTTCGAAATGGAAGCTGCTTTCCTGACAGTCTGACGGTACTGTCATTATTTCTGACTCTACAATTTTTCAATTAATGAGTGACTTATGCAAAATACGCAGTGATGATATATGGATCTACTATAAAAAAATATCTGAAAATACTATTAAACTGTTAGGAAATTGTTTTCCTTTCGAAAGTCATGTCAACAGAAATGGAAAGTGGCCAACAGGGTCAGCACATCACCACTACTCCTACGATTCATAAAGCAAATGAGTAAGGAGAAATCTTCCAAAAGCTTACACAGGTCTTGATGGTGTTTTCCAAAAAAAATTAGATCGAACTAAACACGTTTCAACTTTTCAAACTACAGGAGGCTTTTTGAAGAATCTTTGACTACTTTTCAACATTGAGGTCTTCCGAGGGGAAAAAAAGAAAAGAAAAAATATTGGGGTTGACAAACCTGACGGTACCATGATTAATCATCACGAAGGCAAGCATAGCATTTGGACAGCTAATAGAATACCTTTTATAAAGATGATGATTTTCCAAATGTTCACATTCTTTTATTTTAGAAAATGGAATTTTTTTACACTGCTAGATATTTGAAAGAATTGGTAGAAAAAGACTACCAATCGTGTTATTTTTTTGTAACTCGTTCTTGACAGCTTAATTATATTTTTATGAGGAAAAAAGCTCTTTTTTGATATTTTACAAGTTATTGACTTACTTACTTTTAATTATCTTTCTTACCCACGTCTGATTTTAATAAACCGTATGTAAATTTATCATTCCTTATTTAAGTGATCTACCGACTATTTTTCGGTTGAATAACTAATTTTAGGTTATCAATTATCATTTGAGTTTTTTTTGTCAACGTTTATTTTGATTTTTCAAATTATCAATTTTTATTTTTCTCTTTTACAGATGACATTATATTTATCATCTCTTCAATAAATTTATCAATTTTTATTTGGGTGGCTTACAATTGTTTTTTTTTTTTTGTTCATTAGACAACTAACAAGTCTTGGCTTACCAAACGTCATTTGAGTTGCTTCAAATATTTATTTTTCACTGTTTTTTAATTGATCAAATTGTCTATGAGTTACTAATTTAGTTGCCTTACCTACTCACACATGAAATTTACTAACTCCTTCAGACAATACTGCCTTAATTGGAGTGCTTATCAACATTTTCTAGATTAAGTTATCAACAAGTAACGAACTCTTATATGAATTGGTTACTGTTGATACCTAAAATTACCTTATGGGTCACGTGATGCGCACATGACAATGGGAGTATTCAGCTACAAAAAGATGTACAAAACACAGGTGAAGATCGGCTACAAAGATGCTGCGTAGGGGATGGTTTTGGTGAAATTTGTCTCAAAGCGTAAAATGAAAAAGGCGCGCGAAAGAAGACACGATCAAGGACAGTCAAAAGATTTGGCGGTAATCCCATCAAAAGGGACAAAAGAGGCACGAAAACCGTTGAAGACTCCATCAGCAAGGATTGTCGAGGGGAAACGTGCAAAAAAGCTGAAAGGTGAAAGCTGTCCAATAGTTATCGAAGCAAACCTCGTCCCCAAAGGGAGATATACTTGGAGCACTCGATAAGGACTCTTCGACGGTTACCAGAACACGCCTATGAATACCTAAAAGTATTCTACAACGAGGACACACACAAAAAACAACACAACAAATCTTTATCTTTCAATCTAGCTTAACCTTAGCTGTAGCTTTTAGATTCCCGTCGTTGAATCAATTCTGACGTGTTTCATATCCAGAGTTAGGTGTCGTTGATTAAATTCCAACTTCTACTAGCCTAGTCTAGTGCCTTCAATTAAATTTCGATACTGTATTGGTTCATTCTCCACCCGTCCAACATTGACGATTCAATTCCCGTGCTGTGTCCTACATTTCCGCCTGTCTGGTGTCGTCGATTAAATTCTGATATCGTATCCTACAGTGTGGTTCAGCATCGTCGATTCAATTTCGGTATTGAGCTTCGCCCCTCTTTTTCCATCGAAGCAATTCGATAAAGTTCATTGAAATTCATCTCCAGCAGGTTCATCGAAATCTTGTATAAAGCTGTCGAAAGACACGCTCCTATCAATAAGATATCTTGCATTTGACACTCTCTGTCCATAGCTTGCCTGGAGCCCTTCTTTTTTAACGAACTACTAACATTCGAAAAAAGGAATTTTTCGTGATAGCAAACCTTGTGGGCTCCAAACTCTTGGGCCGAACCCTAGGAGAATCGATTGGGCCTCACCGAGGGAGATTTTTCGTGCAACAATCCTTTTTTGGCACGCCCGATGGGACGAAGGTGTCAAGTTTGAGAGAGTGCTATGCCACATACAAGAGGCAGTAGCAATCTAGACGGAAACGAACTCGTGGAAGAAGTACGAGCAGAATCTTCAACAATTCGAGGAATCCAAGATCCACCCAAATTGACGATTGTGAGGTTCAACAACGACATGTCGAAGAACCAAGGCGAAACCCTGAAGTGACGCCAATCATGTTATCCTCAATAAGGCGTACGATCGAGGAAGCTCAGAATGAATTGGCTGACCATATGGTTCAACGTATGACTGAGGTTGTCAAGCTGTTGATCATCAATACATACCATGAGTGCGCGTCGGGATGACATGGAGCATCTCCAGGTTTTCCACAGCCTCGGATAGGAAATCTTGTCACACCTTCGATGAATGCACCATTATCAACAACAAGCGTAGGACTCATTGGTCAGAACACACCACTGGTTGTACCTATTAGAATTTTGCCACGAGGAGAAACTCTACTGACAATTGAGCCCAATCCTTGAGCAAATGATCCAAATATATTCTCAGGCCATCATCTTCAATAAGAAATACCTAATACCCAGTATGGGACTGCCACACAGGCAAATCCTATACCCATGAATGAGCAACCTGCACCCACGGTCATTAAGAACCACGAAGCGTTACCAATCGTCCCTAGGGGTCAATGGCAGCCCAGGGGGGAAGATCAATACCCTCAGATTAGGGGGCAAGATTAGCCAGGGCTCCTCAGCAGATTCCACACCCAGGGTATCAATAGGTGAATCAGATGTTACAACCACAGGGAAATCAGCCATTGCCACAAATCTTTCAACCCATCATGCAACCAGCGTATCAAGTGTTGCCACATCCTGGGTATCTGCCGCCATACCAACCGGTGTACCAAAATCAACCGTTTGTTGATCAAGGGTTGGATATAATGATCCCGCAATAGGATACAGGGTCAACATTTATCAAAAACTATACCCGGATTGGATGGACACAATCCCTTATCCAAGAGAATTCAAGATACCAGAATTTACACTGTTTACTAGTGAAGACGACCAGTCCACCATGAACACATTAATCGTTTCTTGGCATTATGTGGAGATGCTACTCATGCTGATCACTGGAAGTTTAGATTGTTCCTATTATCTTTATCCAGAACAACATTTACCTGGTACATTGCTTTGCCACCAAATTCGGTGCTTTCATGGGAACAAATGGAGCGCCTTTTTCATGAGCAGTTCCCACGAGATGTGCCAAACTTGTCTGTAGCTGATTTATCAACAATGAGGCAAATGTACAACGAGATTGTAGACCAATTCATTACCAAATTCAAGCGAGCTAGGAGCAAGTGTCTAGTTCCCTTACCTGAGAAAATATTTACAGAATTCGCCTTTAACGGGCTGAAGTTCGAAATATGAGATAGGATGGTGGGTCATCCGTGCGCGGATCTATTCAAGCTATCTACCATAGCTGTCAAGCATGAAAACTTACTTAGGGAAAAAGACAAAAGGCACATTCGAAAGGGAGAGGGAAATTTTGTTGACACTCATGATCTTGACGAAGAACAAACAGATCCTGTCGAAGTTGTCGTGGCCCAATTAATTGTAGACAAACCATATATTTGTCAAGCATTGATGCCAGCAAGAATGAATGAAAAGTCAACCATCATGGCCAAAGCCAAAGAGGTGGTGTATTATTCGTTTGAAACGAATCAAACTGAAGAAATTTTGACATATTATTGGCCGACGGGCAGATTAAACTAATAAAAGGGCAACAGATACCGTCCAAAGAGGACATGTTCGGTAAAATATACTGCAAATGACGCCACTCATGGAGCCATAATACGTCAGATTATTTTGTTCTCAAAAAGAATATCCAAGAAGCCATCTGACAGGGAAAGATTCAGTTCGCCGATGATAAGGGTAAGTCTCCCATGGATATTGATACGGACCCATTTCCTGTCATGATTGGGATGGTATCCTTAAAATAGTCAAACAAATGACAAGAATTGCCAAATTTGTGCGCACACTGCAAAAATAAATTAGAAGGCACCGGTCATAGCTTGTGAAACGATCGCATCAACCAGTGAAACCGGAACCCCCTGCAGATCAAGAAGATGGTCCCCAAGGAGTTGATTTAAAAAATCATTTAAGCAGAGGTACGAAGAAGGTGACCCCTCTATTGATATGCTAGGAGAACCCAGTGGGAAATTTGATTATTATGTAAGCTACAGTCCCCTGATAGCCCGCAATCAGAAGACAGTTTCCCACACAAGGAAAAACGAGTTCGATAGAAAGATGCATCAAAATCACCACACCCCGGTTTGACCACGCCACCAATAAACCTTGAAGATTCCAGCCAATCCGGTAAAAGGATCATAGTACGAGGTTATAGAGGCCCAAAAAAAAGAAGAAATCATGACTCGTACCAAGAAAAAAATGGTACAAAGGAAAAAGGAGGGCTCGCATGTTGCAGCATCAAGCTACCTTGTCTGAGTCAAGGCCAGTAAAAGAATACCCAAAATTTCGAAGAGCCAGAAACCTGATTTGGAAACGCAAGCAAGAGGAGTTACGACCAACTCAAGGGCAGGTTCACAGACAGCTCGAACCTTTGAAACCGTTAAGGCCGGAATCTCGATCCCAGGCTTACACAAGCAGGTTAGTTTTACCATTGAGCTCTTGCATGATTCAAGTTAGGCTCCCTAATGAGTTTCGATGGGAGCTGAGCCCGGAGTACCTTGACGATGAAGTAACCACCCAAGAAAAGGAGAGCGCGCAACTCTGTTTCGATGGCGAAGAAACTATGAAGTTCAGAAAACCCATCGAGGAAGCATCCAATCATTTGAGGTCATTAAATATTAATGCCAAGATAAGTGAGCGACTAGTAATGAAAGTCCTAGTAGATGGTAGTTCAATATTGAATCTCATCCCATACAGATTTTTTAGAAAGATTGGGAGAAGTGACAATGAGACCATCTCGTCGAACATCCAGCTATCAGATTTCACTGGGGAAATCACAGAGGTCAAGGGATATACGTCGCCAATCTTACCGTAGGATCCAAGACATCAAGAACATCTTTCTATGTAGTGGATACTGACGGCTCATACAATCTTCTACTGGGGAGGGATTGGATACATGGGAACCAGTGTGTCCCCTCTACATTGCATCAGATGCTGGCATTTTGGAATGGAGATAAGGTAGAATATGTAAAAGCCAATCCTTAGACTTCGGTCACATGGACCAGGATATTAGGGCGAAACCAGGTCATGCCAAATGATTTTTTACGTATTGCAAAGCCTCTTGAGACCGATTCAAGGGATATTGCTTTATGCCGTTTCGATAAGGGAAAAACTTAATGGATCCCTAGGAAGGAACCGGCAGTTCAGCTTGAAGAATTTACTGATGGAGGATCAATAATTATCACAAAGCCTCATTGAGAGGTATGAGGCCTATAAGGCCGAGCAAGCTGAGCTAACAGACGAAGTGGCTGATGGGATTATGGATTTCGAGGAATCTCTAATCAAGGAAGATGGCAAGGTGATTCAAGCTCAAGATCCATTATAAGAAGTAAACCTTGGAAATGAAGCTTCCCCACAACCAACCTACGTAAGTAAGTTGCTTGATCAGCCATATAAAGCACAATTGATAGACTTGCTCAAACAGTATAAAGATTGTTTTGCATGGAATTACCATGAAATGTCTGGTCTAGCAAGAAATATAGTCGAGCATCGACTACCGATTAAAAGAGGATTTTGGCCGCATCAGCAATAGCAACGGAGGGTCGCGCCTAAGGTAATCCTCAAGGTAAAAGAAGAGATCGAACGGCTCCTCTATGCTAGATTTATAAGGACGGCCAGATACATCGAATGGTTGTCAAATATCGTCCCAGTCAAGAAAAAGAATGGCAAGCTAAAGGTTTAAATTGACTTTCGCGACCTGAATGCTGCCACACCTAAAGATGAGTATCAAATGCCAATGGCAGACATGCTGATTGACTTAGCTGCTAGCAATGAAATCCTGTCTCTGATGGATGGACATTTCGGGTACAATCAGATCTGCATAGCCGCAGAGGATGACTACAAAATAGCCTTTAGGTGTCCTGGAGCTATTGGAACATTTGAATGGGTGGTCATGTCATTTGGATTGAAGAATGCCGGGGCCACATACCAAAGAGCGATGAACTTCATCTTCCATGACATGATTGGAGAATTCATGGAAGTCTATATTGATGACATAATTGTCAAGATCAACCAAGTAAGTCATCTAGACCATCATGAACAAGCTTTTGTTAGGATGCGTAAATTCAAATTAAAGATGAATCCATTAAAATGCGCTTTTGGGATAAAGGCTGGTAATTTTCTAGGCTTTCTTATCTATCAAATAGGAATCGAGGTGGATAAAAATAAGGCTAAAGCTGTTTTAGAATTACCGCCCCCCACTAACAAAAAATAACTCCAGATGTTGATTGGAAAATTGAATTTCCTACATCGTTTCATAGCTAATTTGTCAGAAAAAATTGAAGTGTTTTCCCCTTTACTCAAGTTGAAAGACGAGCAAGAATTTATTTGGGAGGAAAAACACCGGTTGGCTTTTGAACATTTGAAGAATTACTTGACCAAGTTACCAGTATTGATGCCACCAAAAGCAGGTAGGGCATTGAAGTTGTACTTATCTGTAACCGATACCATGGTCGGGAGTATGCTGGCCCAAGAGAATGATGAAGGAAAAAGCATGCCATGTACTACTTGAGCAGAATGCTTAATGACGCGTAAACAAGATACACTTCCATTGAGAATCTATGTCTCTCTTTGTATCATGCATATACGAAATTACGTCATTATATATGGTCGACTACGATACATGTAATTCAAAAACAGATGTAATAAAGTACATCTTGTCTAGGCCGATCATAAGAGGCCGGATTGCAAAATGGGCATTCACTCTCACGGGAATCAATTTGATGTATGTACCGCTCAAAGCAATAAAAGGGCAGGCTGTGTCCGACTTCATCATTGAATATCCAATGAGTTTAAAAATAGAGGATGATGAGCAGTACCTTCACATTGCGTCCTGGATTCTCTATTTCGATGGGTCGGTAACATCAGAATCATCAAGGGCTGGAATCATGACCATATATCCCCACCAACAAAAAACGAAGCTCATGTTTAGGCTTGATTTCAACTATTCAAACAATCTAACCGAGCATGAAGCCTTGATAATAAGGTTGAACGTCCTGGCTGACATGAAAGTACGATTGATCACGATCAAAGGTGATTCTCAATTGGTGATAAAACAGCTCAAAGGTGAGTACCAATGCCTAAGTGAGAACATCATATCACACTATGAACTCGCAAAGAAACTATTGTCGAACTTTGCGGAATATGACTTGGTCCATGTGAGGGGGACAGAAAATTCAGAAGCCAACGAATTAGCTCAGATGACATCCAGGTACAGGATATCAAGTGAATTAGCAAGTCATATTATCACTCAAAAGGGTGTTCTACTTTCATTAGAAGCTCGAGTGATGATGGTTCAACAAGAACCTTACCTAAAGAGTCATGGACCTTGCAGTAGAGACTTTAAAAGGCGAATCCTAAAGTACTTCCTGATTGATGACGAGTTATATCGAAGGATAGTCGACGGATTGCTATTGAAATGCTTGGGACAGAAAGAAACAATGCTCGCGATAACAGATGTTCATGAAGGGATTTGTGGAGCACACCAAGCAGGCTTGAAGACAAAATGGTTGCTAAGGCGACATGGATACTTCTGGCCAACGATCACGAAAGACTGCATTGACTATGCTAAAGAATGCCAACCATGCAAAAACCACAACGGACCAGAAAAAGGAGTTGAATGTCCATCCATCAAGGAGCCTTGTGCATCTGTCAAACCACGGTACAACGAGGCAAGAAACATTCAACCTAATCCTACATTAACACCACAGGCCAGTGTGCAAACGATATCAAGAAATTCCAAGGATACTCGAAGAGATGGAAGACGGAAGACGTAACGACAAAGCCAGCATAAGAGAAAAGCAATATGTTCCTTCGTCGAGGGTGTACCTACGGAATTACTGTGATAGCTCATGAATACGTTATAGGGAGAATTGACATAATGGAGTCCGTCGAGGTAAATATTGGTCATCCACACGAGGCACGTCGTATTCAATAAAAGGTGATAGACCGAGTAAGAACCAGATATCGAGAAGAGTGATGGATACAAGACCGGTAGCAAGGAAGAAGAAATGCGACGAGGGTGACCATTAGCAACACATGCTTCCAATCAGACCGTATTCTGAACGATCGATAGAAATACAACAGAAAGCCAATGGTTTGTTGATCCTAGCCTTCTTCCACACAGAGAAAAAAGACCCTTTCAACCGTTGGTACCAGCAGAAAAATTGTTTGTCGAAAGATGGATAAGAGGCGAAACGATGGTTATGAGTCAGCCAATCAAAAATACAAATAAACGATTGTTCAATAGGTGATGTCTCCCCTCAACGGCGCGGAAAGCATTCTACTAATATCGAAGGAGGAGGCAGTCGTTTAAGCTGAGGGCCCAGGACAATATGAGCATTTCCAAGTTGATGATCCATGAGGGAGAGAGAAACGTCCCCTTTATCTTCATGGTCAAGAAGATCATCAAAACACAACAAGCAAGAAGCTTTTGGGATTCCAAGACACTACGCCATACTCGCTTTTATAAGAAGTCAATAAACATAACTGGATCAGATTATTACGCGAACGTGGGAAGATTATGGATATTTTTTGCGCCAAAAGAAGATACCAAAGGCGGTATTGTTGAGATTTTTAGGTATACAAGGAGTTTTTGACGTCCAGAAAGAGTTTATACACCAAAGACTCGAACCTCTTGTTGCTCATTATTGATTTACTCTTGACTTGACGCTGGTGGGCCGCTTCTTGTGTCATCTTAGAAAGGTCTTCTTGTCTCTTCACCTCAAGGGTAGCGACGAATGTTTTTAAACGATCTTTAACCAGCGAACAACGAGACAACGTGGCGGACTGTCGAAGGAGTGTTTCCTCTAATTCCTTCTCTATCGCCAATTTCTGCTACTCAAGAGTCCGTTTTCTCTCATCTAGCTCAGCCATCTCCTTAACAACATCCTAGAGAGAATCCCTCTTCTGACGTACTAGTCACTCTACTACTTGGGCTTCGGCATTAGAGGGGTAATCAATAAGGCTAGTTACGATGACTATTCGCTCCTGATATTGCTTATAGTGAGAAAAGCCGGTAGAAAACTGATTTGAGAAATTCCTTATGCCGTGAGCAATACTTGGAGGAAGCAACACCATAAACTCTTCCTTGGTTAGTTCTGTCGTCACAGACTTGATACATTCAATCGCTGATGGATTGTCCACAAAAGAGGAAATCCCAGCAAAAAGGAGATCTAGGGAGCCCGACGGATTGAGTTTTAATCGATCCAAAGCTGTTACTGATGGGAAAATACCATGTTGATGCGTATCAGGAGGAGTTGAGGAAGTAGAGGGCTCCGCAAAGTAAGCTTGAATATCTACCAGTGAAACTTGAGTTGCAGATAGATCAACCTCAGTAAGTGTAGGATTGACAGCTACAAATGTTTGAGGAATTGTAGATGGGAATTCATCGTCAGGCTCTTCGACCACTAGGAGATTGCTAAGAAAATCTACTTGACCAGAAGTAAGTGCGAGCAATGGCCTGCCATGAACTTCCAGAGCTGGCGGATTGAATGATTCAGCAAGGGCAAACGGTTCACTGACAAAAGAGCTAGCGTTAAACTTTTTAGCCTGAGCAACACCCGGCAAAGGATCTTCGGGGTGAATTTCTGAGGGTTTGCCAGCATCGAAGAGGATGACCGAAGGCACATAACGTTTCTTCCAATAGAGAGAAATAACGGGTTCATCATCTTCCGACTCATCATCTGACATGCATAAATAACCCCAGGATCAAATCGAAGAACTCCAGTAGTGTTTTTAGAGAAACGCTAGTGCATTGAAGCAATCACTCAGGCACAACGGATGAAAGAATTATCATCATTGAATCTGTAGGCCTTCTTATCCATCAGCGAAAAATCCATAAGATAAAGAGTGGGCATGGGAACAGCTTGCCAAAGATCGAATTGCTGAGCGCAATATTAAGGAGAATAAGGTTCAAACCCCGGATAGAACCTACCTTTGAGGGACACCCGAATGGGAAGGTCTTTGGGGGAAAGGACGAAAATTAAAAAGTCACGAAAACTAAAAAGCTCATGAGTTTTCGGATCAAGAAGAAAGATAAGCTCAGCAGAACGATATGGGATCAAGTCAACCCTGTCAGAGCCACTTGATAAGATTTGTTAAAGGTAAAAAGTAAAAGACGGAACGCTAGGAGGAAAGTCTAATGGAATAGCAGAGAGCAACCTGATACTAATGTCCGAAGGTCCACCTTCTCGTCGAGGAAGGGAAATATCTGCAAATAGAAAGGGAAATACAATGTTATCCAAGCCTGGAGAATCCAAAGAGGACCGGACAACACAACATCCTTTGTATATGCCATCATTGATCGAGAGGCATGAGTTATGCTCCTATAAAGAAAGGCTAAAGCCAAAGGACCCAGAGCGATGTCTCTCCCCCTAGCAAGATTGGACACAAGGACAAGATAGTCTTGAGATACTTTTACGGCTGGGTTGAAGAAAAAATATTTCGACAACCAATACAAAAGGAAGGTTGTCCGCTCGGCAAGAGAGACACTGCCATAAGTCTTACAATGAAGATTGAGGAATTTTCTGTAAGCCAAGAAGGTCTATGGAGTAGAACAACATTCTAACGTTTCTAAATTCATGGCAGACGCACCCTGAGAAGCTAGGCCCACAATAGTGAAAACATCTAGAAGGGTGACCAATATTGGACCCCACGGAAAAAAAAAATAGTTGGTTGACAAAAATCAGAAGCTTATGACAGAACTCAGCAAACTCCTATTCAGATCGTGGGATAGCAAACTAACCTCCAGGGCCGTCCTGATATGAGATGTCGTCCAAGCAGCTGTAGTCAATGAGTCAGATTTAAGTCGGCGAAACCAGGCCAAAAACATGTTGTCACACAATGGAAAGCTGCGAAATCGCTGAGACTGAAGCGACCAAATGTCCGACATAGGAGAGGCTTGGATAGGAAGATTTTCACTTCGACGCAGCGAAAAACAAGTTTGAAGGGATACCGGGACAGACAAATGGAAACGAAGACTGGGTCCCAGGATAAACCCGAAATATTCTTTGGAAGTATTCAGAAGCTCCAAAAAGCAGTCATCTTTATTTTCGTCCTTCAGCTTGTCAAAGCGACCAATCATTTGTTTTGGGTTGGAAGAAGAAGATGAAGATGCCATGGAAAAAGATGAAAGCTGAGAACCAGAAAGGGTTTAGGGTTTAAAACAACAAAGAAGATGACGGTTGAGGACTTTCTATCTAAAAGGAATTACGAACCAAAAGTCGATGCGTCAAGGAAAAGGTGGAATGATCATACTCTCGGGAAAAGAAGTCATGATGATGATGCAACCGTCAAATCAAAATATTCTTTAAAAGACATAAATCCTTGGTTTATATCTTTTAAATATGGGGCATTTGTTGATACCTAAAATTACCTTATGGGTCACGTGATGCGCACAAGACAAAGGGAGTATTCAGTTATGGAAAGATGTACGCAGCACATGTGAAGATCAGCTACAGAGACGCCACGTAGGGATGGTTTTGGCGAAATTTGTCCCAAAACGTAAAATGAAAAGGGCGCGCAAAAAAAGGCACAATCAGGGGCAATCGAAAGATTTGGTGGTAACCCCATCAAAAGGGACAAAAGAGGCGCGGAAACCGTTGAAGACTCCATCCGCAAGGATCGTCAAGGGGAAAGTGCAAAAAAGCTGAAAGGTGAAAGCTGTCCAACAGTTATCGAAGCAAACGTCGTCCTCCAAAGGGAGATATACTTGGAGCACAAGATAAGAACTCTTCGACGGTTACCAAAACATGCCTATAAATACTTAAAGGTATCCTACACCGAGGACACACACAAAAAACAACACAACAATCTTTATCTTTTATCTAGCTTAACCTTAGCTTTAGCTTTTAGATTCCCGTCATTGATTCAATTCCGACATGTTTCATATCCAGAGTTAGGTGTCGTTGATTAAATTCTGACTTCTACTTGCCCAGTCCAATGCCGCCGATTAAATTCCGGTACTGTATTGGTTCATTCTCCACCCGTCCAGCACTGTCGATTCAATTCTCGTGTTGTGTCTTACATTTCCACCCGTCCAGTGTCATCGATTAAATTCCAACATCGTATCCTATAGTGTGGTTCAGCATCGTTGATTCAATTCTGGTGTTGAGCTTCGCCCCTCTTTTTCCGTCGAAGCAATTTGACAAAGTTCATCAAAATTCATCTCCAGGAGGTTCGTCGAAATCTTGTACAAAGCCATCGAAAGATACGCTCCTATCAATAAGATATCTTGCATTTGGCACTCTCTGTCCATATCTTGCTCGGAACCCTTCTTTCTTAACGAACTGGTAACGTTCGATAAAAGGAATTTTCCGCGATAACAAACCTTGTGGGCTCCAAACTCTTGGGCCAAATCCCAAGAGAATCGATTGGGCCTCACCGAGGGAGATTTTTCACGCAACAGTTACCCACGTTTGCTTAGTTTCTACAACTTACCAACTTCTTTTTTTTTTTTTCCAGAAAAACACCTTCTCTCATAATTTCACGAAAAAAAGTCTTTTATTCTCAAACTCCTTAAATTATCAGCTATTACTTTTTTTTTTAACTATCCTATCTCTAAATCTTCTATTGATGACTTTTGCAAAGCGCAGGAGCCCTATACCTATGATACTATCATCTCCACCTCCAATCCTTTTACCAGCAGAGCCGCATGCCTATTAGCCAACTAGTACTTGAAATGGCAAAACTTTTCTTTGGATGACTTATCATCTTTCTTCAATTAAGTTAACAACTAGTTCTGGGTTTCTCTAACGAGTTACTTAACGCTGATTTTTATTTTTAGTTTTAGGAACTACCACGTGTACCTGCCTTTTTTCACATTTGTTACCAAAGGCTTACATTTACCAACTATTTTGTGAAACTATCTGCCTAGCTTTATTAATGTGATTTGGAAACTTTTCTCCAATTAGATTACAATCTAGTTTTGGGTCACCGAATCACGTTTGAGTTACTTAATGACATTTATTTCGTGTTTTTCTCAAATTTACTAAATTTTTTACTAAGTTGCTACTTCTATTGGCATTTCTTACCAACTTTTTAAGTTTATTAATTTTTTTTAAAATTAGTAACTTTAGTTAGAGTGATTACTAAATTTTTTTCGGTCAAGTTACCGACTGCTTTTGTGTTGCCTACTTCAATTTAAGTTAGTTTCCAACGGTTTTTTTTTTTGGTTTTTTTTTGTTTTTAAATTGCCGACTTCTCTTATCTAAAAAAAAAAAGTTATCTAATTTCAAATAGCTTTAATTTACATACTATTATACGATATCAACTTTGATGCGTGTCATATTAACTTTTTCTTAATTAAGTTACCAATTAGTTTTGGGCTTCCAACCCTCATCTGAGTTGCTCACCATTGGGTAACTCACCACGTTTTCTACAAATTAATATTCTCTTACTAGCTCTTATAACAATTAGCTACTAACATTTATCAAATTTTTTTTTAAATTAGTAACTTCTTTGATCTCGTATAAAGAAAACGTCTCTTCGTATTTTACCAACTTTTATTTAACTTTCTTACCAACACCTAGAATTTATCAATTATCATATCGAATTTTCAATATTTGTTTGATGGTTTACCAACTTTTTTCCCGAATATGTCAGTTAGCGGAAAATTCTAATAGCTAAAAAAAGAAAATAAACGTCGGTAACCAACTCAAATGACAGTTGGAATCCGCAACTAGGTAATAACTTAATCAAAAGTTGATAAATTGCTTAAATTATAGCTAGTTATTTCATGCAAGAGTTGATGAATTTAATGCGTGATTATGAGAAGTAAATGAAAATTGGTAAAAGATATAAAATTTGGCAATGAAAGGAGTGTTGTTTACCCATAACCAGTTGATAACTTAACTAGAAAAAAATTTGGTACGTAATTTTAATTAAGGTTAATCAATTTCTGAAAATAGTTCGTAAATTTAAGCCGTTGCTAAAGAAATGCCGTATAAACATTTATGATGACCAAAAAAACAATTAGCGAATTAAGAAAACGAAGAAATCTCAATAAGTACGTTTCAAGGAAGAGTTGGTAATCTCTGAAAAGAGTTAGGAAATATAAGGGATGTTAACCAAAGTGAATAAAAATTGAACTAAATAGAAAAGTTGGTGAACCAGGAAAAACAATAAGACATCCATAAGTTACTCTAATGAGAGTTTGCTTCCGAAAAGTAGTTGGTAATTTAATCGGCAAAAAATAGTTCGGTTAGTAATTCCATAGAAGAGCTAGAGATATCGAAGTGTTGGTAATATATCCAAATAAGAATGGGTAAGTAACATGCAAATTCCTAATTTATACATCATCTTAAAAGTAATTGTAATTACATGAGAATATCAGTATGTCATCAACATGTAAATTACCAAAATAAAGTAGAAGTCTCCATGTTTTCTATTAAAAACTTTCGATGTTTGCCAATACTTATTGAAACGTATCGGCCAGAAAAAAAAAAATCCCTATATTTGGGAACGGGACAATAGCAATATGCAAGATCGATATAATTTCAATGACGATTTTCTAGTAATTTAAGAATGCTTATTGAAATATTGGGACAAAGGCTGTGTTTGGTTCGGCTTTGGGAATGAGGCTTGGGGAAATGCAAAGTCACTGAAAAACGTGAAATTACGCGAAATTTGAATTCCTAAAATGCTGAGTCGTATCCACAATAAAAACAAATATCTCTTAGAAGAGAGTTCACATTCGCAGAAAACATCTTACAATATACAAGTAGTCTAAGATTTTGTCTACACTGTCAAAAGTAACTTCCTTGTTTTTCCCTGTATGCATGAAGCCCCTTAATGTTGTCTTGTATCTACATATATTTTAACATAATTAAGCCGTCCGTTTTTCTTCGTCGTCCAATTGCTCATTACCTATTTCCCAGTTTCACGTCTACAAAGTCTAATCGATATACTTTGTAACATACAGATCTTATATACAAAATTACATCAGTTCTTATTGTCATACTCGCTAATCCTTACTCATGTATTAATCCACTAATTCTTGTTAGTCGACCGGTCTGCAGAAGCAGAGATCTGGGCTTCGCCGAGCTCTGCAAAACTCAGTAATGGAGTGGCTTGGGTCTGTGAGATCTGGCTATTCAAATCCAAGATTGGATTGAGTAACAGAAGGAATTGACTCCACTAATGTGAGCAAAGATATCAGTTGCATCCATCATCTTATCTTCTTTCACAGCCACCTGAAACAAAAGCCGACAAGGTGTTATATGTGGCGAAAAGGATGATCAGGCGATGATTATTTATTTGTTCTCGTCTTGGTCATAGATATCACAATTTGGAAGGCATCGGTTGATCCATGGAAGTTTCTTTAGAACAACAGATATGGCATGTTCAATGCAGATTTCCTAAGGAAAGTCATTCTCACTTCTTCCTTTTCATCATCATCAAGATGTCCACAAGTGAGCCTAGAGTTCTCCCCGAATTCGTCATTCTTTGCAAATCTCCCTCTAACTCTAGGACGGCTGTCTGCCAGAGTTTTGCGACATGCGTACTGCAGATATTGGGAAAGCTTCTTCAGCTAATGTCCTAGGAAAGGTAAACCAATACAAGAATAATGCGAGGAGAAAGACAATGAAGACCTTAATCTTCTTGCTGAAGTTCCTTTCGTTCCTCTTCTTCAGGTATCGATGGATCTTCTCCTTCCTCTGCTCAACCGAGAGCTTTCCTACTTTGTAAGTTGTGTCTTCTAGGTTTGAAACATCTGTTGCGAAAGGTGCAGAACTCGCGTTTCCATCCATCAGCTTTTGGCTCTCAGTGCAAAATGCCTTGCGCAGTATCAAATTGACACAATGCCATGAGAATTTGTTATAATCCAAATGCTACAAGAGCACATCAGATCTGATGCCATGTGCGTACTAACGGCATTGAACTTTGAAACTTCATATTCAAAATGAAGCATAATTTGCTGTAAAACCGTATCAATACCTGCATGTCCTCAGGCACAAGCACCCGGGTCGGATCCGAGCAAAAGATTTCACCGTTATTGTCATCCTGGTAATCCCAATCTCGAGCTTGCAAATCTGCTTTTGTTAGACCATTTCCCGAGAAGACTCCCGACCGATGTGCATATAATGTGCCAGTCATATTCCCCGGCATGTATGCCCTTACTGGGCCAACGAAGGAGCATGAAGGCGATGCAGGATCCAAAGGAATATATGGAGGCATGGACGACAAGCAATCTTCTTCAAACACTGAGGAAATCAATGGAGGGCCAATTAACTGCGACATAGTTTCGCAAGTATAATTTGGTAGCCCGTCAGTGCTATTGGCCAGTGGAAGTTGATTTTCAGTCAGTTGCACTGAAGGGAAATCCATCATCAGGTGGTCTTGTTGAGGACAGACGAATGGGGAAACCGAAAATGGAGGGGAGAGAGAGAAATCAATCGAAGCAGGAATGTCGTTATCAACATCTTCTGGCGGATCAAAGGTTGCTGTATGGTTTCCGTTGTAGTTAATAGCAGTGGCGGTCATGGTGTTACTTGTAGTCGTGGTCGTCGTGTTAGTATTGATTCCATCATCTTCCTGCAGAAGATCGCCAACGTTCTGTGAATCTTCACGTAAAGAACATTTGGAGGAATCAGGGTACTCTTCGTAGCAGCAATTTGAACATGATGTGATCTCAGAGTTCTGTATACTTTCTGAAAGTAATTCGGGGTCGCAAAGTTCTAACAGTTGAGGACTTAACGGGCTCGACATATCATCCTGCAGAACAACAGACGCAACTCGATGTTTGAACAGCAGTAATTTGTTGAATAAAAACTAGTATGTATGTCAATTATCACTAAAAGTAAAATTACTCCATGTTTCTGATCCATACACTGCGATTGGTCTCTCCAACCCTTTTAGCATATTTCTTGATGTGTAAACTAGTAGAAGAGGACATTAGTTATGGACAGGGATATGATGATGCTTGGATTCCCAAAATTAATTTGAAAAGTGGGTTCTGTGAAGGTGATCAATGTCATCTTTCCAACACATAATAAAGCAGGAAGATTAACTGCATTTTTGCAGGCACCTTGTGACATGCAATAGATAAATAGCAGACGTGAAGACCGGTTTCCACGGCATGTTTGTTGTGAGGTAAAATATAGGATGCTTAATCTGGACAAGAGGTGCTCAAGAAGAAGCCATTAGGTGATGTGTATACACTGAAGCGATGTCATAAGTCCCTCCATGAGTTTCATTAATTCAAGCTCAGAATCTTCAAACCTAGACAGCTATTGCACAGGCAGCACGGAAGAGTTTCAGAAATTTCACAAAATAATCGAAGCCAAAGTTTTGAGCTTTGCACTTGGACAACCATTTTATCAAAATATGACTCTTATACGACCAAAGAAACATTATCATAAATATGTTTTGTCAAGCTGATGATCAATCTAGTTTGCTGAATTCAACTCAATGATCATCAGAGCATAATGAAGCGGCTTTGGCTAAATCCCAATCCTATCTTCATAGGGCCGACAAACGATTATGAAGGCAATGCATGGATATACTTCCTACACAGATTTGAAGATGATGTCAGAAATCCAACTTGAAGCTCAGGACATTTCCTTCCCATTCAATTACCTAAAGAAGACTGGAAGAGAAAGTGATGCATCAAAATTAATGTGCTGGCACTCGTTGCGACATCAGTAATGTTGTCATGACAATCACACAATGACTGATCATCATCATTTCATGAGAAGATCAGGCACATGCTGATCTTGAGCTCAGGCAAAACATTTTATCATGGTACAAATCAAAGGACTGAAAGAGCCCAGAAGTTATGTCAAAAGAGAGAGCAGAACAATGGAAGAAAGCTTCATGCTTGCAATCAAAGTCCTGCTCTTTTTCTTTTCTGTTTTTTTTTTTTGGCAAAGAAAAATGCAATGCATCCATGCGTTGTGTATTTACAGAAAAGGATGAGGAGTACAGACAGTTTCAGAGGGCAAAGAGAAATTTACAATTGGAAGCCGCTGAGGTGGATGAAGCACGTCCTCGAGCATTCTGCCCTCGGATATTGGCAGATAACTAAAGACCCCGACGAAGAAACTTTGCAAGATTTGGTATGGACAATCTCCCTCTCTCAGAATGGCACCGAAGAAGAAGAAGACGACGACGCTATCACGTGCTCCTTATGAGAAACCTCCATTGATGACGATCAGAACAAAGTGCATGTGTCTCTGTATGTCTCTGTATGTCTGTGTGTGTGTGTGAGAGGGAGAGAGAGAGAGAGAGAGAGAGAGGAGAGAAGGAGTTAATTTTAGATAGCTAAGGAAGAGGAAGGCATGGGGTGTCAAAACTCTGTCAGTTTGCCCACAAATATATACAAGCGTTTTAGGCGGATGCTGGTGTCCGTACGGAGCCGTCTGCTTGGGCACTCCGGGGGTTGCGTCAACCCCGAAAGCGAAGGTGGGCCACCGCTTTTGGTTCCCCCGCTGACGTGGCGAGGGATCACAGGAGAGATGTCGGACACATGTCGCCAGCCGGTGACGTGGCCCGGCTCGAAGCATCGCTCTTGGACAGAAATTGGGTTGACCGAGCCCTTGCCACCCCCCAAAAATTCCTAGCCGACTTTCAATTTTTTTTTTTTCTCATCGCCAAGTTTTCACCCCATTTTCTAGCCGACTCTCGGATCTTTTGGGTTGACCGAGCCTTTCAACCCAATTCCTAGCCGACTTTCGGGATTTTTCTTTGCCTAGTTTTTCCCCCCCTCCTCTCTCTCTTACACGCGCACACAGAAGTTGCGAAAAAAGACGACATCAGCCAATCAATCGTAATTATCAAAAGCATGAATCAGATGCGGCAAATTCTATGTGTTAGCTACATGGAAGTCACAAGATCAGTCGATGATAGACCACAACTATGTTCGTCATTTGTGGAAAAAAGTTATTGAACCTGTATATAGTTTTTTTTTTCTTTATAAATATCGAAACCCCCTTGAACTTTGGTATATGTGTGAAGTCCTCGAATTATGAAAATTCATCAATAACCCCTCAAACTTTGGCAGGGTTGCACCATAGACCCCAAACTTGTATTTTTTCCCCCCATACAACACTAATTTTTCGATCTATATGGTCGTTAAGTGTTACTTGAAAACTTACCCGGTTTTTTCACCCAAATAACCCCTGTTAAATGGTTAATGAAAATGAAGATAATAAATGTTGAGGTTGTGTCGGTGGCGCAGCGTTCAGCGAAAGAAACAAACAAATCTTGCTTTAAGAGGAAAATCACGAATTCAATATCAAAAAAATATATTATGTCTGCTCATATATCATAAAACGCCTTTTATATGAGGTGTTAGACCTAACCCTACTAGGATTCCGGATACAAAACTCAAAATTGCAATATTGCCACTAATAATAAAATGTAATCCGAAAATACTAAAAAATTGAAAAATTTATCTAAGCGATATCGGATCGTCGAAATCCATTGCAGTTCATCACCGAGAGACGATGAGTACTGATTAGAATGCCGTTTCGCTTCAACCAATAGAATTTAAGCTCAATCCGATGTCGTCGCCCGAGTCTGCCAGCTCTATTCACACCATTTTTTCACCTTCCGATTGAATTTTCACCGGTTCAATCGGTCCAAAAACGCATTACTAATAGCTTCCGCATCAGTTGGTCAAAGAAAAACGAGTTAGTCCATTTTCATGTAAGACTAACAGCAAAATCTAACTTCATGAGAATAATACGAAATTTTTCGAAGTTCGAGGCTATGTAAGCGTAATTTTTCAACATGATGCAACGGCTCCAAAGTTTTTTTTATTTTTTTTTGGGGGGGGGGGGGGGGGGGGGGGCCAAAATCCTCTTTCATAAAACGTTTTGTTGAATGGTTCATTAGTGGTCACCACCTTATATGATTTCTCGGACTGCTTGTGGGGAGAGTTAAGCCCTTCTAGAGCGGATCGAGATGTCTTTTTAGCCTCGTCAATTTTTTTATGTGAAAACCATAGGTAAAATAACATAAATAACAATAAAGATACAGACTTAAATTAGGTATATTGTATTTCCCTCAGAACCCTAAGCTATGTAAAAGGAAGGGCAGCGACATACAAATAATATTTAGCTAAAATATTAAGATCTGATACGCTTTGTTGTGATTTTTATTATCATTGATATTAAAAAGACGTGCAAAATTATTGCCCGACTATCCTCTTAGAATGGAAGTTGTTGGTAGGTCAATATCTTGGCCCGGGGGCCACAAGAATCAACAGATCTTAATGCCATCTGAAGCACTTTTTTCTAGGAAGGAGTAAATTGGTCTCTTGCTTGAATCACATGTGAGTGCGCATTTGTATTCCATCAAAAGTGCTGTTAGGAACACGATGCTAAAAAATGTTGGGACAAGTTCATTATAAGTGTTGGATATATTGTTGATATAATCCATATAATATGTTCACATACAAGCTCAATAGGTGAAAGTATGGTGATTTGGGTCCATATGAATTGAAGCCCGTAGCTTGCATATAACTCTAGGGTTTCCTACACTGAAGGTAATACTGTTGAGCGTTTCAAACTTGACGTCTCTTGGTATAATACTTCAAGCAGACTTCCCTTTCTACTCTCTCAAACCCTACCATCCAACAATAAGTCCTAAAATTTGTTGCAAAAGTGAAACTGAGTTCTAAAATTTTTAAAAAAGTGCAGTCAAGTATTAAAACTTGTCAAATTGGTGCAATAAAATTCTTGCATTAACAACGCTAGTTTATCTAATAGAATATGCTGACATGTTTTTTTTTTTCAATTTTTTTTCAATTAAATAAAAAAAATAATTAAAAAAGCTAAAGTTAATTTTACAATGCTACAACTGAAAAACAAGCAACAAAAAAAGAAGAACCGATGGCAGGGCAGGGCCCCGCTGGTAAGGCGTGCTCGTTGAAGGGGCCAGCGGAGGTCGTTGGCCCTAGGCAAGGGTGGGCCACCCTCGTTGGCCCTAGCAAGGGTCGAAATTGCCTAGATCTGAGTAAGCCTCCCCCGGCTTAGTGAGGATTGCCGATGAGGTCTGGCACGGGGCTAGTGAGAGCCGGCGACCCTACCAGCCCCTTTGACGATGGGTGACAACAGCAGCGCCTCACCGGCAAGGCCTTGCCCTGCCATCAGTTGTTCTATTTAATTTTTGTTTCCAATTTTAGCTTTTTAAAATAATTTTTTGCCATTTTTATTTTTAATTTAATTTAAATTTTAGATTTGGAAAATAAAATAATTACAAATGCCACGAAGATGCCACGTCAGCATATTTCGTTAAACAAACTGGCAATGTTAACCGAGAGGATTTTATTGTACTTTTTAAAAGTTTTAGAATTCAATTGCACTTTCGAGATGAGTTTTAGGACTTATAGTACAATTATCTGAAAAATTTAATGAAAGTAATACGAATATATGTCGTCTAACTTGAAACTAACGGACTTAACAACATAATTGCTCCTCTCTCTTTTTTTGGGGTCAAATAATTTCTCCTCTCTTATATAAAAAAATCTTTCGTGACATCGATCCGAGTAAAACTTATTCTCATAGAGACACGACACCAACAACACATAAACTCCGCCATGTTCCTATTTTTGTTTCTAGTCTAATTTCAATCACATGAATTTCTGCGCTTAGGATAAATGCTCCCATGCTTTTTCTTTTTTCTTTTTATTTTTAGTTAGCTGAAGGAAAGTGGGGAGGGGGCAAATAGGATGGCAACACGTGGCATAGCGTGTTCAATCGATATGCCGCGCCAAATTTTCATATATTCCCATCGCAGCACAAAAGATGGACCAAATGCATGAGTACCCACGAGAGGACAAAAAGGAAGCCCTACAAGCATTTCGGGGTTCCTTGAATCGATTTTGTTTCCCTTCATTTCCTGAGCTCTAGCTAGACATTTAAACATGGTGTTGCTCCTCTTTTTGTATTTGCAATACATGCTTGGAGTCGATCTTCGTTCGAGTGTGCCGTGCCGGTGTCATGGTTGTTCCATTAACGAGAGTCGAGACATTAACGAATTAAATCAAACATTTCAAGAGAGTTGAATCGTACAATAAAACGGAATGAAGAGTGAAATGCATGAGTTACGATAATTCGATCAAAGAGGTTTTTTTTTTTTTTTTAAGAGCTTTCATGGTTGTTCCCTCGAATGTTTAACAAGTAGAAGAGGGGGTGAGGCCATTGAAAATCCACATGAAGAATTGCGGTAAATTAGAAGGGGAGCGAAAAAGAAAATAAAAAATGAGATGAGTTTCTTGACACTATGTTAACCTAATAGTTACAATCAATCCAATTTTAAAATATAAATTACTATTATGTGAAAAAAGGGCATATGTATCTAATCTAGGTCCTTCTCATGCTTCATATACAAGCTATGTTAGGAGAAGGTCTTTCTGGATCAAGTCCTAGAGATGCTATAACCCGACATTGAATTTAGTCATTCTGGCATGCAAATCAAGTGTGTGCGTATATATATTTTGATGATCGGGATGTCCGGGCTAGTTTGCGCGCACATTGACTATTTCTCGGGAGGACTAATAGTATATATATATATATATATTGGGTAAATAACTAGCAGTATATTTATATTGATCTCTCATGAAATAATTATTCTTCTTTGTTTTCTCAAGTATTAATATAGCTATCAAAATGGAAATACTGAACGAAGGACATTAGTTCGTGTCGGTTGCTGAATGAATGGACGAGTCTGCCTAATGACACGTCACAATATTATCCCGGTTCGGTGAGCTTATTGTGCTGGGCTATCAAATTGCCATCGCGATAGTGCGCGACAACCCCAACAACGCTCCGTGCTCAGTGTCTTACTAAAGATGGGTCAAATCTCTCCACCTACGTCACCCCTTCAGACAAAATAATGTCGATGCTGTTCAGGCCAAATCCTCCCAAGATCGAATCTCGATTCCTTATGTTGGGATTGCGTTTTGCCTTAGGGACAAAGCTTCCATTTTGCCAGATTGGGAAAGTTCCGTGGCACTAGGGGGGTTTCCATGTTTGATGAAATTCCTAGGAGAGTGAAAGGACACAATGCGCTTTTCATGGAACCTGAAGATTTTTTGTCTTGACACAGTTGAGGTCTTCCCTAGAAAAGAGGAAACACATAATATTCCTAGCAGCGTAAAGACGCCATTGTGCGAAGCGGGGAACGGAGACCCACGATTCACATGATTGCATCTGTGCCAAGAATCGTTGGACTAAATCAATAAGATCAGATGAACATGGAGCGATCGACAGGGAGAGATTTGAAAGGATTGGCCCGGGGCCCCCGTTCTTACCAAAAGGAAATGACAAAAAAATAAATCAATAAAGATTAATTTAATTCTATTTCCAAATGTTAGACATAATAACAAATTAATGGATGAATACTAATGAATAAACTCGTTCAATTTAACCAAATATAAGTTCTATGTATATCTCCAAATAATTTCGAAAAAATTTACAAAGCGGTGCCCTAGTCATATTTACACACAAATTACACTTCAAAGAGAACGTCCAACAAACATTTGATTTGTTCGATGCCATATCTTTCATCATGATGCCTTACCCAAAAAAATTATCTTTCATCATGATGCGGATGATATAGTTTCGTCGTTGGCCTCTTGATCATGTTGGACACTTTCATGTGGATTCAATTGTTGCAAAAACCTATCATGCCTTACAATTGCAGTTTCTAAATTTGTCACAGACGAGTTATACCTACCATCTTTCAAGATCCATTGGATCATAGTGTACCGAACATGGACGCATATGATACTGTAGACGCCGCTGGGGGGTCAGTATGTCACGAGCCATGGTTGAAAGAACCAACAAGCTGGTGGCTGTCCTCTTCCATCATGAAGGGCGCAAGGAAGAAGATATCTTTGCAAGCACGATCCACTGGATAAATCTTTTGGTACACATAGTGCAAGTGGCACTCTTAACACAATTGAATTCGATCTCGAGATAGAATGTCTTCCAGACCTTGGACGGTCTTCTCCGCTAAGCTAAGCACCCCCAATTGCTTTGGGGTCTCTCGGACGATGCAGAGATCTTGAGCTGGCTCGCACCCATTGTTGTCACATAGTCACTGAACGAGCTCCCTGAAAATCGCAAAATGATGTCCGAATTAAGTTTGGATAATCGGACACGGTGGTTGTTTTTGTTTTCCATGCATTGCAATATTTAGATCACGATTAGATCTTTGTAATTGAAGAGGAAATAAACGAAATTGGCAAAAAGGTTTGGGAGAGCAAGAGCGTTTGTAACTGATACGTAGGTGATGAAGATTGGTGAATGATGGAAATGAGCCAATTTATATAGGTGGAATTTTTTGGCTCCAACCAGGGGTGAGCAGTTCTAGGTTCTTTACAGGTTCCACCTAAAACCTAAAATCTATCCGTTAGAATAGGTTCCTCATTTTTTGGAACCTAGAACCTATCCATCATATCTTGGAACCTAGAACCTACCTTATTATAAGTTCTAGGATCAGTTCCAGGGTACTCGAGAACCTATTAATTTCTTTTATTTTTTTTTATTTTTAGCTAAGCAAAATGAGAGTAAATACTACAACAGTTAAAAAGAAGTAAATGTGAGCGATTTTAGGTTCCACATTTAGAACTTGAAACTAACTTGTTGGAATAAGTTATTCATTTTTTAGAACTTAGAACATAAAAATTTATTTGGCTCTAGATTATAGACTTATCATCGAACGCCATAGAACATTGTAGGATCGTACGAAAATATATACTAAAAAAAAACATAATCCAGATCCAAGGTCCTGGTTCTCGGTTTCAGGTTCTAGGTAGTGGAACCTAGAGCGTACCCGTTGGAACAAGTTTCTTGATTTTTGGAACCAGTTTCTTGATTTTTGGAACCTAGAACCTACTCTATATATCTTGAAACTTGGAACCAAATTAGTTCCTACAGGTTCCGGTTACAGGTTCTCGGTTCTATCTTGGAACCATGCTCACCCCTAGCTCCAACCCAATCCAGCGATTGATCATTATGGTCTGAGATCCCAAAAACCCATCGGATTCAACCTTCAAGGTAGTGTCATGTTGGGCTAGCATGGCTCATTTCCCAACCCTAGCTCTAATTGAGGATTGCCTAACTCCGATTTGATGTGCCAAATCTAGCGATCCCCTCATGATGGAAACTGATTCTTTGATTCTAAAAGAATCACATGTAGAAAACTACTAATTAATGTACAATCTATCACTTACTTATATAATCGATCGGAATACGATCACACGAGAAACCGTATCCACTATTCACAGATTAAATGTCGCCTTTGCAATCTCGAGAGTCACTTCACCTTCGATGCGATTCGACGTAGAATGGAAAGACGTTCGTTTTCTTCCATCAATGACAATATGTCGTTTTTCTTCAAAGGAGGAGGGAGAGCATCAGTTCCTTTTTTACGCTTGTAAACAAACGTGACTTGTCACGTTTGTTATATTCAAACTGCAGATAACTGCTTCTGCAGTTATCTCTAGGGGCGTGTGTGATTGCTCGTATGGGCATTCACCGTAAGACCCCCTTTTTCCAACATCTCCCACTTGCCTATATAGGGCAAATAGCTCACACATGTCCACAGAGGACCAACAACTCCTACTTGTCCACAGAGGACCAAGCATAACTCTCTTTATATCTGCAAAGTTCATATTGACAAATAATCCATGGGGCCAGCATACACCAAGAGCTCGTTGTCATATATCCGTTAGGAGTATATAACGACTCGAATGGATATAATCAAAAATATATTTATATATGCTTGTACTGTAGATCGATCAGTCATATGCATTTCTCTCTTTGGATCTCATTTAAGTATGATATGTTATATTCACAATTATAATTACACTAAATAATTATAACCGACCGGTCTATGAATATAAATCTATTATGTGACTTAAGAACTCGAAGTCGATCTTCTTCTTTTATTAGACCTCTCAATCTCAGTTCAACTAGCTTTTTTAGAAGTGTCTTTTTAGATAGAATCAATTTCATGATCACATGCAACACCCTAAGATAGCGAACACTAAATAGAAATCTTAAGAATAATGAAGAGTCATGAGGGCACTCAAAATGAGGAATTCTTATCCTTGAGAGTCTTACACGGCTTAGTAAAGTTAAGATCAAAAGCTTTTGCCTACTCTCATTGGTCGACAACAATGCATACGTAATATGAAGTACGTATTACAGTATTTTCTCCTTCCCCATGGAGCGTATGTCTTTTTATTTTAATACCATATAGATGATCACTTAAACATACTCAATGTCTAATCAGAGTTCACGTAACAACTCCAACCAAAAGTTTCCATCAGAACTCTCATCTGGCAATAAAGACAGATAAATTGAAATATGTGGGAGGGCTAAAAGTGTATCCTTTTTATTTCACTTCCGGACATTATAAATAATAAGTCATCATCTTAATATTCTATTAAGGCGGCATAAATATTTTAAGTTTTAACTCTCAATTATCACATAGATAATAAGCTTAAAATTGTCTCATCTCTACTTATTACACAGTAAATAAAGGTTATTACCCATGTGAGTGGGCTAATCTCTCATCTGTGACATATCTTCCCAATCTAATGCACTAAATATTAATATGCATAAATGCTACACAAAATCATAGGCACCAATAATGATAACAAATAACATTAACTCATTAACTGTGAACATTGGGGAATGTAAATTTTAGTACTTTTAGAGATTTTAATACATAGAACTAATCTCTTTATCAACAAATGACCAAGTCAAAACATCTCTAGTAACTCATTTCATCATTTGATCTGCTTTCAATCTATCCATAGATATGTACTGTATGTTCACATATTTTCGTACAAACGTGTCTTCCATGACATCATATTCCGAGTCGACACATATTGGTCTTGCAATGGATCTTTAGTGTAAGCTCTTGCTACTTAACTATCACAATTAACTAATAATTGGACCTGTAGCATCCTTAGTAACACCTCATTGATCCAAACATCTCTCAAGTCAAAAACCCTTTTATACTACCGCTGATAACACCACGAGAACATCTTCTATTGTGGATAAGGCCATACACATTTGCTTCTTACCTTTCCATGATATGGCGTCATTACTCGGTAAAAACGCAAATCCAGAGGTGAAATTCCTCTCATCTATATCTCCCCCTCAATCAATATCAATATACCTTCAAGGTACAAATCTCTACCTTGAACATCAGTAAATTGATCAGCAGTGCTTTCAAATATCTCAGAATTCTATTGATGGCAATTCAGTACGCTTGACCTCTATTGAATTGGTACCTACTTACCATTCCAATTGAATAAAAAATATTAGGTCTTATTCATATCATAGTGTACATTGAGCTCCCAACTGCACTAGCATATGGATCAATTTCCATTATTATATTTCCTTATGAAATCTCAGGACGCATATTTCAGCTCAAACCTTTACTACTCGCAATAAAAGTATATCATCAACATATAATGATAAAATCACAAATTGATTTTTAGATCTTTTGATATATACACAATGACCTTTTTCAATTGTCACAAAATCATATGTCACTAAGATATCGTGAAGAAAACATATATATCAATGTCTGACAGACTGCTCATGGCCATATTTTTTGCCTTCATTCACAACTCTTACGGGTTGTACTACATAGGTTTCTTCTATTAATTCTCCATTGAGAATTGTAGTCTTTATACCCTTGATGTAATTCAAGACTCATACTCATCACTATTACCAGAATAAGGTGAATTGATTATTATGTTTCACCATAAGGCAAGCCTCACATTTCTCAAACAAGCCATCGGCTTTATACTTTCTTTTGAGAGCACACTTGCTCCCAATAGCTTTTCGTCCATTTGAAAGATCAATCAGTTCCAAAACTTCATTTGATTTCATTAACTCCATCTCTTTCTCCATTGCTTGTATCCACTTTTCCTTATTATGGCAAATTGGAGCCTTATTTTATACTCCTCAACTTATTCTCTTCTTATGGAGCAACCATGAAAGCTTGCACATAGTACATCATTCACCATTACACTCCTACTCGGATCAGACAATGACGACATCTTTTATACAATAAGTGGTTGCAATTGAGACTAAAACAAAACAAATCCCCACTTTTCATATGCTCCCACTTGGATAAGATGCCCGGAAAAATCATTGTCACTATCCTAGAAGTTAAACTATGACATTCCGAATTCCGACCCTCTCGAGGCTATTGAATGGGAGGATATCGATCTGTGTATTTCAGTTGTAACTCGCTCGGAGTTGGCCACTCCCGAGTTAACTACCCAAAAGGGAAAGACTGATGCAGAGTCGGGTACGTAGACCTAAGGAATTTGAATGAGAAATGGCACTTTGACCATAAAGATTGTCGAGAGAATACCTTGGGCCGGCAAAGATCGATCAAAGGATGATCATGGAATGTCTTGCTAGCGTTATACGTTGGGACGCGGGTGATTCCGCTTAGCCAATTTGTAATTTGCGAGAATTTCCTAAATTAGATTCCGATGATTAGGATTGAAGGAACGAACGATAAATCCTCACAATTACATGACAATCAAAGTCGTCACGGCTTGAGAAAATCACAAGGTCGATACGCATAGCGCCTGCAAGAGTCACCTGTCAGTTTGAGATAAATTGAAATTATAGTCGACGAGAGTTCAATATGAAATTGGACCTCAAGATTTGGGTATTGGACATTGAGGAATTTCAATATTGAAATTAAGATGGACGTCGCCTCATCGATGGTGATTTATACTGGAAAAATGGAAGCTTGGACGAAAAGTGCAAAACTACCATTTTGCCCCTCGATTTTTGGTCTTGCCTTAAGAAGTTTAGAAGGTTATTTTGGTCAATTTTCACTCCTCTTCATGGCTGCTCAAAATGATGTGTATGGATGAGGTCAAAGAAAGTCAAGCCTTCTAGAAGCCATGACATGTGTCACTCATTGAAGGCCTATTGCATTAAATACCAATCTTATCAATTTGACCCAAAAATGAATTATTGGGGTGGAATACTTTCTCTCTTGTCATTTTGGCTGGCCACCCTCACCCTCTCTTCTTCCTCTCCCTTTTTTCTCTAGGCCGAACAGGTTTTCTTGCGAACAGGGAAAAATCGGCTCACTGTTCCGGCCATAACTTCGTCATTTAACTTTCGATTGCAGTAAAACCACCACCATCTTAAAGTTTATCATCTTGCCATTATAGAAAGGTATTATAAGCTTAATTGGGCCTAACCATTTGTCCCATAGGTTTGTTGTAGTGTGCAAAGGTCAGGATGGAGGCTGATTCTGACCAGTTTTGGAAAAAGATCTATTTCGGGGGCTTCCGGACTTCAAATGACTTCAAATTTTTGGTGAGGTCTTCTAAACTCATAGTATTAAAGTTGACTCAGCTTAGATTGCAGTTTTAGTTGAGTTTTGATGGGTGTACATGACTGATTTGTGAATATATTTACCGAGCAAATTCTGCCCGTTTGAGGACCGTTAAGGAACCGGGCTGTTCAAAGGCTTGGGGGATTATTTTGCAACAAATCTCTTGGTAAGCTTCTTAAACAGATAGATTGAGGTCCTAGCAAGTTTGTTTGTGAAGATTTAAGGCTTGGAATTGAAGTATGGCTTGATTTAACGATTGGAATCCGAAATCGATTCTGTTTTGAGGATGAACCCTTGTTGGCCGGTTCTATTGGGGGCTGAATGAGGAGTATTTGGACTTCAAATTGACTTATAATATCCTATAAGATATGATGTGAGGCGTTAATGAGAAGCATGTGAAGTGAATTGGGGTTTAGAAGTGAATTATGGTAAAATTGATGCATGAACCTCTAAGTTGAGTTTTGCCTTGTATGTGGCCGTGTGAACCGAACCCGTTGAGAGTTTGTGGGAGTGTTATTATCCATTCAATTGATCAATAAGGCGTCATGAATTGCCAATAGTATGGCTAAGGATGGATTGGGTTAGTGGAAGTGAGCATTCTATGGTTTTTGATTCAAGATTGGTAAATCTTTATAGGTTGACGAAGGATTCTTGGAGAGTTCATATTTGTGGCATTGAGGAGAGTCACTTTGTGTGACATTTTACTAATTGATTAAGGTAAGTATTTCCTAAACCTTTTTTTGAATGCTAGGACACTGCTGAACGATTTATTTAATGAATTGAATGACTAGTAAATTTTTTATGAATTGAATTATGCGTGTTATGATGGCATTGTGAACTCAATGAGAAAAGTGTTGAGGATATTGATTGGTCTTTGATCCTAGTGGTATCGGAGGGTGGTGAACCTGAATGAAAATGAGAATATCGATTGACTTATGGCCCCGGTGGCATTGAATGGCTGCGAGCCTTAAAAGTACCGATTGGTCTGTGGCCCCAGTGGTACAAAGACATCGATTGGCTTGTGGCCCCGGTGATGTCAGATGGCAAGAGAGCCAGAAGAGTATTTGGGTGAATGAGAAAGTGGTGGCAGTTTTGTATCGATGCATGTGCTTGAGCATTGAGCTTGGAACCCTGTTGTTGAATGCAGTTAATTGTACCGTTTTTCCATGATTGGCTATTGATATTGCTATTGGTTGATGCCATCCTTAAATTGTTGATGCCTTATACCATTGCATTATTTTTTATCTATATTTTGGTGGCATTTGCGTGTAGTCTGGAGGGACTGGTGTTCAGGTCTAGGTTTAGGTTTGACTTGTTAAGATTTATATCTCATCCTAGTAGGGACTTCACTTTTTCAGGTCCTAGGAGACGAAAATCGGAATTTGCCAAGGACTGACATTGGAGGTAGTGGTTGATCAAATGTATTTATACGTTGGGTGACTTTAGAGATAATATATATTGTTTGGTGGTAGTAGAAATTAAATCTTTAGTTTTGGCCAGTCATGAAATTTGAGGTGTGTTATATAAATACGAGGGGTGTACTGCTTTTCCATCCTAAGTCATCTTGATTTTGTGTACGGAGTAGTTTGTTACTTTCGCATGTATATGATTTGGAACATGAGGGTGGAATGATCCTAGATGACACATCTTGATTACGGCATGGTGGGGTGTTTGCGTGCTGTCGGATTCGAGGCGTGACATACTCGTTTAAGTGGTATCAGAGCAAAATCGGCTCGATCCATGGTGATTGAGGATTGGAGTGATGAGGAACGATAACTTGAGGACAATTAGGTATTGAAACCTTTAGGGTTAAGCATGGATTATTGAATCTTGAGGATTATAGGCTTGAACTTGTGTGCACTCTAATGGTTATAGTGTTGATTTTGATTGATGATCATGAGTGATTTTATGAACAGAGCTCATAAGGAAATGAGTAGAGATTGAAGAGTCATAAGCCAGATTTGAGGTTGCTAGAGAATAGCTTATGAATGAAGGGTCAATTGGAGTATATGATTATGATCGTGGCTTGTTAATGACCCAATTTGGAGAATATGAGTTATAAAGGGACGACTGGAATTAGTGGATTCAGGCTTGAATTGCATTGTATCTTGATGATTTAGTTATTGATTGCTATTGACAACCTTGGGTGATATAAGACGAGGTGTATACAAGGAAGCGGATAAGGAATTTTTGGATTAAAGGTCAGTTGTGATTGAATGTATAAGGATTTGACTTGGATAGCGACTAGACTTGAGGTATATAGTTGAATATAGGCAATTGATTTGTGAGAGGCGATGGTCCTTGTGGAGCTAGAGGTTTTCTATGAATAAGGTTTGATATAGAAATGAAGGAGTGTGATAAGTGATGAGAATGAACATGTTGTGCGTGTGTTTGTGGCTTTGAAACGAAAGCTGATGAGGATGCATGCATGAGCTTATCACGGTTGGACTTAATAAACCGTCGTTTGGTATGGGACAAGTGGATAAGATACCTGTAAACTGTAATAAAGCATGGTATGGGACGTGTGGAACGGGGCTTTCTTCATAGATGTATGACTTGGGACAACCTGAAACGGCCATGGCTAATGAGGGCGGGGAGTGATCATCAGGACAGAGAGGTCCGGACAATGAGCGGCTCCTAGCAGACTTCTAAGATGACAAGAGGCAGAAATGACCCAAGTCATAGCTTAAAAGGGAAAGTCTAGGTATCAAGTTGAGTCCAATTGTGGTTAAGAGATGCATGGTACCGGATTGATTCTTGAAGTGGATGTTCAAAAGTGGCATGGCATGTGAAATGACGCCTGTGAGTGGTTGGATTAAAAGCTTTGTACTTGGCAATGGATGTCGTTTGAAAAAGAAAAGCAATGTTGTGATTGGCTTGGTCAAGGTCTAACTAAGAGATTAGACGGCATGTGGGGATTATGCACATTGAACTGATGCTTGTTGATATTGAGATAGTATATTGTGGTCATGCTAGAGTGGCAAATGCCCCTGGATTTATGGCATGAATGATTGAAATGGTACTTTGAGTACTTGCTGGGTATTAACCTAGTTGAGTTTTGGCCTAGTTAAGGCTTGCCCAGTAATGGCTGTCAATTGAGAAATCGCCTTGTTGAGGTTGGCCTGTTAAATAGTCATTGACTGATGAGGGTTTGGAATCCTTAGATAATGGACAACTAGTTGAGAGTTGTTTAGGAACCATTGGATGGTTGATAATGATGAATGATGAGATGAGCAACCTGAGACTGCTAGAATTGAGTAGGTGACTTAATCTTTGATTCCTGGAGGGAATCATAGTTGTTCAAGAGACATAAAAACCTAATAACGCTGAACGATCACAGTATGGTCGTAGAAGAGTATGGGCTCGAGTATGTAAGATATAGAAAGATCCAAGAACTAGAAGGATCATGAGAATTGAATAAAGATGAGTGACTGGAATATGAGTACAAAAAGAGGATATGGCTTGATTTGCTAATCGTGCGAGACCCAAGTGTAATAAGGGGTCGTGAGAGATTTGAATGGAAATGAGAAAAACTGAGAGGTAGGCAAGCTCGAGGAGGAGCTGCCATTGTTGCTTGAATCACTATGGTGACATATATTAATACTGATAAGTTAAATGATGAAAGCACGAGAAAGGTGACTCTAAGTTAATCCTTTCTAAATTGAATGCGTGGGAAGCACTACGAGAGTTTTGAAAAGCTTGTGAAACTATATATAAGGTTAAGGTTGACTAAGTTTGATAGAGGGATGAGATTTGAAATTGTTTCCCTTTGGATTGGAGATCTTGGTAAGGAAACCTTAGAGGTTTTAGGTACACTGAGAAAAGAAAGTAACCCTAGCAGTTTTAACCTTAAGAGGTTGTTGATAGTTGGTAAATGGTCACCAAAGGAAAAGTTTTCCTCGTAGGCATGAGATCTGCCTGGACTATCTCTGTTGAGTTATTCGATGAAAAATATCCTCTTGGGATTGCTCGAGAGCAAAGGATGTTTGGATCCTAATAATCTTGAAAGGATCCGAGAATGATTGACCAATTTGAGACAGAGTTCTCAAGATCGCCTAAGTACATTGAGTATGGTCGATGACCCTTTGAATGAGATGTGAAATTCCTGAGCGGATTGGAATTTGAAAGCCTTATGGCTAATTGCCATTTCTAGTTTTGAGGAACTGTAATGGATGTTAATAAGAGAAGTGAATGATTAAAAGAAATACGACTAAAGGGAACATCACTTGTGGAACGCGGAAAGTGTCTCCAAGGAATTGTTGATTACCTGGGCATAAGACCCATGATGGAAAATGGGTAGTCCGTCTCTTCTGTTATGGAAGGAGTCGAGGAAAAATCGGCATGCTAGTTTGCCCGGAATTAATGATTTTCTAGGATCGGTTGATTGAATTGGAACCATGAGAAATGAAATCATGAGCTGTTGTTCCCTAAAAAATAGGACGTTGTTCTTAAAGGGCGATTAGACCATGAAATGGTCGTTGATGAAAAGAAAAGTGAACGGACTTGATCGTCCTGGTTGGTTGTAATTCTAGTGAATGATTTAATAAGCGAAAAGAGCGCTTAGAGAATACTTGCATAGTGATTTGAGGTAATCGAATTGAGCATTCGATATGTGAATTGGTAGAGACCAAGGACGAACGGATATTGTCACTTGAGGTGGCTAAGTTATGAAAGGAGAATGTGAAAGCATGGTGGCATTTGAATCCTGGAGTAAAGGTATCGCCGTGGCGTAGACTCCAAGGTTGACGTCCTATGAAATGAGAAGTATAAGATGAATTTGAAATGAGAGAATGCCACTGAAGTGTATAGTTCCTTTCATAGGGTAAGAGACCCTAGTGTGAAAAGAAGATGAAACTAATTGTTTTGGTATTGAGGTTTATTGTTTGGACTGAGAAAGAAGACGCAGAACTTGAATGATTTTTGGAAGTGAAATCCGAGAGTCTGTCTTGTAGATAATGTTGAATTCCAGGATAATGTCGACGTTTAGTGGAACGGGTGAAATTGGGTTAAAGTCGCGTTGACTAGTTATGGAAATCAACGGTTAAGATAAGAGTGCTTCCTCAAGGAAGAGTGGCAAAAATGAACAAAATGTTGCGTGATCCTAGTGAAGACCCGTGGCAACAGAGAGCCAAGGTCTGAATTTTCAAGTGAAAAGTATGAGGAACAGTTTGGAAGATTCGACACCTGGTAGAAAGAAGTTGAGAATAGTTTGATTGAACATCCGAGGAATAATTTGATGGACTGTTACCGTCCTAAGAGACGATGATTGGACTCGTTTAAGGAGTCATGAGAAACATGAATAGCTTTTGAAAGTACTCCATGGACTCTAAAGAAATGTCTGTTGCATGCTAAAAGTGAAGAATGCGAGTTGCGGAGCCTTTGAGGATTCAAATAAGTAATGAATCGACTAGAGTCGATGTGAGTTGCTGGAAGTTGAAATTTCCTAGGATTGGTGAACGGTTACAGACAGATCGTGGGAAGATTCCCCATAAGAGCTATTCCATTAGTGAGATGGACTAAGGACGAGATGTAACACGAATGGGTGAATGAACGTGAAAAGAGTTTTTGAGGAGTTAAGTCAAGTTAATGACTACGCTGTTAATGACGTTTCTGGTTGGAAATTGAAAAGCTTATGAAGGTCGTGTGACACGACGCAGAATGAAACTTGAGGCATAGCGAGGCAATCGAAAGTGGACATTACATATATATCGTGACGATAATGCCATATGAATTGGAATGCTTAGAGCATGATTGGAATTGGTCTGCGAGTGTCCTCGCGACAAAGTTGGGAAATATTGTTTGGATGAAAGAATGTTTCAAGGCTATATCTACCACAAGAGTATAATGTAACAGTTTCCTGAGAGGAATTGAACAAGAGATAATGCTGATGCGTGAAATTGCTTATGGATATAAGAGCATTGTTTGTATAAAGAAAGATCTTGAAGTTATGTGAACTAAAAGAAGTTAAGAGTATGGATTGCCTAAAGGAAATTGGTGGAAAGGTACGTGGAACGAAGAGATCACTCAAATGTTGTTACAGCGATAACCATATCGCTAAGAACGAGTATAATAATTGGCGGATGCTTATAATTGAGAATTGAGCATTGTTTAATTAGCGATGGAGGGACAGATTTTCCCTCAAGAAATAAGAGATTCAACCTCAAAATTGGAAGTTGCCGAAGGGCTAGTTGAATGAATGCCTTAAGCGATGAACCTTAAGGTCAGGGAGTGATTAAAACGTTGCAATGAACGGACCCTGATATCCAAAGGATTTTAGAAATAAATACAGCAGGGGGAAAATCCATACTTCCAAGTACCTAGAAAGGGAATCGTGAAGTTGAAAATAAAAATCTTGAGGCTTCACAAATGAGTACACGCGTCCAATAATGAAGAATAACTTAAAGGAAGGACCATACTGGAGATTCATAGGATGAACCATGGTATTCATTGGGATAGCACAAGGATATGCCGAGAGCGATTTATCACGGACTTAATAATAAGTTTGCTTGAGAAGTCAAGAAGACTATGATTTGATTTGGACAATCGTGGTTAAGCTAATAGAACATGTACGTCCCGGATGACACGAATGGACGTTTGAATTGGATGTTGCTCCAACTTGCATAGGTATCAAAGAGTACGTTTTTACGATGGTTTAGTAGTGATGGTGATAGGAAAAGATCTCGGGCTATCAGGCAAGGAAGTAGAAAAGCAGAGTTACAGGGTGACGTACATATTATCCTTGAATCAATGGACAAATTGAAAGAACGATTCGAATGCTCAAGGGTACACTATCGATAGCCTGAAATAACAGTTGTTAACGAAAGATTGGACTAACGACGTTGGAAACGTCAAGTGTTAAAAATTACAAAAACCTAACGCAATGGGACGAGACTGGCGAAAGAGGCATGTCAAATCAAGATTTGCTCAATACTCGAACTATTCTATTAAGATAAATTCGAGGGAAGCTTAAGAATGCTCAGAGGAGATAAACAGATGAGCGTTACGAGCTTTTGGAGACTCAAGAAGGAAATCAAGTATTTTTCGAGATATCGCGAAGGAACGGACCGACTCTGATCTTGGGAAGTGGAGTTGTAACGGTGGCTAATAAGGTGCAGTTGATAGAAAGACAAGTATGGATTAAGGATAAAATGGAATGAGCCCAGAGGATGAGAACTATGGTTAGTAAAAAAAAAATGACATGGAAACGTCGTGGGTTACTTGAGGACGTGAGGCAGCGATGGGGCGTCAGTACCCCTATTGGTTAAGGATTGAGAATGTGACAAATTTCGAGAACGAAATTTCTTTAAGAGGGAAGAATTATGACATGCCGAATTTTGACCCTTTCAAGGCTATTAAATGGAAGGATATCGATCGGTGTATTTCAGTTGTAACTCACTCGGAGCTGGTCACTCCCGAGTTAACTGACTAAAAGGGAAAGAATGACGCAAAGTCGGGTACGTGTACTTAGGGAATTTGAATGAGAAATGACACTTTGATCATAAGGATTGTCGAGAGAATATCTTGAGCTGGCAAAGATCGATCAAAGGACGATCATGGAATGTTTTGCTAGCATTTTAAGTTGAGACGCGGATGATTTTGTTTAATCAATGTGTAATTTGCGAGAATTTTCTAAATCGGATTCCGATGATCAAGATCGAAGAAACGAATGATAAACCCTCACAATTATATGACAATAAAAGTCGCCACGGCTTGAGAAAATCCTAAGGTGGATATGCGTAGCGCCTGCAAGAGTTGCCCGTCTGTTTGAGATAATCTGGAATTACAGTTGACAAGAGTTTGATATGAAATTGAACCTCGAGATTTGGATATTGATATTGAGGAATTTCAATATTTGAATTGAGATAGACGTCACCTCATCGAAGGTTATTTTGGTCAATTCTCACTCCTCTCCATGGCTATCGAAAATGATGTGTATGGATGAGGTCAAAGAAAGTCAAGCCTTCTAGAAGCCATGCCATGTGTCACTCATTGAAGGCATCTTGCATGAAATACCAATCTTATCAATTTGACCCAAAAATGAATTATTGACTTGGAATTCCTTCTCTCTCTTGTCATTTTGGCTGGCCACCCTCCCCCTCTCTTCTTCCTCTCCCTTTTTTCTCTCGGTTGAACAGGTTTTCTCACGGACAGGGAAAATCGGCTCAGTGTTCCGCCATAAATTCGTCGTTCGACTTTCGATTGAGGTAAAACTACCGCCATCTTAAAACTTATGGTCTTGCCGTTCTAGGAAGGTATTATGAACTTAATTTGTCCCTGCTGTTTGTTCCGTATGTCTGTTTTAGTGGGCAAAGGTCGGGATGGAGGCTGATTCTGACCAGTTTTGGGAAAAAGATCTGTTTCGAGGGTTTCCAGACTTCAAATGGCTTCAAATTTTCGGTGAGGCCTTCTAAACTCATAGTATTAAAATTGGCTAAACTTGGATTGCAGTTTTAGTTGAGTTTTGATGGGTGTACATAGCTAATTTGTGAGCAAATTCTGTTCGTTTGAGGACCGTGAAGGAACCGGGCTGTTCGAAGGTCTTAGGGGATTGTTTTGCAACAAATCTCTTGAAGAGTTTCTTAAATACATAGATTGAGGTCCTAGCAAGTTTGTTTGTGAAGAATTAAGGCTTGGAATTGAAGTATGGCTTGATTTAACGGTTGGAACTCGAAACCGGTTCTGTTTTGAGGATGAACCCTTGCTGGCCGATTCTGTTGGGGGCTGATTGAGGAGTATTTAGACTTCAAATTGACTTATAATGTCCTATAAGATGTGATGTGAGGTGTTAATGAGAACCATGTGAAGTGAATTAGGGTTTAGAAGTGAATTATGACAAAATTGGTGCATGAACCTCTAAGTTGAGTTTTGCCTTGTATGTGGCCGTGTGAACCGAACCCATTTAGAGTTTGTGGGAATGTTATTATGCATTCAATTGATCAATAAGGTATCATGAATTTCCAATGGTGTGGCTAAGGAAGGATTGGATTAATGGAAGTGAGTATTCTATGGTTTTTTATTCAAGATTGGTAAATCTTTATAGGTTGACGAAGTATTATTGGAGAGTTCATACTTGTGGCATTGAGGAGAGTCACTTTGTGTGACATTTTGCTAATTGATTAAAGTAAGTGTTTCCTAAACCTTTATCTAAATGCTAGAACACTGTTGGACGATTTATTAAATGAATTGAATGACTGGTGAATTTTTTATGAATTGAATTGTGTGTTATGATGGCATTGCGAACTCAATGAGAAAAGTGTTGAGGACACCGATTGGGCCGTGACCCCAGTGGTATCGGAGGGTGGTGAACTTGAATGAGAATGAGAATGCTAAATGACCTGTGGCCCTAGTGGCATTGAATGACTGCGAGCCTTGAAAGTATTGATTGGCCTGTGACCCTAGTAGTACAAAAACCTCGATTGGCCTGTGGCCCCGGTGATGTCAGATGACAAGTGTGCCAGAGGAATATTTGGGTGGACGAGAAAGTGGTGGCAGTTGTATATCAATGAATGTGCTTGAGCATTGAGCTTGGAACCCTGATGTTGAATGCGATTGATTGTACCGTTTTTCCATGATTGGCTATTGATATTGCTATTGGTTGATGCCATCCTTAAATTGTTGATGCCTTATACCATTGCATTATTGTTTATCTACATTTTGGTGGCATTTGTGTGTAGTTTGGGGGGACTGGTGTTCAGATCTAGGTTTAGGTTTGACTTATTGAGATTTATATCTCACCTTAGTAGGGGCTTAACTTTTTCTGGTCCTAGGTGAAGGAAGCCTGAATTTGCCAAGGACTAACATTAGAGGTAGTGGTTAATGAAATGTATTTATACATTGGGTGACTTTAGAGATAATATATATTGTTTGGTGAATGTAGAAATTAAATCTTTAGTTTTGGCCATTCATGAAATTTGAGGTGTATTATATAGATACGATGTGTGCACTACTTTTTCGTCCTAAGTCATCTTGATTTTGTGTACGGAGTAGTTTCTTACTTTCGTATGTATATGATTTGGAACATGAAGGCCGAAAGATCCTAGATGGCACAGCTTGATTACGGTCTGATGGTGTGTTCGTGAACTCGCCGGGTTCGGGGTGTGACACTAACAGAGAATATATATATATATATATATATATATAAGTTTCTTGCCCTTTTTCAAAAATTCATCCACTAAGAATGTGACATCTCGTGATTCAAATTCAGTTACACTTCCCACTTTCTTGCTTACCTATAGTACTTACCCTTTCGAGTGCTCTTGGTATTTCACGAAAATACTTTTTTTGCCTCTAAGGTCCAATTTCCCATACTTGCGAGAGAACATGCGTGTATAGGAGGCATTTCAAGGTCTGAGAAAAACTCAAATCTCATTCTTGACCTGTCTACAACTCATATGGGAAAGAGGTAACTGATTTATAAGACACAATTAAGTATCTAGACAGTCATCAACAAAAATATCATCACGAAAGATGATATGCACAATAGCATGTGCTATCACTGACTTAACCATTTTTATTATGATATGTTTCTTCTCTCTGCTACTACATTCTGCAGAGGAATTGCAGGAATAGTCAATTATACTTCTATTCCTTTTTCATCACATAAATATCTGAACTGACCAAATAGATTTTCTCAATCTCGATCGGATTTTGTTTAAATTAAAAGCTCAAAAAAAAAATCTTAAAGCAACTTATGCCTTAAATTTATGAAAAATCATAAAAACAACAAATCCAAATCGAGTGTAATCATGCAAATGTGATGAAATAAACAGAATCATGCCTTGCTTTCACATGTGTCTAAAGAAAACTCAGCTCTTGTTCCTTTTCCAAATGGTTTTCTCATTTTTTTTACTAGGTAATGCTCATAAATAAGCGACATATTCAATAATGTCCAACAAACCCTATTTGGCTTATGTAAATATTCTATTGGCTAATATGACCTAATATAGCATGCCACATATTCTTATCATCACAAAGATGAAAATGAGGAATAACATTACATTATTGAACTCAACACTTTGCATAATGAAACCATCTAGAATTATAATAACTTATTTGCAACAAGTTATCACCATCTTTATGAAAGTTCAAATTGAAATCAAGTTTAGTCAAACTAACATGGAAGCTAAATTTCTTCATGTTTTGGAGCATATAAACGTTAGTAAGAACAAGGTGCGACCATCGCACATATTCAATTTACAGATGCCAATTACTTTGATTTTCACTAAGAAAATAATTCTCACATTTATTAAATTTGCTCAATGTGGAACTTATTAAAATTCCACAACTACATGGTCTGTGGCCATTAGATTTACAATCCACAAAGGATAAAATTCAGTTACCAAAACTGAAGTGCAAACATACGTATACTCTTAAGTATATAAAGGGATTCTAACTTCTTTAACTCATCACAATTGTGAGCAAAATGACCCTTTTTTGCTACAGTTAAAACATTTCAACTTTGAAATATTTTCTTGAAAGGATGTTTTCCTTTCTTATGTCGATTAAACTTCAATTTCTATCATAAAATATTTATTTCTTTGTTCTTTCCACTTCTTAAATCTACCTTGACGCTTATGTCTGGAGCACAAAACTCATTAGAACTAGAATCATCATAACAAATGTCGATTTTAGATTTTGCCACCAGAAGGCAATCCATCTCTAGTTTAAGGCGTTGTATAAAAAAAATCTTTACTTATAATGTGGATCTAGTGGATTTTCATATGCACATAGCTATGAAATAAAGAATTGACTACTGCTTGCACTTGCTATTTCTTAGTCAACATGGGGCCTGCATCTCATAGTATACTTATTTGTTTGACAAATGCCACGAAGGCCATTTAATATTCTGTCCATAAGGCATTATATAAGCATCAAATCTTATAGTGATCTGTCTCAAATTGGAGACCAATGTCTAACCAAACTTAGTTTGTTAATAGCTCCCACTTGACTTTAATATTTAAAAAAAAATGCTTGAACTCATGCATATATATATATATATATACGTGTCTCAGCAACATAATGCGAGCAATAGAGTTCATTTATTTAGTGCAGCAAGTATCTCTTTGTACTTTCTTGACAATGCAATAATTCCATCTTCAGATTCTTCCATAATTGGGTCAAGAGCTCATAGTGCATCTTGCTCTTTTAGCACATGTTGGATCCTTTTCCAATTTTCACAATTTTGCCATCTAATTTCTCACTTTATTCAGGCTTAGCTACGATATCCTAGTAAGCTAAAGCCATTGTATCTGAACACAAAGTTCAATAGATATGTATTCACGAACTATTGATGCCTATACATTTATGCATCTATTTTACACTAACAAATTATATTAACGAATAATTTCACATAAGGTCTCAAAGTCGAAAGTTCACTATATTCCCAATCATCATCTGAGAATCGTCGTTTGAAATTATCATTAACATAATTATTTGTGTAAAATTGAGTTTATGAAGTTACTAAAACTTTTAGAACTCCCCACTTATCCATATACCACAAAGGCATTACATAATAATAAAAAATTCTCATACCATTCACTGTTAAATATTTCATATAACATGAAAGATAATATTTACATCTATAGACATACATCAATAAGATGTAAAATTCCAGTACAACATCATGTGATATAATGTATGCCAAGAACGGGAAAAGATTCAATGAACGCTTTAGGGAACTTCTTGACCCTAGAAGACGTCCCTATAGTGGCTCTTGGAAAACTCTATGGTCTCAGCCAAGGAAACAAATCTCTTCGCCAAGGCGCATTCTATCTACGCCAGGACTCATTCATAGCAAGGGTCGATGTCTTCCTTGCCCTGACCTCTAAGAACTCTATCAGGAATCTTATTCCAAGTTTCTTATAAGAATAGCTGCAAGCATCTTTCCATAAACGGTCCAAGACCTCATGCCAATTAGGAAGAGTAGATTTTAAGGCAACAGCCCTTAAATAGTCTCGCATGACAAAACCATTACAAATGATTTCTAATATCATTTTATTTACCGTTATGATGTGAGTCATCATGTCAAATATGCCATCCCATTGATAAAGTGCCAGCTCATTTCTTAGCTTTAGGAGTCTCTCATGTTCTCGTCTGTCCACTAGAATATTGAGGTTCGCATGGTACTTTGTTCCATAGTTCCTGCAACGAATGCAGAACAATAAAAGGGATTACACATAATCCATAGGGCATGAAATGGTAAAACAAATATACCACATTGTAGGAAATTTCAATACGAACACATCGGCACCAAAATTACCTCAATCGGACTCCCCACGAGCCCACACGCGCCACCAGAAGCCTCGACGTGTGGGCTTCTTGCATCGCACGTGCTGGTGAAAGTGATCAACAGTCCGCGTTGACCGATCAACGGTCAATCGTTGACCCGAGTCGAGTAATGGGTCAAATTCGGGTTGGGTTGAACTACCATGTCATCATGCCACGTCATCTGACACATGTCCACCACGTCAGCGGCCATGCAAGCGCCACATCAACAACGGTTTTTGGTGGGTCCAGGCACGCGTGACGCACGTGGGCGCATGAGGCCTACGCGCAAGAGCTCCGACGGCGCGTGTCGACACATGCGGCTCTGTTTTGTCGTCCGTTGGTGGCATTTCGCCTCTCAAAATACTCGTATTGTCAATTCTAACCTATTGGTATGATCAAATTACAATTTTGTTGAGCCAAAGTTCATGAAACATGTATTTTAGTCGTCGGCCATCGAGGAGGCTCGCCCCGCCGTGGTGCGTGTGGCGCGTCCGGCGTCGTCCAACCTCCTCCGTCGATGGGCGACCACTCCTCAGACTTGTATCGACGAGTACTTTCCAACGATGCAATCATATTTCACTTTCATCGAACATAAAATTTTAAAACAGGCCTAAAAGCATTTTGACGACCAAAATTTAAACGACGATGAGTTGGTTCAAAATTTCAATTTTTACAGTGTGTTACGATCAGGAAAACAAGCATTGACTGGCTCTGATACCAATGATGGAAACTGATTCTTTGATTCTAAACGTATCACATGCGGAAAACTACTGATTAATGCCCAATCTATCACTTACTTATATCGCCGATCGGAATACGATCACGTGAGAAACCGTACCCACTATCCACAAATTAGATGTCACTTTTGCTGTCTCGAGAGTCACTTCGCCTTCGATGCGATTCGACGTGGAAGGGAAAGACGTTCGTTTTCTTCCATCAACGACAGTATGTCGTTTTTCTTGTGAACAAACGTGACTTTTCACATTTGTTATATTCAAACTGCAGATAACTGCTTATGCAGTTATCTCTAGGGGTGTGTGTGATTGCCCGCATGGGCGCACACCGTAATACCCCCTTTTTCCAACACCTCAATTTGACCTCATTTAGAAATTACATAGTCATACGAGTTTGATACTTTTAAGGAGGCGACCTTAAAAAATCAGAAACACCTTTGATCGAAATTGGGATCATCAACTTTTTAAGACCCCCCCAAAAAAAAATGCCTCATCGCCAGCCCACTCGAGTTCCATAGGTCATGTTGCTTATTTAAAATGGTATAGTAAACTTGTATTGCATATGGAGTGCATGAGGAATTTAATTTTTGGACTAACTTAGAAATATGTCTAGATGTACTTGAATTGCTGAATCAAAGGAAATTATTAGGAGTTTCTAATGGTGGTCGAGGCTTTTATCTGCATCAATTTTATAAGGGAATTTTTACATTAATAATCTGAAAGTACTGTCATTATTTTTTACTTCATAAATTTTCAATTAATAAGTGCTTTAGACAAAGCACGCGGTCATGATCTATAGATCTACGGTCAGAAATAACTAACAGTATTATCAGATTGTAAGGAAGCATTTTCCATATTAAAATGAACGACTACTGTGTTTTTTTACATACTTTCCTTTCAATTTTTTCTTCTAACTTTTTTCCTTTATTTTTTCCCTAATTTCTCTTTGCTTGCTTCTCGTTCTACAATGATCCAACCATTTTGTAGCGCCCTTTGCATATTACGCTCCGCTCACCTTACGAGTGCGCTCATCCACTCATGCCGTAGATTCAGTCCCAGGACACCCTTCTTTTCGGCGATAAATAAATGAGACTCATATGCGGAAGTGTAAAAGAAAATAAATACATAACTCCATGCAAGGTAATTCAAACAAAACAAAGAATGAGACGCGAGATAAAGAAAAGGGTGATTTGCATAACAGGAGGTCGAGTTTATACAATCGAGGTCAGGTACTAGCTAATACCACTAGGTAAGGTCGAGGAAGACAAAAGAGCGAACAAAAGATAACCATTAAGCCCCACCAAAAGGATCGTCACTATCAAAAGACAACTCCATGGTCGTGTGATCCCGAGCCCACTAAATGGTATTAGGATCTTTGGCTCGACTCAAGTCCCCAACGGGATCATAATTTGAGAAGGTTTCGAATCGTACTTCTATGGTATCCTCTTCCATCTCATCCTCTGAGTCAGAAATCTCGATCACCTCGATACTCTCCTCTCTCTAGCTGGGGTCTCCTCTGGAACGTTCCTCGAGCTTACCACAGAACCCTCTACCTCGATCTCATCTCGAGAAGGATGGCACCACTATGGAACTACATGTCTTGGAATCTCGTGGGCCTTTAATGGACCAGTGGTAACTTCTCCAGCTTTCCTGAACTAGGCCTCAAAACGATGTGGCTTCCAGTCTTCCTCCCCCTCATCAACCCATACTACCGTACTTTTCCTAATATAAACTGTACTTCATCTATCTGAAAATTCCTCAAAATAGGTCATCTCCTTCGGGTCTCCTAGGCGGGTAGGCAACATACTTAAGGTTTGGGATCTGAAAAGGAAAGGATCCCATGACGGGTGCGACTTACGTCTCAGCAAGCTAGCCTAATCCTAAATTAGACCATCAGTCCCACCAGACGAGCTATCACAGCAACAAGCAAGCAGTGACAGAAGGACAAATGACATTTATACAAAAGCATCATATCAAACATCATGCGAAGAAATTATACTCGAGACAAATATAAAGAAAGTGACCCAAGCTTCCGTACTAACCAAGAACCACATCAACACCGCAAGAATCAATAACCAATAAAATTCTCAATCCATGACTCAATGGATTAGTCCGCGTTCAATGCATTGGACTACCAAGAAAAATAAACCCGTGTTAAGACGCGTCAGGTTTACTATCAAATTTCTAACTCACGTCAACATGTACAATTCCTTATCCCTCGTTAGGACGCATCAAGATATCATTCAATCACAACCCCGCGTTAAGACGCCTCAGGGTATACTTATGATGCAATTCCGCGTTAAGACGCCTCAGGATATGCTCACGATGCGATCCCGCGTTAAGATGCCTCAGGATACTATAGGTCTCAACAAATACCTAAAGTCAAGAATTGTCTCAACAGTCATTTAATCACATTCTCATCACGAGAAATTTGAGAAGGTCCATCATAAACCATTTGCTTGTCAAAAAGGTCATATTTTATCACAAAACATAACTCAGGAGTCACATAGCTTGTAGTCACATAATCAAGTAGGACATACCAACAAGTACATCATCAATTCAGGCAAAAGAACTACAATTTTAATAACAAGCGAGCGCTCACGGCTCGTTCCTTAATAACTCTATTTAATTTTCACTCAACCAAGCATAACAAAATATAACTCAATTGGTTGATGCATAAATAGAGTCGTTCTATTGACCACAAAAGCAATATCATGTCTTGTGAATACAAGATACTAAAGAAAACCAACAATCTTTCCATATTTATTTTGCATCTAGATGAATTGACGCGTCGACAATATTGAGAGAGCTACTGGTAGCTATCAGGGGAGCAACTTCCTTGGCTTCCACACATGGTTGCAAGACTAAGACTTGGATTTTTTGCGATAAAGAGACTAGACTTTACGTGGATCGCTTCAACTCCCAATAAGTAGTGTAAATCCCCTAGATCATTTTGTTAAATTATGTATTGAGTTTGAGCCGTTTACGAATATCGGCCTATTTGGAGGATTTTGGTTTTGTTCAAAATCTGGTGTTGTCTTTAATTAGAATTGAAGTTAGATTTAGAGGGCGAAGGAACTTAATAATATTGAAGACTTATCTTCTGCTGGAGAACAAGAAAATTCCATGTTTGACTAGGTGACTAGACATGGCCATTTAGAACCGTGGGCCCAGAACATATCCGTTGATGGAACCCATGGTTCCTGATTTTTCGGAACTGGCATTAAAAAAAAGGGTATGGGCCCCGTGGTCCACGCCCCTCAAGAAGAGCCGTGCGGCTCTTCCCCCAAGCCCAATGGGCCAACGGACCGTTGCATCCGAAGGCAAATGGTCGTTGGAATTTCCTAAATAAATAAATAAATAATGTCTGTAAAAACCTATCAACCCTCTTCATTTTTCTCATAATTTCTCTCGATTCTCTCAACTCTCAATCTCTCAAATTCTGTCAAATTCTCCTAATATGTTATTCTCTCTCAATTCCTTGAATCAATTTTCCAATCAATTCTCTCAAAAAATGGTAAGTGGAAGCAGAAATACTGAAAAAGGGAAAGAGCCCGATGAGATAATCTGATTATCATGTTCGTGAATATGATCCTCGTGAATATGCATGTTAGGAAGACGACGATGTTCATAATCCCAACGTCGAGCACATCCCAACGCAAGAAATTCTTTATCCTTCCTCTGGTGCCGACGAATCATCGATAGCAAAGGAGCCGGGATGGAAGAGTTGAAAATCCGACTTATGGCTACACTTCAATAAAATATGGAATGAAAATTAATGCAAGTTTCATATAAGTTGTAAATATTGTCCGAAAATATACAAACTTGGTAAAGGAGATGGCTATGGAACATGCCGACGAAAAAACATCCAATGCAAGCGGGGATCGACACTAGCCAACAATAAATTTCCGGGTTCACCAATCCTAACCGTCATCATTTATTCCGTTCACTTATGCACTTTATAAATAAACATTAGCTGAACAAGTTGCCCTTGAACATGCTCCATTTAATACTGGTGAAAATTTAAATTTTAGATATTTGATAAACACAGCATTGGCTTCGCAAGCACCATCTGTTCCGAAAACTACTCTTAGACACGAACTTAAACAAGTTTATAAAAAAAGAAAAAATGATTTGATAAGTTTTTTTTTTTGAGAATTCAATGGACGTGTACATATAGGTAGTGATATTTGGAGTGATGCTTGGAATATTAATTCTTATATGGGTGTCACATGCCATTGCATAGGTGGTAATTGGGTTATTCAAAAAAAACTTCTTGCATTTCGAGTTTTTCCTGAAAGACATATGACCCATAGTATTTATAGACTAATTAGGAAAGTTTTAGAAGAATATAATTTGATTAATAAATTTTTTTCAATTGATTTTGATAATACCTCCGCAAATTCTACTTTCATTCCCGAGTTAGAAAAAATTTGTAAACCCTCTTTTGGCGGATAATTTTTTCACATTAGATTGCTTGCCATGTTTTGAATTTTTGTGTACAAAATGATTTACGATCTCTTGTGACTAATCTCCATCAAATCAATAGTGCAATTAGATTTTTATGGAGCCGTCCTCATCTTATAAAAGAGTTGGGAAAATTTTGTAAATAAAATGGGAGAACGGCAAAAAGGTTTCCAAAAGATATTCCGACTCATTGGAATTCTACCTACAAGATGGTTTTATAAACTTTTGATTGCAAAGATTTATTATGTTCCTTTATTTCGAATATTGTTCTCGATATTGCTTTAGTCTCATAACATTGGAACGTTTGCAAATTTTTTTTTTGATTTTTTAAAAGTTTTTAATGATTCTACCAATACTTTATCTGGTATTTATTATCCCACTACGCATTTTTTTTAATAGAGTGTGTTAATATTGCTAGTGTTTTTAATGAATATGAAAAATGTGATATTCTGATTTTTCCTGTCATTTCGAGACTCATTAATGAGAATGTAACTAACGATGTATGTTAGTCGTATCTCGCTCGGATCTGATCAATCTCGAGTTGATTGACCAAAGGGAAAAGGATAACGCGAGACAAGGTACGTGGACCTAGGGAACTCAAATAGGAAATGGCACTTCAACCATAAGGATTGCCGATGGGATATTTAGACTCATAAAAGGCCGATCTAAGAACGGCTAAGGAATGCATTGCTAGCGTTATACAATTGGAGTGTAGGTGATGCCGCTTAACCAAAGTATAATTTGTAAAATTTGTCTAAATCGAACGACGACGATCGAGACCATTGGAACTAGTAATAAACTTTTGCAATTACATAACAATCAGAATCGCCATGAATTGATGAGCCCTAAATGTGATATGAATCACAGAGTCGATACGCGTAACGTCTGCAAAAGCCGTCCATCAGTTCGGGATAGGTTGGAATCACATCGGATAGAGGGATTGATTCAGAGACGAGTCTCAAAATTATAAAATGGAGAATCAAGAATTCCAACATTATAATTGGATTGGCCGTCCCCTTATCGAAGAAAATTGAAATAAGAAAAATGACGTTCCGGCCGTCGAGGGTAAAATTACCATATTGCCCCTTAAGCCTTAACCTTGCCTTAATAATTGGATGATGGCATGTTGGTCATTGATACCCCACTATAAATGCCGAAAATTTGAGAAATTGACAGCCATTGGATGAGCCTTGATTGACATATGGACAAGTGTCAAAGGATTAGACATTAGCATTTAATGAATAAATTTTAACCTACTATTCTTTGGGGTTTGACTCTTGAAATGGTGTATATACCCCTCTCCCTCACTCCCTCAGTCGAACCCCATCTTACTCTGCCATTTCTCTTCTTCTTCTTCCTTCTTCCTTCATGTCGAGAGAGCTCCTCGCCCGATCAGGTTCTGCTACCGCCATCGCCGCTATCGAGCGCCACTTTCGGCGACTTTCAGCTACCGAGTTGACCAACAGCACCTTTTCCATCCTCTTGCTGACAACCTCCAAGTGGAATCAAGTCATTTGACTCACTGAAGAGTTCTGGCAGGCCATTCTCCCGGAAGTCGACGAAAACCGTCGTAACTAAAGGTAAGCCACTGTTTAGACTCCGTAGGACCCCGAAACCTTTGAATATTTCGGCTAAATTTTGTGGACATCTAGTGGACATGTAGAATGAGTTGTGGAAAAAATTTTGAAGGAGTTTGATGGAGTTTTGACCCCAAATGGATCTTGTGTTTGAAGGACAAAAATTGACCGGTTGAGGACTTGGAGGAACCGGCGCCGTTCGAGGACTTTCCGGCGTCACCTTGACTTCAAATCTTCGGTGAGGCTTCTTAACCCCTAGAAATACATGTTAGCAAGTAGATTAGTGGAAAAATTGAGGAGTTAAGTTAGTTTAAGGGCTGATTAGTTGAGATATGCACAAAACCAAAAATGCCCTGTTTCGGTTCTGTGCATACCGAATCTATGGGGGGCTGTTGGTGATGGAATTGAGTCCCAAATTCATCGTTGAGACATACTAGGATGTCGATAAACATGTCATTGAGGTGTATGTTTAGTGAATTAACGATTTGAGCAAGAAAAATTTACGATTGGGTGAATTTTCTTAGGTTGCGCGGTTGAATTGTTCTTGGACCACTAGGACCGAACCATTGAAGCGCTTGGAAGAAGATTTGTGTTGATTTTAGCACAAGGTAAGATGTTTCTAAACCTTGGCTAGGAGAATTGGACTCGATTGGGTGAATTGAGTGCGAATTAGATTGGCTCTTGGGAGTTTATGGTGTGATTATCCATTGTGCATCCTTGAGAGGTATAGATGGCTTGAATGCTTGAAAATACTTGTGCCATGAATTGATTACCACATTTGAGTGTTGAATTTAATTGTCTCGCATGCCATAGATGTGTTACTCGTTGCATGAGTTTACACTTGACCATGAGTTTTGAATTAAAATGAGCATTTGGCATGTCTGAGAAACTCGTGGCACCTTGAGGCGTTGAGACGTGGGGTTGTGTGGATGGATATCCTGAGGTGCCGAGGCACGGGGTTTGTGTTGAATGGTATCCTGAGGCGTACGAGACGCGGGGTTGACATGGCCAATGTCCTGACGTGTTGAAACGCGGGATGGAATTTGAGATGTGTCGACACAGGCTTAGAATGAAATTGAAAACCTAATGCGTTTACGCGGGTTTGTCAATGAGATGGTCTGAGCCGTATTTACATGGACCGAGCCTGAGGCATTCTAAATGCGGGTGTGAAAATAAGGAGGATTGGAATGGTGGAAAGTATGATCTGACTTGGCAATATGTGCTTGATTTCAATGATGTGATATGATGCTCTGATTGCATGCTTGACACTTGTTTGTACCCGTATGTTGTTAATGACTGTTGAATGTCTCATGTGATTGCTTGTGCATTTTCGTTTGTGATTGCATGCACCTGAGTGTACGGTCAACCTAACCTAGGGTTAGGACCTGCCTTATTGAGATGTAAATCTCACCCTATTATAGGACCCCATTTTCATATCCTAGGCCGTGAGAAATGTGGCCAATCAGATTTGGTGACCCGAAAGAAATATCCGCTTATTTTGATGAGTTTCCAGATTGACAGGGAATCGTATACGTTAGGAAGTGCACTGTAGTCTGGGTTGATGAGGGTGGAAAGAGCTGGAAGCCTCATAGCTTCGAGGCTTGGTTTAGGATGGTAGGGAAAGTCACTACGGGACCATTGAAGCCTACCGAGGAATCCCGTGGGGTGATCCCCAGTTGGTGTCATCCCGCTCGGGATTCGGTGGAGGCCGAGGGGTCAGCAGCTGATTGAGGAATATTCCCGAGAGGACCCCAATCCTGAAAGACACCAACGAGGTAATCGATATCGAGGCTACCGAGGACGACCTGGTGGAGCTGTCAGCTGATGAGACGATGGAGGATACAATGGAGGTTTGCTCAGAGACTTTCTCGGAGTACGAGCCTACAGAGAATGCCGAGGAGACTGACGCCTCTAGTAGCTTGACTTAGGAGTTTCCATTTTCTGGTATGATAGCTTGATTATGACCTCGAGGCCCTGCTTCTTTTGGAGATGTTGATGATCGTCTTTTGTACTAGTCCTGTCATCCCTACCGACCAGCAGGTTTAGTCTGCCAGTGCTTGTGTGTGAACAGTTGGGAGGTTATGTTTATTTATTGGTGTTCTCGTTACCCTGGTCCCCTTTTATTACTATACAAAGGAATTTTTATATTATCGCTTCTGCATGCTATCGATATTATACATCTCTCGATTTATGTGAATCCTGGGACGTTCGAGAGATTTTGTGCTTGTAGGGAGGAGAATCTCGTAGAGCCGTCACATGAGGCGACCATGGAGGATTCCATCGAGGTCCAGTCAGGGACCTCAGAGTATGAACCGACAGAGGATGCAGAGGATACAGGGCACTCCAGTAGCTCATCTTAGGTGTCCTAGTTTATTGGCTCGATCTTGTGATGGCGACCCCGACCATGGCTATTTTGGATGTCGATGAAGGTCACACCCTTTCTTTTTTTGATGTGCTCACCCCGTCGTCCCTTGCCTAGCGGATTGTGGTAGTCGGTATTTGTACAAATAGTATGTTATGATGTATTACAGTTATTATGCTATCCATGTCCCACTTAACTTATATTTTGTACGAGGATTTATTTGAGTACCGCTTCCGTATGCTTAATGTATATATATTATCTCTCGACTTGTTTGTGGATCTTGGGACCACGAGAGAATATATGATTTGATTTGCAGGGATGTTCGCACGCTCGCCGGGTTCGGGGCGTGACATCCCCGTCCGATTTGGTATCAGAGCAAGGTCAGCTCGATCTAAAGTTGGTTGAAGACTGGAGTAATAAGGAGGATTGAGTTGGGACAAGGACGGATAGCGAGACCTTAGGAGACTTGTTAAGATAAGGCATGAGGTGTATGGTTTGTGGCCTAGTACTTAAGGTTGGCATTGGGCTCTGGAAGGATCGTGGTAATGCAGTAAGTTCCCTGCTTAGAGTTGAAGGTCATTTCTAGATTTTGGCCTGATAGCTGAATGAGTATGACCAGATAAGTGAATGAGTACGGCCTGTTTTAGTAACCGTTGGATTGAACGGAATTGAGGAATGGCCATGAGTTATTGGTTGGAGTGTCCGTGGAAGTTATTATATGAAAGGACTATTGCAGCGTAACTGTTTCTGTTAAAAGTAGTTAGTAGCTCTAGATTTGAATGATTGAGTAAGTTACTAACTCCTTGCTGAACTTGTGGTGGACTAGGTTCAATAGAAAATAATAAAGATGAGCAACCCATCCAGAAGGTCTGGAAGGTCAAGAGGCGGAGCTTCTAGCTCGAGGCCGCTTGTCGCTGAAGATCCAAGAATGGATGGCTTATTAAGGGCGCTGGAAAGAATTGGCGACATGATTGATAGGCAGGCTCAAGATCGGGACGCTACCATCACCCAAGCAGTAGGAGCTACCATAGCAGCCATCAATGCCAACAATGGCAACAATGGTGGAAATGGAAGTCAGGGTGAACCGAACCAGAGTAATGAAGCTGTAAAAACCCAAGAGGAAATCGTCGTGGTCAGACAGATGGGCCAACTAGTAGACCAATTTATAAAGTTGAAGCCAACTCAATTCGATGGAACTGGAGATCCTGAGCTAGCACCTAGGTGGATCAAGAATTTGGAAAAAGCTTTTGGGGTGCTAAGGTGCATAGATGAGGAGAAGATGCTACTTGCAGTGTACCAGCTGGAGGGTACAACGAATGACTGGTGGGCTGCCACCAAGAATGGAGTTTTCCCTGAAGGAGCAGCTATGACTTAGGATGCCTTTAAGATGGCCTTCAATGATAAATATTTCTCAAAGACGGCCAGGAAGAGGAAGCAGGTGGAATTCCTGCAGTTGCGCCAGAATCAGTTAATGATAGATCAATACGAGGCCGAGTTCTCGAGGCTGTCGAGGTATGCACCACAATCTGTGGAGGACTCTCAGGAGAAAGCAAGAAGATTTTGGGATGGCTTGAGGCCTGAGCTCCGTAGTCAAATGATCGCTCTGAATCTGAGGACATATATAGAAATATATGAGCGAGGCCAGGTGATAGAATGGGACTTGAAAGAGAGAAACACCGCAACTGGATCACGGTTTACGTCTTTTAGAGATAATCGCTTGATGGGCAAGAGACCGATGGCGAGCAGCAGACGTTTTGTGCCTCTAGTGCGGAAAAATATCGTGAAGCCACCGAATCCTACGAATTGGAGCTGCCGTCTTTGTGGTAGAAGGCGTGGAAATGGCCCATGCCTAATGAGGACTAGAGCTTGTTTTAAGTGTGGTTAACTAGGTCATCAGATGAGGACGTGCCCCAGTCAAGCTTCGACAAGTCGACCCCAAGGACAGAGACCGCAAGCTGGACTGTCGACTGTAACCCCTCAAATCGAGCAGAACCGACCACTGGCATATGGAAGAGCATATGCAGTAGCCCGCAGAGAGGCGGAAGAGACACCAGGTGTGGTTACAGGTACGGTTTACTTGTGTAACCAAGCTGTATATGCATTGTTTGACCCTGGTGCCACGCATTCATTTGTGTCTGCACAGTTTGCTGAATTGGTGGGTATGAAATTGAAACCGTTGAACATAATTCTGCATGTTGCCACACCGTTAAAGGATAATGCATTGGTTTCGATGGGTTGTACTGATTGTGAGATTTTGATTGGAGGGAGTAAAGAAAGTATTGATCAAACTGTCTTACCCATGTATGATTTTGACGTAATCATAAGAATGGATTGGTTGGGTAAGTAGGGGGCAGTAGTGGATTGCGGTAGTAGAATAATTCGATTTTATCCGAGAGGTCGCCCTAGCTTTGAATTGGTGGGAAGTCGAGGAGGAATCTCGATTCCCTTAGTCTCATCTCTTGAGGTGACTAAGTTGATGTCTGAAGGTCGTCATGCATACTTAGTGGCAGTAATGGACACGACTACCGAGGAATCGAAGTTAGAGAATATCCCGGTATTACGTGAATTTCCTGATGTATTTCCCCAAGAGTTGCCAGGATACCACCAAAGCGAGAAATAGAATTTGTAATCGAGTTAGCCCCTTGAACGGAGTCGATCTCGAAAGCACCTTACAGGATGTCCCTATTAGAACTGAAAGAGTTAAAGCTGCATATGGAGGAACTGTTGGACAAGGGATTTATCCGATCGAGTGCTTCACCGTGGGGAGCACCAGTGCTATTCTTAAGGAAGAAGGATGGGTCTATGCGTTTATGCATCGACTATCGGCAGCTGAACCAGGTGACAGTGAAGAACAAGTACCCACTGCCGAAGATTGATGATTTGTTTAACCAGTTACAAGGAGCGGCAGTGTTCTCGAAGATTGACCTGAGGACAGGGTATCACCAGTTGAGGATTAAGAAGGAAGACGTACCTAAGACTGCCTTTAGGACGAGGTATGGTCATTATGAATTCACAGTGATGCCGTTCGGATTGACCAACGCCCCAGCTGCTTTTATGGACTTGATGCATCGAGTATTTAAGGAGTTTCTAGATAGATTCGTCATAGTCTTTATTTACGATATCTTGATTTACTCAAGGAATGGTGCAGAACATGAGGAGCACTTAAGGATTGTACTGCAGACTTTGAGGGAGCATTCACTCTATGCAAAGTTGAGTAAGTGTGAGTTTTGGCTGAACAGGGTAGCATTTCTTGGTCATGTGGTGTCTAGTGAAGGAATCGCAGTGGATCCTGCGAAGATCGAAGCTGTAACGAACTAGCCTAGACCCACTACGGTCACTGAAATCAGAAGTTTCTTGGGATTGGTAGGGTATTATAGGCCTTTTGTGGAGAAATTCCCATCCATAGCCATCCCATTGACGTGGATGACGAAGAAGGAAATAAGGTTTGAATGGGCTAACAAATGTGAGAGGAATTTTCAAGAACTCAAATATAGATTGACAACTGCGCCAGTACTGACAATTCCTTGAGGACCAAGAGGGTACGAGATATACAGCGATGCCTTGCTGAAAAGATTAGGCTGTGTATTGATGCAGCATGGAAGAGTAGTAGCCTATGCATCTAGACAGTTGAGGCCACATGAGATGAACTACCCAATTCATGACCTGGAGTTGGTGGCAATTGTACTCGCTTTGAAGATTTAGAGACATTACCTCTATGGTGAGAAGTTTCAGATCTATACCGACCACCAAAGTTTAAAGTATCTGTTTTCCCAGAAAGAGCTGAATATAAGGCAGCGTAGGTGGATGAAGTTGCTGAAGGATTATGATTGTGATATCCTATATCATCTTGGGAAAGTAAACAGAGTAGCAGATGCGCTGAGTTGGAAGTCGAGCATCGCCTGTCTGTTAGTAAAGGCTTGGTCGATGATTGAGAATTTAAGAGATTCCGAGTTCAAACTAGAGGTTAGACAGTTGTCCAGCTTAATGGCTACATTGAGGGTGGAACCCGAGGTTCATGAAGGAATAAAGACCTTGCAATCTATGGACCCAGAGATTCAGAAGATCCTTGAGATGGATGCGACGAAGAGAAAACCAGAATTTCATGTGTCAGAGGACGAGATCCTAAAGTTTCGAGGACGATTGTGCGTGCCAAAGATGAAGGACTCAGGGAAAGGATTTTATCAGAGGCTCACAGGAGCAATTATAGCATCCACTCTGGAAGTACGAAAATGTATCAGAGCCTGCGACAGTACTACTGGTCGAACGGGATGAAAGTGGACGTAGCAAAGCATGTGGCTAAGTGTTTGATGTGCCAGCAAGTGAAAACACAACACTGTAAGCCTGGAGGACTACTACAGCCACTAGAGATTCCGGAATGGAAGTGCGAGCATGTGACTATGGATTTGGTGATGGGACTCCCAAGGAGACAACGAGGTCACGACATTATATGAGTAGTTGTGGACAGATTGACCAAGTCCTCCCACTTCATTCCTGTGCGAAATGACTTCGCTATGGATTGGTATGCAGAGCTGTACATGAGACAGATAGTGAGGTTGCACGGAGTGCCAGTGACGATTACCTCGGATAGGGATCCGAAGTTCACGGTAAATTTTTTGAAAAGTTTGTAAGAAGCCATGAGAGCTCGATTGCAGTTTAGTACAGCCTACCATCCACAGACGAACGGACAGTCGGAAAGGACGATACAAACACTTGAGGATATGCTGCGAGCATGCGTCATTGATTTTAAAGGTGGATGGGACGATCAGCTACATCTGGTAGAGTTTGCTTATAATAATAGCTATCAGCAAAGCATCCAGATGACACCATTTGAAGCACTCTATGGACGAGCCTACAGAACCCCGATTTGCTAGGATGAGGTTGGAGAAAGGAGTATCACAGGCCCGAAATTGGTAGAGCAATCAGTGGAAGTAGTGAAAATAATCCGGGATAGACAGAGGACGGCACAGAGTCGTCAGAAGAGCTATGCAGAGAAGCGGCGCAAGCCCTTAGAGTTTCAAGTGGGCGATCACGTCTTCCTCAAGGTGTCGTAGATGAGAGGACTATCAAGAAGTGGGAGCTGGGCCCAAGATATGTAGGCCCATTTGAGATACTAGAACGGATTGGAACCTTAGTCTATAGGCTTGCCCTACCGCCTAATCTATCCCAAGTGCATAATGTGTTCCATGTGTCGATGCTGCGAAAGTATGAACCAGATCCGGCACATGTGCTGGATTACGAAACCATAGAAGTGGATGACAGAGTGTCTTACGTAGAGAAGCCAATAAGGATCGAAGAGCGAAAGGTGCAAAACCTCTAGAATAAGAAGATTCCACTGGTCAAAGTAGTGTGGGAGCACCATGGAGCTGAAGGTGCCACATGGAAAAATGAGGAGACGATGAGGCGACAACACCCCCATTTATTTTAGTAATTAAGTGTAATATAAATTTCGGGGACGAAATTTGTGTAAGGGAGAAGAGTTGTGACATTCTGATTTCCAGTCAATTTCAGACTCATTAATGAGAAATGAATCTAGAGATGTATTTCACTCATATCTCGCTCGAACCTAATCAATTCGAGTAGGCTGACCAAAAGGGAAAGACTAACGCGACACATGGTACGTGGACCTAGGGAGTTTGGATAAGAAATGACGCTTTGACCATATGGATTATCGAGGGGATATTTAGAGCTACAAAAGATCGATCCAAGAACGATTAGGGAATGCCTTGCGAGTGTCATACGATTGGAGCGCGAGCGATGCCCCTTAACCAACGTATGATTTCAAAAATTTTCCTAAATCGAACAATGAAAATCGAGACCATAGGAACTAGTGATAGATCCTCTCAATTACATGACAACCAAAGCCGCCACAAAATGACGAGCCCTAAATGTGATGAGAATCACAGGATCGATACGCGTAAAGTCTGCAAAAACCACCCGTCGGTTCGAGATAGGCTGGAACCACGTCTGATAGAGGAAACCATCAGAAATGAGTCTTGAAAAATTTGAAATGGAGAATCAAGAATTCCAACGTTATTCGGATTAGTCGTCGCCCTATCGAAGAATTTTGGAGCGAGGAAAACGACGTTCTGAACGTCGGGGGTAAAATTGCCCTTTTGCCCCTCAAGCTTAAAGCCTTGCCCATGCATTTGAAGAAGGGCATTTTGGACTTTAAACTCCCCAAGGCTGTCGAAAATTAGAATGAATATGGGCCATTAGATCAAGCTTGATTGACATGAGGGACAAGTGTCAATAGATGGGGTAAAGATTAGTCAAGTCTAACTATATGCAACTACCATTCAACCCCTTTGACTCAAGCTTGGTATATAACAATTTTCACTCTCTCTCCTCACCCATGACCGGCCATACACTCCCTCAAGCTCACCGAAACCTCTTATCTCCATCTTCTCTCTTCTGCTCGCCGACAACCGAACCTGGGCTTCCTGTTCGCCGCCCACGATGCGTCCTCCGACCACCGCCTGACCACCAGCCGACCATATCAACCTAGCTCTACATCTTGCCGACCTCCTCAAAGTGGAAGCACGGAATTTGGACCACTGAGGAGCTCCGGCCAAGAGTTTTCTCGAGAGCCGACATAATCTGATCCAATCTGAGGTAGGTCCGGTTTCTAACCCTTTTGGAGGCCGAAATGTTGGAGTTTTGGGGTCAAATTTTATGGAGGTCTAGAGGACATCTGAATGAATCTGTGATAAAAAGTTGAGAGTGATTTGATGAAGTTTTAACCTCGAATCGGTCTTGTGAACTTGGAACAGAAACTGCCGGATTCTGACCTTAGGAGAACCGGCGACTTTCGACGGGTTTCCAGCGACCATTCGACCTCAAACTCATGGTGAGCCTCATAGACCCTTAGGTAGACATGTTAGGAGGTAGGATAGTGAGTAGATGATGGATTTGAAGTTGATTTAGGATGGATTGTGCACGGTTTGCACAGAACCGAAATGAACCGGTTCGATTCTGTGCAAGACCGGTTCTGTTGAAATGAAGAGCAGAGGATTTTGAGTCTCAAATTGATGATTAAGACATGTTAAGATGATGAGGATTATGCTATGGAGGTTTATGGTTCATGGATTGGGGATTAGGACATGGAAATTGATGGATTGATTGGATTTTATTAGGTTGTGCGGTGAGTTCGGTCTTGGACCATTGGGGGCCGAACCTTTGAGGACCAAGAAGAGAATTTGTGTAGTATCAAACTCAAGATAAGGGAATTCTAAACTTAGGATAGGAAGGTTAGACTCAATTGGGCGAGTCGAGGATTAAAGTGATCGATTTATGAGAATTTTCCAAAGGATAGCTCTTGGTATATCCTAAGGGGTTATAGGAGGGTTATGTGTGTTATTGTTTTTGTTTAAATCATTTGCCATGCGTGTGTGTCACTTAATTGCCTTGCATGCCATGAGTTCTTTGAATTGTGCCTGAATTGCACATGTTGTCATGTATGGAAAACGAATTGAAAATCATGGCATGAACATGACATGGTGAGGCCCTGAGGTGTATGAGACGTGGGGCAGGAGGTGGATTCCCTGATGCGATCTAATCGCAAGGTCGAATTGAGATTGTGCGGCGCCCTGATGCGATCTAATCGCGGGGTTGAAATGGCCACGGTCCTGATGCGATCTAATCGCGGGACGGAGGTATGAGGTGATGATATTGGCTTGGAGATTCATTGGAAACTGATGCGTTTACATGGGTTGCCAATGACGGTTTGATGCGTTTACGCGAATCGAGCCTGATGCGATCTAATCGCGGGCTGGAGAATATGGCAGGCAGGAAGAGGTGGTTGTGGTGGAATGGTAGGATGAGGTGTGCATGATCATCTGAGTGTGACATGATGTCATAGTTGCATGCCCATCATCTGTGTGTCACTATCTTTATTTGTATGTGCCTGAACGATTATGGATTTGGAATTTTGGGATAGATGACTACCTAAGTGGACGATGAACCTGACTTAGGGTTAAGACTCTTTTACTGAGATGTGTATATCACCCCTTTGGGGACCCCTATTTTTACAGATCCTAGGCCTTAGTGATGTGGCCTATTCGTTTTGGGGATCCCAAGGAGATTACGACATATTTTGACGAGTTTCCGGATAATTAGGGGAACATTTATGTGGAAAAGTGTATGGTTGTATGGGTTGATGAGGGTAGTCCGAACTGAAAGCCTCAAAGGTTCTTGGCATGGTTTAAGAAGGTCGGAGACATGACGATTGGGCCGCTGAAGCCCCACGAGGCACCCCAGGAAGTTATTCCTGATTGGTGCTAGATCGCCAGGGAGCAGGAGCTGCCAGAGGGGTCTATAGTTGGGTCTAGGAATGGATCGGAGAACCCCGACCTTGGAGTTCACTGAGGACGAGGTGATTGTCGTGGAGGCTGCCGAGGAAGATCTCGTAGAGCCGTCACATGAGGCGACCATGGAGGATTCCATCGAGGTCCAGTCAGAGACCTTCTCGGAGTATGAGCTGATAGAGGACGCAGAGGATACAAGGGACTCCAGCAACTCATCTTAGGTGTCCTAGTTTATTGGCTCTATCTTGTGATGGCGACCCCCGACCATGGCTATTTTGGATGTCGATGAGGGTCACACCCTTTCTTTTTTTGATGTGCTTACCCCGTCGCCCCTTGCCTAGCGGATTGTAGTAGTCGGTATTTGTACGAACAGTGTTATGATGTATTACAGTTATTATGCTATTTAGGTCCCACTTAATTTATATTTTGTGCAGGGATTTATTTGAGTGCCGCTTCCGCATGCTTAATGTATATATAATATCTCTCGACTTGTTTGTGGATCTTGAGACCACGAGAGAATATATGGTTTGATTTGCAGGGATGTTCGCACGCTTGCCGGGTTCGGAGCGTGACACAATGGGAAGTGTGAGAAGTGGATTGAGGTTTAGAAGTGATTTATGGCAAAATTGGTGCAAGAACCTTTAGGCTGTGACTTGCTATGTATATGACCATGTGAACCAAGTACATTAAGGGTTCAAAGTGAGCATTACCATGTGTTCAATTGTTAGAAAACGTGTCTTGAATTGCCAATGACACGGTTAAGGAAAGATTGAGTTAATGGAAGTGAGCATTCCATAGTTTTTAATTCAAGATTGGTGAATCTTTTTAGGTTGACAAAGAATTCGGGAGTATTATATACTTGTGGTCTTGAGGAGAGTCACATTGTGTGACATTGCGCTAATTGATCAGGTATGCGTCTCATAAACCTTATCTGAATACTAGGACACTGTTGGATCGGTTTTTGAATGATTTGAATGACAGGAGAATTTTATGAATTGAATTGTGCGTGTTGTGATGGCATTGTAAATCCAATGAGGAAAATATGGAGGATACCAATTGGCCAGTGGCCTCGGTAGTATCGGAGGTGATGAAATTGAATGAGAATGAGAATGTCGATTTGGCCTGTGGCCCCGGTGGCATTGAATGACTGTAAGCCTTGAGATTACCGATTGGCCTGTTGCCCCAGTGATACGTGGACATCGATTGGTCTGTGGCCTTGATGATTTCAGATGGCAAGAGTGCCAGTGGAGTATGTGGGTGGGTGAAAAAGTGGTGGCAGTGGTGTATCGAGTGCATATGCTTGTATTTTGGGACCCTAAAGTTGAACATGGTTGTATGTACTGATTATCCATGCTTGATCATTGATATTGATGTCGTATGATGCTTTGTGCCTTTGCATTGTTGTTATTTTGCATTTTGAATGGCATTTGTATGTAGTCTAAGGGGACTGGTATTGAGGTATAGGGTTAGGTTTCACTTTCTAAGATGTCAATCTCACCCCGTATCGGGACAAACTTTTTAAACCCCAAGCGTTAGCCATGCTGCCAATCCACTTAGGCGATCCAAAGGAGATGACCGCCCTTTTTGATGAGTTCTATGCTACGAAGGGTATCGTATATGTCAACAAGCGTGCAACTGTCTGGGTAGATGAAGGAAAGTTGGAACTACAACCCCATCGTTTTGAGGCATAGTTTCGTCAAGTGGGTAACAGTAGCTTGATGGAACCTCTGCTGCCTAAGGATGTTCCACGGGAAATGATTCCAACCCGGTGTCATCCTTCCCGATCGGATATTGAAGTGGATAACTCAGCATCTGTGGGAGGTTCAAGGAACATACCTGAAGAGCCGAAGTCTCCACTGTCTTCTGCGGAGTACATGAATTACATAGAGATTTTTGTTGATGCAATCGAGGCACCGACGAGGACGACGAAGCAGAAGCTGAAGAAGAAGAGGAAAAGAGGAAGACGCTGAAGTATCTTATGAGGATGTACCATCCTAGACTTTTTCTGATTACAATCCAGTTGATGAAGAGGATGATGGAAAGGACGACTCTAGCTATTCTTCTGAGAAATCCAGTTAAAGGTGTTAGGTGAATTAGGAACCATTTTGGTGCTAGGCTTTGGGAAAGATATGGTAGTAACCTTTGAACCATAGGCCTTAGTTCCTTTTTCCAACCCAGGTGTACGGCTTTATATTTTCTTTTGTCTTTTTCGTTCCGTTGTATGTACTGGGTGTTTCTGGAATGTATAAGTAGGGCGCATTGCCCTTGTTTCAAAATTCCTTTTTGTTTCTTTTGCACGGAGATGTTGTCATCCTTTCGTATACGCATTTCTTACCATCATAGGCTGTGTGAGATTCCTAGGTGATTATTGGCCTGGTGGATGTAATGAGCTCAAAGGGACGCGGGGCGTTACATCCCCGTTTAAGTGGTATCAGAGCTGGTTACTAAGATTACAATCGATTGAGGATTTGTGTAATAAGGAGTAAAGGAATTTAGATGAGTTGGGATAGTGAAACCCTAGGGGGAATTGTTAGAGTCAAGCATGAATGCATGGCATATGATTGCACGTGTGATTGGCATCGTGAAATAGCATGGTTGTGGGTAACCAATGAAGGGTCAAACTCTGCATATATCATGTTGTTGTGGATGCTGGTTCGATGAGCAATTTGTTACCTCTGATTGTATTGACTTACATGAGGTGTGGATTTGTACCCATGGTTGATGTGCTCATATGAATGCTTGAGTGAATGGATATGGTGTTGTGATTGCTAGCATAGAATTATTCGACTCGAGCAAGTGATTGAGATCTCTAATTCCGTAGTGGAATTATCGTGACTCAGGTAAGCTAAGTTGAGAAATTATGAGCAATATACCTGGAAGGTTGAGAAGTAGAGCTTCGAGCTCTAGAGCACCAGCAGCCGAGGATCCAAGAATGGATGGAGTCTTAAGAGTCTCGAAACAAATTGGAGAGTTGATGGGAAAGTAAGCTCAAGATAGAGCTGCAGTCGCTCTTAGACAAGCAGAAGATAGAGTTGAGATTATAACTCAGGTTGCTGAAGCTGCAGTGGCAGTTGTGAATATGGTAAACGAAAATAGTGCCTAGGTTGCTGAAGCTGGGAATGCTTAAGGGGATGTTAATGCCAATAGACCAATGGGTCAGCTGGTTGAGCAGTTTATTAAACTTAAACCGACCCAGTTTGATGGTACCGGAGATCCTGAGTTAGCACAAAGGTGGATTGAGAAACTCGAAAAGGCTTTTGGAGTGCTAAAATGCACTGATGAGAAGAAAGTGTTGCTAGCTGTGCATAAGCTGGAGGGGACTATGCATGATTGATGGAGTGCCTCGAAGGAAGGAGTATTTCATGAAGGTACAACTTTGACTTGGGCTGCCTTCATTGCCACTTTCAATGACAAGTATTTTTCTAAGACAACACGTGAGAGTAAACGACTAGAATTTCAGCAGTTGCGCCAGAATCAACTAACTATAAATTAGTATGAAGCTGAGTTTGCAAGATTGTTGAGGTATGCACCAAGGTTAGTTGAGGATCCACTTGAGAAAGCACAACGATTTCTAGATGGGCTGAGACCAGAAATTTGCAGCAGAATAATTACCGTGAATTTGGAGACATACAGGGAGATTTATGAGAAGAGCCAAATGATTGAAAGGGATATTAGAGAAACAGGCATTTTATCTAGATCACGGTTTACTCCTCAAAGGGATAATCGACGGTTGCGAAAAAGGTCGATGATGAACAATCGACGATTTGTTCCTTCGATTCGTAGAGATATCGGAAAGCCGACGAACTAGTTCAACTAGTACCGTCATATTTGCGGAAGAAGGCATAGAAATGGTCCTTCCCCTACCAGGACAGGGGCATGTTATAAGTGTGGTCAGTTAGGCCACCAGATTAAGAATTGTCCGAATCAAGCTCTAGGGAACCGAGCTCAAGGACAAAGACAACAGGCTGGACAGCTAGCCTAACCCCACAGAACAAATAGAATCGACCACCAGCCCAATAGAGAGTGTATGGTGTGGCACGTAGAGAGACGGAGGAAGCGCATGGCGTGGTACAAGTACGATCTATGTATGTGACCAAGTTGCCTATGCCTTGTTTGATCCTAGCGCTTCACATTCCTTTATATCTGCTCATTTTGTTGATCTAGTAGATGTGGAGTTGAAACCACTGAAAATGTTGTTACATGTTGCTACACCATTAAAGGATAATGTGCTAGTCTCGCTCGGTTGTGCGGATTGTAAAATAGTGATTGGTGGTAGTGAAGAAAGGATAGATTTGGTTGTGATACCTATGTATGATTTTGACGTGATAATTGGCATGGACTGGTTGGAGAAACAAACGGATGTAGTTGATTGTGGTAACAAGGTAATTCGTTTTTTCATGGAAGGTCGCCCTAGTTTTGAATTTGCAAGAAGTCGGGGAGGAACCTCGATTCCTTTAGTTTCATCACTTGAGGCGACTAAGCTGTTAAATGAATGGTGTCAAGCTTATCTAGCGGTTGCAATGGACACAGCAACGGAGGAGATAGAATAGCGGTGGTATATGAATTTCTTGATTTCTTTCCTAAGGAATTGCTAGGATTGCCACCTGAGAGAGAAATTGAGTTCATGATCGAGTTGGCACCTAGAACGGAGCCAATCTCGAAGACACCATATAGGATGTCCTTTTCTGAGCTGAAAGAATTGAAAGTGCAGATGCATGAACTACTGGATAAGGGATTCATTAGACCGAGCGCGTCGCCATGGGGAGCGCCGGTGCTATTTGTAAGAAAGAAGTATGGATCCTTACGTTTGTGTATAGACTACAGACGATTGAATCAAGTGACCATTAAGAACAAGTATCCTTTGCCGAGAATAGATGATTTGTTTGATCAACTACAAGGGAAATATGTGTTTTCTAAAATAGACTTGAGGACTGTTTATCACCAGCTGAGGATTAAGAAGGAGGAAATATCAAAGACTGCCTTCAGAATGAGATATGGACATTATGAGTTTACGGTCATGCCGTTTGGTTTGACTAACGCCCCTGTGTATTCATGGACTTGATGCATCGAGTGTTTAAGGAGTACTTGGATCGATTCGTCATTGTTTTTACAGATGACATCTTGATTTATTCGAAGAGTAGTGATGAACATGGGGAACATCTGAGGGTAGTACTACAAACCCTGAGGGAGCATTCGCTTTACGCCAAGTTTAGTAAATGCGACTTTTGGTTGAGTAAGGTAACTTTCCTTGGCCATGTTATTTCTGAAGAAGGAATTTCAATAGATCCTTCAAAGATTGAGGCAGTGATGAAATGGTCTAGACCTACGACGGTTATCGAGATTAAAAGTTTTCTAGGATTGGTAGGTTACTATAGGCGATTCGTGGAGAAGTTTTCGTCGATAGCCACTCCATTGATGAGGTTAACAAAGAAGGATGTGAAATTCGAATGGACAAATAAGTGTGAAAGAAGTTTTCAAGAACTTAAGTACCGATTGACGACCGCACCAGTACTAACCATTCCTTTTGGATCTGGAGGTTATGAGATATATAGCGATGCTTCGCTAAAAGGGTTAGGGTGCGCGTTGATGCAACATGGAAAAGTGGTTGCTTATGCCGCACAACAATTGAGACCACATGAAATGAACTATCCGACGCATGATTTGGAGTTAGTTGCCATCATCTTCTCTCTAAAGATCTAGAGACACTATTTACATGGTGAAAGATTTCAGATTTATACAGATCATCAAAGCTTGAAGTATCTGTTTTCTCAGAAAGAACTGAATATGAGACAGCGGCGATGGATGAAGTTACTCAAGGATTATGATTGCAAGATTCTGTATCATCCTGGAAAGGTAAATAGAGTCGCGGATGCATTTAGCCGAAAATCAAGCATTGCTTTCTTATTGGTTAAAGGACGGTCATTGTTAGAGGAGTTGAGGGACTCTGAGTTTAAACTGGAAGTTTGCCAACTGCCAAGTTTAATGGCAACTCTAAGAGTTAATCCCGACATTCAAGAAAAAGTAAAGACTCTGTAGTCTATGGATCCAGAGATTCAAAAGATTATTGAGATGGACGAGACAAAAAGAAAACCTAAGTTCCAAGTGTCAGAAGACGGAGTTCTGAAGTTTCGGGGATGTTTATGTGTACCTGACAATGAGGAACTTAAGGAAAGAATTTTGTCGGAAGCTCATAGGAGCAATTATAGTATTCATCCGGAAAGCACAAAAAAATATATTAGAATCTACGACAACATTATTGGTGGAATGGAATGAAGGTGGATGTAGCTGAACATGTGGCGAAATGTTTAACCTGTCAGCAAGTGAAAGTTCAGCATTGTAAGCCTGGAGGATTGCTACAGTCTCTAGAAATTCCTGAATGGAAATGGGAACATGTGACGATGGATTTTGTGATGAGATTGCCAAGGAGTCAGAAGGGTCATGACTCAATTTGCGTAATCGAGGATAGATTAACCAAGTTGGCACATTTTATATCTGTACGAAAGGATTTTGCAATGGAAAGGTACGCATAATTATATATGCGTCAGATTGTACGATTGCATGGAGTCCCAGTTACAATTACGTCGGACCAAGATCCCAAGTTTACAGCAAACTTTTGGAAGAATCTTTTGGAGGCTTTGGGAATTAGATTGCAATTTAGTACGGCGTATCATTCACAGACTGATGGACAGTCAGAGAGGACAATCCAAATGCTTGAGGATATGTTGCGAGCCTACGTCATAGATTTTAAAGGTGGCTGGGATGATCAATTACATCTAGTGGAGTTTGCATATAATAACAGTTACCAGCAAATCATTGGTATGGCACCGTTCGAAGCACTTTATGGTCGAGCTTGCAAAATGCCTATATGCTAAGATGAAGTTGGAGAAAGAAGTATAACAGGCCCTGAGTTAGTGGAACAATCTGTTGAGGCGATTAAAGTCATTATAGAAAGGCTGATAACGGCACAAAGTTGACGGAAGCGTTACGCTGATAAAAGACGCAAACCATTGGAATTTCAAGTTGGCGACCATGTTTTCCTGAAGGTATCACCGATGCGTGGATTGTCTCGATTTGGGAAAAGGGGAAAACTGAGTCCGAGATATGTAGGTCCTTTTGAAATTCTAGAGCGAATTGGAACTTTAGCCTACAAACTCGTCTTGCCGCCAAACTTATTGCACGGGCACTGTGCATTTCATGTGTCGATGCTAAGGAAATACGAGCTAGATTCGACACGTGTTTTAGATTTTGAAACCATTGAGATTGATGACAAGGTGACGTATGTGGAAAAGCTTATCGAATTGAGGATCGAAAGGAGCAATTCTTTAGGAATAAGACGATTTCGTTAGTCAAAGTGATTTGGGAGCATAAGACAACTTCGTTAGTCAAAGTGATTTGGGAGCATCACAGAACTGAAAGAGCGACATGGGAAAGCGAAAAAGTTATGAGACGTCAATATCACAGTTATTTGAATAGTTGGGTTTCTTGTAAATTTCAAGGACGAAATTTCTGTAAGGGGGAAGAATTGTGACATTCTAAATCTCCTGCCATTAGAGGCTATTGAATGAGAATGTATCTTTCGATGTATTTCAGTTTTGTCTCGCTTAGATATGATCAATCTTGAGTAAACTGATCAAAAGGGAAAGGCTAACGCATGACAAGGAACGTGGACCTAAGAAACTCAAAAAAGAAAATGACGTTTTGGCCATAAGAATTGTCAAGGGAACATTTAGAGCCAATAAGGCCAATCAGATAATGATTAAGGAATATAATGCTAGCGTTATACAATTGGGTCGCGGGTGATGTCGCTTAACCAATGTATAATTTGTAAATTTTCCTAAATCGAACTATTATGATCGAAGCCGTCGGAACTAGCGATGAACCCTCTCAATTACATGACGACCAAAGCTGTCATAACTTGAGTTTTCCTCAATGTTATGAGAATCATAGAGTCGATACGCGCAATGTTGGCAAAAGCCGCCCGTCAGTTTGAGAAAAACTGGAGTTACGATCGATGGACGAATGATCATGAAATGGAAGCTTAAAAGTGGCAATTGGAAACAGAGAATTTCAATTCTAGATAAGAATTTGATGTCGTCTTGCCGAATGGTAGTTTCGAATTGGAAAAGTGAAGATTTGACTGAAAGTGCAATATTACCATTTTGCCCCTCGACCATTTGCTTTGCCTTAAGAATGCAAGAAGGCCAAAATGGTTATTTTATTTTTCATTATGGGGTTACCGAAATTTATGTGTATGAGTCAAAGAAAGTCAAGACCAAGAAGTGCATTATTGGATTATGCCACATGTCAAGTAATGGAGACCCTAAGCATTTTTTACCCACCTAATCAAGTCTAATCAATTTCAAGCCAATAATTTGTGTGAAATAACTTGCCAAAGACCCTTATCAGCCGTGTATACCATCTCCATCAATTCCCTTGCATTTTCTCTCCATTTTGGCTTCCACCAAAAATTGCCCAGAAGACAAAATTTTTCCCTGTTGTTCAGTCAGATCGCCGGACCTCTTTTGACGCCGCCTCGCCGAGCTCCGACCACCAAAAGCAAGATGAACATGTTCCTGACACGTTTCAAGTGGTAGCTCGAGGTTTCGTTGAGCGATTTTTCTCGACCAGCCCTTAGACCAAAACCGAACAGAAATCGTGCGAGCTGAGGTAAGGTCTTCGTTCTACCTCTTAGAGAATCTGATTGGCCTCAAATTTTTTAGGAGACCTTCATGACGCCTATTACTAAGGTTGGATGGTCTTTGGGTGCAAGTTTAATGGTGTTAAATTAGATTTTTATGGCTGATTATGGGTGATACAAATCTTGATAGATTCTGACTTTGAGGAAGCCGGGTTGTTCCGAGGTCCTTGGAGAGTGGTTTCGATTCAAATATCTTGGTGAGCCTTCTAAACATGTAAATGAAGGACTTAGAACGTTATTTGTGTAAAGAGTTAGTCTTGTAATTGAAGTATGGCTCGATTAAGCGGTTAGAACCCAAAACCATTTTTGTTTTGAGGATGAATACATCCTGGCCGGTTCTATTGGGGGGTTGAATGAGGAGCATTTAGGCTTCAATTGACTTATAATGTCCAATATGATAAAATGTGAGGTGTCAATGGGAAGTGTGAGAAGTAGATTGGGGTTTAAAAGTGATTTATGGCAAAATTGATGCATGAACCTCTAGGTTGTGACTTGCTATGGATATGACCATGTGAACCGAGTACATTAAGGGTTCGAAGTGAGCATTGCCATGTGTTCAATTGTTAGAAAATGTGTCTTGAATTGCCAATAACATGGCTAGGGAAAGATTGGGTTAATGGAAGTGAGCATTCTATGGTTTTTAATTCAAGATTGGTGAATCTTTTTAGATTGATGAAAAATTCGTGGGGATTATATACTTATAGCCTTGAGAGTCACATTGTGTGACATTATGCTAATTGATCAGATAAGTGTCTCCTAAACCTTATCTAAATACTAGGACACTGCTGGATGAGTTATTAAATGATTTGAATGACTGATGAATTTTATGAATTGAATTGTGCGTGTTGTGATGGCATTGTGAATCCAATGAGGAAAATGTGGAGGATACCGATTGGTCTATGGACCCCGTGGTTTCGGAGGATGATAAAATTGAATGAGAATGAGAATGGCGATTTGGCCTGTGGCCCCGGTGGCATTGAATGGCTGTAAGCTTTGAGATTACCGATTGGCCTATGGCCCTGATGATGTTAGATGGCAAGAGTGCTAGTGGAGTTTGTAGGTGGATGAGAAAGTGATGGCAGTGGTGTATCAGGTACATGTGCTTATATTTTGGGACCCTGAAGTTGAACGTGGTTGTATGTACTGATTATCCATGCTTGATCATTGATATTGTTGTTGTATTATGCTTTGTGCCTTTGTATTGTTGTTATTTTGCATTTTGAATGGCATTTGTATGTAGTCTAGGGGACTGGTATTGAGGTATAGGGTTAGGTTTCACTTTCTGAAATGTCGATCTCACTTCGTGGTGGGACAAAATTTTCAGATCCCAAGCCTTAGCCATGCTGCTAATCTGCCTGGGCGATCCAAAGGAGATGACCGCCCTTTTTAATGAGTTCCCTGCTAGGAAGGGTATCATCTATGTCAGGAAGTGCACAACTATCTGGGTAGATGAAGGAAAGCTAGAACTACAATCCTATCGTTTTGAGGTATGGTTTCGTCAAGTTGGTAATAGGAGCTTGATGTGACCTCTGCTGCCTAAGGATGTTCCATGGGAAGTGATTCCAACCTGGTGTCATCCATCCTGACCGGATATTGAAGTGGATAACCCAGCATCCGTGGGAGGTTCAAGGACCATACCTGAAGAGCTAAAATCTCCACTATCTTATGCAAAGTACATGAATTACATGGAGATTTCTGCTGATGCAATCGAGGCCGCCGACGAGAACAACGAAGTAGAAGCTGAAGAAGAAGAGGAAACTGAGGAAGACACTGAAGAATCTTCTAAAGATGTATTATTCGAGACTTTTTCTGATTACAATCTAGATGATGAGGAGGATGATGGAAAGGACGATTCCAGCTGTTCTTCTGAGAAATCCGATTAAAGATGTTAGGTGAATTGGGAACCATTTTGGTGTTTGGCTCTGGGAAAGGTATAGTAGTAACCTTTGAACCATAGGCCTTAGTTCATTTTTCCTATCCAGGTGTGCGACTTTATATTTTCTTTTGTCTTTTCCCTTCAGTTGTATGTACTGGGCATTTCTGGAATGTATAAATGGGCGTGCTTTTCCTTTGTTCCAAATTTCCTTTTTGTTTCTTTTGCACGGAGATGTTATCACCCTTTCGCATGCGCATTTCATACCATCCTAGGCTGTGTGAGATTCCTAGGTGATTATTGGCCTTGGTGGATGTAATGAGCTCCAAGGGATGCGGGGCGTTACATGACCGATCAGCGGGACACCCATGTCGAGGGCGCTTCCCTCGAGCCCCCGCATTCTATGCGCAAGGGTCACATGTCATCGAATCATACTTCAATTTTCCTAAACTCATGTAGACGTGCCTAGTGTGAAAAATAAGGCTCCCCAAAGTATTCGCCAACTCCAACATGATTAGCTTCGGTAGGCAATTATAGTAGCCTCTCGTGTCAGGTGTCACAAAGGGAAGGTTTTGGCTTCCTACTAGGTGAACTTGTGCTACGTAATGTTTGGTGACTGACATGCTCATCTAGTACCCCTAGTTACCAGACACTGTGCTGGTGTGGTCTTTAGTCAGAATAAAGGTTAGATTTAGGGGGCAGGGGATCTTGATAGCATTGAAGATTTTTCTTCCGCTAGAGAAAAAGAAAATTCCATGTTTGACTAGTTTGATTGATCCATATGTTGGACTCTTTTTGCGGCACAAAGAAAAGTACAAAAAGAAGAGGTTCACAAATATCGTCTAAACATATAGTTACTTGTGGGCCAATCAGTAATAAGAGAAAAGAAAATAAGGTCGCGTTTGATTGTCTTATTTCTATTCTAAGACTAGATATAATAAGACAAGAAATTATGAGATATCGTCATATTCTGTCTTATGTTTGATAAACTATAGATTTAGAGCCAGATATTTTGATATCTTGTCCTATTTATTGCTTGGTCAAAATTGGACGTCACTTTTTTTTTTAGAGCTAGATATCACTTTAAAAGACAAATATTATACCCATAAAATAATAATTTTTTACTGTCAGAGCCCAATTCCTTTTGTGGATAGGTTTAAGAGAGCAATAATTTTTTTTCCTGTTTTCAAATTTGTGTAAGAAATTAATAAAAAGCCAAAATAACGATTCTATTTTAAAAAATTATGCTACTCTGATGCAATCAAAAGTATCCACTAAACAATTTCATCATCTTCACTCCTATCTTTTTCAAAGGGTAAAAGCAAGCTTGATCCTCTCGGTCTCATTTCACATGTCTAAATGGGTATGAAAACAAATAGAACTCTCTTTTTCAAACACACTCACTCACTTCACAACTCCGTCAATCCATTAAATAATCGCATCATTTCAAAACACAAGAAATACCACATCTAGAAAACATTCCAAGAAATAGCTAAAAGGAAATTGTTTGACGTTGTTCATCAACAAATATCTCCAACTCTACCTAACTCATTGCTTTTCCAAAAACAAGCCAAAAGTACTAGCAATCTCAACTAACCCAGTAGACCATTTATCACTTGCTTTTGCCCTTTTTTCTTCTTGAAGGATCAGAATTATTTTTTCTTTGAGAAGATGAAAGTGGCAGAAAGTTTTGACTTGCATCATTAGTTGTCTCATCATCATGATTCTCACCTTTTTCATGATCCACAACTACATGAGCTACTGAAGGGTCTTCAATGAGATTTTCCCTGGCACATGCTTTCCAAATGTATATTTGTGTTATGAGTGTCAACTATCCTCTGAATGAGTGTCAGTACAATGCTTCTCATGATCTCACCCAAAGCCACTTTGGTTCTTCAAGTAATATATTTGATTGTACAACTTTTTCAAGTTTTTCATCTTTGACTTTATGTGAGAATTGCCCCAAATGCCATAATTAGGGAACTTTTCCTTAAACCACTTCTCTAATGTAATCATATAACCACTCTTGACGCCATTATGAGTTTTCATTCCTCGTGCATCTAGTTCTTCAAGACCATATAGAAGCGCATTTTATTCATCTATTGTCCACATACGTCGGTCTTTCTTTGTTCCCCTTCCTTGAGTTTGACTTAGAACGCACCCTTCCATTCCTAAACATAGACAAGCCTTAGTAATTATTGTTTGAACAACTATTAGATCTAGTACTTTCTCCTTTCTCTAGAATTTCTCCCAGAAAACAGAAGGATATAGAAGTCGCTTTTTTTTCCTAACCCTCCAAACAATGAGAATGCATACTACACCAGTATCCAAACTAACTATACATATGATTTAAGAATTAAGCAGCCTTAACAGAATATTAGCTAACAAGAAGCCTACCGAAACAATCAACAAAAGTGTACGTACAAGGGTCAGAAATATGTCAGCTTATGAAAACAAATAGTCATAGCTCTATGCCACATTATATGGACTGAGAGAAACAACATCCTCTTCCGAGGTAAGATTCTTTTTGTGCCGGCTATCATCTTGCTTCTTACCAAGAAGTTCAAAGACAGAGCGCTCTTGTTTGGACACATTCAAGATTACCCTCGTAATAGAAGACTACAAATGAAATGGCGCCTCTCGGCCACTATCTTTGAGGACCGAAGCAATGCTATTTAGTTTCTGTTTTTGCATTGTATATTTGTGTTATGGATAGTTCTTGCTCTCTTTTTAGGCTGTGTATCTGGCCAAGCTCTAGTGTTGATGTGCCTATGTTTTGGCCCCTAGTTTGTACTCGTGTTGCACAGGTTCCTTAACCCTGTTTGGCTTGGAGGGTGAGCGACTCTGGTCAGACTTTGGCCAGCTGTCTCTATATTCCATTTTGGCTTTGCTGGGATTTTGTACAGGAATGACTACTAGGAGATAGGTTCGGATGTCCCCTTGCTATTCCAAGACCAGCCTGTTACCTTTCCTTCCTACCTCAGATTGTCGCGAAATGAGCTGCTGGTGTGTTGCAGCTCAGTTTCGCTGCTGCATTGCTATTCGGTCTACGTTAAGTCGACTGGTTCGGCTCCTTTTTGGCCAACTATTCGACGGCTCTACTACTCCACCCCTTACATTTTTAGTTGCTAAGTTGGCAGATTAGAACTACATGACTGGTCGCTGTTTTGACTATTTATTTCTAGCCCTACTCTTGTAGCTTCTCTACTTTTGGCCACTTGTTTGGCTCTTTTCTTGTTGTTTCTTTTGGCTGTTGTTAGCCTTAGGTTGGGAGTGTTTCTACACCATATTCCATCTTTCGACCGGTTTACCGTTGAACCCTCTTTGGCATGGAACAATGCCACATTGTGTTCATGGTTTTTGTGTCTGATTTTATCTTTGTATCTAGTGCTCTGACAAGTTCAATACATACTCACCTTACCAAACCAAAAAAATATATATATAGTCATATATGAATGACCAACCCAACTGTGGATGGGTGAGGGTGAATCACTTCACTAAAGTAAATTAACTCAAATCATCTATCACAAAGAAAGGTATAATATCACCATAACAGCTACACAATCGCCATTTGAATACAAAAAGAAGGCAACAATTATAAAAGACACATTGAGAACAAAGTAAATCGAAGCACCGGACATTCATAACTCTCATGGACATTCATCGAATAGGTTACGCGCGTAGCAAAATTAAATCCAAGGGAAAGAGAACTCTCAGGATGGCAGGACTATTGACATGACGGCAATGCAAAATAACGTTGCATTTATCAGAGAATCGGTTTAAATTTTGAATTGTTGTCCGTAATCTCGGCCTTCCTTATTGTTGTCAATAGTTGTCAATTAGTCGAGATTCTTTATAGTTGTCAATTAGTTGAGATATTCTCATAGTTGTCAATTAGTCGAGATATTCTTTTTATTCTTAGTTGTTGCCGTTCATGTATATGTATTATAAATACCACTGAAATACAGCAATGTAAATTATCCTGGAAAATATTCTCTCAATCTTCCTATTTTATGGTTTCAGAGCACCTTTGCTCCTAAAAGCCTCTTTCATCCGTTCTTCGTTTCTCTGCCTCTTTTTTTTTTACATTAGCCATGTCTACCACAAACTCTTCTTCCGAAACAAATCTCCCTGAAATTCCTGTAGCAAATTCAACTGAAATTCCTGCAACCATTTCAACGGGACTTATTGCAATTTCTGCTGGTGCACAACTTCCCATGAAGCTAACTTCCATGAACTATGCTTCTTTGCGGGCTCAGTTCATGTCCTTACTGATCGGATATGATCTTAAAGGGTTCATCGATGGAACGTGTCCTTGTCCACCGGAAGAGATCACCCGCGGCAATCAGACAATCCCGAATGCCGCACACTTTTATTGGATTAGGCAAGACCAACTCTTGCTCAATGGAAATTTTGCTTCCATTTCTGAGGCCATCATTCCCCTTATTGCCTCTTGTGCAACATCTCAAAGTGCATGGAACAAACTTGCAACACTTTATGCAAGCAAATCTCGATCTCACGTCATGCATCTCAAGGATCAATTATCAACGGTTAAATGCAACTCTCGTTCCATTTCTGATTTTTTGCAGCAACTAAAATCTATTGCAGATGAGTTAGCAATTATTGATTCCCCTCTCCATGATGATGATCTTGTCATCCATGCTCTATGCGGATTAGGACTGGAATATCGTGAAATCGCAGCGGCGATTCGTGCTCGTGAAAACACAATAACGTTTGAGGAACTTTATGACAAGTTAGTTGCTCATGAAATGTTTCTTCAACATGAAGAAACGACAGCTGAAGTCCTGCCGATAACAACCAACTTTAGCACTCGAAACACTCGAGGTCCAAGAGCTCCACCTCGGTGGAATATGTCATGCCTCGCGCCCCGAGCACGAGCACGCAACTCCCCGCAAGTAAACCCAATATCTCTCGTGATCCTAAGATCCACACATAAGTCGAGAGACATATAATATACAAAGCACGCGGAAGCAATAATGAAATAACTCCTCCGTACAAAATATGAAGTGGGACCTGGATAGCGCAAATACTATCATACATGATATCCAAATGTTCATACAGATACAGGGCTACTAAATCCGCTAACATGGGGTGTGACATTCTGATTTCCAGTCATTTTCAGGCTCATTTATGAAAAGTGTATATCTAGAGATGTATTTCAGTCGTATTCCTCTCGAATCTGATCAATTCGAGTAGACTGACCAAAAGGGAAAGGCTAACGCGAGACGAGATATGTGAACCTAGGAAACTTGAATAGGAAACGGCGCTTTGGCCACAAGGATTGTCGGGGAAACTAGCAATAAACCCTCACAATTACATGACAACCAAAGCTGGCACAAATTGACGAGCCCTAAACATGATATGAATCACGGGGTCGATACGCGTAATGTCTGCAAAAGCCACCCGTCGGTTCGTGATAAGCTGGAACCACGTCTGATAGAGAAAACTATCAAAGATAAGTCCTGAAAAGTTTGAAATGAAAAATCAAGACTTCCAACTTTATTTGGATTGGTCGTCGCCCTATTGATGAATTTCGAAGCGAGAAAAACGACGTTCTGAACGTCGGGGTTAAAATGACCGTTTTGCCCCTCAAGCTTAGAACTTTGCCCAAGCAATTGAAGAAGGGCAATTTGGACATTTAACCCCTCAAGGCTGCCGAAAAATCAAGAAGGATTATGGGCCATTGGATCAAAGCATGATTGACAAGTGGACATGTGTCAATAGATGGAGTAAAGACAAGTCATATCCACAATGCCAAACCTACCATTCAACCATTTGACCAAGGCCTTGTATATAAGCTTTTCTTCTCTCTCTTTACTCCATTTGGCCGGCCATAGCTCCCCCTCAAACCCACGACCACAGCTCCATCATCTTCCCCTTCAATCTGTTGTCGCCGACCAGCCTAGCCGCCACTGTTCGGCCGTTTCGCCGACCATCTCCGGCCACCAACCAACCACCGGCTGATCACACCGACAAAGCTTTACATCTTGCCGACATCCTCGAAAATGAATCAGGTCGATTCGAGCACCGAGGAGCCCCGAGCAAGAGATTTCCTGAGAGCTGACAGAATTGAAACCAACTTGAGGTAGGTCTAGTTCTCAACCCTTTTGTTGGTCAAAATCTTGGAATTTAGGGCTCAAATTTTGTGGAGATTTGGCTGAGACGTGTAGGATTCTGTGGTAAAAAGTGGGGTCTAATTTGATAAGTTTGTTACCACAAACCGGCCTTGTGAATTTTGCCCAGAATTTGTCGGCGAACTAACCTTGGGCGATCTGGCGACCTTGGACGAGTTTCTGGCGATCAATTGACTCGAAACTCACGGTGAGCCTCCCAAATCCTTAGGTAGACATGTTAAGGGGTAGGATAACATTAAAGGTTGGAATTTGAGTGGATTTAGAAACGGTTGGCCCCGGCTTGAGCATAACCGAGTAGGACCGGTTCGGTGCCGGGCCGAACCGATTCTGTTGGAGGCTGAGATGGGTGATTTTAAGTTCCAAATTGGTGATTAAAATATGTTAAGATGTAGAGGATTATGTTATGGAGGATTGAGGTTAATGGATTGAGGAATTGGATATCGAAAATTGACGGATTGGTTGAATATGATAGGTTGCGCGGTGAATGGGCCCTTGGTTTGATTTGGCTGAAACTTTGAGGACCCAAGAGGAGGAAATTGTGATATCGAAATCGAGGTAAGGGAATTCCTAACCTTATGTTAGGAAGATTGAACTCGATTGGGCGAGTCGAGAGACGAATGTAAATGATTTGTGAGAGTTGTCAAAAGAATTGTGCTTGGAATGCCCTAGAATGGTATAGGGGAATATATGTGCCATTGCTTGTGTTTGAATTGTCCGCCATGTGTGTGTATCATATGATTGCTTGCATGCCATGAGTATTTGAATTGTGCTTGATTTGCACATGTCGTCATGATGGGAAATGGATTGGGAAATCATGGCATGAGCGTAACATGGGGAGGCCCTGAAGCGTATGAGACGTGGGGCGGGAAGCGATACCCTGATGCGACGAGATCGCGTGGTGGAGTTGATTTTGTGTGACACCATGATGCGATGAAATTGCGGGGTTGAGATGGCCACGGTCCTGATGAGAATTATGTGGGATGGAGAAGCCCTGAGGCGTATGAGACGCGGGGCAGGAGATGTATACCCTGATGCGACGAAATCGTGGGGTGGAGTCGAAGATGTGTAGCGCCTTGATGTGACGAGATCACGGGGTTGAGATAGCCACGGTCCTAATGTGAACTATTTGCGGGACGAGGGTAAGAGATAATGAGATTTGCTTGAGATTCATCGGAACCTGATGAGTTTACGCGGGTTACCGATGACGGTCTAATGCGTTTACACGGACCGAGCCTGATGCGATTAATCACGGGCTAGAGATTGAGATAGGCGGAGGTTGGTGGATATGGTGAAGTAACAGGCCGAGTGTGCATGTGCGTTTGAGTTGGACATAAGGTCATCATTGCACGCCTATCATCTGCATGTTGCTATTTTATTGATTGGGCTTGATATGCCTGTATGATTATGAGTTTGAAATATCTGGATAGATGACTACCTAAGTGGACGGTCGGCCTAACCTAGGATTAGGACCCACCTTACTGAGATTTATATCTTACCCCAATGGGGGCTTACATTTTTCGGGTTCTAGGCAAAGGAAGCGCGAGCTTGCCAAGGATTGACATTTGAAGAATTAGTTGACCAATTGCATTTAGAATGGATTTGCCTTCGCAATGTTAAGGATTGTTCTTCTGGTTGGTAGATTAGGAATTGATCTAATGGAATGAACTGATTAATGAGACTTTAATGTATCTGTCCTAAGTCATCGGTTGTTGATTTATTTGTGATTGGAGTTGGCATCGCTTTCGCGTGCGTATTTTGTAAAGAGTTGTAAGTTATTGGCCGTTGAATCCTGGAGCTTTCATTCAGACACAAACGGCTTGGCGGGATATTCGCACGCTCGCTGGGTTCGGGGCGTGACATCCCCGCTTGTTTGGTATCAGAGCAAGGTCAGCTCGATCCAATGCGATTGAGGTTTGGAGTGATAAGAGTGATGACTTGGGGAAAATTAGATATCAGAGCCTATAGGACTAAGCAAGGATCATTAAACCTTGAGGATTGTAGGCTTGAACTTGTGTACACTTAACGGTCCTAAAGTTGACTTTAATGGATGATCTCGAGTTATGTGGTGATTAAAGTTTATGTGGAAGCAAGCTAGGATTGGAGAGTCATAAGCATGGATTTTGAGGTGGCAATTATGCTCGATGATAATAGGAAAAATGACGCTTTGACCATAAGGATTGTTGAGGGGATATTTAGAACCACCAAAACTCCGATATAAGAATGATCAAGGATTACCATGCGAGCGTCGTACGATTGGAGGGCGGGTGATACTGCTAAACCAGCGTACGATTTAACAAATTATCCTAAATCGGATTGGGATGATCGAGACCACAGGGACTAGCGATAAACCCTCACAATTACATAACAACCAAAGCCGCCATGAATTGACGAGCCCTAAACGTGATAGGAATCACGGGGTCGATATACGTATAGTCTGCAAAAGCCGCATGTCGGTACGGGATAGGCTGGAATCACGTTTGATAGAAGAAACGATCAAAAACGAGTCCTGAAAAAGTTTAACATGTAAAATCAAGAATTCCAATGTCATTTGGATTGGCCATCGCCCTATCGAAAAAGTCAGAAACGAGAAAATCGATGTTCCGAAAGTAGGGGGTATTGCCCCTCAAGCTTAGAATTTTGTTATTATAATTGAAGGAAGGACAAAATGGGCAATTGACACACCCTTAGGATGCCGAAAACAAGGACAATGAGAGAGCCATTGGATCTCCTTGATTAGAACAAAAGCCAAGTGTCAAGAATCCAAGAGTTGTGGTCATTTCACACTATTCACTCACCTACCATTCAAAGGCATTGACCAAGCTTGAGTATAATTGAAAACCTCTCTCTCTTCTCTCTCTCCTCATCACCTTTCGGCCGGATCTCCCTCTCAAACCACAGAGGAACGTCTTCATCTTCTTCTTCAGTTCTGTTGCTCGCCGATCGGACCGGACGTCAGCATTCGCTGGCCACGATCGCCACCTCCGACCACCTACTACTGCCAATCGACCACCTAGATGTAGCTCCACGTCTTGCTGACATACTCCAATTAGAATCATACCATTTGGAGCACTGTGGAATTCAGGGCAAGCATTCTCCCACAGGCCGACAGAATAGGAACCAACCTGAGGTAAGTTCAGTTCTCACCCTCTTTGACAGTCGAAATCTTGGAATCTAAAGCTCAAATTTTGTGGAGATCAAGTAGACATGTAGATGGTTTTGTGGTAAAAATTAAGGATTTATTTGATTTAGTTTTGACCACGAACCACCCTTGTATAATTTCGATAGAATTTGTCGGTATTTTGTGCTTGGACGATCCGGTGAGTTCTGACGACTTTCCGGCAACCATGCAGCTTGAACCTCTCGGTGAGCACTCCAAACCCTTAGGTAGACATTATAAGAGGTAGAATGGTGTAGAATTGATGGATTTGAGGTAGATTTGGACCGGTTGGACCCGACATGAATAGAATCGAATGGAATCGATTCAATGACGAGCCAAATCGATTCTGTGGGTGGCTGGATATGCTGGATTTGTGTTGTAATTTGTTGTGTATGATGTGAAGAGATGATGAGGAGTATGTTATAGGTGATTTGGATGGATGAATTGAGAAATTGGAATTGGAATTTTGACAAATCGATTGATTATCTTAGGTTGCGCGACAAATCGGCTTCGGACTTGGGTTGGCCGAATCTTAGGAGGCTCAAAGAGGAGTAAATTGTGTTGTTAAGCGAAGGTAAGGAATTTCCTAAACCAAGGCTAAGGGGATTGGACTCGATTGGGTAAGTCGGGTGTGAAATTAATCGATTAATGGGCATATTTCTAAAGAAATAAGTCTTAGAATGTCTTAGAATTAATTAAGGAGTTTATGCGTGCCTTGACTTGCATTGAATTGCATGTCATGTTTGGATAACAATTGATTTGCTTTGCATGCCATGAGATTGTGAATTATACTTGAAATGCAATTGACATTGCGTGTGTAAAGGATAGAGATTCATGGCATGAATTATAATTGTGGCATGGCATGGCATGGCCCTGAGGCGTGTGAGACGCGAGGCGGAAGGTTGAGACCCTGATGCGACGAGGTCGCGGGGTGAATTGAGATTAGGTGGCGCCCTAATGCAAGGAAGTCGTAGGGTTGAGATAGCCACAATCCTGATGCGATCTAATAGCGAGACAGAATATGAGCTCATAAACCCTACCTGGAGATAAGATGGGACCTGATGCGTTTACCCGGGTCACCGATCACGGTCTGATACGTTTACGCGGGCCGAGCTTGAGGCGACTAGTTCACGAGCTAGAAAATGAGGCAGGCAGGGGTTGATAGATGTGGTGAAGTGATAGGCCGAGCATTTACTTGCATTCGTGGGTGACATGAGAATACAAATGCATGCCTGTCTTATGTGTATTGTTGTCTATCGATTTATGATTGTTATACCTGCGTGTGATCATGAGTTGAGACTTGTTGAGTGACGCGACTGCCTGAGTGGACAAGCAACCTGACCTAAGGTTAGTTTTTTCTTACTGAGAAGTGTATCTCGCCCTTTTTGAGGAAACCTTACTTTAAAGATCCTAGGTAGTAGCGATGTGGCATATCCGGTTTGGGGATCCGCAGGAAATAACGGCTTATTACGATGAGTTCCCTGATAGGCAGGGGATTATCTATGTAAGGAAATGTACAGCAATATGGGTAGACAAGGGCAAAAAGGACTAGAAGCCTCACAGGTTTGAGTTATGGTTTAGGAGGGACGGGGACAAGAAGGTCGGGCCCCTGAAGCCCCATGAGGTTCCGAAAGATGTCATACCTCCCTGGTATCAGACGATCTCAGACTAGGAGTTTCCCGAGAGATCAATGGTTGGGTCGAGGAACGGCCCAAAGTGGACGCCGACAGCGGAGTATTCTGTGCCGCCGCCGAAGGACGAGGTCATCGAAGTAGAGTTGTTTGAGGGGAACCTAGCCGAGCCGGACCAGGAGGCGACCATGGATGGAGACCGAGCCGATCCATCGCAGGAGGCGACCATGGAGGACTTTGTGGAGGTCCCGTCGGAGACTTTCTCTGAGTACGAGCTGTCGAAATAGACTCAGGACACCGAGATTCCAGCAGTTCTTCCTAGGCGACTCCAGATGGCGATCTGACCTTTTGACTGGCGACAAGACCCCATCCCTGACGGATCTTTGTGGATACCTTTTTGGCATGAATACCCCGTTGCCTTGATGTATAGCGGTTTCTAGTAATTGTATACTAGTAGTTGACGATGTATGACTTTATGAAGCTATCCAGGTCCTGCCTAATCTTTGTGTATATATATTGTACGGAGATTTGATGGAAACCGCTTCTGTATGCTTGATGTAGTATTATATCTCTCGACCCTTTTTATTATGATGGATCCTTGGGACCGCAAGAGATTGTTGTTATTTGCTTGCAGGGATGTTTGCATACTCGTGCGATGAGACGCGGGGCGTGACAGAATGTGTCGGCATGGACGACTACTTCAATGAAGGAAGCGAATTAATCATCACTAAAGGATGCAACTCAGAAGGTTTATGGACGTACTCTTTTTCCCTTTATAAGTTTTTGCTTTCTCACGAGGTTTTTACTTACCAAAGTTTTTTAATGAGGTATCATACGTGCAATGACTATTAAAATGAGGGAGAGTATTATATGCACTGTACTCTTTTTCCCTTCGGTAAGTTTTTGTCCCACCAGGTTTTTCTTGGCAAGGTTTTTCATGAGACAGTATAAATAGCGTATATAAAAAGGTGAACATATAAGGGGGAGTATTGTAAATATATTAATAAGTGGATGTTTTACCTTCCATCATTTTTCCTTTTTTAATGAGGATTGATTACGTACATTAATAAGGATTGATAAAGATTGATGTTTAGCCTTTTATATTTCATGAATGGTTTTACTCTCCAGTCTATAAATAGAGGCTTTTGTGACTTGTTAAAGTCAATGAGAATGAGTTTATATTTGCTCCCCACATTTCTCTTCTTTCTCTTATTATATTCCTAGTAGAATTTTCTGAGTTGATTCCAAAGATTGCCATTTCCTTTTACAATAGTTATAACTTTTAAAATGGTAGATATTATTCTCCGGCCAAATTAAAAAATTACATGGATATTATTGCCAAAATACGAAAATATCTGTGTCATATGCTTGGTAGCCAAAAGTCGACGTCTGCCATATACACACCACATATCCGCATGATATAAAGTCCATATATGATATGTACGTACCACAAATTCGTGTGATATTCATGTCAGCAGAAAGTCGACATCTAACATGGATACACCATATATCAACGTGATATGCTTGTCAGCTAAAAGTCTACATCTAACATGCACACATCACATAGTCGCATGATATGCTTGTTAGCCAAAAGTCCATGTCTAACACATACACACTACATATCTGTGTGATATGATTGTCAATAAAAAATTCACCCCTTATAATTTTGTCTTCTAATTTTTGCTTATAATTAAAAAAAGAAAAAGAAATTGGGCAATCAAAATGATGAAAACGGATCGGCAAATCATCCAGGTTCACAAAAAAAAAAAAAAAAAGGGATCAGGATTTGATCGTCCCATTGTCGGAACGATGGGACGGTCATGCTAGCTTAATCTTTTTCTAAATAATTGGAAATCATTATCTCTATTGAAGTCGGTGAAAACAAAATGCAGAGACGGAAAATTCAAGTTGTCTCCTTTGTCTATTCGGTCAACTTAATATATTTGACATATATATTCGGTTGTGGGGTTAATATTTGGGTGCAAGTTGATGAACGCATTGCGAGAGATTGGTTCTTGTACTTCGCTCTTCCTTCGTGAATTAAATCCAAGAAAAATTTGTGCTCTAGCAAAGAAATTCTCGTGGTAAGAATTTGTATATAATTTCTACGTGATATTGAGAGATTATTTCATATGAAATTGAGGGACTAAATACTGTGTGCGTAATCGGATATAATTGGGGTTAAAAATCCAAATAGAGCATTTGAGTGACTGGAGTGTGAGTTGTAATCTCCTTATATTGCTTCATCTATAATGAAATTCGTTGTTGTTCTCCTTGTGTACGTAGATCTCTACGATCGAATTACATATATTTGATGTCCGATTTATTTTCTTGTTATGTCTAATTTGTTATTAAATCACTTGCTCTGCGCAACAAATATGACGATCTCTTTCGCAAGACCATTTCCTCCCTATTGTAGCAAAGAATTTCGTTAACTTAATATTGAACTTTGCTTTACAACTAGGGGTGTGCATGGTCCAGATTGGTCCGGTCCTGGCATGGAATCGGGGACCAGACCAAAAATCTCGATCCCCATGTTTTCGGGACCACGGACAGGACCAAGACCGACGGCCTGGGCTGATCTCGGTTCGGGCCCAGTAGGACCGCTAACTCTAATTGCTTATAAAAATTCCGCTCTTAGAAACTACAATACACTATTAATTTACAATCTATAATCAACCTACGACGTCAAGACAATTGCGTAAATATTAGGGGCACCCAACGTGTATTCGATTCGGCCTTGAAGGCTTCAGGTGATCTTTTATGCTCGTAATTGACGCTCGCATGTAGCCCGCAGAACTCAAGTGGGCGATGGAACCGAACTCGGATTTGATTTCTTTTTTTTTTATTTTGGTTGAGACAAAAAAAACTGATTTCTCAAATTTGCATAATGATTCGAGTTTCTGTCCTCATACACGTACGTGCTTATTTTTTGTGCACGTGCCCATCATAAGGGACAGATCTTATCATCAATTAAGACCTGATTTCGTCCCAAAATAATACCAAAACCTAAATTGATAAATAATATGTATAATGACACCAATAAACTCAAGAGGTATGAGATGAGATTCATGGACTTTTGATAATGTTAAAAATAGGTTAACTCTAGATATAGATTAATTTTAAAAAAAAAATTGACGGTCCAGTCCGGGCCGGGCCTGTCCCAAACGGTGGAACCAAGGATCGGACCGCCTAGTCACAGGTTCCATTTATTGGGATCAAGGACCGGACCGCCAACCTCAAGAACCAGACCAATCTGGTCGGTCCGGGTCGGTCTTGGCCGTTCCGGTCCATTTTGCACATCTCTATTTGCAACCTAATATGTGAGCCTTCTGCCGGCCTCTTTTCATAAATATTTTTTTTCCGTTTTCGTATAGAAAGAAAAATGGAAAACTAGGTTTTATCAATAAAATATAGCTATACTTACTTGATAAGAATATTATAAGAATATTTTCTGAATTATTTATGAAATGAAAAAAAAGGAAAAACAAAGCTTTCCAAAGAACAACGGCCTTAACGGAAAATAAGTAAATATTTAATGTTCTTGATCGAGATACAAATGGAGCTTCACTGCAATGCCAAAAAGTCAAGAATCACTATGACCAAAAACACCGGCAATGCCACATGGAATGCCTCTAGTCGGGCAACGACTTATAATGAGGCGAAAACTTTGGTTCCAACTTCCAAGTCAAGGGCGAGACAATTGTAAGTAGAAAAATAATGAGACATACAAAATAGACAAAGTAGAGAGGAGATGGAAGCCATGACCAAGTTGGCCGAGCATGGAGATTACATTTGGACCCGACAGTGACGCGAGCAATGACGGCGTCAACCAGCCGCTCCTCCAAGGAAAAAGCCTCAGCCAATGTTCTCTTCTGCTTTCCATATGTAGCACCAGCTCTTAACCTCGTCAATGGCAGATGAAGTGGTGTTGTTGGACTTCTGGCCGAGTCCGTTCGCAATGAGTACCAAGATCGCCCTGAGAGAGAAGGGCGTGGACTTTGACCCGAGGGCGGAGGATCCCGGGAACAAGAGCCCCCTGCTCTTAGAGACCAACCCGTCCACAAGAAAATCCCCGTCCTCGTCCCCGATGGGAAGCCAGCTTGCGAGTCCCTCATCATCGTCCAATATATCGACGAGACTTGGTGTCCCGAGTCTCCTCTCTTGCCTTCCGATCCCCATGAGTGTGCCCGCGCCAGGTTTCGGGCCAACTACGTGGATAAGAAGGTAATACAACAATGATCAATCTTACAACCATTTCCTTATTAAGTGCACTTGACATTGAAACATGAAAAGGTGGTGCAGATAATTCCGATGGGACAAACCGTGTGGATGTCGATGGTAGAGGCCCAGGAGGCGGCGAAGAAGGAGTACATCAAGAGCTTGAAGGTGCTGAGGGAGAGCTTGGGGACAAGGCTTACTTTGGAAGCGATAGGTCTGGGTACGTGGATGTGTCGCTAATACCGATATATAGCTGGTTCTATGCTTTGGAGACGTGGGCCAACTTTAGCCACGGGGAAGAGTGCCCCAAGTTGGTGGGATGGGCCAAGCGCTGCATGCAGAGGGAGACCGTGGCCAAGTCTTTGCCCGACCAGCACGAGGTCTATGACTTCATGTTGGAGCGCAGGAAGAAGCTTGAAGCGCAGTGATTCATTATTGCCATTTCACAGACTCTTTTGTTCAATAATCCCTATCCTTTGGAGAGGTTTCGTTCTGTCTACTTTCACGAGTTCCTTTTTGTATTTGAGTGTTTCAGAATCAGCTAATAACTTATACACAGTCCGTCTAGTATTATGTTTACGTTATTTGCGTAGATGTACCTCAAATTCACAATTTTTGTACTTTTTGAGTTTTTCTGGATCAACTTAATATTTGCGTTATTTGCGCACATGTACCTCAAATTCACAATTTTCATTTTTGATGAAGATACTTTCCATGCATTATTGACCTATTTTGTTCCCGATAATTAATGCATGGCCAACCTCACATCAAACATGAGAACACAGCAAACAAAGCAAAATAAATAGTTAAGCGGGTGGATGAATAAAGCAAGTGAAAATCCAATTTGGGCTGTCTTTTGGCTGAGACAAGGCCTGTAACGACCACGTCCAAACGTGAGCGGAGAGCGATCGGTGAAGAATTAGATTTCCTATTTCATCTAAGAATCTCCAACCTTTGATATTTGTTCAAAAATCTAGAACTTGCAACAAATCTCAGATTGGATTTTGCTTTTGAGAAAATCAACCTCAAATTCACTATGTCTTAAGAGTCAATTCTTACCAATTTGTAGAATATGTGACGTCCTGGAAATTCAATCCTTGTAAGTGCCGGGAGTCGATTAAATGACATGAATGTATAGTCATAGTCGACGCTCATTTTGGACTAAAAGGACTGAAAAGACGAAAATTTAGACGAATTCCGAACTTTAGATTATTTCGAATTGAGTTTCGAAATTAATCCGCGGCGATTTTTAAATTGCCGTTTTTACAAACGAGCTTAACCCTGATCGAGCTTGACCAGTGAAATTCCCGAAATTACCCTTCGATCAGTACACCAAAAATTTTGTTTCAGTCCCGGCGCGCCAAAATTACCATTTTGCCCCCCCCCAATTATTCACTCATAAGAGACAAAAAAATTTAATTTTGTGGCCTTCAAAGTCAAGGTTGGGCCCTCCATTTCACTGCCCAATGCCGTCCTCTCTCTGCCGCTATCTTCTTCTTCTTTCTGCTTCTTCTTCTTCTGTTCTTCTTCTTTCTTCATTTTTCTTCTTTGCCCGACAGCTCCTTCAACCGATCGAATCATCTCCGTTCGTGGCCATTTTTCGCGACCACCACATCACCCTCGGCAGCCACTACCTCCAGCTACTCCCCACCGTCGCCTAGACCCCGGCCGAGCCACCATCGCCGCCGTTTCGCCGAAGAAAACCTACGGCCGAACGTCCCCTGTTTTCGGGTCAGGCGACCCGAGAACTCCGCGGTCTTCTCCGGCCGCCACGGCCGCCACCGACGCCGACCACCACCACCCAGCTAACCCCCGACCTCCCCTCGACCGATCCGACCCCTCGTCGCCGACCGTCAGCCGCCGGAATCGCCGGAATCCGGCCCGAAAGTCTCGGTGCTTTGTTTTGAACCCGGTTTGTTCTGGTCTTCGTTCCGGCCGCCACCGTCGCCACCGTGCCACACCGCCACCGCCAGACGACTCCCCTGAGTCTCCTCTACCGCCACCCAGCTCGGCTCCGCCGGTCGCCGCGCGTGGCCGCCGGAAACCGCCGCCGACCGAGAGCCCTGTTTCGGTGCAAAAACAGGACAGCCACTAATCGCGGCTGTCCGCCGCTGCCGGCCGCCTTCCGCCGCCGTCCACCTGTCCCGGCCGACCCCCACCGACCCCTGGGTGAGCCCCCGACCCTCGGCCGGCCTTGTCCCGGCCCGTGTCGCCGGAAAACGGCCAAAATAGTAGAGTTGCAGGATTGAATATTCTGTTGTTTACTGTTGCAGGCTGCCGGCCGCCGCTCGCCGGAGCTCCGCCGCCGGCCACCTGTTCCGGCGACCTCGCCGGACTCCCACGGGGTGTCGCCGAAGTTTGAGCTCGATTCGCCGCGCGTAAACCTTAGTTTTATCGCCGCCGCCGCCGCCGCCGATCGAGCTAACTCAAATAGTGAGTTGACTCTAAACCTTGGTTAGGGCGCTAATTGCGCTTAGGATTAGTCTGATTTAATTATTTATTTAATTATGTATTTATTTATTTATTTATTTATTTTAAAAAAAAAAAATATTTCGATTGGGACCTGTATAGATAGAAACCATGGTTAGGATACATGGTCGATCGATTATTTGTCTGTGGCTATTTGTGGTAATTTAGCAATTAATTGATTGATTGAGTTGCTCGCAAGTGAGTGTCAAGTTAGAGACGAGCGAACGATTGATTGCTATAATTTGACTGAGAATTAAGATTTCTAATATGAATTGAGCTTGAAATTTTCGGGATAAGTGGATTACTCGAGAGTGAGTGAATTGTTTGATTGGTTTGTTGCCTGGTTGATATGCTCAATTGGGAGTCTCGTGGGCCTTGGGGCCGAGTTGATTGTTTTTCTTGTGAATTTTGGCGTTAATCCAAGATAATCAATGAGTTGATTGCCGAGTGCAATTTGTGTGGTCATTTAAAGGGTCAATGATGCTACCTGGCAAGTTCGCTTTGTACCGTGGGTACTTGTGCCATACTGATTATATGGAATTCGCGACTTGTCAGAAGCACGATAATCCATGCCCCGTGCCAGTCGTACGGTTTTAAGGGATTATCGGATGCCGGTCACAGCTTGTGATGGACCGAAGCTCCTTTTTAAGGAATGCCTACTTGCAGTGCCGTGCCGGGTGCACTGGATACACTGTTTGTAGTAGCCGTTGCTGAGAGGGTAAAGTGGACGTAGCCTGATTTTGCCAGAAGAGTGCGGGATCGCACTATTGATGTATTTATCACGCCAGTCGCGTGGGTCATTGATTAATAATGGACTTGTGTATGCCTGAGTGGTTGTACTTATGTTGGTGGTAGATTTGACAAATTTGTTATGATTGATATTTATATATATCTCTGTTGATATCTTGTGATCTTTTTGTGGCACTTAGGATGTTCTGGGCGAATCATTGTCCTAACCGAGATTAGGCTTGATTCACTGAGATTCATTTCTCACCCCGTCGTGGGATAAATTTTTCAGGTCCGAAGTAATGGAAAGACCGGTGCGGTTCGGCACCCCCACTGACTCATCACTTGATATTAGTCTCCATCCGGTACCAGGTACGGACCAGATGTGGGAGCGTCACATCACGACGATATGGGTTGATGAAGGGATGCCACATATGGTGGCACACCTCTTTAAGGCCTGGTATCTTCGTGATGGGATGGATCTCTTCGGTTCGCTTCAAGGATTTGAGGGGCCACCTCTATAGGGGGTCCCTAATATCCCCGCTTGGGACCCAATGGATATTGATACACCTGATGGGGAAGTGATGGACCCCGCGCCTGGTATGGAGCTCGAGCTCGAGCCTGAGCAATCGGTAGCCCCCTCTGTGCGTTCTAGCCAAAGTTCTTGTGATGACCCAAATGACCCGGCTCTCTCGGTTGATTATTACGACACGGATGTCGAGTCTTCCCAGTAGAGGGTTAGGTTCCTTTTGTAGTCAAGGAACTGTGGTTGTTTTTGTGGGGGATACTGTTTTGGGATAGATGAGAGTTAACCTTACCTGACTCCTGTATCTTTTTGTGAGTCCTAGAGGGCCACCCCGAAGCATGGGGTTGTATTTATCAGTTGATGGCTCTGTAAGGTTACGAATCATCTATTCTCATCAGCTTTTTGTATTTTGCAATCTGGCTTTACTTTCTATCTATCCCATATGATTTTATTGAATGGAAGATGGTACGTTCCGCTTGCGCAATATAATCTTAGGTCGATAGCAATTGCTTGGGACGCTATCTATTATGACCTGGTGGCGATTTGGCAAGAGATGTCGCGGGCTCGCGAGTCGGGACGTGACATCCCCGCCCAAGGTGGTATCAGAGCAAGGTCAGCCTGATCCATCTGGTCATTGGCATGTAGTGATAAGGAGCGTTGATAAATGGGATAGCTAGTAAGATTCTTGGTTATTATGCCTGTGATTGCTAATTATGTGGTAGAATTTAAGGATTCCTTTCTGACCACGTTTTGCTATGGTGAAAGCAGGACTTCACCTTTTACTGCAAAATGAGTGGACGTGGTAGAAGAGCACCCCGAGCACCTCGAAGGACGCCTTTAAGGCCGGTGGAAGAATTGGTCGATGCTGAAAGAGTACCGCCTGCGGTGTCCCCTATTGCACCCCCTACTGCAGCCTCTGCTGTAGAACCTACATGACCTACTGGAAGGGAACCGACAATGGCTGAAGTCATGCAGCCTTAGGTACTATTGGAGATTTGATGGGACAGCAAGTAAGGAATCAAGCCGCAGCTACTGTCGCTGCTGTTGGGACTTCATCTGCTATTCCGTTTGTAGTTCCGTCGGCGAGTCCCCTACCTATACATGACAGTGAGGAGCGTAGGGCTCAAAAGCTGGTGGAAGAGTTTCTTAAATTGAAACCACCCCAATTCACTGGAAGTGGAGACCCTGAAGCTGCTACTCGATGGGTCGAAGGGATGGAGAAAGCATTCGATTTGCTGAGATGCTCAGATAGGGATAAAGTTACTATGGCAGTTTATCAACTTGAAGGGAATGCTAGTACGTGGTGGAGAGCTGTCAAGGGTAGAACTTTTCCAGAAGGTACAATTCCAGTATGGAATACTTTTGTAGAAGTTTTCAATAATAAATACTTTTCGAGGACAGCTAGGGAGCAAAAGATGGCTGAGTTTTTCCGCCTCCGTCAGAATCAGATGACGATTGACCAGTACGAGGCAAAGTTTTCTGAACTGTCCAAGTATGCTTCGAGAATGATTGAGGATCCGGAGGATAGGGCTAAAAGATTCCAGGACGGATTGAAGCCCGAGATTAAGAGTGCCCTGGCACCGCTTGACCTTTAAGACTATGATGATATCTACGCGAGGGCGTTGATAGTGGAGCGAGACTTGTCTAAAAGGGCTACTGCATCTGGATCACGATTTGTTTCCCCAAACAGATTCGATAGGAGACAAGGTAAGAAACCCATGTTTAACAACCGGAGTCACATTCCACCAAATCGCCGAGGGGCGATTAGTAAGCCGGCATTTCGTTAGAATGAGTTGTGCAGCTTGTGTCGACAGAGGCATGGGCCTGGTTTGTGCCCGTATCGAGGTGGTGCCTGTTTTGGTTGTGCCCAGCTGGGCCATCAGGTGAGGGACTGCCCGCAGAGGCAAGGTGGACAGGCACAACCCCAGCAGGGAGGACAGTCTAGAGGATCTGTGCCGTCAAACTTCCAGAATCGCCCGCCGGCATAAGGAAGGGTATTTGCAGTCATTCGGGAAGCGGCGAAGGATTCGCCGACTGTTACAGGTACGGTCCTCTTGCATGACCAAGTAGCATATGCCTTATTTGATCCGGGCGCCACCCATTCGTTTGTTGCGGATCAGTTTGTTAAATTATCTGAATTGAACTTGGTACCTTTAGAAATTGTGCTTAATGTGTCTACGCCATTGAAAGATAAAGTAGTGGCTACAGTGAGCTGTCCTGATTGCAGACTAGTGGTGGATGGCCATGAGAGTAAGATAGATTTGATTGTGCTAGAAATGTACGATTTTGACTTGATTGTGGGAATGGATTGGTTGGTAAAGCAAAGAGCCACAATGGACTGCTTTAATAAGATAATACGGTTTAATCCGATGGATGACAGTAGTTATGAATTTTTGGGTAATCGAGGAGGAACCTCGACTGTGATGATATCGTCGTTAGAGGTGACTCGATTGTTGGGAGATGGGTGCCAAGGTTATTTGGCTTCTGTGGTAGATACATCTGCTAAAGAATTAAAATTGGAGGGTATTGCGATTGTATGTGAGTTTCCAGATGTTTTCCCCCAAGAATTACCTGGTTTACCACCAGAAAGAGAAATCGAGTTTGTGATAGAATTAGCTCCGGGGACGGAGCCGATTTCTAAGGCGCCATATAGAATGGCGTTATCAGAATTGAAAGAACTTAAGGTTCAAATGCAGGAGTTGTTAGACAAGGGATTCATTCGCCCTAGTGCCTCGCCATGGGGAGCGCCTGTCTTGTTCGTCAAGAAAAAGGATGGGTCTTTGAGACTGTGTATTGACTATAGGCAGTTGAATCAGGTGACGATCAAGAATAAGTACCCACTGCCAAGGATTGACGACTTGTTCGATCAGCTGCATGGAGCATCTATATTTTCAAAAATTGATCTACGGACGGGATACCATCAGTTGAGAATCAGAAAAGAGGATATACCGAAATCGGCATTTAGAACACGTTATGGGCATTACGAGTTCACAGTGATGCCGTTTGGCTTGACAAATGCTCCTGCTGCTTTTATGGATCTGATGAATAGAGTGTTCAAGGAGTTTCTGGATCACTTTGTGATTGTTTTCATAGATGATATCCTAGTGTACTCGAAGAGTTCTGAAGATCATGAGCAACACCTGAGAATAGTTCTGGAAACTCTGAGAACGCATCAATTATATGCTAAGTTCAGTAAGTGTGAGTTTTGGTTAGCTAGCGTGGCGTTCTTAGGCCACGTAGTTTCGAATGAAGGTATTGCTGTGGATCCGGTTAAAATTGAGGCAGTTATTAATTGGTCGAGACCAACAACTGCTACAGAAATTAGAAGTTTCTTGGGTTTGGCAGGTTGCTACAGGCGATTTGTGGAAGGATTCTCAGCTATAGCCTCGCCTTTGACTAAATTGCTGAAGAAAGATACGAAGTTTCAATGGACGGACAAGTGCGAGCGTAGTTTCCAAGAGCTTAAGCATAGGCTAACTACGGCTCCTGTTCTGACAATTCCGTCTGGTCCTGATGGTTATGAAATTTATAGCGATGCTTCGCTTAGGGGACTGGGCTGTGTTTTGATGCAGCATGGCAGGGTGGTAGCGTATGCGTCCCGTCAGTTGAGACCACACGAGTTGAATTATCCCACACACGACCTGGAGTTAGCTGCGGTCGTGTTTGCCTTGAAGATCTGGAGACACTATTTGATTGGGGAAAGTTTTCAGGTGTACACCGACCATCAGAGTCTGAAATACCTGTTCTCTCAAAGGGAGCTGAACATGAGACAGCGCCGATGGATGGAGTTATTAAAAGACTATGACTATGAGATCCTGTATCATCCTGGTAAGGCGAATAAGGTTGCTGATGCCCTGAGTAGAAAATCAGTGATTGCTCAATTGCAGGTGCAGGAGTGGCGTTTACTTGAGCAATTAAAAGACTCAGACTTTAAACTGGAGATAAGCCACCTGTCGAGTCTCGTGGCTACCTTGAGAATCGAGCCAGAAGTGCAAGTAAAAATTAAGGCCTTGCAGTCCACAGACCCTTTTATCCGGAAGATCCTGCAAGGAGATCCGACCAAACGAAGGGTCGATTTTCAAATAGCGGAGGATGGGATACTTAAGTTTAGAGGACGGTTGGTTGTGCCGGAGGATGAAAATTTAAAGGAGGAAATATTATCAGAAGCACATCGTAGTAGTTATAGTATTCATCCTAGGAGTACAAAGATGTATCAGAATTTGAAACAGCATTACTGGTGGAATGGTATGAAAACTGATATAGCCAAACATGTGGCTAAATGTTTGACCTGCCAGCAGGTCAAGGCGCAGCATTGCAAACCTGGAGGACTACTCCAACCTTTGGAAATTCCAGAGTAGAAATGGGAGCATATCACGATGGATTTCGTGATGGGTTTGCCGAGGAGTCAGCGAGGGCATGATTCAATTTGGGTCGTGGTGGATAGACTAACGAAGTCAGCGCATTTTATTCCAGTAAGAAAGGACTTCACTTTAGACAGATACGCTGAGTTATATGTGAGGCATATTGTAAGGTTGCATGGTGTGCCAGTGACGATCACTTCTGATCGAGATCCTAAATTCACCGCTACATTTTGGAAGAGTCTACAAACTGCTTTAGGAACGAAGCTGCAATTTAGTACAGCTTATCATCCATAGACAGATGGTCAGTCTGAAAGAACGATTCAGACCTTGGAGGACATGTTGAGAGCATGTGTTCTGGATTTCAGAGGTAATTGGGAGGAACATTTACATTTGGTTGAATTTGCCTATAATAACAGCTACCAACAGAGTATTAGGATGTCACCTTTTGAGGCCTTGTATGGTAGGGCTTGCAGGACACCAGTCTGTTGGGATGAGGTTGGAGAAAGGAAGATAACTGGCCTTGAGTTAGTAGAACAGTCGATGGAAGCAATTAAAGTGATTAGAGATAGATTAAAGACAGCTCAGAGTCGCCAGAAGAGTTATGCTGATAAAAGGCGCAAACCTATGGAATTTCAAGTAGGCGACCATGTCTTTCTGAAAGTGTCACCTATGAGAGGAACATCCCGTTTTGGCAGGAAAGGAAAGCTGAGCCCGAGGTACGTTGGACCATTTGAAATCCTAGAACGAATTGGAATTTTGGCTTACCGACTCGCATTGCCGCTTAGACTGGCTCAAGTGCATAATGTTTTCCACGTATCGATGTTGAGGAAGTATGAGCCAGACCCTGCTCACGTGCTGAGTTACGAAGAAATTGATTTGGATGAATGGGCGTCATATGTGGAGCGACCAGTCAGGATCGTGGACAGAAAAGAGCAGGTACTGCGATCCAAGACAATTCCGTTAGTCAAGGTGGTTTGGTAACACCATGGCACAGAAGGAGCTACATGGGAGAACGAAGAAGTTATGAAGCTTAGTTATCCTTCTCTTTTTGAGTAATTAGAACTGTGTGGTAATTTCGAGGACGAAATTTCCTAAGTGGGGGAGAGTTGTGACGTCCTAGAAATTCAATCCTTGTAAGTGCCGGGAGTCGATTAAATGATATGAATGTATAGTCATAGTCGACGCCCATTTTGGACTAAAAGGACTGAAAAGACGAAAATTTGGACGAATTCCGAACTTTAGATTATTTCGAATTGAGTTTCAAAATTAATCCGCAGCGATTTTTAAATTGCCGTTTTTTGCAAACGAGCTTAACCCTGATCGAGCTTGACCAGTGAAATTGTCAAAATTACCCTTCGATCAGTACACCCAAAATTTCGTTTCAGTCCCGGCGCGCCAAAATTACCATTTCCCCCCCCCCAATTATTCACTCATAAGAGACAAAAAAATTTAATTTTGTGGCCTTCAAAGTCAAGGTTGGGCCCTCCATTTCACTACCCAACGCCGTCTTCTCTCTGCCGCTGTCTTCTTCTTCTTTCTGCTTCTTCTTCTGTTCTTCTTCTTTCTTCATTTTTCTTCTTTGCCCGACAGCTCCTTCAACCGATCGAATCATCTCCGTTCGTGGCCATTTTTCGCGACCACCACATCACCCTCGGTAGCCACTACCTCCAGCTACTCCCCACCATCGCCTGGACCCCGGCCGAGCCGCCGTCGCCGCCGTTTCGCCGAAGAAAACCTATGGCCGAGCGTCCCCTGTTTTCGGGTCAGGCGACCCGAGAACTCCGCGGTCTTCTTCGGCCGCCACGGCCGCCACCGACGCCGACCACCACCACCCAGCTAACCCCCGACCTCCCCTCGACCGATCCGACCCCTCGTCGCCGACCGTCAGCCGTCAGAATCGCTGGAATTCGGCCCGAAAGTCTCGGTGCTCTGTTTTGAACCCGGTTTGTTCCAGTCTCCGTTTCGGCCGCCACCGTCGCCGCCGTGCCACACCGCCACCGCCAGACTACTCCCCTGAGTCTCCTCTACCGCCACCCAGCTCGGCTCCGCCGATCGCCGCGCGTGGCCGCCGGAAACCGCCGCCGACCGAGAGCCCTGTTTCGGCGCAAAATCAGGACAGCTACTGATCACGGCTGTCCGCCGCCGCCGGTCGCCTTCCGCCGCCGTCCACCTATCCCGGTCGACCCCCACCGATCCCTGGGTGAGCCCCCGACCCTTGGCCGGCCTTGTCCCGGCCCATGTCGCCGGAAAACGGCCAAAACAGTAGAGTTGCCGGATTGAATATTCTGTTGTTCACTGTTGCAGGCCGCTGGCCGCCGCTCGCAAGAGCTCCGCCGCCGGCCACCTGTTCCGGCGACCTCGTCGGACTTCCACGGGGTGTCGCCGAAGTTTGAGCTCGATTCGTCGCGCGATAAACCTTAGTTTTATCGCCGCCGCCGCCGCCGCCGCCGCCGCCGCCGCCGCCGATCGAGCTAACTCAAATAGTGAGTTGACTCTAAACCTTGGTTAGGGCGCTAATTGCGCTTAGGATTAGTCTGATTTAATTATTTATTTAATTATGTATTTATTTAATTATTTAATTATTTATTTTTTTAAAAAATATATTTCGATCGGGACCGGTATAGATAGAAACCATGGTTAGGATACATGGTCGATCGATTATTTGTCTGTGGCTATTTGTGGTAATTTAGCAATTAATTGATTGATTGAGTTGCTCGCGAGTGAGTGTCAAGTTAAAGACGAGCGAACGATTGATTGCTATAATTTGACTGAGAATTAAGATTTCTAATATGAATTGAGCTTGAAATTTCCGGGTTAAGTGGATTACTCGAGAGTGAGTGAATTGTTTGATTGGTTTGTTGCCTGGTTGATATGCTCAATTGGGAGTCTCGTGGGCCTTGGGGCCGAGTTGATTGTTTTTCTTGTGGATTTTGGCGTTAATCCAAGATAATCAATGAGTTGATTGCCGAGTGCAATTTGTGTGGTCATTTAAAGGGTCAATGACGCTACCTGGCAAGTTCGCTTTGTACCGTGGGTACTTGTACCGTACTGATTGTATGGAATTCGCGACTTGTCAGAAGCACGATAATCCATGCCCCGTGCCAGTCGTACGGTTTTAAGGGATTATCGGATGCCGGTCGCAGCTTGTGATGGACCGAAGCTCCTTTTTAAGGAATGCCTACTTGCAGTGCCGTGCCGGGTGCACTGGATACACTGTTTGTAGTAGCCGTCGCTGAGAGGGTAAAGTGGACGTAGCCTGGTTTTGCCAGAAGAGTGCGGGATCGCACTATTGATGTATTTATCACGCCAGTCGCGTGGGTCATTGATTAATAATGGACTTGTGTATGCCTGAGTGGTTGTACTTATGTTGGTGGTAGATTTGACAGATTTGTTATGATTGATATTTATATATATCTCTGTTGATATCTTGTGATCTTTTTGTGGCACTTAGGATGTTCTGGGCGAATCATTGTCCTAACCGAGATTAGGCTTGATTCACTGAGATTCATTTCTCACCCCGTCGTGGGACAAATTTTTCAGGTCCGAAGTAATGGAAAGACCGGTGCGGTTCGGCACCCCCACTAACTCATCACTTGATATTAGTCTCCATCCGGTACCAGGTACGGACCAGATGTGGGAGCGTCACATCACGACGATATGGGTTGATGAAGGGATGCCACATCTGGTGGCACACCTCTTTAAGGCCTGGTATCTTCGTGATGGGATGGATCTCTTCGGTCCGCTTCGAGGATTTGAGGGGCCACCTCTACAGGGGGTCCCTAATATCCCCGCTTGGGACCCAATGGATATTGATACACCTGATGGGGAAGTGATGGACCCCGCGCCTGGTATGGAGCTCGAGCTCGAGCCTGAGCAATCGGTAGCCCCCTCTGTGCGTTCTAGCCAGAGTTCTTGTGATGACCCAAATGACCCGGCTCCCTCGGTTGATTATTACGACACGGATGTCGAGTCTTCCCAGTAGAGGGTTAGGTTCCTTTTGTAGTCAAGGAACTGTGGTTGTTTTTGTGGGGGATACTGTTTTGGGATAGATGAGAGTTAACCTTACCTGACTCCTGTATCTTTTTGTGAGTCCTAGAGGGCCACCCCGAAGCATGGGGTTGTATTTATCAGTTGATGGCTCTGTAAGGTTACGAATCATCTATTCTCATCAGCCTTTTGTATTTTGCAATCTGGCTTTACTTTCTATCTATCCCATATGGTTTTATTGAATGGAAGATGGTACGTTCCGCTTGCGCAATATAATCTTAGGTCGATAGCAGTTGCCTGGGACGCTATCTATTATGATCTGGTGGCGATTTGGCAAGGGATGTCGCGGGCTCGCGAGTCGGGACGTGACAGAATACCTCTCCACCTCCTTCGGTCATTTTATAAACCTGTCAAACTATCACGTACAGAATTTCACAGTCCTTGGATCCTTACACGTTCCATGGTGTTAATGCAAACATTCTAGATTAGGGCAACCACAGCACTCTTTAATTCGTTGACCTAATGTCAAGGGGCCCTGTAATATTAAATTACACTCTCTTCTTCCAGAAGACAAAACCCTTTTTGTTTTATAGGCTGTCACTATGTAGACTCCTTGAAAAACTGTCATAATACATCTCTCTAAAGAAATATTAATTTGAAGTACGGGGTGATCAATTTCTAAGGGATCTGGGGATCCGGTTCGACCGATTCTTGTTGGAACTTTAATTTCAAAGTCTCATATGAAGTTGAATGAGAAATGGAGAGTTGTTTCGATTTGTAATAGAAATGAAGAGTTGTTTCTTTTCGTAGAATCTTTTCGATGAAACCGTGCGACTTCGTGATGTTTCATTGAATCTTTTCGACGAAATCGTGCTTTTCGTAACTCTTCGTTTCACTCTCTATAAATAGAACATTGACCATCGATTAGTAACGTAAATTGGACACGAGCATTAAATACAACTTTTATGTTCGTCATTCATTCATTATCGCCATCATTTTATGTGGTTATTCCGCAAACTTACATTCGAAGAAGTCCTTTGAAGACTCTAGAGAAATGCGATCTGTTCTATCTTAGGAGGCATTTGTCTAAGAACCTTTGGTACCAGTTGAGGGGACAAATTTGTCTTAAGGATAAAACGTGAATTCGTTGGGCTCGAATTATTCATCTGCAATCATACGACTTATTTACAAATGATTTCAGGTTTGTCCATCAATCTAATTATCTATACGAGCATCAAGTCCTGCTTATAAGCTTCAATAATTTTAATATAAGGAATTCTACCCTATTACCGTGTCTTCTCTCCATGCATACCCGATTCTCTAGAATTCACAAGGAGACAATCCCCAAAAGAGGACAAGTCCACCACTTCCTTTCTACATTTCTTTGGCTGTGTATGGAAAATTGTATGGCCTGCACTCGTTTTCAACGAAGCTCCCTATTTATATAACAAATTAGGATTTTTGCAACTTTCTTTTAATTATGAAATAGTTCCTTAACTTTGGATAATCATCTGAAGATAAAATATTCTATTTCATAAAGCCTTTTTATTATTATTAATGAACATCTTTATTTAAAAGGTTTTTTTTCTCAAATCACACATTAAATGGGCTGATTTAGGCTCAAACTAAGCCTTAAGATCTTGTAATTTTCAGATGACTTGCTTTAGCCAAAATTCCCCATGGGTGTTGGACCGTTCACGCGTCAATTTTGGTTCTACCTCCGCCATCGGTCCAATGCAAAATATAATGTATGAATGCATAAAATAAACTATCCTATATGACATATGATTTAGTTATTTTTTATAGGAATGAACATTAGTTCCTTTTTTTATGCAAAATAAATGTCTGGAAAAATAAAATTAAAAATTTAGGTGTCAACAACCTTTAGTCGAATCCACTGGCTTGTATCGAGCTATGCCACCATTTGAATTCCGCTTGACTCGAAATACCCACTCACAGCCAATTTTATTATGATGAGGCTTATGTGGTACAAGCTACCATGTACCATTTTGAAGGATTGCATTGAATTCCTCTGAAATAGCAGCATGCTTTTGTGTCTTTTAAATAGGAGTGAGCATGATTCCAATATAAAATCTGGATAATGAAACCGATGGACATTGATCGGTTTTAGGTTCCACGATATTGGGGGTCGGTTTAAAGTTTTAAAAATTAGGAAACCTGCTCTGACGAGTAAGTTCTAGGTTCCAAGAATTGGAACCTAGAATATGGAGCAAGTTTTTATATTCTCTCTTGGTATATATCTTCGCGTCATCCTATGGTATTTCATGGTATCTGACGATGAGTGTGTAATCCAGAATCACTTTATCATTGAGAGTTATGCTTTGTTAATGTTTCATATTTTTCGTGTGTCCAAATATGAGCTGTGGTCAATAAATTTTAAGTCTAGAACTTGAGTGAAACATGAAACTGATCATGAATCCTGTGATGGGGTAGGTTATAAATTATAAGGTACGCATGATAAGTTCTAGATACTAAAAAAAATGAGGAACTTATATAGATAGATAGTTTCCATATTCTAGGTGAAATCTATACAGAACCTAACGCCGCTCACCCTTACTTTTAGGATTGGAGAAACATATGCTAGTTTGTGTGAGAGAGGTAAATGATGTTTGATGGTTGAGTGTATCTGTCCGGGTTAGTAATTGTTATTACGGGAGCGAGTGATCATCGGATGAGAATAAGTGGGTGTTCTTATCAGTTGAGATAGAAGGGTCAAAGGAAGTGTTTAAGTTCGTGTGAGGCATAAATGGAGTTTTAGCTGATGATGGATCTGCATTGTGGGATGTTTTAATTGGTGTCTTAAGGAAAGTTGTGAAGCCATAAAATTGATGATCTAGAACTCTACCCACTGATTTGGAAGATTTATTTGACCGTGCATGGTATGGCTTTGCTGTCTAGTGTTGGAAAGGATGGCTATATTCCTCATTACAAATTGAGAGGGTGCACATGTATTTTGAGGTGGCACAAACATGAATTTAGAAGTGGTACGATTTAGCGATTTATCTTGTTTGGTGGAGGGAAAGATAGACTGATCAAACACCGCATGACATGTGACAAAGACTTTGTTTAGTACTTTTACTGGGAGAGTTGGTCAATAGTCAAGTTTGTTCTTGTCATAAGGTTTAATCCGAGGATAATATAAGCAGCCTGGGCAGGCGACAAAAAGAGCCTCAAGTGGATATTTGAGTCCAATGATCGGTGTAGGTAGACAATTTATTAGATATGCAGCAGCTTGAAAAGTGTTGGTACGCGAGTCCTACGATGTGTCCTACAGACAATCACACCAGCCACTACAGACAACTGCAAAAGCGGCTATCTTCTGATTCTAAATGACATGGAAAAAATCAAGTCTCTTGAGAGGTTATATCGTCTTCTCCCCTTTCACTATAATAAAATAGACAAGAGTGAGACGAACGACGATAAATTCTCCCGCTCTTCTATCTGGAACGTCAAACGGACGATGACTCTCTCGAGGCCGCAATAGCGACATTTAATATATGAAAACCCGATGTGTGTTCGTTCTATGATATACTTCTCCGTTAAGTGATTCGAGTAAATTTTTGGGCTTGTTAATTTCGTGTAATTCCGCTGCATATGTAAATGGGATCCGTTCCCTTCATTGATATCAAACGCCGATTCATGTTTCCTAATTGATTATCAAGTTTTTGGTCACGAATCAGCGCGAGAAACCAGTTTCCAAACCTATTATTCATGGGTTTTCTGTGACATTTTGTCCAACAAAAATGGTTTTTAATTATATAAATGGAATGGGCTCGGCGAGACGAGAATTTGAAGTGGTTGCTCGTCGTGAAGTGACGTCAGATGTGGCCACACGCAACACCACCGGATCAGATTCCCGATGCAGTGACGAGACGATGCCATTTTGCAAAATTTCATTCAACAAATATCAAAATTGAGTATATCATCAGACTCATATTGTCAAAACGAGAATTTCAATGGATTGACCACCACTATGGGCCGCTAGAGGAAGCCGCATGAGCCATTGGGGCGTGGTGTACTGGGGCTTACGTGCCACATACAACGCGCCTGCCCGCAAACCGTTGACAACCGATGCTGACATCATCAATGACATCATGCTGACATCATATACCGGTTACCGAAGACCCAATTTCGTACCAACCAAGCTTAACCCAACCTGATTTTCGACCCGATCCAGGACCAAAACCACTGACCCAATCATTCGTTGATCGTTGACCATCGGTGTTGATCGATCAGACAAATTTTCATGAAATTTTCAATTTATTAGCTGGACATTTCGAAAATTCAATTTATTCCTCAGACTTTTTTAAAATTACAATTTGATCCCTCAAGTCAACTCTGACCGTTGACCACAATTGGCATAATGGATTAAAGTTTTGACCAGCTCGTAAGGGCGCGTTTTAGCTCCATTGAGGGCATGTGAGGTACCATTGCGTTCGTCTCGAAGTTACCTTCAATTTGATATGTCCAAAGAATTATTGAGATGCATATCAATTCTATGATACATTGGGCATTTTTCGAGTATTTATGCATGTATCTCTCTAAGTTTTTGAATATGTCTTACATGTGAAAAGTCACATAGATTGTTTATAATGTTTAATGTACTTGCTTTTTGTATCATGTAATCTATCTATGATTTGATGCATAAGTTAATGGTATATTAGTTCAAATCATGTTATGTTATGTTATGATTACAAGATATATGGATCATAGTATGAATTGTGATTTTAGTAACTTTAGTGAACTCAATTTTACATAAATAATTATGTTAATGATAATTTCAAGCAAGGATTTTCAGACGATGATTGGGAACATAATAAACTTTCAAATATGTGGTTTCATATGAAATTATTCATTAATATAATTAGTTAGTGTAAAATAGATGCATAAATGTTAGGCATTAATAGTTCGTAAGTACATGTCCATGGAACTTTGTGTTTATATACAATGACCTTAGCTGCTTAGAATATATTAGCTGAGCTTGAAAAAGGAGAGAATTTTTTATTGGTGGCTTGAATTTTGAAAAATAAAATATTAGAATCCAGTATGTTCTGGAAAAGCAAAAAGCGCTAAAATCTCTTAACCTAGTCATGAAAGTACCTGAAGATGGAAACACTACACAATATAGAAGGGAAAATGGGCATTTGCTGCATTGATCAAGATGAACTATATTACTCACATTATGTTGCTGAGTAGCATCAAAATAATTTTATGCATGAGTTAAGGCATTTATGATAATGCCAAAATCAAGTGAGAGGAATAAAAAAAAAGGTTAATTTGGCTAGATATTGGTCACCAACTTTAGACAAATCACAATAAGGTTTGACACTTATATTATGCCTCATGGGCAGAATATGAAATAGCTTTTGTGGTGTTGACACATAAATTTTGATTTCTTATTTAATCATTTATTGCATAAAATTAGGGACTAAACTTAGTCCCTACCAAAAAAAATTATTTTTCATATTCACTTAGATTAATTAAATTTTAGTTGCATTACATTCATATCTGATCAGATCGGTGATGGACATACTAGGCTTAATGAATCTTGTTAGGCTTAGCAAATTAAGAAATTAGACCTAAGTCGAGAACCACATTGTCGTCATGCCCTTCCCACTTACCTTTTGCCATTAAAAGAAAAATTCAGTTGACAGAGGAACCCACACCAAAGAACAAAACCCTCCTTGTGGTTTCATGGCCACGCACACATGTTCGTTGTTGGGGTTTTTTTTTTCGGGCCTATGAACATGTCCACCTGCGATTTCTAGACCAACAATTTCGTCAAGGGGTGCATGATTCCCTTTTTCTTCTCGAAATTTATTTTTGACAAGAAATATATGTTTTTCATTTTTAGTCACTAGACAACTTTCTCAGATAAAAAATGTGTTTGATAACGATACAATTTTTCTATTTCTGAAAAAAAAAATTCCTTTGACAACGTCAAAAAATTTCTATTCATCGGCGGCGGTAACTGGCTGCCAACGGTAGAAAGGTGGCCCACGGTGATAAGAGAGAAGCAACAAAAAATAAGCATATTGTTTCGAGTTTTTGTTTCTGAAACAAAATAATATCTTTTTTTAACTTCTCATTTCTCATCCAAAACCTTTTTCTGAGCCAAAAGTTTGGCCAAAAATAAAAAAACTACATTACTTTGTCAAACGCATTTATGTTCCAAATATATTTTCTGAAAAAAAAAAGGAAACAGAAAAAGAATCATGCACCTTGAGAGTGATCTTCACTTCTCGTTTCCACTGAAGTTCCCTCCTTTTCTTCGGTTTTGGCAAATTTTTGGTGGCTCTTAATTTGCTGTCTCATGCTTAAATCAAGGCCACTTCTTTCTTGGATTCTGCAAAGCCCAATTACCACCACCTCAATAAGCTGCCAGTGCCAGTCGGGGGCATATTCAAGCATATGTGGAGGATATTTCTTCATGATCAAAGGTGGCATGAAATAAAGAGAATTGATTCTCTAGCGTCGTTCCGGGAAGGAATGTATGAATCACAGTACAAATCACGCTCGGCATACTCAGCGTATCATTCTCAATCAACGGATGATTTAGCTTATTCGGTGGATATGAAGCAGAGGGAAAGAACAAATTTGTGGCCAATTTCTACCGATAATTCATAGCCAAATTTTGATGATTGACTCCATGAATCCAGTTTCTCCAAAGGAACGTGAGAGTTCTTTTTTGCTATAAAAAATGAACAGTTTTCATTCACAGGGCATCCTTTTTGAAAAATCGAAAACTTCATGTAAAAAAAAAAGGCAACGAGAGATAGAGAGCGGAGGGGTTGAGAGCCTTTGGTCGAGTCCAACCACCCGTGCCATCCTTCCTTTCTCCAGGCAGCATCCATACCTCCGGTGGCCCTTGTTCTTTAGTTCGAAAGTTAGCCATCAACGGAGGAGCCATCCGACGTCTGTCTGAATCTGTCCATGCCATTGAAGTGCCTCCCTTGTGTTGTTTTGTTCCAGATCAAATTTACAGTCCAGTGGCATTTGCCTTGCTCTTTGGCGCCAAAATCAAGCGGCCAATGCTGTGGTCTTCGGCTTGCGTTTGGACTCATCCACCGCATTTTTTGGTGCAAAACACTCACTGTTCGGAGGTTTCGGAAAAAAAAAAAAAAAGAATTCATTCTAACAACGAAGGTTTCGGCATCCTTACGTGTCGTTGCAGTCCCTCGGCTAATTGATCTTCACCTCTAATCACTACGTCAACCCCGGCGTGACGTGAATACGGCCCCGAAACTAGTGACCGCTTCAAATCACACTCGACAACGTCACAAGAAGAAACAAGAAGAGGAGAGGAAAAGTTGTTTTCTTTTCTGTGCAGATAAGACAAAATTCCAAGCGGTGGTCAAGTTGGCTATGGTGAAACCTTGATCTGAATTGAGGAACCTCCACCGAAACCAGCCTCGAAATCCTTTAATGTCCTCTCAATCAATCCCAGTAGCGATTATGATCCGTAAGTTAAACCAATCCACCGAGTTCAAGAGGAAATAATATCGGCCACAATTCAGATGAGGTAAAAAGTCTGATCTTAATTCCATTTGCTGGGGTTTATTAATTTTGGATTCAAATGATTTTCAAATATGATCGGATTGGGTACTTTTTTTATATTATAACCACATTTGAATGTCTTTGATCGCATATTTTATTGATCTTAGAAACCCAGTTAGAATTTAGAGGTGGTTTCTATTGACAACGTGTAAGGTCGGACTAATCTCAATCACGAGATTTGATTCCTTGATCCACTTCGTCATTCAATTCGAATCAGAAAATATTTTCAAAGAGCATGCATTGACTGTGGATGCGTCTTGATTTATTGCTTAAATAAAAAATGCCAAAAAGATTATAAGATAAAGTTTCCTTTAAATCTTGAATTTGAAAGTGATCAAGGGCATAAATCGACCACGTAGGAGAAAATTTTCAAACATGCGAATAAAGTGGTAAAGTATTCTCTAAAAATTTTGGGAACTAATTTTGAATCTTTTAAGATAATCTTTAACCCACTCATGTCAGATTTTCATCAATTCTCAATTCTGAAAAAGCCCATTCAAAAAATACAAAAATTCCTCATTTTCATACATTGCATATGATTTAGAGCATTCATAGATATAGACTATGCATCTTATTTTATAGGTACATCATATAGTTTGATATTGCATGGTCGTTATGTCATATAATTGTGCCATGCATTAAAGTCAGTCACGCTGTCCGTCATAAGTTTTCGCCATCATGTCTATCGCATGTTGCATTTTGCCCCGTCAGTCATGCACCTTACCATGTCATTCGCATGCCATGCCATGTCATCATCCATATTCCTTGTCGTCTAGTTTTCCATTTTGCATGATTTTTGTCATTTAAGACTATGTCTTAATTCATTAACATGGCTTGCATGTTTAAATATTCTAACTTGGTGTCTTACTCCACCTAAGTTAAAATTAGGTCATTTTTACATGCTATCATTCCACTTATGTATGTTTTGCATATCATCAAAAACTCAGATCTTTTGAATGGGCATTTGTGCATTCATATTATGTATGTCGCATCCGTACGTCGTTTAGAATAAGACTCATTCATTTAAAGTTAGTAGGCCAATCTAGTCTAATGTAATACGTCATTTAGATTGAATTCTTGCCATCTTCGCATAACATAAAGGTTAGAATTGTTCTGCACGTCATTAAAATTCAGTTTTCCTTTTTTTTTTAAAAAGGTCGGCATGCAATCATGTCATCACTTATCATGTCATTAGAATAATTGCGTTTTTTATATAAAGCAATTACATTCATACATTGCATCCATTTAAATAAAAAAAAATACACTTTTGAAACTTTAAATCAAAATCCACAAAATTTGTCGACTCAGATAATTTATGAAATGGGTACCAAAAGGGCATTAATAGAAATATTAGTGTAACCAAGTCTCCGAACTTAAAATCTCTGGTTCGTGAAAATAGGGTATTTCTCCCGATACTTTATTTCGGTATCTAATCAGCCTACTGCGAATTGATTAGTGGCGACTCCAAGTTATATTATTTGCATGTTAGATATTGAATCGTAAGTTGCAATTCGATATGGATTGGGAAAAGTCCGAGCTAGGTTTAACAGCTTAGTAATCCATTAGCCTTGAAATCCCTAAATTTTTAGGTCGCGACATGTGGCACACATCAAACATAATGAGTGAACTACAAAATGCAAGCCACATTTTAACCGATGAGCATCAAATGCAAGTAGTATTCAATTCTTTGCCACATAGTTATGTGCATATAAAAATCCACTTGATCCACACACAAAAAAAGTAATGACTTTTGTGAATGCTATACGCCATCTTGAGCTAAAGGTGAATTGCCTTCTGGCGATTAAACCAAAAACCGCTATTCATTATGCTAGTTCCAACTCAAATGGGCTTTGTGCTTCAACCGTAAGTGTCAGGCTGGGTTCAAGAAGTGGAAAAGACAAAATAAGAGATCCTTCAGGATAAAAATCGAAATTTAACAGACTTGAGAAAGGAAAAGTACTTTCAAGAAAAAAACATATCAAATGTTAAATGTTTAACTATGTGAATAAAAATTACTTTACTCGTGATTGTGGTGAGTTAAAGAAGTTAAAAATCATTTGTACACTTCAGAGTATTACTTATGTCTACATTTCAGTCTTTGTAACTGAATCTCATCCTTTGTTGATTGTGGAGATAGGGGCCACAAATCATGTAGTGAAGGACATAAATGCCTTGGTGGAATTTCAACGAGTTCTACATGGAGCAAAATGAATAAGTGCAAGAAATAATTCCTTAGTGAAATTTAAAGAAATTGGCACTTGCCAATTGAATATACATGGTGGCAACACCTTATTCCTACCTAATTGTTATATGCTCCAAAAATCCAACGGGATTTAATTTCTGTATTAGTTATGGTTAAACTTGATTTTAGTTTGAACTTTCATAAAGATTATATGAATATGGGTAAAAGTATAATTTTAGTGCCAAAAGTTATATACGAAGATTACTTTGGTGCCAAAAGTTTCAAATGAATCACTTTGGTGCCAAGTTTTTTAAAAAATAATCATTTTGGTGCTAACTCCGATTTCAATAGCTGGAAAGCTAACGTATCCATATTTTGTGAATAAAAGATGTCTATGTGGCACACCGGAGAGTTCAATCAGCATCCTATTAACATAACGATGTCGTTTGAGAGTTGAATCAGTAGCTACAACAAAACGACATTGAAACGAGGTGATTTATTTGCTTCGCTCTTCAGCTTCGATGCACAACTCCTCTCGAACCCTAGCCCTTAATTTCGAACGACAGCCTCCAATTTCGATTTCACATAAGAAATCAAGCATTTATACTTGGAAATGGATGACTTGACGAGTGGCTTGAACAGCGGCACAAGCCCTAAATCAGCCAATTTAAGAAAATCTCCAATTTCAGAGGTTAGCTTCACCAGCAGGTCCAAGTTAGAGAAGACGAGCAATAAACCATTTTAGCAACGCCTCTTGCCCTAATCCCAATTCTTCCCAAAGCAAAGAAGATGAGTGTTACTGTTATTATGGATTACCGAGTCTAGTAAGAACATCTTGGACTCTGAATCCGGAGAGACAATTCAATGGATAGGCTAGGTATAGAGAAGGCTTTAAGTGCAAATATTTCAAATGGATTGATGTGAAATTCTTGGGTCAAGTGACTGAGGTGATATTGGAGCTTCTTGAAGGACGGCGTTAACCTTTACCGACATCAATGGTTGAGTTGGAGGATATCGATGTTCAGTTAATGCAAGCTGAAAATAAGGGTTTAGCATCTTTAGCCAACCATTTGAAGAAGGAAGTTTCAAGCATGAAAATTGAAATTTGTTCTCGAGCGTTGATTGTGCTACTATTTTGTCGTTTGGCCTATGTCATGGGTAAACTTGGGACCGATGAGAAAAGGCTTATCAGTTTACCGTGAATGTTTGTGTAATTAATAAGAACTGATGTAGTTGGTGCATTGTCAACTTCCTTGTTTGTGAATTAAATGAAGTTGTTGATTATTGAGTTTACTGCAATTTCTTTCTGCAATGGTGGTGAATAGAAAGAATCATAATATTTGTTGTTATCACTTCACTGTCAGTCGAGGTTAACAATTTATACTTCAGTGTCATTTATTTTTTGAAGAGATCACTTAAGTGCCAAGTTTTTATTAAAATGATCACTTTAGTGCTAAGTTTAAGTAAAAATGGACATTTTAGTGACCGTAGTGGTTAGATTATGACCATTTTAGTGCCATCAGCAACAACATGAAAATAAAATGCAGCTGCTACAAAATACCAATGAAATATCATTTCCACGAAATTGTTGCTACTACAAAATGCTTTTACATCATGTCATAACACCACGAAATATCATTTGCATCATTCAACTGATAATTACAAAATAAAAGCCTCCATCAGTCATGCCATATCCGTAAAAAAGCCTTCCCATCAATCATCCACGTCCTCTTAACCATCATTCATTGTTCAATCTCCCAATAAACATATCAACAACCAACAAAAAAAGACATAACAACATCAAATTTAGTCAACATCCACCAACAACCCAGATTTTTTCCCTTTAGATTGATTTTTCATTTGATTCATAATCCTTGAACTCTTTCTAACCAATTATCGAGGTTCTTCACTTCGGCTTATAGGTGGATCGTCTTCTTGATGTGCAGGTTCTTCAAGTAGAGCAGGTACTTCAACTTATTTTATTATTCCATGCAACTTCTTCGCACGAGCATTGGTAGTTGGTGGCTGTTTTGGAGTTGCGGTAGCTTTTTTCTTCTTTGGAGCATTCTTCCTTTGCGTAGTACTAGACTTCTGAGTTGGGCCGCGTTGAGAGATAAGAACCTCAGTGCTTAGCCCGAGCTACGACAATAATGACATGGTTAACGATATGAAATACAATTGACAATAATTAGAACCCACAAGTTCTACAAAACTTACATTTAATATAGTCATTCCAGTGTCCGCATAGATGCTATAATCGCATAGCCTGATCCTTTTTTCAAGAGCCCCTCTTGTCTATTGTGGTCTCTCACTTTTAAGAACCTGAGTAGTTTGTCCTCTTCTGACCTGAGAAAGATTCGTAACAAGTAACAAACTCAAGTGAAGTGCAAAAAAAATGTAACATAAATAATTGCATAACTCACTGGATTTTTTTTCCCGTCTCGTCTGTTCAACTGTTGACTCGGTGGTTGGACACACAGATCCCTCATTTTGCCAAAGTGTTAGCCCAACTGTGGGCCCCTCATCAAGCACAAATGGCCTAAATGTGGACCCCTCATCAAGCCTAAGTGTTGGCCCTATTGTTGGTCCATCACTAGGCCCTTCAGCTATAGCTACCCCTTCACTTGCTCCATCATTAGGCTGCTATTGATATTACTTCTTCAATTGACAACCTTTCTTATTGTGCCCTTTAACATGACAGTAGTAGCACTTCATCTTTGCACCTTTCTACTCATCTTCTTACTTGAAACCTCTCCTGTATATATTGTTCGTTCTCGCTTTGGCCTTCCATTAGCTTCTTCAATGGCAAAGGCAAAGGAGCTTCATGAACTGTCAGCTCTCAAAATTTGCTTGATCTAAGAGGCTGCAACATGAATTTGTAAGAGTCGAGATTTTTGTTCTTCTTGTAATACTCATGTAGATATTCCTCTGGATTTTGTTGCTTCGACTGGATTGCACAAATGGCATGTGCACATGGAATTCCAATTAATTGCCAAGATCGGCATGAATACTTCCCCCTCTCCATGTGACGACATATATATTGCCATTGTTCACAACCTCAAAACCATCATCTGCATTCCAATCTACATGACAGAATCTAGTAGCAGCCAAGTTGTCGTCCAATATTTTGGCAATCCTAGGACAACACTGCCTTGTCTACTTTGCAACCTCATCTCTTCGTGTCTGTAGTCTTCTCATAACCATGATTTGTGTGTCTTCGAGCATGCCGATGATTGGTTTGCACCTAACTTCAAGTATTCTGCCATTAAAGGCTTAGCTGAGGTTGTTATCCACAATATCGTACTTGAATTCTTAGCTGAAGAATGCCCTGCACCAATGCTTAGGGTTAGTTGGAAATAAAGCCTCAAACCCCTCCTTTGTTAGCTCCAACAATCCCTTCTTGGCCATTCTAAATTCAACCATGTTCGGGCTCATTGCAATTTGCCAAAATTGACTTTGTAACTTGTCTCCTTTATAGATCTTCGCCCAATTTGCATAAACGTGCCATGCGCACATCCTATGCTCAGCACATGACATTAACTTAGCGATTGCCGGAATAAGTCCCTGTAATAATTGAAAAAAAAAAGAATCACAAAATCTATCAGCAATAATGACAGCAACAAATACAACTAAAAATACATCTACTTCAGCAAGCATTGCTACTTTGTTGGCATCTTTTGCTGTAGAAGCTATAGCAGCAGCAACCTCCCCCATCAATATCTTACCTGCAATAATGTACTAACAAAACAGGCAAAAAAAATTTTTGATTTACCTTTTGTCGGTCGCTCATGGATGCCCAGCCTCCCCCATGAATTATGTCAATGACAGCGATCAAATTCTCTAAGAACCAAGACCAAGTGTCCTTGTTCTCTACCTTGACGACAGCCTAAGTTATGGGATACATTTGGTTATTGGCATCTCTTCCAACAGCAGTTAATAATTCCCCCTTGCATAACCCCTTCAAAAAGCATCCATCAAATACAATAGTTCTTCTACAATCAACCAAAAATCCTCATTTGCATGCGTCAAAACAAACATAAAATCTATCAAACTTGGTCCCAGAGTCAGGCAGTTGCCTCTCAACAATCTCTACATAAATTCTATTGGGTGGATTTTGATGTTTACATTGGCAAGCATAATCCCAAACCTGGGCATACCTTTCCTTGTACTGACATATCAATGACTTCATCACTTTCTTCTTCGCTTTTTTGCGTTGATTCCTCGATACGTTAACCCCTAGCCGCTACTTCACTAACAACTTCAACTGCGAACTCTTCATCTTGGGCATCACCTTAATAGTATTGAAAAAATACTTCGTCAATCATGAATTTATTACCCTTTTGCTATCAAATATGATGGGACAAGTGTGCTCTTTCTATAATGACCTAATATGGAATAACCCAATCCGATTGTTTAGCACGCCATATATTTTCCAAGGACAATTTACTTGTAAACACTTGGTTCTGTGAAACTTCTTAGTGTGCCTATAAAATGGCATAAACCTTTGTTAGAAATTGAGTTCTTCACAACACTTTCTTTCAACTGCTTCGTATTATCAAACCTTATTCCTACGAACAAAACTGAAGCTGCAACAGTAGGATCATAGTACGGACACTTCCTTTTTCGTCTTCTAACCAAGGCTACTTCATGACCTTCAGGTTCACTCCCAAAGCTAACATTGTTTTCCTCATCACCACTTTCATCATATTTAGTTTCGTTACCAGCAGCTGCACCTCCCGCGTCTATAACATGAGGCTCATACGACTTAACAAATGCTGCAACTTTGTTTTTGACAAAATTCATTTGCTTTCGCCTTAAACGCGCAAGCACTTCATCATCATCATCACTAGCACCATCGGCAACCGCCAAAGCATCATCATCTTCTGATTCACTACCTTCTGCGAATTCCTAGCCTAACCCAGTAAATCCTTCATATCTATGTCTTCACAAGATATTTTCAAACATCTGCCCTTTTGCTAAACTACTCCACATTACTTGCTGCCCGCTCTTGCCTCTTAAATTATCCTTGCTCTAGAACATATTCTACTTCTCCTTTTGTTGTTTGCATGCCCTCATCATTATCTTCGTTTTCATCTTCATCACTATCGACTTGCTCAACATACATCGTCGCTTCCTCACCATATAAATAATGATAAATAACAACATCCTTAAGACCATTATCATCTTCCAAGAACTGCAACCCCTCAAGAAAGGCCTTCAGGAACACAATAATGCAATTTATCTACTTTGCATCTAAAATAATATACTATGTCCCTCCCTAATTGAATATAGGATGTCTTGCTTACATCAACAAAGATAGTCCCTTCAAGCCCACCTTCATATTTCAACTCATCGGTGCTAGTAACAAATTTCCCACCACACCGTACAATGATGGCCACAAGATTCTGCTTGTCCCCCATGCCAACACTACGACCAACGAACAAAAGCAAAAAGTTATTGCGTGTTAGGACCCCAACTTAACTTTTCTGAGCAGCAAGTTTAGACAACAGAGCAAACATAACATATTATAACATATATATCCCCACGAAGTAACTTCTGAAAATAAATTTCAAATTGAAGGTCCCCACCAAGCAAACATAGACTCTATCCTGTCTACGCAATAAGTGTTTCACTCAACCTTTTTTTTTTTTTTGCTAAAAACAAAGACCAGATGTAAAACATGACAAATCTTTTTCACGTGGAGGTCCCTACCAGGTAGCATATTGAAAATAATTTATCACAAATGCCTCAAATTATGTCTAGGTCCCTATCGACACCCACCTTCTTTGTGCAACACCTTGGCGGTACAACTGAGCCCTTTTTTCACATCAATGTCCCACTAATCCCTACTTTTATACCCAAAGCCGTACGGAGCCCTAATTTTGTTCTACTTTCGAAAACCCTTATTTTTCGATTCAATTGGAGCCCCAATTTTCATTTCCAATGGAATTAGCAGGCAATGAGAGAAGCTATATATCAGCGATGGAGTGTGATGGACTGACACAGCGAGCGACGCCAGGCGATGTCAATCGATGGCCAATGAAGTGAGCGTCGCCGATGGATCTGTCAAAGGAGGACCACGAATTTCTCTTCAGTGAAGTGTAAGTCCACTGTGAATTGAAGTTACGTTGTTCGCAATAGAGAAGAAGAAGAATAGAAGCAATGACGCCATTTCATGTAAGTTCTTTTTTTTTAATTCCTTGCAAGAAACGGCGTTGTCTCAATTGTCTTGCCCGTGAGATGAAATGGCATCGTTTCTTGATGTTCGCGTGGATTGGTTGATTCCAATATTTGAAAGGTTGTTAAATTATTTTAATTCAAAAAGCCACAATTTTTTTTTGCCAAAAAATCTCACCGGAGGCACCAAAAGTGATCATTTTCTCTCTGACACGATCGTCCTCAAATCAGCATATCAAAATCTACGGTCAGGATCACGCAGTGACTAATCCTACACCGTCCGATCAGATTACTAAAATCAATTGTTATGATTAGAAGACTAGACTCAATCTAAACTGTTTATTTATACTAACCTAAACGACGTCGTTTGACTACTAACCTAAACGGCACCATTTTCATATTTTTTGATTTTCTGATCACAAACGAATATTCTAATTACCAATAGGAAAGCTACCAAAATTAGACGCGATTAAACCTCAACCATTCGATCTACTCACCGACTCAGCCTAACAGACTAATGGTCAACTGACTAGGCTTACACGTTGTGACATTCTAATTTCTAGTCGATTTCAGGCTCAGTAACGAGAAGTGTGTATCTAGAAATGTATTTCAGTCGTATTCCGCTCGAACCTGATCAATTCGAGTAAACTGACCAAAAGGGAAAGGCTAACGCGAGACGTGGTACGTGGACCTGGGGAACTCGTATAGGAAATGACGCTTTGGCCATAAGGATTGTCGAGGGAACTAGCAATAGACCCTCACAATTACATGACAACCAAAGCCGCCATGAATTGACGAGCCCTAAACGTGATATGAATCACGGGGTCGATACGCGTAATGTCTGCAAAAGCCGTCCGTCGGTTCGGGATAGGCTGGAACCACGTATAATAGAGAAAGCTATCAGAAACGAGCCTTGAAAGATTGAAAATGGAAAATCAAGAATTTCAACGTTATTCGGATTGGTCGTCGCCCTATCGAAGATTTCCGGAACGAGAAAAACGACGTTCTGAACATCGGGGATAAAATGACCCTTTTGCCCCTCAAGCTTAGAACTTTGCCCTTACAATTGAAGAAGGGAAAAATGGACAATAAAGCCCCCCAATAGCTACCGAAAATCAAGATTAAATGGTGGTCATTGGATCTCCTTGAGAAGACAAATGGACATGTGTCAATGGATGGTGTAAAGAGTAATCCAATCTACTATGCCAAACCTACCATTCAAAGCTTTGACTCAACGATTAAATAAAACAACTCTCTCTCTCTTCATTCTGTAATTTTCGGCCAGACCACCAAGAGAGAACACCATCACCTTCATCTTCTTCCTTCCTCATTCTGCTGTCGGCGACCAATTTTTGGGCTTCTACTCGGTCATTTCGGTGGCCACCTCTGGCCACTTTTTGACTGCCGGCCGGCCATACCAACAAAGATCTATGTCTTTTTGACCTCCTCAAAGTGGAATCGGGTCATTTGGAGCACCGACGAGTCCGGAGCAAGGATTCTCCCGAGAGTCGACGGAAACTGACTCAATCTGAGGTAAGTCCAGTTTCTGACCCGTTTAGTGGCCAAAATCTTGGATTGTTGAGCTCAACTTTCGTAGAGACTTAGTAGACTTGTAGATGAATATGTGGTAAAAATTTGAGATGGATTTGATTAATTTTTGACTACGAACAGGCCTTGTGAATGTTGCCTAGAAAACTGTCGGATTCTATGTTTGGGGGAACTGGCGACGTTCGTTGAGTTTCTGGCGACCAATTGACTCCAAATCTTCAGTAAGCCTCCCAAATCCTTAAATAGATATGTTAAGAGATAGATTGATCATTAAATGGAGGATTTAGGAGAGGATTAAGGGCTGGAAGTGTGTGGTTTGCACAAAATCGAAATAAATCGGTTTGGTTTTGTGTAAGACCAGTTCTGTGGAGGCTGTGATTTTTGGATTATAAGTCTTAAATTGATGATTAAGATGTGTTAACATGATGAGGATAATGCTATGGAGACTTGGGGTTCATGGATGGTTGAATTGGATTGGAAATTGACGTAATTGGTTGGATTTTATTAGGTTGCGCGTTGAGTTCGGTATTAGACATTGAGGGCCGGAATTTTGAAGGCTCAAGAGGAGTAAATTGTGATGTTGAAATCAAGGTAAGGGAATTCCTAACCTTATGCTAGGAAGATTGGACTCAATTTGGTGAGTCGTGGATTGAGTTGGTTGAATTAAGGTGATTTGTCTAAGGAGATAGCCGTGTTATGTCCTAAGATGTTATAGGACGATCTTGTGTGATATTGGATATGCCTGATGTCGTTTGCCATGCCCGAATTTCAATTGACTTGCTTTGTAAGCCATGAATCTCGAGTTGTGCATGAATTGCACATGTCGTCTCGTATGGAGAGCTATTTGAAAATCATGGCTTGAGTATGACATGGCGAGGTCCTGAAGCATATGAGGCGCGGGGCAGGAAACGTATACCCTGATGCGACGAGTTCGCGGGGTGAAGTTAAGGAGATGTGACGCTCTGATGCAATGTGATCGCGGGGTTAAGTTAGCCATGGTCCTGATGAGATCTAATCACGGGACGTAGAGGCCTTGAAGCATATGAGACGCGGGGCAGGAGATATATATACCCTGATGCGACGAGTTCGCGGGGTGATGTGATGTGGCACCCTGATGCGATGTGATTGCAGGGTCGAGATAGCCACGGTCTTGATGAGATGATATTCGCGGGACGAAGAGGCCCTAAGGCGTACGAGACGTGGGGCAAAAGTTGATACCCTGATGCGACAAGATCGCGGGGTGAAGTTATGGTTGATGGCGCCCTGATGTGACGAGGTCGCGGGATTGAGATAGCCATGGTCCTGATGCGATCTAATCTTGAGACGAAGTATGAGTTAATGAGTTTTGCTTGGAGATTTATCGGAACCTAATGCGTTTACGTGGGTTGCCGATGACGGTTTGATGCGTTTATGCGGACCGAGCCTGATGCGATCTAATCGCGGGCTAGAAATTGAGGCAGACGAAGATTAGTGGATGTGGTGAAGTGGCAGGCTGAGTGAATATGATTACCTGAGTGGGGCTTGAGGTCACTATTGTATGCCTGTCACCTGCATGTTGATGTGTCATAGAATGGTGCTTGAGGCGCCTACATGCTCATGAGTTTGATGTTTTGGGATAGATGACTGCCTGAGTGGACGGTCGGCCTAACTTAGGGTTAGGACCCACCTTAGTGAGATTTATATCTCACCCCAGTGGGGGTTTTAATTTTTGCAGGTTCCAAGCGAAGGAAGCACGAGCTTGCCAAGGATTGTCATTCGAAGGGATGGCTAACTGACTGCATTTAAGAGAGTTACCAGTTATAGATTTACATTTTGAGATATTAGGGATGTTCCTTCCGATGAGTAGTTTCGAAATTGAACTGTTATGAATTGATAGATGAGATTTTGATGTATCTGTCCTAAGTCATCGGATGTGTTGTATTTTTAAGAAAAGGATAAGGCATCACTTCCGCAGGTACGTTTCTTTCAGCGCAGAAGGTAATTAGCCATTGGATCCTGGAGCTATCATTCAGACGTAAACGACACAGACAGGGATGTTCGTGCGCTCGTCGAGTTTGGGACGTCACATTCCCGTTCGATTTGGTATCAGAGCAAGGTCAGCTCGATCCAACGTGATTGAGACTTGGAGTGATAAGGAGCGATGACTTGAGGACAATTAGGTAGTGAGACCTTTAGGGATGTGCATGGGTTGCTGAACCTTGAGGATAGTAGGCTTGAACTTGTGAGGCATTCTAATGGTCCTAGAGTTGACTTTAATGGATGACCTTGAGTTATGTGGTGATTAAAGCTTAAGTGAAAGCAAACTGAGATGTGAGAGTCATAAGCATGGATTCTGAGGTAGTAATTGTACTCGAGGATAATAGGGAATTGCTTATGAATGAAGGGTCAATTGAGATGTATAATTGTGACCTTGATTTGTCAATGACCCAATTTGAGGAGTACGAATTATAAAGAGACGACTGATATTAGTGGATTCAGGCTTGAATTGTATGATATTTTGATGGTTTAGCTATCAATTACTATTGACAGCTTTGAGTGATATGAGTTGAGAGAATACGAGGAGTACCTGAATCGAAGATCAGTTGTGATCAGATGCATAGGGATGTGATTTGAATGATGGCTGGGCTCGAGATATGTAATGGAATATGGGCAATTGATCTGTGAGATATGACGGTCATGCTGTGCTTATGTTTGTGGCTTTAAAATGAAAGTCGATGAGGGTGCATGTAATGACTTATAGCTATTGGGCTTAATAAATCGTCGCTTGGTATGGGACAAGTTGATGGGATACCTATAAATTGTAATGAAACTTGGTATGGGACATGTGGAACGAGGCTTTCTCCGTAGATGTATGGCTTAGGACAACCTGCATCGACTAGGTCTGAGGAGGGCGAGGAGTGATCGCCGGGACAGAGAGGTTCGGACAAGGAGCGGCTCCTGGCAGGCTTCTAAGATGGCACGAGGCAAGAATGACCCAAGTCATAACTTGAAAGGGGAAGCCTAGGTATCAGGTTGAGTCCAACTGTGGATAAGGGATGTGTGGCACGGGATTGATTTTCATCAAGAATGATTGAAAGTGGCATGACCTGTGTAATAGTGCCTATGAGTGGCATGTTTAAAAGCTTTGTGCTTGGCGATGAATGCCATTGAAAAAAGAAAAGTAATGGTTGTGATGGGCCTGTTAGGCATGTTTGATGATTAGCCTGGTGTGACTGGCTTAGCTAAGCTAGTATTGTATGCCTGTCACCTGCATGTTGACGTGTCATGGAATGGTGCTTGAGGCGCCTACATGTTAATGAGTTTGATGTTTTGGGATAGATGACTACCTGAGTGGACGGTCGGCCTAACCTAGGGGTAGGACCCACCTTACTAAGATTTATATCTCACCTTAGTGAGGGGCTTTAATTTTTGCAAGTTCCAAGTAAAGGAAGCACGACCTTGCCAAGGATTGTCATTTGAAGAGGTGGCTAACCAACTGCATTTAAGAGAGTTACCAGTTATGGATTTACATTTTGAGATATTAGGGATGTTCCTTCCGATGAGTAATTTCGAAATTGAACTGTTATGAATTGATAGATGAGATTTTGATGTATCTGTCCTAAGTCATCGGATGTGTTGTATTTTTAAGAAAAGGAGAAGGCATCGCTTCCGCAAGTACATTTCTTTCAGCGCAAAAGGTAATTGGCCGTTGGATCTTGGAGCTGTCATTCAGACATGAATGGCATGGACAGGAATGTTCGCGCGCTAGTTGAGTTCGGGGTGTGACACACGTGAACCAATCACCGAACGCCAACTGGACATTTGACTGGTTGACTCCGACACGTCGTCATCTTCAACCTCTCGACGGTAACGGAATTAACGGCTGAGACTTCTCCGACGCTGATCAACAACCAAACCTCGACCAAAAGACATGAAACTACCCTTGTTCAACTCATCTCACTCTCTAGTTTAACATATCTAAGAATCAAAGCACTTCATCACAAGAATCACATGCAGCACGCAAAATGCCGAGTATGACCATGGCATTTCAATCGCAGGATCAAGAGCGTTTCAGGCCAATTAATTCACAAAGAAGCTTGGTGTGAAGTCCAAGAGACTTACCTCGAGCTCCAATTGAGCTCGCTCGATGTAGATTTGGCTAGGCAGGACTTAGCAATGCTCGTTTATGGCGAAGAGGTTCAAAGGCTTTTATTATACAAAATCGAGACCAAAATGAAGTGCGATCGTGGTTAGTATAGTTCATGGAACAAAACACACACACTAAATGCAAGAATCAAGGCCGGATATGAGATCTGCCATTGATGCACAGTACCGAGTTCGAAGAAGAAAACTACCTATTCTCGATGTCTGGTAAGGCGAGACCGGTGGCGATTGCTTCCTTGGAGCTCGGACCACCTTCTAGTAACACTCAGAAGCTTCGGTTTGGCCTAATGAGGCCTAACCGGTGCTTCACAGAATCGAGCTCCAACCTTCAACAATAGCAATGGAAGGTGAGCTCTCTTTCTCTCTCTCTCTTCTTCCCTCTTTCTCTCTCTCTATTATGTTCCTCTCTTGAACAAAATGAACCTCCCTCTCTTTCAAAATGTCGTTCGAGACTGTATATCCCATTTTCAGACATTCGCCAACTTGAATTCACGTGTTGTCACGTGCCAAATGGCATGCAGACGACGACGGAATAGGTTGGGAATCCATCTAATCTTCGATAGGTGCTCCGGCTGGTCCCATTTTGTGCGAATTTCACACGGATTTGAGTTCAGTTTAGGTTTTGTTGGCTTTTGTAGGTCCCACATCTTGACTGTCCAATTACTTTCTCCTCCAGCGTCATCAGATGATGTCGCGATGCCCATTGACAGGGAAGGGCAAGAGCCACAATACGCCCCCCATTTCTCATTCAATTATCTATGAATTGGCCTTCAATTTGAGGATCAAAATCGCCCTGGGGATTGTTCATTTGTGCCGGAGCTCAAGGAACAAGACAACACTATTCTCGACCGGTCTGACCGAGCGATCTGACTGGTCAGAACTGGTTCCCACTTGCAATTTTTAAAATTAATCAGAATCGATGGGGAATTTTCGCAATTTAAACCTCAAAATAAAACTTAGGACATGAATATTATCTAAAAATATGGTTTTACCCAAAAATTCATGTCAATTTCTATGAAAGCTCCAAATTTATCCTTAATTGTAATTTGAGAAATTATGAAATTGAAGTGTCACACCCCGAACCTGTCAGGCAAGCAAAATCCCACCAGGGTCGTCTTGTCTCGGTGGTACCCAGGATATGTTAGTCAACAATTTATAACTTCTAAATGATACAAACATACGGAAGCGATGAAATTTCTCCATTCAATTCAATCTTAAGATAACTCAAGACATAGGGTATGTCTTCTTATAAACACCAACTACAGGTTCAAAGGATACAACTCCAACTTCAAGATAACATGAAATCCCTAAAGTCACAAAAGTGTAAATCCATTTTCGATAATTACTTCTTCAAACACCGATCATTGGCAAGCTCAGATTTCCATCGCCTGAGACCTAAAAAAGTTAATCCCAGGACGGGGTGAGATATGAATCTCAGCAAGTTCACCCCAAACCTAGACTAGGTCATTAGTCCTCCCAGATCATGCAATAAAACAATAGACAAGGATTCATTGATAAAACAACACATGGCAATAAAACATCAAGGCACGACGAAACGTCTAGCATAATGCAATCACGATTCAAGGACAATCATATCATCACCATTTTCAATTCCAATGGCCAACCTTGCGTCAAAACGCATCAGGCTAATCACAAATTTAGTCCCAATGGCCAAGCCCGCATCAAAACGCATCAGGCTAATCACAAATTTAATCCCAATGGCCAAGCCCGTGTCAATACACATCACAAATTTAATCCCAATGGCCAAGCCCACGTCAATACGCATCAGACTAATCACAAATTTAATCCCAATGGCCAAGCCCACGTCAATACGCATCAGACTAATCACAAATTTAATCCCAATGGCCAAGCCCACGTCAAAGCGCATCAGGCTAATCAAGATCTCGATTGACAACCCGCGTTCTGATGCATCAGGTTCCAAAGGCCATTTCGATATTTGTGTCGACACGTATCAAGACTATCCCCCATTTTGACGCATCAGGATATCAATTCTCTTTTCAATAGCTATGCCCGCGTCAATACGCCTCAGGCTCGGTCCACATCAATACGCTTCAGACCATCAAATTGACAAACTCGCGACAAAAGCATCTGGTTTTCAATGCCATTTTCGGCCTGTGTCGACACATAATCAATCTCGTCCCGCGTCTCAACGCATCAGGACATTAGCCACCACAACTCCGCGTCTCAACGCATCAGGGTACCAGCCATCACAACCCCGCGTCTCAACGCATCAGGGTGCCACAAGCTCTTAGGCTCACAAAGCAAACTCACCTCTTAAGGAATTTCATAATCGAGTATAATTTTTATCGGCCAAGTAATGAATCATTGTCATACGAGACGTCAAGGCCATATGTCACATAGCCATACTAGCATCTATGTCAATCAAATGCACACAACAATAATTTAGCCATGAGAGTTATAATTTTTTATTATCAGGAGTACACACGACTCACACCTCTATTATCTCAATCGATCATGAACAATCAATGCAATAAACTTGCAAATTCATCAATATATCATCCAAATGCATCCAGTAGTGTCCTAACTTCCTAGCAAAGGTTTACGAGTCACCTACTTTTCAATTAAATCTGTAAAATTCCCTTAAAGACTCCTCCAAAGATTCGGTCCCCTTGATCCCAAAACAGAACACCCGTGCGTCCTAGTCCAAAGTTCGTCAAACGATCAATTTTTCTATTCCAATCACCAATTCACGAAGCATACACCTCATTAACATCTCAATTAACATTCTTGTATGTCTTAATGACGAATTTAAAGCATGGCGACACCTCCCACAGCCCTCAAAGGGCTCGATTCATCCAAACTGAAATAGGGCAGAATTCGGTTGTGACATTCCGAATTTCCAACCCCTTGAAGCTTGAGATATGAAATGAAATCTCAAAATTGAAAAATGACAAATAAAGTACCAACGTTCTAATCAAATTAGACGTCGCCTCATCGAAGGTAAATTGAATTGAAAAAACGACGTTCCAGATGTCGAGGGTAAAATTGTCATTTTGCCCCTCAAGCCTTAACCTTGCCTTAATAAATGAAATGAGGGCATTTTGATCAATTGTAATACCCCATGGCTACCAAAAATTAAGAAAAATAATAGCCATTGGATGAAGACTTGATTGACATATGGACAAGTGTCAATGAACAGTGGATGGGCATTTATTAAACAACTTTTAACCTACCATTCTTCATGTTGACCATTTGGAATGTAGAAGAAGATCACTTTCTCTCTCTCCTCTCTCATTTTGGCCGGCCATCTCTTTCTCTCTTGCCATTTTCTCTCAAAACTCTCTCTCTCTCTCTCTCGCTCGCTCACTCGGCTTACCCGCTCAATTCTGACCAGGTTCACTGTTTCGGCCATAACTTCCTTGTCCGATATCAGATTGAGGCTTGCCACCCACCATTAGAAAGCTCTTTCTCTTACCGTTCTAACAAAGTATTATGTGAAAAACTCCACCAAGCCGTTTTTTCCATAGAGTCGTTTGAGTGGGCAAAGGTCACTGCCTGACCCTGTTCCGACCCGAGGAGCTTCAAATGGAATTTCCAGGCTTGTTTTGGCTTCAATCTTGGTAAAATCACCTCTCAAACCTTGCTAAGACATGTAGAATTGTGGTTTCTAGTGGAGGATGAATTTTTATGGGATTTAAGGACCAATTGTGAGTGATTTTCATCGGATGAAAATTGGACAGGTTTTGTCCCTCTGCTGTTTAGGTGGAACCGAGCTATTTGGAGGCTATTGCCAGTGTCTCTTTGCTTCAAAATTTTTTGTATGACCCTTAGGGACATAAATCGATGTTTTGATGAGGTGATTGCACGATATGATTAAGTTTAGAAGGAGTTTGATGCTGGTTTTGTGCAATTTCCTTTAGGACTACACTGCCCTACACTGACCAAGCAAACCGAGCCATTTGGAGGCTCGTTGAAGTGTCGCCTTGCCTTGGAATTATTGGTAAGACCCTCTAACTTGTAGATATAAATGTAAGCATGGAGTATGGTGATTAGAATGAGGTATGGATGAAGTTTAATGGCTGGTTTGTGTGAAATTTCTAGGAACCAATTCTGCCCTATTTTGGTCAGCTTGGTTTAAAGGCTTCAAGCGACTAATTGTAGAACTTTGCTAGCTAAAATTATGCGGTAAGTTGATCCTAACCTTCTATTAGGATGTTAGGCTACTAAGGGACGTTATTGTTCAAGGAAAGTGGTGATTTATAAACCGGTTCTACTCGTGGGATCTCAAATCCGAATCTGCCCTGTTTCTGATGAGTTGAACTTGAGTGGTTCATGGCATGAAAACTGTGGAATCGAGGTTGGATTAAGGAATTTTAATTAGTTCGTGGAAGGTAGTTGAACCTTTTGACATGCTTTGTTGGGATTCCTATTTGGTTTGAATACTTTGAGCGGGTTGAATTACCGATTGAGTCTCGAGACGATTAGTGAAACCATGATTTTGTGTCAAGCCTTGAATTTTTATGAAATGGCCGCAACTCGCTTGTGCCAATGTGGAGTGATTGATTGAATTACTCGATTTGCCTTTATGATACTTGGCCATGGAACGTGATGTGAGGATTAGAAACTTGATATGTAGGGGCCGAACTATGAGGTTGCCTCCTTGTTATCGTGCATTGAAATTTATTTGGCCAATGAGTTATTTTATTGTGAGTACAAGTGCATGTGATGCCATGATGCGTTAAGCGTGGGGCTTGAGTAAATCTTGAGGCGCTATTACGCGCGATTTGACTTGAAGCGTTGTGACATGGGTCTATGAAAGGCAAATTGTACCCTGATGCGTTATGACGCGGGGTTTGGTTTATCCCTATGCGTTGTTACGCAGGATTTTGTACTTGGCCAAGTAAGGATGACTAACCTGATGCGTTATTACGCAGGTAGTATCCTAGCTTGATGTGTTGTTACGCGGGCGATTGAGGAACACGACCTGAGGCGTTCTTACGCGGGTCTTGGCAATATGTATATGTTGACCTGAAGCGTTGTGATGCGGGTCTATGAAAGGCAAATTGTACCTTGATGCGTTATAACGCGGGGTTTTGATTATCCTGATGCGTTGTTACGAGGGATATTGTACTTGGCCAACTAAGGATGACTAACCTAATGCGTTATTACGCGGGTAGTATCCTAGCCTGATGCATTGTTACGCAGGCGATTAAGGAATACGACCTGAGGCGTTCTTACATGGGTCCTGGCAATATGTATATATTAACCTGAGGCGTTGTGACGTGGGTCTTGCCAAACATGTTATAATAGCCTGATGCGTTATGACGCGGGCTTGGATAGTGATGATAGGTGGAAATACCTTATATGATCAAGTGAATGCCTAAATGGCCTGAAGCGTTATGACGCGGGTGCTTGACAACCTAATATGGATGATTGGAATTTGATTGAGATATGCTAAGGAAAATGCCTTGTTATGATCTTGAGAAATTTGAGAATGCCTCAAGTGGAGATTTCTATTGAAAGCCTTGCCATAGCACGAAGTTCAGCTTTATTTGTGAAATTTTACGACTGAATCGAGTCAATTCTGAATTAGTAAAATGATATGTGTTGATGGAGTTATGTTTTTATCATGCCAAGGCCTTTTATTTAAGAATACTAATTTTCAAAGGTGTCTGGAGATACTGACAACCAAGTTTAGGGTTAGGTTTAACTTACCGAGATTTATATCTCACCTCGTCTTGGGATTAACTTTTTCAAGTCCCAAACGATGGAAATCTGAGCCTGCTAATGATCGATATTGGAAGAATTAATTATATGACATGGATTTATACTTTTGTGACTTTAGAGATTTCATGTTACCTCGAAATTAGAGCTGTACCCTCCAAACCTGTAGTCGGTATTTATAACAAGACGTACCCTATGTCCTGAGTCATCTTAAGTCTGAATTATATAGAGAAGTTTCATCGCTTTCGTATGTTTGTATCATTTAAAAGTTATAAATTGTTGGCCGACGAATCCTGGGTACCACCGAGACAAGACGTCCAAGGTGGGATTTTACGTGCCTGATAGGTTCGGAGCGTGACATCAATTTTACCTCTACCTCCTTAATCAGTCCATAATTCAACTCTAAATCTTGATTTATCACAAAATCAGCTTGCTAATATGTCCTACTACATCTATAGGAGTCTTACCAAAAGTTTTGGAGCAAGTCGAAGCCTCGAGTGCCGCAAACGACCTTGGTTCTACTCATTCCATCGGCGATAGATTCTGCTCCACAAAAACCCTCACAAATCAACCATGGAAACCCATCTAAACCCAATCAAACTCTCAATTTCAGCTCAGTCAACACAATTACTATGAGTTAAGAAGTCCTCATCGAAAAGTTGAAGCCGTTTGAAGTCCGGAAGACCCTGGAACAGATCTTTCCCCAAAATCGGTTAAAATCTAAACTCGTCTGACCTTTACCTTCTCAAACAGACCTATGGGTCAAACGGCTGGGCCAAATGGAGCTTATAATATGTTCCTAGAACCACAAGATAATAAGCTTTCAGATGGAAGTAATTTTACATCAATCCGATAGGGAATGACAAAGATATGGCCGGAACAGTTAAGCAGTCGGAACAGGGCATCGAGCTGGCGACGGGTCTTCTCGGCCAAGGTAAAGAAAACGAAAAGGGAGGAAAGAGAGAGAAAGTGCCGACTAAAACTGAGAGGAAGAGAGAGAGAGTTTGGTCTTTAATCCCTCTTGGTCAACAAGCTTGAATGGTAAGTTAAAAGTTGCTCACTAAATGTCCATCCACCATCGATTGACACTTGTCCATATGTCAATCAAGACTTATCCAAGGGCTACCATTTTTCTTGATTTTTGGTAGCCTATAGGGTATGGTCAATGACCAAATGCCCTCATTCTATTTATTAAGGCAAGGCTAAGGCTTAAGGAGCAAAATGGTAATTTTACCCTAGACGTCCGAAACGTCATTTTTTTTATTCCAATCTTCTTCGATGAGGCGACATCCAATCCAATTATAACGTTGGAATCTTTATTTTTTATTTTTCAATTTTGAGATTTCATTTCATATCTCAAGCCTCAAGGGGGCGAAAATTTAGAATGTCACAACTCTTCCCCCTTGAAGAAATTTCGTCCTCGAAATTTACAACCTTCTAACCATCCAATTCTTTGGGATATTAGCGTCTCATCGCATCCTCATTCTTCTGAATAATTCCTTTCATGACTTGACGATCATACTTGTCCTTTACGACCAAAGCCATCTTTCTCTAGGACTTGTCTCCTTCAATCCTCAATCTTTATTTGCCTCTCTCCATTCTCTTTCGATATTCATAACATGTGTCAATAGTTCATCCTCGAGCATTCACCTCATCTTTTTCATTTGTCCATCACCATTATTACTAAAGCCTCGCCAAAATGTACTCTTTAATGACCATACCATTCGGCATATAAATCCTTTCAAGGGCATGTCTTTTTCTTGTCGGCACGTTTAATGCTTGACCTCATATTCGACCAACCAAATTTTTAGTCCATTCCATCGATAATATCGATGCAAGTCTGGCACACCTTTGTGCCATCCCAAGGGACACTATAATTCTCCCTTTGAATTTCTGATGAGGTCATTTCTTTAAGTTCCTTTTCAATATTTGACTCGTACTCTCGTCCATTGGACTTCAAGGTTTCTACCCTCAACTTTGAGGTTTCTTTCCCAAGTATCCGAAAATCTGGATTTCCTCCATATTCTATCCATTTCCACAACCCCTTAAATGTCAAGGTCTGTTCATCGCAGCATCTCGATTCCTTTCTGACTTCAAGTGTGACATTCTAATTTCTAGTCAATTTCGGACTCACTAATGAGAAGTTAGTATATGTCAAGCGATGTGTTTCAGATCTATTCCGCTCAAATCTGATCAATTTGAGTAGGCTGACCAAAGGAGAAAAGTTAACGCGAGGCGAGGTACGTAGACCTAGGCGACTCGGATAGGAAATGACGCTTTGACCATAAGGATTGTCGATGAGATATTTAGAACCACCAAAAGGCCGATCTAAGAACGATTAAGGATTGCCTTGCGAGTGTCATACGATTAGAGCGTGGGTGATGCCGCTTAACCAGCGTATGATTTGCAAAATTATCCTAAATCCGACAGTGTCGATCGAGACCATAGGGATAAGTGATAAACCCTCATAATTACATGACAACCAAAGCCGTCATGAACTGACGAGCCCTAAACGTGATATGAATCATGGAGTCGATATGCGTAATGCCTGCAAAAGCCGCCAGCCAGTGCGGGATAGGTTGAAATCACATCTGATAGAGAAAACCATCAGACACGAGTCTTGAAAAGTTTGAAATGAAAAATCAAAAATTCCAACCTTATTTGGATTGATCATCGCCCTATAGAAGAATTCTAGAACGAGAAAAAAGACGTTCTGAACGTCGGGGGGTAAAATGACCGTTTTGCCCCTCAGGCTTAAAACTTTGCCCTTGTAATTGAAGAAGGGCATAATGGATATTAAACCCCCAAGACTGCCTAAAATACAAGGGGGAATGTGAGCCATTGGATCTCATTGGAAAAGACAAATGCCAAGTGTCACAAGATGGGCAAGGTTGGTCATGTCCAACTATTCCACCTACCATTCAAATCCAATTGACCAAGCATTTGAATATAGCCTCCCCTCTCTCTCTCCTCACCCTTATTCAGTCAAACCACCCCCCTTCAACCACCGAAACTCTCTTCTTCTTCCTCCTTCTTCTACTCATCGCCGGACAGCTTCTGAGCTCGCCGTTCACCGCCCAAGACCACCCCTTCCGGCCACCATCTGACTGTCGGCCAACCACACTAGCATAGATCTACGTCTTACCGACATCCTTGAATAAGAATCATGGCGTTCGTAGCACCGAGGAGTCCCGAGCAAGCATTTTCCCGAGAGCCGACAGATTAGGACTCAATCTGAGGTAGGTTCGGTTCTTAGCCCTTTTTCTGGTCGAAATCTTGGAATCTTGGGCTCAAATTTTGTGAAGATCTAGTAGAGATGTAGGATTCTTTGGTAAAAATTGGGGCTTAATTTGATAAGGTTTTGTCCTCGAACCGGCCTTGTAAATTTTGCCCAGAATCTACCGGCGAACTGACCTTGGGCGATTCGACGAGTTTCAATGGGAATCCAGCAGCCATTTGACTTCAAACCTTTGGTAAGTCTCCCAAATCCTTAGGTAGACATGTTAAGGAGTAGGATTGAAATTAAATATTGGAATTAGAGTGGATTTAGGACCGGTTGGCCCCCGACTTGCACATAATAAGACCAATTTGGTGCCGGGCCAAACTGAATCTGCTGAGGGCTGTGGAGGGTTATTTTAGGCTGTAAATTGATGTTTGAGATGTGATGAGACGATGAAGGTTGAGTTATGGGTGATTGGGATTGATGGATTGAGAAATTTGGTATAGAAATTGACAAAATTAGTTGAAATTCTAGGTTGCGCAGTGAATTGGCCTTGGATGGATTTGGTTGAGACCTTGAGGCAATCACAAGGAGTAATTTGTGTTGTCAAGCTCAAAGGTAAGAGATTCCTAAACTTAGGCTAGGGGGATTAGACTCAATTGGGTAAATCGAGGTTTGATTGAATCGATTCTTGAAATACTTTCTAAGGAGATGGTATTCATTATATCCTAAGTTTTAAGGAATGTTTGTGTGGGACTTGATATATGCATGAGTCGTTTCCATTTCAGAGTATTATGTGACTTGCTCTGCATGCCATGAGAGTTCACATTGTGTATAAGTGGCATGTATCATTGTATGTGAATTAAATTGAAATAACACAGCATGAGCATGACATGGTGAAGCCTTGAGGCGTATGAGATGCGAGGCGAGAGTTGATACCCTGATGCGACAAGAACGCAGTGTGAAGCTATTGTTGTGTGGCGCCCTGATGCGACGAAGTCGCGGGGTTGAGATAACCACGGTCCTGATGCGAACTATTCGTGGGACGGAGCATGAGATAATGAGATTTAACTAGAGATTCTTCGGGACCTGATGCATTTATGCGGGTCACTGATGACGGTCTGACGCGTTTACGCGAACCGACCTTGAGGCGACATGATCGCGAGCTAGAGATTGAGACAGGTAGTGATTGGTGGATGTGAGAAGTGACAGATTGAGAGTGCATGTGCATTTGAGCGTGGTATGAAGTCTTCATTGTATGTCTGTCGTTTGTATGCTGTTGTTTCATTGAATTGTGTTTGATATGCATGTCTAATTATGAGTGTGAATTTGTTGAGAGATACGACTATCTGAGTGGACTATCGACCTGACCTAGGATTAGGTTTCTTTTACTGAGATGTGTATCTCACCCCTTTTAGGGAACCCTTCTTTTCATAGATCCTAGGCCTTAGAGATGTAGCCTATATGTTTTGGGGACCCGAAGGAGATGACTGCATATTTTGATGAGTTCCCGAACAGTCAGGGGAACATATATGTGAGAAAGTGCACAGTTGTACGGTTAGATGATGGTAAGCTGGATTAAAAGTCTCATAGATTTGAGGCGTGGTTTAAGAAGGGAGGGGATACACAGACTGGGCCACTAAAGCCCCACGAGGTACATCAGGGAGTTATACCCCATTGGTGCCAGACCGCAGCAGAGCAGGAGTTACCAGAAGGGTCAGTAGTAGGGTCTAGGAACGAACCACAGAGGACACCAACCTTAGAGTTCACCGAGCAGGAGGAGGAGGAGGTCATAATCCTAGAGGCGTCCGAGGGGGAGGGGGCCTTGCTGAGCCGTCGTTGGAGGTGACCGTGGAGGATTCTGTCGAGGTCCCGTCCGAGACATTTTCTAAGTATGAGCCGACCGTGGACGCAGAGGATACAGGGGACTCCAGCAGCTCATCCTAGGAGTCTCTATTTCGTGGACTGATCTTTTGATGACGACCTAATCCGGTTCCTACTGGCTTAGTAGATGATCTTTTTTTATGCTTACCTAGTCGCCCTTTTTGCCCAGCAGTTGTAGTAGTCGGTATTTGTGTGAGTAGCACATTATGATGTATGATAGATATCATGCTATCCAGGTCTCACTTAACTTATATATTGTATGGGGTTTTATGTGAGTAACGCTCTCGCATGCGTGATGTATTTATTATATCTCTCGATTTATAATTGCGAATCTTGGGACCGTGAGAGATTGTTATTGGTTTGCTTGCAGGGATGTTCGCGTGCACGTGCTCGGAGCGCGAGGCGTGACATCCCTGCTTGTTTGGTATCGGAGCAAGGTCAGCTCGATCCGAAGTTGGTTGAGGACTGGAGTAATAAGGAGAATTAAGTTGGGACAAGGATAGATAGCGAGACTTTAGGAGACTGGTTAGGGTAAGATATTGGGTGCCTAGCATGTGAATTGACACCTATGGAGGGCGCTTGATCTTGACGAGGTTGTGGTAAGGAATGAGGATTAAGTTCTCTATTTAAAGTTGAAAGTCATTTCTGGAACTTCACTTGCTTGATGAGTGAAAGTGATTGGTTGTAGTAAATCACTGGAGTGATGTAACTGAGAAATGGCCATAGGCTATTTGTTAAAATACTTTTGAAGTACTATTGGATTGTTGTTGTTTCTGTTAAGGATTAGTTAGTAGCTCTGGATTTGGATGGTTGAATAAGTTGCTAACTCATTGTTGAACTTGTGGTGGACCAGGTTTAGTAGAAAGAGATGAAGATGAGTAACCCATCCAGAAGATCTAGAAGATCGAGAGGCGGAGCCTCTAGCTCGAGGCCGCCCGTAGCGGAGAACCCAAGAGTGGACGATCTGCTAAGGGCAATGGAGGGGCTTAGAGACATTATAAATAGGCAGGCCCAGGACCAGGACGCTGCCATAGCCCAAGCAGTAGGAGCTGCCCTAGCAGCCATCTATACCAACATTGGCAACACTGGCGGAAGTGGAAGTCAGGGCGAGCCGCACCAGAGTAATGAAATGGTAAACCCTCAAGAGGAAATCGTTGTGGCCAGACAGATGGGCCACCTGGTGGAGCAGTTCATGAAACTAAAATCGACACAGTTTGATGGAACTAGAGATCCTGAGCTAGCGCCCAAGTGGATAGAGAAGCTGGAGAAGGCTTTTGGGGTGCTAAAATGTACGGACGAGGAGAAGGTATTGCTGGCTGTGTATCAACTAGAGGGTATAGCAAATGATTGGTGGGCTGCCACCAAGGACGGAGTATTCCCTGAAGGAGTGACCATGAACTGGAATGCTTTTAAGATGACATTTAACGATAAATATTTCTTAGAAACGACCAGGGAAAGGAAACAGGTTGAGTTCTTGCAGCTACGCCAAAACCAACTAACAATAGATCAGTACGAGGCCGAGTTCACGAGGCTTTCAAGGTATGCACCTCGATCTGTGGAGGACCATTTGGAGAAAGTAAGAAGGTTTAGAGATGGTCTGAGGCTCGAGCTCCATAGCCAGATGATCGCTTTGAACTTGAGGACCTACCAGGAGATATATGGCCGGGGCCAGATGATAGAATGGGACTTGAGAGAGAGAAACATCACTACTGGATTGCGGTTCCCATCGTTCCGAGATAATCGCCAGATGGGCAAGAGGCCGATGACGGGTAAAAGACGTTTCGTGCTGCTGGCAAGGAAGAATATAGTGAAACCGTCAAATCTTGCAAACTGAAACTGCAGACTTGTGGCAGGAGGCATGGGAATGGGTCGTGCCTAGTAAGGATACGAGCGTGTTTCAAGTGGGGTCAACTAGGCCACCAGATGAGGGTATGTCCAAACTGAGCTACGGCAAGTCGATCGCAAGGACAGAGGCCACAAGCTGGACCATCGACTACAATGCCTCAGATTGAGCAGAGCAGACCGCCGGCACAGGGCATAGTATATGTTGTAGCCCGTAGGGAGGTGGAGGAAGCACCAGGGGTGGTCACAGGTATGGTCTACTTGTGCAACCAAACTGCTTATGCATTGTTTGATCCGAGTACCACGCATTCGTTTGTGTTTGCGCAATTTGCTAAATTAGTGGGCATGAATTTGAAACTGTTGAACGTAATTCTGCGTGTTGCCACTCCATTAAAGGATAACGTAGTGGTTCTTGGGGCTGTGCTAGTTTTGAGATAGTGATTGGGGAGAATAAAGAAAGCATTGACTCGGTTGTACTACCCATGTATGACTTTGACGTAACAATAGGAATGGATTGGTTGGGTAAGTAGGGGCAGTAGTAGACTTTGGTAGTAGAACAATTCGATTTTATCCGAGAGGCCGCCCTAGCTTTAATTGGTGGGAAGTCGAGGAGGAATCTCAATTCCCTTAGTCTCATCTTTGGAAGTAACTAAGTTGATGTCCGAAGGGTGTCGGGCATACTTGGTAGTAGTAATGGACATGACTATCGAAGAGCCAAAGTTAAAAAATATCCCGGTAGTGCGTGAGTTTCCTGATGTATTTCCCTAAGAGTTACCAAGACTACCACTGGAACAGGAAATAGAGTTTGTAATTGAGTTAACTCCTAGAACGAAGCCGATTTCGAAAGCACCTTTCAGGATGTCCCTGTCAGAATTGAAGGAGTTGAAGGTGCAGATGCAAGAGCTTCTAGACAAAGGATTCATTCGACTTAGTGCTTCGCCATGGGGAGCACCAGTGCTATTTGTAAGGAAGAAGGACGGGTCTATGCGATTATGCATTGACTACCGGCAGCTGAATCAAGTGACGGTGAAGAACAAGTATCCGCTGCCGAGAATCATTGATCTTTTCGATCAGTTGCAGGGAGCAATAGTACTTTCGAAGATTGACTTGAGGACTGGGTATCACCAGCTGAGGATCAAGAAGGAAGACATACCTAAGACTGCTTTCAGGATGAGGTATGGTCATTATGAATTCACAGCGATGCCGTTTGGATTGACTAACCCTCCAGCTGCATTTATGGACCTGATGCACCGAGTATTTAAGGAATTTCTCGATAGATTCATCATAGTCTTTATTGACGATATCTTGATTTATTCGAGGAGCAATGTAGAACATGACGAACACTTGAGAATTGTACTACAGACGCTGAGGGAGCATATGCTTTATGCAAAGTTGAGTAAGCATGAGTTTTGGCTGAACCGGGTAGCTTTTCTGGGTCATGTGGTGTCTGGAGAAGGGATTGTAGTGGATCATGCAAAGATCGAGGCAGTAACCAATTGGCCAAGGCCTACTACAGTCACGGAGGTTAGAAGTTTCTTGGGATTGCTAGGATATTACAAACGATTTGTGGAGAAATTCTCATTTATAGCCATCCCACTGACGCGGTTGACGAAGAAGGAAACGAGGTTTAAATGAATTGATAAATGTGAGAAGAGTTTCCAAGAGCTTAAGCACAAATTGATTACCGCGCCAGTGCTGACATTCCATCAGGACCGATAGGTTATGAAATTTACAGCAATGCTTTGCTAAAAGGATTAGGTTGTGTGTTGATGCAGCATGGTAGGGTAGTAGCCTATGCATCCAGGCAGTTGAGGCCACACGAGATAAATTACCCGACTCATGACCTGGAGTTAGTGGCGATAGTGTTTGTCCTGAAGATTTGGAGACACTACCTTTGCGGCGAGAAGTTTCAAATATGTACTGACCACCGAAGCTTGAAATACTTATTTTCCTAGAAAGAGTTGAACATGAGGCAGCGTAGGTGGATAGAGCTGCTCAAGGACTATGATTGTGAGATATTATATCACCCTAGAAAAGCCAACAGAGTAGCAGATGCACTAAGTCGGAAGTCAAGTATTGCATGCCTGCTAGTGAAAAGTTGGTCGACGATAGAGGACTCGAGAGATTCCGAATTCAAGTTAGAAGTTGATCAGTTATCCAGTCCGATAGCTACGCTGAGGGTGGAACCTGAGGTCCAAGAAGGGATAAAGGCATTACAGTTTACGGACCCAAAGATTTAGAAAATTGTAGAGATGGATGCGACAAAGAGAAAGTCGAAATTTCAGGTGTTTGAGGACGGAATTTTGAAGTTCCGAGGACGACTGTATGTACCAAAGGATGACGAACTTAGGGAAAGAATTTTGTCAGAGGCTCATAGGAGCAACTATAGCGTCCACCCTAGAAGTACAAAGATGTACCAGAATTTGCGACAGCATTATTGGTGGAATGGAATGAAGGTGGATGTAGTGAGATACGTTGCTAAGTGCTTAACATGCCAGCAAGTGAAAGCACAACACTGTAAGCCTGGAGGACTGTTGCGGCCACTGAAGATCCCGGAATGGAAGTGGAAGCACATAACTATGGATTTTATAATGGGACTTCCAAGGAGCCAAAGAGGTCACGACTCAATATGGGTAGTCGTGGACAGATTGACCAAGTCTGCCCACTTCATTCCTATGTGGAAGGACTTCGCTATGGATAAGTGCGCAGAGCTGTATATGAGACAAATAGTAAGATTACATGGAGTGCCAGTGACGATCACCTCAGATAGAGATCCGAAATTCACGGTGAATTTTTGGAAGAGCCTACAAGAAGTTATGGGGACCCAACTGCAGTTCAGCACGGCGTACCACCCACAGACAGATGAGCAGTCGGAAAAGATGATACAGACCCTAGAGGATATGCTGAGAGCGTGCGCTATTGATTTCAAAGGTGGATGGGAAGAGTAGTTACACTTGGTAGAGTTTGCTTGCAATAATAGCTACCAATAGGGTATATAGATGGCACCGTTTGAAGCACTCTATGGCAGAGCCTGCTTAACACCGATATGTTGGGACGAGGTAGGAGAAAGAAGTATCACCGACCCAGAATTGGTAGAGCAATCGGTAGAGGCAGTGAAGGTCATTCGAGATAAACTGAGGACGGCGTAGAGTCGCCAGAAGAGCTATGCAGATAAGCGGCACAAGCCCCTGGAGTTCCAAGTGGGCAATCACGTCTTCCTCAAGGTGTCGTCGATAAGAGGACTATCGCGATTCGGAAAGAAGGGGAAGCTGAGCCCAAGATATGTAGGCCCATTTAAGATATTAGAGAGAAATGGAACCTTGGCCTACAGGCTTGCCCTGCCACCCAATCTATCTCAGGTGCATAATGTGTTCCATGTGTCGATGTTACGAAAGTATGAACCAGATCCGACACATGTGCTGGATTACGAAGCCATAGAAGTGGACGACAGAGTGTCTTACGTGGAAAGGCCAATAAGGATCGAGAACCGAAAAGAACAAATCCTCAGGAATAAGAAGATTTCGCTGGTCAAAGTAGTATGGGAGCACCACAGAACGGAAGGAGCCACATAAGAGAATGAAGATGAGGCTACAGCACCCCCATTTATTTGAGTAATTGAGTGTAATGTAAATTTCGAGGACGAAATTTTTGTAAGGAGGAAGAGTTGTAACATTCTGATTTCCAGTCAATTTCAAACTCATTAATGAGAAGTTTGTATATGTTAAGCGATGTGTTTCAGTTGTATTCCGCTCAAATATGATCAATTTGAGTAGGCTGACCAAAGGGGAAAGGCTAACATGAGACGATGTACATGGACCTAGGCAACTCGGATAAGAAATGGCGCTTTGACCATAAGGATTGTCAAGGGCATATTTAGAACCACCAAGAGGCCAATCTAAGAACGATTAAGGATTGCCTTGCGAGTGTCATACGATTAGAGCGCGGGTGATGCCGCTTAACCAGCGTTTGATTTGCAAAATTATCCTAAATTGGACAGTGACGATCAAGACCATAGGGACTAGTGATAAACCCTCACAATTACATGACAACCAAAGCCGCCATGAATTGACGAGCCCTAAACGTGATATGAATCACGGGGTCGATACGCGTAATATCTGCAAAATCCGCCCTTTAGTTCGGGATAGGCTAGAATCACGTCTGATAGAGAAAACCATCAAAAACGAGTCGTGAAAAGTTTGAAATAGAAAATCAAGAATTCCAACATTATTTGGATTGGCCATTGCCCTATCGAAGAATTCTGGAACGAGAAAAACGACGTTCTGAACGTCGGGGGATAAAATGACTGTTTTGCCCCTCAAGCGTAGAACTTTGCCCTTACAATTGAAGAAGGGAATAATGGACATTAAACCCACAAGGTTGTCGAAAATACAAGGGAGAATGTGAGCCATTGGATCTCATTGGAAAAAGACAAATGCCAAGTGTCACAAGGTGGGCAAGGCTGGTCATGTCTAACTATTCCACCTACCATTCAAATCCAATTGACCAAGCATTTGAATATAGCCTCCCCTCTCTCTCCCCTCACCCTCATTCGGCCGAACCACCCCCCTTCAACCACCGAAACCCTCTTCTTCTTCCTCCTTCTTCTGCTCATCGCCAAAAAGCTTTTGAGCCCGCCATTCGCCGCCCACGACCACCCCTTTCGGCCACCATCTGACTGCCAGCCGATCACACCAGCGTAGATCTATGTCTTGTCGACATCATCGAACAAGAATCACGGTATTTGGAGCATCGAGGAGTCCCGAGCAAGCATTTTCCCGAGAGCCGACAGATTAGGACTCAATTTGAGGTAGGTCCGGTTCTTAGCCCTTTTGCTGGTCGAAATCTTGGAATCTTAGGCTCAAATTTTGTGGAGATCTAGTAGAGATGTGTAGGATTCTGTGGTAAAAATTGGGGCTTAATTTGATAAGTTTTTGACCCCGAACCGACCTTGTGAATTTTTCCCAGAATTTGCCGGTGAAATGACCATGGGTGATCCAGCGAATTTCAACGGGAATTCGGTGGCCATTTGACTTCAAACCTTTGGTAAGCCTCCCAAATACTTAGGTAGACATGTTAAGGAGTAGGATAGCATTTAAATATTAGAATTAGAGTGGATTTAGGACCGGTTGGCCCCGATATGCACAGAATCGAATAGGACCGGTTCGGTGCCGGCCAAACCGAATCTGCTGAGGGCTGTGGATGGTTATTTTGGGCTGCAAATTGATGTTTGAGATGAGATGAGATGGTGAGGGTTGAGTTATGGGTGAATGGGATTGATGGATTGAGGAATTGGGTACGGAAATTGACGAAATTGGTTGAAATTCTAGGTTGCGCGGTGAATTGGCCTTGGATTGATTTGGCTGAGACCTTGAGGCAATCACAAGGAGTAATTTGTGTTGTCAAGCTCAAAGGTAAGGGATTCCTAAACTTAGGCTAGGGGGATTGGACTCAATTGGGTGAATCAAGGTTTGATTGAATCGATTCTTGAGAAACTTTCTAAGGGGATAGTATTCATTATATCCTAAGTTTTAAGGAATGTTTGTGTGGGACTTGATCTATGCATGAGTCGTTGCCATGTCTGAGTATTATGTGACTTGCTCTGCATGCCATGAGAGTTCACATTGTGTGTAAGTGGCATCTATCGTTGTATGTGAATTGAATCGAAATAACACGGCATGAGCATGACATGGCGAAATCCTGAGGCGTATGAGATGCGGAGCGGGAGTTAATACCCTGATGAGACAAGATCGCGGGGTGAAGCTATTGTTGTGTGGCACCCTGATGCGACGAAGTCGTTGGGTTGAGTTAGCCACGGTCCTGATGCCAACTATTTGCGGGACGGAGCATGAGATAATGAGATTTGCTTGGAGATTCATCGGGATCTGATGCGTTTACGCGGGTCACCGATGACGGTCTGACGAGTTTACGCGGACCGAGCCTGAGGCGACATGATCGCGGGCTAGAGATTGAGACATGCGGTGATTGGTGGATGTGAGAAGTGACAAACTGAGAGTGCATGTGCATCTGAGTGTGGTATGAAGTCTTCATTGTATGTCTATTGTTTGTATGTTGTTGTTTCATTAAATTGTGTCTGATATGCCTGTCTAATTATGAGTGTGAATTTGTTGAGAGATACGACTATCTGAGTGGACTATCGACTTGACCTAGGATTAGGTTTCCTTTACTGAGATGCGTATCTCGCCCATTTTGGGGAACCCTTCTTTTCACAATTCCTAGGCCTTAGAGATGTGGCCTATACGTTTTGAGGACCCGAAGGAGATGACTACATATTTTGATGAGTTCCCAGACAGTCAGGGAAACATATATGTGAGAAAGTGCACAGTTGTATAGGTAGATGAGGGTAAGCCGGATTAGAAGTATCATAGATTTGAGGCGTGATTTAAGAAGGAAGGGGATATACAGACTAGGCCACTGAAGCCCCACGTGATACCTCAGGGAGTTATACCCGATTAGTGCCAGACTGCAGCAAAGCAGGAGTTACTAAAGGGGTCAGTAGTAGGATCTAGGAATGGACCAGAGAGGACATCGACCTTGGAGTTTACCGAGTAGCAGGAGGAGGTCACAGTCCTGGAGGCGTCCGAGGGGGACCTTTTGAGCTATCGTTGGAGGTGACCATAGAGGATTCCGTCGAGGTCCCGTCCGAGACATTTTCTGAGTATGAGTCGACCGAGAATGCAGAGGATACAGAGGACTCCAGCAACTCATCCTCGGAGTCTCTAGTTGGTGGTCTGATCTTTTGATGACGATTTGATCCGGTTCCTGCTGGCTTAGTAGATGATCTTTTTGTATGCTTACCTAGTCACCCTTTTTGCCCAGCAGCTGTAGTAGTCGGTATTTGTGTGAGTAGCACATTATGATGTATGACAGATATCATGCTATCCAGGTCCCACTTAACTTATATATTGTATGGGGTTTTATGTGAGTAACGCTCCCGCATGCGTGATGTATTTATTATATCTCTTGATTTATAATTGCAGATCTTGGGACCGCAAGAGATTGTTATTGGTTTGCTTACAGGGATGTTCGCGTGTACGTGCTCGGGGCGCGGGGCGTGACATCAAGCTTGGTGCTTCAGGTAGTTATCAAACTAGTCAATTGGCAACCTTTCAATTTAGGAGTTGAATCTCTTATTTACTTGGGCAAAGTCTATCCTTTATCCGCCAAATGCACAATGCTCAATTTTCATCTATATGTACTCGCTACTTTCTAGGCGATATATGATATTTCATCCTTAGTCCTTAAGCAATCTCCTTCACACTCGTTGTTCCTCATTCAATTTTTCTGGGCAACTGCATACCTCAAATTCTTATGGTTTGTGTAAACTTGAAACCTCTCCATGTTAGTCGTGTTTTCCAACTTCATCGCAAGAACATTTGCAAGCCAACTCCAACCATGCATTAGACGTTCCAACTCATATAGCTTTACTATCACGACGTATTCGCATAGCCCACTTCAGTTCGCCTTACTACGTCTCAAATTTCCTTTCTACGTCACGTCATTATGATTCACTCGATCCCTCTTTAATTTCAAATAGGAACACTATTGTCGGCGTAGTCATCAACTTGACTTAATTCCTCGAAAACTCTTTTCGTATTCATTCATCCATGGAATTACTTTTGTGAGAAATCTTCCCCTGATCCATCCATAATAATTCACCAATTCTAGGAACTTCCAATTTCCGCAACTCACATCGATCTTAGTCGATTCATAACTTATTCCATTCCTCAAACGCTCCACAGGGATTTCATTTCCCAGAAATTTCACTACTGAGGAATCTTACTTCATCAGGCCCGCAACTCGTGCTCTTCACAATTAGCAGCATACAATGAGCATTTCCTTAGAGTCCGTAGGATACTCTCGAAAGTTATTCATGTTTCTCATGACCCCTTAAATGAGTCTATTCATCGTCTCTAAAGATCGTAACAATCAATCCAATTATTCATTTGATACTCAATCTGACTTTTATCAGTTTCTTTCTACCAGGTGTCGAATCTTCAATTTTCTTCATACTTTTTACTTGAGAGCTCAAACCTTGGCACTCTAGTCTCATAAGTCTCCACTTGAACTACACAACATTCTATTCATTTTTATCCCTCTTTTCTCAAGAAGCATTAGTGTCTTGATTTCTTAGTTTTACAACCAGCTAATGCGACCTTATCTCAATTTCGTCCAACCAACTGAACCTCGACATCATCTTGGAATTCAACGTTGTTCACAGGACTGCTTCTCGGACTTGACTTTCAGAAATCATTCAAGCTTGCGTCCTCCTCGTTAGTCCAAACGTTTCTTTTTAGCACCAAGACAATTGGTATATTTTTTTTTCTTCCACACTTGGATCTCTTATCCTATGAAGGAAACCATACACTTCAGTGGCATTCTTTTACTTTGAATTCACCTTGTCTTTCTCATCCTATAGGACATCCATCTTAGAGTCTCGCCAACAACAATTCCCTTACTTCCGGATTCTAATGCCACCACACTTTAGCATTCTTCTTCCAATAGTTCAGCCACCTCAAGTGACAAGTTTCATTCTTCCTTGGTCTCCACAAATTCAAATTTCAGATATTCAATTCGACTTTCTTAAGTCGTCTTGCGATTACAATCTAAGCACCCTTTTTGCTTATTCATCCATTCATTAAAATCGCAAGTAACTAGGACTATCAAGTCCATTCACCTTTCTTTCCATCAATGATCATGTCATGATCCAATCGTCTTAAGGACAATGCCCTATTCTCTAAGGGTGATAACTTGCAATGCCACTTTTAGTGGTTTCGATTCAACCTCAATCATTCTCATAAAATCCACAGGGTCTAACAGACTGATACATCAGTCTCCTCATTATTCCTCACGACAACAAAGGTTAATCACCATAAGCCTTATGTCATAGTAATGACATTTCCTTACAGGCACATTTTATGTTCCATAAGTGAAGTTCTCTTTTCTCACAATCCATGAATAGAAATTCTCTTACTTATTCCTCTTCCGATCATCCACTTCTTTTCTTGATGTTCATTACAGTTCATCAGATTCAAGGATAACAATTAGCCATAAGGCTTTCAAATTCCAATCCACTCAGAGACTTCACATCTCATTTAAAGGGTCCTTGACCACCCTTAATACGCTTAGACGACCTTGATAACTATGTCTCATAATGATCAACCTTCCTCAAGTCCTTTCAAATCTATTAAAATTCAGGCAATCCTTACTCTCGAGTAATCTCAGAAAGGTACTTTCCATGGAACAATTCAACGAAGACAATCTAGGCAAATATCATGCCTTCAAGGGAAATTCTTACTTTGGTGACCTTTCATTAATCATCGACAACCTCTTTAGGCTAATAGCTATTAGAGTTGCTTCTCCTCCTCAATGAATTCAATACCTCTAAGGTTCTTTTCCAAATTTTCAATCCAGAGAAAGGCAGTTTAGGTATCATTTTCTCCAACGAACCTTAGTCAATCTCAGCCTTATACATCGTTCCACAAGCTTTCCATCGAGCGATTTTCATTTTCTATCACCTTTCCTATGATCTCTACTATTCACTTTGATAGCAAAATCAACTGCAGTCTTAGTGACTAGAATAACAATGGCAGCTCCTTCTCGAGTCTACCTACCCATCTATTTTCTCATTTCCCTTCAAAGTTCTCATGACCCTTTCAACTCTTAGGTTTTGTACAGTCTACAAGCTCGAGTTAAACGCTTTCCTAACACTTGTATTCTGGTTACTCATCTTTACTCAATTCTCATGACTCCCTTCAGTTTTAGAGTCATCTTATATCTTGCATACTCGAGCCAAATGTTCCTCCAGGGACCATATTCTGGTTGTTCAACCTTATTAGGTTCTCATGGCACTAGTACCACTATAATTCCCTCTAGGAATTAAATACTTAAGTCATCTACTCAAGTCCGATAGTACTGCTCATCTCATTATCTTTCACCATCAACCATCAGTGATTTTCAATAATTCTCAATTAGTTGCTCTTTATACAAGGATTTCAAATCGTCCATAAACAGCAACCATTCCTCAAGCCAGCCTCAACTAGGCTAAAACTCAATTAGGCCAACACCCAGCAAATACTCAAGGCATCACTTCTATAAGTCAATCGCTCATACCATAAGCATAAGGCATTTGCCACTCGGTCATATATGCGACAGGCTATCTCATTCTCAATAGACATCAGTTCAATGGGTATAAACCCCACAGGTTATCTCACTTCTCAGTTATACCTTGGCCAAGCCAATCATATGATGCCAATCAGAAAACATGCTTAACAGGCCCATCACAAGCATCACTTTTGTTTTTCAAAAGTCTTCCACTGCCAAGCACAAAACTTTTAACCATGCCATTCATAGGCGCCATTACACATGTCATGCCACTTTCAATCATTCTTTTCGAGAATCAATCTCGTACCGTACATCTCTTAACCACAATTGGACTTAACCTAATACCTAGACTTTCCCTTTCAAGTTATGCCTTGGGTCATTCCTGCCTCTTGCCATCTTAGAAGATTGCCAAGAGCCGCTCCTTGTCTAGACCTCTCTGTCTCGGCGATCACTCCCCGCCCTCATCGATCCTGGCCATTGCAGGTTGTCCCAAGTCATATATATATGGAGAAAGCCCCGTTCCACACGTCCCATACCATGCTTCATGACGGTTTATAGGTATCCCATCAACTTGTCCCATACCAAGCGACAGTTTATTAAGTCCAACAGCGATAAGTTCATGCATGCACCATCATCAACTTTCATTTCGTAACCATAAACACATTTACAACATGACTGTCTTCACCACTTGTCATATCACGATCGCCTTCAGATCAAGTCCTATCCATTGAAGAGTTCTAATTCCACCGATCAATTGCCTATATTCAACCATATACCTCAAGTGGAGTCGCTAACTAAATCAAATCCATATGCATTCGATCACAACTAGCCTTTTTAAAAAAAAATTCCCTACCTACTTCCTTGTTACACCTCATCTCATATCATCCAAGGTTGTCAATAGTAATCGATAGCTAAATCATCAAGATATAATGCAATTCAAGCCTGAATACACGAATATCAATCATCTTTTTATAATTCATACTCCCCAAGTTGGGTCATTGACAAACCACAATCACAATCATATAACCCAATCGACCCTTCATTCATAAACTATTCTCTGGTAACCTCAAATCCAGGCTTATGACTCCTCAATTTCTATTCACTTCCTTGTGAGCCTTATTCATAAAATCACTCAAGATCATCCATTAAATCGGCACTAGGACCATTAGAATGCTACACAAGTTCAAGCCTATAGTCCTCAAGATTTAGCAACCCATGCTTATCCATCAAGGTCTCACTACCTAATTATCCTCAAGTCATCGCTCCTTATCACTCCAAGTCTCAATCACATTGGATCAAGCTGAACTTGGCTCTGATACCAAACAAATGGGGATGTCACGTCCCGAACTTGTCAGGCACGCAAAATTCCACCAGGGCCGTCTTGTCTCGGTGGTACTCAAGATCGGTTGGCCAACAATTTATAACTTCTAAATGATACAAACATGCAGAAGCGATGAAACTTCTTCATTCAATTCAATCTTAAGATGACTCAGGACATAGGGTACGTCTTCTTATAAACACCGACTACAGGTTCAGAGGATACAACTCTAACTTCAAGGCAACATGAAATCTCTAAAGTCACAAAAGTGTAAATCCATTTCCTATAATTACTTCTTCAAACACCGATCATTGGCAAGCTCAGATTTCCATCACCTGAGACTTGAAAAAGTTAATCGTATGACGGGGTGAGATATGAATCTCGGCAAGTTCACCCCAAACCTAGACCGGGCCATTAGTCCTCCTAGATTATGCGATAAAACAATAGACAAGGATTCATTGATAAAACAACACATTTCAATAAAAAATCAAGGCACCACGAAACGTTTGGCATAACGCAATCATGATTCAAGGACAATCATATCATCACTATTTTCAATTACAATGGCCAAACCCACATCAAAACGCATTAGGCTAATCATAAATTTAATCCCAATGGCCAAGCCCGCGTCAATACGCATCAAGCTAGTCACAAATTTAATCCCAATGGCCAAGCCCACGTCAATACGCATCAAGCTAGTCACAAATTTAATCCCAATGGCCAAGCCTGCGTCAATACGCATCATGCATATCACAATGGTCAAGCCCGCGTCAATACGCATCAGACTAATCACAAATTTAATCCCAATGGCCAAGCCCTCGTCAATACGCATCAGGCTAATCACAAATTTAATCCCAATGGCCAAGCCCGCGTCAAAACACATCAGGCTAATCAAGATCTCGATTGGCAACCCGTGTTCTGATGCATCAGGTTCCAAAGGCCATTTCGATACTTGTGTCGACATGTATCAAGACTATCCCGCGTTCTGACGCATCAGGATATCAATTCTCTTTCAATAGTTATGCCCGAGTCAATACGCCTCAGGCTTAGTCCTCGTCAATACGCTTCAGACCATCAAATTAACAAACCCGCGTTAAACGCATCAGGTTTTCAATGCCATTCTCGGCCTGTGTCGACACATAATCAATCTCGTCTCGCGTCTCAACGCATCAGGATATTAGCCACCCAACCTCGCGTCTCAACGCATCGAGGTGCCACAAGCTCTTAGGCTCACAAAGCAAACTCATCTCTTAAGGAACTTCATAATCGAGTACAATTTTATTCAGCCAAGTAATGAATCATTGTCATGCGAGACGTCAAGGCCATATGTCACATAGCCATACCAGCATTCATGTCAATCGAATGTACACAACAATAATTTAGCCATGAGAAATATAATTTCTCAATATCAGCAGTACACACGACTCACACCTCCATTATCTCAGTCAATCATGAACAATCAATGCAATAGACTCCCAAATTTATCAATATATCATCCAAATGCATCCAGTAGAGTCCTAACTTCCTAGAAAAGGTTTAGAAGTCACTTACTTTTCAATTAAATCCGTAAAACTCCCTGCAAGTCTCCTCCAAAGATTCGGTTCCCTTGATCCCAAAACAGGACAGCTGTGCGACCTAGTCTAAAGTACGTCAAACGATCAATTTTTCTATTCCAATCACCAATTCACGAAGCATATGTGACATCCTGATTTTTCCTGTCATTTTCAGACTAATTAATGAGAAATGTATCTAGCGATGTATTTCAGTCATATCTCGCTCGAATCTGATCAATTTGAGCTGACTAACCAAAGGGGAAAGGCTAACGTGAGACAAGGTACGTGGACCTAAGGAACTCGAATAGGAAAGAACGCTTTGAACATAAGGATTGTCGAGAGGACATTTAGAGCCATAAAAGGCCGATCTAAGAATGATTAAGGAATGCATTGCTAGTGTTATACGATTGAAGCGCAGGTGATGCTGCTTAACCAATGTATAATTTACAAAATCTTCCTAAATTGAACAGTGACAATCGAGACCATCGGAACTAGTGAAATACCCCCATTTGTTTGAGTAGCTAAACTGATGTAAATTTTGAGGACGAAATTTTTGTAAGGGGGGAAGAGTTGTGACATTCTGATTTTTCTTGTCATTTTCAGACTCATTAATGAGAAATGTATATAGCGATGTATTTCAGTCATATCTCGCTTGAATATGATCAATTTGAGTTGACTGACCAAAGGAGAAAGGCTAATACGAGACAAGGTACATGGACCTAGGGAACTCGAATAGGAAATGGCGCTTTGACCATAAGGATTGTCGAGAGGACATTTAGAGCCGTAAAAGGTCGATCTAAGAATAATTAAGGAATACATTGCTAGTGTTATACGATTGGAGTGCGAATGATGCCACTTAACCAATGTATAATTTGCAAAATCTTCCTAAATCGAATAGTGACGATCGAGACCGTCGGAACTAGTGAAATACCCTCACAATTACATGATCACCAAAATCGCCATGAATTGATGAGCCTTAATTGTAATATGAATCACAGGGTCGATACGCGTAACGTCCGCAAAAGCCGGCTGTCAGTTTGGGGTAGGCTGGAACCACGTTTGATAGAGAAAATGACCAGAAACGAGTCTTGAAAATTGAAATGGAGAATCAATAATTCCAATATCATGGTTGGATTGGCCATCGCCTTATCGAAGAAAATTGAAATTAGAAAAACGTTGGAGGTAATTTTACCATTTTGCCCCTCAAGCCTTAGCCTTAATTATATAAATGGATGATGGTATTTTGGTCTTTAACCACCCCCATAGCTGCTGAAAATGGAGAGAAACCATGGCCATTGGATGAGCTTTGAATGACACCATGCACAAGTGTCAATGGATTAATTCATGAGTTAATGTATCCACTTTTTACCTACCATTCAACTCATGTTGACCAAGCCAATTGAGGTATAAACCTCTCTCTCTCTCTCTCTCTCTCTCTCTCTCTCTCATGGCCGTTCACCCCCTCCATTTGGCCGAAAACCTTCTTCATCTTCTTCTCTTCCTCTGCTGCCGATCAGCCTGCCGCCGATCAATTTCTGCTTCCCTGTTCGCTGCCTTCGACCACCACCTTCGGCGACTCCCAGCAACCGAACCGACCACACACTCCTTCCTCATTCTTTTGTTGATGTTCTAGAAGTGGAAGCAACCCATTTGCCCAACTAAGGAGCTCCGGCCAGCTGATCTCCCGAAAGTCGACGGAAATCATCGCAACCAAAGGTAAGCCACGTTTTTTGCCTATTAGGACCCCAAAACCGTAGAGTTTTTCAATAAAATTTTGTGGACATCTAGGGCACTCATATATTGAGCTATGGTAAAAATTTAGGATTAATTTGATGGAGTTTTAACCCCAAATGGGTCTTGTGTTTGAAGGGCCAGAACTGCCAGTTTGAAGGCTTAGGAAAACCGGTGACATTCGAGGAATTTACGGCATCGCCTTGGCCCCAAATTTTTGGTGAGCTTCCCAAACCCTTAGAACTACATATTTGCAAGTAGATTAGTGGATAAATTAAGGATTTGAGATAGTTTGAGGGTTGGTTAATTAAGGTATACACACAACCGAAAATTGCCCGGTTCAATTCTATGCATACCAGTTCTTGGGAGCTGTTGGTGGTTGGAATTGACTCTCAAATTCATCATTGAGATGTGCTAGGGTGTTGATGAACATGTCAATAAGGTTTGTGTTCCATAAATTGACGAATTGGGCAAGAAAATTGACAGTTGGATGAAATTTCCTTAGGTTGCGTGGTGGACTTGATCTTAGACCGTTAGTACCGAATTGTTGAGGTGCTTGAAAAGATGATTTTGTGGCATTAAACTTGAAGTAAGGTGAATCCTAAACCTTTGATAGGAGGATTGGACCCGATTGGGCAATTTATGCGTGTACGGATCGATTTTAGGAGGTTTATAATGTAATGACACATTGTGCGCCCTAGAATGGTATAGAGGAGTTGAATGTGTGCCAATACTTGTGCCTTGAGTTGACTACCATGTTTGAATGTCAATTGAATCGTCTTGCATGCCATAGGTGTATTGTTTGTGCATGAGTTTGCACTTGGCCTTGTGTGAATGAATTGAATTGAAATTATGGCATGTTTGAGACGTGGTAATACCTTGAGGCGTATGAGACACGGGGTGGTATGATGAATGCCCTGAGGCACTAAGGCGTGGGGTTGGAATTGAATGGCACCCTGAGATGTATGAGACGTGGGGTTGAGAAGGCCATAGTCCTGATGCGTTGAAACGCGGGACGGAGTTGTGATGTGTCTACACAGGCCTGGAGTAACATTGAAAACCTGATGCGTTTACGCGGGTTTGTTAATGAGACGGTCTGATGCGTTTACGCGGACCGAGCTTGAGGCGTTCTAAATGCGGGCATGAAAGTGAGGCAGGCTGGAAGAGTGGAAGTGGTGATTTGGCATGGCGATGTGTGCATGATCCTATTGATGTGTTATAATGCCATGACTGCATGCCTGACATTGGTGTGTTGTTATTGATGGTTGAATGCCTCATGTGTTTATTTGTATGAAGTGCTGGTGTTTACATCTGCCTGAGTGGACTGTCAGCCTAACCTAGGGATAGGACCCACCTTATTGAGATGTATATCTCACCCATTGTGGGACCCCTTTATTTACAGATCCTAGGCCTTGAGGATGTGGCCCATCAGGTTTGGTTACCCCAAGGAAATGTCAGTTTATTTTGATGAGTTCCCTAACGGGTAGGGGACTATTTTTGTCAGAAAATGTACAGTCGTGTAGGTAGACGATGGTGGTAGTAGCTGGAAACCTCATAGGTATGAGCCATGGTTCCAAAAGGTAGGGGATGTATCCACGGGGCCACTGAAGCCCACTGAGATGCCTCAGGGAGTGATTCCTAGCTGGTGCCATCCCACTCGGGATTCTGTGGAGGCTGAGGGGTTAGTCGCCGACTCGAGGAATGGTCTTGAGAAGACCCCGACCTTGGAGGACACTGAGGAGATCATAGTGGTCGAGGCTATAGAGGAGCACCTGGTGAAGCCGTTTGCTGACGAGACCATGGAGAACACTATAGAGGTTTGCTCGGAGACCTTCTCGGAGTACGAGCCCACTGAGGTTGCAGAGGAGACTGATGACTCCAGCAGCGCAACCTAGGAACTTCTACTTTGTTGGTCTGACATTTTGATGGTGACCTTGATGCCGTCCCTTTTTGAGAGTAGTTATGATCGTCTTTTGTACTAGCCTCGTCACCCCTATCGACTAGCGTGTTTAGTTGTCATGCTCTTGTATGAACAGTTGAGAATCTATGTGTTTATGAATATTATCGCTACCCATGCCCCACTTTATGTTTGTACGAAGGAGTTTTAATGTCGTCGCTTTCGCCTGCTTGTCTTGTAATACATCTCTCGACTTGAATGTGAATCTTGAGACCACGAGTGATATCTTGAGTTGCTTGCAGGAAGTTGCGCGCTCGTGCCCGAGGTGCATGGCATGACAGCATACACCTCATTAAACATTCTTGTATGTCTTAATAACGAATTTAAAGCATGGCGACACCTCTCACAGCCCTCAAAGGCTCGGTTCATCAAAATCGAAATAGCGTAGAATTCGGTTCTACCCTCTACCTCCTTAATAATCCATAATTCAACTCTAACCTTGATTTATCACAAAATCAACTTGCTAACATGTCCTACTACATCTATAGGAGTCTTACCAAAATTTTTGGAGCAAGTCGAAGCCTTGAAGTGCCGTAAAAGGCCTTGGTTCTACTCGGTCCATCGGCGACAAATTCTGCTCCACAAAAACCCTCACAAATCAACCATGGAAACCCATCAAAACCCAATCAAACTCACAATTTCAGCTCAGCCAACATAAGTACTATGAGTTAAGAAGTCCTCACCAAAAATTTGAAGCCGTTTGAAGTCCAAAAGACCCCGGAACAGGCCTTTCCCCAAAACCGGTTAGAATATGATCTCGTATGACCTTTGCCTACTCAAACAGACCTATGGGACAAACGGCTGGGCCAAATGGATTTTATAATATATTTTTAGAACCACAAGACAATATGCTTTCAGATAGAGGTTGTTTTACCTCAATCCGATATTAGACGACAAAGATATGTTCGGAACAGTGAAGCTGTCGAGACAAGGCAACGAGCTGGCGACGGGTCTTCTCGGCCAAGATGTAGAAAACGAAAAGAAAGAGAGGAAAGAGAGAGAAAGTGCCGACCAAAAATGAGAGAAAGAGAGAAAGAGCTTGGTCTTTAATCCCTCTTGGTCAACAAACTTGAATGGTAGGTTAAAAGTTGCTCACTAAATGCCCATCCACCATCCATTGACACTTGTCCATATGTCAATCAAGGCTCTTCTAAGGGCTGTCATTTTTCTTGATTTTCGGCAGCCTATAGAGTGTGGTCCATGACCAAAATGCCCTCATTCCATTTATTAAATCAAGGTTAAGGCTCGAGGGGCAAATGGTAATTTTACCCTAGACGTCCGGAACGCCGTTTTTTTTATTCCAATCTTCTTTGATGAAGCGACGTCCAATCCAATTATAATGTTAGAATCTTTATTTCTATTTTTCAATTTTGAGATTTCATTTTATATCTCAAGTCTCGAGGGGGCAGAAATTCGGAATGTCACATGAAGGCTCAAACGGTCAAATTGGACCAAACTACCTATGACAATCGATGCAGAATGGTGAAAAACATTGGGCAGTGGTTTCAATTTGAGATAGAGGTCCTTGAATTAAAAGTAATTTCAATTATATCCAAATTCACGGACTAAATTGCAATTGAGAATGCAATTTTGGTCAATTCATGCAATTGAGCAATTTATGCAAACAATTGGACTGAATTGCAGTGAAGGACAATCATATTGAATGACAAGACTCACAAAATGCCACAAATTACAAATTAAATAATTCAATTGACTTTTTTTATCAAATTCAATCACATGTGTACGTAAGGATCATATAAAATTAAACTTGAATTTGGACTTTTTATGAGGTCAAAAAGACAAGGGAATTAAAAGAAAAATATTGACTACTTTTTCATATTTTTGTTACCTTAAATGATATTTTTCTTTATCATATATTTTCTATTTTTCAAAAATACCAAAAAAATATGAAAAATATAAAAGTTATTTTTTGATAAAAAATGATTCCTTGGGCTTGGCCAAGGCTACCAAAGTTGATTTTGTCATTTTTCAACTTTTTATCAATTTTTATGAATTTTCAAAAAATGAACTGAAAAAGACTGATAAAAAATCAAGTATCAACAACATTCACTACACAAATCGATCTTTGTAAAGAATTTTGATCCAGCAAGTCTGTCGAGCATATCGTCGAGTCGAGGAATTGGAAATCTGTACTTGATAGTAATTCGATTGATGGCGCGGCTATCAACACATATCTGCGTACTTCCGTCGTTCTTCTGTGTGAGAAGCGCAAGAACAACACAAGTGCTTTTGCTCTCACACAAGAAACCTTTCTGAGGACCTCGCTCACTTGCTCTTGTAAATTCTGGTTCTCCTCCGGATTCATGCGGTAATGCAAACGAAAGTTTCATTTCGTTGCAAATTAATTTTTTAATAAATAACATTTAACGACGAAACATGAAGTTCGTCGCTAATTTGATGAAAAATTAAATATGTAATAAGCGACAAATAACGTTGTTTGTTGCTAAGTTATGAAACAAATAAAATAAAAAATTTAAATAAAAAAGAAATTATTAACTACGAGCATCATCGTTCGTCACTAAATTAGCGACGAACAACGTTGTTCATCGCTAAAATGCAATCAAATAAAAATTTACATAAAAATAAATATTTAGCGATGAATACCAATGTTCATCACTAAAATGATCTAATAAAAATTTATATAAAAAGAAATATTTAGCGACAAATAGTATGTTTCGTGCCTAAATTAGCGATGAACGAAGTGTTTCGTCGCTAAATTGAGCAACTATAAAATAAAAAATTTAAATAAAAATAATTATTTAGCTACGAACCATTGTGTTCATCGCTAAATTAGCGATGAACCGTACTAGTCGTCGCTAAATTGAAGAAAATAAAATTAAATTATTAAATAAAAAAGAATTTTTCGGGGACAAAATGATGTATTCGTTGTTGAAAATTTTTTTCATTGAATTTTTTTTATCTAATTTATTTTAGCGACAAAAAATTCCATTTCATCGCTAAATATTATTTTTTTAGATAATTAGCAACGAAATTGGCCTTTCGTCGCTAATTAATCTTTTTTATTTTGATTTTTCACTGAAATTCGTCGCTAATTTAGCGACGAAGAAACCGTTCATCGCTAATTTAGCGATGAACTTCTTGTTTTATTGCTAATTTTTTTATTTATTACGGAAATTTAGAAACGAAAATAGTGTTTCGTCTCGAAATTTGCTGAAAAAAAGTAAATTAATTGTCAATATTTTGCGACGAAATCATGAATTCATCACAAATTTTTGACGAAAATTTGATTTCGTCACAAAATTGGGCGATATATTTAAATAAAATGAAAAATTTAGCGACGAAACCATTTAATTCGCTAAATTTCAAATAATAAAAAATATTAAGTGACAAAAATTTGATTTCGTCGCTAAATTTTCTGAAAATAATAAATTAATTGCCAATATTTTGCGACAAAATCAAGAATTCGGAAAATTTCCTACGAAAAGTTTATTTCGTCGCAAAATTCGCCGACACAATTTAAATAAAAAAGAAAAAATTAGTGAAGTTGGGACGAAATCAACTTTACATCACAAATTTTATCGCTAAATTCGTGGCTAATTGGTGACACCTGATTTTAAACTAGTCTTTTTTAGTTTATTTTTAAAAATTTTATAAAAAATTCATAAATAGTTGAAAATTTGTAAAATCAACTTTGGCGGCCTTGGTCAAGGCTAAGGAACCATTTTTGAACAAAAAATAACTTTCTTTGTTTTTCATATTTTTTAATATTTTTGAAAAATCTGAAAATATATCAAAATTCAAGAAAAATAGCATTTGAGGTCAAAAAATATTAAAAAATAGTCAATATTTTATTTTAATTCCATTGTATTTGTACCCTCATAAAAAGTCCAAATTCAAGTTCATTTTTATGTGTTTTTTTGTTACGCGTATGATTGATTTTGGTAAAAAAATGTAAATTGAGTATTTTAATTTGCAATTTTGAAATTTTTAGGGTATAATTTTATTTCATTGTAATTTAGTCAAATTATTTGCATAAATTATTTGATTGCATGAATTGGGAAAAGTTGCATATTTTATTGTAATTTAGTCCTTGAATTTGGGTATCATTGAAATTACTTTCAATTCAAGACCTACATTTGCCAATTGAAGCCACTACCCAATGTATTTCATCATCCTAAGTCGATTGGCATAGGTGATTTGGTCCAATTTGATCGTTTCAGCCCTCAATTGCGTAATTTTTGGATTTATAATTAAATGAAAATTTAGGGCTTTCATAGAAATTGATGTGAACTTTTGGGAAAAATCACGTTTTTAGATAATTTCATGTCCTAAATTAGATTCTGAGATTCAATTTGTAAAAATTCCATTCGAATTAAGATTAGTTTTGCAAAAATAAAGTCGGACCGTTTCTGACCGTCGGACCGGTCGAACCGAACCGCTACAGTGTCATCTACCTCCCCAAGAATCTGTGCAGAGAAATAGTATAAAGTCGAATTTTGATGGGAAAATTGATCGCTCAACCGAGTGAATTGAAGACACATTGGTAGACGTTTAATTCTTCAGGTCATTTCCCATCGATTGAAACCGGTATCGCGACCAATGGAAGCTGGAGGAGGGCGAAATCGACTGGTCAACGTCGTGGTGGCTGTGAAAGTCAACTTTCACATAATGACCAAATCAGATGTCCATTTGAGCATGCCGGAAGACCATTTGAGTTGGACGACATTACCCATCGTCTCTAGCGTCGTTTGGACCAAATGACTCGCACGATTACGCGCCATTTCAAGTCAGTTAGCCTCCCCCATTCGCGACAAAAATCCGAAAGTGGTATATAGCCATTGGAGGCTTTCTGGAAAAGGAGAGGGGTTAATTCTGTTCTTGAGGATTAACAGAATCGAGAGAGAGAGAGAGAGAGCTCATTCTCCGGCCATCATCGTCGAGAATTCGAGCTTGACTGCAAGGCACTGGTTAGGCCGTGTCCAACCAAATCGAAGCCAAAAAAGAACAGCAGAAGCTTGCCTGAAGCTCCAGAAGTCGATCGTCACTAGCCGAGCCACCTGTAATCCCAGAAAAGGTGAGTTCAATCTTCGAGTTTTCTCACTGTGCTCTAATGGGGAATTTTACATCCGGTCATTATTCTTCTAGTTTATGAGGGCATTTTATTCCCCAGGCATCACTGACCATCATCGCATCTTCATTTTGCATCGACTTTGTTTGAATATCTCGAATTGAGTCTCCAAACTCCACCTCCATTGCCGATCATTGTTCAAAGTCACCTAGCCAATTCTAGGTCGTGCGAGCTCAATTGGAGCTCGAGGTAAGTGTTAATTATGAGATATGTGATGCGAAACATTGAGACGAATCGATTGGCGTTGGTCTTGCTCGATTTGCTTAAGGTTTCACCGTTGGATCGTCGCCGGAAATCCATAGCCGTCCATTTAGCCGCAGTCGAGAGGTGGAAGACGAAGCTGACGTGGCTGTTCAAATAGTCAAAGGCTTAGGTGTTAGGTCGTCATTGGTCCACGTGCATGCCCAGTCAGCCCGGCCGTTAGAGTCTGTTATTCGAACAAACAGATCGGACGGCTTAGATATATCGAGTCTAATTTTTAGTAGCTGTCTGATTAGTAATTAGGAATATTCAAAATTAGTTTTAAAAATCGAAAAATCAAAACAAACCGAAATAGTGTCGTTTAGGTTTGTAGTTAAGTGGCGTCGTTTAGGTTAGTGGGAGTGGATGGTCCAGATCGAGTCTCGGCTTTTAAACGTGACCGTAAGTTTAAATAATCAGACCTGACGGCTGAGGAGTAGTTGGCTTTTGATCTGAGGCGTAGGTTCCGGTCAACTAATCCTAAGGCCGTGGAGTAGCCACGTCGTTCAATAGTAATCGTCAGATTAAATCCGAATAAATCGAAAAAAAAAATGAAAACAACGTCGTTTTGGAGTGTCGATTTCGGGGGTCCGAGTCTGGGCTAGGTATCCGACCCGAGTGGGTCGGGTTGATCCGGTTCGATTTTTTAATAAAAAATTCAGAAAATCATTTTTTAAATAAATAAAAAAATAGAAAAAAATTCGAGAAAATTCTAAAAAAATGTTAGAAAATTCTAGAAAATCCCAAAAAAATGTAGGAAAATTGTGGGAAATTCTTAGAGGTTCCATAAATTTCCAAAAATTTAGGATAGACCACAGATAATTGGTCAATCCTATTTTTGGGATTTCTTATCTTTTCATCCGAGAATCGACGAAAAAATTTTTGGGAAATTTTTGGGAAATATTTTGGGTTTTCTTATCATTTAGGGGTAAATCACCTCTATCTTGTAAGCGAGATAGGTCGATAATGCCAAGATAAGAATTAGGGTCGGTTAGGCGACCGACTCTTATGCTTGGATTTTTGAATCTCGTTTTTTTTTTCAGAAAATGACAATTCTACCCTTCTAAAGGTAAATTATCTTTCTTATTATGATTGAGCCGTGAAAATTATTCAAAATTAGGATTTGGGTCAAGAGATCGATCAATCCTTTGGTTTCAGATTTTCACTTCTCATCACTTTCTGAAATGACAGTTCTACTTTTCAAAGAGTAAATCGTTTAAAAAATTCCAGAAAAATTCTGAAATTTTTCGAAAAATAGGAAATGGATTGGTTTGATGACTAATCCAAGTTTTTATCATCTTTTGACTCCATATTTCATCTAAAATGATAAATTGATTGATATTTCTCTAGGTTAGTAGGGCCTTACTAGGGATGTCATGTTGCTTTCATGTGATTTATCCGCATATTTTGGATCCTTGATTTGCGCATTCATTATATTGACTGTGTTTGTTAGGATAGTCAATCATATTTGTATGAACTCCTAGTTTTGGGATTCGCACCACATTCATTTGCATGAAATCCTAAGGTTAGATAAATCATTCAACTTATGTCACGCCCCGCCCATCTTACGAGTGCGCTCATCCGTTTATGCCGTAAATTCAGTCCCAAGATACCCTTCTTTACGGCAATAAATAAATGAGACTCACATGCGAAAGAGTGAAAGAAAAATAAATACATAACTCCATGCAAGATAATTAAAAAAAAAAGAATGAGACACGGGATAAAGGAAAGGGGTGATTTACATATCAAGAGGTCGAGTTTATACAAACGAGGCTAGAGACTAGCTAATACTACTAGCTAAGGTCGAGGAAGACAAAAGGGCGAACAAAAGACAACCACTAAGCCCCGCCAAAAGATCGTCACCACCAAAAGACAGTCCCAACGGTCGGGTGATCTCGAGCCCACTAAGTGATACTAGTATCATCGGCTCGACTCAGGTCCTCTGCGGGGTCATAATCCGAGCAAGTTTCTGATAGAACTTCTATGGAGTCCTTTTTCGTCTCCTCCTCCGAATCAAAAATCTCAATCACCTCGATGTTCACCTCTCTAGCCGGGGTCTCCTTCGGAATGTTCCTTGAGAATATCACGGAACCCTCTACATCGATCTCATCACGAGAAGGATGGCACCACGATGGAACTACACATCTTAGAACCTTGTGAGCCTTTATTGGACCAATGGTAACTTCCCCAATTCTCTTGAACCAGGCCTCGAAGCAGTGTGGCTTCCAGTCTACCTCCTCCTCATCAAACCATACCATCGTACTTTTCCTAATATAAACTATACCTCGTCTATTTGGAAATTCGTCAAAATAGGCCGTCATCTCCTTTGGGTCTCCTAGGCGCGTAGGCAGCATACTCAAGGTTTGGGATCTGGAAGAAAAAGGATCCCACGACGGGGGTGAGACTTACATCTCAGCAAGCTAGCCTAATCCTAATTTAGACCATCTGTCTCACTAGACAGTACAATCAAAACAACAACAAACATCCAGTGGCATAAAGGCATGTATCGTTTATACGAAAGCACCATAATATACAACTTGCGAAGAAATTGACATCTAAGACCAGATATAAAGAAAGTGACCCAAGCTTCCGTACTGGCCAAGAATCATAGTAATACCATAGGAAGTAATAATAAATTCAATTCTCAATCCACAACTCAATGGAATATCATGACAAATAAACCCGCGTTAAGACGCGTCAAGTTTACTTACCAATTTCCAACTCATGTCAACATATACAATTCCTTATCCCGTGTTAGGATGCATCAAGATATCATTCAATCGCAATCTCGCGTTAAGACGCCCCAGGGTATCCTTAGGATACAATCCCGCATTAAGGCGTCTCAAGATATGCTCACAATACGATCTCGCGTTAAGACGCCTCAGGATACCATAGGTCTTGACAAATACCTCAAGTCAAGAAATGCCTCAACAATCATTAAATCGCATTCTCATCATGAGAATTTCATAAAGTCGATCGCAAACCAAATGCTTGTCGAAATGATCGAATTTCATCACAAAAGTAACTCGAGGGTCGAGCAACCCATGGTCACATAATCAAGCAAACCTTGCCAACAAGCATATCACCAATTCAATTAAAAGAGCTACTACTTTAGTAGCAAGCGAGCACACATGACTCATTCCTCAACGATTCCATTCAATTTCCACTTAACCAAGCATAACAGAATCCTCAACTCATCGATCCTGCAATAAAATCATCCAGTTGCGTCCTAATGTTCTAATATAAGTTTAGGGGTCACTTACCTTCGCTTAAGTTAACAATTCTCGCTAAAATTCCCTCGTCAAGTTCGGCTTCAATTCCACTTCTCCGCTATCCAAAACAAGGCAGCAAAACGATTTAGGAACTGTCCATCGTTACAATCAATTTATCCAATTTAGCCCCAAATCCATCAATCGTGGACCTCATTAACAACTCAAGATATACTCTAGCATGTCCTAACGACACATTTAGAGCATGGAGACACCATGAACAGCCCCTAACCGAACCAGACTACTCTGATTTAAGGCAGAGCAGAAATCGGTTCTACACTTTCTTGCTCTAACAGTCCACACATCACCCTTAACTCCAATTTTTTTTTTCACCAATTCACTTGGAGCAACCTTAATCAACATGTTATAGATCCCTATGGAGATTTTCGAAGTCAATAAGCACTCCTAAGGCCTCCAAACAGACCGACTCTTCTCAGTTCACCGACGGTCAGAATTTGTCCGGAAATTCAACCCCAATCAAACCATCAAAACCTAATTGAAACTTAGCCCAATCATCGGCCCTAACTCAATGAACATAGTACTACATGTCATGTAACTCCCATAAATATTTTGGAGCCATTTGAAGTCTCAAACCATAGGCCTCTCTCGGTTAGCTCAGAATCTGCCCAGTTTTATTCCAAAAATTTCCATAAATCAATCACACCTCCAAAAATCACGAAACCAATTGGAGCTTGTCAAGGACAGGTTAAAATAACCTGTCATGATTGGTGGCTAGCCAAAAGATCACCAGAGGAGGCACTCGTACGGACCAAACCGGACGGTAGAAACTAGTCGGCAGGAGCAATTTTCTTTTCTTGGAGAAATTGCTCAATTGGGAAGGAAGAAGAAGATGGCTCACGAATTTTTGAGGGGATATGGTAGATGATATGCTCCTAATCACTTTTGATTAGGCTTCTAGAAGGTTTGAGTGAGTGGATGATTAATGACCATCATCCATGCATTGACACATGTCATAGAGTCAATTATATCAAGACTCCATGACCCCATTGACTCCATTGACTCCACAGATTTTTCAGCAGCCTTGGGGAGGAAGGAAATTTGTCAAATGACTAAAATGCCCTTCTAAATTCATTAAGGCAAGGTCAACTCTCCAAGGGCAAAATGGTCTTCTCACACCTTTCGTCGGAAATTTCGTTTTCCTGATATTTTTCACTCTCGATAAGGGGGCGTGCAATCCATATCAAATGTTGGAATCCCTCATTTTCATTTTTCAAATTTTGAGATCCCACCTCATGATCGATCCTCCGTCGATCGAATTTCAATTTGTCATGAATTAATGGTGGCTCTTGCGGAAGTTACGCGTATCGACTTTGTGATTCTCATCACACTTAGGATAACTCAAATTACAGAAATTTTGATTGTCATGTAATCGTGAGGGTCTATCGCTAGCCCCGACGGTAACGATCGCCACAATTCAATTTAGAAAAATTTTACAATACTTTGGTCAAGCGGTATCACCCGCGTTCCAACCGTACAACACTAGCAATGATTTTCTTAATCATTCTTTGATAGGCCTCAGCTCTAAATGTTGCCTCGACAATCCTTATGGTCAAAGTGTCATTTTCTAATCGAGTTTCCTAGGTCCACGTACCTTGTCGCGCGTTAGACTTTCCTCTTCGGTTAATTAACTCGAGATTGATCAGATCCGAGCGAGACATAATTGAAATACCTTGATAGATATCTTACATTCAAAGGTCTCGAAATAATAGGAAATTCAGAATGTCACAACTCTTCCCCCCTAAGGGACTTTCAATCTTGGCATGCTCTTACAAAATAGTCCTCCATCATTTCATGCAATTCTGATGTTGATTGGTGGCAATGTGGATTATTGTATGTCTACAATTGGCTACAATATTTATGTAGGCCAGAATCTTATATAGTAGTGCTTTAGAAAACAACATCATTCACTCGTTCATCCACCGAAGCCAAGTGTTACGTTGTCTCTGCGGCTACTTCTCAATTCACATGGGTTCGATTTCTAATGCATGAACTTGGAGGATCTTCTTAAACCATACCTAACTTTTATTGTGATGGCGGCTACTGCTCCACCAAGTCGTCCTCGGTAGCCTCGATATTGATTACCTCGTCGGTGTCTTCCAGGATTGGGGTCCTCTCGGAAATATTCCTCTAGCCAACTGCTGACCCCTCGGCCTCTACCGAATCCCGAGCGGGATGATACCAATTAGGGATCACCCCACGGGGTACCTCGGTAGGCTTCAGTGGTCCCGTAATGACTTTCCCTACCCTCCTAAACCAAGCCTCGAACCTATGAGGCTTCCAGCTCTTTTCACCCTCGTCAACCCAGACTACAGTGTACTTCCTAACATATACGGTTCCCTGTCCGTCCGGGAACTCATCAAAATAAGCGGACATTTCTTTTGGATCACCAAATCTAATTGGCCACATTTCTCACAACCTAGGATATGAAAATGGGGTCCCACAATGGGGTGAGATTTACATCTCAGTAAGACAGGTCTTAACCTAGGTTAGGCTGACCGTACACTCAGGTGGATGCAATCATGAACGAAAATGGACAAGCAATCACATGAGACATTCAGCAGTCATTAAACAACATATGGGTACAAACGAGTGTCAAGCATGCAATCATGGCATCATATCAGATCATTGAAATCAAGCACATATTCCCAAGCCAGATCACACTTTCCACCCTTCCAATCCTCCTTATTTTCACGTCTGGGTTTAGAACGCCTCAGGCTCGGTCCACGTAAATACGGCTTAGACCATCTCATTGACAAACCCGTGTAAACGCATCAGGTTTTCAATTTCATTCTAGGCCTGTGTCGACACATCTCAAATTCCACCTCGCGTCTCAACCCATCAGGACATTGGCCATTTCAACCCCGCGTCTCGTACGCCTCAGGGTACCATTCAACACAAACCCTGCGCCTCAACACCTCAGGGTATCCATCCACACAACCTCGCGTCTCAACACCTCAGGGTGTCACAAGTTTCTCAGACATGCCAAATGCTCATTTCAATTCAAAACTAATGGTAAAGTGTAAACTCATGCAACGAGCAACACATCTATGGCATGCGAGACAATTATGTTTAACACTCAAATGTGGCAATCAATTCATGGCACAAGCATTTTCAAGCATTCAAGCCATCTATACCTCTCAAGGACGCACAATGGACAATCACACCATAAACTCCCAAGAGCCAATCTAATTCGCACTCAATTCACCCAATCGAGTCCAATCCTCCTACCCAAAATTTAGAAACTTCTTACCTTGTGCTAAAACCAACACAAATCTTCTTTCAAGTGTTTCAATGGTTCGGTCTTAGTTGTCCAAGAACAATTCAGCCGCGCAACCTAAGGAAATTCACCCAATCATCAATTTTTCTTGCTCAAATCGTCAATTCACTAAACATACACCTCAATGACATGTTTATCGACATCCTAGTACGTCTCAACGATGAATTTGGGACTCAATTCCATCACCAACGGCCCCCCACAGATTCGATATGCACAGAGCCGAAACAGGGCATTTTCGATTCTGTGCATATCTCAACTAATCCGCCCTTAAACTAACTTAAATCCTCAATTTCTCCACTAATCTACTTGCTAACATGTAGTTCTAGGGGTTGAGAAGCCTCACCGAAGATTTGAAGTCGAGCCGACGCCGGTTCCTCCAAGTCCTCAACGGGTCAATTTTTATCCTTCAAACACAAGAACCATTTGGGGTTAAAACTCCATCAAATTCCTCCAAACTTTTTACCACAAATTAGTCTACATGTCCTCTAAATGTCCACAAAATTTAGCCGAAATATTCAAAGGTTTCGAGGTCCTACGGAGTCTAAACAGTGGCTTACCTTCAGTTGCCACGGTTTTCGTCGACTTTCGGAAGAATGGCCTGCCAGAACTCTTCAGTGGGTCAAATGACTTGATTCCACTTGGAGATTGTCGCCAAGAGGATGGGAAAGGTGCTGGTGGTCGACTCGACAGCTAAAAGTCGCTGAAAGTGGCGTTCGACATGGGAAAAGGCGGTGGCAGAACCTGATCGGACGAGGAGCTCTCTCGGCGTGAAGGAAGAAGGAAGAAGAAGAAGAGAAATGGCAGAGTACGATGGGGTTCGGCTGAGGGAGTGAGGGAGAGGGGTATATACACCATTTCAAGAGTTAAACCCCAAAGAATGGTAGGTTAAAAGTTGTTCATTAAATGCCAATGCGTAATCCTTTGACACTTGTCCCTATGTCAATCAAGGCTCACCCAATGGCTGTCAATTTCTCAAATTTTTGGCAGTTATAGTGGGGTATCAATGATCAAAATGCCCTCATCCAATTATTAAGGCAAGGTTAAGGCTTGAGGAGTAAAATGGTAATTTTACCCTCGACGTCCGAAACGTCGTTTTTCTGATTCCGATTTTCTACGATAACGCGACGGCTAATCCAATTAAAATGTTGGAATTCTTGATTCTCCATTTTATAATTTCGAGACTCGACTCTAAATCATTCCTCTATTCGATGTGATTCCAGCCTATTCCGAACTGACGGGCGACTTTTGCACACGTTACGCGTATCGACTCTGTGATTCATATCACACTTAGGGCTCGTCAATTCATGGCGACTCTGGTTGTTATGTAATTGCGATGGTCTATTACTAGTTCCGACGATCTCGATCTTTATCGTTCGATTAAGGAAAATTTTACAAATTATACTTTGGTTGAGCGGCATCACCCGCGCTCCAATTGTATAACGCTAGCAATGCATTCCTTAGCCGTTGTTAGATCAGCCTTTTATGACTCTAAATATTCCATCAGCAATCCTTATGGTTGAAGTGCCATTTCCTATTTGAGTTCCCTAGGTCCACGTACCTTGTCTCGCGTTAACCTTTCCCCTTTGGTCAATCAACTCGAGATTGATCAGATCCGAACGAGATACGACTGAAATACATCGTTAGATACATTCTCATTAATGAGTCTCGAAATTACAGGAAAAATCATAATGTCACATTTTTCATATTCATTAAAAACACTAGCAATATTAACACACTCTATTAAAAAAAATGCGTAGTAGGATAATAAATACCGGTTAAAGTTTTGGTAGAATCATTAAAAACTTTCAAAAAATCTAAAAAAATTTTGCAAACGTCCCAATGTTGTGAGACTAAATCAATATCGGGAACAATATTCGAAATAAAGGAACATAATAAATCTTTGTAATCAAAAGTTTGTAAAAACGTCTTGTAGGTAGAATTCCAAGGACTCGGAATATCTTTTGGAAACCTTTTTGCCGTTCTCCCATTTTATTTACAAAATTTTCCCAACTCTTTTATCAGATGAGGCCGGCTCTATAAAAATCTAATTGCACTATTAATTGGATGGAGATAAATTACAAGAGATCATAAACCATTTTGTACACAAAAATTCAAAACATGGCAAGCACATCTAATGTGAAAAAATTATCCGCCAAAAGTGGGAATGAAAGTAGAATTTGCGGAGGTATTATCAAAATCAATTGAAAAAAATTTATTAATCAAATTATATTCTTCTAAAACTTTCCTAATTAACCTATAAATACTATGGGCCGTATGTCGTTTAGGGAAAACTCGAAATGCAAGAAGTTTGTTTTTAATAACCCAATCACCACCTATGCAATGGCATATGACACCCATATAAGAATTAATATTACAAGCATCACTCCAAATATCACTACCTATATGTACACGTCCATTGAATTCTTCAAAAAAACTTATCAAATTATTTTTTTGTTTTTTATAAACTTGTTTAAGTTCGTGTCTAAGAGTAGTTTTCGGAACAGATGGTGCTTGCGGAGCCAATGCGGTGTTTATCAAATATCTAAAATTTAAAATTTCACCAGTATTAAATGGAGCATGCTCAAGGGCAACATGTTCAGCTAATGTTTGTTTATAAAGTGCATGAATGAAACGGAATAAAGGATGATGGTTAGGATTGGCGAACTCGGAAATTTGTTGTTAGCTAGTATCGATCCCCGCTTGCGTTGGATGTTTTTTCGTTGGCATGTTCCGTAGCCATCTCCTTTACCAAGTTTGTATATTTTCGGACAATATTTACAACTTTTATGATACTTGCATTCATTTTCATTCCATATTTTATTGAAGTATAGCCATAAGTCGGATTTTCAGCTCTTCCGTCCCGGCTCCTTTGCTATCCATGATTCTTCGACACCAGAGGAAGCATAAAAAATTTCTTGCGTTGGGATGCGCTCGACGTTGGGATTGTGAACATCGTTGTCTTCCCAACATGCATATTCACAAGAATCATATTCACGAACATGATAATATGATTATTCCATCGGGCTCTTTCTCTTTTTCAGTATTTCTGCTTCCAGTTGCCATTTGTTGGGAAAATTGATTGGAAAATTGATTCAAGGAATTGAGAGAGAATAACAGATTGAGAGAATTTGACAGAATTTGAGAGATCGAGAGTTGAGAGTATTGGAGAGGATCGAGAGAAATTGTGAGAAAAATGAAGAGAGATTGATTGATTTTTACAGATATTTTTATTATTATTTATTTATTTATTTAGGAAATTCCAACCACCATTTGCCTTCGGATGCAACAGTCCGTTGGCCCATTGGGCCTGGGGGAAGAGCCGCCGGCTCGTATTGAGGGGGGTGGACCACGGGGCCCATACCCTTTTTTTTAGTGCCAGTTCTAAAAAATCAGAAACCATGGGTTCCATCGACGGATATTTTCTGGGCCGACGGTTCTAAATGGCCATGTCTAGTCACACTAGTCAAACATGGAATTTTCTTGTGCTCCAGCAGAAAATAAGTCTTCAATATTATTAAGTTCCTTCGCCCTCTAAATCTAACATGGATTCTAATTAAAGACCACACCAGATTTTGAACAAAACCAAAATCCTCCAAATATGCCGATGTTCGTGAACGGCTCAAACTCAATACATAATTTAACAAAATGATCTAGGGGATTTACACTACTTATTGGGAATTGAAGCGATCCACGTAAAGTCTAGTCTCTTTATCGCACAAAACACAGGTCTTAGTCTTGCAACCATGTGTGGAAGCCAAGGAAGTTGCCCTCGTGATAGCTACCAGTAGCTCTCTCAATATTGTCGACGCGTCAATTCATATAGATGCAAAATAAATATGGAAAGATCGCTGGTTTTCTTTAGTATCTAGTATTCACAAGACATGATATTGCTTTTGTGGTCAATAGAACGACTCCATTTATGCATCAACCAATTGAGTTATATTGGAGAACTCTAATCGTGATTTACGTTATCTTCAAGGTACTTTTAATCTTGGTATGCTCTTACAAAGTAGTCCTCCATCATTTCATGCATTTCTGATGTGGATTGGCGGCAATATGGATTATTGTATGTCTACAACTGGCTACAATATTTATGTAGGCCAGAATCTTATATAGTAGTGCTTTAGAAAACAACATCATTCACTCGTTCATCCACCGAAGCCAAGTGTTACGTTGTCTCTGCGGCTACTACTCAATTCACATGGGTTCGATTTCTAATGCATGAACTTGGAGGATCTTCTTAAACCATACCTAACTTTTATTGTGATAACATTGGTGCTACTTATGTGTGCGCTACTCTTATTTTTCATGCCAAAGTGACACATATTTGTCGTTGATAATCGCTTTGTTTGCGGCACGGTTAACAAAGGAGGATTGCGTGATAAAATCACATATGCACCAATAAAGCCTCTTATACGACAACGGTTTATTTATTTATGGTTCAAGAATGGCATTCACAATTGAATGCGTCTCTTAGAGGGGTATATATATCAGAGGAAATATCTCTTTACGACAAAGCACTTCCAGAAATTGCTCTCAGTCAGATCAAGAATAGCCAAGCAGTTCTTGTACCCTTGCGAGTGCAGCAAGAGTTTTCAAAATTGGCAAGTTGATCTCATTTTTCTTCTACAGAGGTTACAAAGGTCATCTCCAGAAAGTTTTTTTGCCGCATTTATTCTAGCTAATGTATTTTCATGCATCATTAGCTACCTCGTACTTTAAATACATCTATGAAATAACACTATAGTGTATCTTGTCCCGACAAGAGGTAGATATTCTTCGGAGAGAGAAGCATCAAGGCAATCTTTGAAGGAAAAGTCGAGTCTAGAGAGTTATAGTCTATGAACTAAAAAGGTTTTTTCTTATTGAAGAGTGCTGTGATTGCCCTTATGCACAATGTTTGCATTTAGACCATGGAACGTGCAGGGATCCAAGTACAAGATTGTTAACTTCCGTACGTGAGTGTGACTGTCTATCAACCTCGGTAGAAAAATTACCAAACTAGATAGAGACAATTTTCTCAAAAGCAAATCTAATCTCAGAGTTGCTTCAAGTTCTAGATTTTCGAACAAATGTCAAAGGCCGAAAATTCTTCGACGAAATAGGAAATTTAATTTTTCAACGATCACCCTCCGCCCTCATTTCGACCGGATAGTTACAAGTCCTGATGTCAAGCATAAGAAAGCCCAAAATGGATTTTCCTTACTTTATCCATCTATTTACCGGACTTTAATCCATTAACTATTGTTTTTGCCTTGTTTGCTATGTTTTCATGTTTGATAATGTTGGTAACGCATGAAAAGGATTTTCATAAAAGAGAACATCGTAGACTTGAGGTACGTGCGCGCAAATAAGGCAAACATAATATGCTAAACCAAATTAACGAAATCCTCAAGTTCAAAAGGGAACTTGCGAAGTTGAAAAGAGTGAAGCCTCGTCCAAAAGAGAGAGATTATTGAACAAAAGAGCCGTGAAACGACCATAATGAGACTCAAAGAGTAGTTACTGAGCTTGAAACTTGTTCCTGAGCTCCAACATGAATTCATAGACCTTGTGCGGGTCAGGCAAAGACTTAGCCACGCTCTCCCTTTGCATGCACCGCTCGGCCCATGCCACCAACTTGGGGCACTCTTCCCCGATGCTAAAATTGGCCAGTTTCTCCAAACCATAGAACCAGCTATAGAATGGTATCAGCGACACATCCACATACCCAAACCTCTCGCCTCCAAAGTAAGCCTTGTCCCCAAGCTCTCCCTCCAGCACCTTCAAGCACTCGATGTTCTCCTCCTTGGCCGCCTCCAGGGCCTCCCCCGTTGATGCCCTTAAGACTCGTCCCCATGACATCTGCACCATCGTTTCATGTTACTACTTTAAGCACACTTAGAAAGGAAATGTGTCAAGGATTGGGCATTGTTGTCTTACCTTCTTGTCCACGTAGTCGGCCCAGAACCTAGCGCAGGCACGCTCGTGGGGATCGGAAGGCAAGAGTGGGTACTTGCCTCCCCAGGTCTCATCGATGTACTGGACGATGACGAGGGACTCGCAAATAGGCTTGCCGTTGTGGACGAGGACAGGGATTTTCTTGTGGACCGGGTTGGTCTCCAAGAGCAGGGGGCTCTTGTTGCTGAGATCCTCCTCCCTCGAATCAAAGTCCACGCCCTTCTCTCTCAGGGCAATCCTGACCCTCATCCCGAACGCGCTTGGCCAGAAGTCCAACAATATCACTTCCTTTGCCATTGAAGCTCTGGTGATCCGAACTCAAGAAATGCTTTTGTTTTTTGTTTGTGGTGAAATGAAGTGAAGAGCTGGAGCTACATATATATAGCAGAAGAGAACATTGACTGCGGGTTTTCCTTCGAGGAGGGGCTGCTTGATGCTGTCATTGCTCGCGTCACTGGCCAGTCCAAATCTAGTCTCCATGCCCGGCCGATTATGTCATGGCTTAGGTGTAACATGAAGAAGTAACATAATCATGTCGTCCTTGACTTAGAGCCCAAGCTTTCATGTGTACATAAACCCTAGTTTTATGGCTCAAGAGGAAACAATTGGATACGACCTCAGAAAAAAAAAGAGAGTAAACAATTATACATAATTATGGATATAATATAACTCGTTGGCCGACCAGTGGTCATCCACGTGGCATTGCAAGTTCGTCGTGGTGATTCTTGACTTTCTATATAAGGGATTTTATATTAGTGTGGTAATCCACGCCCTAATCATTTTTGTTTCAACTTCAAAAATACCTTGCGGTGAAGCCCCATTCATATCTCAAACAGAAATATTTAAAGTTGAAGGTAGCTAGTTTATGAAAATCCAAACCATGAATCTGCATAGATGAACATCTCATAAAAATAGCAAACATACCAAAAAAGCCATGATTTATTGCATTTGTGTCAATTCAGTCATAAATCTTTCAATTTAGACAGCTCAAACACAAACACTTTAACAATTTGCTAATTCAATCGTGAATGTTTCAATTGTGTCAGTTTAGTAATCAATCTTTTGATAATTTGTCAATTTAGTCTTTCCAATCAATCTTTTGATAGTTTGTCAATTTAGTCTTTCCAAATAATTTTCTTTCCTCTTGTTACTGATTGGCCCACAAGTAACTATATGTTTAGAGAATATTTGTGAACCTCTTCGTTTAGTACTTTCCTTTGTGCCGCAAAAGGAGTTCAATATATGGATCTGTCAAACTAGTCAAACATGCAATTTTCTTTATCTCCCGCGAAAGAAAACTCTTCAATGCTCTCAGGATCCCCCGCCCTCTAAATCTAACTTTTATTCTAACTAAAGACCACAACAGCACAGTGTCCGGTAACTAGTGGTACTAGATGAGCATGTCAGTTATTAAAAATTTACATAAAAATAAATATTTAGCGATGAATAACAATGTTCGTCACTAAAATGATCTAATAAAAATTTATATAAAAAAGAAATATTTAGCGACAAATAGTATGTTTCGTGCCTAAATTAGTGATGAACGACGTGTTTCGTCGCTAAATTGAGCAACTATAAAATAAAAAATTTAAATAAAAATAATTATTTAACGACAAACCATTGTGTTCATCGCTAAATTAGCGATGAACCGTACTAGTCGTCGCTAAATTGAAGAAAATAAAATTTAATAATTAAATAAAAAAGAATTTTTCGGCGACAAAATGATGTATTCGTTGTTGAAAATTTTTTTCATTGAATTTTTTTTATCTAATTTATTTTAGCAACAAAAAATTCCATTTCATCGCTAAATATTATTTTTTTAGATAATTAGCAACGCAATTGGCCTTTCGTCGCTAATTAATCTTTTTTATTTTGATTTTTCACTGAAATTCGTCGCTAATTTAGCGACGAAGAAACCGTTCATCGCTAATTTAGCGATGAACTTCTTGTTTTATTGCCAATTTTTTATTTATTACGAAAATTTAGAAACGAAAATAGTTTTTTATCTCGAAATTTGCAGAAAAAAATTAAATCAAGTGTGAATATTTTGCGACGAAATCATGAATTCATCACAAATTTTTGACGAAAATTTGATTTCGTCGCAAAATTGGGCGATATATTTAAATAAAATGAAAAATTTAGCGACGAAACCATTTAATTCTCTAAATTTCAAATAATAAAAAATATTTAGTGACAAAAATGGGATTTCGTCGCTAAATTTTCTGAAAATAATAAATTAATTGCCAATATTTTGCGACGAAATCAAGAATTCGCTAAATTTGCTATGAAAAGTTTATTTCGTCGCAAAATTCGCTGACGCAATTTAAATAAAAAAGAAAAAATTAGTGAAGTTGCGACGAAATCAACTTTACATCACAAATTTTATCGCTAAATTTGTGGCTAATTGGTGACACCTGATCTTAAACTAGTCTTTTTTAGTTTATTTTTGAAAATTTTATAAAAAATTCATAAATGGTTGAAAATTTGTAAAATCAACTTTGGTGGCCTTGGCCAAGGATAAGGAACCATTTTTGAACAAAAAATAACTTTCTTTGTTTTTCATATTTTTTAATATATTTGAAAAATCTGAAAATAGATCAAAATTCAAGAAAAATAGCATTTGAGGTCAAAAAATATTTAAAAATAGTCAATATTTTATTTTAATTCCATTGTATTTGTAACCTCATAAAAAGTCCAAATTCAAGTTCAATTTTATTTGTTTTTTTGTTACGCGTATGATTGAATTTGGTAAAAAAATGTCAATTGAGTATTTTAATTTGCAATTTTGAAATTTTTAGGGTATAATTTTCTTTCATTGTAATTTAGTCCAATTATTTGCATAAATTACTCAATTGCATGAATTGGGAAAAGTTGCATATTTTATTGTAATTTAGTCCTTGAATTTGGGTATAATTGAAATTACTTTCAATTCAAGACCTACATTTGCCAATTGAAGCCACTACCCAATGTATTTCATCATCCTAAGCCGATTGGCTTAGGTGGTTTGGTCCAATTTGATCGTTTGAGCCCTCAATTGCGCAATTTTTGGATTTATAATTAAATGAAAATTTAGGGCTTCCATAGAAATTGATGTGAACTTTTGGGAAAAATCACGTTTTTAGATAATTTCGTGTCCTAAATTCGATTCTGAGATTCAATTTGTAAAAATTCCACTCGAATTAAGATTAGTTTTGCAAAAATAAAGTCGGACCGGTTCTGACCGTCGGACCGGTCGAACCGAACCGCTACAGTGTCATCTACCTCCCAAGAATCTGTGCAGAGAAATGGTATAAAGTAAAATTTTGATGGGAAAATTGATCGCTCAACCGAGTGAATTGAAGACACACTGGTAGACGTTTAATTCTTCAGGTCATTTCCCATCGATTGAAATCGGTATCGCGACCAATGGTAGCTGGAGGAGGGCGAAATCGACTGGCCAACGTCGTGGTGGCTGTGAAAGTCAACTTTCACATAATGACCAAATCAGATGTCCATTTACGCATGCCGGAAGACCATTTGAGTTGGACGGAATTACCCATCGTCTCTAGCATCGTTTGGACCAAATGGCACGCACGATTACGTGCCATTTCAAGTCAGTTAGCCTCCCCCATTCGCGGCAAAAATCCGAAAGTGGTATATAGCCATTGGAGGCTTTCTGGAAAAGGAGAGGTGTTAATTCTGTTCTTGAGGATTAACAGAATCGAGAGAGAGAGAGAGAGAAAGAGAGAGAGAGAGAGCTCATTCTCCGGCTATCATCGTCGAGAATTCGAGCTTGACTGCAAGGCACTGGTTAGGCCGTGTCCTGCCAAATCGAAGCCAAAAAAGAACAGCGGAAGCTTGCCTAAAGCTCCAGAAGTCGATCGTCACTAGCCGGGCCACCTGTAATCCCAGAAAAGGTGAGTTCAATCTTCGAGTTTTCTCACTGTGCTCTAATGGGGAATTTTACATCCGGTCATCATTCTTCTAGTTTATGTGGTTATTTTATTCCCCAGGCATCACTGACCATCATCGCATCTTCATTTTGCATCGACTTTGTTTGAATATCTCGAATTGAGTCTCCAAACTCCACCTCCATTGCCGATCATTGTTCAAAGTCACCTAGCCAAATCTAGGTCGTGCGAGCTCAATCGGAGCTCGAGGTAAGTGTTAATTATGAGATATGTGATGCGAAACGTTGAGACGAATCGATTGGCGTTAGTCTTGCTCGATTTGCTTAAGGTTTCACCGTTGGATCGTCGCCGGAAATCCATAGCCGTCCATTTAGCCGCAGTCGAGAGGTCGAAGACGAAGTTGACGTGGCTGTTCAAATAGTCAAAGGCTTAGGTGTTAGGTCATCATTGGTCCACGTGCATGCTCAGTCAGCCCGGCCGTTAGAGTCTGTTATTCGAATAAACAGATCGGAAGGCTTAGATATATCGAGTTTAATTTTTAGTAGCTATCTGATTAGTAATTAGAAATATTCAAAAATGGTTTTAAAAATCAAAAAATCAAAACAAACCGAAATGGTGTCGTTTAGGTTAGTAGTTAAGTGGCGTCGTTTAGGTTAGTGGGAGTGGACGGTCCAGATCAAGTCTCGGCTTTTAAACGTGACCGTAAGTTTAAGTAATCAGACCTGACGGCTGAGGAGTAGTTGGCTTTTGATCTGAGGCGTAGGTTCCGGTCAACCAATCCTAAGGCCGTGAAGTAGTCACGTCGTTCAATAGTAATCGTCAGATTAAATCCGAATAAATCGAAAAAAAAAAAAATGAAAACAGCGTCGTTTTGGAGTGTCGATTTCGGGGGTTCGGGTCTGGGCTAGGTATACGACCCGAGTGGGTCGGGTCGACCCGGTTCGATTTTTTAATAAAAAATTCAGAAAATCATTTTTTAAAAAAATAAAAAAATAGAAAAAAATTCGAGAAAATTCTAAAAAAATGTTAGAAAATTCTAGAAAATCCCAAAAAATGTAGGAAAATTGTGGGAAATTCTTAGAGGTTCTATAAATTTCCAAAAATTTAGGATAGACCACATATAATTGATTAATCCTATTTTTGGGATTTCTTATCTTTTCATCCGAAAATCGATGAAAAAAAAATTTGGGAAATTTTTGGGAAATTTTTTGGGATTTCTTATCATTTAGGGGTAAATCGCCTCTGTTTTATAAGCGAGATAGGTCGATAATGCCAAGATAAGAATTAGGATCGGTTAGGCAACCGACTCTTATGCTTGGATTTTTGAATCTCGTTTTTTTTTTTTCTGAAAATGACAATTCTACCATTCTAAAGGTAAATTGTCTTTCTTATTATGATTGAGCCGTGAAAATTATTCAAAATTAGGATTTGGGTCAAGAGATCGATCAATCCTTTGGTTTGAGATTTTCACTTCTCATCACTTTCTGAAATGACAGTTCTACCCCTCAAAGAGTAAATCGTTTAAAAAATTCCAGAAAAATTTTGAAATTTTTCGAAAAATAGGAAATGGATTGGTTTGATGACCAATCCTAGTTTTTATCACCTTTTGACTCCATATTTCATCTGAAATGATAAATTTTCCTTTCTTGGGCAAATTATCCTAAAATTCTTTGAAATTATGATTTTACCCCTCAAGGAAAAATCATGTCAAAAAAATTATTGAGCCTTGATTGATATTTCTCTAGGCTAGTAGGGCCTTACTAGGGATGTCATGTTGCTTTCATGTGATTTATCCGCATATTTTGGATCCTTGATTTGGGCATTCATTATATTGACTGTGTTTGTTAGGATAGTCAATCATATTAGTATGAACTCCTAGTTTTGGGATTCGCACCACATTCATTTGCATGAAATCCTAAGGTTAGATAAATCATTCAACTTATGTTACGCCCCGCTCATCTTACGAGTGCGCTCATTCGTTTATGCCGTAAATTCAGTCCCAAGATACCCTTCTTTACGACAATAAATAAATGAGACTCACATGCGGAAGAGTGAAAGGAAATAAATACATAACTCCATGCAAGGTAATTAAAAAAAACAAAGAATGAGACACGGGATAAAGGAAAGGGGTGATTTACATATCAAGAGGTCGAGTTTATACAAACGAGGCTAGAGACTAGCTAATACTACTAGCTAAGGTCGAGGAAGACAAAAGGGCGAACAAAAGACAACCACTAAGCCCCGCCAAAAGATCGTCACCACCAAAAGACAGTCCCAACGGTCGGGTGATCTCGAGCCCACTAAGTGGTACTAGTATCATCAGCTCGACTCAGGTCCTCTGCGGGGTCATAATTCGAGCAAGTTTCTGATCGAACTTCTATGGAGTCCTCTTTCGTCTCCTCCTCCGAATCAGAAATCTCAATCACCTCGATGTTCACCTCTCTAGCCGGGGTCTCCTTCGGAATGTTCCTTGAGCCTACCACGGAACCCTCTACATCGATCTCATCACGAGAAGGATGGCACCACGATGGAACTACACATCTTAGAACCTTGTGAGCCTTTATTGGACCAATGGTAACTTCCCCAATTCTCTTGAACCAGGCCTCGAAGCGGTGTTGCTTCCAGTCTACCTCCCCCTCATCAACCCATACCACCGTACTTTTCCTAATATAAACTATACCTCATCTATTTGGAAATTCATCAAAATAGGCCGTCATCTCCTTTGGGTCTCCTAGGCGCGTAGGCAGCATACTCAAGGTTTGGGATCTGGAAGAAAAAGGATCCCACGACGGGGGTGAGACTTACGTCTCAGCAAGCTAGCCTAATCCTAATTTAGACCATCAGTCTCACTAGACAGTACAATCATAACAACAACAAACATCCAGTGGCATAAAGGCATGTATCGTTTATACGAAAGCACCATAATATACAACTTGCGAAGAAATTGACATCTAAGACCAGATATAAAGAAAGTCACCCAAGCTTCCGTACTGGCCAAGAATCATAGTAATACCATAGGAAGTAATAATAAATTCAATTCTCAATCCACAACTCAATGGAATATCATGACAAATAAACCCGCGTTAAGACGCATCAAGTTTACTTACCAATTTCCAACTCATGTCAACATATACAATTCCTTATCTCGTGTTAGGATGCATCAGGATATCATTCAATTGCAACCTCGCGTTAAGACGCCCCAGGGTATCCTTAGGATGCAATCCCGCGTTAAGGCGTCTCAAGATATGCTCACAATACGATCTCGCGTTAAGACGCCTCAGGATACCATAGGTCTTGACAAATACCTCAAGTCAAGAAATGCCTCAACAATCATTTAATCACATTCTCATCATGAGAATTTCATAAAGTCAATCGCAAACCAAATGCTTGTCGAAATGATCGAATTTCATCACAAAAGTAACTCGAGGGTCGAGTAACCCATGGTCACATAATCAAGCAAACCTTGCCAACAAGCACATCACCAATTCAGTTAAAAGAACTACTACTTTAGTAGCAAGCGAGCATACATGACTCATTCCTCAACGCTTCCATTCAATTTCCACTCAACCAAGCATAACAGAATCCTCAACTCATCGATCCTGCAATAAAATCATCCAGTTGCGTCCTAAAGTTCTAATATAAGTTTAGGGGTCACTTACCTTCGCTTAAGTTAGCAATTCTCGCTAAAATTCCCTCGTCAAGTTCGTCTTCAATTCGACTTCTCCGCTGTCCAAAACAAGGCAGCAAAACGATTTAGGAACTATCCATCGTTACAATCAATTTATCCAATTTAGCCCCAAATCCATCAATCGTAGACCTCATTAACAACTCAAGAGATACTCTAGCATGTCCTAACGACACATTTAGAGCATGGAGACACCATGAACAGCCCCTAACCGAACCAGACTACTCTGATTTAAGGCAGAGCAGAAATCGGTTCTGCACTTTCTTGCTCTAACAGTCCACACATCACCCTTAACTCCAATTTTTTTTTCACCAATTCACTTGGAGCAACCTTAATCAACATGTTATAGAGCCCTATAGAGATTTTCGAAGTCAATAAGCACTCCTAAGGCCTCCAAACAGACCGACTCTTCTCAGTTCACCGGCGGTCAGAATTTGTCCGGAAATTCAACCCCAATCAAACCATCAAAACCTAATTGAAACTTAACACAATCACTGGCTCTAACTCAATGAACATAGTACTACATGTCATGTAACTCCCATACAAATTTTGGAGCCATTTGAAGTCTCAAACCATAGGCCTCTCTCGGTTAGCTCAGAATCTGCCCAGTTTTATTCCAAAAATTTCCATAAATCAATCACACCTCCAAAAATCACGACACCAACTGGAGCTTGTCAAGGACAGGTTAAAATAACCTGTCATGATTGGTGGCCAGCCAAAAGATCACCACAGGAGGCACTCGTACGGACCAAACCGGCCGGTAGAAACTAGTCGGCAGGAGCAATTTTCTTTTCTTGGGGAAATTGCTCAATTGGGAAGGAAGAAGAAGATGGCTCACGGATTTTTGAGGGGATATGGTAGATGATATGCTCCTAATCACTTTTGATTAGGCTTCTAGAAGGTTTGAGTGAGTGGATGAATAATGACCATCATCCATGCATTGACACATGTCATAGAGTCAATTATATCAAGACTCCATGACCCCATTGACTCCATTGACTCCACAGATTTTTCAGCAGCCTTGGGGAGGAAGGAAATTTGTCAAATGACTAAAATGCCCTTCTCAATTCATTAAGGCAAGGTTAACTCTCCAAGAGCAAAATGGTCTTTTCACACCTTTCGTCGAAAATTTCGTTTTCCTGATATTTTTCACTCTCGATAAGGCGGCGTCCAATCCATATCAAATGTTGGAATCCCTCATTTTCATTTTTCAAATTTTGAGATCCCACCTCATGATCGATCCTCCGTCGATCGAATTTCAATTTGTCATGAATTAATGGGTGGCTCTTGCGGAAGTTATGCGTATCGACTTTGTGATTCTCATCATACTTAGGATAACTCAAATTACAAAAATTTTGATTGTCATGTAATCCTGAGGGTCTATCGCTAGCCCCGACGGTAACGATCGTCACAATTCAATTTAGAAAAATTTTACAAATTATACTTTGGTCAAGCGGTATCACCCGCGTTCCAACCGTACAACACTAGCAATGATTTCCTTAATCATTTTTAGATAGGTCTCAGCTCTAAATGTTCCCTCGACAATCCTTATGGTGAAAGTGTCGTTTTCTAATCGAGTTTCCTAGGTCCACGTACCTTGTCGCGCGTTAGCCTTTCCTCTTCGGTTAATTAACTCGAGATTGATCAGATCCGAGCGAGACATAACTGAAATACCTCGATAGATATCTTACATTCAAAGGTCTCGAAATGATAGGAAATTCAGAATATCACAACTCTTCCCCCCTAAGGGACTTTCAATCTTGGCATGCTCTTACAAAATAGTCCTCCATCATTTCATGCAATTCTGATGTTGATTGGTGGCAATGTGGATTATTGTATGTCTACAACTGGCTACAATATTTATGTAGGCCAGAATCTTATATAGTAGTGCTTTAGAAAACAACATCATTCACTCGTTCATCCACCGAAGCCAAGTGTTACGTTGTCTCTGCGGCTACTTCTCAATTCACATGGGTTCGATTTCTAATGCATGAACTTGGAGGATCTTCTTAAACCATACCTAACTTTTATTGTGATAGCGGCTACTGCTCCGCCAAGTCGCCCTCGGTAGCCTCGATATTGATTACCTCATTGGTGTCTTCCAGGATTGGGGTCCTCTCGGAAATATTCCTCTAGCTAACTGCTGACCCCTCGGCCACTACCGAATCCCGAGCGGGATGATACCAATTGGGGATCACCCCACGGGGTACCTCGGTAGGCTTCAGTGGTCCCGTAGTGACTTTCCCTACCCTCCTAAACCAAGCCTCGAACCTATGAGGCTTCCAGCTCTTTTCACCCTCGTCAACCCAGACTACAGTGTACTTCCTAACATATACGGTTCCCTGTCCGTCCGGGAACTCATCAAAATAAGCGGACATTTCTTTTGGGTCACCAAATCTAATTGGCCACATTTCTTACAACCTAGGATATGAAAATGGAGTCCCACAATGGGGTGAGATTTACATCTCAATAAGACAGGTCTTAACCTAGGTTAGGCTGACCGTACACTCAGGTGGATGCAATCATGAACGAAAATGCACAAGCAATCACATGAGACATTCAACAATCATTAAACAACATATGGGTACAAACGAGTGTCAAGCATGCAATCATGACATCATATCAGATCATTGAAATCAGCACATATTCCCAAGCCAGATCACACTTTCCACCCTTCCAATCCTCCTTATTTTCACGTCCGGGTTGAGAACGCCTCAGGCTCGATCCACGTAAATACGGCTCAGACCATCTCATTGACAAACCCGTGTAAACGCATCAGGTTTTCAATTTCATTCTAGGCCTGTGTCGACACATCTCAAATTCCACCTCGCGTCTCAACCCATCAGGACATTGGCCATTTCAACCCCGCGTCTCGTACGCCTCAGGGTACTATTCAACACAAACCCTGCGCCTCAACACCTCAGGGTATCCATCCACACAACCTCGCGTCTCAACACCTCAGGGTGTCACAAGTTTCTCAGACATGCCAAATGCTCATTTCAATTCAAAACTAATGGTAAAGTGTAAACTCATGCAACGAGCAACACATCTATGGCATGCGAGACAATTATGTTTAACACTCAAATGTGGCAATCAATTCATGGCACAAGCATTTTCAAGCATTCAAGCCATCTATACCTCTCAAGGACGCACAATGGACAATCACACCATAACCTCCCAAGAGCCAATCTAATTCGCACTCAATTCACCCAATCGAGTCCAATCCTCCTAGCCAAAGTTTAGAAACTTCTTACCTTGTGCTAAAACCATCACAAATCTTCTTCCAAGTGCTTCAATGGTTCGGTCTTAGTTGTCCAAGAACAATTCAACAGCGCAACCTAAGGAAATTCACCAAATCGTCAATTTTTCTTGCTCAAATCGTCAATTCACTAAACATACACCTCAATGATATGTTTATCGACATCCTAGTACGTCTCAACGATGAATTTGGGACTCAATTTCATCACCAACGGCCCCCCACAGATTCGATATGCACAGAGCCGAAACAGGGCATTTTCGATTCTATGCATATCTCAACTAATCAGCCCTTAAACTAACTTAAATCCTCAATTTATCCACTAATCTACTTACTAACATGCAGTTCTAGGGGTTGAGAAGCCTCACCGAAGATTTGAAGTCGAGGCGACGTCGGTTCCTCCAAGTCCTCAACGGGTCAATTTTTGTCATTCAAACACAAGAACCATTTGGGGTCAAAACTCCATCAAATTGCTCCAAACTTTTTACCACAACTCAGTCTACATGTCCTCTAAATGTCCACAAAATTTAGCCAAAATATTCAAAGGTTTCGGGGTCCTACGGAGTCTAAACAGTGGCTTACCTTCAGTTGCCACGGTTTTCATCGACTTCCGGAAGAATGGCCTGCCAGAACTCTTCAGTGGGTCAAATGACTTGATTCCACTTGGAGATTGTTGCCAAGAGGATGGGAAAGGTGCTGGTGGTCGACTCGACAGCTAAAAGTCGCCGAAAGTGGCGCTCGACAGGGGCAATGGCGGCGGCAGAACCTGATCGGGCAAGGAGCTCTCTCGGCGTGAAGGAAGAAGGAAGTAGAAGAAGAGAAATGGCAGAGTACGATGGGGTTCGGCTGAGGGAGTGAGGGAGAGGGGTATATACACCATTTCAAGAGTTAAACCCCAAAGAATGGTAGGTTAAAAGTAGTTCATTAAATGCCAATGCGTAATCCTTTGACACTTGTCCCTATGTCAATCAAGGCTCACCCAATGGCTGTCAATTTCTCAAATTTTTGGCGGTTATAGTGGGGTATCAATGATCAAAATGCCCTCGTCCAATTATTAAGGCAAGGTTAAGGCTTGAGGGGTAAAATGGTAATTTTACCCTCGACGTCCGAAACGTCGTTTTTCTGATTCCGATTTTCTACGATAACGCGACAGCTAATCCAATTATAATGTTGGAATTCTTGATTCTCCATTTTATAATTTCGAGACTCGACTCTAAATCATTCCTCTATTCGATGTGATTCCAGCCTATTTCGAACTGACGGGCGACTTTTGTACACGTTACGCGTATCGACTCTGTGATTCATATCACACTTAGCGCTCGTCAATTCATGGCGACTCTGGTTGTTATGTAATTGCGATGGTCTATTACTAGTTCCGACGGTCTCGATCGTTATCGTTCGATTAAGGAAAATTTTACAAATTATACTTTGGTTGAGCGGCATCACCCGCGCTCCAATTGTATAACGCTAGCAATGCATTCCTTAGCCGTTGTTAGATCGGCCTTTTATGACGCTAAATATTCCATCAGCAATCCTTATGGTTGAAGTGCCATTTCCTATTTGAGTTCCCTAGGTCCACGTACCTTGTCTCGCGTTAACCTTTCCCCTTTGGTCAATCAACTCGAGATTGATCAGATCCGAACGAGATACGACTGAAATACATCGTTAGATACATTCTCATTAATGAGTCTCGAAATTACATGAAAAATCATAATGTCACATTTTTCATATTGATTAAAAACACTAGCAATATTAACACACTCTATTAAAAAAAATGCGTAGTGGGATAATAAATACCAGTTAAAGTTTTGGCAGAATCATTAAAAACTTTCAAAAAATCTAAAAAAAAATTTGCAAACATCCCAATGTTGTGAGACTAAAGCAATATCGGGAACAATATTCGAAATAAAGGAACATAATAAATATTTGTAATCAAAAGTTTGTAAAAACGTCTTGTAGGTAGAATTCCAAGGAGTCGGAATATCTTTTGGAAACCTTTTTGCCGTTCTCCAATTTTATTTACAAAATTTTCCCAACTCTTTTATCAGATGAGGATGGCTCCATAAAAATCTAATTGCACTATTAATTGGATGGAGATAAATCAAAAGAGATCATAAACCATTTTGTACACAAAAATTCAAAACATGGCAAGTACATCTAATGTGGAAAAATTATCCGCCAAAAGTGGGAATGAAGGTAGAATTTGCGGAGGTATTATCAAAATCAATTGAAAAAAATTTATTAATCAAATTATATTCTTCTAAAACTTTCCTAATTAGTCTATAAATACTATGGGCCGTATGTCTTTTAGGGAAAACTCGAAATGCAAGAAGTTTGTTTTTAATAACCCAATCACCACCTATGCAATGGCATATGACACCCATATAAGAATTAATATTCCAAGCATCACTCCAAATATCACTACCTATATGTACACGTCCATTGAATTCTTCAAAAAAACTTATCAAATCATTTTTTTATTTTTTATAAAATTTTTTAAGTTCGTGTCTAAGAGTAGTTTTCGGAACAGATGGTGCTTGCGGAGCTAATGCGGTGTTTATCAAATATCTAAAATTTAAAATTTCACCAGTATTAAATGGAGCATGCTCAAGGGCAACATGTTCAGCTAATGTTTGTTTATAAAGTACATGAATGAAACGGAATAAAGGATGATGGTTAGGATTGGCGAACTCGGAAATTTGTTGTTGGCTAGTATCGATCCCCGCTTGCGTTGGATGTTTTTTCGTCGGCATGTTCCGTAGCCATCTCCTTTACCAAGTTTGTATATTTTCGGACAATATTTACAACTTTTATGAAACTTGCATTCATTTTCATTCCATATTTTATTGAAGTATAGCCATAAGTCAGATTTTCAGCTCTTCCTTCCCGGCTCCTTTGCTATCGATGATTCTTCGACACCAGAGGAAGGATAAAAAATTTCTTGCGTTGGGATGTGCTCGACGTTGGGATTGTGAACATCGTCATCTTCCCAACATGCATATTCACGAGAATCATATTCACGAACATGATAATCTTATTATCCCATCGGGCTCTTTCTCCTTTTCAGTATTTCTGCTTCCAGTTGCCATTTTTTGGGAAAATTGATTCAAGGAATTGAGAGAGAATAACAGATTGAGAGAATTTGACAAAATTTGAGAGATCGAGAGTTGAGAGTATTGGAGAGGATCGAGAGAAATTGTGAGAAAAATGAAGAGGGATTGATAAATTTTTATAGATATTTTTATTATTATTAATTTATTTTTTTAGGAAATTCCAACCACCATTTGCCTTCGGATGCAACAGTCCGTTGACCCATTGGGCCTGGGGGAAGAGCCGCACGGCTCGTCTTGAGGGGCGTGGACCACGGGGCCCACACCCTTTTTTTTAGTGCCAGTTCTAAAAAATCAGAAACCATGGGTTCCATCGACGGATATGTTCTGGGCCCATGGTTCTAAATGGCCATGTCTAGTCACACTAGTCAAACATGGAATTTTCTTGTTCTCCAGCAGAAAATAAGTCTTCAATATTGTTAAGTTCCTTCGCCCGCTAAATCTAACATTGATTCTAATTAAAGACCACACCAGATTTTGAACAAAACCAAAATCCTCCAAATATGCCGATGTTCGTGAACGGCTCAAACTCAATACATAATTTAACAAAATGATCTAGGGGATTTACACTACTTATTGGGAATTGAAGCGATCCACGTAAAGTCTAGTCTCTTTATCGCACAAAACACAGGTCTTAGTCTTGCAACCATGTGTGGAAGCCAAGGAAGTTGCCCTCGTGATAGCTACCAGTAGCTCTCTCAATATTGTCGACGCGTCAATTCATATAGATGCAAAATAAATACGGAAAGATCGCTGGTTTTCTTTAGTATCTAGTATTCACAAGACATGATATTGCTTTTGTGGTCAATAGAACGACTCCATTTATGCATCAACCAATTGAGTTATATTGGAGTACTCTAATCGTGATTTACGTTATCTCCAAGGTACTTTTAATCTTGGCATGCTCTTACAAAGTAGTCCTCCATCATTTCATGCATTTTTGATGTGGATTGGCGGCAATATGGATTATTGTATGTCTACAACTGGCTACAATATTTATGTAGGCCAGAATCTTCTATAGTAGTGCTTTAGAAAACAACATCACTCACTCGTTCATCCACCGAAGCCAAGTGTTACGTTGTCTCTGCGGCTACTACTCAATTCACATGGGTTCGATTTCTAATGCATGAACTTGGAGGATCTTCTTAAACCATACCTAACTTTTATTGTGATAACATTGGTGCTACTTATGTGTGCGCTACTCTTATTTTTCATGCCAAAGTGACACATATTTGTCGTTGATAATCGCTTTGTTTGCGGCACGGGTAACAAAGGAGGATTGCGTGATAAAATCACATATGCACCAATAAAGCCTCTTATACGACAACGGTTTATTTATTTATGGTTCAAGAATGGCATTCACAATTGAATGCGTCTCTTAGAGGGGTATATATATCAGAGGAAATATCTCTTTACGACAAAGCACTTCCAGAAATTGCTCTCAGTCAGATCAAGAATAGCCAAGCAGTTCTTGTACCCTTGCGAGTGCAGCAAGAGTTTTCAAAATTGGCAAGTTGATCTCATTTTTCTTCTACAGAGGTTACAAAGGTCATCTCCAGAAAGTTATTTTGCCGCATTTATTCTAGCTAATGTATTTTCATGCATCATTAGCTACCTCGTACTTTAAATACATCTATGAAATAACACTAAAGTGTATCTTGTCCCGACAAGAGGTAGATATTCTTCGGAGAGAGAAGCATCAAGACAATCTTTGAAGGAAAAGTCGAGTCTAGAGAGTTATAGTCTATGAACTAAAAAGGTTTTTTCTTATTGAAGAGTGCTGTGATTGCCCTTATGCACAATGTTTGCATTTAGACCATGGAACGTGCAGGGATCCAAGTACAAGATTGTTAACTTCCGTACGTGAGTGTGACTGTCTATCAACCTCGGTAGAAAAATTACCAAACTAGATAGAGACAATCTTCTCAAAAGCAAATCTAATCTCAGAGTTGCTTCAAGTTCTAGATTTTCGAACAAATGTCAAAGGCCGAAAATTCTTCGACGAAATAGGAAATTTAATTTTTCAACGATCACCCTCCGCCCTCATTTCGACCGGATAGTTACAAGTCCTGATGTCAGGCATAAGAAAGCCCAAAATGGATTTTCCTTACTTTATCCATCTATCTACCGGACTTTAATCCATTAACTATTGTTTTTGCCTTGTTTGCTATGTTTTCATGTTTGATAATGTTGGTAACGCATGAAAAGGATTTTCATAAAAGAGAACATCGTAGACTTGAGGTACGTGCGCGCAAATAAGGCAAACATAATATGCTAAACCAAATTAACGAAATACTCAAGTTCAAAAGGGAACTTGCGAAGTTGAAAAGAGTGAAGCCTCGTCCAAAAGAGAGAGATTATTGAACAAAAGAGCCGTGAAACGACCATAACGAGACTCAAAGAGTAGTTACTGAGCTAGAAACTTCTTCCTGAGCTCCAACATGAATTCATAGACCTTGTGCGGGTCAGGCAAAGACTTAGCCACGCTCTCCCTTTGCATGCACCGCTCGGCCCATGCCACCAACTTGGGGCACTCTTCCCCGATGCTAAAATTGGCCAGTTTCTCCAAACCATAGAACCAGCTATAGAATGGTATCAGCGACACATCCACATACCCAAACCTCTCGCCTCCAAAGTAAGCCTTGTCCCCAAGCTCTCCCTCCAGCACCTTCAAGCACTCGATGTTCTCCTCCTTGGCCGCCTCCAGGGCCTCCCCCGTTGATGCCCTTAAGACTCGTCCCCATGACATCTGCACCATCGTTTCATGTTACTACTTTAAGCACACTTAGAAAGGAAATGTGTCAAGGATTGGGCATTGTTGTCTTACCTTCTTGTCCACGTAGTCGGCCCAGAACCTAGCGCAGGCACGCTCGTGGGGATCGGAAGGCAAGAGTGGGTACTTGCCTCCCCAGGTCTCATCGATGTACTGGACGATGACGAGGGACTCGCAAATAGGCTTGCCGTTGTGGACGAGGACAGGGATTTTCTTGTGGACCGGGTTGGTCTCCAAGAGCAGGGGGCTCTTGTTGCTGAGATCCTCCTCCCTCGAATCAAAGTCCACGCCCTTCTCTCTCAGGGCAATCCTGACCCTCATCCCGAACGCGCTTGGCCAGAAGTCCAACAATATCACTTCCTTTGCCATTGAAGCTCTGGTGATCCGAACTCAAGAAATGCTTTTGTTTTTTGTTTGTGGTGAAATGAAGTGAAGAGCTGGAGCTACATATATATAGCAGAAGAGAACATTGACTGCGGGTTTTCCTTCGAGGAGGGGCTGCTTGATGCTGTCATTGCTCGCGTCACTGGCCCAGTCCAAATCTAGTCTCCATGCCCGGCCGATTATGTCATGGCTTAGGTGTAACATGAAGAAGTAACATAATCATATCGTCCTTGACTTAGAGCCCAAGCTTTCATGTGTACATAAACCCTAGTTTTATGGCTCAAGAGGAAACAATTGCATACGACCTCAGAAAAAAAAAAGAGAGTAAACAATTATACATAATTATGGATATAATATAACTCGTTGGCCGACCAGTGGTCATCCACGTGGCATTGCAAGTTCGTCGTGGTGATTCTTGACTTTCTATATAAGGGGATTTTATATTAGTGTGGTAATCCACGCCCTAATCATTTTTGTTTCAACTTCAAAAATACCTTGCAGTGAAGCCCCATTCATATCTCAAACAGAAATATTTAAAGTTGAAGGTAGCTAGTTTATGAAAATCCAAACCATGAATCTGCATAGATGAACATCTCATAAAAATAGCAAACATACCAAAAAAGCCATGATTTATTGCATTTGTGTCAATTCAGTCATAAATCTTTCAATTTAGACAGTTCAAACACAAACACTTTAACAATTTGCTAATTCAATCGTGAATGTTTCAATTGTGTCAGTTTAGTAATCAATCTTTTGATAATTTGTCAATTTAGTCTTTCCAATGAATCTTTTGATAGTTTGTCAATTTAGTCTTTCCCAACAATTTTCTTTCCTCTTGTTACTGATTGGCCCACAAGTAACTATATGTTTAGAGGATATTTGTGAACCTCTTCGTTTAGTACTTTCCTTTGTGCCGCAAAAGGAGTCCAATATATGGATCTGTCAAACTAGTCAAACATGCAATTTTCTTTTTCTCCAGCGGAAGAAAACTCTTCAATGCTCTCAGGATCCCCCGCCCTCTAAATCTAACTTTTATTCTAACTAAAGACCACAACAGCACAGTGTCTGGTAACTAGTGGTACTTTTTAAAAATTTACGTAAAAATAAATATTTAGTGATGAATAACAATGTTCGTCACTAAAATGATCTAATAAAAATTTATATAAAAAAGAAATATTTAGCGACAAATAGTATGTTTCATGCCTAAATTAGCGATGAACGACGTGTTTCGCCGCTAAATTGAGCAACTATAAAATAAAAAATTTAAAAAAAATAATTATTTAGCGACGAACCATTGTGTTCATCGCTAAATTAGCGATGAACCGTACTAGTCGTCGCTAAATTGAAGAAAATAAAATTTAACAATTAAATAAAAAAGAATTTTTCGGCGACAAAATGATGTATTCGTTGTTGAAAAATTTTTTCATTGAATTTTTTTTATCTAATTTATTTTAGCGACAAAAAATTCCATTTCATCGCTAAATATTAACTTTTTAGATAATTAGCAACGCAATTGGCCTTTCGTCGCTAATTAATCTTTTTTATTTTGATTTTTCACTGAAATTCGTCGCTAATTTAGCGACGAAGAAACCGTTCATCGCTAATTTAGCGATGAACTTCTTGTTTTATTGCTAATTTTTTATTTATTACGGAAATTTAGAAACGAAAATAGTGTTTCGTCTCGAAATTTGCTGAAAAAAATTAAATTAAGTGTGAATATTTTGCGATGAAATCATGAATTCATCACAAATTTTTGACCAAAATTTGATTTCGTCGCAAAATTGGGCGATATATTTAAATAAAATGAAAAATTTAGCGACGAAACCATTTAATTCGCTAAATTTCAAATAATAAAAAATATTTAGTGACAAAAATGGGATTTCATCGATAAATTTTCTGAAAATAATAAATTAATTGCCAATATTTTGCGACGAAATCAAGAATTCGCTAAATTTGCTATGAAAAGTTTATTTCGTTGCAAAATTCGCTGACGCAATTTAAATAAAAAAGAAAAAATTAGTGAAGTTGCGACGAAATCAACTTTACATCACAAATTTTATCGCTAAATTTGTGGCTAATTGGTGACACATGATCTTAAACTAGTCTTTTTTAGTTTATTTTTGAAAATTTGTAAAATCAACTTTGGTGGCCTTGGCCAAGGATAAGGAACCATTTTTGAACAAAAAATAACTTTCTTTGTTTTTCATATTTTTTAATATATTTGAAAAATCTGAAAATAGATCAAAATTCAAGAAAAATAGCATTTGAGGTCAAAAAATATTTAAAAATAGTCAATATTTTATTTTAATTCCATTGTATTTGTAACCTCATAAAAAGTCCAAATTCAAGTTTAATTTTATGTGTTTTTTTGTTACGCGTATGATTGAATTTGGTAAAAAAATGTCAATTGAGTGTTTTAATTTGCAATTTTGAAATTTTTAGGGTATAATTTTCTTTCATTGTAATTTAGTCCAATTATTTGCATAAATTACTCAATTGCATGAATTGGGAAAAGTTGCATATTTTATTGTAATTTAGTCCTTGAATTTGGGTATAATTGAAATTACTTTCAATTCAAGACCTACATTTGCCAATTGAAGCCACTACCCAATGTATTTCATCATCCTAAGTCGATTGGCATAGGTGGTTTGGTCCAATTTGATCGTTTGAGCCCTCAATTGCGCAATTTTTGGATTTATAATTAAATGAAAATTTAGGGCTTCCATAGAAATTGATGTGAACTTTTGGAAAAAATCACGTTTTTAGATAATTTCGTGTCCTAAATTCGATTCTGAGATTCAATTTGTAAAAATTCCACTCGAATTAAGATTAGTTTTGCAAAAATAAAGTCGGACCGGTTCTGACCGTCGGACCGGTCGAACCGAACTGCTACAGTGTCATCTACCTCCCCAAGAATCTGTGCAGAGAAATAGTATAAAGTAAAATTTTGATGGGAAAATTGATCGCTCAACCGAGTGAATTGAAGACACACTGGTAGACGTTTAATTCTTCAGGTCATTTCCCATCGATTGAAACCGGTATCGCGACCAATGGTAGCTGGAGGAGGGCGAAATCGACTGGCCAACGTCGTGGTGGCTGTGAAAGTCAACTTTCACATAATGACCAAATCAGATGTCCATTTACGCATGCCGGAAGACCATTTGAGTTGGACAGAATTACCCATCGTCTCTAGCGTCGTTTGGACCAAATGGCACGCACGATTACGTGCCATTTCAAGTCAGTTAGCCTCCCCCATTCGCGGCAAAAATCCGAAAGTGGTATATAGCCATTGGAGGCTTTCTGGAAAAGGAGAGGGGTTAATTCTGTTCTTGAGGATTAACATAATCGAGAGAGAGAGAGAGAGAGAGAGAGAGAGAGAGAGAGAGAGAGAGAGAGAGAGAGAGAGAGAGAGAGAGAGAGAGAGAGAGAGCTTATTCTCCGGCCATCATCGTCGAGAATTCGAGCTTGACTGCAAGGCACTGGTTAGGCCGTGTCCTGCCAAATCGAAGCCAAAAAAGAACAGCGGAAGCTTGCCTGAAGCTCCAGAAGTCGATCGTCACTAGCCGGGCCACCTGTAATCCCAAAAAAGGTGAGTTCAATCTTCAGTTTTCTCACTGTGCTCTAATGGGGAATTTTACATCCGGTCATCATTCTTCTAGTTTATGTGGGTATTTTATTCCCCAGGCATTACTGACCATCATCGCATCTTCATTTTGCATCGACTTTATTTGAATATCTCGAATTGAGTCTCCAAACTCCACCTCCATTGCCGATCATTGTTCAAAGTCACCTAGCCAAATCTAGGTCGTGCGAGCTCAATCGGAGCTCGAGGTAAGTGTTAATTATGAGATATGTGATGCGAAACGTTGAGACGAATCGATTGGCGTTGGTCTTGCTCGATTTGCTTAAGGTTTCACCGTTAAATCGTCGCCGGAAATCCATAGCCATCCATTTAGCCGCAGTCGAGAGGTCGAAGACGAAGCTGACGTGGCTTTTCAAATAGTCAAAGGCTTAGGTGTTAGGTCGTCATTGGTCCACGTGCATGCTTAGTCAGCCCGGCCGTTAGAGTCTGTTATTCGAATAAATAGATCGGAAGGCTTAGATATATCGAGTTTAATTTTTAGTAGCTGTCTGATTAGTAATTAGGAATATTCAAAAATAATTTTAAAAATCAAAAAATCAAAACAAACCGAAATGGTGTCGTTTAGGTTAGTAGTTAAGTGGCGTCGTTTAGGTTAGTGGGAGTGGACGGTCCAGATCGAGTCTCGGCTTTTAAACGTGACCGTAAGTTTAAGTAATCAGACCTGACGGCTGAGGAGTAGTTGGCTTTTGATCTGAGGCGTAGGTTCTGGTCAACCAATCCTAAGGCTGTGGAGTAGCCACGTCGTTCAATAGTAATAGTCAAATTAAATCCGAATAAATCGAAAAAAAAAATGAAAACAATGTCGTTTTGGAGTGTCGATTTCGGGGGTTCGGGTCTGGGCTAGGTATCCGACCCGAGTGGTTCGGGTCGACCCGGTTCGATTTTTTAATAAAAAATTCAGAAAATCATTTTTTTAAAAAAAATAAAAAAAGAAAAAAATTCAAGAAAATTCTAAAAAAATGTTAGAAAATTCTAGAAAATCCCAAAAAAATGTAGGAAAATTGTGGGAAATTCTTAGAGGTTCTATAAATTTCCAAAAATTTAGGATAGACCACATATAATTGGTCAATCCTATTTTTGGGATTTCTTATCTTTTCATCCGAGAATCGATGAAAAATATTTTTGGGAAGTTTTTGGGAAATTTTTTGGGATTTCTTATCATTTAGGGGTAAATCGCCTCTGTCTTATAAGCGAGATAGGTCGATAATGCCAAGATAAGAATTAGGGTCGGTTAGGCGACAAACTCTTATGCTTGGATTTTTGAATCTCGTTTTTTTTTCTGAAAATGACAATTCTACCCTTCTAAAGGTAAATTGTCTTTCTTATTATGATTGAGCCGTGAAAATTATTCAAAATTAGGATTTGGGTCAAGAGATCGATCAATCCTTTGGTTTGAGATTTTCACTTCTCATCACTTTCTGAAATGACAGTTCTACCCCTCAAAGAGTTAATTGTTTAAAAAATTCCAAAAAAATTTTGAAATTTTTCGAAAAATAGGAAATGGATTAGTTTGATGACCAATCCTAGTTTTTATCACCTTTTGACTCCATATTTCATCTGAAATGATAAATTTTCCTTTCTTGGGCAAATTATCCTAAAATTCTTTGAAATTATGATTTTACCCCTCAAGGAAAAATCATGTCAAAAAAATTATTGAGCCTTGATTGATATTTCTCTAGGCTAGTAGGGCCTTACTAGAGATGTCATGTTGCTTTCATGTGATTTATCCGCATATTTTGGATCCTTGATTTGCGCATTCATTATATTGACTGTGTTTGTTAGGATAGTCAATCATATTTGTATGAACTCCTAGTTTTGGGATTCGCACCACATTCATTTGCATGAAATCCTAAGGTTAGATAAATCATTCAACTTATGTTACGCCCCGCTCATCTTACGAGTGCGCTCATCCGTTTATGCCGTAAATTCAGTCTCAAGATACCCTTCTTTACGACAATAAATAAATGAGACTCACATGCAGAAGAGTGAAAGAAAAATAAATGCATAACTCCATGCAAGGTAATTAAAAAAAATAAAGAATGAGACACGGGATAAAGGAAAGGGGTGATTTACATATCAAGAGGTCGAGTTTATACAAATGAGGCCAGAGACTAGCTAAGGTCGAGGAAGACAAAAGGGCGAACAAAAGACAACCACTAAGCCCCGCCAAAAGATCGTCACCACCAAAAGACAGTCCCAACGGTCGGGTGATCTCGAGCCCACTAAGTGGTACTAGTATCATCAGCTCGACTCAGGTCCTCTGCGGGGTCATAATCGGAGCAAGTTTCTGATCGAACTTCTATGGAGTCCTCTTTCGTCTCCTCCTCCGAATCAGAAATCTCAATCACCTCGTTGTTCACCTCTCTAGCCGGGGTCTCCTTCGGAATGTTCCTTGAGCCTACCACGGAACCCTCTACATCGATCTCATCACGAGAAGGATGGCACCACGATGGAACTACACAACTTAGAACCTTGTGAGCCTTTATTGGACCAATGGTAACTTCCCCAATTCTCTTGAACCAGGCCTCGAAGCGGTGTTGCTTCCAGTCTACCTCCCCCTCACCAACCCATACCACCGTACTTTTCCTAATATAAACTATACCTCGTCTATTTGGAAATTCATCAAAATAGGCCGTCATCTCCTTTGGGTCTCCTAGGCGCGTAGGCAGCATACTCAAGGTTTGGGATCTGGAAGAAAAAGGATCCCACGACGGGGGTGAGACTTACGTCTCAGCAAGCTAGCCTAATCCTAATTTAGACCATCGGTCTCACTAGACGGTACAATCATAACAACAACAAACATCTAGTGGCATAAAGGCATGTATCGTTTATACGAAAGCACCATAATATACAACTTGCGAAGAAATTGACATCTAAGACCAGATATAAAGAAAGTCACCCAAGCTTCCGTACTGGCCAAGAATCATAGTAATACCATAGGAAGTAATAATAAATTCAATTCTCAATCCACAACTCAATGGAATATCATGACAAATAAACCCGCGTTAAGACGCATCAAGTTTACTTACCAATTTCCAACTCATGTCAACATATACAATTCCTTATCCCGTGTTAGGATGCATCAGGATATCATTCAATCGCAACCTCGCGTTAAGACGCCCCAGGGTATCCTTAGGATGCAATCCCGCGTTAAGGCGTCTCAAGATATGCTCACAATACGATCTCGCGTTAAGACGCCTCAGGATACCATAGGTCTTGACAAATACCTCAAGTCAAGAAATGCCTCAACAATCATTTAATCACATTCTCATCATGAGAATTTCATAAAGTCGATCGCAAACCAAATGCTTGTCGAAATGATCGAATTTCATCACAAAAGTAACTCGAGGGTCGAGTAACCCATGGTCACATAATCAAGCAAACCTTGCCAACAAGCACATCACCAATTCAGTTAAAAGAACTACTACTTTAGTAGCAAGCGAGCATACATGACTCATTCCTCAACGTTTCCATTCAATTTCCACTCAACCAAGCATAACAGAATCCTCAACTCATTGATCCTGCAATAAAATCATCCAGTTGCGTCCTAATGTTCTAATATAAGTTTAGGGGTCACTTACCTTCGCTTAAGTTAGCAATTCTCGCTAAAATTCCCTCGTCAAGTTCGTCTTCAATTCGACTTCTCCGCTGTCCAAAACAAGGCAACAAAACGATTTTGGAACTATCCATCGTTACAATCAATTTATCCAATTTAGCCCCAAATCCATCAATCGTAGACCTCATTAACAACTCAAGAGATACTCTAGCATATCCTAATGCCACATTTAGAGCATGGAGACACCATGAACAGCCCCTAACCGAACCAGACTACTCTGATTTAAGGCAGAGCAGAAATCGATTCTACACTTTCTTGCTCTAACAGTCCACACATCACCCTTAACTCCAATTTTTTTTTCACCAATTCACTTGGAGCAACCTTAATCAACATGTTATAGAGCCCTATGGAGATTTTCGAAGTCAATAAGCACTCCTAAGGCCTCCAAACAGACCGACTCTTCTCAGTTCACCGGCGGTCAGAATTTGTCCGGAAATTCAACCCCAATCAAACCATCAAAACCTAATTGAAACTTAACTCAATCACCGGCACTAACTCAATGAACATAGTACTACATGTCATGTAACTCCCATAAAAATTTTGGAGCCATTTGAAGTCTCCAACCATAGGCCTCTCTCGGTTAGCTTAGAATCTGCCCAGTTTTCTTCCAAAAATTTCCATAAATCAATCACACCTCCAAAAATCACGAAACAAATTGGAGCTTGTCAAGGACAGGTTAAAATAACCTGTCATGATTGGTGGCTAGCCAAAAGATCACCAGAGGAGGCACTCGTACGGACCAAACCGGATGGTAGAAACTAGTCGGCAGGAGCAATTTTCTTTTCTTGGAGAAATTGCTCAATTGGGAAGGAAGAAGAAGATGGCTCACGGATTTTTGAGGGGATATGGTAGATGATATGCTCCTAATCACTTTTGATTAGACTTCTAGAAGGTTTGAGTGAGTGGATGATTAATGACCATCATCCATGCATTGACACATGTCATAGAGTCAATTATATCAAGACTCCATGACCCCATTGACTCCATTGACTCCATAGATTTTTCAGCAGCCTTGGGGAGGAAGGAAATTTGTCAAATGACTAAAATGCGCTTCTCAATTCATTAAGGCAAGGTTAACTCTCCAAGAGCAAAATGGTCTTTTCACACCTTTCGTCGGAAATTTCGTTTTCCTGATATTTTTCACTCTCGACAAGGTGGCGTCCAATCCATATCAAATGTTGGAATCCCTCATTTTCATTTTTCAAATTTTGAGATCCCACCTCATGATCGATCCTCCGTCGATCGAATTTCAATTTGTCATGAATTAATGGGTGGCTCTTACGGAAGTTACGCGTATCGACTTTGTGATTCTCATCATACTTAGGATAACTCAAATTACAAAAATTTTGATTGTCATGTAATCGTGAGGGTCTATCGCTAGCCCCGATGGTAACGATCGTCACAATTCAATTTAGAAAAATTTTACAAATTATACTTTGGTCAAGCGGTATCACCCGCGTTCCAACCGTACAACACTAGCAATGATTTCCTTAATCATTTTTAGATAGGCCTTAGCTCTAAATGTTCCCTCGACAATCCTTATGGTGAAAGTGTCCTTTTCTAATCGAGTTTCCTAGGTCCACGTACCTTGTTGCGCGTTAGCCTTTCCTCTTCGGTTAATTAACTCGAGATTGATCAGATCCGAGCGAGACATAACTGAAATACCTCGATAGATATCTTACATTCAAAGGTCTCGAAATGATAGGAAATTCAGAATATCACAACTCTTCCCCCCTAAGGGACTTTCAATCTTGGCATGCTCTTACAAAATAGTCCTCCATCATTTCATGCAATTCTGATGTTGATTGGTGGCAATGTGGATTATTGTATGTCTACAACTGGCTACAATATTTATGTAGGCCAGAATCTTATATAGTAGTGCTTTAGAAAACAACATCATTCACTCGTTCATCCACCGAAGCCAAGTGTTACGTTGTCTCTGCAGCTACTTCTCAATTCACATGGGTTCGATTTCTAATGCATGAACTTGGAGGATCTTCTTAAACCATACCTAACTTTTATTGTGATAGCGGCTATTGCTCCACCAAGTCGTCCTTGGTAGCCTCGATATTGATTACCTCGTCGGTGTCTTCCAGGATTGGGGTCCTCTCGGAAATATTCCTCTAGCCAACTGCTGACCCCTCGGCCACTACCGAATCCCGAGCGGGATGATACCAATTGGGGATCACCCCACGGGGTACCTCGATAGGCTTCAGTGGTCCCGTAGTGACTTTCCCTACCCTCCTAAACCAAGCCTCGAACCTATGAGGCTTCCAGCTCTTTTCACCCTCGTCAACCCAGACTACAGTGTACTTCCTAACATATACGGTTCTCTGTCCGTCCGGGAACTCATCAAAATAAGCGGACATTTCTTTTGGGTCACCAAATCTAATTGGCCACATTTCTCACAACCTAGGATATGAAAATGGGGTCCCACAATGGGGTGAGATTTACATCTCAGTAAGACAGGTCTTAACCTAGGTTAGGCTGACCGTACACTCAGGTGGACGCAATCATGAACGAAAATGCACAAGCAATCACATGAGACATTCAGCAGTCATTAAACAACATATGGGTACAAACGAGTGTCAAGCATGCAATCATGACATCATATCAAATCATTGAAATCAAGCACATATTCCCAAGCCAGATCACACTTTCCACCCTTCCAATCCTCCTTATTTTCACGTCCCGGTTTAGAACGCCTCAGGCTCGGTCCACGTAAATACGGCTCAGACCATCTCATTGACAAACCTGTGTAAACGCATCAGGTTTTCAATTTCATTCTAGGCCTGTGTCGACACATCTCAAATTCCACCTCGCGTCTCAACCCATCAGGACATTGGCCATTTCAACCTCGCGTCTCGTACGCCTCAGGGTACAATTCAACAGAAACCCTGCGCCTCAACACCTCAGGGTATCCATCCACACAACCTCGCGTCTCAACACCTTAGGGTGTCACAAGTTTCTCAGACATGCCAAATGCTCATTTCAATTCAAAACTCATGGTAAAGTGTAAACTCATGCAACGAGCAACACATCTGTGGCATGCGAGACAATTATGTTTAACACTCAAATGTGGCAATCAATTCATGGCACAAGCATTTTCAAGCATTCAAGCCATCTATACCTCTCAAGGACGCACAATGGACAATCACACCATAAACTCCCAAGAGCCAATCTAATTCACACTCAAGTCACCCAATCGAGTCCAATCCTCCTAGCCAAAGTTTAGAAACTTCTTACCTTGTGCTAAAACCATCACAAATCTTCTTCCAAGTGCTTCAATGGTTCGGTCTTAGTTTTCCAACAACAATTCAACTGCGCAACCTAAGGAAATTCACCCAATCGTCAATTTTTCTTGCTCAAATCGTCAATTCACTAAACATACACCTCAATGACATGTTTATCGACATCCTAGTACGTCTCAACGATGAATTTGGGACTCAATTCCATCACCAACGGCCCCCCACGGATTCGATATGCACAGAGCCGAAACATGGCATTTTCGATTATGTGCATATCTCAACTAATCTGCCCTTAAACTAACTTAAATCCTTAATTTATCCACTAATCTACTTGCTAACATGTAGTTCTAGGGGTTGAGAAGCCTCACCGAAGATTTGAAGTCGAGGCGACGCCGGTTCCTCCAAGTCCTCAACGGGTCAATTTTTGTCCTTGAAACACAAAAACCATTTGGGGTCAAAACTCTATCAAATTCCTCCAAACTTTTTACCACAACTCAGTCTACATGTCCTCTAAATGTCCACAAAATTTAGCCAAAATATTCAAAGGTTTCGGGGTCCTACGGAGTCTAAACAGTGGCTTACCTTCAGTTGCCACGGTTTTCGTCGACTTCCGGAGGAATGGCCTGCCAGAACTCTTCAGTGGGTCAAATGACTTGATTCCACTTGGAGATTGTCGCCAAGAGGTTGGGAAAGGTGCTGGTGGTCGGCTCGACAGCTAAAAGTCGCCGAAAGTGGCACTCGACAGGGGCAATGGCGGCGGCAGAACCTGATCGGGCGATGAGCTCTCTTGGCGTGAAGAAAGAAGGAAGAAGAAGAAGAGAAATGGCAGAGTACGATGGGGTTCGGCTGAGGGAGTGAGGGAGAGGGGTATATACACCATTTCAAGAGTTAAACCCAAAGAATGGCATGTTAAAAGTTGTTCATTAAATGCCAATGCGTAATCCTTTGACACTTGTCCCTATGTCAATCAAGGCTCATCCAATGGCTGTCAATTTCTCAAATTTTTGGCAGTTATAGTGGGGTATCAATGATCAAAATGCCCTCGTCCAATTATTAAGGCAAGGTTAAGGCTTGAGGGGTAAAATGGTAATTTTACCCTCGACGTCCGAAACGTCGTTTTTCTGATTCCGATTTTCTACGATAACGCGACGGCTAATCCAATTATAATGTTGGAATTCTTGATTCTCCATTTTATAATTTCGAGACTCGACTCTAAATCATTCCTCTATTCGATGTGATTCCAGCCTATTTCGAACTGACGGGCGACTTTTGCACACGTTACGCGTATCGACTCTGTGATTTATATCACACTTAGCGCTCGTCAATTCATGGCGACTCTGGTTGTTATGTAATTGCGATGGTCTATTACTAGTTCCGACGGTCTCGATCGTTATCGTTCGATTAAGGAAAATTTTACAAATTATACTTTGGTTGAGCGGTATCACCCGCGCTCCAATTGTATAACGCTAGCAATGCATTCCTTAGCCGTTGTTAGATCGGCCTTTTATGACTCTAAATATTCCATCAGCAATCCTTATGGTTGAAGTGCCATTTCCTATTTGAGTTCCCTAGGTCCACGTACCTTGTCTCGCGTTAACCTTTCCCCTTTGATCAATCAACTCGAGATTGATCAGATCCGAACGAGATACGACTGAAATACATCGTTAGATACATTCTCATTAATGAGTCTCGAAATTTCAGGAAAAATCATAATGTCACATTTTTCATATTCATTGAAAACACTAGCAATATTAACACACTCTATTAAAAAAAATGCGTAGTGGGATAATAAATACCGGTTAAAGTTTTGGTAGAATAATTAAAAACTTTCAAAAAATCTAAAAAAATTTTGCAAACGTCCCAATGTTGTGAGACTAAAGCAATATCGGGAACAATATTCGAAATAAAGGAACATAATAAATCTTTGTAATCAAAAGTTTGTAAAAACGTCTTGTAGGTAGAATTCCAATGAGTCGAAATATCTTTTGGAAACCTTTTTGTCGTTCTCCCATTTTATTTACAAAATTTTCACAACTCTTTTATCAGATGAGGACGGCTCCATAAAAATCTAATTGCACTATTCATTGGATGGAGATAAATCACAAGAGATCATAAACCATTTTGTACACAAAAATTCAAAACATGGCAAGCACATCTAATGTGAAAAAATTATCCGCCAAAAGTGGGAATGAAAGTAGAATTTGCGGAGGTATTATCAAAATCAATTGAAAAAAATTTATTAATCAAATTATATTCTTCTAAAATTTTCCTAATTAGTCTATAAATACTATGGGCCGTATGTCTTTTAGGGAAAACTCGAAATGCAAGAAGTTTGTTTTTAATAACCCAATCACCACCTATGCAATGGCATATGACACCCATATAAGTATTAATATTCCAAGCATCACTCCAAATATCACTACCTATATGTACACGTCCATTGAATTCTTCAAAAAAACTTATCAAATCATTTTTTTATTTTTTATAAACTTGTTTAAGTTCGTGTCTAAGAGTAGTTTTCGGAACAGATGGTGCGTGCGGAGCCAATGCGGTGTTTATCAAATATCTAAAATTTAAAATTTCACCAGTATTAAATGGAGCATGCTCAAGGGCAACATGTTCAGCTAATGTTTGTTTATAAAGTGCATGAATGAAACGGAATAAAGGATGATGGTTAGGATTGGCGAACTCGGAAATTTGTTGTTGGCTAGTATCGATCCCCGCTAGCGTTGGATGTTTTTTCGTCGGCATGTTCCGTAGCCATCTCCTTTACCGAGTTTGTATATTTTCGGATAATATTTACAACTTTTATGAAACTTGCATTCATTTTCATTCCATATTTTATTGAAGTATAGCCATAAGTCAGATTTTCAGCTCTTCCGTCCCGGCTCCTTTGCTATCGATGATTCTTCGACACCAGAGGAAGGATAAAAAATTTCTTGCGTTGGGATGTGCTCGACGTTGGGATTGTGAACATCGTCGTCTTCCCAACATGCATATTCACGAGAATCATATTCACGAACATGATAATCTGATTATCCCATCGGGCTCTTTCTCTTTTTCAGTATTTCTGCTTCCAGTTGCCATTTTTTGGGAAATTTGATTCAAGGAATTGAGAGAGAATAACCGATTGAGAGAATTTGACAGAATTTGAGAGATCGTGAGTTGAGAGTATTGGAGAGGATCGAGAGAAATTGTGAGAAAAATGAAGAGGGATTGATAGATTTTTACAGATATTTTTATTATTATTAATTTATTTTTTTAGGAAATTCCAACCACCATTTGCCTTCGGATGCAACAGTCCGTTGGCCCATTGGGCCTGGGGGAAAAGCCGCACGGCTCGTCTTGAGGGGCGTGGACCACGGGGCCCATACCCTTTGTTTTTAGTGCCAGTTCTAAAAAATCAGAAACCATGGGTTCCATCGACGGATATGTTCTGGGCCCACGGTTCTAAATGGCCATGTCTAGTCACACTAGTCAAACATGGAATTTTCTTGTTCTCCAGCAGAAAATAAGTCTTCAATATTATTAAGTTCCTTCGCCCTCTAAATCTAACTTCGATTCTAATTAAAGACCACACCAGATTTTGAACAAAACCAAAATCCTCCAAATATGCCGATGTTCGTGAACGGCTCAAACTCAATACATAATTTAACAAAATGATCTAGGGGATTTACACTACTTATTGGGAATTGAAGCGATCCACGTAAAGTCTAGTCTCTTTATCGCACAAAACACAGGTCTTAGTCTTGCAACCATGTGTGGAAGCCAAGGAAGTTGCCCTCGTGATAGCTATCAGTAGCTCTCTCAATATTGTCGACGTGTCAATTCATATAGATGCAAAATAAATATGGAAAGATCGCTGGTTTTCTTTAGTATCTAGCATTCACAAGACATGATATTGCTTTTGTGGTCAATAGAACGACTCCATTTATGCATCAACCAATTGAGTTATATTGGAGTACTCTAATCGTGATTTACGTTATCTCCAAGGTACTTTTAATCTTGGCATGCTCTTACAAAGTAGTCCTCCATCATTTCATGCATTTCTGATGTGGATTGGCGGCAATATGGATTATTGTATGTCTACAACTGGCTACAATATTTATGTAGGCCAGAATCTTATATAGTAGTGCTTTAGAAAACAACATCATTCACTCGTTCATCCACCGAAGCCAAGTGTTACGCTGTCTCTGCGGCTACTACTCAATTCACATGGGTTCGATTTCTAATGGATGAACTTGGAGGATCTTCTTAAACCATACCTAACTTTTATTGTGATAACATTGGTGCTACTTATGTGTGCGCTACTCTTATTTTTCATGCCAAAGTGACACATATTTGTCGTTGATAATCGCTTTGTTTGCGGCACGGTTAACAAAGGAGGATTGCGTGATAAAATCACATATGCACCAATAAAGCCTCTTATACGACAACGGTTTATTTATTTATGGTTCAAGAATGGCATTCGCAATTGAATGCGTCTCTTAGAGGGGTATATATATCAGAGGAAATATCTCTTTACGACAAAGCACTTCCAGAAATTGCTCTCAGTCAGATCAAGAATAGCCAAGCAGTTCTTGTACTCTTGCGAGTGCAGCAAGAGTTTTCAAAATTGGCAAGTTGATCTCATTTTTCTTCTACAGAGGTTAGAAAGGTCATCTCCAGAAAGTTATTTTGCCGCATTTATTCTAGCTAATGTATTTTCATGCATCATTAGCTACCTCGTACTTTAAATACATCTATGAAATAACACTAAAGTGTATCTTGTCCCGACAAGAGGTAGATATTCTTCGGAGAGAGAAGCATCAAGACAATCTTTGAAGGAAAAGTCGAGTCTAGAGAGTTATAGTCTATGAACTAAAAAGGTTTTTTCTTATTGAAGAGTGCTGTCATTGCCCTTATGCACAATGTTTGCATTTAGACCATGGAACGTGCAGGGATCCAAGTACAAGATTGTTAACTTCCGTACGTGAGTTTGACTGTCTATCAACCTCGGTAGAAAAATTACCAAACTAGATAGAGACAATTTTCTCAAAAGCAAATCTAATCTCAGAGTTGCTTCAAGTTCTAGATTTTCGAACAAATGTCAAAGGCTGAAAATTCTTCGACGAAATAGGAAATTTAATTTTTCAACGATCACCCTCCGCCCTCATTTCGACCGGATAGTTTCAAGTCCTGATGTCAGGCATAAGACGGCCCAAAATGGATTTTCCTTACTTTATCCATCTATCTACCGGACTTTAATCCATTAACTATTGTTTTTGCCTTGTTTGCTATGTTTTCATGTTTGATAATGTTGGTAACGAATGAAAAGGATTTTCATAAAAGAGAATATCGTAGACTTGAGGTACGTGCTCGCAAATAAGGCTAACATAATATGCTAAACCAAATTAACGAAATACTCAAGTTCAAAAGGGAACTTTCGAAGTTGAAAAGAGTGAAGCCTCGTCCAAAAGAGAGAGATTATTGAACAAAAGAGCCGTGAAACGACCATAACGAGACTCAAAGAGTAGTTACTGAGCTAGAAACTTCTTCCTGAGCTCCAACATGAATTCATAGACCTTGTGCGGGTCAGGCAAAGACTTAGCCACGCTCTCCCTTTGCATGCACCGCTCGGCCCATGCCACCAACTTGGGGCACTCTTCCCCGATGCTAAAATTGGCCAGTTTCTCCAAACCATAGAACCAGCTATAGAATGGTATCAGCGACACATCCACATACCCAAACCTCTCGCCTCCAAAGTAAGCCTTGTCCCCAAGCTCTCCCTCCAGCACCTTCAAGCACTCGATGTTCTCCTCCTTCGCCGCCTCCAGGGCCTCCCCCGTTGATGCCCTTAAGACTCGTCCCCATGACATCTGCACCATCGTTTCATGTTACTACTTTAAGCACACTTAGAAAGGAAATGTGTCAAGGATTGGGCATTGTTGTCTTACCTTCTTGTCCACGTAGTCGGCCCAGAACCTAGCGCAGGCACGCTCGTGGGGATCGGAAGGCAAGAGTGGGTACTTGCCTCCCCAGGTCTCGTCGATGTACTGGACGATGACGAGGGACTCGCAAATAGGCTTGCCGTTGTGGACGAGGACAGGGATTTTCTTGTGGACCGGGTTGGTCTCCAAGAGCAGGGGGCTCTTGTTGCTGAGATCCTCCTCCCTCGAATCAAAGTCCACGCCCTTCTCTCTCAGGGCAATCCTGACCCTCATCCCGAACGCGCTTGGCCAGAAGTCCAACAATATCACTTCCTTTGCCATTGAAGCTCTGGTGATCCGAACTCAAGAAATGCTTTTGTTTTTTGTTTGTGGTGAAATGAAGTGAAGAGCAGGAGCTACATATATATAGCAGAAGAGAACATTGACTGCGGGTTTTCCTTCGAGGAGGGGCTGCTTGATGCTGTCATTGCTCGCGTCACTGGCCAGTCCAAATCTAGTCTCCATGCCCGGCCGATTATGTCATGGCTTAGGTGTAACATGAAGAAGTAACATAATCATGTCGTCCTTGACTTAGAGCCCAAGCTTTCATGTGTACATAAACCCTAGTTTTATGGCTCAAGAGTAAACAATTGTATACGACCTCAGAAAAAAAAAAAGAGAGTAAACAATTATACATAATTATGGATATAATATAACTCGTTGGCCGACCAGTGGTCATCCACGTGGCATTGCAAGTTCCTCGTGGTGATTCTTGACTTTCTATATAAGGGATTTTATATTAGTGTGGTAATCCACGTCCTAATCATTTTTGTTTCAACTTCAAAAATACCTTGCAGTGAAGCCCCATTCATATCTCAAACAGAAATATTTAAACTTGAAGGTAGCTAGTTTATGAAAATCCAAACCATGAATCTGCATAGATGAACATCTCATAAAAATAGCAAACATACCAAAAAAGCCATGATTTATTGCATTTGTGTCAATTCAGTCATAAATCTTTCAATTTAGACAGTTCAAACACAAACACTTTAACAATTTGCTAATTCAATTGTGAATGTTTTAATTGTGTCAGTTTAGTAATCAATCGTTTGATAGTTTGTCAATTTAGTCTTTCCAATCAATTTTAGTTAGAAATGTTGGCATAGAAGTCTAGTTGGTACTGGCTATCCTATGTGATATGCCCAGAGTTGACGTTGGCAATTTAGTAATTTTTTTATTTATGCTTATTCTTTACTATTTTTTTCCTTTCTGTTGGGAGCGCGCAGCAAAAGTCCGATACTTTCACCTAAGGAGATCATACAGAGGTAGCGCAAGTCTGAACCTATCAATATATCTAATTGGATCTACCTTCTCTCGTTATTGGCCAACTTGGACATATTAACTGCTCCACGCCGCGGTAAAAAATTATTATTTTTTGGGTATAATATTTGTCTTTTAAAGTGATATCCAATTTTTACCAAATAATGAATGGGACAAGATATCAAAATATCTGACTCTAAATCCATATTTTACCGAACAGAAGATAGGATATGATGATATCTCGTAGTTTCTTATCTTATCATATCTAGTCCTAGACTAGAAATCGGACGATCAAACGCAACCTTATTTTCGTTCCTCTTGTTACTGATTGGCCCACAAGTAGCTATATGTTTAGAGGATATTTGTGAACCTCTTCGTTTAGTACTTTCCTTTGTGCCGCAAAAGGAGTCCAATATATGGATCTGTCAAACTAGTCAAGCATGCAATTTTCTTTTTCTCCAGCGGAAGAAAACTCTTCAATGCTCTCAGGATCCCCCGCCCTCTAAATCTAACTTTTATTCTAACTAAAGACCACAACAGCATAGTGTCTGGTAACTAGTGGTACTAGATGAGCATTTCAGTTACTAAACATTACGTGGCACAAGTTCACTTAGTAGGAAGCCAAGACCTTCCATTCGTGACATCTGACGCGGGAGGCTACTATAACTACCTACCGAAGCTGATCATATTGGAGTTGGCGAATATTTCGGAGACCCTTATTTCTCACGCCAGGCCCGTCCACATGAGCTTAGGAAAACTGAAGTATGATCCAATGACGTGTAACCCTTGCGCATGGAATGTCAGAGTTCGGGGGAAGCGCCCCTGACATGGGTGTCCCGTTAATCGGTCAGCAGACAAGGCTTTTGTTTAAGTTGGTCCGTCTATTGTGGGATAAAAATGATTTTAGGTAGGCTTAGATTTTGGGTCCATTTAATACATATATATTATGCTCCTTTTCTGACTGATAATTGTAACATTTGTACGGTTGTAAATAGAATCACAATGAAAATCTCTTTTGCAGGACGTAGTACTATTCTAAGATGAATCTGGGGTAAATTATGCATAATATATTTTTCTTTTATTATCTATATGTTCGTTCTAAATCAGTTTACGATACATTTTTTCAAATCAGGCGTCTACCTTCGCCTACTGAAAGCCCATATGTTCCCTCCAAATCTTTTTCTTCGCTAAAGAGAGGGAATACGAAGAAAACTTACGGATAGATCCCTCCATTATGTTGGGAGTTCATTTCCTTGTCTCCAAAGGAGTCTAATAAATGGATTTCTTTTAAAAGTGGACTGTCTTGATGGGTCACACTAGTCAAACATGGAGTTTTCTTGTTCTCCAGAAGAAGATAAGTCTTCAGTATTTTTAAGTTCCCTCGCCCTCTAAATCTAACTTCTATTCTAATTAAAGACCACCCAAGATTTTGAACAAAACCAAAATCCTCCGAATTGGCTGATTTTCATAAACTGCTCAAAATCAAGACATAATTTAACAAAATGATCTAGGGGATTTACACTACTTATTGGGAATTAAAGCGAGCCACATAAAGTCTAGCCTATTTATCACACAAAACATAGGCCTTAGTCTAGCAACTATGTGTGGAAACCAAGGAAGTTGCTCCCCCGATATCTACCAGTAGCTCTCTCAATATTAACTACAAAAAAAACATGGATTTAGCTACGAAAATTTGCGATGAAAAAAATTCGTCGCTAATTTACAACGGAAAAATCAATTTGTCGATATTTGTGACGAAATTGGTGACGAAAGAAATTCGTGGCTAATTAGGGATGAAAACAATGACCAAACAGATTCATCGCTAATTAGCCACGAATTTAGCGATAAAAAATTTTTTCATAGCTAATTAGCTACGGAACTTTTTTGTCACTAATTTCGTAACTAATTAGCTATGAAAAACTTTTTTGTCGCTAATAGTCAATTCACTAAACATACACCTCAATGACATGTTTATCGACATCCTAGTATGTCTCAACGATGAGTTTGGGACTCAATTCCATCACCAGTAGCCCCCCACAGATTCGGTATGCATAGAACCGAAATAGGGCATTTTCGATTATGTACATATCTCAACTAATCAGCCCTTAAACTAACTTAAATCATCAATTTATCTACTAATCTACTTACTAACATGTAGTTCTAGGGGTTGATAAGCCTCACCGAAGATTTGAAGTCAAGACAACGCCGGAAAGTCTTCGAACCACGTCAGTTCCTCCAAGTCCTCAACCAGTCAGTTTTTGTCCTTCAAACACAAGACCCATTTGGGGTCAAAACTCCATCAAATTCCAACAAAATTTTTACCACGACTCAGTATACATGTCCTCTAGATGTCCACAAAATTTTTTCAAAAGATTCAAAGGTTTCGGGGTACTACGGAGTCTAAACAGTGGCTTACCTCCAACTGCGACGGTTTTCGTCGACTTCCCGGAGAATGGCCAGCCGGAACTCCTCAGTGGGTCAAATGACTTGATTCCACTTGGAGGTTATCGGCAAGAGGATGAGGAAGGTGCTGGTGGCCGGCTCGACGGCTGGAAGTCACCGGAAGTGGCGCTTGACGGAGACGATGGCGGCGGCAGAACCTGGTCGATTGAAGAGCTCTCTCGGCGTGAAGAAAGAAGGAAGAAGAAGAGGAGAAATGGCACTGGAAGAAGGGGTTTGGCCGAGGGAGTGAGAGAGAGGGGTATATACACCATTTCAAGAGTCAAACCCCAAAGAATGGTAAGTTAAAAGTTGTTCATTAAATGCCAATGCCTAATCCTTTGACACTTGTCCATTTGTCAATCAAGGCTCATCCAATGGCTGCCAATTTCTCAAATTTTCAGCAGCTATAGTGGGTATTAATGACCAAAATGCCCTCATCTAATTATTAAGGCGAGATTAAGGCTTGAATAGCAAAATGGTAATTTTACCCTCGACGTCCGAAACGTTGTTTTTCTAATTTCAATTTTCTTCGATAAGGCGACGACCAATCCAATTAAAATGTTGGAATTCTTGATTCTCCATTTTATAATTTTGAGACTCGTCTCTGAATCATTCCTCTATCCGATGTGATTCCAGCCTATCCCGAACTGACAGGCTACTTTTGCAGACGTTACGCGCATCGACTCTGTGATTCATATCACACTTAAGGCTCATCAATTCGTGGTGACTCTAGCTGTCAAGTAATTGCGAGGGTCAATTATTAGTTCCAACAATCTCGATCGTCATCGTTCAATTTAGGAAAATTTTGCAAATTATACTTTGGTTAAGCGGCATCACCCGCGCTCTAATCGTATAACGCTGGCAATGCATTCCTTAACCCTTTTTAGATCTGCCTTTTATGGCTCAAAATATATCCTCGGCAATCCTTATGGTCAAAGTACCATTTCCTATTTGAGTTCCCTAGGTCCACGTACCTTATCTTACGTTAGCCTTTCCCCTTTGATCAGTCAACTCGAGATTGATCAGATCCGATCGAGATACGATTGAAATACATCGTTAGATACATTCTCATTAATGAGTTTCGAAATGACAGGAAAAATCAGAATGTCACAACTCTTCCCCCCTTACAAAAATTTCATCCTCAAAATTTACAAATAACCAGTTACTCAAACAAATGGGGGTATCGACGCCTCATCATTTCCTCGCTTTCCCACGTAGTGCCTTCGGTTCCATAGTGCTCCCAAACAACTTTGACCAATGGAATCGTCTTATTCCGTAGAATCTGCTCCTTTCGATCTTCGATCCTGACTGGCTTCTCTACATGGGACACTCTGTCATCCACTTCTATAACTTCATAATCCAGCACATGCGTCGGGTCCGGCTCGTACTTCCGTAGCATTGACATATGGAAGACGTTGTGCACTTGGGACAAGTTAGGCGGCAAGGCAAGCTTGTAGGCTAAGGTCCCAGTCCGATCCAAAATCTCAAAAGGTCCTACGTACCTTGGACTCAGTTTCCCTTTCTTTCCAAATCGAGATAGTCCCCTCGTTAGCGACACCTTAAGGAAAACATGATCGCCTACTTGAAACTCCAAAGGCTTACATCATTTATCCGCATAACTCTTCTAACGACTCTGTGCCATTTTTAGCATATCCCGAATTATTTTCACCGCCTCTACTGATTGCTCTACCAACTCTAGGCCGGTAATGCTTTTTTCTTCAACTTCGTCCCAGCAAATCGATGTCCTGCAAGCCCTTCCATAAAGTGCCTCAAAAGGTGCCATTCGAATGCTCTGTCGATAGCTGTTATTATACACGAACTCTACTAAATGTAGCTGATCCTCCCATCCACCTTTGAAGTCTATCACGTACGCTCGTAACACATCTTCGAGCGTCTGAATCGTCCTTTCCAATTATCCGTCCGTCTATGGATGGTATGCCGTACTAAATTGTAATCGAGTTTCCATGGCATCTTGAAGACTCTTCCAAAAGTTCGCCGTGAACTTGGGATCTCTATCCGATGTAATCGTCACGGGTACTCCATGTAGCCTCACTATCTACTGCATGTACAGTTCAGCATATCTATCCATCACGAAATCCTTTCGCACAGGAATGAATTGTGCAGACTTGGTCAATCGATCTACGACTACCCAAATAGAATCATGGCCTCTCTGGCTCCTTGGTAGTCCCATTACAAAATCCATCATTACGTACTCTCATTTCCATTCAGGAATCTCTGACGGCTGTAACAATCCACCAGGCTTACTGTGTTGTGCCTTCACCTGTTAGCATGTTAAGCACTTCGCCACATACCTTGCTACATCCACCTTCATCCCGTTCCACCAATAGTATTGACGCAAATACTGATACATTTTCATTCGACCTAGGTGGATACTATAATTTCTTCTATGAGCCTCTGATAAAATCATTTCCCTAAGCTCTTTGTCCTTTGGTACGCATAAACGTCCTCGAAACTTCAAAATCTCGTCTTCTAACACTTGGAACTCTAGTTTCCTCTTCGTAGCATCCATCTCCAAGATTTTCTGAATTTTCGGATTCGTGGACTGTAAGGCTTTTATCCTTTCCTAGATATCGGGTTCTATCCTCAGTATGGCCATCAAACTGGATAGCTGATAGACTTCTAATCTGAACTCAGAATCCCTCAAGTTCTCAAATAACGACCACTCTTTTTCCAGTAAACAGGCAATGCTCGATTTCCGACTGAGCGCATCTGCGACTCTGTTTGCCTTCCTATGGTGATATAATATGTCGCAATCATAATCCTTAAGTAGCTCCATCCATCAACGCTACCTCATATTCAGTTCCTTTTGAAAAATAGATACTTCAGGCTCTGGTGGTCAGTATAAATTTGGAACTTCTCGCCACACAAATAATGCCTCCAGATCTTCATAGCAAAGATGATTGCTACCAGTTTCAAGTCGTGAATTAGATAATTCATCTCGTGCGATCTCAGCTGTCGGGACGCATAGGCAATCACTCTTCCATGTTGCATTAGCACACAGCCAAGTACCTTTAGTGAAGCATCGCTATATATCTCATAGCCTTCAGTTCCTGATGGAATCGTCAATATAGGTACGGTCGTTAACCGATGCTTGAGCTCTTGGAAACTCCTTTCATACTTATCCGTCCATTCGAACTTCGTTTCTTTCTTAGTCAATCTTGTTAGTGGAATGGCTATGGAAGAAAACTTCTCCACAAAACGTCTGTAATATTCTGTCAATCCTAAGAAACTTCGGACTTCCGTGACCGTAATAGGTCTAGGCCAGTTCATAACGGCTTCGATCTTCGCAGGATCCACCGCAATTACTTCTCCAAATACCACATGGCCAAGAAATGCCACTTTATTTAGCCAGAACTCGCATTTGCTAAACTTAGCGTAAAGCGAGTGCTCCCTCAAAGTCTGCAAAACAATTCTCAGATGCTCATCGTGTTCCTCGTTACTCTTTGAATAAATCAGGATATCGTCAATAAAGACTATAACAAATATATCCAAAAATTCTTTGAACACCCGATGCATCAAGTTCATAAATGCGGCTAGAGCATTGGTCAGCCCAAAAGGCATCACAGTGAATTCATAATGACCATCCTAAATGCAGTTTTAGGTATATCTTCCTTCTTAATTCTCAACTGATGATACCTAGTCCTCAGGTTAATCTTAGAGAACACCGCAGCTCCTTGCAACTGATCGAATAAGTCATCAATTCTTGGCAGTGGGTACTTGTTCTTTACAGTCACTTGATTCAACTGTCTGTAGTCGATGCACAAACGTAAGGACCCATCCTTTTTCCTCACAAACAACACCTGCGCTCCCCACGGTGAAGCACTCGGTCGAATAATTTCTTTATCCAATAATTCTTGCATTTGCACCTTTAACTCTTTCAATTCCGATAAGGACATTCTATAGGGTGCCTTCGAGATCGGCTCCGTCCCAGGAGCTAACTCAATCAAGAATTCAATTTCTCGCTCTAGTGGCAACCTTGGTAACTCTTGGGGAAAAATGTCGAGAAACTCACGCACTACCGGGAAATTTTCTAATTTAGGTTTCTCAGCAGTCATGTCCATAGCTGCGACTAAGTACGCCTGACATCTTTCAGCTATCAATTCTGTCGCTTCAAGTGATGAGACTAAAGGAATCGAGGTCCCTCCTCGACTTCCCACAAATTCAAAGCTAGGGCGACCTTCCGGATCGAAACGTATTATCCTACTACCACTATCAACTACTGCCCTTTGTTTACCCAACCAGTTCATTCCTATGATCACATCAAAGTCATACATGGGCAACACAGCCAAGTCTATACTCTCTTTACTACCCTCAATTATGATTTTACAATCAGCACAGCCCAACGAAACCAGCACATTATTTTCAACGGAGTGTCAACATGCAGAATTACACTCAACGGATTTAACTTCATATCAACCAAATCAATAAACCGAGCAGACACAAACGAGTGTGATGCGCTAGGATCAAATAAAGCATACTCAGCTTGGTCACACAAATAACCGTACCCATGATCACGCCTGACGTTTCTGCTGCTTCTCTGCGTGCCACGACATAAACTCTCTCCTGAGTTGGGGGTCGGTTATGATCATTTTGGGGAGTGGCAACCGACGATCCTACTTGTGGTCGTTGCCCTTGAGGTCTATTCGCTGGAGCTTAGTTCGGGCAAGTCCTCATCTGGTGGCCCAACTGACCACACTTGAAACACAACCCAGTCCTTGCCTGGCAGGGTCCATCACCATGTCTTCTGCCACAGAGGCGGCAACTCTAGTTCATTGAATTCGGCGGCTTCACAATATTCTTTCTTATCAGAGGGACGAAGCGTCTATTGCCTGCCACCGGTCTCTTACCAATCTGGCGATTGTCTCGGAACGAGTTAAACCGCGATCTAGATGCGGCATTTCTCTCCTTCAAGTTCCTCTCAATCATTTGTCCCCGTTCATAGATTTCCTTGTAGGTCTTCAAGTTTAGAGCTATCATCTGACTGCGAAGCTCAGGCCTCAGTCCATCCCGAAATCTCCGCGCCTTCTCTAGGGGATCCTCTACCGATCGGGGTGCATACCTCAATAATTTGGAGAACTCAGCTTCATACTAGTCTACCGTTAGGTGATTCTGACGTAGCTGTAAAAACTCCACTTGCTTCCTTTCCTAGGCTGTCTCCGAGAAGTACTTGTCATTGAATGCCATAGTAAAGGCATTCCAGGTCAAGGCTGTTCCTTCTAGAAAGACTCCATTCTTGATGGCAGCCTACCAATCATTTGCGGTCTCCTCCAATTGATACACTGCAAGCAGTACATTTTCCTCATCTGTGCGCCTCAGCACTCCAAAGGCCTTTTCCAGTTTCTCGATCCATCTCGGTGCTAGTTCGGGGCCTCTAGTCCCGTCGAACTGGGTTGGCTTCAGCTTGATAGACTGCTTGACCAGTTGGCCTATTTATCTACCCACAACCACTTCTTCCTAGGCATTCCCTACCTTATTGCCTTGGTCATGATCGCCATTGTTTCCATTGCCCCCATTATTACCATTATTGGCATTGACGGCAGCTATTGCGGCTCCTACCGCTTGGGCTATGGCATCATCCCTATCTTGGATCTGCCTGTCGATGAGGTCGCCAATCCTTTCGAGTGCCCTCAGTACTCCATTCATTCTTGGGTCTTCCGCCATAGATGGCCTCGAACTAGAGGCTCCGCTCCTGGGTCTTCCAAGTCTTCTAGATGGATTACTCATTCTTGTATAATTCCACTAAGCCTAGACCGCCACAATTTCATCAAGGAGTTAGTAACTCATTCATCCAACCAAGTCCAAAGCTACCAAACTATGCCTTAATAGAAACAGTCATAACATAGCGATCTTCCGCACAACTAATTCCATAGGCACTTCACTAAACAGTCCATGGTCATTACCCCATTTCGTCCACTTCAACGATTCACCAAAACTAGCCATGCTCATCTACTCAGCATACCAAAATCCAAATATGACTTTCAGCGTTAAGCACAAAACTTAATCTCCGTAAATCACCACAATCTTATTAGGACCAATGTCAATCACATGCGCTAAGTCATAAGCCATGCATCTCATGCCTTATTCTAACAAGTCTCCTAAGGTCTCGCTACCTGTTCTGTCCTAACTTAATCCTCCTTATCACTCAAATCCTCGATCAATTTGGATCGAGCTGACCTTGCTCTGATACCAAGCAAAATGGGTGATGTCACGCCCCGCGCCCCGGGCACGAGCGCACAACTCCCTACAAGCACAAAATCTCTCAAACGTCCCATGATTCACATAAATCAAGAGATGTATAATATCGATAGCATGCAGAAGCGATAATGTACAAATTCCTCCGTACAATAATAAAAGGGGACCAGGGTAACGAGAACATCAATAAATAAATATAACCTCCCAACTGTTCACACACAAGCACTGGCAGACTAAACCTGCTGGTCGGTAGGGGTGACAGGACTAGTACAAAAGACGATCATCAACATCTCCAAAAGAAGCAGGGCCTCGAGGTGATAATCAAAATATCAGCCCAGAAAATGGAAACTCCTAAGTCGAGCTACTAGAGGCGCCAGTCTCTTTAGCATCCTCTGTAGGCTCGTACTTCGAGAAAGTCTCTGAGCAAACCTCCATTGTATCCTCTATCGTCTCGTCAGTTAACGGCTCCACCAAGTTATCCTCGGTAGCCTCGATATGGATTACCTCGTCGGTGTCTTCCAGGATTGAGGTCCTCTCGGGAATATTCCTCTAGCCAACTGCTAACCCCTCGGCCTCTACCGAATTTCGAGCGGGATGACACCAATTGGGGATCACCCCACGGGGTGCCTCGGTAGGCTTTAGTGGTCCCGTAGTGACTTTCCCTACCCTCCTAAACCAAGCCTCAAACCTATGAGGCTTCCAGCTCTTTTCACCCTCGTCAACCCAGACTACAGTGCACTTCCTAACGTATACGGTTCCCTGTCCGTCCGGGAGCTCATCAAAATAAGCGGACATTTCTTTTGGGTCACCAAATCTAATTAGCCACATTTTTCACAGCCTAGGATATGAAAATGGGGTCCCACAATGGGGTGAGATTTACATCTCAGTAAGACAGGTCTTAACCTAGGTTAGGCTGATCGTACACTCAGGTGCATGCAATCATGAACGAAAATGCACAAGCAATCACATGAGACATTCAACAGTCATTAAACAACATATGGGTACAAACGAGTGTCAAGCATGCAATCATGGCATCATATCACATCATTGAAATCAAGCGCATATTCCCAAGCCAGATCACACTTTCCACCCTTCCAATCCTCCTTATTTTCACGTCCGGGTTTAGAACGCCTTAGGCTTAGTCCACGTAAATACGACTCAGACCATCTCATTGACAAACCCCCGTAAACGCATCAGGTTTTCAATTTCATTCTAGGCCTATGTCGACACATCTCAAATTCCAACTCGCTTCTCAACGCATCAGGACATTGGCCATTTCAACCCCGCGTCTCGTACGCCTCAGGGTACCATTCAACACAAACCCTACGCCTCAACACCTCAGGGTATCCATCCACACAACCTTGTGTCTCAACGCCTCAGGGTGTCACAAGTTTCTCAGACATGCTAAATGCTCATTTCAATTCAAAACTCATGGTAAAGTGTAAACTCATGCAACAAGCAACACATCTATGGCATGCGAGAAAATTATGTTCAACACTCAAATGTGGCAATCAATTCATGGCACAAGCATTTTCAAGCATTCAAGCGATCTATACCTCTCAAGGATGCACAATGGACAATCACACCATAAACTCCCAAGAGCCAATCTAATTCGCACTCAATTCACCCAATCGAGTCCAATCCTCCTAGCCAAAGTTTAGAAACTTCTTACCTTGTGCTAAAACCATCACAAATCTTCTTCCAAGTGCTTCAATGGTTTGGCCTTAGTTGTCCAAGAACAATTCAACCGCGCAACCCAAGGAAATTCACCTAATCGTCAATTTTTCTTGCTCAAATCGTCAATTCACTAAACATACACCGCAATGACATGTTTATCGACATCCTAGTACATCTCAATGATACATTTGGGACTCAATTCCATCACCAATGGCCCCCCACAGATTCGATATGCACAGAGCCGAAACAGGGCATTTTCGATTCTATGCATATCTCAACTAATCTGCCCTTAAACTAACTTAAATCCTCAATTTATCCACTAATCTACTTGCTAACATGTAGTTCTGGGGGTTGAGAAGCCTCACCAAAGATTTGAAGTCGAGGCGACGCCGAAAAGTCCTCGAACGGCGCCGGTTCCTCAAGTCCTCAACCGGTTAGTTTTTGTCCTTCAAACACAAGAATCATTTGGGGTCAAAACTCTATCAAATTCCTCCAAACTTTTTACCACAACTCAGTCTACGTGTCCTCTAAATGTCCACAAAATTTAGCCGAAATATTCAAAGGTTTCGGGGTCCTACGGAGTCTAAACAGTGGTTTACCTTCAGTTGCGACGGTTTTCATCGACTTCCGAAAGAATGGCCTGCCAGAACTCTTCAGTAGGTCAAATGACTTGATTCCACTTAGAGATTGTCGGCAAGAGGATGGGAAAGGTGCTGGTGGTCGGCTCGGTGACTAAAAGTCGCCAAAAGTGGCGCTTGACAGGGGCGATGGCGGCGGCAGAACCTGATCGGGCGAGGAGCTCTCTCGACGTGAAGGAAGAAGGAAGAAGAAGAAGAGAAATGGCAGAGTAAGATGGGGTTCGGCTGAGGGAGTGAGGGAGAGGGGTATATACACCATTTCAAGAGTCAAACCCCAAAGAATGGTAGGTTAAAAGTTGTTCATTAAATGCCAATGCCTAATCCTTTGACACTTGTCCATATGTCAATCAAGGCCTATCCAATGGCTGTCAATTTCTCAAATTGTTGGCAGTTATAGTGGGGTATCATTGATCAAAATGCCCTCATCCAATTATTAAGGCAAGGTTAAGGCTTGAGGGGCAAAATGGTAATTTTACCCTCGACATCCGGAACGTCGTTTTTCTGATTCCAATTTTCTTCGATAAAGCGATGGCTAATCCAATTATAATGTTGGAATTCTTGATTCTCCATTTTATAATTTCGAGACTCGTCTCTAAATCATTCCTTTATTCGATGTGATTCAAACCTATCACGAACTGACGGACGACTTTTGCAGACGTTACGCGTATCAACTCTGTAATTCATATCACACTTAGGGCTCGTCAATTCATGACGACTTTGGTTGTTATGTAATTGCGATGGTCTATTACTAGTTCCGACGGTCTCGATCGTCATCGTTCGATTTAGGAAAATTTTACAAATTATACTTTGGTTGAGCGGCATCACCCGCGCTCCAATCGTATAACGCTAGCAATGCATTCCTTAGCCGTTCTTAGATCGGCCTTTTACGACTCTAAATATCCCATCAGCAATCCTTATGGTTGAAGTGCCATTTCCTATTTGAGTTTCCTAGGTTCACGTACCTTGTCTCGCGTTAACCTTTCCCCTTTGGCCAATCAACTCGAGATTGATCAGATCCGAGCGACGACCGAAATACATCGTTAGATACATTCTCATTAATGAGTCTCGAAATTACAGGAAAAATCATAATGTCACATTTTTCATATTCATTAAAAACACTAGCAATATTAACTCACTCTATTAAAAAAAATGCGTAGTGGGATAATAAATACCAGTTAAAGTTTTGGTAAAATCATTAAAAACTTTCAAAAAATCTAAAAAAAATTTGCAAACGTCCCAATGTTGTGAGACTAAAGCAATATCGGGAACAATATTTGAAATAAAGAAACATAATAAATCTTTGTAATCAAAAGTTTGTAAAAACGTCTTGTAGGTAGAATTCCAATGAGTCGGAATATCTTTTGGAAACCTTTTTGCCATTCTCCCATTTTATTTACAAAATTTTCCCAACTCTTTTATCAGATGAGGACGGCTCCATAAAAATCTAATTGCACTATTGATTGGATAGAGATAAATCACAAGAGATCATAAACCATTTTGTACACAAAAATTCAAAACATGACAAGCACATCTAATGTGAAAAAATTATCCGCCAAAAGAGGGAATGAAAGTAGAATTTGCGGAGGTATTATCAAAATCAATTGAAAAAAATTTATTAATCAAATTATATTCTTCTAAAACTTTCCTAATTAGTCTATAAATACTATGGGCCGTATGTCTTTCAGGAAAAACTCGAAATGCAAGAAGTTTTTTTTTAATAACCCAATCACCACCTATGCAATGGCATATGACACCCATATAATAATTAATATTCCAAGCATCACTCCAAATATCACTACCTATATGTACACGTCCATTGAATTCTCCAAAAAAACTTATCAAATCATTTTTTCATTTTTTATAAACTTGTTTAAGTTCGTGTCTAAGAGTAGTTTTCGGAACAGATGGTGCTTGCGGAGCCAATGCTGTGTTTATCAAATATCTAAAATTTAAAATTTCACTAGTATTAAATGGAGTATGCTCAAGGGCAACATGTTCAGCTAATGTTTGTTTATAAAGTGCATGAGTGAAACGGAATAAAGGATGATGGTTAGGATTGGCGAGCCCGGAAATTTGTTGTTGGCTAGTGTTGATCCCCGCTTGCGTTGGATGTTTTTTCGTCGGCATGTTCCGTAGCCATCTCCTTTACCAAGTTTGTATATTTTCGTACAATATTTACAACTTATATGAAACTTGCATTCATTTTCATTCCATATTTTATTAAGTGTAGCCATAAGTCGGATTTTCAGCTCTTCCGTCCCGGCTCCTTTGCTATCGATGATTCTTCTACACCAGAGGAAGGATAAAGAATTTCTTGCGTTGGGATGTGCTCGACGTTGGGATTGTAAACATCATCGTCTTCCCAACATGCATATTCACGAGAATCATATTCACGAACATGATAATCAGATTATCCCATCGGGCTCTTTCCCTTTTTCAGTATTTCTGCTTCCACTTGCCATTTTTTGAGAAAATTGATTGGAAAATTGATTCAAGGAATTGAGAGAGAATAACAGATTGAGAGAATTTGACAGAATTTGAGAGATTGAGAGTTGAGAGTGTTGGAGAGAATCGAGAGAAATTGTGAGAAAAATGAAGAGGGATTGATAGATTTTTACAGATATTTTTATTATTATTTATTTATTTTTTTAGGAAATTCCAACGACCATTTGCCTTCGGATGCAACGGTCCGTTGGCCCATTGGGCCTGGGGGAAGAGCCGCACGGCTCTTCTTGAGGGGCGTGGACCACGGGGCCCATACCCTTTTTTTTAGTGCCAGTTCCGAAAAATCAGGAACCATGGGTTCCATCAACGGATATGTTTTGGGCCCACGGTTCTAAATGGCCATGTGTAGCCACACTAGTCAAACATGGAATTTTCTTGTTCTCCAGCAGAAAATAAGTCTTCAATATTATTAAGTTCCTTCACCCTCTAAATCTAACTTCGATTCTAATTAAAGACCACACCAGATTTTGAACAAAACCAAAATCCTCCAAATAGGCCGATATTCGTAAACGGCTCAAACTCAATACATAATTTAACAAAATGATCTAGGGGATTTACACTACTTATTGGGAATTGAAGCAATCCACGTAAAGTCTAGTCTCTTTATCGCACAAAACACAGGTCTTAGTCTTGCAACCATGTGTGGAAGCCAAGGAAGTTGCCCCCGCGATAGCTACCAGTAGCTCTCTCAATATTGTCGACGCGTCAATTCATATAGATGCAAAATAAATATGGAAAGATTGTTGGTTTTCTTTAGTATCTTGTATTCACAAGACATGATATTGCTTTTGTGGTCAATAGAACGACTCTATTTATGCATCAACCAATTGAGTTATATTGGAGTACTCTAATCGTGATTTGCGTTATCTCCAAGGTACTTTTAATCTTGGCATGCTCTTACAAAGTAGTCCTCCATCATTTCATGCATTTCAGATGTTGATTGGCGGCAATATGGATTATTGTATGTCTACAACTGGCTACAATATATATGTAGGCCAGAATCTTATATAGTAGTGCTTTAGAAAACAACATCATTCACTCGTTCATCCACCGAAGCCAAGTGTTACATTGTCTCTACGGCTACTTCTCAATTCACATGGGTTCGATTTCTAATGCATGAACTTGGAGGATCTTCTTAAACCATACCTAACTTTTATTGTGATAACATTGGTGCTACTTATGTGTGCGCTACTCTTATTTTTCATGCCAAAGTGAAACATATTTGTTGTTGATAATCGCTTTGTTTGCGGCACGGTTAACAAAGGAGGATTGCGTGATAAAATCACATATGCAACAATAAAGCCTCTTATACGACAACGGTTTATTCATTTATGGTTCGAGAATGGCATTCACAATGGAATGCGTCTCTTACAGGGGTATATATATCAGAGGAAATATCTCTTTACGACAAAGCACTTCCAGAAATTGCTCTCAATCAGATCAAGAATAGCCAAGCAGTTCTTGTACTCTTGCGAGTGCAGCAAGAGTTTTCAAAATTGGCAAGTTGATCTCATTTTTCTTCTACAGAGGTTAGAAAGGTCATATCCAGAAAGTTATTTTGCCGCATTTATTCTAGCTAATGTATTTTCATGCATCATTAGCTACCTCGTACTTTAAATACATCTATGAAATAACACTAAAGTGTATCTTGTCCCGACAAGAGGTAGATATTCTTCGGAGAGAGAAGCATCAAGACAATCTTTGAAGGAAAAGTCGAGTCTAGAGAGTTATAGTCTATGAACTAAAAAGGTTTTTTCTTATTGAAGAGTGCTGTCATTGCCCTTATGCACAATGTTTGCATTTAGACCATGGAACGTGCAGGGATCCAAGTACAAGATTGTTAACTTCCGTACGTGAGTTTGACTGTCTATCAACCTCGCAGAAAAATTACCAAACTAGATAGAGACAATTTTCTCAAAAGCAAATCTAATCTCAAAGTTGCTTCAAGTTCTAGATTTTCGAACAAATGTCAAAGGCTGAAAATTCTTCGACGAAATAGGAAATTTAATTTTTCAACGATCACCCTCCGCCCTCATTTCGACTGGATAGTTACAAGTCATGATGTCAGGCATAAGACAGCGCAAAATGGATTTTCCTTACTTTATCCATCTATCTACCGGACTTTAATCCATTAACTATTGTTTTTGCCTTGTTTGCTATGTTTTCATGTTTGATAATGTTGGTAACGCATGAAAAGGATTTTCATAAAAGAGAACATCGTAGACTTGAGGTACGTGCGCGCAAATAAGGCAAACATAATATGCTAAACCAAATTAACGAAATACTCAAGTTCAAAAGGGAACTTGCGAAGTTGAAAAGAGTGAAGCCTCGTCCAAAAGAGAGAGATTATTGAACAAAAGAGCCGTGAAACGACCATAACGAGACTCAAAGAGTAGTTACTGAGCTTGAAACTTCTTCCTGAGCTCCAACATGAATTCATAGACCTTGTGCGGGTCAGGCAAAGACTTAGCCACGCTCTCCCTTTGCATGCACCGCTCGGCCCATGCCACCAACTTGGGGCACTCTTCCCCGATGCTAAAATTGGCCAGTTTCTCCAAACCATAGAACCAGCTATAGAATGGTATCAGCGACACATCCACATACCCAAACCTATCGCCTCCAAAGTAAGCCTTGTCCCCAAGCTCTCCCTCCAGCACCTTCAAGCACTCGATGTTCTCCTCCTTGGCCGCTTCCAGGGCCTCCCCCGTTGATGCCCTTAACACTCGTCCCCATGACATCTGCACCATCGTTTCATGTTACTACTTTAAGCACACTTAGAAAGGAAATGTGTCAAGGATTGGGCATTGTTGTCTTACCTTCTTGTCCACGTAGTCGGCCCAGAACCTAGCGCAGGCACGCTCGTGGGGATCGGAAGGCAAGAGTGGGTACTTGCCTCCCCAGGTCTCGTCGATGTACTGGACGATGACGAGGGACTCGCAAATAGGCTTGCCGTTGTGGACGAGGACAGGGATTTTCTTGTGGACCGGGTTGGTCTCCAAGAGCAGGGGGCTCTTGTTGCTGAGATCCTCCTCCCTCGAATCAAAGTCCACGCCCTTCTCTCTCAGGGCAATCCTGACCCTCATCCCGAACGCGCTTGGCCAGAAGTCCAACAATATCACTTCCTTTGCCATTGAAGCTCTGGTGATCCGAACTCAAGAAATGCTTTTGTTTTTTGTTTGTGGTGAAATGAAGTGAAGAGCAGGAGCTACATATATATAGCAGAAGAGAACATTGACTCCGGGTTTTCCTTCGAGGAGGGGCTGCTTGATGCTGTCATTGCTCGCGTCACTGGCCAGTCCAAATCTAGTCTCCATGCCCGGCCGATTATGTCATGGCTTAGGTGTAACATCAAGAAGTAACGTAATCATGTCGTCCTTGACTTAGAGCCCAAGCTTTCATGTGTACAAACAATGGTCAATGTTACGTATTCGATGCCGTGAAACTGACCAGTGGTCATCCACGTGGCATTACAAGTTCGTCGTGGTGATTCTTGACTTTCTATATAAGGGATTTTATATTAGTATGGTAATCCACGTCCTAATCATTTTTGTTTCCACTTCAAAAATACCTTGCAGTGCAGCCCCATTCATATCTCAAACAGAAATATTTAAAGTTGAAGGTAGCTAGTTTATGAAAATCCAAACCATGAATCTGCATAGATGAACATCTCATAAAAATAGCAAACATACCAAAAAATCCATGATTTATTCCATTTGTGTCAATTCAGTCATAAACCTTTCAATTTAGACAGTTCAGACACAAACACTTTAACAATTTGTTAATTCAATCGTGAATCTTTCAATTATGTCAGCTCAGTAAGCAATCTTTTGATAGTTTGTCAATTTAGTATTTCCAATCAATTTTAGTTAGAAAATGTTGGCATAGTGGTCTAGTTGGTACAGGGTATCCTATGTGATATGGCCGGAGTTGACGTTGACAATTTAGTAATTTTTTTATTTATTCTTATTCTTTACTATTTTTTTCCTTTCTGTTGGGAGCGCGCAGCGAAAGTCCGATACTTTCACCTAGGGAGATCATCTAGAGGGAGCCCAAGTCCGAGCCTATCAATATATCCAATTAGACCTACCTTCACTCATTATTAGCCAACTTGGACATATTAACTGCTCCACACCACAGTAAAATTTTTTTATTTTATGGGTATAATATTTGTCTTTTAAACTGATATCCAATTTTTACCAAACAATGATTAGGACAAGATATCAAAATATCTGACTCTAAATCCATAATTTACCAAACATAAGACAAGAAGATAGAATATGACGATATCTCATAATTTCTTATCTTATCATATATAGTCCTAGACTAGAAATCGGACTATCAAACACAACCTTATTTTCTTTTCTCTTGTTACCGATTGGCCCACAAGTAACTCTATGTTTAGACGATATTTGTGAACCTCTTCGTTTTGTACTTTTCTTTGTGCCGCAAAAGGAGTCCAATATATGGATCTATCAAACTAGTCAAACATGGAATTTTCTTTTTCTCCAGCGGAAGAAAACTCTGCAATGCTATCAAGATCCCCCGCCCTCTAAATCTAACTTTTATTCTAACTAAAGACCACAACAGTACAGTGTCTGGTAACTAGTGGTACTAGATGAGCATGTCAGTTACTAAACATTATGTCGCACAAGTTCACTTAGTAGGAAGCCAAAACCTTCCCTTCGTGACATCTGACGTAGGAGGCTACTATAACTGCCTACCGAAGCTGATCATATTGGAGTTAGCAAATACTTCGGGATCCCTTATTTCTCACACCGGATACGTCCACATGAGCTTAGGAAAACTGAAGTCTGACCCAATGACGTGTAACCCTTACGCATGGAATGTGGGAGTTCGGGGGAAGCGCCCCCGACATGGGTGTCCCGCTGATCGGTCAGCAGACGAGGCTTTTGTTTAAGTTGGTCCGTCTATTGTGGGATCAAAATGGTTTTAGGTAGGCTTAGGTTTCGAGTCCATTTAATGCATATATATTATACTCTTTTTCTAATTGATAATTGTAACATTTGTGCAATTGTAAATAGAATCATAGTGAAAATCGCTTCTGCAGGACGTAATCCTATTTTGAGGTGAACCTGGGTAAATTCTGCATAATATTTTTTCTTTTATTATCTATATTTTCGTTCTAAATCGATTTACGATACATCTTTTGAGATCAGGTGTCTACCTTTACCTACCAAAAGTCCATATGTTCCCTCCAAATCTTTTTCTTCCCTCAAGAGAGGGAATACGAAGAAAACTTACAGATAGATCCCTCCATTATATTGGGAGTTCATTTCCTTGTCTCCAAAGGAGTCTAATAAATGGATTTCTTTTAAAAGTGAACTGTATTAATGGGTCACACTAGTCAAACATGGAATTTTCTTGTTCTCTAGCAGAAGTTAAGTCTTCAGTATCATTAAGTTCCCTCGCCCTCTAAATCTAACTTCTATTCTAATTAAAGACCACACAAGATTTTGAACAAAACCAAAATCCTCCGAGTAGGCTGATTTTCGTAAACTACTGAAAATCAAGACATAATTTAACAAAATGATCTAGGGGATTTACACTACTTATGGGGAATTAAAGCGATCCACATAGTCTAGTCTATTTATCACACAAAACACAGGCCTTAGTCTAGCAACTATGTGTGGAAACCAAGGAAGTTGCTCCCCCGATATCTACCAGTAGCTCTCTCAATATTAACTACAAAAAAGCACGGATTTAGCTATGAAAATTTGCGACGAAAAAATGAATTTCTCGCTATTTGTGACAAAACTGGTGACGAAAGAAATTCGTGCCTAATTAGGGACGAAAACAACAACCAAACAGATTCATCGCTAATTAGCCACGAATTTAGCGATGAAAAAGTTTTTCATAGCTAATTAGCTACGAAATTAGCGACAAAAAAATTTTGTAGCTAATTAGTGTCGCGACCCTCTCTCTTTTTCGAGGCGGAGCGGGCTAATGGGACATCCACTCTAGTCGGACGCGGGCCTCTCTCAAGGCCCGTTACCCAAATCGTATCGGCGGTATACGTGGTCGACCTTCTATGCTATTTGGTGACATGTGATACGTGTACATATGAAGGAGTCGTCACCAATCATTTCGTGGAGGGCACGATTGGAATCCTATCGATTAGTTGTGAGCATTCTATTCAATTATGCGGAAACCAAATAAACGAGATCGGGGACTTTGTTACTCCAACTGTCAGAGTTGACGCCCTTCCGGCACTTAAGTTGAATGATTTATCTAATCCTAGGATTTCATGTAGATGAATGAGGTACGAACCCTAAAACTAGGAGTTCATACAGATAGGATTGACTATCTTAACAAACATAGTCAATACAATCAGTGCGCAAATCAAGGATCCAAAACATGCTAATAAATCACATGAAAGCAACATGACATCCCTAGTAAGGCCCTGCTGGGTTAGAGAAATATCAATCAAGGCTCATGAGTATTTTTGACATGATTTGCCCTTAAGGGGCAAAATTATAATTTTGAAAAATTTCAAGATCATTTGTCCAAGAAGGGAAAATTTATCATTTTAGATGAAATATGAAGTCAAAAGATGGTGGAAATAGTATTGGTCACCAAACCAATCTATTTCCTATTTTTCGAGAATTTTCAGAATTTTTCTGGAATTTTTGGAGCAATTTACACTTTGAGGGGTAGAACCATCATTTCAGAAAGTGATGAGAAGTGAAAATCCCAAACAGAAGGATTGGTCGGCCTCTTGACCCAAATCCTGATTTTGAACAATTTCCACGGCTCAATCAGAATAAGAAAGATAATTTACCTTTAGAAGGGTTGTGACATTCTGATTTTTCATGTCATTTCAAGACTCATTAATGAGGAAGAATTATTTAATGATATATTTCAGTCATATTTCGCTCGGATCTGATCAATCTCGAGTTGACTTACCAAAAAGAGAAGGCTAACGGGAGACGAGGTACGTGGACCTAGGGAATTCGAATAGGAAATGGCGCTTTGACCATAAGGATTGTCGAGGGGACATTTAGAGCCATATATAGGCCGATCTAAGAACAATTAAGGAATGCAATGCTAACGTTATATAATTGGAGCGCGGGTGATGCCGCTTAACCAATATATAATTTGCAAAATTTTTCTAAATCGAACAGTGACGATTTTGCCCATCGGAACTAGCAATAGATCCTCACAATTACATGACAATCAAAGTCGCCATGAATTGACGAGCCCTAATTATGATATGAATCACAGGGTCGATATGTGTAACATCTGCAAAAGCCGCCCATCAGTTCGGGATAAGATGGAATCGCATTGGATAGAGAAATGATTCAGAAACAAATCTTGAATTCGAAAATGGAGAATCAAAAATTCCAACCTTACATTTGGAATTGGCCGTCACCTTAACGAAGAAATTTGAAATTAGGGAAACGACATTCCGGACGTCGGGGGTAAAATTAACATTTTGCCCCTCAAGCCTTAAACTTGATTACATAATTGGATGAGGGCATTTTGGTCTTTAACCAAACCCCCATAGCTGTCAAAAATGGAGAGAGACCATAGCCATTGGATGAGCTTTGATTGACACCATGGACAAGTGTCAATGGATGAAACCTTGAGTTGATGTATACACTTTTAACCTACCATTCAATTCAAGTTGACTCTTGAAATTGGTATAAATCTCACTCTCTCTCCTTCTCTTGGCCGAATACCCCTCCAAGTTGCCGATCTTCTTCCTCTTCTCTTCTTCTTCAAGCCTGGAAACTGCTCCATACCTGACCGGTTCTGTTCGTCAATTTCGCCGCCATCAACCGCCGTCTTCAGTGACTTCCAGCAGCCAAGCCGACCACCTACTCCTTCCCCATCCTCTTGCCGACGTTCTCGAAGTGGAAGCAAGCTATTTGGCTTAGTGAGGAGCTCCGGCCAGCCAATCTCTCGAAAGTCGACGAAAATCGTCGCAACCAGAGGTAAGCCACGTTTTAGGTCTCTCAGGACCCTGAAATCTTGGAGTTTTTCAACCAAATTTTGTGGACATCTAGGGGACATATAGAGTGAGCAGTGGTAAAAAGTTTGGATGAAATTTCCTTAGGTTGCGCGGTTGAGTCTCCCTTGGGCTAGTAGGGTCGAGCCCTTAAGGTGCTTGGAAGAGGAATTGCATTGCATTAAGCTTGAGGTAAGGGGATTCTAAACCTTTGATTGGAGGATTAGACTCAATTGAGCGAATTGAGTGTGGGTTTGATTGATTCTTGGAAGTTTATAATGTGGTGGCCCAATGTGCGTCCTAGAAAGATATAGAAGATTTGAATGTGTGTGACGATGCTTGTGCTTTGAATTGATTGCCACATTTGAATGTCACAATTGATTGTCTCGCATGCCATAAGTGTGTTGTTCGTGCATGAGTTGCACTTGATCGTATGTGTTATGCTTTAAAATGAACTTATGGCTTATTTGAGGAGTTGTGACACCCTGAGACGCGGGGTCGTATGTATAAATGCCCTGAGGCGCGAGGTTTAAATTGAATGACACCTTGAAGCGTACAAGATGCGGGGTTGAGAAGGCCATAGTCCTGATGCGTTGGAACGCGGGACGGAGTTGAGATGTGTCAACACAAGCCTGAATTGAGATTGAAAGCCTAATGCGTTTACGTGGGTTTGTCAATAAGACGGTCTGATGCGTTTACACGGACCGAGCCTGAGACGTTATAAATGCAGGCATGAAAGTGAGGCAGATTGGAAAGGGGTGGAAGGTGTAATATGAATTCGCATAGAGTGTTTGATTCTAATGATATTGTATGATGCCATGATTGCATGCTTGTGATCCGTGTGTTATCTTCGTGCAAGTTTAATGCCTCTTGTGTCTTTATGTGAATTGTCTGTGATTGTAATTGCCTAACTGAGATGTATATCTCACCCCGTTGTGGGACCCCCTTCTTTACAGGTCCTAGGCCTTGAGGATGTGGCCAGTCAGATTCGGTGACCCGAAGAAAATGTCAGTTTATTTTGAGGAGTTCCCTGACAGGCAGGGGACTATCTATGTTGGGAAGTGCACATTCGTTTGGGTAGACAACGGTGATAGTAGCTGGAAGCCTCATAGATATGAGGCCTAGTTTAGAAAGGTATGAGATGTTTCCACAGAGCTACTAAAGCCCACTGAGGTGCCTCATGGAGTGATCCCTAGCTGGTGCCATCCCACTTGGGATTTAGTAGAGGCTGAGGGGTCAGTCGCCGGCTCGAGGAATGGCCCGAGAGGGCCCCAACCCTGGAGGATGCTGAGGAGATCATAGTGGTCGAGGCTGCCGAGGATGACCTAGTGGAACCGTCTGCGGACGAGACGCTCGAAGATACGTTGGAGATTTGCTTTGAGACTTTCTAGGAGTATGAGCTTGCCGAGGAGGCTAATGACTCCAGCAGCTCGACTTAGGAGCTTCCGGTCTACTAGTTTGATATTTTGATGGTGACCTCGATGCCCGTTCTTCTTTTGGAAATGATGATGGACCTCTCTTATACTCACCATGTCACCCCTACTGACTAGCGGATCTGGTTTACTATGCTCTTGTATAAACATTTGGATCTTATGTATCATTAGTGCTTTCGTTATGCAAGTCCCATTTTATATTTGTACGGAGGAGTTTTTATATCGTCGCTTCCATGTGCTTTTTATTGATAATATATCTCTCAACCTGTACGTGAATCCTGAGACCTCGAGAGAGTGTTTGTGCTTGCAGGGAGTCACACGCTCGTGCCCGAGGGGTGGGGTGTGACATCCACGATTTGTTTGGTATCAAAGCAAGGTCAGCTTGATCCAAAGTTGGTTGAGGATTGGAGTAATAAGGAGGATTAAGTTGGGACAAGGACGGGTAGCGAGACCTTAGGAAACTTGTTAGAGTAAGGCACGAGATGTATTGCATATGGCTTGGCACATATGATTGGCATTTGGCCTTAGTAGGATTGAGGTGATTTATGAGGACGAAGTTTCATGTTTAGCGTTGGAAGTCATTTCTGAATTTTGACTTGTTAAGTGAATGGGCATGACTAGTTTTGGTGAACCGTTGGAATGAACATAATTGAGAAATAGCCATGACCTGCTTATTGAAGTGCCTCCGGAATTGTTGTGTGAAAAGTCGTTGTGATATGACTGTTTTAGTGAGGCATAGTTAGTAGTTCTGGACTTGGTTAAATGAATGAGTTACTAACTCCTTGATGAAATTGTGGTGGACCAGGCTCAGTAGAAGTGTACAAGGATGAGTAATCCGTCTAGGAGATCTGGAAGGCCTAAGAGCGGAGCCTCTAGCTCAAGGCCGCCTGTAGTAAAAGACCCGAGGATGGATGGAGTACTAAGGGCGCTCAAAAGAATTAACGACCTCATCGACAGGCAGACCCAAGATAGGGATGCTGCTATAGCCCAAGCAGTAGGAGCCGCACTAACTACCGTCAACGCCAACAACGGCAACAACGGGAGCAATGGAAACAATAGCAACCACGACCAAGGTAATGAGGCAGTGAATGCCCAAGAAGAAATTGTTGCGGCCAAGAGGATGGGCCAGCTGGTCGAACAATTTATTAAGTTGAAGCCGACCCAGTTTGATGGGACTGGAGATCTCGAACTAGCACCGAGATAGATCAAGAAGCTAGAAAAGGCTTTAGAGTGTTGAGGTGCACAGACGAGGAAAAGGTACTGCTGGTGATGTACCAACTGAAAGGTATCGCGAACGACTGGTGGGCTGCCACCAAGAATGGAGTCTTTCCGAAAGGAACGGTTGTGACTTGGAATACCTTTACTACACCATTCAACAACAAGTACTTTTCGAAAATAGCCAGGGAAAGGAAGTAGGTGGAATTCTTACAGCTACGTCAAATCAGCTGACAGGTGACCAGTATGAGGCTAAGTTCTCCAGACTGTCAAGGTATGTACCCTGATCAATAGAGGATCCCCTGGAGAAGGCGCGGAGATTTCTGGACGAGCTGAGGCCTGAACTTCGCAGTCAGATAATAGCTTTAAACCTGAGGACTTACAAAGAAATTTATGAAAGGGGACAAATGATCGAGAGGGACTTGAAAGAGAGGAATGCCGCATCTGGATTGCGGTTTAATTCATTCAGAGACAGTCGCCAGATTGGTAAAAGACCAATTACTAGTAATAGGCGCTTCGTCCCTCTCGTGAGGAAAAATATTGTGAAGCCGCCGAATCCCATGTACTGGAGCTGTCGTCTTTGTGGCAGAAGGCATGGTAATGGACCATGTCCAGCAAGAACTGGAACATGCTTTAAGTGTGGTCAGATGGCCACCAGATGAGGACTTGCCCAAACCAAGCTCCAGCAAATCGACCTCAAGGGCAGCGATCATAGGCTGGACCATTGGCTGCCACTCCCCAAGTTGAACAAAATCGATCCCCAACTCAGGGAAGAGTTTATATAGTAGCCCGTAGGGGAGGCGGAAGAAACGCCAAGCGTGGTCACAGGTACGGTTTATTTGTATGACCAAACTGCATATGTTTTGTTTGATCCTGGCACAACACACTCGTTTGTATCTGCTCAGTTTGCTGATCTGGTTAATATGAAGTAGAACCATTGAGTGTGATTCTGCATGTGGCCACCCTGTTGAAAGATAAAGTACTGGTTTCGTTGGGCTGTACCGACTGTAGGATCGTAATTGGAGGTAGTCAGGAGAGTATTGATCTAGCTATGTTACCTATGTATGATTTCGATGTGATCATAGGGATGGACTGGTTGGTTAAACATGAAGCAGTAGTGGATTATAGTAGTAGGATAATTCGCTTCTATCCAGAAGGCCGTCCAAGTTTTGAATTTGTGGGAAGTCGAGGAGGAACCTTGATTCCTTTAGTCTCGTCTCTTGAAGTGATGAAGTTGATGACTGAAGGATGTCAGGCGTACTTAGTCGCAGTTATAGACACGACTGCCGAGGAACCTAAACTAGAAAGTATTCCAATAGTACGCGAGTTTCCCGACATTTTCCCTTAAGAGTTACCAAGGTTGCCACCGAAGCGAGAGATAGAATTCATGATTGAGTTAGCTCCCGGAACGGAGCCGATCTCGAAGGCACCCTATAGAATGTCCTTATTAGAATTGAAAGAGTTGAAGGTGCAAATGCAAGAGTTACTAAGTAAGAGATTTATCCGACCGAGCGCTTCGCAGTGGGGAGCGCCGGTATTATTTGTGAAGAAAAAGGATGGGTCCTTGCGTCTATGCATCGACTATAGGCAGTTGAACCAAGTGACAGTGAAGAATAAGTACCCTCTGTCGAGGATTGATGATTTATTTGACCAATTGCAAGGAGCTGCGGTGTTCTCTAAGATTGACCTGAGGACCGGGTATCACCAGTTGAGAATTAAGAAAGAAGACATACCTAAGACCGCTTTTAGGACCGGGTATCATTACGAATTCACTGTGATGCCTTTTGGATTGACTAATGCTCCAGCTGCATTTATGGACCTGATGCATCGAGTGTTTAAGGAATTTTTGGATAGGTTCGTCATCGTCTTCATCGACGACATCCTAATTTACTCAAGGAGTAACGAGGAACACGAAGAACACTTGAGGATTGTTTTGCAAACCCTGAGGGAACACTCACTTTACGCTAAGATTACTAAATGCGAGTTCTGGCTGAACAAAGTGGCATTTCTTGGTCATGTGGTGTCTGGAGAAGGAATTGCAGTGGATCCTACGAAGATTGAAGCCGTAACAAATTGGCCTAGACCTACTACGGTCACGGAAGTCCGAAGTTTCTTGGGATTGGCAGGATATTATAGATATTTTATGGAGAAATTCTCATCCATAGCCATTCCACTGACGAGATTAACCAAGAAAGAAACGAAGTTCGAGTGGACAAATAAGTGCGAAAGGAGTTTCCAAGAGCTCAAGCATCGATTGACAACCACACCGGTGTTGACGATTCCAGCAAGACCTAGAGGTTATGAGATATATAGCGATGCTTCGTTAAAGAGACTGAGATGTGCATTAATGCAACATGGAAGGGTAGTTGCCTACGCGTCCCGACAGCTGAGACCGCACGAGATGAATTACCCGACCCACGACTTGGAATTGGTAGCGATCATTTTTGCTCTGAAAATCTGAAGACATTATCTGTGTGGCGAGAAGTTCTAAATTTACACAGACCACTAGAGCCTGAAGTATCTATTTTCCTAGAAGGAACTAAATATGAGGTAGTGTCAATGGATGGAGCTGCTTAAGGATTATGATTACGACATACTGTATCACCCTGAGAAGGAAAACAGAGTCGCGAATGCGCTCAGTCGGAAATCGAGCATCGCATGTCTGCCAGTAAAAGGATGGTCGTTAATCGAGGATTTGAGAGATTCTGAGTTCAGACCAGAAGTCTGCCAACTGTCTAGTTTGATGGCTATACTGAGGGTAGAACCTGAGGTCCAGGAACGGATAAAGCCTTACAGCATACGGATCCAGAAATTCAGAAAATTCTGGAGATGGACGCAACAAAAAGGAAACCAGAGTTCCAAGTACTAGATGATAGAATCTTGAAATTTCGAGGACGTCTATGAGTGCCAAAGGACGAAGAGCTTAGAGAAAGGATCTTATCAGAGGCTCATAGGAGCAATTATAGTATCCATCCAGGAAGCACAAAGATGTATCAGAACTTGCGTCAACATTATTGGTGGAACGGAATGAAAGTGGATGTGGCGAAGTATGTGGCAAAGTGCTTGACATGCTAGCAGGTGAAGGCCCAAAACTGTAAGCTTAGAGGATTGTTACAGCCACTGGAGATCCCTGAATAGAAGTGGGAGCACGTAACGATGGACTTTGTGATGGGACTCCCAAGGAGCCAGAGATGCCATGATTCCATTTGGGTAGTTGTAGACTGGTTGACCAAGTCCGCACACTTCATCCCTATGCGAAAAGATTTCGCAATGAATTGATATGCCGAGTTATATATGAGACAGATAGTGAAGCTACATGGAGTACCCGTGACAATTACCTTAGATAGAGATCCCAAGTTTACAGCGAATTTCTAGAAGAGTCTTCAAGACGCCATGGGGACTCGACTACGATTTAGCACGGCGTACCATCCACAAACGGACGGACAATCGAAGAGGATGATTCAGACGCTTGTGGATATGTTGCGAGCGTGCGTAATAGACTTCAAAGGTGGATGGGAAGATCAACTGCATTTGATAGAATTCGCATATAATAACAGCTACCAGCAGAGCATTGGAATGACACTGTTTGAAGCGCTTTATGGAAAAGCTTGCAGAACCTCGATTTGCTGAGACGAGGTTGGAGAAAGGAGTATTACAGGCCCAGAGTTAGTAGAGCAATCGGTGGAAGCGGTAAAGATAATTCGGGATAGACTGAAGACGGCACAGAGTCGTCAGAAGAGCTATGCGGATAAATGGCGTAAGCCTTTGGAATTTCAAGTAGGCGATCGTGTTTTCCTTAAGGTGTCGCCGATGAGGGGATTATCTCGATTTTGAAAGAAAGGAAAACTGAGCCCAAGGTTCGTAGGTCCATTTGAGATTCTGGAACGGATTGGGACCTTAGCCTACAGACTTGCCTTACCACCTAATCTATTCCAAGTGCACAACGTCTTCCATGTGTCCATGCTACGGAAGCACGAACCGGACCCAACGCATGTACTGGACTACGGGGTTATAGAGGTGGACGACAGAGTATCCCACGTGGAAAAGCCGGTTAGGATTGAAGATTAGAAAGAGCAAATTTTGAGGAATAAAACGATTCCAGTGGTCAAGGTTATCTGGGAGCACCATGGGACCGAAGGCGCTACGTGGGAAAACGAGGAAACGATGAGGCGTCAGTACCCCCAATTGCTTGAGTAACAGGTGTAATGTAAATTTCGAGGACGAAATTTTTGTAAGGGAGGAAGAGTTGAGACATTCTAATTTTTCATGTCATTTCAAGACTTATTAATGAGGAATTATCTAACGATGTATTTCAGTCGTATTTCACTCGGATCTGATCAATCTCAAGTTGACTAACCAAAAGGGAGAGCCTAACGCGAGACAAGGCACGTGGACCTAGGGAATTCGAATAGGAAATGGCACTTTGACCAAAAGGATTGTCGAGGGGACATTTACAGCCATAAAAAGGCCAATCTAAGAATGATTAAGGAATGCAATGCTAGCGTTATACGATTGGAGCGGGGGTGATGCCGCTTAACCAATATATAATTTGGAAAATTTTCCTAAATCAAACAGTGACGATCGAGCCCATCGGAACTAGCGATAGATCCTCACAATTACATGACAACCAAAGTCGCCATGAATTGATAAGCCCTAATTCTGATATGAATCACAGGGTCGATATGCGTAGCATCTACAAAAGTCGCCCGTCAGTTCGGGATAGGCTGGAATCGCATTGGATAGAGAAATGATTCAAAAACAAGTCTTGAAACTCGAACATGGAGAATCAAAAATTCCAACATTACATTTGGAATTGGTCGTCGCCTTAACGAAGAAATTTGAAATCAGGAAAACAACGTTCCGGACGTCGGGGGTAAAATTACCATTTTGCCCCTCAAGCCTTAACCTTGCCTATATAATTGAATGAGGGTATTTTGGTCTTTAACCACACCCCCATAGCTGCCAAAAATGGAGAGAAACCATGGCCAATGGATGAGCTTTGATTGACACCATGGACAAGTGTCAATGGATGAAGCCTTGAGTTGATGTATACACTTTTAACCTACCATTCAACTCAAGTTGACTCTTGAAATTAGTATAAACCTCACTCTCTCCCCTTCTCTTGGCCGAATACCCCTCTAAGCTGCCGATCTTCTTCCTCTTCTCTTCTTCTTCACGCCTAGAAACTGCTCCATGCTTGACCGATTCTGTTCTCCGATTTCGTTGCCGTCGACCGCTGTCTCCAGTGACTTCTAACCACCGAGCCGACCACCTACTCCTTCCCCATCCACTTCCCGACGTTCTTGAAGTGGAAGCAAGCCATTTGGCTCAGTGAGGAGCTCCGACCAACCAATCTCTCGAAAGTCGACGGAAAACGTCGCAACCAGAGGTAAGCCACGTTTTAGGCCTCTTAGGAACCCGAAATCTTGGAGTTTTTCAATCAAATTTTGTGGACATCTAGGGGACATAAAGAGTGAGCTGTGGTAAAAAGTTTGGATGAAATTTCCTTAGATTGTGCGATTGAGTCGCCCTTGGGCTAGTAGGGCCGAACCCTTGAGGTGCTTAGAAGAGGAATTGCATTGCATTAAGCTTGAGGTAAGGGGATTCTAAACCTTTGATAGGAGGATTAGACTCAATTGGGAGAATTGATTGTGGGTTTGATTGATTCTTGGAAGTTTATAATGTGGTGGCCCAATGTGCATCCTAGAAAGATATAGAAGACTTGAGTGTGTGTGACGATGCTTGTGCTTTGAATTGATTGCCACATTTGAATGTCACAATTGATTGTCTTGCATGCTATAAGTGTGTTGTTCGTGCATGAGTTACACTTGATCGTATGTGTTATGCATTAAAATGAACTTATGGCTTATCTGAGGAGTTGTGACACCCTAAGGAGTATGAGACGCCGAGTTGTATGAATAAATGCCCTGAGGCGCGGGGTTTGAATTGAATGGCACCTTGAGGCGTATGAGATGCAGGGTTGAGAAGGCCATAGTCCTGATGCGTTGGAACGCGGGACAGAGTTGAGATGTGTCGACACAAGCCTGAATTGAGATTGAAAACCTTATGCGTTTACGGGGATTTGTCAATAAGACGGTCTGATGCGTTTTCGCGGACCGAGTCTGAGGCGTTATAAACGCAAGCATGAAAGTGAGGCAGATTGGAAAGAGGTGGAAGGTGTAATCTGAATTGGCATAGAGTGTTTGATTCTAGTGATATTGTATGATGTCATAATTGCATGCTTGTCATCCGTGTGTTATCTTCGTGCAAGTTTAATGCCTCTTGTGTCTTTATGCGAATTGTCTGTGATTGTAATTGCTTGAGTGGACGGTCAGCCTAACCTAGGGTTAGGACCTACCTTACTGAGATGTATATCTCACCCCATTGTGGGACCCTCTTCTTTACAGATCCTAGGCCTTGAGGATGTGGCCAGTCAGGTTCGGTGACCTAAAGGAGATGTCAGTTTATTTTGAGAAGTTCCCTGACGGGCAGGGGACTATCTATGTTAGGAAGTATACAATCGTTTGGGTAGACGAGGGTGGTAGTAGCTGGAAGCCTCATAGATATGAGGCCTGGTTTAGCAAGGTAGGAAATGTTTCTACAGAGCCATTGAAGCCTACTGAGGTGCCTCATGGAGTGATCCCTAGCCGGTGCCATCCTACCCGGGATTCAGTAGAGGCTGAGGGGTCAGTCGTCGGCTCAAGGAATGGTCCTGAAAAGACCCCGACCCTGGAGGATACCGAGGAGATCATAGTGGTCGAGGCTACCAAGGATGACCAGGTGGAGTCGTCCGTGGACGAGACGCTCGAGGATACGATGGAGATTTGCTCTGAGACTTTCTCAAAGTATGAGCCTATCGAGAAGGCCGAGGAGACTGATGACTCCAGCAGCTCAACTTAGGAGCTTCCAGTCTACTAGTCTAATATTTTGATGGTGACTCTGATGCCCGTTCCTTTTTGGTGATGATGATGGACCTCTCTTATACTCACCCCGTCACCCCTCCTGACTAGCGAATCTGGTTTACTATGCTCTTGTATGAACATTTGGATCTTATGTATCATTAGTACTTTCGTTACCCAAGTCCCATTTTATATTTGTACGGAGGAGTTTTTATATTGTCGGTTCCGCGTTCTTTTTATTGATAATATATCTCTCGACCTGTACGTGAATCATGGGACCTCGAGAGAGTATTTGTGCTTGCAGGGAGTCGCGCGCTTGTGCCCGGGGAGCCGGGCATGACAAGGGTAGAATTGTCATTTTCAGAAAATGGACGAGATTCGAAAACCCAAATATAAGAGTTGATCGCCTAACCGACCCTAATTCTTATCTTGGCATTATCAACCTATCTCGCTTACAAGATAGAGGCGATTTACCCCTAAAGGATAATATCGTCAATTCTTGGATGAACAGATAAGAAATTCCAAAAATAAGATTGACTAGTTGTATGTGTTCAATCCTCAATTTTTGAAAATTTCTAGAACATCTAGGAATTTCCCACATTTTTTCTACAATTTTCTAAGATTTTTTTAGAATTTTCTAGAATTTTGCTGATTTTTTTATTAAAAAATGATTTTTTGAATTTTTTATTTAAAAAAATTCGGACAGAGTCGACCAGACCCACTCGAGTCAGATACTCGGCCCAGACCCGGACCCGCAAAATCGACACTCCAAAACGACGTCGTTTTCATTTTTTTTTAATTTCGATTTATTCAGATTTAATCTGACGATTCCTATTGAACCACATGGCTACTCCACGGCCTTAGGATCGGTTGACCAGAACCTACAGCTCAGATCAAAAGCCGACTACTCCTCAGCCATTAGATCTGATTACTTAAATTAGCGATCACGATTAAAAGTCGTGACTCGATCTGGACCGTCCACTCCCACTATCCTAAACGACATCGCTTAACTACTAACCTAAACGACACCGTTTCGGTTTGTTTTGATATTTCGATTTTTAAAACCATTTTTGAATATTCCTAATTACTAATCAGGCGACTACTAAAAATTAGACTCGATCTATCTAAGCCGTTCGATTTGTTTATTTGAGTAACAGTCTCTAACGGTCAAGTTGACTAGGCATACACGTAGACCAATGACGAACTAACACCTAAGCCTTTGACTCTTTGACCAACCATGTCAGTTTCATCTTCAACCTCTCGATGGCGACTAAATGGATGTTTATGGATTTCCGGCGATAATCCAACGGTGAAACCTTAACGAAATCGAGCAAGACCAACGCCAATCGACTCGTCTCAACGTTTCGCACCACATTTCTCAGAATTAACACATTTCATCCACAGAACCAAACGCAGGCAATCTTGAACTAGTACGGGTATAACTACCCTAATCATGCGATTCATGGCATCTCAAGTCAATTCATCAACACAAAAGCATCACATGAGGTTCAAAACACTTACCTCGAGCTCCGATTGAACTCGCACGACCTAGATTTGGCCTGGTGACTTTGAACAGTGATCGGGAATGGAGGTCGAGTTTGGAGACTCAATTCGAGATATTCAAACAAAGTCGATACAAAATGAAGATGCGATGATGGTCAGTGATGCTTGCGGAATAAAACGCCCACATAAACTCGAAGAATGATGACCACAAGTAAAATCCACCATTAGAGCATAGTGGGAAAACTCGAAGATTGAACTCACCTTTTCTGGGATTACAGGTGGCCTGGCTAGTGACGATCAACTACTGGAGCTTCAGGCAAGCTTCCGCTGTTCTTCTTTAGCTTCGGTTTGGCTGGAGACGGCCTAACCAGTGCCTTGTAGTCGAGCTCGAATTCTCGACGGTGATGGCCAAAGAATGAGCTCTCTCTCTCTCTCTCTCTCTCTCTCTCTCTCTCTCTCGATTCTGTTAATTCTCAGGAATAGAATCAACTCCTCTCCATTTCCAGAAAAGCTTCCAATCGCTATTTACCACTTTCAGATTTTTGCCGCGAATGAGGGAGGGTAACTGACTTGAAATGGCACGTGATCGTGTGTGCCATTTGGTCCAAACGGTGCCGGAGACGATGGGTAATTCCGTCCAACTCAAATGGTCTTCTGGCGTGCACAAATGGGCGTTCGATTTGGCCATTTTGTGAAAGTTGACTTTCACAACCGTCGCGACGTTGACCGATCGATTTTGCCCTCCTCCGGTGGCCATTGGTCGCGATTCTGGTTTCAATCGACGGGAAATGGCCTGAAGAATTAAACACCTACCAGTGTGTCTTCAATTGCAGTCGATTGACTTATCAATTTTCCCATCAAAATTCGGCTTTGTACTATTCCTCTACACAGATTCTTGGGGAAGAAGATGACACTGTAGCGGACCGGTTAGAACCGGTCTGACTCTATTTTTGTAATATTAATCCTAATTCGAGTGGAATTTTTATAAATGGAATCTTAGAATCGAATTTATGTCATGAACATTGTCTAAAAAAATGATTTTACCCAAAAGTTCACATCAATTTCTATGAAAGCCCTAAATTTTTATTTAATTGCAAATCGAAAAATTGCGCAATTGAGGGCTCAAACGATCAAATTGGACCAAACCACCTATGCCAATCGACTTAGAATGATGAAATACATCGGGTAGTGGCTTCAATTGGCAAAAGTGGGCCTTGAATTGAAAGTAATTTCAATTATGCCCAAATTCAAGGACTAAATTGCAATAAAGTATGCACCTTTGCCCAATTCATACAATTGAGTAATTTGTGCAAATAATTGGACTAAATTGAAATGAAGGACAATGAGATTGAATGTCAGGACCCTAAAAATGCCAAAATTATAAATTAAAAGAATCAATTGATATTTTTTTACCAAATTCAATCATACATGTAACAAAGAAACACATAAAATTGAACTTGAATTTAGACTTTTTATGAGGTAAAAATATACAAGGGAATTAAAATAAAAATACTGACTATTTTTTCATATTTTTGTGACCTTAAATGCTATTTTTCTTGAATTTTAATATATTTTTCTATTTTTTGAAAATATTAAAAAATACGAAGAATAAAGAATTTTTTTATTCAAAAATGGTTTCTTAGGCTTGGCCAAGACTACCAAAGTTGATTTTACAATTTTTCAACTTTTTTATGAATTTTTTATAAATTTTTCAAAAATAAACTGAAAAAGATTGGTTAAAAATCAGGTGTCAACAGCTGCCTCTCTTTGAGAGGAATTTTGTGAGAGATTTCATTCAAATACAAGTGACACCTGAATTTAGACCGACTCTACTGTGGAAAAGAAAAACGTATCTTGACATTCAATCTTTCTTGTCCTACTGGTGAATGTTCTGCTTATTCTATTTTAGCTAATACGAGGGGGAGAGATGGAGTAGAGATACTACCTATTACTCACCTACCTGATGCTCGTGTGGCATACGCGGTGTATAGCGGATTCAAGTAGATACATAGGGACTTGTCTCTTGAGTATCCTAGGGCAGTTAAGTTCTAGCCCGTATAATAGGCCAAACCAAAATGGGATTCCTATCTGATAGGAACCTAGGGTTGACGCACCCGTTCTTTAGGATTTGTTACAAGTATCGATCCATATGGAGGATCAGGCCTTGAATAGGACTCCTTTATATTAGGAACCTATGGATAACTCACCCGTTCTTTAGGGTTTGTCGTAAAGTAGGTTTCCTATCCGCCAAGAACTTAAAGGTGACGCACCCGTTCTTTAGAGTTTGTCGAAGAGTGTGCTTCCTATCCACCAGGCACCTAAAAGTGACGCACCCGTTCTTTAGGGTTTGTCGAAGAGTAGGCTTCCTATCCACCAGAAACCTAAAGATGACGCACCCGTTCTTTAGGGTTTGTCGGATATTAGGCTTCCCATCCACCAGGGACCTAAAAATGACGCACTCATTCTTTAGGGTTTGTCGGATACTAGGCTTCCCATCCACTAGAGACCTATTGATGACGCACCCATTCTTTAGGGTTTGTTAGAGACTAGGCTTCTCATCCACCAGGGACCTAAAAATGACGCACCCATTCTTTAGGGTTTGTTAGAGACTAGGCCGATCCTACACCTTAAGGAATCAACAAGAGTCTATACACATGAGGTATACCTAACTCTTAGGTTTTACCAAAGGAGCTATTCTGGGGTTTAGGGGTTACCTAGGGCCTTATAGAAAGCTGGTTCTAAAGATTGTCTACTCAACATGTAATGTGTCATTCTGGGATTTAGGGACTCCAAGTGTCCTACAGAAAGCTCGAACCTGCAAAAACTTTTATTAACAAGATTATTATGGGATTTAGGGGTTACCTGAAATCTCTCAGAAAGATAATTTTGAAGATTGTCCTTTCGACGAGTGAGGTGCGATTCTGGGATTTGGGGACTCAAGGATCCTACAAAAAGCTCAAATCTGAAACCTCACATAAAAGATGACTCTGATGCTCTTTCTTGTTGAGCAAGGTATTCTTCTTTGACCTAGGACTGCCGTGAGCCTCATGGAAGTTTAACCTGAAAGTTCATTCCTCATCGAAAAGATATCAGTTACCTCGAGGCAATGATAGTTATAATGCAAGGAAAGCTTTACTTTGACCTATGCAATTATGTAAAATGACTTATGATGCAGGAGGTTATCCAAGACATATTAAAGCATACAATGATGACCAGAAATCCTTGTAAGAAAAATCCTGAATCAAACATTTTGAAGTTTCCAACAAAGCTCACTTTCAAGCATTCTATTGGAATGTCTTCATTAAAGAGGGTTTCTCACCGACTCTTCGACTTTGATCTTTTATGAAGAAAGCACTCGAATTTCCTAATAACTTGCACCCGGGTTTTTGGAGCTATTCGCAGCGCATACACCTCGATTAATCAGGAGGTCTTTACGAGACCATAACGTTGGGCTTGGACATGGTTTCCAAGGGGGACTCACTCTCTGAGTCAGGCCTTTTGAATAAAAGTTTTCTTCATTTGCTCTAGGTTTACAAGTCAAGAACTCTGCAAAATGAGAAAGAAATAATCTTGCTCGTACCTCTTCGAGCTAAGGTACACATTAACCTAGGCGTCTTAGTTAGAAAAAACTACAAATGGTTGCAATGTTGGTAGAATTGGGGACCGAAAAAGGCTTGTTTTTTGTCCGAAATCGGGAAGGGTTTAACATTGATGATCATTGCCGATCAATCTTCTGTTTTGTCTCTGGCCGAAAATTCATTGAAGAACATCTTTAGTCTTCTTGAGGATAAGTATAATCTTTGAAAGACCTTCTGTATCTTTTGATAGTTGACTATGATTCCATTTAGAGGGTAGCCTTTTGCTGCATAGTTCTTGAGGATTCTTCTTTACTTCAGAAGTTGTTGGGGGTGGAAGCATCTAGTAATCCCTTGATCTCCCAAAATCAGTCTTATGACTTTTCAGCCTTCTGGTGAGGATCAGCCCTGCTCTTGTTGGGCTTTTGTCTCTTCTTCTTTTTTAATGCACAAAGATTTAGCCTTTTTTCTTTTTCGATCACGCCTTTTCCTTTTCTTTTTTTAGGAACTAGGATTTTTATGATCATGTAAGGTATTTGACTTGAATCTCATCCTGTCTGAACATTTTGCTTTGGAAGTTTCATGTAGCTCCTATTTCTTGAACTTCTCTATCTGCGAGTGTCTTTACCACCTTCGTCTTGGTGCTGTGCAATGATCACCAATGAAGGTACATGAAACGAATATGTATGCTCAAATTGGCTATGCAATGTGGCTATAAGTGTATAGGATAGAGAAATGAGAAATGAACGTCTTTTCGTCATCCTACGGCGTCTGGATTAATGCATATCAACACACGAAGATTCATGTTAGCCCGAGCAAAAAGATTTCTAATCATTTATCTTTCCAAGCAACCGGATTGCTTCTACACGACCTCAATGTGAGGCGATTCTTGACAGGGTTAATAAATGAAGACCACCGCTCAAAGGGTTCATCAATAATCACCTGTAGTGTTTATGGAGAAGAATGAATGCCTCCGTCATCCCAATCCATGTAATCAATGCGAATAGCCCTTACATCCCTAGGTTGAGGCTTTTCTATCCTTACACTCCTCTCATCTTTCTGGTGTGCATATGACGTGTTTAGATTAGGTTTGCCTCTTATCTGAAGGAACATCCTTGCTAGATAGCCTAAACAACTCTGTTTAGGAAAAATCATTCTGTTTTTCTCCAGACATTTCACCCTACGGGGAATTAAAGATGCACCATGCATGCCTCAGCTATGTTTGGATAACCTCTAACCCTAACATGTATACAACAAGTGTTAAAAATTTATCTTTTGAAAGTATGGTTCTTTTGAAAGTGAGAAATTTTATGGTATTTTTCCGTTGCTTCTTTTGTCTTCATCGGACATCCCTGTATGAAGAGAACAAAAATTCCAGTGAGTGGAAGATATTTTAAAACTTGATGGAACGGATACATATCACTTGGTTCTACGTGTCAGGGACTGTTCCGTTCTTGGTTTCATTTGGACAATGTTTGATTCTGAGTCCATTCCTCGAAATCCTACAAAATATAACACATGCCATATATGTATGGATGTATGATATGTCTATGCAATGTCTGCTAAAGCGACTTGAATCATTTCGGAGAAAGTCAAGTGATCATCATCTGATTTCATTTCAAGGATAATACTTTTTCACAGCATCTGAGTTTACATGATATTACAATTCTTCTCCTTCGGAATTTACAAGAATTAATGCCCCTCCCACAAGGATTTTCTTGACAACATAAGGGCCTTCATAATTGAGGATAAACTTGCCTCCTAGATGAACAACATTTGGCAAAGTCTTCCTTATCACCAGGTCATCTACCTCGAAACTTCTAGGTTTAACTTTCCGGTTAAATGACTTAGCCATCCTCTTCTAGTAGCTTTGGCCATGACAGATAGCTCTAAGACACTTCTCGTCTATCGGATTTAGTTGTTCATATTTGTGTTTGGTCCACTCTGCTTCGGAGAGTTTAACTTTTGACAATATTCTCAAAGACGGAACCTCAACCTCTACAAGTAGGGCGACTTCCATTCCGTATACCAAGGCATAAGGAGTTGCCCCAGTAGAAGTCCTGATCGAAGTCCGATATGCCATTAAGGCAAAGGGTAGCCTTTCATGCCAATCCCTATAATTCTCGGCAGTCTTAGCTAAGATCGTCTTGATGTTCTTGTTTGCTGTTTCAACTGCTCTATTCATTTGTAGGCGGTGAGGGGAAGAATTGATATGTCGAATGCCAAAGTGATCCAGTAGATCATCGATAATCTTGTTATTTAAGTTGGACCCATTGTATGTGATGATTGTCTAGGGGGTACCATATCGAGAGATTATATCCCTTTTAATAAATCTTGCCACACTCATTGCAATGACATTTGTGTAAGAGCTGGCCTCTATCCACTTTGTGAAGTAATCAATTACGACTAGAATGAAACGATGACCATTTAAGGATGCTGGATTGATAGGCCCTATCATGCCTATTCCCCACATAGAGAAAGGCCAGACTTTAGACATCTGATGTAGTTCATTTGGGGGAGCATTAATCTTATCGCCATATACTTGGCATTGGTGGCATGACCTGACATGTTGACTACAGTCTGACTCAATGGTCATCCAATAATAACCAAGCCGCATAACCTTCCTAACAAGGAGATGGCCATTCATGTGTGGCCCGTATATACCTTCATGAATTTCCCTCATGAGAGTGTTTACTTCTTTAGCATCTACGCGCCTTAACATAGTAGAGTCAAATGACTTTTGTACAAGTTTGTCCACTGAGGAACAATTTACTAGCCATCTTGGCTATATATTTTTGGTCTTCTGCTTGATATCCATTAGGAAATTCTCTCTTCAAGAGGTAATTCTTAATATCATGGTACCATGGCTCTCCGTCAAATTCTTCTTCGACCAGCATACAATAAGCTGGTTTTCTAATCACACCGAACTAGTGGCTCTATTTCCAATCCATCAGTTATTTGCAGCATGGAGGCTAGTGTGGCCAGCGCGTCTGCGAATTGATTCTGCGCTTTTGGTATGTATCCAAATGACACCTCTTCGAATTGTACCCATGATAAGGGACGAGATTTGTGTCCTTCGTCTTCCACTCCCCTTGTGTCTGAAAGATGATGAGTATAGAATCTCCATAAACCTACAACTTAGGTACCTCCATGGAGATGGCCAACTGTAGGCCCATGATGCATGCCTCGTATTCTGAAATATTATTGGTGCAAGGAAAAGTTAGTTTTGCAGCAATATGATAATGTTGACTATTATGGGATATCAACACTGTCCCTGTGCTAGCTCCCGATAGATTAACGGCACCGTCGAAATACATGACCCATTTGTCTTTTGTTAGGTTCAAAACTTGATTTTCTATATTCGACTGTTCACAAGATGTGCGATTTTGGGCGTTTTCTGCCAACATATCAGCTATGGCTCTTCTCTTCACAAACTTTTGCGGAGAGCTTTTGATATCAAATTCAGACAACATTACTTGTCATTTTGCCAACTTCCCTATCAAGGCGAGTTTCTCTAGGAGATATTTGATAGGGTCATTTTCTGTCACCAGATGAATGTGGTGGTGCAGGGCATACTGCCTCAATCTGCAAAGTACTCACACTGTTGCTACACAAGCCCTCTCAACAGGCACATAATTTACTTCCGATGAAGTAGATGGCTCTTTCTTTACCGTCCACAGGGTTTGTTTGAGCAGGTAAGGCTCCCAAAAACTCTTGATGTATTGTCAAATACAAGGTCAATGGGTGACCTGGGATGGGTGGCACAAGTATTGATGGAATGGCTAGATAAGTTTTGATCTTCTAAAATGCCGGACTGCATTATGCATCCCAGGTCACTTTCACACCCTTCTTGAGTAGTTTGAAAATTGGTTTAACCACATCCAATAATTGATTGATAAATCAAGTGATGTAGTTTAATCTCCCCCCCTTTCAAACATACTTTTATCCGCATCTGATCTTTCCTAAATGAATCCAAGAAGACTTCTTACTTCTTTCACCGTTGAGGGAGTTGCTAGGTCACAAATAGCTTAGATTTTCGAATGTCAATTTCAATGACTCTGCTACTGACCATGAATCCAAGGAGTTTCCCAAATTTCGCCCCAAATACACATTTGTTAGGGTTCAATCTTAACTTGTATTTTCGTAATCGCTTAAACAACTTCCTTAAAACTTGAATGTGGCCTTGTCCCTTTTTGGATTTGGCGATCACGTTATCAACATATACTTCGATCTCCTTGTGGATCATGTCATGGAATAGGGTGACCATCGCCTTCTGATAAGTTGCCCCAGCATTCTTTAGTTCAAAGGGCATCACTTTATAATAGAAATTTTCTCAAGGGGTGATAAATGCAGTTTTTGGCTTGTCCTCCTACTTCATGAGGATTTGATTATATCCAGAGAATCCATCCATGAATGAGAATAATTCGTACCTTGTCGTGCTATCCACCAACACATCGATGTGGGGAAGTGGGAAGTCATCCTTCGGGCTTGCTCTATTCAAGTCCCAATAATCCACACAGATCCGAACTTTGTCATCTTTCTTCATGACGAGGTGATAAGTATGCAATCTAATCTGAATAAGGGATATCTTCTATAAAGCCCACTCTAAGAAGCTTCATCACTTCTTCTTTAATTCTATCCTCTAACTCAGCTTTCATCCGTCGGCTGCCTTGTCTCACGGATTTAATATTGGGATCTGTGGGTAATGAGTGTTCCACAATTCTTGGATCCAAACCTGGCATATCGGTGTATGACCATGCAAAGATGTCCCAATACTCTTTAAGTAACTCTGTAAATCTGAGCCTTTCAGCTTAGGATAGATGTCCACCAATTCACTTCTTTGACATCCTCAGCATTACCCAAGTTAATGACTATTGGTTTTTCTAAAGTAGGAGGTGTCTAATTTTCAAAAGCACTCCAATCTTTACGGATGGCTACGCAAGCCTCATTTGCATCTTCCTCAATATCGCAGGAGTAATCATCTTGGTGATCTGACTCACACAATAACCTAGGATGCATGTTTGAGATGATATGTCTGAAATGTCATGAGAATGGTTAGTCTCTGCTTCATACAGAAATGCGATGCATGAGTGTGCAAAATCTTTTCAAAAGAGATTTCAAAATAAGTGCAGGCATCATCTTGAATAACTAGTGAATTACAACTCTATTGTATCGTAATTACCGCAATTGGTGCATTAGTCTTTGCAGCCTTAATGCTTTTTGCTGGTTGGTTTCATTATCACAAAGCTGCTTCAAAATTGGCCTGGTTCAAAGATGTAGAATGTATGTTGAATCACCATTTAGCAGGGCTATTAGGACTTAGGTCTCTTTCTTGGGCGGGGCATCAAGTATATGTATCTTTACCAATTAACCAATTTCTAACGCTGGAGTAGATCCTAAAGAGATCCCACTTCCTCATGAATTTATCTTGAATCGGGATCTTTTGGCTCAACTTTATCCCAGTTTTGCCAAGAGAGCAACCCCATTTTTTATCTTGAATTGGTCAAAATATGCAGAATTTCTTCCTTTTCGTGGAGGATTAGATCCAGTAACTGGGGGTCTATGGCTGATTGATATTGCTCATCATCATTTAGCTATTGCAATTCTTTTCTTGATAGCAGGTCACATGTATAGGACCAACTGGGGCATTGGTCATGGTATAAAAGATATTTTAGAGGCTCATAAAGGTCCATTTACAAGCCAGGGCCATAAAGGACTATACGAGATCCTAACAACGTCATGGTATGCTCAATTATCTCTTAACCTAGCTACGTTAGGCTCTTTAACCATTGTTGCAGCTCAACATATGTATTCCATGCCCCCTTATCCATATCTAGCTACTGACTATGGTACACAACTGTCGTTGTTCACACATCACATGTGGATTGGCAGATTTCTCATAGTTGGTGCTGCCGCGCATGCAGCTATTTTTATGGTAAAAGATTATGATCCAACTACTCGATACAATGATCTATCAGATTGTGTCCTTAGGCATCGCGATGCAATCATATCTCATCTCAACTGGGTATGTATATTTCTAGGCTTAGACATTCTTGTTCCTCGAAAATCTTTTGAGAATTAGGAATCACATGGCAAATCAGGCCTCAAGCTTCCCATAGGAAAGGCTAGTATCATCATTGGGCTGATTTGTAGTCCCATATGTCCTTAATAAAACTTGTGTGTTTTATTGAATGCAAAAATGGACCGCATTACAAGGTATGTTGTTTAGACCAACGGTCGAAGATCCAAAGGTGTTTTCCTACACTTAACTTCAAACAACGAAAAGTGCAAAGAAATGAAGGAATTTAAATGCAATATTAAAAGTAAGGGAGAATCTCTTTACTCAGAAGTAGTGGCTTCAATAGCAAGCCACTCTATGATGACGTTCATAGAGTCATTCCCTAGAAAAGTGTTTGCGAGATTTGGTTCAACCGACGGAGTCATCCCTTCATCTGACAGCCACTTAGGGTCTTTGCTGAAAGACTCATTCAAAGGGTTGTTGAACATTTCCTTTCCAAGCTGAAGAACCAATGAAGGAATCCTTTTGGTTTTATTGGCATCTACGACTCTTGCCTCGGCCTCGGCCTGCTGTTTTAGAGGTGAAATCATCAATACGAGTGTTATGATATCTCAAGCCCATCTTATGCTCATTGGATTTTAATTGTAGAGAAGCGCTGATTCCTTGGCCATGCTTGCCAAAACCTTTTCCTAGGTTGAACTCATATGCTAGCAACATCTTAGCTGGTAAAAGGTTAGCTTCAGAAACGAAAGGAACTTTTAGTTTCACCCCACAGGAGTGTGGATTACTGTCACCAGCTCCAAGGAATGATAGCTAGCTTCTTCCTTAACTTCAGGTTCAATGTAGGGGATAGCATTATTCTGATATGCAATGAGGTCAACTTCTCCGTGGACAGTAATTACCTTTCCATCAATCACGAATCACACTTTCTGATGTAGACTTGAAGGTACGGCTCCAGTGATGTGAATCTAGGGTCTCTCTAATAGGAATATAAATGCGCTCAGCAGATCCATTGCCTGGAAGTTTATAGAGAATTTGGTTGGGCCTATGAGCACATCCAGCTTGATCTCGCCTACCACTGTCTTTCTCATTCCATCAAAGGCTCTAACAGCTGCTTTGGAGCTTCGAATCATTTCCTCTTTAATGCCCAAATTCCTTAACATAGCCAATGGGCAGATGTTAAAAACTGATTCGTTGTCAATTAGCATATGTGCCACTCCCTTTCCATTACTGTGTGTAGTGATATATAAGGCCTTATTGTGTCCCCTTCCCTCCATGGGGAAATCTTCGTCTGAGAAGCTCAATTAATCCTTAAGAAGGATTGCCCCCACAAAATCTCCCAATCGTATGTCATTGATGGTTTTAGGGACATGCACTTCATTTAACACTTTTAGCAGTGCATCTTTATGTTTTTCTGAATTGATGAAAAAATCCAATAGAGATATCTGGGCTGACATTTTTCTTAACTGCTCTATCAACTCAAATTCGCTGGTTTTGATGATAGATAGGAGTTTTTCTACATCCTGATACCTCTTTCTTCTCCGATTAGCCTTCCCTTGGGGCGTAAAATCATCCGGATCTCATCATGGCACCTACTTCACTTGTTCCATAGTCCCAATGAATTGCCTTAGAGTCGTAAATCTCAACTGGCGGGACTTGTATGGTTACTATCATTAGGTGGGATATCTCTAGTTCAGATTCGTTATCGGATTCATCTCTTGGTAGGTGAATTACCATCGGTTTCACCAAACAACCCTCTCTTGACCTAAGATGTCAAGCTCATTCAGCTTAATCACCACAGTCGTAGCAATTTCAATCATTGCCACTATGTCGCTCCAATCTTTAGGGAAATCTTCGTATCTCGTCTGGTGGTAACTGTCAGCATCACTTGACTCAGCTGAAATTGCAAACTACAAGTATCTTGTTATTCTTTCAAACAGTTCAATCATGCATCGCCACTGGGCTATTATTTTCTCCACCCTAATGTATTGCTCTGTGTCAAGCTCGTTATTTATTGTTTGAGGATGACTGCGCATTGTCAACCGAAATGACACATCCTCCATCTCTCTCGAGAGATCATTCACTTGTCCTTCTATGCATAGGAAATGTTTCGACATCACTCGGCTGAGTGATAATTCAGGTTCTTCCGTAAAAAGCTCTATCACTACCTCCTAGGCTTCGGGTTGAATAGGATCATCCATACCTCCCTACCCATCCGGTATGATATCTTCTATTCTCTGGAAGAAACTGAGAGGAGCAGAGTACTTTACTTTGAAGTTGTATCTGCCAGAATCCTCGCCTAGATTGTCTATGACTTCGCCTCTCTCTAGTGCTTCAGTTGCAAATCTGCGATTAGCCTGGCTTCGCTTAACGACTTGCAGTTCATCTTGGTCAAGCTCTTATTCTGGTTTAGTAATTAGCTCTACATTGCCTACCGGACTTCATGTGGGACATTCCACATATTTCCTCGCTCGGTTTCAACCACAAATTGGTTCCATTCTAAGTTCATCGAGGCCTTAATCCCTTCAAATTCTTCATCAGCGACGCTTGACATTATCCCTAGGCTCATCATCTTGGCAATGCATAGCTTCTTTCTTTCAGCCAATACTTCTCCTTCTTTTGGATATGATGAGGCGACTGCCAAAATGTTGGTTAACTTAGGTATATTCACCTTCATCTCCAGATGGTTCCCTTCCTCGTCATCAAATATTGCACCAATTGCTTGGTGGTCAGGGAGTGGATTTTCTTGCACATTTGGAGCTACATCATTGAATTTCAAATTTTGATTATCAATGAGAGCTTGAACCTTTAGCTTAAGGATGTAGCAATCATCTGCATTGTGTCCTCTTTCGTCCATATGATAGGTGCAAGTCTGGCTTTGATCAAAACCAAGATATTTCACCGGATTTGTTCTAGGAGGTTCCTTTGCGATCAAGTGTTGCTCTAGTAACATCAGGAGCAACTTGGATAATGACCTGGGAAGTTGAGAGAATTGTTTCGGAGGCTGTCTTTTCCTAGGATCTTATCCTTTAGATACTGACCATGACGATCCCCCTCTTACCTGATTGGAATTAGCGAACGCCTTGGGTTTATTGGAATCTGGCACAAAGGTTTTATCAACCCCAGCCTCTCTTTCTTTCATCGCAGGATATTGCTTCTTTGTCGAAGTTTCATGTGGCCTTCTTTCTCTCAAAGCCCATTCCAATCTTTCAGCCACCTTTATCAAGTATGTAAAAGTTTGGCAGCCTGAGGTGTTCAATCAATTGAAGTACTCATAAGGAAGTGCCTTCAGGAACAAGTCAATCAAGTCATCCTCTGGAATCGGCAGTTTCACTTGAGTTGCCAAGGCCCGCCATCTCTGGGCGTATGTTCTGATTGTTTCGCTTCTCCCTTTCACCGTTCGTAATAGATCTTCCCTTGTCGGGGTCGTAGCCGTGTTAAACTTATATTGCCTGAGGAAATCTTCAACAAGATCCTCCCATCCTTCATAATCATCCAGGTCTAACTTAATAAACCAAGCTAAAGCAATGCCAGGCATGCTTTCTTGGAACGTATTCATTAGAAGAGGAATATAATCATAATAATGTGCCATCTTGCGCAGATAGTATTTGAGATGAGCACATGGATAGCCTGTCCCGCTGTATTTTCTTACAAAGCCCGGCTCTTTGTATTCTGGAAGAGTTTCCACTTTAGCAAACAGTGATATCTTGTCGAAGCAAGCTAACTCATAGCCTTGACTGCTCAAGCACTCTTCAATCTTGGCTATTCTCTTAGCCTCGGTTTCAGTTTTCCCAGCATGCTTTCCTTTCTCCTCTTTCTCGAGGTTGATGACAACAAGAGGCATCTTCGGTTGTGAAGGGACATTTGGTGTATGAATGTCCTCTACGACATGTTGGACACATTCAGCTGCTCCTTTGTCAACTGTATCAAGTATTGAAGATTGACCTGAGTCGTTCAGGTTAGGCACCGCCGTTTGTCTTTCTTGGGAGGCTTCCAACATAGCCTTAATTTCAGCCATCATGGTAGTCATGGTAGTCATATGGGTTTCTAACACGCCCACTTGTGGAGTCAGTTCTTGCTGTTCCATCCTCGTCTTAAGTCGAGTACGAAAATGATGTCTTGGTAATTATGTGATTAGAGAATACCTGTTTATTTAAAAATAACAAGTAAGCATCTCTTTAGGATAAATATGGAAAGTACAGGATTTGTTCAATTGCATGTTTTCTATTGATGGATGAGAAAAAGGACTACCTTACGAGCCTTAGTCCCGCATGAGCAATTCTTTCAATCATCTGTCAAGAGAATTCATGAAATTAAAGGAAACGTAATCTTCGGTGATAGTTTTGATACCTCGACAAAACATGCTTATGCTCATACACGTGTTAAAAGTAACATTTAATACAAATGAGTATCCAAATGTCAAGAAAACATTATAATGTTCACACATTTTACACTTGACAAAATAGTTTATCCAAGTCTAGGACGCTTAGGGTCTAAGGCACCCTCATCATCCCAGCAAAGATTAAATCCCTCATTCTGAAAATTCTTGTCTCCTAAATATGGTGGTGATCCCATGTCCTCAAGTATATATGGCTCCACTCTAGGCACGTATGGAACAACATATTCGAGTAGGTAAGGCTCGACGAAGCTGCGTCTAGTCGCCTCAAAGTGTCGGATATATTCTGTAGAAGCTCTGTGAGTATCCATCTCTGGAGTCATATTATCTAGTGATTCTACGTCTTTTATTCGGGAGTCCTTCAAAGAGCATATGATGGACTAGCTTCGAATTGCTTTTTCTTCTCTCCTGTGAGGATCTCTTTCGGCAAGTCAAACGAGCAAACATCTGGTAGTGGCGATGAAGGAACCTCTTGCAATGCCCCATACTACCGTATGACCCTCCTTGGATAATATGTTGTGGCGCCTGTGAATCCTAATAAGGGAACCGGATCTTCACCATTGCGTGCGAGCTTGACTTTACCTAATGTTGATAATCTAAGCCGCCATCGAAGTTGTTCTGGCTTTAAAGCTCTAAGAAATTCCTTCCATTCTTTGAAGTAGAACTTAGGAATGCGTGTATGGGTTTTGACAAAAGTTCTAAGAGGATGGGTATCAGAACTAATCTTAGTGAAACCCTTACGAATATGAAATTGTTTTACATGGGATGTAAACCACAAGTACATGAGACCACTAGAGGCTCTAAAAATCTCTTTCTTGTTTTTCTCAAAACGGTTGAGGGAGAGGAAGGTTTCAACAAGGATAAGGTTGAGTAATCCCACCCATGACAGACTTATTGGACTACTACAGCCATGATAAGGTCAAAAGTTACGGACGAGATCAAAAATAAGACAAAACTAAAGAATGTCAAGACAAAAGCTCTAGCAGACTTAGTTCCTTTGCTAGCAGGGAGGTTGAGAAACCTTTCTAGAAGAAAGGATAAGGAAACTCGCCCATAATTACTTTTGGCGTCCGCTTTGATTTCGTTGAGGTTTGTATCTAGGAATTTAGCTAGCTGACTCAAAGGCTCGAATCCTATGGGGGTTGGACTAACAAGTGAGTGAACTCAACTCCAATGGCGGCGCTATATTTTTCAAGGATAGGGGTAACTTCCAACCCTTCCATGCAGAACGTCGCGATGGTTGGATCCTAATAGAGTGCCATGGCTTGGATAAAGGCAAGTGGATATTTAATCTTCAGCAGGTCCAGCAGTTGTCCTAGCCACAATCTGACGTACTTCTGGCTGGCTTCACCCATACTATCCCACCAGGCTGTGAGCTCAGCTCGAGGGACTTTGAACACTTGGATATCATTCTTTCCCATCAATTCTAAAATATGCAAATGATTTTAAAAAATCAACCGCCAAAGATTACCTTAAACATGTGATTATGCTAACGTCATGAAATATGCAAGAGCTGATTTAATTATATATTCCAGTTAATGAAATGAAAATTAGAAATCCTTTCAAGAATGAAGAACCTGACTCAAGGTCTAATTTGAATTTCAAAGAAGTAAATTATGCAATTAGTCAGAATCATCTTAGTGACTAAAGGAAATAACAACGTCACATTCCATTGGTCAAAACATCAACTGTGAACATAACAGATAAAATTCCTAATTACAAAAAGGATATGCTATGACGGAGAGATCGAGAGGGGTTCCAAGAGTGGATGAAGCACCAATCAAATTTTATTCTAAAACAAGATAGCCATAAAAGGGCCTTGCAACGTGAGTTCTAAACTATTTGTGAATTCTGATTCTTCCTGTCATTTCGAGACTCATTAATGAGAATGTATCTAACGATGTATTTAAGTCGTATCTCACTCGGATCTGATCAATCTCGAGTTAACTGACCAAAAGGGAAAGGCTAACTGGAGACAAGGTACGTGGACCTAGGAAACTCAAATAGGAAATGACACTTTGACCATAAGAATTGTCGAGGGGACATTTAGAGCCATAAAAGTCCGATCTAAGAACGATTAAGGAATACATTGCTAGCATTATACAATTGGAGCGTAGGTGATGCCGCTTAACCAACGTATAATTTGCAAAATTTTCTTAAATCGAACAATGACGATCGAGACCGTTGGAACTAGTCATAGACCCTCGCAATTACATGACAACCAAAGTCGCCATGAATTGACAAGCCCTAAGTGTGATATAAATCACAGAGTCGATATGCGAAACGTCTGCAAAAATTGCCCGTCAATTCGGGATAGGTTGGAATCACATTAGATAGAGAAAGGATTCAGAAACGAGTCTCGAAATTAGAAAATGGAGAATCAAGAATTTCAATATTATAATTGGATTGGCCATCACATTATCGAAGAAATTTGGAATCAAAAAAATGAGGTTCTGGACGTCGAGGATAAAATTACCATTTTGCCCCTCAAGCCTTTGTCTTGCATTTATAATTGAACAAGGGCATTTTGGTCATTGACACCCCACCATAGCTGCCGAAAATTGGAGAAATTGGCAGCCATTGGATGAAACATTGATTGACATACGGACAAGTGTCAAATGATTAGGCATTGACATTAATGGGAACACTTTTAACCTACTATTCAACTTTGTTGACTCTTGAATATGTGTATATACCACACACTCTCTCTCCCTCTTCAGCCGAGCATCACCATCATCTGCCTATCTTCTTCTTCTTTGGCAAGAAGTCGCACCGCCGACCAACACTGCCCGCCGGTTTCGCCGCCGTCGACCGCCACTCCCGATGACCTCCAGCCGCCGAACCGACCATCAGCCCCTTCCTCATCCTCTTGTCGACAACCTCTAAGTGGAATCAAGTCATTTGACCCACTGAGGAGTTCTAGCCAGCCATTCTCCCGAAAGTCGCAATTGGAGGTAAGCCATTGTTTAGACTTCGTAGGACCCCAAAACCATTGAATCTTTCGACCAAATTTTGTGGACATCTAGAGAACTTGTAGAATGAGTTGTGGTAAAAAGTTTGGATGAATTTGATGGAGTTTTGACCCCGAATGGGTCTTGTGTTTGAAGGATAAAAACTGACCAGTTGAGAACTTAAAGGAACCGGTGCCGTTTAAGGACTTTCCAGCGTCGCCTTGACTTCAAATTTTCGATGAGACTTCCCAACTCCTAGAACTACATGTTAGCAAGTGGATTAGTGAACAAATTGAGGATTTAAGTTAGTTTAAGGGCTAGTTAGTTGAGATATGCACAGAACCGAAAATGCCCTATTTCGATTCTATGCATACCGAATCTGTGGGAGGCCGTTAGGAGTTTAATTGAGCTCCAAATTCATCATTGAGAAGTATGAAGATGTTAATCGATATGTCAATGAGGTGTATGTTTAGTGAATTGACGATTTGAGCAAGAAAAATTGATGATTGGATGAATTTCCTTAGCTCGCACGGTTGAATTGTTCTTGGACAATTAGGACATAACCATTGAAGTTCTTGGAAGAAGATTTGTGTTGGATTTAGCACAAGGTAAGAAGTTTCTAAGCCTTGGCTAGGAGGATTGGACTCGATTGTGTGAATTGAGTGTGAAATTAGATTGGTTCTTGGAAGTTTAAGGTGTGATTGTATATTGTGCGTCCTTGAGAGATATAAATGGCTTGATTGCTTGACAATGCTTGTGCCATGAATTGATTGTCACATTTGAGTGTTGAATTTAATTGTCTCGCATGCCATAGATGTATTGCTCGTTGTATGAGTTTACGCTTGATCACGAGTCTAAATTGAAATGAGCATTTGGCATGTCTGAGAAACTTGTGACACCCTGAGGCGTTAAGACGCGGGGTTGTGTGGATGGATACCTTGAGGCGCTGAGGCGCGGGGTTTGAATGGAATGGTATCCTGAGGCGAATGAGACGAAGGGTTGAAATGGCCAATGTCCTGATGCGTTGAGATGCAAGACGGAACATGAGATGTGTCGACACAGGCTTGGAATGAAATTGAAACCTGATGCGTTTACGCGGGTTTGTCAATGTGATGGTCTGAAGCGTATTTACGCGGACCAAGCTTGAGGCGTTTTAAACGCGGGCATGAATCAATGGAGGACTAGAAGGGTGGAAAAAATGTGATATGGCTTGGCAACATGTGCTTGATTCTAATGATGTAATATGATGCCATGATTGCATGCTTGACATCCATATGTTATTTAATAACAGTTGAATGCCTTATGTGATTACTTGTGAAATTTTCGTTTGTGATTGCATTCGCCTGAGTATACGGTTAGCCTAATTTAGGGTTAGGACCTGTGTTACTGAGATGTAAATCTCACTCCGTCGCGGAATCATATTTTCATATCCTAGGCTATGAAAATATGGCCAATCAGATTTGGTGACCCGAAGGAAATGTCTACTTATTTTGAGGAGTTCCCGGACGAACAGGGAACCGTATACGTTAGGAACTGCACGGTAGTCTGGGTTGACGAGGGTGCAAAGAGTTGGAAGCCTCATAGGTTCGAGGCTTGGTTTAGGAAAGTAGCGAAAGTTACTACGGGGCCACTAAAGCCCACTGAAATACCCCGTGAGGTAATCCCTAATTGATGTCATCCCACTCGGGATTCGATGGAGGCCGAGGGGTCAGCAGCTAGCTCAAGGATTGTTTCTGAGAGGACTCCAACCCTGAAAGACACCGACGAGGTCATCAAGATCGTGGCTATCGAGGACGACCTAGTAGAGCCGTTAGCTAACGAGACGATGGAGGATACAGTGGAGGTTTGCTTAGAGACTTTCTTGGAGTACAAGCCCACTGAGGATGCTGAGGAGATTGACGACTCCAATAGCTCGACTTAGGGGCTTTCGTTTTCTGGACTGATATATTTTGATGATGTCTCGATGCCCCGTTTCTTTTGGAGATGATGATGACCCCCTTTTGTACTGATCCTGTCACTTCTACCGACCAGCAGCTTTAGTCTACCAGTGCCTTGTATGAACAGTTGGGAGATTATGTTTATTTATTGGCATTCTCGTTACCCTAGTCCCCTTTATTATCGTAAGGAGGAGTTTGTATATTGTCGCTTTCGCATGCTATTGATATTATGCATCTCTCGATATATGTGAATCTTGAGATGTTCAAGAGAGTTGTCGCTTGCAGGGAGTCGCGCGATCATGCCCGGTGGCGCGGGGCGTGACATCCCCCGTTTGCTTGGTATCAGAGCAAGGTCAGCTCGAACCAAGTTGATTGAGGATTGGAGTGATAAGGAGGACTAAGTTGGGACAAGACGGGTAGCGAGACCTTAGGAGACTTGTTAGAATAAGGCATGAGGTGCATGGCATATGACTTGGCGCATGTGATTGACATTTGGTCGTGACATGATTATGGTGGCTTATGAGGATTAAGTTCCGTGCTTAGCGCTGAAAGTCATATTTGGATTTTGGTCTGTTGAGTAAATGAGCATGGCTAATTTTGGTGAACCGTCGAAGTGGACGGAATGGGGTGATGGCCATGGACTGTTTATTAAAGTGCCTCTGGAATTAGTTGTGTAGCAGGTTGTTGTGTTATGACTGCTTTTGTTAGGGCATAGTTTGGTAGCTTTGGAATTGGTTAGATGAATGAGTTACTAACTCTTTGATGAAATTGTGGTGGTCCAAGCTTAGTGAAAGTACACAAGAATGAGCAATCCGCCTAGAAGACTTGGAAGACCCAAGAGCAGAGCCTCTAGTTTGAGGCCACCTATGGCGGAAGACCTGAGGATGGACGGAGTACCCAAGACAGCGGTGCTGCCATAGCCCAAGCGGTAGGAGCCGCAATAGCTACTGTCAACACCAATAACAGCAATAATGAGGGCAATGGAAATAATGGCAATCATGTCTAGGGCAACGAGGCAGTGAATGCCTAGGAAGAGATTGTTGTGGCCAAACATATGGGCCAACTGGTTGAGCAATTTATCAAGCTGAAACCAACCCAGTTTGATGGGACTGGAGACCCCGAATTAACACCGAGATGGATCGAGAAATTGGAAAAGGCCTTTGGAGTATTGAGATGCACGGACAAAGAAAAAGTACTACTGACGGTGTACCAGCTAAAAGGTACCGCAAATGACTAGTGGGCTGCCACTAATAATGGAGTCTTTCTAGAAGGAACGACCTTGACTTGGAATGCCTTTACTATGGCATTCAATGATAAGTATTTCTCTGAGACCGCTCGAGAAAGGAAACAAGTGGAGTTCTTACAGCTGTGTCAGAATCACCTAACAGTGGACCAGTATGAAGTTGAGTTCTCTAGATTGTCAAGGTATGCACCCCGATCAGTAGAGGATCCCCTAGAGAAGGTGCGGAGATTTCAGGATGCACTGAGGCATGAGCTTCGCAGCCAAATGATAGCTCTGAACTTGAGGACCTACAAGGAAATCTATAAACGGGGATAGATGATTGAGGGGGGCCTAAAGGATAGGAGTGCCGCATCTGGATCGCGGTTTAATTCATTCAGAGATAATCGCCAGGCCAGCAAAAGACCTATGGCTGGCAAAAGGCGCTTCGTCCCTCTAGTAAGGAAGAATATAGTGAAGCCGCCGAACCCAATGAATTGGAGCTACCGCCTCTATGGCAGAAGGCATGGTAATGGACCCTGCCCGGCAAAAACTGGGGTGTGCTTCAAGTGTGGTCAGATGGGCCACCAGATGAGGACTTGCCCGAACCAAAGTCCAGCAAACAGACCTCAAAGGCAACGACCACAGGCAGGATCGTCAATTGCCACTCCCCAAATTGATCAGGACCGACCCCCAGCTCAGGGGAGAGTTTATGTCGTGGCCGCAGGGAAGCAGAAGAAACGCTAGGCGTGGTCATAGGTACAGTTTATTTGTGTGACCAAACTGCGTATGCTTTGTTTGATCCTAGTGCATCACACTCGTTTGTGTCTGCTCGATTTGCTGATTTGGTTGATATGAAGTTAGAACCGTTGAGTATGATTTTGCATGTTGCCACCCTATTGAAAGATAATGTGCTGGTTCGTTGGGTTGTGTGGATTGTAAAATCATAATTGGCGATAGTAAGGAGAGTATAAACTTGGTTGTATTGCCCATGTAAGACTTCGATGTGATCATAGGAATAGATTAATTGGGTAAATAGAGGGCAATAGTGGATTGTGGTAATAGGATAATTCGCTTCTATCTGGAAGGTCGCCCTAGATTTGAATTTGTGGGAAGTCGAGGAGGAACCTCGATTCCTTTAGTCTCATCTCTTGAAGCGACCAAACTGATAATTGAAGGATGTTAGGCGTACTTAGTCGCAGTTATGGACACGACTGCCGAGGAGCCTAAATTAGAAAATATCCCAGTAGTGCGTGAGTTTCCCAACATTTTTCCTCCAGAGTTGCTAAGGTTGCCACCAGAGCGAGAAATTAAATTCGTGATCGAGTTAGCTCCCGAAACGGAGCCGATCTCGAAGGCACCCTATAGAATGTCCTTATCAGAACTGAAGGAGTTAAAGGTGCAAATGCAAGAATTACTGGATAAAGGATTTATTCGACCGAGTGCTTCACCGTGGGGAGCACCGGTGTTATTTGTGAGGAAAAAAGATAGATCCTTGCGTTTATGCATCGATTACAGGCAGTTGAATCAAGTGACTGTAAAGAATAAGTACCCACTATCGAGGATTGATGACTTATTTGATCAGTTGCAAGGAGCTGCGGTGTTCTCTAAGATTGACCTGAGGACCGAATATCATCAGTTGAGAATTAAGAAGGAAGACATACCTAAAACCACTTTTAGGACAAGGTATGGTCATTATGAATTCATTGTGATGCCTTTTGGACTGACCAATGCTCCAGCCGCATTTATAGACTTGATGCATCGGGTGTTCAAGGAATTCTTGAATAGATTTGTCATAGTCTTCATTGATGATATCCTGATTTACTCAAGGAGTAGCGAAGAACACGAAGAGCATCTGATGATTGTTTTGCAGACCTTGAGAGAGCACTTGCTTTACGCTAAGTTTAGCAAATGTGAGTTCTGGTTGAACAAAGTGGCATTTCTTGGCCATGTGGTATATGGAGAAGGGATTGCGGTGGATCCTACGAAGATCGAAGTCATTATGAATTGGCCTAGGCCTACTACGGTCATGGAAGTCCGAAGTTTCTTAGCATTGGCAAGATATTACAGACGTTTCGTGGAAAAATTTTCATCTATAGTCACTCCACTGACGAGATTGACTAAGAAAGAGACGAAGTTCGAACGGACAAATAAGTGTGAAAGGAGTTTCCAAGAGCTCAAGCACCGGTTAACGATCGCACCGGTATTGACGATCCCATCAGGACCTGGAAGATATGAAATATATGGCGATGCTTCGCTAAAGGGACTAGGCTGTGTGTTAATGCAACATGGAAGAGTGGTTGCCTACGCGTCTCGACAGTTGAGACTGCATGAGATGAACTACCCGCCCATGATTTGGAATTAGCAGCGATCATCTTTGCTCTGAAGATCTGGAGACATTATTTGTGTGGTGAGAAATTTCAAATTTATACGGACCACCAAAGCCTCAAGTATCTATTTTCCCAAAAGGAATTGAATATGAGGTAGCGTCGATGGATGGAGCTGCTTAAGGATTATGATTGCGACATATTATATCATCTTGGGACGACATATTATATCATCTTGGGAAGGCAAACAGAGTCGCAGATGCGTTCAGTCGGAAATCGAGCATTGCCTGTCTAATGGTAAAAGGGTGATCGTTATTTGAGAACTTGAGGGATTCTGAGTTCAAATTGGAAGTCTGTCAACTATCCAGTTTGGTAGCCACACTGAGAATAGAACTTGAGATCTAGGAAAGGATAAAAGCCTTACAGTCTACGGACCCGAAAATTCAGAAAATCTTAGAAATGGATGCTACGAAGAGGAAACCAGAGTTCCAAGTGTTAGAGGATGGAATCTTGAAATTTCGAGGGCGTTTATGCCTACCAAAGGACGAAGAGCTCAGGGAAAGGATTTTATCAGAAGCTCACAAGAGTAATTATAGTATTCACCCAAGTAACACGAAAATGTATCAGAACTTGCGCCAACATTATTGGTGGAACGGGATGAAAGTGGATATGGCGAAGTACGTGGCAAAATGCTTGACATGCCAGCAAGTGAAGGCACAACACTGTAAGCGTGATGGATTGTTACAGCCATTAGAGATTCCTAAATGGAAGTGGGAGCATGTGACGATGGATTTTGTAATGGGACTACCAAGGAGCCAGAGAGGCCATGATTCTATTTGGGTAGTCGTGGATATGTTGACCAAGTTTGCACACTTCATTCCTGTGTGAAAGGATTTCGCGATGGACAGATATGCCGAACTATACATGCGGCAGATAGTGAGGCTACATGGAGTACCCATGACGATAACATCGGACAGAGATCCCAAGTCCACGGCAAACTTCTGGAAGAGTCTTCAAGATGCCATGGGAACTCATTTACAATTTAGTACGGCATACCATCCACAAACGGATGGACAGTCAGAGAGGACAATTCAGACGCTCGAGGATATGTTATGAGTGTGCGTGATAGACTTCAAAGGTGGATGGGAGGATCAGCTACATTTAGTAGAGTTCGCGTATAATAACAGCTATCAATAGAGCATTCGAATGGCACCTTTTGAGGTACTCTAAGGAAGGGCTTACAGGATGCCGATTTGCTAGGACGAAGTTAGAGAAAGAAGCATTACGGCCCAGAGCTGGTAGAGCAATCAGTAGAGGTGGTGAAAATAATTTGGGACAAACTCAAGACGACACAGAGTCGTCAGAAGAGTTATGCGGACAAACGATGTAAGCCTTTGAAGTTTCAAGTAGGCGATCATGTTTTCCTTAAGGTGTCGCCGATGAGAGGATTATCTCGATTTGAAAAGAAAGTAAAACTGAGTCCAAGGTACGTGGACCTTTTGAGATTTTGGAATGGATTGAGACCTTAGCCTACAGGCTTGCCTTACCGCCTAACTTGTCCCATGTACATAACGTCTTCCATGTATCAATGCTACGGAAGTATGAGCCGGACCCGACCCACGTACTGGATTACGAGGTTATCGAAGTGGACGATAGGGTATCCTATGTTGAACAGCCAGTCAGGATCGAAGATCGAAAGGAGCAGATTCTAAGGAATAAGACGATTCCATTGATCAAAATTGTTTGGGAGCACCATGGAACCGAAGGTGCTACGTGGGAAAGCGAGAAAATGATGAGGCGTCAATACCCCCATTTGTTTGAGTAACTATTTATTAGTAAATTTCGAGGACGAAATTTTTGCAAGGGGAAAGAATTGTGACATTCTGATTCTTCCTGTCATTTCGAGACTCATTAATGAGAATGTACCTAACGATGTATTTCAGTCGTATCTCGCTCGGATCTGATTAATCTCGAGTTAACTGACCAAAAGGGAAAGGCTAACGCGAGGCAAGGTACGTGGACATAGGGAACTCAAATAGAAAATGACACTTTGACCAAAAGGATTGTCGATGGGACATTTAAAGCTATAAAAGACTAATCTAAGAACGATTAAGGAATGTATTGCTAGCGTTATACGATTGGAGCGCGGGTGATGCCGCTTAACCAATGTATAATTTGCAAAATTTTCCTAAATTGAACAGTGACGATCGAGACCGTCGGAGCTAGTGATAGACCCTCGCAATTACATGACAACCAAAGTCGCCATGAATTGACGAGCCCTAAGTGTGATATAAATCACAGAGTCGATACGCGTAACGCCTGCAAAAGCCGCCCGTTAGTTCGGGATAGGCTGGAATCACATTGGATAGAGAAAAGATTCAAAAACGAGTCTCGAAATTAGAAAATGGAGAATCAAGAATTCCAACATTATAACTGGATTGGCCATCACCTTATCGAAGAAATTTGGAATCAGAAAAATGACGTTCTGGACGTCGAGGGTAAAATTACCATTTTGCCCCTCAAGCCTTAGTCTTGCATTTATAATTGAACAAGGGCATTTTGGTCATTGATACCCCACTATAGCTGATGAAAATTGCAGAAATTGGCAGCCATTGGATGAAACATTGACTGACACATGGAAAAGTGTCAAAGGAATAGGCATTGACATTGATGGGAACACTTTTAACCTACCATTCAACTTTGTTGACCCTTGAATATGTGTATATGACACTCTCTCTCTCCCTCTTCAGCTGAGCATCACCATCATCTGCCTATCTTCTTCTTCTTCTTCTTCTTCTTCTTCTTCTTCTTCTTCTTCTTCTTCTTCTTCTTCTTCTTCCCCGAGAAGCTGCACCGTCGACCAGCACTGCCCAGCGGTTCGCCGCCATCGACCACCACTCCCGGTGACCTCCAGTCGCCAAGCTGACCGCCAGCCCCTTCCTCATCCTCTTGTCGATAACCTCCAAGTGGAATCAAGTCATTTGACCCACTGAGGAGTTCCGGCCAGCCATTCTCTCGAAAGTCGATGGAAACCATTGCAGCTAGAGGTAAGCCACTATTTAGACTCGATTGTGTGAATTGAATGTGAAATTAGATTGGTTCTTGGAAGTTTAAGGTGCGATTATTTATTGTGCGTCCTTGAGAGATATAGATGGCTTGAATGCTTGACAATACTTGTGCCATGAATTGATTGTCACATTTGAGTGTTGAATTTATTGTCTCGCATGCCATAGATGTGTTGCTCATTGCCTGAGTTTACGCTTAATCACGAGTTTGAATTGAAATGAGCATTTGGCATGTCTGAGAAACTTGTGACACCTTGAGGCGTTGAGACGCGGGGTTGTATGGATGACTACTCTGAGGCGTTGAGGCGCGAGTTTTGAATGGAATGGTACCTTGAAGCGTACGAGACGCGGAGTTGAAATGGTCATTGTCCTGATGCGTTGAGATGCGAGATGAAACTTGAGATGTGTCAACACAGGCCTGAAATGAAATTGAAAACCTGATGCGTTTACAAGGGTTTGTCAATGTGGTGGTCTGAGGCGTATTTACGTGGATCGAGCCTGAGGCGTTCTAAATGCAAAGCGTGAATCAATGGAGGACTAGAAGGGTGGAAAAAAAATGTGATCTGGCTTGGCAATATGTGCTTGATTCTAATGATGTAATATGATGCCATGATTGCATGCTTGACATCCGTATGTTATTTAATGACAGTTGAATGCCTCATATAATTACTTGTGAAATTTTCGTTTGTCATTGCGTTCGCCTGAGTGTACGGTCAGCCTAACCTAGGGTTAGGACCTATCTAACTAGATGTAAATTTCACCCCATCGCGGGATCATATTTTCAGATCCTAGGCCGTGAAAATGTGGCCAAACAGATTTGATGACTCGAAGGAAATGTCCGCTTATTTTGAAGAGTTTCCGAACGGACAGGGAACCATATACGTTAGGAAGTATACGGTAGTTTGGGTTGACGAGGGGGCAAATAGCTGGAAGCCTCATAGGTTCAAGGCTTGGTTTAGGAAAGTATGGGAAGTTACTACGGGGCCACTGAAGCCCACTGAAGTATCCCGTGGGGTAATCCTTAGTTGGTGTCATCCCGCTCGGGATTCGGCAGAGGTCGAAGGGTCAGCAGCTGGCTCGAGGAATGTTCCCGAAAGGTACCCCAACCCTGGAAGACACTGATGAGGTCATCGAGATCGAGGTTATCGAGGACGACCTAGTAGTACTGTTAGCTGACAAGACGATGGAGGATACAGTAGAGGTTTGCTCAGAGACATTCTCGGAGTACGAGCCCACTGAGGATGCTGAGGAGACTAACGACTCCAGTAGCTAGACTTAGGGGCTTCCGTTTTCTAGACTGATATATTTTGATGATGTCTCGATGCCCCGTTTCTTTTGGAGATGATGAAGACCCCCTTTTGTACTGACCCTGTCACTTCTACCGACCAGCAGCTTTAGTTTGGCAGTGCCTTGTATGAACAGTTGAGAGATTATGTTTATTTATTTGCGTTCTCGTTACCCTGGTCCCCTTTATTATCCTACGGAAGAGTTTGTATATTGTCGCTTCCGCATGTTATTGATATTATGCATCTCTCGATATATGTGAATCTTGAGATGTTGAGAGAGTTGTTGCTTGCGGGGAGTCGCGCGCTCGTGCCCGAAGGTGCGGGGCTTGACACTTTCCCTCCCCAAGACCTAATCTTCTTTAAGATGATGATCGATCAAGGTTTCCTTCTTGGTGGAATCTTTGTCTTGCCCCTCTTCAGGATATGGCTCGGCAATCAGGACTTCTCCCCTAGTTGAGCGTTCCTTAGAATGAGAAGGATAGTCTTCAGTTGGTTGTTTTAGATGCTTTAGCTCTTCCGGCCACTCTCTAGTTCATGGTATGATGATTTCAAGGGTCTTGTTGGGTTTTGCCTTTTTGAGTATGATACGCCTTGGCTTTGTCTTAGTTGAGGGAGTCTTTTCTTTCCCCAAAGAGAGATCACCGGTTGGTTCTCCCTAGATTGATGTTCCTCTTTTCGGCAGGCGTATGCTTCTCTAGCTAAACTGTTGCGATACTGCCTTTTCACCTCTAAATGGTGTCTGAACATCTCGCTCGTCTGTCGTTTAAACTTAAGGTTATCGACATAGTAACTAGTGTGGCTGTCTTCAGCATATCCCAGCTTACGTCCAGTCAGCTCCCGGCCATGTACAAATTTAGTAAAATGCAATCTTATGTTTAGTCCGGGACAAGTGACTTTCCTTAAACACTCGAAGGTTACCAACTCTGTCGAACTTCTAGGGAACAACGACATCCTATCCCCTATCATTATTATTTCTATCAATCACTAGAATGATTACATAATCCATGCAATGCATGTAGATGCGAATGATATGCAATACATGAACATACTATAAAACATGGAGTAAGAAAATACATCGAAAGTAAATGCCTTACCAGCCAAAACCTTAGGGAACATGAAGTTTTCCCTGGTAACAATGAGCGATTTTAGGTATATAAACCTTCCACAAATATGCGTATGAGACAAGTGGGGGATATACTTTAAAAATAAAATCGGGTGAGGAACCTATAGCTCAAGCTCCCACGATCCAAATATGGCCGATTCCTCCCCAAGAGTACCCACCCAAGAGGACTAGATATCACCAATTTGGATTTTGAGCGGGAACGAACACAAAAGTCTCATGTGCCATCAAACACGAGACCCTTTCGTATCCTTTCCCTATATAAGGTAACCTAGAGGTGGTTGCAGTCAAGGTTTGACCGCCAGTGTGTGAGATGTATCGTGATCATCACAATGCAAGATCATGCACAGCAGTTTGTATCAAACATCGCTTCAGCATAGGCATAAAATAAACATATATTCCCAACTTCAACCTGTAGGAAAGATGTCAACAAACACTCCACCCCTTATTTCTCCAATCTGCAAAAACATCTAACACAATGGTTATGGTACGCACCTCACCTTCGAGAGCATATGCAGAAAATAGGATTAGAAAAACCAATCAACCTTTTAATCGGCTAAAATACTCTAAAATTCCTAACTAGAGATTCTGGATTAGAATAAGTCCCTAGTGGAGTCGCCAGTCTATCGCGGCCCTCTCGAATTTTTGAGGCGGAGTGGGCTAATGGGTCGTCCACTCTAGTCGAACGCGAGCATCTCCCAAGGCTCGTTACCAAGTCGCAACGACAGTATACGTTGTCAACCTTATGTGCGGTCTGGTGACATGTGATATGTGTAAGTGCCAAGGAGTCGCCACCAATCGTTTTGTGGAGGGCACGATTGGAAACCCTATCGAACAGTTGAGAGCATTATATTCAATTCTGGGGAAACTAGAGAAACGGGATCAGGGACTTTGTTACGCCAACTGTCAGAGTTGACGCCCTTTCGGCACATAAATTGTGACATTCTAAATTTTCTATCATTTCGAGACCTTTGAATGTAAGATATCTATCGAGGTATTTCAGTTATGTCTCGTTCAGATCTGATCAATCTCGAGTTAATTAACCGAAGAGGAAAGGCCAACGCGCGACGACTTACATGGACTTGGGAAACTCGATTAGAAAATGGTACTTCGACCATGAGGATCGTCGAGGGAACATTTAGAGCTGAGGCCGATCTAAAAACGATTAAGGAAATCATTGCTAGTGTTGTACGGTTGGAACGCGGGTGATACCCCTTGATCAAAGTATAATTTGCAAAATTTTCCTAAATCGAATTGTGACAATTGTTACCGTCGGGGCTAGCGATAGACCCTCGCGATTACATGACAATCCAAATTGCCGTAGTTTGAGTTATCCTAAGTGTGATGAGAATCACAGAGTCGATACGCGTAACATCTGCAAGAGCCACCCATTAATTCGAGACAAATTGAAATTCCATCAATAAAGGATCGATCATAAGGTGGGATCTTGAAATTTGAAAAATGAAAATGAGGGATTCCAACATTTGATATGGATTGGACGCCGCCTTATCGAGGGTAAAAAATATCAGGAAAACGAAAATTCTAACGAAATGTGTGAAAAGACCATTTTGCCCTTGAAGAGTTAACCTTGCCTTAATGAATTAAGAAGGGCATTTTAGTCATTTGACAAATTTCCTTCCTCCCCAAGGCTACTGAAAAATCTGTGGAGTCAATGGGGTCAATGGAATCTTGATATAATTGACTCTATGACAAGTGTCAATACATGGATGATAGTCATTAATCATCCACTCACTCAAACCTTCTAGAAGCCGAATCAAAAGTGATTAGGAGCATATCATCTACCATATCCCCTAAAAAATTCATGAGCCATCTTCTTCTTCCTTCCCAATTGAGCAATTTCTCCAAGAATAGAAAACTACTCCTGCCGACCAGTTTCTGCCGCCCGGTTTGGTCCGTACGAGCGCCTCCTTCGGTGACCTTTTGGCTAGCCGTCGACCACCAAAGGTTCATTTAACCTATCCTTGACAAGCATCAATTGGTTCGTTATTTTTGGAGGTCTCGTTGATTTATGAAAATTTTTGGAAGAAAACTGGACAGATTCTGAGCTAACTGAGAGAGGGCTATGGTTCGCTCACTTAGAGACTTCGAATGGCTCTAAAATTTTTATGAGAGTTACATGACATGTAGTACTATGTTCACTAAGTTGGGTCCGTTGATTGGGTTAAGTTTCAATTAGGTTTTGATGGTTTGATTGGAGTTGAATTTCGGGACAGATTCTGACCGCTGGTGAACTAAGTAGAGTCAGTCTGTTTAGAGCCCTTAGGAGTGTTTATTGACTTCAAAAATATTCATAAGGCTCTATAACAAGTTGATTAAGGCTGCTCCAAGTGAATTGATGAAAAAAAAATTGGAATTAAGGGTGATGTGTGGACTGTTAGAGCATGAAGGAGCAGAACTGGTTTTTGCTCTTCTTATATCTGAGTAGTCCGGTTTGGTTAGGGGCTATTCATGGTGTCGCCATGCTCTAAATGTGTCGTTAGGACATGCTAGAGTATCCCTTAAGTTGTTAATGAGGTCCACGATTGATGAAATTGGGGCTATATTGGATAAATTGATTGTAACGATAGATAGTTCCTAAATCGTTTTGCTGCCCTGTTTTGGACAGCGGAGAAGTCGACTTGAAGCCAAACTTGACAAGGGAATTTTAGTGACAATTGGTAACTTAAACGAAGGTAAGCAACCCCTAAACCTATATTAGAACATTGGGACGTAACCGGATGATTTTATTGCGGGATCGATGAGTTGATGATTCTATTATGCTTGGATGAGTGAAAATTGAATGGAATTGTTGAGGAATGAGTCATGTGTACTCGCTTGCTACTAAAATAGTAGTTCCTTTGACTGAATTGGTGATGTGCTTGTTGGTAAGTTTTGCTTGATTATGTGGCCATGGGTTACTTAACCCTCGAGTTACTTTTGTGATGAAATTCAATCATTTCGACAAGCATTTGGTTTGCGATAGACTTTATGAAATTCTCATGATGAGAATGTGATTAAATGATTGTTGAGGCATTTCTTGACTTGAGGTATTTGTCAAGACCTATGGTATCCTGAGGCGTCTTAACGCGGATCGTATTGTGAGCTTATCTTGAGGCGTCTTAACGCAGGATTGCATCCTAAGGATACCCTGAGGGGTCTTAACGCGGGGTTGTGATTGAATGATATCCTGATGCATCCTAATGCGGGATAAGGAATTGTACATGTTGACATGAGTTGGAAATTGGTAAGTAAACCTGACGCGTCTTAACGCGGGTTTATTTGTCATGATATTCCATTGAGTTGTGGATTGAGAATTGAATTTATTATTACTTCCTATGGTATTGCTATGATTCTTGGCTAGTACGGAAGATTAGGTCACTTTCTTTATATCTGGTCTTAGATGTCAATTTCTTCTCAAGTTGTACGTTATGATGCTTTCGTATAAATGATACATGCCTTTATGCCACTAGATGTTTGTTGTTGTTATGATTGTACTGTCTGGTGGGACTGATGGTCTAAATTAGGATTAGGCTAGCTTGCTGAGACGTAAGCCTCACCCCGTCGTGGGATCCTTTTTCTTCCAGATCCCAAACCTTGAGTACGCTGCCTATGCGCCTAGGAGACCCAAAGGAGATGACGGCCTATTTTGACGAATTTCCAAAGAGACGAGGTACAGTTTATATTAGGAAGAGTACAATGGTATGGGTTGATGAGGGGGAGGAAGACTGGAAGCCACACCGCTTCGAGACCTGGTTCAAAAGAGTTAGGGAAGTTACCATTGGTCCAATAAAGGCTCGCAAGGTTCCAAGACGTATAGTTCCATCATGGTGCCATCCTTCTCGTGATGAGATCGAGGTAGAGGGTTCCGTGGTAGGCTAGAGGAACATTCCGGAGGAGACCCAAGCTAGAGAGGAGAACATCGCGGTGATTGAGATTTCTGATTCGGAGGAGGAGATGGAAGAGGACTTCATAAAAGTTCGATCAAAAACTTTCTCGGATTATGACCCCGCAGAAGACCTAAGTCGAGCCGATGATACCAGTACCACTTAGTGGGCTCAAGATCACCCGACTGTTGGAGTTGTCTTTTGGTGCTGATGATCTTTTGGTGGGGCTTAGTGGTTGTCTTTTGTTTGCCCTTTTGTCTTCCTCGACCTTAGCTAGTAGTATTAGCTAGTCCCTGGCCTCATTTGTATAAACTCGACCTCTTGATATGTAAATCATCCCTTTCCTTTGTCCCGTGTCTCGTTCTTTGTTTTGTTTTGAATTACCTTGCATAGAATTATGTATTTATTTTTCTTTCACTCTTCCACATGCAAGTCTCATTTATTTATCACCGTAAAGAAGGGTATTCTAGGACTGAATTTACGGCATAAGCGGATGAGCGCACTAGTAAGGTGAGCAGAGCGGGACAAACTAGTTGAAAGTGGTATCATAGACAGGTTAGCTCGATCCAAGTCGATTGAGGATTGAAGTAATAAGGAGGAATGAGGTTCGGGATGATTGGGTAGCGAGACCGTAAGGGGATTCATTAGAATTAAGTAAGAAAGGCATGGCATATGAAGTGGCGCATGTGATTGACATCCTGAAAGTGGTATAGTTATGATGACCAGATAGTGACCAAGCTACGTACTTAGCGTGTTTATTGATTATGGGTGCTTGCTTAATGAAATATTGAGTATTGTGTTTGCAACTGAAGCATGATTGTACGTTACTAATTGTGGTGCTCTTAAGAATGACTGGATGAATGGTTGCTTTAGTGTGAGTGCTGCTTGTTGTGTAGCATAAAACCACTGGAATTATGTAGATGAACTAAGTCGTTAATTCCGTGATGGAATTAAAATGGTACAGGTAGTATAAGGATGAGCAACCGACCTAGCAGACGTGGGAGACCTAGAGGTGGAGCTTCTAGTTCGAGACCACCTGTAGCAGAGAATCTTGGAATGAGTGATGTATTGAGAGCATTGGAACAAATCGAGAACTTGATAGATAGGCAAGCTCAGGATAGAGATGCTGATATTACCCAGGCTATGGGAGCTGCCTTAGCTACTGTCAACGCGATGACTAGTAATAATATGGGTAGTGGAGTTAATGCCAACATTGGCCAGGGCGTTAAAGCTGGTAATACTCGAGTTAATGAGGTTAGTGGTCAAGGTTTAGAGGCAGGTAATGCATCAGGTAATGAACTTGTGACTAGACAAATGGGGCAGCTAGTTGAACAGTTTGTGAAGTCAAAACCCCTCCAGTTTAATGGTACGGGCGAGGGTTCTAAGATGTAGTGATGAGGAAAAAGTACTGTTGGCAGTCTACTAACTGGAAGGTACCGCGAATGACTAGTGGAATGCTACAAATGATAGGGTATTTCCTGAGGGTAATGTCTTGAATTGGGTTGTTTTTACTGCTGTCTTCAACGACAAGTATTTTTTGGAGACTGCGCGAGAAAGGAAACTAGTGAAATTTCAGAATTTACGTTAGAATCACATGACAGTAGATCAGTATGAGGCTGAATTCGCTAGGCTGTCAAGATACATGCCACGGTATGTTGAAGACTCACTAGAGAAGGCGAGGAGGTTTCGAGACGGGTTATGACCCGAACTTCGCAGTCAAATGATAGCTTTGAATTTAAGAACGTACAAGGAAGTATATGAACTGGGACAGATGATTGAGAGAGACCTAAGAGAGAAAAATGCTGCATCTGGGTCGCAGTTCAACTCGTTTCTAGACAATCATTAGTTTGGTAAGAGACCAATGACCAATAATAGGCATTTTGTTCCACCCGCAAGAAAGAATATTGGGAAGCCGCCACACCAGTTCAACTTAAACTGTCGTCTTTGTGGGAGGAAGCATGGGAATGGACCTTGCCCAACTAGAACGGAAGCATGCTTTAGGTGCGGCCAATTGGGTCATCAGATGAAAAACTGTCCCAACCAAGTTCTAGGACCTAGATCTCAGGGACCACGACCGCAGATAGGACCCCCTGCTGCTACTTCACAGAATGAATTGAATTGACCACCGGCTCAAGTGCGAGCGTATGCAGTGGCACGAGGCGAAGCGGATAACGCGCCTGGTGTGGTCACATGTATGATTTATCTAAATGATCAAGCTGCTTATGCCTTATTTGATCCTAGAGCTTTACATTCTTTTGTGTCTGCTCAATTTTTCGATATGATTGATTTGGATTTGACACCATTGAATATGAGATTGCATGTTACCACTTCACTAAAGGATAATGTGATAGCTTCGTTAGGCTGTACGGATTGCAAGATAGCCTTTGGTGGTAGAGAGAAAAAGATAGATTTGGCTGTGTTACCTATGTTTGACTTTGATGTAATCATTGGCATGGATTGCCTGAGTAAACAAAAGGCTATGGCGGATTGTGGTGATAGAATAGTTCGCTTTTCTCCGGATAGTCGCCCTAGCTTTGAATATAAAGGGAGTCGGGGGGGAATTTCTATTCCTTTGATTTCGTCGCTAGAAGCGACAAAATTGTTAGATGAGGGATGCCAAGCTTATTTGGCTGCAGTAATTGATACAACGGTTGGGGAGCCGAAATTGGAAAATATAGCGGTGGTATATGAATTTTCGAATGTCTTTCCTCAAGAATTGCCTGGATTACCGCCCGAACGAGATATTGAGTTTGGAATTGAATTAGCTCCTGGGACGGAGCCAATTTCAAAGGCACCTTATAGAATGGCATTATCGGAGTTGAAGGAGCTGAAGGTACAGATGCAAAAGTTATTGGATAAATGATTCATTAGGTCAAATGCTTCGCCGTGAGGAGCACCAGTGTTATTTGTGAGGAAAAAGGATAGGTCCTTGTGCTTGTGTATTGATTATAGGCAATTGAATCAGGTGACCATTAAGAACAAATATATGTTGCCAAGGATTGATGATTTATTTGACCAGTTGCAAGGAGCTTCAGTATTCTCTAAGATAGACTGGAGAACGGGGTATCATCAGTTGAGAATTAAGAAAGAGGATATTCTGAAGACGGCTTTTAGGACGAGATATGGGCATTATGAATTTATAGTGATGCCTTTTGGGTTGACTAATGCTCCAGCAGCATTTATGGACATGATGCATCGGGTGTTTAAGGAATACCTTGATCATTTTGTCATTGTCTTTATTGATGACATTTTGATTTACTCAAGGAGTAAAGAAGAGCACGAAAAACACTTGAGAATTGTCCTGAAACTCTGAGGGAACACTTACTTTATGCCAAGTTTGTTGACCAAGAAGGATTAAAGACCAAACTCTTTCTCTCTTTCTCTCATTTTTGGTCGGCACTTTCTCTCTCTTTCCTCTCTTCCTTTTCGTTTTCTACATCTTGACCGAGAAGACCCATCGCCAGCTCGTTGCCTTGTCTCGATAGCTTCACTGTTCCGAACATATCTTTGTCGTCTAATATCGGATTGAGGTAAAACCACCTCCATCTGAAAGCTTATTGTCTTGTGGTTCTAGAAACATATTATAAACTCCATTTGGCCTAGCTGTTTGTCCCATAGGTCTATTTGAGTAGGCAAAGGTCAGACGAGATCATATTCTGACCGATTTTGGGGAAAGACCTGTTCTGGGGTCTTTTGGACTTCAAACGGCTTCAAATTTTCGGTGAGGACTTCTTAACTCATGGTACTTATGTTAGCTGAGCTGAAATTGTGAGTTTGATTGGGTTTAGATGGGTTTCCATGGTTGATTTGTGAGGGTTTTTGTGGAGCAGAATCTGTCTCCGATGGACCGAGTAGAACCAAGGCCTTTTGTGGCACTTCAAGGCTTCGACTTGCTCCAAAAATTTTGGTAAGACTCCTATAGATGTAGTAAGACATGTTAGCAGGTTGATTTTGTGATAAATCAAGGTTTAGAGTTGAATTATGGACTTATTAAGGAGGTAGAGGGTATAACCAAATTCTGCCCTGTTTCGGTTTTGATGAACCGAGCCCTTTGAGGGCTGTGGGAGGTGTCGCCATGCTTTAAATTCATCTTAAGACATACAAGAATGTTAATTAAGATGTTAATGAGGTGTATGTTGTCACGCCATGCGCCTCGGGCACGAGCGCGCAACTCCCTGCAAGCAACTCAAGATATCCCTCGTGGTCTCAAGATTCACATACAAGTCGAGAGATGTATTAAGACAAGCAAGCGGAAGTAACGACATTAAAACTCCTCCATACAAACATAAAGTGGGGCATGGGTAGCGATAATATTCATAAACACATAGATTCCCAACTGTTCATATAAGAGCATGACAACTAAACACGCTAGTCTATAGGGGTGACGAGGCTAGTACAAAAGACGATCATAGCTACTCTCAAAAAGGGACGGCATCAAGGTCACCATCAAAATGTCAGACCAACAAAGTAGAAGTTCCTAGGTTGAGCTGTTGGAGTCATCAGTCTCATCCGCCTCCTCAGTGGGCTCGTACTCCGAGAAGGTCTCCGAGCAAACCTCTACAGTGTCCTCCATGTTCTCGTCAGCAGACGGCTCCACCAGGTCCTCCTCTGTAGCCTCGACCACTATGATCTCCTCAGTGTCCTCCAAGGTCGGGGTTCTCTCAGGACCATTCCTCGAGTCGGCGACTAACCCCTTAGCCTCCACGGAATCCCGAGTAGGATGGCACCAGCTATGAATCACTCCCTAAGGCATCTTAGTAGGCTTCAGTGGCCCCGTGGATACATCCCCTACCTTTCGGAACCATAGTTCATACCTATGAGGTTTCTAGCTACTACTACCATCGTCTACCCACATGACTGTACATTTTCTAACAAAAATAGTCCCCTACTCGTCAGGAAACTCATCAAAATAAACTGACATCTCTTTGGGGTAACCAAACCTGATGGACCACATCCTTAGGGCCTAGGATCTGTAAAGAAAGGGGTTCCGCAACGAGGTGAGACATACATCTCAGTAAGGTGGGTCCTATCCCTAACGAGGTGAGACATACATCTCAGTAAGGTGGGTCCTATCCCTAGGTTAGGCTGACAGTCCACTCAGGCAGATGTAAACACCAGCACTTCATACAAATAAACACATGAGGCATTCAACCATCAATAACAACACACAAATGTCAGTCATGCAGTCATGGTATTATAACACATCAATAGGATTATGCACACATCGCCATGCCGAATCACCACTTCCACTCTTCCAGCCTGCCTCACTTTCATGTCCGCGTTTAGAACGCCTCAGGCTCGGTCCGCGTAAACGCATCAGACCATCTCATTGACAAACCCGTGTAAACGCACCAGGTTTTCAATGTTACTCCAGGCCTGTGTAGACACATCACAACTCCGTCCCGCATTTCAACGCATCAGGACTATGACCTTCTCAACCCCACGTCTCATACACCTCAGGGTGCCATTCAATTCCACCCCCGCGCCTCAGTGCCTCAGGGCATTCATCATACCACCCCACGTCTCATACGCCTCAAGGTATTACCACGTCTCAGATATGCCATAATTTCAATTCAGTTCATTCACACAAGGCCAAGTGCAAACTCATGCACAAACAATACACCTATGGCATGCACGACGATTCAATTAACATTCAAACATGGTAGTCAACTCAAGGCACAAGTATTGGCACACATTCAAGTCATCTATACCATTCTAGGACACACAATGGGTCATTACGTTATAAACCTCCTCAAATCGATCCGTACACGCATAAATTGCCCAATCGAGTCCAATCCTCCTATCAAAGGTTTAGGATTCACCTTACTTCAAGCTTAATGCCACAAAATCCTCTTTTCAAGCACCTCAACAATTCGGTACTAACGGTCTAAGATCAAGTCCACCACGCAACCTAAGGAAATTTCATCCAACTGTCAATTTTATTGCCCAATTCGCCAATTTATAGAACACAAACCTTATTGACATGTTCATCAACACCCTAGCACATCTCATTGATGAATTTGAGAGTCAATTCCAACCACCAACAGCTCCCAAGAATTGGTATGCATAGAATTGAACCGGGCAATTTTCGGTTTTGTGTATACCTCAATTAACCAGCCCTCAAACTATCTCAAATCCTCAATTTATCCACTAATCTACTTGCAAACATGTAGTCCTAAGGGTTTGGGAAGCTCACCGAAAATTTAGGGCCAAGGCGACGCCGAAAATTCCTTGAATGTCACCGGTTTTCCCAAGCCTTCAAACTGGCAGTTCTGGCCCTTCAAACACAAGACCCATTTGAGGTCAAAACTCCATCAAATTAACCCAACTTTTTACCACAGCTCAATATATGAGTGCCCTAGATGTCCACAAAATTTTATTGAAAAACTCTAAGGTTTCGGGGTCCTAAGAGGCAAAAAACGTGGCTTACCTCTGGTTGCGATGATTTCCATTGACTTTCGGGAGATCGACTGGCCGAAGCTCCTTAGCTGGGCAAACGGCTTGCTTCCACTTCTAGAACATCGACAAAAGGATGAGGAAGGAGTGGGTGGTCGGCTCGGCTGCTGGGAGTTGCCGGAGGTGGTGGTCGACGGCAACGAACAAGGGAGCAGAAATCGATTGGCGGCAGGCTGATCGGCAGCAGAGGAAGAGAAGAAGATGAAGAAGGTTTTCGGCCAAATGGAGGGGGTGACCGGCCATGAGAGAGAGAGAGGTTTATACCTCAATTGGCTTGGTCAACATGAGTTGAATGGTAGGTAAAAAGTGGATACATCAACTCATGACTTAATCTATTGACACTTGTGCATGGTGTCATTCAAAGCTCATCCAATGGCCATGGTTTCTCTCCATTTTCAGCAGCTATGGGGGTGGTTAAAGACCAAAATGCCATCATCCATTTATATAAGTAAGGCTAAGGCTTGAGGGGCAAAATGGTAAAATTACCTTCAACGTCCGGAACGTCGTTTTTCTAATTTCAATTTTATTCGATAAGGCGATGGCCAATCCAACCATGATATTGGAATTATTGATTCTCCATTTCAATTTTCAATACTCGTTTCTGATTTTTTCTCTATCAAACGTGGTTCCAGCTTACCCCGAACTGACGGGTAGCTTTTGCAGACGTTACGCGTATTGACCCTATGATTCATATCACAATTAGGGCTCATCAATTCATGGCGATTTTGGTGGTCATAAAATTGTGAGGGTATTTCACTAGTTCCGACGGTCTAGATCGTCACTGTTCGATTTAGGAAAATTTTGCAAATTATACATTGGTTAAGTGGCATCATCCATGCTCCAATCGTATAACACTAACAATGCATTCCTTAATCATTCTTAGATCGACCTTTTATGGCTCTAAATGTCCCCTCGACAATCCTTATGGTCAAAACGTCATTTCCTATTCGAGTTCCCTAGGTCCATGTACCTTGTCTCGCATTAGCCTTTTCCCTTTGGCCAGTCAACTCAAATTGATCAGATTCAAGCGAGATATGACTGAAATTCATCGCTATATACATTTCTCATTAATGAGTCTAAAAATGACAAGAAAAATCAGAATGTCACAACTCTTCCCCCCTTACAAAAATTTCATCCCCAAAATTTACATCAACTTAGCTACTCAAACAAATGGGGTATTTCACTAGTTCCAACGGTCTCAATTGTCACTGTTCGATTTAGGAAGATTTTGCAAATTATATATTGGTTAAGCGACATCACCTATGCTCCAATCGTATAACACTGGCAATGCATTCCTTAATCATTCTTAGATCGGCTTTTTATAGCTCTAAATATCCCCTCGACAATCCTTATAGTCAAAGCGTCTTTTCCTATTCGAGTTCCTTAAGTCTACGTACCTTGTCTCGCGTTAGCCTTTCCCCTTTGGTCAGTCATCTCAAATTGATCAGATTCGAGCGGGATATGATTGAAATACATCGCTAGATATATTTCTCATTAATGAGTCTGAAAATGACAGAAAAAATCAGAATGTCACATATGCTCCGTGAATTGGTAATTGGAATAGAAAAATTGATCGTTTGACGTACTTTAAACTAGGTTGCACAGCTGTCCTGTTTTGGGATCAAGGGAATCGAATCTTTGGAAGAGACTTGGAGGGAGTTTTACGGATTTAATTGAAAAGTAAGTGACTTCTAAACCTTTACTAGGAAGTTAGGACTCTACTGGATGCATTTGGATGATATATTGATGAATTTAGAAGTCTATTGCATTGATTGTTCATGATTGACTGAGATAATGGAAGTGTGAGTCGTGTGTACTCCTGATATTGAGAAATTATAACTCTCATGGCTAAATTATTGTTGTGTGCATTCGATTGACATGGATGCTGGTATGGCTATGTGACATATGGCCTTGACGTCTCACATGACAATGATTCATTACTTGGCTGATAAAAATTGTACTCAATTATGAAGTTCCTTAAGAGATGAGTTTTCTTTGTGAGCCTAAGAGCTTGTGGCACCTCGATGCATTGAGACACGGGGTTGTGATGGCTGGTACCCTGATGCGTTGAGACGCGGGGTTGTGGTGGCTAATGTCCTAATACGTTGAGACGCGAGACAAGATTGATTATGTGCCGATACAGGCCGGGAATGGCATTGAAAACCTGATGCGTTTAACACGGGTTTGTCAATTTGATGGTCCGAAGCGTATTGACGTAGACCAAGCCTGAGACGTATTGACGCGGGCATAACTATTGAAAAGAGAATTAATATCCTGATGCGTCAGAACGCGGGATAGTCTTGATACATGTCGACACAAGTATCGAAAAGGCCTTTGGAACCTGATGCATCAGAACGCGGATTGCCAATCGAGATCTTGATTAGCCTGATGCGTTTTGACGCGGGCTTGGCCATTGGGATTAAATTTGTGATTAGCCTGATGCGTATTGACGCGGGCTTGACCATTATGATATGCATGATGCGTATTGACACAGGTTTGGCCATTGGGATTAAATTTGTGACTAGCCTGATGCGTATTGACGCGGGCTTGGCCATTGGGATTAAATTTGTGATTAGCCTAATGCGTTTTGACGTGGGCTTGGCCATTGTAATTGAAAATAGTGATGATATGATTGTCCTTGAATCATGATTGCGTTATGCCAGACATTTTGTGGTGCCTTGATTTTTATTGAAATGTGTTGTTTTATCAATGAATCCTTGTCTATTGTTTTATTGCATAATCTAGGAGGACTAATGGCCTGGTCTAGGTTTGGGGTGAACTTGCCGAGATTCATATCTCACCCCGTCGTGCGATTAACTTTTTTAGGTCCCAGGCGATGGAAATCTGAGCTTGCCAATGATCGGTGTTTGAAGAAGTAATTATAGGAAATGGATTTACACTTTTGTGACTTTAGAGATTTCATGTTGCCTTGAAGTTAGAGTTGTATCCTCTGAACCTGTAGTCGGCGTTTATAAGAAGACGTACCCTATGTCCTGAGTCATCTTAAGATTGAATTGAATGTAGAAGTTTTATCACTTCTGTATGTTTGTATCATTTAGAAGTTATAAATTGTTGGCCAACGGATCCTGAGTACCACCGAGACAAGACGGCCCTAGTGGAATTTTACGTGCCTGATAGGTTCGGGACGTGACATCCCCGTTTGTTTGGTATAAGAGCCAAGTTCAGCTCAATCCAATGTGATTGAGACCTGGAGTGATAAGGAGCGATGACTTGAGGATAATTAGGTAGTGAGACCTTGATGGATAAGCATGGGTTGCTGAATCTTGAGGACTATAGGCTTGAACTTGTGTAGCATTCTAATGGTCCTAGTGCCAATTTAATGGATGATCTTGAGTGATTTTATGAATAAGGCTCACAAGGAAGTGAATAGAAATTAAGGAGTCATAAGCCTGGATTTGAGGTTACTAGAGAATAGTTTATGAATGAAGGGTCGATTGGGTTATATGATTGTGATTGCGGTTTGTCAATGACCCAACTTGGGGAGTATGAATTATAAAAAGACGATTGATATTAGTGTATTCAGGCTTGAATTGCATTATATCTTGATGGTTTAGCTATCGATTACTATTGACAACCTTGGATGATATGAGATGAGGTGTAACAAGGAAGTAGGTAGGGAATATTTCTTTTTAAAGGCCTGTTGTGATTGAATGCATATGGATTTGATTTAGTTAGCAACTCCACTTGAGGTATATGGTTGAATATAGGCAATTGATCGGTGGAATTAGAACTTTTCAATGGATAGGAATTGATATGAAGGTGATTGTGATATGATAAGTGGTGAGGACAGTCATGTTGTACATGTGTTTATGGTTACGAAATGAAAATTGATGAGGGTGCATGCATGAACTTATCGCTGTTGGACTTAATAAACTGTCGCTTGATATGGGATAAGTTGATGGGATACCTATAAACCATCATGAAGCATGGTATGGAACGTGTGGACCGGGGCTTTCTCCATATATATGACTTGGGACAACCTGCAATGGCCAGGATCGATGAGGGCGAGGAGTGATCGCCGGGACAGAGAGGTCTAGACAAGGAGCAGCTCTTGGCAATCTTATAAGATGGCAAAAGGCAGGAATGACCTAAGGCATAACTTGAAAAGGAAATTCTAGGTATCAGGTTGAGTCCAATTGTGGTTCAGAGATGTACGGTACGGGATTGATTCTCGAAAAGAATGATTGAAAGTGGCATGACATGTGTAATGGCGCCTATGAATGGCATGGTTAAAAGCTTCGTGCTTGGTAGTGGAAGACTTTTGAAAAGAAAAGTGATGTTTGTGATGGGCCTGTTAAGCATGTTTTCTGATTGGCATCATGTGATTGGCTTGGCCAAGGTATAACTGAGAGGTGAGACGACCTGTGGGGTTTATACCCATTGAACTGATGTCTGTTGAGAATGAGATAGCCTGTCGCATATATGACCGAGTGGCAAATGCCTTATGCTTATGGTATGAGCGATTGACTTATAGAAGTGATGACTTGAGTATTTGCTGGGTGTTGACCTAATTGAGTTTTAGCCTAGTTGAGGCTGGCTTGAGGAATGGTTGCTGCTTATGGACGATTTGGAATCCTTGTATAAAGAACAACTAATTGAGAATTGTTGAAAATAACTGATGGTTGATGGTGAAAGATAATGAGATGAGCAGTACTGCCGGACTTGAGTAGATGACTTATGTATTTAATTCCTAGAGGGAATCATAGTGGTACAAGTGCCATGAGAACCTAATAAGGTTGAACAACCAAAATATGATCCCTAGAGGAACATTTGGCTCGAGTATGCAAGATATGAGATGACTCTAGAACTGAAGGGAGTCATGAGAATTGAGTAAAGATGAGTAACCAGAATACGAGTGCTAGAAAAGCGTTTAACTCGAGCTTGTGGACTGTACAAAACCTAAGAGTTGAAAGGGTCATGAGAACTTTGAAGGGAAATGAGAAAGTAGATGGGTAGGTAGACTCGAGAAGGAGCTGCCATTGTTATCCTAGTCACTAAGACTGCAGTTGATTTTGCTAGCAAAGTGAATAGTAGAGATCATAGGAAGGTGATAGAAAATGAAAATCGCTCGATGGAAAGCTTGTGGAACGATATATAAGGCTGAGATTGACTAAGGTTCGATGGAGAAAATGATGCCTAAATTGCCTTTCTCTGGATTGAAAATTTGGAAAAGAACCTTAGAGGTATTGAATTCATTGAGGAGGAGAAGCGACTCTAATAGGTATTAGCCTGAAGAGGTTGTCGATGATTAATGAAAGGTCACCAAAGTAAGAATTTCCCTTGAAGGCATGATATTTCCCTGGATTGTCTTCGTTGAATTGTTCCATGGAAAGTACCTTTCTGAGGTTACTCGAGAGTAAGGATTGCCTGAATTTTAATAGCTTTGAAAGGACCTGAGGAAGGTTGATCATTATGAGACATAGTTATCAAGGTCGTCTAAGCGTATTAAGGGTGGTCAAGGACCCTTTAAATGAGATGTGAAGTATCTGAGTGGATTGGAATTTGAAAGCCTTATGGCTAATTGTTATCCCTGAATCTGATGAACTGTAATGAACATCAAGGAAAGAAGTGGATGATCGGAAGAGGAATAAGTAAGAGAATTTCTGTTCATGGATTGTGAGAAAAGAGAACTTCACTTATGGAACATAAAATGTGCCTGTAAGGAAATGTCATTACTATGACATAAGGCTTATGGTGATTAACCTTTTGTTGTCGTGAGGAATGAGGAGGAGACTGTGATGTATCAGTCTGTTAGACCTTGTGGATTTTATGAGAATGATTGAGGTTGAATCGAAACCACTAAAAGCGGCATTGCAAGTTATCACCCTTAGAGAATAGGGTGTTGTCCTTAAGACAATTGGATCATGACATGATCATTGATGGAAAGAAAGGTGAATGGACTTGATGGTCCTAGTTACTTGCGATTTTAATGAATGGATGAATAAGCAAAAAGGGTGCTTAGATTGTAATCGCAAGACGACTTGAGGAAGTCGAATTGAATATCTAAAATTTGAATTTGTGGAGACCAAGGTAAACTGAAACTTGTCACTTGAGGTGGCTGTACTATTGGAAGAAGAATGTTGAAGTGTGGTGGCATTAGAATCTGGAAGTAAGGGAACTGCTGTTTGGCGAGACTCCAAGATGGATGTCCTATAGGATAAGAAAGACAAGGTGAATTCAAAGTAAAAGAATGCCACTGAAGTGTATGGTTTCCTTCATAGGATAATAGATCCAAGTGTGGAAGGAAAAAAAAATATACCAATTGTCTTAGTGTTAAAAAGAAACGTTTGGACTAACGAGGAGAACGCAAGCTTGAATGATTTCTGAAAGTCAAGTCCGAGAAGCTGTCCTGTGAACAACGTTGAATTCCAGGATGATGTTGAGGTTCAGTTGGTTGGACGAATGGAGATAAGGTCGCATTAGCTGGTTGTAAAACCAAGAAATCAAGACACTAATGCTTCTTGAGAAAAGAGGGATAAAAATGAACAGAATGTTGTGTAGTTCAAGTGGAGACTTATGAGACTAGAGTGCCAAGGTTTGAGCTCTCAAGTAAAAAGTATGAAGAAAAGACTGAAGATTCGACACCTAGTAGAAAGAAACTGATAAAAGTCAGATTGAGTATCAAATGAATAATTAGATTGATTATTACCGTCTTTAGAGACGATGAATAGACTCATTTAAGGAGTCATGAGAAACATGAATAACTTTCGAGAGTATCCTACGGACTCTAAGGAAATGTTCATTGTATGCTGCTAATTGTGAAGAGCACGAGTTGCAGGCTTGATGAAGTAAGATTCCTCAGTAATGAAATTTCTGGGAAATGAAATCCCTATGGAGCCTTTGAGGAATGGAATAAGTTATGAATTGACTAAGATCGATGTGAGTTGCGGAAATTGGAAGTTCCTAGAATTGGTAAATTATTATGGATGGATCGGGGGAAGATTTCTCACAAAAGTAATTCCATGGATGAATGAATACGAAAAGAGTTTTCGAGGAATTAAGTCAAGTTGATGACTACGCCGACAATAGTGTTCCTATTTGGAATTAAAAAGGGGTTGAGTGAATCATAATGACGTGACGCAGAAAGGAAATTTGAGGCTTAGTAAAGCGAACTGAAGTGGGCTATGCGAATACGTCGTGATAGTAAAGTTATATGAGTTGGAACGTCTAATGCATGGTTGGAGTTGGCTTGCAAATGTTCTTGCGACAAAGTTGGAAAACACGACTAACATGGAGAGGTTTCAAGTTTACACAAACCATAAGAATTTGAGGTATGCGGTTGCCTAGAAAAATTGAATGAGGAACAACGAGTGTGAAAGAGATGGCTTAAAGACTAAGGATGAAATATCCTATATCACCTAGAAAGTAGCGAATGCATATAGATGAAAATTGAGCATTGTGCATTTGGCGGATAAAGGATAGACTTTGCCCAAGAAAATAAGAGATTCAACTCCTAAATTGGAAGGTTGCCAATTGACTAGTTTGATAACTACTTGAAGCACGAAGCTTGATGTCACCCCCCGCGCCCCGAGCACGTGCACGCGAACATTCCTATAAGCAAACCAATAACAATCTCTCGCGGTCCCAAGATCTGCAATTATAAACCGAGAGATATAATAAATACATCACGTATGCGGGAGCGTTACTCATATAAAACCCCGTACAATATATAAGTTAAGTGGGACCTGGATAGCATGATATCTGTCATACATCATAATGTGCTACTCACACAAATACCGACTGCTACAACTGCTGAGCAAAAAGGGTGACTAGGTAAGCATACAAAAAGATCATCTACTAAGCCAGTAGGAACCGGATCATGTCGTCATCAAAAGATCAGACCACCAACTAGAGACTCCTAGGATGAGCTGTTGGAGTCCTCTGTATCCTCTGCGTTCTCGGTCGGCTCATACTCAGAAAATGTCTCGAATGGGACCTCGACGGAATCCTCCATGGTCACCTCCAACGACGGCTCACAAGGTCCCCCTCGGACGCCTCTAGGACTATGACCTCCTCCTCTTGCTACTCGGTAAACTCCAAGGTCGGTGTCCTCTCTGGTCCATTCCTAGACCCTACTACTGACCTCTTTAGTAACTCCTGCTCTGCTGCGGTCTGGCACCAATCGGGTATAACTCCTTGAGGTACCATGTAGAGCTTCAATGGCCTAGTTTGTATATCCCCTTCCTTCTTAAACCACACCTCAAATCTATGAGGCTTCCAAACCGGCTTACCCTCACTACCCATACAACTGTGCACTTTCTCACATATATGTTCCCCTGACTGTCTGAGAACTCATCAAAATATGTAGTCATCTCCTTCGGGTCCCCAAAACGTATAGGCCACATCTCTAAGGCCTAGGATCTGTGAAAAGAATGGTCCCCCAAAAGGGGCGAGATACGCATCTCAGTAAAAGAAACCTAATCCTAGGTCAAGTCGATAGTCCACTCAGGTAGTCGTATCTCTCAACAAATTCACACTCATAATTAGACAGGCATATCAGACACAATTCAATGAAACAACAACATACAAACGACAGACATACAATGAAGACTTCATACCACACTTAGATGCACATGCACTCTCAGTCTGCCACTTCTCACATCCACCAATCACCGCCTGTCTCAATCTCTAGCCCGCGATCATGTCGCCTCAGGCTCGGTCCGCGTAAACGCGTTAGACCGTCATCGGTGATCCGCGTAAACGCATCAGATCCCGATGAATCTCCAGGCAAATCTCATTATTTCATGCTCCGTCCCGCGAATAGTTCGCATCAGAACCGTGACTATCTCAACCCAACGACTTTGTCGCATCAAGGCGCCACACAACAATAGCTTCACCCTATGATCTTGTCGCATCAGGGTATCAACTCCCGCCCCGCATCTCATACGCCTCAGGGTTTCGCCATGTCATGTTCATGCCGTGTTATTTCAATTCAATTCACATACAACGATAGATGTCACTTATACACAATGTGAACTCTCATGGCATGCAGAGCAAGTCACATAATACTCAGACATGGCAACGACTCATGCATAGATCAAGTCCCACACAAACATTCCTTAAAACTTAGGATATAATGAATACTATCCCCTTAGAAAGTTTCTCAAGAATCGATTCAATCAAACCTCGATTTACCCAATTGAGTCCAATCCCCCTAGCCTAAGTTTAGGAATCCCTTACCTTTGAGCTTGACAACACAAATTACTCCTTGTGATTGCCTCAAGGTCTCAGCCAAATCAATCCAAGGCCAATTCACCGCGCAACCTAGAATTTCAATCAATTTCGTCAATTTCCGTACCCAATTCCTCAATCTATCAATCCCAATCACCCATAACTCAACCCTCACCATCTCATCTCATCTCAAACATCAATTTGCAGCCCAAAATAACCATCCACAGCCCTCAGCAGATTCGGTTTGGCCGGCATCGAACCGGTCCTATTCGATTCTATACAAATCGAGGCCAACCGGTCCTAAATCCACTCTAATTCCAATATTTAAATGCTATCCTACTCCTTAACATGTCTATCTAAGGATTTGGGAGGCTTACCAAAGGTTTGAAGTCAAATGGCCGCCGAATTCCCGTTGAAATTCGTCGGATCGCCCAAGGTCAGTTCGCCGGCAAATTCTAGGCAAAATTCACAAGGTCGGTTCGGGGTCAAAACCTTATCAAATTAAGCCCCAATTTTTACCACAGAATCATACACATCTCTACCAAATCTCCACAAAATTTAAGCCCAAGATTCCAAGATTTCAACTAGCAAAAGGGCTAAGAACCGGACCTACCTCCGATTGAGTCCTAATCTGTCGACTCTCGGGAAAATGCTTGCTCGGGACTCCTCGGTGCTCCAAATGCCGTGATTCTTGTTCGATGATGTCGACAAGATGTAGATCTACGCTGGTGTAATCGGCCAGCAGTCACATGGTGGCGGAAAGGGGTGGTTGTGGGCAGCGAACGTCGGGCTCAGAAGCTTTCCGGCGATGAGCAGAAGAAGGAGGAAGAAGAATAGGGTTTCGGTGGTTGAAGAGGGGTGGTTCGGCCGAATGAGGGTAAGGAGAGAGAGAGGGGAGGCTATATTCAAATGCTTGGTCAATTGGGTTTGAATGGTAGGTGGAATAGTTGGACATGACCACCCTTGCCCATCTTGTGACACTTGGTATTTGTCTTTTCCAATGAGATCCAATGGCTCACATTCTCCCTTATATTTTCGGCAGCCTTGCGGGTTTAATGTCCATTATGCCCTTCTTCAATTGCAAGGGCAAAGTTTTATGCTTCAGGGGCAAAACGATCATTTTATCCCCCGACGTTCAGAACGTCGTTTTTCTCGTTCCAGAATTCTTCGATAGGGCGATGGCCAATCCAAATAATGTTGAAATTCTTGATTTTCCATTTCAAACTTTTTAGGACTCATTTCTGATGGTTTTCTCTATCAGACGTGATTCCAGCCTATCCCGAACTAACGGGCGGATTTTGCAGACATTACGCGTATTGACCCCGTGATTCATATCACGTTTAGGGCTCGTCAATTCATGTGAGTTTAGTTGTCATGTAATTGTGAGGGTTTATCACTAGTCCCTATGGTCTTGATCGTCACTGTCCAATTTAGGATAATTTTGCAAATCATACGCTGGTTAAGCGGCATCACCCGCACTCTAATCATATGACACTCGCAAGGCAATCCTTAATCGCTCTTAGATCGGCCTCTTGGTGGTTCTAAATATCCTCTGAACAATCCTTATGGTCAAAGCGTCATTTCCTATCCGAGTTGCCTAGGTCCATGTACCTCGTCTCGCGTTAGCCTTTCCCCTTTGGTCAGCCTACTCAAATTGATCATATTTGAGCGGAATACAACTGAAACACATCGCTTGACATACACAAACTTCTCATTAATGAGACTGAAATTGACTAGAAATCAGAATGTTACAACTCTTCCCCCCTTACAAAAATTTCGTCCCCGAAATTTACATTACACTCAATTACTCAAATAAATGAGGGTGTTGTCGCCTCATCTTCATTCTCCCATGTGGCTCCTTCCGTTCCGTGGTGCTCCCATACTACTTTGACCAGCGAAATCTTCTTATTCCTGAGGATCTGCTCTTTCCGATTCTCGATCCTTATTGGCCTTTCCACGTAAGACACTCTGTCGTCCACTTCTATGGCCTCGTAATCCAGCACATGTGTCAGATCTGGTTCCTACTTTCGCAACATCGACACATGGAACACATTATGCACCTGAGATAGATTGGGCGGCAGGGCAAGCCTGTAGGCCAAGGTTCCAATTCTCTCCAATATCTCAAATGAGCCTACATATCTTGGGCTCAGCTTCCCCTTCTTTCCGAATCGCGATAGTCCTCTCATCGGCGACACCTTGAGGAAGACGTGATCGCCCACTTGGAACTCCAGGGGCTTGTGCCGCTTATCTGCATAGCTCTTCTGGCGACTTTACGCCGTCCTCAGTTTATCCCGAATGATCTTCACTGCCTCCACCGATTGCTCCACCAATTTCGAGCCAGTGATACTTCTTTCTCCTACCTCGTCCCAACATATCGGTGTTCAGCAGGCTCTGCCATAAAGTGCTTCAAATGGTGCCATCTGTATACTCTGTTGGTAGCTATTATGTACGCAAACTCTACTGAGTGTAACTACTCTTCCCATCCACCTTTGAAATCAATAGCGCACGCTCTCAGCATATCCTCCAGGGTCTGTATTGTCCTTTTCGACTGCCCATCTGTCTGTGAGTGGTACACCGTGCTAAACTACAGTCGGGTCCCCACAGCTTCTTGTAGGCTCTTCCAAAAATTCGTCATGAATTTCGGATCCCTATCTGAGGTGATCGTCACTGGCATTCTATGTATTTGTCTCATATACAGCTCTGCGTACTTATCCATAGCGAAGTCCTTCCACATAGGAATGAAGTGGGCGGACTTGGTCAATCTGTCCACAACTACCCGTATCGAGTCCCGACCTCTTTGGCTCCTCGAAAGTCCCATTACAAAATCCATAGTTATATGCTCCCACTTCCATTTCGGGATCTTCAGTGGCAGCAACAGTCCTCCAGGCTTACAGTGCTGTGCTTTCACTTGCTGGCATGTTAAGCACTTAGCCACGTATCTCGCTACATCCACCTTCATTCCGTTCCACCAATAATGCTGTCGCAAATTCTGGTACATCTTGTACTTCAAGGGTGGACGCTATAGTTGCTCCTATGAGCGTCTGACAAAATTCTTTCCCTGAGTTCGTCATCCTTTGGTACATACAGTCGTCCTCGAATTTTCAAAATTCCGTCCTCAGAAACCTGAAATTTCGACTTTCTCTTTGTCGCATCCATCTCTACAATTTTTTAAATCTCCAGGTCCGTAAACTGTAATGCCTTTATCCCTTCTTCGACCTCAGATTCCACCCTCAGCGTAGCTATCAGACTGGATAACTGATCAATTTCTAACCTGAATTCGAAATCTCTCAAGTCCTCTATCGTCGATCAACTTTTCACTAGCAGGCATGCAATACTTGACTTCCGACTTAGTGCATCTGCTACCCTGTTGGCTTTCCTAGGGTGATATAAAATCTCACAATCATAGTCCTTGAGCAGCTCTATCCACCTACGCTGCCTCATGTTCAACTCTTTCTGGGAAAATAAGTATTTGAAGCTTCGGTGGTCGGTACATATTTGAAACTTCTCACCGCAAAGGTAGTGTCTCCAAATCTTCAGGGCAAACACTGGACAATTCAAATATATTCAATATCACACATGAACCTCCTTTAACCATTTAGAACACATTAATAAATATCCCATTGGAACACTCTCATAAATCGATCAAATTGTCTTTCGACTAGCCCAATCGAGTCTAATCGTCTTAACATAGGGCTAGGAATCCCCTTACCTTTGATTTGGCAACCCAAATTACTCCTCATGGACCCTCAAGGTCTTGGCCAACCATGGTTCACGGCCAATCCACCGCACAACCTAGCATAATTCAATTAATTCATCAATTTCCATATCAAATTCCTTAATCCATTAACCCCAATCATCCATATCCTATCCCTCATCATAATATCACATCTTAAACACCAATTTGGAACTCAAAATCACCAATCCTAGCCTCTAACATATTCGGTTTGCACAATAACCGAACCGATCCTTCATGGTTCGGTATAAATCGAGTGCTACCAGCCCTTAATCCAACTCTTAATCCACCATTTAATCATTAATCTACCTTTTAACATGTCCATTTAGAGCTTTGAGAGTCTCACCATGAGTTTGAGCTTGATTGGTTGCCGGAAACCCTTTTACATCGCCGGATTCTCCCTTGGTCAGTACCGGCAGTTTTCTGGCAGAATGTACAAGGCCATTTCAAGGTCAAAACTTTATCAAATAAATCCTCAATTTTTACCACAGTTTCCTACACATGTCTACTGAGTCTCCACCAAATTTGAGCTTTAAACTCCAAGAATTCGACTTTCAAATGGACTGAGGAATAGACCTACCTCAGGTTGGCTCCAGTTCTATTGGCCTGTGGGAGAATGCTTGCTCCAAATTTCACAGAGCTCCAAATGACTTGATTCAAATTGGAGGACGTCGGCAAGAGGTGGATCTATGCTGTGGTAGTTGGCCGGTGGCAGATGGTGGGTAGAAGTGGCCCCGTGGGCACCAAATAGAGGCTCCAGAACTGATCGCTGGTTCCTCGAAGTTAGTTTCTAGGCGAAATGTACAAGGTCGGTTCGTGATCAAAAACTCATCAAATTGAGCCCAACTTTTGACCACAGATTTCTACACGTCTCAGCTTGATCTCCACAAAATTTGATCTATAGATTCCAACATTTCGACCACCAAAGGGACTGAGAACCGAACTTACCTCAGATTGGAGCAGTTTCCATTTACTCTCGGGAGAATCCTTGCTCCGGACTGCTCGGTGCTCCAAATGCTCCAATTCTTGTTGAAGAATATCGGTAAGACATAGATCTTTCTTGTGGTGGCTGGCCGGAGTCCAGAGGTGGCCGAAAGTGGCCATGGTGGCCGGCGAAGTGGAACCCAGAATCTGGTCGCTGGGCAGCAGTTTGCAAGAGGAAGAAAATGGTGATATTCGGTGATGGAGAGAGAGAGTTTGGCCGAATGGGGTCTGTGGAGAGAGAGGAGAGAGAGTCTTGTTATCCTAAGGTTGGTCAATGAGGTTGAATGTTAGGTGTAGAAAAGTTGATATGACTCTAGCCCTTGGATCTTTGACACTTGGCATTGCCTCTTCCCTAGATGATCCAATGGCCCTCAATTCCTCGTCCTTTTTCCGCAGCTAATGGGTGTCAATTGTTCGAATTGCCCTTCTTGAGTTGTATAAGCAAAGCTTAAAGATTGAGGAGCAAAACGGTCATTTTACTCCTGACGTTCCGATCGTATTTTTTCTGGTTTCTGACTTTTTCGGTAGGGCGATGGCCATTCCAAATAAAGTTGGAATTCTTGATTTTCCATTTCAAATCTTTCAAAGCTCATTTCTGATAGTTTCTTCTATCAGACGTGATTTCAGCCTATCCTGAACCGACGGGCGGCTTTTTACAGACTATACGTGTATCGACCCCGTGATTCTCATCACGTGTAGGGCTCATCAATTCATGGCGGCCTTGGTTGTCATGTAATTATGAGGGTTTGTCACTAGTCCCTATGGTCTCGATTGTCACAATCCGATTTAGGATAATTTTGCAAATCGTATGTTGGTTAAGCAGCATCACCAGAGCTCCAATCGTACGATGCTCGCATGGTAATCCTTAATCGTTCTTAGATTGTCCTTTTTGTGGTCCTAAATATCCCCTCGACAATCCTTATGGTCAAAGCGTTATTTCCTATCCGAGTTGCCTAAGTCCATGTATCTCGTCTCGCGTTAGTCTTTCCCTTTGGTCAGTCTACTCGAATTGATCAGGTTCGAGCGGAATACGACTGAAATACATCTCCAGATACACACTTCTCATTACTGAGCCTGAAATTGACTGAAAATCAGAATGTCACATTGAGTTTTTTGTTCTCATGTCGAGTATTTTTTTTTGAATGGATCGAGATAGTCTGAAATTAGATTCTAAATTTATGTTTTAAGGTTATTTTTCAGTCGACCAAGATACCTTCACATTTCTTGTGGAATTATACATAATAAACTATCCAAAAAGCCCAATCTCTCTTTTCCCTCTTCTCTTGAGCTCTCTCACCTTCAGCCACCGTTCCACGCTGCCCTCTTCATCTTTTGTCAACCTCGGAGATGGATCTGGAGAGAGATAGAGATGAACCCGTTGAGTAGCAAGGCGACGGCAAAGGCGATGGAAGGTCCACGACCTCAAGGTTGGTGAAGGCGGTAATACCGCGAGGTCAGGAAGGCGTGATGGAGATGGTGGCTGAGTGGGTGGCTAGCTGCAATGTGACATTCTGAATTTTCTATCATTTTGAAACCTTTGAATGTAAGATATCTATCGAGGTATTTTAGTTATGTCTCACTCAGATCTGATCAATCTCGAGTAATTAACCGAAGGGGAAAGGCTAACGCGCGATGAGGTATGTGGACTTAGGAAACTCGATTAGAAAACGGCACTTTGATCATAAGGATCGTCGAGGGAACATTTAGAGCCGAGGCCGATCTAAAAACGATTAAGGAAACCATTGCTAGTGTTGTATGATTGGAACGCGAGTGATACCGCTTAACCAAAGTATAATTTACAAAATTTCCTAAATCGAATTGTGACGATCGTTGTCGTCGGGGCTAGCAATAGACCCTCGTGATTACATGACAATCAAAATTGTCGTAGTTTGAGTTATCCTAAGTGTGATGAGAATCACAGAGTCGATACGCGTAACGTCCGCAAGAGCCACCCGTTAATTCAAGACAAACTGAAATTTCGATCGACGGAAAATCGATCATGAGATAGGATCTCGGAATTTGAAAATGGAAATGAGGGATTTCAATAATTGATGTGAATTAGACGCCGCCTTATCGAGGATGAAAATATCGAAAAAACTGAAATTTCGAACTAAATGTGTGAAAAGACTATTTTGCCCTTGAAGAGTTAACCTTGCCTTAATGATTTGAGAATCGCATTTTAGTCATGTAACAAATTTCCTTCCTCCCCAAGGCTGCCGAAAAAATCTGAGGGGCAAAGGAGTCAATGGAGTCTTGATATAATTGACTCTAAGACAAGTGTCAATAATTGGGTGATGGTCATTAATTTCTCACTCACTCTAACCCTTCTAGAAGCTTAATCAAAGTGATTAGAAGCATATCATCTGCTTCCCCAAGAAATTTCGTGAGCCATCTCCCTCTCTTTCCCCTTCGTTTTGTGTTTTCTTCCCAAGAGTAGAAACTGCTCTATTTCGACCAGTTGCTGCCCCTGGTTCGGTCCGTACGAGCGCCTCTTCCATTGATCTTTTGGCTGGGGCCACCAACCACCACAGGTTAGTTTAACCTATCCTTGACAAGTTCCAATTGGTTTCGTGATTTTTGGAGGTCTGGTTAATTTATGGTAATTTTTGGAATAAAACTGGATAGATTATGAGCTAACTGAGAGAGGGCTATGGTTCACCCTCTTAGAGACTTCGAATGGCACCAAATTTTTTATGGAAGTCACATAACATGTTATACTTGAAGTCACTAAGTTAGGGTCACTGATTTAGTTGAGTTTTGAATTAGTTTTGATGGTTTGATTGGAGTTGATTTTCCGGATAGATTTAACCACCGGTGAATTGATAAGAGTCAGTCTGTTTGGAGGCCTTAGGAGTGCTAATTGACTTTGAAAATTTCCATAGGGCTCTACAACATGTTGATTAAGGTTGCTCCAAGTGAATTGATGAAAAAAAATTGGAGTTAAGGGTGATGTGTGGACTATTAGAACAAGATGGAGCAGAACCGATTTTTGCTCTATTCCAATTCTGAGCACACCGGTTCGGTTGGGGGCTGTTCTTGGCATTATCATGCTCTAAATGTGGTGTTAAAGCATACTAGAATGTGATTTAGGGTGTTATTAAGGTGTACAATGGGTGGAGTTGAAATTAGAAAAGAGAAATTGACTGAAACGATGAATTGTCGCTGAAGTATATTGCTACCATGTTTTGGACAGCGGCGATCTTGTTTGGAAACTGAGCTTGACAAGGAATTTTGGTGAAAATTTACTAATTGGAACGAAGGTAAGCAACCCCTAAACCTATATTAAAATATTTGGACGCAACTGGATAGTTTTGATTGATGAGTTACGGCATGAGTACGTCATGGAAAGGCCCTGAAGCGTATGAGACGGGGGTAGGAAAATATATACCCTGATGCAACGAGTTCATGGGGTGAAGTTAATTTGATGTGGCGCCCTGATGCGTTGTGATCGCGGGGTTGAGATGACCAGGGTCCTGATGCGATCTAATCGTGGGACGAAGAGGCCCTAAAGCGTATGAGACGCGGGGCAGAATATATATATACCCTGATGCGACGAGTTTGCGGGGTTGAGTATGAGCTCATAAACCTTGCTTGGAAATGAATCGGGATCTGATGTGTTTACGCGGGTCATCGATGACGGTTTGATACGTTTACGAGGGTCGAGCCTGAGGTGACTAGTTTGCGGGCTAGAGAATGAGGCAGGTAGAGGTTAGGATGTTGTTATTGGCCAGGAAATTTAATCGGAACCTGATGCGTTTACGCGGGTTGCCGAGCCTAAGGCGACATGATTGCGGACTAGAGATTGAAACAGGCTAAGATTAAGGGATATCAGAAGTAGCAAGCTGGGAGCGTAGGTGCATTAGTATCTGAGTGTGACTTGACGTCATCGATGCTTGTCTGTCATCTATATGTTGTGTTTTATTAACCGGTACCTTATATGCCTGTATGAGCCTGAGTTTGGATTTATTGGATAGATGACTGCCTGAGTGGACGGTCGGCCTAACCTAGGGTTAGGGTCCACCTTATTGAGATTTATATCTCACCCTAGTGGGGGCTTCATTTTTCAGGTCCCAGGCGGAGGTAGCACGAGCTTGCCAAGGATTGGCATTTGAAGAGAAAGTGGACCAATTGTACCTTGGATGAAGTTATTTTCTTTATGTGGTATTAGAATTATACTCCTGATTGGTGGATTATAGAATCGAATCCTCGAGAATGAATTAATGAGATTTTGTTGTTTAAGCCATTTATATGTTGATGTATTTATATGACGGGGGGTGGCATCGCTTCTGCATGCATTCTTGAAAGGAGTTATAAGGGATTGGCCGTTGGATCCCGGAGTATTCTTAAGTGAACGGCACAGACAGGGATGTTTGCGTGCTCGCCGGGTTCAGGGCGTGACACTCAACCTTGACGCATAATTAGCTGGGCATCCCTAGTCAACCTCCGCATTAGATACTCTGACAGCACTAGGCGCAAGAGTTAAATAAAAAAAAAACTTAATTTGCTAGTTCTCATAGGTCTTTGTGTGGATATGGTTATAGCACCACAAAAAGGTCTATCATAAAATCCAAAAAAAAGTATCCAAAAAGTCATAAACATTTTGCATTTATGACCATTCAGTTCGAAACATTTCAATTATGACAATTTAATCTTCAACATTATGTATTTGTGTTAATTGAGTATATCCAATCAATTTTAGCTGAAAATTGCTGATGTAGACGCCGGTCGCTCTATGTGACATGACCGTCGTTGACATGTACACTTATTTTTAATTTTTTTAATTATTTTTTAGTAATATATTTTTTTCTATTTTTAACTTTGGGGGGGGGGGGGGCAAAGGGCAAGTTATAAGAGAATCAATTTAAAATTCAAATTGTTCTCCGTAATCTCAGCCTTCTTCATTGTCGTTAATAGTTGTCAATTAGTCGAGATTTTTTATAACTATCAATTAGTTGAGATTTTCTTATAGTTGTCAATTAGTCAAGATTTTCTCCTTATTCTTAATTTTTTCCATCCATGTACATGTACTATAAATATCACTGAAATGCAGCATTGAAAATCATTTTGAAAAATATTCTCTCAATCTCCCCTTTTTATGGTATCAAAACATATCTGCTCCTAAGAGTCTCTCTCATCCTGTTTTTGTCTTTCCGCCCTTTTTTATACCTTAGCCGTGGCTACCATAAACTCTGCTTCCGAAAGAATTCTCCTCGAAATTCGTGCAGCAAATTAACTGCAATTCCTTCAGCCATTTCAACCGGTCTTATTGCAATTTCTGTTGATGCGCAACTTCCCATGAATCTAACTTCCGCCAACTATGCTTCTTGGCCGGCTCAATTAATGTCCTTGTTGGTCGGATATGATCTTAAAGGATTCATCGACGAAATGCATCCTTGTCCATCGAGAGAGAGATTACCCGCGCTAATAAAACAATCCCAAATGCCGCCTACTTTCATTGGATTAGGCGAGATCAACTCTTGCTCAATGGAATTTTGCTTCCACTTCCGATGCTATCATTCCCCTCATTGCCTCTTGTGTAACATCTCAAAGTGCATGGAACAAACTTGCAACACTTTATGCAAGCAAATCACAATCTTGTGTCATGCATCTCAAGGACCAATTATCAATGGTGAAACACAACTTTTGTTCCATTTCTGATTATTTTGTATCAACTAAAATCTATTGCATATGAGTTATCAATAATTGATTCACCTCTCCATGATGATGATCTTGTCATCCATGCTCTTCGGGGATTAGGACCGAAATATCGTGAAATCGCAGCGGCAATTCGTGCTTGTGAAAACACAATCACGTTCGAGGAACTTTATAACAAGTTAGTTGCCCATGAAATGTTACTTCAACATGAAGAAACGACAGCTATAGTCTTGCTAGTAACAGCTAATTTTAGCACTCGAAATACTCAAGGTCCGAGAGCTTCATCTTGATGGAATAATTCTGGCCATTCTAGATAGCTTGCTAGAGACTCCAGAAATTCTCTTGGCACCCGTAATTCAGATCGGAGAGATCACAGAAGCAATGACTCACGGTCTCCACAGCACAACAGCTCCCACCTTATTTTCCAATATTGTGATCGCGTAGGACACTCCGCCAAAATTATTTTCGAATTCGAGACGCAATTCGTATTCCGGTTGTAAATGTTGCATCTGGCCCAAGTTCAACCCGAGAAGAGGGTTGGTTGATTGATTTGGGAGCCTCACATCATGTTACAAATGATCTTGTTAATTTATCTTTGCATAGCGAGTATGAAGGCCCAGATGCGATAGTCATTGGTGATGGCTCAGGTTTGATTATCACTCACATTGGTTCTACTGCATTAAATTGCCCACATAACTCCTTCAAATTGTCTAATGTTCTACGCTCTCCTCACATAACCAAAATTTAATTTTAATTTCACAATTTTGCCGTACTAACCGAGCCTCGAATGAATTCTTTGTCTCTCATTTTTTGGTGAAGGAACTTCGCATGGGAGCAACGCTACTTTGAGGAGAACTTAGAGACGGTGTTTATCAGTTGCCGCCATCCTTTTGGCAACCACTTGTCTCACGCACGGTCTTGGTTGGTGAGCGGGCGCGAGCAACTACATGGCACGATCATTTAGGTCATCCATCCATCAATATTTTACATCATACCATTAAGCATTTTTCACTTTCGTCGTCAAATGCGTCCAGTCTAGGAAATAAACTACCTTTTTTAGCACGGTCTTGGTAGTTCATGCGATTCTTGTTGTTGCAACAAAAGTCATAAACTACCTTTTCATTCATCAACTTTAGAAGGTAGACATCCACTTGACTTATTGTGCACGAACGTCTGGGGTGGGTTCGGCGTCTACTTTATCTATTGATGATTTTTGTTATTATTTTGTTTTTGTCGACCAGTTCAATTGTTATGTTTGGTTTTATCTCGTTCACAATAAATTCGATGTTGGTTCTATCTTTGAACAGTTCAAAATGTTGGTCGAAAAATAATTTCAAGAAAAAATGCACTCTTTATTCTGATGGGGGTGGGGAATTCACTCAACTCAAACCTTTTTTAGCAAAAGCATAGAATTTCACACTTAACCATACACACACCCCGCAACATAACGGCATCGCTGAAAGGCGTCAAAAGCACATCGTTGAAACTGGATTAACCCTACTACACAAAGCGGCCTACCTTTCGATTTTTGGACCTATGCTTTCCAAATCACCATATATCTCATAAATTGTTTACCCACAGATATTCTTAATCTTAAGTCTCCATATCACCGCCTCTTTAACGAACCCCCAAATTATCTCAAATTTCGAATTTTTTTATGCCTCCACTACCCGTGGCTTCAGTCATACACAAAAAATAAGCTTTCACCACGCTATCGCTCATGTATTTTTCTTGGTTATTCTTTAACTCGAAGTGCATACAAATATTTTGATTCCACTACTCAAAAAATATTTCTTTCATGTCATTTTCTCTTTGATGAAACCGTATTTCCATACCTAACTTTGAACCTACCGGAGTCATCCCCCTCATTCTTGGCTAAAGCTCGTTTTCTTCGGTCATCCACTGTGCCATACACTGCTCTTGCTTCGACTACGCCATCAGTCGTGACAAACTCTCTTCCTAGTAGCTCAGCCGACGTGTAAGTTATGCCTATCAATCCTCCCAACAATTCAGTAAGTGATTTCTCCTCTAACATTTCACATACACCGCTGTATGATGCACATACCACCAGTGTCACACTTCCATCAACCAACCCCTCATTATCTCTACTCTTAAACGAACCAACGCCAAACCCACCAAATCCAAATCACCCTATCTGCACTCATAATATGATCACACGCTCTCAAAATAACATTTTCAAGCCTAAACAAGTACATCCACTTACCACAAAATATCCCCTACCTCAAACCTATGAATCAAGTGGACTCACTCAAGCTTTAAGTGATCCCCAATGGTGCTCCGCTATGTCCGACGAAATCAATCCATTAATTCAAAATGAAACTTGGGAACTAACACTAAAGAATTTTTTCATGAATATTGCTAGTTGTAGGTGAGTCTATAGGATCAAGCATCTGTCCGACGAAAGCATTTAGAGATACAAGACACGTCTTGTTGCCAAAGAATTTCACCAAAGACCAGAACTTGACTTTAAAGAAACCTTTAGCCCGATTGTCAAACCTATAATAATTTGCATTATCGTCACTCTGGCGCTCACTCGAAATTAACAAAGCATTTTTACGAGGAATGCTACAAGAAGAAGTGTTCACGGAATAACCTCCAAATTTCAAGGACCCCATAAAACCCGATCATGTGTGCAGACTCAGGAAAGCTATCTACGGGTTCAAACAAGCTCCTCGCACCTGGTACAATGAGTTAAGTGTATTTCTAATAGCCAATTCATTTAGGGTCTGCATGGTAACAATTTTGATTTTCTGATTTTCATCTCAAGAATAGTAAAAAAAAAAAGAGGGAGAATGTTGTTTTGTAACGTAAATAATTATGATTCTGATTCTGTTCCCAGAATCAGTTTTAAAGTAAAATCCATAATCAAAAAAAAGTTGGTTCTAAAAAAACAAATCACTTTTGAAAATAATAAAATAGAATGAAGTCTCACATTTCTCACTTTTCTCTTGTACTTTTCTCATTAATTTTCTCTCTACCTAATAAAAATAAAATAAATAAAAAAGGATTTCTTAAAAAATAACAAAAAATTTAGAAAATCCCAAAAAAAAGAAAAAATTTAAATTAGGCTAGTTTGACCTTATTTTCATAAAGTTGAGCCTAAATTTCATAGATTTCACTTCCTACAAAGAATATTGTAAAAGATGAGGGCATCCAACGTGCATATTTGTAGCCGTACGTCGCAAGATATTCCTGTGTATTTAGACAACATAATATTTAAAGAAAAAGTGAGTCCTTAACATGGAGTGCAGACCAACAAGCCACAAGATAGGCATTGCTTGCTTTCCACTTGCAAAGAATAAAAGAATGTTCCGTGTCTGGTCGAACATTTTTCCTCTTCCTTACAATCGAGCTTCAAACCATCCAGCCTCTCTTTTTAGTCGAGCTGAATTACACGTCCAATCCCAAAGCTATTCCTAACTCGAGGTTTAGTGATCACTCCTTTTCTAACTTATCCAGACTATAAAAGGCTTTACATACAAACAGGAAAAATAAAGTCTGATCATGACCTCCTCTTTTATTTATCTTCCGACAATAACGTTAGATTTTCATTTATTCCATTATCTATTATCGTATATAAGGAAGAGTTCTGTCTTTCTTCAATTCTATGGGTGGGCATCTCCCGCAACACAAGCTGCATTGTTCGCCACCATCCAAGAAGCAAAAGATTCGACAATCCAGGCTAAAAATGCATGCATAGATAGTGATCCAATGACAAGGGCCGATGATGAGACATCTGAATCAGAAATAAGCCCTTGTAACCTCCATGGATCAAGAGAGAGGAGTTATGCTAAGTCTTTATTTAATCTATTCCCATGAATGCAAATTTAGCCGTGACCACGACAACCAAGCAAAAGACTGCCGGGAAAGAGAAAAATATTGCTTGTTTTAAATCACTTCCTTCATGGCTGTCTATTCGATTGTTGTAAGATGTGATAGAGCCAATCTCTAAGTAGGGTATGCTATTTGGAATGCTTAAATGGGGGCATGTAGCTAGTCTTAAGGAAAGGGCTTCCATGATAAGGAGGACCTTCTTGCATGGGCTTGGGCTTGCGATGAGTAGGCTTGTTGTGCTTTGGCCCTTCTGTGGACTTTCATCGAGGAAACTGAAACTCGCGATGAATGAGTTTCCTGTTGTGACCAATTTAGAAGGCTTAGCCTCTAAAAGAGAGAGAATGCACCAAACGATAAAGAATATGTATACCATGTCATGAACGAACAGAACAAAAACCTACCTTATGTTTATCTCTCATCTGCCTCATGCTTCATTGAACTTTAAACATCATATATTAAAATTTCTATTTCGTTCATGATATGCCAAAAGATAATGTATTTTAAATTATTTTAGTGTGCATTGAAAATTAGTCTTTAATTTATGATGAAATTTTATACATTAACTACATAGTTATTTGATTTAAATGGAAAAAAAAATAGGAAAAGAATCATTTTTTGAAACAGAAATTTTGTATAGTTATCAAACATGTTCTGATTCTCTAAAACTCATCGAGAAATAAAATTTTAAAAAATCATTCAAATCAGAATCAATTTTTTGAATCAAAATGATTACTATGCGCAGCCTTACTAATTCCAAGGCCGATGGCTCTCTTTTTATCTACTCACACAATGACATAGAGGTATATTTCTTTGTATATATTGATGAACTTAATATTACGGGCAACAACACTCAGTTTCTCAATGATTTCATTACAAGATTATCCAAGCGTTTTTCTGTCAAGGATTTAGAGACCTTAGGCTACTTCCTTGAAATTGAAGTACTTCCTACAAAGCAGGGTCTTTTGCTCTTACAACATAAGTACATACAAGAACTACTTGAAAAGCATAAAAATGGTCGAAGCAAAGGATGTTGGGTCTCCAATGGCAACCAGTACTTCACTTTCCTTTCATGATAATTCAGGGTACACATCCGCGATAGAATTTCGAAGCCTCGTCGGTGCCCTTTAATATCTCCTAATCACACGACCCTATATTTCGTTTGCTGTCAATAAATTATCTCAGTTCATGCACAAGCCAACATTGAATTATTGGTCTGCCGCCAAATGTCTTCTTCGTTATCTTAAAGATACTCTATTCCATGGACTTCACTTGCCACGAGATACAAAACCTATTTTACATGCATTTTCAAATGCAGATTAGGGTGGTAATTCAGATGATAGGACTTCCACATTCGGATTCATTGTTTATCTTGCACCAATCCTATTTCTTGGAGCTCTCATAAACAGCGGTCTGTTGCCTGGTCATCAACAGAAACCGAATATAAAGCAGTTGCCACTACTTCATCGGAGTTACTTTGGGTTGAAAACTTGCTTATTGAACTCGACATACGCTCACTTGAAAAACCCACGATATACTACGACAATATTGGGGCCACCTATGTATGTGTCAATCCAATCTTCCACTCTTGCATGAAGCATATTGCACTTAATTATCATTTTGTTCGTGAGCTCATCTGACGAACAATTGAGAGTCTCTCATATTTCTACACATGACCAACCAGTGGACATTCTTACCAAGCCATTATCAAAGCAATGAATGCAAACACTTCGAGTCAAGATTGGCGTTTCTGACGGAAACTCCATCTTGAGGGGTCATATAAGAGAATCAATTTAAAATTCAAATTGTTCTCTGTAATCTCAGCCTTCCTCATTGTTGTTAATATCTGTCAATTAGTCGAGATTTTCTATAGCTGTCAATTAGAAGAGATTTTTTTCTTATTATTAGTTTTTACCATCCATGTACATGTATTATAAATATCACTGAAATACAACAATGAAAATCATCTTGGAAAATATTCTCTCAATCTCCCCTCTTTACAAGTGACATTAGTGAGGCCTAACAACCCTTGTCAGCATTGGGCGAGGGTGTTGATTCTAGGCAAGGGTAGTGACGCCCTCGCTTGGTCCAAATATGGGGGAGGGCTCAAGGTGCACGCGAGGGCCGTGATGCTCTCGTCCAATGCTGGCAAGGGTCATCGAATCTTTGTTTAAAAAATAAAAAATAAAAAATTGCTAAAAATTAAAAAAAAAAGTAAAAAAATTCACATCAAAGCCGATCGTGCCATATAAAATTATTGGTGTCTCGTGAGTGATTTCTAGCTGAAATTAACTAGATATACTCAATTGACGTAAATACAAAAAGTTTAGATTTAAATTGGCACAATTAAAAGGTTTAGAAATGAATTGACACTAATACAAAATGTTTATGACTTTTTTTTTCATAAAATTGAACTAGGATGGCCCATGTGACTAAGGCTAGGTTTAATGCGTAGAAGTCCCATTCTCGTATTAACCACCGCATTAGAAGGATTGACCATTGTTATCAAGTTGTCTCATCCAACCCCAAGCAACCTCAAGGACCTACGACGCTCAACGACCCCTTGGGATATCGTGCTAGTGCCTCTTAAAATAGTAGCCCGCTATAACGTCGAAATACAGGGTCGTGCCCCCACAAGTACCCATCTCCTCAGACTTATCCCTTCCCCATTTTTTTGTAGCAGTAGGCAATGAAAAAGAAGTTGAAGGCATTTCAAAAGGAAAATAACATAAATGGACCCTAAAATTTTAGCTCAAAGTGTAATGTGGTCTATGAACTTAATACAATGTACAATGTGGTCCATGAAATATTAACTTGTTTAGTGTGCTGCTTGAAATGTTGATACATATTCAATCTATTTTCTAGACTATATGAAAATATTCGATATTTTCCTTATTCATAAATTAATGCAATGACTACATTAAACATTATCTTATAAAATGGGTATTAAATTGAACATGTACCAAAAATCCAATAAGCATATTGAACAACTCAAAATTTTAAGAACTATATTAAACACTAGTCTAAATTTCGAGGACTGCAATTAAAAAAATTAAAAATTTAGGGATTACATTGAATATTAAGTCAAAGTTCAGCCACTCATTTTTTTTAAATAGAGAGACCAAGATCCAGGCTCAAATGGATCGCGTTTTAAATTTTGGGCCTGTGTTACCTGGGCCTGCGTATTGTGGGGGCTTTTTCACGCTCTCTTCCTCGATTCTCCTCCATTTTTTTCCCTCTCCTCTCCGTCTCCCCTCTTGCCGCTGCTCTCGAAAATCTGCCACCAAATCTCTTTTCTTCGAGGCGGCAGCAGCAGCAGCAGCAGCAGCCTTCGCTTCGCCTTCACTACGCCTTCGCTTCGCCTTCACTTGCTCTCTCTCTTTCCCTCCCTCAAGCTGCTGGTAACGGAACCGAAGCCCTAGCTCTCTCTTTCTCTCTCCAGCGAAATGAACTGCTCAAGTATGTCTCTCTCTCTCGCTGTGTCGAAATACTTATATCTCGTGGTGTGCCTGTGCACTTGCTTCGGTGGGTTTGGGTGTTTGCCTCCAAGAAGTTGATCTGAGCTCTTGATGGGTTTTTCTCTTTTGTGCTTGCAGTATCCGGCGAGGTGCCGGAGGAGCCGGTCGTCTCGACGAAGTCCGGCCATGTCTTCGAGAAGCGCCTAATAGAGCGATACGTTTCGGTGTGGTTCTGGCATTCTAGGGTTTTTGTTCTTCGTTCTGTTTCGTTTGTTCCATTCTTGTTGCGGAGAAACATATGAATGTGAAGGGAGAGTGAGAGAGAGAGGAGCACTAGTGTGGGTTATAGTTTATTCGAGCTGTTCGCCAATTCTAGGGAAACTGCGACAGTGACAGAAGCCTACGACCTAGCAATCAGTAGTAGCTTGCTTTTTCTGTTGTTAAATAAGTTCTTGGTGATTTGAAATTTCTGAATTGATGGTCGTGCTTCTTGACACTTCTTAATTGGTGAGAACACAGAGAAGAGACGGAATTAATAAATTTTGGTTAATTCACAGGTTAAGCTTATAAGATTAAGGTATGATAGAGTTCCGATCGAAAGATTTTTTTTTTCCCTGAATAACTAGTTGGATATATAAAATATAAGATGCATGGACTCTGCATACTTCTATTAATATAAAAAAGGATTGTTCCGTTTTACTCGGTGGAATTATTGTGTTACTATCTTTCATGAAAACGATAAGGAATCAAGCATCTTTTGACCGTTTAACATGTATTTGGTAAAGTTTAGGGATTTACTCTTTGTTCTGTATTGTATATGGTCTTAATGCATAAAGTTCTTACACGGCTGACTGCTTTTATTTTTATTTTTATTTTTATGATTCTTTGGGGTTCATCGACCGCCGACTCCAACTAGTTTGGGATAAAGGTGTTGTTGATGTTGATATTGATGTTGATGTTGATCATTTGGTTAGGATTATGGAAAGTGCCCAGTTACTGGGGAGCAACTTACCATGGATGATATCCTCCCTGTGAAGATGGGAAAGGTATTCTTGGCATTATGAGTTTGAATTCTTTATAATGCTCCACTAGTTTCATGGAAGTTCTTCTTGATTCCCGTTGATTTCAATGCAGATAGTCAAGCCCAGACCTTTGCAGGCTGCCAGCATACCTGGGTTGCTTAGCATTTTCCAAAATGTAGCGTATTGCTATTTTGCTATATCTTTTTTTTTTTTTGGCATGCTGTGAATACTTAAAATTCTTTTGACTAATGCTAGTGCGTTTAACAGTCATTTTGTTTCTATCTGATAGGAATGGGACAGCTTGATGCTTTCCAACTTTGCACTGGAACAACAACTGCACACAGCTAGGCAAGAGCTAAGTCATGCATTGTACCAGGTATTGAACAATGCAGTATCATACTCGTTACCCCTCATTTAGGATAAGATGTTAAGTTAATAGGTGTCTTCTCTGAAGTCTGTGTTGCCATATTATTTGGTCTCTATGATACAAGCGTGTATAATGTTGAAATCAGCTAGGATTATTTTGAGAGTATCAATGTTCTTTTATCCACCTTATTTATAATAAGTCTGCTCTTGGATTTGCTGGTTCGTCGAACATAACTAGTTTTCATCGATGGTGTTATCATGATAGAAATCATAGAAGTATTGGAAAGATGAGTTCACTCACCACAATTGACTATTTTACCTCATTTGACGTTTTCTATTTGATGTTTTCACCTGAGAAAAGGGTTGTGGCTTCTTCAAGAATGTTGTACTTTAAAAATAATTAATTCATTCAGCGGAGGACACTCACTACAACAAATTTGACAATAAGGAGATGTAATTAACAATTTCCTTATTCAATTAAAGTCTCCAATCATCAAAATTTCTTCTTGTTTCAGGGTCATTCATGTTCTCTTGTATAGATTGTAATTTTGACCCCTTCTCTCTACTTTAAACTTTATGAGGTTAAAACCCTTATGGGATTAATTTCATGGAATTGTCCCTGCTTTGTCACTTTTTGCAGCATGATGCTGCTTGCCGTGTTATTGCAAGACTTAAAAAGGAAAGGGATGAAGCCCGATCATTACTTGCACAGGCTGAAAGACAGATACCCATGACAGCATCTTCTGATATTGCAGTGAATGCTCCTGCCTTGAGCAATGGGAGGAAAGGTTCTTCCTTTTTATGTTTTGCTCGCTTTTTGCCATTTGATCATTGATCAAATAGTTACTTTGCTTTTCTTTGTATGTCATAGCTTCTCTAGATGAAGAGCCAGGCTATGCTGGGAAGAAAATGCGACCTGGTATTTCTTCAAGCATCATTACTGAGATAACAGATTGTAACTTAGCACTTTCTCAACAGCGTAAAAAGCGACAGGTACATTAGGATCAGTTTTTTGTCCTTCTGGTTTTACATTTTATGCCATGACTTTACCCTTTTGTCCTTTTGGCGGCTGCTTTTTATTTTCATTCTCACCTCTCATTCATGGTTACTACATATGTTCTTAATCTATAACTGGCCTTGAATGTTGTCAGATTCCCTCTACACTGGCTCCTGTTGACGATGTGGAGAGGTACACCCAACTGTCTAGTTATCCACTGCACAAAACTGGCAAACCGGGCATTACATCTCTTGACATCTGTCATTCCAAGGTGTGATTCTAAATATTTCTCTTTCATCCAGAATTTGTTAAATGTAGTTGACATTATTGCTGAAAATGTTTCGACTGTTTGTGAGCTTCATGTGCCGATAATGTGGCGCATGGTTGTAAAAGATATATTAGGATTTTGACCTTTCATCTGTCTTCTTGTGGATTTAGTACCAAAGTTAGGGCAGTCATGTTGAGCATGTTATGGATGGACTGGTGAATAATACTTGATTGGGGGTGAGCTTGGGAATGCTCTGTCTTCGAGAATTTGCATTGACAAAAAGTACCTTGACTTAAAAGTGTGTTCATTGAAAGCAAAATAGTGTTCGGTATTCCTATGCAAAACACATTACAAAGCAACTTTTAAAATGAAAAAGATAATAAAGGAGAGTGCAGTTGCAGATAAGCACGGATGGACAACACAAGCCCAGTGGGTTGACTCGACATCGGGATGGCAAGACCTATGTAAGATGCATCTTGCCTGGGGTTGCCTACAACTTAGTGATATGCCTCACTTGGGGTTGACCTGATGAGATCTATCTCACCTGGGGGTGTTAGCAGTGTTGACAAGGCAATGCTTGGGTTTCATGACCCATGCAAGATCGCAAGACCAAGTGGCGTCAGCGACTACCACTGCTATTCTATCTCTCTCATCATCTTATGCTTTCAAAGTGATCTTGGTGATCATGCCAGAGTGGTCACACTGAGGCAGCAGGCGGCTGACCTTTTCCTCACTCGATTGCAAGCATGCTTGGGTTTTTAGCATAGAATAAGAAATAGGAATAAGTTGTTGAGGACAAGATAGGAAGCCAAAACATGCGTTAATTCTCTCACCTTGTATCCTGAAAATGTTGAAAACCCTGGCAATTTGTTTGTTTTTTTTTTTTTTAACCTGCCTGAGTCTTTAGATTTTGCCAAATTTAAAAAAGTACTTGCCAAGTATTAGAACTTTGACCCCAGGTACTTCAGAGACTCAGAGTTGATTTGAAAACCTATCAACATCTTAGTTGCTTTCGTTGTTCAGTGCAACTCAAAGCTTGTAAAAATGCTTGATTGCTTATGATAAGGGGATACAAGTTGAAATGGTTCAATCCAGCTTTCTGTTTGACCTTATAATGAGCATCCATTGGGTATTGATTTTGTAAATTGAAAGCAAACCTAATAGATGAATCAAAGTCAAATCGAACTAGAGCCATGGTTCTGTCCTGTATGGATTTTGAGTTGAACTTTTTGGCTAGGAAGAATGAATCAATGTCGACATCAACAATACCTTTATCCCAAACTAGTTGGGGTTGGCGCTTGGAAGAATGAATATGACATCTTTTTGCCTGGTTTGATAGATGAATGAGGAAAATGAAAAACCAAATCGATAAATGAAGCTGCCAATAATGTAGATCAACTGTTAGAGACCTTACTCTTAGTATTGGTGATTCTGCTTTGTCTCTCTTTCTTGGAAAATTTCTTGCTGGAGTCATCGTATTTGTTACAAGAATAGCCCCAACACGGGATCAAAGTACATAATAAAATTTCATTGTAGTGTAGGGCTTCAACCCACTGGCAGATCCCTTCTCTCTAGTTTCTATTAGTGTTAATCTGATCTATCTGCTGAGAGGGCACAGAATATAGCTTAAGCTAAAGCCTTTGCTTTGAAAGACGACAGTGTGAGAGACAGAAAGAGATGCAGTATTAGAAATAATACTTGGTCAGAAAATTGACCTTAGCTCTACAAGATGAGAAACCACCAGTATTAGGGCGGCTTATGCTAAAGCCTCATCTGTCAATGGAAAAATGAAATGAAGGCATGTTATTGTTTGCTGCAAAACTATATCTTTTGGTTGTAACAGGCTTTTGAAATCTTGACCTGTTAACTGAATCCAAAAATGTAAAATTATTTGGTTCTGATACCCAAAGCGGACACCCAAAAAGGGGAGGGAAAAAAAAACACAAGTTTGGTCTCTATTTTCTATACTCCGGCTTGTTAACTTAAGATTTGAGGGCTTAATTTGTTCTTTTCTTGTTTCTTTGAGATGCATTATTGGTCTTGTATTATTAGTAGTGCTTCATAATGAATTCAGGTCTTTTCTGGACGGCGGAGAGTTGTGGAATTGTTCAAATCCAGTTTGATATATTTCGCAAAGTCTAACTTGAGGGCTTTTTTCTATTTACAATTGGAAAAGCGGGTGTTCTGTATTTAGTATGCTGTTATGGACCACTGGAAGCTTCTCTTATGTTGGCAATGCTGATTATTCCTGTCACGATGCTTCAGCAATTTAATCTATATAGAAATCATCTTGCTAATGATGTTCTTCCACGAAAGTTATTTTCTTTGCTTTAATTAAGCATTTCTTCCTATGAACAGGATATCATTGCAACTGGTGGGATTGACACATCTGCTGTACTTTTTGATCGATCATCTGGACAGATTATGTCTACATTATCAGGGCACTCAAAGAAGGTTTTCCTCTTATGAAATTTTATAGGGGCTGGGGGGTTTGGCTGGGGGAGGGAAGAACGGGGATGTGGGGGGGGGGGGGGGGGGGTAGTTGTTTGGAGGGTGCGGTGCGAGTGTTTGGAGAATGAATGTCTTCTTTTTTTGCTCGTCATCAAATGACTCTCACCTTGTTTGTGCATCTTGTTCTAGGTTACCAGTGTAAACTTTGATGCCCAAGGTGACCTTGTTTTAACTGGTTCTGCAGATAAGGTAAGCTGTTTTCAGAACCATCTTTCCAGATATTCCATCCTTCATGCATATAACATCCACAAAGCTAGGGTTACGTGTTAAAATAAAGAGCAAGTATATGGTTAGTAATGGCGATGAGGAAGGAGCTGAAATAAATGAATACATATGTTAGTTCTAGGGCTTGCACTTGGGTATTAAGTTTGAGAAATGTTACAGTATTGTGACATTGCTGTTTGGTCAGCAATAATACAAGTAGGTTGGCGCTATTTAAACTAAGTGGTGCTATAGGAGAAATCGATGGTGATACAAAGCTGTCTTTGGTCAGACTTGGAGATATTACATTATATTGATGCTTTAGGAAGCCAATACCTTATTATTTTTTCTTCTATTAATTGATTCATCAATACATTGCTGTATCTTGCTTGTGGACACTTGCTTTACTCTTCTTTTGCTCGGAGACACGAGCATTGAGCAGTGGCCTTTTCTGGGGGACTGTGGTGGTGGGGTCCTGCAGTTTACCCCCGAGGACTAGTCGTGCTTCACCGCTGGTTTGAGCGCAAGCTCGCCGGCCGCGCGGACACCTCGGTTATCAAAAAAAAAAAAAAAAATGCAGAGCAAAGTCTCTTTTTACTTACCCCCCAAAAAAAAATGCAGAGCAAAGAAAAGGTGCAAAAGTATTTGTTGTTTGGGTCTGGATCAAACTTTAAAATAAATGACTTGATGATTTTCTTTCCTAAATTGCTGTGGTTATGGCAAAATGTTTGGTCAACTATAAAATCCAATAATTAGCAGCCTGGTATAGTTTACACTTATTATATGCTGATGCAAGATTCTCTCGGCCGATTCTTTGCATGGGCTTGAAAGAAATGTTTTTTCCTTCTTTTCTGGATGATTTGAATTGATTGGGCGTTACGCATCCTGCTATTGGATTTATCGACCTATGGGCCAGAATGTATGTTTTCCCCCCTCATGAAGGGTGTCAAGAGACGTTAAAAATGTCTGGCAGCTGGATTTTTTTGAACTCTTTTCTTGAAGAATCTTTTTCTTCTGTCCTTAGTACTACATGAACTTTAGAGGCGTTTACTATTCATCTGACGTACTAACCTGCTGAACATGTGAATCTTCTGCATATATAACTCCACATTTCGATACTCTTGTCCCCTTATGACGAGGAAGGAAAAAAGAGGAAAAAATAAATAAATCGGGTGAGCATATTCCATCTTGCATGTGGTCCGCTCTGTATACGTTGTGCTCTTCATATTAACCATAATGATTACAACAGTTTAAGTAGTTACTACTGTAGTTTTGTCGTGCTTTCTCTAGATGCTTCCGTGTTTGATCTGCAGACTGTGCGGGTGTGGCAAGGTTCTGAAGATGGGAGCTATAACTGTCGGCATATATTGAAAGATCACACTGCTGAGGTACTCTCGGTGGTCTTTTCTTATTCTCAATCAAATACCTTGCCTTCAACTATAAAAAGGAAAAGCACATTCCATGATACATTTGTCTTGGTCGTAGTCATAGAAATGCCTTCTCAACATTTTATGCTTTATTTGTAGCTTAAAAATGCTTCCTTGGTGTAAAATTTATGACTCTTGCTTGTTTGAAATCTTTTTGCCTGTTTTCTTGCTTCATTTGGTTTAGTCAACAATCTTGATGTTTTTTTCCTGTTATCTGAAGCATGGATGTGCTTCTCGTATTAGTATTGTTCAGTGAGTCAAAATAGCTTTAGACACAACCATGAGGCTTAAAAACACAGGCAGCCTAGAGGAGTGCCAGAATCTAGTCATTCATTGGGAACCAAAGACATGATTTTGATGCACGGTGATGGTAATTTCTTCATCATTCATGTGCAGTTGAACTGTGCAGCTTATTGTCTGCCAGCTTGCTTAATAACATGGTATTTTGTCTTGTGTATTGAGTGTTTTGATGTAAGTGGATACCTATTGAGAATATTTGTTATGTTGATCAAGAATTCCTGCAATATTAGCTGTTTGTGCCTCCACATGTTTCTGCCTCGAATATTAGGATGATGGTGTGAACATTGTTGATGTGTACTGGTAGCCTTGGCTTAGATCTTTGCTGCAGTCATCCAAGGATTAGAGGCTCAACGGAATAGTTTGTTACACCCAGTAGATTTGATTTTAAACTGTGTTATCTAAGGTTTGTCCTTGGCCTGTGGGAATTCAGGTTTTTTTAGTTGGGTATATCTTCAGTAGATGGTATTTTAATGCCATAGTAAACTTAGCAGATAATGAAGAATGACCTAAGATAGTTCCACTTTTGCATTTTACGTTATAGTGCTATAGAGATGAAGGTATCTGGTAGAACTTGATCTTGGGTGATAGCTTAATGGGACTGGGGGCATTCTTATTCTTGTACCTTTTCTGGATGGTGCCCCTGACCATCTTACTTTCTAAACTATGTTTCTTGGACGGGTTTTGTCATTCTTTTCCAGAAAATAGATCATTAAATAAAGGTACAGATAATGGATTTCTTGATCTTCGAAGTAAATATTAGTACTTGTGGATGAGCTATGAGCTCTGGAGTTATGGGTGCAAATTTTATTTTGAGTCGTTTGAAGCCTAAATAAGACTGTTATTTTCAAGTTTATTTTTGGGCACAATGAAGCCGTCTTTGGTCCATTTGTAAGTTTTGTATTGACAGTTAAGCAGAAAAAGGGGTTTTAAGAAAGAAAATCAGTTACTAAGAGCATAAGCTTATATCAGTGAAGTGGATTGACAGTGTACTGCATAGGAGTGCCTTACTCATCTTCCAATTGTAACGTATGAGGCTTTACTTTTTGAATTGATAAGCTGAAAATATTTAGTTTCTGCCATCATGAGGTCATGGCAGACATCATTGCCAAGTGCTACAATGATCAAGTGCCTTGGGTGTCTCAAAATTTATGATGTAGGGATTTTGTGGACGCTTGTGCATGTCTCATGACCTGAATTGCGTATCTCCTGCTCAAACAATTTTCCTGTAAGAAATAATTGTGTAGGATATTTCACATTAGGTATGTCCTAGGAGCTTTAACCAGGGAAAAGCAGTTGCAGTACGTTATTCCTAGTGGAAGACTCTTGAAGGGCCTGTGAAGGGCATAGGAAATGAAACTTGCTGGTCTTTTTGGCTACTATTATAATCTAGTTGAACCAACACCTGTTCTCGGTTATTCTAACAACTGAAGGACAGGGATCACTCAAACTTTCATGACCTCCTCTAAGCACAATGCAATAAATGATCCTGAAAATTATGAAAGACCAAACAGATGAGGCGTTGGGGTTGTCTATAGCTAACATTAATTATTGGTTTGGGTTAGAGATGGATCTTCAATCTCCATGCTAGGTTAACGGAAAGGATGTGAAAGAAGAAATAAATGGACAGAACCTTTATATGATGCGGTAGGATATGACGCTTGTGTTGTGTTTTGTTTTTGTTTTTGTTTTTGTTTTTTTTTTGGAGGGGGGGGGGGGGTTCGAATAATATGATGCCCCTGTTCATCTCTCTCTCTCTCTCTTTATTAATTTAAACATGAGTTAACTGCAAACTATGTTTTGCTCTTTTCTGCAATTATACGTGTGATCTTTTTTCCAGCCCTTTTTCAACATTCTCTTTCGTCAAACTCCTGATTCTGGTGGTGAAAATCGTGTATCAGCATCAGAATGGTTATAGTTCTGTTGCTGAGTTGCATGATCGTTGGTTTACTGTAATGTTGGTTTTCTTCTCTAGTTTTCTTAATCTCAATATTGCTTCATTTGAGCTAATATTAAAGAAGAAGTTCTGATTGTAGAAGCGTCTTTCTTATTTTTCTGGCAATTTTTCCAATATCATCTGGTGAAGGAACTATCCGATTATGTTGCTGGTTTCATGTAGTTAATAATTGATCAACATCAAAGTACTGCAAGTTTTGACCGTAAATGCTGGTGGGATGTCAATTCGGTGTCTGATGATCGTCATAATTTCCGAGAAAATACTAGAGATATCGTTAGCAAATATCAAAGAAACTCTCGGGAATAAGAAATTCTTTTACCGTGGATTGCGCAATTATGTATCCTAAAAAATTTTGCTTGAAAAATTTGGCGTTGGGCAGAATTATGGGCTAACCCCTTTTGTGATTATTGTGTGATGTAATTATTCATCTTTCCAGGTGCAAGCAATCACAGTTCATGCCACTAACAACTACTTCGCAACAGCATCTCTCGATAATACGTGGTGCTTTTATGAGTTTTCAACTGGTTTATGTCTTACTCAGGTTTCAAATCTCTCTCTCTCTCTCTGCATGTGTGTGGATATACATGCAAATTTCCATGTAAATCGATAAAAAAAACTTATTGTCATTTGTATTATGTGTAATGGATGTTCAGGCAAAGACACTGTAATGATCGAGCAGAAAGAGTGTCAGGCTTCTACAAAAATTGCATTTGCTTCGTGCTTAAAGTGCTTTTGCAATTCATATATATCTATCTATATGTATATATATATATATATATATATATATATATATATATTAACGTGTGATATTCCAAAGTAGGCTGGTGACATATGTTACGTCATTTTACGACATAATTTACTTTGAAAGAATGTTCCTAGTTTAAACAGTTTAAGAACAACTATCCTTAAATTTTGAAATTTATTACCTGAGTAAATACGATAATCTGAGAACATTGCCTGAAGCATTGAGATAGTTTTACTGCTGATACAATTTTTATAGGTCATAATGTGGAAGTGCTTTTGATTATGAATGGTTCAGATTGTCTGCTCTCAATTGTCAAATGATATTTTTAGATCACCTTGCTTATATTCTCCATCATTCTGCAGGTTGAAGGTGCTTCAGGATCTGAGGGTTATACGTCTGCAGCTTTTCATCCGGATGGTCTCATCCTTGGTACTGGCACCTCGAATGCCGATGTTAAAATATGGGATGTAAAAACACAGGTACTACGTTCACAACCGGTCTGAGATGGAAAGAGAATGCTGTTGCTTGCTGTGTCCACAATTGTTTCTATGTGTACAGTTTTAGCTGAATGGGCATTTTCACCGCACTTGTTTGTTAGTCTTTATATTTCTATGTAGTATAGATAATGTATGGCAATCGTGCTTCCCACCCTGACAGTTTGCATGTGCAGTACACCATGGTCTATTTTCAGCTTTTCTTCCCTCATGGTTAGGTTAGTCGCTATATGCGAATTCGCATGCTGTTAGAAAAAGGAGGGAAGCTGTAAGCGGCAGGACTCCATAGCCATGATATTACTGGCATACTCGATTTTTTTTTTGGGTTAATATTTCAGTATTTTTTCATGGCATAGCTTAACAATTTTGCTCAATCATTTTGAGATCCCCCCGATTCTGCCTGCTGCTCATGTTGTTTTTCTTACGCATTTGTTGTTCCTCTTCCTGTCCCTTTTTGGTTGTTGACATGCTTTTGTAACTGTTTCTCATTTTGAAACAGGCAAATGTTACGACATTTTCTGGTCATACGGGGGCGATTACTGCTATATCTTTCTCTGAGAATGGATACTTCCTTGCGGTATATGTTCTTCTGACCTGTCTTTTATTATCAACAGAGATTTAGACATGCCATCTGACTTAGATATTTATGTCATAGACTGCAGCTCAGGATGGGGTTAAGCTGTGGGATCTGCGAAAGTTGAAGAACTTTCGCACATTTTCAGCATATGACAAAGACACTGGGACAAATTCTGGTATCACATGCCTGCTTGTTGTAGTGAAAGTAGATCTGGGATGGCAGTGAGCATTAGATGCCTTTCTGTTTGGTTGGGTTTGTTCTGAAGAGTGAACTTTTTCTATCGAACTCCCTCTCAAAGAAGATTATACATTATGCTGGTTCTGTTTTCTCTTTTTTTTCGAAGGGGGGGAGGGGGAGTAGGGTTGGTTCAGTGTGTGAATTATCAGTGCAAAGAGTAACTATGACTGAGTCTCTCCTGTTGCAGTTGAATTTGATCACAGTGGATGTTATCTTGGACTTGCCGGCTCAGATACAAGGTGAGTTTCTATATGGTAGATTTTGTACACAACTTGTGAGAATAATAAGGTAATATAGATTTGTGTTCTTCTAGAGAATAATTACCTGTTCTTTATTTTTATTGTATTTGGTAGCCTCCCTTGCTTTCAATTTCACTGATAGCTGAGAATTATTTCCTGAAAAATGTGCTTTTGATGATTTGCTTATATAGAAAAAATCCACCAAAAGCGTGGTCAGAAAAGTGGGAAATGCGCGTCTAGAATCAGGACCTGTTATTTTGGGAAATAACTTCAATTTTTGTGCTATGCCAGAGTATATCAAGTTGCCAGTGTAAAATCAGAGTGGAATTGTATCAAGACTTTCCCTGATCTATCTGGGACAGGTCATCTCTGCCCCTCCTCTCTTCTTTAAAATCTTGCACGTCTCAAATGTGGCCCCCCACTGATAAGATATTCTGGTCATGGTTGTAGGTAAAGTGACGTGCGTTAAGTTCGGTCCAGATTCAAAGTACATTGCCATCGGATCGATGGATCACAATTTACGAATCTTTGGCTTGCCTTCTGAGGATGGGGCTATGGAATCATGAAGTGTCGGGATCACATCAAGCAGGTAGAAGCAGCATTTGGGAGAAACAGCGAAGTAGAGATTTGAGTTTCGTTATATGCTTGCACCGGAAAACTCAGTGCACTTAAGCTTTGTGCTAGCTGAATCAGAATCTGCTGCACTTAACAATCAGCAGCTCTTTGTCTAACATGATTACAATTCTTTGTTTTTCTTTTTGAATTTTGCCCTTCTTGAACACTAAGTCGTGTATATTATTGTTGTACAAGATTTCGTTAAATGACCCATACTCTAGCTGGGCTGCTCTTGCACGGGATGAGAAACCATTTATCGGCATCGAAGCGTAGTGTAGTCTCCAATTAAAAAAAAAAAAAAAAGAGAGAGCTGGTGATATTGCCATTTCCTAATTGATTGTCGAATAACTTGCCTTTATTCGAAGAGGCACTATTTAGCACGTGGCGATAAAGGTTTTAAAGCCTGGATGACTTTTTACTGTAATGTCTAGGGAACAGTTTACGTTCATTGGGATGACCTCGCTGCTTTTACCTTGATTATGTTGCTCAGTTAGATACTACCTCGAAATAGCTCTTTGTCGGCACGGTCTCTTGTTCATCTTGGAAGTTGAATTGAGCTTAAACATAAACAAAACTTACTTAAACGTTTTAAATCTATTTTAAATTGTTGACTTCTCACGAAATGACAATTTTTTGTAGGATGTGTCATGCACTTTGTATAATTGGAAATTTTAGCGGAAGCTTACCTTTTCCGTGAACTGTCGGAGACTACCAAAGAGAGATATTTCAAGATGGTTAGGAGAGAAGAGTGGCGGGTGCCATCGAAAAATTTGAGAGTGGAAAGTTAGAAGATAGTAAAGAAGCGTATGAAAAGTTGTGTGCTTTAACTGCATCTATGTCATCTAGATAAATAGGTTTTTGTGGGTGAGTCTGACGGTGGGGCTTCTTGAAAGGAAGTGACAGAGAACGTGTAGAGTATGCCAATGAAAAGATGTAACATGAAAGATATGTCATCTGAATAAATAGGTTTTGTAGGCGAGCGTGACGGTTTGGGCTTCTTAAAAGGAAGTGATGGGGAATTTGTAGAGTATGCCAATGAAATGATGTAATATGAAAGGCACAATGGTTGAATGCACATCTTTTTAATTTGCGGATCACTATTTGATTCTTTTAAAAGAGGACATGCTTTGACAAAATAAAAAAAATGTTCACGTCTTTGTTCGATATCTGGTCGCAAAGACCGAGTTAGAAGCGACTGAGATAAAATTTGTCTAGTGTCAAAAGCTTTCTATTGGCTAACTCGGTTAAGTCGATAAGAAAACTAGTTCCAGCCAGCAAAGGAATATATGCACAATAACCAATTCTTGGAGTGAAATGTTGAGAAACGAAGATTAGGCTTTTTGGTCAGAAAAGGAAGATTAAGTTAACTGATAAAAGACTATCTCGTAACCATCAACGAACTTGAGATTAAATTATTGCCGAATAATAAAATTGATAAAGCCGGATATCATATATATGGATGCAATGCAACTGTCAGAGACATTTAATTAGGCATGAAAATAATTGACTCAAATACAATGGTAAGTAACAACTGAGTGAACTGACGAACTTAGGTGTAATGTCCATGGAAGTGACCGTGGCCGGAAAGAGCATAAGCGTTAGCCGGCGGGATCTACAATTTCGGACATGTGAACGAGGGTTGCTAAATTGCATGCACGTAAAATTAGCTTAATGTTTTTGGTAACGGTTTGTTATCCCTAATACATGGATATCAAAAGGCGATTTCTACTCATCGATCGACGTATCAAAGGGCGATTTAGCAGTCGCCCCCACACCCACTCTCCCTTCCTTCGCCTCGCCTCCGCGCAGCTGCTGGACTCCACGCGCCACCGCCGCCGACGCAAGTGAGCCTTCCTCCGCCCGGTCCCGGCGGCGACGGCCTTGGACCTCGAGAATAAGCCACCTACGGCCATTGCTGAATAAGCTTCTCGACTTGGTGACTTTTGCTGAACACTTGTTTACATGAGCCTTGCTCAGTAAAACCTGCCCAATGAACAGACCATCTGCCGAAACAATGTTCGAAATTTTGACCGAAGATATCTTCATCGACATACTCTCGAGGCTACCGGCCAAGTCATTGATCCGATTCAAATGCGTGACCAAACGGTGGCGTTCTCTGATTTCTGATCTAATTTCTGACCGGAGCTTTGTCAAGTTGCATCTTCAGAGGCTGAAGGCAGGAGATTTGATTTCTAGCCAGAGGATCGTCATCGGAAGCCGCTACAGGAATATGATTTATTCCATGGATTCGGATACGACCCTCGATCTGATGACTACAAAATAGTAGAGGGCATCGTGGGTGATGAAAGTGGAAGGTGGCAATATTTTCGCTCAAGTCCGGTTACTGGAGAACTATACAAGTGCAGTTCCACGAAGAAAGCCATCTCAAAGTTTCCGGCCTGGGAGTTTCTTGGAACGGGGCCTTACACTGGTGCGTCCCCGACTGGGTTCTTGACGAAAGGGTCGTTCGTGATAGGCTAAGAGAGAGGGCTGTGATAATGTCATTTGATTTGTCGGAAGAGAGATTCCACCAGGAGCTCCCGGTCCCTGAAGCCGATGTGGACATGACTTTAGTGGAACTTGTGATCCATGGGGCCAGTCTGTCCATATACAGCAGCGGCCATGGTCCTCGGCTCGAGACATGGATAACTGATGAGGATGAGTATGGGAGAGGAGGAACATTGTGGACAAAATGTTTCAGCGTTGCTTGCATACCTGCCTTCAAAAATTGGGAGACCCTCCTTGGGAAGACCCCCCTCGCGTTCACAAGGAGCGGAAAAATCGTTATTCGGATGGATATGGACCAGATGATTCTGTTCAATCCGGAGGATAACAGTTGGAAGGACTATCCCATTGGGAGGGACGGCCTTATACGACATGCTATCTATTTGGAAACTCTCGTTTCTCCCTATCTCGATGGTGAGCCATCAAGAATGTAGCCTCTAAGAGTCGTGCCAGTGGATTGTCAAAGTCCACATACGAAGATGCGCATTATATATCGAGAGGGTTCGCGATGGCAACATCCCGCATGATCCTAAAGATTTACACTGGATGAAACTATTTTATCACAAAGTTGATAGAACAATTATACACTCATTATAACAGTTTTAGTGTTTTGTCTTGCGCAGTGTCTGTTTTTTATGTAAGTGTGTATCTTTTGGGAATATTCGTTAGGTTGATCAAGAATACCTGCAATATTAACTGTTTGTGCCTCCATATGTTTCTGCCTGGATAGTTAGGATGATGGTGTGAACATTGTTGAACTGTACTGTAGCATTGGCTTAGACTTTTTGCTGCAGCCATCCGAGGATTTGAGGTTCAACTGAATAGTTTGTTACACCCAGCAGATTTGACTTTAAATTGTGTTATCTAACGTTTGTCCTTTTCCAGTGAGAATTCAGGTTTCTTTAGTTGGAATGAAGGATGAGCTAAGCCAGTTTCACTTTTGCGTTTTACGTTATAGTGCTATAGAGATGGCTTTGTTGATCTAGGGTGATGGCTTAATGGGACTGGGGCCATTTTTATTCTAGTGCCTTTTTTGTGACGAAGCCACCGACACATCTTACTTTCTAAGGTGTGTTTCTCGGAAAGGTTTTATCATTCTTTTCCAGAAAATAGATCATTAAAATAAGGTGGAGATTATGGATTTCTTGATATTGGAACCAAATTTTAGTACTTTGTGGAGGTGCTGTGATTTTAAATCGTAGAATGATTTTATTCGTGGGGCATAATGAAGCCGTCTTCTCTCTGCTTGTAAGTTTGGTATTGATTTCCAGTTTCCAGTGTGTGTGTGTGTGTATGTATGTATGTATGTATGTATGTATGTATGTATGTATGTATGTATGTATGTATGTATGTATGTATGTATGTATGTATGTATGTATGTATGTATGTATGTATGTATGTATGTATGTATGTATGTATGTATGTATGTATGTATGTATGTATGTATGTATTCGTATATGTATATGTATGTGTTCCTCGAAAAGAGCTTGACAGTTAAGCAGTTTGAAAGTTAAGAGGAAAAATAGCTTAAAGGGTTTTAAGAAAGAAAATCAGTTAAAAAGAACATAAGCTTATTTCGGTGAAGTGGGTTGACAATGTACTGCAGAGTAGTGCTTTACTCATCTGCCAACTGAAACGTATTAGGTTTTACTATTTGAATTGATCAGCTGAACATATTTATTTTCTTCCATTACGAGGTTGTGCAGACACCACTGCCAAGTGCTAGAATGCTTGAGTGCCTTGGGGTGTCTCAAAATGTATGATGGAGGATTTTGTGGAGGCTTGTGCATGCCTCACCACCTGAATTGTTTATCTCCTGCTCACACAAGTTTCCTATGGATAATAACCGTGCAGCATTATATTTCACAATAGGTATGTCCCAGAAGCTTTATCCAGGGAAAAGCAGTGGCAGATTGTTATGCCTGGTGGAAGATTCTTAAAGGGCCTGTGAAGGGCTTAGGAGAGAACTTTCTGGTCTTTTTGGCTACTATCATAATCTAGATTAACCAACACCTGTTCTCGCTCATTCTAACAACTGAAGGACAGGCGAGGCTCAAACTTTCATGACCTATTCTAAGGACAAGGCAATGAATCATTGTGAAAATAATGAAAAACCAAAGAGATGAGGTGTTAGTGATGGATCTACAATCTCCATGCTAGGTTAGTGGAAAAGGGGTGAAAGAAGAAATAAATGGACAGAACTATTCTTTATTTGTACTTTATGATCCGATAGGGTATGATGCTTCTGTCTTTTTGTCTTGTTCATAGTTCTTAGATTATGCCTGACTGTTTGAACTCAAGAGATGGTACTAAATACAAAAAACTATTCTGAACCAAGATTTTCAGTGAAGTTAAGTTCTTAATTTGGTTTTGCTCGAAACTGTGAGTTTTGATGACATAAGTCCAGGTTGGTTTCTCCACGAAGCATTGCAAAGCCAATGAACTGTTGTCTTACCCACATAACTGAACCTTTCTTCCTTAAACCAATGAAACAAACCCAAAAGGAGATGTGTAATGCAACCATCCTACATATGAAAACAAATCACCACTCATCAGATAATCTACTTCCCATTATCCTTTCAATGGGATTGATAGTTTGTTGAATCAGGACAGAATGTTCTTAGCTTGGAATGAATAATGTTTATTTCTTGAAAATTGCATGTTGTTGAATTTTTATGTCTAGAGCTTTGTTATAGGACTCAATTGGACTGCAATTTTGTACTCAATAATGAATCTCCTTGTTTCTGTCAACCTCGTAAGTCTTCTATGGATGATAATTCTTGTGAAGACTTTAATAACCAAATCAAGTGATCATACATTTTGAGCAACTTTGCTATATGCATATATTACTTCTGTTAATTTGAACACGAGTTGAACTGAAAACTTTGTTTTACTCTTTTCTGCAATGTCGCATGTGATCTTTTTCCTTCCCTTTTTCAACATCCTCTTCCTTCAAATTCCTGATTCTGGCAGTGAAAATCATATATTAGCATTAGAATGGTAATAGATTTGCCGCAGTGTTGCATGATCATTGATATACTGTAATGGTGGTTTGCTTTTCAAGTTTGCTTAATCTCAATGTTGCTTCACTTGAGCTAATATTAAAGAAGTTATTCTTGATCGTAGAAGCTTCTTTCTTCATTTTCTGACACTTTTTCCTATATCATCTGGGGACGGAACTATCTAATTATGTTGCTGGCTTCATGTAGTTAGCAATTAATCAACTTCAAATTACTGCAAGTTGACCGTGGATGCCGGGGGGATGTTAATTTGGCATCGGATGATGTCGTAATTACCGAGAAAATGCTATAGATATCATTAGCAAATATGAAAGAAGCCGTCTGGAATAGGAGATTCTTTTGCCCTAGATTGCGCAACCATACCCTAAAAAATGTTCACTTGAAAAATTCGATGTTGGGCAGAATTATGGCATAACCCCTCTTTGTGATTATTTGTGTGATGTAATATAGATCAGTTTTCTTTATCAGGACAAACCTTCCTCATTTCCATCGAACTCATTCATTATTCTGGCAGCTAGGACTTGATGGTACCGTCATCTAATGGATAGGAGGCAAAAGCCTAGGAAAAGATGTTTCCTTGCAAAACAAAATGACATACATTTTATTTATGCATTGACTGCAAACATCCCAAGAAAATCATGTCATTCAGGGCTCTTCCTTAATCAGAAAAATCTTTTTAGTAGGGGAGCAGTTGGAATTTTAAAGGCTTGAATCTTGGCCGACTATCGATCTCCCCAGCCCTAGGTGACTCTTGGGCTTGGACGTGGCCTCAAGCCTCCTCTGCCTCTCGCTTGGGCTCTCAAAAACTTGCATTGGTGTACAGAGCAGGGATGTCTTGAACGTTCTCTTGGCCCAGGTCGTCTGAGTCCGAGCCCCAGATGGAGAATACTCGAGCCGTACGAGGAGAAATCTTCGTATATGTTTTTAGGAGGAGTTCCAGTTTATCTGCATATCGTTGCAAATGATGTTCGATCCCACAGAAAAGGAAGTGATCTTCATCAAGTTTGTACCATTCCTTCAAGGTACATGAGGTCCTTGGAGGCTGCCTCGAGATGATTATGATGATGGCGATATCCTACATGATGTGGATGAAACTGTTCTTATCACATTGTTCAAATAACAGATACATTAATGGAAATAGTTCTAGTGTTTCATCTTGTGCATTGTCTGTTTTTTATGTAAGTGAATATCTTTTGGGAAACTTGTTGGTTGATCCAGAATAACTGCAATATTAACTGTTTGTGCCTCCAATTGTTTCTGCCTCGATTATTAGGATGACGGTGTGAACATTGTTGAACTATACTATAGCCTTGGCTTAGATCTTTTACTACAGTCATGCGACGATTAGAGGTTCAAATGAATAGCTTGCTACACCCAGTAGATTTAATGCTATAGTGGACTTAGTAGATAATGAAGGATGACCTATGATAGTTTCACTTTCGCGTTTTACGTTATAGTGCTATGGAGATGGAGGGATCTAGTAGAACTTAATCTAGGGTGATGGACTGGGGGCATTCTTAATCTTGTGCCTTTTCCGGTGATGAAGCCACTGACATATCTTACTTTCTAAAACGTGTTTCTTGGACGGGTTTCGTCAAATTTTTTTTTCCTTCCAGAAAATAGATAATTAAAATAAGGTGAAGATTATGGATTTCTTGATCTTGGAAATAAATTTTAGTGATTGTGGACGTGCTGCGAGCTCTGGAGTTCTTGTTTTGGAAGGAGGGGGGGACGGGGGTTTAGGGGATTTTCCATTTGAATTGCTCCAAGTTTAATTATGACCTTAGTTTCCGGTGGTAGAATGACTTTTTTTCCTTGGGTCATAATGAACTGTTGTGTCTACTTTTAAGTTTGGTGTTGATTTCCAGTTATACATATGTATACGTATGTATCCCTAGTGCGACAGTTAAGCAGTTGGGAAGTTTAGATAGGTAAAACCGTTCTAAGAAAGAAAATCAGTTAATAAGACCACAAGCTTAATTTAGTGAAGTGGATTCACATTGTACTGCATAGTAGTGCTTTACACGTCTGCCAATTGAAACGTATGAGGCTTTACTGTTTGAATTGACTAGCTGAATATACTTTATTTCTGCTATTACGAGGTCATGACAGATAGCACTGTCCAGTAGTGGTCAGGATCCATCAAACTCCTCAAGGCCATCGGGTCTTCCGTCCTATATAAAAAGGGGGAAGATGTAATGATCCAAAACATCATGATCCCATGTCATTATGGCAGGAGATCCAAATCTGCCCAGTAGTGGTACAATGCTCGAGTGGGCTTGGGGAGCGAAGTAAGGATTGTGGAGGCTTGTTCATACCTCACCACCTGAATTGCGTATCTCCTGCTCACACAATTTGCCTATCAACAATAACTGTGTAGTACATTTTCACAAAAGGTATGGTCCTAGCAGCTTTATCCTGGGAAAAGCGGTCACAGTACGTTGTGCCTGGCGAAAGATTCTTGAAGGGCCTGTGAAGGGCTTAGGAGACAGAACTTCCTGGTTTTTTTGCCAACTATTATGAGCTAGTTTAACCAACGCCTATTCTCGCATATTCTAACAACTGAAGGACAGGGGACACTCAAAACTTTCACGATCCTATTCTAAGGACAAGGCAATGAATCATCCTGAAAATAGTGAAAAACCAAAGAGATGAGGCATGCGGGTTGTCTGTAACTAACGGCAGGTGTTGGTTTAGGTCAGTGGATCTTCAATCTCCATGCTAGGTTAACGGAAAGGGGTGCAAGAAGAAATAAATGGGTTGAACTATTCCTTTATTAGTACTTCAAAAGGAGATATGTTATTACTAGTCGGACTGTTGCAACGTGATACGAAGCACCTCATTAGCTGCTAATGGGAAGCCGCCTTCAAAAGCATTTGATAGTGGTCACATCCTAACTATGAAAACAAAACACCAGTCATCAGATAATTTGCTTAATATTATCCTTTCCTTGGCATTGATACTTCTTTGAATTATGGCGATATCTTCTTAGCTGGGAATGAATTGTGTTTGTTGAACTTTTGGGACTGAGCAAGGGGTTTACTCATTGGCTGCTAACGAGACGTGGCCCTCTTAATTCTTGTTGACACTTAAATTTTGTATAAAGATTTATCGTGTATTTCATATTATTAGAAATTTTACAAATCGAATCCATCGATATCGGCAAATTCTAATCAAGAACAACAAGTCGACATAATCCTGCATCCACTTTGTCATCGCATGGTAAGAAGAGAAAGTGGAAAGTAATAATGATGATAAAAACAGGACGTGTTCACGAGTGACGTGCCTGTGACATCTTAATTTTAGAACATGGACCTAACGATACAAATTTCGATGAGTGTCGCCAAGATCGCACGCACCTGTGAAACCCATAGTCGAACTCATCCATGCTCTCAAATGATGTGGGCCTGATTTCTTCTGCTCGCCTTAAGGCCTAATCGAACTCTTGTGGACAATTTTTATCATAACTGCGCAGGACTATGAACAAAAATAAGTGCATACAGTCTCCAAGTCTATTTTCCAACGATGTGAGCAATTTGCAGAAGGAGACTATAAAAACTAAATTTCCAAAGTCAAATCTAAATCTTGCCTGTTCCTAGATGGGCAGCACGTGAGGCTTCATCCTTGAGAACCGCTGAAAACATCTTTCATCAGATGCTGGAAAATCCATTAGTCGATGAAGTTATTTTTCGACCACACTTGCTCAGAGATGAAATACCGATGAATGGGGAGGATCTTTTCGTGACGGGGAGGAAAAAACTGATCAAAGATGGGAGGACAGGAGGTTACCGAAAATAAGGACCGAGAATGATTTGGTCAGTCGGCGTGACGGTCTAATTTTCTGTCCAATTTAGTTAACGAGCGGATTAGCTAATATCGAGGTTAGATTAATATGTTGGGGCCACAGACTAATTGAGTTCAATACTATGATTGGGTGAGACAAATTTTGTGGGACCAATAGTGAAATTTTATTCTAACTTTAGTGTACAAAAATTGATCCGACGTGAGTTCGGTTCCCCTTTTTTTTTTTTTTTTTTAAGGTCAGAAGACATGTTTCCTTATATTATAAGCATCAAGAGTTCACAGGAACTAGGCCCCGCGTAGGGGCGTCACAGCATAAGAGATCCCTTAAGGTTTGGGGGGAAGTGGTAACACAACCGAGAAGCTGGGAGATAATTCAAACGAAGGGTCTCTGAAATCCAATCAACAACCTAATTAGCTATTCTGCTGCAATAGGCCATGGTTAGATTTGTAAAGCTTTGAAGGTGGGCTTGACCCTCCAAAATGACTGGTTCAATGTCCCACGCTATAACATCTCGATCAAGTACTGCGTCCATGACTGCTTTGCAATCATACTCCATGTACAATTCATCATCCCTACTTGATCTGAAAATCTTCAAAGCTTCCAACAGAGCTTCCGCTTTTGCTTGACGAGGAGATAAAGCTTTGATTTTTTTGCGAAGCCTTTAGGTGGAGTACTAGAGTTGTCCTGTAGGATCCCTGCAACTGTCGCTGATCCCTTGTATGCATCGAAAGAACCATCAATATTAATCTTCAGAGCTCAATCTCTCGGTGGGAACCAAGAAAGCCCGAATCCTGAAGGTAGAAGCATTTTGTGACGAGAAATCCATCCGAGATAATTCGGACGTCCTTATGTAAAGGCTCATAGATGAACTTCGGAGGACGAGGATCTGGGGATAGAAGCATGAGCATAAGCTTTGCTCGAAAATCATTCTTCGGAGCATTGTAAGACTGAGCTGAAATGTTGAGTCAAGAAATTAGTCAGGACGATGCTATGCTCCATCAGTTCATGAACTGAACAAGCAGAGTTAAAACAGACCCTTGACGGCTCTAACAGCCTTTGAGATGGTCAATCCTTGGAGCTCCATAAGACAAACCCAAAGTGTAGAGACGTGGATTATAATGAGTCATAAATGCCTATGTAAACATTAAACACAAATATCCGATGAATTAGGATCGCATAATCATATTATTGGTTAGCATATGTCGATGGAATCTAAGGGAATAACCGTAAGGCTGTAACAAAGCGTGTGGCCGATGTAATACAAGTCTGATCAACATGCTCGGCCAAGCAAGTAGCGGATGAATCGGTTTGCCAAACCAACTGCACGTCCAGTTCCGACGAAGTCATCAGGGAAAGTTGATGAAGATGATCTTTCAAGAAGGCTTGCAGAGCGCAAGGCCAGATGTTGAGATGAGTAAATTATATGAGGACGAATGTAAAACACATATTGGTATGGGAAATCCTGTTGGATGTCTTAAGAATCTTAATATTCCTGTGTAAATGCGACTAGATTCGAACCCCCGGTTCCTATGAGCCTCATGGTATCTAGCATATACGCTTAAAATGTTAAGATCAAAATTGATTGCAATTGTGTTAATTCATATGATTTGGTACACTACCTTATTCATGGGACTTATATGTTGTGTCATGAATTTACATCTTAATTTTATTTTTTAGTCCAATCGCTTGTGCAGTGAAATTTTTCACGAAACGAGAGGTGTCCTACGAATTGTAGAGCTCTTGTCAGTCTCATTTCCAATAGTATTAGAAGAACGAGCCAAGTTACGGGATTTGAGCAAAGCAATGGCCTACATCCATAAGTTTTTGGGTCAAAAAGAATGCTTCAATTCATCAAGAAGTTCCACAATTTCAGACTAAAAAGAAGGCCCCATTAAATTTTTGTTGAGTTTGCAATCCAATTCCTAGATAAAGTATTTTGTTTAACGGTTCAATAATCCTCAAGTTATCCACCTTAGTAGTCAGAAAGCTATTTGTCGCTCGGCCATTGTATTCATTAATGCAATTTTCTCGTAATTTGATCCGCATTTATATAAATAAAAAGATGACAAATTATAAGTAAATCCATCAATATTTTCATTTAACTTTTCTTGAATCACATACATTTTAAATTAGGATCAATAATTTTAGTAGAACAATGTATGTCACCATGACATACTTCGTATCACGTCATGGGATCCAGATCGTTCGCTCTTATCCCTTCCCACATTTCAGGTCGAGACTCCTATCAAGTGTCAAAATCCACGTCCGGACACGACGCAACTTCCCTCTTGAGGATGTAAGCAATGACGTCTGCCGAGCTTTGGAGATGACGCAACAATGTGGCATCCTTCGGGGTGAGGACTTTTGGCATCCTTCACTTCAATGACGATCTAGGTGGCCTATTGTTGGGCCAAAAAGGGGGTTTTACAAAAGACGCCCTTTGCGTGACACGTGCACAGTTAGAGAAGATAAAGGTGCTTAATAATTTCATAAGTATTGCGCTTTTCGGACATGTCTATCGGACGATGCACATGAAAAATGCTTCATCCTTATTTTTTTAAATATGTGCTAATTTTCATTGCTTAACTTTCCATCTAAATTTGAATCTTTCACATTTAATAATTAATTGGAGCCTGTCACAAAATATCACATAATCATACGGAAATGCATAATAAAAAAAATCACAAAGACATGTTTCAAATTTCCGAATTCAATTTTCACGTTTTACTTTTTGAAATCTACATGTCGAAATTTATTTATTTTTACTTTTAATGTAAAATTTATTTTACATATTTTGAAATTTGAAATTTATTATGTCTGCACGGGCTCGATTCTTAGATTCTCGATTTTTACTCTCGACCTTGATCCCTAGTTATCTCATTCATGCGAATGCTTTTCTGCCATCTCTTCCACGTCTTTTCTTGTTGAGACACCTACCAAGGGTCACAATCCATGTCACAACACGACGCAAATTTCCTACCGATGACGTAAGCGATGACGTAATACAAATTTTGAAGAAAACTTGGCAAGGATGTCGCATCCTTGACTTCAATGACATCTTTAAGTCGCCCAACGTGGGGCCAAAAGGGCGGGTTGTACAAAAGACGAAATTACGCGACACAAGGGGGAGCGGTTTTTTGTTCGATCCGGTTCCCTTTAAGAATTGGGAATCGGATCAATGATCATGATTTTCATTTTTTAAAATCGTGGACTTGATTGGTCACCCTGAGAATCAGGAATCGAATCGGACCATCGATTCGGTCCGGCTCTAGTTCAGTTCCAAAGAACAAAAAAGGCAATCAAATTTCATTTAAAAATATAATGGAAACACCTTCCCGGTACAACCAACAGCGAGAAAATAATTAAGAAGTTTTTTGAGAATATGACAAAAATATCTTCTGCTTAAGATGTCTATTTTTTTTGTCACGACTCTACCGCAATTCTAGAAGGTAGTGCTCCATCTCATTTTGAAGCAGTCAAATAAAGAATAAGTATGTGAAATAATAAAGTTTAGTTAGACTCATTTGTCCATTTAATCTCTAATTATTTATTTTACCCTGAAAAGTCATTGCATCCCTTGTTGTAGATTAGGGGCCAGAACTTTATAAGGTGTCCACTTTGATAGATCTTTTTTGTGCTTGAAAATTCATCCGATCCGGTTCGATCGGTCCGGTCCAGTTCTATGACCATAGAATCAGGAATCGGACCATCCGATCACCGATTCTAATTTTAGGATCGGGAACCAGACCAGACAACTCTAGAATCGAGAATCGGACCATCGATTCGGTCCGGTTTGGGCGATCCGATTTGCTCACCCCTACTATGACACACGTACAAATAGAGAAGATAAGGTGATCAATACTTTCCATACGTGATTACATGCCCTTAGACATGTCTGTGTTCAATGATGCACGGGAAAAACGTTTCAACTTTAATCTTTTTTTTTTTAGGGCAAAAGCCACAGAAATTCTTAAATTATGCTCGCTTTTGATATAATTCGCCTAACTTTTTTTCGTGATAAAACAAATCTCGAAATTATATATTCATCAATATTTCACTTTATATAAAAGCCAAAAAAGTAAAGGCATTGACGTGACACCACATGACTTAATTGAATTAAAAATAATGTTATTTTAGTCAGAAAATCGTCAGAGGAAATCTTGATGATGGTAAACGTATCATGTGAATAGGAGTTTGGATTTTTCTATATCACAAGAAGTTTAGAGTAAATATTTCACAGTGACAAAAAAAAGTTCGGAGTAATTATATTACACACAATTTATAATTTTTTACATACTTTTTAAAATATGAGTTAATTTCATCGATTAAATTTCCATCTATATTTGTATCCTCTCCGTTTTCCTTTTTTTTTTTTTTTTCAAAGACAACATAAATTCCATATTCAGTTAATTTTTTTCTCAGAAAAATTTCGATATGAAGCTTTTGAAAATACTTAGGTTAGGCTAAATGTATGTTAAAGATTTATTAATTGACGATGACAATGTTCTCATTTTACGATGACTATGTTCTTATTAATAACCAAATTTAGATCGAAACAATTCACGCATTCCTTCCAAGCCTTTGGCAAAAAAGGTTTGATTTGTCTATCCACAGATCTCTCGACAAAATTTAGCCTCTAGATTACCCTTTTTCATTCATCCGGGCCAAGCGCACTTGGCGGAGAACGAACTTCATAAATGTGGCAACACAAAGGCAATCAAAATTTCGACTTTAGCTACGACTTGCTCGGGGCAGGTGGGAACCCCCACCGCGGAGGCCAGTAGATGTGAGGAGGCAGTACGGTGGCGGTGAAGCTAGCTGATCTGGATCATCTAAACTTTTTTCAAAAGGTTAGGCGCCTACCCTTAAGATCCAGACCATTCTTGTTGGGGATCATCAAATGTAGGTAAGAAAACAAGTTAAGTTGGAGATCTAGGTTGTAGAGTTGATCTATCAGATATTCAAGCACAATTAGCGAAAGATGGGCAAATCCTTCTCTATCCTCCCCAAGAAAATTTTCCTTGTTGGGGATCATCAAAAGCTCATTGGCTGTGAAAATTTTCAAGAATTTATAGCACATACAATTTGTTATTCCCACAGTAAATAAAAAATTATTATACTAGCAAAGTACTAAAATCAAATACCATTCTCAACTTCGGTCCTTTATTTCCAAAATGTATCCACAACTGAAAACCAATGCTTTAAGTGATGGTCAAAATAGTAATTCACAAAAAGCCCGCCCCCGAAGTTCATGAAAATTACTGTGGCGCCATTGTGAGCGAGTCGCAAGATTTTCCAGGCACTCTCGTCCCTTCCGCCATTCCATGCGGAGACTCCTGTCCATGCCCTCAAAGGGTCTTGGGTATGTAAAGCAATGACGTCCGACGAACTTTGGAGATGAGGCAGGAATGTCGCATCCTTTGGGGGGAGGACCTTCCAACCATCCTTGACTTCAATGACATTTCCAGGCCGCCTATTGATTGGTCCCAAAAAAAGGACTTGTACAAAGGACGTACTTTGTGTGATACGTTTACAGTGGGGGAAAATTATCAAAAAAGTCCTATACCTCTTGTAATTATGCCAATTTAATTTTGAATTTATTTTTTTTATCGATTCAGTCCTAAACATTTTGCAATTGTGCCAATTCAATATATCCAGCAAATTTTGGTCGACCGGTGGTGATGTGGATGCCGGCCGGCAATATAATATTTTATTTTTAATTTTTTTCTTTTCTTTTACTTTCCCTTCTCAGCCGATCCACCTTTGCACTCTCTCTCTCTCTCTCTCTCTCTCTCTTTCTCGTGAGCTTCCATGGCGTCATGATTTTACTCTTCCATCTTCTTTGTCGCGCCCTGATCCTCATATTATAAGCTAGCATCCCATTTTAGGGTCCAGTATCTTTAGATAATCCCCAGGATCCAACGACCAACATCACGGTCACTATATGAAATGCACAAGCAGAAGTAGACAAAGCTCCGTACTATCTAAAAACAAGACGACTCAGGATGGTAAAAGAAGAATTTACACTGGTACCATCAATAACCTTACAAACCTCAAGTCTTTGTTTCACACACTACAACAGTAAATCCTCAAAATACAACCTTCTTCTAAAGTTGATAGATGAAACCTAGCATCACAAAACTATACCACATCGTAGTCCATAAAAGAGAAACAACATGCAATATTCAATGTTCATCCGCTTCAACAGACTACTCCACAAGCTTAATATTGAAAACCTTGGCGCTTCGTCATTTAGTATCTGAAAAATGTTATCCCACGACGGGGTGAGAATAAATCTCAGTAAGTAAACTCATAAACCTAGGCTAGGCCATTAGTACCTCCAGATAATTCCTAAACATGCCAATTCTATTCCTCCAAGTCACCATTCGAATCGATACCTATCAGGCAATACTACCCATCGAGGTCATTCTTCTGATCATGTCGTATCGTGCGTTTCTATCCATCAAGTAGGACAATATGCTAAATAAGGAAAAGGCAGTAACGCATTGAAATCAAAATTTAGGTTTTTACCAATCAAGTCATGACTCATCTAGATAGGATCAAGCTTCGTACTTTAGACATTTCACATAACACATACTCATATAGATTATTTCACATCATATATCTCAACTCAATAAATTACGGCCCGCGTCATAACGCATCAGGTTATCACATTGCACTAGGCAGGACCCTCGTAGAAACGGCTCCCAGGTCACACTTTCATTTAGCCAGACCCCCCGTAGAAACGGCTCTCAGGTCATGCTTTAACTATCATTGGTTAATATGAGATCTCATATAAATATACTCATCAATCAATGACCAAGTAAAATCAAGATGTCCAATCGCAAAGAGGCAATCATAGTTCGGCCTCTACTTATCAATTCAAGCATCGAATTCAACTTCACATCTCATGACCAAGCAATTCAATGACAAATGGAGTCATTTACTCCAACCAATTCACAGGGTATCTCAAGGCCGAGTACGTGTAAGGCGATTATTTAGTTTAGCCTCCCAATCGATGTTGTAGTCTTTTAGCTTGAATTAACCACTCGATTAATAACAACAAGTCATGGTCGAACATATCAAGCATACTAAGCATCTTGCCACATAAATTAACCATTGCTCAAGCATTGCAACTCATAAATCACACTTAAGCCATCCGGCCCCCAAAATGCTTCAAGCACACATTATAACCACTCATCACCTCAAGGCTCAAATATTGATCAAAACCACAAAATTGAACTAATTACCCTAAGATAATCTTAATTACTCATTCGGTCTCCCCGTTTTTCATACAAATCCGAGTCCCTTCAACACAAGTCAGCCATGAATTCTTCATTTCAAGCACAAGGTAAATCACCACAACTCGTCCCCAATAGTCATATCCGCGTTTGGTATGCACCCAATCAAAACAGCCCCTAAAACTCTTTAAATTCAACTCTAAAATCATCCATTAGTAGCCTAAAGTCCTAAGCTAAGTTTAGGAAGTAACTTACCACAAGTTTGAGCTAGGGAATTTCACCAAGAGCAGTTACAATCACATCTCAAATCAAACCGGTGCAGGGCAGGTTCGGCTTCTAGGAAAATTGCATAAAATAGCCATTATAACCCTTCTAAACTTCATTCTACCACATAACCACCTTGCTAGCATATCAAACTATGCCCCTAGATGTCTTACCGAGAGTTTTCAAGCAAGGCGATGCCTCAAAGTCCCTCAAGAGGCTATGGCTCCAAATCTGTCTGGTATATGGTAGATTTTGTCCTTGAAGGGAAACTACGTGAAACCGGTCAATAAACACCATTTAAACTTCATTTCAACCTTCACATACCATGACAACTCATGACACTACGTCTTAGAATATCTTACCGGAGATTTCCAAGCCAATCGAAGCCTCGGGAGGCCACAAGGGTCTCGATTCACACTTTCCAGCGGCGACCAGATTTATTCCTCAAAAATCATGGTGATTCAACAATCAAAACCCATCCAAATCCTACCAAAATCCATGAACACAAAGATATATGTCTTAACAAGGCTTGAGAGGTGGTCTTATCAAGAATGAAGCTACAACAAGCCCGAAAATCCAACTTGAAGCTCCTCGGGTTGGAACAGGGTCGGGACTGACCTTTGCTCACTCAAACAACTCTACGAGAAAAACGGATAGGCCAAATTGGGCTCATAATACGTTTTTGGAACAGCAAGAGAATAAGTATTCTAATGGTGGGTGGCACGCCTCAATTTGAGATCGAACGAAGAAGTTATGGCCAAAAAATCGAGCAGTTTCAAGTTTGGGTGACGAGCGAGAGAGAAAGAGTAGGGAAAAATAAAAATGGGAGATGGAGAGAGACTCGGCCGAATGGGGGGATGAAGAGAGAGAATTCTTTCTTAATCCTCAAGGGTTAAAAGCAAGGAAGAATGGTAGCTGAGGTTTGACCATAATTAATACAAATCTAGGTCCTAAGCTCTAATTAAGACACTTGTCCACTCTTCATAAAAGATCTTGATGCCCAAATCACTATCTTGTCCTCCAAAATTCGGTCACCAAGGAAGAGAGACAATTGACTAAAATTCCCTTGGCTTGTCTTAAGAGAGAGAATATCCAATTAGAGGCAAAACGGTAATTTCTCACTTACAGTTCAAAATTTCACTTTTCCAATATTAATTACCCTCGATGAGGCGGCGCCCAATTTCTTTCAAATGTTGGATTTCCTCAATGCCTGACACCCAAATCTCGAGGTCAAGTTCATATCAAGTTCTCGTCAACTGTAATTCCAGTTTACCTCAAACGACGGGCGACTCTTGCAAGCACTTTGCGTATTGACCTTGGGATTTTTCTCAAGCCGTGGCGACTTTGGTTGTCATGTAATTACGAGGGTTTATTGCTAGCTCCTGCAGTCTTGATCATCGGAGTCCGATTTAGGAAATTATCGCAAATTACACATTGGTTAAGCGGAATCACCCGCGTCGCAATGTATAACACTAGCAAGACATTCCATGATCATTCCTAGATCGATCTCTGTTGGTCCAAAATATTCCCTCGACAATCCTTATGGTCAAAGTGTCATTTTTCATTCAAATTTTCTAGGTCCATGTACTCGACTCCGCGTCAGTCTTTTCCTTTTGGTCGGTTAATTCAAGAGTGGCCAGCTCTGAGTGGGTTAAAACTGAAACACATCGATCGATACCTTCTATTCCATAGTCTCGAGAGGGTCAAAATCCGGAATGTTACAACTCTTGCCCCTTAAAGAAATTTCGTCCTAGAAATTTGCCATTTTCGAATTATCCAATCTCATGAGGTATAGACGCCTCATCGCCTCCTCACTTTTTAAAGTGGTTCCTCCCATTACTTGACACTCCTATTTGTCCTTTCTGAAAAAGTTATACTCCTTTAGGACTTATTTCCCTTCATCCTCAAGCTGTACTTGCTTTTTTTTATTCTCTTCTGACATTCATAATATCTGTCGGTGATACACCTTCGAGCATTCGATTCTTCCTTTCAATTTGCCTATTGGTCCGAAGATAATACGTACATCACACTGCAACCTTGCTTTTGAAATTCCCAATCAGAAGGCTTTTCCAATACGTCGCCTTACATTCATGTTCTTTTCCTATCACGATCCTTACCAAATCATCATGAAAATGTACTCCTTGGTGTCTACCACTTGGCATAATCATACAATTTAAACATCCTTCGTATTGTCGGGGACGCACTAATTCTATTAGTTTAACCAAGATTGTCCAAATCGAATCAAATTCTTCTTGACTTCTCAAGCAAACTCATGGTTAAGTCCGTGATAAATCGCTCTCGGCATATCTTTGTGCTATCCTAATGAATACCATGGTTCATCTGATGAATTTCCAGTATGGTCCTTCCTTTAAGTTATTCTTCATTATTAGACATGTGCACTCGCCTGTGAAGCCTCAAGATTTCTATCTTCAACTTCATGATTTCCTTTCTAGGTACTTAGAAGTATGGATTTTCCCCATGTTGTATTTATTTCTATAATCCTTTGGATATTAGGGTCCGTCCATTGCTATGTTTTAATCACTCCCTGACCTTCAAGTTCAATGCTTAAGGCATTCGCTCAACTAGCCCTTTGGCAACTTCCAATTTAGGAGATAAGTACCTTACACCCTCAAGGTGAGGTTTACTCTTTAGCCATAAACCACATTACGTTTGATAATCAATCACATGCATCTGCTACTCTTATCCGCCTTGCCAAAGCGGTATAAGGTATCACAATCATGATCCTTAAGTGATATCATCAATCAACGTGGCCTCCCATTTCATTCCCTTTGGGACAACGAAAAAATCCAAAATCCTATGGCTTGTATAATTTTGAAATCTTTCATTTGCATAAGCAACACCTCCACATTCTCGACACAATGACAATTGCATGCCAATTAATCGCGCGTGGAGTAATTCACCTCATGGGGTCTTACCATCACGATGCGTAGATGACACCCCTTTTCAGATTACCTCGATACGCCTTCAAATCTCGTTTTGCGGCATATCGTCGAAATTCTCATGGCTTCCACGTCCGCCAGTCCATTCGCATGATATTTCGTCTTTAGTCAATCTTATTGACAAGGCAACTTTCGTAGGGAACCTTCCCACAAATTGTCTATAGAAACCTGTTATTCTCAGAAAACTCCACACCTTGATAATCCACATCGGTCTCAGTCAATTAGTCAATGTTTCTACTTTCGAAGTGCTCACGGGGATCCCATTTCTCAGAAACTCCACGATCAAGGACATGCCTTATGGAACCCACATCTCGCGCTCTTTACACTTAGGATATAGCGAGCGTTCTCTTAGGGTCCATAGGGTATCTTACAAAGGTTGTTCATGTCCCTTATGACTCCTTGAATAAACTCGATCATTATCTCTTGGGACGTTGTCAATCCACCCTATTACTCCTTAGATATTCTATACGATTGTTATAAACTTCCTTACTATCAATTGTTGAATTGTTCCAACTGTCCTTCACACCATCCACTCGAGATCTTATAACTTGGCTCTCTACCTTTATGGATCTCCAATTAGATCATGCAGTATTTTGTCTATTTTTGTCACACTTTTCCCAAGAAGCATCGGTGTCTTAACCACTGGGTTCCGTAACCAACTAACACGATCCTACTTCCATTTCATCCATTCAACTGAACATAGACATTATCCTAAAATTTCACATTGTCTATGAGATGGTTTCTCGAACTTTAACTCCCCGAGGCCATTTGAGCTTTGCGTTTTCTTTCTTAGTCTAGACGCTCAATCTTAATACCAAGACAATTATAATTTCCTCTTCTTTTCCACACTAAGGTCTCGTACTCTATGAAAGTAATTCTACACTTCAGTGACGTTCTCTTACTTCGAATCTCCCTTGTCTTTCTTATTCCATAGGACGTCAATCTTGGAGTTGACGTCAATCTTGGAGTTTGCGCCAACAGCGGTATCCTTACTCTAGGATTCAAATTTTATCATGCTTGACATTCTTTTTTCAATACTTTGGTCACCTCAAGTGACACGGTCCAAGGGATCGAGGTTCCTCCTCGACCTTCACAATCTATATTTTAAATATTGAAATCGATTAATTCAAGTCACTTTGCGATTATAATTCTAGCAGTCTTTTGTTTACCTAACCAATCAAACTCCATTATGACATCAATGTTGTACATAACCAAGACTGTCAAGTTTATCAATTCCTCTCTACCACCATTAACTATCTTACAGTCTGAGCATCCTAACGAGATTAGTACTTTATCCTTTAAAGGAGGTGATATCATGCAGTGTTACTTCTAATAGTTTCGATCCAATTCTAACCCATTCCACAAATTGCTCAGACTCAAATGAATGTGACATCTAAAGATCTAATGAAGCAACAGCAGCGTGATCACATAAAGAGACCATACTTGTGACCATTCCAGGCGCATTCTCTATCTCGTCTTTTGCCATATCATAAACTCTTCCTTAAGCTGACGGCCTATCCTGGTGATTCTGTGGGGTGGTTCCAACTTGAAGTTTCGCTTGGTGTTGCTGTGGTTGAAATCTAGATCCTGCAGCTCGATTCAAGCAATTCCTTTTCTGATGACTAGGCTGGCCACATTTATAACATACTCCCTTCCTGCTTGGGTAGGGTCCATTCTCGTGCCTCTATCCACAAAGTTGGCCCCTTCATTTTTCTTGACATGAGGGACGAAACATCTATTCCTCGCCATAGGCCTCTTGCTAAAGTGGCGGTTGCCCCTAGCAGGCGTAAATCGCGATCTAGAAGTGATACCCTTTTTGTTCATATCCCGCTCAACCATTTGATTCTGACGGAGCGGTTGGAGCTCTACTAACTTTTGCTCTCGTGTAGTCTTAAAGAAGTACTTTTCTTTAAAAGCCTCGACAAAATCAGTCCAGTTAGGAGTCATACCTTCAAGGAAAACCCTGCCTCGAGTGACCTTCCACCAATCATTGGCATCGCTCCGAAGATGGTAAACTGTTAGGGTCACTTTTTCTTCCTCCGTGCACTCGAGAACTTCGAAAGCTTTTTCCAAATCCTCTACCCAGAGAGGAGCAGCTTCAGAATTACCTTTCCCGTCAAACTTGGTTGGCTCTAACCTTATAAATTGTTCTACCAACTAGTACATCAGGTGATTCTCATTTCCATCTCCCTTGCCATTTCTTTGATTTCTATTGGCCCCATTAGTAGCGGCAACAACAACCTCGGCGGCTTGGGCAACAGTGGCAGCTCGTTCTTCAACTTGCATATCCATCAAGTTTCTGATTTCCTCCAAAACTCTTATGACCCCATTTACTCTCGGGTCCTCTACAACTTGGGTTTGCGAGCTAGATGTTCATCCGATACTCATACTCTGGTTGCTCATCCTCACTAAGGTTTCTCAGCACCTGAACCATTATAATTCCATTCAGGAATTAGAGACCTAAGTCATCTACTCAAGTCTAGTAGTTTTAAACTGTACATCACAGTAGCAATCATAAGCAAGCACTCAATTATCAAACAATTCCAGGTAATCCTCAACCAGTAGTCAATCATAAGTAAGCCTCAACTAGGCAAATACTAAGTAAACACTCAATGCATCAATTCAACGAGACATTCACTTGTGCCTTAAGCCCTGCCGCACCTGCGACTTAGCAAAATCACAACATGCTATGTAACACCTCAAACAGGCTTCAGCCAAACAACACTCAAGGCCAAATACGCAACTTGCCAAGTAGGCCAATCTTCATTGCCAATTACAAACAGCATTCAATGCCAAGTACGAAGCTTTACGACCCTTAATTACCTAAGGTAATGCAAACTGAGTGTACCAATCACAAGCGTCAATTCATATGACATGCAAGACGTGCTCAAACTCCTATAACCACCTAAGGTCTCATATCTAATCATCCTAAAGTCATCACTCCTTATTATTCTAGGTCTCAATCAATTTGGATCGAGCTGACTTTGCTCTGATACCACTTAAATGGGGATGTCACGCCCTGATACTCATATTATGCGTTAGCATCCCATTATAAGGTCCAGTAGCTTTAGATACTCCCTAGGATCCAACGACGAACATCACGGTCACTATATGAAATGCACAGGCGAAAGCAGACAAAACTCCATACTATCTAAAAATAAGACAACTTAGGCTGGTGAAAGAGGACTTTACACTGGTACCATCAATAACCTTACAAACCTCAAGTCTTTGTTTCACATACTGCAACAGTAAATCCTCAAAATACAACCTTCTTCTAAAGTTGATAATAGATGAAACCTAGCATCACAGAACTATACCAAATCTTAGTCCACAAAAGAGAAACAACATGCAATATTCAATGTTCATCCGTTTCAATAAACTTCTCCACAAGTTTAATATTGAACACCTTGGCACTTCGTCATTTAATACCTGAAAATGTTATCCCACGATGGGGTGAGAATAAAAGTGAACTTTTAAACCTAGGCTAGGCCATTAGTACCTCCGGATAATTCCTAAACATGCTAATTTTATTCCTCCAAGTCACCATTCGAATCGATACCTATCAGGCAATACTACCTATCGAGGTCATTCTTCTGATCATGTCGTATCATGCGTTCCTATCCATCAAGTAGGACAATATGCTAAATAAGGAAAACGCAGTATCGCATTGAAATCAAAATTTAGGTGTTCACCAATCAAGTCATGAATCATCAAGATAGGATCAAGTTTCGTACTTTAGGTGTCACGTCCCGACTCTCGAACCCGTGACATCCCTTGCCAAATCGCCACTAGGTCATAAAAGGCAGCATCCCAAGCAACTGCTACCGACCTAAGAGTATACTGCGCATGCGAAACATACAATCTTCCATCCAATAAAATCATATGAGATAGATAGGAAGAAAAGCCAGATACACATCACTAAAATAAACTGATGAGAATAGATGATCTATAACCTTACAGAGCCATCAACTGATAATTGCAACTCCATGCTTCGGGGTGGCCCTCTAAAACTCACAAAAAGATACACGAGTCAGGTAAGGTTAACTTTCATCTACTCCAAAATAGTACCCTCACAAAAACATCACCAGATCCCTGACCACAAAAGGAACCAAACCCTCTACTGGGTAAACTTGACATCCGGGTTGTTATAACCAACCGGGGGAGCCGAGTCGTTCGGGTCGTCACAAGAACTCTGGCTAGAATGCACAGAGGGGGCTACTGACCGCTCAGGCTCGAGCTCAGGCTGCATACCAGGCGCGGAATCCACCACTTTCCCATCAGGCGTATCAATATCCATCGGGTCCCAAGCGGGGATATTAGGGACCCCCTGAAGAGGTGGCCCCTCAAATCCTCTAAGCGGACCAAAGAGATCCATCCCATCACGAAGATACCAGGCCTTGAAGAGGTGTGCCACCAGTAGTGGCATCCCGTCATCGACACATATCGTCGTGATGTGACGTTCCCACATCTGGTCCATACCTAGCACCGGATGGAGACTGACATCGAGTGATGAGTGGGTGGGGGTACCAAACCGCATCGGTCTCTCCATTACTTCGGACCTGAAAAGTTGTCCCACGACGGGGTGAGAATTTAATCTCAGTGAATCAAGCTTAATCTCGGTTAGGACACTGATTCGCCTAGGACGTTCTAAGCACCACAATAAGCCACAAGATATAAATAGATATATATCAATAAAATAAATTTGTTAAATCAACAACCAACAGCAGTACAACCACTCAAGCATACACAAGTCCATTATTAAATAATGACCCACACGACTGGCTTGATAGATACATTAATAGTGCGATCCCGCACTCTTCTGGCAGGACCAGGCTACGTCCACTTTACCCTCTCAGTGACGACTACTACAAGCGATGTATCCAGTGCACCCGGCACGGCATTGACAGTAGGCATTTCATAAAAAGAAGCTTCGGTCCATCACAAGCTGCGACCAGCATCCAATAATCCCTTAAAACCGTACGACTGGCACGGGGCATAGATTATCGTGCTTTTGACAAGTCGTGAATTTTCATACAATCTGTACGGCATGAGTACCCATGGTACAATGCGAACTTGCCAGGTAGCGTCATTGATCCTTTAAATGACCACACAAATTGCATTCGGCAATCAACTCATTGATTATCTTGGATTAATGCCAAAATCCATAAGGAAATACAATCAACTCAGCCCCAAGGCCCACAAGACTCCCAATTGAGCATTTCAGACAGGCAACCAAACCAAACAAGCAATTCACGCACCCTCGAGTAATCAACTTAACCCGGCAATTTTCAGCTCAATTCATATTATAAATCCCAATTCTCAGTCAAATTATAGCAATCAATCGTTCACTCGTCTCTAACCTGTCACTCACTCGCGAACAACTCAATCAATCAATTAAATGATAAATTACCACAAATAGCCATAGACAAATAATTGATCGACCATATATCCTAACCATTGTTTCTATCTAAACCGGTCCCGATCGAATTTTTTTTTGTAAAAATAAATAAATAATTAAAACTAATCCTAAGCGCAATTAGTGCCCTAACCAAGGTTTAGGGTCAACTCACAACGTGAGTTAGCTCGATCGGCGGCGGCGGCAATAAAACTAAGGTTTATCGCACGGCGGCCAGAGCTCAAACTTCGGCGACACCCCGAAGAAGTCCGGCGAGGTCGCCGAAACAGGTGGCCTGCGGCGGAGCTCCGGCGAGCGGCGATCGGCGGCCTGAAACAGTGAAAAATAGTATACTCAACCAGCAAACTCTACTATTTTTGGCCGTTTTCCGACGAGACGGGCCGGGATAAGGCCGGCCAAGGGTCGGGGGCTCACCCAGGGATCTGTGGGGGTCAGCCGGGACAGGTGGACGGCGGCAGGAGGCGGCCGGCGGCGGCGGACAGCCACGAGTAGTGGCCGCCTTGTTCGGCACCAAAAGAGGGGTTCCGGTCAGCGGCCGTTTTCAATCGTCACACGCGGCGGCTGGGGAAGGTGAGCTAGGCGGCGGTAGAGGGGACTCAGGGGAGTCGTCTGGCGGTGGCGGGGGGGCACGACGGTTGCCGTGGTGGCCGGATCGAAGACCGGACCGAACCTGGCCCAAAATAGGGCACCGGAACTTCAAGGCCTGATTTCGGCGACTCCAACGGCTGACGGTCGGCGGCGAGGGGTCGGATCAGTTGAGGGGGAGTCGAGGGTTAGCTGGGTGGTTGTGGTCGGCGTCGGTGGCGGCTTGAGGAGGCCGGGGAGTTCTCGGGTCTTCTGACCTGAAAATAGGGGAAGTCCAGCCGCGGCTTTCCTTCGGCTGATCGACGGCGACGGCGGCTCGGCTGAGGTCAGTGCGATGGCGGGGAGTAGCTGAGGACGGCGGCTGCCGGTGGTGGGGCGGTGATTGCGAAAAATGGCGACGGGAGAGGAAGATTGGATCGGCGAAGGAGGAAGCCGTTCGTTCAGCCAAAAACAAACGAAGGTGAAGAAGACAGAAACGAAGAAGAAAAAGCAGACGGAGAAGCGACGTGATATTGGGCAGTGCAGGAGGTGGGTCATGGCAAGACTTTCATGCCTAACATTAAAATTTTTTATCTTTTATGTGTAAATAATTGTGGGGTAAAACGGTAATTTTGGCGCATCGAGACTGAAACGAAATTTTTGGTATACTGAACGAAGGGTAATTTTGGTAATTTCACTGGCCAAGCTCGGTTAGGGTTAAGCTCGATTGCGAAAACGACAATTCAAAAATCGCCGCGGATTAATTTCGAAACTCACTTCGAAATAATCTAAAGTTCGAAATTCGTCTAAATTTTCGTCTCTTCGGTCCATATAGTCCAAAATAAACGTCGACTATGACTATGAATTCATATCATTTAATCGACTTCCGGCGCTTACAAATATTGAATTTCCAGGACGTCACATTCGGCATTTCTCAAAACACATACTCATATAGATTATTTCACATCATATATCTCTACTCAATAAATAAAGGCTCGCGTCATAATGCATTAGGCTATCACATTGCACTAGGCAGGACCCCCCGTAAAAATGGCTCCCAGGTCACACTTTCATTTGGCCAGACCCTTCGTAGAAACGACTCCCAGGTCATGCTTTCACTTGACCAGACCCTCCGTAAAAACGGCTCTTAGGTCATGCTTTAACTCTCTTTGGTTAATATGAGATCTCATATAAATATATTCATCAATCAATGGCCAAGTAAAATCAAGATGTCCAATCGCAAAGAGGCAATCATAGTTCGGCCTCTACTTATCAATTCAAGCATCAAATTCAATTTCATGTCTCATGGCCAAGCAATTCAATGACAAATGGAGTCATTTACTCCAACCAATTCACAGGGTATCTCAAGGCCGAGTACATGTAAGGCGATCATTTAGTTTAGCCTCTCAATCGAGGCTATAGTCCTTTAGCTTGAATTAACCACTTGATTAATAACAACAAGTCATGACCGAGCATATCAAGCATACTAAACATCTTGCCACATAAATTAACCAATGCTCAAGCATTGCAACTCATAAATCACACTTAAGCCATCCGGCCTCCAAAATGCTTCAAGCACACATTATAACCCCTTCATCACCTCAAGGCTCATCATTAATTGATCAAAACCACAAAATTGAATTAATTACCCTAAGATAATCTCAATTACTCATTTGGCCTACCCGTTTTTCATACAAATTCGAGTCCCTTCAATACAAGCCATTCATGAATCCTTCATTTCAAGCACAAGGTAAATCACCACAACTCATCCCCAATAGTCATTTCCAAGTTTGGTATGCATCCAATCAAAACAGCCCCTAAAACTTTCTAAATTCAACTCTAAAATCATCCATTAGTAGCCTAAATTCCTAAACTAAGTTTAGGAAGCAACTTACCATAAGTTTAAGCTAAGGAATTCCACCAAGAGCAGTTACAATCACAGCTCAAATCTAACCGGTATAGGGCAGATTCGGCTCCAAGGAAAATTGCACAAAATAGCCATTATAACCCTTCTAAACTTCATTCTACCATATAACCACCTTGCTAACATATGAAACTGTACCCCTAGATGTCTTACCAACAGTTTCCAAGCAAGACGACGCCTCAAAGTCCCTCAAGTGGCCACGGTTCTAAATATGTCCGGTATAGGGCAAATTTCGTCCTTGAAGGGAAACTACGTGAAACCGGTCAATAAACACCATTTAAACATCATTCCAACCTTCACATACCATGACAACTCATGACACTACGTCTTAGAATATCTTATCGGAGATTTCCAAGCCAATCGAAGCCTCGGCAGTCCACAAAGTGTCTCGGTTCATAGAGTCTAGTGGCGACCGGATTTACTCCTCGCAAATCATGGTGATTCAACAATCAAAACCCATCAAAATACTACTAAAATTCATGAATACAAAGATATATGTCTTACCAAGGTTTGAGAAGTGGTCTTACCAAGAATGAAGCCACAACAAGCCCGAAAATCCAACTTGAAGCTCCTCGGATCGGAATAGGGTCGGGACTGACCTTTGCTCACTCAAACAGCTCTACGGGAAAAAAAAAATTAGGTCAAATTGGGCTCATAAGACCTTGTTGGAACGGCAAGGGGATAATCTTTCTAATGGTGGGTTGCACGCCTCAATCTAAGGTTGGAGGAAGAAGTTATGCTGAAAAACCGAGCTGCTTCGGGTCTAGGCGGCGAGCTGAGTGAGAGAGAGAGACGATTTAGGGAAAAATAAAAATGGGAGATGGAGAGAGAGACTCAACCGAATGGGGGATGAGGAGAGAGAATGCTTTCTTAATCCTCAAGGGTGAAAAGCAAAGAAGAATGGTAGGTGAGGTTTGACCATAATTGATACTAATATAGGTCCTAAGCTCTAATTAAGACATTTTTCCACTCTTCAAAAAAGATCTTGATGCTCAAATGACTATCTTGTCCTTCAAATTTCGGCCACCAAGGAAGAGAGGCAATTGACCAAAATGCCCTTGGCTTGTCTTAAGAAAGAGAATATCCAATTAGGGGCAAAACGGTAATTTCTCACTTACAGTTCAAAATTTCACTTTTTCAATAGTAATCACCCTCGATGAGGCGGCGCCCAATTTCTTTCAAATGTTGGATTTCCTCAATGCCTGACACCCAAATCTCGAGGTCAAGTTCATATCGAGTTCTCGTTGACTGTAATTCCAGTTTACCTCATCCTGACGGGCAACTCTTGTAGACTCTACACGTATCGACCTTAGAATTTTTCTCAAGCCGTTGCGACTTTGGTTGTCATGTAATTGTGAGGGTTTATCCCTAACTCCTGCGGTTCTGATCATCAGAATCCGATTTAGGAAATTGTCGCAAATTACATATTAGTTAAGTGGAATCACCCGCATCCCAACGTATAACGCTAGCAAGACATTCTATGATCATTCCTCGATCGATCTTTGCTGGCCCAAAATATTCCCATGACAATCCTTATGGTCAAAGTGCCATTTCTCATTCAAATTTCCTAGGTCCACGTACTCGACTCCGTGTTAGTCTTTTCATTTTAGTTAGTTAACTCAAGAGCGGCCAACTTCGAGCGACTTACAATTGAAATACATCGATCGATACCTTTCATTCCATAGTCTTGAGAGGGTCGGAATCCGGAATGCAACATTCTTCCTTCGACCAGCCGCCGGAGCTCGGCGATGCCGAGTTCGAGCCTAACCCAACCATGGCCCTTCAGTTTCGAGGAAGAGATCTAAGACTGAGGCAAAGAGCGGGGGAAAAGCGATAGAACCAGAGATCTAAACCCATCGGAATAAAATGCACTAGTCCAAATCGTCGAGAAGAGAGAAGGAATTGATGCTCGATTGGCATTGGCACGATCGGGGTTTGTTCTTCCTTTTCCGTGTCCATGAATGACGCATAGAGCTAATAGAGAGAGGATTTCGAATTCGCTTGACTGGCTAAGATGCAGCCTTGAAGATCCGTTTCACATTCCCAAAGCTGAATCAATTTCTAGTGTCGTTTCTGTTGCACAATGAATCGTGTCATAGTTAATGGGATGTCGATGTCGTAGGAATTGGTTTTGGTTTATTGCCTGTGTGGCTATTTCGAACGTTGCTCTAACGCCTGTTGTAGCTGAGAGAAAAATGGGGTTTCGTGCTTTTACGCCTATGTAGAAATTTCTCGGCGATCAAACTCATGATTTTGGACTTATCAAATGTTGCTATAGGAAAGAACAGGTACTATGGAGGCTATGCTTTCGAGATCTGCACCGTTTATTATGGTGATCTAAGGAGCCACAAGAGGGCAAGTCCTTCAATTCTTTTTGAAGAACTCAATAAGACTCTGGGCATGATTAGAGGTGAACAGAGAGAGGATTTGCCCCTGCAACATCTTCCCAACACCAGCATCCGCCATGGCCCTTGGCAAGGCTAGCGGTTCCTCTAACCGGTCGCCAAGCTCCGGCGGCTGGCTAGAGGAAGAAGATTGAAGGGTAAAAGTAGGACATCATGGAAGCTCACGAAGAAGGGAGAGAGGGAAAGAAAGTGCAGAGGTGGATCGACTGAGAAGGAAAAGTAAAAGAAAATGAAAAAGAAAACAAAAATTAAAATAAAATAAAGTATTAAGTATTATGTCCCTAACGATCGGTCAAAATTTACTGGATGAACTGAATTGGCACAATTGCCAAAGGTTTATGATTGAATCGGCAAAAAAAATAAGTTTAGGACTGAATCGACATAATTGCAATAGGTTTATTTTTTATTTTTGGTAATTTTCCCATTTGCAATAAGCGCAGATAAAGGTACTCAATAATTTCATACAGTATTGCACTTTTTCGAATACGTCTTTGTCTTTATCCAACGATGCACGAAAAAAAACTTTTGATGTCTATTTTTAAGAGGTATAGCATCATTATTTTTTCAAATCAAAATTTAAAGTGGACCTTCCTTGTCACGCCCTGCACCCTAAGCACGAGCGCGCAACTCCCTTAACTATTGCTCTCGAGTCCTAGGATCCACTTGTCGAGAGATACATAACGTAATGAGAATGCAGAAACGAAATAAACAACTCCTCCATACAAAAATCAATGGGGACTTGGGTATTGAGAACATAACATATATACATATAGCATCAAGAGTTTATATAAAAGTGCAGGTGAACTAGTCCCGCTGATAGGTCGGGGCAACAAGATTTAATCAAAAGACAATCCATATCTAAGTTCCCCAAAATGAAACAAACCGATGAGGTCATCAACAAAAAACTACAAAGTAAGTCAGGAAGCCTCTAGGTCGAATCGCTAGAATCATCAGTCTCATCTGCATCCTTATCTGGCTCGTAGTCCGATAAGGTCTCAGAGCGCACATCTATAGTGTCATCCATCGTATCGTCCTCCAGCTCGTCCTCCGAGGCATCAATCTCTGTCACCTCCACCGTGTCCTCTAGAGTTAGGGTCTTTTCGGTATGTTCCTCGAGCCAGCTACAAACACCTCGACCTCTACAGAATCCTGAGTGGGATGACACCGGCTGGGGATGACTCCTCGAGGCACCACCATCGACTTTAACGGACCAGTACTAACCTCTCCTACCCTACGAAATCAGGCTTCAAACCTATGTGATTTTTAGTCCTTACCATCCTCGTCGACCCAAACCATTGTACACTTTTTCACATACACGGTGCCGCGATAATCCGAGAACTCATTAAAATAGGTGGTCATTTCTTTCGGATTGCCTAATCGAGTCGATAGCATCTTCAAAGCTTAAGGTCTGAAAAATATGATCCCACGACGGGGAGAGATTCATATCTCAGTGAGACAAGTCCTAACCCTAGGTCAGGCTGACAGTACACCCGGATGAATGCCACTAATGAACATGAATACACACTTAACAATATAAGGCATTCATCAGTCAAAAATGCCACACAGATACAAGCGATTGACAATCAAGTTAGGCATGGAATACAAAATCAAACCATACATTCCACCCTTCAAAACTTTCTCATGATTCACGCCCGCGTATAAAACGTCTCAGGCTCGGTTTGCGTCACTACGCCTCAGACCATCAAATTGACAGACCCGCATTAAACACATTAGGTTTTCAAATGCCATTCCAGGCCTGTGTTGACACATAATCAATCTCGTCCCGCGTCTCAACGCATCAAGATATGAATTCTCACAACTTCGCATCTCAACGCATCAGGGTACCACGAGTTTTCCAAGCATGCCAAATTTCATTTCAATTCAAGACTTCATGATCGAGTACAAACTCATGCAACGAGCTAAATATCTACGGCAAGCGAGACAATCAAATTCATCACTCAAATGTGGCAATCAACTCATGGCATATGCATTTAGCAAGCATTCAAGCATTCGTCAATTTACAATGACGAACATTGGACAATCACACAATAATCTCATGAAAATTTACCAAATTCACAATCAATTCATCTAGTTGAGGCCTGTCCGCCTAGCCAAGATTTAGGGACTCCTTACCTTGAGCTCAATCCAACAAAATTTCCCTTCCAAACACTTCAAATGTTCGGTCCAATAATCCCAAAAATAGGGCAGCGTACAACCCTAGCGGAAATCATTCAATTTGTAAATTTTCTCGCTCAATTTACCAATCCTCAGAGCATAAACCTCAATGACACATCAATCGACATTCTAGTACATTTCTATGAAGAATTTAGAGCTTGCCGACACCCCTAAACAGCTCTTAAGGCTCGATTTGCATAGAACCGAAATATGGCATTTTCGATTCTGTGCTTATTCCCACCATTTAGCCCACAAATCAATCTCAATCCCTAATTTATCAAATAAACTACTTCATAACATATAGTCCTAGGTGCTAAGGAGCCTCACCGAAAATTTGAAGGCAAGGCGATGCCGAAAAGTCCACGAATAGGTTCGGTTTCCTTCGGTCTTCGCGGGGTCAGATTCTGCCTTTCAAACACAGTACCAACTTGACATCAAAACTCCATCAAACTTAACAAGATTTTTCACCTTAGCTTAGTATACAAGTGTCCTACATATCTACCAAATTTTGGCAAAAGTTTGAAGCAAATCGAGGTCCTATGGAGGTCAAACGACGACTTACCTTCTGCCACGACGAAATCCGTCGACTTTCGAGAGATCGGCTGGCCGGAGCTCCTCAGGTGGCCAAATGTCGAAATTCCAATTGAAGCTATTCGGTAAGAGGTGGGGCTACGGGCTGGTGGCTAGCGCGAGCTCAGGTGGTTGTCGGCGGTGGCGGTTGAAACGAGCGAGGGAACGGCGGCGGGCTGGTCATACAGGGAAGTTCTTGGTCAAAGAAGAATAATGAGGAAAGGAAAAAGATGATGACTGGTAGGGTATTACGGCTGAGCAAGAGAGATAAGAAGGGGTATACACCAATTTAGGCTTGGTCAACTACCAAGAATGATAAGTTAAAAGCTAAACAATTAATGCCAAGTCACTATCTTTCGACACTTGTCCACATGCTCATTATGAGCTCATCCAATAGCTATCATTGCTTTACATTTTCAGAAGCTCAGGGGGTGTAGTCAATGACCAAAATGCCCTCATCCATTAATTAAGACAAGGCCATGACTTGAGGGGCAAAACGGTAATTTCACTTTCGTCGTCCGGAATGCCCTTTTTCTAATTCAAATTTTCTTCGATGAGGCAACGTCCAATCCAATTGTAATGTTGGAATTCTTGATTTTCTATTTTCCAATTTCGAGATTCGTCTCTGAACCATTTCTCTGTCAAATGTGATTTCAGATTATCAAAAAATGACGGGCGGCTTTTGCAAACGTTACGCGTATCGACTCTGTGGTTCTCATCACACTTAGGGCTCGTCAATTCATGGCGACTTTGGTTGTCGTGTAATTGCTTATTACTAGTTTCAATTATTTCGATCGTCATCGTTCGATTTAGAAAAATTTCGCAAATAATACATTGGTTAAGTGGTATCACCCGCGCTCCAATCGTATAACGCTAGCAATATATTCCTTAATCATTCTCAGATCGGCCTTTACTGGCTCTAAATACTCCCTCGGCAATCCTTATGGTCAAAATGTCATTTCCTATCCGAGTCCCTTAGGTTCACGTACCTTGTCTCGCATTAGCCTTTTCCTTTTGGTCATTTAACTTGAGATTGATCAGATCCGATCGAGATACGACTGAAATATATCGTTAGATATATTCTCATTGATAAGTCTCGAAATGACAGGAAAAATCAGAATGTCACAACTCTGCCTCCTTACAAAAATTTCATCCTCAAAATTTACAATAAACGCAGCTATTCAAACAAATGAAGGTATTAACGCCTCATCGTTTCTTCGCTTTCCCACGTAGCGCCTTCGGTTCCATGGTGCTCCTAAATTATTTTGACTAGTGGAATCGTCTTGTTTCTCAGAACTTGTTCCTTTCGATCTTCGATCCTAACTGGTTTTTCTACGTAGGATACTCTGTCGTCTACTTCGATAGTTTCATAATCCAGCACGTGCATCAGGGTCGTACTTCCTTAGCATTGACACGTGGAAGACATTGTATACTTTAGATAAATTAGGCGGCAAGGCAAGCCTGTAAGCCAAAAGTACTAATCCGCTCTAAAATTTCAAAAGGGCCTATGTACCTTGGACTCAATTTCCCTTTCTTTCCAAATCGAGATAGTCCTCGCATCGGTGATACCTTAACTAAGACATGATCACCTGCTTGAAACTCCAGAGGTTTGCATTGTTTGTCTACAAAACTTTTCTGATGACTCTAGGTCGTCTTCAACCTATCTCGTGTTATCTTCACAGCCTACATTGATTGCTCTACCAACTCCAATCCCGTAATACTTCTTTCTCCAACTTCGCCCCAACAAATCGGGGTCCTACAGGCTCTTCCATAGAGCGCCTCAAAAGGTGTTATTCGAATACTCTATTGATAACTGTTATTATATGCCAACTCCACCAAATGCAATTTATCCTCCCATCCGCCTTTAAAATCTATAACATACGCTCGTAACATATCCTCGAGCGTCTAAGTCATCCTCTCTATTGTCCGTCCGTTTGTGAGTGATACGCCGTACTGAACTGTAGTCAAGTTCCCATGGCATCTTGAAGACTCTTCCAGAAGTTCGCCGTAAATTTGGGATCTCTATTCGATGTAATCGTTACGGGTACCCCATGTAGCCTCACTATCTAATGCATATACAAGTCGACATACTTGTCCATTGCGAAGTCCTTTCGCACCGAAATGAAATGCATAGACTTGGTCAGTCTGGCCATGACTTCCCAAATCGAATCGTGACCTCTTGGTTCCTTGGCAATCCCATCACAAAATTCATAATCTCGTGTTCCCATTTTCATTCAGGAATCTCCAAAGGTTGGAGTAATCCACTAGGCTTACAGTGTTGTGCCTTTGCCTGCTGACATGTCAAGCACTTTGCCATATATTTCGCTACGTCTATCTTCATCCCGTTCCACCAATAGTGTTAACATAAGTTCTGGTACATTTTCGTGCTACTTAGATGGATACTGTAATTGCTTCTATAAGGCTCCGATAAAATTCTTTCCCTAAGCTCTTCGTCCTTGGGCATGCATAGATGCCCTCGAAATTTTAAAATTCCATCCTCTAACACTTGGAATTCTTGCTTTCTTTTCGTTACGTCCATTTCAAGGATTTTCTGAATTTTTTGGTCCTCGGGCTGTGAGGCTTTTATCCTTTCTTAGATCTCCGATTCCACTCTCAAGGTCGCTACCAAACTGAACAACTGACAAACTTCCAATTTGAACTTAGAATCCCTTAAATCTTCGAATAATGACCATCCTTTAACCAGCAAACAGGCGATATTTGATTTTGACTAAGCGCATCCGCGACTCTGTTCGCTTTTCCAGGATAATATAATATGTCACAATCGTAATCCTTAAGCAGCTCCATCCATCGATGTTGTCTCATGTTTAATTCCTTCTGGGAAAAGAGATACTTTAGACTCTAGTGATTTATATAAATCTGAAACTTCTCGCCACACAAATAATGCCTCCAAATCTTCAGAGAAAAGATGATTACAGCCAATTCCAAATCATGAGTCGGGTAGTTCATCTCGTGCTGTCTTAGTTGTCGTGACGCATAGGCAACCACTCTTCCATGATGCATTAATACACAATCTAATCCTTTCAGCGAAGCGTCGCTATATATCTCATAGGCTTTAGGTCCTGATGGGATCGTCAATATTGGTGCGGTTGTCAACTGATGTTTAAGCTCTTGAAAGCTTCTTTCACATTTGTCCGTCCTCGAACTTAGTTTACTTCTTAGTCAACCTCGTCAATGGAATGGCTATGGATGAAAACTTCTCCACAAAGCGTCGGTAATACCCTGCTAATCCTAAGAAGTTCTGGACTTCCGTGACCGTAGTAGGTCTAGGCCAATTCACAAAGGCTTCAATCTTTGCAGGGTCCGCAGCAATTCCTTCTCTAGATACCACATGACCAAGAAATGCTACTTTGTCCAGCCAAAACTCGCATTTGCTAAACTTAGAGTAAAGTGAATGCTCTCTCAAAGTCTGTAAGACAATCCTTAAATGCCTTCGTGTTCTTCATTACTCTTTGAGTAAATCAGAATATCATAGATGAAAACTATAACAAATCTATCCAAGAATTCCTTGAACACCCGGTGCATCAAATCTATAAATGCAGCTAGAATATTGGTCAATCTAAAAGGCATAACGGTAAATTCATAATGACCGTATCTTGTCCTAAAAGCTGTCTTAGGAATGTTTTCTTTCTTAATTCTCAATTGATGATACCCGGCCCTCAAGTCTATCTTAGAGAATACCGAAGCTCCTTGCAACTGATCAAATAAGTCATCAATCATCGGCAATGGGTACTTATTCTTTACCGTTACCTGATTCAATTATCTATAGTTAATGCATAAACGCAAGGACCCATCCTTTTTCCTCACAGACAACACCGACGCTCCCCACGGTGAAACACTCAGTCGAATAAATTCTTTATCTAGTAATTCTTGCATTTGCACCTTTAACTCTTTCAACTCTGATAAGGACATTCTATAGGATGCCTTCGAGATCGGTTCCGTTCCAAGAGCTAACTCGATGACAAATTCAATTTCTCTCTCTAGTGGAAATCTTGTTAACTCTTGGGGAAAGACATTAGGAAACTCATACACTACCATAATATTTTCTAATTTAGGTTCCACGGCAATCGTATCCATAACTGCGACCAGGTAAGCTCGACATCCTTCGGTCATCAGCTTTGTCGCTTTCAGCGATGAGACTAAAGGAATCGAGGCTCCTTCTCGACTTCCTACAAATTCAAAATTAAGGCGACATTCCGAATAAAAACGGATTATCCTATTACCACAATTGACTACTGCCCTTTGCTTATCCAACCAATCCATTCCTATGATCACATCGAAATCATACATGGGTAACACAGCCAAGTCTATACTCTCTTTACTACCATCAATGACTATTTTACAGTCAGCATAGCCCAATGAAATCAACACATTATCTTTGAACAAGGTAGCAACATGCAGTATTACACTCAACGGTTTCAACTCTATATCGACCAAATCAGAAAATTGATCAGACACAAGTAAGTGTGATGCGCCAGGATCAAATAAGGCATAACCAGCTTGGTCACACAAATAAACCGTACCTATGACCACGCTAGACGCTTCTTCCACTTCCCTGCGTGCCACAACATAGACTCTTTCCTGAGCTGGGGGTCGGTTCTGATCATTTTGGAGAGTGGCAATTGACGGTCCTGCCTGTGGTCGTTGCCCTTGAGGTCTAGCCATTGGAGCTTGATTTGAGCAGGTTCTCATCTGATGGCCTGTCTGACCATATTTGAAGCACGCTCCTGTCCTAGCCGGACAGGGTCTATTACCATGCCTTCTGCCGTAGAGGTGGCAATTCCAATTTTCTGGGTTCGGCGGCTTCACTATTCTTACTAGAGGGATGAAGCATCAGTTATTGACCATCGGTCTTTTACCGGTTTGACGATTGTCTCTGAATGAACTAAATCATGATCTAGATGCGGTTGTCCTCTCCTTCAGTTCCCTCTCAATCATTTGTCCTCGCTCACATATTTCCTTATAAGTCCTCAAATTTGGAGCTATTATCTGGCTGCGAAGGTCGGGCCTCAACCCATCTCGAAACCCCCATGTCTTTTCCAAAGGATCCTCAATTGATATGGGCGTATATCTCGACAATCTAGAGAACTTAGCTTTGTATTGGTCTACTGTCAGATGATTCTGACGCAACTGTAGGAATTCCACTTGCTTTCTTTCACACACTGTCTTAGAAAAATACTTGTCATTGAATGCCATAGTAAAGGTATTCCAAGTCAAGGCCGTTCCTTCTGGAAAAACTCTATTTTTTGTGGCAGTTCACTAGTCATTAGTGGTCCCTTCAAGTTGATACACCACCAATAGTACCTTTTCATCGTCCGTGCATCTCAAGACTCCAAAGGCTTTCTCAAGCTTCTCTATCTATCTCAGTGCTAATTCAGGGTCTCCAGTCCCATCGAACTGGGTTGGCTTCAGCTAAATAAACTGTTCCACTGGTTGGCCCATTTGTCTGGCCACAACAACTTTTTTCTGGGCATTACCTACTTCATTGCCCTAATCATGGTTGCCATTGTTTCTGTTACCTCCATTATTATCGCTATTGGCGTTGACAACAACTATCGCAGCTCCTACTGCTTGAGCTATAGCAGCATCTCTATCCTGGGTCTACCTGTCGATGAGGTCGCCAATCCTTTCAAGTGCTCTCAGCACTCCATCCATCCTTGGGTCTTCCGCCACATGCGGATTCAAGCTAGAACCTCTACTCCTGGGTCTTCTAGGTCTTCTAGGCGGATTGCTTATTCTTGTGTACCTTTACTACACCTGGACCACTATAATTCCATCACGGAATTAGAGACTTACTCGCCTAGTCAAATCTAGCAGTACTAAATTTTCTCATAAAAGAAGCTGTAATAACAAAATAACCTTTCACACCACTATTTCTAGAGGCACTTCAATAAGCAGTCCATGGCCATTACCCAATTTCATTCACTTTAGTGGTTCATCAAAACCAGCGATAACCGTTGGCTCAACAAACCAAAATCCAGGTGTGACTTCCAATGATAAACATGAAGCTTACTCTTCATAAACCCCCACAATCAAGCCAATATCACAAGTCAACCACAGGAGCCAAGTCATATGCCATGCATTCTTGCCTAACTCTAATGAGTCTCCTAAGGTCTCGCTACCTATCTTGTCCTAACTTGTCCATCCTTATCACTCCAATCATCAATCAACTTAGATCGAGCCAACCTCGCTATGATACCAAAACAAGCGGGGTTGTCACGCCCCGCACCCTAGGCACGAGCGCACAACTCTCTTAACTTTTGCTCTCGAGTCCCAGGATCCAATTATCGAGAGATACATAACGTAATGAGCATGCGGAAATGAAATAAATGACTTCTCCTTACAAAACCCAATGGCGACCTAGGTAACGAGAACATAACATATATACATATAACATCAAGAGTTCATACAAAAGCGCAGGTGAGCTAGTCCTGTTGATAGGTCGGGACAACATGACTTAATCAAAAGACAATCCATATCTAACTTCCCCAAAATGAAATAGATCGACGAGGTCATCAACAAAAGACTACAAAGTAAGTCAGGAAGCCCCTAGGTCGAATCGCTGGAATCATCAGTCTCATCCGAGTCCTCATTTGGCTCGTAGTCCGAGAAGGTCTTGGAGAGCACATCTATAGTGTTATCCATTGTATCGTTCTCCAGCTCATCTTCCGAGGCTTCCATCTCTATCACCTCTACTGTTTCTCTAGAGTTGGGGTCTTTACCGCTATGTTCCTCGAGCCAGCTACTGCGCCTCGACCTATACAAAATCCCGAGTGGGATGACACCGGCTGAAGATGACTCCTCGAGGCACCTCCGTCAACTTTAACTAACCAGTAGCAACCTCACCTACCCTATGAAATCAAGCTTCAAATTTATATGGTTTCCAGTCCTTACCACCCTCGTCGACCCAAACCACTATTGTCACGCCCTGCGCCTCGAGCACGAGCGCGTGATCATCCCTACAAGCAAACCAATAACAATCTCTCGGCGGTCCCAAGATCCACCAATAGAAGTCGAGAGATATAATGAATACATCATGCATGCGGAAGCCATACTTAAATAATCCCCGTACAATACATTAGTTAAGTGGGACCTGGATAGCTTAATAACATTCGTACAAAAGGGCATACTGTTCATACGACACTGACTACTACAATCCGATAATCGAAAGGGTAACAGGGTAAGCATACAAAAGAACCATCTACTAAGTTAGCAGGAACCGGGTCAGGTCATCATCAAGAGATCAGGCCACCAACTGGAGACTCCTAGGATGAGCTGCTGGAGTCTTCCGTATCCTCAGCGTCCTCGGTCGACTCACACTCGGAAAATGTCTTGGACGGGACCTCGACGGAATCTTCCATAGTAACCTTCTATGACGACTCAACAAGGTCCCCCTCGAACGCCTCCAGGACTATGACCTCCTCCTGCTCCTGCTCCTTGGTGAACTTCAAGGTCGGTGTCCGTTCTGGTCCGTTCCTAAACCCTACTACTGACCCCTCAAGTAACTCCTGCTCCGCTACAGTCTGGCACCAATCGGGTATGACACCCCGTGTTACCTCGTGGGGCTTCAGCGGCCCTATTTGTGAATCTCCTTCCTTCTTGAACCACGCCTCGAATCTTTGAGGCTTCTACTCAGGCTTATCCTTGTCAACCCATACAACAATACATTTCCTAATCTAAATGTTCCTCTGCCTATCCGAGAACTCGTCAAAATACGTCGTCATCTCTTTTGGGTCCCCAAAGCGAATGGGTTACATAGCTACGGCCTAGGATCTGTAAAGTAAAGGGTTTCTCAAAAGGGGTGAGATAAACATCTCAGTAAGAGAAACCTAAGCCTAGGTCAGGTTCACAATCCACTCAGGTAGCCGCATCCCTCAGTAATTTCAAACTCGATAACAGGCAGGCATATAAGACATGAATCAATAAACAACAGCATACAGAAGGCAGACATGCAAATAGGACGACATGTCACACTCAGATGCACATGCACTCTCAGTCCGTCCCTTCGCCACATCCATCAATCTCCACCTACCTCATTCTCTAGCCCGCGAACAAGTAACCTCAAGCTCGGTCCGCGTAAACGCATCAGACGGTCATTGGTGACCCGCGTAAATGCATCAGGCTCCAATGAATCTCCAGACAAAGCTAATTAACTCATACTTCGTCCCTCGATAAATTCGCATCAGGACCGTGGCTATCTCAACCCAACAATCTTATCGCATCAGGGTGCCACACAACAATAACTTCGCCCCGCGATCTTGTCGCATCAGGGTATCAACTCCCGCCCGCATCTCACACGCCTCAAGGCCTCGCTATGCCATGCTCATGTCATAATCAAGACTTATGCTTTGACTTTCAATTCAATTGCACACTCAGTGGCAAGTGCTAATTCAAATGCATTTCATAAATTCTGTGGCATGCAAGCAAATCAGATGACATATAAACATGGCAACCATTCAAGCACAAACAACGTCACACATATGCATCCTATAATACCTTAAGGCGTATTAAAAACCACCTTTTATTAGGATTTCTCATACATCGATTCAATCAATTCTCGACACACCCAATAGAGTTCAATCCCCCTAACCTCCCTTTAGGAAATCCCTTGCCTTAGCTTGACAACACAAATTTCTCCTTCTTGGATCCCCTAGGTCTCGGCCAACCAATGTCCGCACCCGGACTTGTCGCACAACCTAGTTCAACCAATTCATCAAATTTCCGTACCCAATTCCTCAATCCATCAATCTCAATTATCCATAAATAACTCTCAATATCTCATCACATCATAATCATCAATTTGCAGCTCAAATCATCCATAATCAGCCCTCGACAGATTTGGTTTAGGCCCGGCACCGAGCCGATCCTACTCGATTTAGTGCATGTCGAGTCCAACTAGTCCTAATCTACTCCAAATCCACCAATTATATGCTATCTTGCCTCTTAAAATGTCTACCTAAGGGTTTGAGAGACTTACCGATCGTTTCGAGTCGATTGGTCGCCAAAATTTCGTCTAAGGTCGTCGGATCACTCACTGTCAGAATACTGATAGTTTCTAGGCAAAATGTACAAGGCCGGTTCATGGTCAAAAATTTATCAAATTAAACCTCACTTTTTACCACAGAATCCTACACATCTTAGCTAAATCTCCACAAAATTTGAGCCCTAAATTCCAAGATTTCGACCAGCAAAAGGGTTGAGAACCAGACCTACCTCAAGTAGGTTTCGATTCTGTTAGCCCTCGGGAGATTGCTTTCCCGGGATGCCTCGGTGCTCTAAACGACTTGATTCTTATTGGAGGAATTCGGCAAGATGTGGAGCTTCATCGATGTGGTCAGCCGGCAGTCAAATGGTGGCCGAAAAGGATGGTCGTGGGCGGCAAACGGCGGGTCCAGAGGTGGTCGGGCGGCGAGCAGAAACTGAAAAAGGAAGGAGATGGTTGGCTTAGTGATGGAGGAGGAATCTCGGTCAAATGGGAGGGTGAGGAAAGAGAGAAGAGAGAGAGAGTTTGACTATAACCTAAGCTTGGTCAATAGAGTTGAATGTTAGGTGTGGAAAATGTTGACATGGCTACAACCCTTGATCTTGTAACACTTGGCATCTTGCTTTTCTAATGAGATCCAATGGCTCCCCTTTAGTCCTTGTGTTCGGCAGTCATGGGGAATTGAAAGACCAATTTGCCCTTCTTCAATTATAAAGGCAAAGTTCTAAGCTTGAGGGGCAAAACGGTCATTTTACCCCCGACGTTCAGAAAGTTATTTTTCTCGTTCCAGAATCCTTCGATAGGGCGACGACCAATCCGAATAACGTTGGAATTCTTGATTTTCCATTTCAAACTTTTCAGGATTCGTTTCTGATAATTTTCTCTATTAGACGTGATTCCAGCCTATCCCGAACCGACGGGTGGCTTTTGCAGACATTACGCGTATCGACCCCGTAATTCATATCACGTTTAGGGCTCGTCAATTCATGGCAGCTTTGGTTATCATGTAATTGTGAAGGTTTATTGCTAGTGCCTATGGTCTCGATCGTCACGGTCAGATTTAGGATAATTTTGCAAATCATACATTGATTAAGCGGTATCACCCGTACTCCAATCATACGACACTCGTAAGGTAATTCTTAATCGTTATTATATCGGCCTATTAGTGGTCCTAAATATCCCCTCGACAATCCTTATGGTTAAAGCGCCATTTTTTGTCCGAGTCGTCTAGGTCCACGTACCTCATCTCGCTTCAGCCTTTTCCCTTTGGTCAGTCTACTCAAATTGATCAGATTTGAGCGGAATACAACGGAAATACATCGCTTGATATATATAAATTTCTCATTACAGAGTCTGAAATTGATTGGTAATCAGAATGTCAAAACTCTTTCCCTCTTACAAAAATTTCGTCCTCGAAATTTACATTACACTCAATTTCTCAAATAAATAGGGGTGTTGTCCCCTCATTGTCTCTTCATTCTCCCACGTGGCTCCTTCTGTCCCATGGTGCTCCCATACTACCTTGACTAGTGGAATCTTCTTATTCCTGAGGATCTGTTCTTTGCGATCCTCGATCCTTATTGGCCTCTCTATGTAAGACACTCTGTCGTCCACCTCTATGGTCTCGTAATCCAGCACATGTGTCAGGTCAGGCTCATACTTCCTCAGCATCGACACATGAAATACATTATGTACCTAGGATAGATTTGGCGACAGAGCAAGCTGGTAGGCCAAAGTTCCAATCCTCTCCAATATCTCAATTGGACCTACATATCTTGGGCACAGCTTCCCATTCCTTCTGAATCGTGATAGTCCTCTCATCGGCGACACCTTGAGGAAGCCATGATCGCCCATTTGAAACTCCAGAGGCTTGCGCCGCTTGCCTGCATAGCTCTTCTGGCGACTCTGCGCTGTCTTCAGTCTATCCCGGATTACCTTCACTGCTTCCACCGATTGCTTTACCAATTCGAGGCCCGTGATACTTCTTTCTCCGACCTCATCCCAGCATATCGGCATTTTGCAGGCTCTACCATAGAGTGCTTCAAACGGTGCCATCTGTATACTCTATTGATAGCTATTATTATAAGCGAACTCTACCAAGTGTAACTGCTCTTCCCATCCACCTTTAAAATCAATGACGCAAGCTCTCAACATGTCCTCGAGCGTTTGTATCGTCATTTCTGATTGCCCATCTGTTTGTGGATGGTATGCCGTACTGAATTGCAGTTGAGTCCCCATAGCCTCTTGCAGACATTTCCAAAAATTTGCCGTGAATTTCAGATCCTTATCCGAAGTGATCGTCACCGGCACTCCGTGTAATCTTACTAGCTGCCTCATATACAGCTCTGCGTACTTATCCATGGCGAAGTCCTTTCGTACAGGAATGAAGTGGGCGGACTTGGTTAATCGGTCCACGACTACCCATATCAAGTCGTGGCCTCTTTGGCTCTTCGGAAGTCCCATCACGAAATCCATGGTTATGTGCTCTCACTTCCATTCCGGAATCTCCAATCGCTGCAGCAGTCCTCCAGGCTTATAGTGCTGCGCCTTTACTTGCCGGCATGTCAAACATTTAGCCACGTATCTCGCCATGTCTACCTTCATCCTGTTCCATCAATAGTGTTGTCGCAAATTCTAGTACATCTTTGTACTTCCAGGGTGGACACTATAGTTGTTCCTATGAGCCTCTGACAAAATTCTTTCTCGAAGCCCTTCATCCTTTGGTACACATAAACGTCCTCGGAACCTCAAAATTCCGTCCTCAGGCAATTGAAATTTTGGCTTTCTCTTTGTCACATCCATCTCTACAATTTTCTAAATCTTTGGGTCCGTAAACTGTAATGCCTTAATCCCTTCTTAGACCTCAGGTTCCACCCTCAGAGTAGCTATCAAACTGGACAACTGATCGACCTCTAATCTAACTTCAGAATCTCTCGAGTCCTCTATCGTCGACCAACTTCTCACTAGTATGCATGCAATACTTGACTTCCGACTTAATGCATCTGCTACTCTGTTTGCTCTCCCAGGATGATACAATGTCTCACAATCATAATCTTTGAGCAACTCCATCCACCTACGTTGTCTCATGTTCAGCTCCTTCTGGGAAAACAAGTATTTCAAGGTCTGATGGTCGGTATATATCTGAAACTTCTCGCCACAAAGGTAGTGTCTCCAAATCTTTAGAGCAAATACAATCGCCGCTAGCTCTAAGTCGTGGGTTGGGTAATTCATCTCGTGTGGCCTTAACTGCCTAGATGCATAGGCTACTACCTTGCCGTGCTGCATCAATACATAGCCCAATCCTTTCAACGAAGCATCGTTGTATATTTCATAACCTCCTGATCCCAACGGAATGGTCAACATTGGTGCGGTCGTCAATCTATGCTTAAGCTCTTGGAAACTCTTTTCGCATTTGTCCGTCCATTCAAACCTTGTTTCCTTTTTCATCAACTGCGTCAATGGGACGGCTATGGATGAGAATTTCTCCACAAATCGCCTATAATATCCCGTCAGTCCCAAGAAACTCCTGACCTCCGTGACCGTAGTAGGCTTCGACCAATTGGTTACAGCCTCTATTTTTGCAGGGTCCACTGTAATCCCTTCACCAAACACCACATGACCAAGAAAAGTTACCTTGTTCAGCCAAAACTCACACTTACTCAACTTCGCGTACAATGAATGCTCCCTCAGGGTCCTTAATACGATCCTTAGGTGCTCTTCATGTTCTGCATCGCTCCTCGAGTAAATCAAGATGTCATCAATGAAGACTATGACGAATCTATCTAGGAACTCCTTAAATACTCGATGCATTAGGTCCATAAAAGCAGTTGGAGCGTTAGTCAATCCAAACGGCATCACTGTGAACTCATAATGACCATACCTCGTCCTGAAGGTAGTTTTCGGTATGTCTTCCTTCTTAATCCTCAGCTAGTGATACCCAGTCCTTAAGTCAATCTTCGAAACCACTGCTGCTTCTTGCAACTGATCAAAAAGATCGTCGATCCTTGGTAGCGGATACTTGTTCTTCACCGTCACCTGGTTCAGCTGCCAGTAGTCAATGTATAGACGCAAAGATCCATCCTTCTTTCTTACAAACAGCCACAGCGAAGCGCTTGGTCGGATGAATCCTTTATCTAGCAGCTCTTGCATCTGCACCTTTAACTCCTTTAATTTTGACAGGGACATCATGTACGGTGCTTTCGATATCGGTTCTGTCCTAGGGGCTAATTCAATTACAAACTCTATTTCCCATTCTGGTGGTAATCCTGGCAACTCTTGGGGAAACACATCAGAGAACTCATGTACTTCCGGGATATTCTCTAACTTTGGCTCTTCGGTAGTCGTGTCAATTACCGCCACTAAGTATGCCTAACATCCTTCAGACATCAACTTAGTTACTTCTAGAGATGAGACTAAGGGAATCGAGACTCCTCCTTGACTTCCCACCAATTCAATACTAGGGCGGCCTCTCGGATAAAATCGAATTGTTCTACTACCACAGTCTACTAATGCCCCTTGCTTACCTAATCAATCCATCCCTATTATTACTTCAAAATCGAACATGGGCAATATGGCTAGGTCAATGCTTTCTTTATTTCCCCCAATTACTATATCACAACCAGCACAGCCCAACAAAACTATTATGCTATCCTTTAAGGGTGTGGTAACATGCAAGATCATGCTCAACGGTTCCAATTTCATGCCTACTAATTCAGCAAACTGTGCAAACACAAAAGAATGCGTGGCACTAAGGTCAAACAATGCATAAGCAATCTGGTTGCACAAGTGAACCATACTTGTGACCATTCCTGGCACTTCCTCCGCCTCTCTACGGGCTACGACATATACTCTGCCCTGTGCCAGCGGTCTGTTCTGTTCAATCTGAGGCGTTGCAATCGACGACCCAACTTGCCGCCTCTGTCCTTGCGGTCGACTTGTCGGTGCTTGGTTTGGACACATCCTCATCCGGTGGCCTAGTTGACCACACTTGAAACATGCTCCTATCCTCATTGGACATGGCCCATTTCCATGCCTTCTGCCACATAGTCTGCAGTTCCAGTTCACCGGGCTTGGTGGTTTCACTATATTCTTCCTTACGGGCAGCTTGAAACGTTTGTTATTCACCATCGGCCTCTTGCCCATTTGGCGATTGCCCCTGAACGATGGGAACCGCGATCCAGTTGCAGTATTTCTCTCCCTCAAATCCCATTCAATCATTTGGCCTCGCTCATATATCTCCTGATAAGTCCTCAAATTCAAGACGATCATCTGGCTACGGAGCTCTGGTCTCAGACCATCCCTAAATCTCCTTGCTTTCTCAAGAGAGTCCTCCACAAATCGAGGCGCATACCGTGAAAGCCTCGCGAACTCAGCCTCGTACTGGTCTATTGTCAGCTAGTTTTGGTGTAGCTGCAAGAATTCCATCTGCTTCCTTTCTCTGGTCGTTTCTAAGAAATATTTATCATTAAAGGCCATCTTAAAAGCGTTCCAGTTCAGGGCCACTCTTTTAGGGAAGACTCCATTTTTGGTGGCAGTCCACCAATCATTAGTTGTACCCTCCAACTGGTACACAACCAGTAATACTTTCTCCTCATCTGTGCATCCTAGCACTCCAAAAGCCTTCTCTAGCTTTTCTATCCATCTGGGCGCTAGCTCGGGATCTCCAATCCCGTCAAACTGAGTCGGCTTCAGTTTAATGAACTGCTCCACCAGTTGGCTCATCTGTCCGGCCGCAATGATTTTTTCTTGAGGGTTCACTGTTTCATTACTCTAGTTCGGCTCGCCCTGACTTCCACTTCCACCAGCGTTGCCAACGTTGGTATTCACGGCAGCTAGGGCAGCTCCTACTGCCTGGGCAACGGCAGCGTCCCGATCCTGGGCCTACCTTTCTATGATATCTCTAAGCCCTTCCATTGCCCTTAGCAGACCATCCACTCTTGGGTCCTCCGTTACGGGCGGCCTCGAGCTAAAGGCTCCGCCTCTCGGTCTTCTAGATCTTATGGATGGGTTACTCATCTTCGTCTTTTTCTACTGAACCTGATCCATCCCAAGTTCAGCAATGAGTTAGTAACTTACTCATTCATCCAATCTAGAGTTACTAACTACTCCTTAACAGAAACAGTTATACAACAACAGTACTCCATACATCAATTTCAGAAACATTTCAACCAATGACGCATGGCCATTCCTCCTTTCCATCCACTCTAGTGATTCACTAAAACCAATCAATTTCATTCATCAAGCAAGCCAAGGTCCAAAAGTGACCTTCAATCCTAAGTAGAGAACTTAATTCCTTATGCCTTGCCACAATCTTACCAAGGTCAAACACCATCCATAGGTGTCAAGTCACATGCTAGGCATCCCATGTCTTACCCTGACCAGTCTTCTAAGATATCGCTATCCATCCTTGTCCCAACTTAATCCTCCTTATTACTCCAGTCCTCAATCCACTTTGTATCGAACTGACCATGCTCTAGTACCAAAACAAGCAGAGATGTCACGCCCCGCGCCCCAGGCACGAGCACGCGATCATCCCTACAAGCAAGCCAATAACAATCTCTCGGTGGTCCCAAGATCCACCAATAGAAGTCGATAGATATAATGAATACATCACGCATGGGAAGGCCATACTTAAATAATCCCCGTACAATACATAAGTTAAGTGGGACCTGGATAGCTTAATAACATTCGTACAAAAGGGCATACTGTTCATACGACACTGACTACTACAATCCGATAATCGAAAGGGTGACAGGGTAAGCATACAAAAGAACCATCTACTAAGTCAACAGGAACCGGGTCAGGTCATCATCAAGAGATCAAGCCACCAACTGGAGATTCATAGGATAAGCTGCTGGAGTCCTCCGTATCCTCTGCGTCCTCGGTTGGCTCATACTCGAAAAATGTCTCGGACGGGTCCTCGACGGAATCCTCCATGGTAACTTCCTGGGACGGCTCAGCAAGGTCCCCCTCGGATGTCTCCAGGACTATGACCTCCTCCTACTCCTGCTCCTCGGTGAACTCCAAGGTCGGTGTCCATTCTGGTCCGTTCCTAAACCCTACTACTGACCCCTCAGACAACTCCTGCCTCGCTACAGTCTAGCACCAATCGGGTATGACACCCAGTGGTACCTCGTGGGGCTTCAACGGCCCTATTTGTGAATCCCCTTCCTTCTTGAACCACGCCTTGAATCTATGAGGCTTCCACTCAAGCTTACCCTCGTCAACCCATACAACAATACATTTCCTAACGTAAATGTTTCCCTGCCTTTTCGAAAACTCATCAAAATACGTCGTCATCTCTTTTGGGTCCCCAAAGCAAATGGACCACATGGCTATGGCCTAGGATTTGTAAAGTAAAGGGTTCCCCAAAAAGGGCGAGATACACATCTCAATAAAAGAAACCTAACCCTAGGTCAGGTTGACAATCCACTCAGGTAGCTGTACCCTCAGTAATTTCAAACTTAGTAACAGGTAGGCATATAAGGCATGAATCAATAAACAACAGCATACAGAAGATAGACATGCAAATATGATGACATGTCACACTCAGATGCACATGCACTCTTAGTCTGTCCCTTCGCCACATCCATCAATCTCCGCCTGCCTCATTCTCTCGCCGGCGAACAAGTCGCCTCAGGCTCAGTCCGCGTAAACGCATCAGGCTCCGATGAATCTCCAAAAAAAGCTCATTAACTCATACTCCGTCCTGCGATAAAATTCGCATCAAGACCGTAGCTATCTCAACCCCACGATCTCGTCGCATCAGGACGCCACACAACAAAAACTTCACCCCGCGATCTTGTCGCATCAGGGTATCAACTCCCACCCTGCGTCTCACACACCTTAGGGCCTCGCCATACCATGCTCATGCGACAATCAAGACTTATACTTTGACTTTCAATTCAATTGTACACTCAGTGGCAAGTGCCAATTTAAATGCATTTCATAAATTCTGTGGCATACAAGCAAATCAGATGACATACAAACATGGCAATCACTCAACACAAATAATGTCACACAAATGCACCCTATAATACCTTAGGGCGTATTAAAAACCATCCCTTGTTAGGATTTCTCATACATCGATCCAACCAATTCTCGACACACCCAATAGAGTCCAATCTCCCTAGCCTCGATTTAGGAAATCCCTTACCTTAACTTGACAACACAAATTTCTCCTTCTTAGATCCCCTAGGTCTCGGCCAACCAATGTCCGCACCCAGACTTGTCGCGCAACCTAGAATTTCAACCAATTCATCAAATTACCATACCCAATTCCTCAATCCATCAATCCCAATTATCCATAACATAACCCTCAACAACTCATCACATCATAATCATCAATTTGCAGCTCAAATCATCCACAATCAGCCCTCAACAGAATTGGTTTGGGCCCAGCACCGAGTCGGTCCTACTCGATTCTGTGCATGCCGGGTCCAACCGGTCCTAATCTACTCCAAATCCACAATTATACACTATCCTGACTCTTATAATATCTACCTAAGGGTTTGGGAGGCTCACCGGTCGTTTCGAGTCGATTGGTCGCCGAAAATTCATCCAAGGTCGCTGGATCACCCACTGTCAGAATACCGGCAGTTTCTGGGCAAAATGTATAAGGCCGGTTCGTGGTAAAAAAACTTATCAAATTAAACCCCACTTTTTACCATAGAATCATACACGTCTCAGTTAGATCTCCACAAAATTTGAGCCCTAAATTCCAGGATTTCGACCAGCAAAAGGGTTGAGAACCAGACCTATCTCAGGTTGGTTCCGATTTGTCGGCCCTCGGGAGATTGCTTGCCCTGGATGCCTCGGTGCTCCAAACGACTTGATTCTTTTTGGAGGAGTTCGGCAAGACGTGGAGCTTCGTCGATGTAGTCGGCCGGTAGTCAAATGGTGGCCGAAAAGGGTGGTCGTGAGGCGCGAATGGCGGGTCCAACAATGGTCGGGCGACAAGCAGAAACTGAAGAAGGAAGGAGATGTTGGCTTGGTGATGGAGGGGGAGTCTCGGTCAAATGAGAGGGTGAGGAGAAAGAGAAGAGGGAGAGAGAGTTTGACTATATCCTAAGCTTGGTCAATGGAGTTGAATGTTAGGTGTGGAAAAGGTTGACATGACTACAACCCTTGATCTTGTGACACTTGGCATCTTGCTTTTCCAATGGCTCCCCTTTAGTCCTTGTGTTCGGCAGCCATGGGGAATTGAAAGACCAATTTTCCCTTCTTTAATTGTTAAGGCAAAGTTCTAAGCTTGAGGGGCAAAACGATCATTTTACCCCCGACGTTCAGAACGTCATTTTTCTTGTTCCAGAATCCTTCGATAGGGCGACGACCAATCCGAATAACGTTGGAATTCTTGATTTTCCATTTCAAACTTTTGAAGACTCGTTTCTGATAGTTTTCTCTATCAGACGTGATTCCAGCCTATCCTGAACCGACGGGTGGCTTTTGTAGACATTACACGTATCGACCCGTGATTCATATCACGTTTAGGGCTCGTCAATTCATGGCAGTTTTGGTTATCATGTAATTGTGAGGGTTTATCGCTAGTCCCTATGTTCTCGATCGTCACAGTTCGATTTAGGATAATTTTACAAATCGTACATTGATTAAGCGGCATCACCCGCGCTCTAATCGTACGACACTCGCAAGGCAATCCTTAATCGTTCTTAGATCGGCCTCTTGGTGGTCCTAAATATCCCCTCGACAATCCTTATGGTCAAAACGTCTTTTCTTATCCGAGTCGCCTAGGTCCACGCACCTCGTCTCCCGTCAGCCTTTCCTCTTTGGTCAGTCTACTTAAATTGATCAGATTTGAGTGGAATACAACTGAAATACATCGCTTGATACATATAAACTTCTCATTATAGAGTCTGAAATTGATTGGAAATCATAATGTCACAATTGTACACTTTCTCACATACGTGGTACCCCGACTGTCCGGGAACTCATCAAAATAAGCGATCATTTCTTTTGGATCGCCTAATCGAGTCGGTAGCATCCTCAAGGCTTAGGGTCTGAAAAATATGGTCCCACGATGGGGTGAGATTTACATCTCAATAAGACAAGTCCTAACCCTAGGTCAGGCTGACACTACACCCGGATGAATGCAACTAATGAACAAGAATACGTACTCAGTAATATAAGGCACTCATTAGTCAAAAATTCCACACGGATACAAGCGATTGATAATCAACTAGTCATGTCATCATAACTCATCAATCAAGTCAGGCATGGAATACAAAATCAAACCATACATTCCACCCTTCAGAACTTCCTCTTGATTCACGCAAACGTATAAAATGCCTCAGACTCGGTCCGCGTCATTACGCTTCAAACCATCAAATTGACAAACCCGCGTTAAACGCAAGAGGTTTTCAAATGTCATTCATGGCCTGTGTCGACACATAATTAATCTCATCACGCTTTTCAACGCATCAGGACATTAATTCCCACAACTCCGTGACTCAACGCATCCGGGTACCACGAGTTTCCCAAGCATGCCAAATTTCATTTCAATTCAAGACTTCATGATCGAGTACAAGCCCATGCAACGAGCTAAATGTCTACGACATGCGAGACAATCAAATTCATTACTCAAATGTGGCAATCAACTCATGGCATATGCACTTAGCAAACATTCAAGCATTCGTCAATTCACAATGACGAACATTAGACAATCACACAATAATCTCACAAAAATTCACCAAATTCAAAACCAATTCATCTAGTCGAAGCCTGTCTGCCTAGCCAAGGTTTAGGGACTCCTTACCTTGAGCTCAATTCAACAAAATTTTCCTTCCAAGCACTTCAAGTGTTCGGTCCAATAATCCCAAAAACAGGGCAGCGTACAACTCTAGTGAAAATCAATCAATTTGTAAATTTTTTCGCTTAATTTACCAATCCCCGGAGCATAAACCTCAATGACACATCAATTGACATTCTAGCACGTCTCTACGAAGAATTTAGAGCTTGGCGACGGCCCTAAACAGCCCCTAAGGCTCGGTTTACACAAAATCGAAACAAGGCATTTTCGATTTTGTGCTTATTCCCACCATTTAGCCCACAAATCAATTTCAAACTCTAATTTATCAACTAAACTACTTTCTAACATATAGTCCTAGGTGTTAAGGAGCCTCACCGAAAATTTGAAGGCAAGGCGACGCCGGAAAGTCCACGAACAGGTTCAGTTGCCTTTGGTCTTCGCCAGGTCAAATTCTGCCCTTCAAACACAGCACCAACTCGGCATCAAAACTCCATCAAATTTAGTCAGGTTTTTCTCCTCAGCTCAGTATACAAGTGTCCTACATGTCTACGAAATTTGGCAGGAAGTTTGAAGCAAATCGAGGTACTATGGAGGTCAAACGACGACTTACCTCCTGCTGCGAAGAAGAAGGAGGATAGGAAGAAGATGATGGCTGGTGGGGGTGTTTCGACTGAGTAAGAGAGATAAGAGGGGGTATACACCAATTTAGGCTTGGTCAACTACTAAGAATGGTAGGTTAAAAGCTAAATAATTAATGCCAAGTCATTATCTTTTGACACTTGTCCATATGCTCACTATGAGCTCATCCAATGGCTATCCTTGCTCACATTTTCGGCAGTCTAGGGGGTGTGGTCAATGACCAAAATGCCCTCATCCATTCATTAAGACAAGGTTAAGTCTTGAGGGGCAAAATAGTAATTTCACCTTCGTCGTCCGGAACGTCGTTTTTTCTAATTTAGATTTTCTTCGATAAGGCGACGTCCAATCCAATTGTAATGTTGAAATTCTTGATTTTCCATTTTCCAATTTCGAGATTCGTCTTTGAACCATTTCTCTATCAAATGTGATTTCAGACTATCCCAAACTGACGGGCGGCTTTTGTAAACGTTACGCGTATTGACTCTGTGATTCTCATCACACTTCGAGCTCGTCAGTTCATGGCGACTTTGGTTGTCATGTAATTGCGAGGGTCTATTACTAGTTTCGATGGTCTCGATCGTCATCGTTCGATTTAAGAAAATTTTGTAAATTATACATTGGTTAAGCAGCATCACCTACACTCCAATCGTATAACGCTAGCAATGTATTCCTTAATCATTCTTGGATCGACCTTTAATGGCTCTAAATACTTCCTCGTCAATTCTTATGATCAAAATGTCATTTCCTATCCGAGTCGCCTAGGTTTACGTACCTTGTCTCGCGTTAGCCTTTTTCTTTTGGTCTTTTAACTCAAGATTAATTATATCCGAGTAAGATATGATTGAAATACATCATTAGATACATTCTCATTGATAAGTCTCGAAATGACAGGAAAAATCAAAATGTCACATTCCTTCAAATTAGAACATAAAGTGCTCTTTCTATTTTTTTTTTAAAGCCCACCTACCAACATTTTAACCATTTTCACATTTTAACCTTTTTCCTTTCTTTTTTCGTTTCTTTTTCTTTTTTCATTTTTTTTATCCCTTTTAAGGGGTAAAGTGTCATTATTTTTTCAAATCAAAATTTGAAGCGAACCTTCCTTCAAATAAGAACATAAAGTGCTCTTTTTATTTTTTTTAAAAAAAGCCCGCCTAAGAGCATTTTAATCATTTTCACATTTTGACCTTTTTCCTTTCTTTTTTCGTTTCTTTTTTTTTCTTTTTTTTTAGCCCCAACTCATCACCAATGATCGATCTTAAGGGTCAATCACTACATCTAAAGCACATTTTACTAATATCAATGTAGTGATAACTTGATTCTTCATCATTGTAGCTAATTGAGTGAGGCCATCGAGGCTCGCCCTCAGCTCGCCTAGGTGAGGCCTTTGTCGGTCTCACATGGCAAAGAAGAATTTAAGCTTTGATTCAGCTTTCCGTAGATACATTCGACCTGGAAGGCTGGGCGAGGGCATCAATAAGTTGAGGGAAGCTCTCGCTCTAGATTTGGTCGAGCAGAGCAACCCTCGGCCAGCGAGGACTGCCCTCACTCGCCGAGGCGAGGCCGTTATACTCATTGGTAGCCTAACCCAACCCTCAACAGTGGTCGGCCATTGAGACTAATCACGATGAGGAGTTAGTGCAAAAAAAAAATCAAAGAGAAGAGAAAAAATTGAAATGACTAGAATGCCTTTGGTCTATCTCTTGTTTGAAATAAATAGAGCATTTTAGGCCCCTATTTAAAATAAAATCCCCAGTCCCGATCCCAGTCATCGATCCTAATCCCAATCCCTGGCCCCAGTTACTGGTCCCCGGCCCCATCCCTGGTCTCAGTCCCGATCTTTGGCCCCGGTCCCGATCCCCGGCCCCCTGTCCTGATCCCCAGCCCTAGCCTATATCCTTGTCCTCGGTCCCCAGCCCAGGTCGCTGGACCCGGTCCTGGTCCCCAGTCCCGATTGTCAGCCCCGGCCTAGGTCGCCGACCTCGGCCGCAGTATCAATCTCCGAGATACCAGCCCGTTTAAAAAAATAGTGAGAATCTCAAATTTGAGAAATTGTTTTCGCCTTTTTATTTATTGGAATTCACTTTCATATTTTAATGAATAAAATCTTTGTTGACTGGAAATTACATTTCGTTGACTAAATTATTTTTCGCGAACCAAACAAACGAAAGTCCAGAAAATACTTTCATGGAAATACTTTTCCCAAAACAAACACGCCATAAGGCTCCGTTTGTTTACAGAAAATATTATTTCAAAAAATATTTTTCTCAATTTCCTGCGTTTGGGGGAGGAAAATGGATAGTCAACGGAAAAATATCTTTTGGTCAACGGAAAAAACCTTTCAAAGTTAGAGGAAAATGTCCGACCAAAAAAAAAGTTGAGGAAAATGATTTTCGTTTTTAGAAAAGGGAAATCATTTTCCTATATCACGGCCTCCATGATTACTGAAATTCCTCCCCAAGTTTTTTTTAATCCTTTTGCTCTGTACCGAAATCCCCACTCTCTCTCTCTCTAAAAATCCCCCTTTCGCTCCTCTTCTCATTCTCGTTCTCTCTTCTCCCGGCTGGTTCTCTCTTCCACACTCGATTCCAGATGGAGCTGCGATCTTGGAATAGTCTTGACGGCAAGCTCCAGATGGAGCTGCGATCTTGGAATAGCCTTGACGGCAAGCTCGAGGCGAGCCACCAGTTCGCCAAGTCTCCTCGTGAGGCTACGATTCCCCTCGCCAATTGCGAGGCTCGAATCTCCTCGTGAGGCGACGGTTTGCCTCGCGGCCTCTTCGATGGCCAGCTCGCCAGGTCTGGGGAGGCCGAGGCTCGCCTCGCCAGCCGTGAGCTCAGCCGAGCCTTGCGAGCTCGTCGACGGCCTCGACCTCACTGGCTCGTAGGGAGGCTCAGTTGCCGGTCGCCGTGGTCAGTGGCTGTCCCATGAAAGAAGTTCCGACGAAGGCGACGAAGTTTGACGCTTGCCTTCTGTTTTTTTCTGGTTGGCGTCGTTTGGACTCTTGGAAAAAAAAAGAAACGGGGAAAGGAGGAGCATTAGCGAGGGAAGGAGCGGCGGAGGAGGAAGGAAGAAAAGACAAGGAAGAAATAGAAAAGATAAAAAAAGAAAAAATTTCGAATTTATAAAAGTTAGAAATGAAAAAAGAAATTTATATATGGCGAAATTTTTTTTCCTCAACATACAATGAAAATTATTTTTCAATTCGTTTTCAGATTTGAGTCAAATACTGAAAAATAAAATTATTTTTCTAGAAAACGATTTTCAGATAAATATTTTCAAGGAATGTTTTATTTTTCCCGAAATAAATAGTGTCTAAGCATTTATTTAAAAAAATAAAAGTATTTCAGGTTGATATTTTAAAATTTTCCTTTTTCTCAAAAATATGAGCAGATTTTTGTTGATTACTTTCCATCTAAATTTGAGTCTGCACATTTAATTGTTTATCACATAATTACATGAAAATATAAATTAAAAAAAAAATAAAGACATGTTTCAAATTTCAATTTCAGGTTTCATCTACATGTCAGAAACTTTCTTGTATTTTTAAAATATGAAACCTCCCTTATGTGCTCTCAATTCTGAAATCTGCTAATGATTCGGCCGATCCAATTTTTTGGATTTTACTGTCAAGACATAATCCCTACTCATTCCTATCATCAACCTATATCATCCATGCCAATGCTGTTTCTCCATCTGTTCCATGTCTTTTCATGTTGAGAGGCCTAGGAAATGTCCCAAAGCAGTCCATGGGAGGATAAGGAGCCAACTTTTCTACTGGTGATGTAAGCAATGACGTCACACGAACTTTGTCCGAACACTGGGGGAGATTCTCGCATCTCGACTTCAATGACATCTTTAAGTCGCCCGTTGTACAAAAGGCGTTCTTTCCATTTATGCGAAGTATGAATTTAGCTGCAGTGAATAAAAATATCGTGAACATATATATATAACGTACATTGTCGTTTTCAGAGTTCTATACACAGATAGTCCTTGAATGAAATATAAACATATTTGCTGAGTAAAGTTACGTGCAAAAAAAAAATGTAAATTTAGTATGTGCTCTTACAGTTATATACAAGTTGCTAGTGTAAAGAAAATTTTACACCGCCACTGTGCAAAATAAAATCCTAAAAGCCTGTTATTGGCTGTATAAAAGTCTCTTTCACAAAAACAATGTCAAAATAAAACCATTAACATGTTTATCAGACTCGACACGTGGGAAGAAACTTCTCTGCTCATCCCCAAGGAGATGATGTAACTGACGGGCATAGCTTTAGCTTCTCGTTTTTCCTCCCCGTGCTTCATATTGGCAAAGGAGGAGCACAGGGGCCAGTCAGGGGATTGTAACCAAAGGTAAATTTCAAATTGCAAATAGTTTTGGTTAAACAAAAGGTATAAGCAGTAAGTTCATTACCAGGTTACTCGTCGACAACGACATTAAGCAACTCTTCTGAAATTTTACGAGTAGTATAAGTAAATAATCGTTGCTAAAATAAATGCATCTATCTAATGAAGTAGGATCATTTTTATTTTCTCTGCGATATTGGTGTTTTTACTTCCAATGGACCAATAGATTCATCGTTGCCATGGCCATACAACCAATGCGAGCCTTCCTTTGACACAAGAGAAAGTGATGCAGCCGGGGTTCCTAGCAACCTGTATTCAATCAAGCTCATCGAGTCTTTCTCTGATAATCCTCTCATCGATAAGTCCAAGAGTCTTATTTTGCAAGTTTCCAGATTAAACTCTGTCATCGATAAGCCTAGCATTGATAAGTCCAAGAATCTCAACGATAAACTTCACCGTAAAGATTTTGTCATCTAGCATGCATTGGAAGTCTTCAAGACACCTCAGGACAACCACAAGTATTAATGTTCTTTAATAGCTCCTAGTTTCTAAGTATTTCTAGTTTCTATGCGCTTTACTTTCTAGATTAGGATTTAGTCTGTCGCCCTTTTTTTGGGGGGGGATCTATAAAAAGCCATCAAGTTTCTGTATAAAGGCGTATGAATTTAATTAACGAAAATTACCTAGTGCATTTTATTTTATCCTTGAAGAGTTCATATTATTGAAAGCCTAAAATAATTTTCACTCCATCCGAGAGATTTGCAGCCATCAATCTAGGAGAATTGATGCGCTATCAACTTTCTTGGAGGCTTAAAATAGTAACCATTGTAGTTTCTATCCCGTTCTTCATTCTATCCAGTCACGTATTGATCACTACATTGCATCATCGACGCTTTTACAGCGCTTAATTTAGAAAATCCAAAATAAGAATTTGTAAATCCGCGAGTCTTCGTAATATTGGAGTTGGAATCAGATTATTCCAATCTACATTAAGAGAGTTACGTCCATTCTCCAAACATCATGTAGAATTGAAATTTCTGCTAGTTATTTGACAAAGCTTATGTACTTATAAATGACTCTCTCAATTCTGTTATTTTTATAGTCATACCACGACTACATCATTTGGTATTAGAGTTTTGGAGAATGGAACAGTGCCTCAAAGACAATTAATACGTCAAGGTGACAGAATCATTCCATTGAATCAATTGCACACGCTAAAAAATTGCAGTAACATATGCAACAACAAATTAATGACCCAACACGAGAAGTTCAGCGTCTGAGGACTGAAGCTGACAATGGAGAATCCAATGGTTCTTCTTCTTTCATAAAGTGATCAATCTTCTTTCTGAAGGAGGATTGCTCCATATCGTGCATGAGAAGTTCGTGAACCAAAGGGAAAGGAAGTGGAGAGATGTTTCAGAGTTTTCAAGTACTAACTATGCTAATGAAATTGTCAACTGATTTCGACCAAAGAAAAATTGTCAATTGATTGAAACTTGTGAGTGATTTTTCTGAGCATAGGAATGTCCCAGATGATCATCAAATTGGCATTATTGCTATGTGATTCCAATGCAATGACATAGCTTGGGGAAGAACTGAGACATAGATTTGTCAAGAAGTAAGAACAGTAGGAGTGCCACAACTTTTGTACGGAGATCACTCGAGTGCTACAACTTTTTTTTAGATCACTTGAGTACCAAATCGGAGCAAAAAGAATCACTTAAGTGCCATTTTCGGCCAAACATCATACGTGAAATTTCTACTGAATTTTTTATTGTGACGTGAAAAATAAATAAAAAATTGAGGCATCCACCGTGGAAATTCTTATCCAACATATCCCTCTTAAAGAGAAAACGAGGACACTTTAAAGTTTGGTGTCTTATAGCCTAAAGAGGGAGAAAACGACCAAATAGCTAAGCAAAATTAGGGCTCGAAACCTCTCTCCCAAATCGATCTCCGTCCGACTCTTGCCAAATCAAATTAGGGCTCCGATCTTCATCAACCTGTAGTGTTTCAAGCAAATCGATCGTCGGCCTTGTGATACGCGTCGAAATCTCTAAAGGCAGAGGAAGTTTTTGTCGCGTTACGAACCAGGATCGATTCAAGCTGGTAAGTGATTTGTTGTTTGTGTGAGTGATTAATAAAATAAAGGACATGCAAGTTTATTCATTTTGACGTTAGTGAAAGTGAGTGAAAGCAAAAGAAAAGGTGACCTCTTGGAGGAAAAAAGGGTTAGATACTGGCATATTTTATGGCGAGCTTCATTTTCTAAGTTGTACCTTATATCGTTTTGTGCCCATTAGCCGACAAGGTTGTTTTTTTATAGAATTTGGTGAGGTAGTGGGGACCGAGTGCTGAAGTTGTCGTGCGTTTGTTGTTGTCCATGTCTGTAATGGAAAAAAAAAAATTTCTTTGGTGCAATGTTGAGGGTTGTGGTCCCCATTATAAAAAAGATTGTTTTTTCTATAATTACATTATTCAAAATTTATGTTGTTCTGGTCCTATGATGAGGCGTGCAAAGGCTAGTAAAATTGAACTTGGCTGATAATAGAGAATGGTAGAAAAATTATTGCTTTCATAACTGCTCTATTAACATATTTTATATTGTGGTCCTTGTTATATAAAAAATTTATTTTATCTTTCGTGCAGTTTTAGCATAGCTTACATTGTGGTCCCTATTATAGAAATAATTATTCTCTGAATGAACAGTGTTACTACAGGTGATACGACTGCACTGCTCAAAGTTTTCTACGGTGGAAAGTTTATAATTGGAGATAATGAGACTAAATATGTTGATAGAGATGTGACTTTTGTCCTTATTAGTATCAGTAGACTGTCTTGTAATGAGTTTAAGAAGAATTTAGTGGAATAGTTGCGATACAAAATTTCTAAGCTATATTATCCCTAGTCAGAGTATGAAGGATGGAATGAGATATATGCATGATGATAGTGGTGTTAGGGATGTTGTTTACTATTTTCTTCATGCTCGATAGGTGTTGGTGTATCTTGATGGTGATGGGGGTGAAGAAGCAACTTTGGAAGCTCCTGTGGAAACCCAAAGTGATGATGCATCTATTTTAGAAGAAAATAAACAAGCAGAGGACAATTAGGCTAAACAAAAAACATAAATAATATTCCTGCGTATAGCAGGTACATAGTAGTAATTGTTCAACTCTAAAACCATACCATAAGGTAAAGCTACATTATATATTCCTACAGCTAATGCAGCAATACTTGCTCCATTTCCAACGCGTAGTTCCACTTCACTTTTTGCTAGTGTTCTACTTCGTTTCAGTCCCTGCACATTCATACAAATGTGAGTACCACAACCAGTATCTAATACCCATGAAGTAGAACTAGTAGTAACATTTACTTCTATAACATAAATACCTAAAGTGGAAGTCTTACTTCCCTTTTTCTTCAGATCCTCCAAATATTTCTTGCAATTCATCTTCCAGTGTTCCTTGTTACCACAACAGAAGCAGACAGCATCAGCAGTCGGAACTGTCTTGGTCTTGGATTTGGATTTAGACTTAGTGCCCTTGCCCTTACCCTTGACCATGCCTGGCTTCTTAAAGCCTTTTCCCTTTTAAACCATGAAAACATTACGGGTAGGATCCTTCTTGATATTCTGCTCAGCAGTTTTGAGCATCCAATGCAATTCAGTCAAAGTCTTATTCAGAGTATGCATGTTATAGTTCATAACAAACGTTTCACAATCATGAGGTAGTGACTAAAGAATAATGTCAGTAGCCAACTCTTGACTAATGGGAGAGGCCAGTCGCTCTAGATTTTCAATATGACCTATCATCTTTATGACATGTGAGTTAACTGAGCTCCCATTTGCTAGCTTGCACTCAATTAAGGCATTTACCATCTGGTACCTTTTAGTGCGTGCCTGCACCTGAAACAAATTTTTCAAGTTCATGATCATATCATAAGCATTCATGTTCCCAAACTATTTCTAAAGGTCTGAGTTCATGGTAGCTAGCATTAGACAAAAGGCATCCAATGCATCATCTTTATGCTTCTAGTAAGAATTTCTTTCAGCATGGAGAGCATTGGAAGTAGGTGCCTTTTGAGAGAGTGATTTCTCCAGGACATAATTCATTTTCTCCTGCTTGAGAACAATTTTCAAGTTTCTATACCAGTCCAAAAAGTTTGAACAATTCAATTTGTCCTTCTCAAGGACATATCGCGGTGAAAAGCTTGATGCGGAGGTATTTGACATTATCTGCAACAAATATGTAAAGTGAATTGTTCATTAATATAGTTTATAATCAACTCTCACTATACTTTCATAAAATGTTTCCCTATAAGTATAGTGGACCAAGATCCATATTTCACCAAGACTCGAGTAAACTTTGGCTTATCGCTCAAGACTCAGTATTTAGGTAAACAACTCTTTGTCAATTGTATCGAATACAACTCTTAGTTGTTGAGTTTGACATCTCATGCCTTATCCCCTAACCCTATGCCTCAAGGCCCAACACCGTTTTGATAGCTGTGTTAAGTAAACTAATCTTGACATGTGGATAACCATTATCCATCCTACCTTACTCAAATAGTTAAAGACACCCTGCTTTGGCAGACCCATCTTTTGACGATTCAAGCATTGATAGGTGCATGATTGGAAAGACGTTGTATTAATACTTAATTTTATCAGAGACTTTCACAGTGTTTTCATACAGTAATGCATGTTGTGAAGATAATCTCTTATCACAATAAATGCATAATAATTATACTGGGAACGAATAATCCATGCAGGGGTCAAAGGGGCTGCGCCCCCTTGCAGGGTTCGAAGAGGCGCGCCTCTCGTGGGGTCAAGAGGCAGAGTTCTAGACAGAATTCTTAATTCTGTTATAACTGGAACCTATACGTCCCCTTATACCGATTCTACTAGAGGGAACGATTTCAACTAAATCGTTTCTAAGGTCGTTCATGCTTTGTTCTTTCTTAGGACTCTAAACATAATTCGTAATTCTATTCTATTAACAGAACGCCTCTTGATCAATCACATTAATCCACATAATTACAGTAATTCAAGTTTGTTTCAATATGAGATTACTCGAATTGATCATATCAATTCATATTTCCAATTCATCTAACCCTAATTAAGAATCATTCTAGGCATACATCACATGCATCGACAATTAGGGTTTTCTATTCAATTTCGATGTAACACAAGCAGCTCTGATACCACTGAAGGGTTTCTTGGAATCATAAAACGTAGCGGAACGAAGCCCTAAACAGGATCCATGTGTATATCGAAATCAAAGTAGGTTTCAAGACGTACCTTTTGCGGTCGGCTTCGAATTGACGGTCAGTTATGTCTAGATTAGCGCCCTAAATGTTGCGCCTTTACCAGTATCCACACACACGAATTGAGTTCTCCAACGATCCAAGTGCTAACTTTCAGATCTTGGAGTGTCTCCGCCAATCGCCTGAATAGAAAACTGTTCTCTGTTTTTCTCCTTCGGGAATAAAAAAAATAATGAATACCAGTTTGAGGTGTCTCTAGGGTTATTACTCGTAACCCTACATTTCACAGTTTGGGCCCCACGACATAATGGCCTAGGCCCACGACGTTTTCTAAACCGTTCACTTAATCGTGCGTTTAATCGTTATTTCATAAGGCACACGATTACGTAGATATTCATAATAGGAGAATAAATAAAACTATACTTCTTAAGTAGATCAAGGCGTAGAGAAAATAAGAAATCAGTTCTCTATTGTGTGCGATCCTATAGGTTCACTAGACATTAGCAGTGTGCCCAAAAATTCTTTTGGCTCATAAATTATAAGCCGTCTCTAGCAAAACATTATGACTACCTAAGTATAGTGAAAGTCGATTTTCCAACATAACCTAATTCACAACTAATGTTAGAGTATCAATCTTAATTGGTTCTTAGGGCAGATCACTGTCAAAAACTTGGATTTGTCTTGGTGAGGTCCTAACGCATCACGTGGAGTGATGATTTGGTGTCTGGGACTAAATTAAATGTTTCAAGCTGTTTAAAGATTCGAAGCAATCATAGATGCTCGATATCATATCGATATGTCAAGTGAAGTAGGAGCTGGACTTATTGGTTTGGTGCGGCGGCGACTTCCTTTCTGGTTGAACCATTAATTTCAATTTGCTAGACAGTATAGACTCCAATGTATGGGACTTGGTTGACATTAAGATGACAAGAACTCATGGATAGGAAACCAGCAATTGCTATTATGATACAACACCACAACTTTCAAGTGCAAATCAGAGTAAGACAAGCAATTTTAGATTCCGTACATGTTCTATTTGAAACTTGAAACCTACATGTTGAAATAGATCCCTCATTTTTTGGAATCTAGAACTTGCCATACATACCTTGAAATATGGTCCTATCTTGTCATAACTTTCAGGATCTACTAAGGTTCCACATGTATTATTAATCGCATGATTACCTTGAATCGTCACATTTAATGGCTACCATTTGCTGTTACAATCCACTACCTCAAATCGTATTTAGACACAAAAATAATTACTAAAATATTAAAAAAGCCAAAGTCTCAGTCTAAGTATCACTGAAAATAGGAGCTCATACGAGTAATTTTATGTTATGCAGTCCTCATCGTGTGTGTGTATAAATACAGAAAATTGTCACAGGTTACAAGTTTCAAGTACTTCCAATTCAGAACTTGAAACCTATCCGTCGAAACATGTTTCTCAATTTTAGAAACCCAAAACTTATTCGGCATAACTTGAAATATGGAACCGCATTGATTCCATTGGCATGGATTCGAATTCTAGGTTTTATACTGAAACTATGCTCACCTGCAAATCAAAGTAGCAATTCCATTATTATGCAGGGTGGTAGTTGGCAAATGTCCCTCAACGGAAAAGAAAAAAACTAAAAAAAAAAAAAACCAAAAGAGAGGTGAAGAGATTGATTTTACCCATGTTATTCTGAAAGTAAAAATCTAACTACGATGAATATAAATATTATATTTATGTATGTACATAATAGACTATATGAATTGCATCATAAAATATTGTTACACAAAAATGGCATTGGCGCTCATACCCCACCATACCGAGGAATAATTGGAAAACCTCAGTTATAAAAAATAAATAAAAATAAATTGATTGTGTGTCATTATCTAAAAAGTGATTGTGCCTAGATAACTTTACACGGCCTTTTACAGAATAAAAGTCAGTTGAAATAGGATTCTTGTTACAAACACTCTCGGTGTAAAAGTCCTTTTTACACGAGCAGTCTCCAAATGGACAAGCCTATCTTGTGGAATTAACCTATTTGGTACAAATAAAATTCTTATGTTTCATTCTATTAAAACTGCTTATATAAGAATTTTTCACACCGCCAGAGCACTGAATAAAAGTCCATTGAAATGTATTGTTTGCAAATCAGGGGATGATGAAAGAAAAACGAAAAAAAAAATTTGATCATTTGAAATTACAGTTGTATCTTTTTTCTAGTAAATTTTCTAAATTTACAATTTTTCATATAAAAAGGTGGTGTATCTTGCAATATCATTTAAAGGTATCAAATAGATGATTCTGAACAAGTTTTACTCTAAATCGTGAAATAGAAAAATCAAATGAATCACAAATTCAAAATCTGAATGACTTTTAGAAACAGATTTTGAACAATATGCAATAAATAAAGAGTTCAGGGATAAAAGAAATTGCACACAAGGATTATAATGATTCAACTTAGATAAGCCTACGTATCCTCTCCCATGTTGAAAGTCGATTGACTGGATTCTATAGGAGGAGTCAATGAAAGCTTTGCAAGTGTTTATGATCACACACTCTCACAAAGAGTCTCTCACATATTAAATGTTTGACTTTCAAGAGCAAGTATATAAATCTGAAAAAAAAAGCCTCAAGTACTTTGAAATTCGTAGCTATGATAGTACAGTAATAGTCATCATAGATCTTCTTTTATACTCCTTCAAATCAAACTAGTTGTTGCAAACATTCTTCGAAGGATCGCTCTTCCATCACTTATTGGACTTCATCAATCTTGATTAGAAGATGTTGCATATGGAGAGATTTTATAGCCACTAGTGTGGAATCTGAACCCTTCACATTTAACCATTCATACAACTAAATCTTTAGTTTCATAAGTAAAGTTCTTCAAATATAGAAGTTTTCTTGCCCCATGAAAGATAATATCCAATCAAGGATATTCTGCCAATCTGTTTGTAGAATAATATTGTCAATCAAAGATTACAAATTTTATAAATAATGTAGCCAAAACGGAAACATGCTAACATGGGTCTTCAAAATCTAGAGAGAGTTTATTGTAGAATCTAAACATGATTTACAAGCAGTGTTCAGAAGTAGAATAGTCTCTTGAATTTAGGTAGATTAGAAGTGTGAATATGAGCTTGATAAAGTCCTTGTTGATGCATGTAAATCTCCTCCAAAGATAAAGATTGTATCTTCAGCGGTGATATTTCAATCCATCTTAATAATATGATTCAACTTATTCATAAACAAATAGATGGCGAATTCGTCTTGAGTTTGAACACTAGGTTCTGGAGTAGTGTAGACTTTTTCATTCATGTATTGTACCTACAAAAAAGTATTTTAGAGCATTAACGAGATTCTTTGTTAAATAAGATAATTTTGTCAGAATAAATTTTTCAGAAGAAGATTGCTTAACAAAAGGCACTTTTGGTGAGAAACTTTGGCGGCATTCTTGTTTTCAATGTAATCTTCTGTCGGCCACTTGGGTTGTATTATTGTGTCCTATTACTTGTGTGGGCCATTACTTTTAGCTAGTTACATCGTGCCTAGATGTAAATCACTCTGTAAGCGCTCGCCATTATTGGATCGCGTAGAAATTTGGAATATCCTCAATTTTACACTATACAATATTAAATTCTTCTCACCATTATTGGATCACGGAAAGCAATGATTTAAAAATTATTTTTTTTTGCACGACTTCAAATAATTAACCAATAAAATATATTCGTTGTCACCTAGAATTCATGATCAATTACTTTCGTAGACGAAGGGAACTATTATTGGTTCACTCATTTTGCAAGAGATATTAGCTGCTATTTTTGGAAAAATATCTTGCAAACCATTCATATTCAGCAAAACATATGGAGTAAATTGTCATAGGCCAATGATGTTCCAACTCGCTTTTCTCTATTCCCTCTTGCATTACGTGTATACAGTTCGAGACGAGTCCTCAAATTATATGATTTCACGCTTTCGAACATGCTCGTGTCTGACGGTGCAGATGAAAAACGTTCGTCTTTGCTTTTACTATTTCCATTCATTAACTTTCCAATCTAGATTTTTCCTCTTCATTTTCCTTAGTTTTTTAAAGGTAAATGACAGTGACACTTGTAAAAAGATCCCTAGGAACATGTTGTGAGGAAAGCAAGGAACGTGACGCTTAATTCTTTTTTTTTTTTTCAAGTAAATTTTCCAAATTCACACTTTTGTGAATAGAGCAAATTTCCATAGAATTTTCGATGTCATAAAATTTGGAAATGAAGTCGTCATTCATGATGAGAGAATGGCCCATCATCCACAGCTGGAACTTTGGCCCCATCCCCAAGCCGATGTATATAAATGAGGCGATCCACGAGAATGGAGCTCAAACTCGGACTTCAACCACTTAAAATACTTCTCGGATTTAGATTTTTACATGCTCGAGCTCCAGCATGGATACCCACGGCAGTTCGGTTTTGGAACCATTGGCAGGTTTGTTCTGTTCTTTCCTTTGTTGCTCTGATTTGATCCCCTAAGGCAATGGAAAATTCGGAAAAGATTTGGTTTTTGTGTGTTAATATCGAGGTGATATAGGCAATTTCATCGACAATTAATATTTCACTGCTCAACAAGTTGAACCTAAGATAATTTGTGGGGCGCCTGAAGTAAAATTTGGTAAGAGGAAATGTTCAATTTTCAAGTTTTCATTCCCAAAAATACCTCCACAAAATTTGGGCATGACCATTCCACTCTGGTACGTTGTCCACAGGCAAATATATTACTTCAGGTCCAAATCTGGTACTGACTTGGCTCCACAAGGTCCTTTATAGATGTTGATGATGATACAACTGTTTTTTTGTCGATCATTGTCTCGTTAATTACAAGGAAATTATCTAGACAGTCCTAAATCTTTGCGTAAAATTTTAATATAGTCCACCTGACGAAATTTTAGTGAACATTTCTGACATGGTCGTGTACCAAGATGGATAGTAATGGCCAGATCGCCATATCAACGATTTCTGGCAAAAAACAACCATAAGGATTATATTGAAAATTCGCGCAAATAATTCAAACTAAATTGAAAATTGAAAAGTTCAAGGTTGAATCAGCATCTGGACGATAGAAAAAAAAAGTACCAAAAGAGTTTTGATCCTCTTACAATTGTGTCATTTTAGTCCTAAACTCCTTTTTGGTAAATTCAGTTCTAAACCTTTTTTGTTAATGATATGTTGGCTGAGTTGATGAGATCCCTCAGTTTTAGACAATTAAACTGATGGGATCTCAAGTTCAAATCTCTTTGGCTGCTTCTTGAGGGACTTAACCGATGGCATTGACGCCCATACGTCCGCTATCCCGATGGATAATCCATTGCATGTAGGAAACGTTGATTATTAAAAAAAAAAAACGGTCAAACTTAGCCGGACGCTGATGTGGATACTGAGCATCTAACAGAAAGTATTTGAATATATTTTAATACATTTTTTGCACACACACACACACACACACACACACACATATATATATATATATATATATATATATATTACTTTTCCTCTCTCTTTTTTTTCCAATTTTTTCCTTTTTTTCCTTGCCCTTTCCTCTTCTTTCTCCGGCATGTAGCCCGACCTCGGCAACCAAGCAAATGCAACGACCAATCAGGCCCTCAGCCAAACCTTGCCCCTGCGAGCCACGGGCGAGGGCAAGTTCAGCCTTGGAAGGGGCCGACAAGGCCGCGCCCCACCATGGCCTAATGAGGCTCCTGGCTGCTTGAGGCTCAGCTTTGCCAGACCAGATTTAGCGAGGTCAAGGCCCAACTTTGCCATCGCCCCTCAACCATCAGCCAATCATAGCTCAGCCCGATCTGATTGTATACGTCACCCATTTTGAAGAGGAGGGCGGCCTTCTCGAGGTGGATGTTTTGCTAGAAGGCCTTCTACTTTTGCACGAAGGCATCATGTCAGGTAAAGCTGATGACCTTGGCATAGCTCAGCCCCATTTGGGATGGAGAAACTTGCCCACCAATGGCGAGGCTCGAACTCGCCGGGCCTTGACAAGGCCGCCCTCTCCCAGCCACAACGAGAGTCACCCATGCTGGCCATTACCTATGGTTGGTTGCTAAGGTCCGGCGACCACTCGGAGGAAGAAGATGAAAATTGAAGAAATAAAAAAAAAAATAAGAAATCAAAATGATTTCGAAATATAGTAAAATATTATATCGATGAATGGTCGGATCGAGCTAGTTAATTTTGGTCGAATGGATTGAATCAGCATTATTTCAAAAGGTTTAGGATTAAATTAGCAAAAGAAAAAGTTTAAGACTAAATTGACGCAAATGTAATATGTTGATGACATTTTTGGTAATTTTCCCGAATTTTAACTTAAACAAATCACATTAGTCAATGAAATCGAAAAGATTTAGTAAATTCATTTAATTTTGTCTTCTATAATTTCCTTATAATTATTATGTGGAATTGTCGAGTTAGATAAAATTGTGTATAGAAATAGATTATAATTATTCCAATAAATCTAATGTAGCTTTATTTAAAAAAAAATGTTACCATGTAAGTTTAACGCAGAAAATTCCATGCAATGAACGAGCCTCATACTAGTCACGTATGGATGACCTAAAGCATACAAATCTAACTGATTTCTGTAAATTTACTTATGTTCTTTTCTCTTTTTTGGACCAAAGAGGCCCGCATAGACGTAAACTCAGAAGGCATAGCAATTGAAGGCTACCAGGGGATCATGATTCAATCAATGATTAAAGGTTTGTCATTTCAAACTTTTAATTTTAGTTTTTCATAAATCATTTTTTTTCATGCGAATGAAATGGTTATTTATGTTTATTTTTCTTTTTTGCAAAAAAGAGGGTCCCGTAAGTTCAGAATGCACGACAACTGATGAAGATTCCCAAGACGGTGGCAGACCAAATTTGTTTGAAGTGGATCCGAGGATTACGGGTCAGTCGAAAGCTAAAGGTTAACGTTATTATTATTATTATTATTTATATAAGTTTATCATATAAGTGTATGACAAAAATTACAAGGAAATGAATGTGCCTGATGCTAGTCGATATAAATGATCTAAACCATACCAATGAAGTGTGATTATTTCTTTCTGAGGTTATTTTATGTTCGTTTCTCCTTTTGGTGACAAAGAGGCTCATGCACATGTGAATTCAGAAGGCGAAGTAACTACTAAAGCCCCCCAAGTCGGTCAAGGACCAGCTGAAGGTTAGTCGCTCGGAAAAAATTAGTTTTCATTTTCCCTGAATCTCGTGTTTCATACATTATGAATTTTCTTATAGCAAATGTTTTAGATTTCACTATATACAAATGTGACATTTCAAATCAATTTGGCCACGAGAAATATTTCCCAAGATATGAAAGTTAGAATCCTAAAAATCTAATTCATGATACATTACCTATCTTTTAAAAAAAAAAAAAAAAGATCTCATGATCTACATGACGAGCCTGAAACTAGTCATGTTTAGATGATGCAAGGCCTACAAACTGTGATTAATTTCTTTTAAGGTTATTTAGGTCCAATTCTCATTTTGGTTGTAAAGAGTTTTATGTAGACACGAGTTCCGAAAGCACAACAACTAATAAAGCTTCTCGTTATAATCGCTAGCAACTAAAGATTTGTCACTTTGAGCTTTTAAGTTTTTTTTTTTTTTATAAATCTTTTCTGTACTTTTTTTAAAATTTTTTAATCCTAAACATTTTAAATGTCATAGCATAAACATTTCAATCAAAACAGTGTTTTCTTAATTTTGAAATATGAACAATATCCAGAATTATACTTGAGACAGCGCAAAAGAAAGAATTTTTTACAGTCAAAGATTAGACGTACGTGCTCATAGGAAAAGTTTTGTTGAGTAAACAACACCCCTTCGCTTGCATCTACATTTCATTAGGATCTTTGAGCAGGTGCAATGGTCACAGAAGTACGAAAGACTAACGACTTCTGATGTGCAATTTGTGCAGGTATGCCATCACCAGTGGTCAATGAAAAGTATCGACCGTTGTTTATAGCCGCGCAGAAAGGTGATTGGAAAACTATCAAGAAAATCCTCGAGGAAGATCATGAAGCAATGACGGCCAAAGTTATGGCCGGAGAAGATGAATCCTTTACTGTGCTCGATGTTGCGATTAGGGCCTCACAATATCAATTGGTCAAGAAACTCATCAAGCGCTCCCATCCAGAATGTAAGGATCTCGAGGTCAGATTACGCATCGCTGCCTTTGAAGGGAGAACAAAAATGGTAAAGGAAATACTAAAAAATGTTGATGCCGAGTCTGAGAGTGTACACGATGCGCTGCGGATTGCTACTACACATGCTCCTAGGCAAAAGGAGGTTATCTGGTACCTGGCCAAATGTACAAAATCCTCCCCGTCGCGTGATATCATGCCATGGCTTATTAGGGCCGGCCATTTGGGTAAGATTTTACCCGCTCATATCATTTCCTTTACTGTTTACTTGGATTAACATTTGGCTGTTGTGTCTCAAAAGACATAGCCTTGTATTTGGCTCGCCTATACCAAGGCTCAGCGTCACCTGACGAGAACATTCGCTTTTTGGGATACTTGGCAAAGATGAAGTCAAACTTCCGAAGTGGGGTTAGACTCACTTTTTGGGAAAAATTTATTGACAAATGTAAGTACTTTTTGCGCTTCGTTTATCAGATGCGCACAATCCAAGCAACTTCATCCACGAAGTTAGGAAAAAATCTCTGATCCCTCTATCTATTCTCAGTTATAGGTATCCCTCTATGCCTGGTCGATACATCATTTGACAACTCCACAGCGACAAAGACGACTGGAGGTATTTCTGTTAATTTTCTTAATGCATGAACTAGCAAGGCCAACAAAAATATCATGCCGGGATCCCATTAACAAAATCGTGGAGGGATGAGGACTACATCTACATACAAAAATTAATATCTAAACCATGATGTATGTGGCACATTAATAATTTAGTCAGGAAATCTTACTTAGTGCCCGGTGGCCGAGTAAAATTATTATAATAAAGGTTGCCGGATCCAAGTTGTTTAGCACATTTAAGCACGATTAAATTTGGTTTTTATAAAGCACACATTTCTGTTCATCGTCAGTTCCTAATTTGCTGTTATGATGCTTGTCTTTATTTTAAGGTGGTACACCAACGTCTAAGTGGTTCAAGATATCACTCCTGAATTATGCCACAAAACCAGGTACACGAAACTACAATTGTATCTACTGAGGAAAGACCTTCTTTCATCCCTGATTAGAGATCCCTAAGTTTAAAGTGTGAATTGATATTTTCAGTACATCCTGTTGGGATCACAGGTTCTAACATCCATTTGCTCTCATTTTGTATGTTAGTGATAGGATTTGACAAGATTCAATCCTCAATGGTATAATATCCATTAGGCAAATTTGTGAAATTATTCAATCGAGATTAGATCTATCGATCCACCACTGAATCTACCAATTTTCAGTATGTTCATTTGAGATCATAGGTGGTAATGTGGACTCGCTCTCAATTTTTATGTAACAATATGTTTTGATAAAAATCTATTCCAAGTTTAAACCGTGTATTCTATTTTGGGAAAATTTGTAAAAATAATCAATCGAAATCAAATCTATTGATCTGTCGCTGAATCTTCCAATTTTTTAAGAAAAAAACGTAACTCTTTTTCTTTATGACATTGAGTGTTCATGGACAGGTCCACCTGTTCTTTGATGCATGCATTTTGATTGTCAAACCATATGAAGTTTGCTTTCACAATTACTACCTTATGATTCTTTCCTGCTACATATATATAAGAACATGGCGCAAATGTCAACGCCTATTTAGCCCTTTTAACCCTTCATCGTTTGGAAAATGGCTTATTTGATGTACGTGAAGCACTTCTGATCAAAAGGATTGGACTGAGGCACAAATGCTCGCTGGAGTTTGCAAATCTTGTTCTTACCGAGACGAAGGATTGCACGAATGTTTGTAAAAAACTTGAGCTTCTTTCCAACATTGTCTCTGACGCTGCATCCTGTGGAATCTCTGAAATTGTCAAGTTATGTTTCGAGCATTTTCCGGAGTTGACGTGGAACAAAAAATTCACAGAAAATTTGATGAAAGAAGTTGTGAAAGGACGGAATGTAGAGTTATTTAGACTACTGAACTCACCCGGCACAATTCCATTATTGACTGATGAAACGAGGAAAGAACTGATGAAGACAGTAATAGAATGGTCACCAAGATGTGAACGGACAGACGTTTGTGGAGCACCTTTTCTTATGCAGAGGGAACTTCAGTGGTTTAAGGTGGGTTCATCTTATTTGTTTACCATTCGGTGTTTAATTTATATTTACATTGATACTTTCATTTTTCTGAAGGTACTGCATGACACAGAAGACCCTTGTTCGAAAAGTCTTAAAATTGAGGTTGGTTCACCCTTATTTGTTTGCAACCGCTTTGTAGTTTTTACTTATATTCACATTGATAGGTGTCCTTAATTATTTCCAGAGGTGGTTGCCAAGTAGCATCGATCCTATTTCAAAAAGCTTGAACTGGGATGATTTTGTAGAAAATCGCAAGGCAATGCTCAAAGAGGCAGGGCAATGGATGAGGGATACATCATCATCTTGTATCCTCGTCTCCACCCTCATCATTACGGTAGCTTTTGCTGCAGCTTTTACAGTACCAGGAGGCAATCATGATTCTGAAGATGATAACAAAAATGGGACACCGATCTTCTTGAAAAGGGGCTCCTTCTTGGTATTCGCACTCGGAGACGCTCTCGCTCTCTTCACCTCTGTCACCGCGACCTTGATGTTCTTGGCTATCCTAACTTCACGCTACATGGCAGAAGATTTCCTCCACTCGCTACCGACAAAGATGATATTGGGACTCACTTTTCTCTTCCTTTCTTTGGCCTTCATGCTGGTGTCATTTGGCTCTGCTTTTACCATCATCCTCAGCAACCAATACAGGGGGATTTACATCCCAATCACCTTGTTTGGTGCCATCCCTATCTTATTGTTTGCGATCTTACATTGTCCCTTGTATTTTGAAATGATCGTATCCACCTATTGGCCTCGCCTCTACCGTCCCCTAAAGCTTTGGGAATAATCCTGGCTTATTAGTGGACGAGAACATCAGTGGCGATCTTTGTTTGCACTTGTTATTGCGCGTGACTTGAGAATATTATGGTGTGTGCTCATGTTTTAAGACTTTTAAATTGTGATATACTATAGTTTGATGTATGCAGTCAAGTGCACAGTTTGGCTCGGTGTGTTGTTTGTGTACTTCATTGCTCTTTGTCGTATTAAAGTGAGCCTAATTTCTCAAGGATTCGGCAACGTGGCCATCGATATTCAAATTGGTGTTCGACCATTCAAATAAATGAATGATCCACACAAATTCTTCCTTACCACGCAAGATGGCCGCCACGGAGTTAGTGGGCCCATATTTACACCCAAATTTTGACCTTTTCTTAAATAATTTATCTTGCAAAAAATCAGAATCAGTCTTATTTATCACCAAAATTAATTAATTTTTTATGCATAAAACATTTATTTTCTCTCAATCATGCATTGCCTTGCATTCAAAACAACGACGATGGAGTTGAGCTTAATTTGACGGACTCAGGCCCAGGTAAAATTTTCGGCACTTGTGGAGGATACTTCGCTGAGCTCAAATCATCCTATCTAGATTCATTTAAATTATAACAGCTTTTAATTAACCATTTATTATTCGAAAAAAAAATTGAGCCTAAAATTTTGCATTAAGCACGTATTTAATTTGAAAATTCGATCAAGGTTGGGATGTCTGTCATGACCCTCTATCGAATGCTGGTCCGATGGCGGGTTAATGGATTGCCGATTCGGCCCTACTCTAGAATGTAATCGCAGGCTTTCTCGGCACAAATCGCGGCGGGAGTATTTTCTGGAATTTTCAACAACAAGAGTCGATTGGGCTTGACTTTGGTATGATTAGGTGGCGTGTGCAATGTGTGCATGCATTTAGAGTTGCCACTGTTCCTTCTTGAAATGTGGATCGAAAAACTCACTGAACGATTGAGAGAGTTCGGTCAGTTCTGTGGAACTAGAAATTTCAGGTTTGAAAACTTGGTTATGTCGGTGTTCTTACCAACAATCTTTCAATACCTAACGTGAATGATTTTTCTAACTAAGATTTCCTGCAAAAGCAAATTTCAAGTGAGATAAGTTTGGTTCGGGGTCTTATGCAGATCAAAAACTAATTCTAAAAATCACAATCAACAATATACAAGGGCTAAATTTATTATTTGTCATTAATTACTTTAATTACGATAACTAATTGTAATTAATATGATTTATTTCCTATAGAGTAAATGAAAGAGAAGATAATCTCTTCTCTTCTTACGTAAATGTATTGTTGTTCATTGTGAGTCGTCCGAGAAAACTCTCTCAAAAACTCTCCAAAAAACCTATCCTTTGATAGATGATCCATCGAAGAATTCGGGTTGATTTCTCTTCTGCAACGGGGCTCTTAATCTGTAGTTATCGAGGTATGTTCACCTTACGTGATATACCTCTTCAATCAATGATTCAAGTTTGATTCTGGGCATATAAGTTAGTTTATTTCACTACGTATGTGTACGTGTTGTATTGGGATCTGTTCCCTTCATTGGTATTAGAGCATAGTTGTTCTTGTTTCCTGATTATTTGAATTTCATGGTCGAATTGGAGTGAAAACCCGTTTTTCATCGTTACTGCACATGAATTTATGCACAATAAAATGTATTTAGAATACATGGTAGGAACGAGCTTGATGAGACGAGAATTTTGAGTGGTTGCCTGCCGCAAGGCGAGTTCGGAAGTGTGGCATGTCGCCACAATATTAGGTACCCTATGTAGCGGCAAATCAACGCATTTTCGTGAAATTTAGTTCAACGAAAATTGATTTTGAATACATCATTGGTTTTGCATCATTGATACGAGCATTTTGAGAGGTAAATGGTCAATGGAGATGGCCGGACAGAGATACGCGGGCCAGAGGGGTCCGATGCACGTGGGCTTCACACGCCTCATGTGCACGGCACTATAGCCTACCCAAATGCCTCACATACTCGATTTTCTCTATCCCTAAACTGATTTAATGCTATCCCAGACCTGGTTTAGAGTATTCTCAACTTGGATCAAAACATTCCAAACCCGATTCGGTTCGATTCCGACCCGATATAGAACCCGACCCGTTGGCCCAATCAACTGTTTACAGTTGACCGGTTAAAGCTTCTTTTTGAAGTTGCACTTTGGTCCTCAACCGTTTACAGAATTGCAATTCAATCTCTAATTTTTTCGGAGAAATTTCAAATTTGCCCCAAAATCTTTTGGAAATTGCAATTTAGTCCCTACTTTTTCTCAAAATTGCATTTCGATCCTCAAACTTTGGGACATTGCATTTTGAGCCGTTGAGCGAGCATTGACTACTCAAAACATAAACTTTGATCGGCTCATATGAATACATATAAGCTCCATTTTGGATGTGTGAGGTATCATTGTGGTTGTCTCAAAATTATCTTCAATTTGGTATATGATTTTGACATATTGATGTAACGACTAGAACCTCCAATCATCCTGCTTTGATACTGACCAAAGCAGAGCCACTATATCTTCTAATCTAAAAAAAAAAAAATGTTCCCACTACGTGGGTTAGCATAAAGCTAGCAAGAAACACACCCAATAGAATCGTTCGTAACTTAAGTCCAGATTTCTATATTCATTACATTATAAGGTATGCTCAAGCAAGGTGGAATAACAAAACTAATTAGATTACTACATAATCATAATCTGGCCATATTAACTAATCGAGTACCAATAACCATTTCAGAATTCCAAATAGCAATATGAACAAACCGACATATCAATGAACATATGGATGATTCATTTGACAAGTAATACACGGATGAGGCATTCATGTCACTCACGCATGTCTTCGTCAACCCACGGTTGACCCATCGTTTGCGACACTCCGTCAACCTCAAGTTGACCTATCCTCTATTTTGAGGCTCCAGTTGAATGCTACCCTCTCCTCCGAGGCTCCATGGATATGTGTGTAGCATTCCTCACACTTGAGTTTAGATGCCTTATAATCGTTGCTAATATCAAAACAAAGGAGGGGACGGGCGCTGTTTCTGGGGGTTTACGGTGGCACATAATGGCCATAATGGTGGTAGCGGGTCGTTGACGGAGCTAAGGTGAGCTGGTGGCGGTCGGCGGAGACTAGTGGTGCGCGAGATGGCTAGAGGAAGGAGGATGGGGTGTCGCTTGTGGAACAAAGAGGGCGAGGGACTCGGGAGAAAGAGAAGGGAGAAAAGAGAGAGGGAATACATGAGAGAGAGAGAGAGAGAAAAGTGGGTGGGGAAGTGACTAGGACAAGATGGGTTGGTGGGTGACGCGGGGGGTATTTCTGGAGGCTTACGGCGGCACGCAACGGCCATAATGGTGGTAGCGGGTCATTGACGGAGCTAAAGTGAGCTGGTGGCAGTCAGCAGGGGCTAGTGGTGCGTGAGATAGCCGAAGGAAGGAGGATGGGGTGTCGCTTGTCGAACAGAGAGAGCGAGAGGGATTCAGGAGAGAAGAGAGAGAGAGAGAGAGAGTAGATTTGACATCCCATTTTCAATAGCGTTTAAGCGGTAAAGAACGATCGATTAGTGTTTGAAAGCTGACTTAAAAAGCAAATAAATGAAAAAGAATTGGGCCAAGTTAGGAATGGTCAAGAACTCGAAGAAGTTAGCAGTACATTGATCATATGAATAAAGAACTAATGTGTGATCGTTGGACATCTTGAATTAGACAAGTTTTTCCTTGTAAAGATAGGCCTTGATGGATTTAAGGAATCGATTCAAGATCCTACCAAATTTCGGAATAGTGTTTTTATGTGAAGATTGAAATGGAGTCTATAAATTCTTCGAGTACGGACTGCTATACTTCACATTCAAGGGGAATAAGAGATGATAAATTATAATCATCATCTTGTATTACACATAAGTGGCCACCAGGAATTCGTTGGCCTTCATTAAGATGTAAATTCTCATGAGAAAATGACCCATGACCCGAGAGCTCTTTGTCTTGCAATTTTCATCGCGCGTTCGAGAAGAAAATGCTCGTTCAGGGTCATTCAGAGTTCGAATTGAACTCCGTTTTTTCTGCACGACCATAAGACAAAAAGGAATTTGAATATGAACTCCAATTACAAGAGAAGGGGACTAAAAATTATCATTTTAGACAGGAGTGAGCCTTGGACATAACATGAGTGGAGAGGGCAATAATGAGTTCTCTTGGGATTTAGGCGAGCATTTAAGTGTCATGAATATCAAATAGGCATTTTCGACATGTGCGCATGGATGGATGAAGATTCGTGAAGTGAAAGTGTCACGTCCTGACTCTCGGACCCGCGACATCACTTACCAAATCGCAACCAGGTCATAAAAGATAGCATCCCAGGTAACTGCTATCGACCTAAGAATAAATTGCGCATGCGGAACGTGCAATCTTCCATACAATAAAATCAACATGGGATAGGTAAGTTGAAAAGCTAGACAACCCAACGCAAACGTAACTGTTGAGAATAGATGATCTATAACCTTATAGAGCCAACAGTTGATAAATACAACCCCATGCTTCAGGGCGGCCCTCTAGGACTCACAAAAAGATACAGGAGTCAGGTAAGGTTAATTCTCATCTATCCCAAAATAGTACCCCCACAAAATACGTCACCAGTTCCCTAACCCCAAAAGAAACCTAACCCTCTACTGGGTAAAAACGACATCTGGATCGTCATAACCAATCGGGGGAGCCGGGTCGTCACAGGAACTCTACCTGGAATGTATAGAGGGGGTTACTGACTACTCAGACTCGAGCTCGGACTGTATACCGAGTGCGGGATCCACCACCTCCCCATGAGGCGTATCAATATCCATTGGATCCTAGGCGGGGACATTAGGGACTCCCTGAAAAGGTGGCCCCTCAAATCTTCTGAGCGGATCAAAGAGATCCACCACATCGTGAAGATACCAAGCCTTGAAGAGGTATGCCACCAGTTGTGGCATCCCTTCATCGACCCATATCGTCGTGATGCGACGTTTCCACATTTGGTCCTTACCTGGTACCGGGTGGAGATTGACATCTTGTGATGAGTGGGTGGGGGTACTGAATCGCACCGGTCTCTTCATTACTTTGAACCTGAAAAGTTATCTCATGACGGGGTGAGAATTTAATCTCAGTGAATCAAGCCTAATCTCGGTTAGGACACTGATTCGCCTAGGATAATCTAAGCACCACAGTAAGCCACAAGATATAAACACATATATACCAATAAAATATATCCGTCAAATCAGCAACCAATTAAGGTACCACTACTCAGACGTACACCAAACATCACACAAGTCCATTCTTAAACAATGACCCACGCGACTGGCGTGATAGAAACATCAATAGTGCGATCCCGTACTCATCTGGCAGGATTAGGCTACGTTCACTTTACCCTCTCAGCGACGGCTACTACAAGCGGTGTATCTAGTGCACCCGGCACGTCACTACAAGTAGGCATTCCTTAAAAAGGAGCTTCGGTCCGTCACAAGTTGCGATTGTCATTCAATAATCCCTTAAAACCGTACGATTAACACGAGACATGCATTATCGTGCTTCTAACAAGACGCGAGTTTCCATATTTTAGGTACGGTACGAGTACCGATAGTACAATACGAACTTGCCAAGTAACGTCATTGATCCTTTAATGACCACACAAATCACATTCGGCAATCAACTCATTGTTTTTTTTTTGGTAGGGGGCAATCAACTCATTGTTCATCTATGATTAATGCCAAAATTCATACAGTAATGCAACTGACACGACCCCAAGGCCCACAAGACTCACAGTCGAGCATTTCAGCCAGGCAACCAAATCAATCAGGCGATTAACGCACTCGTGAGCAATTAATCCAACCCGGCAATTTCGAGCTCAATTCGTATTATAATTATTATTTCTCAGTCGATTTATAATAATCAATCGCTTGCTCGTCTCTAACCTATCGCTCGCTCGCAAACAACCACAATCAATCAATCAATTGATAAATTACCACAAATAGCCACAGACAAATAATCGATCGGCCATTTGAGCCATCAGCTTTGCTGTATCATAAGTCTGCTCTGAAGCCATAGGGTCGGCTTGGTGAACTAAAGCCACTGGTGGAGCATTCATACTAGAGCCTGGGATGAACATGTCCGCCATCGACAAAAAATGCTCTTGGTTCTTACCTAGACCATTAGCTGCTGGAGGTGCTAGAGCTTGAGATGTCTGGTTAGGCAACTACATTCTAATCACGAGACTTGCCAACTCCATGTCCGCCATTTGAGAGACCATGTTGTCCATTCTGGTGTTCACTGCGTCTATATACTCTTAGAGAGCCTCTTGGATCGCAGCGTTCATTTCAGCTTTATCAGCCATTTTCTTTGCGACTGACCTGGTGATATGTGGATGACCCATGATAGATTACCTTCAAATAAAAACCGTGCGAAGATCAGAAAAATGAGTGAGACTAATGAGCCAGTCCATGACAACTCTCTAGACTTAATAAATAGAGCAAAAAATCTGAATCATGTAGTTTTTTCGATTCCGTTGGCCGTTGTGATAAAATTTGTCATAATTCGTAAGTCGATAAAAAAAAAATTCTCCAATTTTGCGAGCTAATATAGGGCTTAATGATGAACAACTTTTATGTTCAAACTTAAGGCTAAAAGTGGACCGATCAGTACAGTTTAATATTTCTTTCGAAAAAATTATGCCCAGAAAACTGTTCTGTCCGATTTTTGTTAAATGAACGAAGGACTCTCTTAAAAATGTGAATTAAGGTCTGGAATTTTGCAGATTATTAGTTTAGACATCAACCTACAACTTTAGTTTTTCTTGGTTCGACGAAGGAGGTCATTTCAAAATGGTAATCTACAAAACAAAATGAGTGCGAGTGAATTGCCGAAATTCCAAAATACATTATCCTTGATGAAAATTTGTCAAATAAATGGAAAACATCACGAATTATTCTCAAAATTTTACAAATGATAGGTCTAGATATTCCGAATATTTTCCGTTTAGACACCAAAATTGAAAGAAGTATAAATAAAGCCCTAAAAAATTAGATCATGCGGAGCAACAACCTAGAAATAATAACAACCAGAACAATACTCAAATGAAACAATGAACAGAACTAGCAAATAAAGACTCTAGCTATCTCGAGCTATAGACTTCTGGGGGACAACTTGAATCTTGAGCTTCTTGTACTTATCCTCATTCCTCTAGGCTTCTTCTTTAGCTTTGGCGAACTTTCGCTAGAGACGATTGATCTCGAAACGCTTTGTATCTTGAACAGCCACTTGAGGTATCATTGGGAGCCATTCTTCGAGATGACATGCCCCTCGATGTAACTGACTGTGGTATGGTATGTCTTGACATTTCCTGAGAGGATCCATTTGGGGAACATGAGCTTGGTTGGTCAATAGCGCTTCCACATAACATGAGCAAGGGTGGCGTGCTCCTCGAATCTATGGTCCTTCAAGTCAAATTGTATACGAACCACTACACTCTTTGGCTTTGGAGGGATTGATTGTATCATGGCATATTGCCGAACAACTCTGATCGGATAGTATTCTGTGATGCCAGAGATTCCCAAAAGAGGGACAGGTGCCTCGTCTCGTCCTCTGATTCTAGCTTCTTCCACTTTGAACCAAAGAGCATGCCATAGGAAAGTCACGGGATTTGGGTTTACTAACAAGACTAGTAGTCGAGAATAGTGATACTCAGGAATACGGTCTTGTTCATTCTTTAACTTTAAGAGATGATGTTCAAATTCTGAAATTTTTGGTATTTCAAGGTATTTTCCAAATTCAGAAAAATGAGAAAGAAATCAAACTTGACGAATTTCAAGTGAGGTTCTAAGTGTTTTATCTTGATTGGCTTTAAACTTGGTAAGCAAGATGAAGGTTTTAGCCAAGATAGCATTAACAAAATTCTTTTCATTATTGACTTGTCTTGCAAAATATGCTATCATGGGGTCAATTGAGTTCTCTTTATGTGGAAAAATGATTGAGCCAAAGAATAACAGGATAAAAATTTTGGCCTTATCATATATGCATGGAGTTTTTCCAAAACATATTTCTAGAAATGAAAGGGGACAACTCTCGTGGCTCCCTTTTAAAACTTTTGTCACTTCATCTCGATTGACGTTCATGTATTCAGACAAAATAATGACAGGATCTTCGCCAAGTGGTGGAGTGACTAAACCCGAGTCTAGTGAATTTCCAACGAGAACACTATACTCTTCTAGAGTTGGAGTTAGCTCATGCTTACCAAATATGAAGGTAATAGCCTGTGGACTCCAGAACTGCACCAATGCGTGAATGAAACCAAATCGCATATGGATATGAATCAAGGGCAACATCCGGCCAATACGGAATCTAACTATCCCTCATTCATCCTCATTCAAATTGCTCTACCATTGCTTCAGTTGATCCTTTGTTGGAGTTATGACTTGAATCATCCCCATAATTTACAGCTCGAGACTATGACTCATCTAAAAATTGCCATGGATAGACCCAAAAATATAAGTAAATAGGAAAGCATGAGTAAATGGTTGAAGAGAATACCGCCATTAGACGTCTGAAATAAACAATCACATAGACATGCAGATGAAATGTAATGTGAAGTTCGATTCTTACTAGTAAGTTTTAACAAAAGTGGAGCCCCAAGGATACCCAAATTGAACCACCCTGGTTTGTGATTGTATCATGATCCCCCGTAGATATTCGGCTCAGCCAAGTATTAACCTGCATCACATGGCGAACGACATGGGTGATGAATCATGGCATCGATTTGAAAGAGTGCGGGACTTGAAAAGGGAGACTCAAGCTAGGTGGTGATGGCCAGAGTGTCCCTATTCAAATACCATCCTAAGCCTAGCCATTCAGGTCTAATGGCGGGTTATGTGTGTCAAGTGTGGATGCAAAGGTAGTAGAGACATGCATAGGAGTTTATATCAAAACAACGCTTCAATATAATCCCTCAAAAAATATATTCCTACTCTAGCCTGCAAAAAACACTCCACCCCTTATCACTCCAGAGCTGCAAAAACATTTAACACCTTATAAATGAGATTCAACCAAGATTAATCAAGGCAAGACATCAATGGAATTTTTATAGGCCTAAGTCCAATAAAACTTTTATTTTTTTTGAAAAATTCATGTGAACCAATTAAGTTTTGAATTTTTTTCAAAAAATTAATTGTCCCCTGTGGAGTCGCCAAGCTGTTGCGACCTAAAAAAAAATAAGTTCCTTTTTAGACTAATGGATTATCAGGTTAATTTTAATGATTAACCTAATACGGACTCTCCTAAGCCTTACCAAATCACAACTTAGATTAATTAGAAATGATTAAGAATTTGGAGTCGCCACTAATCGTTATTGGTAGGTTGATTAGAAATCTAAGTAAAATAGCGGGAGAACTGTTTTACTTCTACGAACTAGAGATTGTGGTTTCGGAGGCTTGATTACACTAGTTAATCAAAACTAATGTCCGTTTGGTACCTCAATTCCATGTGAGACGTCCTAAATTGACGACTCGAGTTGAATCAATTTTACTCTAAATTCAAATGAGGAATTTTTTTGTTTTCACTTTTTAGATGAATGCATGGTACAAAGAATGCATGGATGAAACTACCGGAATGACAACTAATATGCAAATTTAATGTCGAATTACCCTATATGTAAAAATTAACTAATAGATTAAAACATGCTAAATGACACTAATTACATGCAATAACTATTTATTCTGGCATGCAAACAATAAAAAGAAGAACTAAACATGCAAATCGAATTGATTGAACTAAAATGCATGAAGACTAAACATGATTTTTAACATCGCATATCGTAGCATGACATGGTATAGAGATGAGCAAAAATACATGACATGGCATAATGTCGTGGCAAGGATGGATGACATGGAAAAACACAATGATGCAAGCTAAATTATATGATATGTGATGCAAATGATTTTTTTTTTGTATTTTTTTGTTTATATGCAATGCGTGAATTACATGTCAAACGTGTTATACAATTATGTATTACACGATGTGAGACAAATGACAATCCAACCCCATCTTCATTTCAAGTTATGTTTTACATGTATACGGGAAAAATCTGAGAAAAATCCTAAATCGACCCTAAACTTAGTCAAAAACTAATCAAAGAAAATTGAAGTTGTCGCCGATGCCTTCATTCTCCGGGCCCGCAGCATGAGCCATTCATGAGTCACTTGTTTTCTCTTCAGATCATCCATCTTCTTGGCCGGCGAATTTTTTGGAATAGTCTTGATCGCTTGTCGCCTTTTCTTTATCTTAAGAAGAGTTTCGAAATTGTTTTCCTTGGCCATGTTCGTCTTAACTTTGACTCGATGATCGGACACTCTAGAACTTTTAGTCAAGCTTGGTGGATACATCCTTTTATTTTTAAGTCCAATTACGAGCATTCAATGAATTGAGGCACGAATGTGCAACATAGACATGCGACGATGAGACATGCTAATGATAATGCGATGCATGTAATTTTCGAAGATTATGAGTGATGCATGTATATAATTCTCGAAAATCTTGATGAACTAACGAGCAGATTTTTTTTTTGTCCATTTTTCATTATTTTCGGCAATGAGGAAAAATTGACTTGATAGATATGCATGAATATTTTGAAAATATGGAATGCAATGGGTGATATTTGAAAATATATTATTGATATGCATTAAAATATGAGATATCCATGGGATATGCTTAAGATATTCATGAAATATGCATGAATGTGATCCTCGCTCTTCCTTTTTTTTAAAAATTCGGCCATAGTGAATTTTTTTGAGATTTTTGTTATCTTGACTTTGTTTGCTCAAAACTTAATGAGGTAAGGTTTCTAAGAAACCTTATCTTCCTAAAAAAGGATCAATTAGACATGGTTTGTAATAGACCATATCTTACTAATTTGTTTAGGAATCTTCAGAATATAGCAAGAATCAATCAAGATATCAATCCGTCAATCAATATTCACAGATAAATCACAACCACCATGTTCCTTTCGAAATTTCCAAAAAATAATTCCCACATCTCGAATTTTTCTTTTGAAAAAAAAAAAGGCTTTTCAGATATAGCAAATTAGACCTAAATGATGATAGGTCAGGCTGACTAAATTCGAGATATTACAAAAATTATATTCTGACGGTTTAGATCAAAAAAGCCATTATCTTAAATTTCCAAAAAAAAAGGTTCGCTTAATGTTGGCATCACGCAAAACAAGAACATTCAACGATTCTTAAGGCATACATGCTCGGATTAAGCCATAGTGTGTTCGACGTTACCTTAGCTTGCGGGATGAAAACGGGGGTGATTTGGAGCGAGAAAAATCGCCGGCCAGCAGCTTCAGCTGGAGCAGGCGGACGACCAAGGATGGTGATGGCAAAAGGACGACGGTGGCCGCACGAAACAACGGTGGCTGGACGGCGACATGGCTGGCTTCATCTGGGGTGGCAGCAGTGGCGACCGAATAGGGGAGGCGTCGACGAGGAAGCGGCGGTGGTAGCTGGATGGCGACACGAGCAGGAGCGGGGGCCGTGGCTAGCTTCGTCCGGGGTGGCAGTAGCGGCAACCACATAGGGGAGACGTCGACGAGGAAGTGGTGGTGGCAGCTGGATGGCGACACGAGTAGGAGCGAGGGGGTCACGAAATAGCGGCGATGGAAGGTGTCGGGCGGAAGGCGTTGAGCAAAGAGGAGTAGAGACGCGGCTGGAATGGCGATGCGGCTGACTTCGTCCGGGGGTCATGTTGTTGATGGAGGTGCAGCGGCATTGGAAGAGCGAAGGAGATGTCGCGTGCGAGAGAGAGAAAGAGATGAAAGAGAGAATATGTATCTCCCGTCATAAATTCTGTCGTCCGCCCCGCCTAACCTTAAGCATAACGATGTATATATATAGAGGATTAGGGTAATATTTTAGGATTCAATTTTGACCATCGAGATTTCATGCGGGATATACACCGTAGAATTGAAATTTTCTGAATATCCAAGGCTTTTCATGGAATTTTCGGCCATTATAATGAGTAATTAATTAAAAACCTTGCTCTCACAAAATTAAAATGGACTGAATGGAATTTAAATTTGAGGTTATATAATTTTCGGCAATTCCGGTTCCGCCGCCCGTTAAATCAAGCTTAATTGATTCGCCCTTGACTGACTGCCGATGTAAAATAAAATATGTAATGCATGAGAATTTCTTTTTGTGATAATTATGATTAACTTTTATTTTGTGAAATCAATGAATATTCTAAAAATTAAAATTTAGGTGTCAACAATGTAGTTTCCTAGTGGAGCCGAATCGAGAACCGGAACCGTAACCGGAACTTGTAAATCCTAAAGGACAAAACCTAACAAAATGCTCATTCACAATTCCAAAAGCTTCAACTACTCACGACGCACGGCCTCCTTTTTGTCGACGACTTGGGTAAAAAGACCTCATTTTTTATGTTTTTTTGGTTGGATTTCGATCATATTCGGGCCATTGAAGCTCCGACGCTTCTCGATATGAAATTCTTTATGTTGCTCAACTGCAGAACTCTCAGTGTCAATTCGTTCTATGAGTTTGGTTATCTGAATGGACGGAATCGTTGAACGCCAAGCCCTGAATTTCGAAAGGTACTTTCGCGTCTAGGATCCTCTGGTAAAAAGCTCAATTACTCTTCGCACCTCTTGGGTTTCTGCTATCGGTTAGGTTATGTCTTCATGGATTTATGTCGGGAATTTCTTCGAGCAATTTTTTTTTTTTGGAAGGCTCTCTCGATTCTTTATTTTTGGGCGTACTGTAGAGAAAATTGGGAAGCAAAGACAAGATTATCTGTTCTTGGGTGGTTAGAATTTGGTGATTTCGGCATGATCTTGATAATTGAGGTAGTGATCGTTTGGTCTGAGCATAGAATTGCAGATTTGGGAGGATGCCATAGGAGAATTGCAATGTAGGATTGTGTTTGCTAATAGTGATTTGTGAGGACACCCAGATGAGAATTGCGGCATAGGAATGTGTTTTCTAATGAGCTTGCTTTGCTTGACTCGTCTATTTCTTCCCTTTCTTGTGTTTTGCCCCTCATTGTCTCATGTCTTGCCCCTCAGCTTCCGAGCTCATTATGTGTTTGACCTTTCACATTTTGATGCTTGTAATCTTGACGCTGGCCGCTTTGCAGGTTGATTTTGCATCATGCTATTGCAAAGTCGATTCCGGGCTAAAGACAGTTGTGGGCGCAAAGTTGGTTTCAATTGGCAATTTGTGCTTGTTTCAACACATTAAGTTCTGTGTTTGCTTCTTAATTGTAAGATAATGGATGCTTGGTAGAATGGAATATTTACCGGGTATTGTTCTCGGGCCTTTGTCGTTAAGTTCATTGTTTCACTAACATTGTCAATATGAATGTCTGCTGCTTTGATGTGATGGAAATCATATTGGCATGTTCTCGGATACTTGGAACCGGACCTTAAAACTTGTAACAGGATAGATTTCAGGTTCTAAGTTTCATGATATACATAGTAGATTTTAAGTTCCGAAATATGAAGAAGCTGTACTAGCAGGTAGGTTCTAGGAACCTGTAACCTACTTAGAGGCTGAAACCGCTTACCTCTAATAAGGGGTAAATAAGTCTATTGCGGGAAGTCCACTCATAATGCAATAAAATTAGAACTAATAAGGATGCATTTTATTATTTAGAAAAAGGACAATTTCCTTAATTTTTAATATGTTCAATGTGATTCCTAAACTATAACTTAATGTGTGATGTGATCTATGGACTTTTAATTTTTAAAATATTTTTTCTAAATTATGGGTACATATTCAATTTAGTTCCTGAATTATATAAAAATATTCAAAATTGTTGCTAAATTTGAATTAATTGAATGACAACATTGAGCAATTTTATATAGTTCATGAATTAAATTAAACATATATCAAAAGTTCAAGAATAGCATTTAGCAAATTAAAAGTTCAGGACCACATTGCATATTGACCTTAAGTTTAATGATAACTACATTAAATAAATTAAAAGTTTAAGGATCTCATTGCACATGAGCCCAAAGTTCATGGGCCACTTGTATTATTACACTTTCACGGCTTGATTTTGAGTACTTTATCTATCTAATCTCTACAATTAATTTGAATTTTCACCTAGTGAAAACACTCACTCATATAGCCCAATTCTAATTCACTACGGAATTATTTTTAATTACCAATGATTTAGCTAAAAATAATAATTTAAGAGTGACTGAGGCGAAGGCTTTTAATTTACGATCTAAATTTAAGCATATCAAGTCAAGCAATACCCTATCCAAAGGATATCGAAAGGCTACGCAAAGTCGAGATTTTTAGACAGCACAGATGGCTTCGACGCAGAACGCTTTTGTCAGCAACTGGTAGAATATGAATGAACACATCAAAATCCCCGATGCTCCAATCGATAGAGCGGACACGGAGTCAAAGGCGTGCGGCATTAACCTATGCAACCCCCCTTGAGTACGAACGAAAGAAGATGAGCTGCTAACGGGGCTAGTTTTGCTGTTGAAAGATGGAAATACATCAACAAAAAGAAGGAGAAGAAAAAGAAGAATGGGGTCAAAAACTAAAAGGAACGACAAAAAGCATAACGCAACGAAAGCGCTTTCCACCTTGGGCCTCGCACCCCTCCTCTCTCTCTCCCTCTCTGTCGTCCAAAGGTGTCGGAACGCTGAAAGTTCTCGTCCACCAAACCTTCGACTCCGTGGATCGCTCTGCCTTCTGAAACAGTTTGGGGGGTCACCGACAGGCTCTTTTTGCTCCCCTCTTCCTCTTCTTCGTTCGCACTCCCATTCTTAATCTCCACGAGTTCGACGAGGAACCCAGCGGAAAACAAACACCCACCGACAGCTGACATATATTAACCGATCCAGGAAGCAGAAATAGGAAATCACTTCTTACGTGGATTGATTTTTCAAGAAGATCCGCATCACATGACGCCTTGTAGAATCAAGAAAGGCTCGTGAGTAGGAGAATAATGAACACGTTGAAGGAGAGGGTCTCGGAGAAGCTTTCGCGTCTCTTTGCTGATTCTCCGGATCCTTCCTCTCCTTCTCCGCCTTCGCAATCAAGCGGCCATTCGGACGAACCCCAGGTAACTTTTCTTGCATCTTCTTTATGTGCGCATCTACGTTTGTGCACATGCACTTGTTTGCGTCATTGGTTTGATGTGTTCTGTTTCATTTTTATTGGGATGTGGTTGAAACGCGTTCTGGGGCTCTTTATGTCTGCGGGATGTAGCTTGTGTTGGTGGAGAAGTAGGGTTTTGATTGTCGTCCAAACAGTTTGGGATGTTGTCAATGGTGTCGGAAGTTCTTATGAGATGAAAAATTGGTGTTTCGAAGGAGACTGAGATCAGGTGAAGCGGGTGGAGGCGGATTCAAATGTAAGAAAATGGGGCTTGATCTGCGTGTCGCAGACGTTAAGGCACCAGGGATTGGGTTCTGGATCAGCTGGTTGATGCTCAAGTCAAGTAGGAAAGGGTGTACGATAGTGATTATAAGGGCGTGATAGGTGTTTAGCGTAGTTAACTTGATTGGGCTGCGGTTTCTGACCAATACTTATGTCGAGCCGAGTAGCCACTGTTGAGCAGTGGCGTTGGACTATGTGGTCTGTGGATTCTGAGCTGACAGATGTGGCTGTTGTCACTTGGTGGATAAGGAATTAATCCGAGATTCATTACTTACCTGATCTGGACGATCCAGGTCTTTCAAGGGCCCTCTCTCAGTTTAGGTTGGTATCGAGGTGAGCACTCGCTTTTTCTCATTTGATCTTTTATATGCTTCATCCTCAGCCTATCTTGAGTAGACACCCTGAGCAACAATTGGTATGGAGAAATGGATTGAGATGGAACCAAAAAGAGGAAAATATAGGATGGACATAGGAGTGCAAATTGGATATTTCAGTTTTTATATATGGTTATGACATTGGAGTGAGATGAGAATTCTAGAGGCTATGGAAGGACATGTTTCCCAGTCACGGTCTATTCCTATTTAAATGTTATGATGACATGTAGAAATGGTTTGCAGCTGTATATTCTGATTTGCCTGTTGATCTTAGCTGAAATTGGGCGACATCACCAGTAATATTGATGGACTGGTCAAACATCAGATATCACAACTTGGAGTAAAGGTGCCACAGTCACCCTCAAAGAGATGGGCCTGCTCCAATTGTCAAAAACCATGCATCTTTGAAATTTAGTGGCTGTGCCAGTCGATCTTGGCTCTAATTGGCTTAAATTCTTCATTCAATTTTTCTATTTTGTGTTGCAATTGAGAACTACTTTCTTTGTACTTCTTAGCTGGCTTACATTCCTTTGCCATGCAATGACATTTTTCCTAAGGAGTGGACTCTGCTATACTGTACCAGATGCTCTGTGTCAGCATTGCCTGTCATTCTTGTCCTTGTGCTCAAATTAGTATTATTGAAAAGGCATAGGCCTTGTGTAACTCGGCTCTCTATTATAGTGATGATAATAGACTTGTTTAGCTTAGTCACTAAGAAGAAAAAATTGATGAGGCGTCACAAGGTCACGGATATAAGTCCTTGCCTTTACTTTTTATCATCTTTTTCTGAACAGGGATGCATGATCCATTACTCGTTGGATATACTATTTTCTAACTGTTGACTCAGTTTTGTGTGCTCAATTTACTTGTTGTAGGCCAGGCCGAGTTCTAAAGAAGGGAAGTCTCTCGCTTCGTACTTTTCTTATGTCATTCCATCTAGCAGATTTGATGGACTCAGATCAAAGAAGTGTGAGCAGGACGTTGAACCATATCAATTGCTTCCTGCTGAGTGCAATGATGAAAAACATGAATGGCAAGATGTATCTTCAGAAGGTTTTGTAGAGCATACTCTAGACAAAAGCAAAGCAACAGTTGATAGCCATGAAAATTCAAAAAAATGTGCTTCAGTCTGTGAGAACAGGAGATCGGGAAGTACGAATGAAGAAGATGAAGGAAGTACCAGTGGTTCTGACTTGTTTGAAGAGGCAACTGACAAGCATTGGTCAAACAAGCCTCTTCATAATCTCATGGACGATTCTGTTTTTATCTCGCCTGATCTATATGAATTTTTTTACTCATCCCTTCCAAACCTTGTGAAAGGTTGCCAATGGGTGTTGCTATACAGGTCAGTCTCTTTGTTATCTTGCCGTAGAGAGCCCTTACACATTGTGCCAAGTGGTTCTTCCATATCTCTTTATCAAGCTGAATATAAACTTTTGACACAAATGTCCGTATTTTGAGAATTTTAATTTTATAGTTATCATTTTAAATGAAGGGCAGTACGCTGAGACATGGTATCTCACTGCGTACACTTATCCGCAAGAGTGCTGACCTTTCTGGCCCCTGTTTGCTGGTATGTCACTTTCAATGTTCAACTGTACTTGCCCTAGGGAAATCTCCTGTTGATGTTTAGGAGATTTCAATAAGAGAGGCCCTGCACGAACCTTTTGTTTTACTCCATCTTCTAGCGAGTAATGGCTAGTGATGATGCTGGTGTCTTATGCACCTAGATTGTTGGTGACATGGAAGGAGCAGTATTTGGTGGCATGCTAGACTGCCCCTTAAAGCCTACAGCGAAAAGGAAATATCAGGTGGTCCATAACATTCTTTATTTGCTGTCTTTGTATTTGTGATCATATTCATTCCTCTCTTGATTATGCTATTTTAGCCTTCTTTCTTGATTCGAAGGATTTTTCGGTAATGGGTCCTTGTTTACTCGCAGGGGACAAACCAAACATTTGTATTCACAACATTATATGGGCAACCAAGATTATTTCGTCCAACTGGTAAAATCATGCAATTTGACTTTTACCTTTGCAGAGGTTGTTGGAAAAGGATGTATTGTTCACAGAAGAAATATCATTCTTTTTTTTGCCTTGGTTAGTGGTTTTGTCTGTGGTATAATTGGTTGTACTGACCCAAGTAATACATCAACATCAATAACACCTTTATCCCAAACTAGTTGGGGTCGGCGGTCGATGAACCCCAAAGAATCATAAAAATAAAATCAGAATCAAGGGAGGGAAAAGAGATAATTGTGTAAAAATAAATAAGTATATATATATCTATCTATCTATACAATACCCCTCCATAATACTAATAGCCTTCCTCCACTCCGTCCTAAGACAAACTGTATGCCAATCTATTTCCCACTCCATTAAATCTTGTTTTACTGCTTTCTCCCAAGTAAGTTTCGGTTGACCTCTTGCTTTTTTCGTGTTATGCTCTCGATAGCAAACTTCTGTTCATACTGGTGCATCTAAGGGTCTTCGGAGAATATGCCCAAACCATCTCAATCTATGCTCTCTCATCTTTTCCTCCACCAGTTCTATTTCAACTTTTCGTCGAATATCTTCATTCCTTATCTTATCCATTCTTGTATGACCACACATCCACCTTAACATCCTCATTTCCGCTACTCCCATTTTATGCTCATGTTTCCTTTGTGCTGGCCAACATTCAGCTCCATATAACATGGCAAGTCTGACTGTTGTTCTATAAAATTTTCCTTTTAACCTAAGAGGAATTTTGCGATCACACAAAAATCCCGATGCACTGCGCCATTTCATCCAACCTGTTCTGATTCTATGACCTACATCCTCATCAATCTCTCCCTCCTTTTGCAATATTGATCCTAGATATCTAAATGTATCTTTTTTGGGTACCTCCTATCCGAGCATATTTACGGCTTCTTGATTCCCTGTTCCTGCCGTGTCAAACTTACACTTCAAGTATTCTGTCTTACTTCAACTTAGCGTAAATCCTTTTGATTCCAACGTGCTTCTCCATACTTCTAACTTAGCGTTAACCCCAGCCCTGGTCTCATTAATAAGCATGATATTGTCTACAAATAGCATAGACCACGACACCTCATCTTGAATATCTTTTGTTAGCTCATCCATAACCAGGGCAAAAAGGTAAGGGCTCAAAGCAGAACCTTAGTGTAAGTCTACTGTGATTGGAAAATAATTTGATATGCCATTACAAGCCTTCACACATGTAGTAGCACCGTTAGACATGTCCTTGATTGCCTCGACATATTTTGAAGGTACTTTTTTCTTCTCAAGAATCCATCACAAAACCTTTCTTGGAACCCTATCATATGCCTTCTCGAGATCAATAAACACCATATGGAGGTCTTTCTTTCTTTCTCGATATCTTTTCATCAATTGTCGTATTAATAAAATAAACTCCATGGTAGATCGTCCTTGCATAAATCCAAATTGATTGACAAAAACCTTGGTCTCTATTTTCAAACGATGCTCAATAACTCTCTCCCACAGTTTCATTGTATGGCTCATAAGTTTGATGCCTCTATAATTAGAACAATTCTGGATATCCCCCTTGTTCTTGTATATAGGCACAAGTATACTCTTCCTCCATTCATTAGGCATCTTATTAGTATGGAGGATCTTGTTAAAAAGACTAGTCAACCAACTTATTGCTACATCCCCTAAGTATCTCCACATTTCAATAGGAATACTATCGGGTCCCAAGGCTTTACTAGTCTTCATCTTTTTTAATGACTCCTAACTTCTCGTGCTTTAACTCCACGCACAAACCTTCTATTTGAATCATCAGAAGTATCTTCCAAATCCGCCTCACTTCTATCGCTCTCCCCATTAAAAAGTTTGTTAAAATAACTCATGCACCTACCCTTGACGTCTTCATCTCTTATCAAGAGTATTTGATTTTCATCCTTGATACATCTAACCTGTGTCAAGTCTTTACTTTTCTTGTCTTTTGATTTTGCAAGTCTATAGATGCCTTTTTCTCCTTCTTTGCTCCCAAGTTTGATATGCATTGACTGGTTGATTTGCTCCCAAGTTTGATATGTACTGACCCAAGTAATAAGGACTATAAAAGAACAAAATTATCTTTGATATGCATTGACTGGTTGACTCTTTAGCATCCCAGTTTCCTCAGTATCTGTAGTTCTGAATTCAGCATTATCAAGATTTTAAAATTTTCTAGCTGAATCATATCTCTTGGAAACTTATTGATATATTCTCCACGAGGGTTTGTTGCTTGACACATGGTGTCAGGGTAACGGATCTCTTGTTCATACAGTGATTAGTACATTTATTGTCTCTCTGAGCTTAGTACACCCTCCTTCCCCATCTTTTTGCTTTGAAGAACTACACCTTGTTCCCCTCCTTGATCAACTGTCGTAGTTACAACAAGGACTAACTGTAGCATCCAGTTCAGTGTTGAATCTTTATAAATCGTGAGTGAGCTTGAAGTTACTCAGTCAAACCTTGTCACGTCATGGAGTTTCATTGGCTCAAGAATTGGCAAAGGATTGTTTATGGGAAGACCAGAGTAGGCATGATCTACCAATATACAGTCTGGGGTGGTGATTTTCTTGCTTAAGATTTCCAAAGCAAGCAGATAGCTAAATTACGCATGGATCGAAATAATGCTCTTAGCAATTTATGTTCCTAAGGAAATCCTGGAAAAGCTTACCAATCAAATAAAAATAGAGGATAACCTGTTCCACTGCATGTGGGAGTGGGGCAGATAATAAGTTACTCACACTCAGAAGTATTACGTCATATTGTGATCTCAGGACAATTTACAGCTGTATAGGCATAATTACTTCACGGGTTAACTATGCTTTCCTTCAACTGAAATTATATGGAATGTTTGGGATTGGTGATGTTGTGTGTCATGACTCAAGGGCATGTCCTTGATCTCAAGAGATTGAAAAGTATATCAAAATAACTTTGCATGAAGAGTTTCATAATTTCTCACTTAGACAAGATCCTTATCTGAAACTGTATCGCCTGAATTTTTTACAAAGGATACATGTTCTCAGATACTTCACTTTGTGATATGAATTAAGATAATTGACCTGATTTTCTTGATTAGGTGCCAATAGGTATTACTACATATGCGTGAATGACTCCATTGCACTTGGCGGTGGAGGCAACTTTGCCTTGTCCTTAGATGGAGATCTGTAAGTGTCATGTCTACAAGTATATATATTTCCAATATAGGAGTAGGTCCATTTTAATCATCATTTTTGTATCTTATTGTGAAAGATTAAGTGGAACAAGTGGACCCTGTGAAACATTCGGGAGTTTGTGTTTGGCTCACAAATCGGAGTTCGAGGTGAAAAATGTTGAGGTAACAGCCTGCTTTCAATTGCAATCACTTAATGTTGTCAAGATAGATTCTCTCAGACGAAGCATTTGATTTGATGCACAGCCTGCAATTTGCAAAGGCTTTGAATTCATCTTTCAACTTACGTTTTTCTGACGAGTTAGTTTTGTCTTAAGGAGGTTGTTGACTCTTGGTGTATAAAGGTGCATGAATCATCTGCTGAACTCTCTGTTTGTGGGGGAGAAAAAAAAAAGTGAATCAATACGACATCACGTTGGTCCCACTGATTAGATTGGCTTAGCTAAATGGAGTGGAACGCACTATGTATTTTTGTCTTCCTTGCTCGCGGTTTGGCATTTTGTGTTGTTCATACCACTTTAAATAACAAGGCTCTAGCTAAATTGCAATTTCAGCTGCTAATGTTCAATGTCATCTCTATCCGTGAAGATTAGCCTCTAAATTTCGTGCTGTCATTACATTGTTTCATTTGTGGTGCAGTTATGGGGCTTCACTCACTCATCACACTATACTACATGACCTGAAGATGCAACCAGGCCTGCTCGTGCCATTCTCATTAAAGTTCGTTATTGTTTCATTTTTGCCTCAGTATATCCCGCCAGTTAGGTCTATTTATTTTAGTTGGAGGCACCTTTCCAGGTGTATGATGGGGCCAAATGGCTTATTGTGTCAGTCTAAGATTTATTCATGTTTAAACTCATTTCGACTTCAAATGAAGCTTGGCTGCAATTCTTGCAAAACTTCTTATTCAACTTCAACTTGTGTAAGCGTAAGCACCTTTTGTGTGTGCGAGTCGGTACTTTTATTGTCTGTTTTCTTCATTGTGTGGACTTATAAAGAAGAAAAGACACGTTCCGCAGTTTGATGAAATCGTACAGTAATATACGTTAGTGGTTCTCGTATTGGCCAGAGGGATTCCGCTGGGAATTAACAAGTTGATCATAGAAGAACTCGAGATCCATGATTACAGCGAGTAGTCAACTTAGTTAGGGAGTAGCTCTTCGTATGAGGACTTGGGCGCAATGAAGACTGATGAAGCAAAACGCAGAAAGAGACCAAGGGCTTTAGACCAGAAGGAGAAGACCGTTGAAAGAATAAAAAACCAAATCGTGCTACGTATACGTATTTTACGAGACAAACAATGATCTAGAGACGACTCGGAAAGATAGTGTCGAAAAAATATTGTTTGGTGGCATGCTAGAATGGCCCTTTAAAGCCTATCGCTAAAAGGAAATATCAGGTGATCCATGACATTCTTGATTTTGTTGTCTTTGTATTGCCAATCACATTCAAAATCATTTTGCTCTTGATTGAGATATATTAGTCTTCTATATGATTCAAAGTCTCTTTTATGTAATGAGTCCTTGTTTGCTCGCAGGGGACAAACCAAACATTTGTATTCTCAACCTTATATGGGCAAACAAGATTGTTTCTTTTTTGGTTTTTTGGGGTCTGGGCAAACAAGATTGTTTCGACCAACTGGTAAATCATGCAGTTTGAATTTTACCTTTGCGGAGGACGTTGGATAAGGATGTATTATCCATGGACGAAATATCACACTTGCTTTTTTGCCTTGAATAGTGGTCCTGTCTATGGTATAATTTGTCATAGTAAAAAGGAAGATAAAATAATAAAATTATGACGGATATGCATTGACTGGTTGACCCTTTGGCATCCTAGTTTCCTCAGGATCTGAAGCTGCGAATTCAGCATTATCGAGAAAACTGGCTGGAGGGCACTCCAAGTCAGTAGACTGTTCTGATCTGCTGCATAAGTGGCATCCACAATTCTTCTGCGAGGGTTTGTTGCCTGAGTCACAGAATCAAGGCAGCGGATCAAAATAATGCTCTTAGCAATTTAAGGTCCAAAGGCATGCCAAGGAAAAGCTTAACAATCAAATAAAAATAGAGGATAACTAGATCCACTGCATGTGGGATTGGGGTAGATAGTCAGGGACTCACACTCAGAAGTACATTTATCATGTTGTGATCTCAAGAAAATTTACAACTGTATAAGCACAATAACTTCACGAGTTAAACTATCTTTTCCTTCAACTGAAGTTATATGAATGTTTGGGATTCGTGATGCAAGTGTCATGACTCAAGGGCATGACCTTGGACTCGAGATTTTGTTTTTCTTTTTTGGGTCAAATGGTCTTAAGAGATTGAAAAGTAAATAGAAATAACTTCGCACGAAAAGTTTCATAATTCCCACTTTTGAAACTCCATTGCCTGAATTTTTTACACAGGATGTATCGTGAATGCAAACCCACGAGAATATATTATGCATGAGCCTACAAATAGATATATGATATTCTGAAATTTATAATGTGTACTGAAGATGAAGGGTAAACTTAAGATTCTGGATCTAGATATGTTTTACATCAATTAAAGTATTAATTCTTTATAGTTTGTTATCATTTGAACAAAATTCTATGTTCACAACAATTGTCATGATCTTAGGATCCCCAAAAAAGAGCTCACGATCGTCGGACACCCTTTCTTCCAAGCCGGACCTTTCAGCGACTTTGATAATTACCGTGTTCCTAGACGGTCAAATATGGACTTCCCAGCTCCATCACATAAAGACCGCTCTCTAATAATCTTGGAGATTCCATGTGACGGCGAATAGTTACTTCTCGCGGTTGCCTTGCTGGCCGTCAGGAGATAAAATATTACAGTGGAACAACTATTTGCAGAGAGCATTTCAAAAGGCCACAGAAAGGTCAAAGGAGAAATTCTACACTCAACCTTAGGAAAATTTGGATTTAGTACTCAATTCCATTTAGAAATAATATTGTGATAAAATAATACATGTAGTAAAAGTTTAGGATTAATATTGTGCTTTAGGTAGAGTACAAAATCATATTGAACAAAAGTAAAAAGTTTATGAACTAGATTGCATGTTAGAACAAAGTTTGGCTAATTTTCAAGTCTCCTGATACAGAAAATATTGGATGCTTTACACCATTCATAGATCCACACGTGTCTCTCTAGCGCACTTCTCGAACTTGTTTCTGTGGGTCCCACTTTTTCTATCTCCTCCCGTCCGTCTAATTCACCTGCAATTCCTCGTCTCCTTCGGTTTTTGACACCCTGAAAATTCAATATATTTTCTATATTAGAATATGGTTTATGAGTTGTTTGTCAACTTCGGTTTGTTGCTTGAGATTGGATTGCTAATAATTAAGGAAAGCAAATCGAGAATTTCTTGAATCGACGATCGAATTGTTTTAGGGTTCGATCAATCGATCATATTGTTTTAGGGTCGAGATTCCTAAACCTAAACTTCATTCTAACCCCATTGGTTTGGAATTGGACTAGATTGTTCTCAAAAGATTGGCGAGGGACCAAAGTACCCTTATGATGATATTTGACGAAAATGCCTAAATAGATTTTCAATTGACCAAAGTGCCATTGAGTGGACTATTTACCAAAATGCCCCTGACAATTGGAGAAATTATCAAAATGCCCTAGGGTTTCTACAACATGCCATCCTCATGATGTCAGCATTATATCATCGATGACACCATCATCCTTTTGTCTCACATTGCTTAAGAAGTGAGATTACCCCTTCCCCCTATATATATATCCCTCAAGCCACCACCAACGATAAACACACTTGCCTTAGCCATCTGTGGCTTGTTTTGGCCAGGCGAGTGGGCCAGTGATTTGGGCCATGACCTGGGCCATGTCCAAGATAGTGTGCCCATGTGTCCGGGCTGGTGTGCCCGCATGTCCGGGTTTGTGGCCGAGAGAATTGGCCTGTGACCGAAAAACTTGCCCCATTTGTCCGCGATTTTGGGCTGTGATCCTAGTGAGTCCGAGTTCATTTCCGAAGGGCTTTCAAGGATCTCCATCGCACTCACCTCAAGTAATTAACTATGAGTTGACATATAATTTATGGTTAGGTCGCTGATTTTGTTTGGAAGGACTTTACTTAGAATTCTAGGTGTTTAGGTAGATTGATTGGGGTCGGATTAGGTTATCATTTTAGAATATGCTAAATGACCTCAATTGGAAAGTTTAGTCTATTTCGATTGATCAACATTTGACTGTTCAGTTCTGAGACGCCCTTGGATGAAGTGGTTACTCTGTTGTTTGTGGGCATGCTATCGAATTGTCAATTTGTTGCCATGATCATATGACCGTGAGGTTAGATTGATTGGGAATTGTGGATTATTGACTTTGTGGTTGCTTGAGGTGGATTGTACCAAGCGTAGTACAAGTATATCATGTCGCGTGTTTCTCGGGACACATTGGGCTTGAAAATGGCCAAAGGCCAAGCCTTGAGCACAAATGCTTGACCATTGACTATAAGAAAGGATAAGACATAAATGATTGCTGAATGAATTGCACTGACAAGTTCGTTGTGCCTAGTGGTGCCAACGGCACTGAGGACTTAATCACACGACTTGTTAGGCACCTGACTTTCTATGTACGATACGCAGCTGTGTGATGTATGGATAGACTGTCGGAAGCCGATCGCAGCTTGTGATTGATCAGACCTCTTTTGGGAAATCTACTTGTTGTGCCTGGGTGCCATGACATGAGGTTACAACTTGTAGATACCGTTGCTGATAAGATATGGGACGGAGCCTATTTTACATAAGACATTACCTGGGTGCCATGGGCATAGAGTAGTGTAAATTTTATAAATGTCATGGATCATCAATTAATAAAATGGACTCGTGTATTGTCTTATAGTCTATTGAATACTTGAATGCATTATGGCTGCTAAAATATCTTGATGGTTGAGTCGAGTGACGCGACTATATATTGCGTTCATTATGCATCGTGCGTGGCAATGCGATGGGTAAGCTCCCTGTGATTGCTGTATCTGTCTTATGCCTTGTGATTGCATGATAGGATGTTCTAGACGAATCAATGCCTTAACCAAGGCATAGGTGTTGACTCGCTAAGATTTATTTCTCATCCTATAGTGGGAAACATTTTTCAAGTACGAAATGATGGAGCTTATGGTTTCTTAGGAGGTTGATGTTGCGGACGTTTGGAGTAGAAAAGATGTCAATCCTAACCCGCCTCAAAGTATTAGGCTGACTAGTGTATTATCCCATTTGAGTGAAGAGGTGTCTGTAAATGAATTGATGTTTTGATCTGATACGTATCCTACTTTTCAATCTCTATCTCTTTTATTTTTTGGGAGCATCATACGTTTTCGCTTCCGTAATAAACTATCGTGGACTGATAGCGAACCTGGGACGCTATCTTTATGATCCAAGGTACGACTTGACTCTGATGCCACATATCCGGGGGTTGGGGGTGTAACCTTCAAATTTATATCAGAGCAAGGTCAGCCTGATCCATTTGGTCATGGCCTGGAGTGATAAGGAGCGATGGGATTTGGAATAGTGAGTAGGATCGTAAGTTTTATGCATGTTTTTGTTGCTTAAGATTTAAGACAGGATGCCTAAATTTTCATTACGCGTTGCTATAGGGTAAGCAAGACTCCGTAAAATACCTGTTATAATGAGCAACCGTAATGAGATAGAGCTTTGTGTAAGGTTAGTTCAAGAGGATTCCTAGGTAGGTGGAAACCTGCAGGTGTTGGAAACTTCCCATAGAGATCTTTAAATGAAGACGGGAATAATGGACCGATGATGCTTGAAATTGGTAAAGCGACATTAAAGCCTGAATCACTGAAATTTTAAGGAATGGAGTCATTCTGTTGGTATGATTCTATGTCAACGCCATGATATTGAGGAAGTTAGAGACACATGGTTCTATTCATTAATAGTGTGAAGGAACTATTAAAAATGAAATAAGACACCCTATGACCACTGCGGGCACATTAGCCGAGTGGTATTCGGGGAATGAAGTGGTTCGAGAGGTCACAAGGTCAACCCTTGTAGACGGTGATTGTGAATACCTTATAAATATTGTGGAAATATAACAAAAATAATTTACGGCAATGCAATGTATATTTTTGTTATTCTATGGAGTAATTTTAAATTTGGATAGGAAGAAGGTGTTCCATCCCATTTAAATTAAGGGATGCTATGAAAAATTTGATGAGTAATCTTAAGAAGGAATGTCAACTTTATGGAGAAATGTAGGACAACACCTTATTCGTTTTGTAGGAGCTTGTTCTGGATATGGTCAACCTGACCATCAAATAAAGGATAGTTCACTGAGACAAAAAAAAACTTAAGTATCCCACCGTAAGAAGAGTAACCACAAAGAAATATCGCAGAAGACAACTCTTAATAGTCGTAATAGAAGACCCTAGCTATAGGTTAGCCATGGCTAGTCAAGTTGATAAGGATTTTTGTTGGACTCGACTTTTGAATATGGAGCTTTGATAAAGTGACTGGCACTTTTATGGATTGGGTAAGCTTGAACTTATGTGGTGCCTTGATAATTTGGTTATCAAGCTTCGTTGGTGCTTGGTTGGCGATATGGTTAAGATACGCAAGAAAGCTAATGAGAATTAGGGAGCCATTAGCTTGGATTTGAGCTGGTAAAAGTACTTGGTTTAAGTGATCTTCTTATGGACGGAGTGTCAGTTGGAAGTCGTGATTGTGAATTGGATGGTTATCAATCGAACTCAAGGATGTGGTTTACCAGTTGATAAATGAATTGAGCAATATGCTTGGAGGGAAAAGATTTAGCTTTAAATTGTTGAAAATTGGTGATTAGAAGTGGTGGATTTGGAATTTCGATGATTTTTAATCATAGACTCTAGGCCTGAGAATATGTAGCACTTTAGTGAGCTTTTAGTTATTGATTTTTGTCAAAGGGCCCGGTCGATGAGGCAAGTACGGTGAGGCATCTTAAGATATCAATATACGCCATGAGATTTGTAAAGAGCTGTCAACTATGCTACCAATGCATGGCTTGAGAAAATGAGAACGTCATTTATCATAATAGGCTTAGGATTTTCCTCCCGTTGTATGATTGCTGGTATTGCCTTTAAGAAGGTTAATGAAATAGGCGTTCTTATTGGGATTGCATAGATAATAGCACTTGAGGAAAACGTCAGTATTTGTGACATGAGCATTGTCGGTTTGTGTACACGACAATCACACTGTGAAGATAAATCCCTTGATCTATGGATTGCTTGATATTAACTTCAATAGGGATTGTATCCACTTGCTTTATCCCCAGTCAACACCTACAAGGATCGAAGTTGTAGAACTCTTCTCTATGGGAACAAACAAGGAAGGTTTGTAATGACAAGTTGGGAATTGATGGTATAATGAGAGTGGTCAACTCTGAGTGAGATGTAGCTAAAATACATCGATCAATATCTTTCCAGTCAATAGTCTCGAAAAGGGTCGGAATTCGGAATATCACAACTTTCCCCCTTAGAAGAATCTTGTCTTCGAAATTCGCAATCAACCCAACTCGTCAAAATGAATGGAGTATTGACGCCTCATCGCTACCTCACTTTCAAGGTAGTTCCTTTCATTACCTGACATTTCCATAACGTCCTTACCGGTAGCAGTTTTCATCCCTCAGAACTCATTTCCTTTTGATCCTCCATCTGTGCTCACCTTTCTCTATTCTCTTTTGGCATTCATAATATCTGTCGGTAGTATACCCTCAAGCATTCAAATCGTCTTTTCAATTTGTCTATCGATCTGAGGATAATATGTACATTATACTGCAATCTTTCTTTTTCCAATTCCTTGATTGAAGGTTTTTCCAGAATGTCGTATTAAACTCAAGATCTTTACTTATCACCATCATGACTAAACCATAATAAGAATGTACTCTTTGTTGCCCATCCTATTTGGCGTGTCATCCCGTTCAAACGTCCTTTCGTACCAGCAAGGACTCATGGATTTTATCAACTTGCCCTCTATTGTCCAAATCGAGTCATAGCCTTCCGACACCTTATGCAAGTTCATGATTACCTTTATTTCCACTCTATCCATTAATAGTACTAATGTAAGTCTTGACACATATTTGTGCTACTCCATAGATACCATGGTTCTTCCTATGAATTTTCGATGAGATCATTTCTTTAAGTTCCTCTTCATTATTGGACTCTTATACTCGTCCATGTGACTTCAAGGTTTCTATCTACATCTTCAAGGTTCCTTTCCCAAGTATTCAGAAGTTTGAATTTTCTCCCAGTTACTCTTATTCACCCTATCCTTCGGACATTTGGATCCGTCCATTGCAACGTCTTAATCCCTTTATGACTTTCAGGTTTGATGCTCAAGGTAACCATCAAACTAACCAATTGACAAACTTCCAATTTAGAAGTTGAATATCTTATTTCCTTGAGTGAAGTCCATCCTTTATCCGCCAATTGCGCAATGCTCATTTCCCAACTATATGCATCCGTCTAAGTTGCTTCACACATTCGATTTTTCTTCGAAACAATAGGTACTTCAAGTTCCGATGATCCTCATCGATCTGAAATCTTCTCACCATATAAGCGATGTCTCCAATTTCCAACGTAAGGGCGATGGCTGTCAAATCTAAATTACACGTTGGGGCATTCATCTCGTTATTTCTTACTGTCGTGATGTCTATGTGATGCCCACTTCAGGTTACCTTGATACGTCTCTAAATTCCTTTCTGCGACACGTCATTCTAATTCTCACAACTTTTGAATTCTTATTGGAAACACCAATACCAATGTGGTCACCTACTAGGCTTAAGTCATTGAAAACTCCTTTCATGTTCATTCATCCATTCGCTCCATATCTCGTCCTTGGTCCATCTTATCAATGGGATAGCTCTCGTGGGAACCCTTGCGACGAATTGCCTATAACAATCTTTTATCCTTAGTAAGCTCAGACCTTATTAATCCACAGTGGCCTCCGTCAAATTGTCATCGTTTCTTCCTTCGAAGTACTCGCAAGGGTTTCATTTCCCAAGAACTCTACGACCAAGAAATTTCACCTTATCAAACATAAAGCTCGTGTTCTTCATACTTAGCATACAACGAGAGTTTTCTTAGGGTCCATAGGAAACTCTCCAAAGGTTGTTCATGTTCCTCATGACTCATTGAATGAATCCAATCATCATATCTAAAGACAGTAACAACCAATCCAATTACTCTTGAGTACTTAATTCGACTGTTATCAATTTCTTTACTACCAGGTATCGAATCGTTCCAACTGTCCTTTGCACCATCCACTTGAGAGCTTATACTTGAAAAATCTGGTGGATTGTATTATGCGACCATATGACTTCGTGCGACTCAAATTTGTATATTTTGGCATGAAATGGCTGAAGGCCAAGTCTTGATCATGAATGCATGGGCATTCGACTTTAATCAAAGGTAAGAACCGATGGGAGATTAAATGAGTCGGGTGGTCACATGATGATGGAAGATGATGTGATGCCTGTCAAGTTCGTACCATGCTTATTGCACGAAACCAAATGGCTTGTCAATTGCATTACTATTTATTTACGATACTGACGAGTGCGGCGCAAGCTAGATTTTTGGACGCTAATTACAGCTTGTGATGGATGAAGCACTTATGAGAATGCCTACTCATCCTACCCGACATGCCAAAAGCATTAAGCTTACCACTTGTAGTTACCGTTGTCGAGAGCAAAAGGGACGCTGCCTAGTTTAAAAATGACGCTACCAAGGGATAGTGTAGATCCCATTAAGTGTCATGAATCATTGAATAATAAATGGACTTCGTGTGGTATATGATGTATGATTGACGCTAGAATGCATTGTGATTGTTTGAGTGTCTCGATAATGGATTTGAGGTTGGCATGATTGTACATTGCGTTCACATTGAATTATTTATGATATCTCGATAGCAGTTACCTTATATATGTGTGCGCGCATCCCGTTCTACATGATTGACTAATATAATGTACTCAACAAATCATTTTTTAGCTGGGCTTAGTGTGGCGTCCTAGGTCGCTACACTGATGGTCAAAGTTCTTTCATTATTTATTAATATAGACAATCTTAATATCATACGACAATCTTTAGACTATAACCCATGAATAGAAATTAAAAAAATAATAATTTCAATAACAACAATAAAGAAAGCTTGGTAAAACAATCACAAAACCAAAGTCAAGTCTTTTATTTATATACCATAACTTGATGACCATATAAGAAGTTCATATGAACAAGCTCGTGACTAAGGTCACTGATTCATAGGAGAAATCGGGATGGCAAAATCTCTTCGTCCTCTAGCGGCTCCGGTGGTGGTATGAATGCCTCTGGCTCGACAGGCTTCGGAGGAGGGAAAGGTACAACAGCAAAAGGCACGGCAAGAGGGGTAGGTACCACCGGCTCTACAGGGTTTAGGGGTGCATCGAAGACGTCCTCAGGAAACGGACCTATAAATCTCTTACCTACTCTGAAATATTTGGAATACCAACGGTAGATGAGTAAACCATAAGGAGCTCCCTCATCAACCCATAAAGTATATACATGCATAACAAGTCTCAGATGTGGTATGTTAAGGTGGATCATATCATGATAATAAGGTTCAAAATCAAAGGGAACACCAAAGCGTCTAGGAGCAACGGCCATGAGTGCTAATCCGAAAAATGTAATCACAAACGTGGCTTAGCACGACAGCTAGCAAGAAAAACATTCAACCTCACCATAAGCTTCCTAAGACTCCCTAAACTAAATCTGAATAAGCACATTTACGGACAGAATAAAAATATAAGTACTCCAGTTTCAAGCAAGAATCATAAGATGAGGGAAATGCCAAATGAATTGTAAATATGGCATGCTCTTCGTTTCTCTCACCATTGCAAGTCTATTGACTTACAACCTCTACGCCAAGGCATCCACGACGCATGGTACGACTCTACCTTGCACATAACTTAGGATCGTCAAGTCACACAAATCCCTGCATACAACCCAGGGGCGTCAACTCGATTTAGTGCGCTGAAGAGAAGTTATTCCTCAAGATCATCTCATCATGAACCATGATTGCCAACCGAGAATGTCTCCATTTCTAGTTTCAATTTCGTATGCCACACCACAATACAATACCAGTAGAGTATAATCAAAGTTTACAGGAATAAATACATGGAAAGGCAATGCCGTCAACCACGACCATGAATGACGCCCACAAGCTTACACGAGATTTCTCGATAACCATTCCTAAAGCTATGGTAATAAGACTCATATATTCGTACCTTAAAGCATAGAGATTACTCGACTAATGCCCTTAATCCAAATATAATCAGTTTAGTTATAAAATTACTTAAATTTAACCTACTTGACGAACCAAACGAACGAACTTCCACTCTATGCTCTTAGATCAATGAAGACCCATGACCTAAATTGTCACGTCCCGAACCCTGCGAGCATGCGAACTTCCCATCAGGCCGTTTACATTGCAATAATCTCCCAAGATCCTTCGGCCTACAACTCATATAATCCTAGAACACATGGAAGCGACGAGTATCTCCATTCATCAGTACAAATGAAATGACTTGGGACGAAACATGAGTACACTTATCGAATCCATTTGATACACCTCAGAAGTTACAGCTGTCAAATACCAAAGGTTCAATTTCAAAATCCAAATAACAAAGTACAATCCCTAAGGCCACAAAAGGCCCCATCTATTTCCCAATCAAAGTTCTCTTCCAACTTCACTCCATGGCAAGCTCGGGTTTCCATTAACTAAGACCTGAAAATATTGGTCCCACGACGAGGTGAGATTTACATATCAACAAGTGAAACCTAAACCTAGACCTGAGCATCAGTCCTCCCAAACCATGAAATGACACCCGATGTAGAAAATCATTCACGTACTGGCACAAGACATTCACAAATCAAGCATCTCAGTAAGACAGACATAAACCAAGGTCGCAGTCATACATATTCAACCTCATGCGTTCAAACTTCAAACACATAGTATATAAATAAGCTCACATACTTTAAAAGCCATCACAACTATGTATCGCTTGGGCTCTCAGGCTGCAATGTACTTCTCTGGTCACTCTGGCCAATTGATATCACTAGGCTCAAAGTCAATCAATACATAGGGCTCACAATCAATTTGCACTACCGGGTTCACAGTCAATCGGTACCACTGGGGCTTCAGCCAATTAATATTACTGGGGCTCACAACCAATCGTTATCACCGGGGCTTACAGCCAATCAATATCACTGGGGCTCACAACCAATCGTTATCACCGGGGCTTATAGCCAATAGATAACACTGGAGCTCATAACCAATTGATACTACTGGGGCTCACAGCCAATTCATACTACTGGGGCATCGAGCTAATGCGATCTCTAGGCACCAAGCTAATTGTTCACTGGGGGCACTATAGCTCATTCATATAATATCGGCACTATAGCCGTTTATATAGCATAGACATTATAGCCATCTATAAAACATAAACATTATAACCAATTTAATAACATAGACACTATAGCCAATTCAATAACAGGGGCTTTATAGCCATTCGATATCACAGGCACTATAGCCATATAAATCACGTAGGCGTCACGGGCCAATTAAATCATCAAGGGCTCAATAGCCAAATATATTATCAAGCGCTCAATAACCAATATATCATCAAGGGCTCAATACCCAATATATCATCAAGACATATCACAATTCAATTGTCATATTATGCCATTTAAGTCATGGAATCCACTACTTAATCAAGCAACTCAAACCATAGATTTCACCAAGCACTCAATTCATTCTACCAATCTATCCAATAGTGTCCTAATATTCAAGTATGGGTTTAAGGAACACTTATCCTTCGATCAAGCTAGCAAATTTCCAATTAAACGATCATTCTAGCTTAGAAGACTCACGGCCAAGTGATGATCCTAGAGAAATTCCATCAAATTGATGTCATAACCCACTCATTCTTCAATTTCACGACATTAAGACCTCAATAACTAATCAAGTAACAACCTAGGATGTCCTATCGGCCATTTAAAGACATGGCGACCCTCCAATGGACCCTCAAAATATTCGGTCCAATCAACCCTTCAACAAAACAGAACCAGTTTCGTTTTAGTCCGTCCAAATTGGTCTACAACTCGATCCTATGCTCCAATTCCTCATGAAATTAACTTGCCAAGACCTTATTCTAAATGTCTAGGAATCTCGCCGAGAGTTTTGAAGTGAAACAATACCATAAAGTCTTTGAACCACTCGGTTTCCCCATAGTCCTCTAGCGGGCAGAATATGTCCATGCAAGATCAAGTAGTTTCATCCATTAAAACCCATCTCAACTCTCACAAATCCTCAATCTCAGCTTTCTAAACTCTTATACTATGAGTTGAGAGTGACTCACCGAAAATTTGGAGCCATTTGAAGCCTTGAAGCCCCCAAAACAGATCTCTCTAAACCTGGGTCAAAATATGACATTTGCCCACTCAAACAGACCTACGGGATAAATGGATGGGCTCAATTGAGCTTATAATATGTTTTTAGAACTACAAGATAATACGCTTGCAAATGACGGTAGTTTTACCTCAATCCGATGTCAAACGACAAAGTTATTACCAGACCAGTGAAACAGTTTTGGTCTATCCGCGAGAGAGCTCCTTGGCCGAGATAGAAAAGAAAGAAGAAGAAGAAAAATGAAGAGGAAAAGAGAGAAGAAGGGAGTGCATGGCTGACGAAGGGTTGTTATGAAACTTCCCACAAATAATTGAGGGTTTAATGTCGACAAGATTGATTTTTTGGGCATTAAATGCCCAAGCCTTTCTATGGTTGACACTTGACACACCTCAATAATGCAATCCATTGGCTTTGACTTTCTTTGACTCTATCCACATAAATTTCGATAGCCATATACGAGGTCTAAAATGAACATTTCATCCTTCTAAAAATCTTAAGGCAAGGACAAATCGACGAGGGGCAAAATGGTCATTACTTTTCGTCTGAAATTTTATTTTTCAATATAAATCACCCTTGATGAGGTGACGTCCATTTCAATTCAAATGTTGAAATTTCTAAATGTCCAATACCCAAATCTCGAGGTTCAATTCATGTCGAGCCCCCGCCGACTGTAAATTTCTATTTATCTCAAAGTAACGGGCGACTCTTGCAGGTGCTACGCGTATCGATCTTAGGGTTTTTCAAGCTATGGTGACTTTAGTTGTCATATGATTGTGAGGGCTTATCGCTAGCTTCTGCGGTCCTGATAATCGGAATCCGATTTAGAAAATTCTCACAAATTACATATTGGTTAAGCGAAATCACTCGCGTCCCAACGTATAAAACTAGCAAAGCATTCCACGATCATTTTTAGATCGATCTCTGCTGGCCCAAAATATTCCATTGACAATTCTTATGGTCAAATTGCTAGTTCTCATTGAAATTTCCCAAGTCCACGTAACCGACTCCGCGTTAGTCTTTCCCTTTTGATTAGTTAACTCAAGAGTGGCCAACTCTGAGCGAATTACAACTGAAACACATCGATCGATACCTTTCATTCCATAGTCTCGAGAGGGTCGAAATTCGGAATGTCGCATAAATCACTATTATAATATGATTTAACATTAAGTCTTAACCCTCTAGATCATCAAGAAATCACTCTTCCACTCCTTAGGTTTATTCCTCCAATACTTTCATAGAATCTCTCAAAACAGTCAATTATCTTCACCTCTCTAGTTCGAAAATCTGACTTGATCTAATTCGGACAGATTCACCTCAACTCCCTAATTAGGTTCAAAACTTCTCAATTAACTTATAAACAATACCACTGCATTAACGAAGTTTAATATCTCAATAGTCAAGGCAAGAAACGTAAAATACTTATTTGTTTATACCAAAATCGCCCCTCACTCAGAAAAATACGGCCTTATACCAAACCTATCTTGATCTTCGAACACCATTCTACTACATTATCCCTAAATTAAACATTGATCTAGTCGAGCTCACCAAAGATTCAACTCAAGATCACAAAATGTAGCTCAAACACAATTTCATTTCTACTTCTAAGCCAGTATCGAACTGCAGCATCTCTATCACAACCCGCAAAAAAAGCTTTTTGCCATAAAGACTTGACCCGAAACTCCTAACAAGCAACATTTTAATGGACCTCTATCCTATAATAAGGTTGATGGAATTTCTTGCATTTTTCTTCACTTGAGCTTGCATGATCTCTTTCCTATTTTCTTTGCTTGCTTCGGTGAAATCGTCTCCTCTTAGCTTTCCCTCTCTCGGCTGAAGATGAGTGGGAGTACAAATGAGCAATACATTTTGCTTGCTCTCCAATTCCATCTACTTATACTTGAGCAAGAGAAAGAATGTGGTAGCTCAAAATTTGCCAAATGGCATCCAAGCTCTAGGATCGCACTCAATTATGTACAAATGTCCTCTTGCATGTCTTACGAAACTCTTGATTTTGACACTTGTATCAAATCCCATGATATGAGGATTTTTCCCTCACAAACTCACGCAACCTTGCGTTACCCTAAGTGGTTCATTGTCAATTGCAATATCTTGAATGATTGATTACATTTCCTAGGTAATTTGGTCAATTACTCTTCATGCACAAGAGATATTATCCTCTAGCATTGATCTCAAGTTGCCACATGTATGTTCCCTTAGTGGCCGTAAGTCCTTGATGTCCAAGGTTAGGGAGTAAACTTTGTAACTATGAACATTTTAATATTCATGAGTTCCCTCGTCTTGACCAACCATTCCTTGATTCCTTGGCCCCCAAATTCAATCCGACGGTGATCAACTTACTAATAATCTCGAATAATGCACTATACTTCATTAGTATTAGAAATCCTAAATTTAATCTTTGAAGCCTCATAAAAATTTATGTCTGAAGTGACTGAATAGCTAAGAAAAATACCGGCTCAAATATCCTTATTGGATTTATTCATTAACTCTAAGAAGCACAAGGATGCTCTATTGAAGGTGTTGAATGAAGTCCATGTCCCCGAAACTATCAACGAAGTACAATTGAAGGACTTTATTGGGGCAATCCCCTTGAAGGATTAGTTGAGCTTCTCCAATGAAGATTTTCCTATGGAGGGGAGAATACACAACAAGGCCTTATACATCACCCCACATTGTCATGGGAAACAAGTAGCCCACGCATTAATTGACAATAGATCCGCTTTTAACATCTACTCTCTGGCCACATTGAGAAGTTTAGGCATTAAAGAGGAGACGATACGGAATTCCTAGGCAATTGTTAGAGCCTTTGATGGGATGAGAAAAACTGTGGTTGGCAAGATTGAGCTCAACGTCTTCATTGGCCCAACCAAGTTTTCTACCGTTGGTGATCATTTCATACCCCAAGGAGGAAGCAAGAAAACATCCATGGATGGAAGAGTTCAACAAATAGTAATCACAAGAGACTTCATGGCCAAATGTTTAGATATGATGAGATTCAAGATTGCGTATCTTACATGATCATTAAAGATCCTGGTTTCAAAATAGAAAGGAAAATGCAGGATTAAAAGAGAGAAAAAATCAAATCTCTGTACATTAAGAAAAGGTAAAGCGGTAGATAAGAGTGAGGCTGACGCCCATTCAAATGCTTGAAAATCATGAGATTGATTTTGCAAACATCAAGAAATTACTAGATATCTTGGTCCCCGACAAAGTTTGGAGTGACAAAGAATCACCAGGAGTTATTTAGCAAAAAGGCTACTCCTTAGTTGAGTCATAACCAGCTGACGAAGACAATAAGACAAATAGTGTTCTTCAAGGATTGGATCTGTTCTCCTAGAATTGAGGATACGCTTCCAAAATCTATAATGTTCTTATAAAACTGAATATGTTCTTCGAAGAATCACTAATTAGGGATAGGATAGGTGACAAATCGGCAATGAACACCAACGTCAAACCATTAGCGATCTTGGGCCAAAAATAAGCCTTTTTAGGTCACCAATCCTACCAATGTTGCAACATTTCATGGTCTTTTCCGACTAAGATACCTAGGTTAATATATAGCTTAGCTCGAAGAAGCATGAGCAAGACTATTTCTTTCTCATTTTGTAGGGTTCTTGATTTGTAAACCTGAAGCAAGTGATGAAAACTCACATTCAAAAGCCTTGACTCAAAAGTGAGTTCCCCTTGGAAATCGTGTCCAAGCCAAAAATTACAATCCTGTGGAAGACTTCATGATCGATTGAAATGTATGCGCTACGAATGACCCTAAAGCCTAAGTACAGGTTAATAGGAAATTCAAGTGATTTCTTTATAAAGGACCAATATCAAAGAATCGGTGAGAACCATCTTTGATGAAAATGCTCCAATAAGCTATTTTAAACTAACTTTTTTGGGAATTTCAAATCATTTGATCCAGATTTTCCTTACAATGAATTTTGGATTACCTTTGCATGTTGCAATATGCTTTGAATAATCTCCAACATCATAATGCATTTTTCATGATTGCATCTCAAGCTATAAAGTTTTGTTAGTCTGACAACTGTTATCGCCTTAAGATTGCTTATGTTTTCTTGGTAAAAAAAAGGCTTTTCAGGTTTAAACTTCTTTAGGACTCTTGGTAACCCCAAATCCCAGAAGGACGCCTTTCTCTGTAAAGAACAGTTTATATGACTAAGCTTCTAATGGATTCCTAGTAACCCCATATCCCAAAATGCTATCTTTCTTAGTTAAAACTTCTGCAGGACTCTTGGTAACCCCAAATCCTAGAAGAATGCCTTGCTTTGTGAAGAAAAGCTTTCAAGCTTATTTTTATGCAGGATTCCTAGTAACGTCATATCTCATAAAAATACTTAAAAGGTTTTGCAGGTTTGAGCTTTCTGCATGATACTTGGAATCCCCATATCCCAGAATGACACCTCGCACGTCGAGAAAATAATTTTCAAATTTAGCTTTCTATGATATTTCAAATAACCCCTAAATCCTAGAAAAATGTCATTTAGCTAAAGTTTTTGCAGGTTTGAGCTTTCTATAGGATACCTTGAGTCCCCAGATCCCAGAATGACGCCTCGCATGTCGAAAAGACAACTTTCAAGTTCAGCTTTCTGAAATATTCTAGGTAACCCCTAAATCCCATAACAGTCTCTTTGGTAAACCTAAGAGTTAGGTAAACCTTATTCGTGGTAAGTCTTCATCAGGCAAGACGAACCATTCCTATAAGTAAAGCCTTTCAGTACGTAAACCTTATTCATGGTAAGTCTTCATCAAGCAAGATGAACCATTCCTTTAGGTGAAGCCTTTCAGTAGGTAAACCTTATTCATGGTAAGTCTTCATGAGGCAAGACGAACCATTCCCTTAGGTAAACCTTTCAGTAGGGGAACCTTTTTCTAGACTAATCCACTGACAGATCGAATCCCTGACAAGCTCTCATTGGTAGAATGAGTCATCCCCTCTGGTAAGCCTTACAGAGGGCGAGCCATTTATGGTATGATTCACCATACGGATCAAACTCCTAGAAAATCCCCATAGGTGGGAAGGGCCTTCCCTAGGTTCCTGTCAGATAAGAATCCTCATTTGCCCATACGGATCAAAACCTCAGACAAACCCTAAAGACCGAGTGTATCATCCTTAGATTCCTATCAGATAGGAATCTCATTCTAGTTTGGCCTACCATACTGTGACATTCTGATTTTTCTATCATTTTCAGACTCATTAATGAAAAATATATCTAGCAATGTATTTCAGTCATATCTCTCTCGAATCTAATCAATTTGAGTTGACTGATTAAAGGGGAAAGGCTAACTCGAGACAAGGTACGTGGACCTAGGGAACTTGAATAGAAAATTGCACTTTGACATAAGGATTGTCGAGGGGACATTTAGAGTCATAAAAGACCGATCTAAAAACGACTAAGGAATACATTGCTAGCGTTAAATGATAGGAGCGCGGGTGATGCCCCTTAAACAATGTACAATTTGTAAATTTTCCTAAATCGAACAGTAACGATCGAGACCATTGGAACTAGTGATAGACCCTCATAATTACATGACAACCAAAGTCGCCATGAATTGATAAGCCCTAATTGTGATATGAATCACAGGGTCGATACGCGTAACGTCCGCAAAAGCCGCCCGTCAGTTCGGGATAGGTTGGAACCACGTCTGATAGAGAGTTGAATTAGAAACGAGTCTTGAAAATTGAGATTTGAGAATCAAGAATTCCAACATCATAATTGGATTGGTCGTCGCCTTATCGAAGAAAATTGAAATTAGAAAAAAACGACGTTCCTGACGTCAGGGTAAAATTATCATTTTGCCCCTTAAGCCTTAGCCTTACCTATATAATTGGATGAGTGCATTTTGATCATTAACATACCCCCAAAGCTGCCGAAAATTTGAGAAAATGAGAGCCATTGGATGCACTTTGATTTACTCCTTGGACAAGTGTCAAGAGACCAAGCCATGATGTTGATAGAGCCACTTTTTACCTACCATTCAACAAGCTGACTTTTGAAATTGCATATACCTCTTTCTCTCTCTCTCTCTCTCTCCCTTCACTTGGCCGAACCCCCTCCTCCATTGCCGATTTCTTCTTTTTCGTCCTTCTCTTGCTGCCGAGAGCTCTCCAGCCTGACAGGATTCTGCCACCAACTTCGCTACCATCGATCGCCACCTCCAGCGACTTCCAGCCACCGAGCCAATCACCCACTTCTTCCTCAAACTCTTGCTGGCATTCTCGAAGTGGAATCAAGTCATTTGACTCAGTGAGGAGCTTTGTCCAGCTGATCTGCCGAAAGTCGACAGAAATCGTCGCAACTAGAGGTAAGCCACGTTTTAGGCCTCTTAGGACCCCAAAATCTTGGATTTTTTCAACCAAATTTTGTGAAAATCTAGGGGACACATAGATTTAGTTGTGGTAAAAAGTTTGGATTAATTTGATGTAGTTTTGACCCCAAATGGGTCTTGTGTTTGAAGGGCCAGAATTGACCGGTGGAAGACTTAGGAAGACCAGCGCCGTTCAAGGACTTTCCGGCGTCGCCTTGGCTCTAAATCTATGGTGAGACTCCCCAACCCTTAGAAATACATGTTAGCAAGTAGATTAGTGATTAAATTGAGGATTTGAGGTAGTTTAAGGGATGTTAGGTTGGGGTATACACAGAACCGAAAATGCCTGGTTCGGTTCTGTGCATGCTGGATCTGTTGGGGGCCATTGGTGTTGGAATTGAGTCTCAAATTCATCATTGAGACATGTTAGGATGTTGATAAACATGTCAATAAGGTTTATGTCCCATGGATTAGCGAATTGAGCAAGAAAAATTGACGATTGGATGAATTTCATTAGGTTGTGCAGTTGAGTTGTCCTTCGACTATTTAGACCGAACTCTTGAGGTGCTTGGGAGAAGAATTTCATTACACTAATCTTGAAGTAAGGGGATTCCAAACCTTTGATAGGAGGATTGGACTCAATTGGGCAAGTCGAGTGCAAGTTTGATTGATTCTTGGAAGATTTTAAAGTGATTGTTCATTGTACGTCCTAGGAGGATATAGATGACTCAAATGCTTGACCATGCTTGTGCCTTGAGTGGTTTGTCGCATTTGAGTGTTGAACTTGATTGCTTCGTATGCCATAAGTGTGTTATTCGTGCATGAGTTGCACTTGATTGTGTGTGATATACATTAAAATGAACTTATGGCTTATCTGAGGAGTTGTGATGCCTTGAGGTGTATGAGATGGAGGGTTGTGTGGCTGAATGCCCTAAGTCGCGAGGTTTGAATTGAGTGGCACCCTGAGGCGTATGAGAAGCGGGGTTGAGAAGGCCATAGTCCTGATGCGTTGAAACGTGGGACAGAGTTGTGATGTGTCGACACAGGCTTGGAGTAACATTGAAAACCTGATGCGTTTATGCAGGCTTGTCAATGAGACGGTCTGATGCATTTACGCGAATCGAGCCTGAGGCGTTCTAAATGCGGGCATGAAAGTATGAGGCTGGAAAAGGGTGAAAAGTGCAATCTGGTTTGAAATGCATGCTTGAGTTTAATGTTGTGATAAGAAGCATTGATTGCATGCTTGACATCTGTGTGTTACTTTGTGATAGTGGAATGCCTCATGCGATTTTGTTTGAATTATTTGCGTTTGCTTTTGCCTGAGTGGACTGTCAGCCTAACCTAAGGTTAGGATCCACCTTACAGAAATGTATATCTCACCCCGTTGTGGGACCCCCTTCTTTACAGATCCTAGGCCCTGAGGATGTAGCCCATCAGGTTTGGCGATCCCAAGGAGATGTCAGTCTATTTTGATGAGTTTCCTGATGGACATGGGACCATTTATGTTAGGAAATGTACAGTTGTTTGGGTAGATGAGGGTGACAGTAGCTGAAAGCCTCATAGGTATGAGGCATGGCTTAGAAAGGTAGGAGACATTTCCACGAGGCCACTAAAGTCCACTGAGGTGCCCTAGGGAGTGATCCCTAGCTGGTTCCATCCCACCCGAGATTTAGTAGAGGCTGAGGGGTCAGTTGCCGGCCCAAGAAATGGTCCTGAGAGGCCTCCGACCCTAGAGGACACTGAGGAGATCATAGTGGTCGAGGCTACCGAGAATGACCTAGTGGAGCCATCCGCGGACAAGACACTCGAGGATACGGTGGAGATGAGCTCTAAGACTTTCTTGGAGTATGAGCCTACTGAGGAGGTAGAGGATACTGATGACTTCAGCTGCTCAACTTAGGAGCTCTTGTTTTACTAATATGATATTTTGATGGTGTTCTCGAGGTCTATCCCTTTTTGCAAGACTTATGACTGCATTTTGTGCTGGCCATGCCACCCTATTAACCAGTGTAGTTGGTTTGCTATTCCTTGTATGGATATTCAGATATTATGTATTATTAGTACTCTCGCTATTCAGGTCCCATTTTATATTTGTACGGAGTTTTTATGCCGTTGCTTCTGCATGCTTGTTCTGTGATACATCTCTCAACTTATATGTGAATCCTGGGACCTCGAGAGATAATTTGTGCTTTCAGGAAGTCGTGCGCTCGTGCCCGGGGTGCAGGGGGTGACATCCCTTTTTGCTTGGTATCAAAGCAAGGTCAGCTCGATCCAAAGTTGATTGAGGATTGGAGTAATAAGGAGGATTAAGTTGGGACAATGACAGGTAGCGAGACCTTAAGAAACTAGTTAGGATAAGACACGGGCTGCATGGCAAATGACTTGGCACATGTGATTGGCATTTGACCTTGGCAGGGTTGTGGTGATGCATGAGGATTAAGTTCCATGCTTAGAGTTAAAAGTCATTTCTGAATTTTGGCCTGTTGAGAGAATGAGCATGGCTTATTTCGGTGAACCGTTGGAGTGAACGGGATTGAGGAGCCGCCATGAGTGACTTGTTATGTGTTTATAGAATTGTTGTATGGAAGGCTGTTGTATTATAACTGTTTCTATTAAGACCTATTTGGTAGCTCTGGATTTCATTAAATGAATGAGTGACTAACTCCTTGATGAACTTGTGGTGGACCAGGCTCAGTAGAAGCGCATAAGAATGAGTAACCCATCTAAGAGACTTGGAAGGCCCAGAAGCGGAGCCTCTAGCTCGAGATCGCCTGTAGCAGAAGACCCGAGGATGGATGGAGTACTGAGGGCACTAGAGAGGATTGGCGACCTCATCGACAAGTAGACCCAAGATAGGGATGCTGCCATAGCCCAAGCGGTAGGAGCCGCAATAGCTGCCGTCAACACTAATAACGGCAACAACGGGGGCAATCGAAACAATGGTGACCACGACTAGAGCAATGAGGCAGTGAATGCCCAGTAGGAGATTGTCATGGCCAGACAAATAGGTCAACTAGTGGAGCAATTCATCAAACTGAAGCCGATCCAGTTCGACGGGACTGGAGACCCTAAACTAGCACCTAGATGGATCGAGAAACTAGAGAAAGCCTATGGAGTCCTGAGGTGCACGGACAAAGAGAAAGTGCTGTTGGCCGTGTACCAACTAGAACGTATTGCAAATGATTGGTGGGCTGCCACTAAGAATGGAGTTTTCCCAGAAGGGACAGCCTTGACTTGGATAGATTTCGCTACGACATTCAATGACAAATACTTTTTGGAGACGGCCAGGGAAAGGAAATAGGTGGAATTCTTATAGTTGTGTCAGAATCAGCTAACAGTGGACCAGTATGAAGCAGAATTCACTAGACTATCAAGGTACGCACCTCGATTAGTAGAGGATCCCCAAGAAAAGGTGATGAGATTTCGAGACGGATTGAGGCTTGAGCTTCGTACTCAGATGATGCCCTAAATTTGAGAACCTATGAGGAAATTTATGAGCAGAGCCAGATGATTGAGAGGGATTTAAAGGAGAGGAATGTCGCATCTGGATTGCAGTTTACTTCATTCCGAGACAACCGCCAGATGGGCAAGAAACCAATAGCTGGCAACAGGCATTTTGTCCCTTTCGTGAGGAAGAACATAGTGAAGCCGCCGAACCCCATGAACTGGAGCTGTCGCCTCTATGGCAAGAGGCATGGTAATGGACCATGCCCGGAAAGGACTAGAGCTTGCTTCAAGTGTGGTCAAATGAGCCATCAAATGAGGACATGCCCAAACCAAGCTCCAGCGAATCGACTTCAAGGGCAACGACCGCAGGCTGGACCATCGACTGCCACTCCCCAAGTTGATCAGAATCGACCCCCAACTAAGGGAAGAGTTTATGCAGTAGCCCGCAGGGAGGCGGAAGAAACGCCAGGCGTGGTCACATGTACGGTTTATTTGTGTGACCAAGCTACATATCATTGTTTGATCCTGGCGCCACACACTCATTTGTGTATGCACAGTTTGCTGATTTGGTTAATATGAAGTTAGAACCATTGAGTGTGATTCTACATGTGGCCACCCCGTTGAAAGATAAAGTACTGATTTCGTTGGGTTGTGCTGACTGTAGGATCGTAATTGGAGGTAGTAAGGAGAGTATTAATTTAGTGGTGTTGCCCATGTATGATTTTGATGTGATCATAGGGATGGACTAGTTGGGTAAACATGGGGCAGTAGTGCATTGTGGTAGTAGGAAAATTCATTTCTACCCAGAAGGTCGCCCTAGTTTTGAAATTGTGGGAAGTCGAGGAGGAACCTCGATTCCTTTAGTATCGTCTCTCGAAGTGACGAAATTGATGACTGAAAGATGTCAGGCGTACTTGGTCGCAATTTTAGACACGACTGCCGAGTTGCCTAAACTAGAAAGTATCCCGGTAGTGCGTGAGTTTCCCGACATATTTTTCCAAGAGTTGCTAGGGTTACCACCAGAGCGAGAGACAGAATTTGTGATCGAGTTAACTCCCGGAATGGAGCCGATCTCGAAGGCAACCTATAAAGTTTCCCTATCAGAACTGAAGGAGTTAAAGGTGCAGATGCAAGAACTACTGGATAAAGGATTTATCTGACTGAGTGCTTCACTGTGGGGAGCATCGGTGTTATTTGCAAGGAAAAAGGATGGGTCCTTGCGTCTATACATCAACTATAGACAGCTGAACCAGGTGACGGTGAAGAATAAGGATCCACTGCCGAGAATTGATGATCTATTTGATCAATTGCAAGGAGCTGCGGTATTCTCTAAGATTGATCTGAGAATCGGACATCACCAGTTGATAATTAAAAAGGAAGACATACCTAAGACTGCTTTTAGGACAAGGTATGGTCATTATGAATTCACAGTGATGCCTTTTGGATTGACCAATGCTCCAGCCGCATTTATGAATTTGATGCATCGGGTGTTTAAAGAATTCTTGGATAGATTCGCCATAGTCTTTATCGACGATATACTAATTTACTCAAGGAACAACGAGGAACACGAAGAACACTTGAGGATTGTTTTGTAGATCCTAAGGGAACACTCGCTCTACGCTAAGCTTAGCAAATGCGAGTTCTGACTGAATAAGGTGGCATTTCTTGTTCATGTGGTATCTAGAGAAAGGATTGCGTTGGAACCTGCGAATATTGAAGCTGTAACGAATTGGCTTAGGCCTACTACGGTCACGAAAGTCAGAAGTTTCTTGGGATTGGCCAGATATTACAGATGTTTTGTGGAGAAGTTTTCATCCATAGCCATTCCATTGACGAGGTTGACGAAGAAAGAAACTAGGTTCGAATGGACAGATAAGTACGAAAGAAGTTTCCAAGAGCTCAAACATCGGTTGACAACCGTTGTGACATTCTGATTTTCAGTCAATTTCAGACTCTTTAATGAGAAGTATATCTAGCGATGTGTTTCAGTAATATCTCGCTCGAATCTGATCAATTCTAGTACGCAGACCAAAAGGGAAAGGCTAACGTGAGACAAGGTACGTGGACCTAGGGAACTCGAATAAAAAATGACGCTTTGACCATAAGGATTGTCGAGGGGACATTTAGAGCCATAAAAGGCCGATCTAATAACGGTTAAGGGATGCATTGCTAATGTTATATGATTGGAGCGCGGGTGATGCCGCTTGACCAATATATAATTTACAAAATTTCCCTAAATCGGACAGTGACAATTGAGACCATAGGAGCTAGTGATAGACCCTCACAATTACATGACAACCAAGGTTGCCATGATTTGACGAGCCCTAAATGTGATATGAATCACAGGGTCGATAGGCGTAACGTCAACAAGAGCGCCCATCAGTTCGGGATAGGCTGGAACCACGTCCGATAGAGAAAACAATCAGAAACGAGTCTTGAAAATTAAAAATGGAGAATCAAGGATTCCAACGTTATGTTTGGATGGGCCGTCGCCATATCGAAGAATATTGAAACGAGAAAAACGACGTTCCGGACGTCATGGGTGAAATTACCATTTTGCCCCTCAAGCTTTACCCTTGCTTATGCAATGGAGGAAGGGCATCTTGGTCTTTATACATCCTCCAAGGCTGCCGAAAACTTGGAGAGATTATGGCCATTGGATTGAGTTGATGGACACTTAGGACATGTGTCAAAGGATGGACTAAAGAGTGGTCATGTCCACTATTCACCACCTACCATTCAACTCCTTGACTTGAGGATTGAATATAACATTTTTTTTTCTCTCTCTCTCTCATCTTCCCTTGACCGGCCATATCACCCCCAACTCACGATCACCTCTTCTTCTTCCTTCTTCCTCTTTCTGCCACCGGCGATAGTTTCTGGGCTTCCTATTCGCTGCCGCCGACGCCACTCTTCGGTGACCACCAGCTGGCGAGTCGACCACCAAAGACTAACCCCACCTCTTACCAAACTCCTCGAAGTGGAAGCACGTCGATTAGACCACCGAGGAGCTCCGGCCAAGCATTTTCTCGGAAGCCGACGGAAACTGACCCAATCTGAGGTAGGTGTGTTTTTGACCCTTAAGGACCTCGAAATGTTAGAGTCTTGAGACCAAATTTTGTGGAGATCTAGGAGACTTGTATATCAATCTGTGGTAAAAAGTTGAGCTTGATTTGATGAAGTTTTGACCCCAAATGGGTCTTGTGAACTTTGGACAGAATATGCCGGTTTACTACCATGAAGGATCCGGTGACTTTTGAAGGGATTCCGGCGAGGACGCGACCTCAAACTCTCGGTGAGGCTCTTTGACCCTTAGATAGACGTGTTAAGAAGTAGATTAGTGATTAAATGATGGATTTGGAGTAGACTAAGGACTGAACATGCTCGGTTTACACAGAACCAAAAATAGCCGGTTCGGTTCTATACAAGGCCGAATCAGTGGGGGCTGAGGGTTGTTGATTTTAAGTCTCAAATTGGTGATTAAGATATGCTAGGATGATGAGGATTGAGTTATGGAGGTTTGTGCTTCGTAGATTGGTAAATTGGACAAAGGAAAATTGACGAATTGGTTGAAATTCCATAGTTGTGCGGTGGATTGGATCCTTGGGATATTTGGCCGAACCCTTGGGGCATTTAGAAGGAGAAATTTGTGATATCAAATTCATGGTAAGGGAATTCCTAACCTTACGATAGGAAGATCGGACTCGATTGGGCGAGTCGGGTGGAATTGAGATTGTTTCTTGAGAAGCTTAGCACGATTGACCCATGTGTATGCTAAGAAAGTATAGGTTACCCTAATATCTGCTTATGTTTGTCTCATGAGTAATTGGTTACACTTGATTGTGCATTGAATCATCTTGCATGCCATGGATGCATTGTTTATGCATGAGTTGCACTTGGCCTCGTGTGCATGATTTATGATTGTGGCATGGTGGAGATGAGATGAGACCCTAAGGCGTATGAGACGCGAGGTGATGTGGTGGATATCCTGAGGCGTTGAGGCATAGGGTAGAGGTTGTGTGGCGCCCTGATGTGATCTAATCGCGGGGTTGAGATGACCACGGTCCTGATGCGTTTACGTGAGACGGAGAAATGAGGTGTCAACATTGGCCTGGAGTATCATTGAAACCTGATGCGTTTACGCAGGTTGTCAAAGATGGTCTATTGCGTTTACGCGGATCGAGCCTGATGCGATCTAATCACGGGCATGAGAATGAGGCAGGCAGGAAATGGTGGATGTGGTGATGTGACAGGACGAGTGTACATATCATCTGAGTGTGTTATGATGCTATAACTGTTTGCCTACCATCCGTGTGTTGTTATCTATGCTTACATTTGCCTCGTATATCTATGAGTTTGACTTATTGGAGTGTGTGACTGCCTGAGTGGACGGTCGGCCTAACCTAAGGTTAGGACTTACTTTACTGAGATGTGAATCTCACCCCGTTGGGGACCCTTTCTTTTTATAGATCCTAGGCCTTAATGATATGGCCTATTCATTTTGGAGATCCGAAGGAGATATCCACTTATTTTGATGAGTTCCCTGATGGGCAAGGAACTATTTATGTAAGGAAGTGTACTGTTGTTTGGGTAGACGAGGGTAGTACTAGCTGAAAGCCTCATCGGTATGAGGCCTGGTTTAGAAAGGTCGGGGATGTGTCTACCGGGCCACTGAAGCCCAATGAGGTACCCTAGGGAGTTGTCCCTAGTTGGTGCCACCCCACTTGGGACTTAGACCAAGCTTAGGGATCGGTTGTCGGTTCTAAGAATGGATCGAAAAGGACCCCGACCTTGGAGGATATAGAGGATGAGGTCATAGTGGTCGAGGCGACTGAGGAGGATCTTGCGGAGCCGTCTGCTGAGGAGACTATGGAGGACACTATCGAGGTTCGCTCGGAGACCTTCTCATAGTTCGAGCCCACGGAGGACGCCGAGAAGACCAAGGATTCCGGCAGCTCGTCTTAGGAGCTCCTAGTTTATCAGTTGGTCTTTCGATGGCAATCCTAACCCTGTTTCCTTTGGATGCTAAGGATGGATCATTTTGTGTACTTACCCCGTCGCCCTCTTGTTAGCGGATTTAGTAGTTATATTTCGGTATGAATAGTAGGATGTTTGTATGACAGTATATTCACTATCCAATCCCCATTTCACTATTTGTACGGAGGAGTTATTTCTTTATTGCTTCCGCATGCTTGGTATATGTATATCATGTCTCTCAACTTAGCTGTGGATCTTGGGACCGCGAGAGATATTTTGTTTTGCTTGTAGGGAGTCGAGTGCTCGTGCCTGAGACACGGGGCGTGACAACCGCACCGGTGTTGACAATTCTATCAAGACCTAGAGGCTATGAGATATATAGCGATGCTTCGCTAAAGAGACTAGGCTGTGTGTTGATGCAGCATGGAAGAGTAGTGACCTACGCGTCCCGATAACTACGACCGCACAAGTTGAACTACCCGATTCATGACTTGGAATAGGCAGCGATCATCTTTGCTCTGAAAATCTAGAGACATTATCTGTATGGCGAAAAGTTTCAGCTTTATACTGATCACCAGAGCCTGAAGTATATATTTTCCCAAAAAGAACTGAATATGAGGCAGCGTCGGTGGATGGAGCTGCTTAAGGATTATAACTGTGATATATTGTATCACCCTGGGAAGGCAAACAGAGTCGCAGATGCACTTAGTCAGAAATCGAGCATCGACTATTTGTTAGTAAAAGGATGGTCGATGATCGAGGATTTGAGAGATTTTGAGTTCAGATTAGAAGTCTACCAACTGTTCAGTTTGATGGCTGCATTGAAGGTAGAACCTAAGGTCTTGGAATGGATAAAGACCTTGCAGTCTACGGACCCAGAAATTCAAAAAAACCTGGAGATGGATGTGACAAAGAGGAAACCAGAGTTTCAGGTGTCAGAGGACGAGATCTTGAAATTCCGAGGACGTCTGTGCGTACCAAAGAATGAAGAACTCAAGGAAAGGATTTTATCGGAGGCTCACAGAAGCAATTATAGTATCCACCTAGGAAGTACGAAGATGTATCAGAACCCGCGTCAACACTACTAGTGGAACGGGATGAAGGTGGATGTAGCGAAGTATGTGGCAAAGTGCTTGACATGCCATCAGGTGAAGGCGCATCACTGTAAGCCTGGTGGATTATTACAGTCACTGGAAATTTCGGAATGGAAATGGGAGCACATAACGATGGATTTTGTGATGGGACTTCCAAGAAGCCAAAGAGTTCACGATTCTATATGAATAGTCGTGGACAAATTGACTAAGTTCGCACACTTCATCCCTATGCGAAAGGATTTCGCAATGGATAGATACGCCAAACTGTACATGTGGCAGGTAGTGAGATTGCATGAAGTACCCCTGACAATTACCTCAGATAGAGATCTCAAGTTCACAGCGAACTTTTGAAAAAGTCTTCAAGATGCCATGGGAACTCGACTGCAATTTAGCATGGTGTACCATCAATAAACAGACGGACAATCGAAGAGGACGATTCAGATACTTGAGGATATGTTGCGAGCGTGCGTCATAGACTTCAAAGGTGGATGGGAGGATCAGCTGCACTTAGCGGAGTTCGCATACAATAACAGCTACCCGCAGAGCATCCGGATGGCACCGTTTGAAGTGCTTTATGGAAGGGCCTATAGAACCCCGATTTGCTAGGATGAGGTTGGAGAAAGAAGTATCACAGGCCTAGAGTTGATAGAGCAAACGGTGGAAGTGGTGAAGATAATTCGGGATAAACTGAAAACAGCATAAAGTCGTCAGAAGAGTTATGCGGACAAGCAGTGTAAGCCTTTAGAGTTTCAAGTAGGCGATCATGTTTTCCTTAAAGTGTCACCGATGAGGGGATTATTGCGATTTGGAAAGAAAGAAAAACTGAGCCCAAGGTACGTAGGTCCATTTGAAATTTTGGAACAGATTGGGACATTGGCCTACAGGCTTGCCTTATCGCCTAATCTATCCCAAGTACATAATGTCTTCCACGTGTCAATGCTACGGAAGTACGAACTAGACCAGACACATGTGCTAGACTACGAGGTTATAGAAGTGGACGACAGGGTATCCTACATGGAGAAACCGATCAAGATTTAAGATCGGAAGGAGAAATTCTGAGGAATAAAATGATTCCATTGGTCAAAGTTGTGTGGGATTAATATGGAACCGAAGGCGCTACGTGGGAAAACAAAGAGACGATGAGGCGTCAACACCTCCATTTGTTTGAGTAGTTAAGTTTGATGTAAATTTCGGGGATGAAATTTTTGTAAGGGGGGAAGAGTTGTGACATTCTGGTTTTCCTATCATTTTCAGACTCATTAATGAGAAATGTATCTAGCGATGTATTTAAGTCATATTTCGCTCGAATCTGATCAATTTGAGTTGATTGACCAAAGGGAAAAGGCTAACGCGAGACAAGGTACGTGGACCTAGGGAACTCGAATAGGAAATAATGCTTTGACCATAAGGATTGCCGAGGGGACATTTAGAGCCATAAAAGGTCAATCTAATAACGACTAAGGAATGCATTGCTAGCATTATACGATTGGAGCGCGGGTGATGCCGCTTAACTAATATATAATTTGCAAATTTTTCTAAATCGAGCAGTGACGATCGAAGCCATCAAAACTAGTGATAGACCCTCACAATTACATGACAACCAAAGTCGCCATGAATTGACGAGTCCTAATTGTGATATGAATCACAGGGTCGATACGCGTAACGTCCGTAAAAGCCGCCCGTCAATTCGGGATAGATTGGAACCATGTCTGATAGAGAGTTGAATTAGAAACGAGTCTTGAAAATTGAGATTTGAGAATCAAGAATTCCAACATCATAATTGGATTGGTTGTCTTCTTATCGAAGAAAATTGGATTAGAAAAAAAATGATGTTCCGAACGTCGGGGTAAAATTACCATTTTGCCCCTCAAGCCTTAGCCTTACCTATATAATTAGATTAAGATATTTTGGTCATTAACACACCCCAAAGCTACCGAAAATTTGAGAAAAATGAGAGCCATTGGATGCACTTTGATTTACTCCTTGGACAAGTGTCAAGAGATTAAGCCATGATGTTGATAGAGCCACTTTTTACCTACCATTCAACAAGTTGACTTTTGAAATTGCATATACCTCTCTCTCTCTCTCTCTCTCTCTCTCTCTCTCACCCCTCACTTGGCCGAACCCCCTCCTCCATTGCCGATTTCTTCTTCCTCTTCTTCCTTCTCTTGCTACCGAGAGCTCTTCGGCTCGACAGGATTCTGCGGCCAACTTTGCTACCGTCGACCACCACCTCCCGCGACTTCTAGCCACTAAGCTGACCAACCACTTCTTCCTCAACCTCTTGCCGACGTTCTCGAAGTGGAATCGAGTCATTTGACTCAGTGAGGAGCTCCGGCCAACCGATCTCCCGAAAGTCGACAGAAATCGTCGCAACCAGAGGTAAGCCACATTTTAGGCCTCTTAGGACCCTGAAATCTTAGATTTTTTCAATCAAATTTTGTGGACATCTAGGGCACACATAGATTGAATGGTGGTAAAAATTTTGGGTTAATTTGATGGATTTTTGAGTCCAAATGGGTCTTGTGTTTGAAGGGCCAGAACTGACCGGTGGAAGATTTAGGAAGACCGGCGCCGTTCAAGGACTTTTCGGCGTCACCTTGGCTCCAAATCTTCGGTGAGACTCCCCAACCCTTAGAACTACATGTTAGCAAGTGGAATAGTGATTAAATTGCGGATTTGAGATAGTTTAAGGGCTGTTAGGTTGGGTATACACAGAATCGAAAATGTTTGGTTCGGTTCTGTGCATGCCGGGTCTGTTGGAGGCCATTGGTGTTGGAATTGAGTCTCAAATTCATCATTGAGACATGCTAAGATGTTGATGAACATGTCAATAAGGTTTATGTCCCATGGATTGGCGAATTGAGCAAGAAAAATTGACGATTGGATAAATTTCATTAGGTTGTATGGTTGAGTTGCCCTTGGACTATTTGGACCGAACTCTTGAGGTGCTTGGGAGAAGAATTTCATTGCATTAAGCTTAAGGTAAGGGGATTCTAAACCTTTGATAGGAGGATTGGACTCAATTGGGCAAGTCGAGTGCAAGTTTGATTGATTCTTGGAAGATTTTAAAGCGATTGTTCATTGTACATCCTAGGAGGATATAGATGACTCAAATGCTTGACCATGCTTGTGCCTTGAGTGATTTGTCGCATTTGAGTGTTGAACTTGATTGCTTCGTATGCCTTAAGTGTGTTATTCATGCATGAGTTGCACTTGATTGTGTGTGATATACATTAAAATGAACTTATGGCTTATCTGAGGAGTTGTGACACCCTGAGGCGTATGAGAGGCGGGGTTGTGTGGCTGAATGCCTTGAGACGCTGAGGCGCGGGGTTTGAATTGAGTGACATCTTGAGGCGTATGAAACGCGGGGTTGAGAAGACCATAGTCCTGATGCGTTGGAACGCAGGACGGAGTTGTGATGTGTCGACACAGACCTGGAGTAATATTGAAAACTTGATGCGTTTACGCGGGTTTGTCAATTAGACGGTCTGATGCGTTTACGAGGACCGAGCCTGAGGTGTTCTAAACATGGGCATGAAAGTAGGAGGCTGGAAAAGGGTGGAAGGTGCAATCTAGTTTGAAATGCATGCTTGAGTTTAATGATGTGATAAGATGCCTTGATTGCATGCTTGACATCTGTATGTTACTTTGTGATAGTGGAATGCCTCATGCGATTTTGTATGAATTATTTGCGTTTGCTTTTGCCTGAGTGAACTATCAGCCTAACCTAGGGTTAAGACCCACCTTACTAAGATGTATATCTCACCCGGTTGTAGGTCCCCTTTCTTTACAAATCTTAGGCCCTAAGGATGTGGCCCATCAGGTTTGGCGATCCCAAGGAGATGTTAATCTATTTTGATAAGTTCCCCGACGGACAGGGGGCCATTTATGTTAGGAAATGTACAGTTGTTTGGGTAGATGAGGGTGGCAGTAGCTAGAAGCTTCATAGGTATGAGGCATGTTTAGAAAGGTAGGGGACATTTTCACGGGGCTACTGAAACCCACTGAGGTGCCTCAGGGAGTATCCTTAGTTGGTGTCATCCCACCCTGGATTCAATAGAAGCTAAAGGGTCAGTCGCCGGCTCAAGAAATGGTCTTGAGAGGACTCCGACCCTAGAGGACACTGAGGAGATCATAGTGGTCGAGGCTACCGAGGATGACCTGGTGGAGCCATCCACGGACAAGACACTCGAGGATACGGTGGAGATTTGGTCTGAGACTTTCTCGGAGTATGAGTCTGCTGAGGAGGCAGAGGAGACTGATGACTCCAGCAGCTCGACTTAGGAGCTCCTGTTTTACTAGTCTGATATTTTAATGGTGTTCTCGAGGTCTATCCCTTTTTGTGAGACCTATGACTGCATTTTGTGCTGGCCATGCCACCCTATTAACTAGTGTAGTTGGTTTACTGTTCCTTGTATGGACATTCAGATATTATGTATTATTAGTACCATCGCTATCTAGGTTCCATTTTATATTTGTACGAAGGAGTTTTTATACCATCGCTTTTGCGTGCTTTTTCTATGATACATCTCTCGAATTATATGTGAATCTTGGGACCTCGAGAGTTAATTTGTGCTTTCAGGGAGTCGTGCGCTCGTGCCCGGGGCGCAGGGCGTGACACATATAGACTGGAGCTTAACTTCCCTAGGATACTCAAGAAATAAGTCCCTTGGTACCCACTTGAACCCGCCAGACACTACGAATGCCACATGAGCATCAGACAGGGGAGTAACAGGTAAGTATTTCCACTCTTTCTCTCTCATATTATTTAGAACAGAATTAGCAGAGCATACACCAATGGGGCGAGAAAGATTGAATGTCAAGAATTCGTTTTTCTTTTCCCCAATTGAGTCGATTTGTCCACACGTGTCTCCTATCTTTGAAAGAAAACTCTCATGAGATTTCTTTCGGGCAGCTGTTGACACTTGATTTCAAATCAGTTTTTTCCAATTTATTTTTGAAAAATTCATTAAAAAATTCATAAAAAGTTAAAAAAAATTATAAAATCAACTTTGATAGCCTTGGCCAAACCTAAGGAACCATATTTGAACAAAAATAATAATTTTCTATATTTTCGTATTTTTCAGTATTTTTGAAAAATAAGAAAATAGATGAAAAATCAACAAAAATAGCATTGAGGTCACAAAAATATGAAAAAGTGTTATATATTCTTTTAATTCCCTTGTCATTTTGACCTCATCAAAAGTCAAAGTTTAAGTTTAATTCTGTGCGTTTCTTTGTAACACATGGAGTTGAATTTGTCAAAAAAATACGTTTTGAGTCTTTTAAATTTGTAATTTTGGCATTTTAAGAGTCTTGACATTCAATCCAATTGTCCTGCATTGCAATTTAGTTCAATTGTTTGCTTAAATTGCTCAATTGCACGAGTTACGCAAAATTTGCATACTTTTATTGCAATTTAGTCCCCAAATTTGGAAAAAAAAAATGAAATTACTTTTAATCTAGGGACTTTCATAGGAATGTAAGACCTCTCCCTTATGATTTTGACCATTTTGAATTGATTAGTAGGGATAATTCTATCTAATTTAGCCATTAGGGCTTTCAATTTGACAATTTGGATAATCAGATCCTAAATCAAAATTGGAGTTTTTAATCAATTCATGTTAAGATTTTGGGAAAAATTGCATTTCTAGATGGAATTCGTTCCCTTGATCCCAATTTCGTGATTTAATTTGACAAATTGCATAGAATGACAGGTCAATTTGAAGAAATTAATTCAATTAGGTCTGCCGAATTGAATCGGGTTTGACCCAACAACCCGGATGAACATTGCATCTTCTTTCTCTCGCTCGCGCCATTTCTTGCAGGTTCAAAAGGGAAATTTCAATCGCGAAATTAGAGGAGAAATGGACATAATTGATCAAGAAAAGGGAGGCAGTCTAATCCTTGGATCGAAACCTATCGATCGAGACTGGCCTCCAATCAAATGGCCGCTAGATGAGCTCCGACAAAGGAAGTCAATTTCTCGGCCCATAAAAGTCGACATTTTGCAAAACCAAGTCAAATTGGCTTGCATTACTCCCGACAAAGGTGGGCCAAGATCCACTCGAAACCTTTTCATACATTATGGGGAACCAAAAGAAATATATAGAATCTCTACATGTATTTCTAATAATTGTACCTCGGCAAGTTTCGTGTACTAGAATAAGCCTGTCTAGCTCTTTGGTATAGTAAAAGGCAACCGCCCATATAAGAATTCGAATATTAGTAAGGAATTACTTACTACTACTTTATGAATCGATCTTACGTGACTGCAGCAGTCTAAAAAGCAAACATGATTCTTTATGTTTCCTTGAGACATAAGTTTCCATCCATATTGCCGGTTACCACTCAACCATTCCTTAGATTAAGTAATTTACTCATTATTGAGAAGTAAGGGCATGTCTTTTTTTGAACAATTTCCATCTAACCATCCACGGTAAAATTATCAAAAAAATCTTAAACAATTATTATAGTGCTAGTTCAATCATAAATATTTATTTTTGCCAATTAAATTGTGACATTCTGAATTCCCGACCATTCGAGATGTATGAATGATAAGATGTCTATTGATGTATTTCAATTTTATCTCGCTCGGATCTGATCAATCTCGAGTTAAGTGACCAAAAAGAGAAAGTCTAACACATGACAAGTACGTGGACCAAGGAAACTCGAATAAGAAAACGACACTTTAACCATAAAGATTGTCGAGGGGATATTTAGAGCCAATAAATGCCGATCTAGGAACGATTATAGAATTTATTGCTAGAGTTATACGATTGAAGGGCGGATGACTTCGCTTAACCGACGTGTGATTTGCAAACCTTTCCTAAAGCAAACTCTTACGATCGAGATCGTCGAAACTAATGATAGATCCTCGCAATTACATGACAATCAAAATTGTCGTGGCTTGAGTTATCCTAAGTGTGATGAGAATCACTGAGTCGATACGCGTAACGTCTGCAAGAGTCACCCGGTCGGTTTGAGATAGGCTGAAACTACGATTGAAGAAAAATCGACCATGAATTGTATCTCGAAATTGGATATCAGACAATGAAGAATCCCAACATTCAAAAAGAATTGGACGTCGCCTCATCAAGGGTAATCAAGATTGAAAAAGTGAAATTTAGACTAAAAGTATAAAATTACCCTTTTGCCCCTCAAAAGAAATTCTTTCTTTAAGAACAAGCAAGGACAATTTAGTCATTCGCCCTATCCCTTAGTGGCCAACAATTAGAAGGTAGTTTAGTCATTTGAGGCTCTAGATTTTTATGAATATAAGACAAGTGTCTTAATTGTGAGATAATATGTACAATTAGGCTAGAATAGGAGTCTAGTTTAGGCATTTAATCCTTGTCACATCTCCACTTACCTCACTCTCTCTCTTCTTGTCTTTGGGATTAAGCTCTCTCTCTCTCTCTCTCTCTCTTTTCCCCTAGTTTCAGCCGAAGACCATCTCCCTCTCTCATTCTCTCATTCTTTTTCTCTCTTTCGGCCGACCTCCTTCGTCACCGTTTGCTCACTTCGCCGCCGGCTTCCGGCCATCATCTGATTCAACGCCGATCACCACAACGACCCCCATCCTCTCCTCTACAACCTCCAACCTTACGTTCAGCCATTCACCACCCCGTTGGACCTGTGAAGCCACTGGAGCCCAAAGAGGTCAGAATCGGATCCGGTTCGGCCTCGAGCCTCCTTGGACCGACTTAGAGGACTTGTTTCGCCTCCAAATCGTGGTAAGACCTTCTTAATACATAGTACTAGGGTTTAATCGGTTTATTTTGAAGTTTGATTGAAGATTAGATGGGTTTTGATTGTTAAGCCTTGGTGGTTCTTCAAGGAGCGGAATCTTTTTTGCCGACTGGTTTGGGAACCAAGCACTTTTGAAGACCTTTGAGGCGTCGCCTTGTCTGAAATTATTGATAAGGCTCTCCAAGACATAGTATTACATGTTAGTGAGGGTTATGTGGAGTTAGAATGGAGTTTGGATGGGTTTAATGGTCGGTTCATGTGAATCTTTCTAGGGATTGCAATCTGCCCTGTTTTGGCTGGCTAACTTAGGGGACTTTGTGCGACTAATTGTGGGAAATTTCTAGCTTGATTGTTGTGGTAGGTTGATTCTAACCCTTCCCTAGGATGTTGGGTTACTAATGGGTAGATCTTTTGTTGAAATGAAAGTGTTTAAAAGGTTGTTTTGGAGTGAAACATGTGAGAGATCCGAGAGCAATATAATTCTATTTTCAGCGCACACCAATTTTAAAATGACTCGTTCTAAGTCATCTGATGTCCAAATTGAGCTCCGTTTTTGTCCCCATGTTTGTAAGACCTTGAGGGACAAGATTCTGAAATTTAATTTCTCGAAAAGTTAGTAAAAAAATGTCAGATTTCTTGTAACTGAACCTGGTCGTGGAGGCCAAGGGTGGGCAGTTTTGTGTAGGGAGACTATTGATGACTTGTATTGATTGAATGTCTTTTTAAGATTTCTAGGAAGTGTTGAATTAGTCCGGTGAATGCTCGGTGAAGTTGTGTCATGTGTGAAAGGTGGCGTGCGGTGATTATATTTGACTCAAATGCATGGTTGATGCATGATTGCACATTCAACGGCTACGTGTCTAATGAGAAAGCATGAATCTTGTTTGAGCCGAATGAAGTGATTGAATTGATGAGCCGAGCATGCTTGAATTTGTGTTCCTTGAATAGCAATGAGATGACATGATGGAATGAATTGCATGTGATTGTGATAAAAGGCTCAACGAAAAGAATCACTAATGTGTTTTATGGCCAATGCATTGAGCCGGGGGAGGGGGGGAGTTACTCCCATTGACCTGATGAGGTCATGCGGCTAGAGAGTCTACCTTGACCGAATCATCTCGAAGGCTGTAAGAATTGAGAGTCAAGTAGCGATCAAATCATCTCTAGGTCCGGACGCAAGAGTCTTATGGTCGACCGAATCATCTCGATGGCGCGGAATGTCGAGAGTCGCTATAGTAGATGAATCATCTCACGGCGAGAGTTACGATGACCGATCATCTCGATAAGACGTCGAGAGTCATGCGATTGACTAAATCATCTCGCAGCCCAAGGAGGGCGGTCCTTGATGGGCGTAAGGAAGATAAAAGACTCAAATGAGATCTTGTTATGTGTTTCTGAGTCTATATGCTTAAAGTGCTTGAATTGGCTGGAATGCCTAAAATGCCTAGAGTGCACGGAATGTATGTCATGCATGTATGGTTGGTGATGTTCGAATTGGAAAGTGAATGTGTGAATGACATGAGCCTGATTGCTTGAAATGCCTAAATTGCCTTGTTATGTCAATTGCTTTAATGTCATGTGTGAAAAGCATATTTCAAAACCTGCATGTTTTTCAAACGTGCCTAGAGGTACTAATAGCCTAGTTTAGGGCTAGAGTTAACTTACTGAGATTGTTATCTCACTCCGTTGTAGGGCTAACATTTTCAGAACCAAAGCCCCGATGAAGACCTTTGGAGGAAGACGAAGAAGAATAGGTCGAAGAGGAGTTCAACTAGTTAGGATTTGTGGGTGTCTTTCTTTTTGTGGTCATGTAGTACTTACCCTGAACCCTACCTTCTTTTGATGTATTGGACCCTTTTATTTATAAGACGATGTATGTTTATTTTTAATCCTAGGTCACCTCATATTTATTTTTATGTATGGGGTTTTAGTTTCGCTTCCGCAAGTGCTTTTCATATCGCGCCCGCATGAGTTTGCTGTCAGATCCTAGGGTAAGCTGCCAAGCTTGACGGTCGTTATGGGATGTTGGCGTGCCCACCAGGGTATCCTTTTGCATTTGTACTAATTCAATTCATCCGGATAACTTTGGCCGGCCGGTGCTGACGTGGATGCCGACCGACATTAATGTGGCACTATTGCCACTGACTTGGAAATTTGTATTCTTTTCTTTTCTATTCTCATTTTTCCTCCAGCTAGTCGTCAAGGAGAAGTAAAATCAATAAATAAATAATTCGAAGAATGTTAAAGTGTTAATTAATAATTTTTCACGTCAGCGCCGAAGGGCCAAAGTTGGTGAATAGACTGAATTAGCACAAACACAAAAATTTCACGACTCAATTGGGAAAAAAAAAGATTTATGACTCAATTGGCACAATTATAATATATGTAGGATTTTTTTTTATAATTGCTCCTTGTGAATGAACATTCCCATGTAATGCTCAACGGACAAGATTGCGAGTCACTAATGCAGGAGGCCCCGGTCGGGTTTGCTTAAACATGGTATTAATTATTGAACTAACCACCATTGAAGAGATAGAGATGCTTTCGTTTGACGCCAGATTACAATATTTCATTTTAATCGATAACGATATCCAGTGATGATTCTGTACCTTTTTCATTCGTATGCTTTATTTTTTTGGCCATGGATGTTTTTATTTTTTTTACATGTTGGACCAACCTAAAAGGCAGAAAAACTTAGGTGACCTTTCAAATGTTTATTTTTTATTTTTTTTACATGTTGGACCAACCTAAAAGGCAGAAAAACTTAGGTGACCTTTCAAATGTTTATTTTTTATTTTTTTTACATGTTGGACCAACCTAAAAGGCAGAAAAACTTAGGTGACCTTTCAAATGTCGAGGTTAGGTGACCCTTTTATCATATGCGTTGTTTTTCAGGATCGAATGAGCAAATTTCGTTGAGAATTGGTGTTTCTCTTGAATTAAATCCGTAAGGAAACAAACACTAAAAATGGGTCTTTGAATTTTAATTGAAAGAGATAGGGTTCTGTAGTGATTTGACAGAAAATATCCAAGCAATCATAAAAATCAACATGGAGTTGTACAAACATAAACCAAACCGGCGTTTGACTTGACGGAAAAGTTTAGGAATTACGATGGAAACAAACTCCAATGAAATTTGACTTGAGGACAAAGTTTGAAAGAGTGGCGGTTCTACATACGCCGCCAAGGATGAAGATTCATATCTGAGGACGACTCGGCGTCATGAATTTGAGAATTAAAACTAGAACTACTCCTAAGGAAGTGTAAAGTGCATTGCGGGTAATGATAAATAAATTGCGACTACGTCTAAGGAAACGTAAAGTGCAGTAAAGACAACTATATCCAAGGAAACGTAAATGCAATGAAAGTAAATATAAAGGAAAGATAAACTGATAAAGAACATTGAGTTCTATTGATGATTTAGGGCTTATAAAGAGAACACTTGAGATATTTAAGATCACTTACTAGTAAGGGTGTCAAAAAAGCCTGGGTCGAACGGGTCGGCCCGGTCCGGCCTAAAAATTCAGTTAATTTTCTGGCTGGGCTGGGCCGGCCCAATGCCCGGCTTTTTTCAATACCCATATTTTCCTTAAAATTTAATCAATTTAATTTTTAATTTTTATGTTCTTTCATTTGAAGGTTTATTAATTAATTTTGATTCAAAAAAAGAAAAAATAATCCGATCTAGCCCGGTCCGGCCAAAACTCGGTACTGGTCAGATTCGGGCTGGCTCGGCCAGGCCTGGCCCGTTGACACCCTTACTTACAAGCGGTTACAACTTCAAAATTTAAATAAAAAGTAACTTCCAAATGGTGATTATTCTTTTTCTATTTTCTAGTCACTCTCTATATTCAAATAACCATCTTTATCCATAAGAAGTTTTGTTGTTGATATGACGCCCCAACAACCGGTAAGTTTCCAATACTAAGGCTCCCGACGCTGATTTCCATGATTTTGCACTTTTTTGGTGTAAACAATTGGCTAAAAAGTACCATAAATGTTGGTAAAGCGTTGAAAGAGAATAGCCCATAGACCAGATTTAACATAAAGAGCCGAAACTGAACCTGTGGTCGGCTCATCTCAACCGGATCTTTCATTAGGGCTTGATTGGGACAATTCGTCTTTAAATTCTAAATTTAACTCGTAATTTTCTTAGTAAATATCTTGAAAAATTTCAGGACTTATTTCACAAATAAATCCACATAATTTTTTTTTATAACTCCCCGTCAGGATTTCCGCTGTCATATAAGTATGAGAAGATTATTAAGAAATATAGGTAAGCTAATATACACAATGAACTTTGCATGTTTTGAAAATAATTGACGTTTAAAGCTAAGAAAGCAAAATATATAAATTTACAAATCAATAATCAAGGAAAATTGCTGGGCTTGAATCGATCTGGTCCGAATGCTTTTCTCTTTTTATTATATGGTAATACTAATAATAACAAATTTTACCCAAAAAAATAACAAATTTCAGGAAAATTGCATATTTATCTTTTTTTTTGCTATTTTTTTAATAAATTGGCCTTTTCATACTTTAAAAGGAAAAAAAAAACATTTTGCAAAATTTAGGTATCAATAAATGTATATTAAGGGGACAAATAAAGTGTCCAAAAAGAATTATAGGTTTCACGCACCAGAACAAGTCGATCTAGCTCTTTGGTCCATGTAAAAGGCGAAGACCCAAATAAGAATCGGATAAGTAGTAAAGAATTACTTATTTCTTCTTTATGAATCGATCCTATGTGACTGCACCCGTATAAAAAATCGAACATGACCTTATTTTTCCTTGAGACATAAGATTTCATCAATTGCTCGTTGTGATTATGCTTTCGTGTAATGCTCGACGGACAAGATCGTGAGCACGCATGCTGCCTGTCATTAATGCAGGAGGCCCTGGTCAAATTTGGTTAAACATGGTATTAATTATTAAATTAACCAGCATTGAAGTGATAAGATGCTTACGTTTGACGCCGAAATACAATATTTCATTTTAATTGATAGCAGTGTCCTCACCGGTGATTCTATACCCCTTTTTTGTAGGTATTATTTTTCGGCCATAGAGTTTTTATGTTTGTTTTTATTTTCATATGTTTTTATTTTTTGGTCGAACTTATTTTTATATGTTGGACCGACATAAAAAGTCAGAAAAAAACTTAGGTGGCCCTTGAGATGTCGAAGGTAAGGTGTCCCCTTTTATCATCTGCGTTGTTTTCAAGGGCTGAGTCAGCAAATTCGGTTGAGATTTGGTCAAAAAATACCATAAATATTGGTAAAGCATAGACAAAAAATAGTGCATAGACCAGATGTAATAACAAGAACCAAAACCACACCTGTGCTCAGGTTCGACTCGGTTGGATTTATATTAGGGATTGATCGCGACAGTTCCTCTTGAAATTCTAAATTTGACTCGTAATTTTCCTACTATACATCTTGACATTTCAAGACTTATTAGTTTGAAATTAACTCTATGTAAAAAGGCCCTGTCAAGATTTGCGATATTATATAAATATGAGAACCTAGTAAATAATATGTGTTAGGAGTGATCGATTTCCAATCCGATCTCATCCAAAAGTCGAGAACTAGACCAGAAGGATCAATTCTCAGCTTGTAACATCGAAAGCCGAATCAGATGGTCCTCGAACCAATCGGACTAGTTTGATCCGATTTTCAGATTGTCCAATCGAATCGGTGCATTATTAATAAGGGTAAGCAATACGGATTTTAGACTTAATATATTAATGAAAATTAGTCTTGCATTTGAGAAATAAAATAACTAATAATCAGTCTGGTTGTTTCTTGATATCGGGCATCGGATCGAAAATCATCAACTCTACTACGCATGGATATTTGTATGTTTTGACAATAGTCGATGTTTACACCCCCCCCCCCCAAAAAAAAAAAAAAAAAAAAAAAAAAAAAAAGCTAGACACTTCGGCCGTAAAAAAAGGTGCAAGCTTTATCAGAATAGTATTCTAACATTTCAAAGGTATCCTCGTGCCAGAATAGCATAGGTGGACTGGACGGCAAGGAAGAGAAAAAGCTAAGAAGAAGAAGAGAGAATGAAAAAGAAAGACAAAAAAAAAAAAAAGGAGACGATGGGGCCCATCGCGATCGCCGTCAGTGACCGTTGTCGTGAATTTCTGCAGAATCATATCCTCGTTCGAATTCGGCAACTCTCCCTTTAATTGTGTCCGAGTCCCCCGTGCTGCCTGGTGGGCGGCCCCATTGTCTTCCATATGCGCCCATTCTACGTCACTGTCAGAGCGCCAGCCAATTCAACTCGCGCACGGCTTCCTTTCTTTTTCTGCTTTCCTTTTCATCTTTCCGTTACGAAATCAGACGCAGAGGCCCCAAAACGTGATTCCCTAGCTTGTTCTGGTTCTGGGATCGATTCGCGGATTCACCAGACGCATTTTCTGCTCTTTCATCATCATCGTTCGCCTTGGCTTGCAAGCTCGAGAATCAGAAGCTCAGAATCCCACGAGTTTTGCTTCTCTTTTCCATTTTATTGAAGGAGCGAGGACATCAGAACCGGCGCTTGCGGAGTTCTCGAATTTTCATCAGGAGGGCAAGTGAGTTTCCTCATCTGGGTCTTCTTCATTCGTGGTCATTTCTTCAAATTTATCTCAAAGATGCTCCTTTTATTTTTTTGCTTCCAGTTTTACTGTTTCGGGTGGGGAGCGAGAGTTGACTTTGAAGTGAATTTGTTGTTTTGTGAATGATCTTGCAGTGTATCCGAAGCTGAAGGTGAGGGTTAAGGGGAGAGACGATTCTGGAGATCGCGATGATGTTAAGCGTGATGTTCCCAAGAGTCCATTGCTGGGACTGAAAGCTCTCGACTATCTATCTCTGCACGATTTCGACTCTCCTGGTAAATATCTTTGGTTTTATTTTTCTTCTCCCCCAGTTGACTGTATCTGATGCTTACTTCCCCGGCAAAGCACCAAAGGTTTCGCCTTTTTCAAGTTAGATGGTTTAGCGAATGCTTTGTGTGACCGCATTTAGTCCTGGATGATTTTCTTTTTCTTGGGTATGAATGGACAATAGCTGTTGGTGCCTCTCCTGGGACTTGAGAATTCGAATGATACAAAGGGTTGATACTAGAGTTCACTTTGGTTCGGATTTGAATTTTGATAGTTGAGTTGCCTTTAGCACTCTGTTCTTAATTCTGATTTTTCCCTTGCTTAGGGACTTTGGTATTTCCAGATGATCAGCTTCGGTAGATGAATAAGGGGGTAGGTTTTGATTTCCCTTGAAGAACTTGGGCTAGAGTACAGTTGAATCTGATGTCAGATGTCACTCTAGGCGAAGGAAAAAGCGCGAGAAAATTTCGACTCTCTTTTGCACTGATATATTGAAGGGAGTGAGAGCGCCATGAGTCAGAACAGAACAAGGATGGTTTTGAGGGGCAAAATCACTTGGTGAATGCCAGTTGGTAAAAGAGGCACTCTCCAGTCCCGCTCAGTCATCTAACACCTCAACTTTTAGGCCAAAGTGGTTACTGGAAATTCAACATAAGTCACTGGATTGTGGATAATGAATAAGAGAATGCCTTTGGTCAGATCATCTAAAACCTCATCTTTTAGGCCAAAGGGGTTGCTGGAAATTCAACACAAGTCACTGGATTGTGGATAATGGATAAGAGAATGCCTTTGGTCAGATCATCTAGAGCCTAGAGGCTTGTTCTGCAGTACTGTGAATTTGAGCACCGTATCTCGGCCATGCTCGATCCAAAGACTGAGGTCGACAAGGTTTTGATTGGATGGTTGACGGTAAATGTTGATTAGACGACTGACATTAAAATGCCTAAATCAGATGGCTGACAAGCGAGACAGCAATTTTGCCTGGTATATGCTCATGTGACCGTAGAAATGCCCACATCTAGAGGGAAAGAGTGGGAAAAGTAAGTTGGTCACTGGACCTGTATAGGATATTGACTACGCAATCGCATTTAACTGCTTTACAGTGTTTAACTTTTTAAAAGAACACGCCTTCTGGGTAGCTAAGTTCTATGATAGCTTTACATTTGTGCGGCCTCAGTTTTTTGCTCTAGCGTCATGGATAGCGGGTTTCTGTAAAAGCGATTTGTTGTGCGTATAGTAGCGGCCTAGCAGATGCTGGTACTAACCTAAGTGTGAGAAGATTCTCGCTGGTTGGAATATTTGATTTTGATCCCTCTTGTTGAAAGTTAAGGGTCCCTGGTCAACATAAGATGGTCAGCACTCCAAAATAATGAGAGTTTTTAGCCTTGTGAAACAGAGTATCTCTATTCTAAATTGCATGGCCCCTAGTACATATGTTGTCATGCATAAGCAGCCTTGTGACGCTGAACATTTCTAGTCTTACTTGCGGCTCCACTAGTACAGAATCTACAGATGTCATCATGCATGAGGATCTTCTTTTCTGATAAGAAACTTATATTGAGAGGATCTGTCTGCTTGAGAGATCATAACATTCAATTAACATCTATTTATCTAGTAATTTATTGGAGAAGATATTTATGGATCTTGTAGCCAGCTGTAGATCAACTAGGTGGTTTTTGCTGTTGTTACCATCCAAAGCATGATGCTTTGATCAGCTTTTATGCCTTGACATATGGTTGATCTTTTTCCCTTTTGTGTGTGTATGTATTTCAAACAATTGCTTGATTATGCATTTTCTGATTACAGTGCAGGAGCATCAAGTTTTTCGACAATGCACAGCAAGGGTCGAAAAGAGTTCCATGGAAAATGCTCTGAGATATCCTGTCTCTGAAGGTTTTTAATTGTCTTTCGATTGCTCATGTCAATTAGAAATAGCCATATTGCGGTCTTAATTATTTCGTACATCTGACAACCTTTGATTGAGAATGGCAGGGAAGAGCGAATCAACATCTGATGAAGATTCTAAACTAAACATCCGAGCCAGCACAGTGCCTCGTCCACGTGCAGTTTTATCTAGTCCTGGTAAATATCTTTCTTTCTTTCTCTCTTCCCAGTACTATTAAGTTTCTATAGTGAAGGAAATAGCACAGTTCAAGCACTCATTGATTCTCTTTTGCAATTCTATTCGTGAAACTTTTGTTGCTTCTCGAGTAACGTGATTCTCAACATTTTGTTTATGTGATCTACAGATAATGATTTGATGATAGGCAAAAAGAATAAAAGAATTGTAGGGCGGCCTTCGGCTTTGAAGAATAATAACCCCCTCCAATTGAGAAATGGCCAGCCTAAGGATATTTCGAAAGAAGCTGTCTACTATGAGCCTAAGAGCACAAGAAAACCCAAGGAGGTCACTGATGATAAGATCCTTTCCAGGCGGACAAAGGAGTTGGCTAACACAGCTGTTGCTGCGAGCCAGAGAACACGCCCTCAAACCAGAAAACCGAGCTCTGTGCGAATTTGATTTGCCGAGGATCTGAGACATAATCAAAGCAAGCAGTTTTGCCGTTTCTGTGGCGGTACTCGTTCAAGTACAGGCCAGCCATACTTGTGATGGTTCCCAAGGGTCCAATCACCTTCAATATAGCTAGAGTGAGTCTTATAGGCTAAGCTTACATATGACATACATGAAGAAAGTTGTTAACAGAGTTTCAGACTTTCCATATTCACCCCCGTTTCTTGCCTCTTACCTTTGTACATAACTAATACTGGTTGAGCTGTGCAATTTCAGCGGTTGCATTGTAAACGACTCCGATGATCCTTCAAAGCAGTGTACCTTTTTTTGGTCTCTGAACATTGTAATAGCGGTTTTAATAACCCTAGCTGATGTCTATTATGATGAACAAGATGGTAAAAATAACCAATCTGCTATAACTTTAGGGACTACAATATGGTTTCATCCGACAATAGAATAATCAGAATGGTTGGATCAGGAAACTGTGGGTGACTTGTCCCACGTCGAAAAGATGTGAGTGCGCATGTGGATTACGTTTGGCACTAAGCAATAATCACCATTGTTTCCTAGTGAAAGAAAGGTCATGTTGTTCAGACATAACTCCTTAGCCATTGAAAGATTATATATGTTCAAATATTTTCTCTATATTATTAACATGTCTATTCAATTCAGAACTGGCTATCCGTTATTTTCATTGAGACTTTGTTATATCCTGGAGGATATTTGTCAGAAAATACTAGCAATATTTGGGGCAAATAAATCCTTAAAAGAGTTATTACGCCTCAAAATTTGATGCCGCTATCCATCCCTTTCGATGCTATATTTTTCAACAATTTTAAGGATTTATTTCTGCAGAAATGGAGTCGGAGTTGGTGTCGGAGACATATGGGGGTAAATTGTTCAAGGCGTGGAATGCTGCGAAAGGATATTCAAAAACATTGAGATTAAAAATGGCTTCTTTTTGCAGGATTAGCGTTGGCACGTGGTCGCGATGTGATGACGGAGTTTCGGACGACGAGGCTAATTTCACAGGGGCAGAAGGCCATGCCGGCCGTTATTGTGTGGCGGCGCAAACAATGGCGCAGAAGGATGGGGTGTTCATGTACTTCGAAGATGATGTGCAGATTTGTGACATCGATAATAATGCCGCAAGTGTTGATTTTGACTCTGGTCCCATTACCATTAATCTTTCTTGTTATCACTTTATGTTTTCCAGAAGAAGCTTTTTACGCAACATTAATCCTTTTCAAAGTGTTTGGACGAATTCAATGGAAGCGACTTTCCATTTGTGAGATTGTTTACTCTATGCATCATCTTGGACTGGATCTTGCAGGTCTCACCCCGAATAATCTCCTGGAGAGGCCAAGAGTAAAATGAGGGACAAAATGTACCACCATCATATACGATAATTATTTTTAGAACCAGTATATATGCATGTAGACTTCTCCATCAAATGTGGGGGTGACGGACGTGTCGCCGGCCCTCGAGTTTACACAGAAAAAGTCGTGTTCTGGATTCTGGACGCACAAGACTGAGGAAAACCCGGTACAGAGCGTTGCGTTAACATGTTCCTCGTATGTCCTTTGAGGCAGATACGAACAAAAAAAATACAAAAAACAGAAAACCAACGTTGCTTTGTGGGTAAACGCTACAAGGAGAAGTATGAGAATGTTGCTGGGAGATTTATTTTGGGAGAGATCTTTGGTATTGTCTTTCATGGCCATTCTTTGCCGCCAAGAGGGCTGCACACAACGCTGGTCGGCGACGCCCCCAATTATATGACGCCTGATGATTTTTCCAAGTCGAAGAAAAGTCCAACATGCACGGTAGCAGTTTCTTTCCTGGACGCGACTTTTCCTGACAGACCAGGCCCAGAACACAGTTCACAAACTTACGTTGAGCCAGGCTGTATCTGTGCGAAGGCGATGTGAAGTCTCTGCTTTCACTCCTGAACCCCCTCGCACCACCCTGCCCGTCCCTCGAGGGATCTTGACTCGTCCTCCGAGAGGATCATCGAATCCTCTGTGGCCGCGATCATGAAGAGGGACCCGGAATCGCCATCTCCACCATCTTCCTGAAGGACAGAGCGGAGGCCCTGCAGTTCCCGCAATGCGTCCACGACCTCCAAAAGGCCAGGCGGTCGCGGGTGTCTGAGAACTCCGGTTATGAGATGCTCTGGAAGGAGCCGTACTATGTATTCTCCGCAGATGGAGTCTCCTTGGACCCCATCGTCCAATCCTGAACAGAGTCACTCAAGCATTCTGTGCAATTCGGAGGCACCCATTGAGTTTTCGCTTGACATGGGAAAGCATTGCGCTCATTGAATTTTGGCTTTGACTTGATTTAGAAAGCGCGCATTCATTCTATTTGCGCAGATTGATTCAATCGAGCGAATTCAGTGTATGATTTGCTTGGCAAATCGAGGAGGGAGATGATAAAACGAGACGTGGAATTGAAGGAACAATGATCGATTAAGAATCCACTTCGATAGTTATTGCACTTTGCCATAACACGAGTTGCTCTTCCAAAGCGGTAGGTTGCCATTCTAAACATTAATGGCCTCCCCCGTCGCAGCATCGGAAGCTGAGCAAGAGGCCAAAGGAGAAGGAGAGGCTGTTTCACTGGATCGCCAAATTTGCCAGTAAGAAGAAAGTGGGCATCCTTTGCTTGACATCCACAACAGTTTTAGCATGGGTTCATCAATGCCTAATTTTATCCTATACAAACTGTATGTTGAATGTCTGCTCTTACTCACCTCAAGTCGGGATTAAATCGGATTGATCCATCCGTGTGCCTCGTGATCTCTTGTGGGTGAAACGCGAAGTTGGACACGATGTCTCGTTGTTCCCTTGTACGTCTCGCGAGGAATGCGCGAAAAGGGTAACTCTTAGGGACACTTGGATGGGGTCTCTCAAGGTTAAAGGAGTAATTTCGATTTCTAGCGACTGGTGGTAAAATTGCATCTTCCACATGTCTTGAATCTTAATTGATACATTTCTCAGTGTTGTCTACGGCCTTGGATTTTTTTGGCTGCGTGATTGATGCGGATTGCTTTATTTATACATTGATATGAAGTTGTCGGATATTGAGGTTGACTGAATTTGGGTGGAAGATTACATGGGTTATATTCGTAGACACTAATTGCCTACGTATTTGTAGTTTCAGTCTAGTTTCCATGGCTTGTATTTATGCACAAATAATTTAATATAAACACCTATCTTCTTTGGACAACCGGAGAGTTTTGAGAGGTCAAATTAAGCATCTGTTTATAGCCTTTGAGTTCATAAGATGGATGTCAAAATTGTTTCCATCAATAGAGATTTAATTGAGAAAATTTACATAGAACAACCATAAGATTTTGTTCTTCTTGAAAATTAGAGGAAATTATGTAAATTGGTTAAATCTTTTATGGCCTTAAGCAAACCAAAGCTGTGGCATGAGAAATTGAATTCAGTCGTATTGTGCAATAGTTATCAGCATAATAATGCTGATAAGTTTGATTATTTTAAATTCACTAAAGACTATGGTACTTTAGTTTGCATTGATGATATGCTTATCTTTGGAGCTAATATAAACGGAGTCATTGAAACTAATAAATATCTAACTTCAAATTTCAAAATAAAAGATTTGGATGAAGTAGATACTATCTTAGATATTAAAGTTAAAAGTCAATAGTGGGATTATTCTTTGAGCCAAAGTGATTATGTTGAAAAGATATTAAATAAATTTAAACATCTTAGTTTCAAAGAAATGAAAACTCTGTTTGATACAAGTATGAAATTAAATTAAAATACTGGTAGAGCAGTAGCACAACTTGAATATGTGAGTGCTATAGAGTTTTTAATGTATACGATACATTGTACTAGACCTGAGATTATATTTTCATGTGTGAGTAGAAATAATAGCAATCCAAGTGTAGAACATTGTAATGTTGTCACCAGAATTTTGGTTATTTTAAGAGAACTAAAAATTTTGGGATTGTTCTATAATAATTATTCGGCTGTATTAGAAGTATACATCGATGCTAATTGGATTTCTAATATGTGAGAAAAACATTCCACTTTTGGTCGAATCTTCGGATTAGGTGGATGTATTGTATCTTGGATGAGGAATAAACAAACATGTATAACTCACTTAACAATGGAATCGAAATTCATTGCTTTACCGATAATTAAAAAAGAGATTGAGTGGATTAGAAACTTGCTTTGGCTTAGTCATATGCCTCCTATTTCCCGTTCATTGTCACAGTCAGTCTACTTTCGCAAGAGTTTAGAGTAGCACTTATAATTGAAAGTCTATATATATATATATATATATATATATATATATCAATTTAAGACATGAGTACTTGAAATAATAAGTTCAAGATAGCACCATAACAATTATTTATGTGAGGTCGAGTAAGAATATGGCTCCATCCTTTACAAATGCTCTACTAAGAGATGAAGTAAAAGGACCTCAAAAGAAATTGTGCTAAAACCCTTTGCTTAAAATCACCAAAAATGGTAACTTGACCTAATACTAGCACATAACTAGTTATAAGTTTTAATGGGTAAAAAGAGGTTACTAATAGTGATTGTTTGATGCTGACACAAGCCCGAACATGAGAAGTCAGTATCATCTGTTACATTTAAAGGTTGAGTTATACTCTTAATAAAGTATAATATGATTTACTAACATGTTTATTAGTAACAGAAACACGTAATAATACTTTACCTATAAGGACTTAGAAGTGGTTCTCTTCTTATAAAAGTTGGGGTTTCTCTCAAGAGTTTTCATGAAATAGGTACAAGTAGGGGTGAGCATGGGCTGAGTGAAGACCTAGATCCTGAAACCGACTCTGTTATAACGGGTTTTCAGTTTTTGGAACCGAAAATCGACCATGTTTTTCTTGGAACCTGTTTTGGAACCGACCATGTTATTCGGATCGGTTTCAAGGTCTACCCGAAATCATGTTTTCCTTTTTTTTTTATCAAAATAATATGAGTATCGATAAAATGAGCAATAAAAATTACAATCCACCAAAAACAACAATCTGCCAAATAAAAATTAAATGAGAAGAGGTGAGGAGCCGAGAGCCGTGAGCAATGAGCATGAGCAACAAGGGTAACAACATACTAAAGAGTCGGGATCTAGGGTTTCTTTTTTTTTAATAAAAAAATCTCAACCTCATGGTCACATAGTGATGCTACCTTCGATGGCCCATGGCCACCTCATCTGCTTACTCGCCTTCGCCCGCCGCATCCGCCGCCAAAGCCCCTCTTCCTTCACTCTTGCCGTCACCCCTCTCAACCTCCGGTACCTTCGCTCTACCATGTCCCCCGATGACGACAACTTTGGAATCTGTCTCTACGAGCTTCCATTCCGTAGCTCCGACCACGGCTTGCCCCCCCAACACCAAGAACATTGAGAACTTGTTGTTCAATCAGATCGCGACGCTTTTCCACTCATCTGTGTCCCTCACTGGTCTAGTAGAGCGCCTCATCTCCGACATAACCATCGTAGAGGGCCGACCACCTCTTCGCGTGATCTCGAACGAGTTCTTCAGGTGGTCCGTGGACATCGCCAAGAGGCTTTGGATAAAGAGCATCGCCTTCACCAAAGGCGACACATATGGTACTCTGGCTTACATCTCCATCTGGGTTCACCTCCCGCACCGGTCGACTGATGCTGAGGAGTTCTCAGTGCCTAGATTCCCCGAATGGTGCTTGTTCCACCGCTCTCAGCTCCGCCGTACATTTGAAAGGCGAATGGTACTGATGAGTGGTCTAAGTTCTTTCAAGTTTAGATTAAGCTCTCTTTCACCTCAGATGGTTGGTCGTGCAATTCAATTGAGCCTCTCGAGTTTGATCTCTCGAGGAAGTACTTGAAGCTCCCTATTTGGGCCATTTGGTTCACTAGGTTTTGAGGTAGACCTTGGAATATGACCAAAAAACAGGGTCGGTTCCAAAATAGGTTCCAATGCAAATAAGGTCGGTTCTTGGCTCCAAAAATTGTGAACTAGTTATAACATGGTCGGTTTCAGGATCTAGGTCTTGAACCGGCCCTCCTGGCCCATGCTCACCCCTACTTGTACCTATTTTATGAGCTCTCTTGAGAGAAACCCCAACTTTCATAAGAAGGGACACCACTTCTAAGTCCATATAGGTGAAATATTATTACGTGTTTTTGTTACTAATAAACATGTTGGTAAATCGTATTATACTTTGTTAATAGTATAATTCAACCTTTAAATGTAATAGACGATACTGACTTCTCATGTCCGGCCTAGTGCCAGAGCTGGCCTTTATCTACTTTGAGAAGTAATCAATTGCGACTAGAATGAAACGGTGACCATTTAAGGCTGCTGGATTGATAGGCCCTATCATGTCTATTCCCCACATAGAGAAAGGTCAGACTTCAGACATCTGATGTAGTTCATTTAGGGGCGCATTAATCTTATCGCCATATACTTGGTATTAGTGGCATGACCTGACATGTTGACTATAGTCTGACTCAATGATCATCCAATAATAACCAAGCCGCATAATCTTCTTAGCGAGGAGATGGCCATTCATGTGTGGCCCACATATACCTTCACGAATTTCTCTCATGAGAGTGTTTGCTTCTTTAGCATCTACGCACCTTAACAGAGTAGAGTCAAATGACCTTTTGTACAAGGTTTGTCCACTAAGGAAGAATTTACTAGCCATCTTGGCTATATATCTTCGATCTTCTGCTTGACATCCATCAGGAAATTCTCTCTTCAAGAGGTAATTCTTGATATAGTGGTACCATGGCTCTCCGTCGAATTCTTCTTCGACCTGCATACAATAAGCTGATTTTTTTATCACGCAGATCCTTAGTGGCTCTATTTCCAATCCATCAGTTATTTGCAGCATAGAGGTTAATGTGGCTAGAGCGTCTGCAAATTGGTTCTGCGCTCTTGGCATATATTCAAATGACACCTCTTCGAATTTAAGCGTCAACTCTTCTAGATACTCATGATAAGGGACGAGATTTATGTCATTCGTCTTCCACTCCCCTTGTGTCTGAAAGATAATGAGCATAGAATCTCCATAAACCTGCAACTTAGGTACCTCTATGGAGATGACCAACTGTAGGCCCAGGATGCATGCCTCGTATTCTGAAATATTGTTGGTGCAAGGAAAAGTTAGTTTTGCAGCAACAGGGTAATGTTGACCATTAGGGGATACTAACACTGCCCCTCTGCCAGCTCCCGATAGATTAACGGCACCGTCGAAATACATGACCCATTTATCTTCTGTTAGGTTTAAAACTTGATCTTCTACCTTCGTTTGTTTAGAAGATGTGCGATTTTGGGCGTTCTCTGCCAACATGTCAGCTATGGTTCTTCCTTTCACAAACTTTTGTGGAGATCTTTTGATATCAAATTCAGATAACATTACTTGTCACTTCGCCAACTTCCCTATTAAGGCGGGTTTCTTCAAGAGATATTTGATAGGGTCATTCTCTATCACCAGATGAATGTGGGTGGTGTAGGGTATATTGCCTCAATCTGCGAAGTACTCACACTGCTGCTACACAAGCCCTCTTAATAGGCACATAATTTGCTTTTGATGAAGTAAGTTTCTTACTCATGTAGTAGATGGCTCTTTCTTTACCATCCACAGGGTTTGTTTGAGTAAGTAAAGCTCCCAAAGACTCTTGATGTATGGTAAAATACAAGGTCAATGGGTGACTTGGGATGGATGGCACAAGTATTGGTGGAGTGGCTAGATAAGTTTTGATCTTCTGGAATGCCTGATTGCATTTTGCATCCCATGTCACTTTTGCGACCTTCTTGAGCAGTTTGAAAATTGCTTTAGCCACGTCCGATAACTGATTGATGAATCTGGTGATGCAGTTTAATCTCCCTAGAAGACTTCTTACTTCTTTCACCGTTGAGGGAGTTGCCAAGTCACAAATAGCTTGGATTTTCGAAGAGTCAATTTCAATGCCCTTGCTACTGACCATAAATCCAAGAAGTTTCCCTGATTTCACCCCAAACACACATTTATTAGGGTTCAACCTCAATTTGTATTTTTGGAGTCGCTCAAATAGCTTCCGTAGCACTTGAATGTAATATTGTCCTTTCTTGGATTTGGCGATCAGGTCATCGACATATACTTCGATCTCCTTACGGATCATGTCATGGAATAAGGTGACCATCGCCTTCTGATAAGTTGCCCCACCATTTTTTAGTCCAAATGGCATCGCTTTATAACAGAAATTTTTCCAAGGGGTGGTAAACGCAGTTTTCGGCTTGTCCTCCTACTTCATGAGGATCTGATTATATCTAGAGAATCCGCCCATGAATGAGAATAATTCGTACCCTGCTATACTATCCATCATCACATCAATGTGGGGAAGCGGGAAATCATCTTTTGGGATAGCTTTATTCAAGTCCCGATAATCCATACAGATCCGGACTTTGCCATCTTTCTTCATGACAGAGACTATGTTTGCAATCCAATCTGAGTAAGGGATAGCTTCAATAAAGCCCACTCTAAGAAGTTTCATCACTTCTTTTTTAATTCTGTTTTCTAACTCAGCTTTCATCCGTCGACTGCCTTGTCTTACAGGTTTAACACTAGGATTTGTGGGTAACGCATGCTCCGCAATTCTTGGATTCAAACCCGGCATATCGGCGTACGACCACGCAAAGATATCTTGATACTCTTTAAGTAATTCTATAAATCTAAGCCTTTCAGCTTGGGATAGATGTCCACCAATCTTGACCTCTTTGACATCTGCAACATCGTTCAAGTTAATGACTATCGGCTCTTCTGAAGTGGGAGGTGTCGAATTTTCGAAGGCACTCCGATCTCTATGGATAGCTGTGTAATCCTTATCTGTATCTTTCTCAATATCACAAGAGTAATCATCTTGGTAGTCCGATTTACACAATAACCTAGTATGCATGTTTGAGATGATATGCTCAGAAATGGCGGCTTTATCATCAAGCCACTCTATAATGATATTCACAGAGTTATCTCCCAAAAAAGGGTTTGCGAGATTTGATTCCGCTGACGGAGTTATCTCTTCTTCTAACAACCATTTAGAGTCTTTGCTGAAATACTCGTTTAAAGGACTGTTGAACATCTTAGATTTGCCTTTCTAGGCAGAAAACCAATGAAGAAATCCTTTTGGTCTCGTTGGCATCCACGGCTCTTACCTCGGCCTTGGCCTGCTGTTTTAGAGGTGAAATCTCCAATACGAGTGTTATAATATCCCAAACATACCTTATGCTTGTTAGATTTTAACCGTAGATGAGTGCTGATCCCTTGACCATGTTTGCTAAGACATTTTCCTAGGTTGAACCCATATGCTATCAACATCTTAACTAATAAAATGTTAGCTTCAGAGATGAAAGGAACCTTCAGTTTCGCCCCCAAATGAGTGTGGATTACTGCCACCAACTTCAAGGAATGATAGTTAGCTTCTTCCTTAACTTCAGTTTCAATGTAGGGGATAGTGTTATTCTGATATGCAACGAGATTAACTTCCCCTTGAACAGTAATTACTTTCCCATCAATCATGAATCGCACTTTCTGATATAGACTTGAAGGTACGGCTCCAACGATGTGAATTCGGGGTCTCCCTAATAGGAATCCAAATGCGCTCGGCAGATCCATCACTTGGAAGTTTATAGAGAATTTGATTGGCCTAATGAGCACATCCAGCTTGATCTCACCTACCACTGTCTTTCTCATCCCATCAAAGTCTCTAATAGCTTCTTTGGAAGTTCGAATCATTTCCTCTTTAATGCCCAAATTCCTTAATGTAGCAAATGGGCAGATGTTAAAAGTTGATCCGTTGTCAATTAGCACGTGTGTCACTCTCTTTCCATTACAGTGGGCAGTGATGTACAAGGCCTTGTTGTGCCCTCTTTCCTCCATAGGGAAATCTTCATCCGAGAAGCTTAATTGATCTTTAAGAAGGATTGCTCCCACAAAATCTCTCAATTGCACATCGTTGATGGTTTCGAGGACATGCACTTCATTTAGCACTTTTAGCAGCGCATCCTTATGTTTTTCTGAATTAATGAACAAATCCAACATAGATATCTAGGCTGGCATTTTCCTTAATTGTTCTATCACCGTAAATTCGTTGGTCTTGACGATGGATATGAGTTTTTCTGCATCTTCTTTTGATACATCTTTCTTCTCAGATTCGCCTTCCCTTGGGGCGTAAAATCATCCGGACCTCATCATGGCATCTACTTCACCTGTTCCATAGTCCCAATGAACTGCCTTAGAGTCGTAGGTCTCAACTGGCGGGACTTGTATGGTTACCGTCATCAGATGAGATGTCTCAGGTTCGGGTTCATTGTCAGATTCATCTCTTAGTAGGTGAATTACGACCGATTTCACCAAAAAATCCTCTTCTTGGCCCAAATTGTCAAGCTCATCCAATTTGATCACTATAGTCGTAGCAATCTCAATCATCGACACGGTATCACTAAACCCTTCTGGGAAGTCTTTGCATTCCAACTGGTGATATTTGTCAGCGTCACTTGACTCAGCTGATATTGTAATCTTCAAGTGTCTTCTAATTCTCTTGAATAGTTTAGTCAATCTTTGCCACTGGGCCATTAATTTCTCCATCATGACATATTGCTTTTTGTCAAACTTGTTATCTGTCATATGAGGGTGACCGTACGTTGTCAATTGAAATGACACATCCTCCATCTCTCTTGAGAGATCATTCACTTGTTCTTCTATGCACAGGAGATGTTCCGATATCACTCGATTGAGTGATGATTTAGGTTCTTTCGTAAAAGGCTCTATCACTGCCTTCTGGATTTTGAGTTGAACAGGATCATCCATACCTCCCCACCCAACGGGTATGATATCCTCCATTCTCTGAAAAAAGCTGGGAGGAGCAGAGTACTTCACTTTGAAGTTATATCCACCAAAGTCTTTGCCCAGATTGTTTATAACTTTGCATTTCTCTAGTACTTCAGTTGCAAATCTGCGATCAGCCTGGCTTCGCTTAACGGCTTGTAGTTCATCTTCGTCAAGCTCTTCTTCTAGCTCAGTAATCAACTCTACATCGCCTACCAGACTTTCATGTGGGATATTCTACATATTTCCTCGCTCGGTTTCAACTACAAATTGGTTCCATTCTAAGTTCATCGAGGCTCTAATTCTTTCAAATTTTTCATCAGTAATGCTTGACATTATCCCTAGGCTCATCATCTTGGCAATGCATAGCTTCTTTCTTTCAGCCGATACTTCCCCTTCTTTTGGATATGACGAGGCGATTGCCAAAATGTTGGTTAACTTAGGTGCATTCACCTTCAGCTCAAGGTGGTTTCCCTCTTCATCATCAAATATTGCACCAACTGCTTAGTGGTCAGGGAGCGGATTCTCTTGCACGTTTGGAGCCACATCGTCGAATTTCAAAATTTAATTGTCAATGAGAGCCTGAACCTTTAGCTTAAGGATGTAGCAATTATCTACATTATGTCCCCTTTCACCCATATGATAGGTGCAAGTTTGATTTTCATCAAAATCATGATATTTTGTCGGTTTTGCTCTAGGAGGTTCCCTTGCCACCAAGTGTTGTCCGAATAACATCGGGAGCAACTTAGATAAGGACCTCGGAAGTTGAGAGAATTGCTTCGGAGATTGTCTCTTTCTAGGCTCTTGTACTTTAGACACTGACCATGACGATCCCCTTCTTGCCTGATTGGAATTAACGAACACCTTGGGTTTATTGGAATCCCGCACAAAGGCTATATCAACTACAGCCTCTCTTTTTTCCTCGAGGGATATTGCTTCCTCGTCGAAGCTTCATGTGGCATTCTTTCTCTCAAAGCCCATTCCAATCTTCAGCCACTTTTATCAAGTGTGTAAAAGTTTGGCATCCTGAAGTATTCAGTCTATCAAAGTACTCATAGGGAAGTGCCTTCAAGAACAGGTCAATTAAGTCATCTTTCGGGATCGGCGATTTCACTTGAGTTGCTAAGGCAAGCCATCTTTGGGCGTATGTTCTGATTGTTTCGCTTATCTCTTTTATCGTTTGTAACAGATCTTCCCTTGTAGGGGCCGTAGTCGTGTTAAACTTATACCTCCTAAGAAAATCTTCAGCAAGATCTTCCTATCCATCATAATCATCCAGGTCTAACTCAATAAACCAAGCTAAAGCAATGCCAGCCAGAATTTCTTGAAACGTATTCATTAGAAGTGAAATGTAATCAGAATAATGTGTCATCTTGCGCAAATAGTATTTGAGATGAGCACATGGACAGCCTGTCCTGTTGTATTTTCTCACAAAGTCTGGCTCTTTGTAATCCAGAAGAGTCTCCACTTTAGCAAACGGTGATATCTTGTCGAAGCGACCTAACTCATAGCCCTGATTGCTCAAGCACTCTTCAATCTTGGCTATTTTCTTAGCCCCGACTTCAGTTTTCCCAACCTTCTTTCCTTTTTCCTCCTTTTCAAGGTTGATGACAACAGGAGGCATCTTCGGTTGTGACAGGACATTTGGCGCATGAATGCCCTCTATGACATGTTGGACACGTTCAGCCGCCCCTTTGTCAGCTGTATCAGGTATTGAAGATTAACCCGAGTCGTTCAGGTTAGGCACCGTCGTTTATCTGGCTTGGGAGGCTTTCAGCATAGCCTTAATTTCAGCCATCATGGTAGACATGGTAGTCATCTGGGTTTCTAACACGCCCACTCGTGGAATCAGTTCTTGTTGTTCCATCCTCGTCTTAAGTCGAGTACAGAAATGATGTCTTCGTAATTCCATGATTAGAGAATACCTATTTATATGAAAATAACAAGTAAGCATCTCTTTAGGATAAATAAGGAAAGTACAGAATTCCTTCAATTGCATGTTTTCTATTGATGGATAAGAAAAAGGACTACCTTGCGAGCCTTAGTCTCACATGAACAGTCTTTTCAATCATTTGCCAAGAGAATTCATGAAATTAAAGGAAGTGCAGTCTTCGACGATAGCTTTGATGCATCGATAAAACATGCTTATGCTCATACACGTGTTAAAAGTGACATTTAATACAAATTAGTATCAAAATGTCAAGAAAATATTATAATGTTTACATGTTTTACACTTGACAAAACAATCTATCCAAGTCTCGGGCATTTAGGGCCTAAGGCACCCTCATCGTCCTAGCAAAGATCAAATCTCTTATTCTGGGAATCCTCGTCTCCTGAATATGATGGTGATCCCATGTCTTCAAGTATATATGGCTCCGCTCCAAGTACATACGTCACAATGTATTTGGATAGATAAGGTTCGATGAATCTGCGTCTGGTCGCCTCAAAACGTCGGATGTATTCTGTAGAAGCTTTGTGCGTATCCATCTTAGGAGTCATATCATCTGGCCATTCTACGTCTTCCATTCGGGAGTCTTTCAAAGCGTGTTTGATGGACTCACCTTAGCTTCGAATTGCTTTTTCTTCTCTCTTATAAGGATCTCTTTCAACACGTCAAACGAGCAGACATCTGGTTGTGGCGATGACGGAATCTCTTCAATGCCCCACACTGCCGTATGACCCTCCTTGGATAATATGTTGTGGCGCTTGTGAATCCTAATAAGGGAATTGGATTTTTGCCATTGCGTGCGAGCTTAACTTTACCTAAAGTTGGTAATCTAAGCCGTCATCGGAGTTGTTCTTGCTTTAAAGCTCTAAGAAATTCCTTCCGTTATTTGAAGTTGAATTTAGGAATGCGTGTATAGGTTTTGACGAAAGTTCTAAGAGGATGAGCATCAGAGCTAATCTCAATGAAACCCATACAGATATGAAATTATTTTACATGGGATATGAACCACAAGTACAGGAGACCACTAGAGGCTCTAAAAATTTCTTTTCTTATTTTTCCCAAAACGGTTGAGGGAGAGGAAGGTTTCAGCAAGGATAAGGTTCGAGTAATCTCACCCATAACAGACTTGTTTGACCACTACAGCCATGATAGGGTCAAAAGTTACGGACGAGATCGGAAATAGGACAAAGCTAAAGAATACCAAGACAAATGCTCTACCAAACTTGGTTCCTTTGCTGGCAGGAAGGATGAGAAATCTCTCTAGAAGAAGGATAGTGAAACTCGCCTAGAATTACTTTTGGCGTCCGCTTTGATTTCATTGAGGTTTGTATCTAGGAATTCAACTAGTTGACTCAAAGGCTCAAACCGTATAGGAGGTTGGACTAACAAGTGAGTGAACTTAACTCCAATGGCGGCGCTATATTCTTCAAGAGTAGGGGTAACCTCTAACACTTCCATGCAGAACGTTACGGTGGTTGGATCCCAATAGAGTGTCATGGCTTGGATAAAAGGTAGGTGGACATTCAATCTTCATTAGGTCCAATAGATATCCTAGCCGTAATCTAGCGTACTTCTACTGGCTTCACCCATGCTATCCTACCAGGCTATGAGCTCAGCTTGAGGGACTTTGAACACTTGGATGTCATTCTTTCCCATCAAGTCTAAAATATGCAAATGATTTTGAGAAATCAATCGACAAAGGTCTAATTTGAATTTCAAAGAAGTGAATTATGCAATTAGTCAGAATCATCATAGTGACTAAAGGAAATAATAATGTCACATTTTATTGGTCAATACATCAACTGTGAACATAACAGATGAAATTCCTTATTACAAAAAGGATATGCTATGATAGAAAGATCGAGAGGGGTCTTAAGAGGAGGTGAGACACCAATCGAATTTATTTTAAAACAAGAAAGGTATAAAAGACCCCTGGAATGTGGGATCTAAACTATGTCTCCCCAAGACCTAATCTTCTATGGGATGATGGTCAATCAAGGTTTCCTTCTTGGTGGCATCTTTGTCTTGCCCCTCTTCAGGATACGGCTCGATTTTCAGGACTTCTCTCCTAGTTGAGCGTCCCTCAGGATGCGAAGGATAGTCTTCAGTAGGTTGGTTAGGATGTTTTAGCTCTTCCGGCCATTCTCTGATCCATGATATGATGACTTCAGGGGTTTTGTTGGGTTTTTCTTTTTTGAGTATGATACGCCTTGGCTTTGTCTTGATTGCAGGGCGTCTTTTCTCTCCCCAAAGAGAGATCACCGGTTGGTTCTCCCTGGCTTGACGTTCAGCTCTTCGGCGGGCATAAGCTTCTCTAACTAAATTGTTGCGATACTGCCTTTTCACCCCTAGATAGTGCTTGAACATCCCGTCCGCCTGTCGCTTAAACCTAAGATTATCGACATAATAACTAGTCTGGCAATCTTTAGCATATCCTAGCTTACGTCCAGTCAGCTCCCTGCCGTGTATAAACATAGTAAAATGTAATCTTGTATTCGGTTCGGGATGAGTGACTTTCCTTAAATACTCGAAGGCCACTAATTCCGTTAAACTTCTAGAGAACAACAACATTCTATCTCCTATCATTGTTATTTTAATCAGTCACTAGAATGATTTTAGAATGTATCCAATGCATGTAGATGCGAATGATATTTAATACGTGAACATATTATGAAACAGGGAGTAAGGAAATACATCAAAAGTAAATGCCTTACTAATCAAAACCTCCGGGAACATGAAATATTCCCTTGTAATAATGTGTGGTTTTAGGTATACCAGCCGTCCATAGACATGCTCATGAGACAAGTGGGGGATATACTCTATAGATAAAATCAGGAGAGGAACCTATGGCTCAGGCTTCCACGATCCAAATATGGCAGATTCCTCCCCAAGAGTCACACTCAAGAGGGCTAAATATCACCAATTTGGAATGTGAGTAGGAACAAACACGAGAGTCTCAAGTGCCATCAAACACGAGATCTTTTCGTATCCTTTCCCTATCTAAGGTAACCTAGAGGTGGTTGCAGTCGGGGTTGAACCGCTAGTGTGTGAGATGTGTCATGATCATCACAATGTAAGATCATGCATAGCAGTTTGTATCAAATATCGCTTCAGTATAGGCGTAAAATAAACATACATTCCCAACTCCAACCTGTAGGAAAGATGTCAACAAACACTCCGCCCCTTATTTCTTTAATCTGCAAAAACATCTAACACAATGATTAGGGTACGTACCTCACCTTCAAGAGCATCTGCAGAAAATAAGGTTAGATAAACCAATCAACTTTTCAATCGACTAAAGTCCTCTAAAATTCCTAGCTAGAGATTCTGGTTTGAAATAAGTCCCCAGCAGAGTCTCCAATCTGTCCCGACCCAATCATTCGAGGCGGGCTAATGGGCCGTCCTGTTTGGTCAGACGTGGGCCTCTCCCAAGGCTCGTTACCCAAGTCGCAACAGTGATATACGTGATCGAGCTTCTGTGCGGTCTGGTGACATGTGATACGTGTACATGCCAAGGAGTCGCCACCAATCGTTTCGTGGAGGGCATGATCGGAAACCCTATCGAATAGTTGGGAGCATTCTATTCAATTCTGCAGAAACCAGAGAAACGGTATTGGGGACTTTGTTACGTCAACTGTCAGAGTTGACGCCATTTCGGCATCTAAGTGGAATGATTTATCTAACCTTAGGATTTCATACAAATGAATAAGGTGCGAACCCTAAAACTAGGAGTTCATATAGATAGAATTGATTATCCTAACAAACGCAATCAATATAATGAGTGTGTAAATCAAGAATCCAAAACATGTGGATAAATCATATGAGGCAACATGACATCCCTAGTAAGGCCCTACTAGCCTAGAGAAATATCAATCAAGACTCAAGAGTGTTTTTTACATGATTTGTCATTGAGGGGAAAAATCATAATTTTGAAGAATTTCAGGACAATTTGCTCAAGAAGAGAAAATTTGTTATTCCAGATGACACATGGAGTCAAAAAATGGTGGAAATAGGATTGGTTATCAAACCAATCTATTTCCTATTTTTCGGGAATTTCCAGAATTTTTCTGAAATTTTTGGAACGATTTACCCTTTGAGGAGTAAATCCGTCGTTTTAGAAAATGATGAGAGGTGAAAATCCCAAACGAAAGGATTGGTCGATCTCTTGACCTAAATCCTAATTTTGAGCAATTTTCACGGCTCGATCGAAATAAGAAAGACGATTTACCTTTTGAGGGGCAAAATCGTCATTATTATAAAAAAGGAATGAGATTCGAAAATCCCAAGTATAAGAATTGGTCACCTAACCGACCCTAATTCTTATCTTGGCATTCTCGACCTATTTCAAATATAAGGCAGAGGTGATTTACCCCTAGAGGGTAATATCGTCAATTCTTAATAGAACAAATAAGAAATTCCCAAAATAGGATTTACCAGTTGTCTGTGGTCATTTCTCAATTTTTAGAAATTTCTGGAATGTCTAGGAATTTTCCACAATTTTCTTACATTTTTTTGAGTTTTCTAGAATTTTCTAACATTTTTTTAGAATTTTCTAGGATTTTTCAAATTTTTAATTTAAAAATCATTTTTGAATTTTTATTATTTAAAAAATTATTCGGACTGGGTCAACCCAACATAGTCGGATCGGATACTTGGCCTAGACCCGAACTCACGTAGCTTATGCACCGAAACGACGCCGTATCACTTCTTTTTTATTTTCTGATTAATCGGATTTGATCTGACGGTTCCTATTGAACCACGTGGCTACTCCACGACCACTAGATTGGCTTACAAAAACCTATGGCTTGGATCAAAAGTCAATTATCTCTCAACCGTCAAATCTAATTACTAAGATCTACGGCCAATATCAAACGACTCGGCTAATCCTCGATCGTTCGATCGGATTTATTATTTTTTGAAAATTTGATTTTTATTAACAGTTATAAAACCGATCAAACGGTCACCAAGCTAACATGTGGCACAATCAAGACTGTTCGATTATCTAACAGATTCAAACCGAACTCCAACAGCTCAGCTGACGCGGCCGCCACGTGGCGCTGACGTGGCATGCCACGTCAGCGCCACGTTAGCACTTTTGACCGATTGACCGCCATGTCATTGTCTTCTTCCTCGAGCATTCTTCTTCTGCGACGGACGGTCGAGAGACTTCGGCGATGATCTAATGGTGAAATCTCGACAAAATCGAGCAGGACCAATGCCAATCGACTAGTCTCGACGTTTCGCATCACATATCTCATAATCATACACTATCATTCTCGAAAAATAAGCTAATCAAGTTTTACACAGTTCAACCATGACTATTCTAATTAAGCAACAGAGAGCATATTGGACTAATTCCTTCACATGATCGCTTCTAAATGAGTTCAAAAGACTTACCTACATGTCAAATTGACCTGGTAATGTCTAAGATAACCTAGACAAGCTTCAACTGAATCGGCAATGGCGACAAGGCTCGAATGCGAGGTTTGACTCGATTTCAATGCAATTAAAATGCGGAGCCATGCTTAGTGACGTCTTAGAGATGTTTCGCACACATCAATCGCAAGAATTGAAATCGAAACGAAGATCCACCATCAAAGGTCAGAAATGGAGCTTAAAGGTTGACTTACCATTTTTCGAGATCACAGGTGATGCGAGCTAGTGTGATCGACTCTGCAAAGCTCCAGCAAACTCCTCCAAGTGGAATTACGGCTCGGTTTGGCCTGAATGGCCGTCACCAATCACCCACATGCCAAACTCAGGCTCTAGACGACAGGGTTCGGAGAGCGAGTCCTCTTTCTCTCGATTCTGTTGTCCTCCAAAAATAGAATGAATCACCCCCTCAATCGAAAGTCCCCCCAAAGGCTATATACTACTCTTAAATTTTGGCGCCGATGATGAAGTGTATACCGGCTTCAATTGCACGTGAGGCCACGTGCTTTTGAGCCTAAACAGCGTCGGAGACGATGGGCATTTCGTCCAACTCCGTTTGGTTCTCCGGCAGGCTTTATCTCACGGGAATTTTTCACGGATTTGAGCTATGTTTGCTTTTGTTGACTTTTTGCAGCTCCAAAGCTTGATCGGCTGATTACTCCTTCCTTCGACGACGTTGAACGGTGATGCCGGCGTCAATCGACAAGTAAGGTTAAGGGTAACAATACACCCACCAATTGTCGTCGATTGGTCAACCAATTTCGATGTCAAAATTCGACTTGGTTTTGTTCAATTGGACGAAGTTCCTGAGGTTGAGATGACACTATAGTGAACCGGTTCGACCGGTCTGACCGAGCGGTCTGACGAGTCCGAATCGGTTCTGACTTATTTTTTTTTCCAAAATTACTCCTAATTAAAGTGAAGTTTTTATAAATTGAACCTCAAAATCGAATTTAGGACTTGAATATTGTCTAAAAAAGTGATTTTGCCCAAACGTTCACATCAATTTCTATGAAAGCCCCAAATTTTTACTTAATTGCAAATCGCAAAATTGCGCATTGAGGGCTCAAATGATCAAATTGGACCAAATCACCTATGCCAATCGACTTAGAATGATGAAATACATTAGGTAGTGGCTTCAATTGGCAAATGTAGCCCTTGAATTGAAAGTAATTTCAATTATGCCCAAATTCAAGAACTAAATTGCAATAAAGTATGTAACTTTGCTCATTTCATGCAATTGAGCAATTTGTGCAAATAATTGGATTAAATTGCAATGAAGGACAATTAGATTGAATGTCAAGACCCTAAAAATGTCAAAATTATAAATTAAAAGACTCAATTGACATTTTTTTACCAAATTCAATCATACGTGTAACAAAGAAACACATAAAATTAAACTTGAATTTGGATTTTTTATGAGGTCAAAAATACAAGGAAATTAAAATAAAAATATTAACTATTTTTTATATTTTTTTTACCTCAAATGCTATTTTTCTTGAATTTTTATCTATTTTTCTATTTTTTTGAAAATATTAAAAAATACAAAAAATTTAAGAATATTTTTTGTCAAAAATGGTTCCTTAGGCTTGGCCAAGGCTACCAAAGTTGATTTTACAAATTTTTAACTTTTTATGAATTTTTTGTGAATTTTTCAAAAATAAACTGAAAAAGACTGGTTAAAAATCAGGTGTCGAAATGATATGAATTATTTATTTTGTGGACCAAGGCAGAGTAAGCTTGCATGTGATTGATGATATATTGACCTATTTGTATAAGATACCTAGAGCGAGTCAAGTGTCATACACGAACTTAGGCGTTAACTCACAGAGATTTTATATCTCACTCCGTTGTTATTAACTATTTTTAGGCTTTTAGCTATGCAGAGCTGGAAGAAGGCGTGGATCCTTTTTGACTAGCACGTAGTAGTATTAGCCCCTAACTCTAATTTGGCACTTTTGAGGATTGTAGGGGTAGGGCTCATGTATAAACATACTTCCTAGGGTAAATAGTAAATAAATAAAAATGTTAGTGTTGTGTTGATTGATGTAATGGTTGTTGATATCATATTTTTCTATCCTTCTAGATTTTATAACTATATGGGAGTAGCACGTTTTGGCATGTGCTAATTAAAATATAATAAAGATAATGGGTCGATGGTGTACCTGGAATGTCGTCCATTTATGACCTGAGGTGATTTGGTAGGGTTGTTGCGTGCCCGGGGATCGGTGGCGTGACAGGTGTTTAGCTTAATGAACTTAATTGAGCCGAGGTTTCTGACCATTACTTTTGTCGAGCCAAGGAACTACTATTGAGCAGTGACATTGGACTATTTGGTCTGTGGATTTTGAGCTGACAGATGTGGCCATGGCCACTTGGTGGATAAGGAATCAATCTAAGATTCATTACTTACCTAACCTGGCCAAGGTTCTAACCCGAACGATCCAGGTCTTTCAAGGGCCCTTGCTCAGTCTAGGTTGGTATCACTCGCTTTTTGTCATTTGATCTGATATGTGCTTCATCCTCGGCTTATTAGTAGATACTCTGAGCAAAAATTGGTATGGAGAAATGGATTGAGGTGGAACCAAAAAGAGAAAAATATAGGATGGACATAGTAGTGTAAATTGGATATTTCAATTTTATGTATTGTTATGACATTGGAGTAACATGAGAATGCAAGAGTCTATATGAGGACGTCTTTCCCAGTCAGGGTCTATGATGACATGTAGGAATGGTTTGTAGCCGTATAGTCTGATTGTGCCTATTGATCTTAGCTAAAATTGGGCTAAACCACTATAATGTTGATTACACTCTAGCCCTTCTCCTTTCTAGAATTGTTCACACCACCTTTCATTCTTATGGACTGGTCAAATCACAACATGGAGTAAAGGGACCATTGTCACCATCAAAGAGATGGGCCTGTTACCATTGTCCAAAACCATGCATCTTTGAAATTTACTAGCTGTGTGATGTGGACATCGAACCATATCGAGGAGAAGGTGCTAAATACCCGTTGTCTTATCCGTTTGGTCCAATTACTTGAGCGAGGACAAAGGAATTCAAGCAAGCTATCGGCATCATGGCTCAAGATCTTTGGAATGGAGACAATCTAGATTTGAGACTTGACGATTCTGAAGCTCCTTGGCACAACACGATCACATTTGGCGAATTCAGGACTTTCACTGATCGGGATGTTACCAAATTCGGGAGATTTCACTGATGGGGAAGTTACTAAATATCTGACTTATCGATTCTCAAACTTACCGATCAAACGACTTACCGAATTTGCCACTTATTCAATTTGATTGACTTACTGAGCTGCCGACTTTGAGACTTATCGAAACTCAGACTTACTAAGCTATCGATTTTCTTTTGGAATATGTGTTTTTCTATTTTAGGAAACTTAGTGATTTGGGTAATCACAATATTTGATTTGTATTCTATTTGCTTAGATTGGATTAGATTTCAATATTTGTAATCTTTATGATATCTTCACGTAATCCTAGTTTCTAAAGGAGTCCTATATATATAAAGTATCTTCATCTTTGTAAAGAGATACACAACATTGATTACGAATTATATTCAGAGAGGTTTTCTCTTCTTTAAATTCTCTTGAGGATTAAATCTTATCAAGGTTTCTTTGTGGCGATCGATCTGACTTATCGAGTAAGATCGCGAATTCTCTTGATCGTAGTGTCTATAGCGTGGATTGGTTGACATAGGTTCGTCAACAGGTCACGTTCATACTGAGGTTACCAATCACATGTTCGATTGGGAGTCGAGATTCGCAATTCGCAACTCTTGGATCTACGTAGAACGATCAGTTTCCGCAATGATTCACATCATTTGGTATTAGAGCTAAGGTTCTACAAAGTCTAGTTATCCTATTTTTTTACTACTTATCATTCAGCAATCTAGGGTTTATAGAATTAGCATTTTTCGGTCCTAGTTATTTTGATTGTATTGAGTTCGTAAAAAAAAAAGGGTTTTGGCCAAAAGAAAAAAGAAAGAAAGGCCGAACAAAAAAAATCGAAAATAATTCAAGAGGATGACTCGTTTCTTTTATTATTAGTTGGACATAATATATATATATATATATATATATATTTATATATATAATTCAAAACTCAGTAGTAGAAATCGAATTTAAATTCGAATCTTGTAAAAGTTGATAAATTGCTTAAGTGAGCAGTATATTGCTGAATTGATCTTGCTTGGTGGTTTGGTTGACTGTTGTGAGGAGGTTGAGACCGATTTCTAGTTTGACAAAGAACTTGTGAGAAGGAAACAAGAGGAAAGAAAGAGAGAGGCAAGAGTATGAAGCTTAATTGAGGGAAGAAAAAGCCAAGATTGAGGTAAACACAAGGGGAATGACAAACACCTTGAGCGAAACATGTGAGAGAGTGTTTGGTGAGATATCTTTTATTTCTAATGATATCTTGTAGGTTTAGAGAAAAAAAAATCATGTCAGGCCATGAAAGTGTAAATTAAAGGGAGGATGGCACCAATCCAAGGGATAATGTGATTTTTGCAAGCATTCAGCAGATGAGCTTACAACTTAAAGTACTTAGCAACCGAGTTGTGAGGTGTGAGATGAGGCTTGATGGTGATCGAGATCCACCACGAGAGAGGCCGCAAATCAACATGATGAGCCTAGGGCACAACCTTGATGACAAAGACAATTTGATGATGAGTATGTGTTCGATATAGAAGATGACCAAGATGGCAGGTATGGGGGGAGGAACGGACGCCGAGGGCTTCGACACCGAGAAGATGATGAGCTTGGCAACACCAATATGAAGATTCCATCTTTTCAAGGAAAGAATGATCTTGATACGTATCTAGAATCAGAGAAATGAATGGAGATGGTATTTGACTGCCAGCAATATTCGTAGCTTAGAAGGTAAAAATTGCAGCTGTTGAATTCACTGATTATGCTATAATTTTGTGGGATCAACTTGTGACTAGCAGGAGACGCAATGATAAGAGGTCGGAAGTGGAATGAGATGAAAGCGGTGATGACGAGGCACTTCATACCAAGTCATTACCATAGAGACTTGTTTCACAAGCTGCAAAATCTCACACTAGGCAATAGGAGTGTGGAATAGTACCATAAAGAGATGGAGATTGCCATGATCCGTGTTAATGTGGTGGAGGACTATGAAGCCACGCTATCATGATTTTTATCTGCTTGAACCGAGATATAGCCAAGGTGGTAAAGTTGCATCACTATGTTGAGTTGGAGAAATTGGTGGATAAAGCCATCAAGGTTGAGAGGCAATTAAAGTTGGACCGAAATTACAAGAGTAGTGGAGGTTCAAGCTCGAATTGGAAGCCTAATTAAAAGAGAGATGAGAAGCCGAATTGAAAGGAAAACAACTCCAAAACTGAAACTTTCAAGGAGAAGGAGAAAGATGGCAGAGATGGTTTGAATCCGGCTTCAGGTAAAACTGAAAATCATAATATTAGAACTCATGAAATTAAATGTTTCAAGTGTTTAAGCAGAGGTCATATGGTGAATCAATGCCCTAATAGGAGGGTGATGATAATGACTGGACCTGGAGATGTTCAATCTGAAAGCAATAGAGAGGAAGAGGATGATGTCATTTCGTCATTGGAGGACTGTAGTGATGTCGAGATGCCAGTTAAGGATGAATTGATGATGGTTATATGTTCTCTTAACGTGCAAGTCAAGGAAGAGGAGCATCACTAGTAACGTGATAACTTGTTTCATACATGATGCTTGGTGAATAGTAAAATTTGTAATTTTATTGTTGATGGAGGTAGTTGTACAAATATGATAAGTTATACTATGGTGGAGAAACTAGGATTGACGATTACAAAGTACCCTAGATCAAACAGACTTCAGTGGTTGAATGATAGTGGAGAAGTGAAAATGTCGAAGTAAGTCCTAGTTCCATTTGAGACATGGCGATATAAGGATGATGATGTGTGTAATGTTGTACCTGTGTAGGCGAGACATCTTTTACTTGGTACACCATGGCAGTATGATCGAAGGGCACATCATGATAGGTACACTAATCGATATTCATTAGTGATGAATCAAAAGACTTACACTTTGGTACCAATGACACCAACTGAGGTGTATCAAGACCAACTAAAACTACAACGTGAGGCTAAGAGAGAGAAAAAAAAGTGAGAAAAATGAAGGCTTGCGTGGAGAGTCTGAGATGCAAGGAAAAAGGGAGATTGAGAAGAACATAGTGGTAAAAGCAGAGGAAAAAGGAGAGAGAAAAGAAAAGAGAGAAAATAATTTGTATGCAAAAACGAGCGAAGTAAGGAGAGTTTTGATTCTTGACCGAACGATGCTTGTATTTTTGTACAATGAGGCATTGTTTACTACTAACGATCTTGATCCGAGTTTGCCTAGCTCTGTCATGTCTTTATTGTAGGAATTTCAATATGTCTTTCTTGATGAGATTCCTAGAGGTTTACTACCAACTCGAGGTATAGAGCATCAAATTGATTTGATTCATAGTTTGTCATTACCTAACCAACCCGTATATCGAAGCAATCCCGAGAAAACAAAGGAACTTCAACAGCAAGTTAGTGAATTATTGGAATGGGGATATGTGTGAGAGAGTCTTAGCTCGTGTGTTGTTCCTGTTTTGTTTGTACCAAAGAAAGATGGGACTTGGCGAATGTGTGTTGATTGCTGAGCGATCAACAATATTACGGTAAAGTATCGACATCCTATTCCTAGACTAGATGACATGTTAGATGAGTTATATGGGTTTGCATATTTACTAAGATTGATTTGAAGAGTGGCTATCATCAGATTAGGATGAAAAAAGAGGATGAATGGAAAACTGCATTTAAGACCAAGTACGAATTGTATGAGTGGTTAGTCATGCCGTTTGGTTTAACTAATGCACCTAGTACTTTCATGTGACTTATGAATCATGTTCTGCAAGTTTTTATTGATCGATTTGTGGTTGTCTATTTTGATGATATTCTGATATATAGTCGGAGTCTTGATGACTGTATTGAACATGTGCGAGCTGTTTTGCAGGTTTTAAGGGCTGAACAATTATATGATAACCTCAAGAACTGCTCTTTTGTGACTAACAAATTAGTATATCTAGAATTTGTTGTTGGTGCTGATGGAATACAGGTTGACGAAGAAAAGATGAAAGCAATTTGTGAGAGGCCGACACCAAAGACTGAGGAGAGGTGCGCAACTTTCATGGCTTGGCAAGTTTCTATTGATAATTTGTGAAATATTTCAGCACCATTTCCGCACCTTTAATCGAGGTTATCAAGAAATATGTGGGTTTCACGTGAGGAGAAGAACAAGATAAAACATTCAATCTATTGAAGGATAAGCTAACTAAGGCTCCTACGTTATCTTTATCGAATTTCAGTACTACTTTTGAAATAGAATGTGATACTTCTGGTACAGGAATTGGAGCCGTGTTGATGCATGAAGGACATCCCATAACTTATTTTAGCGAGAAATTAAGTGAAGCAACATTGAATTATCCAACTTATGATAATGAGATGTATGCTTTGATGCGAGCTGTGAAGACTTAACAACATTACCTATGGCCAAAAGAGTTTCTGATCCACACTGACCACGAGACCTTAAAATACTTGATGGGGCAGCAAAAGTTGAATAAAAGACATTCCAAATAGATAGAGTTCATCGAGACTTTTTCATATGTAAGAACGGTAAGGAAAATGTGGTAGCTGATGCACTTTCTCGAAGGTCCATTGTTTTTTTATCGAGATACTAAATTTCTTAGCTACTTTTGGAAGATATTGTGGATGAAATTAGGTATACAGCTTTTACTCTCTACTAGTTGTCATCCACAAACTGATGGTCAAACTGAAGTAGTTAACATAACTTAAAGACATTGTTGCGTGCTATCATTAAAAAGAATATTAAGTCTTGAGAAGATTGTTCACCGCATGTTGAGTTTGTATATAATAGGAGTTTGCATTCTGCTACTAAATTAACACCGTTTGAGGTTGTCTATGGTTTTAATCCATTAACTCTATTGGATTTAACCCCTTTCCCTGTTGATGAGTTTGTGGATTTATATGGTACTAAGAAGGCTGAATTTGTGAAGACATTGCATGAGAAGACGTAGCTGAATATTGAGTAGAGCAATATGCAAGGCAAGCCAACAAAGGCAATAAGAAAGTAGTGTTTGAACTCGGCGATTGGGATTGGGTTCATATGCACACGGCGCTTTTTCCCGAGCAGCGACGTTTCAAGTTACTACAACGAGTGGATGTACCATTCATGGTGTTGGAGAAAGTCAACGATAATGCTTACAAGCTTGATCTTCCAGGTGAGCATCGTGACATTTTGAATTCCGACCCTCTCAAGGCTATTGAATGTAAGGATATCGATCAGTGTATTTCAGTTATAACTCGTTCGGAGTTGGCCACTCTCGAGTTAACTGACCAAAAGGGAAAAACTGACGCGGAGTCGGGTACGTGAATATAGGGAATTTGAATAAGAATTGACACTTTGGTCACAAGGATTGTCGAGGGAATATTTCGGTCCAGCAGAGGTAGATCTAGGAACAATCATGGAATGTCTTGCTAGCGTTATACGTTGGGACGCGGGTAATTCCACTTAACCAATGCATAATTTACGAGAATTTCCTAAATAGGATTCCGATGATCAGGATCGAAGGAACGAATGATAAACCCTCATAATTACATGACAATCAAAGTCGCTACAGCTTAAGAAAAATTTCAAGGTCGATACGCGTAGCGCCTGCAATAGTCGCCCGTCAGTTTGAGATAAATTGAAATTACAGTCGACGAGAGTTCGACAATAAATTGAATCTCGAGATTTGAGTATTGGATATTGAGAAATTTCAATATTTGAATTGAAATGGACGTCGCCTCATTGAGGGTGGTTTATAATGAAAAAAATAAAATTTCGGACGAAATGTGCCAAATGACCATTTTACCCCTCGACCTTTGGCCTTGCCTTGAGAAATTTAGAGGGTCATTTTGGACATTTAACCTCTCTATAGGCTGCCAAAAATGTGAGGAATGAATGGTCAAAGGAATTCAAAGTCAATGAAGCAACCAACGGGAGGTTGTCAAGTGTCAATCAAAGAGAAGGGCAAGCATTAAATGTGCATTAATTATCCATCCTATCAAATTGACAAAAAATGTATGATTGGGTGGAATAGACTCTCTCTCCTCAAATTTGGTCAACCACCATCTCCCTTTTCTTCTTTTTCTCTATTTTTCCTCTCTACCGAACGAGTTCCTCGCGGACATGAAAAAAAACCGGCTCACTGTTTTGGTCATAACTTTGTCGCCCGACTTCGGATTGAGGTAAAACTATTGCCATCTTAAAGATTATCGTCTACGTTCTAAGAAGATATTATGAGCTTAATTTGGCCCAGCTGTTTGTTCCTTAGCTCTATTTGAGTGGATAAAAGTTAAAATCTGACCAGATTTTGTAGAGGTTGCATTTTTGGTAGTTTTCAGACTCCAAATGACTTCAAATTTTCAGTGAACCCTTCTAAACTCATAGTATAGGAGTTTAACAAGTTGATATTGAGATTATATAGGAGTTAAAATTGATTTTGATGGAGTAAATGGCTTAGATTTCTAAGGACAGAAACTGTCCACTTGCTATTCGGGTGGAATCGAACCTTTAGAAGGCTCTTGGAAGTGTCTCTTTTCTGTGGAATGCTTGGTAAGACCCCTAGAGACATTGTTTGATGTGTTAGCAAGTTTATTTTATAAATAATTGAGGCTTAAGGTTGAGATACGGCTTCATTGTGCGATTGAACTAAAAATCGGTTCTGTTTTGGGGGTGTCCTGCTATGCCGATTTTGTTGGGGACATATTAAGGGTATTTGGACTTCAAATTGACTCATAAAACTTCATAAGGCGTGGTGCGAGGTGTTAATAGGTGTATGTGAAGTCAATTGATAATTGGAAGTGATTTAAGGGCTATTTAGTGCATAAAACCCCGGGAAACATTCTTCCCTATATATGGATGCATGAACCGAATATTTTGAGGGTTCGAGGGAGTGTAGTCATGGGTTCGATTGATCGATAAGGCATCTTGAGTTGCAAATTGATTGATTTTTGAGGAATTGATTTGATGAAAGTGTAATTCGATTGAGTTTTGATTCAGAATTGATAAAATTTCCTAAGACGGCATTGCATCCTTATTGGTCGTGGACTTGTCGAGTTGGGAAGGACCAATTGGTTTGGATTTTTTGCTATTGACCAAAGATAAGTGTTTCATAAACCTTTATTTGAATGCTAGGACACTACTGGATAGAGTGGTCGAGTGATTTGATTGCTTTATGAAGCCTATACCTTGAATTGGTTGATTGAGTAGGGGATTCCATGGTTTGAATGACATAGCATGACAATTGGACTGTGATATGCCTTGATGTTTTGTTTGGCTAATGAGTTTCAATTGGCCAGAGAGCCTTGTGAGATAAGAGGCTATTGAGCCCTTGATGACATATTTGGCTATTGAGCCTTGATTGTTTAGTTGGCTGAGATGTCTATGTTATGAATTGGTTATAATGTTATAGTGCTGATGCTTTATGAATGGGTTATAGTGCCCCAGGGATCAATGGCCTATGGCCTCGGAGATCGCATTGGCTTGACACCCTAATGATACCGATTGGCCTGTGGCCCTAGTGGTGTCGAGTGTGATTTTACTGTGAACGATGATGATGATACCGATTGGCATGTGGCCTTAGTGGCATTGAATGGTTGTAAGCCTTGAAACTACCGATTGGCCCGTTGCCTTAGTGGTATAAAGACATCGATTGGCCTGTCGCCTCGGTGATGTCAGATGGCAAAAGTGCCAGAGGAGGATGTGGGTGGATGAGAAAGTGGTGGCAGTTGTGTATCGACGCATGTGCTTGAGCATTGGGCTTGGGACCCAAATATTGAATGCGGTTGATTGTATTGCTTATCCATGATTGGGTATTGATATTTCTATTGGTTGATGCCATACTTGATTTTTCGATGCCTTGTGCCATTGCATTGATGAATGCCTGAATCTGGTGTTGTTGAGTTGGTCTGGGGGACTGATGTTCAGGTTTAGATTTAGGTTTAGGTTTTACTTGTTGAGATTTATAACTCACCCCAGCTGGGGCTTAACTTTTTCAGGTCCCAAGCGAAGAAAGCCCGAACATGCCAAGGATTGGCATTCAAGGAAGTAGGTGATCAAACGTATTTAAGAAGTGGGTTGACATTAGAGATTGCATATTATTTGGTGGATGTAGAAATTAAACCTTTAGTTTGGACCATGGAAATAAATTGAGGTGTATTTTATGTAATCGAGAAAGGTACTATTTTTCCTTCCTAAGTCATCTTGATTATATTTGTGTACGGGGTAGTTTCTTGCTTCCGCATGTATATGAGTACTTGAGGACGTGAAGGCCGAAGGATCCTGGATGGCAAAGTTTGATTATGTCCAGTGGGATGTTTGTGCGCTCGACGGGTTCGGGGCGTGACATCCCTGTTTAAATGGTATTAAAGCAAGGTCATCTCGATCCAATGTGATTGAAGTTTTGAGTGATAAGGAGCGATGACTTCGGGACAATTAGCTAGTAAGACCTTTAGGATTAAGTATGGATTGTTGAATCTTGGGGACTATAGGCTTGAACTTGTGAGGTACACCAATGGTTCTAGTGTCGATTTAATGGATGATCTTGAGTGATTTCATGACTAAGGCTAATAAGGAAGTGAGTAGAGATTGAAGAGTCATAAGCTTGAATTTGAGGTTGCTTGAAAAATAGCTTATGAATGAAGGGTATATGATTGTGATTGTGGTTTGTCGATGACCCAACTTAGAGAATATGAGTTATAAAGAGACGACTAGCATTAGCGGATTCATGCTTGAATTGCATTGTATCTTGATGGCTTAGTTATCGATTGCTATTGACAGTCTTAGATGATATGAGATGAGGTGTATACAGGGAAGTGATGAAGGAATATTTGGCTTAAAGGCCAATTGTGATTGAATGCATGTGGATTTGACTTGAATAGTTACTAGACTTGAGGTATATAGTTGAATATAGACAATTTATCTGTGAGAGGTGATGGTTCTTGTGGAGTTAGAGGTTTTCTATGGATAAGGCTTGATGTGGAAGCGATTGTGGTATGACAGGTGGTGAGAATGAACATGATATGCATGTGTTCGTGACTTTGAAACGAAAGCTGATGAGGGTGCATACATGAGCTTATCACAGTTGGACTTAATAAACTTTCTATTGGTATGAGACAAGTGGATGAGATACCTATAAACCGTCATGAAACATGATATGGGACGTGTGGAATGGGGCTTTCTCCGTAAATATATGACTTGGGACAATCTACAAAGGCCAAGTCTAGTGAGGGCGGGGAGTGATCGCCAGGACATAGAAGTCCGGACAAGAAGCGGCTTCTGGCAAGCTTCTAAGATGGCAAGAAGCAGGAATGACCCAAGTCATAACTTGAAAAGGAAAGTCTAGGTATCAGGTTGAGTCCAATTGTGGTTAAGAAATGTATGGCACGAGATGGATTCCCAAGTGAATGTGTGAAAGTGGCATAGCATGTGAAATGACGCCTGCAATTGGCACGATTGAAAGCTTTGTGCTTGGCAGTGGATGCCGTTTGAAAAAGAAAAACGATGTTGTGATTGACCCTTTAGGCGTGCTTTATGTTTGGCATCATGTGATTGGCTTGGCCAAGGTCTAACTGAGAAATTAGACGGCATGTGGGGTTTATACCCATTGAACAGATGTCTGTTGAGAATGAGATAGCCTGTCGTGCTTGTGACAAAGTGGCAGATGCCTCTAGGCTTAAAGTATGAACTATTGACTCAGTGAATTGCTGTCTTGAGTGCTTGTTTGATAGTTGCCTAGTTGAAGTTTGCCTAGTAATGGCTGTTAACTGAAAAATCTTCTTATTGAGGCTGGCCTGTCGAATAGTCATTAACTAATGAGGATTTGGAATCCTTGGCTAATGGACAACTAGTTGAGAGTTGTTTGGGAACCATTGTAAGATTGATAATGATGAATGATGAGATGAGCAGCCTGAGACTGCTAGACTTGAGTAGATGACGTAAGTCTTTGATTCCTAGAGGGAATCATAGTGGTTCAAGTGACATGAGAACCTAATAAGGTTGAACGATCACAATATGGTCGTAGAAGAGCATTGGGCTCGAGTATACATGGTATAGAAGATCCGAGAACTAAGATGGATAATGAGAATTAAGTAAAGATGAGTGACTGGAGTATGAGTACTACAAAAGAATATGGCTAGATTTGTTAACCGTGCGAGACCTAAGTGTGATAAGAGGTCGTGAGAACTTTAAATGAAAATGAGAAAAATTGATAGGTAGGCAAGCTCGAGGAGGAGCTGCCATTGTTGCCCGAGTCATTATGGTGACAGATGCTAGTGCTGATGAGTTAAGTGATGGAAGTCACAAGAAAGGTGACTCTAAGTTACTCATTTCGAAATTGAAAATGTGGGAAGAACCGCGAGGGTTTTGAATAGCTTGTGAGATAAACCACGAGGTTGAGTTTGAGTAAGGTTCGACGGAGGAAATGCATTTGAAACTGCCTTCTTTTAAATTGAGGATCTTGATAAGGAAACCTTAGAGGTTTTGGGTACACTGGAAAAAGAAAGTGACCCTAGCAGGTTTAGCCTTAAGAGGCTGTTGATAATTGATGAAAGGTTACTAGAGGAAGGGTTTCCTCGAAGGCATGATATCTGCCTAGACTACCTCTGTTAAGTTGTATGATGGAAACTATTTTCCTAATATTGCTTGAGAGCAAAGGTCGTTTGGATCCTGATAATTTTGCAAGGATCAGAGGATGATCGACCAATGCGAGACAAAGTTCTCAAGGTCGCCTAAGTATATTAAGAGTGGTCAAGGACCCTTGAATAAGATAAGTAAACCCCTGAGTGAATTGAAGTTTGAAAGCCTTATGGCTAGTTGTTATTCCTGATTTTGAGGAATGATAATGAGACTCAGTAAAAGAAGAGGATGATCACAAGACTTATGAATAAGAGAACTTCTGCTCATGGATTACGAGCAAAGAGATGGTGTTCATTTTGGAACATGAAACGCACCTGCGAGAAACAACTATTACCTTGGCGTAAGGCTTACAATGAGGGATTGACAATTTGTTTCTTCTGTTGTGGAAAACTTAATGAAAGAGTTGTGTCAGTTGTTTGACATTGTTGATTAAAATGAGAATGATTGAGATTGAAACGGAACCACTAGGAGTGGCATTACGAGCTATTACCCCTAAAGAGTAGGGTGTTATTCTTAAAGGGCGATTGGACCATGAGATGGTCATTGATGAAAAGAAAAACGAATGGACTTGATAGTCCTAGCAACTTGCGATTTTAGTGAATGGTTGAGTAAGCAAAAGGAGCGCTTGGAGTGTAATTACAGAGTGATTTGAGATAGTTTGATCGAGTATTCGATACGTGAATTGGTGGAAACCAAGGACGAACGGATATTGTCACTTGAGGTAACTGAATTATCGGAAGAAGAGTGTCGAGTATGGTGGCATCTACGTTCTAGAGTAAAACACCGCCGTTGGCGCAGACTCCAAGATTGACGTCATATGGAACAGGAAGGACATGGTGGATTCGAAGTAAGAAAATACCACTGAAGTATATAGTTTCCTTCACATGGTAAAAAACCCTAGTGTGGAAGGAAGAGAAAATCCTAGTTGTCTTGATATTGAGATGGAACGTCTAGACTGAGAAAGACGACGCAAAACTTGAATGATTCTTGGAAGGGAAGTTAAGTTCGAGAGACTATCTTGTAGACAATGTCAACGTTTAGTGGAACAAACAGAATTAGGATAAGGTAGCATTGACTAGTTATGGAAACCAGCGATTAAGATAAGAGTGCTTCCTCGGGGGAGAGTGACAAGAATGAATAAAATGTTGCGTGGTTCTAGTGGAGACCCATGGCAACAGAGAGCAAAGGTCTGAGCTCTCAAGTGAAAAGTATGAGGAACAATTTGGAAGATTCGACACCTGGAAGAAAGAAACTGATAAAAGTCAGATTGAGTATCCAATGAATAATTGGATGAGTTGTTATCGTCTTAAGAGACGATGATTAGACTCGTTTAAGCAGTCGTAAGGGTATGAACACCTTGATAATTGTCTCATGAACCATAAGAGAATGCTAGCTGTATGCTAAGTTGAATAGTATGAGCCGTTGGCCTATTAAGGTGAAATTCCTTGGCTAGGTAGTTCTGAGGAGTGAAATCGCCGTGGATCTCCAAAAGAAGGAGATGGCAATAGGTTGACTAAGGCCGATGCGAGCTACTGCGGCTTGAGACCTCCTAAATCTAATGGATTATAATGGTTTGCTATAGACGTCGTGAGAAGATTTCCTAGAGGAGCTATTCCATTGGTGAAATGAACTAAGGACGAGATGTAACGCGAATGAATGAACGACCATGAAAAGAGTTTTCAAGGACTTGAGTCAAGTTGATGACTACGCTGGTAATGGCGTTCTTGTTTGGAATCAAAAGAGTCGAGAGAATCTTAGTGATGCAATGTGGAAAGGAAATTTGAGGCGCAACAAGGCGATTTGAAATGGATATTACTTGTACGTCGCGATAATAATGCCATATGGATTGGAATGCTTAGAGCATGATTGAAGTTGGTTTGTGAATGTCCTCGTGATAAAGTTTGGGAAACATTGTCTGAGTGGAAGAAGATATCGCTTAGTAGTTTTCCGAGAGGAATTGATGAGAAGCAACGCCGATGGATGAAATTACTTACGGATAAGGGAGCGTTGCTCATGTAAGGAAAGACCTTGCAATTGTGTGAACTGCAAGAGTTGGAAATGCTGACTGCTTTAAAGGGATCGAAGGGAAAACATAACCATTGCAAGTTGGTGGATTAAATTGATCGTTGGGGATCTCGAATGTAATTGAAGAAAAAGCTATTAAGGACTCAGTTATGAGTTTGCCTGAGAAATCGAGAAGGCTATGGTTCGATTTGAACAATCGAGGGTAAGTTAATAGAATTTGTATGTCCCCGACGATACGAAAGGACATTTGAATTGGATGATTATGCCAAATGATAGAGGCACCAAGAATATGTCTTCATGATGATTTGGTAATGATCGTGAGAGGAAAAGAACGTGAATTTAAGGCGACGTTTTGGAAAAGCCTTTCGACTATAAATTTCTAAAGCAAGGTTGTAGTGTGATGCACGTGTTATCCTCGGACTAATAGGTAATTGAACGGAAGATTCGAGTGCTCAAAGGTGTATCACCGATAGATATTATGAATGTCAGAAGAGAATAGAAAAAAGCAAGTACAGGTTGAGGACTAAGGGAAATAAGTCCTAGAGAAATATGATTTTTGTCAGAAAATATAAGTAGGAACGTCAAGTAATGGGAGGATCTACTTTAGAGAATGAGCATGCGATGAGGCGTCTGTACCCCGTGAGATTGGATAACAGGAAAATGACAAATTTCGAGGACGAAATTTCTTTAAGGGGGAAGAATTTTGACATTCCGAATTCCGACCCTCTCGAGGCTATATGGAAGGATATCGATCGTGTATTTCAATTATAACTCGCTCGGAGTTGGCCACTCTCGAGTTAACTGACCAAAAGGGAAAGACTGACGGGGAGTCGGGTACGTGGACCTAGGAAATTTAAATGAGAAATGGCACTTTGACCATAAGGATTGTCAAGGAAATATTCTGGGCTAGCAGAAATCGATCTAGAAACAATCATGGAATGTCTTGCTAGCGTTATACGTTGGGACGCGGGTGATTCCGATTAACCAATGTGTAATTTGTGAGAATTTCCTAAATCGAATTCTGATGATCAGGATCGAAGGAATGAATGATAAACCCTCACAATTACATGACAATCAAAGTCGTTACAGCTTAAGAAAAATCCCAAGGTCGATACGCGTAGCGCCTGCAAGAGTCGCCCGTCAGTTTTAGATAAACTGAAATTATAGTCGACGAGAGTTCGACGTGAAATTGAATCTCGAGATTTTGGTATTGGACATTGAGGAATTCCGATATTTGAATTGAAATGGACATCGCCTCATCGAGGGTGGTTTATACTGAAAAATGGAATTTCGGATGAAAAGTGCCAAATGACCATTTTGCCCCTCGACCTTTGGCCTTGCCTTACGAAATTTAGAGGGTCATTTTGGTCATTTAACCTCTCTATAGGCTGCCGAAAATGTGAGGAAGGAATGGTCAAAGGAAGTCAAAGTCAATGAATCAACCAATGGGAGGTTGCCAAGTGTCAATCAAAGAGAAGGCCAAGCATTAAATGTGCATTAATTATCCATCCTATCAAATTGACCAAAAGTGTATGGTTGGGGGGGAATAGACTCTCTCTCCTCAAATTTGGCTGGCCACTCTCTCCCTCTCTTCTTTTTCTCCATTTTTCCTCTCGGCCGAACGGGTTCCTCGCCGACAGGGAAAAATGGGCTCATTGTTTTGGCCATAACTTTATCGTCCGACTTCGGATTGAGGTAAAACCATTGCCATCTTAAATCTTATCATCTTGCCATTCTAAGAAGGTATTATGAGCTTAATTTAGCCCAGCCGTTTGTTCCATAGGTCTGTTTGAGTGGACAAAGGTCAAAATCTAACCCGGTTTTTAGAGGTTGCGTTTTTGGGAGCTTCCGGACTCCAAATGGCTTCACATTTTTTGTGAGCTCTTATAAACTCATATTATAAGAGCTTAGCAAGTTGATATTGAGATTTTGTAGGAGTTAAAATAGATTTTGATGGAGTAAATGGCTTGGATTTCTAAGGACAGAAACTGTCCATTTGCTATTTGAGTGGAACCGAACCTTTAGGAGGATCTTGGAAGTGTCGCCTTATTGTGGAATGCTCGGTAAGACCACTAGAGACATTGTTTGATGTGTTAGCAAGTTTATTTTGTGAAGAATTGAGGCTTAAGGTTGAGATACGGCTTGATTGTGCGATTGAACTAAAAATCGGTTCTGTTTTGGGTGGTGTCATGCTGTGCCGATTCTGTTGGGGACTTATTAAGGGGTATTTGGACTTCAAATTGACTCATAAAACTTCATAGGATGTAGTGCGAGGTGTTAATGGGTGTGTGTGAAGTGAATTGAGAATTGGAAGTGATTTATGGGCTATTTAGTGCATAAAACCTCGGAAACATTCTGTCCTATATGTGGATGCATGAACCGAATATTTTGAGGGTTCGAGGGAGTGTCGTCATGCGTTCAATTGATCGATAAGGCATCTTGAGTTGCAAATTGATTGGTTTTTGAGGAATTGGTTTGATGGAAGTGTAATTCGATTGAGTTTTGATTCAGAATTGACAAAATTTCCTAGGACGACGTTGGACCCTTGTTGGTCATGGACTTGCCGCGTTGGGAAGGACCAATTGGTGTGGATTTCTTGCTATTGGCCAAAGGTAAGTGTTTCTTAAACCTTTATCTGAATGCTAGGACACTACTGGATAGAGTGGTCGAGTGATTTGATTGCTTTATGAAGCCTATGCCTTGAATTGCTTGATTGAGTAGTGGATTACATAGTTTGAATGGCATAGCATGACAATTGGACTGTGATATGCCTTGTTGTTATGTTTGGCTAGTGAGCTTCAATTGGCCAGAGAGTCTTGTGAGGTAAGTGGCTATTGAGCCATTGATGACATATTTGGCTATTGAGGCTTGATTGTTTAGTTGGCTGAGATGCCTATGTTATGAATTGATTATAATGCTATAGTGCCGATACTTTATGAATGGGCTATAGTGCCCTTGCGATCATTGGCCTGTGGTCTCGGAGATCGCATTGGCTTGATGCCCTGATGATACCGATTGGCATGGGGCCCTAGTGGTATCGAGTGTAATTTTACTATGAACGATGATAATAATACCGATTGGCCTGTGGCCCCAATGTCATTAAATGGCTATAAGCTTTGAAAATACCGATAGGCCTATTGCCCCAATGGTATAAAGACATCGATTGGCCTGTGGCCCCGGTGATGTCAGATGGCAAGAATGCCAGAGGAGAATGTGGGTGGATGAGAAAGTGGTGGCAGTTGTGTATCGACGCATGTGCTTGAGCATTGGGCTTGGGACCCTGATATTGAATGCGATTGATTGTGCTGCTTATCCATGATTGGCTATTAATATTTTTGTTGGTTGATGCCATACTTGATTTGTTGATGCTTTGTGGCATTGCATTGATGAATACCTGAATCTGGTGTTGTTGAGTTAGTCTGGGGGGGGACTGGTGTTCAGGTTTAGGTTTATGTTTTACTTGTTGAGATTTATATCTCACCCAGTGGGGGCTTAACTTTTTCAGGTCCTAGGCGAAGTAAGCCCGAACATGCCAAGGATTGGCATTCAAGGAAGTAGGTGATCAAACGTATTTGAGGTGTTGGGTGACATTAGAGATTGTTTATTGTTTGGTGGATGCAGAAATTAAACCTTTAGTTTGGACCATAGAAACGAATTGAGGTGCATTTTATGTAATCGAGAAAGGTACTATTTTTCCGTCTTAAGTCATCTTGATTATATTTGTGTACGGGGTGGTTTCTTGCTTCCGCATATATATGAGTACTTGAGGACGTGAGGGCCAAAGAATCCTGGATAACACAGTTTGATTACGGCCAGTGGAATGTTTGTGTGCTCGACGGGTTCGGAGCGTGACAAGTATGGTGTTAATGCTACTTTTAATGTTACTGACTTGACTCTTTTCGATGCAGGTGATGATTTGAGGGCAAATCCTTTGCACGAGTGAGGGAATGATGTGGACATCAAACCATATCAAGAAGGATATGGTAGGGATCCGTTGTCATATCCATTTGGTCCAATTACTTGAGCGAGGGCAAATGAATTCAAGCAAGCTGTCGACATCATGGTTCAAGATCTCTAGAATGAAGACAATCTAGATTCGAGACTTGACGATTCTGAAGCTCCTTGGCGAAACACGATCACATTTGGCAAATTCAGGACTTTCACTGATCGGGATGTTACCGAATTCAGTAGATTTCACCGATCGAGAAGTTATCAAATATCTGACTTACTAATTCTCAAACTTACCAATCGGATGACTTACCGAATTTGTCACTTATCGGATTTGATTGGCTTACTAAGCTGCCAACTTTGAGACTTATCGAATCTCAGACTTACCGAGCTGCCGATTTTCTTTTGGAATATGTGTTTTCTATTTTAGGAAACTTAGTGATTTGGATAATCAAAATATTTGATTTGTATTCTATTTGCTTAGATTAGATTAGATTTCAGTATTTGTTATCATTAGGATATCTTTACGTAATCTTAGTTCCTAAAAGAGTTCTATCTATATAAAGGACCTTCATATTTGCAAAGAAATACACAACATTGATTATGAATTATATTCAGAGAGGTTTTTTCTTCTTCGAGTTCTCTTGAGGACTAAATCTTATCAAGATTTCATTGTGGCGATCGATCTGACTTCGAGTAAGATCGCGATTTCTCTTGTTCATGGCGTCTATAGCGTGGATTGGTTGACACTGGTTCGTCAACAGGTCACGTTCATACCGAGGTTACCAATCACAGGTTCGATTGGGGGTCGAGGTTCGCAATTCGCAACTCTTGGATCTTCGTAGAACGATCAGTATTCGCTGCGATTCACATCATTGTGCCAATTGATCTTTAGCTCAAATAGGCTTAAATTCTTCGTTCAATCTTTCTATTTTGTTTTGCAATCGATAACTACTTTCTTTGTACTTCTTAGCTGGCCTACAATCCTTTAACGGGCAATGACATTTTTCCTAAGGAGTGCACCCTACTATACCGTGCCAATGATTTACTTATTGATAGATGCTCTATGTCAGCATTGCCTATCATTCTTGTCCTCGTGCTCAAATTAGTATTTTTTTTTAAAAAAAAAGTGTAGGCCTTCTGTCACTGGACTCTCTATTATAGTGATTATAATAGGCTTCTGGTTTAACTTAGTCATTAAGAAGAAAACATTGATGAGGCGTCACAAAGGTCACGGATGTACATCCTTTACTTTTTCTCATCTTGTTCTGAACAAGGGTATGCATGATCTGTTACTTGTTGGATATTTTAATTTCTAGCTATTGACTTAAGGTTTGTATGCTCAATTTACTTGTTGTAGACCGGGCCGAGTTCTAAAGGAAAAAAGTCTCTCTTCGTACTTTTCTTATGTCATTCCAACTAGCAGATTCGATGGACTCAGATTGAACTACATCAATCGCTTCCTGCTGAGTGCAATGATGAAAAACCTGAATGGCAAGATGTATTTCGTAGAATTTACTCTAGACAAAAGCAAAGCAACAGTTTATAGCTATGAAAATTCAACAGTCTGAGGGAACCGGAAATCGCTAAGTACGAATGAGGAAGATGAAGGAAGTACCAGTGGTTCTGACTTGTTTGAAGAGGCAACTGACAAGCATTAGTCAGACAAGCCTCTTCATAATCTCATGGACGATTCTGTTTATTTAAAAAAAAAAAAAAACCAAGGTGTCCGGGCCAGATTGCGCACGCCTCAATTATATCTCAGGGGAGATTACCACAGCAACCCATCACTTAAATCACAGGTGCTTATCTGGGAAATCGAACATGAAACCAGTGCGTCCAACCGCCCTAACCAACTGAGCTACCCATGAGTAGGTATGGATGATTCTGTTTTTATCTCCCCTAATCTATAGAAAGAGATTTCAAAGAGATTTCAATAAGAAGTGCCGCACAAAACCTTTGATTTACCCCATCTTCCAGTGAGTAATGGCTAGTGATGATGCTGGTGTCTTATGCACCTAGTTTGTTGGCGACATGCAAGAAGCAGCATTTGGTGGCATGGGAGACGTTCCCTTAAAGCCTACAGCGGAAATGAAACATCAGGTGATCCATAACATTCTTGATTTGTTGTTTTTGTATTCGCAATCATATTCATTTCTCTCTTGATTGAGATATTTTAGTCTTTCTTTCTTGATTCGAAGGCTCTTTTGGTAATGGGTCCTTGTTTACTCGCAGGAGACAAACCAAACATTTGTATCCACAACATTATATGGGCAACCAAGATTATTTCGACCAACTGGTAAAATCATGCAGTTTGAATTTTGCCTCTGCAAAGGTTGTTGGCTAAGGACATCATACTTTCTTTTGCTTTGAGTAGTGGTTTTGTAAGGGTGTGTTTGTTTTGGGCAAAGTATTTTCAGGGAAAGTATTTTATGTACCTTCGTCCATTTGGTTCGCAAAATGATTTGGTCAACAAAAAGTACTTCCCAATCAATGAAGATTTTATTTATTAAAATAAGAGTGAATTCCCCAAAATAAAAACATGAAAACACTTTCTCAAATTTGAGTCTCTCACTTTCTTTGAAAATGGGGCTAGGGCCGACCCCAAGGCTAAGGCCGGCGACCCATGTCAAGGTTGACGACCAGGACATGGGACCCAGAGCGAGGCCGAGGCAAGTGACCGGGGCCGGGGATCGAGACTGGGGTCGGGGATCGAGGCCGATGCTGGGGTTGGGGCCAGGGACTGGGGATTGAGACCAGGGGCCGGTGTCGGTGACCGAGGCCAGGGATCGAGGATTAGGGCTGGGATCGGGACTGGGGCTAGGGATCTGGAGCAGGGTCGGGATCAACGATCGAGGCCAGGAACAGGGGCTGGGGCCGGGGATCGGGATAGGGACCAGGGCCGGGGATCGAAATTGGGGTCGGGGCCAGGGTCGGGGACAGGGACTGAGGCCGATGGCGAGGCCTTAGACTGGTGTCGGGGCATGGGATCGGGACTGGGACCAAGGCCGGTGATCGGAGGCCAGGGCTAGGGACCGAGAGCGAGGCAAGGAATCGAGAGCGGGGTCGGGGTCTGGGCCTAGGAGCTAGGGCTAGCAGCTGGGGCCCGGGTCGGGGACCGGGGCCGAGGCTGAGGCTGGGACAGAGACTGGGGCCGGGGACTGATAACAGAGTTAGGGCCAGGGACTAGGGGCGGAGGTAAGGACAGGCGCCGGCGCCGGGGACTGAGGCCGGTGCTGGGGAGCAAGACCGGGGCAAGGGTCGGGGCTGAGGACCGAGGCCAGGGCCGGGATCAAGGACCGAGATCGAGCCGGGGCTGGCGACCAAGGTCGAGGCAAGGACCGGGATCGAGGCAGGACCAAGACTGAGACGGGCCTACAATCGGGACCTGGATAGGGACCGGGGCCAGGGATCGAGACCGGGCCAAGGCCGCGATTGGGGCGGGAACTGGGGTTGGAGACCGTGACCGGGCCGAGGCCGGCAATAGGGACCAGGCCGAGGCCAGCAATCGTGACTAGGGCAGGGGCCAAGGGTCTGGATAGGGACTGGGACTAGGACCGAGACCGAGACCGGGGTCAGGGTCGGAGACCGAGATTAGGCCTGGGACTAGGATCGAGCCGGGGGCCAACAACCGGAGCCGAGACCGGGGATCGGGGCCGGGACCGGGGCCAAGAATCGAGATCAGAGCCAGAACCGGCGACTAAGGTCAGTTCACGTCAGCTCTCTTAACCCTCTACCTCTCCTCAGTATCAAGGACAGATCCATTGATGATATTGAAATCGTTTTCTAAATAAGAACCAAATACCTAAAATTATTTTGGTAACATATTATCAAATAAAGGAAAACAAATCATTTTCAGAGAAAATGGTTTCCAGAAAATCACTTTCCAGAAAACGAATTCTCGAAAACCACTTTCCTTAAAACAAACACACCATAAACCAACTAAAAAGGACCATAAAATAACAAATTTATGTTTGATGTGCATTGACTGTTTTACTCTTTAGCATCCCAATTTCCTTGGGATCTGAAGTTCTGAATTCAGCATTATCAAGATTTTAAAAATTTCTAGCTGAATAATCTCTTGGAAATTTATTGATGTGATTTAGTGAAGTTGCTTAAGAAAACTGGCGAGAGGGATTCCAAGTCAATTAATTGTGGCATCCAGATTGGTTATGTGAAGACGAGCGAACATGATATACCACTACACAGTCTGGGGTGCTAATTTTCTTGCTTAAAATTACCAAAGCAAGCAGATAGTTAAATTATGCATGGATCAAAATAATGCTTGTAGCAATTTTTTTAAAATTTTTTTTATGACCAAGGTGTCCGAGCCAGCTTGTGTGCACCTCCACTATTCCTCAGAGGGACTAGCACGACAACTACCATCCGTGACCCCTACTTAAGTCATGGAGCGCGAGTTAGGAGATTTGAATCAGGCCTGATAAGGGATAGTCAATCTCTTAATCAACTCAGTCATGCATGGGTGGGCGCTCTTAGCAATTTATGATCCTAAGGAAAGCCAGGAAAAGCTTACTAATCAAATAAAAATAGAGGATAACCAGTTCCACTGCATATGTGAGTGAGGTAGATAAAAAGGTATTTATGCTCAGACGTACTACATCATATGGTGATCCCAGGACAATTTACAAGTGTATAAGCATAATAACTTCACGGGTTAAACTATCTTTCCCTTCAACTGAAATTATATGAATGTCTGGGATTGGTGATGTTGAGTGTCATGAATCAAGGGCATGACCTTGGTCTTAAGAGATTGAAAAGTATATCAAAATAACTTCGCGCGGAGTTTCATAATTTCCACTTAGACAAGATCCATATCTGAAATTGCATCACCTGAATTTTTTACGCAGGATACATGTTCTTAGATACTTCATTTACATGTTCTCAGATACTTCATTTACATGTTCTCAGATACTTCACTTTGTGATATGAAGGAAGATAATTGACCTGATTTTCTTGATTAGGTGCCAATAGGTACTACTACATATGCATGAATTACTCCCTTGCACTTGGCGGTGGAGGCAACTTTGCCTTGTCCTTAGATGGAGATCTGTAAGTTGTCATGAAATTTATATTTTTCCAATACAGAAGGAGGTCTTTTTTAATCATCATTTTTGTAACTTATTATGAAAGATTAAATGGAACAAGTGGACCTTGTGAAACATTCGGCAATTTTTGTTTGGCTCACAAGTCAGAGTTCGCGGTGAAGAATGTTGAGATAACAACCTGAAGAATGTTGAGGTAACAACCGCTAGGTAGGTCTATTTATTTTAGTTGGAGGCATCGTTCCAGATATGTGCCAGTCATTTGGGATTTATTCATGTTTGAACTCATTTCAACTTCAAATGAGGCTTGTTTTCAATTCTTGTTAAACTTTTGATTCCACATCAACTTCTATAAGCATAAGGAATTATCGCGGTTATATATTCATATTGATGTTAATCTATGTTCTTTCGGTGTATGGATTAATAGAGAAGGAAAGATTCATTCTGCAATCCATAGTCACAGCGAGGTACTTGGAGGGGTGTCCCACTCAAGGAACTGAACAAACCTCCATGGTGTCTATCTCAAGGAATAGAACAGACCTTCATGGTAAAAACCAATTAGGTGAAAAACTAGTGGATTAATAGAGAAGGAAAAGTTCGTTCCGCAATCCATTGTCACAGTGAGGTACTTGGAGAGGTGTCTAATTCAACGAACAGAACAGACCTCCATGGCATCTAACTCAAGGAACAAAACAGATCTTCATGGTGTCGCGACCCTCTATGAGCGCAATGTCTCGAGGGCTAATGGGTCGTCCGCTCTTATTTGGACGCGAGCCTCTCAAAAGGCCCGTTACCCAAGTCGCAACGATGGGAATACGTGATCGACCTTCAGTGTGGTCTGGTGACATGTGATGCGTGGGCATGCCAAGGAGTCGCTACCAATCGTTCTATGAAGAGTACAATTGGAGACCCTATCGAATAGTCGGGAGTGTTCTATTCAATTCTGCGAAAACCAGAAAAATAGAATCGGGGACTTTGTTACGCCAACTGTCAAAGTTGACGCCCTTTCGGCATCTAAGTTGAATTATTTATCTAACCTGAGATTTCATGCAGATGAGTGAGGTATGAACCCTAACACTAGGAGTCCATGCAGATAAGAGTGACTATCCTTGCCATAATTTCAGCCATCAGGATAGTCATGATGGTCATCTGGGTGTCAAACGTGCCCACTCACGGAGTCAATTCCTGTTATTCCATTCTCATCTTAAGTCGAGTACAGAAATGATGTCTTGGTAATTCCGTGATTAGAGAATACCTATTTATTTGAAAATAACAAGCAAGAATCTTTTAGAACAAATAAGGAAGTTACAGAATTCCTTCACTTGCATGTTTTCTATTGATGAATGAGAAAAAGGACTACCTTGTGAGCCTTAATCTCACATGAGCAGCTCTTTCAATCATTTCCCAAGAGAATTCATGAAATCAAAGGAAGCGCAATCTTCAGCTATAGTTTTGATGCAACGATAAATCATGCTTATGTTCATACACATGTGTTAAAAGTAACATTTAATACAAATGAGTATCCCAATGTCAAGAAAACATCACAATGTTTGCACGTTTTACACTTGACAAAATAGTCTATCCAAGTCTAGGGCGCTTAGGGCCTAAGGCACTCTTATCATCCCAGCAAAGATCAAATTCCTCGTTCCAGAAATCTTCGTCTTCTTAGTATGATGGGGATCCCATGTCCTCTGGTTTATATGGCTGCACTCTAGGCACACAAGGCACAATGTACTCGGGTACATAAGGTTCGACGAAATTGCGTCTGATCACTTCAAAGCGTCAGATGTATTTTGTAGAAGCTCTGTGAGTATTCATCTCGGAGGTCATATCATCCGACCATTCTACGTCTTCCGTTCGAGAGTCTTTCAAAGCGCGTATGATGGATTCGACCTTAACTTCTAATTACTTTTTCTTCTCTCTTGCGAGGATCTCTGTTGGCACATCAAATGAGCGGACATCGGGGTATGGCAATGAAGGAACCTCTTGCAATGCCCCATATTGCCGTATGACCCTCCTTGGATAGTATACTGTGGCACCCGTAAATCCTAACAAAGGGACTGGATCTTCGTCATTGCGTACGAACCTGACTTTACCTAAAGTTGGTAATCTAAGCCTCCTTTTGGGATTTATTCATGTCTGAACTCATTTCAACTTCAAATGAATCTTGTTTTCAATTCTTGTTAAACTTTTGATTCCACATCAACTTTTATAAGCATAAGGAATTATCGCGGTTATATATTCTTATTGAAGTTAATCTGTGTTCTTTCGGTGTATGGATTAATAGAGAAGGGAAGATTCATTATGCAATCCATAGTCACAGCAAGGTACTAGGACGGGTGTCTAACTCAAGGAACAAAACAAACCTTCATGGTGTCGCGACCCTCTATGAGCGCAATGTCTCGAGGGCTAATGGGTCGTTCGCTCTTATTCGGACGCGGGCCTCTCTCAAGGCCCGTCACCCAAGTCGCAACTGCGGGAATACATGATCAACCTTCAGTGTGGTCTGGTGACATGTGATACGTGTGCATGCCAAGGGGTCACCACCAATCGTTCTGTAGAGGGTACAATTAGAGACCCTATTGAATAGTTTGGAGTGTTCTATTCAATTCTATGACAACCAGAGAAATGGAATCGGGGACTTTGTTACGCCAACTATCAAAGTTGACGCCCTTTCGACACCTAAGTTGAATGATTTATCTAACCTAAGATTTCATGTAGATGAGTGAGGTATGAACCCTAACACTAGGAGTCCATGCAGATAAGAGTAACTATCCTAACACTCACAATCAATAATAAAATTATACAAATCAAGGATCCAAAACGTGCAGATAAATCACATGAAAGCAACGTGGCATTCCTAATAAGGCCATATTAGCCTAGAGAAACATCAATCAAAGAGTGTGTTCGACATTATTTGCCCATAAGGGGCAAAATCGTAATTTTAAAGATTTTTAGGAGTCATTTCAAATTAAATAAGGAGTCAACAGATGGTAGAAATACGATTGGTCACCAAACCAATCCATTTCCTATTTTTCGAGAATTTTCCAAATTTTCTAGAATTTTTGTAGTGATTTACCCTTTGAGGGGTAAAACTGTCATTTTAGACAGTAATGAGAAGTGAAAATCCCAAACAAAAAGATTAGTTGACCTTTTGACCCAAATACTAATTTTGAGCAAATTTCATGGTTCGATTGGAATAAGAAAGGCGATTTACCATTTGAGGGGTAAAATCGTCTTTTCAAAAAAAGTACGAAATTCGAAAATCCAAGCATAAGAATTAATCGCCTAACCAACCTGAATTATTATCTTGGCATTTTCGACTTATATTGCTTACAAGGCGAAGGCAATTTACCCCTAAAGGGTAATATCGTCAATTCTCAAATGAATGGATAAGAAATCTCAAAAATTAGATTGGCTAGTTGTGTGTGGTCGATCCTCAATTTTTGAAAATTTTGGAGTGTCTAGGAATTTTTCACAATTTTCTACATTTTTTTGGGATTTTCTAGAAATTTCTAGCATTTTTTAGAATTTTCTAGGGTTTTTTCGATTTTTTTATTATTTAAAAAATAATTTTATGAATCTTTTATTAAAATAATGACTCGGACCGGGTCGACCAGACCCATTCGGGTCAGAACCCGGCCCAGACCCAGACCTAGACCCGTGCACACCGATTGCCTAAAATGACGTCATATAGTCCTTTTTTATTTTAGGTTTAATCGGATTAAATCTGACGGTTCCTATTGAACCACGTGGCTAACTCACAGTCTTAGGATTGGCTTACTAAAATCTACGGCTCAGATCAAAGGGCGACTACTACTCAGCCGTCAGATCTGGTTACTAATTCCTACGGTCACGAGTAGAAGCCGAGACTCAATCTAGACCGTTCACTCTTATTAATCTAAACGACATCGCCTACTCACTTAACCAAACAACATCGTTTCTGTTTGTTTTGATTTTCTGATTTTAAAACATTTTCGGATATTCCTAATTACTAATCGGACGGCCTCTAAAATTTAAACTCGATTTATCTGAGTCGTCCGATCCGTTTATTCGAATAACAAACTTCAACGGCCATACTGACTAGGCAAACATGTAGACCAATGACGATCGGACACCTAGGACTTTGACTCTTTAACTAGACACGTAAGCTTCGTCTTCAACCTTGCGACGACGACTAAACGAACAACCGAAACCTTGCGACGACGACTAAACGAACAGCCGAAACCTTCCGGCCATACTGACTACGCAATGGAATTACACAAAACCAACGCCAATTAACTTGCCTACTCAACTAGTTTCACATCTACCAGAATTGAAACATTTCGTTTGTAGAATCAAACACAGGCGAACTAGCTCGAATATGGCGACTTCATACATGCGATTCATGGCATATCAAGCAAATTCATTCATAGAGAATGTTATACTAGAGTTCAGAACACTTACCTCGAGCTCCAATTGAGCTCGCTCGGCCAAGGTTGGGCTAGGCAAGAATGAACAGTGATCGGCAATGGAGTTCGAGTTTCGGGACTCAATTCTAGATATTCAAGTAAAGTCGATACGAAATGAAGATGCGACGGTGGTCAGTGATGCTTGGGGAGCAAAACGCACACACTAAATGCAAGGATCATGGCCAGAGACGAGATCCGCAAGAAATTCAAAGTTCTAACTTACCTATTCTTGTGATTTCAGGTAGTGCGGCCAACAGCGATCGACTCTTGGAAGCTTGGGCGACCTCCTAACGACCTTGTCAAGCTTTGGTTTAGCCTGAAAATGCCTAACCGGTGCTCTACAAATTCGAGCTCCAACATTCAACAATGGCGATGGAAGGTGAGCTCTCTCTCCTTCTCTGCTCTCTCTCTATTATGTTAATCTCAGGGAACATAATTAACTAATCCTCTTTAACAGAAAGCCTACACAAGTTTATATAGCTCTTCGAATTTTGGCACGGAATAAGGGAACTCCAACTGACTCCAAATGGCATGTGACCATGCGTACCATTTGGTCCAAACGACACCGGAGATGATGGGCAACTCCGTCAAATCAAAATGGTTCTCCAGCATGCGCGAATTGACGTCCAATTTGGCCATTCCGTGAAGGTTGACTCCAACGACCACTGAGACGTTGACCGGTCGATTTCGCCTTCCTCCAGCGACAATTGGTCATTATTCCAATGTCAATGAATAGGTAATGGCGTAGAGGATTATACCCCTACCATATATCTGCCGATTATGGTCGATTGAACCTTCAATTTCACCTTCAAAGCTCAGCCTCTAACTGTTCACCAGCGCGAGTTCTTGAGGAAGACGACGACACTATAGCGAACCAATTCGATCTCTCAGAACCGGTTTTGACTTATTTTTTAGAAATTAACCCTAATTCACGTGGAATTTTTGTAAATTAAACATTAAAATCGAACTTAGGACGTGAAAATTGTCTAGAAATGTGATTTTGCCCAAAAATTCACATTAATTTCTAAGAAACCCCCAAATTTTCATTTAATTGCAAATCGAAAAATTGCGCAATTGAGGGCTCAAACGGTCAAATTGGACCAAACTACCTATGCCAATCGATTCCAAATGGTGAAATACATTAGATAGTGGCTTCAATTGGCAAAAGTAGCCCTTGAATTGAAAATAATTTCAATTATGTCTAAATTCAAGGACTAATATTGCAATTAAGTATGCAATTTCGCCCAATATATGCAATTGAACAATTTGTGCAGAAAATTAGACTAAATTGCAATGAAGGACAATTAGATTGAATGTCAAGACCTTGAAAATGCCTAAATTGTAAATTAAAAGACTCAATTGACATTTTTTACCAAATTCAATCATACGTGTAACAAAGGAACACATAAAATTAAACTTGAATTTGGACTTTTTATGAGGTAAAAAATGCGAGGGAATTAAAAGAAAAATATTGACTATTTTTTCATATTTTTGTGACCTCAAATGCTATTTTTCTTGAATTTTCATTTATTTTCCTATTTTTTTGAAAATATTTAAAAATATGAAAAATAAAGAAAATTTTTTTTGTTCAAAAATGGTTTCTTAAGCTTGGCCAAGGCTACCAAAGTTGATTTTATAATTTTTCAACTTTTATGATTTTTTTTGTGAATTTTTGTAAAATAAACTGAAAAAGACTGATCGAAAATCAGGTGTCAACAGCTGTCCCTCTTTGAGAGAAATTTCATAAGAGATTTCACTGAACGACAGGTGACATCTGAGTCCCGATTGACTAGACTGGGAAAAAGAAAAATGACTCCTGACATTCAATCTTTTTTGTCCTACTGTTGAACACTCTGTTCATCTTGTCTTTGCTAATGTAAGACAGAGAGATGGAGTAGAGATACTTACTTGTTACTCACCTGCTTGACGTTCATATGGTATGCGTGGTGTATGGCGGATTCACGTGGATACCTAGGAATTAGTCTCTTGATTATCCTAGGGCAGTTAAGTTCTAGCCCGTATGGTAGGCCAAACCAGAATGGGATTCCTATCTGACAAGAACCTAGGGGTAACACACTCGTTCTTTAGGGTTTATCACGGGTTTCAATCCGTATGGTGGATTAGACCCTTCATATGACTTCTTTCTATCAAGAACCTATTGATGACACACCCATTCTTTAGGGATTGTCGAATGTTTTGATCCGTATGGTGGATCAGACCCTTCATAGGACTCATTTCTATCAAGAACCTATGGATGACGCACTCGTTCTTTAGGGATTGTCGAAGGTTTTGATCCGTATGGTGGATCAGACCCTTCATAGGACTCCTTTCTATCAGGAACCTATGGACGACGCACTCGTTCTTTAGGGATTGTCGAAGGTTTTGATCCATATGGTGGATCAGACCCTTCATAAGACTCCTTTCTATCAGGAACCTATCGACAACGCACCTGTTCTTTAGGGATTGTTGAAGGTTTTGATCCACCATTCATAAGACTCCTTTCTATTAGGAACCTATGGATGACGCACCCGTTCTTTAGGGATTGTCGAAGGTTTTGATTCGTATGGTGGATCAGACCCTTTATAGTACTCCTTTCTATCAAGAACCTATGGACGACTCACCCGTTCTTTAGGAATTGTCGAAGATTTTGATCCGTATGGTGGATAAGACCCTTCATAGGACTCCTTTCTATTAGGAACCTATGGACGGTGCACCTATTCTTTAGTGATTGTCGAAGGTTTTAATCCATATGGTAGATATCATAGGACTCCTTGCCATCAAGAACCTATGGATGACGCACATGTTCTTTAGGGATTGTCGAAGGTTTTAATCAGTACGGTGGATCAGACCCTTCATAGGAGTCCTTTCTATCAAGAACCTATGGACGACGCATCCGTTCTTTAGGGATTGTTGAAGGTTTTGATCAGTATGGTGGATCAGACCCTTAATAAGATTCCTTTCTATCAGGAACCTATCGACGACGCACCCGTTCTTTAGGGATTATCAAAGGTTTTGATCCGTATGGTGGATCAAACCCTTCATGGGACTCATTTCTATCAAGAACCTATGGATGACGCACCCGTTCTTTAGTGATTATCAAAGTTTTTGATCCGTATAGTGAATCAGACCCTTCATAGGACTCTTTTTTATTAGGAACCTATGGACGACGCACCCGTTCTGTAGGAATTTTCGAATGTTTGCCTTTCATAAGGCTTACCTGGGAAAATAGTTCGTCTTACCTTTGAAGACTCACCATGAATTCGATCCGTCAGTGGATCAGTTTGGGAAAAAGGTTCACCTACTTAAAGGCTTACTTAAGATAATTGTTCGTCTTGCCCAATGAAGACTTACCATGAATTCAATCCGTCAGTGGATCAGTTCGGGAAAAAGGTTCACCTACTGAAAGGTTTACCTAATGGAATGGCCGTCTTGCCTAATGAAGACTTACGATGAATTCGATCCGTCAGTGGATCAGTCCAGGAAAAAGTTTCACCTACTGAAAGCCTTACCTAAGAGAATGGTTCGTCTTGCCTGATTAAGACTTACCATGAATTCGATCCATCAGTGGATCAATCTGGGAAAAAGGTTCACCTACCGAATGGCTTACCTAAGGGAATGGTTCGTCTTGCCTGATGAAGACTTACAATGAATTCGATCCGTCAGTGGATCAGTTCGGGAAAAAGGTTCACCTACTAAAAGGCTTACCTAATGGAATGGTTCGCTTTGCTTGATGAAGACTTACCATGAATTCGATCCTTCAGTGGATTAATCGAGGAAAAAGGTTCACCTACTGAAAGGCTTACTTAAGGTAATGGTTCGTCTTGCCTGATGAAGACTTGCCATGAATTTCTAGGGAAGGTATACCTAATTCTCAAGTTACCAAAGAGACTATTCTGGGTTTAGGGTTTCCTAGAGCCTTACAGAAAACTTGGTTCTAAAGATTGTCTTCTCGACGTGCAAGGCGTCATTCTGGGATTGGGGACTCTAAGTATCCTGTAGAAAGCTCAAACCTGCAAAAACTTTTGTTAATAAGATTTTTCTGGGATATAGGGATTACCTGAAATCTCTTAGAAAGATGATTTTGAAGATCTTCTTTGTTGAGCGAGGTATTCTTCTTTAACCCGGGGCTGCCATGAGTCTTATAGAAGTTTAACCTAGGTATTCATTCCTCATAAAAGATGTCGGTTATCTCGAGGCAATGACAATTATAATGCAGGTAAAGCTCCACTTTGACCTATGCAATTATGCAAAATGACTTATGATGTTGGAGGTTATCCAAGACATCTTGAAGTATGCAAAGATGATCAGAAACCCCTGTAAGGAAAATCCTGGATCAAACACTTTGAGGTTTCAGCAAAGCTCATTTTTAAGCATTCTATTGGAATGTTTTCATCAATGAGGGTTTCTCTCTAATCCTTTGACTTTGACTTTTTACGAAGAAAGCACTCGAATTTCCTAATAACCTGCACCTGGGCTTTCGGGGCTATTCGCAATGCATACACTTCGATCAATTGAGAGGTCTTTACGGGACTGTAACGTTGGGCTTGGACATAGTTTCCAAGGGGGACTCATTCTCCAAGTCAGGCTTTTTGAAAGAAAGATTTCTTCATCTGCTTCGGGTTTACAAGTCAAGAACTCTGCAAAATGAGAAAGAAATAATCTTGCTCGTACCTCTTCGAGCTAAGGTACACATTGACCTAGGCGTCTTAGTCAGAAAAGACTGCGAAGGATTGTAATGTCGGTAGGATTGCTGATTAATCTTCTGTTTTGTCTCTAGTCGACGACTCTTTGAAGAACGTCTCTAATCTTCTTGAGAACGGGTCTAATCTTTGAAAGACCTTCTGTATCTTTTAGCGGCTAGCTATGATTCCACTCGAGGGATAGCCTTTTTGCTTGCACAGCTTCTGAGGCTTCTTCTCTACTTCAGAAGTTGTTGGTAGTGGAAGCATGCAGTAATCCCTTGGTGTCCCAAAATCGATCTTATGACTTTTAGCATTTCGGTGAGGGTTAGCCATGCTCTTTGTCGGGCTTTTTGTCTAGCTTTTAGCGTATAGAGATTCGGCTTTCTTCTTTTTGATCCACCCTTTTCCTTTTCTTTTCCTAGGAACTAGGATTTTTATGATCATGTAAGGTATGTGACTTGAGTCTCATCCTTATTTGAACATTTTTCTTTGACAATCTTATGTGGCTCCTATCTCTTGGACTTCTCTGTTCGTGAGTGTCTTTACCATCTTTGTTTTGGTGCTATGCAATGATCACCAATGAGGATACATTAAACGAATATGTAGGCCCAAATTGGTTATGTAATGGGTATAAGTATATAGGATAGAGAAATGAACGTCTCTTCGTCATCCTATGGCGCTTGGATCATTGCGTATCAACACATGAAGATTGATGTTCGTTCGAGCAAAAAGATTTCTAACCATTTACCTTTCCAAGCTGTTGGACTACTTCTATACGACTCCAATGTGGGGCAGCTCTTGACAGGGTTAAAAAATGAAAACCACCGCTCAAAGGATTTATCAATGATCACCTGTAATGTTTATGGAGAAGAATGAATGCCTCCGTCATCCCAATCCATGTAATTGATGCGAATAGCCCTTATATCCTTGAGTTCAAGCTTTTCTATCTTTACACTCCTTTTATCTCTCTGGTGCGTATAGGACCTGTTTGGATTAGGCTTGTCTCTTTTCTGAAAAAACATTCTTACAAGATAGCCTAAACAACTTTGTTTTGGAAAAATCATTCTATTTTTCTCCAAACATTTCACCTCATAGGGAATTAATGACGCATCATATGTGCTTCAGCCATGTTTGGATAACCTCTAACCTTAACATGTATGCAACAAGTGTTAGAAATTTTTCTTTGAAAGCGTGATTCATTTCTAAGTTTTACCACATGTATGTTCATCTTTGGCTTTTCATTTCTTACAAGAAAGTGGGAAATTTTATAGTATTTCTCCGTTATTGCCTTTTGTCTTCATCGGAAATCCCTGTATGAAGAGAAAAGAAATTCCCATGAGTGGAAGATATTTTAATGCTCGATGGAACAGATACATGTCACCTAGTTTTATGCGTCAGGGGGGCTATTTTGTTCTTGGTTTCGCTTGAACAAGCTTGATTCTGAGAAATCTTACAGTATTTCCCCATTGCTGCCTTTCATCTTCATCGGACATTCCTGTATGAGGAGAAACGAAATCCTAATGAGTATGAGATATTTTAATGCTCGATGGAACAGATACATATCACCTGGTTCTATGCGTCAATAGGCTATTCTGTTCTTGGTCTCGCTTGAACAAGCTTGATCCTGAGAAATCTTATAGTATTTCTCAATTGTTGCCTTTCATCTTCATCGGACATTCCTGCATGAGGAGAAAAGAAATCCCAATGACTAGGAGATATTTTAATGCTCACTGGAACAGATACATGTCACCTGGTTCTATGCATCAAAGGGCTATTCTGTTCTTGGTCTTGCTTAAAGAAGCTTGATCCTAAGCCCACGTCATGGAATCCTACAAAACATAACACATGTCATGTATGCATGGATGCATGACGTGCCTATGTAATGACAACTAAGGCGACTTGAATCATTTTGGAGAAATTCAAGTGACCACCATCTGATTTCATTTCAAGGATAATATTTCTTCACGGCATCTGAATTTACAGGATATCCCAATTCTTCTCCTTTAGAATTTATAATAATCAATGCCCCTCCTACCAGGATTTTCTTGACAACATAACGATCTTCGTAATTCGGGGCAAACTTGTCTCCCGAATGAGCAGTGTTTGGCAAAGTCTTTCTTATCACCAGGTCATCTTCCTCAAAATTTCTAGGTTTGACCTTCCGGTTAAACGACTTAGCCACCCTCTTTTAATAGCTCTAGCCATGACAAATCACTCTAAGACGCTTCTCGTCTATTAAATTTAATTGCTCGTATCTATGTTTGATCCACTCTGCCTCAGAGAGTTTAACTTCTAACAATATTCTGAGAGATGGAACTTCAATCTCTACAAACAAGACAGCCTCCATCCCATATACCAGTGCATAAGGAGTTGCCCCAGTCGAGGTCCTGATCGAAGTCCGATACACCATTAAGGCGAAGGGTAGCCTTTCATGCCAATCCCTGTAGTTCTCGGTAATATTAGCCAAGATCTTCTTGATGTTTTTGTTTGCTACTTCTACTGCTCCATTCATTTGTGGAGGGTAAGGGGGAATAATTAAGATGTCGGATGCTAAAGTGACCTAGTAGATCATCGACAATCTTGTTGTTCAAGTTGGACCCGTTGTCTGTGATGATCGCTCGAGGGGTATCATATCTAGAGATTATATCTTTCTTGATAAATCTTGCCACACTCCATGCCGTGACATTTGTGTAAGAACTGGCCTCTATCCACTTCGTGAAATAATCAATTGCAACTAGAATGAAACAATGACCATTTGAAGCTGCTGGATTAATAGGCCCAATCATGTCTATTCCCCACATAGAGAAAGGCCGAACTTCAGACATTTGATGTAGTTCGTTTGGGGGTTTATTAATTTTATCACCATATACTTGACATTGGTTGCATGACCTGACGTGTTGATTACAGTTTGATTCGATGGTCATCCAATAATAGCCAAGCCTCATGATCTTCTTCGCTAGGAGATGGTCATTCATGTGTGACCCGTACATACCTTCATGGATTTCCCTCATGAGAGTATTTGCTTCTTTAGTGTCCACACACCTTAACAAAGTGAAATCAAATGACCTTTTGTACAAAGTTTGTCCACTGAGAAAGAACTTATTAGCCATCTTGGCTATGTATCTTCAGTCTCTTGCTTGACATTCATCAAGAAATTCTCTCTTCGAGAGGTAATTCTTAATATCGTGGTATCACGGCTCTCCGTCAAATTATTTTTCGACCAGTATACATTAAGCTGGTTTCCTAGTTATGTCAATTCTCAGGGGCTCTATTTTTAATCCATCAGTTATCTGCTACATGGAAGCGAGCGTTGTCAACGCGTCTGCGAACTGGTTCTACATTCTTGGCATGTATTCAAACGACACTTCTTCGAATTTAAGTGTCAACTCTTCTAGTTACCCATGATAAGGGACAAGTTTTGCATCCTTTGTTTTCCATTCCCCCTATGTCTGAAGGATGATGAGCATAGAATCTCCATAAACCTGTGACTTAAGTACTTCTATGGAGATGGCCAATTGTAGGCCTAGAATACATGCTTCGTATTCTGAAATATTGTTGGTGCAAGGGAAAGTTAATTTTGCTACAACAGGATAATGCTGACCATTAGGGGATATCAATAAGGCCCATATGCCTACTTCAGATAGATTAACTGCACCATTGAAGTACATGACCCATGTGTCTTCTGTGAAGTTCAAAACTTGATCTTCTACCTTCGTCTGTTTAGAAGATGTGTAATTTTGGGCGTTCTCTACCAACATACCAGCTATAGCTCTTCCCTTTACGGACTTTTGTGGAGAGTTTTTGATATCAAATTTAGACAACATTACTTGCTATTTTGCCAACTTCTCTATCAAGACGGGTTTCTTCAAGAGATATTTGATAGGGGTCATTTTCTGTCATCAAAAGAATGTGGTGGTGTAGAGTATACTGCCTCAATCTGCGAAGTATCCACACTGTTGCTACACAAGTCATCTCAACAGACACATAATTTGTTTCAGATGAAGTGAATTTCTTACTCATATAGTAGATATCTCCTTCTTTACCATTCGCAGGGCTTGTTTGAGCAAGTAAGGCTCCCAAAGACTCTTGGTGTATAGTCAAATATAAGGTCATGGGGTAACTTGGGATTGGTGGCACAAGTACTGGTGGAGTGGCTAAATAAGTTTTTATTTTTTGGAATGCCTGACTGCATTCGGCACCCCAGGTCACTTTTACACCATTCTTGAGCAGTTTGAAAATTGGTTTGGCCACATCCGACAATTGACTGATAAATCTGGTGATGTAGTTCAATCTCTCAAGAAAACTCCTTACTTCTTTCACTGTTGAGGGAGTTGCTAAATCACAAATGGCTTAGATTTTCGAAGGGTCAATTTCAATGCCCCTGCTACTGACCATGAATCCAATAAGTTTCCCTGATTTCACCCTAAACACATATTTGTTAGGGTTCAACCTCAACTTGTACTTTCGCAATCGCTCAAACAGCTTTTTTAGCACTTGAATGTGATATTGTCCCTTCTTAAACTTGGCAATCATGTCATCGACATATACTTCGATCTCTTTATCAATCATGTCGTGAAACAGGGTGATCATCGCCTTTTGATAAGTTTTCCCTGTATTCTTTAGTCCAAAGGGCATCACTTTATTACAGAAATTTATCCAATGGGTGGTAAATGCAGTTTTTGGTTTGTCTTCCTATTTTATGAGGATTTGATTATATCCAGAGAATCCGTCCATGAATGAGAATAATTCGTACCATGCTGTACTATCCACCAGCACATCAATGTGAGGAAGTGAAAAATCATCATTTGGGCTTGCTCTGTTCAAGTCCCGGTAATCCACAGATTCAGACTTTGCCATTTTTTTTCATGATGGGGACTATGTTTGCAATCCAATCTGAGTAAGGGATAGCTTCGATACAGCCCACTCTAAGAAGTTTCATCACATAATCTTTAATTTTGTCTTCTAACTCGGCTTTCATCCGTCAGCTGCCCTGTCTCACATGCTTAACACTGAAATCTGTAGGTAACGCATGCTCCACAATTCTTGGATCCAGACCTGACATATCAGCGTACAACCATATAAAAATGTCCAGGTATTCTTTGAGCAATTCAGTAATTTCAGCTTGGGATAGATGTCCACCAATCTTGACTTCTTTGATGTCGGCCGCATTACCCAAGTTAATGACTATTGGCTCTTCTAAAGTGAGAGGTGTCGAATTTTCAAACGCACTCCAATCTCTACGAATAGCTGCATAACCCTCTCTACGTTTTCCTCAAAATCGCAGGAATAATCATCTCGGTGATCTGGTTCACACAATAACCTAGCATGTATGTTCGAAATGATATGCTTAGAAGAGGCTGCTTCATCATCAAGCCACTCTAAAATGACATTCACAGAGTCATCTCCCAAAAAAGGGTTCGTGAGATCCGGTTTCGTCGACGGAGTTATCCCTTCTTCTGACAGCCACTTAGAGTCTTGGCTGAAGTATTCGTTCAAAGGACTACTGAACATCTTAGGTTTGCCTTTCCAGGCTGACGAACCAATGAAGGAATTCTTTTGATTTCGTTGGTGTGCATGGCGTCCACGGCTCTTGCCTCGGCCTCGACCCGCTGTCTTGGAGGTGAAATCACCAATACGAGTGTTATAATATCCCAAGTCTATCTTGTGCTCATTGGATTACAACTATAGAGGAGTGTTGATTCCTTGACCATACTTGCCAAGACCTTTTTCTAGGTTGAATCATATGCTAGTAACATCTAAGCTGATAAAAGGTTAGCTTCAGAGACAAAAGAAACCTTCAATTTCGCCCCTACAGGAGTGTGGATTACTGCCACCAACTCCAAGGAATGATTGCTAGCTTCTTCCTTAACTTCAGGTTTAATGTAACGGATAGCACTATTCTGGCATGCGACGAGGTCAACTTTCCCATGGACGGTGACTACCTTCCCGTCAATCACGAATCGCACTTTTTGATGCAGACTTGAGGTTACAGCTCCAACGAAGTGAATCCAAGGTCTTCCTAAAAGGAACCCAAATGCACTCGGCAGATCCATCACTTGAAAGTTTATTAAGAATTTGGTTGGGCTTATGAGCACCTCCAACTCGATCTCGCCTACCACTGTTTTTCTCATCCCATCAAAGGCTCTAACAGCTACTTTGGAAGTTCAATCATCTCCTCTTTAATGCCCAAAATCCTTAACGTTGCCAATAGGCAGATGTTAAAAGCTGATCCATTGACAATTAGCACGTGTGCCACTCTTTTTTCATTATAGTGGGCAGTGATGTATAAGGCATTATTGTGTCCTCTTCCCTCCATGGGAAAATCTTTATCTAAGAAGCTTAGTTGGTCTTTAAGAAGAATTGCTCCCACAAAATCCCCCAATTGCACATCATTAATAGTTTCAGGGATATGCACCTCATTTAGTATCTTCAATAGCGCATCTTTATGCTTCTCTAAGTTGATGAATAAATTTAACAGGGATATCTGGGTCGGCATTTTTCTTAACTGCTCTATCACCTCAAATTCGCTAGTCTTGACGATAGATAGGAATTTTTCGGTATCCTCCTTTGATACCTCTTTCTTATATGATTTGTCTTCCCTTGGGGTGTAAAAACGTCCATATCTCATCACGACATCTACTTCACTTGTTCCATAGTTCCAGCGAACTTCCTTAGAGTCATAAATCTCAACTGGCGGAACTTGTATAATTACTGTCGTTAGATGGAATGTTTTAGGTTTGGGTTTATCGTCGGATTCATCTCTTGATAAGTGAATTACCACTGGTTTCACCAAGCAATCTTTTTCTTGGCTTAGGTTGTCAAGCTCATTCAGTTTAATCACCATAGTCATAGCAATCTCAATCATCGCCACGGTATCACTCTAGTCTTCAGAGAAGTCCTCACATCCTGTTTGGTAGTAATTGTAAGTATCACTTGATTCATCTGATATTGTAACCTTCAAGTGTCTTGTTATTCTTTCAAATAGCTTAGTCAGACATTGTCACTGGGCCATTAATTTCTCAATCTTGACGTATTGCTCCGTGTCAAGCTTGTTATCTGTCATCTGAGGGCGGCCATACGTTGTCAATTGAAATGATACATCTTCCATCTCTCTTGAGAGATCATTCACTAGTTTTTCTATGATTGGGAGATGTTCAGATATCACTCGATTGAGTGAAGATTCGGGTCCTTCTATTAAAGGCTCTATCATCACCTCCTAGATTTCGAGTTCAACAGGATCATCCATACCTCCCCATCCATCGGTATGATATCCTTCATTCTCTAAAAAAAGCTGGGAGGAGCAGAGTACTTTACTTTGAAGTTATATCCGCTAGTGTCCCCGCTCGGATTGTCTATAACTTCGCCTTTCTCTAACGCTTCAGCTGCAAATCTGCGTTCAATCTGGCTTAGCTTAACGGCTCGTAGCTCACTTTCGTCAAGCTCTTCTTCTGGTCCAGTGACCAGCTCTACATTGCTTATCAGACTTTCGTGTTGAACAGGATTATCCATACCCCCCATCCGTTGGGTATAATATCTTCTATCTTCTAGAAGAAACCAGGAGGAGCAGAATACTTTACTTTGAAGTTGTACCTGCCAGAATCATCACCTAGATTGTCTACAACTTTGCCTTTCTCCAGTGCTTCAGCTGCAAATCTGCAATCAGCCTGGCTTCGCTTAACGGCTCGTAGTTCGTCTTCATCAAGCTCTTCTTATGGTTCAGTAATCAGCTCTACATCGCCTACCAGACTTTCGCGTGGAACGTTCCAAATATTCATTCGCTCGATTTCAATCATGAACTAGTTCCATTCTAGGTTGACTGAGACCTTAATTCCTTCAAACTCTTCATCAGCCACATTCGACATTATTCCCTGGCTCATCATCTTGACAATGCATAGCTTCTTTCTTTCAGCCGATACTTCCCCTTCTTTTGGATATGATGAGGTGATTGTCAGATTGCTAGTTAGCTTAGGCATGTTTACCTTCAGCTCAAGGCGATTTTCTTCTTCGTCAGCAAATATTGCCCTAATTGCTTGGTGGTCAGGTAGTGGATTCTCTTGTACATTTGGCCCTACATCATCAAATTTTAGAATTTGATTGTCAATGAGAGCTTGAAACTTCAACTTAAGGATGTAGCAATTATCCACATTATGTCCTCTTTCACCCATATGATAGGTGCAGGTCTGGTTTTCACCAAAATCAGGATATTTCACCGGATTTGTTCTAGGAGGTTCTTTTGCCACCAAGTGTTGCTCTAGTAACATTAAGAGTAACTTAGATAAGGACTTGGGAAGTTGAGAGAATTGTTTCAGAGGCTGTCTCTTTCTGAGCTCCTGTCCTCTAGATGCTAACCATGACGATCCCCCTCTTGTCTGATTGGAATTAGCGAACACCTCAGGTTTATTAGAATCCGGCACAAAGAATATATCAACTCCAGCCTCCCTTTCTTTCCTCAGGGGATGTTGCTTTCTTGTTGAAGTTTCATGTGGCTTTCTTTCTCTCAAAGCCCACTCCAATCTCTTAGCCACCTTTATCAAGTGTGTAAAGGTTTGACATCCTGAAGTATTCAGTCTGTCAAAGTACTCATATGGAAGTACCTTTAGGAATAGGTCAATCAGGTCTTTCTTTGGAATCGGGGGTTTGATTTGAGTTGCTAAGGCACGCCATCTCTAGGCATATGTTCTGATTATTTCGCTTCTCCCTTTTACCATCCGCAACAGATCTTCCCTTGTTGGAGCCGTAGTCGTATTAAACTTATATTGTTTGAGGAAATCCTCAGCCAGATCCTCCCATCCATCATAATCATCCAGGTCTAGTTCGATAAACCAAGCTAAAGCGGCGCCAGCTAGGCTTTCTTGGAACATATTCATCAAAAGTGGCATATAATCATAATAATGTGTCATCTTGCGCATATAGTATTTAAGATGAGCACATGGACAGTCTATCCCGTCGTATTTCTCACAAAGTCTAACTCTTTGTAATTTGGAGGAGTCTCCACTTTAGCGAACAGTGATATTTTGTCGCAACGAGCTAACTCATAGCCCTGACTGCTCAAGCACTCTTCAATTTTGGCTATTCTCTTAGTTTTAGCTTCATTTTTTCCAGCCTGCTTTCCTTTCTCCTCCTTCTTGAGGTTGATAACAATAGGAGGCATCTTCGATTGTAGTGGGACATTTGGCCCATGAACGTCCTCTACGACATGTTGGGCACCTTCAATGGTCCCTTTATCAGTTGTATCAGGTATTGAAGATTGACATGAGTCGTTCATGTAAGGCACTGCCGTTTGTCTGGCTTGAGAGGCCTCCAACATAGCCTTAATTTCAGCCATCAGGGTAGTCATGGTGGTCATCTGGGTTTCTAACATGCCCACTCGGAGAGTCAATTCCTGCAGTTCCATTCTCGTCTTAAGTCGAGTACGGAAATGATATCTTGGTAATTCCATGATTAGAGAATACATGTTTATTTGAAAATAACAAGTAAGAATCTTTTAGAACAAATAAGGAAGGTACGGTATTCCTTCACTTGCATGTTTCTATTGATGAATGAGAAAAAGGACTACCTTGCAAGCCTTAGTCTCACATGAGCATCTCTTTCAATCGTTTGCCAAGAGAATTCATGAAATCAAAGGAAGCACAATCTTCAGCGATAGTTTTGATGCAACAATAAAACATGCTTATGCTCATACACATGTGTTAAAAGTAACATTTAATACAAATGAGTATCCCAATGTCAAGAAAACATCACAATGTTTGAACACTTTACACTTGACAAAATAGTCTATCCAAGTCTAGGGCACTTAGGGCCTAAGGCACCCTTATCGTCCCAGCAAAGATCAAATTTCTCGTTTTGGGAATTTTCGTCTTCTGAGTAGGATGGGGATCCCATTTCCTCTGGTATATATGGCTGCACTCTAGGCACACATGGCACAATGTACTTGGGAACATAAGGTTTGACGAAACTACGTCCGATCGCTCCAAAGTGTCAGATGTATTCTGTAGAAGCTTTGTGAGTATTCATCTCGGAGGTCATATCATCCGACCATTCTACGTCTTCCGTTCGAGAGTCTTTCAAAGCGCGTATGATGGATTCCACCTTAGCTTCTAATCGCTTTTTCTTCTCTCCTACGAGGATCTCTTTTGGCACATCAAATGAGTAGATATCGGATTGTGGCGATGAAGGAACCTCTTACAATGCCCCATATTGCCATATGACCCTCCTTGGATAGTATGTTGTGGCGCCCGTAAATCCTAACAAAGGGACTAGATCTTCGTCATTACGTGCGAGCTTGACATTACCTGAAGTTGGTAATCTAAGCCGCCATCGGAGTCTGGTTTTAAAACTCTAAGGAATTCCTTCCATTCTTTGAAATTGAATTTAGGAATGCGGGTATGGGTTTTGACAAAAGTTCTAAGAGGATAGGCATCAGAGCTAATCTCAGTAAAACCCATACAAATATGAAATTGTTTTACATGGGATGTGAACCACATGTACAGAAAACAATTAGAGGCTCTAAAAATTCCTTTCTTATTTTTCCCAAAACTATTGAGGGAGAGGAAGGTTTCAGCTATGATAAGGTTCGAGTAATCCCACCCATGACAGACTTGTTTGACTACTACGGCCATGATAGAATCAAAAGTTATAGGTGAGATTGGAAATATAACAAAACTAAAGAAAGCCAAGGCAAAGGCTCTACCAGACTTAGTTTCTTTGCTGGCAAGAAGGTTGGGAAACCTTTCTAGAAGGAAGGATAAGGAAATTCACCCAGAATTACTCTTGGCGTCTGTTTTGATTTCATTGAGATTTGTATCTAGAAACTCAGCTAGTTGACTCAAAGACTCAAACCCTATAGGATGTTGGACTAACAAGTGAGTAAACTCAACTTCAATGGCAGCGCTGTATTCCTCAAGGGTAGGGGTAACCTCCAACCCCTCCATGCAGAATGTTGTGGTGATTGGATCCCAATAGAGTGCCATGGCTTGGATAAAGGCAAGTGGACATTCAATCTTCAACAAGTTCAACAGATATCCTAGCTGCAACCTGGCGTACTTATGGCTAGCTTCACCCATGCTATCCCACCAGGCTGCGAACTCAGCTCGAGGAACCTTGAACACTTGGATATCATTCTTTCGCATCACGTCTAAAATATGCAAACGATTTAAAAGATCAATCGCTGAAGATTACTTTTAAACATAATTATGCAAATATCATGAAATATGCATGGACTGATTCAATTGCATATTTCAATTAATGAAATGGAAATTAGAATCTCTTTCAGGTATGAAAAACCTAACTCAAGGTCTAATTTAAACTTCAAAGAAGTGAATTATACAATTAGTCAGAATCATCTCAATGACTAAAGAAAATAACAATGTCACATTTCATCGGTCAAAACATCAACTGAACATGGCAGATGAAATTCCTTATTACAAAAAGGGCATACTATGAAAGGTAGAGAAAGATCTCATGAGGGGATGAAACACTAATCAAGTTTATTCTAAAACAAGAAAACCATAAAAGACTCATGAAATGTGAGATCTAAACTATCCCTCCTTAAGAACTAGTATTCTTCAGGGTTATAGTTAATCAAGATTTCATTCTTGATGGCGTTTTTGTCTAGTCCCTTTTCAGGACACGACTCGGTCATCGAGACTTTTACCCCAGTTAAGCGTTCCTTAGGATGCAAAGGATAATCTTCAGTAGTCCAGTTGAGATGCTTTAACTCTTCCGGCCATTATCTGGTCCATGAAATAATGACTTCAGGGGTCTCCTTGGGTTTTGTCTTTTTGAGTATGATACGCCTTGGCTTTGTCTTGGTTGCAAGACGTCTTTTCTTCCCCCAAAGAGAAATCATAGGTTGATTCTCATTGGCTTGACGCTCAACTTTTCGATGGGCATAAGCTTCTCTAGCTAAGCTATTGCGATACTGCCTTTTCACTTATAGATAGTGCTTGAACACCTCGTCCGCCTACCGCTTAAACCTAAGGTCATCGACATAATAACTAGTCTAGCAATCTTCAGCATATCTCAACTTACATCCAGTCAGCTCCCAGCCGTGTACAAACCTAGTAAAATGCAACCTCGTGTTCGGTCCAGGACGAGTGACTTTCCTTAAACACTCAAAGGCCACTAGTTTCGTCGAACTTCTAGGAAATAGTGACATTCTATCCCCTATCATCGTTATTTCAATCAGTCACAAGAATGACCTCAAAATGTATACAATGATGTAGATGCGAATGATATGCAATATACAAACGTACTATGAAATAGGGAGTAAGGAAATACATCAAAAGTAAATGTCTTACCGACCAAAACTTCAGGGAATACAAAATATTCCCCTGTATCAATGTGTGGTTTTAGGTATATCAATCTTCCACAGACATGCGCATGAGATAAGTGAGAAAATACTCTAGAAATAAAATCAGGTGAGGAACCTATGGCTCAAGCTCCCACGATCTAAATATGGCAGATTCCTCCACAAGAGTACCTACTCAAGAGGGCTAGATATCACCAATTTGGATCGTGAACGGGAACGAACGCGAAAGTCTTAAGTGTCATCAAACACGAGATCCTTTCGTATCCTTTCCCTATCTAAGGCAAACCTAGAGGTGGTTGCAGTCAGGGTTTGACCTCTATTGTGTGAGATGTGTCGTGATCATCACAATGCAAGGTCATGCACAGCAGTTCGTATCAAACAACGCTTCAGTATATGCATAAAAATAAACATACAATCTCAACTCCAACCTACAAGAAAGATGTCAACAAGACGTTCCACCCCTTATTTCTCCAACCTGCAAAAACATCTAACACAAGGGTTAGGATAAGTACATCACCTTCGAGAGCATCTGCAAAAAACAGGGTTAGATAAACCAATCAACTTTATAATCGGCTCAAATCCTCTAAAATTCCTAACTAGAGATTCTAGTTTGGAATAAGTCCCCAACGGAGTCGCCAGTCTATCGCGACCCTCTACAAGCGCAATGTCTCGAGGGCTAATGGGCCATCCGCTCTTATTCAGACGCGGGCCTCTCCCAAGACCCGTTACCCAAGTCGCAACGGGGGGAATACGTGATCGACCTTCAGTGTGTTCTAGTGACATGTGATACGTGTACATGCCAAGGAGTCGCTACCAATCATTCTGTGGAAAGTACAATTGGAGACACTATCAAATAGTTGGGAGTGTTCTATTCAATTCCACGAAAACCAGAAAAACGAGATCGGGGACTTTGTTACGCCAACTGTCAAAGTTGACGCCCTTTCGACACCTAAGTTAAATGATTTATCTAACTTGAGATTTCACGCAAATGAGTGAGGTATGAACCTAAACACTAGGAGTCCATACAGATAAGAGTGACTATCCAATCACTCACAATCAATAATAAAATTGCGCAAATCAAGGATCTAGAAAGTTTGGATAAATCACATGAAAGCAACGTGGCATTCCTAATAAGACCCTATTAGCCTAAATAAATATCAATCAAGGCTTAAGAGTATTTTTAACATGATCTATCCTTGAGGGGCAAAATCGTAATTTTGAAAATTTTCGGGACAATTTGCCCTAGAAGGGAAAATTTATCATTTCAGATGAAATAAGGAATCAACGGATGGTGGAAATAGGATTGGTCACCAAACCAATCCATTTCCTATTTTCGAGAATTTTCTGAATTTTTCTTGAATTTTTGGAGCGATTTACCCTTTGAGGGGTAAAACTGTCATTTCAGACAGTGATGAAAAGTGAAAATCCCAAACAGAAGGATTAGTCGACCTTTTGACCCAAATCCTAATTTTGAGCAAATTTCACGGCCTGATTAGAATAAGAAAGGCCATTTACCATTTGAGAGGTAAAATCGTCTTTTGAAAAAAGGTACGAGATTCGAAAATCCAAACATAAGAATTGATCGCCTAACCAACCTGAATTCTTATCTTGACATTTTCGACCTATCTTGCTTACAAGGCGGAGGCGATTTACCCCTAAAGGGTAATATCGTCAATTCTCAGATGAATGGATAAGAAATCCCAAAAATAGGATCGACCAATTGTGTGTGGTCAATCCTCAATTTTTAGGAATTTTTGGAGTGTCTAGAAATTTTCCATAATTTTACTATATTTTTTTGAGATTTTATAGAATTTTCTAGCATTTTTTAGAATTTTCTAGGATTTTTTCAATTTTTTTGTTATTTAAAAATTGATTTTCTAAATTTTTTTAATGAAATAATGATTTGGACCGGGTCGACCCGACCCATTTGAGTCGGAACCCGGCCTAGACCCGGACCCGCGCACACCGAATGCCCAAAACGTTGTCATATCGTCCTTTTTTATTTTCGGTTTAATCGAATTTAATCCGACGGTTCCTATTGAACCACCTGGCTAACTCACAGTCTTAGGATTGGCTTACTAAAACCTACGGCTCAGATCAATTCCTCAGCTGTCAGATCTGATTACTAAATCCTACGGTCACCATTAGAAGCCGAGACTCGATCTGGACCGTTCACCCTTATTAACCTAAATGACATTGCCTACTCACTTAGCCAAATGACACCATTTCTGTTTGTTTTGATTTTCTGATTTTAAAACATTTTCGGATATTCCTAATTACTAATTGGATGGCCTCTAAAATTTAGACTTGATTTATCTTAGCCGTCCGATCCGTTTATTCGAATAACAAACTTCAACGGCCATGCTGACTAGGCGAACACGTGAACCAATGACGAACGGACACCTAGGACTTTGACTCTTTGACCAGACACGTAAGTTTCGTCTTCAACCATGCGATGACGAGTAAACGAACGGCCGAAACCTTCCGGTGATGATCTAACGGTGAAATCGCAACGGAATTACACAAAACCAACGCCAATTAACTCGTCTATTCATCTAGTTTCACATATACCAGAATTGAAGCATTTCGTCTGTAGAATCAAACATAGGCAAACTCGAACCAGGTCGGATATGGCGACTTCATACATGCGATTCATGGCATATCAAGCAAATTCATTCGCAGAGAAGGTTATACTAGAGTTCAGAATACTTACCTCGAGCTCCAATTGAGCTCGCTCGGCCTAGGTTGGGCTAGGCAAGAATGAATAGTGATCGGCAATGGAGGTCGAGTTTCGAGACTCAATTCGAGATATTCAAGTAAAGTCGATGCGAAATGAAGACGCGACGATGGTCAGTGATGCTTGGGGAGCAAAACACGCACACTAAATGCAAGGATCATGGCCAGAGTCGAGGTCCGCCATTGATGCTCAGTAAGAAATTCAAAGTTCTGACTTACCTATTCTCGTGGTTTCAGGTGGTGCGGCCGGTGGCGATCGACTCCTGGAAGCTTGGGCGACCTCCTAACGACCTTGTCGAGCTTTGGTTTAGCCTGAAAAGGCCTAACCGGTGCTTTGCAAATTCGAGTTCCAACCTTCGACAATGGTGATGGAAGGTGAGCTCTATCTCCTTCTCTGTTCTCTCTCTCTATTCTGTTAATCTCAGGGAACAGACTTAATCAATTCTCTTTAACAGAAAGCCTCCACAGGCTTATATAGCTCTTCGAATTTTGGCACCGAATAGGGAAATTCCAACTGACTCCAAATGGCACGTGACCGTGCGCGCCATTTGGTCCAAACGGCGCCAGAGACGATGGGCAACTTCGTCAAATCAAAATGGTTCTCCGGCGTGCACGAATGGTCGTCCAATTTGGCGAATCCGTGAAGGTTGACTCCTACGGCCATTGAGACGTTGACCGATCGATTTCGCCTTCCTCCGGCGATGATTCCGGTGTCAATCAACAAGTAATGGCATAGAGGATTAAACCCCTACCATATATCTGCCGATTATGGTCGATTGAACCTTCGATTTGACCTTCAAAGCTCGGCCTCTAACTGTTCACCTACGTGAGTTCTTGAGAAAGACGATACACCATAGCGAATCGAATAGTAGCTTCAATTGGCAAAGGTAGTCATTGAATTGAAAGTAATTTCAATTATGTCTAAATTCAAGGACTAATATTGCAATTAAGTATGCAAATTTGCCCAATTCATACATTGAACAATTTGTGCACATAATTGGACTAAATTGCAATGAAGGACAATTAGATTGAATATCAAGACCATGAAAATGCCTAAATTACAAATTAAAAGACTCAATTGACATTCTTTTATGAAATTCAATCATACGTGTAACAAAAGAACACATAAAATTGAACTTGAATTTAGACTTTTTATGAGGTCAAAAATGCGAGGAAATTAAAAGAAAAATATTGACTATTTTTTTCATATTTTTGTGACCTCAAATGCTATTTTTTTTGAATTTTCATCTTTTTTCCTATTTTTCAAAAATATTAAAAAAATATAAAAACTAAAGAAAATTATTTTTTGTTCAAAAATGGTTCCTTAGGCTTGGCCAAGGCTACCAAAGTTGATTTTACAATTTTTTAACTTTTTATAAACTTTTTTGTGAATTTTTTAAAAATAAACTGTAAAGTACTAATCAAAAATCAAGTATCAACACATGATAAAAACCAATTAGGTGAAAAACTAGTGGATTAATAGAGAAGGAAAGATTCGTTCCGCAATCCGTAGTCACAGCGAGGTACTTGGAGGAGTGTCTAACTCAGGGAACAGAACAAACCTCCATGGCGTCTAACTCATGGAACAAAATAGACCTTGTAACATTTCGAATTCCTGCCCTCTCTAAAGCTATTGAATGGAAAGATATCGATCGGTGTATTTCAAGGGTATCTCGCTCGGAGCTGCCATTCTTGAATTAACTAACAAAAAGGGAAAGACTAACGTGGAGTTGGATACGTGGACCTAGGAAATTCAAATAAGAATTGGCACTTTGACCATAAGAATTGTTGAGGGAATATTTTGGGCAAGCAGAGATCGATCTAGGTACAACCATAGAATGTCTTGCTAGCCTTATATGTTAAGACGGGGGTGATTCCACCTAACCAATGTGTAATTTGCGAGAATTTTCTAAATCGAATTTCGATGATCAGAACCGCAGGAACTAGCGATAAACCCTCGCAATCACATGACAACCAAAGTCACCATGACTTGAAAAATCCTAAGGTCGATACGCGTAGCGCCTGCAAGAGTCATCCATTAGTTTGAGATAAATTGAAATTACAGTCGACGAGAACTCGACATGAACTGGACCTCGGAAGTGAGTATCGGACATAGAGGAATTTCAACATTCTAAAAGAATTGGATGTCACCTCATCGAGGGTAATCATGATCAAAAAGGTGAAATTTGGACTGAAAGTAGAAAATTATCCTTTTGCCCCTCAAAGGACATCATTTCTCTTAAGAACAAAGTAAGGGCAAATTAGTCATTCTCCCCCTCCCTATAGTGGTCGAATAATGAGGGCTTAATGGTCAATTGGTCTTCTACATTTTTATGAACTAGAAGACAAGTGTCGTAATAAGACCTAATGAGTACACCTAGGCTAGGTTGGGGGCCCAAGAGAATTAATTAGTGGTATAATCCCTTACCTACCACTTTCTCTCTCTTAACTTGAGGATTAAGCAAAACTCTCTCTCTCTCTCCTTCCCTAAGCTCAGCTGACCATCTCCCTCTTTATCTCATTTCTCTCTTTCGTTTGCTCTCCCTTTTCTCTCGGTGGAATACACCCTCTCGACCAGCTAGCTCGCCCACAGTTCGTTCACTTCGCCGTCGGCTTCCGGCCACCATCTGCTCTTAAGCCGACTACCACAACACTTGTTAGTGTCTTGCCTATAATCCTCTACCTCCTATCAGCCATTAGCTGCTGCTTTAGACCCATTTGGTCGTCCGAAGAGGAAGAGGTCAGATTCGGACCCGGTCTGACCGTGAGCTCCTTTGGACCAACTTTGAAGGCTTATCTTGCTTCCAAATTAAGGCAAGACATTCTCAGGACATAGTATTAAGGTTTAGTAGCTTGAGATTAAAGTATGGTCGAAGTTTGAAGGGATTTTGATGATTAAACATCTATGAATTTCTCTAGGACAGATTCTATCCTCACAGGAAAGTTTGAGATCAAGACACATTTGAGGACATTCTATGTGTTATCTTGCCTTGGAATCGTTGGTAAGACACTCTAACATATAGTAGAAGATGTTAGGATGGAGCATGCGGATTAGAATGAAGTTTAGGAGGGATTTTGATGCCGCTTTTTTGTGGAATCCCCTAAGACCTAACTGCGCTTCACCTGGTCAAGTTAAACCATGTGTGAAATGTGGCGAGTGGTGATTATATTGATTCAAATGCATGGCAGATGTGTGATTGTACATTCGACGGTTACATGTCTAATGAGAAAGCATGAATATTATTTAAGGCCGGATGTTATGCTTGAACTGATGAGCAAGATGTGTTTGAATTGTATGCCTTGATTGGCAATGAGATAATTTGAAATTGAAAGTGTGATGATCTTGATGCGGTTGACAGGGGCTTGGCCATTGAAATTGAAAGTATGATTAGCTTGATGCTCAGAATGCGGGCTTGGCCATTGAAATTGAAAGTATAATGAGCTTGATGCGTGTTAACGCGGGCTTGGCCATTAAAATTGAAAATATGATGAGCCTGAAGCGTATCGTCACGGGCTTGGCCAATGGAAAGAGAACCATAATGAGATTGAGCCTTTGAGATGTGTCTTGGCTAATGAGCCCACGAGAAGTAACTTATGAACTAAACATTGTGCTAGTATGCCTAAACGTGCTTGGAGCGCATGGAATGTCTGATATGTTTGGATGACTTGTGATGTTCGAATTGGAAAGAAAATGTGTGAATGACATGAGCATGACTACCTAAAATGCCATATTTCTGCGATTTGCTTGTTGGTCATGCTTGAAAAGAAATATTTTTAAAAACCTGCATTTTTTTTTCAAATGTGCCTGGAGGTACTAATAGCCTAGCTTAGGGTTAGGGTCGACTTACTGAGATTATTATCTCACCTCGTCGTGGGATTAACATTTTCATGTCCTAGACGATGGAAACTCGAGCTTGCTATAGGTTGGCATTTGAAGAAGTCTTTGGAAGATTGGACATAACCCTTTTTGTGGCCTTAGAAATTGTATTTTGTTTTGGGGATTTTAGAATTGAATCATTTGTACTTGACTACTATAATCACTAAGGTGTATTTGCATCTTGTTTTGTACAGTATGGAGTTTGTATTTTCTCGCTTCCGCATGCATGTATCATTGAAGTTTAAGTCATTGGCCGAAGGATCCTGGGTAATACTAATAAGAAGAATGGCCTAGTGGGATGTTCGTGTGCTCGCCGGTTCGGGGTGTGACATTCTCGTTTGTTTGGTATCAGAGCAAGGTCAGGTTAATCCAACTTTGGTTGAAACTTGGAGTGATAAGGACCAATGACTTGAGGACGATTAGATAGTGAGACCCTCAGGATTAGGTATTGATTGCTGAATCTTAAGGATTATAGACTTGAACTTGTGTTGTATCTTAATGGTTCTAGTATCGATTTTAATGGACGATATTGGGAGATTGTATAACTGAGGTTGACAAGGAAACAAACAAAAATTGAAGAGTCATAAGCATTGATTTTGAGGTTGTAAATGTGCTTGAGATTGATAGAGAATTTGCTTATGAACAGAGAGTCAGTTGGATTATGAGATTGTGATGTGGCTTGTCAATGACCTAATTTGAGGAATGTGATTGAACTTTGGCAATTGATCTATGAGATATGACGGCCATCGGTGGAATTAGAAATCTTCTATTGATAAGAATTGATATAAAGACAGATGTGGTGTGACGAGTAGTTAGGACGATCATGCAGTGCGTGTGTTTGCTGCATTAAAATGAAAGTAGAGGAATGTGCATGCATGAGCTTATCACTATCGGACTTAATAAACTATCATTTGGTATAGGACAAGCTAATGGGATACCTATAAACCATAATGACGCATGGTATGGAATGTGTGGAATGGGGTTCTCTCCGTAGATGTATGACTTGGGACAACCTGCAACGACCATGTCTGACGAAGGTGGGAAGTTATCATAGGGACAAAAAGGTCTGGACAAGGGGTGGCTCCTGACAGGTTTCTAAGATATCAATGAGACAGGTATGACCCAAATTATAAATTGAAAGGGAGAGTCTAGGTATCGAGTTGAGTTTGATTTTAATTAAGAGATGTATTGCACTGAGTTGAGCCTCAAGATGAATTTCTCAAAAGTTACATGGTATTTGTAATAGCACCTATAATTGGCAAGGTTGGAAGTCTTGTACATGGCTATGTGTGTCATTTGAAAAAGAAAATTAAGGTTTGAGATTGGCCTATTTAACGTGTTTTGTGGTTTGCATCACATGTTTGTTTTGGCCAAGGTCTAACTAAGGGATTTGACAGCGTGCAGAGTCCATACTCCGTTGAACTGTATATTCTGAAATTGAGAGTCTTTTGTATTTATGCTAGAGTGGTGGATACGTCTAGGCTTAAGAAATGAGTGGTTGACTCATAGAATTGATGCCTTGAATACTTGTTGATAGTTGATGAGTTTAGACTTGCCAAGTAGTTGGCTCTTAACTGAGAAATTACCTGGTTGAGGCTGGCTTGATGAATGGCTATTGATTGAGGATGACTTGGAATTCTTGGATAATTTGCAATTAGTGGAGAGTTGCCTAAGAACCACTAGATGGCTGTTGCTGGTGATAGGTCATGAGATAAACGGTCTGAGACTGCTAGACTCGAGTAGATGACTCAAGTCTTTAATACCTTGAGAGAATTGTAGTGGTTCAAGTGACATGGTAACCTAATAAGGTTGAACGACCAAAGTATAGTCATAAGAAAAGCATTTGGGTCGAGCATACAAGATATGGAAAGATTCAAGAATTGAGAAGAATCATGAGAATTGAGTAAAGAAGAACAACTGAAGCATGAGTATTGGAAGAGCGTATGGCTCGATTTTGTTAATCGTATGAGACCCAAGTGTAAAATGGGGTCGTGAGAATTTTAGATGGAAGTGAGAAAATTTACGGGTAGGCAAACTCGAGAAGGAGCTGCCATGGTTGCCTGAGTCACTAAGGTGACTGATGCTAATGCTGATGAGTTGGGTGATGGGAGTCACGATAAGGGTGATTCTAAAACTATTCATTTCTAAATTGGAAATGTGGAAAAGAACCACTAGAATTTTGAGTAGTTTGAGAAATGGATCATAAGGTTGAGATTGACTAAGGTTCAATGGGGAAGATTATCCTGAAACTGCCTTTCTCTGGATTGAGAATTTGGAAAGGAACTTAGAAACATTGAGTCCACTGAAAAGGGAAGTGACTCTGGTAGTTATTAGCCTTAAAAGGTTGTTGATGGTTGGTGAAAGGTCGCTAAAAGAAGAGTTTCCTCGAAGGCATAGTACCTAATTAGGTTGCCTTGACGAGTTGATTGATGAGAAGTACCTTTCGAAGGTTACTTGAGGGCACGGGTTACTTGAGTTCTGATAACCTTGTAAGGACTTGAGGAAGGTCGATCAATATGAGACAGAGTTTTCAAGGTTGCCTAAGTGTTCTAAAGGTGGTCAAGAACCCTTTGAATGAAACGTGAAGTCCATGAGTGAATTGAAATTTGGAAGCCTTATGACAGTTGTTATTCTTGGTTCTGAGGAACGGTAATCGGTCCTAGCGAAAGAAGTGAATGATCGGAAGAAATATGAGTAAGAGAACTCTTGCTCATGGATTACAATTAAAGAGATGTTCATTATGGAATATGGAATGTACCTGTGAGAAATGGCTATTACCTTGGCGTAGGACTCATAAGATAGATTGACGTTTCGTTTCTTCCGTCGTGGGGAAAATCAAGAAAGAGTTATGTTAGTTGTTTGGCTTTAGTGATTCTATGAGATTGATTAAGATTGAACTGGAACCCTTGAAAATTGAGTTATAAGTTGTTGTCCCCTAAAGAATGGGGCGTTGTCCTCAAGGAAGATTGGACCATGAGATTGTCATTGATGGAAAGGAAAGTAAATTGACTTGATAGTTCTAGCTATTCACGATTTCAATACATGGATGAGTAAGCAAAAAGGGGAACATCAAGAATGGTGGCATTGGAATCCTGGAGTAAAGGAACCGCTATTGGCGAGACTCTACGACTGATGTCCTATTGGACAAGAAAGACGAGGTGGATTCGAAGTAAGAGAATGCCACTGAAATGTATAGTAACCTTCATACGAAAAAATGCCCTAGTGTAGAAGGAAAAGGAAATTCTACTTGTCTTAGTGTTGAGATTAAGCATCTTGGTGGAAAAGGAAGATGTAGAGCTCAAATAATCACTAGAAAATAATTTTGAGAAACTTGTCTTGTGGACAATGAAAGATCCTGAGGTAATGTCGACGTTCAGTCGAATGGGTGAAATGGAGATAAGGACGCAATGGCTGTTTATGGAATCCAACAATTGAAGGCACTAATGCTTCTTGAGGAAAGTGTGATAAAAATGACAAAATGCTACATGGTTGAAGTGAAGACCCGTGAAAGTGGGAGCCAAGATATGAGCTCTCAAGTAGATGGTGCGAAGGGCAGTTGTAATGATTTAACACTTGGTAGCAAGAAGTTGATAATAGTCGGATTGAATACCTAAGGAATAGTTGGGTTGATTATTACCGTCTTTAGAGACGATGATCGGACTCGTTTAAGGAGTCACGAGAAACATGAACAGCTCTCAAGAGTATCCTATGGACCCTAAGAGGACGTTCGTTGTGTGTTAAATGTGAAAAGCGCGAGTTGTGGGCTTGATAAGGTAAAATTTTTTAGTCATGAAGTTTCTAGTAAATGAAACCCATATGGAGTCCTTGAGAAATGGAATAAGTGATGAATTGACTAAGGTCGATGTGAATTGCTAAAATTTGAAGTCTCCTAGAATTGGTGGATTATTATAGATGGATCGTGGGAAGATTCCCTACAAGAACTATTCCATTGATGAAATGGACTAAGGACGAGATGCATCGTACATAGAAGAATGAACATGAAAAGAGTTTCTAAGAACTTGAGTCAAGTTGGAGGTCACGCTGACAAGGGCATTTCCGTTTGGAATCGAAAAGATCAAGAGAAGCATGATGACGTGATGTAGAAAGGAAATTTGAGGCGTAACATGACAATCTGAAGTGGGCATTGCATATACATCATGATAGGAAGGCCATATGAGTTCCAACGTCTAATACATGATTGAAGTTGACTTGCAAGTGTCCTTGTGGTGAAGATTGGGGAAAACATTATTTACATGGAGAAAGGTTTCAAATTTATACAAACCCTAAGAATTTGAAGTATTTATTCGCCCAAGAGAATTGAATGAGAAGCAACACGGATGAAGTTGCTTAAGGACAAAGAATAAGAGTAATTGGGAGAAAATCCAAACTTTCGAGTACTTGGAGAAAAACATTGAGATTGAGGATGGAAACTTTGAAGTTTCGTGGACAAGAAAACATGCCCACGAATGGAAGGGAAACCTAAAGAGAGGATCTTATGAGAAGTTCATAGGAAGAATCATGGTATCTATTGGAATAGCACAAAGGTGTGCCAAGACTTACATTGGTACTAGCAATGAGAGAAATGGAAGAGAAGGAGACCAAGTACATGGTTGAAAGTTGGAACATGCCAACGAGGGAAAGTATAACCGTTGTAAGTTGGTGGGTTAATTGGTCATGGAAGATCTTGAAGGTAATCAAGGACGAACTATAAGGACTCAATCATGAAATTGCCTGAGGAGTCGAGAAGGCGATGGTTCGATTTGAACAGTCCAGGTTAAGTTGATGGAACCTGTGCATTGCCAACAGTACAAAAGGACGTTTGAATTGGATGATTATGCCAAAATGATAGAGACACCAAAGAATATGTTTTCATGATGGTTTAGTAATGATCGTGATAAGAAAAGATCTTGAATCTACCACGACGCTCTAGAAAAGCCTTCCTACAAGAAATTTGAAAAGCAGGATTCCAGTATGACGCACATATTATTCCCAGACCAATAGACAAATTGAAAAGGAGACCCAAATGCTCGAGGGTATACCACCGACAGATGTTATGAATGTCGAAAGAGAATATAGAAAAACAAGTACAGGTTGAGGACAAGGGGAAACAAGTTCTGGAGGATGATAATTTTTGTCAGAAAGATAAATGGGAGCATCAAGTAAGGGAATGAGCTATCTTGGAAAGTAAGCATGCGATGAGGCATCAGTACCCCATGAGATTGGATAATTAGAATATTATAATTTTCGAGGAAGAAATTTCTTTAAGGGGAAGAATTGTGACATGCCGAATTCCGACCCTCTTCGAGGCTATTGCATGAAAAGATATCGATCGGTGTATTTCAGTGATATCTTGCTCGAAAATGGCCACTCTTGAGTTAACTAACAGAAAGTTAAAGATTAACGTGGAATTGGGAATGTGGATATAGGAAATTCGAATAAGAATTGGCACTTTGACCATAAGGATTGTCGAGGAGATATTTTGGGCCAGCATAGATCAATCTAAGAATAATCATGATTCTTTGCTAGCGTTATATTTTAGGACACGGGTGATTCCGCCTAACCAATGTGTAATTTGTGAGAATTTCCTAAATCGGATTCGACGATCAGAACCGCGGGAACTAGCGATAAACCCTCGCAATCACATGACAACCAAAGTCATCACGACTTGAAAAATCCTAAGGTCGATAGGCATAGCGCCTACAAGATTCGTTAGTGAATCTACTGTCTTGATCTATTTGGCTACATCCGCCTTTACCCCTGTAAAGGTTTTAGTCTCTATCTACGATAAGATCCATTTTGAATCCCCCGCTATCAAAGAGAAGCTTTTTCCTACAAGTTATGCCTTGGAATGAAAGATAATTCCGAATCCGCTTTGTCTATGAACAAGGAACCTATAAGTAATGCAACTATGAATCTCATGGAGAGTTTGATTTTGGCTCAAGATGAACGCCGGTGGCATGCTTAACAAATGCAAGTCGGACTTCGTCGTTCTTTCCCAACTCAAATAGAAAAGATCGCCAGTTTGAGATAAACTGGAATTACAATCGACGAGAACTCGACATGAATTGGACCTCAAAAGTGGGTATCAAACATTGAGGAATTTCAACATTCGAAAAGAATTAAACATCGCTTCATCGAGGGTAATCAAGATCGAAAAAGTGAAATTTGAACTAAAAGTGAAAAATTACCTTTTTGCCCCTTAAAGGACATCATTTCTCTGAAGAACAGAGTAAGGACAAATTAGTTATTCTCTCCCTCCTTATGGTGGCCATTCTAATGAGGGCTTAATGGTCAATTGGTCTTCTAGATTTTTATGAACTAGAAGACAAGTGTCATAATAAGAGCCAATGAGTACACCTAGGCTAGGTTAAGGGCCTAAAAGAATTAATTAGTGGTCTAATCCTCCCTACCACTTTCTCTCTCTCTTGACTTGAGGGTTAAGTAAAATTCATTCTCTTTCCTTCCCTAAGCTCAGCCAACCATCTCCCTCTTACTCTCATTTCTCTCTTTCTTTTGCTCTCCTTTTTCTCTCGGTGGAATACACCCTCTCAACCAGCTTGCTCACCCACCGTTCGTTCGCTTCATCGCCGGCTTTCGGCCACCATCCGCCCTCAAGCCGACCACTACAACAGTCCTTAGTGTCTTCCCTACGATCCTCTGCCCTCCAATCAACCATTCGTTGCTGTTTAGATCCGTTTGGCCGCCGGAAGCGGAAGAGGTCAGATTCGGACTCGGTCTGACCTTGAGCTCCTTTGGACCAACTTTGAAGGCTTGTCTTGCTTTCAAATTAAGGTGAGACCTTCTCAAGAAATAATATTAAGGTTTAGTAGCTTAAGATTGAAGTATGGTCGAAGTTTGAATGGATTTTGATGGTTAAACATGGACGAATTTCTCTAGGACATATTTTGTCCTCGCTGGCAAGCTTGAGACCAAGGCACATTTGAGGACTTTTGAGGTGTTATCGTGCCTTGGAATCGTTGTAAGACACTTTAACATGTAGTAGTAGATGTTAGCATGGAGTATGTGGATTAGAATGAAGTTTATGAGGGATTTGGATGCCACTTTTGTGTGGAATCCCCTAGGACCTAACAGCCCTGCACTCGGCCAAGCTAAACCATGATTTGTGGCTGCCAATTGTGAGATTTAGCTCGCTTGGTTTAAGGGTAAGAAGACTTCCAACCCTTTGTTAGGATATTGGGTTACTAAAAGGTGGATTTTTGGTGGAATTGAAATGGTTTAAAAGGCTGTTTTGGAGTAAACACGTTGGAGACCCGAAATGCCGACTAATATATTTTTGGTGCACACCATTTTTAAAATGACTCGTTTTAAGTTGTATGGTATCCAAATTGAGCCCCGTTTTTGCCCACATGTCCGTAAGATCTTGAAGAAAAAGATTATGAAATTTGATTTTTCAAAAAGTCAGTAGAAAAATGTCAATTTTCTCGTGATTGAACCTGATCGTGGAGGCCAAGGGTGGACAGTTTTGTGTAGGAAAACTATTGACGACTTGTCTTAATTGAATGTCTCTTTAACATGCCTAAGAAGAGTTGAATTAGTGTTGTGAATGCTCGGTGAAGTCGTGTCGTGTGTAAAATGTGGCGTGCGGTGATTATATTTGATTAAAATGCATGGTAGATGCATGATTGTACATTCGGCGACTATGTGTCTAATGAGAAAGCATGAATATTGTTTAAGGCCAAATATTGTGCTTGAATTGATAAGCAAGATGTGCTTGAATTGTGTGTCATGATTGGCAATGAGATGATTTAAAATTGAAAGTATGAGGAGCCTAATGCGTGTTGACGCGAGCTTGGCCATTGAAATTGAAAGTATGACGAGCCTAATACGTGTTAACGCGGGCTTGGCCATTGAAATTGAAAGTATAGTGAGTCTAATGCTATTGACGTGGGCTTGGCCATTGAAATTGAAAGTATGATGAGCCTGAAGGGTATTGACGTGGGCCTGGCCATTGAAAAAAGAACCATAATGAGATTGAACCTTTGAGAAGTATCTTAGCTAGTGAGCCCACGAGAAGTGACTTATGGACTAAACATTGTGCTAGTATGCCTAGATGTGCCTGAATCGCATGGAATGTCTGATATGCCTGGATAGCTTGTGATGTTCGAATTGGAAAGTGAATGTGTGAATGACATGAGCATGACTGCCTGAAATGCCCTGCTTCTGCCAGTTGGTTGATGGTCATGCTTGAAAAGAAATGTTTTTCAAAACTTGCATTTTTTTTTCAAATGTACCTGTGGGTACTAATAGCCTAGCTTAGAGTTAGTGTTGACTTACTGAGATTGTTATCTCACCACATCGTGGGATTAACATTTTTAGGTCCCAAATGATGGAAACCCGAGCTTGCCATGAGTTGGTATTTGAAAAAGTCTTTGGAAGATTGGACATAACCCCTTTTGTGGCCTTAGGGATTGTATTTTGTTTTGGGGATTTTAGAACTGAATCATTTGTACTTGACTACTATAATCACTAAGGTGTATTTGGCGTTAATGAAAGTGCGCCCGTTCGTCATAAGCCATCTTATTTTGTACATGTATGGAGTTTATATTTTCTCGCTTCCGCATGCATGTATCATTTAGAAGTTTTAAGTCGTTGGCCGAAAGATCCTGGGTAATACTAATAAGCAGAACGGCCCAGTAGGATATTCGCATGCTTGCCGTATTCGGGGCATGACAGACCTTCATGGTAAAAACCAATAAGGTAAAAAGCTAGTGGATTAATAGAGAAGGAAAGATTTGTTCCGCAATCCGTTGTCATAGCGAGGTACTTGGAGGGGTGTCTAACTCAAGGAACAGAACAGACCTCCATGGTATCTGACTCAAGGAATAGAATAGACCTTCATGGTAAAAACCAATTAGGTGAAAAACTAGTGGATTAATAGAGAAGGAAGGATTCGTTCCGCAATCCGTTGTCACAGCGAGGTACTTGGAGTGGTGTCTAACTCAATGAACGGAACAAACATCCATGGTATCTGACTCAAGGAACAGAACATACCTTCATGGTAAAAACCAATTAGGTGAAAAGCGAGTGGATTTAACTTAGAAAGAAAGATTCGTTACGCAATCCGTAGTCACAGCGAGGTACTTTGAGGGGTGTCTAATTGAAGGAACAGAACAGCCCTCCATGGTGTCTAACTCAAGGAACAGAACAAACCTTCATGGTAAAAACCAAGTAGGTGAAAAACTAGTAGATTAATAGAGAAGGAAAAATTTGTTCCGCAATCCGTAGTAACAGCGAGGTACTTGGAGGGGTGTCTTAACTCAAAGAACATAACAGATCTTCATGGTAAAATCCAATTAGGTGAAAAACTAGTGAATTAATAGAGAAGGAAAAATTCATTCCGCAATCCGTAGTCACAACGAGGTACTTGGAGGGGTGTCCACCTCAAGGAACCGAACAGAAATCCATGGTAAACCATTTGCACGGATCCGCCTCATGCGGGATGTAGCCATCACTAACCATCCTGATAGATTTGAGTCTTCGCATGTCAACTTCGATAATGCACCTGTACGATTCGAGTCTCTAGATTCTTGTTGGGTCGCCGCTAAGATAGGGAGAAACAAGGGTCTCCAAGTAGATAGCATGTTCGACAGTGCCGTTCCTCCTTATGGGATAATCCTTCCATGCCCATATGAAGAACAATTTTTCCGCTTCTTGTGTACGCGAGGGAGGCCGTCCCAAGTTGGACGTTCCAATTTGGGAACTCGGGCATGCAATCAAGGCTGAACCACTTTATCTACGACCCTCCTCTCCCGTGCTCATCCATTACGCATGTGTCGACACGACAGTCAAGGGTGCTGCTGTACATGAACAGACTGGCTCCATGAATCCCGGGTCCCACTACAGTCATGCCCACATCGACTTCAGGGGCCAGGAGCTCCCGGTGAAATCTCTATTCCAACAAATCAAATGACATTATCATAGCCGTCTCTCTTAGCGCGACCATATTGGCAGAGATCCAGTCGTTGATGCACCAGTGCAAGGCCCCGTCCCAATAAACTCCCGAGTGGGAAACTTCGCGATGGCTTTCTGCCTCAAACTGAGCTCGTACCCTTCTCCAGGAACTAGACTTAAGAGAAAATATTTCCACGCCCCAATTTCCCTCACGGCCGGTGCCCTCTACTATGTTGTAGTAGTCATCAGATTGAGGGTTATATCCGAATCCACGGAACAACTCATATTTCCGAGGGAAATCAGAAACGGGCAACTTCTGTACTCCCTGGTGGTCGGGTTATATATGAGGAAATGGCAAGGGACAAGTAAACACACCAAGCCATCGCAGGACCCCACCACTCGAGGCTTCCAGAAAGGTATGATCGTTTGAGGAACCACCACCCGATCCTCGCCGCTGCAGTCCAGTGCTTCGTAGTCTACGGTCTCGAGGGGTCTGTCTTGGTTGCCGATAATGATCCTCTGGCTAGGAATCAAATCCCTTGCCTTCAGCCTCTGCAAATGCCACTCGACGAACCTCGGGTCAGATATTAGATAAGAAATTAGAGACCGCCACCGTTTGGTCACGCATTTGAATCGGATCAGCGACTTGACTGGAAGCCTCGAGAGTATGCCGGTGAAGATATCCTCGGTAAAAATTTCATCCATTGTTTCAGTAAATGGTACGCTTTTCGGCCTTGCTTAGCAAAACCTGTAAACCTGTGATATTGAACGGACCATTTGCTGAGTTTTTTTCCAAAATAATACTAAAAAAATAAAAATTTATAAAATTAATTCAAAAAAAAATATTCAGCATTTTAGGTCTAAATTGCAGAGAAAAATCTGGGGGCCCACGGGCGGGCCCCCCTCCCTCTGACTCGGTGATTCATCGCCCAATGAGAGGGAGGGGTGGAGCCCTCTCCTGAGCAAACGAGTGTTGCAGGCTCCTCACGTGGGAGTCGCAACACTCCTGTTTTTTTTTTAAATTTAAAAATAAAAAAATTATAATATTGAATTAAAAGAATAAATTATTTAAAATTTTGGGTATTGTATTTTTAAACTGCCAAGTAAAGTATTTTAATTTTTTAAGTTTACATAAATATTCTTTCCACATCGTCTCATTGGTTCGCGGTCCCGTTATCAAAAAAATATTTACGCACCTCGACTTAAAAAAAAAAAAAAACAAGCGAGACGACGACGACATTTGCTCGCGGGGCTACGGAGCGATCATATTTACGTAAAAAAGCATTTACGCACCTCGTTTTTCTCGAAGCGAGGTATGATCGCTCCGTGGCCCCACGAGCAAAAGCCAATAACGTCGCCTCGCTCGTTCACTCGCTTTTCTTGGAGTCGAGGCATGTAAATATTTTTTTTACATAAATATGATCGTTCCTCGGCCCCCCAAGAGAATGCCTTCGCCTCGCTCGTTTGCTCGAAGTGAGCGAACATGCGAGGCGACAATATTTACGTAAAAAAAAATATTTGTGTGCCTTGACTCCGAAAAAAGCTAGCAAAAGAGCTAAGCGACGGCATTCGCTTGCGGGACCAAGCAGCAATCATATTTATGTATAAAAAAATATTTAAGGGACTCGACTCTGCGAAAAGCGAGCGAATGAGTGAGGCGACGGCATTGACGTTTACTTGCAGGGCCGCGAAGCTATCATACCTCGCTTCGAGAAAAGCGATGCGCGTAAATATTTTTTTACATAAATATGATCGCTCCGCGTCCCCGCGAGCAAACATTGTCGCCTCGCTAGTTTTTCTTGGAGTCGAGGAGCATAAATATTTTTTTTACGACAAAATCGCGAACCGAGGAGACGGCGTCGAAAAAATATTTATGTAAACTAAAAAAATTAAAAAACTTTACTCGGTAGTTTAAAAATGCAAGACCCAAAATTTTAAATATTTTATTTTTTAATCTAATATTATAAATATTTTTTATTTTTAAATTAAAAAAACCTCCCTCGGCAATAAAATTTTTAAAAAATGCAACCAATGATAGGATTTGATTGAATTAATATAATAAATTTTTAGTACTCGATTGTATTTTTTGAAAATTTTAGAACTCAAATACAGTTTCATGACAATTTTTAAGACTTAATTGCATTTTTTGAAATTTTTAGGACTCAAATGCACTTTCATGACAAGTTTTAGGACTTTCAGTGCGATTTTCCCATAAGAAATAGAAAATAACTCTTCCCATATTCGAAACGTTTGTTTCTATGAAAACCAACGACATATAAATGCAAACCAGGAAAAAAAACCAAGCAAATACCGATTATGGATATCAAAGAAGGGAGAAAATAGTAGGCATACGTCTGGAGTGCCGCGTCATCTCTAAGACGGCCCATATAAAATTTGACACGTGTACAAGTGGACCCACTTTTCAAAAAAATCCCAAACGGATAGTGCTCAGATATTTTGTCGCCATTCGTCCGCTAGACGGGGCCCGCTTTTTAGAAAATTTAAATGCTCCGTTACCATTTTTGCTTCCTCTAAACTGAGTTTTATTAACTCAACTTTTTGCTTCCTGTTTTGAGTTTGAGTTCACAGATACGCGCTCTGCATTCGACCTTGTTTGAATTCAGGCAATATAATAAGCAAAGAACGATCATTATGGAGCATCCAAAAACACAAGCAGAAAATGAAATCGAAGAACTTAAAACTTATTCTACTCACCAAAAATAGATCTCACCATACTTTGAAGAAAAAACTTCACAAATTCACTTTTTTGAAACCGAAAACCCAAAATGAGTTACAATTGCATCACCAACTATATACATAAAGACCATCCTAAAACCTTGCCCATGGTGGTCATTGTCTTCCGCCGAGCATGTTCCATGTAGGTCATGGCATCGCGGATCACGTTTTCAAGAAAGTTCTTCAGTAACCCGCGCCTCACTGTAAATCAGCAGGCTGAGTCGCTTCACTTTCCCATGATTTGCCGGGTGCTGGAGTGCCTGTTGTATAATGCCCTAAATGTTGTTGCCCGAGACTTTTTAGTGCCGCTTTGCAACGCCCTTTCCCAACCCCCTTGCCTCCCTTTCCACAGCCAGCCTGACATTTTCTTGGCCTCGAAGAAGAAGAAGAAGAAGAAAGAGGACGATTGGGTTGGCAATGGCAGTCGATGAATTTTTCTCGAGATTCAAGGCCGTCAGCGGTCGCGTGGAGTCCAGCGGCGCCACTGGATAGGGTGGCGGCATCAAACGGACATATTCACACGTCCCTGAATTGCATGAACCCTGAAAATTTGTACAGTGAATTTTTTATGTATGATATACGGTCTAACTTTGTGGATACCCATAATGTCCTTCGCAGAACAAGTCTCGCATCTTGGCATAGAAGGGCGATAACGTACATTCACACTGCTCTCAATCTGCTGGAGTAGTAGTTTAATTCACACAAGATGGTCCGCTTAAATATCAAACCCCAAGGGTCAAAGCAAATAGGATGAGAGAGAATGGAGCATGAAATATAGGAATTCGTACCATGTTGTATCTGACCTTGGCAATTGATTAATTCATGGTAGTATCCATAAAGAAAGGGATTTATTTCGTGTGGCGTTGCTATGGATTATTAAAATCAGTTTCGCACTAGTCATTTGCGTCTTTGCAAGTTCTAAGAATATAAGCAGCTTTATGGTTTCTATGGACCAACAGTTAGTCGTTTTTGGATTGTTAAAGCTCGGTCTTTTCTTCCTTTCGAGACGGTGTCATTCTGTAAGCGCTTTAATTTGCAGGTCAATTTGACTGTAAGCACTTTAATTTTGGAGATGGAAACGACCTTTTGGGACTAGTTATTTTTACAGGGTAGTGCAATTCTGATTTCATTACAGAGCTTGCCCTGCCCTGTGTATACCTCAAGTGAGGCTTCTGTGATGGAATTCATTGTTGGCCATTCGCTTTCTCCTGCTGACAATTGTGAACCGCATTTTCTCCACATTTTTGGTACCTATATTGGTTGTCTCTCAAAAGAAGGTATCTTATTGTTAAAGTGATAAGTCAAGACAAGAGGATTTTTCTTTTGTTTACATCTATTATTGCTCCGGTGCCATGCGTCGAGGACATGGAGCAAAGTAGTGCATCATCTCTCTTGTTCTTTGCAATGCAACACAAACCATTTCATTGTTGCTTCTCTAGTCTTTTGTAATGTAGCTTTTAAAGATGATCCAATTCTCTCTCCCAGCGGGTTTTCATCGATGTGCCTAGCCTACAGATTCGCTTAACTTGGGTTCGCCGTCTTGGTCCCTTATCTGCTTTTGAGCTTGACCTGAAATATGCTATTCGAAATTTGAAGTTGCGCAGTGTTGAAGTTGAGTCCTTAAGAGTGAATATAGCATCCTTTTTCAAAACCAGAGCAAGGATCATTCTTTGTTTGGCTTCACACCGGTGACGATGATTTAACACCTATGGGCCGTAGATACGGCCTTTTTATTGGCACGATGGGGGATTAACTCTGGTCCTCGAATTCCAGATTTTAGCTTCTTGTTGTTGATTTTGATTTGAGATTTGGAGATGATTTTAACAAATATAAAAAAGTGGATATAATATAAATTCAGAAAATATTGAATTCTTCAAATATCTGAAATTTTGCAATTTGAGGAGGAGGAGCAAAAAAAAAAAAAAGAAATGCCAACAAGACACGAAAATATGGGACATATGAAATTCGGGTACCGGGCTAGGCTAAGCTCGGTACTGTTAAGTTTCAGGCGGGGTCGGGCCTGCCTTCAAGAGACTTGACCTGACTCGACCCATTGACACCTCTAATTCACAATATAAGCTACATATTTCAAGTGAATAGTAGCCTAAAATTATGGAGTGCCACACAACCTATGATCTGGCTGGTGAAGATAATCACACTATTCTATATGCCTATGAAGATCGATTTTATGTGCAGTATTAACCAAATCAGGTTTGTCGACGACAGGCTGCAAAGGATAATTGCTCGTGTCTCTCCCGTCATTGATGTGCGTTTTATAGCCTCATGGACCATTCCTCATATTTCTTAGTCGACATCGGAATATTAGTCATGATGAATGCTCAAAGCCGGTTAGTTCTCCCTTCTATATCACTAGTGGCCCATCCATGGAGAAGCCATATTCTTCGAATTGGAATTTGTATGCTTTGGTCAATCCAAAGGCATCGGATGTGAGGAATTTTTTCATCATAAGCAGTTGGGCGTGGGCATCAGATGATTTTGGGGGTGGGCAGGTTAATAATAGCTCCTCCAACTATATTAAGCTCAAGAGAAAACAGAATTTTAGTGAAAACTGTGACCCCTTTTACCTCAAATGGGAGCCTTATGTAGCTCTTGTTTATTTCTACTTTTTATTTATTTGTTTTTTTTGAAATTTGGGTTCCCCACTGGCCGAGATTGATCGTTGCGCACCAGGAAGGGTGTTGCTTCTCCTTCTGCGTATTACTGGACACAATCAACTCATTCACGCAAGATTTCCCTCCATATTCCTCATCCACATGTGCATAATTTGGCTCCTTGCTGACGCTCATTGTGGCCGACATTCATAGCTACGCTCACTGTGACCGATATTCATAGCTTTTAATCAAGCACTAGAGCAAACTATAGTGGCTACTCTTCTCGTTTGGAAAGAGGAAAGTAGGAGTTTGAATCCCCACCTTCGAGAAGAGTGGGGTGAGGACGTGTGAGGAGGGAGCGGGATTTCACAACTTACACACGGCATGTAGCATACACAGTGTGGCTTTTATAGTGAAAATATGATAGAATCAGACCAAAAAAAGAGAGACAGAGAGAGAATCAGCTGAACCATTTGCTCAATCTCTTTTGGGATAGACATGTGTGAGGTAAATACACTACGAGTGTCATAACTTTTGTACGTCACTCACTTGTGTGCCATAACTTTTTTTTTCTCTCGCTTGAATACCACAATATCGGAAGAAAAACGTTCACTTAAGTACCCTCCTGGTGAATCACGCTACATGGACTTTTTATTAATTTTTTATTTATTTTTAGCAACAAGTGGATTTTAAAAAAAATAATATTTTCTAAAATTATTTTTATTTTTATTTTTATTTTTATTTTATTTTTGTTGCTTTTTCATCCTTGGTCGACAAGGGTCACAGGTGACCCTTGCCAGCAACGACCGGCTAGCCCATGGCCAACGGGGTTGCGAGGGCGCTCGCTCAGATCTGGCAAAGGCCTTCGCGCCCTCTCCCACCGCAACGACCATGGGCGAGGGTCGTCGCAGCCTCATTGGCCCAAGTTGAGGCTGCCGTTGCCCCTGGAGTCTCCGATTGTAGCTAACGAGGGTCACTGGTGCCTCGCCGACCAAGGGAGCAAAAAATTAAAATAAAAATGAAAAATTATAAAAAAAAAAATAGGAAACAAATCCACATTTACATTAAAATATTTAATAAAATCGTTCACTGGTGCTAGCCACCTTTTCCAACATCCATGTCACTATTTTCGACGTTCCCGTTAATAATAGCACTTGAGTGGTCGATTTTTCAAAGTTATGATATTCAAGTGAGCAAAAAAAAAAAGTTATGCATTTGAGTGAGCGCTATACAAAATCTATGGTACTCGTGGGGTATTTACCCAGACATGTGTTGAGCAAAAGTTGAATTCTCCTTTTTCCCCTAAGATGGTCGGCCACAACATTCCAAATCAAAATTACTCTCTTGCCCCCTCAATTAATCAAATTCAAGCATAGTAGAGTTGGCTGAAGATCGCCTTAGGCCATCTATGAAATGTGAAGTCCTTCGGGCAAAAACTTAGGTGCCAACACGAGGACACCAGGCGGTTCTACATTTTAAGCTGGGGACTATCCCACTCTGGAACTCATCAATCTTACTTCTTACATGTTGTCACTCCGACAATCTCTCTCTCTATTTTTTCCTTCTAAACTTTCAAGTTCTTTTTAAATAGAAGACTTTGAGCTGGTGTACGCTTTGATGCTGCATGGTTTCGAACATTAGTAAAATGGTTTTCCATGCAAACTCTGTTCAAGGGGACTTGGCAGTATTAACATATATAGCTTTCACCGGATACAGCTGCACTCAAAGGTCCTTGGGAAAATGGCTTTGCATTCCCCCAAAGTGTAACCAAACGCAGCCATAAAGTGATATGTTTCATGCGACCTTTAGGAGTTACAGGAATGAAATTGAAATTTCTGGGATGTTGTAAGTTTAAAGTTTCTTGTTGTGATTGTCACACTTTCGACAGATATAATTGGCATACTTCTCCACAAAGCCATATTGTCTCATATTCAATTTGATCGCACTATTTATTTACTTCTAGGCAGGCTTCTTTTTATAGTACTGGTTTGTTTGGCTTTGGTTGATAATCAACTGATCTCAAGTATAGTCTTCATATCCCGAGAATCTTAAGTAACTAGTCAAAGACCTGTGGCTCCCCCGACAATAGTTTTTTTGTATTTTTCAAAATAAATATTGTTAATTATCCTTTTATCGTTATCTCATTCTATCCGTTTCAAAATTTAGTCTCGTATAATGGTGTTAAGAAGAGCCATTGCTCAAATCAAATGATGTCATGTAATATAACAAGCGAATTTGTATTTCTCTAAATGAGTCATGATTAATTTGCATCCCTTACTAATTTTTTTGCTCAATTAGATTTATTATTTGCTTTGGTATCTTCCCTAAAGTACTTTTTTAATGATTATTTGATATATTACACCTCCAAACTTGTTGAAGTATATTTATGAATATCGGAGATTTCTCTATCAGAGAATATTCTTAGAGATATTTCTAGATTTGAATGGATATTATTTGATATTTAGTGATTTTCTAATATATATAAATTTCTTGTATTTACTTATTTACTTTGCTATGTATATTGTTCGGTATATACCTATAATGTTAAGCCATTTAAGTAAAGATGTAGTCTTTGTTAATTCTCTCTCCGTCTCTCTTGAAGATTCTAGACTTATTTTACATGTTATCAAAGCCACCAAGAGAGAAGGAGCCAAATCAAGCCCTAGCCCTTTCTTCTTTTTGCGTCTTGATTTTGTATAGCGCTCGTCAAATCTAGTGATGATGTGGATTACAATTTATTTGTCATGTAAAGTCTAGCTTGCACAATTATCATTATCTTGAATTCAGTTCGATGTGTCCACATCTCTTGTTTAGTGCAAGGTCCAGCTTGCACGACGCATGGTCAAAACTTTGGATGAAAGTTACACTTATCAGATGTAAGCCGGAAGCTCGACTTGAGGGGGAATGTTGAAGTATCTTTATAAATATCGGAGATTTCTTTATTATAAAATATTATTAGAGATATTTCTAGATATGAAGGGACATTATTTGATATTTCCTGATTTTCTAAAATATGTAATTTCCTTTTTAGATTAGCTTATTTCCTTTTTTATGCATATATTCGGGTATAAATACCTTCTCTAATAAGTGTAATGTCAAGCCATTTGAGTAAAAATGTAGTATATTAATCATCTCTCCCTCTCTCTTGAAGATCCTAGATTTATTTTACAAAAGTGGTCAAAAGTTTAAATCAATTTTATTGAGAACATCTCCATTTTTTTTTAAGACAAAAAAAATCTTTGACCTGAAAAAAAAAATAGTTTATACAGATTGATTATGCTACGGATAGAGAATCTTAGAAATAACTAATACTTTAATTTTTCTACTTCCTGGGTTATTGGATTCCCAGGTTGAATGAACTGGTGCTGCATATTTGGGAAGTTTGGTTATGGCAAGTGAGTTTACATTCATAGTCTATCATATTGATTTGTGTGACACACGACCGTGATACGGTTATCAACTTTCCATGACTGTATGAATCTTAATTTGAGTAACTTACTACTTTTTTTCGGCTTATGTTACCAACCAATTTTAGCTCAGCAAATGTTATTTGAGTCAATTATCCACTTTTATTTGATTATTTCGTAATTACTAACCCTTGTCACGTTTAGCTTTATTATTTTCGGATTGTGCCAATGTGTGAAAGTTACCAACTCTTATACCAATTTTACCAATTGTATTTTGAGTGTTTGACCAAATTAGCTATGTGACATTCCGAATCTCAACCCCTCTCGAGGCTGGGGAATGAAAAGATATCAATCAGTATATTTCAGTTATAACTCGCTCGGAGTTGACCGCTCTTGAGTTAACTGACCAAAAGGGAAAAACTACCGTGGAGTTGGATATGTGGACATGTGGAATTCGAATAAGAAATGACATTTTGACCATATGGATTGTCGAGAGAATATTTTAGGTCAGCAAAGATCGATCTAGGGACGATCATGGAATGCTTTGCTAGCATTGTACGTTGGGACGCGCGTGGTTCCACTTAACCAATGTGTAATTTGCGAGAACTTCCTAAATCGTACTCCGATGATAAGGACTGTAGGAACTAGCGATAAACCCTCGCAAGCACATGACAACCAAAGCCGTTATAACTTGAGAAATCCTAAAGTTGATACGCGTAACGCCTGCAAGAGTCGCCCTTCAGTAAGAGATAAACTGAAAATTACAGTCGACAAGAGTTAGACATGAAATTGGACCTCGGGAGTGGGTATTGGACATTGAGGAATTCCAATGTTTGAAAAAGAATTGGACGTCGTCTCATCGAGGGTAATTTAAATTGAAAAAAAAATTAAATTTAGACTGGAGGTGAAAAATTACCATTTTACCCCTCAATGGACATTCTTCTTTTAAGAACAAGCAAGGGCATTATAGTAATTTATTCTCTCCCTTGGTGGCCGAATATTGGAGGGCAATGTGGTCAATTGATCTTGAGATTTTTGTGTGGATGGAGACAAGTGTCAATGTTAGATTAATTGGCATTAGTTGGTCACTTTTTTACCTATCATTCGAAGCAAGTTAACCAAGAGTGGACAAAGCCTAATCCTTCTTCTCTTTCTCTTCATTTTACACGGAAGCTTCTTCTTCCTCTTCTCCTCCTCTGCATTTTCTTCCCCAACCGAACTACTCCAGCTCGACCAGCTCGCTTCCCTGACCGACAGCCCCACTGTTCCGGTCATAACTTTGTCGTTCGATATCAAATTGAAGTCTATTTGAAGGGACAAAGGCCAAGACGGGTCAGATTCGAATCCGGTTTGGGAAAGAGTAGTTTTTCGCCTGCTTTAGGAACTCTTTTGGCTTCAAATCTTTGAACATATTCTGTTTCGTGATGGCTGTGTGAAACTGAAGTTGATTGGGACTCTTGGAAGTGTTATTCTGCTTCAAAATTTTCGGACCAATTATGTCCTTGCACTGACTGAGCAAACCAAACCATTTAAAGGGCTTGTAGAGGTGTCGTCTTGCCATAAAATCATTGGGTTACATTGTTCTGTTTCAGCCAAGTGTGGACTAAGCTTGATGGCTCACGTTGGTGGAAATTTTTAGCTCAATTGAAGAGATAAGTGACTTCTAACCCTTTGTTAGGATGTTGAGTTACTAATGGGTGGATTTTGATTGAATTGAAAGTGTTTGAGAAGTCATTTTGAGGTAAACCCGAGAGTGTTCCAAAACTGATTTTCAGCGCACACCGATTTTGAAATGAGTCGCTCTAAGTCGTTCGGTACTGAAATTGAGCTCTGTTTTCACCCACACGTCCGTAAGATCTTGAAGGATAATATTCTGAAAATTGATTTCTCGAAGAGTGAGTAGAAAAATATCAGTTTACTTATGATTGGATCTGTTCATGGAGGGCCTGAATGGGCATTTTCGGTGAATTGAGGTCATTAATGACTTGTTTGATTGAATGACTCTTAATATGCTTAGAAAATGTTGAATTGAAGCTACGGCTTCTTGATATTGATGTGCCATACGTGAAATGTGACATGAGGTGATGAATTTGATTGAATTGTGTGCTTGATGCATGATTGTGTACTCGGCGGCTATGTGCCTAATAAGAAAGCATGAGTATATTGCTATGGCTGAATGAAGAGATGTGAATTGGCATTGTGAGATTTCGGTTATCATGAATACTTGCATGACCGTGTGACATTTGGCTTTGAATGGCAATTATTTGGAAAAGCATGTGTGAATTGGCAAGCGAACGAATTGTGCGATGAATTGCCATGACGTGTGAACTTGTGCCATGTTATGAAGTGCGATCTTGATGTCCTCATGTCAAAAGTTTGCCATTGTTTGACTTGACCATACTCGATCATGAAGTCACTTGATTGTAATTGTCTAGTGAGTCCTTATGCATTGTAATTGGCTAGTGAACCCTTAAGAAATACATTGCAGCTAGGGAGCCCTTGGCAATGAGAGATTTTGATGTCGTCGAGATAAGCTTTGGAGTTATGGAATTACTTTTGTGCTAGTGCATTAAACTTGGTCATATTGTGTTATATTTCCTCTTTATTGTGATTGTCTTATGTATTTCATAACTAAGTGCATTGATGTTTGCGTGCCTTGCGCCATTCTCGATGAGCCTTTGCATTTTGGTTTTGATGTATTGTTTGGGAGGACTAATAGCCTAGCTTAGGGTGTGGGTCAACTTGCTGAGATTGTTATCTCACTTCGTCGTGGGACCAACATTTTCAAGTCTCAGACAAGGAAAACCCAAGCTTGCCATGGATTGACGTCAGAAGACAACTTTGGAGGAGAATAAATATTATCCCTTTTTGTAACCTTGAGGATTTTTTATGAATTAGAGTATTTAGAATTGTAATCTTTGAAGTGTACCCTATTTCTATCCTAAGTCATCTTGTTGCTTTTATGTATGGAGTTGTTGTGTCGCTCCCGCATGTGCATATCATTTGAATGAAGTTAATCGTCGTGGGCCAAAAGGATCCTAGGAGACTATCGAAAATAAGAATGGCCTGGTGGGATGTTCGCGGGCTCTATGGGTTCAGGACGTGACAAGCTCTAATTGAGTTACCAACCAATTTTAGCTATACAAAATCTTAATCAAGTCCTTACCAACTTGCATTCAATTATTTTGATAACTATTCTGATATTCTAAAAAAAAAAAATTGTTAATGCCGAGATTTGCAACCCGTTCAAGTGATGTCGACACCTAAATTTTAATTTTGTTAACCATGCATAAAAATTAGAGACTAACTTTAATCCCTAGCAAAAATATCTAAATCAATTCCATATGGTTTATCTTAATTTTCTGCATACATACAATTGCATATTATCCGGACCGGCGGTCGATGGACTTAACTTTATTCAAGGTTTTGAGCTTAGTTGAATTATCTAAATTAAGCCAAAGGTAGATTCGGCCAACTCATAAGAGAGGCTAGGCCGAAATTCCAAAGGAGAATGGGTCCAAATCTGATGTTAACTCTATGTTGAAGTACACGGTAAATTTAACTCTAGTTTTCAACTTTCTTTTTGTAGTAAAAATTGATCTCACAATTTTTTACTTCATCGCATCATGAAAATTATCCCCAACATCATCACAAATAGTAATTTCTTTTACAGCTTTTGTCCACCTCTTCAAAATGTATTGTGATGGAATGCATGTGACATTTACAACGTGTGACAATATGCATAAAGCATGCCTGCATAACCATCCCTACATCTCAAATAATTTGCAGCTGCATGTAATGGTAGAATCGCTTGGACAAATCTGGAGAATATGCTTTCTTTCATTACTTTCACCTCCCAAGATATATGTGTGCAACGGTCCATCAATATCTGATCTCAGAATATGTTCAGACATGGCATGCAAGAACTCATCCTGGAATTTTCTATAAATGACGTGAGTATAGGCATGCGCAACATGTTTCAACATTCCACTGTTTGCAACCATAATCTGCTGCTTTCCTCAAACGCACTCAAAATCATTAGTAACTTCGGCATTGCGCATTTTCTATGCTTGCTTCTCATAATGACTAACAAATTCAAACAAAGTCATGATTTTACATGCCATATCTTGAAAGACACTATTAGTGCTCTCACTTCTTTGTGTGGATCTAATACCTGCAGAAAAAGTATCCCGGCCAAATGCAGGACACCATTTATGACGCAAGCGATACAAGTTATCCAACCACTTGTTGTCCCCCAAGTTCCACTCGTCACACGTAGCCTTCCATATATTCTCCATTTCAAGTTCAGATTCGCAATGATACGGTAGCTTATACCAATACTTATCACGAAAGCCCGGGAATCTCAGAAGATATGCTATATGATGTATAACATTTTTCCCAATATGCCATATACATAGACGATGATTAGTGTTAGGAAAAACAGTGTTAATGGCATTTGTCATTGTATGATCTTGATCAGTGAAAATAGTATTGGGTGCCTTATTACTCATTGCCTTTAGAAAGGATTGAAATGCCCATGCACAAGAAGCAATAGTTTCATCCAATAGAAATGCACATCCAAATAGAACATTTTTCCAATGATGATTCAAGCCAACAAAAGGGGCACATATCATATTGTATTTATTTGTACAGTAAGTAGTATCAAATACCACAACATCTCCAAAAACTTCATAATCCAGCTTGGATACACCATTAGACCAAAAAAAAAGTGGTCAGTCTTTGGTCCTCATCCAATTGAAAAGTATAAGAAAAATTGCTTCCATCTATTTGTAAGCAATTAAAATGATTGATGAGCCTTTAACAATCACCATCACTAATCAGGTCCCTTCTCTTTGATTGGTAGAAATGTTGACAATCACAAGAATTAAAGCCAACATTCTCTTGTCCCCCCGCTTCAACACTAAGGTATGAATATGCTTTAGTAGCCCTTATACCGGCCCCAGCCAAAGAAGTCAAAGTACTCTTATCACCATCCGTTATATGCCGATATGACCGTATGAGATGTTTTTGTTTATCATCAATGAATGGATGATTATGAACCTCCTCAAACTTGGTAACTACCCAAACTCCATCTTTGATTTTGAATTTAATGCAAGCTTTACATCCAGTTCTTTTCACGGTCCTATAAACATCTCTTTTTTCATGAGGCAGGAATGGTGGAGAGTATCCTTCACAATTACACAAAAATGTGCATATTCGCAATATTCCTTTGCTATTGTTTGATTTGTGTCCTTTTCGCACTCCAAATCCTTTGCAAATTGCATATGCATTATAAGCTTCATTCTCATTAGCAAATGTCATCCCAATTCTAAATTCAAATTCTTTATCAACGTTATGCACGATGACGTCATCCTCTGTAGATTATACAAGTATTTTAAAAAAAATCTAATCATTTCAAGAAGAAAGATGAAATGTAGAAAAATTTAAAATGAAAATAGCTAAGTCATACCCATTTTTCTCCGGAACAAGTCGAATTAGCTACCGACGACTAGAGATTATCTGTTACATAATAGTAAAAATATAAGTTAGTGCAGAAATTTTGTTTGTCCATAATTGATTTCAGTTATGATAGATCAAGAGTGGATTTCGTGAAAACAATATACGTAAAATAATATTTGCACCTTCTGAACACGCACTTCTAAACCAAGAGCACATGTGGACCTCAACGTTGCTGCCTTTCAAAACCTGAAGCAAAAAAAAAAAGAAAAAGAAAGAAAGGTTGAGGTAAGATGAATTAAAGTAGCCCACAATTTTATAGTACAAAATAAACTGAAGTTGTTTGTTTTGACAAGTTTTGACAATAAACTTGACAGGAATAGCTCAGTGAAACATATTATGATTAACAATGTTATACGACAATTGGCTTAAGCTTAAGGTTTATCTTCCTCTTGTAGACTAGTGACTATATATGAATTCAGAGTTAGCAATGGTTCCTCCTTCCAATTTTCCAAACAAATGCACAGTACCTGAATGTCCCTTAAAAGGGAAAAATTAACTCATCTTCACTGTTGTACTCGAACGACAAGCAGCCAATTGCTCCAGAAGATCGAACTGCATACGAGCATAAGAGAGTGATTCTCAAAATGCTAGTCCATAAAGACTTCCAATTTTTTCCACCACGGAAAATAAAAACGCAGATTTGGGTAATTACACAGTGACCGCCTACTTCCAATCGATCAAGAAAACACCTTTGAAAACTTGCAACGCTCCCAAACAAAAAAGTGAAGAGAATCGCCAAAAGAAGAAGCATGAGGGTCCTCCTCACCGCCTCTCGATTTGCGCGAGTGCTTGGAAGAGGAAGAAGGGACCGAGGTCGTGGACGGCAGGGTGGAAGGCGAAAGCTTGAAGAAGGGTACGAAGAAGCAGGAGGGTCCTCTTCCGTAACCTTGCCGCCTCTCAGTCTTCCGTAGCCTCGCTGCCTCTCGATATGCGCGAGTGCTTAGAAAGAGAAACAAGGGCAGAGGTCAGGAACGGTGGGGTGGAAGGCCAGAGTCTCAAAAACGAGATTTGAAAAGCACGGCGAGAGCATGAAGAGAAAAAGAGAGGTATGTGAAGAGGAGAAGAGGAGAGCGGTATGTTCAGACACATCTTTCCCCTTCGAAGGAGAAAGGGATTTCAAAAGGGCAGGAGAGAGAGGAGAGAGAGAGGAGGGCGGCATTGAATTCTTGGAGTATAGAGGTGGATTTTGCAGAGTAGCAGAGCAGAGAGGTAAATCAGAGGGCGGTGGATTTTTCTTTTTCGGATTCTCTCTCCTCGCCGCCACGTGTCTTATTTTCAGTGGTCCACATTTGCCATCTTGTGCCACATATGCAAATGACATGGAGCTCGATATCCACTGAATATTTTCTCCATTAGTAGGGGTCAACGGATCGAGTCAGTTCGTCCTATGTTTCTTTTTCATATATATATGGGCTGGGGTGTACTGGGAGGCTTGCTTGGCAATTGATTTTGTTGCGAGGACCTTCCTCACTACCAAAGCAGCGCCTCCGAAGCCGCCCTAGAGGGCATCATCATAATCCCGATCCAACCCGAGTACTGACCCGACCCGAAACAAGATCAAATGAAACATGACTGGGACACCGGGGTCGGGTTGGAGTCGGGGTCATTTCGGGCCGGGTCGGGTCCGTGTTTAACATCCAAGTAACATAATGTCGAATCAGAGAATATAAAAAAGAAAATTTAATACCCAAAAGCAAAAAATATCGTCTTAATCTTTCAAGTATAAATTCTCTCTGTAAGCTCTGGAATTTTCTTACTCAAAGTCCCTTAGGTCTAAATCTAAGCGGAGAAACCAGGATAAAAAAAGAAAGAAAGAAAAAGAACTTATCTTCTTTGTCTCTTTTCAACAGCTCTATCTCAAGTTACAACAAGAAAAAATATTAGCAGTCAGCTCAAAAACAATGAACCAAGATGTACAACATGGAGGATTGATCTGCTCGCACAGGACAATTGAGTGGGATCTAAAACGCAAGAGGATTATGATTCATCTTAGACATTCCAGCATTGTGTCGGCATCACTTCAGGAACTTCATTAGGACCTACAAGCAATGGACAATGTATTGTAGCAGTCAAAGACCAAACGCAAATACATAAAGCAACTACTTGAAATACTTCAAAACATCTATTTTCTCGAATAGTGCCAGCTTAGTTCACCAAAAAACCTTTGGGACAAGTGATGGAGCTTTTCCTAAATTCCTTAGAGTGAAAACATTGCAGCTTAGTTGACCACTATCTTTTCATCCAAAGAAAGAAAGAAAAGCCAATGCCCTAATATCAGCATTTCGTCTGGACTATCTGTCAAGCACAATTGATATAAAGGTACATATCCATGTAAGTGATGGGGATAATGATTCCATTTTTATCTGGATTAGCTTCATTTGATTCCTGAAAAAAGGGTTAAGCTTTTCTTACTGGATGTTAACAGACCCAGTAATGTTTAGTGACTGTAATTATTTATTGCTGTCGGCAACTTACTCCAAGCTCTTATCTGTAATATTCTGCCCTCAACAAATGAACAAATATGTAAATACCACACAAAATGTGTAGTCATGTAAAAAGTCTTGAGAATGGGAGTAAGTAAAAACCCAAATGTCAGAACCTATACAAGAAAAAGAGGTAAAAGTGATGTTGCTATAAATCCCATCACACAAATTGTGACTGTATGAGGAAATTACACTTATCATCTCAAGTTGTTTTAGTAACGTTGACCAGGTCAATTTTAGGTGTAAACATACACAGGGAAAAAATTTCTCACAGCAATCGTGTACAGAATTTCAATGGTAAATATTTGGAATGCCAATAGAGGGCTCGCTAAATCGATAATTTCTGTGTCATTTCTCAGTAGATGCAAACAACTGCACACAAAGAAGGAAAAATCTCTGACAAAGCTCATCCGTAGGTCAAAAATCTTAGAATTGCAGTCACATATACCAGCACAAGACTTTAGACTAGTACCAAAAATATACTGTACTCTGTCTTCACAAAACAAAGTAGATATCCAAAATTGAAGTGACCAAATTAAATCTGAGAAAGTTCAGTAGCGTAGATGGTCAAGAGAAATTTGGGTAGCCATGCATCATATAGAGAAATTTGATTGGGCCAGTATTTCAAGTCATGGTATACTTGATTGACAACACTGGATAAAGTCCAAATTCCATCATCGTGTTAATGCGTCTAAGCAACTATACCAATGTAAGCATATGCAACAGAGTAGATAACTTACAGCCACTTATGTTTAAATCAACTAAATGTCTGCAGCTCTCAACCAGATTATTTATGCCTGTATCTATCACTGTGCAGCTCATATTCCCTTAAAATGATGGGCACGTTTGTGAAGACCTACCGAACATTCCAAAAAATAGAAAGAAGATAGATTGACCTTACACCCTCATTTCAAACATTACAAGGAACGGGGACGCAGTCATATTCCCTTAAAATGCACAGAAATGCTTGACGACAGAATCAGAGCTAAGGGACCAGAACACCCGATGTCGGAAGACACAAGGCAACTCGACAACTCACACTACCCTGTCAACTATAATACCCCATAATTCTGCCAAAGACCCAATTTTTTAAATAAATAAATAAAAACAGAAATTAGATCATTAGAGCGTAATGTTAGCAACGCCCGGCAAACCTACTCAATGGTACACTAAACATGCTAAAAGGAAACGTAATACGAATCGTGAGCCTCATTACCGCAAATTTGGTCGTACAGCAAACAAAAACAGCAACAAACGCATGGGAAAGCACCAAGTAAAGTTCGCGAAGCTTGAAAAGAAGCCCGATGGGGTGACTAGCACCAGTGGAGATGAGAAGCATGCACCAAACGGGGTACTGACCTTGCCACTGCTAACACTAGCCAAATCCACCTCCCATCAGAACGGATCTAAAAAATGTTGACGCATAGAAAGGGGGCGAACGAGACTCACCGTCAGTGACCGTTGACGTCGAGCTTCTGGAGAATCAAATCCAATCCTCGTTCGAACTCGTCAGTCGCCCGCGCTGCCTGCCGGTAGGCGGCCCCCATCGACTTCCATATGCGTTTGTTCTACGTCACTGTCAGAGCGCCAGCCAATTCAATTCGCGCACGACTTCCTTTCTTTTTCGTGCTTTCCTTTTCCTCTTTCCGTTACGAAATCAGAGGCAGAGGGCTCCAAAACGTGATTCGATTGCTTGTTCTGGTTATCGATTCGAGGATTCACCAGACGCATGTTCTGCTCCTCCATCATCATCGTTCGCCTTGGCCTGCATGCTCGAGAATGCTCGAGCATAAAAAACTCAGAGCCCACGAGATTGCTTCATTTTCCATTTTATTGAAGGAGCGAGGATATAAGAACCGGCGCCTGGGCAGTTCTCGGCTTTTCATCAGGAGGGCGAGTGAGTTTCCTTGTCTGGATCTCCTTCATTCGTGGTCATTTCTTCAAACTTGTCGCAGAGATGTTTTTTTTTTCCCCGCGTCCAGTTTTACTGTTTCAGTGGGGAGCGAGAGTTGACTCTGAAGTGAATTGTTGTTTTGTGAATGATCTTGCAGGGCATCCGAAGGTGAAGGTGAAGGTGAGAGACGATTCTGGAGATCGCGATGATGTTAAGCGTGATATTCTCAAGAGTCCATTGCTGGGACTGAAAGCTCTCGACTCTCTCTCGCTCTCTCTCTCTGCAGGATTTCGACTCTCCTGGTAAATATCTTTGGTTTTACTTTTCTTCTCACCCAGTTGACCGTGTCTGATGCTTACTTCCCTGGCAAAGCACCAAAAGTTTCGCCTTTTTCAAGTTAGATGGTTTAGCGAATGCTTTGTGTGACCGCATTTAGTCCTGGATGATTTTCGTTTTTCTTGGTTAGGAATGGACAGTAGCTGTTGGTGCCCCTCCTGGGACTTGATAAAACTGGTCTTTCATATGATTTAAAGGTTTGATGCGAGAGATCACTTTGGTTCGGATTTGAATTCTGATATTCGAGTTGCCTTCAGCACTCTGTTCTTAATTCTGATTTTTTCCTTGCTTAGGGACTTTGGTATTTCCAGATGATCAGCTTCGGTAGATGAATAAGGGGATAGGTTTTGATTTCCCTTGAAGAATTTGGGCTAGAGCACAATGGAATCTGACGTCAGATGTCACCCTAGGCGAAGGGAAAAGCGCGAGAAAATTCCTACTCTGTTTTGCACTGAACTATTGAAGGGAGTGAGAGCGCCAAGTGTCCATGGATAAAGAGAATCAAAACAGAGCAAGGATGTTGTTGCGAAGCAATTTTTTTGTGTAGACAACGGAGGTGCAAATGGCGAATACCAGATGGCAGAAATGGAGGCGCTCTCCAGTCCCACTCGGTCATCTAACAAAAGTGGTTGCTGGAAATTCAACACAAGTCACTGGTTTGTGGATAATTGATGAGAGAATGATTTTGGTCAGATCACTTAGAGCATAGAGGCTTTTACAGTGTACGACATTTTAAAAGAACACGTCTTCTAGGTAGTTAAGGTTCTATGGTAGCTTTACATTTGTGCAACCTCAGTTTTTCTTGCTCAAGCTCCATGAATAGGGGGCTTTCTGTAAAAGTGCCTTGTAGTGCTTCCCATCAGATGCTGTTACTAACCTAATTTTGAGAAGATTCTTGCTGCTTTTAATATTCTAACTTGCGGTGGAGTTCCACTAGACACTAGTGCATATGATCTCATGCATGAGGAACTTCTTTTTCTAATAAGAAACTTATAATGGGAACTTCTTTTCCTAATGCTCAATTAACGTCTAGTTATCTTGTGATTTATCAGAGAAGATACTTATGGTTCATGTAGCCAGGAAGCAAAAATGCCTCTGTAGATCAACTAGGTGGTTTTTGCTGTCGCTACCATCCGGCAGCAGCTTCATGCTTCGTATTTGGTAAGCTTTTATGCCTTGACATATGGTTAATCACACGGAAAAGCAATCGAGAGGAGAACTTAATTGACGCCCGTGTCACATCTTAACTCATTCAACGATTCATTCATATGATCTAATTCATCTTACAGGTTAAATACACATCAAGTGCCATAAGTTATGTATGGCGCTCGCTTTAGTACCAAAACTTTCAAATCGGCCATTTTAATGTAATTTCGATCACTTTTGTGCCAAAAGTTTCAAATCGATCATTTTAGTGCTAAGTTTTTATAACTTCAATCACTTAAATGTCAACATTTTTTTAAAAACGATCATTTATGTGTCAAGTTTGATGAGTCACGTTAGCTAAAAAAAATTTAAAAAATACACGTGTCGGATTTTCAGCTAGCCACGTCAGCTTAAATCAGAGTTAACACTAAATTGATTATTTTTTAAAGAATTTGGTATTTAAATAATCGAAGTTACAAAAAATTAGCACTAAATTGATTGTTTTTTAAAGAATTTGGTATTTAAATAATCGAAGTTACAAAAAATTAGCACTAAATTGATCAATTTGAAAGTTTTGGTATTAAAATGAGCGTCGTACACAACTTATGGCACTTGAGATATAGTTAAATTTTCATCGTACTCTACACTACTAGTGCCTGATAGTGTGGCAAGAGCTTACGAACTCTCTAGATAAATGGTAGAGGGCCTCGTGGCCGTATTTCATTTCGTTTTCTGAAAATTTTAAGGTATTTTAATTTATTTATTTCTTGAATTTCGTAGGGGCGACCACGTGGGAAGCACTGTGTCATATGCGGCGCAACATAAACTGTTATGTCGCATTTTAATTGGGAAATCAATTGAAAAAAAGGGTTTAAAGTGGATCGATCACAAATAAATGAAGGTTTGGCACGGCATTAAGTGGTCAAAATCAAAGTTTTAGTGCTTGACAAACTCCATTACCCTGTGAGCTCTTTCACAGGGATCGGAACCTGGCTAATCTCCACCGTTCATTTCAAGGAAGCAATGAGCATCGTTGGATCGGGTCAATTGGTCCTAGTAAGATTCTCAACAATTTAGTAACTTCGCGTCCAAATTTGCTTGAAACTAATTTTATGAAAATTGAATCTAGTGTTCAGAAATTGCTGAAGACAAGGGAACTTTACTGGTAATAGCAAATTAACTCTACAATGAAAATTTTACTAGCTACTTGTCAAAAGTACTAATCACCAATAACAGAAAACTTACATTTGGCATTTTGAAAATTACTCATTCTAAAATAACTGTTACTCGGACATGTTTACCTTTGACCATGGTCTACCGTGGGAAGGTTACAATTGAAGATGCAGTAAATTAAGGTGCAAAAGATGTTCATAGGTTACTACTAAATTTTGGATAAATCTCCGATTTACTTATTTTAAAAAGATGGCATATGTTAACACCAAAAGTTGCTCGAAGAGTCATGTGATGGGCACCTGACGTAATCATGATTAGTTGCGGATAGATGTATTGGGATCAGAGCTTGACCAATTGTAAAAATGCCACATGTCAAGATGAGTTTTGGCAGCATTTATCACGGAGCAAAGGGAAAAGGCGCAAAAGAGACCACAATCAAAGCAGTTGCAGGGATGAGTGGCAAAATCTCAAAAGTGAGATAAGAATGATGTGTAAAATAAGAAATCGTCGATTGTAATGTCAGCCACAAAAAGCGCAAACCATCGAAGGGTAGGAAGACGTGCCAAAGTGGAGCAGAAACCGAAAAGGAGCAATGGTTGGTCGCACGGTTACCAAAGCACATTTATAAATACCTTGAGTCATCCAACTTAGACCCCCCCCCCAAATCAACAAAAACAGGTGTTTTATCTTTCACTTTTAGCACTTAGCCTAGCTATAGTTTCATATTCTCGTCATTGATTCAATTCCAGCGAGTTTCATATCTCGAGTTGGTGTCGTTGATTAAATTTCGATATCTTTTTATTGTCCATTGCTCAATTAAATTATGGTATTGTGTCCTACATTGTCCAGTGTTGTCTATTAAATTTCAGCATTGTGTCCTACATCTTATCTAACATCGTCGATTAAATTTCGGTGTTATATCTTAATTATCGGCATTTCTGTGTAGTGCCATTCCATCAATATCAATAATCTTTTGCATTTGACACTCCCTACCCAAGATTGGTTCAGAACTCCTTATTGGAAAATGAAACGCTTACGTTCGATAAAAGATTTCACGTCAGCAACTCTTTGGGCGCCAACATTCTTGTTTTTGGCATGGCTGGTTAATAGGTTTTGGCGTCGACAACTTCGCTATGAAGGGGCTGTGTTTTCACCTTGAGAGCATCATTAGGTTAGTGCCCCTCCCCCACCCCCTCTTTCTCTCTCAAGTTTCTTAAGTTCATCATCGTCGTCTTTAAAATCATTCATCCGCACGGTGGGGTCGAGCTATGCCTTGCCAATCTTGAGTCCCTTCATGGCGGAATAAACGATGATCATGAAGGTCTCAATGATGGGGGATCGAAAACGCGAAGAGTGGCAAGATGGAGAAGTGAGAAAACAACGCGGTCAATGGAGCCTCGAGGGTTGGAGGCACGGTGGACATAGGTGAAGGAGGAAGAAAATGAGGAACACACAAAGAGAGAGATAGGGAAGAAAAAGGAAAAAAAAAAAAAGAAGTAAACACAAAATGGGTCCACAAATGAATTTAATTTAATAATCTATTAAATGGGTATAAAATATTAAAAGGTGGACAAAGGATATTGCCATCAAAACACTAAGGAAAACTTAAAAAAATTCCAGAGTGACATCGTTTTTTCGAATAGGAACCCAAAATTGAATAACGTTTCAAATAAAAGTCTAAATTATTCAAATTATTTCAAAATGGCCTATTCAAAGGATATTTTTATCTTTTTAATATTTTTACTTTTACTTTTTTGTTTTTTTTTCCGCTCCCCTCCTTCGATTCCTCGTCGAGTGCGCCGTCCCCTATCGTAGCTTCTAGCCATCCTCCTCCCCCGACTCCGTCAGCGTCTCCGCTGAGTCCTCCACCCACTGCTGCTCCGTCGTCACCAGAACCTTCTTCGGCTTCCGCCGCGGCCGCGTCAGCTTCTGCCTCCAGGACGACTCTCGTGCTTCGCCCCCCTTCTCCTCTAGTTTGCCGTCTCGACCTCCCACCTCACCCGCGAGATGCGCCATGGGCTCCTTCGCATCGCGCTCGAGTGCAGCCCGTAGAAGGCCGAGGCGGCAGAGGACGAGGAGAGGCGGGGGACGAGCGGCGGCGGCGCTGTTCAATGAGCCAGTCTGGTCGATGTACTGCAACGGGAGGAAGGTCGAATTCGCTGTGAGGCGGCGGATAACGGTGAGGGACTTGGCGGTGCTGAGGCTAATGAGTTCGGTCTCCGTCGACGCGGGAGTCTTGTCGGTGGCGGCGAGGAGCGACAAGGTTGGCGGAGATGGAGATCTCTTGTATATGCGAGCGAGTTTTGAGCGAGTGATTGGATCGGTGGACTCGGAGAGTTTTCGCATAATCGATGTGGTGGGGGGTAATCGTCAGGAGTTATATTTCTTCTCATGTCGTAATGCGTGTTGCATAATATGTAAATTATTAAGTAGCTGCGGTGGGGTGGCGGTGGGCAACAACCCATGAAGAAGACGTCCGGGGAGATGATGAACAGTAGGAGAGGAGAGGGTAAAATTATAAAATGAAAAAAAGAAAAGACAAAAAGATTAAAAGGCAAAATTCCTCCTTTTTTTTTGAATAATTTGACCACTTCATGTACTTAATTAAAATAATGTTCACTCTATATCTTATTTGAGAAAATGATGTTACTTCGAACCCGTTTTTGAAAATTTCCCAAACACTAATTCAATGAGTATGGTAGCCAAAAATTGAGTGGAAAATCATTCCTACTAAAAATGCAATTCTTTTCTTTCAAAAAAGGGCAAAAGAAGAAAAAAAGAAAGAACAAATTGAAATTGCAAAATCGCCTTCCGAACAAAATGGATTCAGTTGACCTAAACTTTGCTCAAAGTATTCAAAGGAGTTACATAAAAAGAAAGAGTTCTTTTGGTATTTTAAAATGTTTTCCTGTTTTACCCCTATTCCTAAATCAAATAACAAATATATGCGATCTTCTTATTATCTTTTAGCTTATTGGTCTTCACAAATATTACCATACTCTTCTTAAGTGAATTATCTTATATTTTCCATTATGTAAAAAGTAGAATCTCATTTAGAGTTATCACCGTTTGCTATTCCTACTAGTTTACCTCTAATTATTTTCTGAAGACAATAATAATTCTCTATCGATATCCGTGGTAAAATTTATCTAGATCTTGTTTTCATTTTTTTGAATAAATGCACTGACGGTCCTAAAACTTGTCACGAAAATACAGTTGAATCCTAAAATTTTTAAAAAGTGTAATCAACTTTTAAAACTTATCAAAAAAATGTAATTGAGTCCTAAACTTTTTAAAAAGTACAATCAAGTCCTAAAACTTGTCAAGTTGATCAAGTTCTTCTATTAACTCTATTCAACTTGACAAACGGAAAATGTTAACAAGTTTTAGGACTTGATTACACCAATTTGACAAACTTTATGATTCTACTGTATCGATTTGATAAGTTTTAGAATTTGCTTGTACTTTTTGAAAATTTTAGGATTAATTACAAGTCAAATTCCTTACCAAAAAAAAATCCTTACCAAAAAATTACAAGTCAAAAATAACATTGCATAGGATCAAAATTTAGGGATTATTAGTGTCTATTTTGCTTTCTATTCTTCTAGATGAAGAAAAGAAAGCCCATCATCGTTAGCATTTCCAAACCAATTAAAGGAGTCGGCGTTTCAAACGTTAGAAAAAGGAAAGAGAAGTATAAGAGAGGATATTTATTCAACCATTCCAAAAGTATCAACGGATTTCGATGCAAACAAAAATTGTCCAGCTTATTTTTCATTTTAACACATTTTCTTTGGTCTAATACAAAAAAAAAAAAAAACTCCAACTTTAGCATTTCTGACAATTATATCCAGAACCTTTTTTTTTTTCATAAAAAACCTTAAATTTTACTTTTGTTCCAATTCTACCTATCAAATACCCCAAAGCCCTTAACTTTAGCATTTACCCAATTTATATCCAAATTTTTTTTGTCTTATCAAAAACCCTAACTTTTACTTTTATTTCAATTCTAACATTAGCCTTTCATCCATAATCACCATTAGTTTAATCCTACATAGCTCGAATTTTCTTGCTGAACTTACCCTTGAATTTTCGAAATTTAGAAACAATATATTTTAGAGACAATGAAATTTTAGATCATTCGTTCAAATATATCCATGTCTAGCTTTTCAATACCAAATATGTTGTCTTATGTGACTATGTGTCTCCCGACAATATGTAAGGGAATCAAACAACTGAAAAGAAGTTTGGAGATTTTTTTCATCTCAGCTTTGCAAAGTTGCAATTCATTAATAATATGAAAATGCCACGTTGGATTAACTAATGGTGATTATGGACTGAAGGGCTATAAGATAAAAAAAATTAGCTATAATTGGTATATATGTTAAAGTTGAGGATTTTTTGGTACTAGGCTGGTGGAATTGTGACAAAAGTAAAATTTTAGGATATAATGATGACAAAAGTGCAAGTTAGACCCACCCACTCATGGGTAGCTCAGTTGGTTAAGGTGTATTTGAGATTGTGTGGTTAGACACACTGGTTTCAAGTTCGATTTTCCAAATAAGCACTTATGATTTAAGTGGGGGTCATGGCGGTGGGTTGTTGTGCTAGTCTCCCCCGATGAATAGTCGAGGTGCGCGCAAGTTAGCCCGGACACCTTGGTTATAAAAAAAAATACAAGTTAGACCCACTTAAGCATAGCCGAGTTGGTTAAGAGATGAACTATACATTGTCAGGTCCTTGATTCAAATCTCCTAACTCGCGCTCCGTGGCTTAAGTGGGGGTCGCGGCTGGTGGTTGTCGTGCTAGTCCTCCCGAGGAATAGTCGAAGCGCCGCAAGCTGATCCCAACACTTCTGTTATAAAAAAAAAAGTACCACTTAGATACGAAATGTGCTCAAGCTGGCCCGGACACTTCGGTCATAAAAAAAAGTACCAGTTAGAGACGAAATGCGCGCAAGCTGGCCTGGACGTCTCGGTCATAAAAAAAGTACAAGTTAGAGATGTCAAATAAAGGATAAGTTAGAGTTTTTTATGAGTTAAAAAAAGTTTTGAATATAATTATCACAAATATTAAAGTTGAATTTTTTTTTAATATTAGGCCCAATTTCTTTCTAGCGCAAAGAACGAACGTGATAAAAGGGAATTTTCTTTCTCGAAGTCACGGATTTGTCTTTTTCTGTATTTATTGTTGGGTAACTAAAAACAAGGAAAAATTTCAAAAAAGGACTCGAACTGCCTTCATATTTTCAAATAAAGGCTCGAAGTTGACTTTGTTAAAAAAAAAAAAGGCCTGAAGTTCGTTTTTCTTTCAAATAAGGATCTAAAGTAAATATTATTTCAAATAAGGGCTTGCAGTGGTCATATAATCTCAAAAAATGGCTCAACTGATCTATTGATAGGGGCATTCTCATAATCTAATTCTTTTTTATTTTCCTTTATTATGTTTTCAATAATTTTTAAAAAATTAAAAGTAAAAAAGGATAAAAACGCAAGCGGGAGGGCCTACCTCTCGCCTATGGCCGCGGCCCCAACGCCAGTGGGGCGGTGACGATGGGCCGACGAGGTCGTCGGGGTCTCAGCACAAGCCGGTGACCCCGCCAACAAGCCGTGAGGGCCGGTTGGCCCTCGCGGGAGGAGGGAGAGGGCTGCAACCCTCTCTCAGTTTTTTTTTTTACTTTCAATTTTTAATCTTTAATTTTATTCCCTTGATCGGTCGGAGTAGTTGGTCGGCCGGCCGGCGAGATTAGGTTATTATCTGAAACGGTCATGACCACTCTAGGCCCTTATTTGAAACAATACAAATATTTTATGTCATTTTTTGAAACAAATTCAACTTTAGACTTTTATTTGAAAAATTATGATCACTTGGGGATTTTATTTGAAATTTTCCCCAAAAATAAAGAGAAGGGCAAATGAAGCATGACACGAACCGAAACCAAGAACCCCCACAGACACAACACAAACGCAGCAAACCGGAGCTACACAACACGGAGCAGCACAAACCAGTGGAGAGGATGTTTCTCTCGCAATCTATCTCCATATCAACACCATTCACCCTCAAGAGGTCGGTCTGTCTATCTCTCTAAAGTTGCGTTCTTTTTGGAACCCTAAGTAGCTAGAATCTATCTCCTTATTGTTCATGGATTGTTTGTGAAAATTTACATTTTTTTGTGGTTTTACAGATCTTGAGGGTCATTTTTGGATCTGGGTTTTGAGAGATTGGAGTTCTTGTTCTGGGTTTAAGGGGTTTTGAGCAATAGCCACTGCTTGACCCATTCCCCTTAATGCTGCGCAGGTTCTTCTTCTTCTTCTTCTTCTTCTTCTTCTTCTTCTTCTTCTTCTTCTTCTTCCAATTCAACTCTACTTGTACATGGGGCACACATGAATGTATGCATGATCATATGAAGCATTGACAATTCTGGTTTTTTTTTTTTTTTTGGCCCTGGATTCGATTTTGCGAAGTACATGATGTGCTTTCTTTTTGGGGCGTTGTGTTCAGGTGGGTGCTTATTTCGTGGGGCACTACTATCAGGTGCTACAACAACAGCCTAGATTGTTCACCAATTCTATTCGGATGCCACCACCATGCTTCGCACCGACGGTCATGTGAGAGAGCCACCGCAATGCTGGCAAAATGTTTTCTTCTGTCTGTGCTCTGTTTAATTTTTTGCGGATTCGCACTCTATCTAGTCCACTTTTTGAGTGTGTTCGAATATCGAATCTGCTTTTCTTGCATTACAGTCCTTGTTAGTGTTTTTTCCTATTTTGTGTTGCGGATAACTCAAATCAATGGACCAGGCATGATGTTATGTTTGCAGTGTAATGGTTTCCATGTCGCTTTTTCTGTGCAGTTTCATTGGCTTGAGATTTCTAGATTTCGTTTTGGTTCGCGTTCAAGTTTTCAATTGCTTTTTCACAGTACAATTCATGGAACAGAAAAGGTTGCGAATCCGAGTGCCTTGTAGTCTTATTGTAGTTATAAAGGCAGCAAACTGCTCCTACTATGCGTAATTGACGGAATTACTGTCAGCAGTAGCAGCAGAAATTTTGTTCTCTTTTAATAATCGTTTTGAAGGAGCGTTGCCTTTTCCTTTGGTGGATTTGAAGCTCTTCCACCTCGATGAGACAAGTTGTTCTACCGGAAGCATCAATTCCATGTTGTGAATTTTGGTCTTCTTGGTGAATCTTGAGCTTGTGATGGTAGTTAAGGCTATTTATAGAGACGAGCAAGTGAAGTAATAGATGTGGGAATCATCAATTATGGAGTGTGCTTTTGTATTTTGGGCTAGAGTGCCGATTTTAAGTTGCATGTTATTAATGAGGTAGCTTCTCGATACTCGAGATATGCTATCCTATTTTCATGGTGGAGATGAACAAATCAGCTCATCCGGAAAAGGTGCGCAAACGATGAAAAAGTCTATTTGTGGGATGTTTTTGCTTTGAAAAAAATTAGTCGACCTGATGATTGGCTTTGCTTACAAACTGCCTTTGGCTAATATCACTGCATAGCGTGCATAATTGTTCTCTAGAAGTATATACAGTAGGAACTTTGTTCTAAAATCTCGGAGCCTGGATAATGTCGGATTTGTTGAAAAACATAATCATCATATATTTTCAAATCAAATTACATCATCTTGTATATATAGTGAGCATTAGGACTCACTAATTATGAAAAACATTAGATTACCCTTTTAACACTCCCCCTCAAGTTGCGGCATAAACATTAAAGAGCCCTAATTTTGTCACACAAAGTAATCATCCTGCTACTCTCTAGTGACTTAGTGAAAAGATCAGCAAGTTGGCCTTTAGTCCGTGTGTATTGAAGTGCTATGCTCTTGCCTTGAATCTTTTCTCCTACAAAATGGCAATCTATTTCAATATGTTTCGTGCGCTAAAAAAAAATTGGATTTGAAGCAATATGCATAATAGACGATTATCGCAACATAGAACTGATAGAACTGAAAATGACATACTAAGTTCGGATAATAACATTCTCAATCATATCAATTCACTAGTCACATGAGCCATGGCTCGATATTCTAACTCAGCACTCGATTGAGACACCACCTATTGTTTCTTACTTTTCCAACCGACAAGATTGCCTCCCAATAATACACAATAACCAGAAGTTGATCGTCTATCTAAAGGACAACCAACCCAATCAGCATCAGAGTAGCCGATAACATTAAGATGTCAGTGATTCTTGAATAATAATCATTTTCCTGGTGCTTCATTCAAGTACTTAACTATACGTAACACTACCCCTCAATGTGTAGTACGAGGACTACTCATAAATTGACTAACAACACCAATATTAAAAGAGATATCTGGTCGGGTAACAGTTAAACAATTGAGCTTCCCTATCAGTCTTCGATACTTACTTGGATCATGAAGTAATTCGTCATGTTCTGCATCAAGCTTCACATTAGGATCCGTTGGAGTATTAACAAGCTTTGTTCCAAGAAAACTAACATCACTGAGAATGTCGAGTACATATTTCCGTTATGATAATGAGATACCATCATGTGAATAGGCCACCTCAATGCCCAAGAAATACCATGAACAACCCATGTATTTTGTGCTAAACTCTGCCTGTAAAAACTATTTCAATTTTTTTTATGCCTAAAGAATCATTACCAGTAATGATAATATGATCCACATACACAATCAGTAGAACACACCCAACATGGGAAATAGAGCCTACGATCCTCGCCAAAATACTTCTCCACTTTCAGTAAAAAAAATAAAAAGAACTAGATATAGAGCAACGACTTTGCTTGACGTCATGTCGCTCGACGTCACCCAGATCCGGTGTCACCTGACCTGCCTAGTGTTGCCTGAAGTCCATATCCGGTGAAGAATCACAGACCAGCACCTCTCGACGCTTGGCGCCATCGCCGGATGCTTGGCGTCGTCGTTGTCGATCTCACTCGAGTACCTACATCATGGTTCGATAAAACAAGGGAAAACAACTGAACAAATACTCGAGAAAGGAGAGAACCCTAGTGATTGTGATGCAGATTTTATGCTTTGTCGACCAGTCTAGCTGAGATTGATGATTTTCTGGACCAAGCAAGGCTCAAGCAGGATTGTTGTTCTCCATTTACTCGTAAACCACCAATAGTTGATCTCCACCAATCAGCACCCGTGGAGCATGATAAAATTCCTTTCTCATTCAAGAATTTCGTGTTTCCTTATTGCGATTTCGAGAGCTGCTATTGCAGTGCCATCATTTAATTGACTCTTGTGGACAGTGCCAAAACCGCATTCCCCAATCTTGTTTGCAGAATCAATGTTGTTCGGTGCAGCTTTAATTTTGATGAAAAAAAACCACCGATTCAGAAATACTAAATGTGGGATATCGCATATGCATTCGTGTCTTGCGAAACTAAGGTCACCACATGGTGTTGTAGTTTTCTCGCGATCGTTCGTCATTGGGTTTGTTAACGCCCTTTGTTTGTGGTTTTGTTCTGATAAGTTATTGTGTTTTGTGGTAATTGGTGATAATTATTACATTTGGTGCACAAGGTGCAAATTTCTGTTAAGTTTATTTTTATATTATTATGGAGTCATAGCCGGCAATTCTGAAAGCATGGATACCAGCCTCACTAATCTGAAGTTGACCTCTCTTAAGCTTAATGGGTCAAATTAACCTTCTTGGTCTATGACAGTTGAAACATACCTTTTGACCACCAAACAACTGAATTATTTGACTTCATCTCCACCGACAGATAAAACAAAGATAAATGATTGGCGCTCCTTCGATGCTGCTATTCGGACATTGTTATGAAATACTATGTATTCCAAGATTAGTCCTCAATTTATGCGGTGCATATCAACCAAAGCTATTTGAGACAAATGTGCTCTTATGATTTCGGGTCGTCATTATATGGTTCGTATTTATGATGTGTGGGAGGAGCTATTTGACCTATGCATTGGAGACATATCTGCATCTGATTACTATTCCAAGTTCACTACCCTTTGTGAGAAACTAGAAGTTCTCGTTATTGCAACCATTATCAGCAAGCTGGCCATAATGAGCCTTATTGCTATATCCTACATCTTGATTTTTGTCCACGGGCTACTTATGTCGAAGCAATAGAAACCCCAATACAGAAGGTTCCCGACCAGTCACAAGAGTTATCCAGTACCATTATGCTGAATCACACCAAGTACGAGTCCTTAGTGCGTCCCAACCAGGTGGTCGATTTGTCTGCTTCTATAGCTACTCTAGCACAGGCTTCTTCAGGTAGTCTATCTTGTTTACTCTCGTCTGCGTCCACTTCCTAGGTCGTAGACTTAGGTGCCACAAATCATATGACCGGTAATTGTAAATTGTTGTCGGATATTACTTCTATGTCACTTAGTTCCGTTACACTTGCTAATAGTTCACAATCACATATTACTGGTCAAGGGAATGCAATCTTGGGTCCCTCTCTTACTTTTTCATCTGTTTATCATTTGTCAGCTTTCCCATATAACTTGCTCTTTGTTAATTCTCTTATTGGAGATTTGAATTGTTCCATGACTTTTACTTTCACTCATTGCATCTTTCAGGATCTGAAGACCGAACAAATGATTGGTGGAGGACATGAGTCCAATGGGCTGTACTACCTGAACAAGTACCTTATTGCTGGGGTTGCTCAAAAGAAAACTGCTTCCGATTTATTTCACATGCATTGTCGTATGGTCATCTACCACCTGACATTTTTCATCCTTTTTCACCTGTTTCCGAATCTATGAGTACTATCTAGTGAGATGCTTGCCAATTTAGCAAACACCATTGGGTGTCGTTTCCTTCTCGTGTCCAGCGTCGTGTGTGAAGTCCTTTTGAGTAGGTTCATTCTGATATTTGGAGACCGTGTCATGTCAAGGATAGTATGGTTATAAATATTTTGTTACATTCGTGGATAATTATTTCCAAATGAAGTTTTATTTAATAAAAGATCGAACTGAAGTTTTTTCTTGTTTCCATATGTTTTACTTTGAAATTCTTAATCAATATTATGTTTCTATTAAATGTTCGCGTTCTGATAAAACCAAAGAATATATGGCTGCTTCTTCTGGCTTTCAGTCATTTCTTATATGTCAGGGTATTTGCATCAGACTTCTTGTTCCTATACTCCCCAACAGAATGGGGTGGTTGAACGAAAAAATCGCCATCTCCTTGATGTGGCTCATTTCCTCTTTTTTCATATGAACCTCCTCAAAATGTATTGGGGGCATACTGTTCTTACAGCATGTTATTTCATAAATCGTCTTCCATCCTCAATGCTTCATGGGGGCACACCTTTCTCCACTATCAATCTTATAAGTTCAATTTTTCCTTTACATCTTCGTGTATTTGGATGTGCCAGTTTTTGCATCATTTTTCTCCTGATCATGATAAATTCGATCCACGGGCTGACAAGTGTGTGTTTCTCGGATATTCTAGAACTCAAAAAGGATATAAGTGTGGCCCGGACACCTTGGTTATAACAAAAAAAAAAGATATAAGTGTTATAGTCTAGTTAGTCAGCGGTTGTATGTCTCAGCAAATGTAATTTTTTTTAGGAAAAGTCATATTACTCCTCTACATCGGGTCCTTCTGAAGATATTCTGTCTTCGACTACTACCACCTATTCCTTTGGCAAGCATGCCTGAGTCGTCCGCGTCATCACCTAGTTTTCAGTTTGCTGACAAAACCTATCAATGGCGTCAGTCTGTTCAACATGAGGTAGTTCAGCCTCCGCCTACATTGGATATGCATGATTCTCCATTAGTCAATGTCCCATATTCTGATCCACCAGTTGCTTCTAAGCTTGCTTCTACTATTGATATTTCCATAACATTACGCAAAGGTACACGTTCTTGTGTTGATTAACCTAATTCTCGATTTACTCCCTATAGTAGATTGTCTTGCCACACACATACTCGTTATCCTCTTTCTCAATTTTTATCCTACAATTGTCTTTCTCCTCAATACTCTTCGTTTATTGCTTCTTTACATGTTGTGTCTATGCCAAGTACCGTTGTAAAGTCTTTTGCTCATCCAGGTTGGCGGCAGGCTATGGAGGATGAAATGCAAGCACTACAGGATAATGAGACATGGCAACTTACATATTTACCTGCTGGAAAGCAGGCTATGGGGTGTCGTTGGGCTTTCACAGTGAAGTTTCAACCGAATGACACTGTTGAGCGTCTGAAGACATATCTAGTTGCTAAAGTTTACACCCAAACATATAGAGTTGATTATGATGATACATTCTCTCCTATAGCAAGGATGCCTTTTGTTCGTGTTTTCATCTCTCTTGCTATTTATTATGGTTGGACTCTTCTCTAACTTGATGTCAATAATGTATTTTTTCATGGAGACTTGGTGGAGAAGGTCTATATGGAGCAACCCCCAGGTTCATTGCTTAAGGGGAGTCTAATAATGTTTGTCACCTACACAAGACATTATATTGGTTGAAACAGTCTCATCATGCCTGATTTGGTCGTTTGAGTGATGCAGTTACTTGGTTTGGTTTGCGATATTGCACTGTAGATCATTCTGTCTTTAGCTCTGATGCCATGTTGAAAAACATAATCGTCATATATTATCAAATCAAATTACATCAACTTGTATATATAGTGAGCATTATGGCTCATTAATTATGAAAAAGACAAAATTATCCTTTTAACATGATTGATTGTAAAAATCAATTCCGTAAAATTCGCTTGGTAAATGAGTTAGGCTTGTGAAAATTACTTTGATAGCTCGAGACACATTCTTTAATTTGTTCGTTCTGTTGAATTTTCTATGCGGAATTTTGGAGGATTAGTTTGATGTCTGCCAAATGATTTTGTTGTTTCACAGCTCGTTCTCATTCTCTCAGAATTTGATTCTCAACATTATGCTTCTGTTGATATTTTCTCTTAGATTTATTTTACAGATGTGAAATTTATATATATGAATTAAATATTGAGTGAACTTTGGCTATTGGGTAGGAGAATACATAGTTTTTTCCCCTTCTTTGACCAGTCCAGGTGTCGCTGTTCTGAGCAAAAGAAGCTATTTAAGATGACAATTCTGCGCAAGTTTTGCAACTTCTTTCTGCCAAGCTGAGGGTGCGGAAAACACTTCTTATTTTTTTCCCTGAAGTAATGCAATCTGGCGGGAAAATTCGTTCGGTAAAATCACTTCTAAAGAAGAAATGTGTTTGGTAAACAAATTGACTTCTGGTAGGATTTTCTACTTTTGATCGGATTTTCCACTTTTGGTCAGATTTTTGATAAATTTTCAGAATTTAAAAATTTTTACTTCTCAGCTTCAAAATCACTCTTTGATCACACGAGTCTCGGTTGACTATTGCCGCCCACAGCTGCCATCGCCATCAGTCGCCGCCACCGCCAGTCATCGCCGTAAAATTTTTTGTTGATAATATTTCAAAAATAGAAATTTTTAACAGTGACCAAACGAATTTATTTGATCAGAAGTCAATCTTGAGTAGAAGTAAAAAAATTAACTTCTGTTTTTGAAAGAAGTAGAGAAATCAATTTCTAATCAGAAGTTGAGAAGTTGATCAGAATTGTTACCATGCAAGGATATTGATTAGGTTCACTTCACTCCTTATAGGTCTAAAGAACCTATGATGCAGGAATTAGACTTACATGTCACCACTTGTGATTGAGTGTGTATCAATATTTTATCAGAAAAGTTATTTCTTGTTGAAAGGGTAGAGTGGAACAGGTTATATAAGCAAGGAAGCCAGCATGAGCCTTTTCATTACAGATTGTCATACTAAGAGACATCTGAACTCTTATTGATACGTGGAAGTAGAACATTAGCAACACACTGAAGGGCCTTATAAGGGATCTTACTACTGGGAGATATACTGGATAAATTTATTACATAGCATCGGTAAGGTTACTGTCAAAAAATTTCTTGTCATTCACTACATATACATCTCCAGCTGATATGACACCTTTCTTGTCCACCACCACACGTGATAAATCAAGTTTCTTTTCTATTTGTCTTTTTAAGTTGCCCAGGGTGTAGCCATGTGTTTCTGCGCATATCTGGACTGATTCCTGAGCCTCATACGCATGAAGAAAACGTTTCCCACTAGGCATCTCGCTCAACACTAAGATTCTCTCGTAAGTTAGGTCACCCTTTCAAACTTTTCCATTTGATGTAGTTGCATATGTCAGCTTGCATCTTAGAAATTAATGCCGAGCATATTTCTGAATATTCTCATTTATGCATTCTAAGTCACAGGAAAGGGGAAGTGAGCTCATCCAGCCATGTATGCAATTGTTTGATGAGGAGAAGGCCGGGTTATTCTGGATTGACCTCTGCTTTGTAATTCGCACTTGTCTGCTTGCTGCTTTGCAAGCAGACGGCAAATCAAGTCTCAGAACTCGATAAGAAGGGAAAATGGAAGACATTCAAAATAAGTTTCAATCCAACTTCTTTGGGACTGACATGTTCTCTCCATAGCAATAGGGATGGCAATATCAGACACCATTTGTTTTCACTACGCAATATGAGACAAAACCACGAACCATAGAAAACCCCAAATGCCCCTCGATACGGTATGGTTAACCTCATATTTTAAAACGAATTAACGCATATTCGTCATAATTGAAATATTTGGCACACAGAATCAAACTAAACCATTATACCCCCCATCACAACTAGCGGCTCAATTGGAGGAAATTGAAGCATACAATTAAACCAGACAATGTTCGATTTTGCTTCTCAGCTTACTTTGTTATCAGTAGAGTTGATTAAGACAACTCGCATTACAGTTTATTTTACTCGTCTTCAAAGTGTATTTGCAGTTGAGTAGTCATTGGGCATTTGCTTGTGGGCACTTTTAAACTTAGGTTGTGTTGAAGTTGTTGTTTTTGTCCCATATCGCTTGTAAATGTGGTATCCCTCCATCTAATAGGTTAAATTTTTGAATTGGACTTTCTAACATGATATCAGAGCTAGTGTTATTTCCTTCCGTGTATGTGAGCTCACCCCCCATTAGTTAATTTTCACGTGCAGATTATCGTTTGTGAATCAGTGTTGTATGCTCTTTATATTCATGTGGTATCTCTCCACTTAATAGCTTATCCTTTTGAGTTGGACTTTCTAACAGATTGTGGTTGTTGTGGTTTGCGATTTAGAGTACAACTGGATGACTATGGTTTGTATTATCATCGGTCCGTAGGGTCCTATATTCTGTGAAGATGAGGTATCTGCAGCACAAACATGCAAATAGACGTTAAAGTCTTTAAATGAGATATTATCTATTAAATAAATCTTTAGCAAAATAACGCGCTCTTTATTTTATCATTCTCATCAAAGTACGATGCAACTATCTATTGGTCAACTTCTACATTTCAAGTTGTTTTGCTTGCGATTCGGCTGTCTAATTTTGGAATGAATTCATTCTAATGGATACGAGTTGTGGAAAACACGGATCTAAGAGCTTGTTTTAGCAATTTATCAATTAATTAACTTCCACGGTGAATCATCCAAAAGGTTAGCTTTAATGGTTTGAGAGTCCGTTTCAAGAGAGACATTTGATAGTCTGTACCTTTCGGAATTTAATTACAAATAGAGCCGAAAGCCAATGAGGAATTCTTATTGATTGCTGAAAAACCAGTGAATTACTCAGGGTCTTTGCAGTTACGTAAACTGTTGTATGTTTTTGGTCAAATGTAAAACTGTTGTCTTAAATGGCTTCCCACTTCTCTTTTTCCTAAATGTATTCCCTGGTCGCAGAAATTGGCAACCAGGGGCTTTAGGTTGAAAAGCATATGTGGCTTGGCCATATGCTTCGCTAGGTCTTGAGAAATGGCTTGGGCCCATAGTGTGCGTCTTTTTGACGATTGGTGTGTCTAGAGAGGGCCTGTGTTAAAGTTTCCTTTCTTTGTGGCCGCAAATCCCACACGCTAGTCGTGTCAGTCAGTTGCACTGGAGTTGCAATGAAGACGATGCATGCACTGGAATCTGGGAATGGTGGTGTTCTTGGTGATGATTTCACGTTCTGTGCAACAAAAGAACTTCACTCGCAGCAGAAAGTTTGTCCAGACGTTCCTTCTAGCTCCACAAGAGAACTTCGTTCGCAACCATGTTCCCTCCTGCTCACGGGTACAGCCTTGTACTTAGGCTTGGTTGGAAGGACACAAGCTTGTACACTGCCTCTGCTTGGACTTCAATTGCTCATCATCACATATAGATGCAACCTTAGATTGGAAATATAACTCTCGATTATCAATACATTATCTCAAGCTTACTTAATTTCAAGTGCTCATTAATCTGTGTTGGGTTAGGGTCTGAAAGGTTGGTTTAGACTAATAGGTAGAGGTGGCAATATGGGTCACAAACCCATGTTTGACCCATATTTGTATAAAGTGGGTTAACTATGGGTCATTAATTTTGAAAGAATTCATTAAAAATGGGTCAATAATGAGTCACTTAAATCAATTTTCGACCCATATTGGACTCACTTTCGACCCATAAGAACAACATCCTTATACAAGTTACAAATGGTTCTACAAACAGGGGCCAAGGTCTGCGATCGAGGCCGGGATCAGGACCGGCAACTGGAGCTAGAGCCGGGACCGGGACCAGGGCCCGAGGCCGGGGACGAGGCCAGGACCAGGTCTTAGAGCCAAGGCAAAGGATCGAGGCAGGGCGAAGGACGAGGTTAGGACCCAAGACCAAGGACCGGGGCTGGGACCGTGACCATGGTCGGGGTCGTGACCAGGGCTTGGACCCGGGGCGGGTGTCGGCAATCGGGTCTCGGGGCCAGGGCCGGTACTAGGGCGTGTGCTGGGGCTGAGTGCCGGGGTCGAGAATGGGGCTGGGGCCAGGATCAGGAGCAAGGTCGGGATCGGGATCGGAGCTGGGATCGATATTGAAACCGGGGCCGGATATAGAGATCGGGGCCGTGGCCATGACTGTGGCTAGGGCTGAGATGTGACCGGGGATGGGGAGAGAACCTGGGACCCGTGGCGGGTGCCGATGACCGAGTCTTAGGCCTAAGGCCGAATTCGAGGCTAGGTCCTGGGGCCGGGAAAGGTGTCGAGGCCGGGGTTGGGTCCCGAGACCAGGGCTGGGGCGGGTGCTGGGGATGGGGCGGGTCCCGAGGCCGGGGCAAGGCCGGGACCAGGGTTGGGGCCGGGACTGAGTCCATGACCAAGGCCAGGGCTGGGACCGGGGCAGGCGCTTGGGATGGGGCAGTTCCCAAGGCCGGGGCCGTAACCATGACTGTGGCCGGGGATGACGCCAGGACTTGAAACCCGTGGCGGGTCCCGATGACCGGGTCCTGGGGCCAAGGTCGGGATTTTAGGCCTGGTCCCAGGGCCGGGGAGGCTGTTGAGGCTAGGGCCGGGGTCGCGGCCTTGGCTGGTGCCGGGGTGGGTCCCGAGGCTGGGGAAGGTGCCGGTGCCCGGTGCTAGGATAGGGCCGGGACCAGGGCAGGGGCCGGGACCGAGTCCATGACCAAAGCCGGGGCCGGCACTGAGTTCATGGCCAAGGCCGGGGCTGGGGCAAGTGCTTGGGATGGGGCAGTTCCGGGGGCCGGGGTTGTTGCCGGGGTTGGGGCCGGGCCGAGACCAGGCCAAGACCTGGTCCCGAGGCTGGGCTATGGCCGTGACCGAGGCGGGGACGGTGACCGGGGCCAGGGATGGGACCGGGGTCGGGTCTCAGGGCTGGTGTCGACGACCGGGTCCTGAGGTAGGGTCCGAGACTCGGGTCGGGTGCCATGGCCGGGTCTCGAGACCGGGTCCAAGACTCGGGTGGGGTGCCGGCTAGGTCCCTAGGCCGGGGTCGGGATTGACCCGATCCTAGGACTTGGTCCCGACGCCGGCCCCGAGGTCGATTCCTAGGATCGAGATCGGGTCTAGGGACCGAGACTTAGGCAAGGGCAGGGGCCATGATCGGGATCGGGGCCTGGGACGGTGACTGGGCCAGTGCCAAGATCGTGACCGGGACCTAGGGCAGGTGCCGGCGACCGGGGTCGTGACTCGGGTCCGAGGCCGGGATCGGAGCTAGGATCAGGATCGGGATCAAGATCGGGACTGGGATTGGGACTGGGCCAGTGCTGGGTGTCACGCCCTGCGCTTCGGGCAAGCATAAACTCTCTCGGACGTCCTAAGATTCACATATATCGAGAGATGCATAATATCAGTAGCATGCAGAAGCGACAAGATACAAACTCATCCGCATGATAATAAAAGGGACCATGGTAACGAGAACATCAATAATAAACATAACCTCCCATCCTGTTCATACAAAAAAAACACGGGCAGGCTAAACCAGTTGGTCGGTAGGACGACAGGGTCAGTACAAAAGACGGTCATCATCATCTCCAAAAGAAACGGGGCATCGAGAACATCATCAAAATACATCAGCCCAGAAAACGGAAATTCCTAAATCGAGCTGCTCGAGTCATCAATCTCATCAGCGTCCTAGGTAGGTTCGTACTCCGAGAAGGTCTCCGAGCGTACCTCTACTGTGTCTTCCATCGTCGTGTCTGCTGACTGCTCCACCAGGTTATCCTCGGAGGCTTCGACCTCTATAACCTCGTCGGTGTCCTCCAGGGTTGGGGTCCTCTCAATAATGTTTCTCGAGCCGGCTGCTGACCCCTCAACCTCCACAGAATCCCGAGCGGGATGACACCAGCTAGGGATTACCCCACGAGATACCTCAGTGGGCTTTAGTGGTCCCGTAGTCGCTTCCTCTAATTTCCTAAACCAAGCCTCGAATCTATGAGGCTTCTAACTCTTTGCACCCTCATTAACCCAGACCACAATACACTTTCTAACATATACGGTTTCATGTCCGTCCGGGAACTCCTCAAAATATATTGACATTTTTTTCGAGTCACCAAATCTGATGGGCAACATGATCACGGCCTAGGATCTGAAAATGTGATCCCGCGACGGGATGAGATTTACATCTCAATAAGACAGGTCCTAACCCTAGGTTAGGCTAACCGTATACTTAGGTGAGTACAATCACAAACAACAATGCACAAGCAATCACATGAGGCATTTCACAGTCATTAAATAACATACGAATACAAACAAGTATTAAGTATGCAATCATGGCATCGTGTCACATCAGTGGAATCAAGAATATATTATCAAGCCAGATTACACATTCCACCCTTCCATGCCCCCATTTGATTCATGCCCACGTTTAGAACATCTCAGGCTCGGTCCGCGTAAATACGCCTCAGACCATCTCATTAACAAACCCGAGTAAACACATCAGGTTTTCAATTTCATTCCAGGCTTGTGTCGACATGTCTCAAATTCCGTCCTGCGTCTCAACACATCAGGACATTGATCATTTCAACCCCGCATCTCGTACGCCTCAAGGGTACCATTCAACACAAACCTCGTGCCTCAGGGTATCCATCCACACAACTCTGCGTCTCAATGCCTCAGGGTGTCACAAGTTCCTCAGACATGCCAAATGCTCATTTCAATTCAGAACTCATGATCAAACGCAAACTCATGCGACGAGCAATACATATGTGGCATGCGAGATAATTAAATTCAACACTCAAATGCGACAATTAATTCATGGCACAAGCATTATCAAGCACTCAACCCATCTATATCTCTCAAGGACGCACAATGACAATCACACCTTAACTTCCAAGAACCAATCTAATTCACACTCAATTTACTCAATGGAGACCAATCCTCCTAGCCAAGGCTTAGAAACTTCTTATCTTGTGCTAAAACCAACACAAATCTTCTTCCAAGCACTTCAATGGTTCGGTCCTAATGGTCCAAGAACAATTCAACCGCGCGACCTAAGGAAATTCATCCAATCGTCAATTTTTCTTGCTCAATTCGTCATTCACTAAACATACACCTCATTGACATATCGATTAACATTCGCATACTTCTCAATGATGAATTTGGAGCTCAATTAAACTCCCAACAACCTCCCACAGATTCGGTATGCACATAACCGAAATAGGGCATTTTCGGTTCTGTGCATATCTCAACTAACCAGCTCTTAAACTAACTTAAATCCTCAATTTATTCACTAATCCACTTGCTAACATGTATTTCTATGAGTTGGGAAGCCTCACCGAAAATTTGAAGTCAAGGCGACGCCGTAAAGTCCTTAAACGGCGCCGGTTCCTCTAAGTCCTCAAACGGTCGATTTTTGTCATTCAAACACAAGACCCATTTGGGGTCAAAACGCCATCAAATTCATCCAAACTTTTTACCACAACTCAGTCTACCAGTCCTATAAATGTCCACAAAATTTAGCCGAAAGATTCAAAGGATCCGAGGTCCTACGGAGTCTAAACAGCAGTTTACCTCCAGCTGAGACGGTTTCCGTCGACTTCCGAAAAAATGGCCGGCCGAAACTCGCCACTGAGTCAACTTGGAGGTTGTCAGCAAGAGAATGATGAAGGAGCTGGTGGTCGGCTCGGCAGCTGGAAGTCACCGGGAGTGGCGATCGATGGTGGTGAAGCTGGCGGTAGAACCTGGTTGGGCGTGGAACAGCTCGGCAATGAAGAAGAAGGAAGAAGAAGAAGAAGATAGGCAAAATGAAGGGGGTTTCGACTGAGGAAGAGAGAGAAAGAGGGTGTATACATACATTCAAGAGTCAACAAGGTTGAATGGTAGGTTAAAAGTGCTTCCATCAATGTCAACTCTTCATCCTTTGACACTTGTCCATATATCAATCAAGGCTAATCCAAGGGCTGTTATTTCTTCTCATTTTCAGCAGCTTTGGGATGTTGTGAAAGACCAAAATGCTCTCATCCAATTATTAAGGCAAAGTTAATGCTTGAGGGACAAAATGGTAATTTTACCCTCGACGTCCGGAACGTCGTTTTTCTGATTCCAATTTTCTTTGATGAGACGACGACCAATCCAATTATAATGTTGGAATTCTTAATTCTTCATTTTCTAATTTTGAGACTCGTCTCTGAATCAATCCTCTATTCAATGTGATTCTAGTATATCCCGAATTGACGGGGGGGCTTTTGCAAACATTACACGTATCGACTTTGTGATTTATATCACACTTAGGGCTCGTCAATTCATGGCGACTCTGGTTGTCATGTAATTGCGATGGCCTATTACTAGTTCCGACAGTCTCAATCGTCATAGTTCGATTGAGGAAAATTTTGCAAATTATACGTTGGTTAAGCGGCATCACCCGCATTCCAATTGTATAACGCTAGCAAAGCATTCCTTAATCGTTCTTAGATAGGCCTTTCATGGCTCTAAATGTCCCATCGACAATCCTTATTGTCAAAGTGCCATTTCTTATTTGAGTTCCTTTGGTCCACGTATCTTATCTTGCGTTAGACTTTCCCATTTGGCCAGTCAACTTGAGATTGATCAGATCCGAGCGAGATACAACTGAAATACAACGTTAGATACATTTTCATTAATGAGTTCAAAAATGACAGGAAAAATCAGAATGTCACACCGGGGACCAAGGATGGGGTCGGGGCCTGGACTGAGAAGTATTTTAGTAATATTATTTTCTTAAAATATTATTGTGTTTTGATAATATGGGTCAAAACGGGTAGGGTCGAGTATGGGTTAGTCACGAGTCAGGTTAAATATGGGTCGGACCATATTCGACCCAACCCACCTATTTGCCACTTCTACTAATAGGTAGGGGAACAAATGATAATCCCCTCACCGACCCCCTAATTACGGTTTTACATTTTGTGTTGACTATGATTTTATGTGCCTTAACCTTCAATAGATGTAATTACACATTTCCTTGGAGACAGAGTGAACAAAAGCCAATGCTTGTTTCATGGGAAATTAATCAAAAATATTTTCCTCATCCACGAGGGCCTATGCCTCATTTAATTCGTTTTTGTAATTGATATGAACTCTCACATTCCTTTTTAAAAATTGTATATTTTTCAAATAATTGAATTTCACGAGAAAGATGGTTCTGTCACGGTGCTCGATCCACCGGAGGAGGGTAAGGGTGTTGGCCATCAGCTATCTAATGCATTTGGATTCTGTCGGCGAATTGCCCAATATTCATACAAGTTATATGTATTCTTTCGTGCTGAAAAAATCCTTAACTTTATCTATGGCTCTATTCTAGCCTAAACTTTTTTCTCTCGTAACGATAACCCAACTTTTGGTTTACCTTCGATTTTATCCCAACTTGTACTTGACTCTCATATCTATCTCTGCTAACCATCCTTTCAAAATTGCCATTAATGACGTGGGATTTTAATGTCATTGCTTTAGCAATTTTTTTTTTCCATATTCCATATATAAAGACACGTATCTCGAAAATGAATTTCCATGTCAGCTAAGACGGTGTCTTATTGAATCTGAAATTTGGGTAAAAACTTGACAAATTAGAATTGACTTTCTTCAATTTCTCTTGCTTTTAAGATAGCCTTCATTCCATCTAGCTATATTCAATTCTGCGATCGGTCTACAATCATTTGTGGTCAGGACTCCCCATCACTGCAGTTAGAGAGCTCATGCTCAAGATTCTCGGCTCGAAATGCTCAATCAGTTCTCCCTTAGAAGATTTTTATCTCTTGGTTGTCAAGAGAAATTTTGGAAGGAAGAATAATGGGCATATTTGAGAGTCAAGTAAAATTTAATGATTTAAAAGTTTATGATAGAGTTATGTAAGACTAAAAGTTCGGGTGTTTATGGGACAAAAAAAAAATTAAGGTAAAATCGATACTAAATTTAAATTTTTAGTATAGTTGGTTGTATTCTTTGGTACCTACTTTTCTCTTTTTGTCTTTTAGGGTGTGCATGGCAACACTTATGCTTCATAAATACCACCAGAAGCATCAAAAGCAGAAGTTTCAACTTTTCCATTAAAAGTTAATTTTTGATTAAAGAAAGGTATTTGATAAAATTTCTACTTCTGAAATTTCTATTTTTGAAACATTATTAACAAAATCTCCGACGGTGGTGGTTAGTAGATACCGGCGTCAGTGGCACCGGTGACGAGCAACCGGAGGCTGGTGATCGACGATCGGCGGCGGTCGGCGGCGGCCGGCGATCGACTGTAACTGGAGGCGATCGGCGGCGATCGACGGCAGTAAGCAGTCGGGGGGCGCCGGCAACCGTCGGCCGCCGAGCATTAATCGGCGAAGACCGATGTAATTAAAAAAGTGATTTTTGAAGTTGAGAGACACAATGCAACCAATCAAGTGGGCCATGGTAAAGTGGGTGTCAGTTGGGCCTAGAGGCCTGATTGGCTAGTGTAGATAGAAATTTGAAATGTAAAATTTGTGTGAGATGACGCGAGGATAGTACAGAATGTATTCGAGCGAGTGAAAAAATTGAAAAGCGGCGTGTTTGTGTAACAGAGCCTCCACCATAGCTAGATTTGTCACGACTTGGCCAGCCAAATCTGGCAATTTAGAACTTGGGAGCTTTAGGTAAGCCTTTTGAACTCGTTGCGATGTTATTTGTGAGTTAATTGTTTGAATTTGATCTAGTTTGTGAGATAGGATCTGCCGTCAGTAGGTCTATTCGAGCTTCAAGTATGTTGATCTCATGTTTAGATGAGTTGAACGAGACCAATTTCAGGTTAATCGATTAAAGTTTTGTTGTCGATCAACTCTGAGAATCTCTCAGCCGTTCATTCATCATCTTCGCAAGGAAGATTATGACCAGTCAATCAAAGTTGACTCAGTCTATGGTTGAAATGGCGCTGACGTGGCACCACATGGCATGACATGTGGCATCCACGTGCATTATCTAAAACATTTTTGAAAAATATAAAATGTAAAACCCAAATCGTACAGTTGGTATTAGACCATATGTCCTAATATGACATTTTTCAAAAATAAAAAATGATTTTTTGCTTATAAAATATTTTTCAGAATAAAAAATAAAAATTTGCTCAGACGGCCCAGAATTAGTTTTGCCATGTGATCGTGGTCGTAGGATCTAGTTTGTTGATAGGATGGTCGAGAGTTAGTCTCCCCATTGATCTCGGCCATTGGTTTTAATATGTCGATCGGACAGTCAAGCTATAGTCGTCGTCTGATCTACGCTGTAGGATCTAGTAATATGATCCGAGGGCAGTAGCTTAGCCGTGTGATGAAATCTGTACCGTACAACTAGTAATTAGATTTAAAAATTCTCGAAAAATAAAAAATTAGAAAAAAATTAGAAAATAAAAAAAATACAAAACGACACTATTTAGACCAACCAGGGACCAATAGGGTCTGGCTCGGGCATCCAATTCACATGGGCAGGATCAACCTGATCCGAAAAATATTAAAAAAATTCAAAAAATTCATTAATAAATAAAAAAATCATAATTTTTTTTTTGAAAACTTTCTAAATATCATAATACGTGGGAAAAGACCACATTCAACTGGCTTGACTCATTTTTTTTAAATTTTGGATTCTCGATTTTTCTAAAATTACCATTTCGTCCCTATAGACAATTCGTCCCAAAGTATCCCAAACTACCTTTGAACTTCAATGGATTATTCCCTAAGCCATTAGGGTTATATTAAGTATGTTATGCGATCATTTGTGATGATTTGATGCGTTTTATTCGCATGTATTTAATTACTTGATTTGCGCACTTTCCATTATTGATTATGATCGATAGATTAGAAAATTCCTATATGCATGGAACACTATGTTAGAGCCTACCTCACCTTTTGACATATCTACATTAAATCTTAGTTTAGAAAATCACTCAACTTAGGTACCGAAAAAAGGACAATGACAATCTCGACGTAACTAAGTCCCCAAATCCACTTCTCTGGTTTTTTTAGAATCGAACGATATCTCCCGATCACTCGATAGGATTTCCAATCATATCCTCCAAAAAAATTAGTGGCAACATTGGCATGCACACCACGCACATGTCACGAAATGGCCCAATCCCCCACTGCGAAAGGGATCGACCCTCGATTTTTAATTCTTTCCGTTGTGACTTGGGTAATAGGCCTTGGGAGGTCTGAAATGCATATCACTAAGAATGTGGACGACGACGACCCATTAGCTCGCTTGACCCGGACTCTCCTAGCGGGCGGGTCGCGAAACGGGTAGTTAAGGTTCTATAATAGCTTTACATGTGTGGGACCTCAGATTTTTGCTCAAGCTCCAGGGATAGCAGGTTTTCTGTAAATATGCTTTGTTGGGCTTATAGTAGCGGCTTAGCAGATGCTGGAACTAATCTAATTGTGAGAAGATTCTTACTGCTTGGAATATACTATTTGATTTTGACGACTCCTTGCTGAAAGTTAAGCCCCTGCATGGTTACACTTTTGATCAATTTCTCAACTTTTGACCAAAAATTGATTTCTTTACTTCTCCTCAAAAGTAAAAGTTGATTTTTCTACTTTTACTCTAGATTGACTTATGATAAAAAAAATTCGTTTGGTAATAGTTGAAAATTTTTATTTTTGAAACATTATTAACAAAAATTTTGTCGGCGACGGCGGCGGGGGTGATCGGGCACTGGCAGCAGCACGGGGTGATTGGCGGCGGCGGACGGCAATGGTCTGCGGCGGGTGATGGTGGCCTGTGGTGGGCAGTGATGGGCAGTGGGCGGCGGGGGGTAATTGGCAGTGACATCAATGGGCGACTGCGGTGGCTGCGGCGGGCGGCCATCGGCGGCAGCAGGTGACCTTTGGTGGCGGCAGGCGACCGATGAACTATGTCGGCAGCGGCGATAGCGGCCGGTGGTGGCGGTAGTTGGCAGTGGCGATTGGTGGTAGTGGTGGTGGTCGGGCGATTGAAGAAATTGATTATGGAGTTGAGAAGTAAAAATTTTTAATTCTAAAAGTTGGCCAAAAATCCGACCAGAAATAGAAAATCCTGCCATGAGTCAATTTTTTTACCAAACGCATTTCTATTTCGAAATTGATTTTACCAAACAATATTCAGTACCAGATTGACTTATGGCAGGGAAATGAAAAAAAGAAGAAGTATTTTCATGCGCACCCTAAGGGTTTAAGGTCAACATAAGATGGTCAATGAAAAATTTTGAGAGTTTTTGTCTCTCATTCCTCAAAAGAGATGTAAATATTTTGTTAGCCTTGTGACACATAGTATTTCTGTTCATGGCCCTTAGTACATATGTTGTCATGCATGAGTAGCCTTGTGACACTGAATATTTCTATTCTTACTTGCAGTTCCACTAGTGTGTATGTCCCTAGTGTGTATGCCTCTCAAGTTGGACTGCAAGCGTCCGAGAAGAGCAGATTTTGGGAAGATCTAGAAGAGATTTCAAGGCGGATACCACACGAGGAGAAGGTATTCATAGGAGAAGATCTAAATGGACATGTCGGTCAGAATAGTGGAAGTTTTGACAGAGTTTGTGGAGGTTTTAGATATGTAATTAGAAATGAGGCTGGCGAAGACATTTTGAGTGTGGTATTAGCTTATGATTTGATGTTGGCATATACCTTTTTTTGGAGAGTCACATTTGATCACTTTTCGCGACGGTCAAAATTGTAGCCAGATTGATTTCTTTCTTGTTAGAAGAGAGGAAAGATCATCGTATGTAGATTGTAAAGTATACCCCGATGAATGTGTAGCTACACAACATAAGTTGGTGATCTTAAAATTTCAGTATAACAAAATACAGAAGATGAAGAGAAGTGCGCAACACCCCAGAGTAAGATGGCGGAAGTTACATGAGGAGCAATAAACAGAATTCAAGAAAAGAATGCTATAGAAAGGATCGTGGCGACTGGAGGGCGAAGTAAATATGATGTGGAAGGAGATGTCTAGCTGCATTCAGACAGCGGCAATTGATGGAGAAATATCGAGAAAGAAAGAAGGATCTTCATATAATGTTTATTGATCTCGAGAAGGCGTATGATAGGGTTCCAATAAAGGTTTTGTGGTGGATTCTTAAGAAGAAAAAAGTATCTTCAAAGTATGTCGAGTCAATCAAGGACATGTATGACGGTGCTACTACATGTGTGCACATCAAGTTATTTTCCAATCACAGTAGACTTACACCAAGATTTTGCTTCGAGCCCTTACCTTTTTGCCCTGATTTTGGATGAGCTAACAAAAGATATTCAAGATGAGGTGCCGTGGTGTATGTTATTTGCAGATAATATTGTGCTTATTGATGAAACCATGGCTGGGGTTAATGCTAAGTTAGAAGTATGGAGAAGCACGTTAGAGTCTAAAGGATTTACGCTAAGTCGAAGTAAGATGGAATACTTGAAGTGTGAGTTTGACACGGCAGGAAGTGAGGATCAAGAAGCCATAAATATACTCGGACATGAGGTACCAAAAAAAGATACATTTAGATATATGGGATCAATATTGTAAAAGAAAGAAGAGATTGATGAGGATGTAAGCCATATAATTAGAGAAAGTTGGATGAAATGACGCAGTGCATCGGAATTTTTGTGTGATCGCAAAATTCCTCTTAAGTTAAAAGAAAAATTTTATAGAACAACAGTCAAACCTGCCATGTTATATAGAGCTAAATGTTGGCCAACACAAAGGAAACATGAGCATAAAATATGAGTAGCGGAAATGAGGATGCTAAGATGGATGTGTGGTCATACAAGGATGTATAAGATAAGGAATGAAAAGATTCGACGAAAGGTTGGAGTAGAATCGATGGCGGAAAAGATGAGATAGTATAGATTGAGATGGTTTAGGCATATCTTCCGAAGGCCCTTAAATGCACCGGTATGAACAGAAGTTTGCTATCGAGAGCATAACACGAAAAAAGCCAGAGATGGGCCGAAACTTACTTGGGAGAAAGCAGTAAAATAAGATTTAATGGAGTAAAAAATATATTGGTGTACGGTTTATCTTAGGACGGAGTGGAGGAAGGCTATTAGTGTTGTAGAGGAGCAGTGTATAGATAGATATATATTTATTTATTTACTTATTTTTACACATTTATCTCTTTTCTCTCGCTTGATTCTACTTTTATTTTTATGATTATTTGGGTTCATAGGGCACCAACCCCAACTAATTTGGAATAAAGGTGTTGTTTACGAAGACTTGCAGTTCCAGTGGTGTAGATTTTGTCATCCACGAGGATCTTCTTTTTCTGACAAGAAACTTATAGTGAGAGGATCTGTCTGCTTGGGAGAGATCATAACACTCAATACATCTATTTATCTAGTAATTTATGGGAGAAGATACTTATGGTTCATGTAGCCAGGAAACAAATTCCTCTGTAGATCAACTATGTCGTTTTTGCTGTGGCTACCGTCCGGAGTCCAAAGCATGATTCTCAACATTTTGTTTATGTGATCTACAGATAATGATTTGATGATAGGCAAAAAGAATAAAAGAATTGTAGGGCGGCCTTCGGCTTTGAAGAATAATAACCCCCTCCAATTGAGAAATGGCCAGCCTAAGGACATTCGAAAGAAGCTGTCTACTACGAGCCTAAAAGCACAAGAAAACCCAAGCAGGCCACTGATGATAAGATCCTCTCCAGGCGGACAAAGGAGCCGGCTAACACAACTGTTGCTGGGAGCCAGAGAACACACCCTCAAACTAGAAAACCGAGCTCTGTGCGAATTTGATTTGCCGAGGATCTGAGACATAATCAAAGCAAACAGTTTTGCCGTTTCTGTGGCGGTACTCGTTCAAGTATAGGCCAGCCATAGTTGTGATGGTTCCCAGGGGTCCGATCACCTTCAATATAGCTAGAGTTAGTCTTATAGGCTAAGCTTACATACGACATACATGAAGAAAGTTGTTAACAGAGTTTCAGACATTTCATATTCACCCCCGTTTCTTGCCTCTTACCTATGTACATAACTAATACGGGTTGAGCTGTGCAATTTCAGCGGTTGCATTGTAAACGACTCCGATGATCCTTCAAAGCAGTGTACCTTTTTTTGGTCTGTGAACATCGTAATAGTGGTTTTTATTATCCTAGCTGATGTCTATTTTGACGAACTGCATAGTAGAAATAACCAATCTGCTCTTAATTTGGGGACTGCAACATGGTTTCATCAGACAATAGAATAATCGGACTGTCTGGTTGGATCAGGAAACATGGTATTTTGTAGCTACTCATCCTTTTTCGGTCTAAACACCATGTATCTGGTACAGAGCCATTTTCCGCGTGCTGATTTGAACACAACTTTTATTTGCCTACAAAGGATGAACATATGTATCAGTCATGCAATCCTCGCTGATATTCCAAACACCAACAGATGACTGTTCTAGGCTTTCGGAATGGCCAAGGATCAACTTTTCTTGCAGATGGACTGTCAGTTTCAGTGAGCTCAAGAAACTTCTCAGTGTATTGAGCCTGAACTCTTATTATCTCTCCTGGATGGCTTGGTGACACTTACTCATGACCCATTAAGGCAGCGGCATTGCCACTTTTTAATTCTGATTATGTTTTGTCAAGCAGATTCAGCTTTTGGGGAGAGAGTAGCAGAAAAAGGTTTGATGGAAACAGCCGATGAAGAAATATTTTGACGGTGAATTCCCGTAAGAATTGACTCAGTTCTGGTTATTTGGTGATTGTTCCATTTAAATGGACCAACTTAATCGAGCACACTTGTTACGACAAAAAAAAAAAAAAACACTAAGAACTCTAAAATATACATATTGTGACATTTACCCTAATTTTTTTTTCTCGTGCCAAACTTATGCCTATATGACACATATACTCCAAGTTTTTTTCCCCAAACTTTTACCTCTATAACATATTTATCCCAAGTTATTTTCTTAGTTCCTAGCTTGTAGGCACTTGACCCTACAAGTTTAGGGTAAATGTGTTATAGTGATACAAGTTTAGGATAATGTGCTGTATGAGCATATAAGTTTGTGAGTTTTTGGCGTCACCAAAAAAAAAATTGAGATAAGTGTGCCACAATGACAAAATTTAGGGTTTTTGATGTCCTTCTTCCCACTTTCCAAATCATATATATAGGTAAAGACTTATAGTGTAAATTTTTGTTTTGTTTTGTTTTGTTTTTTTTTTGGTATCCCAAACTTATAGTGTAAAGTTGAACTGATGCTTGACCACATAAAGGGGAGAAATGAAATTTTTAATCACCTAATAAACATACATTTTCTTTTCAAACCGATGCATTCCAAACTTTTCCAACTAAAGCTTTTGACAAAAAGTTATAATAGCCACTCACATGGCGATCTTTACTATTTTGTCTAGCCTGTTGAGTGTTCATGCGGTGCCACGCGGGTGCCACATCCATCTCACGGAGAGCGAGAGAGAGAAGGGAACCTAGTTGACTTCGAGGTCCCATAGAATCAGGTATTGCTTGTGCTCGGTTCAGATAAGCCTAGATAAGCCTAACCTGAATATAGTACGTCTCGTGTAAATCTCACCTCATTCAATGATTGATATTAACAAAACTCACATGATTTGATTCTTCTTAAAAAAAGCTTGCTGAGTCTACATCACTGGGGTGATAAGAGCTTACGAGCTCTCTCCATCTATGATAGAGGGTCTCGCGATCATATTTTCTTTTCATTTTTTCAATTTTTTTTTTAGATACTTCAATATTATTTATTTTTTAATTACTGGGACAACTGTGTGGGAGACACAATCTCATATGTGGTGCTACATAAAACGTTGTCACGTCTTAGTTGGAAGATCAATTCAAAAAATGGTTAAAGTGGATCAATCACAAAGAAATGGTAGTTTCGCAATGCCTTAAGCGGTCGAAATCAAAGTTTAGTGATTGACAAGTTCCACTATCCTGTGAGTTCTTCCGCGGAGACCGGAACCTGGCCGATCTCTACCGTTCATTTAAAGGAATCAATTAGCACCGTTGGATTGGGGACACATAATCCCATTGGTACTGGCAAGATTCTTAGCAAATTTAACTTTCGCGTCCAAATTTATTTGAAACTATTTTTTATGAAAATTGAATCCAGTGCTCATAAATCGCTAAAGACTTGGGAACTCCACTAGCAATTGCAAATTACCCCTAAAATCGAAATTTTACCGGCTGGAAAACTTATATTTGATATTTTGGAAATTAGGAATTAAAGTGCAAAAGATGTTCATAGGTTCCTACTAAATTTTGGACAGACCTAAATAACTTCCAAGTTAAGATTTTACCAAAAAGTCAAAAAAATTATTAATTGCTTATAGAAAAAAGCTTACTTCAACGATCGCAAAAATTACCTACAAATGTGGCAAAATTTCATCTTAATTACTAATGGGAGAATTACCAAAAAAAAGTCAAAAACCTATCGCAATTGTGTCATTTTAGTCATAATTTTTTTTGCTAATTTAGTACTAAATATTTTATATTTATACCAATTTAGTTTATTTTGATGATCAATGCTAATGTGGCATTGCCGATGTTGATGTGCACCTTTTTAAATATTATTTTGATTTTTTAGGATTTTTTTTCTTTAATTTTTCTTTCCCCTTGGCAGGCGATGCCTAAGACGCCCTCACCAGCCCTAGGCAACGGTCATGATGGTCTCGCTCGATCTAGGAGAGCATGGTCTTCACGGACCTCACGTAGTTTGGGTGAGGGCCACGACACCTTCACCTAAGACCAGCGAGGGCGGCAGTCCTTGAAAAGAAAAAAGAAAAAAATATTATTTAAAAAAGTCTAGTGAGCGCCGACAATGTTGTGTCACTACTAGCTAAAGTACTGACATGTTTTAGAGCTTCATTGCACCAACTTAACAAGTTCTACGACTTGATTGCACTAATTTAGTAAGTTTAGGACTTGATTGTATTTTCTAAAAGTTTTAAGATTTAGGGTGCGCATGAAAACCATTCATATCCAGAAATAGTTTCTTGAAACAAAAATAGTTTTTTTATTTCTGTTTCAAGATGAGTTTTTGAGGAAAAACTCATCCTTTTTCGGTCTAAACACCATGTATCTGGTACAGAGCCATTTTCCGCGTGCTGATTTGAACACAACTTTTATTTGCCTACAAAATACGTTTGATAATGATATAAAATTTCTGATCCTAGAATAAAAATTTGTTTTAACAACGATTGAAAATTTTTATTTCTGAAAAATGTGGTGATCGATTGTCGGCCCCAGCCGTCGTTGGCCGCGGGGGACCGACGACCACGGTAGACCAACAGTAGGTGGGTAGGTGACGACGGCAAGCAGGTGACGACGACAAGCGACGGACGATAGCGACGGTCGGTGGCCAGCGGCGGGCGATCGATGGCGGCAGCGACTGGCATCAGATAGTAGGGGGCGGTGGCAACCGACGGGGTGCGATCGGTAGGGCTGGTCGTCGACGAAGATTTCTATTTTTATTTCTCAGAGAATTAACTTTATTTTGTTTTTCATTTCTGCTTCAAATCTATTTCTATTTCTCAAAGTTGTTACAGAAATAATTTCTTATAATTTCGTTACTAAACGAATTTCTGTTCCAAATCTATTTCAAAGATAGGTTCTTGTTCTAGAAACTATTTCTGGATGGTTTTCATGCACACCCTTAATTACATTTTCATGACAAGGTTTAGAACTTTCCATTGCACTTGTCCTTTCTTTTTCCTGAAGAAAATACAAGTATAAAAAGTTGAAGATTTTATCAATCGAACAAATAACGAACATTGTAGATAATGTAAAATGATTTCCAACCAAAAAAAAAAGTGAAATGATTGAAATTAAAAGATATTACAAAATTGAGGCAGTAGATGAAGACTGAATAATACCAAATTTGTCCTGAAAAGTTGAGAGATTAGATTGAGCAAATTGAAAATTTATGACATTGAACATTTAAGAATAATTCTGGCATTGAATGAATTAAAAGCCAAAGATGACATTGTACAGGACTCGAGCTTAAGGATCATCAGTGTCAATTTTCAATTCAAATTTTCCGGATGAAAACCCACAACCGGAAGTCAATAAGTAAAATGAGGGAAATTAATCCTACCATTCCAAATGTCACAACAGAGTTTCAATGCAAATAAAAATTGTCCAGCTTATTTTCCACTTTAATACATTTTATTTTCTGACCAAAAAGAGGAAGTGCAAAAAAAGGTTTTTTTTTCTTTCTTTTTTAAGTCGTCGGTTGTTTTTTTTTTTTCGGCGTGGGTGTGTGGGTTGTGGTAACGACTAAAAACAAAGAGAAGGACAAATAAGCGTAACGCGAACAAAACACAAGAGAACCCCTCACGGACCCCAAACACAAACGCAGCAAACCGGAGCTACACAACCAGCAGAAGCCAGTGGGGAATATTTTTCTTTCGCAGTCTTTCTCCATATCAACATCATCCACCCTCAAGAGGTCTGTCTGTCTGTCTGTTTCTCTTTCTAAAGCTTTGTTATTTTTGGCACTCTGAAACCCAGATCCCTAAGTAGCTAGAATCTATCTCCTTCTTGTTCATGGATTGTTTGTAAGAATTTATCCTTTTTTTTGTGTGTGGTTTTACAGATCTTGAGGGTCGTTTCTCGATCTGGGCTTTGGGAGATTGGAGTTCTTGTTGTGGGTTTAAGGGGTTTTGAGCAATGGCCACTGCTTATCCCATTCCCCTCACTGCTATTCAGGTTTCTTTTTCTCTATTCAACTCTGCTTGTACATGGGGCATACATGAGTGAATGCATGACCATATGAAGCATTCTCAATTTTGGGTTCTTTGTCTTTTGGCCCTGGATTCGATTTTACACAGTACATGATGTGCTTTCTTTTTGGGGCGTTGTTTTCAGGTAGGTACTTATTTCGTGGGGCACTACTATCAGGTGCTACAGCAACAGCCTGAGATTGTTCACCAATTCTATTCGGATGCCAGCACCATGCTTCGCGTTGACGGTCATGTGAGAGAGTCAGCCACTGCAATGCTGGTATAATGTTTTCTCCTGTCCGCACTCTGTTTAATTTTTTGCTGATTCGCACTCTATCCAGTCCACTTTTTGAGCGTGTTCGAATCTTGAATCTGCTTTTCTTGTATTACAGTCCTTGTTAGTGTTTTTTTCCTTGGACCACTCAAATCAATGGACCAGACATGATGTTATGTGTGCAGTGTAATGGTTTCCATGTTGCTTATTCTGCGTAGTTTCATTAGCTTGAGATTTCTAGATTTCATTTTCGTTCGCGTTCAAGTTTTGAGTTGCTTTTTCATATTATAATGCATTGAACCGAAAACATTGCAAACTTCCGAGTGCCTTTGTAGTTGAATTGCAGTTAGAAAGGCAGCAAACTGCTCCGAGTATACATATGGACCTCCAGAATGCTTTGCTTAATTGACAGCATTAGCCTTAGCAGTATCGGCAGAAATTTTGTTCTTTTTTTAATAATCATTTCAAAGGAGCGTTACTTTTGTCTTCGGTGGATTTGAAGCCTTCCACCCCGATGAGCTAAATTGTTTAGCCAGAAGCATTGATTTAATGTTGTGAGTTTCGGTCTTCTTGATGAATCTTGAGCTTGTAATGGTGGTTAAGGTATTTATAGAGATGAGCAAGTAAGTAATAGATGTAGGAATCATCGATTATGGAGTGTGGTTTTGTGTTTTGAGCCTTGAGTACTGATTTTAAATGGAGTGTTATTAATGAGGTAGTTTCTCAATACTCAGATATGGTATCCTATTTTCTGATGGTGGTGAACAAATCAGCTCATCTGGAAAGGTGTGCAAACTATGAAAGAGCCTATCTGTGGGAAGTGTTTGCTTTGAAAAGATTTTCTTACAAATTGCCTTTGGCTAATAACAGCGTAGTGTGCATAATTGTTCTCTAGAAGTACATACAGTAGGATATGGTTCTAGAAAAAATGGTGTCTGGATGATGTTGGATTGATCAATTCCATGAAATTGGTTTGGTAGCTGAGTTAGGCTTGTGAAAAGTACTTTGATTGCTCAAGACACATTCTTTTATTTGGTCATTCTGCTGAATTTTCTATTCGAAATTTTGGAGGATGAGTTTGATGGCTGCCAAATGATTCTATTGTTTCACAGCTTGGTCTCATTCTCTCAGAATTTGATTCTCAGCATCATGCTCCTGCTGATATTTTCTCTTAGATTTTTTTTAATTATGAATACAGATTTCAAAATTTATGTATATGAACTGAATATCAGGTGAACTTTGGCTGTTGGATAGGGAATCTATGTTTTTTTCCCCTTCTTTGACCAATCCAGGTCTCTCACTTTTACGAGCAAAAGAAGGTATTTAAGATGACAATTCTGTGCAAGTGTTGCAACTTCCTTTTGTTAAGTCAATTGATTAGGTTCACTGTACTCCTTATAGGTCTAAAGAACCTATGACGATGGAATTAGAGTTAACACTTGCAATCGAGTGTGTATCAATTTTTTATTGGAAAAGCTGTTCCTTGTTCAAAGGGTAGAGCGGAACGGGCTATATAAATGAAGAAGCCAGCATGAGCCTTTTCATTACACTGTATACTAAGAGACATCTGAAATCTTATTTTTCCTAGGAAGTAAAACTTTAGCAACACACTGAAGGGTTTTATAGGGACCTTACTACTAGAAGATATGCTAGATAAATTGATTACATAGCATCTGTAAGCTCCGTAAGCTTACCATCAGATAATTTTTCATCATTTACTTCATATACATCTCCAGATGATATGATACCTTTCTTGCCCATCATACATGACAACTCAAGTTTTCTTTTCTATTTGTCTTTTTAGGTTGCCCAATTCAACTTTTCTTTTTCAACCTTTGTCTCTCTTGGTGTAACCATGAGTTTGTGCGCATATCTCCCTTGTAGTAATAAGTTTTAAACCTACTATCTGGACTTATTCCCAAGGCTCATCCGGACGAAGGAATGTTGCCCACTAGGGATCTCGCTCAACAGTAAGATGCTCTCTTAAGTTGGGTCACCCTTTTTGGACTTTGCCATTTGAAATTAGGGGCGTATGTTGGCTTGCATCTTAGAAATGCCGAGCATATCACTGAATATTTTTGTTCTATGCATTCTAATCAGAGGAAAGGGAAGTGAGCTCATCCAGCCCTAGAAGCAATCATTTGATGAGGAGAAGCCTGGGTTCTTCTGGATTGACCTCTACTTGTTATTCGCACCTGTTCTTGCAGATGACACATTGAGTCTCAGAACTTGATAAGAAATGGAAAAGGAAGACATTCGAAATAAGTTTCAATCCCACTTCTTTAGGACTGATCATACTCTCTCTATGGAAGCAGGGATGACAATATTGGACACGACTTGTTTGCACTACACAACACGAGGCAAATCCATGAACTATAAAAAAACCCAAATACGACTTGACATGATATGTGTAGCCCCACATTTTGACACGAATATATGCGTATTCATCATAATTTAAATAGTTGGTGTACAGAATCATATTCATGATGATTTATGCTCGCACTACCGTTATACCCTCCATCACAACTTGCAAGCCCTGTATGACAGGTTGGTTCAATTGGAGGAAAATGACGCATGCAGTTAAACCCTAGATTCAAATTTGCCTTTCAGCTTGCTATGTTATCAGTAGAGTTGATTAAGACAACTCACATTATAGTCTATTCTACTTGTCTTTTCAAGTGTATTTGTAGTTATGTAGTATTGGGCACTTGCTTGCTGGCACTTTCAAACTTTGGTTGCGGTTCACAATATAGAGCACAACTGCATGACCATGGTTTGTAACATTATCAGTGATCTGTAGGGTCTTATATTCTCTGAAGAGGAGGTGTCCGCGGCACAGACATGCAAATAAACTTTAAAATCTTTTAAATAAAGTGTAATCTATGAAATAAATCTTTAGCAAATTTGCATGCTCTTTATTATATTTTTAATAAAGTACTATGTAATATCTGTGTGCAAACAATGCTGGTCAACTTCTGCATTGCAAGGTTTTTTTGCTTGTGCTTTTGCTTTCTAATTTTGGAACGAACCCATTCTTATGGAAATGATTTGTGGAAAACATGGATGTAAGAGCTTGTTTTAGCAATTTATCAATCAATTAACTTCCACAGTGAATCATCCAAAAGGTGAGCTTTAATGGTTCAAGAGTCTGTTCAAGAGAGACATTTGATAATCTATAAGTAAAGAGTTTTGGTATGAGGCACCAAGGGGTTGCCAAACCATTTACAAATAGTGCCTGAAGCCAAAAAAGAGTTCTTATTAATGGCTGAAAAATCAGTGAATTACTCAGGCTCTTTGCAGTTATGCAATCTGTTATCTTAAATGGCTTCCGTTTTCTCTTTTTCCTAAATGTATTCCCTGGTCCCAGAAAGTGGCAAGCCATGGGTTTTAGTTTGAAAAGTATATGTGACTAGGCCATGTGCTTTGCTTGGTCTGGGAGAAATGGCTTCGTGCTGCCAGGCAGAGTGTCTTTTCTGTTCCCAATATTTAGGCATAGAGTTGTTTCATGCTTCTTTTGACAATGTTTGAATCTTACATGATGTCGACAGAAAATTGTTCCCAGAACAGTTCCTCGTAAACGAAGCGAACATTTTTATTTATTTTTTATCAGATCTATATATTAATCTTGAATTTTATGCATTCTGTCAATGAAGAGAAGATAGCACCAAGGGAGCTTATTTTGGTATTTATGTGGCAATATATATGCAAGTTCTTTTAGAAATGATATTCATGATGCCAGTATATTATGTCTTTTTTAATATGACCCAGCATTGGACATGCAGAGTTCTGCTTGATTGCCTGTTGTGCGATGTTTCCATTGATTATTACAGTAGTCCCGTCTTTAATTGCCCACAGTGTGCAACTCTATTGATGTGTCTAGACAGGGCCTGTGTTAAATGTTTCTTTCTTTGTGGCAGCAAATCCACACGCTAGTCATGTCTGTCAGTTACACTGGAGTTGAAATAAAGACGATAAACGCACTGGAATCTTGGAATGGCGGTGTTCTTGTGATGATTTCAGGTTCTGTGCAACAAAAGAACTTCAATTGCAGCAGAAAGTTTGTCCAGACGTTCTTTCTAGCTCCACAAGAGACTGGCTATTTCATTCTTAATGACATTTTCCATTTTGTCGAAGAAGACCAAACTCACCACCATCCAGCAGTTCTTCTAGCTCAGAGCAATTATCCTACCAAACTCAGTGCTTCTCACCCAACTCCAGAGCCAGGTAAATATAGTTGTCTTTGATTGTCTAAACTTTCATCTTGTCAAAAAATGCAATCTAATGATGGTGACCTAACATGATCATTTGGAGAAAGAAGGAAGCAATCGTTAAACACAATGATTGCCATGCATGGGGCTCTTATTTAAATAGGTTAATTTCTGCCCAAAAAAAATTGGAAAAAAAGAAGTAGTAGTGGTTTAATTCGCTGTGCTCGGTCTGTTGTTGTAATTCAAGTATGGAATATTATGGTTGAATGGTAGCGTGGAACTGTTTGGTCATTATGAATTCATTCAGAAAATGGTGCTGGAATTAAGAGTAGTCATTTCATAGTGCTAAAGGGAAAAGAAGAGTAGTCGGATTTTAATGCACAAAAATAACTTTCCTTCCGAATTCTAATTTCTTTGTGAAGAATCTGAGAGTTAGCAATGGGTTTTACAGTGCCTACATATATGATGGGCGGGGAAGTGCAGGCACGGGATTTTGCTTCTACATCTGATGCCAAGGAAAACGGCCTAGTTGACAGTTATAGAGTGCCAGAAAGGTCTCAGCCGGTCCCTGAGTCGGAAAGTACAATGGAGGCCAATCAGCCGGCCGAGTCAAATGGCTCCGTACAGAGTATCGTAAATGCTTCTCAAGATAACTCACCAACTTCTGTCGATGAGTCTGTTGGGGAGCCACAAAAGCATACTTACGCCTCTATTGTGCGTGCTGCTTCTAGTAACTTTTCGCCGTTTCAACATAGATACACACCTGATAATTTCGTGATTAAATCTAATGGTAACTTCTGCTGCTTGTTTTCTTAATAGCTGCGTGTTGCCAAAGGACAATCTGCACCATCTGCAGCTCCACCTCCAGTGAACAAGAATTCTTTAGCTGTGTCAGAGTGGGATCATACTCCAGAGCCCACGGGGCAGCAGCCAATTGCACCAACTAATGTGCATGAACCATTTGGAGCAGAGACAGGAGAGGAGATTTCAGGTGTAGAAGATGAAGGTTTGTTTTCCAGCAAACCTATCAGACAATGATTAAGTGTTTTGTGAAGAAGTGTAAAGTAAGCTTTAGCATTAAGTACTTTTGGTGAACCACATATAGTATTTTTCTGAGTGCATTCCAGTTCATCAGTGTTCTACTCGTGTAAAGAATACTATTATAATATCGTAAAAGAATCATTTTTTTTTTCCTTTTAGGTGAAATCAAATCCGTTTATGTAAGAAATTTGCCGCCTACTATTTCTGAATCTGAAATAGAGGAGGAGTTTCGGCAGTTTGGTAAAATCAGACCTGATGGTGTAGTCATTCGGGGTCGCAAGGTTTTGCTCTTGTCCTTTCTAACTGCAAAATTCAAACCAGATTGCTGGCTCTCGTTTCTTGTGCTGAAATGTGTTGATATACAGGATTTAGGTGTTTGCTATGCATTTGTCGAATTTGAAGACATGGATGGTGTACACAATGCTGTCAAGGTATGTAGTTGCATTGGATCACTATTCATATTATATTAAAAGAAGATCTGTTATTTTTCTATTGTGGTGTTTCTGAACCCGGACTTGTGGTATGCAGTTTGACCACTCCACTGATGGTGGTGCAACCTATAGATAATTTACCTATTGACCAATTATTGTTGTTGTGATGCAAGCTGAAAAGTTTGGCTAAGTGGTTAATAATGTGGAAAATGCCGGACAGGAAGTTATAGGCAGCAGGCTCAAAGTACGCATAGTGCACTAATCGTTATTTATTGCCTTTGGGCTTGCATTGAGAAACGAGAGACTTAGTTGTTGTCACTATTTCCACTGGATGAAGTGCACTTTTTTTTTAATTGAATGCTTATACGGTTAACTTCATTGGTACAGTCAATGATCTGAGGAACTTGAAATTTATGGTTAAAAAGTAATGTTACGTATCATCGACTATAAGTCTATTCATGATTGAAGGAAGAAACAACACTGAGAATTCTGATCTCATATGGTCTTAAAATGGTGTATCCTTTTGAAATTTCTGTTAAGATTTCATTGCACAAGGGGAACCAAATTGAGTAAAGTGTAAATGTTGTCTGTAATTGGTTCTATGTCGAGGATGGTTTTTATGAGAGTCTGGTTGTGTTGAGTTTGGCTTGGGTTGGCTTGGGATTGAGGTTAATAAGGGTTTGTATTCATTGACTTTTTGGTCGAAACTCTGTTGGATCAAGTACCTTTTTGGTTGGGCGTGTGACTTTTTAAGATATTCTTTTCTTCAAGTTGCTCTTGAAAATTGTATGCTTCAGACGTTTTTTTGGTAGTTTCCTGCTTTCTATGCAGTTAGGAGATTGCTATTTTCTTGTAGATGACTGTATAATTTGTGGATATATGACTTGGACCATTTGTCGTATATTCTGTAGGCTGGGAGTGCACAGATTGCTGGGCGACAAGTGTATATTGAAGAACGGAGACCGAACAGCAACATTCCGTCCCGAGCAAGTACGCCGTGCATATATGTCTCAGTGTCAATATTATTTATGAATATCCTCTTTATTCTCCAGTTATTAATGATCGACACTTCTCGAGCAGGACGAGGCAGAGGGAGAGGTAGCTACCAAACAGAGTTTTCGAGGGGTCGATTTGGCGGGAGAAATTTTAGCAGGGGAAGTGGGCAGAATGGAGTGGACAGAGAGTACAACAAGCCAAGAGGGAACTGTTTCTATAAGCCAAGTTCTCGACAAGACAGAGGTGTGTTGGGGCAACAGAATCCGAGGAACGGGCAAAGCCTACAAGAGTAGATAAGCTTAGTAGGAGCACAAAATTTTGAGGCTGAACTTTTTGAATTCATCCGATTCTATTCCATCAATTTTTATGACCATAAATGGATAGTGATAGGAGCCAATTTTACTGTTTATGGGAGGACATGCTCTTGAAGAATGGTACCGGATATGGCTTTTGCTAATTTATACGGTATGAGGCTGCAATTCGAGTTATAATCTCCGACATTTCGGAGTGAAATTTATTGACAATCGCCGGTTTTTGCATAAAATTTTTCTTTATGAGTCCAAGTTCTGAACTCATCGGCATCGGCTGAAATAAGAGGTGCACTATCTACTTTGAAATTCTATTATCTGCCTGATTGAGTGATTCGGTTCTGTTCAAACGTTATTGCATGTGTCCTAAAGGTATATAGGTGTTATGCCGAGGATTCGTTTGCAGTTGAAAAGGCCGTCACCGGTACGTCCTTTTTTCCCAGCAGAGTGATTGATTCGTCCGGGATGGCAGCAAGAAAGAGTTGCCAACTGAAGATCTTGATCATGCTGTTAAAATCTACGTCTTGATCATGCTGTTAAAATCTACTTGATTTGAGTGTAGATGATTAATTCATTGTTTCTGTCATGACTCTGTTTATATTGTACCATGTTTGCTCTGATCCTGATGAATCTTTTTGTGTTTTTCATAGAACAAAACACGGTGCTGATCGATTAGCGTCTCTTGTCAGTATTACTGGCTACTGCAAGAAGATGTTCTTCATTTATTTCTATCGAATGACGTGAAGGCTGATTGAACGAACTCCTACAATTTTCTGTTGCGCTGGATCTATCAATAAGGCTGAGACGACTTCACATTTGAATTTAGGTTGAGATACCGATTGAAGTTATTCCCTACTGTTGGATAAATTATTAATATAGTCTAGATAATATGTTCGCATGCAAGCATAATAGCTGAAATCATGGTTATTTGGGTTCATATTGGCTGGAGCCCAATAGCTTGCTTATAAACTTTAAAGTTTTACTACGCTGCAGGTAACACTTCTGAGTATTCCAAATTTGACGTCTCTTAGTGTAATACTTCAAATTGACAAAACTCTTACTATTCTCTCAAATCCTAACCTCTAACACCTTTTGTAACAGATACTGATAGATTCATATTCGAAAGAGGTTCTTTCTAAATTTCTCATGAGATAATTTCTGATTAAATTCGTAATCGGAAAAGGACGGCAATTATAATGCGAGGCTTTGATTCTAAATTGGTTCGAACGCGAAAAGGCACCATCCATCTATCAATTCCGGGGGTCTGAGCCATATCCCCTAAAAACAAGAGGCACATACAATTTGAGATCCCTCATATTTATATTTTTAATAGTTAAGGTCAGATACAATCGGAGATTACTCGTCGAAATTAATAGATAAGACGAAGATAACCTCTTGAACATAAACTGTCCATTTATCCGATTTCTGTCCACAAGACTCGTCAAGATAATATAGATAAGAGTGAAAAAAAAAAAACACTTCCTTAATATGATAGATTAAAAGTGTAAATGTAAATAAGCTGGTTTGAAAATACTAAACCACAAAACTGACAATTCACAGGTCCTTAACCAATATTTCACTCGATTTTCGAATGCAGAACCTTTTATATTGTGGTTTAACGTGTAATTAAAAATATACGATTAGTATGAGTTTCTTTATTCTTATATCGATTGGTGTCTGGAGCTCTTTATGCAATCGAGTAATTTCCATCACGCTTGATAATGCCTTCATCCCACACACATCACCTAATTACCAGAGACACATAGGTCTTTCTTGCCTAGTAATTTGTTTTAATGTTACAAAATATAGATTATTCGCACTCCGGGAGGCTTACCAAAGAAGTTCTAAACCTATTGCAACATTTTTATTCTGATTTTCTATAGGCCAAATAAGCAAATTATCTTATTTTGCTAAAACCAAAAAGGTTAACATCCATCTTTTCCTTTGATTTTATTGGAAGGATAAAAAATTGAAGGTCATAAAATTCTTTAAATCCCGCAAGTGAATCTTTCCTAATGGTATTGAAAGCGCCAATAGTAGTCTTTGGATCAATTCTTGAAATTAGCCAAAGTTTAATGAAATCATTACTGGACCATAAGCGCTTTTAACATGCAAGTCACGTGCAATTCTCTGTGCAATTCTTGCGCATCATTTTCGATCAATTACTGGCATTTTCGTCCAATATAAGAAACTACTTTCTTTCTATCCCACATCTCCTAGGGAAAATCCTGCGTAGTGTTGATAAATCTCGGGGTTCTCTACAATGTGTAACGCATTTTAAAGTCGTGAGAGCCAGTGGGCCCAAAGTGAACAATTAATATTACTCAGTGGTAACAACTGGATCCTTATCGGAAGACAACTATAATGCCATTGCTTGGATGGATGCTCGCGGACGAAGGATTGAAGCTCTTGTTTGGATTAATCCACTGGTTGTCCTCTCTATAATGCCATTGTTTGGATAGATGACACTTGATTATTGTGGAATCTAACTAGAGGCATAGATGAGGGTGAAAGGTGATGCTTTGTTTGGAACTATAGACACTTGGTTATTGTGGAATCTAACCGGAGGCATAGATGAAAACGGTTTACATGTTACTGATGTCTTAAACGCATCGAGAACAATGCTCATGAATCTTAGAACACTAGATTGGGATCAGCCTACGCTGGATACAATGCGTATTCCTGCTGAAAATCATAAGCAATTCTGAGGTAATAGGAGAAATTTCCAAAGTGTGACCAATTCCTGGAGTTCCTATCTCAGGATGTCTCGGGCTCAAGTCTTGGAATTAGCCATTTTTTTTTAAATCATAAAGGGATGTGTCTTGGGCTCAAGTCCTGGAACTAGCCATTTTTTTTTTTCAAATCGTAAAGGGATGTCTCGGGGCTATAAGCATTTTTTATATGCAAGTCTCGTGCATCATTTTTCGGTCAATTAGGGGCATTTCATCCAAATAGGGAACTATTTTCATTCTGTCTCACATTGCTTAGGAGGGAGTCCTCGTCTAACTGATAAGGCTTGGGTTTCTCAACTCTGTATAATATGTTTTAAAGCCATGAGGGCCAGATGACCAAAAGAGGATGATATTACTCAGTGGTAGCCCCCTAGTCCTTACAAGAAGGCAACAATCAATGGTTACAACACGGACGGAGGATTGAAGGCTATCGGATTGACCAATTAAGGAGAGATCACTCGACCATCTGATTGACCAATCAGAGAGAGACCACTCTTGTTTGGATAGGTAGTCCTTATAAGAAGGCGACCGTCAATGGCTACAACATGGACGGAGGATTGAAGGCCATCGGATTGGGAGAGACTACTCTTGTTTGGATTAATCCACCGGTTGTCCTTTCTATAATGCCATTGTTTGGATGGTTGGTCACACCAGCTCCATCTGCAGGAAATTAAGCACATATTTTAGTGCAGTGAAGGAACATGTTGATGTTGTTAAAGAACTGAAGCTTTTGTGGTTGAAGGAACTTGTTGATGCTGTTAAAGAGGCATTACAGAAAGGTGATGCTTTGTTCGGAACTATCGATACTTGGTCATTGTGGAATCTAATATTTCAGTGCAATGAAGCTGCTGTGGTTGAAGGAACATGTTGATGCTGTTAAAGAACTAAAGCTGCTGTGGTTGAAGGAACATGTTGATGCTGTTAAAGAGGCGTTGTAGAAAGGTGATGCTTTGTTTGGAACTATAGACACTTGGTTACTGTGGAATCTAATTGGAGGCATAGATGGGGACAGTTTATATGTCACTGATGTCTCAAACGCATCGAGAACAATGCTCATGAATCTTAAAATACTAGATTGGGATCAGCCTACGCTGGATACAGTGCGTAATCCTGCTAAAAATCATAAGCAATTTGAGGTAATACGCCAAATTGCCAAAGGGTGGCCAATTCCTGGAGTTCTTATCTCAGGATGTCTCGGGCTCAAGTCTTGGAATTGGCCATTTTTTTTAAAGCATAAAAGGGACTTTAAGCATTTTTCATATGCAAGTCACATGCAAGTCTCGTGCAATTCTCATGCATCATTTTCTGTCAAATAGTGGCATTTCGTCCGATATAAGAAACTATTGTCATTCTATCCCACATTGCTTGGGAGAGAGCCTGATCTAGTTGATAAGGCTTGGGGTTCTCTACCATTTGCAATGCGTTTTAAAGCCATGAGGGCCAGTCGGCCAAAGCAGACCATATTAATTAGCCCCGTGGTCCTTTGAAGAAGGTAATAGCCAATGGTTAAAACATGGATGGAGGACTGAAGGCAATCTGATTCACTAATCAGAGAGAGCCCACTATTGTTTGGAGCAAACGTGACACTTTGACGGACCTGGTCAATAACATGCACTGGTGGTTGTGGAGGGCTTGCGATTGCCTTAATGGCCCTTTCAGCTAGGAGCATTTGGCGGCGGATCTCCCCTGGCTCTCGTCTGTGTTCATCTTCTTCTGTGTGCTCTCGTAGCTAGTTTTCTTCTCCGGCCAATGCCTCTAACCCATCAGTCTTCTCGGGCCAACTGCGCATGGCCCGATCCGAGTAGAACCGGATCAGGCAATCCGGTTTGATCCCTTTACCCATAAGTTTTCCGTCATTTTAAACACATTAGTAAGGTCAGGATCTCACAATTTTGTCATAAAGGACTTCAAATTGTCAATTCATGCTTAATTTGACACAAACAATTGGGGGTTTTAACCTTACCAAAAATAAAAATAAAAATGGGGGTTTTACAGATAATCAAGCCAATTGGATCAAATGTGGCCTTTTTTAGGTGTTATATATGTTCTAAGATCAATTTCGAGCTTAAATTCGAGAGAATAGGTCAAATGGACATCTAACTGAGCCGAAAAATGCGACATCGGGTCAACCGTTGACTAAAGTCAGCGACGCATAGTGAGTGGCGTTTCTTCCTCAGTTTCACGAGCGCGCATGAAGACCACAAAGGACATGGCTCGATCTTGATTCACTTGGGACCAAATTGATCCCCGATCAGCAACTTCCAGGCGACTTCCTCGATGCCCAGCTATCTAGGACCAGCTAGCAACTCCACGCCAAAGAAAATCTGTTACAGAAGGTAGGTAAATAAATAAATAAATAAATAAATAAATTCTGCTCGGTAGAGGAGAGTTTTTCAGTTAGTTTTTCATAGAGAAAACAGCTACGAAAAGGTAGGGAGAGAGAGAGAGAGAGGAGGTCGAGAACCATTATTGGTGCCGCGTCTCGTTGTCGCCACCACCATGGCCACGGCCACGGACACCGCCATCCTCGAAGAGTTTTTCGGTCAGTTTGCCCATAAGTCTCATTTTGCCTATATGAGGCACAAATATTAGCACGTCACGAACTTGATCAATTATGAGGCAATGCCTTGGTCTGATTATAGAAATGCTGTGACCAGCTGAGGATTCTTCTTTGATAATTCCCAAGAGAAGTAACGGTTGAGAAACTGGGAAGAGGACGAAACATGATACCGGTTTTTTTTATGACACTTAGAATTTATGTCACATAAAATTTAGATTTCTAGGTTTCTAGGTAGGGCATGGAGGACAACATGGTCGCTCTGGAAGAAAGGTAAATGAAAAGAGTTTTGTGTACCTGCATGCTGGGAGCAAGATGTGAAAATTTTGAAAGGGAAGCTTTGAGATATGGTTGAGCCTAGCTGTATTAATTCGTGATAGTTACCTACATTTAAAAGAGGTGTGTGGCTTGGGCTGTGTTTCAATGTTAAAGTAGGCATTGCTTGACATTATCGAACTGCTTTTAAAGATTTGTTAGAAGACTGAAAAAACAGGCTTGTCAGCACTGAGCAGCGATGCTGTTAAAGATTTTTTATAACTAGAAATGGGTATTGAATGTACAATTTATGATAGATCTGCGATTCGCGGGTCGGTACCTGGGAATTGGTTCTTTCTACTCAGTCTTATATTCTGGATCTGAATATATTGTAATGCACACGGCATCTTTAGGAGCCAGGTTAGTCAAGATTGATGTGCGGCATTGAAAGTGTCTTGTAGCTCATGCCTATTGTCTAGGATAATTAGATATGCTCCTTTTTCTGCGGTGAAAATGCAAGCAATAACTGTGAGTCGTCGTCTCATTCGATATATTTAGCCACAAAATTTCGCTACCTTGGTTTGCTCCTGCTTTGAGTTTCTAACTTGCCATAAATTTGTATCTTCTCATTGGAGCAGCTCAAGGACATTGTCTTGTGTCCACACAGTCGTTATTCAAATCTCATGTTATTTTCCGTTTGGGTAAGACCATCTTGTTATTGGATACCCCCATTTCAAGTTCTAGTATTATCTTGACTGTCCAAATTCACTAAGGCATTCTTTCCTGGTTAATGCTTTTTCAGGGTACAATTGGTTGTAGCACCACTGTCCATAGAGCATTAGAGGCCCTTTTCCTGTTCTAATGAAATTGTCTCCTGTACTTGTGGTTCAAAGAAGTCATTGGATAACTGCTCCTCCCTTGTGGAACAAAATGAATAAGCTAGGAACAAAATACCTAGGCACTTCTGCAGCTTCTCAACTTAGTGCATTGTCATGGCCACCATAGAATCTTCCATTTTTGGATGCAAATTTTGGGACGTTTATGCTACTTTGAGGGAGCAATTCATCAGTTATTGTCGCTCACTGGGAGCTTTGTTTATATGTTCCTTTGTGGGTCAATCTTCTTTCTTTTTTCCACTGATCAATGGTTGGGTAAATCAACCTTCTCAGAACTTTTTTGAGATGTTTCTCTTTGGATTTTTCTGCAATTTTTGAAGGTGTGGAAGAGCCACTTGTTCAGATTGTAGGGACTGTGCAAAGCGAAATTCTGATATTTTTCGCTTGGAGATATCGTCAAGAGGGAGCCCAAGTCCGAGCCCGTCAATATATCTAGTTGGACCCACCTTTATTCATAAGCTTAAGCTAATGAGCTGATTTGGGTATATTAAATGCTCAATACCACATCAATTCTCCGATGTGGGATTTTTCTAACACAACTCACACGTACATTCTAACAATCTCCCTCTCACGTGTGAGCTCCGGTGTTAGATTTGATACCTCTCAATCCAAATATACTTCCGCATCAACATATCTCAACTTGAATATCCATCAACGCCTATCGGGCCCGTTGCTGCACTACAACGTCCATCGGCGCGATTATCCTTCCGCATCAATATATATCAACTTGAATCTCCATCAACGCCTATCAAGCCTATTGCTACATCACAACGTCCATCGACCCGGAAATCACGTTGGCTCCATTTCAACCCGAATCTCCATCAACGTTCATCGGGTATGCGCTGCTACACTACAACGCCCATTGGCCCAGCAACCACGTTGGTACCAGATTACTTCTTGAGACACAATCATCAGATTCCTTCTTACCAATCAAACATCGACTCTGATACCATTTGTTGCGCGGAACAAACGATCGATCGATAAAATAGATAGAATGAGCAAAGAAAATCGTACACCAGATGCACGTGGTTCAGTCGTAGAAACCTACGTCACGGAGAGAGCAGCAACGAATTTCACTATAAAACAAGCGATACACAGAGATTACAAATCACTCGAGTTACACAAACACACTCTTGGTGTTTCCCAGCTCCAATTACATTCAAAAATACACAAAATGTTTGGCCTCCAATTCAGAGCGAAATAATCTCTTAATATCGCAAAGAATTGAAACATAAATCTAACTTCAATATTTAATCTACTTCGACATTTAAATTCTTGATGTAATTTCGTGAATAAATCCACGATATCGCCAACCATTCGACTAAACCGGCGCTTCAAGATCTCCTTCGCTTTCTTCGGATGGAAAGCCACGAGAAACTGGATCGTAGAGAAATCCTTATTTTTTTCCTGAAAGAAGCTTGTCGTCCAACCATATAATATTATATATGCGCATGTATATCACACAGAGGAACGAGCAGACCGACTTCCTCTTGAATCATGTGCGGTCAACCCAAGAAAGTCCGACATGGACTTCTTCTCTGGCACGCAACATCAAGAAAGAAATAGGAAGGCAAATCTTCACTTTATTTATTTTTCTTGTCGACATATTCTGTTCCACCGTGAATGAATATCCCATGGTCCAATTCAAATTCAAAAGTCCCATACAAAATCTACGGAATCCGAATATTGATCTGCCAATATTTTCTTTCTCTATCTTGCTAGGACAATTCTAACTTGAAATCAAGACAAAATAGAAAATATTTAATTCGAAATATTTAAATTTTCATTTCGAGCTTAAACTCGAGATATATTTTAACAATTTACTTCACCTTGTCTCGAAGTCTGAGCCATCTCACAATTGCTTCGTTGATAATTTGACATTATCTGCTACTCTCCTAATAGCCTTGTTGGGCTCAACCGTTACAGATATCATTCAAGTCCAAGCCGTGCTTGAACTTCGCCATAACTGAGTACCTCATCAAAACATTAACTAAAGATGCTCCTTGAAATATTCCATAAGGACTATCTAGCACAAGCTCCTTAATCACAGATAAAGTAAAACCATCGTTGCATCCATATCTGTTAGAAGATCGATCATTTACCTTGTCAATATCAGCAGTTACAGCAACCGTTAGCTCTATAAGCTCCACTTCGCTACAAGCACTATCTGTGTCGATTGCTTCGCTAGTACCTGCTACCTTAGGATTTTTTGATTGCAACTCCACTTTAAGTTGAACACCGTCTAGATCCGTATGAACACTGCCACAATCACTCTTAACCAGAAGTACTGGAGACTCGTCAAAGGTAACTGCTCTGCTGCAAACCGATGAATTTATATTTGGGCACCACAACTAATGGTCACATTCATCTCGTGCATAGTTATGGAATATGCACCTTGCCATCACATCAAGCTTACCATCAATTTCTCGATAATAACACGGGCAACTAAACATTCTAAAAATATAATCATCAACAATATTACCTGACTATACTTTTTCGAGAGTCTGATATCCAATCGCAGTCGATAGGGATCTATTCACTAGGTAGCTCGCCATACTAAGTGCATCTGCTGAAATTCTCCTAGCCAGACCAGCACTAAAGATTTTTTTATGGGCCGTCTCTAGTAATGCACTGCTCATCAATTTTACAAAGTATTGTGGTTTACTAGCACTAGTACGGTGTTTCACTATGCCATTTTTCATGCAAAATTTATTTGCCAACTTCGAGCAGGACTACATGCTACTGTTAGTTCGCACATGCTTGATCAACTTACAAGTCTCCTTTCCGATCAAAGCTCTCGACTGCGTATTCTTGACAACAACATCAAACTTGTGCTTCTGCACAAACACCCAGGCCTTCCTCAAGTAGCCATTAGACTCTCGAACAAATGTTGACGTCTTAGGAGCGAAACTTATCAATGTCTCACCTTGAAGTTTATACAGGCCGCCATGCTTGATTCCTTTCATTATCACCAGGGTACCTCAACAATCTTCAAAACTGCACCTCGTGAAGAATACCTGCATCCAGCTGAATCTAGATCACCCAAGAAAATTAAGTTCTTTTTCAATTCTGGAACACGTCTTACTTCAATCAATGTCCTCACAATATCATCATGCATTTTGATTTTAATATCACCAACACCTATAACATCGCATTCAGCATTGTTCCCCAATTGCACTTTACTACTATCCATGCATTGATAAGAGATAAACCAGTTCATGTTTAGTGTAGCATGAAAAGAACAACTAGAATCCAGAATCCATAATCCATCCGTCAAACGACAAATCCTCAGTGACAGATAAGACACAATTGACATTATCATAATTTTCAGCGATAACTGCAACATCATCCGCAGATTCAACTCTAATTCCTTTTCCTGCTTCGTTTTTCAGCTTAAAATAATTTCTTCTAAGATGCCCCCTCTTGTCACAGTTTCAACAGACATCACCGTCAATTCTAGACTGACTATGTCTATTCATGTTCATACTACTTCTGCTAACATGAGTACTAGCTCTTCCTCTTTCACCCACTAAAGCAACAAATATAGATTTGCCAGATTCTCTTCTACGGATATCTTCACTCTGAATTAAATCTTGAATCCCATCAAACGTCAAACTTGTTGACCCAGAAGAACTACTAATAGCAGTGACAATAGTATTGCAACTATTAGGCAATGAGGATAATAGAATCAAAGTACATACCTCATCTTCAAAGTCAATCTCAACTGAACTTAATTGACTAACGATCACATTTAATTAATTGATATGATTTGTAACTGATGCATCTTCGCTCATCTTCAAATTAAATAGACATCGCATCAAATAGACCTCGTTGATCGCATAGGGCTTCTTGTACATGTCCGATAGGGCTTTCATCAAACCCGCAGTGGTCTTCTCTTTAACGATGTTAAACGTGATCTTACGAGCCAACGTCAGCCGAATAACACCCATCGCTCATCTCTCCAGCAATTTCCAATCGGCTTGCTTCATCGTTTATGATTTCTTCCCATATAGTGGCTTAGGCAGCTTTATCTGATATAAATAATCTTCTATCTGCATCTTCTAGAAACCAAAGTCCTCCTCAAAACTGTCGATTTTCCCTTTAGCTTCTTTTGTCGCCATCGATTATCTTCAACTCAAGCAAGTTTAGTTCTGATACCATTTGTTGGGAGTGCGTAGAGCGAAAGTTTGATACTTTTTGCTTGGGGAGATCGCCAAGAGGGAGTCCAAATCCGAGCCCGTTAATATATCCAATTTGACCCACTTTCACTCAAAAGCTTAAGCTAATGAGTTATGGGTCAACTTAGGTATATTACCTACTCAATATCACATTAATTTTTCAATGTGTGACTTTTCTAACACAACTCACACGTGCATCCTAACAATCTTCCCCTCAAGTGTAAGCTCCAGTGTTAGGTTTGCTCCCCCTCAATCCAAATATCTTTTCGCATCAACATATCTCAACTTGAATCTCCATCAATGCCTATCGGGCCCGTTGCTACACCACAACGTACATCGGCTCGAAAATCACATTGGCCCCATCTCAACCTAAATCTCCATCAACGTTCATCGCACCCGCGCTACTACACCACAACACCCATTGGCCCGAAAATCACGTTGGCACCATATTCTTTCTTGAGACGCAATCACTAGATTCCTTCTTGAGATATTCACTGAAACAGATTGGAGACCCACCAATCAACCATCGACTTTGATACCGTTTGTTGCGTGAAACAAACGATCGATCGATAAAATAGACAGAACGAGCAAAGTAAATCGTACACCAGATGTACATAGTTTGGTCGTAGAGACCTACATCTACGAAAAGAGTAGCAATGAATTCTACTATAGAACAAGCGATATACGGATATTACAAATCACTCGAGTTATACAAACATATTCTTGGTGTTTCCCAGCTCCAATTACATCCAAGAACGTACATCCAAGAACGCACACAGTGTTCGGGCTCCAATTCAGAGCGAAATAATTTCTTAATCTCGCAAAGAAAATAAAACATAAATCTAACCTCAAGATTTAATCAGTTTCGACATTTGAATCCTTGATATAATTTTGCGAATAAATCTGCCATCTCGCCAAGCACTCGACTAAACCGGCGCTTCAAGAACTCCGTCGCTTTCTTCGGATGGAAAGCCACGAGAAACTGGATCGTAGAGAATTCCCTTTTTTTTCCCTGAAAGAAGTCGTCCAACCATATAATATTATATATACGCATGTATATCACGCGGAGGAACGAGCAGACCGACTTCCTCTTGAATCATGTGCGGTCAACCCAAGAAAGTCCGACATGGACTTCTTCTCTGGCACGCAACATCAAGAAAGAAATAGGAAGGCAAATCTCCACTTTATTTTTTTTTTCTTGTCGACATTTTCTGTTCCACCGTGAATGAATATCCCATGGTCCAATTCAAATTCAAAAGTCCCATACAAAATATACGGAATCCGAATATTGATCTGCCAATATTTTATTTCTCTATCTTGCTAGGACAATTCTAACTTGATATATAGACAAAATAGGAAACATTTAATTCGAAATATTTAGATTTTCATTTCGGGCTCGAACTCGAAACATATTTTAACACAAATATCTAGTTGGTGGTTTTTCTTTCACAACAATTGTGGCTTTGTCTGTGATTCAGAAAATTTTACGTGTCAATATCGCTTGTTATTTTGTTTTCTCATCATTACTATAGATGGATTTACGATCTGATACATTCTTTTACCCATAAAATGAATATACATGGGACTCTTTATTTTGTCTTGCAGGGCAAAACTTTTCAAGCTAAACTTGGAGTCGTATACGCCTTCCCTTTCCTTTGAATTGCTAGCAGCCATCCTCTGGAGCATCTGGAAAACGAGGAAATGGTCAGTTTTCAGGGAAAATATTCCAAACGCGATCTCCTTAGTCGAAGAAGTAGCAGCTGTAGTGGAAATTTACAACAAATGGAACAAAAAAGATCCTACCTTTAGAGAAGAAAGAACAGATCCGCAAGTGAGATAGAGACCTCCGAAAAACCCAGATCTGAAACTCAACCTCGATGCCTCTGTAGGGGATAACACAGGGGAAGGAGCCGTAGCTGGAGTTCTCCGTGACTCAGAAGGTGTTTTTGCTTGATGGCCTTGCCTTAAAAATAAGATCTTCTTGCAAAAGCTCTTGCACATGGAATGTAGTTTATGGAGTCGTGGAGCAAGAAGAAAGTACACATCTTCGTTGAATATGACTCACGTACTTTGGTGAGGGCTGTAAACAAAAATGGCGATAATTATTGGGAAGCTGAAGTCCAGGTCTCTGAAGTCCAATCTTTCTTGGCCCATACGTAGAACATCTCCCTAGCTCATTGCAACAATGAAACGAACGTCGTGGCAGACTGGCTAGCAAAAGCCCGCCGTTCAGACATTGTGCCAGCAAATTGGATTTTCAAACCCCCTCCTCACTTGTGGAATTTACTTTGTTTTGATGTCCCTTTATTGAGCCTCTCTTGTAAGGACCCGTGATTTTCTTTCTAGGCAATCCTTTTTCTTGACCTAAAAAAAACCTCGGAGTCGTATAATTACGAAGAACCACCCCCCAAGAAAAGAAGCAAACCTGATTCGGTCAGGGGCACGCCATATTTAAGCGAATCAAAATCTTCCGATGGAACAGATTTCATAATAGAGATAAAACTCAAGACATTAATTTTACAATTCTCCATCTTGGCTCGATGCTTGCGGCCAACTCAATAGTGCTCATAATCAATACCGCTCTCCCAACGCCCCAATGGGCACTCACTCTCTAGAGACGCAAATAGTGCTCAAGCAAAGCTTGAGCTTTGCCAAAGGAATATGTCTAGTCATCATGTTTGCTGGATTCTCTGTTTTTCCAACAGCCATACCTTTCGATAAGACTTCTCGGATGTAGTGTTGCCTGATATTAATATGCTTCGTCCGCTCATGATAAATCAGATAATACGCTAGATAAATCGCACCTTAGTTGTCACAGTGTACACCAACACTTTTCTCTTCTAACTCAAATTCCAAAAGCAAACGTTCTAGCCATATCCCTTCGTTCACTATAAAGGTCAGTGCCACGTACTTTGTCTTAGCCGTAGACAAGACAACGTGGTCCTGTAAGGATGTACTTCAACTAACTGCATCACTTACAAGCGTAAATATATACGTTGCTACATACCTGCACTTAACAATCCACAAAATTAGTGGTCTCTCTACCATTACTATCCCTCCAAAATACTATACCATTGTCTATTGTGCTCTTCAAATATTTGAGGATTCATTTTTCAACTGTTGATACATGATTTTTAATCAATTTTTCTTTAGAAAAATCTTTGAAAATCCATAAAAATTGTAAAAATTGAAAAATCAATTTTGGAAGCCTTGGCCAAGCTTTAGGATCCATTTTTGAACAAAAAATATTTTTTGATATTTCTCGCATTTTTTAATATTTCCCAAAAAAAAATGTGACATTTTGAATCCCAACCATATCTTGAAACTTATGAATGAATGAATGCCTATCAATGCATTTCAATTGAGTCTTACTGAGAATTGATCTCTCTTGAATCGACTAACTAAAGGGGAATGGCTAACTAGGATTTAAGTATGTGGACTAAAGAACTCGACCATGGATTAGTACCTTGATCATAAGAATTATCGAGAGAATTTTTTGGGTTATCAAAGGTCAATCTAAGAATGATTCTAGAATGATTTGCTAGCGTTATGCAATTGGATCACGGATGATTGTATATGACCATAAGTATAATTTGCGAATTATCCTAAATCGATTCCTGATGATCCGTCCTTCAAAACTAGTGATTAACCTTTGTAATTATATGACAACCAAGATTTCCATGGCTCGAATAAATCTTAAATGTGACATTAATCACGGGTCAATATGCGTAACTCCTAAGAGCCATCCGTTAGTTTGAGATGCGCTGGAATGCCCATTGACTGAGCTTGGTCATGAATTGGACTTCGAGATTGGATGTCAGTTATTTAATGATTTCGATATTAATAAATTGGACGTTACCTCATCAAGATCAATTGGAATTAAGGTTTGCCCCATATGAATTTGGAAAAGTGAAATTTTGGACTGCAAAGTAAAAATTACCATTTTATCCCCAAAAATTGCTCATGCCTCTAGAGTTAGATTCGGGCATTTTGGTCTTTTGCCGATCTCCTCTCTTGGCCAAAAATGGGAGGGCATTATTGTCTAAAGAGCCTCTTGCATTATTGATGGAGAAGAGACAAGAATGACCAAAGTCAGAACCCATGAACAACTTCCACCAACTAGTCATTCACCATCACTATTCCTTCAATATTCATGTCATAAACCCTAAGACCAACTTCCACTCACTTTCCCTCCAATTCTTCTTCTTCTTCTTCATTTTGGGATAACCATCTTTCTCTCTCACCCTTCTCCTTATTCGGTCAAACGATAACCATCTTTCTCTCTCACCCTTCTCCTTATTCGGCCGAACACCCTTCCCTCTCACTCTCTCATTTCATTTTCTCTCCCTCTTTCGGATTCCCTCACCCGAATGCCGACCACCGTCTCCTTCGCCATCCATCCACCGTCCGTCGCCATGAACAGGCACCACCTCGACCTCCTCTTCATCTTAGGTCGTGAACCACCTCCGTCCGAGTCCAAAGCCGAGCAAACCGTCGACCACTAGACCTGAACCGAGGAGCTTGGAGGGCTATCTTAAGGAGTTTTCTTGATTAGTTCAAGGCATAGCCTAGTATATAAGAGGATTAGATGGTGAAGTTAAAAGTGTTAATGATGAATTTCCATGGCTATTCTCTTATGATACTTCAAGGAACCAAACCGGACCGTTTCTGCCCAGATTTGAAACCGTGAACTTCGCCGGTTGTCTCCTGGCTTTTCTTGACTTATTTACTTAGTAAGTTGGTTCTAAACCCTTTCTAGGGTATTAGGTTACTAATAGACCTCAATAGATGTGGATTTGAATAAGAATGTGTGCTAATTTGGCTAGGAACTCACTAAGTCCGTGTAATAATGACCCCAAAACATTTCCCCTATTTATCAACCTATTTATAATTTTCCTTAACCATTTCTCTTATGTTCTACCAACCTTTATTTTAACGGTGAACGTAATGAAATAGCAAACATAATAACCTTTAAATATAAACACACATAATTTTATATATGCATCAATACATCTTACATCATCATATAATCTCTCATTCACTTTTTTATAAATAAAACACGGAAGAGATTAACTACTCGATCTCTTCCAGCTACTGTCACCTACATCTTCAAGACTCCACTTCGACAACATCGCTCGGACACATATACATATGAGTGGACTGGCCGAGCAAAGGAGCTCTCGTGGGTTTCATCAATTTCCTAAAAATAAAGGAATGAGTGATCATCCCAGTAAATGATATTACTAGGATTAAGACAGGAATGTCAGCTTTATACTCCACAAAGCTATACTGTGATCCATTATATATATAAACATGAATATTCATTTGTAAATTATCAAATATGTGGAATCTACCACATAAATCTTACTCAAACGCCAAGAACACATCAATCCATGCAAATCACATCGATTGTCATTTCTGACTCGCCAATTCTCGGTGCCTATCCGGGCCATAATATTTGTCTATTCGGGCCATAAATAGTAAGATGTATTTCGGAAATGCTCACTTGTGGGTTCAACGTTACCAAACGGTAATGTCTCGCAAAATCACCTTCATGGGAACGACGGCTCAATATACCCATAATACGAACCATTGAGTCTTTAAGGGAACGTTGTCTATCTAGGCCATAATTGCCTATTCGGGCCATAGTTGCCTACCTAGGCCATACGTCATTCTTCAGATGACTTGCATAAACACATTCTTGTAGGTGCATGCATCAAATTATTTTAATGCAAAAAATATCTTCATGGCTTGACGCAATAACACTCGTGTTGCACACGAAATGCACAGAGCTCATGTCAATATAATGCAATACTTTGTATAAGTAACAAACGGACATTACCGCGTTAGATTTAGTAATCTCATTTACCTGTTGTCACACCCCGCGCCCCAGGCACGAGCACGCGACTCCCTGCAAGCAAATAAAACATCTCTCGTGGTCCCTAGATCCATGACTAAGTCGAGAGATATAATATATATACCAAGCATGCGGAAGCGGTAATAAAACAACTCCTTCGTACAGAATATAAAGTGGGACCTGGATAGCGTAAACACTATCTTACATAACATTCATTTGTTCATACCAGTGCATAAACACTAAATCCGATAAGCAAGGGGGGGTGACGGGGCGAGTACACAAAAGTTCATCAACAGCATCCAAAAAAGAAACATGGTCGGGTTCGCCATCAAAAGATCAGGCTACGAACTAGAACTCCTAAGATAAGCTGCTGGAGTCCTCGGTGTCCTCGACATCCTCCGTCAGCTCATACTTTGAGAATGTCTCTGAGCGAACCTTGATAGTATACTCCATGGTCGCTTCAGCCGATGGCTCCGCGAGGTCCTCCTCGGTCGCCTCAAGCACAATGACCTCATCCTCGGTAAACTTCAAAGTCGAGGTCCTCTCTGGGCCGTTTCGGGAATCGGCAACCTATCCCTCGGCCTGGTCTTGGTCCTTGGTGGGGTGGCACCAATTAGGGATCACTCCCTAGGGTACCTCATGGGGCTTCAACGGCCTAGTTAACTCATTCCCGACTTTCCTAAATCAGGCATCGTATCTATAAGGCTTCTAGTTTATACTACCCTTGTAAACCCACACCACTGTACACTTCCTTACGTATATAGTTCCCTGTCCATCCGGGAACTCATCAAAATATACGGTCATCTCCTTAGGGTCTCAAAAACGTGTGGGCCACATCGTCAAGGCCTAGGATCTGTAAAAAAATAAGGGTCCCCATCAGGGTGAAATACACATCTCAGTAAGGTGGGTCCTAACCCTAGGTTAGGTTGACTGTCCACTTAGGTCGTCACATACGCTAATTATTCAAGCTCACAGATGAACATGCAATTACAATTAAAGATGACAACACATAGATGACGACATGCAGCTATGACATCATACACACTCCGATGATTACGCACACCCGTCCTGCCGCTTCACCACATCCACCAATTTTTGCCTGCCTTATTTTCATGCCCACGATTAGATCGCATCAGGCTCGGTCCTCGTAAATGCATCAGACCGTCATTGAAAACCCGCATAAACGCAACAAGTTTCAATGATTCTCCAAGCCAGTGTCGACACTTTTCATATCTTCGTCCCGCATTTCAACGCATCAGGATCGTGGCCATCACAACCCCGCATCTCATACGCATCAGGGCGCACACAACTTCTACCCCACACCTCAACGCCTCAGGGTGTCAACCACATCACCCCGCGTCTCATACGCATTAGGGACTCACCTCGTCTTCGCCATGCCACAACCACAATTCATGCACACAAGGCCAAGTGCAACTCATGCATAACAATGCATCCGTGGCATGCAAGACGATTCAATGCACAATCAAACATGACCAATTACTTAAGTGAAAAACACAAGCAGACATTAGGGGAACCTATACTTTCTTAGCATACACAAGGGTCAGTCACGCTAAGTTTCTCAAGAAACAATCCCAATTCCACCCGACTCACCCAATCGAGTCCAATCCTCCTATCCTAAGTTTAGGATTCCCTTACCTTGAGTTTGATACCACAAAAATTCTCTTCTTGGGTCCTCAAAGATTCAGCCCCCAATGGGCTACGACCAATCTCACTGCGCAACCTATAATTTCTACTCAATTGTCAATTTTCCTTGTCCAATTCAACAATCCATGAATCACAAGCCTTCATTAACATATTCTCATCATTATAGCATGTCTAAATCACCAAATTGAGACTCAAAACCCATAGCCATCAGCCTCCACAGATTCGATCTTGCACAGAACCGAATCGGCTATTTTCGGTTCTGTGCAAACCGAGCATAACCAGCCCTAAATCTCCACCAAATCCATCATTTAATCACTAACCTACTTCTTAACATGTCTATTTAAGGGTCTAAGAGTCTCACCGAGAGTTTGAGGTCGAGTCGTTGCCGGAATCCCGTCGAAAGTTGCTGGATCCTCCAAGGCAGTAAACCGGCAGATTCTGTCCATTGTTCACAAGATCCATTTGGGGTAAAAAATTCATCAAATCAAGCCCAAATTTTTACCACAGATTGATATACAAGTGCGCTAGACCTCCACTAAATTTGGTCTCAAGATTCCAATATTTTGATGTCCTAAGGGGTTAGAAACTCGACCTACCTCAGATTGGGTCAGATTCCGTCGACTTATGGGAAAAAGCTTGGTCGGAGTTCCTTTGTGGTTCAATCAACTTGTTTCCACTTCAAGGGGGTTAGAAGGAGGTGGGGCTAGGTTTAGGTGGTCGGCGCGCCGGCTGGTGGTAGCTGAAAGTGGTGTCGGCGGCAGCGAACAGGAGGTCTAGAAACTATCGCTAGTGGCAGCAAGAGGAAGAACGAAGAAGAAGAAGTTGGCGTGAGCTTAGGGGGTGCTATGGCTGGCCAAAGGGAGAGGAGGGAGAGAGAGAAAAAGACTATATACACTCCTCAAGTCAATGGTTGAATGGTAGGTGTGTAATAGTGGACATGACCACTCTTTAGTCCATCCTTTGACACATGTCCTAAGTGTCATTCAAGCTTGATCCAATGGTCACCATTCATTCACTTTTTCGGCAGCCTTGGGGAGTGTATGAAGACCAAAATGCCCTTTCTTCATTGCATGGGCAAGGCTTAAGCTTGAGGGGCAAAAGGGTAATTTCATCCCCGACGTTCGGAACATCGTTTTTCTCGTTTCAATAATCTTCGATAGGGCGCCGGCCAATCCGAACATAACGTTAGAATTCTTGATTTTCATATCACATTTAGGACTCGTCAATTCATGGCGACTTTTGTTGTCATGTAATTGTGAGGGTCTATCACTAGTCCTTATGGCCTCGATCGTCACTGTCCGATTTAGAAAAAAATTTGCAAATTATACATTGGTTAAGTGGCATCATTCGCGCTCCAATTGTATAGCACTAGCAAATGCATTCCTTAATCGTTCTTAGATCTGCCTTTTTATAGTTCTAAATATCCCCTCGACAATCCTTATAGTCAAAGCGTCATTTCTTATCCGAGTGCCCCAGGTCCACGTACCTAGTCTCGCGTTAGCCTTTTCCTTTTGGTCAGCCTACTCGAATTGATCAGATTCGAGCGAGATACGACTGAAATACATCTCTAGATTTACTTCTCGTTAATGAGACTGAAATTGACTAGAAATCAGAATGTCACAACTCTTCTTCCCTTACAAAAATTTCGTCCCCGAAATTTACATCAAACTTAATTACTCAAATAAATGGGGGTGTTGTCACCTCATCAGCTCTTCGTTTTCCCATGTGGCACCTTCCGTTCCATGGTGCTCCCACACTACCTTGACTAGTGGGATCTTCTTATTCCTGAGTATTTGGTCCTTCCGGTCCTCGATCCTTATCGGCTTCTCCACATAAGACACCCGATCGTCCACTTCTATAGTCTCATAGTCCAACACATGTGTCAGATTTGGTTCATACTTTCGCAGCATCGACACATGGAATACATTATCTACCTGGGATAGATTAAGCGGCAAGGCAAGCCTATAGGCTAAGGCTCCAATTCGCTACAATATTTCGAACGGGCCTACATACCTTGGGCTCAACTTCCCCTTCTTTCCAAATCGCGATAATCCTCTCATCGGTGACACCTTGAGGAAGACGTGATGCCCCACTTGAAATTCCAAAGGCTTACGCCACTTATCTGCGTAGCTCTTTTGACGACTTTATGCCGTCTTCAGTCTATCCCAAATTACTTTCATTGCTTCCATCGATTGCTGTACCAACTCTGGGCCTGTGATACTTCTTTCTCCAACCTCATCCCAGCAAATCGGGGTTTTGCAGGCCTTTCCATAGAGTGCTTCAAATGGTGTCATTTGGATGCTCTACTAGTAGCTATTATTATAAGCAAACTCTACCAAATGTAGCTAATCTTCCCATCCAACTTTAAAATCTATGACGCATGCTCGCAGTATATCCTCTAGGGTCTGAATCGTCCTTTCTGACTGTCTGTCCGTCTGTGGATGATACGCCGTACTAAACTGTAGTTGGGTTCCCATAGCTTCTTGCAGACTCTTCCAAAAGTTTGTCGTGAATTTGGGATCTCTATCCGAGATGATCGTCATAGGCACTCCATGTAGCCTCACTATCTGTCTCATGTACAACTCTGCATACCTATTCATAGCGAAGTCCTTTCGCACCGGGATGAAATGTGCGGACTTGGTCAATCTATCCACAACTACTCATATAGAGTCGTGACCTCTCTGACTCCTTGCGAGTCCCATCACAAAATCGATCGTTATATGCTCCCACTTTCATTCCAGAATCTCCAGTAGCGGTAATAGTCCTCCAGGCTTACAGTGCTACGCTTTTACTTGCTGGCATGTCAAGCACTTAGCCACATACTTTGCTACGTCCACCTTCATCCTGTTCCACAAATAGTGTTGTCGTAAGTTCTGATACATTTTCGTACTCTCATGGTGGATGCTATAATTGCTCCCGTGAGCCTCTGGAAAAATCCTTTCCCTGAGTCCTTCATCCTTTGGCACCCATAGTTGTCCTTGGAACTTCAAAATTTCGTCCCCTGACCCTGAAATCTAGTTTTCTTTTTGTCGTGTCCATCTCGAGAATCTCCTGAATCTCTGGCGTCGCGTCCCACGCCCTGGGCACGACCTCACGATTATCCCTGCAAGCAAACCAAATGACAATCTCTCGGCGGTCCCAAGATCTGCCTATAACTCAAGTCGAGAGATGTAATAAAAGCCATCAAACATATGGAAGCGATATTCACATAAACCCCGTACAATAAATATATTAAGTGGGACCTAGGATAGCATCACATATGTCATACATCAAATGAACTATTCATATAGACATCAGCTACAACAATCCGCTAAACAAAAGGGGACAGGGTAAGCTTATCAAAAAGGAACATCCACTAAGCCAGCAAGAACCAGGTCAGGTCATCATCAGGATGAGCTGCTGGAGTCATCTGTCTTCTCTGCGTCCTCAGTCGGCTCGTACTTTGAAAATATCTAGGACGGGACATCCACAGAATCCTCCATAGTCGCCTCCTGCGATTGCTCAGCAAGGTCACCCTCGGACGCCTCCAAAACTATGACCTCCTTCTGCTCCTGCTTCTCGGTGAACTCCAAGGTCGGTGTCCACTCGGGTTCATTCCTAGACCCTATCACTGATCCCTCAGGCGACTCCTGCTTAGCTACAGTCTGGCACCAATCGGGTATAACACCCTGAGGCACCTCATGGGGTTTCAGTGGCCCCGTTTGTGTATCTCCTTCCCTCTTGAACCACGCCTCGAATCTATGAGGCTTCCACTCAGGCTTACCCTCGTCGACCCATACAACGGTACACTTCCTAACATAGCCTATCCGGGAACTCATCAAAATAAGTCGTCATCTCTTTTGGGTCCCCAAAATGAATTGGCCACATATCGCTACGGCTTAGGATCTGTAAAGTAAAGGGTTCCCAAAAAAGGGATGAGATACTCATTTCAGTAAGAAAATCCTAATCCTAGGTCAGGTTGACAGTCCACTCAAGTAGCCGTACTACTCAGTAATTTCAACTAAGGAAACATATATGCATATCAATCACAATCAATAAACAACAACACACAGAAGACATGCATGCAATTATGACGACACGTCGCACTCAGATGCACATGCACTTTCAGCCTGTCACTTCACCATCTCCATCAACCTCTACCCGTCTCACTTTCCAGCTTGCGAACTAGTCGCCTCAAGCTCGGTCCGCGTAAACGCATCAAACCGTCATCGGTGACCCACGTAAACGCATTAGGTCCCGATGAGTCTCCAGGCAAAGCTCATTAACTCTTACTCCGTCCCGCGGACAATTCGCATCAGGACCGTGGCTACTCAACCCCGCGACTTCATCGCATCAGGGGGCCACACAACCATATTTCACCCCGCGATCTTGTCGCCTCAAGGTCTCAACCTCCCGCCCTGCGTCTCACACGCCTCAAGGCCTCGCCATGCCATGTACATGCCACACTCATGATTTATACCTTAACCATCAATTCAGTTGCACACCCACTGGCAAGTGCCCATTCATATACGTTTCATAAATCCCGTGGCATGCAAATCAATTCAATGGTATACAGACATGGAAAGCAATCTCAGGCATAAGCAATATCATGCAATCATTCCTTAACGTCTTAGGACATATCAAAATTATCCCATTTAACAATCTCACCTAAATCATTCCAATCGACCCTTGACTTACCCAATCTAGTCCAATCCCCCTAATCTAGGTTTAGGAAATGCCTTACCTTAGCTCGGCAAAAAAAATTTCCCTTCTTGAACCTCCTAGGATTCAGCCAACTCAAGTCCAAGGCCAATTTGTCGCGCAACCTAGAATAATCAACCGATTCATCAAATTTTCGTACTAAATTCCTCAATCCATCAATCCCAACCATTCATAACTTAACCCCTCATCTTCTTACCATATCATAAATACCAATTTGCAGCTCAAATTCGTCAACCACAGCCCTTAACAAACCCGGTTTGGGCCGGGCGCCGAATCGATTCCATTCGGTTTTGAGCTAATCGGGTCCAATCGATACTAATCTACTCCAAATCCTTCAATTATACACTATCCTACCCCTTAACATATCTACCTAACGGTTTGGGAGACTCACCGGTTGTTTTGAGTCAAATGGCCACCGAAAATTCGTCCAAGATTGCCGAAACGCCCACGGTCAGAATAATGATAGTTTTGGGCAAAATATGCAAGGCCGGTTCATGGTAAAAAACTTATCAAATAAATCCTCAATTTTTACCACAGAACCCTACATATGTCTACTGAGTCTCCACAAAATTTGAGCTCAAGACTCCAAGAATTTGACCAACAAAGGGACTAAGACCTGAACCTACCTCCGGTTGGTTCCAATTCTGTCGGCCTGTGGGAGATTGCTTGCCTAGAACTCCATAGTGCTCCAAACGACCTGATTCTTGTTGGAGGACGTCAGGAAGACATGGATCTTCACTATGGTGGTCGGCTGGCGATCTATGGGTGGCAGGAAAGGCAGGTCGTGGCCAGCGAATAGGCAGCGTGGATCTGGTCGGCGGTGACAGAACAAAGAAGAAGAAGAAGATGGAGGCTTCGGTGGTTCTCTTGGGGGCAGCTAGCCGAATGGGTTGAGGAGAGAGAGAGGAGAGAGAGAATTTGTTATATCCAAAATTTTGGTCAAATGAGTTGAATGTTAGGTGAGCTAAATAGTTGATATGACTATACACTTGACACTTGTCATGTTGTCTTCCCAATGAAGATCCAATGGCCCTCAATCATCCATCATTTTCGGCAGCCTAAGGGAGGTATAATGTCCATTTTTCCCTTCTTTACTTGTAAAGGCAAAGTTCTAAGCTTGAGGGGCAAAACGACCATTTACCCTCGACATTCCGAACGTCATTTTTCTCGTTCCAAGATTATTTGATAGGGTGACGACCAATCCAAATGAAGTTGAAATTATTGATTTTTCATTTCAAGCTTTTCAGGACTCGTTTTTGATAGTTTTCTCTATCAGACGTGATTCCAACCTATCCTGAAATGACGGGTGGCTTTTATAGACATTACACCTATCGACCCCGTGATTCATATCACGTTTAGTGCTCGTCAATTTGTGGCGGCTTTGGTTGTCATGTGATTACGAGGATTTATCACTAGTCCCTATGGTCTCGATCGTCACGGTCCGATTTAGGATAATTTTTCAAATCATACGTTGGTTAAGCGGCATCACCCGCACTCCAATCGTATGACATTCTCAAGGTAATCCTTAATCAGTCTTAGATCGGCCTATTGGTGGTTCTAAATATCCCCTCGACAATCCTTATGGTCAAAGCGTCACTTCTTATCCGAGTCGCCTAGGTCCACTTACCTCGTCTCGCGTTAGCCTTTTCCCTTTGGTCAGCCTACTCAAATTGATCAGATTTGAGTAGAATACAACTGAAATACATCGTTTGATATATATAAACTTCTCATTACAGAGTCTAAAACTGACTAAAAATCAGAATGTCATATCTGGGTTCGTAGACTGTAAGGTCTTTATTCCTTCCTGAACCTCAGGTTCTACCCTCAATGTAGCTATCAAACTGGGCAATTGACAGACTTCTAGTCTGAACTCAGAATCTCTCAAGTCTTTTATCATCGACCAACTTCTCACTAGCAGACATGCGATGCTTGACTTTCGACTAAGTGCATCTGCTACTTTGTTTGCCTTCCTAGGGTGATACAATATATCACAATCATAATCCTTCAGTAGCTGCATCCACCGACGCTGCCTCATATTCAGCTCTTTATGGAAAAATAGGTACTTTAAGCTCTGGTGGTCGGTATAGATCTGAAACTTCTCGCCACATAGGTAATGTCTCCAAATCTTCAGAGCAAATATAATCGCCGCTAACTCCAGGTTATGCGTTAGGTAGCTCATCTCATGTGGTCTTAACTATTTGGATGCGTAGGCCACTACTCTTCCATGCTACATCAACACACAGTCTAATCCTTTCAGCGAGGCATCGTTGTATATCTCATAACCTCCCAGTCCTGATGGAATTGTCAGCACTGGTGCGGTTGTCAACCTATGCTTGAGTTCTTGGAAACTCCTCTCACATTTGCCTGTCCATTCAAACCTCGTTTCCTTCTTCATCAACAGCGTCAATGGGATGGCTATGGATGAGAATTTCTCCACAAAACATCTGTAGTATCTTGCCAGTCCTAAGAAACTTTTGACTTCAGTAATCGTAGTAGGCCTAGGCCAATTTGTTACAGCCTTGATCTTCGCAGGATCCTCTGTGATTCCTTCACCAAATACTACATGACTAAGAAATGCTACCCTGTTCAGCCAAAACTCGCATTTACTCAACTTCGCATAGAGCGAATGCTCCTTCAAGGTCTGTAGGACAATCCTCAAGTGCTCTTCATGTTCTGCATCACTCCTCGAGTAAATCAAGATATCGTCAATGAAAACTATGACGAATCTATCTAGAAATTCCTTAAATACTCGATGCATCAGGTCCATAAAAGCAGCTGGAGCGTTGGTCAATCCAAACGGCATCACTGTGAACTCATAATGACCATACCTCGTCCTAAAGGCAGTCTTAGGTATGTCTTCCTTATTGATCCTTAATTGGTGATACCCGGTCCTCAAGTCAATTTTTAAAAATACCGCCACTCCTTGCAACTAATTAAACAGATCATCAATTCTCGGCAGTGGGTATTTGTTCTTCACTGTTATTTGGTTCAGCTGTCGATAGTCAATGCATTGGCCCAAAGACCCATCCTTCTTCCTTACGAATAGCACCGGTGCTCTCCACGGCGAAGCACTCGGTCGGTAAATCCCTTATCTAGCAGTTCCTGCATCGGCACTTTAACTCTTTCAGCTCTGACAGGGACATCTTGTAAAGTGCCTTCGAGATCGGTTCGTTCCCAGGGGCTAACTCGATTACAAATTCTATTTCCCGTTCTGATGGTAATCTTGGCAACTCTTGGGGAAACATGTTAGGAAATTCACGAACTATCGGAATACTCTCTAACTTTGGCTCTTCGACAGTCGTGTCCATTACTGCCACTAAGTATGCCTGACACCCTTTAGACATCAACTTTGTCACTTCGAGAGATGAGACTAAGGGAATCGAGATTTCTCCTCGACTTCCCACCAATTCAAAGCTAGGGCAGTCTCTCGGATAAAATCGGATTATCCTACTACCACAATCCACTACTGCCCCCTGCTTACCCAACCAATCCATCCCTATGATTACGTCAAAATTATACATGGGCAATAAAACTAGGTCAATACTCTCCTTAGTCCCTCCAATCACGATTTCACAATCAACACAGCCCAACGAAACCAGTATATTATCCTTTAACGGTGCGGCAACATGCGGAATTATATTCAACGGTTTTAATTTCATACCTACCAAATCAGCAAACTGTGCAGACACAAATGAATGCGTGGCACCAGGGTCAAACAATGCGTATGCAGCTTGGTTGCACAAGTAAACCGTACCTGTGACCACACCTGGTGCTTCCTCTACCTCTCTGCGTGCTACTACATACACCCTTCCCTATGTCGGTGGTCGATTCTGCTCGATTTGGGGAGTAGCAGTCGACGGCCCAGCCTGCGGCCTTTGTCCTTGAGATCGATTTGTCGGAGCTTGATTCGGGTACGTCCTCATCTGGTGGCCCAGTTGGCCACACTTAAAGTAAGCCCCGATCCTTACCGGGCATGGCCCATTTCCATGCCTCCTGCCACAAAGGCGGCAGCTCCAATTTGTGAGGTTTGGCGACTTCACAAAATTTTTCCGTACTGGAGGCACAAAACGCCTATTGCCCACCATCGGTCTCTTGCCTAGCTGGCGGTTATCTCTGAATGGTGTGAACTGCGATCCAGTTGCGGTATTTCTCTCTTTCAAGTCCCTTTCAATCACCTGGCCTCGTTCGTAGATCTCCTTGTAAGTCCTTAGATTCAGGGCAATCATCTGACTATGGAGCTCAGGCCTCAAACCGTCCCTATATCTCCATTCTTTCTTCTAAGGATCTTCTACAGATCGAGGTGCGTACCTCGACAGCCTCAAGAACTCGACCTCATACTAATCAACTGTTAGTTGGTTCTAACGTAGCTGTAGAAATTTTACCTGCTTCCTTTCCCTGGCCGTCTCAGAGAAGTACTTATCGTTGAACGCCGTCTTAAAGGCATCCCAGTTCATGGTCGTTCCTTTAGGGAAAACTCCATCCTTGGTGGTAGCCCACCAATCATTTGCAGTACCCTCCAGCCGGTATACTGCTAGCAACACTTTCTCTTCATTTGTGCACCTCAGCAATCCAAAAGCTTTCTCCAGCTTCTCAATCCACTTGGGTGCTAGCTCGGGATCTCCAGTCCTATCGAACTGTGTCGGCTTCAGCTTTATGAACTGCTCTACTAGCTGACCCATCTGTCTGGCCACGACAATTTCCTCTTGGGCACTCATAGCCTCATTGCCCTGGCCATGTTCATTCTGATTTCCATTGCCACCGTTGTTACCGTTGTTGGCGTTGACGGCAGCTACGGCAGCTCCTACTGCCTAGGCGATGGCAGCGTCCCGATCTTGGGTCTGCCTATCAATAAGGTCACCAATTCTTTCCAGTGCCCTCAACACACCATCCATCCTTGGATCTTCTGCTACGGGTGACCTCGAGTTAGAGGCTCCGCCTCTTGGTTGTCCAGACCTTCTAGACGGGTTGCTCATCTTTATCTTTCTACTGAATCTGATCCACCACAAGTTTAACAAGGAGTTAGTAACTCACTCATTCATCCAAATCTAGAGCTACTAACTAATCCTTAACAAAAACAGTTACAATACAGCGATACTCCACACAACAAGTTCTAGAGACATTTCCATAAATAGCCTATGGCCATTTCTCAGTTTCGTTCACTCCAACGGTTCACTAAAACCAAGCACACTCATTCATTCAACAAGCCAAGGTCCAGAAATGACCTCCAACTCTAAGTAGGAAACTTAGTCCTTAAGCATTACCACAATCTTGCTAAGACCAAATGCCAACCATAGGTTACAAAGTCACATGCTATACACCCCATGCATCATCTTAACCAGTCTCCTAAGGTCTCGCTATCCGTCTAAGTCCCAATTTAATCCTCCTTATTATTCCAATCCTCAATCAACTTTGGATCGAGCTGACCTTGCTCCGATACCAAACAAGATGGGGATGTCACGCTCCGTGCCCTAGGCACGAGCACGTGACTCTCTGCAAGCAAATAAAACATCTCTCGTGGTCCCAAGATCCATGACTAAGTCGAGAGATATAATATATATACTAAGCATGTGGAAGCGGTAATAAAGCAACTCATTCGTACAAAATATAAAGTGGGACCTAGATCGCGTAAACACTGTCTTACATAACATTCATTTGTTCATACCAGTGCATAAACACAACATTCGATAAGTAAGGGGGGCGACGGGGCGAGTACACAAAATTTCATCAACGGCATCCAAAAAAGAAACATGGTCGGGCTCGCCATCAAAAGATCAGGCTACGAACTGGAACTCCTAAGATGAACTGTTGGAGTTCTCGGTGTCCTTGACATACTCCGTCGGCTCATACTCTGATAATGTCTCTAAGCGAACCTTGATAGTATCCTCTATGGTTGCCTCAGCCGATGGCTCTACGAGGTCCTCCTTAGTCGCCTCAAGCATGATGACCTCATCCTTGGTAAACTCCAAAGTCGGGGTCCTCTCCGGCCCGTTCTGGGAACCAACAATCGATCCTTCAGCCTGGTCCTAGTCCCCGGCGGGATGGCACCAATTAGCGATCACTCCCTGGGGTACCTCATGGGGTTTTAACGGCTCAGTCGACTCATCCTCGACTTTCCTAAACCAGGCCTTGTACCTATGAGGCTTCCAGTTTGTACTGCCCTCGTCAACCCATACCACTGTACACTTCCTTACGTATATAGTTCCCAGTCCATCAGAGAACTCATCAAAATATACGGTCATCTCCTTAGGGTCTCCAAAACGTATGGGCCACATCGTCAAAGCCTAGGATCTGTAAAAAAATAAGGGTCCCCAACGGGGTGAGATACACATCTCAGTAAGGTGGGTCTTAACCCTAGGTTAGGTTGACCGTCCACTCAGGCCGTCACATACCCCAATGATTCAAGCTCACAGATGAACAGGCAATTACAATTAAAGATTACAACACACAGATGACGGCATGCAGCTATGACATCATACACACTCCGATGATTACGCACACCCGTCTTGCCGCTTCACCATATCCACCAATTTCCGCCCACCTTATTCTCATGCCCGCGATTAGATCGCATCAGCCTCGGTCCGCGTAAACGCATAAGACCGTCATTGACAACCCGCGTAAACGCATCGGGTTTCAATGATTCTTCAGGCCAGTGTCGACACATCTCATATCTCCGTCCCGCATTTCAACGCATCATGATCGTGGCCATCACAACCTTGCATCTCATACGCATCAGGGCACCACACAACTTTTACCCTGCCCCTCAGCGCCTCAGGGTGTCAACCTCATCACCGCGTGTCTCATATGCATCAGGGTCTCACCTCGTCTTCGCCATGCCACAACCACAATTCATGCACACAAGGCCAAGTGCAACTCATGCATAACAATGCATCCGTGGCATGCAAGACGATTCAATGCACAATCAAGCATGATCAATTACTCAAGAGACAAACGCAAGCAGACATTAGGGCAACCTATGCTTTCTTAGCATACACATGGGTCAATCACGCTAAGTTTCTCAAGAAACAATCCCAATTTCACTTGACTCGCCCAATCGAGTCCAATTCTCGTATCCTAAGTTTAGGATTCCCTTACCTTGAGTTTGATACCACAAAAATTCTCTTCTTGGGTCCTCAAAGATTCAGCCCCCAATGGTCCACGACCAATCTCACCGTATAACCTAGAATTTCCAATCAATTGTTAATTTCCCTTGTCCAATTCAACCATCCATGAATCACAAGCCTTCATTAACACATTCTCACCATTCTAGCATGTCTAAATCACCAACTTGAGACTTAAAACCCATAGCCATCAGCCTCCACAGATTCGGTCTTGCACATAACCGAATCGGCTATTTTCAGTTCTGTGTAAACTGAGTATAACCAGCCCTAAATCTTCACCAAATCCATTATTTTATCACTAATCTACTTCTTAACTTGTCTATCTAAGGGTCTAAGAGTCTCACCGAGAGTTTGAGGTCGAGTCGTCGCCGGAATCCCGTCGAAAGTTGCCGGATCCTTCAAGACAGTAAACCGGCAGATTCTATCCAATGTTCACAAGACCCATTTAGGGTCAAAACTACGTCAAATCAAGCCCAACTTTTTACCACAGATTGATATACAAGTCCCCTAGACCTTCACAAAATTTGGTCTCAAGATTCCAACATTTTGATGTCCTAAGGGGTTAGAAACTCGACCTACCTCAGATTGGGTCGGATTTCGTTTGCTTCCGGAAAAAAGCTTGGTCGGAGCTCCTCGGTGGTCCAATCGACTTGCTTCCACTTCGAGGGGGTCGGCAGGAGGTGGGGCTAGGCTCAGGTGATCGGCGTGCCGGCTGGTGGTCGCCGAAAAGTGGTGTCGGTGGCAGCGAACAGGAGGTCTAGAAACTATCGCCGGTGGCAGCAAGAGGAAGAAGGAAGAAGAAGAAGAAGTTGGCGTGAACTTTGGGGGTGCTATGGCCTGTCAAGGAGAGAGAAGAGAGAGAGTAAAAGACTATATACACTCCTCAAGTCAATGGTTGACTGATAGGTGTGTAATAATGGACATGACCACTCTTTAGTCCATCCTTTGACACATGTCCTAAGTGTCATTCAAGCTTGATCCAATGGTCACCATTCATTCACTTTTTCGGCAGCCTTGGGGAGTGTATGAAGACCAAAATGCCCTTTCTTCATTGCATAGGCAAGGCTTAAGCTTGAGGGGCAAAAGGGTAATTTCATCCTCGACGTCCGGAACATCGTTTTTCTCGTTTCAATAATCTACGATAGGGCACCGCCAATTTGAACATATCGTTGGAATTCTTGATTCTCTATTTTCAATTTTCAAGACTCGTTTATGATGTTTTTCTCCGTCAGACGTGATTCCAGTCTATCCCGAACCGACGGGCGGCTTTTGTAGACGTTACACATATCGACCCTGTGATTCATATCACATTTAGGGCTCGTCAATTAATGGCAACTTTGGTTGTCATGTAATTATGAGGGTCTATCACTAATTCCTATGGCCTCGATCGTCGCTGTCCGATTTAGGAAAATTTTACAAATTATACATTGGTTAAGCGGCATCCCCCACGCTCCAATTGTATAGCACTAGCAAATGCATTCCTTAATCATTCTTAGATCGGCTTTTTTATGATTCTAAATATCCCCTCGACAATCCTTATGGTCAAAACACCATTTCTTTTTCGAGTGCCCCAGGTCCACGTACCTAGTCTCGTGTTAGCATTTTTCTTTTTGTCAGCCTACTCGAATTTATCAGATTCGAGCAAGATACGACTGAAATACATCTCTAGATTTACTTCTCGTTAAAGAGTTAGAAATTGACTGAAAATTAAAATGTCACACCTGTACTTGGATTATGTATTTTATCCTACGATGGATAAAACAAGGTGGAATAGAAAGGCGACAGCGTGAGGCAGTGCGACTGCGGTTTGAGGCGATGATGACTTGAGGTGGCGTGAGATAAATGGGGAGAGGAGAGAGAGACAGAGAGAGGTGAAAATGATGAGGAACCATGGGGACCCCTAGCCTATTTATAGTCTTATTTTTCTAATTTCTTTTTCATTGACTTATTCTACAAGACACCACTTTACATGTTGTCATTGTCTCATTTTTATTCATTTCCACATAATCTTTTTAGTTTATGGGACTAATATTAGGCAACATCATATTGGAACATGTGTTCCAATTAATTTATGACACTTACCTAGTGTCACGCCCCGCTCATCTTACGAATGCGCTCATCCGTAATAGCCGTAAATTCTGTTCCATGATACCCTTTCTTACGGCGGCAAATAAATGGGACTCGCATGCGGAAGAGTAAAAGAAAAATAATTACATAGCCCCATGCATGATAATTCAAAACAAAATGAAGAATGAGACACGGGACAAAGGAAAGGGTAATTTACATTTTAAGAGGACGTGTTTATACAAACGAGGCAAGGAATTAGCTACTACAACTAGTTTAGGTCGAGGAATATAAAAGGGCAAACAAAAGACAACCACTAAGCCCCACAAAAGAAGATCGTCACCACGAAAAGACAACTCCACAATCGTGAGACGTCGAGCCACTATGTGGTACTAATATCATCGGCTTGCTTATGTCCTCAGCGGGATCATAGTCCAAGAAGATTTTTGATCGGACTTCTATGGTGTCATCTTCCGTCTCGTTCTCGGAATCAGAAATCTCAATCACCTCGATGTTCTCCTCTCTAGCTGGGGTCTCCTCCAGAATGTTCCTCGAGCCTACCATTGAACCCTCTACTTCCATGTCATCACGAGAACGATGGCACCACGATGGGACTACACGTTTTGGAGCCTCGTGAGCCTTTAAAGGACTAGTGGTAACTTCCCCAACTCTCTTGAACTAGGCCTCGAAATGATGTGGCTTCAAGTATTCTTCCCCCTCATCAACCTACACTATCATACTCTTCCTAACACAAACCGCACCTCGTCTATCTGGAGATTCGTCAAAATAGGCCGTCGTCTCCTTCGGGTTGCCAAGACGAATTGACAGCATTTTCAGGGCTGGGGATCTGGAAAAAGAGAGATCCTACGATGGGGTGAGACTTACGTATCAGCAAGTTAGCCTAATCCTAAATTAGACCCTCAGTCCTTCCAGACAGTATAGTCATAACAACAACAAACATCCAGTGGCATAAAGACATGTATCGTTTATATGAAAGCATCATAACGTACAACTTGCGCAGAAATTGACATCTAAGATCAGATATAAAGAATGTGACCTAAGCTGCTGTGCTAGCCAAGAATTATAGCAATATCATAGGAATTTATAATAACTTCAATTCTCAAACCACAACTCAATAGACTATCACGACAAATAAACCCGCGTTAAGATGCGTCAAGTTTACTAACCAATTTTCAATTCATGTCAACATGTACAATTTCTTATCCCGCGTTAGGACACGTCAGGATATCATTCAATCACAACCCCGAGTTAAAACGCCTCAGGGTATACTTAGGATGCAATCCCGTATTAAAACGTCTCAAGATATGCTCACAATACAATCCCGCGTTAAAACGCCTTAGGATATCCTCACAATACTATCCCGTGTAAAGACGGCTCAGGATGTCATTGGCCTCAACAAATATCTCAAGTCAAGAAATGTCTCAACAATCATTTAATCATATTCTCATCATGAGAATTTCATAAAGTCGATCCCAAACCAAATGCTTGTCAGAATGATCGAATTTCATCACAAAAGTAGCTCGAAAGTCGAGTAACCCATGGCCATATAATCGAGCAAAACTTGCCAACAAGCGTATCACCAATTCAGTCAAAGGAACTACTATTTTTAGTAGCAAGCGAGTGCACATGACTCATTCCTCAACAATTTCATTCAATTTCCACTCAACCAGGCATAACAGAATCGTCAACTCATCGATCCTGCAATAAAATCATCCAATTGTGTCCCAAAATTCTAATATAGGTTTAGGGGTCGCTTACCTTCGTTCTAATTAGCAAATTTTCACCAAAATTCCTTGTCAAACTCAGCTTCCAAACAAGATCGTCGTTGTCCAAAACATGGCAGCAAAACGACACATTAGATATTCTAGTATGTCCAATTTTGCCCCAATTTCATCAATTGTGGACCTCATTAACAACTCAAGAGATATTCTAGTATGTCCTAACAACACATTAGAGCATGGTGACACCATGAACAACCCCTAACCAAACCGGACTACTTAGATTGAAGACAGAGTAGAAATCGGTTCTGCTCCTTCTTTCTCTAACAGTCCACACATCACCCTTAACTCCAATTTTTTTCATCAATTCACTTGGAGTAACCTTAATCAACATGTTATAGAGCCCTATGAAAATTTTTGAAGTCAATAAGCACTCCTAAGGCGTCCAAACAGACCAACTCTTCTCAATTCACCGGCGGTCAGAATCTGCCCGGAAATTCAACTCCAATCTAACCGTTAAAACCTAATTGAAACTTAACCCAATCAACGTCCCCAACTCAGTGAACATAGTACTACATGTCATGTAACCCCCATAAATATTTTGGAGTCATTTGAAGTCTCTAAGTGGGCGAACCATAGCCCTCTCTCAGTTAGCTCAGAATCTGTCCAGTTTTCTTCCAAAAATTCCCCTAAATTAACCAGACTTCCAAAAATCATGAAACTAATTGAAGCTTGTCAAGGACGGGTTAAAATAACATGTGGTGGTTGGCGGCTGGCCAAAAGGTCATCGAAGGTGGCGCTCGTACGGACCGAACCGGGCTGCAGAAACTGGTCGGCAGGAGCAATTTTCTGTTCTTGGAGAAATTGCACAAATGGAAGGAAGAAGAAGATGGCACATGAATTTTTTGAGGGGTATGGCAGATGATAAGCTCCTAATCACTTTTGATTAGGCTTCTAGAAGGTTTGACTGAGTGGATGATTACTGACCAACATCTATGCATTGACACATGTCATAGAGTCAATTATATGAAGACTCCATTGACTCATTGACTCCACATATTTTTTTTTGGCAGCCTTGGGAAGGAAGTAAATTTGCCAAATGACCAAAATGCCCTTCTCAATTCATTAAGGCAAGGTTAACTCTCCAGGGGCAAATTGGTCTTTTCACACCTTTCGTTCGAAATTTCATTTTCCTGATATTTTTCACCCTTGATAAGGCAGCGTCCAATCCATATCAAATGTTAGAATTCCTCATTTCCATTTTTCAAATTTCGAGATCCCATCTCATGATCGATCCTCCGTCGATCAAATTTCAATTTGACTCAAATTAACGGGTGGCTCTTGTGAAAGTTACGCGTATCGACTTTGTGATTCTCATTACACTTAGGATAACTCAAACTACGGCAATTTTGATTGTCGTGTAATCGCGAGGATCTATTGCCAGCCTCGACGGCAACGATCGTCACAATTCGATTCAGGAAAATTTTACAAATTATAGTTTGGTCAAGCGGTATAACCCGCGTTCCGACCGTACAACACTAGCAATGATTTCCTTAATTATTTTTAGGTCGGCCTCGGCTCTAAATGTTCCCTCGACGATCCTTATTATCAAAGTGTCGTTTTCTAATCAAGTTTCCCAGGTCCACGTACCTTATCGCGCGTTAGCCTTTCCCCTTTGGTTAATTACTCGAGATTGATCAGATCCGAGTGAGACATAATTGAAATACCTCGATAGATATCTTACATTCAAAGGTCTCGAAATGATAGGAAATTCAGAAAGTCACACCTAGCTTCATCAATATATGACACATGTCTAATGAGGTGGCCATTATAGAATATTCTACTTTATTTATTTATTTATTTGCTACTTATCCTCCAAGGCAAGCTTAGGTGTCATATGCTTGTCATTTTCAAGAACCATAATAATCTTGACACATTTACATTCTAGAATATTTTATTAGGACACTTGTCTCATTTGTATCTTGTTTAATTTTCTATTTTAATTTAATTACTTCATGTCTTGCTCCCCAAGTTTTGGTAATTGTCACATATTTCTAATCATTGGATTGCTCTTCAAGATTCATGAAAATTGTCACATGTTTCTAATCCTTAGCTTACTCTCTAAATCTTATAATTTCTATAAGTCTTGGCTTACTCATCAAGTTTTACTAATTCTCACATTTTTCTTATGTTATTTAAGACAAGCCAAATTAAATCTAGAATTCTCCATCTAGCTCATGCCTATTCTAGGTTATTTCCTTTCATATATATATATATATATATATATATATATATATATATTAATTTCTTTTGTCTTTTCTAAATAAATTATTGCGTAGAATACTCTAGATATATAGTTTGATATTATCACATAGCTAATCTAGAATATTCTACTGTGTTTGGTTACTTTTTCTAATGAAATTTTGTCTTTTTATGCTAGCTTTCTCTTTAAGCCAATATTCTACATTTAATTTTGCTTAATAATTTGAGAATATTCTAGATATCCTTTTTCTTGTTCTCCAAGCCAATATTTATTTTTTTTTCTTTAATTTAAATTAATAATTTAGACGCCACGTGTCCTCTTTTAATCTTGTCCATTTAGTTATCCTATAACCCTATAACATCTAGCTCCTTTAGATGTTTCCAAATATCTTGAAGAACAAATCAGCAAGTATTCTTTCATTTTCTATTTATTTCTAACATGGTGAAAATTATGGATGTCACAACTCTCTTCCCTTAAAACTTTCATCCTCAAAATTTGAACATAGCTAGGTTATTGAATAGGTGTGGGTACTTGTGCTTCATCGTGTCCTTGCTCTCCCAAGTAGCCTCTTCCATGTCGTGTCGTCGCCATAGAACTTTGACTAAAGGAATTGTCTTATACTTTAGTATTCGTTCCCTTCGATCCAAAGTTTGTATTGTTTCCTCAATGTATGACATACTTTCTTCTAAGTGAATTGTCTCGAAATCCAATATATGAGTCGGATCTGGATTGTACTTTTTAAGAATAGACACGTGAAACACGTTGTGAATTTTGAAAAGTTTAGGCTAGGTTTCCTATCTTCACTGGGATTTGGAAAGGCCTTATGAATCTTGGGCTCAACTTGTCTCTCCGGACAAAGCGTGACACACCTCTGATTGGGGAAATCTTAAGGAATACATGGTCACCCACACTTAACTCTAAGGGTTTCCTTCTTCTATCGGCGTAACATTTCTGTCGACTCTGAGACTTCTTAAGTCAGTCTCGTATTACTTCTGCGACATTAGTTGTTATTTGAACTAGTTCGGGTCCTCTCATTTGCTTTTCGCTGACTTCGTTCCAATAAATTGGAGTTCGGCAAGCTCTTCCATACAGTGCTTCAAAGGGTGCCATTCTAATACTCTGCTTGTGGTTGTTATTATAGGAGAATTTCATGAGATGCAAATTTTCATCTCAATTGTCTTTAAAATCAATGGCGCATGCTCGCAGCATATCTTCCAAGATTTGAATAGTCCTTTCTGACTGGCCATCGGTTTGTGGATGATATGTCGTACTATACTGCAACTTCGTTCCCATTGGCTCTTGTAGACTCCGCCAGAAGGCAGATGTAAACCTCGGATCTTGATCAGATGTGATTGATATAGGAACTCCATGTAATCGTACTATATGTTGAACATAAGTTCGGCATATTTCTCCATTGGATAATCGGTCCGCACAAGTAGAAAGTGTGCAGACTTGGTCAAACGATCAACAATTACCCAAATGGAGTTGTGACCTCGTTGAGTCCTTGGCATTCCTTGAATGAAATCCATAGTCATATGTTCTCATTCCCATTCTGGAATTCCCAATGATTGTAGCATTTTGCCATGCTTACAATGTTAAGCTTTGACTTGTTGGCACGTCAAGCATTTTGCAACGTATTTATCAATATCTATTTTCATTCTGCTCCACCAACAGTGTCGTCGAAGATTTTGGTACATCTTTGTGTTTCCTGGGTGAATGCTGTAATTATTTCGATGGGCTTTTGATAAAATTTCTTCCTTCAATTTTTCATTGTTAGGAACGCAAAAGACGCCCACGGAGCTTCAAGGCTACATCACCAGATACTTGGAAGTCTAGTTTCTCTCCTTTCAGAACTTCTTCTCGTAGTTTAACTATCTCTTGGTCATTTTATTGTAATGCCTTAATCCTTTGTATTATTTCTAGTTCAATTCGAAGATTGGGGATCACGCTAGAAAGTTTCTCCAATTAGAACTTAAATTCCATATCTTGAACTTTCTCCAGGAGGGTCCACTCTTTGACCATCATATATGCAATAGCCGATTTTCGACTAAGAGCATTTGCAACTCTATTTGCTTTTCCTGGATGGTATAGTATCTCGCAGTCATAATCTTTCAGTAATTTCATCCAGCGTCGCTGTCTCATATTCAGCTCCTTATGAGAAAACAAGCACTTTACGCTTTGATGATCAGTGTAAATCTCAAACTTTTCTCCATGTAGATAATGCTCCCAAATCTTTAAGGCAAAAATGATAGCCGTAAGTTCCAAGTCATGAGTCGGGTAGTTCAACTCATATGATTTTAGTTGCCTAGAGGCATACGCGACTACCTTGCTATGCTGCACTAGGACACATCCAAGTCCTTTATGGGATGCGTCACTATAAATGGCAAGGCCTCTTGATCCTATCGATATGGTTAGGACAGGTGCGGTTGTTAGCATTTATTTAAACTCTTGAAAGGTTTGTTCGCGTTTGTCTGTCCATTCAAACTTGACAACTTTCTTTGTCAAATTTATTAGAGGGGCAGCTATACTTGAAAACTTCTCGATGAACATTATGTAATATACTACCAGACCCAAGAAACTTCGAACTTCTGTCACTGTTGTTGGTCTTGGCCAATTGGTTACAACTTCCACCTTTGCCGGATCCATCGATATCCCTTCATGTGTGACCACGTGGCCTAAAAATACCACGCGATCTAGCCAAAATGCACATTTAATAAATTTGGCATATAACTTATGTTCTCGAAGTATTTGTAGCACCATCCTCAGATGCTACTCATGGTCACTGAGATAACGGTTTTAGTAGCCTCTGCCTCTTCTTGGGTTACCGCATACACTAGGCCCTGAGCCGGTGGTTACTAAGCATTTACTAATTGAGCATGTCCACCCTAGTTCAGACGCTCAGTTGGTGCAGGTGGTTGGGCTCGTAGAGGGCAGTCCCGTGCCATGTGGCCCTGCTAACCACATCAAAAGTAGGCTCCAGTCTGAATTCTGCATGGTACATTACCATGTTGTCTACCACAATTTCGGTAAGTCTCAATTTGCATCGCGGGTCATTTAAACCTCTATTGTTGCCTTTGGCGAATGGTCACTTCTTTTTCTTGGTTTGCTAGAAACAGGAACGTCCTCCTTGATTTAGGATCTCTTTACGAAATCCCTTTCTACCAGTTGGACACGTTCGTACACTTCATTATAGTCTTTCAAGTTCAGTGGCACTAGTGGACTTTTGATGTCAGACCTCAATCTGTCAAGGAATCTTTTCGCCCTGTCCTCTGATTCTTCAATCAACTTGGGGGTGATTCGAGACAAAACAGCTAACTTTGCTTCATACTGGTCCACTGTCAGACCATCCTGCTTGAGATGTGAGAACTCCTTCATCTTTTGATTATAGGCGCAATTGAAAAAGCACTTTCCACCGAATGCCTTAACAAAAGCATTCCAAGTAACAACGGCATCAATGGGGAAAATTATTCTCTTAGTAGCCCTCCACCAGGAATTTGCATTTCTCTAGAGTTGGTATTTTTCCAGAGCTACCGTATCAATGTTAGAACACCCCAATAAGGCGAAGACCTTTTCAAGTTCATCAATCTAGGTTTCTGCCTCGCCAAGATTTCTTGTACCGTCAAACTTTGGTGGCTTCAACTTCAAGAACTGTTCAACTAGTCCTTGCAAATAACGCTCACCATTCATTGCCTTAGAGCTAGCATGCTGTTGGGCTTGCTGATTCACCAGATTCCCCAAATGTTCAAGTATATGTGAGATCCCCTCTAGATGGTGGTCATTCATGGCCTTTCTTTTTCCCTTAGCGGTTCTAGCCTGAGAATTCATATTGTACTAAAAATAATAATTTACTAAATTCATATTAGCCTAGTCAGTTCAGTGATTAATATATAAATATATTACTATTACACTTTAATTACAATCTATTTGTAATTATGGTCTCGAGTATCGAACCCCGGTTGCTCTCAACCCACTTCATTCCCTTACCATCAGGCTTACCACTAGGCTATCGCGCCGATGGCAACATAAATTGCTTTATTTAAGTTTACTCCTAATAATAATGACATGAAAAAATATTAATCAAATCACAAGATCAATAATACAACAATAACAAAAAAAAAAAAACTCAAGCAACTAAACTGGATCATTTTTGCTCAGATTTGGAACCGTGAGCTTCGCCAGTTGTCTCGCGGTTTTCTTAGACTCAATTACTTGGTAAGTTGATTCTAAACCCTCTCTGGGATATTAGGTTACTAATAGACCTCAATATATGTGGATTTGAAGAAGAATGTGGACTGATTTGGCTAGGAACTCACTAAGTACATGTAACGACCCCAGAACCTTTCCCCCATTTATCAACCAATTTATATTTTTTCTTAACCGTTTCTCTTATGTTCTGCCAACCTCTATGTTAATGGTGAGCATGCTGAAATAGCAAACACAACAACCATTATATATAAACACACATAATTTTATATATTCATCAACACATCTCACATCATCATATAGTCTCTCATTTACTTTTGTATAAATAAAATACGAAAGAGATTAACTACTCGATCTCTCCCAGCTATTATCACCCACACCTTCAAGACTCCACTTCGACAACATCGCTTGGACACATATGCATATGAGTGGTGTGACATTTTGATTTCCAGTCAATTTTAGACTCATTAATGAGAAGTGAATCTAAAGATGTATTTCAGTCATATCTCGCTTGAATCTGATCAATTCGAGTAGGCTAACCAAAAGGAAAAGGCTAACGCGAGACTAGGTACGTGGACCTATGGAACTCGAATAGAACGCTTTGACCATAATAATTGTCGAGAGGATATTTAGAACAGTAAAAAGGCCGATCTAAGAACGATTCAAGAGTACAATTGCTAGTGTTATACAATTGGAGCGCGGGTGATGCCGCTTAACCAACGTATGATTTACAAAATTTTCCTAAATCAGACAGTGACGATCGAGACCATAGAGACTAGTAATGGACCCTCACAATTACATGACAACCAAAGTCGTCACGAATTGACGAGCTCTAAATGTGATATGAATCACAGGGTCGATATGCGTAACATCTGAAAAAACCGCCCGTCGGTTCGGGATAGGTTGGGATCACGTCTGATAGAGAAAAATCATTAGAAATGAGTCTTGAAAATTGAAAAAGGAGAATCAAGAATTCCAACGTTATATTTGGATTGGTCGTCGCCCTACCAAAGAATATTGGAATGAGAAAAACGACGTTCCGGACGTCGGAGGTAAAATTACCATTTTAGCCCTTGAAGCTTAAGCCTTGCCCATGCAAATAAGGAAGGGAATTTTGGTCTTCATACCCTTCCCAAGGCTGCCGAAAACTAGGATGAATGGTGGCCATTGGATCAAGCTTGAATGACACTTAGGACAAGTATCAAGAGATGGACTAAAGAGTGGTCATGTCCACTATTCACTAACTTAGCCCCACCTCCTGCCGACCTTCTCAAACTGGAAGCAAGCCGTTTGGACCACTGAGGAGCTCCAGCCAAGCTTTTTCCCGAAAGCCAACAGAATCTGACCCGATCTGAGGTAGGTTGAGTTTCTGACCCCTTAGGGAAACGAAATGTTGGAATCTTGCGGTCAAATTTTGTGGAGGTCTGGGGGACTTGTATATCAATCTATGGTAAAAATTTGAGATTGATTTGATGAAGTTTTGACCTCAAATGGGTCTTGTGAACCTTGGATAAAAAACTACCGGTTGCTGACTTGGAGGATCCGGCAACTTTCGACGGGATTCCGGCGACAACTCGACCTCAAACTCTCTGTGAGACCCTTAGACCTTTAGATAGACATGTTAAGAGGTCGGTTAGTGATTAAATGATGGATTTGGTGGAGATTTAGGGCTGGTTGTGCTCGGTTTGCACAGAACCGAAAAGAACCGATTCTGTTCTATGTAAGACCGAATCTATTGAGGTTGAGGGCTGATGATTTTAGGTCTCAAATTGGTGATTTAGGCCTGCTAGGATGATGAGGATTATGATATAGAGGTTTGTGGTTGGTGGATTGGTGAATTGGACATAGGAATTGACGGATTGATTGGATTTTCCTAGGTTGTGCGGTGAGATTGGTCTTGGACCATTGGGGGCCGAATCTTTGAAGGCTCAAGAAGAGAAATTTGTGATATCAAACTCAAGGTAAGGGAATCCTAAACTTAGGATAGGAAGATTGGACTCACTTGGGTGAGTCGGACGATAAATTGATTGAATTGTGAGAGATTCTAAGAGGATTGTTCTTGGGCGTCCCAAGATAGTATATGGGATTAACGTGTGTTAATGCTTGTGCTTGAGTCATCTGTCATGTCTGTGTGTCACTTGATTGCCTTGCATGCCATGAGCAAATGATTTGTGCTTGAATTGCACCTATAGTTACTTGTGTAGAATGAATTGAGAATCATGGCATGAGTGCGACATGGTGAGACCCTGATGCGTGTGAGATGCGAGGTGAGGTGATTGACATCCAGAGGCGCTGAGGCGCGGGGTTAGAATTGTGTGGCGCCTTGATGCGATCTAATTGAGAGGTTGTAAAAATGCCACGATCCTGATGCGTTTACGCGGGACAAAGATATGAGGTGTAGACACTAGCCTGGAATATCATTGAAAGCTGATGCGTTTAAGCGGGTTGCCAATGACGGTTTGATGCTTTTACGCGGATCAAGCTTGATGCGATCTAATCGCGGGCTAAAAGGATGAGGCAGGCGTTAAATGGTGGATGTGGTGGAGTTGCAGGACGAGGTGTGCATGATCATCCAAGTGTGGTATGATGTCATAGACGTATGCCTATCATCTATGTGTCATCATTTTTATTTGTATGTGCATGTATGTCTATGAGCTTGAATGATTGGGGTAGATGACTGCCTGAGTAGATAGTCGGCCTAACCTAGGGTTAGGACTCTTTTACTGAGATGTGTATCTCACCCCTTTGGGGACCCTTATTTTTACAGATCCTAAGCCTTGACCATGTGGCCTATTCATTTTGGAGACCCTAGGGAGATGACCGTGTATTTTAATGAGTTCCCTGATGGTCAGGAGACCATATACGTGAGGAAGTGTACAGTGGTGTGGGTTGACGAGGGTAGTACAAATTGAAAGCCTCATAGGTATGAGGCGTAGTTTAGGATGGTCAGGGACGTATCGACTGGGCCATTGAAGCCCCATGAGATGCCACAGGGAGTGATCCCTGATTGGTGCCACCCCGATAGGGACCAGGACTAGGCGGAGGGATCGGTTGCCGGTTCCCGGAACGGGCTAGAGAGGACACCGGCTTTGGAGTTCACTGAGGATGAGGAGGTCATCGTGCTTGAGGCGACTGAGGAGGACCTTGCGGAGCCTTCGGCTGAGGCGACCATGGAGGATACCATCGAGGTCCACTCAGAGACATTCTCAAAGTATGAACCGACAAGGATGCCGAGGACACCGAGGATTCCAGCAGCTCATCTTAAGGTTTCTCAGTTTTTTAGTATGGTTTGCCGGTGGCGACCCTGGCCATGTTTATTTTGGACGTTGTTGGTGGACCTTTTTGTGTACCTACCCCGTCCCCCTTTTGTGTTAGCGAATTTTAGTAGCCATGTACTTGTATGAATTGTCGGTTATTATGTATGACGGTATTTATGCTATCTAGGTCCCACTTCGCTTTCTGTACCGAGGAGTTGTTTTATTTCCGCTTCCGCATGTTTGATATATATAGTATATCTCTCGACTTAGTTGTGGATCTTAGGATCACAAGAGATGTTTTGTTTGCTTGTAGGGAGTCGCGTGCTTGTGCCCGGGGCGTGACATCCCCGTTTTGCTTGGTATCATAGAAAGGTCAGCTCCATCCAATGTTGATTGAGGACTGGAGTAATAAGGAGGATTAAGTTGGGACTTAAACGGATAGCGAGACCATAGAAGACTAATTAAGATAAGACATGGGGTGCATAACATGTGACCTGGTACTTATGGTTGGTGTTTGATCTTGGCAGGGTTGTGGTAATGCTTGAGGACTAAGTTCCCTGCTTGGTGTTAAAGGTCATTTCTAGACCTTGGCCTGTTGATAAATGAAAGTGATTGGTTTTAGTGAATCACTAGAGTGAATTGAACTGAGGAATGGCCATGGGTTATTTGTTGAAATGTTTCTGGAGTTTGTTGTATGGGGTACTGCTATATTATAACTATTTCTATTGAGGATTAGTTAGTGGCTCTAGATTTGAATGAATGAGTGAGTTACTAACTCCTTGCTGAACTTGTGGTAGACCAGGTTCAGTAGAAAGGGATAAGGATGAGCAACCCGTCTAGAAGGTCTGGAAGGCCAAGAGGCGGAGCCTCTAGCTCCAGGCCGCCCGTAGTTGGAGAAAATTTGCCTACCATCCAAGGATGGATGGTAGGCAAACCCAAGATTGGGATGCTACCATCGCCCAGGCAGTAGGAGCTGCCATAGCAGCTGTCAATGCCAACAATGGCAACAATGGTGGTAATGGAAATCAGGATGAACACGGCCACAGCAATGAGGTTGTGAATACCTAAGAGGAAATCGTCGTGGCTAAATAGATGGGCCAACTAGTGGAGCATTTCATAAAGTTGAAGCCAACTTAGTTCGATGGAACTGGAGATCCCGAGCTAGCATCCAGGTGGATCGAGATTAGAGAAAGCTTTTGGGGTGCTGAGATGCACAGATGAGGAGAAGGTGTTGTTAGCAGTGTACCAACTAGAGGGTATTGGGAATGACTGGTAGGCTGCCACCAAGAATGGAGTTCTCCCGGAAGGAATAGCCATGAACTGGAATACCTTTAAGACGGCGTTCAACGACAAGTACTTCTTTGAGACGGCCAGGGAAAGGAAGCAGGTGGAATTCCTACAGCTGCGCCAGAACCAGCTGACGATAGATCAGTACGAGATCGAGTTCTCGAGGTTTTCGAGGTACGCACCTCGATCTGTAAAAGACCCTCAGGAGAAAGCAAGGAGGTTTAGGGACGGTCTGAGACCCGAGATCCGTAGTCAGATGATTGCCCTGATTCTGAGGACCTATAAGGAGATCTACGAACGGGACCAGATGATTAAAAGGGACTTGAAGGAGAGAAGCACCACAATTGGATCGCGGTTCACACCATTCAGAGAAAATCGCCAGTTGGGCAAGAGACCGATGGCGGGCAATAGGCGTTTTGTGCCTCCGGTGGGGAAAAATATCGTGAAGCCGCCAAATCCTACAAACTAGAGCTACTGCCTTTGTGGCAGGAGGCATGGAAATGAGCCATGTCCTGTAAGGACAGGAGCTTGTTTTAAGTGTGGTCAGCTAGGCCATCGGATGAGGATGTGCCCGAACCAAGCTCCGACAAATCGATCTTAAGGACAGAGATCGCAGGCTGGGCCGTCGACTGCAACTCTCCAGATCGAGCAGAATCGACCACCGGCACATGGAAGATTGCATGCAGTAGCCCGTAGAGAGGCGGAGGAAGCACTAGGTGCGGTCACAGGTACGGTTTACTTGTACAACCGAGCTGCATACACATTGTTTAACCCTGGTGCCACGCATTCGTTTGTGTCTGCACAGTTTGTTGATTTAGTGGGCATGAAGTTGAAACCGCTAAATATAATTTTGCATATTGCCACTCCGTTAAAGGATAATATATTGGTTTCATTGGGCTGTGCTGGTTGTGAAATCGTGATTGGAGAGAGTAAAGAGAGTATTGACCTAGTTGTATTACCCATGTATGATTTTGAGGTAATCATAAGGATGGATTGGTTGGGTAAGGAGTGGGCATAGTGGACTGTGGTAGTAAGATAATTCGATTTTATCCAAGAGGCTGCCATAGCTTTGAGTTGGTGGAAGTCGAGGAGGAATCTCGATTCCCCTGGTCTTATCTCTGGAAGTGACTAACCTGATGTCTGAAGGGTGTCATACATATTTAGTAACAGTAATGGACACGACTACCGAAGAATCAAAGTTAGAGAGTATCCCGGTAGTTCGTGAATTTCCTGACATGTTTCCCCAAGATTTGCCAAGATTACCACCGGAGCGAGAGATAGAGTTTGTAATCGAGTTAGCCCCTGAGACTGAACCGATTTCGAAGGCACCTTACAGGATGCTTCTGTCAAAACTAAAAGAGTTAAAGGTGCAGATGCAGGAACTGTTGGATAAGGGATTTATCCGATCGAGTGCTTCACCGTGGGGAGCACCGGTGTTGTTTGTAAGGAAGAAGGATGGGTCTTTGCATTTATGCATTGACTATCGACAACTGAACCTAGTAACATTGAAGAACAAATAGCCGCTGCCGAGGATTGATGATCTGTTTGATCAGTTGTAAGGAGCGACAGTATTTTCAAAGATTGACCTGAGAACAGGGTATTACCAACTGAGGATCAAGAATGAAGACATACCCAAGACTGCCTTTAGAACGAGGTATGGTCATTATGAGTTTACGGTGATGCCATTTGGATGGACCAGCGCTCTAGCTGCATTCATGGACCTGATGCACCAAGTATTTAAGGAATTCCTGGACAGATTCGTCATAGTCTTAATTGACGACATCTTGATTTACTCGAAGAGTAATGCAGAACATGAGGAGCACTTGAGGATTGTTCTGCAGACTTTGAGGGAGCATTAGCTATACGCGAAGTTGAGTAAATGTGAGTTCTGGCTGAGCAGAGTAGCATTTCTTGGTCATGTGGTATCTGGAGAAGGGATTGCAGTGGTTCCTGTGAAGATAGAAGCGATAACAAATTGGCCTAGGCCCACTACAGTCACTGAAGTCAGAAGTTTTTTGGGACCGGCAGGGTACTACAGGCGTTTTGTGGAGAAATTCTCATCCATAGCCATCCCGTTGACGTAGTTGATGAAGAAGACAACGAGGTTTGAATGGACAGACAAATGTGAGAGGAGTTTCCAAGAACTCAAGCATAGATTAACAACCACACCAGTGCTGATAATTCCATCAAGATCGGGAGGTTACGAGATATACAGTGATGCTTCGTTTAAAGGATTAGGCTGCGTACTGATGCCGCTTGGAAGGGTAGTGGCCTATGCATCCAGACTGTTGAGGCCACATGAAATGAATTAACCAACTCATGACCTGGAGTTAACGACGATTATATTTGCTCTGAAGATGTGGAGACATTACCTATGTGGTGAAAAGTTTCAGATTTATACCGACCACCAAAGTTTAAAGTATCTGTTTTCCCAGAAGGAGCTAAATATGAGACAGCGTAGGTGGATGGAGTTGCTCAAGGACTATGATTGTGATATACTGTAACACCCTGAGAAAGTAAACAGAGTAGCAGATGTGCTAAACCAGAAGTCAAGCATCGCATGTCTACTGGTGAGAAGTTGGTCGATGATAGAAGACTTAAGAGATTCTGAGTTCAGACTGGAAGACTGCTAGTTATCCAGCTTAATAGCTACATTGAGAGTGGAACTTGAAGTCTAAGAAGGAATAAGGACCTTACAGTCTACAGACCCAGAGATTCATAAGATCCCCGAGATGGACGTGATGCAGAGAAAACTAGAATTTTAGGTGTCAGAAGACAGAATTCTAAAGTTCCGAGGACGATTGTGCCTGCCAAAGGATGAAGGACTCAAGGAAAGGATTTTGTCAGAGGCTCACAGGAGCAATTATAGCATCTATCCTGGAAGTACGAAAATGTATCAGAACTTGCGACAGCATTATTGGTGGAACAGGATGAAGGTGGACATAGCAAAGTATGTGGCTAAGTGTTTGACATGCCAGCAGGTGAAAGCGCAGAACTATAAGCCTGGAGGACTATTACGGCCACTGGAGATTCCGGAATGGAAGTGGGAACATGTAACGATGGATTTTGTGATAGGACTCCCAAGGAGCCAGAGAGGTCACGACTCTATATGGGTAGTCGTGGATAGATTGACCAGTCCGCACATTTCATCCCGGTACAAAAGGACTTCGCTATAGATAGATATGCAGAGCTGTACATGAGACAAATAGTGAGGCTGCACAGAGTGCCTGTGACGATTACGTCAGATAGAGATCCCAAATTCACGGTAAACTTTTGGAAGAGTCTACAAGAAGTTATGGGAACCCGACTGCAGTTTAGTACAGCCTACCATCCACGGACGGACGGACAGTCGGAAAGAATGATTCAGACGCTTGAAGATATACTGCGAGCATGCGTCATTGATTTTAAAGGTGTATGGGAAGACCAACTGCATTTGGTAGAGTTTGCTTATAATAATAGCGATCAACAGAGCATCCAGATGGCACCATTGAAGCACTCAACGGAAGGGCCTGCAGAACCTCGATTTGTTGGGATGAGGTTGGAGAAAGGAGTATCACTGGTCTAGAATTGATAGAGCAATCGGTGGAAGCAGTGAAAATAATTTGAGATAGGCTGAGGATGGCACAGAGTCGTCAGAAGAGCTATTCTAATAAGGCGCGCAAGCCCTTGGAGTTTCAAGTGGGCGATCATGTCTTCCTAAAGGTGTCACCGATGAGAGGATTATTGCGTTTCATAAAGAAGAGGAAGCTGAGCCCAAGGTATGTAGGCCCATTTGAGATACTAAAGTGGATTGGAACTTTAGCATACAGGCTTGCCTTGCCGCCTAATCTATTCTAGGTGCATAATGTTTTCCATGTGTTGATGCTGCGAAAGTATGAATCAGACCTGACACATGTGCTGGATTATGAAGTCATAGAAGTTGACGATCGGCTGTCTTACGTGGAGAAGCCAGTAAGGATCGAGGATCGGAAGGAGCAAGCCCTTAGGAATAAGAAGATTCCACTAGTCAAGGTAGTATGGGAGCACCATGGGACGGAAGGTGCCACATGGGAAAATGAAGAGATGATGAGGTGATAACACCTCCATTTATTTGAGTGATTAAGTGTAATTTAAATTTCGGGGACGAAATTTTTGTAAGGGGGAAGAGTTGTGACATTCTGATTTCCAGTCAATTTCATACTCATTTATGAGAAGTGAACCTAGAGATGTATTTCAGTCGTATCTCGCTCGAATCTGATCAATTCGAGTAGGCTGACCAAAAGGGAAAGGCTAACGCAAGACTAGGTACGTGGACCTAGAAAACTCGAATAGAAAATGACGCTTTGACCATAAAAATTGTCGAGGGAATATTTATAACCATAAAAAGGACGATTTAAGAACTATTAAGGAGGGCATTTGTTAGTGTTATACGATTGGAGCGCGGGTGATGCCGCTTAACCAACGTATGATTTGCAAAATTTTTCTAAATCGGACAGTGACGATCAAGACCATAGGGACTAGTGATGGACCCTCACAATTACATGACAACCTAAAATCACCACGAATTGACGAGCCCTAAATGTAATATGAATCACAGGGTCGATACGCGTAACGTTTACAAAAGCCGCCCGTCGGTTCGGGATAGGCTGGGACTACGTCTAATAGAGAAAAATCATCAGAAATGAGTCTTGAAAATTGAAAATGGAGAATCAATAATTCCAACGTTATATTTGAATTGGCCGTCGCCTTATCGAAGAATATTGGAACGAGAAAAACGACGTTCCGGACGTCAGGGGAAAAATTACCATTTTGCCCCTCGAAGCTTAAGCCTTGCCCATGCAAATAAGGAAGGGAATTTTGGTCTTCATACCCTCCCCAAGGCTGCCGAAAACTAGGATGAATGGTGGCCATTGGATCAAGCTTGAATGACACTTAGGACAAGTGTCAAGAGATGGACTAAAGAGTGGTCATGTCCACTATTCACCACCTACCATTCCAATCTTTGACTTGAGCCTTGTATATAGTCTTTTCTCTCTCTCTCCTCACCCCCTTGACCGGCCATAGCACCCCCTATAGCTCACGATCACTTCTTCTTCTTCCTCCTGTTCTGCCGCTGGCAACAGCTCCTGACCCTTCCCTTCGCTGCCGTCGACACCATCATCCGACGACCACCAGCCGGCATGCTGACTACACCAACCTAGCCCCACCTCCTATTGACCTCCTCGAACTGGAAGCAAGCCGTTTGGACAACCAAGGAGCTCCGACCAAGCTTTTTCCCGAAAGCCGACGGAATCTAACCCAATCTGAGGTAGGTTGAGTTTCTGACCCCTTAGGGCAGCAAAATATTGGAATCTTGTGATCAAATTCTGTGGAGGTCTAGGGGACTTGTACATCAATATGCGGTAAAAAGTTGAGATTGATTTGATGAAGGTTTGACCTCAAATGGGTCTTGTGAACCTTGGACAGAAAACTATCGGTTGCTAACTTGGAGGATCCAGTAACTTTCGACGGGATTCCGACGACGACTCGACCTCAAACTCTCGGTGAGACCGTTAGACCTTTATATAGACATGTTAAGAGGTAGGTTAGTAATTAAATGATGGATTTGGTGGAGATTTAGGGCTGGTTGTGCTCGATTTACATAGAACCGAAAAGAACCGGTTCGGTTCTGTGCAAGATCGAATCTGTTGAGGTTGAGGGTTGATGATTTTGGGTCTGAAATTGGTGATTTAGGGGTGCTAGGATGATGAGGATTATGATATGGAGGTTTGTGGTTGGTGGATTGGTGAATTGGACATGGAAATTGACGGATTGATTGGATTTTCCTAGGTTGTGCGGTGAGATTGGTCTTGGACCATTAGGGGCCGAATCTTTGAAGGCTCGAGAAGAGAAATTTGTGATATCAAACTCAAGGTATGGGAATCCTAAACTTAGGGTAGGAAGATTGGACTCAATTGGGTGAGTCGGACGATAAATTGATTGAATTGTGAGAGATTTTAGGAGGATTGTTCTTGGGCGTCCCAAGATAGTATATGGGATTAGCATGTGTTAATGCTTGTGCTTGAATCATCGGCCATGTCTGTGTCACTTGATTGCCTTGCATGCCGTGAGTAAATGATTTGTGCCTGAATTGCACCTATAGTTGCTTGTGTGGAATGAATTGAGAATCATGGCATGAGTACGACATGGCGAGACCCTGCTGCGTATGAGACGCGGGGTGAGGTGATTGAAACCCTGAGGCGCTGAGGCATTGAGTTGGAATTGTGTGGCACCTTGATGCGATCTAATCGTAAGGTTGTAAAAAGGCCACGGTCCTGATGTATTTACGCGGGTCGAAGATATGAGGTGTAGACACTGGTCAGCAATATCATTGAAACCTGATGCGTTTACGCGGGTTGCCAATGATGGTTTGATGGGTTTACTCGGACCGAGCCTGATGCGATCTAATTGCGGACTGAAAGGATGAGGCAGGCATTAAATGGTGGATGTGATGGAGTGGCAGAACGAGGTGTGCATGATCATCTGAGTGTGGTATGATGTCATATTTGCATTCTTGTCATCTGTGTGTCGTCATCTTTATTTGTATGTGCCTGTATGTTTATGAGCTTGAATGATTAGGGTAGATGACTGCCTGAGTGGACGGTCGGCCTAACCTTATTTTTATAGATCCTAGGTCTTAACCATGTGGCTTATTCATTTTGGAGACCCTAAGGAGATAACAGTGTATTTTAATGAGTTCCTTAACAGTGAGGGGACCATATACGTGAGGAAGTGTACAGTGGTGTGGGTTGACGAGGATAGTACAAACTGGAAGCCTCATAGGTATGAGGCGTGGTTTAGGAAGCTCGGAGACGTGTCGACTGGGCCGTTGAAACCCCATGAGGTGCCACAGGGAGTGATCCCTAATTGGTCCCACCCCGGTAGGGACCAGGACCAGGTTAAGGGATCGGTTGCCGGTTCCCAGAACGGGCCGGAGAGGACCCCGGCTTTGGAGTTCACTGAGGATAAGGAGGTCATCGTGCTTGAGGCGATTGAGGAAGACCTCATGGAGCCATCGGCTGAGGCGATCATGGAGGATACCATCGAGATCCGCTTAGAGACATTCTCAGAGTATGAGCCGACAGAGGATGCCGAGTACACCAAGGATTCCAGTAGCTCATCTTAGGAGTTCTCAATTTGTTAGTATGGTTTGCTGGTGGCGACCCGACCATGTTTATTTTGGATGTTGTTGGTGGACCTTTTTGTGTACCTACCCCGTCCCCCTTTTGTGTTAGTGGATTTTAGTAGCCATGTACTTGTATGAATAGTCGGTTATTATGTATGACTGTATTTATGCTATCTAGGTCCCACTTAGCTTTCTGTACAAAGGAGTTGTTTTATTTTTGCTTCCGCATGCTTGATATATATAGTATATCTCTCGACTTAGTTATGGATCTTGGGACCACAAGAGATGTTTTGTTTGCTTGCAGAGAGTTGCGTGCTCGTGCCCGGGAAGCGGGGCTTGACAAGTGGACTGGTCGAATAAAAGAGCCCCCAGGGGTTTCATCAATTTCCTGAAAAATAAAGGAATGAGCGAGCAGCCTAGTGAATGAAATTACTAGGCCTAAGACAAGAATGTTAGCTTTATACTTCACAAAGCTATCATGTGATCCATTGTAATATAAACATGAATATCGTTTGTAAATCGTCAAATACGTGGAATCAACCACATAAATCTTACTCAAATGCCATGAACACATCAATCCATGCAAATCATATCGACAGTCATTTCTAACTCACCAATTCTTGGAGCCTATCTGGACCATAAATAGTAAGACGTATCCCGGGAACGCTCACTTGTGGGCTCAACGTTACCAAATGGTAACGCCTTGCAAAATCACCTTCATGGGAATGACTGCTCAATATACCCACAATACGAACCCTTGAGACTTTAACGGAACGTTGCCTATCCGAGCCATACGTCATTCCTCGGATGACTCGTACAAACACATTATTGCAGGCACATGCATCAAATTATTTTAATGCAAGAAAATATCTTCGTGGCTTGATTCAATAACACTCGTGTTGCAAAAAAAAATGCACACAGCTCATGTCAATAGAATGCAAATCTTCGTATAGTAACAAACGGACATTACCGCGTTAGATCTAGTGATCCTATTTACCTGTACTTGGATTATGTATTTTATTCTACGATAGATAAAACAAGATAGAATAGAGAGGCAACGGCATGAGGCGGTGTGACGGCGGCTTGTGGCGATGATGTCTTGAGGTGAGTGAGATAAATGGGGAGAGGAGAGAGAGAAAGAGAGAGGCGAAAATGATGGGGAACCAAGGGGACCCCTAGCCTATTTATAGTCTTATTTTTTTAATTTATTTTTCATTTTGTTTTTCCTTGACTTATTCTATAAGGCACCACTTTGCATGTGTTATTGTCTCATTTTTATTCATTTCTGCATAATCGTTTTAGTTTACGTGACTAATATTTGGCAACATCTTATTGGAACATGTGCTTCAATTAGTTTATGACACTTGCCTAGCTTCATCAATAAATGTAAATGACACATGTCTGATGAGGTGGTCATTCTAGAATATTCTATTTTATTTATTTATTTATTTGCTACTTATCCTCCAAGGCAAGCTTAGGTGTCATAGGCTTGTCATTTTCAAGAACCATAATAATCTTGACACATTTACATTCTAGAATCTTCTATTAGGGCACTTGTCTCATTTGTATCTTGTTTAATTTTTTATATTAACTTAATTACTTCATGTCTTACCCCCCAAGTTTTGGTAATTGTCACATGTTTCTAAACCTTAGCTTACTCTCCAAGTCTTATAATTTCTAGAAGACTTGACTTGCTCATCAAGTTTTACTAATTCTAACATTTTTCTTATGCTATTTAAGACAAGACAAATTAAATTCTAGAATCCTCCTTCTAGCTCATGCATATTCTAGGTTATTTCTTTTCTTCATTTATTTTGTCGTTTCTAAATAAATTATTACGTAGAATACTCTAGATATATAGTTTGATATTATCAAATAGCTAATCTAGAATATTCTATTGTGTTTGGTTACTTTTTCTAATGAAATTTTATCTTTTTGTGCTAGCTTTCTCTTTAAGCCAATATTTTACATTTAATTTTGCTTAATAATTTGAGAATATTCTAGATATCCTTTTTCTTGTCCTCCAAGCCAATATTTTTTTTCTTTAACTTAACTTAATAATTTAGACGCCACGTGTCCTATTTTAATCTTTTCCGTTTAGTTATCCTATAATCCTATCACATCTAGCTCCTGTAGATGTTTCCAAATATCTTGAAGAACAAATCAACAAGTATTCTTTTATTTTCTATTTATTTCTAACATGATGAAAATTCTAGATGTCATAGTCTGAAACCGAGCCGCATGAGTTAGTTTTGCTTAGTTGCCTTGAGGTTTAAAATGAGGAATATTATGGTTACTTTGGGATTAGTAGGTTTGGCCGGATGATCAAGAGGGTACCGAGTGTGAAATTGAAGGAATTAGGCTTGATTGATTCAATTACGACCTTGTGTACGAAATGCAATTGATTGCGTTAAAATGCCTAAACATGTTAATCGATCAATGGGAAAGCTATGAGGGTTGAATTGCTTGATTGAATTGACGAAATTGCTAATTGAATCCCCCACGTGTAATTGGCCATGACCTATGGTTTGTGAATCAAGTGAATAAATTGGTTGTTAGGCCTAGTTATGTTCGGCCATGATTGGTCATTGATGAATTAAACGATTGAATTGGTCAATCACGCTCATTGTATATTCGACCATGAGTAATTGTGAGATAAATGGCTAGTTGTCTTGCTCTTTTCGTATTATACTTGATCATGAAGTATTAAAAAGTGAGAAAACAACTAACTTGTGGCTTATAATCCAATCTTGGGAAACTTGAGGCTTAAAGGCCGATTGATGTTTTTGATTGATGAAATATGGGATTTATGGCAATTAGCTTTGATTGATTGAATTATGAGCCTATGTGCACATTGCATATTGATGCGTTAAATGCAAGGTTTAATTATATCTTGAGGCGTTAGACGCGGGATTGACCTGAAGCATTTTAACATGGGTCCTAAAATGGCATTATAAACCTAAGGCGCACTAACGCGGGTATATTAATTATTTAACCTTGAGGCATCGATACTCGGATCTAGCCATTGAAATTAAAATCACAATGAGTATTATACTATCCCCTAAGTTTATGAATTATTGAGTGCTTAAGTACGAGGCTTAGTCTTGAGTTGTGAAATTGTGGAGTGCCATATGCTGTAACTTTGTTCTAATGTATCGAATGCCATGTATTTCTTTTGATTAAATATTGCATGTTTTAAATATGTCTGGAGGTACTAATGGCCTAGTTTAGGTTTAGGGTTTGTTTACTAAGATTTATTCTCACCCCATCGTGGGCTTAACTTTTTCAGACCCCAAACCTTGATTATGCTGCCGAAACGTTTTGAGGAACCATTGGACATCGTGAAATCGGTTACCGAGTGTCCCGTAGGTCAAGGCAAGGCTACATTTAGGAAGATAAGTATAGTCTGGATCGATGAAGGAGAAAACGTATGGGAGTCCCACTATTTTGAGGCATGGTTCTATAGAGATGGCGATACAACTTTTGGGCCTCTGAGGAGCTTTGACATACCCCGTAGTGTAATTCCTAGTTGGTGTAACCCTACCCCTCCTGATGGCGAAGTGTTCCACCCTGAAGCCAAGCTCGAAAGTAGTCAACTAAAGCCCCCAGAGCCTGTCAAAGAGCTCTTGGAACCCTTTGATGCTGAGGTCGAACCTGGAGAACCCACTGAGTCTAATTTAAAGCTGGAGCTGGAAAACGAGTTTAATGCCTCGTTGGACTCTGAGTTTGAACAGGAGATAGAGGATGAGTTTGATGCAGCCATGGATTCAAAATCCAATCCTAAGGAGGTAGATGTTCCTATGGACTCGGAGTCAGATGCTTCTGCAGATTACGACCTTGTGTTTGATGAGGATTTCTTTGGAGATAGAGAGCTCGACCTTTAGGTGTAGCCATATCACCAAACTTTGTCGTGACTTGACTAGATACATTTCCTTTTGTTTAGGTCCATCGTCGTTTCCTAACCTAGACGTATATTTCTGTTCATGCCTATGTTGTAAATTGAATCTATTTTAGGTCATGTACGAATGTTTTAATTATCCCGAGTCATCTTGTCATGTTCGTTTTATGGAGTTATTTATCTCTTACGCATGTGCATTTCATTTCGCTTGTATGTCGTCTGCCGTTGGATCCTGGAAAGATTAGACGACAACGATCGTGGCGAGATGTTATTGATCCCGTAAGGACGCAAGGTGAGATATCCCATTTAAGTGGTATCATAGCAAGGTCAGCTTGATCTAAGTTGGTTAAAGCCTGGAGTTATAAGGAGTGATGACTTTAGGGTGATTGGGTAGCGAGACTTTAGGGATTCGCTAGAGTTAGGCACGAAATGCATGTCATGCGAATTAGCACTTGTGATTGGCATATTGAATTAGCATCACCTCGGGTGATTATAAGACTATAGAGTTTTGTACTTAGCACTGAGTGTTGTTTGGTGGATATCTGACTAGTGAATAGATAGTTGATTGTGGTTATACTAAGTGGCAGATGCATCTAGACTTGAGATATGATTGTAAATCCCTGATTGCGGCCCTTTTGATTGTTGCTTGGTAACTGATTGCGTTAATTGTGATTGTTGCCTTGATGTGTAGCATAGAACTGTTAGACTTAAGTAGATAGCTTAGGTCTCTAATTCCTGGATGGAATAATAGTGATTCACGTGTCATAGGGCTGTACTGAGGATGAACAACCGAAATGGGAGAATAAGATGAGCTTTTAGCTTGAGGCCATGAATGGTGGAAGACTCGAGAGTTGATGGTGTCATTAGAGCACTAGAAGAGATCGAGAACCTAATGGGCAAATAGGCTCAAGAAAGGGCTGCTGCTATCGACTAGGCCGCTGAGGCTACTGTCGCTGCTGCCAACCTGGCAAATGGGAATAATGAGAATAATGATATGGATAACAGAGGTGGTAATGCCTAAAGAAATGAGAATGCGAATCACCAAATGGGCCAACTGGTAGAACAGTTTATGAAGCTGAAATTGAATCAGTTTGATGGCACCGAAGACCTAGAAATTACACCTTGATGGATGGAGAAGTTAGCAAAAGCTTTTGAAGTTTTAGGGTGCACGAAAGAAGAAAAATTTACTCTAGTGATTTACCAACTGGAGGGCACCGATAATGACTAGTAGAAGGCCACCAAAGGAGGAGTTTTTTTCGAGGGCACCGCTCACAATTGAATCGCCTTCACTGAGGCGTTTAAAGGGAAATATTTTTCGAAGACTGCTCAGAAACTGAAGTTGATAGAGTTCTAACTGATTTGCCAGAATCAACTGACAATCGATCAATACGAAGCTGAGTTTGCGAGGTAGTCGAAGTATACACCGAGAATGGTTGAGAATCCAATGGATAGGGTGAGACTAAACCTTCGTAGCCAGATGATAGCTCTGAACTTGAGGACTTATAATGAAATGTATGCACAGGACCAGATGATTAAGAGAGACACGAAAGAAAGGACTGTCGCTTATAGATCGCGGTTTACCCTACTAAGGACAATAGCCAGTTCGGCAAGAGGCTGATAGAAACAACATGCATTTTGTTCCTCCTGCCATAAAGAATATTGGGAAACCAGCTTATCAGTCCAACTAGAACTGCTGCCTGTATGGAAGGAGGCTTGGAAATGGGCCCCTCCCTAGCAAGACGGACGCGTGCTTCAAGTGCGATCAACTGGGCCATCAGATGAGAAACTGCCCAAGCCAAGCCCCAAGACCTTTGTTTCAAGGGCAAAGACCTCAGACTGGACTGTAAGCTAGAGCTTTTTTTGCAAAACAACCTGAATAGGCCTCCAACTTAAGGAAGAGTTTTATGTTGTGGCGCGTAAGGGTGCGGAGAACGCGTCTGGCATGGTCACAGGTACAGTTACTTTATGTGATCATGCTACCTGTGCTTCGTTTGATCCTGGAGCATCGCATTCATTCGTATCTGCTCAGTTTGTTGATTTGATTGGAATTGAATTGAGGTCGTTGAATGTGATATTGCATGTTACCACCCCGTTAAAGGATAAAGTATTGATTTCGCTAGGACGTTCAAATTGTAAGATAGTCATTGATGGTAGTGAAAAGTGGATAGATTTGGATGTTCTAGTTATATATGACTTTGACGTTGCAATCATAATTGATTGGTTGGGTAAGCAAAGGGTCGTAGTTGATTGTGGTAGCAGGGTGATCCACTCCTACCCGGTTGATCACCCTAAATTCGAGTTTGTGGGAAGTCGAGGAGAAACCTCGATCCCTTTGATTTTGTCACTCGAAGTAACTAAGTTACTAGACGAAGGATATCAAGCTTACTTAGCTATCATGGTTGATCCAACGGTCGAGGAGCCGAAGTTAGAAGAAATAGCCGTGGTGCGCGACTTTCTCGATGTCTTTCCTCAAGAGTTATCGAGATTGTCACCAGAAAGGGAGATAGAGTTCATGATTGAATTAGCCCCTGGAACAGAACTGATCTCGAAGACAACCTATAGGATGTCCTTATCGGAGTTAAAGTAATTAAAGGTTCAGATGAAGGAACTATTGGACAAGAAATTCATTCATCCAAGCACGTTGCCTTAGGGAGTGCCGATGTTGTTCGTAAGAAAAAAGGATGGGTCTTTGCATTTATGCATCGACTATAGGCAGTTGAAGCAAGTGACCATCAAGAACAAGCACTCGTTGCTAATAATAGATGACTTGCTCGATCAACTGCAAGGAGCGTCAGTGTTCTCTAAGATAAACATGTGGACGTATAACATTCTGAATTTCCTGCCATTTTGAAACTATTGAATGAAGGAAATCTATCGATGTATTGCAGTTATATTTCACTCAGATCTGATCAATCCTTAGTCAACTAATCGAAAGGGAAAGACTAACGCTTGACAAGGTACATGGACCTAGGAAACTTGGATAAGAAATGACGCTTTGACAATCAGGATTGCCGATGAAATATTTACAATCAATAAAGGCTAACCTAAGAATGATTATGGAATTCATTGATAGCGTTATACAATTGAGGCGCAGGTGATACCACTTAACCAACATATGATTTGCAAACCTTTCCTAAATCGAACTATGACGATCGAGATCATCGGAGCTAGTAATAGACTCTCGCAATTACATGACAATCAAAGTCGTCGTAACTTGAGTTGTCCTAAGTGTGATGAGAATCACAAAGTCGATACGCGCAACGTCTGCAAAAGCTACCCGTTAGTTCCAGATAAATTGAATTTACGTTTTACAAAGAATCAACTATGAAATGAGATCTCAAAATTGAAAAATGGACTATGAAGAATTTCAATGTTTGAAATGAATTAAATGTCGCCTCATTGAAGGTAGTTTAAATTGAAAAAATGAAGTGTTGGGCGAAAGATGTGAAATGACCATTTTACCCCTCGAGGATTAGCTTTGACATAAGATTAGAAGAATGGCAATTTAGTCAATTGCAATCCCTATGGGTGCCGAAAGTGGAAGGGTAAATGTGTCATTGGATTGCCAAGATTTTATTAACTGTGGATAATTGTCTTCATTAGGGTGATTAGCATTAATTAGCTCACTATTACACCTACCATTTCATCTTTGACCAAGGAAAACTTCTTCTTCCTCCTCCTCAGCTGAGCATCCTCCCTTCCTCACGCTCTCTCTCTCCATTTTCCTTCTTCATTTTTCCTCTTGGCCGAGAGCTCCTTCCTGACCAGTTCTGCCGCCGCCATCTTCAACCGCCACCTCCGACCTTCGCTTAGCCAAGCGCCGACCACCAACACCTTCCTCAACCTCTCCTCTACAAATCCCCGATGGTATTTCGGCCATTGATCGCCAGTTGTTCCCCGTTCAACCCCTAGAGCACCGAGAGGTCAGAATTGGACTAGTTTGGGAGAGGGCCTCCTCGTGCCTGCATCAAGAGCTCATTTGACTCCAAATTTTTGATGAGGCCTTCTTAGCACCTGGTTAAAGGTCGTAGTAAGTTGAGGATAGGTGATTGTTGAAGATAAAATTGATTTTGATAGATGAATGTTGATAAATTGCTAGGACAAAATTTGACCTGTGTACACCGACTGTGAAACCGAGCCATTTGAGGAACTTTGGAGCGTCGTCGTGCCTTGAAGCTTTCGATAAGCAACCTAGGGTTGTAATGTGATATGTTGACAAGAAGATTATGTGATAAATTGAAGCTTAAAGGGCTGTTTGGTGTGCTTTGCCTAGGATCGATTCTACCCCTACTTTGGACCGTGAAGAATAGAACCATTTAAAGGCTTGTGGCCATGTCATCTTGCATTGAAACTTGTGGTAAGTCATCTAGGAAAGTTACTTGATGTATTGACAAGGCCATTGCATGATAGAATGGATTATAGAGAAGGATTGATAGTCATTTGGTGCGATTTGTCCTAGGACATATCCTGCCCTGTTTTGGCCGGACCTTCATCAAGCTTTGTGGCTGTCCTTGGCATAATTTGCTAGCTCAATTGAAGAGGTAAGCGATCCCTAAACATATATTAGGATGCTAGGCTACTAAAGGACGGGTTTGTTCATCGAATTGATGAATTGTGGGTCTATTGCGCTTGATTGCCCATGGCCGAATGAAATAAGTGTGGTTCGAGCCGTGTGTGCTCATTTTGATGTGAAATCATGAATTCCATGGCTGAATGATGGTGTTCATGTGACTTTGAGTAGTCGTGTGATGTTTGGACCTTTGATTGATGAACGCGCAAAAGCCATGCTTGAAATGGTAATGGAATAAATGAGTTGATTGATTATCGTGATATGCAAGGTTGCTGGAGTTGAAATATGAGCCTAAGGGCCTGTCCCACCCTGATGCGTCAGAACGCGGGTTTGCAAGTTGAGTATATCCTGATGCGTCAGAACGCGGGGTCAAATTATATCTTGATGCGTCGGAACGCGGGATAAGTTTCATACGTATTGACACGAGCCTTGTTAAGATATTTGAAACCCGAGGCATCTAAGTGCGGGTCTATGAATTGTTGTAGCTTGAGGCATATTGACGTGGGCCGAGCTTGAGGCGTGTTGACGTGAGCATAGACGACGAAATGAACGTCGAGATGAGATTGAGAACAACCTTTTTATACTTGAATGAACTATAAAGCTAGTACGATAGGCTTGGTTTCATACTACTATCAATGCCAATGAATTGTGACCTTTTATGCCAGTTATGATGATGTGCTTTAATGTTTGTGTGCCATGTGCCTTTCTTGATAAGTCACTACATATTAGTTTTAAAAGTGTTGTCTGGAAGTACTAGCGGCTTGGTCTAGGCTTAGGTTTAGCTTGCTGAGATGTAAATCTCACCCCGTCATGGGATTTTTTTTTTTAGACCCTAAATACATCTAGGCGATCCTAAGGAAATGACCGCCTCTTTTGATGAGTTCCCAGACGATAAAGGTGTAGTTTATATTAGGAATGGGACCACGGTATGGGTCGACGTTGGAGAGGAGCATTTGCAACCTCATTGCTACAAGGCATGGTTTCGTCGTGTTGGGAGTGCTACCACTAGTCCCTTGAAGCCCACAGAAGTCCCTCTAGAAGTAGTGTCTAGCTGGTGTCATCTTGTTCACATTGAAAGCATGGTCGAGTCCTCAGTGGCTGGTTCAAGAAATATTCTTGAGAAGACCCCGACAATTAAGGAGGATGTCGAAGTGATCAAGCTATTCTCTTCAGAGGATGATGAGGATGATGATTTCATGGAAGTGCGCACTGAGACCTTCTCCAACTACGATCCAGATGAAGATGAAGACAAGGATGAAGACGAAGTCAGTAGTTCTGCTTAGTGGTATTAGGACTTTGGGTTTCCTTTTGGGATGCCTGCTTGTTTAGAGGCCTCTCGGTTAGGACCCCAGTGATGTCTTTTTGGTATGGTCCTTGGTCTTCCTACGACCCCTGTCATGTCTTAGGTATCCCGTCCTCTCATCTTGAACCTTGTATGCGAACTTGATATTTTATGTCATATATGTATATATATATACGTTATCCCAAGTCATTCTCTTATTTATATATGGAGTTGTTTATTTTCTTCCGCATGCGAATTTTATTTCATTCGTGTGCCATGACCGTTCGCATCCTAGGGTTTGTAAGACGGCGTTGGCGAATGTGGCGTGCTAATAGAAGAACGCGAGGCATGACAGGATGGGTTGTCATCAATTGAGGATTAAGGAGGACATATCAAAGATGGCTTTTCGGACGAGATATGGCCATTACGAGTTTATGATCATGCCATTTGGATTGATGAATGTCCCCGCCGCTTTTATAGATTTGATGCATTGGGTATTCAAAGAATATTTGAATCAATTCATTAGTCTTCATCGACGACATGTTGATTTACTCGAGAAGCTCTGAGGAACACGAGCAGCATCTAAGTATAGTCCTACGGACGTTAAGAGAACAATCACTTTACGCCAAGTTCAGTAAATGCGGGTTTTAGCTCAATAAAGTGGCGTTCCTCGAGCATGTGATTTCAGGAAATGAAATTTCAATGGATCCTGCAAAGATTGAGGCAATTACGAATTGGCCAAGACCAACGTGTCGCAAAAGGGATTAGGATGCGTATTAATGTGACATAGAAGAGTTGTTGCTTATGCATCGCGATAGTTGAGACCTCATGTGATGAACTACCCAACACATGATTTGGAATTGACAGGTATTATCTTTGCTATGAAGATTTAGGGTCCTTATTTGTGTGGCGAAAGATTTCAGACTTATACAGACCATCAAAGTTTGAAGTATTTTTTTTCCAAAAGGAATTGAATGTGAGGCAACGTCGATGGATGGAGTTGCTTAAGGATTATGACTGCAACATCCTGTCCCACCCTGGGAGGCAAATAAAGTTGCGGATGCACTAAGTCAAAAGTTGAGCATAGGACACTTGATGGTTAAAGAATGGACTTTACTCGAAGGTATACGAGATTTAGAGTTTAAGTTGGAAGTATGTCACTTGTCCAATTTGTTAGCTACATTTAGTATCGAACCTAAGATTAAAGAAAGAGTTAACACTTTACAATCTATGGACCTTGATATCTAGAAGATCCTCAAGATGGATGCGACGAAGAGAAAGCCTGACTTTCAAGTATTTGAGGATGGGATCTTAAAGTTTCATGGATGATTGTGCGTACCTAATGATGAGAAACTAAGGGAAAAGATCTTGTCAGAAGCTCGCCGAAGCAACTACAATATTCATTCGGGTAGCACAAAGATGTATCCGAACTTGCATCAACACTACTGGTGGAATAGAATGAAAGTAGACGTGGCTAAGAATGTAGCCTAATGTTTGACGTGTCAGCAGGTAAAGGTATGACATTGTAAGCCAGGTGGTATATTACAACCTTCGAAAATTCCCGAATGGAAACGGGAACACATCGCAATGAACTTCATAATGGGACTGCCTAGGAGTCAAAGAGGTCATGATTTGATTTGGGTAATCATGGATAGACTGACTAAGTCTGCGCACCTTTTGGCTGTTAGGAAGGACTTCGCCATGAATAGGTATGCCGAATTATATATGCATCATATAGTTCATCTTCATAGAGTTCCAGTGACGATTACATCGAATAGGGATCCCTAGTTCACCACTTCATTTTGGAAAAGCCTATAAGAGGCTATGGGGACGAAACTCAATATAGTACTGCTTATCATCCTCAGACGAATAGATAGTCTGAGAAGACAATTCAGACGCTTGAAGATATGTTGAGACCCTGTACGAATGATTTTAAAGGAGATTGAGAAGAATAGTTGCATTTGGTTGAATTTTCATATAATAACAGTTACCAGCAAAGCATCAAAATGGCACCGTTTAAACCATTGTGTGGTAGAATATGCAAAACTCCAGTATGCTGGGATAAGATTGGTGAAAGGAGTATAACGGGTCCAAAGTTGGTAGAGAAATCAATTGAGGCAGTGAAAGTTATCAGAGAAAGATTGAAAACTGTGTAGATTCACCTAAAAAGCTACGCCGACAAGCGACGTAAGCCTTTGAAATTCCAAGCAAGAGATCATGTCTTCCTCAAAGTGTCCCCAATGTGAGGATTATCCTAGTTCGGAAAGAAATGGAAGTTGAGTCTGAGGTATGTAGTTCCCTTCGAAATTTTGGAACAATTTGGGACTTTGGCCTATTGTCTCGCCTTGCCACTAGTTTGTCCCAGGTCCACAATGTCGTTCACTTATCGATGCTGAGGAAGTATAAACCAAACTCGACTCATGTACTGGATCATGAAGTCATAGAAGTAGATGACAAAGTGTTGTATGTGGAAAGGCCAGTCAGAATCAAAGACAGAAAGGAACAAGTCCTGAGGAATAAGACGATCCCACTAGTGAAAGTGATTTGGGAGCACCATGGAACTGAAAGAGCCACTTGAAAAAAAGGCGTCAACACCCCCATTTGTTTGAATAATTGGGTTTATTGTAAATTTCAAGGACGAAATTTTTGTAAGGGGAAAGAGTTGTGACATTCTGAATTCCAATCCTATCTCGAAGCTTATGAATGAATGTATGCCTATCGATATATTTCACTTGAGTCTTACTCAGAATTGATCTCTCTTGAGTTGTCTAACCAAAAGGGAATGACAAACTATGATTTAAGTATGTGGACGAAAGAACTCGACCATGGATTAGTACCTTCAACATGAGAATTGCCAATGAAATATTTTGTGCCATCAAAGGCCGATCTAAGAATGGTTCTAGATCGATTTGCTAGTGTTATACAATTGGATTACGAGTGATTTCGTATGACCAAAAGTATAATTTGTGTATTAGCCTAAATTGATTCCTAATGATCGTGTCCTTCTGAACTAGTGATTGACCCACGAAATTATATGACAATCAAGGTTATCATTGACTTGAATAACTCTTAAACGTGGCATTAATCACAGGTCGATACGCATAATTCCTAAGAGCCTCCCGTTTGTTTGAGGTATGCTGGAATGCCCATGGACTGAGCTTGGTCATGAATTAGACTTCGAGATTGGATGCCGATTATTTAGGGATTTCAATATTAATAAAATGGACGTCACCTCATCAAGATCAATTGAAAAAGTAAAATTTTGGATCGTAAAGTAGAAATTACCCCTTTACCTCGAAAATTACTCATGCCTCTAAAATTAATGAGGGCATTTTGCTAATCTCCTCTCTCGGCCTAAAATGGGAGGGCATTCTTGTCCAAAGAGCCTCTTGCATTATTGATGGAGAAGAGGCAAGAATGGCCCAAGTCAAACCCCATGAGCAACTACAACCAACTAGTCATTCACCATCACTATTCCTCCACTATTCATGTCATAAACTCCAAGACCAACTCCCACTCACTTTCCCTCCACTTATTCTTCTTCATTTGGGGATAACCATTTTCTCTCTCACCTTTCTCTTCATTTGGCCGAACACCCCTCCCTTTCACTATCTCATTTCATTTTCTATCCCTCTCTCGGATTCCCTCACCCAAAAGCCGACCATCGTCTCCTTCACCGTTCGTCTGTCGCCACGGATAGCCACCACCTCGACCTCCTCTTCGTCTTAGACCGTGAACCACCTCCGTCCGAGTCCAAAGCGGAGCAAACCGCCGACCACTAAAACTGAATCGAAGAGCTTAGAGGGCTATCCTTGGGAGTTTTATTGATTAACTCAAGGTAAATGACCTCTAAAGCCTAGCCTAGTATATTATAGGATTAGATGGTGAAGCTAAGAGTGTTAATGATGAGTTTCCAGGGCTATTCTCTTATGAAACTTCAAGGAACCAAACCAGACCTTTTTTGCCCAAATTTGGAACCATGAACTTTGTCGGTTGTCTTCTGGTTTTCCTTGACTTTTTTGCTTGGTAAGTTGATTCTAAACCCTCTGTAGGATACTAGGTTACTAATAGACCTTAATTGATATTGATTTAAAGAAGAATGTGGGTTGCTTTGGCTAGGAAGTCACTAAGTACGAAACCGAGTTGCATGAGTTAGTTGTCACGCCCCGAGTCTTGAGGCGAACGCGCTACATCCACATCTAACCGCTCAAGATCCAGTATACGACACAAGAAGTACGCGTGACATGAAATAAGCAAGCGAAAACAAAATAAGCAGACACCTCCGTACATAAGAGGAAAGGAAACCTCGGATAACGAAACTATATATATACAGGAAAAAAATATGAGTCCTTACAAAAGATCAAGGTTCTAAACAAAATCACCAAACTTGGGTCGGGAGAAATCAGGGACTAACCAAAAGACAACGGCTATCTAAGCCCTCTAAAGCTAACATGTCTCCAAAAGACAACCCCAAATCAAATATCTCCTAGGAAAATAGAAATTGCTAAAACGAACTACTTGCTTCATCTTCGTCTTCATCCTCGTCCTCATCCTCAGTTGGATTGTAGTCGGAAAAATTCTCGGTGCGCACATCAGTGGAATCATCCTCCATGTCACCCTCAGAAGCTGATACCTCAATTATTTCAATATCCTCCTCAACAGTCAGGGTTTTCTCTAGCACATCTCTCGATCCGGCCGTCGAAGTCACTACCTCGATCACATCACGTATCGAATAACACCAGAATGGTACTACACCCCAGGAACTTCAATAGGCTTCAAAGGACCAATAGATGCTTCTCCAACCCTACGATACCACGCCCCAAACCTATGTGGCTTCCACTCCTCTCCTTCCTCATCGACTGAAACGGTAGTACGTTTCCTAACATACACAATACCTTGGCCATCGGGAAACTCATCGAAATAGGCAGTCATCTCCTTGTGATCGCCTAGACGGACTGGAAACATTCTTCAAGGCTTGGGGTCTAAAAAAGGTAAGTCCCACGACGGGGTGAGATTTACATCTCAGCGAGCTTATTCCTAAACCTAGGTTAGACTGACAGTACACCAGACACCACTTCAAACAATGAGTGGAAGCACATCAAAAAAGAGCATAATAACCAAACCTCGTCATACAACATCAGATCGACATACAAATTCACAACTCAAGGCATGCATGAAGACATAAGACCAACTTAACGTACTAGCATTATGACTCGTTTCATTATCTCTGCCCGCGTCAAAACACCTCAGGCTTGGCCTGCGTCAAAACGTCTCAAACCATAACAATTAACAAACCTGCGCTAAAACGCCAAAGGTTTCAATGCCATAACAAGGCTCATGTCGGCACATACCAAGGCTTATCCAACGTCTCAACGCATCAGGATATCACTAATTGCAACCCCGTGTTCCAATACATCAGGGTGCTATAAGCTCTTGAGGTCACGAGTCTCACTTCCCCCTAAAGAATTCATGATCAAGCATAGTTTTATCCACCAAGCAATGATTCTTTAGTAGGTAAGACCATAATAATAACCATTCATGAGGTAATATCAACACATAACTTACATATCACTCAAGTATATGCGCACAGCTTAGTCATAAGAATAGTAATTCCTCATCAAAAGGAATACACGTGACTTGCACATTAGTTACCTCGATTGATTATGAACATTCAATGTGATAAATCCACACATACTCATCCAATCTAACTCCAACTAATCTAGTAACGTCATACCGTCCTAAGAAAGGTTTAGGAACCACTTACCTTTAAATTTAATCAGCAAAATCCCTCCAAAAGCTCCCCTAAGTATTCGATTTTCTTGGTCCAAAATAGGGCAACCGCAGAACCTAAAGAATTTCATTCAATCGATCAATTTGTCTCTTCCAATCACCAATTCACAGAGTATACACCTCATTAACACCTCAATTGACATTTTAGTATGTCTTAACGAAGAATTTAAAGCATGACGACACTTCCCACAGCCTCCTAAGGGTTCGGTTTATCCAAACCAAAATAGGGCAGAATTCGATCCAGCCCGCTACCCCCTTAATCAGTCCATAGCTCAACTCTAAACCTTGATTTACCACAAAATCAACTTGCTAACATGTCGTATTACATCTATAGAAGTCTTATTGAGAGTTTTGGAGCAAGTCGACGTCACAAAGTGTCACAAACAGCCTCGGTATTTCTCGGTTCACCAGCGGTCAGACTGTCTGGGAAAAATCACCAAAAAACCGCCATGATTATCCCACTAAACACAATCAAATTCACAACTTCAGCTCAGCCAACACTAGTAATATATATTAAGAAGTACTCACCAAAAATTTGAAGCAAATCGAAGCCCTGAAGTGGTTGAACGAAGGCCTACTCCCAATTGAGTCCAATTTTGTCTGGTTTTGGAATTGTGGCTGTTTGGGTAAAATGGGACCTCCAATCAGCAAACAGTCGATGGGAGATAATAGGGGAAAGGTCGAGGGGGGTGTTGGTGGCCAGCGCAAGGCTGAACGGCTGTCAAGAGTGGCCATCGACGGTGGCAAAGCAAGCGGCAGGTTCTGGTCAGGCAGAGGCAGGTTTAGCAATGGAGAAAAAGAGAGAAAAAGAAGAAGAAGAAGAAGAAGAAGGGGAAATAGAGGGGGTTCAACTGAAGCAAAGGATAAGGAGTGTTCCACAATAATTCACCTTGGTCAACATGAAGAATGGCAGGTTAAAAGTGATTATTCATTGCTAATATCTCAAAGCTTGGCACTTGTCCTTTTGTCCATAATATCAAGGCTTCAAATGACTTCCTTGCCCCTCTAATTTTCGATAGCTATAGGGGTTTAGAGTTGACCAAATTGCTTTTCTTCATTTGCTAAGACAATGCCAATCTTTGAGAGGCAAAATGGTAACGGCAGCTATAGGGGTTTAGAGTTGACCAAATTGTACTTCTTCATTTGCTAAGATAATGCCAATCCTTGAGGGATAAAATGGTAATTTTGCGTTCGTTGTCCGAAACGACACTTTTTCAATTCAAATTACCTTCGATAAGGCTACGTCTAATTTGATTTGAATGTTAGGATTCTTTATTTCCATTTTTCCCCTTTCGAGATCCATCTCTTGGTCAATTCTCTGTCGAATGTAAATTTCAAGTCATCTCGAACTAACGGGCGGCTTTGGCAGACGTTACACGTATCGACTACATGATTCTCATCACACTTGGGGCTCGTCAGTTCATGGCGACTTTGGTTGTCATGTAATTGCAAGGATCTATTACTAGCTCTAACGGTTTCGATCGTCATCGTTCAATTTGGAAAAATTTTGCTAATTATACATTGGTTAAGCGGCATCACCCAGGCTCCAATTATATAACGCTAGCAACGAATTTCTTAGTCATTTTTAAATCAGCCTTTAATGATTCTAAATATTACCTCGACAATTCTTATGGTCAAAATGTCCTTTCCTATTCAAGTTCCCTAGGTCTACGTATCTTGTCTTGCGTTAGCTTTTCCCTTTTGGTTAGTTAACTCAAAATTGATCAGATTTGAGCGAGATAAGACTGAAATACATCAATAGATATATCTTCATTGATAAATCTTGAAATGATAGGAAAATCAGAATGTCACAACTCTTCCCCCTTACAAAAATTTCATCCTCAAAATTTACAATAAACCCAACTATTCAAACAATTAGGGGTATTGATGCCTTATTGTTTCTTCACTTTCCCACATAGAGCCTCATGTTCCATGGTACTCCCAAATTACTTTGACAAGCGAAATTGTTTTATTCCTCAAAACTTGCTCCTTTCGGTCTTCAACTATGATTGGCTTTTCCACATACGACACCTTGTCATCCACCTCGATAGTCTCAAAATCCAACATATTTCGAGTCTAGCTCATATTTCCTTAGCATTGACACATGGAAGATATTATGTACTTGTGATAGATTGGGCGATAAAGCAAGTCTGTAGGCCAAGGTTCCAATCGGCTCTAAAATTTCAAAAAGACCTACGTACCTTGGACTTAATTTTTCTTTTTTTTTTCAAACAGAGATAGTCCTCTCATCGGTGACACTTTAAGAAAAACGTGATCACCCACGTGAAATTTCAAGGACTTGCGTCATTTATCAGCATAACTTTTTTGACGACTCTGTGCCGTCTTCGATCTTTCACGAATTACCCTTATGGCTTCCACGGATTGTTCCACCTAATCTAGGCCGATGATACTTCTCTCTCCAATTTCATCCCAGCAAATTGGGGTTCTGCAAGCTTTTCCGTAAAGTGCTTCAGAAGGTGTTATTCGAATACTCTGCTGGTAGCTGTTATTATATGCAAACTCTACCAAGTGTAACTAGTCCTCCCATCCATCTTTGAAGTCTATGACGCATGCTCGTAACATATCTTCGAGCGTTTGAATCGTCCTCTCCAATTGTTTATTTGTTTGTGGATGATATGTCGTACTGAACTGCAGTCTAGTTCCCATGGCATCTTGAAAACTCTTCCAGAAGTTCGCTGTGAACTTAGGATCTCTGTCGATGTAACCGTAACGGGTACCCCATGTATTCGTACTATATGACGCATATACAGCTCGGCATACTTATCCATTGCGAAGTACTTTCGTATAGGGATGAAATGCGCAAACTTAGTTAATCTATCCACGACTACCCAAATCGAGTCATGACCTCTCTGCCTCCTTGGCAATCTCATCACAAAATCCATAGTCACATGCTCCCATTTCCATTCAAGAATTTCTACGGGTTGTAGCAATCCACCGAGCTTACAATATTGTGCATTACCTGCTGACACGTCAAGCACTTTGCCACATATTTAGCCACATCCACTTTCATCCCATTTCACCAGTAATGTTGACGTAGATTTTGATACATTTTTGTGCTACTTGGATGGACACTATAATTGCTTCTGTGAGCTTCAGATAAAATTCTTTCCCTAAGCTCTTCGTCATTGGGCACGCATAAACGCCCTCGAAATCTCAAAATTCCATCTTCTGACACCTGAAGCTCAGGTTTTCTTTTCGTCGCATCCATATCAAGGATCTTCTGGATTTCTAGGTCCATAAGTTGTAAAGCTTTTATCCTTTCTTGGATTTTAGGTTCTATTCTCAAGGTCGCTATCAAAATCGACAGTTGGCAAACTTCCAACTTGAATTGAGAATCTCTTAATCCTCAAGTAGAGACCATCCTTTAACCAATAGATGCTCAATGCTTGATTTTCGACTAAGCGTATCCGCAACTCTATTCGCTTTCTCAGGATGATACAAAATATTGCAGTCATAATCCTTAAGCAACTGTATCTATCGACGTTGCCTCATATTTAATTCCTTCTAGGAAAAGAGGTACTTCAAGCTTTGGTGACCTGTATAAATTTGAAATTTTTCGCCACACAAGTAATGCCTCTAAATTTTTAGGGCAAAGATAATTGCAGCTAATTCTAAATTGTGAGTTGAATAATTCATTTCGTGAGGTCTGGGTATGTTCGGCCATGATTGGTCATTGGTGAATTGAACGATTAAATTGGTTAATCACGCTCATTGTATAGTCGGCCATGAGTGATTGTGAGATAAATGGCTAGTTGTCTTGCTCTTTTCCTATTATACTTGGTCACGAAATATTAAAAAGTGAGGAAATGGCTAAGTTGTGGCTTATAATCCAATCTTTGTAAAATTGAGGCTTAAAGGCCAATTGGTGGTTTTGATTGATGAAATGTGCAATTTATTGTAATTAGCCTTGATTGATTGAATTATGAGCCTATGTGAACATTGCACCTTGATGTGTTAAACACAAAGTTTAATTATATCCTGAGGCATTAGACGCGGGATTGACCTGAGGCGTGTTAACGCTGGTCCTAAAATGGCATCGTAAACCTGAGGCATACTAATGCAGGTAAATTAATTATTTAAGCTTGAGGCGTCGATACGCTGGTCTAGCCATTGAAATTGGAATCACAATGAGTTTTATACTATCCTTTAAGTTTATGAATTATCGAGTGCTTAAGTACGAAAGACAGTCTTGAGTTGTGAAATTGTGTAGTGTATGATGTTTGGAGGTACTAATGGCTTAGTTTAGGTTTAGGGTTAGCTTACTGAGATTTATTCTCACCTAGTTGCGGGCTTAGCTTTTTCAGATCCTAACCCTTGATTATGCCGCCGAAACATTTTGAGGAACCAATGGATATCGTGAAATTGATTACCGAGTATCCCGTAGACCAAGGTAAGGCCTATATTAGAAAGGGAAGTATAGTCTGGGTCGACGAAGGAGATGATGAATGGGGTCCCACTATTTTGAGGCATGGTTCTATAGGGATAGCGATACAACTTTCATGCCTTGGAGGTGCTTTGACATACCTCGTAGGGTAATTCCTGGTTGGTGTCATGGCGAAGTGTTCCACCCTGAAGCTAAGCCTGGAAATAGTCAACTAAAGCTCCCAGAGTCTGTAGAAGAGGTTGTGGAATCGTTTGATGCTGAGGTCGAGCCTGGAGAACCCACTAAGTCTGAGCTGGAGCTGGAGCTGGAAAACGAGTATAATGGTTTGTTGGAATCTAAGTCTGAACCGGAGATGGAGGATCAGTTTGATGCACCTGTGAATTCAGAATCCGACTCTGAGGAGGTAGATGTTCCCATGGACTCGGAGTCAGATGCTTCTGCAGATTACAACCCTATAGCTTATGAGGATTTCTCTAGTGATAGTGAGCCCGACCTTTAGGTGTAGCCGTATCACCTAACTTTTAAGCACCCTCTTATGATAGACGTGTCATGACTTGACTAGATACATTTCCTTTTGTTTAGGTCCATCGTCGTTTCCGAACCCAAACGTATATTTATGTTTATGCCTATGTTGTAAATTGAATCCATGTTAGGTCATGTAAGAATGTTTTAATTGCCCTAAGTCCTCTAGTCATGTTCGTTGTACGAAGTTATTTATCGCTCCCGTATGTGCATTTCATTTCGCTTGTATGTCATCTGCCATTTGATCCTGGGAAGATTAGATGATAACGACCGTGGCGGGATATTATCGGTCTCGTAAGGATGCGAGGGGTGACACTAAACATTCACAAAAATTACACACACAAAAATAGCATTTTTGGCCACAATAATATGGAAAAATATCTAATATTTTTATTTTAATGATTTATTCATTGTGGAATTTGAAAACTCAGAAAATCCAAATTGGAATACCATGATTCTTCACAAACGTGAGCCCAAATTGACCCAAAAAATTCATTTGAGGCGCTTCTAGTCTTTTTCACACATCATCCAAGTTTTGACATTTGATTCTTGCACATTTAATTGTATTTTGATCTAATAAATTTTAATTTTTGAGCATATTGCAAAATGGAGCTATTTGTATTCTCAATTTAGTCTCCGATTTTTGTTTAAGGTCAAATTGAACGTTCTAAATGGAAACACATGTATATATAAATCTTCACTCACACGTTTTTCGGTATTATAAACACTTTGGTGGGGTCAAACTGTTGAGAATTAGTCATTAAGGTGCCTAATTAAACCAAATTTTCTATCCGGATCAAATTTTATGTTTGGGGTTTTTATCATAAATCAAGCTAATTGGTCCCAAAAATACCTTGTTTACATGGAATCCATGTTGAGGAATCCAATTTTGGTGTTTAATTAAAAACATTTGGCCATTTTCAGGCTCGATTTGATGTTTTTAGCCTAACCAAATCAATCAGGTGGGTCGCACTCGACCCAATTGACTCGAATCAACCTAGTAGAGGCATGCCAGAGTGCAAATGCAGTAGAAGGAAAAAAAAGAGTCTATCCCTTTCTTTCTGTCGCGCGCATAGTGACTCCAGATTCCAAAGACACCTAAGAAAGCTTAGACAAACCTACACAAAGCAGAGTTTCTCCTCCCCAGTTGCTGCACCAACATTTCCTCTGTCCTCTAATGATCCCCTGAACCGAAATAAGACCAAAAAAACAAGTAAGAAGTGGAGGTAAAAGCTGACGGAACGGGTTGTGTTTTTAGGGGAGGGGACAAGAAAATCCTATCTGATCTCTAGACACTCGAGCATAAAAGGAGAGGTCGAAGTCTGGTCTTAGGGAAGATGAAAAGATAAAAACATTGAGAGAGGGAGAAGACTAGGGAGGGAAACGATATCCTCTCGTCGTTCCCTCGCGACCCGACGTTGCCATTCTACCATTTCATCACACATCACCATCTCAGTCATGCCCGAATAGTTGTGTCGTCCACAGCTGCTCGACAACCAGTGCATCAGCACATTTCGCCTCTAATCAGGTATGCTTGTCGTCCTCCTAAGGTTGCCATGTTTCCTCAAGAGCTTAGTTTGATCACTGGTCGTTGAATATTTTGTGACCAACTAAGCCATTTTATGTGACGTTAGAGCATGTCTTTCGCGTTAGTCTAGTTTAAGTTTGCATCTTAAAAGGTGTAGCATCCCTTTCTTGGTCCATATTCCCCATCTATCAATGAAATGCCTGAGCTAAGTTCTGTAGAATGTGCAACCTTGCTCTGATACCAATTGTAAGGACCACAAGGGATTTTGCAAAACTTTAGCGGTTTCAACGCGAGAAAGTTTTTGAATACTCAAATGTGATAGTGATATTTAAAATAGCCTTGCTAAGGCTTTACAAACAAAATACACAAGCTTTGTTAAGCTTGAAATATAAATCACAACACTCTCTAACTCACAACTCTCTATATGCTAAGGCCATGTGGCGTACATAAAATACCAAGGTTGTGATGCCTTGAAGCTCTGCCGTAAACAAGCGTGATATATTTGCAGAAATTCTACAAGGGCGATGATCGCATGAAGCGAGTTCGACTTCAAATACTTCGAGGTGATTTCAATTTTTTACACATAAGTGACTTCGAATCTATCTCGTCGTACTTTGATCACGTGCAAACCATAGTTAACCAATTAAGGGTTAATGGTGAAGTCCTTCAAGATTAATGACGCTGAGAAAAATCCTAGATGATTTTGAAATTGACAAAACAATTAAAGTACTCTTAAGTTTCGAGATAATGCCGTGTAATACTTATTTTGCAGATTGTCCTTTGGTGCGGGGATGCACATGATTGAATCTGGCAAAAAAGTTTAGCTTAGATGTGATTTTCGAGGGACTTAGATGTGTGTCGAGTTCAAACTTTGAGCGGGAATAGCTCAGACAGTGGAATGATGTTCAAGATCTGAGAAAAATATTCACGCGCAGTAATCAGAACTTCAAGATGAATTCAAAATATACTAAACTGATACATTACAATGGATACAATCGAGCTGGATCATTCTTGAAAATTCTCGGGGACAGAGATCAATCAAGGATGTGAATTCAAGGAGACAAACACAACTTTCCAAATGAAAGAAACCATCTATGGAAATCCAGGATCATAATTGTATGGGCGATTTGATCCGAACAAAGAAGACTTCCCTTTGACAATCTCCAACGGTTACGAGATAATCTTTTGGTAATTGTTTTGTCAAAACGGGAAGTTTTTGAGAGACCTATTCTAGATACCTTGCAATAGTTAGATTGGAGGCAGAGGAGTATAAACGATATCTCAAGCTGAAGGGAAAACAGATTGGCGTTAAGAGGAAAAAGTGTTCGTAATTCTTAGATCAAGAGTACTTTGTTTCATATACACTTCTTGATTCATCCATGGTAATTGTGATGAGGTGTACACAATAGTGTTGAGCACTAGGTGTGGAATCCTGCGTTTCAAGAGAGATCACTATGTTGCAACCTCAAGTAGTTTACTAGAGGAATCCAGCTAATTAGCTGGCCGAAGAAGTGGACGTAGGCTTAACCAAAGCAGAATCACTAAAAACCCTCTATGCAGTCCTCTCTAGCCCTTACTTTTATTATATCATATATCTTGTGATAGTTGAACTACATACGAAGTGCACATAGTGATACATTTTGCTTTGATCAACGAGATATCATATTAACGCCTGTGCAATTTGAATTTCACATTAAATTTTGAAAATTACACAATAATCATCTATTCACCCCATCTAGGTGATAACGCTAGCCACAACAATTGGTATCAAAGCCTGGTGCTCATATTTTGTGAAGTGTTTTTACTTCTGAGATGACGATCTTTAAGGCTAGCAATTTATCTCCCACATGGATCGAAGGTGGAAGTAACAACAAGCCATCATATTTTGAAGGGAAAGAATACAGCTAATGGCAAAACAAATTCAAGGCTATATTAGGTGTCAGAATTCCCGATTTGAGATTTGTACAACAAGGAGTGAATCTAACTGCAAGTACCACAAGTAAATCAAATGCAGTGGATAATAATTCGACACCAACTGCCACTCTGTCGACCATTGAAATTGCCAAGAGAAATGCTCCTGATACAAAGGCTATTTATTTATTTAATAGTGCTTTATTTCTTGCTGAATATAAACATATTGCATATTGTTTCTCGTCAAAAGAGATTTAGGACAACCTTTACATTACGTAGAAGGAATAGACAGAGTCAAGGAGACCAAAGTCAACTTCCTTCTTGGCCAGTATGAAGCATTCAAAACGAAGCGTAGAGAAATTGTGAAATAAATGTTTGATAGATTCGTTGAAATAATAAATGGTCTCACATACCATGGGCAACTTGTTTTTGGATCGATGAGAGTTACCAAACTGCTAAGAGCTCTCACAAAGGAATGAGATAATATTAAAAAATCCATTCTAGAGACTCAGAGGCACCTTTATCTATGGATGAGCTTATTGGAACTCTCCAATCCTATGAGGAAGAAAGAATCAATTAGGAAATCACTTCAAAAGGTAAGAAATCCATCGCTTTAAAATATGACGATGATTATGATGTTTTAGACTCACAAGATGAAGATGATGAGAAGTTAACACTCTTGATTAAAAGATTTAGAATAATGGCTAAGAAAGGCAGGAACTTCAAAGACAAGAAGGATCTCAGACGACATGATCAGAAAAGATCATCTGAGACAAAAAAATGAAAGCCAAGAAGTCATCTACTATGAACGCAAGAAGAGAGGCCGCATTAAACCAAATTGCCTTATGTTAATGAAGAAAGGCAAGAATGAAAAATTCAAGAAAGCCTTGAAAGTAGAGACTTGAAGTGACACTAAATGTGAAAGTGATGAAGAATACGCCAACATCTGTCCCATGGCAGACTTAGATGATGACCTCGAGGTACAAGTGCTCAGGTACAAGTTAAGACATGAATCTTCGTTCACTGGATGAAGATGTGCTAATATGTACCTTCTGGACACATCATTTGAGGAAAAAATGCCTTCTATCTATCAAAGATGAACTTTGGCACAGGAAGCTAGGACACATAACCCTTAAACAAATCTAGCTCTCTAAGGAAAAGCTAGTGAGTGGACCCCCAGATGCTAAATTTTAAAGAACTAAACACTGTGAAACCTGCACACTTGGTAAGCAAGTAAGAAATTCTTACAAATCTATAAATGATGTATCCATTCACCGTGCTTTGCAGCTATTACACATGGATGTCTTCAGACCTACCCAAACTCAGAGTATTGGAGGTAAAAAGTATTGTGTGGTCATTGTGGATGATTACACTAGATTTACAAGGGTTTTCTTTCTTACAAATAAAAGTGATGCATTTTCATACTTTGAAGCCTTCTCTAAAAAAGTTCAAAATGAAAAGGAGTACTCAATTTCAAGCATCAAAACAAATCATGGAGACCAATACTTTACTAAATTCTGTGATCAAAATGGTTTTCAACATAGTTTTTCATCTCCATACACTCCGTAGCAAAACAAAGTTGATGAAAGAAAGAATAGATCTTTACAAGAAATGGCATGAACTTTTTTAATTGAAAGCAAAGCTCCATCCTATTTTTGGACTGAAGCTGTTTTTACTGCTTGTTATATTATAAATCGTGTCTTTCTTTGACCATTGTTTGAGAAAACCCCCTATGAGCTTTACAAAGAAAAGAAGTCAAATATTTCATACTTTCATGTATTTGGTTCTAAATGCTATATTCTTAAAAACTCAAGTGATTGGCCAAGTAAGTTTGATGAAGATTAAACAATGGAGTATTCTTGGGATATTCTACATCATGCAAAGCTTATTGAGTCTTTAACAAGAACTCTTAGACGGTTGAAGAATCCACAAACGTGAAATTCGAAGATGAGTATACTGCTCAGAAGATGACCGCTGAAAGTGAAATGACAAATGATCAGAACCAATCATTTGAGAAGAAGAACCTATCATCTAAGGCTACAGAAGTGAATGAGTCTTTTCAGAACATGAAAAATACTCAATCGATTACAACTTCTGAAGATTCAAATGTTGAAAAATCAATTTAGAATGAGCTTGAAAAAAAAAAGAACTGGAAATACAGATCCAATCATTCCACAAATCAAGTCATTGGAACATTGATGAAGGAATCATAACCATATCTAAACTAAAAAATGCCTTAAAAGCATTTGCTCTGGTTTCTGAATTTGAACCCAAAAGAATTGAAGAAGCTCTTGAAGATGAAAGCTGGATTGAAACTATGCAACAAGAGTCACATCAATTCAAACTCAATGAAGTTTCTAAACTTGTACCAAGACCAAAGAATTATCAAGTTATTGAAACCAAATGGGTATTCAAAAATAAATTGGATAATAAAGGCAAGGTAACTAGAAAAAAGGCAAGGCTTGTTGCTAAGGGCTACTCTCAAGAAGAGGAATCGACTATGATGAAAATTATGCTCCAGCAGCAAGATTGGAATCTATCAAGCTGTTACTCGCCTATACTTGCTATCATGAATTCAAACTATATCAAATGAATGTCAAGAGTGCATTCCTGAATGGATATATCAAGGAGCAAGTCTACGTTGAGCAACCTCCAGGCTTTGAAGATCCAAAGAGCCTAGATCGTGTATACAGACTTCAAAAGGCTCTTTATGGACTCAAGCAAGCACCACGAGCTTGCATGAAAGGTTAAGTAATTTTCTTACCTACAAAGATTTTGAGAAAGGTAAAGTTGATACAGCTTTATTTATCAAAAGAGAAGATCATGCTGAATGAATTTGAGATGAACATGATGGGAGGACTTACATTCTTTCTAGGACTGCAAGTCAATCAGATTGAACAAGGCACTTTCATACATTAAGAGAAATATGCTCTTGAACTGGCAAAGAAGTTTGGTCAGGAGAATTGCAAGAAAACTGAATCGCAAGAAAACTGAATCGCCAATGTTTTCTTTATCCAAGCTAGACGAGAATGAACATGGAAAACAGGTTGTTCAGAAGCTATGCAAGAGCATAATTGGCACATTCCTATATCTTACTACTTCTAGACCTAACATCATCTTTAGTGTGTGTATGTGTGCTAAATTTCAATCAGATCCTAAGGAATCACACCTTACTACTGTCAAAAGAATCATCGACTACCTACGAACAAATCCTAATATAAGATTGTGGTATCCTAAAATGTCAGATCTTATATTACATGGATATTCAGATGCTGACCTCGCAGGTTGGAAGTTAGATAGGAAAAGTACCTCAGACACATGCCAACTTATGGGATCAATGCTGATGTTTTGATTTTCCAAGAAGCAAAACGCCGTAACTCTATTAATTGCAGAAGCTAAGTATGTTGCATTAGGAAGTTTCTGTCCACAAATCCTATGGATGAAGCAATAACTGAAGGACTTCACAACGTGAAAATCAAATGTGATAACACAAGTGCTATCAGCCTCATTAAGAATCCAATTCTACACTCACGAGCTAAGCATATTGAAATTAAGTATTATTTTATTCGTGATCATGTGCATAATGATGATATTAGCATTCAATTTATTAATTCAAATCATCAATTAGCTGACATATTCACCAAGCTATTTGATAAAAACTCTTTTGAATATATAAGACAAGAATTAAGTATTTCTATAATGCCTATTTGAGTTGTTATTTATACAGGAAAAATTTACTTCTAAGCTAATGCAATATCTAAAATAAGCAAAGGATTTCAAAGCATCATATGAAGAAGTTCAATGACTACAAGAAACTCTGAACTTAAAGCATCATCTGAATATGACATTTTCTGAGTGGAAATGACAAAAGGTTTGATCATTCAAATTTTTAGTGCATAAGTAGATATATTTTTGGCAACTAATAGGGTACGCATCATCACAATCCCTCTAAATATTCTGTAAATATTGTGTTTGTGTTGATTGTGCTGATTGTCTTGACTGATTAGATCGAATTGATTAAATTGATTGATTGAGTTTATTATACTTATCAAAAATTACTTATCTCTTCTTTTGAATTATCTTATTTCAAAACTTTTGGGATACAAATCGTCACAAGATAGTTTCTAAAAACCACTAAGACAAAGAATTAGAAATGAACCGTCGTCTCTTTTCATGATCCTTCAAAGAGATTTTCTCTTCGAAGTAATTGCTTCTCACACGAACCACTTGTTTCTAAAAATCAACAAATCAAAACTCACTTTCCAAAAATTCTCTCAAATCATGGACTCCAACAACAACTCTTTCCTAAGAAATTCTGCCGAAGGATCAAGCAAGATGAATCCATCTAGTTCTAGGGCAGAATCTAATGAACACGATGTCTCAAGAAGAGAAGAAGGAACTCAAGGAAACGTTGGAACGAGTTCTTCCAATCAACACTCTTCTGTTGAAGAAGATAGAACTGTAGTAGAGGCCCAACGAAGGCAGGAAATCCTCATTCTCTCTCAAACGAGGTAATTTCTCAAAAGATCATTCCTACAAGTGAAAAGAGAATCATCTAGTTAGAAAAATCTCTCACATTATTCAAAGCATGAGGGCTCAAGGGAAGAATGAGGATTTTGTAAAACAATTTATTAGACAAAATAGATTTCTAGATGAGAATGATTTGAAAGGATGTGATGCTCTTCTGATTGAAAAGGAAGTTAGAGTTGTGAGTGACTTAGTAAAGGAAGCAGACAAGTTAATGAAAAAGTCAAAAAAAGGGAAAAGAAAAGTTAATGCGATCTATTATAACGTCTCTCGATGTCATTTGCTCACTCGAAATGATTCATCAATTACAACGACTCTCATTATCCAAACACACATTCGAGATAATGCGATCGATTATGTCGAGTCTCGATATTCTTATCCAAACACACATTCGAGATAATGCGATCGATTATGTCGAGTCTCGATATTCAGTCACACCTTCGAGATGATTCATTCGGTTAAGTCGACTCTCACTATTCAATCGCACAATCGAGATAATCTAGTCGATCAAGTCAAGTCTCGTCACCAATAGATCATTCAATGAAATCAAGACAAGTCATGATATTACTAACGCAAGTTCCACAATTCCAGTCATGCATCACAGCCACACATGAATGAGTAAGCCACCTCATCCAACTAGTCGTCACATTCATTTCTTGACTTCATGATCAAGTATATGAAAACAAGTAATCCCTTTAGTCATTCTAACTCATCATTCTTCTTCATGGCCGAACTCACAAGAGCGTGATTAATCAATTTAATCGTTTCATTCACAAATGACAAGCCATGGCCAAACCTATATAGTTCACGGCACAATCGCATGTTCAGTTATCAACTTCAATGCAAGGTCGAGTATACATGGGGTTCGATTAGCATCTTCAGTAATTCAATCAAGCAATTTCAAACCATGAACTTCACACTTGACAATCATCGAACTAATTAGTCAATAGATATGTTTATGGACCAAAATCAATCATTAGGTCGAACACTAATCCCACGAACCAATCCAACGAACATAAACTCCAAGTGGACAGATTCAGTTTTCAAGAGTTCTACGTCGATTCGGCACACAAAAGTCATCAAATTCATCTCTAATTCAATCTATTAGTAAGCTAGAGTCCTAATAGAGGTTTAGGGACAACTTACCAAGCTAATCGAGCAAGCAAAGTCCACGAATTCCTCCTTGAAGCTCATGGTCCAAACTGGGCAAAGCTGGTCGATTTTGGTAAGTCAAGAACAACAAGATATTAGCTCTCAAAACCCATTATAATCCATCCTTAAGTGAATAAACACAATGCTAGATGTCTTAACTAGGCTTAGGAAGTGTCTTACCAAGAAATCAAGTCAAAACAAGTTTCCAAATGAGCTTAAGGCGTTCTCGGGTCGGAACAGGGTTGGGCAGCTACCTTCGTTGCTTTCACCGGCCCTATGGGACAAATGGCAGGGCAGATGGGGGCTAATGATACCTCGTTGGAACGACAAGAAAAAGATTTTTCTAATAGTAGACGGCTTGTCGGCATTCGACCATGGATGGCGAAGCAAATGGTCAAACAACGGGCTGTGATGGGAGTAGGAGAGAGAGCTTAGAGATTGTTCAAGGGAGAGATAGAGTGTTCGATTTTTGTGAGGTACCAAATGAAGAAATGAGGTTTACTCCACAAGTCAAGAGAGAAATAGAAAAGGTGAGGTGATGGCATAGCCTTTTTAGGCTCTTAGCTTAGGCTTTATGGGAATTAACAAGAATAGGCTTAGTAGATAGGGCCTCTAGAAGATCTTCAAATCCTTTGTCCAATCCCCATTAATGCAAGGACTAAAGACCAACTTGCCCTTTGATATTTTGGCCACTAAGGAGTAGAAGAGTCTTTGTCCTATCTTAACTTAAGTACTTAGGATTAGACGCTAATCAAGGGGTAATTAAGGGTAACGACTAGCATAACATTCAAATTCTTAATCTTCTAACTAATTAGGAGCGATCTAATAATCTAATTCGTATCGATGAGGCAATGTCCAATTCTCCAATCTTGGAATTCTTCAATGTCACGCCCCGCCTTTCAAAACGAAGCGTCACATCCACTAAGGCCGTATACTCAACCTTGGATACTAATCTAATGGCCTAAATGACATGAGACATGCAAGCGAAAGCAGAAAAGAAAATAATTACCTCCCCATACATAAAGCAAAGAATAAGACACGAGATAATAAAAGATATTTACATAAACCCGAAAGATAAGTTTGTACAAAAGATCCAGGGTCGTCTAACAAACAAAAGCTAGGGTCACGGAGGAGTAGAATCAACAAAAAAGTAACTACTAAACTCCTTGTCAAAAAAAAAAACTAAGAACTCCCAAAAGACAACACAAGTGATCCTAAGACATCAAACTCGCTAAGTGATACTACTATCTTCGTCTTGGTTCATGTCAGCTACAGAATCATAATCTGAAAAGGTTTCCGATCGGACTTCTATTGTGTCTTCTTCTAGATCGTCCTCAGAGTCTAAAATCTCAATTACTTCAATGCTTTCTTCTCTTGCCGAGGTCTCCTCTGGAACATTTCTCGAACCTACCACTGAACCCTCTACCTCGATCTCATCTCGAGTCAAATGACACCAAGATGATACAACTCGTTTAGGAACCTCATGAACCTTCAGCGGACCAATGGTAGTTTCTCCGTATTCCTAAACCAAGCCTCAAAACGATGCAGCTTCCAAGCCTCACCTCCCTCGTCAATCCAAATCACAGTACTCTTCCTAACATAAACTGTACCTCGTCCATCTGAAAACACCTCAAAATAGACTATCATTTCTTTCGGATCTCCTAGGCATGTAGGCAGCATGTTCAAAGCTTGGGATATAAAAAGAAAAGGATCCCATGATGGGGTGAGACTTACGTCTCAGCAAGCTAGCCTAATCCTAAGTTAGACCATCAGTCACACCAAACAAAATTATCGTAACAACAAACCAACAGTGACAAAGGACATATAACATTTATACAAAAGCATCACATCATATGACTTGCGAAGAAATGACATCTAAGACAAGTATATAAAGACAAATAAACCCGTGTTAAGACAAATAAACTATCAAGATAAGTCCGCGTTTAGTGCATTAAACTATCAAGACAAATAAACTCGCGTTAAGACGCGTCAGGTTTACGAGCTCACTTCCAACTCATGCCAACATGTACAAATTCTTATCTCGCATTAAGACGCATCAGGATACCATTTAAACCACAACCCCGCGTTAAAATGCCTCAAGGTATACTCACGATGCGATCCCACGTTAAGATGCCTCAGGATGCCATTGACTCAACAAATATCTCAAGTCAAGGATTGTCTCAACAATCATTTAATCACATTCTCATCATGAAAAATTTCATAAAGTCGATCATAAACCATTTGCTAGTCAAAATGATAGTACTTTATCACAAAATGTAACTCGAGAGTCAAGTAACCTCTAGCCACATAATCAAGTAAGACATACCAACAAGCACATCATCAATTTAGTCAAAAGAATTACAATTTTAATAACAAGCAAGCACTCATGGCTCGTTCCTCAACAATTCCATTCAATTTTCACTCCACCAAGCATAACAAAATCGTCAACTCATCGATTCTGCAATAAAATTATCCAGTTGTGTCCAAATGTTCTAATATAGGTTTAGAGGTCGCTTACCTTCGTTCTGGTTAGTAAATTTTCACCAAAATCCTTTTTCAAACTTAGCTTCCAAACAAGATCACCACTGTCCAAAATAGGGCAGCAATATATTTCAGCGACAATCCATCGTTTCATTCAACCTCTCTTTTCTAACTTCAACTTCACCCATCGTACACCTTAATAACGCCTCAATCAACATTCTAGTATGTCTTAACAACACATTTAGAGCATGACAACCCCATAAACAGCCCCCAATAGAACCGGTTTGCTTAGAATTGAAACAAAGCAAAACCGATTCTGCTCCTTCTTACTCTAACAGTCCATAAATCACCTTTAAACTCCAATTTGTTTCATCAATTTCACTTGGCGAAACCTTAATCAACATGTTGTAGAGCCTTACGATAATTTTCAAAGTCAAATAATACTCCTAAGGCCTCCAAACAGACCGACTCCTCTCAGTTCACCGGTTGTCAGAATCTATCCGAGAAATCAACTTCAATCTAACCATTGAAACTCATTCAAAACTCAGCTAAATCAGCAACCCTAGCTCAGTGAACTTAAGTATTACATGTCTACAAGGCTCCACCGAAAATTTGGCAGCAATCGACGTCCGGAAGTGACTAAACGAAGACCTTACCTCAGTTGTGCCGAAATCCGTCCGGTTTTCTATTTGAGGCTGGTCAGAGCTCTACGAGTCTTCAAAGGCCGAGCTATCACTTGGAGAGCGTCAAGGGAATGTCAAGGTTGCTTGTGGTGGTCGGCGTGAGGCGGAATGGCCAGCGGGAGGGGCGGTCAAAGGCGGCAAAAGTGGCGGGCGGTGCTGGCCAAACAGAGTAGTTTTCTGCTCTTGAAGAAAAAACGCAAAAATGAAGAGAAGATAGGGTTGGTCCATGAAATTTTGAGGGAAATAGCAAATGAAATGAGACTTCATTCAACCATGGTCAAAGTTCTAGAAGATTATAAGTGAGTAGAAAATTAATGACCATCACCCAAGTAATGACACTTGTCTTTAAGTCAATAATATCAAGACTCTAATGACCTTCTTGCCCCCTTAATTTTCGGCGGCCTTAAGGGATTAATCAAATGACTAAAATGCCCTTCTCAAATCATTGAGGCAAGGTTAACACTCCAAGGGCAAAATGGCATTTTCACACCTTTCGTCCAAAATTTCATTTTTCCAAAAATTTTCATCCTCGGTAATGTGGTGTCCAATCTATGTCAAATGTTGGAATCCTTCACTCCCATTTTTAAATTTCGAGATCCTATTTCGTGATTGATTTCCGTTGATCGAAATTCTAGTTTGTCTCGAATTAATGGGTGGCTCTTACGGACATTACACGTATCGACTCTGTGATTCTCATCACACTTAGGATAACTCAAACTACAGCAATTTTGATTGTCATGTAATCGCGAGGGTCTATCGCTATCCTCGACAGCAATGATCATCATAATCAATTTAGGAAAATTTCACAAATCATACTTTGGTTAAGCGATATCACCCGCGTCCCAATCGCACAACACTAGCAATGATTTCCTTAACCGTTTTTAGATCGGTCTCGGCTTTAAATATTCCCTCGACGATCCTTATGGTCAAAGTGCCGTTTTTTAATCAAGTTTCCCAAGTCCACGTACCTCATCGCGCGTTAGCCTTTCCCCTTTGGTTAATTGACTTGAGATTGATCAGATCCAAGTGATACATAACTGAAATACCTCGATGGATATCTTACAGTCAAAGGTCTCGAAATGATAGGAAATTCAGAATGTCATAACTCTTTCCCCCTTACAAAAATTTCGTCCTCGAAATTTATAACAATCTAGCTACTCAAACAAATGGGGATACTGACGTTTCATCGCTTCTTAGCTTTCCCACATAGCGCCTTCAGTTCCATGGTGCTCCCATAATACTTTGACTAGCGGAATGATTTTAGTCCTCAAAACTTGTTCCTTTCTGTCTTCGATCTTGATCGGTCTTTTCACGTACGACACTTTGTCGTCCACTTCCATGGTTTCATAATCCAAAATATGCGTCTGGTCTGGTTCGTACTTCCTCAAGATAGACACATGAAACACATTATGTACCTGAGACAAACTCGACGAAAATGCAAGTCTATAAGCCAATGCTCCAATTCGTTCCAGAATTTTGAATGGACCTACATATCTCGGGCTCAACTTTCCCTTCTTTCCAAATCGAGATAAACCTCGCATTGGAGATACCTTGAGAAATACATGATCTCCAACTTGAAATTCTAACGGCTTACGTCGCCTATCGGCATAACTTTTCCGGCGACTTTGTGTCGTTTTCAACCTTTCTCTAATTATCTTCACTGCCTCCCCTGACTGTTCCACCAACTCTGGATCCGTGATACTCTTTTCTCCCACTTCATCCCAACACAAGGGAGTTCTACAAGATTTGCCATAAAGTGCTTCAAAAGGAGCCATTCCAATACTTTGTTGATAGTTGTTATTATACGAAAACTCCACTAGATGCAAATGATCTTCCCATCCACCTTTAAAATCTATCACACACGCTCTTAGCATGTCCTCAAGCGTCTAAATTGTCCTCTCCGACTACCCATCTGTTTGTGGCTGATACGTCGTACTAAATTGCAATATGGTTCCCAAGGCATCCTGAAGACTCTTCTAGAAATTCGCTGTAAATTTAGGATCTCGATCCGACGTAATTGCTATAGGCACTCCATGAAGTCGCACAATAGCATATACAGCTCAGCGTACTTATCCATTGCAAAGTCCTTTCTCACAGGAATAAAGTGCGCAGACTTGGTCAATTTGTCCATGACTACCTAGATCGAATCATGTCCTCTTTGACTCCACGGCAAACCCATAACAAAGTCCATTGTTACGTGCTTCCATTTCCACACCGGAATTTACAAGGGTTGTAGCAATCTTCCAGGCTTGCAATGCTGAGCTTTTACCCGTTGGCACGTCAAACACTTTGTTACATATTTAACCACGTCCACTTTCATTCCGTTCCACCAATAATGCTGACGTAAATTCTGATATATTTTCGTACTGCTTGGGTGGATGCTGTAATTACATCAATAAGACTCGGACAAAATTCTCTCTTTAAGCGCTTCATCATTAAGTATACAAAAATGTCCATGGAACCTTAAAATACCGTCCTCGGATACACGAAATTCGACCTTCCTCTTTGTCACATCCATACTGAGAATTTTCTGAATTTCTGGGTCTATAGACTATAGGGCTTTTATCCTTTCTTGGATCTCTAGTTCAATTCTCAAAATTTCTATCAAACTCGACAGCTGGCTCACTTCCAACTTAAACTCGGAGTCTCTCAATTCTTCAAGCACCGACCATTCTTTAATCATTAAATGCGCCATGCTAGACTTTCGACTAAGCGCATCGGCAACCCTATTCGCCTTCCCAGGATGATACAAAATATCGCAATCATAATCTTTAAGCAACTCCATCCATCAACGCTGTCTCATGTTCAATTCCCTCTAGGAAAATAAATACTTTAAACTCTGATGGTTTGTATAAATTTGGAACCTCTCGCCATATAAATAATGCCTCCAAATTTTTAAAGCGAAAACAATCGCAGCCAACTCCAAGTCATGTGTCGGATAATTCATTTCGTGGGGTTTTAATTACCGCGAGGCATACGCTACTACCCTTCCGTGTTGCATAAGTACACATCCCAATCCTTTTAACGAAGCATCACTATATATCTCAAAGCCTCCAGGTCCAGAAGGGATTGTAAATACAGGTGCCGTTGTCAAACGCTGCTTGAGCTCTCGAAAACTCCTTTCGCATTTATCCGTCCATTTAAACTTCATATGCTTCTTAGTCAACTGCATCAGTGGCATAGCTATAGACGAGAACTTTTCTACGAAGCGTCTATAATAACCTGTCAATCTCAGAAAACTCTGAACTTCATAAACTATTGTAGGTCTAGGCCAATTTATCACCGCCTCAATCTTTATAGGGTCTACGGAGATTCCTTCTCCGGATATCACATGACCAAGAAATGTCACTTTATTCAACCAAAATTCACACTTACTAAATTTGACATAAAGTAAGTGTTCCCTCAGAGTTTGCAAGACAGTTCTCAAGTGTTTTTCGTGCTCTTCCTTACTCCTCGAGTAAATCAAAATGTCATCAATAAAGACAATGAAAAAACGATCAAGGTATTCCTTAAACACCCGGTGCATCATGTCCATAAATGCTGCTGGAGTATTAGTCAGCCCAAAAGGCATCACTGTAAATTCATAGTACCCATATCTCGTTCTAAAAGCCGTGTTCGGAATATCTTCTTTCTTAATTATCAACTGATGGTACCCCATTCTCAAGTCCATCTTAGAGAATACCGAAGCTCCCTGCAACTAGTCAAATAGGTCATCGATCCTTGGCAACGAATATTTGTTATTAATGGTCACTTGGTTCAATTACCTATAATCAATACATAAGCGCAATGATCCATCTTTCTTCCTCACAAATAACACTGGCGCACCCCATGGTGATGCACTCGGTCTAATGAAACCTTTATCCAACAACTCTTGCATTTGTACTTTTAGTTCTTTTAACTTCGATAATGCCATTCTACACGGTGCCTTTGAAATTGGCTCAGTCCCAAGAGCTAAGTCAATTACAAATTCAATTTCTCGCTCGAGTGGTAATCCAGACAATTCTTGAGGAAAGACATCCGAAAATTCACGCATTACCGCTATATTTTCCAATTTCGGTTCCCCAACCGTCGTATCAACTATCGCAGCCAAATAGCTTGGCATCCCTCATCTAACAACTTTGTTGCTTCCAGCGACGAAATCAAAGGAATGGAGATTCCTCCACGATTTCCCTTGAACTCAAAGTTAGGGCAACCATATGGAGAAAAACGAACTATTCTATCGCCACAATCCACCACAGCCCTTTGTTTACTCAGTCAGTACATCCCAACGACCATATCAAAGTCAAACATAGGTAGCACAGCCAAATCTATCTTTTCTTCTTTACCACCAAAATCTATCTTACAATTCGTACAGCCTAACGAAACTATCACATTATCTTGTAGCGAGGTGGTAACATGCAATCCCATATTCAATGGTTTCAAATCTAAATCAACCATATCAGCAAATTGAGCAAACACGAAAGAATGCGAAACTCAAGGATCAAATAAGGCATAAGTAGCTTGATCATTCAAATAAATTATACCTGTGACCATACCAGGCGCGTTCTCCGCTTCACCTCGTGCCACAGCATACACTCGCCCTTTAGCCGGCGGTCGATTTAATTCATTATGTAGAGTAGCAGCCGGGGGTCCTACTGGCGGTCATGGTCCCTGAGATCTAGGTCCTGAAATTTGATTGGGATAATTTCTCATCTGATGGCCCAACTGACCACACTTAAAGCATGCTCCCGTTCTAGTCGGGCAAGGTCCACTTCCATGCTTCCTCCCACGAAGACGAAACTTCAAGTGAGACTGGTGCGGTGGCTTCCCAATATTCTACCTTGTGGGTGGAACAAAACGCCTATTATTGGTCGTTGGTCTCTTACCAAACTGGCGATTGTCTCGAAATGAGCTGAACCGCGATCCAGATGCCGCATTTCTCTCTCTCAGGTCTCTCTCAATCATCTTTCCCCGTTCATATAATTCCTTATACGTTCTTAAGTTCAGCGCTATCATTTCACTGCAAAACTCGGGTCGTAACCCGTCTCAAAACCTCAACGCCTTCTCTAGCGAGTCTTCCACATATCGTGGTGCTTATCTTGACAACCTAGCAAATTCAGCCACATACTGATCCATTGTCATGTGATTCTAACGTAAATTTTGAAATTTCACTAGTTTCCTTTCTCGCGCAGTCTCTGAGAAATACTTGTAGTTGAATACAACAATAAAAGCAGCCCAATTCAAGGCAGTACCCTAAGGAAATACCCCATCCTTCGTAGCATTCCACCAGTCATTCGCGGTACCTTCCAGTTGGTAAACTGGCAAAAGTACTTTTTCCTCATCACTACATTTTAGAACCCCAAAGATTTTCTCGAGCTTTTCTATCCACCTACGTGCCAACTCTGGATCACCCATACCAGTAAACTGGAGTGGCTTTAACTTCACAAATTGTTCAACTAGTTGTCTCATTTGTCTAGTCACAAGATCATTACCTGATGCATTACCTACCTCTACACCTTGACCACTAACCTCATTAACTCGAGCATTACCAGCTTCAACGCCCTGGCCAATGCTGGCATTAACTCCACTACCCACATTATTACCAGTTGTTGCATTTACAGCAGTCAAGGCAGCTCCCACAGCCCGAGTAATGGTGGCGTCTCTATCTTGAGCTTGTCTATCTATCAAATCTCCAATTCGTTCCAAAGCTCTCAAGACTTCACCCATTCCAAGATTCTTAGCTACATGTGGTCACGGAGGAGTAGAATCAACCAAAAAGTAACTACTAAACTCCTTGAAAAAAAAAACTAAGAACTCCCAAAAGACAACGCAAGTAATCTTAAGACATCAAACTCGCTAAGTAGTACTACTATCTTCATTTTGGTTCATGATAGCCACAGGATCATAATCCGAAAAGGTTTCCAATCGGACTTCTATTGTGTCTTCTTCTTGATCGTCCTCAAAGTTCGAAATCTCAATTACCTCAATGCTTTCTTCTTTTGCCAGGGTCTCCTCTGGAACATTCCTCGAACCTACCACTGAACCCTCTACCTCGATCTCATCTCGAGTCAAATGACACCAAGATGATACAACACGTTTAGGAACCTCATGAGCCTTCAGCGAACTATTGGTAGTTTCTCCTATCTTTCTAAACCAAGCCTCAAAACTATGCGGCTTTCAAGCCTCACCTCCCTCGTCGACCCAAACCACAGTACTCTTCCTAACATAAATTGTACCTCGTCCATATGGAAACTCCTCAAAATAGACTGTCATTTCTTTCGGATCTCCTAGGTGTGCAGGCAGCATGATCAAAGCTTGGGATATGAAAAGAAAAGGATCCTATGACGGGGTGAGACTTACGTGTCAGCAAGCTAGCCTAATCCTAAGTTAGACCATCAATCCCACCAGACAAAACAATCATAACAACAACCAACAGTGACAAAGGACATAGAACATTTATACGAAAGCATCACATCATATGACTTGCGAAGAAATGACATCTGAGACAAGTATATAAAGAAAGCGACCCAAACTTTCGTACTAGCCAAGAAACATATTAACACCAGAGGAATTAATGATCAGATCAATTCCCAATCCACAACTCAAGAGATAAGTCCGCGTTCGGCGCATTAAACTATCAAGACAAATAAACTCGCGTTAAGACGCGTTAGGTTTACTAGCTCGCTTCCAAATTCATGCCAACATGTGCAAATTCTTATCTCGCGTTAGGACGCATCAAGATACCGTTCAAACCACAACCTCGCGTTAAAACGCCTTCGGGTATACTCACGATGCGATCCCGCGTTAAGACGCCTCAGGATGCCATAGGCCTCAACAAATATCTCAAGTCAAGGATTGTCTCAACAATCATTTAATCACATTCTCATCACAAGAAATTTCAGAAAGTCAATCATAAACCATTCGCTTGTCAAAATGATCGTACTTTATCACAAAATGTAACTCGAGAATCGAGTAACCTATAGCCATATAATCAAGCAGGACATACCAACAAGCATATCATCAATTCAGTCAAAAGAATTACAATTTTAATAACAAGCAAGCGCTCATGGCTAGTTCCTCAACAATTCCATTCAATTTCCACTCCACCAAGCATAACAAAATCGTCAACTCATCGATTCCACAATAAAACTATCTAGTTGCGTCCAAATGTTCTAATATAGGTTTAGGGGTCGCTTACCTTCGTTCCAGTTAGCAAATTTTCCCTAAAATCCTTTGTCAAGCTCAGCTTCCAATAAGATCACCGCAATCCAAAACAGGGCAGCAATATATTTCAGCGACAATCCATCGTTTCATTCAATCTCTCTTTTCTAACTTCAACTCCACCCATCGTACACCTTAATAACGCCTCAATCAACATTCTAGTATGTCTTAACAACACATTTAGAGCATGACAACCCCATAAACAGCCCCAACAGAATCGATTTGCTCAGAATTGAAATAGAGCAGAATCAATTCTGCTCCTTGCTCTAACAGTCCATAAATCACCCTTAAACTCTAATTTTTTTTCATCAATCTCACTTGAAAAAACCTTAATCAACATGTTATATAGCCCTACAGTAATTTTCGAAGTCAAATAATACTCCTAAGGCCTCCAAACAGATCGGATCCTCTCAGTTCACAGGGGGTCAGAATCTGTCCGAGAAATCAACTTCAATCAAACCATTGAAACTCATTCAAAACTCAGCTAAATCAGCAACCCTGGCTGAGTGAACTTAAGTATTACATGTCTACAAGGCTCCACCAAAAATTTGGCCGCAGTCAACGTTTGGAAGTGACTAAATGAAGACCTTACCTCAATTTCGTCGGAATCCGTTCGATTTTCTGTTTGAGGCTGGTCGGAGCTCTACGGGTCTTCAATGGTCGAGCTATCACTTGGAGAGTGTCAAGGGGACGTCAAGGTTGCTTGTGGTGGTCGGCGTGAGGTGGAATGGCCGGCGAGAGGGGCGGTCGAAGGCGGCGAAGGTGGCGGGCGGTGCTAGCCGAACAAAGCAGTTTTTTGCTCTTAAAGAAAAAATGCAAAAATGAAGAGAAGAGAGGGCTGGTCCACGAAATTTTTAGGCAAATATCTGATGAAAAATGAGACCTCATTCAACCATGGTCAAAGTTCTAGAAGATTATAAGTGAGTGGAAAATTAATGACCATCACCCATGTAATGACATTTGTCCTTAAGTCAATAATATCAAGGCTCTAATGACCTTACTACCCCCTTAACTTTTGGCAGCCTTAAGGGATTAATCAAATGATTAAAATGTCATTCTCAAATCATTAAGGCAAAGTTAACACTCTAGGGGCAAAATTGTCTTTTCACATATTTCGTCCAAAATTTCTTTTTTTCGAAAATTTTCATCCTCGATAAGGCAGCGTCCAATCCATGTCAAATGTTGGAATCCTTCATTCCCATTTTTAAATTTCGAGATCCTATTTCATAATAGATTTTCCATCAATCAAAATTTCAGCTTGTCTGGAATTAACGAGTGGCTCTTGCGGACGTTACGCGTATCGACTCTATGAGTCTCATTACACTTCGGATAACTCAAACTTCGACAATTTTGATTGTCATGTAATCGCTAGGGTCTATCGCTAGGGTCTATCGCTATCCCCGACGGCAACGATCATCATAATCAAACTTTGGTTAAGCGGTATCACCCGCGTCTCAATCGTACAACACAAGCAATGGTTTCCTTAATCGCTTTTAGATTGGCCTCAACTCTAAATGTTTTATCGACAATTTTTATGGTCAAAGCGTCGTTTTCTAATCGAGTGTCACACCCCGCGCCCCGGGCACGAGCACGCGACTCCCTCCAAGCAAACCAATATATCTCTTATGGTCCCAAGATTCTCATACAAGTCGAGAGATGTATTACAAAGCGAGCAAACGGAAGCGACAACAATAAAACTCCTCCATACAAATATAGAATGGGACCTGGATAACGAGAATACCATAATATATACTATCTGAATGTTCATACATACGCATAGCAACTAAATCCGCTAGTCAATAGGGTGACGCGGTAAGTACAAAAGATCCATCATCATCACCAAAAAGAAACAGACATCAAGGTCACCATCTAAAATTAGACTCGTAGACCATAAGCTCCTAAGACGAGCTGCTGGAGTCTTTTGTCTCCTCTGCCTCCTTCGTGGACTCGTACTCCGAGAAGGTCTCCGAGCAAACCTCTACGGTGTCCTCCATGGTCTCCTCAGCAGACAGCTCCACTAGGTCCTCCTCGGTAGCCTCGACCACTACGACCTCCTCAGTATCCTCCAAGGTCGGGGCCCTCTTAGGTCCGTTCCTCGAACTGACAACTGACCCCTCAGCCTGCTCTAAATCCCAAGTGGGATGACACCAACTAGGGATGACTCCCTAGGGCACCTCAATGGGCTTCAGCGGTCCCGTAGACACATCCCCAACCTTCCGAGACCAGGCCTCATACCTATGAGGCTTCTAGCTAGTGTTACCCTCGTCTACCCATACTATTGTACATTTTCTAACATAAATAGTTCCCTGCCCATCAGGGAACTCATCAAAATAGACCGACATTTTCTTTGGGTCTCCAAATCTGATAGGCCACATCTTCAAGACCTAGATCTGTAAAAAGGGAGTCCCACAACGGGGTGAGATTTACATCTCAGTAAAGGGGAACCTAACCCTAGATTAGGCCGATAATCCACTCAGGCAGTCATAAAAACCAGCATTTCATACAAATAAACATGTGAGGTATTCAATAATCGATACAACACACAGATGTCAAGCATGTAGTCATTGCATCATAACACATCCAGATGATCATGCACAAATCGCCATGCTACATCACCACATCCACCCTTTCTAGTCTGCCTTATTCTCATGCCCGCGTTTAGAACGCCTCGGGCTCAGTCCGCGTAAACGCATCAGACCGTCATTGACAAACCCGCATAAACGCATCAGGTTTTCAATGCTACTCCAGGCTAGTGTAGACACATCACAACTTCGTTCCGTATTTCAACGCATCAGGACTATGACCTTCTCAACCCTACGTCTCATACGCATCAGGGTGCCATACAGCTCCAACCCCGCGCCTCAGCACCTCAGGGTATCCATCACACAACCCCGCGTCTCAAACGCCTCAGGGTACTACCATGTCTCAGCCATGCCAAAGTTTCCATTCAATTCACTCACATAATGAAATGTGCAACTCATGCACACATCATACACTTATGGCATACAAGGCGATCATTCGTCGTTCACACAAGGTAGTCATTTCAAAACACAAGCATTGACACACATTCAAATCCTCTATACCATCCTAAGACGCACAAAGAACAACCACATTAAAAATTTCTCAAGAATCAAACAAAATATCACCCAATTGAGTTCAATCTTCCTATCATAGGTTTAGAGTTCCCTTACCTCAAGCTTAATACCACAAAATTCTCCTCCCAATAGCCTCAATAATTCTGTCTAAGCAGCCCAAAATCAAATCCACCGCACAACCTATGAAAATCCATCCAATCGTCAAATTTCTCTTGCCCAATCACCAATCCATGGATCACAAATCTCATTAACGCATTCCTCAACATCCTAGCATGTCTCATTGATGAATTTGAGATTCAAAACCAACCACTGACAGTCCCCACAGAACCGGCATGCACAGAACCGAACCGGCTATTTTCGATTCTGTGTATACCGAAATCAACCAGCCCTTAAGCTACCTCAAATCCACCATTTATTCACTAACCTACTTGCTAACATGTAGATCTAAGGGTTTGGGAAGCTCACCGAAGATTTGGGGCCGAGTCGTCGCCGGAAACTCCTTGAATATCGCCAATTTCCCTTAGTCCTCCAATCGGCAGTTCTGGCTCTTCAAACACAAAATCCATTTAGGGTCAAAACTCCATCAAATTAACTCCAAATTTTTACCACAGATCACTCTTTGAGTCCCATAGATCTCCACAAAATTTGGTTGAAAAACTCCAAAGTTTTGAGGTCCAAAGAGGCCAGAAACGAAGCTTACCTCTAGTTGCGACGATTTTCGTCGTCTTGCGGGAGATCGGCTGGCTGGAGTTCTTCGGTGGGTCAAACGACTCGCTTCTGCTTTGAGGATGTCGGCAAGAGGTTGAATAAGGAGTGGGTGGTTAGCACAGCAGCTAGAAGTCGCCGGAGAGGGTCGTCGGAGAGAGCGAACGGACGGGGCAGAATCGGTCGGGCAGCAGCAGTTCATGGCAGGATGAAGAAGAAGAAGAAGAAGGAAGTTTCAGCCAAATGGGGGTAATGACCGGCCATGGAAGAGAGAGATAGAGTTATATTCAACTTTCAAAAGTCAACAAGTTGAATGGTAGTTGAGAAAAGTAGGTATGTCCACTCAAAGCTTGATCTATTGGTACATGTCCAATGTGTCATTCAAGATAATTCAATGGCCAAGATCCCCTCTCATTTTCGGCAGCCTTGAGGGTGAATTGAAGACCAAAATGCCCTCGTCCAATTGTATAAGTAAGGTTAGGTCTTGAGGGGCAAAATGGTAATTTTACCCCCGACGTCCGAAACATTATTTTTCTCATTCCAATATTATTCGATAAGGCGATAGCCAATCCAATCATCACGTTGGAATTCTTGATTCTCCATTTTCAATTTTCAAGACTCATTTATGATCGTTTTCTTTATCAGACGTGGTTCCAGCTTATCCCGAACCGACGAGCGGCTTTTGCAGATGTTACGAGTATCGATCCTGTGATTCATATCACAATTAGGGCTCGTCAATTCATGGCGACTTTGGTTGTCATGTAATTATGAGGGTCTATCACTAGTTCCGATGGTATCGATCGTCACTATCCGAATTAGGAAAATTTTGCAAATTATAAGTTGGTTAAGCGGCATCACATGCACTCCAATCGTATAACGCTAGCAATGCATTCCTTAATCATTCTTAGATCAGCCTTTTGTGATTCTAAATTTTAAATGTCCCATCGACAATCCTTATGGTCAAAGCGTCATTTCCTATTCGAGTTTCCTTGGTTCACGTACCTTATCTCGCATTAGCCTTTCCCTTTTGGTCAATCAACTCAAATTGATCAGATTTGAGCGAGATATGACTGAAACACATTGCTAGATACACTTCTCATTATTAAGTCTGAAAATGACTGAAAAATCAGAATGTCACATCGAGTTTCCCAAGTCCACGTACCTCATCGCACGTTAGCCTTTCCCCTTCAATTAATTGACTATTGATCAAATCCGAGCGAGACATAACTGAAATACCTCGATAGATATCTTACAGTCAAAAATCTCGAAATGATAGGAAATTCATAATGTCACATTCAATGTCCAATGCCCAAATTTTTTAGGTCCAATTCCTGTCAAATCCTGTCAATCATAATTTCAGTTTTTCTCAAACTAACGGACGGCTCTTATAGGCGCTACACGTATTGGCCCATAATTAATGTCACTTTTAAAAGTTATTTAAGCCATGGAGACCTTAGTTATCATGTAATTACGAGGGTCAATCACTAGTTCCAAAGGATGCGATTATCAGGAATCGATTTTGGTTAATTTGCAAATTATATGGTCAAACGGATTCACCCGTGAACCAATCGCATAACGCTAGCAAATCGTTCTAATATCATTCTTAGTTCAGCCTTTAATGGCCCAAAATATTTCCTCAGCAATCCCTATGGTCAGGGTGCCAAACCATGGTCGAATTCTTTAGCTCACGTACTTAAATCCTCATTATCCTTTCCCTTGTGGTTAGTCGACTCGAGAGTGATTAATTTCGAATGAGATTTAACTGAAATACATCGATAGGCATTCATGCATTCATAAGTTTCGAGATAGGATCGGAATTCTGAATGTCACACTAGTAATCCCTGAATCCGTCGCAGTCGCAGTCCCATCCCGTTTCATTACTTGGTTAGGGTTGGTTCAATCTAGGAGAGCCCGGTAATAGTTGTAGATAGGTGGCAAATGTATCGTACTGACCGGCTGTGACTTTTTGGGATAGTGTTTGACAGATGTAAAGTCACAAGAATTTTTTGTTGTAGATGTTATGGATGCTTTGGGCTTTCTAGGTAGAGGCCATAGGCGAAATTTTACGCCTTCCCCGATGTTCTCCCTAATTGCAGTTAAAACTGATCCAACTTTGTCGGCCTTTAATAAATAAAGTGTTGTGTTGTGATGATTAGCCTATGTAATTGCCGTTAATTAATTGATATTATTCGTTAGTGGATGTGGCGAGATTGGGACGCCACTGCTTTGACAACTTTGGTTGGAGCTCCGCCAATAGCTCTTCACCCAAAGGCAGTATTAGACTACTCCTTTGCTCAGTTCCCTCGCTCATTCGCACAGGTCCAGCCCTGCTCGCTGGACATCTCTAAGCTCGTCTGCTTCGTCGCGAATCTCCTCGAGTGTGAGACACCCCTCAAGCACGAGCTCGTACGAGAGACGACATCCCTCATCCCCGTGCTCGAGGATGCGATTAGCTCCAAGAATCCTGAGATTGCCAACTCGATGAAGCAGATCAAAGAGCTCGACGCATCGAACGAGATGCTGAGGCGGGAGCTGGAGGTGTTCGAATCTAGGTTGCAACTTGGAGGAAAAGAACACAGCGCCCTACGAGCGAAGAGAGGGCGGAGAACGAGAGAAAGGAGAGAGAGGCTGAGCCGTTCTGGGTTAGAAATGAGTTTATTTTATGACCTGTTTAGACCCATTTCTTTAGACTTTTAAGTTTCGAAACCCATCATGAGCAGACTCTTCAAGGGAAAATTACCAAAAAATTACTAAACTTATTACAATAGTACCGATTTAGTCCTAAATTTTTTTTTACCGACTCAATCCTAAATCTTTTGTAATTGTGTCAATCAGCCCATCCGATCAAAATTGACCAGTTGACGCTGACATGGACACCGACCGGCCGGTGATATATTTTTTAATATTTTTATGAAATTATTTGTTATTTTTATTTTATTTTTTCATTTTAAACTTATTCTCCTCTTCGTCTTCTTCCTCTGGCTCTTTGCTCTCATCTTCTCCCTTTAGCAAACGGTGCCGGCCTGAGGCAAACCTTGCCCCCACCGTTCATTAGCAAAGGCGCGCCTCACCGTTGCTAGGCCTCACCATGGCCTTCAAACTCTGCAACTTCATCTTCTTCCCTCTTCAATACCGAGCGACATTGAAACTCAGCAACTTAAACTAGCTGTAATTATGTCCACCACTAGTAGTTTGACAAATTACCATTGTCTCGATAATGAACGCGAAATCGACCTCACTAGGGTCTAGCCAGTGGCCGGGCAAGAATCGACCTCGCCGTGGCCGGGCGAGGTCGCCTCGTAAGCCCAGATCTAGCTAGGTCACGGCTTGCCTCACCCAGCCATGGCAAGGCTCGACCTCGATGTCACTAAGTGAGGTTTCATGCTGTCTCGCCCGGCAAGGTCTCGGGTTATCTCATCCAACGAGGTCTTGACCAATATCGCACCCGGTGACAGCGAGGTCGAGCTTCGCCAGATCTGAGTTATGGAGGGTCGGCTTCCTGTGGCAACAGTGAGGACCGGCGACGGCGACGCTTGCCTTCGCCAGTGGCCAGCGGGGGCGAACTTCACCTTAAGCCGACGGCTTTTGCTTGAAGAAGATGAAGAGCCACAAAGCAAGAGGAAGACGATAGCCAGAGGAGGAAGACGATACCCAAATGAAGAAGACGAAGAGGAAAAAAGAAATAAGAATAAAATAAAAATGAAAAAAAATAATAATAAACAATTTCATAAAAAAAATATTAAAATAATATGTCGCTGGCCGCCGTCGTCCACGTCAGCGTCCACCAGCCAATTTTGATCAAATGGGCTGACTTAGCACAATTACAAAGGATTTAGGACTGAATCGGAAAAAAAAAATTATGATTGAATCATATTATTGCAATAGATTTAAAATTTTTTTGGTTATTTTCACAACTCTTCAGTTATGGAGTGACCCATACATGACCCATTTTTTAAATGGGCCATATCTGGGTTGAAGACCCAATTTGACAGGTCTGTTTCGAAAGTAGCTGTTACTGTTTCAGCCCAGGGACCCAATAAATTGGAATTTCTCTCTTGGCCAAGGTCATTTCGAGACAAGCAAATCATTCATGATAAAAAGAAGGAAATTTGATCGTTTTGCGGATGGATGCTCCTATTACATTTGTAATCCCTAAAAGATGAGAATCAACGCTGTCGCATCTATATCAATGATGATAGTACCGTTTAGGCCGTTAGTGTAATTCTTTTGTAGAAATTTACCTGTAATAATGAACTTGCAAAATAGATGTATTTACCACAGTAAATTCGTTGTTTCTAACCCCGCTTTACTTATGAATAGGGACAAAACTTTGTCAGTCTCATTCATTTTTCCCCCTCCCTTTCTTGGATAGGAGAAATTCTACTGGAACTTATATCACCTCCCAAATGCAATATTTTCGTGTGGTTTTCCGGATAAAGATTATTAACTTATTATACCCAGACTAATTGGCTCACCACAGGCACAGTCTAGGTGAAGGTACTCGTGAATCGATTAGCATTGTACTTGGATTCTCATCACATTACCAAGAAGATAGAATTGATCATTAGTATTCCAGAAATAAGTTCAACCTCCTAGACTCCGAAAGTCATTTATTGCGTTCAATGCACGGCATAGGATAGTCTTACGATAAATTAGGGACGTTTCTCATGTGATGCCTGGTTTTCATCCATCCTCGATTAAAAATCTTGACTTTTAGCTTGACTAGCTACTTAACTCATCCATCCTTGATTCGAGAAAATTTCCTGTCAAATTTATTAACGTTCATATGCAAACTTAATTAAAAATCAATGTGGATCATATTGACACGTGTGACCCAACAAATTGCAGCGCCTGAATGACGATTTAAAACAACCTAGCGGACCTCCAGGTGTTTCTATTAAGACATTATACAGTCAACAAACCACTAATATTAGTTACTTTTAAATTAATCGGCAGTGAATCAATGATCTCACAAGATTCTCCAAAATAGTAGATTAAAAGATCATAACATATTACGATGGAAAAACTATCCAAAAATTTATAAACTTATTGTACTTGTGTAAATTCAGTCCTAAACATTTTCACAACTTATCAATTCAATCCTAAAACTTTCAATTATGCGAATTTGGTCCTAAAACTTTCAATTATGCAAAATGGTCCTAAAATAACTAGTCCTAAACATTTTCATGAATTACCAATTTAGTCCTTTTGAGAAACTACTCAAATGAGAGGAAGCCTTTGAAAGATATAAGACTAAATTGGCAAAAATATAAAAGGTTTAGGACTAAAAATTGACATAATTAAAAATTTTAAGACTAAACTGGCAAGTTACCAAAATTTTTCGGACTAAATTGGCACAATTAAAAGGTTTAGAACTAAATTGACATAAGTACGATAGGTTTAGGATTTTTTTGGTAATTTTCTCTCTTACGATCTCAGGATGTGTTATTTACCTCCAACATTCATAATTTGTATTTCCTCTATTTTCGTTTATGTCAATTGCTAATGTATGCGTAAGAATTGAAACAATATTCAAGTTAATTTTGCATTCATCTAATAAATTGAAAAAAAAAATATATGTAACTCAATGATGGAATCACAAGTAGACGTGGCCGGTTTGGCGGGACTACCGGTTCGGCGGAATCACCGGTTCCGGTTCGAGAACCAGCGGTTTCGGTTCTTGAAAAAGGTGGAACCAGAATCGGCTCTTGAAGGGGTCGGCGGGCCGGTTTTGATTAGGAACCGCCGATTCCTGGTGATTTCGGGCCAGATTCAATTCCATTTTTTAATTTAATTTTTAAAATAATAAATAATAAAATAAAAATACTGAATTTATTTATAAATTATAATCAAATTATACATTGTAATAAAATTTGGGGGGAAGAAAGAGGATGAATAGATTTGAACTTAATGAATTATCATTAAGCGTCTGCACATCTTCTTGGGGATATAAGAATCAAAGTCATGTAGTTCTTTTACCTTTGATAACTCCACATTACCTCATCGTCAATCGTCGCTACCCGATGTGATACCCGTGGCGGTGGTACCTCCAAAATCGTTACTAAGAATTCGTGTTCTCAATCCAGCTCTTGGTGTTGAAATTTAGTTTTTGTCCAATCATCAACAAAAGCTTGAGCCTCTATAGATTCCGAACTTAATCTTGAACGACGGTCATCAAAAATAAATCCTCCAGTGCTAAATGTCTGTTCAACTGTAACTATTGAAGAATGGATTGCTAATATCCGTCTTGCGATGAGGGTGAGAACTGAGAATTGAGTTGAATGGTTCTTCCACCATTCCGGAATTTTGAAATCTGTGTTGTGTTCGGAATCTGTGACATTCCGAATTCAACCCTCTCGAGGCCGTTGAATGGAAGGATATCGATCGATGTGTTTCAGTTGTAACTCGCTCCGAGTTGGCCACTTCCGAGTTAACTAACCAAAAGGGAAAGACTGACGCGGAGTCGGATATGTGGACTTGGAGAATTTGAATGAAAAATGACACTTTGACCATAAGGATTGTCGAGGAAATATTTGGGGCCAGTAGAGATCGATCTAAGAACGATCGTGAAATGCCTTGCTAGCGTTAGACGTTGGGACGCAGGAGATTCCGCTTAACCAATGTGTAATTTGCGAGAATTTTCTAAATGGAATTCCGATTATCAAAACCGTGGGAACTAGCGATAAACCCTCGCAATCACATGACAATCAAAGTCGTCACGACATGAGAAATCCTAAAGTCGATACGCGTAGAGCCCGCAAGAGTCGCCCGTCAGTTTGAGATAAATTGGAATTACAGTCGACGAGTACTCGACATGAATTTGGCCTCAAAATTGGGTATCGGATATTGAGAAATTCCAATATTGAAAGAGAATTGGACATTGCCTCATCGAAGGCAATTTAAATGGAAAAAGTGAGATTTTGGACGGAAAGTGTGAAATGATCATTTTGCCCCTCAAGGATATTCTTTCTTTTAAGAGCAAGCAAGGGCATTTTAGTCATTTATTTTCCCCTATGGTAACCGAAATTTGGAGGGCACTTTGGTCAATTTAGTTTCTTGATATTTTGATGGAGAAAAGACAAGCCTACTAATTAGGACTTAGGGACCTAGGTTAGCATTAATTTCAAGTCATTTCCTCACCTACCATTCCTCTCTCTCTCTCTCTCTCCTTGACTTGGAGACTAAGAAAAGAAAGAAAACCTCTCTCTCTCCCTCCACTTTCTCTTTCTTTTCTTCTTCTTCTTCCTCTTCTCTCTTGCGCCCGTCGCCAGCTCGTTGCCTTGCTCCGACCAGTCCACTTTTTCAGCCATAACTTTGTCATCCGATATCGAATTGAGGTAAAACCACCGCCATCGAAAAGTTTATCGTCTTACCATTCTAACAATGTATAATAAGCTCAATGTGACCCATCCGTTTGTTCCATAGGTCTGTTCGAGTGGGAAAAGGTTAGGCTGGTTGGGATCTGACTTGGTTTGGGAAAAGGTCTTCGTTCGTCCACTTCGAGGGCTCGATTGCTTTCAAAATTTCGGTGAGATCCTCTAGACTCTTAGTTTAGGAGCTGAGAAAATTATTTTTGAGAATTGGTTGGAGATAGAATGGATTTTGAAGTTGGTCTTGTGTGAAATTCCAAGGTCAATTTCTGTTCGCTTGCTTATCGTGACAAACCGAAGCTGTTAAAAGAGTTTTGGACCATCGCCTTGCTGTGAATTGCTCGATAAGACCGTTAGAGATGTTGTATGATGTGTTGGCAAGGATATTTTGCAAAGAATTAGAGTTTAGAAGTTTTTGAGGGGCTGATTTGAGGTGAAAATCAAGAATCGTGTAAATCTATTCCTAGCACACACTATTTTAAAAATGGCTCGTTCTAGGTCGTCTAGTATCCGAATTGAGCTCCGTTTTTGATCACACGTCCATAAGACCTTGAAGGATAAGTTTATGAAAGTATTCTCAAAATATCAACAGATCAATACCAGTTAATTTGGGAATGAAACTGGTCGTGGAAGACCAAGAATGGATAGCTTGGTGCCGCGACGATGCGTCGATTATTTTATGGAATTTCTTGGCCTAAGCTTGAGGTAAGTTATGCCTAAACCTTTATTAGGTTGTTATGTTATTAAAGAACGAAGGTTCGAGTTGGAATGAAATATTTTATGGCCTGATTTTGTGATAGGCGCGAGGGAATCCAAATCTGCCCAGTTTTGAGAGTTCGCATTCATTGGCCTGTTCTTGATTAAAAATCAAACGTTTGAAAAGTCTTTGCTTAACTATGAATGGATGCTTTATTGGCCAATTGATTGCCTTGAGTTGGGAAAGCTCGGAAAATATTTTAGCGAAAGAAATGTCAAGCTTTGAGATGGTTAAATGGCCTTGACTATTGTCAAGCCTTGAGTCTTGTGAAATGACGGTGTTCATTAATTTGTCCGAGGCCTTGTTTGAATTCATTCAAGTGATGCATGTGCTTGACTGAGAATTTTATAACGTGAAATGTATTTGATCCAGTTGATGGACATTTGGATTGAATGCCTCGAATAGGTGATAAAAACTCGAATTTCATGAGTTTATTTTTTATTGAAAATTGAGGCGTGAAATTGCTTTCAAATGAAACTGAGGTTTTTATAACTAATTTTATGAGTAAATGGCATGTAAGATCGCCGAGGAAATTATAAGTGCACCGGCGTATGGGATCGCCAATGGCGTGTGGGATCGTCAGGAAAAATTATAAGTGCACTGGCGTGTTGGATCGCCAATGGCATGTGGGATCGCCGAGAAATTATATTTTGGTCAACGTATTGGGAGGGAATTACTCTCATTTGACCTGACGAGGTTGTGCGGCTAGAGAGTCCCATATTGGCACGATTCATATCGATTGAAAATGGGCATCGAGAGTCGTATGGTGACTTAATCATCTCTAGGTCCGAACGCGAGAGTCTCATATGAACCGACAAGTCATATGAAGACCGAATCATCTCGCAGCCCCAAAATGGGCGCCCTAGGATGGGCGGATATGGAAAGATTTGTTTTTTAGAAAAATCAAGAATGATTTTTTAGAAATTGAATATGCCGCATGTTTTGATGATTTACCTCAATTATGAAATTTTGTCTCACGAGTTTTAAGTTTGCCTCATGAGTTAAAATTGGCCCTCGAAGGGCGTGATAGAAAAGGATAAATTTTCTGAAAATTCATGAGATGGAATTGGAAATATTCTCATGTTTCGAAATGGCGTCGAGTACTTGTTTTTGATTAAAAACCATGTCATTGTACGAAGCTTAGATTTATTATGATTTATGACTGAGTCGAGATGATTTAAAGGTACTAAAATGCCAAGTTTTGACAAGTACCATGTTTTACCATGCCAAAGATTTTATCCCAAAATACCTATTTTTCAAAAGTATCTAGGGGAACTGGTAGCCTAGTTTAGGGCTAGATTTGACTTACTGAAATTATATATCTCACTCCGTCGTGGGATAACATTTTTCATGTCCCAGACGAAGGAAACCCGTGATTGCCATGGATTGGCATCTGATGAAGTCACTGGAAGAAACGATTGTGAATTCTTTTGTGACCTTAGGGTTGTAATGATGAAATTTGGGGATTTAGAATTGTAACCTCTACAATATGATCGAACTTTATGAAAGGTGTACCCTTTTGTACTAAGTCATCTTGTTGGTTTATTTGCATGGGGTTGTTTCACACTTCCGCATGCATGTATCATTTAAAAGTTCTGAATAGTTAAGGCCGATGGATCCTGGGAGATCATAACAAGGTAACGGCAAAGGTGGGATGCTTGCGACCCGCCGGGCTTGGGGCATGACAAAATCACTAAACTTAAAAGCAATGATTTAATAATTTTCTAATTCGGAAATAGTACATGTTGTCCACTTTTATTTTTTTGGCCTATTCCTGAGCATGAACATTTTATACCCTCTACCATGAGAACCACCCACATCGCTTGGTGAGGCAGTAGGTTGGGAAGATCTAGTATTACTTAAACCATATCTACTACAAAATTCATTATATAATGCTACTATAGCGTGTTTTTTTTCTTTTGTAAGGAACTACTATAGCGTGTTTAACCTCACTTTGTATAATTAAAATATATATTGCTTCATTCGAATATAAACAAGCATAATAATAATCATTTAAATAATCTAATAAACCATCGTGAATCGAAAACAATACCAACCAAATAAATAAGAGGAATGTTGAAATAATAAAGCAATCATTTTCTCGCGTTACTAAAATAGTCAGAATTAATTCGGTATCTTTTTCATAATCACTAAAAACTCCAGCAATATTAAAACACTCTATTAAAAATAAACACTCTATTAAAGTATAAGTAGTATCATTAAAAATGTTCAAAAAATTTAAATTTTTTTGGCAAACATCCCAATGTTGTGGGTGTAAAGCAATATCGGGAACATTATTCGAAATAAACATACATAATAAATCTTGGTACTCAAAAGATTGACGAAGCAACTTGTGGATAGAATTCCAACGAGTCAGAATATCTTTTGGAGATCTTTTTGCCCTTCTCCCATGTTCTTTACAAAATTTCCCCCGCACTTTCATAAATTGGGGATGGTTCCATAATAATTTAATTGCGTTCTTTATTGGGCCGAGAGAATTCTCAAGAGTTCGTAAACCATCATGTACACATAAATTTAAAACATGACAAGCACATCTAATGTGAAAAAATTATCTGCCAAATGTGGGTTTACAAATATTTTCTAATTCAGAAATGGAAGCGGTATTTGCCACGGCATTATCAAAATCAATTAAAAAATTTATTAATTAAATTATATTCTTCTAAAACTCGCATAATTATTTTATAAATATTAATGGTCGTATGCCTTTCATCAAAAACTCAAAATGGAAGAAGTTTTTTTTTTAAATAGTCCAATAGTCACCTATCCAATGACATGTGAGACCCATATAAGAGGGAATTTGCCAAGGATCAATCCAAATATCGCTACCTATATACACACGTCTATTGAAATACGTAGAAAAATTTGTCAAACCTTTTTTTTTTTGCTTTTATAACCCTTTAAAAGTTTGCGTCTAAAAGTAGTTTTCGGAACAGATGGTGCTTGCATAATCAATGGAGTGTTTACCAAAAATTTCAAATTAAAATTTTCACCAGTAGTAAACGGAATATGTTTAAGAACAACATATTCAGCTAATGTTTATTTATAAAGTGCATCAGAGTAACGAAAAAAAGGATGAGGATTAGGATTGACGAATTTGGAAATTTGTTGTTGGCTAGTGTCAATCCCTGCTTGTATTGGATGTTATTTCGTTAGATGCTAACGGAATGTTCCGTAGCCGTCTCCTTTAAAAAAATTGTATGATTTTAGACAATATTTACAATTTATCTTAAACTTACCTTCGCTTTCACGTATCTTGTCGAAGTGTTACCATAAGTCAGATATACCATCTCTAGTCTTCCGTTCTGACTCATTTGTTATCGACATTTCTTCAACACGAGAAGGAAGATAAACAATTTCTTGCATTGAGACGTGCTCAAAGTTGGGATTGGGAACATAGTTGACATTATCAACGTCGTCTACCCAACATGCATACTCACAAGGATCAAATTGAGGATGAGGAAATTTAGATTCTCTCATCAGGCTCTTTTCAGTATTTTTGCATCACATGCCATTTTTGAGAGAATTGATTGAAAAATCGATTCAGAAAATTGAGACGGGTTTGACTCGTTTGATAGAATTGAGCGGATTTTAGAGAATTTAGAGAATTTAAGAAAATTGAGATGAGAGTAATTGTGAGAAAAATGAAAGGGCAAGGAAGTATATTTATAGATGATTGTAAGAAAAAAGGGGGTGTTGCAACGACCCAAAGGAGGCCCTAAAGGGCCCACGATCCACAGGCCCCACATAAACTGTTACGTAGAACCAAGCAATCGATCAAATAAATAGACATAACAAGTAAAATAAATCATACACTAAATATATATGGTTCGGTCGTAAAGACCTACATCCACGGAAATACCAGAAATGAATTCCACTATAGAACGAGCGATACTCGGAGATTATAACCACACTCGAGTTACACAAACACACTCTTGATTTTTTCCAGCCCTAATTACATGTAAAAATACGCACAGTGTTTAGCCCTAATTCCTAGCAAAATAATCTCTCAATCTTGCAAAGGAGTCAAAACACAAATCTAACCTTAAGATTTAATCTGTTTCGACACTTGAATTCTTGATGTAATTCTACAAGAATATCGACCGCCAAGCACTCGTAAAATAAATGTCGCTTCAAGATTTCTCTTCGCATCAACGATGGCTCCACGACGAAGTCCCTCTACGGATCAATTTCGGCCACGACATTCGCTTGCTATATATGTGCAAGCTAGCACAAAGAAAACCAATCCATGCATATCAACATGGCTCAATTCTTATAGGAAAGATATCCATGTGAATCTATATACATTCACGTCGTTACTTGCAGATGTATAGACATGCAAGCTTTACTCCAAAAACGAATTCATCAATTATCCTTTTAAGTAGCCACTGTTCAGTCAACAAAATTCCATGTGGACTTCTCTTTTATTGACCGTACTCTAGCTTGCATTAGGAAAGTGAATCTAACGTATTGTTTTTGCTACTTCTTTCTCTGACATTATCAATAACAGATTGCCTTTCACGATAACTCCAAACTAGGATTTCCATACCAAAATATTAAAAGCCAATTCCACCGAAGAAACAATTTTCGGATATCCGCAAAATATCCAATTCATAATATTTACAATTTCGCTTCGGATTCAAATTGAGACACAATTTTAATAATCTCCACCTTGGCTTGACGTTTGAGCCAAATCGCAATCATCTCGCTGATAATCCGAACATCATCTGCTACTCTCCCAACAGCCCCAGTGGGCTCAACCACCACAGACATCATCCAAGTCCAAGCCGCTCTTGAACTTCGCCATAATCGATGACCTCATCAGAGTACCAACTGCACATGCACCTTTAATTGCTCCACAAGGACTTTCTGACGTAATCTCCTTAACCACAGATAAAGCAAAACCTCTGTTACATCCATATCTGTTAGGAAACTGAAAACTTATCTTGTCAATATCAGCAGTTACAGCAACCATTGACTCTATAGGCTTCACCTCGCTGCAAGCACATCTGTGTCGATTACTTCGGTAGTACCCGCTACCTTAAGAGTTTCTCGTTGCAACTCCACCTTAAGCTGAACACCTTCCAGATCCGTATAAACACTGCCACAATCACTCCTAGCCAGAAGTACTGAAGACTCGTCAAAGGTAACTTCTTTGCTGCAAATAGGTGAATTTATATTCCAGCACCACAACTGATTGCTCCACTCACCCCGTGCATAGCCATGGAATATGCACATTGCCCTCACATCGAGCTTACCATCACTTACTCAATAATAACACAGACAATTAAACATTCTAAAAAATAGAATCATCAGTAACATTAGCTGACCACACTTCTTTGAGAGTTTGATATCTAATTGCAGTCAATGGGGATCTATTCACTTGATAGCTTGCCATACTAAGCGCATCTGTTGAAATTCTCCTAGCCATACCAACACTAGAAATCTTTTTACGGGTTGTCTTTAGTAACGCTCTGCCCATCAATTCTGCAAATTGTTATGGTTTACTAGCACTAGTATGATGTTTCATTATGCCCATTTTTATGCATAATTTATTTACCAGCTTCGAGCATGATTCCATACTACTGTTAGTTCGACATGCTTGATCAACTTACCAATCTCCATTTCGATCAAAGCTCTCGACCACATATTCTTAACAACAGCATCAAACTTATGCTTTCGCACAAACACCCAGGCCTTCCTCTAGTAGCCATTAGACTCTCAAACAGATGTTGACATCTCAGGAGCGAAACTTATCAATGTCTCACCTTGAAGTTCATACAGGCCGTCATGCTTGATTCCTTTCATTATCACCAAGGCACCGCGAACAATCTTCAGAAATTCACCTCGTGAAGAATACTTGCATTTAGCTAAATCTAGGACACCCAAGGGAATTAAGTTATTTTTCAATTCTGGAACATGTCTTACTCCAGTCAATGTCCTCACAATACCATCATGCATCCTGATTTTAACATTACCAACACCCACAACATCGCATTCAGCGTTGTTCCCCAACTGCACTAAGTAAACCAGTTCCTATTTGGTGTAGCATGAAAAGAACAATCAGAATCCATAATCCATCCGTCAAATGATGAATCCTCATGGTAGACAAGACACAATTGACATCATCTGAATTTTCAGTTATAGCTGCAACATCATCCGCAGATTCAACTCTAATTCCCTTACCAATTTCATTTGTCAACTTAAAGCAATTTCTTCTAAGATGCCCCCTCTTACCATAGTTCCAACAGACATCATCGCCAGTCCTAGAATGACTGCATCTATTCATGTTCATACTACTTCTTCTAATACGAGTACTAGCTCTTCCTCTTTCACATGCTAAATCAGCAAATACAGATTCGTCAGATTCTCTTCTACTAATATCCTCACTCAAAATTAAATTACGAATCACATCAAACGTCAAACTTATCTACCTAAAAGAATTACTAACAGCAGTAACTGTAGTATTCCAACTATCAAGCAATGAGGATAGTAGAATCAAAGCACACACCTTATCTTCAAAGTTAATCTCAACTGAACTCAATTGACTAATGATCATATTTGTCACGCCCCGCGTCCCGGGCATGAGCATGCGACTCCCTGCAAGCAAAACAAAATATCTCTCGTGGTCCCAAGATCTACAACTAAGTCGAGAGACGTGATATATATACCAAGCATGCGGAAGCGATAATGAAATAACTCCTCCGTATAAAATATGAAGTGGGACCTGGATAGCGTAAATGCTATCGTACATGATATTCAACTGTTCATACAAGTACATGGCTACTAAAATCCGCTAATCAAGGGGTGACAGGGTGAGTACACAAAAGGTCCATCAACGACATCCAAAAGAAACATGATCGGGGTCGCCATCAAAAGATGAAGCTAACAAATTGAAATCCCCTAAGATAAATTGTTGGAGTCCTCAGTGTCTCTGTGGGCTCGTACTCTGAGAAGGAACAAACCTTGATGGTGTCCTCCATGGTCACCTCAGTAAACGGCTTCACGAGATCCTCCTCAGTCGTCTCAAGCACAATCACTTCCTCCTCGGTGAACTCCAAAGTCGGGGTCCTCTCCGGTCCGTTCCTAGAACTGGCAACAGACCCCTCAGCCTGATCCTGATCCTTGGCGGGGTGGTACCAATCAGGGATCACTCCCTGGGGCACCTCATGGGGCTTAAGTGGCCCAATCGACAGGTCATCGACCTTCCTAAACTAGGCCTCATACCAGTTAGGCTTCCAGTTCGTACTACCCTCGTCTACCCACACGACGATACACTTCCTTACGTATGTAGTTCACTAACCATTAGGGAACTCATCAAAATACACGGTCATCTCTTTAGGATCTCCAAATCTTATGGGCCACATCGTCAAGGCTTAAGATCTGTAAAAAGAAAGGGTCCCCAACGGGGTGAGATTCACATCTCAGTAAGGTGGGTCCTAATCCTAAGTTAGGTCAACCGTCCACTCAGGCAGTCACATACCCCAACAGTTCAAATTCATAGATATACGTGACAATGCATTCATAGATAACAACACACGGATGGCAGGCATACAGTTATGACATCATAACACACTCAGATGATTATGCACACTCGTCATGCCACATCACCACATCCACCATTTTTCGCCCGCCTCATTCTCATGCCCGCAATTAGATCCATCAGGCTTGGTCCGCTTAAACACATCAGACCGTCATTGACAACCCATGTAAACGCATCAGGTTTCAATGATACTCCTGGCTAGTGTCGACACGTCTCATATCTCCGTCCTGCGTTTCAACGCATTAGGACCGTGGTCATTTCAACCCCGCGTCTCGTACGCATCAGGACGCCACACAATTTCAACCCTGCGCCTCAGCGCCTCAGGGTATCAACCACATCACCCCGCGTCTCATACGCATCAGGGTCTCGCCATATTATACTCATGCCATGATTTTCAATTCATTCGACTCACATAACCACCAGTGCAACTCAAGCACAATTCAAATACTCATGGCATGCAAGAAATTCAAGTGACACATAGACATGACAGATAATTCAACCATGAGCATTAGCACACATTAATCCCATATACTATTTTGGGACACACCAAGAACAACCATCTTGGAATCTCTCACAATTCAATCAATGTATCGCCCGACTCACCCAATTGAGTCCAATCTTCGTATCCTAAGTTTAGGATTCCCTTACCTCAAGCTTGATACCACAAATTTCTCCTTTCAAATGCCTCAATGTTTTGGTCAAATAGCTCAAGGGTCCAATCCACCACGCAACCTAGGAAATTCCGACCAATTGTCAATTTCATATGTTCAATTCACCCATCCATAAATCACAAACCTCCATAACACAATCCTCACTATCCTAGCATGTCTCAATCACCAATTTGAGACTCAAAACCAACAACCATCAGCCCCCACAGATTTGGTCTTGCACAGAACCGAACTGGCTATTTTCGATTTGTGCAAACCGAGCATGTTCAGCCCTAAATCTACTCCAAATCCATCATTTAATCACTAACCTACTTGTTAACATGTCTATCTAAGGATCTAAGTGTCTCACCAAGAGTTTGAGGTCGCGTCGTCGCCGGAATCCCTTCGAAAATCGCCAACTCCTTCAAGATAGTAAACCGGCAGTTTCAATCCAACATTCACAAGACTCATTTGGGCTACCACAGATTGATATACAAGTTCCCTAGACCTCCACAAAATTTGGTCGCAAGACTCTAACATTTCGATGTCCTAAGGGGTCAGAAACTCAACCTACCTCAGATTAGGTCAGTTTCCGTCGGCTTCTGGGAAAATGCTTGGCCGAAGCTCCTCGGTGGTCCAATCGAAGTGCTTCCACTTCAAGGAGGTCGGAAGGAGGTGGGGCTAGGTGTAGGTGGTCGGTTCGCCGGCTGGTGGTCGCTGGAGGTGGGCGTCGGCGGCAGCGAACGGCGAACTCAGAAACTAGTCGGCGATGGCGAGAAGGAGGAAGAGGAAGAAGAAGAACTTTCGGTGCTTTGGGGGTGTATGGCCAGTCAACATGAGAGGAGAGAGAGAGAGAAGAGTTATATTCAATCTCAAAAGTCAATGATTGAATGGTAGGTGGTCAATAGTGGATATGACCACTCTTTAGCTCATTTATGGACACTTGTCCTAAGTGTCAATCAAACTCAATCTAATGGCCACAATCTCTTCTCTTTTTCGGCAGCCTTGGGGGATGTATAAAGGCCAAAATGCCCTCCTTCCTTTGCATAAGCAAAGGCTAAAGCTTGAGGGGCAAAATGGTAATTTCATCCCCGACGTCCGAAGCGTCGTTTTTCTCGTTCCAATATTCTTCGATAAGGCGAAGGCCAATCCGAACATAACGTTGGAATTCTTGATTCTTCATTTTTAATTTTCAAGACTCATTTTTTATTATTTTCTCTATCGAACATGGTTTCAGCCTATCCCGAAACGACGGGCGATTTCTGTAGACGTTACGCGTATCGACCCTATGATTCATATCACATTTAGGGTTCGTCAATTCATGGCGACTTTGGTTGTCATATAATTGTGAGGGTATATCACTAATTCCTTTGGTCTCGATCGTCACCGTCCGATTTAGGAAAATTTTACAAATTATACATTGGTTAAGCGGCATCACCCGTGCTCCAATCGTATAACACTAGCAAGGCATTCCTTAATCGTCCTTAGATCGGCCTTTTATGATTTTAAATGTCCATTCGACAATCTTTATGGTCAAAGTGTCATTTTCTATTCGAGTTTCCTAGGTCCACGTACCTTGTATCGCGTTAGCCTTTCCCTTTTAGTCAGCCTACTCAAATTGAACAGATTCGAGCGAGATATGACTGAAATACATCACCAGATATATTTCTCATTAATGAGTTTGAAATTGACTGAAAATCAGAATGTCACAACATTGAATTCATTGATATGATTAGCAACTGATGTACCTTCGTTCATCTTCACATCGCATCAAATAGATCTTGTTGATTACAGAGGGATTCTCGTACATGTCCGACAGGGTTTTCATCAAACCCGCAGTGTTTTTCTCTTTAACGATATTAAACGCAACGTTACGAGCCAACGTCAACCGAATAACACTCATCGCTCGTCTATCCAGCAATTCCCAATCGGCTTGCTTCATCGTTTCTGGTTTCTTCCCAGATAAGGGCTCGTGCAGTTTCATCTGATATAAATAATCTTCTATCTACATCTTATAGAAACCAAAGTCCTTCCCCTCAAATCTGTCGATTTTCCCTTTAGCTTATTTCTATTGCCATTAATTTGCTTCAACTCAAGCAAGTCTAGCTCTGATACCAATTGTTACACGGAACCAAGCGATTGATCACATAAATAGACAAAACGAGTAAAGTAAATCAAACACCAGATATACGTAGTTCGATTGTAAAAACTTACATCCACGGGGAGAGCAACAATGAATTCCACTATAGCACGAGCGATACATGGAGATTACAACCACACTCGAGTTACCCAAACACACTCTTGATATTTTTCAGCCCCAATTACATTTAAGAACGCATACAGCGTTTAGCCCAAATTCTTAGCGAAATAATCTCTCAATCTCGCAAAGTAATTAAAACACAAATCTAATCTCAAAATTTAATCGGCTTCGACACTTGAATTCTTGATGTAATTCCACGAGAATATCGACTGCCAAGCACTCGTAAAACAAACGGCGCTTCAAGACTTCTCTTCGCATCAACGACGGCTCCACGAGGAAGTCCCTCTGTGGATCAATTTCGACCACAACGTTCGCTTGCTATATATATGCAAGCTGGCACAAAGAAAACGAATCCATGCATATCAACGTGGCTCAATTCTTAGAGGAAAGATATCCATGTGAATCTATTACTTGCAGATAAATAGACATGCAAGCTTTACTACAAAAACGCATTCATCAATTATCCTTTTAAGTAGCCACTATTCGGTCAACAAAATTCCATGTGGACTTCTCTTTTCTTGACCGTACTCTAGCTTGCATTAGGAAATTGAATCCAACATATTATTTTTGCTTCTTCTTTCTCTGACATTATCAACAACAGATTGCTTTTCACGATAACCCCAAACTAGGGAGTTCCATACCAAAATATCAAAAGCCAATGCCACCGAAGAAATAATTTTTGGATGTCCGCAAAATATCCAATTCATAATATTTACAATTTCGCTTCGGGCGCAAATCGATACACGATTTTAACACAAACCCATATATATAACGGTTTGGATGGTTCCAAGCCGGTTCCCAAAATAATGGAACTAGAATCGGCCTTCCGATTCTGAACCGTGGGCCCGGTCAAAGTGCCGGTTCCTAGCCCTGTTTTAGAATAGCCACGTCTAATCACAAGACTGTGCACGTATTTCTCGGCCTTGTTTTGGTAGTTTCTTTGGGAAATGCGAAAAGTGAAGGCGGATAATAATATTATTCTTTTAATAATAATGTGGTGTCCCGAACTTTTGAGCACCGGATTAATTTTCCATTTGTTCTGCCTCGAGCGATAGAAAAGAACAACCTTATTATTTGAGCAGACCTTTGCAATATCGAGTTTTATCATGATAACCTCATCAGAATGTTGTTTTGTCACGTGAATTAAAAAGGTGTGGAGTCAGAAAGTCGGAACGAAGCTCTCTTTCACCATGCTTTCATACTCACGTCTTGTGTATGCGCATGGAAAATGATTATGTGGCTATATTTAATCCACTGTGGGATGAATGTCTTGTTCTGAGTTATAAAAAATAAATAACAAATAATTAAAAATGATTGTGGATATTCGCTCCTTTAAAAAAATTTGTTATGCTAGTAAAAATGCCTACGTGTATTAGGAAATCAATCATGCAATGATTTTGGGAAACCAATTCAGCATTAACTAAGGATTATGTTTTTATTGAATCTACCTTCATTAAAATTTCCCCTCCTCAAATTAATCATTCCATTTTTTTTTTCGAACCAACATTTTTTTCACTACCCACATTTCACCGGTTTAAATGTTTTGCTACAAGTTCGCGTTATCTTGGCTTGTCTTAGTCCCAAATATTCACGTTTTCCAATTTATTCCTATACCTATACACGATTTGTCAATATAGTCATTCCGGTCAATTTTACCCAAAAATCGGTAATATCGACTCGGCTATCATACATGGCATAACTAGCGGTGACAGAAGGGAACTTGATTATAAGACGCAGTTGTCGAACAGGAACGAAAGTTGGCCTTAGTAATCCAAGAAAGTCGAGTGGAAGTACATGAATTTCATTTTTTTTTTTGGCCCAATACCCAAAAAAATATTTAACTTTAGTATTTATGATAATTATATCCAAAACTTTTTTTGTCTCATAACAAACCTCAAACTTTTATTTTTGTCCCAATCCTATCCAAAATTTTTATTTTTGTCCCAATTTTACTTACCTGATGCTAAAAAAATTTTCAACTTTTACTTTTGTCCCAATTCTAACCAAAAGTTATAGTTTTGTCCCAATTTCACATGTCTAGTACCAAAAAAAATTTCAACTTTTACTTTTGTCCCAATTGTAACCAAAATTTATAGTTTTGTCCCAATTTCACCTGCCTAGTACCAAAAAAATTTTCAACTTTTACTTTTGTCCCAATTTTACCAACACTTAACTTTTACCGGCCTAGTACCAAAAAAATCATCAACTTTTATTTTTGTCCCAATTTCACCACCATTAGCATTCTGTCTATCATCATCGTTAATTAATCTTACGCGACATTGTCATGTCATTAATGAATTACACCTCGACAAAGTTGACATGAAAAAAAATTCAAAATTCTCTTCTGTATTTTGTTATCTCTATATATTGCTGAGAGATATATAATCACTAAAGACGACGTATTTCGGATTCTTTTTTGCACTTAATAGCTCAAAGAACGGCTAGACATGGAGATATTCTAATGAACTTTTTAAAATCTCATCGTCTTTAAAACGTACTGTTTCTAAATTTCGAATATTCATTGATAAATTCAGAAAGAAAATTCGAGTCACGTAGGATTAACTAACAATAATTATGAACAAAAGATTGACTGTGATAGAATTAAGATAAAATTAAAAGTTGAAGGTTTTTTTAGTACTAGGCCGGTAAAATTGGACAAAAGTAAAAGTTTTGGGTAGAATTGTGACAATTAAAAGTTGAGAATTTTGTTGATACTAGATCAGTAAAATTGAGACAAAAGTAAAAGTTTCAGGTAAAATTGGGACAAAAGTAAAAGTTGGGGGTTTTAATGAGACAAAAAAAGTTTTGGATATAATCGACACAAATGCTAAAGTTAGAGGTTTTTTGGGTATTAGGTCTTATATATATATATATATATAAAGAAGTATCTTTATTTGGAACTGCCATGAAAAAATTGAAAAAGCTATTCATTTCTCTTGTTGAATGTGAAAGATATCTATTGGTCAAAACAATTCCATTTTTTCTTAGAACCATTAAAATAACACCCAATAACTTATTAGGCACTATACATGGTGGATTGGTGATAGCGTTTGATGGTGTGTAAGTTTAAAACATTTGGAGGGAATTAAAAAAAAAATCGGATTAGAATCCTAGCTGATGTACGATACAATTTGAAAATGGAACTGCTAAGTCGATTAAGGTTTTTGCAGGTTTTTCACAACAGAGAATGTGTTTTTTAGATGTTTTCTTTCGTCCTTTGCTTAAGCTAGTTTAAGTTTTTCTGCGAGTCGCCTATGAGATACGGGGAAATTCACTATTACAGCAGGCATGAAAGGAAACCATTTCTTACAGAAACGGACAATTTAATAACATGCACGAGTCTCGTGATATTTCAATTCCACAAATAAAAGGAAGAAACCCCTCTTACAAGGAAAGGGACTTCGGCGGAACTTCAGAGAAAGAATCGGGCAATGTGGTTTCTCGGAGGGGCCCGTCGGCGAACCGGATGAGGTTGGAATTAGTGCACGGATGATAATTATTCTATTCATGGAATCAATTTCGGAATAGAAATAGATTTTTCTATTTCTTGTTATGAACAAGTTTCTAAGCAAATAAACGCTTTTGCTAACACACAATATTTATGTTTCCAAGGCCTAATACTCAAAAAAACCTCTAACTTTTTTTTTGTCTCGTAAAAAACCCCTAATTTTTATTTTTGTCTCAAATCTACCCAAAAATTTTACTTTTGTCTCAATTTTACCAACCTAGCACTAAAAAAACCCTCAACTTTTAATTTTATCTCAATTCTACCCAAAACTTTTGCTTTTGTCCTAATTTTACCGACCTAATGCCAAAAAAAACTTCAACTTTTAATTTTATCTCAATTCTACCATCGTTAGCCTTTTGTTTATAATCATCTTTAGTTAATCATACGTGACTCAAACTTTCTTGCCGAATTTACCAATGAATTTTCGAAATTTAAAAACAATGGGTTTCAGAGACGACGGAATTTTAAAAAGTTCGTCAGAATATCTCCATGTCTAGCCGTTCTTTGGGCTATTGAGTGTAAAAAAGAATACGAAATACGCCGTCTTTAGTGAATATATGTCTTTCAATAATATATAGGAGTAGCAAAAAATAGAAAAGAATTTCAAAAAAAATTTATGTCAGCTTTGTCGATGTGTAATTCATTAATGACGTGACAATATCACGTAAGATTAACTAACGATGATTATAGACGGAAGGCTAACAGTGGTAAAATTGGGAAAAAAAGTAAAAGTTGAGGGTTTTTTTGTACTAAGTCGGTAAAATTGAGACAAAAGTAAAAGTTGATGATTTTTTTGGTACTAGACCAGTAAAATTGGGAGAAAAGTAAAAGTTTGAGGTTTTTTATGAAATAAAAAAAAGTTTTGGATATAATTATCGCAAATGCTAAAGTTGGAGGTATTTTTGGGTGTTGGTCCATGTTTTCAAAACTGAAATTCGTTTGATAACCGAATAAAATTTCTTGAGTTGGTGGAGATTGGTGGGACGTGCATGGCAAGTCGGCGGATGGTAGACCAATGGGAAGAATTGTTATTTCTCATTTTGGTTGTAGAAATAGAGAAGCAGACAAATTTAATTTATCACTTTTATTCCAAACATCTAGAATAAAAATTTGTTTTGGAAATAGAAAAATGAAATTACTCTATGAAACGGATTTTTGTTTCAAAAACAGGTTTAAAACATAAATAGAGAAATAATGTTATTTATTCACGCTTTTAATGTAAGGGTCATTAGGAAAATAACTTCCTAAATGCAAACACAACGTGTTAACATTTCAACATCAGATACAAGGGAACAACCCATCAATCGAAGTAAGGAAACTAATCCTTTTCGCTATAAAGTACACAAGCATCTTGAGGAAAAACCACAAGAGAGGGAAAAGAGAGAGAGAGAGGACGTTTGATCCCACAGACAGGGAGAGAGAGATAACGAGTTTGACTCAAGAAGAGCTGTTTCGGGAGGAGATCAAGAGGAAAGAGCCAGACTTGGTGATCTCTCGGACGGACTTGTCAGTGCACCGGATCACGTTGTAGACCCACGCACCGGAAATTGCCCCGACTGTTGGTGCCACGATGTAGATCCACAGCTTGTCGTAATGGTGAAACACTATCGCCGGACCCAAGCTCCTTGCTGGATTCATTGACGCTCCCGTCGCTGGCCTAACCTCCACCCACCAAAAAAAGAGCACAAATTATCATTACGAAATCCTTAGTTTCTTCCCTGACTAATATTATGTTTCTAAGAAAAACGAAAATTCCTCGCCCGACCAGAGCTAAAGTTTTCGTGGGATTAGAAGTTTGGTGCGACATCCGAGGAAAAATGATTTCGATAATCAAAATTCCTTTTTCAGCCTGAGATGTGAGGGAGATGAACATACAAGGAATAGAAATAGTCAATACCCTGCGAACATCACGTTCAGCAAGACTGTTGCCCCAACGGCAAGGCCAGCGAGCTCTCCTATCTGCACCAATCGCAAACATAAATCGAATTAAGTAATTAATGAAAGGGACATAAACAAAAAAAGTAATAATTGAATTTCGTAGTTTTAATGTCCTTTTGTAATTTAAAAACCAAGACGCGGAAGATCGTTATAAATCAACTTTAGTAGAATCGTGTGCCAATTGTGTGGCGAGCTAATAACGAGTAATGATTCTCTTTCTCCCATTCAATATGGAAGATTCTCCATATCCCCCTGGCGATGACTGCTCTATTTGTACAGCAATTTCCATTGAAATTTCACCAATTATCCGCAAGTAATTCAAAGAAAGAAGTTAAGAACTCACTGCTCTATTGTCCGTGGCAACGCCCGAGATGACAAACATGAGGTAAAAAGTGATGATGAGCTCGAAGACAAAACATTGCATGTCCGAACCGGCCGGTTGAGTCCCTACGAAATGGATTGACTCGCCAGTGAATAGCAACCGCAGCGTCCCGTTTGCCAACGTCGACCCTGCAACTTGTGCCAATATATATGGAGGTACCTGCACGCCAATGAGCAAAATGCAACCGAGAGGAAGTTTAAGCTTAGCGAAGAATTAATAAAGGAATCCTCCGCTGATTATCTAAACTGATGCTTTCGCGAGTCGAGATTTAGATAGAACACAAGAGATTGTGAATGAATTAACTCGTAAGAGATTTAGAGGATTCTTCGATTGGGAAAGATTGGATTAATAAAGAAATCCTCCGTTGATTGCTTAAACTGTTGCTCTCGCAAGCCAAGATTTCGATAGAACTCATAAGATTGTGAACGGATTTTTTTTTTTTTTTTGGTCAATAATTGTGAACGGATTAACTCGTAAGAGATTTAGAGGATTCTTCGATTGGGAAAGATTTGGATCCGTCGAGCTCATTCATTTGAATCAATTTGCAAACCATTCAATAGACCTCTAAAGCTGGTGGCTGCTTAGAATCATGTGATCAAAGAAAAAGCTTTTCTAGATAGGCCTCGGACTGCCTGGTCAAACAAGCAAAATTGGCGTTCATCATTTGACACTGATTGGGACACATTTTAAATGGGAAGATGGACGAAAGTAGCTTAGGAGTTATGGTTTCACCTCTTTCCATGGAAACCTCTTGAAAGCAATGGTGACGGCCGGGTTGAAATGGGCGCCAGAGATGTGTCCGACCGAGTACACCAACACCATCACCGCCAAACCCCACACTATCGATATCCCTGGGAGCGTCACCACCTTGTCGAAGTCCAAGTTCACCGCCACCGATCCGCAGCCCGCGAATATCAAAAAGTAGGTCCCAAAGACCTCTGCGATCAACTGCGACGTCCTCAGAAGATTGATGAAGATGAACATCCAAGCAAATGCGAAAAGGAAAAGAAAAGGACAGAAAGAGAATGTAGAGTAGATGGAGATGAGAAGAGAACGCAAGTAACCTTTTGAATGAAGGGTAAAGAGAAGAAAGTGCTCTTGATCTCTTCCTTTGTGTTGGAAGTGTCTTCCATTTCCAAGGCAACTTCATGGTTTCCATTGCTCCCACTGATGTGATCTGCCATTGTCGTGTTGATATTTCAGAGAAAATACTCAAGATAAGGAATCGCTCCGTTTGACATTCGGAAAGAAGCAGGCCCAATTTATACTTGTCCTTGAGAGAGATTTGGATAAAGATGATGTACGCCACATTGCTTTTTTCTCTTGGCTCATGCTTTTTGATCGTAAGAAAATTAGGAAATCATACATTTCCTTTTACCAGCACAGATATGGGAGAGAAGGATTTGTTCTATGGATGGGGCTAAACAGGGCAAAAAAAGATCCATTAAGGAAAGTTTTGGACCATTTCATTATTTTCGGTTGTAAACTTAAATTGCGTTTAATCGTTGCTCGTGAAAGTAAATTTCTTATTCGACCAAAAAAAAAAAGTAAATTTCTTTTATCTAATAGAGCTTTATGAATATTCTCATATTAGACCTAAGCCAAACTCTGGCGAGCTGCTACTCCATGAGGCATTCTTAGATTAGCCTTGTTCGTCTTAGGTTGGCTTGATAAATCATGAAGGTCTGATTTTCAGTCATGTTCAAACGGAGGAGAGAAAAGTTGCGTGCACGAGTTTGCTACGAGAGAGCGATTTCAAGGCTTAACAGGGATAAAAGCAGCAACTGCAAAAGTCTTGTCTTTGCCATTTGGGCATAAGTTAAGGAAACTCAACAGCGCAGAACGGTGAAATCCGATGGGATCTTCGTGAGATCAACCAAATTAAGGATCGAGATTCAACTTGGTGTGTAAATTATGTTCACCAAGTAATTTATCATGAATTGGCTATTAGCTATTGTGATTAATTTTAAAGGAAGCGAGGGCAATCATGAAATTTCTTAAACAAAAAAGTTTTGAGTTTGAAAAGGAACTTCTGAATTTGCTATATATACGATCAAAGGTGCAGATGTCGGGTCTATGCAAATTAACATGTAAAAGATATTGCGCTTTATCATCAGACTTTCAAATTGCTGATTGTATAGAGTAATTATTGAGACTTAGTATACGAAAACCGAAAATATTCCGAGATTTGAAAAAATTTCAGAAAAGATTCGAATTTTACAAATGGTGTACGTGAGATATTAAATAGAAGAATATTAATCTACGCTTTGTCCATCGGTAGAATATTGATAAGATAACTAATCGAGAAAGTTTTGGGAAAGAAAAAGATATTGTGATCCTCTTTGAGTTATGCAATGGAGAGATGATGGAAACAAGCAATCTCCAAGTACAAATTCTATCCACCAATATAGTCAATGGTATTGTCATTACTAAAAATGGAAAACTATTTATTAGGCGACTATTTTGCAATCTTAGCGTAATGTATTATTTTGCGCATGAGGATTGCACCATAAGAATAATTTGTCGAATTTCCTATTAATTATTGATTATTAGCGGAGGAAAGAGCTCAAGCGCACGATGCATATTACATAATGACGCAGCTCCAAATTCCTAGTAAGAGTAGATTATGATATCATCTTATAAACCTTAAAAAACTGCCTATCCCAAGATGCATAGTTATAAAAGGAAAACAAATCCTAATTGTACTTACAAGTTACAATCGATCGTCTTTACTAGATGAATTACAATACCCCTTTTCTAGTTTTAACGATATCAATCTCTCTAGGAAAAAAATGTCGACCAGTTCGAGATTAATTGAGTGGTTGACGATGGCTCAAAAGGGCTACTTTCGAGTATGTGTGGATGAAAAGGAGAAACGCTGTTGGAGAGAGTGATCGATCATCTGGCCAAGGCAGAATGTAAAGAGGCTACGCGCACGTCACACAAGAAAGGGTTTTGGGATAGCGCTAGAAGAATTTTTTTTTTTTTTTTTGTAGATGTAGAATATTAATAAAATTACTGGTACATTTGTTTTTCATTCCTTTCTTTTTGTTCAAGTTATTCTGTGTAAGTGGGAATTTACGGATATGTAAGTAGTAATTTAGTCAACAGCAGAAATATTTGATGTTTCTTGTGAAGTTTTGTAGCTATATTCTGTCCAGATAAATTGTTTCTCTTCCCCCTGAAATCAAATAATTTCCGTAGGTGATGTTGGTTATTGTTAAATATGTCTTGAGTTTAAATGGTCCGCAAATATATATTTTGATTTAAATATTTAATATTTGATCGAAACAATTGTGGCATGTTTTGGACGAGTTTTAATTGTAGATTTGATATCTGCATTAGAAGACAAAAAATATGACTCAAATATTATCTATTATTTAGGTAGATATTTGGTCCAAGAAAGGAAACAAAATAGTAAGGGTTTTTTTTTCTCTTGTCTGCATCCTACAATAGCCGCGAAATATATAGAGATCCAAAAAGATAAGACTTGGCAGACTCTCTTCTTTGCTCTTTCCAAGACACAACCGCACGAAAAGAAGAGAAGCAGTACGGTCGAGATTTACGTTTCGTTCGTGAGTTTATTTTAGTTTTATTTTATATTTAATTGAGAGTTGTCTGTTTATAATCTAGGTGCTGGAAACACGAGCGTATTGAGCGATTGTAAATTTAATTATCTGATTATAGTGAATTGTTCTTACTGTCTCTCCCCGTGGATGTAGATACCGACATTCGGACCGAACCACGTTATATCTGGTGTTCTTTATTGTTCATCGTTATTATTTCTGGACTTTTGTGTTAACTTATTTGCAAGATTCTGGTAGTTTTCGCGTTAGAATTACGACAGTTATTAATAGTGGATTTATCTTTAGTAGATAACAGTCTCTCTATCCTTTTACGTACGCACCTCACTTTCATCGGCGTTGATTTAACTAGATAGTCCTTTTAGGAATTATTAAGTAATTATTCAAATCGATAGGCGTGGCTTGTGTTTAAAAAAGAGGAGGGGAAAAAAAAGGAATTTAAAAGGAAAGGCTATAGAATTTGCCGAAGTTCAGAATCATATTTCAGTTTCACCATGAAAGCAATGCATCCTTAGGTAGCCATCTTACGAGTTATGATACAAAGCTCAAAAAACAACCAACGACCTAGCTTGTCCTTTGAGTGACTGAGTCCCTACGTTCTTTCATGTGTAGACGAAATATTCCTTTAGATCGCGTCTCTTTATTTTTTGGGTCGTGAGTGACAAACGTAGGCTAAATTGCACGTGGGCAGTTTCGGTTCCGGTTCCGAACTTTTAATTTTATTTTTGTAAATAATAAATAATAAAATTAAATTATTAAATTATATATTATAAGTTATAATCAAATTGTACATTGTAATAAAATTTGAAAAAAAAAAAGAAAAGAGGAATGGGCTTTGAATTATTATTATAATGTAATTTTATAAATTATTATAAATTATAATGTAATAAAATCCGGTTCCTAACTTTTGACTCAGTCAACGGACCGGCTCCGAATCCACTTTTCGGTTGGCCATGTCTAGGCTAAATGACCTAATCGCAATGCTCATAGGACTGTCGAAAACTTTGAGATTCTCTAATGGGTCCATATTATATTATTTTTATTTTATTTTATTCGGGAGATCAAAGAGAACTGATATGAACCACTCACACATGGCCGAGTTGATTAAGATATGAAATATTCATTGTTAGATCTTATTTCAAATCTCACAACTTATGTTTCGTGACTTAAGTAAAGGTCGCGACTTGTGGTTACCGTGTTAATTCCCCCGAAAAATAATCGAGGTACACGTAAATTGACCCAAACACCTCAATCATTAAAAGAGAGAGAGAACTGATGAGATGTCCAAGAATGATCGACTTTTCCATTAGAGTCAATAAGTGATAGACTCAATCAATGGCAGCATCTGCATCGGCGTGTAATTGATTATGACTAGCAATAAAAATCAATTATTTGGGATAAAGTGATCGAAGACTCAACATCAAATATTTGGAGAAGAAGTCATCGATATCGACAATGACAAGTAACGGGTGAGTATCGACGTTTTCGCGTTCAAGCATTGTCAAATAATAAGAGATTGGGAAGGGAAGCTATTCATTTTATTTGAATTGTGTCATCTCCTTTTGTAGCTGTGCAATGTAGGATGGCTTTAAATAGTCATATTGCAAAGCTCTCCAATCAATGAAAGAATTCAAGGTTATCGCAAATATATCTTCATATTTACTTTTGTCGCAATTTAAGTATTTTTCAGTCTTTGTACTTCAGCCGTTGTTTCAGATGTTCATCGCCGATTAAATTCCGCCATTGTCTCTCTCGATCACTTTTTGTACCATGTCTATGAAAGAAACTAGATGATTTTGTGATTTTAGTATCTTCTCCTTTATATAACTTTACGTTTTATTTATTAGTAAAAACTAAAAAGCGTGATTATAAGCTTATGTCATTAGATGAATTGATATAATTTTGTGTTTTAGCACAAGCACATCAGACAGGTAATGTGATTCACCAATCCCATTACCTCATTTTTTTCGACCAACACATAAAATACTTTTCCATAATACACGCATACGTACCGTCTTTTAACTACTAAAGCAACCGCGAGGAGTTCTCATATTTGATTTTACACGATCAATTGGAGAGCTAGTAAAGGACCCAATATATATTTATCGGACCGGATATAGATATTAAATGAAAGTTATAAATGCAGAAAATTATATACATTAAGTGTTCTAAAACATTTTTTGTAGACCTTAGGGGAATTCCACATGCGCTACTTAATCCTTCCGGTTATTCTGGAGAAAGAAAAAAAAAAAAAAAAGGCCCTCCATCCTTAGTTATTTAGGGAATGACAACCGCTTGTTCAAATTAATATTAAATCTCAAGTAATTGATCTTGCCTTCAATTAACTTTGAGATTATCCATGAAAGATGCTAGAAAATATTTTCCCCCAAGTACTTTTTGTAAACCCTAAAATTACAGTGTCATGTTAGTATTTTGTGCTGTGAATAACGATACATGGCATACTGTATAAAGTAGTATGAGCATCACATATTAGAATAATAGAATTTCTCCAAAATAAGAGAGCATGAGATAAACCTAAATCAATACGTTGATGAAACTCTTTGCAATGGTGTTCGGATACACTGAAAGACCACATTATGATCATCACACACTTAATCTATAAAAAATTAATCAAATGCTCCATGAGTAATCTAACCTTAGCTACTTGGGTTGGATCAGATAGATAATTTCACATCACACATTGTTGTATTTTTTACGCATGCATTGCTCATCTATAATAATCTTCGTCATGATTTTCTGTCATAAATTTGAGAGATGGAAGAGCTTATATCGATGTCATGGCCCGCTATTTATTTCAATTTCTAGATGGAATGTATCAGCTATATCTTGTTAAGCCTAACCCCAGAAGTACTCTTGTAATTTTAGTCATTCTACATATACGTGTCAATTCAATTCATCTCTCGCATTGTGATCGCACTCAGCAATTCCAAAGCAGTGAAGGAAAAAAGAAAAATCAAGTGCTAGAGTTATAAGAAAGCGTCACAACATCATACAGAGTTTGAAGCGCAAATCGCCAATTGGCTCCAAATAGAGCTGTCGATATGGGTCATAGATCCATATTTAACCTATATTTTGTATAAAATGGGTCATTAGTTTTTAAAAGACTCACTAAAAATTGGTCCAACGGGTTGAAGTAACATTAAATGGGTCAACAATTGATCCACACTTAAACTCATTTTCAATCCATAAAGACAACTTTCTTCTACAAGTTGCACATGATCATGATCATCGATCCCACGCGGCGGCGATCGGGAATGGAGATTAGGGTCGGCGACCGAGGCCGGGGCCAAGATAGGGATCGAGGCTGGGGCCAAGGTCGAGTTAGGGACAGGGACCGAGGCCGGGGACGGGGATCAAGACCAGAGCCGAGGATCGAAACCAAGGCCTGGGGCCGAGGACCGGGACCAATGCTGAGGGTTGAGGACAGGGGCCGAAGCCGGGGACTGGAGTCGAGGACCGAGGCCAGGAACGGCGGCCGAGGGCCGACGAGGAAGACCAGGGACCTGGACCGGGGCCAGGGAACAGGACCGGGGACCAAGACTGGGGTCGGGATTGGGACCAAGGCGGGGAATAGGGCAGGGACCAAGGACGGGGCTAGGGACCGAGGCAAGAGCCTAGGTCGGGGACTGGGGCTAGGACCGACTACCGAAACCTGGCCCGAGGCCCAGGGCCAGGACCAAGGCCTAGGATTGGGGCCTAGACCAAGGCCGTGGCCGAGGACGGGGACCCGGGCTAAGGGCTGAAGCCGAGTGCCGTGGTCGGCAAATCGGATCGGGATCGGGGCCGGGGCCAAGTTCGGGGCCGGGGACCGGGACTGGGGACCGGGATCGAAGACCGGAATCGGGGATTGGGATCGAGGATCGAGATCGGGATCGAGGTCAGGGTTGGGGTAGTGACCACTGTGTCCAAAGAATTAAGCTAGTGCTTGGCTTTATCTTTTAATGAAAAAAGAAACAGAATAAGCTCCAATGCTTTCACTTGCGTTAACCTTCTTGTAGTAACTTCAGGTGAATCATCATAGAAGTTCGAAGTATCTCGAAATGAGGAAGAACATTTATTTCTTCTACCCAGACGTTGATTGTCCTTTGTTAGCCAATTTGAGACTGAAATCATTCATTTCTAAATCCGAGTGGTGATTATCTCCCTATGCTTGAGCAAAGCATGTGATTCACTAGATAATGAGCATCCGTGGAAAATGTCTTGAGGGACCATAAAGCTCATGTAAACAGCAAAGATGAGCAAAGCAAAAAGATAAAAAAAAGAAGAAGATAAAAACAGATGGCTAAAAAAGTAATGTGCCTAATAAACACAAAGCCAAAGCCCGTAGAAGAGAAAGTCCAATGCATAAAAGCATAGAGTTTACCTCAAACAGAAAAAATGTAGAAAATAGAATGAAACTCTTTTCTAGCCCAAAACAGAATGGATAGTCGATGAACTCTCATGACATGTTGTGATGCCCAGAGTCCAATGCTTTTCCCAAGCAAAGTGAGATTAGTAATAATACCAAGATGGTCATCAACTTATAAATCCCCATGAGGAAAAATTGAGCCTCATAGGCCTTCCTAAACCGATATCACAGCTCATCCGAAAACTCTTCCAATTGGGATTTTTCGAGTTGACATGAAGACTTTACAAAGAAGCTGTCACTTAAAAGAGTACAGCCAATCACGTCTTATCTTATCTTCTAGGTTCTTGACTTACAAACCCACGAAGATAATGACTTAAAATATTTCCCCACAATGGCCTCAAAATAGGAAAATCTTTGTATAAACCATGACTAAGCTAACGTTACGGTCAGTGAAAGATCTTTCATATTGACCACGAATGTATGCATTGCGAATATAACCAAAACCTTAGGCACGAAGAGATTATTGAGAGCATTTATCCTGAATCCCCAAAGTGAGTGACTAGGATAAAGAAATTATCCCCCAGCGAGAATGTGTGAGAAGTACTTTCAAATTAAGAACCTCCGCTTGGCATGCTCGTTAAACCCTCTTCATAGCGTAAAAAGAACCTGTTTTCCATGAATCAAAGTCCCTTTTCCGCACCTTTTCATGAGAGTTTTCATGAATCGATTTCGTTGTATACACCTTTTCGTGATTGTTTTCGTGAATCAAGTTCATTTTTCACACCTTTTTATGACTGATTTCGTGAACTGAGTTCGTTTTCCGCGCCTTTTTCAGGACTTGCATTCATGAACCGAGTTCGTTTTGCCGCACATTTTCATGATTGTTTTCGTGAGTCTGAGTTCGTTTTCCGCACCTCCTCACGATTGCTTTCATGGATCGATTCCTTTTATGACACCTTTGCAAGGATTGAAATGTTTGCCAATGGAATTTGAGTTTCCCAAACCAGTTAAAGACTTGCTTTACCTACTCATGCATTTAACGTTTTTTTTTCAGTGGGCTCTTAAGATTGTTTGAGTTAACCTTGTTTGAGCAGGTACAATACCAGATGGGGCTCGAACCCCTAAGAGTGCAATCCAGGAGCCGAACTGTGAGTTCGGTTCTGGAGTTACGTTCTCACATCATTGGATGGTCTTCCCTCTAATGCGATCAGGTCAGTTCACTACCGTCCTTGGATTTCCAGGCTTTGTTCTCTCCTTTCAAGGACGACCCCTTTTCGAAGATCATCTTTCCCCGGAGGGTCAACTCTATAAGTTTAGGCAGTTTTTCTTTTTTCTTTTTTCCTTTTTCATTTTTTATTTTAAAATTCGATTTTTTATTATTTATTATATCTTTTTACTTTTTTCTTTTTTTTTTCCTTCTTCTTCTTCGGTCGGTCGTTCGGCAGCCACGGGAAATGCATGGGTGCTTTTCCATGGCTGTAAAAAAAATTTCTTGACTCATTATTTTTCGTGAATCAAATGCATAAAAATCCAAAAAAAAATGTTTTTCTAAAAGTTATTTTCATGAAACTAATAATAATATGAGATAAAAAAAAATGATGTACTAATATCGCCTTAATACACTATTTAAGGTTTTTTTTCCCACCATAAGCACGTCAAATTACATCATTTTTAGGGCATACTCGGCTTGTGAAAACTAATTCCTGTTGTCATAGGGAAAAAAAAATTGTCATCAAAACCGCTCTGTACTTAACCGACAAGGATGTTGACAAGTTCCCAAATGATGGATAGCTTAGACAACGAATGTATACAAAAATAGACAAAACCATCCCCTAAGCTTCCGCTAATTTTTTGACACACCTGTTTCCGTTTCTGTCCTTAATCTCCTTTTTGCCGACTTCCGAGCAATTTTTTTCCCCTCGGCGCCTGACCCTTGTTCTTTTGATGCGAGCCCCGCTCTCGTCGTCCTCCATCCGGGCGGCGAAGGGCAGAGGACCACCCGCTACCTCCACCACCGCCGTCGATAAGATCTCTTCGTTTTGGTAGCGGCAATGTCGTCGATAATCCTAAATCCCTTCCAATTGCTAGAGCTGAACATCATCTCCGCGCAGGACCTGGCGCTGGTCTCCCGCAGCATGCGCACGTACGCAGTCGCCTGGGTCCACCCCGACCGGAAGCTGTCGACCCGGGTAGACTCCCATGGCCGGAGCAGCCCCACGTGGAATGACAAATTTGTGTTCCGTGTCGACGAGGATTTCCTCCTGTCCGACACGTCCGGGGTCATGATCGAGATCTACGCCGTGCACTGGTTCAAGGACGTGCTCGTGGGCAGGGTGCGGGTCCTCGTGGCCCACCTCGTGACCCCGCCCTCCCGCCCGTTCCGCCACCAGCACCACGTGGGGATGCGCTTCGTGGCGCTCCAGGTGCGCCGCCCCTCAGGGCGGCCTCAAGGCATATTGAACATCGGGGTCGCGGTGCTCGACAGCTCGATGCGGAGCATGCCGCTGTATAAGCAGCTCGACATCTCCGCCGTCGGTTACCGAGACCTAATGGGCGAGCAAGATCCACATCATCACCATAACCACAACAATGTTTTGCCTTCTAGCCATCACCAACAACCGCAGCAGCAGCAGCAGCGAAAAAAAGTACCGGAACCGAAAGCCAAGCCGGAGCTCAGGCGAACCAAGAGCGACACAAGTTCAATTATCGGCCCGGGACAAGTTAAGACGTTGAAAAGAAAGGTGTCCTTCCGCAATAGGCCTCACTCCGTCATCAACAGCTCCGGCTCGGAGGACGGTTCGATTATCCAAGAGAGGAGAAAGAAGAAGAAGGAATCGAACTCAAGATCTAGTTCCCTGGTCAATGGTTCGCAAGTTGGGGGCCTTGGCAAGCATATGACCGGGTCCTTCACGGTGCCTAATCCAAAACCCGACTCGAAGCCCGAGGATCTGGGCATGGCGATGGTACCCTTCCAGCCGATCATGAGCCCCCAGAAGCCCTTTGCCAAGATTATGGCTCTGGATTTCAACGCTCCTCCAACCAAGCCGGGCAAGCCGATCATCACGGAGTCCGAGCTGGGCCCGTCTCCCTCCGAGGTGGCGGCGGCGGTGGCGGCGAAGGAGAGGTACAATATAAAGGACATCGAGAGCTCGGTCGTGGACAAGTGGAGCATGACCGAGAGCGTGGAAGGGCTGCAGTCCAAGCTCGAGAGGTGGCGGATGGAGCTCCCGACGGTGTGCGACCGTGGCGAGTACTCAAGCTTGCCATCGAGCAGCGTCGTCAACAACAACAAGATCAAGTCCAAGGGGAGCAGCCGGCGACACTCTCGGCGGCACACCGACGGGGGAGGAGGGGGAGGAGGAGGAGGAGGAGGAAGTGGTGGGGGCTTGTTCTCCTGCGTCAGTAACATATGCGGATTGGAATGCGCCATAGTTTGTGGAAGTAATGCACCCCCCTAGGTAAAAATTATGGTGACACACACAAAGTTGGCTCAAAATTGAAAAACATATCCCAAGAATATTATTGCTTCTAATTTGAATTTTTTACTTGGGTTGGATTCATTTGAATTTGACGTGGCCTTCTAGTGAGAAAATAGTAAATAATGACCTGAATTTATGTTATGACCATGCATCACCTGGGGGGATGGACATAGATTGGTGGGAATATGATTTTGAGTTTAGTCCCTTGTTTTCTGTCTTTAATTTCAACCTTTTGCCGGTTTATATATGTGTACTCGTTCTAAATCAAGCCGACCATTTCGCAATGACTTTGATGCCATGCTTGCTTTTTTGCTGAGCTTTTCCTTATGGGACAATTTGTATCTCTGTGTTATGGAGGGGGGGAAAAAAAAGAAGATAGTCATGTTCCCTTCCATTTCGAGTTAGGAGCAAAGTTCGCAAACTAAGGATGATATATAGTGGTGGCAAATAGGCGGGTTGAATTGATTTTGATTGGACTAACTTCGATTTCGACTCTCTTGCAATGATACATGTCATTTCGAATTACACAAATTCGGTCAATTTGGGTGCAAGTAGGAATATTTCATTGTCTACTTTTTCAGGTTCAATTCGTGCCGTTACGGATCCAAGTACCACGTTTCAGATCGTTCAAATAAAGTTGTATTTCGAGTTTGATTTCAACAAAGGCGCAACCAGATGGATCATATTAGTCTGGATTTGATTAAATTCGATTTTGGGTCATTTGCGTACTGAGTCATTTAATTTTATAAAATATCGGAACAGGTTTCTAGTTTTGCTTGGGTTCTAGGCACAGTAGGTTTGGGTTCTCTTGGGATTCGATTACAAATTTGGTCGGGTTCAATGGTTGAGCAAGTCGAAATTCTTGGGTATGAGTTAGTTTTGGACGCGACGAGTCGGCCAAATGTCGTTCAGTCTTCATAGTAAACTTGTGTTGGAGGGGCTCTGTTTTTAGTGGGCCGTATCGTCTTTTAGATGAAATTAATTCTTTCTTGAAGTGCCAACAAAGCTCGTCGCATCAAAACTATTGGATCAAAGGAGTGGGGAGGTGACAAAATGGGTGATAAATTTTTAATGGATTGGGTGATACATACGCTTGTTCTGATCGTCTAACTCATACTAGATCCTTCCGGTAAGACCTATTGAGGATCAAAAGGAGTAATTTGCCTGAGGAGGGGCTGGCATCTGCTTCAATTGATTCAATATCGATGAAAAAACAATTAAGTTCCACTCAATTCTTGAAATAAACAACTCAAGGAGGACCAAGAAATTACCTAACCCTGTACATATGTGGCGTGCAAAGGTTTTCTCGGGCCGGACAAAGATTGGTTCCTCGAGTGCAAAGGCAGAAGATTGCTTTACAGCAATACCCATGCATAAAATTTGAAATATAGGTTGGAATGAGTACAACATAGCGAAGCCAAAAAAAAAAAAAGAAAGTTTGCTTTCATAAGAAGAAATTGCTTGCAATGAATGCGGTGTTTGATTTTTGTTAAGAAAAAGCAAACTGACCGATGGACAGTTTCCGTATTTTGAATTTCATTGTACATGAAGGTGGTCTAGAGGTGATTGATGGATCATTTATTACAAAAGCAATCATGTATTTGAGAGCTACGCAAGGGAGCAGAGTTAAATTTGTTGAATGTATATCACAGCCATGAGCGACAAAAATATTTGTCAAGGTGTGGCTTTAAATGAGTATCTAATGCTTGAGGTTGTCTTGTATTTTTATGAAGTATTAGTTCTATGGCTACGACAATACCAAAGAAGCTGGCTGTTGCCTTATCTTCATGAAATTGTCCACAATTTTATAGGAGAAATTGCTAAGAATTAGGATTTGGCTAGGTATCCATTGGTTAACAAATTGGGTTGAGTATAAACCGCTAAAATTATAATACATGAAAATAGGTCAATGCAATTTAGATGGATAAATTTGGATTAGGATCCATTCCACCAAAATCTATTCGTTCCATCCGTTTGCAAAGTCTACCTGTGACCAAGCTGCCGGAGTTTATGAAGACTTGATTGTCATTAAGTAAAGTAATCATCCTCAATTAGAACTGTTGATATAGTTCTGTTTTCACCTTCATCCTAATTTTTTATTTTATGCTCAAATAATAAAACCATGAATACATATCGCTTCCTTAACAATTTCCTTCACATTTCGTAGGAACTTCATCCACAATAGACCAATCTCTATAAATGAAGCAACGTGCTAATTTGATCAATAATGACAACTTCATGCCTCGTGGCTTCATACACCAGGTACCTATGCTTTCCAATGTTCACGGCTGATCCTCTTTTTTTTTTTTTTTTTGGTCGAAAGAAAGAAGCCATTTATATATCGAAATAATCAAGAGGTACATAGAAGGCTTTTAATTCTAGCAAATCCCCAATAACTGCGGAAGAAAACAAGAACATAAAAGCACATAACAAAACAGAGTCTGCAGTTGAAAGCATAATCTCAAGAATAGATTCCCTATCGTAATCGTTCGACGGCCGATCACCAGATATAGTAATGAGTACACGCCAAGCTCGCCCACTCCATTTGCAAAGGCCTAGCCCTATTTTTAGAGCCCATTTTCAATCCATTTATTTTAGGATTTTCATTTCTCAACCCATTGTGAGTAGGCCATTCAAATTTTAGGTGACTCATTTATTGACTCATTGAAGTAATGTTGAGTTAACAAATGGGTCAAAGAGACCCATTTTGACAGGTCTACGCAACCCTGACTCTTCCTTAAGAGCAAACCCCTCAACAAGAGCTTTTGGCTTTTGATGGTGGAGCGGGATGCGGTTGAGCAAACCAAAGGAAAGAGAAGACGGCTTTATAAATCTTATTTCGAAGATTAACCAGATAATTATTAAGCTTTGTAATTTGGTACTATCGACCTTCAAACTCATCAACCCTTTTGCCCTTCCTAAGATCACATATTCACGATCCTTCTCGTCGTTTTTGCTCATCGGCCTGATGGGCCATTGCATCTGGCGACGAGTGTAGGTGGCCATTCGTCCGCCACCGTCGACCGCTTCTTCAGTGACCGATAGTCTCGCCTCATTTCCCGACGTCAAAGCCATGCGAAATGTTTCCTTCGTTACGTCCATAGGCGGTTTTCTCTACTCCATCCTACTCAGTTTCCACATCAACGACACACTCTTCCAATCTTCAGATCTCCAACGGGTACAGAGCAAACTAAAGAGAAATGCAATAGAATCTTCAAACCAAAGAATGAAACTAAGTTCGATCTTGGAAACTGACGTGACACTTGGCCGTGAAGATGGAAACTGGGTAGAGCCAACTGAAGAATAATAGAAATGGTCGACAGAATCTTGAAAATTCAATAAATGAAGTTGTCCAATTATAGTCATAAACTGATCAATTCAATTTTTGATTTTTGATTTTAAACCTTTCAATTATGCCAATTTAGTCTCAAATATGTTGACAGTTTGCCAATTTAATTCTAAATCTTTTGACAATTAATTTGTCAATGTAGTCCTTCCATTCAATTATTTAAATAATAAGTTTAGAATAGAATTGGCAATTTTCAAAATATTGAAAATTAAATTGACACAATTGAAAAGTTTAGAACTAAATCGACATACCATCACAATGTTTGGGATTAAATTGTTACAACTGAAATATCTGTAACTGAATTGATTGCCGTGAAATTACCTTAGGCTTTGTCAGACAATTATCCCTTCCCCACTTCGAAGGATACGTGTTGGTACGAGCTTAAAGCAACATATTTAGTTAGAGCGCTTAAAGTGAATTAAAAATTGCTGGTATGAGTTTTGATTGGTTGAGTATAATATGAATCGGCCCATGATAAAATGGATCTAAGATAAGTTAAGCAGGTCAAAATGAGCTATCACAATTTTAAGCAGATCCAAATCCGATCCAACCACTCATTTGACATTTCTTTAGAATTGGGCCAAATAAACTTCTGGGTTTAGCTGGGCTTAATGGCTTTTCCCAACCTAATCTAGGAGAGTGCCAACAGGTAGAGAAGGGTGCAGCTTGCAATTTCTCGCACTATCAACGGATAATCGTCCAAAAAATCGTAAAACATTCAATTCAGTTTTAAATTTTTCTATGAATTTAGTTCTAAATGAAATTTAATTATTATTTATTTTCTTTATTTCTTTCTTTTTTGCAACTCTAGGCCGGCGAGGCGAGGACTGAAGCCTCTCACCGGCCCAGAGGTGCAAAAAAATAAAAAAAAAATAATAAGAAAAGAAAAACTAAAATAAGAATAGTAATAACATTTAGAAAATTAAAAAGAATAACAAAAATTATCCATCTCAAGTCCAGCCATGTCGCGTAGGGCGACCGGTGTTGGCGTTGACTGGACAGCCACGTCAACGATTTCTAGAAAAAAGTATTGGAATAACTAGATTGACAAATCGTAAAAAATATATGACTACATTGATAAATTAATAACATGGTTAAGAATAAATTGGTACAATCAAAACATTTACGATTGAATTGAATATCGTATAATAGGTTAAGAATTTTTTGGATAATTTTTCTCGATATCAACTTACATTTACATCATTTGATATTTTGATTTCATAAATAAAATTATGGTATATTGGATGTCCATACTCACAATATGGTAGGGCATAGCAACGAGTAACGACCGAGGTGCAATAATTTGAATTTTTTTTTCCCAAACAAACTCCTTGCGTTTCTTATTTTATTTACTCAGATTAAAAATTGTTTGGTAGGGCACATGAACGACCGTCGTGTCAGATGACCCCCGCTAAAAATAATGCAGAAACAAAATACAAACTTTCCAAAAATTCCATTTGTCTGGTCAGTGGTTGCGCCCTGCCCGACTTTCTCGGGCAGCGCAAAAATGTCGAAGGAAAAGATTAGGGCGGGTCCCAAGGAGCAGCAGGGAGGTCGCCCCTGTCAGCCGCATCCTCTGTCAGGACACGCGTCGCGATGAGGGGTCGGGGGGCCGCGAGAAACCGGGCCCCACCGTGTCGCCTTGTCTGCCCCTTGAGGCAATAAAAACCACTAAACCTTTTGCAGATCTTCGGTTTGATTTGATCTGAATTGATTAGCAAAAAGTGGGGAAACGTAATCATGTCGAGACTCGAGACCATCCTTAGGCCTTAGCCATGAGCTTTGTTTGCTCTGGCAAAGCTGGAAATCCTCCTCTTTTGTCTAATAATATAATAAAAGGAAATTTACACGATTGATATACGGATTTTATTCTATTCTATTGTGTCTCAAGACATTATTAAAAAACCAAACATGCAAATTTTATTTTACAATATATTGATTATCCTCGTGATCATATAAACACAATCAATATTTTTAAAAATGAATAAGTATTTATTGAATATGTTTAACAATTGCCTCGAACACTAATTAATATATTTTTCTCTATCTCTTGGTGATCGACTTTCAAGGTGTTGTGATTTAGTTCCATTAATTAAAAGCGGATCAAAGATGACGCAAAATAGGTAAAGTCATAAATTTCGACATATCATCGATTGATTTTTGGCTGGTGATTTTCTCGAGTATGACTTGAGTCGGTCTCTATATCCACACACTTTTTTTTTGTCACAAATATCCACACACTTTCTTTCTTTCTTTCCAGATACGCACACTTTCAATAAGTGAGTATATTGTGAGTCACGCTCATGTCAATTATTTATGAGCCATCTATACTATATATAAAATCATTTTTTAAAAGCCGGGGTCACTTTTTACAAAAACAAAACATCCTTACCATAATTCAGTATAAAGAAAATAAAGAGAACAATGTGTATAACTTATGATCAGGATCCAACACTTTCGAATAGTTAAAGATAGATTTCCTACTTTTATGAACAGTTCATTTCCTTATTCTTTGCTAAAAATTATGCAAACTCATCTCAATCTGTACCAGCACATATGTAAAAAGAGAAGTGAAAAAACAAAATACTAAATCTCACCTCCCTCCATGAATAATTTCTACCTCCTCCTTTTTTTATTATCAATTTCCATTTTCTGAACAAAATCTTTTACTCTTCTCTCTCACTCGGCTCGGGGCTGAAAGCTTAGTGGATTGATTGACACCAATTTTATATTTGTGTTAAGTGTAAATAAGAAATGGTCTTCATTTTCATAAAATAAAAAATCAAATGATGGATAAAACTTTCTCGTAAAAATTAATAGAAATGGTGGTACTCCATAATAATCATTACATGCATTACAAACCTATATAAATTACAAAAAAATTGCTGTTTTTCATTTTATTTTATTTTATTGCCCTTTTTCTTTAATCATTTTCCTGGCCTTTTTGGGTGGATCCCACCATGCACTGCCAAAGCCACCCTCTCATGTTGTCTCGACTTTGGAAAACATGGGTTTTGTGCCTTTTGTCTTGCTAATAGTAGACAGCTCATATGAACAAAATTTACAAGGCGCAAACAGATAATAATTCAATGTTTACCCCCTTTCTTTCTTTCTTTTTTTCTTGTGAAAAGATTCAAAAGCTTTGAACTTTATTAGCACTAAGCTTTAAATTTCAAAAGGCAAGGGACACTAAGCTCGAATACATAAAGAGAAATTAAAGTGGAGAGACTTTGATCTAATCCCATCTTTATGTTGATTTTTGCATTGGGTTAATCAAGAATCTAACAAAAAATTAGTATGGAAATAGAGCTAAAGGTTCTTTATTTTTTTTTTCATTTTGTTTTATCCGTTAGACCCTCTCAAGCAATTTGCTTATCCTGATCCAACCAAAATCAATAACTTAATATTGACCTTAACCTATGGTCAAGTCACAAGCCACAATTGGTCACTAGTTTGGCATACATTCAATTAAAGTACACATAGTTTGACCTAATTCGTTTTCATTTTAACTTGTTTAGAAAATTTTAAACTATAATTTTACCAAGGTTATTGTGGAAAAAATGCATAAGGTTACTTGAAATGTCGTATCGTGTTGGTATGTCTATACTGGATTTTGTCGATGAACGCCCATAAGACATTTAATTTGTTACAATCAAAATAAAAATAGTTTAATTTTTACGGTACTTAAATTTTATCGAAGAGGGTGCATGCAGATGCGATTATGCATAATTAATTAATGTAATGTGTTTCGAAAGAACGTATTAGCTTAAAGGCATGCAGACTTGTCCATTGTTGCGATTTTGGTAAAAGGAGGAAGGAGTGAGAGCAAAGCGAAGTTAGTGATGATAGAAAGAGAAAAGGGAAAGAGACAAAATCTCCAAGGTTGCATTTGTTTTGTAAAAAATAATTATTGAAAAATACTTTCTCAAAATGACCCTTTTTTCGCTTTACACAAATAAGTCGAAAATACCGTGACCGTTCACGAAAATATTTTTTATTGACTAATTATTTCAAGTGAAACACCGTTATTTTTAAGAAAATATTTTCTGAATTTTTCATTTTTCATGGAACAACTGCATAATATTTATGACAAATGTGGATAAGTTAAGTTAATTACCCCTACTTGTATCTAGCCGAGCCTGGTTTGTCTCGACACCAATCTATCCTGTCTTGTTGCAGAACCCATCTCTCTTGTCATAACTCTCACATCAATATGTCCAGATCATTCCAAATGCGAAGACATCTATAGGATCAATTGCATGGGATTAGTAACTGGATTAATCAAATTCCCGACACAATTCGATACTCGATCTCCATTTGGGCTTGATAGTACCCAATTTGGTTTGACAGTATGTGCATTTATGTCCATTTATCTATACGATTCTTTAAGATAAGATATTTCTCTTTGATCTCTGGGTCGAAATTACTCAGAATAATTTATGATGATCATTTAAATCAGTTTGAAGTGATTGTGGGTTGTTCCCATCATTTGGCACTTACAACTGAAAACCACCACTAAACAACAACACCCACTACCTAAATGTAATTAAACAAATCATGTGATTTTCTTTTTTGTCTTTTTTAATGAGGGAATAGATTCATAATTTGAAATTTTAACTAGCCTCATCACCAATCTAGCGTAAATTGCCTGCTTTAGGGTATAATATTGGCTTATAAGGGAGGGACTTGTCTTTCGCTCAGGCAATTGTCAAACAAAAAGAAAGAGAAATGAAAAATTGATTGCAATTTTTTTTTACGAGACATGCGTTACATGTGTTGAGGTGAAGCTATATTCAAAAGTCGAGCTAAATTTGAATTCATAAGATATAAAATATCGTGTAGGATGCTCTTCAAGTATATATAACTTGATAAGACTCTTAAGCACTTCAATAGAATACTTTCGAGTTCAAAGCTCAAATTAAGCTGCTCGAATCTGGAGAGCTGATAGACTCAGACTCGAGTAGTATGCGAATCAAGTCAAATCAATTCTCAAACTATCTTGACTAATTTACGACTCGATCTTTCACTTTAGAAAGTTCATGTCAAAGATTCCAAGACTTGTTTACCCAAACCCCAACACAAACCACAAAAAGTTGACATGGAGAATGAAATCTTTTCCAAACTTGCAAAGATAAAAAAAAAAAAAACCCCAAGGATTTTCCCAAAGCTTGAGGCCCAAGGAACCATAGCTGCTGCTTTTCTCACTCCCAAAGGAAAGGCGCAAAAAAGAGAAAGATAAATAAAAAGAGCAGTAGAAAAAGAATGCTCCTTTTTTTTTTTAATCTCATTCCCTTAAAAAACAAAGGAAGGTAGGAAAAAGAGAAAAGGAAAAGAGAGAGAAAAGAGGTGAGAGAGGGGAAATGCAGAATGCATGGGAATGGAGATGATGATGATGGCCATGAGCATCATAACTGTCTAGAGATAGAGAGAGAGAGTCGTGTTGGGAGTGGTGAGCGCACTAGCCAGACACAGGGGCCCACCATCCCCTTAAAAAACCATCATCACCATCTGCTCCTCCCTCTCTCCTCCTCCTTCTTCATCTTCATCATCATTACCGAACACCATTCTCTCTCCCTCCCTCTCTCTCTCTCTCTCTCTCTCCACTCCCCACTCACCAACTCCTCCCCCCCTCCCAGCTTCCCCTCAAAAACGCCAACCCAAGAAGCTCTCCCTTCAAACAAACTCTCTCTCTCTCGTCACATCTCTCTCTGTGTTGTTCATGGAAACCCCACCTGCTCGCGGCCGTGAAACGGCCGCGTCGAAGCTCGAGTCGGCGGGAGAAGAGGCGGAGCTCGAGCTGGGCCTCGGGCTCAGCGTGGGGGGCGGCGCCAAACGTGGCTCGCGGGCCGAGCCGCGCGGCAAGATCTTGACGGCCCGCGACTTCCCTTCGTCGGTGGGGACCAAGAGGACCGCCGAAGAGTCCGTCTCGCAGGAAGGCGGTGGCGGATCCCCCACCTCCGGAAGGTCAGGCTCATGATATCTATACTTGAGATGTCCACATATTGGAGTTTGTTTGCGGAGAAAATGGTGACAAAACAAGATTGAAACGCAATCAGCCGTGACTTCCTGGAATATCTCTGGTTGTGATGGGAAAAGCATGAAACTGGACTTTAAGAGAGTTTTAATCAAAGTAAATTTAGAGTTCAACATAGTTTTTTGTTTTAAAAAAAAAAGTAACGTCGAATTTATGATTTTAAGAGTTCATTAAGCAAAAATATGTTGGCACAACGGATGTCAAATGTTTGCGTTAAGTGTTAATTAATGTTCTTGACCAAGTAGTCAGGTACAGAGCCTTGCTCATCTTGGCAAAGTTTGGTATCCTTTAAGTGTAGCTTTCAGACTTGTTTTTAAGTTTTCCTACGTGGGTACGTTCTTCCTTTGCCGAACTTGTCGATTGTCTGTGCCTAATCATCCTATAGTTTTGTTTTTAAAATTCCCATATTTCTGTTTGTTTTCCCTGTTAAAACAGATAAAGAAAGTGCAGAATAATAAACAATAGAAGAAAGTGCTGTTTCTAAGGGAGTTTGTTTTCAATTCTCGGCATTTAATCTATGATATAGTCGCCCTAATAAGATTTGTTGGTGGGGATTCGGTTGTGGTTCCGCATAATAATCATGCGTATTCTGTTGTATATCATGATTTTGCTTCAATATTTGGTGTAGACGACTGTGGCAACATTTGCATTTGTCTCTCTTCGAACCTCTCATGAAGGCAGATTCTACTACGTGCTTCCTAAGCTCGTCTTTATTTCAACTTTGCAATGTCACTACTCTGTCTCTAGGATCCTTGGTCTGATACATACTGTGTGACTCGGTTGATGGGTGCAGTCAGTTTGTGGGATGGCCTCCTATAAGGGCATATAGGATGAACAGCCTGGTCAACCTCGCAAAGGCGCCACGAGCTGAGGACGGCCTATCACCAAATGAAAAGGGCAAGTCAAAGGACGGTTCGGAGGACAAAACTCGTACTGTTGGCAAGACTGATGTTGACGGCAGAGAGCAAAGGCATATCGGGTTTGTGAAGGTGAACATGGATGGGATCCCCATTGGAAGGAAAGTGGACTTGAATGCTCATGCTTGTTATGAGACTCTAGCTCAAGCTTTGGAAGACATGTTCTTCCGACCTGTCAAAACTGTTGATTTAACCGGTAAATCTCATGCTTTCATTTAATTGTTTTGACCCTTTTCTATTCACGATCTTTCTTGACATAATCTTTGTTGTATTAGAGGTAGAGTGGGGGCTATTCACTTTGTGTTCTGAATGTTGATGGGGTCTGAAACAAAATTATGGAGAAATCTTGGATATGGCACCGGAGAATGTATTAAACCTGGGAATTTGCGCAAACATGACTACACGCTTACTGCTCAGAGTAAATTAATAACTTAAGCTCAGGGGCTAAATTATGACTGCTGACGCAGTATGGAATGAACTTGAGACATGACTTTGTAAAGCTATCATGAGTTACAAGCAGTAAAGTCAAGGTTAAGATGGTGAAGGCATTGCTTCTTATTCTAGTCAGTTTATTGTTCATGCTTTAAATTACTAGGGGTTGAAGAAAATAGGCAGGGCAAGAAGTCCTCGAAGCTTCTCAATGGATGTTCTGAGTTTGTGCTAACTTATGAAGATAAAGATGGAGACTGGATGCTCATTGGAGATGTTCCTTGGGGGTAAGTCATGAACTTGCATTTTATTTTCTAGAATCAATTCAACCAGATGGTTGAATTTCTGTTGAATTCAGCGTCTTTTCCTGAGTTTGTTCTGGCTTGGTGGATTGGCATTTGACTTTTCAAGGAAGCATTTAAACTGCCTAGAAGTCGAGGACCGGCAACGATAGATTTAGTGGATGTGGAAATACTTGATCTGATTATAAGATGGACTAGATTTTTCTGATAAACAACTGGCACCGTCTCTTGTACTGGATCTGAATGAGCAAGAAGCGTGCAGTACCGCTTCAAGTTTACATTCAGAGTTTTTTAAATGTTGTTCCTAATGCTGATATTTTTTGCTCAATAGGATGTTCCTCACTGCTGTCAAGAGACTTAGAATCATGAGGACTTCCGAAGTGAATGGAATAGGTACCCGCAATGTTCAATCAAACAGTCTCCTCCAAAACGAACCATTTCTTGTTTTTCTGCTCTTTAATGCGATTCATAAATTTTTCTTGCAGCTCCAAGATTCCAACAAAGAAGTGAGAGGCAAATGAGAAAGCCGATATGACAGCGTTTCTCATCAGTTTTCTCACCCTTTCAAGTCTGACTACACAAAAGAAGCAAATACCCCGGAAGCTTATAATTTAGGAAACTATAGACACCCGATGAGAGAATGCCCTGACGAAATGTGCTGATCTTCCTGCTCTACATTCTGCCGACCTTCCTCCGGTTGTCCTTTATATTTGTTATATTTCCTTTTTTTATTTTGTGTCTTCAAAGGGTAGATTCATCTCCATTCTCTCCGAAAGGTGGAGTCATGAGGTGCTCTGCATATTTTGCTGAATGTTTTCTTTTTTTGGGATTCTCATACTGTAAATATGGGAATATTGAGTTATCTAGAGGGTTTGAGTTTGAATTGCTGCTTGTTGAGGAGATTGTTTTTGTTCCTTTGTTCTATTTTCTTTTGTTCTTGTGGTTCATGTTAGTGAGATTTTCATATCTGTTCCATTGCTGATGTTTGAGGTTGAAGCTGATATTGTTTGAATTTTGCTGATTTATGTTTTTCATTAACTATTCGATTAAAGAGACTCTCTCTCGCCATTTGTCGCGCATAATGATGTCATAATCAGACGAGTAACCGATTGACTTGGTTTAGAAAGCATAAGTCCAATTAACTTATTCAAAGCATGCAAATAGTGACTAAGTTCTTGTATGAAAATCATCAAGAAATAGTTTTTGGAACAAAAATCTATTTCTGGAATAGGTTTGGAAAACAACTCGTTTCATAACACAATTTATTTTTCTAGATGCAATTCTATTTTTCTATTTCTAGAACAACTTTGAGTAATAGAAATAGATTTAAAGTAAAAATGAGCAACAAAAAAAATTTATTTTTTTGAGATATATAAATAAAAATAGAAATATTTGTCAACATCAATCCCACAAGTCACACCCCGTTGGCCGTCGCTGCCTCTTGATCGTCGTTTGTTGCTAGCAGCTGCTGCTGGGGCCGGCGATCGATCTCGACATTTTTTAGATGTAAAAATTTTCAATCGTTGTTAAATAAATTTTTATTCTTGGATCAGAAATTTTATGCAGTTATCAAACACATTTTTTTTCCTAAAAACTCATTCAGAAATAAAAATGGAAAAAATTATTTATATTTCAAGAATTATTCCTGGACATGAATGGTTTTCATGCGCATCCTGATTCTTTTTAGAATTAATGCGATCTTCACGGTTATCTTATTGGTCGAATTTCATGAATTATTTACATTTATTGACATATTTAGAAAGCTAATAAGGCGATTTCAAGAGTCGCTTCAAAATTACACACACGTTCGACATTTACAAGGGAGAGTGCTGATTTTTTTTTTGTCAAAAGAAAGATTTTATTCATTAATCATGATAATATTTGCGTAGAATAAGAAAGTATTGTAGCCATGTCTTCTCATGATCAGGCAAGTGTAAACTGAAAAATTTATTATGTATACTCTTGAAAACGTGCTCACGGTATGTTCAATATATCCTGGAGATTGTTAATTTTTATTGCCATAAATACAAAATTTAATCCACGAGTTCATCATATACCCTGTGACCTCAAGGGATGTGTGCGTTGGGGGATCCGGATCCCCTGCCATAAAGTCAATCATTACGAAGAGGACCATTAGATCTTTCCCTTTTTATAGGGGGAAGATTCAATGGTTGGCATGAGTATGATCCCCTGGCATATGGCAGGGATGGGGGTTTAACCATGCAGCAACTCAATTTAAATATAAGAGTCTCAATTCATCAAACAATTAATTAATATTGAAATTCGATAAAATCATTTTCATCTAAGATTCCACTTATTTTGCAAAAAATAAATAATTCAAAAAATAATTTTAAAAAATATTGCTTGCATCACATAAAATAATTAGTTAATGAACAAAAGCTTTATTTATCGACAACTATCTATATCTATATATTTTTCTCAACAATGAAAAATATTTTTCAAAACATCCATTTTTTGCGAAATAGACGGAGCCCAAATGACACGTGAGGATGTCACATATTTCCTTTCCCTCCATCACTAAATCAACGTTTGTGGGTTTTTTTTAAGAGTTAATACCATGACAAATCCTAAACTGATATACTTTTCACGAATTTACTATAAATTATTTTTTTACCACAAAAAACTCCAAACTCGTACTCTTATAATGAATTTATCTTGAATTATTTTTTCGCCCATAAAATTTCTAAACTGGTACATCTGTAATAAATTTACTCTAAATTAATTATTTTTTTTTATTACCAAGATGTCCGGGCCAATTTGCGCACACCTCGACTATTCATTGTGGGAGATTAGCACAACAACTCACTGCCATGACCCCCCACTTAGATCACAGGTACTCATATGAGGAATCGAACATGTGACCAGTGCGTCTACCCACACAATCCCAAATGCGCCCTAACCAACTAAGCTACCCATGGGTGGGTCTAAACTAATTATTTTGACCATAACAAAGCACAAATTTTATACGTATGACAAATTTATCCTTTGTTAGTTTCTGTTCAGTTGGATTAATACAAGAAAAATCTCAAATTGATACATCTATGACAAATAAAGAGTAAGGCTGGGTATGGTAACGCTAGAAAAAGTGTTTCTATTCCGAAAGGATTTCTAGAAACTTTGGAAATAGAAATGCCTATGGCAAAAAAGTGTTTCCAAAACACTTTTGAGAAATAAAAACAGTTTTGGAGCAGAAACAATAATAAAAAAAAAAAGGTGCTTATGTGTTCTTGGAACATTCTTTAGCAACACATTTGAAATATTTTTTAGAAACAATTGGGAATAATTTTATTTTTGAACACACTATTTTCTTTTGTTCTTGCACGATATTGACCCGTGATTTTTTTTATCATTTTATTTTATAAAATTAATTTAAAATATCAAAATAATTCATAAAATTATAAAATCAACTTTTGAAGTCATGGAAGAACCAATTTTGATCAAAAAATATTTTTCATAATTTTGACATTTTTTCGGATTTATTTTAATCATAAAAAAGCCAAAAATCAGGAAAAATAGTATTCGTGGTCTGAAAAATGCGCAAAAATAGTCCATATTTTTATTTTAGTTTCCTTTCATTTTGGCCTCCTAAAGTTTTAAAAATTCAATTTGGGGCCACGTGCGACTTCATTAAATATAATCCTAAATTGACTAAACAATTTATTTTAAATCATTTTAGCCAAAATTTTTTACTTTTAGAGTCATGACATGAAACTTTGATACGCTGCATCTCATTTTGAAAAAATTACACAATTGGGCTAAAATGACTTAAATGCACAAATAATTTTCATTTTAGTCTCTAGTTTCACTCAAAGTGCAATTAATAATTTTTTTTTGTTTCGAGAGCAGAAACTTTATGCACTTACCATAAGCATTTCTGTTTTTTTGTTTGTTCCGGGAATATAATTTTTTTTTTCAGTTACCAAAGGCGTTTTTGTTCTAAAAATCGTTTTCGGGAATAGAGAAAAAATGTTTATGTTCCAAAAATTGTTATGAGAACAAAAACGTTACCATATGCAGCCTAAAAACCCCTAAACGTGTACATCCAATAATTATTATGTGTCATCCAAATCAGTAATTTGACGATAAAATTTAACGAAAATTGACGTATGATAAATTTATCACATGTGTATCAATTTGTGATAAATTTATTAAAGATGTACATGTTTATAGTTTTTGATAATTAAAAAAATAATTTATAGTAAATTTATCACATACATGCTAGTTTGAAATTTTTTATGATATTAATCCCTTTCTTTTAATATATATTAACAGGTGGTCTTCGTAGGGGTATGGAAGAACAGCACTTTCTGACGATGCAACTTGCTGTGGTGAGAAAGAAAGCGCCTCCCTGAACAGAGACAAAAGAGCGGCCCATGTCCTGACCTGATCATAATCTCCGGTGCAGATTATAATAGCTCATCATAACATGACCCATAAAACTTTTTATTTTTTCCTTTTTATTGCCATCATTTCCTTCTTTTGTAATTTTACCTTGTATGTCACCCTTTTGATCTCCCTAGTGCCCAGGAAATTTAGGTTACGTATGATAATATTTATGTTTTTGGAAATATTTTTTGAATAAAAATATTTTTTTGTGTTTTTGTTCTCTATTACGATTTTTAGGAAAAAAACGTTTTTAATAAGTGCAAAAAGAACACTTTTTCCGCCACTGGCGACGTCAAAAGTAGACAGGTGATGGCCTCATCGACGGCGGCGGGTGTTCTTTCTAGAAGTGTTTCAAAACCTATAAATAATTTTTTTGTTTCTTCAAAAGTGTTCTCCGGCACCAAATTATTCCGTGAAATAATTTTGAAACATTTTTGAACCATACACGTTTTTGTTTCAAAAGTGCTTTTGGAACAGAAATATTTTTCCTGGAGTGTTACCGTACGAAGCCTTAACTTCTAACCATTCATGTACTTTTTTTTTTTTTTGGGGAAAATGTTATTGAAAATTGCCTAATCAATACTAACTTGACCTTCTCCAAAAAAAATAATAATAATTATAATACTAGCTTGACACGTGATGCTAGTACATACAAATCTCTAAATATAAATTACGCTTTCGGCCTTTGTATTTTAGTGATAAATCATTTTAAATCCATGTGCTGATTTATTTTGGAGACAAAAACTGATCTTTGTTAACGGAATTTAATTATTTTTATCATATTGCCGCTTGAAAAATGTCAGATCCAAACCAACTAGTCACGGGCTTCCTCCATGTAGAAATGAGTGCATGGTGCTTACCCGTATGGGAAAAGGAAAATATAAGATGAACTGGGGACGGGAGATAATAACATAAATAATCTACATACAATGATATGATCCATGAACTTTAGATTTATTTAATATGGTCATTAAACTTAATCTTAGTGTGAATAATTAAATTGTTTAATGTGATACTTGAACTATTGATACATGTTCACAATAATTCCTAGCTGTATGAAAATGTTTAAAATTATTTTTTTATTAATTCAAGTTCAAAAACAACATTGAATATTTTCATATAATTCACGAACTGCATGAAACATGTACTAAAAACCTAAGGCCGACATTGAAAAAATTAAAAATTCACAATGGGCTAAAATTGAGAGGCTACATTGAATGAATCTAAAATCTATGGACCACGTTACATATTGAGCTAAAATTGATGGATCGATTATGCCGTTTACCATAGAAATGATGCTATTCACTTGACTTTTTCAATTAATTTAGAAAAAAAAAATTTAAAAGTCATGGCAAGCACTCAATGACCAAGACAACTGTAAATCGTGAGATATTGCCAAAGATGGGCACTTCCCTCGTCGGAGAAGAAGCTCTCATTGCTTGTCGCTTCCATCTGTTCCCCATTTTTCCTTTTTGAGAAAAGCGAAGTTGAAAGGACATCTACATCATGCTTGTAAAGCTCGAAATTATGACGATTGAGAAAAACACAACGCCGGGCACACCAATTTTGTTCAAGGCCACTTTTTGAGTGTAGGGAGAACCAAAAAAAAAAAAAAAACCAGCTCCAAAAAAGTAAAAAATTTAAATTACAAGCATCATGAAGTATTATTGCAATAATTTCTTATTTCCTTATCCTTTGCTTTTTCTATATCTGATGGCCGTGTATTCCTCTTCTTCTTTTTTTAATAGAACATTTGAAAATGTCATGAGACGTAGATATAATTTTTTAACGTTTGATTGATATTATAAATTCTGTTGGAAAAAAAAAAGAATTATTTGCTTCTAAAAAGTCTAGACAAGCGAGCTTAGAGTTTCTTTTAATTTTTTTCACTACGACAAAGTGCTTAGTAAGCAATTAGGGTACTGATTTCTTTGGACTGCGTTAGAGTTGAAATTATTGATCTTTAAACAATGCTTAATGATTAGTGAGTTGATGGGAAGAGTTGCAATTTTTTTTTTTTTTTGATTGGCAACACAGTTGTTTTTTCCTCATTAATATATCATGCATTGGTAGGAAAGAGTGAAATTTCTAGCTTTTGTTAAGTGGACGTGCATGACAATACTTCCGCTATAAAAATTAATTTCTGACAATAAATTGATTTTTCTTCTTGTGGAGAGAAGTAATTTTTTTTTAACTTCTTTAAATGGCTCCAAAACTACTCTTGAAGCAAAATAATGCTCTAGAAGTAGAAAAATAAAATTGTGCAATCAAATTGATTTCTATTTTGGAAATTGCGTTACCAAATTAATTTATGCTTTAGAAGCACTTATGTAATAGAAATTCTAATCCAAAAATATTGTCATGCGCGCCCAAACTTCTCTAATTTGCTTCTTGAACATTTTGAACTTGGTGGAAAACATATAGAATGTAAATAAAGCCACTTTCAGTAAATTAAACTTTCAGAAGAGCGATCGTGCGCTCATCTTTCAAACGATAACAAATCCAATTCTCATTCCGACTCATTTTAATTGATCATTTGGTGTCAAGAAAGAGAATCCTAACGTAATTTCCATTTCACTCCTTCATCCCCACCAACCAAATAAGCCCTTGAATCTATTAGAATGATCTTAAGAAAAATAATATATTATTGGAACCGAGCGATAAAGTTTACATGTTCGTCAAAAGTTTGTATTGCGTTGCCTTTTGGCCATTTTGTCTTGAATATGCGCTAAGGTTAAGTAATGATCTTGTACTATCATCAACTCAGGGCAAAAAAATAAAGGAAAGAAATTGGGACGGCCTGATAGAAATAGACCAAAGCAAGACAATTTAACTGTGATAAATTGGTCGAATTCGGGATACGATCACACTAGCTTTCATAAGATTGCGAATTCGAGCCGTATGACAAGGGAACCTCTGGCAAGCTTGTGCCTCCAGCAATTTCATGTCAATTAACTACTACATTCTTCTTTCTGTCGAACTTTTCATTTTATTGCAGGAGGACATAGACAACCTATACACCACCTCATGAAAGATCTTATGAGTAGATTCACTCATGCTTGGCACCGCCTTTGTCATTGTTCTTTTATTTTTGGCTTAATTAGGCCGTGCTAAACATGCCGATTCCGATTCCGGCCGTGGAAGTTTCTTTCTCCAAATTAGAGTGGGTTCATGTGTTTATGTTATTTGGACGAGATAGATGCGATTTCACCGGTCCAAGTAGGAACCTTTTCGTGCCTAAGTTCTTTCTTGTTGATTAATCATCCGAACAGAAATTCGGCATAACAGTTTTTAGCCTAAAAAGCAAGAGGTGGTTCTGTATTGTTTCAAAACACGCAGGCTCGAGTTGGAGATGTCCATGATTTCGCTTTGCACGCAACAGCTGGAAAGCAAGAGCAACATGAAGATTGTCTCCCCCCACGTTATGTCGCAGAGGTTTTAGCAGAGTACCACAAAGAGTGAAGCTACAGAAGACCGGTCTCAAGAGCGGATGATAACCCTTTCGAAAGTAAGAATGCATGTGAAATCATTTCCAGGTGCATTGGGCAAGTCCTAGTTGCATTGCGAAAGGGAAAACCGCACAAATAATCCATGAATTTTGATTCAATGTGCAATACCATCCCTAAACTTTTAATATATTCAATATGGAATTGAACTTCTGGTACATGAAAGTATAGCAAATGTTTAATGTTGTCCTCCATTAATTCAAATTAATGGAATTGCTAATTTGGCTTCCAACCCAGTACGTTCGAACGGTGGACAAAAATAAACTTATCGGATTGGAAGCTAAATCATCAAACTTTAGATGTGAATTATTGGAAGGGTAATATATTAATTAGGATTGGACTTTCTAACCGTGTTGAATAACGTAAATACTCGAATGACCCGAGCCTATGTTTGTATCATGTTTTTCCTTCTTACATAATTTGCCAGGACAAGAAGCGATGCTAGATGCCGTCTTGAATGATGAGATAATACAAGATATTTTTTCGGATAATTAGGGGATTAAATTAAATATTTACTAAAATTTGAAAATTACATTGAACAAACTAAAAGTTCAGTAATGACATTGCACATTGGTTAAAGTTCAGGGATCACGTTGAACAAATTAAAAATTCATGAACGACGTTTCACATAGAATCAAAATTGAAGAACCATTCATGTAATTATCCCATCTAAACAAATGTTTCACGTTGTCCGGATTGGTTTTGGTTCTCTTTTTTCCTTTACAATGCCTTGTGTTGTTCTGTTATACGCATGAACTTAGGTCATTTTCATTCCTCTCCGACGCAGCTTTGGAGCAATTGTGACAATATTTTCGGTATCTGCAACGCTAATTAAGCTGACAAAATATATGATTGACCTCCTCGGCCACAAGGAAAAAAATTACCTCCACAATTCTGCCTCGTAACATCAATTCGCATAAAGATTTTATTATTCGGAGGCCGATGTAATTAACAATAAGATGAACGTATAAAATCAGGCAATTTCAAAGTTAACCGAAAGTCGACCCTGTAACCTGGATTTCAAAAGATTGGAACCGTCAGTCGAAGCCAGACTTGAGAAGGGGCCATTGTATAATCTGAATAATAAGTTTCACCATTTCATTATGAAAAACATATTCAATTCTAAACCTTTTACCGTTGCTGTGCTAAAAAATCAAAGCCGGATTTTTTTTCATTAATTTACTTGCTCATGTTGATAACAATTAACCATTATTCAATTCTTCAATGGAGCAAAACCAGTTTAGAACTAGTTGAACCGGTTCCCAAGTAGAACCAACATTTCCAACCTTGAAATCGAGAACCAAACCAATCCTGGTAAGGGTCTAGGCCGCAGAACCAGGAACCCAAAGCAATCTGTCCAAACTGATTCAGTCCATTTCTCGAGCCGATCCACCCCGCTACTCACCCCTAAGAGGTAGACTGGGTGAATTTTGTTCTTTTTATCATGGACAAATTCGGTCCATTAGCATCACTTACTTTCAAGTCAATAATCTCCGATTTGTTCATCCATGCCAAAGGAGGGAGAAGAGAAATCCTGGCTCTCTAACTTCTAATCGAATCAATATAACTGGTTGCACAGTCTGTCGACAAAGTTAACATTGCACATCCTTAGGATGAAAAGAAAGGCATATAAATCTTCCAAGTTATGCTATGCTAAAATCCATCAGATCATCTCGATGAATAAAATACAAGATCATACGGTGGTTCTTTCTGGTAAAACCAAAGATCTGTCTTGCTATTAGAGATGAACCCATCATGATCCTCATTAGTACAGAAAACCAATGCTTCCATCTCTTAAACTGATACCAAGGCGATGAATTGTGGCATTATCAAGTAACTGATAATTATAAGATGATTATACATTAAGTGCGACTTCAATAAAGTAATTATGTGAAGCATATTTCTCGATTAACTATAAAAATAGAGAAAGTCATCCGCTAAAGAACTGAATGATGCTTTTGGACCAAACCAATACATAGAAAGCAATAGCAGCACGAAGACTAATCTTATAATCTTCTCATCATTTTGAAACCAAATAACATCTCCTCATACATATGCATCAGAACCACGTACATCCAACCGAGTCGTATTACACAAGCATTACTACTCATAAACATCAATCCCTCCAGAGTGTCCTCTCTCAGTAGAAAAGCTTATTTAGGAACACCGCAATAATATAATGCACAACAGAACAGCTACAATCCACACCGAATCTAACCTTTAAGTTATAAGCTGAGGTAGTGAACCGATTAGACATCTTTATCGTTGCCATTGTTTACTGCAAGAAATCTCTGGGATCTGTAACATAACCGGTCAAAGCAGATGCAGCTGCAGTGAATGGGGAGGCTAGGTAAATCTGGCCTTCCTTGTGGCCCATACGCCCAGGGAAGTTCCTGTTTGTCGTCGATACACAGACCTGCATTGCAAATGTGACGAGAAGTTGCAATTAGTATTTCTGATGTGGCACAATAGCAACTGTAACTTGCAAGAATTAAATAAAAAACCACAAAAAGTGAAATTAACTCAACCAACAGAATAATGCCTTGGGATTTGATTGTTATTTTAGCAAATAAATTAGAAGTTGATGCTAGTAAGATCCATTAAAAATAAACTAGTCCTAAAATATCAAACCCAGTTAATACGATTAGGGACCATTAGACAGACATAAACTAGCCACTAAATGAGGAACTTTCCAAGATTTGTGAATTTTTATTTATATTTTATATAGCAGCTAACAGCATTGGCTTCTAAGAAAGGCAGAGCAGCTCGTTTAGTCATAGTTACATATCGCACCACGAAGAAAAGCAAATAAACATATGACTAAAACTTGCCTTGGGGTTCATTCATTCGAGCATAGGTGTCTCTAGGGCCACCTAAACAAGCACCACAGCTCGCACGAAGAAAAGCAAATAAACATATGACTAAAACTTGCCTTGGGTTCATTCATTCGAGCATAGGTGTCTCTAGGGCCACCTAAACAAGCACCACAGCTCGGACTTGCAGGTGTGTCACAACCTGCCTCTTCAAATATCTGGGAGCAAGTTTTGCCACCAGATCCAGGTACTGGGAGGGTATATACGTCCATCCACACCTATGATACGTAATATCATATATCAATCATGTCCACCAATGCAAGTTCCAATTTAAAACTTACTAAAAGAAAAGTCAATGTACAACTAAACAAGCTGCTACAGTGTTTGAAACCTTTTGTGTAGCAGGGACGAGGAATGTGGGAACTTTAACTTTCTTCCCCTGTGGAAAAACACTAGAGTAAATACAACGGTGGTCGAATGCATAGGCATATATGAAAGACAAATATGGAGGCAATGGTTATTTTTACTCCACTACAATACAAATAAATTTATAATAGCAGAATGGGATGAAACTTTACTACCAGAACTCTAATCATTTCGCACAGCTTACCATTCGATAGCAAGCATAATCTCAGGAGAAATTCCTCAAAGAGAAGTCATTTTTATCTAAAGCGAAACTCGCTAATAAAACATAACAGAAGTACATGTTTAGAACTATATTGACGGATTGCAAATTAGCAAGATGAATATTCTGATCCAAGGATCATACTAGTCACACTTATGTCGTAACATTAATTCATTACTAAATGAAGATAGAAGTCGCCGCGAAGGTAGTACACAAGATTTGTTCAATGCTAATCAACATTGGACTTACAGATTTATGGACAATCAAGCATGTCTGCCCATCTACACAAGGCATCTTTTATGGGTTCGTTACCAAGGACAGCAAAATGTAGAAAACTCAATAAGAACTTTTATCATGACCAAATTGCTAGTGCCTCATTTTTCTTTCTATCCAAAAACTGTTAAGTTCATCTTTTGAGGGTCATTTTCTCTACACACATAAAGGAACAACAATGTAGAAGAGCAAAATACCGCATAGAAAGCCAAACTTATTTGGTATGAACACTAAATATTCTACTAAGCCCATTCAAGTAAAACAATTCATGCATTCTTTTATCGATTCAAAGTTAAATCCATCATATAACAAGTTTCTTGCAACCTATTTTGAGTATAACATACTTGTAGCTTCTATTCTAGCATGTACTTCTTCTGTCTAAGTAAGCATTGAGGTTTTTATTTAGCCATCTATTAAAAGAAGAAGTTATATAAATATCTTTGCCACATTTCCATGCTTCAAATGTATTGAGTATAGATATTGATAAAAGAACATAATTGAAAAAACCCAGTTTAACATATAATTGTTAATCAACAGAATTAGGCAAAACGAATAAGAATCTGATGGATAACTTTCTCTATTGATGAGACGGTCGCACGATCAATAGACCCAATGTATTAGCAGGACTTGAGCCATAGGTATCAACCACTTATCATAATCATCTCTTTACATTTCCTTCAAACAAGACGCCTTTCACAATGTGACTATACGGCCTCATTTCTTCGTATCTAACCATGATTCACGGGTTTCATGCTAATAGACTTTTTCTTTTTTTCTTTTTTTGGTAAGTTACGTATGACTTTTTCTTTTTGCTTTTTACTTAATCTAAATCTTGAGACGCATGAATTTCTTTTTAATCCTAAAACGCTTAAAACTTTCACAAGACATAAACGTTGACACATTGGAATGTGGATCATATTTTGAACCTTAGGGGAAGCAGAAATATATGTTGTAACTTAGACTTAATTTTAAACAAACAAGCCCCAAAATTGCATAAACTCACGATGTAATATGAGCAAACTTTCAATTAAATAAAAAATTGTTTATCTTACTGAAGCAAGAAAAACTTTTGCTGCAGCTAGGAAATCCTCAGTTTTACCCCCAGTACAGGATCCAATGTATACTCTGTCTATCTTCACATCTTTGCATTCTCTGGCCAAGGCGCGCTTATCTGGAGAATGAGGCTGCATGAAACAGAGCGTTCTTTACATGTTTTTTTGAATAATCAACGAAGGATTTCATTATAAAAGAAAAATTCCTGTGCATAAAAAGTGTACCGCAAAAAACTGAACCTTAAAGCTTGCATTGTGCAAACCCAGGAAATGAAAATATAGGACACAGACTGAATACTGTTTAACGGAACAAATACACTGATATCTAGCATTTGAATACCGAATTTTCAAGAAAAGAATATAACACACACCTTTGCAACCAATGGTTCCAACTTTGAGATGTCAAAACGGTACTCAGAGAGAAATCTTCAAGACAGCAAATCAAGCTAGTCAATAATTGTTGGAGCATAATAAAAGAAAACAAGGACAAGACTAGAAATCACAAAATGTTAGAACAGCATTCTATTCGGTACTCTGTGAAAGAGTCGGCATCATGAGTAATCAATAGATGCTAGTAGTACACAAGATGTTGCTTATTGATATAGTCTTTGAATGCACCATAGAATAGAAGTTTTGTGCAAGTCTACAGATATTTAGGGGCATGATGCTATTTTTCTTGAGATCTATGATCTATCTAAATAGGTAAACTGCATTGAACGAGGAAGGACAACCCATTTATGGAGTAAACAACTACAAGTACAAATCATTTGAAAGAGAACCTACAAATGATTCATAGCAGTCCTTATCTACTAAGCCAGAGATACAGATAGGCTATGATCGTAGCATAGAAATGAGAATGCCACTTGTCATACAATTCACTTATAGGTTTAGTCGGTTTGTTAATTAGAGTTATGGTACACTTAGAAGGATATTCTTGGATCATTTTCTACATATCTTTTCAGCTATCCATTATTTCTGAAATTACATTTAAAGTGCAAATTTAAAGGAGAGGAAATTATGGTAACCAGTAACTCTTTCCAATTGGTGGAAGAAAATTCTGAAGCTTAGAGATGATGCCCAGCACTTGCTGAGATGTAGAGCGGTTAATGACAATTTTATATTCCATGTTTGAAAATTTTGAAGCTTAGAGATGATGCCCAGCTCTCTCAGTCCTTTATTTGACAGGTTCTCATAGAGTCATTTAGGATTCTTCTCTCCTCTAGAGAGTAAAGGATAGAACTGGTCTCTTGAGAGGTGTCATTGTCTTGTACAAATCCAAGCTGTTTTATGTGGTGTCCTATCTTCTAATGTTCCAGGTAAGAGGATTTTGCGGGGTGTGGCCTAAGGTTGTTCATATACCAAGGCATTGCTTCCTAGCTTCGTTAGTCATTCTAAATGAGTTGGCTATTAGAGATCAACTTGCTGAATGGAATATTCTGAGTTCAATTATTTGCTAGTTGTTTTGGTGAAGCTGATTAGCTTTGTGATAAGAACAAAGGAGTTATCGTTTGAGTTTCTGCACTTATTTGGCAGAAGTTGTGGGGATTATTCAAACTCGTAGTGCTGGGTCATTGGAATTTGGTTCGGTTCTCCCGCAGACTAAAGGGACATCCTTTACCTCCATACCGTTGAAATTGTCGTCATGTTCTGCACTTTTTTTGTCAACAGCGAGTTGTTACACCAAATGTTAAAATTTTTGGGTTGCTAGTAAGTTCTTACAGGCTGTTAGATCTTAAGGCTTTTTGATTTCCATAAACAGCTTTGTGACAATTGGAGTACCTGCTGGTGAATATTTGGGGCTTTTCTTACGTATAAATGGCTTACAAGCAGGCTTAATCCACCTGCAGCAGATTTGATGTAAAATAGAAAATTTTTCCACATAAAATAGAAAACTAAAGAACAAAGAAGGAAATAGAAACATGTATGCAAGTATTTTTCCATAATTCCAAAAACCTAAATAAGCACATCTTCCATTCTAGGAGGTGTCAAGCAGCTTAGCATAGTTTCAGCAAAGAAACTATTTTTTTAATATGAGGGACATGATATTTCCATTTCTTTTTCCATTCGACAAGGAGTTCATCAACAGCTAGATGCCCTTTCGTGCCGCTTCTTCTTCAGTTCAACCAAAAGCCGGAGAAGCATACAAAAAACCCATATTTCCTAGTCCACGCACAGTTACAAATTAATGCAAGACGGGTGGTCATGAATAATATCATACCCAGACTACCTAGTCCATTTACAAAATTGACGTTTTAAGCCCAATAAATATCCAATTGCGTGGTCATGAATAATTTCATCATATCTGCTCTGGTGCAGAAGGCAACAGTATTAGGACAAACAGTATCTGACGCTCTTATGGATAACTTGTCCACATCTGCTTTTCTGTGCAAATCTCTGGCATAGATTCAATTTACAGATCCAGATATTTGTTCACAACCACCACCTCAAAACATTCTATCCACCATGTTGCACAAGTTACAGTATATCTCCAACAGATAAATGGATACACACAATCTTCACAAAATAATTTCGATTACGAAGACACTACGTATCACGACTGAGCATGGCAAGTAAAATCATAAGTATTCTTAATTATCCTACTTTATTGAAATTTATATGCCAGAAAAGTGCGCATCGCACGGTTTTCACTTGAATTAACACAGCACGTTTCCATGGCAAACAGATACAACTCTTTTAGCAGCGGCCAGTAGTTTGTGCAGACTGGATTGCAACATTAATGACAAATGAAATTAATCATGACAATTACCTGGCTTTCTCGTCGCTGTAAACTGGTTCATAGGGCTTTGATGTCTTATCCTGCGCAAGTGTCAGAAAAGTGAGATCCTAGAGAGCTAATAACCGAAAAGTCATATCTAAGGTTGTAAAACCCAACCTTAAGGTACTCAAATGTTGTGCTATCTGCAGGTACCACACCATTCTTTCCCCCGGCTTCCACAACCATATTGCACAATGTCATTCTCTCTTCCATCTGACAACAAGTGTTAGTAGGGATGTCGGGCTATAATATTAAAAAGAGAAGTTATTAACAGGTCTGCTTACAGTTAAACTTTCGACAGTAGAACCAACAAATTCCATTGATTTATAGGTGGCACCAGCAACTGATATTTCTCCAATAATCTGCAAGGAGAAAGACCATAGAAAATAAGCAGAAGCACATTGTGCCTCGAGGCCCTACATAGTTTGAATTCAGTGTAGACCAACGAACTTACTTGTAAAATCAAATCTTTCGCCAGCAAAAATTCAGGCATTTCGCCCTCCATAACAAATCTCAAGGTAGGAGGCACCTGCAATTCATTGTCAATAGAAGGCCAACGATTTTCACAACAAGATGAGAAACACCTAAAAGGTAAAATACCATAAGATAATTGCGAATGAATCAGCACATTATCTTTTGCTAACACTTTTAACTTCTACACATGATTCTATGCCGACAAAATCACAAAACACTGACACAGATTCAGGGAATCAATCAAAGAAACGTCTAATATTTACAAATATACATACAATTAATGCCTACGCTGTAACGGACATTTGTTCAATCCCCCTCTCTCCCTGAAAAACATATCCTCCCTCCTCCTCCCCAATGCCTCAACCCCCTGCCCCTCCTTCCTCTCCTCCTCTTCCTAAAAGAGGCAGACTGAAGGCAAATTAGAAGAGAAGAATTATATATATGCGCCCCCCCCCCCCTTTTCATTTCTCTCTCTCCCAACAAGAAGCAGATTAAAGGTAAATTAGAAGAGGAGAATTCCGGTTCTCGATGGCTACGCTAAGAATAATGATGTGGCAGTAAATATTGAAAACGAAAATAACGAGCCCATGTCAACCAATCAAAAGGTGGATGCGGCTAACTTTTCTCACATTTGGATCTGTCAGTTTCATTCATAATACGAAAAGCTTGAGTGCATGAAAATGGGTTCAACTAGGTTAATTCAGAACACAGGGCCACCCGAGAACGAGGAAGTGCTTGCCCCTTAAACTATCCCAATAAAAAAGGGGCCAAAGCAACAAAGAAGCTCCTCAAAAACTATTAATCCAGCATGTTGTTTATAGATGAGGATTAGTTGCACAGCAATTATTTGAAATTTAAAACTATTACTTTTCTTCTGAAAAGTGAGAAATGACAAATGTTTGAAGTCTTTTAGCTGTTATAACATCATGAGCAGCTAGGCGAATAAGAATAGTTCATCATCATTGCTATCTTACATCAAGATGGATGAACACAAGCAATAAAAACCATCATTTGGCACCTACCAGTCACTGAGGTAAAAGCACAACAAAGAACACAGTATGAAGGAGCACAGTCAATACCCAATCATATGACAATGAAACTACCAAATATGATCTTAAAAAGTCAAGTTTAATGATGAGATCTACAAAATTCAAGTTTAATCTAAATCCAACGGCAAAGTATGCTAAAATTTCAAGGACCACAACCATCTATCCACTATCCATTTTTATGAGGGATGGCAGACGCCGAAATAAATATGGACATGATACATGCCTTGAGCAGGATCTTCCCAGCCCCCAGAACAAAGCCAGCATCTGTGTTGCCAATACCAGTGGCAAACTGGCCAAAAGCTCCAGCGGTGCAGGTGTGAGAGTCAGTACCTAACAGAACCTGGAGCAGGATAAGGGTTTAAGATTTCTTTCAGACAATACCTCATATAATACCAAAAGAACAGTTTGAGTAAAAAAGAATCCACCTCGCCAGGTCGGCAATGACCTTCTTGGGCTAAAGCAATGTGACACACCCCCTTGTAGTCTGGATTAACCTGCAAATTTTTATGCTTTGAATTTAAGATCAACAGACCCTTAGATGCACTAGTACGAGCAGAATTTTGCTATCGAGAGCATAATACGAAAAAAGCAAGAGGTCGGCTCCGAAGACCCTTAGATGCACCGGTACGAACAGAAGTTTGCTATCGAGAGCATAACACGAAAAAAGCAAGAGGTCGGCCGAAACTTACTTGGGGAAAAGCAGTAAAACAAGATTTAATGGAGTGGGAAATAGATTGGCATACGGTTTATCTTAGGACGGAGTGAAGGGAGTCTATTAGTATCGTGGAGGGATAGTGTATAAATAGATATATATATATATTTATTTATTTTTACACATTTATATCTTTTAACTTCCTTGATTCTGCTTTTGTTTTTATGATTCTTGGGTTCATCGACCGACGACCCCAACTAGTTTGGGATAAATGTGTTGTTGATGTTGATGACGATGAATTTAAGATCAACATAGGTGTTGCAGACAAAAATCATAAGCTTTTCGTGCAGCAAAGAAATAGAGTAGGTAATAAAATAAAAAAAAATTCGACAACACCAGAATACCTTGAAGTCGCTAAGGTCTGTGATGTCATAGAAGTACTTGATATTCTGCTCTTTGCAAAAATCTCTCAAAATATCCACATTGCGGTTTGCCCGTTCGTCACTTGTGAAAATATAATGATCAGGAATGATGACAATCTTTTCGCGATCCCAGACCTTGAGTTCAAGGAAAATAAAATCACAAACTTGAATGCCCTCACAGAGCTCGAAAGTCGCGAAGGGAAGCCATAGAAGCAAAGGTTCAATACCTTAGCATTCTCACCAAACTCCTTCTTGAAGATGCCAAAAGACCCAGGGCCGCAAACATCGTGCGTCATCAAGACATCCACATCGACCCAGACATTCTCTCCCGGGCTCAATTCCGACTTCTCAGAAGCCCGAGCCAATATCTTCTCAGTCATCGTCATCGCATTTTTCACCTAAAACAACCACACTCCGCCGCTCAGAAAAAATCTCCACAAAAGATAGAATTTATAATCGAGCTCAATCGGAAGATGGGACAACGAAATCGGAAATAACCGAACTGAGCCAGTGGTGGCGGGCTTGCGCTCGGTTTGCTGAGGCGCCATGACAGAGACGATCTTCTTCGAGACCCATTTCTTCGACTTTGTGGAGGAAAACGGCTGTGAAGCGAAGCATGCAGAGAGACCAAACTCTTTCTGCAAAAAATCAAGAGAAATTAGATCACGCGAATCCTCGAATCGAACGCAGGTCGACAATGATTCGGGCTCTCAAGTCGAAGAAGAAAGACAACGGCATGGGAACTCACCTTGCTGGCGACGAAGGACGCAGTAGGCGGCGGAATCACGGTGGAGGACGCCATGGATTGCAGTCGCGGCTCGACCTAATGAGACGTCGTGCTGCGTTCAGTGAGGGAGAGAGGGAGGGAGGGAGGGAGAGAAGAAACGGTGGCGGCGTTCGAAAAAAAGGTTCCACCAACCCGGCTACGAGCGGGAGGAGGAGACGGATGGGGACCATGGTGGCGGATGCTCGACGAGGTGGACACGTGGCGGCCACTGTAGCGTGAGATTGGCGATCGAGGGTGGGGCCCAGTTGAACGAGGGATGACTGGAGGGATCGGGATCCTCTAAGGTGAGGGTGCGAACGGACGGCTGAGATAAAAGCTATGGCCAAAACGTACAAAAACAAGCATTTTATACGAGCGGAAACTGACGGATATCTAAAAAAAATAAATTTTCAGTTCCCTCGTCGATCCGATTGCAGTTGCAGATTAAGGCTCGTCCCTCCTAAAAAAAAAACCTCCTCGATCGTCTTGCAATCGCGGATTTCGGCTTAAACTGGGAGTGACCGGACTAGAAGTTTCAATCGAATCGCCGTGCCTGCATTTCTTCGGGAAACGGAAAATTCTCTCGCTCTTTCTTTGCTTCAGTGGATCTCAGCATTTTTTGTCAAGTAATCTGCACGTAAGTATCGCTCTTGTTTCTCCATTTCTGCACGTATTTTCGAAAAATGCGCGCCGATTCTTGATCTGTTGGATGCGTGCCGATTCTTATGCGAAGGTGCTTGCGCGAAGGTGGTTTCTCTGTTCTTGCGTGAAGCTAGTTTCTCTGTTCTTGTGCGAATGTGCTTGCGCAAAGGTGGTTTCTCTGTTCTTGCGCGAAGGTAGTTTCTCTGTTCTTGTGCGAAGGTGCTTGCGCGAAGTGGTTTCTATTTTGCTCTCTCTATCCAAAAATCTGGTCCGAAACCATATCCATGAATGTGTCGTTGAGTTTCCTTCCTCACCATTGTTGTGTGTTTTTCACTGATAAGTTTGACATGATGATAGCTGTGAATATCCATTTTTTTTCCCTAGGATGGCAAGAACTCTTGCCCTGGCCCTAGTATGATAGTCTCTCGTGTCTTTATTATTGTTTGGAAAGAGCCGTTTATAATTTCTAAATAGGAAGGCTAGATCTCTGGTGATGAAATATTATCAATAAATTGCTTGTGATGCGATGCACTGATTATACAACGGAAATTTATTGCGCGTGTCACTGCATGTTTTCATTTTGGAGCAATCTTGTGGTCATGCTTCAAATTGCTAGTGTAACTTGGATGAGGTGCAGCTTTTGATCATTGCATTTGGGTGGCAAGATGGATGCCAAACCAGTGGATTCATCATCTCAATCTTTATACAGTCTTTTGATCTTCTGTCTAATTCAATCTTTGTATAGCCTTTGAGATATGGTAGCACGAAGCTCTAGATTTTCGATTTTGCGGCGTTTGGTTCGTCTGCTTTGTTGCTGCGAGTCATTCACCTCACTCTGTCGAGTTGTTCTGTTGAGTTGTTCTTTACTACCCTTCAAAGCAAGAAAAGGAACATCAAAAAATTTATGCAGGTAATGCCAAAAGATTAATTGCTATAATAGGATGGTCCAATTTTTTGAATATTGTTTGACAGTTTAAGATTGATAGAAGGTTAATGGCTATATGTTATCTCAGGGTTGAAGAAGTAGCTTTTGCATGTTGTGTACTGTTCTTTCTACTTCTCTGCCACAATTCTACTGATATGGAGGTAGTAATAACTGCCATGCTTAGCACTAGCAGTCAAATGAATGATGATGGCACAAGGTAATTAATGTCTTGATGAAATTATGTTAGTTTTTCTTATGTTTTATTGTTTTTTGTTTAAGTTTATCGTCTAAATCCACCTTATCCACTACTTTTTGTGTGATTTTATCAGCAGTAATGACTGGACTCCACAAATGGGCATGAAATTTAATGATGTAGATGAGGCATGGGAGTTTCAGAAGATGTATGCATCGAAAAAAGGTTTTGGTGTACGTAGAAGAGGTAATAACACAGGGAATGATGGTGCCATAACTACTGTGTGCTTTTGTTGTGCAAAAGAGGGGCGTTAAGGTATAGATAAACGGGTGGAATTAGTAAAAAAGGCTAGGCCTAAAACGAGGATGAACTGCCATGCCCGAATGTACCTGAAATTGGTTCGAGGGAGCGGTAAATATTCTGTGTATGATTTTGAGCCAAATCATTCTCATCCACTCCACTTTGCAGAGTGTACTCACATGATACTGTCACATAGGGAAATAAGTAATATGCAAGCTTAGCAAATTGTTTTGGCTGACAATGCAGGCCTCACACAGAGCCAGCAACATGACTTGTCTAGCGTACAATCTGGGGAAAGAGAAAATATTGGTTACACGAGGATTGATGTGAAAAACTATCTTCGCACAAAACGAAAGAGAGACATGGAGTTTGGAGAGGCGGGATGTTTATTGAAGTACTTTGAAAAACGACAAATCTTAGACACATCTTTCTTCTATGCTATTCAGCTTGATAGTAATGAGCAAATAAAGAACATATTTTGGGCAGATTCTATGATAGTTATAGATTATGCCATTTTTGGTGATGTTGTGACCTTTGACACCACATTTTCCACCAACAAATAGTACAGACCACTTGGTGTATTTATTGGACTGAATCACCATAGAGAGCTTGTGATTTTTGGGGCTGCACTTTTATATGATGAAACCGTCGATTCCTTCAGATGGCTTTTCGAGACATTCTTGGGGGCACTCAAAAATATAGGGCTCGCAACAATTTTTACTGATCAAGATGCAACAATGTCTAAGGCATTAGCGGAGGTGATTCCCGAGACGAGACACGGATTGTGTACACGGCATCTAATGCAAAATGCCATAAAAATGTTGGTCATTTGATGAAGAATGGATCTAATTTTTTAACTGATTTGAAGAAGCTTGTATATGAATATGTAGATGTGCAAAAATTTGAAGAGGCTTGGGATTTATTACTTTTATTATATGAAGCTATCGACAATTCTTGGCTCCAAAATCTGTATAAGTTGAAAGAAAAGTGGGCTAGATGTTATATAAAATCTACACTGACCTTGGGGATATGTAGTACACAGTTGAGTGAGAGTTTGAATGGAGATTTGAAGGATTATCTTGCATGTACTACAAATGTAAATGGATTTTTCAAGAGATTTGATAAGGTGGTCAACGATAAGCGGTACAACGAGTTACAGGCTGAATTTAATGCTAGAGAAAAATTGCCAACGATCTTTTGTCAAACATCACGCATGTTGCAGCAAGGAAGGTCTATACAACTTCGATGTTTGAAAATTTTCAAACAGAATTGATGAAAACTTTAGACTTGGTTATCAAGGAACGTAATGAGGTAGGTCTCTTGCGGGAATATGTTGTTAATTCATCTGATACAAATGATCTAGAATACAAGGTCACGGGTGGCCCAAGTAATGAAGTGGTGAATTGTTCTTGTCATCATTTTGAGACCGTTAGGATCTTATGTTGCCATGCCTTGAAGGTACTTGATTTGGTCAATGTTATGTTAATTCTTAATGCTTACATTTTGAAGAGATGGACACGTGAAGCAAGAGATGGAATATTAGAGAAGCATGGTTTACATACTCAGGTATAAATTGTCGTTATACTCTTTTTATTCAATTTATTGTTCTAATTTATTGGTAACTTCTAATAAATTTTATATATTCCTTCAGGGAAATGGTGACATGGATGCTACTGATAAATATAGAGAGGTGTGTCCCGAGTTTGCGAAGATAGCAGTAAAGAGCTCACAAACTATTCAGAGATATGAATTTATCAAGAAGATGATCTTGACCATAAACAAATCTCTCGACGAAATGCCAGCTGGAGGTGAGTCTCAGATAAATTTGACAGGCTTAAGTGAAGATACGAGTCTCGTTGCAAAATGTACAGGCTTCAAGAAGAAAGATGCACGCAAAGGAGGAAAGTGATATAAGAGCTGTCTAGCGCAGAATAAAACAAAAAGAAAGAAGCAAGGAGACGCACCTCAAGCTTCTTCGCAAGCATCTTGTGTACCTCAAGTTCTTGGAAGTTACAATAATCCTCCGGGTTTTTATAGTAATCTACTCAGTAGGTTTGAGGCACCACGAGACTTGAATACGCCTTCCATGACAGCACCGCTTGGTGATTGGTAATGCACTATTCTATTTGCACTAAATTATGTTCATTTTATCATGCATGCTAATTTCTGATTTGTTATGTCTATTTGCGGAAGTTGTGGATTTGTTGCATGGATTAATGGTTTTATTATGGATGTTTAGGCATATGAGCCTGGCTATGTAGCCCCACCAACTCCCCCTGAACTTAGAAGATGCAGCCCCACCTCAAGTTCATCCATTTCAGAAAGATGTTACAATTTCAGGTATTGTTGTTTGTCCTCCTTTTCTAATTAGTAAACTTTTCTAGGAGTGCGGTAAGAAGAGTTTTGAATCCGTAATCATCTTTAAATTCACTGTGAAGTGGCTTCTGCAATGTAATCTTCCTGGCTACTAAATCGCCATATACCTTGGTTGCTGATGCCAGGCTCTGTAGTTATTTGAGTTTTTGTGTGAGAATTAAGAGTAATAGTTGATGGATCTGCATTTTTCAGAATGAAAAGACGATGTTAGTGAAATGTTTCCTTTACTCAATGGTGAAAACCGATGTTATGAAAATTGATGTAGAAAGGCAAAATGCTAATCTCTTGGCCGGGCTTCACCAATACTCTTTTTCATCGCCACAATTCTCAAAGTCACCAAGCATGTTGTTTTTCATTTTTCATTTTCTGGGTGTCACAACAAGACCCGATCGCTTCATTAAATCATCTTCTTCCAACTTGCTCTCCTTTTTTGTTTGCTTGCACCTTGTTCAATACTACCACACCATAGTAAAAAGACATCTTTGCCCAATACAAGACAGAAGCAAAAAGATAATTAGGAAAACAGAATGGGAAAACTGATGTTATGATGTTATAGTGGTGAAAACTGATGTTATGATGTTATAGTGTTCTCACACTATTAGTGGCTAGTAGCCTGTAGATACACCTCAACATTTGTTGAAACTGAAAAAGAAAAAAGATAAGGAGGAAAACCGAATGGGAAAGGGAAGAACCTGATAGAAGCGATAGCAGATAGAAGCTGAACCAGCTAATATAGGTTGTCTAGGCAATTTGTAGCTCAATGAGAGAAGAAATTCTTGCGGTAATTTATAGTGCGATGACCAATTCTGTAGCTCTATGTAGTGCTTAGATGGTAGAGGTAAAGTAGAAAAAGATGCCGATTTGTGGTTCGAGCATTTTAATGGTTTTGAAACATGTGTTGCACTTATGCCGATTAGTTTTGCAGATACGTGGTTTTGATGATGGTTCTTTTTTTTCTTTGTGACAGATATTTATAGCTAGCTTTATGGAAGTGATGCTGATCTCGCCGCCATGTTGCGAGCATCGTTATTGATCCCTGCATTGTACTGCTAAGTGCACATGGAAAGTCCAGCTGACACCACCTCACAAATGTATAGGCGGAGAAGATTGTCAGAGCAATTTAAAGTTAATTTTGCAAACCTAATTATGGCATAGTTTTTCTCTTACAATTTGTATCTACTTGCCTGCCTGCTCTATTAGTTGTACTTGTACTACCATAACAATGTGAGACTGTTCTTTTTCTTTTTCATTTTCTCTCAATGTTTGTGACATTCTGATTTCTAGTCAATTTCAGATTTTTTAATGAGAAGTATATCTAGCGATGTGTTTCAGTAATATACCGCTTGAATCTGATCAATTCGAGTATGCTGACCAAAAGAGAAAGGCTAACGCGAGACGAGGTACGTGGACCTAGGCAACTCGGACAGGAAATGACGCTTTGACCATAAGAATTGTCGAGGGGATATTTAGAACCATAAAGATGCCGATCTAAGAACGATTAATTTTGCAAATGCGTGGTTTTGATGATGGTTCTTTTTTTTTTCTTTGTGATAGATATTTATAGCTAGATTTATGGAATTGATGCTGATCTCGCCGCCATGTTGCGAGCATCGTTATTGATCCATGCATTGTATTAAGTGCACATGGAAAGTCCAGCTGATACCACCTCACAAATGTATAGGCGGAGAAGATTGTCTGAGCAATTTAAAGTTAATTTTGCAAAACAAATTATGACATAGTTTTTATCTTGCAATTTGTATCTACTTGCCTGCCTGCTCTATTAGTTGTACTTGTACTACCATAACAATGTGAGTCTGTTCTTTTTCTTTTTCATTTTCTCTCAATGTTTGTGACATTCTGATTTCCAGTCAGTTTCAGACTCTTTAATGAGAAGTATATCTAGTGATGTGCTTCAGTAATATACCGTTCGAATTTGATCAATTCGAGTAGGCTGACCAAAAGGGAAAGGCTAACGAGAGACGAGGTACGTGGACCTAGGCAACTCGGACAGGAAATGACGCTTTGACCATAAGAATTGTCGAGGGGATATTTAGAACCATAAAGATGCCGATCTAAGAACGATTAATTTTGCAAATGCGTGGTTTTGATGATGGTTCTTTTTTTTTTCTTTGTGATAGATATTTATAGCTAGATTTATGGAATTGATGCTGATCTCGCCGCCATGTTGCGAGCATCGTTATTGATCCATGCATTGTATTAAGTGCACATGGAAAGTCCAGCTGATACCACCTCACAAATGTATAGGCGGAGAAGATTGTCTGAGCAATTTAAAGTTAATTTTGCAAAACAAATTATGACATAGTTTTTCTCTTGCAATTTGTATCTACTTGCCTGCCTGCTCTATTAGTTGTACTTGTACTACCATAACAATGTGAGTCTGTTCTTTTTCTTTTTCATTTTCTCTCAATGTTTGTGACATTCTGATTTCCAGTTAGTTTCAGACTCTTTAATGAGAAGTATATCTAGTGATGTGCTTCAGTAATATACCGTTCGAATTTGATCAATTCGAGTAGGCTGACCAAAAGGGAAAGGCTAACGAGAGACGAGGTACGTGGACCTAGGCAACTCGGATAGGAAATGACGCTTTGACCATAAGGATTGTCGATGGGATGTTTAAAATCATAAAGAATCCGATCTAAGAACGATTAATTTTGCAGATACGTGATTTTGATGATGGTTCTTTTTTTTCTTTATGACAGATATTTATAGCTAGCTTTATGGAAGTGATGCTGATCTCGCCGCCATGTTGCGAGCATCGTTATTGATCCCTGCGTTGTACTACTAAGTGCACATGGAAAGTCCGGTTGATACCACCTCACAAATGTATAGGCGGAGAAGATTGTCAGAGCAATTTAAAGTCAATTTTGCAAACCTAATTATGGCATAGTTTTTCTCTTGCAATTCGTATCTACTTGCCTGCCTGATCTATTAGTTGTACTTGTACTACCATAACAATGTGAGTCTGTTCTTTTTCTTTTTCATTTTCTCTCAATGTTTGTGACATTCTGATTTCCAGTCAATTTCAGACTTTTTAATGAGAAGTATATCTAGCGATGTGTTTCAGTAATATCACGCTCGAATCTGATCAATTCGAGTAGGCTGATCAAAAGGGAAAGGCTAACGCCAGATGAGGTACTTGGACCTAGGCAACTCGGATAGGAAAATGCGCTTTAATCATAAGAATTGTCGAGAGGATATTTAAAATCACAAAGAGGCCGATCTAAAAATAATTAAGGAATGTCTTGCGAGTGTCATACGATTGGAGTGCGGGTGATGCCGCTTAACCAACGTATGATTTGCAAAATTTTTCTAAATCGGACAGTGACGATTGAGACCATAGGGACTAGTGATAGACCCTCACAATTACATGACAACTAAAGCCGCGAAGAATTGACGAGCCCTAAATGTGATATGAATTACAGGGTCGATATGCGTAATGTCTACAAAAGCCGTCCGTCGGTTCGAGATACGCTGGAACCACGTTTGATAGAGAAAACCATCAGAAACGGGTCTTGAAAATTGAAAATGGAGAATCAAGAATTCTAACATCACAATTGGATTGGCTGTCGCCCTATCGAAGATTATTGAAGCGAGAAAAACGATGTTCCGGACGTCGAGGATAAAATTGTCATTTTGCCCCTCAAGCTTAAGCCTTACCCATGCAAATAAGGAATGGCATTTTGGTCTTTATCCCTACCCCATAGCTGCCAAAAAAATGGTTGAATTATGGCCATTGGAGCAAGTTGACTGACATTAAGGACAAGTGTCAAGAGATGGATTAAAAAGTGGTCAAATCCACTATTCCTCACCTACCATTCAACCCCATTGACTTGAGCCTTGTATATAGCAATTTTCACTCTCTCTCCTCACTCATTGACCGGTCATACACTCCCCTCAACTCACTGAAACCTCTTCTTCTTCCTTCTTCTTCATTGCTCGTCGGCGACAATTTCTGGAGCTGTTGTTCGCTGCTGTCGATGCCATCTTTCGGCCACCACTTGGACCTGACCAACTATACCCTTCTAGCCCCACATCCTACCGACCTTCTCAAACTGGAAGCAAGCCGTTTGGACTACCGAGGAGCTCCAACCAAGCTTTTTCCCGGAAGTCGACGAAAATTGATCCAATCTGAGGTAAGTGATGTTTCTGACCCCTTAGGAAGCCGAAATGTTGAAATCTTGTGGCCAAATTTTATGAAGATCTAGGGGACATGTATATCTATCTGTGATAAAAAGTTGAGTTTGATTTGATGAAGTTTTGACCCCAAATGGGTCTTGTGAATGTAGGATAGAAAACTGCCGGTTATTGACCTTTGAGGATCCGGCGACTCTTGACGGAATTCCGGCGACGATTCGACTTCAAACCCATGGTGAGACCCTTAGACCCTTAGATAGACATGTTAAGAGGTAGGTTAGTGAGTAAATGATGGATTTGGTGGAGATTTAGGACCGGTTGTGCTCGGCTTGCACAGAACCGAAAAGAACCGGTTCGGTTCTACGCAAGGCCGAATCTGTTGGGGGTTAAGGGCTGGTGATTTTAAGCCTCAAATTGGTGATTAAGACATACTAGGATGATGATGATTATGTTATGGGGGTTTGTGGTTCATGGATTGAGGAATTGGACATGAAAATTGACGGATTGGTTGGATTTTACTAGGTTGCGCGGTGAGATTGGTCTTGGACCATTGGGGGCCGAACCTTTGAGGGCTCAAGAAAAGAAATTTGTGATGCCAAACTCAAGGTAGGGGAATCCTAAACTTAGGATAGCAAGATTGGACTCGATTGGACGAGTCGGACGTTGAAATGATTTCTTGAGGAGCTTAGTGTGATTGGTCTTTGTGAATGCCAAGAGCATATAAATGAGTTGAATAATTGCATATGCATGCCTCTTGTGTAATTGGTCACATTTGTATGTTTATTGACTCATTTCGCATGCCATGGATGTCTTGTTTATGCATGAAATGTTTATGCAAGAGATGCGCTTGACCTTGTGTACATGAATTGCGGTTGTGGCATGGCGGAGAAGAGGCAAGACCCTGAGGCGTATGAGACGACGGGTAGAGAAAAGCCTGATGCGATCTAATCGCGGGCATGAGGAAGGCCTGATACGATATAATTGCGGGCATGGGATTAGCCTAATGCGATCTAATCGTGGGCATGAGATTGAGGCAGGTTGAAAATGGTAGATGTGGTGAAGTGGCAGGACGAGTGTGCATGATTATCTGAGTGTGACATGATGTCATAGTTGCATACCTATCATTTGTATGTTGTGTCTTTACTGTTATATGTCTGATATGCCTGTGAGTGGAATTTTGGGGTAGATAACTGCCTGAGTGGACAGTCATCTACCCCTTTAGGGACCCTTTAGTACTCTTTTGCTGGGATGTGTATCTCACTCCTTTAGGGACCCTTATTTTTTTTAAAGATTCTAGGCCTTAACCATGTGGCCTATTCGTTTTGGAGATCCTAAGGAGATGACAGTATATTTTGATGAGTTCCCGACGGTCAGGGGATTATATACGTAAGGAAGTGTACGGTCGTGTGGGTAGATGAGGGTAGCCCAAATTGGAAGCCTCATAGGTACGAGGCGTGATTTAGGAAAGTTGTGGACGAGTCGACTGGGTCGCTGAAACCCTATGAGGTGCATTAGGGAGTGATCCCTAATTGGTGCCACCTAGTAGGGACCAGGACCAAGCCGAGGGATCGATAGTCAGTTCTAGGAACGGACCGGAGAGGACCCCGACTCCGAAGCTTACCGAGGATGAGGTCATAGTGCTGGAGGCGACCGAGGGGGATCTCACTAAGCCATCACATGACGAGACCATGGAGGATACTATTGAGGTCCGCTGAGAGACGTTTTCCGAGTGTGAGCCGATAGAGGATGCCGAGGACACCAAGGACTCCAGCAGCTCCTCTTAGGGATTCTAGTTTGTGACTTCAGCTTCTGTGGCAACCCCGACCTTGTTTATTTTGGATTTTGATGATGGTCCATTTTGCATGCTCACCCCGTCACCCCCTTGCTTATCGAATTATAGTAGCTCTGTACTTGTATGAACAGTCGGTTATTATGTACGACAGTTTTATGCTATCCAGGCCCCACTTAATTTATATTTTGTACGGAGGAGTTGCTTTATTACCGCTTCCACATGCTTGATATATTTGTTATATCTCTCGATTTAGATTGTGAATCTTGAGACCGCGAGAGATTATGTGGTTTGCATGTAGGAGTCGCGTGCTCGTGCCCGGGGCGCAAGGCGTGACATCCCCTTTCGATTTGGTATTAGAGCAAGGTTAGCTCGATCCAAAGTTGGTTGAGGACTAGAGTAATAAAGAGGATTAAGTTGGGACAAGGACGGATAGCGAGACCTTAGGAGATTAGTTAAGATAAGGGCTGGGGTGCATAGTGTGTGACCTGGTACTTATGGCTGGTGTTTGATCTTGGTAGGGTTGTTGTAAGGCATGAGAGAGTTGAGTTCCCTGCTTAGGATTGAAGATCATTTCTGGACCTTGGCTTGTTTGATGAACGAAAGTGATTGGTTTTAGTGAATCACTGGAGTGAATGGAACTGAGAAATGGCCATGGGCTATTGGTTGAAATGTTTCTGGAGTTTGTGGAATGGAGTACTGCTATGTTGTAACTGTTTCTATTAAGGAGTAGTTAGTAGCTCTGGGTTTGGATGAACGAGTAAGTTACTAACTCCTTGCTGAACTTATGAAGGACCAGGTTCAATAGAAAGAAGCAAGGATGAGCAACCCGTCTAGAAAGTCTAGCAGGTCAAGAGGCGGAGCCTCTAACTCGAGGCCGCCCGTAGCAAAAGATCCAAAGATGGATGGTGTGCTGAGGGCATTAGAAAGAGTTGGTGACTTGATCGATAGGCAGACCCAAGACCGGGATGCGGCAATCGCCCAGGCAGTAGGAGCTATCATAACTGCCGTCAATGCTAACAACGGCAACAATGGTGGCAATGGAAGCTATAATGAACATGGCCAGGGCAATGAAGCTGTGAATGCCCAAGAAGAAATCGTCGTGGCCAGACAGATGGGCCAGCTAGTGGAGCAGTTTATAAAGTTGAAACCGACTCAATTCGATAGAACTGGAGATCCCGAGCTAGTACCCAGGTGGATTGAGAAGCTAGAGAAAGCTTTTGGGGTGCTGAGGTGCACAGATGAGGAGAAGGTGTTACTAGCAGTGTACCAGCTAGAGGTTACAGGGAATGATTGGTGGGCTGTCACTAAGGACGGAGTCTTCCCTGAAGGACAACCTTGGATTGGGATGCCTTTAAGACGGCGTTCAACGACAAGTATTTTTCTGAGACGGCCAGGGAAAGGAAGCAGGTGGAATTCCTGCAGTTGCGCCAGAACCAGCTGACAATAGATTAGTACGAGGCCGGGTTCTCGAGACTGTCGAGGTATGCACCTCGATCTATAGAAGATCCTCAAGAGAAAGCGAGGAGATTTAGGGATGGCTTGAGGCCCGAGCTCCATAGTCAAATGATTGCCCTAAATCTGAGGACTTATAAGGAGATATACGAGCGGGGCCAGATGATAAAACGGGACTTGAAAGAGAGAAACACCGCAACTGGATAGCGGTTCACACCATTCAGAGATAACCGCCAGATGGGCAAGAGGACGATGGCTGGCAATAAGTGTTTTGTGCCTCCAGTGCGGAAAAAATATCGTGAAGCCGTCGAATCCCGCAAATTGAAGCTGCCGCCTTTGTGGTAGAAGGCATGGGAATGAGCCATGCCTAGTAAGGACATGAGCTTGTTTTTAAGTGTAGTCAGCTGGGCCACCAGATGAGGACGTGCCCGAGTCAAGCTCCGACGAATCAACCTCAAGGGCAGAGACCGCAGGCTGGGCCGTTAACTGCTACTCCCCAAATCGAGTAGAATCGACTACCGACACATGGCAGAGTGTATGCAGTAGCCCGCAGGGAGGCAGAGGAAGTACCAGGTGTGGTCACAGGTATGGCTTACTTGTGCAACCAAGCTGCATACGCATTATTTGACCCTGGTGCCACGCATTCATTCGTGTCTGCACAGTTTGCTAAATTAGTGGGAATGAAATTAAAATCGTTGAGCATAATTTCGCATGTTGTCACACCGTTAAAGGATAATATATTGATTTTAATGGGATGTGTTGGTTGTGAGATTATAATTGGAGAGAGTAAAGAAAGTATTGACCTAGCTGTATTACCTATGTGCGATTTTGACGTAATCATAGGAATGAATTGGTTGGGTAAGCAGGGGGCAGTAGTGGACTGTGGTAGTAAGATAATTCGATTTTATCCGAGAGGCCGCCCTAGCTTTGAATTGGTAGAAAGTCGAGGAGGAATCTCGACTTCCTTAGTCTCATCTCTAGAGGTGACTAAATTGATGTCTGAAGGGTGTCAAGCATACATAGTAGCAATAATGGACACGACTACCGAAGAACCAAAGTTAAAGAGTATCCCGGTAGTGCGTGAATTTCCTGATGTGTTTTCCCAAGAGTTGTTAGGATTACCACCTGAACGGGAAATAGAATTCGTAATCGAGTTAGCCCTTGGGACGAAACCGATCTCGAAGGCATCTTACAGGATGTCCCTGTTAGAATTGAAGGAGTTAAAGGTGCAGATGCAAGAGCTGCTAGATAAGGGATTTATCCGACCAAGTGCTTCGTCGTGGGGGGCACCGGTGCTATTCGTAAGAAAGAAGGATGGGTCCTTGCGTTTATGCATTGACTATCGACAGCTGAACCAGGTAACGGTGAAGAACAAATACCCACTGCTGAAGATTGATGATCTGTTTGATCAGTTGCAAGGAGTGACGGTATTTTCAAAGATTGACTTGAGGACCGAGTATCACCAGTTGAGGATCAAGAAGGAAGACATACCTAAGACTGCCTTTAGGACGAGGTATGATCATTATGAATTCACGGTGATGCCGTTTGGATTGACCAACGTTCGACTGCTTTTATAGACCTGATGCATCGAGTATTTAAGGATTTTCTAGACAGATTCGTCATAGTTTTTATTGACAATATCTTGATTTACTCGAGGAATGGTGCAGAACATGAGGAGCACCTAAGGGTCGTACTACAAACTTTGAGGGAGCATACGCTCTATGCAAAGTTGAGTAAGTGTAAGTTCTGGCTGAACATAGTAGCATTTCTTGGTCATGTGGTATCGGGTGAAGGAATCGCAGTGGATCCTACGAAAATCGAGGCTGTAACCAATTGGTCTAGGCCTACTACGGTCACTGAAGTCAGAAGTTTCTCGGGACTGGCAGGAAACTACAGGCGTTTTGTGGAGAAATTCTCATCCATAGCCATCCCATTGACGCGGTTGACGAAGAAGGAAACAAGATTTGAATGAACTGACAAATGTGAAAGGAGTTTCCAAGAGCTCAAGTATAGATTGACAACCGCACCAGTGCTAACAATTCCATCAGGACCAGGGGGTTACAAGATATACAATGACGCTTCACTGAAAGGATTAGGCTGTGTGTTGATGCAGCACAGCAGAGTAGTAGCCTATAATCCAGACAGTTGATGCCACATGAAATGAACTACCCAACTCATGATTTGGAGTTAGCGGCAATTATTTTTGCTCTGAAGATTTGGAGACATTACCTATGTGGCGAAAAATTTCAGATTTACACCGACCACCAAAACTTAAAGTATCTATTTTCCCAAAAGGAACTGAACATGAGGCAGCGTAGATGGATGGAGCTGCTAAAAGATTATGACTGTGATATACTGTATCATCCTGGGAAAGCAAACAGAGTAGCAGATGCGCTAAGTCGGAAGTCAAGTATCGCATGTCTGCTAATGAGAAGTTGGCCGATAATAGAAGACTTGAGAGATTCTAAGTTCAGACTAGAAGTCTGTCAATTGTCTAGTTTGATACCGCAGAGTGCTTCAAATGGTGCCATCTGAATATTCTGCTGGTAGCTATTATTTTAAGCAAACTCTACCAAATGTATCACAAGCCCGATTTGCTGGGATGAGGTTAGAGAAAGGAGTATCACAAGCCCAAAGCTGGTAAAGCAATCGGTGAAAGCAATGAAAATAATCCGGGATAGACTGAGGACGGCACAGAGTCGTCAGAAAAGCTACGCAGATAAACGGCGCAAGCCCTTGGAGTTTCAAGTGTGCGATCATGTCTTCTTCCTCAAGGTGTCCGATGAGAAGGCTATCGCATTTTGGGAGGAAGGGGAAACTAAGCCCAAGGTATGTAGGCCCATTTAAGATACTGGAACGGATTGGAACCTTGGCCTACAGGCTTGCCTTACCGCTTAATCTATCCCAGGTGCATAATGTATTTCATGTGTCGATGCTGCGAAAGTATGAACCAGACCCGACGTGCTGGATTATGAGACCATAGAAGTAGACGACCGAGTGTCGTACGTGGAGAGGCCAATAAGGATCGAGGACCGAAAGGAACAAATTCTCAAGAATAAGAAGATCTCACTAGTCAAGGTAGTATGGGAGCACCATCAAACTGAAGGTGCCACGTGGAAAAATGAAGAGACGATGAGGCGACAACACCCCCATCTAATTGAGTAATTAAGTATAATGTAAATTTCGGGGACGAAATTTTTGTAAGGGGGAATAGTTGTGACATTCTGATTTTCAGTCAATTTCAGATTCTTTAATGAGAAGTATATCTAGCGATATGTTTCAGTAATATCTCGCTCGAATTTGATCAATTTGAGTAGGCTGATCAAAAGGGAAAAACTAATGCGAGACGAGGTACGTAGACCTAGGCAACTCGGATAGGAAATGGCGCTTTGACCATAAAGATTGTCGAGGGGATATTTAGAACCACAAAGAGGCCGATCTAAGAACGATTAAGGAATGTCTTGCGAGTGTCATACGATTGGAGCGCGGGTGATGCCGCTTAACCAACGTATGATTTGCAAAATTTTCCTAAATCGGACAGTGACGATCGAGACCATAGGGACTAGTGATAGACCATCACAATTACATGACAACCAAAGTCGCCAAGAATTGACGAGCCTTAAATATGATATGAATCACAGGGTCGATACGCGTAATGTTTGCAAAAGCCGTCCGTCGGTTCGGGATAGGCTGAAACCACGTCTGATAGAGAAAATCATTAGAAACGAGTCTTGAAAATTGAAAATGGAGAATCAAGAATTTCAACATCACAATTGGATTGGTCGTCGCCCTATCAAAAATTATTGAAGCGAGAAAAACGACGTTCCGTACGTCGGGGATAAAATTACCATTTTGCCCCTCAAGTTTAAGTCTTGCCCATGCAAATAAGGAAGGGCATTTTGGTCTTTATCCCTACCCCATAGCTGCCAAAAAAGTGGGTGAATTATGGCCATTGGATCAAGTTGAATGACATTGAGGACAAGTGTCAAGAGATGGATTAAAGAGTGATCAAATCCACTATTCCTCACCTCCCATTCAACCCCATTGACTTGAGCCTTGTATATAGCAATTTTCACTCTCTCTCCTCACTCATTGATTAGCCATACACTCCCCTCAACTCACCGAAACCTCTTCTTCTTCCTTCTTCTTCACTGTTCGCAGGCGACAGTTTTTGGAGCTGCTGTTCGCCGCCGTCGACGCCACCTTCCGTCCGCCACCTTCCGTCCGCCACCTGGACTCCGGCCGATCACACTCTCCTAGCCCCACGTCCTGCCGACCTCCTTGAACTGGAAGCAAGCCGTTTGGACCATCAAGGAGCTCCGGCCAAGCTTTTTCCCGGAAGTCAACGAAAACTAATCCAATCTGAGGTAGTTGATGCTTCTGACCCCTTAGGAGGCCGAAATGTTGGAATCTTGAGGCTAAATTTTGTGGAGATTTAGGGAACATATATATCTATATGTGGTAAAAATTTAAGCTTGATTTGATGAAGTTTTGACCCCAAATGAGTCTTGTGAATGTAGGACAGAAAACTGTCGGTTATTAACCTTGGAGGATCCGACGACTCTTGACGGAATTCCGGCGACGATTCGACTTCAAACCCACGGTGAGACCCTTAGACCCTTAGATAGACATGTTAAAAGGTAGGTTAGTGAGTAAATAATGGATTTGGTAGAGATTTAGGACCGGTTGTACTCGGCTTGCACAGAACCGAAAAGAACCGGTTCGGTTCTACGCAAGGCCGAATCTGTTGGGGTTAAGGGCTGGTGATTTTGAGCCTCAAATTGGTGATTAAGACATACTAGGATGATGAGGATTATGTTATGGGCATTTGTGGTTCATGGATTGAGGAATTGGACATGAAAATTGACGGATTTGTTGGATTTTACTAGGTTGCGCGGTGAGATTGGTCTTGGACCATTGGGGGCCGAACCTTTGAGGGCCCAAGAAGAGAAATTTGTGATGCCAAACTCAAGGTAAGGGAATCCTAAACTTAGGATAACAAGATTGGACTCGATTGGGCGAGTCGGACGTTGAGATGATTTCTTGAGGAGCTTAGTGTGATTGGTCTTTGTGAATGCCAAGAGCGTATAAATGAGTTGAATAATTGCATATGCATGCCTCTTGAGTAATTGGTCACATTTGTATGTTTATTGACTCGTTTCACATGCCATGGATGTCTTGTTTATGCATGAGATGTTTATGCAAAAGATGCGCTTGACCTTGTGTGCATGAATTGTGGTTGTGGCATGGCGGAGACGAGGCAAGACCCTGAGGTATATGAAATGCGGGGTGGAGAAAAGCCTGATGCGATCTAATCGCGGGCATGAGGAAGGCCTGATGCGATCTAATCGCGGGCATAAGATTGAGGCAGGTTGAAAACATTGGATGTGGTGAAGTGGCAGGATGAGTGTGCATAATCATCTGAGTGTGACATGATGTCATAGTTGCATGCCTGTCTTCTGTATGTTGTGTCTTTACTAGTATGTGCCTGATATGTCTGAGTGGAATTTTGTGGTAGATGACTGCCTGAATGGACGGTCGGCCTAACCTAGGGTTAGGATTCTTTTACTGAGATGTGTATCTCACCCCTTTGGGGACCCTTATTTTTTTACAGATCCTATGCCTTGATCATGTGGTCTAGTAGTTTTGGAAATCCTAAGGAGATGACAGTGTATTTTGATGAGTTCCCTGACGGTGAGGGGACCATATATGTGAGGAAGTGTACGATCGTGTGGGTAAACGATGGTAGCCCAAACTAGAAGCCTCATAGGTACGAGGCGTGGTTTAGGAAAGTTGGGGACGAGTCGATTGGGCCGCTGAAGCCCCATGAGATGCCCCAGGGAGTAATCCCTAATTGGTGCCACCCCGGTAGGGACCAGGACCAAGCCAAGGTATCGGTAGTCGGTTCTAGGAACGGACTGGAGAGGACCCCGACTCTGGAGTTTACTGAGGATAAGGTCATTGTGTTGGAGGCAACCGAGGAGGATCTCGCTGAGCCGTCATATGAGAAGACCATAGAGGATACCATTGAGGTCCGTTGAGAGACGTTCTCCAAGTATAAGCCGACGGAGGAAGCCGAGGACTCCAGCAGCTCCTCTTAGGGATTCTAGTTTGTGACTTGAGCTTCTGTGGCGACCATGACCTTTTTTATTTTGGATTTTGATGATGGTCCATTTTGCATGCTCACCCGGTCACCCCCTTGCTTATCGGATTCTAATAGCTCTGTACTTGTATGAACAGTCGGTTATTATGTACGACAGTTTTATGCTATCCAGGTCTTACTTAATTTATATTTTGTACGGAGGAGTTGCTTTATTACCGCTTCCGCATGCTTGATATATTTGTTATATCTCTCGGCTTAGATTGTGAATCTTGAGACCGCGAGAGATTATGTGGTTTGCTTGCAGAGAGTCGCGTGCTCGTGCCATGGGCGTGGGGTGTGACAGTATTTCCCCTTCTTCTTTACTCAATTTTCTTGTTAGTATCGTCTTTAGGAATCATTGTTAATGAATGATTTAGGTGAGTACTGACACTTTAATTAATTGAAGCAGCTAGTGTTGTAGAAAAACCATTGCTTCCATCTATCATTTGCTGTACAAAAATGTCTTTGACCTATGCCAAATGGCATCGTGAAGCAAACGAGAGGGTAGCGATTGCCTGGTCAGTCTGATGTTGCTATGGTTAATTCAGATCTGGCTTAGGATCAAGTCTACTAGCAGACGCTGAATGTGTTGATAGTCCAACGTGTTGATCAGTCCCTTTCGTTATTGTTTTATATACAAAAAGAAAACGCGTTTATAATTGTACATTACTTTTTGTAAATAACCACCGGATTTTTTTTTCATAAAATAACAAAGTTATATAGAAAATACAAATGAAATATCAAATGTAGGACATCTCCGAACTTTTTTTTTTATAGGTCCTTTTGTTATGTCCGTTTCGTAAAACGCATTTATAATTGTACGTTACTTTTCGTAAAGGATACTGGATTTTTTTTCATAAAATAACAAAGTTATATAGAAAATACAAATAAAATATCAAATGTAGGACATTTCCGAACTTTTTTTTGCCGCACCTTTTGTTATGTCCCTTTTGTTCTTTTATATACGAAACGAAAACGCGTTTATAATTGTACTTTACTTTTCGTAAATAACACCGGCTTTTTTTTTCATAAAATAACAAAGTTATATAGAAAAGACAAATGAAATATCAAATATAGGAAATTTCCGAACTTTTTTTTTGGCCACATCTTTTGTTATGTCCCTTTCGTTCTTTTTATATACAAAACGAAAACGCGTTTATAATTGTAAGTTACTTTTCGTAAAAAACACCGGCTTTTTTTTCATAAAATAACAAAGTTATATAGAAAAGACAAATGAAATATCAAATGTAGAACATTTCCGAACTTTTTTTTTGCCACACCTTTTGTGATGTCCCTTTCGTTCTTTTATATACAAAACGAAAACGCGTTTATAATTGTATGTTACTTTTTGTAAAGAACATCGGCTTTTTATTTCATAAAATAACAAAGTTATATAGAAAAGATAAATGAAATATCAAATGAAGGACATTTTCAAACTTTTGTTTTTTGCTGCACCTTTTGTTATTTCACTTTCGTTCTTTTATATACAAAACGAAAACGCGTTTCTAATTGTTATATCCCTTTGTTCTTTTATATATATATATAAAGAGAGACTCTTGTATTTACATTGGTATCACATTGGTGCCGGTGTTGATGTTTGTATTTAAAGGAAATAGGTGAACATCCATTACCATTACAAGAGCGAATCAAAATCAACAAAGTTCTGACAAGAATGAAAATTGTACATTATTTAGTACAACATTGTGAATAGGAGCATTTCTAATCGATGTTGATATTTCTGAAGCCACTTAGCACATCTCGCAAGTTGTCACCCCTTGCATTCTGTAGCTCTCGTACAGTTACTTGAAGCGAAACTTGAGTATGTTCTAATTCTTGTATAGTCAATTGATGCGAAAATTGGCTATGTTCCAGCTCTCTTCGATTTTTTCCAACTCCATTTCCAAATCTCTAATTATACGGCTACATCCACTCAGACAAGCATGGTCCTAATTATACAAAAAAAGAAATCATATAATTGTTATATCCTAAACCAATTGGCTTCGTTCCTAATGACCAAACATGCCCCCCAAAAAGTCTTAACCCGCGAAGAAATGCTTCGCCCCATAAAAAATTAATGATTAAACCAAAACAGAAAGGCGGTCTGCGATTACCTTCGCTAAGCAAGGAGCGAAGGCGTCGTAGAAGAAGGTCTCGGTGAACGAAATCTCGGACCTGGGCTTGAGATTCGCCGACGGTCGAGAAACGGAAGCCAAAGCGCACGTAGGATCCGGGCGGAATGGCGGACAAAGAGGGGGGATTAAGGCTTTCTTCGGTGAACAGTGGAAGAGTTCGATGGAGAGAGATCCGAATAGAGGGGAAAGAAAAGGAAAGATCAGAGATTCTTTAATCTCGTTCTTTTATTTTTATTTTTCGAAATTTGAAATTCAAAATCAAATAACGCTTGTTTTTGTGCATTTTGGCCAGAGCTTTAATCTTAGCCGTCCGATGCGAACGGACGACTGAGATTAAAGCAAGATCAGGCCCTGACCTTCCTTACCGTGGTAAGAGGATCCCGATCCAGACTGGAGAGGGAAAGGAGAATTTGTACTCGTGCTTGAATCCTACAACTTTTTATTTTTCCTTTTTTTGTGTATGAAAATTAGGATGGAACTGGAGAGCCCGCCATGGATGGGATTTGGAGCAAATGAGATCGTGAGATGGAGATTCTTCGCACGTGGCTTCAATAAGGGGCTTTAAAAACCCTGGAAGGCCCAATCGTCCAAACGGGCCCAATGGCCCAATCAGCTCGACCCGCGATACTCCTTTTTGTTTTTGTTTTTGTTTTTTTTTATAAATAAAACTTGTTCTTTTCATGAGCTTGTTTTTAATGCAAGTGGACTTTCACTTTTTTACCCAATTCCCATTTTTTTATTGCTTTTACAGTTTTACTCCATTTCAATAGATTCTTCTACTATCGTAATAAGTATTTTTTGTTAACGTTTTCTTTTCATTTTTTACCACTTCATTTTTTTGTTGTTTTAACATGATTATTGTATCAATTTAAATTTTTGAAAATACGTGGGTGAGTTTAGGGGTGATTGGTTCACAAGATGTATGGTTTTACCCTAGAACCGAGACCCATCCGCTAGGAACCGGTTCCGCAAAATGCGAACCATGAACCAATCGCTTTTTCTATGAACCGTGAACCAACCAAACCATCGATCCAGTTCGATTTTTGGTTATGTTTCTACCGAGCAAAAAATGAAAAAAAAGAAAATGGGCGAGGAAACAAATTCACCTTGTTCCATTGCAAGCAGTCATAAGATTATGCTCCAAGAAAGCATAAGGACAAAATGAAACAACTCAGTAAAATATGGTGTGTAGCACTTGCAGAATAATGAGAAGAAGACAATGGAAACCAACCATGGCCAGTGAGGAGAGCCGGAGGGGATATGTACAGGTTTTACCACGCCATTTCTCAAATGAATCATTCACTACTAATGATAATACCAAATTGGAAATAAACTCTACTATGTTACATATTGAAGTAGTTAGATGAAGCTACCAAATTAAGATGATTCACTTAACATTATACATTCAAATTATATAAGGAGGCTGGTTCATGGGTCGGTTCGCATTCAAATCCGTAAACCGAACCGATAAAACCGATTTTGAAAAATTGAAATTGAGAACCGAACTGTACTCGCCAAAAACCATCCAAAATCAATTGGTTGGGTCCCACCCGGTCCAGTTTGGTTGGATCGTGGTTTTTCTGATCACCCTTAGGTGAGTTTTAGAATTTCTTGTATGTAGCCAGCATTTCTTGTACCATCACTTAGAATTCATTTCCTTTCCATTAGTGGAGTCTCACGCATTATCTTTGTGCATCGATATGGTATATGGAAGTAGAATAAGTATCATTGCTTCCCAATGATTATATAGTGCAAGCGAGTAAAGAAAGATTAACTCAATTATGTCAGATTTAATTCAACTAACAAAATGAATACCGTTCACTTTAAGTACTCTTACCTACAGATTTTTGGTATTAATGCCAAATTATCTTCACATGTGTACAAGCAACTAAAGGTTTTAGAAGAGATTTTTCTTTTTTTACACTGTACTCTACCTTTTGTCCTCTTAATTGAGTTACTCTTTCTTCTTCTGCTTAAGTTTCCATTTAATAAAGTTGAATAATTAGATAAATTTAACAAATTGAGTACATTTAATAGCTATAACTATACAAAGTCATACATATTAAGATCTATTTAATGATCTTACGAAAAAAGACCAGCATATGTATATAAAATAGGATTGAGGTTAATGCATTGAGAGATAGAGAGAGAAAAAATATTTTCCTCACCGCTCAAAATAATTAGTTGATAATAGATAATACCTTTTATCGCTTCAAATAATTAGTCCATAAAATATATTTTTATCATCAACAATAATTTATGTCTAAACATATTCATGAAAGATAGGAAAAATTTCAAAAAAGAGCCTGAAATCCTCTCATTTTCTCAAATAAAGGCCATAAGTAAATTTGGTTTCAAATAAAGGCATGAAGTTGCATAATACGTTTCAAATAAAAGGGTGAAGTGGCTATAAATTTCAAAAAAGGGCTTGGCTTAAACGGCATTTTTGTAATTTCTTATTTTGATTATTTATTTATTTTTTTCTCTATTTATTCCTTTTTTTATTTTCAAAAATTAAAAATAAAAAAAATGGCCACACCACATGAAAGGGCTACCCGTCCCGCTTGTGGCAGCCAGCCTACCGTCAATGGGGGGTCGATGGGGGCGGCAGAGGCCGAATGGAGTCGCCAATGCCTCTGCGAGGGCCTAGGACCGGACAACGGTCAATGGCCCTCGCCTTGACCAGGGCCCCTCCCCTAGTCAGGGTGGGGTTCGGCGACCCCCCACCCAAATTTGGTAGAGGGCCTGGCGGTGGGGTAGCACAACCTCCCGCCTTTGTATTTTTTTTAAAATTTTTTTGCTAAATTTTGCAGAAATAAAAAATAAAAATATGATAAAAAAATAAAAAAATAATAAATATAGAAAAGACTGAAATGTCCTTAAAATCATACCTTTTTTTTTTTAAATTTCATAGCAATTTAAAACCTTTTTTTTTAAATTTCATGACCAATTCAGACCCTTATTTGAAACAACATTCACTTCAAATCCTTGTTTGAAAAAATGAGGGTACTTTAGGACTTTATTTGAAATAAAGTTCACTTGGCCATTACATGAGAAAATGAGAGGGCTTCGGGCACTCTTTTGGAATTTTTGCTGGAAGATAGAAATATTTTTTGTACTTTTTGCAAGAGTTGCAAAACTTTAATTTTCAAGAAAATATTTTCTAAATCATTCAATTTATATGAAACAAACGGACCCTACGTATGGAATCTTCATGAAACTTTTTATAAAAGTTTCTTGGAGCAGATTGTACTATTGCTTCTCACAGTATTATTTGTGCAAATTTTTAGTGATTAAACTGTTTCTCATGCCAATAGGCTTGCAACCTGCTGGTAAAGGAATTAAGGGGGGTGAAAATGTTGGCTCATATATATGAAAGTTCGACTCCTATACTTTGCAAAGAGGTATAGCAAAAGTCAGATAGAATATAGTTATTTAAAGATAGTGTGACGCTTGAAACTTCGACGTTTGTAAGAAAACTGGATTAAATGAATTTTAAGCATGAATTCCAACCTAGTAACTAAAATTGGATTTATGAGGAATTAAGAGTATCTCCTTATCCAAAAAATAATTAGATTGTCCTGAGACGTCGGTTAGAGAAGGTCAAGCCTTGGTAATCTAGCCGTTAGATCGCAATATTGAGACCCTTCGCACTCGACGCTAGGTCTGATCGAACTCTAGTTGTGAAAATACTAAAATGCCCTCAGTTTTGGTATCGATAGGCTAATTTTATCCTTAATGAGCCAATTATGAGAACGTCCTTAGATATTATGTGTATAGGACGAGATAGTGAATAATGCGATTTGACAGTGAGCCCTACTCCCATCACTCTCACTCTTATCTCTCTCTCCCCTTTTCTTTCTCCCTTCTCATGTAGGGGTGAGCAAATGAGACCGCCTAAATCGGGATCAAATCGATTCAAGAGGCGTATGGTTCGATTCTTGGTTCCTAAAATTAAAACGGATGATCGGTCGGTCAGGTTCCCGGTTCCAAGGATATAGGATCGGATAGTGTTGTGGCTAGCGTTATCCCTAGAAAGGGGTGGCTAGGTGATTATAGTGCAATCTCAAAGTTTATCGCAGAATTCAAATTGCACTGGCGTTATTATGACATCTTAGATAAGTGAAACATAGTATATCACTATGAACGATTCTTATGCAGTTTAACTATCACAAGAATATAATATGATCAGAGTAAGAGATAAAGAAGACTGCACTGAGGGTTTATAATGGTTCAGCCTTGGTTGAGCCTACGTCCATTTCTTCGGCTATTAGCCAATCGGCTAGATTCCACTAGTAAACTGCTTAAAATGTAATAGCTTAGTGATCTCCTTGAGACGTAGGATCCCATACCAAACGCTCAACACTCTTGTGTACTCTTTCTCATAATTACAATGGATGAATCAAGAAGTATATATAAAATGAAGTACTCTTGATCTAAGAATCATGAGCACTTTTCCCTTTTAACGCCAAACTTAGTTCTCTTCGATCTTAAGATGTCTTTTATACTCCTCCGTCTCCAATCCAACCATTGCAAGGCTTCTAGAAAAGGTCTCTCCAAAACTTTCCATTTGGACAAGACATACACTAAAAAAAGATCTCGTAGCCGTTGGGGATAGCCAAAGGAAAGTCTTCCCTATTCGGATCAAATCGCCCATATAATTATGATCCTGAGTTTCCATAGATTTTTTCGTTCATTTGGAAAGTTGTATATGTCTCCATGATTTCTCATCTTTAATTGATCTCTATCCCCAAAAATCCTCAAGAATGATCCAGCTCGATTGTATCCGTTGTAATGTATCAATTAAGTACATTTCGAAGTCCTCTTCAAGTTGTGATTATTGCACGTGAAAACTCCACCCAGAGCTTGATCATCATTCCAATATCTGAGCTATCTTGACTCAACCTTTGAGCTCGACACAGCATCTGAGTCCCCCAGAAATCACACTGAGCAAAATATTTTTACCAGATTCAATCATATGCATCCTCGTACCAAAGGACAATATACAAAATAAGTATTTCATGGCATTATCTCGAAACTTAAGAGTACTTGGATTGTTTTGTCAATTTCAAAATCATCTAGGGTTTTTCTCAACAATCTCCCCCTTTTTGATGATGACAAAACTATCTACAAAAGTAATAATTGTTTGAATAATAAAGATGAGCAACTAGAGTCTAGTTACTCATAGTAGAGTCTTGCAAAAAATAATTTTATCAATCTGTCCTTCGTTCTTCATTGCAACAATAAGTTCTGAAGTTCAAAAGTTGATATTTTAATATTACAAACAATCTTAGAACTTGTGATAGCGCTTAAAATTTAGATTTTAAGCATAAGTATAGTTTCAGAGCATTTAAGATGTATAGACATGTGATTCTAATTGATTTCATAAGACCTTAATTACATGTATGACAATCTTGAGCAGTATAATAAGTGAGAGCATAATTATTGTGATTTAGAATTACTAAACAATAGCTCAGAACTTGTATTTTTTAACATATGCTTAGATTATAGCGATTGTAGCATGCTTAAGTTAACCTGTTTTGGTAAATGAAATGCTCAAAGTAAAGAACTTGTTCAGCTACTCAGCTTAAGAAAGAAATGATATTTCTTTTCAGATCTCGTTTCTGCTGAACATGGGAACTTATGTTCTCATATTTCTAACTTGACAACCTATGAACCTGTATATACTTCTCAACATGCATATCCTATTTGTACTCGCAAAATATGGTTTTCATAGCATAATACATTCACTTATATTGTTGTACATGATATAGGATATATGCACAAAATATTCACAAATACATAGTATAGCATTCATAGGGTTCAATAGTATTTGTAATTTTTGTAACTTCTCCCTCTTTTTGTCATCAGTATAAAAGGTTCAAAAGAATAACATGTAAGGTCAAGCATAACCAATAAAGCATGGAGAAATAATGTTACTCTCCCTGAATTTAATATTCATCAAATAAAACACAAAAGGATGAAACATATCACTTAATATAGATGATTACTCCCCATGAACTTTATATCGTCTGATAAGACAATAACAATAGAAAACAGTTACGCATGCATTGGTCATAAAGAAGTTACCTAAACATTCAACAAAGATCAATATCCATAGTGATAAATATCCAACAACAACACCAACAAAATCTAACTTCATAACTCCAATAAAATGCACAATCAATGCCAAACATCAAAAAGATTAAAAGTATTTGAAAACATGAAAAATCTTTTCAGTAATTTTGGCCTGATTGTGAAGTTGATGGGGCTAGATTTGATTGGGTTTGGCTTGGTGGTATTTGGACCAGGACAAACTTGGATAGGTTGCTCAGTTTCTAATTAATGTCCTCCTTCAGATTGAGGATAACCTTGTCCATCTGACCAAGCTAAGAATTTGATAGTTCTTGAACAGTTTTCTTCCTTAGTTTAATCTCAGCATCCACCTTGGCACCCAAGCCAGCAATATCTAAGTGCAGAGAAGTTCAAATATCCGTCAATTTCTGATCCATTTCTCTCTGTCTCAGTACCAGTTTCCTTAGAAGCTCTTAGTCATAGGCATTGTCTATGTCGTCAGTCTGAGTTCCCACATTGGAAGACTCTCCTTGAGTCTTAGCATATTTTTCAGATGATGAAACTGACTTGCCTGGGAAACAACTATGCCAACAGCAGTTATATTATCCATTTCAGTATCCTCCCCTTCAAACATGATTTCTTGTGGTATTTCCCCTCCACTTCTAAGAAAATATGAGAGACTGACTCGTTTAATCTTTTCTTTCTGTTTTCGGGCCTCTTCCTCCTTCCTTTCTTCTCTCTCTTTTTCTTCTCGTTCCTTCTCCTTTCTCTCTTGTTCTTTTGCCTCTTTCTCTTGCTGCTCCAATTGGTTTGTAGGGACATCCTCGTGGGTTGACTTGACTATTGTCTTCACCGGATCTTCAGTTTTATTTCACTCACTAGAGAGCTGTCAGAGTCATGTTCTCTTTCAATTCTTTCAAGCAATACTCTGGCAAGCTTTCTCTTCTTGATTGCTGATCTGGTAGGCTTGTGAGCCACCATTTTAATCCTCATCTTTCGGGTGGATTCTAAGGATGATTGTTGGTGTGGCTTGTGGAGTCTTGTCAAGAAGTTATGCCTGAGCAGATTGCTCTTTTCCCTTGTTCTGTAGCAGATCAATCAGAATTACTTGCTTCTTTTTATCCCACTGCTGTCCATCTTCAAATTTGTATCCCATTTTTGTGAGAAAAGTCTCACCAGTGCTACCCTGAGGCAACTCAACAGATATGAGTTGTAATGGTATTGCTATCCTTAGGTACTCAAAGATCCTGCTAGTCAAGGATCCATAGGGCAACTGACCTTTGTTCTTCTTCACAGTTTTTCTCATGAGTAGAAAAATTAGATGAGCAAGAGAAAAAGGTTTACTATTCAAGATAGCCCAAATAAGTTTTGGCTCATATTTTGGGACGTCTGTTTTGGAAGATCCCTTTAGTCTAAGGCAGTTGATAACTACCTTGTGCGTAATTATGGTTCTCAATTAGAAGTAGTGATGCTCAACATGGGGTTTGTTTGATCTGGACATATTGGGATTCCCAGACAATTTTTTGTAGACATTTTCATCAGAAATAAGAATTTTTGTGAAAGTAGAAAGCTCAGTTTGAAGAATGTCGGCAAGGTCTGCAGCACTCAGATTAATATTTGGCTCACGAAAGGAGAACCGAATCGCATCTCTATCAATCATTGTGAAATTTGAGTAAAAATATGCAGTCAATTCAAGATAGCATGGAGTGTTTAAGGAACAGAATGAATATAGTTGTAGGTTTGTGAGAGGATAAATGATTTGTAAGCTGTTTCTCTAGAAAATGCTAGACTTAATAGATCTATTAGGCATGACACCTCGAGCAAGCAAAACCTCATAGCATTTTTTATGCTTTGCTGTCCTAGACAGTTTATTTGCATTCTCTTCATTAGCCAAGAATGTCATTAGCAAAGGCTGAAAATGGGCATATGTTGCCTTATCATCATCTTCCCACGAATGATCACTAACAGATATCTCTTCCTCAACAGTCTCAATTATAATAGAAGGTTCACCAACCTTCTCCTTTTCATTTTCAGAGGATCTAACTTTGTGAAGTTCATTACCCACTTTGGTAGCCTACCAAATGTCTAATTGGGTTAACATTTTACTAAATTTCTGTATCTCTCCTTCATCGAAAAATCCTTTTTTACGCACAAGTTCAAGAATATCATGTGCAGGTCTTCCCTGTAATCTCATAGCCTTAATCAGATGAGACGTGGCTCTAGCTAGATAGATTCTCTTATCAATAGGAAGATTAGCTTGTTCCTCAAGTGTTTGAGTTACTGCTTTTATGTTGCGATCCTGTAGCTTCTTCTTCCATCTTTCAACAGTTTCAGGAGATCCTTGAATTTTGATTCCTGCAATAAGATTTTCGCCTTCTTTTATCCCTCTTTTCGCCTTATATCTTCTGGGTGATTCGGTCAGATCAGAAGAGGTAGGAGCATCACTCACGACTCTAGGTTTGTGCGATTCAAGTCGACCAGATCTATGGGAACAGGTTGATGGGGTTTTCTTCATGGAGGAAGCTTTTTCTGCCATTGTCGCTGGATGAGTGAGAGGATTTTAATTGAGAGGTTTTAGGGTTTCTGTGGAAAAATTGTGGAACTGCTATTTGGGAAGAGTTGGAGAGTGTATGAGAAACAGAGTGTTTCCTTTGAGTTTTGAGGAGGGACGACGATTAACTTTTGGCTTTTGTCTTTTAAAGAATTAGAAACCGCCTTAAGAGAATATTTAAAAAGATATGAAAATTAATTTTGGAAAGTTTATATTCAATCAATCAATTTAGATCAATCAATTAAATCAAGCAATCAATCAATTAAATCAATCACGGCAATCGGCACAATCAACACAATCACAATATTTGCAGAATATTTAGAAAAATTGTGATGGTGCGTACCTTATTTGTTGCCTGAAATATAACTACTTCAACATCAACATCAACAACATCTTTATCCCAAACTAGTTGGGGTCGGCGGCCGATGAACCCCAAAAAATCATAAAAATAAAAGCAGAATTAAGGGAGGGAAAAGAGATAAATGTGTAAAAATAAATAAGTAAATATATCTATCTATCTATCTATACACTACCGCTCCACAACACTAATATACTTCCTCCACTTCGTCCTAAGACAAACCGTACGCCAATCTATTTTTCATTCCATTAAATCTTATTTTACTGCTTTCTCCCAAGTAAGTTTCGGCCGACCTCTTGCTTTTTTCGTGTTATGCTCTCGATAACAAACTTCTGTTCGTGCCGATGCATCTAAAGCCTTCGGAGGATATGCCCAAACTATCTCAATCTATGCCCTCTCATCTTTTCCGCCACCGGTTCTACTCCAACTTTTCGTCGAATCTCTTCATTCCTTATCTTATCCATCCTTGTATGACCACATATCCACCTTAACATCCTCATTTCCACTACTCTCATTTTATGCTTATGTTTCCTTTGTGCTGGCCAACATTCAGCTTCGTATAACATGGCAGGTCTGACTGCTATTCTATAAAATTTTCCTTTTAACCTAAGAAAAATTTTGCGATCACACAAAAATTTCGATGCACTACATCATTTCATCCAACCTGTTATGATTCTATGGCTTACATCCTGATCAATCTCTCCCTCCTTTTGCAATATTGATCCCAAATACCTTCTGTCCGAGCATATTTACGGCTTCTTGATCCCCTCTTCCTACGGTGTCAAACTCACACTTTAAGTATTCCGTCTTACTTCGACTTAGCGTAAATCCTTTAGACTCTAACGTGCTTCTTCATACTTCTAAATTAGCGTTAATCCCGGCCCTGATCTCATCAATAAGCACGATATCATCTGCAAATAGCATACACCACGACACCTCATCTTGAATATCTTTTATTAGCTCATCCATTACTAGGGTAAAAAGGTAAGGGCTCAAAGCAGAATCTTGGTGTAAGCCTACTGTGATTGAAAAATAACTTGATGTGACATTACAAGCCTTCACACATGTGGTAGCACCGTCAAACATGTCCTTGATTGCCTCGACATACTTTGAATGTACTTTTTTCTTCTCAAGAATCCACCACAAAACCTTTCTTGGAACCCTATCGTACGTCTTCTTGAAATCAATAAACACCATATGGAGGTCCTTCTTTCTTTTTCGATATCTCTCCATCAATTGTCGTATTAAGAAAATAGACTCCATGGTAGATCTTCCTAGCATAAATCCAAATTGATTGACAGAAACTTTGGTCTCTATTCTCAAATGATGCTCAATAACTCTCTCACACAGCTTCATTGTATGGCTCATAAGCTTGATGCCTCTATAGTTAGAATAATTCTAGATATCCCCCTTGCTCTTGTATGTAGGCACAAGCATACTCTTTCTCTATTCATTAGGCATCTTATTAGTATGGAGGATCTTGTTAAAAAGACTAGTTAACCAACTTATTGCTACATCCCCTAAGCATCTCCACACTTCAATAGGAGTAGCATCGGGTCCCAAGACTTTACTGGTCTTCATCTTTTTTAATGCCTCCCTAACTTCCCGTGCTTTAACTCTACGCACAAACCTTTTATTTGAATCATCAGAAGTATCTTCCAAATCCACCTCACTTCTATCGCTCTCCCCATTAAAAAGTTTGTTAAAATAACTCATCTACCTGCCCTTGACGTCTTCATCTCTTATCAAGAGTGTTTGATTTTCATCCTTGATACATCTAACCTGTGTCAAGTCTTTACTTTTCTTGTCCCTTGACATTGCAAGTCTATAGATGCCTTTTTATCATTCTTTACTCTCAAGTTTGTTATACATATCGATGAAAACCTTGCCTCTGGCCTCTCGTACAGCTTTTTTGGCACTTTTTCTCACCAATCCAAACTTTTACAAATTTTCTTCATTAGGACAGTTATGTAAGCATCTAAAACACTCATTCTTCTGCTTAATTACCTCCTGCACCTCTTCATTCCACCACCAAGTTTCCTTTGTTTGAAATATAATTACTTACGCTCCAAAAATTTGAATGATCAAACCTTTAGTCGTTTCTACTCAGAAGGTGTCATTCTCATATGATGCTTTAAGTTCTGAGTTTCTTGTAATCATTAAGTTTCTTCAAATGACGCTTTGACATCCTACTCAGAACGTGGAGTAGCCACGTGGTTCAATAGGAGCTGTCGGATTAAATCCGAATAACCGAAAAATAGAAAAACACAGAACTGCGTTGTTTTAGAGGAAAGGTCGCGCGGGTCCGGGTTCCAGTTCTAGTGGATTGGTTCGACCAAGTCTGAATTATTTTTAATAAAAAATTCAAAAATGATTTCAAAAATAAAAAATAAAAAAATCTAGAAAATTCTAAAAAATGCCAGAACAATTCTAGAAAATACCAAAAAATGTAAGAAAATTGTTAAAAATTCCTAGACACTCCAAAAATTAGATCGAGGAATAACCATAGACAACTAGTCAATCCTATTTTTTAGATTTCTTATCCGTTCTTCTGGAAATTGACGATATTAAACTTTTGGGGTAAATCGCCTCCTTTTTATATATGAGATAGGTCAAGAATGCTAAGATAGGAGTTACGGTCAGTTAGGTGATCAATTCTTCTGCTTGGATTTTTGAATCTTGTCCTTTTTTAAAAAATGACGATTTCACCCTTAGAAGGGTAAATCGTCTTTCTTATTCCGATCGAGTCGTGAAAATTGCTCAAAATTAGGATTAGGGTCAGTTAGGTGATCAATCCTTCTATTTGGGATTTTCACTTCTCATCATCTTCCGTAATGACGATTTTACCAATCAAAGGGTAAATTGCTTCTAAAATTCTAGAAAAATTCTAAAAATTCCCGAAAAATAAAAAATTGATTGGTTTGGCGATCAATCCTATTTCCACCATCTTTTGACTCCACATTTCATTTGAAATGATAAATTTGCCCTTTTAAGTTAAATTATCTTTAAACTCTTTAAAATTACGATTTTGCCCCTCATGGGTAAATCATATCAAGAATACTCATGAGCCTTGATTGACATTTCTCTAAGCTAATAGAGCCTTACTAGGGATGTCACGTTGTATTCATGTGATTCATCTGCACGTTTTAGATCCTTGATTTGCGCATTTATTTCTACTGATTGTGAGTGTTAGAATAATCACTCCTATCTGTATGAACTCCTAGATTTAGGGTCTGTACCCCATTCATCTGCATGAAATCTTAGAATTAAATAAATCATTCAACTTAGGTGGCGAAAGGGCGTCAACTCTGATAATTGGCGTAATAAAGTCCCCGATCCCATTTATCTGTTTTCCATAGAATTGAATAGAGTGCTCCTAACTATTCGACAGGGTTTCCAATCATACTTTTCATGAAACAATTGGTGGTAACTCCTTGGCATGTACACGTATCACATGTACTAGACCGCACTGAAGGTCGACTACGTATACCACCATTGCGATTTGGGTAACGTACCTTAGGAGAGGGTTGTGTCCAACCAGACATCAAATGGCCTATTAGCCCACTCGCCATCCTAATAGGTGGCGGGTCCGAGAGGGTCGCGACAGTAAGATGTCTCTAAATCCTAATAGTAAGATGTCTCTAAATCCTAACTTGAGGTGTTGATAAGTTATTGGTTGAGATTTAAAGTGAATTTGATGGAATTTGGTGCTTGATTATTGCATAGACAACCGAAGGATTAAATTTGCCATTTTGGGGACAGCAGGGTACCGCGACCTTGCGTCGCACATTTTGTGGAATTTTGGTTGTCCTAGGCTCGAAGTAAGTTGTTCCTAACCCTCTATTAGGATGTTAGGTTACGAAGGGATAAATTAGAGTTCGATTCATGAAGATTCATGGGCTGTTTTGACGTGATATGTGTGGAATCGAAATCCGATCGGTTCGAATTGTGACATGGCCGACTAGCTTTAATTGAATGCCATGTTGTTGTGCCAAGAGAATGTTGAATTGATGTTGCGATTGGTCGATGAAGGAGTGCCGTATGTGAATTTAACATGTGATGATTTGTTTGGTTCAATCAAATACACAAATGCTTGAAAGTGCATTCAGTGGATAAAATGTCTAATGTGATGACATGTATTTGCACGATGGCCGAATGGGTGCTAGAATTATATCTGTTTACTTGGGGTTAAATTGTGCCATATTCTTGGTTGTTGTGATTGTTCTTGAATTTGCTTGGCCAATGATTGATTGAATTGAGAGTACATGTGCATGTGATGCCTTGATGCGTTAAACGCGAGGCTTGAGTAGATTGTGAGCCGTTATTACACTGGATTCAACCTAAGGCGTGTTGACACGGGTCACTCTACTGCCCCACAATGACTTAGTGAAAAGATCAGCAAGTTAATCCTCGGTCCGCGTGTATTGAAGCTTTACTTCCTTATTTTGTATCTTTTCTCGCACAAAATGACAATCTATTTCAATATGCTTCGTGCGTTCATGAAATACTGGATTTGAGGCAATATGCATAGCTGATTGGTTATCACAACATAGAACTGAAGGAGATGAGGATGACATGCTGAGTTCGGATAACAACATCCTCAACCAAAATAACTCACTAGCCAAATGAGCCATGGGTTGATATTCAGCCTCTACACTCGATCAAGACACAACTTGTTGCTTCTTACTTTTCCAACTCACAAGATTGCCCCCGAAGAACACACAATAGCGAAAAATCGATCTCCTATCAATAGGACTCCCAGCCCAATCAGCATCAGAGTAGCCAATGATACTCAGATGTCTATAATTCCTGAACAAAAGACCTTTACCTAGTACGCCCTTCAAGTACTTAATAATACGTAGCACTGCTTCCCAATGTGTAGTGCGAGGAGCACTCATAAACTAACTAACCACGCTAACAGCAAAAGAAATATCTGGCCGAGTGACAGTTAAATAGTTGAGTTTACCCACTAGCCTCCGATACTTACTTGGATCATGAAGTAAGTCACCTTATTCTGTATCAAGTTTCACATTAGAATCCGTTGGAGTGTCGATAGGCTTGGCACCAAGAAAACTAACCTCACTTAGAATATCCAGAACATATTTCTGCCGTGATAAGGAGATACCATCACGGGAGTGGGCCACCTCAATGCCCAAGAAGTACCGTAGATTACCCATATCTTTCGTGCTGAACTCTGTCTGCAAAAATTGTTTCAACTTCTTTATGCTTGCGGAATCACTACCGGTGATGATAATATCGTCCACATATACAATCAGGAGCATACACCCCGTAGGAGACGTGGAGCTAAACACAAAATGATCTACAGTACAATGTTGCAACCTGAACCGAATAACTGCATCACTAAACGGCCAAACCATGCACGAGGAGATTGTCTCAAACCATATAATGCCTTGCGTAAGCGGCAAACACCAGTAGACTCCCCCTGAGCAACAAACCTTGGAGGTTGCTCCATATATACCTCCTCTATCAAGTCGCCATGAAGAAAGGCATTTTTGACATCAAGCTGATGGAGAGTCCAACCATATCGAGCAGCAAGAGAAATGAAAACACAAACTGAAGGTATCTTAGGAGAGAATGTATCATTATAATCAATGCCATAAGTTCTTGTGTAACCTTTGGTAACTAGACGCGCCTTTAGACGCTCAACAGAACCATCCGGCTGAAACTTGACTGTGAAAACCCAACGGCACCCAACAGTTTGTTTGCCATCAAGTAACGATGTAAGCTGCCAAGTCTCATTATCTTGTAGCACCTGCATCTCATCCTCCATAGCCTGCCGCCAATCAGGATGAGGAAGAGCTTCGACAACAGTACTTGGCGCGGACACAGCAGATAAAGAAGCAATAAACGAAGAATATGTGGGAGAAAGACAATCGTAGAATAAAAAATGAGAAAGAGGGTAACAAGTATGTGTACTACTAGACAAACCAGTATAAGGAGCAAATTGAGAATTGGGTTGACCGACACAAGAACGCGTACCTTTGCGCAATGCAATGGGAATATTTGTAGTGGAATCAAGTTCAAAAGAAACTGGCGAATTAGAGGCCGGGTCAACAATTGGTGAAGAAGCATGCATGTTCAATGCGAGCGGCAACTGTACTACCTCACGGTGATCAGAACAGCGTCGTCGATAGGTCTGGGCGAAAAATTGAAACTCAGGTGACGGCCTAGGTACTTCCCTCAAGGGGATAGGTGGTAGTGGAGTCGTGTTTGAGGATAAAATGTCTTTAGAAAGGGTCACCCCCTGGTCAATAGAGGAGTAATATGACTGGTCCTCGAAAAAGGTTACATCGCCGACATATACAACCTCCGATTAACCGAACTGTAGCACTTGTACCCTTTTTGAGTTCGAGAGTACCCAAGAAACACACTTTTCAGACCATGGATCAAACTTATCATGACTAGGACCAAGACGATGCACAAAACAAACACATCCAAACACATGGAGTGGTAAAGAAAAAAGTGAACCAGTAGAAACCAGTAGGATAGAGAATAGAAAAAGGAATGCCCCCATGAAACACGGAGTAGGAAAGTCAATTTATGAGATAGCATGCTGTAAGAATAGCATGGCCTCAGAACATTTTGGGAAGGTTCATATGAAAAAGTATACAACGAGCAACATCTAAAAAATGGCAATTTTTTCATTCTACCACCCCATTCTGCTAGGGGGTACAGGGACAAGATGTCCGATGCAGAATCCCAAGAGATGTAAAAAATGATTGAAAACCAGAGGAACTAGCCATATATTCTTTGGCATTATTAGACCACAAACATTTAATTGAGGTGCGACATTGATTGAGAATCTCATAGTAAAACATACGAAAATAGAAAAAAACTTCAGTTAGATCTTTTATTAAATATAACCATGTTACACGGGAATAATCATCCACAAATGTAACAAAATACTTGTAACCAGACATATCTTTGACACGACACAGTCCCCAAATATCAGAATGTACCAGCTCAAAAGGACTTGATACACGACTTTGGACACGGGAAGGAAAAGACACACGATGATGCTTTGCCAGATTGACATGCATCATACTGGATAGGACTCATAGACTCTGAAATAGGAAGGAAATGATGAAGTATATCAGACGATGCATGACCCATACGACAATGCATCTAAAAAAAGTCAGAGGTGGTGCTCTTCTGTACAGCAGCAACAATAAGATCTTTGTTCAGGTAGTACAGCTCATTCGACTCACGCCCTCCATCAATCATCCATTCGGTCCTCAGATCCTAAAAGACACAACTAATAAACATAAATGTCACAGAGCAGTTCAAATCTCTGATGAGGGAACTAATAGAAAGCAGGTTACATGGAAAGGCTGGTAAATGCTAAACGGATGAGAGAGAAAGAAAGGGACTTAAAGTTACATTCCCTTGACCAGTGATGTGAGACTGTGAACCGTCAGCAAGTGTAATAGAACTAGGAGACACAGAGATAATATCAGAAAATAAGTTAGAATTATCGGTCATATGATTGGTGTTCCCTGAGTCTATAACCCAAGAAGTGGGTGCAGCAGAGAGTAAATAAGACAAATTACCTACTGAAGTTTGTGCCAAAGTAGCAGCAGGAGCAAAGGAATCCATCACCTGGTTGGGACGAATTAAGGACTCATACTCGGCGCGAGACAACCTAATAGTGCTAGGTAGCTCCCGTGTCTGATTAGGTTCTTTTTGCACTGGATACTCAACAACATCAGCATAAGCAGCCTGCAGTCGAAGCTCGGGATGTATAATATAGCAATAAGCCTCAGTATGGCCAGTTCGCTGATAGTGGTGGCAAAAACGAGAACTTCTAGCACCTCTAGCTCCATCACGACCACGATCAAGTAAGAAACCAGATCCGCCACGACCACAGTAACCACGTCCCCAACCTCTACGATTATTGGACGATTGTGAAACCATAGCACTCGCAATCGGAGCAAACGATGAATCAGGTGTGTATCAAAGGATCTGAGAGAAGACTTCATCAACTATTGGAAGAGTATTTTGAGAAGTAATCTGTTGTCAAAGAGAAGAATGAGTAGGGCCAAGCCCCCCGAAGAAATAACATAACTCGCATATCCTCCTTACGTTTGGCTAACTCTCTAATGTCATCAGTAGTAGGTAAATAAGTATCCAGTTTCTCGCAAAGAGTGGTAAACTTGGAGTGATAATCTGATATAGACATATCCCCTACACGAAGATCAAATAGCTCTTCCCAAGCATCACAAACGCGAGTTATATTATCTTGACCCGAAAACATAAGAGCACACTTATCTCAAATGGCTTTAGCTGATATACATCTCATAAACTGATGACTAATTTTGGAATCCATGGTATTCCACAGCAACGTCCGAATTGCAGCATCACCATGCCAATCATCCATCTTCGGTTTATCCGAAGGGGGAAGATAAGTTAAATAACTTTGTTGTTTGGTGGCCAAAAGATATGTCTCAACGGCCATAGACCAAGAAGGATGGTTGGTTCCATCTAGCTTCACAGAACTCAACTTCAGATTAGCAATACCGGTGTCCATGCTCACAACAAACTTATCTGCAAAGTTTTCACCCATAACTCTATAATAAGCTATAAACTTATCCTAATCCAATCCGGTTGTGATTATTTCACCACATAATAAAGTCTCCTCGACCCCCAAAGACAAAAAAAAATTCAACTAATCAGCTTCATATCAGCTAAAAAAAAATTAAGAAACACTCCATGAATGGACCAATATCTCTAATTAAGAGTAACCCACATAGTTATGAAGCCTAATCAACAAGCCAACACTTCAACGCTCCTGCTTTGAAACTCAATAACCATCAATCCACCAAACAAACAAACCTATGAGCCATAACCAAGCAATAGAGGTCAAAACCGAGTGGTAGGGTGCCGGATTTGGGTTTGCCGATGATGGATAACACTTCAACAAGTTTGAACTACGTCCCAACAAGGCTCACTGATCATGGACGACACCAGATTTGGACTCACCAGCCTAGGCGACGCTGGTCGACATCCCTGCAAGGCTCGCCGAGTTTCGGCGACTCCGAATCTGGCCTTGCCGGGCCTAGTCGACGTCAAGGGATGCCAGAACTAGGCTCGCCGGCCTAAGCGACGCTGCTGCAGGGCTCACTGGATCTGGATGAGCCTGGGTCTGAGTTCGCTGGGCCTTTCGACGCGAGATCAGTAGATTCTTGTGAGAAGAGCCTTGCTGCAGAGCCTCGCTGGTTGGTGGTCGAAGGTGGATCGTGGTCGAAGGTGAGCGGCAGTTTGTGGCGGTGTTTGGTGTGAACGATTGTTGTAGGGTAGCTCTGATACCATGAAAGCGGTAAAACAGAGAAGAAGAAGAATCTGTATAATGATAATAAGGGATTATACAAATATATAGCTTAGTAATAACTAAAAAGACTAAACTACCCTTATTAACAATAAGTAACGTTTCAACAGGTTTCACTACTAATCTCTGCTACTAAAGTCCAACTAAGCCCGATCAGCAATTTGGTTCCGTTCAATATGGCTCAAACATGATTTGGTTTGATTAGCTAGTCAATTTTAAAAGTGCAATAGCAATCGAATCGTTACCATCTTTCCCCGAATTTAGCGTGCTAAATCGTACTGAATGGCAATAAATCAGTGCTGTTTAGGAATGAATATGTCTATCTTCACGGATTGTTCTATTCTGTGCTTTGCGTCGTAATACTCTCCGTTGTTGAGCTTGTTCTCAGTAGATTAGTCCATGCCATGATTGATGGTCGGATACATGATAAGTAATGTTGTATAATGGTAGTGCACTGTTGTTGGAATGCAGCATTTTGGTGAATGATGAAGTCGTTCGTTCCAGGGAGACACTGATGTTCAATGCTTATTTGGTTGGTGTTGGAGAGCTTGAAGGAGGAAAAGTTCATTGTTTTTTGAGAGCCTGAACAACTCTTTTTGTTTCTGGCAGTGACCGGTACTTTCGATGTGGTGTTCGATTGAGGATATTACTGCTCAAGTAATAAAAAGTTTTTTTTATGGAGATGGAAGAGTGCAAGGTATCTAGAAGTGGAATGGGAGAGTCTGCTTACTAACGTTATTGGTGATGTTGTAAAATTTGGGATTGTCTTAGTTTTTTTTTTTTTTTTGGTCGGAAATTGGGATTGTCTTAGTTGAATTGGAGAAATAAAACAGTCGTTTTGTCTGCCTCGAGTGCATATGTTTCGTGTAATTCCCAGTATTACAGCTACCTTATATTAGCTGCTCTTAGTTTTACTTTGTTTTGACGACTTTTTTGGATTACTATGGTATTTTGGTAGAAAGATGTTCAACATATTGCGGTTGCATTTGCCAATTCATTTCGGGCATTGCCTTTCTGCGAGTCTGAGTTGATGAATTCTGGAGACTCTGCTTGGTTTGATGCTAGTCCCTTTATTTTTTATTTAAAGCAAGAGGATCATATTCAACTCTCTTTCTTTTGTATATCAGAACTTGGTTTATGCAATGACATAGTTTAGAGGAATGAAAAAACATAGAGAGAAATTGGTTGAAATATGTCGTGAATTGAAATCTTTCTTTTGAAATGATGGAATGTCTCAAGTTTTTTCACTTGAAATCTGTGATGGTTCTTATTTACTACTGATGAAATCTGTATGAATGGCTACCAGCAATAGAGAAGGCTTCCGCATAATGCCACCGTTTATGCTTTGGTATTGGCAGTTTTAATAGATTGAATCCAAGAGCCTTCAATGTCAAACTTAGACGGTGCATTATCATGAACTCTGATAGTAGTTTTGGTAGCTGAATATTGTGATTTTTGTTACAGTGTACGATAGCACCAACATAAAAACTCGATGGGTACCTCTATGAGGCATGAAGTTTGCCTATCCACAAGTCCATCTTGATGTGCATTCAAATAGATGATCTCATGGAGCATATAATCATTCAAAAGGGATTGAATCGGTTCTCTACGGAAGAAATTCATTGTCTGTGAGCTTTGCTAGATGCGATCTTCAGCAAGTTTGGAATGCTTTGCTATTTCTTTCTTGTGTGTTCGTGTTTAGCAATTGTCCAAAATTAAGAAGTCCAGGTGCAGGAGGACATGTGTATGAGGTGTGTGGCAGTGAGTACGTTTGATGGCATTTTCTGAGTGTGGTTAAACATTGTTTCACATTTAGATCAAATGTGAAAGCAGGGAAAAGTACACTAGTGAATTCGTTAAGTATATTTCTTTGATGGGAGAAGTAATGCCTCTATTATATAAATAAATATTCGAATGCTTCAAATGATAACATATTTGCAGACATAACATGTGTATTTCCAGACATACATGTGTATGTGATCAAATAGAAACAACTTTAAGAAATAGAAGCTTGCAATATTCAAGGATAACATATTTCTTTCCGTGAGACATATGTGCGACCATGTTTGTTATAAGGATTAATACCACGAAAAATCTCAAACTGATATACATGTGACGAATTTAGCCTAAACTTTTTTTTTATCACCAAAAATTCCAAACTGATACACTTGCGATAAATTTACCCCGGACTATTTTTTCAATCACCAAAAATCCTAAACTATTACAAGTGTGACAAATTTATCGAAAACTAATTTTTTTTGCTGCAAAAAATTCCCAAACTAGTACACATGCGACAAATTTAACCTCTATTAGTTTCCAATATATTAAGTTAATATCACGAAAAGGTTCAAATTATACATCTGTAACAAATATAAGGTAACATGGTCCAGCAATTTTCACGTGTCATTCAACTGAGCGATTTGACGGTAAAATTTAATAAAAACTAATGGAGAATAAATTTGTCACAGTCGTATCAGTTTGGAGGTAAATTTATCACAGATGTATTAGTTTAGGGTATTTCATGGTTAAAAAAATAATTTGAGTTAAATTTATCACAGGTGTACCAGTTTGGGATTTTTTATGGTATTACCTCTTATTATAGTGCAATTGCTCTCTTTTTAGTTGAGATATCCATTTTGATGTATTTTATTAATTACAAACCTATGCATATGTAAATTTTTTTAAAAAAAATTAAACAAATTTCATTTAAAAACCAAAAAATTGATGACATCAAAAGATTTTTCGAATCTGTGTTTATCAAACAACATTTTTCCAAAGCTTCCTCAAGGCATTTTCTAATTACAGTTTACCAAACCGTCTTTGTATTTCACCACTTTCATTTAATCTAAATAGCTTTCCCCAAAAGCTGAACCAAATGCCCCCTATGAAACCTTCCCATCTATCCTTGACAATTTTGCATGTTCCCCAAGTTCATAGGTTTTCTTGTCCGTGCCTACTTAATAACTTCAAGAGAATATTTGGCAACGCATCTATTTTTTGTTCCTATTTTTCATTCTTGCTAACAAAAATAGAACATAAATATATTTGATAATGTCAGCTAATTTTTCTAATCTCGGGAACAGATTGATGGCTAGGGAACAGATATAGAATAGAAACAAAAAGAAAAAAAATTTAATTCTTTGTCCCGAATTAGAATTACAAAATTTATTTTTTGCTTAGAAACCGTTATAGCGCTAATGTACTGGATCCCATCAGAACTCTGAAGTTAAATGTGCCTCGAAGTTAATCGTGCTTGGGCGAGAATAGTATTAGGATGAGTGACCTCTTGAGAAATACTTGTGTTGCACCCCTCATTTGGACCTCCTGAGACGTTCTCGTGTTGCACCCCTCAAATAGTTCTCAGGAAGAGAATTGTCATATATCTGACACCAAACTAGAGGGTGCATAATAAACTTTCAGAAACAGAATTTATGTTTCAAAGTTATTTCTGGAATAGAAACTCGTTTGGCAATGTAATTCTATTTTTTTTTAAACAAAAAATTATTCAAGAAGTAGATTTGAAACAGAAATAAGAAACAAAATAAAATTACTTTTTCGAGAATTAGAAATGGAGATCTTCGTCGCGGACCATCACCGACCACCATCGCCGCCGCATTTTTTTTTTAATATTTTAGGATGAGAAATTTTATGTTGTTATTAAACGCATTTTTTTCGCTCAACAACTCGTCCAGAAATAGAAATAGAAAAAATTATTTCTAGCTAGAAATTAATTTTTGGAACGAAAATGTTATCATGCACGCCCTAGACATCCAAAAAAAAAAATCATTATTGTGGCACGAATCTCATCACTCATAGTTTAATTGGTTATAAGTGACATAAACTTCTTTATTTGTCCGTTTTTTTTTCCCCTCGAATAATTTCCACTCTCTTCAACTCCATCTAAATTTGACACCCCAAAAAAAAATCCATCTAAATTGGGTATAGAGGCTTTTCAAATGGAGAGTTTGTTGGCAGTCCTCATTTATAGCTTTGGATTAAAATCTGACACACGCACACATATAAATTTATATATAAGTAAATAAAAGAATCATCACATTTGCAATTGGCTCCATCTCGCGAAAGCGTAAAATAAAAAAAGTAGGTCTATTGGACGAATTAATCGGGCATTTTAAAGAATCTCACATGACCACACAACCGGGAAAAATGTTTCAGTTGACAATTTGTTCTTCGCAAACTCTACTTACTCTTCGACCCAAAGGGAAAAAAAAAACTCTGCTTACTCGGTAAAATTATACCAGGCAGTCAATCAAAGTTGATCCTCGCTGACCCGCACGACGAAGTCTCATCAAAAAATGATTGACTGGCTAGTATAATTTTACTGAGTAAATTGATAAACTGAAAGGTAGGTAATTTGTATTGATGGTTGTATTTTCCTACGATTGATTCTACAAGCCAGTCAATGATTGACTGGCTTGTATAGACTATTTACAAAATGTAACCCTTCTAGGCAGTTAATATGCAAATTAAGGACTACAACCGCATTTCGCATAATTTTAGACCCTACGATCACACTCTATGATTTACGTCCACTTTATCTACAAGTTGTTACAACTCTTCAATTATCATTGAACTTAATTGCAACTCCACATTTTTAGGCTTCATAATGGCTCTTCGTGATTGCAACGTTGATATAATCTACAAGCGACTATGACTTCTCAATTGCCACCGAATTTAACCATCAATCGATATATTCATTGTCTTCAGTTTTTGCATCAATACTAGATCTAAGTTTACCTAAGTCTCAACAGTCAATTAATCAATCGACGTCTTACAAGGTTACATCTATAATGGTACCTTGATCATCGATAAATGTTTATCGATGACTCATCGTGTCAATTCAAAAAAGTTTGGTCTTTTTTCTTTTTTCTTTTTTGTCAACAGCTGCGATCGACGATAAAAGTCATTCGTATTGCTCGCCGCTTTGAGGGAGATCGTTCTTTCTTATGGTTCGGATCTTCTTTTCTTTTTTCTTTTTTTTGGGGGGCGGGGGGCGGGGGCGGGGGCGGGGGCGGGGGCGCGGTGTTGTGTGTGTTTGGTTTCAAACTTTCGTATGGTTCGAGTCTCGAGGAATATTACCATGATATGTCCAAAAGTCAAATCTTTGAAACGGCACAGGCCCGGTGCGTCGAGCTTTCAAGCAAAACAGGCCCAGTGCGTGATGAGGCCCATCGTCTTCGTCTCGAGCCGAAATCTCCAGAGGACGCGTTGAGCTGACAATTTTAACTGAGGTCCCGACATCGAAGAGCTCTAATCGCAGTCGATCCTTCGAAATCGTCGAGAATCTTTTGAGAGGTAAGCCTCAATTTGCGCCCTTAAGAGTGGTACAGAAGCTGGCCGTCTCTCTTTTAACACTCCGTTTCGTTTCAGAACCCTAACTACGATCCTCGATCTCGAACTCAAAAGTGAAGTTTCTGGTCCTTTTTCGTGCTTAAGTGGCTGATTTATCTTCGTTACATCCCTGGAATTTGTTCGTGTGCGCTCCAGTGAAATTCGTTTGGTGTTCGCTACTTCTTCTTCTTTTTGGGTGCTTCGGGAGGTGATCTTCTGTAGTTTTGGGATCTTGCTTTAGTGATATTGTTTGCTCTTGGATTGTGGAGGTTTGAAGCTGGTTGCTGCGACAATGGCGCGAGTCTACGTTGGGAATTTGGACCCGCGGGTGACGGAGAGGGATCTAGAGGATGAATTCCGTGCTTTCGGTGTTCTTAAGAGGTAATTCGAATGTTGCGTGATCTATAAAGGATGGATTTTTGGTTCAGATTTCCTTCTTTTTCAATTCTGACTGATTCTGTTTGTCTCATTATCAGTTAGGGTTTTATGGGTATTGCAGAAAACCCTTCATGTTTGTCTACTCTTTTATGTTAGTCGGTGCAGTACTGTTTCCATGGGCTTGGAGGCCACCGGGTATTGCTGGCTGTAGATTTTAATTTCTTGGATGGTATGAATGCAGTGTCTGGGTTGCTCGGAGGCCGCCGGGTTATGCATTTATTGAGTTTGATGATCGAAGAGACGCTCTAGATGCTATTCGTTCGTTGGATGGTCAGTAAAAGGATCTTTTTTTTCCTCTTAGTATGCAATGTCTTCTTTGACCTGCACCGGTCTCTGGCTCAGATCTCTTAAATTTTCTTCCGTTGTATACGCTCACAAGCTGTTAATTTCATATGGCAGTTGTTTTGTGATCTTTACTGGGATATTTTGTACAGGTGACTGGTATAGACTTGTTCATTTTGGGGAGTACTTGTATTTTCCTCCTAATCAAACAAGCTGCAGCTGAAGTGTCTGTTTAAAGAACTGTGGTTGAGATGCTACTTCCACTGAGCTTAAGGAGAAAAATTGACAATAAAATCTGAGCATATGAAATGTATCTGTGAGTGAAAGCTTGGTCACTGTCATTAGTCTAGTTACAGAGTCTCAGACATTGTTTATTTAGTTGACTGCTGTTTCGAAATGTTGTTGTATGCATACTCAAATTTTATACTGGGAAAAGCTTTCGAATAGCCTCACCCCTGTCTTCATCATGCATTGACTTTGTGATATATAGTTCTTCACTTCTTCATAAATTCAAGAAGCTGATAGTTTTGGGGGATTTTAAAGATCAGAGGGTGTCATCAGACTCCCTTACAAACTGACTAAGGAGGAATTGATAGATTCAGTGATGCATATTTGACTTAAGAAAATTGAAGTTGAGCATGACCGGCATCCTTTGGTGAATCTACAGTTTAATCTTACTTACATTATCATCCCACTTATGGTATGCTTGTGACTTTTGGAAATCTCTATGAATTAATGCTGGGTGTCCAGGAAAGAATGGCTGGCGTGTGGAAGTCTCTCACAACAAGGGTGGTGGAGGTCGTGGCGGTGGGCGTGGACGTGGCTATGGCGGAGGTGAGGACTCCAAGTGTTATGAGTGTGGTGAGCCGGGCCATTTTGCAAGAGAGTGTCGTGGGCGTGTCGGTTCTAGAGGCTTGGGAAGTGGACGGCGTAGGAGCCCTAGTCCTCGGCGTCGTAGGAGTCCAAGCTATGGGAGAAGGTCTGTTAATTAGTTATTTTCTGTGATTGACTTAATCTTCTGTTATGTGCTGCAGTGTGTTTAGTTTTATTCCTCAATGTCAATGCCCTATTTTTCGGCATGACAGGATTTCCTTTGCTGACAATTGTTTGATGATGTTGTAGTTTTTTGTATAATGGGCTTGATGGGATGCCAGTGTCTCGTGTTCAGATGATATGGTAGCATTTGCTGGCAATAATTCAATTGAAATGTCTCTTCTAGTTCTGATTGGGAAAAGGCTCGAGTATGGTAATTGGAAGCAAAGCTAGACCGAAATAACTCTTTGAGAGAAAAAGAAAACTTTTAATCTGGTTTCGGTAGTTGTACCGCGATAATCAAAAGGGGGTTGGAATCGACTAACGAAAAATAGAACTGAAATGCTTAGGTAGAAGGATTGGCAGATTTTGGAAGGTACCATGGATCTTGGTCTTTTTGTATTGAACTGTAAGAAATGAAATGTGATTGAGACATCCATTACGCAACTAGCTCAGTGATTGAGATGTCTAACTGCAGGTTTTGACCCCTGAAGTGCCAAGTCTTGTGGTTGATTTTGGGTAAAATCGCCTTATTGCTGGCCACATGTTTGAGGAATAGTCATCTAGGTTTTTAATACTGCTGCTACTTTATTTTTGTGCCCTGATATGATTTTCTCTGTCCCTCCTTTATAGTATACTGGCTGTTTGTGTTTCATGGTAAAAGCCTCCAATTTAACAAGATTAGCGCAATAAGATCACTGTGGTGCTTGTTTTTTTTGTGAGAACATAGTCATACTCTGATTTTACCTATAGAACTTTCTGTTCTACATGTCCTGTTTGCTGTCCGGCACACTTGGCTTTTTCTTTTTTGTGATTTTATTTGTGGATTTGCATAAAATTGCAGGAGCTACAGCCCCGGGGATAGGTCTCCTCGTCGCCGCAGTGTCACACCTCCTCGACGTGGCCGCAGCTATAGCCGGTCCCCTCCGCATCGTCGTGCTCATCGTGATTCGCCTTATGCCAATGGGTAGGCCTTAAGTTCACCGGTAGACTGCATTTACTTTGTGACAGTCCCGTGGCAATAGAACCAAAAGCTGTTAAAGAACGATGTAGACATATTACATGGGGAACATGACTTGGGTTGTCACAATCTATGTCAGGTTCTACTTTTTTCTTCTTTTTCTTCTTGTACATTTCACAAAATGACAACCTTAGTAGTAGAGGCTTAGAGCATTGGGTTTCTCCAATATGTCAAGGTTTAAGATTCCATGCCTTTCAAGAAGTGTAACATTCGTTTCATTTCTGCAGGGCTTAAGGCTGCATCCTGGTAGAAGCGCATGGCTTATATTAAATGGAGTTGCTAATTGCTGAACCTTCGGCTAAGTAGCCTGGCTTGGATGATCGAGTTACGTATGTTGGTGTCCTGATGGTGAAGTTAGTTAAAAACTTGGATTCACATGGCTTCTACAAGTATTTTAGCAAAGGGTGCATAGATGCCACATGTATTTGGCTCGGTCTCTTCAGCTACCCAAACTTTGAAGGTGTTTTTCATACTTAGTTTGCCATGTTCTGATGCTTACATGCTTATGTTACTTTAGCAGTCATATTGTTACTTTGTTTGGAGTAATTCTGAGACTTTTTGCATGTTTGTCTTTTGAGGTTTTCGATTATCGGCTCAAATGGCATGATTTCGCTACTCATTTCATCACTGCTCATGGTTTTCCCCCTCTGGTTCTCTGCTCCTCTACATCTGCTCCTCTTCGCTTCTGCTGTTATTGAGCTCAAAACATTTTGTATCTGCAAAGCAAGGAATCTTCACAGCCAATGACTTTTAAGCTCACTCCAGCAAAACAAAGCTTGTGATCTAGTTTAGGAGCATTCTTGCTGCATAGCTCATATGAGAGGATGAAGTTGGTCTCTCGCTCCCTCTGTCTTCGCTTCTAATCACAGCACATGCGTCTTCATGTCGTTGTGTTGGGCAACTACTCCTTGGTTTGAGAACTTGGTGTGAAATTGGATTGGAAAGCTCTCCTCAGATACTGGAGCTGTTTATCTCATTATCGGTAGCTTGGATGGTGCGAAATGCAAATATACACACAAGGCAAGGTCAGTCCTGATCCTATGGCTTCTACGAAAACCTGCTGAGAGTTTCCACCCATGAGTCATCTTTTCGTTAACCGCCTCAAGAGGTCAAATTATCCGGATTACACTTGGTCTGGTACTTGGTGAGAGCTTCTTCATTGCAGAGAGATAGGTTGGCTCCTTTACAGGGTTTGCCTTCCAAATTCTTCTGTTAAAGGTGCTCAGAACAATATGTTGGCTGGGAAGCATGTCAATGGTCACTGATCTGATGTCCTTGGAAGGTTAGAGACCGGCATGTTGTCCATGATGCTCCAGTTGTTGGGATGTTCCTGTTGTTAAGGATTATTCTATTGTCGATCGTAACCTTTAGAATGCCAATTTTTATTTCTGATAGTACCCTAAGGATGTGTTGCTCCATGTTGTCTGGTTCAACTGGTCTGAAATTCCCACGAGCGTACCAGAAAACTGCCCTTTCTATGTGTACCGCTGCAAAAGGTCACAATTTGGCCTCTGCTTGTTGGGGTCCCTTGCAAGGCTCGAGAAGAGGGTTTTTTTTTTCTTTGGTCGGAGGCTCAAGAAGAGATTCAGCAAGCAAATTGCCCCTTGATATTTTTAATCCTGCGGGGGAACCTTTGCTGCCTAAGCTATTGGCAGTTCATCAAAACCAGCCTGCCACCGAAAGCAGCATATGGTCATGGCAAAGTACCTTGCATTAGTTTTATCTAGAATAAAAGCGGGTGATTTTCTTTCGGAAAACGACCAGTGTACCATTGGCGATGGGCAAGAGCGATTGCTAAGCTTAGATTTACAGATATTACTTGTGGCGAGAAAAAATGAAACAAGTGCTGGAAGGATATTTCAAGCAAGAAAAAAGTTGCTGAAAGATTAGCGTAATATGGAAAAAAAAAATTAATTTAGTGAAAACGAGTCGGGACTCGCACGCTGGATAACGCATAAGAATAGGGACACCGAACATAAAACCATTGCCGAAATGAGCATCAATCATGAAGAACTAGGAGTCTGACCTGAGATAGGAATATAACATCGGATTGATCAAGTCTAACGACATCGGTTCAGACAACAACTCAGTAAACCGGTGAGACCACTGTTCAGTCAGACCATATGTGCTTCTCGACTAGGTCCAGGGACTTTAGCCAAATGGGTCTGTAATGTCCAAAAATTCCATCGCTTGGACCCTGAACCTCTTTCCTTTTTTCGAAGTTGTAGTAAGTCCAATGGCTTTTTGGTCTGGCCGAGAGTTTCGTCCTTGTCTATGGGGTTTAACAGGACGGTTGAATTCAAGACGGCGCCAATGTCTTGCTTTTCTCTTTTCGATTGGTTACGGCGACCATTTTGGTAACAAGCACGTGTGATGTCTAATACATAACAAATAGGAAGATTAATGCTTCCATTTGAAGTCATGTCCATACTTGCAAGTCATCAATTATTATCGAGAAAAACGTTAATTTTCTTTATTTTCGATGAAATTGCCGTAGTTTTAGCATTGAACTGGAAGAGATTTTGTTCGCCGGTATCGGTCTTCTTTTTAGGAGAATAAAAGTTTAGTGGCTTCTAATTTTCATTCCTAAGCAAACCACAGTCCTGGCATGATATCTATACTATTTTCAAGTCGGAGGATTTCAGTTTGGTGTCTCGTTGTAAAAAGACAAACTTGCACATCGTAACACAAAACAAAACCCATTGTTTACAATTCCTTTTTCTGTAATTATCATTTTTGCAAGAACTCGTGCCAACATTATTTTCTCATGCCGATTTATAAATGTGGGGAGCGCATGGGGTTTACGGTGATCACCCATATAGGAATTAGGAACCACATCCCATGTCCACTTTTGCGAAGAGACCTGACTTGCGTTGCTTTTATACGACGTCTTTTCTCCTCGCCCTTTTCACTCTGTCGTTTTCAATATCAATAATAACGACTCTCTCTTCTCAATTCTCCAAGGCGTGATCGAAGCGGGAATTTTCGGAACTGCAAGTATAACATCAAATCTGTGGCTATAACGGTACGTTCTTTAAGTGATGTATGGTTCGAATAGTGATTCAAATTTTTGGTGTTTTGGGCATGTTTCCACACGTTGTTTGATGTTTTGAACAGAGGATTTAGCCTTTAATCTCTTTTCTCATTGAGATAGAATGTTTACCCCGTTGAAATTGAGAGAAAAAAAAAAAAGGGCCGCGTATAGAGATGGAATGCACGTCTCAATGACAACTTTCTCACTAATATTAATCCAGGATTCCCAAGAAAAGTAGTAATCAAAGCGAGTTCTAACTTTCAAGAAGAATTAAGCTATCTCATTATTCGTGGCCGCTCCTGCTCGGATTTTCCGGAGCTCGAGTCGGCCGTCCGTTGCCCAACAGATTGTGCTCGGGTTCTCGAGAAACTGGGGAATGTGATGAATGGTGACCCTTTGTTGACTTGGAAGCACTTCCACCTTCAGCTATTCCCATGGTTGTTTCCATTGCAGCATCCACCACGGCGGGGAAGCCACTTCTGGAAGAGGATCTTGATGAAATAGTGATGCGTGTGGTTGCGCCCTTGCTCTCGATTCAGCGGTAGAGGAGGGATGCATCGCGCGAAAATCTTTCTGCCATCGTCGGGAGTGTCGCGGCTGCGAAACTAATGGGAACTGCCGGTGGCCTCTCGGGATGGGCTAAAACGCGGTCTTGCGATGTTCAGCTTCTCGATGGCGACATCTGCGGTTTCGTGTTGGTCATGTTGAGCAGAGATGGAGGTGCTCCTGGTCAATCCCGCCTTCTCTGGGAATGCGCGCTTGCCTTCTCCTGGCCGGAAAGGCCGTGCTCACCGCCCACATGGATTCTATTTGAGCATGTCGAAAAGTGGCAAGAGCCTCCGCCGCCGGCGATGCAGCCTCTGGTTCTTGGCTTGAACATGATGAGAGTTTCTAATCAACTGCGGTTGTTTCCCGAAAAATGAATAATTTAAAATATATTTCTCTGAAAATGGTCCGTTACTTACATTTTTCGCTATCCATTAAGACACTCACATATATATCTTTATCTATGTATTTTTTTATTGAATAATTATTTTAAGCAATACATGTTTTTAAAAAAAATATAACATGTATCGCTTGAAATAATTAGTCAATAAAAATTATTTATATTATCAACAATAAATTGTGTTTAAAAATTTGCGTAAATAATGAAAATATTATCGTTGATGTTGTAAAGAATAACGGTGATTTTTGGAATCAATTCAGAGAACTCTACCGAAAATATAATGAGAAATAAGAGACAAGAGAAAAGTAGGAGCAGAATATCAACTCATTTCCCTTTATCTTCAATAAGTTACACAAGCTTCTATTTATAGGCCGAAAAGTAAGAACGTTCATGAAATATGAAACGTTGTAAACATCAATCACCATCAATCCTCCTTAATATACGTAATCAATCCTCGTAATCAATCCTCATCAATCATCCTCAATGTACGCAATCAATCCTCATTAGAAGATGAAAAATGGTGGAAGTTGAAACATCCAATTTACAACACTACCCCTTGGATGTTCACCTTTTTATATACGCTATTTATATTGTCTCATTAAAAACCTTGCTAAGAAAAACCCAGTGGGATAAAACCTTAGTGAAGGGGAAAAAAAGAGAGTACAATGTGTATAATGCTCCCCATCATTTTAATAGTCATTGCACGTAGGCTACCTCATTAAAAACATTTGGTAAGTAAAAACCTATGGAAAAACAAACTTACAAAGGAAAAAGAGTACAGCTATAAACCTTCTAGGCTGCATTCGCTCCCTCTGATTGAAGTAATCGTCCAAGCCGACACATCCCTATTCTATATACAAGTTTTTCAAATGTTGTAGTAGGAAGGGATTTAGTGAACAAATCTGCAAGATTGTCACTAGAGCGAATTTGATAGATATGTATTTCACCATTATTTTAGAGTTCTTGCTGGTAAAATAACTTAGGTGAAATATGTTTAGTTTTGTCACTCTTAACAAATCCATCACGTATTTGTGCAATGCAAGCCGCATTATTCCCAAAAAGTATAGTGGGGGCATCATGATTTGAGGATAACCCACATGAATCTTGAATGTGATGTATCAAAATTCTCAACCAAACACATTCTTTGGCAATTTCAAATAATACAATAATCTCATAATGATTTGAGGAAATAGCAACTACACTTTGTTTTACAGACTTCCATGAAACTATCGTGACTCCACAGAGGAACACAATAACCAGTCTATGACTTGGCATTATGAGGATCAGACATATAGCCTGCATCTGCATATCCCACCAATGTTAAATTTTTGTTTCTCTAGTAAAATAAACCAAGATCAACAGTTCCTTAAAGGTAACGTAAGATATGTTTAATGCCATTCCAATGTCTTTGGGTTAGATTGGCACTATGTCTAGCTAAAATGTTTACTGCAAATGCAATATCAGGCCTGGTGCAATTTGCAAGATATAATAGTGCTCCTATGGCGCTGAGATAAGAAACTTCAGGTCCTAATCTATCCTCGTTTTCCTCTTTAGGTCTAAATGGATCTTTGTCCACTTTAAGTTAACGGACCACCATTGGTGTGCTGATAGGATGAGATTTATTCATATAAAATGTCTCCAATATTCTCTTTGTATAATTAGACTGGTGCAATAAAACTTATTCTGTGAGGTGCTCGATCTGCAGGCCGAGGCAATACTTGGTCTGACCCAAGTATTTCATTTCAAATTCTTTTTGCAAACAGGAACGAGCTTCTTCGAGCTCTTTTGGAGTTCCAATTATATTCAGGTCATCAACGTATACAGATATAATAGCAAAGCCATTTGGTGACCTTTTTATGACCACACACGGATATATTACATTATTTACATATTCATGCTTCTAGAGGTAATCACTTAACCGGTTGTACCACATTCGACCGGATTATTTAAGACCATATAATGATCTTTGCAACTTAATACTGTACACGAGCGATTTTCATTCTTTCCCATATTGTGAATTGGAAATCCTTCAGGGACTTTCATATATATATATATATATATATATATATATATATATATCAGTGTCAAGTGATCCATATAAATATGCAGTCACAATATCCATTAGGCGCATATCAAGATTCATATTTACTGCTATATTAATCAAATAACGAAACGTAATATTGTCCATTACAGGAGAATAAGTGACATCAAAGTCTATACCGGGTTTCTGCGAAAACCCTTGGGCAACTAGTCTCGCTTTATATCTTACCACATCATTCTTTTCATTGTGTTTTCTTACAAACACCCATTTATATCCAACAGGGCTAACATCTTTGGGTGTTTGGACAACAGGTTCGAAAACACAACGTTTATTAATCGAGTTTAGTTCGGTCTTAATTGCCTCCTTCTATTTATTCCAATCTGAACGCTTCTGACATTCAAGAATGGATTTTGGTTCTGGATCCAAACTATATTTTGAGACAGTGAGCGCTACTGAAGAGGCAAAGGAGTCGTCGACGATAGTTGTAATTCTTTCATATTTCATTCTCGTATTCATATAATTTACTGCAACCTCGATATTGACATCAACCAATTCCTCATCGTTTCCCAGATCAATAGGACTTGGCCATTACGTATTCCCGGGATTGTCGTTTGGGGCAGCTGCACTAATTTCACTGGGATTGCTTTCCTCTACAGGAGGCGCATTGAGTGACTGAATGTTTTTTCTTTTTCACGGATTTATGTCTTTGGCCCCTATGGGTCATCCACGCTTCCGGCGTTGACTAGGCTCATCAGACATTTTTGGTCCAAAGGGGATCTCCACTCTAGGTGATGTGTTTTCTGCAGGAATGTGGGACTTAGTCACCCCTTTGTGATCAATAAATGCATATGGCAGCTTACTTGCTAAATGTTGCAAGTTAATAATCTTCTGAACTTCAAGTTCAGTCATGCTTGTACGTGGATCAAGATAATTCAATTGATATTCCTTCTAGTAAATTTCTCGAGATTCTTTAAGCTTTAGGCTTTCTCCCCCTAATGTCGGAAAAAGCATTTCATCAAATATACAATCAGCGAACCGGATAGTAAATAAGTCGCCCGTCTAGGGCTCCAAATATTTTAGAATAAATGGAGATTCATATCCCACATAAATACCAAGTCGATGTTGAGGCCCTATTTTGGAACGTTGTGGAGGTGGTATAAGAACATAAACGACACAACAAAAAATTCGCAGATGAGAAACATCAGGTTCAGATCCACGTACAAGTTGAATCGGAGAGTATTCATGATATGCAGTGGGTCGAATTCTAATCAATGAAGCAGCGTGCAATATCGCATGTCCCCATAAACTAAAATATAATTTGGCTCTCAACAGTAACGGTCTAGCAATCATTTTCAAGCTTTTAATTAAAGATTTTGCTAGGTCATTTTGTATATGAGTATGTGGCACATGATGCTCTACGTCTATCCCAATGGCCATACAATAGTCATCAAAAGCGTTGGACGTAAACTCACCAGCATTATCTAACCGAATCTTCTAGATCGGATAATCAGGAAATTGTGCACATAATTTAATGAGCTGAGTGAGTAATTTTACAAAGGCCATATTACGTGTTGACAACAGGTAAACGTATGTCCATCGCGTTGAAGCATCATTCATGACCATAAAAGTACCTAAAAGGTCCACATGTAGGGTGAATAGGCCCACATATATGTCATTAAATTCTGTGCAAAAATATAGGAGATTCCGCTCTTACTTTAGTATGAGACGGCCGTACAATTAATTTACCCTCAGCACACGCATTGCATACATAACCAGTGGATGAAAAGAGCCCACGATTTGTTAATGAATGCCCAACTGAAAGCGTTAATAATTGGCGCGTCATATTCAACCTTGGGTGACTCAAGCGGTCATGCCATAATTGAAAACCTTGTGGGTTTGTGAACTTCAAGTTCATCGCAATATGTTTATTACTTACATGTATGTAAGTATAATATAATCCGAAGGAGAATGATGGTAACTTTTCCATAAATTGTTTTATGTATCCACTCATCTGGGTTAGATATAAGTATTATTTGCTACCTTCGGTCACAGTTTCAACGTGAAACCCATTAGAACGAATATCTTTAAAGCTGAGCAGGTTCCTTTTAGATCGTGGGCAAAATAAAGCATCATTAATAAAAAAAAATTGTGTCCATTGGTAGTATTACATGAACTCTTCCGGAGCCTGTAATAATATCACTGTTGCCTGAAATAGTTGTGATACTCAATTCACATTTTTTTAATGTCTTAAAGAACTTCCTCTCTTGGAGGATAGTGTGCGTAGTACCATTGTCTACAAGACAAAGAATACCATTGTTCTCCTCTTGGTAATTGCTTCGCATCATTGTGACTAACAAAAAGAATAAGAAATGGAATTTCAATATTAAATATAAATATTATTCAAAAACTGATAAAATACACGTAAATAAAAATTAACAAAGACTTATATATTGCTTAATCTAAATCCAGAAAGTGATCAATATCAAAAGGTATATTGTCAATAGATGATTCTTTATTCTCCATTGAGTGCTTAGTTGTAACATTGGCTTTCCTTTTTTCTCTCATCTTGTTCTCTTTGATAGAGATCAACCTGGTGCTTTGGGGTCCGATAAGTACGAGACCAATGGCCTGTAGAACCACATCTATGGCAAACATTGGCACCAATCTGGTTAGGCACTTCTGGACCTTCTTTTCTTTGTGGACCACGTTTAGGTCCTTGTGAACATCTATCTCGTTTTTTATAAGGCTGATTTTTCAAGTTACGCCAATTGCCCTTCCAATGCTCGCTGCTCTTGTTTCTATGACGCGCGACAGATCCAGTAAGACGAGAATTATGGTTTTGCATCAACAACTGGTTGAGCTTTTCAGCAACGAGTAGTGCTGAGATTAACTCTGAATGCTTGGAGTAATTCTTTGCCATATATTGTTGCTAGAGTACAAGGTTATTGGCATAAAAAGTAGATAATGTTTTTTTTTAGCATTTCAGTCTCTGTGATCTGCTGGCTACAGAGTCTTAATTGTGATACAATTCGATGAATGCAAGAATTATATTCTGCTACGGATTTAAAATCCTGAAAACGTAAATTGATCCATTGAAATCTTGCATGAGGAAGTACAACTTCTTGTTGATGATCAAAGCGATTATTCAGGGATTGCCATAAAACTATAGGGTCCTCTTCAGTCAGATACTTTGCCTTCAAATCTTCATGTAAATGGTGGCGAATGAAGATAAGAGCCTTATCCTTCTGAGCTGGAGTATAATTAGATTATGGGATAATAGATCGACCAAGATCTAACAATGTTAAGTGTATCTTGACATAAAAAATTCATGTTAGATAATTATTTCCGATAATATCTAACGTCGCAAACTCTCTCTTGGTAATGTTTGCCATACTCAAAAGAAATTTGAGAGATATTAGATGGAGAAGTAAGGTGAGTTACTTGAGTGATATCCAAGATTCTAATCGGTTGGTGCTGATAACATGTTGTAAAAGATAACGGCGATCTTTGAAATCAACTCAGATAACTCTATCGGGAATATAATGAGAGAAATAAGATACAAGAGAAAAGTAGGATAGAATATCAACTCATTTCCCTTTATCTTCAACAACTTACATAAGATTCTATTTATAGGCCGAAGAGTAAGAACGTTCATGAAATATGAAAGTTTGTAACCATCAATTATCATCAATTCTCCTTAATGTACGTAATCTATCCTCATTAGAAGAGGAAAAATAGTGGAAATTGATTAATTTTTGTAAGTGATAATTTTAAAAAAATATTTTTCAAATTAACAAGCGTAAAAGCAGAATTATTTAGAATCTTTGTGATAATTTTTTGACCCAAAAAAAAAATCTTCGTGACAATTCGTACTCTTCGCAAAAGAAACTTTTCGGATATGAATACTTCGAAAAGTCTTCGGTGTTTCCCGTGAACTAAGAATTAAATCACAAATCAACGGCGGTGATTACATCGGGTATACGGGACATTGGACAATCTCTCGCGCCATTGCACGTGAGCAAAGCGTCACTCACTCACTCAGGCTCGTACAGACAACGAAGACGAAGATTATAGTAGCAGCATAGCCTGTCTTCTCCCTTTCCGGTCTCGCTTTTTGTTCCTTAGTGGCGGGAAATGAACTGCGGCTCGTCGGACCGAGGCTTATCAGTTCCGCCCTCGTAAACCCTAAACTGAATCCCTCGCCCCAGTCCGTCCGAGAGCGCGATTCTCCCGCGAGAGCGTCGGCGAAGCAAGGGACCCCGCAATGTGCTGGCTCGCTACTCGGAACGCCGTCGTTTCGTTGCCCAAATGGCGTTCTCTGTCTCTCCTCCTCAGACCTCCTCTTCCTCTTTCCAGACACTGCTCGCTCGGTCCTCCGCCACCCTTCATGTAACACCTCTCTCTCTTTCTCTCTCTCTCTCGCCGGGTTTTGTGCGTGTGTTTCGGTCCTTCCTTTTTGGTTTCTTTTACGGTAACTGTTGTTTTGGAAATGTTTCGGCAAGCCCCCGAGGTTAGTGAGGGTGAGCTCTCTCGGAACTAGAGTCGTAGCAAAAGTAGGTCGTTCTGTGGCGAAAGTGTGGTTCCTTCGCAGAAGGCCGAATGAAGATCGCGATGAAATATCTGGAGCGTTGGTCCTGTTCGATTTAGGTGACGGGAGTTATTTAAGTGACCGGTTTTATTTAGCTTCCCAAGGATGGAAATGGGTATCGGCTGGCCTCATTGTTCCTTTGGTCGCTGTCTTTTGGCTTTTGGAGGGTTGGAGCTGTCGAGTAGTTAACTGGAATTTTATAGGCACATGTTGGATTGTGGTTATCACATTCATTTACTCTCTTAATGGACTTAATCAGGTCATTTTAGAAGTAAAATCCACACTTCTGCCCCGTTATCATGCAGGTAGTCACTAATCAGTTTCAAATCACTGAGCACACTGGAGACTGTATCATTCTATTTCCTGGTTTCAAATGGCATCTTAATTTTCAGTAACTGTAGATATCCCACAAGGTTATCGAATTTAGTATTTGATTCTTACGGCCTCAGTTCTCAGTTCTCAGTGGAGAATGGGATCCAAATTTTTGTCATGGATCTTGATTTGACTAATAGTCTTAAGTTATTACATCTGCATTGCACTAGGATTGATGTATGATTTTGCTCTTTATTCACAACTGCAAGATGAGTTAATTCTGTTTCCATTTTTTTTTTGGTCGAAATTCTGTTTCTGTTTCTGTTTCAAATGGCACTTCCTAGTTATTCGTGCAGAAGCAGACAGATTTTGCAAATCCAATGTTACCGAAACCAGAAGATTTTGAAAGGAAGCACAAAATCTACCAATAAAAGAAGAACATCTGATGACATTGTTGATGACAAATGCATTTCTCACATGCAATGGTGGAAAGAGGTTTGCCGGTTGAAGCATAATTATAATGAATACGAGCTTGGAGTTTCTTTCTCAGTGGCTTGTACAGATTTTCCTTCCTCTTCTAAAAGGACTGATTCTATTGTATTATATCTTTTTCTGCAGAGGTTGCAGATTTGTAGGAAACCTTCCACGGTCCATCTGGTTAGCAGGATTGTATATTCCAATTTGCTAGGTGTTGATGTTAACTTGAAAAATGGAAGGTGATTTCTCGTGGTTCTAAGTCACGCACTTCACGTTTGCCTGGACGCACCTGTTTTTCAGAAACAAAAACATATATGAAGAGCAGATCAAATTGTATTAGCGTCAAGAATTGATTTCTTATGTGTAGTACTAATTGATAGCGAGCAACATTTATACGCATTTGCGGCTTTCAAGCCTATTTAGCTATCTGGATGTGAAACTCTAATGGTAGCAAGGTTTTGACTCTCCATTTCTTAAACAGAGACCGGTGATATGTTGATAGCCTTGTGTAGACAACTTAGTTGATCAGTAAAATTATTATCTTGGGGAGAAAGGCTGGTCTGTGTTTCTCATACTGAGTGAATTAGTCTCAAAATACAACATGGTGGTTAGATGGGCAAAATCAGGGGATCCTAATATTAGTTCTAAGAAAGTGTCTCCTACGGACTCTTTAAGCTGTTATACAACCATAATGCCTTTTGGACCTTCGATGATTCATATTTGAGATTATCCATTGGCAAATTTTCATTTGCAGGTATCGAGTGGACCAGTTATTCTTACATTCTACCATCAGATTAAATTCCCTATTACTGAGTCCAGTCAAGTAGTGAGCGGTATCCATAGGTTATCTTGATTTCTTGTTAAACTTATCTTAGCCATTTAGGAAGAAGCTGCGACCGTAGTATTTCAATTCAATTGAGTGGAAATGCTGACATGCCGTTTGTCTATGCTCTCGAGGCTTTCCGTGAAGTAAAGTATGCATATGCACTATCTATGTATCCAATGAATCTTCTCAATGGGAGAAACTTCATAATTAAAAGACCAGCTCTTCATTTGTGGGATGTTGCTGGATGTCCCGCCATTTCCTTGAAATTAATTGATGTCCAGATCACACAACTGTTTTCTTTTTTGCTTATTTAAGTTTGAACATGCAGATAAATGGATATATTTCCTTGTCTATGTTGATAAGTTGATAGCTACTTCTTGCTAATCTAAAATAAGTTGATCCCTATCGGGTTGTGTTTTATGTAGTCTAAAAGAAGGGTCGCTAAACTCAGAAATTTTGCAGTTCAAGTCAAAGTTTCCTCGAGAAGTTTTGCTGTGCAGAGTATGTCCATATAACAAATGAGCTTGTGGTGCCATTCAAGTTGAAATGAAATACCTTGTTGGGCATTTATCATGACAATGATTGTAAGCATTTTCTGCCCTCAGGTCGGAGACTTTTATGAAGCAATTGGGATAGATGCTTGTATTCTTGTTGAATATGCTGGTTTGAATCCTTTTGGTGGCTTACGCTCGGATAGCATTCCAAGGGCTGGATGTCCTGTCACGGTATTGGTTTATTGTACATGCATATCTTGTTATTTCTTGGAAGTTATCAATTTTGGTTTACTAGATATTTTCCTCTACTAATGGGCTTTTATCGCATATAATTTGGGATTATGTTCTGACTTTTCTAGCTATTCAACTGATACTTAAATTTTCTTGTTCTCTGCACAATTGTGGACTTTTTAATGGTAGATATCTAGTGTTAAATTAAAGCGACATCTTCTTTGATACCAAAAGGACTTGGTGTCAAGGTAGTTTGATAATAGTAGTCCATCCTTTGTCATCTTATCATAAATTGTTCTCGTAATAACTTGTTCTTTTTCTCTACAATTGAGCTCCTTTTATTTTACCTATCTGCTTAGTGTAGACACTCCATGCAATGGTAACACCACCATGGATGGTATGCCAACTTTCTTTACCCTTTTGTAATAGCTGAAGCTTCTGAAAAAAATATTTTGTCACACAACATGAACATAGATACATAGTGAAACCAATTGTCTTGAGTTCGATTCCTCGTATTTTCTTCTCACTCGGGTATGAAGTTCACTTCTTTACACATTATTGGTTCCTACTAATTTTTCCACCATCACTTATCAGGTTTAGACACTTTGGGCTTTTGTCATTCTGCTAGCCTTCCTATGCAGGTTAAGATATAAATTACAAGCGAGCTGTTCTCTTCTCTGACATTTCAAGTTTTAGAACAACTGGTTATGCACACAACTTCAACATGAATGTTTGGGAAGTTTATTGAGGGACTAGTGGACATATAAAATGGTCAATATGATACACTCAAATACTTATTTCCGGGTGATCCTTGATTTGCAATTTATGTTCCATGGGAAAATTAGCAATTCAAAACACTAAAATGGGCAGACTGGGATTATGTAAAGAATGCGCTAAAATAAAGAAAAAATAGCAAAAGAGACCACACCTGTAATGCTGTTAATTCTTATTAACGTTCCCAACATTTTGGATGAAATATTATCAAATTTACAATTTTAAGCTCTGAGCATATAACTTATCCATGAGTTCCTTACTTTAATATGTAATGCTAATTTTTTATCTATGGATCAAGTACATTGGTATGGTTCTTTTTCCTAAATATAAGTCAAAATTATCTTATTTTCAACAACATAATCTAAGATGGCCAAAAAAGAAAAGAAAAGAAAAGAAAAGAAAGGCTACCTCAATGCTGCCGCATTTTACACAAGAGCCATATTGTGTGTTTGTTTTTGTTCTGTGTACGCCAGTGATCTATGCTGCAGGTAACCATGTCGATGTCTTAGCTATAACCCTTAAAGTCTTTATGCTCATCTCTACAAAGATAAAAGGAAATATGCCCTCCAGGCCACTCTCTTTTATCTGCCTGAGACTCTGTGCAGGATAGCTTTTGGGTCATGGCATTCGGGCAGCGTTTAAATAAAAATAAAAGAAATAATTACAACTGAGACAGTGTGCAGGATAGCTTTTGGGTCATGGCATTCGGGCAGCGTTTAAATAAAAATAAAAGAACCAATTACAACTTTTCGTCATTCAGCTGCATATCCTCAGGGAGAGTAATTATTAATAAATTTGTAATTTTAGCTCCATGAATGTCAGAAACTTATTTCTTTGTTATAATGCCAGTATCATATGACCTGGCAGCATTTTTTGTCCTATTGTCGCTGGGCCACTCTCTCTAATTGTATTCCAGCTGCAGTTGCCTTTATTAAGGAAAGAACTTGTTAACATAATCTAATCTAAGAACAGATGAAGCAGAATTAAACCTCCTGTGCCTTCTAGGCGTCATTTAACTGGACTGGATGGAGCAGATCCAAGCACGTCATCGATAGGAAGATTTCCTTGTCACAGCTACTTCTTGATCATGATATTCTTTCTCACAACTGCTTTAGATGTTTAATAATAAGATTCCGTATAAGGTTTTGCAGGAATAGCGCAATTGTTGTGGATGTTTGTTTTGTCTTTCATTTTCGTTGACTAATAAAAGAAATTCAATTGATTTTGAAAATGATTTGTTTGCAGAATCTTCGACAAACTCTAGATGACCTCACTCGGAATGGCTTTTCTGTGGTAAGAATTACTGACTTTGTTCACTTGTGCTCGTTTGTGCAGCTCAATGTGCCTAGGGCAACCTTTCCTCAGTCTAACAGACTTTTACTGCTGTTATGGATACTTGATTATGATGTGAATAACGCCTCCTGCGCCCCCCCGCGGGGGGGGGGTGTGTTGGGTGGATTATTCAGTTTTATTGTCTGATTGCATGATTTGCATATGTTTACTACCTATTTAAAGCCCTGGCATGACATGGTCTCTGATTGCATTATTTGCAGACTGTGTTCTATCATGTCGTTGAACATAAGCTCTTGTTTTGCATAAAGAAACAACGAACTTTTATTTTGAGGCCAACCAAAAACAAAAACAAAATTTTGTTTATGTCACCATGAACTATGCTACTTTTGACCCACTCGTGATGCACCATGCACCATCCACCCCACCCCCCAAAAGAAAAAAAAAAAAGGCATGCATGGGCCGTGTCTGGTGGACATCTGCCCATTCGATCAGACTTTGCTAGTATTTGAACCGTTTACCAGTTTTCTGCTTTCTCTTTTGCCCTCTACTTTTTTGACTTTACTATTTGATTTTGAGATATGGCATTTAGGCTTCTGATCCGGTTGACCTAGTTCATGGTTCGATGTTCTGGTGTCCTATGCGTAGAGGAAGCAGTTGTCATTTGTCTTTGGACTATATAGCTTGATGTTCATTCAGAGTGCTTTCTTGTTTGAAAAGTTTGATTGCTGCTTTAATGTGTCCAGATGTGATGTTCGAAATGCAGAGACATGATAAGAACAAAAGGATTCATGTATTAGAGGACATTGAAGATTTAATTTATTCTCTTTTTAGCATGTGATAATAAATACACAAGTTTCAAAGCTTAATTAACATATTTTATTAAGTGTCCTAGGGGCACTTTTAAACAAATTCCGAACCAAAAGGCTACTTCTCAATTGCAAAGGACATGGAAGTAGTGATTTCATCTATGAACTCTGGTTGGTGGTTCATGATTAACTTGTTTTACCTTCGTGATTATGCCTAGCATATCTGCTCCTTGCTGCTGCTAGAACTATGTTTTCTTCTCTTCTTTCCTATTAATCCATCTTCAGATGTCTGTATTTATATCGGTATAGTTGTGCGAGAAGCGTATGTTTCTTGGCTATGGTGCTGCATAGACCTACTTGGATTGACATTTTATTGAAGTGCATGGCTTTGGTTTATTCAGTGCATAGTAGAAGAAGTTCAGGGTCCAACTCAAGCTCGATGTCGCAAGAGTCGTTTTATATCAGGGTAAGTGCAAATTGAGTCAGTGATCTTTTTTATAATACTTTCTCATTCAATTTTGTCCCATTGTGCTTGTGAAATGAGTGTGCTGGAGATAGAGATGCTTGGGCAGATGTCTAGGCATTTTTTTGATTGTGGCATAATAAATGGGTTAATTCAGATAAAATATAGTGTAGGCAAAAGAGTAAGTATTCACCAAACTTTTGTCTGAATGAACGGATAAGTTGTCTATATCCAAGGACAGAAAACAAGGAAGTTCTATCAGAGGCATCTAGTAGAAGCATTTGTAGGCTTTCTTTGTGACTTGTGATAGCTTTTGGGAGTAGTGGTGGTATTATTCTTTTGTATAACAAAGATCTGCAGACCCTCGACATCTTGTTAGGCTAGTTTTCTTGTGTCTCTTATCTTGAGGTGGATAGAGACTAGCTATGAACAGAATAAAAACTAGAATAAATGGTTCCTGGTTACGTAGCCATGGGTTTTGTGTTTTACCTGAGTGGGAGATGAAGTAGCTACTAAGGTTATTGCAATGAAGAAAGAGTTCAGGGATTGTAAACTATGATGCTCCCATACATATTTTGTTAGACATTGGATACTATTGCTTGCCCTTCTATGCTTAATCAATGAGTAAAGTTTAATTATCACGGGCTTTCCTAATCTATTATGCATGAGATACTACAGGAAAGAAACAGAAGTCAGCTATCCTAAGTCCTTATTTATCTTGATATGATACGGTAACACTTAGGCAACCTTAAATGAAGATACTATTCATATTCCGCTGATCAAACGTCTAACTCACTGATTGAAGCCATCTGAACAGAATTGGCAAAAGGAAACTAGGAGTCCCAATATTTGTATACGGCGCTCACTTTAGTGCCAATATTTTTTTTTCCCGGATCACTTAAGTGTCAATTTTTTTTGAAAACGGTTATTTCAGTACCAACTCCTCTGAGCTTTGCCGAAAATCTGACATGGCATCTACGTTGGCTCGCTGGAGCTTCCAATCAGCAATAAAAAAGCACAAAGTTAAAAACGTTAAAGAAAAGCATTAAAAAAGGAAGCGTAAGTTGCAACGGCGAGGGCGGGGGTCACTGGGGCTCGGTGACCCCCCTCGGCCATCCCCCACCCCTCGCCGGCCATTGCCAGTGATGGTGGGGACGGTGGCGGCGAGGGCTAACAGCCCTCGCCACTAAAACTTACATTTCTTATTATTATTATTATTATTATTATTTTATTTTTAGGCTATTTTACTGTTTAATTTTAATTTTTTTTAAAAATTACTATTTTAAAGTTCAACAGTCTACGTGGACGCCACATCTACTTCAACATCAACAACACCTTTATCCTAAACTAGTTGGGGTCGGCGGTCAATGAAGCCCAAAGATTCATAAAATAAAAGCAAGACTATTTGAGGGAAAAGAGATAAATATGTATAAATAAATAAACAAATATGGATGGATGGATGGTTAGGAACATGAGAATTCTATCTCTCCACAATACTAATAGCCTTCCTCCATTCCGACCTAAGATAGACCATACGCCAATCTTTTCCCACTCCATTTAATCTTGTTTTACTACTTTTCTCCGAGTACATAATATTAAAAAATCAATACAAAATGCCTCATGTACTGTTTGGCCGGAATTGGCACTTTGGTGATCATTTTTTTCTCCAATTTAGCACTTCAATGATCTAAAAAAAAAAAAAATGGCACCAAAGTGAGCGCCGTGCAGAATTATTGGTACTCCAGGTGTCCTTTTTGAACAGAATCGATCGCACCATTTAGTATTTAGATTCTGCTGTCCATAACATAGGCTGATATTTTGTCAAAGCTGATGGTTTGCTGTTAAAAAGAAGAATTTGCTGATGGATGGAATAGACTGGGGCTTCTCCTTCTCCTTATCATGTTGAGTGAAAGAATTTTGCAATGTAAAATTTAGAGAAGTCTTTATGAGTGGACCCATGCATGTCTATGATACTTTCCTTTGCTATTTCATCATCTATTCTTGGTTTATCAATGTTCAATGTGCAAATTCTTCTCCTCCCCTTTTTTTCCTGTCTTTAGGCATGCTCATCCTGGCAGTCCCTATGTATATGGGCTTGTTGGTATTGATCATGATTTGGAGTTTCCAGAGCCAATGCCAGTTATTGGTAAGAGCATGTCACTGGACCTTCCATAAAGTCAATTGTTACAGTTCATACGATTTTTGGGTACCTTTAGGCTTTATTGCAGCACAAAGCCTCAAATTTTGCATGGTTTCTTAAGGTAACTGTTTTATTATTTTTTTAATAGTCTGCATTATTAAAAGAGAAACTCTTTTTAGTGCATCGAAATATGCAAGAACAGAATAGATGAAGAAGACATACTACACTACCACTGAGTGAGACAGAGCATTAATCCTATACCACCTAAAACCAGCAAGATTGAAGATATGAACGAATATCACAATTTTCATAAGTGGCTCATGAAGTTTTTGGATTGAAGAATTTATGATCTCATATCTCCTTGTGAGCTTGTTCTGCAACTTACAGAAAATAGTGCTCCCCAGCCACCACAATAATTATCTCAAAAACTGGAACATCACCATTTGATAAACTGAGATCACCATTTGATAAACTGACTCATAGCTTTTTTAATCCTGAACAATCTTTTTCCATATAACAAAAAGTTTGGTTGGTTAAGAAGAAAGTAACTAATTCACCAGATTCACAAGTTGACTTCCATTGAAAAAAAAAGCGCTGGCTACTGGATCCAGTGGCCATATTGTTTGGATAATGCAGGATTGTTCTATGAAGTCCTTTTCTACCCATCTCTTTAGCAATTTGTCTTGTAGCCCTTGGGATTCTTCCTTGAGAGGCCTATAATTTGAGATACTGGAGAAAAATCACGTTTTTAAGGCAGTGATTTCTTCACATCCTGGAATGAGTGGCAATTATGAAACGGTGCAGTTTGCGTATGTCCTCCATGTTCTTTCGCTTTACTTTGTCCTCCCTTTGTGGTGCGACTTCTCCCTTGGTTGAATGCTCTTTGCTTTCGCATTATGCAAGGCAAATGGCACGAAAGGTATTGTCGTTCTCACTTTGCTTATATGTTAAATTCAGGTATATCTCGGTCAGCTAGAGGATATTCCATGATTCTAGTTCTAGAGACTATGAAGACATATTCGCTGGAGGATGGTCTAACTGAAGAGGCCCTGGTCACAAAACTGCGAACGTGCCAGTACCACCATTTATTTCTGCATACATCCTTGAGGCAGAACTCATCTGGTTTGACCTTTTTCTTAACTTGGTTTAAGAATATAATTTTAAAAGCACTCATCGTGCTATGTGGGTCCCTGTTTACTTTGTCAATGAATTTTTTGTCCTTTGCAATGATACACTGCTTGCTTCAAATACTTTTCTCCATAACTTGAGTTTGCATTTATTTGTGTTGTAGTTTCATTCAGCAAGCTATGTCATCAGCAGAAGCATACGGCCATGTCTGGATAAACTTTTTCTTTTTGCTTAATCTAAAACTTGTGGCCGACGTACTTTGACTTTTTCTTAACCTGAAACTTCACAATAAACAAATATTGACACATAGATTTATACAGTTTCTTCATAGTTTTTCAAAACTTGGATAGTGTTTTAAATTCTGGTGGGAAAGCAAGAAAAGTTATATTTGGCTTTGAAGAAGCATAAACAAACAGGTCCTATACTATGGTGTGCCAACTAGCTTGTCCAATGTTGTCACAAGGAGATGGGATTGGTAAACACTGTCATGTGCCTATCACAATAGGATGAAGAAAAAAATATGACACATTTGAGGGTATGCTTGTGTCAAGTGACATAGCTTGTTTCCTTAGGGTCTGAAAATCTTTTGAAGAATTCTTTGGAATATACATCTAAAAGAACATTTTTGATATTTATGTGTTTGATGTCTCTATTTGAGCATCCAGTCAATCTTGACTACTTTATTGCTTTGTTTTGGAAGGGTTGGGGCGGAAGGATGAGAGGCGGGGAGAAATTTCAAATTTCCATGAATTTTCTGCCCATTCTCTTGTCCATTCCATGCCCCACTCTCCAAAATCAAAGCCTAAGAGTTGACTGGTATAACCCAACCAAATTAGCAAATTCACCTGTTCCTTCCAGAAATGATGAAGGCATCTGGACAGTACTCTAACGAGCGAAGCCCCTTGAACTAACCAAGCACTGGCCTTCACTTTTTTGGCATAATATTTCTGTTTTCCTTTATTTGGCTATGTAGTTTTTCCACAGAAGATCTTTGTTGCTTAAAAACTGCCTAATTTTATAAACCTGCTGACCAGCATCCCTACCTTTTGGGTTATTCATCATCCTTTCCTGTTTGTGTTGGTTATCTGAATTTTGTACTGTTGGAGAAAAGCAATCTTGGCCTATGTTTCCATCCTGTATTCTGCTTTATGACCGATTTCATGTCATATGCTGCATATATTTGTTTGGGTCAATGTTGCTTGCAGTGAGCATCAGCAGAGTGGTTTTATGATCGGATTGTCCTCTTAGTGAAAAAGTGGCTGTATGTGAACAGAACAGAAGAAACTTGAATTGCATATTGGGAGAGCACATTGGATATTAGCTGCGTGACATCAGTATTGCTAATCTTCCTTACAGAAAATGTAAAAGACTATCAAAGGTGGAGAAATGAAAGATTGCTATACTCAGAAAATATTGCAGCAGACTGCAGTTTTTTGAGATTATTCTTTGATATTCTTCTCTATGTATGTGCATATTCATTTATTTTTTTTTTGTTATAATAGACAGTTGTTGTCTTCTGAACCGCAGTAGCCACTATTTTTTGCAATAATTTGACGTGTGGAGGTTTTCAGGCACTTGTCGCTGGGGAGAATATGGTGAGGGAGGTTTATTGTGGGGGGAATGTAATTCAAGAAACTTAGAATGGATCGAAGGCGATCCAGTGCCTGAGCTTCTATTCAAGGTTCTCTTCAGTGCTACATCCCCATTGTGCTAATATCCAAAAGTTAATGAGAAACTGTTCCATGTCATTTCTGTTTCTTGCTGTTTTTAGGTAAAGGAGCTTTACGGACTTGACGATGGAGTTAAATTTAGAAATATTACTGTGTCTTCAGAAAACAGACCTCAGCCTTTGCATTTGGGGACAGCGACACAAATTGGTTGGTTTAATGTGGTCCAAATATTTTGATGCTGTGAAGGTTTGCACATGTGAGTTTTATTGTGTGTGATCATTATGCAACTGCATCGTACAGGTGCCATACCAACCGAAGGCATACCTTGCTTGTTGAAGGTTTTGCTCCCATCAAATTGCACTGGTCTGCCTGCACTGTAAGTTGGACAATTTGCACTTTAGTAGAATAATCCCAGAATAATCCCTCAGTGGGCCTTGCCAGCTGTCAATGATACAGAACATGCACAGTCTGTCATGCTTTGTTATGTACAACACTATGAAAGTGAATGATTTAAGCTTGGCCTTATGGACTATGGATTGATCGTTTTGACTCCTATATCTTAACTTGTTGGAAAAACATGGATTAGGTGAATGTATAGCTCGCAAGGTCAATTTGGTTTAAATATGTACTTGAAATTATTCTTTAATATTACTGTCTTAGATGACACAAAGTCCTTTTTGTAGATGTGGCATGGATTAAGAGGTGGTGAGTTGGTGTCTGTTTGATTAGTCAGATGATATCTCTTATGGTAGTCAGAGAAGGAGCCATCGGTAACGGTTTAGCGTTAAAGTCAGTTTAAATTCCAGTGATGGTAGACATGGCATGTAGTATACTTTTTTATGGTAACTCACGCTGTGAATAAAAGCTACTGCTGTTATTTGGCTAGTTGACTTTACAAGTTGTTCATAAAGATGTCATGAAGGAGTTGAGCCTTTGCTCATTTAACACTTCCATTTGTGGTTGTATTAAACTTGCAAAAGATATTCTCCTTCATTTACACGTCATCTAATTAGAGAAGCAGAACCGATCAACATTTTTTAGTGCGAATCAAAGTTAATGGGAGTCCATTCCATATTTTTGCTAGTGTCTGTTATGAAGCAAGTCTTTTTTTGTAATGAGAATTACACAAAAATTCTCCTAATGCACGTGTTTCCTTTCCCCTCGTGTTGTTGATTGCCAGGTATGTTAGAGATCTCCTTCTTAATCCTCCTGCTTATGAGATTGCAATCACAATTCAAGGTGCTGTGATGTACTCTTAAGTCCTTGGTTGATGGTTTGCCTCCTTTATTAAATGAATGGATCGTAAGATCTTTTTTTCCTCGGAAATGTTAGATGCTTGTCGTCATCTCTTGAAAGTTAACTGGAATAGTGATACTTTTTGCCTGTTGATTTAGTCACGCATGAAAGTTATAGTTGGATAGTACCCTTCTCTTGGAGAAAATGGGATTGCTTGAAAACTTCCTCCTAAGCTTTGTGACATCTTCAGTTCGTCGTTTAAAAAAAAAAGATAAAAAAAAGAGAGTTAATCACTTAGGTTAGTATCTCTGGCGGAAATAGATATTGTCGGTCTCATAGGATAGAAGGGTAGGATAAAGCTGATTGTTAGTACCTTGGACCAGGGGGCTTATTGTGACTCCTGCTAACTCATAGAAAAAGGCCTTAGACAATGTTGGATCTAGGTTGATGGTCCTTTCACTTTGACAGAACATTGAAATGTGTGTGTGTGTGTCTCTCTCAAACTCCCATCCTCAACCAATCTGCCCCCATTACGTATATAGAGAAGAAATTTAATGATCTCTTTCTCCTATTGGAAGACATGTAATATGCCAATGGCAGAATTTAAATTACGGTACTGGACATATGGTGTAAATGTATATACTTCTCTAAATTTTATTTGTTAAGTGAGTGGAATTCATGATACAAAAGATAGGAAAAGATCCTAAGGTTATGTTCTGTCATCCAGATTTATCTATAGGATAGGATATTTTAAAGTACGGCAAAAAATTTTTGCTCTGTTCTATCTTTTTTCAGAAATATCCTACATAGGAGATTGAAGATAGGCATAGGGCATCTTATTGTATGCTTGGTTTTCATTAGATATGATTAGCTTAAGTGAAAACATAGTTGACATGAATTAGTCATGATTTAAGTAGAAAAAACACCATGGCCAGATCACCAGCCGGTGATTCAATGCCAGGGGCCATCACCTGATCACACTGGAAACTGCCACAAGCTATCTTGGGTGAAAACTCGAGAGATAGACTGACAGATCTTATTGTAGGTTGTCCTCAGCTGCTAAATAGGGTGCTTTGGGTTTTCAAGGCAATGGGTAAATATACCACAGCTGCAGCGCCTTCGCAACGAAAGTACTTTCACAGCAGCTTCCAAAAGTTGCCTATAGTAGCTTTGAGGTGCTATGAAATTTAACTTTTTAAAAGATTATTTATTAGGAAAAAAATACCTATATGAAAATCCTACTTTTTTCTCTTGTCATGGCGTTTGTAGATATTTTAAATAATATATTGATCCTGCCGTTATAAAAGAGCAAATATTAGTTACATTAATAATGCTAACAATAATCCTAGTTCTATTAATGAATATTATCTTTTCCCAGAAGGGAATTAAAGTTATAGCAACTTTAATAGAAATTTGACATAATAACTAATAACGTGATTATGTTATTAAAATAGCAACCATGATAAAAATAAGACAAAAATATAATAATGCTAACAGTAGTGACATTTTTATTATTACTACTGTTGTCATTGTTACTACACTACTGCTATTGCTACTGCTGCTGCTACTAGTACATGGTATATATGGTATATTGCAAAAGTTCTGAAAATATAAATATAATCATGGTTTTTTTTTTTTTTGTGAAAAAAATATAATCACGGGTTAATACCGTGGAAAACCTCAAACTGGTGTACCTTTAACAAATTTATCCCAAACTATTTTTTTTACCATGAAAAACCCCAAATTAGTACACCTGTGACAGTGACCACCAAATGCTCTAAACTGACACTTTTGTTACAAATTTACCCTATACTACCAAGAAAAATCCCAAGCTGGTATACTGTGACAAATTTACCCTTCGTTAAATTGGATTGGTACCACAAAAAATCCAAATTGATAAACTTGTGAGAAAGAGAGGTAAAAATTTCAAACTAATACATCAGTGAACTGCCATATGCCATGCAACTTAGCAATTCGACGGTTAGATGCAACGAAAATTAACGGAGGGTAAATTTGTCACAGGTATACCAGTTTGAGGTATTTGATGGTCAAAAAAATGATATGGGGTAAATATGTCACAGGTGTACCGGTTTGGGGTTTTTCATGCTGTTAACCCTATAATCATTGGTAACAACTCTACAACAATGTTATAGGTCTTTTCATCACTTTGATACCCATGGTAATCTTGTAGCGGCTTTTGCCAAACACATTAGTCATTCGAGCCTCAGCGAGAACTTCTCGAAGAGTTGTGTCGCCAAATGTATGTTCTTCGACACAGCACTGCACAGAACAATAATAGCTATACCAAACAGACCCTATGTGCAATAACTACGAAATATAGGCATGCACTAGTTCTGTGCATGGATTTCATGGTATGGTGTTACATGTGGTAAGAAAGTTTGTCCTGTACCGTCATAGCTCTATGCCATCTTGTAACAATTCTGTTCTCAGGGTGATTATTAATGAGGAACGTGGACACCAGCTCTCTTCCTATATGCCCTTGCATTCATCAACATTTACTAGCATTGCAATAATAACCCTTTCTTCGTATTGTTGTATAAGATTCCGTGCTAAGTCCTGGTTTTTCTACTGTTTGGGCAGCTACTTGCAAACTTATGAACGAGATAAATTGCTCGATTCCTGACTTTACTTGCATCTCATCTGCAAAGGTTGATTCTAATTTATCAGGCTTTTTAGTGAAATTAGTTTGGCATTATGTCTTTAGTCATCTCCTAGTCACCAAAGTTCTTGTGCTTATTAAAACTTTGCATGCATTAAATGAACTATTCATGCCCGTCTTTCTCACAATAACTATTCATACAAGGTTACTAGATTCTGGTTTATTTGACTTACAGAATACAGCTGGTATGTTCATGATTTTCGTTTCTGCTTTCATCAGTCTCAGTATTGGAGTTTCATCCTTGCATTTAATGCGTTGCACTTCAATTTCCTTCTTCTCTGATTGAGGTTTGCTAATCCTGCGTGTTTTACTGGCGTATTTCTAATCAAGCATCATTATGACTAAGGTTGCTGTGGTCATGCTTTATGCTGGCATGCAACCAAAGGCGGTATTTAGTTATTTATTTGTTTTAGGTGGGCGGCGGAGGATTTGGAGCATTTAAGCGTTAATTTGTAGACAAGTGTTGCTTGAGAACATTTTTCTTTTTAATTTAAGTAGTTACAAGTTGCAATTTCAATTTTTTATAATTCAAATTAGTTCCTTGATATGGTTGTTTATATAGCCCACATATCTGCCATGCCGGGCTAGGCCTAGAGGATCTAATGAAAGTTTTCTTCATTGTCACGCAGCTTGTGAAGCTACTTGAACTGAGGGAGGCCAATCATATTGAGTTTTGTAGAATTAAACATGTTCTGGATGAAGTACTGCACATGTACAGAAATTGTGAGCTCAGAGAAATTCTAAAGCTATTAATGGATCCAACGTGGGTCGCAACTGGGTTAAAAGTTGACTTTCAGACATTAGTAAGTTCTATGGAGCTCTCTGTGGATATTCATGTCTCCTCATGTGAATGACAATGTTATTGGATGAAACTTGGTGTTCCTGCCTCATTTGTATTCAAATAAATATGTTGTGGCTGATCTGAGGCTTTAGTACGTAGACATCCTGCACCTTGCATGGGAATAAACCAATGCATTTTCCTTTGTATTCAATATCAATGTCACGCCAAATTATTCCGTTAACCCTTTAAGAGGTCCGATCTCAAACTAATGAGAAAGATTAAAAATGGTAGCTCTTCTTTTCCGGGAGTTCTAGAAGCATCGTTTAATGATTCTTTGATGAGACATTCATCCCTGTATAGGAGCAGAGTCCCTCTAACTGGTCTTTTGCCCAGAAGAGGGGGGTGAAAAATAAAACAGAGAACAAAGTCAAGTCCATTTATATGGTCGTTCGCTGCCTTCCGTGTCCCAGAGTAGTCTTAGGTTCTAATTTATCATGTTGTTGATGATTCTTAGGTTCTAATTATGACATGGATACACTTTTTAGCTCTTTTGGAGGTTAAGGAAATGACATGGCTATTTTCGAACTGAGTGATGAAAGACCTTATGAACCTACTAGACCTTAACTTGGATCCTGCTTGATAAACTCTAGGACCGTTGTGATCTTATAGATCTTGCTCAAATTGCAGCCTTTAGATTTCTATTTCCTTACACATTGCATAATATGAATGAAGACTAAATCCATTCACAGACCAATCTGTAGGACCATTTATTTCAGCAGTCTAAGGGCGTACTAATTTCTCCATGGAAGCTTGAGCCTAAGCAAAGTATTTTCTAATCCACACCTGCTCAATGGTATATTAACTGTTTTCAGCTTGGTTAAGCAAAACTTTATGGCATCCTTTGTGTCTTCTGCAAGAATTTTGTGTCTCAGTATCTCCAGCTGTTTAATCAGTAAATGTGGAAAAAGAGACGGAATTGGACAGTTAAAAGGTGCTTTTTTGCCCGTCCCCCAGCGTTGCTTTATCTCTGTGTTTCACTGCTCATACATGGGCTTTGCTTTTTGAAAGCAGAGAGACCTTTATGTTTTTCTAGAGATAGTCTCTACCCTTGAGGGTATCCACAAGTTTTTCCTTTTTTAATCCGGTGACCCCCTGGACAGTCTACTTGCTGCTCTTCTGTGATTCACCGATGCTGGTGTCGCATCACTTATGACTTTAACATGTTTCTCCCTTAGGTGATTATTTTGGATTTTCCTACTCTAACCTTTTTCCTCTTTGTTGTCCCACTAATGAATGATCAATTGATTAGATGTTTTGGTTTTCTTATCCAGGTCTTACTGAAACTTTCCTTCTTTGATTGTTTGAATGAACTCTGCTACTCTTATGTGCACTTTGACTTCTGAGCTATTTATGTTATTTGTCCTTTTTAAACTGTTTCGTGTTGTTTGCTTCTTGTGCTCTCTTCTTATTCTTCTGTCATTGTTAATTGTTTTTCTTGTCTGGACTCATTTTAAACTTTCACTCAAACTTTCTATGGCCTTAGTCTGGGTTAATGACTATCAAATTGAGACCCTTTAACTCTAGAAGATTGCGATTTGCTCTTTGCTTCACCAATTATGTGGCTATAGCATTTTTCTGTTTCCTTGCAAAGTCAAATAATTGATCAAGTTGTGCTGCAAACATATTCAAGACATGTGAAATGTCCTTTCTTGAGAAATTCATGATATTTCAGTTTTCCCCTTCCATGGAAAGTTTGAAGATCATTAGACAATGCTTACATTGTTGTACTTTTATCTCTAAATCAAATAAAGGTGAGACTTCACCTATGAAAGTTAACCTTGTGTGGCCAGATTTCGTTTAAGAAATACAACGAGCAATACTTGAGGGTTAGAATGCATTTTATGACTGAATAATTCATGCAGCTGATCTCAAACTTGTTTCTTTTTCTTATTCCTGCTCATAATAAGCTGGGAGTTTTACAAAAGTTGCATGTTGGTTATTTTGGCATTAATTGGTTTGATGTTTTCCAGGTTTCTGAATGTGAATGGGCATCAAGTAAAATCGGTGGCATGATCTTTCTAGATGGTGAATGTGATCAAAAGATCAGTTCCTGTTCCTTTGTTCCCGCTGAATTTTTTGAGGACATGGAGTCTTCATGGAAAGGGCGCGTTAAAATGATACATGCAGAAGAAGCTTTTGCAGAGGTTGAACGGGCAGCAGAGGCCTTGTCAATAGCTGTAAGCATTTAGGCTATATTTGCATTACATACACATAAGTTGCTTCTTCTATGTGGACGGGCTACTCAACATTGGTGCGGTAGTTTGGTCCTTGATGATGTGATTTTGGTCAGATAAAAGTTCTTTGATTTGAAGTTTAGTTTTCATTAGGTGGAAACCAATTCTTACCACGGAGTCACATGGTCTTTGTTATGCAGCCTTGACCAGATAACTATGCAGGCAATGTTTGATTGTGAGTTTAGCTCTGCCTGTTCTAGCATTTAGCTTTTTGACAACAGTGCATTACTAGAACTGCAACTTCAAAGTGGGGTGGGTGTGTCTTATGCAAACTCCAGTCATAACTAATCCTCATCCATTTGTTCAATTTGTGGTTTTCCAAATTGAAAACAAATGAACACCCGAGATGTTGAACTTATCTTAAATTATTCCAGAATATATTGTCTTCCATCAACTCAACTGCTTCTTAGACATGAGTACGCTTCATTCCTTTTTTTTGGGAATGGGGAAGGGTACAGGCATGAGAGAATGAAAGGGAAGATCTCTGTGACCTCTCCAACAGACCCCTTTGTCATTGTGACTGTAGGCATCTTTGTGTGATACAGCCTTGGCTTAGTGTTGCCTCGAAAGCCACATTAACCTCAGTTATTGTAGTGGTTGACTTTTGTAGTGGTAGCTAGTCAACCTATCTATCCCAGACCTAGTTCTGAATCTTTGAGAAGGCATATCAAATTAGGGAGTGAAGCAGGGAGCAGTTGTGGCCCTACTATAGAAAGAGTTGGATGTCATAGTCACTAATTTAGCAGAGTAGAGCGGATAGCCTTGACAAGTGGGCCCGTTAGTAAAGAGGTCAATGTAATTCTAGGTGAGGCAAACCTAATTTTGATACTAGCAGTGAGATCATTAGAACCTCGTTAATCTTCAAGTGTGATTAATGTAATTTGCCCTTTTCGTGACATGCCACTTTCTTTCCAGAACTTTTTGCGGACTTGTTTTTGCTTTTTCACTATTATTCAGATGTGTAAGATGATTGCAGCTTGAAGAAGAATTTGTCCCAATCACTTCAAGAATAAAGTCTATGACGGCTCCACTTGGGGGTCCAAGGGGAGAAATTGCATATTCTCGAGAACACGAAGCAGTTTGGTTTAAGGGAAAACGATTTGCACCAACAGTTTGGGCTGGTACTCCAGGGGAAGATCAAATTAAGCAGCTTAAGCCTGCGGTAGATTCAAAAGGTAGAAAGGTTGGAGAGGAATGGTTTACTACATTGAAGGTGGAGCAGGCCTTGGCTAGGTAGGTGTTCCTTTTTATCCAGGAGAACATTTTCCCTTTTCTCCCCCCTTTTTTTAGACCTTGCCACTAGCACATTCAAACGGTTTCTTCTTCAGGTATCATGAGGCTGGTGACAAGGCTAAAGCAAGGGTATTGGAATTATTGCGGGGACTCTCTGCTGAGCTGCAGATAAAGACAAATGTCCTTGTCTTTGCTTCCACATTGCTTGTTATTGCGAAAGCATTGTTTGCTCATGTGAGGTTGGAATGAATAACTATATGAAATCTGTAACTAAGTTTCTCTACAAGGCTTGTATTCTCAATAATATGTGATGACAGATTCATAGCACTTCTGCATAAAGGGTTGTATTCTCAATAATATGTGATGACAGATTCATAGCACTTCTGCATAAAGGGTTAAAGACAGACGATAACTCTTTCTTTTTTATCTCCATTTCTCTGTAGAGAAGAATAACGGAAAAGCAGACTGTCTTGTCAATGAACTTACTTCACTATTTTGAGCTACACATATTTCCTATGAGGGTGCCATGTCGATTGGTCTCAAGGTTGAAGATTTTCTTGCAGACTGAAACATAGCAATCCTTTCAAGTCAATTGACCAGAAATTGGCCACATAAAATCATCTTTTTCCTTGTTGAATCTTTCTTTTCCTTAATTTCTCTCTTAATCTGACAGATACTTGAAGTAATATTTATAAATTGGCTCATGCTTTGCCATTTAATAATTAACAAAATTACTCTGCTGCATACTGATTTGGCTTGTGACAATTCTTGTATTTCAGTGAAGGGAGGAGGAGGAAATGGGTTTTCCCCACTCTTGCCGGGTTCTGTACATCTAAGGTAACTCCAGAAGTCCAGTCTGCAATCTACATTATGCTTTAGCAGAATCTACATCTTCTGTCTTCGAATAAGTATAGTATCATTTACAACTGGGTGTGTTTGGTGCTATTTCCACATGCAAGGCCAAATAAATACATACATTAGCAAGCATGTTGTTAAAGTGAACGTTGAGGTTTGAGTTGGCTCGCTTTGCTGTGAGGCTGAACTTGGAGCATGGTGTGTCTTTATGTTTTGTGACTCATTTATGCTGGTTTCAGAGTGTTTTGGAAATTTTTTGAAAAATTTACTAAGGGAGGAAAATGGATTTCGATTGCTAGCTCTATTATTATTATTATTATTATTTTTTGGCACTTAATACTGCTGAATTGGGTCAAATTTCCCCGTATGTGTGTATCTTGCCTTTTTACATTCCTCTTAAATGACCAATCAAACTAAGTACTTCTTTGTCATAACCTCACTTGTTGGATTGATCAAATTGTGGAGACACGAATTTGTTTTCTATTTCAACTGCATGGAAACGAAAAATTTGTTGATTGCTCTTTTTTTCTCAATGATGTCACCTGTAATCATTTGGCTCTTCTTACTGGCTTGTTTTTTCAAGTAAAGTCCTAATAGAGGCCCTCTGGATTATTTTTGTTGCTGTCCCTGATTCCCAACTGTTGAATCATATTTACATTTGTTGAATGCAGGATGTGGAAGTTTCAGATGGATCAAATAGGCTGAAAATAGTTGGCCTGTCACCTTATTGGTTTGATGTAGCGCAAGGCAGTGCAGTACACAATACAGTTGATATGCAGTCATTGTTTCTGTTGACAGGACCTAATGGTGGTGGTAAATCAAGTTTGCTGCGATCAATATGTGCAGCCGCTCTACTTGGAATTTGTGGACTGATGGTCCCAGCAGAGTCAGCTCTTATTCCACATTTTGCTTCTATCATGCTTCATATGAAATCTTATGATAGTCCTGCTGATGGAAAAAGCTCGTTTCAGGTACTAACTTCTTGGGCTTACCCTTCTCTCTCTCTCTCTCTCTCTCTCTCTCTCTCAATCTCTCGAGTGATGGTTAAAGAATAGTTCTTTTGTGCTCACCACATGCCTTTTTGTCAATTTGACGCATACCTAATCATTCCTTAGTGTGATGTTCATTGTTCTGTAGGCCATTCGTGTGTTCATTTTGATGCCAGGAATTTTTCGGAACTTCGTTCTTTTAAGGAGGAATTTTTTATAACTTGCCGAGAACAAATAGATCCCTTATTGATTTTACCAGTGGTGATGAAGGTGCTCTTGAATATGGAAAGGAATTTGGCAATCAGTCAGTTGACAAAAGAACAATTGAGAAGTGCCTCTTGTCTGGCCAAATAAAAAATGATAAAAACTAAAAATACTGATCTATTGCTAGTTTGGGGACTACCATGTGCTTGTTTGATGATCCTGACAAGTAGCATTTGTGCACTTGTATCTTTATGTATTGTCTTAGGTGGAAATGTCCGAGATGCGATCTATTATTAGCAGAGCAACTTCTAAAAGCCTTGTGCTTGTGGATGAAATATGTCGAGGGACAGAAACAGCGAAAGGGACTTGTATTGCCGGCAGTATTGTTGAAACTCTTGATAGAATTGGTTGTCTTGGTATTATATCCACTCATTTGCATGGAATTTTTAGTTTGCCTTTGAATACAAAGAATACTGTGCACAAAGCCATGGGTACCACATATGTCAATGGGCAGACAAAGCCAACTTGGAAATTGATAGATGGAATTTGTCAAGAAAGCCTAGCATTTGAGACAGCTAAGAAAGAAGGAATTCCCGAAACAATAATACAAAGAGCGGAAGATCTCTATGTTCAACAGAAGAAAGAAGCATTTTGGGGGATGGATGGCTACAGTGGAAATAATTTTTCTGCACAAGTTGTAAAAGGCTCTGATAAGGCCCATCCTCAGTTAAGTCGCATTGGAGCAGACACCCTTCATCATGAGATTGAATCAATGAAGCAAACGGAAGCCCTGCAGCAAGATGTCAAGCAAGCGGTAATAACAATATTTCAAAAGAAGTTGATGGAGCTCCAAAAGCTGAAGAAGCCACTGGAAGTTCCTGAACTGCACTGTGTGTCTGTGGCTGCTAGGGAACAACCACCTCCATCCGCAATAGGCGCTTCTGTTGTCTATGTCATGTTTAGACCTGACAACAGAATATATGTTGGAGAGGTACTTTGCTTCCAACACTAATCTAATATATAACTATAAAGTTCTATTAATCTAATAGATTCAAATAGTTACATTTAGGAATGTTCTGAATTTGTCCGTATATAATATTGACTTCAGCGACAAAAAAGGGCATGACAGTAAAATTACCGACCCTCTTACGGTTATCTTCTGACATTCCCTGCCGTTACCGTTCTTTTGCCTTCTCCATTTCTCCATTTCCATCTTAGGATCTCTTATTGTGTGGGGGGACTCAGTTTGTTATGCTTATTATTGTGTTGCAACTCTTATTTTTATTTTTATTTTTACTTTCACGTACAAAATCAACATAGCGAGTGCTCCGAGGAGTCCAGTCAACTTTTTATCTAAGAATTTTTTTGTTTCTGATGAGTTATGAAATTTTCTTTCCATTAGACATAAAGTATACTGTGTTTGTTTCTCAATATTTCGGTTTTTCTACAAGAGTATAATGGGGATGGGCATGTCATAATGTGTTTATGCAGCCCAAGAGTTCATGGTTATAGTCTCATAATTTTCCCTACGACAGTTTTGTTAATCTTAGCTCAATGACATGCGTGCTTTTTGCCTAGACGGATGATCTTGAGGGCAGGATACGTGCACATCGGTCCAAGGTTGGAATGCAGAGTGCTTCTTTCATTTATTTCGCAGTTCCAGGGAAGAGCATGGCTTGCCAACTGGAAACTCTTCTTATAAACCAGCTTCCAAATCAAGGATTTCGCTTGACTAATGTGGCTGACGGGAAGCATCGGAATTTTGGCTCCTCCACTGTCCACGCAGGAAATATTGTAGCCTCTTGACGTGATTGTACAGGACTCATTTGTGTGTAAGTATCCATTGCAGTGGCCGCAACAATTTTGCTTTTGATATTAGTTGCTCCACTTATCTGTGTAAGTTGATCAGCCTGCTGAACAGCGACCCGAATGTCCATGTATTCATATTTTGGCTGAGAAGACATTCGTGTATTTTCTATGCTGTTCATTTGTATATTGAATTTTTTCCCCTTTTTTAGCTTCCATTTCTTCGTGCCCATGTTTTTCTTTTTATTTGTTCTCATCCCTTTGGCAGGAATAGTAGAGTATCCCATGCCAAACAGTCAACTGCTTCCATTGCAATTGGTTGCTCTTGATAAAATTTATGTTACCTTTGAGGCTACTCTGCCGTTTAAGAAGAGGGACTAGTGCTTTCTTCGTTCACTGTCATTAGGGTTCGAAATCATGATGAACTCATATACATTTGTTTCTGAATTGTCAACTGTTTCAGTAATATACAAATGATCAGCCATGTAGCTTACTTATAAAATTAACAATTTTTAAACAAAATTACCAACTTCCATTTGGGTCCGCTTATTGTTTCGAAAGATTTAAATGATTCTATGTCTTACCGATATTTGTTTGGGACCTCATCAGTGGGACAAAATTATAGAAGAAATTATCAACTTTTTTCAAGATTACTACTTATTTGTGGAACATAAGTTACAACTTTTACAGGGTGCTTGACTCAATTAAAACGTAATAAACACTTGAATCAATTAAAACGTAATAAACAATCGAAGCTGTCGGTAATCAGAAAAAATCAAATAAAGGTTGGCTAGTGACTCGAATTAAAATCGGTAACCTTGTGTAATAATTAGAAACTTTAATAAGTTGGCACTTGATACATTTTCTTTTTCATTTGATTCGGATCTCCTAATCTTTCCGCACAAGGTTAGGCGCATGCCCTTGGGATCCGAGCCGTCTGTTTTTGGACGGACGACTCAGATGTCCTCTTTTTAGGAGGTAATTTTTTAAATTTATATATATATATATATATATATATATATATATTTGTTAGTAATAATCTGGGCCATCCATTTACAACACAGACGGCCCGGATTTCAAGGGCATGACTTAACATTATAAGAAAAGATTAGACGATTCATTTTCCATTTTCTGAATAGTTAGCAGAACCAAAGAATCAATCAGTTCTGGTACTTTGGTAAAATCGTTGGTGAGTTAAAAAAATGAACAAGAAGCCAAGAAGTTGCCCAACAAACTTTTTGTGACCAGCTCTTTGAAAATCTTAGTACAACGGAAAATAATGTGCGAATTTACAAATCGAGTTGAAGAAAACTTCCTCCCAACTGAAGTTGAAGAAAACCTTTTTTAACCAGCCTTTTTGATGGGCTAGTTACAAGTATGTACAAAAAACTTACCTATATTTAGCTAATTTTGGATGCGGTGATGTCTAAAACTATTAAATCCACCAAATAGAGGGTGGTTGGAAAAAATATTGTCTATTCGTAATATTCTCAATGCGAGTGAAATTGTCCAACAAGTAATATAACGATGAAAAAAGATATCATCACATAAAGATTGATGATTGATAAATCGATTAAATACTAAAAATGGACTAATTCTTGAATTTATGTAACAGATCAATATATAATCGAGAACAAATTAAAATTGACAATCTTAGAAGCAAAAGTACGGAACTAGATGGAGTTAATGATTGATCAAATAAACAAGGAATTTGACGTGAAGAAAAGCTCATTTTTGTCTCTGTTTCAACCATCGCTTCTACTTATGAACAATGAACCAAACCCAGAATTACGATTTTTGTATTTTTGGGTTCTTTATGCATTGATTTATGATTTTGTCTTGGTCACAACATATTTTACAAAAGTAGAGATCAATCTCCACCGCCAAAACAAAAAAGAAAAAGGAAAAATAAGAGAAACTCTCTATGGATTTTGATGGCCAATATCGTCCGCCAACATTGATATTCTGCTTCCACTTCCGAACAGTTTTGTGTCAAATTAATCGGCACCGACTTTCTAGGGCGGGACACTCGTGAAGGCTGAATCTCTTCAAGGAGGTGAGCTTGTACATCCCATCAGGCAAACTCTCTATAGCTGGGCAGCCACTAATTTCGAGATCTTGGAGCAAAGGGAAATTGCCCATCCATTCTGGCAAGCTCGTCAGGTTCTCACACTGTGATATTGAGAGAGATTGCAGAGTGGTGACATGTTGAATCCCCTTAGGTAACGCCACCAATTTTGGAAGTTCATCGATCTCGAGAGAACGGAGGTTCGCGAGGGATCGCCACTGAGTACCATGCTCGTCATCGTGGCTCGACAAATCAAGCTCTTTACAACAAGCAATAGAGAGGCGGTGGAGCGAGGACAGGTACTGCATGCCACTAGACAGACTCCTTAGTGCGGAACAACGAAGGAATCTCATGGACTCGAGATTATGGAGGAACGGAAGCAGAGTCTCCAGCATCGAGTGATCCAAATCCAAAATATCATTAAAAGTTATTTTCTTTAATTTAGAGAGAGGGATGGAGGAGGATACTAGTGCTGCTTCTGAAGAATAATTTGTAACGGCCACCACTTGTTGCTCCAATGCCTTCACGCTCGATCCCACTAATTTCAAGTCTATCACTGATGGTAAGAGTGGCAAGGATTTCAGGTTGTGACAACCCCATATAACCACTTGCAAAAGCTTTGGGAATGACGATTGGGAATCGTACCGCCAATGATTCTGTTCTTCTCCCACAAGTACCCTCCTTCCCCACCATCCTTTCAATTTATCACATAACATGAGGTGCAGTCTCTCCAGAGATGGGAAGAAGGCGCACGCGGTATTGGATTGTTGTGGGTCCCTTATCTCTTGAACGAACTCCAACTCATCCAAGCCATGGAGCTTCAACTTCCTTAGGGAAGGGAGTTCACTCAAGGGTGGCAAGTACTTCCATCTTCCACACTCACTGAGTGTGAGCTCAACAAGATAGCTGATGGACGAAAGCCAGCTTGGTGGACTCCTACCCCAACAATAGAATATGGCCAAATGTGTCAGATTTTGGTGCGGTCTGAGGTTCTCCCACACGACCAATTCATCGCTCTCGCTTTTTTCATCTTGCTCCTCCCACGGCATCAACCACCTCAACTCCAACGAGCGGAGACGTTCTTTTTTCTCCAAGTGACATTTGTTCGGCGCTGGTTCAAGGAGCTCCAATTGTTCAAGACTAATGGATCCTGCCAATTTGACTAACACATCCAGTTCATCTACTCTCCCCACACCTCCAGGTACTGCATGGTCCCATCTTTTGTACTACGAATTTGGATAAAGTCTGAAGAGAAGATAAGTTATTCAACCCGCATGGCATGTGGGTCAATGAGTGACACCCATCAATTAAGAGGTGCCTAAGGTTGATCAATTTCTTCAAATCTTTTGGAAGTGTAGTAAGAAACGTGCAACCAGAGAGTTTGAGGGTCTGCAAGTTCAGCAAACCCGTGATTGAATCGGGCAAGCTCTTAATGGACCTGTTTCCGGAAACATCAAGAAATCTTAAATGCTTCAACCGACTCCCCAAGGAAGAAGGGATACAAAAATCTGCATCGGGCAAAGCCAAAACGACAATGCCTGATCTTAGAGAAAATCCCCTTACATTCATTCGAGGACGAGTCCGGTTCATGTGTCTCATGTTTCTTCAATGAGAGCAATGTCCGTAGATTGGTCGCCTCAAGTCGAATGGCCATATTTTGAAGCAAGGACAACCCTGAAGCAAATGATACATGTCGAGTTCCTCTATCTATGCTGCCCTCATTGAGATTAATCATCTTGCACTCATCTCCTGCGACTTTTGAGGCAAGATCGTGCATGAGATCATGCATCTTGAACAGTTTCACCTCACTTGTGGAATCATCAAGCTCTTCAACCTCAAGGAATGACCTCCAAAGTAGGTCCGAGACGTATCGATCCCCGGCCTCTTCTAGGTCCTCATTCTCGTCCATTGACTCAATAAATCCTAGTGCCATCCAAAGCCGTATCATCGTCTCTTTATTGAAGACGTAATCTTTTGGAAACAACGCACAATACGCAAAACAATGCTTCAACGACGGCGGAAGATGATCGTAGCTGACCTTGAGGGCTTCCATAATTCCACGTTCCGACGTATCTATTTTTGAAAGTTCATGGTCCCTGAGATGGAGCCACTCATTTTCCTTTTTGTTGTATAAAAGGCTGCCTATAGTTCTGATGGCAAGTGGAACACCAGCGCATTTTTTGACTATATCTCGACCTATCATGTCCATTCTCGAATTTAATTGTTCTTCCCCATCTACCAAAGCTATTTTCTTGAGCAAGTCCCATGACTTTTCTTCAGATAAGCCAAGTAGATCATGGACAAATGATTTCGCATCGGAAGCACGCATGACCGATCGATTGCGAGTGGTGACGAGTATCTTGCTCCCCCATGAACCACCCATTAGCAGAGATTGGAGGTCCAACCATGCCCGGTGATCTTCATTCCACAAATCATCCAGAACAAGCAAGTACTTCTTCCCGTCCAGTAGTTTACGAAGGAGCTGCTGCAACTGGTCGTTCGATTTATTCTCAATGTCTTGCAGATCTCTCGTCATCTCAGGATCCCCTTGACACTCATCTTTGGCAGATTTCAGCATGTCTTTGATGATCACATACTCATCAAACTTTTCAGTATCCCCATGACACGCCCACAGCTTAGGCTTGAAACAGTTTTTAATCTTGTCATCATTGTAAACGAGCCGAGCAAGAGTGGTTTTCCCAAGTCCTCCTATACCTACGATCGAAACAACCGAAACTCTCTCCCTGGAGGAGGAATCAAGCAAATGCGCGATGATCTCCTTCTTATCCTCTTCTCTGCCAAATATTTCTTCCTCACGAGCAAAGGAGTGAGTTGTCCTCCTCCTCTCAATAGCAACAGTCGGTCCACTCCGATGCGGCTCTAACTGGAACTCCCTATCATTTTTAATCCGATCCAGTTTCTTCCTAAGTTCCTCAGTATTATTAGCCACTTTGAGCCGGTGTGCAAGCCTATTCGATTTGGAGAAGAAAACACGTACCTCTTTCCAGATCTTGTTACCGCAGAGCAACCGGAACTTCTGAGAAGCGAAGGAGCCTCCTGGTTTTGCCACTTCGGTGGCGAGGCTATTCAGTACGTTGGTGGCAAGGCTGAAGAGAACTGCTTCCGCCATTTCCGGAGGCAAAAGCGGGGGCTGACAAGTGTTTGAGAGGAGGTTGCAGAGCTGATGCTTTTGTTGGGAGACAATGGTTGGGTGGTGCCTTGCGATCAACTTCATGCACGAATGAATAGCAAGGCCAACGGCCATGTTACTTCGTGCGTAGTTAATCCACCAGATGAAGTAGCATATCTTGCAACAGAGAAAAAGAATAGCGTGGATCGGTTACTCCTTCGTGAAACAGCCCAAAGCACCTATACATGGGTCCCAGGCTTCTCTTCAGATTCAAGTAGGAGCAGCTTCCTTAATCCTTAAGCCTCCGTCGGAAAAAAACATCAGACGTATGGTTACTCTTTAGTTTTCCCATTACATAAGAACAAATTGGCCGTCAGATTATTCTTTTTTTTTTGCAAAAACATCAGATGCCTCTTGACCTATGATCCCTTACAGAAGAGGAAGTGTGGCTAATCTATCGAAAGAGTCATGAAACATTCGTTCGTTTCATAGGAATCATAATATCTCATGCTACTTTTGATTTTGATTTCAATTTTTCATTTTTTTTTGTCATACGGATGTTAAAGTATGGGACTACTAATATTTAACCATTGCTACCTAAATGTCCATATAACATATTAAATAAAGTAACATAAGTAAAAGATGTCACCAAATAATCACGATACGATCAAACTAAAATTTACAGAGTTAGTAAAAATAATTGGCTTCAAACATCAACAAATGTGAAGTATATTAATAACAAAACATCGGGAACGAAATTTTTCACAAGAAAAGTAAGGAAATTTTCAATTTTTTTATTATAAAAATAATCAAATCCTACTTATGCGTTCCTGGTAAAAGAAGAACGGCGAATTTATTCGCATAAAAGTTATGGATATCCTGCACCAGGTAGTGCTTAGGCTAAAGACACTGCTTCACCATATCTTTTCGACACAAATCCGAGCCGTGACATTTCACCTATCACAGAGCTATGTCACCGACAATTCCTGGCTGTGTACCTTCTCAAGCCCTTTAAATTCTTCCTTGCGAGTCCGAGACCTCGGCACGATACATGTAGCGTTTCACCACGAAAAGGAAGAATGCGAAATTGAGGACATTAAGCATCACGAAGAAGGCGTTGTAATAGTCGAGGTGCGACGCGCTCAGGTCGTTTAGTATCCACCTGCGGTTGCCGTGCCTCTTGGTGATGTGCGAGACCATAGAGAGGAGGAAGCTGCTGAGGAAGTTACCGATCCCAGAGTGGCCATTGAGTAAGACGTGCCCAGGCTCTTCATGTTCTCCGGCGCTTGGTTGTAAAATGATCTTCGTTACTTCCAGGAACGCATCCGCCGTTCCCTCGAGCACGTATGGAGGAAACAGGATGAAGATCGTCCGCGGGATTTGTCTGTGTTCCCTAGCAACATGGAGCCTCCATGTCTCGGTAAATATTAGTAAAAAAATAGGCCACCTCAGATTTATGGCGAACCACGTCAACTCAAATCGAAATTGACACTGAAATGATTTTTATTTTTTTTTTTATAAAGTTGCCATTGAAAGTCATCGTTTTTTTAAAAAAAGTTGGTACTTAAGTGATCGTTTTGTAGTTTACTTTAACCACATAAAATTGGATGCCTTTTGACCAATGATCCCTTAAGGAAGAGGAAGTGTGCGGCAAATCTGTCGAAACAGTCATGAAACATTCGTTTGTTTCATAGGAATTACCATCTTTTGAGTAATATCTCACGCTACTTTTAGGTCATACAGAGGTTAAAGTCCGGGATTGCTAGTAGTTTACCATTGCGACCTGAATGTCCATGTAATATATTGAACATAGTAACATAAGTAAAAGATATCGCCAAAAAATCACAATACAACCAAATTAAAATTTACAGAGGTAGGAAAAATAATTAGCTTCGGATATCAACAAATGCGAAGTACATTAATAACAAAACATTGGCAACGACATTTTCACAAGAAAATTAAGGAAATTTTGAATTTTTTTGTCTGGGGCAAGAGATACTCGGAAGAGCTCTAGATGCAATGTCATCAACATCCATGAATCTCTCTTTGACAAATGAACAAAAGGAGGTCGACGGAGCAAGGGTAGCTGCTGCCTGGATGGATCGAGCACTGTGGCAGGACGAGGCATCGTGGAAGAACTTGACTAATAACTATGGGGTCACTGCAACAGATTGACCAGCCTTCCTAATTATGCAAAAGTACACGTGCATTGTTGTGCAACCATCATCTGGGACCTGGCCAACTGATTGAGAGTGTATTGCAGCAATCTCTCAACTAGTCTCTGCATTATTGCGGACTCGTGGTCAGCGTCTCCCCTTTGAGATGTGGTCCAAAGGATGTGCTAAGAATGACAATCAAGAGGAAGCATTTAAGTCCACGACCGCAACAGCACCAGGTCACATTTGTAAGTAGAAGTGTGACATAGATCTAGAAGATTGCATGCATGATTTAGCATTTCTAAAAATGAGGTGATTTTACCCCTCGAGAATGTCGTTTATAAAAAATTTATCATATTTTCAATGTCCGAAGTTCTGCACTAGTTTTGTTAATCGCCTAATTTTCCATGGTAGGGCTGGTGGGGCCGCAAAGGCCGCAAAGGTTGTTCACTTAATCTCGTTAGGATTATCTTTAACAAGTGGAGATGCGAGGAAGGTTAGGTTACCTTCAATGCTTCAACTTCTTTCTGTTTTCGTTTCAGGGCCCAACAAGAACTTCGCACTGAATGACGTCCAAGCCTGAATCTGGACCCAAGCCCAATTGATTCCTAACATCCATCTTGCGAAAGAAGGAAGTTAGAAACGGAAAGGAAGCTTTCATGAAAAGGAGGAGAGAATCGAGAATCACTTGGCGAAATTTCCCGGAATTCTTCATATTCGCTCTAATTATGGGGAAGAGATCGTTTAACATTTCCTTAGAAGGTTAAGCCATAACCTCGCAATTCGGGCCGTCTGTGTTATGAATAGATGGCCCAGATTATAACTAACAAAAATATATATAAAAAATTCAAAAAATTGCCCCTTAAAAATCGGAGATCTGGGCCGTCCGTCCAAAAATGGACTGCCCGGATTGCAAGGTTAGGTGCTTAACCTTTTGAGGAAATGTTAATTCTGGTTTATGCCATACGTCCTTCGAATTTTGTTCCATTTGTGCCTTCACATTCGCTCCAAATTCAGTCAAAGTGTGATCAATCGCCCGAGGCACGCCCCAACACATAATAATGTCGCTTATGTAATTAGAATAAGACTATATTTTGACAGAAAAATCGAACAACCATTGACTTTGGTTGGATTAGAAGAGATTTAGAAAGAAAAAAAAATGAAATTAGGAAAAATAACACAAAAGATCCATGAATTGACTTAATGTGCAATATATTTTCTAAGCTTTTAATTTGTCCATTATGATTCATGAATTTTAACCTACTATGGAATCTCATCCTTGAACTTTCTTTTTATTCTATGAGATTTACGAAATTTTCCTGCATATTCAATTTAGTTCCCTAACTAATTGGTACACGGACTGGATTGAATCCATGAATGTAGTAAGCCAAATACTAGATTAGTCATTTATCAAAAGTTCTAAGATAACATTAAACAAATTAAAAGTTGAGAAATGACATTGCATATTGAGTTAAAGTTCAGGGACTATATTAACTAGGGTTGATACCACAAAAAATCCAAAACTAGTATAATTATGATAAATTTATCCCAATTTTTTTTGACAGCCAAAAACCCTAAATTGATAAAGCTTTGATAAATTTACCCCAAACCGGTACATTTATGACAAATTTATCTGTCATTAGTTTTCGTTAAATTGCTAAGTTGATGACATGTAGCAATTATTAGATGTACATGTTTGGGGCTTTTACCTCACTATTGTATCAATTTGAGATTTTTCGTGATATTAATCCAATTTAATGAAAATTAACGAATGGTAAATTTATCACTTGTGTACAGTTTGAGTTTTTGGTGGTCAAAATAACTAATTTGAGGTAAATTTACCACCGACAATTTGGGGTTTGTGGCGATCAAAAAAATTATTTTGGGTAAATTTGGCATAGGTGCACAAGTTTGGGTTTTTTTATGAAAAAAAATTACTTTGAGGTAAATTTATCACATATGTACTAGTTTGAGATTTTTCGTGATGTTAACCATATTATAAAAATAATCAAAAATTTTCTACTTATGCATTCATGGTGAAAGCAATATGGCGAATTCATTTGAAAATACAATCTAATTATTACATACTTTCACTCGTTATTCAATTCTCTTTATTATACACTGACAGTGGCAGGGATGGTAATATATATAATGATTTTTGCGAAAACAAAAAGATAGGTATCAAATAATCATATCTGCTTGATGAAACGAGTTTCAATGTTTTCTTCATCGAATCATCTGTCCATACAGGCCTCTTGAACGAAACCGACCTCAGTTGAAGAAAATATGCACGGGAGCAAAAGTGGCTCTGAAGAAGGACTTGAAGCTTGCGGACAACGGAACCTCAGAAAGAAGAGACAGCCCTAAGCTCCATTAAGGACAGGCTCCGTCGCGGGCTATCGGCTCCATTGAGGTATGGCCCTGGACATCGATGCTCAAGATATGGTGGCTGACGCTTGGGACTGGTGTTGGTGTCCCGAGTCCATCGAGAGCTGGCCAGATCCGTCCCGCGAGCGCGGGGGCCTAATCCCGGGAGCTATTGTCCTAGGCATGGGCGCAAATATCCTAGGCCCAAGCGCCACTATTTTACGCCTGGCCACGATGGACATGAGCACAGGCACCTAGAAGCCGAGCTTTGCCTCGATGGACTCGTGCACCAGCACAGGGTTGATCTCATTACTGCCGGTCCCAGCCACGATGGACTCGGGTGAGGCAGCGACCGGTGTTCTGGGCATGGCCTGGATGAACCTGGGCCCAGTTGCAAGGGCTTCGAATACTCCGTACAATTACATTAGGATTTATTAAATATTGCAATTTTATGTCTCATTAAAATTACATGATGAGGTTCAGATTTATTTTAAATGAAATTTTATATGAACTCTAGCTGGAATTAATTGACATGAATATTTATTTATTAAAAAATTTCCATGTTATTTCTCTGGTGAAAATTGATATCGACAACGGCATTTAGAGCAATATAACAAATATATTCTTGACCTGTCCAACAAAAAGACACCTTGGTAATATTAGAAAAAGAAAGAGACTTCTTAGACTTATGGAGCGGTGGTGTCAACCCAGTCAAGGCCTCAAAAACGGTGGATCGGTCGAGTCTCAAGAAAAGGCAAAGATCGTCTCCTGAGAGCAACAGAATCAGAAGTGAGTTCGTGTGGTAATATATTCTACTGAAAAGCTTTACAGCTAGTTGTGACAATTACTCAGAACAAAGGATATTGACAACTCGGGGTCAATGGCTCGGTTTAGATTTTCAAGAAACCTGAACCGAATCGAATCAAACTGTTGTGGTGTAAACTTGAACCGAATAGACTTTTGCTCTGAACCGAACCGAAAATCTGATTCAGTTCAGTTCGATTCGATCTGGCGCAGTTCGATTTTTTGTTTTTCTTCTTCTTCTTGAATATATATACACACACACTATTCTTCCATGAGATGATTAGATTGACAACCTGTTGACTCCGACAATTAGCAGCAATGTCTCTTCAACTATACTCAACAATTGTTGCATATTTCAGCAGTTTTGAAATATCTTTAAAATGATTTTGATAGAAATTATGACCACTATGATTAACCATCATTATTTTCAAATGATTAGTTTTCTAGCGGTGTCATGTAATGTTTGTTTTATTTCTTCATAAACTCCCAATTATTCTTGTAATGGCAAAATAATGATCATCGATTAAATACCTATTAATTCTTAATGGCTCTATCTAAACGGCCCTTTTGTTTGAATATAAAATTACAAATTCATAATTCAGAAGAGAGTTATTTGCATTACAAGCCTTTTTTTTTTTTTTGGTTGGGTTTTACAGATGACATTGTTCCTATGCTTTCTAATAATTACTGTGGAATATAGAAGAAAGTTCGCTGTAACTTGGGAAGACAATCGCTAGAAGCATTACGCATCGAGTTTCGTACTCCGAGGGGCGGAATTATCCTTAAAGAAAGTACTCGCACGCCTCATATAATTGTTATTACTTTTCTCGCCTTTTCCAACATATTTACTACGGTTGTTTTTTTTTTTTATATTATATATTATCTAATATTTTTCCAACAATCTTAATAATAAAAGCCTTATGGATTCTCAACTTGGAATTACTGTTGCTACCAACGCTGTTGGAATTGAACAATGACCAGAGATGGTAAATGATGATTCTAGCGATTCCGTCAATCTAACTGAGGTTTTCAATTCGGACGGGTGGCGCGGATGCCGAAAATTGCTCGAAGCGAATTTGGTCGCCGAATTCGACGGAATCTAATCTCCTGGCCAGGTCGAAGCTCTCGACTGCGAAGGCCTCTGCAACGTCCATATCTGCATTCCTCAATCCATACCCTTTCCGTTTGAGTTTACAAGCAGGTGACACGTTGTCCTCTTATATCTTGCCCGATGGAGGTCGTTAAACAACCTCGTAATAAAATCATGACTTCATGAATAAGTATTTATGCTAACTTTTGCTGACTATTTATCTAGTCTCCTCATGACCATGAAACTAACATTTTATGGTGTGGTAATTCTCTTTTTGGGAATTAAGCCCCGTTACCCTGAGCCGCATGTTAGTGATGGGTTCGTGAATACTCGCCTGAAACTCAATACGACCATTTTTTCCTCTTTCAATTACATTTAGCTTTGCTATTTGCTTGATACTTTTGAAGTCCTCGTGGACATTGGGACTAAGTACAAGTGGATGGACTGGCAGAGGGTGGTGAACTCTATTATATTGACATTCTTTTAGAGACTTGATTGGTTTTTACATTGGAAAGTAGAATATCTTTTAATTGATTGCTGTGAGATGGAATTTACTATATTTCTTTGCACCAGTAGCCAACGGTAAATCTACATTACATAAGTTTGATGTCTTCTGTGAAATACTTTGTCAAAGGGTGACTATTGTCAAGTCTATGGCATTTTACATGGTGGATTTCCTGCTATATTAGAAGGATATGGTGATGTTAACTGGATATTGGATTCACATGAGCCAAAATCCACTAAAAGATATATGTTCACCTTTATCGAGGTGTTGAAACTTGGAAATTAGCCAAAAATATTGTGGGGGAAATGAAAACCTGCTAAACCAGAATTCGATTTGGCCAAATCATTTTGACGAAAATTGTTGCGATCATTCTCAAGCCAATGTTATGGCCAATGTGAAAAAAATGTGTGGTAGACTCGAGTACTATCGAGCATAAATGAAAAACATAATGCTTTTATCCTCCTATGCTCTAGTAGGGGAAGAAGAAGAAGTATTTATCTTGGCGGTTGAAGAACTACTCAAGTTCTTCAAAACGACATGTCGTGTCATAGGCATTGTGATTGTCAAGAGGTACTAGCCATTGCAAAGAATGAAAATTACAATAGTTAAAAGAGACATGTCTAGCTGAGACGATGTCAATTGTTTAAAGATGGAATTATGTCCATTGGTTATGTGAAGTCAAAAGTGGTTTTGGACGATCCTCTGACTATTCATCGAGGGAAATGGGACAAGCCAGTTGAAGAAATTCAACGGCGATGGCAAACCAACCTATGTGATTGGCGGTCCGCAGAATTAGATTCATAGGCAATAACAAGTCACTTATTGATCTAGTGATGAACTATTAAAAATTTTGTCCCTCCTAAGGTAAGAATAGTACAAGGCTACAAGGAAAATGAGGATGAGCTAAGCTCTTAATAAATTCCATAGCCATTGTTGTGGTGTATTAAGCTGCAGAATACACTTGATGGAATCACCTATATAAGTGTAGAGTAGGGTCGCTCCTAAGAGAATTTTTGGCGAAAATCTCTAGAGCACTTATGAATAAACCAAGAAAACACATGGCCTATTAGCTTAAAATCACGTTGAACAACAAACCCTGTGGGAAAATAATGCGATTGGTGAAAATCATCATTCATGAAAAGGAATTCTTGATTCATAGAAGTTTTATACTTCACCAATAATTTCATGAATTATATTTCATTCTTTTTAGAGCTGTTTCATAGCATAATTAGCACTAGTTTCGATGTATTATGTTCCAATAACCCATCATTATTCTTTATTTGATGTGACATTCTGAGTTACGACCCCTTTATAATCTTATGAATGAATGAATGTTTATCGATCTATTTGAAATAAATCTCACTCAGATTTGATTACTCTTGAGTTGACTAACTAAGGGGGAATCGCTAGCTAGGATTCAAGTTCGTGGGCCAAAGAACTTGACCATGGTTCGACACTTTGCCATAAGGATTGCTGATGGAATATTTTGGACCGTCATAGGCCGATCTAGGATTGGTTTTAGAACGATTTGCTAGCGTTATACAATTGGATCGCGGATGACTCCGTTTGGCTATTGTATAATTTGTAAATTAACCTAAATTGATTCCTGACGATCGCGTCCTTCAGAAATAGTGATTGACCATCGCAATTACATGATAACCAAAGTCGTCATGGCTCAAATAACTCTTAAAAGTGACATTAATCACTGGTCGATACGCATAACTCCTAAAAGCCGCCTGTTAGTTTGGAATACACTAAAATTGCAATTGGGTAATTTTGGCCATGGATTGGGCTTCGGAATTGGACATCAAATATTCGAGAATTCCAACAATCAAAATTTGGACGTCACCTCATCAAGATCAATTCGAATTAAGGTTCGCTCCTAAGAAATCGAAAAATCCAAATTTCAACTGGAAATGGAAAATTACCTTTTTACCCTGTTAAATACTCATTCCTCTAGATTAAGTCAATGGCAAGATGGTCAATTAGGAAATCCCCATGTGACCGAATCCCTAGGGGCAAAGTTGTCCCATGTGCTCTTGAATTATTGATAAGAGACAATGATAAGATATAGTATGACCCAAAAGTCAACCACCCATCAACTAGTCATTCCAATGTGTCAATCCATCAAAACAAGTCACTCAAGTTGTCTTTCAATCATCCCACTTGCATGGCAAGCTTCTTTGAACACGCTTTGGAAACTTTTTATTCTCTCTCACACCACCCCATTCGATCGAGACTCCCTCACTCTCCACTCCCTCTCATCTCTCTTGGTCTTCTCTCTCTCTCTCTCTCTCTCTCTCTCTCTCTCTCTCTCTCTCTCTCTCTCGGTTCGCTCACCACCGGACTAGAACCTAGAACCAAGTGTTAAATAATTTGTGAGCAAAGTTTAGGGTGGTTTAATGTCATGCTTTGAACCCGGCGGACACTCGAATATCTCACCAGGTCGTTCGTCAAAGGTATTGCCTAGGATCCGCCGGCCAACACTAAATCAAGGCTTCTAAATGAAATGCATGCGGAAGCAGTGAAATAACTCCATACATTAGAATAACAAGATGACTTAGGACAGGTGTTGATACTTGATTTTTGATTAGTCTTTTTTCAGTTTATTTTTGAAAGATTCATAAAAAATTCATAAAAAATTAAAAAAAATTAAAAAATCAACTTTGGTGGCCTTGGTCAAGCTCAAGGAACCATTTTTGACCAAAAATAATTTTTTGTTTTTTTCACATTTTTGGTATTTTTTTTAGAAAATAGGAAAATACCTGAAAATTCAGAAAAATAGTATTTGAGGTCACAAAAATATGAAAAAATAGTCAATATTTTTATGTTAATTCCCTTGCATTCTTGACCTCAGTCCAAATTCAAGTTCAATTTTACATGTTTCTTTGTTACACGTATGATTGAATTTGGTAAAAAAATATCAATTTAGTCTTTTAATTTACAATTTCGGCGTTTTTAATGTTTGGACATTCAATCCAATTGTCCTTCATTGGAATTTAACCCAGTTATTTGCACAAATTGTTCAATTGCGTGAATTGGGCAAAATTGCATAGTTAATTACAATTTAGTCCTTGAATTTGGCCATAATTGAAATTACTTTCAATTCGAGGGTTAGCTTTACAAATTGAAACCACTACCCAATATTTTTCATCATTCTCAGTCAATTGACATAGGTGGTTTGGTCCAATTTGACCGTATGAGCCTACAATTTCACAATTTGTCAAATTACAATTAAGGATAAATTTGGGGCTTTTGTAGAAATTGACAAGAAATTTTGGGCAAAATTATATTTAAAGATAATATCTATATCCTAAATTCAATTATGAGGTTTTAATTGTGAAAATTTTCACAAAATTGTGACTAATTTTGGAAAAATCAAGTCAAAATCGGTTCTGACCGGTTAGACAGGTCGAACCGGTCCGCTACAGTATCGTTTTCTTCCTAGACTCCTGTACAGATGAATAGTGCAAGGTTGAATTTTGATGGCAAAATTGATCGACCAATCGACTGCAATTGAAGATGCATTGGTGGGGGTTTAATCCTTCAGGCCATTTCCCGTCGATTGATGTCGGAATCGCGACCAATGTTTGTCGGAGGAAGACGAAATCGATTGGTCAACGTTGCAGCGGCTGTAAAAGTCAACATTCACAGAACGACTCAATTGAGCATCCGTTTGTGCACGCCGGAAGAACATTTGAGTTTAACGGAGTTGCCCATCGTCACCGTCGTTGTTTAGACCAAATGGCACGCACGATCACGTGCCATTTCAAGCCGGTATACAACCCCCGAATGGGCGCCAAAACTGAAAAGGGTATATAGCTTTTGGGGACTGATTTAGGAAGGAGGTTGGGTTCATTTTGTTGGGGAATAGAACATAATAGAGAGAGAGAGCTCGCCTTCCATCTCCATTGTCGAAGGTTGGAGCTCAAATTGGGGAAGCAATGGTTAGGCTCTTTTGGGCCAAACCGAAGCTTCTCAGGGGTCACCGGAAGCTTGCCTGAAGTAGCAGGAGTCGATCGCCACCAACCAGGCCGCCTATAATCTCGAAAAAGATGAGTTCAGTCTTCGAGCTTTCATATTGTGCTTTAATGGCGGAACTCGATTCCGATCATGATTCTTCGAGTTAGAATATGCGTTTTACTCTTCAAGCATCACTAACCACTATTGCGTTATCATTTTGCATCGACCTTGTCTGGATATTTCGAATCGAGTATCCAAACTCAACCTCCATCGTTGAATACTGTTCAATCTTTGCCTAGCCAAATCTAGGCCGTGCGAGCTTAATTGGAGCTTGAGATAAGTGTTCTGAACCTCTTACGACGGTTCTGTGTTGATGAATTAGTTTGAGATGCCATGAATCACATGTTTAGAGTAGTTATATTTGTACTAGTTCGAGCTTACTTGTGCTTGATTATGTTGATGAAATGCTTCGATTCTTAGATATGTGAAACTAGAGGTTTAGGCGAGTTGAACGACATTGATTTTACGTTAATCGATTTAGATTTGGTCATCCATCGGCGCTGGAGAAGTCTTGGCCGTCCAATCCGTCGAAGTTGGGAGGTTGAAGACGAAGTTGGCAGAGTCAACGAGTCAAAGGTCTAGGTGGTGACGTGTGAGTGGTCCACATGGATGTCGAGTCAGCTCGACCGTTAGTCTGTTAGGCTGAGTCAGTTTTGATCCGACAGCTGTGGTTAATCGAATCTTATTTGTAATGGCCGTTCGATTATTAATTAGGAATATTCGAAAATCGATTTAAAATCAGAAAATCGAAAAAGGTTAAAACGGTGCCGTTTAGGTTAGTGGTCAAGCAACGTCATTTAAGTTAGTGAGGACGGACGGTCCAAATCGAACCTTGTCTTTTAATCGTGGCCGTAGGTTTAAGTAATCAGATCTGACGGTTGAAGGATAGTCGGCTTTTGATCTGAGCCGTAGGTTTCAGTCAACCGATCCAGCGGTCGTGGAGTAGCCAGGTGGTTCAATATGAACCGTCAGATTAAATCCGAATAATTGAAAAAGAAAAAAAACCTGAAATGGTGTCATTTTGAGGCGTTGGTCTCGCGGGTTCGGATTTGGGCCGGTTATCCAATCCGAATGGGTCGGGTCGACCCGGTCTGAATCATTTTTAATAAAAAAAATTTAGAAAATGATTTTGAAAATAAAAAAATCAGAAAAATCCTAGAAAATCCAAAAAAAAAGTCTAGGAAAATTGTGGAGAATTCCTTGACATTCCAGAAATTCCCAAAAATCGATGATTGACCACAGACAACTGGTTAATCCTATTTATGGGATTTCTCATTCGTTCTTCTAGAAATTGACGATATTACCCTTTAGGGGTAAATCGCCTCTACTTTGTATACGAGATAGGTCGATAATGCCAAAATAAGAATTAGGATCGGTTAGGTGACCAATTCTTATGCTTGAGTTTTCGAATCTCGTCCTTTTTCTAAGAATGACGATTTTACTCCTCAAAGGGTAAATTAACTTTTTTATTTCGATCGAGCCGTGAAAATTGCTCAAAACTAGGGCTTGGGTCTGGTGGTCGACCAATCCTTCTGTTTGGGATTTTCACTTCTCATTACCTTCTGTAATAATGATTTTACCCTTTAAAGAGTAGATTGCTTTTAAAATTCTAGAAAAATTCTAGAAATTTTCGAAAAATAGGAAATGGATTGGCTTGGTGACCAATCCTATTTCCACCATCTTTTGACTCCATATTTCATTTGAAATGATAAATTTTCCCTTTTAGGGCAAACTGTCCCAAAACTCTTTAAAATTATGATTTTGCCTCTCAAGGGCAAATCATGTTAGAAACACTCCTGAGCCTTGATTGACATTTCTCTAGGCTAATAGGGCCATACTTGGGATGCCATGCTGTATTCATGTGATTTATCCGCATGCTTTGAATCCTTGATTTGCACGTTCACTTTATTGATTGTGTTTGCTAAGATAGTTATTCCTATCTGCATGAATTCTTAGAACTAGGGTTCGTACCCTATTCATATGTATGAAATCTTAGGGTTAGATAAATCATTCGACTTAGGTGCCAAAAGGGCGTCAACTCTGACAGTTGGCATAACAAAGTCTCCGATCCCATTTCTTTGGTTATCGCAGAATCGAATGGAATGTTCCCAACTGTTCAATAGGGTTTTCGATCGTACCCTCCACAAAATGGTCGGTGGCGACTCCTTGGCATGTATACGTATCACATGTCACCATATCACACCAAAGATCGACCACGTATTCCACCGTTGTGACTTGGGTAACGGGCCTTAGGAGAGGCCCGCGTTCGACCAGACGGGACGGTCTATTAACCCCCGGATCTTTAGAAGGGAAATTTTTTCCAAGGGTCGCGACAGACTGACGACTCCACTAGGGACTTATTCCAACCCAGAATCGCTGGTTAAGAATTTTAGAGGACTTGACCCGATTAAAAGATTGATTAATTTATCTAACCTCATTTTCTGTAGATGCTCTCGAAGGTAAGGTACGTACCCTGACCATTGTGTTAAATGTTTCTGCAACTTGAAGAAATAAAGGGTGGAGTGTTTGTTGACATCTTTCCTATAGGTTGGAGTTGAGATTGTATGTTTATTTTTAACGTTTATATTGAAGCGGTGTTTGATGCAAACTGCTGTGTATGGCTTTGCATTGTGATGATCACGACACATGTCACACACTGACGGTCAAATCCCAACTGTTACCACCTCTAGGTTACCTTAGATAGGGAAATGGTACGAAAGAATCTCATGTTTGATGGTGTCACGCTCCAAATCCACTACAAGGGTCATGACATGGCTGTTCTTTCTCAAAAGAACACAGCCTTCACAAAGCCAAACTCAGCTTGCTAACAAAAGTGTACATCCATATATATTCGATAAAAAGATCTCTCGGTACACTATTAGAGCTTTCTATAAACATAAAAAAGAAATATTCATAAATCCAACTAACAGAAAAGCTAACTAAAAAGCTCAACATAGCTCTTTAGACTTCTTAACAAAAATCCTCTACCCAAAAATCCTCCAGCTAGTGCGACTTTCACGTCTTACTGGCGACTCCCTGAACCTGAAAGACAAGGAAAATTGAAGGGTTGAGCTAACACGGCTCAGTGAGTAATATATTTCTTCTAAGCAAATCGAAAATCACTATGCATATTTCGATATCAAAATATAACCCGTTTAAGTTAAAGTCGAAACATAACAGATCTTTATAGTCAAAACGAGTTATAAAAAACCTTAACTTAATAGGTTCTTAGCAAAAATACTCGTTTCAAATCACAAACTCAAGTGAAAATATCAATGGTCCAATCATTGATCAATCTCGTCAAAACACAAGCCAATGGTTTATCCATTGACTAATCTCATCAAAAACAAATGTCAGTGGTCTATTCACTGACAATCTCATGCTCAAGAGTCTAACCATGGTCACGTATAACGCCCGTGATAAAAAGCAACCAAGATTCCCCCCTTGGCAAGGTCTCCACCTACAATGCCGGTGGCTCGGCCCACGAGGATATCCTAACACCCACAAACCATCAACCGGGTTCACAGCTATCTTGAGCACCACAAAATCCAACCACAACATCCTCCTCATAACCAAAATATATCACAGTCTACCCAAAACCAATAGCTCAAATCATATCAAATAAACAAAAATAACAGTAAAGGTCCGATCATGTTTTATGCAACAAATATGCTATTTTTTTCAGTTCATAACACATATAGTATATCTCTTTCAAAATGTGCACTTTACAAACACAAAGAAGAAACAGTATTACTCACATGACAACGTTGAAGCAAACTAGAAAGATTACTTGAAACGATACGTCCGAACATCTACCAAAAGTATGAAAACGATATCAAAAACTGAGTAACAAGCTACCTTAAAGCACAACTCAACTGAAAAAGGCCTATTTGTCACTAAGACAACACCTATGCACCAACAAAATACTCGCTCATAGCAAAAACACAAGTTATCCGTTATGCGCAACTTGCGTGATAAACTTCAATGGGCCATAACTTCTCATCCGAGCTTCGATTTAAACGATCTTGTAGTCCAAAGAAAGTTCTTTTAATGTACAATAAAAATCCCAACACGGCTTGTCCAAAATCCATTCGAAAATTGGCAAAAAGGGAAAAATCAGTTCTGGTCGCGTACTGTTCATCGCGCGCACCAGATTTGAAAATCTTATTTCGGGAAAACCGTAACTTCAAATCAAGATCTGTTGAATCCTATGGCTTCATAACACCCTAAAGTTTCATTTTCATGTAAAAATCCTGTTAAAAGACCAAGAAATCAGACCCAACGATTCATATTTCACCAAAACCTGAAATTGTGCCCTAATTTCGAAAATCACTTAGATCGGAGGACAAGAGATACGCGAACACTTATCGGTAGTTGCTAATCGATGCGGAAATAGCTCGATAAGGTAACGAGAAAGCCCCCCCTTTACTCTTCTTTCCCTCTCTCCTTTCTCTTCTTCCTTCTTTCTTCTTCTTTCTTCTTCTTCTTCTTCTATTCTGTTTTGTTTTTGTGTTGTCGTGGGAGCTGAAGAAAGAGGAAGTAAAAATATTAGTGCTGGGCTGGGCTTAATGAAACTTTGAGCTTCTTTCTCTTTTTTTCTTTTCAAGGCCAACTATTACAATCTACCCTCTTTAAAAAAATTTCGTCCTCGAAATTTTAATAATTGAACTTACCTCAACTTTCAAATAAATGAGGATACTTGCATCTCGCCTCTCCCTCTAGTTCCTACGTAGCTTCTCTTTCGGTGTGGTTTTGCCACTGGATCTTAACATAGGGAATAGTTCGTCGTCATAACACTTGCTCTTTCTGATCAACTATCCGAATAGGTTGCTCCTCGTAATTCAAATTTTTCCTTAATCTCAAAGGAGTGAAGTCCAGTACATGATCATGATTTGGCACGTATTTCCTCAATAAAAATACATGAAACACATTATGCATCCCTGATAAAGCGGGTGGCAAAGCAAATTTATAAGCGGTTTCGCTAATCTTCTCCAGTATCAAGAATGGCTCCACATATCTTGGACTCAACTTTTCACGAGTGCCAAATCTCATAACACCTTTCATAGGTGACATCTTTAGGAATAGGTAATCTCCCACATTAAACTCTACATGGCGTCTTTTGAGATATGCATAATTTTTCTGACAGCTTTGGGAAGCTTTTTGATGCTCTCGAATTAACCTGACTTTCTCCTCTGACCATTGTATGAACTCAGGGCCAGTTAGTCTTTTCTCGCCAACATCGTCCCAACAAATAGGACTTCTGCATTTTCGACCATATAAGGCTTCAAAAGGAGCCATCTTTATACCGGAATGGTAACTTTATTATAAGAAAACTCCGCTAGATGTAGATGTTCATCCAACGAACCTCCAAAGTCAATAACGCATGATCTCAACATATCCTCCAGTATCTGGATCGTTCTCTCTGACTGCCCATCTATTTGCTAATAAAAAGTCGTATTGAACTTAAGTTTGGTACCCAATGCCGCTTGTAATCTCTTCCAAAAGTTAGACACAAATTGGGGATCCCTATCAGAAACAATGCTCACTGAAACCCCATGTAGCTTAATTATCTCATTCACGTATTGCTTTGTCATGTCTTCATTGAAAGGCCAAATCGATTTGACAGGAAGTGTGCAGACTTAGTCAATCGATCGACAATCACCCATATAGCGTTCTTATCACTAGGCGTCCTCGGTAAACCGACAATGAAGTCCATGGTGATATGTTCCCATTTCCATTTAGGTATCTCGAGTGAATGTAACTGTCCTCCTGGTTTCTGATGTTCAATCTTCACTTGCTGACAAACGAGGCATTGATCGACAAACTGCACAATATCTTTCTTCATGTTGATCTACCAGAAATTTCTTTTCAAATCTCTATATATCTTAGTGATTCCTGGATGAATCGAGTATCTAGTAGTGTGAGCCTCTTGTAATATCTCCTTTTTCAAGTCTGCATCATCGGGGACATATAACCGGCCATGGAATCTGTCACGTCCCGACTCTTGAGCCCGCGACATCCCTTGCCAAATCGCACCAGGTCATAATAGATAGCGTCCCAGGCAATTGCTATCGACCTAAGCTTATATTGCGCAAGCGGAACGTACCATCTTCCATTCAATAAAATCATATGGGATAGATAGAAAGTAAAGCCAGATTGCAAAATACAAAAGGCTGATGAGAATAGATGATTCATAACCTTACAGAGCCATCAACTGATAAATACAACCCCATGCTTCGGGGTGGCCCTCTAGGACTCACAAAAAGATACAGGAGTCAGGTAAGGTTAACTCTCATTTATCCCAAAACAGTATCCCCCACAAAAACAACCACAGTTCCCTGACTACAAAAAAAAGGTCCTAACCCACTACTGGGAAGACTGGACATCCGTGTCGTAATAATCAACCGGGGGAGCCGGGTCATTTGGATCATCACAAGAACTCTGGCTAGAACGCACAGAGGGGGCTACCGATTGCTCAGGCTAGAGATCGAGCTCCATATCAGGCACGGGGTCCATCACTTCCCCATCAGGTGTATCAATATCCATTGGGTCCCAAGCGGGGATATTAGGGACCCCCTGTAGAGGTGGCCCCTCAAATCCTCGAAGCGGACCGAAGAGATCTATCCCATCACGAAGATACCAGGCTTTAAAGAGATGTGCCACCAAATGTGGCATCCCTTCATCAACCCATATCGTCGTGATGTGACGCTCCCACATCTGGTCCGTACCTGGTACCGGATGGAGATTGATATCAAGTGATGAGTCAGTGGGGGTGCCGAACCGCACCGGTCTTTCCATTACTTCGGACCTGAAAAATTTGTCCCACGACGGGGTGAGAAATGAATCTCAGTGAATCAAGCCTAATCTCGGTTAGGACAATGATTCGCCCAGAACATCCTAAATGCCACAAAAAGATCACAAGATAACAACAGAGATATACATATAAATATATCAATCATAACAAGTCTGACAAATCTACCACCCACAGAAGTACAACCACTCAGGCATACACAAGTTTATTATTAATCAATGACCCACGCGGCTGGCGTGATAAATACATCAATAGTGCGATCCCGCACTCTTCTGGCAAAACCAGGCTACGTCCACTTTACCCTCTCAGCGACGGCTACTACAAGCAGTGTATCCAGTGCACCCGGCACGGCACTGCAAGTAGGCATTCCTTAAAAAGGAGCTTCGGTCCATCACAAGCTGCGACCGACATCCGATAATCCCTTAAAACCGTACGACTGGCACGGGGCATGGATTATCGTGCTTCTGACAAGTCGCAAATTTCCATACAATCAGTACGGTATAAGTACCCACGGTACAAAGCGAACTTGCCAGGTAGCGTCATTGACCCTTTAAATGACCACACAAATTACACTCGGCAATCAACTCATTGATTATCTTGGATTAATGCCAAAATCCACAAGAAATACAATCAACTCGGCCCCAAGGCCCACAAGATTCCCAATTGAACTTTTCAGCCAGGCAAACAAACCAATCAAGCAATTCACTCACTCTTGAGTAATCAACTTAACCCGGCAATTTCAAGCTCAATTCATATTAGAAATCTTAATTCTCAGTCAAATTATAGCAATCAATCGTTCGCTCATCTCTAACCTGTCACTCACTCGCGAGCAAATCAATCAAACAATTAATTGCTAAATTACCACAAATAGCCACAGACAAATAATCGATCGACCATGTATCCTAACCATGGTTTCTATCTATACTGGTCCCGATCGAAATATTTTTTTAAATAATTAATTAAATAAATAAATACAAAATTAAATAAATAATTAAATCAGACTAATCCTAAGCGCAATTAGCGCCCTAACCAAGGTTTAGAGTCAACTCACTATTTGAGTTAGCTCGATCGGCGGCGGCGGCGGCGGCGGCGGCGGCGGCGGCGACGACGACGATAAAACTAAGGTTTATCGCGCGGCGAATCGAACTCAAACTTCGGCGACACCCCGTGGGAGTCCGGCGAGGTCGCCGGAACAGGTGGCTGGCGGCGGAGCTCCGGCGAGCGGCGGCCGGCGGCCTACAATAGTAAACAACAGAATATTCAATCCGGCAACTCTACTGTTTTGACCGTTTTCCGGCGACACGGGCCGAGACAAGGCCGGCCAAGGGTCGGGGGCTCACCTAGGGGTCGGTGGGAGTCGGCCGGGACAGGTGGACGGCGGCGGAGGGCAGCCGGCGACGGCGGACAGCCGCGATCAGTGGCTGTCCTGTTTTCGCGCCGAAACAGGGCACTCGGTCGGCGGCGATTTTCGGCGGCCACGCGCGGCGACCGCGGAGCTGAGCTGGGTGGTGGTGGAGGAGACTCAGGGGAGTCGTCTGGCGGTGGAGGTGTGGTACGGCGGCAACGGTAGCGGCCGAAACGAAGACCGGAGCAAACCGGGTTCTAAAACAGAGCACCGAGACTTTCAGGCCGGATTCCGGCGGTTCCGGCGGCTGACGGTCGGCGACGAGGGGTCGGATCGATCGAGGGGAGGTTGGGGGTTAGCTGGGTGGTGGTGGTCGGCGTCGGTGGCGGCCGTGGTGGCCGGAGGAGGTCGCGGAGTTCTCGGGTCCTCTGACCCGAAAACAGGGCAGGCTCGGCCGCGAGTTTCCTTCGGCGAAACGGCGGCGGCGGCGGCTCGACCGGGGTCCAGGCGACGGCGGCGAGTGGCTGGGGACGGTGGCTATCGGTGGTGGTGTGGTGGTCGCGAAAAATGGCCACGAACGGAGGTGATTCACTCAGTTGAAGGGGTTGTCGGCAAAGAAGAAAATGAAGAAGAAGGAAGAAGAACAGAAGAAGAAGTAGCAGGAAGAAGAAGAGAAGAAGAAGCAGCAGCGGGCGTGCGTTGGGCAGAGGGCAGGTGGGGCCCACCTTGACTTTGGGGCCAAAAATTTAATTTTTTTGTCTCATGTGAGTGAATTATTGGGAGGGGCAAAATGGTAATTTTGGCGCGCCGGGACTGAAACGAAATTTTTGGTGTACTGATCGATGGGTAATTTTGGTAATTTCACTGGTCAAGCTCGGTCAGGATTAAACTCGTTTGCAAAAACGGCAATTTAAAAATCGCCGCAGATAAATTTCGAAACTCAATTCGAAATAATCTAAAGTTCGAAATTCGTCCAAATTTTCGTCTTTTCAGTCCTTATAGTCCAAAATGGGCGTTGACTATGACTATATATTCATATCATTTAATCGACTCCCGGCACTTACAAGAATTGAATTTCCAGGACGTCACAGAATCTCAGTGATCCGTCCACATGGATACTAAAATCTGGTTGTCCTCCAGCTTCTACGCCTTCTTTAATTTTCCTTAACTAAGGATCATCGTTCTACTTAGCCTTGATTATATCAATCGGCATTGGTTGCACTTGAAGATTAGCTAATCGAACACCTAGATGATGCACCAACACCTCTAATTCTAGTTTCCTCATATCCTTGAGAATATGCTGCTGAGAAGTAAGTAATATTGCCATGTTTCCCGAAGATTTACTACTCATGGCATCCTTCACTACATTTGCCTTTCCTAGACGATAGTTGATAGACAAGTCATAATCTTTCAAGAGTTTTAGCCATCTTCTCTGCCTCATGTTCAATTCTTTCTAATTAAAAATGTACTTTAAACTATTATGGTCAGTAAAAATTTCACATTTCTCACCATACAAGTTGTGTCGCCATATCTTCAAAGCAAAAACAACCGCTGCTAACTCCAGGTCATGAGTAGGATAATTCTTCTTATGTACTTTCAACTGTCTCGAGGCATAGGCCACAACTTTACCATCCTGCATAAGAACACAACCTAGACCTTCCTTGGACGTGTCACAAAAGATAGTGAAACAACAGTTCCTGAAGGTAAGGTTAATATGAGAGCTGTCACCAACCGCCTCTTCAATTCTTGAAAACTGTGCTCACACTGATCTGACCATACGAACTTAACGCTCTTCTGAGTCAGACGAGTAAGTGGACTAGCAATTTTGGAGAACCCCTCCACAAACTGCTTGTAATAACTTGCTAACCCAAGAAAACTTCTTACTTCTGTAACATTAGCAGGACGATTCCACTGAACGACTGCTTCAACTTTCTTCAGGTCAGCAGAAATACCCTCCTTAGAGATGACATGACCGAAGAACTCTATATGGTCAAGCCAAAAGTAGCACTTGTTGAATTTCACGCAAAGTTTGTAACACCAATCTCAAGTGTTGTTCGTATTCCCTTAAACTCTTTGAATACACCATAATATCATCAATGAACACCACAATGAATCTATCAAGATACTGCCTGAATACTCTGTTCATCAAGACCATAAAAACAGCAGGTACATTTGTCAGTCCAAAAGGCATGACAAGAAACTCATAATGCCCATACCTTGTTCTGAAAACAGTTTTCGGCACATCATCTGCTTTTATCTTCAACTGGTGATAACCAGAGCGGAGATCAATCTTTGAAAATACATGAGCACCTTGGAGTTGATCAAATAAGTCATCGATCCGAGGCAAAGGATACTTATTCTTGATAGTCACCTTATTAAGTTCTCTACAGTCTATGCAAAGCCGCATGCTACCATGCTTCTTCTTCACAAAAAGAACGGGAGCTCTCCAAGGTGAGACACTAGGTCTAATGAAACCTTTATTTAAAAGTTCCTGTAGCTGCGTCTTCAAATCTTTCAATTCATCAGGTGCCATTCGATAAGGTGCTTTAGAGATAGGTGCTGTCCCGAGCAACAACTCAATGCAAAATTCAATCTCTCTGTCAGGAGGTAAACCGGTTAAGTCATCAGGAAATACATTCGGGAATTCTCTAATAATCGAAATATTTTCCAGCTTTGCAACTTTCTTACTAGTGTCTTTTACATAGGCCAAATAACCACAGCAACCCTTCCTTAGAAGCTTCCTCACTTGCATAGCTGAAATTAGTCTTGGAAAAGTGCATTTCCAATTTCCCGAAAAAGAAAACTTGGGCTGATTCGGAAGTCGAAAGAAAACTTTCTTCGAATGACAATCAACAGTAGCATGATATGTTGATAGCCAATCCATCCCAAGAATAACATTGAAACCTCGTATATCTAACAACATCAAGTCTCCAGGCATTTCCACACTATTAAGTTGGAGCTTGCACCTCTTGAGCACACAATTAGCAATCAAGAAGTTACCCGTAGGAGTATCAACTCGTCATTCATAATCAAGAAAATCAGGCAGCACATCAGGTTTCTTTACAAATTCCGTAGAAATAAAGGAATGTGTAGCGCCGGAGTCGAATAATGCATAAGCACACCGCGAGGCAAGTGAAATAATACATGCAACAACGGTGTTAGAAGCTGCGGCATCATCTTCTGTCATAGCAAAAACTTTCCCTATCATCTTCTGCTTTTGCTGATTATCTTGAGGCCTACCAATTGAAATGCCCGTCTTCCTCATATATCAATTACTTCTATATGTCCAGGCTGGCCACAAACAAAACATACCCTGCTATTTGTCGGTGTACTCCTCTGAGTGGAACAATCACGCGCCATGCGTCCTATTTTTCCACAAATAAAGCACGCTCCTGTCTTGCGGTGACAAAGACCTCCATGATATTTTTCACATGTAGCACAAGGCCCCTGAATAACTGACTCTTTTCCTTTCCACGATTACTAGTGGTTCTTTGCCTAGTGCTACCAATTGCTTGATTTTCTTGAAAATGTGTGAACTTTGGCCTCTTATGCAATGAAGCACTACGTGTACTGTTGATAGAAAGCTCTCGTTCAATCTTGATTGCTCATTCCAGCACATCCTTATAAGTTGGCAACGACAAAGACACAAGTGTAAAACGAATCTTGGGCCGGAGTCTTCTCATGAAATGCTCAAACTTTTCCCCTTTATCGGCTATCAGGCGTCCCGCAAATCTACTCATCTGATTGAAGCGGCCTGCATACTCCATAACAGTCGAGTCACCTTATGATATGTGTAGAAAATCATGCTTCATCTGCGCTTGAAAAGATTGCGGGAAGAATTGGGCATTGAAGGTCTCCTTGAAATCCTTCTAAGGAATAATAGTATCTTCGACTCCAAAGGCTGACCTCATTCCCTCCCACCAATATTCGGCTTCACCTTCTAGATAATGTCTAGCAAAGTCGACCTTTTTCTCCTCAAGTACCTCTTCGACTTTGAAAATCCCTTCTATCTTTTTAATCCATCGTTCAGCTGTAAGAGGATCCATTTGTCCATCATAAGTGGGTGGTTTCGCCTTTCTAAACTGGGCGAAAGTGTAATTTCCATCACCCTTAGGTTCGACAGCTCCAGCTACATTATCTTGGGTACCTTACTATTGGCTTTCTCCTCTTGATTCCAAAGATTCTGCTAAATAGTACTCCCACAAAAGACGTCACTAGTTCCCTGACCACAAAAGAAACCTAACCCTCTATTGGGTAAAAACGGCATCCGGATTGTCGTAACTAATCGGGGGAACCGGATCGTTAGGGTCATCACAGGACCTTTGACTTGAATGTACAGAGGGGGCTACGAATTGCTCAGGCTTGAGCTTGGGTTGCATACCAGGTGCGGGATCCACTACTTCCCCATCAGGCGTATCAATATCCATCGGATCTCAAGAGGAGACATTAGGGACCCCCTGAATAGGTGGCCCCTCGAATCCTCTGAGCGGACCAAAGAGATCTACCCCATCATGAAGATAACAGGCCTTGAAAAGATGCGCCACAATCGACCCATATCGTCGTGATGTGGCGTTCCCACATCTGGTTCGTACTTGACACCAGGTGGAGAGTGATATCATGTGATGGGTGGGTAGGTGTATCGAATCGCACCGGCCGCTCCATTACTTTGGACTTGAAAAGTTATCCCACGAAGGGGTGAGAACTCAATCTAAGTGAATCAAGCCTAAGCTCGGTTAGGACACTGATTCGTCCAAGATATCCTAAGCACAATAATCAATCAAAAGGCATAAACACATATATCAATAAAATATATTCGCCAAATAAGTAACCAATCAAGGTATCACCACTCAGACGTACACAAGACATCACACAAATCCATTATTTAATAATGGTCCATGCTGCTGGCCTGATAAAAACATCAATAGTGCGATCCCGCACTCATCTGCCAGGACTAGGCTACGTCCACTTTTACCCTTTCAGCGACGGCTACTACAAGCGGTGTATCCAGTGCACCCGGCACGACACTGCGAGTAGGCATTCCTTAAAATGGAGTTTCGATCCGTCACAAGCTGCGATCGACATCCAATAATCCCTTAAAACCGTACGACTGGCACGGGGCATAGATTATCGTGCTTTTAAAAATTCGCGAGTTTCCATATAATAAGTACGGCATGAGTACCAATAGTACAATGCGAACTTGCCAGGCAACGTCATTGGTCCTTTAAATGACCACACAATTCACATTCGGCAATCAATCCATTGTTTATCTATGATTAATGCCAAAATTCATACAGAAATGCAACAGACTCAGCCCAAGGCTAATAAGACTCTCAGTCAGGCATTTCACGAGGCGACCAAGCCAATAAGGCAAATAATGCATTCATAAGCAATTAACTCAATCAGGCAATTTCGAGCTCAATTCGTACTATATCTCTTGTTTCTCAATCGATTTATAATTTCAATCGCTCGCTCGTCTCTAACCTGTCGCTCGCTCGCAAATAAACACAATCAATCAATCAGCTGATAAATTACCACAAATAGCCACAGACAATATAATCGACCAAACTAACCTAATTGATCTGCCATTTAACTTAATCATCGTTTCTATCTAAACGGGTCCTGATCGTGTACCTAATTTTTTTTAGAAATAGCTAATTAACTAAATAACTAATCTTAATCGCAATTAGCGGCCTAACCAAGGTTTAGGTTCAACTCACAAAGTGAGTTAGCTTGAGCGGCCTCGACGAATGGATGCGGAAAACTCGGCAGTGGCGGCGGAGGCGGTTAGGGTTTATCATGTGGTGACCCGAACCCAAACTTTGGTGACACCACGGGGAGGTTTGGCGAGGTCGCCTGAACAGGTGGTCGGCGACGGAGCTCCGGCGAACGGCGGTCGGCGGCCTAAAACAATAGCGGTCAGTGGCATAATAGGGCAAACTGAACTATTTTGGGATGTTTCTCAGCGTCATGGGCTGAGACAAGGTCAGCCGAGGCTCGAGAACTCATCTATGGGTCGATTGGGACCGGTAGATGGCAGCGAAAGGTGGCCGATGGTGGCGAGATAGCTACGTACAGAACCGGGTGGAAATGAGTCTTCACGACGTCGAAACTGGAGAGGTAGTCGGCGGAGTTTTTAGGGCGCCATGCGCCGCGGCGAGCTCCGAGAGGGTAGAGGGACGTCTTAAGAAGTGATTGGTGGCAGCAGTGAGCAACGGTGGTGGCCGGTTCGGCTGGATCGAAGACGAGACCAAACCGGGTCTAAAACAGGGCACTGGGGCTTCGGGGTGGTTTTGTGATGACTCCAGTGGCCAACGGCCTGTGTGACTAGGTCGGGGTGGTCGGGGGAAGGATGGTGGTCGGCTGTGGGGTGGTGGTTGGCATTGGTGGCAGTCGGAATGGCCGGAGGAGGCGGCAAAGTCCTCGGGTCAGGGGCTCCCGTGGCTTCCTTGTGGCTGTCCGGTGGCGACGGCGGTCGGAGATTGGGTCAGGCGACTGTAGGGAGTGGCTGGGGGAGGTGGTTGTCGTACAAAATCCCAGGAGGAAGAGGAGGGTGGATCGGCTTGGAGAAGTAGTCGTTCACGACCAAAACCAAAGAAGAAAAGAAGAAGAAGACGTCGAAGAAGAAGAAGGCAGAAGAGAGTGGGGGGTGGCTGACGTGAGTTGGCATGGGGAAGAGAGATGGGTGGGTCCCACCATGATTTTGGTGGCAATTTTTTCTCACAAAATTAATGGCTTTTGTTTTACAAACACAAATAATTGGGGGGGGGGTAGAATAGTCATTTGGCGCGCCAAGAGTGAAACAAAATTTTGGTATACTGAACGAAGGGTATTTTCGGTAATTTCACCGGCCAAGCTCGGTTAGAATTAGGCTCGATCGCGAAAATGGCAAATCCCAATTCACGACGGATAAAATTCAAAACCTAATCTAAAATAACATAAGCTTTAGAATTCATCCAAATTTTTGTCTCTTCAGTCTTTACAGTCCAAAATATATGTCGACTATGATTAAATTGTCATATCCTTTTTATCGAATTCCGGCCCTTACAAAAGTTGAATTTCTAGGACGTCACAACGGATATATGGCCTTAATCCATCTCGGAACTTTCTCGCTCGATCTCACGGGTTCTCTATCATCCTTTGTGTGTATTTCGACAATCTTGAAAATCAGCCTCATATTGATCAACAGTCAAATGATTCTGGTGAAGGTTCTGGAATTCAGTCAGCTTCTGTTCTTGGGTAGCTTCAGAAAAGTATTTCGCATTAAAAGTCTTGGCAAAGATCACCCATGTCGGCTCAGTACCTTTAGGGAAAACCATCCCTTTGGTGGCCTTCCACCAATCGTTCGCAGTCCCTTGGAGCTGATAAGTTGCCAAGGTTACCTTCTCGACCTCGGTTCACCCTAGAACTTCAAATGCCTTATCCAGCTCTTCGATCCATCTGGGGGCAGTTTCAGGGTCTCCTCTACCATCGAATTTTGATGGCTTCGGTTTTATGAACTGCTCTACCAATTGCCCCGTCGGTTGGTTCTCATGGCCTTACGCATTACCACCTCTACTTCCTTGGTCATTATTCTCATTTGCTAAATTCACAACGGCTATTGCAGCCTCAATAGCCTGAGCAATGGTAGCAGCTCTTTCCTTAGCCTGTCGGATAGCTACGGCAACCCTTTCTTGAGATTCCCTCCCAACAACTCCCCAATCTGTTCCAGTGCTCTTAAGGCTCCATCGACTCTTGGATCCTCAGCTATTGGTCGGCTTGAGCTAGAAGTTCCTCTAATATCTTTACCTCGTATGCTCATCTTGCTAGCTCTTACAATACCTGAGCAACTATAATTTCATCTGGGAATTAGTGACCTAAGCCACACACTTAAGTCTAATGGCTCCAGGCTACTTATTACCTCAACGATCGCAGCTAGCATTTCATCACAACTCAAACAATCAGAGGCATCACAACTAGGAGATTCACTCTTACTCAATTCATACACATTTGCTCATTGGTATAATCGCTACTAACCTTGCCTGAGTGCAAAACTATTAGCCAAAGTTAATCACATGCGCCAATTTATATGTCACACATTTCGTGCCTAACTCTAGTGAAACCCCTAAGGTCTCACTATCTAACCATCCCATAGCCATCGCTCCTGATCAGTCCAAGAATCAACATATTGGATCGAGCTGACCTCGCTCTGGTACCAAATAGGCGGGGATGTCACGTCTCAACCCCCGCGGGCATGCCAACATCCCACGACGGCCATCAACGTTTAAAGAAATACCCAGGATCCGACGACAAATCCTTAAGAGCTCGATATGACACGTGCATGCGAAAAATGTAACAACTTCCCGGACATAAAACATGCGATGACGTAAGATCATAGATAACATACATAGCATAGGTCTTAAAATAAAAGCCAAATATAGATTAGAGGTATAAGGGTTTGAAGGTTGATGATACAAGACTACAAAGTGGACTCCCACTAAACCCAACTAATTCGAGCCGCTCACTCGAACACCGAAAAGACAGAGACAAACACCTTCTAATCCTAAGCTAGTCGGACTCATCCTCGTTTTCATCATCCTCTTCTTCTTCTTCATCCTTATCGGGTCACACTCTGAGTAGGCATCAGAATCTTCGGCATCAGGACTTTCTTCATCATCTTCAAACGTAGAGAGCTTTATGACCTCCATATCTTCCTCCAGGGTAAGGGACTTTGGGGGAATGTTTTTAGACTCAACTACGGATGCACAGGTTACACCCTCCAGAAGAATCGAACAACATCACTTTTGTGACATTATGATTTCTAGTCAATTTCAGATTCATTAATGAGAAGTGTATATCTAGAGATGTATTTCAGTCGTATTCCACTCGAATCTGATCAATTCGAGTAGACTGACCAAAAGGAAAAGGCTAACGTGAGACGAGGTACGTGGACCTAAGGAACTCGGATAGGAAATGGCGTTTTGGCCATAAGGGTTGTCGAGGAAACTAGTGATAGACCATCACAATTACATGACAATCAAAATCGCCATAAATTGACGAGCCCTAAACGTGATACGAATCATGGGGTCGATACACATAATGTCTGCAAAAGTCGCCCGTCGGTTCGGGATAGGTTGGAACCACGTCTGATAGAGAAAACTATCAGAAATGAGTCTAGAAAAATTTGAAGTGGAAAATTAAGAATTCCAACATCACAATTGGATTGGCCGTCACCCTATCAGAGATTATTGGATTAAGAAAAACGACATTCCGGACGTCGGGGGTAAAATTACCCTTTTGCCCCTCAAGCTTAAAGCCTTGCCCATGCAAACAAGGAAGGGCATTTTGGTAATTAAACCCACCCCAAGACCACTGAAAATTTGGAGGATTATTGGCCATTAGATTGAGTTGGAATGACAAGTGGACAAGTGTCCCAAGATCAACCATTGGTGGTCATGTCTAACTTTATGCCACCTACCATTCTTCCCCTTTGACCCAAGCTTGTATATAAGCCTTCTCTCTCTCTCCTCAATTATTTTGGTCGGCCATCATCCCAAGACTCATGCTACTCCCTCTTCTTCTTCCTTCTTCACTGCCTATCGCCGACCAGTTTCTGGTCTCTCTGTTCGGCCATTTCGGCGACCACTTTCGGCCACGACCTGGATGCCGACTGGTCATACCAACTTAGATCTATGTCTGTCCGACCTCCTCGAAGTAGAAGCACGCCATTCGAAGCACCGAGGAGCTTCGGCCAAGCATTTTTCCGGGAGTCGACGGAAATTGGCTTAACCTGAGTAGGTCCGATTTCTGACCCTTTTGAAGGTCGAATGGTTGGATTTTTGTGGTCAAATTTTGTAGAGACCTAGTAGACATGTATATGAATCTGTGGTAAAAATTTGAGAGTGATTCGAAGAAGTTTTGACCTCGAATCGGTCTTGTGAACTTGGACCAGAAAAATGCCGGATTCTAACTTTGGAGGAACCGGCGACGTTCGACGAGTTTCCAACGGCCAACCAACCTAACACTCACGGTGAGCCTCACAAACCCTTAGATAGACATGTTAAGAGGTAGGATAATGAGTAGATGAAGGATTTGATGAAGATTTTGGGCTGGAAGTGTGCGGTTTGCACATAACTGAAATGAACCGATTTTGTTCCGTGCAAAACCGGTTCTGGTGGGAGCAAGAACAGGTGGTTATGGGACTCAAATTGATGTTTAAAGCATGTTAATAGGATGAGGATTATGTTATGGATGATTATGGTTCATGGATTGAGGAATTGGGCGAAGAAAATTGACGGATTGGTTGAATATGCTAGTTTACGTGGTGAATTGGTCCTCAGATTGATTTGGCCGAAACTTTGGGGACTCAAGAGGAGTAATTTGTGTAATCAAACCCAAGGTAAGGGAATTCCTAACCTTATGCTAGGAAGATTGGACTCGATTGGGTGAGTCAAGGTTTAATTTGATTGATTTAGAAGGATATTTCAAAAGTGGTAGCTTTTAAAATGCCCTAAGTGGTTATAGAAAGTCATGTGTGATATTGTTTGTGTTTAAAGTGTGTGCCATGTCGAATGTCGTTAGTTGTCGTACATGCCATGGATTTTCAAATTATGCATGAGATGCACTTGTTGTTTTATTTGTGTATTGAATTATGAATCATGGCATGAGCATGACATGGCGGGCCTTGAGGCGTATGAGACGCGGGGCGGGAGATGGATACCCTAATGCGACGAGATCGCGAGGTGGAATTGATATTATGTGGCGCCCTGATGCGATGAAATTGCGGGGTTGAGATGGCCACGGTCCTGATGCGAATTATTCGCGGGACGGAGAGGCCCTAAGGCGTATGAGACGCGAGGCAGGAGATGTAAACCCTGATGCGACGAGATCACGGGGTGAAGTTGATGATGTGCGACGCCTTGATGCGACAAGATCGCGGGGTTGAGATAGCCACGATCCTGATACGAACTATTCGCGGGACGAAGTTATGAGATGGTGATATTGGCCTAGAGATTCATCGGAACCTGATGCGTTTACGCGGGTTGCCGATGACGGTCTGATGCGTTTACGTGAACCGAGGCTGATGCGATTTAATCGCGGGCTAGAGATTGTGACAGGCGGAGATTGATGGATGTGGTGAAGTGGCAGGCAGTATGTGCATGATCATCCGAGTGTGACATGTGGTCATCATTGAATGCTTGTCATCTGCATGTTGATGTTTCATAGATTTGCGCTTGATATGCCCGTATGATTATGAGTTTGAAATATCGGGATAGATAACTGCCTGAGTGGACGGTCGGCCTAACCTAGGGTTAGGACCCACCTTACTGAGATTTATATCTCAACCAAGTGGGGGTTTAATTTTTCAGGTTCTAAGCGAAGGAAGTGCGAACTTGCCAAGGATTGGCATTTGAAGGCATAGTTGATCAATTGTAGTAAAGAGGGTTGCAAGTTATGGATTTACATTTTGTGATATTAGGGATTGTCCTTCTGATTGGTAGATTATTGAATTGAGCCTTTGGGAATGAATTAATGAAATTTTGATGTATCTGTCCTAAGTCATCATGTGTTGATTTATTGGTATGAATGGAGTTGGCATCGCTTCCGCATGCATATTTTTTTAAATGAGTTGTGAGTTATTGGCTGTTGGACCCTGGAGTTTTCAGAAAAGTACGGCTTGGTGGGATGTTCGCGCGCTCGCTGGGTTCGGGGCGTGACATCCTCATTTGTTTGGTATCAGAGCATGGTCAGCTCGATCCAATGTGATTGAGGTTTGGGGTAATAAGGAGTGATGACTTGGGGACAGTTAGGTATTGAGGCCTATAGGACTAAGCAAGGATCATTGAATCTTGAGGATGGTAGGCTTGAACTTGTGTACACTTTAATGGTCTTAGAGTTGACTTTAATGGATGATCTCGAGTTATGTGGTGATTAAAGTTTAAGTGGAAGCAAGCTGGGATTGGAGAGTCATCAGCATGGATTTTAAGGTAGTAATTGTGCTTGAGGATAATAGGGAATTGCTTATAAATGAAGGGACAATGGAGGTGTATGATTGTGATCTTGATTTGTCAATGACCCAAACTCGAGGAGTACGAGTTATAAAGAAGTGACTGATATTAGTGGATTCAGACTTGAATTGCGTGATACTTTGATGGTTTAGCTATCAATACCATTGACAACGTTGGATGATATGAGTGGAGATAAATACAAGGAGTATCTGAATTGAAGATCAGTTGTGATCGGATGCATAGGGATTTGATTTGAATGTTGACTGGACGTTAGATATATAATGAAATATAGGCAATTGACCTGAAGGCAGCTTCGACAGGACAAGTGATGAGGACGGTCACGTTGTGCTTGAGTTTGTGGTTATGAAATGCAAGTTGATGAGGGTGCATGCATGAACTTATCGCTATTGGACTTAATAAACCGTCGCTTGGTATGGGACGAGTTGATGGGATACCTATAAACTGTAATGAAACATGGTATGGGACATGTGGAACGGGACTTTTCCGTATATGTATGACTTGAGACAACTTGCAACGGTCAGGTTTGATGAGGGCGGGGAGTGATCGTTAGGATAGAGAGGTCCGGACAAGGAACGGCTCCTGGCAGGCTTCTAAAATGGCAAAAGGTGGGAATGACCCAAGTCATAACTTGAAAGGGAAAGTCTAAGTATTAGGGTGAGTCCAATCGTGGATAAGGGACGTGTGGCACTGATCGATTCACATCAAGAATGATTGAGAGTGGCATGACATGTGTAATGGCACCTACGATTGGCATGATTAGAAGCTTCGTGCTTGGCATTGGACGCCTTTTGAAAAAGAAAAGTGATGGTTGTAATGGGCCTATTAGGTATGTTTGATGATCAGCCTCATGCGATTGGCTTGGCCAAGGTATGACTAGGAGGTTAGGTGACGTAAGGGGTTTATACTCGTTGAACCGAGGCATGTTGAGTTGAGATAGTCTGTTGTGGCTATGCTAGAGTGACGGATGCCTTTAGGCTTAGAGTATGAGCTTTGACCTAGTGAATCGCTGTCTTGAGTGCTTATTTGCTAGTTGCCTAGTTGAGGCTGGCCTAGTTTTGGCCGTCAGTTGAGAAGTTGCCTCGTTGAGGCTGACTTGAGGAATGATTACAGATCAAGGAGGATTTGAGACCCTTTAATATTTGGCAATTAATTGAGAATTGCCTAAGAACCATTAGAGGATTGGTTTATGGTGAAAGATATTGAGATGAGCAGCCTAAGACTGACAGACTTGAGTAGATGACTTAAGTTTTTGATTCTTGGAGGGAATCATAGTGGTTCGAGTAGCCTGAGAACTTAATGAGGTTGAACGACCAAGGGGTGGTCGTAGAAGAGCTTTGGGCTCGAGTATACATGATATGGAAGATCCGAGAACTAATATGGATCATGAGAATTGAGTAAAGATGGATGATTGGAGTATGAGTACCAAAAGAGGATATGGCTCGATCTGTTAATTGTACAAGACTCAAGAGTTGAATGGGTCACGAGAACTTTAAATGGAAATGAGGGATCTATCGGTTAAGCAAGCTCGAGAAGGAGCTGCCAAGATTCTCTAATTAACTGTGGTGATAAAAGCTAGTACTGACGAGTTAAAGTGATGGAAGTCACGAAGAAGGTGACTCTGAGGTAATCTTTTCAAAAGGTGAATGTATGGGGAGAACCATGAGGGTTCTGAAAAGCTTGTGAAGTTGTGAATAAGAATGAGATTGACGGAGTTTCATGGAAGAAGGAAAGTTGAAATTGCCTCCTTTGGATAAGGATCATGATAAGAAAACCTTGGAAGTTTTGGGTACACTGAAGAAAGCAAGTGACTCTGGCGGTACTAGCCCTAAGAGGCTATTAAGGATTGGTGAAAGATCACCAGAGGAAGGATTTCCTCGAAGACGTGAGATCTACCTAGACTACTTCCATTGAGTTGTCCGATGGAAAGTATCATCCTGAGGTTGCTTGAGAGCAAGAGTTGTTTGGATTCTAATACTTTTGCAAGGATTATAGGATGATCGACCGATGTGAGACAAAGTTCTCAAGGTCGCGTAAACATATGGTAGAAGTGGTCAAGGACCCTTGAATAAGATGAGTAAGTCCCTCAGTGGATTGGAGCTTGAAAACCTCATGGCTGATTGTTATTCCTGATTTTGAGGAATGGTAATGGGACTCGGCAAAAGAGGAGGATGATCGAAAGACTTATGAACAAGAGACCTCTTGCTCATGGATTACGAGCAAAGAGATATTCATTATGAGTATAGAAGGTGCCTACGGGAAATGGCTAATTACCTGGGCGTAAGACACATGGTGGAAAGTGAGTAGTAAGTCTTTTCTATTATGGATGAGGTCGAGGAAGAATCGGCATGCCAGTTCGCCTGGAATTAATGATTTTCTAGGATTGGTTGATTGAAGTGGAACCGTGAGAGATGAAATCACGAGTTGCTATTCCCTAAAGAATAGGGCATTGTTCTTAAAGGGCGATTGGATGATGAATTGGTCACTGACAAAAAGAAAAGTGAACGGATTTGATAGTCCTGAGCGGTTGTTAATCTAGAGAAGGATTTAGTAAGCGAAAAGAGCGCTTAGAGAATACCTGCAAGGTGATTTGAGGTAATTGAATTGACCATTCGACAAGTGAACTGGGGAAGACCCAAGGATGACCAGATATTGTCATTAGAGGTGACTGAGTTATGGGAAAGAGAATGCGAAAGCACGGTGGCATTTGAGTCCTAGAGTAAAGGTATCGTCGTCGGCGCAGACTCCAAAGTTGCCGTCCTATGGAATGGGAAGGACAAGGTGAATTTGAAGTGAGAAAATGCCACGGAGTTGTGTAGTTATTTCCTTAGGGTAAGAGACCCTATTATAAAAGGAAGAAAAACTTTAAATTGTCCTGGTATTATGATTGAGCGTCTGTACCAAGAAAGAGGACACAGAACTTGAATGACTCTTGGAAGTGAAATCTGAGAGACAGTCTTGTAGACAATGTTGAGTTCCAGGATGATGTCGACGTTAAGTGGAACAAACGGAATTGGATAAGGTCACCTTAATGAGTATGGAACTCAGAAGCTAAAGCACTAATGTTTCTCGAGAGAAGAGTGATAAGAATAAGAAAAAAAAATGTCGTGCGGTCCTAGAAGAGATCCATGACAATAGAGAGCCAATGTTTGAGCTCTCAAGTGAGAAGTGTGAGGAATAGTTGGGAGGATTCGACACTTGATAGAAAGAAGTTGATAATAGTCGAATTAAGTGCCCAAGGAATGATTGAGTTGGTCGTTACCATCTCGAGAAATGATGGTTGAGCTCATATAAGGAACCATGAGAAACATGAACAATTTTTGAGAGTGTCATATAGGCTCTAAGGAAATATCTGTTGCATGCTAAATGTGAAGAGCGCAAGTTGTGAACCAGATGAAGTGAGATTCATGCATCGGAATAAGTAATAAATCCTTTGAGGATTGGAATAGTGAGGGATCAACTATAGTCGATGTGAGTTGCGAGAAGTTGAAATTTACTGAGATTGGTGAATGGTAACAGACGGATCGTGGGAAGATTCCCCACAAGAGCTATTCTATTAGTGAAATGGACTAAGGACGAGACGTAACGTGAATGGGTGAATGGACGTGAAAAGAGTTTTCAAGGACTCGAGTTAAGCTGATGACCACGCTATTTATGACGATTCCGGTTGGAGATCGAAAAGCTTATGAAGGTCGCAGTGACACGACGCAGAATGAAACTTGAGGCATAACAAGTTGATTTGAAATGGATATTGCTTGTACGTCGTGACAATAATACCATATGAATTTGGCATGCTTAGGGCATGATTAGAATTGATTTGCGAATATTCTCGCAACAAGGTTTGGAAAAATCTTACTTGGGTGGAAGAAGATTTCAAGTTTGTATCTACTCCAAAAGATATCAAGCAATAGTTTTCTGAGAGGAATTGAACGAGAGGCAACGCCGAAGGATGAAATTGCTTGTGGATATAGGGGCGTTGCTTGTGCGAGGAAGGATCTTGAAGTTATGTGAACTATGAGAGATTGAGAGCATAGACTGTCTAAATGGAATTGAAGGCGAGGCATGTAGAACGAAGAGATCAACCAAGTGTTGTTATAGCGAGATTTGTATAGCTAAGGAAGGGTGGATTGTTTGATGGATGTTTACCGATGAGAATTAAACATGGTTTAATTGGCAATGGACGGATAGATCTTCCCTCAAAAAGTAAGAGATTCAACTCCTCAATTGGAAGTTTGCTAATAGACTAGCGTGATGGCTACTGGAAACACCTAGCCTGAAAGTCAAAAGGAAATTGAGGTGTGCCATGATTAAACACCGATATTGGAGGGATTATGGGAATGGATGGAACCCTTGAGGCCTATGGACGGAAGTACGCGTTTGGTATCGAAGGGAAACTAAAGGAGATGATCTCATTGAAATTCGAAGGGAGGATTATGGTGTTTCCTGGGGATGGTACAAAGATGTGCCAAGATGCACATATATATCGGTGATGAGGTTGAAAGTTGAAATTTGTCTATCTTGTAGTCGAGCACTAGACGTGTCGATAGAAGGGAAGGACAGGACGACGAAAGTTGAAGGACCACTTTGATCCAAGGGAATTTTCGGATGGAGTCGAGAATGGATTGCTACGGAAGTGACCATGTAAATGTATGAGGAGTTAAGAGGGTCATAATTCGATTTGATTAATGGAGGGCAAAATGATAAAACCCTTGAATCTCTGTTGGCGTGAAAGGAAACTTGAAAGGAGTAATACGTCGAAGGGTATGGACATTAAGAGTGCATTCTGGCGAGGGCATGATAATAATGGTTATGGGCAAATGAAAGAGATAAAGTGAATGCTCGAGGAAGAGTTGTTGGCAAATGATATGAATACCAAAAGAGAATGGAGGGAAGCCCATTGGATTGAGGACTGAAGGAGACAAGTTCCAGAGGAAAGGATAGTTTGGGTTGGAAAGGACGAGCAAGATCGTCAAGCCATGGAAAGGATTATCCGAAAGAGAGGGGATGCGACGAGGCGCCAATACCCCAAAGGATTGGATGGGTGGAAGGTTGCGAATTTCGAGGACAAAATTTCTTTAAGGAGGGAAGTGTTGTGACATTCTCATTTCCAGTCAATTTCAGACTCATTAATGAGAAGTGTATATCTAGAGATGTATTTCAGTCGTATTCCGCTTGAATCTGATCAATTCGAGTAGACTGACCAAAAGGGAAAGTTAACGCGAGACGAGGTATGTGAACCTAAGGAACTCGGATGGGAAATAACACTTTGGCCATAAGGATTGTGGAGGGAACTAGTGATGGACCCTCACAATTACATGACAACCAAAGCCGCCACAATTTGACGAACCCTAAACGTGATACGAATCACGGGATCGATACGCGTAATGTCTGCAAAAGCCGCCCGTCGGTTCGGGATAGGCTGAAACCACGTCTGATAGAGAAAACTATTAGAAACAAGTCTTGAAAAATTTGAAATGAAAAATCAAGAATTCCAACATCACAATTGGATTGGCCGTCGTCCTATCGGAGATTATTGGATTGAGAAAAACGATGTTCCGGACGTCAGAGGTAAAATTACCCTTTTGTCCCTCAAGCTTAAAGCCTTGCCCATGCAAATAAGGAATGGCATTTTGGTCATTAAACCCACCCCAAGACCACCAAAAATTTGGAGGATTATTGGCCATTGGATTGAGTTGGAATGACAAGTGGACAAGTGTTCCAAGATCAACCATTGAGTGGTCATGTCCAACTTTATGTCACCTACCATTCTTTTCCTTTGACCCAAGCTTGTATATAAGCTTTCTCTCTCTCTCCTCAATTATTTTGGTCGGCCACCACCCCTAGGCTCATGCCACTCCCTCTTCTTCTTCCTTCTTCACTGCCTGTCGTCGACCAGTTTCTAGTCTCTCTGTTCTGCCGTTCCGGTGACCACTTCCGACCACCACCTGAATGCTGACCGATCATACCAACCTAGATCTATGTCTTGCCGACCTCCTCGAAGTAGAAGCATGCCATTTGGAGCACCGAGGAGCTCCGGCCAAGCGTTTTCCCAGGAGTCGACGGAAACTGACTCAACTTGAGGTAGGTCCGGTTTCTGACCCTTTTGAAGGCCGAATTATTGGAGTTTTGGGATCAAATTTTGTGGAGACCTAGTAGACATGTAGATGAATCTGTAGTAAAATGATGAGAGTGATTTGAAGAATTTTTTACCTTGAATCGGTCTTGTGAACTTGGAACTGAAAACTGCCAGATTTTGACTTTGGAGGAACCGGCGCCGTTCGAAGAGTTTTCGGCAACCAACTGACCTAAAACTCACGGTGAGCCTCACAAACCCTTAGATAGAAATGTTAAGAGGTAGGATAATGAGTAGATGAAGGATTTGATAAAGATTTAGGGCTGGATGTGTGCGGTTTGCACAGAATCGAAATGAACCGGTTCTGTTTCGTGCAAAATCGGTTCTGGTGGGAGCAAGAACAGTGGTTATGGGACTCAAATTGATGTTTAAAGCATGTTAAGAGGATGATGATTATGTTATGGATGATTATGGTTCATGGATTGAGAAATTGGACGAAGAAAATTGACGGATTGATTGAATATGCTAGATTGCGCAGTGAATTGGCCCTCAGATTGATTTGGCCAAAACTTTGGGGATTCAAGAGGAGTAATTTGTGTAATCAAACCCAATGTAAGGGAATTCCTAACCTTATACTAAGAAGATTGGACTCGATTGGGCGAGTCAAGGTTTAATTTGATTGATTTGGAAGGATATTTAAAAAGTGGTAGCTTTTAAAATGCCCTAAGTGGTTATAGAAAGTCATGTGTGATATTGTTTGTGTTTAAAGCGTGTGCCATGTCGAATGTCGTTGGTTGTCTTACATGCCATGGATTTTCAAATTGTGCATGAGATGCACTTGTTGTTTTATTTGTGCATTGAATTATGAATTATGGCATGTGCATGACATGGCAAGGCCTTGAGGCGTATGAGACGTGGGGCGGGAGATGGATACCCTGATGGGACGAGATCGCGGGATGGAATTGATATTATGTGGCCTCCTAATGCGATGAAATCACGGGGTTGAGATGGCCACGATCCTGATGTGAATTATTCGCGGGACGGAGAGGCCTTGAGGCGTATGAGACGCGGGGCAGGAGATGTAAACCCTGATGCGACGAGATTGTGGGGTTGAGATAGCCACGGTCCTAATGCGAACTATTCGCGGGACGGAGTTATGAGATGGTGATATTGGCCTGGAGATTCATCGGAACCTGATGCGTTTACGCTGGTTGCCGATGACGGTCTGATGCATTTACTTAGACTGAGCCTGATGCGATTTAATCGCGGGCTAGAAATTGAGACAGGTAGAGATTGGTGGATGTGGTGAAGTGGCAGGCAGTATATGCATGATCATCCGAGTGTGACGTGTGGTCATCATTGAATGCCTGTCATCTGCATGTTGATGTTTCATAGATTTACGCTTGATATACCTGTATGATTATGAGTTTGAAATATCGGGATAGATGACTGCCTGAGTGGACGGTCGGCCTAATCTAGGGTTAGGACCCACTTTACTGAGATTTATATCTCACCCCAGTGGAGGCTTAATTTTTCAGGTTCCAAGCGAAGGAAGCGCGAATTTGCCAAGGATTGACATTTGAAGGCTTAGTTGATCAACTGTAATAAAGAGGGTTGCAAGTTATGGATTTACATTTTGTGATATTAGGGATTATCCTTCTGCTTGGTAGATTATTGAATTGAACCTTTGGGAATGAATTAATGAAATTTTGATGTATCTGTCCTAAGTCATCAGGTGTTGACTTATTGGTATGAATGGAGTTGGCATCTCTTTCACATGTATATTTTTTTTATAAATGAGTTGTGAGTTATTGGCCATTGGATCCTGGAGTTTTCAGAAAAGTATAGCTTGGTGGGATGTTCTCGCGATCGCCGGGTTCGGGGTGTGACAACTTTGAGATCTTATTCTTAAGAATATCAAAAGTCTTCATGGGTCCAGTGGTCACTTTGCCCTCGCGTAAATTCCAAGTTTCGTAGCAGTGGGGCTTCCAGTAGCTACCTCCTTCGTCCACCCATACTCTACTACTACTCCTAGATGCTTCGGAGGCATAGTCAAGGTTTTTGGTATGAAAAAGTAAGTCCCAGTATAGGGTGAGATAAAAATCTCAATAAGTTGACCCTAATCTTAAGCTAGGCTATTAGTACCTCCGGATACATTCAAAATGTGCAAGTTTTGAAGTAAAACCTTTTTCAAACATGACAACAAGAATAAACTGACAAAACATGGCATTACAGACATTCCAGGCACAAGCGATAAGTCCAATTCTCATTTCAGTCTTTTTTCTTCACTTACGCCCATCTAGGGCCGCAAGATGATTCGGTCAATCACATGACTCTCGACGTCTTATCGAGATGATTTGGTCATCATGACTCTCGCTGCGAGATTATTCAGTCTCTCTAGCGACGCTCGATACTTCGCGCCATCGAGATGATTCGGTCAACTATAGGACTCTCGCATCCGGACCTAGAGATGATTCAGTCGCCACCTGACTTTCGATTCTTACAGCCTTCAAGATGATTTGGTCAAGGTGGGACTCTTTAACCACATGACCTCGTTAGGTCGTTCGGGATCAAACATCCGCGACGCAATACATTGGCCAAAGCATCAAAATAGTGATCCGTCTTATTAAGCCTTTATCATAATCATAGACAATTCATCACATCAAGTCATTCCATCGCCAATCAAGGCATACGACTCAAACACATTCGGTTTGTCATTTTAGGCATACCATTCAGCCATTTAGACAATTCTTGGCTTTCTCATTAAACCACATAGTCATCGATTGCACAATCATGCGTCAAACAAGCAATTGAATCAAATTCACCGACACATGCCACATTTTACACAAGGCACCTCATCGTCAAGCAATCACAACCTTGATTCAATGTTTATTAGGCAGGATAACATGATGCTCAATCAAGGGCAAGTCGGCAACATCACATTCCAATCCAGTCGATTTTGATTGAACACACTTCATGACAAAATGGCCCACAAATGTCATGATTCAAGTTCAAATCTTATCCCTTAGTAACATAGGGGAGGTTAGCATCGTCTTACCATATAAATTATGCTAGCAAAATCCCACAAATGGCCACACCAAGCCTTCTTGCCCCGTTGGTCCGAACAAGGAAGAATCGGCTCCTAGGAGAATCACACGAATCAGCGCCTAGGAGAATCACACAAATCGGCCATCAAATACTCATCTATACTCCACTCCATCCCACATATATTTTGCTAACATCTACTACTATATCTTAGAAAGGATTACCAAAAATTTCCGAGTAAGGTGACACCTCAAAGGTCTTCAAAAGCCCTCGATTTTCGAGCTGATCGGCAGGGACATAATCTGTTCCTAAAGAGATCATTGAATTTTAACCATCAAAACCCACTAAATCTCCAACTAAACTAAAATCTCAAGTTACTACATCTTATTACTATGTCTTAAGAAGGTCTTACCAAGAGTTGAAGGCAAAACAAGCCCTCAAGGTCAGCCTAAAGAGGTGCACGGTCAAACTCGCCCCTATTCTGACCCCTTCGAGTTCCAACAGCTAAACGGGCAACTCACGGTGGCAAATAGCTGATTGGAGGGTAGGAGGTTGTAGATGAGAGGATGAGGGTTGTCGTGGTAGTTAGTGCTAGGGCTGACGGTGGTCGGACGTCGGCGTTGAGCGGAACGAAAGGCGGCGAGCAAGCTGGCCGAGCGAGAGAGAGAATGCAAGAAAGGGAAAAAGAAAATGAGAAGTAGAGAGGGTTCGGCTGAGCTTAGGGGGAGAGAGAGAGTGCTTCTTGCTTAATCCTCAAGGCAAGGAGAGAGAGAAGAATGGTAGGTGAGAATGTGACAAGAAATTAATGAAACATAGGTCCCTAATCTAGCCTAAGTAGACACGTAAATCCCAAATTATGACACTTATCCCTTCTTCATAAATATCTTGAGCTCAAATAACTAATCTACCCTCTAGTATTCGGCCACTATAGGGAGAAGATAAATGACCAAATTGCCCTTGCTTGCTCTTAAAAGAAGAAATGTCCTTAGAGGGGCAAAAGGGTAATTTTTCGCTTTCAGTTCAAATTTCACTTTTTCAATATTAATTATCCTCGATGAGACGACTTCAAATTCTCTTCGAATGTTGAAATTCTTCATTGTTCGATATTTCATTTCGAGATCTAATTCATGGTCACTTTTCCGTCAATCGTAATTTCAGCCTATCTCAAACCGACGAGTGGCTCTTATAGACCTTACGCGTATCGACTTATTGGCCGTTGGATCCTAGAGCTCATTAAAGGTAACAATGAAGGTGGGATGCTCGCGTGCCTGCCGGGCTCGAGGCATGACAGAAACCTTCTAAATTGGTTGGTGCCAGAAACCTTGATCAGGCAGAACTATGGATAGAGGAATTGGAAAAGATATTTTCTTTTCTAGAGTGCTCAGAAGTCGATCGCATTGACTTGGCAAAGTACGAACTCCAGGGTAATGCTAGTTATCGGTGGAAAGATACAAAAGGAGTAGTCTTTCCTGTAAGAGTCGAAGTAACATGGGCTACCTTTGTCAAGGCTTTCTATAAGAAATATTTCTTGGAGGGTGTTCGTGATAAGAAGATGATGGGGTTCATGCAGCTGCGGCAAGATAAGATGAAGGTGGATCTGTACGAGGCAAAGTTCGCTGAATTATCAAGGTACACCCCTACATTGGTAGATGAGCCAGTAGCCAAGGCGAAGCGATTCTAAGAAGGGTTGCGTCCCAATATTTGGGACTACGTCATTCCCTTGAATCTTCGGGATTACAACAACCTTTATGCTTGAGCTCAAATGATTGAAAAATATCTGATGGAGCATGTAACCCCTCCTACGAATCTAGAACGAATACCTCTACAAATGGCAAATTGCAAAATGAATTATAGAAGGAAGCAGCCCCTGGTTTCATATAAGAAGAGAAGAGGGTCGAATGATGCGTTGAGCGAAGCTTGTCGCTATTGTGGCAGATAGCACGGTAACGTGCCTTGTAGGATGCAAACAAGAGCTTGTTATCGATGCTGGTAGTAGGGCCATTTAATGAGAGACTATCCACAACATAGCCGCAAGCAAGGTAGTCACACAACAAGCTGCACCGCCTGCTCAAGACAAGTTTATCCGGTTATGCAAGAGGAGGCAAAAAAACTCCAAGACCGTTGTCACAGGTACGGTCTGTGAGCTTTGACGCCAGCCACAGTTCGGTTGCTTGGAACTTCGGTCTCAAGCTTTACGGTGGCAACTATGCCTAGATGCATTTTCATCTTGCGGACGCAAGTTTCAAAATCCAAAGCTCATTGAGGTTTGAAGAAGAGGTGAGACTTTTTATATTTGGGTTAATACTACAAAACACCCAAACTGATACGTCTGTGATAAATTTACCTCAAACTATTTTTTGATCATAAATAACCCCAAACTGGTACAATTGTCATAAATTTACTAATGTACAAATTTACTCTAAACTATTTTTTTATCATCACAAACCCTATACTGGTATTTTTGTGATAAATTTACCATAAATTAATTTTTCTATCATGAAAAACTCTAAGTTGGTACATCTGTGATAAATTTACCCTTCGTTAAATTAGATTAATATCACGAAAAATCTCAAATTAATAAACCTTTGACAAACAGAGGGTAAATATCTCAAATTGGTGCACCCCTAAACTGTCGCATGTCATCCAACTTAGCAATTTGATGATTAGATTTAATGAAAACTAACAAAGAGTAAATTTATGACAGTGCATCAGTTTGGAGTAAATTTATCACAAGTATGGTAATTTAGGATTTTTAATGATTAAAAAAATAATTTGAGCTAAATTTATGTATCGTTCGAAATTTTTTGTAGTATTAATTTTTTTTTTGTAGAAAGAACAGGTGAGGACGGCATAAGTGGGACGAGAGAGAAAAAGTAACGGAGGGGAGCGTAGGTAACGATGGAGAGAAAAAAACCTGAAAGGTGGGCCCAACTCGGACAGATGCCAATCAATGAATGAAGTGGAAATTTGCTTACGTGGACTATTAAACTCACCCAATACTTTCTTGTCACTTGAAGAATTGAATGTTTGTCAATTGTATAGACCTGGAAAGAAATATTGACCATCGATATCCGTTATACCTTGAGCAAGATAATCGGTCCGAATGTCGTGACCCTCGAATTGTATGGTGACATAGATGAAGTAGATTTGGATTACGGATCTCAGCTTAATGATGTGGCCCTCTTCTTTTATCGATTGCATCTGGAAAATGGGCAGTTCAAAATGCTGGTAGAAAAGCTTGGTAACATTGCATCTGTTACCCTAGGCAATTGCACTGTGCCGGTAGGTTTCCTTCTATTTCAATTGGGGTGTTTCTGGTAGATTTCTAAATTTCTGGATGTGAGAACTGGCAGTGGTGGCTGGAGAATGGATCTTTATTGTCCATATTTGTGCTTTCTGGTCAAAATTCAGCACTCATTCAGCATTATGTTTTATATTTTTTATATTTGTTCTTAGGTTAATTCAAGTTAATTTACTTAGTATCCTTAGCATATTGCTAGACTTGTTGTCGGCTAATCTTGTTACTTTCTTTGTGTTACCTTCTTTTATGGCCTATTTTGGGTAATTTAGCATGGAATTTGTGTAACATCCCCGACACGACCCTCATATCAGCTATAGGAGATATAAACTCCTTTGAAATTCTTGGTCTCTTGAATCCCTCCAAAAAGGCTACGACTTAACGGCGTTTATAAACCAAGAAAGTATGAGGATTGCAAGTTCATGACGTTGCCGGGGAAGGACTTATGGTGTCCAAGATACACCTTCCTCACAATTTATGGTTTTTATTTCTTATTACGATCGCATGGGGAAGCAATACCAATTTAAACTTTTCAAACATTTAAGGAAACTTAGACAACCTTTTGTGCTAACCATATGTTTCTCATATTCATTTCATTTACAATACTTTGTCGATCTATGAAATACATGTAGCACCTTAATTATCGTAGACATAGGTCTACCAGGGTCATCTACAAAAAATAAGAACAATTGTTTGAGGCGTGTGAGCACTGTCCTTAATGGTAATTTTGCCCTCGGAGTACGAAACTCGGTGTGTAAGAATTCTAGTGGCTATCCTCTTAGAATAAAACAGACCTTCTTCTATATTCCATATTGAATATTAGAAGGAACAGGAAAAATGTCATGTGTATAACCCAACAAAGAAAAGGAAGAAAAAAGAAGACTTGTAATGTAAATAACTCTCTTTTGAATTATGGTTTATAATTTTATATTCAAACAAAAGAGCCATTAAGAATCAATTGGTATTTAATTGATGATCATTATTTTGCTATGAAAAGAATAATTGGGAGTTTATGAAGAAATAAAGTAAGTGTTACAAAACCATTATGACACCATTAAAAAATTGCCGGTTTGAAAATAATGATGGCTAATCATAGCGGTTATAATTTGTATCAAAATCATTTTAAAGATATTTCAAAACTGCTGAAATATCCAACAATTTCCCACATATTTCAAAAACTTTTGAAAGATCAAATGTCACCCCCCAAACCCTTCGGGATCGATAATATCCCGCCACAACCATTTACTTTAGTAGTTCCCAAGATCCAACGGCGAACATCTTAAATGCGATATGAAATGCACAAGTGGAGGCAGACAAAACTCCATACAATTTAAAATAAGATGACTTAAGATGGACAAACATCAATACATAAGTTAAATTAGTTTTAAACATCTGACTTAAAACTGAAGTACAACATAACTGGGTTTCAGGGATAGGCGAATCTAAACAAAAAGAAAACACTAATCCAGATTTAACTCTCCTAGCTTAGGAGGTCTTCAAAAGGTAGGTATCACGACTACACCTAAAGATTGCCACTTCGCTAATAGATGGCTCCTCGGGCTCCTCGTTAGGGTCGAAGTCTAAATCCTCAAACGATGCCTCCAGCGGCTCCCCCTCGTCCATCCCTTCCATCATCTTCGGATCGACCCCAAGAACCATCTCTGTCTCAAGTTCCGTCTCAAGGAACGACATAAGGTCAGTCTCGGCATTTGAGGGCTCCAAAACTTCGCCATCAACAACGGGATTCTGGGACTTCAGTTTTGGCTCGTCGCCCTCGGGTCTAGGAACAGGATCAGTGACCTCATTATTAGGGGCAACGGCACATACCACCCAAGGACTACGTCATTCAGCAAATCATAACCGCTCGGCAGTCCAAAAGTAGTGTCTCCATCTCAGTAAACTTCTAGTGATCGCCTATTTCATCGACTCAAACTATGCTACCTTTCTTAATGTAGGCTTTGTGCTCGCCTACTGGGTACTCAGTGACCAACGTGTCAATGTCTATAAGTAAACTTCTAGTGATCGCCTATTTCATCGACTCAAACTATGCTACCTTTCTTAATGTAGGCTTTGTGCTCGCCTACTGGGTACTCAGTGACCAACGTGTCAATGTCTATAGGTACCCCAAAATGTTTCAGCGGCATAGTAGTCAAAATCAAGGTTTAGGGTCTAAAAATGGTAATCTTACGACGGGGTGAGAATATATCTCAGTAAGTTATTTCTAAACCTAGACTAGGGCAATAGTGCCTCTAGACACTTTTAAAACATGTTGTTCTAATCGAAAGAAATTACATGGCAATTGATGCATTAAACAAAGTCATGATATATTGGCACATCGCACTTTCATAATTCGAGTCATAATCAAGAGTTCAATTACATACCTTACCAAAAAAAAAAAAAAAGAGAGAGTTCAATTACACTAATAATACTAAGCTTTGTATTTAAGCACTTCGTAGCTCATAATCTTATAGGTTGGTACATAATTCATTGTGGTTTCAAATCTCAATGGCTAGGCCCGCGTATTAATGCTTCAGGCTAATATAATTATTGTACCGCGTTAGTACGCCTGAGTTACAATGTCATTCTCAAACCCGCGTTAGTATGCCTCTCAGGTCAAACCCACATCTAACGCCTCAGGATATACTTTAAACCCCGCGTAATAACGCATCGGGGTATCATGTGCACATATACATAACTTAACTAATCAATTAGCTAAACAAGTTCATTTCACAATCGTCATCAATCCCTCATAATTCGGTCCTTAAGTATCAAGTCGGTTAATTGAGCTAATTCACCATTCATGGCCGAACACATTAGGGTTCATTTGACAATTTAACTAATCAAATCACGAGGCCCACTCATGACCGAATATACTTAGACTTATTAGGTCAGTTTGATCACTTGTTGCCACATTAAAATACTCCTGCACAATCGGTTCTCAACAACATCCTAAGCATCCCTCTAGCTCATTAGTGGTCTAAATAAATAAAGCAACCTTATTAACATATTAGCAAGGGACACATTTGACCTAACATAGATCGCACAAACCAACTGTGGATTTCACATTTCCAATTCTAAAATAACTAAGCTCGATTTTCACCCTTAAAGTCAGATTCGGGTGTCATAAATTCCAAGTCAAATCAATCCACAAAATCATCAAATCAAGCTCTAGTTTGGTCCCTTAGGACGCGCATGACAATGTTTCTATTTTCCTGTTCTTCTATTTTTTTTTGTTCCAGGCAATATTTTTGGAACAGAAATTTGCTTGATAATGCAATTGAATTTGCTAAATTTTTGGCTCAGAAATAATTTTGAATGAGAAATGAGAAGTAAAAAAAGCAGTGTTTTTGCTTCTAAAACAAAAGAAAAAAAAAGTTCATCCTTCCTTCTCACCGCCGATCACCAACCCCTGCCCGCCGCCGCCTTCGATGACCGCTGGCCGTCGATCGTCGTTGGACACTTGCGCCAGTCGCCACAGTCGCCGCCGATCACCGATCGCTGACCGCCAAACCTCCGCTGGAAATAGAGCCAAAGAAGAGAAATTTTGTTATATTATCCAACAAATTTCTATTCAGGAAACATAAATTTTCTATCATTATCAAACACAATTTTTAACTGAGAAACTTGTTTGGGGAACAGAACTGAAAAAATCTATTTCTGGCCGGAAATAGAGTCAGGGAAGAGAAATGTTATCATTCGCACTCTTAGTATCCTAAAGTCCTTGGAAGAGCTTAGGAACAACTTACAAAGAGATTGAGTCATGGAAGCGGCAAAGCTCGCAGGTCGAGCTGCATTGGCTAGGAATGGCTTTCGCCCCAACAAGAACACACTAAGTCAACCATAAATTCCACTTTAAATGTGACATTCTGAATTTCACCCTCTTCGAGGCCATTGACATATAATTGGATAATGAAAGTAGATATCAGACAATGAAGAATTCCAACATTCAAAAAAGCCTTGGACGTTGCCTCATCGAGGATAATTAAGATTTCAAAAGTGAAATTTGGACTGGAAGTGAAAAATTACCCTTTTGCCCCTCAAGGATATTTTTACCTTTAAGAACAAGCAAGGACAAAGTAGACAATTATCTTCTTCTCCTAGTGACCGGATATTAGAGGGTAGATTAGTCATTTAGGGCTCTAGATTTTTATGAAGAAACAGACAGATGTCATAATTTGGAATAAATGGTCCACTTAGACCCTAGATTAGATACCTAGGATGCATTAATTGTTGTCTAATCTTCACCTACCATTCCACTCTCTCTCATAACTTGGGGATTAAGCAAAGAAGACTCTCTCTTCCTTCTTGCTCAACCGAAGACCATATCCCTCCCTCGTTCTCTCTTTCTTTTTTTCTCTCTCATTCACTCTCTCTCGGCCGAGCTCCCTTAATGCCGTTTGCTCGACTCTACGGCCACTTCAGGTCGTTGTCCACGATCACGCTGCCCACCATAGCGATCCCCATCCTCTTCTCTACAACCTCCTGCTCTCCGATCCTCCACTCACCGCCGCAAATTACTTGACAAGCCATCGGAGTCCAAGGAGGTCAGAATTAGACCCGGTTTGACCTTAAACTCCATTAGACCAACTTTGGGAGCTTATTTTACTACCAAATTGATGTGAGATCATCTTAAGACCTAGTACTAAGGTTTAGTGACTTGAGATTGGAATTATGTTGAAGATAAATGGGTTTTAATGGTTGAACTTGATGAATTTTCTCAAGGGCAGAATCTGCCTTCTTCGACCAGCGAAGGGACTGTGAGCTTTTGGGGACTTTCAAGGTGTCTCCTTGCTTGGAAACTTTCGGTAAGACACCCTAAGATGTAGAACCATTTGTTAGTGAGTAGTTTGTGGGATAAAATGAAGATTAGATGAGGTTTTGATGGCCGGTTCATGTGAATTTCTTAGGCGCTGACTCTGCCTTGTTCTGCCGGCTGATTTAGGGGGCTTCAAGTGACTAATTGTGGGACTTTGCTAACTTAATTTGTGCGGTAAGTTGATTCTAACCCTTCTCTAGGATTTTATGTTACTAATGGGTGATTTATGATTGGTTTGGTAGTGTTTAAGGGACTATTTTGGTGTGAGAATCACTCAAGACTCGAGAGTCGTGTAATTTGATTTCAGCACACACTGATTTTGGAATGACTCGTTCTAAGTCGTCCGGTGTCTAAATTGAGCCCCATTTTCTCACGTGTCTATAAGACCATGAGAGACAAGATTCTGGAATTTGATTTCTCAAAAAGTCAGTAAAACAATGTCAGCTTGCTTGTGACTAAACCTGGTCATGGAGGATAGAAAGGGTAGTTTTGGTGGAATTGAAATTATGATGGCTATGTTGATTGAATGTCTCTCCAACATGCCTAGGACACATTGAATTAAAGTTGTGATTGCTTGATATTGATGTGTCGTGCGTGAAATGTGGCATGCGGTGATGAATTTGATCGAATTATGTGCTTGGTGCATGATTGTGTAATCTGCGGTTATGTGACTAATGAGAAAGCATGAGTTTATTTTTTTTATGGCGGAATAAGGAGATTGAATTGATGAGCCTGGCATGCTTGAATTGTGAGCCCCTGGATTATGATATGCAGGGCCTATGATGACAATCCTTAATTGATTGAATTGGGATTCCAATGGCTAATCGAACCTTGATACATCAGAACGCGAGGTCGATTTGTATCCTGATGCGTCAGAACACGGGATATACTAAATATGTGTAGAAAAAAAAATTGTAATGGCTTTCGAACCTGATGCGATCAGAGCGCAGGTTGTCAATTATTTTTAGCCTGAGACGTATTGACGCGGGCATAGCCATTGAAAAGAGAACCATGATGAAATTGATATCCTGATGTGTCAGAACGCAGGATAGACTTGATATGTGTCGACACGAGTATTGAAATGGCATTTGGAACCTGATGCGTCAGAACATGGGTTGCCAATCGAAATCTTGATTTAGCGTAATGCGTGTTGACGCGGGCTTGGCCATTGGAATTGGAAACATGATGGGCCTAATTCGTGGGTATAGCCATGGAAATTTAAATCGTGATGAGCCTGAGGTGCTTTGACGCGAGCCTAGCCATTAAAATGGGAAGTTGTGATTAAATTGAGAATATACTCTTGCATATGAACTTAATGATGTACTAGTATGAAGCTTGGTCTTGATATTACGGAAATCCTTGAATTGTGTTTGTTTTATGCCAATTATGATGCCTTGTGTTAATTTCCTTGATGAGCTGTTACGTGCTCTTTTTAAAGGATGCCTGGAGGTAAAAATAGCCTAGCTTAGGGTTAGGGTCGACTTACTGAGATTGTTATCTCACCCCGTCTTGGGACTAATATTTTCAGGACCCAGTCAATGAAAACCCGAGCTTGTCATGGATTGACATTAGAAGACAATATTGGAAGAAAATAGATATTGACATGTTTGTAACCTTAAGGATTGCTTATTAAATTTGGGAATTAAACTGTAACCTCTTAAGTGTGCTTGACATTAATCGAAAGTGTACCCTGTCCTAAGTGCTTGACATTAATCGAAAGTGTACCCTGTTGTCGCGACTCTCAGAAAAAATCGCCCTTCTAGAGATCCGGGGGTTAATGAGCCATTCCGTCTAGTCGGACGCGGGCCTCTCCCAAGGCCTATTACCCAAGTCGCAACGGTGGAATACGTGGTCAACCTTCGGTATTGTCTGATGACATGTGATGCGTATACATGCCAACGAATCGCCATCGATCATTTTGCAGAGGGTACGATCGAAAACCCTATCGAACAGTTGGGAGCATTCTATTTGATTCTGCAATAACCAGAGAAATGGGAACGGGGACTTTGTTACGCCAACTGTCAGAGTTGACGCCCTTTCGGCACCTAAGTCGAATGATTTATCTAACCCTAAGATTTCATGCAGATGAATGAGGCACGAACCCTAGTTTTAAGAATTCATGTAGATAGGAATGACTATCTTAGCAGACACAATCAATAAAGTGAATGGACAAATCAAGAATCCAAAACATGTGGATAAATCACATGAATACAGTGTGGCATCCCTAGTATGGCCGTATTAGTTTAGAGAAGTGTCAATCAAGGCTCAGGAGTGTTTTTGACTTGATTTCCCTTGAGGGGCAAAATTATAATTTTGAAGAGTTTTGGGACAATTTGCCCTAAAAAGGAAAATTTGTCGTTTCAGATGAAATATGAAGTCAAAAGATGGTGAAAATAGGATTGGTCACCAAACCAATCCATTTCCTATTTTTCAAAAATTTCTAGAATTTTTCTAGAATTTTAGAAGCGATCTACACTTTGAGGAGTAAAATCGTCATTACAGAAGGTGACAAAAAGTGAAAATTCCAAACAAAAGGATTGGTCGACCACCAGACCCAAGCCCTAGTTTTGAGCAATTTTAATGGCTCGATCGGAATAAAAAAGATTATTTACCCTTTTAGGGATAAAATCGTCATTCTTAGAAAAAGGACGAGATTCGAAAACTCAAGCATAAGAATTGATCATCTGATCGACCATTTCTTATCTTGGCATTATCGACCTATCTCGTACATAAATCAGAGGCGATTTACCCCTAAAGGGTAATATCGTCAATTTTCGAACGAACAGGTGAGAAATCCCAAAAATAGGATTGACCAGTTGTCTATGGTCAATCCTCGATTTTTGAGAATTTCTAGAATGTCTAGGAATTCTCCACAATTTTCCTACACTTTTTTTTTAGATTTTCTAGAATTTTCTAATATTTTTTAAGAAATTTCTAGGATTTTTCTGATTTTTTTATTTTTAAAATCATTTTTTTGTAATTTTTTTATTAAAATTCTAACCCAGCCCACTCGGATTGAATAACCTGGCCCCGACTCGAATCCGCGAGACCAACGCCTCAAAACGACACCGTTTCATGTTTTTTTTTTCAATTATTTGAATTTAATCTGACGATTCCTGTTGAACCACGTGGCTACTCTTCGACCGCTGGATCGGTTGACTGAAACCTGCGGTTCAGATTAAAAGCCGACCATACTTCAGCCGTCAGATCTGATTACTTAAACTTACGGCCATGATTAAAAGACAAGGTTCGATCTGGATCGTCCGTCCTCACTAACCTAAACGACGTCGCTTGACCACTAACCTAAATGGCATCGTTTTAACCTTTTTTGATTTTCTGATTTTAAAATTATTTTTGAATATTCCTAATTGCTAATCGGATGGCCATTAAAAATAAGATTTGATTAACCACAACAATCGAATCAAAACTGACTCAGCCTAACAGACTAACGGTCGAGCTAACTCGACATCCACGTGCACCACTCACACGTCGCCACCTAGACCTTTGAAAAGGTTTTGTGAATGTTGACTTTCACGGCCGCTGCAACGTTGGCTGATCGATTTCGTCTTCCTCTGGCAAACATTGGTTGCGATTCCGGCATCAATTGACGAGAAATGACCTGAAGGATTAAACCCCCACCAATGCATCTTCAATTGCAATCGATTGGTCGATCAATTTTGCCATCGAAATTCGACCTTGCACTGTTCATCTGCATGAGAGTCTGGGGAAGAAGACGACATTGTAACAGACCGGTTCGACTTGACTGATCGGGCGATCTGACCGGTCAGAACCAGTTCTGACTCAATTTTTCCAAAATTAGTCGCACTTTTGTGGAAATTTTCACTTTTAAAACCTCATAATCGAACTTTGGACATGAATATTATCTAAAAATGTGATTTTGCACAAAAATTCATGTCAATTTCTATAAAAGCCCCAAATTTGTGCTTAATTATAATTCGAGAAATTGTGAAATTGCAGGCTCATACGATCAAATTGGATCAAACCACCTACGCCAATTGACTCAAAACGATTAAAAATATTGGGTAGTGGCTTCAATTTGTAAAGGTAGCTTTTGAACTGAAAGTAATTTTAATTATGCCCAAATTCAAGGAATAAATTGTAATTAAGTATGCAATTTTGCCCAATTCATGCAGTTGAGCAATTTGTGCAAATAATTGAGCTAAATTACAATGAAGGATAATTAGATTGAATGTCAAGATCTTAAAAAAGCCGAAATTACAAATTAAAAGACTTAATGGACATTTTTTACCAAATTCAATTATACGTGTAACAAAGGAACACATAAAATTGAACTTGAATTTGGACCTTTTATGAGGTCAAGAATACAAGGGAATTAAAATAAAAATATTAAATATTTTTCATATTTTTGTGACATCAAATGCTATTTTTTTTGAATTTTTGGGTATTTTTCTATTTTCTAAAAAATACCAAAAAATGTGAAAAATATAGAAAAATATTTTTTGGTCAAAATGGTTCCTTGGGCTTAGCCAAGGCCACCAAAGTTGATTTTGCAATTTTACAATTTTTTTATGAATTTTGTTTTATGAATTTTTCAAAAATAATCTGAAAAAAGACTAATAAAAAATCAGGCGTTAACAACTGCCCCTCTTTGAGAGGAATCTGGTGATAGGTTTCACACAAAGAGAGGTGACACGACACCTGAGTCTAGATTGACTCGATTGGGAAAAAGAAAAACGAATCCTAACATTCAATCTTTCTTGTCTTAGTGGTGAACGTTCTGTTCATTCTGTCTTTGCTAACGTGTGAGAGAGCGAGATGGAGTAGAGATACTCACATGCTTGATGCTTGTGCAGCATACGCGGTATATGGCGGGTTCAAGTGAATACCTAAGGAACTCGTCCCTTGAGCATCTTAGGGCAGTTAAGTTCTACCCGTATGGTAGGCCAAACCAGAATGAGATTCCTATCTAACAGGAACCTATGGATGACACGCCCGTTCAAAGGTTTCGATTCGTATGGTGGATCAGACCATGAATAAGACTTCTTTCTATCAGGAACCTATGGATGATACATCTGTTCTTTAGGGATTGTCGGAAATTAGGCCTCCTATCCACCAAGAATCTAAAGGTGACGCGCCTATTCTTCTAGGGTTTGTCGAAAAGTAGGCTTCCTATCCACTAGGAACCTAAAGGTGATGTACCCATTTTTTAGGGTTTGTCTGAGACTATGCTTCCTATTCACCAAGAACTTAAAGGTAACACACCCGTTCTTTGGGGTTTGTCGGAGACTAGACTTCCTATCTCCCAAGAACCTAAAGGTGACGCACCCGTTCTTCTAGGGTTTATCGAAAAGTAGGCTTCCTATCCACTAGGAACATAAAGGTGACGCACCTATTCTTTAGGGTTTGTCAGAGACTAGGCTTTCTATCCATCAAGAAGCTAAAGGTAATGCACCCGTTTTTTGGGGTTTGTCGGAGACTAGGCCGATCCTACGCCTTGAGGAATCAACGAGGGTCTATACAAATGAGGTATACCTAACTCTTAGATATACCAAAGGAGCTATTTTGGGGCTTAGGGGTTACCTAGAACCTTACAGCAAGCTGGTTCTAAAGATTGTCTTCTCGATGTGCAAGGCACTATTCTGGGATTTGGCGGCTTCAAGTATCCTGCAGAAAGCTCAAATCTGCAAAAACTTTTGCTAGCGAAACTCTTATGGGATTTAGGGATTACTTGAAATCTCACTGAAAGATGATTATGAAAATTGTCCTTTTGACACGTAAGGTGCTGTTCTGAGGTTTGGAGATTCCAAGTATCCTGCAGAAAGCTCAAATCTGAAATCTCACACAAAAACGATTCTGAAGCTCTGCATTGTTGAGCAAGGTGTCCTTCTTTGACTTGGAGCTGCCATGAGTCTTATAGAAGTTTAAATCTGAGAGTTCATTCCTCATTGAAAAGATATCAGTTATCTCGAGACAATGACAACTATAATGTAGGAAAAGCTTTACTTTGACCTATGCGATTATGCAAAATGACTTATGATGCTGGAGGTTATCCAAGACATCTTAAAGCATGCAAACATGATTAAAAATCCCCGTAAGGAAAATCCTTGATCAAACAATTTGAAGTTTCCAACAAAGCTTATTTTAAGCGTTCTATTGGAATGTCTCTGTCAAAGAGGGCTTCTCACCGATATTTCGAATTCGGTCTTTTATAAAGAAAGCACTTAAATTTCCTAATAACCTGTACCTGGGTTTTCAGGGCTATTCGTAGTGCTTATAATTCGATCAGATGGGAAGTCTTTGCGGGACCGTAATGTTGGGCTTGGACACGATTTCTAAGGATGACTTATTCTCCGAGTTAGGTCTTTTGAATGAAAATTTTCTTCATCAGCCCCGGGTTTACAAGTCAAGAACCTTGCAAAATGAGAAAGAAATAATCTTGCTCGTATCTTCTCAAGCTAAGGTATACATTAACCTAGGTGTCTTAGTCAGAAAAGACTGCGATGGGTTGTAATGTTGGTAGGATTGGAGACCGAAAAAGGTTTGTTTTTAGCCCGGAATCGCAAAGGGTTGAACATTGGTGACCATTGCCGATCAATTCTCTGTTTTGTCCCTGAATGATGATTTTTCGAAGAACATCTTTAGTCTTCTTGATATCTCATGCCTTGAGAATGGGTCTACTCTTTGAAAGACATTGTTTATTATTATTTTTTTACAGTTGGCTATGATTCCATTTGAGGAGTAGCCTTTTTGCTGCACAATTTCTGATAATTCTTTTTACTTCAAAATTTGTTGGGGGTCAAGGCATCCATTAATCCCTTGGTGTCCTCCAAATCAGCCTTACGATTTTCAGTATTTTAGTAAGGGCTAGCTCTGCTCTTGTCGGGCATTTTGTCTCTTTTTAATGCATAGGGATTCGGTTTTTTCTCTTTTTTCAATCCTGTCTTTTCCTTTCCTTTTTTCAGGAACTAGGATTTCTGATGATCATGTAAGATGTGTGATTTGAGTCTTATCTTGACCGAATATTTTACCTTGAAAGTCTCATGTAGCTCCTACTTCTTGAACTTCTCTGTCCGCAAGTGTCTTTTCCACCTTCGTCTTGTTGTTGTGCAATGATCACCAATGGAGGTACACGAAACAAATATATAGGCTCAAATTAGCTATGCAATGGGTTGGGTAGAAGTGTATAGGTTAGAGAAATGAACGTCTCTTTGTCATCCTATGGCGCTTGGGTCAATGCATATCAATACACGAAGATTGATGTTAGTCCGAGCAAAAAGATTTCTAACCATTTACCTTTCCATGCTACTGGATTGTTTCTATATGACCCCAATGTGGGATAGTTCTTGACAGGGTCATGAAATGAAGACCACTGCTCAAAGGGTTTGTCAATGATCACCTGTAGTATTTATGGAGAAAAATGAATGCCTTCGTCATCCAATCCATGTAATCGATGGGAATAGCCCTTATATCCCTTGATTCAGGCTTTTCTATCCTCACACTCCTCTTATCTCTTTAGTGTGTATAGGACGTGTTTGGATTAGGTTTGCTTCTTATCTGAAGAAACATTCCTGCTAGATAGCCTAAACAATTATGTTTTGGGAAAATCATTTTATTTTTCTCTAGACATTTCTTCACCCTACAGGGTATTTAACGATACACCATGTACGTTTCAACCATGCCTGGATAACCTCTAATCCTAGCACATATGCAAGAAGTGTTAAAAATTCATATTTTGAAAGCATGGTTCATTCCTAAGTTGGGCCATATGAATGCTCATTTTTTATTCTTTTCTCTCTTACAAGAGGGTGAGAAATTTTACAGTATTTCTCCGTCGCCATCTTTTGTCTTCATTAGGCATTCCTGTATAAAGAGAATAGAAATTTCAGTGAGTGAAAGATATTTTTACATGTCACCTGGTTTTATGCGTCAGGGACCGTTTTGTTCTTAGTTCCATTTGAACGAGTATGCTTCTGAGTTCATTTCTTGGAATCCTGCAAAACATGACACATGCCATGTATGCATGGATGCATGATATGCTTATGTAATGACCGTTTTAGTGACTCAAATCATTTCGGCGAAGGTCAAGTGATCATCATCTAATTTCATTTCAAGGATAATATTTCTTCACAGCATCTGAGTTTACAAGATATCCCAATTCTTCTCCTTCAGAATTTACAAGAATTAATGCTCCTCCTATGAGGATTTTCTTGACAATATAAGGGCTTTCGTAATTCGGGGTAAACTTGCCTCACGGATGAACAACATTTGGCAGAGTCTTCTTTACCACAAGGTCATTCACCTCGCAACTTCTGGCTTTAACTTTCCAGTTAAATGACTTGGCCACCCTCTTTTGGTAACTCTGGCCATGATAAATTGCTCTAAGATGCTTCTTATATATCAGATTCAGCTGTTCACATCTATGTTTGATCCACTCTGCCTAAGAGAGTTTAACTTCTGATAATATTCTCAAAGATGGAACCTCAATCTCTACAGGCAAGACAGCTTCCATCCCATATACAAAAGCATAAGGAGTTGCCCATGTAGAAGTTCCAATCGAAGTTCGATATGCCATTAAGGCAAAGGGTAACCTCTCATGCCAATCCCTATAATTCTTGGCAGTCTTAGCCAAAATCTTCTTGATATTCTTATTTATTGCTTGTACTGCTCCATTCATTTGTAGGCGATAAGGAGAATAATTAAAATGCCGAATACCAAAGTGATCCAGCAAATCGTCAACAATCTTGTTGTTTAAATTGGACCCATTGTCCGTGATGATTGCTCGTGGGATACCATATTGAGAAATTATATCTCTCTTGATAAATCTCGCCACACTCCTTGCAGTGACAATCATGTAGGATCTGGTATCTATCCACTTCGTGAAGTAAGCAATTGCAACTAGGATGAAGCGATGAACATTTGAAACTGTTGGTTGATAGGCCATATCATGTCTATTCCCTACATAGAAAAAAGGCCAAGTTTTAGACATCTGATGAAGTTCGTTCGATGGTGCATTAATCTTATCACCACATACTTACATTGGTGGCATGACTTGACATGTTGACACCAATCTAATTCGATGGTCATCCAATAATAACCAAGCCGCATAATCTTCCTAGCGAGGAGATGGTCATTCATGTGTGGCCCGCATATACCTTCATGGATTTTCCTCATAAGAGTATTTGCTTCTTTAGTATCTACACACCTTAACAGAGTGGAGTCAAATGACATTTTGTATAAAGTTTGTCCACTGAGGAAGAATTTGCTAGCCATCTTGGCTATATCTTCGGTCTCTTACTTGACATCCTTTAGGAAACTCTCCTTTCAGGAGATAGTTCTTAATATCATGGTACCATGGTTCTCCGTCGAATTCTTCTTCTACCAGCATACAATAAGTTGGTTTTTTATTATGTCAATCCACAGTGGCTCCACTTCTAATCCATCAGTTATTTGCAACATGGAGGCCAACGTGGCTAACGCGTCTGCGAACTGGTTTTGCGCTTTGGGCATATATTTAAATGACACATCTTCGAATTTAAGTGTCAACTCTTCAAGGTGCTCATGCTAAGGGATGAGTTTTACGTCGTTTGTTTTCCACTCTTCCTGTGTCTGAAAAATATTGAGCATAGAATCTCGAAAAAACCTGCAGCTTAGGTACCTCCATGGCGATGGCTAACTGTAGGCCTAAAATGCATGTCTCATACTCTGAAATATTATTAGTACAAGGAAAAGTCAGCTTTGCTGTGACAGGATAATGTTGGCCATCAGGGGATATTAGCATTGCCTCTATGCCAGTTCCTGACAGATTGACGGTACAGTCGAAATACATGACTCATTTGTCTTCTGTCAGAATCAAAACTTGGTCTTCCACTTTTGTCTTTCCAAAAGATGTACAATTTTGAGAATTTTTTGCCAACATGTCAGCTATGGCTTTCCCTTTCACAAATTTTTGTGGAGGGCTCTTGATATCAAATTCAGACAGCATCACTTGTCATTTTGCTAATTTCCCAATCAAAGCGAGTTTCTCAAGGAGATATTTAATAGGGTCATTTTCTGTCACCGGTTGAATATGATGGTGTAGGGTATACAGTCTTAATTTGCAAAGTACCCACACTATTGCTACACAAGCCCTCTCAACAGGCACATAATTTTCTTTAGACGAGGTGAATTTCTTACTCAAATAGTAAATGGCTATTTCCTTATCATCCATAAGGCTTGTTTGAGCGGGTAAGGCTCCCAAAGATTCTTGATGTATAGTAAATACAAGGTCAAGGTATGATCATGGATGGGTGGCACAAGTACTGATAGAGTGGCTAAATAAGTTTTGATCTTTTGAAAGGCCTGACTGCATTTTGTATCCCAAGTTACTTTCACACCCTTCTTGAGCAGTTTGAAAATTGGTTTAGCTACATCCGACAATTGGTTGATGAATCTGGTGATATAGTTTAATCTCCCCAGAAGACTTCTTAGTTCTTTCACAGTTGAGGGAGTTGCTAAGTCACGAATAGCTTGAATTTTTGAAGGGTCAATCTTAATACCTCTGTTGCTGACTATGAATCCAAGAAGTTTCCTAGATTTGCTCCAAACACACATTTGTTAGGGTTCAACCTCAACTTGTATTTTCGCAGTTGCTCAAACAGCTTTCTTAACACTTGAATGTGACATTGTCCTTTTTTGGACTTGGCGATCATGTCGTCGACATATACCTCAATTTTCTTATGGATCATGTCATAAAATGGGGTGACCATTGCCTGATAGATTGCCCCAGCATTCTTTAGTCCAAAAGACATAACCTTATAACAAAAATTTTCCCAAGAGGTGATAAATGCAGTTTTCTGCTTGTCCTCCTGTTTCATGAGGATCTAGTTATATCCCGAGAATCCATCCATGAATGAGAATAATTTGTATCCTGCCGTACTATCCACCAACACATCGATGTGGGGAAGTGGAAAATCATCTGTTGGGCTTGCTCTATTATAGTCCCGATAATCCACACAAATTCGGACTTTGCCATCTTTTTTCATAATGGAGACTATGTTTGCAATCTAATCTAAATATGGGATAGCTTCGATAAAGCCCACTCTAAGAAGTTTCATCACTTCTTCTTTAATTTTATCTTCTAACTCAGCTTTCATCCGTCTGCTGCCTTGCCTCACCTACTTAACACTCGGATCCGTGGGCAGTGCATGTTCCACGATTCTGGGATCCAAACTCCGCGTTTCAGCTATGACCATGCAAAGATATCCTGATACTATTTAAGTAATTATGTAAATCTAAGCCTTTCAGCTCGGGATAGATGTCCACCAATCTTGACTTCTTTGATATCTGTAGCGTCACCAAAGTTAATGACTATTGGCTCTTTTGAAGTGGGAGGTGTCAACTTTTCAAGGTACTCTAATCTCTACGGATAGCAACATAACCCTCATCTTCGTCTTCCTCTATGTCGCATGAGTAATCGTCTTGGTGATTTGGTTCACTTAATAACCTAATATGCATGTTTGAGATGATATGCCTAGAATGTCACGAGAATGTTAGTCTCTATTTCACATAAAAATGCGATGCATGAGCGTGAAAAATCTTTTCAAAAGAGATTTCAAAATAAGTGCAGGCGTAAATGGAACTAGTCCTCATATCCTCAAACATCCTTGTTCCTAAAAAATCTTTTGAAAATCAAGAATCATATAGCAAACCAGGCCTCAAACTTCCCATACGGAAGGCCAGCATCAGCATTGGGCTGATTTGTGGTTCCATATGTTCTTAATAAAACTTGTGTGTTTTATTGAATGCAAAAATAGACCGCGTTACAAGTTATGTTGTTTGGACCAACAGTCAGAGATCCAAAGGCGTTTCCCTACATTTTCATCAAACAACAAAAATGAAAAGTGCAAAACAATGTAAGAAGTTAAGTGCAGTATTAAAGGCAGGGAAGAAGTTTCTTTACTCGGAGGTAGTGGCTTCATCATCAAGCCACTCTATGATGACGTTCACAGAGTCATCTCCTAGAAAAGGGTTTGCTAGATTTGTTTCTGCTAGGAAGTTATCACTACTTCTGACAACTACTTGGAGTCTTTGCTGAAATACTCGTTTAAAGGGCTGCTAAACATCTTAGATTTGTTTTTCCAGGCTGAAGAACCAATGAATGAATCCTTTTGATTTCTTAGGTGTCCATGGCTCTTGCCTCGACCTCTGCCTGTTGTCTTAGGAGTAAAATCACCAATGTGAGTGTTTTGATATCTCAAGCCTATCTTATGCTCGTTGGACTTTAATTGTAAAGGAGCGTTGATTCCTTGACCATGTTTGGCTAAACCCTTTCTCGGGTTGAATCATATGTTAATAGCATTTTAGTTGGTAAAATGTTAGCTTTAGAGAAAAAATGGGTCTTTAGTTTCGCCCCCACAAGTATGTGGATTACTTCCATCAGCTTTAAGGAATGGAAACTCGCTTCTTGTTTAACTCCTGGCTCAACGTAGGGAAGAGCGCTATTCTGATACACAAGGAGGTCAACTTCTCCATGGATGATAACCATTTTACCATCAACCGCGAATCACACTTTTTGATGTACACTTGAAGGCACGACTCCTGCAATGTGAATCTAGGGTCTACCCAACATGAATTCAAATGCGCTCAACAAATCCATCACTTGAAAGTTTATAGAGAATTTGGTAGGGTCAATGAGCACATCCAGCTCGATTTCACCCACTATTGTTTTCCTCATCCCATCAAAGGCTCTAACAGCTGCCTTGAAAATTCGAATCATTTCCTCTTTAATGACTAAATTCCTCAATGTAGCCAACGGGTAGATATTAAAAGTAGATCCATTGTCAATCAACACATGTTCTACTCTCTTCCCATTACAGTATGCAGTGATGTATAGGGCCTTGTTGTACCCCCTCCCTTCCATGGGGAAGTCTTCATCTAAAAAAACAAACCTTTTTCGGTCTCCAATTCTATCAACATTACAACCCTTCGCGGTCATTTCCGACTAAGACACCTAGGTTAATGTGTATCTGTGACATTCTGATTTCCAGTCAATTTCAGGCTCATTAATGAGAAGTGTATATCTAGAGATGTATTTCAGTCGTATTCTACTCGAATATGATCAATTCGAGTAGACTGACCAAAAGAGAAAGGCTAACGCGAGACGAGATACGTGGACGCAGGGGACTCGGATAGGAAACTGCGTTTTGGCCATAAGGATTGTCGAGGGAACTAGCGAACCCTCACAAATACATGACAACCAAAGCTATCATGAATTGACGAGTCATAAACGTGATATGAATCACGGGGTCGATACGCGTAATGTCTGCAAAAGCCACCCGTCGGTTCGGGATAGGCTGGAACCACGTCTAGTAGAGAAAATAATTAGAAACGAGTCCTGAAAAGTTTGAAATGGAAAATCAAGATTCTAACGTTATTTGGATTGGCCATCGCCCTATCGAAGAATACCAGAACGAGAAAAACGACGTTCGGAATGTCAGGGGTAAAATGACCGTTTTGCCTCTCAAGCTTAGAACCATGCCTTTAAAATTGAAGAAGGAAAAATTGGACATTATAACCATCCATGGCTGCCGAAAATGAGGATTAAAAATGGCCATTGGATCTTCATTGGAAAAGCAATTGCCAAGTGTCACAAGATCAAAGAGGTATGGTTATGTCACCTTTTCATCCACCTAACATTCAACTCTCTTTGACCAAATTTGTATATATCATTTTCCTCTCTCTCTCCTCAACCCCATCTGGCCAGACCACTCACAAGAACAACCGAGCATCATCTTCTTCTTCCTCTTGTTGGCTGCTCGTCGCCGACCAGACCGGAGCTCCCTGTTCGCCGCCCACGACCGGCCTTTTCAGCCACCATCTGACTGCCAGCCAACCACCCCGATGAATATCTACGTCTTGCCGAACTCCTCCAACAAGAATCAGATCGATTAGAGCACCGAGGAGTTCTGGGTAAGAGATTTCCCGAGAGCCGAGAGAATCGGAACAAACCTGAGGTAGGTCCGGTTATTAACCCTTTTGATGGACGAAATGTTGGAATTTTAGGCTCAAATTTTGTGGAGACTCAGTAGACATATGTAGCATTATGTGGTAAAAATTGGGGCTTAATTTGATAAGTTTTTGACCACAAACCGGCCTTGTACATTTTGCCCAGAAACTGCCAAATTCTGACTCGAGAAGAACCGGCAACCAATTGACTTCAAATCTTCGGTAAGCCTCAAGAGCCCTTAGATATACATGTTAAGAGGTAGGATAAGGGCTAAATGATGGAATTGAAGTTGATTTAGGATGGATAGTGCACGATATGCACAGAACCGAATGGAACCGGGTAGGTTCTGTGCAAGACCGGTTCTGGTGGATTGAAGAGCGGGTGATTTTGAACCTCAAATTGATGTTTAAGACATGATTAGATGATGAGGGTTAGAATATGGATGATTGGGGTTCGTGGATTGAGGAATTGAGTGTGAAAATTGACGGATTGATTGGATTTTATTAGGTTGCGCGACAAGTCCGGTTGTGGACAATGGGGGCTGAAACTTTGGAGGCTCAAGAGGAGTAATTTGTGTAATCAAACCCAAGGTAAAGAAATTCCTAACCTTATGCTAGGAAAATTGGACTCTATTGGATGAGTCGGATGAGGTTAAGATAATAAACTTGAGGAGTTTAGTTTGGTTGGCCCTTGTGAATGCCAAGAGAGTGTGAATGATTGAATAATTGTATATGTATAATTCTTGAGTATTGACCTCATATGTACGTATATTGTGTCGCATTGCATGCCATGAGTCTTTGGATTGTGCCTGAATTGCACATGTTGCCGTATATGGAAAACGAATTGAAAAGCATGGATGAGTATGGCATGGCGAGGCCCTGATGCGTATGAGACGCGGGGCAGGAGAATACCCTAATACGACAAGATCGAGGGGTGGAGACGATGTTGCGTGGAGCCCTAATGCGACGAGATCGCGGGGTTGAGATAGCCACAGTCCTGATGCGAACTATTCGCAAGATGGAGGTATGAGAAAACCCTGATGCGACAAGATCGCAGGGTGGAGTTGATGATGTGTGGCGCCCTAATGCGACGAGATCGCAGGATTGAGATAGCCATAGTCCTGATGTGAACTATTCGAGGGACGGAGGTATGAGAATACCCTGATGCGACAAGATTGCGGGGTGGAGTTGATGATGTGTGGTGCCCTGATGTGACGAGATCGCGGGGTTGAGATAGCCACGGTCCTGATGCGAACTATTCGCGGGACGGAATTTTTGAGATGATGATGTTGCTTGGAGATTCATCGAAACTTGATGCTTTTACGTGGGTTCCGATGACGGTCCGAGGTGTTTGTGTGGACCGAGCCTGATGCGATTATCGCGGGCTGGAAACTGAGGCAGACAGGAGGAGATGGTTGTGGTGACATGGCATGTTGTTATTTTATTGATTTATACTAGATATGTCTATGAGTTTATGAGTTTGAATTATGGGATATATGACTGCCTGAGTGGACGGTCAGCCTAACCTAGGGTTATGACCTACCTTACTGAGATTTATATCTCACCCCAGTGAGGGCTTCATTTTTCAGGTTCCAGACGGAGGTAGCGCGAGCTTGCCAAGGATCGGCATTGAAGAGATGGTGAACCAATCGTATTTAGATTGGATTTGTCTTTTAAATCAGGGCTTGTACTTCGATTTGTTGAATTAGGAATTGATCTTTTAGTAATTGGTTAATGTAACTTGATGTGCCCTTGTATCCTAAGTCATCGAGTGCTGTTGTATTTAAGAGAATGGAGATGGCATCGCTTCCGCATGCGTTTTCCTTCCAGTACTCAAAATATTGGCCGTTGGATCCTAGAGCTTAAATATGGAGCGGATTAGTGGGATGCTCGCGTACTCGTCAGGTTCAGGGCGTGACATCTCCGTTCGATTTGGTATCAGAGCAAGGTCAGCTCGATCCAAGGTGATTGAGATTTGGAGTGATAAGGAGCGATGACTTGAGGACAATTAGATATTGTGGCCTATAGGGATAAGCATAGATTGCTGAATCTTGAGGATGGTAGGCTTGAACTTGTGTACACTTTAATGATTCTAGAGTTGACTTTAATGGATGATCTCGAGTTATATGGTGATTAAAATTTAAGTGGAAGCAAGCTGGGATTAGAGAGTCATAAGCATGGATTTTGAGGTAGTAATTATGCTTGAGGATAATAAGGAATTGCTTATGAATGAAGGGTTAGTTGAGGTGTATGATTGTGATCTTGATTTGTTAATGACCCAACTTGAGGAGTACGAATTATAACGAGACGATCGATATTAGTGGATTCAAGCTTGAATCGCGTGGTATTTTGATGGTTTAGCTATCAATGACTATTGACAGCCTTGGGTGATATGAGTTGAGATGAATACGAGAAGTACCTGAATCGAAGATCAATTGTGATCGGATGCATAGGGATTTGATTTGATTGTTGATTGGGCTTGAGATATATAATGGAATATAGGCAATTGATTTGTGAGATATGACGGTCATTGGTGGAATTAGAACTCTTGAATGGATAGGAACTGACCTGAAGGCAGTTTTGACAGGACAAGTGATGAGAACGGTCATGCTGTGCTTATGTTTATGGCTTTGAAACGAAAGTGGATGAGGGTGCAAGTAGCAACTTATCGCTGTTGGACTTAATAAACTGTCGCTCGGTATGGGACGAGTTGATGGGATACCTATAAATTGTAATGAAACATGATGTGGGACATGTGGAACGGGACTTTTTCCGTGGATGTATGGCTTGGGACAACCTGCAACGACCAATCTGATGAGGGCGGGAAGTGGTCGTTGGGACAGAGTGGTCCGGACAAGGAGTGGCTCCTGGCAGGCTTCTAAGATGGCAAGAGGCAGGAATGACTCAAGTCATAACTTGAAAGGGGAAGCCTAGGTATTAGGTTGAGTCCAATTGTGTAATGAAACATGGTATGGGATGTGCGGCACGGATTGATTCTCATCAAGAGTGATAAAAAATGGCATGACATGCGTAATGATGCCTATGAGTGGCACAAATAAAAGCCTTGTGCTTGACGATGGATGCCGTTTGAAAAAGAAAAGTGATGGTTGTAATGGGCCTGTTAGGCATGTTTAATAATTAGCCTCATGTGATTGGCTTGGCCAAGGAATAACTGAGAGGTTAGATGACATAAGGGGTTTATACCCGTTGAACCGAGACATGTTGAAGTGAGATAGTCTGTTGTGACTATGTTAGAGTGGCAAATGCCTTTAGGCCTAAAGTATGAGCTTTTGACTCAGAGAATCGCAGTCTTGAGTGCTTGATTGATAGTTACCTAGTTGAGGCTAGCTTTGTAGTGGCCGTTAATTGAGGAATTGCCTCGTTGAGGCTGGCTTGAGGAAGGATTGCTGATCAAGGATGATTTGGGATCCTCGAATAATTGGCGATTAATTGAGAATTGCCCAAGAACCATTAGAGGGTTGGTTGATGGTGAAAGATATTGAGATGAGCAGCATGAGATTGATAGACTTGAGTAGATGACTTGAGTCTTGAATTCCTGGAGGGAATCATAGTGGTTCAAGTGACATGAGAACCTGATAAGATGGAAGGACCAAGGTATGGTCGCTAGAGTAGCACTTGGCTTGCGTATGTGAGATACGAAAAGATCTAAGGACTAAGATGGATCATGAGAACTGAGTAAAGATGAGTAATCAGAACGCGAAAACTAGCAGAGCAATTGACTCGAGTTTGTGAACCACGTGGGACTCAAGAGTTGAGTGGGTCGCGAGAACCGTGAATAGACATGAGAAATTTCTATGGGTAGGCGAGCTCAAAAGGGGCTGCCATTGTTACCCAAGTCGCTGAGACAACTAGTACTGAGGAGTTAAGTGATAGAAGTCATGATAAAGGTGACTTTGAGTTATTTCATTCACGAGAAAAGTGAATGTATGGGAAGAACCATGAGAGTTCTAAAAAGCTTGTGAAGCCGTGAATAAGAATGAGAATGACTGAGTTTGATGGAAGAATGAAAGTTGAAATTATCTCCCTCTAGATTGAGAACCTTAATGAGAAAACCTTAGAGGTTTGGGTACATTGAAGAAAGAAAGTGATCCTGGCAGTACTAGCCTTAAGAGGCTATAGTGGATTGGTGAAAGGTCACTAGAGGAAGGATTTCCTCGAGAGCATGAGATTTGCCTAGCCAACTTTTGTTGAGTGGTTCGATGGGAAGTATCGTTCTGGGATTGCTTGAGAACAAGGGTTGTTTGGACCCTAATACTTTTGCAAGGATCATAAGATGATCGATCGGTGTGAGACAGAGTTCTCAAGGTCGCGTAAGCATATGGTAAAAGTGGTCAAAGACCCCTGAACAAGATGAGTAAGTCCCTAAGTGGATTGGAACTTCAGAACCATATGGCTGATTATTATTCCTGATCTTGAGGAATGGTGACAAGACTCAGCTAAAGAGGAGAATGACTGAAAGACCTATGAATAAGAGAACTCCTGCTCATGGATTACGAGCAAAGAGAGGTTCATTATAAGTATAGAACGTGCCTACAGGAAATGGCTGATTACCTGGGCGTAAGACGCATGATGGAAAGTGAGTAGTAACCCTTTTTCTGTTATGGATAAGGTCGAGGAAGAATCGGCATGCTAGTTTGCCTGGAGTTAATGATTTCCTGGGATCGGTTGATTGAAGTGGAACCATGAGAGATGAAATCAGGAATTGCTATTCTCTAAAGAATAGGGCATTGCTCTTAAAGGGCAATTGAACCATGAATTAGTCATTGACAAAAAGAAAAGTAAATGGACTTGGTAGTCCTGACTGGTTGTGATTCTAATGAATGGTGTAGTAAATGAAAAGAGCGCTTAGAGAATGCTTGCAAAGTGATTTGAGGTAATCGAAGCGACCATTCAACATGGGAATTTGTGAGACCCAAGGACGAACATATATTGTCACTTGAGGTGACTGAGTTGTGGGAAAGAGAATGTGAAAGCATGGTGGCATTTGAATTCTGGAGTAAAGGTGTCACCATCGGCGCAGACTCCAAGGTTGTCGTCCTATGGAATAGGAAGGACAAGGTGAATTTGAAGTGAGAAAATGCCACGAAGTTGTGTAGTTTCTTCCGTAGGGTAAGAGACCCTATTGTGATGGGAAGAAAAACTCTAAATTGTCTTAGTATGATTAAGCGTCTGTACCGAGAAAGAGGACGCATAACTTGAATGACTCCTGGAGAGAGATCATTTTGTAATCAATGTTGGATTCCCGGATGATGTTGACGTTCAGTGGAACGAGCAGAATTGGGACAAGGTCGCCTTAGTGAGTATGGAACTCAGAGGCTAAAGTATTAATGCTCCTTGAGGAAAGAGTGACAAAAAGGAACAAAACTTTGTGTAGTCTAAGTGGAGACCCATGACAACAGAGAGCCAAGGTCTGAGCTCTCAAGTGAAAAGTGTGAGAAATAGTGTGAAAGATTCGACACCTAGTAGAAAGAAACTGATGATAATTTGACTGAGTATCCAAGGAATAATTGAATCGACGGTTACCGTCTAGAGAGACAATGATGGTTGAACTCATGTAAGCAGCCATGAGAAACATGAAAGTGTCATATGGGCTCTAAGGAGATGTCTATTGCGTGCTGAATGTGAAGAGCGCAAGTTGTAGACAAGATGAAGTAAGATTCACGCATTGGAATAAGTGATAAATCCTTTGAGGATTAGAATGAGTGATGAATCGACTATAGTCGATGTGGGTTGCGAGAAGTTGAGATCTACTGAGATTAATGAATTGCAATAGATGGACCATGGAAAGATTCCTTACAAGAGCTGTTCTATTAGTGAAATGGACTAAGGACGAGACGCAATGCGAATGGGTGAATGGAAGTGAAAAGAGTTTTCGAAGACTCGAGTTAAGTTAACGACTGCGCTGTCTATGACAATTCCAGTTGGAAATCGAAAAGCATATGAAGGTCGTAGTTACACGACACAGAATGAAACTTGAGGCATAACAAGACAATCGGAAGTGGGTATTGCATATACGTCGTAATGATAAGGTTATAGGAGTTGGAATGCCCAGAGCATGATTGGAATTGGTTCGCGAATGTTCTCGTGATAAAGTTGAGAAAATGTTGTTTGAGTGAAAGAACGTTGCAAGGCTACATCTACCACAAGAGTATAAGGTAGCAGGTTCCCGAGGGGAGTTAAATAAGAGGCAACGCAGATGTATAGAATTGCCTGTGGCTATAGGAGCGTTGCTTGTGCAAAGAAGGATCTTGAAATTATGTGAGCTAAAAGAGATGTGGGGTATGGATTGCTTAAAGGAATTGAAGGCGAAGCATGTGGAACGAAAAGACCACCCAAGTGTTGTTATAGCGATACTCGTATCGCTAAGGAAGAGTGAATTGTTTAGCGGATGCTTACAAATTGAGAGTTGAGCATTGAGAAATGGGCAATGGAGGGACGGAATTTTTGAGATGATGATGTTGCTTGGAGATTCATCGGAACCTGATGCGTTTACGCGGGTTACCGATGACGGTCCAAGAAGTTTGCTCGGACCGAGCCTGATGTGATTATCGCGGGCTAGAAACTGAGGCAGACAGGAGGAGATGGTTGTGGTGAGATGGCATGTTGTTGTTTTACTGATTTGTACTGGATATGTCTATGAGTTTATGAGTTTGAATTATGGGATATATGACTGTCTGAGTGGACAGTCGGCCTAACCTAGGGTTAGGACCCATCTTACTGAGACTTATATCTCACCCTAGTAGGGGCTTCATTTTTCAGGTTCTAGGCGAAGGTAGCGCGAGCTTGCCAAGGATCGGCATTGAAGAGATAGTGTACCAATCGTATTTAGATTGGATTTGTCTTTTAAATCAAGGCTTGTACTTCGATTTGTTGAATTAGGAATTGATCTTTTAGTAATTGGTTAATGTAACTTGATGTGCCCTTGTGTCCTAAGTCATTGGGTGCTGTTGTATTTAAAAGAATGGAGATGGCATCGCTTGCGCATGCGTGTTCCTTCCAATACTCAGAATATTGGAGTTGGATCTTGGAGCTCAAATAAGGAGCGGCTTAGTGGGATGCTCGCGTGCTCGCCGGGTTCGGGGCGTGACAGTACCTTTGCTCAAAGAGGTATGAGCAAGATTATATCTTTGTCATTTTGCAGGTTCTTGACTTGTAAACCCGGAACAGATGGAGAAAACTTTCATTCAAAAGACCTGACTTAGAGAATGAGTCACCCTTGGAAACCATGTCCAAGCCTAACATTACGGTCCCACAAAGACCTCCCGACCGATTGAATTGTATGTGCTGCGAATAACCCCAAAAACCCAAGTACAGGTTATTAGGAAATTCGAATGAGAAGCCTTATTTGACGGAGACATTCCAATAGAATGCTTAAAAATAAGTTTTGCTGGAAACTTCAAATTATTTGATCGATGATTTTCCTTACAGGAATTTCTAATCAGTTTTGCATGCTTTAAGATGTCTTAGATAACCACCACATCATAAGTCATTTTGCATAATCACATAGGCCAAAGTAAAGCTTTGTCTGCATTATAACTGTCATAGCCTTGAGATAAGTGATATCTTTTCGATGAGGAATGGACTATCAAGTTTAAACTTCTATAAGACTCATGGCAGCCCCAGGTCAAAGAAGGATACCTTGCTCAACAATGAAGAGCTTCAGAATCGTTTTACGTGAGATTTCGGGTTTGAGCTTTCTGCAGGATACTTGGAGTCCCCGAATCCCAAAATAGCACCTCACGTGTCAAAAGGACAATCTTTAGAATCATCTTTCTGTGAGATTTCTGGTAACCCCTAAATCCCATAAGAGTCTCGCTAACAAAAGTTTTTGCAGGCTTGAGCTTTATGTAGAATACTTGGAGTCCCCAAATCCCATAATAGCACCTTGCACGTTAAGAAGATAATCTTTAGAGTCAGCTTTCTGTAAGGTTCGAGGTAACCCTTGAACTCTAGAATAGCTCTTTTGGTAAACCTAAGAGTTAGGTATACCTCATTTGTACAGACCCTCGTTGATTCCTAAAGAGATAGGAAGCCTAGCTTCCGACAAACCCTAAAGAACGGGTGCGTCACCTTTAGGTTCCTAATGGATAGGAAGCCTAGATTTCGACTAACCCTAAAGAATGGGTGCGTCATCTTTAGGTTCATGGTGGATAGGAAACCTAGTTTTCGACAAACCTAAAAAACGGGTGCGTCACCTTTAGGTTCCTGGTGGATAGGAAGCCTAGTCTTCGACAAATCCTAAAGAACGGGCACGTCACCTTTAGGTTCCTGGTAAATAGAAAGCCTTAGTCTCCGACAAATCCTAAAGTACGAGCGCGTCACCTTTAGATTCCTAGTGGATAGGAAGCTTAGTCTCCGACAAACCCTAAGAACGGGTGCGTCACCTTTAGGTTTCTGATAGAAAGGAATCCTATTCATAGCCTGATCCTCCATACGGATCGAAACTTTTGACAATCCCTAAAGAACAGGTGCGTCATCCTTAGATTCTTGTCAGATAGGAATCTCATTCTGGTTTGGCCTACCATACAGGCTAGAGTTTAACTGCCCTATGATACTCAAGAGACGAGTCCCTAGGAATTTACTTGAATCATCCATGTACCTCACGTCACACGAGCATGAGGTAGGTGAGTAACTAGTAAGTATCTTTACTCTATCTCTCTCTCTCACATCAGCAAAAATAGAATGAGCAGAATGTTCATCAGCAAGACAAGAAAGATTTGAATGTCAAGATTCGCTTTTCTTTTTCCCAATCAAGTTAATCTAGACTAAGGTGTCACCTGTCTTTGAGTAAAATCTCTCGTGAGATTCCTTTCAAAGAGGGGCAGCCATTGACACCTAAATTTTTTATTAGTCTTTTTTAGTTTATTTTTGAAAAATTTACAAAAACATTCATAAAAAAATTAAAAAATTGTAAAATCAACTTTGGTGGCCTTGGCCAAACCCAAGGAATCATTTTTGACCAAAAAATAACTTTTCACATTTTCATATTTTTTAGTATTTTTAGAAAATAGGAAAATACTCGAAACTTCAGGAAAAATAACATTTGAGATCACAAAAATATGAAAAAATAGTCAATATTTTTTTTTAAAATTCTTTTGTCTTCTTGAATTCATAAATAGTGAATATTTTTCTTTAAATTCTTTTAATTTGTAATTTTGGCATTTTTAGGATCTTGACATTCAATCTGATTGTCCTTCATTAAAATTTAGCCCAATTATATGCACAAATTGCTCAATTGCATGAATTGGGAAAAATTGCATACTTAATTGCAATTTAATTATTGAATTTGGGCATAATTAAAATTACTTTCAATTCAATGACTACCTTTACCAATTGAAGCCACTACCCAATCTTTTTCATCATTCTGAGCCGATAAGCATAGGTGCTTTGGTCTAATTTGACTGTTTGAGCCTTCAATTTCACAATTTCCCAAATTGCAATTAATGATAATTTTGGGACTTTTGTAGAAATTGACATGAATTTTTGGGCAAAATTTCATTTTTAGATAATATTCATGTCCTAAGTTCGATTCTAAGATTTAATTGCAAAAATTCCCCATCAAATTGTGATTAATTTTGAAAATCAGGCCAGACCCAGTGCTGACCGGTTAGAACACCCAGTCAGACCGGTCGAACCGGTTTGCTACAGTGTCGTCTTGTTGCCCAAGAGTCCGCGTAGATGAACAATAGCAGGCCGAACTTTGATGGTCAAATTGAAGGCTCAATCGACCATATCGATAGATCTGTGGTGGGGGTTTCGATCTTCCGAATGAGACGCATTGATCAAAACCAGTGGCGTCGCCAATGATCGCCGGAGCAGGGTAGAATCGACCGATCAACATCGCAATGACCACGAAAGTCAACCTTCACGAAACAACCAAATTAGATGTCCATTCGTGCACACTAGGGAACCATTTCGACTTAACGAAGTTGCCCACCGTCTCCGGCGCCGTTTGGACCAAATGGTACGCACGATCACGTGTCATTTCAAGTCAGGTAGCCTCCCTCCGTTCGTGGCAAAAATTCGAAAGTTGTATATAGCCTTCGGAGGCTTTCTAGAATAGAGAGGTCAGTTCATTCTTCTAGGGAAGAATATAATAGAAGGAGAGGAGAAAGAGAGAGTGAGAGCTCGCCTTCCATCACCATTATTGAAGGTTTGAGCTCGAATTGTGGGAGCACTGGTTGGGCTCTTTTGGGCCAAATCGAAGCTTCTGAGAGTCACCAAGAGCTTGCTTGAAGTAGAAGGAGTCGATCGTCACCAGCCAGGCCGCCTATAATCCCGAAACAGGTGAGTCCAGGCTTCGAGCTTTCTTACTGTGCATCAATGGCGGATTTTACATCCGACCATCATTCTTGGAGTTTACGTGGGCATTTTATTCCCCAAGCATTACTAACCATCATCGCATCTTCGTTTTGCATCGATTTTGCATTAAAACTTCGAATCGAGTATCCAAAACTACTTCCATAAATCGAGAGCTATTCAATCTTGCCTAGCCAAATCTAGGCCGTGCGAGCTCAATCGAAGCTCGAGGTAAGTGTTCTGAACCTCTTACGATGTTTTTGTGTTGATGAATTGGTTCGAAATGCCATGAATCGCATGATTAGAGTAGTTATACCTGTACTGGTTTGAGGTTGCTTGTGCTTGATTCCATGGATGAAATGCTTCAATTCTTAGATATGTGAAACTAAAGGTTTAGGCGAGTCGAACAGCGTTGGTTTTATATTAATCAGTTTAGGTTTAGTCGTCCATCGAGGCAGGAGAAATTTCGGCCGTCCACTCCATCAAGGTTGTGAGGTTGAAGACGAAGCTGACGTGGCGAGTTAACGAGTCAATGGCTTAGGTGGCAGAGTGTGATTGATCCACGTAGATGTCGAGTCAGCTCGATCGTTAGTCTGTTGGGCTGAGTCAGTTTTGATCGGATGGCTGTGGTTAATCGAGTCTTACTTTTAATGACCGTCCAATTAGTAATTAGGAATATATGAAAATAGTTTTATAATCTAAAAATCAAAATAAACTGAAACGGTGTCGTTTAGGTTAAGGGTCGAGCAACGTCGTTTAGGTTAGTAAGGATAAACGATCCAAATCGAGTCTTAACTTTTAATCGTGGCCGTAAGTTTAAGTAAGTAAATCTGAAGGTCGAGGAGTAGTCGACTTTTGATCTGACTCGTAGGTTTTATTCAGCTGATCCTGAGGCCGTAGAGTAGTCACGTGATTCAATAGGAACCGTCGAATTAAATCCTAATAATCGAAAAAAAAAAAGAAGCGGAACGGCGTCGTTTTGAAGAGTTGCTCGCGCGGGTTCAAGTCTAGGTTAGGTTGTCCGATTCGAGTGGGTCGGGTCGACCGGGTTCGAATCATTTTTTTATATAAAAAAATTCAAAAATGATTTTAAAAATAAAAAAAAATTCTAGAAAATTTTTTAAAAAATTGTTGGAAAACCTAGCAAATCCCAAAAAAATGTAGAAAAATGGTGAAAATTTCCTAGACATTCCAGAAATTCCCAAAAATCAAGGATTGACCACATATAGCTGGTCAATCTTATTTTTTAGATTTCTTATCCGTTCTTCCGAAAATTGATGATATTATCCTTTAGGGGTAAATTGCCTCTGCTTGGTATATGAGATACGTCGAGAATGCCAAGATAAGAATTAGGGTCAGTTAGGCGATCAATTCTTATGCTTGGGTTTTCGAATTTCATCGTTTTTCTAAGAATGACGATTTTACTCCTCAAAAGGGTAAGTCGTCTTTCTTATTCCGATTGAGCCGTGAAAATTGTTCAAAATTAGGATTTAGGTCTGGAGGTCGACCAATCCTTCTGTTTGAGATTTTCACTTCTCATCACTTTCTAAAATGACGATTTTACCCCTCAAAGGGTAAATCGCTCTAAAATTCCAAAAAATTCTGAAAATTCCCAAAAAATAGGAAATGGATTGGTTTGGTCACCAATCCTATTTTCATCCTCTTTTGACTCTATATTTCATCTGAAATGATAAATTTGTCCTTCTTAGGCAAATTGTCCTAAAAATATTCAAAATTACAATTTTGCCCCCTCAAGGATAAATCATGTCGAAAACACTCCTGAGCCTTGATTGACGTTTCTCTAGGCTAATAGGGCCTTACTAAGGATGCCACATTGCTTTCATGTGATTTATCCGAATGATCTAGATCATTGATTTGCGCGTTCATTTTATTGACTATGTTTGCTAGGATGATCATTCCTATCTACATGTACTCTTAGATTTATGGTTCACACCTCACTCATTTGTGTGAAATCCTAGGGTTAGATAAATCATTCAATTTAGATATTGAAAGGGCGTCAACTCTGATAGTTGGCGTAACTAAGTCCCCGATCCCATTTCTCTGGTTATCGCAGAATTGAATAGAATTTCTCAACTATTCGATAGGGTTTATGATCGTACCCTCCGCAAAACGATTGATGGCGACTCCTTGGCATGTATATGTATCACATGTCACCTGACCACACCGAAGGTCGACCGCATATTCCTCCGTCACGATTTGGGTAACGGACCTTGAGAAAGGCCCGCGTCCGACCAGACGGGACGTCCCATTAACCTCCTCCGCCAGAAAGAAAACCCGCGAGAGGGTCGCAACAATAAGCTAAAGTCTCAATTCGTTCTAGTGTTTCAAAATGGCCTACGTACCTCGGACTCAGCTTCCCTTTCTTTCCAAACCAATATAAACCTTGTATTGGTGACACTTTGAAGAAGACATGATCTCCCATTTGTAATTCCAAGGGTCTGCGTCGTTTATCGGCATAGCTTTTTTGGTGACTATGCACAGTTTTCAACCTTTCTCTAATAACTTTCACTATCTCGACCAATTATTCTACTAACTCTGGTTCCGTTTACTCCTTTCACCGACCTTATTCCAGCATACTGGAGTTCTGCAAGCTCTATCGTACAATGCCTCGAACGGTGTCATTCTAATACTCTCCTGATAACTGTTATTAGAGGCGAACTCTACCAAATGCATTGTTCTTCCCAGCCTCCTTTAAAGTCTATCACCCAAACTCTCAGCATGTCTTCCAGCTTTTGAATTATCCTCTCAGAATGTCCATCCATCTGAGGGTGATAGGTCGTGCTATATTACAGTTTCGTCCCCATAGCCTCTTGTAGGTTTTTCCAAAACGAAGTGGTGAACTTGGGGTCTCTATCTGACGTAATCATCACTGCAACTCTATGAAGGCGAGCTATGTGACGCATATACAGTTTGATGTACCCATCCATGGTGAAGTCCTTTCTCATGGTCAGGAAATGTGCTGACTTAGTCAATCTATCCACAGTCACCCAAATCGAGTCATGGCCTCTTTGACTTCTAGGAAAACCCATCACGAAGTCCATAGTGATGTGTTCCCGTTTCCACTCGGGAATCTCCAAGGGCTACAGCGTCCCACCAGGCTTACAATGTTGCACTTTTACCCTATGGCATGTCAGGCATTTTGCCAGATACTTGGCTACGTCCACTTTCATTCCATTCCACCAGTAGTGCTGCCGCAAGCTTTGATACATCTTTGTGCTACCTGAATGAATATTGTAGTTGCTCCTGTAAGCCTCTAACAAAATCCTTTCCCTTAGCTCTTCATCTATGGGTACACATAGGCGTCCACGAAATTTCAAGATCTCATCCTCGGATATTTGAAAGTCAGGTTTTCTTTTTGCTGCATCCATCTCCAGAATCTTTTGGATTGGGGTTCATAGCTTGCAAAGCCTTGACTCTTTCCTGAATCTCAAGTTCGATTCTCATTGTAGCTAATAGGCTTGACAGTTGGTAAATTTCAAACTTAAACTTTGAATCCCTTTTTTCTTCCAATAAGGTCCATTCTCTCACCATCAGATGCGCGATGCTCGATTTCTGACTAAGCGCATCTGCAACCTTATTTGCTTTTCTAGGGTGGTACACGATGTTGCAGTCATAATCCTTAAGCAACTCCATCCATCGGCGTTGCCTCATGTTCAATTCCTTTTGAGAAAACAAATACTTCAAGCTCCGATGGTCGGTATAAATCTAAAATCTTTCACCACACAAATAATATCCCCAAATCTTCAACGCAAAGATAATAGCTTCTAATTCCAAATCATGCGTTAGGTAGTTCATTTTGTCAGGTCTTAATTGTCGCGATGCATAAGCAACAACTCTTCCATGCTGCATTAATACACATCCTAATCTCTTTAGTGACGCGTCACTATAGATTTCATAACCTCGAGGACCAGAAGAAATCGTCAATATTGGTGCGGTCGTCAATCGGTGCTTAAGCTCTAGAAAGTTCCTCTCGCACTTATCCGTCCATTCAAACCGCGTATCCTTCTTAGTCAACCTTGTCAGAGGAGTGGCTATCGAAAAAACTTCTCCACAAACCTTTTGTAATAGCTTGCCAATCCTAGAAAACTTCGAATCTCAATCACTGACGTTGGTCTAGGCTAATTCGTAATTGTCTCCATCTTTGCAGGGTCCACTGAGATTCCATTCCCAGAAATTACGTGTCCAAGAAACACCATTTCATTAAGCCAAAACTCGCACGGCATAAAGTGAGTGTTCTCTTAACGTTCGTAAGACACACTTAGATGTTGTTCATGTCCTTCAGAGCTTCTTGAGTAAATCAAAATGTCGTCGATGAAAATAATGATGAACTAGTGTAAGTACTCCTTGAACACCCGTGCATCAAATTCATAAAAACTGCTAGGGCATTAGTCATTCCAAATGGCATGACTGTGAATTCATAGTGTCCATACCTTGTCCAAAAAGCTGTCTTTGGTATGTCCTCCATCTTAATCCTCAGTTAATGATAACCTGTCATCAAGTCTATCTTGGAGAATACCAATGCTCCTTGCAATTGGTAGAACAGATCATCAATTCTTGGCAATGGGTACTTATTCTTGATAGACACCTGGTTCAACTATCTGTAGTCAATACGTAAACGTAAAGACCCGTCTTTTTTCCTTACAAGTAATACTGGCCCTTCCCATGGCGACGCACTTGGATGAATGAATCCCTTATCCAATTGTTCCTGCATTTGAACCTTCAGCTCCTTCAACTCCGACAAGGATATCTTATAAGGTGCCTTTGAGATCGACTCCGTCCTTGGGCTAATTCAATCATGAGCACTATTTCCCTTTCTGGTGGCAGTTTCGACAATTCTTGAGGAAAGACATCGGGAAAGTCGCGCACCATGTCTATATCTTCTAACTTCGATTCATCGATTGTCGAATTGACCACGGCAGCCAGATAAGTTTGGCATCTTTCATCCAATAACTTAGCCATTTCAAGTGACAAGATCAAAGGAATCAAGGTTCCTCCTTGACTCCCTATAAATTCAAATCTAGGGCGATCATCTAGATGGAAATGAATCACCCTGCTATCACAATCCATGATAACTTTCTGCTTTCCCAACCAATCTATCCCAATTATAATATCGAAGTCAAACATTCTCAAAATAGCCAAGTCTATCAATTCCTCTCTACCACCGATGACTATCTTACAATTCTTGCATCCCAATGAAACTAATACTTTATCCTTTAACGGGGTGGTAACATGCAATATCACATTCTACGGTCTCAATTCAATTTCGATCAAATCAGCAAACTGAGTAGATACGAAAGAATGCGATGCTCCAAGGCATAGGCAGCATGACCACATAAAGTAATCGTACCTGTGACCACGCCAGGCGCGTTGTCCGCCCCCTTGCGCCCCATAGCATAAACCTTTCCTTGAGTTGGCGGCCTATTCAGGTTGTTCTATGGAACAGCTCCAGCTGGCGATTTTGTCTGTGGTCGTTGCCCTTGAAACTGGAGTCTTGGAGCTTGGCTCGGGCAGTTCATCATCTGATGATCCAGTTGGCCACACTTAAAGTATGTTCCCATGCCTCTTTCCACATAGGTGACAGCTCCAATTAGCCAGATGAGTAGGCTTCCCAATGTTCTTTCTGACTAGAATGACAAAGCGTATGTTGTTCGTCATCGGCCTTTTGCTGAATTGGCGATTGTCTCTAGAGGGAGTAAACCGTGATCCAGAAGCGGCAACTCTCTCTTTCATGTCTCTATCGATCATTTGGCCCCTCTCATATATATCTTTATAGGTCCTCAAATTCAAAGCCACCATCTGGCTATGAAGGTCTTGCTTCAGCTCGTCTCGGAACCTCCATGCCCTATCCACTGGATTCTTAACCATTCTCAGCACATACCTTGACAACCTTGCAAACTCAGCTCATATTGGTCAACCGTCAACTGATTCTGGTTAAGTTGTTGGAACTCTACCAGTTAAATTCCTGAGTTGTCTCTGAAAAATACTTTTCATTAAACGCCTTAGTGAAGGCGGCCCAAGTGAGGGCAGTGCCCTCAGGAAAAACTCCTCCTTTGGTGGCTTTCCACCAGCCATTAGCGATACCTTCCAGTTGGTAAACCGCCAGAAGCACTTTTTTTTCCTTTGTGCACCTAAAGACTTCAAAAGCCTTTTCTAGTTTCTCAATCCATCGAGGCGCCATCTCCGAGTCTCCAGTGCCATCGAATTGAGCCGATTTCAGCTTCATGCACTACTTTACCAGTTGGTCCATCTGGCGATTCACACTCTCAATTCCTTGAGCATTACCACATTCGTTGCCTTGGTTATTATTCCTGTTGTTCCCATTGTTTCCATTGTTCCCATTTGCTAGATTGGCAGCAGCAACGGCAGCTTCAGCAGCCTGGGCTACAGGAGCAGCTTTTTCTTAAGCTTGTCTGCCCATTAAGTTCTTGATCTCTTCCAATGCTCCAATGACCCCGTCAACTCGAAGACATTCCACCACTTGCGGTCTCGAGCTAGAAGCTTCTCTCATTCCTCTAGTCCGGTTGCTCATTCTCGCTAAGCCTTACGACACCTGAATTACTATAATTCCATCTAGGAATTAGAGACCTAAGCCATCTATTTAAGTCTAGCAATTCTATGATACACATCAAGGCAGCAATCACAATCAAGGCAACCAATTACTAAGCAACAATCAGAAGCGCCGCAATCAAGGATTCACAGTCATACCTCAAGTCCAGACGGATCTGTAACTTAGTATAACCATAATCAACTATCCACTCACCAATCATATATTCACTAAAAAACACTTAGTGCCAGTACGAAGCTCCATAGTCTTATAATCACCTAAGGTGATGCCAATCCAATATGCCAATCAGAAGCGCCAATTCACATGACATGCATTTCGTGCCTAACTCTAGTGAATCCCTAAGGACTCGCTACCCAATCATCCCAAAGTCATCATTCCTTATTACTCTAGGCCTCAATCATCTTGGATCAAGTTGACCTTGCTCTGATACCACTTAAACAGGGGTGTCACGCCCTGCGTCCTTACGAGCGCGTCAACATCTCTCGAGTGTCGTTGTCTTCAAATCTATCCCAAGATCAACGGCAGGCGACATCCCAATGAATTGAAATGCGCAAGCGGAAGCGATAAATAACTCCATACAACAAATATGACAAGATGACTCAAGATATCAAAACACTTACACATAACATAACATAGATTCAGTTTTACAACTTAGACATAAACAGGAATAGATAACTGGGTTCGAAGGAAAGGCTGTCTACCTAAGCAAAAGAAAGCATCTAATTAGTTCACAACACATCTATCCTAAAGGGTGTCCAAAAAGTTAGGTGCTACAGCTACACCTAAAGGTCAGGCTCACAATCACTAGAGAAGTCCTTGTCAGCTACCGGGTCGTAATCAGCTAAACCGTCTGATTTCAAGTCCACAGGAACGTCTGCCTCCTCCAGGTCGGACTCTAAATCTATAGGAACATCTGACTCCTCAAGATTAGACTCTGAATCCAAGGGTGCATCCAGCTCATCCTCCGTCTCCGGCTTAGACTCAGAAGTATCCGTGGGGTCGCCATTGGCATCAGAAGGCTCGATGACCTCACCATCCTCTGCGGGATTCTAGGACTCCGGCGCCGGCACGTCAACCTCGGGTACAGTCTCAGGGTCAGTGATCTTGCCGTCAGGTGGATAAACGACCATCGGATCCTGCTCGCCAACCATGTCCCAAGGCACGTCGAAACTCCTTAGGGGTCCAAAAGTGGCATCACTGTCACGGTAAAACCACGCTGAATACACATTCGGCCTCTAATGTTTAGTCCCATCATCCACCTAGACGGTGCTACACTTCCTAATATTGACCTTGTCCTCTCTCATTGGGTACTCGGTGACCGACTCTTCGGTGTACACGGGTACCCCAAAACGCCTCGATGTCCAAACCATTGTTACAACTTAGGGTCTAAAATGGGGTTCCCACGACGATGTGAGAATAAATCTTAGTAAGCGAACTTTAAACCTAAGTTAGGCCATTAGTACCTTTAGACACATTTAAATATATGCAATGTCCAAACAAAATTGTATATATATATATATATATATATATATATATATATATATATATATAGCACTCGATGCATTAGAATAGAGATATGGCATATGGCACTTCACAATTCACAACTCAAGAGTTCAATCATTCAATCAACACTAAGTTTCGTACTATGGCACTCAATAACTGACAAACTTAGTGAACAGTATTATACACTTTATGGTTTCAATTTCAATGGCTAGGCCGGCGTATTGATGCCTCAAGCTTAAATAATAAAAGTACCCGCATTAGTACGCCTCAGTTTCGTACTATGGCACTCAGTAACTGACAAACTTAGTGAACAATATTATACACATTATGGTTCCAATTTCAATGGCTAGGCCCGCGTATTGATGCCTCAGGCTTAAATAATAAAAGTACTTGTGTTAGTACGCCTCAGGTTTACACTGTCATTTTAGGACCCGCATTAGTTCGCCTCAAGTCAATCCCGCGTTTAATGCCTCCAGATATATTTAAACCTCTCGTGTAACGCGTCAACGTGCAATGTGCACATAGGCTCGTAATTCAATCAATCAAGGCTAATTGTAATAATTTATGCATTTCATAATTCAAAAAATGTCAATCGACCTTTAAGCCTCAATTTTCCCCAGATTGGATTTTAAGCCGCACTTAGCCATTTCTCACTTTTAATACTTCATGATCAAGTATAACATGATTGAGTAAAACAACTAGCCATTAACCCCAAGGATTACTCATGACCGAATGCAAGGAGCCTGATTAACCAATTTAATCATTTAGTTCACCATTTGCCAATCAAGGTCGAACATACAAGGCATGAAACCAATCCAATCACTTGGTTCATAATCATTAGGTCAAGGCCAAATGGTATTAGGGGTGAATCGGCACTTAGTAATACATTACACATGGGCTAGTCCCAACCAAACACTCATGGAGTTCATTTAACAATTTCGACACTCTAATCAAGCAAATTACGCGTCACAACTTCATGCTTGACCATCATTCTAATTAGTCACTAGGTATGCTCATGGATCAAAGTCAAGTACTCAGCCCCCAAGGATTGCAATAACAAATAATTCACTTCTCAAGCTTGAGATCAAACATGCACCATTCAACCTTCTTCCATCAGATTCGGCATCAACCATTTCCATGCACATTCGGTCTACAAAATCATCAATTCAAGTCCTAATCTTGTCTCTTAATACCCTAATATACTAGAGAGAGTTTAAGATCAACTTACAAAGTGAAGTAAGCTAGTAAAGTCGACGAAACGACGACAACAACTCTCGACCAGAAGTGGAAATCGATGGTTGGTTCTGTTCAGTCAAGAACAAGCCAAGTAAGTCATGGTTCTCACATTAAATCCCTTTAAACCTTGCTCATCAACTAAATAACACTCAAGTCTAAGCTCTAGGATGACTTACCAAGAAAATAAGACTAGAAGATCCCTAGGTGGCCTCACAAGTTCACGGATCAGGTTTGAAGGCCGACAGTTCCTCTTGGTCTTCTCGGGTTCTCACGGCACTTCACGGTCGAGCGGCAGTTCGGACAACGGTGGTGGTTGGTGAAGAAATGCCAAGGAGTTACGGTGAGGAGCAGTGGTGGCGGCGTCGATGGCAGCTGGCACGGCGGAACGACAAGGGAGGGTGGCATCAGCTATTTGGAGCATAACCGAATGAGAGGGAGAGAAAGAGCTTGATATGAAAAGAAAATGAAGGAGAGTAAGAGAGATAGAAGTGGGTTCAGCCGAATGGGAGGGGTGGAAGGAGAGAGAGAGGTTGATATCTCCAAAATGAATAAGAAGAAGAATTGGAGGGAAAAATGAGTGAGAGTTGGTTTATGACATGAATAGTGCAAATGAATGACTAGTTGGTGAGGAGTTAATCATGGGGCTTCACTAGTCTTCACTTTTGGCTTACCCACATCAATTATTCAAGAAGCCAAAAGACACAAATGTGATTCTATTTTCGTCCAAGAGAGGGGGATGGGCAAAAGATCATTTTGCCCTTGACTAATTCTAAATGAATGATTATTATCATAGGGGTAAAAGGGTAATTTCTACTTTACAATCCCAAAATTTCACTTTTCCAATTCATATGGGACGAACCATAATCTTAATTGCTCTCGATGAAGCGACGTTCAGTTTATTCATATTGGAATCCTTGAATGTTTGGCATCAAATCTCGAAGTCCAATTATGGCCAAATTCAATCAATTGATATTTTCGGTGTATCTCATACTAACGGGTGGCTCTTAGGAGTACGTATATCGACCCGTGATTACTGTCACGTTTGAGAGTTATTCAAGCCATGGTGACCTTAGTTATCATATAATTGCGAGGGTCAATCACAAGTTCCTAAGGAAGCGATCGTTAGGAATCGGTTTAGGTTAATTTGCAAATCAATTTTGATTTGTGAACCAATTGTATAATGCTAGCAAATCATTCTAAGACCATTCTTAGATCGGCCTTTGATGGCTCAAAATATTTCGTTGGCAATCCTTATGGTTAAAGTACCAATCCATGGTCGAGGTCTTTAGTCCACGTACTTAAATCCTAGTTAGCCATTCTCCTTTAGTTAGTCGACTCGAGAGAGATCAATTCTGAGTGAGATTTAACTAAAATATATCGATAGGAATTTATTCATTCATCCATAAGCTTTGAGATAGGGTCAGAATTCATAATGTCACAAGTGTACCTTTCCAATCAGTTTCACAAACTGGCAACCAATTCCAAAATTTTTTGGACCGCTGACTTTCGGGAAAAAAATGCTACATATATCGTACAATTGTTAATTTAGTCATAAACTTTTCAATTTGATCAATTTAACCCTAAACCTTTTAATGATTTCCAATGTGATCCTTCTAAAAAATTTTGACCTCTTCGTATCTTGAAATGTAGGGAAGTGCTTTCTCCAATCGCTGACGCAAATATCATTCATCCTACGTGACACAATTGATATTGATATGGACAATTTTTTCATTTTTTAAAAGAAAAATAATAAAGTTTTGTCTACCAAGTCCGAGGAGGGATTTGTCATCCTTTCTTTTATAGATTTAGGACCCTTTTTTTTTTTTTGTGGATGTCCCTAATTTTCATCTAAGACTAAGCGTGGTACATATAATAAAAGACGCAAATGAGGGACATGGAAAGATTTGAATCCATGAAACAACAGTTAATAAATCTTAAGCCATTAGATAATGGCGTGCTTCAATATTGCAATTCCAATGCTCCCCTCATGCATGTCATGGGCTTAAAATTTTTTAGGACCGCGATTGACTGTTTTAGAAACTAAATGTTGGGTAAAAAAGTGATTTAATACTTAAATATTATGACGTGTTTCTTCCGATCGTGAGCACCAAAATATCCTTCTCGATTGTATCAAATACATATGCCGCAGTGTTGATCATAATTCATACGATAATTACAAAGTTTAATTCACCCAATAGTAATTCCGACCCCGACCTGACGTCACCCGTTTCTCCAAACATTTTTGGCAAATATAAGTTATATGATTCTTGCATCCGATGAAAGTAAAGGGGGAGTCTTAATTAGCAATAGAACTCTACCGGATGTAAGCAAGGGAAATTACAGATAATTTTCTCCATTACTTTAGATTATTGCGCTTCATTTCGAGTACTCCTTTACAGCGTATTTAAACTTCAGCTTACTAGATCGATGATTCTAATAAATGCTTAAACATCCAAGAGCTGAAGCACTGGAAAATTTGCCTCTGAGATGCTTATGTAGTTTAATTTACATAGAAAGCTGCTAGTCTGATAGTATGACGATACTATTAGTTATTTCTAATCATACGATCTCTCAATCAATGAGTGCTTTATTCAAAACACGCGTTAATGGTGTGTGGATCTGTGATTAAGATTATACAATCATTGTCAGGAAATATTTCCCATTTACATATGTAAGTTTTAGAAATTCCATATGTTGGGACTTAGTCTATAGTCCCAGAATTTAGGATGAAATTCTTCATGACCTCCATCGGTTGCTGATCTGTTCACGAATGTTTTCAGCCGTTCGGATATCGTCGTTGTGCCTAAATCAGACTCATCGATCTGCAAAAATATCAAAAAATTCCCAATAAATATGAAGCTACCCAAAGAATTAGGTTTTACCGGGAGGTAAATCTTATTGGCTAAATCCTACTACAAACGTGATAAATGTCCGGTTCAGCTTCTCTTGAAAATGATCGATGTGTACTATTACAACTTGAGTTCCGATTTCAATTGATGGATATTAAGTGCGTACCTTTGCATGCAGCAAGTGGTAAGCCGAGTTCCCGATGACGGAGAAGTTGGTGTTCAGCACCTCGACCTTTTCCTCGTGGAGCATCCGGAGAATCTCCGTGAAGATGAACTGATCATGTAGGCCGCTAGTCAATATTACCTCCAAAGAAGAATCTCTCACTCTGATCTCCATCTGAGGCAATTTAATAGCCGCCGACGTGCTGCTGCTCGCGCTGGCGCTCGAGCTCGATCTCGGTCTCTTCTTGCCCATTAGGTTTTCTTTCTTGTCCTTGGCTTCCTTCACTGCTGTCTCTAGGCCTTTTATGTATCTTATGGCATCATCTATTTGGTCAGGCAGTGATTTCGCTTCCTACATTATCGTTCATCATGTCAAAGATGCTCTCGTAAACGAAAACTACTCAAACATGTGCATGTACATGCACATGCAAATGGACGTAAAGGACGAAATATTTCCGGTAACGACATCGTACGTCTACGTTCGTGTCACATTGACATAACCCTGATCAAACAAGTACCTAAGCTTCAAAACTTCAGAAGTTCAATGACCGAGGAGGTGATCGAGAGATGTAGTAACGCCATAGAAATGGATCGACACGATCAGAGGACACAAGAAGCAGGTTGGCGACGATTGCCGACATGATTTGACACATCTCTAAAAGCAAAAGAACGATGCTAATTAACGTGAACTGATAAGTGATAAGACATCAGTCTTTTTGTGATGACACGAATTCGCAACCTAGTTTATCGAGAGAGAGAGACCTGATCAGACGGCTGAGAGGGGAGGAGGGAGTTGAGGACGGAGTGGAGATGCTTCATTCGATTCCTCCGTCTCTTCTCAATGATCTTCCTCTCCGTTCTTTTGGAACTCGAAGGCTGCTGATGAACTCTCTCCATTTCCTTCCCTATTACTACGTTCGCGTGAGAGACAGCCATGAGAACAAAATTCTATGTTTCTTGTGAAATGGAATCCCCGGACTGACACCTGCATTTATATAATAAAGCTCGAGCCTGCTGTGGGAAAAGGAATTAAAAAGAGACAAAGAAAGTGCAACAATTACGTGGTCACGGGTCAGTAATTCAAAAGGAAGTGATTTGGTTGTAGATCCACTGGTGTTTGACATGATGCGACGGATTAAGTCCCTGTACGGTTGATTATCGAACCAACTTCACACGGTGATTCATGTCATGATGCACGAGTATGGACAGGGACTTGACGTATCATCCCAAGCAATTTAGAACGAGCTATTTTAGAACCTCGATCGAGTAAAAGTTATAATTCAGTGCCACTGGATGCATGATTAAACGAATTGAGGAAAAATCATAAACCTTTTAAACATTTTGTACTTGTTCTAAGTGAGCCAATCTGACCAATTTTAGCTAGAATCGACGACGTAGATATTGGTCGTCCTACGTGACACATGTAACTTGGGCATTTCTTTTAAAATTTTAATTTTATAATACATTTTTGGCTTTTAATTTTTTTTCTTTACTGTTGGCTCCTAGCAAGGCATCGCAGCCCTCGCCCAAGCTAACGGGTTGGCTGAAGCCGGCCTTCAATCAGAGTAAAGGAGTAAAGAAAAGAAAAAAACTAATAAAAAACTAATAAAAAAACTAAAAAATGTTCATGTGGACGCTGCCCTAGGACAACCTGCATTAACATTAACGATTTCAGATAAAAAAAATGATTAAATTGACTTAATTGATAAAAATGCAAAAAAATAGGATAAAAAGCGATACAATTTAAAGGTTAGAGCAGAACTTGTACCAATGTAATAGACTTAAGACTTTTTCGACACTCATTCCAGTCAACTCGAGTCTTTACTTAATTATTCGGATTGATATATAATCTGCGAGAAATGAGCGTGTTGTTAATCATAATCTGTACAAAGTATTTTATGTTTTAATCTCGCTTTTTGACGAGTACTATCAATATGTCCATCACTTTTGACGAAAGAAATTATTTCATATTTATCTCCGCTCCGTTCTCCGTCAATGGCGAGTTTGGCCCACGCTTGTTCACACGCTCTTTCCCCTGCTCCATCCATGAAATCTCGCGAACACATATGCTTTATTCGTCAAAAAGAACATAATCGCATGTCGTCACTTAGTTTTTTTTTTTTTTTTTAATTCAATCACGGCACGGAAATTGAAATAAAGTATTATTTGTAAATTAAGGTTTAGCGGTAAGGCTTGTCGTAAGCAAAGGGCAAATTCGATGGATGACGCAAGCGAGGCAACGTTGGCAAAGGGAAGTCAAGTCATCAACTACAGACGAGTCAACGTCACTCGTCAGCCATCATCTTGGAAAAAAATTTCCCTCGCTGCTTTACACGTGGCACTGTCGGTTCCTATATGTTTTTCTTCTTCTTCTTTTCCCTTTTTTTCCGTTCCAATTCAGGAAAAAAAAAATCTATCTCGGTGTCTGTATTGAGTATCGTCTAGACCAGGGCAACATGATAACTTCTAGACCCTGTCGGCCACGGACAACGACTAAAGGTGTAAACCTTCCATTCATGATCTTTAAAAGCATGATCATTTAGGAAGACTTCGCTATTCTAGATTTGCTCGCTCGCATTGACTCCAGTGCTTGCTCCTATAGTCGAGCTGGCTTCTCTATTGCTTTAGTTATCGATTTATCTGCAAAAAATTTTGTGATCAGTTGATTTCTATTTTGCAGATATTCTGTACCGATCTGGAGTCACACTTAGATTTAGGTACTCCTATTCCGATGTAGAAATATAATTGGAATTTGCAAGGCAACCTCTATGCTTTTTTAACCTATTGGCATTATTGTTGTCTCTATATGATAACGGTGCTGGAAATGTCATATTTAGGTGCGCTCCGCTTTTTAGTAAAACCGTAACAATTAGAGAAAGAAATCTCAGCATATACTCATCATTGACATTGGTGCTAGACTCTGTGATCGGCCGTCAATTGTGTATTTATGCTACGAAAAATCTATCTTTGTGGAATGAGCGAGTCTTTATAAGCTGTACAAAAATGATTTATCTTTTAGGTTTACTTGTTTTGTTCGATTTCACCTTTATTTAGAAATTATGTATCTATCATTCAAGTGAAATGAAATTCTCCTTTTGATCTAAAAAAATAATGCTCCAAAGAAATGTGCACCAGCCCGATAAATCTTGGGCTTGAGGAATCTATATTGACCACCAGTTGATATCTAACCGAGTAGCTCCAACTTCTAATCGTGTCGACTTTCTAACCTCGAATGTACGGTTTCTTTGCTAATCATCTTTCCTATTTGCAATATGTATCATAATGGAGAATGTATCTCTCCTATGTGCTCATCGACTATAATCATTAACCAACCAAGCTAATCTGTCATGCGATATAACAAGAGAATCTACACAAATGGTGAGCAATTGGTCATATATTTACTCCTCGACTGGGAAATTATTCAAAAAATTATGATTCTGTTACATATTTGTCAATTCCGTCCTAAATATTTTAATTGTGTCAATTGAGTCCTAAATATCTTAATTTTGCCAACTGAATCAATCAATGGCCAATTTTGATTGAAAATGGCTAACGTTAACACCGGCTGTCGTACATGGCACGATCGAAGCTGGCGTAGACAAATTTTAATAATCTTTTTCATTTATCTTTTCACATTTTCTCCTTTCTTATTATTTACTGTTTTTGTCCTTTTCTCTTCTTTCCTATTTTTATTTTTTATTTTCTTTTTTCCTCGCTATCACTGGCCTCGAACAAGGGGCACGGCGCTTGATAACAGACTGCCCTCGCCAGCACCTACCCATGCATTCCTTGCCCAAGGCTAGGGAGGGCAGTCTCTGCCTCAGGCAGGTAAAGATGTTTATGACTCAAATGACACAATTAGATTTGTATTTTTTGGATAATTTTTCCCAGATCGATAGGATTCGTAGGCCTTAACGTGCACTGTGACGACACGGCCGCACCTCGATCTCTTTACACTGATAGGTCGGAAGAGACCACGTGAATTCAGTGGGATCGAGAGCATCGAATTCTACTCGTTCGCTTTTCAGCATGCTTGGAAATTTCTCGGCGAGCACCAGAGGCCAAGACAAGGGCGGCCCACGCGACTTGTGCTATGTCGCCTTCTTTCCTCGTCCTGACGTGGTTGCGGTGCGAACAATAAGACCCTATAGAAATTATGGCCTTGACACATTCAAACACGCGCAGATACGACAGGTGATCTCGGATGTGGGGTCATGTTTTGATCTTCCATCCTTATCGACAGCCCCTGACCAGACCAAGTCATCCAACGGTGACTTTGGTGATGGAAGCTGGTCATGTTGCTGTCGCATGGACTTTTCTTTGGACGCTTTAGTTACTTGGAAGGACGGGCGGCCTGGAGGGGGTTTTTGTTGCCCTCCGCAAGCAAAGTGAAGATGCGCCTCCACTCAGCCGCCCAAAGCCAAACTGCTCTTCTTTTTCATCAGAAAAATTGAGTGGAATGCGCAATAAATAAAAAAACATAATTATTAAAAATTCTTAAATCTATTAAAATTATATCAATTCAGTCTATTTGACCGATTGACATTGACATGAAATTTTTTCTTTTCCCCGCTCAAACTTAGGCCGCTGTCTCGCACAGATCCTTCTTGTCGAGGATGGTGTTTGCTTTGACCTAGAGCTGGCCCAGTTTGTTCTTCCGGACTTCCCTCAAAAAAGGTTTCATTGCAAGATAATGACAAGTGCCAAACATAAATATCACTTCACCTCACCACACCCAATCGTTGTGGGATTCAATTCTTTTATGTCCCTATCGCCGTCCTAGAAGCCTACTAAGAGCCGCTCCTTGTCAAACCTTATAGTTTCGACAACCACTCCTCCCCCTCTTCGGATCAGATCGTTACAATCGCGACCCACAAAAGGAAAGAGAAGAAGGAAGAACAAAAAAATAAAATAAAAAATAATCATTACTAATTAAAAAGAATTAAAGAACTCAAATATTATTAAAAATGAGCCACATCAGCGCTGGCCTACCAAATGGACTTAATTGACACAAATGCGAAAGGTTTAGGACTGAATTGTCACAATGTCAATAGATTGGGAAATGTTTTGATAATTTTTTCAATAAATTAAAAACGACATTCAAATTGAATATGTAGCTCAGAAACGGTAGAAACGGTGGGTCTGAATTTTTATCGAGTGAGCCTCGAGAAATCATATCCATTCTACCTTGAATCGGACTGATCAAGCCGGCTCCAGATTAAACCCTCCTACCCTGATTCTAGTATTGCATGATTGCGTCCGGTGATGTTATCCACTTCCAACTGTTTAAAGCAAAGCCTCTTTTCCGAGTAATCAGTTCCGATTCATCTATATTTTAGCACGTTTACTACGTTCCTGTAATAATGCTGCCTCTTTTTCCATCATAGGAACGGTGTCCATGTTTCCAATGATGTGTGTGAATTAAGCACATGCACGGGGCATGTCCGATTCCCCACGCCGCCGAATACAAACAATTTCATGTTTGAACTACCCGACCTAATTAATTGATTTAGTGAGCCGTTTCATTCATCTATGCTTTACCTATTTAAGGTGCCGCTTTCTTTTCACTGAAAAACGGGATTCATGGGGGAAAAAAACCCACTTATATGCTGTTGACTTTTTGGTTTTCATGTTCCCATTTCCTCATCTTCGTCATATTTTCTAAGTGCATTCCCCGAACCTGGGTTTCGAATCGAACGACTTTATCCTATGGATAAAAAGTTCAAGAGGTGTGAAAGCTTCTATGGGTAATTAGAAAGTTGGACAGATGGTGGGGGCAAACGTAATATTTTTTTTACTTCTACTAGTTTGCTGGACTTCTTATTTTATCCACCTTTAACGTGAGAAATTATTTCCCCAGGTGGTTCCTGTGCGTTGATATAGAGAAAAGTTGGCGAAGGAAGTTTCTCCCTGGTCTGTAGATCAAGTCTTTCCAGTCAGGAGCGCCTGCCAAAGCCATGATAATACGCTAGTGATTTGAAAGTGAGAAGTTTGCATCTATCCAGCAAATTGCCATGTGGATGCACCAAATCTGATGCAAATTCTCTGACCCAGAGAAACTAATTAAAGAAAACAACACGAACATGGTTTGAAAGCTGCTCAGAAGCTTGATATTTTATTGAGGAATGAAGGATAGAGATATCGTCCAGGACAATCCGGGTCATCTCATCATATTCATGCAACAAACCCGAAAGGTTTCTTCTTCAAGTCTATGGAGCCGGTGTTCTGACATGCGAAAGCCCTTGCCTGAAACAAAAATTAAGCTGAAAATCAGATAGGATATGCTAATCGCGTGAACGAAGAATGAAGTGACATGGATTGATATTTTACACTTCGAATAACTCCAGATATGACAACATGCGCAAAAAAAAATGGAGTGGCAATGCCATACGCCAAAAAAAAAAAAAGGAAAAAAAAAAGGAAAATACCAGATACAAAAAGGTGACATCAGGCAACTTAGCTCAACAGATCCGAGGACACCTCCCATTGTGTGATACTTTTTATTGTCTAGAGAACATATGCATACGAGTTATGTTAATCAGCCAAAGAAATATAGCTAAATATAGATGACCTGTGTGGGAGAACAGCTTCAAGAAGACTCCCATCACGAAGGTGAAGATGCCAATCATCGGGCTGTGTGAGCGTCAACTCCATCTTAGTAACTTTTGACTTCGACAGATTATGCCCTTCAATCTTAGCCGAATTGAATGAAATAAATATATAATACATATATATAATACAAACATATAATATGTGTATTATATGTACATATATGTATTATATGTTTTAGACCACTACATTGAAAGCAACTCGCATCTCACGTAACAGGACAAACCCACGACAAAAGCTACACACTTAGAACCCACTCACAACCTTTCTCAGGGGAATATTTCACCCATCTGGCGGGCAACGGCACAAGTGCACACACCGTCATCCACCAAGTGAACCAAGATCACCAGGCACAACCAACAGCATCATACCGCAACTTATCATGCCATTTTCCCCCTCGCACAAGCCCCCAAGAAACAGCAAGATGAAAAAAGAAAGAAAAAAAAAAACAAGGCAATAAATTAAACCAGTGAAGTCCGACGCGACGCTCGAGACTTCTTACACTCTACTTCAACCAAAGACTTCAATTGCATTCGAATTCACAGAAAAAGGCGATGCTAGCCCAGCTGAAAGGTGAATGGGAGAGAGAGGGTTGGGTCTGTATCGAAGCTAATGGTGGGGATCAAATTCTGCGGAATCTGAGCGAGTCTATGTGGAGGAGAGATATATTGGGGGACTGAGATCTAGAATCAACTGGTTATATGTGTAATATGTATACATATAATATAACATAATATATATTTATTATACGTACCGTGCAAACTAGACCACTGCATTGAAAGCAACTTGTATCTCACCAAACAGGACAAATCCACAGCAAAAGCTACACCCTAAGAACCCACCCACAACTTTTCTCAGGGGAATATTTCACCCATCTAGTGAGCAACAGCACAAGTGCATACACCATCACACATCAAGAGAACTAAGATCGCCAGTCACGCAACCAACAGCACCATAGCGCAGCTTATCATGGCATTTTCCCACTCGCACAAGCCTGCAGAAAAAAGCAAGATGAAAAAAGGAAAAAAAAAAAAGCATGACAGTGAATTAAACGAGTGAAGTCCGACGTGACGCTCGAAACTTCTTACACTCTGCTTCAACCAAACACTTCAGTTGCATTCGAATTCACAGAAAAAGGCGACGCGAGCCCAGCGGAAAAGTAAATGGGAGAGAATGAGAGTTGAGTCTGTATTAAAGCTATTGATGAGAATCAAATTCTGCGGAATCTGAGCGAGTCTATGTGGAGGAGAGATATTGGGGGGACTGAGATCTAGAATCAATTGGCTGAGATGGGGAGACGAACACCAAAGTTTTTCCAGGCCATTACTATTCAAAGAAGACAGCGAAACAGGATTTTGATGTTGAAACTAACTAGGTAGGAAACCTGGATTAAATAACCCTAAAACCCGAAGGAGATTACCTCATATTTTTCCAAAGAGTCATACAATTCAGTAGGCTCTCGAAACTTTCCCTCAATCTTACAACAGTGCCCCTCTATGGTATCAAACGAGATGAATGCAGAATTATCAGCGAGTCACTCTTAACAGATATTCACAAGGCTGTCTTTGAAATGGGCTCTCTAAAAGCACCTGGTCCTGATGCTTGAATGGTCTTTTCTACCATTTGAACGGGGAAACTTCTAAAATGGGACTCTTCGAGGAAGTCAGTGAGTTTTTCTAACAGTTGAGAGTTAGAAAAAGGAGGAGGAGATTTCAAGCCATCCTCAAACTTGACATGAAAAAAGCTTATGACAGGATGGAATGGAATTTTTTTAGAGGCGTGCCTTCTCAAGATGGGTTTCTGTTCTTTTTGGGTAAATAGAGTTATGATGTGTGTCACTTCAGCAACGCTGAGTGTAAAGCTTAATGGCGAACCCTTACCATACTTCCAACCCTCAGTAGGGATTCCATATCAGCCTACCTATTCATTCTAATGGCTAACACACTTTCAATGCAAATGAGAAAGGCTGTGACCAATGAGACTATCAGAGGAATAAAGTTAAACAGGTTCTATCCAACCTTACCTCATTTACTTTTTGCTGATGATTCTATTTTCTTCTTGGATCGAATGCCAGAATCCCGGTCTCCATTTGCAAATCAATAGAAAGGAGAGTAGCTTCCTTTCAGTGAAAGAACAGTGAATCCAAAAGTGGGCTACACTAGCGAAGATGGGAAATTTTAAAATCAAGGAAGGATAATGGCGTTTCAAAGATCTCATTGCCTCTAACAAGACAGTGTTAGGCAAATAGGCGTGCAGACTTGCACAAAATCAGAAATCTCTATGGAGTAGATTGCTAAGAGGAATGTACTTTCCAAACAGATTTTTTCACATGCTGAGAGAGGCAATAGGCCTTCTTGGGGTTGGCAAAGTATACTATGTGGCAGAGAAACTATCTCAGGGTCAGTGAAATGGTCCATTGGCAATGGTGAGGATGTTAGCATAAGAGAGGATCACTGGCTGAGAAGGGGACTTATTGACCAGCAAACAAGCAAAGACCCCGTGAAAGTGGTAGAGCTAATCTCGAAGCAGGAGGCTAAATGGGATGAACCAATACATAGAACAATGTTGGACGAGGAGCTTGTCGAGGAAATTTTAACCATATCACTCAATCCGACTCTAGGGAAAGACAAGCAAGTCTGGACTGAAAAGATATCGGGGATCTTTGCTGTCAAAAGTACAGACAAAGAACTCATAAACACACTAGACCAAGCATCACCTCCTTTCAACCAACAGGCAGATTATGGAATAGAATCTGAAAAACCCAAATCCCTCTAAAAATTCGGACTTTCCAATGGAATATGTGCCAAAATGCCTTACCCACAAAGGAGAAATGTTATCTGAATCAATATTTTTTGCGAAATAAACTCTTGCATATTTTAATCCAATAAAGAATTAACAACGTAATAATTGTAAACAGTCCAATTCCAAATATTATCTCAAAAAGTATTCAAATTCAAATATGTAAATCTATTCATTAGACCGTGTATAGATTAGAGGGGTTAGCAGAAATCAAACTCGCATCATTTTCTTTATCATGTATCTCTATTATATGAAAGAAAAACTTGCGCTTATTTTTTTTTTTATTATCTCCCTAGAATTCTTTACTTAGTTTCTATTGGCATAGCCTTTCTAGTTATATTTTTTGGTAATCGTCCAGAATCAAGACCAATAAGTACAAAATTGACACGAAATTTCTCAAAATTTATCAAATGAAATCACATAATTGAAATCAGGAGCATAAATTCTATCTAAAAATGTGATTTTTCCCAAAATTTTCAAGGAATCAAATTTGTTCCTTGACTAGAAAATTTAAATTGTCAAAATCAAAACCTTAAATGGCCAAATCGAGCCTGGCCACCCCCACTGATCAGGGGTGCCCTGCACCACCCACCATCGGATCCCCCTTCTCTCTCCCCCCCCCCTCCAATCATATCAAGGGGATCCGGTGGCCAAAAATCGCGGTCTCCTGGATGCTAAGGAACAAACACCTCCATATGCACTAGGTGCTTCTGTTGTCTATGTCATGTTTAGACCTGATGACAGAATATATTTCGGTTTTTCTACAAGAGTATAATGGGGATGGGTATGTCATATTGTGTCTTACGCACCCCAACTGTCCACGATTATAGCCTCACAATTTTCCCTACGACAGTTCTGTTAATCTTAGCTTAATGATATGTATGCTTTTTGCCTAGACGGAAGATCTTGAGGGCAGGATACGTGCACATCGCGGTCCAAGGATGGAATGCAGAATGCGTCTTTCATTTATTTCGTAGTTCCAGGGAAGAGCATGGCTTGCCAATTGGAAACTCTTCTTATAAACCAGCTTCCGAATCAAGGATTTCGCTTGACTAACGTGGCTGACGGCGAGCATCGGAATGTTGGCTCCTCCACTCTCCACGCGGGAAATATAGTAGTCTTCTAGGGGCTATGTTGCTTGTTGACATAATTGTACAGGATTCATCTGCGTAAGTATCCATTGCAGTGGCCGCTTTGTTTTTTATATTAGTTGCTTCACTTATCTGTGTAAGTTGATTAGCCTTCTGTGTAAGTTAATTTTCTACGCTGTTCATTTGCCTATTGAAGTTTTTTCCCCATTTTTTGAGCTTCGATTTCTTTATGCCAGCGTTCTTTCTTCTCATCCCTTTGGCAGCAATAGTAGCATCCCATGCCAAACAGTCAATTGCTTCCATTGCAATTGGCTGCTCTTAATAAAATTTATGTTATCTTTGAGCTACACTGCCGTTTAAGAAGAGGGACTTGTGCTCTGTACGTTCACTATCATTAGGATTCGAAATTATGATGAAGACTGTTTTGTTGGAGCAAATCTCATGCTTGTGTTTGCACATGAAAAAGATCCTTACTTCAGTTCTTTTCGACATCACATTGTAATAGATATATGTTATTCATATATATGGTTTTTTCTAGATTGTCAACTATTTCAGTAATATACAAATGATTAGCTATGTAGCTTACTTACTTATAAAACTAACAATTTTTAAACAATGCTTATCAATACTTCGGATTCTTTCGAAAGATTTAAATGATTCTATGTTTCACCAACAATTTGTCCGGGAGCTTGTCAGCGGGACAAAAATTTATGAGAAACTATCAACTTTTTTCAAGATTACTACCTATTTGTGGAACATAAGTGACAACTTTTAGATGGTGCTTGAATCAACTGGGGATAATTACATAAATGGTTCCTAAATTTTGGTAGAATGTGCAATTTGATCTCTAAACTTTTAATTTATTCAATTTAGTCCATGAACTTTGGCAGAATGTGCAATTTGATCCTTGAACTTTTGACTTGTTCAATTTAATTCCTGAACGTTTAGTAAATATTTAATTTAGTTCCTAGACTATATGAAAATGTTCAACGTTATTCCCGATATTAAATTAACAAAAGGACTCTATTGAGCATTTTCCTATAATTTAGCGACTAGATTGAACATGCACTAAAAGTTTAGGGACTAAATTGAACAAGTCAAAAGTTCAGGGACTAAATTGAATAAATTAAAAGTTCAGGGACCAGATTGTACATTCTGTCAAAGTTCAAGGACTATTTGTGTCATTTTGTCAATAAATTGAAATGTAATAAACAATTGAAGCCGTTGGTAATCAAAGAAAAAAATCAAACAAAGGTTGGTTAGTGACTCTAATTAAAATCCATAACTTTGTATAAGAATTAGGAACTTTAATAAGTTGGTACTTGATACATTTTCGTAAATGTTGATATAAATGAGAATTTTCAATGATAAAAAAATGCGCAAAAAGTTTTAAGAAAATGAAACATGTCCGCATTTTCGTGTATGTTTGAATGGAAGGACCAGTTTAAACAAAAAATATATATATGAAATTTAGGAATTCAATTGAACAAATCAAAAGATGACGGATCTAATGGGAACTTTACAAAAATTGAGGTGAGTATGCGATAGCCATGGTCGCTTTGATTATGCCCTCAAATTCAGTAATTGATTTTTCAGTGACAAAAATGAGTAAAAAAAAAAAAGAGTAAAAGAGATAAGATTATATTTGCCTAAATACAATAGGGAATGTATTTTACACATGCATAATACGTTTTATAGAGCACCTACGGGCGATAGTATTTCCTAATGACTACAAAAATGACAGCTCGGCTTTTTTTTTTTTTTTTTGTATTATCCTATGTATAGTCGGAAGCGGTTCTTTATGAAAGAACCGATCAATTAATATTTGTCTTTCGCTCTGCAATTTATCTTACTTGTATTTACCGCACAATTTATTTTTTAGCTATTTACTTTACTTTTTATCCGAAATCACTACAATAACCCGTTTAAACATCAAAACCGAAGGCTCTACACTTTTCGATGAAAGATTTTTCATGGCAGATGTTTCGGGCGAAACAGGGGTTTTTGATGAGGCCAAAATAAAAAATTGGGATATTTCTGTTCCAGCAGGCATAACTTTGAGGTTATCTGCACGACTTTTTTCTAGTTTTGTCCAACTGTGGACCATGTCAGCCGTGAAGCAGACTGATGTCCTCCGCAAGATCTTCTCGTTGAGCACCAAGCTGTGATATTCGATCATAGGGATGATTGAAGTTAGGTACAAAGTTTAGGTTTACTAGAGAAGGGTGGCGCTCGCATGATCCTACAATTAAGGCCTAATCACGCGAAGTTATTGTGCGCAGATCAAATAATTTTGCAGATTTTGTCATAGCGTAGAGGAAAGGGAAATCCCGGAGTAGATGAGAAGGTGGGTCGTGAGGAGTCGAACTTCGGGAGGCCACCGTCCATTTCACTTTCCACACGAGAGGCCCATCGTTTTCCTCCCTCGGAATACTTCACCGTCACGACATCGGCGCCGCTTCGAGAGATCGAGAGAGAGAGAGAGTGAGTGAGTGAGTGAGAGAGAGATTAATGTTGGCTGTGCGGTCGGGAGTCATCGGTGTTGGTGGTAAAACAGCAACAGAATTACGATTTTGGAAATTTCTCGGATTCAAAGCGATTCCAAACAATGAACGAAGCCCAGAATTACGATTTTGGGACCTTTATGTATTGATTTATCATTTTGTCTTGATCACTTACAAAAGTACACATCAATCACCAAATCTCTACCGCCAAAAAAAAAAGAAAAAAAGAGGTAAAACTCTCAGTGGATTTTGATGGGCAATACCGTCGGACGACATTGGCATTCCCCTGCCACTGGACTGGAGGGTTGGTGACTGATTGATTTCCCTTTAGTCGTCTAGTAAGTGTGCAATGCCCTTAATTTTTTCCCAATCGGCACCGACTTCTCGTCGGCACCTCTTTTCCAGAGTGGGACACTCGTGAAGGCTGAATCTCTTCAAGGAGGTGAGCTTGCGTATCCCATCAGGCAAACTCTCTATAGCTGGGCAGCTCCAAATTTCGAGATCTTGGAGCAAAGAGAAATTACCTATCCATTCCGGCAAGCTGGTCAGATTTTCACACCGTAATATCGAGAGAGATTGCAGAGTGGTGACATGTCGAATCCCCTCGGGTAACGCCACCAATTTCGGAATTACATGGATCTGGAGAGAACGGAGGTTCGCGAGGGATCGCCACTGGGTACCATGCTCATCGTCGTGGCTGGACAAATCAAGCTCTTCACAACAAGCAATAGAGAGGTGGTGGAGCGAGGACAGATACCGCATGCCACTAGAGAGACTCCTTAGTGCGGAACAATGGAGGAATCTCATGGACTCGAGATTACGGAGGAACGGAAGCAGAGTCTCCAGCATCGAGTGATCCAAATCCAAAATATCACTAAAATATATTTTCTTTGATTTATAGAGAGGGATGGAGGAGGATACTAGTGCTGCTTCTGAAGAATATTTTTTAAAGGCCACCACTTGTTGTACCAATGCCTTCACGCTCGACTTCTCTAATTCCAAGTCTATCACTGATGGTAAGAGTGGCAAGGATTTCAGGTCGTGACAATTCCATATTTTCACGTGCAAAAGCTTTGGGAATGACGATTGGGAATCGCACCACAAATGATAATGTTCTTCTCCCCCAAGTAGCCTCCTTCCGCACCATCCTTTCAATTTATCACAAGACATGAGGTGCAGTCTCTCCAGAGATGGGAAGAAGGCGCACGCGGTATTGGATTGTCGTGGGTCCCTTATCTCTTGAACGAACTCCAACTCATCCAAGCCATGGAGCTTCAACTCCCTTAGGGAAGGGAGTTCACTCAAGGGTGGCAAGTACTTCCATCTTCCACACCCAACGAGTGTGAGCTCAACAAGATAGCTGATGGAGGAAAGCCAGCATGGTGGACTCCTACTTGCAGAATTGCTTATGGCCAAATGTGTCAGATTTTGGTGCGGTCTGAGGTTCTCCCACACGACCAATTCATCGCTCTCGCTTTTTTCATCTTGCCTCTTCCACCGCATCGACCACCTCAACTCCAACGAGCGGAGACGTTCTTTTTTCTCCAAGTGACATTTGTTCGGCGCTGGTTCAAGGAAGTCCAATTGTTCAAGACTAATGGATCCTGCCAATTTGACTAACACATCCAGTTCATCTACTCTCCCCACACCTCCAGGAACTGCATGGTCCATCTTTTGTACTACGAATTTGGATAAAGTCTGAAGAGAAGATAAGTTGTTCAACCCGCATGGCATGTGGGTCAATGAGTCACACCTATCAATTAAGAGGTGCCTAAGGTTGATCAATTTCTTCAAATCTTTTGGCAGTGTAGTAAGAGACGTGCAACCAGAGAGTTTGAGGGTCTGCAAGTTCAGCAAACCCGTGATTGAATCGGGCAAGCTCTTAATGGACCTGTTTCCGGAAACATCAAGAAATCTTAAATGCTTCAACCGACTCCCCAAGGAAGAAGGGATACAAAAATCTGCATTGGGCAAAGCCAAAGCTCGACAATGCCTCATTTTGGAGAAAATCCTCTTACGTTCATTCGAAGACAAGTCCGGTCCAAGTGTCTCACGTTTCTTCAATGAGAGTAATGTCCGTAAATTGGTCGCCTCAAGTCGAATGGCCATATTTTGAAGCAAGGACAACCCTGAAGCAAATGATACATGTCGAGTTCCTCTATCTATGCTGCCCTCATTGAGATTAATCATCTTGCACTCATCTCCTGCGACTTTTGAGGCAAGATCGTGCATGAGATCATGCATCTTGAACAGTTTCACCTCACTTGTGGAATCGTTGAGCTTTTCAACCTCAAGGAATGACCTCCAAAGTAGGTCCGAGACGTATCGATCCCCGGCCTCTTCTAGGTCCTCATTCTCGTCCAATGACTCAATAAATCCTAGTGCCATCCAAAGCCGTATCATCGTCTCTTTATGGAAGACGCAATCTTTTGGAAACAACGCACAATACGCAAAACAATGCTTCAACGACGGCGGAAGATGATCGTAGCTGACCTTGAGGGCTTCCATAATTCCACGTTCCGACGTATCTATTTTTGAAAGTTCATGGTCCCTGAGATGGAGCCACTCATTTTCCTTTTTGTTGTATAAAAGGCTGCCTATAGTTCTGATGGCAAGTGGAACACCAGCGCATTTTTTGACTATATCTCGACCTATCATCTCCATTCTCGAATTTAATTGTTCTTCGCCATCTACCAAAGCTATTTTCTTGAGCAAGTCCCATGACTTATCTTCAGATAAGCCAAGTAGATCATGGACAAATGATTTCGCATCGGTAGCACGCACGACCGATCGATTGCGAGTGGTGACGAGTATCTTGCTCCCCCATGAACCACCCATTAGCAGAGATTGGAGGTCCAACCATGCCTGGTGATCTTCATTCCACAAATCATCCAGAACAAGCAAGTACTTCTTCCCGTCCAGTAGTTTACGAAGGAGCTGCTGCAACTGGTCGTTCGATTTATTCTCAATGTCTTGCAGATCTCTCGTCATCTCAGGATCCCCTTGACACTCATCTTTGGCAGATTTCAGCATGTCTTTGATGATCACATACTCATCAAACTTTTCAGTATCCCCATGACACGCCCACAGCTTAGGCTTGAAACAGTTTTTAATCTTGTCATCATTGTAAACGAGCCGAGCAAGAGTGGTTTTCCCAAGTCCTCCTATACCTACGATCCAAACAACCGAAACTCTCTCCCTGGAGGAGGAATCAAGCAAATGCGCGATGATCTCCTTCTTATCCTCTTCTCTGCCAACTATTTCTTCCTCACGAGCAAAGGAGTGAGTTGTCCTCCTCCTCTCAATAGCAACAGTCGGTCCACTCCGATGCGGCTCTAACTGGAACTCCCTATCATTTTTAATCCGATCCAGTTTCTTCCTAAGTTCCTCAATCTTATTTGCCACTTGGAGCCGGTGTGCAAGCTGATTCGATTTGGAGAAGAAAATGCGTACCTCTTTCGAGATCTTGTTGCCAGAAGTGACCTTGCGCCTCAGATCCTCAGTTGTGACATCATCGAGCAATTCTTGTATGTCATACAGCACGTCCTTGAGCCTCTTGAGCCAGAGCTTGACCTGCTCGTTGTGCCATTGCTGCTTCTCAGCATCCAAAAGCAGAACTCGGATGGACAGGATGGTGCTCTCAAGGCTTAGGATCTCGTCCTTGGCACAGCAGAGCAACCGGATCTTCTGAGAAGCTGAGGAGCCTACAGGTTTTGCTATTTCAGTGGCGAGGGTCTTCAGTATGGAAGCGGCCAGGCCGGAAAGAACCGCTTCCGCCATTTCCAAAGGGACAGAAGCAGAGGTTGGGGAGTGTTTGAGAGGAGGTTACAGAGCTGATGCCTAAGTTGTGAGACAGTGTTTTGGTGCAATTGGCCATGGAACTGACCAATTAAGAAGACAAGAACGTGCGAATGTTAGGTGGGTGTGAAAGACCCCCATGTGGTCCAGAGAAATAATGGGAAGATGAAAAGCCTCTGGGTCAAAAAAAAAAAGAAAGACCCAAGTTGGTGTCAGATTGTTTTCTTCTCTTTCCCTTTCTCTCTTTTTCCGGTTTGACTCGTCTTTACCAAGAAGATAACATAAAAGATTAGATCAGACCGCGATTTCTTTCGGGGTTTAGGCCAGGAATTCTAAGGTACCGTATAACACCGTACACTTTACTTATGACTGTTTTATATTTCAACAATTTTACGATGGTATTTCCACGTTTTCACATCTATACATAAGTCACTTGGTATACTATCATGGAACAAATCTCACGATTGTATTGGCACATGAAACATTCTTACTTTATTTCTTTTCCACATCACATTGTCACAGACTTAAGTTAGTTATGAACCTATTTGGTTGTTTTCAAATTGCCCGATTTTTCGATAAAGTACAAATAATTATTTATGTGGTTTTCTAACTTATAAAACTAACGATTCCTGAAATTACCAACTTATGTTTGAGTCCACTTATCTATGCTTCTTTGATTGTTTCAAAAATTACAACTGTTTCATCGTTTTACCAACATTTGTTTGGGAGCAAGGAATTATTAATTCTTTCACGAAATTACTACCTATTTGTGGAGCTTAAACTACCAACGCTTTTTTGGTTAGGGACTCAAATTAAAATCGATAACTTTGTATAAGAATTAGTGACTTTAAGAAATTGGCACTTGATTCATTCTCTAAATAGCCGGTAATACGAAGGAATTAAACAATTTTGGTTGAAATTTCTTCATAAAAGACGATTGAATTTTATAATCATCTCGGCTATATGATGATATAATAAAACGTTATTATACGTTTCTGTGTAAATTTTAGATAATATAACTATATTCGCAGAAGTTGAGGATATACTTTATAATCGACATATTACGTGCTTATTTAACTGAAAAAAATGTATAAAGTGAGTAAAAGTTATAGAATTATCTTTGGCTAAAAACAATAGGAAATGTTCTTTATACACGCATAATACGTTTTAGAGCACTTACCGGTCGGTGATGGCGTCTTCTAGTAGTTACGAAAATGACAGCTGAGGCTTTCTATCTTCCCGAACAATGGCAGAAGATAGAAGCGAGTCTTCAGTAGGAATTATCCAAATTCAAATGATAAAATCAGACTGATGTATCTGTTGGGGTAGCTATTATTATACCCGACCATTACGAATGAACTAAATACGAGAATCAAGGGCGTTTAAACCTCCATAATACACCCGACCAACCCAAAAAAAAAAAAAATCCATACCACTATTATTTTCAAAATGGCAAAAGTATACTTTTAGTGCCAAAAGTTATGTGTGGGAGATCACTTTGATACCGAAAGTTTCGATCGGATCACTTTAGTGCTAAGGTTTTGAAAAAAAACGATTGTTTTAGTGCCAAGTCCGATTTGGTCCGCTGAAATTCTGACCTTATTTTATTGATACATGAAGTCAATGTGGCCACTGGAGAGTCCAATCAGCAGCATAAAGCCTTCACGACAGTGTTTTGGACATTATTCTTCCAATAAGAACCCTTAATCAGCCGATCCAAGGAAAAAATCCCAAATTTGAAACTCTAGCCCCAATTTCGATTTGCCCCAAAGAAATCACAGGTCATACTTGCAAATGGAAGGATTTACTAGCGGATTCAACAGTGCCTCAAACCTTAAATCAGCCCATTCAAAAAAATCCCCAATTTCAAAGCTGTCGGAACCTTGATTTGCCTTTTCCATTGAATTTCGCAAGCAAATCCACGAAGCTACATACCTATCACAGCCGGCGAGTGCGACGACGAGCAACGGGACTGTGAAGGGGAATGAGCAGGAGATGACATCGCGAACTTTGACATCCCTTTTCAAAATTGAAGAACTTGTCCCGGAAGAGAGTAGGATTGTTGTGATACTCCGCTCCAAGTCCATCCACATCTTATCATTCTCTTTCTCAGCTTTAGATTTTAGTTCTGGTTCCTCTTCATCGTCTCTCGGATGCAAACTTCACCGGGCAATGGGTTTTCGATGGCGCTTACAATGTTCCTAATAACTCCTTAGGATCCTTTCTAGCAACTTGTCCGAATGGAGTATGATAAGATGCTTGTGGACCTTGTGGTCATCTCTTGAAAATTAACCGAATTAGTGATGCTTGTGGACCTTGTGGTCAGACGATTGCAAATAGAGTTGGAGAGTCTCCTTCTCCCGGAGAAAATACGAACGCTTGAGAACTTCCTCCAAAACAAAAAAAAAACAAAAACAAAAACGGAGTAACGAATTCAGTTTGTATCTCTGACGAATATGGTTTGCCTCTTTTATATTTGGATGACTGCTATAAAAGAAAGAGGATATGGCCCCAAAACTAATGCGTGAGAGCCTTCATCATCTAACTCTATATATTGCCTTGAGATAGCATGACATCGCGCCTGGAAGGAAGAGGAAGGTTTTCGAAAACAGTCATGCGATTGGGTCAACCACTCGTACAGACACTCAATGTCCACGTAACCTTGGAGTTGTCAAAAAGCGATAGAGGTCGTCTCATTAAAGCTAGTGATTGAAGTCGGTGATTAAAGGAGAAGTTCTTGAGTATCGGATAGTTGCAATCTCGTATAAAAAACAATGGATCCAAAACAAGGTGCATCAATTCTTTTAACTTTATAAATATGTGATTCGCATATCTCTACGCGATGATCTTAGTTTGATGCATTGAAGTTATTAATCGCAGGTTACAATGACTTCATTAATTTCATATCCGTTGGCTTTGATAATTCTAACACAAGCATGGATCGAGATTCAGAATAAGATGATGACACGAAAGACAGCTTCAAAGCATGCTCTCTATAATCAAATTCCTAACTCTGCAATTCATATGGGCAAGTAATTATGCCAATACAGAATCAAGGCCAAGAAAGCACCATCTCTCTCCCCTCCTTTGTATCACCATCTGCCTGAAAACAACTTAGGTTCCTTAAAAGGATAGCGCTCAATCAAAAACAAACGATATCATATCGCTCCCCTCGTTCCTAATCAAACATCACACTCTATTCATTACACAATAAATAGAGACGATTACCCATGTGAGTGGGCTAATCTCTCATCTATCCGACATACATTCTCAATATAATGCACCAAGCACTAATATGCATAAATATCAAATAGACTTTTCGACTTCCATATTGACAAAAAACATCATCAATTACATATGTTCAAGGAAAAAATACAAATATTCAATACATCAACCTCTATGCAATCCTAGAGTTTTTATATGACTAAGAAAGACATCTCTAGGAATTAGCTTTGTCATAGGATCTGCTACCATTTTATGCGTAGATACATATTGTAGGTTTATTTCCTTTCGTGATACCATGTACTTGACATAGTTATACTTAATGTCTATGTGTTTGGTTTTGCCATGGAACATAAGATCCTTAGTGTAAGCTATTGCTGCCTGACTATCACAATAAACCTTCACAGGGTTTGCAGCATTTGTAGTAACACCCAAATGATCCAGAAATCTTATAAGCCAAACAGCCTCTTGTGCTGCCGTCAGTAATGCCACGAACTCGGCTTCCATGGTGGATAAGGCTATGCATTGTTGTTTCTTACTACTCTACGATATGACGCCATTATTTAGTAAGAATGCATTTTCAGAAGTGGACTTCCTCTCATCCAAATCTCCTCCCAAGTCAGCATCAGTGTAGCCCTCAAGGTGCAGATCACTTCCTTGATACGTCAGTGAATAATCGGCAATTGCTTTCAGATACCTCAAGATTCTCTTAACGGTAGTCCAATGTGCTTGACTTGGATTGGAATGATATCTACTGACCAGTCCAACTGCATAACATATATCAAGTCTTGTACACATCTTAGCGTACATGAGACTTCCAATAGCACTGGCATATGGAACGTTTTTCATACGTTCTTGTTCTTGTGGAGTCTTAGGACACATTCTTCGGCTCAACTCTTCACCATTTGCAATAGGAGTATCAATGGGTTTGCAATCTTGCATATGGAATCGTTCAAGAACTTTATTGGCATATATCTCTTGCGAAAGAGACAATTACTTTTTCGAACGATCTCTCGAAATCTTAACTTCGAGAATGCATGTAGCTTCACCCATATCTTTCATTTCGAAATTAGAAGATAGCCAACTTTTGACTGTCTTGACAAACTCCATATTGCTTTCAGCAATCAATATGTCATCAACATATAATGACAAAGTGACTTTTGGATCTCTTGATATACACACAATTATCTTCATTGATCATCTTAAAATCACATGCCACTATAGCATTATGAAAGCTATATTCCATTGTCTAGAAGACTGCTTAAGGCCATATATTGATCTCAGAAGTCGACAAACCTTTTGTTCTTTACCTTTTTTAACAAACCCTACAGATTGTTCCATATAGATCTCTTCATATAATTCTCCATTGAGAAAAGCAGTCTTAACATCCATTTGATATAACTCAAGATCCAAACTAGCCACTATTGCTAGAATAAGACGAATTGAGGTAAATCTTACCGCAGGAGAAAAAGTATCTTCATAGTCAATTCCTTCCTGTTGGTTATACCCTTTCGCCACAAGGCGAGCCTTATGCCTTTCAATTGAACTATCAATCTTGCACTCTATTTTGAGAACTCATTTGTTCATAATGGCTCTGCGTCCTTTTGGAAGATCAACTAGTTCCCAAACGTGGTTTGATCTCATTGATTCCATTGCTTTCATCCATTTTTTCTTATCAGGGCATGATAGAGCCTCATTTATATTTCTTGGCTCATCCTCTTCTAATAGAGCGGTCATGAAAGCTTCCCCTTCAATTTCAAAACGTTGTCGAGGAATGCTTTTGCGACTTGTTCGCCGTGGAGATGATTGTACCTGGGATACTTCATTCTCTATTATATCTCCACTAGGACAAGATAATGGTATTGATTCATCAAGTGGCTGCAATTGAGACTGGTTCGCACTCAACTCCCCACTTCTCACATTGCTCCCACTTAGATCATTATATCTAGCAGTTCCATTATCTTGATCTAAGGTCTCAAATAGGAAACAGTCTTCAACTATTTCGCCCTTTCTTGGAAAATCTTCTCTAAGAATGTGACATCTCTTGATTTAAATTCAGTCACGCTTCCGCTTTCTTGCTCATCTATGAACACATATCCTTTAGAGTGTTCTGAATATCTTATGAAGATACTCTTTTTGCCTCTTGGTGCCAGTTTTTCATATTTATGAGAGGACTCATGAGTATATGCTGCACAACTCCAAAGTTTAAGAAAGCTTAAATTAGGTTTTCGACCTGTCCATAACCCATATGGGGTGAAAGAGACTGATTTGAAAGGCACTTGGTGAAGAACATAGGTAGCAGTTAATAATGCATCACTCCAAAAAGTGATCGGTAAATTAGCTTAAGTCATCATGGACCTAACCATTTCTATTAAGGTTCTGTTTCTTCTTTCAGCCACTCCATTTTGTGGAGGAGTATATAGAATGTATAATTGTCTATCTATTCCTTTTTCATCACATAAATATCTAAACTGATCAGATAAATATTCTCGACCTCGATCGGATCTCTAGGCTTTTATTTTCTTATCTAACTGATTTTCCACTAAGATCATAAATTTCTTGAAACAACTTAATGCTTCCGACTTATGAGAAATCAGATAGAAATATCTATATCGAGTATAATCGTCAATAAATGTGATGAAATAAACAGCACCATGCCTTGCTTTTACATTCATTGGACTACAGATGTCTTTATGGACTAATTACAAAGGAAATTCAGCTCTAGTGTCATTTCCAAATGGCTTTCGTGTAGTTTTTCCAGCTAGGCAATGTTCGCAAATAGGCAATTCGACTTTTTCAATATTACATAATAGGCCATCTTTGGCTAATATATTCATTCTCTGTTGGCTAATATGACCAAGCCTAGCATGCCAAACATTCACATCATTTTCACAAGAATTGGAAGATGCAAATAAGGAATAACATACATTCACACTAGCATGTTCAATATCTAATACAATAAAGCCATCCACGAAATAACCAGAACCATAGTAAGTTGTACCTAACAACAGACCCACACCATTATTATGGAAATTCATACTAAAATTAAGTTTGACTAAAACTAATACAAAGATTAGATTTCGACGAATCTTTGGAGCATATAGGACATCGTGTAGGAATAATGTGCATCCACCACACATAATCAGTTGGCAGGTGCCGATTTCTTTCACTTTCACTCTGGAATTATTTCCTACATAGATCTATCTCACTCCACTTGGAATTCGTCGAAATTCCACAAACGTTTTTCTATCTCTAGCTACATGGTCTGTGGCACCTGAGTCTACAATCCACAAAGGATGAGATTTATTAAAAAATACAGAACTTGACACAAAACTAATACTTTTAAGAGTGCTCAGGGTTTCTACCTTCTTTGGCACACCACAGCCGCAAGCGAAGTAACCTTTCTTGCCACAGTTGTAACATTTCTTCCTTGAAATGTTTTTCTTTACGGGACACTTCCATTTTCCATGCTTCTCAAACTTTGGTTTCTTACTTGATGGTTCTACTCCTTTGCCTTTCCACTTCTTGAAACTACCATGGTGCTTGTGCTTGGAACCAAAAGCTCCATGTGAGTTAGAGCCAACAAAATACACATCAGTTTGTGTTTTAGCCGCCAGAAGACGATCCTCTCCCAACTCTAGATGGCGCATAGCATCCTCGAAGGTTGTGACATTCACATTGTGAGTCAAGTTAATCTTCATGTGTTCTCAATTATTAAGCAAGGAGCAAATTACAGCCTGTACTTATTGTTCATCAGACAATATATGACCAGCATCCTTCAGCTCGCTAATCATGTTCAACATCTTCCTCAGATGTTGTCTCATATTCTGCCCATGTGGCATCTTATATGTATCAAATATGATAGTAAGCCGTCTTAGTTTAGTGACAGAAGTCTGTCTAAATCTAGCTTCCAGGGCATCCCACATGTCTTTAGCATTCTCGTGTTGCCTGAACTCTTGCATTATATCATTATCCGTACTACTCAACAACGTAATACGAGCAGTTGAGTTCTTTTTCTTCCGAGCAGGTAAGGCTTCCTTGTCCCTTCCATATTCAGCCATGATCAGGTTAAGAGTTTCCAATGCCTCAATAAATCATCCAGAACAAGCAAGTACTTCTTCCCGTCCAGTAGCTTACGAAGGAGCTGCTGCAACTGGTCCTTCGATTTATTCTCAATGTCTTGCAGATCTCTCGTCATCTCAGGATCCCCTTGACACTCATCTTTGGCAGATTTCAGCATGTCTTTGATGATCACATACTCATCAAACTTTTCAGTATCCCCATGACACGCCCACAGCTTAGGCTTGAAACAGTCTTTAATCTTGTCATCATTGTAAACGAGCCGAGCAAGAGTGGTTTTCCCAAGTCCTCCTATACCTACGATCCAAACAACCGAAACTCTCTCCCTGGAGGAGGAATCAAGCAAATGCGCGATGACCTCCTTCTTATCCTCTTCTCTGCCAAATATTTCTTCCTCACGAGCAAAGGAGTGAGTTGTCCTCCTCCTCTCAATAGCAACAGTCGGTCCACTACGATGCGGCTCTAACTGGAACTCCCTATCATTTTTAATCCGATCTAGTTGCTTCCTAAGTTCCGCAATCTTATTAGCCACTTGGAGCCGGTGTGCAAGCTGATTCGATTTGGAGAAGAAAATGCGTACCTCTTTCGAGATCTTGTTGCCAGAAGTGACCTCGCGCCTCAGATCCTCAGTTGTGACATCATCGAGCAACTCTTGTATGTCATACAGCACGTCCTTGAGCCTCTTGAGCCAGAGCTTGACCTGCTCGTTGTGCCATTGCTGCTTCTCAGCATCCAAAAGCAGAACTTGGATGGACTGGACGGTGCTCTCAAGGCTTAGGAGCTCGTCCTTGGCACCGCAGAGCAACCGGATCTTCTGAGAAGCTGAGGAGCCTACAGGCTTTGCTATTTCAGTGGCGAGGCTCTTCAGTATGGAAGTGGCCAGGCCGGAAAGAACCGCTTCCGCCATTTCCAAAGGGACAGAAGCAGGAGGTATTGAGGGGTGCTTAAGAGGCGGTTACAGAGCTGATGCCTTTGTTGGTGGTTTGTTTATAAAAATAAACTAAGAGGTGTATTGTCCCACATCGAAAGTATGTGAGTGCGCACGCGGATTAAATTTGGCACAAATCAATAGTTATCATTATTTTCTTGTGAAACAGTGCGACTATTCACGAAGTATTCTGACGACATTCGAAAGGTTGTGTCTATTCAATCAACGGTTATTTTCTAAGGCATTCTTACAACCTTTTGAATGTTTGTGTCTCTGCGAAAATAACTACCGATTCATACATGAAAAGGTATGATTGAATAAACTGTTTGGACACGAAGAGTTGCATGAGAATTAACTACTTTTCGGACTCAAAAAGGTGTGTTCGTTCTCATTATATATTCAAGTGTTCTATTTATTTTCAAAAAATAATCTTCAATTCTTCTCTCAATTTTGGTTTTTTGAACACAAAAGAAATACGGCCTTTGTTTTCAATTGTTTCCTAGAGAGATCTTGGAGAAATATCAGAATTGCTATTTGTTATTCTCACCGAGACTTTGTTGTATCCTAAAGGAAATTTACTGAAAACCATTAGCAATGTTGTGGGGCAAATAAATCATTAAAGAGAGTGATTACACGCCTCAAAGTATGATTCCATTGTTCATCCCATTTCCGACGAAATTTTCCAATAATTTTAAGGATTTATTTATGCAATAATGGAGTCGGACTTTGATTATGGAATCTCCATGAATTAGAGATGGCGATGGTTTACTAAGTGTCGTTAGTGATGGCAAATTAGAAGATTTCGCAAGAAGAAAGTGGGCATGCTCTGCTTGATATGAGCAATAGTTTTTACATGGCTAGTATATGTGTGCAGTGGCAAAGAAAAAGGGAATTTCTCGTAGCAACTCCACTGTGGAAGAGAGAGGGGCGATTAGAATCATGAGATCGATGCCGAGTTTCCATAACGAAGTGGACACAGCAATCAGACAAACCAAAAGAAAATCAAAGACAAATCCCGGCTCATTTCAGACTGTAAATTTCGCTTTGATACTTGGTCAATGATGAACTTCCCATTTATTGCTAAGAGAGCGATTAAAATTGAATCATTCATGCTATTGCTGTTATTTAATAAGGAACATTTGGAGAAGGGGTTCTTGAAATTTCAACGAACTTAGTTTCATCTATTTTGTGTGCTTTTGTTCGGTGAATTTTAGTTTTGAATACATAATCGGATGGGGCTCGTTGAGACAATTTTGAATGGTCAACAGTTACCAAAGGTCGCCGAACAGCGACTCACACGCTTACACACCCCGACAATGGGAATGAATATTAAGGATATACGTAAGATGTAGACTGAGTCAATGGCAATTACGCATAATTATATGTGCTCTCATACTTGCTAAGCATATTATTAAAATAACATTTTCTCTATTTATTGGAAATATAGAAAACCAAAGTTTTCTTAACTTAAAGTGTGAGGGGTGTTTGGCATTCTACAGAGTACTCATCCTTTGAAGGATGGAATTTGATTTTAGAGCTATCAAAAGTGTATTGCTTGGATATAGTGAAAAATAGTAAAGCTTATTTGTTTCTTGATATTCACTAAAAGACACCTTTTAGTACTTAATTATAAACTTGGATTAGTCCATGGTATCTTTGCACTCTTAATTTGCTATCTAAGATTAAAAAAAAGAAAAAAGAAGGGAGAATGGTGGAAAGTCTCGAAAACAAAGAGAGATAATTTTCATTCGAAGGTTCGTAAAAGTTTTTTATTGAGGGCTTATTTATCTTTAGAACTGATATTACTTGAATCATTGTGATTGACAAGTATCTACCTTTCATATTGAATATGAAATATTTTGGTAATGTAGATACTATCTCATGAATTGAAGTTTTAAAAAAACATAGTGGGGCTTACTCTTTAAGTCAAAATGATTACATTGAAAAGATGTTAAATAAATTTATGCATCTTGGCTTCAGAGAAATGAGTACTCCATTTGATTCAAATATGAAATTAAATCATAATTCTGGTAAAGCAATAACACAACTTAAATATGTGAGTGCTATAAGATCTTGAATGTATGCAATGCAATGTTCTAGACCTGAGATTACATTTTTCATGTGTTAGTTGAGTAGATATTTTAGTAATCCAAATATAAAACATGGTAATGTCGTCACAAAGTTTTAGTTAAGAGAACTAAAAGATTTGTGATTATTCTATAATAATTATCCGGTTGTATAAGAAGGATACATTGATATTAGTTGGATTACAAGTGTGGGAGATATACATTCCACTTATATATAGATCTTCACATTAGGGAGATGTGATGTATTTTGGATAAACAAGAAAAAAAATAAGTGCAATTCACTCAATGATAGAAGAGAAATTCATTGCTTTAGCAACAACTAAAAAAGAGGTTAAGTGGATTAGAAATCTATTATTAGATATGAAATTATTGCATATTCTTATGCCTCTTATTTCTATTCATTGTAACAATCAGGCTAATTTGGCAATAGCTTATAGTAGCGCGTATAATAAAAAGTCTAGACTTATTAGCCTAAGGCATAAGTGCATGAGACAATTGATCAAGAGGGTACCATAACAATTGTCTATTTGAGGTCGAGCAAAAAATTTGATTGATATCTTTACAAAGGCTTTACCAAGAGATGTGGTAAAGGTGACTTCAAAAGAAAATGGGCTGAAACCCTTTACTTAAAATCATCAGTAATGGTAACACAACCTGAAACTAGTATATCACTAGTTATAAGGTTTAATGGGTAAAAACAAGTTACTGATAGTGATTGTTTGATGCTGACATTAGCCCAGACATAATAACTCAGTATCGTCTGTTACGTTTAGAAGTTGAGTTATACTCTCAATGAAGTATAATACGTTTTAGTAGCGTGTTCATTAGTAATAGAAACACGTGAAAATACTTCACCTATATGAGCTTAGAAGTGGTGTCGCTTCTTACGAAAGTTAGGGTTGCTTTCTAGAGAGCTCATGAAACAGGTACAAGCACAAGACCATAATAGTACTGAGTAACTATGAACTTCTCATTGAAACAAGAGGTTAGTATATGTGTGGTATGTCCGATTCTGTTACATAAGTAACAAGTTTAAAGCCAAGCTACTTGTCACTTTAATAGAATTTTGAGATACTTGCACTAAATAAAGGTTTAACTCGAAAGATACATTTATGTATGTATATTAGTCTCATGGGAATGTTGGCTGTAAATTTTATAAAAATATAATTTTGTACTTTTATTTTTTACAAACAAAGTGGGGGATTGTTGGTGGTTTGTTTGTAAAAACAAACTAAGAGGTGTCTTGTCCTACATTGAAAGAATGTGAGTGCGCGCATGGACTAAATTTGGCACAAATCAATCATTACCATTATTTTCTAATAAAACAGTGCGACTGTTCACGAAGGATTCTGACGACCTTTGAAAGGTTGTGTCTATTCAATCAACGGTTATTTTCTAAAGCACTCTTACAACCTTTCGAATGTTTGTGTCTCTTCGAAAATAACTACCGATTCATACATGAAAAGGTATGATTAAATAAACTGTTTGGACACAAAAAGTTGCATGAGAATTAACTACTTTTCGGACGTGAAAATGTGTGTTCGTTCTCATTATATATTCAAGTGTTATGTTCATTTTCAAAAAATAATCTCCACTTATTCTCTCAATTTTCGTTCTTTGAACACAAGAGAAATACAACCTTTTTTTTTTAATTGTTTCCTAGAGAGGTCCTTAAGAAATATCAGAATTATTATCTGCTATTCTTACCGAAATTTTGTTGTATCTTGGAGGAAATTTGCCGAAATCCATTAGCAATGTTATGAGGTAAATAAATCTTTAAAGAGAGTGATTACACGTCTCAAAGTCTGATTTCATTGTTCACCCTACCTCCGATGAAATTTCCAAACAGCCTTAGTTGTGAGACGGTGTTTTGGAGCTGCCTCGTGACCAACCCTCATGCATTAGTTTATAGCGAAACCAACGACACCCTCATGTTACTTCGTGAAAACTCGAGCACTCTTCTACTAATTAAAAAAACATATCATTGAAAAAACCCCGAGTAATGGTCCACAGCGATCCCTATGCACACGAAAGATGAAATCACGAGTAATTTATTATTTAGATGTATGTAAGAATAACAATACGTGGTGAATTATAAGTTCTTGAGTGAATCTCACAATAACTTTTTATTAACTATTAGCATTTTTATTGGTTCAAAACAGACCGTAGCCGTTGTATAATTAATTCTTATATCTATGCGGAAAAATCAAATTCTGGCCGGTGGGAATGGAACTGACCAATAAGAAGACGAAAGATTAAAGGATGTGGACATGTTGGTGGGTGGGAAAGGCACATGGGGTCTATATAAAAAACATATATAGAAAGAGGAAAAGACGAAAGATTAAAGGCCGAAAACCATTTATGAACATAGTAAACGCCTTTATCTGAGCGTAGGTTTTTTATTCTTCTTTCTAATTGATTTTTCACTTCAATCATATATTTTTTGGACATAATATACGCTTCATCCTTTGATCTTAGGAGATAGACATATAAATGCTTACCGCAATCATCCACAAATTTAATGAAATACTTTTTACCATCATGTGTTGACATGGCATTAAATTCGCATATATCAGTGTGCACCCAATCTAATAAGTTCGAATTTTTGCTAACACTACTGGGAAATGGTCTATTTGTCAATTTAGACTTAGCACAGATTTCAAGTTCATCTAATTCACCGTCAAAACTTTTAAAATCTGACCTTTTCATATCGTTTAAATAGCGAGAATTTAAATATACTAATCTACTATGCTATAAAAAAGGAGAGTCAATAATATAAGCAAAAGATACGATATTATTATCATTGATACACGATTTGTTGAAGTATCTTTGTAAAACAAACAAAAATATTGCCTTTTTTAATCCCACATAAGATAGAAAGAAGGGTCAAGTCTTTTTATCAGTTAGAAGACTATTATAGTCTTTCAGAATAAAGAAATGGGCAAATGGGCTAGACTCCACTATACTCACGTGCAAGTGCGCGTGTGATTGTGACCGTCCAGACATGAACGGTTGTGTCCGAACGAAATTTGTCACTTACGAACGGTTGTGTCCAAAACGGTCATGTCCGAATTGCAATTTTTCAGACATGAATTGGTGCGATGTTTTGGACATGAATTGATGTAATGTTTCAAATATGAATAGGTGTTCTTACATGGGCAGATTATCTAACAGACAATTCTATTTAGTTTCTATTATCAACTTTCATTTTGTGTTTTCCTTCAAAAAAGAGACAACCATCTTTTTATTATTTCGCAGAGAGTTTTAGGAGATTTACTAGAATTGCTATTCAGTATTCTTGCTATGACTTTGTTGTATCCTAAAGAAAATTTTTCAAAAACCTATAGCAATTTCGTGGGGCAAATTGATCATAAAAGAGAGTGATTACATGTCTCAAAGTCTGACTATAATGTTACTTCATTTCATTACATTTTTCCAACACAATTGATACATGATATCATTAACATAACCCTTTCCCATAAATAGACTATTATTCGACAGGATAACCTTGTTGGATTCAAGTACAACTTGATAACCCTTCTTATAAAGCATGATGGTCCTCTTCTATGCCCTTGTGCATTTCACATATGTGCTTATATGCCCAGCCGTGTACTCGTAAAATTAATTCGATGTGGGTACGAATCCTTGGGGTAAATTCCGCGGAGTACTTGGCTGAATGTGTGTTTTCGCGATTTGTTCCATCAAGGATTCAAGATAGCCTTCGTGAGTTCCATGGTGAGTGGCCGGGCGAAATTTCGCTAACCAAAACGGTTATTTTATTACTATTAAATTCAAAATTATAGAATAATAAGAAATAACTGTAATGCCTTTGTGGACAATCCCACTGTTTAGCCAGTTCACAATAGTTATCACAAATATTTTTTAATAATAACTCAAATTTCAATAAACAAAGTATGATAATTATTGATTAGCGCCAAATTTATTCCATGTGCACACTCACATCCTTTCGAAGTGAGATAAGGTGCCTTTTAGTTTGTTTACGAGCCACCAACTCCGCTGGTAACCACCGCCGGACTTCCATCTTGGATTAGATAACTGCAACCGCGTAGTTAGAATCGTTGCCTTCAAATGCTAAAAAATTAGGTTATTAAGATCATAAAGTATTATCAACTTGCGACATTTGTATATTCATTTAGCATTTGGGTACATTGAGAAGAATTTCTTTTTTGCTCTGGTTTTGCGTTAATTTATCCTGCAAATCTTGCCTTTTAGCTTTTGCTTTTTCTCTATTGGCTTGATTTATCTAATCCAACCAGTTGGCACGCGCCAATAATTGAAAACATTTGAGCAAGTTTCGGTGCACATAAATTAGCAATTCCATGACCAGGACCACTAGCCATGATTTTGTGGGGTGGAAGTTTCAATAAGCAGGAGAATCCAACGTGATCCCGCCTAGGAAGAAGAAAACATTTGAGCAAGTTTCGATGCGGAAGCAATTAAAAAAAACAAAAAATAAAAGATGGGATATGCGTATACAACTATTCATAATTTATAAATTCGTGCAAGGCAATGAAAAGTATCCCTGTACCTTTTTAAATTTGATTTATATGTCCAAGAGTAGTTAGCTTTGTAGCTCTTGCATTTGTCTTGCACGTGGAGTAAAGACTTCAAATCCCAAAGTGCAACTAACTTCGCGAGGAGATCTAGACATCCTCACCCGTGCAGAGTTGGATGATCGTTGGTGATTATGCTTCCAAAGGGCCATTCGGCAGCTAATACAGAATCATATGGTGACTCGTACTAAGTACGAATCGCTAATGTTAGTCATCACCGGTGCGTGGACGTCAAAATCTAGCTCATGGGGACAAGATATCAAAAATCGCGAATACATAATTCAAGTGGGGTGAGACGAGATAATTAATTTTTTTTTAAAAATGTTTTGAAAGTAAAGAGATTGATTTGTGCCTAACATAATCCCAAATCGGAGAGCTATCTCCAAAAGCGAGCTGAAAGAGGGAAAGGTCTTAACAGACATAAGAATCAAGTTGACAAGTGTGCTAATAGCACCAATTAATAAAGATTCCACCGCATATTAAACAATGCCGGATTTCTGTTGCGTCGGTTGCAGTGGTACATGTTGCTGAATTGCCTCTAACCAGTAACCACCGTCGGTCAAATCACGTAAATCGTTTGTGTTAATTTCACTTTAGCTTTTATTGTTTGGTTTTGTGTAACATTTTGTGTTTGAGTAGTAATTAAAAACAAAAGTTTCGAAACGATTATCTACATACACACGGATCTTTTGATAGGTGATGAAATCGGCTAATTTCAGTGTTTCGGTGACGAGGTTGAAAAATACTGGCCATTTTCACCGGCAGGAAATTAAACAGCGCCTTACGCTGATAGTTATAAAACATCATTTTTATTAATGTAGAGAGTCGTAATGACAATAAATTAGTGAAGGGAAGACAACTCTTCATTCTATAAATAATTATTTTCAAACACATCTATTCATTCTCATAGGAGATAAATTCGGACACAGCTCTTCATTTTCAAAGGAAGTTAGTTCAGACACTACTCTTCATGTCCGAATCGATAATTATGTCTAAATAGATACAAACACTCCAAAGGTAATTCGAAAATAAATGATAATAAAAAATAATTGTGACTTCGTTGTGAACAGTCACACTATTTTGCTTATAAAAATGGTTATTTTATTGTTATTAAATTCGAAATTATAAAATAATAAAAAATAACTACAATTTTTTTTTTGTGAACAATCGCACTTTTTCACTAGGACAACAATAGTTATCAATTATAATTTTTAATAATAACTTCAAATTTCAATAACCAAAGAATAGTATTTGTGATGATCCGAAAATCCTCACCTGCTTACGGATGAATTATTATTTAATGAGTTTGGATTATGAAATAAGTAATAAGAAATTTTTATATGAACTCTCGAGTATTTTTAAGGAATTTTTATGGATCCCATACTATTTTTGGGGACACGATATTTTAAAATTAGGTCTCATCGAGTCAAATACGTAAGAAATAAGGGCAATTAGGGACAGAATTGGGACACATGGCCAACGAGGACATGCGGGGGGCCACGTGTCACATGTGACAATCGTGGGTCACACACGTGTGACACGTGTCACGTGCTTGACACGTGTCACCGTTTGATTAGTCTGCAAGCTGCTCAAGCTGCTGATTCATCACAAGTTGACTCTCCTGCAAGCTGCGACAAGCTGATGATTGCAAGGTGACTGGTCTAAGTTGACTAGACCATTATAAATAGAAATGACGTCGGTTCATTCAACAACTATTGTCAAAAACCTCTGTCGTTACCTTGCTGAAACACCAATCACCATTTGACTGCCCTTGGCCATCCAACCATCACGCGATCGTGTCGCCGTCCATGACTACCTTAGCACCATTCAGTACCCTAGCCACGATCTTCCTAGGTCGATGTGGCTGACCTAATTGTTGCCCGACCATCAGTGCGTCTATTCGTTCATCTGATCATTCGTTCATTTGATTTCTCGTTTAATCGAGGCAAGTAGACCCTTATCCTTATTACTATGCTTTCTATGATTACTGATGCAAGTGTTGGATTCCGACGGATAATGATTTGTCATAGAGAATTTGGTTGCGATTCTGAGATCTACTGCCTATGAGAATCGTGTTTGCTTTTTTAGTATTCTGATATCTGCCGTTGACGTGAGATATGATTGGTTGTTTTGGACGATCCTCAATTTTTTTATGTTATAGATTGTTTAAGAACTTGGAATAGAATTCTTCTGCCGGGTGTAATTCACTTATTCCCCTACTGAAATCACCTTTTAGTTCACTGAGATGTCTATGGATACGATGCCCATATGTCAACATATGTATGGCGATCTGATAAAGATTAGCCATACATATGAATTGTTTGCTGATCCTCATTCAAAGATATCTAATCTACAAGTTGGTTCCCCCCAAGATTTACATAGATGAAGGACCCCCTAAAAGGAATATTGAAGCATGAATATAAGGGCGATAAACTATTGCGGAATAGGAAGATGGATAGGCCCTATAGTTCTTGAAAAACTCGATCCCTTCGCCTCTCATCTCTATGTAATGGGGAATTCGGCCGAGGCATCGGATGAGGATACAAGAGAAATTTCGGATGCTAACTCTAAGGAATCAGTGGGTGGGCGTAGTGTTTCGAAGCTGATTACTCCTCTGTAGTATTCATCCCGTTAAAGCCTTGATTGTTTTTTACTTAGAGCTTCCACATGGGCCGATTAGTCTGATTAAGGAAAAAGATTAAAAAAGAGAGTGAGGATTTGGAAAGCCTTCCCAATATGGTGTGGACGATATGAGACGCTATAGTAATTGTTGACTAGTGTCAAATCTAATCTCCATACGTACCCATATTCTTTCGATGCGAAGCAAGAAACCTTTTAGTTTGTTTACTAGCCATGAACTCCGCCGCTAGCCACCGCCAGTCTTCCATCTCGGATTAGGTAGCTGCACCCGCGTGCCTAGAGGGGTTGCCTTCGAATGCTAAAAAATTAGGTTATTAGATAAAAAAAAGTATTATCAATATGCAATATTTGTGCGGGTTGTGTGCGTGCCAGCGCGTGCGTGTCTATATATAAATTGATGTTGTATTCGGGTACAAAAGAAGAATTTCTTTTTCGCTCTGGTTTTGTGTTAGCTTATCCTGCAAATCTTGCCTTTTAGCTTTTGCTTTTGATTTTACTTTATTGGCTTGATTTATCTAATCCAACCAGTCGGGATGCACTAATAGTTGAAACTTGCCGAGCTAAATATAAATTAGCAATTTCTTGACCAGGACCGATAGCCATGCGTTTCTAGTCGTTGCTTTTGTGTGGTGAAAGTTGTTAGAATATATTATTTTTGATATATTTAATTGTGTACTTTGTTAATTGTTACTGTAATTATTAATTGATCTAATAAAGGTAAGATATATATAGTTTCCTATTCTAGTCAGATATGGGGCTGGATAGTATGAGTTGAGATAAAATTAATCTTTGATGAGGCGATAGATTTCATTCTCTATAAATAGAGTTCAAGTCCCTCCTCTAAACCCTAATATCCCCATAACCTCATATGTAGAATTATTTGAAGCGATAATGAGAGACCGTCTTATTGAAGCTAGTGATAAAGGGGTTCATAGAGGAGAAGCTCTTAAGTATCGGATTCTCGCAATTTCGCATCAAGAACGATGAATACTAAACATGGTGTGTTAATTCTTTAACTCTAAGGATTAGGTATTTGTGTATCTGTACGTGTGTATCTTGGGTCGCTGCATGTCGATGAAATACGCAGCTTACATGTGGTATCAAAGCCTGTACGTATCAAGTCGCGAATCGCGCTCTTAGTGTTTTTTCGAAATTTTATTTGTATCGAAATCGAAAGAAAATTATATATTCGGAAATTACTCGACAAGACGAGCAAAACCATATAAAGATCGTTGCCGGCAACCTCTGGACGCGCCACCAAGCACTACCACTCACCGGTGGCAATTGGGCGTGTGGTGGCCACGCGCCCCAGGCGTTACACGCGCTAATTTGAGCCTCGCACGTGCGCTGCACGTGGGGGCTGATGTCAGCATGACGTCATCTTAGCTTGGGCAGACCCGACCCAATTCCATTAACTCGACTCGAACCTTTGACCCGACTCGGATAGTTGAACGTTGACTCGAACCGTTCGGTTAGATCGGTCGTTGACCGGTTCGACCGAACCGCCTCGACCCGGTTCGCTAAATCGATTCAGGGGTAGCGGTCAGACCGGTTTGAAGACCGGGTGAGACGCTGAACACGTGCGTTGCACGTGTCAGCGCAAGGTCCTCAAGCGCCGAAGCTTCTGGTGGTGCATGAGCGCGTATGTGTGATTTAATAGGGAAGTTTCAGGTACCGGCGTGCTCGTATGCTCATGCTCTACAATATGGTATATTTATTTTACATGTTTGGCACTTTTATGGATGGAAAATACTTGTGGAACTCCAAATACGTGTATATTTTGGAGTATTTTTTTTTTGCATATTTCCAAGTATTTCTCTATGGTTTTATGAAATATAAGTGCAAAGCTCACATGTAAATACCACATATGGATATGTCGAGGATGATTTATCAGTTACATATTTATGGTTTGACATGAATTATTGAGATACCAACGAAAATTAGCATGCATATGGTAAGATGATTGCCCCTAATTTCTGAAATTGCATGCATATGGTAAGTGTGAAATATAAAGTTGTATCCCAGTTTCAAGTAAATTCAGTTGGGTTGTGATCGCCAAAGCGGCACGCTTGGTTGAGTTTAGTAAAGAACATGTTTTATTATATTTGGATGTCTTCTGTTTTAAGCGTACTTATAATCCCAAAGGAGGTGATTGCGTATTGATGCATGGAGGGTTACATGTACAGCATATGGTCGAGAATTGATTAGTCTAAGTGCTGTCACACGCACAAAAGTGATGATTAACAAAGATTGAAATAGATTCTTATGGTCGATGTAATGTAGGGAGTATACAACTACATGTCATGTTTTCTGCCCAATGGTGATTATATGATGATGCATGTATCTCTCAGGGTGAAATTTCACATTATGCTAATTAAAAATATTGTGTATTTTTCAGTCACATTTTCTGTGAACGGCAACTCCATAGCTATTGAGATTATTGCTGGTAGTAATTTTAAGAAGTGGAGAGATGTTTTATGTTTGGTATGGAATTAGCGGATGTTCATATTGCTCTTAATGAAGATAGGCCAACAGCTCTTACTGATGAGAGTACAGATGCCCAAAAGGCACTTTTTGCTGCTTGAGAAAAGAGCAATACGATTTGCTTACTATCAATGAAGCGGTCCATACAGGAACATCTTAGAACTGATTTTGCTGCTGACATCACTGTTAGACAAATGATGGAAGCCTTAGTGGCTAGAAATCGTAACTCTCCTAATGTTAGGGTTGGGACATATGTCAGGATTGTTCAGTTTGAAGTATTATGGTTCTGCTGGTGTTGGGGACTCTGTCACGAGAATGGTAGATCTGCAATCAAAACTTAAGGGGCTTAATGTTCCAATTCATTATGCTTGTATCATACATCATGCGCTTAATTCTCCTCCACTTGAGTTTGGTATTATCCAAACACAATATAACACTGCTGATCAGGGATGAACAATCAACGACTTGATTACAAGGGTGGTGTCAGAAGAGACCAAGCTGAAGAAAAGTAACACACATATGGTTATGTATGCTGCTTCTAGTTCCGGTGCCAAGAAAGGTAATGGCAACAAGAATCGTAAAGGAACTCATTCAGCTACTGGTCAACATGACAACTTGGGTCCAAAGAAATCGACCTTTAAAAGGGACGGTAATGCTGGTAAAGATGGTCTTTGCTTTTTCTGTAAGAAGAGAGGACACGTAAAGAAAGACTACGCTAAATATAAGAATTGATTATCTAAACGTGAACCTAAAGGTAATGGTTCTTTGGCATTGATTTGTGAATCTAATCTATCAGAAGCCTTATCTTGTTCATGGTGGCTAGATAGCGATGCAACTAATCATGTTGCGTTTACCATACAGGGATTCACAAACCGGAGGAAGCCAAATAAGGATGAATCAAAGCTCACCGTAGGAAACAACAATAAAGCTGATGTCGAGTTCGTGGGAGATGTCATTTCAATTCTAGATTCTGGTTTGAATTTGATGTTAAGGAATACATTTTATGTACTTTCTTTTAGATGGAATTTAATTTCCGTATCAAGTTTGGATATGTGTGGTTACTCTTTTCAGATCAAACTCTGCAATTTCTATTTCTCTTAATTCAAATAAAATTGGGTATTGCACGATGTCCAATGAATTGTACAGATTATGTTTGTCTCCCAACGAAATAAACGTCGCTTATACAGCTGAAAATGTTGTTTCCAAAAGGCCTCTACCTAAGGAATAGTCCTACGCAATATGGCACAAATGTCTTGGTCACATCTCTAAAGAAAGAGTGGAAAGATTGATAAAGGCTTCCATTCTACCCACTCTTATAAGTTACCTAGACACATGCATAGACTGCTGTAGAGGTAAGATGACCAGAATAAAGAGGAAAACTGCAGTTCGTAGTTCTCATTTGTTAGAGATCATTCATACAGATATAAGTGGATCCTATACAGTAACGTTGTGTAGAAATTTTTATTTCATCACATTTATAGATGATTATTCCTGATATGGTTATCTGTACTTGATTAAGGAAAAATCCGAATCTCTCGATAAGTTCAAGATTTTTCGAACTCAAGTCGAGAAACAGTTGGGAAAGGTCATAAAAATTGTCAAATATGACCGCAGTGGTGAGTACTATGATCGATATGGCGATGCTGGACAGCTTAATGGGCCATTCGCCAAGTACTTGGAGGATTCTGGAATCTTGGCTCAGTTTACTATGCCCGGTAGTCCTGAACAAAACGGTGTAAATAAAAGGCGTAATCGCATTTTTATGGATATGGTGAGGAGTATGATCAGCAGATCTAATTTACCTGGTTTTTTATGGGGTGAACCTTGAAAACGGCATTTTATGTATTGAATCGTGTTCCTACTAAATCTGCGCCACTTACTCCTTTTGAATTGTGGACTGGACGGAAGCCAAACTTGAATCATTTGAAGGTTTAGGGATGCCCTGCAAAAGTAAAATTGTATAATCCAACTTTGAACAAGTTGGACTCCAAAACTATTCGTTGTTATTTTATGTCTTATCCAGATCATTCAAAAGGATATGGATTTTATAATCCCAATGGAGGAACGAGAATTATGGATTCACAGACAAGGAAATTTCTGGGGTGATTGCTCACAAACTGTTGAGGATAACAGCACGGTGAGTACTCCTATGTCGTTTTCTATACCTATACAGACATTTGTGGAAGTTTCAGTACCACAAATTGAACCTGTTGACGCTCAGGAACCTGTTATTGAAGAAGTTTATAATAAAGTTCTTCAAGCCTCTCAGGAACAAAATGAGGTAGAATATGCTCCTCTAAGGAGATTTGTTAGGCAGAAACGATCCCCTATACCATTATGATATATAGTCTATCTGGGAAAACATGATTATGATATAGGTTGTGTTGTTGATCCCGTAACTTATACAGAAGCTATTTCTTTTCCTCAATCTAATTTATGATTAGATGCAATGAAAGATGATATGTTGTCTATGAAACATAATGATGTTTGGGAATTTGTTGAATTACCTGAAGGTTGTTATAAACCTGTTTGTTGTAAATGAATTTTTAAGACAAATAAAGACTTCGCAGGAAAGATTGAAAAATTTAAAGCTAGACTAGTAGCTAAGGGATTTACTTAGAGAGAATGAATAGCTTATGAGCCAAATTTTTCTCCAGTTTCTTCTAAAGACTCTTTTAGAGTGATTATGGCCTTAGTAGCTCATTTTGATATGGAGCTTCATTAAATGGATGTTAAAACTGATTTTCTGAATGAAGATCTAAATGAACAAGTTTTTATGGTGCAACCAGAAGGTTTTGCAACAGATGGCACAGGTAATTTAGTTTAAAGATTAAAAAAATCTATTTATGGTTTAAAGCAAGCTTCCAGACAGTGGTACTTAAAATTTCATAGTGTTGTTACTTCTTTTGGTTTTGTTGAGAACAAGTTAGATCAATGCATATATTGCAAGGTCAGTGGGAGAAAATTTATTTTTCTCGTTTTTTATGTTGATGACATCTTACTTGCTAGCAGCAATATTACATTGATGCATGAGACAAAAAGGATGTCACAAAATTTTGATACGAAAGATCTTGGTGAAGCTTCTTTTGTCCGTGGTATTGAGATCTATATGGATTGTTCTCGCCATATATTAGGCCTATCTCAGAGGGCTTATATTGATCGTATTTTGAAAAGATTTAATATGCAAAAGTGCAAGTCAGGGATTGCTCCAGTATGCAAAGGTGATAAATTGAGTCTTTCACAATGCCCTTATTCAGAATATTGAGAAAACACAAATGAAGAATATACCTTATGCTAGTGCACTTGGTAGTATCATGTATGCTCAAGTTTGTACTAGGCCAGACATTGCTTTTGTAACGGGACTGTTAGACAGATATCAATCGAATCTAGGATACGATCACTGAATTGCTACCAATAAGTTTTGAGGTATTTAAAAAGAACTAAAGATAATATGCTGATTTATAGATGTGTTCAGAACTTGCAAATAGTGGGGTATTTAGATTCAAGTTATGCTAGCTGTCAGGATGACAAGAAGTCGACAACAAGGTATATCTTTATGTTAGTAGGTGGTGCAGTATCATGGAAAAGCGAGAAACAGAAAACGGTACCATCATCTACTATGCAAGCGGAGTTCATAGCATGCTTCACAACTGCTACTCAGACTATTTGGCTCCGGAATCTCATTAGGGAGTTGACCGTATTTAATTTTGTTGATAGACCCATACAGTTATATTATGACAATAGATCTGCAGTGTTGTTCATTAACAACAATAGAGGTCTCAAGGGGTCTAAGTATATGGAGGTCAAATTTTTTATCATAAAAGAATCTGTGTAGAATGGTGACGTTGCAGTAGAACATATAACTACAAATGCTATGATTGCTTATCCACAGATAAAAGGTATACGCCCTTGTGTATTTGAACGACATATCATTAACATGGGCTTAAAAGTATCATGGGATGCCATTGTTTAGTGGGAGCTCTCTAGTTTTTGCTCTAATAAACTTTACAGTGTTATGTTACTTTTAGTAATGATTCTCAGATGTATTATACTTTTACATTCTTTGAAACTTTTTTGAATGCGATATTGTTATTCAATGCATATCTGTTAAAAATCTAAAGGAATTGTGTAAACCTTGAGTGATGGCTGGGACATTTATTTTAGCCAAAAGACTTATGTCTTGTTACACGTAAAATATAGTTAACTATAAAGTTGAGACATATGTTGGTTCGTTGGAACCGTAAATATGCTCTCTCGTGACATATCCGATTTCGTGATATAAAGTGAGAGAATAGTGATTGACAAGAAGGATAACATATAAGGTGTCTCCATTATTTGATATGTTATCCATTTGTCATACTACCATATCAAATCCATATCAATAAAGTTAAGAGTATTCGTGATCATAGATGGCTCTATGTCTTCTGACGCAGTTACTGGCATGATTCGGTGCTTGAGACTTTACAGGATCGGATTGACTTTTGAAAATTATCTCTAGACCAATATAAAGATGCGCATATATAATATAGTTACAATTAATTTAGCCCAAGTGGGAGAATGTTAGAATATATTCTTTTTGGATATATTCAATTGTGGGCTTTTTTAATTGTTACTGTAATTATTAATTGGTCTAATAAATATAAGATATATACAGTTTCTTATTCTAGTCGGATATGGGGCTGCATAGTATGGGTTCAGATAAACATAATCTTTGATGATGGGATAGGTTTCATTCTATATAGATATAGCTCAAATCCTTCCTCTAAACTCTAATGTCCACATAACCTCACATATAAATTCATCTGAAGCGATATTGAGAGGTCTTCTCATTGAAGCCAAAGATAAATGGGTTCATAGAGGAGAAGTTCTTGAGTATCAGATTCTTGCAATTCCGCATTAAGAACGATGAATCCTAAACAAGGTACGTTAATTCTTTAACTCTATGGATTAGAGATTTGCGTATCTGTACGTATGTATCTTGGGTCGCTACATACCGATGAAATACGCAGCTTACAGAAGTTTCAATACACAGGAGAATCCAAGCCGATCCCGCCGAGGAAGAAGAGAACATGTGAGCAAGTTTCGATGCAGAAGCAAGGAAAAAAAAAACCCAAAAATAAAAGGTGGGATATTGGTATATGAGTGTTCATAGTTAATAAATTCGGGCGAAACAATGAGAAGTGTACCTGGACTTTTTTTTTAATTCGATTTGCATCTCCAAGTATTTGTCTTTCACATGGGAATAAAGACTTCAAATTCCAAAGTGCGACCAACTTCGCGAGGAGATCTAGACAGCTTCACCTGCACAGAGCTGGCGGATGGTTGGTGATTATGCTTCCGAAGGACCATTGCATAGCTAATACAAAAGCATTGTCATAATTTAATCTGAATATTATCGTGTTTATGAGTGCATCACTCGTATTACAAACCAATAAAACTTCCACATAGAAATATGCCAATCTTTTGTTATAGTAAACACATGCACAACACAATCAGGATAATATTTTGAAAACCTACTTCTCATTCTAATAAAATCATCATCTTCTCCCCCTTCATCAGACCGCAAACTCTCATCCCCATTCACTGGCCCATATCTGGGCTTGTGAAGTCGAGTCTCGTCCACCCAATATCTTGAAAACCTACTTCTCATTCCAATAAAATCATCTTCTCCCCCTTATCAGATTGCAAACTCTCATCCTCTTCACTGGCCCAAATCTGGGCTTGTGAAGTCGAGCCTCGTCCGGCCATGGTCTTGTCCTACGAAGGCGAGGTTGGCAATCGCCTTCGCTGGGCAAGGCTCCGCCTCTCCGACCGCACCTCTGGCCAGTCGCTAGACAGTGGCGACCGGCTGGAGGTTGGAAGGGGAGGGGGCAGAAAAAAGAGAAAAAGAAAAATAAATGAAAATAAAAACATAAAAGTTTATAAAAAAAATTCAAAATATTGGGTTGTCGACATCCATGTTAGCGTCGGACGGCCAAAATTCGTTAGATGAACTGAAATGGTACAATTACAAAAGGTTTAGAATTTGAATTGGCAAAAAAAAAAGGTTCAGGACTAAATTGGCACGATTGCAATAGGTTTAGGACTTTTTTGGTAATTTTTTCGGAATTATTTGTGTGTCAAACAAAATTTGAATTCTCCTTTTTGGCCTTAGATGGTCGGCCATAAGATGCCAAATTAAAATCACTCTCTTATCTCCTCAATTAATCAAATTCAAGCATAGCAGATTTAGCTAAAAATCACCTTAGTCCCCCTATATGATATGCGATGTCCTTTGAGCAAAAATTTAGGTACCAACACGAGAATCTCAGTGCGGTTCTCCATTTCAGGTGGGAGAATATCCTGCATTAGAACCCATCACACTGAGATATCTCCACTTCGACGGTATCTCTTTATATATATATTTTTTAGGAAAATTTCAAATAATGGTCCACAGTGCTTGTGTTTTCTCAGATAAAGGTCTGAAATAAAATTGTTTCAAATAAGAATCTGAAATGACCTCATTATTTCAAATAATAGCCTAATCAGGAGCATTTCCATTTACCTTTTGAATTTTTTTTTCTTTTCGTTCTTTTTTCTGTTTTTTCTTTCTCCCCTGAGGCCTTCTCTCAGGCGCGGAGGCCCGACGACAAGTTGAAGCAGCCAACTCTACTGCGGGCAGGCAAACCCCTATTCGCACCAAACTCCACTAGGACCTTCCCCAGACAAAGCACCATCATGTTCTTCTTCTTCATCATCTCTCTTCCCCTGTTAGACCCTCCCCAATCTCAGTCAACTGATCAACTCTGTGCATGTTTGCTTAGTCGTTAAGCTCTCACGCTCCGAAGCTCCTTTTAAATCAGCCCAACTCCTGCCGAGATCTCGGACTTTCGTGTTGTGTCTATTCTCTTCCACATTCCCATCACGTTAATGGCTACAGAAATTCATTTTGAGACCGCAAGTAAATGGCCTCCTCGTGCTACCAAGTCGAGGTGACCCTCGTCATGGCCAAGGACCTCAGACCGTCGACGAGCGCCATGGCCCTCTCAGGCCTTACGCCGTCATCTGGGTCGACCCCAACCACAAATGCTCCACATGCTTGTGCAAATTGTACCTCAACACAATCTAGAAAAAAGGCAAGGGCCTGGGGGAGGTGACCCTCGCCCACCACCGGCCTGGCCCTTGCCAAATCGGACGGCCTCGCCTCACCCAGCAAGGGTGGCTCTTGCCAGATTGGCGACCCTCGCCTAAAGGAAAATAATGACAAAAGAAAAAATGAAAAAAGTAGAAGATGCAAATGTCCTTAGTTATGCCCCTATTTGAGATAATGAGGATACTTTATGCCTTTATTTAGCCTTTATTTCAAATAACGTACCCTTCAGCTTTTTATTTAAGAAAACGAGAGCAGATCTTTATTAAAAAATTTTCCCTTTCTGTTATTCTAAACTTTCTAGTCTTTTTTAACTAGAAAGTTTTCAGCCTTTCTACGATGTGATGCTGCTTAGCATAGAAAATTTCAAGGGAAATTGGCGGTATTAACGATATCCATAGGCATGTGAGTTTACATTCATGATCTATCATGTTTACTTGTGACATTCCGCGGTGCTGCAGTTATTGACTTTATATGAATTTACCAATCTTAATTTGAGTGATTACCAACTAGTGCAATAATTTGTCAACATTTACGCGTGAAACTCAAGCTACTGCCCCACCTTTTTGTTAGCCACTTGACAACTCTTCTTCATCGTTTTGAGACTGCTAACTTTTCCAATAACTTGCAATTTGTATAGATAGATTACCAGCGGGTTCTACGACATCACCACACGGTCACTTTTATAACTTTCCTTTCCATCTCTTGGGAAGAAAATTAGCAGCATTTCTTTCCAGCGGCAAATTCCTCCACGATAGCATATGATCAAAATAATGTAAATCTGCAGTTTTCTCTGGTATTTACAGCAGTAATGAGGTGGTGGAATAAGGCTGAGAAAATACACAAATTTCACACAGTTTTCACTACTACAAAGAACTTGTTTGGAGATTGCCCTAACATTTCTGATCAAAGGGCCACAGCCCACGAGGTAGATTTGGGCTGAAAGGCTTGAATTTCTGGTTTCTTTAGGCCTTTTGAATGTGATCATTTTGGTTCAAACAAGAGACACTTTGTGAACACAAAGGCACAGGTGGGTCATGGTCATCATGCCAAGAGCCAGAAGTTTCTGTATGTCTTGGTGTTGAGAAGGTAACCTCCGTTCTGACCCTTCTTCTGAACCCCAACGCAGGTGCACTTGCTGTTCTCTATCAAATACTCCGCCAAGTCCGTCAACCTAGTGCCTCTCAGCGACCCTCCACGTCTCCTACATCTGTTTGAATCAGAGGAGCCTCAAAGGGCAACAAAACAAGCAGTAGCAGCAGGAATCACATCTTCAGCGATAAGCTCAACTTATCTTGTGCTGGCATTTGAATGTTCAAAGCATGTGGGTTTTGCAGACATATAGATGGAATTTATGCAACCAACAATGAGCCAGAATCTTTGGAGATGAAATAGGCTCTGAATGTGAATTCCTCAGTAACCCAATGTGTCCAAGTCAAGAGAAATGAAGAGAAAAACAAACACAAAAAGGAGGAGCATGAAGGAATTGGTTGTGACTTCTTGCATAGAACATAATTCATACATAAGCATTAACTGTTTCTATCTGTGGCTAGACGGTTTGCATGCTTCCATCGGGACTACTCGAGTAATGGGTTCAGATACCCTGTGTTCTAAAAGAAGTATATGAGCTTAAGCTGTTTATCTTACATAGAAAACAGGATTTATTAGTGAGACAGAAAAAATCGGATTGCAATTTGAGGCAGAATGCATCTGAAAGAGATATTTGCCCTGATTAAAGTCTTTTTTGGGTCATGCCATTCACGAGATCGACTAAATATCCCTTGCACTTTCTAGCTCAGGAATCACACACAATAAATTTAACCGTAGCGGTAAAGATCATTTCTTTAAATAAATTGCAATAATGCAACACATTCGAGAGGTAAAGTACAATATAATAAATTGCTTTAACAACTAGTGGATGATAGCTTTTCCAATTGCTGAATGTATCAAAAGGACATATTGATGCAAGAATCTTCATAGGTTACGATAACATTGTATCAGCCTTTGAAAACATGGTTTGTAAGAGCAATGGGTCAATGACCCCATAGAAAGGGTAAAATCAACATGCAACAAAAGCCTAAAAGAATCGGAATTCATGACCTTAACCAAACTCAAAGTGAAATTGTAAAAGATAGTACGAGCATGCGCAAATTGCACATTATCATCATCAAAATCATCTCGATATCGGCTCAATCTCGAAATTACCTTAACAATAACACATCCAAAAGAGAGAGACAACTAATCTTACCCTAATATTGCCGTGGAAAGGCTCCGGCGCTGCCCAACGATGAGCACGTCGATCTCATGTGACGTGCATTGCGAGAGAATAGCTGAAGCCTTATCCTTATCACCTTCCAGTTCTACTCTGGCCGTGCGAACCCGAATGTTCGGCTGCACCACCTCGCACGCATGCTTCATTTCATCAAGGAAATCCATCTCCGATCCCCCGTCTCCGCCGCTGTCGCCACTCCCATTCCGATCCACGGACGACCCGCGACTTCTGCCGCTTTGACCATTCCCTGCGGCCACAAAGCTCGGCCTCTTGAAGAGCGTCGCGATTGTGGTCCTCCACGAATTAGGGTTTTCGACGTGGAGGAGGGTCGCGAACGTGGTCCTCCACGAGTTAGGGTTTTCGGCGTGGAGGAGGATCAGCTCATCATGCTCGACCACCCCATGAGAAAGGGTGTATTGGAGCGCAGCAGCCGACTCGCTGGTGGGATCGGCGACCACCATGACTTTCCGTGGGGCCGTAATCGGGGGACCAACTTCCATGGTGGCGGTCGTCGGCTACTGCTGCTGCCAATACCATCAATAACGCAACAAGAAACTGCAACAACGAGTTTGAAGGAGTGCTTTTTTTGTTCTTGTGGGTGGGGGGCGGGGGGAAGAGAAGAGGGGAAGGTGACAGGTAATGTGAGGCTGTCTTGATCTATGTTCGTTCACGCACGTTGACATGCAACATAATGCTACGCACGTAGTAATAGGCGTTATGGTTGTAACCTAAGACCGCCCCATAATCTCTCTCTCTCTCTCTCTCTCTCTCTCTCTCTCTCTCTGCACAGCCTGAGGCAACCTTCGGCCTTGTTTGGTAAGTAGGGGTCTTAGGAAGGGAATGAGAATGAGTCATTAACCACGATTGATCCGGTCATTTGGCGGCACATATTACCAGGGAATGCGAACAAATCGTGGGTATGAAGTGCCATCTTTTCCGGGAGCCGTGTTCCCATATGTGGTGACCTGGCTTCTTTTTCATTATATATATATAGAACTTTTGTAATATACGTTTAATTTCTTTATCCACGGATATATTATTTCATTCTTGTTTCAGATGGAAATGATCCAATATCTTTCACCGAAAGTTTGATCTACGTCTTTTGGAGAATGAATCGAGTTTTGCCGCAACTCGGACATGAAGTAATTGAAAGAAGAATTGATAAATCTTATTGATTGCGGATCATTTATCAAAGTCTCGCTTCTGCCTATTTATACTCGAATACAACAAATAACTATCGACAGTAGCTATCTCCTTTTAAATATCAACTCCTTCCTTAGATTGCCGAGAATGCTTCGCTAACCATGTCTTCTTCCGCATTAAGCGGTTGAGATTTTACTTCGTCTTCCCTAATTATTTGCCGACGTCATATGCCGACCATTCAACATTGCCGACGCTTCCCTTACCCGATCGTCGGCAACAATCAACATTTGAGGTGCCGGCATGCTTCAAACACATTGGATTCTTATTATGTCAACGACGTCCTATATGACTCCATGCCTATCAAAGCTCGGGTCAATTTTGAGTGTCAATATATGCTCCTTTTATAAATATTAAATATTATAATTATTTCAAACTTATCTGTGAGCGGGCTTGTTTCGTATTTCGTACGATCATGTAACCGCTGTTTCCAAACAGTCATTTCAGCTTCTTATCCCAAGAAAACGCATGCCTTGATCACCAGGATCTTCATCATCGTTATCCTTCAAGGTTACCATCCGCTTTCCAGAATTTGCCCTCTCTTTGACATTTTTTAAAGGCGCGATTTTTCTTTTCTACGCCATCTTATCCTCTCCAACCTGAAAATCACAGTTCGTCTATCTATGTCGTCGAAAGGCAAATCTTCGTATGACTACTTGCCTTCAAAATACGTACCTCGTTTCGACTCCCTGCCGAAAAGTAAAGAGAAAGATATCTTTCTTAGCTCCTTGCTTAATTAACGTCAGCAAACCGGAGGCCTCTCAGGTACTGTTGGGTACCCTATTTTATCGAACTTCACATTCATTTGCTTCAATGTTGTTTTCTCGTCATAAGGAGGAGAAACTCTTTTTTCAACACGAGAGGATTATCGAGTCCCTGCGGTCATCTCCGCAGCATTTTAGATCCTCTTTTTTTTTCTCTCTCTCTCTCTTTTGAGGACAGGGATCTGCCTTAATTTTTTCTAAGGCAGCACATCCCCACCCTTGATAGTACTTGCCCCCCTCTATCAAGGGTGGGGATTCCCCTACCTTGAAAAAATCAAGCTAGGGCCTCTTTTGACCTTAATTTATGCGTCCGGATCCCCTCATGATAACCTCGTGGGCCATCCGATCACCCCCTACCTTTTATGTAGAGGATCCGGGTGGGTACCTTAGAGTTAAGCCCCAAAAACCCCTACCTTACTTTTTGTAAGGTAAGGGCATCCCACCCCATTCCCCCTTTTTTGTAGGGGGAAAGGTTTATGGATGGTGGGGATGGGGGTAAGGTAGGTGCCCTTAAGGCATCTGATCCAGACACAAAAATAAGACCTCTGGCTTTACGCAGCATTGACAATGCCCTTTAATTTTTCCGTTTTGATTGGAGAGTTAGCCCCGGTTTACTGGTTGGCCTCACCAGTTTTTGGTCTCCATCAGTCGACCGCTTTCTCTTCCCTTCTGAGCCCTCAAGTGCTTTTCCTTGTGCAGAGTTCTTCTTTCTAAGCACTTTGCCTGTTTTTTTTTTTCCTTAAAAAATATCAAACCATTCACTGACTTCAGCGAAGGGCTCAGGCCATCGTCAGCCATCGTTTAAGGTCACACAACTTTGGGCAGCCCCGATGAGGGTCACACAACTCGGGTGAGGACTGCAACCCTAGGTGTCCCTTGCTGGGGTCGCGCGACCACAAGTGGCCTTCATTGAGTATGTGCGATCTTCGTGAGGAGCGCCTAAGGTCTCGCGACCCCAATTGACTTTTAGTTGGGTCGCACAACTTGGCACCCCTTCGCGGCCATATTTGCTATTATTTAGATGAACAGTAACAATAAGGGAAAAATTAAAATATGAAAAATTGATAATTGTAACTTTGGAAGAAAAAAATCATTTAACCTTATAAATAACCTTCCGTGACAGCCAGTTTTTTCTTCGACAAGGCCAGCATTTGGCCAAAGAGGCCCCAAAAAAGTTTTCCAAAACCACTTTATAGTTTAATTAAGGGTGCTTTGGTTCGAGTAAAATGAATGAATTAAAGAATATTTTTTCAACATTGATCGCTTGTATCGCTTACAATAATCAATGAACAAAAAATATTTTCATCGTTCACAAAAATATTTAGATAAATTGTTGTCAATAATGAAATTTTTTTTATTGAGAAATTATGTCGATTAATATAAGTGATTATTTTAATAAGATATTTTTAACATTAAATTATTCATTTTTAGCAAAATAAACAGAGTTGAAGTTGTGTATGCAGTCATTTGAACTATGGAAATAGACTTGTCATGATATATATGAATGATCCAATTTCACTTAAGTCGATGTGTCATTTTCTTGGAAGGCATAAGCTAAAGATATTATAATATTTAGGGCGTGCATGACAACGGTTTTATTTTACTATTTTTCAATTCTAAAAAATATATTTAGAACAGGAATTCGTTTGGTAATGCAATTTCTTTTTTGCCCAAACGTAGATTTGGAACAAAAATAAGAAATAGAAATTTTTTACTTTTCTATTTTTGCAACAGAAACAGAAAGAATAATTATTTTCATTGCTCATTTTCTCCCTATTTCTCGTGGGATCTAACTCTTTCTTATGTCCTTGTCGCTCGTCGTCGGCCGCCCACCACCTACCTTCAGTCCCCGGCCGCCCACTGGTCGCCTCCCTCGCATCTCTGTCACCATCCATCTTTCACCATGCACTGTGTCACGTCCCAGGATAATCCTTGTCTATTTAATTAATGACCAATATTTGTATCATAAAACTTTGCCTTAAATTTAGCGTGCGGAGAAGGCGCAACCGAAACATCGAGCAATAAACCTTTTCATCTAAGCGAAACCCTTTTTATTTACTATAGTGCGTCTACTATTTTTACATCATAAAATTTGTCCTTCTCCATAAAACTAAATATGATGAAATTTCGGCGAAAATGAAGGGGCGATCACCATCAAACATGCTCATACCAAACTTGAGCTCACACATTTCGACCATCGGCCTCGCCCCTACAACTATTTTAGCTTCTAAGACAACTTCTTCTCGGCGATGGATCTGTGACAGCTTATCCCCGGGTAGGCGACTGTCCTCCCTGAAAACCAAGGGCTTTGTTGAAGCCTTGAATGTTACGTCCTGGAAATTCAACCCTTGTAAGTGCCGGAAGTCGATTAAATGATATGAACGTATAATCATAGTCGACGCCCATTTTGGACTATAAGGACTGGAAAGACGAAAATTTAGACGAATTCCGAACTTTAGATTATTTCGAATTGAGTTTCGAAATTTATCCGCGGCGATTTTTGAATTGCCGTTTTCGCAAACGAGCTTAACCTTGACCGAGCTTGGCCAGTGAAATTGTCGAAATTACCCTTCGATCAGTACACCAAAAATTTCATTTCAGTCCCGGCGCGCCAAAATTACCATTTTGCCCTCCCTCAATTATTCATTCATAAAAGACAAAAAAATTTAATTTTTGGCCTTTGAAGTCTTGGTGGTGGCCCTCCATTTCTCTGCCCAACGCACGTCCTCTCCGCCGCTTCCTCTTTCTTTACTGTTTCTTCTTCTGTTCTTCTTCTTTTCTTCATTTTCTTTGACCGACTCCTCCTCCTCTTGCCGATCGAATCCTCCACGTTTATCGCCATTTTTCGCGACCACCGCACCACCACCGGCAGCCACTGTCTCCAGCTACTTCCCGCTGTTGCCTGGACCCCGGCCGAGCCGCCGTCGCCGCCGTTTCGCCGAAGAAAATCCACAGCCGAGCGTCCCCTGTTTTCGGGTCAGGAGACCCGAGGACTCCGCGGCCTCCTCCGGCAGCCACGGCCGCCACCGACGCCGACCACCACCTCCCAGCTAACCCCCGACTTCCCCTCGACCGATCCAACCCCTCGTCGCCGACCGTCAGCCGCCGGAATCGCCGAAATCCGGCCTGGAAGTTTCGGTGCTCAGTTTTGAACCCGATTCACTCCGGTCTTCGATCCGGCCGCCACAGTCGCCGCCGTGCCACACCGCCACCGCCAGACGACTCCCTTGAGTCTCCTCTACCGCCACCCAGCTGGGCTTCGCCGGTCGCCGCGCGTGGCCGCCGGAAACCGCCGCCGACCGAAACCCCTATTTCGGTGCAAAAACAGGACAGCCACTGATCGCGACTGTCCGCCGACGCCGGCCACCTTCCGCCGCCGTCCACCTGTCCCGGCCGACTCCCACCAATCCCTGGTTGAGCCCCCAACCCTTGGCCGGCCTTGTCCCGGCCCGTGTCGCCGGAAAACGGCCAAAACAGTGAAGTCGCCAATTGAATATTCTGAGTTTGCACTGTTACAGGCTGTCGGCCGCCGCTCGCCGGAGCTCCGCCGGATTTTCGTAAAAGAGGGACGAATGACAAGGGACTTGAGTGACTCGCCCTAATCAATAAGCGGGAGAGGGGCGAAGAAAGTCGATCGGCTACTAGAGAAAAAACTACTAGAGACGAGCAAGGGCAAGGGACGCACTCGACGAGCAGACGAGGGACGAGTGGTAGGAGCCGACAAATAGTAGTGCCGGTTCAGTGAAGTCAAGTCTTTACGTCTATAGGGGCTCCCTGACGATCCCGAACTTTCAAAAAGTTATGGGTATGTGTTCTTTCTTGGCACCATCTTTCTTTGTTATGCCACCTAAAAAGAGATAGGAATACAGAGCCACCTGTTCCGGCGACCTGGCCGGACTCCCACGGAGTGTCGCCGAAGTTTGAGCTCGATCCGCCACGCGATAAACCTTAGTTTTATCGTCGTCGTCGCCGCCGCCGCCGCCGTCGCCGCCATTGCCGATCGAGCTAACTCACATTGTGAGTTGACTCTAAACCTTGGTTAGGGAGCTAATTGCGCTTAGGATTAGATTTATTTATTTATTTATTTATTTATTTATTAAAAAATAATTATTTCGATCGGGACCGGTATAGATAGAAACCATGGTTAGGATACATGGTCGATTGATTATTTGTCTGTGGCTATTTGTGGTAGTTTATCAATTAATTGATTGATTGAGTTGCTCGCGAGTGAGTAACAGGTTAGAGACGAGCGAACGATTGATTGTTATAATTTGACTGAAAATTAAGATTTCTAATATGAATTGAGCTTGAAATTGTCGGGTTAAGTTGATTACTCGAGAGTGAGTGAATTGCTTGATTGGTTTGTTGCCTGGTTGATATGCTCAATTGGGAGTCTTGTGGGCCTTGAGGCCGAGTTGATTGTATTTCTTATGGATTTTGGCGTTAATCCAAGATAATCAATGAGTTGATTGCCGAATGCAATTTGTGTGGTCATTTAAAGGGTCAATGACGCTACCTGGCAAGTTCGCTTTGTACCGTTGGTACTTGTACCGTACTGATTGTATGGGAATTCGCAACTTGTCAGAAGCACGATAATCCATGCCCCGTGCCAGTCGTACGGTTTTAAGGGATTATCGGATGCCGGTCGCAGCTTGTGATGGACCGAAGCTCCTTTTTAAGGAATGCCTACTTGCAGTGCCGTGCCGGGTGCACTAGATACACCGCTTGTAGTAGCCGTCGCTGAGAGGGTAAAGTGGACGTAGCCTGATTTTGCCAGAAGAGTGCAAGATCGCACTATTGATGTTTCTATCACGCCAGTCGTGTGGGTCATTGATTAAAAATGGACTTATATATGCCTGAATGGTTGTGCTTCTGTTGGTTGTAAATTTGACAGATTTATTTTGGTTGATAGTTATATATATCTCTGTTAAAATCTTGTGATCTTTTTGTGGCGCTTAGGATGTTCTGGGGGAATCAATGTCCTAATCGAGATTAGACTTGATTCACTGAGATTCATTTCTCACCCTATCGTGGGACAAATTTTTCAGGTCCGAAGCAATGGAGAGACCGGTGCGGTTCGGCACCCCCACTGACTCATCACTTGATATCAGTCTCCATCCGGTACCAGGTACGGACCAGATGTGAGAACGTCACATCACGACGATATGGGTCGATGAAGGGATGCCACATCTGGTGGCACACCTCTTTAAGGCCTGATATCTTCGTGATGGGCTGGAGCTCTTCGATCCGCTTCGAGGATTTGAGGGGCCACCTCTTTAGGGGGTCCCTCATATCCCCGCTTGAGACCCGATGGATATTGATACATCGGATGGGGAAGTGGTGGACCCGGCGCCTGGTATGGAGCTCGAGCTTGAGCCTGAGCAATCAGTAGCCCCCTCTGTGCATTCTAGCCAGAGTTCTTGTGATGACCCGAACGACCCGGCTCCCCCGGTTGGTTATAACGACCCGGATGTCGAGTTTTCCCAGTAGAGGATTAGGTTCCTTTTGTGGTTAGGGAACTGATGATGTTTTTGTGGGGGACACTATTTTGGGATAGATGAGAGTTAACCTTACCTGACTCCTGTATCTTTTTGTGAGTCCTAGAGGGCCGCCCCAAAGCATGGGGTTGTAATTTTCAGTTGATAGCTCTGTAAGGTTATAAATCATCTATTCTCTTCAGCCTTTAGTGTTTTGCAATCTGGCTTTACTTTCTATATATCCCATATGGTTTTGTTGAATGGAAGATGGTACGTTCCGCTTGCGCAATATAATCTTAGGTCGATAGCAGTTGCCTAGGACGCTATCTATTATGACCTGGTGGCGATTTGGCAAGGGATGTCTCGAGCTCGAGAGTCGGGACGTGACATCCCTGCCCAAGGTGGTATCAAAGCAAGGTCAGCCTGATCCGTCTGGTCATTGGCATGGAGTGATAAGGAGCGTTGAGAAATGGGATAGTTAGTAAGATTTTTGGTTGTTATGCCTGTGATTGTTAATTTTGTGGTAGAATTTAAGAGTTTCTTTCTGACCACGTTTTGCTATGGGGTAAGCAGGACTTCACCTTTTACTGCAAAATGAGCGGACGTGGTAGAAGAGCACCCCGAGCACCTCGAAGGAGGCCTTTAAGGCCGGTGGAAGAATTGGTTGATGTTGAAAGAGTACCGCCTGCGATGTCCCCTATTGCACCCCCTACTGCAGCCTCTGCTGCAGAACCTACCGGACCTACTGGAAGGGAACCGACCATGGCTGAAGTCATGCAAGCCTTAGGTGTTATTAGAGATTTGATGGGGCAGCAAGTAAGGAATCAAACCGCAGCTACTGTCGCTGCTGCTGGGACTTCATCTGCTATTCCGTTTGTAGTTCTGTCGGTGAGTCCCCCACCTATACATGACAGTGAGGAGCGTAGAGCTCAAAAGCTGGTGGAACAGTTTCTCAAATTGAAGTCACCTCAATTCACTAGAAGTGGAGACCCTGAAGCTGCTACTCGATGGGTCGAAGGGATGGAGAAAGCGTTCGATTTGCTGAGATGCTCAGATAGGGATAAAGTTACTCTGGCAGTTTATCAACTTGAAGGGAATGCTAGTACGTGATGGAGAGCTGTCAAGGGTAGAACTTTTCCGGAAGGTACAATTCCAGTATGGAATACCTTTGTGGAAGTTTTCAATAATAAATACTTTTCGAGGACAGCTAGGGAGCAAAAGATGGCTGAGTTCTTTCGCCTCCGTCAGAATCAGATGAAAATTGACCAATACGAGGCAAAGTTTTCTGAATTGTCCAAGTATGCTCCGAGAATGATTGAAGATCCGGAGGATAGGACTAGAAGGTTCAAGGACGGATTGAAGCCCAAGATTAAGAGTGCCCTGGCACCGCTTGACCTCCAAGACTATGATGACATCTACGCGAGGGCGTTGATAGTGGAGCGGGACTTGTCTGAAAGGGCTACTGCATCTGGATCACGTTTTGCTTCCCCAAACAGATTCGATAGGAGACAAGGGAAGAAACCCATGTTTAACAACCGAAGTCACATTCCACCAAATCGCCGAAGGGCGATTAGTAAGCCGGCATTTCGTCAGAATGAGGTGTGTAGCTTGTCTCGACAGAGGCATGGGCCTGGTTTGTGCCCGTATCGAGGTGGTGCCTATTTTGGTTGTGGCCAGTTGGGCCATCAGGTGAGGGACTGCCCGCAGAGGCAAGGTGGACAGGCACAACCCTAGCAGGGTGGGCAGCCTAGAGGAACTGTACCGCCAAACTTCCAGAATCGCCCCCCGGCACAAGGAAGGGTTTTTGCAGTCACTCGGGAAGCAGCGAAGGATTCGCCGACTGTTACAGGTACGGTCCTCTTGCATGACCAAGTAGCATACGCCTTGTTTGATCCGGGCGCCACCCATTCTTTTATTGCGGATCAGTTTGTTAAATCATCTGAATTGAACTTGGTACCTTTAGAAATTGTGCTTAATGTATCTACGCCGTTGAAAGATAAAGTAGTGGCTACGGTGAGCTGTCCTGATTGCAGACTTGTGGTGGATGGCCATGAGAGCAAGATAGATTTGATTATGCTAGAAATGTACGATTTTGACTTGATTGTGGGAATGGATTGGTTGGTAAAGCAAAGAGCCACAATGGACTGCTTTAATAAGGTAATACGGTTTAATCTGATGGTTGGTAGTAGCTATGAATTTTTGGGTAATCGAGGAGGAACCTCGACGGTGATGATATCGTCGTTAGAGGCGACTCGATTGTTGGGAGATGGGTGCCAAGGTTATTTGGCTTCTATGGTAGATACATTAGCTAAAGAACTGAAATTGGAGGATATTGCGATTGTATGTGAGTTTCCAGATGTTTTCCCTCAAGAATTACCTGGGTTACCACCAGAAAGAGAAATCGAGTTTGTGATAGAATTAGCTCCGGGGACGGAGCCGATTTCTAAGGCGCTATATAAAATGGCGTTATCAGAATTGAAGGAACTCAAGGTTCAAATGCAGGAGTTGTTAGACAAGGGGTTCATTCGCCCTAGTGCCTCGCCATGGGGAGCGCCTGTCTTGTTCGTCAAGAAAAAGGATGGGTCTTTGAGATTATGTATTGACTATAGGCAGTTGAATCACGTGACGATCAAGAATAAGTACCCACTGCCAAGAATTGACGACTTGTTCGATCAGCTGCAAGGAGCATCTATATTTTCAAAAATTGATCTACGGACGGGATACCATCAGTTGAGAATCAGAAAAGAGGATATACCGAAATCGGCATTTAGAACACGTTATGGGCATTACGAGTTCACAGTGATGCCGTTTGGTTTGACGAATGCTCCTGCTGCTTTTATAGATCTGATGAATAGAGTGTTCAAGGAGTTTCTGGATCGCTTTGTGATCGTTTTTATAGATGATATCCTAGTGTACTCGAAGAGTTCTGAAGATCATGAGCAACACCTGAGAACAGTTCTAGAAACTCTGAGAACGCATCAATTATATGCTAAGTTCAGTAAGTGTGAGTTTTGGTTAGCTAGCGTGGCGTTCTTAGGCCACGTAGTTTCGGGTGAAGGTATTGTTGTGAATCCAGTTAAAATTGAGACAGTTATTAATTGGTCGAGACCGACAACTGCTACAGAAATTAGAAGTTTCTTGGGTTTGGCAGGTTATTACAGGCAACTTGTGGAAGGATTCTCAGCTATAGCCTCGCCTTTAACTAAATTGCTGAAGAAAGATATGAAGTTTCAATGGACGGACAACTGCGAGCGTAGTTTCCAAGAGCTTAAGCATAGGCTAACTACGGCTCCTGTTTTGACAATTCCGTCTGGTCCTGGTGGTTATGAAATTTATAGCGATGTTTCGCTTAGGGGACTGGGTTGTGTTTTGATGCAGCATGGCAGAGTGGTAGCATATGCGTCCCGTCAGTTGAGACCACACGAGTTGAATTATCCCACACACGACCTGGAGTTAGCTGCGGTCGTGTTTGCCTTGAAGATCTGGAGACATTATTTGATTGGCGAAAGTTTTCAGGTGTACGCTTACCATCAGAGTCTGAAATACCTGTTCTCTCAAAGGGAGCTGAACATGAGACAGCGCCGATGGTTTGAGTTATTAAAAGACTATGACTGTGAGATCCTGTATCATCCTGGCAAGGCGAATAAGGTTGCTAATGCCCTAAGTAGAAAATCAGTGATTGCTCAATTTCAGGTGCAGGAGTGGCATTTACTTGAGCAATTAAGAGATTCAGACTTTAAACTGGAGATAAGCCACCTGTCGAGTCTCGTGGCTACCTTGAGAATCGAGCCAGAAGTGCAAGTAAAAATTAAGGCCTTGCAGTCCACAGACCCTTTTATCCGGAAGATCCTGCAAGGAGATCCGACCAAACGAAGGATCGATTTTCAAATAGCTAGGGATGGGATACTAAAGTTCAGAGGACGTTTGGTTGTGCCGGAGGATGAAAATTTAAAGGAGGAGATTTTATCAGAAGCACATCGTAGTAGTTATAGTATTCATCCTAGGAGTACAAAGATGTATCAGAATTTGAAACAGCATTACTGGTGGAATGGTATGAAAACTGATATAGCCAAACATGTGGCTAAGTGTTTGACCTGCCAGCAGGTCAAGGCGCAGCATTGCAAACCTGGAGGACTACTACAGCCTTTGGAAATTCCATAGTGGAAATGAGAGCATATCACGATGGATTTCGTGATGGGTTTACCAAGGAGTTAGCGAGGGCATGATTCAATTTGGGTCGTGGTGGATAGACTAACGAAGTCAGCACACTTTATTCCAGTAAGAAAGGACTTCGCTTTAGACAGATACGCTGAGTTGTATGTGAGGCATATTGTAAGGTTGCATGGTGTGCCAGTGACGATCACTTCTGATCGAGATCCTAAATTCACCGCTACATTTTGGAAGAGTCTACAAACTGCTTTAGGAACGAAGCTGCAATTTAGTACAGCTTATCACCCACAGACAGATGGTCAGTCTGAAAGAACGATTCAGACCTTGGAGGACATGTTGAGAGCATGTGTTTTGGATTTCAGAGGTAACTGGGAGGGACATTTACATTTGGTTGAATTTGCCTATAATAATAGCTACCAACAGAGTATTAAGATGGCACCTTTTGAGGCCTTGTATGGCAGGGCTTGCAGGACACCAATCTGTTGGGATAAGGTTGGAGAAAGGAAGATAACTGGCCCTGAGTTAGTAGAACAGTCGATGGAAGCAATTAAAGTGATTAGAGATAGATTAAAGACAGCTCAGAGTCGCCAGAAAAGTTATGCTGATAAAAGGCGCAGACCTTGGAATTTCAAGTAGGCGACCATGTCTTTCTGAAAGTGTCGCTTATGAGAGGAACATCCTGTTTTGGCAGGAAAGGAAAGCTGAGCCCGAGGTACGTTGGACCATTTGAAATCCTAGAACGAATTGGAATTTTGGCTTATCGACTCGCATTGCCGCCTAGACTTGCTCAAGTGCATAATGTTTTCCACGTATCGATGTTGAGGAAGTATGAGCCAGACCCTGCTCATGTGCTGAGTTACGAGGAAATTGATTTAGATGAACGGGCATCATACGTGGAGCGACCAGTCAGGATCGTGGACAGGAAAGAGCAGGTACTACGATCCAAGACAATTCCGTTAGTCAAGGTGGTTTGGCAACACCATGGTACAGAAGGAGCTACGTGGGAGAACGAAGAAGTTATGAAGCTTAGTTATCCTTCTCTTTTTGAGTAATTAGAACTGTGCTATAATTTCGAGGACGAAATTTCCTAAGTGGGGGAGAGTTGTGACGTCCTGGAAATTCAACCCTTGTAAGTGCCGGAAGTCGATTAAATGATATGAATGTATAGTCATAGTCGACGCCCATTTTGGACTATAAGGACTGCAAAGACGAAAATTTGGACGAATTTCGAACTTTAGATTATTTCGAATTGAGTTTCGAAATTTATCCGCGGCGATTTTTGAATTGCCGTTTTCGCAAACGAGCTTAACCTTGACCGAGCTTGGCCAGTGAAATTGCCGAAATTACCCTTCGATCAGTACTCCAAAAATTTCTTTTTAGTCCCGGCGCGCCAAAATTACCATTTTGCCCTCCCTCAATTATTCATTCATAAAAGACAAAAAAATTTAATTTTTGGCCTTTGAAGTCTTGGTGGTGGCCCTCCATTTCTCTGCCCAACGCACGTCCTCTCCATCGCTTCCTCCTTCTTCTTTTCTGTTTCTTCTTCTTCTGTTCTTCTTCTCTTCTTCATTTTCTTTGACCGACTCCTCCTCCTCTTGCCGATCGAATCCTCCTCGTTTGTCGCCATTTTTCGCGACCACCGCGTCACCACCGACAGCCACTGTCTCCAGCTACTCCCCGCCATCGCCTGGACCCCGGCCAAGCTGCCGTCGCCGCCGTTTCGCCGAAGAAAATCCACGGCCGAGCGTCCCCTGTTTTCGGGTCAAGAGACCCGAGGACTCCGCGGCCTCCTCCGGCCGCCACGGCAGCCACCGACGCCGACCACCACCACCCAGCTAACCACCGACTTCCCCTCGACCGATCCAACCCCTCGTCGCCGACCGTCAGCCGCCGGAATCGCCGAAATCCGGCCTGGAAGTTTCGGTGCTCTGTTTTGAACCCGGTTCACTCCGGTCTTCGATCCGGCCGCCACAGTCGCCGCCGTGCCACACCGCCACCGCCAGACGACTCCCCTGAGTCTCCTCTACCGCCACCCAGCTCGACTCCACCGGTCGCCGCGCGTGGCCTCCGAAAATCGCCGCCGATCGAAACCCCTATTTCGATGCAAAAATAGGACAGCCACTGATCGCGGCTGTCTGCCGTCGCCGGCCGCCTTCCGCCGCAGTCCACCTGTCCCGGCTGATTCCCACCGATCCCTAGGTGAGCCCCCGACCCTTGGCCGGCCTTGTCCCGGCCCGTGTCGCCGGAAAATGGCCAAAATAGTGAAGTCGCCAATTGAATATTCTGAGTTTGCACTGTTGCAGGCTGCCGGCCGCCGCTCGCCGGAGCTCCGCAGCCGGCCACCTGTTCCGGCGACCTCGCCGGACTCCCACGGGGTGTCGCCGAAGTTTGAGCTCTATCCGCCGCGAGATAAACCTTAGTTTTATCGTCGTCGTCGCCGCCGCCGCTGTCGCCGATCGAGCTAACTCACATTGTGAGTTGACTCTAAACCTTGGTTAGGGCGCTAATTGCGCTTAGGATTAGATTTATTTATTTATTTATTTATTTATTAAAAAAAAGTATTTCGATCGGGATCGGTATAGATAGAAACCATGGTTAGGATACATGATCGATCGATTATTTGTCTGTGGCTATTTGTTGTAGTTTATCAATTAATTGATTGATTGAGTTGCTCGCGAGTGAGTAACAGGTTAGAGACGAGCGAACGATTGATTGTTATAATTTGACTGAAAATTAAGATTTCTAATATGAATTGAGCTTGAAATTGCCGGGTTAAGTTGATTACTCGAGAGTGGGTGAATTGCTTGATTGGTTTGTTGCCTGGTTGATATGCTCAATTGGGAGTCTTGTGGGCCTTGGGGCCGAGTTGATTGTATTTCTTGTGGATTTTGGCGTTAATCCAAGATAATCAATGAGTTGATTGCCGAATGCAATTTGTGTGGTCATTTAAATGGTCAATGACGCTACCTGGCAAGTTCACTTTGTATCGTGAGTACTTGTACCGTACTGATTGTATGGGAATTCGCGACTTGTCAGAAGTACGATAATTTATGCCCCGTGCCAGTCGTACGGTTTTAAGGGATTATCGGATGCCGGTCGCAGCTTGTGATGGACCGAAGCTCCTTTTTAAGGAATGCCTACTTGCAGTGCCGTGCCAGGTGCATTGGATACACCGCTTGTAGTAGGCATCGCTGAGAGGGTAAAGTGGACGTAGCCTGGTTTTGCCAGAATAGTGCGGGATCGCACTATTGATGTTTCTATCACGCCAGTCGCGTGGGTCATTGATTAAAAATGGACTTATATATGCCTGAATGGTTGTGCTTCTGTTGGTTGTAGATTTGACAGATTTATTTTGGTTGATAGTTATATATATCTCTGTTAAAATCTTGTGATCTTTTTGTGGCGCTTAGGATGTTCTGGGCGAATCAATGTCCTAACCGAGATTAGGCTTGATTCACTGAGATTCATTTCTCACCCCGTCGTGGGACAAATTTTTCAGGTCCGAAGTAATGGAGAGACCGGTGCGGTTCGGCACCCCCACTGACTCATCACTTGATATCAGTCTCCATCCGGTACCAGGTACGGACCAGATGTGGAAACGTCACATCACGACGATATGGGTCGATGAAGGGATGCCACATCTGGTGGCACACCTCTTTAAGGCCTGGTATCTTCGTGATGGGATGGAGCTCTTCGGTCCGCTTCGAGGATTTGAGGGGCCACCTCTTCAGGGGGTCCCTAATATCTCCGCTTGGGACCCGATGGATATTGATACACCGGATGGGGAAGTGGTAGACCCCGCACTTGGTATGGAGCTCGAGCTTGAGCCTAAGCAATCAGTAGCCCCCTCTGTGCATTCTAGCCAGAGTTCTTGTGATGACCCGAACGACCCGGCTCCCCCGGTTGGTTATAACGACCCGGATGTCGAGTTTTCCCAGTAGAGGGTTAGGTTTCTTTTGTGGTCAGAGAACTGATGATGTTTTTGTGGGGGACACTGGTTTGGGATAGATGAGAGTTAATCTTACCTGACTCCTGTATCTTTTTGTGAGTCCTAGAGGGCCGCCCCGAAGCATGGGGTTGTAATTTTCAGTTGATGGCTCTGTAAGGTTATAAATCATCTATTCTCTTCAGCCTTTAGTGTTTTGCAATCTGGCTTTACTTTCTATCTATCCCATATGGTTTTGTTGAATGGAAGATGGTACGTTCCGCTTGCGCAATATAATCTTAAGTCGATAGCAGTTGCCTGGGACGCTATCTATTATGACCTGGTGGCGATTTGGCAAGGGATGTCTCGAGCTCGAGAGTCGAGACGTGACATTGAAAAGGTCCGATCAGATTTTCGTCATCATTCAAATACCGGGCAATAAAATGTACAGGAACCTGGTCTGCCCTTCCCACATTAAGCCATATAGTTGATTCAATCCTAGTGCAGATAGTGCCAGAATTGACACATGCTTCGTCCCGTTCTTGATAGTCCACACCTGTAATTAGGTCGGTGCGTGGGACCAACTGAGGAATTGCTACTTCCTTGAAAAATTGAAGGGATGAGCACGCAGCCTAGTAGATAACATTACTAGCCTTAAAATAAAGTAGTAGTTCAAGCCTGATGTTGCGAATCACAAAGCTATCCTATGATTCATTAGTCAAAAATCATCAAGAGCGACATTAACCCTAATCCATAGTTTCAATAAATGCGATAAGCATTATTTCTATTCACTTTTGGGCTCTTTCCCCCCTTCCCCCCTGCGTCGGCCCTTGCCGACGAGCAATGATAAGAAATGTGCGCCGGGAACCGTCGGTTACCTTTTGAATCAACGTAGCGACGAGCTTAGGATAAGAAAATCTTTGAATTTTGATTACTAATATCCGAAAAATTTCACTACCGGATTTTCGAATGAATGCTGGGCTGGGCCACCTCGAATGGGGTTTTTGAACCCTGTTTTGGCATCCGTGGTTGGGCTTGGGTTACTACTTCTACGGGGTCGGTATTTGTAAATGGCAACAACAAGAACAAGGTTTAGATGTCGGATTGTTGTTATAAGGAATGAACATTCCAAGAGTTAATCAGAAGCTCCTCCAATTTCTCCCGTATATCCGATTGTAAGTGCTACAAGATCTCGTACATTCTCCTTTTTGAGACTTCCGGTATATGGCAGCGTCGCCACTGCAAATGTACAACGGCAAATATATTTCATATCACCATTAGGTAAATGACATCTACGCCATCGCCTCAACTTTACTTTCCGTGGGATGGCGACACAAATTCCTGTTATTGCAAATAACGGTAAGAGATTACGTCGTCACCTCAAGCCTCTACGTCGTCGCTTTTTTCCCGAACGATGGCATGTAATCGTCTTTTAATGGGAGCCACACTCTTGAAAAATCATGTTCCATTTTTTAATCTTCATTAGTATTATCATACCATCCACCCATTTCCTTGAAAGATCATAGCTTTCGTGATTCGGTGGATCTCTGAGATCCTTATTATCATACCATCCACACATTATAAGAAATATTCTACTCACATATGTAATAAATACCCATGCACACAAAATGACTCATTTCTCAGTTGAAAGATTTGATGAGATAACTTGTTAACCGCTCTAAAAATTTAAGCTGTTAGAAAAAAGGCGTGGTTTAATATTTATGTATTCCAACACTCCCTCTCACCCTTAGTCTGGTTTTTTACCTAGTACTAAGTATGAATATAATCATTGAGGAGGCAAATAGAAGCCTGAAAAGTTTTGAACTTAGGATGTTCTGCTCTGATGCCATGTTGAATTTAGGTAAAGCAATCACAAAAAGAACACAAGAATTACGACGTTCGGCGATGTGCCTACATCCTCAGCCAAAAAACTCTCTTATTTTTTCATGAGAGATCAGATGACATTATTCTGCAATTTGTACACAAGGGTTGTTGCAACGAAAGAAACAAACAAACCCGAAAAATATAAATACTGTCAATATACATATTCGCTTATAACAGATTTGCTTTCCTTTGAATAGGAGTGCAAATCCCGCAAATATCGCCAATGCTCTCCCTCAACTTGGAGCAAAGACATCGTCAGAGGTCAACTCGTTCACCATATCCTGAAATACTCCTTTGGACAAAGCTTTGGCGAAGATATTAGCAAGTTGATCCTTACTACGAATACATGGCGTCTCCATTGTCTTGTCTCGAACTTTTTCCCTTACAAAGTGGCAATCGACCTCTACATGTTTGATCCTCTCATGGAAGGTTAGATTTGAAGCAATATGTGTTGCCACCTGATTATCATAGAATAGCTTGATATGTTTAGACATGGCATCACGACCCAATTCTTGCAGTAATAAACAGAGCCATATGATCTCACTAGTGGCAACAGCCATGGTTTGGTACTCAACTTCTGCACTAGATCTAGCCACAACTATTTGCTTATTACTTTTTTAGGTAATAACATTTCCACCAGCAAAGGTACCAAAACCTGTGTAGATTTTATATCCATAGGGTTCCCAGCCTAGTCAGCATCAATAAAACCCACAATCTCCGTATTATCATTATTCTTCAACAATATTCCTCTTCCGAGGGAAGCTTTCAGATATCGAAGGAGTTGGTTTATTAACGCCATATGCCCTTGTGTAGGATTATGCATAAATTGGCTTACATAGCTGATAGAATAAACAATGTCAAGTTTAGTAATGGTTAGATAAATCAACCTCCCTACCATACATTGGAATTGCCCAATATTCTCTAATGGTGTTTCATTAGACAAAGTCTTACTATTGCAATCCATAGGCGTGCTAGCAAGTTTAACGCTCAACTTACCAGTCTCCTTCAGTAGATCTAGGACATATTTCATTTGAGTCAAGAATAGACCTTTGTCAAAACTTTAATATTCTCTAATGGTGTTTCATTAGACAAAGTCTTACTATTGTAATCCATAGGAGTGCTAACAAGTTTAACGCTCAACTTACCAATCTACTTCAGTAGATCTAGGACATATTTCCTTTGAGTCGAGAATAGACCTTTGTCAGAACTTGCTACCTCCATGCCCAAAAAAACCTCAATTTCCCAAGATCTTTAATGTCAAATTCCTTACTCAGCAATTGCTTAAGTTCTGCAATACATGTTAAGTTACTGCCAATAATAATAAAATCATCAACATAAATGAAAATGACAACAATACCTTCACGAACTGCTTCAGTAAATATTGAAGAATTAGTTGTGCTCCTTTTGAAACCAAATCGAATGAGTGTTGAACTTAGTTTGCCATACTATGTTCTAGGCGATTGTTTGAGACCATATATTTTCTTTTTTAATTTGCAAACCATTCCCTTATCATTCTCTCAAAAATGTCCTAAAAGGACATCCATATAGACCTCTTCCTCCAAGTCTCCTTGGAGGAAGGCATTCTTCACATCCATATGAAATAAAGGCCAGCCACAGTTAACTGCCACAAATAGAAGAACATGAACAATATTCGTTTTTACTATAGGAGCAAATGTTTCCTTGTAATTTATCCCATAGGTTTGAGTATACCCTTTTGCGACAAGTCGGGCTTTGTATCTCTCAATTGACCCATCACTATTATATTTGATCTTATAAATCTACCGACATCCAACTGTCTTCTTCCCGTTTGGCAATTTAACAAGTTCCCAAGTACAGTTACGGTTCAATCAATGCCCAAAGCTCATCTTTCATGGCATTCACTCACACATTATTTTTACATGCTTCCATGAAGGTATTAGGCTCCTATTGATTTTCAATAGCAGACAAGAAACTTAAATAATGATGGAAAATTTTATCATACCCAATAAAATCTTGAATGGGATGTTGAGTAGTATAATATGTTGAGAAATCACGAAGCCACGTTGAAGGACTTGAAATGCGCGATGATCTATGAATTGAAGCTGAGATAATAGGTACAGAATCTGCTAAAACTCCCCTCTATTGCATCGTCAGCCCCAACTACCAAATCAGCCCCAACTTCCAAATCAGTCGCAACTTGAACAGGAGCAGTGTTGTCATGTTCTATATTCATAGGCCGATTCCCTTGGACAACCGCTGTCGGAATTTCCTCTTGATCGAACATTGAAGGCTCGATAGGTAGGACATGAAGAAAAAATTCAGAATAATCATCTTGCTCCCTCTAAATTTGATTCTTGGCAAAAAAACATGTTAGTCGCATCAAAGACAACAGCACGAGAAATATAAACGCGTCTAGTACTTGGTTCATAGCATTTATATCCCTTCTTGACAATCGAGTATCCCACAAACACGCACTTTCGAGCTCATGGATCCAACTTGTCACCAGATTGAGAATTATAACTGCTCAAAACGCTTAAACTGTTAGAAAAATGTGTGGTTTAATATTTATGCATTGCAACACTTTTCCTCACGCTTAGTCTGATCTTTTGCTTAATACTAAGCGTGGACAAATTCATTGGGGAGTCAAATAAGGATCTGGAAAAATTTGAACTTAGGACATTCTGTTGTGATATCATAAAAAATTTGATGAAACTGCTTGCTAACTGCACTAAAAGCTTATGCTGTTAGAAGAAGCCGTGGTTTAATATTTATATATTTCAACATCAATCTTCCTTTAGCAAGTTCATTCACACGTTTTGTTGGTTATAAAAACGACAACCTTGTGATCCCTTCATCAAAATATTAAACTAACATTCCTACTTAAACTTGGTAATTCCACCTACCTTTGAAATAGGACTACTCGAGCACACAAGAGGAATGAACAAGAGTGGGAGCCGAGCGAGTGAGAGAGCGTACAGGAGGATGAGAGTGGACAAGAGAGAGCGTGTGGTGTGGGATGATGAAAAGAAAATCGAAAATAAGGGAAAAAGAGGAAGGAGTTGTGGATGTCGAGAATGAGAACATCATAGCCCTATTTATAGTAGTTTTCTATCTTCTCTCATAAGTTATTTTATTAATGGCCTTACTTTGGTGTCTTAATCCCGTTGGTCCATCTAAAAGCCTGGTTCTCTTAGATTTCTGGACTAGCTACTTATTGGTATTTGATTGGTCTATCTCAAACTCTAGGTACTTTAGGCTCTTAGATTAGGGAAGTGGATCCCTTAATATTAAAATTTCAATGTTAGGGTGACATTGATCAAATTGGACCGTCCAAATCAAAATAGACGGCCCAATTTGATCTACATCATGTCTTAAAATGGCGGAAAATTCGGGTGGAAAATTTTAAAAATTTTGAAAGGGTGACGTAGATCAAACCAGACCGTCTATTTTGATTGGATGGCTTGATTTGATTAATATCGCCCCTTTCAATATTAGGCAACCCAAATCCATTAGATTATGCACTTATCGATATTCTATTGTTTCGTTTGTCTAGGCTATTGATATTAGGTCTCTAGAGTAGCCATGTATCATATAATTATTAGTCCACTTATACAGTGGATAATTCATCTTTATCTTATCCATCAAGTTTGATAATGACTTGATATTTATCCCTAAAGTTTGAAAGTCACATGATTCTTATCCTTAACTAATTGAATTTGCATTGACTTATGTATCCTTATACAATTTACTTAGCATTGACATACTTTTTAATGACAATTGATGATCATTGGCATCGTGACAAGGACTTACAGTCACGGCAGTGCGATCGGATGTCGGCCATACACTGTCCTTGCTGGTTGGACCAGCACAGCGCCAGCTAGACAAGATCAGCCCTTGCTAGTCGTTTGCCCAGCATCGACTGAGGTTGCTCGGCTGGGTTGAGTGGCAACCTGGCCTATCTAGCCCCATTCAATCTTGGTCGGGCGGTCATCGGCGGCTCCTAGCCCGTACCATCTCGTTCGTTGTTCAACCAATCCCTTTCTATATTCTTAATTTAATAGTTAATCTATATTCCTTCTTGAAAAAAAAATCAATAATATCATCTATGCTAAATTGAGGATGTTACATTATGTCCACCTATCATCGTTCGCCCTCCATCGATCATCAGCCGAGATCCAACAGTTGGCAACTGTAGAAATTTTATGATGCTATCAACGAAATTCTATTTCGGGAATAAAATTTTTGAATCGTTATCAAATGTGGCTCTGCTAAAAAACTCATCTAAGGAGTAGAAATAGAAAAATTGAACTCTAGTTGGAAATAAATCCTGTGAAAAGAATGATTGCCATTCACACTATTACTAATTGGAAGATTCTAATTCTAAAGACGCAAGAAACTCACAAAAATAAGGTTCGCCCTATTTTCACCTCTTTAATGGTTCCTGATTTCGACAAAAAAAAAAGGCATAGCACGTCCTTGCTAGATCTAGCCATATGAGGGCATGACGGCCCTCGCTGGCAACAGGGAGTGTAGGCAAGGGCCACGACGCCGTCAACATGGCCCGCAAGGGCTAGTGACATCCTCATTGTGGCCCGAGGGCTCATGTCGCCCTCGCCAGCTTTAGTGCGGGGTCTACGGTTTGGCAGGGGTCGTCAGCCCTCATTGGCCACTAAACTTAAAGAGAAAAATTAGAAAAAAAACAAATAAAAGATTCCAAAAAACTTCCAAAAAATATTAAAATAATTAAAAATTATCCACGTGAGTACCGGCGATATCATCTTAGCGATTTCTGGGTGATAAGACTGAATTGAAAAAAGTGAAAATGTTAAGCGTTGAGTCGGTAAACTTAAAAGGTTTAAGATTAAATCGACAAAAGCGTGAAAGGTTTAAGTGTTTTTAACAATACCTATACCAACCTGCCATCTCTAATAGGGGTATCAAAACCAAACCAAATCGCCAACCGAATTGCACTCAATTGAAACTCCCGTGTATTTTAGTTCGATTCGATTTTAGATTCAAGTTATTGAAAATAACCATTCTCTTTTTCCATTTCGATTATTTTTTGTTCGGTTCCGATTAGTTAACCAAATCGGCTTGAAAATATTCGAAATAACATTTTTAAAATTTTTCTTTTTCTTTTTCTTTTTTCCTTCTTCGATTAAAAAAAGCAAAAATAAATTAAAAATCAAAATAAAAAAACTAAAAACCAAATTGAACCAAACTGGATTTTTGGTTCAGTTCATATTCAATTTAGGGTGAGATTTGGCTCAATTCAATCTTACATTCAAATGGTCTAGTTCGGTTAGATTCTTCAAAAAAAAAAAAAAATCACACCGAATTGAACAACCATACTATTAACATGGCAATGACTCTTAAGAATTGCAGAAACCATTTTTGAACCGTGCTGATCGATGCATGCTGGGTCATCCATACTACAGTTCTTACAACAGTGAGAGGACTCGTTTTAGTTAATATCGAGTATGAAAACCACAAACTAAGAAGAACTTACGCATATATTAAAGACCTTAATCGTCCACGGATGTATTACAGGTCATAAGTATGAGGCTATTCCAAAGTGATAAAGTCATGTCCGTGAGAACGCAGGCATTACAGGTTGAAGTTGCAAACATTAGAAAAAAAATGTTGAAAACAGCCTTAGGCGACTCCATTGATTTGCAGCAAATCCATTGGGATGCTTGCCAATGCGATAAATGACAGCAATCGAAGAAACCATGGAAATTAAATTGGTTCTTAAGTGAGTCCCATTTCTTGCGAGTGGATATAGATAGCAGAAGCTACGATCAAATTCACCATTACTCATGATGAAAAATATATATATATATATATAATAGAAAAGTAGTGCTCCAATATCAACATTTAAATACGGTGGTGGGGAGGGCTTCAACCACTATACTGCCCACGAAGATGACGATCTATAGAGGCAACATTCAACAAGTGCTTTTTCATAAGTTCTTCCACTGTCGAATTCATCTTCTTCCTCGGGAACTCACCAAGTGGGAGACCTGCATCAGTCTATCAACACCACAGAATAAGACGGCCATGACCAAAAAAACCCAAGACGACTAAGTAAGCCACTAACCAAGAGACAAAGACAAGTTCTACAAAGCAGTTCAATGAAAAGATTGGAGTACCAAGCTACATTGCAATGCAAAAGCAAAATAAACATCTCTGGCTAACAACGCTTTCTAGACAGAATTTGCTAGTAGAAAATGCAAAGAATGAACACTGTAATCGGTTTTAATGGGAAAATAGAATTTTCTCTACCTTGCACGATGGTCCATTCTCCATTGCGACAAGTTACTGGAAAAGAATATATAAGGCCAGCAGGCACATTGTAGGAGCCATCAGAAAACAACCCCATGGAAACCCACGTCCCATGAAAAAGGTGCAGTCCAGAGAACAAGATCTTAGAGGAAAACAAGCTGAACTAATAAGCTAAATGAGATCGAGCAAAAAGGAAAAGAAAAAAGGCACCAATACCTCCCGAGTACCAAACACCCAATCATGGATGTGGTGGCAGGCAGCGATGGCAATAAGATATGCACCTGAATCTCCCCCAGTTTGAATACTTGAAGCAGCCCGTCTTTGGAAATTAGTAATAAATTCCCCATTCAACCTTATATATATATATATATATATATATATATTATACAAATTCGGAAAGCACAAACCACAATGCCAACTAAATCTGTCACCAATCAACACAAAGACGATGTTCTCGCCATGCATCATCGTTGATGAGTTCACGCACAGGATATTCACCAGATTATCTATCAACCGTAGCATGGTTGACATCAAGATGTAGTTGAGGTGACGAGTGGTTTCCCTATATGATAACAATTTTCACATTCCCAACTAGAACATTCAACCTCAACGAAATGTGACCCTATGCACAATTGTGATACGATCTAGTGAGACACGTAATGTTTTTGAGAGGAATTGATGGTGCACATTTCTTCAAAGTCAATGCAAGCGTACCTGCTGGATACGCAATGACCAAAACATAAAGAAGAAAGAGAATGTGTGTATGTATATATGCATCAGACATAATCTTCACACATCCCTCGATGAAATTAACTTCTATAGGCACATAATAGAAGATCAACCTGTGCAGGTCATAAACTTATAGTTTAGAGTATATGTTTTCTAGAAAATTATCCCGCCATAATTTCCATGCTCAAAGATGAAGACTTAAATATATCATCGACCGATGGTCATCTCAGGACATTGCCATGCAGTGTTTCTTGCATCTATTTTCCAATTAGTCAACAAAGTTTTTGTGCAGAAGAAATTTTAAAAAAAAAAAATTAGAGAAGAAAAGACATTTCAAATATTTGCAGATTAGCATGTAGAGTTGCATATGTTTTACCAATTAGGCAACCATATTATCGTGCATACGAAATTAAGAGATTTCAAAATGAGAAAGCATTTCAACTTTTTGTAGAGTAAGTCATCTATAGAAATGGGAAAGAAAGCAAACCAAGTCTCCAAATCAAATGCACATTTTCTAAACTTTGACAATTAGCGAACAGGTCCCTATGTTATATAGAATTACTTTATTTAAGTGAAAAAAGACATAGAGGTCAAAATTCTTGTAATCGACGTCTGCATGTATCTAAACCTCTAGTTCACATCCTTCCTTTAAAAACAATAAAAACCTTACCTTGCAAATGGCAGCTGCATAATTTTCTAAAGCATCAGCCAGAAGCTTGTAATTCCTAAAATTGTTCACCGTCGCTTTCGATCGTGAGGTTCTGGTTTTCTCCGGAACCTTTACTATCAGGACCGCGAATTCAACACTGTTGCATGCCTTGTCAGCATGGGTTGTTGCAATAAAACCTGATTCAAGTGCGACATTAGATCATCCTATTCAAAGGATTTAACATCAAGCTATCGAGTCCAAGACAAGACTGTCAGCTTAATATTTACAGAGAAGCTCTGCAAACCTTCAAGGAGAGGTGATCCCAGACACATAATCCAAAGATCTTCCAGAGCCACTACATCAGTGGCACGATGAAGCAGATGTAGAATCACAGGCTGGTCAGGACCTAGCATTGATCCCCCAGCGATCATAGGAACGAGATCCCGTGCAACTGGCCCTACACGATCAAACAAGTTCTCTCATTTTGTACATTCAAAAACTGGAAAAAGTCTAACAGATACAATCGGGCGCATCAAACTTTATTGGGAGTAGTCAATAAGTAAATCGAAATATGCAGCAACAGTATGAACACGTGAAAAACAAATGGATTACAACTCAGGTGAAGAACAAGCTTATTTGAAATAAAACAGAAAATGCACAAAAGAGAGAGAGACTGAAGTTTCCACCCCGGCAAGCCAAAATCAGGAGACAAAGTTGATAGTTTTCCACTAGACCACAGGCCTCTCCGCTTATTCTATTGGAGATGTTAACAGGTAATCCTAATTCCATTTGCAGTAATCGTTTCTAGGACAGAGCGTATCTCTATAACTAAGAGAATAGGGCACAACAACCAGAACTGTGCATTAAATCCGCATAAAGTTAGGATCCAATCCCTTATGAAATTCCTATGTTGGCAGTAAATTGATGCCTATTAATTTCATTGATTAGTGAGCATTTTCCCGGTTTCCTTCTAATCTTAATGCCGTACAATCTCTGCTGCAGAACTTGGGATTGGATAGACGTATAAAAGATGAAGAGATCTGCAATCCTGTTTTTTGTGAGGGTTAAAATTTCCTTCTTCTGACCAGAAACTTGGTCCAAACTTTCGTGGTCTTGCAGCAAATTCTCCATACTTAGATTCCAAAGTGCCTCCTTTCGAATTTGGCTCCCCAGGGTAGCTCAAGATGCTAAGAAATTGACAGTCTAGTTGTCCACAAAAATGATTTCAGTCTTAGTCACATTATGTCTTCTTTACCAGGGATTTTGGACTCAGTTTTGCAATATGATGCTTCCTGGAAACATTGAAGAGCGTGATATCCTGTCCCCTGCTTCCCTTTTCTTCCAACGTGAATTTATGTCTATCCTGTCTATGGAAGAAACTAGTAACTTTTGGTGCTCTAGGCTTCGTGGGAATAACCAAACGTTTTTGAGTCAGATTGGCAGGATTAGTTCTCAAGTCTCACATACTAATTTAACATCGGGGAGTCTTTTTCTTAGTCCTGAAAACCCTGTGCGGTTTGTAGCGGGTTTAATAGCTGAGAACGTATATGATTGTCCATGTTCCTTGTTTAATCTGTTACTCATGTTGAATGACCTTCCAAAAAAATATTTCCGTTGAGATATTTTTGGTTGCACGACTCTTTATATGCTTAATTGCTGAGGAATCACAATGGAAGATTAAGTGCTCAACAAGAAGGCACAGCTGCTCTTCTTGTGTAATAAAAATTTGGATGTCGGTCAATCCCATGATGTTCTGCTTAAAGTAACCAGAGCCAAATTTGATCTGTACTTTCCTCACCTAAGTAGTCAGTAAGAGGGGACTAAGGACACCATAATACAAAAACTTACATCACATATTTTAGCCCCTCTGAGTTTCTTATCTGATTCTGGTCTTTTTGTCTGATCATTCTGACTGTACACGAAATTTTACAGGTGTTACCGTTGAGGATGTGGTGGGTGGGCAAAGTGGCTTCTTTCCATGGGAATGATAATGAACTCCATCATGAGGAAAAATTACCTTCTGATGGGAACTATATAACATTTTCAAGAAGCTTCATGATTGCGAGGTGGTGGAGCAGTTCTCTTTGGGCGGGGGGTTGGGGGGCGGAGAGTTAAGTCCCTTGGTCATGGGGACTTCTTAAAATTCTTAGAAAAAGAACTACTCAGAACTGCCTAGAGATGCTCAAAAGCTTTTGACTGGTGAAGTATGTGGAAAGACCTCTTTTGATATCTGCACGCTTCAGCAGCAACTAATTGCATAAATCTCTGAAGCAGCAGAGAATCGATTGGAGGGACGAAACTATTACCCAGCAAAGGCTTTGCTTCTAAGAAGAAGTAATTCCTACTACTAAATTTTAAAATTGTTGGAGGTAGTATTCTTAAGGATTTCTTAGAGATGGTGAGAGAACATAGGAGCTGTGTGACATTAAGATGTGTGCTATTTAAAACGTCATTGGTGGCATCATCTGTGATTGATGATACTGAATCATGAGAAGTCAAAACTATAGGATTTGATATCGATACTAAATTGGAATGACCTCTACATGAACCTTGCTAGGATGCAATTGAAGTCTAGCTTAAAGCACCAATTTTTTAGGACTTATTGTCATGGTTGCATTGGGAACGATTGCTCCTGCACATGGTCCTTTGGTTGATTTTCTGTTGGATGAATTCAATTCAAAGGAGCTGTTGTATTTGGTGACGATTGATGGGAAAGCCATACGGATTGACCATTAAGCAACCATGTACTACAGTGAAGCAATTATCATTCTCATCATTAGGAGGAGGGCAAAAACATGTTCCGCTGTCTCTTCTAAAAGTCCCATGCATCAAGCATTTGAAGTTACTATTACAATTCTCCGGACGGTGTTGATGCTGATGTTTGTAGGAATTCTTGCATGCATGGCCTTCACAGAAAAATTATGGATCAAACTTCTGGTAGTGTGAAGGGTGACCTCCCTGAAACAGGGAGCATAGCCAACAAAGCAGTGCCTCCTGCATTGAGATTTTTTTCATCTAGATTCTCTAGATTACCTTCGGACAGAATTTTGTGCTTTTGCTGCTGATGTGTTGCTTACTGGACTATGATCTGTTGTCAAGGACGATCCTCTGGCCATTTTGAAGGAATGCAACAAAATACAGCAACTGCTCCTGGTCGGCAGAATAGGATTTTCTCTTGGTACAGTTGAATGGATCGATGATAATACTATTTTGCTTCCACTGCTGGTACCATCTCTACTGCAAGTGGTACTCCGCGCATTAACCAACTACGGAGCCAGAGCTGATCACAAGCTTAAGATCTGTGGAATGTTCTTTGTACTAGCTTTCCTCTTCCAGGGGTTGAAATTGTTTTCACTGTTGCAAATGAGGGAAATGCGTCTGCCAGAGCTAGGTGCACAACTGGTAATGCGGATGATGGTGAGATGCACCCTTCCGCCGAACTTAACGGTGATACTGATGCTGCATGTGTGATTGAGTCGCTGAGGACGGTGAATTTGGACTGGATCCTACTCTCTCGTTTTGTGGTTCATTTTGCAATCTAGTTCTACAAGAGGTTTCATATTGTTTATTGACCGTTGTATTGTGTTTGGGATTTGTCAATTGTTAACTTGAACAACCCTTCAATTGCATCTCCCACTTTGCAGTATTCCTTTTCAATTAGCAGGTCTACTGTGCTTCATTGATTTATATAAACATAAATTTGACGCATATGCCAAAGCATAACTCGGCCTTATGCTGACAAAATTTTTGATAGGGCAAGTCTCAAGACTTGTGCATTATGCTAAGCTATATGTTCTACGTATCTATGATTGGAAAGTTCAATGTCAGAAATAACCTCAGGTGGACGTAGTATAGGGGTAGGGGCTTATAGGCTATCCTTAAACTTAATATTGAGTTCTCCGTTATTTTCATTATGTTCAAGCCGACAACTGTGGGAGGAATTTAAATATGACCAATGTGGGATGTACGCGAGCGGAAGTTGCGGCCGCTCATACTAGAACCTGATTATATCTTCTCACCGGAGTCAAAATAAGGAGACCTTCCGAGCGTGGAGTTGGAAGGATTTGCTTGACATCTGTTTTTGACTTTTTGGCTAGTGGCGATTGATTTGAGTATTGCGGTTTATACTTAGTCCGCCTTTCCGGTGTCATGGACGATAGAGGGAAATATATGCACGTATCATTAGAAGAAATGAAAGCTGTTGCAGATTTACATTAAGCGCGAGGGGAGGAGGGTCAGCGTCGCACATTTAGCAATCAAGTCCAACCAGTTTGTGGAGGAAATCAGTAGCATGGAAGATATCACTTGTCGACTAACACTCTTTCCAGTACGGGGGGCCAAACAAGATCAACCTCTTTCATTTCGGGACAACAGTGAACGAGATTAGCCGATCAAAGGCGCAACTTGTATTTGTCAATGTGCGGTTGCGTCTTCTTTGTTGGTCAGGGCTCAGAAAGTTGTCAGATAGGTAGATTTTGGTTTGAATCCATGGATTGAGAATCTTTCACGGTCAGGCGAGGGATGTCTGGTTTGAAGACCGAAGAAGGTGTCAAAGGATCATTGCTCTCCGCCACGATAGTTTTCCTCTTATCTGCCCCGAATGTTACTCTATTCTTCTTTCCCGACTCTTTCTTTCGGGTCACATGTTAGATATTACAATGTTAATAGACAGACTATATCCCCTTAAAAATCGTGAAAAGCTGTGACGCGGGTGGTGATTCAATGGAAGGTTGCAATTTCCGTCCAAAAAACAACAAACAATATGCTAGCAGATATTTCCTCCATTTACACAATGCCTGCAAATTCCATGAATATACACTAGATATTCTCATAATTTGGTTCGTATTTACATAAGTACTAAATTGATGAATTATATGTAAATCCGTCATTATTTGAATTTTAATTTTCATGAATTACATGCTTATTAAGTTAGGAGCAAGTATTTTCATAGAATATTTTATTTTAATAACGTTCCAGAAGTAAATTTTTTTAACTTTTACCATGTAAATTTCTATTCCAGAAATAAAATTTTTGTCATGTCATCAAACGTATCAACATCAATTTCTGAAACAGAAGTTGATTTTTGAAACAGTAAGCTAGGGCCATGAGACATTTTCCCCTATGAAAAAACCTCCTTCAAAAGTGGTGAAATGTTTTCCTCTTTTTGAGAAGAGGAAAACTTTTTTCTCATCTTTGGGTCCTCCTCTCTTTCATAGCTTCTTTCTATATTTTGTTACATTCTTTTCATTTCTTATTTATTTTTTCAAAATTCAAAAAAAAAAAGAATTTATTTTTTTCAAAATAAAAATTATTTTTTATTTTTTATAATTTTTTATTACTTTCTTTAATTTTTTTCTTTTTTTTTATTCTTTCTTCTCCAATTTCTTCGTCACCTAGTCGCCAGCCATAGGCGACGCTCGACCTCGCCCCGGCCTTGCCAACTTGAGTGCGGCCTAGGCATCATCAGATCTGGCTTGGCCAGGCTTAGCCTTATCGAGGCCAGCCATGTTGAGGCTCAGATTAAGCTCGCCAGCCATCATCGTGGCCAGCGACTAGCTAAGAAAGAAATTAAAGAAGAAAAAAAAGAGTAATTACAAATTTAATTTTTATTCAAAAAATAAAATAACTAAAAAATCAAATTACTTAATTATTTTTTCTAGGAAAATCAATTCCTTGCCATACACGGAAGTCATTTTTTTAATTCGTTTTTAAGTTTCAGCCAAATACCAAAAAAAATATTGTCAATTTCCTAAAAAAAATAACTTTTTCCTAAAAAAAATAACTTTTTAGAAAACATTTCCCAGAAACATTACATTTACCGCTAAACAAGTGGAGCCTTAAATAGAAGAGATTTCCAATCTACCAGCGTCCAAATTTCTCTCCATCAATCTAAAATTATTGGACATGGATAGACAAATCAATTTCGTAATTATGAAAAAAATTTCCTACTCTCATATGTCCATTTTTTGTTCTTGAAATAACTGCTTTTATCCATAGTCATCCAAGATACTTTTATGTGAAAAACTTAGTTTTTGGCTTTTAAACGACGAGGAATTTCACCGTTTCAGAAAATCAGGAGCCGTCGACTTATATATTATCCTAAGTAATAAGATTACAACAACAATTTGGTGCGCCTTTTGTCTAATCCAACATTGATTTCACAGCTCTGGACAATCAATTTTATTTTATTTTTTGGTCGGAACTCTGAACAATCATTATAAGAGAGAAAAATATTTGTGGACCATTGAAGCTCGGTGAGCCCAGCAAATTCTACGTGGGACCTATCGGATTGAACTCCTCATGTGGATTTTGGGGTGCTCACGAATCACGATATAAAACCAAACAGCGTCTTGCCGCCTTGTTTTTATTCGCGGAAATGAAAATTTTGAAAAATACGATCGACATGTTTCGGCTGCGAAAATAAATGGACAAATTTTTTTTCATCGTCCGCGAAAATAGTCAGACATAAATTATTGTAAGCAATGAAAATACTTTTTATTGAGTAATTAATTTAAGTGATACAAGATATCATTTTTAGAAAAAATAATTTTCAAATTTTTCTTTTTTCGAGAAACAAACGAAGCCTCGAACTGGTTAACATCGGCAATCATCAAATGTTTTTGACCTTCAATCTATGATATCTGCATTCGTGTATTTGTTTTAATTTTGGTTTAAATTCACTTATAATGTTTACATTTTCATGTCCAAAATTTCATGATTCATGTACTTCTCATTCCTAGTTTTACGCAATTATCGGTTGCTCCACATCAGACTACATGAAGCAATTTGTGGATGCCTGATATCTAATAATCCTTTATTTTTCGTCCCAGATCATCAATCTTACTCACCAAAAATAGTAATACATCATGCGCGAAAAAGACTATTACGCCAAGGTTCGAGGTAAAGGGCGTTTTCGAGATGCCGGGTTCCAGGAATAGCAATCTCCTACATTTGGGGTTATATGCGCAGGGACCATCTGGTACGATACTCCACAAGCAAAGCCACTTGCACTTGTCAAGATCTCGGTCTTCGTCGTGGGTATCGAAGTAGCAGAATTGGCCCGGCCACGCGAAGTTACAGAAGAACAAGGTGTTGGGGAAAATGGCGTTGGGCCGGAACTCGAAGGACCAGGACGAATTGGGGGGGGCGATCACCTGGACGCCGAGGTCGTCGTCCTTGGAATTGCAGTGGACGGTCAGATCCACCCCGCCGGGCAAACCATTGGTGATCTAGACGGCGGTCGCGGGATACTTAAACAGGTTCGGATCAATAGCATGACACAGACGGTTTGATAATATGAGAACACATATGGACACCAAAACAATCCTCGAATGTTCACACGCTTTCCCAGCCACTTTCCTTTGTTTGAGAGAGCAGTGACGGAGAGGAGACCATGTGGAGAGTTAGCTATTTAAGGAGGAAGAGAGGATGCTTCTTTAGTTAAGTGAAAGAGTGTCTATTCAGCATTTGTTAATTTTCGAGCAAGTTATAATTGCGTATGCGTCAGTGAAATAATTATGGTAATGACAGTTTCACTTTTCTGAGTGACGAGGTGAATTTATTTGCTTTCCTTCTTGTGTCGTAGTTTTTCAATTTCAATGTAGGATATAGTTGCAATAATTAAGAATGTCACATTTTGTTTTGTCTGTTTTTTTTTGGGGCGGTGAGGTAATTTCTGACTGAGGACTTTCATTTTACACAAAAAGCATCATGATATTTTTCTTCCCATGGTCAAATACTTCAATGTGATAAGTTAGGCATCGGCCAGTAAAACATGAAGACAAAACCACCTAAATTTTTAAATTTGACGTAAAAATAAATTGATATTAATGAACGTAAAATGAATTAACGATCTCGCCTGACTGAAAAAAAAAAAAAAAAGTAAACTGTATATACCACTTCCGTCACAATTGAACAACTAAATCGACATCCAATACCCATGGGATTAAACTAGGGAAGGGCCGGGAATCCTAATACTGGAATTTCCTTGGACAGAACTTGGTCTTAACATTCAATCTTGGACCATGCATTTGAACTAATCAAAAATCAAAATGAAACTGCAACCTTGTTAATGATGATGAGATTCGATGACCAATAAAGCTTCAAATGAAAATGGAGAGGACTATGGTGAATCTGCAGCACCTTCATTTCCAGCCTATTTAGATCTCATCACTCTAAACAAGCTCAGCAAGCAATCTTACACCTCACGAGCTCTGAGCTCGCTCTTTCAGTAGTCTGAAAATCCCCAGAAAACTCTGAAGAATGTCAACACCGCAAAAAACAAGAAACAGCACTCCACCCAAACAGCAAACCTGTTTGAAAACACGAACGACGAAAACCCGTTAAAGTCAAAACAAGTGAGTTCACTTTGGGCACAGATCTTTTCATAACGCCCAGCAAATATAGCCACTTCAGTGGAAAATTGAGATCGCTTGGAGCAAAATACCTCCGTCATTCATATATCTGTAGACATATGTTGAGACACACATGGGAGTATGGTTCAAGACACGGGATCCACATCCCTAATGCTCAAAGGAGCCATGCCTTGAGCGAGAGGGAGACAGCAACTGCAAAATTTGCCACTGAGGTTTAGAAGATGAATCCAACTCATTTCAGATCAGGGAAGCCACCAGGGACCAACAGCATTAAGACAAAAAGGATAGCATCATCACTCAAGTGTGGTTCAGGCACTCGAAAGCAGAATTCTAGGTTTCTGGTAACGTAATTGCCACAACACTTGCACTTTATATTTGTCGAGAGTTGAGACACAAGGTTGATTGAGACAAAGGACCAGATTGCTCGAGGACCATGTTGGCGTACACATCGAAGCCCAACCATTTCCTTTGAGCAAATATGTGCAGTGCCTGAAAGGATCTGGTGGTGTTAGTCTTAATAAGAACAACATGCTACTGATTCTTGTTTGAGCAACTACTGTTAAGTCTTTTTGGCATGAAAAGAATTATGCATGCTGAAAGTTGTTTTTGTTATTAATAGGTGTGAGCTATAGTCATACAATAATTCACGAATTCATGCTCGAGAATTCTCTAGTTTATGTAGAGATAATAGGAAAATTAGGCACTTTATACCATCTGCTTCACTCAATGAAAGAAGTTTTATCTTTTAGTAGAGAAACCTGAACCAATTCCTTATTTAACCCCCACCAAAATTGCTATTATCATTTTCCTATCTTTGTTGTTTTGCACAGAAATGTTCATTCTATTTCTTCGTTTTCCTCTTGATTCATTGACTTCAAATCTCAAGCACTTGCCACAGTTCTTCATCAAGAGAATGGTTTACAGAAAGTTCGATTGTTGGGCGACGAGAACATTTGAGAAGAAATCATACCAGGAATAACTCCAAAATATGAATTCCATTTTTTGCTTCTGCATCATGATTTCTCTAAGGTATTAAGAGCTTCTCTGATAACCTGAGCTTCCGGTGAATTGTCCCAAGCCCGGTTCTCTGATTCCAATCCCAGTCACTTTGTCATCTGCAAACATACAAGCACCACAATCTTGCTTTTAGTATAATACTTCCACTGATGGAACCTCAAAGACAGACCCTTTGGTAGCACAACGAGCAACCAACGGCATGGTCAAAAATCTGATGATCTTCGTCAAGATGGTTACAAGAGCCTAGGTAATTATTTTGAAGGCAAGAGCATTCTACCAATCTTTTGTTGAAACCAAAGTCCATTAAGAAAGGTGCAAGCGAGGAAAGCTCATATATCTCCATTAAGATCAAAAAGGAATTGCGAGCATAACGGGGCTACAAATCACCGCATTTCATTGTGTTCCTTCAGAAATTTTTCCTCTTTTTTAATTCCCCGAAAGATATGGAATCAGCAGCAGAACAATCCCGCTCAATATTCTGTGAAAGATACGGAAATTTTACCTCTTTTATATCAAAACCCTTCTCTTTCACAGGCAGCAACAGAGACATACCGCTCAAATTAGAGGTGTTAAATGGGTGGATCGGGCCAAGTCAGGTTTGGGTTGGGTCGAATATGATCCGACCCATATTGACCCGTCCAACCCATATTTAATGACCCATACCCAACCCGCGACTAACACATACCCGACCAGACTCGTTTTGACCCATATTATCAAAACACACTAAACTTACCTCACATCAAATAAAAAAAGAAAATTAAATAATAAATAAAATAAAAATGCAAAAATCTATAAATTGAAATGCTTATAAAAATAAAAACTGATAATAGGTTGTGATTATATATAAACTGTGTCTATTTGACCACATCGATATGCCATAAAGCATGAAGATGAGCTCTTCCCTCTCGGCAAAGCCAGGACCACATCAGGCGCAATTCATCCAAAATGGTAGTAATGGTGAGGTTAGATCTCCAGATGAGTACATTACACAAATTTATGAAGTTAGGCAGGTTAGTGCTAATCATACTAACGGAAATTGAACAATAGATGCAGAATGAAACAAAAGTCTGTACATAACTAATATAAAAGGGGAGGATTGCAGCTCGAAGACAGGAGTTGAAACTGCTTCATAATTTCAAGTAAAGTCTATAACAGCAATACACCATAGCAAACAGTTTCTAAGAGGCCAAATCAATTTCTCTTTTTTCCTCTGATGAGAATCCAGATATCCAAAGAAAGGCAATTTGCAAATCATAGCGTTAGGATCAAGTTGAACAACTGAGGGAAGAATCATAGAAAAGTTTAGGACCAAAAGTTGGCATGTTTCTGAAAATTCATCAGATCAACAACTGGGTTTGCTATAAATCTAGTAAATAGATACTCTATTAATGAAGGAAGGGATCACCCAAATAGGGATAGCACACATATTTATATCGAGTTAAGTTTGCATGCTTGGGATCTTCATAACTTATAACCCATCAATTTGATATTCAATCAACTAAATGGCGTCTCATCCAAACCATCCCTCCACTCGAAAAGAATTACATAAAAATAACAATGGATCCTTCATAAGAATTATCTAAATGACGCAACATATTTTTTGTCTCATGGCTAGCCATGTAAGTTTGTTCACACCACTTACACTTGGCCTCTTCCTTGCCATGGAAGTGAATTTCTTCAATTGTTTAGAGCAAAGAGCTATTTTCTCATCCTCACGAAGTAAGGGTGCAACTCTACATCTCTTAGATCGTTCTGAAGTTGAAAACTCTTCAAGATACTCAGTAGATCTTGACATGTCAACTGATTAATTAGAGAAAACGTGAATTAGAACAGCTGTAAAAACTGAAAGAATAGATAACATCCACAATATTCATGCCCCTTTATTGATAATCTGATTTTCTTAAAAGAGGGAGAATCATTGATGGGAGCTAGACTAGGGATACTTAAATTTGCAAAGCTGGAAATTAAACAGGTTTAAAATTTTCATGCAAATACCAAGAATGCCTTGGAGGCAAAATTTTATCAATAGGATGTCGTCATCGTCTCCAATCTTGCGGACAGACAGAGTTGTAGGAAATTATGCAAGCACGCAAATCTTGACAAAAGACATTGAACTGAAACTTGAAAATCATAAGAATTGTACTACTCACAAGGCCTCTCGAATGGATCCAGCGGGTCAGACATCCCCAAATGCAACTCCTTCAGAACTTGCCTTCCCAACTGCCTACCATGAATTGCATAGAAACTCCAATTTCTCGTGCCACCTACACACAAATAAACGTGAAAATTTTTCAAAAACTTTGTTAATTTGTGGAATCCACAACTTTAACCCATCCCGCATCAGACAAAATATGCTCGTATATCTCAATCCATGGATAGACAACCTCACCCTAGACTTTCTCACTTCCTATAGACAACTAAACATTGATCGACTGATTGAAGTCCCAAGTATGTGCAAAACAGAATCACTGAAGATGTAAAATTACCGCAAATGTCAAAAGTCCAATAGGAAGAAGCATTATTTAAAACAGCTGCTATGGACAATAGAATAATTCACTCATTTCCGCATGATTACAAGATACCCAATGTATTCAAATGCAGATACAAATAACCAAAACAAGACAAAATAATTATAATGAAGGAAAATCAATACAAAAGCAGAGCACAAATGAGGCAAGCAAAAAGGGACGAAGAGAGAACTCACGAGAGCAACAGATTCAAGGCTTCAATTGAAACCCAGTTCAGAAGGACTCATCAGGATTCTTGAGTAGATCTCAAGCATCAGCTGGAACCAAAAACTGCAAAGAAATTGTGCAGCAAAAGAGGCAGTATGTCAACTAGAGAAAACGTAACTAGAACAAGTTGTAAAACTGATTGTGTCAGTACCAGAACCAGACTGCATAATGAAGTAGAAGCTTTCAAGCAAGAGCAACAAGCACATAAGTGGAATTCTTTGATCCTTTCCAAAGTGGAAACTGGGAACACGCACTTCCGCATTTAGATCGAGAATGTACGACAACACAGAAAGGGTAGTCAAATAGCAGGGCACAAAGAACATAGCATATTCTGGACGAAGCCCCTCTACAACCATAGGGCTCCCATTCGTGCTGGAACCCTTAACCACTTCTCAAACCGTGATGCATACGAATGAGGCAAGCATCGCATCAACAGCAGACATATGTTGAGACATACATGGAAGTATGGTGCAGGACAGAGGATCCACATCCCTGTGCTCAAAAGAGTGCATGAGAGAGAGAGAGAGAGAGAGAGAGAGAAACTACACAATTTGCCACTGGGGTTAGAGAATCAACTGATTCCAAATCAGGGGAGCCACCAGGGACCAACTGCATTAACACAAAAGGGAAGCCATATCACTTAAGCGTGGTTCAGGCACTCGAAAAAAGAATTATACCTTTCCGGTAATGTTATTGCCACCGCACTTGCGCTTTGTATTTATCAAGAGACACAAGGATGATGAGACAACGGACTAGATTCTTGCAGATAATAAGCGATGATGACTCTTTTTTTTTCACCACAAAATCAAGGCCAGTAATATTCATCAATACATCATCTTAGCATCAGAAGGAATCTCTCAGAGAGGCTGATTGTTTCTATTTTGGTAAGGCGGATGCTTCCTAGTTGATAGATCACCAAAACTTTAGGCAAGACTGGGCAAAACATATAGGCATATGAGCAGCGATTTCGCTGTATGCAAGAATGAAAACGGAATCTTATGATGTCATGAAGCTTCCACAAGAGGCCATATTGCAGATGTTTGTGCAAGTAGTGATTCTCAGTTAGAAGCATAGATCAAATTGAGGATAGAGAGGCCTCATAAACCAAGGCTTTGACAACTTCCAATGCTAATACATTCAAACTAAGGTCATTTGCCCGGTAGTAATACGAGAAGCGTCTTGAGGCACAACTAAATTTGAGGGAGAGAAGAGATACATACTACTCAGTGACATCCTCGAGGGACCATGTTGACGTACACATTGAAGCGCCTAAGAGTACAGACAAGCTCCTTGCCTCTCTTCTTAATTATAACCCGTTGATCAACTGATTGAAGTCCCAAATATGTGCAAAACAAAATCACTGAAGATGTAAAATTACTGCAAATGTCAAAAGTCCAATAGGAAGAAGCATTATTTCAAGCAGCTGCTATGGACAATAGAACAATTCACTCATGCGATTACAAGATACCCAATGTATTCAAATGCAGATACAAATAACCAAAACAAGACAAAATAATTATAATGAAGGAAAATCAATACAAAACATAGCACAAATGACGCAAGTGAAAAGGGACAAAGAGAGAACTCACGAGAGCAACAGATTCAAGGCTTCCATTGAAACCCAGTTCAGAAGGACTCATCAGGATTCTTGAGTAGATCTCAAGCACCAGCTGGAACCAAAAACTGCAAAGAAATTATGCAACAAAAGAGGCAATATTTCAGCTAGAGAAAATGTAATTAGAACAAGTCGTAAAACTGATTGTGTCGGTACCAGAACCATACTGCATAATCAAGTAGAAGCTTTTCAAGCAAGAGCAACGAGTACATAAGTGGAATCCCTTTTTCCAAAGTTGAAACTGGGAACATGCGCTTCTGCATTTAGATCGAGAATGTACTAGAACACAAAAAGGGTAGTCAAACAGGAGGGCACCAAGAAGATAGCATATTCTGGATGAAGATACTCTACAACCATAGGGCTCCCATTCGTGCTGGAACCCTTAACCACTTCTCAAACCCTGATGCATACGAATGAGGTCAGCATCGCATCAAACAGTACACATATATTGAGACATACATGGAAGCATGGCGCAGGACAGAGGATCCACATCCCTGTGCTCAAAAGAGTGCTTGAGAGAGAGAGAGAGAGAGAGAGAGAGAGTAACTACACAATTTGCCGCTGGGGTTAGAGAATCAACTGATTCCAAATCAGGGGAGCCACCAGAACCATACTGCATTAATGAAGTAGAAGCTTTTCAAGCAAGAGCAACGAGTACATAAGTAGAATTCTTTGATCCTTTCCAGAGTGGAAACTGGGAACACGCACTTCTGCATTTAGATCGAGAATGTACTACAACACAGAAAGGGTAGTCAAATAGCAGGGCACCAAGAAGATTGCATATTCTGGATGAAGATACTCTGCAACCATAGGGCTGCCATTCGTGCTGGAACCCTTAACAACTTCACAAACCCTGATGCATACGAATGAGGCAAGCATCGCATCAACAGCAGACATATGTCGGGACACACATGGAAGTATGGTGCAGGACAGAGGATCCACATTCCTGTGCTCAAGAGAGAGAGAGAGAGAGAGAGAGACTAGAAACTACACAATTTGCCACTGGGGTTAGAGAACCAACTGATTCCAAATCAGGGGAGCCACCAGGGACCCACTGCATTAACACAAAAAGGAAGGCATCATCACTTAAGCGTGGTTCAGGCACTCGAAAGAAGAATTATACCTTTCCGGTAAGGTTATTGCCACAGCACTTGCGCTTTGTATATCAAGAGGCGAGACACAAGGTAGATGAGACAAAGGACCAGATTCTTGTAAATAATAAGCGATGAAGACTTTTTGCACCACAAAATCAAGACCATTAATGATTCATCAGTACATTGTCTTAGCATTGGAAGGAATCTCTCTAAGCGGCTGATAGTTTCAGTTTTGTTAAGGTGGTTGCTTACTAGCCGACGGATCACCAAAACTTCAGGCAAGACCATGCAAAACATAAAGGCATATCAGCAGCAATTTCTCTGTATGCAAGAATGAAAACAGAATCTTATGATGACATGATGCTTCCACAAGAGGCCATATTGCAGATGCTTGTGCAAGTAGTGATTCTCAGTTAGAAAGCATAGATCAAATTGAGGACAGAAAGGCCTCATAAACCACGGCTTTGAAAACTTCCAATGCTAACACATTCAAATTAAGGTCATTTGCCCCGTAGTAATACGAGGAGCGTCTTGAGGAACAACTACATTTGAGAGAGAGAAGAGATACATACTACTCGGTGACATTCTCGAGGGACCATGTTGACGTACACATCGAATCCCCTAAGAGTACGGACAAGCTGCATGTCTCCCTTCATTATAACCCCGATTTTCGAACCTATACACTAGTTAATCAACTCTGCATACCTCATTATCTTTCAAATGATTGGATTCAATGTGATTCTCGGCTCTTGAAAGTCACATGATCTACATAGCACACATTTTTTTTACAAATAACCATTGAGAGCATCAAGAGCACAGCATTTTAATTGAAAAGGACAAACCAACACAAATCCAATGACTCATGATTCCAATCCACAACTTCACAAATCTAGGGCTGCATAAATGCGCAATCGCAAAAAAAATTCACCTAATTTGACAAACAAGATTGCATTTTGATATCTAACAAAGATCACATTCCAGCAAATAAACATCAACGAAGCTAAGAAGTGAAAAAGAATGAAAAAGAGTGAGCCAATGCAATTGGGGTGAGAGAACCAACTGATTCAAAATCGGGGGAGCCACTAGGGACTAACTGCATTAACACAGAAAGGAGAATTCTGGCTTTCCGGTAACATCATTGCCACAGCACTTGCACTTTGTATTTATCAAGAGGCGAGACACAAGGTTGATGAATGATGACTTTTTTTCACCACAAAATCATGGCCAGTAATATTCATCAAAGACAAATGAATTCCTGTACAATGAATGGAGTAGAAGAAGAAAAACACATATATTCACAACTATATCACAGAGTTTCATCCAGGTCTTCAAGTGTAAGCATGTCATCAGGGTCATATCGATAGCCCTCAAGGTTGCAGGATGTCAAATCCTCTCCCAAGCCTTCACTTGTGATGGCCGACGAGAAACTGTCATCGTCACCGTCATTGATGCAGTCCTCCAAGTCGGAGAGACTAAGAAAGTCGTATCCATAGCCCTCAAGGTTGCAGGACGTCTCCTCACCCGAGCCTTCACTTGTCAAAGTCGAGAAACTGTCATCGTCACCGTCATTGGTGCAGTCCTCCAAGTCGGAGAGACTAAGGACGTCGTATCCATAGCCCTCAAGGTTGAAGGACGTCTCCTCACCCGAGCCTTCACTTGTGAACGTAGAGAAACTGTCATCGTCACCGTCATTGCTGCAGTCCTCCAAGTCGGAGAGACTAAGGATGTCGTCAGGGTCATATCGATAGCCCTCAAGGTTGCAGGAGTCCTCTCCCGAGCCTTCACTTGTGATCGCCGGCGATGTCGAGAAACTGTCATCGTCACCGTCATTGGTGCAGTCCTCCAAGCCGAAGAGACTGAGGAAGTCGTCAGGATTAAATCCACAATTACAACCATGGGCTCCAGTACCGCCACCAGCACCGATCATCTTCTCCACATCTTCCAAGCTTTTGAGCGCAAGTTCTCGAACGCTCTCATTCTTCACGATCAGGGACTCCGGGTCGCCAAAATAATAGGGCTCGCCAGCCGAGGAGTAGTCAGGGACGGTGGCACGATCGCCGCAGAGGTGGCAGATCTCGGAGTCGGAGGCCTCCTTTAAGAGGCCCTTACGCCTCCGCGCCGCCGGAACGGCGATGTTCTCGATTTCCGTTCGCTGGCGCTTGCCCATTAACGATGGACTTTGCAAATTTCTTTCGCTCAGAGAGGGAGAGAGAGGGGGAATGCGGATTTAACGATCGCGTTTTCTGAGAGAAAGCTTTCTAGGGTTTTTCTGGGTTTCTTGGAGAGAGAGAGGGAGAAGGAGAGAGATCGACGAGAGCTGAAGTTTGAAGTTGCAGAGCAGGGTAAGCAGCCCAACGGGCAGATATCTACTTATAGTCGTCGGGGCATTTGGAGAACTTCGGGAATTCCAATTTTTAGTCCTCGTAAATTCGGTAGATTGTCAAATTGGTCCCTTTTTTTGTGTGGTTTAGATACTCTCACTTTTCATAACGTGTGTAATTTGGTGATTTGTCTGATGGATTTTTTCTTTTAGGGTTAATAGCACAAAAAATCCTAATGATAAATTTATTATAAATTATTTTTTATCACGAAAAATTAAATTGACATATTTATAACAAATTTATCTCAAACTTTTTTTTGTAAGTATCTCAAACTATTTTTTTACCATGTAAAACCCTAAATTGTCACACCTATCATTAATTTACTTCAATTTTTTTAGAAAAAATCCTAAGCTGGTATACTTATGATAATTTTACCTCAAACTGGTACATTTGTGACAAATTTACCCCCGTTAATTTTCGTTAAATTGATTTAATATCCCAAAAAATCTCAAATTGATATATATATATATATAACAAATAAAGGGGGCAAAACCCGAAATGGTACACCCGTCAGCTATCTAACTCAGCAATTTGATAGTAAAATTTGACGAAAACTTACGAATGGTAAATTTATCGTAAGTGTACCAATTTATGGTAAATTTACTACAAATTTATCAATTTAGGATCTGTTTATGGGAAAAAAAATAGTTTGTGGCAAATTTATCATAGGTGTACTAGTTTAGAGTTTTTTATAGTTAAAAAAAATTAAGGTAAATGTGTCGCAAGTGTATTAGTTTGAGATTTTTCATAGCATTAACCCTTTCTTTATCATTAATCACGATATGATAGCTATTTAAATTTAAAAAGTAAAAAAAAATGCTTTAAATTATAATTTTTAAATTTTGAAATTAAATAAGTAAAGATGTTGCTTTAAATTATAGAATTCAATTTAAACTAGAGAAGCTCGTCATCATAAATTTTTCGTCAAAGCTTTTGAAAAATATATTTGTCCCTTTTTAAACATTTATTCTGCGTTTTTTTTTCTTTTTACTCTCTTCAAGTACTTGAAAACAGAAAAAAAAAATTATGACAAGATATATTATAAGTAATTTCTTAAGGTGGTTAGTATTTAGTGTAAAATGGTTATGATAGTTGCAACAATTGATCAAAGGACTAAATTGTTTTGAAATTAAAATACGTTCTAAATAAGAATACAATACCCGATTCGAATACTTGCTCAAATGTATAAAATATAGCAATGCGCAATATTATATTTTTGGTCTTCCCATGGATCAATGTGCTTACCTAAATCTCGATATATAATGTAAAAGTGCATTCATATTAAAAAACGAAAAAAAAAGACACCGAATAATAATGTACACTTAAGTATTATATTTTCCTCCAAAGCCACAATGATTCCTTTAAAAAAACATTATCAAATATTATTGGGTATACATGATTCACTGGCATTTACCTTTTTCAACGTAATACGAAAGCACAACATGATAGTAGACCAATTATAAAATTCGAATCCTATGATTTAACCCAAAAGGATTTAGGTGCAAATATGAGTGGTATAAACTTTAGATATATCTATGAGCCCACAAATCTCAACCGCTAGAAATCCTCGGACGCCGCATGGAATCCATGTGATTCAAGGAGGTGATCCAATTGAAGAAGAGAATGCAATCGGGACATATGTGAACTTCGCCCGACATACACTCCCCACAAACCCCGCACTTGATCGAGCTCGATTTTCACGAAGAACCCCCTCGGTCGGTAATTCATTCTCCTCCTCTCCTCCAACCTTCTGAAAGTGGGGCGGGATTAATTACATGAGCATGTCGAGGTTGAAGGCCCCTTTACAATAACAAAAGGCCAGTAGCAGATTTCGCTTCAACTTGAGCAGTCTCAGATGATAGATCATATGGCTTTGAATTTAGACGACTAAGCCATAGGACTGTAACAAAGAAGACAAAGCAAGGGGAGATAGCTTTCGTTTGCGCACCTCCCCAATTTGGTGAGCTCAAGTAGAGGGTGCAAAATTCTTGCCCAATTCTCCTTATGATTTAGTTAAAATTTTGGAATAATGACACAAATAGCTCTTGGACTTTAGCTATGGATACTATGGTTTAAGTTCTTGATTAAGCTTGAGCGAGAAAATGAGGGAGACCCATAAAAAAGGAAAGAGTAGATTTATAATCGGTTGATCTCTGGCGTACGTACATCTAGCTAATAAAGAGCATGGACACAAATTCACTGTTGAAATGCAAGGGACGAAGCAAAATCAATGGCGTTTCCGTGACAAGCAGCTTGATGATAAAACTATAGAGTAACTCAGAGGAAGCTTTTAGTTCCAGTTAGCAGCTCTAGTTGTAAGGGTTTTCTCCATTCGCATGACAATCTCTTCAGGAGGATTCACACCAGATGCCGAGAAAAGCTGCCTCCTGAGCTCGGACCCTAAAGCGTGCCTCCTGAAGTCCTTCAGCATCCAATTTCATGTCCGTGTTGCATCGGAGAAGACGGGCCCCTCTTCGCCTTACCTCGGCATCCAACCTTTCAGCACCAAAATTGCTTATGATGCAGAGTCCAATTTCGTGGTTCATTCCATTTCTTCTTCTTTTTTCTCTAGATTCATGACTTCAAATCTCAAGCAATCTTTTTATAAGACTTCTTCATCAAGAGCATGGTTTGCAGAAAGTTCAATTGTTGGGCAATGAGAGCATTCGAGAAAGAATCATACCAGGAATAACTCAACATGGCAGCACTATGAATTCTTTTTTGCTTGCCCGCCATGATTTCTCTGAAGGATTAAGAGCTTCTCTGATAGCCTGAGCTTTTGGCAAATTGTCGCAAGTCCGATTCTCCGATTCCAACCGAGTCATCTGAAACTCACAAGCACCATAATCTTGCTCATACCAGGAAAACTCAACAATGGTAGCACTATGAATTCTTTTGTTTTGCTTTTGCGTAATAATTTCTCCCAGGATTAAGAACTTCCCTGATAGCAAGCGAATTGTCCCGAGCCCACTACGCCTATTCCAACATGGTCTGTCATCTGCAACATACCAGCACCGCAATCATGCTTTTGCTACAACACTTTCGCTGACGGAACTTGACTGATCCCCTGAAAGACAGACACTGTGGTAGCAAAATGAGCCACAAATGGCATGGTAAAGAGTCTGATGATCTTCGTCATTAAGATTGCTTACAGGAGCATGAGAAGCAAGATTCTCCCAATCTTTTTGACCATAACAAAGTCCATTGAGAAAGATGCAAGTGAGGAAAGCACATCTATTTCCAATAAGATCAGAAGGGAATTGCTGAGTATAACAGGGCTACAAATCACTGAATTTTAATTGTGTTCCTCCAGAAATTTTACCTCTCTTTATATAAATCAAGAATTTCCGTCCTATCCCCAATCTTTACCCACGAATCAACCGACTAAATGATGCTTTTCTCAGCGGAAAAGAGCCGAATTTGAGCACGACATGACCCACCGCATACTTTCATTATGTACTATGTAGTTTAATAAGATAAATCACATGCATTTCATATTTACATCACAGAGATACATCCAAATCTACAAATGCAATAATGTGGCCAGGATTCTATCCATAGCCCTCGAAGAATCGCAGAGCATCGACTCCTCTCCTCCTGATCTTCCACCGTCGGTGGCCGAAGTGGTGTGGAAAAATCTACATAGATACCAAAAGAATTAAGAAGAAAAAAGAAATGATAGTAAAATTCTCCAAAATCCTAATGTTTCGCTCTTATGTTTGGTCGTGCTTGTGGGCGCGAAGTGGTGTGGAAAAATCATGTTGATTCTTTAATCTTGTGTTTCGAAAATCTTGGACCAGAATGTAATTATGTCTAAGGTAAAAATAGGCGTTAAAAAATTAGGCATAAATTAAGACTAGTTGTCATTGGATGAATCCACTATTACTATATGAAGTATGTTGATAATTGCCATTTGGTTCCTAAATTGGGTGTCTTTTCAAAAAGGTTGCCAGCTTAGCATCTCCGCCTATGATTCATTTATATAAACATTAGCAAATAATTAGAAATACTGTTTCTATGATGTGTGATATAAGAGATGCACGGGTCGGGACGCATTTCATAATGATTTAAGAGACCTATAATTCACATGAGAAGAAAAGTACGAATAATTTTTATTTTCAATCTTGCCCTCACTCAATCTTCGTAATTCCACAAATACCCTTTTTTTAGCCTAAAATCCCATTGCATCTGTCGCCTATCTCCTCCTCCTCCTCCCTTGGCTACGCGCTCCCCTCGCGAAATGGAACGCGTAGAGAAGAGATTATCATCCGATTTGGCCCGCATCCGAATTGACGGCACCCACCCACCATAAAGAATGCTGCTCGGCATGAACCAGCGGTGGCCATGGTGGTTGGTGATGAGAAGTCGGTTTTGTCACCAACGTCAGACAAGTCGCCAAAGGCCCCCCCAGCCCAAGAGCAGAGGAGATTTGCCTGTTGGTTTTTTTTTTTTTTTTTTTTTTTTAGGTGAGGAGATTCTGATTCATTTTGCTTCTTTTTGTTCAATTTCATAATGGGTCAATGTGAAGATCGGAGGTTGTTTAATGACTCGGTCTGAGAGTTGCTTCGCATCCTGCAGATTCTGCTAGATTTTATGCTCTTGGTTTGATGGAATTGATTTTCGTTGTCCTTTGTGATGCTTCTTATTGTGTGGTTGCACGGTATGAGACTTGGTATCCTTTAGTCCACAAATCAGTCAAGAGTGATGAATTAAACTTAGATTAGAACAGCATGCAAAAATCTTTCATGTCAAGAAGAGACTAAAGAAATTCCTGTTTGTATTGTCACCATTTGGCGGTATTTTCGTTGGGATGGATGTAGATTGCAGATGGTGATGTAAGATGTGCTTTTTTATGATTGAAATATGTACGTATACTATTGAACTTAATATTTTTCTTTTTTAGTTGGTTGTTTACAGAGTAATTTCATCTCTGGGGATTCTGTATATGAAACAATGTCATTTTACTGATGAATAATGTTTTTTTTTTTGGTAAGGAAAAAATAAAATTACTGATGAATAATGTTTAGGCTTACTTCTGCTGAGCTTGTCTTGTGATTGACACGGTATCATCCATTTGGGATGTGATCCCCATCTTTGTAAGAGGTGGTATCTATTTTCTGTGTTGTTGACCTCGAGTTGCAACGTTCTTTGTTAGATGAAATGTTATGTTGGATGATAGCTTCAGTGTCATACTACTCCGCCCATTCTGAGGTGAATTATCTTATCTATGGAAAATCTCATCACAATCCTTATTCCACCTTACCTTTTTCAGAGCAAGATGAATCCCACAGAGTTTGCAGAAGAGGTTGTGATGGAGGCATATCAATCTAGTGGATTTAACTTGATCCTAGTGGATCTATGTTCCAAATCCATGATCTATGTGACCAATAGATCAAAAGATGACAAGGCTATGGTGTTAGAGGTTCTTCCTGGGATCCACATGCTATCAAATGCAAGTCTAGACACCCCTAGGCCTAAGTTAAGAAGATGCCTTGCTCTGGTTGATTTTGTCTTGTCCTTGGTTTGTCTTTTCTATGTTGGAGTGGATTACAAAGTTCCAGTTGGAGATTTGAGGCAGATAAAATAGCTGCAGAAATGGTCAGTTGAATTTGTGTGTCATGCATATTAGATTTCAATCTCTGCTCTGAGCAATCTTAACCTCAATTATCTGAGATGTTAAAAGAATATGAGATATGATTATTTTAGTTAAGCTAGTAGTAGGAGATTTGATTCTAAATATACTTAGTGTGTATGCCTCTCAAGTTGGACTGCAAGCGTCCGAGAAGAGCAGATTTTGGGAAGAACTAGAAGAGATTTTAAGGCGGATATCACAGGAGTAGAAGGTGTTCATAGGAGGAGATCTACATGGACATGTCGGTCAGAGTAGTGGAGGTTTTGACAGAGTTCATGGAGGTTTTGGATATTGGACTAGAAATGAGGCTGGCGAAGACATCTTGAGTGTGGCATTAGCTTATGATTTGATATTGGCAAATACCTTTTTTAGTAAAAGAGAATCACATCTGATTACTTTTTGCAGCGGTCAAAATTATAGCCAGATTGATTTCTTTCTTGTTAGAAGAAAGGATAGAGCTTCGTATGTAGATTGTAAGGTATACCTTGGTGAATGTGTAGTTACACAATATAAGTTAGTGGTCTTAGAAGTTCGGTATAACAAAATACAGAAGATGAAGAGAAGTGCGCAGCACCCCAGAGTAAGATGGTGGAAGTTACATGAGGAAAAACAAACAGAATTCAAGGAAAGAATGTTACAGGAAGAACGGTGGCGACTGGAGGACGAAGTAAATATGATGTGGAAGGAGATGTCTAACTGCATCCAGGTAGTGGCAAAAGGGGTGTTAGGAAAAAGTAGAGGGAATGAACATCAAACAAAGGAAACCTGGTAGTGGAATGAAGAGGTGCAGGAGGCAATTAAACAGAAGAAGAGTGTTTCAGATGCTTACATAAATGTCCTAATGAAGAAAATTTTTAAAAGTTTAGATTGGCGAGAAAAAGTATTAAGAAAGCTGTACGAGAGGCCAGAGGCAAGGTTTTCGTCGATATGTACAACAAACTTGGGAGCAAAGAATGAGAAAAATGCATCTATAGATTTGCAAAGTCAAGAAACAAGAAAAGTAAAGACTTGACGCAGGTTAGATGTATCAAGGATAAAAATCAAACACTCTTGATAATAAATGAAGACATCAAGGGCAGATGGATGAGTTATTTTAACAAACTTTTTAATGGGAAGAGCGATAGAGGTGAGATGGATTTGGAAGATACTTCTGATGATTCAAATAAAAGGTTTGTGAGTAGAGTTAAAGCACGTGAAGCTAGAGAGGCATTAAAAAAGATGAAGATTAGTAAAGTCTTGGAACCCAATGGTATTCCTATTGAAGTGTGGAGATGCTTAGAGGATGTAGCAATAAGTTGGTTGATTAGTCTTTTTAACAAGATCCTCCATACTAATAAGATGCCTGATGAATGGAGGAAGAGTATACTTGTGCCTATATACAAGAACAAAGGGAATATCCAGAATTGTTATAACTATAGAGACATCAAGCTTATAAGCCATACAATGAAGCTGTGAGAGAGAGTTATTGAGCATCGTTTGAAAATAGAGACCAAGATTTCTGTCAATCAATTTGGATTTATACTAGAAAGATCTACCATGGAGGTTATTTTCTTAATACGACAATTGATGGAGAGATATCGAGAAAAAAAGAATGACCTCTATATGTTGTTTATTGATCATGAGAAGGCGTATAATAAGGTTCCAAGAAAGATTTTGTGGTGGATTCTTGAGAAGAAAAAAGTACCTTGCAAGTATGTCGAGACAATCAAGGACATGTATGACGGTGCTACTACATGTGTAAAGGCTTGTAATAACACATCAAGTTATTTTCCAATCACAGTAAGCTTACACCAAGGTTCTACTTTGAGCTCTTACCTTTTTGCCCTAGTTATGGATGAGCTAACAAAAGATATTCAAGATGAGGTGTCGTGGTGTATGCTATTTACAGACGATATCGTGCTTATTGATGAGATCAGGGTTAGGGTTAACGCTAAGTTAGAAGTATGGAGAAGCACGTTAGAGTCTAAATGATTTATGCTAAGTCGAAGTAAGACGGAATACTTGAAGTGTGATTTTGACACGGTAGGAAGAGAGGATTAAGAAGACGTAAATATGCTCGGACATGAGGTACCCAAGAAAGATATATTTAGATATCTGGGATCAATATTGCAAAGGGAGGGAGAAATTGATGAGAATGTAAGTCATAAAATCAGAGCAGCTTGGATGAAATGGCACAGTGCATCAGGATTTTTGTGTGATCGCAAAATTCCTCTTAGGTTAAAAGGAAAATTTTATAAAACAGCAGTAAGACCAGCCATGTTATACGGAGCTGAATATTGGCCAGCACAAAGGAAACATGACCATAAAATGGAAGTAGCGGAAATGAGGATGTTAAAGTGGATGTGTGGTCATACAAGGATGGATAAGATAAGGAATGAAGAGATTCGACGAAAAGTTGGAATAGAACCAGTGGCGGAAAAGATGAGAGAGCATAGATTGAGATGGTTTGGGCATACCCTCCGAAGGCCCTTAGACGCACCGGTACGAACAGATATTTGCTATCGAGAACATAATACGAAGAAAGTAAAAGGTCGGCCGAAACTTAGTTGGGAGAAAGCAATAAAACAAGATTTAATGGAGTGGGAAATAGATTGGGGTACGGTTTGTCTTTGGACGAAGTGGAGGAAGTTTATTAGTGTTGTGGAGGGGTAGTGTATATATAGATAGATATGTATATGTATACTTATTTGTTTTTACACATTTATCTCTTTTCCCTCCCTTGATTCTGCTTTTATTTTTCTGATTCTTCGAGGTTCATCGACCGCCGACCCTAACTAATTTGGGATAAAAGTGTTGTTGTTGTTGATGTTGATGTTGACTGTCTAGTTAGCATTCCTCAACTTATTAAGAGATTATCTCTTTGTTTTTTTTTTTGTATGTCAGAATTTGGTTAATGCAGTGACACAGTTTAGAGGAATGAAAAACATAGAGAGAAATTGGTTGAAATCTATGCTGAGTTGAATTCTTTCTTTTGAAGTGATGTTTTGCCTTTTTTTACAAGTTTTTTCACTTGAAACTGTGATGGTTCTTATTTGCTACTAATGAAATCCGTACAAATGGCTCCTGACAATAGAGAAGGTTTCTGTATAATGCCACCATTTATGCTTTGGTGTTAGCGGTTTTGATAGATTCAATCCAAAAGCCTTCGATGTCAAACTTAGACGGTGTATTATCATAAACTTGTATAATGGTTTTAGAAGCTAAGGAACGTGATTTTTGTTGCAGTATACCACGGCGCCAACAACGACAATACTAGATGGGTATCCATATGTGGCATGAAGCTTGCATATCCACAAGTCGAGCTTGATGTGCATTCAAATAGTTGATCTCATTGAGCATATATAATCATTCAAAAGGGATCGAATCAGTCCTCTACGGAAGAAATTCTTTGTCTGTAAGCTTCGTTAGATGTGAGCTTCAGCAAGTTTGGAGTCCTTTGCTATTTCTTTCTTGTGTGTGCGTGCTTAGTAATTGTCCAGAATTAAGAAGTCTAGCTGCAGGAGGACATATGTATGAGGTGTGTGGTATTTTTCTGAGTGAGGTTAAACATTGTTACACATTTAAGAAATAAGAAGTTTACGTGATCTAAGTTTGCAATATTCAAGGGTAACATATTTCTTTCCTCCAGACATAAGGGACCGGTTTATTATAGTGCAATTGCTCTCTTTTTAGTTGAGATGTTCACTTTGATGTGATTTTTTAATTATAAATTTGTCTGCATGGGACAATTATTTTTTCAATTTTAAACAGATTGTCTTTAAAAACTAAAATTGATCAGAATGAAAGATTTTCCGAATTTATATTTACCAAGCGACATTTTCCTAAAGCTGGCTTTCAAGGCTAAAGCTGGCTTTCAAGGCATTTTTAAGTTATAGTTGACCAAACTGTCTTTGCATTTCACTAAATTTTTTTGTTCTAAATGTTTTTGCATTTCTTCAAAATTCGAACCAAACGCATCTATATGTGCCCCAAGCACATGCAACCAATTCTAGGTACCCTATTGTCCGGTCCTCACTTTCGAAAATAGAAAATCGATTTTGGGTGAGTTCGGACCGGATCGGAAACCGATCACCTTTTAATAAGAAGCGATGAGCTCTTTTGCTGCTATAGTTCTTTCATGATTTTCAGGAGAATGACAATGGAAATTGACAAGAAGAGGCATTGACCCAGGAAGACACGTCATGATAAATTTTGTAAGATCGATGCAATGTATGCATTTTCTTTGTTGAATCAAACTGCAACTATAATAGCCTGAAGTCAAATCAAACTGCATTTTGTGTAGACTCGATCTCTGAATGAGAAACCAGTCAAGAAAACACGAGTATGAAATCACTCCTCATTGAGTTGGTCAATTATTCTTCCATTTGGTGTCCGCAATGAAATTAACCGAGGATAAACCGAACTGACATCAGAATGAACTCTTTGCGAGTTTCTGTCATATCCAGGGAAAATCATGACCCCCTTTTTATGACTAATCACACATTAATCTTCGAATTACCGAGCTATAAATGCTTCTAAGACCTCAAGAACAAAGACAACGCATTCCCCTTCTCCTGAACAGATATAGCATGATGTGTTACCGCGAAATGGGAGAAAGAATGAAAAGAACCATAGCAATCACAGGACAATATCCAGATACTCAGAACAAAGTGTCTTTATTATTGGTATCTCAGAACAAAATATCATGTTATGCATTTAAGTGAGATCCAGCTTGGAGGATTCCGAAGCATTTACAAGAATCTTGGAATGTGTTTGAACTAATCAAAATCGGAATGAAACTGCAACCTTGTTCATGAATAAAGCTTCAAATGTGGGGAAAAAAAATGCATCTATGCCTAGGCAAAGTTCTCAGTAGATAACCCTCATTTTACGTGCTTCAAGTCAAGCTCGTTTGCAGTGGTGTATATGATAACAAGCGAAAAATGAGGACTATGGTGAATCTGCAGCATCTTCATTTCCAGCCTATTCAAATATTGTCACTCTAACCAAGCTCCGCAAGCAATCTTACACCTCACAAGCTCTGAACTCGCTCTTTCAGCGGTTTGAAAACCCCCCTAGAAAACTCCGAAGAATGTCGCTACAGAAAAAGAAACAAAGAAAAAACGGGAAAAAAAAAACAAAAGCAAACAGCACTCCACTCTAGTAACCAACCTGTTTGAAAACACGAACGTACAAAAACCTGGTGAAAACCAGTGAGTTTACTTTAGGCATGGATCTTTTCGTAACGTGCAGCAAATACAGCTACTTGGGTGGAAAATTGACATCACCATGGAGCAAAATATGTCACTTATTCATCTAGCAGTAGGCAGTACAGTGTACATGTTAGGCCTGATGTGTCGGTACCAGAACCACACTGCATAATGAAGTAGAAGACTTTCAAGCAAGAGCAACGAGTACATATTTGTATAATTCTTTTTTTTTTTTTTGGTTAAAATATTTGTATAATTCTTTGATCCCTTCCAAAGTGGAAATTGGGGACATGCACTTCCTTATTTAGATTGAGAATGTACTACAACACAGAAAGGCAGGCCACAGAGAAGATAGGGCTCCCATTCATGCTGGAACCCTTAACCACTTCTCAACCCCCTGATGCATACAAATGAGGCAACCATCGCATCAACAGCAGACATATGTTGACAATCATGGAAGTATGGTGCAGAACAGAAGATCCACATCCCTAATGCCAAAACAGAGTGCATGTCTTGAGAGAGACAGAGACAGAGACAGAGACAGAGAGAAGGTTGATCGAGACAACCAGATTCTTGTAAATAATAAGCGATCAAGACTTTTTTCACCACAAAATCAAGACCATTGATGATTCATCAATACATTGTCTTAGCATTGGAAGGAATCTCTCAGAGCGGCTGATTGTTTCAGTTTTGTTAAGGAGTTGCTTACTAGCCGACAGATCACCAAAACTTTAGGCAAGACCGTGCAAAACATAAAGGCATATCATCAGCAATTTCTCTGTATGCAAGAATGAAAACAGAATCTTATGATGAAATGCTGCTTCCACAAGAGGCCATATTGCAGATGCTTGTGCAAGTAGTGATTCTCAGTTAGAAAGCATAGATCAAATTGATGACAGGGAGGCCTCATAAACCATGGCTTTGACAACTTCCAATGCTAATACATTCAAATTAAGGTCATTTGCCCCGTACTAATGCGAGGAGAGTCTTGAGGAACAACTAAATTTGAGAGAGAGAAGAGATACATACTAGTCAGTGACATTCTCGAGGGACCATGTTGACGTACACATCGAATCCCCTAAGAGTACGGACAAGCTCCATGTCTCCCTTCATTATAACCCAGATTTTCGAACCTATACACTAGTTATGCAACTCTGCATACTGCATACTTCATTATCTTTCAAATGATTGGATTCAATGTGATTCTCAGCTCTTGAAAGTCACATGATCTACATAGCACACATTTTTTTCCAAATAACCAATGAAAGCATCAAGAGCACAGCATTTTAATTGAAAAGGAAAAACCAACATAAATCCAATACCTCATAATTCCAATCCAAAACTTCACAAACCTAGGGCTGCATAAATGCGCAATCCCAAAAAAATTTCACCTAATTTGACAAACAAGATTGCATTTTGATATCTAACAAATATCACATTCCAGCAAAAAAACATCAACGAAGCTAAGAAGTGAAAAAGAATGAAAAAGAGTGAGCCAATGCAATTGGGGTTAGAGAACCAACTGATTCCAAATCAGGGGAGCCACCAGGGACTAACTGCATTAACACAAAAAGGAAGGCATCATCACTTAAGTGTGGTTCAGGCACTCGAAAGCAGAATTCTTGCTTTCCGATAACATTATTGCCACAGCACTTGCACTTTGTATTTATCAAGAGGCGAGACACAAGGTTGATGAATGATGACTTTTTTTCACCACAAAATCAAGGCCAGTAATATTCATCAAAGACAAATGAATTCCTGTACAATGAATGGAGTAGAACAAGAAAAACACATATATTCACAACTATATCACAGAGTTTCATCCACGTCTTCAAGTGCAAGCACGTCATCAGGGTCATATCGATAGCCCTCAAGGTTGCAGGACGTCTCCTCACCCGAGCTTTCACTTGTGATGGCCGACGAGAAACTGTCATCGTCACCGTCATTGATGCAGTCCTCCAAGTCGGAGAGACTAAGAAAGTCGTATCCATAGCCCTCAAGGTTGCAGGACGTCTCCTCACCCGAGCCTTCACTTGTCAAAGTCGAGAAACTGTCATCGTCACCCTGATTGATGCAGTCCTCCAAGTCGGAGAGACTAAGGAAGTCGTATCCATAGCCCTCAAGGTTGCAGGACGTCTCCTCACCGGAGCCTTCACTTGTGAAAGTCGAGAAACTGTCATCCTCACCGTCATTGGTGCAGTTCTCTAAGTCGAAGAGACTAAGGAAGTCATCAGGGTCATATCGATAGCCCTCAAGGTTGCAGGACGTCGACTCCTCTCCCGAGCCTTCACTTGTGATCGCCGGCGATGTCGAGAAACTGTCATCGTCACCTTCATTGGTGCGGTCCTCCAAGCCGAAGAGACCAAGGAAGTCGTCAGGATGAAATCCACAATTACAACCATGGGCTCCAGTACCGCCACCGGCACCGATCATCTTCTCCACATCTTCCAAGCTGTTGAGCGCGCTCTCATTCTTCACGATCAGGGACTCCGGGTCGCCAAAACAATAGGGCTCGCCAGCCGAGGAGTAGTCATGGACGGTGGCACGATCGCCGCAGAGGTGGCAGATCTCGGAGTCGGAGGCCTCCTTTAAGAGGCCCTTACGCCTCTGCGCGGCCGGATCGGCGATCTTCTCAATTTCCGGTCGCTGGCGCTTACCCATTAACGATGGACTTTGCAAATTTCTTTCGCTCGGAGAGAGAGGGGGAACGAGGGTTTAACGATCGCGTTTTCTGAGAGAAAGCTTTCTAGGGTTTTTCTGGGTTTCTTGGAGAGAGAGGAGGAGAGATCGAAGAGAGCTGAAGTTTGAAGTTGCAGAGCAGGGCAAGCAGCCCAACGGGCAGATATCTACTTATAATCGTCGGGGCATTTGGAGAACTTTGGGAATTCCAATTTTTGGTCCTCTCAAATTAGGTAAATTGTCAAATAGGTCCCTTTTTCATGATGTGTGTAATTGGTGATTTGTCTGATGGATTTCTTTTACCATTAGCCACAATGTGATCGCTATTTAAATTTAAAAAAATCCAAAAAATTGTTTTAAATTATTAAACTTAATTTTAAAAATTAAATAAGTAAAGAAGTAGCTTTCAATTATAAAATTTAATTTAACAAAAGACAGGGGAAAATAGAGAGAAAAAAAACTAGATCAAGAGGTTAAACTGGAGAAGGTGGTTATCGCAAATTTTTCATTTTCTAAAAACATATTTGTCCCTTTGTGAACATTTATATGTTTTTTTTTTCTTTTTACTCTCTTCAAGTACTTGAAAACAGAAAAGGAAATTGAATAAGATATATGACAAGCTATATTATAAGTAATTTCTTAAAGCGGTTAGTATTTAGTATAAAATGGTTATGATAGTTGCAACAATTGATCAATGGACTAAAATTGTTTTGAAAATAAAGGACGCTCCAAATAAAAATGTAAAATCCGATTCAAATACATGCTCAAATGTAATAAAGTATATCAATGCACGACATTGTATCTTTCATCTTCCCGTGGATCAATGTGCTATGTTAGGCATCATCCAGTAAACCCACATGTCCACAAGATCACCTAAATATTTTTTATATAATGTAAAAGTAAACTTATATTAAAAAAGTGTAAAAAAAACGGAAATATAAATTGACGTCGAATAGTGATGTACATAGTTAAGTATTATCTTCTCCTCTAAAACCATAATTACTTCTAATTTGTGGACGTCGCTCACGTGCAAAATTAATAGAATATAAATATAGGCGGGACGAGATTAATTGCATGGGCACGCTGAGGTTAATGTCCCCGTTACGATGACAATAGCCAAATGACAGATTTCGCTTCATCTTGAGCAGTCTCAAGAGATTGATCATATGGCTATGGACATTGAAGACTAAGCCATAGGACCATAGCAGAGAAGGCTAAGTAGGGGAGAGATAGCTTTGGTTCTCGCACCTCGCCAATTTGTCAAGCTCAAGTAGAGGGTGCAAAATCTTTATACAATTCTGCTTATGATTAGTTAACAATTGGGATAATGACACAAATAGCGCTTGAATTTTGGCTATAGACCCTATGGTTTAAGTTCTTGATTAAGCTTGAGTGAGAAAGTAGAGGGACATATCAAAAAGTAAAGAGTAGGGTTACATCTAATGCAATCAAATTAGCTTTTGGCAGCTACTCTCAAATGGCATACAACGTTTTGATGTTCATAAGCAGTTATAAAAAGGCTCATTTAAATAATAACGCGGAAATGTTAACGGATCTCACAAATAACTCAATATAAATTACGAGAAACGATAAACTACGCTAGGTAAATCATGTATTTTTCAATGGGTATCTCAGAGAATTTACGGCATCTGAAGTATACCCAAAGAAACCCACATAGATTACGTTGACAACTCAATAACAAAAACTCGAAAATTGTTTGCTCTTGAAGTTCTTTGCTTCTTTTCCCGTGCGGCTTCAAGAACCCATGATTCTGCCGCGATTGTGTTGGGTGCGTTCCTTTTTATTTTCTGCAGACTCTGGACTTTTTATACGGCCATATATAACTGAGGCAGTTCCGACCAAAAAAAAAACAAATTGTGTCAGTGGACTCTTTCTCTTGACAACCTACAAATATAATATAATGACCTACTTTCATATTTGGGTCCCACCAAATATTCACTATAAAATATATACGTGCCATGTCCGACAGAGTTCAAGAAGGACAATGCATATTTAATAATTAAAATGGCTCCGCTAATTTTCCAGATGCCAATTTTTCGAACACATCTATACAAAAGGAAAGAATCGCCACTAACTTTTTAAGGATATTTAAATTTTTATAACGTATGACGTGGAAATTGGGCGAAGAAAAACATGTGATTAACGTAAAAATTGGTTTGTTACGTGGGTCAACGACTAAAAACCGGGCAGGAGAGTCTTGTAGTCGGGATAAGGACAAAAGCGTAGCAAATTCTCAAGTCCTAATTGTAAATTGGAAACGAAGCCACGTCAGCAAAGATGTATCCCAACGATTTTTGAAGAAATGCTGCTGCTGTTCGTAATTTCTGATTCTCGTCCCATTCCTCTCGTTATTTTCCCTTTCCGTCCTAGCAAACACAACACAAATTGTAATGAGATTTGTAAGTCTAGTAGAACATTCTATGTCTAAACTTGTCTCCAGCCGACTACTAGAAAAATAAAAAAGGTACCTGATATTAAAGTACTCAAGAGATTAATTTCTTCTCTAATGTCGGCTTTGTCACCACTGATTCACCAAACATGGACAAATCGAAACTGCAACTTTCTTTATCAAAAGTGATTTTAAAATAAAGAATCAACTTTTTTTTTTATTGTTTTTGCTCCAAATTTGTTTTCAAAAATAGAATAAGAGAATTTGATAATTAGAATCATTTACATTACCAAATAAACTTCTCATCTTCTTATGTTCCGATGAACATAATCATCGAATCATAATCGTTGCCAAAATGGCCCTAAATCGCCATGTCGAAAATTGACAAAAATGGCTACCATTGAATATTTTTATGACTAAAATGACAAAATTAAAAAATTTAAATTCGAATTGTCGTCGGTATAATATTTTCAAAACTGATTAGATAATTTTCCCTAGTCGTAACTTATAATTATCATGACTACGTATTTCATAATGACGTATTTTCTAATCTGAGAATATATGTAACGTTCGAATAAAATTTTACAACATCATTTCTAATGAGAAGTCGCACCTGCTCGATGGTTTGAAAATGATACGCGATTATAATTGATCCTAAACAATTTTTTCACTTCCTCTCTCTCTCTCTCTCTCTCTCTCTCTCCTCACTCTTACTCTGTGCTGTCCTTTATCCATCTGTCTTTATTCTCTCTTCTCGTCTGTCTTCGCTCTGTCAATCTCTTCACTTTACTTGTTTATTCTCTCGTCTCCCTCGCTCCCCTTCGCCGGCTTTTTCTCTCGTCTCGCCGGCCTCTTCCCTCGGGAGAAGAGAAGAGATAGAGAGAGAAACAGGTGACTATAATTATTGTGGGGGTGGGGGAGACGCCTCTGTACACTACACTACTCCTTCCTTCACAAAGTTGCTCTCTGTATCGTCTGCCCTGCATTTAAAGCAAGATCTGCAATTTTGGAATGTTCGTTCGCCGACTTTGTTCTCTGGGTTGTAGTTGAAACTTGAAAGTTCTTTAATTGTTGATATCATCTGGTTTGATGCTTGTCCAGCCGTTGAACAACGATCGAGATTTTTCAATTCTCAGTGGCCAAAATCTGTACCGAGAAGTGCTTCCCACATTATTCAATCTTAGATGTAAAATCTTATCTGGTTTCGGCAACCAATTCACAAATCGACAATCGCAATCCTCTGAATTTATCTCTATAAATCATGTGGTTATTTATCTGCTCGTTTTGGTTGCTTCCGGTGTGTTTTACCGATCTGAGCTGATTTGAATTTTTTTTTTATGTGCTCTCTGGTTTTTCTTTTTATCCAGACTCCTCTGGAAAATCTAGGACCCATCTTTATATAAAGTTGTTCCTATTTTCATTTTAGTATTTTCCCTGCAGATGTAGGACGATGTTCCCTAGCCACAAGCAGAGCACAAAAGGAAACGCATCTCAGTGATTTTCTTAATTGTAGGTTTGCTTCGATGCTTTTATGAGTGGCGAGTGCCTCTCAATGATTTGCTTTTTGCCTCTAATTGTCGAAATGAAGTTCATTCTGATGACTCTATTTCTTCTGTCCAGATTGAGGTCGTTGCTCTTTCTAGTTATGAAGACAAGGAAGAGCAATTTAAAGAGCAGGTATACTTACCTTGCACTCCATGGAAGCATGCTTGGATCTTGAGTACGATTGCCCAAATTTTTTATGTCCGCTTTGTTGTTGTGTTTGGATAAGATTTTCTCAAAGGAAGTGCAAGGACAATGGCAAAAAGACACCACATGAACACAACATCCCCGCACAAGAACGGATGAAGAAATGACTCGAAGCTAAAGCAAGCGTTCAGCCTTCGGCACATCCTGCGAAGGAATCCTCTTTTTTATTAGCTCAAATGATTGGTCTTTTTCTCACCTGTATTTGCCTTAAATAACGCATGATCATTTAAAAGTAAATACATGCCACTTCTATAGTCACGCTTTAGTATTACCTCGTGTCATTCTACGAATCCATTTTGGCTCAGCTACGGCTCTTACGAAAACAGGATAGCGGAGAGGCAGTCACGTGAGTAAATTCTTGGTACGCCATTTGGTTCCTAAATTGGGTGTCTCTTCAAAAAGGTTGCCAGCTTAGCATCTCTGCCTATGATTCATTTATATAAACATTAGCAAATATTTAGTAATGCTGTTACTATGATATGTGATATAAGAGATGCACGAGTCGGGACGTATTTCATAATGATTTAAGAGACCTATAATTAACATGAGAATTAAAGGGTGAATATTTTTTATTTTCAATCTTGCCCTCACTCAATCTTCATAATTCCATATTTACCCTTTTTTTAACATAAAATCCCCTTGCCCTTGCATCCGTCCCCTACTCCTCCTCCCTTGCTACGCGCTCCCCTCGCGAAATGGAACGAGTAGAGATGAGATCATCATCCTATTTGGCCCGCACCCGAATCGACGGCGCCCACCCACCGTAAATGATGCTGCTCGGCATCAACCAGCGGTGGCCATGGTGGTTGGTGATGAGAAGTCGCTTTTGTCACCAACGTCAGAGAAGTCGCCAAAGGCCCGCCAGCCCAAGAGCAGAGGAGATTTGCCTGTTGGTTTTTTTTTTGTTTGTAGGTGAGGAGATTCTGATTCATTTCGCTTCTTTTTGTTCAATTTTATGATGGGTCATGTGAAAATCGGAGGTTGTTTAATAAATCGATCTGAGAGTTGCTTCGCATCCTGCAGATTCTGCTGGATTATATGCTCTTGGTTTGATGGAATTGATTTTCGTTGTCCTTGGTGATGCTCCTTATTGTGCGGTTGCACGGTATGAGACATTGTATCCTTTAGTCCACAAATCAGTCAAGAGTGATGAATTAAACTTAGATTAGAACAGCATGCAAAAACCTTTCATGTCAAGAAGAGACTACAGAAATTCCTGTTTGTATTGTCAACATTTGGAGGTATTTTCGTTGGGATGGATGTAGATTGCAGATGGTGGTGTAACATGTGCTTTTTTATGATTGAAAGATGTACCTATACTATTGAATTCACAGCATTTATTTTTCTGGGGGAATTGTAATGGAAGAAATGTCGAGATTCAAGACGTTTTGATAAGATTTTGTAAAATGGTTGACTGTCTATGCCTCGCCGCTCTTGTAAAAGATAATGATATGCTGTTGGAGATCGCTTTCCTGTGCATGTCTTGGACAACAGGCATGTTCGGCCTAAAGCCTTGCACAAGGGCTCTTACCCTATGTGCAAAAAAGATGCAAAGGCCAAATTTTCCCATTGCTCTGCTCACAACTGCTGCAATTTTACATGACAGTTATCTGTAGGCCCGAATACAAGAAAATGTCATAGTAGCTGTAGCTTGTGTCTTGAATTCAAAGCATTTATTTTTCTGTGTCTTGAATATTGATACTTATTGAAAAAGGATTTTCTTTTCAATTTGAGAAAGATCTTACAGTGTTTGCTGTCTCAAGACTGTTGTGTACAGTTCAATTTACCATCTTTCAAACTCTTAAATCGTGGAGTTCCCACTGTTGTTTTTATCTGATTTTCTAGGCAGCGCAGTGTAAACTTTCCCTGGAGGGGCATGCTTTGCTCAATCTGTGCAACTATGGGTCCGTGATCTATAATTCAATATCACTAGATTTTTGAGAAGTTGCTATGGCAATTAGCAAATAATCCGCAATCATTTGGTGGTAGTAAAATGGAATTGTAGTTGTGTAACTTGTCATCATCCTTCCGAAATTTTTCGTCATAAATTGCATGAAATATTGCAAATCCATGGAACGGATTTCTAATACTAGCGTGTATCTCTATTTTCAGCGAAACCTTCGACACCGTCAACGACAAATCGTCAATATTTGTTGATTTTGGCGCTCTTTCTTTCTTCTTCTTTCTTTTTCCCCCCCTTTGGTGGACTCTCATCAGTTTGATGTGACTTTTCTGCTGATTATTTGAATACTCTGATTTACAGCCATGCTCCAGTATATAAAGGAATTTGAAGAAATTCGTTTTTCTATGCAGCCGTTGGAATTGATAAAAAGAGTAAGATTTTTCTCCCTAACTGTACTCTCCTCCTACGTGATGTCCATGATTGAAATGCTAAGATTTACTAGTCCTATCTGAAGTTGTATGCTTCATTCTATTCTGTAGTGCAATCAGATTAGAGATCATCTTTAAACATGCGAGTTATCAGTCAGTTGACTCTGGATTTTTCAGGTTGTGCAATTGAATTAATTGTATTCAAGCATACCTACTGTTATTCCGAGTTGATTGAAAGGGTCATCCTATTCTCTCTCTCTCTCTCTCTCTCTATGTCTAGCGTACATTCATTCACCCAATATGTTGGAATCGGTGATATAGTTTAAGTTTACCGTTGTTCTGTTTTTTGTTTTCCAATAAGTTTACAAGTTTTCGCAGACATCAAATTTCTCCTTGTATGTGCTGGTCTGATAATGATCGACACGGTTGATCTGATAAAGTTTTAACACATTTTGTTGTGCTTGTCCTTTGTCTTCTAAAATATCTAATCTCAAACTGTGAGCTACGATTTCTCTCTTAAAAGTGAAGATTACATCATCCATCAACAAATGTAAATTAGCCACATATGCGTGGTCTTGAGGGGGACAAATTGTATGAGTACATGTATCTTATAATTATTCACTTCTTGAGTAGAAACCTTTTGAGATCTAATGGGACATAAATGCGTTTTGAACCTCGTGGGTCATGTTGGTTACGTGGGGTCACAGTTATCTGTTATTGCAATCCCAAGCCTGGCGTGGTTATATTCACTTTATTTTTCCTGCTACATATCGCTGACCCTGGTTGGTAGTAGTCATGCCGCAATGTTTTGTTGAATGTTCATGTGCTTTCTGCATGATTCTCCACCTCCATTCTGGGAGCATTTAAATCCTTAGAAGGCATCATACCAAGCTATCTTTGTTAATTCGAGAAACCATCAGTTTCTTTTCCTGGTATAGAACATTACATCTTTGAGGGTTTCCATCACACTTTTTCTATCATGAATCAATGTCTCTGACTAGAACATTGCCAATATATGATGTCTATACGATAGCTCTGGAGGAACGGCGTAAGAGGAAGATGGAGTAAATTGCTTGAGCAAGTTGTCAATTCTTATTTTAAATCGCCAACGTCTGTCATTGCGCAAAAACTCTCTGCTTCCATTGTTCATCAACGCATTCTCTAGTAGGTGCCTTTTGTCTGATTCCTCGGCAGTGAACTAGCAGAGAGGAATCGGCACCAATTAAAGAATGTGGGGTATTCTGTTCTTGATTATGCAGGGTAGTTGTTTCCACTCCAACATAAGCATGGCTATCTCCGTGCCGATCTGGAAGGGGTAAAACAGCGCTCTTTGAGCTTCGCATTCTGAGGCTGCTCTCAAGATTTATAACATATAGGAACTCGACGGTGTTATTATTATGACGTCGGTTTAAAGCTGTAGATTAATTTTGCAAGCACCCTTTTTTTTTAAGAGTTGAAATGGGATTTGATATAGTCATTGCCAACTAAGCATGTACATTGACAGACGATGGCTTGTGACGCAACTCGTGTAATTGAATTCACTTGTGCTGAATTCTGAAGGAAGTTAGTAACTTGACGGTAACATTTTGTTGTAGCTGGGTAAATTATGACATCGATAGACGTCATTTATTGGTAATTTACTAATAGCTTGTGGTATAATTAATTTGCCAGTCACATAAAGTTTTTGAACACTATCTGAAACTTATTCATCTCTTTTAGAAATTTACCCATCACATAATTTGGTTCTCTTTTTATTTTTAACGCAAGGTACACTAGAATTTTTCCGAATAAATTCACACACACACACCGGATGACTGATTAATTCCAGATTTTCCGATATTTAGGGTGTGTCTTATTTTGGGAAAACTCGAAATTTGAAAAACATTCTTTAAAAAAATCAGTTACTAGGAAATGATTTCGTTATTTTGCATTCATGCATTTTTGTAACTGGCACAAATGATAAATTTTCAAAATACGTTTTCCAAATTTTGAATTGTTCGTAAAATAGACGATAATATTGAATTTTCACAATCACTCGATCCAAACCCCGTCATCTTCATTCAATGCCTAAATTTGAAAGCTGTCGCCTCATGCGAAGTGGCCTCCCCTCCCACGCAACCCAAAACAAGAAGAGGAATCAAGAACTATGGTTCTTGGGACAGCAATTTCACACCTCTTTCATGCATTCAATAAGTCAAAAAACTCTGCAAATTACTGTCGTCTGTAGACCATTCTCTTATCATGAGTTCCAACTTCCGGTCGAACTTAGTCTTGATTCTTCCTTCACATGCTACAGCCTGCTCATGCTGCTATTTTCTTCCCCTATGAATAAAACTCGAAGCCCTCGCAAGCAACAAACGTCACTCGCCCTTCGCGATAATCTTCATTCACTGACTGACACGGCAATAGATGGTACAACCCCATTTCCATCTTATTTCAAGCCTCTCGATCAGTTCAGATATGCAAATGGATTTAATGTCATGCCTCTGTTATCCGACGCTATGTCCTAGTATACATTGATCAAGCATAAGTCCTCAAAACAAAGTTCCAGAATAGAAGAAGAATACAAAGAATCCGAGGAAAGATTTAGCCACAGAGAGAGAGAGAGAGAGATGGGCTTCCCACAATGTTTGCACGAACAGATATGTTAACTATACAACCATGATGCGATGTGAGCATTATATACAAGTTAACCGCACGACAGATTTTGGCATTTATGTGTACATCAGATGTCGGTTGTCGACAATTCCGACCAATGCGTGGAGTGGCCTTATCCTACGAGTACAAAAAGGTACACTGTCAGCAAAAACTGCTATCGGTACTTCGGTCATCAGCTGATTTGCGTGAAGTTATAGTCCTCGACCAAAAATTCTCCTACAAGTTAATCGCATCCAAAAATTTGATGGACCGCCAGTTTTGTCGTTCATGCACCGGCAGCATCAGCTCGCATACAAAAATGGGCACAGAAGTGGGAAGCAGCATCTGCAGACACACCTCCGCAAAAGACCCAACCAAAATCTGCATGAAAGAAATTATGGAGATGAGTGCTTTGATCTTCTTCTCAAAGAAACAAACTGAAACTTTGTGCTACAGGAAGAGCAGAAATCAAAATGACAAGCAACTTCAGGATATAACCAAGAAGATTGCTAGTAGTTTTAGAGACACATCCCACTCACAAGTAATAACAAGTGGGGTGAATAAATCAACTACTCAGTTAATATTGCATTCAAGTTTTAAGTGGACAGCACACAGAGTGAATTACAAGTTGCTGAACTAAAGAGAAACACCAATTAAATTACAAAAAAAAAAAAAAATCTTAGAAACTTCACGTTGCTCGTAGTCATGGCATGGCTTCTACCAGAAACAACATAAGATTTGGTCAAGGTAAAATGGAGGTGCATCACATCACGAAGGCCAAATCATAAGAGACAAACCATTCCCAGGAATAAGTAAGGTTACAGACCGAGGAAGAAAAAGAAAACAACTGAATTTCCTCTTAAGTTCAGCGTCTTAAGCTAGCTTCACCGCATGGAGACATATCTGTAGCCAAACCTTTCCCATATTAGACACGTAATAAATATGAGGTAATTTATACAGTCATTGTATTCTAATAGCTGAAACCAACAACACAAAATTCAGCCGGGTAAACCAAAAATTTGCATTGATAAAGATTGAATTACCTCATCCATGAGAGTCGATGATTTGATATCATAAAATTGGGAAGACTGCCGATATCTTATAACAAATTTATAGATACCAACAGAAAAGCAAGAGGCAAAGGCTCAAAAGCACAAGCTGCTACAAATGGAAGTTGTCTCTTTGCTGACATAAGAAAGCCTTACGGGCTACTTTCAACATCCTCACCTGGAAGTACGTCAAGAGAAAACCTCAAAACGGTAAACTGTGGTTATTTCCCTTTGTTAAGGATGATATTAATCATGTCATTAGTTAAGACCCACAATAAAGTACATGCGTTTTGACAACACATTGAAAAAGGTTTATCTGTATTAACAGTTGGCTGCCCCACTCTCCTAACTCCTTCACTTCCGGAATTTCATGTCACTCGTTCTTGGCACCAAAAGACACAATTTCACAGAATCCTTGAATATTAAGTGACTATATTCTAATAAAAAACAATACAATGCACTTATCTTTCTAAAGAGGACACTACAAACTTGGAGTACAATTTACGTAAGTTTTGTCGATATATACATCATCACATGGTTTTGACACCTTTAAATCATATAGATTAAAAAGAGACCACCACTCTGCGGAAATTAATGCCACTGGGACTTTAAACTCACAACGGCTTATTTCTTGAAAAGCAAATAACACATCCAACAAATGAAAATTGACAGCAAGAGGATATAATTCCATATTTGATAGACTGGAATCGGCATTCAATGAGGTGATTATTGAATGATCCCTTCAAAGGTGGCTGGAACAAATTCGGATGGGACATTAATAGCAAATGTAGCTCTATTGTCCTGCTAAATTAAGTAGTACTTTTTAGTTTAATACCTTGGAAAAGCAAAATCAAATATTGCTCTCCCGTTCCGCAGGAAAAAAAAAAAGAGTACTTTCTATTTCAACCCTTTTGAAAAAATTTCTGTTATTAGAAAACCCAAATACAGTGCCCCTCACTGTCACAAAGATTTGTGCAACATGAACAGAGAAGTTTCATGACGATGATGATGGCTAAGGGTGATCAGAAATGTCGATGCACAGAATGGCTTCAGTAAACCCGCAGTTCTTAGGCCTAAATCAAGTGTATTCAATTCTGACGTTATTGGAATTCATTACCAATCTTATTTCACTACGTCTCACTTCCATTCCTTACAATGACAAGTGACCTCAGTGTGGCCTTCAATTAAATTTGTCTGTTGTGGTGCTTTGAGTCTCCTAAATCGCAAAATGCAAAAAGGGGTACATAAGTAGAATTCTTTGATCCTTTCCAAAGTGGAAACTGGGAACACGCGCTTCTGCATTTAGATCGAGAATGTACTACAACACAGAAAGGGTAGTCAAATAGCAGGGAAGATAGCATATTCTGGATGAAGATACTCTACAACAATAGGGCTCCCATTCGTGCTGGAAACCCTTAACGACTTCTCAAATCCTGATGCGTACGAATGAGGCAAGCATCGCATCAACAGCAGACATATGTTGGGACACACACATGGAAGTATGGTGCAGGACAGAGGATCCACATTCCTGTGCTCGAGAGAGAGAGAGAGAGAGAGAGAAACTAGAAAAACAGAACCACATTCATGTTAGGATTGATGTGTCGGTACCAGAACCACACTGCATAATGAAGTAGAAGCTTTCAAAGCAAGAGCAACGAGTACATATGTATAATTCTTTGATCCCTTCCAAAGTGGAAATTGGGGACAAGCACTTCATTATTTAGATTGAGAATGTACTACAACACAGAAAGGCAGGGCACAGAGAAGATAGCATATTCTGGATGAAGACACTCCACAACCAAAGGGTTCCCATTCGTGCTGGAACCCTTAACCACTTCTTAACCCCCTGATGCATACAAATGAGGCAACCATCGCATCAACAGCAGACATATGTTGACAATCATGGAAGTATGGTGCAGAACAGAAGATCCACATCCCTAATGCCAAAACAGAGTGCATGTCTTGAGTGAGAGAGAGACAGAGACAGAGAGAAGGTTGATTGAGACAACCAGACTCTTGTAGATAATAAGCGAAAAAGACTTTTTCACCACAAAATCAAGACCATTAATGATTCATCAATACATTGTCTTAGCATTGGAAGGAATCTCTCTGAGCGGCTGATTGTTTCAGTTTTGTTAAGGTGGTTGCTTACTAGCCGACAGATCACTAAAACATTAGGCAAGACCGTGCAAAACATAGAGGCATATCAGCAGCAATTTCTCTGTATGCAAGAATGAAAACAGAATCTTATGATGACATGATGCTTCCACAAGAGGCCATATTGCAGATGCTTGTGCAAGTAGTGATTCTTTGTTGGAAAGCATAGATCAAATTGAGGACAGAGAGGCCTCATAAACAATGGCTTTGACAATTTCCAATGCTAATACATTCAAATTAAGATCATTTGCCCTGTAGTAATACGAGGAGCATCTTGAGGAACAACTAAATTTGAGAGAGAGAAGAGATACATACTACTTAGTGACATTCTCGAAGGACAATGTTGACGTACACATCGAATCCCCTAAGAGTACGGACAGTTGCATGTCTCCCTTCATTATAACCCAGATTTTCGAACCTATACACAAGTTAATCAACTCTGCATACTTCATTATCTTTCAAATGATTGGATTCAATCTGATTCTCGGCTCTTGAAAGTCACATGATCTACATAGCACACATTTTTTTTACAAATAACCATTGAGAGCATCAAGAGCACAGCATTTTAATTGAAAAGGACAAACCAACACAAATCCAATGACTCATGATTCCAATCCACAACTTCACAAACCTAGGGCTGCATAAATGCGCAATCCCAAAAAAATTTCACCTAATTTGACAAACAAGATTGCATTTTGATATCTAACAAATATCACGTTACAGCAAATAAACATCAACGAAGCTAAGAGGTGAAAAAGAATGAAAAAGAGTGAGCCAATGCAATTGGGGTGAGAGAACCAACTGATTCAAAAAGGAGAATTCTTGCTTTCCGGTAACATCATTGCACAGCACTTGCACTTTGTGTTTATCAAGAGGCGAGACACAAGGTTGATGAATGATGACTTTTTTTCACCACAAAATCAAGGCCAGTAATATTCATCAAAGACAAATGAATTCCTGTACAATGAATGGAGTGGAACAAGAAAAACACATATATTCACAACTATATCACAGAGTTTCATCCAGGTCTTCAAGTGTAAGCACGTCATCAGGCTCATATCGATAGCCCTCAAGGTTGCAGGATGTCAAACCCTCTCCCAAGCCTTCACTTGTGATGGCCGACGAGAAACTGTCATCGTCACCGTCATTGATGCAGTCCTCCAAGTCGGAGAGACTAAGGAAGTCGTGTATCCATAGCCCTCAAGGTTGCAGGACGTCTCCTCACCCGAGCCTCCACTTGTGAAAGTAGAGAAACTGTCATCGTCACCGTCATTGGTGCAGTCCTCCAAGTCGAAGAGACTAAGGATGTCGTCAGGGTCATATCGATAGCCCTCAAGGTTGCAGGAGTCCTCTCCCGAGCCTTCACTTGTGATCGCCGGCAATGTCGAGAAACTGTCATCGTCGCCGTCATTGGTGCAGTCCTCCAAGCCAAAGAGACTGAGGAAGTCGTCAGGACTAAATCCACAATTACAACCATGGGCTCCAGTACCGCCACCAGCACCGATCATCTTCTCCACATCTTCCAAGCCAAGGAGTAGTCAGGGACGGTAGCACGATCGCCGCAGAGGTGGCAGATCTCGGAGTCGGAGGCCTCCTTTAAGAGGCCCTCACGCCTCCGCGCAGCCGGATCGGCGATGTTCTCGATTTCCGTTCGCTGGCGCATGCCCATTAACGATGGACTTCGCAAATTTCTTTCGCTCAGAGAGGAAGAGAGAGGGGGAACGCGGATTTAACGATCGCGTTTTCTGAGAGAAAGCTTTCTATGGTTTTTCTGGGTTTCTTGGAGAGAGAGAGAGGGAGAAGGAGAGAGATCGAAGAGAGCTGAAGTTCGAAGTTGCAGAGCAGGGGAAGGAGCCCAACGGGCAGATATCCACTTATAATCGTCGGGGAAATTGGACAACTTTGGGAATTCCAATTTTTGGTCCTCTTAAATTCGGTAGATTGTCAAATTGGTCCCTTTTTTTTGTGTGGTTTAGATATTCTCACTTTAATTGGTTATTTGTCTGATGGATTTTTTTTAGGATTAATAGCACGAAAAATCTTAATGATAAATTTATCATAAATTATTTTTTTATCACGAAAAATTTCAAATTGGCATATTTATAACAAATTTATCTCAAGCTAATTTTTTTTGTAAGTATCTCAAACTATTTTTTTACCATATAAAACCCCAAATCTTTACACCTATCATTAATTTACTTCATTTTTTTTTGAAAAAATCCTAAACTGGTATACTTATGACAATTTTACCTCAAACTAGTACATTTGTGATAAATTTACTCTCCGTTAATTTTCGTAAAATTGATTTAATATCCCAAAAAAACCCAAATTGATATATATGTAACAAATGAAGGGGGCAAAACCCGAAATGGTACACCCATAAGCTATTTAACTCAGTAATTTGATGGTAAAATTTGACGAAAACTTACGAAGGGTAAATTTATCGTAAGTATACCAGTTTACGGTAAATTTACTACAAGTTTATCAATTTAGGATCTGTTTATGGGAAAAAAATAGTTTGTGGCAAATTTATCATAAGTGTAATAGTTTAGAATTTTTTATAGTTAAAAAAAAAATTAAGGAAAATGTGTCGCAAGTGTATTAGTTTAAGATTTTTCATAGCATTAACCCTTTCTTTATCATTAATCACGATATGATAGCTATTTAAATTTAAAAAGTTAAAAAATGCTTTAAATTATAATTTTTAACTTTTAAATTGAATAAGTAAAGATGTCGCTTTAAATTATAGAATTCAATTTAAACTAGAGAAGCTCGTCATCATAAATTTTTCGTCAAAGCTTTTGAAAAATATGTTTGTCCCTTTTTAAACATTTATTCTGCGTTTTTTTTTTCTTTTTACTCTCTTCAAGTACTTGAAAACAGAAAAAAAAAATTATGACAAGGTATATTATAAGCAATTTCTTAAGGTGGTTAGTATTTAGTGTAAATGGTTATGATAGTTGCAACAATTGATGAAAGGACTAAATTGTTTTGAAATTAAAATACGTTCTAAATGAGAATACAATACCCGATTCGAATACTTGCTCAAATGTATAAAATATAGGAATGCGCAATATTATATTTTTGGTCTTCCCATGGATCAATGTGCTATGTTAGGCATCATTTAAAACATCGTGTCCACAAAATTACCTAAATCTCGATATATAATGTAAAAGTGCATTCATATTAAAAAACGAAAAAAAAGACACCAAATAATAATGTACACTTAAGTATTATATTTTCCTCCAAAACCACAATGATTCCTTTAAAAAAACATTATCAAATATTATTGGGTATACATGATTCACTGGCATTTACCTTTTTCAACGTAATACGAAAGCACAACATGATAGTAGACCAATTATAAAATTCGAATCCTATGATTTAACCCAAAAGGATTTAGGTGCAAATATGAGTGGTATAAACTTTAGATATATCTATGAGCCCACAAATCTCAACTGCCAGAAATCCTCGGACGCCGCATGGAATCCATGTGATTCAAGGAGGTGATCCAATTGAAGAAGAGAATGCAATCGGGACATATGTGAACTTCGCCCGACATACACTCCCCACAAACCCCGCACTTGATCGAGCTCGATTTTCACGAAGAACCCCCTCGGTCGGTAATTCATTCTCCTCCTCTCCTCCAACCTTCTGAAAGCGGGGCGGGATTAATTACATGAGCATGTCGAGGTTGAAGGCCCCTTTACAATAACAAAAGGCCACCGATAGATTTTGCTTCAACTTGAGCAGTCTCATATGATATAGATCATATGGCTTTGGATTTAGACGACTAAGCCACGGGACTGTAACAAAGAAGACAAAGCAAAAGGAGATAGCTTTCGTTTGCGCACCTCCCCAATTTGGTGAGCTCAAGTAGAGGGTGTAAAATTCTTGCCCAATTCTCCTTATGATTTAGTTAAAATTTTGGAATAATGACACAAATAGCCCTTGGACTTTAGCTATGGATACTATGGTTTAAGTTCTTGATTAAGCTTGAGTGAGAAAATGAGGGAGACCCATCAAAAAGGAAAGACTAGATTTATATTCGGTTGGTCTCTGGCGTACGTACATCTACATGACAAAGAGCATGGACACAAATTCACTGTTGAAATGCAAGGCATGAAGCAAAATCAATGGCGTTTCCGTGACAAGCAGCTTGATGATAAAACTATAGAGTAGCTCAGAGGAGAGGAGGCTTTTAGTTCCAGTTAGCAGCTCTAGTTGTAAGGGTTTTCTCCATTCGCATGGCAATCCCCTCCAAGAGGATTCACACCTGATGCCGAGAAAATGGTGGAAGCGGTGCTCTTCAGCCTCGCCACCGACATCCTAAAGCTGAAAGGTTTCATAACCTATTCATATCCTAACTAACAGTGGCGATTCCTCATAAAACTCTGTGAACTTACTATTCCAAAACTTCCGAAACTAGTGGTGTTACCCGATCGAATTCATCGTTTCACCACCGTACAACCTCTAATGGTTGCATATCTGAAGAGTTTGCCGAAGTCGATTGGAAAGTTATCTTTGCTCCAAGAAATTCGTATTATTCGTTGCTCAAGTTTAAAGTATTTGCTTGATTAGATGCCCTGTCTCTCCTTCTTGAAGGCGTGTCTTGCTCCGATAAGAGAGTTGCTAAATACAAGGCACTAGGCAGTGCAGATTGGAAAATGATTGCGCACATTCCATACTTGTCATTTGAATAAACATATGGTTCCGACTGAAGATTGGCTTGTATGTTTCACTTTCTTTGTGAAGATTAAAAACCTTAACTGTATCACTACAGTTGGTACGAGAAAACACTATATATCTATTGGGCCACATGTCAATTTCCCCTGAGGCTTCATGGAATATTAAAATGCTATCAAGGTACCAAATTAGATTAGACACGTGGTTTCCAAAATAAACTTTTGTCTCCCACACGTTTGTTGAACTTTAGATAAAATATTCGTTCTTCTGAAGTAAAACGTACTATACATTCATAACACACATTTCGCACTTTATTTAGGGAAAAAAAATCATTTTCGCTCATTTCATACATTTTTGCTACTCAAATAAATGTCTAAACTTAACATTTATTTCAGACTTGACAAACATAATATGCTTTTAGCACATCATTGATGGCACGAGGGTAATAAAATTCAATTGTTATACGTGATATTTTAAAAATAAAAGCTTTGTAAACAGATGGACCGAAGTCGAGTTTTCCAAAGAGCCTTCGGGAAGTCGACGTCGGCTGCCCACGAGCCGTTTGTTCACGTGTCACGTCGTGATTGGAGGTCACTCTCCACATGTTCCGTAGGTCTTTTTGAACCTTCTTATTTTTGAGGAATACTTTGTTCTCGTCTCGTTTTTTCGATTTTTACCAAGAGTAAGAGTCGACGATCCACATTAAGAGCTTCGGTCCCGTCCATGGAGGGAAATAATAAAATAATGAAAATGGCCCTAATTGTCTTTAATTGATCTGCCAAAGTTTCAAAAAGAGTGGCCCTATGCCTTCATTGCTTCTAGACACCAGTCTTCTGGTTTTGAGCATTTCCGTACGAAAACCGGAATGGTTAAGGTGGGCGAGCCACGTAAATGTTATATCTAACTTTGACACAACGTACAATATCGTTATATGAACTTTTGATCTGTTTAATATGATCTCTGAATTTTTTGTACATATTTAATTTAGTCTTTGAATTATATGAAAATGATCAAAATGATGGATAATCTTATATATTATCATTTAGTTTAAGGACTAAATTGAACATATATAAAAAGCTTAGAAATCACATTTAACAAATGAAAAGTTTGAGGGTCATATTGCATATTGAGTTAAAGTTCATGAATTATATTGAACAAGTTAAAAAGTTCATGAATTCGAACATTAGATCAAAATTTAGATATTATTTATATCATTATTCCTATTAGAGCGGAAGATTAGCTCAACATGATTAGCATTTTCTGTCTCGTGAAAGTAGAGCACTTCCGATTTGGATTGTGCATGTACAAAGGGAGAAGAAGACAGGTAAAATAAAAGATGTTGCACCTTGGGGAAAACAGAAACTCCTAATGAAATTTACCTGCAACCGTATATTCCTCATGAGTTTCATTTCTGATAATTTTTGCGCATTTTGGGGAGTCGGGTTTGTGATGCAAATTGCCGCTTCTGCGTGAATGTACTCGATCAATACCAGTAGAGATTTATGCCGGTTCCGCCCTTGAAATCTACGATCGGGAGCGTAGGCGAAGAGTCATGACAAGCAACAATAACGCCGCCATGATACAAACCGGCTCGGGCGGACATTGAACCAAGTACTTCCTTCTCTCTCCAAGCAATGCAAACTATTTTATGTAACACATTATCAGAGACTTGCATGAAAATAGTCAGGGTTCATAGACTATCGGAAATGAAATTTTCAACAATTTAACTTTTTAAGCCCTATTATTAATTTTTTTTTTCTAAAAAGTATTTTTGTAACCATTGAGTATTTGACTTAGTGGCCACTTTTCTCATTTGAGAAAGGGGAGCTGAGGGTTCCAATCCCTATTTTCGAATAGAGTTTTGGGGTCATGATTTTACAACCTGCATACACAGACTTGTTAAGTGGCATAGAATAGAATAGAATATAAATCAGACACAAAAAAAAAAACAATCTGAAAAAATTTTTCATCGAAGAGCGCAGTCAATAACTCCTTCTCTTGTTTTGATTTTTGACTCGAGTCTTTTTTCCCCACCGGCGCTCGGTGAGTCTCCTCCTCCTCCACTTCCACGAAACGCCAAAAGGTCATTCGAAGTTTGACCTCTGATCGAGGCGTAATTGCCGCAATTCTTGGACTTCGTCGCTCGCAGCAGCTTTTCCAGGGCATCTCGTCGCGCCATTAATGGGGTAAATTATAGAAGGGTTTTGTGATATGGAGATGCAGCAGTCGTGGAGGATGAGATTCTCCTTCAGGAACGCGACCCTCTTCGTCTGCTTCCTCAACGTCGTCTCCGCTCTCTTCTTGCTTCAGGGCTTCTTCAGCTCTTCCTCTGCTTCCTCGCGATCGGCTCGATCTAATTCTGGTCCTCGCTTTCTCTCTCTGCACGATTAAGATGATTTGCTTTGAATTGCTGTGACAAATAGAATCAATTTGATCATTGTAAGTTTGGGTCTTCGTTTGTTGTTTAAGAGGCGATTAAGATTGTGCGTCTTCTTCAATGTTGGTTTCCCTTTTGTACATGCCTTTGTATGGTCTCGATTGTGGGGAATTGTAATGAAAGAAATGCCCAGATTCGAGACGTTGTTTTGATAAGATTTTGTGCAATAGTTGACTATCTATACCTCGTCGCTCTTGTGAAAGATATACTGTTGGATATCTCTTTCCTGTGCATGTCTTGGACAAAAGGCACGTTCGGCCTAAAGCCCTGCACAAGGGCTCTTACCCTATGTGCAAAAAAGATGCAAAGGCCGAATTTTCCCATTGCTCTGCTCGCAACTCCTGCAATTTTACATGACGTTATCTGTAGACCCGAATACAAGAAAATGTCATTGTAGCTGTAGCTTGTGTCTTGAATTCACAGAATTTATTTTTCTGTGTCTTCAATGTTGATACTTAATGAAAAAGGATTTTCTTTTCAATTTGAGAAAGATCTTACAGTGTTTGCTGTCTCAAGACTATTGTGTACAGTTCAATTTACCATCTTTCAATCTCTTAAATCGTGAAGTTCCCTTTCCCTAGACAAACTGCTGGCTAGTGGTTAAGTTCTTTCCAATGTTTTTATCTGATTTTCTAGGCAGCGGAGTGTAAACTTACCCTGGAGGGCATGCTTCGCTCAATCAGTGCAAGCATGATCTATAATTCAATATCACTAGATTTTCGAGAAGTTGCTATGGCAATTAGCAAATAATCCACAATCATTTGGTGGTTGTAGAATGGAATTGTAGTTGTGTAACTTGTCATCATCCTTTCAAAACTTTTCGTCATCAATTGAATGAAATATTGCAAATCCATGGAACGGATTACTAATACTAGCATGTTTCTCTATTTTTCAGCACAACCTTCAGCACCATCAATGACAAATTGTCAATATTTGTTGATTTTGGCGCTCTTTTTTTCTTCTTCCTTTTCCCTTCCTTTGGTGGACTACTCATCAGTTTGATGTGGCTTTTCTGCTGATTATTTGAATACTCTGATTTACAGCCAAGCTCCGGTATATAAAGGAATGTGAAGAAATTCGTCTTTCTATGCAACCATTGGAACTGATAAAAAGAGTAAGATTTTTCTCCCTAACTGCACTCAGTCCTACGTAATGTCCACGATTGAAATGCTAAGATTTACTAGTCCTATCCGAAGCTGCATGCTTCATCCTATTCTGTAGTGCAATCAGATTAGAGATCATCTTTAAACATGTGAGCTATCAGTCAGTTGACTCTGGATTTTTCAGGTTGTGCAATTGAATTAATCGTATTCGAGCATACCTATTGTTATTCTGAGTTGATTGAAATGGTTATCGTTTGAGATTCATCTGTTTCCATTTTCAGGTTAAAGAAATTCAGCAAGAAGCTTATGCTGAACCTGAAACAGTCCAGCCAAAGCAGACTGCTGCTCTTGATCTTTCCAAACGGTTAAAGGATTTCCGTTCACTTAATGATGCTGCTAACATGAAAGGTAGGTTAATCAATCTCTCCCTATCTCTAGCGTACATGCATTCACCCAATATGTTGAAATTGGTGACACAGTTGATCTGATAATGTTTAACACATTTTGTCTTCTAAAATATCTAATCTCAAACTGTGAGCTACGATTTCTCCCTTAAAAGTGAAGATTACATCATCCATCAACAAATGTAAATTAGCCACATATGTGTGGTCTTGAGGGGGGATAAATAGTATGAGTACATGCATCTTATAATTATTCGCTTCTTGAGTAGAAACCATTTGAGATCAAATGGGACATAAATGTGTTTTGAACCTCAAGGGTCATGTTGTTTACATGGGGTCACGGTTATCTATTCTTGCAATCCCAAGCCTGGCGTGATTATATTCACTTTATATTTCCTGCTACATATCGCTGCCCCTGGTTGGTAGTAGTCATGCAGCAATGTTTTGTTGAATGTGCACGTGCCTTCTGTAAAGCCCTATTATTGCTTTCATGATTCTCTACCAGTCCACCTCCACTCTGGGAGCATTTAAATCCTTAGAAGGCATCATACCAAGCTATCTTTGTTAATTCCAGAAACCTTCAGTTTCTTTTCCTGGTATAGAACATTACGTCTTTGAGGGTTTCCATCACACTTTTTCTATCATGAATCAATGTCTCTGACTAGAACATTTTGCCAATATATGATGTCTATTCGATAGCTCTGGAGGAATGGCGTAAGAGGAAGATGGAGAGAGCAAGACAGCGAGAATTGGAAAGGAATGGAACTGCTGCCTTCCAAGCTTGATGCGTAATTCTGACCACAGTCAAATGTTTGTATCGATACTTGTAACGGCATGCAATCGCCTTTGACGAAGTATTCAACATTATTGTATACGAGGAGTGGTTATGCAATGCATACTGTGTGTAAATGTACATAATGCAGGAAAGTCCACTCAGAATTGAGCAATATATAATGAAGACCTGATGATTCAAGCACCATCTTTATAAACTTTACTGATATGGAGTAAATTACTTGAGCAAGTTGTCAATTCTCATTTTAAATCACCAACGTCTGTCTTAGTATATTATCAATCTCTACTTGAGTTTCCTATCCAAATACCACTATTTGAGTAAGTTAGCAACTACTGTCATATTAACGATTTTTCATTTGAGTAAGTTACCAGTTTCTAGTTTGAATTATTTACTAACTCTTATTACAACTCTTATAAAAATATACCAGCTAGTAATTGTAATGAGCTATAAAATAGTTACCAGTTTGTACATTATCAACCCCTGTTTTACAAAGTTTCTATCTTTTAGCAAGTTAATAAATGGTAATAGTTATTGATCGGTACAATTTTGTTGCAGCTTGTAAATTACAAAACGTGTCGATAACTTACTATTGAAAATTACATTTAAACTCATTTCTGTCTGCTAAACAGTGACAGACGATGGCTTGTAACGCAACTCGTGTAATTGAATAAACACTTCTGCTAAATTCTGAAGGAAGTTATTCACTTGACGGTAATATTTTGTTGCAGCTGGGTAAATTTTAACATCAATAGACATCATTTATTGATAATTTACTAATAGTTTGCGGTATAATTAATTTGCCAGTCACAAAGTTTTTGAACAAAATCTAAAACTTATTAATCTCTTTTAGAAATTTACGCATCACATAATTTGGTTCTCTTTTTATTTTTAACGCACGGTACACTAGAATTTTTCTGAATAGCTTGACAAATACACGAGATGACTGATTAATTCCAGATTTTCCAATATTTAGGGTGCGTTTATTTCATTGAAAGCTCGAAATTTGTAAAACATTCTTAAAATAATCAGTTATTAAAAAATGATTTCGTTATTGATAACAATTTACGTATAGTTATTTTTTGGGAGGTGACAAATATTTTGCATTCATTCATTTTTGTAAGCGGCACAAGCGATAAATTTTCGAAATATGTTTTTCAAAATTTTGAATTATCTGTAAAATAAACGCTAATATTAAATTTTCACAATCTCTCCATCCAAACCCCGTGATCTTCATTCGATGCCTAAATTAGAAAGCTCTCACCTCATGCGAAGTGGCCTCCCCTCCCCCACACGACCCAAAGCAAGAAGAAGAGGAAAGGTTGGTAGCGGTACAGAAAGATCAAGAACTAGTCCTTGGGACAGCAATTCCACACCTCTTTCATGCGCGAATGTCTTCAATAAGTCAGAAACTCTGCCAATTACTGTAGTCTGTAGAGCATTCTCTTATCATCTATTCCAACTTCCGGTTGAACTTAAAAGTCTTGACTCTTCATTCACATGCTGCATCCTGCTCACACTGCTATTTTCTTCCTCTATGAATAAAACTCGAAGCCCTCGCAAGCAACAAACGTCACTCGCCCTTCACGATAATCTTCATTCACCTGACTAACACGGCAACAGATGGTACAACCCCATTTCCATCTTACTTCAAGCCTCTCGATCAGTTCAGATATGCAGATGGATTCGATGTCTTGCCCCTGTTATCCGACGCTATGTCCTAGTAGATATTGATCAAGCATAAGTCCTCAAACAAAGTTCCAGAATAGAAGAAGAATACAAGGAACCCGAGGAAAGACTTAGCCACAGAGAGAGAGAGAGAGAGAGAGAGAGATAGATGGGCTTCCCACTATGTCTACACGAACAGATATGTTAACTATACAGCCATGAGGCGATGTGAACTTTATTTACAAGTTAACCGCACAACAGATTTTGGCATTTATGGGTTTACGTGTACATCAGATGTCAGTGTACATCAGATGTCGGTTGTCGACAATTCCGACCAGTGCATGGAGTGGCCCTCCTACGAGTACAAAAAAGGTACACTGTCGCTATCAGTACTTCGGTCAGCAGCTGATTTGCGTGAAGTTCTAGTCCTCGACAAAAAATTCTCCTACAAGGTAATCACATCCAAAAATTTGATGGACCGCCAGTTTTGTTGTTCATTCACCGGCAGCATCAGCTCGCATACAAAAATGGGGACAGAAGTGGGAAGCAGCATCTGCAGACACACCACCGCAAAAGACCCAACCAAAATCTGCATGTAAGAAATTATGGAGGTGAGTGACGTTTTCATCAGAGAAGAGTGCTTTGATCTTCTCAAAGAAACAAACTGAAACTGCGCTACAGGAAGAGCAGAAATCAAAATGACAAGCAACTTCAGGATATAACCAGGAAGATTGCTAGTAAGTTTTAGAGCCACATCCCACTCACAAGTAATAACAAGTGTGGTGAATAAATCAAGAAACTAGCACACCACAAAACAGTCTTACACCATCAACTTTCAAAGATGTTCCTGTCTACTCAGTTAATATGGCATTCAAGATTTAAGTGGACAGCACAGACACAGTGAATTACAAGTTGCTGAACTAAAGAGAAACTCCGATTCAATTTAAAAAAAAAAAAAAACCGAAGAAACTTCACACTGCTCGTAGTCATGGCAAGACTTCTGCCAGAAACAACAAAAATTAAGTGTTTCGGTATCTGATCCACAAAATAAAAACACGAGATTTATCTCCTTTTTGAGTGGGTCAAGGTCAAATGGAGGTGCGTCGCATCACGACGGCCAAATCATAATATTACAGGAGAAAGAGGAGCATAGTATCTGCAGCGATGTTCAACACGTCAACGCAGTCATTTCACAAAACCTAACACTTCAAAATATTTAGCAGCATTCCTATTCCATTCTGACATTCCCTTTGAGCAACTTCATATCTTGGCTATCCTGGACAAACAAAATATTAAAGAAGCTTCTATAGTTCCTCTTAATATCCTTCTGATCATATCTCATGAAGCTTCACGAAGATCCATTTATTCAGCTTCCATACAGCCGACCAAAAGCATGTCCATCCACAGAAAAATATACCAAGGCTGCTAATGCCCTTGGTCGACACTGACATGAACAATTTCTAAATTAGGATTTGGCGTGCAGTTAAAATGACGGAACAGTTTAAGATTAGATCCACATAAACAATGCCAACTGAATAAATGCAGAAAGGCCATTGATTATATCCCACATACATTCCCCAAGCCATTCCCAGGAATAAGTAAGGTTACAGACCGAGGAAGAAAAAGAAAACAACTGAATTTCCTCTTAAGTTCAGTGTCTTAAGCTAACTTCACCGCATGGAGACAAATCTGTAGCCGAACCTTTCCCATATTAGACACGTAATAAATATGAGGTAATTTATACAGTCATTGTATTCTAATAGCTGAAACCAACAACACAAAATTCAGCTGGGACAAGATGAGACGAACCAGTATGTTTGATGACGGTAAACCAAAAATTTGCATTTACAAAGGCTGAATTACCTCATCCATGACAGTCGATGGTTTGATATCATAAAATTGGGAAGACTGCTTATATCTTATAACAAATTTATAGATACCAACAGAAAAGCAAGAGGCAAAGGCTCAAAAGCACAAGCTGTTACAAATGGAAGTTGTCTCTTTGCTAACATAAGAAAGTCTTACGAGCTACATTCAACATCCTCACCTAGAAGTACGTCAAGAGAAAACCTCAAAACAGTAAACTGTGGTTATTTCCCTTTGTTAAGGATGATATTAATCATGTCATTAGTTAAGACCAACAATAAAGTATATGCGTCTTGACAACACATTGAACTAGGTTTATCTGTATCAATCATTGGCTGCCCCACTCTCCTAGCTCCTTCACTTCCGGCATTTCATTTCACTCGTTCTTGGCACCAAAAGATACAATTTCACAAAATCCTTGAATATTATGTGACTAAATTCTAATAAAAAACAATAAAATGCATTTATCTTAATAAAGACGAAACTACAAAGTTGGAGCGCAATTTACGTATGTTGTGTGGATACATACATTGTCACATGGTTTTGACACCTTTAAGTCATATAAATTAAAAAGAGACCACCACTCTACGGGAATTAATGCCACTGGGACTTTAAACTCACAACAGCTTATTTCTTGAAAAGCAAATAACACATCCAACAAATGAATATTGACTGCAAGATGTTACAATTCCATATTTGATAGACTGGAATCAGCATTCAATGAGGTGATGATTATTGAATGATCCCTTCAAAGGTGGCTGGAACAATGTGGATGGGACATTAATAACAAGAGAGAGGCAACTCCATGCTCTCACATGCTCAATCCACCACTTAAGCACTAGACTCATCCGTATCATGTTATGCCCTACAAAAGAAAATAAAATGTAACTCTATTGTCCTACTAAATTAAGTACTTTTTAGTTGGACTGCCGACCCCAATTAGTTTGGGATAAAGGTGTTGTTGATGTTGATGTTGATGCTGATGCTTGGAAAAGCAAAATCAAATATTGCTTTCCCGTTCCGCTGGAAAAAAAAGAGAGCAATTTCTATGTCAACCCTTTCCAAAAAAATTCTGTTATTCAAAATCCCAAATACAGTGCCCCTCACCATCACAAAGATGTGTGCAACATGAATAGAGAAGGTTCGTGACGATAATGATGGCTAAGGGTGATCTGAAATGTTGATGCACGGGATGGCTTCAGTAAACCCGCAGTTCTTAGGCCTAAATCAAGTTTATAGGTGTCGACAATTCCAGATATGCATGAGAATTTTTATCATTACTTCTATGACCAACTAGTAGAAGGTGGGGGAACAAAAATCTAGAGGTTTTTTAAATGTTGCACCCTTGCTTATTCCATTCCGACCTCATTGGAATTCATTACCAATTTTATTTCACTACGTCCCACTTCCATTCCTTACAATGAAAAGTGACCTCAGTGTGGCCTTCAATTAAATTTGTCTGTTGTGGTGCTTTGAGTCTCCTAAACCGCAAAAGGCAAAAACGGGGAAATAAAATCCTAACCAGAATTCCACACCTCAAGAAGCCAAAAAGATAATTTACACATAAGAATGTGGTTAGGACCTCATGCTAAAAGCGACATATATGATAGTAGGTGGAGCTTTGGAATGAGAAGTTTCAAGCTTTGTTGAGCTTCCTCCACAGAGGAGTCCAAGTTCTTTTGGAGGAGTCCAACATAGATCTCCTACCCACACCAAGGTCATGTCGATGGTAACATGGGTGTTAGAGACCAGTCCAAGTAACGAAGGGAATAATTAAAGGTAATTAAAGCATTACATTCTTCATTGCATCAAGCCGCGATATCAGTCTACATTGTAAAAAAAGTTGATTGAGGTTCTTTAAAAAATTAAAAACTCTTAAACAATGTCAATTATGACCCATGAATCTTTGGAGTTCATCGACCGCGGACCCCAACTAGCTTGGGATAAAGGTGTTGTTGATGTTGATGTTGAATGTCAATTATGACCCATGCGAAATAGCATAGTTGTCAAATTTCCAATCTTGAGATGGATCTACAGGAACAACACAAAATATAAAAAACGACCTTGATCTTTCATTCATTATGGTATTGGGAGATTTCTCATTATATTGTATAACTTATACGTCGGCACGATTCCACTGATTCAATTTTCATAAAAGTTTCTACATTTCCAGATTTTTGGGTAATGGGGAACATACTCATTGTTATAATTTTAGAGATCATATAGGTCTTGGCAATACCAGTTCTTTGTAGTTCTAGTCTATGAAAAACCTTTTTTTTTTTAACAAGTATTTATACATCATATCAAACACACAACGTTATAATCTTAGATCCAATCACAAGATCCAATCTTTCAAACACCACTATCAATTAGAAATAGAATAAGACTTTCACAACCTTGTTCAGGAATATAGAAAACAATGTCATGGCTCGAGAGGAAATGTCTTCCATAGCAGGACCATTATATGAGACAAATTCACCTGATCAAGGAATTGATTGAATCAAATTCAACAAACCAAAGGGGCAGAGAGAAACGAGAACGACTAAAATAAGATCTTCCTACATGCAAAAGCAATAATAGCTCCCCCATCAAGGAACATGAAACAAAGTACTTAAGCAGCCATCATTTCTCAAATAGTAATAAGTATAGTCATAAATAATTTGACCACAGCCAAAAAAATCTAGTCATCAATGTCCACCACAGAGCTAATTGTCAGCAACCGATCTAAATGCAGAAAAGATAGAACAATTGATCAAACTAGATAAAAAGCATGAATCTTGAAGATAGCTACATTTTTAAAGCAAATAGAAACACAAAGAATCCATCTCCAAAGATGAAAATAATGGTTCTCCATAGTTCCATAATTTTTTAAAGATTGCAGAACATAAAATGTAGTTTACCTCAGCCCTTGTAGCACTGCACTGCATCACTTCTCCAATTTAGATAAAGGAATGGCCACCGTCCTCAATTTGGTCCATCCAACTTTCCAAGACAGTTCAGTTACAGAGAAGAGGAGGCTTCCCCGTCCATTCATCCGCAGCACCATAATCAAGGCTGAGCTCCCTCAAAGGAGGAATATTCTCCATTGCAAACAACATTATGTGAGGAAATGAAACATTATTGTGGTCATACAATACATACTGCACCATTACATTAGAAATTGAACTGTGGCTAATATAGCAGGCAACGTTCCTCATTTTTGAGACATCCATAGCAAAATCCAAAGGAGGAATTGAGGGATAAGCAGGGCGTACACAATCTGGAAACACTTTGGATAAATCTCCCCACTTGGTCCATTTAGCAGTAAACCTGCTTGGGTAGACCAATGGGTCACCACTCATGCTGAAAATCTGGGCTTGGTCTCTTGTGAGTGCAACTCCTGCATATTCACAGATAAAAGCACCAGCTGGTATCAAATCTAAGGTCCTAACACCCCAATTGGTTTCCTTCGATCTAAATATCTCCAACTTACTACTTAAACCTTTCTGTGTCACACGATTACGGCAAGTCAGAGGACACTTACAAAATGGCCCACATTCAAAAATTATCGGCTTTCCCCTGATAAGTATCCCATTGTGATCATATGCAAACTCACCCCCATTTCTCGAAGCACAAAAGCAATTACTTCCACAACTCAGAACACATTCACACCCGCCGCCATTAGCATTTTGAAGCATCAAGTACGGAGGAAACACAGTCCTGGCTAAGTAATCATAATACAGGGGAGTGCTATCAGAATCAATGTCATTAAACAGAAAAACAGGCATGCATTCCTTCCTTGCCGAAATGTCAAGACTGAGATACCCCCTGGGCCTGACCGTCAATGGACTTGCCCGAAGTGTCTGAGCAAACCTCATGATAGCACTACCCATTTCTGGTTGCCCTTGAATTCTCATCAACTTATACTTGTATACCCCGAAACCAGACTTCCCAACATCAAACCAACACTCAAGAATTCTATACAAACCATCATACACATAGATCTTCGGTGTCGCACCACCCCCGAATCTTATCCCTCTTATAACCCGAACTTCAATTCCATAGTGCATGCTCCTTTCCATAGCCAAATTACCACCTTCCAATTTCTGGTGGTTGCGCTGCCTATTGAGCCTATCCTGCCCACCATGACCAGTATAAATAATCACATCCCCTGCATCCTCATCATCCTCATACCCTCCAGACACAATCACACTGGTTGCAATCGGCTCACCATTTGAGCTCTGGCTAGCAGTTAAGTAATCAATGCCGGCTTGCGGCTGACCGTGCAGACCAACAACACACAACTCCATCCTATAAAAGAAGACATCGCCTATCTCTATGCCGGGTAAAGGTCCCACGATTCTCTTATCACGATTCACCCACAACCCACGGCCTCTCATCATGGAAGCAGCCGCCAAATCACCCCTCCTCATCCTACCATCAAGACCCTCCTCATGTGTCATATAAAAAACACGCAGACCATCGTAAATCAGGCGGGCTTCACGCACCTCCTCGCGAAAGTACCTCTTCTCCTCATCGCTGAGATTGGCGACCCTCACAAGCTCAGATGACCGTGGCTGCAGCTGAAGGCGCCGGTTGGCGATGCTCGGCGAAGCCACGAAGGGAGAGAGCTGGGCCTCCTCATTCTTCACCGGGACAATGGCCTGCGTCTCGGGATCCAACACGTTGACATCACCGCCTCCGCGGCCGTACCTCCTGGCGAATGCGTTGCGGAAGAGCTCGGAGACGCGATGGAACTCGGAGAAGAGCTGGTCGCCACCGTCCGGGGAGGGGGTCTGTGGGGTGTGTGGGGAATTGAGGAAGAATTCAGTGTTTGAATTGGGAAGCTCCGGGGTTTGCAGCGGTTGGGGTCGTTGAGGGTGGTTAGAGACGGGGGTTTGCGAGGGTTCGTCGGTAGGTTCGAGCTTCGGCTCGATCTTGGGAGTGATCGTGGCGGTCATGGGCGGGTCTGGTAGCAGATTGAGGTCTTGAAATGGAACAAGAGAGCCCATTTCAGAGAGAGAGAGAGGGAGGGAGGGTGTGCGAGTGAGGTTTTTTCAGACGCAATCTAAGGATGGAATTGATTCAGTCAGGAGGAACTTTGTCGTCTGTTACTCTGAGAGAGAGAGAGAGAGGGAGAAAAGGTTATGATGGAATTGATTCAGTCAGGACGGGTTTTATTGTCTGTTCCGTAGGGAGAGAGAGAAGAAAGATGGAGGGGGGAGAGAGGTTGGGAGCTTAGATCAATGGCGGATTTTGAAGAAAGAGAGAGAGAAGGCGGAGAGAAATGGATGAATTCTTGGACAGGTTAGCTTTGTTACTTAAGAAATGAAATTAATGTTGTTGTGATTGGACGTATTTGCCCCCTTCTACGGTTTTAAATTTTTAGGTGGACATATATTAATTTTGAAATTTGAATTTTAGTTGGACATACTGTTGGGATGTGAGGGCGAACTAATCATTATTATAATATTTTTAGTAGGGATAAGTGGGTGCCAGCTAAGGCTGTGCTCAATAACAAAATGGAATGGAATGAAATGAAATGAGATGTGACGAATCTTTTGAAGTATATAAATAAATTTGATAATGACGCGTCATCAAAGGGGAATAAAGTAGCTTTTTTTCGAAAGAAAAAAAGACGGAATAAAATGAAACAAAATGGAATATTTATCTTCCTTTCCCTATAAAAAGAAATTTTGCTAGTGACAGGCCCTTGCTAAATACAAAATAACTTTGTCGGGAAAAATACCAAATAACCCTTTGAAGTAGTCTCATTTTCCCAAAGTGCTCTTGAATTTGAGTTTGTCTCAAATGACCTCTAAATTTGCCTGGTGCATATCAATCTGCCCTCTTGATCGGTGGATGGAAAAATAATGATGGGCCGGCACGCAGATGCACCTCATGTGTTAATCTCAAGGGCATTTTTGTCTAAAAATCATAAAGGATATTTACAGGAATAATCCTTGAACTTTGACTTAAGTTGCGATGCTGTCTCTGAATCTTTAACTTCTTCTATATAATCCCTAAAGATTAGTTCGAGGTGAAACGTCGTCCCCGGTGTTTTTGAGCTTTTTATACATATTCAATTTAATTTTTAGATTATACGAAAAAGTTCAATGCTATCCTTCTATTAATTCAAGTTCAGGGACAACATTAAATATTTTTATATAGTCTAGAGACTATATTGAACATCTACCAAAAGTTTAGGAATTACATTAAATGAATTAAAAAATCAAGAATGATATTGCATATTGGGCTAAAATTCAAGACATACATAAAATAAATTTAAAGTTTAGAACGACATATACATTGGTTCAAAATTCATAGACCATTTGTGTTATTTTCCAAATCATAAGTAGTAGAGGTACCTGAGAGAGAAGTAGAGACTGTTTTTTGCCAACACTATCACCTAGAGGAGAGAATAGGTGATTGTAAACAGACTTGGTAAATAATGCAGGAATAAAAACTTCAAGTTTAATAGGAATGTATGTAAAGATCAAAATGGTGTAGTGATTTTATCAAACTATAAACTTGTGCGATTAAGAGAATAGAGAGCAATGCACAATAGTTTATAGTGGTCCGACTTTTGCTAAGCCTACGTCCACCCTTCCACATTAATAACCTAATGATTGGATTCCATCAAGTAATCAAATGAGAGATTATAGTAAAATGTGATAGCTTATATGCAAGCACTTTGTGAGTGCTGCTTCTAGCCAAAGCCTTTTCACTCTATTTTTTTTTTAACAGTGCATAACACCTCTCAAATAATACAAGGATCAACTCAAGGAAGATAATATAGAATACATGTAGCTCTATCAAAATATGGATGTTGAACTTTTGATTTCATTTATCCTCTATAATGTCATGCTTCTTATATACTCCTCGTCATTCAAACTTTCCATTGGATAGAACAACCACGAACTAGCCATTTGCAAATTGATGAAAAAAATCAAGTAGTCGTTAAGATTTAAAGATAAGAGATATGAGAGGATTTTTTCACCCATACGATCAAATCTTTGAATTCACATATCGAGACTCTAAGAAAGGAAATTGTTATCGAGGTTGCTAATCAATCAAGATTCCTCATATAGAAAGTTAAAAAAATGCTCTTTAAGATTGCTCGATAATCAATATAACGTAGGAAAGGAAAATCAACCAGATCATGAGCTATTATTGAGAGATATCATAAAGGAAAACAATTGAAATTGAAATTATAACAACTTTGAGGATTGCATGAAGATTTGAATATAATGTATGGTAACACTTCAAAAAAGGTATTTATGTTCCCAAATTATTCCTAGAACACTTTGAGAACAAAAACGCATATGGTTAAAAAATATTCTCAAAGTGTTCTCAGAACACTTTTGAGAAACAGAAACACTTTTGAAACAGAAACAAAAAATAAAAAAAACTTGCTTATGTGTTTCTGGAACATATTTTAAACGCATTTGGAACATTTTTTAGAAACAATTGAATTTATTTTTAACACATTTTATTATCTTTTGTTTTTGTACGATGTTGACACTTGAATTTTAATCATTTTATTTAAAAAATTAATTAAAAATATCAAAATAATTTTTAAAATTACAAAATCGACCTTGAAAGTTTTGGCCTAGCCTTGGAAACCAATTTTGAACAAAATATATATATTTTTTTGTATTTTTTGACTTTTTTTCGATTTATTTTAATTATAAAAAACCTAAAATTAGGAAAAATAGTATTCGTGATCAGAAAAATGTTCCAAAATAGTCCATATTTTTATTTTATTTCTCTTTTCATCTTGGCATCTTAAGATTTTAAAAATCTAGTTTGGGACATCCTAAATTAACTAAAAAATTTCATTTTAAATCATTTCGGCTAAAAGTTTTTACTTTGAGAGTCATGACATTAGATTTTGATACCCTGCATCTCATTTCAGTTATTATGTTTGGAAAAATTGCACAATTGAACTACAAGTATCTAAATGCACAAATATTTTTCATTTTAGTCCCCGATTTTCACTCAAGATGTAATTAATATTTTTCTAAGAATTCCCGTTTAAAGATAATCATATTTTTAACTACATGAAAATATTTACGTGTGACTCATAATTATAAGTTTTCATATCTATAGAAAATATATTTGATGTTCTCATTGTCCAATTCCAATTTGCCTTCTCTTTCCATTTTTTTTGTAGTTGATCTCGTCTATATTGTAATTTGATAAATCATGCATGAATTACTTATACATACATTAGTCTAATTTGATTTATAAATTGAAAAAAATGAGATTTAATTTGATTTAGTAAATTAATAAGATAAACAAATATTTTATAAAAAAAAAACTTTAACACATATAATCCCCTTAGTTAAATGAAAAATTAGGAATAATTTTTTTGCAATTACCAAATGCCTTTCTTTTTTTTTTTTTGTCCTAGGAATAGAAACTTTATGCAGCTACCAAACATGTTTTTGTTCTTTTTTTGTTCTAGGAATAGAATTTTTTTTGAAGTTACCTAACGTGTCTCTGTTTTCAAAACTAATTGCCGAGAACAGAAAAAGAAAAAAAGTATTTTTGTTTTAAAAGTGTTCCCAAGAATAGAAACGTTACAATACAGACCTTATAAATGATTGATAGAGTTTGCTTCTATCCATGAGATCTTCTTTTGTTAGTATATAAAACTTGGCAGATAATCGAATACAAGAATATATTTGGAACGTGTCCTCAAAGTACAAGAGATAGTCTTTTAAATATACTACAGTAGCTTTGTCGACTTCAAAATCATGTGTTTAGAGCAATCACTATCCCTATATCACTTATTCTTCTTTCTCTTTGGTACATACAATGAGTGAGTAGATTCATCATTCACACTTTCTTTACTACCAAAATTTACTTGGGTTCTTTAATGTTAGACGGTTCTCACATTGTTAAGATAATTCCTATTGTTGGTCTCCAAACTCTAGGACAATCATTAATAAAATGATTTGTGACTCTACAATTTGAACACTTGAAGAATTCACGGACAAGTTTTACAAATTGTTTTAAAAAAATGATTTATGTAAGAAATTTGTGAAGGCATTTGTCTCAATCTTTCTCTTGCTTTTGAAAAATCATTTTGTGAACCAATTTCTTTATCAAGATCAAGTCCAAACTTGTTATAATATGGAATTTGAATAGAGAGAATATGTTTCACTATTTTTGAACCATGAGATTTTTTTTTTTTGCAAATTATTGAAATTTTAATTTTGTAATATTCATTTTCTTTTTTAATTAAATCACGATTCTCTGATTTCCAAAAATTTTCTTTTGAAAAAAATCAATTTTTTTTTCATTTTTGGAAAGATCCTATTGCCTTAATTTTGCATTTTCTGTTTTCAACTCATATTTTTTCTTAAGAGTGAAATTATATTCCAAAAACAATTCATCAATATAATTACTTCATCTGGGATTTCAGGCCGACTTACCTTATTCTCTTCCCCATAATCTGATTTTTCCGTTAACCTTCTTCATTACTTTCTTCGCACTCTGTGTCACTCCAAGCTTCTGCCTCCATGATTTTCTTTTCTTTTTAAACTTTCCTCTTTTTTTTTCCTTTTAGGAGATGATAATTGGGTTTGATATGGCCTCGTTTGGTACACTCAAAGCAAATTATATCCTTACCTTCTTCCTTATCAACAAAGATTTTTTCAGTTTGCTTAACTGTCGTCTTTCTTTGAAGGTCCTCCCTTTTCTATTCATCCTTTTGAATTTCTTCACCATTAAGGCAAATTCTTCGTCATCTTCGTCTTCCCTTAAATCTTTATCACTTGAATCAAGTATATGGAATTTCAAAGCAATTATCTTTTCACCTTTGGAATCATCCTCATCATTCAAGCACTCAAACTCATAAGACATCAATGTTCCAATAAGCTCATCAATTGATTAACGAGTTATCCTTTGGATTTCTCTAATTGATGTTTTGATGTTGTTCCATTCTTTAGTGCATCCTCTCAGGATTTTGTATATTTTCTCTACTGAAGAGATTTGCTTCCTTTAATAATCCAAACCATTGACAATATCAATGAACCAGTTAAACTTGTCAGTAATAGATTTATCAAATTTTCATCTTGAAAGATTCATATTTTTCAAGTAACATGTTTGTCTTTTTTTCTTTGACTCTATCAGTTACTCTCGGATCATACTCGGAAAGTGATAAAGCACGAAAAATATAATAAAGTACTTCTCCATCTAATGCTTCTCTTTTACTCAAGTCTGCGGGACTGATTTTTTTAGGCCTCTATTTTTCTGAAACTTCTTTATTTGAAGTTGTAGCAGTAGATGTTGGATTTGGTCCTTTTTGCACAACATCAACATCAAGAGATCTGTGATTTGATAAAAGCATGCATCTTGTTCAAATGTCGTAGTCCTTTCCATCAAAGCATGAAAGTCTAGTGTTACTATGCGCCGAGAGTGCTAACCATTGAAGATCATTTGCTTAAAAATGAACACTTCAATGGCAAGCTTTAGGCTCCTATACCAATGATTGTTTGCTAACACTATTATCTAGAGGAGATGAATAAGCGATTATAAACAAACTAGGTAAAATAATGCGAAAATAGAAGTTCCAAGTTTGATAGGATAAGATATAAAGAACATACGAGTGCAGTTGCTTCTATCAGATCGTAGACAAATGGGAGTAAGAGAATAGAGAGAAATGCACAATAGTTTATAGTGGTCTGGCTTTTGTTAATCTTACATCCACTCTTTCACACTAATAGCCTATTGGCTGGATTCCATTGAGTAATCAAATGAGAGATTATAGTAAAATTTATAGCTTATACTCAAGCACGTCAACACTTGTGATTATTGCTTCTACTCAAAGCTTTTTCACTCTACACAATTTTGAACATTGCAAATCACTTCTAAAAGAATTACAAAACTCAGTTCAAAGAAGATAATGTAGAATATGTGTAGCTTTATCAAAATATGGATATTGAACTCTTGATTGCTTCGAAAAAAAAAAAAAAAGAACTCTTGATTGCACTTATTCTTTATAGTGCCTTGTGCTCCTTAGATACTCTTATCATCAAAGATTCCCGCTGGATAGAATCACCATGAGTTTCAATCTCCAAATTAGCTATTAGTAGATTGACGAAAAAGATCACGTAGTCATTGAGATTGAAAGACCAGAGATTTAATAGGATTTGTCCGTTCATACAATCAAGTCCTCGAATCCACAAATAGAATATCCAAGAAAGGAAACTACCTTCAAGGTGATTGCCAATCAATCAAGATTCCTCATATGAAAAGTTGCGAACAAGATTTTTAAGACTGATAGACAATCAATATAACTTGAAAGTAAAAATCAACCATATCATGAGCTGTTAATGAGAGATAACATAACATAAAAATCAGTGAAGACTAAAATTATGACAACGTTGAGGATTACGGAAGATTTGACTATATCCTGCTTATAAATGATTAATAGAATCCACTTCTTTCTATGTGACTTGCTTCTATCAGTATATAAAAACTTGGCAGATAATTCAATACAAGAATATATATATAAGGTGTCCTCAAAATACGGCTTAAGTACAATTGGAGTGCCATAAGTTATGTACGATTCCCATTTTAGTGGCAAAACTTTCAAACCGATCACTGTAGTGTTAAGATTTTGTAACTTCGATCATTTAGTGCTAAGTACACACATGGCCGCCAAAAAGTCTATGTGAAGCCTATGTGTTTTTTTTTTCACAAAAAATGAGGTCGACGTAGCTCATCATAAGCCGAGTCAGCATTCTAGAGGGCAACACGATGTCGTTTACAACCAAATTTCCCCTAACATAAACCCAAATCCCCAATTTGAACCCTAGAAGAAACCCACGAGTGAATGAATGAAATTTGACTCCCAACATTTTGATTTCGCCCCAAAATTGAAAGCCATAGTTCGAAATGGATGGAAGGAGCTTCAGTAGCAGCTCAAATTCGGTTTGGCGAACTGAAGATAGTGGTAAAATGTACTATTATTGTGGGTTACCGAGTCTAACAAGAACATCTTGGACTTGGTTGAATCTTGGGAGGAGATTCTATGGATGTGCAACGTATAGAGAGGAGTCAAAGTGCAAATATTTTAAATGGGTTGATAAAAAATTCTCTGGTCGAGCCACAAAGGTGATAGTGGAGCTTCTTGAAAGAGGGCACAAATGCCCACGCACATTCATGGATGAATTGGATGATGACTCAAGGGAAGCTGAGATGAAAGTGGTAACATCTCTGGCGAATAAATTGAAGAAGGGAGTGTTAATGATGCGAAGATAAAGGAACCGTGATCGAGCCTTAATTATCGTTTTGTTATGTTGTGTAATCTATGTAATGTTCAAGTGTAATGTGTGTGATGAGAGCAACTTTCTCAGTCTTCCATAGGTGAAGTTGAGTTCGATATGTATTGTATTGCATAATGTATAAGTAATGGACAATGTTTCTATAGAAGAAGGGGCTTGCTGAAGTATTTTGTTGGGAATGGAAGGTTAATGCAGTGTATGCTTAGTTTTGGTCAATTTTTGGAGTAGCTATGTATTGTCAATATTATTTTGCATAGTTTTTTGTTTAGTTGTTTGATTTGCTGCAAAAGAGGTAGTTTGCTCTAGTGTACACTTAGTTTTGGTCAGTTTATGGAGTAGCTGTGTATTGTCAATAACATTTTGCATAGTTTTTGGTTTAGTTTTTTGGTTTGTTGCAAAAGAGGTAGTTTGATGCAGCATATACTTACTTTTGGTCAATTTTTGGAGTAGTTATGTATTGTCAATATCATTTTGCATAGTTTTTTATTTAGTTATTGATTTGCTGCAAAAGAGTTGGTTTGATGCAGGGTATGCTTAGTTTTGGTCAGTTTTTGAAGTAGCTATGTATTGTCAATATCATTTTGCATATTTTTTTATTTAGTTGTTTGGTTTGCTACAAAAGAAGTAGTTTGATGCAGGGTATGCTTAGTTTTGGAAAGTTTTTGGAGTAGTTATGTATTGTCAATATCATTTTGCATAGTTTTTGGTTTAGTTATTTGGTTTGCTGCAAAAGAGGTAGTTTGCTATAGGGTATGCTTAGTTTTGCTGCAAGGTAGTTTTTATTATAGGTTTTTTTTAATTGTTCTTTGCTGGTGCTGCTGCATATAGGGGAGGTATTTTATTTATTGATGATATGCATATGTCGAAACCATTTCTCCATTTGAAATCCTTTTCTTGTGTTGTGATCATGCTCATTGCTGTTGCTAATCCTCAATTTGCTAGAGCTCAAGCTATTTTTTGGTTAGCTATTGCATTTTTTTTTTGTTAGACTTGAACCAATTAGTATGTTAAGCGCCAATAAGTTGTTGCAAGTAATGTTTAACTTGAACTAGTTGCAGGTAATTTTTTGTTGCAAATGCTGTTATTGTTTATAATGTAACTGCCATAAGTTGTACATTCTGATCACTTAAGTGCCACTCGGGGTGAAAAAGTGATCACTTCATTTTTAAAATTTTCTAAAAGTGTTTACTTAAGTGCTATTTTTTTTTTCCTGAAAATGATCACTTGAGTGCCAACATGTTTAGAAAGCGATCATTTAAGTGCATTATCGAAACTTGCAACCAATTCGTGCAAGGGCATCTCAGTACACTAGTCACCAACAATCAGCTGTGCTAGCTAGTGCACCAAAGTGAGCCAAAGTTGCACTAGTTACTGGTGCGTAAAAAACCTGCAGTTCCTAATTGTGCCAAAACTCCCAACAACTATAACCACAACTAAGTATAACCAACCAACCAACAACCAGCAACTATAATCAACCGCCAACAAAATTCATAAATAGCAAACACAATAAGAGAATCATAGCAATGTATTGCATAATTCAACTTCAACTGCATAATTCAACAAGAAGAAACTCCAAATTGAGCTAATAGTTTACATTAATAAAAAATATAAGTACAAGTTTCCGAAAAAATGACAACACTAAACAGGTACGAGTTCTCAACAAAAAATGACAACACTAAATAAGAGTTCCACTTCAATCAACATTCAAGTCAGTCAATATTAACAATCCCTCCTGCTCCTTTTCCTTTCGATGGCTTTCTGACTTGGTTCATGATCCTCGCACTCTTTATGACATATGTAGGTTCTGGTTCTTCATGTGGTGTATCCGACATTGGTTGAGATGGGACTCTTGTTGGCTTCTTCTTTGGTGGCTACTTCGGAGCATCGGCTTTTCTCATCGTCTTCCGTTGACTCTTGGGTTGGCCCACCTTCAGAATAAGCATCATTGAGCTTCTTCTAATAATCGAAGCAAATTATTGAGAAATTTTATATCATTGTCCTTAAATGGACACGTCCGACGAAACTTACATGTAAAATAGTCATTCCGGCGCGTTCGTCTGTGACTAGGCCATAACCATATTTCTTCAACCTCTTTCTAATAGTCCCTCTTGTTCGCCGAGGAAGTAATGGCTGTGCATCAAGTTCTTTTGGCTCCGGAGGTGGCGACAGCGACGGCAGGGCTGTTCTCTAAGTTATTGGTCTTATTCTCAATTGAAGTATGCAAACAAGGTTACACTACGGACCATAAAGTAATATAAATAAAGAGAGTACATCTTACAGGTTAATTCCTCCTCGTTTGCTCAACGGTAGATTCAGTGTGCTCTGATGGAGGTGGCTGGGCTGTTGTCTTAGTTATTGGTACTTCAGTTGGTTGTCCAACTTGTCCTTCCATTGGCCCTTGAGGTGGCTATACAACATGCCCTAATGCAGCAGCTTGTGTGACTTTTGAGGTGGTGGCGGTTGGGCATTTTAGTTAACTTTCGCCCATTTTCTTCTCACCTGAAAGGTACAAATTAGGTTAGACTATTGCATACCTTATAGGAAGAGAAAGAAAGCACATAATATATCATCTTACTGTATATTTTCTCATCGGCTGGTGAATGGTCGACTCATTCTGCTCTTGTGGCGGCCCTTTAGCAAGCTGCACAATGTGGCCTTTTAGTGGTTTTTGCGTCGAATCTCTAGCAACCACTTGCTCTCCAAGTTGCTTCCTCACTTGATAGCCTTTTTTATTGCACCCTAACTTATAGCAATACGAGCACATCATCTTTGCACCAGCCTTGCTCATCCTTTGTCTTGAAATCTCTTCCTCTTGTAGCCTTCGTCTTCGCTTTGGCATTCATACTTCCTTCTTTAATGGCAAAGGTGCAGGGGCGTCACGATTGGTTGGCTCATAATATTTGCTACTTTTAATAGGTTACATCATGAACTTATACGTATCAAGATATGATTTTTTGCTGTAGCAATCAACTGGATAATATTATGGGTTCTCTTCTTTGTTATGGATGGTAGAAATGGCATGCTCGCAGGGAATTCTAGTTAGTTTCGATGCCCAATATGAACACTTCCTCCTCTAGAGTTGAACAACACATGTGTTTTCATTCTTCTTATCTGTAACCTGTCATCACCATTCCAAATTGGATGGCAGAACCTACTAGCAGCTAGATTGACATCTAATGTCTTTGCAATCCGAGGACCACATTCTCTAGTCCACTTCGCAACATTATCTATTTTACTGCGCAATCTAGTCATGACCATAAGTCGTATATCCAACGATTGGCTTGCACTTAGCAGCTAATATGCTGCCATTGAAAGCTTTGCTAAGGTTGTTGTCTAGGGGTATGCAAACTGGACCACACCGGCCTGGACTGGATCGGGACCAGCCCAGACCGACTGGGTTGGTCCAGTCCTTAAGGTGGGCAGTCTGGTCCTCGGTCCTAATAAGAGGGACCGATGACCGGGTGGTCCGATCCCCAGTACCATGTGTTGGGACCGGACAGGCCCGGCCCAGACCAAACTACCTATAATATATAATTATTTATATATATAAATATATATAATTAGAAAAAAATACTTGAAAATAAAAATCTCAGTTTACTATAAGAGATATTTCAACCTCCATTGTCCCTTATTGTTCTTGGAAAATTGTTTCAAAAACAAGAAAATTTTACTTCCATGATCAATCCAACGAACTCAAAATGCTGCAGAAGTTTATAGTTAACAGTCCTATTGGGTCGGACCGCTGGTCTCGGTCAGATCTGGTCTATGGTCCCGAAAATATGAGGATCGGGACTACTGGTCCGGTCCTCGGTTCCATGTTGGGACCGAACCATGCATACCCCTATTGTTGTCAACAATATCGCACTTGAATCTTCGTTGAAGAAAGCCTTATACCAATGCTTCAGTTTGGAATAGCGCTTTGAAAACATCTTTGGTTAGCTCAAGCAGACCTTGTTTTTCTATCCTAAAGTCAGCCATGTTTGTGCTCTTTGTAATTTGCTAGAATTATTTCTATAACTTATCCCCTTTATACTTCTTTGCTCAATTCGCATATATGTGCCTCGCATACATTCTATGCTTGGCATATGGCATCAAGTCAGCTAATGCAAGAACAAACTCCTACAATATTAAATAAGAAAAAATAGTAAGAAAAGGAAAAATGTAACTTAATGAGCTGATTTCAAAAGAATGCATTGACCAGTATAATGACCCTGTTTTACCTTTTATCGATCACTCATGAAAGCCCAACCGCTTCCGTCGGTAATCTCCAAGTCAACCATCAATTTTTTCATAAACTAGGACCAAGTGTCCTTATTTTCTATCCTCACCACAACCCAAGCTGTAGGAAACATTTGCTTATTGCCATCCCTATTAATTGCAGCCAACAATTCACCCTTGCATAACCCTTTCAAAAAGCATCCATTATCTTACTGTTCTTCTATAGTCAGATAAAAACCCTCGTTTGCATGCATCGAAGCACACGTAAAACCTGTCAAATAGGGTCCCTTCATCGGGCAATGGCCTCTGCATAACCTCGGCATATACCCTACCTGGATGGTTTTGAAGCATATATTCATAGGCATAATCCCAGACTTGGGCATATTCTCACTTGTGCTGACCCAAGAGTGTTGTCATAACTTTATACTTTGCTCTCTTGCACTGATTCCCAAACACATTAATCCCTACTTGCTCTCTCACTAACTATTTCAAGTGACGACTCCTAATCTCCGGCATCGCCTTGATCGTGTTAAAAAACTGCTTCGACAACCACTGTCACGCCTCGACCCCCGCGGACGCGTAAACATCCCACACAGCCGTCAATCGTAAAGATTCATCCAGGATCCGTCTGCTAAACCTATTGAGCGCGATATGAAAGACACATGCGGAAATGACATAAATCTCCATACATAAAACAGAACACATGGTGACATAGGATCATACATACATTTATAACACAAGGTCTTACAAGCAAAAGAGGGCGAATACAACAAAAGATATCGGAGGTAGACGCGGCCAAACAACAAAATACTTAAGATTTGGAAGTCAGAACCACAACAAAAGACAGACTCCCCCCAAGTCTTATCTAGTTAGACTCGTCCTCATCATCATCTTCGTCATCTTCATCCTCCATGGGGTCATACTTTGAATAGGCGTCAGAATCCTCGGCAATACTCTGAATAGGCGTCAGAATCCTCAGCATCAGAAATTTCTTCCTCGGTTTCAGAAGCAAAGAGCTCTATGACCTCTATATCCTTCTCCAGGGTAGGGGACTTCGGCGTGATATTCTTAGACTCCACTACGGACTCATAAGTTTCACCCTCAAGAGTCGTAGGGTGGCACCACCTAGGAATCTTATCCTTAGGGATGTCTGATGTCTTCATTGATCCAGTGGTTACTCCTCATTCACGAAGGTACCAAACTTCATAAAGGTGCGGCTTCTAGTAGCTTCCTCCTTCATCGACCCAAATTCTACTACCTTTCTTTATATACACCTTATCGACACCTACATGGACCTTGTCACGTCCCGCGCCCCGAGCAGGAGCACGCGACTCCCTGCAAGCAAACCACATAATCTCTCGCGGTCCCAAGATCTACAATCTAAGCCGAGAGATATAACAGATATATTAAACATGCGAAAGCAGTAAATAAGCAACTCCTCCGTATAAATATAAGTTAAGTGGGACCTGGATAGCATAGGAACTGTCGTACATAATAACCAACCGTTCAAACAAGTACAAAACTACTAAAATCCGATAAGCAAGAGGGTGACGGGGTGAGCATACAAAATGGACCATCATCAAAATTCGGCAGGAATAGGGTCGAGGTTGTCACCAAAGATCAAGCTATAACTAGAGTCTCCTAGGAAGAGCTGCTGGAGTCATCGGTGTCTTCGGCATCCTCCGTCGACTCATACTTTGAAAACGTCTCGGAGCGAACTTCAATGGTATCCTCCATGGTCTCCTCATGCGATGGCTCAGCAAGATCCTCCTCGGTTGCCTCCAGCATAATAACCTCATCTTCGGTAAACTCCAGAGTCGGGGTCCTCTCCGATCCGTTCCTAGAACCGACTACCGATCCCTCTGCTAGATCCTGGTCTCTACCGGGATGGCACCAATCATGGATCACTCCCTAGGGCACCTCATGGGATTTCAGCGGCCCAGTCGACACATCCCCAACCTTTCTAAACTAGGCCTCGTACCGGTGAGGCTTCCAGTCTGTGCTACCCTCGTCAACCCACACCACTGTACACTTTCTCACGTATATGGTCCCCTGACCGTCAGGGAACTCATCAAAATACACGGTCATTTCCTTAGAATCCCCAGAGCGAATAGGCCACATAGTCAAGGCTTAGGATCTGTAAAAATAAGGGTCCCCAAATGGGTGAGATACACATCTCAGTAAAAGAGTCCTTACCCTAGGTCAGGCCGACCGTCCACTCAGGCAGTCGCAACCCCAATCATTCAAACTCATAGACATATCAAGAAAACGCAAGTATAGACAACAACACATATGTGGCAAACACGCAATTATGGCATCGTAACACACTCAGATGATATGCACACTCGCTCTGCCACATCACCACATCCACCATTTCCCGCCGGCCTCAATCTCATGCCTGCGATTAGATCACATCAGGCATGGTCCTCGTAAACGCATCAGACCGTCATTGACAACCTGCGTAAACACATCAAGTTCTAATGATACTCCAAGCCAATGTCACCACCTAACCTAATAAAATCCCACCAATCCGTCAATTTTCAAGTCCAATTCCTCAATCCATGAACCATAATCCTCCATATCATAGTCCTCATCACCTTAGCATATCTAAATCACCAATTTGGGACTCAAAATCATTAGGCCATTAACCTCCAAAGATTCGGCCTTGCATAGAACCGAACCGGTTCTTCTCGGTTCTGTGCAAACCGAGCTTGTCCAACCCTAAATCAACTCCCAATCCATCATTTACTCACTAACCTATCTCTTAACATGTCTATCTAAGGGTCTAAGGGTCTCACCGTGAGTTTGAAGTCGCGTGGTCACTGGAATCCCGTCAAAAGTCGCTGGATCCTCCAAGGTCAGTAACCGGCAGATTCTGTCCAGAGTCCACAAGACCGATTTGAGGTCAAAAATTCATCAAATAATTCTCAACTTTTTACCAAAGATTGATATACATATCTTCTAGACCTCCACAAAATTTGACCACAAAATTCCAACATTTCGGCCTCCTAAGGGGTCAGAAACCTTACATTCCTCAGATTGGATCAGTTTTCATCGACTTCCGGGAAAACGCTTGACCGGAGCTCCTCGGTGGTCCAAATGCCATGCTTCCAGTTCGAAGAGGTCGACAAGACGTAGGCTAGGTTGGTGTGGTCGGCTGGAGTCCAGGTGGTGGCCGGAGGATGGCGTTGACGGCAACGAAGTGCGGCTTCAGAAGCTGTAGGTGACGCAGAATGAGGAAGAGGAAGAGAAGAAGAAGTTGGTGGCCGACCAAGTGAGGTGAGGAGAGAGAGAAAAAGCTTATATCTAAGGCTCATAGTCAATGGTTGAATGGTAGGTATGGAATAGTGGATTTGACCACTCTTTTGCCCATCCATTGACACATGTCCCACATGTCAATCATGCTTGATCCAATGGCCCATATTCATCCACTTTTTTGTTAGCCTTGAGGAAGGGATAAAGACCAAAATACCCTTCCTTATTTTCATGGGCAAGGCTTAAACTTGAGGGGCAAAATGATAATTTTACCTCCGACGTTCAGAACGCCATTTTTCTCGTTCTAATAACCTTCGATAGGGCGACGGCCAATCCGAATATAACGTTGGAATTCTTGATTCTCCATTTTCAATTTTCAAGACTCGTTTCTGATGGTCTTCTCTATCGGACGTGGTTCCAGCCTATCTCGAACCGACGGACGGCTTTTGCAGACATTACGCGTATCGACCCCATGATTCATATCACGTTTAGGGCTCGTCAATTCGTGGCGACTTTGGTTGTTATGTAATTATGAGGGTCTATCACTAGTCCCTATGATTTCGATCGTCACTGTCCGATTTAGGAAAATTTTGCAAATCATACGTTGGTTAAGCGGCATCACCCGCGCTCCAACCGTATGACACTCGCAATGCATTCCTTAATCGTTCTTAGATCGGCCTCTTTGGGGTTCTAAATATTCCCTCGACAATCCTTATGTTCAAAGCGCCATTTCCTATCCGAGTTTCTTAGGTCCACGTACCTCGTCTCGCGTTAACCTTTCCCCTCGACAATCCTTTGGTCAGCCTACTCGAATTGATCAGATTCGAGCAGGATACGACTGAAATATATCTCTAGATTTACTTCTCATTAATGAGTCTGAAATTGACTGGAAATCAGAATGTCACAACTCTTTCCCCCTTAAAAAAATTTCATCCCCAAAATTTACATTACACTTAATTACTCAAATAAATGGGGGTGTTGTCGCCTTATCATCTCTTCATTCTCCCACATGGCACTTTCAATTCCATGGTGCTCCCATACTACCTTGACCAGTGGGATATTCTTATTCTTGAGGATTTGCTCCTTCCGGTCCTCGATCCTTATGGGCCTCTCCACGTAAGACACTTAGTCATCCACTTCTATGGTATCATAATCCAGCACATGTGTCGGATTTGGTTCGTACTTTCTTAGCATCGACACGTGGAATACATTATGCACCTGGGATAGATTAGGCGGCAAGGCAAGTCTGTAGGCCAAGGTTCCAATCTGCTCCAGTATCTCGAATGGGCCTACATACCTTGGGCTCAACTTCCCCTTCTTTTCAAAACGTGATAACCCTCTCATCAGTGACACCTTGAGGAAGACGTGATCGCCCACTTGAAACTCCAAGGGTTTGCGCCGCTTATCTGCGTAGCTCTTCTGACGACTCTGTGCCGTCCTCAGTCTATCCCGAATTATTTTCACTGCTTCCACCGATTGCTCTACCAATTCTAGGCCTGTGATACTTCTTTCTCTGATCTCATCCCAGCAAATCGAGGTTCTGCAGGCTCTTCCATAGAGTGCTTCGAATGATGCCATATGGATACTTTGCTGGTAGCTGTTATTGTAAGCAAACTCTACCAAATGCAGCTGGTCTGCCCATCCACCTTTAAAATCAATGACGCATGCTTGCAACATATCCTCGAGCATCTGTATCGTCCTTTCCGACTATCTGTTCGTCTATGGGTGGTACGTCGTACTAAACTGCAGTCGGGTTCCCATGGCATCTTGTAAGCTTTTCTAGAAGTTTGTCGTGAATTTAGGATATCTATTCGAGGTAATCATCACAGGCACTCCGTGCAGCCTCATTATCTGCCTCATGTACAACTCTGCATACTTATTTATAGGGAAGTCCTTTCGCACCGGAATGAAATGTGCGGACTTGGTCAATCTGTCCACGACTTCCCATATAGAGTCGTGACCTCGCTGGCTCCTTGGGAGTCCAATTACAAAATCCATGGTTATATGCTCCCACTTCCATTCCGGAATCTCCAGTGGCTGTAATAGTCCTCTAGGCTTACAATGTTGCGCTTTCACTTGCTAGCACGTCAAACACTTAGCCACATACCTTGCTACGTCCACCTTCATCCCGTTCCACCAATAGTGCTGTCGCAAGTTCTAATACATTTTCGTACTTCCAGGGTGGATACTATAATTGCTCCTGTAAGCCTATGATTCAAGCCTTTTTTGAATTGAGTGATGATGCCCTAAAAAAAGAGGGGGACACTTTTTTGAATTGAGTGCTTGACCATATAATGGGTTTCCTGATAATATCGTGTCGTGTCGATCGGAATCCCACGACTTGTCGGATGCATGAAAATCCTTATCTTCGGATTGGTCAGTTGCCCTTCACAGCTTGTAAAGAATCGAAACCCCTACAAGGATTCCTGGTAATTCCATGCCATGTCGATCGAAATTATACGGACTATCGGATGTCGTCGTTAGATGTAAGGGATGATACCTATTTATGTCAATAGAGCACCAACTTATTAGTGTGCTATGCACCAACTGACTAGTGTGTAGGGCCGAACGACCGTTAGTAATTAGACTACGTGCAGTGTCCTATGTATGCAAGTTAATGTGATGCCTTGCTAGTAGATTAATTGATATGACTGTCATGTTGTATCAAATATTGCATTATGTGTGGCTCATATAGGGTAAGCTTTATGTGATTGAGATATTTGTACTATGACTATGTGATTGGTTGGTAGGATGCTCTGAGTGAATTCACCACCTAACTGAGCTTAGCTATTGACTCATTGATATTTATTCTCATCCTATCATGGTTAATATTTTCATGTCCAAGGCAATGGAGAGGCACGTCAGATTCAAAGTTCCTACGATTAGTTGTTCTAATCGTACATCATCTAGTTCTAGGTACGGACCGTGTTTGGGAGCACCACGTCACCACTATCTAGGTGGAAGAGGGATTCAGCTACCTAGTGGCCCATCTCTTTTAATCATGGTTCTAGCGTGATAGGAATAATCTCTAGGCCTACTCTATGGATTTGAGGGGTTGCCTAACCCGACCCTTTACGTCCCTTCTTGGGATCCGACGAATCTCGACACGCTTGATAGAGAAGTAATGGACCCCGAATATGACCTAGAGTCTAAGCCGTCCATGGCGTCTGATTACATCTACACACCCTCCTCTGATCATGTCTACACACCCTCCTCTGATCATGGCCATGACTCCTGATCATAAGTGTGTAGTGATCCTTTTAAGAGCTTTGTTGTTGATGAGGACCAGGGTCTCATAGCCCCTTTTTGGGAGTAGATAAGAAGCTAACCCTTCCCACTTTTTTACTTTTTTAACGGTCTTAGGAAGCCGCCCCGATGGGGTTGTATTTGCTGTATAGCTATGTAGCGTTAACGATAATTTGCTTTTGGTTATAAAATGAAAGTTGTCTTTTACCGATTGACTGCTGTTGAGTTTTCTACCTTGTTATCCCGGCCATGTTTGCTTGTTTGGGAGAGTTACATGTTTCTGCATGCGTTATAAAGTATCATAGGTCGGTAGCATACTTGAAACGTTATCCTTTATGACCTAAGGCGATTTGGTAGGGACGTTGCATGCTCGAGAGTCGAGGAATGAAATCCCCGCCTAAGGTGGTATCATAGCAAGTTCAGCCTAATCTATCTAGTCATGACTTGGAGTAATAAGGAGCGATGAGATTTGAGATAGTTAGTAGGATTGTAAGTTTTGTGCATGTTATTGCTACTTACGCTTAGAGTTATTGAGTTGTCTTCTCATTGTATGTTGTTATGTAGTGAGCAGGACTCTGTAAGTTACCTGCGAGATGAGCAATCGCAATGGGAGAGCACCTTGAGTTAGACATATCAGGCTGGACCCAAGGCTAGATGGGATCTTAGAGGCGCTGGGAGCGACAAGAGATTTGATGGGGCAGCTGGTGAGGAACTAGAATGTTACAGCCGTTGCTTCTGCTGAAGCTCCATAAGGGAACCCGCCAGTTGTGAATGGGAACAAAGGGCGTAAAGCGCAGAAGCTAGTGGAGCAGTTCTTAAAACTAAAGCTACCCAAGGTCTTAGGAATTATAGACCTTGAGACTGCCACCTCGTGGATTGAGGAACTGGAGAAGGTGTTCGTCCTACTGAGGTGTTCGGATGAAGACAATGTCACTTTGGCTATTTATCAGTTGCAGGAGAACACGAGTACTTGTGGAGAGCCTCCAAGGATTGAAGCTTTCTCGAGGATACAGTTTCGGCATGGGATGCCTTCATGAACGTGTTCAATGGCAAGTACTTCTCAGGCATCGCGAAGGAATAGAAGATGGTCGAATTCCTTCGCTTGCACCAAAACCAGCTGACAGTGGATAAGCGTGAGGCCAAGTTTGCTAATCTGAAGGACGTATTGAGGATGGTGGAAGGTCCTATGGATAAGGCGAGAAGGTTCAGAGATGGGATGAAGCTTGAGATTAGGAGCGTGCTAGTGCCATTTAATCTGAAGGACCATAGTGATCTATATGAGAGTGCTCAGATGGTCGAGCGAGACTTGTTAGAGAGGACTATCGCATTTGGATCGCGATCTCGAGTAGGTTTGACAATCAGCAAAGGAAGAGGCTAGTGTCCAACGTTAGGTACCGCATCCTGCCTAACAGAAGAGGAGCGATCAGCAACCTAATGCCCAATCAAGGAGATTGTCTACCGTCTGTGCCATCAAAAGCATAGATCCGCTCCATGCCAGTTGCATGGAGCTTATATTGATGTAGCTAGTTGGGCAATCTGGTAAGGGACTGTTTGTAGAGGCAACAGACTAGGCTGCAGTTTGGAGTTCAGCATGGAAGGAATGCACCATAAAATTTTTAGATCCGACCTTAGGCGCACGGAATGGTGTTTGTTGTCACCCGCAAAGTGGTAAAGGATTCGCCGACCGTAACAGGTATGGTCTTCTTACATAACTAAGTAGCTTATGCCATGTTTGATCCGGGTGCTATAACATTCGTTTGTAGCTGAACAATTTGTTGAGTTGGCTGGATTGAGTCTGTATCGATGAGTATTGTTTTTAGGATTTTTATACCCTTAAAGAATAACGTGGTGGCAGCTATAGGCTGTCCTGGTTGTAAACCTGTCGTAAATGGTCATGCGGTTAGAATAGATCTTATTGTGCTGGGACTTTGATCTGATTGTTGAAATGGATTGGCTGACAAAGAAAATGGCCCCAATGGAATGTTATCGTAAAGCGATTCAGTTTAGCCCATTGGATGGGGCTAGTTTTAAGTTAGTGGGTAACCAAGGAGGAACCTTGAATGTGGTGATTTCGTCGCTGGAAGTGGCTTGTCTGTTGGAGATTGGGTCTCAAGGTTATTTAGCGACTGTGGTTGATGTGTCTATTGAGGAACCTGGGTTGGAGGACATCGTTGTTGTGTGAGAGTTTCCGGATGTCTTTTTGTAGAAGTTGTCTGGGTTGCCGACAGAAGATGAGATAGAGTTCGTGGTAGAGTTGGCCCTTGGGACAGAGCCGATCTCTAAGGCGCCGTAGTTGTTCGATAAATGGTTTGCATGTCCTAGTATATTGCCTTGGGAAGCACACGTGTTGTTTGTGAGGAAGAAAGATGGGTCGTTACACTTGTGCATCGATTACAGGAAGTTAGACCAAATGACGATCAAGAACAAGTACCCCCTGCCAATGATAGATGATTTGCTCGACTAGCTGCTGGGAGCTTCGATGTTTTTCAAGATTGATCTATAGACGGGATATCACCAGTTGAGAATTAAGAAGAAAATAAATCGAAAACGGCATTCGGGACGCGTTATGGACATTATGAGTTCACTGTTATGTCGTTTGATCTAACGAATGATCCTGCTGGTTTCATGGATTTGATGAACATGGTGTTCGAGTAGTTTCTGGATAGTTTTGTTATCATGTTCATAGACGACATCTTGGTGTACTTAAGGAGTTTGGAGGATCATGAGCAACATCTGCGAATAGTTTTGGAAACTCTTAGGGCGCACCAGTTGTATGCGAAGTTTAGCAAGTACGAGTTTTGATTAGCTCGTATGGCATTCGTTGGCTATGTGATTTCTGGTGAGGGGATTGCAGTGGACCCGTTAAAGATTGAAGTAGCCATGGATTGGCCAAGACCGACATTAGTGATTGAGATCATAAGTTTCTTGGGTTTGGTAGGCTATTATAGATGTTTCGTTGAGAAGTTCTCAGCTATACCCTTGCCTTTGACGTAACTGTTGAAAAAGGATGTGAAGTTTGAGTAGACAGACAAGTGTGAGTGTGGTTTTCAAGAGCTTAAGCACAAGTTAACTATGGATCTTATGTTGATGATTCCATCTAGTCCTGGAGGATTAGAGATCTATAACGATGCTTTGCTTAGAGGTTTGGGCTGTGTATTGATGCAGCATGGAAAGGTAGTTGCTTATGCTTTTCGTCAGTTAAGACCTCATGAGTCGAACTATCCGACGCACGATCTGGAGTTGGCAACGATCGTGTTTGCTTTGAAGATTGGGAGGCATTATCTGATTAGGAAAATTTCTAAGTGGACACCGATCACCAAAGCCTGAAGTATATGTTCTTTGAGAATGAGTTAAACATGAGGCAATATCGATGGATGAAGCAGCTTAAGGATTATGACTGCGAGATTCTGTATCATCAGGATAAAGCAAATACGGTTGCGGATGCGCTGAGTAGAAAATCAGCGATTGCTTGATAACAAGTCCATGAATGATGCCTTCTTGAGCAAGTCAGAGATTGGGACTTTAAGTGGGTGGTAAGCCGCCTGTTAACTCTTGTGGCTACTTTAAGGATTGAGCCAGAAGTGCAAATGAAAATTAAGGCCTTATAATCGACCGACCCTGCCATTCAAAAGATCCTTCAAGATGGCTCAACTAAACAAATAGTCAACTTTCTGGTAGTCGATGATGGGATATTAAAGTTCTGAGGACGTTTGTGTGTGTCTGTCGATAAGGGTCTACAGTAGGAAATTTTGTCGAAAGCGTACCATAGCAGTTATGGTTTCCATCTAGGGAGCACGAAGATATATTAGAACCTGAAGTAACAATACTGGTGGAATGGTATGAAGGCGGATATAGTCAAGCATGTGGCTAAGTGTTTGACTTGTCAATAGGTCAAGGCGTAACACTGTAAACCTGATGGATTGCTGCAGTCGTTGGAGATTCCAGAGTGAAGATGGGAGCACATCACGATGGACTTTGCGATGGGTTTGCCAAGGAGTCAGTGGGGACATGATTCGTTGGAGTAGTCATCGATAGATTGACGAAGTCAACATATTCATTCTAGTGAGAAAGGAATTTGCCTTGGATAGATATACAGAATTGTATGTGAGGCACATTGTGAGACTGCATGGAGTGCCAGTGGCGATCACTTCGGATCATGATGCTAAATTCATTGCCATGTTTTGGAAAAGCCTACAGACTATGTTATGAATGAAGATGCATTTCAATACGGCTTATTATCCGTAGAAAGATAGCTAGTCTGAAAGGATGATTTAGACGCTCAAGGACATTTTGCAAACCTGCGCTCTGGACTTCAGTAGTAGCTAGGAGGAACAGCTGCATTTGATTGAGTTTGCCTACAATAACAGCTACCAACAAATGGCACCGTTCGAAGCGTTGTATGGTAGAGCTTGCAGGATGCTAGTGTGTTGGGATGAAGTGGGAAAAATGAAGATCATTGGTTAGGAGTTGGTATAGTAGTCAATGAAAGATGTGAAGGTTATCAAAGATAAGCTCAGGACAGCTTAGAGTCGATAGAAGAGTTAGGTCGATAGAAGACGTAGGCATTTGGAGTTGTGGGCGACTACATGTTCTTGAAGATATTGCCTATGAGAGGAACGTTCCGTTTTGGCAAGAAAGAGAATTTGAATCCAAGAAACGTGGGATCGTTCGAGTTTGTACAGCAAATTGAGATTTTCGCTTATCATCTTGCATTGACGCCAAGACGGGCTCAGGTGTATAACGTGTTTCACATGTTGATTCTATGGAAGTACGAGCCAAACCCCGCTCATGTGCTGAGTTATGAGGAGATTGAGTTAGATGAGTGAGTATTTTATGTGGAGCGCCTGCTGTAGATCATGGACATGAAAGAGTGAGTGCTCCAGAACTAGACGATTCCTTTAATCAAAATGGTTTGGCAACACCGTGGGACTAAAGAAGCTACGTGGGAAAGCGAAGAGGCTGTGAGATGTAGTTATCCTTTTCCTAAGGTAGGGAGAGTTGTGACCCCATGGATTTTCGATGTCTGTAAAATACTTGAATTCAATAAATAAAAAAAAAGGTTTAATATTGAATTTCAGTTCATTATAATGATATTGGATTTTGAGAGTTTAAGTGATGACATTTGAACATTTTTTGAGATGTCAATTAGAATAGATTAGGCTTTGTTAATTCAATCACCGCATTTTAGGATCAAGACCCACGCGTCCAAGCCTATCTCGATCGAGCCCGTGCTGTGAAAAGACTAAAATACCCTCGGTTGAGCTAAATGTCCAATCAATCCTAAAATATCAAATGACCATTTTACCCTCGAATATTATTTGCAAAATCTATGAATTCAAAATTGATTTGACTCTTGGTGGGCTCCATCCCTCAAATCACCCACCAGCTCATCCCGTCAAAGCACAACCCTCTTGTCAAATCTCTCTCTCTCTCTCTCTCTCTTCTCTCTCTCTTATTGGGAGTTGGAAGTCATGGCTTGGATCAAAGCGGGAGAACACTCAATCCTCAGTAGATCCAGTAGGTATCCCAATCGCAATCTGACGTACGTTTGATTGGTCTCGCCCATGCTTTCCCACTAGGCTAGGAGTTCATTTCGGGGAACCTTGAACACTTGGATGTTGTTCTTACCCATCAAGTCTAGAATATATGAAAAATAAATTGCCATGGATTACTTTAAAATGTAGTGATGCAAATGCCAAGAAATATGCATGATCCGATTCGATTACATATTTTAGTTAATGAAATAGAAATTAGATCCACTTATTTGGGTTAACAATCAAATAAGATATCTAATTTGGATTTTAAATAAGCGAAGTATGCAATTGATCGGGATCATCCTAGCGATTGAAAGAAATAATGATGCCACATTTCATTGATCAAAACATCAAATTGAACAATGAAAAAGAAAAACATTGAGATAGATTCTTGCTACATGGAAATCTATAAAGAAAAGACAGAGAGATAGGAGGGGATCCCAAGAAGAGATGTCCTACACAATTATTCTAAAACATAAAAGTCATAAGAGACCAATGAAATGTGGAATCTAAATTTCCAACTTTTGAAATTTCTAAGATCTAGGTATCCCTTTCCATCTTACAATTAGGGAAGTCTTCATTGACTTGAAAAGGTTAGCCATCTGAATGCTCTTCTGATGAATAGTCGATTGGGGGTTCTTCCTTGATCAACTCTTCATTAGGTTCCTCTTCAAGATAAGGTTCGACGATAAGAACTTCTTCCTTGATTGGTTCTCTCTCGAGGTTCTCTTCTTCGAGGTGTTCTTCCTCTAGACCTTCTTTAGAGAGCGAATCTTCAATGGGTTCCTTGAGATAGTTGAGTTCCTCTGGCATTCCTTTGTCCACGGAATGATCACCTCCAAAGATCTTTCAGATACCTTGGGTTTAGGTTTCTTCAGAACGATACGCTTACTTCGTCTTGATAGCAGGGCACTTCCCTTTCTCCCACGGAGCCAGCATGGGCCTATTCACCTTGGCCAAATGCTCAACTTTTTTATGTGCATATGCCTCTCGAGCTAGGTGATTGCGGTATTGGCTTTTCAGCTCTTCATAAGCTTGATCTTTTTTTGTCATCTCGTGTTTGAACTCGAGGTTGTTGACATAGTAGAGAGTTTGATAGTCTTTGGCACGTCTCAGCTTACATCAAGTGAGCTCTTGACCATGTAGAAACCTCGTAAATTAACTTGAATTTGGCCCTGGGTGTACTACCTTCCTTAGATATTCGAAGGTTACTAATTCTGTCGAACTTTTAGGGAACAACGACATCTTATCCTATCATTGTTATTTCCATCAATCACTTGGATAATTCATGAGTGTATATCATCCGTGAATATGCCAATGAGATACAGTTCATGAATAAATTAAAGTCGAATGGTATAGATATATACCTCAAAATGTAAATTCCTTACCAACCATACCAAAAGAAAGGTTTGATTTTTCCTGTAACATGTGTGGTTTTAGGTATACCAACCTTCCACAGACATACGCATCAGATAAGTAGAGGTATACTCTAAAAATTGAAAATCAAGGTGAGGAACTTATAGCTCAAGCTCTCATGATCCAAATATGATAGATTCGTCCTCAAAAGTACCCACTCAATAGGCTTATAGATCGCCAATCGAGATCATGAGCGAAAACAAATACGAAAGTCTTAAGTGCCATCAAATACAAGATCATTTTGCATCATTTCTCTATCTAAGGTAACTAAGCGGTAATTTGCCCGCCAATGTGTGAGATGTGTCGTGATCATCACAATGCAAAATCATGCACAGACCTCTTCAATATGTACATAAAAGTAAACATCCATTCCTAACTTCGACCTACAGGAAATATGTCAGCAAACACTCCACCCTTTATTCCTCCTATCTACAAAAATAGTTAACACAATGGTTAGGGTACGTACCTCACCTTCAAGAGCATCTTCATAAAACGAGTTAAGAAAATCAATCAACTTTTTAATCGGCTCAAGACCTCTAAAAGCATAAACCAGTCCCCAGCGGAGTCGCCAGTTTGTCACAATCCACCCGGAAAAAATCTCGAGGCTTCACTAGGAATGATTAGAAGACTAATGGGCCATCCCACATCTGTCATGTCGAGACATAGCTGTATATAGGTCTCATTAGACGCGAGCCTTTCCCAAGGCCTATTACCCAAATCGCAACAGAGGAAAACGCAGTTAACCTTCAATTTAATGACAGGTGCTACGTGTGCATGTCATGGAATCGCCATCAATCATTTTTTGAAGGGTATAATTGGACCACCTTATCGAATAGTTGAAAGCCTTTATTCAATTCTGTGAGAACCAGAGAAGTGGGATCGGTGACTTAGTGACGCTAGTTGTCTTAATTGACGCCCTTTCGGTACCTACGTTGACTAAATTACTTAACCTAAGATTTCATGCAGATGAGTAGGGTACGACCCTAAATCAAGGATTTCATGCAAATGAAAAATGGCTACCCTAGCAATCACAATCAATAATAAAGTGTGCAAATTAAAGAATCCATAACGTGTGGATAAAACGTATCAAATCAGTGTGGCATTCCTAATAGAGCCCTATTGGCTTAGAGAACAATCAATCACAACACAACAAGAGATTCGGGATTGATTTAGACATAATTCGTCAATAAGGGGCAAAATCATAATTTGGAGAAAACATGGGGACGATTTCCAAAAAGGGTAAAATCCTCATTTCGAAAAAAATTCAAAGTCAAAAACGTCGAAAAAACAGGACTGGCTATCCAACCGAACCCATTTTCGACAATTTTAGAATATTTGAAATTTTTGGAGGTGATTTAACCTTTAAGGGGTAAAATCATCATTTTGCAAAAATGAACAAGACATAAAAATCTCAGACATGAGTATTGATGATTTTTAAGATGTGTAGGAATTTTAAAGGTAATTTACACTTTGAGAGGTAAAATCATCATTTTGAAATGGAAACGAGACTCGAAAACCCAAACAGAAAGATCGGCCTTCGGAACCTCAGACATTTTCAGAGGAACAATTTACTCCTAAATGGTAGAATTGCCATTTACGAAAAGAACAGATAAGAAATCTCAAAAATAGAATTGGCTAATTGTCTATAACTATTCCTCAATTCTTAGGACTTTCTAGAATTTTTAGGAATTTGCTACAAATTTTCCTTTTTTTTGTATTTCTAGGAATTTCTAATTTTTTATTTTTGAAATTTTAAAAAATGAAAAAGGACTGGGCTGGATATGTGAACCCAGCCCAACACGCGTTGGACCCTGTTTGATCCGCACGAAGGCCTTATGGGCATGCAAAGGCGATCTTAGATGTGGCCGGTTCCTAAAAAAGCTGGAACCGGAACCAGCCCATGAAGAGGCGGTTCTGATTCCGATTCGGAATCGACGGTTTCGAGTTGGTTCAAGGAACCGTCGGTTCAATTTCAGGACATACTCTTCTTTTAATTTATTTGACCAATATAGACAAATAAAATGAAGATAGCCAAGTGGAAAAGAGTTTGTAGTGAAGAAGAAAGGACGTGGATTCCAATCCCTCTCCTCCTTGTTCGTTCTTTTTTTTTTTTTAATGGTGATTCGAAAGTGTAGGCCGGGTCAACAGGCTAGTTTCGATCCTATAGTTTCATTTGACCATGTCTAGGCGGTCAGCCCAGTTATAACAAACAGACTAGGCCCAATCGAGAGTTCGCACAAGGCCGGCTCATTAATGGCCGACTTATTCCTGCGAGACCCAGGAGCAAAACGACTCTGTGTCATTCTTTTTATTTTTTATTGAAAAAAGATTTCAATTAAACCGGATTACCCAAAAATCAATTGTTGATTCGACAGCCAAGACCTTCAAACGTATCTCAACCTGAGCCGTCGGATCGACTAGCCGAAATCGAATAACCCTAACGGCCTCGCTGACGTGGCTACCACGTGGTGTGCCAAGTCATTGCCAGCTAAGACGTCGATCCGTTGACTGCCACGCCATCACCTTCTGCCTCAATGAGACTAGCCTTTGAACAGACGACCGAGATGTTTCCAAAACTAATTGATGGCTAAACCTGGACCGAATGGGACGACTTGGTCCCATTCGATTCATCTCGACAAGGCACACAACATACCCAGACCTCGGACCTGATTATCTGTCGAATCTATGTATATGAAGAGAAAACCAGTATGGCTATGGCTACTCGAATCTAGGAACAGAAAGCATATTAAGCCAATTCCATCACAAAACAACATCTAGATGAGCTCAGGAAACTTACCTAAATTGACCTGGTTTGGTCTAGGTAAATTAATGGTGATTCGAAAGTGTGGGCCGGGTCAACAGGCTGGTTTCGATCCTATAGTTTCATTTGGCCATGTCTAGGCTATCGGCCCAGTTATAACAAACAGACTAGGCCCAATCGAGAGTTCGCACAAAGCCGGCCCATTAATGACCGAAATATTCCTGCGAGACCCAGGAGCAAAACGACGCTGTGTCATTCTTTTTATTTTTTATTGAAAAAAGATTTCAATTAAACTGGATTACCCAAAAATCAATTGTTGATTCGACAGCCAAGACCTTCAAACGTATCTCAACCTGAGCCGTCGGATCGACTAGCTGAAATCGAATAACCCTAATGGCCTCGCTAACGTGGCTACCACGTGGTGTGCCAAGTCATTGCCAGTTAAGACGTCGATCCGTTGACTGCCACGCCATCACCTTCTTCTTCAGTGAGACTAGCCTTTGAACAGACGACTGAGATGTTTCCAAAACTAATCGATGGCCAAACCTGGACCGAATGGGACGACTTGGTCCCATTCGATTCATCTCGACAAGGCACACAACATACCCAAACCTCGGACCTGATTATCTGTCGAATCTACGTATATGAAGAGAAAACTAGTATGGCTATGGCTACTCGAATCTAGGAACAGAAAGCATATTAAGCCAATTCCATCACAAAACAACATCTAGATGAGCTCAGGAAACTTACCTACCGGTCAGATTGACTTGGTTTGGTCTAGGTAAATTAATGGTGATTCGAAAGTGTGGGCCGGGTCAACAGGCTGGTTTCGATCCTATAATTTCATTTGGCCATGTCTAGGCGATCGGCCCAGTTATAACAAACAGACTAGGCCCAATCGAGAGTTCGCACAAGGCCGGCCCATTAATGGCCGACTTATTCCTGCGAGACCCAGGAGCAAAACGATGCTGTGTCATTCTTTTTATTTTTTATTGAAAAAAGATTTCAATTAAACCGGATTACCCAAAAATCAATTCTTGATTCGACAATCAAGACCTTCAAACGTATCTCAACCTGGGCCGTCGGATCGACTAGCCGAAATCGAATAACCCTAACGGCCTCGCTGATGTGGCTACCACGTGGTGTGCCAAGTCATTGCCAGTTAAGACGTCGATCCGTTGACTGCCACGCCATCACCTTCTTCCTCAGTGAGACTAGCCTTTGAACAGACGACCGAGATGTTTCCAAAACTAATCGATGGCCAAACCTAGACCGAATGGGATGACTTGGTCCCATTCGATTCATCTCGACAAAGCACACAACATACCCAGACCTCGGACCTGATTATCTGTCGAATCTACGCATATGAAGAGAAAACCAGTATGGCTATGGCTACTCGAATCTAGGAACAGAAAGCATATTAAGCCAATTCCATCACAAAACAACATCTAGATGAGCTCAGGAAACTTACCTACCAGTCAGATTGACCTGGTTTGGTCTAGGTTTACCTAGACAAGCTTCAACTAGCTCAGTTATGGCGAAGGGGCTCGAATATGAGGTTTGATGCAAAACCGATGCAACATGCTTAGTGATGTCTAATAATGAAAAGGCACGCTCCAATTTTAAGGATTAATGCCAGCAAGGAGCTTCACCATTAACGCATAGAGGTGAAGCTCGAAGGAGAGCAATGCCTGTTTTGGCGATGTTAGGTCAATTAAGCGTGCTCGATCGATTCTCCAAGGCCTCGTCAAGATTCCTGAGGCAATGTCGATCTCACTATAGCTTGGAATGCTCTAACCAAAGAGCTCGAGTTCAAGCTTCGAGCTACGACAATGGCAGTGTTTGATCTCCCTTTCTCTCGCTCTCTCTCTTTCTCACTCTTTCTACTAGTCCCCTGCGAACCAAATGACAGCTCTCTCGCTTCTAGAACCCCCGATATGTTATATCCGAATTTGAGATTGTAGCGCAATCGGGGAAGTTCCACCGATTTGCTTCGTACATGGACTTACGTGCCAAATAGGTTGGACAGCGTCGGAAGAAGTTGGATTTCCATCCAACTCCATTGACACTTCTATAGGTCTCAAAGAGCTCCGATTTGGTTCATTTTTTCAAATTCGCTGACTTTTTACAAGCCGAGACTTTGACTGCATTGCTCCGCCATGCTCCGGCAATCTCAGGTGCCGATATCAATGTCAATCAATGGGGAATGAAGCCAAGATTAAAACCCCCACTGAGTTTGACCAATTGTGTCCAATTGCCGAATCAATTCCCATGTCAAAGTTTGGATGGTCAACATTCAAAAATGGCACCAACTTGTTGAAGAAGACGACACTATGCAGGCCGGGTCTGCGAGCCGAATCAAGTCTGACTCGCAGACCTAGTCTAGATCATTTTCAAAATTAACTAAAATCTATGGGGAATTTTTCAAATTAAATCTCAAAATTGAATTTAGGGACATCAATATCATTTAAAATGTTATTTTATCTAAAATTTTAGTATGAATTGAATAAAAACTCCAAATTTCTCAAGATTTGATTATGAAATTCTTCAATTTTAAGCCCTAAATGGCCAAATCAGATCAAACTACCTCCACCAATCGATTCAGATGGGTCAATAACATAGGGCAGTGGTCTCATTTTGTCATAGTAGTCCTAGATTTCAAGTAATTTCATTATTTCTAAGATCGAGGGACTAAATTATAAGAAAAGTATGCTATTTTGCCCAATTCATTCAATTGTGCAATTTTAGTGAATAATTGAGCGCAATTACAATGCGGAGTAATCATATTGAATGTCAAGACTCTAAAAATGCAAAAAATTACAAATTAAAAGACTCAAATGACATTTTTTTGAACAAATTCAACTCTATGTGTAAAGAAGGAACACATAGAAATGAACTTAAATTTTAACTTTTTATGAGATTGAAATGAAGAGAAAAAGGAAAAAAAAAATATTGACCATTTTTATATTTTATGACCTGCTATTTTTCTTGATTTTTTCACATATTTTTCTATTTTCCAAAAATATAAAAAATTATTTAGGTCAAAATGGTCCCTTAGGCTTGGCCAAAGCTATCAAAGTTAATTTTTCAATTTTCAACTTTTTATGAATTTTTAATATAAAATTTCCAAAATAAAATGAAAAAAGAGTAATCGAAATTCAGGTGCCAACAATGAGTCATATGAACGTCAAGTGATTGATAGCTACCCTCCATCCTCCAGCCGCTGACACACCGCCCTCAGCCAGCCACACCATGAGAAGACATTATGCAGCCAAGTTCTCGAACTGTCAACCCCTATGTCCCTCTTTAACCCAACACCACCAGCCTTAACGCCATCTCCTCTATCCTCCTCCCTCTCGCCTGCTCAGCACCGCAAGCCTCCACCACCAACCTCCTCACATCACCGCGCCTCAGCCTCGCGCTGCCTCCTCTAGTCTCGTGGTAGCACTGCCACCTCACCCGACCACCCTCAGCTTCACGCCAACCCCCAACGCCATTTGTTTTTCCCTTGCTTACAAGCTGGCTGGAACTAAGAGCCACTAGTCCCAGCGCCACCTCTGCCATGACCCGAGGACCCCTCCTGGCCGAACCCCCACGGTGAGCAGAGGGAGCTGTCGTCTCGTGCTGCTACTTGCCAAGAGCCTTGTGGACCCGAAAGTTGCTGAGAGTCCTTGTTGCCAGTCGAGTTGAGTTTGCCACCGCATCATACTGTCTTGAGATCATTATTTATGAGTTGGCCCCTAATTCTCTATTAGATCTCTAATTACGTTTGGAGTAGTTAATTAGTGTAATCATGTGTTTAGGTAGATTAATTGTGGTCGATTTAATTAGAATCGGATTTAGGTTAAATGACTGCAATTAAATAAGTTAGCCTGCATAGTTTGGTAGATTGTGGCTAATTATTGTATGACTGGATTGATTGATTGACTGCTATTGTTTGATCGCGATTGAGCGATTAGTTAGAGCCTAGCAAATGATGAATTGTTCGATTAGATAGTCAGTAATCGGATTACCCAACTATGATTAGTTTAGGTAATCAAGCTTAGTATGTTTAATTATATTTATCGACTGCTTGTTGTGGTGATCAATCCCTGACTACTAGATGCTATGATTGATTGTATGAGGCTTGATCACTTGTATTTAGATGCAAAATTTGGTGGATAAACCTGTGAATTTATATGACCACGTGTGGGATCAAGCTACATGATTTAGCATGAAAAGGCCTTGGGCCGAGTCTTTGAGCACGTCGTATGAACATTCGACTAAATAGAAGATTATGAATTGGCTCGTTGTCAAATGTGCTTGAGTGATCATATAATGGGTTTCCTGATAATATCGTGTCGTGTCAATCAGAATCCCACGACTTGTTAGACGCACGACAATCCTTATCTTCGGATTGATCGGTTGCCGGTCGCAATTTGTGAAAGACCGAAGCCCCGATGATGATTCTTGGTAGCTCCATGCTATGTTGATTGGAATCACACGGACTATCGGACGTTGTCGCCGAAAGAAACGACAAGCCACACCAAGCTAGCCTTCTCCATATAATTGTTCCATAGAACATTTTGGCGAATACATTAACTGTAACAAGTCATATCATGCTCAACTTAGCTCGGGCTTCCATTACATCGAGTGAGACGAGTAGAACACCTTAAGCACAACAACCATTTTCGGCCTACCATGGCCTCATCAGGAGAACGGCATCAGCTCCCGACTAGTTTATACACGGGAGGCCAACCCCGCTTTCAGAGCTCCTAAAGGATGTATTTTATTTAATCCTAGAACTCATAGTACAAACCAACTTGACACAACTTCCACTAACCCAGTTGTCTTCTCCCCTTTACAACGCTCACTCCACATGATTATACCCCAGGATCCACCCACAAGGGAACCTGAGTACGGGAGAACTTGCCCATATGAGACATGGGTGAATACTATGTATGTACTTACGTCCATTCACTTTTCTAGAGTAGATCAAGAGTGATGTTTTAAACCTATAGATAGGCATGTCTTGTAACCATTTCAGTGTGAATGAATCGATTATGAATATATAATATTGAAGAGCCATCTTCAGTCTCATCTTTCTTCAAGAGTAAAGTTGAATTGTAAGTACTCATTGAGAGCCCGACTTTCGATTCATCCCATCAAATTGGTATTAGAGCATACAGTTCATGATCACGGCCTCGACAAGCAATCCGTTTCCTCTTCGATTCCTTCGTCTTACCAAAGAAAAATTTGGTAATTGGGTTTCAAGAATGAAAGCCATACTTGACGCCCATGGTGTATGTGAAATGGTCAACACTAGCTATGATGAGCCAAACGAAAAAGCCGCGAAGAGTCAAAGTCAAAGGAATGCATTGGAGAAAGCAAGAATGAAAGATCAATATGCTCTGTTGATCATCTATCAGAATTTACATGATTCTATGTTGGAGAAAGTTTCGAAGGCCACTACTTCAAACGAGATGTGGGAGTTCATTCATGAGATATATCAAGGAGTATGAATAGCCAAAAAGGCTCAGATGAAGAGAGTTTCAGGCAAGAAGAGCCTCAGAAAAGAGAAGACAAAAGATCTTCACTCTAGAGAAGGCAAAAATGCCTCAGACTAGAGAAGGCCATAGAAGATTTCAAGCCACCAATGCAAAGGTGAGCTTCAAGAGGTGAAGCAAGACTCGTTTGGAGACAATTCCAAAGTTATTGTTGAAAGTAAAGGTACTATGTCTTGTCCCGATGTTGCTTTCACTGAAATCAGGCATGCAATGCTAGATTAGAACTATTATTTCTCATTTGCTCATCTAGAGAGTCTTTGTGAATTGGACTATGATCTTATTAAAGATGATTCTGCAAATGAGAAGGTGACGTTCGAGAAGACGAGTGCTCAGAATGAGCCAAAGAAAAGTTTCTTGTTGCCCCATCACAATGACCAAGAAAATGGTCACAGAGAAGTGGGCGTTGGTGAAAAGAGACGCCTTATAGACACGAAAGCACATGGTGTCAAATGGTTTTGTTGTCATGTTGATCGAAGTGAAAGCTACGTTGAGGATGAGCAAGAAAGAAGCATGATGGGGAAAACAACAACGCTGGATGAGGATTTGCTACTCAAAAGATTGTTCTCTAAATCTAGCAAAGTCGAAATGGACAATGATGAGGCATTTGGAGTTCTAATCAAAGCCCAACAACTATCGATTGATCAACATAAAAAAGATTATATCCATTCTCAAGTTACGTCCACTAAAGAAGAACTCAGAGCCTATTCGGATCTCGATCGATGGAAGAGAAAGCCCGCTTACTTCAAAGCAAATTACAATAAGAGAAAGAGAATTTGGTTTAAAGGGGAGTTTTGTTGGACATAAACCAAATTCACAAAAGTCGAGGCTGTCGATCGACTTCTAATGGGCTAAAGTATACTATAAGTTTCAAAACTTATGTACAGCGCTCACTTTAGTGCCAAAATTTTAAAAACGATCAATTAAGTAACGATCAATTAAGTGCTAATTTTTTTAAAAAAATATATCAACCTACTTTTTTAAATGATCATTTTAGTGCCAACTCCGATTTGAACTGACGTGACTCGTCCGAAATCCAACGTGACCTATTTTTTATTAATATTTGAACTGACGTGACTCGTCGGAGCTGGAAATGAAGTGAGCGATTTTCAAAAATTTTGGCATTTAAGTGATTGCATTTAAAAAGATTGATACTTAAGTGATTGTTTTGAAAGTTTTGGTACTGAAGTGATCATTTTTCAAAAAAGTTGGCGCTTAAGTGATCATTTTGAAAGTTTTGATACCAAAGTGCGAGCCGTACATAAGTTTTGACACTCGTAATGTACTTAAGCCGCTTCTAATGTGTCGATTTCATGTCGATGAACAAGATGTCGATTGTTTATCAATGTTTGTTGGACTCCCAAGACGCATGCACAAGCCAGTGCACGAACCGAGACTTATCTTTATTATTGTGTAATTTTCTAGAGTCATTATTAGTCGAGTGTTTCAAGAGTTCGTTCGTATTCCGATGTGTAGTAAATATTATGTATATACATGCGTTTGTTCACTTTTCTAGACTAGATCAAGAGTCGTGTTTTAAGCCCATATATAGGCGTGTCTTGTAACCATTTCAGTATGGATGAATCGATTGTGAATACAAAATATTGAAAAGCCATATTCCATCTCATCTTCCTTCGAGAGTAAACTTGAGTTGTGAGTGCTTGTTGAGAGTCTTACTTTCTATTTATCCCATCAGTTATTAGTCACACACAGTTCCGTACATAGAAGTACAGTGAACAGGTGAAAACATCATTAGAAAAAACCCGACAAGTTTTTACGTCAATGTGGAAATCTAATGAATTTTTAGAGAATAAGATTGATAATAACAACGTTCAAATTCAGTTAATAACACTCTCTTGATTTGGGTTATCATCCCTTCTATTTCTATTGTTTGTTCGTTTTTTTTTTTTTTTTTGGCAAGGTAAAGTATGTATATAACTTTTTAAAGCGCCAAATACAAAATAGAGTCCGAACACAAAAATCTCGCGCCATTAGGACACTTGGGCGTCTCCTGTTTCTTTTGTTAGTTCTCAAGTAAGATGATAAGAGATTCCGAAGGTATACCTACACGAAAGAATGTTGGATTTGCTCTAGTGAAGTCAGTTTGTATCGAAAGGATATGGACCGCCGGTCTATCTTTTCCGTTGTATCAATATGGTCTCACGAGCATCAAATGCTAGGCCTTATACTTTCAAAAAAAATTCCCAACTTTAGATCAAGTGTAAATTGTCCTTCGAACCCTTTTTTGTCGAAAATATAATCCCAAATTTGAGGTCCGTCCCAAATTTGTCCCCAATTTCTTTTTCAAGAAAAGAACCCCAAACTTTAATTCTAATCTCAAATCTGCTCTAGGCTTTTTTTGTACAAAAATAATTACCCTATTTAACTCTAGCCCCAATTTTGTCCCAAACTTTTTCTGCCTTAAAATATTAAAAACTTTCAATGTAATCTCAAATCTGTTTTTATTAACCCTCCCTCATTTGACGCAAAAAAAAAAAAAAAAAAAAAACCCTCCGTGCAAAAACCTCCATTAGTTGTTTGACATGGCATTTTCACATAGGTAATAGATCCACGTCATCAAGGTGGCATGAAAAAATGTCTCCAAAATGAAACCATTCTTTGATATGAAGATTACGGAAATTAAGGACGACTAACTGCAATTAAAAAAAAAAGTCTAAGGAGAGCAGATTTAGGGCTGTAGTTAAATGTAGTTATTTATTTCAGATAAAAGAAAATTTCAGGATAGATTAGAGACAAAACTTGAAGTTGCGATCTCTTTAAAATTGAGAAAAGTTTGGAGCAGAAGTAGCAGCGCCCGTAAAGTTTGGGCTTTTTAGTTGGTTAGGCCAATAATTTAAACGTGCGCTTGTCCAAACCAAAATAAACTCACATAATCATGGCCAATGCTCTCTCTTTCTTGTGCATTGTCGCAGCTCCAAACACTGTGTTGAATGATGGTGTCACAATGGGAGAATCAGTAAAGAAGTCCTAAACCTAATCTAATTGTATCATTTCATTGGACGAGGTCGAATTCGGCTATCAATGGTGAGAGCGACCCCCCGCCTCGCCTCTGGCCGGTCGCCAAAGCCGGCGACCGACTGGAGGAAGAAAACGAGGAGAAAGAAAAAAAAAATATATTATTAAAAAATTATTTAAAATAATCACGTCAGCGACGACTGGCCAGCGTTAGCTGGTTGGACTAAATTATAAAATGTTTATAATTGAGTTGCGAAAAAATTATTTAGAACTAAATTGGCTCAATTAACATGGGTTTAAGACTTTTTTTTAAATAATTTCCTGTATCACAACATGGGACAGTTTGATCTGCATCCCTTCTCCGAAGACTCAAGAGCTATTACATCGAGCGCTTGGATTATTCTTTATTTTCTTAGAGCCGTTATGAAAAGCTCGTCCTAAAATCTTGGGAAAATTTCAAAAAAGGTCATGAAATCCTCTTGTGTTTCAAATAAGGACCCCAAGTAAATATTGTTTCAAGTAAGGGGCCGAAGTGACATACTATGTTTTAATTAAGAGTATGAAGTGGGTATAGTGTTTCAAAAAAAGTTTGGCCAGAAGGGCATTTTCGCCATTTCATATTTTATTTTATTTTTCATTTTTTCACTATTGTTTCTTTTTTTAACTTTTAAAAAAATTAAAAAAAAAAAGAGGAAAAAGAAACCACACAGGCGCCTCGTCGTCGTCGTCTTCTTCTTCTCCGGGCTTCATCTGCAAGTCGTCGTCTTCTTCTTCGGGCTTCATCTGGAACTCGCAACTCCAACTCGCTGTATTGCAAGGAGTTCATCCCGGCCCTAGCCAAAAAGGACGAGCTCGTGCAGAACCAGATCTACTTCGTGCTCCCCAAGTCAAAGCTCCAGCACCGCCCGACGGCGTCGAACATGGCGGCCCTCGTCGTGAAGGCTAGCGTCGCGATGCACGCTTCTCCCTTCGCATTCCAATTGCAGCAGGCTCTCCCCTACCTCGCTCGGCTCCGTCAATTTCACGGTCAAGTCATGGCTCTCGAGTCCTTCGCCTCGGCGGCGGACAGGGGGCTCGGGGTTAAGGCCGCTAGGGTGCTCCGGTCCAGGCGCAATGCCTTGACCGACCCTGCAGAGAGCGGGGGCGTCGGGGAGGGCTACGGCGGCTCGGACAAGAACAAGCAGTTCGTGCGCTAGTTTCGGGAGGTGGCCGTACTTCAGAGCTCACAGGGGTGGCACTTTCGTCGTCGTCATCTCCGCCGAAATCGTCGCTCAGTACTTGGATCCAGTTCTCAAGGCACGCGTTGGTTTTCCATTGCTTCTTTTTGGTTTGGCTGCACGGTAATGTTGAGAATGGGAGGTTAAGGAAGAAGAAAAAACTTCAGAAGAAAAGGGGAAAAAGACGATCAACAGTGCCCATGATCGAAGACGATGAACTGTGCGTTGGAGAGAGTAAACAGGCCACGGTCTCGGTGAAACAAAGAAAAATAAATAGAAAAGAAATTCAGAAAAGTAAAATGACAAAAATAACCTTCCTCGGGACTTGAGCCCTTATTTGAAACGATGTTCACTTCATGCACTTATTTAAAAAAATAAGATAACTTTAGGCCCTTATTTAAAATTTTTCCTAAAATCTTTTCGATTCAAATAGTTTCCTATGTCAAGCAAGGTAGGTTTCAAACTTCACTAGGGAATTTATGTTCCTTTTTTATTATTATTTTAACAACTAGCAAATTGTCGACATAAATTACGATGTCATTGTTTAAGCTCTATTTCATTGCCGCTCTGCTCAATCATACCCGATATAATGTGTGTTTTATGCGATCACGACTTTCATCCCAAGGAATGACACAATTGATTAACATGCTAGCCTTTTTCTCTCATGTCTGAGTTCGAATTATCATAATTGAACATCCTCTCGGGTTGTCTCCTTTTGCCCATATTTAGTTGTCTCGTTTGGCTCCACCAAACTCAAGGAATGGATTCAGATTGGCGGACCCGAGCTCGAAATATCTCGAAAATTCTCTCAGATATTTCCTCGAGAATAAGCTTTAATAGAGATTTATTAACTCCGTCGATTGGCATTAGCTTAAGGGTGAAACTCTAGGTTCAAACTGGTTGATAGAAATAAAAAGGCAAAGAACTAGTAATTCCCTAAGTGACACTGGCACGCGATGCCACATGACACAATACGATACGACACGTCAACAAGTCATTTACGAAGAAAATGAAGAATTATGACTTGTTAGGAGCACTTTGTATAATAAATTAAATTGTCATTTTTAGGATTATTTCAATCAAATTAATTTAATTCAAATCCATAAATAAGTAAATAATAAAAAAAGCCTAAAATGAAAATGTTGAAAATTGACTTGAGTATATTATTTTTGATAGAATTATATTTTGACTCCTAGTTTATTGAAAATATTTTAAAGTTTTGACGAATGATGTGTCAGGATATTAGGCTTGTGTGTTGCTAGTGTGTTCAGAACGCTAATCACATGTGAAATGTTTGATACCTATTGAACAGATGCCGGTCTAGTGTCGGAGTCTGACATGACGAGGAAGTTTTCGAAAATTAACCGTGCTTCCTAGATAATACCGCTTGAGTGACAGGTGATGAAATCATTTATTTTCCTTTGTCTTTGCTCCTTTATTGTATGTGTGTGACTGTATCTACTTTAGACTGAATATATAAATTGCGTGCTGCCTATTTGCGGGTGTAGCTCTCTATTAATGACGATATCCAAAAGAATTGAATGAAACAACTCAGCAGATATGTTGCATTAATTAGATATTTTGATTAATTTGCTTCCTTTTTTTTTTTATCTGTTGCTATCATTTAATAATTTGTATTCAGATTTTGCCTCTTTTCCTTCTACATTCCCAAAAGCCTTTTTTTTTTTTTGCGGTTGATAAATTTGTAATAGTGTTGGTATTAAAAATTCATGGATTAAAAAAAAGTACCAGTCACCAGATTTTTCGGGAACTAGTTATTTATGACCCACATGGCAATCATTCTGATCCAAAAAATTGAATCTAATTAAAATGACTTTTTCTCATTTTTTTTCCTTAGATGAGTTTTAGAGAATCAAAGCGCGTTTGACAACTGCATAATTTTTTTCGGAACAAAAGTATGTTTGATAAATGCACATAATTTCAATTCTCGGGAATAATTATTCTTCTCAATTTTTGTCATTTAAGTCAAATAATTACGTAATTACTTCGTGAAATTTCATCATCATTTCGAATTAATCGAAGATTAATTTATATTGATTCTCTTATATAATATATTTCATATTAAAATGTATAAATAAATATCAAGAATCATCACAAGTTATTTTCGCCATTTATTTTGATGTTTCATCCAATTATTTTGAACAAGCAGATACCCAACACGAGCAACACCCTCGTTTCTGCAAGAAAAATTTTGCACTGTCCTGCATTGGTGTAGGTTTTTTGTTTAAAAAGATCAAATATTAGTCTCAATTCATCCAAACTTAAGAATGAGAGCTTGCTAAGTGTCCACGCTGAATATTTTGTCTTTTTTCAGAGTTTTCTAAAACTAGAGTAAGTCTAAAGTATATAAACCTACACAAATCATAATCAATGAAATCAAGTGCACAATCAAGGAATCATGACACTGATGAATCGCATCATAAAATCCTAATGACACCCTAATGGCTTAGAAAAATGTGGTTCGATCTTAATTTCAAAGGGACTTATGATTTTTTTAAAAAAGATTAAAATCTATGAAATCTAAAAAATTTTATGCCCAAATTTATGAAAATGAGGTCAAATTAGCCTAATCTAAGTTTCTTCTATTTTTAGGGATTTTCTAAAAAAAATTGTGATTTTTTAGAATTTTTAGAAATTTTTCAAATTTTTTATTTTATTTTTGTTATCTTTTTTTTTTAAATAAGACCTCATTGTTTTGTTTTAGGTTGAGGAAAAAGTAGCTTCATTCTTTTTTTAATGCTCAAAAGTGATACTTTTTTTTAGAATCAACATTTTTTTTGTTCTTATTTTTGCTTTAAAATTGATTTTGGGAATAGAATCAGAATTAGAATCATTCATATTATCAAATAGGGTCTCATTTTTTCTGTTCCAAGGAACATAATTAGAAAACCACAATGGTTGTGCTATCAATTTTGCTAAAGTGCCGGCATTTTTAATATATATATATATATATATATATATATATATATATTATCTATTACCAACTTTTTTCATTTTCTTTCTTATCATTGACTTGCATTTTTTTTCCAATTTTTATATGAATTCACTAACGTTTATGTAAACGACTTACTAATTACGATTATTAAGTGACCACTAATTTTGAATCTCAATCATTGTGTAGTTATTCAATTTCATCGCAACTCAGGGCAGTCATTTATGGGTGGCCACAGTCTCTCTCTCTCTGAAAATGGTAGTACTGTGACATATCCTGTAGACAGTAAGGTGGAGGCTTCAGACAACGTGGCCAACGCAAGACTCCTTGGTCCTTAACCTCCATCAGAATCTGGCCCTAGGGATTGATCAGTGGGGTTACGACTTTAGCCCCTTATTTGAGGCATCAAGGTTCAACCGCTTTCCCTTTTTTTTTTTTTCACTCTCTTTCTCACCGATGGGACTACATTTAGCTGCACTGGTGTGGCAGAAGTCGACAAGCAAGCCGACGGTCCCTCGGTTTTATGTTGTGTCCTGTACTGTGAAGCCTCTCAATTCCAAATTCTATGTTAAGAAAAATGTTCATATGAAAATAATTCATCCTTAAAGAAAAGGGTACTTTGGCATTTGCGAGAAACCGGAAACAATGGATTCTTCACTTGAGCCAACGAACTCAAAATTCTATCAAAAAAGTATTAACCGAAAGTCGAATTTACATGCCAACTAATTTCGACTAAGACTCTACCGGATACCTCTGTTTTTGGAGTTGAATCATTCACTGAGAATTGACAAAAGACCTCAAGAGCAGCCGCCACTCACGCTACAAACAACCACTAAAGCGGTCAACTTTATCGCGCCATGTCTCTCTCTCTCTCTCTCTACACCAAATTTCGATTCAAGTGGATTTATTATTAATAGAAAGCTCTTCTAAATTACTAAAGGTTCATAAACTTCACCTACTCAAAAGATGGCAGGAGACAAGCCAAAATGATCGCTAAAAACATAAATTTGTAACTGACCAATCAACACGCACGAAATTTTACAAATTTATTCCAAAAAAGCTGTAACTCGAAATCAACTTTTGTAAAACCTCATAACTCCATGACACTTCAACATTTCTTTACCATACAATTTCACAGCTTAATGAGCTTTAGAATGAACCTAACAAACTAAAATCTACACGGTTTCGATTTTACACTTCAATATCGAAGTTTTCTCCGATTAGATGAACAAAGGGAAAAAAGACATTAGAAGTGTCATAACTTTCATACGGCTTTCACATTGGTGCTAAAACTTTTCCTTGGTTACTTTAGTGTCAAATAAAAAAAATGATCATATAATTTCTTTCAATGATAAATTCCAATCTAGAGTTACATGGCTTAGATATGACTTTTTAAAAGGAAATTGAAATCCAACATGGATAAAAGACCAGACCACGTGGCACTTTGAATAATTAGACCACATTTAAGGTACACTACAGAGTTGAACAAGGATTGCCGCCCCTTTCTCTCTCCAACCAACATGGCCAGCTCCATCGATTCCTCTTCCCAGGAAAACGAAGCTCTTCCACCTCTCATCGCTTCGCTTCTTCATCCTCTAAGTAAACTCCAACATCTTTCTCGTTCCATCGAACAATTCCATGGCGTCTTGTGTTCTACTTTATCTGATGAACGTGGGTGCGATCGCAAGTTTGTGTCAAGTGCAGGAATCCAGCAAGATTGCTTTGATTTAGTTTTGTCCCCTGAAGATTGATGATAAAACTGTCACGTAAGAGAGAACTCAAATTTTCAAATTGTTGAATCATTGTACTTGTTGATACCTGTATTTTATCAACAATCAAAAGTAGAAAATTCAAGATTTGAGATCTCCGATTGTAGCAAGTCTCTTTTGTCGACAAGAAAAATTAGCTAAGTGGACAGTATCTCAATAGCATGTAGATATTAGGAGAATTTTCTTCCATTAGTAATTAGTTAAATGACTCAATAGTTGAATTTTTTGGGTTGACTTGTGTTAAAAACCTAAAAACGAAAAAGCCAACTTGGGTTAAATGATTACAAGAACTTAAAAGAATTGATATATCTATTATAATATAAAGCGAAAACTAATAAGGATCTTGCAAATTAAGTCAATGTGAAAGCATAAAATATAACGATGAACGATAAATGACATCAGATATAACATGATTTGCTCCGAATATCAATACCTACGTACATGAGAATAGCAAGTAAAAATAATTCATTATAATTGAATAATCGAAATTACAATAGTTTAATACATTTGTGTTTCCCACACCTAAATTACATTAAAACTCAAAATATTTACTATAAAACAACTCACAATTGCATATATAAAACAAAAATCACGAAGCACCAAATCTTGCATTTGGAATTATCCTCGTATGGAACAAAGGCAGCTCGTTCTCCTCTTTTTTTCTTCTTCGCGACGCGGACCCCTGCTCAGAGAAGAAATCTCCTTTCGTGCGGCTGCTGCAGGCGTAAAAACAAAAGGAAGCAACACCTTCTGTTTTAAATCCATGGGACCCACAAGTTAACATATATAATAAAGAATATATGAGTCCCTTTTTGTCCTGTAGCGCCAATATTAATTCCAAACAAGTTGCCAAGTCCACGCCGTATAGGATATATTTATAAACGATTTAAACTTCGAGGCATAAATTTAACAATATCTGTCAATTTAGTATAAGCTGTAGAATTATGTTTTTTGATTTTACATTTTAACAAAAAATTATCAAATGTTGGCTTTAAGATCAAACAAGAGGTATATTTGTCATAAATGTATCAATTAGAGATTTTAGCTTAGTAAAAAACTAATTTGAAGTAAATTTGTCATAACAGTACTGATTTAAAAATTTTTATGGTCAAAATAATATACCCATTTAGATTTTTATTTTTGTGATAAAAAAATTAATTTCGGATGAATTTATTACACATATGTCATTTTGAAGTTTCTTGTGGCATTAACTCTTTTGAAAAATAATTATTACATAACCTTAAGCTAAGAAACTTGAAAAATCGTTAACTAGAAATTCATAGAGGAAAGAACAAGCTTCGTTTTCGAGGCCAGAACTAAGACCTTTTGCTAGGGTTTAATCCTCTTGAATCTCGGGGTCCCTGCTAGTCCTGTGACCTGAAAAGTTTCGGACTACCGACATTTTTTGAAAGGTTTTGAGGTCCTTAAGTTGAAAGTCTGGAAACGCCATCAGCTACAAATTTATATGTGACGTTTGTAGCTTCGATTTGGCGGGTGATTGTTAGATTCAAAGGTCATTTATTTGGTCCGTTTTGGCCTTGAATTTACCGTTTCTTGTGTGGGACTTGAGTGACCTTTTAGCCTAGATGGCTAATTTTGCATTTTCGTAGACCCAGTTGGCAAAATCATACACTAGGAAATCGTACAGAATGCCTTAAAATTTCAATCTAGAAACTTTCATGGGATCCTACATTGATTTACTATCTTTACTACTAGTTCACAAGAGTTCGGGTCTGTTTAAGAGAAAAACTGGACAATCAGAGGCTCAATTGTCCCCCTTTGACTTAATAAGAAAACCATATTAGGAAATTTCCAAAAATTTACCTGCATATTATTGTCGCCAACAGCTCTTGCTAAGACTTTGAATACATGGAACGAAGAAAGTTCATGATGATAATGCAAGACTAGAGGAAGAAAGTTAATGACTTTTTGAATTTGGGACAGGGTGGTCTATGATTATCTCCTGCGCTCATCAAATGTATTACTGGGATAATTTAAAATATCCATCTCTAATTTTCTTCATTCTAATAACAATCTACATCCCGTGTTTTGAAATCCTGCAACTTAAACAATGAAAGATGGCCTGTTTTAAAACAAATGAATTGACTTTGTACATCAGTAAGATCGTTGGACTTTTTTAATGCATCCCGTACCTTGCACAGTGTAATATTCTAGTATGCTTCTATGTTGAGTCAGTTTCAACAAACAACATGAATTGATGAGTTTTGTCTTAAATCGAATCAGAACAATCATACAATCATACGAAAAATAGAAAAAGATGACAAAAACGAGTTTACCTAAGTTCACCCCATAATAGAGTCACATTCTGTAAAGAGAGTCCGTTATGATTTTTAAATTTATAGCTATAACAACTCTTTACAATGATACCTCGCGCGAGTATAATATATATGAATTAAAATCAAAGGTATTTTGTTGCACAGCTTGCAAGAAACCTACAAGTTCAAGGTAAGGACCCACAACAATTTTATGAAGGACTGGACGAATTGGCGTCTTCTGACCATTTGTACTCCAAATGCCAATTCTTCCAGTCTTTGCTGAGATAGAACCCATCGGGTCTAATGGACCACATGCAACAATGTCTTTCGCATCTCCATGCATCTCTCTTCGTCCTGAATGCATCAAAGCTCCTTCGGTTCTTACCCCATTCCACTCGGCAAAAGAAAAGAGTGGTCCTCCAAAAGTTTATTTTGAAGACGATCGTATACACCTCGCGAGGCCTGGGTAACTTTACCCCCAGATCGTCGTCCTTGGACTTACGATGTACTTTCAATTCTGGCTGCTGGTTGGGCAAGTCGTTGATTATGCGAACTTGGCAAGTCTTGTAAAAAGCAGCTGATGGATCAACAGCAAAAGCAGTGGAGGGGGCCTAAGGTTATTATGAGCTCTGAAAGGATCAGAGGCACATAGGTGATGAAGATGGTCCTCATTGTTTGAAGCTGGTGACGGGGACTCTTCCACATTGCTCATTTTTATGGAGGCTCTCGCATAAGTGAGAGAGATGTGTTGACGTTAATGTATTTAATAAAAGAAGACTAATGAGCGACATTTTTGTCCATTTCTCTCCTACGTCAACACATTCAGATTCACAAAGCATTTACAGCACATTGAAAGTTGTGTCTTTTTCTAGAAAACTATTTTAAGTGCTACTCCAGAACAATTTTGCTGTTCGAGGCCTAAACAAATTCTTAAATTAGGTCGTTTGAACTCTACAACGTAAAACAAATAGGACATTATCTCAATTTGAAAGAAAGGGAGGAGTGGCGACGGAGAAAATAAACTCTACATTATCTTTATATAGCTATCATCGAATAGGCTCATGTAATAGCAATTTGTGCCTGAGTGAGTCATCAGAGTTCCGACTCCTGCGTTGTCGGTATATCCTCCGCACAATGCTTATAAACTAGCTTGCTGGTAATGTATCCCCATTAACAAGTACTGTACGAAGTGACATTTTTGTCCATTTCTCTCTGGTCAACATAATCAGTTTCACAAAGCATTTATAGCACATTAAAAGTTATGTCTATTTCTAGAAAACTATTTTAAATGTTCCTCAAAAACAATTTCTCCATTCACACAAGTTGATCACCAACCGCCTTAATTGATTTGAGTGTAATTTCGAGAGCACCTAAAAAATGATAGAAATCCAGCATATCTAGAATTAGCGACTTGATTTGAATTGAAAAATGTGACTTCTTATCTTGGAAAGTGTGCAAGCATTAAAGTGCATCGACCACAAAAACTAATCGTTGAAGTTACCTCACGGATTTTGTTAATAAATGCCGTGAGAATATTATTTAAACATCCATTTAAAGGAAGATTGTAATTTTCAATATACTGACTCTCTCGTAATATGATCAATTCATTGACAATCAAGCTATTTCTTTTTGTTAATTATACGCAACATACTTCACAGGTATTTGTTAACAAGACTGATGTTGTTAATAGGTTGAGTTAATGAACTTACACATGTAGTTTTTAATAAGTGTGTATTAGTATTATTGAGAAGCCAGATAAGGCTTGTTTTTACCATGGTAAAAAAAAATCAATTATACTTCTCGTACGCTAGAATTTTGTGGGGTTACAAAATATCTAATCAACATATCCATGAACGATATGTTTTATTCAGACCTCAAGAGATGTAAATGTAATTGAATGGTAAACATGCATCCATCCAACTTATATCCGGTATTTTCATAGAAAATTTAATCATAATATGCAAAATATTCTTTAAAAAAAATCATGCGAATAATCCAGAAGCACGGGGGGAACCAACTTTTTAGTGGACTTGTCTTCAGAAGCTTATCCGGTAGTAAAAGTTTGGGTTAATCACAAAAACTCCCAGACTGATACACTAAAATAAATTTATTTTAAATTATTTTTTATCATGAAAAATCTTAAGCTGGTACACTTGTAACAAATTTATACGAACTTTTTTTTACCATAAAAAAATTTCAAAATGGTATATCTGTGATAAATTTACTCAAAAATATTTTTAATCACAAAAAATTCCAAAATGGTACATCGTAACAAATTTACCTCCGTTACTTTCGGTTGAATTGGATTAGTACCACAAAAAGCACCAAAATAATACATTTGTGACAACAAAAGGTAAAGTTCCCACAAGTGTACTAGTTTGGGGAAATTTATTATAGTTATACCAGTTTGAAATTTTTCGTCACAAAAAATATAGTTCAAAGTAAATTTATCATAAGCATATCAGTTTGAGATTTTTCGGGGCAAAAAAAATAATTTAAGGTAAATTTATCACATGCATAGCAATTTGGGATTTTTCGTAATATTTTTTTAATCCCTAAATTTTTGGAGAAATGACTAGCATAAGTTAAAATGAAGCTTAATCTCAAGTTAAATGTTTGGTTAATTAGCTTGAAACCACGATGAAGTAGGCCCCTAATTTTTACCTGGGTTTGACCGAAAGTCGACCTCGTCAATATTTCGATCGCTAGCATTAGATTATGCTCTGTGAGAGCTTTTTGATCACACCTAATTTGATCAAATCAGGCAACCGTGACCGCAAGAATTCCAACTTTTGACCATAGCTGTGGGATGTTAAATGTGTTGAGAAATTGTGAATGTCATAAATTAAGTAAAGAGATCACAAAAAATTCGTCAGACATCCATTCGACTCAATATACGAAAATCTACGACGTCTCGAAACCGTGTTATGATATGTGATGTACTTTTTGAAAGCACAAGCTGTGCGCTTTCCATGCGCGCAGAAATTGAGTCGACGAATTCGGGATGAGAGAGAAACGGGCGGTCAAAATTAAGTCAAATAGCTAACTTTTACGTTAAAAAATGTCCAATTTCCTTAATAATCACTAACTTTTGGTCAAGTATCAATTATAACCCGAACTTCTTTTTATCTTATGCCCAATCCAAAAAAAAAAAAACCCTTAAACTTTAGCTTTTATCCCAAAAACATCTCCAACTTTTTTTTGTCTCATAAAAAACTTCTAACTTTTGATTTTGTCCCAACTCTATCAATTCAATCCCAAAAATACCTTAAACTTTGGACTTTGTCCCAAAAATATCAACAACTTTTTTTTGTCTCATAAAAAACCTTCAACTTTTGAATTTGTCCCAAATCTACCAGTTAAATCACAAAAAAAAACCCTCAAAATACATCTCGTAAAATTCCCGATGACCCCGACATCGGTCATTCAGCTTCTATTGAAACTTTAAGTGATTCTCAACCGTCACCCGCCTTAACCCAAGACAATAACAACTCTCGTCATCTGCTCCTTACCTATTGATAGTCCTCGATGTCAATTGAGCTTCCCACCGAGGACCATCATGCTGATCCTGCATTTGTGACAATGAGTTGCTGCCAACCTTACCTCTGTGATGATAAGCTGCTGCCCCCAACGCTTTCTTGTGATTATCATTTCGGTAAAGATTTGAAGTATAAGAAGAAGATTCGTTAATATATTATTCCCACTGAAATTTGTATATGAATCTCGAGTAACTCAATTATGTTTCAAAATAAATGAATGCGGCTGTAATGTGTCAAACATTCTCCCTTAAAATAATTGGAAGTACATTTTGATCTTTGTCGAACAATCGTGGATTCTGTTCAACTGAGTGCGAAATACTCTTTTTTTTTTAATAATTATGGTAAATTTGAAACAAAATCAAAAGTTGAAAGTTTTTTAGAAGGCAAAAAAAGTTGTGGCTATTGTTGGGACAAAGACCAAAGTTTGAGATTTTTCTTGGGATAAAATAAAAAGTTGAAGGTTTTTTAGGAGACAAAAAAAGTTATGAATATTTTTAGAACAAACGTCAAAGTTTAAGGTTTTTTTTTTTGGAATTAATACCTTTATCTTATAAAAGAACACCAACTTAATATCGGGTTCTAATTTTGGCTCAGAAATTTTTCGTCTCATAAAATATCATTAGATTTGGCTCGTGTCCTAATTCTGGCACGAAACTTGTTTTTATGTCTCATTAAAAAGCACAAACTATGAGTTGGTATCCAAATCTGGCCCCGGTCAAGTTTTCGCCGAGTACACATGGAATGATGCATTGAATCTTTAACATCAGTGGACGAAAAATTGGACGTGTGCCGGATTTAGGTTTCATGAGACAACAAAATTTTTGGGCTAAAATTGTGATCCAACCTAAAGTTTATGGTTATTTATGAGATAAAAAGAAAAAATTTGGGCCAGAATTGGGACACAACGAAAACTTGTGTTTTATATGAAAAAAAAAATCGTTCAAAATTGAAATTTAGCCCTCCCACTACGCTAGCGCCAAGCCAGCATGGCCAGCATGGCAGAGGGGTGGGCCAATGCTACGAAGGGTGACTTGGGCCCTTCAAAGGGTCCAGTTAACTCTATAGAGGCAATTTACGTCCATTCACTTTCAAAGGAACAAGCTGACCCTCCACAGTGCCTTTGCGCAATATCGAAGGGTCGGTTTGGCCTTTCCAAGAGTTTACCTTAAATCACAAATATTTCCTGAAAATGGCACTCATTTTTCTCTCTCATTCATCCTTGAAATTATTATCTTATTTTTAAGGTCGTGTTTTTTCTCTTAGTTCTACACGGATCCTGGCAAGCGAAGGAAAGTTTGAGAAGCATACGGAAAGTCAGATGATTAGTACGCTCCCGATCCCTCTCGGTTAAAGGTTAGTTTTCATAATTTTTTTGTTAGCCTAGAAATTTGAGTGGTATAGCATGGCAACAAATATTTTTGCTTCAGAAATCAACTTCTGGCCAGAAATTGATTTTTTTTTTTTTGATAATCAAGGTGTTCGGGCCAATTTGTGCGCACCTCGACTATTCCTCAAGGTGGACTAGCACAGCAACCCAACGCCATGGCCCCTATCATGCTCCAAACTAGGTTAGCGCGCGAACATCCCTGTCCATGCCGTTCGTTCATAAATGCTCCAAGATCCAACGGCCAATATCATATAGAAATATGCATGCGGGAGCGATGCCTTCTTCTTCAATTATATAAGTACAACAACATACGATGACTTAGGACACAAATGTACATCAAAATCACTTTAACCAATTACTAAAAGATCATTCCCCAATTCAATATCTGAAGTACAATTTCAATATCCACAATTGACAATTCAACTCTAAATACAACTGGTAAACTATCTCTTCAAATGCCACTCCTTGGCAGGCTCGTATTACCTTCGTCTAGAACTTGAAAAATGTAAGCCCCCACTGAGGTGAGATATAAATCTCAGTAAGGTGGGTCCTAACCCTAGGTTAGGCCGATCGTCCACTCAGGCGGTCACGTTCCTTGATAGATCTAAACTCATGAATCCAAAGGCATAGCAGCCACAATTCAATAAACAACAACATGCAGAAGACAGACATGCATTTATGATTTCATATCACACACAAATGCACATATGTGCTCGGCCTGTTACTTCGCCAAATCGATCAACCTCTGCCTGCCTCATTTCTAGGCCGCGATTGGATCGGCTCAGGTTCGGCCTGCGTAAACACATCAGAGCATCGTCGGTGACTCGCGTAAACGCATCAGGTCTCGAATTATCTCCAAGAAGGGTTTGTGAGCTTATACTCTGTCCCGCGATTATATTGCATCAGGACTGTGGCTATTTCAACCCCTCGACTCCGTCGCATCAGGGCGCCATCTAATCATACTTCACCCTGCGGCCTCGTCGCATCAGGGTCTCAACCTTCCGCCCCACGTCTCACACGTCTCAGGGCCATGCCATGCTATACTCATGCAATACTACTTTACTTCATTTCACATACAACATGGGTGCGACTCAAGCACAATTGACACTCATGGCATGCAAAGCAAATCAAATGAAATCCAGACATGACAAACGACTTAGGCTTAGATAATGTGATACACAATCATCCTATGACATCTTAGGATGCAACCAAGCTACCCACTTGAAGAAATTCTCATAATTTGTTCCTATTGGTCCTCGACTTACCCAATCGAGTCCAATCGTCTTAACAAAGGGTTAGGAATTCCCTTACCTTTGATTTGGTGACACAAATTACTCCTCTTGAGCCCCAAGGTTTCGGCTCTTAATATCCACAACCGGACTTGTCGCACAACCTAACATATTCAATCAATTTCATCAATTTTCATACTCAATTCCTCAATCCATCAATCTCAATTGCTCATAACACAACCCTCAACATCTCATCACATCATAAACACCAATTTGGAACTCAATATTACCAACCTCAGCCTCCAACAATTTGGTTTTGCCAGGCCTTGCACAGAACAGAACCGGTTCTTCTTGGTTCTGTGCAAGCCGGGCACAATTAGCTCTAAACCAACTCTATTGCCATCATTTACTCATCATCCTATCTCTTAACATGTCTAGTTAAGGGTCCAAGAGGTTCATCGAAGATTTGAGCTTGATTGGTTGCCGGAAACCCTTTGAAGTCGCCGGATCCTTCCTTAGTTAGTAACCGGTAGATTTTGGGCAAGATATACATGGGTGGTTCATGGTCAAAAACTTATCAAATAAATCCTTAATTTTTACCACAGATTCATACACATGTTGGGTGAGTCTCCACCAAATTTGAGCTTTCATCTCCAAGAATTCGAGCTTCAAATGGACTGAGAAACAGACCTACCTCAGGTTGGCTCCACTTCTGTCGGCCTGTGGGAGAATGCTTGCCCCGAATTCCACAGATCTCCAAATGACTTGATTCAAGTTGGAGGACGTCGGCAAGAGGTGGATCTATGCTGTGGTGAGTGGCCGGCGGTAGCTGGGGGCCGAAAGTGGCCATTGTGGGCACCGAACAGAGGCTCCAGAACTGATCGCTGGTTCCTCCAAGTTAGTTTCTGGGCGAAATGTATAAGGTCAGTTCGTGGTAAAAAACTAATCAAATTGAGCCTAAAGTTTTGCCACAGATTTATACACATCTCAGCTTGATCTCCACAAAATTGGAGCTATAGATTCCAACATTTCGACTACCAAAGGGACTGAGAACCGAACCTACCTCAGATTGGAGTAGTTTCTGTCGACTTTCGGGAGAATCCTTGCTTCGGACTCCTTGATGCTCCAAATTCTCTGATTCTTGTTCAAAAAGGTCAGAAATACATAGATCTTTATTTGGGTAACTGGACGGTGTCCAGGGGTGGCCAGAAGTGGCTGTGGTGGCTTGCGAAGTGGAGCCTAGATTCTGATAGCCGGTGAGCTGAAACTGGAGGAAGAAGAAGATGAAGATGGCGTGAGTTTCTTGTGGTGATCTGGCCTAATGGGCTGTGGAGAGAGAGAGGAGAGAGAGATTTTGTGTTATATCCAATGGCTTTGGTCAAGGCTTTGAATGGTAGATATGTAAAATGGACATGACTATTCTTTAAGTCATCCATTGACACATGTCCCATTTGCTTTTCCAGGATGATCTAAGGGCCACGCTTCCTCCTTGAGTTTCGACAGCCTAGAGAGGTTAAAAGTCCAATTTTCCCTTCTCCAATTGCAAGGGCAAAGTCTTAAGCTTGAGGGGCAAAATGGTCATTTTACCCCCGACGTTCAGAATGTCGTTTTTCTCGCTCCGGAAATCTTGGATAGGGTGATGGCAAATCTAAATAACGTTAAAATTCTTTATTTTCCATTTCAAATCTTTCAAGGGTCATTTATAATAGTTTTCTCTATCAAACGTGGTTCCAACCTATCCTGAACCGACAGACGACTTTCGCAGACATTACGCGTATCGATCCCGTGATTCATAGCACGTTTAGGGCTCTTCAATTTGTAGCGGCTTTGGTTGTCATATAATTGTGAGGGTCTATCATTAGCTCCTAAGGTCTCGATCTTCACCGTCTGATTTAGGAAAATTTTGCAAATCATACGTTGGTTAAGCGGCATCACCCGCGTTCCAATCATATGACACTCGCAAGGCATTCCTTAATTGTTCTTAGATCGGCCTTTTTGTGGCTCTAAATATCCCCTCGACAATCCTTATGGTCAAAGCGCCATTTCCCATCCGAGTTCCCCAGGTCCACGTACCTCATCTCGCGTTAGCCTTTCCCTTCTGGTCGGCCTACTCGAATTGATCAGGTTTGAGCGGAATACGACTAAAATACATCCCCATATATACACTTCTCATTACTGAGTCTGAAATCAATTGGAAATTAGAATGTCACAACTCTTCCCCCTTTAAAGAAATTTTATCTTTGAAATTTGCAATCCTTCCCATCCATCCAATCCTTTGGGGGTGTAGGGGCCTCGTCGCATCCTCATTCTTCCGGATAATCCCTTCTAATTCAAGGCCATCCTTCTTTAGGACTTATCTCCTTTAGTCCTTAATCCAACGGGCTTCTCTCCATTCTCTTTTGGTATTAGTATCATTTGTCGACGGCTCATCCTCGAGCATTCACCTTATCTCTTTCATTTGTCTATGACCATCATTGTCAAGCTCTCGCCAAAATGCGCTCTTTAATATCCATACCATTCCACATATCTCTCCTTTTGAGCTTCCTTTCGCGCCAACAGAGATTCTAGGGCTTTATCAATTTGACTTTCATCAATCAAATCGAGTAATAGTCTTTTCGACTCCTTAATATTCACATGATTACTTCCGTAGTAATCTATTCTCGACTCCACCCAAAATTCCCTTGGATCAAAGTGGTCTTTCATCGCCATGTCCTTCCCTTCCATCTGCACCCCTAGTGCTCGACTACAAGATAGACAACTTTCAACTCTCACCCTTATCACTGATATATATACACACACACACACACACACACACACACACACACACACACACATCTTGGCACATCTTTGTGCCATCCCCAGAAAACACTATAATTCTCCCTTTGAATTTCAACGAGGTCACCTCCTTTAGTTTCTCTTCAATGTCGGACTCGTACTTCCGTCCATGACCTCAAGGGTTCCATTCATTTCTATAATCCCTCTAGCATCGGCGTTTAATCACGGTACACCTTAATCTCATTCCGGCTCTCAGGCTAGAAATTTCCAATAGCCTTCACGCTAATCCATTAACGAACTTCCAATGTGGACGTTGAATTTCTTATTTCTTGAGGGAATATTTGTCCCTCCATTGCTCATTTCTCAATGTTCAATTCCCACTGGTAAGCATCTGTTCAACCATTCACCCTTCCTTGGTGATGCAAATATTGCTATGATAACACTTGTGCGGTCACTTTGTTTCACATACCTCGTCTTCAATTCCCTTTATACAGTCCATACTCTCAACCTCTTATAATTCCCATAATTTCGAGGTCTTTTCTTTATCTAAGCAACGCTCTCATATCCTCAAGCAATTTCTGTACGTCAGCGTTGCCTCTTAATCAATTCCCCTTGGGAAACTGCTACCTCATACTCTTGTAGTAGGGGTAGCCTTGCAACGTTCTTCCACTCAAACAACATCTCCCAACTTTATCTCGAGGGTACTCGCAACTATTCCATTTATGCTCTAAGCATGCCAACTCATGTAGCTTTACCACCATGGCGTACATGTAATACCCCTTTCAAATTGTCTTGTTACTCCTCAACTTTCCTTTCTACATCACATCGTCAAGACTCTATCAACTCTTTTGAATTCGGACAGGAACGCCACTACCAGCGTAGGCATCCATTCAGCTCTAGTTCTCAAAAGTGCAATTCACGTCTGTTCCTCCCTTCACATTAGATCTTACATTTAACTCATTTCATCAGCTTAAGTCTAGTCCTCGAAAACTCTTTTCACATTTATTCACCCATTCGGGTCACGACTCGTCCTTAGTTCATTTCACCAATGGAATAGCTCTTGCAGGGAATCTTTCAACGGTTCGTCTATTGCCGCTCATTAATCCCAATAGCTTGCACTTTTCGCAACTCACATCGACCCTTGTTGATTCATCACTTATTTCAAATCCCTAAAGGATTTATTACTTATTCCGATGCGCGGATCATACTTCGTTAAGCCCACAACTTGTGCTCTTCACACTTAGCACGCAACAGACGTTTCCTTAGAGCCCATAAGACACTCATAACTATTCATGTTTCTCATGGCCCCTTACATGAGTTCAACCATCGTCTTTTAAGATGGTAATGATCACTCAATCATTCCTTGGGTACTTAGTTCGACTATTATCACTTCTTTCTGCTGAGCGTCGAATCTTCCCAACTATTCCTCGCACTTTTCACTTGAGAGCTCAGACCTTAAGCTCTTTGTCGTCACAGGTCCCCTCTAGGACCGCACGACATTTCGTTTATTCTTGTCACTCTTCTCCTCGAGAAGCATCATTGTCAGCCTCTGAGTTTCATACTCGTTAAGGCGACCTTATCCAATTTCGTTTGTTCCACTGAACATCGACATCATCTTGGAATTCAACATTGTCTATAAAAATAGCTTCTCCGATTTCACTTCCAGGAATCACTCAAGTCCTGCGTCTTCTTTCTCAATTCAGACGCTCAATCATCATACTAAGACAACTTAGAGCTTTTCTTCCTTTTTACAAATGGGTATCTTACCCTAAGGAAGAAACTGCACAATTCTGTGGCATTTCCTCGCTTCTAATTCACCTTGTCCTTTTCATTCCATAGGACGGTAACCTTAGAGTCTGGGCCAACGGCGACACCTTTACTCCAAGATTCAAATACCATTATACTTTCACATTCTCCTTTCCATAATTCAGTCACCTCTAGTGACAATACCTGTTCGTTCTTGGGTCTCCACCCATTCACTTTTCGAATGGTCAATCCGATTTCCTCAAATCACTTTACGGGTATTCTCTAAGCGCTCTTTTCGCTTACTAAATTATTCACTGGAATTATAACCAGTTAGGACTAACTATCATGTCCGTTCACTTTTCTTTTCGTCAACGACCAATTCATGGTCCAATTGCCCTTTAAGATCAATGCTCTATTCGTTAGGAAATAACAACTCATGATTTCATTCCTTATGGTTTCAATTCAATCAACCGATCCCAGGAAGTCATTAACTTCAAGCAATCTAGCATGCCGATTCTTCCTCGACCTCATCCATAACAGAAAAGACTTGCTACTCACTTTCCACTGTGTGCCTTACGCCCAGATAATCAACCATTTCTCATAGGCACGCTCCATATCCATAATGAACATCTCCCTGCTCGTAATCCATGAGCATGGGTTCTCTTATTCATAAGTCTTTCTACCATTCTCCTCTTTTGTTGAGTCTCATCACCATCCCTCCAAATCAGGAGTAACAACAGTAATAAGGTTTTCAAACTCCAATCTACTTAGGGACTTACTCATCTTATTCAAGGGTCCTTGACCACCTTTACCATACGCTCATGCGACCTTGAGAACTCCGTCTCACACCGGTCGATCGTTCTATGATTCTTGCGACAGTATCAGGATCCAAATAATCCTTGCTCTCAAGCAATCCCCAAGATTATACTTCCCATTGAACAACTCAACAGGGGTAGTCTAGATAGATCTCATGCCTCCGAGGAAATCCTTCCTCTAGTGACCTTTCACCAATCCTCAATAGCCTCTTAGGGCTAGTACTGCTAGGGTCACTTCCTTTCTTTAGGGCACCCAAACTTCTAAGGTTTTCTTACAAAATCCTCAATCTAGAGGGAGACAATTTCGAATCTCTTCTCTCTACTTGACTCAATCAACTTCAGCCTTATACATAATTTTACAAGCATTTCCAATCTCTCGTGATCCTACCCACACATTCAATCTCGAAAAGACTTATTCGGAGTCCTTTTCTCGTGACTTCCATCACTTAACTTCTCGATACTAGCATTCACCACCACAGTGATTTAGAGAATCATGGCAGCTCTTCTCCGAGCTTGCTTAATCAATTATTTCCCCATTTCCATTCAAAGTTCTCACAACCCATTCAACTCTTGGGTCCCGTACGATTAACCGATCAAACCATATTCTCTTTTAGTGCACATACTCTATTCGCCCATCTCTACTCAATTTCATGATCCATCTTAATTCTTGGATCTTATCATGTCTTACATACTTGAGCCCAATGCTCTTCTACGACCACACCATGGTTATTCAACCTCACTAGATTCTCATGATCCATCTTAGTCCTTGATTTTTTTCGTATTTCACATTCGCAAACCAAGTGCTACTCTAGCGACCATACCTTGGTTCTTCAGTCTTATCAGGTTTCCATGCCACTTGAACCATTATGATTCCCTCTAGGAATCCAAGACTCAAGTCCATCTACTCAAGTCCATCAATCTCAGGCTATTCATTTCAATGTCTTTCACCATCACCCAACTCTCTAATGGTTCTCAAGCAATTCTCAATTAATTGTCGAATAATCAAGGATCTCAAATCATCCTTGATCCGTAATCCTTCCTCAAGCTAGCCTCATCGAGGCAACTTTTCAACTAACGGCCATCACTAGGCTAACCTCAACTAGGCAACTGTCAATCAATCACTCTAGACAGTAGCTCACTTGGTCAAATACTCATACTCTAGGCCTAAAGACATCCGCCTCTTTAGCATAGCGACAACAGACTATCTCATCTCAACATGCCTCGATTCTACGGGTATAACTCATACATCGTCTAACTTCTCAGTTATACCTCGACTAAGCCAATCACACGAGGCTAATCATCAAATGTGCCTGTCAGGCCCATCATAGTCATCGCTTTTCCTTTTTTCCAAGGGCATCCACTGTCAAGCACGAAGCTTTCAACCATGCCTCTCATAGGCACCATTACACCGGTCGTGCCACTTTCAATCATTCTTGATGAGAATCAATCCCGTGCCGCACATCCCTTATCCACAATTGGACTCAACCTGATACCTAGGTTTCCCCTTTCAAGTTATGACTTGGGTCATTCCTGCCTCTACCATTTTAGAAGCCTGCCAGAAGCCTCTCTTTGTTCGGACCTCTCTATTTTGGCGATCACTCCCCGCCCTCGTCAGACTTGGTCGATGCAGGTTGTCCCAAGCCATATATCTACAAAGAAAGCCCCGTTCCACATGTCTTACACCATGTTTCATCACAATTTGTAGCTATCCCATCAACTCGTCCCATACCAAGCGACGGTTTATTAAGTCCAACAGCGATAAGTCGCTGCATGCACCCTCATCGACTTTCATTTCAAGCCACAAACTCAAGCACATCATGACTGACCTCACCACTTGTCATAACAAAAGTACCTTCAGATCAATTCCTATCTACTCAAGAGTTCTAATTTCCACCAAGGATCGTTACATCTTACAGATCAATTGCCTATATTCAACCCTATAGCTCAAGTCCGGTCAACATTCAAATCAAATCCCTATGCATTTGATCACAACTAATCTTCAATTCAAGTACTCCTCGTATTCATCTCAACTCATATCATCCAACGTTGCCAATAACAATTGATAACTAAAACCATCAGAATCTTATGCGATTCAAGCCTGAATCCACTAATGTCAGCCGCCTCCTCATAATTCGTACTCCTCGAGTTGGGTCATTGACAAATCAATATCATAATTTTACACCTCAATCGACCCTTCATTCCTAAGCAATTTTCTACTATCCTCGAGCACACTTACTACCTCAAAGTCCACGCTCATGACTCTCCAATCCCAGCTTGCTTCCACTTAAACCTTAATCACCTTGTAGCATAGAGTCATCCATTAAAGTCAACTCTAGGACCATTAGAATACTTCACAAGTTCAATCCTATAATCCTTAAGATCCAGCAATCCATGCTTAATCCTTTAAGACTCAATATCTAATTGTCCTCAAGTCATTGCTCCTTAAAACTCCAAATCTCAATTACATTAGACCGAGCTGACCTTGCTCTGATACCAAATCGAATGGGGATGTCACGCCCCGAACTCAGCAAGCGTGCTAACATCCCTATCCATGTCGTTCGTTTATAAATGCTCCAGGATCCAACGGTTAATATCATATAGAAATACGCATGTGAGAGCGATGCCTTCTTCTTCAATTATATAAGTACAACAACATACGAAGACCTAGGACACAAGTGTACAACAAAATCACTTTAACCAATTACTAAAGGATCATTCCCCAATTCAATATCTGAAGTACAATTTCAATATCCATAATTGATAATTCAACTCTAAATACAACTAGTCAACTATCTCTTCAAATGACAGGCTCGTATTACCTTCGCCTGGAACTTGAAAAATGTAAGCCCCCACTAGGGTGAGATATAAATCTCAGTAAGGTGGGTCCCAACCCTAGGTTAGGCCGACCGTACACTCAGGCAGTTACGTCCCTTGACAGATCTAAACTCATGAATCTAAAGGTATAACAGCCACAATTCAATAAACAACAACATGCAGAAGACATACATGCATTTATGATCTCATGTCACACACAAATGCACATATGTGTTAGGCCTGTCACTTCGCCACATCGATCAACCTCTGCCTGCCTCATTTCTAGCCCGCGATTAGATCGACTCAGGCTCGGCCCGAGTAAACGCATCAGATCATCGTCGGTGACCCGCGTAAACGCATCAGGTCCCCAATTATCTCCAGGTAGGGTTTATGAGCTCATACTCTGTCCCGCGATTATATTACATCAGGACTGTGGCTATCTCAACCCCCCGACTCCGTCGCATCAGGGCGCCATCTAATCATACTTCACTCCGCCATCTCGTCGCATCAGGGTCTCAACCTTCCGCCCCGCGTCTCACACGCCTCAAGGCCATGCCATGCTATGCTCATGCCATACTACTTTACTTCACTTCACATACAAACATGGGTGTGACTCAAGCACAATTGACACTCACGGCATGCAAAGAAAATCAAATGAAATCCAGACATGGCAAACGAATCAGGCTTAGATAATGTGATACACGACCATCCTATGACATCTTAGGATGCAACCAAGCTACCCACTTGAAGAAATTCTCATAATTTGTTTCTATCGGCCCTTGATTTACCCAATCGAGTCCAATCGTCTTAACAAAGGGTTAAGAATTCCCTTACCTTTGATTTGACGACACAAATTACTCCTCTTGAGCCCCAAGGTTTCGACCCTCAATGTCCACAACCGGATTTGTCGCGCAACCTAACATATTCAACCAATTTCATCAATTTCCATACTCAATTCCTCAATCCATCAATCTCAACTGCCCATAACACAACCCTCAACATCTCATCACATCATAAACACCAATTTGGAACTCAATATTACCAACCTCAGCCTCCAACAATTCGATTTTGCCCGGCCTTGCACAGAACCGAACCAGTTCTTCTTGGTTCTGTGCAAGCCGGGCACAGTCACCTCTAAACCAACTCTATTGCGATCATTTACTCATCATCCTATCTCTTAACATGTCTAGTTAAGGATCCAAGAGGCTCATCGAATATTTGAGCTTGATTGGTTGCCGGAAACCCTTTGAAGTCGCCGGATCCTTCCTTAGTCAGTAACCAGCAGATTCTGGGCAAGATATACATGGGTGGTTCATGGTAAAAAATTTATCAAATAAATCCCCAATTTTTATCACAGATTCCTACACATGTATCCTGAGTCTCCACCAAATTTGAGCTTTAAACTCCAAGAATTCGACCTTCAAATGGATTGAGGAACAGACCTACCTCAGGTTGGCTCTAGTTCTGTTGGCCTGTGGGAGAATGCTTGCCCCGAATTTCCCAGAGCTCCAAATGACTTGATTCAAGTTGGAGGATGTTGGAAAAAGGTGGATCTATGCTGTGGTGGTTGGCCGGCGGCAGCTGGTGGCCGTAAGTGGCCCTCGTGGGCACCGAACAGAGGCTCCAGAACTGACTGCTGGTTCCTCCAAATCAGTTTCTGGGCGAAATGTACAAGGTCAGTTCGCGGTAAAAAAACTCATTAAATTAAGCCCAACTTTTTACTACAAATTTCTACACGTCTCAGGAAAAAATCGTTGTATCTTCCTGCGATTTCGTATGAAAGATATTCAATCCATCCGAATAGAAGTTAAAGAGGGTATTTATGCTTGGTAGATTGGAGGATTAGAAACATACTATTGCCTTCCAATTGGTTGATCTCCACAAAATTTGAGCTATAGATTCCAACATTTCGACCACCAAAGGGACTGAGAACCGAACCTACCTCAGATTGGAGCAGTTTCTGTCGACTCTTGGGAGAATCCTTACTCCGGACTCCTCGGTGCTCCAAATGCTCCGATTTTAATTGAAAAATGTCGGCAAGACATAGATCTTTGTTTGGGTGGCTAGCTGGCATCCAGGAGTGGCTGGAAGTGGCCGTGGTGGCCGGTGAAGTGGAGCCCAAATTCTGGTCGCCGGTGAGCAGAAACTGGAGGAAGAAGATGATGAAGATGTTATGAGTTTCTTGGGGTGGTCTGGCCGAATGGGCTATGGAGGGAGAGAGGAGAGAGAGATTTTGTGTTATATCCAATGGCTTTGGTCAATGCTTTGAATGGTAGGTATGTAAAGTGGACATGACTATTCTTTAAGTCATCCATTCACACATGTCCCATTTGATTTTCCAAGATGATCCAAGGGCCATGCTTCCTCCTTGAGTTTCGGCAGCCTAGGGGGGGTTAAAAGTCCAATTTTCCCTTCTCCAATTGTAAGGGCAAAGTCTTAAGCTTGAGGGGCAAAATGGTCATTTTACTCCCGACGTTCAAAACGTCGTTTTTTTCGCTCCGGAAATCTTCAATAGGGCGATGGCCAATCCGAATAACGTTGAAATTCTTGATTTTCTATTTTAAATCTTTCAAGGCTCATTTCTGATAGTTTTCTCTATCAGACGTGGTTCCAACCTATCCCGGACCGACGGGCGACTTTCGCAGACATTACGCGTATCGACCTCGTAATTCATATCACGTTTAAGGCTCGTTAATTTGTGGTGACTTTGGTTGTCATGTAATTGTGAGGGTCTATCACTAGCTCCTAAGGTCTCGTTCTTCACCGTCCGATTTAGGAAAATTTTGCAAATCATACATTGGTTAAGCGGCATCACCCGCGCTCCAATCGTATGACACTCGCAAGGCATCCCTTAATCGTTCTTGGATCAGCCTTTTTGTGACTCTAAATATCCACTCGACAATCCTTATGGTCAAAGTGTCATTTCCTATCCGAGTTCCTCAGGTCCATGTACCTCGTCTCGCGTTAGACTTTCCTTTCTGGTCGGCCTACTCGAATTGATCGGGTTTGAGCGGAATACGACTGAAATACATCTCCAGATACACACTTCTCATTACTGAGCCTGAAATCGACTGGAAATCAGAATGTTACAGCCACCCACTTAAATCACAAGTGCTCATTTGGGGAATCGAACCTACTACCAGTGCGCCTAACTACACAATTCCAAATGCGCCCTAATCAACTTGTTAATTCTGCTTTTGAGCAGAAATTGATTTTTAGTATGCATCCCGAACGTTGCGCAAGTTGACATTCTAGTATGCTTTTGTGATGGCTAATTTTGAACAAACAACATGGAGGAGGAAAAGCAAAGATCCGGATGCAGTTACCAACGTAAAGATAAAAGTGCGTAGGATGTAACTTCACAAAATGAAGCAAACAACGCCCAAATTTCAAAGGACTTTTATTCCGCACCTTTGCAAGAAACCTATAAGGTACCCACAACAATTTTATGGAGGACTAAGCGAATTGGCGTCTTCTGACCATTTGTACTCCAGATGCCAATTCTCCCAGTCTTTGCTGAAATAGAACCCATCGGGTCTAATGGACCACATGCAACCATGTTTATGGCATCTTTGGGCATCTCTCTTCGTCTTGAATGCATCATAGCTCCTTCCGTTCTTGCCCCATTCCACTCCGCAAAAGAAAAGAGTGGTCTTCCAAAAGTTTAGTTGGAAGACGATCGTATACACCTCGTGAGGCTTGAGTAACTTCACCCCCAGATCGTTGTTCTTGGACTTACAATGCACGTACAATTCCGGCGGCCGATTGGGCAAGTCGTTGATGATGCGAATGTGGAAATTATGGAAAAGAACACTTGATGGATCATCACCAAACGCAGTTGGAAGGGCTAAGAATATTATGAGCTCTAAAAGGAGCAGAAGCACATGGCCTTGGGTAATGAAGATGGTCCTCATCGTTTGAAGCCGGTGATGCGGACTCGGGCACAGTTGCATATTTATGGAGACGCTCGTAGAAATGAGAGAGAGAGAGAGAGAGAGAGAGAGGTGTTGACGCTGATGCATTTAATAAAAAAAAGACTAATTAGTGACATTTTTGTCCATTCCTCTCCTAGGTCAACATATTCAGTTTCACAAAGCATTTATAACACATTAAAAGTTGTGCCTATTTCTAGAAAATTATTAGAAGTGCCAATCAAGAACGATAACCATCCGCCCAAGTTGATCACCAAAGCACCAAAATTTGTTCTCGATTGATTTGAGCGGATTAGAGTTGTCTACTTTCAAGAGCACCAAAAAATTTATAGAAATCCGGCGTATCTGAATCTGGCGACTTGGTTTGAATTTAAAAGTGTAACTTCTTATTTTTGAAAGCATGCAAGTAAATTGCACCGACCAAAAAAGCTAGTAGTTGAATTTATCTCACAGATTTTGTTAGTAAATGCCGTGAAAATGCTATTTAAACACCCATCTAAAGAAAGGTTGTAATTTTCAATATATTGACTCTCACGTAGCGTAATCAATTCATTGAAAATCCATCTATTTTTTTTTTTGTCAATTATACATAACAAGAACTTCACAGTACTTGTTAACAAGACTGATCTTCTTAATAGGTATTTGTTAATCAATCCATCGACCCTGGGGCTTGTTCACTGTTCAGTGGTATTACGACTTCAGCCCCTTCGTCCTCTTTCCCGCGGACGGGACTATGGTCAGTTACGCCGTTGTTAAAGGAGTCAACAAGCAAGCCGACAGTCGAGAAAGATAAAGCGGAACACAAGAATTGGAGAATTTTCTATATAATTCGGCATGTTTTGAAAATAGTGCTTAGAGCCTGTTTAGATGAATATCTAGGTAATATATCAATCAAGATATACACACAATCTTGAGAGATATGGAGAATTAACATGATTATTGCCTGTACCCATCGAGGCGAGACGACAACCGCAAGGGACGGCCTTGTCTAGGAGAGGCAAGCCCTCACTCGATTTGGCAAGGACCCAAGCGAGGCCGTACCTCACAGCGATTGAGTGCGTCCTCGCCTCGATGGTCAAAGGCAAGGTTGCTTAGCCCTTGTTGGTGGTCTGTCTTATGGTCAGCCACTGGTGAAATGAAATAATAAACAATAAAAAAGAAAGAAAAAAAGGAGAAAAAGAAAATCATGAAATTGCCCTTTGTCATGCCCTTCTTTGAAAAGGACACATTTCATATCCTTATTTAGAAAAAAATTGCACTTTAGATTCTTATTTAAGAAAACGAATACACTTCAATCTCTTATTTGAAGTTTTCTCAAAAATAAATTTGGAACTGACCAGCAGTACCCATGAAATTTTAAAAATTTCCCGCGAAAAAGCTGTAACTCCGAGTCAACTTTAAAATTTCATGACTCCATGTCACTTTAAAATTTCTTTACCATATAATTCCATAGCTTAATAAGCTTTAGAATGAACCTAAAAAGTAAAATCCACACGGATCCGATTTTATTTTTCAATCTTGAAATTTCCTCTGGTTATTTTTTTTTTTGGTTCAAATCCTTTGATTAGTTGATTTGAGGGAAAAATGCATTAGAAGTGTCATAACTTCATGTGACCCTCAAATTGATGCAACAATTTATTGCCGGAATACTTTAGTGTTAAGTCTTGAAAACAAACGATCATTTATAAGTGCCTCTAGCGATAACTTCCCATCTAAAGTCACGTGGCTTTTTTTTTATTATTGATTTTTTAGTCTGACGTGACTTTTAAAAAAAATTAAATCCAACATGGATAGAAGATCAGACCACGTGGCGGTTTGAATAATTTGACTTCATTTTAGTAAACTACAAAGTAGAACAAGATTGCTGCCTCTTTCTCTCTCTAATCGACATGACCAACTCCATCGATTCCTCTCTCCAAGAAAATGAAGCTCCGCCACCTCTCATTTCTTCACTTTCTCCATCCTCGAAAAAAAATCCAACGTCTTTCTTCTTCCATCGAACAATTTCAAGGCATCCTGTGTTCTGAGTCGTCTGATGAACGTGGGTGCGATCGCCAGTTTGTGCCAAGTGCTTGAATTCATCGAGTGTGCTTTGGTTTTGTTCTTGCCCCCGGAAGTTTGACGATAAAGCGATCACATAAAAGATAAATCAAATCTCCAAAATAGAAAGATGTTGGAGATTATTTCGAGGATGGACGTGGATGCGTCGCCATTTTGTGCCAAGTGCATGAATCCATGAGTGTGCTTTGGTTTTGTTCTTGTCCATGGAAGTTTCACGATAAAACTATGACATAAAGAGAAATAAAATCTCCAAAATGTTGAATGATTATACTTGTTGACACTTGTATTTTTTTCAACGATCAAAATTAGAAAATTCGAAATCTTCGATCGCGGCAAGTCTCGTTTCTTGACAAGAAAATTAGCTTAAGCGTCCTTATTCTCTCAATAGAATGTAGAAATTGGGAGCATTTTTTTTCATTAGTCATCAGGATTTTTTTTAAATAAATCAATAGTTGACTCTTTTGGGTTGACTTGTGGTAAAAACCTAAAAAAGGAAAAGCCAGCTCTAGGTAAAAGATTAGAAGAACTTAAAAGAATTATATATATCTGTCAATTTAGCATAGGCGTGTGGAAATTATGCTTTTAGATTTCAAATTTTCATAAAAATGGCCAAAATGTTGATTTTTTGGTCAAACATAAGAATTCGACACATGACCATACAGTTAGAATTACATTAGTCTCTAATTTTTTTTTTGGGGTCCTTTTTATTTAGAGACAATAAAATCGAGACCTCAGATCCGGCTAAACAAGTTTTAACCTATGAAGCCGGTCAACCATTGAAAGCAAAGATTTGGCACCCCACGATCTATTCACTTAAGCTCCCGCTCCTCTCCATCGCGCTAAGTAGCATGATGACACAAAACTCTAGAAGGAACCTCATTTTATCCTCTTCAGATTGGAGGTTGGCGGCTAAGAAGAGGTAAAAAATGGGGTCCTCTATTTTCATTCAGGAACGCTCACGTGGACTCCTCAAAGATTCTTCGGCTAACTTGGCAGAACTCCACACACTTCACACTTTGGCGCCACCACCGTCCGATGTCCTCCCTCCGACCACTAACCTCCAGTGTCCCCTTTGTCCCAGGCATTCTTCGGCTCCCAATGCCTCTCTTCCATCTCCCCGTCTTCAAGACTTCCGAGGTAACGCATCCGTCTTTCTGTTTGTTCTGTCGTCCTCTGAGTATCCCGGATGGATTCCAGTGAAAATGAGAGACGAAAATTCATCACGTGTGGAGTTTGATCCCTGTACCTTTCACATTCGTTCACCAATGTTCGTTATTTGGTTGAGGTTTCTTCGATTTTCACTTCTGTAAAACAAGTCTTCCTTGAACTTGTTCCGTTTAGATGCCTTGTTGCGGCTTGTGTCTTGTTTGATTCTTACTATGTCTATGACGTCTACATGCACAATATGTGGTTAAGGCCCTCTGTGTCACTGAATGAAGCTTGGGGTCAGTTCGATGGGCCCATTTGGTTTGTCGGAAATTGAGTTTGCTTGTCGTTGTGAAAATTCCTAAAGCAACATGTCTAGAAAAAATTAATTATTACGCGGCATTGAGCTCGGAAACTTGAAAAATTTGTTAACTAGAAGTTCGTAGGGGACAGACAGAACGAGCTTTGGCTTCATAGGTTGCACGTCCAGAACTGAGATCGTTTGCCAGGGCTTAACCCTCTTGAAATCTGGGTGTCCTATGCTGGTCCTGTGGCCTGAAAAGTTTCAGGCTGAATATATTGACAGTTTTTAATAGTTGCGCGGTAGGAGAAAATTTAGGAAGTGTTGTCGCATAAATTTGTATAAACAGAATTAAAATTGAAGGACTAACCAGAATTCAAGTGCAAACGAATACTCGAAATGTAAATAAATAATCCGAACCCAATGAACTCACGTTGTGTCCTTAAGATAAATTTGTCTCCTCAATTATTACTCAAGGTTATTGGACAATTGTCTCCCAAGATAGAACGGTTTGACTGTCCTTTGAAGCGGTACTTGTTCAAAGGACACCTTCGAACGCAACCTTCATAGAACACTCGCACAAATGATGAGTAATGAAGTACGAATGAAGGGAAAATCAACCGTCACAATACGACAGTCAGGGTTTGTATTTATAGACAAAAAATGTGAAGACTCACAATATATAATGGATATGAAGAACCATGAACTGAAATAGTTCAATTGAACAATCGTATTTGTTCGCTCTTTTTCAAACAGACAATCATGCTCGTTTGAACCAACATGTTTCGAACACTCATGTTCATTCGCTATTTTCTGAACAAACGTGTTTGTTCAAAGAAAATTTTGAACAAACACATCTATTCAAAGTTTGTTCGATTTTTAAAAATAATAAAATAAAATCGATGGAAATAATAATAATAATAAATTCGAATAGGCTAGGCTCGGGCCGAACTGAGCCGGTCGACCGATGGGTGGGCGGCAATGGCGCACGCGCGTGGGCTGACTTAACTTTGTATAGGTCCTCTCCTATTCACAAAAGTGGGGTGTCCCTTGGAGCCCAAACCTATTTGTGAGATTTCAATATTTAAACTTATTTTTCATCTCTCTTCTGCCTAATGTGGGATTCCTCCATTCGCACTTCCCTTTCACATACTATGGGATTGAGACACCAAAACCCAACAGAAAGATCATAAACTATGAAGTTGTATTGGACTATAGCTTCGATTTGGCGAGTGGATCTTAGTCCTTTATTTGGTCATTTAAGTGTTGCATGAAAACACTTCACTTTCTCAATTTCCCTACCATAAGTCAATTTGATAGTGAAATTCGTTTGATAAAATCACTTTTGAAATAGAAATTCATTTTGTAAAAAAATTGACTTATGATAGAATTTTCTACTCGTGGTTGAATTTTCTACTTCTGGTTGGATTTTTGGTCAACTTTGAGAAGTTTACTTTTCGGCTCCAGAATCACTTCTTCGATTACATGAGTGCCTCAGCCGACCACCGTTGCTAGTCGTGAAATGGACGCTGGCTACCTATGCCGCCGGTCGTTGGTTGCCGCCGCCACCGGACGTTGGCTGCCGCCAAAGATTTTGTTAATAATGTTCAAAAATAGAAATTTTTTCAATCTTTACCAAACGAATTTCTTTGATTAGAAATCAATCTAGAGTAGAAGTAGAAAAATCAACTTTTTCTTTTTAGGAGAAGTAGAGAAATCAATTTCTGATCAGAAATTTTTAGGCGTGCATGGCAACACTTCTGCTTTAGAAATACCACCAGAAGCAGAAATTGATAAAATTTCTCCATCAAAAGTTGATTTTTGATTAAAAAAAAGGTGTTTGATAAAATTTCTACTTCTTAAATTTCTATTTTTGAAACATTATTAACAAAATCTCCAGCGGTGGTGGTCGGTAGAGACTAGCGTCAGCAGCACCGGTGAATAGCAACTGTAGGGCTGGTGATCGACGATCGGCGGCGACAACGGCAGCGACCGGCGGGAGGCAACTGGCGATCGGGAGGCGCCGACAGGCGGGCGTTGGTCAGCGAAGATCGGTGTAGTTGAAGAAGTGATTTATGAAGTTGAGAAGTGTGACATTCTGATTTCCAGTCAATTTCAGGCTCATTAATGAGAAGTGTATATCTAGAAATGTATTTTAGTCGTATTCCGCTCGAATTTGATCAATTTGAGTAGACTGGCCAAAAGGAAAAGGCTAACGCGAGACGAGGTACGTGGACCTAGGGAACTCGGATAGGAAATGACGCTTTGGCCATAAGGATTGTCGAGGGAACTAGTGATAGACCCTCACAATTACATGACAACCAAAGTCGTCACCAATTGACGAGCTCTAAATGTGATTTGAATCACAGGGTCGACACGCGTAACATCTATAACAGCCATCCGTCGGTTCAGGATAGGTTGGGACACGTTCGACAGAGAAAATCATTAGAAATGAGTCTTGAAAATTGAGAATGGGAAATCAAGAATTCCAACATCATATTCGGATTGGCCGTCGCTCTATCGAAGAGTTTTGGAACGAGAAAAACGACTTTTCTGAACGTCGGGGATAAAATTACCCTTTTGCCCCTCAAGCTTAGAACCTTGCCCAAGCAATTGAAGAAGGGAAATTTGGACATTAAACCCCTCAAGGCTGCCGAAAATCAAGGAGGATTATGGGCCATTGGATCATGTATGATTGACTTGAGGGACAAGTGTCAATGGATGCCTTAAAGAGTAGTCAAGTCAACTATGCCAAACCTACCATTCAAACCATTGACCAAACCTTGAATATATAGTCTTCTCACTCTCTCTCCTCACTCATTTGGCCGGCCACACCCCACAAAACCACCGAAAACCTCTCTTCTTCCTCTCTTCCTCACTCTGCGCCTGCGACTAGAACTGGAGCCGCTGTTCGGCCATTCCGACGCCAGTTTCTGGCCACCATCCGACCGCCAGCCAACCACACCAATGAAGCTCTACGTCTTGCCGACATCCTCGAACAAGAATCACGGCATTTGGAGCACCGAGGAGTCTCGAGCAAGCATTTTCCCGAAAGCCGACATATTCTGCTTGAACCTGAGGTAGGTTCGGTTTCTAGTCCCTTTGAAGGCCTAAATCTTAGATTTTTGGAGTCAAACTTGTGGAGATCTAGTAGACATGTAGATGAATTTGTGATAAAAATTGGGGTTCAATTTGATGATGTTTTGATAATGAACCGGTCTTGTAAATCATGGACAGAATCTACCGGGAAAACTAACTTGAGGAATCCGGCGACGTTCGACGAGTTTTTAGTGACTAATCGACTTCAAATCTTCGGCGAGACCCCTAAACCTTTAGATAGAATGTTAAGAGGTAGGATGAGGGTTAAATGATGGATTTGGAGGAGATTTGGGCATGGATACATTCGGTTTACATAGAACCGAACATAGCCCGGTTCTGTTCTATGCAAATCGAATTTGTGAGGGCTGTTGGCATTGGATTTTGAGCCTCAAATTGGTAATTAAGGCATGTTAAGATGATAAGGATTATGCTATGGAGGATTAGGATTCATGGATTGAGGAATTGGGCATGAAAATTGACGGATTGGTTGGATTTTATTAGGTTGCGCGGTGAGCACGGACTTGGACCATTGGGGGCCGAAACCTAGAGGGCTCAAGAAGTGCAATTGTGTTGTCAAATTCAAGATAAGGAATTCCTAACCTTATGCTAAGAAAATTGGACTCTGTTGGGCGAGTCGAACAAGGTTAAGATGATTTTCTTGAGGAGTTTAGTTTGATTGGCCTTGTGAATGCCAAGAGAGTGTAAATGATTTGAATAATTGCACATGCATAACTCTTGAGTATTGACCTCATTTGTATGTGTATTGTATCGCCTTGCATGTCATGAATCTTTGAATTGTGCCTGAATTGCACATGTCGTCATGTATGAAAAAAGAATTGAAAAGCATGGCATAAACATGACATGGCGAGGCCCTGAGGTGTATGAAACGCGGGGTGGAAGGTGGATACCCTGATGCGACAAGATCGTGGGGTGGAGTTGATGTTGTGTGGCGCCCTGATACGAACTAATCGTGGGGTTATGATGGCCACGATCCGGATGCGAACTATTCGCGGGACGGAGGAATGAGGCGATGATATTGGCCTAGAGAATTATTGAAACCTGATGTGTTTACGTGGGTTGCCAGTGGTGCCCTGATGCGATCTAATCGCGAGGTTATGATGGCCACGGTCCTGATGCGAACTATTCGCGGGACGGAGGAATAAGGTGATGATATTGGCTTGGAGAATCATTGGAACCTGATGCGTTTATGCGGGTTGCCAGTGGTGCCTTGATGCGATCTAATCGCGAGATGAAGATATGAGGTGTTGGTACTGGCCTGGAGAATCATTGGAACCTGATGCGTTTACGCGAGTTGTCAATACGGTCTGATGCGTTTACGCGGACCGAGCCTGATGCGATCTAATCACGGGCATGAGAATGAGGCGAGGGGGAAAGGATGATTGTGGTGAGGTGGCAGGATGAGTTGTGTATGAACCTCTAAGTGTGATATGATACCATATTTGCATGCATGTCACCTGTGTATGGTTATTTATATTTGAATTGACTGATATGTCTATGAGTTGAACTATAGGGGTATATGACTGCCTGAGTAGACGGTCGGCCTAACCTAGGGTTTGGACCCACCTTACTGAGATTTATATCTCACCCTAGTGGGAGCTTAACTTTTTCAAGTTCCAAGCGAAGGAAGTACGAACTTGCCAAGGATTGACATTTAAAGGGATAGTTGATCAACTAAGCTTAAGAGGGTTACAAGTTATGGATTTACAATTGTGACTTTAAGGATTGTCCTTCTGATTGGTGGATTAGGAATTGAACCTTTGGGAATTGGTTAATGTAATCTTGATGTACCCTTGTGTCCTAAGTCATCAGGTATTGTTGTATTTATTGATTGGAGTTGGCATCGCTTTCACATGTACATTTGTTTAGAGTTGTAAGTTATTGGTCGTTGGATCCTAGAGTTGTCATAAAGGAACGGCTTGGTGGGATGCTCTCGTGCTCGCCGGGTTCGGGGCGTGACATCCCCACTTGTTTGGTATCAGAGCAAGATCAGCTCGATCCAATGTGATTGAGACTTGGAATGATAAGGAGCGATGACTTGAGGACGATTAGGTAGTGAGACCTTTAGGGATTAACATGGATTGCTAAACCTTGAGGACTATAGGCTTGAACTGGTGTAGTATTTTAATGGTCCTAGTGCTGATTTAAGGGATGATCTTGAATGGTTTTATGATTAAGGCTCACAAGGAAGCGAATAAAAATTGAGGAGTGATGAGCTTGAATTTGAGGTTGCTAGAGAATAAATTATGAATGAAAGTTCAATTGTGGTATATGATTGTGATCTTGGTTTGCCAATGACCTAACTTGAGGAGTACGAGTTATAAAGAGGCGGCTGATATTAGTGGATTCAGGCTTGAATTGCGTGATATTTTGATGGTTTAGCTATCAATTATCATTGACAGTCTTGGATGATATGAGATGAGATGCATACCAGGGAGCAGATAAGGAATATATGATTAAAGGCCAGTCGTGATCGAATGCTTATGGATTTGACATAATTAGCGACTTCACTTGAGGTGTATGGTTAAATATAGGCAATTAATCTGCGAGCTATGATGGTCATTGATGGAATTAAAACTCTTAAAGGGATAGAAATTGATCTAAAGACGATTTTGACATGACAAGTGGTGAGGATCGTCATGCGGTGCACGTGTTTATAGTTATGAAATGTAAGTTGATGAGGGTGCATGCATGAACTTATCGTTGTTAGACTTAATAAACTGTCGCTTGGTATGGGACAAGTTGATGAGATACCTATAAACTGTAATGAAACATGATATGGGAAATGTGAAACGGGGCTTTCTCCGTAGATGTATGACTTAAGACAACTTGCAACGGCTAGGTCTAATAAGGGAGGGGAGTGATCGCCGGGACAGAGAGGTTCGGACAAGGAGCGGCTCCTGACGGGCTTCTAAGATGGCAAGAGGCAGGAATGACCTAAGTCATAACTTGAAATGGGAAGTCTAGGTATCAGGTTAAGTCCGATTGAGGATAAGAGATGTATGACACGAGATTGATCCTCATCAAGAATGATCGAAAGTGGCATGACATGCGTAATGGCGCCTATGAGTGGCATGGTTAAAAGTTTCATGCTTGATAGTGGATGCCATTGGAAAAAGAAAAGTGATGGTTATGATGGGCCTGTTAGGCATGTTTGATGATTAGCCTCATGTGATTGGCTTAGCCAAGGTATAACTGAGAGGTTAGACGACGTAAGGGTTTATACCTATTGAATTGAGGCATGCTGAGAATGAGATAGTCTATTGTGATTATGCTAGAGTGGCGGATGCCTTTAGGCTTAAAGTATGAGCTGTTGACTCGGTGAATTGATACCTTGAGTGCTTGTTTGACAGTTGCCTAGTTGAGGCTAGCCTAGTAATGGCTGTTAGTGGAGAAGTTGCCTCATTAAGACTGGCTCGATGAATGATTGCAGATCAAGGATGATTTGAGATCCTTAAATATTTGGCAATTAGTTGAGAGTTGCATAGGGACCACAGGATGGTTGCTTGATGGTGAAAGATAATGAGATGAGCAGCCTAAGACTGCTAGACTCGAGTAGTGACTTAAGTCTTTAATTCCTGGAGGGAATCATAGAGGTTCAAGTGACATGAGAACCTCATAAGGTTGAACGATCGAGGTACGGTCGTAGAAGAGCATTGGGCTCGAGTATGTAAGATATGGGAAAATCCAAGAACTAAGAAGGATCATGGGAATTGAGTAAAGATGAGCGATTGGAGTATGTGTACTAAAAGGAAAATACGGCTCGATCTGTTGATCGTACGAGATCTAAGAGCTGAATGGGTCGTAGGAACTTTAAATGAAAATGAGGAAATTTGTTGGCTAAGCAAGCTCGAGGAGGAGCTGCCATGATTCTCTAAGTCACTGTGGTGATAAATGCTAGTGTTGATGAGTTAAAGTGATGAAAGTCACGAAGAAGGTGACTCTGAGTTAGTCTTTTCGAAATTGAATGTGTGGGAAGTACCACGAGAGCTTGGAAAAGCTTGTAAGATTATGTATAAGGTTGAGATTGATTGAATCGGGTAGAGGGATGAGATTTGAAATTGTCTCCCTATGGATTGATGATCTTGTAAGGAAACCGCAGAGGTTTTGGGTACATCAAGGAAAGAAAGTGACCATGGCAGATTGTAGCTTTAAGAAGCTATTGATAATTGGTGAAAGGTTACTAGGGGAAGAGTTTCCTCGAAGACATGAGATCTGCCTAGACGACCTCTGTTGAGTTATTCAACAGAAAATATCCTTCTAAGATTGCTCGAAAGCAAAGGTTGTAGGGATCCTGATAGTTTTGTAAGGATCAGAGGATGATTGACCAATGTGAGACAGAGTTCTCAAGGTTCCCTAAGTATATTAAAAGTCATTTGAATAAGATAAGTAAATTCCTGAGTGGATTAAAACTTGAAAACCTTATGACTGGTTGTTATTCCTGATTTTGAGGAATGGAGATGAGACTCAGTAAAAGAAGAGAATGATCGAAAGACTTATGAATAAGAAAACTCCTGCCCATGGATTACGAGCAAAGAGATGTTCATTATGAATATGGAACGTGCCTACGGGAAATGGCTGATTACCTGGGCGTAAGACACATGATAGAAAATGGGTAGCTCGTCTTTTCCATATAGTAGGAGTCGAGAAAGAATTAGCATGCTAATTTGCCTGGAATTAATAATTTTCTGGGATCGGTTGATTGAATTGGAACCATGAGAAATGAAATCATGAGTTGCTGTTCCCTAAAGAATATGGCATTGTTCTTAAAGGGCGATTGAACCATGAAATGGTCATTGACAAAAAGAAAAGTGAATGGACTTGATAGTCCAGATTGGTTGTTATTTTAGTAAATGATTTAGTAAATGAAACGAGCACTTAGAGAATACTTGCAAGTGATTTGAGGTAATCGAATTGAGCATTTGACAAGTGAACTAGTGGAGACCTAGGGGCGAACAGATATCGTCACTTGAGGTAACTGAGTTATGGAAAGGAGAATGTGAAAGCATGGTGGCATTTGAATCCTAGAGTAAAGGTATCGCCGTCGGCGTAGACTCTAAGGTTACTGTCCTATAGAATGGGAAGGACAAGGTGAATTTGAAGTGAGAAAATGCCACGGAGTTATGTAGTTTCTTCCTTAGGATAAGAGACCCTATTGTAAGAGGAAGAAAAACTCTAAATTGTCTTAGTATTATGATTAAGCGTCTGTATCGAGAAAGAAGACGCAGAACTTGAATGACTCCTGGAAGCGAAATTGGAGAGACAGTCTTATAGACAATGTTGAATTTCAAGATGATGTTGACGTTCAGCGGAACGAACGGAATTGGGATAAGGTCACCTTAATGAGTTGTGGAACTCAGAGGCTAAAGCACTAATGTTTTTCAAGAGAAGAGTGATAAGGATAAATAAAATGTTGTGCGGTCCTAGAAGAGATCCATGGCAACAAAGAGCCAAGGTCTGAGCTCTCAAGTGTGAAGTGCGAGGAATAGTTGGAAGATTCGACACTTAGTAGAAAGAAATTGATAATGGTGGAATTAAGTGCCCAAGGAAAGATTGAGTTGGCCGTTACCATCTCGAAAGACGATGGTTGAACTCTTGTAAGGAGCCATGAGAAATATGAACAGTTATGAGGATGTCATATGGGCTCTGAGGAAATGTCTATTGAATGCTAAATGTGAAGAGCGCAAGTTGTGAACCTGATGAAGTAGGATTCACACATTGGAATAAGTGATAAATCCTTCGAAGATTGGAATAAGAGATGAATCGACTATAGTCGATGTGAGTTGCGGAAAGTGCAAGCTTCTTGGGATTGATGAATTGCAATAGATGGACCGTGGGAAGATTCCCCACCAGAGCTGTTCCAATGATGAAATGGGTTAAATATAAGATGTAATGTGAAGGGATGAACAGACGTGAATTGCACTTTCGAGGACTTGAGTCAAGTGGATGCCTGCATTGGTAGTGGCATTTCTGTTTGGAATCAAAAGAGTGGATAGAGTCTTGATGATGTGATGTGGAAAGGAAATTTGAGGCGTAGCAAGGCGATTTGAAGTGGGTATCACATGTACGCCATGATAGTAAGGCCACATGAGTTGCAATGCTTAGAGCTCGCGACAAAGTTTGAGAAACCTTGCTTGAGTGGAAAGAGGTTTGAGTTAATATCTACCATAATAAAATAACGTAGTAATTTCTCAAGAAAAATTGAATGAGAGGCAATGCCGAAAGATGAAATTGCTTGTTGATGTAGGAGCGTTGCTTGTGCAAGGAAAAACCTCGAAGTTATGTGAACTAAAGGAGGTTGAGGGTATGGACTGCTTAAAGGGATTTGAAGGCGAGACATGTGGAACGAAGAGATCACCCAAGTGTTGTTATAGCGATGTTCATATCGCTAAGGAATGGTGAATTGCTTAACGGATGCTTACAATTGAGAGTTGAGCATTGAGTAATGGACAATGGAAGAACAGACCTTCCCTCAAGAAATAAGAGATTCAACTTTTAAATTGAAAGTTTGCTAATGGACTAGTGTGATGGCTACCGAAAATGCCTAGCCTAAGGGCCAGAAGGAAATTGAGGTGCCACCATGATTAAACATCGATACTAGACGGATTATAGGAATGGATGGTACCCTTGAGGCCTATGGACGAAAGTACAAGTCCAGCATTGAAGGGAAACTTAAGGAGACAACCTCATTGAAATTCGAAGGGAGAATTATGGTGTTTCCTGGGATGGCACAAAGATGTGCCAAGATATATACATATACTACTGGCGATAAGGATCGGAGAGGGAAATTAATATACTGTATGGTCAAGCACTGTACATGTCAATAAAAGAGGAGAACATGACCATGAAAGTTGAAGGACCACTTTGATCTAAGGGAATTTTCGGATGGAGTCGAGAATGGATTGCTACGGAAGTAACCATGTAAATGTTCAAGGAGTTAAAAGGGCCATAACTCGATTTAATTAATGGAGGGCAAATTGACAAAGTCCTTGAATCTCTATTGGCGTGAAAGGTAGCTTGAAAGGAGTAATACACCGAATGGTATAGACGTTAAAGAATGCATTCTAACGCGGGCTAGTATTAGTGGTGATGAACAAATGAAAAAGATAATGTGAATGCTCGACGAGGAACTATTAATGGATGTTAGGAGTATCAAAGGAGAAAGGAGAGAAGCAAATCAAATCGAGGACTGAAGGAGACAAGTCCTAGAGAAAGATGGCCTTAGGTCGGAAAGGACGAGAAAAAATGTCAAGTCATGGGAGGGACAATTCGGAATATTGAGAAGGTGATGAGACGCCAATACTCCAGAGGACAGGATGGTTAGAAGGTTGAAATTTCGAGGACGAAATTTCTTTAAGGGGGGAAGAGTTGTGACATTCTGATTTCTAGTCAATTTCAGGCTCATAATGAGAAGTACATATCTAGAAATGTATTTCAGTTGTATTCTGCTCGAATCTGATCAATTCGAGTAGACTAACCAAAAGGGAAAGGCTAACGCGAGATGAGGTACGTGGGCGTAGGGAACTCAGATAGGAAATAGGAAATGACGCTTTGGCCATAAGGATTGTCGAGGGAACTAGTGATAGACCCTCACAATTACATGACAACTAAAGTCGCCACGAATTGACGAACTCTAAATGTGATTTGAATCACAGGGTCGATACGCGTAACGTCTGCAATAGCCGCCCGTCGGTTCGGGATAGGTTGGGACACGTTCGACATAGAAAATCATCATAAATGAGTCTTGAAAATTGAGAATGGAAAATCAAGAATTCCAACATCATATTCGGATTGGCTGTTGCCCTAGAACAAGAAAAACGATGTTCTGAACGTCGACGGTAAAATTACCCTTTTGCCCCTCAAGCTTATAACCTTGCCCAAGCAATTGAAGAAGGGAAATTTGGACATTAAACTCCTCAAGGCTGTTGAAAATCAAGGAGGATTATGGGCCATTGGATCATGCATGATTGACTTGAGGGACAAGTGTCAATGGATGCCTTAAAGAGTAGTTAAGTCAACTATGCCAAACCTACTATTCAAACCATTGACCAAGTCTTGAATATATAGTCTTCTCACTCTCTCTCCTCACTCATTTGGCCGGCCACACCCCACAAAACCACCGAAAACCTCTCTTCTTCCTCTCTTCCTCCCTCTGCGTCGGCGACCAGAACTAGAGCCGCTGTTCGGCCGTTCCGATGCCAGTTTCTGGCCACCATCCGACCTCTGTCCGACCACCCAACGAAGCTCTACGTCTTGCCGACATCTTCGAACAAGAATCACGGCATTTGGAGCACCAAAGAGTCCCGAGCAAGCATTTCCCGAAAGCCGACAGATTCCGCTCCAACCTGAGGTGGGTCCGGTTTCTAGTCCTTTTGAAGGCCGAAATCTTGGAGTTTTGGAATCAAACTTTGTGGAGATCTAGTAGACATGTAATGAATCTGTGATAAAAGTTGGGGTTCAATTTGAAGAATTTTTTACTATGAACCGGTCTTGTAAATCATGGACAGAATCTGCCGAGAAAACTGACTTGAGGAATCCGGCGACATTCGACGAGTTTTCGGCGATCAATCGACTTCAAATCTTCGGCGAAACCCCTAAACCCTTAGATAGACATGTTAAGAGGTAGGATGAGGGTTAAATGATGGATTTGGAGGAGATTTGGGCATGGATACATTCGGTTTACACAGAACCGACCATAACCCGATTTGATTCTGTGCAAACCGAATCTGGGAGGGCTGTTGGTATTGGACTTTGAGCCTTAAATTGGTAATTAAGGCATGTTAAGATGATGAGGATTATGCTATGGAGGATTAGGATTCATGGATTGAGGAATTGGGCATGGAAATTGACGGATTGGTTGGATTTTATTAGGTTACGCGGTGAGCACGGACTTGGACCATTGGGGGCCGAAACTTAGAGGGCTCAAGAAGAGAAATTGTGTTGTCAAATTCAAGGTAAGGGAATTTCTAACCTTATGCTAGGAAGATTGGACTTTATTGGGCGAGTCGGACGAGGTTAAGATGATTTTCTTGAGAAGTTTAGTTTGATTGGCCTTGTGACTGCCAAGAGAGTGTAAATGATTTGAATAATTGCACATGCATGATTCTTGAGTATTGACATCATTTGTATGTGTATTGTATCGCCTTGCATGCCATGATCTTTGAATTGTGCTTGAATTGCATATGTTATCATGTATGGAAAACGAATTGAAAAATATGGTATAAGCATGACATGGCGAGGCCCTGAGGCGTATGAGACGCGGGGCGGAAGGTGGATACCCTGATGCGACGAGATCGCGGGGTGGAGTTGATGTTGTGTGGCGCCCTGATGCGAACTAATCGCGGGGTTATGATGGCCACGGTCCTGATGCGAACTATTCGTGGGACGGAGGAATGAGGCGATGATATTGGCCCGGAGAATCATTGGAACCTGATGCATTTATGTGAGTTGCCAGTGGCGTCCTGATGCGATCTAATTGTGGGGTTATGATGGCCACGGTCCTGATGCGAACTATTCGCGGAACGGAGGAATGAGGTGATGATATTGGCCTGGAGAATAATTGGAAATTGATGCATTTACATGGGTTGCCGTGGTGCCCTGATGCGATCTAATCGAGGGGTTATGATGGCCACGGTCCTGATGCGATCTAATTGCGGGACGGAGATATGAGGCGTTGGTACTGGCCTAGAGAATCATTGGAACCTGATGCGTTTACGCGGGTTGTCAATGACGGTCTGATACGTTTACGCGGACCGAGCATAATGCGATCTAATTGCGGGCATGAGAATGAGGCGAGGGGGAAAGAATGATTGTTGTGAGGTGGTAGGATGAGTTGTGTGTGAACCTCTGAGTGTGATATGATACAATATTTGCATGCTTGTCACCTGTGTATGATTATCTATATTTGAATTGACTAATATGTCTATGAGTTGAACTATTGGGGTATATGACTGCCTAAGTGGACGGTCAGTCTAACCTAAGGTTAGGACCCATCTTACTGAGATTTATATCTCACCCCAGTAGGGGCTTAAATTTTTCTGGTTCTAAGCGAAAGAAGTACGAACTTGCCAAAGATTGACATTTGAAGGGATAGTTGATCAACTGAGCTTAAGAGGCTTCCAAATTATGGATTTACAATTGTGACTTTAAGGATTGTCCTTCTGATTGATGGATTAGGAATTGAACCTTTGGGAATTGGTTAATGTAATCTTGATGTACCATTGCGTCCTAAGTCATCAGGTATTGTTGTATTTATTGATTAGAGTTGGCATTGCTTTCGCATGTACATTTTGTTTAGAGTTGTAAGTTATTGGCCGTTGGATCCTAGAACTATCATAAAGGAACGGCTTGGTGGGATGCTCGCGTGTTCGCCGAGTTCGGGGCGTGACAAGAAGTTACAATTTTTAACTTCTTAAAGTTGGCCAAAAATCCAACCATAAGTAGAAATCTCTTTCAAAAGTGAAAAATCTCAATATTTTTATCAAACGGATTTCAGCTTCAGAATCACTTCTGAAGTGTCTTTACCAAACAGATTTCAGCTTTGGAAGTACTTCTGAAGCAGAAATTCTGCTTCTGAAGTGTTATCATGCGCGCCCTAAGAAGTTGTCCAGAAGTGTTAACGTGCGCTACCTTAGACCTTTTAGCTAGATTGTTAGTTCGGTATTTTTTTGTGGGCCGAATTGGGAAAGCAATAAACTAGGAAATCGTAGAGAACGCCTAAAATTTTCACAAGAGCTGAGTCTGTATTTTTCTTTATCGCTGAATTGTGCCCCTTCGACTTTGTAAGGAAACAATATTAGGAAGTTTTCGAATTTCCTTGCATATTATTGTCAACAATAGCTCTTGCTAAAACTTTGTATACATGGAAGAAGGAAGCTCATGATGATAAAGCTAAGACTAGAGGAAGAAAATAAACGAGGTTTTGAATTTGGAGCGGGGTGGTCTATGATTTTCTCTTACGCTAATCAAATAGAATAGTGGGATAGTTATCAAAAAGCCATCTCTGATTTTCTTCATTCTAATAACAATCTACATTCCGTGTTTTGAAAACCTACAAATTAAATTATAGAGAAAGTTCCAAACAAAGGCTTAAAGTGTCCTCATTTTCTCAAATGAGAATCTGAGGTAGACCTCGTTTCAAATAAGAGTTTAAAATGATCTTATTGTTTCAAAGAAGAGTATAGCCAGATGGCATTTTTGTCATTTACTTTTTTGAATTCAAAAATTTAAATGACGAAAATCCCCTTCGGCCAGGCTCTTTTTTGAATAATTAGGGCATTTCAAACCCGTCTTTGAAACAATATCCATTTGAGGATTTTTTTTGATAAAATAAACGTACTTTGTGTCCTTATTTGAATTTTTTTTAAACAATGAAAGACGGCTTTTTCTTTTTGTTAAACAAAGCAATTGACTTTGCACATCAGTAAGATCGTTGGACTTTTTCTGATGCCTCCCGTACATTGCACATGGTGATATTCTAGTATGCTTCAGTTTCGACAAACAGCACGAACGAGGACAAGGCACATCTTTGGATGCGGCTACCAACGTAGAAAACAAAAGTTACGTAGGATGTAAGTTCACAAAATAAAGCAAACGATCGCCCAAATTTTAGAGGACTTCTGTTACACAACTTTGCAAGAAACCTACAAGGTAAGGACCCCCAACAATTTTATGGAGGATTAGACCACTATTTGTACTTTAAACGCCAATTCTCCCGGTCTCTGCTGAAATAGATCCCCTCGGGTCTAATGAACCATATGCAAACCATGTTTTTGGCATCTGGTGCATCTCTCCTCCTCCTCCTGAATGCATCGAAACTCCTTTCTTTCTCGCCCCATTCCACCCGGCAAAAGAAAAGAGTGGTCTGTTAGGATGTGCACGTGTGAGTTTTGTTAGAAGAATCTTACATTGAAGAATTAATGTGGTGTTGAGCACTTAATATATCCAAGTTAGCCCATAACTCGTTAGCAAGCTTTTGAGTTAAGATGAGTTTGACTGAATATGTTAACGGGCTTGGACATGGGCTCTCTCTTGGTGATCTCCACGAAAGAAGGTATTGGACTTCTGCTGCATACTCCCAACAAATGGTATCAAAGCCGATGGTTGATGTCCCCCATGCGGTTGCTGAGCAGGCCCAAAGGTAGAATTCATGATTATGAAACTGGGCTATTGAACTTGAGATAAGTTGATGCAGAAGGATACCTGAATTAAGGGGGAGCAAATCTAACACTGGAGTTCATACATGAGGGGGAAATTGTTAGGATGTGCACGTGTGAGTTGTGTTAGAAGAGTATCACATTGAAAAATTAATGTGGTGTTGAGTACTTAATATTAACCAAATTGGCCCATAATTTATTAACTTAAGCTTTTGAATTAAGATGGGTTTGACTAGATAAGTTAACGTACTCGGACATGGGGTCACTCTTGGCGATCTCTCCGAAAGAATGTATTGTATTTATGCTGCGCACTCCCAACATGGTATTCCAAAAGTTTACTTTGAAGACGATTATATATACCTTGCCAGGCCTAAGTAACTTCACCCCACCCCCAGATCGTTGTTCCTGGACTTACGGTGAACGTGCAATTCCGGCGGCGGGTCGGGCAAGGCGTTGATGATGCGAATGTGATAATTATGAAAAAAGGGCACTTGATGGATCATCGGCGGATGCAGTTGGAAAGGCAAAGGATATCATGAGCTCTAAAAGGACCAGAAACACATAGGTGATGAAGATGGTCCTCATCGTTTGAAGCCGGTGATGGGGACTCTTGCACATCGTTCGTTTCTGTGGAGACGCTCGCATAAATGAGAGAAATGCGTTGACGTTGGAAGTACTTAGGAAAATAAGACTTTTTTTTGGTCAAATAGTAAAAGAAGACTCATTGGTGACATTTTTGTCCATTTCTCTCTCTAAGGTCAAGATATTCAGGATTACAAAGCACTTACAGCACATTAAAAGTTTTGTCTGTTTCTGGAAAATTATTTTTAAGTACTCCTCAGGCGTGGCCGGTTCGGCGGAACCGGCGGTTCCGCTTCCTCAAAATGGTGGAAACGGAACCGGCTCTTGAAGGGGCGGTCCCGGTTTCGGTTCGGAACCGCCGGTTCCAGGCCCGGTTCCGCGGTTCAAAATTGAAAATCAGGGCCAAGAGAAGAGGGCTTCATAGCGGGGGGTGCTCGAGGTGGCGCTGGCGCTCGAGGACAAGGTCGCGGGTCGTCGAAAATTGAAGTCAGCGTCGAGGTCACATTCGAGGGCATCTTTGCGAGGGCCAGGGGGTGAAGTTGTTGAGGTTGCGGCGGCGAGGAATAGAGGAGAGAGCGGAGGGAGTCGAGCTCGTCGGAGGACCTGAGGAAGAGAGAAGGGCACTGGACGAAGAAAAAGAGAAAGAAGATCAAGAGGAAAGCAGGAAGAAGAAGCACAGGAGAGAGAGGAGGTGAGGGGTCTATCATTTATTATCTCACACTCGTACAACAGGGCGAGAGGGGAAAAGAGAATGTGTCAGGTGGGAGGTGGGTGGGCGGGAAAGAGACGTGGATTAAAGAGAAATTTGATGGCTTGTCTGAGTTGTCTCGTATCTATTTATATATTTAGTCTCCCTTTTTTTTAAGTTGGCGAAAAATGTGGAACCGGAGCCTGCATTCAAGTCGAACCGTGGGCCCGGTCAATGGGCCGGTTCCGGGCCCACGGTTCAATTTGTCCATGTATACCTCCCTCATGAACAATTTCGCCTCACCAATCCCCAAAATTTGTTCTTGATTGATTTGAGCTGTTTAGAGCAGCGTATTTCAAGAACATCTAAAATGTGATGGAAATCTGGCGTATATGGACTTGATTTGAATGAAAAAAACGGAATTTTTTACTGCTGAAAGTGTGCAACCATTAAAGTGGACCGATCATAAAGACTAGTAGTTGAAGATATCTCATGAATTTTGTTAATAAAGATGGTGACAAAAGTTGTTAAGCACCATATTAAGTTGTGATTTTCGATATTTTGAGTCTCTCTGCCGTAATCAATTCATTGAAATCGAAATATTTTCGTGTCAATTATACATATAAATAATATAGAGGAATTTGTTAACAAGACTGATCTTGTTAATAGGCTGCATTAATGAACTTACACATGTTATCATCAATCAGTTTGTATTAATATTTTTTAGAAGCCAGATAAAGTTTGTTTTTATCGACATATTTTATGGAGACTTCGAGCGATGCAAGTATAACATTCGGTATTTCTATAGAAAATTTTAATTGAAATATGCAAAATATTCCTTCACAAAAAATTCAAGCATATAATCCGGAAACGAGTGTGAAGAACCAACTTTCTAGTGGCCTATGGCTTGATAAGCTCGTACGATGATGAAAGTTTTGGACAAAAGCTAGCGGAAGGTAAAATGCAGCCTAATTTTCAATTTAAATGTTTGATCTAAAATTAGCTTAAAACCAATGCAGCTTACTCCTTAGGTCAATTTTTTTTTGTCTCCCTAGTCGCTTATAGACACCAAAATTGTACCTGGGTTTGATCGGATTTTGACCCAAAGTCAACCTCTTCAATATTTTGGTCGATAGCACAGTTAGATTATGTTATATGAGAGATTTCCAATCAGCCTAATTTGATCAAATCAAACAGCCGAACGGCAAGAAATCCAAAATTTACCAGTGTAAAGGATCTCGATATGAGCATGACGATACCAAAATCGCCAAAATCTGACCATTCACATGCCACCACGCGCTGCCTAAATGCTTGGCGCGTGGCCGACACACGTGCCGGTTCTCAAAACAGGCCAAAGAGCTAGTTCAGCCGATTCGATTCAATAGGGATCGGTCCAATTGCTACAGTCCGAACTCCGATCCAACCCCCCGATCCGACCACCGATCCAACCAGGTCCAGTCCAAATGTTGACCGGTCATATCGGTTAACGATCAACGTCAATGGCGGTGGGGTTTCTGACATCAACCATGATGTCATCTTGACACATGGCGGCCTCTGGAGAGGTAGTGCCGGCCATGCCTCGTGTCGCCCTCTCATAAGGTAGCGATGCCACGTTGACGTCACATAGCAAAGGCGGTTCCTTAGCGTGTAGGGCGCATGGCATGACGAATCGCCGTGCCTGTGGCTTCCAGCCACGTATCCTCTAGTGGCCGACAACCACTCTTCGGACTTATCTCAATGGGTAGATTCCAAATATGTAATCAATCACAAATTTCATCAAAGGGATTTTCCAAAAACAAGCAAAAATCGAAGATTTTCTATCTAAACTCCAACAACTCAAATCTCCTCCTCTAGTCATGCGCCACCCACCAAAAGGACCGCCTCATCACGAGGAATCCAAATACGTAATCAAAATCAACTTTCATCCGTTGAAATTTCATAAAACAAGCAAAAATTGAACATTCCAGTTTCGAACTACGGCAACTTTGATACCAACTGTTGATCGTCCAAACTACCATCCGTTATCACAGACGACACCTTAGAGTCACCATAATCGAAAGTCGGAAACAAAACAATAGAGGGAAAGGAATTCGTGCACCTGATTCGCGATTCGTCGTTCTTGATGCGAAAATCTAACGATCCGAAGTTCGAGGCATGATTCGAGACTCAACATTTCCCCTCTATGACCCTCTCAATGTCTGGCATCAGTGAGACAGAGCTTCAGTATGGCCTATGAAGTTGTGGCGGTTAGAGGGAGGCGCACTATCCCTATTTATCAAGTTTTAGCTGGGCTCTCTCACCACGGATCGAGCCGAACTCAACTCACACTAGCCAGAACTATATTAGGTCCATTTAAATTATGTATTTTCCATTTTTATTAGGTCAACTTCGTAAATAATAAATTAATCCCGTAATATGGTAATTATAATTTTAATTAATGTAGAACATGTCAGGAAAACTCTTACACGGACAAGGAGGAAGCAGTAGCCGGATGATCGTGGGCATTACCAAGCGCGAGAGTTGATGTTCGAGCAAATGCTTGCGTCACCTTCCTCGACCTGATTGTTGGGATAAAAGCGGGGCAAGCATTTGCTCAAATACCGGCTCTGCCACTTGGTGATGTTTCCTTCCTACAGATCATTGACCTCCTTCCTCGCACAGCACGACATTCATATGCTCTTTGTGCCACCGAATATTATATTTGGAGAACCATCTAGGAATAAGCTGCCGACAACAGCGAAAAGCTATTTACATACATCCATACAATCAACAAGCCAGACATGAAATGCGACCCGTTCTTGCCGCTCTTGTTGCCATTACTGCAATTTTATGGGGGTCTATGTGTATAGATTGCATATATCACTAGGCCGTTCATAGAGTTGAATGTCTTTAATACTTGCGAGACCTTTTTTTGGGGAAACAGAGCTGAAGTCGAAATCAAAGGCAGTTTCTCGTGCTTCATCTCTTCATCTCTCTTTGTGTTAATGAGCCTTAATGGACGGCCACACCCGGGTTTACTTCAATGTGGTAATGCAATGATCGGAGTTCAGTCTTCCTACTGCACATGGTTCAAGTTTTCTCTAGGTGTTTATGTTAGAATATGTATTTAATATTTAATTATGGGCTTTATTAATTATTATAATAAATATTAATTGATCTAATAAAAAAAAGATATAAACAGTTTCTTATTTAGCCTAATATGATGCTAGATAGTGTGAGCTGACCTTATCTTTAATGAGGGTATAAGTTTCAATCTTTATAAATAGCGCTTAAGTTACTCCTCTAAACCCTGATATTCGCATAACCTCACATAATGAGTCATCAGAAGTGATACGTGGGGGGTCGTCTCTTTGAAGTCATCGCTAAAAACGGTTCATAGAGAATAAGCTTTGAGCATCAGATTGTCGTAATTACACATCAAAAACGATGGCTCCACTTCAAGGTGTGTCAATTTTTAACTTTATAAATATGTGATTCATGTATCTATACGTGTAATTCTAGGGTCGTTGCATACGGATTAATATTACAGCTTTCAATTATTATCAAAGCCAAAATGTTTTAGATATCGAATCATGATTTCGATTATTTTACGGAATTCTATATTCGAACTGTGCTTCGAGCGGCCTGTAAATGAGAACAAGAGCATTCAATGTTTTAGTGTGCGGTTCTGGCTCTATTATGCTTCGTATGGTTCAAGTTTCCTTTGAATAGCTACTGTGACGTCGGTAAAATCAAGTGCATGGTATCTCACCAATGAGCTGTTCATTTTGTTTTTTTCACGATTTTTTTCCCTTCAAAACATGTCTGAACAAATCAAGTTCCACTTTTGTTGTGTATGAAAATATGGTCGTGAGAATGTCAAAATGAGGAAAATATTTTAAAAAAAAGGGAAAGAAAAAGGGGAACTGGGACTCACGTTTTTGTCGTCTCCGTATTATTTTGGGCCGAGAAGATTCAGTGAAGGTTTTTTCTTTTACTTGACTTTCTCTGCACAAGAATCTGTATAAGTAGGCATGGTACATACTTTTTTTTTTCTTTCTCTATATGATCGGATTTTATGAAACACGCCAGTCCTCCTCCCCACGCAAGCTAGGCCTGGGTCCGCACGAGTACGATATGTGCAGGCTGGCGTCACTCAAGCCCGAGTGATCCGATCCGACCCGATGATCGGACTCGACTCATGACCCTCGATCCGACCAGTTGACTATTGACTCGGGTCATCTGATCGAAACGGTCGTTGACCATTTTAGTCGGATTGTATGACCTAGTTCGCTAGTCAGCTGAAGGGGTAGCGATTCGATTGAATAAACTAGTCAGATCAATTTTTAGTATCGGCTGAGATTGAACACGTGCGATGCACGTGTCAACGCATGGGGCCAAGCGTAGAAAGAGAAAGGCATGCACGAATGCATTCGAGGTGTTTTAGATACCGGCGTGCTCGTATGATCATGTTATACAAGATGATATATTTATTTTACATGTGTTATGCTTTTACGGATGGAAAATGCATATGGAATCCCAAATACGTGTATTTTTGGGATATTTTTGTGTATTTCTAGGTATTTCTCTATAATTTTATGAAATACAGGTACAAGTTTACATGTAAGTATCACATACAAATATGTGGAGCATGATATAGCAATTACATGTTTATGTTTGACATGTATTATTAGAAGTATCAATGTAATTAGCACGTCATGTAATTTTGAGGAAAATTGCCCCTTTATGAAATTATGTGCATATAATAAATGTGAAATATAAAGTTTACATCCCAAATGCAGGTAAATTCAATTGGGTTGTACCACCAAAGTTGCACATTTGATTGAGTTTAATAAAGAACATCTTACAAAGTATTGGGATGTCTTATGTTTTAATGCGTTATTATATTCCCAAAGGAGGTAATTGCGTATTCTTGCATTGAGAGTTACATATACAACATATGGTTGAGAATTGATTGGTCCAAGTGCTTTCATACACTAAAAGGTGATGATTAACGAAGATTAAGATATATTGTCATGGCCACTATAATGTAAGGAGCATACAACTGTATGTCATGTTTTTTGCCCAAAAATGATTATATGATAATGTATGTATCTCTTAGGGTGAAATTTCACACTACGCTAATTATAGACATTGATTATTTTTTCAGTCGCTGTTTCTATGAAAGACAACTCTATTAAAATTGAGAATTGAGATTCATTGAGAACAGAACGAGGATTATCTGTTTACAAATAACTGACAAATATTTATATTACTCTTGTCAACAAAGATCCCGTAGTTCTCAATTTCATTAGTGAGAACTTCTAAGGGCATTACGTGCTTATTGGGTAAAGAGCAATTGGATTCGCTTATTTGATATAAAGCAATCTATTAAAGAACACTTTAAATGTGTTTTTGTTAACTGCACTATTAAATAAATGAAGGAAGTATTGTGACTTGAAATTATATCTCGTCTATTGCTGAGAGTGGTATACATTTGTAATAACTCCTCAACGTCAGGTGTGATAGTTTTATTCAGATTAAAGATTATGTTATAAGTTGATGGAATTGCATATTAAATGGTTGCAAAATCATACTCATTGAAGTTTATGGGCCTGTTTGGTTCAACATTTGGTCAAAGTACTTTGAGTAAATGCAAATAACTTAGGGCTAAAGGTATTTTCTAAAATGCAAATAGTGTTTGACGGAGTATTTTTTTTAAAAGTACTTTTGAAAGCACTTTGATGTAAATGCCGTTTGGTGAAAAATAAACTTAGTAAAGTATTTTTACTTTTTTTTAATAAAAAAAATGGCAGTGAGGACCGACGGCGGCGGTCAGCAGTGACGGGTGACCGGCGGCGGCTGGCTACGGGCGGCAGCAGCCGGCAGTGATGGCCGGCGACCGGCGACGACCAACAAGTGAACGTGAGAAATGTTTTTTTAAAAAATTAGTTGCATTCGAGATACAACTTCTCAAAGTACCTCCAGAGATACTTTGGCCCAGAGGCCTTTAGAGAGCATTTGAGATGTAATTGCATCTATCTAAAGTGAGCCAAAAAATGAACCCAACAGCATTTGCATTTGACCAAGGGATTTTAGAGCCCCAATGCTCATCTCAAATGCCGAACCAAACTGGGCCTATATCAAATAATTGGTCATTATATTTATTTGGATTCATGAATAGCATCCGTAAAGAAGGATGGTGATCTTTACTTCTTTTATAAGAAGAACGATCATACTAAGAAAGATTACAATTAATGGAAAAACTTGATTATCCAAATGTGAGCATAAAGTAATGATTCTTAGGTACTATTTTGTGAATTTAATCTATCTAAAACCTTTTCTTGCTCGTGGTGGCTAGATAGCGGTGCAACATATTATGTTGCGTTTATCATATATGAATTCATAAATTGAAAGATACCAAATTATGTTGAATCAAGCTCGTTATGGAAATAATTATAAAGCTGATGTTGAATTGATGGGAATATTATTCCGAATTATGGTTTTAATGTGACATTAAAAAGCATATTTTATGTAGTCTCATTAAAGATAAAATTTATTTTCCATATTCAGTTTGGGCATGTGTAGTGTCACGCCCGCACTCTTCGGGCCTGCTAACATCCCGCAATGGCCGTTTACTTCAGTAGTTCCCAAGATCAACGGCAAACGACTTAAGTGTGATATGAAACGCACATGCGGAAGCGGCGAACAATCTCCTTTACAAAATTTTTCTACCAAACACAATGACTCAGGATGAAAAATAGAGATTTAAGACTTACTCCATACATTCCTTACAAGCGTCAAATACACATCAAAAAGTTACAATAGGTCATTTTCAAAATACAACTTCCTTTAATTAGATGAAGTTTAACCCTACAGAGCTATATGGACGTATACAACCCAAAATAAGAAAGCAGCCCCCTAAGACTTCAAAACGAAATACAGTCAGGTTAGGTTAACGGTTCATCTACTTCAAAATGGTATCTTCAAAAGTCAATTAGGTAGGGTGGTTAACGGTTCATCTACCAATTCACGAGACTTCGTCATTCGGGATTTGAAAATGTTATCTCACGACGGGGTGAGAATAAATCTCAGCAAGTTGACCCTAAATCTAAACTAGACCAATGGTACCTCTAGACACTTTTGAAAATATGAAGTACTAGTCAAAAGGAAATCACAAGGCAAACGACACCCTAACTCAGTCATGGTACATGGCACTTCACATTCCCACAATAAAATTATAACCAAGAAATTTAATAAGTAATTAAGACTAAACTTCGTACTTAAGGCAGGAAATCAATCAATTGGCTATATAAGGTAATTTTATGGCTCAATTTGGGATCAAACACCCATAGCTCAATTTGGGATCGAACACCCGCAACTTAATTTGAGATCAAACACCTGTAGCTCAATTTGGGATCAAACACTAGTAGCTCAATTTGAGATCAAACACCCACATCTTATTTAACTGGCCATTCAATGAAATCAGTTCAGTCAAGATCGAGCTAACATAAGACGAACAATCACACATGTTCACGGCCAGTCAACATTTAATGACAATTCAATTCATTCGCTTCAATCAAGCCACAAGGCACCTCAAGGCCGAGTACATACATAGGACATCTACTCAATTTAGCCAATAAAAAAACACGAGCAACTAGCCATGAATCATATCTAAGCACTCGATTGGTTGATTAATCAATCATTCATTCCAATCATGACCCACGCTTGCACCAATTGGTTCCCAAGATCACTCACGAAAATTCTGACCATTAAGTCCACAAAATAATCTTAAGTTCATGCTCAATATCCTCTAATCACCCATGACCAATATTAGACTCATGAGATTAACCAAGGTAACACAAATTTTGTCCAAGAACACCTCAAGCACAACCGGCCCTCAAAATGGCAGATTCGGTTTCCATATCCAGACTTACTCTCAGTAAAACTTACATAATTCTATTTAATTTTTAAGTAATCCACAACCTTAAATTCATGTTTCTCATGATTTTACGATCGCATGGGAGAAAATAGGGCTCAATTTGGCATCCAAACGATTTCAAACGAGCCATTTTACTTTTGACGCACATTGAAAAAAGGGAATCCGGGCTCTCGGGTCTTAGGCGTTTTTCATGCAAGAACAGCCCCTAAAACTTTCCAAATCCAACTCTAAACCATCCATTAGTAATCTAAATTCCTAGAATAATTTTAAAAGTAAATTACCCCAAGCTTAGGCTAAGCAAATGCACGAAACGGGCGGCGCAAGATCACGACGCAATGCCGATTAGTTTTGGACAGATTCGATCCCTAGAGGATTTGTGCAATAATTACCTATTAAACTCCATCCAATTCACTCCAAACTTCAACCATTAAACTCCTAACATACCAAGCTAGGATTTAGAGACAACTTACCACCCAAACCAAGTAAGATCAGCCCTGAAACAGTCCCCAAAATCGCGATTTTGGGCTGGAATAGCAAGCTGGAACGATCCAAGAGAACACGCACAAACAACCACTATATCCCATCAAATCTTCACTAATCTTCAACCAACAGGCTCTTAACATGTTAAAGTAACCTTAGGAAGTTTCTTACCTTGAACCAAGTCGGGAAACTCCTTCGAACAACCCTTTAAAGTCACGGTTTCAACTAGATGCGTGAAGGGAAAAATCTGTCCTTGAGAGATTCACATAAAACCGGCATTAAGGTCTACCAAAATCCTTCTAAATCGAACTCACAGGTTGCTAAACACATAGGGCTATGTTCTAAAATGGCTTACCGTCGAGAATTAAGCAAAATGACTCCTCGACAGTCCCCAAAGAGTCCTGATTTTTTGAACCGATCTGGCGGCATTTCCATGAGGTTCTCGGGTTCTCATGTGATCGACGGCCAAGAACGCGGAAGGAGGTGGCGTCGGTTTCAAGGGAAATCGAGAAAGAATAGTGAGAGAGATGAGAAAAAAAATGAGAGAGTGAGATGATATGAGAGTGGTTGGCCAAGAGGAATGAAGGGGAGTGAGAGAGATTGAGAGAATTTGCTTCCTCAAAACTTCTTTAAGAAGCTTCATGCAAGTGGGAAGACAAAGAAGTGACTAGGTGACGGATTGACAAGTTGAATAACATGTGTAAGAGTGATTGACAAGCTTGAATGATATTTGTTTTTTGGGGTTTTGACTTTTATGGCCACTCTTGCCTTCTTCCCCATCAATAATGCAAGACTACAAATGACAAGAATGTCCTTCTAATTTTTCTAGAGGCATGAGCATTTCTTCGAGGGTAAAATGGTCATTTCCATTTTCAATCTAAATTTCTCTTTTTCGATCATTTTAGGGTGAACAATGATCTTAACTGTTCTCGATGAGATGACGTCTAATTTATTTATATTTGAATCCTTGAATAACCGGCCTTCAATCTTGAAGTCTAATTTATGTCCAAATTCAGTCAATTGTCATTCCAATACATCTCAAACTAACGAACGGCTCTTAGGAGTTACGTGTATCGACCAGTGATTAATGTCACGTTTAAGAGTTATTCGACCCATGCGACCATGATTGTCATATAATTGCGAGGGTTAATCACTAGTCCAAAGGACGCGATTGTCAAGAATCGATTTAGGTTAATTTGCAAATTATACTATGGTCAAACGGAATCACCTGTGAACCAACTATAAAACGCTAGCAAATCATTCTAAGACCAATCTTAGATCGTCATTTAATGGTCCAAAATATTTCCTTGACAATCCTTATACCAAGGTACCAATCTATAGTCGAGTTCTTTAGTCTACATACCTAAATCCTAGTTAGCCATTCCCCTTTGGTTAAGGTATAGACATGCGCATTATGGAACAAGCTTCTTGATCACATCTCTAAAGCAAGAGTGGAAAGATTGATATAGTCAAATATTTTACCCATTCAGAAAAGTAATCTGGACGCATGCGTAGATTGCTGTAGAGGTTAAATAACTAAGATAAAGAATGAAGTCGTAGTCGACTGTAATGATCTATTGAAGATCATTCATATTGTAATAAGTGGATCCTATGTGGCAGGATTGTATAGTAATCTTTATTTCATCACATTTATTGACGATTTTTTCCTATATGGTTATAGGCGCTTGATTAAGGTAAAGTTTGGATTTCTTGACAAGTTCAAGATATTTCGAATTAAAGTCAAGAAACAGTTGGGCAAATTATAAAGATTATCAATTTGGACCAAGGTGGTAAGTTTCATGGTTGATATGGTAATGCTGGATAAATTAAAGAGTCATTTACCAAATACTTAAGAGGATTCTGGGATTGCGGCTTTATGCCAGGTAGTTCTGAATAAAGAGGTGTGACCAAAAGACAAAATCACACCCTAAGGATATGATGAAGAGTATAATTTATAAAATCGACTAATATGATTCTCTGTGGGGTGAAATTTGAAAGTAACCCATCATGTTTCTACCAAAAATAATGGACGTTAATCTAGTTAGAATCGTATTAAGGTTTGAGGTGTTCATGCAGAAATAAAGTTAAATAATCTAACATTATATAAGTTAGACTCCTGAACCACTCAGTTTTACTTCGTACCTTACCCATATCATCTAAAGTGATATTGATTTATTATCCCAAAAAAGGAATAATAATTGTGGAATTACAGATAAGTAAATTGCTGGAGCTTGATATAGCCGAATAAGGATAGTTGCTCACAGACTATTAAAGATAGTGGTGTGATAGGGATCTGTTATTTTTTCTGCCTATGCAGATGATCACGAAGCATTCTAAATTACGATTTGATTCTGTTGGGGTTAGGGTTCTTGTTACTAAGACAATTCCTAATGAAGTAGCGCAGAATAAAGGTTAAAATAGCTTCTCTGAATAGATCTATCAGGCATAGATGATCAGTTATACCAAGTCACATTGTATAGTCCATCTAGAAGAGCATGACTACGATATCGACTATATAAATTGTGATTTGGTTCATGGTGGACGAGGTATAGATTATGAAATATACTTTGTTTAAAAACTTGTTAGCATGCCTCTAGGTCATAAGTCCATCTGCTGCAATTGGGTGTGTATAACTTAAAAGGGCCCCATATGAAAGTTTTTTTTTACTTTATTATATTCAATTATATTTTGATCAGCGTGTTATTTAAGAAGTTTAAAGACAAACTGGTAGCCAAATTTTTCACTCATAAAGAATGAGGAGACTTAAAATAATTTTTTTATTCATCTCTCATAAATTTTTTTCCCAGAGTGATTTATAATAAGGAGTTTTATCATACAGATATTGAAACTTCTTTTTAATTTGATACTTCGAGGAAGTCTATATTATGTAACTCGAAGGTTGTGTAGTAGATCATTCAGACAAACTTGTGCGTAAAGCAAGAGGAATCCCATATAATGCGATGGAGTAAAGTTTGAATATATTCATGGGTATTCTAGACTGAAAGGTCTATTTATGGGTTTAAATAGGCTTTTAGACAATGGTTATTTAAAGTTTCATAGTATTGTTGTTATATTCTATTACGTTAAGAACGAAGTAATATGATCAGTGGAAGGAATTTATTTTCCTTGTATCTTATACAAACGATATCTTGCTTGAAAGTGATTTCCTTGAATTACTACATAAGGTAAAGCAGATATTGTCAAAGCATTTTGACATGATTGATCTTAATAAGGGTATTGTCCTAGGCATTTGAGATTCGCATGGATCGTTCTTACCACATGTTGAGTTAATTCTAGAGAATACATGTTGATCGTATTTAGTATAAAGTATTACAAATCAGGAATTGCTCCTGCCATTAAGGGCAATAGACTGAATCCGTCATAGTATTTTCATAAAGTTATTAAGAAAATTGAAATAAAGAATGTACCATATCAGGGTGCACTTAAAAGCATAATATATTCTCAAGCTTGCAATAGACTAGATGTTGCTCTTGCAATGAAACTTCTAAGCATATATCAGTTAAATTCAATACACGTTCATTGAGTGACTGCTAAGAAAGTTTTGAGGTACTTAAAGAGGAAAAAAAGGCTATATGCTGATTTATAGACATATTCAGGACCTATAGTTAGTAGGGCATCCAGATTCAGACTCAACTAACTATCAGGATGATGTTAGGTTGACAACTACATATATTCATATGTTTAAAGAGAAGTGTAGTATTATAGAAAAATGGTAAACAGAAATTTATGTCATCCTCTATCAAGAAAGCAGGGTTTGTAGTATACTTTTTTGCTATTATTTAGGTCATTGGGCTCCGAAATTTCATTAAATAGTTGGCCTGTCACGCCCCGAACTCGGCGGACACGCGAGCATCCCACCAAGCCATTCTTTTATGAAAGCTCCAGGATCCAACAGCTAATGTCCTTTGCGCTGAAAGAAGCATACATGCGAAAGCGATGCCAACTCCTATTTACAAATACAACAACACCTGATGACTTAGGACACAAGGGTACACCTTTAATAAAGGTCAAATATACTTTTCTTTATTACAAATCTAAATCCTCGAAATCAGTACTATTCAATTCTAAGGTCACAAAAGAGAAGTCTTCATTTTTCCTTTAGTGACCTCGTCTCTATGCTAATCCATAACAAGTCTGCACTTTCGTCGTCAGGAACTTGAAAAGTTAAGCCCCCACTAGGGTGAGATATAATCTTAGTAAGGTGAGTCCTAACCCTAGGCTCGGTCGACCGTCCACTCAGGCAGTCATATACCCCAATAGTTCAACTCGTAGACATATCAGTCGATTCAAATATGAATATCCATACACATGTGACAAGCATTCAAATACGTTATCATAACACACTCAGAGGTTCATACATGACTCGTCCTGCCACCTCACCACAATCATCCTTGCCCTATTGCCTCATTCTCATGCCCGCGATTAAATTACATCAGGCTCGGTCCGCGTAAATGCATCAGACCTTCATTGATAACTCGCGTGAACGCATCAGGTTTCAATGATTCTCCAGGCTAGTACCAATGCCTCATATCTCCATCCCGCGATTAGATCGCGTCATGACCGTGGCCATCTCAACCTCGCGATTTCATCCCATCAAGGCGCCACACAATGTCAACTCCACCTTACGATCTCGTAGCATCCGGGTATCCACCTCCCGCCCCGCGTTTCATACATCTCAGGGCCTCGCCATGTCATGCTCATGCTATAATCATAACTCATGCCATGATTTTCAATTCATTTGCACACATAAGGCCAAGTGCAAATCCAAGTGCAAATCGTAAATTCAGTGGCATGCAAAGCAAATCAAATGATATCCAGACATGGAAAATGACTCAGGCATAAGCAATGTCACACACAATCATCCTATAACATTTTAGAATATAATGAAAGCTATCCCCTTAGACGAATTCTCATAACTCGATCAATTCAACCCTCGACTCACCTAATTGAGTCCAATCTTCCTAGCACAAGGTTAGGAATTCCCTTACCTTGCGCTTGATATCACCAAATTCACTTCTTGGATCCTCAAAGTTTCGGCCTCCTAGGGTTCAAGGTCGAACTCGCCGCACAACCTAGTAATTTCAACCAATTCTATCAATTTCCAAGTCCAATTCGACCATCCATGAATCCTAATCCTCCATAGCATAATTCTCAACATCTTAACATGTTTTATTCTCCAATTTGAGATTCAAAATCCAACTCCAACAACCCCCACAGCCCCGGCCTTGCACAGAACCGAACCGGTTCTTCCTGATTCTGTGTAAATCGGGCACAATCAGCCCTAAACTAACTCTAAATATATCATTTAATCCTCATCCTACCTCTTAACATGTCTATCTAAGGGTTCTTGAGGCTCACCGTGAGTTTGAGGTCGATTGGTTGCCAGAAACCCGTTGAACATCGCCGGATCTCCCTAGGTCAATACCGGCAGTTTTCTATTCCAAATTCACAAGACCAATTTGAGGTAAAAATTTCATCAAATCAAGCCCAAATTTTTACCACAGATTCATATACATGTCTACTAGGTCACCACAAAATTTGACCTAAAAAATCCAACATTTTGGCCTCCAAAAGGGTAAAAAATCGGACCAACCTCAGGCTGAAGCAGATTCCGTCGGCTCTCGGGAAAACACTTGACCAGAGCTCCTCGGTATTCCAAATGACTTTCTTCCACTTTGAGGAGGTCGGCAAGACGTAGATCTACATTGGTGTGATCGGCCGGCATCCAAGTAGTGGCCGAAAGAGGGGGTCGGCGGAGCCGAACAGCAGCTCCAGAAACTGTTGCCGACGAGCAATGAAGAAGAAGGAAGAAGAAGAAGTTGCCGTGGGTTTAGGGGGTGTGGCCAGTCAAAATGAGAGATGAGAGAGAGAGCAAGAGACTATATTCAACTCTCAAGTCAAAGGCTTGAATGGTAGGTGAATAAAGTGGGACATGACCACTCTTTGCTTGATCTCGTGACACTTGTCCCACATGTCATTCATGCTTGATCCAATGGTCAATATTTTATCTCATTTTCGGCAGCTCTTGGGGGAGGGATAAAGACCAAAATTCCGTTCTTCAATTGTATGGGCAAGGTTTAAGCTTGAGGGGCAAAAGGGTAATTTTACCCTCGACGTTCGAAACGTCGTTTTTCTCGCTCTAAAATTCTTCGATAGGGCAACGGCCAATCAGAATAACATTGGAATTCTTGATTCCCTATTTTCAATTTTCAAGATTTGTTTCAGATTAATGAGTCTGAAAATGACTGGGAAATCAGAATGGCACAACTCTTTTCCCCTTATAGAAATTTCGTTCTCGAAATTTACAACATTCTAACCATCCAATCCTCTAGGGTATTGGCGTCTCCTCACGTCCTTGTTCTTCCGAATAATTCCTTTTTATGACTTTGCGATCTTGCTCGTCCTTTCCACCCAAAACCATCTTTCCCCTGGGACTCGTCTCCATTAGTCCTCAATCTAATTTGATTCTCTCCATTCTCTTTTGGTATTCATAACATTTGTCCAGACCATTCGGCATATCATTCTTTTCAAATTTCCTTTCATACCAACAGAGATTTAAGGGCTTTATCAACTTGCCCTCCATTAACCAAATCGAGTTATGGCCCTCTTGACTTTTTAAACAATTACATGATTACTTCTGTAGTAATTCATTCTCTATTCCATCCGAAATTCCCTTAGATCAAAGTGGTCCTTCAACTTTCATCGTCATGTCCTTCCCTTTTATCGACACATCTAGTACTCGACTATATGATAGATAAATTTTAACTTTCAACTCTTATCACCGATAGTATATATATGTGTACCTAGGCACATCCTTGTGCCATCCCCAGGAACACCATAATTCTTTCTTCGAATTTTGATGAGGTCGTCTCCTTAAGTTTCCCCTTAATACTGGACTCGTACTTCCGTCTCTAGGGTCTCAAGGGTTCCATCCATTCTTATAACTCCTCAAGTATCGATGTTCAATCATGGCAACACCTTAATTCCCTTCTGGCCTTCAGGTTAGGCGTTTCCGCTGGCTGTCATACTAGACCATTAGCGAACTTCCAATTTAGAAGTTGAATCTCTTATTTCTTGAGGGAAAATCTGTCCCTCCATCACTAATTATACAAGGCTCAATTCTTAACTGTAAGCATCCGTTAAACAATTCATCCTTCCTTAGCGATACGAATATCGCTATAACAATACTTGGGTGATCTCTTCGTTCCACATGCCTCGCCTTCAATTCCCCTCAGGCAGTTCATACTCTCAATCTCTTTTAGTTCACATAACTTCAAATCCTTCCTTGCACAAACAACGCTCTCATATCCACAAGCAATTCTATACGTTTGTGTTGCCTCTCGTTCAATTCCTCTAAGAAAACCACTACTCGATATCCTTTGGAGTGGATATAAATATGAAATCTTCTTCTACCCAAACGACGTTTTCCAAACTTTATTACGAGGACATTCGCAAGCCAACTCCAGTCATGCTCTAAGCATTCAAACTCCTAAAGTCTTATTATTACGATATATATGCAATGCCCACTTTCGATTGCCTTGTTGTGCCTCAAGTTTCATTCTATCTCGCGTCATTACGACCCTCATATGCATTTCAATTTTCAACCGGAATCGTCATAAATAGCGTAGTCATCAGCTTAACTCGAGTCCTCGAAAACTCTTTTCACGTTCATTCACCCATTCGTGTCACGACTCGTCCTTAGCCCATTTCACTAATAGAACAGCTCTTGTGGGAAATCTTCCCACGATCCGTCTATTGTAATTCACCAATCTCAGGAGATCTCAACTTCCCGTAACTCACATCGACTATAGTCGATTCATCACTCATTTCATTCCTAAAGGATTTCTCACTTATTCCAATGCGTGAATCTTACTTCATTAGGTTTACAACTTGCGCTCTTCACATTTAGCATGCAATAGATATTTCCTTAGAGCCCATACGACACTATCAAAAACCGTTCATGTTTCTCATGGCTCCTTACATGAGTTCAACCATTGTCTCTCAAGACAGTGATAATCTACCCAATCATTCCTTGGACGCTCAATTCAATTGATATCAACTTTTTTTTTCTACTATTTCTCACACTTTTCATATGAGAGCTCAGACTTTGACTCTCTGTCGTCACGGGTCTTCTCTAGGACCGCACGACATTTATTTATTCTTGTCACTCTTCTCTCGAGAAGCATTAGTGCTTTAACCTCTGAGTTCCATACTCACTAAGGCGACTTTATCCCAATTCCGTTCGTTCCACTGAACGTCACATCATCCTGAAATTCAACATTGTCTATAAGACTGTTTCTCGGATTTCACTCCCAGGAGTCATTCAAGTTCTGCATCCTCTTTCTCGGTACAGACGCTCAATAATACTAAGACAATTTAGACTTTTTCTTCCTATCACAATAGGGTCTCTTATCCTAAGGAAGAAACTACATAACTCCATGGCATTTTCTCACTTCAAATTCACCTTGTCCTTCCCATTCCATAGGACGGCAACCTTTGAGTCTGCGCTGATGACGATACCCTTACTCTAGGATTCAAATGCCACCATGCTTTTACATTCTCTTTCCCATAACTCGGTCATCTCAAGTGACAACATCTGTTCGTCCTTGGGTCTTCACCAGTTCTCCTGTCAAGTGGTCAATTCGATTACCTCAAATCACTTTGCAAGTATTCTCTAAGCGCTCTTTTCATTTACTAAATCATTCACTAGAGTCACAACCAGTCGGGACTATCAAGTCCATTCACTACTCTTTTTGTCAACAATCATTTCATGATCCAATCACCCTTTAAGAACAATGCCCTATTCTTTAGGGAACAGCAACTCATGATTTCATTTCTCATGGTTCCAATTTAACCAACCGATCCCAGAAAATCATTAATTCCAGGCAACTAGCATGCCTATTCTTCCTCGACTCCTGCTATACGGAAAAAACGGCTACCCATTTTCTACCATGTGTCTCACGCCTAGGTAATCAACCGTCTCCCGTAGGCACGCTTCATATCCATAATGAACATCTCTCTGCTCGTAATTCATGAGCAGGAGTTCTCTTATTCATAAGTCTTTCGATCATCTCCTCTTTTGCTGAGTCCCATCACCATTCCTCAAAATCAGGAATAACAACCAGCCCTAAGGTTTTCAAGTTCCATTCCTCTTAGGGATTTGCTTATCTTATTCAAGGGTCATTGACCACTTTTACCATATGCTTAAATGACCTTGAGAACTCTGTCTCACGCTGATCGATCATCCTATAATCCTTACAAAAGTATTAGGATCTAAAAAACTCTTGCTCTCAAGCAATCCTAGGATGATACTTTCCGTCGAACAACTCACCAGAGGTAGTCTAGGCAGATCTCATGCCTTCGAGGAAACCCTTCCTCTAGTGACCTTTCACCAATCATCAATAGCCTCTTAGAGCTAGTACTACTAGGATCACTTTTTTTCTTCAGTGTACCCAAAACCTCCAAGGTTTTTTTTTATCAAGATTCTCAGTTCAGAGGAGGCAATTTCAACTTTCATCCTTCCATCCAACTCAGTCAATCTCATTCTTATTCACAGCTTCACAAGTTTTCCAAAGCTCTCATGGTTCTCCCCACAATTTCACTTTTCTCGTGAATGAAATAACTCAGAATCATCTTTCTCGTGACTTATATCACTTAACTCGTCGGCACAAGCATTTATCACAACAGTGATTTAAAGAATCATGGCAGCTCCTCCTTGAGCTTGCTTAACCAACAAATTCCTCATTTCCATTCAAAGTTCTCATGACCCATTCAGCTATTGGGTCTCATACGATCAATCGATCGAGCCATATTTTCTTTTAGTACTCATACTCCAATCGTCCATCTTTACTCAATTCTCATGATCCATATCAGTTTTCAGATCTTTCATACCATGTATACTCGAGCCCAATGCTCTTCTACGACCACACCTTGGTCGTTCAACCTCATCAAGTTCTCATATTACTTGCACCACTATGATTCCCTCCAAGAATCAAAAACTTAAGTCATCTACTCAAGTCCAGTAGTCTCAGACTGTTCATCTCATCATTCATCACTATCAACCATCAGTGGTTCCTAAACAACTCTCTAATGACACATAGGAAATTCTCAACTAATTGCCAAATATTCAAGGATCTCAAATCATCCTTAATCCGCAATCATTCATCAAGCCAGCCTTAACGAGACAACTTTTCTACTAACAGCCATGACTAGGCTAGCCTCAACTAGGCAATTGTCAAACAAGCACTCAAGGCAGCAATTCACCGAGTTAATAGCTCATACTTTAAGCCTAGAGGCATCTACTACTTTAGCATAATCACAACTGACTATCTCATTCTCAGCATGCCTCAGCTCAACGGGTATAGACTCCCTACGTCATCCAACCTCTCAGTTATACCTTGACCAAGCCAATCACATAAGGCTAATCATAAAGCATGCCTAATAGGCCCATCATAACCATCACTTTTCTTTTTCCAAGGGCATCCACTGCCACGCACGAAACTTTTAACCATGCCACTCATAGGCGCCATTACACGTGTCATACCATTCTCGATCATTCTTGTTGAGGATCAATCTCGTGCCATACATCTCTTATCTACAATTGAACTCAACCTAATAACTAGACTTCCCCTTTCAAGTTATGATTTGGGTCATTCCTGCGTCTTGCCATCTTAGAAGCCTGCCAGGAGCAGATCCTTTTCACGACCTCTCTGTCCCGGTGATCACTCCCCGCCCTCATCAGACATGGTCGTTGCAGGTTGTCCCAAGTCATTCATCTACGAAGAAAGTCTCGTTTCACATGTCTCATACCATGTTTCATTACAGTTTGTAGGTATCCCATCAACTTGTCCCATACCAAGTGATAGTTTATTAAGTCCAACAGCGATAAGTTCATGCATGCACCCTCATCAATTTTCGTTTCAAAGCCACAAACTCAAGCACAGCATGACTGTACTCACCACTTGTCATATCAAAATCGCCTTCAGATCAATCCCTATCCATTTAAGATTTCTAATTCCACTAATGACCATCACATCTCGCAGATCAATTGCCTATATTTAACCATGCACCTCAAGTGAAGTCGCTAACTATGTCAAATCTCCAAGCATTCGATCACAACTGGCCTTTAATCATATATTTCTTATCCGCTCCCTTGTATAATACATCTCATCTCATATCATCCAAGACTGTCAATAGTAATCGATAACTAAACCATCAAGATATCGCGCAATTCTAGCTTGAATCCACCAATACCAGTTGTCTCTTTATAACTCATACTCCTCAAGTTGGGTCATTAACAAACCAAGATCACAATCATACACCTCAATTAACCCTTCATTCATAATTTATTCTCTAGCAACCTCAAATCTAAGCTCATGACTCCTCAATTTCTATTCATCTTCTTGTGAGCCTTATTCATAAATCACTCGAGATTATCTCATAATTCGGCACTAGAACCATTAAAATATCCCACAAGTTCAAACCTATAATCCTCAAAATTCAGCAATCCATGCTTATCCCTAAGGTCTCACTACCTAATTGTCCTCAAGTCATCGCTCCTTATCACTCCAAGTCTTAATTACATTGGATCGAGATGACCTTGCTTTTATACCAATTCGAACGGGGATGTCACGCCCCGAACCCGGCGGGCACGCTAGCATCCCACCAAGCCATTTTTTTATGAAAGCTCCAGGATCCAACAGCTAATGTCCTTTGCGCTGAAAGAAACATACATGCGGAAGCAATGCCAACTCCTATTTACAAATACAGCAACACCCGATGAATTAGGACACAAGGGTACACCTTTAATAAAGGTCAAATATATTTTTCTTTATTACAAATCTAAATCCTCGAAATCAGTACTATTCAATTCTAAGGTCACAAAAGAGAAGTCTTCATTTTTTCTCTGGTGACCTCGTCTCTGTGCTAATCCATGGCAAGTCCGCACTTCCATCGCCAGGAACCTGAAAAGTTAAGCCCCTACTGGGGTGAGATATAATCTCAGTAAGGTGGGTCCTAACCCTAGATTAAGCCGACCGTCCACTCAGGCAGTCATATACTCCAATAGTTCAACTCGTAGACATATCAGTCGATTCAAATATGAATATCCATACACAGGTGACAGGCATGCAAATACGTTATCATAACACACTCAGAGGTTCATACACGACTCATCCTGCCACCTCACCACAATCATCCTTTTCCTATTGTCTCATTCTCATGCCCGCGATTGGATCACATCAGGCTCGGCCCGCGTTAACGCATCAGACCGTTATTGACAACCCGCTTAAACGCATCAAGTTTCAGTGATTCTCCAAGCTAGTACCAACGCCTCATATCTCCGTCTTGCGATTAGATCGTATCAGGACTGTGACCATCTCAACCCCATGATTTCATCACATCAGGGCGCCAAACAACGTCAACTCCACCCCGCGATCTCGTTACATCCAGGTATCCATCTTTCGCCCTGCGTCTCATACGTCTCAGGGCCTCGTCATGTCATGCTCATGCCACAATCATAACTCATGCCATGATTTTCAATTCATTTACACATACAAGGCCAAGTGCAAATTCAAGTGCAAATCGTAAATCCCATGGCATGCAAAGCAAATCAAATGATATCTGGACGTGGCAAATGACTCAGGCATAAGCAATGTCACACACAATCATCCTATAACATTTTAGGATATAAGAAAAGCTATCCCCTTGGACGAATTATCATAACTCGATCAATTCAACCCTCGACTCACCCTATTGAGTCCAATCTTCCTAGCATAAGGTTAGGAATTCCCTTACCTTGCGCTTGATATCACCAAATTCACTTCTTGAATCCTCAAAGTATCGGCCTCCTAGGGTTCAAGGTCGAACTCGCCGCGCAACCTAGGAATTTCAACCAATTCCATCAATTTTCAAGTCCAATTCGACCATCCATGAATCCTAATCCTCCATAGCATAATCCTCAACATCTTAACATGTTTTATTCGCCAATTTGAGACTCATAATTCAATGCCAATAGCCCCCACAGCCCCGGCCTTGCACAGAACCGAACCGGTTCTTCCCGGTTCTGTGCAAACCGGGCACAATCAATCCTAAACCAACTCTAAATCCATCATTTAATCCTCATCCTACCTTTTAACATGTATATCTAAGGGTTCTTGAGGCTCACCATGATTTTGAGGTCGATTGGTTGTCGGAAACCCGTTGAACGTCGCTGGATCTCCCTAGGTCAGTACCGGCAGTTTTCTGTTCCAAGTTCACAAGATCGATTCGAGGTCAAAACTTCATCAAATCAAACCCAAATTTTTACCACAGATTCATATATATGTCTACTAGGTCTCCACAAAATTTGATCTCAAAAATCCAATATTTCGGCCTCCAAAAGGGTCAAAAACCGGAGCTACCTCATGCTAGAGCAGATTCCGTGGGCTCTCAGAAAAATACTTGGCCGGAGCTCCTCGGTGGTCCAAATGCCTCGCTTCCACTTCGAGGAGGTCGGCAAGACGTAGATCTACGTTGATGTGGTCAGCCGGCATCTAAGTAGTGGCCGGAAGAGGGTGTCAGTGGTGCCGAACAGCAGCTCTAGAACCTATTGCCGGCGAGCAGTGAAGAAGAAGGAAGAAGAAGAAGTTGCCGTGGGTTTAGGGGGTGTGGCTGGTCAAAATGAGAGATGAGAGAGAGAGAAAGAGACTATATTCAACTCTCAAGTCAAAGGCTTGAATGGTAAGTGAATAAAGTGGAACATGACCACTCTTTGCTTGATCTTGTGACACTTGCCCTACATGTCATTCATGCTTGATCCAATGGTCAATATTTTATCTCATTTTCGACAGGTCTTGGGGGAGGGATAAAGACCAAAATGCCCTTCTTTAATTGTATGGGCAAGGTTTAAGCTTGAGGGGTAAAAGGGTAATTTTACCCCTGACGTCCGGAACATCGTTTTTCTCGCTTCAAAATTCTTCGATAGGGCGACGGCCAATCCGAATAATGTTTGAATTCTTGATTTTTCATTTTCAATTTTCAAGACTCGTTTCAGATTAATGAGTCTGAAAATGACTGGGAAATCAGAATGTCACATGGTCGTACTCAATTTTGTTGATATATCCTTGCGGTTGTATTATGAAAATAACTTTGTAGTATTATTCATTAACAATAACATAGGTCTCAAGGGGTTTGAGCATTTGGCGGTCAAGTTTTTTACCATAAAGATAAAAATGGTAACACTACAGTAGAGTTTATTAAACATATGATATTGTTGTAGACTCACTAATTGTCCTTGCATATTTGAATGACAAGTCACAAATTTAAAAGCATCATGGATGCTGTTATGACATATTAATTGATGGGCTAAAAAGCATTGTAAGTTGTTGTTGTTTAGTGGGAGCTGTTTTATTTTTCTCTAATAAACTTTACATCTGTGTTCTGTTATGTTTAGTAAGGGTTTTGATATGTAATGACCGTTTTGCATTCAATAAAGTATTTGTGAATATATTGTCTTTATATACATTACATGTCTAAAGGAAAATCTCAAAGCATCGTGTAAACCTTGAGTGATGGTTGTGGCATTTATTTTTTAGCTAAAAACATATATCTTGTTACACATAAAGTACAATTAACTATAAATGTAAGACATATGGTGGTTCATTGGAACCATAAGGATATTTTCTTATAACATATATGGTTTTGTGACACGTAAAGTAAGAGAATGGTAACTGACAAGGAGTATAACATATAATGTGTCTCTGTTATTTGAGATGTTATTCCGTTTGCCACATTATTATCTTAAATCTATATTGTCATGGCCCGAATCCGGCGGGCACGCGTACATCCCACTTAGGTTGTTCTTCTTTCGATAGTCTCCCAAGATCCGTCGGCCCATAACTTATACACCCATACATTATGAAGTGCGCATGCGAAAGCGAGAAAAACAACCCCTTCAACTTATTTACAAAAGATGACTTCAAGACGTTACCACAGAAGTATTAAACAAATATACAATGTAAGGCTTCGGTTGACAAAATACGAGGTCACACAAGGTCACAAGTATAATCACATCAAATACTACTTCGACTAATCATCTTCTACATCCATGGGACTCCATCAATAGGGACTTGAAAAAAGTTAATCCCACGACGGGGTGAGATATAAATCTCAGTAAGTTAAACCTATCCGTAAACTAGGTTGTCAGTACCTTCAGACACTTTTTGGAAAAATAGGTATTTCAGCCGCAAAAGCTTTTACATGAATAAAACATAATTCCATCAATTCGTGGTATCTCAATGATTCGAAATCAACTCAATTCAGTCATAAAGTTCACTAGTAAGACTGGGCTTTGTATTTTGGTAGGGTTTTCGATCAAAACAAACACTCTTGAGGTCCTGTTCAATTCATGAGGCATTTTCTCATTATATATCTCCATTTCAATGGCAAGCCAGTGTAATAACGCTTCGAGCCACTTTACCCATCATTTGCTCTTATGAGGTATTTTCATCCAATATATCGACATTCGAGCTCGCGTCTTATAAAATACTAAGCAGGACCCACGTCACAACGTTTTAGGTCGTGTTTCTCAATCACCTGTGTAACACGCATCAGGCTACTATAACATATTTGGCAAGAATCGCGTTAATAAAGCCTCAGTTCGTGTTCCTCAATCGCCTGCGTAATAACGCATCAGGTTGGGATACTACCCACGTAATAACGCATCAGGTTAGTCATCCTTACTTGGCCAAGTATAATATCCCACGTAATAACGCATCAGGATAATCTAAACCCCGAGTCATAACTCATCAGAGTACAATTCGCCTTTCCTAGACCCGCGTCATAAATCCACAAGTCAAATCCCACGTAACAACGCTTCAGGATTCACTCAAGCCTCGCGTCATCACGCATTAGGGTATAATGTGGCTATGGGAACACAAGAGGCCACTCAATCATCCCATATCAATTTAAGCTCAAGCAAGACTATCTCAGTCTATTACGCAAGCTATTAGATTCAGCCATATACCGAACCATCAATTATCATACAATTAGACGTCAAGTCTCAAGCAAGCCATATCATCACCAACCAAGGCACACAATTCAAGCACATCCGGCTCGGCAATTCAATCATATCATTCAGCCTTTATACAATCTCACACTTTCTCATTAAACAAGGTAGCCTCCAATTGCACAAATCATGCAACAAGCATCCAATCGAATCAAATTCATAGATAAATGCCAAACCTCATACACGATTCCTCAATATCACGCAATTGCAGCATTGATTCAACACTTCCTAGGCATGACAACACGCTATTCAATCAAGATTAAGCCAACAACATCACATTCTCAATTGGTCAGATTTTGGTTCCATGCATTTCATGCCAAAATAGCCTATAAGCTTCATAATTTAAACCCTAATCTTGTCCCTTAGTAACTTAACATCGTAGCAAATGGTTAGGATCAACTTACAAAGCTAGCAAGCCATGAAAAATCGAGCAAGGGAACGGCAAGGTCCACGGTTCATGGCTGGTCCAGCAAGGGCAGCTTCGGCTCTTAGAGGTTCGCGGAACAATCATCTACTCAATCTCTTTATAAACACTTCAACCTCCATTAAGTGACCTCCTAACTCATCAAGCTAGGGATTAGAGGTGACTTACCACACGTTCCAAGTTAACTTAGTCCAGAAATGGCTCCATAACCCCACGGTTTAGTCCAAGAAGTCAGCCCGTTCCATTCCAAGAGAAATGCCACAAACGGCCTTTAAAATTCATCGAAACATCACTCAACCACAACCATCAGCCTTCTAACACACCAAGCCAAGGTTTGGAGACAGTTACCACCTTAATCAAGCGATGATAGGCCCCAAAATGGCTCTGTGACTTGCAGTTTGGTCTGGACAGGCTTGATTCGGCTCTTGACTGTAAAAATACCCAAGGATCAGCCCTTTAATCCCAATATAAACCATCTTCAAACCCTCAAACACAATCATATATGTTTTAACTAGGCTTGAGAGGTTGTTTTACCAAGAACCAAACCATTACAAACTTGAAAATCCAATTTGAAGCTCTCGGGTTCGGATCAGACCAGTCTAGCCTTTACTCCTTCAAACAGCTCTACGGAACAAACAGATAGGTGAATTTGGACCAATAATACCTTATTGGAACGGCAAGACGATAATCTTTCTAGTAGTGAGTGTCACGCCTCAATCCGATGTCAGACGACGAAATTATGGCCAAAACAATGGTCGACGACGGGACTGGGCAGTGTTTTGGCGAGAGAAAAAAGAGAGGAAAATGAAAGAAATGTGAGGGAGAGAGGGTTTGGCCGAGCAAATGAGGGAGAGAGAGTCTTTCATATGATCACTTGGTTAAAGTTTGATTGGTAGGTGGAATATGGATCTAATTAATGCCAATCACTCATCATTTAACACTTGTCTTGACTCAAATAATATCCTAGCTTCCCTTTGACTTCCATTGACCACACCACCTTCTCATTTTCAGCTGCTAGGAGGAAGACCAAATGACCATTATGTCCTTCATTAGTTCTTAAGGCAAGGGTCGAGGGGTAAAATGGTAATTTTACTCTTTCCATCCGAAACTTCACTTTTTCAATTTGAATCATCTTTCGATGAGGCGACGCCAAATCCAATTCAAATATTACAATTCTTCATTATCCTCTATCGAATTTCGAGACCCCAATCTATTTCATTAGCCTCGAAGAGGGTCGAAATTCAGAATGTCACATATATCATTAAAGTTAAGAGAATTTGTGACCATGGATGGATATGTGTCTTTTAATGTAGTTATTGGCATATTTCGGTGTTTAAGACTTTTTGGGATCGGATTGAATATTGAGAATTATCAGCTAAAGTATAGTGCAAGTGCTAAACGTTGTGTACGGCGTGCACTTTAGTGCCAAAACTTTCAAATCGTTCACTTTAAGGCCAACTTTTTTTTAAAACGATCACTTAAGTACTAATTTTTTTTATAATCGTTCATTTTAGTGTCAACTCCGATTAGCCATGTCGGTACAAATAATAATTAAAAATACCACGTGTTAGATTTTCGATGAGCCACGTCAGCTTTGGCACCGAAATGAACAATTTTAAAAGAAGTTGGCACTTAAACAATCATTTTTAGAAGAAGTTGACACTTAAGTAATCGTTTTTAGAAAAAGTTGGCACTAAAGTGCACATCGTACACAACTTTTGGCACTTGCGATATACTTCAGCTAGGAATTATCTCTAAACCAATATAAAGATTCGTATATATAGTACAGTTTCAATTGATTTAGCCCAAGTGGGAGAATTGTAGAATATATTTTGTTACATATGCCTTGTTACACATAAAATATAGTTAACTATAAATGTAGGACATTGGTTCATTGAAATCATAAGGATATTCTCTTATGACACATCCAGTTCCGTGACACGTAAAGTCAAAGAATGGTGACTGACAAGAAGGATAACATATAAGTTGTCTCTGTTATTTGAGATGCTATTCTGTTTGTTACACTATAAGTTGTCTCTGTTATTTGAGATGCTATTCTATTTGTTACACTATCATATTAAATCCATATCAGTAAAGTTAAGAGCATTTGTGATCATGGATGACTCTGTGTCTTTTGATATAGTTATTGGCATGATTCGGTGCTTAAGACTTTATGGGATCAGATTGACTATTGGAAATTATCGGCTAAAGTATAGCGCAAGTGCTAAAAGTTGTGTACGGCGTACATTTTAGTGCCAAAACTTTCAACTCGCTTATTTTAGTGGCCACTTTTTTTCAAATCATGCACTTTAATGCCAAAACTTTCAAATCATTCATTTAGTGCCATTTTTTTTTTAAAAAAAAACCATCACTTAAGTGCTAACTTTTTTTAAAATCGTTCACTTTAGTGCCAACTCCGATTAGCCACGTCAGCATAAATAATAATTAAAAATATTATGTGTCAGATTTTCGGTGAGCCACGTCAGTTTTGGCACTAAAGTGAACAATTTTAAAAGAAGTTGGCACTTAAGTGATCGTTTTTAGAAAACGTTAGCACTAAAGTGAACGATTTGAATCTCCCCCGAGTAATAGTCAAGGAGCGCGTAAGCTGAATCGGACAACTTGGTTATAAAAAAAATGAACGATTTGAAAGTTTTGGCATTAAAGAGAACGTCGTACGCAACTTTTGGCACTTGCGCTGTACTTTAGCCGGGAATTTTCTCTAGACAAATATAAAGATGTGTATATATAGTACAGTTTCAATTGATTTAGCTCAACTGGGAGAATGTTAGAATATATACTTAATATTTAATTGTAGGCTTTATTAATTGTTATTGTAAATATTAATTGGTCTAACAAAAAAAGACATATATAGTTTCCTATTTAGTCTAATATGGCGCTGGATAGTGTGGACCGAGATAAATCTTATTTTTAATAAGATGATAGGTTTCAATCTCTATAAATAGCGTTCAAGTAATTCCTCTATATCCTAATGTCCGCATAACCTCATATAAGAAGTTGTCCGAAATGACATGTGGGGGATCGTCTCATGAAGCCAACGATAAAGGTGGTTCATAGAGGAAAACCTCTTGAGCATCGGATCGTCGTAATTTTGCATCAAGAATAATAGTTCCACTTCAAGGTGCGTCAATTTTTTAACTTTATGAATCTGTGATTCGTGTATCTATACGTGTAATTTTAGGATAACTGCATACGGATTAAAACCGTAGCTTACAGTTTATAGCCTTGATCATTGAGGCTTGACTCCAGAACCGCTTGTGAACATTCCGATTGTGATCGCAAGGGCAATTTCGGGCCGAAAAAGGAAAAAATATTGTGAACCGAGCATAAACCGTACATAGGACTCAGTCATAGAGACAAATAATTCAAGAATGATTATGTCAGAAATCGCTTAGTAACGTGAAAACTTTCACAGTGCCAATCCGAACAGATTGATACATTGAGAGGATCTCCGCAACACTGGCCAACTCATTTCTACAAAATTATGTAATGGAAATTGCCGCGGAGCCTGTGTCGGACGGCGCAACCTGATCTTTTCTTCAGGAAACATGCTGGGAATCAAGCAAAATAAGAAACTAATAAAAACTGTCGTATGAAAATGCTTCCGCCAAGTAATGTTTTGGTCGACAACCAAATGCGAGAGGGCCGGCGAAGCTCTCCCCTCACCCTCACCCCCAACCCCGTAGCCACCAGGGAGGTCGTGCCTCGCTGGGCATGGCAAGGCTAGCCTGCCTTGTCATCACTGAGTGAGGTCAACTCCGCAGATCTGGGTGAGGGTCGACTTCGCCCTGTGACGATGAGCTTCATCATTCCTCTTACCTTTGGCTAGTTGCCGAGCTTGGCGGCCGGGCAGAGGAGGAAGAAGAGGAGGAAAAAAAAAGAATAATTAGAAAATAAAAAATATTAAAACATTATTAAAAAATGGCTAGGTTAGATTTGATCGCGCCTTGTCAATGCCGGCTTCACCATGTTAGCCATTTTGGGCCAAAGTTGATCGAAATGATTAAATTGACACAAATACAAAATGTTTAATTTAAAACTAAATTGACACAATTGTAGTAGGTTTAAAAAAATTTTGGTTATTTTTTTCCCTTTTTAGACTATATCAAATTTGTGTTGATAGCAGAAAAGATAAAATCGTGAAGACGAAAATGGAAACCGTTTCTGATTACAATGTTGTTGCTACATGACGCCAATCCATCATAATTTCATAATAGAAAATGCTGTCGACTGGTGAAAATTTTATTAATAACCGGCCCTTCAAAATGCTGCCTAGTTCTTGTCAAGTTGCTCGTGCCCCATTTTAAAAATGGACCTCACAGTTGATTATGTAATGTCTTTTTTTTTTTGTCACTTCTCATCACATCGTTGTGGATTACATAAGAAGAAGAAAATTAAGGCTAAACTATAGATTTAAAGCATTCTCGAGATGTCTCATGGTGGTCCTTCAGCTGAAACTTTTTTGTCTCATCATCATACCATCGTTGATTATTTTCTCCATCAAATTAATTAAACTTGATGATGGAAGATAATTGTCATAATGAAGGTAGAATAAAACTCTAAAGACTTAGTAGTAAAGCAAATATAATGAGGTACTGCATTTGTCGTGGTTAATGCATCATATTTAATCACTCATCTAATCTGCTATAATCAATCATGATATGCACAACCAAGAGAGATGCATGCGCAATCTAGGCATATCTGAAATATTAAGGGAGATAAGAAAATCTCCTAAATATATCTCCAATGAAATAGGCATTTCAAACTAAACTTTAAGTACACCTAGATCACAATTCACGAATTCATGCCTTATAATACCCTGAAAGCATCAATGTAGGTTGTTCTTGCATTTATTTATTGATCAAAATAGCTTGTCCTTGCATCGACATATCATCCACATGTCCATGTCATAGCCCTCATGTTATGCGACTATAACATTACGTCTGTTTCACAAGAAATGAATAATTTGACAAGAAATTAATAATTTTTCTTAAATGATCACTTGTATAGCTTATAAAAATTAACGAACGAAAAATATTTCATCGTAAACGAAAATATTTAAATACTATTGTTGTTGATAATAAAAATATATCTCTTGGCTGATTATTTTAAGCGATGCAAATGATCAATTTGAGAAAACATTTTCTAAATCATTTATTATTTGTGATACATACCAAGTCAAGATTTTGGAATATGTTAAAGTTCACTCAAACAATTTCCTTTGAGAAATCTCATTTCAAATATACTTATTTAAAAGAGATTATTTGGTACTTTCGAAGCAAATAAATATTTGACTCCAACGGTTATTTTTAACAGGTTGATTACTATTTCTAACATGGGTTTTTGTCACGCTCATGTTTGGATTGACTTTTGTTTGTTTTTTTGTTTTTACTTAATCTAAGTCTTGTGGCTTACGAACTTTAACTTTTTCTTAAATTCGAAATTCCTGAAACTTTCATAAATATTAGGGGGGAGATTCACATATAGTGTCCATCCTAATCGGAGACGAGCCTAGTAAACTGAACATGATTTGTTATCGTATGTTCGGTTGCTCTCAACTGCCATTCTAAGTGGAGTGAAATTTGATAAAAATGAAAACTTAGGCAAAAACATTGGGCGAGCTTGGCATCATGTTGTTCTCTTTTGGGTTGGGACAGCAACAAGACCCGGGCCGGTTCGAGCCCGCCAAGCCCACACATTGTTCTTCAAAATATGGGAAACGAGACATTGTTGAATTTGTTGGGAATTTTTCCTTTAACACTGCTACATAGCAATAGGAGTTAGTGGGACTTCCAATGGAAGTACTTTAGTTTTCTTCTTCTTCTTGCAGTTGATGGAATGAATAGTGCTAGAGATATCTAGGATATTATGTGATCCTATATATTTATCTTGATTGATCTTGATTGATTGTATTTAGTTTGTTCTTCATATAGTTTCATGTAAAGCTTATAAATAGGCTCTTGTAATATTCTATTCCTTTCTTCACTGACCTTCAGTGGATTTATTCCTGGAAGATATGGCACTACTGTCATTTGACTCTCCATCTCCATAGTTAGCTTCTGCTCATTTTAATTATACAAGATCATCTAGCGATCCCACCTCGGCTACTTCTAACATGTCTGCCTCAATCGAGGATCATACGCCTTCAACCATTTCATACTTCTATCAATCTTTCAATCAAAGTAAGTCCACCTCCGGCTCATATTCATAATTATCGTTGTTACTCTACCATTGCTTCTCTTTACGAATCTCAAACTTATAAAGAAGCCAGTACTAATCCTCTGGCAATAAGCTATGGCAAATGATTTGCAAGCCTTGGAAAAGTCTCATAAATGGGATAGTATGTTGTCGATAGTAGATGGGTCTTAAGATTAAAACCAAGGTAGATGCTACTATGGATTGCTATAAATCTCGGCTAGCAGCAAAAGGCTTTACTCAGTAGTAGAGCATTGAATATGATAAGACATTTGCCCCCGCTGCTTGTCTTACTTCTGTTCGCAGTCTTCTTGTTGTTGCCGCTGTTAAGTGTTAGTCTTTATATTAAAATGGATGTTAGAAATGCTTTTCTCAATGGCGATCTTACTGAGTAAGTTTATATGGTACCTCCTCCTTGATACACTCATTCATCTAACAAAGTGTGTTACATCGAGCATTGTATGGATTGAAGCAGGCTTCCCATGCATGGTGTTCGAAATTTAGCTTAACCATGAAATCTCTTGGTTTTAAATCCAGTTCTTATGACCATGATCTTTTTGTTCGACGAACACATCATAGGTACATTATATTATTAGTATATGTGGATGATATGATTATTACTGGCGATGATCAAAATAGATTTACCAAACTCCAATAGTATCTTAGTAAAAGTTCAAAATGAAAGTTCTCGGGCAACTTAGTTATTTTTTAGGCCTGGAGGATATGTCCGATGCTTTGGGTTATTATCTCTCTCAAACAAAATATGCCACTGATCTTATTCTCGAGCTGACCTTACTAACAACAAGATTATTTCTAGTTTCATTGATTCAAATGTTATATTCAATGAAAAGGATGGAACTCTTCTTCCGAATTCTACACTTTATTATCAGTTGATCAACAGTCTTCTATTTCGTATTGTTACCCGTTCTGACATTGCCTATGCGGTTCACATTATTAGTAAGTACATGACTGCACCACATACGATTTATTTTGCTGGAGTCCTTCAAATTCTTCGGTACATCAAGGGTATGTTATTTCATGGCCTTCGCTATACTGCTCATTCTACCTTAGAGTTAAAAGTTTATTCTGATATTAATTGGGCTTATGACCTTCAAGATCATCGCTCCATTAGGAGATATTGTTTCTTTTTTAGCATTTCTCTTATCTCATGGCATAGTAAGAAACAGACTATTATCGCTCACTCAAGTACAGAAGCTGAATATCGAGCTTTTGCTGATACGACATCAGAGCTGCTATGGTTATGGTGGCTACTAGAAGACATGAAAGTGTGTCATTATAGCAAAACAGTCAATCATTGCGACAACCAAACCGTTATCCAAATTGCATATAATGATGTTTTCCATGAACACTAAGCACATTGAAATAGATTGTCATTTCATCCAATATCATGTTCTTCAAGATTTCGTTCGACTTGTCTCTACTTCATGCGCTAAACATACTACTAATGTCTTTAATAAGACACATCCACTTAGACATTTTCTGGATTTATTTTCCAAACTCAAGTTGACATCATTCAATGCACCTTTACTTTGAGGGTGGATGTTAAAGATATTTAGGATATTCAGTGATTCTGGATTTTACCTTGGTTGATCCCGATTGAGTGTACTTAGGTTGTTGTTTCATAGTTTCATGTGAAGCCTATAAATTACATTAACGTTCTCTTAAGCTCTATTTCAATGCTGCTTTGCTCCATCACGCCTGAAATAGTGTTTGTTTTACACGATCCGAACTTATCATCCCAGGGAATGACATGATTGGTTGGCATGTTAATCCTTTTCACTTCGTATCCGAGTTCGAATCATCATACTTGCACATCCTCTAGGGGTTATTCTCTGGAGCAGCAAAATGTGCCCGGTAAATGTACGGTACGTGTGGCGGGGGGACCGCCATGCCCCATATCATTTTCAAGCTTCACTCGCCAACAAAATCGCCCCCCATTATTTGCACTTTGCACGTCTCAACGAATCGTCTCCATTGTCATTTTTGTGTAAACTCAGCTCCCTTCAGACTCCATCACTTGCCACATGTCCACTCCACGTGCCATAACTCAATCACGTTGTTGGGCTTCAGGGGAAGGCGTTTCTTTTGACATGGCAACTCTGACTTGATATAACCGATCAATCACCATTGTCCACGTGTTATGAATCTTATCATACGTGTATGCATCTCACATTTGGTTAGTGGTCATGTTACTTGTCACTGTCATGTGATGTATTATTCATCACAAAAAGTGGCTCCTCTTCTTCTGGTAACAATTGTTTTCTCTTTCTCTTACTAATTAGCGAATTAAACCTGCCAACGTTAATTTCTCTAAACTAAGTTCTGTTTGTTTTTCATCTTTTTGCCTTTCGATATGAAACATTACACTCGTACCACAAATTCTCTCTCCCTTCGATGTAAAATGCATAATGGGTGCTCTACCCGTGCGCTTGTTCTAGGATTTTCCTATTAATCACAATGCTCAACATCAACACTTTAGTTATGCGAGGCACACCATCGTCAGTTTGCTTCACTAAAAATTTTGTGATAAAACAAATTATTTCTTATAGAAATCACGTTTTATAGTTTAGGGAAAATCAATTTCCCTAATCTAAACTTCCTTACCAAAAACAAAAAAAAAAATCCCTAATCTAAACTTATTTTTTTCAGTCCACAAAAGATATTTTCCATAAATCAATTAATTTGACATCGTCCAAATGCCCAAAAAGTCGAAAATCAATTTCTTGAAAACAATTTTCCTCTCAACAACCGAATTCTAAAACACAAACTTGGTTCGAGTTAATGAAAAAGCAAACCGTCGATCCCGTTGGCCCCTCTTCATATGTTATGTCGGGAGAAATCATTCTTGCGTAGTTTGAGCACACAAACTGAATGATTGAGAACGGTCGATCCGAGCCACGTTCTCGAGATGACGCACCATCCCTTCATAAATTACACTTACCTCGGGAAGGAAGCAAAACACGAAGAGCAAAAACCAAAAGGCACATTCTACAGGAGCTCGACAAGTCACCCCGACACATGCCTTGCAGCGCCCGGAAGGACGACGAGTGTCCAGCGCCGTTGCATGCACAGTCTCTCTCTCCCTCGAGTCTCCTTCCAAAAGAATCCTCTGGTTTGTCGTCCTCTACATAGGACCTGCGCAAATTATTCTAAAGCGATCTTCATGCGTCTGCGAGTGTGAATGAACAAGCGAGGAGGAGGGTTCAAAGCCTTTTCGAGAAGTTCTCTGTGAAAGTTTTGGTGGAGCGAGGAGGAGGAGGAGGAGGAGAGGGAGAATATGGCGAGGATGGGAAGGTACATGGCGGGGCCATTGGTGATCCTCAACCTGGTGTTGTACTGCATCGTGGTGGGCTTCGCTAGCTGGTGCATCAACCGCTACATCAACGGCCAATCCGCTCCTCCAGGTTCAGCCCCCATCTCTCTCTCTCTCTCTCTCTCTCTCTCTCTCTCTCTCTCTCTTTCTCAAAGCACGCTTTGACTGTTGCAGGAAAGCTTCTGAGAATAAAAGAAAAAGAGAGGGAAAATGGAATAATGACGGAATGTTTGGGAAATACTTCTCCTTTCGATAGAAGGTGTCTTAGAATTTTTCGACTTGATTTGTTCTGTATGGAGAAAGTTACGATCTTCTAGGTAGTTTCCTATAATGGCAATAGATAAGGGATCCTACTTATCCAGGGAATGAGTAGCTAAATTATAATGCCACATTTATCTTCTTCTTTTCTTTAACCTGGAAGGATGATGGCTAGGTGTCGGAGGCAACGGGACGACGATGTTCTTCCTCCTGTTCGCGCTTTTGGCGGGAGTCGTCGGGATAGTCTCGAAGTTGCCGGGAGCCCTCCACGTTAGGGCGTGGAGGGGCGATAGTTTGGCTGCAGCAGCTTCTTCTTCGGTGGTGGCGTTTGCCATCACTGCTCTTGCTTTTGGGTACATTCTTTAGCCTATGTTCCTATTCATCTTAATTTAGCAGAATGATATAACTTGCGCAGCTCAAAGCTAGATTACCATTTTTCTTTTCAATTTTCGTTCGATTTTACTTCATATAGTGGATGTATAGTTGATCCAAGGAAAATAAGTCATGGTCCAAACGTTTGATTAAGATTGACGGTCTGGCAAGCCACATAAGTAGGCAAACTAATCTTCGGACTTTGAACCAGTATGAAATGGTCTATTGTACTTGCTTATATTTAAAAAGTGCACTTAAAAATGTGTAAGCTTGTTGATGAAGATAGACCACATGCATATCATGTAGGTTAGAATAGGAACAACATAATGAAATTTCATGATTAAAAAAATATAGATACATGTTAAATTTGATTCACATACGATATAAATTGAGTAAATCTTAGCTCTAATGCGAAATAAATTGGGTAAATTCATCTTTCGTGCCATGTTAGAATCTTCCATTTTTTTTTTACATGGAAGGAGACTACATATATGCGTGTATTTACATATTAATTGTGTAGAACTATATTGAATTCATCCGATGCGACGCTATTCATTTAAAAATATTTAGTGCCAAAGTCACTGAATATCTAAGTCCGTACTTTTTCTGATCCTTTTTTTTTTTTTTTTTTGCTCTTTCCAAAAGTATGTCTTCTTGCACACAAGAACGCAAGGCCATCAAAAACCGGGATTTAGCAGTAAATGGCATCTTTTTTTAGTTTTGACCAGGTGGAACCATTCTGTTTTTGTTCTTCTAGGGGCAGGAATTTGCTTTTGATTTTTTTTATGGGGGTCTGGTCCTATTTTATTCTATTTTACAAACCTGCTGACACACATATGCCTTTGATTTTAACAACTGATATTTCGATATAAAAATATCTCCTTGTTTCTTCACCGCTTATCTGCTGGTCACGTTTCACGACCAGATTTTTTTATCAAAGGTTTATGTTATACAAGATATCAATTTACTCTGAGATTGAAGGAATGAGTCATGGGAATGACGATGAATAAGTTAAATCAATTCAGTGGCGTCTTTATTCTATATTTTGGGTTCCGGGCTGGCATGTGTAGGTTGGCATGGAAAGAGATAAGTGTGGGAGGGTACAGAGGATGGAGGCTGAGGGTGTTGGAAGCTTTCGTGATAATCGTGACGATCACGCAGTTGCTGCACGTCCTGGCACTCCACGTCGGTTATTTCGGCGGCCGATATGGGCCAGGCTACCGAGACACTCCCTATAGCGGCGCTGCCAGTGGTCTCGAGCCTAAGGGGGGCGGCAGCGGCGCCACAACCGGAGCTCAGGTGTAGGGTCGAGGATTAAAAAGACAAAATAACTGATAATGTTGGATAAGAGTCTTATTTTGGATTTGGGATTTTCTGGGCATTGCCGTACTTGTGTGTTGGAAGTTCCTTAGCACTTGTAATTATGTCACGATGGATCTGACTTCACAATTACGCTATGCATGTGTCTGTATGCTTTGTCGGTTTATTCTTCGGTTGTGGATACGAGTTAGTTTCTTCAATGAGATATTAACGGAGTGATCGCGGTCGTAAGGACACGATCCAGCTGTGGTTGTTTCAGATGAACCTAATACTTTACCGACCAGAGCTGTCGTCGGAGTCTCGTGGGCTTAACTTTAGGTATAGCCAATTTCTACGGGGTCATTTCCGAGTCAAATAATAAAAGAATTTATGTTCTTTTTGCACTTTCCTCTTTTTTAGTATTTTTTTCTTTCATAATTTATGATACTGGTAAGAAATAAAACTCATTTACCATCGTACTCTTGACATTACTAATTCGTATCTAGCTATATTTTCACAAGGATTTAATGAGAATCAGGTCAAACTTTCCTCCACGCTGGATGGGGCCTACATTCCTCACTCACCAAATTAAAGGTCTAAGTGAGGAAAATAAAATGCAGCAAAAATCTAAGTTTAGCCCTGTTGTAGAAAAAGTACTTCACATAATCGTCACATCACATGATGATGTGAAACGCGGCATCAAAGAAGTTAATGTTTTTTTAAAGCGGCATCAAAAAATCATGCAGATGACATGCTAAATTTAATGTTTTCTAACTTTAAAAGTCACGCTCAATCACGTCGGAGCAAGCAATGTGATTAGCCGGTTCGACTTGCAAGCAATGAGGTTAGTCCAGTCACATCTCATCGATCGACCTTTTTAATTCACACCTAATCAGTAAAAACGTGAGGTTTGTTGTTTGGAAAATCAACTGCTCTCGAATTATGAAGATTTTCCCTATCGGAACTTTGCTTCGATGCCATCGCTTCCAAGACTGAATTGAGAAGGTTGGGCAAGCATTTCGACAGATTGTCTAGTTAGTGATCAACCCAAATCACACTCGCTTTCCATTGTGATTAGACTCAATGTGCATGGATAGGTAGTTTGGGCTCGCATATTATTAATAGGGAGAAGCGTTTCATCCTTCCATAAATGGCCCGTGGTCATCAGATAGAGAGAGATCGATCTCGCAAAATGAGGAGGCTAACATGATATCAAATCTATTTATGATTAGCAATAATCAAGTCAGACAACTTAAATTTAATAAGAACGTTGTAAGGCACGGATCAAATGTCATGGAAAGTTGCCGCGCTTATCAAAGAGTAGCAAAGTGCGGCCACTTATCAAAGTAAAAGGCCTCCAATTGGGCCACTGTGCCCGAGCCCGGAATACAGTTGCGAATCGGCTGATAAAGGATGAGCCCAAAATACTCTTCCTATTAGTCCAAATCATTTGAGATTTGTTTTTCTTAAAAGCCACACTTGTATACTTTACCAGCTTTTTAATATGAATGAAGTGGTACACTTTACTGACCAAAAAAAAAAGTGATACTCAAATCAATAATTATTTACACGCGATAGCATGGAGAATCAAACGCGTCATCAAAACCAAGAGAGGAAATTTAAAATTTATGAGCCACGCTTTTGAACGGGCTCACTTAGTGTATATTCATTTATTTGTCTATATATGACCATCTGTATATTTAAGTCAACGTATGCATATAAATATGTTGTTTTTTTTTTCGCTCTTAGAATATAATGTGAGTGAGCCTGACACAAGTACGACACGTAAACACTTATTATTCACTCTAAAATGAAGCTGACATGACTACATGGTCCTTTTTAACTAAAGCAATACGAAAGAGCTTGGGTGTCGGTCTAGATAGTACATGAGTACACACTCATGTGAAATTCGGAAAAAAGTATAAAAAAAAATTATTGACTCTATTGTACTTGTGTCAGTTTGGTTCTAAACCCTTTTAATTGTGCAAATAATAACCGATTATTTATCTTAAAAATGATTTTCATGCAAAGTATTTTTCATTATAATGAAATTTTCAGTGAAACAAACGTCAAAGTATTTTGAAGTAAATATCATGGAAGGACTAATTTTGATATTGAATGGTATTAATTAATCCTATTTATAATAAGCAAGGTCCCAAACTAAGTCACGATAGCAATTACAAGCGAGCCAACTATTTCGTTATTTAGAGAATGAAAAAGATTACAAGCATATGCCGCTTGGGCTTTCTAATTCCTATTCCTCTCACTTTTAGTCCTTGTTTTTTGTGAAATGTTCTTCTGAGGTCCTTATGTTCTGTGATAACTCGAAAATAGCTAGAACCACTCGTTAAGCTCGGGTTTAATCTATTCAGATGCAGGCGATACCAAGCAGAAGTAATGAAAGTGATGAACCAACCTTTGATTCCTGCGGCCCGAATCGTGCCTTTATTCAACGCCTTTCTCTTTGCTTTCTCTTATTTTTTCTCTGAATAATTGCACTTGACACCGCAATTGCTTGCGAGATCATGCGGAGAGATAAAGAGAAAGTGCGGTTGGGGTTTAATCAGCATCACAAAAAAGTTATCGAAAGCGATGTACTTCATTTCAGGCCCCCCTAAGGAGGGCAACAAATAAGTAAAATAAAACTTTGGGCCAGCCCTCACGAGACTTATCTAGAAACTAACAATCTTCGGGGCATTAATAATTCATACACAATAATTTGGTTTGTCAAGTATTTTTCTTCTTGACATTTTGTTCTTGAGCAAGCCACATGCTTACGTCCTGCTAGTAAACATGGGATAGGAATCATTCTATTTGACAGTTGAGCCCTTCAAACCCGTATCTCCGTTTGATGTGTCCTGGAAAGAAAAGATCCAGCTAGGCTCCCCGTTGGAAGCTCTACTTTGATGCCGATCAATTGGAAGACCTCGAATTATGGGACTTTCGCGTAGACAACGAGACATAAAACGGGTTCAATCGATCGATGAAGTCAAGTCAGATACTGTGACTCTACACGACTTACTTTCTCGAAGTGACCAGCAAAAGTAGACAAAAGGATAGTGAAGCTTTATGAAGGGATGTCGTCCGCTGTAAGCTTTATTATAATTTACTGATTAACTTTAGATAGTTAGGTATTTTTGAGTGATCAACTCCCTAATTATGTCGATGTTACAGGAAATCAAAAAGACATTGCGGTGATTATACATGTCTCCATTAGATTTCGATTAAATTCAACGAAGTTGCGCTTTGAAACCAAGATTGTCAAAAAAGGATGAGTGGTGAAGTTACTAGCGATGCCAGGTATGTTCTTGCAAATCCAATAACAGGGGTTTAACGTTGTTGACTTACTGTGCATGTCATTAAGCGAATCTTCTAGCACGGATAGGTCCGTGTTCGAGTCCAGCGGGGACATTTCCCCTTTTTAGGTAAAACCGGCGATGACTTTGCTTAACTTCAGTTGCAGCACTATGGATTCTGAAGTCGTGCAATAGTCAACTATTTACACTAATTGCATGATCACGTCGTTTGTCCTCTTTTTAACAGCTTTAGCAGGCAAGAGTTCGATGATTTGGATAACGAGCAGAGACATTTTTATATGAAAATGTAGAATATGTTGGAAAATATAAGATATGATGTATCGCAACCCGGTATAAAATTTTGCAAATATGTACATATCCAGTATAAAGCATTGCAAGTCTAATTCGATCAAACGCTCAGCAAGGGATGATTCCTGCTTAACACCATCTATCTTAACAGGGGGTGGCTTAATTGATGTTTCTATTGATTGGTTGGCGGGAGTTTCCCGAAGCTGAGCAAATCGGCATATATGTGATTCTTAGACCGATTGCGGAGTGAGCCATGTTTAGACTGCAGAATGTTGATTAGCGCAAGGGAAGCGTTGCAACGGAGTTGTGCAGTGCTGATTTATGCCGAGCAGACTTCTTTAGTATTTGAACGAAAAAAAAAAAACCCTCTTTAGCAACCAATCTGATGTATACAAACATCTAGTCAACATAAATTCCATTACGTCGCCAAAATAATGGTGAAGATAAAACAAACAGGAGCCTAATTCGATTACTTGAGGGGAACAAGTATTGTGTTCATTGGCTGGTTTGGGGCACTGAACCAAATATAGATGCTGCTAGCTCGATGCTCTCACACTTGCTGATCTTAAATGCATCCGGAAGTAGTCTGATCGCCATGACAATTACAGATTGACTACAGTGTCGCATCCTTCGTGTATTTTTGGTTTGATCCTCTTCAAATTTAGTGAAAGCCGGAGAGCGTGGATCTTTTCTTCCGAACTGGCATAAACATGTACATGTATCTGCACTGTTAAACTCCATACTGCTCTTCCGCCGCTGAAATTAGTTGCTGAATTTCAGCTTGGATTTCTATCGTTAATGCCAAGCAACAAGCAAGTATAACTGTGCAAGCCTAACTTAAACAGTGACAGGTCTTTTAAAGAGATTAGCTTCAGTTCACCATGAATTGAGCTCAGAATTGTGTCTAATGGGTGTCTGCTCTGGTTACTAGGAATTGTATTTTCCATCTTTTTAGCTATTCTCATTTGATAGACACAAATGACTAGTGCCATGTCCTGAAAGTTCATCTCAAATTGTAGAGACTTGTAGCAGCTAACTGTTTTAGATTTTTTAACGTCAGTAGACCACCGGTAATAGATAAGAGACCGAAAAAGTCTAAAACCTTTTTTTTTTTTTTTATTCAGTCCTAAACCTTTCGCAATGTGCCAATTTTAGTGCATCCAGCAAATTTTAGACTGGCGAGGTCAGCCTTTGCCAAGCCATGGCGATGTTCAGCCTTGCCCGATCTGACCTTGGCGAGGCTATCGAGAGGCTCGCTGATCATTCTCTGACTAGCCGCGGTCTGCTAAAGGTAGAATGGGAAAGGGTAAGATAGAGGTAGAACGTGAAGGGGAAGATGGAGGGGAAGGGGAAGAAAAAAAAGTTTAAAAAAAATTCATTAGAAATAATAAAAAAAATAATTATTAAAATATTATGTCGTTGGCAAGCGGCACATCAACATCGACCGGCTAAAGTTCACCAGATGGACTAATTAGCACAATTACAAAAGGTTTAAGACTGAATCAGCCAAAAAAATATTTGAGACTGAATTGGCACAATTACAATAAATTTAAGATTTTTTTTAGTAATTTTTCCAAGATTTGCCGCCATCATCGTGTGATACGGTATATCGCTCTGATTAAATGAGATAAATCTATGGCTCATCCGCCATAGTCAGACGGAATGATTGATTACTCAACCAACGCCCAAAGAGTTGATGACTCGCAGGGGTTAGTATAGTCCCTTGTTAACGTATTTAATTTCTATGAAAAATTCGTCGCAGATTAAGTTTTAGATTACCTTCGCTCAACTTTAGATGGCTTTGTATTATAGGTCACTCAATTTTTCTGAAGTTTCGAAATGTAATATCGCATTGAAGCTGTCACGTTAGATTCATAGTGGAAAAAACCTCATTGAGTCGCCAAATTCTTAATGAGTTGTTGGTGGGGGCCTATGACCAGGGAAACCTTATTGAAAGCAAAATTACAGTTGGGATTATTTGGGAAATTAATAAGTAGGTTGAGTGACCTTCAGTATAAATTAACAACTGCAAACCTACTTATTAGGTTTACAAACTAAAAAGTGGATATCTTCTAGACCGGCACTAATTGTTATATGCTAGCATTAGAGATTCAATTGTTACACTTAGTAGATAGCCCATTAACCAATAACCATACGGACCGAATATGATGTGAGTCAAAAACTTAATAGATGTCTCAAACATGAGAGTATGTTGCTATATTGTGATCCAACTATAATCAACTCGCTAAATATTTCTTCTCGCGATAATAGAAGCACTCTCAAACTAAACTTATGAGTGGAAAAAGGGTATCACAAGTGTCATAATTTTCATACGACACTTACTAGAGTATCACGATTTTTTTCTTCAAACGTTTGAGTGCGATACTTTTTATAAAATGTTCATTTGAGTGTCATAATTATTTTTTCTGATAACTTGAATGCCAATTTTGTATAATACTCATCTAAGTGTCTTAACTTTTTCTCCGATCACTTGATTTCGATATAACTTTTTAATTAATCATTTGAGTGTCAAAGTTTGTTAAAACGTTTACCTCAATTGTTATGTCACATCGGATTTCTGATACTTGAGTAACTTTTTTTAAAAGTTTTGGTATTCAGGTTATAGATTAAAAATTATAGCATTGAAGTGAATATTTTCTAGAAGTTATGACATTTATGGTATTCTTATTTCAATGGGTTAAATGACAGTGATTTCACATATTACTATGGTTGGATCCTTTCTTGACGATAAACCCATGATTTTATATATTTTTTGATCTGAGTTCATAAAAAAAACACACCAAAACTATTACGTCGACACGACCGAAACCTTGGACCAAAGATATTTTCTCCGATTCGGTGACGAATCCATTCCAAGAGATCTTTGCTCGCGTCGTGCATCTCATTGCCCCATAAATCATGACACCCAAAAGTGCAGAGAGAAACAGACAAAAGACTCCATATATTAAGAGATCCACTGTATCCTTTGGGAGATCTCTCAGCAATCATGAGAGAGAAAGTGCTTCTCCTTTCAAAAAGCCAAGAGGATAATCAGAATAAACTAAAGCGGAAGTGCATCAATGGCGGTGCCAAGCCCCTCTCTCCTGACCATGGTTCAGCAACCGATGATGGTGGGATTCTCGTGAGGATGACAACAATGGATGCCTACTGAAACAGGAGCCTCCCCCTCCTCCCAAGCGTGTTCCAGAGAGGCGAGAGGGTTGACCGGTTGACCAGCCTATGGGAGAATCATTTGGCTTCGCACGTGGGGTCAAAAAGCCAGCTTTGGAAAAAGGGCATGGGGTTTGGATTGGAGTCAAAGTATGAGGGGATGGGATAAGAATCGAATGCCTTTTGAACTCGCTTAATTGCTTTAATTTTGTTTTTCTTCTTTTGTTTTTCGGTGAGAAAGCTTGCATTAAACTAGTTTATCTCTGGTGATTTCGGACGTGAATTTGTGCACGATCACGAGCTTTTCTTCCCCCACGCTGTCTAAGTTCGAGGGGACATCAGTTCCATCAATGTCAGCTCAGCAGAGAGAGAGAGAGAGAGAGAGAGAGAAGATTTTGGAGAAAAAGGGTAAGAAGTGGTACATTTTTTTTTGGTCGGAAGAAGTGGTACATTACGCAGCAGAAAGTAAGTGATGCTGAGAGGAGAGGGTAGTTAGAAGTGATTACAACAGGAAAAGAGGGCGATGAAAATAAGAGTATATGAGATATATTAGACATATTAAAAAAAACGATGATTTTATTATTGTTAAAAAATCAAACTTCATTTCAGAAATAACAAATCCATTTAATGTTTCGCATATTATAATAGGTCGAACAAGGTTTGTACTTTCGAAAATTAAAAAGAAAAAAAAAACAAGGTTTTATACTTATCTTGATAATCATAATGAAGCAAGCTAATAATAGGACTGTCTATTCATATATGAAAAGTGATTTACAAAACAAATGTTGACTTCATTGGCAAAGTTGTGCTTAAATTATCGTTTGTGAGATAATATGGAAGTGCACGATTACTCTTATTCATTGCACTGTACTTCTATAATAAAAAGCCAAATTATACATGTTAATATAGTAATACTAATCACAAAATTCTCTTTACCATCGTAGAAATCTATGTAAAGTTTATGATGAAGCATTTTTTTCGTCAACTATGATGAAATATCTTAAATGGTGGGAAAATTACCAAAAACCGAATTGAACATGCTTCCAATTACTATTGGATTTTGCCACAAGAAAAGAATGGTATTTACTTTCTTATTTTTCCACATCGAAAAAAAAACATAAACCCATGATTCTAAAAAGACAGCTCCAACAAAAATGGGGAAAAGTGTCAAACAAGTCCTAAACCTATTGCATTAGTGTCAATTCAGTCCTAAATCTTTTTTGGTGTCAATTCAGTCCTAAATCTTTTACATTGATGCCAATTTAGTCCTAAACCTTTTATTAGTGTCAATTCAGTTATAAACATTTTACATTAGTGTCAATTTAGTCCTAAATATTGTGTATTTATGCCAATTGAGCCAATTAGATTAATTTTGATAGAAAATTATTGGCGTGAACATCAATTGTGATACGTGGCACGATTTGAGCTAATATGGATATTTTTTAAATTTTTTATATTTTAAATAATTTGTAACAATTTTTTTGAAAAAACCCAAAAAAAATGCTTTAAAATTATTTAAAATTATAGAATAATATTAAAAAAAGCCAAGTCCTCATTTGTTGTGCCACGTAGGACAATCGATATCCAAGTTAGCCATTTTCGGCTAAAATTAGTCGGATTAACTCAATTAACATCAATACAAAAGATTTAGGACTGAATTGACACCAATATAAGGTTTATAACTTAATTGGCACCAATGAAAAATGTTTAAGATTGAATTGGCATCAAAAAAAGGTTTATGACTAAATTGGCACTAGCGCAATAGGTTTAAGATTTTTTTGACACTTCTCCCAACAAAAATGCAATTCATTTTTCCCATTCCATCTTAATTGGAAATTATTTGTTGTAACGTGCATTCAAATAGAAACTTTAGTTTAAAAATGGTAAGGGCGTAGGCATTAGTAGAAGTGTAAAATAGGAAAGTAATCAAAACTCTATGAAATCTTGATCAAGAGGTAAGATAACTTTTGCACTTATCCAAATGATCTAATATACAAAACTACTTTGCATAAATAGAAAAACATTTGATAATTCACATAACTAAGAATGCAAAAACTAACGTGTGAAATTAGAAAACGAAAAATCAAACAGTTGAAAAATCCTCAACATGCATTACCACTTCCTCACTATTTAAATCTATTTTATGTGATATATTTTTCAACGTTTCCCAATGTTTTTGGGTTGGGTGAAACCTAGTAGAGTGCGATATAGAGAGAAACAATAGAAACATTCTTGTGAACTCCTCAAGAAGCCACATCACCAGGGGTTGGCGAAGTTTGTAGAGGCGTCAAGGGATTTTCAACTCAAGAGTAAAAGGATATATAAGTTCATCAAATCATATCAAAATAGTGAGTTGAACTGTTGAAAGTTTGCCCTAGACGGATATGGAGGAAAATACGGCCTTTGTAATCTTACTTGGCGAAAAGAATTAATATATCTAAAACGTGTGCTAAAAAAAAAAGCATGTGTGTCGAATTCGGAGAAAAGATTAATCCGTTAGATATAGAGAAATTATTAAATTAATGGGCCGTGTGCGACTTTATTATATGTGTCAGAAGATTAAATTTCATTATAAATCCATGAACACAGTGATTATTGTTTCATTAATCCTTTAGAATTATTATTTTGTTCCTTATATGATAGCATACATTCCCTCTTGATAATTATGGAAAACAATTGTAAGCCTAAAAAGTTGCTTTCGGGTTCTCTCTAAATCTGTCAAAATAGTTCATAAACTCATTTTTAATATACACGTGATATTCAATAAATAGATCATAACATGCGTGTTTTTTGTTTAAGTCATAATATTAGTGATTGTGAGCCATAAGTGTGTCGTAAATAAGTCCTAAATGAGTTTACAACTTGTTTAGATCCAACACACCTTTATAACTAACTCTCTTTTTATTCTCTCTCGCTCTCACTCGATATCGTGTTCTAGGGGTGTGTAACCGGACCGCGTTTACCCGTAACTCGGATTGGCCCACTCAAAAAATAGGGTCGGGAATTGGCTCCTGCTCAAACTGTTCCGGGAACCAGTTCCAATTTTTGGGAACCAGTAGAAATCGATCCGATTCCTGATTCTAGGTGAAAACCCACCCGAACCGATTTTAGAAATAGTTTTTAATTACCTTAAAAAAAACCTTAATCCACTGCAAACTTTATTTCATAAAGAAAATATATCAACGTCCATGTATTGAGATAGAGAATCTTTTACATTTTACCGAAAGAATGTACTAGAAAGATGCGACTCACGACATTTTCATCGATACTTATATTATTTTGATAGGAAAAAAAGGAAAATAGGTTCTCGGGTATAGACCCTAGAACCGAACCGACAAATAGGGTCAGTTCCAAAACAGATTCCAAGACAAATAAGGTCGGTTCTCAATTTCAAAAATTGAGAACTGGTTATAACAGGTCAGTTTCAAGGTCTAGGCCTGAACCAGGCTCATGCTCACTCCTATTGCGTTCACTCGCTCACTCACTCCTCATTCTAGCCTTAGTTCGACTATGAGCTTTTCTACATGAGATTAATAATGGAAGTCTTTTAGGAATATGAATAGAGCCAAGTTGGAGTTGTGTTAGTTATGACTTATTGATCGGGTAAAGCATGAGTCACTAGATATGCGTTATAATAAATTGATCATAAACGGTGAAAGATTTTGTGGGACCAGTGTCAATTAATTCAAAAGCTTAAGCTTTTAGAAAAGACGTAGTTTAATATTTATATATTCCAATACTTCCCTTCACACTTAGTTTGGCATTTTGCTAAGTACGAAGTGTGGATATATTGGAGATAAATAGGAGCCTGAAAATGTTTGAATTCAAGACATTCCGCTTTAATATCATGTGAGATTTCGTGGAACCACTGCCAACTACTAAAAAATTAAAATTTTTAGAAGAACGTATAGTTTGATATTTATATATTTCAACTTTAAAATGATTATATTGAGATCACATCATTTATGACTCCATCTGATCCATTCGTCTACGAGTGCAGGTCCGTCCAACAACGCAGAGATGATGGAGAATACAGTTAATGAAAACTGAGCTGATGAGCTAAGCATGGCTTTCCGAAGAATGGATCGATAATTGAATGACGACTTTTGTACCGAAAGAGAGAGAATCTGGGAGATAATCTAAATATTATATATATCAGGTAGGTTAATAGCTGGCTTCAAGGTTGAACCAAGTTTGACCAGCGAATGGTGGAGTTGACCGTACCTATCAAGGCAGGCCTAAAAGGGAATTTGAGTCAATGAGTAAAAACACTTGAAGGTCCAAATTCTTTTGCGTGTGTAAACCTCTCAAAACCAGTCTTGAATTTGGGTCAATCTCTTTGACTTTTGCTGATTGTACCTGTCTTTCGCGTTAGTGAGAACCGCATTTTCTTTCCCAAGAGACAGCTTGGAAAACTTTAGTTTGCATTGTCTGACAAATAATTCATGGTTTTCTAATTTATGGGTATTTTTTCTCTCTCTTTTAACCAGCCTCTCGCGAATGCACTTCTTAAATATATTTATATAAAGAAAGTTTCTCATTTTCAAAGCATGATTTTTTTTGGCGTTCTACGCATCAATATAGTAAGATGAATAGAATTTGTTTTATTAGATATGATTAATCAGTACATTTGAAATACTTTTAAGCAAGACCCTTGAGTCAACGCATCAACAAAAACTGACAACGAAATCTCGAATATGTTTTTGGGACTATCCTCGCATGATGATTCATATGTAGAGTTTTCATGAAGCATTAAACAAATATGCTCACTAGCCGGCCTACCTAGCTAGTGATAGCTAGAGATAGGCACTTTCTATGTCATTTTTTGACATGGATTTTCGTTGTCATATATTCCTTCCTAATTAATAAGTCTACTTAATATTTGCCCCCAAATCAACCTGCATTGTTTTGTAGCCATTTGCTGTTTATTTATTATTTTAAGTTTTCCAATTTTATAAGGTTCATTTTTTTTTCCCGAGTTTGCTGGTTTTTTTTTTTTTGGTCGAAAGCTTACTGGGTTTTGGGAGCATATATTGTTATATGTTTTCATAGAAGATAAAAGGGGCACTTCACAATACTTCTGCTCTAGAAATCAACTCCATACCAAAACTTTATTTTTTCACGTTTAGAAAAAAATAATATTTTACTTCTTTAAATAGCTTCAAAAATACTTTTGAAACAAAAAAAAAATTGCTTCAGAAGAGAAAAATAAAGTTGTGCAAACAAAGAAATTTTTTCTCGGAAAGTAGCATTAACAAATGAATTTCTACTCTAGAAATGTTGTCATGTGCGCTCTAAGCTTTTGCTTTGCTAATAAATGCAAATTGAAAGAATTTCCATTATTTTTTTTTATCTTTTAAATGGTAATTGAAGATCAATGGGATGCTTACAAGAATTATGAATGAGTTGAACACAGATTATTGACTGTGCACATAACCCGAACCAGAGCAATTTACATGTCGTTTTCCATAATTATCAAGAGGGAATGTATGCTATCATATAAGGAACAAAATAATAATTCTAAAGGAAATCACTGTGTTCATGGATTTATAATGGAATTTAATCTTCTGACACATATAATAAAGTCGCACACGGCCCATTAATTCAATAATTTCATTATATCTAACGGATTAATCTTTTCTCCGAATTCGACAGACATGTTTTTTTTTTTTTTTTAGCACACGTTTTAGACATATTAATTCTTTTCGCCAAGTAAGATTACAAAGGCCGTATTTTCCTCCATATCCGTCTAGGGGGAACTTTCAACAGTTCAACTCACTATTTTGATTGGTGGATTACTAATATGCGCATATTCGGTACGCTGTCGACAAGTCGGTTACCGATATTGTGCGAAACATAGATCGACAACATAGGAGCCGAAGCTTTGATGATTCATCCCAAGCGCAAGATGCTACTAACCTCCGTTTGAAGACAACGTGGAGTTTACTTTTCCTCCCATCACCCCAATTGCCAACCATATTTCTTTTTTTTCCTTGAAGGTTCAGAATACCCTCTAATTACTTTACGTTTGGTAGATTCCAAATTCCGGATGAGGCATTAGACGAAGCAATTTAGGGACTTACTAAAGTCTGCTCCACTCACCATTCTGATTGGTGGATTGCCAACATGGGCATATCCCGCATTCGTTTTGGTTAAATTTGCATGTGGGTCGTTGGTGATGTTTGCATTTGCATCCCACAGATCAAAGGTCCTTTTTATAAGGAGTCATTATTTTCTCCTTCCCTAGTTGGAGAAAATTTAAGAAAAATTATCCAAAAAACTCTAAATTTATTGGAAACATGTCAATTCGGTCCTAATTTATTTTTTGTCGATTCAGTCTCAAAATTTTTATGATTATGTCAGTTCCGTCCATTTGGTGGGTCTATGTGGGCTCCAGCCAACACTGATGTGGACGCCGGTTGGCTAGCAACATATATTTGTAATAATTTTTCTAATTTTTTCTTTTTTTTTTTCCTTTCCCTTCCCTCTTGTTGCTCCAGCCGGTCGCCAAGGTAGAAGAGGGAAGGAGAAGAAAAAAAGAAAAAGAAAATAAAAAATTAGGAAATCTTAAAATATTATATCGCTGGCCAGCCTGCGTCCACGTCAACACTGTCGTCCAAAATTTGCCAGATGGAATGAAATGACAAAATTGCAAAAGGTTTATAACTGAATCGACACAATTGTTATCGGTTTAGAACTTTTTTAGTAATTTTTCTAGGAAACTTCCACTAAAGTCTTCAAATTTTGCGAGCACAAATATATTGACATCATTCGTGTTTATTTTTAGTTAAGTTTGCATTTGAGTAATATCCATATTTTTCATCCACCAATCACAGATTTGGTCGGGGGAATTTCTCCGGTTAAAGACGGAGGAAAACTAAACCTTTCGAAATTAATATGAATGATGATTTTGTTTATTAATATCAGTTTCCTCTATTCTGATAGGAGGATATCTCAATAATATTTTTATTGCGATTACATGTTTGAACCATCTCTCTCTCGTGCTCCATCACACCCACAACCGGGTTTTTATCGTGCCGTGCGTCCATCGTCGTTTCCTCTATGGGCCGCTGTCACCACACGACGACGTTGATCACAGTCGTCCGTACGAGATCCCGGCATGACACGATTTGAACGAATATGAATTGCAATATTTTATGATTAAGCAACCAATAGAAGGGCTCCCGCAAGTAATATGGGGACACAAAGGCTAGCACAGTCCCCCCACCTCCCCCCCCCCCCCCCCACCCCCCCCGGAAAAAAAATCCCGAAGAGTTTTCTATACATTAATAAAGTTCCATTCATTTTCCAAAAAAAGGAATAATGGATTATATTATCTGAATAATTATCCAATTAAAAGATTTATATTATCGATGCAAATATTTTCATGAGCGATGAAGATGTATTTCATTCATTGATTTTTTATATGCGATACAAGTGACCATTCTTAAAAATATATATTTATTAAATAATTTTCGTAAAATAATTTTTTAAAACTTAACTAGGCATATTGGATCTACCAGGCCATGGCATGTCGTACACAAGCTTAGTGCGCGGGTTTGCTACTTTCTTCTTTTACTTTTCTTTTTTTCTATTTTGTTTCTATCTAATATTGTACACCATGAAGGGAATGCTAAGTTAAAAGCAAAATGAAAAAAAATTATAAATAAAGCCTTAAACCTATTATAGTTTTGTAAATTCATGCCCTGGTTCAATATTAAGAATGAGCATTGAGGCTTTAAAGTACTTTGGTCAAATGCAAATGGTGTTTGATTCATTTTTTGGCTCACTTTTGGGAGATGCAATTGCATCTCAAATGCTCTTCAAATGCCTTTATTCCAAAGTACCTCTAGAGATACATTAGAAAGTTGCATATCAAATGTAAATAATTTTATTCTTTTAACTTTATCACCTCCACCTGTCGCCGCTACCGACCATTGTAACCACCGCTTACTGATCACCGACCACCGTCGATGACCGCCGCTGATGACTGCCGCCGATGACCGCCGCCGACTGCTATCGTCCCCGATGACCTCCACCGACAGCCTCCCTGTCACTGATCGCCGACGACAGTCGCTGCCACCAATCGCCCACCACTGCCAACGATTGCCACCACTCGCCGCTCGCCAACCACCCCCATGGATTGTCGTCGTCGCCAGCCGATCGTCGACGACCTCCGTCGACCGTCGTCGCCTACCGTCGCTCCCCACATGCCATCGCCCGCCACCCGCCGCTACCTATCGCTGCCATCCGCCAACCAACGCCGCGGACCGCCGTCCGTCTACCGCCACTTTTTTTTAGAAAAATATGAAAATGTTTTACAAAGTGTATTTTTCATCAAACGACATTTACGTCAAATTTGCATCCTAATATATTTTTAAAAAATACTTTACCAAATACTATTTGCATTTTGAAAAAGGCCTTTAACCCATAGGTATTTGCATTTAATCATAGTTCCTTAGCCAAATGCCAAACCAAACAGTTCAAAATCTATTAATTTTGTCAATTGAGTTTTAAAACTTTTTTATGTTTTACCAATTGAGTCTATTCGATTCATTTTAGTAGGAAATTCCTGATGTGGACACCACCCATCCGAAGTGGAATGACCGGTACCGAATTGGACAACGTTTAGTAATATTTTAATTTTTTTTCAAAAGTATGAAATTTTTTCTCTTCTTCTGTTTTCTTTTAATGTTTTTCTTAATATTTTCTTCCCTTCTACCTTCCGGACTTTATCTTTTCTTCTGAAAAAAAATGAAGAAAATAGTAAAGGAAATCAGAAGAAAAAAAAATAAAAAATATTAAAATAGCATTAAAAATTATCAATGTTAATGCCGGTAATGCCACTTATTATGATCGGCGTCCACATTAACAATTTCCTATAAAAATTGACTAATTGAATTTGACAAAAAGTAAAAATGTTTAGAACATAATTGGCCAAATTAAAAGTTTATGAACAAAACTGCAATAGATTTAGGGCATTTTGGATAACTTTTCCTAAAGATAATTCTCCCTGCTCTACTACCGTATCAGACGAAAGAAAGAGCTGATGTCCACTCCGAACTTTCAAAAGACACCCAACTCGATCCTACTATTGACCGTTCTTGGGCATGCTTTACGGAGTTTATGCACAATTAACAAACATGGTTCACCTTGAATTAGGGCGCTAAACATTAGTCTAATTAATATTCTGTATTAACAAATCTCGTTATCCACATAAAGTACATGCTTCAAACAGCCATGTAAGTATAATGATAGGACCAATTCCAAGCAAGCCAATTCTCTAAAAACGATACTGAATGTTTGCACTCAAGATTATGACTGTTTGGAGTGAACCTTACCTATGAGTAATAACACAAGGCAAATATCATCAATGTGAGGCTTGGGACGTTGCAAACTCCCCAACTTAAAAGATTGACGCTCTTGTTTGTTTTGGCGGCCAACAATACAATGGGAATAGACTGTAAAATACGTGTATGAGTTGTAATTAGCTAAATTAAAGGTTATGCCTTTTAGAAGTCTTTCCTCTCTATAAATAATTGTAACAGATATGAAAAAAGATATACAGAAAATTGAGTAATTACATTTTTTCCTCTAAACCTGTCTATGCAACATAGTATTAGAGCCAAGGTTTTCTCTTTGTGAGCACTGTATGCTAATCTTCGATTACGATGGTCCCATTGAACGGCCACCCAAGACTTCGTCTCGTCTTTTTTATGGCACTTTCATCTTGCGGCGGCGACCCAAGACCTCATCTTATTTGGTGAATCTGACCATCAAATTGACTTAGATTCTAACTCAGAACCAGAATCCTCTTCCGGTATCAACATTATAGTATGCTTCATCTTCTTCATGGATTGCAATTAATTTGGATGGGACTAATAATGGCTTTTATAGTCATAGATTATGGAAATGTACATCACGGGTAAAGACAAGCTGTGATACATCAATAGAGATCTCCCTTAGCCTCTACCTACAAACCCCATTTTTCAGAAGTGAAAAATTGAAGACTCAACTATTAAAGGATGGCCGATTAATTCAATGAACCCGGCCTTAATTTGCAATTTCATCCGCTTCCCAATAGCAAAGTCTATTTGGGATTTAGTTGGAATGACCTTCTTCGATGGAACATATGCCTATCAAGTTTATGATTTGAAGTGGCATGTGGCTCGGTTGAGACAAGCATGAGAATCAATTGAGGTGTACTATAACCACCCTCAAGGTCCATGGAGAGAGATCAACTTCCGTCACCCGAACATATTGAGGTGTCCTAAAGATATGAAGAAACAATATGACTAAATAGGAAGATCGTGTATACATCTTTCTTGATAGGTCGGACAAGCATCTTGACAAGGTCCGAGCAGATATTGCAGTTGTTTCCTATAGTTGAACAAGCCTATGCGTGTGTCTGATGGGAAGACATGAGACAAACTGTAATGCTAACTAATAGTGATACTGTTCATGATTCACAGCAATGATGCCCGGGAGAATAAGGCGAATATCAAAGTGAACCAAGAACTGTTGTTGCAGATGGCTAAGCTTGGGGTTGCACAAGATGGACGAAGGCCTAGCTCAGCTTTACACCAAAAAAATTCTCCTGGGGGAAGTTGCTCAGATTGTGGTAATGCTAAACATACTAAGGAGGCGTGCTTTATAATTTATGGATATCCAAATTGGTGAAAGGAGTTAAAGGCTCAAAATCAAGCGGAAAGGAAAGGAAGAGCTTCTTTAGTGACCGCAGAGCCTCAGCTGTCATTGATACCTCATAATTAGAAGGTAATCATGGAAGGGCTTTGATGGAGATTCAATTGAGATAAATTGATACAGAAGAATACTTGAATTAAGGGGGAACAGATCTAACACCAAGCTCATATGCGAAGGGGAGATTGCTAAGATGCATGTATGAGTGAGTTGTGTTAAAGAAATCATATATCGAATAATCGAAGTGGTGTAGAGTAGTTAGTATAATCTATGTTTGCCGACTGCAATCACTAGATCATTGATTCGAGAGCTACATTCACATGATATTTACTCCTGATGATTTTGTTCGTACCTCAGAACCAATACATGATACTATCTCAAATGCTAATGGATTTATCTATCTGGTTAATGGGCTGGAGTTGTTGCAATTGTCCTTGCACTCCCTCCCCAACACTTTGCTTGTCCCTTCATTATCCACCAAATTAATTTCGGTTAGACAAGTTACTGAGGATTTGAATTGTGTTGTTATAATGTATCCGTACTTTCGTTTATTTCGGGATATTCTCACAATAGAGAAAATTGGGCGTGGTACTAAGGGAGGGGGGATACATTACATAGATGAATTCAGTTCCGAGAGTGCAAATCATATTCAAGGTGCATCCATCAGTAGGGAGAAACATATATGACTTTGGCATCGATGGTTGGGACATCCATCATTTGGTCATTTGAAACGATTATTTCTTAATCTTTGTTTTTTAATTTGAAGGATTTAGATTTAAAATGTCAGACTTGTATATTGGCTCGGTTCCTTTTCCTATAAGTTTGAATAAAAGTAAAGCCACTTTTTCGTTGATACATTCGGATGTTTAGGGTGCATCGTCTATTACTGCTGTTTCGAGTTTTAGGTGGTTTGTGATATTTGTTGAGGACTATACTAGGATGACATGGCTTTACTTGATAAGAAGCAAAAATGAGGTAGCTAAGATATTTATAAATTTTTGTACAATGTTACAAACTCAATTTGGTGGCAGATACAAGTTTTAAGAAGTGGTAATAATGGAGAGTACATGAATGAATATCTAAAGAATATTTTAAACAAAATGGCATGATCCATGAGTCTTCCTACTCCTAAATACTTCAACAGAATGGTATTGCGGAGAGAAAGAATAAACATATCCTCGAGAGAGCTTGAGCTCTCTTGATTGAAAGTCATCTGCCTCAAAGATTTTGAGACAATGCCGTGACTACAACTGTGCATCTCTTCAACCGAATGTCATCTAAAGTGTTGAACTTCCAGATACCATTACAGACCTTGTCTACATATGTTTCTTTATCGTCTGTCCTAACTATTCCTCCTCGGGTGTTCGGGTGTGTTGTATTTGTACATATCTCGAAGACCCAGCAAATGAAACTTGATCTTGTGCATTGCGATGTCTGTTCTTGAGGAATGATACACACTAGAAGGGGTGTCGCTACTACAACCCTTCCACCCGGTGAACCTATGTCACAATGGATGTTTCATTTATTGAAGCTAAATCCTTTGACCCGAATTCCAATTCTTCCTTTCAGGGAAAGACACAGACAGAAAAAGCGAATTGATGGGATTTTTCTGGTAGTATATTGTCCGAAGGAGGAGGAGGAGGGTTTGGGGGAGTGGAATATAAGGCGTCGTCTTGCACTGGGCAACTTCAACCTAATGAGATCATACAAGAGGAGATAGTGATTGGGCAGATGATATTGGACATTGAACAGGCCCTGATAGGGTGTGGACAATACTTATAGAAATAAAATCACGAAGAACACAGCTTCCATCTTCTCCAGTACCCGACTCAACTCCTGTGAATATTTTTGAGGTAACCTCTTCTAATCCTTCTTATTATGTCTTTGATGAGCTTAATTCTTCTATGGGATATAAACTACCTACTAGGTACAATCGAGGTAAGTCCCTGAATATATATTTGCCGGATGCTGAAGAAAAGAGATCAACCTACCTTTTGCGAATTATGTGTCAAACAAAAGGTTGTCTGATCCATTGAAGGCATTTGCATCGAACATGTCTGCAATCCGTATTTCAAAACGGATACAAGATGCTTTGAAAGATCACGAGTGGGTTCAAGCAATAGAGGAGGAGATGGCTGCACTGGGGAAAAAAAAAGGACTTGGAAACTAGTAGATTTACTCGAAAGAAAGAAAACATTGGGATGTAATTGGATCTTTTTTGCGAAGTACAAAGAAGATGAATCTATTGAGAGGTATAAGGTGAGACTAGTAGTTAAGGGGTATACACAGACTTATGAGGTTGATTATCAAGAGGCATTTTCTCTTGTTGCTAAACTCATTACTGTTCGGGTCTTGTTGTCTCATGCAACTAATCTAGACTAGCCACTACACCAGTATGTGATATTAAGAATGCATTTCTTCGAGGTGTTCTCGAAGAAGAGATTTATATGGATATCCCATTCGGGTACAATTCAATCTTAAAACCTGAGTTGGTGTGTAAGCTAGAGAGATCATTATATGGTCTGAAGCAGTCTCCGCGATCATGGATTGGCCGGTTCACTTTGGCGATGAAGAGATATGGGTATTCCTAGATTGACTCGGATCCCACATTGTTCCTAAAACGATATCAAGGGAACATAACTGTGTTGATTATATACGTTGATGATATGATTATCACTGAAGATGATTGCATAGAAACATCTAAGTTCCAAAAGAAACTTTCTAATGAGTCTTAGATGAAAAACCTTAAGGGACTAAAATATTTCCTAGGTATTGAGGTAGCAAGATCAATGAGAAGAGTATTTCTCTCACAAAGAAAGTATGTGCCAAACCTGTTGGCAGAGGTGCGAATATTAGACTACAGACCTGCAGACACACCAATTGTTCAAAACCACAGACTTTGTGAGTATTAAGATCAAGTGCCAACAAAAAAAGAAATGTATCAAAGGTTAGTTAGCAAACTAATTTTAATATTGCATGCTCATCCTGACATTACATATCTAGTGAGTATTGTTAACCAATTCATGCATGCTCCATGTGAAGATTATATAAGTGCACTATTGCCTATACTTTGCTACTCGAAGACCTCTCCAAGGCAAGGATGAAGATTCTTTAAAAAAAAAATTCATCTTGAGATTGAAGGATTTACTGTTGCAGATTGGGCTAGGAGTGTTTATGACAGGGGATCAACATCAGGATACTTTACCTTCGTGAGAGAAAACTTAGTTATTTGGAGGAGCAAAAAGCAGAAGGTAGTGGCATTATCAAGTGTAGAGGCTGAATTTAAAAGAATGACTAAAGGGTTGTGTGAGCTTCTTAGGCTTAGGAAGTTAATATCAGAGATTGGATTCGCCCCTAAAGCTGAGATGAAGTTGTTTTGTGATAACAAAGTAGCAATTGACATCTCTCACAATCCACTTTAGCATGACCGTATCAAACATATTGAAATGGATCGTCACTTTATCAAGCAAAACTTGGAGACCAAAGTGATTCGATTTTCATTTGTGCGATCTGAAGACCAGTCGGCTAATATTATGACAAAGACTGTACAAAGTGGGATATTCCACAGCTCACTTGACAAGTTGAGCATTTACGACATCTATGCACTAACCTGAGGGGAAGTGTGAGAATGAGTTATAAAATACGTATATAGTTGTAATTTGTTAAATTAAAGGTTATGCCTTTTAATAGTCTTTCATTTCTCTGTATATATATCTATAGGTCATTTCTCTATATATATATATATGCGCGCGCGCGCTTTTTCAAAAGTTTATCAGGAGCCACACCTTATCCATGCCATCTCATCTGTTCCTGCCCTCATTGAATCGGCTCTTCGGCCTTCTTTGTTAATGACATATTCACTAGAGAGCTTCTTCTCTGAAAGAATTAGTAGAACCTAGTACATTCCACATATACTAATTCTCCAAAAGGAATATTAAAAATAATCACACAAGACTAGGAATGGAAGTGAGACATGTTTAGTATCGATAGCATCATCCCAAACTCATCTCATTAACTTCTAATTACTAAAATTTGATTTGATAGCCCATAGTCATCTTACTAAAGCATTCGTGTTCCCTGGACGTTCGTGCCTCACCATAAGTTTTTGTAATAAACACTAATTTTATTTTTAGCATATGAAGAACAACCCTAATGGCAATTATTTATTTGAAATTCATGTATTGTAAATACCCAAGGATAAACCGGAAGAGTCTGGATATAAGATTGAAAGAGTTTTTAGATCAACGAGCACAAAATCATAGGTTTTAAAACAGTTTCAGTGGCCCCACAAACCTCACGTCATTAAACTATAGTCGGATCAGGAGCTCTATAATACTTGTCTCGCTTCCATCCCTAGGGGCAACCTTGCAGGAATCTATCTTATCCATGACGACATCACAACCAATGTGAGATTTGGGATGATGCAGTGAATCATCGATTATTAATCAAGGTGGCTAATGGTGCCCCGCACCGCATCCGCTGGGCAACAAAACTTTTACAAAATGTATAAAAGATTAACGATATACTATGCTGGGATCTTATGTTCGATGGTAACCTAATGCACTATAATGTGTTGATATTTACACAGAAAAATACGGTACACTTCACCAAAAAAAAAAAAAAAGTTACAATTGTTTTCTCAACTTTTCCGATAAAAATAGCCAGGCAAATCCCATGAAATCCATATCTTCCCCCGCTGCTGTAAAGTTAATAATTTTCCAAACTGAATGTGCTGTAAGGTCACATCCCTAAGTTCTACGCATGCTAGCCTTGTAGTAAGATCTTCTTTTGTTTTTTCTAAAAACTCAGAAAAGTTAACATAGCAGTACGTTTAAGATCTTGTAATCATTCTAATTTTAGCGTTCAATCTGTTAATCAATTACGTGCAAATATTCGCAGGGTCCCACCGGCAACTATCTGGCAAAGTTTAGTATTTATAGCTCCACTGACTTATAAAAAATTAATTTTCCGAGAAATATCCCAACATGCTTTGGATCGTATGTCGAATCGTTTATTCAAACGAGAATCGGACATGGCTTTTCTCCTTTTATCACAAGTTTTATTGGTTTCGGGTTCTGCTAGTGTCCAAGTTTCTTATGAATGCATGATACTAAGATTTTCTTGTTTGTTTAGCAAAAGATGATCACGGAAGCAGGCGAGAGAATGCCCGATAGTTTCATTTGGTGAGATTATCAAGAGGGAATCTAAATTCTAGTCAATTATATCGATTTGAATGTAAAATCTTAAGCTAATTAATTATAGTCCATTGATAGGGAAAAGTACACTTTTTAGTGTTAAAAGTTGTGTACGGATATCAGTTTAGTGCCAAAAGTTTCAATTGGATTATTTTAATTTCAAGTTTTTTGAAAAATGATTATTTTGGTGCCAAGTCCGATTTGCTCGGCTAGAATTATGATGTGGCACTTTTTTATTAACATTTTCGGCTGACGTGGCACACCGGTGATCCACCATGATATTATTTTTAAAATTTGAATTTTTTATTTAACATAATTTGATAAATAAGCTAAAAAATTATAAAAAGGGCCAAAAATTCAAAAAAAAATAAAAATAAATTATAGGCAGCGAGGTTGCTGTAAACCTCACCGCCGCAACTCCACCATTGTCCGTTGATAACGGTCCTCCACAAGACCTAGGCGAGGGCCGACGACCCTTGCCTAGATTTGGGCAAGGGTCTGCAAGCCCTTGCTTGAGCCAGTGGGGGTCACCGAGCCCCTAGCCCTTGGCCGGGACTCGACGAACCCCACTGACCATGCCCTGCCCTCATCGGCCATTATCGGTGATGATGGGGTGACGGCGACAAGGGTTGCAGCAACCTTCGCCGCCTGCCTTTTTGTTTTCTTATTTTTTAACTTATTTTAAATAAAATTTTAATTTTAAAATTTTTTGTTAGTTTTTATTTTTTTTATTTTTTTATTTATTGTTTTTATTTTTTTCATGAATTTTGAAGTCTATGTGGAACCAACATGAACTTCATTTTTTTAATAAATTAAAAATACCACGTGGCAATTTTGGCCGGAATTTTTTAATAGAAGCACCAAAGTGATCCTTTTTCTCAGACTTAGTGCTAAAGTGATCTAGTTGAAACTTTGGGCATCAAATTGATTTCCGTACATAACTTTTGACACTAAAAGTGTATTTTTGCCTCCATTGATACACACACCTTTCGCCACGTTGCTGATTTAAAACTTCTTTCGCCTAATACCCCAATATGTGCATCTTAGCAATAATAATTAAATAAAAATATATTTTTTGGGCATAAAAGTTAGTGAAAAAGTAGCTTCCAAAAGATATAAATAGAAGAGGCTCGCTCAGCTTCGTTTGAGATAAAATTCGAGCTACCGAGCAATTATACAAGTACAAAAGGGTCATATTTTATTCTTTAAATACGAAATTCACGGTCACGACAGGTTAAAAATCTCGATACATTAAAGTTCGCAAGCTTTCCCCCCCCCCCCCCCCCCCCCAAAAAAAAAAAAAAAATAGCAAGTGTTTTCACGCTAAATTTGACTTTTACTAGATGTGCATGCTTTGTCAATTTCGGGACGTATAACTAATAAAGTGTGTTCCATCATCATTGTATTGGGATCAAAATCATCGGCTAATCTCATGCTTGTTGTCTTTCAAGTTATCTATATATTTCTAAACTCATCGCGCAAAAAAAAAGTGCTTCAATGAAAAAGACAAAGAAGCTAATCTCATTGTATATCTACTTATCTAGCTGATAGAGACAAAAAATTCGTATATCTTCATGACAGAATGTTACGAGGCACCAAATATTTGCAGGCCGAAACAATATAATAATCATCATCATCATCATCATCATCATATTAGATATGGATCATTTTCTACCTCTTAGAATATTAAAAAGATTATTAATGGCACAACCTATGATCTTAAAAAAATGGTTGAAATAATGTTAGTGCAAAAGTCATGATCTTATAACTAGTACTATATGAACTTTAAAATAAGGCCATGAAAATACTAGGAATAAATGCATTGAAAGTCTTCAAAATTATTGCGAAAGCTCAATTTGACAACAATCATTACTAACTAAAATTTTCAAAAAGTGCAATTAAGTTCTAAAATTTGTTACAAAAATGCAATCGAGTCGTAAAAATTTTAAAAAGTGCAACTAATGGAATGATTTGATTAAATCAATTTGATAAATTTTAGGACTTATTTATACTTTCTAAAAATTTTGGTACTTAATTGCACTTTTATGATAAGTTTTAAGGCTTAGTTGCACTTTTTGAAAATTGTAGGACTCAATCACATTTTCGTGATAAATTTTAGGACTTTTGAAGCACATAACTTGGGAATTTATCCTGAAAAGTTATAACAATCAACAATTCAAAATTTTATCACGAAAAGTTTTTTTAAAAAAAAACATGAAGAAAATTTTTCTTTGGGTATCTGCTTCCAACTTTCGTAGGTTAGTCTCTGACTAACTTTATGATGACAAATGTGGCCCAAACAAATAACTTTACATCAGATACGAGAAAATCGGATCAAGATTTGTAGCTTCAAAGAAAAACTAAAAGAGCAGCAACTTTCGGTGTTCTCTAGGATTTGTTTAATAATGTTAGGGAGAAGTTAACTTGGTGCCGTCGAAAAGGCGGACTCTTGCTTGGCATCTTGATCGATGTATTACTACAACCAAGTAGACACCAAATTCAAAGGCTGACACGTACACAATTTTTAATTTTGGTAACTTTATTTCTTTAATAAATGAGAATTTGTAAGACAAATCCAAATAAGAGACTTAAATGCCCTTATTATCTTAAATAATGACTTGAAAGTTGATATTATTGCAAATAAGAACTTAAAGTGCCCTTATTGTTTCAAAGAAAGGCCAACCAAAGAAATTTTCATCATTTACATTTTCTTTACTTTTTCTTCCTTCCTTTTCGGCGGTGACCGATCTCATGCGACGATTGGCTCCCAGCTCTATCTTGGTTGCCATCATGTTTGTGAGGAGGTGGAGTCCTGAAGCAAACTCCTCATTTTGGGAGGCCACCCTTGGCCATCATGGGCTGCCCTCACCGGCCATAAGCAAGGCTAGCTCTCACTAGATCTAGGCGAGGGTTGCCTCGCTAGTAGCTAACGAGGGTTGCTGATCCCTTATTGAACGTAACAAATAGAAAAAAATGGGAAAAAGAAAAGAAAAGAGTTAAATAACAAAACTACTATTGGTCAAGCTTTTATTTGAAATAATGAGAGCACTTTAGATCTTTATTTGAAACAAAATCCAGTTCATGCCCTTATTTAAGGAAATGAAGGTAAATTATGCGCTTATTAAAATTTTTCTAAATTTCTATTTTACGAATATTCGTGCAACTTTATGGGTTCTATGTATTAATCTAAGGAAAAAAAATTTGGTTTCTAGAACATCGTGATTATGATTCAAGATTCTTTTTCTTTTCAGGCTTCAAAAGAAGAAGATAAGTAATTATAACTTCTTATAATCCCCACAATATCTGGACATTCATACTTTAGATTATGTCAATCTTGACACGACATCTTAGGAAAACGAAAAAAGAAGGATAAGGTACCATTCGTACAAGATCTTGTCCATTACATCACAACGCAAACAATCAGTGATCTTATGTCTCCGCTTTCATAAACGGGTACTTTGCAGGGGCACACAAGCTTTATAAATTTGACAAGTTGTTAGTATCAACTACAGATTTATTCGCATGCCCACTTTATTAGTAGCACTCATAATTAAACAAATCAATGATACTTACTAACTAAATTGTTTATCAAAATCATTTGAATAAGGGCATGTTGGGGGGAGTTGGGGATTTTTTTTTTTTTTGGGGGGGGGGGGAAGGGGAGATATTTGCGAAGTTTAAAAGGAGGAAATTTTTAAAATTATGAGAATTTTTTTGCCTTTTTTTTCTGCCGCCTGACATATAAAGTTGCTATCACTGTTCATGGCAACGATCATTTAGTGGGTCGTTCAATTCCTCTCGATTTTCAAAGTGACATGAAATTTTCCTTCTAAATCTCTCAATTTTTGGAAAACTTCAAACCCTAGCTACTTAAATTTAAATGTGTGATAATCCTAGAGTGCAAGAAAGAGAGCTTGGCATGACCATCAGTTCTCAAAATCAGGCATAGAAACCAATGGGGTGTGACCTCATTATCAAAGAAGCATGTGTGCAAAGACACTAAAAGGAGGGGGAAAAAAACATGGCCTGTTAGTTTCCAGAAGCACAAGTAATCACCAAGGATGCACCACCTGTCCCTGCTGATGCAACTAAACTCCATCAGTGCCTCAATATCCTAATGCCCACAAAACCCAATCTGGCATCCAACAACACGATAAAATAATAAGATTTGTTGTAGATTACAGGGATCAATCTCCTTAGTTAGTAATATAAGGACAACAGCTGGTGAATAGCCATTGGTGGCCTGGTGGCTTTCAGTAGTAAAGAATTCCCCTCCACCTACGAATTGTTTTGTGCGCTAGCTTTCCTCAGGCTTTCACTTGGAATGCTTTGATTAATTTGATTAAATTAGCTCTTGTTGTGTCTAGAGACATAATCGCTAGATCGTACGTGGCCTCTTGCCATGAGATTCCTCCTTCCCATTGTCTTGCTTTAGCATCATAAAAACTTGTGTTGGAAAAATCTGATATGAATAATCTTTGATAAGAGCCTGTCACCCAATGCCTCAACAGAAGAATGAATTCTCCAAATGCCCTTTGTCTGACAGAAATTGGCGCCTCTGTCCTTTCAATTGAACTCGGAAAGAGTTCACCCACAACTAAACCAAGCTTAATCGCTGACAGAACAACTCTGCCAACGAAACACTCACTCAAAGCAGACATTCACAACTGTCATCTACGCGGAGCTCGTGCACGAAACTTAAAAAATTTCCTTCTGGCTAAACCAAAACTCCAAATCAATTTTCGTCAAATTTTGTGGCTCCACAACGCCCTAACCTATTATTTATTTAAAATTCCACTGTTTAGCGACTCCTAAATCGAACCAAGCAATTTAGTATTCACATAACTCCAAATTTATGATTTAACTCCGAAAAATTACTTCGATTATATGAACAAAGGGCTTGAATGCTTACCACACTTTGCAAAACCAATTAAATCCAGCTTATCGATGTCTCATTATTGACCTTATCATCTAATGCCTCAACAAATGAACCAAACTAACCTAAGATGAGAAGGGGTTAAAAGGGTCATTGTGGATAGTTTATCTTTATCAAGATATCACTCCCGTACCTTGAACAGTGGAAAGGATAGGGATGATTTGATAGCGACAGAAAATTTGGTGATGCCGTGAAACACATTGCTCAAGCGCCAATATAAATATGGGATGCACACCAACTCAAATTGCCACAGAAGATCTTTGGAAAAGAACTACACCCAACCAAACCAAAAGAGTCACAATTTGGGAACCACCATATTTAGTTAAGCAGGAAACTTTTCCTTCTCTTTTCTCTTCTTTAGCCCTCTAGAGTTGCATGTCTTGGGTACCAATGGCAGGGACCTTCGGGTGGGGCTCGAACTCCATGGAAGAGGTGTGGAGGAAAGGTCCCTGGACTGCTGAGGAAGACAAGTTGCTCATCGAGTATGTGAAGTTGCATGGGGAGGGAAGGTGGAACTCTGTGGCTAGGCTCACAGGTAAAACATACACGTGCATGCTTTTATAATCAATTGTTACTCAATCAATCAGCATCTCCACATGATAAACCTCTTCATCTTTGGATCTTATGTATGTTTTCTTTTAGTTAGTTGCCTTCATGTTTATAAACTATTAGTACTCAGGATGCCCACATAAGGCTCTTGAAAGTTTTCATAGCTTCTAATTTCTTTTTAGTGATGCCATCCTTAATACTTTTAAATTTGTTTATGTTAGTGGTATAATCCTTATAATCCTCTTAAATTTGTTGCCTTCTTGTTTATGCATTATCAATACTTTTACAGATATCCCCCACAAAAATCTATAAATAAAAAAAGTCGCCTTTTATTTTTCTTTTGTGGGGCTACGAACCATACAAGCTTTCTTAAGTTTATTCTGTTTCTATTGGCATGAGCTTTTATCACTAAACTTTTGCATCAAGGGAAGGGAAAACCTAGAGTTGAATTTTGAGATTATGGAAAGTAAAAAGGTAATTATTTCGGTGTCTTACATGTTATGATTGTGCAGGGCTCAAGAGGAACGGGAAGAGCTGTAGATTGAGGTGGGTGAATTACTTGAGGCCTGACCTCAAGAGAGGTCAGATAACCCCACATGAAGAGAGCATCATCCTAGAGCTCCACGCTAGGTGGGGAAACAGGTAAATTTAATTACGCAAACCGTTGGGTGTTTTATGCTTTAAGTTATTCAATAATATTAAGATCTTCCTATCATAAATTCTCGAATTGAAACTAAAAAAAAAATGAAAAACAGATGGTCAACGATTGCAAGAAGCTTGCCAGGGAGGACGGACAATGAGATCAAGAACTACTGGAGAACCCACTTCAAGAACAAGGCCAAGGCCTCTCCGAGCAATCCAGAGAGGTCGAAAGCGGCGCGTATTCTGAGTCACCAACAGTTTCATCATCATCAGCAACAGCAACAGCAGCAGCGGCGGCGGCAACATCAGCAAATGCAACAGCAGCTGCCCCAACAACAACCGCAATTGCAATTGACTCCGGTCGACATGAGGAGCATCCTGTCCCTGCTGGAAGAAAACGACCACCACCACAGAGTCCCACACGCGTCCCAAATCCGACCCGAGATCGTGGGGGCATATCCCAATAACTCCGGCTATGACCAGTCCTTGTTCTACTCTGGTTTCAATGCTTCTCTTCCTGAGGCCTCATCATCAACATCAACAAATGAGGATTTCTTGTGGGAGGATGGCTTGTGGAGCATGGAAGATGTGCATGGGATCAACTGCGGCGCTCCTTATGCGACTGGCAAAGCCACTATGCACAATCTGGTCGCTCCCTTCTGTTGAGTATCTTTCTTGTTTTGCTGTTTCATCATTTAAAATACAACTGAAGTACCAATTTGGCTACAATATGGGAAAGGCTCTAATGCTGGGGCCCTTATGTTTGGTTGTCCGAACTGTTATGAAGATTTGAGCATAATTCTGTAACCTGTCGAAAATATTAGTATCAAATTTTTGCAAGCAAGGAGCATTTTCAACCATCTTTTCCAGGAACTCCTAACTTTCTTGGTCTTCATAATATGGTTAATATAACAGGGACAGCGCAAAGGATACTCTGCCTGAAGATGTCTGCAATGACTAAAAAGGGAGAATATTGACAGAAAAGGTCAAAAAAATAAAAACAAAGATGTGGGTCTCAAATTTATAGGACGATTTCCATGCGAAAGCACACAGATTTGCGGTTTTTTTCGAGAACCGTCATGACAGGTGCTCTCATGCCACTTGTTAAAGGCATATGCTAACATTTACGATTTAATAATACAAAAAAGACTAATGAAAATATCAATATTTTCTTTATTTGAATTTCTAACAACTGCTTCAGAGCATCCTAACGACGTGTTCTTCTTTGATTCTAACAAAGAGATTCTACCAAAATGCTAAGTAGCATATAAAAGCAAAAGGTTTTGTGAGCATAGCACACCTAAAAATTCATTTTATGTTCCGAGTCATCTGTGCTCATAATACTTTAATTATACTCATGTTCCCTAGAAAGTGCAACCGTAAAGTTTACTCCTCCTTGTTGGAATTTATGGTCTCCAAATTCAAGGGCACATAATTTTTCTTTTGGTCGGTGAGAAAATATAATTAAAATCATTTTTTGCGGACATTCCGGAGAAATTTCCCAGAATTTTGTCCATTTATCAGGTTCTTGATTCATATGCAGCAGGATTCCATTCTCTACAAAAGGATAGCTGTGTGGATTTGGGTGAGTAGCGATTCGTGCTTTCTAGTAGTGGAAAATTATAAAATGACATTCGAATCTTATTCAATCTCGAACTCCATGGCTTTCATTGTGTTTTAAAAGAAGAAAACTAATGTCCATGACTCCACAGGACAAGCCAAAGAGGAATTCCATACTATAGGTCTCCGCATTGGCTACTTTTGAAAGGATGACGAGCAATAAGATCGTCACTTGGTACCGAGCATCTGCCCAAATATCATGTGTTAAAACTTTTACGTGTTATTTTTTTTTTTGTGGAGAAAAATGCTTTTACGTGTTACTTATATTCGTTTTAGCGCATAATGGTGATCACTTGTAATATTGAGAATATGTCACTTGTGTTGTTTTTATTAATGTGTTTGACGATATATATGTCAATAAAACTTAACGGAAATATACGCCCATTAAGAGCTAAATCGGCTCAATTGGCTAATTGCCTTAATTGAAATAATTGATTGCAATCAATTAAGTTTATTTTCTATTTTAAGAGAGAGAGAGAAAAGATAAACGTCTTCTTTGTCCAAAACGTATGTTGTTTTGCCATGGCTATCTAAGAAATCTCTCTCTAAGAAAACACTCAATAAAATCTCTCTCGGTGGACAATTGATTAGTGGATCGGAATCATTTATCGTTTGCAATGGGGGCTCTTAATCTGTAGCTATAGAGGTATGTTCGTTTTACGTGATATACTTCTCTGATCAGTGATTCAAATTTGATCTCAAGGCTTGATGATCCAATACAATTGATGCGTAAATGTGCGTGTACGACCGTTTGATTGATGTATGGTTGCAATCCGTACTTCGTGTTTATGGGTATGTGGATCTACTTAATTCCACTTTGATTATAGATCTTGATTAGCAATTTTGTATGAAATTCCCATCAGTGGTATCAAAACATAGTCGTTCTTGTTTCCTAATCTTATTGCGATTTTTTGGTAATCAATTCAACTGTGAAAAACACGTTTTTGACGTTACTGTTTACGGCTTGCTCGTGATTTTTTCTTTGTGCAATAAAAATGTATTTTGAATACATGGTTAGAGCGGGCTCGGCGAGGGGAGAATTTTGAGTGGTTGCCCGTCACAAGAAGACACCAGGAGAGGCCACACGCGCCGCACGCGCCACCATAGGATCGGGTTCTCGGGGCAACGGCGATTCCAGGCTTTTTCGTGAAATTTCATTTAACAAAAATGGACTTTGAATATACCATTGAATTCGTGTCAACGAGATGAGCATTTTGATGGGTGGCTTATTGCCGGAGGAGATTGGACGGTGCCGCACGCGCCACCACGCACTGGTGAGGCGCGGTGCGCGTGGGGTTCACGTGCCCACGTGCTGCGCGCGTGCCTGGGGGCGTCAAGTGTCACGCCCAGCGCTCCGGGCACGAGCGCGCAACTTTCTGAAAGCACAAACTATCTCTCAAGGTCCCAGGATTCAAACATGGTTCAAGAGACATACCATATAAAAAAACAAACACGCGGAAGCGGCGATATAATAACTCCTCCGTACAAATATAAAATGAGACTTGGGTAACGAGAACACTAATAATACATAATATCCAAATGTTTATACAAAGCATAGTAAACCAGATCCGCTCGTTATTAGGGGTGACAGGGTGAGTACAAAAGAGATCCATCATCATCACCAAAAAGGAACGGGCGTCAAGGTCACCGTCAAAATGTCAGACTAGTAAACCAGGAGCTCCTAAGTCGAGCTGTTGGAGTCATCAGTCTCCTCGATTTCCTCAGTAGGCTCATACTCCGAGAAAGTCTCTGAGCAAATCTACACCGTATCCTCGAGGGTGGTCTCGTCCGCGGACGGTGTGACATTCTGATTTTGCTGTCATTTCAAGACTCATTAATGAGAAATGTATCTAGCGATGTATTTCAGTCATATCTCGCTCGAATCTGATCAATTTGAGTTGACTGATCAAAGGGGAAAGGCTAACGCGAGATAAGGTACGTGGACTTATGGAACTCGAATAAAAAATGACGCTTTGACCATAAGGATTGTCGAGGGGATATTTAGAGCCATAAAAGTCCGATCTAAGCATGATTAAGGAATGTATTGCTAGCGTTATATGATTGGAGCACGGGTGATGCCGCTTAGCCAATATATATTTGCGAAATTTTCCTAAATCGAACAATGACGATCGAGACCATCGGAACTAGTGATAGACCTCACAATTATATGACAACCAAAGTCGCCATGAATTGATGAACCCTAATTGTGATATGAGTCACAGGGTCGATACGCGTAACGTCTGCAAAAGCTGCCCGTCAGTTCGAGATAGGCTGGAATCGCATTGGATAGAGAAATGATTCAGAAACAAGTCTTGAATTTGAAAATGAAGAATCAAGAATTTCAACATTACAATTGGATTGGCTGTCGCCTTATCGAAGAAATTGAGAATCAAAAAAATGACGTTTTGGACTTCGGGGGTAAAATTACCGTTTTGCCCCTTAAGCCCTAACCTTGCCTATATGATTGGATGAGGGCATTTTGGTCATAAATCACACCCAAGACTACCGAAAATTTGAAGAAACCATGGCCATTGGATGAGCTTTGATTGACACATTAGACCAGTGTCAAGAGATTAAGCCTTGAGTTGATAGGTTTACTTTTAACCTACTATTCAACTCAAGTTGACTCATGGATTTGTGTATATACCACTCTCTCTCTCTCCTCTTGGCCGAAACCCCCACCAATCTGCTCTTCATCTTCTTCTTCTTCCCTTCCTTCTTGCAGACCGCCCACTGCCCGACCGGTTCTGCCGCCCCTGTTCGCTGCCGTCGACCGCCACTTCCAGCGACTTCTAGAGTCGAGCCGACCACCCACTCCTTCCTTAACCTCTTGCCGACGTTCTCGAAGTAGAAGCAAGCCATTTGGCTTAGTGAGGAGCTCCGGCCAGCCGATCTCCCGAAAGTCGACGGAAATCTTCACAACCAGAGGTAAGCCATGTTTTAGGCCTCTTAGGACCCCGAAATCTTGGAGTTTTGCAACCAAATTTTGTGGACATCTAGGGGACACATAGGTTGAGCTGTGGCAAAAATTTTGGGTTAATTTGATGGAATTTTGGCCCCAAATAAGTCTTGTGTTTGAAGGGATAGGACCCACCGGTGGAAGACTTGGGAAGACCGGCGCCGTTCAGGAACTTTTCGGCGTCACCTTGGCTCCAAATCTTCTGTGAGACTCTCCAACCCCTAGAAATACATTTTAGCATGTAGATTAGTGAATAAATTGAGGATTTGAGGTAGTTTAAGTGCTGATTAGTTGGGGTATACACAGAATCGAAAAATGCCCGGTTCGATTTTGTGCATGCTGGTTCTGTTGAGGGCCATTGGCGTTGAAATTGAGTCTTAAATTCATCATTGAGACATGCTAGGATGTTGAGGAACATGTCAATAAGGTTTATGTCCCATGGATCGGCGAATTGAGCAAGAAAAATTAACGATTGGATGAATTTCATTAGGTTGTGCGGTTGAGTTGTCCTTGGACTATTTGGACCGAACTCTTGAGGTGCTTTAGAGAAGGATTGTATTGCATTAAGCTTGAGGTAAGGGGATTCTAAACCTTTGATAGGAGGATTGGACTCAATTGGGCGAGTCGAGTGCAAGTTTGATTGATTCTTGGAAGATTTTAAAGTGATTATTCGTGGTACGTCCTAGGAGGATATAGATGACTCAAATACTTGACCATGCTTGTGCCTTGATTGATTTGTCGCATTTGAGTGTTGAACTTGATTGTTTCGTATGCCATAAGTGTGTTATTCATGCATGAGTTGCATTTGATTGTGTGTGATATACATTAAAATGAACTTATAGCTTATTTGAGGAGTTGTGACACCCTGAGGCGTATGAGACGCGGGGTTGTGTGGCTGAATGCCCTGAGTCGCTGAGGCGCGGGGTTTGAATTGAGAGGCACCCTGAGGTATATGAGACGCGGGGTTGAGAAGGCCATAGTCCTGATGCGTTGAAACGCGGGACGGAGTTATGATGTATCGACACAAGCCTGGAGTAACATTGAAAACCTGATGCCTTTACGCGGATTTATCAATGAGACGGTCTGATACGTTTACGCGGACCGAGCTTGAGGTGTTCTAAACGCGGGCACGAAAGTAGGAGGCTGGAAAAGGGTGGAAAGTGCAATCTGGTTTGAAATGCATGCTTGAGTTTAATGATGTGATAAGATGCCTTGATTGCATGCTGACATCTGTGTGTTACTTTGTGATAGTGGAATGCCTCATGCGATTTTGTATGAATTATTTGCGTTTGCTTTTGCATGAGTGGATTGTCAGCCTAACCTAGGGTTAGGACCCATCTTACTGAGATATATATCTCACCCCGTTGTGGGACCCCCTTCTTTACAGATCCTAGGCCCTAGAGATATGGCCCATCAGGTTTGGTGACTCCAAGGAGATGTCGATTTATTTTGACAAGTTCCCTGACGGACAGGGGACCATCTATGTTAGGAAGTGTACAGTCGTTTGGGTAGACGAGGGTAGTAGTGGCTGGAAGCCTCATAAATATGAGGCCTGGTTTAGAAAGGTAGGAGATGTTTCCATAGGGCCACTGAAGCCCACTGAGGTGCCTCATGGATTGATCCCTAGTTGGTGCCATCCCGCCCGTGATTCAGTGGAGGCTGAGGGATCAGTCGCCGGTTCGAGGAACAGTCCTGAGAGGACCCTGACCTTGGAGGATATGGAGGAGGTCATTGTGGTAGAGGCTACCGAGGATGACCTGGTGGAGCCGTCTGGCCGATGGTCTCGATCGTCCCAGTTCGATTTAGGAAAATTTCGCTAATTATATATTGGTTAAGCGGCATCACCCGTGCTTCAATCATATAACGCTAGCAATATATTCCTTAATCATTCTTAGATCGGCCTTTTATGGCTCTAAATATCCCCTCGACAATTTTTATGGTCAAAGCGCCATTTCCTATTCAAGTTCCCTAGGTCCACTACCTTGTCTCGTGTTAGCCTTTCTCCTTTGGTCAGTCAACGCAAATTGATCAGATTCGAGCGAGATATGACTGAAATATATCGCTAGATACATTTCTCATTAATGAGTCTTGAAATGACAGGAAAATCAGAATGTCACAACTCTTCCCCTCTTACAAAAATTTTGTCCCCAAAATTTACATCAAACTTAGCTACTCAAATAAATGGGGGTGTTGACGCCTCATCGTCTCATCGTTTTCTCACGTAGTGACTTCGGTTCCATTGTGCTCCCACACAACTTTGACCAATGGAATCGTTTTATTCCTCAGAATTTGCTCCTTTCGATCTTCGATCCTGATTGGTTTCTCCACATAGGATACCTTGTCGTCTACTTCTATAACCTCGTAGTCCAGCACATGTGTCGGGTCTGGTTCGTACTTCCGCGGCATTGACACGTGGAAGATATTATATACTTGGGATAGATTAGGCGATAAGGCAAGCCTGTAGGCCAAGGTCCTAATCTGTTCCAAAATTTCAAATGGACCTATATACCTTGGGCTCAGTTTTCCTTTCTTTCCAAACCGGGATAATCCTCTCATTGGCGACACCTTAAGGAAAACATGATCACCTACTTGAAATTCCAAAGGCTTTCGCCATTTATCTACATAACTCTTTTGGCGACTCTGTGCCGTCTTCAGTCTATACCGAATTATCTTCACCGCTTCTACCGATTACTCTACCAACTTTGGGCCTGTGATACTTCTTTCTTCGACCTCATCTCAGTAAATCGGGGTTCTGCAGGCCCTTCCATAAAGCGCTTCAAACGGTGCCATTCGAATGCTCTGCTGGTAGCTATTATTATATGCGAATTCTACCAAATGCAGCTGATCTTCCCATCCACCTTTGAAGTCTATTACACACGCTTGCAACATATCCTCGAGTGTCTGAATCATCCTCTCCGATTGTTCATCCGTTTGTGGATGGTACGCCGTGCTAAATTGCAGTCGAGTTCCCGTGGCATCCTGAAGACTTTTCCAAAAGTTCGTAGTAAACTTGGGATCTCTATCTGAGGTAATTGTCACGGGTACTCCATGCAGTCTCACTATCTGCCTCATGTACAACTCAGCGTATCTATCCATTGCGAAATCCTTTTGCACAGGGATGAAGTGTGCGGACTTAGTCAATCTATCCACGACTACCCATATAGAGTCGTGACCTCTTTGGCTCCTTGGGAGTCTCTTCACAAAATCCATCGTTATGTGCTCCCATTTCCATTCCGAAATTTCCAGTGGCTGTAATAATCCACCAGGCTTACAGTGCTGTGCCTTCACCTGCTGACATGTCAAGCACTTTGCAACATATTTAGCTACATCCACTTTCATCCCGTTCCACCAGTAGTGTTGACGTAGGTTCTGATACATTTTCGTGCTTCCGGGGTGGATACTATAGTTGCTCCTGTGAGCCTCTGATAAAATCCTTTCCTTGGGTTCTTCGTCCTTTGGCATGCATAGACGTCCTCGGAATTTCAAGATTCCGTCCTCTAACACTTGAAACTCTGGTTTTCTCTTTGTCGCATCTATCTTCAAGATTTTCTGAATTTCTGGGTCCGTGGACTACTAGGTCTTTATCCCTTCCCAGACCTTAGGTTCTACCCTCAATGCAGCCATCAAACTGGACAGTTGGCAGACTTCTAATCTAAACTCATAATCTCTCAAATCCTCGATCATCGACCATCCTTTTACTAAGAGACAGGCGATGCTCGATTTCCGGCTAAGTGTATCTGAAACTCTGTTTGCCTTCCCAGGGTGATACAATATATCACAGTCATAATCCTTAAGCAGCTCCATCCACCGACGGTGCCTCATATTCAGTTCTTTCTGGGAAAACAGATACTTCAGGCTCTGGTGATCAGTGTAAATCTAGAATTTTTCGCCACACAAATAATATCTCTAGATTTTTAGAGCAAAGATGATCGCTACCAATTCCAAGTCATGAGTTGGGTAGTTCATCTCGTGCGGTCTCAGCTGTCGGGACGCGCATGCCACTACTCTTTCATGTTGCATTAACACACAGCCTAGTCCCTTTAGCGAAGCATCGCTATGTATCTCATAACCTCCCGATCCTGATGGAATCGTCAATACGGGTGCAGTTGTCAACCGATGCTTGAGCTCTTGGAAACTCCTTTCGCACTTATCCGTCCATTCGAACCTCGTTTATTTCTTTGTCAACCTCGTCAATAGAATGGCTATGAATGAAAACTTCTCCACAAAACATCTATAATATCCTGCCAATCCCAAGAAACTTCGGACTTTTGTGACCGTAGTAGGCCTAGGCCAATTCGTTACAGCTTCGATCTTCGCAAGATCTACCGCAATCCCTTCTCCAGATACCACATGACCAAGAAATGCCACCTTTGTTCAGCCAGAACTGGCATTTGCTAAGCTTAGCGTAGAGCGAGTGTTCCCTCAGGGTCTGCAAAACAATCTTCAAGTGTTCTTCGTGTTCCTCGTTGTTCCTTGAGTAAATTAGGATATTGTCAATAAAGACTATGACGAACCTATCCGAGAATTCTTTAAACATCTGATGCATCAAATCCATAAATGCGGCTAGAGCATTGGTCAATCCAAAAGGCATCACTGTGAATTCATAATGACCATAGCTTGTCCTAAAAGCAGTCTTTGGTATGTCTTCCTTCTTAATTCTCAACTGGTGATACCTGGTTCTCAAATCAATCTTAGAGAATACCGCTGCTCCTTGCAACTGATCAAATAGATCATCAATTCTCGGCAGTGGATACTTATTCTTCACCATCACCTTGTTCAGCTGTCTATAGTCGATGCATAGACGCAAGGACCCATCCTTTTTCCTTACAAACAACACCGGTGTTCCCTACGGTGAAGCACTCGGTCGGATAAATTCTTTATCCAATAGTTCTTGCATTTGCACCTTTAACTCTTTCAGTTCTGATAAGGACATTCTATAAAGTGCCTTCGAGATCGGCTCCGTTCCGGGAGTTAACTCAATCACGAATTCTATCTCTCGTTCTGGTGGCAACCCTTGTAACTCCTGGGAAAAAATGTCAGGAAACTCACGCACTAACCGGATGCTTTCTAGGTTAGGCTCCTCGGCAGTTGTATCCAAAATTACGACCAAGTACGCCTGACATCCTTCAGTCATTAATTTCGACACTTCGAGAGACGAGACTAAAGGAATCGAGGTTCCCCCCGACTTCCCACAATTTCAAAACTAAGGCGACCTTCTGGGTAGAAACGAATTTTCCTACTACCACAATCCACTACTGCCCCTATTTACCCAACCAGTCCATCTCTATGATCACATCAAAATCATACATGGGCAACACCACTAAATAAATACTCTCCTTACTACCTCCAATTACGATCCTACAGTCAGTACAGCCCAACGAAACCAGTACTTTATCTTTCAATGGGGTGGCCACATGCAGAATCACACTCAATGGTTCTTACTCCATATTAACCAAATCAGCAAACTGTGTAGACACAAATGAGTGTGTTGCGCCAGGATCAAACAAAGCATATGCAGCTTGGTCACATAAAGAAATCGTACCTGTGACAACGCCTGGCGTTTCTTTCGCCTCCATGTGGGCTACTGCATAAACTCTTCCCTGAGTTGGGGGTCGATTTTGATCAACTTGGAGAGTGGCAGTCGATGGTCCAGCCTGCGGTCGCTATCCTTGAGGTCAATTCGCCAAAGCTTGGTTTGGGCATGTCTTCATCTGATGGTCCATTTGACCACACTTGAAGCAGGCTCCAGTCCTTGCCGAGAATGGTCCATTACCATGCCTTCTGCCACAGAGGCGACAGCTCCAGTTCATGGGGTTCGGCGGCTTTACTATGTTCTTCCTCACGGGAGGAACAAAACGCCTGTTGCCAGCCATTGATCTCTTGCCCATCTAGCGGTTGTCTCGAAATGAAGTAAATCGCGATCCAGATGCGGCATTTCTCTCTTTCAAGTCCCTCTCGATCGTTTGTCCCCGTTCATAAATTTCTTTGTAAGTCCTCAGGTTCAAGGCTATCATCTGACTGCGAAGTTCAGGTCTCAGTCCGTCCCGAAATCTTCATGCCTTCTCTTGGGGATCCTTTACTGATCGGGGTGTGTACCTCGATAACTTGGAGAAATCAGCTTCATATTGGTCCACTGTCAGCTGATTTTGACGCAGCTGCTAGAATTCCACCTACTTCCTTTCCCTGGCTGTTTCCTAAAAGTAATTGTCATTGAATGCCATGGTGAAGGCGTTCCAGGTCAAGGCCGTCCCTTCTGGGAAAACTCCATTCTTGGTGGCAGTCCACCAATCATTTGCGGTACATTCAAGCTGGTACACCGCCAACAACACTTTCTTTTCTTCCATGCACCTCAGGACTCTAAAGGCTTTCTCTAGTTTCTCGATCCATCTGGGTGCTAGTTCGGGGTCTTTAGTCCCGTCGAACTTGGTCGGCTTCAGTTTGATGAATTGCTTCACCAGTTGGCCCATCTGTCTGGCCACGATAATTTCTTCCTGGGCATTCACTGCCTCATTGCCCTGGCCGTGATCACCATTGTTTCTGTTGCCCCCGTTGTTGCGATTGTTGGGTTGACGGCAGCTATTGCGGCTCCTACCATTTGGGCTATGGTAGCATCTCTATCTTGGATCTTCCTATCGATAAGATCGCTAATCATTTCCAACGCCCTTAGTACTCCGTCTATCCTCCGGTCCTTTGCTATAGGCGGCCTCGAGCTAGAGGCTCCATTCTTGGGCCTTCCAGGTCTCCTAGACGGATTACTCATTCTCGTATGCTTTTACTGAGCCTGGTCCACCATAATTTCATCAAGGAGTAACTCATTTATTCAACCAAGTCCAGAGCTACTAACCATGCATTAATAGAAATAGTTATATCACAACGACTTTTCACATAACAATCCCAGAGGCACTTCAATAAGCCGTTCATGGCTATTTCTCAATTCAGTTCACTCTAACGATTCACCAAAACTAGCCATGCTCACTCACTTAACAGGCCAAAACCCAGAAATGACCTTCAACGCTAAGTATGGAACTTCATTCTCTTATATCACCACAATTCTGTAAAGGCCAAATGTCAATCACATGCACCAAGTCATATGCCATGCAACTCATGTCTTATCCTAACCAGTTTCCTAAGGTCTCGCTACCTATTCTTATCCCAACTTAATCCTCCTTATTACTCCAATCCTCAATCAACTTTGGATCGAGCTGTCCTTGCTCTAATACCAAGCAAAAGGGGATGTCATGCCCTGCGCCCCGAGCACTAGCGCGTGACTCCTTGAAAGCACAAACTATCTTTTGAGGTCCCAGGATTCAAACATGGTTCGAGAGACATACCATATAAAAAAAAATAAACACGCGGAAGCGGCCATATAATAACTCCTCTGTACAAATATAAAATGGGACTTGGGTAACGAGAACACTAATAATACATAAGATCCAAATGTTCATACAGAGCATAGTAAACCAGATCCGCTCGTCAGTAGGGGTAACAGGGTGAGTACAAAAGAGATCCATCATCATCACTAAAAAGGAACGGGCGTCAGGGTCACCGTCAAAATGTCAGACTAGTAAACCAGGAACTCCTAAGTCGAGCTGCTAGAGTCATCAGTCTCCTCGACCTCCTCAGTAGGATCATACTCCGAGAAAGTCTCTGAGCAAATCTCCACCGCATCCTCGAGGGTCTCGTTCGCGGACGGCTCCACCAGGTCATCCTTGGTAGCCTCGGCCATAATGACCTCCTCCGTATCCTCTAAGGTCGGGGTCTTCTCAAGACCGCTCCTCGAACCGACGACTGACCCCTCAGCCTCTACTGAATCCCGGGTGGGATGGCACTAGCTAGGGATCACTCCATGAGGCACCTTAGTAGGATTCAGTGGCCCTGTGGAAACATCTCCTACCTTTCTCAACCAGGCCTCATATCTATAAGGCTTCCAGCTACTACCACCATCGTCTACCCAAATGACTGTACACTTCCTAACATAGATGGTTCCCTGCCCGTCAGGGAACTCATTAAAATAAATCGAAATCTCCTTGGGGTCGCCAAACCTGATAGGCCACATCCTCAAGGCCTAGGATTTGTAAAGAAGGGGGTCCCACAACGGGGTGAGATATACATCTCAGTAAGGTGGGTCATAACCTTAGGTTAGGTTGACAGTCCACTCAGGCAAAATCAAATGCAAATAATTCATACAAAATCGCATGAGGCATTTCACTATCACAAAGTAACACACAGATGTCAAGCATGCAATCAAGACATCTTAACACATCGTTAAACTCAAGCATGCATTTCAAACCAGATTGCACCTTCTACCCTTTTCCAGCCTCCTACTTTCATGCCCGCGTTTAGAACACCTCAAGCTCGGTCCGCATAAACGTATCATACCGTCTTATTGATAAACCCGCGTAAACATACTAGGTTTTCAATGTTACTCCAGGCCTATGTCGACACATCACAACTTCATCCCACGTTCCAACGCATCAGGATTATGGCATTCTCAACCCCGCGTCTGATACGCTTCAGGGTGCCTCTCAATTCAAACATCGCGCCTTAGCGTCTCAGGGCATTTAGCCACATAACCCCGCGTCTCAGACGCCTCAGGGTGTCATAACTTCTCAGATAAGCCATAAGTTCATTTTAATGTGTATCACACACAATCAAGTGCAACTCATGCACGAATAACACACTTATGGCATACGAAGCAATCAAGTTCAACACTCAAATGCGACAAATCAATCAAGGCACAAGCATGGTCAAGTATTTGAGTCATCTATATCCTCTTAGGACGTACAATGAACAATCACTTTAAAATCTTCCAAGAATCAATCAAACCTGCACTCAACTCAGCCAATTGAGTCCAATCCTCCTATCAAAGGTTTAGAATTCCCTTACCTCAAGCTTAATGCAATACAATCCTTCTCCAAAGCACCTCAAGAGTTCGGTCCAAATAGTCCAAGGACAACTCAACCGCGCAACCTAATGAAATTCATCCAATCGTTAATTTTTCTTGCTCAATTCGCCGATCCATGGGACATAAACCTTATTGACATGTTCCTCAACCTCCTAGCATGTCTCAATGATGAATTTAAGACTCAATTTCAATGCCAATGGCCCTAAACAGAATCGACATGCACAGAACCGAACCGAGCATTTTTCGATTATGTGTATTCCCCAACAATTCAGCCCTTAAACTACCTCAAATCCTCAATTTATTCAGTAATCTACTTGCTAACATGTAGTTCTAGGGGTTGGGGAGTCTCACCGAAGATTTGGAGCCAAGGCGATGCCGAAAAGTCCTTGAACGGCGCCTGTCTTCCTAAGTCTTCCACCGATCAGTTCTGGCCCTTCAAATATAAGACCCATTTGGGGTCAAAACTCCATCAAATTAACCAAAAATTTTTACCACAACTCAATCTATGTGTCCCCTAGATGTCCACAAAATTTGGTTTCAAAACTCCAAGATTTCATGGTCCTAAGAGGCTTAAAACATGGCTTAACTCTAGTTACGACGAATTCCGTCGACTTTCGGGAGATCGGCTAGCCGGAGCTCCTCACTCAGCCAAATGCCTTGCTTCCACTTCGGGAACATTGGCAAGAGAAGAAGGAAGGAGCGGGTGGTCGGCTCGACGGCTAGAAGTCGCCGGAAGTGGCTGTCGATGGCAGCGAACAGCGGCGGTAGAACCGATCGGGCAGTGGGCAGTCGACAAGAAGGAAGGGAAGAAGAAGAAGATGAAGAGCAGATTGGTGGGGGTTTCGGCCAAGAGGAGAGAGAGAGAGAGTGGTATATACACAAATCCATGAGTCAACTTGAATGGAATGGTAAGTTAAAAGTGAATCTATCAACTCAAGGCTTAATCTCTTGACACTTGTCCAATGTGTCAATCAAAGCTCATCCAATGGCCATGGTTTCTTCAAATTTTCGGTAGTCTCGGGTGTGGTTTATGACCAAAATGCCCTCATCCAATCATATAGGCAAGGTTAGGGCTTGAGCGGCAAAATGGTAATTTTACCTCCGACGTCCGGAACGTCATTTTTCTGATTCTCAATTTCTTCGATAAGGTGACGGGCAATCCAATTGTAATGTTGAAATTCTTGATTCTCCATTTTTAAATTTTAAGACTTGTTTCTAAATCATTTCTTTATCCGATGCGATTCCAGCCTATCTCGAATTGACGGGCGGCTTTTGCAGACGTTACGCATATCGACCCTGTGACTCATATCACAATTAGGGTTCGTCAATTCATGGCGACTTTGGTTGTCATATAATTGTGAGGGTTTATCACTAGTTTCGATGTTCTCGATCGTCACTGTTCGATTTAGGAAAATTTCGCAAATTATATATTGGTTAAGCGACAGCACTCGCGCTCCAATCATATAACGCTAGGAATACATTCCTTAATCGTTCTTAGATCGGCCTTTTATGGCTCTAAATATCCCCTCGACAATCCTTATGGTCAAAGCGCCATTTTCTATTCGAGTTCCCTTGGTCTACGTACCTTGTCTCGAGTTAGCCTTTCCCCTTTGGTCAGTCAACTCAAATTGATCAGATTCGAACGAGATATGACTGAAATACATCGCTAGATACATTTCTCATTAATGAGTCTTGAAATGATAGGAAAATCAGAATGTCACACCGAGAGAGGTTGATAACGTCATCATGCTGAGGGTGACGTCATTAAGGATCTACCCGATGTTGACCCGACCCGGTCCGCGATCCGACCCAAATGTTGACCCATTGACTCTGTTTACCATTGACTTTCAACCGTTGACCCTTGACTGTTGACCGAAGTTTTAAAAATTGTATTTTAGTCCCCAAACTTTTGAAAAATTATAATTTGGTCCCCAAACTTTCTGAAAATTACAATTTGATCCCCAAGCTTTTTGGAAATTGCAATTTGATCCTCGAGCTTTCTTGAAATTACAATTTAATCCCTGATTTTTTGGAAAAATGCAATTCGATCCTCAAATTTTCGAAAATTACATTTTGACGCAGTTGATTGAGCATTGACTAGTCAAAGCAGAAACTGTGACCTATTCGTGTGGATGCATTTGAGCTTCGTTTGGGGCGTGTGAGGTACCTTTGCATTCGTATCAAAATTATCTTTGATTTGATATATTATTTGAACTTTTTGATAATTTTAAAATTATGAAAATGCGTTGAATGTCCATGATACACGTATTTTTGGAGCATATAACACAATATGGAGAAATAGAGTGCAACAACTGCGCATATTCAATTGGCTAGTGCCAATCCCTTTTAACTTCTACTTAGGAATTATTTTCCACATTTATCTACTTTGCTCTAAGTTAAACTCATTGAAATTCCACGAAGACATTTCTATTTTTTTTTGTCACATGATCTGTGGACAATAAGTCTATAATCCACAAAGGATATAATTCAGTAACAAAAACTGAATTAAAGACTTAAGTAACAATCTTAAGTGTACAAATTTTTTTTTTTGTCACAGTCATGAGCAAAGTGGCCCTTATTGCTACATTTAAAACATTTCACCGTTAAGATTTTTTACTTTCCTTTTCAATATTGGTTTAACTTTGATTTCCACCTGAAGGATAAGTTCTTTTATCCTTTTCCACTTTTTGAACTCTCTTTGATGCTTAAGCCTGGAACACGAAGCTCCATTTAAGCTAAAACCAGCATTCTAGTTCAAGATGCCACATAGCGTCCTTAAAAGTCCTTACATTTTTATTGTGATCAAGTGGATTTTCATAAGAACACAACTTTGAAGTTTAAAATGGATTACTGTTTGCGCTTGCTACTCATCAGTCAAAAAGGTGGCCAACATCATACAGTTCATTTATCATGTTTGACTAGTCACAAAAGTCGTTTCATGTTCTGCCCACAAGGCATTATTAGTGATCTATCTCAATTCGAAGACCAATGTCTAACCAAATTTACTTTAATACTCTCCACTTGACTTTAGCATTTTCATAAATGCTTGAACTCATGCATAAAATCATTTTTCATGCTACTTAGCAACATATGCGAGCAATTGAGTTCACCTTTTTCCATGAAGCAAATGTCGGTTGTGCAGTATTCTCATCCTCAGGTGCTTCCATAATTAGGTTAAGAGCTTCAAATGCTTCTTGCTCTTATAGCACAAACTGGATTTCCATACTCCAGTTTTCTTGCCATTCATAACCTTCCTTTGTTTTGCCATACTATGATATTCTCGATAGCCATCATATCAGAATACGAAGTTCTATAGACATGTATTTATGAATAATTGATGCCTAACATTTACGCATCTATTTTACATTAACTAATGAGTTGCCCATAGGAACTTTGTAGTGAGAAGAGAACGAGAGACATTTAGCCCTTTGCGGGCGAGTGGGAGATAATGGAAATATACGCCCATTAAGGGCTAAATTGGCTAATTAATAATTGATTGTGATCAATTAAGTTTATTTCCTATTCACAGAGAGAGAGAGAGAGAGAGAGAGAGAGAGAAGATAACGTCTTCTTTCTTCAGAACGTATGCTGTTTATGGCTATCTAAAAATCTCTCTCTAAGAAAGCACTTCAGAAAATCTCTCTCGACGGACAATGATCAGCGGATCAGAATCGTTTACCGTTTGCAATAGGGTCTCTTAATCTGTGGCTATCGAGGTATTCTCGTTTTACGTGATATACTTCTCCGATCAGTGATTCAAGTTTGATCTCAAGGCTTGATGATCCAGTACAATTGATGCATAAATGTATGTGTATGACGGTTTGATTGACGTATGGTTGTCAATTTTGTATGAAATTGCAATCCCCACTTCGTATTTATGGGTATGTGGATCTATTTAATTCCGCTTCGATTATAGATCTTGATTAGCAATTTTGTTTGAAACTCCCATCAGTGGTATCAAAGCGTAGTCGTTCTTGTTTCCTGATCGTATTGTAATTTTTGGTAATCGATTCGACCACGAAAAATGCATTTTTGACGTTATTGTTCACGGCCTATCCGTGATTTTTTGTGCGATAAAAATATATTTTGAATACATGGTTAGAACGGGCTTGGCGAGACAAGAATTTTGAGTGGTCGCCCGTCGTGAGGCAACGCCGAGGGTGACATTCTGATTTCCCAGTCGTTTTCAGACTCATTAATGAGAAGTGTATCTAGAGATGTGTTTCAGTCATATCTCGCTCAAATCTGATCAATTTGAGTTGACTGACCAAAAGGAAAAGGCTAACGCTAGATAAGGTACGTGGACCTAGGGAACTTGAATAGGAAATGTCGCTTTGACCATAAGGATTGTCGAGGGGACATTTAGGACAGCAAAGGGGCGACCTAAGAACGATTAAGGAATGCATTGCTAGCGTTATACGATTGGAGCGCGGGTGATGCCGTTGAACCAAAGTGTAATTTGCAAAAACTTCCTAAATCAGACAGTGACGATCAAGAACATCGGAACTAATGATAGACCCTCATAATTACATGACAACCAAAGTCGTCATGAATTGACGCTAGATGTAATATGAATTACAGGGTCGATATGCGTAACGTCTGCAAAAGCCGCCCGTCGGTTCGGGATAGGTTGGAACCACGTTTGATAGAGAAAACGATCAGAAACGAGTCTTGAAAATTGAAAATGGAGAATCAAGATTCCAACATCATATTTGGATTGGTCGTCGCCTTATCGAAGAATATTGGAATGAGAAAAATGATGTTTCGGACGTCGAGGGTAAAATTACCATTTTGCCCCTCAAAACCTAGCCTTATTTATATAATTAGACGAGGGTATTTGTCTTTTATACACCCTAAGGCTGCCGAAAAGTTGGATGAATCTTGACTATTGGATTTGCTTGAATGACACTTGGGACATGTGTCAATAGATTAGGTAATGAGTAGTCACGTCCACTTTTTCCCAACTACCATTCAACTTGCTGACTTTGAGACTTGCATATACATCTCTCTCTCTCTCTCTCACTCCTTACTTGGACGACCATCATTCTCCATTGTCGAAAACTTCATCTTCTTCTTCCTCTTCTTCTTCTGCTCACCCGATCGATTTCTACCGCCGACTTCGCTGCCACTGATGGCCACCTCCGACGACTTCTAGCCGCCGAGTCGACCACCCACCCCTTGACCTCTTGCCGACATCCTCGAAGTGGAAGCGAGTCGTTTGACCCACCGAAGAGCTCCGAGCAACCAATCTCCCGGAAGTCGATGGAATTCATCGCAACCAGAGGTAAGTTACGTTTTTGGTCCTTAGGACGCCGAAACGTTGGAGTTTTTCTACAAAATTTTATGGACATCTAGGGGACTCGTACAGTGAGCTGTGGTAAAAATTTAGGGTTAATTTGATGGAGTTTTGACCCCATATGGGTCTTGTGTTTGAAGGGCCAGAACTGCCGGTTTGCAGACTTGGGGAAACCGGCGACTTTCAAAGAGTTTTCGGTGACGGCTTGACTTCAAATCTTTGATGAGTTTCCCAAACCCTTAGATTTACATGTTGGCAAGTAGATTAGTGAATAAATTAGAGATTTAAAGTAGTTTAAGGGCTAGATAATCTCGGTATACACAGAACTAAAAATAGCCTGGTTCGATTCTGTGCGAACTGGTTCTGTGGAGGCTGTTAGTGGTTGGTTTTGAGTCTCAAATTCATCAATGAGACATGCTAGGATATTGAGGAATGTGTTAATGAGGTTTGTGGTTAATGGATGGGTGAATTGGGCAAGAGAAGTTGACGATTGGTTGGAATTTCATATGTTGCGTGGTGGACTTGGTCTTGGACCACTTGGACCGAATTCGAGGAAGTGCTTAAGGAGAGAATTTGTGACATTAAGCTTGATAGGAAGATTGGACTCAATTGGGTGAGTCGAGTGAGATTATGATTGATTTTGAGTGACTTCATTGAGATTATTCGTTATGTGTCCTAGAATGGTATAGAAGGCTCGAATGTGTGCAAATGCTTGTGCCTAAATTGTCTACCATGTCTGAATGTCGATTTGACTGTCTTGCATGCCATGAGTATATGAATTGGGCTTGAGTTGTACATAGCATTATGTGTGTGGATTGAATGGAAATCATGGCATGAGTGTGACATGGTAAGACCCTGAGGCGCATGAAGCGCGGGGTGGTGGGAGGAATACCTTGAGGCGCTGAGGCGCGTGGTTGGAGTTGTATGGCACCCTGATGTGTATGAGACGCGGGGTTGAAAAGACCATGGTCCTAATCCGTTGAAACGCGGGACGGAGTTGTGATGTGTCGACACTGGCCTGGAGTAACATTGAAACCTGATGCGTTTACACGGGTTGTCAATGAAGGTCTGATGCGTTTATGCGGACCGAGCCTGAGGGGCTCTAAACGCGGGTATGAGAATGAGGCAAGCTAGAAGGATGGAAGTAGTGATGTGACATGGCGATGTGTGCATGATCATATGGATGTGTTATGATGCCATGACTGCATGCCTGACATCTGTGTGTTGTTATTGATAGTTGAATGCCTCATATGATTATTGGTATGAGTTGCTGTTGTTTATGAATGCCTGAGTGGATTGTCGACCTAACCTAAGGTTAGGACCCATCTTACTAAGATGTGTACCTCACCTCGTTGGGGACCCCCTTTTTGCAGATCCTAGGTCCTGAAGATGTGGCCTATCAGGTTTAGAGACCCTAAGGAGATGCCCGTTTATTTTGATGAGTTCTCTGATGGGCAGGGGACTATTTATGTTAGAAAATGTACAATGGTGTGGGTAGACGGGGGTAACACTAGTCGGAAGTCTCATAGGTATGAGGCCTAGTTTCGAAAGGTTGGGGATGTATTTATAGGGCCGTTGAAGCTCATTGAGGTGCCCTAGAGAGTTGTCCCTAGTTGGTGTCATCCCACTCGGGATTTAGAGCAGGCTGAGGTGTCACGCCCCGCGCCCTGGGCACGAGCATGCGACTCCCTGCAAGCAAACCAAATATCTCTCGTGGTCCCAAGATCCACAAATAAGTCGAGACGCATAATATATATGAAGCATGCGGAAGCAATAATGAAATAACTCCTCCGTACAAAATATAAGTGGGACCTGGATAGCGCAAATACTGTCATATAAATATCCAACTGATCATACAGGTACATGCTACTAAATCTGCTAACACGAGGGGCGACGGGGTAAGTACACAAAAAGGGTTCATCATCAACATCCAAAAGAAACGGGGTTAGGGTCGCCACCAAAGGATCAAACTGACAAACTGGGAGCTCTTAAGACGAGCAGCTGGAGTCCTCGGTGTTCTCTATGTCCCCGTGGACTCGTTCCGAAAAGGTCTTAGAGCGAACCTCTATCGTATCCTCAACGGTATCCTTAGCAGATGGCTCCAAAAGATCCTCCTCGGTCACCTCGACCACAATGACCTCATCTTCCGTGTTCTCTATGGTCGGAGTTCTCTCCGATCCATTCTTTGAACCGACAACGGACCCCTCAGCCTGATCTAAGTCTCTGGTGGGTGGTACCAACTAGGGCACCTCATTGGGCTTCAGCAGCTCGTAGACACATCCCCGACTTTCCTAAACCATGCCTCATATCGATAAGGCTTCCAGCTCGTACCACCCTCGTCTACCCAAACCACGGTATACTTCCTTACATAAACAGTTCCCTGCACGTCAGGGAACTCATCAAAATAGGTGGACATCTCCTTCGGGTCTCCAAAACGAATGGGTCAAATCGTCAAGGCCTAGGATCTGTAAAAATAAGGCCCCCAACGGGGTGAGATTCACATCTCAGTAAGGTGGGTCCTAACCTTAGGTTAGGCCGACTGTCCACTTAGGCAATTACATACCCCAATAAGTCAAACTCATAGATATACGAGGCGAATGCAAGCATAGATAACAACACACGGATGGCAGGCACACAGTTATAGCATCATAACACACTCAGATGATATGCACACTCGTCCTGCCACATCACCACATCCACCATTTCCCGCCTACCTCATTCTCATGCCCGCTATTATATCGCATCAGGCTCGGTCCGCGTAAACGTATAGACCATCATTGACAACCCGCGTAAACGCATCAGGTTTCAATTATACTCCTGGCCAATGTCGACACCTCATATCTCCGTCCAGCGTAAACGCATTAGGACCGTGTCCATCTCAATCTCACGTCTCGTACGCATTAGGGCGCCACACAACTCCAACCCCGTGCCTCAGGGTACTCATTCCTCCACCCCGCGTCTCATACGCATTAGGGTCTCGCCATGTCACACTCATGCCATGCTTCTCAATTCATTTCACATTCATAATGCCATGTGCAATTCAAGCACAATCACACACTCATGGCGTGCAAGACAATCAAAGTGACACCCATATATGGCAGGTAATTCAAGCATAAGCAAAAGAACAAATTAATCCCCTATCCATTTTATGACGTACCAAGAACATTCATCTTGGAATTTCTCACAAATCAACCAAATTATCGCCCGACTCACCCAATTCAATCCAATCTTCCTATCCTAAGTTTAGGATTCCCTTACTCGAGTTTGATGTCACAAAAATCCTCCTCTTGAGCCCTCACAATTTCGATTTCAATGGTCCAAGGCCAAACTCACCGCGCAACCTAGAAATTTCCAACCAATTGTCAATTTCCTTTATCTAATTCACCCATCCATGCATCGCAAACCTCCATAACACAATCCTCACTATCCTAGCATGCCTCAATCACCAATTTGAGACTCAAAACCAACAGCCTTCAGCCCCTACAGATTCGGTCTTGCACAGAACCGAACCGGCTATTTTCGATTTTGTGCAAATCGAACATGTCTAGCCCTAAATCAACTCTCAATCCATCATTTAATCACTAACCTACTTGTTAACATGTCTATCTAAGGGTCCAAGAGCCTCACCGAGAGTTTGAGGCCGAGTCGTTGCCGGAATCTCTTCGAAAGTCGTCGGCTCCTCCAAGACAGTAAACCGACAATTTCTGTCCAATTTTCACAAGACCCATTTGGGGTAAAAAAATTCATCAAATCAATCCAACTTTTTACCACATATTGATATGCAAGTCCCCTAGATCTCCACAAAATTTGATCGCAAGAATCCAACATTTCGATGTCCTAAGGGGTAAGAAACTCGGCCTACCTCAGTTTGAGTCAGTTTCCGTCGGCTTCTGGGAAAATGCTTGGCCAGAGCTCCTCGGTGGTCCAATCGATGTGTTTTCACTTCAAGAAGTTCAGCAAGAGGTGGGGTTAGGCGTGGGTGGTCGGTTTGCCGGCTGGTGGTGGCCGGAGAGTGGCGTCAGTGACAGCGAATATGAAGCCCAGAAACTGTCGTTGGTTGCAGAAAGAGGAAGAAGGAAGAAGAAGAGGTGATCGTGAGTTGGGGGTGATATGACCAGTCAAGGGGAGAGGAGAGAGAGAGAGAAAAATGTTATATTCAATCCTCAAGTCAAGATGTTGAATGGTAGGTGGTGAATAGTAGACATGACCACTCTTTAGTCAATCCTTTGACACATGTCCTAAGTGTCAATCAACTCAATCCAATGGCCACAATATCTCCAAGTTTTCGGCAGCCTTGGGGGATGTATAAAGACCAAGATGCCTTTCCTCCATTGCATAAGCAAGGTTAAAACTTGAGGGGCAAAATGGTAATTTCACTTCCGATGTTCGGAATATTGTTTTTCTCGTTTCAATATCCTTCGATAAGGCGACGGCCAATCCAAACATGACGTTGGAATTCTTGATTCTCCATTTTCAATTTTCAAGACTCGTTTCTGATTGTTTTCTCTATCAGACGTGGTTTTAGCCTATCCCGAACTGACGGATAGCTTTTGCAGACTTTACGCGTATCGACCCTGTGATTCATATCACATTTAGGGCTCGTCAATTCGTGGCGGCTTTGGTTGTCATGTAATTGTGAGGGTCTATCACTAGTTCCTATGGTCTTGATCGTCATCGTCCGATTTAGAAAAATTTTGCAAATTATACATTGGTTAAGCGGCATTACCCGCGCTCCAATCGTATAATACTAGCAAAGCATTCCTTAATCGTTCTTAGATCGGCCTTTTGTGGTTCTAAATGTCCCCTCGACAATCCTTATGGTCAAAGCGACATTTCCTATTCGAGTTTCCTAGGTCCACGTACATTGTCTCGCGTTAAGCTTTCCCTTTTGGTCAGCCTACTTGAATTGATCAGATTTGAGCGAGATATGACTGAAACACATTGTTAGATATATTTCTCATTAATGAGTCTGAAAAATGACTGGGAAACCAGAATGTCACATGAGGGGTCAGTTGCCGGTTCGAGGAACGGACCTGAGAGGACCCCGACCTTGGGGGATACTGAGGAGGAGGTTATAGTGGTTGAGGCTACAGAGGATGACCTGGTGGAGCCGTCTGCTGAGGAGATCATGGAGGATGTCGTAGAGGTTCGCTCGGAGACCTTATCGGAGAACGTGCCCACGAAGGAGACAGGGGAGACTGATGACTCCAGCAGCTCGTCTTAGGAGCTCCCGGCTTGCTAGTTGATCTTTTGACGGCAACCCTGATGCTTGTTTCTTTTGATGATGATGGATCTCTTTTGTACTTACCCCATCTCCCTACTGACTAGCGGATTTAGTTGCCATGCACTTGTATGAGCATTCGGGTATTATGTATTGTTATTATTCTCGCTATCCATGTCCCACTTTACGTTTGTACGGAGGAGTTATTACATTGTCGCTTCTGCGTGCTTATATATAACACGTCTCTCGACCTATGTGCGGATCTTGGGACATCGAGAGATATCTTGATTTGGTTGTAGGGAGTCGCGCGCGCTCGTGCGTGAGGCGTGGGGCGTGACATCCCAGTTCGCTTGATATCAGAGCAAGGCCAGCTCGATCCAAAGTTGATTAAGGACTGGAGTAATAAGGAAGAGTAAGTTGGGACAAGGACGGGTAGCGAGACCTTAAGAGACTGGCTAGGATAAGGCATAGGGTGCATAGCATGTAACTTGACACTTATGGTTGGCATTTGGCCTTGGCAGGGTGGTGATAATGTATAAGAATTAAGTTCTCTGCTTAGTGTAGAAAGCCATTTCTAAATTTTGGTCGTTAAGTGAATGAGTATGGCCAGTTTTAGTGAACCGTTGGAGTAAACGGAACCGAGGAATGGTCATGGACTACTTGTTGAAATGTCTTTGGAAATTTATTGTATGGAGATTGTTGTGTTATAACTGTATCTGTTAAGGAGTAGCTGATGAGCGAGTTACTAACCCCTTGATGAACTTGTGGTGGACCAGGCTCAGTAGAAGAATATAAGGATGTGCAATCAATCTAGGAGATCTGGAAGGCCCAGAGGCGGAGTCTCTAGCTCGAGGCCGCTTGTGGCAGAAGACCCACGGATGGATGGCGTGCTGAGGGCGCTAGAGAGGATTGACAGGCAGATCCAGGATCGGGATGTTTCCATAGCCTAGGCAGTAGGAGTCGCCATAGCTGGCGTCAACGCCAACAACGACAATAATGGGCGCAACGTAAACCAGGGTGAACATGGCCAGAATAATGAGGTGGTGAATGCCTAGAAGGAGATTGTCGTGGCTAGACAGATGGGTCAGCTAGTGGAACAATTTATAAAGCTGAGCCGACCCAGTTCGACGGGACTGGAGATCCCGAGCTAGCACTCAGGTGGATTGAGAAGCTGAAAAAAGCTTTTAGAGTGCTGAGGTGCACAGATGAAGAAAAAGTGTTGTTGGCAGTATACCAACTGGAGGGTACTGCAAACAACTGGTGGGCTGCCACCAAGAATGGCGATTTCCCTAAAAGAACGGCCATGACCTGGGATGCCTTTAAGACGGTGTTCAACGACAAATACTTCTCGGAGACGGCCAGGGAAAGGAAATAGGTGGAATTCTTACAGCTGCGTCAGAACCAACTGACGGTAGACCAGTATGAGGCCGAGTTCTCCAGACCGTTGAGGTGCGTATCTGTAGAGGATCCTCAAGAGAAAGCACGGAGATTTAGGGACGGATTGAGGCCTAAGCTCCGCAGTCAGATGATTGCCCTAAATCTAAGGACCTATAAGGAAATATATGAGCAGGGCCAGATGATAGAGAGGGACTTAAAGGAAAGGAATGCCGCATCTAGATCGCGGTTTACCTCATTCCAGGACAACCGCCAGATGGGCAAGAGACCGATGACGGGCAATAAGCATTTTGTGCCTCTAGTAAGGAAAAAAATTGTGAAGCCGCCGAATCCTGCCAACTGGAGCTGCCGTCTCTATGGCAGGAGGCATGGAAATGGGCCATGCCCGGTGAGGATTGGAACCTGTTTTAAGTGTGGTTAGATGGGCCACTAGATGAGGACGTGCCCGAATCATGCTCCGGCGAGTCGACCTCAAAAACAGAGACCATAGGCCGGACCATCGGCTGCCACTCCCTAGATCGAACAGAATCGACCCCCACCTTAGGTAGGATATATGCAGTAGCCCGCAAAGAGGCGGAGGAAACGCCAAGCGTGGTCACAAGTACGGTTTACTTGTGTGACTAAGCTGCATATGCATTGTTTGACCCTGGTGCAACGCATTCATTTGTGTCTGCTCAGTTTGCTGATTTGGTGAGTATGAAGTTAAAACCGTTGAATATAATTTTGCATGTTGCCACTCCGTTAAAGGATAATATATTGGTTTCATTGGGCTGTGCTGACTATGAAATCATGATTGGAGGGAGTAAGGAGAGTATTGATCTAGCTGTATTGCCCATGTACGATTTTGACGTGATCATATGGATGGATTAGTTAGGTAAACAGTGTGCAGTGGTAGATTATGGTAGTAGGATAATTCGTTTCTACCTGGATGGCTGCCCTAGCTTTAAATTGGTGGAAAGTCGAAGAGGAATCTCGATTCCTTTAGTCTCATCTCTTGAAGTGACAAAGTTGATGTCTGAAGTGTGTCAGGCGTACTTAGTTGCGGTGATGGACATGGTTGTCGAGGAACCAAAATTAGAGAGTATTCCGATAGTGCGTGAGTTCCCTGACGTTTTTCCCCAAGAGTTGTCGAGATTACCACCAGAGCGAGAGATAGAATTTGTGATCGAGTTAGCTCCTGGAACGGAACCTATCTCGAAGGCACCCTATAGGTTGTCCCTATCCGAATTGAAGGAGTTAAAGGTACAGATGCAAGAACTGATGGATAAAGGATTTATCCGACCGAATGCTTCGCCGTGGAGAGCGTCCATGTTATTCGTAAGGAAGAAGGATGAGTCTTTGCGACTATGCATCGACTATCGGCAGCTGAACTAGGTAACAGTGAAGAATAAGTACACACTGCCAAGAATCGACGACCTGTTTGATCAGTTGCAAGATGCGGCGGTATTTTCAAAGATTGACTTGAGGACTGGGTATCACCAGTTGAGGATCAAGAAGGAAGACATACCTAAGACTGCTTTTAGGACGAGGTATGTCATTATGAGTTCATAGTGATGCCTTTTGGATTGACTAATGCTCCAGCCGCATTCATGGATTTGATGCATCGAGTATTTAAGGAATTCCTAGACAGATTCGTCATAGTCTTTATTGACGACATCCTGATTTACTCAAGGAGTGACGCAGAACATGAGGGCACCTAAGGATTGTCTTGTAGACCTTGAGGGAACACTCGCTATACGCTAAGTTGAGCAAATGCGAGTTCTGGCCGAATAAGGTAGCATTTCTTGATCATGTGATATCTGGAGAAGGAATCGCAGTGGATCATGCGAAGATCGAAGCGGTAACGAATTGGCCTAGGCCTACTACAGTCACTGAAGTCAGAAGTTTCTTGGGATTGGCAGGGTATTACAGGCGTTTTGTGGAGAAGTTTTCATCCATAGCCATCCCATTGACGAGGCTGACAAAGAAAGAAACAAGATTTGAATGGACAGATAAGTTCGAAAAGAGTTTCTAAGAACTCAAACATCGGTTGACGATTACACCGGTATTGAGGATTCCATCAGGACCAGGGGGCTATGAGATATATAGCGATGCCTTGCTGAAAGGATTGGGCTGCGTGCTAATGCAGCATGGAAGAGTAGTAGCCTACGCGTCGCGACAGCTGAGGCCACACGAAATAAACTACCCAACGCATGATCTGGAGTTAGCAGTAATCATTTTTACTCTGAAAATCTGGAGGCATTATCTGTGCGGCAAGAAGTTTCAGATTTATACTAACTACCAAAGCTTAAAGTGTCTGTTCTCCCAAAAAGAGCTGAACATGAGGCAGCGTCGGTGGATGGAGTTGCTCAAGGATTATGACTGTGATATATTACATCACCTTGGGAAGGCAAACAGAGTCGCAGATGCGCTGAGTATGAAGTCGAGCATCGCCTGTCTGTTAGTAAAAGGTTGGTCGATGATCAAGGATTTAAGAGATTCTGAGTTCATATTGGAAGTCTGCCAATTGTCCAGTTTGATGGCTACGTTGAGGGTAGACCCTGAGGTCCAGAAAGGAATAAAGACCTTATAGTTTACGGATCCAGAAATTAAGAAAATTCTAGAGATGGACGTGACAAAGAGAAAGCCAGAGTTCCAGGTGTCGGAGGACAGAATCTTGAGGTTCTGAGGACGTCTATCTGTGCCAAAGGACGAAGGACTTAGGGAAAGGATTTTAGCGGAGGCTCACATGAGCAATTATAGCATCTACCCGGGAAGTAAGAAGATGTATCAGAATCTACGCCAGCACTACTGGTGGAAAGGGATGAAGGTGGATGTAGCGAAGTATGTGGCAAAATGCTTGACATGCCAGCAAGTGAAAGCGCAGCACTGTAAGCCTGGAGGATTATTACAGCCACTGGAAATACCGGAATGGAAGTGGGAGCATATAACTATGGATTTTGTGATGGGACTCCCAAGGAGCCAAAGAGGTCACGACTCTATATGGGTAGTCGTGGACAGATTGACTAAGTCCGCGCACTTCATTCCTACGCGAAAGGTTTTCGTAATGGATAGATACGCTGAGTTGCACATGAGACAAATAGTGAGCTTACATGGAGTGCCTGTAACAATTACCTCAGTTAGAGATCCCAAGTTCACAGCGAACTTTTGAAAAAGCTTGCAAGATGCTATGGGAACCCGACTGCAGTTTAGCACGGCGTACCATCCACAGAAGGACGGACAGATGGAAAGGACAATTCAGAAGCTTGATGACATGTTGCAAGCGTGCGTCATAGATTTTAAAGGTGGATGGGAAGATCGGCTGCATTTAGTGGAATTTGCGTACAATAATAGCTACCAGCAGAGCATCCAAATGGCACCATTTGAAGCACTTTATGGAAGGGCTTACAGAACCCCAATTTGCTGGGATGAGGTCGGGAAAAAAAGTATCACAGGCCCAGAGTTGGTAGAGCAATCTGTGGAAGCGGTAAAGGTAATTGAGATAGATTGAGGACGGCACAAAATCGTCAGAAGAGTTATGCGGATAAGCAGCATAAGCCTTTAGAGTTTCAAGTAGGCGATCATGTCTTCCTCAAGGTGTCGCCGATAAGGGGATTATCGCGATTTGGAAAGAAGGGAAAATTGAGCCCAAGGTACGTGGGTCCATTTAAAATTTTGGAGCGAATTGGGACCCTAACCTACAGGCTTGCCTTGCTACCTAATCTATCCTAGGTACATAATGTCTTCCACGTGTCAATGCTGCGGAAATACGAGCCAGACCCGACACATGTGCTCGACCATGAGGTCATAGAAGTAGATGACCGGGTATCCTACGTGGAGAAGCCGATCAGGATTGAAGGCCGGAAGGAGCAAACTTTAAGAAATAAGACGATTCCATTGGTCAAGGTTGTGTGGGAGCACCATGGAACCGAAGACGCTACGTGGGAAAACGAAGAGACGATGATGCGACAACACCCCCATTTATTTGAGTAATTAAGTTTGATGTAAATTTCGGGGACGAAATTTTTATAGGAGAAAGAGTTGTGACATTCTGATTTCCCAGTCATTTTCAGACTCATTAATGAGAACTGTATCTAGCGATGTGTTTCAGTCATAGAACGGAAGGTGCCACATAGGAGAGTGAAGAAACGATGAGGCGACAACACCCCCATTTATTTGAGTAATTAAGTGTAATGTAAATTTCGGGGACGAAATTTTTGTAAGGGGGAAGAGTTGTGACATTCTGATTTTCAGTCAAATTCTGACTCATTAATGAGAAGTTTATATATATCAAGCGATGTGTTTCAGTCATATTTCACTCAAATCTGATCAATTTGAGTTGATTGACCAAAAGGGAAAGGCTAACGCGAGACAAGGTACGTGGACCTAGAGAACTCGAATAGAAAATGACGCTTTGACCATAAGGATCGTCGAGGAGACATTTAGGATCACAAATGGGCGATCTAAGAACGATTAAGGAATGCATTGCTAGCGTTATACGATTAGTGCGCGGGTGATGTCGTTGAGCCAAAGTATAATTTGCAAAATTTTTCTAAATCGGACAATGTCGATCGAGACCATCGGAACTAGTGATAGACCCTCACAATTACATGACAATCAAAGTATCCATGAATTAACGAGCCCTAGATGTGATATGAATCATAAGGTCAATACGCGTAACGTCTACAAAAGCCGCCCGTCGATTCGGGATAGGCTGGAATCACGTCTGATAGAGAAAACGATCAGAAACGAGTCTTGAAAATTGAAAATGGAGAATCAAGAATTCCAACGTCATATTTGGATTGGTCGTCGCCTTACCGAAGAATATTGGAATGAGAAAAACGACGTTCCGAACGTCGGGGGTAAAATTACCATTTTACCCCTTAAGACCTAGCCTTATTTATATAATTGGACGAGGGAATTTTGGTCTTTTATGCACCCCAAGGCTGCCGAAAAGTTGAATGAATCTTGGCCATTAGATTTGCTTGAATGACACTTGGGACATGTGTCAATAGATTAGGCAATGAGTGGTCATGTTCACTTTTTTCCAACTACCATTCAACTTGTTGACTTTGAGACTTGCATAGACATCTCTCTCTCTCTCTCTCACTCCTCACTTGGCCGACCATCATCCTCCATTGCCGAAAACTTCATCTTCTTCTTCCTGTTCTTCTTTTGCTCACCCGACCGGTTTCTGCCTCAAGCTTCATTGCCACCGACGGCCACCTCCGGCGACTTCCAGCCACTGAGACGACCACTCACCCCTAGCTTGACTTCTTTCCGACATCCTTGAAGTGGAAGCGAGTCGTTTGACCCACCGAAGAGCTCCGAGTAGCCAATCTCCCGGAAGTCGACGGAAATCATCGTAACCAGAGGTAAGTCACATTTTTGGCCTCTTAGGACCCCGAAACATTGGTGTTTTTCTACCAAATTTTATGGACATCTAGGGACTCGTATAGTGAGCTGTGGTAAAAAGTTGGGCTTAATTTAACCCAAATGGATCTTGTGTTTGAAGGGCCAAAATTGCCTGTTTGCAGACTTGGGGTAACCGGCGACTATCAAAGAGTTTCCAGCGACGGCTTGGCTTCGAATCTTCGGTGAGCTTCCCAAACCCTTAGATTTACATGTTGGCAAGTAGATTAGTGAATAAATTGAAGATTTGAGGTAGTTTAAGGGTTGGATAATCTCGATATACACAAAATCGAAAATAGCCCGGTTCGGTTCTGTGCAAACCGCTGTGGAGACTGTTAGTAGTTGGTTTTGAGTCTCAAATTCATCAATGAGACATGCTAGGATGTTGAGGAATGTGTTAATGAGGTTTGTGATCAATGGATGGGTGAATTGGGCAAGAGAAGTTGACGATTGGTTGGAATTTCATAGGTTGCGCGGTGCACTTGGTCTTGGACCACTTGGACCGAATTTGAGGAAGTGCTTGAGGAGAGAATTTGTGACATTAAGCTTGAAGTAAGAGAACCCTAAACCTATGATAGGAAGATTGGACTCAATTGGGTGAGTCGAGTGAGATTATGATTAATTTTGAGTGACTTCAATGAGATTATTCGTTGTGTGTCCTAGAATGGTATAGAAGGCTTGAATGTGTGCAAATGCTTGTGCCTGAATTGTCTACCATGTCTAAATGTCGATTTGACTGTCTTGCATGCCATGAGTATATGAATTGGGCTTAAGTTGCGCATAGCATTATGTGTGTGGATTGAATGAGAATCATGGCATAAGTGTGACATGGTAAGACCCTGAGGCATATGAGACGCGGGGTGGTGTGAGGAATACCCTGAGGCGCTGAGGCGCGGGGTTAGAGTTGTATGGCACCCTGATGCGTATGAGACGCGGGGTTGAGAAGGCCATAGTCTTGATGCATTGAAACGCGGGACAGAGTTGTGATGTGTCGACACTGGCCTGGAGTAATATTGAAACTTGATGCGTTTATGCGGGTTGTCAATGACGGTCTGATGGGTTTACATGGACCGAGCCTGAGGCGTTCTAAACGCGGGCATGAGAATGAGGCAGGCTGGAAGGGTGGAAGTAGTGATGTGACATGGTGATGTATGCATGATCATATGGATGTGTTATGATGCCATGATTGCATGCATGACATCTGTGTATTTTTATTGATAGTTGAATGCCTCATATGATTATGGGTATGAGTTGCTGTTGTTTATGACTGCATGAGTGGACTGTCGGCCTAACCTAGGGTTAGGACCCACCTTACTGAGATGTGTATCTCACCCGTTGGGGACCACCTTACTGAGATGTTTATGACTGCATGAGTGGACTGTCGGCCTAACCTAGTTGCTGTTGTTAGGATCTGTAAAAACAAGGGTCCCCAAAGGGGTGAGATTCACATCTCAGTAAAAGAGTCCTAACCTTAGGTTAGGCCGACCGTCCACTCTGGCAGTCACATAACTAAATAATTCAAACTCATAGACATACGAGCCAATGCAAAATAAATAACAACACACGAATGGCAGGCATATAGTTATGGCATCATAACACACTCAGATGACCATGCACGACTTATCCTGCCACATCTCCACAACCATCTTTTCCTACCTGCCTCATTCTCATGCCCGCGATTAGATCGCATCAGGCTCGGTCCGTGTAAACACATCAGACCGTCATTGACAACCCGTGTAAACGCATCAAGTTTCAATGATATTCCAAGCCAGTGTTAACCCCTTAAATCTCCGTCCCGCATAAACGTATTAGGACCGTGACCATCTCAACCCCGCGTCTCGTACGCATTAAGGCGCCACGCAACTCCAACCCCGCGCCTCAGGGTATCAACCACATCACCCCACGTCTCATACGCCTCACGGTCTCGCCTCATCTCCGCCATGCCACAATCACAAGTCATGCATACAAGATCACGTGCAACTCATGCATAAACAATGCATCCATAACATGCAAGACGATTCAATACACAATCAAACGTGACCAATTACTCAAGAGGCAAACATGAGCAAATATTAGGATCGCCTATACTCTCTCAGCATACACAAGGACCAATCATTCTCAACTTCTCAAGAAACAATCTCAATTCCGCCCGACTCGTCCAATCGAGTCTAATCTTCCTATCATAAGGTTAGGAATTCCCTTACCTCAAGTTTGATGTCACAAAATCCTCTCCTTAAGCCCTCAACAATTCAGTTTCAATGGTCCAAGGCCAAACTCACCGCGCAACCTAGGAATTTCCAACCAATTGTCAATTTCCCTTATCCAATTCACCAATCCATGAACCTCAAACTTCCATAACACAATCCTCACTATCTTAGCATGTCTCAATCACCAATTTGAGACTCAAAACCAACAATTATCAGCCCCCACAAAATCGTTTTTGCACAAAACCGAACCAGTTATTTTCGGTTCTGTGCAAACCGAGCATGTCCAGCCCTTAATCTACTCCTAATCCATCATTTAATCACTAACCTACTTGCTAACATGTCCATCTATGGGTTCATGAGGCTCACCGAAGATTTGAAGTAGCGTCGTCGCCGGAATCCCTTCGAAAGTCACCGGTTCCTTCAAGACTGCAACCGGCAGTTTCTGTCCAATGTTCACAAGACCCATTTAGGGTCAAAACTCCATCAAATTAAGCTCAACTTTACACCACAGATCACTAAATAAGTCCCCTAGATCTCCACAAAATTTGGTTGCAAGACTCTAACATTTCGAGGTCCTAAAGGGTAAAAAATGTCTCCTACCTTAGATTGTGCCGGTTTCCATCGGCTTCCGGGAGAATAGTTGGTCAGAGCTCCTCGGTGGCTCAATCGACGCGTTTCCACTTTGAGGAGGTCGGCAAGAGGCTAAGCTAGGTGTGGGTGGTCGGCCGGAGTCTAGGCGATGGCCGGAGGGGCTCGTCGGCGGCAGCGAACGGCGAGGCAGAAGCTGGTCGTCGGCGACGGTAGAGAGGAGGAAGAAGAAGATGAAGTCTCGGTGGTTTGAGGGGTGTATGGCCAGTCAAAATGAGAGGAGAGAGAGGGAAAAAGAGTTATATTCAATCTTCAAGTCAAGGGGTTGAATGGTAGGTAGGTAGTAGTGGACAAGACCACTCTTTAGCTCATCCATTGACATTTGTCCTAAGTGTCATTCAAGGGTGATCCAATGGATGTGCTTCCTCCAAATTTTCGGTGGCTCTTGGGGCGGTTGAAAGACCAAAGTGCCCTTCTTCATTTGTATAAGCAAGGCTAAAGTTTTGAGGGCAAAATGGTAATTTTACTCTCGATGTCCGGAACGCCATTTTTCTCAATCCAATAGTCTTTGACATGGCGACGGCCAATCCAACCATGGCGTTGGAATTCTTGATTCTCCATTTTCAATTTTCAAGACTCTTTTTTGATTGTTTTCTTTATTAGACGTGGTTCCAGCCTATCCTGAACCGACGGGCGATTTTTGCAGACTTTACGTGTATCGATCCTGTGATTCATATCACATTTAGGGCTTGTCAATTCATGGCGACTTTGGTTGTCATGTAATTGTGAGGGTCTATCACTAGTTCTTATGGTCTCGATCGTTACTGTCCGATTTTGAAAAATTTTGCAAATCATACGTTGGTTAAGCGGCATCACCCGCGCTCCAATCGTATAACGCTAGCAAAACATCCCTTAATCGTTCTTAGATTGCTCCTTTGTGGTTCTAAATGTCCCCTTGATAATCTTTATGGTCAAAGCGCTATTTCCTATTCGAATTCCCTAGGTCCACGTATCTCGCCTCGCGTTAGCCTTTCCCTTTTGGTCAGTCTGCTCAAATTGATCAGATTCGAGCGAGATATGCCTGAAACACATTGCTAGATATACTTCTCATTAATGAGTCTAAAATTGACTGGAAATCAAAATGTCATAGCTCTTCCCTCTTACAAAAATTTCATCCCCGAAATTTACATCAAACTTAATTACTCAAATAAATGGGGGTGTTATCGCCTCATCGTCTCTTCATTTTCCGACGTGGCGCCTTCGGTTCCATAGTGCTCCTACACCACCTTGACCAATGGAATCTTCTTATTCTTGAGGATTTACTCCTTCCAATCCTCGATCCTTATCAGCTTCTCCACGTAGGATACCCTATCGTCCACGTCGATAACTTCATAATCTAGTACATGTGTCGGATCTGATTCGTATTTCCGTAGCATTGACACATGGAAAACATTATGTACCTGGGATAGATTAGGCGGCAAGGCAAGCCTGTAGGCCAAGGTTCCAATTCGCTCCAGTATCTCAAATGGGCCACATACCTTGGGCTCAGTTTTCCTTTCCTTTCAAACCGCGATAATCCCCTGTTCGGCGATACCTTGAGGAGAACATGATCGCCTACTTGAAACTCCAAAGGCTTACGCCACTTATCCGCATAACTCTTCTGACGACTCTGAGCCGTCTTCAGTCTATCTCGAATTATTTTCATTGCTTCCACCGATTGCTCTACCAGCTCTGGGGCTGTGATACTTCTTTCTCCAACCTCATCCCAGCAAATCGGGGTTCTGCAGACCCTTCCATAGAATGCTTCAAATGGTACCATCTGGATACTCAGCTGGTAGCTATTATTGTCCGCGAATTCCACCGAATGTAGCTAATCCTCCCATCCACCTTTAAAATCAATTACGCATGCTCGCAACATGTCCTCAAGCGTCTGAATCGTCCTTTCTGATTGTCCGTCTGTCTGTGGATGGTACGCAATGCTAAAATGCAGTCAGGTTCCCATAGCATCTTGCAGGCTTTTCCAAAAGTTTGCCGTAAATTTGGGATCTCTATCAGACGTAATTGTTACAGGCACTCCATGTAGTCTCACAATCTGCCTCATGTATAACTCAGCGTATCTATCCATTGTGAAATCCTTTCACACAGGAATGAAGTGGGCAGACTTGGTCATCTGTCCACGACTACCCACATAGAGTCATGGCCTCTCTGGCTCCTCGGGAGTCCCATCACGAAATCCATAGTTACATGCTCATACTTCCATTCCGAAATTTTCAGTGGTTGCAATAATCCTCCAGGCTTACAGTGCTGCGCTTTCACTTGTTGGCATGTCAAACACTTGCCACATATTTCGCCACAACCATCTTCATTCTGTTCCACTAATAGTGCTGTCACAAGTTCTGGTAGATTTTCGTACTTCCAAGGTGGATACTATAATTGCTTCTATGAGCCTCTGACAAAATTCTTTCCCGGAGCCCTTTGTCTTTTGACACGCACAATCGTCCTCGGAACTTCAAAATTTCGTCCTCTAACAGCTGAAATTCCGGTTTCCTCTTTGACGCTTCCATCTCTAGGATCTTTTAAATCTCTGGGTCTGTAGACTATAAGGCCTTTATTCTTTCCTGAACCTTAGGTTGTACCCTCAATGTAGCCATTAGGCTGGACTGCTGGCAGACTTCCAGTCTGAACTCAGAGTCTCTCAAGTCCTCGATCATCGACCAACGTCTTACTAGCAGATAGGCAATACTCGACTTCCGGCTCAGTGCGTTTTCTACTCTGTTTGCCTTCCCAGGGTGATACGGTATATCACAATCATAGTCCTTAAGCAGCTCCATCCATCGACGTTGCCTCATATTCAGCTCTTTCTGGGAGAACAGATACTTTAAGCTCTGGTGGTCGCTATAAATCTGAAACTTCTCGCCACACAGGTAATGTCTCTAGATCTTCAGGGCAAAAACGATCACTGCTAATTCCAGATCAGGCATTGGGTAGTTCATTTCATGTGGTCTTAACTATCGGGATGCGTAGGCCACTACTCTTCCATGATGCATTAACACACAGCCCAGTCCTTTCAGCGAAGCATCGCTATATATCTCATAACCTCTCGGTCCAAATGGAATTGTCAACACTGGCGCGGTTGTCAATCGATGTTTGAGCTCTTAGAAGCTCTTCTCGCACTTATCCGCCCATTTAAACATTGTCTCCTTCTTTGTTAGCCTCGTCAATGGGATGGCTATAGATGAGAATTTCTCCACAAAACGTCTGTAATAGCCGGCCAATCCCAAGAAACTTCTAACTTCATGACAGTAATGGGCTTAGGCCAATTTGTTACCACTTCGATCTTTGTAGGATCCACTGCAATCCCTTCTCCAGACACCACATGACCAAGAAATGCTACCCTACTCAGTCAGAACTCGCATTTACTCAACTTCGCATAGAGCAAATGCTCCCTCAGGGTCTGCAGGACAATCCTCAGGTGATTCTCATGCTCTGTGTCACTCCTCGAGTAAATCAAGATATCGTCAATGAAGACTATGACGAATCTGTCCAAAAATTCCTTAAATACTCGATGCGTCAGGTCCATGAATGCAGCTGGAGCGTTGGTCAATCCAAACGACATCACCGTAAACTCATAATGACCGTACCCCGTCCTGAAAGCAGTCGTAGGTATGTCTTCCTTCTTGGTCCTCAACTGGTGATACCCTGTTCTCAAGTCAATCTTTGAGAAAACCGCCGCTCCTTATAACTGATCAAACAGGTCATCAATCATCGGCAGTGGGTACTTATTCTTCACTGTTACTTGGTTCAGCTGTCGATAGTCAATACATAGACGCAGAGACCCATCCTTCTTCCTTACGAATAGCACCAGCGCTCCCCACGGTGAAGCACTTGGTCGGATAAATCCTTTATCCAGCAGTTCCTGCATCTGCACCTTTAACTCCTTCAATTCAGATAGGGGCATCCTATAAGGTGCCTTCGAGATCGGTTCCGTTCCAGGGGTTAACTCGATCACGAATTCTATCTCTCGCTCCGGTGGCAGTCCTGGCAACTCTTAGGGAAACACGTCAGGAAATTCACATACTACCGGGATACTCTCTAGTTTTGGCTCTTCGGTAGTTGTGTCCATCATTGCAACTAAGTATGCCTGACACCCTTCAGACATCAACTTGGTCACTTCTAGAGATGAAACTAAAAGAATCGAGATTCCTCCTCAACTTCCCACCAATTCAAAGCTAGGGCAGCCTCTCGGATAAAACCGGATTATTTTACTACCACAGTCTACTACTGCCCCCTATTTACCCAACCAATCCATCTCTATGATTACGTCAAAATCATACATGGGCAGTACAACTAGATCAATACTCTCCTTACTCCCTCCAATCACAAGTTCACAACCAGTACAGCCCAAAGAAACCAATATGTTATCCTTTAATGGAGTGGCAACATGCAGAATCATATTCAACGGTTTTAACTTCATACCCACCAATTCAGCAAACTGTGCAGACACAAATGAATGCGTGGCACTAGGATCAAATAATGCATATACAACTTGGTCGCACAAGTAAACCGTACCTGTGACCACGCCTGGTGCTTTCTCCGCCTCTCTACGGGCTACTGCATATACTCTTTCCCAGGCAGGTGGTCGATTTTGCTCGATCTAAGGAGTGACAGTCGACGATCCAGCTGCGGTCGCTGACCTTGAGGTCGATTTGTCGGAGCTTGGTTTGGGCACGTCCTCATCTGGTGGCCCAGCTGACCACACTAGCAAGCCCCAGTCCCTACCGGGCATGGCCCATTTCCATGCCTCCTCCCACAAAGGCGGCAGCTCCAGTTAGTGGGATTCTGCGGCTTTATAATATTTTTCCTTACGGAAGGCACAAAACGCCTGTTGCCTGTCATCGATCTCTTGCCCATTTAGCGGTTCTCTAAATGGGGTAAATCGCAATCCGGTTGCGGTATTCCCCTCTTTCAAGTCGCTTTCAATCATCTGGCCCCGCTCGTAGATCCCCTTATACTTTCTCAGGTTTAGAGCAATCATCTGACTGCGGAGCTTAGGCCTCAAACCATCCCTAAATCTCCATGCTTTTTTCCGAGGATCCTCTATAGATCGAGGTGCGTACCTCGGCAATCTGGAGAACTTGGCCTCGTACTGGTCTATCGTCAGCTAGTTCTGGCGCAACTGTAAAAATTCCACTTGCTTCCTTTCTCTGGCCGTCTCCGAGAAATACTTGTCGTTGAATGTCGTCTTAAAGGCATCCCAATTCATGGCCGTTCCTTCAGGGAAAACTCCATTCTTTGTGGCAGCCCACCAATCATTTGCCGTACCCTCCAGCTAGTACACTGCTAGCAGCACCTTCTCTTCATCCGTGTACCTCAGCACTCCAAAAGCTTTTTCCAACTTCTCGATCCACCTGGGTGCTAGCTCGGGATCTCTAATCCCGTCAAACTGAGTAGGCTTTAGCTTTATGAATTGCTCCACTAACTGACCCATTTGTCTGGCCACGACTATTTCCTCTTAAGCATTCACCATCTCATTGCCCTAGCCATGTTCATCCTAGTTTCCATTACAACCGTTGTTGTCGTTATTGGCGTTGACGGCAGTTATGGCGGCTCTTACCGCCTGGGCTATGGCAGCATCCCAGTCTTGGGTCTGCCTATCAATAAGGCCACCAATTCTCTCCAATGCCCTCAGTACGCCATCCATTCTTGAGTCCTCTACCACAGGCGGCCTCGAGCTAGAGGCTCCGCCTCTAGACCTTCCAATCTCCTAGATGGGTTGTTCATTCTTATCTCCCTCTACTGAACCTGTTCCACCACAACTTCAGCAAGGAGTTAGTAACTCACTCATTCATCCAAATCTAGAGTTACTAACTAATCATTAACAGAAACAGTTACACTACAACATTCCTTTCTCACAATAACTTCCATAAACTCTTCAACAAATAACTCATGGCCATTCCTCAGTTCCGTTCACTTCAACGGTTCACTAAAACCAACCATGCTCATTCATTCAACAGGCCAAAGTCCAGAAATGACTTCCAACACCAAGAAGGGAACTAAATCCTCATGCCTTACCACAACCCTGCTGAGGCCAAATGCCATCCACAAGTATCAAGTCACATGCTATGTACCCCTTGTCTTATTCTAACCAGTCTCCTGAGGTCTCTCTAACCCTCCAAGTTCCAACTTAATCCTCCTTATTACTCCAATCCTCAGCCAACTTTGGATCGAGCTGACCTTGCTCTGATACCAAATCGGACGGGCATGTCACGCCCCGCGCCCCGGGCACGAACACGCGACTCCCTGCAAGCAAACCAAATAGCTCTCGCGGTCCCAAGATCCATACATAAGTCGACAGACGTATACTATACAAGCACGCGGAAGCAATAATGAAATAACTCCTCCATACAAAATATGAAGTGGGACCTAGATAGCGCAAATACTGTCACACAAATATCCAACTGTTCATACAGATACGTAGCTACCAAATTTGCTAACACAAGGGGCAATGGGGTAAGTATACAAAAAGGGTCCATCAATAAACATACAACATTTCACAGGATCAGGATCGCCATCAAAAGATCAAATTGACAAACTGGGAGCTCCTAAGACGAGCAGCTGGAGTCCTCGGTCTCCTCTGCGTCCTCCATGGGCTCGTACTCTGAGAAGGTCTCCGAACGAACCTCGATGGTGTCCTCCATAGTCTCCTCAGCAGATGGCTCCACGAGATCCTCCTCAGTTGCCTCGACCACAATAACCTCCTCGTCCATGTTCTCTATGGTCGGAGTCCTCTCCAGTCCATTCCTCGAATCGACAACGGACCCCTCAGCTTGGTCTAAATCTCAAGTGGGGTAGCACCGACGAGGGACAACTCCCTGGGGTACCTCATTGGATTTTAGCGGCTCGGTAGACACATCCCCGACTTTCCTGAACCAGGCCTAATACCTGTGAGGCTTCCAACTAGTACTATCCTCGTCTACCCAGACAATAGTACACTTCCTAACATAAATAGTTTCCTACCAATCAGGGAACTCATCAAAATAGGTGGACATCTCCTTGGGGTCTCCAAAACGTATAGGCCACATCGTCAAGATCTAGGATCTATAAAAATAAGGGTCCTCAAAGGGGTGAGATTTACATCTTAGTAAAAGAGTCCTAACCCTAGGTTAAGCCGACTATCCACTCAGGCAATAACATACCCCAATAATTCAAACTCATAGACATACATGGAAATACAAAAGTAAATAATAACACACGGATTGCAGGCATACAGTTATGGCATCATAACACACTCAGATGATCATCCATGACTCATCTTGCCACATCTCCACAACCATCTTTTCATGCCTGCCTCATTCTCATGCCCGCAATTAGATCGCATCAGGCTCGGTCCGCGTAAACGCATCAGACCGGCATTGACAACCGGGTAAACGCATCAGGTTTCAATGATACTCCAGGCCAGTGTCAACACCTCATATCTCCGTCCCGCAAAAACACATCAGGACCGTGACCATCTCAACCTCGCGTCTCGTATGCATCAAGGCGCCACGCAACTCCGACCCCGCGCCTCAGCGCCTCAGGGTATCAACCATATCACCCCGCGTCTCATATGCCTCAGGGTCTCCCCTCATCTCCGCCATGCCATAATCACAAGTCATGCACATAAGATCAAGTGCAACTCATGCATAAACAATGCATCCATGGCATGCAAGACAATTCAATACACAATCAAACGTGACCAATTACTCAAGAGACAAACATGAGAAAACATTAAGATCGCCTATACTCTTTTAGCATACACAAGGACCAATCATTCTCAACTTCTCAAGAAACAATATCAATTCCGTCCGACTCACCCAATCGGGTCCAATCTTCCTATCATAAGGTTAGGAATTTCCTTACCTCAAGTTTGATGTCACAAAATCCTTTCCTTGAGCCCTCAACAATTCGGTTTCAATGGTCCAAGGCCAAACTCACCGCGCAACCTAGGAATTTCCAACCAATTGTCAATTTTCCTTGTCTAAGTCACCAATCCATGAACCTCAAACTTCCATAACACAATCCTCACTATTCTGACATGTCTCAATCACCAATTTGAGACTCACAACCAACAATTATCAGCCCCCATAGAATCGGTTTTGCACAGAACCAAACCGGCTATTTTTGGTTCTGTGCAAATCGAGCATATTCAGCCCTTAATCTACTCCAAATCTACCATTTAATCACTAACCTAACATGTCTATCTAAGGGTTCATGAGGCTCACCGAAGATTTGAAGTTGCGTCGTCGCCGAAATCCCTTCGAAAGTCACTGGTTCCTTCAAGACTGCAACCGGCAGTTTCTGTCCAATGTTCACAAGACCCATTTGGGGTCAAAATTCCATCAAATTAAGCTCAACTTTTTACCACAGATCACTAAACAAGTCGCCTAGATCTCCACAAAATTTGGTCACAAGACTCCAGCATTTCGAGGTCCTAAAGGGTCAAAAACATCGCCTACCTCAGATTATGCCGGTTTCCATCAGCTTCCGGGAGAATGGTTGGCCGGAGCTCCTCGGTGGCTCAATCGACACGCTTCCACTTCAAGGAGGTCGGCAAGAGGCTAAGCTAGGTGTAGGTGGCGGCCGGAGTCCAGGCGGTGGCCGGAGGGGCTCGTCGGCAACAGCGAACGGCGAGACAGAAGCTGGTCGTCGGCGGCGGTAGAGAGGAGAAAGAAGAAGATGAAGTCTCGATGGTTTGAAGGGTGTATGGCCGGTCAAATTGAGAGGAGAGAGAGAAAAAAAGAGTTATATTCAATCTTCAAGTCAAGGATTTGAATGGTAGGTGGGTAATAGTAGATAAGACCACTCTTTAGCTCATCCATTGACACTTGTCCTAAGTGTCATTCAAGGGTGATCCATTGGCCATGCTTCCTCCAAATTTTCAGTGGCTCTTGGAGTGGTTGAAAGACCAAAATGCCCTTCTTCATTTGCATAAGCAAGGCTAAAGCTTTGAGAGCAAAATGGTAATTTTACCCCCGACGTCAGAAACGCCGCTTTTCTCAATCCAATAGTCTTTGACATGGCGACGGCCAATCCAACCATAATGTTAGAATTCTTGATTCTCCATTTTCAATTTTCAAGACTCGTTTCTGATTGTTTTCTCTATCAGACGTGATTCCAGCCTATCCCGAACCGACGGACGATTTTTGCAAACTTTATGCGTATCGACCCTGTGATTCATATCACATTTAGGGTTCATCAATTCATGGCGACTTTGGTTGTCATATGATTATGAGGGTCTATCACTAGTTCCTATGGTCTCGATCGTCGCTGTCCGATTTGGGAAAATTTTACAAATCATACGTTGGTTAAGCGGCATCACCCGCGCTCCAATCGTACAACGCTAGCAAGGCATCCCTTAATCGTTCTTAGATCATCCCTTTGTGGTTCTAAATGTCCCCTTGACAATCCTTATGGTCAAATCGCCATTTCCTATTCGAATTTCCTAGGTCCACGTACATCGTCTCGCGTTAGCCTTTCCCTTTTGGTCAATTTACTCAAGTTAATCAGATTCGAGCGAGATATGACTGAAACACATCGCTAGATATACTTCTCATTAATGAGTTTGAAATTAACTGGAAATCAGAATGTCACAATAATGCTTAAGTCTTTTGCGACGTGTCAAACATGGCAAGTGAACTGTATGATGTAGGCCACCCTTTGACTGATGAGTAGCAAGTACAAGTAGTAATTCATTTTATACTTCATGGCTATGTGCTTATGAAATTCCACTTGATCCACAATAACAAGGTAAAGACTTTTAAGGACGCGCTATGCGATGTCTTGAACTAGAATGCTGGTTTTAACTCAAATGAAACTTCGTGTTTCAGGCCTAAGCGTCAAAGAGGGCTCAAAAAGTGGAAAAGGTAAAAGAACTAATCCTTCAACATGGAAATCGAAGTTTAGCCGACATTGAAAAGAAAAATGTCCTTTCAAGTAATATATCTAAATGGTGAAATGTCTTAAATGTGGCAATAAGGGCCAATTTTCCCATGACTGTGATAAAAAAGAACTTTGTAAACTTAAAATTGTTACTTAAGTCTCTAATTCTGTTTTCATTACCGAATCATATCCTTTGTGGATTATAGACTTATTGTCCACAGATCATGTGACAAAAAAAAAAATAGAAATGCCTTCGTGGAATTTCAATGAGTTTAACATGGAGCAAAGTAGATAAATGCGGGAATTAATTCCTAAGTGAAAGTTAAAGGGATTGACACTAGCCAATTAAATATGTCCAGTTGTCACACCTTATTTCTCCATATTGTGTTATATGCCCCAAAAACTCAATGAAATATAGTTTTAATGTTATTTTTTTGGTTAAACTTGATTTCAATTTGAATTTTCATAATGTTGGTGACGACTTGTCATTAGGAACAAGTTATTATGATTCTGATGGCTTCATTGTGCTGATTGTTGAGTACAATAATGTGAATATTAATTATTCTCGATTTACATCTTCTATGATATGACTATTTGGCATGCTAGCCAGGGTCATATTAGCCGACAATAGATTTTTAAATGAGCCAAAGAGGGCTTATTAGGTAATATGGAAAATGTTGATTTGCCAATTTGTGAGTATTGCTTAGCGGTACAGACAATGAGCAAGCCATTTGGAAAATGAACAAAAGTTGAGTTTCTTTTGTAGTTGATCCATTCAGACATATATGGTTCAATGAATGTAAGGTTAAGGCATGAGCTGTTTAATCCATTACATTTATAGATGATTACACTTAATTCGGATATTTTTCGATTTCTCATAAATCTACGGCATAAGTTGCTTTGAGAAAAATTTTGGGCTTTTAAAAATATAAAAAAAAAGTTCCAATCGAGGTCGAGAAAATCTATCTGATCAGTTCATATATTTATGTGATGAAAAAGACAGAGAAAGACAGCTGACTATTTTAGCGATTTCTCAACAGAATGGAGTCGCAGAGAGAAGAAACAGGTTACAATAAGAATGATTAAGTCTATGATGGCACAGGCTAGTTTGCCTATCACCTTTTGGGGTGAAGTTTTGCTGATTGCTGTCTAGATATTTAACCGTGTGCTTTCTAAATTAGTTACTTTCATTCCATATGAGTTGTGGACAGGTCGAAAATGAGAATTGAGTTTTCTCAAATCTTGATGTGCTTCCTATACATATGATTTCTCCTACTAGTACGAGAAATTAAGCCATAGAGGCATAAAAGAGTATCTTCATAGGATACTGAGAGCACTCGAAAGAGAATGCGTTATAGGTGAACAAGAAAGTGAGAAGTGTAACCAAATATGAATCATGAGATGTAAAATTCTTAGTGAATGAATTTCTGAAAAAAGGGCGATATAAATGGAGACTATTCTCTGTTTGAAATCTTAGATAGTGATGATGATTTTACTGGGGCATCTAACCCAAGTGGGAGCAATGTGAGAAGTGAGGAACTTTTTTCGAACTAGTCTCAATTGCAACAACTTGATGCGAAGAAGATGCCGTCATTATCTAATCCGAGTGGAAGCGTAATAAAGAATGATGTACTAAGTATACAATCTTCAATACGGTGAACAAGTTGCCAAGTGGGAGCGTAATGGAGCTTAATGTACTAAGTGTACGATCCTCATTTTAGAGAACAAATTGCAAAAGCGTTCTCCCTCGTTTTGTCGACGTTTTAGACGTTGAAGGCAAAGTTTTCATGGTCGCTCCACAAAAAGAGAATAAGCCAAGGAACGTGAATGAGGCTCTGACTTGCCCTGATAAGGAAAAATGGATATAAGAAATGGAAAAAGAGATAGAGTCAATGAGATCAAACCAAGTTTGGGAATTGATTGATCTTTTGAATGGTCATAAAGCCATTGTGAGCAAGTGTGTTCTCAAATTAAAGTGTAAAACTGATGGTTTGATTGAGATATATAAGACTCGCCTTATGGTGAAAGGGTATATAATCAATAAAAAGTAATTGAGTGAGAAGAAGTTTGTTCCCTATTGTGAGATTTACCTAAATTCACCTTATTCTGGCAATAATGATTAGTATGGATCTTGAATTATATCAGATGCATGTAAATACTACTTTTCTCAATGGAGAATATGTAAAAAAAAATTATATTAAACAACCCGCAAGGTTTGTTACAATTGGTCAAAAATAAAAAGTATGTCAACTTTTGAGATCGATATATGGCCTTAAGCAGTCTTTGAGATAATGATATATATTTTTTCGTAAGATCAATATGTGAAATGATTGATGAAAATAATGATTTTGAAATGATTGATGAAAATCATTGCATATACATCAAAAAATCCTAAGATCAAATGTGATCGTATCATTATATGTTGATGATATACTGATTGCTTGGAACAATATGCAATTTGTTAATAAATTCAAGAATTGACTATGTTCCAATTCTGAAATAAAAAGATATGGGTGAAGCTGCATATATTCTTAAAATTAAGATTTCAAGAGATCATTCAAAGAGATTGTGGTCTCTTTCACAAGAGACTTATATGGATAAAGTTCTTAAATGATTTTGTATGAAAGACTATAAATCCAAAGATACTCATATTGCATGAAGTGAAGGTATGAGCCGTAAAATATATCTTGAAACTCCACAAGCAAATGTAGAAATGAAAAATGTTCCATATGTTAGTGTTTGAATGCTTGAAGTACACTATGATATGTACAAGACCTAATATGTGTTATGTGGTTGGAATGATATGTGTACTACTCTATTCTAGGTTAAGCATATTGGATTGTCATCAAGAGAATCTTGAGGTGTGTAGAAAATACTGCCAATTTCTGATGAGTTTAAGATAGAGATTTGCACCTTGAAGGTTATATTGATATTGACTGAGGAAGAGGTTTAGATGAAAGAAAATCTACTTCTGGATTTGTATTCTTATTGTGCAGTGGCGCAATATGTTGGCGTAATAAGAATTAAACATGTATATCTTATCCACAATAAAAATTGATCTTGTGGTGTTATCATCAACAGTATAAGAGAATGTGTGGCTCAAGAGATGTTTGGTTCAGTGAGGTGTTGATAAGGATGCTGCAGGTTCAATTATTAGTTAATTGCGATAGCCAAACAGTAATAGCATACGCCAAGGAACAAGACCAAACATATAGTCACGGAATATAATTTTGTGAAAGACATGGTTGTACGAAAAGATGTGAACATACAGTACATAGCTGCGCACAAAATGATAGCAGCTTCATGGAGTCACGTTATAGAAATAGCTTCCTTGGTCATGTGTTGACAATGGGATTAGTTCCCTATATTGAAATCTCTAGAAGAGCGTAGAAGTAGGAGTACTGGATATTTATATTTCTCAAAGTTCACAGTTAATGATATTTGTTATCATTATTGATGTCTATGAGTTTGTATAACATTTATGCTTATTAATGATTAGTGCATTATGTTAAAAAAGTATATCGGGCAAATTAGAGATTAGCCCACTCACACGGGTAATCGCCTCTATTTGCTAAGTGATGAATAGAGATGAGACGTTTTCAAGCTTATTATCTATGTGATAATTGAGAGCTCAAGTTTGAAATTTTTTTGATGTTGCCTTAACAAAAGTGTTAAGATAAGGTCATAATAAGTTATACCCGAAAGTGAAATAATTACGAACTTCACTTAATTTGTCTTTGATGCCAGTTGTGAGTTCTGTGGATTCTTTGAAGAGATTAGATTTGTGAATTCACGCTAGACATTGAGTATGTCTAAGTTTTCATCTGTACGGTATTAAGTGGGAAGACTACGCTCCATGGGAAAGGAGAGAATACTGTAATGCGTACTTCATATTACGTATGCATGAAAAGGAATTGGCACCAGCCAATTGAATATGCACAGTTGTCGGACCTTACTTCTCCATATTGTGTTATATGCTCCAAAAACTCAATGGAATATAGTGTCACGCCCCGCGCCTCATCGCGAGCACGTAATCATCCCTGCAAGTAAACAACAATGATCTCCCGGCGGTCCCAAGGATCCACCTATATAAGAAGGGACGAGAGATAAAATAATTCACATTAAGCACACGGAAGCGGTTCCCAACAACTCCCCGTACAATATATATATATATATATATATATACAGACTAAGTAGGACATGGATAGCATCATAAAAAGTCATATATCAACATATACAACCAACGACTACTAACTCCTTTAAACATCAGGACAACGAGTAATCATGCCAAAAAGATATCCACAAAATCCGTCAAGAGCGGGGTCAGCTCCCCAGTCAAAAGATCGGGTTGCCATCTGGAGTCATCTAGGAAGAACTGCTGGAGTCGTCCGTATCCTCTGCGTCCTCAGTAGGCTCATACTAAGAAAATGTCTCGGACGGAACCTCAACTGAATCCTCCATAGTCGCCTCCTGCGATGGCTCAGCGAAGTCACCCTCGGACGCCTCTAATACTATAACCTCCTGCTCCTGCTCTTGCTCCTCGGTATCCTCCACAGTCGGTGTCTACTCCGGTCCATTTCTAGACCCTATTACTGAACCCTCGGGCAACTCCTGCTCTGCTACGGTCTGGTACCAGTCGGGTATGACGCCCGGAGGTACCTCGTGGGGCTTCAGCGGCCCAATATGTGTGTCCCCTTCCCTCTTGAACCACGTCTCAAACCTGTGAGGCTTCTATTCAGGCTTACCCTCATCGACCCATACGATAATGCACTTTCTAACATAGACGTTCTCCTGTCTGTCTGGGAGCTCATCAAAATAAGTCGTCATCTCCTTCGGGTCCCCAAATCTGATAGGCCACATCGCTACTACCTAGGATGTGTAAAGTAAGGTTTTCCCAAAGGGGTGAGATACACATCTCAGTAAGAAAAACCTAACCCTATGTCAGGTTGACTGCCCACTCAGGCAGTCACGTCGCTCAGCAGATCCCAACTCATGATCATACGCAGGTACAAACATCATAAATCAATAAACTACAGTACACATAAGACAGGCATGCACTTATAGTCCCATGTCACACACGAATGCATGTATATGCTCGGCCTGTCACTTCGCCACATCAATCCACTACTGTCTGCCCCATTCTCTAGCCCGCGTTTAGATTGCATCAGGCTCCGCCCGCGTGAACGCATCAGATCGTTATCGGTCACCCGCGTAAACGCATCAGGTCCCAGTTCAATTCCAGGCAAGGTTTATGAACTCATCCTCTGTCCCGCAATTAGATCGCATCAGGACTGTGGCTATCTCAACCCCGCGACTTCGTCGCATCAGGGCGCCACCTAATCACAATTCACCCCGCTACCTCATCGTATCAGGGTCTCAACCTTCTGCCCCGCGTTTCACACGCCTCAAGGCCATGCCATGTCATGCCACAATCATAATTCATGCTATGAATCTCTATCCTTTATACACGCAATGTCAATTGCATTTCAAGTATAATTCACAATCTCATGGCATGCAAGGAAAATCAATTGATATCCAAACATGACATGCAATTCCAATACAAGTGAAGGCACACATAAACTCCTTCATTAATCTTAAGACATGCTAAGACTCATTACTTGGGAAAAATGTCCATTAATCGATCAATTTCACACTCGACTTACCCAATCGAGTCAAATCCCCCTAGCATTGGTTTAGGAAATTCCTTACCTTCGTTTAACATCACAATTCACTCCTCTTTGAGCCTCCTAGGATTCGGCCAACCCAAGTCCAAAGCCGATTTGTCGCACAACCTAGGATAATCAATCTATTTGTCAAAATTCCAAGTCCAATTCTTCAATTCATCCATCCGAATCACCTATAACATACTCCTCATCATCTCTTCACATCGTACACACCAAATTACAACACAACTCCAGCATATCTAGCCACCCACAGAATTGGTTTGGCCCGGCATTGAACCGGTTCCATTCGGTTCTGTTCATGCCAAGTCCAACCGGTCTTAATCTACCTCAAATTCATCAATTATACACTCTTCTACCTCTTATAACATCTATTCAAGGGTTTGGGTGGCTCACTGTGAGTTTCAAGCCGCGTGGTTGCCAGAAAGTCGCCGAAGGTCGCCGGTCGTCCAAGGTCCAGAATACCGGCAGTTTCTGGGCAAGATGTACATGGGTGGTTCATGGTCAAAAACTTATCAAATAAATCCTCAATTTCAACCACAGATTCCTACACATGTCTACTGAGTCTCCACCAAATTTGAGCTTTAAACTCCAAGAATTCGACCTTCAAATGGACTGAGAAACATACCAACCTCAGGTTGGTTCCAGTTCTGTTGGCCAGTGGGAGAATGCTTGTCCCGAATTCCACAGAGCTCCAAATGACTTGATTCAAGTTGGAGGATGTCAAAAAGAGGTGGATCTATGTCGTGGTAGTCGACCGGCGGTAGTTAGTTGCCGGAGGTGCCTAGTGAACTGGCCGAACGGCGAGGCTGGCGGTAGTCGGGTGAGACAGAACTGAAGGAGGAAGAAGATGAAGATGGCTCGGTTGTTCTGGGGGGATTTTCTGCCGAATGAAGAGTGGGAGAGGGAGGAAAGAGAGAGCTTGTTATCCCAAAAAAAAAATTGGTCAAATGAGTTGATTGGTAGGTGGCATTAAATGATGAAATGATCTCCACCCTTGGATTTGCGGCACTTGTCCATTGTTCTTATCAAGGGGATCCAATGGCCATCTCTTGCCCTTGAATTTTCGGCAGCTTGGGGGGTCAATTGTCCATTTTGACCTTCCTTCAATTATAATAACTAAGTTCTAAGCTTGCGGGGGCATTATAGTCATTTTACCTCCGATGTTCGAAACGTCGTTTTTCTCGTTTCTGACTTCTTCGATAGGGCGACGGCCAATCCAAATGACGTTTGAATTCTTGATTTTCCATTTCAAACTTTTCAGGACTCGTTTCTAATCGTTTCTTCTGTCAAACATGATTCCAGCCTATCCGGAACCGACGAGCGGCTTTTGCAGACTATACGCGTATCAACCCCGTGATTCTCATCACGTTAAGGGCTCGTCAATTCATGGAGGTTTTGGTTGTCATGTAATTGTGAGGGTTTATCACTAGTCCCTAAGGTCTCGATCTTCACCGTTCGATTTAGGAAGATTTTGCAAATCGTACGTTGGTTAAGCGGTATCACTCGCGCTCCAATCGTACGACGCTCGCATGGTAACCCTTAATTGTTCTTAGATCGGCCTTTTGGTGGTTCTAAATATCCCCTTGACAATCCTTATGGTCAAAGCGTCATTTCCTATCCGAGTCGCCTAGGTCCACGTATCTCGTCTCGCTTTAGCCTTTCCTCTTTGGTCAGTCTACTCAAATTGATCAAATTTGCGCAGAATACAACTGAAATACATCGCTTGATATATATAAACTTCTCATTACAGAGTCTAAAATTGATTGGAAATCAAAATGTCACAACTCTTCCCTCCTTACAAAAATTTCGTCCTCCAAATTTACATTACACTCAATTACTCAAATAAATAGGGGTGATGTCGCCTCATCGTTTCTTCATTCTCCCATGTGGCTCCTTCAGTACCGTGGTGCTCCCACACAACCTTGACCAATGGGATTTTCTTATTCTTGAGGATCTGTTCTTTCCGATCCTAGATCCTTATTGACCTCTCCACATAAGACACCATGTCGTCCACTTCTATGGCCTCATAGTCCAGCACATGTGTCGGGTCAGGTTCATACTTTCTCAGCATCGACACATGAAATACGTTATGTACCTAGGATAGATTTGGCGGCAGGGCAAGCCGGTTGGCTAAAGTTTCAATTCGCTCCAATATCTCAAAAGGGCATACATATCTTGGGCTTAGCTTCCCTTTCCTTCCGAATCGCGAGAGTCCTCTCATTGGCGACTCCTTAAGGAAGACATGATCGCCCACTTGAAACTCCAGAGGCTTGCGTCGCTTGTCTGCATAGCTCTTCTGGCGACTCTGTGCCATTCTCAGTCTATCCCGGATAATCTTCACTGCTTCCATCGATTGCTCTACCAACTTGGGGTCTGTGATACTCCTTTCTCCTACCTCATCCCAGCAAATCGGTGTTCTGCAGGCTCTGCAATATAGTGCTTCAAACGGAGCCATCTGTATACTCTGCTGGTAGCTATTATTGTACGCAAACTCTACCAGGTGCAACTGGTCTTCCCATCTGCCTTTGAAATCTATGACGCACGCTTTCAACATGTCCTCGAGCATCTGGATTGTCCTTTCCAACTATCCATCAGTTTGTGAGTGGTACGCCGTACTAAACTATAGTCGGGTCCCCATGGCCTCTTGCAGGCTCTTTCAAAAATTCGCCATGAACTTCGGATCCCTATCTGAGGTGATCGTCACTGGTACTCCGTGTAATCTTACTATGTGCCTCATGTACAGTCCTGCGTACTTATCCATGGAGAAGTCCTTTCGTACAGGAACGAAGTAGGCGAACTTGGTCAACCTGTCCATGACTACCCAGATAGAGTCGTGACCTCTCTAGCTCCTTGAAAGTCCCATCACAAAATCCATAGTTATGTGCTCCCACTTCCATTCCCGAATCTCTAACGGTTGCAGTAGTCCTCCAGGCTTACAGTATTGCGCCTTCACTTGCTAGGAAGTCAAGCACTTAGCAACGTATCTTGCCACGTCTACCTTCATACCGTTCCACCAATAATGTTGTTTCAAGTTCTGGTACATCTTTGTACTCCTAGGGTGGACACTGTAGTTGCTCCTATAAGTCTCTAACAAGATTCTCTCTCGAAGTCCTTCATCCTTTGGCACACATAACCGTTCTCGAAATTTCAAGAGTCCATCCTCAGACACCTGGAATTCTGGCTTCCTCTTCGTTGCGTCTATGTCAATAATTTTCTGAATTTCTGAGTCCGTAGATTGTAACTCCTGTATCTCATCTTGGACCTCAGGTTTCACCCTCAAAGTCGCTATCAAGTTAGGTAGCTGATCTACCTCTAGTCTGAATTCAGAATCTCTCAAATCCTATATTGTCGACCAACTTTTCACCAACAGGCATGCAATATTTGACTTTCGACTCAATGTATCTACCACTATGTTTGCCTTCCCAGGATGATATAGTATTTCACAATCATAATCTTTCAACAGCTCCATCCACCTGCGTTGTCTCAAGTTCAGCTCTTTCTGGGAAAACAAGTATTTTAGACTCTGGTGGTCTATGTATATCTGAAACTTCTCGCCACAAAGGTAATGCCTCCAAATCTTTAAGGCAAACACAATCGCTGCTAACTCCAAGTCGTGGGTCGGGTAATTTATCTCGTGCGGCCTCAGTTGTCTGGATGCATAAGCTACTACCCTGCCGTGCTGCATCAATACACAACCCAGTCCTTTCAGCGAAGCATCACTGTAGATCTCATTTCCTCCCGGTCCTGACGGAATGGTCAGTACTGGCGCGGTCATTAGTCTATGCTTAAACTCTTGGAGACTTTGCTCACATCTATCAATCCATTCAAACTTCGTTTCCTTCTTCGTCAACCGCGTCGGTGGGACGGCTATGGATGAGAATTTCTCCACAAATCTCCTATAATATCTAACTAGTCCCAAGAAGCTTCTAACCTCCGTGACCGTAGTAGGCCTCAGTCAATTGGTTACAGCCTCTATCTTTGCAGGGTCTACTGCAATCCCTTTACCAGATACCACATGACCCAGAAATGCTACTTTGTTCAACCAAAATTTACACTTGCTTAACTTCGCATACAGTGAATGTTCCCTCAGGGTCCTTAGTATAATTCTTAAATGCTCTTCATGTTCTGCATCGCTCCTCGAGTAAATCAAGATATTGTCAATGAAAACTATGAAGAACCTGTCTATAAACTCTTTGAATACTCGATGCATTAGATCTATAGATGAAGCTGGGGCATTAGTCAATCCAAATGGCATCACTGTAAACTCGTAATGACCATACCTCGTCCTGAATGCCGTCTTAGGAATGTCTTCCTTCTTGATCCTCAGCTTGTGATACCCCGTCCTTAGGTCAATCTTCGAGAATACTACTGCTCCTTGCAATTGATCAAAAAGATCGTCAATCCTCGGCAGCGGATATTTGTTCTTCACCATCACCTGATTGAGTTGCCGATAGTCAATGCATAGTCGCAAGGATCTGTCCTTCTTCTTTACGAACAGCATCGGTGCTCCCCACGGCGAAGCACTTGATCGAATAAATCCTTTATCCAGCAACTCTTGCATTTGCACCTTTAACTTCTTTAATTCTAATAGGGACATCCTGTATTGTGCTTTCGAAATTGGCTCCATTCCAGGAGCTAATTCAATCACAAACTCTATTTCCTGTTCCGGTGGCAATCTCGACAATTCTTGGGGAAACACATCCGGAAACTCACGCACCACAGGAATGTTCTCTAGCTTAGGTTCCTCGACAGTCGTATCCATTACGGCTACTAAGTATGCCCGACATCCCTCAAACATCAACTTAGTTACTTCCAAAGACGAAACCAAGGGAATCGAGATTCCTCCCCGACTTCCCACCAACTCAAAACTAGGGCAGTCTTTCGGATAAAATTGAATTATTCTATTGCCACAGTCTACCACTGCTCCCTCCCTACTCAGCCAATCCATCCCTATAATCACGTCAAAGTCAAACATAGGCAATACGGCTAAGTCGATACTTTCCTTACTTCCCCCAATCACTATCTCACACCCAGCACACCCTAATGAAACTAAGACGTTATCCTTCAATGGGGTGGTAACATGCAATGTCATGCTCAATGGTTCCAATCTCATGCCTACTAACTCAGCAAACTGCGCAGATACAAAAGAATGTGTAGCATTAGGGTCAAACAAGGCATAAGCAGTCTGATTACACAAGTAGACCGTACCTGTGACCACTCCCGGTGCTTCCTCCGCCTCTCCGCGGGCTACAGCATAGACTCTGCCCTGTGCCGATGGTCTGCCCTGTTCTATCTGAGGCGTTGCAGTCGACAGTCCTGCTTGTGGTCGCTGCACTTGTGGTCTGTTTGTCGGAGCTTGATTTGGACACGTCCTCATCTAGCGGCCCAGCTAGCCACATTTGAAACATGCTCCCGTCCTTACAGGTCATGGCCCTTTTCCATGCCTTCTGCCACACAATTTGCAGCTCCAGTTCGCCGGGTTTGGCGGCTTTATGATGTTCTTCCGCACTGGAGGCACAAAGCGTCTATTGTTCGCCATCGGCCTCTTGCCCACTTGGCAATGGTCTCTGAACGATGGAAACCGTGATCCAGTTGCGGTATTCCCTTCCCTCAGATCTCGTTCAATCATCTGACCTCACTCGTATATCTCCCGGTAGGACCTCAAGTTCAAGGCTATCATCTGGCTGCGGAGTTCGGGTCTCAGACCATCCTTAAATCTCCGTGCTTTCTCCAAAAGATCCTCCGCAGATCGAGGGGCGTACCTCGAGAGCCTCGCGAATTCATCTTCGTACTGATCTATCGTCAGCTGGTTCTGACGTAGTTGCGGGAACCCAATCTATTTCCTTTCCCTAGCCGTTTCTGAAAAATACTTATCGTTGAATGCCCTCTTAAAGGTGTTCCAGTTCATGGCCACTCCTTCAGGGAAGACTCCGTCCTCGGTGGCAGCCCACCAGTCATTTGTCGTACCCTCCAGCTGATACACGGCTAGTAGTACCTTCTCTTCATCTGTATATCTCAGCACTCCGAAGGCCTTCTCTAGCTTCTCTATCCATCAGGGTGCTAGCTCGAGATCTCCAATCCCGTCAAACTGCTTCGGCTTTAACTTCATAAACTGTTCCACCAGTTGGCCCATCTTTCTAGCCACTATGATTTCTTCTTGGGCATTCCCCATCTCATTACTCTGGTTTAGTTCTCCTTGACTTCCATTACCCCTAGTGTTGCCTTGGTTGGCGTTGATGGCTGCTATGGCAGCTCCCACTGCCTAAGCTATGGCAACGTCTCGATCCTGGGCTTGTAGATCGATCATATCACCAATCCTTTCCAACGCCCTGAGTACACCATCCATCCTTGGGTCCTCAGCTACGAGCGGCCTCGAACTAGAAGCTTTGCCTCTTGGTCTTCCAAGCCTTCTGGATGGGTTACTCATCCTTGTCACTTGCTACTAAACCTGGTCCATCACAAGTTCAGCAACAGGGTAGCAACTTACTCATCCATCTAATCCAGAACTACTAACTACTCCTTAACAAAAATAATTACACAACGACAGTACTCCATACATCAACATTTCTTCCAGGAATGCTTCAATCAATGGCTCAAGGCCATACTCAATTCCATTCACCATAGTGATTCACTAAAATCAATCACTTTCAAGCATCAACCAAGCCAAGGTCCTGAAATGACTTTCAATCCTAAGCAGAGAACTTAATTCCTTATACTTCACCATAACCTTACCAAGGTCATAAACCATCCATAGGTTCCAAGTCACAATTAGGCATCCCAAGCCTTACCTTGATCAGTCTCCTAAGATCTAGCTATCCATCCTTGTCCTACTTAGTTCCCCCTATCACTCCAATCCTCAACCAACTTTGTATTGAGTTGACCTTGCTCTGATACCAAAACAAGCGTGAATGTCACGACCCGCGCCTCATCGTTAGCACATAATCATCCCTGCAAGTAAACAACAATGATCTCTCGACGGTCCCAAGAATCCACCTATATAAGAAGGGACGAGAGATAAAATAATTCACATTAAGCACATGGAAGCGGTTCCCAACAACTCCCCGTACAATAAATATATATACAGACTAAGTAGGACATGGATGGCATCATAAAAAGTCATACATCAACACATACAACCAACAACTACTAACTCCTCTAAACATCATGGCGATGAGTAAGCATGCCAAAAAGATATCCACAAAGTCCGTCAGGAGCGAGGTCAGGTCGCCAGTCAAAAGATCGGGTCACCATCTGGAGTCGTCTAGGAAGAACTGCTGGAGTCGTCTGTGTTCTCTGCGTCCTCAGTAGGCTCATACTAAGAAAATGTCTCGGACGGAACCTCAACTGAATCCTCCATAGTCGCCTCCAGCGACGGCTCAGCGAAGTCACCCTCGGACGCCTCTAATACTATAACCTCCTCCTGCTCCTGCTCTTGCTCCTCGGTATCCTTCACGGTCGGTGTCTACTCCGGTCCATTTCAAGACCCTATTACTGAACCCTCGGGAAACTCTTGCTCCGCTACGGTCTAGCACCAGTCGGGTATGACGCCCGGAGGTACCTCGTGGGGCTTCAGCGGCCAAATCTGTGTGTCCCCTTCCCTCTTGAACCACGCCTCAAACCTGTGAGGCTTCCATTCAGGTTTACCCTCGTCGACCCATGCGACGGTGCACTTCCTAATATAGACGTTCCCCTGTCTGTCCGAGAACTCATCAAAATAGTCATCTCCTTCGGGTCCCTAAATCTGATAGGCCATATCGCAACTACCTAGGATCTATAAAGTAAGATTTTCCTAAAGGGTTGAGATACACATTGCAGTAAGAAAAACCTAACCCTAGGTCAGGTTGACTATCCACTCAGGTAGTCGCGTCACTCAACAGATCCCAACTCATGATCACACATAGGTACAACCATCATAAATGAATAAACCACAGTACACATAAGATAGGCATGCACTTATATTCTCATGTCACACACGAATGCACGTATATACTCGGCCTGTCACTTCGCCACATCAATCTACTACTGTCTGCCCCATTCTCTATCCCGCGATTAGACCGCATCAGGCTCCGCCCGCGTGAACGCATCAGACCGTCATCGGTCACCCGCGTAAACGCATCAGGTCCCGGTTCAATTCCAGGCAAGGCTTATGAACTCATCCTCTGTCCCATGATTAGATCACATCAGGACTGTGGTAATATCAACCCCACGACTTCGTTGTAGCAGGGCGCCACCTAATCACAATTCACCCCGCGGCCTCGTCGCATCAGGGTCTCAACCTTTTGCCCAGCGTCTCAAACGCCTCAGGGCCATGCCATGCCATACCACAATCATAATTCATGCTATGAATCTCTATCCTTTATACACGCAATGTCAATTGCATTTCAAGTATAATTCACAATCTCATGGCATGCAAGGCAAATCAATTGATATCCAAACATGACATGCAATTTCAATACAAGTGAAGGTACACATAAACTCATTCATTAATCTTAAGACATGCTAAGACTCATTACTTGGGAAAAATATCCATTAATCGATCAATTTCACACTCGACTTACCCAATTGAGTCCAATCCCCCTAGCCTTGGTTTAGGAAATTCTTTACCTTCATTTAACAACGCAATTCACTCCTCTTTGAGCCTCCTAGGATTCGGCCAACCCAAGTCCAAAGCCGATTTGTCGCGCAACCTAGGATAATCAATCGATTTGTCAAAATTCCAAGTCCAATTCTTCAATTCATCCATCCAAATCACCTATAACATACTCCTCATCATCTCTTCACATCATACACACCAAATTATAACACAAATCCAGCCACCCACAGAATCGATTTGGCCCAGCATTGAACCGGTTCCATTCGGTTCTGTTCATGTCGGGTCCAACCGGTCTTAATCTACCTCAAATCCATCAATTATACACTCTTCTACCTCTTATAACATCTATTCAAGGGTTTGGGTGGTTCACCATGAGTTTCAAGCCGCGTGGTTGCTAGAAAGTCGCCGAAGGTCGCCGGTCGTCTAAGGTCCAGAATACCGGCAATTTCTAGGCAAGATGTACATGGGTGGTTCATGGTCAAAAACTTATCAAATAAATCCTCAATTTCTACCACAGATTCCTACACATGTCTACTGAGTCTCCACCAAATTTGAGCTTTAAACTCCAAGAATTCAACCTTCAAATGGACTGAGAAACAGACCTACCTTAGGTTGGTTCCAATTCTGTCGGCCTGTGGGAGAATGCTTGTCCCGAATTCCACAAAGCTCCAAATGACCTGATTCAAGTTGGAGGACATCGGCAAGAGGTGGATCTATGCCGTGGTGGTCGATCAGCTGCAGACGGTGGCTGGAGGTGCCGGTCGTACGGGCCAAACGGCGAGGCTGGCAGTAGTCGGGTGAGACAGAACCGAAGGAGGAAGAAGATGAAGATGGCTCTGTTGTTCTTGGGGGATTTTCTGTCGAATGAAGAGTGTGAGAGTGAGGAAAGAGAGAGCTTGTTATCCCAAAAAAAATTGATCAAATGAGTTGATTGGTAGATGGCATTAAATGATGAAATGATCTCCACTCCTGGATTTGTGACACTTGTCCATTGTTCTTATCAAGGGAATCCAATGGCCATCTCTTGCCCTTGAATTTTTGGCAACTTGGGGGGTCAATTTTCCATTTTGCCCTTCCTTCAATTATAATAACTAAGTTCTAAGCTTGAGGGGCATTATGGTCATTTTACCTTCGACGTTCGGAATGTCGTTTTTCTCGTTTTTGACTTTTTCGATAGGGCAACGGCCAATTCAAATGACGTTGGAATTATTGATTTTTCATTTCAAACTTTTCAGGACTCATTTCTGATCGTTTCTTCTGTCAGACGTGATTCCAACCTATCCCGAGCCGACAGGCGGCTTTTGCAGACTATACGCGTATTGACCCCGTGATTCTCATCACATTTAGGGCTCGTTAATTCATGGAGATTTTGGTTGTCATGTAATTGTGAGGGTTTATCACTAGTCCCTAAGGTCTCGATCTTCACCGTTCGATTTAGGAAGATTTTGCAAATCGCACGTTGGTTAAGCGGCATCACCCGCGCTCCAATCGTACGACGCTCACATGGTAACCCTTAATCGTTCTTAGATCGGCCTTTTGGTGGTTTTAAATATTTCCTCGACAATCCTTATGGTCAAAGTGCCATTTCCTATCCGAGTCGCCTAGGTCCACGTATCTCTTCTCGTTTTAGCCTTTCCCCTTTCGTCAGTCTACTCAAATTAATCAGATTTGAGCGGAATACAACTGAAATACATCGCTTGATACATATAAACTTCTCATTACAGAGTCTGAAATTGATTGGAAATCAGAATGTCACATATAGTTTCTATGTTATTTTTTTGTTAAACTTGATTTCAATTTGAACTTTCAGAACAGTGGTGATGACTTGTCATTAGGAACAAGTTACTATGATTTTGAATGGTTTCATTGTGCTGATTGTTGAGTACAATAATGTGACTATTAGTTATTCTCAATTTACATCTTCTGTGATGTAACTATTTGGCATGCTAGGCATGGTCATATTGGCCAATAGTAAATTTTTAAATAAGCTAAAGAGAAAATGTCGATTTGCCTATTTGTGAGTATTGCCTAGAAGGACAAACAATGAGCAAATCATTTTAAAATGAACAAGAGTTGAGATTCTTTTGCAGTTGATCCATTTAGACATATATAGTTCAATGAATGCTAGAATAAGGCATGGGCTGTTTAATCCATCACATTTATAGATGATTACACTCGATTCAAATATTTTTCGATTTCTCATAAATTTGAGGCATAAGTTGCTTTGAGAAAAATTTTGACCTTTTAAAAATCTAAAAGACAAAACGATCCGATCGACGTTGAGAAAATCTACCTGATCAGTTCATATATTTATGTGATGAAAAAGGAATAAAAAGAAAGTTGACTATTCTAGCAATTTCTCAACAGAATGGAGTCGCAAAGAGAAGAAACAGGTTCCAATATAAATGGTTAAGTCTATGATGGCACATGTTACTTTGCCTATCACTGTTTGGGTTGAAGTTTTTTTGATTGCTATTGAGATATTTAACTATGTTCATTATAAATCAGTTACTTCCACTCCATATGAGTTGTGGACAGGTCGAAAATGAGATTTGAGTTTTCTCAAACCTTGATGTACTTACTATACATATGGCTTCTCCCATTGGTATGGGAAATTAAGCCATAGAGGCACAAAAGAGTATCTTCATGGGATATTGAGAGCACTCGAAAGGGAATGCGTTATAGGTGAACAAGAAAGTGCGAAGTGTAATTGAATATAAATCACGAGATGTCACATTCTTAGTGAATGAATTTCTAAAAAAGGGCGAGATAAATGGAGACTCTTCTCTATTTGAAATTTTGGATAGTGATGATGACTATTAGGTCATCCAATCAAAGTGGGGGCAATGTGAGAAGTGGGGAATTTATTTCGAACTAGTCTCAATTGCAATCACTTGATGTGAAGAAGATGCCGTCATTATCTAATCCGAGTGGGAGCGTAATCGAGAATGATGTACTAAGTGTACAATCTTCAATAAGCAAACAAGTTGTCAATTGGGAGCGTAATGGAGTTTGATGTACTAAGTGTACAATCCTCAATTTAGCGAACAAGTCGCAAAAGTATTCTTCCTCCTTTTATCGACGTTTTAGACATTGAAGGCAACACTTCATGGTCGCTCCACAAGAAGAGGATGAATCAAGGAATGCGAATGAGGCTCTGACTTGCTTTGATAAGGAAAAATGGATGTAAGTAATGTAAAAAGAGATGAAGTCAATGAAATCAAACTAAGTTTGAGAATTGGTTGATCTTCCGAATGGACATAAACCCATTGTGAGCAAGTGTGTTCTCAAATTAAATCGTAAAGCTGATGGCTTGATTGAGATATATAAAGCTTGCCTTATGGTGAAGAGGTATAAAAAAAAAGGAATTGATTGAGAAGAGATTTGTTCTCATATGGCCTTAAACATTCGTTGAGATAATAATATATACTTTTTCGTAATGCCTTAGTGGCATATGATTTTGAAATGATTGATGAAAATCATTGCATATATATCAAAAGATCCTAAGATCAATGTGTGATCTTATCATTACATGTTGATGATATATTGATTGCTTGGAACAATATAGAGTTTGATAATAAATTCAAGAATTGGTTATGTTCCAATTCTGAAATAAAAAGACATGGGTGAAGCTGCATATATTCTTGAAATTAAGATTTCAAGAGATCGTTCAAAGAGATTGTGGTCTCTTTCATAAGAGACTTATATGGATAAAGTCCTTGAATGATTTTGTATGCATGACTCTAAACCTAAAGATACTCGTATTGCATGAAGTGAAGGTCTGACCCGCAAAATATGTCTTGAGACTCCACAAGCAAATGGAGAAATGGAAAGTGTTCCATATGTTAGTGTTCGAATGCTTGAAGTATACTATGATGTGTACATGGCCTAATATTTGTTACGTGGCTGGAATGGTATGTGTACCACTCAAATCCAGGTAAGTATATTGGATTGCCATCAAGAGAATCCGGAGGGGTGTAGAAAGTACCGTCAATTTTCTGCTGAGTTCAATGTAGAGATCTGCGCCTTGAAGGCTATACTGATATTAACTAAGGAAGAGGTTTAGATGAGAGAAAATCTACTTCTAAGTTTCTATTCTTATTATGTAGTGGCACGATATTTTTATAGTATGAAGCAAAAATGTATGACCTTATCCACGATAAAAATTAATCTATTGGTGTTATCAGCAGCAGTATAAGAGAATTGTTTGGCTTAAGAGATGTTTGGATCAATAAGGTGTTGTTAAGGATACTGTGAGTTCAATTATTAGTTAATTGTGATAGCAAGCAGCAATAACTTACACTGAATATCCATTATAAGACCAAGCTAAAGTCACAAAATATAATTTTGTGAAAGACATGATTGTACGAAAAGATGTGAACGTACAGTACCTATATACGTACAGAATGATAGCAGATCTTCTGACGAAGTTAATCCTTGGAGATGTTTTCCTTAGTCATGTGTTAACAAAAAGAGTAGTTCCCTACATTGAAATCTCTAGAAGTGCATAAAATTGGAAGTACTGAATATTTATATTTTCCCAAAATTCATAGTTAATGATATTTGTTATCATTATTGATGCTTATGAGTTTGTATGACATTTATGCATAATAATGCTTAGTGCATTATCTGAGAAAGTATGTCGAACAGATTAGAGATTAGCTCATTCACACGGTTGATCGTCTCTATTTGTTGTGTGACGAATGGAGATGAGACGATCTTAAACTTATTATATAGGTGATAATTGAGAGCTCAAGCTTAAAATTTTGATGTCGCTTTAACAAAAGTGTTAAGATGAGACTATAATAAGTTATGTCCGAAAGTGAAATAACCTATATATTTCACTTTATCTGTCTTTGATGCTAGATGTAAGCTTTGATGGATTCTTTAAAAAGAGTATATTTGTGAACTCAAGTTAGACATTGAGTATGTTTGAACTATCATCTGTACGGTATTGAGTGGAAAGACATATGCTTCATGAGAAAGGAGAAAATACCATAATACGTGCTTCATATACGTATGCATGAGACCACCAAGATGAGTTGGCAAGAGTTTTTTATCTCAATTCTATAACCGTGTGAGGCTCGAGGATATGAGTTCCTCAATTTAGTCATCTCACGACTCTTACTTATTCTCAAAATTTCTTTTCGGTGTTCGCTATCTTAAAGTGTTGCCAATAGTCATAAGATTGATTCGATCTAATAGAACATCTCTAGAAAATGAAGCTAGATTGAGGTTGTGAGGTTTAAGGGAAGATAAAGATCAATTTATTTTGGATGTCACATTCAATCTTTGTATTCACAGGTCGACCAATTATGATTATATGAATATAATCACAATTGTAAATATAATGTATTGCATTTGAGCACTCAAAGAGATCAAGGAAGATGTGATGTAAATGTGACTGATTGATCTAGGGTAATGCATACTGGATCTACTCTGAGGTTATATGTCCATTTTGAGCTGCTATGTACTCTTAATAGATGTATAGCAACGAGCTCTCATAGCATGCTGGTCGTATGGATTATTTGCCCATATGAACTTTGTAGTGAGATCAGAAATAGACATTTAGCCCTTTGCGAGCGAGTGAGATAATGGAAACATACGCCCATTAAGGGCTAAATTGGCTAAATTGGCTAATTACCTTAAATGCAATAATTGATTGCAATCAACTAAGTTTATTTTCTATTCTAAGAGAGAGAGAGAGAGAAAATAAACGTCTTCTTTCTCCAGAACGTATGTTGTTCTGCCATGACTATCTAAGAAATATCTCTCTAAGAAAACACTCAAGAAAATCTCTCTCAACGGACGATTGATCATGTGACATTTTGAATTTCCTTATCATTTCGAGACTATTGAAGGAAAGTATATCTATCGATGTATTCCAGTTTTATCTCATTCGGATCTAATCAATCTTGAATCAACTGACCAAAAGGGAAAAGGCATAGCATGATAAGGTACGTGAACCTAAGAAACTCGAATAAGAAATGGCGCTTTGATCATAAGGATTGCCGAGGAAATATTTAGAGCTAATAAAAACTTATCTAAGAACGCTTATGGAATCCATTACTAGCGTTATGCGATTGGAGTGCGGGTAATACCGCTTAACCAACGTTTGATTTGTAAACTTATTCAAAATACTATGACGATCGAGACCGTTGGAACTAGTAATAGACCTTCGCAATTACATGACAATTAAAGTCACCGTAACTTGAGTCATCCTAAGTGTCACGCCCCGACCCTGGCAGGCACGCCAACATCCCACACGGTCGTTAAATGAATAAAATAACCCAAGACCCAACGGCGAATTTCTTGAAGCGCGATATAAAATGCGCATGCAAAAGAGACAAAACAACACCAGACAATTGAAAACATTCATAAGGTGATATAGGATTAAAAACAAACACACATCTTCTTACAAACAAAAGGTCTAATACATCAAAAGGATGTAGGGTTCGGAGATAGGCAACTACAGAACCACAAAAAGAATTTCCAAAAATCTTAACTAGTTAGGTTCGTCTTCATCTCCCTTCTTCTCTTCTTCATCTTCTTCTCCGAGTCATCTTCAGGGCTTTAGGTCTGAATATATTGGTCCCACGATGGGGTGAAATAATAATCTCAATAAGTCAACCCTAACCTTAAACTAGACTATTAATACCTCTAGGCAGATTTGGAAAACATGCAAGTTTTGAAAAAATGCTTTTCACACATGACATTCAGACAATTGGCATAACATGGCATTTCAAGCATTCATCGACTCATGTCATTCACACATTCACTTCCCAATCCGAACCTCACTAACCATACAAGCATATTAGACAATCCAAGCACTCCAGACATTCCAGTCAATTTAAGCTTTTCAAGCACACATACTCAAGAATATATCAAGATCTCGTTTCAGTCTTTTATCTTCTTTATGTCCATCAAAGGCCGCTTTCCTTGGGCCACGAGATGAATCGATCAATCACATGACGCTCAACGTCTTATCAAGATGATTCGGTCATCATGGCTCTCATTACGAGATGATTTGGTCATTATAGCGACTCTCGACACTTCACGCTATCGAGATGATTCGGTCGACTATAAAACTCTCGCGTCTGGACCTAGAGATGATTCAGTCGCTACCTGATTCTCAATTCTTACAACCTTTGAGATGATTCGGTCAAGGTATGACTCTCTAGCCACACGACCTAGTCAGGTCAATCGGGACCAAACATCCGCAACGCAATGCATTGGTCAAATTAACCTCATTTGTGATCCTTCTTATTAATCCCATTTTTCATAACCACATACAATTTATCGTGTCACGTCATTCCATCACCACTCAAGGCACACATTTCAAGCACGTCAAGCTGAACAATTCATGCATATCATTCAGCCTTACACAAAATTCATGCATTCTCATTAAACCATATAACCATCGAATGCACAATCATGCATCAACTATGCATTTGAATCAAAATTTACCACTATACGCCACATTTCACACATGGCACAACTTCTCCGAGCATTCACAGTATTAATTCAATACTTCCTAGGAATGAAAACATGGTACTCAATCAAGGACAAATCATCAAAACTTCAATTCACAAAAACTGCCAAAACTAGGCCTCAACAACCAGGTTCATTCACGAATGAACTGATATTTTTTCACCGAATTTTTAGGAAATCTGATTTCAAAATATTGTTCTTCATGCTCTTACAGACGTGTGGACGAAAAAAGAGCTTAATTTGGACATCGAACGACTTAGAACCAGTCATTTTAAAAACAGTGCACGCTGAAAATAGGCTCTCGGGTCTCTCTCGTTTTTCACCTCAAAATAGCCCTTCAAACACTTTCAAATCAACCACAAATCTCCTATTAGTAACCTAACATCCTAACGAAAATTTAGAAGTCTTTTTACCCCAAAACCAAGCAAGAGAAATCCCACAATCGGCAGTCACAAGTCATGGCTCAGCTTGGCCAGGTGTAGGGCAGTTCGGTCCTAGGGGGTTCCACACAAATCGTCCATCAAAACCTTATCTATACCTCATTATAATTCATATACTTCAAGTCAACATATAGTACCACGTATTAGAGAGTCTTACCAACGATTTCAAGGCCACACTTCAAAGGTCTTCAAATGTTCACGGTTCACTAGTTGGTTGGTACGAGTAGATTCTGCTCTTGAGGAAATCCATCAAGTTCAACCATTAATACCCATCTATCTTCAACAAAATTTCAATCTCAAATCACTAAACCTTAGTACTAGGTCTTAAGAAGATCTCACCACAATTTGGGAATGAAATAAGCTCCCAAAGTTGGTCTAAAGAAGCTCAAGGTCAGACCGGGTCTGATTCTGACCTCCTTGGACTCCGATGGTTGGTCGGATGATTTGCAGTGATGAGCGGATGATCGGAGGGCCGAAGAGAGGATGAAGATCGTTGTGGTGGTCGGCACGAGGGTGGATGGCGACCGGAAGTGGCCGTTGAGTTGAGCGAACGGCGATGAGGAAGCTCGGCCGAGAGAGAGTGAACGAGAGAGAGAAAAATAAAGAAAGAATGATGGAGGGAGATGGTCTTCGGCTGAGTTAGACGGAAGAGAGAGTCTTCTTTGCTTAATCCCCAAGTTATGAGAGAAGGTGGAATGGTAGGTGAAGATTAGACAACAATTAATCCTCTTAGATGTCTACTCTAGCCTAGGTGTACTAATTAAGCCACATACTGACACTTGTCTCTTTCTCATAAAATATCAAGGATCAAATGATCATCTTGCCCTCAATTATTCGGCCACTATATGGAGAGGTAGAATGAGTAATTTACCTGTGCTTTGTTCTTAAAAGAAAGAATGTCCTTTGAGAGGCAAAAGGATAATTTTTCATTTTCAGTCCAAATGTCACTTTTCCAATCTTGATTACCCTCTATGAGGTGACGCCCAATTCTTTTCAAATGTTGAAATTCTTCATTGTTCGATATCCAATTTCGAGGTTAAATTCATGATCTGTTTTCCATCAATCGTAATTTCAACCTATCTTAAACCGATGGGTAGTAGCTCTTGCAGATGTTACGCGTACGACTCAGTGATTCTCATCACACTTAGAATGACTCAAATCACAACGACTTTGGTTGTGATGTAATTGCGAGGGTTTATCGCTAGCTCTAACGGTCGCGATCATAAGAGTTCAATTTATGAATTTCTCGCAAATTACACATTGGTAAAGCGAAATTACCTGCATCCCAACGTATAACACCAGCAATGAATTACCTAATCGTTATTAGATCGGCCTTTATTAACTCTAAATATTCCTTCGACAATCCTCATGGCCAAAGTGTCATTTCTTATCCGAGTTTCCTAAGTACACGTACTTGTCACACATTAGCATTTCCCATTTAGTTAGTTAACTTGAGATTAATCAGGTCCGAGTGAGATAAAGTGAAATTTCGTTGATAGATATCTTCTTATTCATATATCTCGAAATGGTCGAAAATTTAGAATGTCACACTAAATGTGATGAGAATCACTAAGTCGATACATGTAACGTCTGCAAAAAGCGCTCGTTAGTTCGAAATAAACTGAAATTCCGATTGACGGAAAGTCCATCATGAAATGAGATTTCGAAATTGGAAAACGGATAATGAAGAATTCCAACTTTTGAAATGAATTGGATGTCACCTCATCGAGGATAATTTAAATTGAAAAAGTGAAATTTCGAACGAAAAGTGTAAAATTACTATTTTACCTCTCGAAGACTAACCCTTCTTTAGGAAAGGATTAAGGGCATTTTAGTCATTTAGAATTCCCCATGGCTGCCGAAAATTGAGGTAGTTTTGTCATTTGATGCCAAGATATTATGCGCAAATCGACAAGTGTCACTAGTGAAAACTTAGCATTAATTAAGTCATTATTCCACCAATCATTTAAACCATTAACCAAGAGAGATTAAGGACTAAGCCCTCTCCCTCTCTCCCACATTTTGGTCGGCGCTTTCTCTCTTGTACCCCCTCTCTCTCGTTTTCTTCTTTGGCCGAACAGAACAGCCTGACTAGCTCTTGCCCGCTCGACCACCACTTTCGATGACCTCCAACCCCAACGCCGACTATCAACCTCTTCCTTAGCCTCTCCCCAATAAGTCCCTGGTCGTCGTTTAGCCATCCATCATCGAAAGCCCTCCGTCCAGCCTCGAAAACGCGCAAAGGTCAGCGTTGGACCTGGTTTGGTAGAGGGACTTCTTGTGCCAACTTCAAGAGCTCATTTGACCCCAAATTTCGATGAGATCTTCTTAACATCCAATGTAAGTTTCTAGCAAGCTGAGGTTGGGTATTTGTTGAAGTAAAAATGGGTTTTGATTAATGAATATTGTGATTCCTTAAGGGCAGTTTTTATTTACCCTGCTGCCGTGTGGAAACCGAACCCATTGGAGGCTTTTGAAGGCGTCGTCTTCCTGTGGAATTTTCGGTAAGACCCCTAGAGATATTACTTGACTTGTTGGCAAGGAAATTATTGGTGAATTGGAGCTTAGAGAAGGATTTAATGGCTGTATAATGCATTTTTCCTAGGATTGGTTCTGCCCTACATTGGACAGTGAGAACCTAATCATTTAAGGGCTTGTGGATGTGTTGCCTTTCCATAAAATCCTTGGTAAGGCATCTTGGAACATAATGTGATGTATTAGTGAGGTAGTTACATGATGGAATCAGGTTTGGAAAAGATTTAATGATGATTATGAAATTTTCCTAGGGTCGTGCATTTGCCCTGTTCTAGCCTAAGGAGGACTGAACTTGGTGGGTTTTTGGATTGAAATCCCTAGCTTAATTGAAGAGGTAAGCGATCCCTAACCATTTACTAGGACGTTAGGGTACTAATGAATGGATTTGAGGCTTAATTGATGGGTTTGTGAAGTGAGATGTGCTTGAAATGATAGAGGCCGAATGTAACTTGTAGTAGCCGAACCATGTGTTCTTGCCTTGGAGTGAGCAATGTGTGTGTTCCGTTATCATGAATACTTGCATGGCCGTGCGGCATTTGGCCTTGAATGGTAATTGTGTGGAAAACATTCTTGAAATGACAAGAAAACGAGTTGTGTGAAATTGTGCCATGCAATGAAAGTGTTCGGCCATGATGTTTTTCAAGATAAAAGATTTCCTTGGTGAAATTATACTCGACCATGAAGTCACTTGAAAGATGAGTTTGGCTTGTGAGCCTTGTGTAATGAGAAACATGTTATGTAATGGCAAGCTTGTGGAAATAAGATATGAGCCTAAGGGCCTATCGCACACTGATGCGTCAGAACGCGGGGTTGCAATTCAAATTATATCCTGATGCGTCTAAATGCGGTATAAGCTTGTTACATGTCGACACGAGCCCTAATATGACATTTGAACCTAATACGTCAGAACGCGAGTTTGTGAATTGTGTACCCTAATGCGTCAAAACACAAAACAATTCATTGAGTTAAGAAGTGGTAATGGAATGGGAATAAATTTTTGGTTTATGAATATGATTTTTGTGCTAGTACGCAAAGCTTGGTCATATTGCTATGTATGTCTTGAGTTGCGGCTATTTTATGCCAATTATGAAGATGTGCTTTGATGCTTGAGTGCCATGTGCTATTTTCGTGATGACTTCTTGCATATTATTTTTAAAACGACCTGGTCTGGGTTTAGGGCTAACTTGCTGAGATGTAAATCTCACCTCGTCTTGGGACCCTCTTTTCTTTCAGACCCTAAACCCTGAAAATGTAAATCTCACCTCACCAGTCCAAAGACCCCATGAATCCACCCTTATGAACCACAATCTTGATGACACCAGTTTCAAGATTCTGATTAAGCCAAACACATGGTAATCTCCAACCATCAAAATTCACAAAACTCCAATTCATGTGCGCTACACGTCCACCCTTTCAAGAATTAAACCTTCTCACTCAAATATATACCTGCTAACTAGTAAAAATCCCCAAGTACAACAGGAACTTTCAAAATATACTTCATGAATTTCTTGGTTGCTATTCCTCTACAGTACTATTCCAATTTGGCTCGCGCTTTTGATTTTCTTCTAAGTCCCAAGCAATAGCAATTTTATTCTTAGTTCTGTGGCCCCATACTCAGCTTCGTTTAATCCTTCACTCACACTACAGTTAATGAACACTCTCAATCCACCCCATCATGCTAGGCTACGGTATTTAATTACCACCCAAGTTAACAGAACTTCCTCTTTAACTGTCCAACCCCAACGCAAGCAAGTTTTGTTTTCTTTCCATCACTCAAAATCCACGTTTTGTTCATTTTTCAATTTGACTCACCATCCAAGCGAGCTTAAGGACGCAACCGGACAACAATTTAGAGCAGCAACTACATGAATTGAACAGAGTGTCTGAATCCCCCTTTCTCTCTTTCGGTATTAGGGTTCTCGTGCGGATGATTGTAGATCCGCAACCCACGTTGCTACTATTCGCAATCATCGGCTCTCGCGTCTATTAACGCAACCCCAGGCTTCGACCACCAGCGATTCCGCGGCCGACCCACACACCGATCGACACTTGCACTGAAGAAACTAGGAGACGAGTTCGAATCCACTTGCCTTGTTCGTCGCGGTGGCGAGCTTGTGTCCGCCGGTGGCCGAAGAGCCGTTGCCTGCTTGGTGGAATCGACGAAATCGATTCAGCGAGAGAGAAGCGTGATAGGAGAGCGGCTGATGAGTGATGGTCTTTCTTTCTCGGTCTGCACTCTCTCTCTCTCTCTCTCTCTCTCTCTCTCTCTCTTTCGCCCTTCTTTTTTTTTACGTTTGCTTTTCCCCCTTTTTTAAGGAAGCGGTCCATTCCTACTGTAACATGGTGAGCCGACTTGAATTTCTGTTTGCCACACAAGGTGGACTTCGTGGCTTCCTTTCGCGGTCAGTAGCCAACATAAGCGAAAATTAATAACGGTAATGCGGGGCTTGAAATTTACGGCCCACAGTAACCGACCCAAACAAGAAAGAATACACCTTGTTCATTGCTTTTTTTTTTTAATAATTTGAACCAAAACATCCGCAACTTCATTTTGCATAAATCAGCTTTCAAATCTGTTTCGTCCGATTCTTGTTTACCAAGAACTATTAAAAATGGGGGCATTACAACCGGGCATCGTTCCTTACTTCTGGAGACTGCATCCAGTAGTTCATGTGTTATCCGACTGTCACGGCACAAAACTATTAGGAATCACTTCCGGGCTTTGATCCGTCACAAGCTGCGACCGGCATCTATCAAATTGGTGTCACAGAATGATGTGTTTCTGATAAGTTGTATTCATCCGATTGTCACGGTATGATCTTGTCAGGAACTTGGTAGGAATTTCATCGTCTCATCATATGACCACATATTTCATCCGACAATCAATCAATTTTATCATCTTTGATTTAAACCGGATGTTCATACAGGCGTGCTCAAAGACTTGGCCCAAGGTCATTTTCATGCTAAATCATGCAATTTGATTAAACATAGGTAATATGAATGCGCACTTTCACAACTAAGCTTGCGCCTGACACGGACGATAAACTCATCAAATCATGATCATATCACATGACAACCAATCCACTGTAGTCAATTACAGGATCAATTAACTAATTCAATTAATCAAACGATAATGATTAATTCCAGCTTCATTAAATTATTGAACGATCGCTCGGCTCTGAACTATCGCTCGCTCGCGATTAGACAATGGCAATCAATTGTCAATCAATCAATCAGTCAATTCTAGCAGTCAACTAGCCACAAACGACCTAGCTAATATGACTAGCTTAATCAATTGCGGTCATTTACCTTAAAACCCATTTTCTATCTAAACCGATCGTAATTAATCTAATTAATCACCTTAAAGATTAAATAACTAATTCTAGGCACATTTAGCGCCCTAATCAAGGATTAGAGGTTAACTCACATGCTAACTAGCTCGGGCAGGGCACAACACAAATCCTTGGGCGCGAACTTGCGCAACTCACGGGCACATGGACACAATTTCTCGGTCAACTAGCGCACGGGGTCGGCCATGGGCCTAGATACTCGGCATAGAGTTCTCAAACATGGCCCAAGCTCTCGGCCTAGCAATACAGGTCGTAGCCTAGGCCAAAAAGGAAGCCGTAGCCCGGCAAAATGGGCCACGACTAGGGGATTCCGGGATCAACTAAGGCAAATCGGGGCTATTCTCGGGCTTGAAGAGAAATGAGTGGCCACTGACGACCATGGTGGACGGCGAGCGATTGAGGAAGTGGCTAAAGTGGTCGGTGGACAACGGGGCTAAGCTGAGGACGTCGAAACCGAGGCAAAGAAGCGTCAACAGCAGCAGAACAGGGCTGGAGGCAGGGCAAAGCAGGTTCAGGGCTGGGTTTTTGGCTTCCTCGAGCGGCTATGAACAACGATAGGGTGGCAAGGTAGAGGGTAAGCTGCGATGGTCGAGTGAGAGGTCTAAGGGAGAGATGGAGGTAGAGGAAGAGTGGGTGTCGGAGGCTCTTGTGGGCTTCAACGGCTCCAAATTTGGTGGCGAGGTAAAGGACGCAGGCTGCAAGAAAACGGAACGACGGACAAAGGCAAAGGAGATGGCGATGCCGGTGAGATAAATGGTGGCTCGAGCTACGATAGCAGGAGGAAGGAGGAGTTAGGACGAGGTTGCTCGAAGGAGGGGGTGTCGAGATGAGAGGTGCACGAATGCTTGGGCCTCATAGCCGGGGTTGACGACGACGCGGGAGGAGTGATGCGGCAGAGGTTGCTAGGCAAGCGGAGGAGCTGTGGCCTAGATTAAGGAAGAGGAGAAGGAAGAAATACAGTGGCGTCGGGGGCGTTCCCGTAACCAGAAGAGAGAGAGAGTGAACATAAAGAGAGAGGGAAGGAAGAGATAGAAGAGCACGTACGAGAGAGAAGGAAGAGAGAGGAAAGAGAGATGAATTGACTTGATGTGATTGGGTGATGACTTTGACTTGTGGGACCCACACGATGGGATTGTGATTGCTTTTGGCTTCTTGTGAATTATTGATGGACAAGACTGTAATTTGCTAATTCGGAACTAAACAAAATTTTGCGTCAACTAACAGAGAAGTAATTTAGTCTTTTCTCAAGTTAGGCTTGACCAAGATTAGGCTTAGGCACTAGAATTTTGAACCTAATTTGCGGCGACGAAGATTTATCAAAACCTAATCTTATCTAGCCGAAACTTCAGAAATCGTCCGAAATAATCGTCATTTAGGTTCTTACAATCCAAATTTCTATATCATTCGAGATTCAATAATAATCCTCTGTATTGAATTCAAGTGATTTACCGAGGCTAGATTTTTTGGACATGACAACTCTCCTCACCTTAGAAAATTTCGTCCCCGAAATTCAGATACCGTTGCGACCCTTCAAACAGATCAGGATAATTACTCCTTGTGACTTTCTCGATCTCCCAAGTAATTCCTTCAGTTCCATGGTGTTGTCAAACCATCTTAACCGATGGAATTGTCTTGTTTTAGAGTACTTGCTCTCTTCTATTCAGGATTCAAACTAAACGCTCCATGTACGATGTTCGTTCATCCAGTTCAATCTCTTTACAAGTCAGCGTACAAACGAGATCCGGCTCGTACTTTCTCCCCATCGACATGTGAAAAACGTTATAGCGTTGAACGAGCCTTAGTGGCATCGCAAATGATAAGTCAAATTTCCAATCTACTCTAGAATCTCGAATGATCCAATGTACCTTGAACTTAGTTTTCATTTCTTGCTAAAATGAGACGTTTCAAAAGGACATGATCACCTACCTAAAACTCCAACGGTCTGCACCTCCTATTGACCTAACTTTTCTGTCGAATCTCAGCTGTCCTCAGTTTATCTCTAATGATCTTAACAGCTTCGATTGACTGTGCAACTAGCTTAGGATTGGTGATCTTCCTTTCACCAATTGTATCCTAACTCCTTAGCATTCTGCATGCTCTAACAAATAAGGCCTCAAAATTAATTCATTGTAACTCCCCAACCAATACAAAACATCCTTACTACACGTCGGCAATACTCAATTCATAATAACCACCATATCATCTCAGTACACCAGAGTCACAATGTGATTAACGAAACCCAAGCCAAATTCCAACCTACAATCCTCGATTACCAAACTGACGCCATTCCATATCCACCATTCGTTTAAACAAGTTAAATCGTCCAATTTCAAAGATTCACCCAGAATTGCCACAATCTGAACTTGTTGTCCAATTCAGCTATTGGTTGTCACAGTAATCACAGAAATTAGCCATCTCCACATATTGATTGACCATCTCTTAATTTTCAATGAACATGGTTTATCACTATTTCTCCTCTTATTTCATAGATATCCATCACGATTGACACTAATGACAATTTGGGCATTCTATTCAAACGAATAGGGTCAACTAATGATCTGTCTCTTCATCACCGCTCTAGGCTTTGGAATCGCCACTTGTCAACTATGGGAACATCTTAAGAGTCACTGACATCATGTGTCAAATCAAACTAAGAGTAAGGCCATCCATTCTATCGAACAGGGTCAGCTCACAAGCAACTGGCGAGTCGAGGACCACCTTAAGTATCTTGGTTCAAGATTGGAATCACCCATTCTTAAACCGACGGTACCATCGAACCCTATCGAGATCACCTTTCACGACCAACTCCAATTGATACAGATTGGTTCGTCTCGACCCGTAGTCCTCCAGCAGCACATCACATGATCCAGGGTAGCTAATCCTTGATTAGTGTGTGGCTGGTACGGGGTTCTAGTGCAAGTATCCATTATTGGTTCCATGGTCATCCTAATTGTCGATCAATGTCAGCTCGCAAATCATGTCGCAAATCAATCCCTGGTGCATGTCAGGGTAATTCTGTGGTCGACCTACAGCTGAGCGAGATCAGTCCAAATCGATTCATGCTTGATTTCAGATCCTCACAAAGTCGACCTCAATCAGCACAGTCAACTAGCAAGTTAGGCCATAGTCCATATCAAAGGAGACTTCTAAACTTTCAATGGCCTCCTCAATCCTCTGTTGTTGTTTTTGAGTTGCTCGAGCCTTAAACTTGGATTGGTCCTAAATCTTGGGCGTCACACTCATACCCAGCGAAATCTATTCACATTGCCATATCATGGCAAACTTCATCAATCTAGTTGCTTTCTTATTGTCTTTCAAATTGAGTCATTTCTCCCTTGGTTCGTTAACATTCCATCACACGTCCATGGTGATATGCTCCGGTCCTTTACTGTAGAATCCTCGATGACAACAGCCGCTTACTAGGCTTGTAGTGCTAAACTTTGACTTTCCCATGCACTAAACTCTTCACTATTGCTCAGTCATACCAGCCTTCTTATCAATTCCTTAGCAACCTTACCTCAAGTCTTGGTGCCCTCCTCATGCTGTCCGCATTAATACTGTAGTTACTACAATGATTTTCGGTAGGCTTTCTACTTAATCCAAAACCAAGACCCTTACTGTCTCTATTCCAAGGGACTGTATGGCCATACCATACTTCGGACACGCACTATGATAATTAGTCTTCCTTAATTGCCACATCTCGTCATCTTAATCTTATTTTGGGTTCTGACAAATCTCGAGAATTCGTATAATTATCTGGCGAATCTCACTATGACATTCACCCTTAGCTTGTCATTAAGAACTTTTCTTGTTCGCACCCATAATCTTCACTCCACACATTATCTAAGGTTTCCTTGATTATAATTCTCAAACAATATACACTTTACCATGATCCGATTATGTCACTAGTCAACTAGTTCCTATAAATCTCTAATCGTCCTTAATCACCCCAAATACATAGCACGAGACCTTTTCGACTTCCATTTAGTGGCACCACAAACCCTTATAAATACCACCAAACTTAAAGCATCGCTTATATGGTGACTTCTTGAATAACTCGTAATCTTTTGTCGGCTACTCCAAAAACAAGATTACGCACTTTGAAGAATGCTTTTCGCTTTGAATTTTTAGATTCCTCAAGTGGCTATTACATTTCAGAGACCGATTCTCTAAGATCGATCAATCACCTCAAGTTAGATCGCGATCCAAACCATTCTCACGTGTATTCAGTCACAATGATCGTTAGTCCAAACGTTCGTTGTTTACCATCCTATGGTTCCTTTCTCGCCAATCAAGATCGTCCATAAATTTAACAACTTAATGGCAATTGTGCCACACAACTTTAGATCTCTAATCCACAATTATCAATCATCTCTTCCCAGATCATTTTCATGAGTTCGTCATAACAATGCAACCCTTTTCCCAATTTTAACTCATCGTCCTTCTTAGGAATCGCGTCAAGGGCTTAGCCATTACATGAGACCTTCCCATAAAACATCTATAATAGCCCTTCAACGCTAAGAAACTTCGAACTTCTGTCACTATCGGCGGCTTCGTCCAACTCATGACTGCATCAAATCCATGTCTCCATCGATCTTGATCAAGTCCCTTGAATGATTTTCGCCAACAACCATATGAATAGATGAGTTAAACGAGTTAACCAAAACTCACATCTACAAAGCCGAACAAACAAATTGTGTTTTCTCAGGGTCCTCATCAAAATCCTTAACTGTTGATATCTTGCCCTTACATCAATCTTTAAGGATATCAAAGCCCTTACGGCTGGTCGATCAAATCATTCACTCTAGACATTGGGTACTTGTCCCAGATCACCACCTGGTAAGCGGCCTGCAGTCAATGTACAGCCTCAATGACTAATCTTTTCCCCTTAACTATTAACACATGAGCTCTCCAAGGCAATGCACTAGGACGGACGAACCCTTTTTCCAATAACTACTGCCTCTAAACCTTGAGACTCTTCAGTTCCGACAATGCCATTCTAGATGGTATCTTAGAGATCGACTCCATCTTAAGGGCCAGCACATAGATTCTACCTCCCTTTTCGACAGTCCTTTGGCGACATAGGGAAGGCATCCGAAAATCCACACACAACAGCGATACCTGCCATCCTAGGTTTCCCAACATAAGTATCAACTACGGACATCGAGTAACCTTGACAACATCCTCCAGGATGCTAATTGCCTCAAGCAATGATACCAAAGAAATCGAGGTTCTTCCTCGGTAATCACCATGTTCACAACTAACCCTATCCAATGGGTTAAGCTAGATCACCTCGTGACCACTACCCATGTTAACTTCAAGACAATCCAAATCTATCATAGCACCAACGCCAAACATTGCAAGCATCTACGAATCCATCTTTTCATGACTCTGGACAATCAACTTACACCTGAAGTATCTTACATCAAGCATTCTTTGGCGCAGAGGAATCCTAAGTACTGTCCTTCGTGGTTCCAAACTCAACCCAACCAGTTTTACAAACCACACTCCCAGTAGATACTATACGGGGTCCTAATCATCCCAAAGTAAAAGAAACGAGGGTTCAGGCACACAGCCTTAAAACTTAAACAACAATCACATGCATAAGATTTTCAGTCCTAGTAACTATCCCAATTCCCATCGTCCTTATTGCTCCAAGCTAATGACCAAATATATCAGGCTAATCATGCTCTAATACCACCTTGGGCGAGGATGTCACGCCCCAATCCTCAAGCATGCGTCATCCCTACCAAATAGCCTCAAGTCATAAGAGATAACTTTCCAAGCACATTATCAAGCCGTTTATTTTATCTTTGATTACACATGAGGAAACGTGCAACTCCCAAACATCACATCAAATGACATGGATAGTTAAACTGCCAGTCATATCAATCAAATCACGACAGTTCACAAAGTCAACATTTTTATTTAACTATCTTATTTAGACAGTAATCACAAGCCACTCTTCGGCTCTTTGTCTACAACTCCCAAACTATCAGGTTTTATCTAACACGATCTCCGAAGCTACTCTAATACGTCATGCCTCGACACCCACGAGGCTCTATTACTTGGGACCTGAAAATGTTATCCCACAACGGGGTGATAAGTAAATCTCAGTGAAGTCAACGCCTAAGCTCGGTTAAGACGTTGATTCGCTTAGGATATCCTAACAAATCTACATGGCATATCAACCAGCACAGATATCCAACCACATGTAACCTACCCATCGGGAAGCCACACATAATACGATGTAGACACGACACGACAGTCAAATAGCCTAACCAAGCCAAAGCATCACACATACACGACATGATAGTCAAACAGCCCAATCAAGGCAAAGCATCACAAGCTTATACATGCAGTACACCCATGCGAAGCCATTTATTAAGAAATGGAGTCTGTCACCCCGGCACACTGGTCATTGGTACCTAGTATACTAGTCAATTGCTACTCTTCTAGCGGCACCAGGCATCGTCCCTTACTTCCGGGGACTGCATCAAGTAGTTGTGTGTTATCTGACTGTCATGGCACAGAACTACCATGAAGCCCTTCCTAGCTTCGATCCATCACAAGCTGCAACCAGCATCCATCAAACTGGTGTCACAAAATAATTTGCTTCAGATATGTCGTATTCATCCGATTGTCACGATACGATCTTGTCAGGACCTTGGTAGGAATTTCATCGTCCCATAATATGACCACACATCTCATCCCATAATCAATCAATCTTATCATCTTTAATTTAAGCCTGATGCTCATACAGACATGCTCAAAGACTTGGTCCAAGGTCATTTTCATGCTAAATCACGCAGTTTGATAAAACACAGCTCATATGAATGCGCAATTTCACAGCTAGGCTTGCGCTAGACACGGACGATGAACTCATCAAATCATGATCATATCACGTGAAAAAAATCCACTGCAGTCAATCAAGTAGTCAATTACATGATCAATTAACCAATTCAATTAGTCAAACGACAGTGATTAATTCCAGCTTCATTAAATTATTGATCAATTGCTCGGCTATGAACTATCGCTCGCTCGCGATCAAACAATGGTAATCAATTATCCAATCAGTCAATCAGTCAATTCTAGCAGTCAACTAGCTACAGACGATCTAGCTAATATGACTAGCATAATCAATTGCGACCATTTACCTTAAAAAATTGATCGTAATTAATCTAGTTAATCACCTTAACGACTAAATAACTAATCCTAGGAGCAATTAGCGCCCTGACCAAGGATTAGGGGTTAACTCACATGCTAACTAGCTCGGAGCACGGTACAAATCCTTGGTCATAAACTTGCGATATGGCTTGGGCACAATTAGCGCAACTCACGGGCACATGGGCACAAATCCTCGGCCAACTAGCCCATGGGGTCGGCTATAGTCCCAGACACTTGGCACAGAGTTCTCAGCCATAGCCCAAGCTCTCGGCCCAGCAACACAGGTCGTGGCCCAGGCCAAAAAGGGGCCATGACCCCGCTAAATGGGCCACGAATAGGGGATGTCCAGGATCAATTAGGGCACACTGGGGCTATTCTCAAGCTTGAAGAGAAATGAGCGGGCACTGACGACTATGGAGGACGGCGAGTGATTGAGGAAGTGGCTAAGGTGGTTGTTGGACAGCGGGGCTGAGCTGAGGACGTCGAGACTGAGGCAAAGAAGCATCGACAGCAGCAGAACAGGGCCAGGTTTTTGGCTTCCTCGAGCGGCTGTGAACAACGGCGGGATGGCAAGGTGGAGGGCAAGTTACGGTGGTCGAGTGAAAGGTCACGAGGGAGAGATGGAGGTAGAAGAGGAGTGGGCGTTGGGGGCTCTTGCGGGCTTCAACAGCCCTAGATCTGGTGGTGAGGTAAATGACATAGGATGTAAGCGGGTGGAGAGACGGATGGAGGCAAAGGAGGTGGCGATGCAAGTGAGATGGACGATAGCTCGGGCTGGGACAACATGAGGAAAGAGGAGTCGGGACGGGATTGCTCAAAGGAAGGGGTGTCAAGATGAGGGGTGCGCACAAGCTCGGACCTAATGGCCGGGGTTAACAAGCGTACAAGCTTGGGCCTCATGGCCGGTGTTGACGACAACGCGGGAAGAGCGGTGCGGCGGAGGTTGCTGGACGAGCGAAAGAGTTGTAGTCCAGAGAAACGAAGAGGAGGAGGAAGAAATACAATGGCGTCGGGGGTGTTCCCGCAACTAGAAGAGAGAGAGAGTGAACAGAAAGAGAGAGGAGGAAGAGATAGGAGAACACGTGGGAGAAAGAAGGAAGAGAGAGGAGAGAGAGTGATGGATTGACTTGATGTGATTGGGTGATGACTTCGACTTGTGGGACCCACACATTGGGATTGTGATTTCTTTTGGCTTCTTGTGAATTATTGAGGGACAAGACTGTAATACGCTAATTCTGAACTAAACAAAATTTTGGGTCGACTAATAGAGAAGTAATTTGGTCTTTTCTCAGACTAGGCTCAACCAAGATTAGGCTGAAGCGCGAGAATTTCAAACCCAATTTGTGGCGACTAAGATTTATCAAAACCTAATCTAATTTGACTGAAACTACAAAAATCATCTAAAATAATCATCACTTAGGTTCTTACAATCCAAATTTCTATATCAATTGAGATTCAATAATAATCTTTTGTATTGAATTCAAGCGATTTACCGAGGCTGGATTTTCAGGACGTGACATTAATAGTCGTGGGTTTTTTTGGGACGTCATCTTTTGATTAGAGATTTTTGTTATGACCATGGAGTAGTCTTTTATCTTGGTCCTTGGTTCCTTTCAATCCCCACTAGGTATTTTGTGCTTGGCCCCTTTTCCTTGATTGTTTGTAATTGAACTTTGATGTTTTATGATATGCCTGGTTTATAGTTATCCCGAGCCATCTTATTTTATTTCTATATGGGTTTGTTATTGTATCCGCTTGCGCATATACATTCATTCGTGAATCGATCACCGATCACTTCATAGGATATTAAAACGGTTTTGAATGGGGGTGTCGCTTCCATTCCAAGGAACGCGGGGCGTAACATCCCCATTTGTTTGGTATTAGAGCAATATCAGCTCGATCCAAGTTGGATGAGAATTGGAGTGATGATGGGTGAATTTAGGATAAATGGGTAGCGAGACCTTAGGAGGTTCACTAGAGTTAGGCACGAAATGCATGTCATATGAATTGGCGCATGTGATTGGCATATTGAATTGGCATGATTGTGATGGTTTTGTAATGACCAAGCTTCGTACGTAGCACTATGTATCGATTGTTGTATGTCTGCTTGATGGGTAGATGATTACCTATGATTATACTATGTTGCATATGCGTCTGGACTTGAGGTATGACCGTGAATCCTAGATTGATGTGCTCTTGAATATGATTGGGTGATTGGTTGCTATGTTTGTGATTGTTGCCTTGTTGAGTAGCACAGAATCACTGGACTTGAGTAGTTTGCTTAGGTCTCTAATGCGGTGGTGGAATTATAGTGACTCAGATAGTTTAAGTGTAAGCAAGAATGAGCAATAGACCCAAAAGGCCAAGAGGAGGAGCTTCTAGCTCAAGGCCACAAGTGGCGAAAGATCCTAAAATGGATAGAGTCGTAAGAGCTCTGGAGAGGATTAGAGACCTGATGGATAGACAAACTCAAGATAGAGATGCCGCCGTCGTCCAGGCTGTTGGAGCTGTCATTGCTGCTGCGAACTTGAACAATGGAAATAATGGAAACAACGGAAATAATGGCCAGGGCGTTGAGGCTAGTAACACCCAAGGTGATGGAAATACGTACTGACAGGTAGGTCAGCTAGTCAAGCAGTTTATGAAGTTAAATCCAGTTCAGTTCGATGGCACTAGAGACCAGAGTTGGCACCTAGATGGATTGAAAAGCTAGATAAAGCTTTTGGGGTGTTAAAATGCACCGATGAAGAGAAAGTGCTTTTAGCGGTTTACCAGCTGGAAGGCACCGCTAATGACTAGTGGAGTGCCACGAAAAATGGGTATTTCCTGAAGGCACCGCCCTGACTTAGGCTATTTTCACTGCTGCTTTCAACGATAAGTACTTCTCGGAGACGGCGCGAGAAAGAAAGCAAGTAAAATTCCAACAGTTGCGCCAAAATCATTTCACTGTGGATCAGTATGAGGTTGAATTCGTTAGATTGTCGAGGTATGCGCCAAGGTTAGTTGAGGATCCACTAGAGAAGACGCGGAGGTTTCGAGTAGATTAAGGCCAGAACATCGCAGCCAGATGGTGGCCATGAACTTGAGGACTTATAAGGAGATTTATGAGTGGAATCAAGTGATAGAAAGGGATATGAAAGAGAGAGCTACCGCATCTGGATCACGGTTTACTCCATCCAAGGACAATCACTAGACTGGCAAAAGGTCGATAACAAGCAATAGGCGTTTAGTCCCTCCAGCAAGAAAGAATATTGGGAAGCCGCCACACCAATTGAATTGGAATTGTCGCCTATGTTGTATGAGGCATAGGAATGGACCTTGTTCGATCAGAACAGGAGCGTATTTTAAGTGTGGTCTGCTGAGCCACCAGATAAGAACTTGTCCCAACCAACCCCCGGGATCCAGGCCACAAGGGCAGAGACCGTAAATAGGACCGCCGGCTATGGCTCTACATAGTGAGTTGAATTGACCGCCGGCCCAAGAATGGGTCTATGTCGTGGCATGTAGAGAGGCGGAGGAAGCGCCTGGCGTGATCGCAGGTACAATTTATTTGTGCAATCAAGCTGCCTATGCATTATTTGATCTTGGAGCCTCGCATTCTTTTGTGTTTGCTCTGTTTGCTGATTTGGTTGGTATGAAATTGAAACTGTTAAATATGATGTTGCATGTTACCACCCCGTAAAAGGATAGCATGTTAGTCTCGCTAGGTTGTGCAGACTGTAAGATAGTTATTGGTGGTAGAGAAGAAAGGATAGATTTGGCTATGTTGGTTGTGTTTGACTTTAATGTGATTATTAGAATGGATTGGTTGGGCAAGTAAAAGGTCGTAGTCGATTGTGGTAACAGGATAATCCGTTTCTATCTGGATGATCGCCCTAGTTTTGAATTTATGGGAAGTCAAGGAGAAACCTCGATTCCTTTAGTCTCATCACTTGAGATGATGAAGTTGTTAGCGGAAGGATGCCAAGCTTATTTGGCTGCGATAATGGATATGCCGTCGGGGAACCTAAGTTAGAAGATATTGCCATGGTACGTGAATTTTTCGATGTCTTTCCCTAAGAATTATGGGATTACCACCAGAGAGAGAAATTGAATTTGTGATTGAACTAGCCCCTGGAACGGAGCCGATCTCGAAAGCACCTTATAGAATGTCCTTGCCGAAATTGAAATAGTTAAAGGTGTAGATGCAAGAGTTGTTAGACAAGGGATTCATTCAACCGAGCACGTTACCGTGGGAAACGCCGGTGTTGTTTGTAAGGAAAAAAGATGGATCCTTATATTTGTGTATTGATTATAGACAGTTGAATCACGTGACAATTATGAATAAGTATCTGTTGCCGAGGATTGATGATATGTTCGATTAGTTGCGGGGAGCCTCAGTGTTTTCTAAAATAGATCTAAGGACTGGTTATCACCAGTTGAGGACTAAGAAAGAGGATATACCGAAGACGGCTTTTAGAACGAGGTATAGGCATTATGAGTTCACAGTTATGCCTTTTGGGTTGACTAATGCCCCAGCTACATTTATGGATTTAATGCACCAAGTGTTCAAGGAATATTTAGACCGGTTTATCATAGTCTTCATTGCTGACATTTTGATTTACTCGAGGAATAACGAGAAGCATGAAAGACACATGAAGATTGTCTTGCAGACTTTGAGGGAACACTCGCTTTACGCTAAGTTTAGCAAATGCGAGTTCAGGTTGAATAAAGTGGCGTTTTTTGGCCATGTGGTATCTGGAGAAGGAATCTTCGTAGACCCCTTGAAGATAGAAGCAGTGATGAATTGGCTTAGACCTACGACAATTACTGAAGTTCGGAGTTTTCTGGGACTGGCAGATTATTACAGACGCTTCATGGAAACGTTTTCGTTTATAGCCAGCCAATTGACGAAGCTAACTAAGAAAGATACGAAGTTTGAGTGGACGAATAAATGTGAAAAGAGCTTTCAAGAGCTTAAGTACCGCTTGACGACTACACCGGTGTTAACGATCCCTTCTGGACTTAGAGGTTGTGAGATATATAGTAATGCTTCGCTAAAGGGATTAGGTTGTGTGCTAATGCAGCATGGAAGATTCATCACCTATGCTTCACGACAATTGAGATCTCATGAGATGAATTATCCGACGTACGACTTAGACGCGATTGTCTTTGCCTTAAAGATTTGGAGGCATTACTTGTGCAGTGTACGGTTTCAAATTTATACAGATCATCAGAGTTTGAAATATTCGTTTTCTCAGAAAGAATTGAATATGAGGCAGCGTCGATGGATGGAATTACTTAAGGATTACGACTGTGACATTTTGTGTAAACTTGGGAAAGCAAATAGGGTCGCGAATGCACTTAGTCGAAAGTCAACCATCGTGTGTCTATTAGTCAAGGGATGGTCTTTGCTTGAAGGACTGAGAGATTCCGAGTTTAAGTTGGAAGTTTGCCAACTGTCGAGCTTGATGGCAAATTGAACCTGAAATCCAAGAAGGACTAAAGGCTTTGCAGTCTACGGACTCATAAATTCAGAAGATCCTCGAGACAGATGAAGTGAAAAGGAAACCTGAGTTTCAAGTGTCTGAGGATGAAATTTTGAGGTTTCGAGGACGTCTGTGTGTACCTAATGATGAATAGCTTAAGGAAAATATTTTATCTGAAGCGCATAGGAGTAATTACAGCATCCACCCAGGTAGCACAAAAATGTATCAGAATCTACGTCAGCACTATTGGTGGAATGGAATGAAAGTGGACGTAGCTAAATATGTGGCAAAGTGTTTGACGTGTCAGCAAGTAAAAGTACAGCATTGCAGGCTCGGTGTGTTGTTACAGCCTTTCAAAATTCCTGAATGAAAATGGAAGCACCTGACCATGGATTTTGTGATGGGAATACCGAGGAGTCAGAGAGGTTATGACTCGATTTGGGTAGTCGTGGATAGATTGACCAAGTCTGCTCATTTTATACCTGTGCGAAAGGATTTCTCAATGGACAAGTACGCCAAGCTGTATATGCGTCACATAGCGCGACTTCATGGAGTGCCTGTAACGATTACGTCGGACAGAGATCCTAAGTTTATGGCAAATGTCTGGAAAAGTCTTCAGGATGCCATGGGAACTAGATTGCAGTTTAGTACGGTGTATCATCCACAAACAGATGGACAATCAGAAAGAACGAGTCAAATGCTCGAGGATATGTCGTAAACGCGTGTTATAGACTTCAAAGGTGGGTGAGAGGATCAGCTGCATCTCGTGAAGTTCTCCTATAATAACAACTATCAGCATAGTATTAAAATGGCCCCGTTTGAAGCCTTGTATGGCAGAGCCTTTAGAACTCCTGTATGATGGGACGAGGTTGAAGAAATGAGTATAACAGGCCTAGAGTTGGTAGAACATTCAGTTGAGGCGGTGAAGGTCATTAGAGAAAGGTTGAGAACAGCACAAAGCCGTTAAAAAAGTTATGCTGACAAACGACGCAAGCCTTTGGAATTCCAAGTTGGCAATCATGTTTTCCTCAAAGTATCGCCGATGCAAGGCTTGTCCCGGTTTGGAAAGAAGGATAAACTGAGTCCGAGGTACGTAGGCTCTTTCGAAATCCTGGAGTGAATAGGAACATTGGCCTACAGGCTTACCTTGCCGCCGAGTTTGTCACAAGTGCATAATGCCTTCTATGTGTCGATGCTAAGGAAGTACGAGCAAGACCCGACGCGTGTGTTGGATTATGAGACTATTGACGTAAGCGACAGAGTGTCATACTTGGAAAAGACAATCAGAATTGAAGATCGAAAAGAGAAACTCTTGAGGAATAAGTCAATCACGCTGGTCAAGGTGATTTGGGAGCACCACGGAACTGAAGGTGCTACTTAGGAAAGTGAAGAGGCGTTAGTACCCCCAGTTGTTTGAGCAGTTGGGTTTATTGTAAATTTCTAGGATAAAAGTTTTGTAAGAGGGGAAAAGTTGTGACATTCTAAACATCCTGCTATTTCGAAACTATTGAAGGAAAGGATATCTATCAATGTATTCCAGTTTTAACTCGCTCAGATATGATCAATTTTGATTCAACTGACCAAAATGGAAAGGCTAACGCATGAAAAGGTACGTAAACCTAGAAAACTCGAATAAGAAATAGTGTTTTGACTATAAGATTTGTCGAGGGAATATTTAGAGCCAATAAAGGCCGATCTAAGAACGATTATGGAATCCATTACTAGCGATAAGCGATTGAACCGCGGATGATACCACTTAACCAATGTATGATTTGCAAATTTATCCCAAATCGAACTATGACGATTGAGACCATCGGAGCTAGTAATGGACCCTCACAATTACATAATAACCAAAATCACCGTAACTTGAGTCATCCTAAGTGTGATGAGAATCGCTAAGTCGATACACGTAACGTCTACAAAAGTCGTCTGTTAATTCGAGATAAACTAAAATTACGATTGACGAAAAGTCGACCATGAAATGGGATCTCGAAATTGGAAAATTGGTAATGAAGAATTCCAATATTTGAAATTAATTGGACGTCACCTCATTGAGGGCAATTTAAATTGAAAAATTTAAATTTCGGACAGAAAGTGTAAAATTATCATTTTGCCCCTTGAAGCCTAAACTTGCTTTAGGAAAGGATTAAGAACATTTTAGTCATTTGAAATTCTCTATGGCTGCCGAAAATTGAGGAGTAATTTTATCATTTGATGCCAAGATATTATGTGCAAATGGACAAGTGTCATTAGTGGAAGCTTAGCATTAACTGAGCCACTATTCCACCAATCATTCCAACCAAGAGGGATTAAGGACTAAACCATTTCCCTCTCTCCCTCATTTTGATCGACATTTTCTCTCTCCTACCCCCTCTCTCTCGCGTTTTCTTCTTTGGCCGAACAGAACAGCCCGACTAGCTCCTGCCCACTCATTCGCTCGTTTTGACCACCACCTCCGACGACTTCCGACCCCAACGCCGACCACCAACCTCTTCCTTAGTCTCTCCCCTATACATCCCTTGTTTTCATTTAGCCATCCATCGTCGGAAGCCCTCTGTCCAGCCCTGAGAACGCACAAAGTTTAGCATCGGACCCAGTTTGGGAGAGGGACTTCTTGCGCTACCTTCAAGAACTCATTTGGCACCAAAATTTTGGTGAGGTCTTCTTAACATTTAGTGCAAGGTTCTAGCAAGCTGAGATTGGGTATTTGTTGAAGTAAAAATGGATTTTGATGAATGACTATTGTGATTCCTTAAGGTCAGTTTTTGTTTACCCTATTGCCATATGGAAACCGAACACATTGGAGGCTCTTAAAGGTGTCATCTTGCTGTGTAATTTTAACTAAGACCCCTAGAGATATTGCTTGACTTTTTGGCAAGGAAATTATGTAGTGAATTGAAGCTCAGAGGATGATTTAATGGCTGTATAATGCGTTTTTCCTAGGATCGGGTCTGCCCTGCACTGGACGTGAGAACCGAACCATTTAAGTACATGCTGAGGTGTCGCCTTGCCATAATCCTCGGTACGACATCTTGAAATGTAATGCGATGTGTTAGTGAGGTAGTTGCATGATGGAATCGGGTTTGGAAGAGTTTTAATTATGAAATTATGAAATTTTCATAGGGTCGTGCGTTTGCCCTGCTCTGGCCGAAGGATGACTGAACTTGGTAGGTTATTTGGATTGAAATCCCTAACTTAATTGAAGAGGTAAGCGACCCCTAAACCTTTAGTAGGACGTTGGGGTACTAATTGATGGGTTTCGTGAAGTGAGATGTGCTTGAAATGATAAAGGCCGAATGTAACTTGAAGTAGCCGAACCATGTGTGTTTGCCTTGGAGTGAATTTGTAACTTTCATGGTTGAATTGGTGATGTGTGTATTCGATTATCATGAATGCTTTCATGGCTATGTGGCATTTTGCTTTGAATAGCAATTGTGTGGAAAACATTCTTGAAATGGCAAGAAAACGATTTGTGTGAAATTGTGCCATACAATGAAAGTGTTCGCCCATGATGTTTCTCATGACAAAAGATTTGCTTCGTGGAATTATAGTCGACCATGAGGTCACTTGAAAGATAAGTTTGGCTTGTGAGCCTTCTGTGATGAGAAACATGTTAGGTGATGGCAAGCTTGAGGAAATAAGATATGAGCCTAAGGGCCTATAGCACCCTGATGCGTAAGAACGCGGGGTTGCAATTCGAATTATACCCTTGTCACGCCCTGACCTCGGCGGGCACGCCAACATCCCACATGGTCGTCAATCTTATAAAGATTAACCTAGGATCCGACGGCAAACTCAAATAGATGCTATATGAAATGCGCATACAAAAGACGTAACAACTCCCAAACATAAAATAAATAACGCTGATAACATAGGATGGGAGTAACCTACAAAACACAAGTCTTTCAAAATAAAAGTCAAGTACAACAAAAGACAAAAGGGTTCGGAGGTTAGAGCCATTGTACATCAAAATACAGACTCCTAATAAACCTAACTAGTCTAGATCACCCATCCGGACATCAAAAGAAAAGATAGACATCCCAACTAGTCGAATTCCTCTTCGACCTCTTCTTCTTTGTCTTCCTCCAGGGGTCTTCATCAAGGCTTTGGATCTGAAAATATTGGTCCAACGATGGGGTGATATAACAATATCAATAAGTCAACTCTAACCCTAAGCTATGCCATTAGTATCTCCAAGCACATTTGAAAACATGCATGTTTTGAAGATAGTTCTTTTGAAACATGACTATCAAGTAACTGGCAAGGCATATGCCAGGCATTTCAGGCATTCATCGACTCATGTCATTCACAAATTAAATTTTCAATTCGAACGTCACAAGCTATACAGGCATATCAAATAATCCATGCACTTCAGGCATTCCAGACAATTCAGGCTTTTCAAGTACGCATACTCATAAATACATCAAGATCATGTTTCGGTCTTTTATCTTTTTTACGCCTATTAGGCGCCGCCCTCCTTGGGCCGCAAGATAATTTGGTCAATCACATGACTCTCGACGTCTTATCGAGATGATTCGATCATCATGACTCTCGTTGCGAGATGATTCGATCATTATAGCGACTCTCGACACTCCGTACCATCGAAATGATTTGATCGACTATAGGACTCTCGCGTCCAAACTTAGAGATGATTCGATTGCTACCTGATTCTCGATTTTTATAGCTTTCGAGATGATTCGATCAAGGTTGAACTCTCTAATCGCTCGATCTCGTCAGGTCAATCGGGATCAAACACCTACGGTGCAATACATTGGCCGAAGTAACCTCATTTGTGATCCTTCTAATTAGTCCCATTTTTCACAACCACATACAACTTCATTCCATCGCTATTGAAGGCACATCATTCAAGCACATTCGGCTCATAAATTCAAGCATGCCATTCGGTCATATGCAAAATTCATGCCTTCACATTAAGCCACACAACCATCGAGTAACCATGCATTTGAATCAAGATTAATCACCGCACGCCTCATTTCACACGTGGCACAACTTCACCGAGCATTCACAGCATTAATTCAAAATTTCCTATGCATGTTAAAGAGACGTTCAATCAAGAAAAGTCATCCATAATCTCAATACATAAAACTGCCCACTATTGACCTCCACGACCAGTTTTATTCCCGTGTAAACTGACATTTTTATATTGACTCTTTGAGAAATCAAACTCTGGAACCTTGTCCTTCATGGTCTTATGGATGTGTGGCCAAAAAAAGGGCTCAATTTGAGCATCTGACGACTTAAAACAAGTCATTTTAAAAACGGTGTGCGCTGAAAATGATGCTCTCGGGTCTTAAGCATATCTCACATCAAAGAGGTCCCTTAAACACTTTCAATTCAACCAAAATTCACCTATTAGTAACCCAACATCCTAACTAAAGGTTAGAATTAACTCACCAAGCTAATAGAGCGAGCAAACTCCTCCAAATGGACGCACAAAGCCTTCCAATCCAACTGGTCAGAACAGTGCAGCTTTCTGCCCTAGGGGATTCCACACACATCGGCATCAAAATCCCTCTTAAACTTCATTATAACCCACATACTCCATGCTGACATCTACTACTACATGTTAGAGTGTCTTACCAATGATTCCAAGGCAAGGCGACACATTGAAAGTCCCCAACAGCTCACGGTCCCTTCGCCGGTCGAAGAAGGCAGATTCTACCCTTGAGAAAATCCATCAAGTTCAACCATTAAAACCCATCTATTTTCAACAAAATTTCAATCTCAAGTCACTAAATCTTAGTAGTAGATCTTAAGAAGATCTTACCACAGGTCGATCTAGAATGGCTCAAGGTCATACAGGGTCCGATTCTGACCTCTTCAAGCTTCGGCGGCTAAACAGGCAAAATGCGGCGATGAATGGCTGAACAAAAGGTTGGAGGTTGTAGAGGAGAGGTTGAGGGTCGTTGTGGTGGTCAGCATTGGGTCGGATGATGGTCGGAAGCCAAGGGCGAGGAGCAGTCGTTCGAGAGAGAGAGAAAGAGTGAGTGAACGAAAGAAAGAGAAAATGAGGGAGAGAGATGGGTAATCGGTTGAGCTTGAGGAAGAAGGGAGAGTTTTTTGCTTAATCTGCAAGACAACAAGAGAAAGAGAGTGGTAGGTGAGGATTTCACACTAATTAATGCATCCTAGGTGCCTAATCTAGGGTCTAAGTAGACTAAACCTCCCAAATTATGATACTTGTCTCCTTCCGCATAAAAATCCTGAACTAAATTGACTAATATACCCTCTAAATTTCAGCCACCAAGGGGTAGGGTGAATAACTAATTTGCCATTGCTTTGTCCTTAAGAGAAAGAATGTCATTCGAGGGGCAAAAGGATAATTTTTCACTTTCAGTCCAAATTTCACTTTTTCAATCTTGGTTACCCTCGATGAGGTAACGTCCAATTCTTTTCGAATGTGGAAATTCTTCATTGTCCGATATCCAATTTCGAGATTAAATTCATGGTCCATTTTTCGTCAATCGTAATTCCAGTCTATCTCAAATCGACGGATGGCTCTTACAGACGTTACGCATATCGACTCAGTGATTCTCATCACATTTAAGATGACTCAAGTCACAGCGACTTTGGTTGTCATGTAATTTTGAGGGTTTATCGCTAGCTCCAACGTTGGCGATCATAAGAGTTCGATTTAGGAGAGGTTTGCAAATCATACGTCGGTTAAACAGAATCACCCGCGCTCCAATCGTATAACACTAGCAATGGATTCCACAATCATTCTTAGATCAGCCTTTATTGACTCTAAATATTTCTTCGGCAATCCTTATGGTCAAAGTGTCATTCTTTATTCGAGTTTCCTAGGTCTACGTACTTATTATACATTGGCCTTTCCCTATTGGTCAGTTAACTCAAGATTGATCAGCTCCGAGCGTAATAAAACTGAAATACGTCAATAGATATCTCCTCATTCACACATCTCGAAATGGTCAAGAATTTAGAATGTCACAACCATGATGCGTCAGAACACGGGATAAGCTTGTTACTTATCAACACGAGCCCTGATATGATATTTGAAACCTGATGCATCAGAACGCAGATCAATTCATTGAGTTGAGAAGTGGTGATGGAATAGGAATAAATTTCTGGTTTATTAATATGATTTTTGTGCTAGTACGCAAAGCTTGGTCATATTGCTATGTATGTCTTGAGTTGCGACTATTTTCTGTCAATTATGACGATGTGCTTTGATGTTTGAGTGCCGTGTGCTATTTTTCTAATGAGTTCTTGCATATTATTTTTAAAAAATTTTCTGGAGGTACTGACGGCTTGGTCTAGGTTTAGGGCTAGCTTACTAAGATGTAAATCTCACCCCGTCGTGAGACCCTCTTTTCTTTCAGACCCTGAACCCTGAAGATGTTGCCTATATGCCTAGGCGATCCTAAGGACGTAACTGCCTCTTTCGAAGAATTTCCAGATAATCAGGGTGTCGTATATGTTAGGAAAGGGACCACAGTTTAGGTGGATGAAGGGGGAGAGCATTGGAAGCCTTACCGCTATGAGGCATGGTTTCGTCGAGTCGAAGATAGTACTATTGGCTCACTAAAGCCTTCAAAAGTTCCTAAAGGAGTTGTCCTGATTGGTGTCACCCTATTCGTGATGAGGTCGAGGTCGAGGTAGTTGGCTCAAGAAACGTTTTAGAGAAGACCCCGACTGTTGAGGAGGACATTGAGGTGACTGAATTATCTTCTTCTGAGAGTGATGAGGAGGATGACTCCATGGAAGTGCGTTCCAAGAGCTTTTCTAATAATGATCCCGACGAAGACGAAGACAAAAACGAAGACGAAGACGAGGCTAGTAGTTCTGTTTAGTAACCTTAGTAGTCGTGGGTTCTTTTGGGACACCGTCTTTTGATTAGATATTTTTGTTAGGATCTCGGAGCTGTCTTTTATCTTGGCCCTTGGTTTCCTTCAATCCCCACTAGGTATTTTGTTCTTGGCCCTTTTTCCATTGATCGTTTGTAATTAAACTTTGATATTTTATGATATGCCCGGTTTATAGTTATCCCGAGTCATCTTATTTTATTTCCGTCTGGGTTTGTTGTTGTATCCGCTTGCGCATATGCATTCATTCGTGAATCGATTGCCAATTGGTTCCTGGGGTTATTAAAACGGTTTTGAATCGGGGTGGCGCTTCCGTTCCAAGGAATGCGGGACGTGATAAATCAGCGGATCGGAATCATTTATTGTTTGCAATGTGGGCTCTTAATCTGTAGCCTTCGAGGCATGTTCATTTTACGTGATATACTTCTCTGATCAGTGATTCAAGTTTGATATCAAGGCTTGATGATCCAGCACAATTGATGTGCAAATGTACGTGTACGACGGTTTAATTGACGTATGGTTGTAATCTACATTTCATGTTTATTGGTATGTGGATCTATTTAATTCTGCTTCGATTATAGATCTTGATTAGCAATTTTGTACGAAATTCCCATCAATATTCAAAAAAAAATTACAGATGAATATAATAAAAAAATCTCAAACTATTATATTTGAGACTTTTCACCCTCAAGTAATTTTCGTGTTTGCACTAATACACTCATGACTTACAAAAAACTAATTTTCGAGTCAAAAATTATTAATTGGTATACCAGTTGCAAATTTATTCTCCATGAACCTCCATTCCATACTCCCATTAGATTATCGATGTTGAAAAATACTTGGATATCGACTCATCTGATTTTCAGTGTAAAATCGAAAAATTGGATTCGAGGGGATCGGTTCGGTTCCAAGTTCCAAAAATTAAGGGACCTAAGATTCGGAACCTCAAACCTAGAACAAATTTTCGTGTTTTTCTAGGCATATATCTTCACGCTATCCTATAATATTCCAAGTGTTCTATGATAAGTGGATAATATGGAACCACTGTAAGCTTTCATTTTCGACGATACTTATGACTAAAATTTTTACTTTGTTAATATTTCATATTTTCATGCATCTAAATATGAATTGTGGTTAGTGGATTGTGGCAACAAGTAGTGGTAATAAAAGATAATGATTCACTGTAATCATCATTCTATTAATAATACATGTGAACTTGGGTAGATCCTAGAACCGACCTTGGAACCTATGACAGCGACAAGGTAGGATATGTAGGGTATGTTCCAGGCAGGGTTGTGCAACGAAATCAATAACCTACCGAACCACCCAAAATCGGACAGGCCCGATCTAGATTTGGTGGCCCCAAGGGAATCGATCCTGTTCTCAATTCTAATAGGCTGAAACTGGTGGGTACTAGTTCGATTCCCGGTTCCAAGTATGGAACCACCCACTAGCCCACTTGGACTGGGCCAACAACATATATACACAACATATTAATTTTTAAGAAAAATTTAAACTATAAATCTCTGATCTTGCTTGTCAATCATCTTATCTCATCTCGGTCTCACTCGTCTCAACTCTCTTAAGCAATCCCCTTTGTCAGTCCGTCTATCGCTTCTCAACTTCCATCAACTCATGACTACACCTTTGGACATGGCTCACGGCCTCGCTTCACTCTCTTACTCTAGGTGCGGTTCTCACCCTCTTTGATGGCCGAAATCTTTGAGTCTTCAGCTCAAATTTCGTGGAGGCTTAGTAGGCACAAATAGCTTTCTATGGTAAAAATTGAGGATTTATTTGATAAGTTTTTTACCGCGAACCGGCCTTGAACATTTTGGACAGAATCTGCCGGTATTCTGATCCTAGGCGATCTGGCGACTTCGGACGACTTTCCAGCGACCAACCGACTCCAAACGACCGGTGAGCCTCCCAAACCCTTAAGTAGACATTATAAGAGGTAGGATAGTGTATAATTGATGGATTTGGAGTAGATTAGGACTGGTTGGACCCGGCATGAACAGAACCAAATGGAACCGGTTCAATGCCGGGCCAAACCGAATCTATTGAAGGCCTTGGGCGATGGTTTTGAGCTGTAAATTGATGATTGTGATGTGATGAAGTGTTGAGGGTTGAGTTATGGATGATTTGGATTGATAATTGAGGAATTGGACTTGAAAATTGACGAATCGATTGAATATTCTAGGTTGCGCGACAAATTGACCCTTGGAGTTGGTGTTGGCCGAAACTTGAAGCTCAAAGAGGAGTAATTGGTGTTTTCAAGCTAAGGTAAGGAAATTTCTAAACCGAGGCTAGGGGGAATGGACTCGATTGGGTAAGTCGAGGGTCGATTGGAATGGTTTATGAGAAATTGTCAAATGGGATAGTTTTAATATGCCCTAAGACGTTAAGGGATGATTGTATGACATTGTCTATACTTGAGTTGTCTGTCATGTCTGATTATTACTTGAATCGCTTTGCATGCCATGAGTGCTCACATTGTGTATGGGTGGCATCTACTGTTGTAAGTGAATTAAATTATAATGACATGGCATGAACATGGCATGGCGGGGCCTTGAGGCGTGTGAGACGCGGGGCGGGAGGTTGAGACCCTGATGCGACGAGGTCGCGGGGTGAGGTATGGTTGGTGGCGCCCCAATGCGACGAGGTTGCGGGGTGAAATATGGTTGGTGGCGCCCTGATGGGACGAAGTCGTAAGGTTGAGATAGCCACGGTCCTGATGCGATCTAATCTCGAGACGGAGTATGAATTAAGGAACTTTTCATGGAGATTCATCGGGACCTGATGTGTTTACGCGGGTCACCGATGACGGTCTGATGCGTTTACGCGGATCAAGTCGGAGCCGACTAGTTCGCGGGCTAAAGAATGAGGCAAGCGAAGGTTGATGGACATGGTAAAGTAACAGGTTGAGAGTGCATGTACATCTGATTGTGGCACGAGATCATAACTGCATGCCTGTCTTTTGTATGTCTTTGTTTCTTGATTATGATTGATATGCCTGTATAATTATTGAGTTTGGATCTGTTGAGGGATGCGATTACCTGAGTGGACTCTCAACCTGACCTAGGGTTAGGTTTTTCTTACTGAGATGTGTATCTCACCCCTTTTAGGGAAATCTTACTTTACAGATCATAGGTCATAACTATGTGGTCAATACGTTTTAGGGACCCGAAGGAGATAACGACTTATTTTGATGAGTTCCCGGACAAACAGGGGAACATCTATGTTAGGAAGTGTACTATCGTATGAGTCGACGAGGGTAAGCCTGAATGGAAGTCTCACAGGTTCGAGACGTGATTCAAGAGGGAAGGGGACACACAGACTGGGCCACTGAAGCCTCACGAGGTGCCTCCGGGTGTCATACCCGACTGGTGCCAGACTGTAGCGGAGCAGGAGTTGCCCGAGGGGTTGGTAATAGGTTCTAGAAACGAACCAGAGCGGACACCGACCATGGAGTTACCGAGGAGCAGGAGCAAGAGGAGGTCATTGTTTTGGAGGCGTCCAAGGGTGACCTCACTGAGCCGTCGTAAGAGGCGACTATAGAGGATTCAGTGGAGGTTCCGTCTGAGACGTTTTCTAAGTACGAGCCGACCGAGGACGCAGAGGATACGGATGACTCCAACAGCTCATCCTAGCATACTTCAGTGGGCGGATCAATCTTGGCTGGCGACCTAACCCCGCTCCTGAGGGATTTTGTGGATATTTCCTTTTGATATGCTTACCCTGTAGCCTTTTTGTGTAGCAGGTTTAGTATTCGGGTTATATGAAGGGTACGTCTTGATGTATGAATGTATATGCTATCCAGGTCCCACTTAATCTATATATGTATTGTACGGGGATGCATTGGAGTATCGTTTATGTATGCGTGATTTATTTATTATGTCTCTCGACTCCTATTGGTGGATCTTGGGACCGCTGAGAGACTATTGATGGTTTGCTTGCAGGGATGCTCGCGTGCTCGTGCCCGGGATGCGAGGCGTGACATCCACGCTTATTTGGTATCAGAGCAAGATCAGCTCGATACAAAGTGAATTGAGGAATGGAGTAATGAGGAGGATTAAGTTGGGACTAAGGCGGATAGCGGGATCTTAAGAGACTAGTCAGGGTAAGACATGGGATACCTAGCATGTGACCTGACACCTATGGATGGTGTGACCTTGGTAAGATTGTGGCAAGGTATAAGGATTAAGTTCTCTGCTTAGGATTGAAGGTCATTTCTGGACCTTGGCTTGCCTGATGGATGAAAGTGATTAGTTTTAGTGAATCATTGGAGCAGATGGAAATGAGAAATGGCCATGGGCCATTGGTTGAAATGTTTCTGAAATTGATGTATGGAGTATTGTTGTTGCATAACCGTTTCTGTTAAGGAATAGTTAGCAACTCTGGATTGGATGAATGAGTAAGTTACTAACTCATTGTTGAATTTGTGGTGGATCAAGTTCAATAGAAAGAAGCGAGGATGAGTAACCCATCCAGAAGACCTGGAAGACCAAGAGGCGGAGCCTCTAGCTTGAGGCCGCCCGTAGCTGAGGATCCAAGAGTGGATGGTCTATTGAGGGCAATGGAGGGACTCAGAGACATCATAGAGAGGCAGACCTAGGATCGGGACTCTGCCATAGCCCAGGCAGTAGGAGCTGCCCTAACAGCCGTGAATACCAACACTGGCAACGCTGGTGGAAGTGGAAGTCAGGGTGAACCGAATCAAAGCAACGAAACTGTGAACCATCAAGAGGAAATAGTGGTGGCCAGACAGATGAGCCAACTGGTGGAGCAGTTCATGAAACTGAAACCGACGCAATTTGATAGGATTGGAGATCCCGAGCTAGTGCCTAGGTGGATAGAGAAATTAGAGAAGACTTTTGGAGTGCTAAGATGCACAGATGAGGAAAAGGTATTGTTGGCTGTATACCAACTGGAGGGTACAGCAAATGACTGGTGGGCTACCACCAAGGACGCAGTTCTCCCCGAAGGAGTGGCCCTGAACTAGAATGCTTTCAAGACGGCCTTTAATGATAAGTATTTCTCAAAAACGGCCAGAGAAAGGAAGCAGGTGGAGTTCCTGCAACTACGTCAAAACCAGCTGACGATAGACCAATACGAGGCTGAGTTCACGAGACTTTCGAGATATGTGCCTCGATCTGTGGAGGACCCTTTAGAGAAGGCAAAGAGGTTTAGGGATGGTCTGAGGCTAAAGCTCCGTAGCCAGATGATCGCCTTAAATCTGAGGACTTACCAGGAGATATATGAGCGAGGCCAATGATTGAACGGGATCTGAGGGAAAGGAATACCGCCCCTGGATCGCGGTTCCCATCGTTTAGAGACAATTGCCAAATGGGCAAGAAGCCGATGGCGAATAACAGACGTTTTGTGCCGCTCGCAAGGAAGAAAATAGTGAAACCGCCAAACCCGGCGAACTGGAGCTATAGGCTGTGTGGCAGAAGGCATGGGAATGGGCCATGCCCAGTGAGGACAGGACCATGTTTTAAATGTGGCCAGCTGGGCCACCAGATGAGGACGTGTCCAAACCAAGCTCCGACAAACAGATCGCAAGGACAGCGACCGCAAGCTGGACCGTCGACTACCGTAACTCAGATAGAACAGAACAGACCACTGGCAAAAGGCAGGGTATATGCTGTAGCCCGCAACGAGGTGGAGGATGCTCTAGGACTGGTCACAAGTACGGTCTACTTATGCAACCAGACTGCTTATGCATTGTTTGACCCTAATGCCACACATTTATTCGTGTCTGCCCGGTTTGCTGAATTAGTAGGCATAAAATTGGAACCGTTGAGCATGATCTTGCATGTTACCACACCCTTAAGGGATAATACGATAGTTTCGTTGGGCCGTGCTTGTTGCGAGATAGTGATTGGGGGAAATAAAGAAAGTATTGACTTAGCAGTATTGCCCATGTTTGACTTCGACGTAATAATAGGAATGGATTGGTTGGACAAGCAGGGGGCCATAGTAGACTATGCCAGTAGAACAATCCGGTTTTATCCGAGAGGCCGCCCTAGCTTTGAATTGGTGGGAAGTCGAGAAGGAATCTCGATTCCCTTAGTCTCATCTTTGGAAGTAACTAAGTTGATGTCTGAAGTATGTCGGGCATACTTAGCAGCAGTAATGGACACGACTACCAAAGAGCCAAAGATAGAAAGTATCTTGGTAGTGCGTGAGTTTCCGGATGTGTTTCCCCAGGAATTACCAGGATTACCACCAGAACGAGAAATAGAGTTTGTAATTGAGTTAGCCCATGGGACGGAGCCAATATCGAAAGCACCGTACTGGATGTCCCTGTTAGAATTTGTACAGATGCAAAAGTTGTTAGACAAGGGATTCATTCGACCAAGCGCTTCACCATGGGAAGCACCGGTGCTGTTTATAAGAAAGAAAGATGGATCTTTGCGGCTATGCATTGACTACCGGCAGCTGAATCAGGTGACGGTGAAGAACAAGTACCCGTTGTCGAGGATTGATTATCTATTCGATCAATTGCAAGGAGCAGCTGTATTTTCGAAGATTGACTTGAGGACTGGGTATCACCAGCTGAGGATCAAGAAGGAAGACATACCTAAGACTGCCTTCAGGACGAGGTATGGTCATTATGAGTTTACGATGATGCATTTGGACTGACTAACGCCACAGCTGCTTTCATGGACTTGATGCATCGAGTATTCAAGGAGTTTCTAGACAGATTCGTCATAGTTTTCATCGACGATATCTTAATTTACTCGAGGAGCGATGCAGAACATGAAGAGCATTTAAGAATTGTACTAAGGACCTTAAGGGAACATTTATTGTATGCGAAGCTAAGCAAGTGTGAATTTTGGCTGAACAGGGTAGCATTTCTGAGTCATGTAGTGTCTGGTGAAGGGATTGAAGTGGACCCTGCAAAGATAGAGGCTATAACCAATTGGCCGAGGCCTACTACAGTCACGGAGGCCAGAAGTTTCTGGGACTGGCAGGATATTATAGGCGCTTTGTGGAAAAATTATCATCCATAGCCATCCCACTGACACGGTTGACGAAAAAGGAAACGAAGTTTGAATGGACTGCTAGATGTGAGCAAAGTTTCCAAGAGCTTAAGTATAGATTAACGACCGCGCCAGTGCTGACCATTCCGTCGGGACCGGGAGGATATGAGATTTACAGTGATGCTTCGCTGAAAGGATTAGGTTGTGTATTGGTGCAGCACGGCAGGGTAGTAGCCTATGCATCCAGGCAGTTGAGGCCACACGAGATGAATTACCCTGCCCACGATTTGAAGTTAGCGACAATCGTGTTTGCCTTGAAAATTTGGAGGCACTACCTTTATGGCAAGAAGTTTCAGATATATACAAACCACCAGAGTTTAAAATATTTATTTTTCCAGAAAAAGTTGAACATGAGGTAGCGCAGGTGGATGGAGCTGTTGAAAGATTATGATTGTGAGATATTATATCACCCTGGGAAAGCGAACCGAGTAGCAAATGCCTTAAGTCGAAAGTCAAGTATTGCATGCCTGCTAGTGAAAAGTTGGTCGAAGATAGAGGATTTGAGAGATTATGAATTCAGATTAGAGGTCGATCAGTTATCCAGTTTGATAGCGACTCTGAGGGTGGAACCTGAGATTCAAGAAGGGATTAAGGCATTACAGTCTATGGACTCGGAGATTCAGAAAATTGTCGAGATGGACGCAACGAAGAGGAAGCCGGAATTTCAAGTGTTTGAGGACGAAATTTTGAGGTTTCGAGGACGATTGTGTGTACCAAAGGATGAAGGACTCCGAGAAAGAATCTTGTCAGAAGCTCATCGAAGCAACTATAGTGCCCACCCTGGGAGTACAAAGATGTACCAGAATCTACGACAACACTATTGGTAGAACGGAATGAAGGTAGACGTGGCAAAATATGTAGCTAAGTGTTTGACTTGCCAGCAAGTGAAGGCGCAGCACTGTAAACCTGGAGGACTGCTGCAGCCGCTGGAAATTCCAAAATGGAAGTGGGAGCACATAATCATGGATTTCATAATGGGACTTCCGAGGAGTTAGAGAGGTCACGACTCGATATGGGTAGTCATAGACCGATTGACCAAGTCCGCCCACTTCATTCCTGTACGAAAGGACTTCGCCATGGATAAGTACGCAGAGCTGTACATGAGGCAAATGGTAAGATTACACGGAGTGCCGGTGACGATCACCTCGGATAGGGATCCGAAATTCACGGCGAATTTTTGGAAGAGCCTGCAAGAAGCTATGGGGACCCGACTACAGTTCAGTACGGCATATCATCCCCAGACAGATGGACAGTCAGAAAGGATGATCCAGACGCTCGAGGGCATGTTGAAAGCGTGCGTCATTGATTTCAAAGGAGGATGGGAAGAGCAGTTACACCTGGTAGAGTTTGCGTACAATAATAGCTACCAGCAGAGTATACAGATGGCATCGTTTGAGGCACTCTATGGCAGAGCCTGCAGAACACCGATTTGCTGGGACGAGGTAGAAGAAAGAAGTATCATAGGCCCTGAATTGGTAGAGCAATCGGTAGAAGTAATGAAGATCATCCGGGATAAACTGAGGATGGCGCAGAGTCGCCAGAAGAGCTATATAGACAAACGGCGCAAGGCTCTGGAGTTTCAAGTAGGCGATCATGTCTTCCTCAAGGTTTACATTGGCCTACCGACTTGCTCTGCCGCCAAATCTATCCCAGGTACATAACGTATTCCATGTGTCGATGCTAAAGAAGTACGAACCTGACCCGACATATGTACTAGATTACGATACCATAGAAGTGGACGACAGAGTATCGTACGTGGAGAAACCAATAAGAATCGACCAGAATGAGCAAATCCTTAGGAATAAAAAGATTCCACTGGTCAAAGCAATATGGGAGCACCATGGAACTGAAGGTGCCACATAGGAAAACAAAGAGACGATGAGGCAACAGCACCCCCATTTGTTTGAGTAATTAAGTGTAATGTGAATTTCGAGGACGAAATTTTTGTAAGGGGGAAGAGTTGTGACATTCTGATTTTCAATCAATTTCAGACTCTGTAATGAGAAGTTTATATATATCAAGCGATGTAATTAAGTTGTATTCTGCTCAAATCTAATCAATTTGAGTAGACTGACCAAAGGGGAAAGGCTAACGCGAGACGAGGTACGTGGATCTAGGCGACTCGGATAGGAAATGGCGCTTTGACCATAAGAATTGTGGAAGGGATATTTAGAACCGCCAATGGGCTGATCTAAGAACGATCAAGGGTTACCATGCGAGTGTCATACGACAAGAGCGCATGTGATGTCGCTTAACCAGCATATAATTTGCAAAATTATCCTAAATTGGACTGTGACGATCGAGACCATAGGGACTAGTGATAAACCCTCACAATTACATGACAACCAAATCCGCCATAAATTGACAAGCCCTAAACGCGATGAGGATCACGGGGTCGATACGCGTAATGTCTGCAAAAGCCGCCCGTCAGTTCGGGATAGGCTGGAATCACGTCTGATAGAGAAAACTATCAGAAACAAGTCTTGAAAAGTTTGAAATGGAAAATCAAGAATTTCAACGTCATTTGGATTGGCTGTCGCCTTATCGAATAATCCTAGAACGAGAAAAACGACGTTCGGAACGTCGGGAGTAAAATGACCGTTTTGCCCCTCAAGCTTGGAACTTTATCTTTATAATTGAAGAAGGGCAAATTGGACATTATACCCATCCATGGCTACCGAAAATCAAGGGGATTATGGGCCATTGGATCTCCATGGGGAAGACAAATGCTAAGTGTCAAGGGATCAAAGGGCCATGGTCATGTCACCTTCTTCCACACCTAACATTCAACTCCCCTTGACCAAGCTTGGATTTAAATTCTCTCTCTCCTCATCCTCATTTGGTCGAACCACCCACCTCAAACCACTGAAAACCTCCTCAGTTTCTGCTACTCGCCAACCACCCCGGAGCCTTCTGTTCGCCAGCCACGATCGCCATCTCCGGTCACCACCTCCCGCCGGCCAACCACCCAGACAAATATCCACGTCTTGCCGACGTCATCCAATAAGAATCAGGCCTTTTGGAGCACTGTGGAGTTCTAGGCAAGCAATCTCCCGAGAGCCGACAGATTAGGAACCAACCAGAGGTAGGTGCGGTTCTCACCCTCTTTGATGGCCGAAATCTTTGAGTTTTGAGCTCAAATTTTGTGAAGCCTTAGTAGACACATATAGCTTTCTGTGGTAAAAATTGGGGATTTATTTGATAATTTTTTTACCACGAACCGGCCTTGAACATTTTGGACAGAATCTGCCGGTATTCTGATCCTAGGCGATCCGGCGACTTCGGACGACTTTCCGGCGACCAACCGACTCCAAACGACCAGTGAGCCTCCCAAACCCTTAAGTAGACATTATAAGAGATAGGATAGTGTATAATTGATGGATTTGGAGTAGATTAGGACCGGTTGGGCCCGGCATGAACAGAACTGAATGGTACCGGTTCAATGCCGGGCCATGCCGAATCTATTGAAGGCCTTGGGCGATGGTTTTGAGCTGTAAATTGATGATTGTGATGTGATGAAGTGTTGAGAGTTGAGTTATGGATGATTTGGATTGATAAATTGAGGAATTGGACTTGGAAATTGACGAATCGATTGAATATTCTAGGTTGCGTGACAAATTGACCCTTGGAGTTGGTGTTGGCCGAAACTTTGAAGCTCAAAGAGGAGTAATTGGTGCTGTCAAGCTAAGGTCAGGAAATTCCTAAACCGTGGCTAGGGGGAATAGACTCGATTGGGTAAGTCGAGGGTCGATTGGAATGGTTTATGAAAAATTATCAAATGGGATAGTTTTAATATGTCCTAAGATGTTAAGGGACGATTGTATGACATTGTCTATGCTTGAGTTGTCTGTCATGTCTGATTATTACTTGAATCGCTTTGCATGCCATGAGTGCTCATATTGTGTATGGGTGGCATCTACTGTTGTAAGGGAATTAAATTGTGATGACATGGCATGAATATGGTATGACGGGGTCTTGAGGCATGTGAGACACGGGGCGGGAGGTTGAGATCTTGATGCAACGAGATCGCGGGGTGAGGTATGGTTGGTGGCGCCCTGATGCAACGAGATCGCGGGATGAGGTATGGTTGTTGGCTCCTTGACGCGACGAGGTCATGGGGTGAAGTATGGTTGGTGGCGCCCTGATGCGACGAAATCGCAGGGTTGAGATAGCCACGATCCTGATGCGATCTAATTGCGGGACGGAGTATGAGTTAAGGAACTTTTCCTGGAGATTCATCGGGACCTGATGCGTTTACGCGGGTCATCGATGACGGTCTGATGCGTTTACGCAGATCGAGTCTGAGGCGACTAGTTCGCAAGCTAGAGAATGAGGCAGGCGAAAGTTGATGGACGTGGTGAAGTAACAGGTTGAGAGTGCATGTGCATCTGATTGTGGCACGAGATCATAATTGCATGACTGTCTTCTGTATGTCGTTGTTTCTTGATTATGATTGATATGCCTATATAATTATTGAGTTTGGATCTGTTGAGGGATGCGATTACCTGAGTGGACTCTCAACCTGACCTAGGGTTAAGTTTTTCTTACTGAGATGTGTATCTCACCCCTTTTGGGGAAATCTTACTTTACAGATCCTAAGTCATAACTGTGTGGCCAATACGTTTTGGGGACCAGAAGGAGATGAAGACCTATTTTGATGAGTTCCCGGATAAACAGGGGAACGTCTATGTTAGGAAGTGTACTGTCGTATGGGTCGATGAGGGTAAGCTTGAGTGGAAGTCTCATAGGTTCGAGGTGTGGTTCAAGAGGGAAGGGGACACACAAACTGGGCCACTGAAGCCCCACGAGGTGCCTCCGGGTGTCATACCTGACTAGTACCAGACTGTAGCGGAGCAGGAGTTGCCCGAGGGGTCGGTAGTAGATTTTAGAAACGGACCAGAGCGGACACCGACCATGGAGTTTACCGAGAAGCAGGAGCAAGAGCAGGAGGAGGTCATTGTTTTGAAGGCATCCGAGGGTGACCTCGTTGAGCCGTCGTAGGAGGCGACTATAGAGGATTCAGTGGAGGTTCCGTCTGAGACGTTTTCTGAGTACGAGCCGACTGAGGAAGCAGAGGATACGGATGACTCCAGCAGCTCATCCTAGGATACTTCAGTGGGCGGATCAATCTTGACTGGCGACCTGACCCCGTTCCTAAGGAATTTTGTGGATGTTTCCTTTTGATATGCTTACCCTGTCGCCTTTTTGTGTAGCAGGTTTAGTATTCGGGTTATATGAACGATACATCTTGAAGTATGAATGATATATGCCATTCAGGTCCCACTTAATCTATATATGTATTGTACGGGGATTCATTGGAGTATCGCTTCCGTATGCGTGGTTTATTTATTATGTCTCTCGACTCCTATTGGTGGATCTTGGAACCGCCGAGAGACTATTGATGGTTTGCTTGCAGGGATGCTCGTGTGCTCGTGCCCGGGGTGCGGGGCGTGACATAATATGATGGTGTCGATGAAGTACACTGATTGTGGAGCATGATAGGAGCCAATTACTTTTTGATGTTATCTCCCCGCAATTTTTATATTTTGAAATGAAAAATGTAAGAAACTGGTTATTAATATATTTAAAGTAAGTATTTTGTCAATTTGCATAGCGATTTTTATTGAATGCTTGTGACAGGTTAGCGAAACCTTACGAGGCCATACCATGTAAGCTTATACCTATCGTGTTCTGTATGCAAGTGTATGATGACATGTTTTCTATTTGAGTCTTCAAGCATGTGCCAAGTATAATATATGCATCATAAGAGATTAAAACAAAACACGTTAGTCGAAGGTAGCGCTTTAGGACGCTATTGGTTCTGTTAGGTATCTCGGGTGTGGATGTGACAACATGTCTTAGTATCGAGGAATGTCGGTAGGGCCTGAGCTGGTGCCAAGACGGGTCATTACACTTGGCTCTAGGGTGATAATCACCCACCCTAGAACCTGGGAACAAATCATCGTTAGTTTCAGGTGTCAAAAAATAATGAACATATTCTGACTGGTAGATTCTAAATTCCAGGTAAAACATATATTAAACTTAAAACCACTCATCTCTAGTGGAATTTCAGCATAAATGTATGGACCTTGCCCCAATTCTATCTTCGAACTTAAATGGCTATGACACATATATCTCATTTGTAACTACTTTGCATATTATTATCAGACTATTGCTTATTTTGTCTCCTTTAAATTGACTTGGAGATATCAATTGGCTTAACATTTGAGAAAATGGTGAAATGTGCTTCCTTTTAACTTGGTGATGTAAAGTCTTAATAAGGACAAAAGCACCAAAACTAATGAAATAGCAAGAGCACTCATGCAACTCCATGAATGGGCAAATTGGAGGTTGTATTTGAAGGGATGTATCGCAAACCGATTCAGAACGAATACACAGATAATAGAAGAGAAATAAACGATGCACAATTTATCCAAGTTTACCTTAGAATAAGGCTACGACCTGTGAAGAGATTTCACTATTTTTTTATTTACAGTTGCACAACTCATTACAGTTATCAATAAAAAAAACGAGCATAAATATATGTACTAAACGGGTCCAAAACCTAAACCTGCACGAAACACTTTGATCCCACAACAAATACCAATTTAAACAGAAGCATTGCCCTTTGATCGGTCAACGAGACCCTTGTATTGAGGGGCACTGCCCCCGAACCCCCACATTCCATGTGCGGGGATCATATGTCATTGGATCATACTTTATTGCGAAAATCGACTATTGTATGTATGTGATTCGGTCTATGTGATCCACGTCTATAGGAAAAGCAGTAAAAAATTTCACTATAGATTGTACAATAGAGATTACAACCACACTTGAGTTACTCAAACACTCTTAGTATTTCCTAGCTTGAAGTACTCCAATAACTTGCACAACGCTTGGCCCCATAATTTCTTGTTAAATAATCTTTCAATTTCATAAAAGAATTATGCAAAATCTTAACTCAAGACTCAATTTGTTTTAACACTCTCTTCATGAAGAAGCATCCTCGTTGATGCTCTTTACAATGAAATTCTATATAGAAAAGAAAAAGATCTAAATTTCTTTTTTAGTCAGAACAAGATCCAAAATAAGAAGCCTCTTTTTAGGTAATCTCCTCGAACTAGGAAACCATTCAATTAAGAAATCTATTCCAATTAGGAAACCTACATGAATTTTCCTTTTTTGGACTCTAACTCAAGACATATTATTAAATTCTCCACCTTGTTCATTGAGCATGATTATTTTTTACAAAGTTCAGGGGTTAAATTGAATATATATCAAAATTTCAGGGGTCTACAGTGAATAAATTTAAAATTTAGGGATCACACATCTATGTTGGGCTAAAGTTAAAAGATCATATTGAATAAATTAAAAATGTAGAGATCATATTATATATTGAATCAAAATTTAAAGATTAGTTGTGATATTTTCTTTTAATTCTACGGAGATAGATCTTTTCTTTTTTTTTCTGCTAATTCAAGAGACAGTGTCCCTTGTCAGTAAGAACAACGCTAACACATGAAGATCAATTTTGATGGGGCAATAGAAGAAGAACAAGGGAGAAATAGCTGCCATAGCAAGGAACTAGTGATCGTAACGATTGATTCCATGTCTCTCTAGTCGACGATTGCCTTCTCTAGACGTGAGCACTCATATGCATAGCCTTTCGATAATACTCAAGAACCGCTCTAATTGATTCTCCTTGTTCTTCTTCCAACCTCCTCCATTTCATTCAGCTCTGTATTGATGATCAATCTCTGAGACTGATCCGACAGTCCCATGTTCGAGTTCTCATTGATGGCTTCGCTCGGAACCCTTATTTGGGAACCAAGCTCATGTCCACATACACCGCTTGTAAGAGGTTACGTGATTCGAAATTGGTTTTTGATTCGTTTGAGGACAAGAACATTTATTTGTGGAACACGTTGATTAATAGGTGTGCAAAGAGTAATACATACGAGGTTGCTTTTAAGCTGTTTGATCAAATGTGTCTGAGGAATGTGGTTCCTGACGATTATACGCTCACAACGTTGTTGAAAATTGCGAGCGAGTATGCGGATTTGGCTGCTGGGAAAGCCGTTCATGCGAAGAGTGTGAGGATTGGATTTCTATGGGATGTTGTCGCAAATTCTCTAATGTCTATGTACTACAAATGTGGAGAACTGAATGAAGCAAATAAACTGTTCAATGAAATGCCAAAGAGAAACATCAGTTCTTGGAATGTACTGGTAACAGGGTATTCAAGCTTAAATTACAATAACAACGGTAAAGCAGTATGGAAAGTTATACAAAACATGCAGAACGTTGGGTTAAAACCAGATGGATTCACAATTTCAAGTCTTTTGCCATTGTGTATCCACGGTACTGACAAATGTGATCATGGCAGGGAGTGACAAATGTGATCATGGTAGGGAGCTTCATGGTTATATATTGAGGAACGAGTTGGAGTATCTTCCATATGCAGATGTTCACTTGGGTTGTTGCTTGATAGACATGTAGTCCAAGAAGAACAAGGTGGACGCTGGGAAAAGGGTATTTGGACGAATGAAATCTAAAAATGCATATGCTAGGACAGCAATGATCAATGGTTATGTAATTGTTGGAGATTCTAAGGAAGCTTTTTCTCTTTTTAGGGAAATGACAGTGATGCTTGGTGTGAAACCCAATGACATATCTCTTGTAAGCATTCTCCTTGCTTGCGTAACAAATGCTAGTTTATCAGCTGTGAGAGAGATTCATAGTTTTGCCATTAGAAAGAAAATGGATCATGGTGTCTCATTGTCTAATGCTTTGATAGATACATACTGCAAATCAGGGGGCTTACTTTCCGCAAGGATAATATTTGATGTTTCTTCTTTTAAGGATGCGGTCTCTTGGAGTTCCATGATTTCTGGATATGGACTTAATGGGAAGGGTAAGAAAGCCATGCTTCTGTACAATGAGATGCTACAGTTGGGAATCAACCCTGACATGATAACAGTAGTAGGGGTTTTTGCTGCCTGTGGTTGGTCCAGATTGGTCAATGAAGGGCTTAACATATATAGCTCAGCAATAAATGACTACGGGATTGAACCAACAGTACAGATCTGCGTTTGTGTCGTTGACATATTAGGTCAGTCAAATCAGCTTGACCATGCACTGCGATTTATAGAGAATATGCATGTGGAAGCTGGTCCGAGTGTTTGGGGGCTCTTGTCAATGCTTTTGTAATGCACGGGAACCATGAGATGAGAGACTTGGCTTATAGACTCCTTGTTCGAATGGAACCTGGGAATCCTTCGAATTATGTGTATTTATCTAATCTCTATGCTTCCTCAAGGAAATGGGATGTGGTAGCTGGTGTGAGTAAAATGATGCATGGAAAGGGTTTAAGGAGGGAACCTGGATGCAGTTGGATTGTTACTAATGGTAGGACTAACTGCTTCTATGTCGCTGATAAGGTACATACTGCTTCTCGTTCCATCAATGAGATGCTGGATAGCCTTATGGGGGTAATGAAAGGAATTATTTATTATGCTGACAACGAGAATAAGATATAGATCTTTCAGCATTTCGTAGTTAATGAACCATGCTGATGGGATTCTTAGCTGAAGAGAACTCCAAAGGACTTTTGATGTGAGGAATGGTTTAAGATAATTTCAATCCCTCGGTATCCGTATGAAATTCTCCCTTTCACGCTTGAATTCTTTAATAAAGTTATTTAATGCCACTCCTCTTAACTTGTAATTTCGTATCTTTAACCTTCTAGTTCTTTTGGAGCCAAGAATATGGTTTTCAGACTTCTACATATTCTGACAAGGAGCCACGGAAGTTGAGTCATGACCCTGACCTAAAGCTTTTTGCTTGTTTGCTTGATTTATTGATGCGCTCTTTGCTCGGGGAGCTACATACCGGAATTGTTAATCAAGGATTTTGTATATAGCTAGAACGTCAATCCAGAAAACATATGGAATTCGAGGATTACTCCTTGGGGAGTGAATTGGATGATCGGGCAGAGGGATGCCCCCCTCCTGTGTCACAATGTCAAACAGATGTAATTGAAAGTAATTATCGTGAAAGTGAAAGTATACATATTTGAGCTACTGATATATCTTTGCAGTTGATTGGCTGTAACTTAGTCATCTTCTTTTATGCCAAATCACATTTCCCGTGTGCTAAATAGCAATATGTAGGAATTTGATGACCATACCTGTATCTTCTCTAAGGCTTAGCTTTCTTCTGAGCTACAGCCTTCAACCACTGGACCACTTCCTGCATGCTGGATTGTTTTGCTGAGGAATAGAGGGAGCATAAGAGAGTCAGTTTGATCGTCCCTTCTTCCTCATTCTCACCACTGTCTCCCTGCGATTGGGATCGATTAGCTTTTCTAAATGTCTATAATTAAAAAAAAAAAATGAACATCCCGATGAATGACGTGATGTCTATTACTTTCTAGGCTGCCAAAGATCAATAAAGCTGCGACCAGGAATGTTTTGAAGGACCACGATTCCATATGCATTGACATCATTCTTGGGCATACCTTATGGAGTTACTCTGGAGCAATATGGCCTGGTGTTCTGCCTGAACTAATTAAATCAAAGTCAATACCTTCAGAACAATTTTCTGCAACAATATCGTCCATAGGCCAACAGCTTCCCAATCCTGCCTCGTTGGACCGTATTTCAATGTATGAAGATGAATTTTGCCAATACAGGTAGGTGGGTCAAAATTCGTATCCAACATGTTTGCTGCTTTATGTCGTGTCCGAAGACTGCATTCTGATGAAGATTCGTTAACCTCTCGCTACTCCCACTCCCAGTGCCATGTGCTTCCGAGTTCTCCAATCGAGCTGAACCTGCGATTAGGGGTAGTGCGACTGAGTAAATGAGAAGCCACACGTCCGCGGACTAATAATGGGTATACAAGCTAAGGTTCGTGCTGCTAACTGCTAAAATGCCACGCCAGAGCCAAAAACTTGAAGCAGATTCCGATACACGGCCATGTTGCTGACCTGTAGCTGTGCTTGAAGTTGCGGCAAATGGTGCTTTGAGATCTGCTTGTCTTTTTTTATTGCCACTAGTGATCCATCACGTAGGCATCCCAATACAGTATCCGCCGTAACCCGGGTACTAGCAGTTCCTCGTGGGTAAACTTCATAAAATTTCTCTGATTGCTATCCGAGAATGAAGTCTTCAGGCACATTCACATCTGAGGATTTCTTCGGTCCCAAACGCAAAATGGCGAACGCTGGGGCTGTGAATCCTGAGGAGAACCAACCGTAACCCGACCGGCAATGGCTCTAATGCAGTAGCCGAGTGGCAAACAGATCAAAAGTTCTATCCTCGTACTGTTATTCTACCTGTGGCTTTGCTTGATCTCATCAATTTGCAAACTGGAGTGGAGTTCCGGGACAGAGCATTTCCCGTGAAGCTCACCCACAACATATATCTCTCCCTCTTAAGATTTGGCTTTTACTCAGTAAACGGTAAATAACTTCCATATGTTTCATTCTTTCCGTACCTTGTGTAGCGATTTAGCTATTTTCCGTCTGGTCCTATTTGCATGGCTTTTCTCATAAATATGGAAAATGTGGTCCGGTCATGCAAATAGTGGCTTCAAAAGGAAATTTTATCTAAATTGAGAAGTAATTATATGAGTAATTCCTTCTTCTAACTTTGAAACATGGATAATAATATACTATCAGCAAATAAGAGAAGTTTTAAATCAATTAAGGCGTTGCTCTTCATTCTCCAATTAAAGTAATTGATAGAGAGTTACACATTTCATAAGATCGTTTTAATTCTATCGTCGATGGAGAAAATAGAAAATCCAATTTCTTCTATTATATTAAGTCAAAACCACTCTTCATTTTTCAATTTCTTCTGGTATCACTTCCATTCCCAAATTATCCTCTAATTCAAAAATAAAATGACCAAAAAAAAGATACTATTAGTGCAATGCTTATAGCTCCTTGACCAACGCTGCATTCCCTTTAGACATCATGTTCCGCTTTTGCTTTTCCACAACAACATCGAATTCGGACACATCATGCCCATTTTGTTTTCATTCTATTATTCATCAGAAACAGAAATTAACTTTCTTGAGAACGATTCGCCATTGCCTCATGACATTGGAGAACTGGGCCTTTTATGTTTGAAGCAGGAATTTGGAATTCGGAATAGCATCGGCATAAACGAGGACGCCGTGAGAACACAAAAATTTCATGAGCTGGTTCACTCCCATCTCTCTATTTAATGGCGGTATAAGGGCTGTACTATTAGATGAGGCAGTTTGCAAATGGCAGGCAGGTGTGGACTAGTAGTTGAAGCCAGAGGCCCATCCGGGGGTTAATAAAAAGGAATAACGGCAAAAATGATTATTATACTTTCATCTAATGGCGGTTGGTGGTTATCATGCTAGTCTCCCGAGAAATAATCGAAGTGCGCATAAGCTGGCCCGAACAGCTCGATCATCAAAAAAAAAAAACTTTGATCCAATGTGTAATTTGATTCCTTAATTTTTAATCTGTTCAACATGATTCATGCACTTTATTCCAATATGCGATGCAGCCCCCAAACTTTTAATTTGTTTAATATAGTCTGAAATTGTCTATTTATGCTCAATCTAGTCCCCAAATCATACAAAAAATATTCGATATTGTCTTTGGACTTGAATTTTTTATTTTTTATTTTGTCAAAAGAAGTTGAATTGATGGAATGACAACATTGTCTATTTTTATAGTCTACGTACTAAATTGAATATGTGCGAAATGTACAAGGACTATGTTGGAAAAATTAAAGGTCATGTAAGACATTGCAAATTAAGCTAAAATTCAAAGACCATATTAAATAAATTAAAATTTCAAGAATCGTATTGCATATTACGCCAAAGTTAAGGAAATATTTGCCTCATTTTTCATGGCAAAATGACAATTGAAGTGCCAATATTTATATACAATGCTCACTTTGATGTCAATATATTTTTTTGAATTAATTAAGAGCCAAATCGAAACAAAAAATGATATTTACGTGTCAATCCCTGCCAAACATTACATGTGACATTTTTTAGTTAATTTTTTAATATTATTTGAATTTAAAAAAAAAAAAAGTCGACCGCTTGGCATCCAAGTGGCAAAGTTTTTTTTTTTAATGCAGTCGCATGTGGAATTATTTTTGTAATATTAAATTAAATTTAAAAAATAAGCAAAATAACTAAAAAATAAAAAATAAAGAAAATTTGCTAGGTTGCACAAGCCTTCTCCGCCGCTTCCCACAATTGCCATCAATGGTTGGCAATGGTCGGCAACCCCATCAGTGCCGGCTGCATGTGAAGCATCGCCTAATTTTGCAAGGTATAACCTCACCGTGGCTGGACAACGCTAACCTTGCCCAGCCAAGGCCTCACCGATGAGGCCTTTCCAACCTTGGGATGACCTCCCCTGCGACTGGGGAGAGTCACCGGCCACTCGACGATCCTCACTAACCATAACCCACCCTTGCTGGCAATGGCTGATGATGGTGAGTGGCAGTGGCAAGGACTTCTAAGCCCTCACCGCTGCAAAAAAAAAAGAAAGAATTTTACTTTTTTCTAATTTTTTTAGCTTATGTTTTAGTTTTTTTATTAAAAAATAATAATAAACTTCGGCTTTTTATTGCTGGCAAGCCTCATAAATGCCACGTCAAATTTCTGACGAAACTCACAGAGATTGAAACTAAAATAACTTTTTTTCGAAAAAAATTGACACCTAAATGATCCATAAAAAAATATTACCACTAATGTGATCACCGTACACAAATATTGACACTTTATGTATCCTTTTGCCCATTTTCCATATTAAAAATGAAGGACCTAGAATGCCTTAATGAATCATACCCAGAGATAATGGCAAACATTGCCATGAATCTAAGCCCACCATGGTTTGCAGCTAATATCGATACTCGATAGTATTCAGCAGCAGCAGCAGCAGCAGCACAGAGTCATGTCCCTCGAACCAGATTTCACGAGTTGATTCGACCAAAAAAAAAAGATTAATGCAGAATAATGAGAGAGAACCAGTACATTTCAAATGGCAACAAAGTAAAAACTGAAGCTTTTTGACAGCATTGTGATTTCCTAGAGACTTGTGTCCTCTATCAGTAGCAGGATGAGGCCAGAGATCAGTTTCTTTGAATGTAGTGGCCAAAAGGTGTTTGGTAAACGAAGTAAAAGCCTAAAATGGATGGAAGCTACATAAGCAATTCTTTCCCGCTCAAAAATTACCATCCATAACCATCTATAAGAAAACTATTTACATCGAGGCAAAAATTCGAGGTCCATGGGGGAGGAGGAAGCCCTCTAGATCTCACTTTATATACTGTTGTTAAGGCTCATCTGTCGAGCCGAGTCCAGCACCGACTGCTTCATCCAAAAGCTCTTGTGGCATGTTGAGATCTCTTCAAAGGATCCTCTGGCCTGGAAAAACTCCTCAAGCCTTCTATGTTGGGGAACCAAATATATTCACAGACTCAAGGATCACATAAAAAAGAAGCCAATTGGTTGAACATCCAGATACATCCCATCACCTGATAATGGCTTTGAAGCGATGAAGGAAAAGGGACGTTATCGAAGTTTCTGGCCAGAGAAGCAATCTTCTTTTCACAGAGTCTAAAATGGTCATCCAATCTGATTGCCTTCAACGTGCGACAGATGCCGAGCATTTACATGCGCGCTTCTACTATTGATTCCAAAGGTGCAAAGACATCTCATGGTGATTTCTATCTCGGTGTCTCAGACTCTCTCTCGCGCCGGTAAGAAATTACTGAGCCAAATACCACCCGACCCACCCTTCTGTTTTTTCGTGTTCTTTTGCTCAAGCCTCTTTTTCTGTCCTTCTCAACGGTTAGTAGTGACTCAGGCAAAAGATGAATCCACGCCATGGGCAGCAAAGCCACCATAAACTGTATCAGAATCCCCACATGAAGGCTCGAATAATCGCCGGAGGTGATCCTAATAACTGATGCTAATCCCACGCCCAGAAACCCACTGATTATTGATGACAAACACAAGGCCGATGCTAAGAAAGATGTCAGCGATCCTTCACAACCCCGCGGACATAAGTTCGCAAACAGCACTGAAAACGGAAGGAGCTTAAACTGTGCAATCGTCTCCGCTAGTCCAGAAAAACAAAGGGAGAACATATCATTCGGAATTCCCAACTTCATATTAATCTGCCTCACCAGAACTAAGTCTAGAAGAAGCGAGCACGCATACAAAACCTGCACCACTCCAATCAATCTCCTCATTGAAACATTTTTCCAGTACCGGTCAAAAAGTATTGATGTGAAAAGCAGGAGCAACTGGCCTATCACACGCGACATCCCGACAACAGTAGGATCAAGATGTAGACATTGAGTTTGAAAGCAGAAAATCGAACCAGACAGAATTGGCACCGTCGCGATAGAAAGCACGATCCAGGTAAGAGGGCCAGAGATACTCTCTTCACGAACTGCCCTTAACAAGTCTGAAAGTTGATTTCTAATGCTAAGTAAGATCAACTTCTTTTTTAGAGCGTTAACTGATGGCTGAGATACTCCAAGAGATGCTTCTTTTGTCATCAATGACATGGCCAACTGAAGGGAAAGAAGGGACGTAAATATGAAGAACATGGTTTTTGGTGGTGTTCTGAGAAGAATATACCCGCCTAGCAAGTTTCCAAGGATTCCACCGGCTGCTGAGGCCATGAATGCATAAGACTGGAGACCCCGTAAGCTGTGTTTCTGACCATAATCTGCTACGAGAGCATCCATAGCAACTTCGCTAATGGATGCACCTATATTGCTGAGAAGAACACATGCCATAAGGTTTGGAAGAGCTTCACGAGCAAGAGGGATCAATGCCAATGGTCCCCAAGACAGAACCTGTAAAAGCACTGCAGATACGACCATGTTAAAGCTGTCCACCGAATGGATATACTCAATAATTGTTGACGAAATTCTAAGAGAATTAAGTAGAATAGGCAGTGTGAACATGTATTTCAGTAACAAGTGAGAATGAATCTCTAATTTCGACCTCCAAACATTAAAGATATAAGATATGCTAATACCATTCCATATTATGATCGCGTATCATAAATGTACAAATATATGTCAATCACTTTCTATCTAACCCTGGTTATGAACAGACTTCTGAAGAACTTGATCTAAGGCGACATACAATTCATATAGCCCAATGCAAGAAAAGAACAACCAACATCAAGAAAGAGTCAATCTAAACAACGAACCAAAGCATTGATAACCAGCAAAGGAAGCTCCAAATTCTAACTGGAACAGTGCAAGACTCCAAAAGAATACAAATCTCCTTCAAGTGCAAACTGTCAGCAGAAGAACATACAGTAGTTCAACTCAAATAGAGCAAGACATATTAAACAATCAGAGGAATGCATCAACTGACCTCCTGCTGAAATATATGGCAACCTATGAGCGCCACCGACGTCAATAGCATCAGACAAGATCCCATACAGAGGTTTGGCCACCATGGGCAGATTCCCAGAGTTCTGCACAAGCTGCAAGGTTGATGGAGGCAGGTTGAGATTGTGAGCCATGTGGAAATTCAAAGCCAACCACGGGAAGCACCTGAAGCCCTGAACCCAATACCCAAAACCACACAAGCCCAGCATCTGTTGACCACGCACTTGAGAAAAATCCCTTCTTTCCTCACATCCCCTGTCTTTCTTTGATCTCCTCACAGAGACTTGACTTGGGATCACCAGGATAGGACTGGTGATGGTCACTTTTGGCTTTGATGGCCTGTTCATGGTGTTGGGGTTCTTGTTCAGAGTACAGAGGATAGGTCTGACACAAAAATGCGATTGCTTTGGTGGAGGTTTCAGCATCTTGCAAGTGGTGAGCGCCATGGATGGTTTGTCTGGCAAAACTGATGAACAAATCATATTTTTCCCTTTTTGCCTGGGTTTTCCCCTTCAGATTGAGAGGAAGACAAAAGAACTCACAAACCCAAAATTGAGGAGACAAAACCCAACCAGAGGAGCCTTATTTCTGGCTGGCAAAACTGGGCAATGCCCCCAAAAATCAAGAATCGAATGATATAGCGCATTGACCATAAAACAACAAAAAGGAATATAAAAAACCAAGTCTCCTCGAGAAAGGACCAGAGAATAGCAAAGAAATCCCCCTATTTTACATTAGATCTAGAAGAGTCCAGCGGGGACTCGGACTCTCCTGGAGCGCCCAGCATAATATAAAGAGAGAGGGGGAGAGACGTGAGGATAGCGTCTCTTTAAAAACCTTGTTCTGGTAGGTTTCGGATTTGTTCCCTGGCCGTCTCTGTTCTTGTTTCGTCTCTTCCCCAAGGAGATCACGAGGAGGGTCCGGCAAAAACATTTCACGCGCGACACTCCACGCGCTTGTCAAATTCGCGAAAAAGACAACGCCACCCAAAAAAGGAGGGGAACGTCAGTGTCTGACCAGGAATCAGGAGGCGGATGGAGACCGATCGGTGATCTTGGCACCGTTCTTTGCTCGGCTTGATTCCACTATCAGATTTCTTAAATAGGCATTTTGGATCTTTGCCCGTTATAGGCCTGGCAGAGGAAAAGAGAGAGAAGGGATCTTCTCCACGCGCCAGGTTCGTCACGTGCGGCCTTGGTTGACGCCGAAAGCGGCTGCCGGTGGAGTCCAGCGTAAGGACTGCAAGTGCGCGTGGGCTTTGTTATTCTCGAGATTTCATCTTCTTTGCTGTCATTTATTATTATTTTTGCCTCATGTCCATAGAATTTCTTGAACGATGGCTTAATTAGGGCCTGAGATTACATTATTGTGAGAAATGATGACACAAATTGGGTTTTTGAGAAATCATGTGGTCAAAATGCAATTCAAATAAAAAAAAGGTTAATGGCTATTTTTCGGGAATTTTTTTGACCTTATTTGATATTTTTCTTAATTTTTGGCTATTTTAAATAACAAAAAAACAAAAATACGATAATAATATGAAAAATAATTTTTCGCTCAAGAAAATCATTTTTCTTAATTTTCTTGATGGCTTGCAGGCTTGCGATGCCCAGCTTTTAATTGTTGACACGTACACTTCAAGATGCGCTTAATTTTCATTCCGTTCCACCAATAATATTAACAAATATTTCGATGCATTTCGTATTCCTTAGGCGGATACTATAGTTACTTCTACGCAATTTCGCCAATATCGCTTCCCTTAAGCTTTTGTCCTTAAGTGAATATTTAACTGTTGTAACATCTTAATCCTTTGTATAACCTCAGGTAACCTCAGGTTTTATCGTTAGGGTTGCCAAAATAATTTGACAAGTATTCATTTCAAGCTTAAATTAGGATCATGAGGCTTGTTCTAATAAATTCCATTCCCGAGCCATCATACTCACTACCATCACCAATTTTTTACTGAAAGCATTCGCCACCTTATTTGCCTTTCCCGAATGATATAGGATCTATCCACCTTGTTTCTCTCATATTCAACTCCTTTCAAGAGAATAAGTACTTTAGCTCCTATGATCCGTGAAAATCTCAAACTTTTCTCAATACGACTAGTGTCTTGACTGCCAATTCCAAATTATACATTGGATAGTTTAACTCATACGAATTTAATTGTTTAGGCAAAAGTGATAACTTTTCCGTATTGCATTAGTACACGCCCCAATCTTTTATGGGAAGCATCATTATGGACAACGTTACATAGACACGCCCGTTTGAATTATTATTATTTTTTTGTGTCGGATACATGTCCGACAAAGCTGAATACTGTCAGACACTCTCTGACACGCGGTCAACGCGTGTCCGAGTTCAGATGCCGAGTCAACTACACAGACACGCGAGGGACTCGCGTGTCCAAAGGTAAAATAGTCAAAATGCCTAATTTTTGAACTAATTTCTAACTCATCCCTCTCACAACCTGCTCAACTTGGACTCGCCTCTTCCTCTTCCTCTCCCTCTCACTCTCCCACTTGCGACTTGCGACTCGTGTTACACCCTAACAACTTTGGTTCGAGGTATAGTTGTCCAAGTGTGACACATAAAATTGACTGTTACGTGGTTTCCCTTCTTACTTAAGTTCCATGAGGTATTCCCTCTAAACGACAATGTCCAAATCAAATGCACTAATACATGCCACATTTCACACACGACACTTCATTGTCAAGCCATCACAGCCTTGAGTCAACATTTCTTAGGCATGTTAACATGACAATTTAATCGAGACAATTAGCATGCACCACAACCCGAATCAGTCAGCTTCACTTCTAACATTTCATGCCAAAATAGTCCATGTAACCTCATAGTCAAACTCAAATTGGTCCCTTAGTAAGCTAACATCCTAGGCAAGAATTAGAATCGTCTTATCACTCAAATCAAGTCAGCAAAATCCACTCCCCAACCACCAAGTGGTAGGAATGATCTTTGACGTCGAAGAAGAGAATCGCCTATATCTGAAAGTAAATATTGCCAAACTGATAGATATTATGGCGATAATGTTATCAAGTCTGAGTGAAGTGAAGTTGTCGATCGAAAGAAAAATGTTATACACCGCCAAGTCGATGAGCCTGGGGATAGTTGCAGATACTACTGATGAGACGTTCATAGGAATCCTAGCCTCTTTAAACTTAGATTGAAACCAATTTGTGGTTGAGACTAAGTAGGGTGACTCATGGAGGATTCCTCCTAAGAGTCTGTAGGAGATGTTGAGTTACTTCTAAAGCCGAAAGAGGAAACTAATGAAGATGAGCCAGAGGTTGCAAAGAGACGCATGGCTGATCGGAAATTTATACCGGAAGTCCGAGGGAGTGACGAGATTGTGGATAGTCTAGGTGAAGACTCTAGGAAGTACAACTTCAAAGTTAAGTACTCTACTCCTCCCGATTTCTTATTGAGAACTGAGGACATCGTTCCTAATGGATGAGGAGGCGTAGAGGAGCCAGCAGAACTAGAAATATGATTATATCCCCTCCGAAAGATCTGGAGCCATCTTTCGATCAAGTGGTCTCAAACGGCCATCTTGAATCGAAGAACAAATAAGCGATTTTTTATATGAGTTGGCAGATGTAACTCGACAATTAGTGGTCTCATAATGGCTACCTCGAATCGAAGAACAAATAAGCGATTTTTTATATGAGTTGGCAGATGTAACTCGACAATTAGTGGCATATGGCCGGTCACAGATGACAAGTGGCACGCATGCCATTAAATTTCATGTTCAGGTTCGAAGGAAGAATCACAGAATTGTAAGGTTAATATGTCAGTTGGCAAGCTTGACTAAATTGATCATGGAGAGGAGGCGTAGAGGAGCCAGAACTAGAAATACGGTTATATCCCCTCCGAAAGATCTGGAGCCATCTTTCAATCAAGTGGTCTCAAAACGGCCATCTCGAATCGAAGAACAAATAAGCGATTTTTTTTTATGAGTAGGCGGATGTAACTCGACAATTAGCGGCATATGGTCGGTCACAGATGATAAGTGACATGCATGCCATTGAATTTCATGTTCAGGCTCGAAGGAAGAATCACTGAATTGTAAGGTTAAAGTGTCAGTTGGGAGGCTTGACTAAATTGATCATGGAGATGAGAAGGCTACTAGATTCCTTGATTACAGGTAAAGACGCACCCACAGTTGATGTGTTTGTTGAGACGTTTGTTGCTCAAAAGTTAGCCCGTCTTATGGCCATATACACCAGAGCCAAGATAGATTAGATAACTGAAGAGGTAGGTGAAGAATTTAAGGGTTATCCTTTGTTCTCTACTTCTTGTAATATATCCAATATGACCTTCATTTAGGAAGTTGATTTTCAGTGTGCTACAATAGTAATAACTTATCATAAAATTTCTGATAGATATCATAAAACAGCGATAACTTATCTTATAAAATAGCGATAGCATATCATTAAATTCAATAGCTCATTGTGTAAAATACCGATAGCATATCACATCCTTGATTACTTATCACATATCACTATAGCTTATCAACTAATCACTAATTAAATTAGACTAAGCATATTTAGGCTAATCTAAACTCATCCTAATCAAGTTTAACATACTAATAAAGGGATTTTGGCAATAACTCCCTCGATTTCAAATTCTGAAGCACCTGTGCATTTGCAACGACGAGGACTACGAGTGACTCGATCCAACAACAACCCGAAATCACCTAGGACAGTTGACTAGCAACAAACAGGACTGAAAGGGGCTGGTTTCAACTTGACAAAGCTCGAATCAACTCAAAAATGGCTCGAACAAGTTGCGTACGACAACAGGAGGTCATGGTGAAGCTTGGGGATGACTCTGTCGACAAAACATCAACAAAAGAGGTTGATATGGTGTTGCTACGATGGCTGGCCGTGAGCAACAAAGGGGGGTTTGGTCAAATGCGTGTGTGTGTGTGAGAGAGAGATAATAATGCAAGAAGGCTTCTTGCACAAGCCAAGCAACAAGACAAGACCCCTCATTGAAGCCATGCCTCTAAAGTCTCCGTTGTTGATGATATCTTGAATTTGGTTAATAATGCAAGAAGAGTATTTTGGTCATTTCGCGAGGTAAGGGCATTTTTGGTAATTTCACAAAGTATAGCATGAAGTCTTATATGTGTATAGGAGCTTGTATTTAGTACAAATTCATATAAATGGGAATTGAGCTGAATTGGATAGAGTTTGGGCTTTAGGAAGCTTATTGGGCTTTAGTGAGCTTACTTGGGCCCAATTGGGCTTGGCTTGGGCCAATGGGTCCTCATTTGGCCCGGTTCCTAGTCGGCTCCAAATTTTGGCCCGTTAACCCTTAAATCGAGAGTCTTTAGAAAATCGATAAATTGATAGTTCAATGAGGCTCCAAAAGTTTAGTCATGTGGTTCTCGAAGATTCGATACCCATATTCAGATTCTAATCCATGGTGAAAATCGATCGATCGCAACCTCAAGCTAACGGGCAGCTTCTAGGAGTTACACGTATTTGACCCACAGTTGATTTCATATTAGTCCACGTTTAAGCTGTCTCGAGCCATGGACGACCTTGGTTATCATGTAACTGTAAGGGGTTAATCATTAGTTCCAATGTACATGATCATTAGAAATTGATTTAGGGTCGTTCGCAATCCATACAATGGTCATGCGGAACCACCCGCAATCTGATTGTATACTATTGTCAAAACGTTCTATATCCATTCCTTGATCGGTCCTCAATGGTTCAAAAGCTGTCCATTGACAATCCTTATGGTCAAATTATCAGTCCATGGTTGAGTTCTCATGTTGAGCGTACTTAAATCCTTAATATCATTTTTCTTTTGGTTAGTCTCTCATGAGTGATAAATTCAAAGCGAGATTTACTAACAGTGCATCAATTAAAATCGTTACTTCATTACATCCATAATATGTTTGAATTTAAGTATGTCACAATGATCCTAATTGAATTTTGAAAAAAAAGGTGGCTAATTGAAATTATAATCGAAATACGACAAATGACTATTTTTGTAGATTTTTCTGACATCATTTGGTGTTTTTTCAATTTTTGGCTATTTTTAAATGAAAATGAAATCTAAACAATGCAAAAAAAAAAATTATGAAAAAAATATTTTTTAATCAAAATTGGTTCCTTAAGGTTGGCCATGGTTACAATTTTTTTTTTTATGAATTTTTCTTATTTTTGATTATTTTTTAAAATTAAAATGATAAAAAAAAAATCAGGTGTCAACCACAGTAAATCAAGGAGGCGACTTTAGATATCCCTTGCTCTAGGCCGGTGACTTCCGGTGCGGTGGATAGCCGGTGGAGGAAAAGAAGAAGAAGAAAATAGAAATAGAGGAAATAAAGAAAGAAAAAAGTCTAGAAGGAAAAGGAAAGGAACAAAAAAATAAAAGGAAAATCGAATGAATAAATAAAAAAAATTGAACAAATATATTAGTTAAAAATTATCTACGCTAGTGTTGACCATGCCACATTGGATGGCATGCTTAAATGTTAGTGACTTCCGGGTTAAAATTGATCGGATAGACTCGAATGACAAAACACGAAAACAATTACGAGTAAATTGGCAAATTAAAATATTGATGAATGAATTTACACAAGTGCAATACGTTTATAATGTTTTTTTTTTTTTTTACAATTTTTCCCTTAGTCGGATGATATTGGATCATTAATTGGGGCGGTATTTTGTTTTAATTTTTGCAATTCAAGATTTACAGGAGGGGAAGCGGAGCAGTTTTTGATAAATCAATGATTCTGGCAACCACCGTAATTAGTGATTTGGAATCTTGGATAAAGATCGAGTTTTTCGATTATACTCTATTATAGAACTCTCCGTTCCCCCTTCCCCTAACATCACAAATTCCAATATTCTGAATCCTCACATGACAACCGGCTTTCAAGATTCGTGCCGCTAAGAAAAGAAGAAGCCCCACTTCAAGGAACGATACCAAGATCAATGAATGTCTTGTCCGTCGTGTGCTTCGTCCCATCCGGCTTCGGGATTGTTCCTTGAAGTGGAGCTTGTTCTTTTTCTTAGTGGATAAGGTGGAGCAGAAGAGAAAGGAAGCTAGTTGGCGGATGGAGTTTCAAGGTTTTTTTTTTTATGCTCTTCCTTTTCTGTTTGTTGTTTTCGTAATCTCTTTCCAACTTTAAGAACATGTATATGTTTGATGATATGGACGTGTTCGTGTGGTAGTACCAGGTACGAGAACTTGCTTTTCTTGAATGCCGTCACTTGTTTCGTGAGAACGGTTTTTGCATTAGTCATCACATGATCCCACCACCCGCCCAATCTCGTTTCCTAGCCTCTCTGCATTGGTTAAAAGTCAGAAGCACCCAGACATTCCGAATGACTTTCAAATCATCTCCCTCACTGAATTCTTGATGCTCTCCATGCGTATTTTTGATGCGTTTAATGCTCGGGACGATAAGACAATCACCAATGTATACACCCTCACCGAATATATCGTCTCGTGCAATGTGAAATCAAATGCCTGACTCTGTTTCCGTTACACATCTATGACAGGGTTAATACATTCATCAGCAAACTGCTCATTCCACAGCTATAAATAATTTCTTACCCAAAACGCAAACATTTGATCGGCTCATCTCAATCCCTGGCCATCAGATTCAAAGATGCCGTTAAAGTACCATGACCAAGTATGAACCTTCTTCGACTTGGAGTGGAGGCATTTATAAGGCAGAGCTTCCCCCGCGATCTATCATAGCATATGAGAAACCAGGAACCGCTTGAATTGCTCCTTTAGTTGATTTTTGTATAATTTCGTTTTCACTCACGACCCAGATGACAAAACTAGTTGCAAAAACGGGAACGAAGAAGGCTCGTCAAATCAATGCAAAAGCATACGAAACAAAAAGTTCTAATTTTGCCATAATCCGACAGGGCATTTAACAGCCAGCGGACGAACCTTGATCCCAGGAATCCATGTAAGACTAACGTGGTCATAACGGGATGAAATCAGACATTTGTTCACCAGAAATAGAAAATATAATAACATATAAATACGTGAGAAACCGACCCTGTCGGATTCTCCTCCGCACAGCGTACACTGCCCTGATCCGCACCATTCGGAGCCCTGGAAATCTTGGCATTATTGAGCGTGATCAGAAAGGACGGGGGGTGATACTGCTGGGAGACCCAGGCCAGCGGTGGAGGAGGGCAGGAGAAAGGGCAGTTCGACTATCTGCACGATCTCCCGCCCGTCCGAAGGTTGAGAGAGCAAACAGAGAAACTTGGTAATTTTAGTTAATATGCAATACACTCTCGCCGAAGCCCGTCTAGCTCAGTCGGTAGAGCGCAAGGCTCTTAACCTTGTGGTCGTGGGTTCGAGCCCCACGGTGGGCGCTTTTTTAGTCTTTTTATATTTTCTCATTCCAGTTTCAGTTTTTTATTAAGAAAATTATTTTCACTCTAGTCCAATATTTGTCGAATACGTTCGGCAATCGCCATTAATTTCTTCAGGATTATTATCAACATTCAGAAAATCAGAACTGAGATTTACTCTAAATTTAGCGGTTTTTTTAAGAGAACTAGCCCGAGAAAGGCTTCAACTTGTACCCGAAATCCTGAAATAATCAATTGAATCATGAGTGTTGAATCTATTGACGTTAGTGGGTTTTTTTTTTTTTTTTTTGTGGGGGGGGGGGGGGGGGGGGGGACGCAATATTGATGTTAGGAGTTCGGAAGTAGCATTTGCGAAATTCACTCTCCAAACCTATCGAACTTTCCTCGAGCTTTCTTATCCCCAGGAACAATGACAGTACAGAATCTCCAAAGCGTAAACAAGCAAGATGTTACATGTCCGCGTAATATATCATGATTCATGAGCTCCTGGGAATGAAATATACAAAACAAACGCATGCATGAACAACTTCAAATCGTTCTTTCCCCGTTTTACATCCTTGCATCCCCAGGACTCCAACTCTCTCTTCCTCATTACACCGTGATATTTCTGGGAAGTCTACCCCGACTCGCAATGATCGAATCGTGTACAAGAATTTCCCCCTCATTTCATGCGAAAAGGGGGTTTGGGAACAAAATCAGGGTGCAAGATCGAAATTCGCCTCCAGCAGCGGGAAAACTTCGGTAAGGCTCGACACCTTGAAATGTGGTTTGAGATCCGCGCTATCAAACTCAGGAGCGTCATATCTGCCCATCTGATCTAGGAGAAGAGTGAATGCGCCGGCATGTTTTCCACACATCACCTGTAGAAACGAAGAACACAAACAGATCACTCAGACTTTGACAAAAGGTAAAATTACCCGCAATCCAAGAGAAAACCAAAATGTTCAGCATCGCCCCTCCACCCAAAAGGCAAAAGGAAGCAAAAGGAAAAGGAAAACATCAGACATAGTCGAGCGAGGGATATTTAACAGGGGAAGCTTAGTAAAAATGCACATACTATGACAAATCAGAAAGGCCACGTAATACTCTCATATTAAAAAAAGACAAATTAAATAAACAAAAACGAACTTAGTGTCATGTCCAAAAAATGTTTTTAGATGCTGCATAAGAAAAGAAAAGGCGCACGACCCCGTAAGGTAAAGAAAAAAGTACAGAACTAACTTTAGATGGTGAAATTAAGAGGCAACGGAACTCACGTCATCTTTCAGGCTGTCGCCAACCATCACTACTTCGCTGGGTTGGACTCCCCAACTAGAACATATATGCAGAAGTGGAGCTGGGTCAGGTTTATAGGGACGAAATTCTCTGCTCAATGCTGGAGAAAATATAATCTAAGCAACCAAAAAAGAAACAAGAGTAAGGCTCTTGTAACTGTGTCAACAAGTTTCATGCAAGGCGTAAATAACGACTAAAACATCTCCAAAAGGTTATGAACAAAGATGACTTAGCAATGTTTCTGGGTATGTACTCCAAGCCTATTGGAGAAAGGAACGGTGTTGCTCAGACATATTGTATATTTAACACGTGCATGCTTATCAAATTTGTTCCAAAGATTCATTGTAGCCTCTTAGTATAGATACTGTCATCAGATAGTCCCACAGAAAGCATATATTAGACAGGACACATGGTTGCAATGCATCATAGACAGATTATAATACCATGAAATCAGGCTCACTGGAAGGCCCAGCTCTAAAAGTAATTGATTCTCTGAAATCTAAATAATTAACTTACCCCAAAGCGTTGATGAAATAAATCAACAGCTGACCTCACATTTCTTGTGATTAGTCCTCTTCTAAAAGGCAAAAGATGAGGAAAAAGAAAGAGGAATTAACTCCACCGTGCAAAAGTCAATAGACAAGTTCCATCAGTCAATCATCACAAAACTAAAAAGTGTGAAAGCAAAAACATCTTAATTAACGCCACCAATTGCAGGAAAGGGTGCTGCAAAATATAGGTACTTGACCCGTCAAATCCTTTTCCATGAAGACAACTTATCTAAAATGGGTGGTTTTAGATGACACGTTTGTTCGTTTGTCCTTTTAACTGTATGCAGCCCTTACATGTATAAAAATGCCTACTAAGCGAATTATTACAAGAAAGGAAACAAAACTGGGACAAATTCGTGTTTAGGAACCCATAGCAGCAAAGTAGGTCGCTTGCTAACAGCGGGAGCCCAGATTTATTACCACCAGAGGGAAGAATTTGAAAATCCTGAACCACAACATCCAATCGACAAACTTAGCAACAATCTCTATTATGTAAATGGAACCAAAGGATATACTTCATTCAAGTATAAACAGACAAAAATGGAGTTTCTTCCAAACTACTTTAGCTCATTGAACCAAGAAAAATGGAATATCTCGCAACCTTGACCCTCAATGGAATGGCTTAAATTAGGACACTGCAGAGTTTCGTCTTTTGTTTATTTGGTCAGACAACTTCAGAGTTGTTGTAGCATTCTTTACCGAAGCTGTCTACATTGTTAATAAACAGCAGTTTCAAGACACCCAGAATCATCATAGTACTAGGTTTTAGAGTTAATATATCAAAACAGTCAATATCCAAAAAGCATGCATATCCAATTTAAATAAATGGAGATACACTCTTTTCTTCAAGAAGATATAGTTGAAGCCCCTATCAAATAATTTGTTTACGGAAGAAAGGACCCCAGGACCAAAGATTATAGAAGAAAGGACCTATTGTCTTGCTATTTACTAGAAGTGAGAAATAATAGTAAACTCAGAAAGAAAGCCCAGAAAAAGGGATGGGACAGTAAACATGCATAATTTCGACCCATCTGAATAGAACTCAGCAGAGGGAATGAGAACATCTTTAAAATTAGAATATATACAGTCAATCAGCATTAATGGTGACAAACAAAAGGCCAAGCTAATGATTTTCAGAAACCTTCCAAAATCCCAATACGATACTACCAACATGCTACATTAGGATCAGACAATGCTGGGAGAAATGAATGATGGACTATTAATGGCAGCATCAATAGATGGAACCTTGAAACTATAATAGTTCCGACCAAAAAAAAAAAAACTATAACAGTAATTACGGCGAAGCACATGCATATCCTTCATCTCAGACATAACAGAATTGAAAAGAGGCAGTGTGTCTGGTTGAGAGGCTTGACCTTAAGTTCTTTGAATCTAGAAACCTACAAAGCTCAGCTGCCCCTGCATATTAAATTGATGAAAATCAACTAAATGAAGAATAAAAGAATTTCCATTGAGTTGTGACAATTAGAGACCAAATTTCCTAATAAACAATAAGCCAGCAGCTTTAATTAGATGTATTGCATCTTCCTACTTAAAGTTCCATTCCTACAACTTAAGCCACTCAGATTATTCCACCATATGAAAATTAGTCTACAAAGAATAAAGAAAACATTAGTCAATGATTCATCACCGAAAGATAATTAGAGGCATTGTTGGGAAGTGATATTTAGTCTAAGTGACATGCCCCAGCCCAAAACATCAGCGAGCTTACCCTTAACGTACACAAACCAAGTCTTCCCTATTAGCAAGAATATACTCACGGAAGTGAGATTTTATGATTTAAAAAAGTTAAAAATCTCTGCCCAGCCATCAGTTAATTGTGCATCACCAAAAGCTATTTCGAGGCATTGTCAGGAAGTGATATTTAGTCCAATTGACATACCCTAGCCCAAGTTATCAGTGAGCTTACCCTTAATAGTACACAAACCAAGCCTTCCCTATTAGAAAGAACATGGTTACCGACAGCAATGAGATTTAATGGTTCCTCTTCATGTAAATGTAAAATCTCTGCCCAGCCATCTCCCTGATGACTTAGCAGGACATATAGTTATGATATCTTCCCATCACTGCCGAACAACGTTAAGTGACAGATGTCTTCTCACAGATAGTTTGAATAGAATTCACTCTTGGTTTGGCAAAAGAGGAACCCCCCCCCCCCCCAAAAAAAAAAAAAAACAAACGAACGAACGAACGAACGAACGAACAAAAAACAAAATTGGGAAGTGAATGTGAAAAATGAATGGGAGTTGCAAAATGCACCTTAAAATTCAGATGGAAAAATTTGTAGTTGTTAACAGAACTATCTTACTATATTCGTCCTAAGCGGGTTCTCTTTGGCTGTAATTATCTCAAAATGAAAACGCCTCAATAAATTGCAACATACAGTTAGCTTCATATCAATGAAAACCACCCTGCTTATGTGCACCCTCTAGGAAACTTTCCACTAAGTTTCTTCTAAGCCACAGGTGACCCAAATTATGTCACATACCAAGAGGCATGAGCAACATTATCTCCATCACACAAGCAGACGACATCCAATCATAATCGATCAACAATCACTTTGAAAGAGACCCATTAGGAACATATCTCAGGCCATATCACATACATATGTGACCTCACCAAAGATAGACAGCTGACCAAGCAGTGATTTGCAAACAACCAACTTCACAGAATACAATTGGGAAGTCCAAGTCATGAAAGCTAGAATTGTATAGACACCTTCAGTTCAATAATTCAGACGCCTATCATCAATCTCGTAATGCATTGAGATTGCACTCGCATTCCTTGGTTTGCCCCCTACTCGATCAACAGCCCAAAAATAGATATGTCGCATGCATACTATTTTCTTGTCGCGGAAGTTTTAAGTAGCCATATCACATTTCTTCAATTCTATCATTATACCACAGATGGTGTTGAACTCACGCCAAAAGGATGACTAAAGACCCCAAAACTTCTCCTGCTAGAAATTCACACGCAAGGACCCTGCATCGTGCCAGCAGCCGAACAGACCCCAAAACTCAAAAGAATACCTACAAAGCCACCATCACGGATTACCAATTCCCCACCAAAAAACCCGTATCATCCTACGACAGAATTAACACGAAGAGGAAAAAGAACCCACAAAATCATTAATCACAGCTCTTTCAACGTCCTACTCCACCCAAAAAGAAAATGCGGGTCATCAAGCCCATAAAATCCCAAAAATGGCATAGTTTTCCACCAACCGGGCATTATCTGGAGACGATCGAGCCCCTGGCGCTCGAAATCGGCAATGACTTCGTAGGCCGTCCTCTGCCTCTCGGGGCTCCAGCTCTCGATGTGGTGCAAGATGTCGATCCCGGTGGGGCTCTCGGCCCTGATCCTCCGGTACTCGTCGTCGCCGAGCACGGCCCTGTACATGGCGGCGAAGTCGATGGCCGGGACGGTGAGGGTTCCGTCCATGTCGAAGACGACGCCGCGCAGGCGAGCTCGAGGAGCGAAATTGCCGACCATTGAGGAGATGGGTCGTGGGCGCAAGGTGGGCGAGACTGAGAGGTATCTGGAGAATAGGAGCGAGCGCATAACGAGAGGACGGGAAGCGCGCGAGGACTGCGAATTTATACGGATTTCGGGTGAGTGAGCGAAGTGGATTGTGGGAGTGGTGGACTCCCGAGGAAAATGCGACGCTCGACCGTGTTTTCCTCGGGGAAAACTACGTACAACGAACTCACGAGTAACTCATTGGTAACTGGGAAGTCTCTATGGCGGTCGGTGAATAAGGATTTTTCCTTGATAATTGTTTTCAAAGAGAAATAATTATTGAGCGACGTTATTTTCACACCTATTTAACTAAAACACTCATATTTTCGATCAATAGATTAAAATACCCTTCTCCTTCTTTAACTTATTATTTTTTTTTACCAACCTAACAAACAAAATTGCATTTATTTTTATTTTTTTCTTTTAAATATCAAATTCATAATATAAATATCAAATTACACCCAATAAAATTTCATTATATAATGCATCATATGATCACTTTTCTTAAAGAAGTTTATTATTCTTAATTTATGATCTCATGCTTTTAATTAGAAATGTTAGGAATTTCTAGTTATGATGGTTTATGGATAAAAAAATAATTATCTAGTTTTTATTAAATAATTTGAGGAAAAATTTACTACAAAGTTGAAATTTAAAATCCAATATAACTATCAAGTAAATTTTGATCCCGTAGGTAATTTTCAAATAGACTTGTAGGTTTATAAAATTACAAATCACTTATTTGTGTTTTTTTTAATCTTTTCAAATTTTAATATGAATTGCAAGATAGGTTTGAAAATTTATTTACATATTCTGCACTTTCAAACTCGAGTACGGTGATTCACTTGCTATGAGATTGAATTTATAATTGATATTACCTCCTTTGTTTATATCAAGAGTTGAATAGTATAAACTTTCACATTTTTTCCTTCACGTATTTATCCTTTGTTAATACATATATAAATACAAATATCTTCGACATTTTATTATGCTTTGTAATAAATTAATATTTTTCTATTTTATGATCAATTTTATTTTTTTTTATTTTTATCAAGATCGACTAAAAATGAAGGTACATTTGTTGGTTAGCCTGATATGAAAAGAAATATTTAATTGAAGAAATAGAAGGATATTTTAGTAAGTTAACTATCAAAATGAGTGTCTTAGTCAAAATGGGAGTGGAAATAGTGCCGCCCTAATTAATCTTCTAAATAAGATGAAAACGTTTTTGTGCTATGATTTTTTACCAAAAAGAAAAGACCTCGCTATATTTATATTTATCTTTAATGTAAGATATAAAGAGAGTATCGAAATCTTTGTCTGAGACCAAATAATATAGTTACAATTATTTTTCCCTTGTCGTACAATAAATTTCCACTAATTATCCATTCTCAGCGAACACGCCAAAGTTTGAAAAATCATTTCATAAAAATTATTTTGTAAGCGGGTGTTTCTATTTTGGATAACATTTCATGATAAAGGAAAATGCTTTTTGGGCATAAGTAGCTAATATTATATTAAATAGGTCAATTTGAGCCAAACTCATTTTCAAGTCGACCAAATCCAATCTGATCCACCCTTACTATTGGTAAGTTACACACTCGCAATTTGTCGAGGAAGAGGGTGACAGTGGCTGGATGTGAGTCGGATGAGGGCGGTTGGACATGGTAGAATGATGTATCTCTCTCTCTCTCAAGAACTTCATTTTTGTACTTTTGATGGAAGAGCCACCCTAATCTAATTTCAAGGTTCTTGAAGTGGGAATCGAGGTTAAAAAGAGAATCTGGAACGGCTTTTGATAATAAGTAAAATTTTAAAAACTGCCAATGTCATTGTCTTATTTTTGATAATGAAGAGGGACACATGTTTGGTACTCAATAGATTTCCATTCCAACTAATGCCCGGGAACAATTTTTTTTTTGCTTGGAAACATAAGATTTATTTTTTTATTTTTTATTTTTTTTTATTTTCAGGAACAAAAGAACCTATATAAGAGAAGTAGAATGTCACCAAATAGAACCTAAGCAAACACTTGAATTTTATTTCAACCAAACAAACCAAAACACTTGATTTTTATGGTAGTCGATACATGGGCATTTTCGTCTAGAACAAAATCTGGATCAAGAAAATACAAAATAAAAACTCAAGATGAACCCTAGATTGCTTTGTTTCTTCTTCCTTTCTTCAAGGGAAAATTTCAATTAGGGCCTAAAATGCTTTCATTTTCTCAAATAAGAATATGAAGTGAACCTTACTTCAAATAAAGGCTTCAAATGTCCTCATTTTGTTAGGAATAAGCAAAACGGACTGCTCGAACCGAGATCAGATCAGACCGATGGTCCGGTTCCCGATTCTATATTGGTTTGGTCTGGTTCTCGATTCTTGATATTAGAACTGATGATCAAGTGATCCGATTTTCGATTCTAGGGTCATAGGACTGGACCGGAGCAATCGAATTTCTCTCTCTCTCTCTCTTTTTTTTAAAGTAACCTAACTAGGTAGCTTTGCTCAAGCTAAGCAGCTAACAGCAGAAACTACTTTTTGTCCGCAGTATCCACTGGACTCCAAGCATTGAAAAGTATAAATAGGTTCCTACTTTAAACCAGGAAGGCCAACGTTTGGCAGAGAACTTGAATGAATAAAAAAAAAGCATACAAAAATAAATGAATAAAAAAGCATACAAAAATAAATTTGATCGTGTTATTAGTTCCTTGGAATTGACTCGAAACCTGACCGGACCGTTCCCAGAGTGGTCAATTTAGTTCTAGTTCTTGGTTTTGAAAAATAAGAGTCAGTACTACCGGATCGGATCAGGAATCGATCATCCTTTTTCATTACTTCAAATAAGACATGAAATATATATTGTTTTAGATAGAAATATGAGGTAGCCATATTAGTCTCAAAAAAGGCCTCTCACCAATTAATTAGAGGCATTTTCATCATTTATTTTTTCTTGAATTTTTAATTTATTTCTTTGTTTATTCCTTTTTTATTTTCTAAAAAATAATTAAAAAAAAGCACACAGGTAGCCTCCCACTTGTGGAATTGCCTAATCGCCAATGTGGTGGTAAAGGTTTCCATTGGGGTAGTCAGCGCATCGACAAGGGGACAGCTGCCACAGGCGGGAGAGCAGCCTTCCCGCATGTTTTTTTTTTTTTTTTTTTTTTTTTGTATTTTAATTTTATTTTTTTATATTTTAATTCAATTTAACTAAAAAATAAATTAAAACTGTATGTTGACAAAAAATGCCCTTGATCGTCCGGAATATTTAGCCGGTTTGCCTGCTGGCGAATATAGACCCTTATTTGAAACATGTATAATCACTTCATGCCCTTATTTGAAATAAAGATGGCACTTCAAGTCCTTATTTAAAATAAAAATATCATTTTAGGTCTTTATTTAATAAAATGAAGATATTCATACATTTAATTGAAAATTTTCCTTTCTTCAATGCCACGAAGCTCCAACTGATAGAATTCGCAAAATACTAAAGCGGCTGATAGACGTGAGGATTCTTCTCCATTTGCTTCTTTTCCCTTTTCCCTGTATTTAGGGATTAGTTCTTGAATTTCTGCGGCAGCATGCCCAAACCGAAAAAACTTCATGCATATAATCTTTTGGAAACCATCCAAATTCGGCTCGGGCAAAGATGAATGGAGAGACTCGGCTCTGTCGTCGGCATCATCCCAATCCCATGTACTTGTCTAACCTGATTTTTGCTTGATCTTCACTTCGATTAAGCCAAAACATTGACCGAGCAATAAAGAACGATCGAGAAATAAGAACCATGATGTTGTCTTAGTGTTGGGATGGCTTGGACGAAGTAGAAGATGAACGTGAAGAAAGAAGTAAAAAAAAAAAGAAATATTTATGGACGAGAACGCCCCTCTTTTGGCCATCTGGAAATCAAACGCTCACCGGTCGAAAAAATTTAATCGTACGGCGAAGATTTAGCCAGGTTAGATCGTTTCACATTTCAAGTTTCAAAGAAATCTGTTTATTTCGTCGAAAATAAGTAATTTGAAAAATATTTTATAATTCATTGTATCATATGAAATAATCAATTAATTGTCATTCACGCCAAAAATTCCTGTCTAAATATTTTAGTAAAAAATAAAAATATTTATCGTTCAATACTTTTTTTAAGCAATATTAGCTATTATTTTTTTAAGCTATATTATTTAAATTATTTTATTTTTCTTAAAATAAACGTAGCCTAAATCTTTAAAATTTTTCCGCCATTTGAGGTCGCCCAAAAATTGTTACCTTATATTTTTCAGTTTTGGATTTTATATGATGTTATATAAAAAAACGAGCCCTTATGGGCAAAAATCTTCGCCGTGTCTGATATCCATAGTCAGGGGTACTTCGTTTCAAGTCTCTACAACGCGCAAAATAGTTGTACTCTGAAAGGAGCAACTGGGACGGGCAGTAGCGGCCATGGCCGACGGCGTTCCGTCTGGCACGCAGAGGAGCAAGCCGAAGCGGAAGAGAAGTCGCAACGGGCCTGAAATCGAGCGATTTGACTCACTTCCCTGGTCTCGCTCCCTCCCCGACGAAGGCGACGGCGACGAGTCTGCTTTCTCTCTTTTAATCGGCTCCAACGAGCTCGGAGGAGGTCTCTCTCTCTCGCTCTCTCTCTCTCTCTCTCATGTGTGTGGTGCTGAGAGAATCGATGCGATGAATCTCACTATGTGTGGAAAAAGGAGCTGAAACAAACAACTACCCTTGGAAATAATTGGCGCTGGTTGGCGTCTCCTTAACGGGTGCATCGTCTTGATTTGATGATAACATTCGAATGTGTAATTGGTGCTTGTGCCAACTGCGCTTTGAGAAGGGACATGAGATAACAAACTGAAGAAAGGACACACAGAAAAAGTGAATTTGGACTACTTTACTGAAATCTAGGGATTTAGATATGGATGTAGGTTAATGAATATGTGGTTGGACTGTTGAAGTTCTGGACATTGTCTCGAATGTGAATTCGGAACCAACTAGAATAGAAGGGTTTATAGGGTTTAAGCTTTCTACATTGTTTACATGGCTTTGTTTGGGTAAAAAATTTGCAGGCTTTCTTTCTCTCGAAGAGATCGATGAATCTGAATACGGGTTGGATATACCGAAAGTTGTGAAGCAAGAATCAGGGAAAGCGAAGAAATCAAAGAAAAATAAGGATGGTAATGAACTAGGCAGTGTGGATCATGGGGTTGAAGCTGAGATTGCAGGCAAATTGGAGGAGGAGCAGCAGCAGCAGCAGCAGCAGCAGCAGGAGAATGTGACGAGTGAAAGGAAAAACAAAAACAAAAAGAAGAAACAAAAGAAAGAGACCAAGAAAGTTGATGAATCTCCTGCAGGTTGGTGCTCTATTAGTTTTCCATTCTACATTTTGGCTTGAATGGGGGTAGGTTCCATTAATACATGTGGCAGCCTAATTCCTTCTGGTTGATGAAAATGGTGATTATACTAGTTGAACAATATTCACGAGCTAGAAGAGAAGCCTATGTATTCATTGCCGTAATTTATTTATCAATGTGATCCATTGTCTGAAATGTTGATTGCACTGCTTCTCACTGAAGTGGTTGATGCTGAAGTCGACCTTGTTGATGATGCTGAGTTCTATGCATGGAATGATTTGAGGTTGCATCCTCTTATTATGAAAGCAATACAGAGGCTTAGGTTCAAGGAACCAACACTGATACAAAAAGCTTGTATTCCTGCTGCTGCTCATCGAGGAAAGGTTAGTTTAAAGAATTTAAATTTTATGTTAACTTTTAAGCACAAAACTATTCTAAGGTGCTCATTTTATTGTTAATTTTATAGGATGTTATAGGCGCTGCAGAGACAGGGTCCGGGAAAACACTTGCTTTTGGCTTACCAATTCTGCAAAGGCTTCTTGAGGAAAGAGAAAAATCGACAAAGATGCGTGAAGAAAATGGAGAAGAAGCGGAAAAGTATGCCCCAAAAGGTGTTTTACGAGCCCTTATAATCACACCTACCAGGGAACTCGCACTTCAGGTACCAGTTTGCCGCATCTGTGTTGCTCAATCCAACTTACCTGAGATGATGCCATAGCATTTGAAGCAATGAGGCATAGTAATAGGTTTAGCAATTTTCTTTTTTGTTGTCTTGCCTACGGAAATGAATAGTGAGGCATGACTCTTCTTACTTGGAACATTGTGACAACAAGAGCATGGGGTTTTCTGGTTCAGTAAACGGTGATTAAGTTGATGAAGATACACTTATGGACCCTTTCCATGGTCATCTTCCTTGCCATGCTCATCTTCCTTTGGATGTTTAAGATTTTGACTTCACCCCTTCTTTGATCCATAGTGGAAGTTTCTAGGAAATGCATCTTTAGAGTAAATTGACGTTTCTACCTTATGATGTTAGAAAACCTCATCTGAAATTTTTGTGTAAGATTGAGGTAACATCCTCCAAGACTTGTGTTGTGAGATGATAGAGAATGACCTTTTCATGTTGCAACAATGAGTATCCAAAACACCAAGCATAACAGATAACCTCTCATAGCTGCTATAAAGTCTGTTAGATCTGCTTTTTTGCAAAACTGGAATTCACCTCTCAATAAACAAAAACCGAAAAAATGGAAGCCAAAAGGAAAATGGAAGCTTACTTGATCAGCAAACAGTATGCTAATCCAAAATCCCTGTGGAAGAAATATATGTGTATGGAAATTTCTGCGCACACTCTGTGTGTGTGTGTGTGTAGAGAGAGAATCCATGGAGCAAAGAATCAGAATAAACAAATGTAGGACATGCTAGTGAATAACGTCTTGCTAGAATTTGTTGAGACACAGTGTATCTGCAGGTTTTCAGCTGGTTTTTGAGTTATTTTTTTTAATCTTTTGACACTCCATATCGCATGAAGGCTGCGTCAAGACAACTAGGAAAATTTCTCGATTAGATGGCTTTTTACTTTTTCAGCCTTTTGATAATTGTACATATCATGGTCTATTTTTCAGGTCACCGACCATCTCAAAGAATTTGCCAAGGATGCAAGAATCAGAGTAGTTTCCATTGTTGGTGGGATGTCAGCAGAAAAACAGGAGAGGCTTTTAGAAGCGAGGCCTGAGATTGTTGTTGGAACTCCTGGGAGATTATGGGAACTTATGTCAGGGGGAGAAATCCATCTCGTGGAGGTTAGCTTGGAATAATATTCTCATCATTGAATTTATATTTTCGTGCAATCATGGCCTAATCCCTATTGCGTCTTCCTCTTTAATTTATGTCCACCATTTTAGTTTATTTGCATCCTCGCAATCATAGATATATCGTGGTTCTGTATTTTCCTATCTAAAGGCTTCAACTTTCCATGATAGTTTTTGGAAAATAAGGACTTGCTCAGTTGTTTAATAGATATTTAAGAAGCATATTCCAAATTTGTTGCTAAATAGATGGATAGAACTTAGAAGAGCTTAAGCCCAATTTGAATCAGACAAAAACTTCTGATTTGTCGAATTTCTTCAACTAACCCCCTCTCTTCGTGGCGTTATCTTTTGTTTCTTCTCATTTTCTCTTGGTAAATAGTTAGTTTGGACTGTAGTCATGTCTATATTAGTGTCATTGAATTCGTGCTTTTGGTTGTACAGTTACATTCCTTGTCCTTCTTTGTGTTGGATGAGGCTGATCGGATGACAGAAGATGGGCATTTCCGTGAGTTGCAGTCGATTATTGACATGCTTCCAACTTCTAATAGTTCTGTTGAGGAAAGATCTCAAAGCATGCAAAGTTGTGTAACAGTATCTAACATCCAGAGGAAGAAAAGACAAACTTTTGTTTTCTCTGCAACTATTGCTCTATCTGCTGATTTTCGTAAGAAGCTGAAGTGGGGTATCGCCAGATCAAAGCAATCAACAAGTGGTGGATTGAACTCTATAGAGATTCTTTCTGAGCGAGCTGGAATGCGGGAAAATGCTGCTATAATTGATCTGACAAATTCCTCAATTTTGGCAAATAAGCTAGAGGAGTCATTTATTGAGTATGCACTCTGCCTGCCTTTAAATTGTGTATGTGCGCTTGCGTTGTTTGTGTTTTTTTGGGGGTAAAATTAAACCTTGTTAGTTCACTTTTTACAATTAAAGATCAGGTGGGTTTGAATTATTTGTTTATTCTCTGGTGCCCAGTGAAGTTTCGGCAATTAAGTTTACTTTTTAGGTAAGTCTGCTTTCTTTTTCTTTTTTTCCCTTTTACCAATTGAGAAGGGTCAAACAAAAGAAAGCCTTAACGGAGCCTGTGCTGGATGGTTTGAGGAAAGATAAGGTCTTGAAGTAGTGAATTTTTTGGATAATTACTTGAATGGAACTTCATTTTTTAATATGGTCAGAGAATATTGGAGGAGTGTCCTTAGGGAAAAGAAGTTGAGGTCATGAAATTGCAGATCAGTTTGACTCAGGTTTTGTATCTTTTAGAGCTCTTGACTTGTGGATAACTTTAACTCTGCACTGTAAAAGTTTTGTTGGCGTTGTGAGCTAGTTCTGAACTTCTTCAAAAGATCTTTCTTTGAACAACACTCAGAAATAACTTGTTGCACTTATTGATTGGTTGAGTAGATGCTGATGCAGTTTTTCCGGAGCACTTAAGGAGTATTCTAGTGTCTCATCCCTAGAAGTGTTTTCTCATGCCTAGAAGTGTTTTCTAGTGTCTCATGCCTAGAAGTGTTTTTTAGTGTTTCATGCCCAAATATTCTAACACCTCAATGACCTTCATTCTCCTCCTCCCTTTGCCAACATCAACATTAATGACACTTTTATCCCTTTGCCCACCCCCCCCCCCCCAAAAAAAAAAAAGCACTTTTACATTCTTCAGTTAAGGTCTTGAAGTAGTGAAATTTTTGGATAATTACTTGAATGGAACGTCATTTTCTAATATGGTTAGAGAATATTGGAGGAGTGTCTTTAGGGAAAGAAGTTGAGGACATGAAATTGCAGATCAGTTTGACTCATGTTTTGTATCTTTTAGAGCTTTTGACTAGTGGACAGCTTTAATTCTTCATTGTAAAAGTTTTATTGGCGTTGTGAGCTAGTGCTGAACAAAAGATCTTTCTTTGAAGAACACTCAAAAATGACATGTTGCACTTAGTGATTGGTTGAGTAGATGCTGATGCAGTTTTTCTAGAGCCGTGGTGTATGCTATTTGCAGACAATATTGTGCTTATTGATGAGACTAGGGCTGGGGTTAGTGCTAAATTAGAATTATGGAGAAGCATGTTGGAGTTTAAAGGATTTACGTTAAGTCGAAATAAAACCGAATACTTGAAGTGTGAGATCAACACGGTAGGAAGAGGAAATCAAGAAGCCGTAAATATGTTCAGATAGGAGGTATCCAAGAAAGATACTTTTAGATAATTGGGATCAATATTGCAAAAGAGAGGAGAGATTGATGAGGATGTAAGTCATAGAATTAGAGTAGGTTGGATAAAATGGCGTAGTGCATCAGGATTTTTGTGTGATCGCAAAATTTCTCTTAGGTTAAAAGAAAAATTTTATAGAACAACAGTACAACCTGCCATGCTATACGGAGTTGAATGTTGGCCAGCATAGAGATAATATGAGCATGAAATGAGAGTAGCGGAAATGAGGATGTTAAGGTGGATGTGTGGTCATATAAGACTGGATAAGATAAGGAGTGAAGATGTTCGATGAAAAGTTGGAGTAGAACCGATGGCTGAAAAGATGATAGAATATAGATTGAGATGGTTTGGGCATATTCTCCGAAGGTCCTTAAATGTTCCGGTAAGAACAGAAGTTTGCTACCTAGAGCATAATACGAAGAAAGAAAGAAATAGACCGAAACTTACTTGGGGAAAAATAGTAAAATAAGATTTAATGGAGTGGGAAATAGATTGGTGTACAGTGGGAAATAGATTGGTGTACGGTTTGTCTTAGGTTGGAGTGGAGGAAGGCTATTAGTATTGTGGAGGGGCAGAATTCTCATGTTCTTGACTGTCCTTTTTAGTCATTTCCCCATATATATATGTGTGTGTGTCGTTTTATAAATCTTTGGGGTTTATCTACCGCCGACCCCAACTAGTTTGGGATAAAGGTGTTATTGATGTTGATGTTTACATTCTTCAGCTTGTTAATGCTTAGTTGTTATTATGCTGTTGTAGTCGCAGATTTTCTTTTACAGGCTGTGACGATTGAGGAGTATCAGGATTGTAAATGTGAGAAGTGAGTACGCTGAAGTAGATGAGGAAAAATCTGGCTATGCTGATTGAAGACAGTTCACGAGTCTTTAGTTATTGGTACACTTCAATGTATTAGGCCAGTCGAGACATCTTTATTTAGCAAATATACCCGAATTTCTTGCTTGATTAGAAGCCATCCAATGAGTTGTGACTTGTTATTACTTGTATGTTTTTGCTCAAATGTTATTGTACTATAGGTTGTTACATTCAACCTGAATATTTGTGTATCCCGTGCAGCAATTCTAACCCTTAGAAATTGCAGGTGCAGGGAAAATGACAAAGATGCTCACTTATATTATATTCTAAGTCTACATGGACAAGGTCGTACAATTGTTTTTTGCACATCAATTGCAGCTTTACGCCACATTTCCTCTATCTTACGCATTCTTGGCATCGAAGTATGGACTCTGCACTCGCAGATGCAGCAAAGAGCTCGATTGAAGGTTTTTTGTTACTAAATCGTTGACATTATCAGATGTTTGACTTTTAACTACTTATTGAACTTGTGTAGGCTTGTTGAAGATATTTCTTGCTCTCTAGGTTTTTAAACTTCGTTACAACTTTTGGTATACTAAATCGTTGACATTGTCAGATGTTTGACTTTTAACTACTTATTGAACTTGTGTAGGCTTGTTGAAGATATTTCTTGCTCTCTAGGTTTTTTAACTTCTTACAACTTTTTGGTAGCATACCACATATGGTTTGTTAAGAGGAACTTTCCCAATTTGGGTGCATATATATATGCCATCTATTGTTTCTATGATTGTTATCATGTTTAATGGGTATTAGGATTATGAGTGAGTTGCTTATCATCAGTTTAAAGCGACATTGATACTTGGAAACGTTGTGTGAATATTTGATCGTTTCTGTTATCAAGGAATTAAAACATCATTTTTGTTGACAATAAAAGAGCAAATTGTATTATTTCAAGATAACAAAGAATACTTATAGGCTTAGGATAAAGTCTAATACATTTACACAAATACCCCCAACTTGCTAATATCCTAAAGTAATAAATCTATAACCCAAGAGCGAGGAGGATCTGCAGTGGACAATAGACATGTAGGGTCATCACGTTGTGCTAAAGTAGCGATAGGAGCAGAGACACCACTACTCTCACTCTATTGTGCTTGATTAGCTCATCATATTCTGCACGAGACAACTGTACTGTACCTTGTCCAGAAAAGGATCCAGTAGGAGGAGCCCACAGCTCAGTATTAATAGAAGCATGTAGACCTCGCAGCTCGGGATGGAGGTTATAACAATAATCAACAGTATGCCCAGAAAGCTGGCAATGAGTACAAAAACGGTTCGCTCGACCACCACCACGTCTTCCTCTAAAAGTATCTCTACCACCACCACGTACAACACCTCGGCCTTGAAAACCACGACCACGACCACGACCACGACCACGACCACGACCACGACCACGGTAAGAACCTTCAGAATTCCATTGTCCACGACCGCTAATACGACCACAAGTCCCTTGACCTCCACGAACCACCATAGCACTATTATCTGAAATGACTGAAGTCTTGGAACTAGAAGTGTAACGAGCACCTCGAGAATACACTTCTTCAATAGAAGGAAGAGTGCTCTGAGAGGTAATCTGTTGACGAAGAGCACCATGATCTGGACCAAGGCTATGGAGAAAAAGCACGGTTATCATATCCGCTTCTCGTTGCTGCATCTGAGTGACTGTGGTAGCAGATGGAAAATAAGACCTAAGGCGCTGATACAAAGATGCAAAGCGAGCATAATGTTCTGCCAAACTAGCATCACCAATTTTGGCTTCAAATAAAGCCTCCCATATAGCACAAATTCGACTCATGTTATTCTGTCCAAAATACAATAAAGCACATTTTGTTCATACCACACGGGCTGTAGTGCAATCCATGAAAAGATGACGAACAGATTCAGTCATACTTCCCCATAAAAGTGTACGTAAAGTTGCATCTACATACCTCCATTCTTCTAGACTAGCTGAATCTGCAGGTGGTTCGTCTTCTAGCCATCTAGATTGACGATTAGAATAAATAAAAGTTGAAAGGGCCATCGATCAAGAAGGGTAATTGGTACCGTCTAACTTGACCAAGGTATTGTGTAAATTTGTCATACTATAATATGGACCAAAAGATCCAGAGCTTGAAGAAATTCTAGCATGAACTAATTCCGGAACAATAGATGGGGAATTTGATGAATCAGTAGGCATCTCTACGGACCTTTAATCACTAATCACTAGGAACTTGACTTGTATGCAATCAAGTAAAACACACCACTTATATATCACTTCTTCGAGTATCCACAAATATCACTTCAAATGCAGACACAACATTCACATTTCTGACACCACATAACTCCAAATGCAGTGAAGTCCAGTACCATATTCAACAATCCTAGCGGCCACACCAACTTCAACCAACTTCAAGTCACTGCCCATTAAAAAATTCACTTCCAAATATCACTAAATTCAACCAACTCAGCAAATTCATTCAATCTACATAACAATAGGCCTCAAAAACTCTCTTGGGTGATGCTGGGAAGAGTCGCTAGGACATCAACAGGAGCTGGCTGGCACTAGGCAAGGTCGCCGAGACTTGAGGACCTCACGATGAGGTCGCCGGAGGGTCGTCGAGGGCTAATCGACGCTGGGCGAGGTTGCTGAGACCTGGGTGACTCTGGACGAGGTCGCCTGGAGGTTGCCGAGACCTGGTCAACGTCGGATCTGGTCGTCGGAAGGTTGGCGAGGACTAATCGGCGATGGGCGAGGTCACCGAGACCTGAGGACCTCTCCACGAGGTCGTCGGAAGGTTGCCGAGGGCTAATCGACGCCGGACGAGGTCGTCGAGACCTAGGCGACTCTGGACGAGGTCGCCGAGACCTGGTCGACGTCGGATCTGGAGTTTTCGGCCCTCAAAGACGCTGGGTTGAGGTCGTCGGGCTCAGGGCACACTGGATTTGGGGTCCTTGGCCTTGGGTCGACGCCGGAGTGAGGTCACCTGGCCTGGCCGGCGAGATCTACGGTGGCTGGCGGCTTGGGTTTGTTGAAGGATACGTTGATTTTAGGGTTTAGGTATTAATTGTGGCTTTGATACCATGTTGACGATAAAAGAGCAAATTGTATTATTTCAAGATAACAAAGAATACTTATAGGCTTAGAATTAAGCCTAATACATTTACACAAATACCCCCAACTTGCTAATATCCTAAAGTAATAAATCTAATAATTTTGAAATTCATGAGCCTCCAAATTGTACAGTATACTTTCATTTTTGTATTAATGCCTTGTAGTTTAGATAAATGGAAGTTGCGCTTGTACCTGAATGGTAAAAGTCCACTTTTAGTCCCTGAACTTGTGCCTTTTTCCCAATCAAGTCTTTAAACTATTAATTTGTCTACTCAAGTCTCTACGGCTTCAATCCGGATAATTTGAGCTAATATACACCCATTGGAGCTGGTCAACATGACTCCCTCAGCATTTGACCAGCGACCATAACAAATTTAGTCTTGCTTGCATGGAGGCGAAAAGAAAGGCGGATTCCCTATAGTTGATGAGTGAATTTCTTCTTTAATCGATTTATCTTGGCTGTAGACTGCTATGGTTAGCTCCCCGATGAAGCCCATGTTTGAAGATCGAGGTTCTTGGCTTTGGAGCTGACACAGATTAAAAGCAAAAGGAATGCATGGAAGGATTTTCTTGAGAACATGGGTCAACTGCAAAAATGGAATAATTGTTAAAAGTTCCTTTTATGTTTTGGTCAGTTATAACTGCTTTAGGTTTAGGCACATGTAGGCATATAAGAAATTGACGTCTGAGTGTTTTATCCCTACGTTCCACTTTTGGGTAGAGTTGTCTTCTAAGATTATAATTTATTAGGAATGAAATATCAAGAACTCTGAGTGAACTCCGAGCATAAATTTATAGGTCACCAAACTTCATAAGTTATAGTTGATCGGTTTTCTAAGTTATAATGGTTATTCTTCGGAAATTCTTGTCTCAGTTTGTCAAAGATCTGCATAATCTCTCTCTCTCTCTCTCTATCTCTCTGTATTATCAATTTGTATCGCATGAATAATTCTCTTCCCTTCCTCCTTTTCAATCATTTCAGGCGATTGATCATTTTCGTGGAAGCGAACATGGTGTGCTTGTTGCCACTGATGTTGCCGCTAGGGGTATTGATATTCCAGGCATTCGAACTGTTGTTCATTATCAGCTTCCTCATTCAGCAGAAGTAGGTGTACAAACCTTTCCCCATCTTTCTTTATCGTAAGATAAAAAAGCCTGCAGATGTATTTTTACAATTCTTGTTTCTAGGTTTATGTCCATAGAAGTGGAAGGACTGCGAGAGCTTCTTCTGATGGATGCAGTATAGCACTAATATCCCCTGATGAGACGTCAAAATTTGCCTCTCTATGTAGATCATTTTTCAAGGTATTTTCATCGGCTTGGGGTCTAAAATCTTCGAAATGCATTAGTTAAAACATGTGCCCGTGTCTCGGCAGATGACAGATTGAGAGGTTGGGGTTCTATCAAGGTTTTTTTCATATGCTTTGGGATTGACCCCCGTTCTCTTTACTGTTTCTTTTTTATATTGTTATTCATGCAGCTAGTTCGTTACTATATATATCGTTCCCTGATAATTCTATAACTTGTGCATTAGCTCCTTCATGTGAGCTCCTATACATTATAATGCCACTCGCTTGTCACATTTAAATGAGTTATTTCAAGTTCTCCACAATATTGTAGGAGAAATTCTTTTCATAATGCTTTGCAATGCTGTCATGATGTAGGGTGAATATAGTTGAATGATTGGTCGACTCACAGCAAAGAATGCAATATCTCTTACTTTCATGCCTGACAGTTCATTCGATTAGATTATGATGAAAGAGGGTTCTTTTTTAAAAACTGGCTCTATCTATGTTCAGGATTCTTTTCAGCGGTTTCCTCTGGAGAACTCGTACATGCCGGAGATCATGAAACGATTATCTCTGGCACGCCAAATTGGCGACATTTCTCGGAAAGACTCTCAGGTAATATATAAGGTGGAGCTCTTATGCATTTGCCGTAGGAAGTCTATAAGATTCAGCTTACATATAGTTCTGACCAGTAATTTAATATCTGGTCCGGACCTGTGGTTTGACTGGTTTGACCGCGAAGCAGTCTTTAGTCAGGTACGGTTTTCTCATCGAACCGGATTTCTGAACCTGTGGACCAGATCAACCTGGTTCTTCAGGAGTGGACTATGCCAAATAGAAAACAACGCTTGAGAGACGATTCATGGACATTATGGAATGTTAGTAGCATTGTTACAGTTTGAACCATCCACCTTTTCTGTTCTAAGGCTAGCAACACTTAATTATTGTCATATGCTCTAATGACCTTATACACGGTTCAACCAGCTGATTTGACAGGTGTTGCCTCGGTTATACTAAATTTATTCTGTTTTGAGAACCCAGCCTCTAATTCTAATATCAGAACCGTCTGACAGAATTATCCTATGGTTGTTGTGTTTTCTGTACTGTGCTATTTAATCTATAGATAAATAGAAGGTCTCATCATCAAACTGAGCTGGTGGCGGGGAAAGTAAGCTGCATTGGATACACAATCAAGTGGGTGCTTGGGATATCTTTTGCTTTGCACTTGTAGCTTTGGAATTTTGCTTCTATTAATTTTAACGTGTCAAATCTCAATAACATTCGAAACTTGGCATTAGAGTCATTTGCATCTGATTCCACAAATCAAAATATAAACAATACTCAGTTTTAGTGGGAAAAAAAGAAAGTAAAGTCCCTTTTCAAGGTTTGCAAGCAGCCCTAATTCATTGTCTGCGCATGCTAGCTTTTCCTTTTTACTGTGGTGATTCCCTTTTGATTATTCGTGCTTACCATCAAACGTAACTGTTGTGGAATCCTTCAAAACGGAAAAAGAAAAGCTCAGCTGTGGTGGGGAAATAGGGCATATAGGTGAGCAATTACTAAAATTTGTTATCATGAGACTTGCACAGAACTTGATGCTACTATGTGGAAGGGAATGTGGAGTGAGAAATCGAAGGTTGATGCACCTGCCTCTTATAGTTATATATTAGTCAATTTCTGGACCCACAGATCAGCTTATTTTATATGCCACCATCCAACCAAATCATCAATGGATGTGGGACATTCACTACAGCTTGTGACATACATACTCGGCACGCATATAACTGTGGAATGGAGAAAAACTGTTGAAGACTTGTTTACTTTTACGTCCCTTATTTGCTTCCCATTGATAGCTACTCGCATTTTCATTTAAGCCCTAGCAATTGATTTCGTCTTTTTTGTTGACACTTCCATTTTAGTCGATAAATCATTTCTTTTAGATTTTTTTTTTAAAGCTCCTGATGTTCTCTCTCTCTCTCTCTCTCTCTCTCTCTCTCTCTCAAAATGAAGGAGAAGGCCCAGAAAATCTGGTTGGAACGAAATGCAGAGGCCTTGGAATTAGATGTGGAGAAAAATGACAGTGAGGAAGAGAGAGTTAATGCTCACAAGAAGAGGAAGGCTAGCTCCAACAAACTAAAGGAGCTGCAACAGGTTGACCTTTTTCTTTACTATTAATAAGTAACAGTTGGCTGTCTACGCGGCTTCTTGATAACATATAATAATTAGTAAGGGGTAAATTTCATGTTTAGTTTAATTTTATTTTGGCAGTTCAGCTTCATATCTTATAATCATATTTGACATCTCTCAAATTGCAGGACCTTAGAAATCTTCTTTCACGTCCGTTGCAACCAAAGACATTCTCACATCGCTTCTTGGCAGGGGTAAGCCTAATTTTTCTTATTTACTCTCTCATTTATTTATTTTCTTACGCACATTTGGAACAACTGAGTGTTTTCCCGCGGATACTAGCTTTGACAAAGCCTCAATGTCTCTGTGGTTGCAGAAAAATGTTTTGGCTTTTATTTTGAAATTCCTCCAAGCCTAGGTGGTCTGTTGTGAATTCACCATATACTTTCAATCTTTGCATGTACAATCTTAAGTTTTCAAATGGTTGTAATTACACTCTTTATATTTAGCAGATTTCTTATGCGTTTCTCCAAAAAGGTGCTCCAAAATGTCTGAAGAGAATTTTAAAATGCAAAACGGTCATTTGCGAAACCTTCAGTGAAGTATTATTTTTCAGACAGAAAACGAACGGCTCCCTCATCGTTGGAATTTTATCTATTTCAGGCTATGATTTTGTGCGCTTCATTTAGAGAAGAAATGTGCATATTTTCATAAAATTCAATGTTAGCTCTTTCATTTGCATATTTTTACCATCAAAGCTTTGGTTTAGTAGAATAGCTATTTATTAACTCTTGTAACTCGTTTTAGATCCTAGTTTTCTATTACTATCCACTACAGAAGTAGGACAGATTTCCAGAAAGAAGTCATTTTATACATTCCTCAAAAAAAAAAAGAAAAAAAAAGGGAGGGAGAGAGACCACCTTAGGGAAAGGCGAGTGGGGACTATTATAAAGTGCTAACTCGCCCCCACCAAAATGCAACAGATCCTATGAGGGGGTTTTTCTGTAACCAACCAATGTTTATGACAAATACAGCTGCTGTACGTGGGTCTTCTACTAAAGCTATTTTCAACTCTAATCAGATTTGTTACTTCTATTTATTGTTATGTTTCTTTTACCCTCTAGAAACAAAAAAGTGAGTACTTATACAAGCTAGAAGGCATTATTACAGTTTCTGTAGTGCTCTGTTGCTCTTTTACCGTGGATGATATGTCATTGTGTTGCATCTTTGAAGAATCATCATTTCCAGCTCTAGTTTTTGTCGTGGCGAGTCATATGAATTTCAAGTTGATCGACTCATTATTTTCTTAGTTTCTGTAATTCAATTCATTTGCTGAAGTTTCATTACCACGTTGGTTTTGATTTTCCTCATTTAGTATGTGATTGATGAAAATATACATTAAAGGGCTGCAGTGCATATTTTGTGTTCTCGGGCTATGTGCAGGATATCAGATAGTTTTGGATAAACTGAATGGATTTTTTTTTCTTTGTTTAGGCTGGTGTTACACCTCTCCTCCAACTTCAATTTGAACAAATAGCAAAGCAAAAATCAGAAGAAAGTACACAGTCCAGCAGAAACGGAAAACGGAAGCTAGTGGTCATCGGTCAGGATTGTGTAGAGCCACTCCAGGCACTCCGTGATGCTGGTGATGAGGTAATGAGTGAGCAATATACTTGTTCTATGCAAAGCTTAATGCTGGGCAGACAATGCTTTTTATTGGGATTGGTAGTTAAATCCCAGCTTGTTTCTTGATGACTGCTGGAGGGAAGCTCCATATGCATTGAGTTCATAGTTTTGTCATCATTTAGACTTATGTAATCTCTTGGTCTAATGGAGAACTGAATGTGCATTAGTTGTGTTAAAAGTCCATGGTGGAGACACAGAGTAATGCATTCCTTGTGTTTCATTCCTCGCCTTCCATCCCAATAGAAATTGATGATGTTGAGTTGGCATTTGTTTCATTGCTCGAGTGTATCTTGAGCTCAAGTTTGCCATTGTCACGTACTGATTGAATTTTCTTCTCTTACTTTATGTCTTCATGGAATCATGCTATGCTTTTATTTCTCTATCGTCTGCCCATTTGAATGTTCTAAGCTTCTCTCAGATTCGACATGATGTGAAGGAGACTGCTGAGAAGAGAAAAGGCATTGAAACTCGGAAGAGAGAAAGAAAAACAGAGAAAAAACGTATTCTTCGAAAACTATACCAATTCTTTTCGATGATGCCATTCCATTCCTTTTCGTTGGGAAGTCGGGATTGGACACTGATTTACCTTATTTGCCTGTCGCTATTTCTTGCAGGTTTACATGACCAGCGAAGGAAGCAGAGGAGAAAATTGAAAGGAAACAGTGATTAGAATAGCTTTTCTTTTTCTTCATTTTTGTGGCGTGAATTGTTTGGGAAGAGAAATGTGGAGAGAGGGCCGGGGGGGGGGGGGGGAGCTTTTGTACCCTAATTATAACATTTCTATTTCTTCATTTTATATTTTATGTTGAACCCTGATACCTTTGTTCATGGTAAAATATAGAAGATGAAGGTTCTCTCTAGTTGCATCATTGACCATATATTATCATGTAGAAAGCAATTGAAGGAATGTATGCCAAGCGTGTTGGGGACTAATTTTTCGGATACTCTCAACTCTTGTGAACTTATGACGAATCCATATCGGGTATGACAATTTTCTCGTTCTATCAATACTAGTCGATATCGAGGTAAGGGGGTCCATAATTCTGGAAATGGTTGGTGCATTGTTTTTGAATCCGATCTCGAAAATGAACTGTGTTTATGATTAATACTTGATTAGTTCATTTGAAAATAATTTTAATATGAGATTAGTTTTTATTTACTAATGAACGGATCGAGAATTGAAAGGTAATCGAGTAGGTTTCGTGGTAAATGAATTATTTGAAAAATTATTTTTAAATGATATTTTATAAGTATGAAATGTTAAGTGAATAAATGTCAATTTTGAAAATGAAGCACGTAAAAACTTGCGTGTGCCTTGGAGACTAGAAAGGAATGCTCTCGCTATTACTTTCAAGTTCGTCTCGAGTCCGGCCCTTCCTCCTGCTCTGTCTCCACTATTGAAACTCTCGCCCTTCTCGCACGACCACCACTCCGACCTCCACGCGCGGTCGTCGGCGCGAGCGAGACGACCGACCTCCCGCCTCTCTCTCTCTCTCTCTCTCTCCCCCCCCCCCCTCTCTCGACACTCTCGGCCGCTCGCACCACCGCCACTCCGACCACCACAAGCGACGGTCCGACCTTCAGGCTACCCGACCGAGGTTAGTTTCTTGTCTTTACAAGAATTCCTTTCTTTATTCCTGTTCGACCATTTTTGGGGGCAAACCTTGTTAAGTATTGTTTTCGTGTCCTAACAGGTTGGGTTGTTGTGGAATTTATTGGAGTAAGGAGATTTTTCAAGATAGATCATGTAATCTTAGATTCCTAGGTAATTTGATGAATGGGATTTGAAGGGGAGGGATTCTGGAGTTGGATGAGTTGGTTGATGCTCTTTTGTTGCCGCGGTGTTGATTCTTGTGTTGGATTGGATGAGATGGTGGCTGGGCTGAGTTGGTAGATGCTTGCTTTAGTTGCTGTGTCGTTGACCTTGGTGTTGTATTTGATTGAATAATGCTGGATTTTGTGTTTCGTGCTTATTTTCTCCGTTTCATGTTTAGATGTCTTCACTCGCTGATTACAAAGGCCCTCAATTTGAAAGTGAAAATGGAAAAACAAGGCCTAGGGCTACCCCAACTCCTATGTCTTCTAGTGGAGTGTCTGCGATTGCAATTCCTAATCTGAACCAACACTAGGTATTAATCACTCTTTTATGCTTCCAGTTACATGTATTATCATGCTCGCACAAACATTTGGCCCTTTGTCATATCAGTTCACCTATATGTAAAAGCTTATGATTCAGAGGCCACTCGAGCATTTTATCATTTTTTTCATTCAATCTTTTGTTCGGTTTAGTTTGTTATTGAAGCATGATGTTTCGTTTTCCAAGTTGTATTCGTTTGTCATTCTGATTTCGAACTTGCGCTTACTTGAGTGGGAGAAATCATAAGCAGATAATGCATTAATGACAGAAGACGCCACCCTGATTCCTTGAAAAAGCACAAACTTATGGTTTTAGAGCAATTCTGGCACGAACTTTCATTTGTCTAAAAGAATAGCAAACACTTCTTATTCAGACCCAAATCTGGCTCCCTTTGAGTTGCCATCCAAATCCAACATCAAAAGCTAACGTGGAGATGGATGTGGACACTGCACCTCATGTTGTTGCTAATTTAGCGTCCAAATTAAAGAAACGACACCATTTCTTCAAGCCTTTTACTTTCTCTATGTTGCAAAAATAGGGGGAAAAATTAGGATTCTTCACTTGCAGCAAGGGTTGTCAATTTTGGAGGCAAAATTGGGTTTTGGAGTCAGAAACTTAAGATTTTTCATTTGAAGAGGAAATCAGCGATCATGTCATTGATGCGAGGTAGCGATAGACGTGGTAGGGCATTGAACAGCTTCGCCAGAGCATTGCTCGTGACTCTGTACACGTCATGGGCTGAAACAAAACTGGCTAGGTGGTTTATTGTTGTAAATGGTGTTAATTCTTTGAAATAATTAAAGGTGCACGCTTTATCACTTGTGGGAAATTTTGTGGGGAGTGTGTTCCCGAACCCTAATTTTTCCCCTATTTCGGCCAAAGAGAGAAGAAAACGTTAAAAATGAAGGCTTGAAGAAACGGCATCTTTTCTTCGATTTGGACGCCAGATCGGTAACAGCACGGGGCACACAATGCAAATTCATCGCCACATCAGATTTTTAATGCTGGATCCAGACAGCAGCTTATGCTAGATTTGGAGAAGTTTGTGTTTTTTCTTAAGACAAATGAAAATATGGCAGAATTGGGCTAAACCCAAAACTTTGTGCTTCTTAAAGGGAATTAGTCCTTCAAGATGCTAGTAGTAAATTTACTTGGCTATGTTGCTTTCAGAAGGAGCAAGGTAGATTTCCGTTGCTGGGAGACAAGTTGATTCGACTTGGAATATGTTTTTCTTGGCTTATACTAGAGTTTGTGCATTTGTTCTTTTCCATTCTTCTTGCTGACATATCGTTTCCATTGTTTGGCTGTGTTGCTTTCAAGAGAAGCAAGGTAGTTTTCAGTTCTTGGAGACAAGTTAATCTGACTTGGAATATGTTTTTCTTGGTTTATACTTCATCTTGTGCGTTAGTTCTTGTCCACTGTTCTTGTTGACATATCATTCCCATTGTTGACTATACCATCTGATTGTGCTATTATTATGAATTGCCTCAAGTAATTTGCATTTGGTGACTTGTGTTATCATGTAGCAGCTCATTACTCGCAATTAGTCATGACCACTTCAAGAGTATAAGCTGTTGCTGTTGACTGATAATTGGAAACTAGAGCTATGCAGAACGGCAGTTCTCAAACACCTCGGGTTCGGCATCGTCGGCGTTTCAATGAGGTTTACAAATAAAAGTTTTCTCGTTCAGCTGTTGCTGCATTTGAATGGTGTAACATTGTCTAATAAGGGCATCATCATATTTCATGATGTCAGGTTTGTCAAGAAGCTAGTAAAGCAAATGAGACCCATTTGCTTGTTAATGATCAAAACAAGTACCGGTCGATGTTGGTCCGGGCTTACTCATCTGTTTGGATGATTGGGGGATTTGTATTAATTGTTTACATGGGTCACCTATACATCACTGCCATGATTGTGATTATACAAATTTTTATGGCAAGAGAACTCTTCAATTTACTGAGGAGAGCCCATGAAGACAGATGTCTCCCGGGATTTAGGATGTTGAACTGGTACTGCTTAGCTTTGTACCTACAAGTACTGATTCATTTTTAGGGTTAATATGCAACTGACCAGCATTATTGAGGCTGGTTATGATATCCATTTCTTGTTCTTTCTTTTTTATTTGAAGATATCCATTTTTTATTCAGATGTCGTTTTTCAGGCACTTTTTCTTCACGGCAATGTTGTTTGTATATGGACGCATTCTCAGTCCACGACTTGTCAACACCGTGACATTGGATAAGGATTTATATCAGCTTGTGAGCAAATTTATCAAGTATCATATGATTGCCTGTTATTCCTTGTACATTGCAGGTACGTATCAAATGAGCAATTGAGATGGCTCTACTTTCATTTCTATTAGTCTGTGTGGATAATCTGGAGTAGCCTGACTCGTGTTCTGTGTTGTGTCAGTGTGTACTTTACTGTTAATTAAGGAAATTGGGAGCAGACATTGTGGACTTAATTCTTTCTTGAATTGCCATGATTAGTCCATAGAAAGTACTCTTCTAGGGAAGAACAGAAGGTAATTATAGGTATTGACTATTACTATAAGACCAGTTTTCGTCACAAGTACACTTCTTTAACCATGTTGATTCTTTCAATGCCGTGCTCTGATCAACAACAGTTAGGTATGCGCAAACATAACAAGCATCCTAATCAGGTTAACTTGATTTGATGATTTCATAAAGAAATCATAATAAATCCTCTTACGTGGACTTCATTTAATGAGGTGTGAATAGCATAGTTTCGTTTACCTGTGTTGCCCCTAGATGGTAGTTGACATTGTGCGTGCGCATTGGACTTGCTAGCATGCCTATGGATATAGATGGACAATGGCTGGTGTTTTCATCTGCAACTTTTGAATTGAAAATTGCTGATATAGGTAGTCCTTGTTAACTTGAATCAGGGTTTGTGTTGTTCATCCTTACTTTGAAAAAGGGGATGTACAAGTATCAATTTAGCCAGTATGCTTGGACACACATGATTCTCATTGTGGTGTTTTCTCAGTCAGCTTTTACTGTTGCCAACATCTTTGAGGGAATATTCTGGTGAGTCACTACCTCTAGAAAAGGAAAGAAATTTTTTTCCTATCCTTTCATCTGTTTGAAAGCTTGTAAAGTTGTATGCCAAACTTTTTGTATGCTGAGCCCCCAGTGTTGTCAGATATCTAAATTTACATGTCTTGTAACCCATCTATTAGACATGGCCAACCGAACCGTGGACCCGGAATCAGCCTTCAAGGGTCGGATCCGGTTCCATATTTTTCGGAATGGTTCCGGGCTGGTTTGGAACCGGATTTTATTATATTATAATTTATAATAATTTATAAAATTAAAAGTTAGGAACCGGATTTTATTACATTATAATTTATAATAATTTATAAAATTACATTATAATAATAATTCAAAGCCCATTCCTCTCCTCTCTTTTTTTTTTCAAATTTTATTACAATGCATAATTTGATTATAATTTATAATTATTTATTAATTTTATTTCATTATTTATTATTTTAAAAAATAAAATTAAAAGTTCGGAACCAGAACCGGAACCGGGAACCGGCCTGGAACTGCTGGTTCCACTTTTTTGTGGAGCCAGAACTGGCCACGTCTACCGTCTGTGCTTGTTGCGTCCACTTCCTATCCTAGGTTGGACATTATAATTTTATTCTTGTGGGCCTGGAACCTTCATGTGATTTGTTGTATTTTCTATCCTTCATGATTGAACTGTCTGCTTTATTTTCTAAAGAAAAGATTGAAATACCTGCTTTGAGGTTTTTGTCTGAGTTCTGCAAGATGCATGGTCAAGAGAATTTTTTTGTCCTCATTTCTTCATCACGGCTTATTGCGTTGCACTGTGGAACTTATGTTTATGTATGGTCAAAAGAATTATCATAACAGCGAAATGATGCAAATCCTCTTCTTGATGGCACCTCCATTTGTTGAAATTTTCATGAAAACAAAAGCAAGCTCTTTCTCGTACATGCCTCTCTTTTTCTTTCGCCAATGTCCGATGTTTGAGAATATGATGTATTATTCACATTTTTTATGCGGTTTGAGATTGGTTGTCTTCTTAAGGTTTTGATTTATCCATCTAGTACCCTTGCTATGTGGAGTGGGCCGTCATAATGAGCATTCAAGTGCATCTTTCAAACAGTTGCTTTTGTGAACAGAACTTTCAGTTCCTAGTCATCTTTCGTCGAGGAATACTGCAAGTTTGTTGCAATAACCAACTCAATACACAATTTTATTGCTGGTCCTGCAGGTTTCTTTTTCCAGCGACGCTTATAGCGGTCAATGATATTGCTGCTTATTTTTTTGGCTTCTTTTTTGGAAGAACCCCATTGATCAAGTTGTCTCCAAAGAAAACTTGGGAGGGATTTATAGGAGCATCTTTTACTACTATGATCTCTGCGTTTTTGGTGAGTTATCATGTCTTACCATACCAAAAGAATGGGAGGCATGCGTGTGCATAATAACCTAAGTGCTTACCTGTGATTTTGCTTTGGGGTGATAGGATTTGGGGTCTATTTTGGTTTTGTGAGACTGGTATTTATGGCTTTGCTCTTTACGCTTTTGAAAATTTGTTTCTGTTGCTTGTGTGTTTTACACATATGTATAAAATCAATGAAACACATGTTCTTTCACTTGCCCCACCAATACATGCGTGTCCTTGTGGTTTGTGGGATGATGATATATTTGGACTTGTGCTGACTCATTCCAGTGAGCTTCTAAGGATGGAGAGGTTTTTTTATTCAGTTCCCTGTTAGTATCTAGGCAATTTATGACTTAGCTGTCCAAAAGGGGTTAAATGTTGCTTCCTGGATCTGTTTGGCATTTTTTTTTACTTTATTGAGGCAAATTGCTTTGTTATTAAGATTCTTGAGTATTTGATCCTGTTGGAACTGGTCCTGTAACATCTACTTTTAAGATTTTCATGCTTTGAGGGTAACTGGTCATTTTCCGGTGGTAATCATGGTATGTTCCCATATATATGCAGCTTGCAAATATTATGGGCCGTTTCCAGTGGCTGACATGTCCAAGGAAGGTAATGACTAATACACACTTATTTGAACCCTGTTCTGCTTCAGAATGACCCCAGGCCTTTAAGTTCTTTTCTGGATTGATGCAGGATTTATCAAACGGTTGGCTTCAATGTGATCCTGGTCCATTATTCAGGCCAGAGTATTACACTATAGCCAAATGGTTTCCTGAATGGGTGAGTCAATCGCTCTCAATTATAGCGCTACATGGCTTTCCAATGATATTGCTATATACTTTTATTACCTTCTGTACTATGTGATGCTTGAAGCGGAGATGTCCTTTGTGAGTTGATATTTGGAATGAATGATGTCTATGCTAAAGTCCATACAATAGGTTAGTGAGTATCCTTGGCCGCTTGTAAATCTAGCCCGATTAGTCCTCTTTTTGCATGTTTGAGCTGTTTCAGCAATTGGTTTGCAAAAAGGAAGCTTGTGAAAATATTCGGTATCTAAGTTTCATGGCGCTAAATTTAATAAAATGTTAAGATTCTATGATTCTGTTACTTGTTAATGACAGTTTCCCTGGAAAGAGATGGCAATAATGCCAGTTCAGTGGCATGCTCTCTGTCTTGGTCTATTCGCATCGATCATAGCACCTTTTGGAGGATTCTTCGCAAGTGGTTTTAAACGTGCTTTTAAGATCAAGGTTTGTAATTTGGAACATTCCAAATGCGTCTCTGACTCATGTGATACTTAGGTCTTGACATCCATTTTGCTCTTTTGTGCCTCAGGATTTTGGTGACAGTATTCCAGGACATGGTGGTATAACAGATAGAATGGATTGTCAGGTGAAATTACAATTAACTCAGAACTTTTATCTTGTATCCCTTGAAGTTGCATAGGATCAGTGTTTTTCGTGTGATCTGCTGCATTTCCGTCTTGATTTGCCATTTCAGGTGGCTAGTGTGCATGTTGTCTGAGAGATAGGTTTCGGTTATGTGCCTCTGCTTCCTTACTAAATCAAGCTTCTCTACTTTAGATGGTGATGGCTGTGTTTGCATATATCTACCATCAGTCATTTGTAGTGGGTCAGAACTCGATGGTTGAAGCGATCTTGGAGCAGGTATGGGGACGTAATATGCATACATAAATTATGAACCTATTTAGTAGCAAGTGTTTTACTCAGTCTCTGCTTGTCGTTGATATCTTGCAGATTCTAATGAACCTTACTCTCGAAGAGCAGCAAGCCCTCTTCATGAAGCTTGGGCAAATTCTCAACGAGAGGATGACCGCACAGTCATAAGTGCACAGTACAGCAGTACGCAACAGACTTTTCTTTGTCAACTCATAGTCATCCATTGGCTTTGAGCATAACATGCCTGCAGGAACTCATTTAACGAAGGATACAGCGTGCGTTTTCGATTTTTTTTTTATTGCAGCATTCTACTGCAAGGGACGCTATTTGTTGGATGAATGTTGTGAACAGCAGGAACTCATTTAACAAAGGATACAGCACGTGTTTTCAATTTTTTTTTATTGCAGCATTCGCGACTGCAAGGGACACTATTTGTTGGATGAATGTTGTGACAGCGTACGCTAACCAATCATGCAGGTGAAGTCTCGATCGGCGATATTGGTCCGTGAAACTTGTCTGCACTGTCTTCTTTTAATTTATTCGTCACCTTTTGGGGGATAAGCATTAGATGCCTGAATACTGGATCAAACGAGGTTCTATGTCTAGGAAGCTTAAAGATGCAAGTCACACCAGATGAATGTCCCTTAACCCTGCCTTTCAGCAGACCATCTATTCTGATTTGATTTGATTTTTTTTTTTTTGGGTGGGTGGGAATTTTCCCCTTGCGCGGGCTGGTTGCTTTTGTTTGTTTAGTCACAGAGATATCGATGTTGTGAGAATCAACATGAGCTAAGATCTGTTGCATCGGCATTCGAAGGAACTTCCATGTCCAATCGTTATTCATCAGATTATTCGTGATCTCTCCCTCTCTCTATCTCGTATATATAAGCAAGACGCATGCAGGCTCGCTTGCTCCAGTAGATTAGCAGAGTGTAAGCAATGGATGCGAAGAGAAGGAACGAAAGCAAACTTTGCAAATGCTGGCTTCCAAAACTCTTTCAGACTCTCCAACAAGATAGAAGTTCCTTCGACGTACGTATACTGGACTTTGGGCTTCTCAATCTTCACATAGGGCAAAGTTATGATCGCCCTCTCCCCGCTAAACAGATGATCGGAACTGACTTCGGGATCATACGTAGATACTTTAAGGGCTGTCAAATGGGCCGGTGCTGGCTTTGCCCGGCCCGAAAAACTGGGAAATTTTCGGACCGGATTCAGTACTGTTTCTGTATAGTATCGGTACTGTTTCGGTACAGTACCGACATTGATTCCTCTGTGCCCCGGGACTAAAAAGTGAAGATGAAATCATCTGCTTCCATCTTCTCGAAGCGGTCCAACTACAGCCACGGGTTCTACCTGCCCCAAGACTTTGATGGCGACGACAACGCTATTGCCGCCTCTGGGAGGAGGCGCGGAATAAGGCGGCGTCGGTGGGGCAATGCTGCCCGTGTTCCTCAACGACTTGAGATGGGCAAGATGCCGTCAATCTCCCTCCGACACTCAATGCCATTTCCTCGCCACCCTGAAGCTGTTTCCCTGTCTCGAAACGGATGCCTCGACGCCGGCTGAAAATAGCCGTCGAAAGATCTGCGTTGCAGCGACAATGAAAGACGGAAACAGGAGATGCGAGAGAACGAGATTTGAAGCGAGCAAAGGAGACGACGGTGCGAGCGAAGAACGCATGAAGCTCTTCGTTTGTTGGGTGGGAATCAAAACCCAGGAGGCAATCATAGAACCCCATTCTTCACGAAATTCAGCTACTGCATCTCAGCGAATATGCTTCCTTATCAAAATCCTTTTTGCCTATAAAAAATTGACGAAAAATAGATGCTTTTCTCAACAGTTCCGCCTTAAATTCACGAGTACTCTGCTCTTCCTTGTTCAAGACCTCCAAAACATGAAAAGATGGGGATCCCCTCTCGGCCCTGCCTCTCTCTTTCTCTCTCTCTTTCCAAAAAGATTTCAGCTCAAAATAAGGAGAGCCTTTCGAGCAAAAGGAGATCGATGGTGAGGATTGTCGAACCGCAGCAGAAATTAAGGATGACAGTGAGGGAATAAGAATCGACCTTCAAAATCTCGGTATCATTTTCTTTTTTAATCGGTTGAGGCCGGCCTGACCCGACCCGACCCGGAGAGCTAGAATATATGTCATTTAGGCCCGGACCAGGCCGAGCTCGGTACTGTTTACTTTCGGGCCGATTCGGGCCCGGCCAATACTCGGACCATTGACACCCCAGATGTTTTACTTATAACAAGAGTAGCACTGGATGGGAAACTGAATCAAGGCTCATCAATATGTGGCGTCGCATATTCCTTTTAAGAAATTTTTCTCTTTCTATAATCTGTCAGAAACATGGATTAAGGAATAAACCAGTATACAAGAATATCCGACAGAGTTCGGGCGAATTGACCGACAATATACACCGTGAGTAACGCTTACAGATGGCCAAAACCAATATAGTTTTTTTAAAATAAAATTGAAAAAAAAAGATATAAATGTTCCCCGAATTTTGGTTGAATATGTAATGTCATCCATGAGATTTTAATTTATTCAAATTTCAAACTGGAGATTTTTTTTTCAAACAATGTGGCTTTGTAAAGGTTTATAGAAATTTATAGGGAAAATTACCCAAAAAGTCTTACATATTGCAATTATGCATATTCAATTCTAAACCTTTATTTTTTGGCATATTTAGTCTAAACAATTTGAAATTGTGTTATTTTGGTCCATCCATGGAATTTTGATTGGCTAGCGTTGACATGGACGCTGGCCGACGATTGAATAATTTAATATTTTTTAATGATTTATTATAATTTTTATTTTTCTTTTCTTTTTCCTTTCCCCTTCCCACCTCACCTCCAGACGATTGTCATAGTTCGACGACTGGCTAGAGGCGCGGCTAGAGAGGCTCGACCTCAACGTTACTACCTCGCCCGATGATGGCGAAGTTGACCCCTACGATGGTCGGGCGAGGCTCGGCCTCTTCGACCATGCCTCTGGCTCGTTGCAGAACTGTGGTGACCTACAAGAGGTAGGGAGGGGAAAGAAAAAATAAAATATAAAAAGTTATAAAAAATATTAAAATATTCGTTCATCGGCTAGCCGATGTCCACATCAGCGTCGACTGGTCAAATTTGATAGCATATACTGAATTGATATAATTACAAAATATTTGTAATTGAATCGGCAAAAAAAATGTTTATGACTGAACTTGCACAATTAAGTGGTACCGACAATGATGCGCGACATGACAACACGTCGATTTCAAAAAAATAGAGATTTTAGATATGTTGGGACATGTTGTTTATTAATTTTTATATATGCTTGATATTTTATTATTTATGTAATTTTTTAAATAAAAATAGAAAATTTACAGAAAAAAGCTTTTATAATAAAAAATTAAACTTCTAGTCATGGGTACTCTTTTAATCCCAGCCAGCCTAGAATAACTAAAGTTACTAAACAAATAAATAAGAAAGTAAAAGGTAAATCAAATAACTTGGCCGTCCTTATCTCTTTATCTGGGGTTTTGTACCATCGCCGCCCATCGCCGCCTCCTTTCCACGTACGACTTTTCTCTTCCCCTTCCCTTCTGGAGGCTCGCTTCTCTCCGACGAGTTCTACCACTGTATCGTCCAGCACGGAAGCCCTAGTTCCGTCGTTTCTCCTGTCGTTAGCCATAGTTTCAAGCCTTGTATGTTCTGATTTCCCTCGTCTATCTCGCTCTCTCTCCCTCATCTGTCGTGGCATGACACGAGCTCAAAATACGCCGTTTCTCCTTCCATCCGTCGTAAGTTTACACAGTCCGCCATCAACTCCAGATCCGTGCTTTCCCCGCCCTCGTCCCTCACTGACTCGCGTGTGCTGGCATGTCTCCGGTGTTGACCACCTGTCGGATGTCTAACATGACCACTCATCGAAGTGTGTCGATCACGTGTCAGTATCCGACATTTACGCGGCGTCTCCCTCGATGTGTCCGTGCTTCTTAGAGCTTAATTGCAATAGATTTAGAATATTTTTGGATAATTTTTTCAAAATTTCTTGGAAGACTATTCGGGTGGAACTACTTATAATGTTTAATAATTTATAAATGTTAGAATATTTATAAAACTTCGAACCTATTGGTTTTCGTATTCTAGTATAGCGGTAATTGAGAAAGATCAATTAGCAGAAGGATTTTCCTAATTTTTAGATGCATAAATTAATAGATTATCACACATAAGTCGTTTGATTTGCGGTAAATAAACGTACCGATGTAGTACTTTCAACAGAGACTGACATACCCCTAAAACCATGTAGGGTACTTATCAAAAGTGAAAATCTACTACTTAAAGATTACTTGGTCATTTCATAAGCCTTGCTTAGAATTTTGACGTTTCCGAGATACTCTTTTGATTAATTTACATTTAAAAATTCACGCTAAGTCCTTGATTGTTACGGAACACATTCGTCATTACTATGGTGAAACTTGAAAAAGTGGGGGTTCTATTCTGCATGATAACCTACCATAAGTAGAATTTTTCTGCCATAAGTCAATTTGACAGGATAAAATCACTTTCAAAACGGAAATGTTTTGGTAAAAAAAAAAATAAACTTATGGTAGAATTTTCTACTTCTGGTTGGATTTCTGGTCAACTTCGAGAAATTTAAAAATTTTACTTATTAGCTCCAGAATCACTTCTTCGATTACATGAGTCTCGACCGACCACAATCGCTACCAGTGACCGGATGCCGCCGCTGCCGCCGCCAATCGCTACCTCCAGTAGGTGACCCCCGCCGCCAAATATTTTGTTAATAATGTTTCAAAAATAAATTTTCAACCATTACCAAACTAATTTCTTTGATCAAAAGTCAATTAGGAGTAAAAGTAGAAAAATCAACTTTTGCTTTTGAGTAGAAGTAGAGAAATTAATTTTTGGTCATAAGTTGAGAAGTTGGCCAGAAATGTTACCATGCAGAGGCTTAGATGTCAAGTAATTTTAGGTGTTGCTCATAAAACCCGAGGCATGTCGATGATTACTCACAATTTACATAGATATATCTTATGCAACATAGATCTGATTACCTTTAACTTTACATTTAGCTTGCATAAATGATTTGGAAAAAAATAGTCACATTTTAGATTATATTGAGAAAATTAATATGAAATGTCCTAAACCTATTATCCTTCTGTCAATTCTGTCCTATAATATTTTTTTTGGTCAATTAAGTCATAAAACTTTTTACTTTTTATCAATTGAGTACATCTGGTCAATTTTGACTCGAAATTGATGACATAATTTTTTTGGTAATTTTTTTAGATTTTGTCCGTGCTATGCTTGTGTCATCATTTTGTACTAAATTTTTTGGATGAATGAAGCTGTTGACACCTAAATTTTGAACACTATTTTTTAGTCATTTTTGCATAAAAATTAGAGGTAATCTTTTAGTTCTAAACAAAAATAATTCAATCATTTTTCATGTTTATTTTTATCATTGCATCACATCATGCATTTGTTCGGATATCGGCAAGGGATTCGAGCTCAATTCTATCAAGTAGCTTGGACATAAAACTTGAGGCAATTTGAAGGTCATCAGCCGGAATTTTATAGAATTTATGGACATATTTCAAATCAGCCCATTTTCACTCGTTAATTTTTTAAGGTTTTTAATTAATTATTTATTCAGTTGATTAGAGCCTGAATTTATGCGAATGAGCCCACGAAATAGCAATTCTCGGCTGGCCCGTATCTTTTTCCCCATGGCTAAACTTTTGAAGTATTTCGACCCGTTGGAATTCCACAAGATCAGAATTTTTAATTGAGCGGTCGTTATCGAATCCTATGAAGTGTTTTTAATCCTACGGTCAATAACGACTCCTACCTTGACTAGGATTAGGAAACCCTTGGTCTATAAATATTAGGCTATGCTTAGGATTTAAGGATTCCATTTAGAATTGTTAAACACGGCACAGAGAGGAGGCCAATTTTCATTAGAATAAATGGCATAGAAAGGGGAGAGTAAAAAATATGGAAAGCAAGAGGGGCCGCTGCAGAGGGTTTGGAGGAACTACATAGCATAATCAAGGAGCACGTCCTTGGAGATCTTCAACAGATAGCTGACGTGGTGCGTGGTCCTTCGAGGTTCCCCCGACGCCGCAAGTCGACGGCGACCGAACATCACAGCTGAGTGACCGTGAACGCAACTACGGAGCCATCACCAAACCATCGGGTCGCACGGTGAACTCATTGTATTTTCCTCTCTTCACGTTTATGCTAACGGCTTCGGCAGGTCTGTCCTTTCACAGGAGATAATCGGCGATCAAAAGTAAGCAGCTGATTGAAAGTGCAAAAGACCTAGAGCAGGTCCCTTTCGTCGAAGCCTGCTCATGTGAAAATAACGACGATCTGTATTTGCACCTCTTCTATACGGTTCTTGTTCAATCATTACATAAAAAAAAAGGCCGCAGGGAAGACTCCACTGAAGAAGATTCGAAGAGACTCTCGATGATACTATTCCGAGAAATTCCGAAGGGAGTTTCACTAATTTGGTTTTGCTTTAGTTTTGGTGCCCAGGTTTTCTTTGGCCTCATCCAATCACCATCTCCACAAGTCCAACTAATATCTTTAGTCGAAGGAGGAAGAGACCAAAGTCCAAGCGATTCCCTCCTAGGATCTCATGCGGTGAAGTTCCACGTAGCCCATCTACGGTCAAATTTTTCGAGAAATACCGAGCACCTCAATCCTGCCGTTTTCAGCACCGTCCAAACTGAAAAAGCTTGCTGTTTGGTGTTCGATTCGTTGCAACTCAGTGACTGAAGTCCTTGCTTTTCAACCTGAGACATTGCCGGATATCCGTAACATTTTGGGGTGATATTCCTTGCAAATTGACGTGGATTGAGGTTCAAATTAGCTGCTGGGTTCATCTTGCCAAGGTACACAAATCTCAGCCGATCAGTCTATTCGAAGTCGCTTGGTATTCAAGTTTGCTAGATCAAATTGGGTAATTGTTCTAATCTATTGATGTTCTGAGAATTACTTGTTTTATTTGAATGTTTGGTGGATTTGGACATGCAGTTGCCTAGTTTGGTGGATTTTGAACGTGCGGCATATCTCATGATTTTTTCGAAATTGTGTATATCTCGAGGGCATTCTCTCGAGTTTGCATTGTTTTGAATTCAAGATAATCTGAATCCCGATCATTTCTTCAAGATATTGTGCACATCTTTTGGAATATTCAAGATTATCATGTGGTGAATTCAAAACCTTTAAAATTCTGGGCATATCTTTTAAGTGGATAATTATTTGAAAATCTATTTCAAATCTCAAGAAGATAATTTTCTAAGTTTAAAAGATACGTGAGTACTTTGCGGATATGGGCTTATCTCCTTTAAAATTCTCGGCACTACCCTAGTTGGCCGAAGATCATTTAATTCAAATAATTTTATAATCTACCTTGAGCATAATACTACTCTCTTGTGCCTTGTCCCTCGGAATATATGTAATGTGATGACTAACTATCTGACTTCTCCTGAGGTACGACGTCATCCGCATGTTAATTTGTCTAACCTATCCCGAATTGACAAATTTCAAATTCACTATCTGTCCCGACCCCCAGGGTATAAAGCGAATTCATCGAAAATTTTGAAATTTAAGGTGTATTATGCTCAAGGTCTATTATACTTTTGTTTGATTCATTTTTCATTAAAAAATACAAAAAACATTAAAAAAATCATTGAAAACATAAAAATCATCATGTTATGACTTTAAATGGATTCTTCGAAACTCACATTAAAAGACGACTCTTAATATAAGTTGAATTTTAATTAATCTTAATTAATCAATTTGTGTTAATTGTCGGACAAATCCATCACAAAAATCGAAAATTCATTAAAAGTTATAATTTCTCATTTGCATTTCATGTTGTCTAATTCATCATCCATTTTCATGTTTTTTTTTTTAAGTATAGCCTACATCATATTCCATGTAACCTGAAAATCATGTCATCTTGCAAATTATCGAGGCTAGACTCTTTTTTTTTTCTTTCGCATACCTAGGGTAAATTATATCTTCTCCCATCATTCATGCATTCCGTTACCACGTCACAAATTCCATTTCATGTCATCTAAATAGAACTCATGTTTATTTACGTCAAATTTAAGTTTGTTTCCTTTAAAATCATTCATGCCATCCTTTTAATAAATCATCTTGCATGTCATTTAGGGTAGTCATAATTTTTGCATTTCATGCATATTACTTGTCATCCATGCATTATCATGCCATGTTATTTAAGCTCATTCATAATTCATGTCACACATCATTTAGCTTAGAATTCATATTTTTCTTGCATTAAATTTTATTTTTCTAAAGTCATCATGCATGGTTATTTTTCTCATCATATAGTTACATGTCATCACCACTCATGTCATGTAGCTGCATTTGCATGACACTTAGTTAATCAAGAAAATTCCCAAAAAAAAATAAATTGCACCTTGATCTTCAAGTGAAATCAATTTAAATGGCTAATCAAGAAAATTTTCACAAGAATGGTACCGAAAGGGTGTTAATTGAAAAATTAACATAATCAAGTCCCCGAACCTAAATCTTTGGTTAGCAGAAAATAAAGCATTCTCCCATATTTTATTTAAGTATCTAATCTACCTACTGGAAAAGATTAGTGGTGGCTCCAAAATTAAAAATCTTTTGAGTAAACCTAAGCTGCGAATTGGTAGGGCTTGGGAGAGTCCGTATTAGGTTAGTTAATTAATCTAATTAACCTAATAATTCATTAACCCTAAATTCAGATCGAATTTTAGGTCGCGACAATGAAGCAGCCCTCGTTGCTATGTACACTAACTTTTGGAATCTTGCACGACACTCGCCCGTTACACTCGTCTCAGAGCTCTTGGCCATGCTGCTTTGTTCTCCTTCGACCGCATGGATGCACCAAACTTGAGCCCTGTGCACGACTTAGTCGTTGACTCGCTCCCTTTGATATGATGCAAAACACTAGGGGATAGATGTTCGGATCCCCTCTCTAATCGCCTTCTCGTCACGTTGTCTGCCAGGAACAAATGATGTTTTCGTCACTTTCTTCGTTTCATGTTGTCTCCTCAGCATCGGTATCATATTTTCTAACCCCGACATCGAGTTATTCCCGAATGACCTCATGCTCACTGCTACCACATGCTCACGGCTTCAGGTTCAGGTTCAGGTTCTTCAGAGCTTGACCACATGCTCACGGCTACCGCCATGCCTCCGGTGGAGTCTATCTCGTCAGTGGCTTCGAACATTTCAATATCTCTTATTCTTCAGTACGACAACTTCCTCTCACCTTCGAGACTGTCGTTGTTTTTATTCTGCCTTTTGAGAACCTCAAATCTTATAGTCAAGCAATGTCTGAAGAATTGCAGACCTTCAAAAAAGGTAATACATGGGACTGCATTCCAAGATTTGGCTGCAGTAGGTTGCAAATGGGCCTCCAGGATAAAAACATACTTTTTTGAATCTGTTCACACTACAAAGCATGACTTGTAGCCAAATGCTTTCGATACGACATTTATTACGATAAGATCTTGGCCCCCATAGTACGACTTACTCCAATGCGAAGCAACGTCGCATCGGTGTGTTATAGAGGTGTCAAAAACGAATTGAAAAGTCAAACCGCTGACTAAATGAAACGAATCAAAAGTTTTATACATCTTGATTCAATTTTTGGTTAAGGTAATTGAAAAATAATCATTTTTTTATTCTAATTTAGTTATTCTCCAAAATAATCATATATTTATTATTTATTTATTTATTTCGTTTCTTTGCCTTTTTCCTTTTTTGAGGCAAATGGCTGGCGGGGCTAAGTAGCACTGACACTAATACGTTACACGCGACACGACACGTCAATATCAACATCACCTTTATCCCAAACTAGTTGGGGTCAACAATCGATGAATCCAAAACTAAATAAAATAGAAGCAAGATCAATTGAGGAAAAATAAATAATTATAAATAAATAAATAAAAATATACAAAAAAATAAACATAAAAATGACTAAAAAGGACAGTCAGGAATATAGGAATGTTGCCTGCCCCTCCACAATACTAATAGTTTTCCTTCACTTCGTCCTAAGATAAACCGTAAGCCAATCTATTTTCCACATTTTTAAATCTTGTTTTACTACTTTCCCTCAAGTTAGTTTCGACCGATCTCTTCTTCTTTCTTTTTTTCATGTCATGTTTTTGGTAACACACTTCCGTTCTTACCGAATCATCTGAAGATCTTCGAAAAATATGTCCAAACCATCTCAATTTACGTTCTTTCATCTTTTTTGCCATTTGTGCTACTCCAACTTTTCATCAAATGCATTCATTTATTATCTTATCCATCTTCGTATAACTACACATCCACCTTAACATTCTCATCTTCACTATTCCTATTTTGTGCTCATGTTAACTCTATGATGACCAACATTCAGCTCCGTAGAGCATTGCAGGCCTTACTATGGTTCTATAAAATTTTCCTTTTAGACTAAGAGGGATTTGACATTCACATAAAAATCATGATGCACTGTGATATTTATTCCAACCTGCTTTGATTCTATGGTTTACATTCTCATCAATCTCTTCCCCCTTTTGCAATATTGATCATAGATATTTAAAATCATCTTTTTTTAGTACCTGCTGTCCAAGCATATTCACGGATTTTTGATCTCCTCTTCTTGCCATGTCGAACTCACACTTCATGTATTCGATCTTACTTCAATTTAAAGTAAATCCTTTAGATTCCAACGTGCTTCTCCATAATTCTAATTTAGTATCAATTAGCTCTAGTCTCATCAATAAGTACAATATCATCTGTAAAAAGCACATCACGACACCTCTTCTGGGATATCTTTCGTTAGTTTATCCATAATTAGGGCAAAAAATATAATGACTCAAAGCATAACTTTGGTATACACCTACTATGATTGGAAAATAACTTGATGTGTTATTGCAAGACTTCACACATGTAGTAACATTGTCATACACATCCTTGATCGCCTCTACATACTTTGAAGATACCTTTTTATTCTCAAGGACCCACCACAAGATCTTTTTTGAAACTTTATCATAGCCTTCTCGAGATCAATAAATACCATGTGAAGGTCTTTCTTCTTTTCTTGATATCTCTTCATCAATTATCGTATCAAGAATATAGCCTTCATGGTAGATCTTCTTGGCATAAATCCAAATTGATTTTCAAAGACTTTGGTCTCTATTCTCAAACGATACTCAATAACTCTCTCCCACAACTTCATTGTATGGCTCATAAGCTTAATGTCTTTATAGTTGGAACGGTTCTAAATATCCTTATTGTTCTTGTAGATAGGCACAAGCATACTCTTCCTCTATTCATTCAATATACTATTTGTTTAAAGAATCTTATTAAAAAGTTAAGTCAACCAGCTTATTGCTACATCTCTAAGCATCTTTATACTTCAATAGGGACACCATCAAGTCCTAAGGCTTTATCGGTCTTCATCTTTTTTAGTGCGTCCTTAACTTCATGTGTTCTAACTCTACGCACAAATCTTCCATTTAAATCATTAGAAGCGTCCTTCAAATCGCTCTAAAACGCTTGTTAAAATAGCTCATCCACTTTTCCTTAACTTCTGCATCTCTTGCTAAAAGTTTTTTATTTTCATCCTTGATGCACATAATTTGTGCCTAGTCTTTACTTTTCTTGTCCCTGATCTTTGCAAGCATGTGGATATCTTTTTTTCCTTCTTTGCTCTTCAGTTTTTTTGTACATATAGGCGAAAACCTTACCTCTAGCCTCTCGTATAGCTTTTTTGGCAACTTTTCTCACCAATCGAAACTTTTGCAAATTCTCTTCATTAGAACATTTATGAGGGCTTTTGCAAATTCTCTAAGAAATAGGCAAGGGCAAAATAGTCCTTTTCTTGTCCCCCTCCATGGCCGAATTTATGAGGGCTTGATGGTCAATTGGCTTCTTAGAATTATGAGAAATAAGACAAAAGAGGGTAGGGATCCATTTGAAAGGTTGTGAGCAAAAGACAAGTCCCTTAAAATCCTCAACCATAAAGCCTATCCTAAAATGCTTAGGTAAGGGTCCCCTTGAGATGATTTTTGAGAGACCACCAGCCCTCATCTCCCTCCTTACTTCTTCATTTTCGGCGAAAAGAATCACCAGCCCACTCTCACCTTCATTCTCTCATCTTTTTCTTTCTTTCTTTCTCATCTCTCTCTCCCTCTCTCGGTTCTTCCTCAATCTTCCACCGCCATCCACCATAGCCGACCACCACTTCCACCGCCACTAACATGTCCCCTTCACCGTGAGCCACCACCATTTGAGTCCTGAAAGCTCAAGAACAACCGCCGACCAGAATTGAAGCCGTGAAGTGTCAAGGGCTGTACTCGATCATGAAGTATGAAGAGGCTACCAATTGACCAAGTGTGGTTATGCGATCCCACGAAATTGAAATTGAGGATTAAAGGGTTGATTTGCATTCTTGAATTTTGAATTGTGCAACTCTTGGTATTTAGCCTTAATTGAATGATTCTTGAGTTTAAGACCGTATTGTACCTTGAGGCGTTAAACGCGAGATTTAAAGGCATCCTGAGGCATTAGACGCGAGATCGACTTGAGGCGTAGTAACGCGAGTTTTAAAATGGCATTAGAAACCTGAGGCGTAATAACACATGTTCGTTAATTAATCAAGCCTGAGGCGTCATTACGCCAGCCAAGCCATTGAAATTGGAACCGTAATAAGGATAACGATACTTATATGTTATAATTTATTAAGTGTCAGAATATGAAGCTTAGCCTTGATTTGTTTATTTTATGAAGATTTATGCATTAATTGACTTGCAACGTACCTTTTACCTTATGACTTAATTGATTGAACATTGCTTATTTTCAAAAGTGCCTAGAGGTACTAATGGCCTAGTTTAGGTTTAGGTTGCTTATTGAGATTTATTCTCACCCTATCGTGGGATCAACTTTTCAGACCCCAAACCTTAAGCATGCCACCAAAACGTTTTGGAGAGCCGATGGATATCCAGAAGTCGGTGACCGAGTACTCTGTAGGTCCAAGTAAGACCTACATTAGGAAATGAAGCATAGTATGGGTCGACGAAGGAGATGATGATTGAGAGTCACATTATTTTGAGGCTTGGTTCTATCAGGACAGAGACATGACATACGGACCCCTAAGGAGCTTCAACGTGCCCCGAAGTGTGATTCCAAGATGGTGCAGCGCTACACCCCCTAACGGTGAGGTATTCCATCCTGAAGATAAACCCAAGACCGGTCAGCTGAAACCCCCGGAGTCGAAGGAGTACGTAGAAGTCGTGGAGCCCTCTGATGCCGAGGAAGCACCTACAGAATCCACTGAGTCTGAGTTGGAGCGAGAGCTAGAAAAAGAGTTTAACGCCGATTCGATTTTCTTGAAATATCGAATCGAACTAAATTATTGGCACCCCTAGCGTGTTGATGAAATTGATTTTAGATGGACGTCATGAATGCATTCTTGAATGGCATCTTATTAAGGAAGAGTACATGCAACCTCATCCTGGTAAGGTTTGTGGCATTTGGCTACATATGGTAATGCTTTAGAAAAAGTGTTAATATTTTGGAAATAGAAATGTGCATGGTAAAAAAATGTTCCGGAACACTTTTGAAAAACAGAAACATTTTTGAAGCAGAAACAAGAAATAAAAAAAATCTTGCTTTGTATTTCTAGAACACATTTTAGAAACACATTTGAATTTTTTTTAGAAACAATTGGGAGAAATTTTATTTTTGAATATACTCTCTTCTCTTTTGTTCTTGCACGGTGTTTACACCTAATTTTTTTTTATCATTTTATTTTAAAACATTAATTAAAAATACCAAAATAATTCATAAAATTATAAAATCAACCTTGGAAGATTTTTCCTAGCCTTAGAAATCAATTGCAAATAAAAACTATTTTTCGTAATTTTTGACATTTTTTGGATTTATTTTAATTATAAAAATAGCCAAAAATCAGGAAAAATAATATTCGCTGTAAAAAAAAGCACAAAAATAGTACATATTTTTATTTTAACTCCCTTTTCATTTTGGCCACTTAAATTTTTAAAAATTTAGTTTGGGACTGCATAACTCTTCATTGAACATAATTCTAAACTAAGTAAAAAAATTTCATTTTAAATCATTTTAACAAAAAATATTTATGTTTAGAGTCATGTACGAGACTTTGATACCTTGCATCTTATTTCATTCCTCATGTTTGGAAACATTACACAATTGGACAAAAAGGGCCTAAATACATAAATATTTTTCATTTTAGTCCCTGGTTTCACTCAAAATGCAATTAATATTTTTTAGGTGTCCCTATTTGAAGGTAATCATATTTTTAACTACTTGGGAACATTTACATGTGACTCATAATTATAATTTTTTCTATCTATAGAAAATATATTTAATGTTTTCATTATCTAATTTCAATTTGTTTTCTCTTTCAGTTTTTTTTATAGTTGAACTTATCTGTATTGTAATCTGATAAATTATGTATAAATTACTTATACATAATTTGTCTAATTTGATTTAGAAAATTAAATAGATGAGATTTAATTTTATTTAGTAAGTTAAAAAGATAAAAATATCTTAATTTTAATATAAATAGTCCTCTTAATTAAACGAAAAAATTAGGAACAATTTTTTTTGCATTTACCAGATGCATTTCTTTTTTTCTTCTTTTTTCATTCCAAGAACATAAAATTTATATAGTTATCAAATGTTTTTCTGTTCTTTTTTTTTTTGGGAGCAACATTTTTTTGTAGTTACCAAATACATTTCTATTTCCAAAAATCATTGCTGGGAATAAAAACAACAAAAAGTGTTTCTGTTCCAAAAGTTATTCCAAGAACATAATGTTATCATGCGCAGCCTAAAGATCCCTTTGTGGATTGAAACATGCATAAAATGTTTAATTATCATTAAATCGATGCACTTGGATTTCTGAAACTATAGTTAGTTACCAAGATTCTTTAATAAATGCGAAATCGGCTTGATCAAGCTTCAAATAATTGTCAAGGAACGTGCGGTGTATCCGTTTCACATGACACATTCAAATCATGCGATCCTTTCGGATTTGATTTACAAAGAAAATGCTTCTTGTGAGACCCACAAGGACTATTGACTTATAAAGTTGTGTTATAATACCGCATATGCGATTCGGACCACTTGATATTTGGGTTTCCGTGACATGTTTATCATTACTCAAATTAGGCCGTTCAAATAAAAATGGACAGTCAAGAGTGGGCCACGTCATTTGTTGAGAGGAGGGAAAAAATTTGTGTATTTATTTTCATTTGTGTATTTCCTTTTCCTTTTTCCTCGTGTAAGCGGCCAACAATTCGAATATGATATTGACCAAATTTTCTTATAGCTTAAACTTTTTTGAAATCAGTCCCAAGCAGAGGTGTCAACACTCAAATCCCAGGCCCTGGCTTCACAAACCACGTCTTTCTACACAACTCCGTGTCCCGGTTATTTACCCATATTAAGCTTCTTGTCTTTGTGCTATTGTTTGATTAATTAGACTGATTCATCAAGTTGATCAAAGTTTGGTTTCATTCATGAGGGATCGTGTACATATCACTAGTAATCCAAAAACCCTTTTTTCTGGGTCCAATTCTCAATCCTCAAGCATATTTTGGGAGCCAACTAATAATGTTAAGTTTCGCAGCCGATCTCTTATGTGTATGAACTGATGGAATCATGGTCAACGTTAAACACAATGTCGGCTGGATTCGCAGCTTTCTCGTGTGTGTGTGTGGAGTTATAATTTGAAGGAATCTTCCAAGTCTAGTATTTGAGTTTGACTTTGATTGAAAACATTGAGTTAGCAAGTTCACAACGTCTAAAAGTCAATCTAATATGGAGAAGAAGAAAAATCCCACCAATCTAGTATTAATTTCTCAATGAAATGCTGACCTTAAATCCCAATCTAACTCATGATTTTTTTTCTTGTTGGAATATTTCAACAATGATTAAGGCCGTTGTTTCAAGGCGGGCACGCAGGTCAAACGTATGTGATTACGGTCGCTTTGAGTAACTTGAGTCACACATCACCGAACGCAAAATTTTATTCTGTCTTCTCTACACGATTGCACTTTCCTTTTTGCGGCAAATTTGTCCTTCGGTTTGCAGTCGATGTACGGAGCTGCATGGTCAAAGATTGATCCCATTGTGGAATCAATCGAAGCATAATAAAAGAAGAACAGTGTAGAAGCATGTGGACACACGAAGAAGCTAAAAAAAGGGTTATTTTACGTAAGACTTATAATACGAAAAATATAAAATGATCAACTATATCGATTAGAGAAATTAGTTAAGAAAAAGTATTTTTTATTGTTGATAATAATTTATGCTTTCTTTTCGGGGATGATAATAGTATGTTTCGACATAAACGATACAACGATCGTGTTAAGGAAAATATTTTCAGAACTATTTATTTTTTTCGCAAAAACAAACATAGCCTAATATGTAAAAGAATTACTTCATAGTTTTTCAAGGATTTGAATAATATTTTCTATCTTCAAATCTTGGAGGATAAATTTCATATGAAACTCGGGAATAACTGATGAGTGCATGTAAGTAGGACGCGTCTATAAGATCGTTCTGTTTTGAAGATACGAGAAGTACCTTCTTCTTCGAAGCCATGGCGATGATGGTAAGGTTTGCAAGAGAGGGAATCCAAATTATTTTGGAAAGACAGGAAATTTCAAAGTCAACTAGTTTTTAAACCTAGTTAGCAAAATGTTAACAGATTTAAAACTTTGTCAGCAAATTTTCTTATCAAAACGAATTAGGGACGAATGATGGTCGTGTTTAAAAAGGTAAAGTGACCATTTAAAAAAAAATTAAGTAGAGGAAATTTTTTAATTTTATATATAAATACACAAGGACGCTCAGTTATACGTTAGATCATCCTTCCTTACCATCAAAATTGTTGGTCTTAAGAGAAAGGAACACATTTTCTACGAAGTTATAAGTTGAGCTCACGTTGTTAGTGAAAATTTGAACAGCTCGCGTTGCGTTGCGAAGCGGCGGCATGCTTCATGTTTGTGAGGCTACTTTGACGGGGTTACCAACCTTTAACCTTTGAATCATGGATAGGGATCCGGATCCCCTGCCCTGGGTGGGGATCTCAGGGGATCCCTACCTAGTGCAGGGGATCTGGACGCCATGGGTAATGGGTGCAGAGTAACTATGACTCAAACTGAACATCCCATAGTAAAGGTGGAACTCTTATGTAACGGTCAAAATGGATCATGAACGTCTTTAACTAAAAACGAAAGGTTCATAAAATCCTTGTAGGAGATGACAAGGGGAAAATTGCAAAAAAAATTTAAAAATTCATAGACCTACTCATTGATATCAATTCAGTCTTAAATCTTTCGATTCAGTCAATTTAAATTAAATATTTTACCAATTTTGTCCATCTGACAAATTTTGCTCGAAAACCACTGATATGGATACTCGGCATCCAACGCGGGATGGGCAGCATTGATGTGGACATGTGTTTAATAACTTAATTTAATTTATATTTTATTATTTTCTCTTTTATTTTATTTTATTTTAATTTTATTTTCCATTGTTTCCTTTTTCATGAGGGTCGGCATAAGGGTGAGCGGTTTCCGATCTAGTTCGGTTCCCATAAAAAATAAGGAAGCGAATCGGTGGTCCCGGTTCCCATTTTTTGGAACCGCGGACCGGATCGGCCATCCTCGAAATCGGAAACCAGACATTGGTCCGGTCCGGTTCTTGGACGGTTCCAAAGAACCGGTGTTCGAGAAAAAAAATTATAAATGTTAAGTTTTGATCCGGTCAAGTAAAAATCCCAAACTTATCACATATGTCTTTCACAAGAACCAAAAAGTGTGTTCATGAAGTAGAAATGCAAAAAGCAAGAAAAGAGGTCTATGAAGAAAAGAGGTAAAAAAAGATACGTCCGAAGCAAATCTACACCTAAACAACTAAACATTAGGTTTACTCTTATATATATATATATATATATATATATATATATATATATATATATATATATAAAATAGTCCGGTCTGGTCGATCCGATCTTAGGCCTAGAATCGGGAATCGGACCATCCGGTTACAAATTTTAATTTTAGGAACTGGGAATCGAATTGGATCCCTCTAAAATAGGGAATTGAACCATCGATCCCCATCCGGTCCGATCGGTCCCAATCCAAGCAGTTTTTTTGCTCGCCCTTAGGCTGGCAAGCACTTGCCAAATTTGGGTGAGGGCCTTCCCAATATTTGGACGAGGCAACCCTCACTAACCAAAATAAAAAGGAAACAAAATAAGAAAAAATTAAAAATTAAACAAATGAAAAAAATATTTTAAATAAAAAATATTGTTAATATATTTACACCTTAATGCCGGCCATGTATGTAGGATATCCAGTGTCTATGTGCAAATTTAAAAAAAAAAAAATCGATGGACTGAATTGGTGCCAATGTGAAAATATTTATGGCTAAATTAGTCTAATTGAAAATTTTGGGATTAAATTGGTACCAATACAATAAATTTATGACATTTTTTGTACCTTTTATGAACGTGATTTTTCAAGAAAAACGTGTCTAGCCTCCAGTGTAGATGATATGCATATCTTGAATTCGCCACGACAAGAGCTTCTTCAAGAGGTCGAGAAACATTGCCACATTATCTCCAGATTTCAATCAAGAGAAAGCCCATGGAGGAAGGAATCATTTTCCTCTTTTGTCTTCTTACGATTCCTGTCTAGTTTTGTTCGTTTCGAGAATTGCGACAACTTGGCTGGGGTCTCACCTGTTTGTGGCCTCGGAGGAATTGATCGATCGTACGAAACGGAAGTACACATAAGGTGTTAAATGGTCCCAACCCAAAGAAAATTGCGAAGTCGAAAGGGACAGGAGTGTTTGAACATCGCCAAAATTCCATATCGCATGAAAATATAATAACAACTTTCGCAAGTTTGCTTTATATTCATTTGGAAAAATCGTCCACTAAAGTCCCAAACATATTAATTCATCTATTATATTTTCATGTAAATAGGAGTAAGGCGGTCAATTTAGTCATAAATCTTTCAAGTGTTAATTTAGTCTTAAAATCGATAATTTATCGATTTAATCATAAAAATTTTAATCGTTCCAATTTAATCCCCAATCTTTTGACAATTTATCGATGAAGTCCCTTCAACTAGTCATGAAAATAATAGGAGGCTAAATTGGTAAAATTTTAAAAAGTTTAGAACTAAATTCACATAATGAAAATGCTTAGAACAAAAGGTTTATGACTAACTTGGCACAATTACAAATTTTAGGACTAAGTTGACTATCGTATAATAGGTTTAGGAATTTTAGGACAATTATACCATATTCATTTCGATTTTAGTTTAGGGTTCAAATTGTTACACTCTCTAGAAAGAAGTTTTTTGACAGATTAATCTCATTTGATTGTTGCTTAAGCTTTTTTGGTTCCGCCAAATTATTCACTTAGTCTCCGTTTGTTTCGCAAATGATTTAGAAATATTTTTCAAAAAAGTAATTAACTGTACCGCTTGAAATAATTAGCCAATTAAAAATATCGTCATTATTAACAATTCATGTCTGATCATTTTCATAGGCGATGGAAATTTTTTGTTTATTAATTTTTATAAGTGATATAAATGAACATTTTTGGGGGAATGCTTTTTAAATAATTTATTTTTGGCGAAATAGACGGAGCGACCTTGCTTTAGTGAATTCTTTTGCTTCTGCGATTATTGTGTCTTAATATCTTTCTTCACATTTTAAACTTTTGTTTTGTCGTCTTCTCTAGCATAATGCTTCCATAAAAATTCTTGAAGAATCGAGGAGGAGGTTTTATTTGTGCTTGTTCTCGTACAATATCGGTATGGATTGCTAATGCCTAGACATGGTCATTTGGAACTGTCGGCCCAAAACCCGCCCGTTGACTGGCTCAGAACTAGCCCGTTGACCGGAACCGGAACCGGCCTTCAGGGGCTGGTTACCCAAGGCCGTTGGAAATATGCAATGGCCATTTGACCGTTGCAAATTTCTTAAAAAAAAAAAAGGTCTATAAAAACCTCTCAATCCCTCTTCATTTTTCTCACAATTTCTTTCAATTCTCTTCAATACTCTCAACTCTCAACTCTCAAGTCTCAATCTCTCAAATTCTGTCAAATTATTTCAATCCGTTATTCTCTCAATTCCGTCTTAATTATTTGAATCAAATTTCCGATCAATTCTCTCAAAAAATGAAAAGTGGAAGCAGAAATACTCAAAATGGAAAGAGCCCGATGAGATAATCCGATTATGCTGCTTGTGAATATGCATGTTGGGAAGACAATGATGTTTTTCATCCCAACGTCGAGCACGTCCCAACGCAAGAAAGTCTTTATCCTCTTACTGGTGTAGAAGAAATGTCAATAACAAAGGAGCAGGAACGGAAGAGACGGGAATCCGACTTATGGCTACTCTTCAACAAAGTATGGAATGAAAATGAAGGTAAGTTTGATATAAGCTGTAAATATTGTCCGCAAACATACAAACTTGGTAAAGGAGATGGTTACGGAACATTTCGTCGGTATTTGACTAAAAAACATCCAACGCAAGCGGGGATCGACACTAGTCAACAACAAATTTTCGGGTTCACCAATCCTAACCCTCATCCTTGATTCCGTTTCATTAATGCACTTTATAAACAAACATTAGCTGAATATGTTGCCCTTGAGCATGCTCCGTTCAATATTGGTGAAAATTTTAATTTTAGAAATTTGATAAACACTACGTTGGCTCCGCAAACACCATTTATTCCGAAAACTATTCTTACACGTGAACTTAAACAAACTTATAAAAAACGAAAAAAAATGATTTGATAAGTTTTTTTGGAGAATTCAATGGATGTGTATATATAGGCAATGATATTTGGAGCGATGCTTGGAATATTAATTCTTATATGGGTGTCACATGCCATTGGATAGGTGATGATTGGGTTATTTAGAAAAGATTTCTTGTATTTCGAGTTTTTCCTGAAAGGCATACAGCCCATAATATTTATAGACTAATTAGGAAAGTTTTAGAAGAATATGATTTGATTAATAAAGTTTTTTCAATTGATTTTGATAATGTTGCCGCAAATAATGCTTCCATTCTTGAGTTAGAAAAAATTTGTAAACCTTCTATTGGCGGATAATTTTTTTCACATTAGATGTGCTTGCCATGTTTTGAATTTATGTATACAAGATGGTTTACGATCTCTTGTGACTTATCTCCATCCAATCAATAGTGCGATTAGATTTTTATGGAGCCATCCTCATTTTATGAAAGAGTGGGGAAAATTTATAAACAAAATAGGAGAACGGCAAAAAGGTTTCCAAAAAATATTCCAACTCGTTGGAATTCTACCTACGAGATGCTTTTATAAACTTTTGATAACAAAAATTTATTATATTCATTTATTTCAAATACCGTTCCCGATATTGCTTTACTCCCACAACATTTGGATGTTTGCAAAAAAAAAAAACTTAGATTTTTTTGAAAGTTTTTAATGATGATATTAATACTTTATATGGTATTTATTATCCCACTACATATTTATTTTTAAAAGAGAGTGTTAATATTGCTAGTGTTTTTAATGAATATGAAAAAGATACTGAATTAGCTTCGAGTATTTTAGTAATGCGAGAAAAATGATTGATTTATTATTTGAACATTCCTCTTGTCTATTTAGTTTGTATTGTTTTTGATCCACGTACTAAATTAAATTGTTTATTAGATTATCTGAATGTTTATTATTATGATTGTTCACATTTGAATGAAGCAATAAATATTTCAATTATACAAGCAGATGTTAAACATGCTATAGTAGGATTATATAATGAATTTTCTAGTATATATGGTTTAAGTGACAGTTGATGTAGATCTGCCAAACACAGTGTCTCACAAAGCGATGTGAGTATTTCACTTAGTAGAGGGTATAAAATGCTCATGAGTAGGAAAAAAATATAAAGGGACATCAATATGTAGTATTTCTGAATAAGAAAACTGTTTAACAATTACTTTTGAGTTTAGTGATTCCGAACACAATGCAGATTTCAAGATTCTTGAGTGGTGGAAGAACTATTGAACTCAATTTTCAGTTTTCTCCCTCATTGCTAAACAAATATTATCGATCCCTTTTTCAACAGTGGCAGTTGAACAAGCATTTAGCTCTGGAGGATTAATTTTGGACCCCCACCATTCAAGATTAAGTCTGGAAAATGTGGAGATTCAAACTTGTGTCAATGATTAGACAAAGGCTAAATTTCGACAACAAGAGCTGGATCGAGAACACGAATTCTTTAATGATGACTGTGAAGATACTACTGCCACCACAACAACGGGCAGCGATGATTGACGATTAGGTAAGTTGGGGTTATCGAAGGTAATAGAACTACATTGACTTTGATTCTTCTATCCCCAAGAAAATATGTAAGCGCTTAATATTAGTATTGATAATGTTGAAGATGACAAGCCTTCTGTCAAGAAGAAGAAGAATTCTTTGTATCAAAGGTATCTTGACGGAGACCCTACGGTTGGCTCGCTTGGAGAAGACGGTGGGCGTTGGCAATATTTGGTCCAATATGAATCACCTCCTGTGCAACCAATTCCAACCTTCTGCCATACAAAAACATTCCCTTCTCCATCACAACCATCACCAAAACCCCCCACAAAGGAAGTCACTTCATCCTTCTATAAGCCAATCCAGAAATGGGAAAAAAAAATCCTTCTTGCCCGATCCAATTACCCAAAACTTTGTGCATATACCACCAAACCCAAACCACATCTATCCCTTCCAAGCATCTGTATGTTTCAATATGAAGATTTTGCTCTATTACCATCCTTTGGTTCCGGACAATCCAGTTCTGTAAATGTGAAATTCCCTCCTGTTGAAAACTTTTCTGATCTCTAGAAGAAATTCTTTCATACCCCTAAAGTTCCTACTCCAAATGAGCTTGATATGCATGGAAGGAGACAGCTTCCATCGCCTTCTGATACTGTCTTGAATTGGCATACTGAAAATGCCCATGCTCAGAATCAAGTTATTGGGCAAGTAGTGGAGGATACCGCCTTGATTAAAAAGATGCTTGAAGACTTCCAAAAGCGGCTATATTTTTTTGAAACTCAACAAGTTCCTCGTAGCCATTTTATGGAAGATCAAACTCCTAAGATTGAGAAGTTGGAACAACAAATCCAAATTTTGGAGATACAGCTCCATCAATCCCAAAAGCCCAAGTCACTTTTTTCCACAGATCCTTTGTTCTCTCCTGCACCAAGACTTTCTATCTCATCTGCAGTATCATCCTCCTCCTTTGTAAAACTCCTCAGTACTGCACCACCTCTACAGACTACTAATGCCTTGGCCCTCCATGCTCAGTTATAAGATCTTGAGAGACAAAAATCTCAAGGCAAAAGAAAAGCGTCTTCATCCACTCTAGTTCCGATGACTCCTCTTAAGCCAGAACTACAACAGACACCGCCCAATTCCCCTTCTCATCCTTCTCCATCTCTCATGGCGTCCAACCCAATTGAGAATTTCCTCAGACATCAAGTCCCTTCCATTTCCACCATAAAACCAGTTGAAACCGCCTCACTCACTTCAGATACAACTCTATTAAGACTTGTTCTCCTGAGTCTTCATAAGATTCCTTTTATGCCCCTGTATCAAAGATCATGATGACAGATCCTGTTCCAGAAGAACATATGGGTGAACCATAGGTTACTTTTCCGCTAGAATCTGGCTCTGGTTTAAGTTCAGCCTAAGCCCCTCGGTCATTCTTCACCTTTGACAATATTCCATACCGAAAATAGCCAGATCGACTTCAAGAATTTCATGCTTGGATGCCTGCAAGGAACCTAACTGAACACAACACTTATGAAGTATTACTTGAGTTTACTACAAAGCTCACAGGCTCTTTAACGGATTGGTGGAATGCAACATCGTCCCAAGATCAGCTTTCGTTCTTGACCATGTCACTTCATTGGTCAACCTGACAATGAGAAATAGCTCAAGAGAAAAGAGTTCTTTAAAAGAAAATGTTGTTCCACTCTCCGCAAAGATCTTGATTATCATTTCAGAGAGATGGTTAAGTTATTTTATCATCTCGATGCTGATGTCAATCTGAAGCTCGTCTTCTTGGCTTCTATTCCTAAAGAAATTGGAGATGGAGTTGAAAAGATTTTACACTCTAATAGCCAAATGTTACAATCAGCAACGTTTAGAGAAATTCAACAAGCAGTCCATGTAGCTATTGAAGATATGTGCCGAAAACGAGAATTGTTTCAATCTACCTGAAACAGAATCATTATCTGGACAAGACTTGTTATTGCCTAGATCTCAAGATTAAGTGCTCAAAAGATTGCAATGATCCATCTTGTTCGGGTCATAAGAAAAAACGCCATTTCAAGAAACTTTCCTTTGGAAATTACAAGCACCGTAAAGGAAAATGGAAGTTCTTGAAAAAGAAAAGACGCCACTCCAAGTCAAGCAAGAAGAAGTCTGATCGTTGTTACATTTGTAACAAGAAAGGGCATTTTGCAAAGAAGTGCCCTCATGCAAAGCGTCAAGGCGGTTATATGATACAAAGGATTTCCCAGAGCACTAGAATCTCCCTCAGTGATAAGGATATTGAATCTATCTTTTCGATCAAATATGAACCATCGCCTGATACTCTATGTGCCACTCAGGCATACTCATCCGATTCTGATGAATCCCCAGGTGATATTTATGTCTTCTTCCCAATCGAAATCTCATATTTGTTTCATTTAAAATCTCTTGTCCTTCATTCTCCATACATTCCTGTTGATATATCCATCTCTAAAACCTTCCGACCTATCTAGGTCATTGCTCTTGTTGATACAGGCGCTGCTGCATCTTTGTTAGGTGCAAAGATTCTCCCAGAAGAATTTTGGACACCACATACCGGATATTTCACTTCTGCTTCTGGAGATACTTTTGCCACCAAAATTCGCAGTAAGCCAGTCACCCTCCAAATTTTCCCACAATATTCAATAACCACAAAAATTCTTGATTGTCACTCTCATGATAAAGACCTCATCATTGGTTAGGATATAATTTCCTAATTACCCCAACTTAAGATTGTCCATAATGGCTTGAAGTTTGAAGATCAATTCAAAGAATTTGTGGACATTTAGCGGCTCTTGTCACGCCCCGAACCTGTCAGGCACGCAAAATCCCACTAAGGCCGTCTTGTTTCGGTGGTATCCAGGATCTGTCGGCCAACAATTTGTAATTTTTAAATAATACAAACATACGTAAGTAATGAAACTTTTTCATACAATTCAGACTTAAGATGACTCAGGACATAGGGTACGTCTTGTTATAAATATCGACTACAGATTTAGAGGATACAACTCTAACTTCGAGGTAACATGAAATCTCTAAAGTCACAAAAGTATAAATCCATTTCCTATAATTACTTCTTCAAATACCAATCATTGGCAAGCTTAGATTTCCATCGCTTGGGACCTGAAAAAGTTAATCCCACGACGGGGTGAGACACAAATCTCAGCAAGTTCACCCTAAACCCAGACCAGGCCATTAGTCCTCCTAGATTATGCAATAAAACAATAGACAAGTATTCATTGATAAAACAACACATGATGATAAAATATCAAGGCACCTTGATACGTCTGGCATAACGCAATCACAATTCGAGGACAATCATATCACCACCACCAAGCTTCATACTAGCACAACATTAAATTCATAAGCAAAGGAGTGTCCTCAATTTCATCGCAACTTTCAATTCTCATGGCCAAGCTTGCGTCAATACGCATCAGGCTAATTACAAATTTAATCTCAATGCCAAGCCGACGTCAATACGCATCAGGCTAATTATAAATTTAATCTCAATGACCAAGCTTGCGTCAATACGCATCAAGCTAATCACGATCTCGATTGGCAACCCGCGTTCTGAAGCATCAGATTCCAAATGCCATTTAGATACTTGTGTCGACCCGTATCAAGACTATTCCGCGCTCTGACGCATCAAGATATCAATTTTCTTTTCAGTAGCTATGCCTGCGTCAATATGCCTCAGGCTCGATCCGTGTCAATACACCTCAGACCATCAAATTGGCAAACTCGCGTTAAACGCATCAAGTTTTCAATGTCATTCCCGGCCTGTGTGGACACATAATCAATCTCGTCCCACATCTCAACGCATCAAGACATTAGCCACCACAACCCCGCGTCTCAACGCATCAGGTGCCACAAGCTCTTAGGCTCTCAAAGCAAACTCACCTCTTAAGGAACTTCATAATCGAATGTAATTTTTATCAGCCAAGTAATGAATCGTTGTCATGCAACGTACCTAGTCCAAAGATTGTCAAACGATCAATTTTTCTAGTCAATCACCAATTCATGGAGCATACACCTCATTAACATCTCAATTAACATACGAGTATGTCTTAACGACGAATTTAAAGCATGGCGACACCTCCCACAGCCCTCAAAGGGCTCGGTTCAATCAAACCGAAACAAGGCAGATTTTGGTTCTGCCCTCTACCTCCTTAATAAGTTCATAATTCAACTACAAACCTTAATTTACCACAAAATAAACTTGTTAACATGTCTTATTACACCTATAGGAGTCTTACCAAAAGTTTTGGAGCAAGTCGAAGCCTCGAAGTGCCGCAAACGACCTTGGTTCTACTCAGTCCATCGACGGCAGATTATGTTTCATAGAAATCCTCTTAAATCAACCATGGAAACCCATCTAAATCCAATCAAACTCACAATTTCAGCTCAGCCAACACAAGTAGTCCTCACCGAAAATTTGAAGCAATTTAAAGTCTTGAAGTGGACAAATGAAGATATTCCCCCAACTCGGTCAGAATCTGCCTCGTCTAGATATTTGTCCACTCAAATCGAGTTACGGGAAGATCTACCTAGTCACATTCTACTTATAATATGTTCATGGAAAGATAAAACAATAAGCTTTCATTTGGCGATGGTTTTACCTCAATCTGGTATCGGACGAAGAAGATATGACCAGAATAGTGGGACGATTGGGACTGGTCGGCTGAGAGCTCTCGGATTCAAAACTGACTAGCCTGACCTTTGCTTCTTCAAATGGCTCTATGAGACAAACGGTTAGGTGGATTTGGACCCCTAATACCTTGTTGGAACGACAAGACGATAAGCTTTCTAATGGTAGGTGGCACACCTTAATCCGATGACGGACGAAGAAGTTATGGCCAAAATAGTGGACATGGTCGGAATTGAGCGGGTAAGCCGAGCGAGGGGAGAGAGAGAGAGAGAGAGAGAGAGAGAGAGAGAGAGAGAGAGAGAGAGAGAGAGAGAGAGTTTTGAGAGAAAATGGCAAGAGAGAAAGAGATGGGCGGCCAAAATGAGAGAGAAGAGAGAAAAAGTGATCTTCTTCTACATTCCAAATGATCAACATGAAGAATGGTAGGTTAAAAGTTGTTTAATAAATGCCATCCACCAACCATTGACACTTATCCATATGTCAATCAAGTCTTCATCCAAGGACTGCTATTTTTCTTAATTTTCGGTAGCCATGGGGTATTGCAATTGACTAAAATACCCTCATTCCATTTATTAAGGCAATGCTAAGGCTTGAGGGGCACAATGATAATTTTACCATCGACGTCCGGAACGTCATTTTTCTGATTTCAATCTTCTTCGATGAGGTGACGTCCAATCCAATTATAACATTGGAATCTTTATTTTTCATTTTCCAATTTTTGAGATTTCATTTTATATCTCAAGCCTCGAGGGGTCGGAAATTCGAAATGTCACAACTTTTTCCCCCTTAAAGAAATTTCGTCCTCGAAATTTGCAGCCTTCTAACCATCCAATTCCTTGGGTTATTGGCGTCCCATCGCACCCTCATTCTTCCGGATGGTTCCTTTCTTAATTTGACGATCTTGCTTGTCCTTTCCGACCAAAGCCATCTTTCCCTAGAACTTGTCTCTTTCAGTCCTCAATCTGTATTTGCTTCTCTCCATTCTCTTTCGATATTCATAACATCTGTCAGTAGTTCATCCCCGAGCGTTCACCTCATCTCTTCCATTTGTCCATCACCAATATTACTAATCCTCGCCAAAATGCACTCTTTAATGTCCATACCATTCGACATATCAATCCTTTCAAGGGCATGTCTTTTTCTTGTCGGCATGTTTAATACTTGACCTCATGTTCTACTAACCAAATTTTCAATCTATTCCATCGATAATATCGATGCAAGTCTGGCACATCTTTGTGCCATCCCAAGGTACACAATAATTCTCCCTTTGAATTTCTGATGAGGTCATTTCTTTAAGTTTCTCTTCAATATTGGACTCGTACTCTTGTCCATGGGGCTTTAAGATTTCTACCCTCAACTTTGAGTTTTCTTTCCTAGGTATTCGAAAATCTAGATTTCCTCCCTGTTCTATCCATTTCCATAACCCCTTAAATGTCAGGGTCTGTTCATCGCAGCATCTCAATTTCTTTCTGACTTCAAGCTGGATAATTCAGGTAGTTATCAAACTAGTCAATTGGCAACCTTCCAATTTAGGAGTTGAATCTCTTATTTCCTTGGGCAAAGCCTATTCTTTATTCACCAAATGCTCAATGCTCAATTTTCACTTATATGCATCCGCTACTTAAATCACTCTTTTTTAGGCGATATAGGATATTTCATCTTTAGTCCTTAAGCAATTTCCTTCACACACGTTGTTCCTCATTCAATTTTTTTGGGCAACCACATACCCCAAATTCTTATGGTTTGTGTAAACTTGAAACCTCTCCGTGTGAGTCGTGTTTTCCAACTTCGTCGCAAGAACATTTGCAAGCCAACTCCAACCATGCATTAAACGTTCCAACTCATATAACTTTACTATTACAACGTATTCGCATAACCCACTTCAGTTTGCCTTATTACGCCTCAAATTTCCTTTCTGCATCGCGTCATTATGATTCATTCAACCCCTTTTTAATTCCAAATAGGAACACTATTGTCGGCGTAGTCATCAACTTGACTTAATTCCTCGAAAACTCTTTTCGTGTTCATGCATCCATGGAATTGCTTTTGTGGGAAACCTTCCCCCGATCCATTCATAACAATTCACCAATTCCAGGAACTTCCAATTTTCGCAACTCACATCGATCTTAGTCGATTCATCACTTATTCCATTCTTCAAGGGCTCCACAGGGATTTCATTTCCCAGAAATTTCACTACTGAGGAATCTTACCTCATCAGGCCCACAACTCGTGCTCTTCACAATTATCAGCACACAATGAGCATTTCCTTAGAGTCCGTAAGATACTCTCGAAAGTTATTCATGTTTCTCATGACTTCTTAAATGAGTCTATTCGTCGTTTCTAAAAACGGTAACAATCAATCCAATTATTCATTGGATACTTAATATGACTTTTATCAGTTTCTTTCTACCAGGTGTCGAATCTTCAATATGTTCTTCATACTTTTCACTTGAGAGCTCAAACCTTGGCCCTCTACTCTCATGAGTCCCCACTTGAACTACACAACATTTCGTTCATTTTTGTCCCTATTTTCTCAGGAAGCATTAGTGTCTTGACTTCTTGGTTTCACAACCAGCTAATACGACCTTATCTCAATTCTGTTCGTCCCACTGAACGTCGACATTATCTTGAAATTCAACATCATCTACAAGACAGTCTCTCGAACTTAACTTCCCTTACATCAATCATTCAAGTTCTGCCTCGTCTTTCTCAGTCTAGACGCTCCATCTTAATATCAAGACAGTTAGGATTTTCTCTTTCTTCCATACTAGGGTCTCGTACCATATGAAAGAAGCTATACACTTCAGTGGCATTCTCTTATTTCAAATCCACCATGTCCTTCATATTCCATAGGACGTCGATCTTGGAGTTTGCACCAATGATGGTGTTTTACTCCAGAACGTAGATGCCATCATACTCGGCGTTCTTCTTCCCATAATTCAATCACCTCAAGTGACAATATCTGTTCGTCCTTGATTTCTACCAATTCACGTATTGAACACTTGGTTAGATTACCTCAATTTACTCTGCAATTACTTTCTAAGCGCTCTTTTCGCTTCCTCAATCATTCACTAGAATTACGAACAGCCAGGACTATCCAGTCCATTCACTTTTCTTTTCATTAACAACCATCTCACGGTTCAATCGTCCTTTAAGAGTGATGCCCTACCCTTTAGTGGCAATAACACACAATACCACTTCTTGTGGTCTAGATTTATGCTCAATCAATCTCATAAAATCATCAATGTCAGACAACTGACAGATCTCTTTCCTCAACTTTTCCAACGATAGAAGGAACGACATGTCAGTCTTTCATTACGAGACTGGTGACAAGGTAGCAACCATTTCACGCAAGTACGTTTCATGCTCCAAAATGAACATCTCTTTGCTCATAATCCATGAGTAGGAGTTCTCTTCTTTTACTAAGTCCCATTACCATTCCTCAAAATCAGAAAGAACAACTGGCCATAAGGCTTTCAAACTCTAATCCACTCAGAGATTTACTTATCTTATTCAAGGGTCCTTGACCACCTTTACTATATGCTTAAACGACCTTGAGAACTCCGTCTCATACTGGTCGATCGTCCTCTAATCTTTGCAAAAGTATCAGGATCGAAACAACCTTTGTTCTCAAGCAATTTAGGGAAAATACTTCCATTAAACAATTCAATAAATGCAGTCCAAGCAGATATCATGCCTTCGAGGAAACCCTTCTTCTAATGACCTTTCATCAATTATCAACAGCTTCTTAAGGCTACAATCTGCTAGGGTCACTTCTTTCATTATTAGTGTACCCAAAACCTCTAAGGTTTCCTTACCAAGATCCCCAATCCAGATGGAGACAACTTCAAATCTCATCCCTCCTCCAAACTTGGTCAATCTCAACCTTATACATGGCTTCACAAGCTTTTCAAAACTCTAGTGGTTCTTCCCATGCATTCAATTTAGAAAGGATTAACTTGGAGTCACCTCTCTCGCGACTTCTATCATTTAACTCATCAGCTCTAGCTTCAATCGTCTCAGCGACTTGGGTATAATGACAGCTCCTTCTCGAGTTTGTCTAGTCATCCACTTTCTCATTTCTATTTAAAGTTCTTATGACCCTTTCAACTCTTAAGTCTTGTACAGTCCACCAGCTCGAGCCAAATGCTTTTCTAGCACTCATATTTTGGTTACTCATCTTTACTCAATTCTCACAACTCCCTTCAGTTCTAGACTCATTTCATATTTTGCATACTCGAGCCAATGCTTCTCTTGTGACCATTCTCTTATCGTTCAACCTCATTAGGTTCTTATGGCACTCGAACCACTACAATTCCCTCTAGAAATCAAAATACTTAAGTCATCTACTCAAGTCCGGCAGTCTCAGACTGCTTATCTCATTATCTTTCACCATCAACCATAAGTGATTTTCAACAATTCTCAACTAGTTGCTCTTTATACAAGGATTTCAAATCATCAGTAAGCAGCAACCATTTATCAAGCTAGCCTCAACTAGGCTAAAACTCAATTAGGTCAACACCTAGCAAATACTCAAGGCATCACTTCTATAAGTCAATCGCTCATATCATAAGCATAAGGTATTTGCCACTCTGTCATATATGCGATAGGCTATCTCATTCTCAACAGACATAAGTTCAATGGGTATAAACCCCACGGGTCGTCTCACCTCTCAATTATACCTTGGCCAAGCCAATCACATGATGCCAATGAAAAACCATGCTTAACAGGCCCATCACAAACATTACTTTTCTTTTTCAAAGGGCTTCCACTGTCTAGCACGAAACTTTTAACCATGCCACTCATAGGCGCCATTACACATGTCATGACATTTTCAATCATTCTTTTCGAGAATCAATCCCGTGCCGTACATCTCTTAACCACAATTGGACTCAACCTGATACCTAGACTTCTCCTTTCAAGTTATGACTTGAGTTATTCCCGCCTCTTGCCATCTTAGAAGCCTACCAGGAGCCGCTCCTTATCCGGACCTTTCTGTCCCGGCGATCACTTTCCACCCTCGTCAGTCTTGGCCATTGCAGGTTGTCCCAAGTCATACATCTACGGAGAAAGCCCCGTTTTACACGTCCCATACCATGCTTCATGACGGTTAATAGGTATCTCATCAACTTGCTTCATACCAAACGACAGTTTATTAAGTCCAACAGCGATAAGTTCATGCATGCACCCTCATCAACTTTCATTTCGTAACCACAAACATATGTACAACACGACTGTCCTCACCACTTGTCATATCACAATCGCCTTCAGATAAATTTCTATCCATTGAAGAGTTCTAATTCCACCGATCAATTGTCTATATTCAACCATATACCTCAAGTGGAGTCGCTAACTAAATCAAATCCATATGCATTCGATCACAACTGGCCTTTAATAAAAAAAAAATTCCTAACCTACTTCCTTGTATACCCCTCATCTCATATCATCCAAGGTTGTCAATTGTAATCGATAGCTAAACCATCAAGATAAAATGCAATTCAAGTCTGAATACACTAATATCAGTCGTCTTTTTATAATTTATACTCCCCAAGTTGGGTCATTGAAAAACCATAATCACAATCATATAAACCAATCGACCCTTCATTCATAAGCTATTCTCTAGCAACCTCAAATCCAGGCTTATGACTCCTCAATTTCTATTCACTTCGTTGTGAGTTTTATTCATAAAATCACTCAAGATCATCCATTAAATCGGCACTAGGACAATTAGAATGCTACACAAGTTCAAGCCTATAGTTCTCAAGATTCAGCAACCCATGCTTATCCCTCAAGGTCTCACTACCTGATTGTCTTCAAGTCATCGCTCCTTATCACTCCAAGTCTCAATCACATTGGATCGAGCTGACCATGCTCTGATACCAAACAAATAGGGATGTCACGCCCCAAACTTGTCAGGCACGCAAAATCCCACCAGGGCCGTCTTGTTTCGGTGGTACCTAGGATCCGTCGTCCAACAATTTATAACTTTTAAATGATACAAACATACGGAAGCGATGAAACTTTTTCATACAATTCAGACTTAAGATGACTCAAGACATAGGGTACGTCTTGTTGTAAATACCGACTACAGGTTCAGAGGGTACAACTTTAACTTCGAGATAACATGAAATCTCTAAAGTCACAAAAGTGTAAATCCATTTCCTATAATTACTTCTTCAAGTACCAATCATTGGCAAGCTCAGATTGCCATCACTTGGGACCTGAAAAATTTAATCCCACGACGGGGTGAGATATAAATCTCAGCAAGTTCACCCTAAACCTAGACTAGGCCATCAGTACTCCCAGATTATGCAATAAAACAAAAGACAAGGATTCATTGATAAAACAACACATGATGATAAAACATCAAGGCACCTTGATACGTTTAGCATAACGCAATCACGATTCGAGGACAATCATATCATCACCACCAAGCTTCATACTAGCACAACATTAAATTCATAAGCAAAGGTGTGTCATTAATTTCATCACAACTTTCAATTCCCATGGCCAAACCCGCGTTAATACGCATCAGGCTAATCAAAACTTTAATCTCAATGGCCAAGCCAGTGCCAATACGCATCAGGCTAATCACAAATTTAATCTCAATGGCCAAGCCCGCTTCAATACGCATCAGGCTAATCACAAAATTAATCTCAATGGCCAAGCCCGCATCAATACACATCAGGCTAATCACGATCTCCATGGCCAAGCCCGCGTCAATACGATACGCATCAGGCTAATCACGATCTGGATTGGCTACTCGCGTTCTGACGCATCAAGTTTCAAAGGCCATTTAGATACTTGTGTCAACACGTATCAAGACTATCCCGCATTCTGACGCATCAGGATACCAATTCTCTTTTCAATGTTATGCCCGCGTCATACGCCTCAGGCTCGATCCACGTCAATACACCTTAGACCATCACATTGGCAAACCAGCGTTAAACGCATCAGGTTTTTAATACCATTCCTGGCCTGTGTCGATACGTAATCCATCTCGTCCCGTATCTCAATGCATCAGGACATTAGCCACCCAACCCCGCGTCTCAACGCATCAGGGTACCAGCCATCACAACCCCGCGTCTCAACGCATCAGGGTGCCACAAGCTCTTAGGCTCACAAAGCAAACTCACCTCTTAAGGAACTTCATAATCGAGTACAATTTTTATCAGCCAAGTAATGAATCATTGTCATGTGAGACGTCAAGGCCATATGTCACAAAGACATACCAGCATCCATGTCAATCGAATGCACACAACAATAATTTAGCCATGAGAGTTATAATTTATCATCATGAGGAGTACACACGACTCACACCTCCATTATCTCAGTCGATCATGAACAATCAATGCAATAGACTCCCAAATTCATCAATATATCATCCAAATGCATCCAGTAATGTCCGAACTTCCTAGCAAAGGTTTATGAGTCACTTACTTTTTAATTTAATCCGTAAAATTCCCTCCAAGACTCCTTCAAAGATTCAGTTCCCTTGATCCCAAAACAGGGTAGCCGTGCGACCTTGTCTAAAGATCGTCAAACGATCAATTTTTCTAGTCCAATCACCAATTCATGGAGCATACACCTCATTAACATCTCAATCAACATTCGAGTATGTCTTAACGACGAATTTAAAGCATGGCGACACCTCCCACAGCCCTCAAAGGGCTCGGTTTAATCAAACCGAAACAAGGCAGATTTCGATTCTGCCCTCTACCTCCTTAATCAGTCCATAATTCAACTCCAAACCTTGGTTTACCACAAAATCAACTTGCTAACATGTCCTATTACACCTATAGGAGTCTTACCAAAAGTTTTAGAGCAAGTCGAAGCCTCGAAGTGCCGCAAATGGCCTTGGTTCTACTCGATCCATCGGCGGCAGATTATGCTTCACAAAAACCCTCACAAATCAACCATGGAAACCCATCTAAACCCAATCAAACTCACAATTTCAGCTTAACCAACACAAGTACCATGAGTTAAGAAGTTCTCACAAAAAATTTGAAGCAATTTAAAGTCTTGAAGTGGACAAACAAAGACATTTCCCCAACTCTGTCAAAATTTATCTCGTCTGGACCTTTGTCCACTCAAATCAAATTACGGGACGGTCTATCAAGTCAAATTCTATTTATAGTATATCTATGGAAAGATAAGACAATAAAATTTCATTTGGCGATAGTTTTACCTCAATCTGGTATCGGACGAAGAAGATATGACCAGAATAGTGGAACAGTCAGGACTGGTCGGCTGAGAGCTCTTGGATTCAAAACTGACCAGCCTAGCCTTTGCTCCTTCAAATGGCCCTACGGGATAAACGACTGGGTGGATTTGGACCCCTAATATCTTGTTGGAATGGCAAGACAATAAGCTTTCTAATGGTAGGTGGCACGCCTTAATCCGATGCGGACGAAGAAGTTATGGCCAAAATAGTGGACATGGTCTAAACTGAACGGGTAAGCCGAGCGAGCGAGAGAGAGAGAGAGTTTTGAGAGAAAATGGCAAAGAGAGAAAGAGATGGGCGGCCAAAATGAGAGAGAAGAGAGAGAAAGTGATCTTTTTCTACATTCCAAATGGTCAACATGAAGAATGGTAGATTAAAAGTTAATTAATAAATGCCCATCCACCATCCATTAACACTTGTCCATATGTCAATCAAGTCTTCATCCGAGGATCATTATTTTTCTTAATTTTTGGTAGCCATGGGGTATTGCAATTGACCAAAATGCCCTCATTCCATTTATTAAGGCAAGGCTAAGGCTTGAGGGGCAAAATGGTAATTTTACCATCGACATCTGGGACGTCGTTTTTCTGATTCCAATCTTCTTCGATGAGGCGACGTCCAATACAATTATAACATTGGAATCTTTATTTTTCATTTTTCAGTTTTTGATATTTTATTTCATATCTTAAGCTTTGAGAGGTCAGAAATTCGGAATGTCACAGCTCTTTATCATACAGCCAGAACTTCTTGACCCCATCACTTAGTCATTAGTATCCTGTTGTGCAGACTCTCATTTCCAATTTTCTCAGATTTATTCCCATCCTCTTTGGCAAAACCCCACTTTCTAAGTTCGTCTGCCTTTCAAAAAGAATGAAGATGTCAATCCTACCAAGGCTAGTCATTCTGGTATGAATCTAGAGCATTTTGCTCTTGCCTAGAAAGAGTGTGAGGAACTTCTCGCCCAAGGACTCATTGAACCATCAAGTTTTCAATGGGCTTGTGAAGCTTTCTATGTTAATAAGAGAGCAAAGCAGAATCGAGGAAAACTTCGACTTGTCATCAATTACCAACCTCTGAATAAATTTCTCCAAGATGACAAATTTCCTCTCCCTCACAAAAATTCCCATTTTTTAGCCTTGCTCAAGCCATAATCTATTCAAAGTTTGATTTAGAAGCAAGATTTTAGCAATTAGGAATCCATCCCGATGATCATCCTAAAACGGGATTTTGCATTCCTAACCAGCACTTCCAGTGGACTGTTATGCCATTTGGCCTAAAGACCGCACCTTCTCTTTTCCAAAAGGCGATGTGTAGAATTTTTCAACCACTCTTGGCCAATGCTCAGATCTACATTGATGATATCCTTCTGTACAGTCCTGATGAAGATTTTTATTGTCGTCTGCTTCGACAGTTTGCTGAGATTATTTAGCAACATGAAATCATGCTTTCTCAAAAGAAAATGATTATTACTCAAAATGAAATTGAATTCTTTGGTATCCATCTCAAGGAAGGATCATACTGCCCTGGACCTCATCTTGTTGAAGAACTTCAAAAGTATCCTGATGAGAACCATGTTGTTAAAGAGGTTCAATCTTTTTTGGGTGTGGTAAATTATCTACGGGATTTTGTTCCCAAGATATCAAAGGCCCTTCACCGTCTTTAGAAGATGCTTAAGAAGAATGCTCTACCATGGGGACCCAAGCAAACCCAAGCAGTTGCTTATCTTAAGGAAATTCTGCAACATCTTCCAACCTTGCAAATTCCATCCACAAGGAAACGGATTTTGCAGACTAATGCCAGTGACAAATATTGGGCTGCTATTCTTCTTGAAGAAGTTGATGATAAGTGTCAAATCTGTGCTTACAAAAGTGGACGATTTTCACAGGCAAAAATGCATTATCATTTCACTTTCAAAGAAATTCTCGCAGTAAAAAATAACATCAAAAAATTTGAGGTTCACCTCATTGGTCATCATTTCCTTGTGGAAATGGACTTGTCATCATTTCTCCAAATGCTCAAATTTATGATGCTCAAATTTAAACAAAAGCAAATTCCTTATCCCCAGCTCCTTCGATGGGCAGAATGATTTTCAAAATACTCTTTTGATACCAAATACATTTCTCGAAAAAAATATTTTTTCTAACTTTCTCTCCAGACCCAAAGAACCTGTTGCGTCCATTAATATGTACATTCGCAAAAATCCCTTGCACCCTGGTACTCTTTGGACTCAGAATATGCCAGAAAACCAATGGAATTCTCACACATATCCGCCAGAAGTACCTCAATAGATTGAGTAGAATACTTTGTTCCATAACATGTATTATCAGGTGTGGAATTATCAGCATTGGATCTTCAAAGATTATGGTGGATTACTATTAAATCCACGAGGCCTTGATTCTGATTATCCTTTCATTCGATTGCTTCAGTGGTCTCCTGATTATGAGTTTCCTAAAGAACTCAAATGGTTTTTCTGGTTCTTGTTCAACTTGCATACAATTGCCATTGAATTTCCCACGGATAAGATCATTAAGGTTCTCTCTAATGCCTTAATGAGAAATTTCTCAGACTAGAAGCCTCTTATAGAAATGCTCACATGGTTTCAACTATTGCAAGTATGGTGACAACGTTTTATTGAACAACGACGCATTGGTCGTCCTGAGCCTGAACGCCATACAATCATCATTTTCCACAGATCGTGGCACTATATAGGACCTACTGGTGAACATCAAGCAGATATTCTATCTTCAGGGATCACCACATTCAAACCAAATGTGCAGGCACAGAAAGTTCATGTGTACAAGACCCTACCCAGGTCCATGTTTCCCTTTGAGTATGAATTACGAGAGCTTCAGAGGTTTTTGTTCCAAGAAAATAAAGTCATTCCTTTAGAGATTTGGCCTTATTCATCCACTAATCTCTCGTGGGATAGACCTAAAATTCATCCATTAACTCTTGAAGCACTTGAGGAATATAGAAGCAACCAACCAGGTTCTTCTATGGATACTGAAGACCCTTGGGGAGGACCTCTATCCCAAGACCCATATGATTATGGGTTTCCTCAGCCAAGCATACCCCCAGAGGATATTCCGTCAAGTTCTAAAAATGTGCTGACAAGTTCCAATAATGTGGCATACCTAACGACCTAGAGACAAATGCCATGATTACAGCTTATGAACAAGAAAGGCTTGAAAGGTATTTTCGAGCTTATCAAAAAGTGAAAGATGGTGGCCCTGATAGCTCCTACTCCGACGATGTGAATTATAATCCTGATCCTGATCGTCGTCGTGCATGATTGACAAGTTGTCGGTCACATGTAGTTGTAATAATTAGACCCACTTTACTTTTGTTTGTCAATTTGCAGTCCTTTTTGTCGGCCACGTGCTTGTCCTAAAGCGTGGATGTTTGTAATCATCTATTCCACCCCTGTCGGGTTTGTCGGTTTGTCATCTTATGGATCATAGAATCCAATATCAATAGTGTCTGGTATTTGCCTATAAAAGGCATATGAATGAATGATGGGGGGTAAGAAATCTTCGAGCCCTCAGTGTGTTTTAGCATGAGTTTCTAAACTTCTCCTCTCTTCTCTCAAAGCATGCTTCTTTTGTTTAAATTCCTCTTGTTAACGTAATAGCGCGATATGGTTTAGTATGCTTTTCACTCGCCACTTTGTGGATCTTGTGAATTAGAAATTCTTGGATCAATAAAGTTGAGTTTCAAGAGTAAGCCTGGTGCGCTAAAAGGCAGTCCCTTAGGCAGGTGCCATTGTGTGGGATGTGATGCCTGCATATAGGCTTAAGCTTGGTCCGCACTTTGTTATTGGGACCCTACCCAGGTCCATGTTTCCTTTGAGTATGAATTACGAGAGCTTCACAGGTTTTTATTCCAAGAAAATAAAGTCATTCCTTTAGAGATTTGGCCTTATTCATCCACTAATCTCTCATGGGAGAGACCCAAAATTCATCTGTTAACTCTTGAAGCACTTGAGGAATATAGAAGCAACCAACCAGGTTATTCTATGGTTACTGAATACCCTTGGGAAGGACCTCTATCCCAAGACCTTGTCATTAATGAATTATACCTCAACAAAACTGACATGAAAAAATTTTGAACTTTTCTTCTGTTTTTTTGCTACCCCTCTATATTGTTGAGATATATATAGTCACTCAAAACGATTTATTCTTTATTCTCTTCAACACTCAACGGCCCAAAAAACAGCTAGATTTGGAGATATTCTGAAGAACTTTTTAAAATATTGCATCTTTGAAATGTGTTGTTTCTAAATTTTAAAAATTCACTAGTAAATTTGGCAATAAAATTTGAGTATGTAGAATTAACTAACCGTGATTATGAACAAAAGGCTGATAGTGGTAAAATTGGGATAAATATAAAAGTTTATGATTTTTTAAGAGATTAAAAAAAATCCATTCATGGGTAGCTTAGTTGGTTAGAGCACACTTGAAATTATGTGGTTAGGCGCACTAGTCCCAAGTTCGATTCCCTAGATGAGCACCTGATATTTAAGTGGGGAATCATGGTTGTGTGATTTAAGTGGGGCTGGATTCCTCAAATGAGCACATGTGATTTAAAGGATGACTATGGTGGCGTGATTTAAGTGGGAGGCCATGGTGATATATTATTGTGCTAGTCTACTCTGATGAATAGTCGAGGTGCACGCAAGCTGGCTCGGATACCTTGGTTATAAAAAAATATGTATATAATTGAGATATATTAAAACGTTTTGGATATAATTGGGACATATGCTAAAGTTGAGGGTTTTTGGGATATTAGACAAAAATAAAATTGGACATAATTGACACAAATCTTAAAGTTAGAGTTTTTTTTTGTTTTTTTTTGTTTTGGTATTAGGCCAAAAGAAAAGTGAAAACTTCGAAAAAATAAAAAATTAATGTTGTCTATCCGCTCTGTGTGTGCGTGTGTAAAGATATACACATCTTTATATTTCACCTTTGTCGCTATTGATTTGAATAATTTTAGAGAAAGAAATAAGAACGAAAAAACTCTTTTTTAATGAAAGATAAGGTCCATTTAATAATTTCTCATGATGCCCTTTAAAATACACAAAGGATAAGGTCCATTTAATAATTTCTCCGGATACACATTAAAAATACCCAAAGTGCATTGCATGCTATTAATGGGACATGTAGTTATAATCTTTCCAATAGAAATAAACAATGCCAGTGCAAAAAAAAAGCCATATTAAATATGTCTAGTGTGTTTTTTCAATTTTAAATAAAATGGGACCATTGATGAATTATAAATTCAATATTAATTATAAGCAATACCGATCAAACGGGAAGATATGTGTTGAATCATGTAATATTCATCTTGACAAGAAATTATTTATATACTAATATAAAAAACAAAAATTAAATGCACTTTATTGTGAGGAAAATACTCTCAAAATATTGCACCCCCCACAAGAAACCCAAAAACACCCAAAAAAAAAAGTCTCTTCCTCCTCCTTCCACGCAGCTTCATCTCATCCTGTTCCGAGTAAAAGTCGTCTTCTCTCTCCCGTTCAGTTCAGACTCAGTCGCCCTCCTATTTAAACACCTCCCCATATCCTTCCTCTGATTTTCTCTCACTACGCCCACAACACTCTTTAATCAACCATGGTTTCGGCCGCCAGCTGTTCCGCGCAGCTCGCGCCCCTCTTCGGCCCCAACGCCACCGACGCCACGGCCGCCGCCTCTTACATCTGCGATCAGCTCTCTGACACCTCCTACGCTGTCGACACCACCTACCTCCTCTTCTCCGCCTACCTCGTCTTCTCCATGCAGCTCGGCTTCGCCATGCTCTGCGCCGGCTCCGTCCGTGCCAAGAACACCATGAACATCATGCTCACCAACGTCCTCGACGCCGCCGCCGGCGGCCTCTTCTACTACCTCTTCGGCTTTGCTTTCGCCTTCGGCTCCCCCTCCAACGGCTTCATCGGCCGCCACTTCTTCGGCCTCAAGGAAGTCCCCTCAGGGCCATCACCCGCCATCGACTACAGCAACTTCCTCTACCAGTGGGCCTTCGCCATCGCCGCTGCCGGGATCACCAGTGGCTCCATCGCCGAGCGGACCCAGTTCGTCGCCTACCTGATCTACTCCGCCTTCTTGACCGGGTTCGTATACCCCGTCGTCTCCCATTGGTTCTGGTCCTCTGACGGGTGGGCAAGCGCCATCAATTCTGACGATTTGCTGTTCGGGTCAGGAGTCATAGACTTCGCCGGGTCGGGCGTCGTCCACATGGTCGGTGGCATCGCCGGCCTCTGGGGCGCCCTCATCGAGGGTCCCCGGATCGGCCGCTTCGACCACTCGGGCCGCTCCGTCGCCCTCCGCGGCCACTCCGCCTCTCTCGTCGTCCTGGGCACCTTCCTCCTCTGGTTCGGCTGGTACGGGTTCAACCCAGGCTCCTTCAACAAGATCCTCGTCCCGTACACCAGCGGCAGCTACTACGGCCAGTGGAGCGCCATCGGCCGGACCGCCGTCACCACCACCCTTGCTGGTTGCACCGCCGCGCTCACCACGCTGTTCGGGAAGCGTCTCCTCTCCGGGCACTGGAACGTGACCGACGTGTGCAACGGCCTCCTCGGTGGGTTCGCCGCCATCACCGCCGGCTGCTCAGTGGTCGAGCCCTGGGCCGCCATCATATGCGGGTTCGTTGCCGCGGTGGTGCTGATCAGCTGCAACAAGCTGGCGGAGAAGGTGAGGTTCGACGACCCGCTTGAGGCTGCGCAGCTCCACGGCGGGTGCGGAGCGTGGGGCGTGATCTTCACGGCGCTCTTCGCCTCGAAGGACTACGTGGCCCAGGTCTACGGGGCGGGCCGCCCTTACGGGCTTTTCATGGGCGGCGGTGGGAAGCTCCTGGCCGCCCACGTGATCCAAATCCTGGTGATAACGGGGTGGGTCAGCGCCACGATGGGGCCACTGTTCTTTGTGCTCCACAAGCTGAACCTGCTGCGGATCTCGGCGGAGGACGAGATGGCGGGAATGGACCTGACCCGCCACGGCGGCTTCGCCTACGTGTACCACGACGAGGACGAATTGCAGAACAACGGGATTCAATTGAGGAAAGTCGAGCCCACTTCCACGACGCCCGGCATTTAGATGTGATTTCTACTAAATTAATGTATGTCAATTGCCATTTCTTTTTGTCGTGTTGTGCCCTGCTATACTTAGGTTTGAAAAAAAAAATGTGATTAGGTAAAATTTTTACTAGGTCTTTTTCTTGGAGGTGGTGATGTGTGACGCAAATGGCGAATTGGTGAGTGGTTCATGTTGGAGATGAGATGGGAGCACTCAGACTAGTAGTGTTGCTTTGTCGGCTCTTTCGAATTTCACGTGATGTTGAAAGATGTACATTTTAATTTTTAATTCTATTTTAAATTTATGTTGGGCTGGTGATTGAGATTGGACATGTGACGTATGGTATGGGTCGCCCCAGAGATCATGGATTGTTTTTCTTGTTTGTTTGTTTCCTGGTAAAGGATGGTTTTTTTTTTGTCATTTTAATATTAAAAAATTATTTACTGAATTAGTTAAACATCAAAAAATATTTACTGATTTGGATCTTGCGCATCATTCTAAGTAGCGAGCGAGACCCCGCGCCACTAAATGGCGTGCGATAACTTGCGCGCTGCGTAGAGTAGCGCGCAAGTGCCTTGTGTGGCCAAATAATGCCGCACAAGGCACTCACTTATTTTTTTTAATTAGTTTTTATTTTATAATTTTTTTACATAATTTAATTGTTTTATATTTTCAGGACCATTTTTTTCCTTGCTTGCAAGGTTAATATGTATTCGACAACCCAAAAAAATTTATATTTTTTTTATTACATATGTTTTTTTTTATTTTTTGTCAATTATTTTATATTTTAAATTTTGCTGATTCGACAACCCAATAGGAAAAACGGTAGCAAAAATATATTTTCGACAACATTTATTTCGTATCGTTGGTTATTTTGTATTTTCAAGACCAAAATACTGCACAATGGTTATTTCGTATGAAGAAATCAAGTACTCTTATCTGAAGTCTAAGCTTTCGCGCAAGCAGCGCTCTGCATCACGTAATAGCAAGTGCCTTGTACGGCAATTCGAGTGCCATACAAAATAATTGTTATGCAGCATTTTGGTCCTGAAAATAAAAAATAACCAACGATACGAAATAAATGTTGTCGAAAATATATTCCTGCTACCGTTTTTAATATTAGGCCGTCGAATTCGCGAAATTTTAAAATATAAATTAATTAAAAAACTAAAAAACATATGAAATAAAAAATATAATTTTTTTCGGGTTGTCGAATACGCATTAGCCTTTGCAACAAGAAAACAAATTGGTCCTGAAAATATAAAACAATTAAATTATGTAAAAAAATTACAAAATAAAAAATAATTAAAAAAAAAGTGAGTGCCTTGTGCGGCACTTTTTGGCCGCAAAAGGCACTGTGAGTGGTGCGCACTTGCGTGCCACTTAGAGTAGCGCGCAAGTGATGCATGCTGATTAGAGTGGCTTGTGAGATCCAAATCAGTAAATATTTTTACTTTTTAATTAATTTAGCAAATAATTATTTTTTAATATTAAAATGGAAAAAACCGTAAATGAGGTGCCTTGCTAAATCCAAAAAAAAAAAAAAACAATTTGCAATCGTTTTGGAATTGCTTAACAAATTCGGGGGTCTCTACCTGAAGCATTTCAAGAAATCAGGACTGCAGCAGATTAAAAAAAAACCCAAACACAGAGAAGAAAAAATAAAAAAATGAAAACACATCTCACCTTTCACTATGTACATATTTCTATTGTTTTGAAAGTGATATATATACATACATATACAGACACACATTTGAGTTTAATTTCTGAATATCACTTGCACCTTGTCGCGATATGAAATTAGGTTAATAGATTATTATGTTAATTACATGGATTAACTAATTTAATACGGACTCTCCCAATGTGACATTCTCAATTTCCTACCATTTTGAGGTTATTGAATGAGAATGTATCTATCGATATATTTCAGTTTTGTCTCGCTCGGATCTGATCAATCCATAATAAACTGACCAAAAGGAAAATGTTAACGCATGACAAGATACGTGGACTTAGGAAAACTCGAAAAAGTAAATGACACTTTGACCATAAAGATTGTCGAGGAAATATTTAGAACCAATAAAGGCCGATCAAATAATGATTAAGGAATCCATTGCTGGCATTATACGATTGGAGCGCGGGTGATGCTGCTTAACTAATGTATAATTTGTAAATTTTCCTAAATCGAGTTATGACGATCTAGACCATCGGCACTAGCGATGAACCCTCCCAATTACATGACAATGAAAGTGGTTGTAACTTGAGTTATCCTAAATGTGATGAGAATCACAGAGTCGATACGCGTAACGTCTGCAAAAGCCATCGGTTAGTTCGAGATAAACTGAAGATACGATCGACGGACGATTGATCACGAAATAGAAGCTCAAAAATTGACAATTGAAAATAGAGAATCCCAACACTATAAAAGAATTTGACGTCGTCTTGCCAATGGTAATTTAAAATTCGGATGAAAAGTGTAAAATTATCATTTTACCCTCGACCATTTGCCCTTGCCTTAAGATTTTTAGACGGACAAAATTGTCATTTCACGCTCCTCTATATGCTGCCGAAAATTATGTGCATGAAGTCAAAGAAAGTCAAAGCTATGGAGTGCATTATTTGAGATGTGCCAAGTGTCAACCAAAGAGAGCCTTAAGCATTAATTGCCCCTCAAATCAATCTTGTCAATTAATACCTCAATTATTTGTGTGAAATGCCTTAATATACACTCCCTATCAGCCATGTACTCCCTCTACCCCATTTCCATTTCAATTTCTTCTCCATTCTCTCTCACCTGAAAACTGCTCGCCCGATCAGTTTCTGTAGTCTCCTTCACTGCACTCGAGGGCTACCTCCGGCCACTGCCTCACCATGCTCTGACCACCAAAAGCTAGCCCAACCTGTCATTTACAAGTTTCAAGTGGTAGTTTGTCGTTTCATGGAGTGATTTTTTTGACCAGCCCTGAAACCAAAACCGGATAAATTCTAAGCGAGCTGGGGTAAGGCTTCCGTTTACCCTTCTTAGAGACTCCGATTGACTCCAAACTTTTTATGAGATCTTCATAACATCTATCACTTGAGTTGGCCGAACATATATGGTAATTTTACTAAAGATTTAAGGTGTTTTTATGGCTAAATAGTAGTGATCTTGATCGAACAGATTCTACCGTTTGAAGATAGTGGGGAAACCGAGCTGTTCGAAGGGCTTTGAGGTGTCATTCCGCTTCAAAACTCTCCGTGAGGTTCCTAGACGTAGAATAAGGTCCTACCAAGTTAAATTCGTGCGAAGTTAGGGGATCGTTTGATTGGGAATTGGCTAGTTTGATTGATAGATAAGTGTTTCCTAAACTCTTACTTGAATACTAGGACACTAGTGGATAATTTAATGAATGAATTGAATGGCTGGTAAAGTCTGTGACTTAAATTGATTGGTGCAATAATGTTGTGATTTTATTGTGAATGATAATAATGATACCGATTGGCTATAAACCTCGGTGGTATTGAGTGGATGAGAGCCCCTGTAATATTAATAGGCTGTGAGCCCCAGAGGTACCGATTGGCTTGAGCCTCGATGGTACCAATTGGCTATGAGCCTTGATGATATCGATTGGCTTGAGCCCTGGTGATATTAATTGGGCAGAGAACTCAGAGAAATACATCGCAGCTAAGAGCCCAAGCAATGAACGATTGTGATAACTATGAAAATTATGTGAATTTGTTTATATGCCATGTGCTTCGAGCTTGAACCCCTGACGTTAGGTATGATTGGTTGTGATTCTTATCCATGCTTGGCCTATTGATATGTCTGATTTAGTGATGCCTTGTATCATTGCATTGTTGAATGCTTGCATTTGGTAGCATTTGTGTGTGGTCTGGAGGAACTAGTGTTCAGGTATAGGTTTAAGTTTCACTTGCTGAGATGTAAATTTTACCCCTTAGTGGAACACATTTTCAGACCCCAAGCTGTAAACACGCTGCTGATCCGATTGGGCAATTCGAAAGAGATGATCACCCTTTTTGACGAATTTCCTGCAAGGAAAGGAATTATATATATTAGAAAGTGTACGACTGTCTAGGTGGATGAAGGAAAGACGGAGCTGTAACCCCACCGCTTTGAAGTGTGGTTTCGTCGTTTGAGAAATAGTAACTTAATGGGTCCTCTGTTGCCTAAAGATGTTCTTTTAGAGGTAGTTCCTAATTGGTGCCATCAGTCCCATCCGGAGATCAAGGAGGAGAATCCGGCGTCAGTGGAAGGATCGAGGAATATTCCTGAGAAGTCAAAGTCTCCCCATACTGAAGAATACATGAACTACATCAAGCTCTCCGTCGACGTGATAGAGGATACCGACGAAGACAACGAGGAGGAAATCGACAAAGATTCTGAAGAAATGCTTGAGGAGGTACCATCTGAAATATTTTCTGAATACAACCCAGAGGACGACGAAGCTGAATCAAGCGATGGATCAAGTGGTTCTTCAGAGTAGTTGGGGACGGTGTTTTAGCATAAAGAGATTAGGAACAATTTTAATGTTAGGTTTTGGGGAGGCTAGGTAGTAACCTTTTAGACTTAGGCCTTAGGTCCTTATCTCACCCAGGTGTGCAACTTTTCTTACGTCTTTTCCTTTCCACCAGTTGTAACTGGATGTTTATGTTATGTATATAGGTGTGTGCTTTTAAACCATTCCAAATTTCCTTTTGTTTCTTTCATTTGTCGGGGTGATTGTCTCTCCTTCCGTATGCGCGTTTCATTTCATTTTAGGCCGTGAGTTGTTCCTGGATATTTATCGGCCGATGGAGGATGTGACGAGCTCCAAGGAACGCGAGGCGTTACATTCACATTTAAGTGATATCAGAGCAATGTTAGTTCGATTCTAGCGGATTGAGGATTGGAGTAATAGAGAGTAAAGGAATTTGAACGATGGGGTAGTGAGACCCTAGGGGAATTCGTTAGAGTCAAGCATGAATGCATGTCATACCGACGAAGACAACGAGGAGGAAATCTATGAAGATTCTGAAGAAATGTTTGAGGAGGTACCATCTGAAACATTTTCTGATTACAACTCAGGGGACGACGAAGTTGAAGCAAGCGATGGATCAAGTGGTTCTTGAAAGTAGTTGGGGATAGTGTTTTAGCAGAAAGAGATTATGAACAATTTTGATGTTAGGTTTTGGGGAGGCTAAGTAGTAGTCTTTTGGACTTAGGCCTTAGTTCCTTGTCTCACCCAAGTGTGCGGCTTTCTTTACATATTTTCCTTTCTGTCATTTGTAACTGGATGTTTATCTTTTGTGCGTAGGTGTGTGCTTTTAAACCATTCCAAATTTCCTTTTGTTTCTTTCATTGTTTGGGGGTGATTGTCTCTCCTTCCGTATGCCCGTTTCATTTCATTTTAGGCTGTGAGTTGTTCCTGTGTATTTATTGGCCGGTGGTGGATGTGACGTGCTCCAAGGGACGCGGAGCATTACACCCAAGCCCTAACAATTCGCAACGTAGGTTAGCTGATTTTTAATTTAGGAGCCACCACTAATCATTTTTTGGTGGGTTGATTATGAACCTAAGTCAAATAGCGGAAGAATCATTTTACTTCTATGAACAAGAGATAATGAGATCGGAGACTTGGTTACATTAATTAATAAAATAACTAATGCTCTTTCGGTACCAATTTCATGAAAAAGTGTTTTAATTGATTTATGTGTCTTGATTTTTTTTTCTTGTTATATGCAATGCTAATGCAACTTAACTATATGACACGGCGGCGTGCAATGACATAAAAGGATGACATGGATAAATGCATGACATGAAACTATATATTATATAATTTGAATGACATTTGTTTATTTTTTATGCATTTTCAAATTTATAAAAAAAAAGGAAAACTGAAGTAAAAAGCCATCCTGATTAATGAAATATATGTGAAACAAAAAGATATATGCATGAGATTGAATATACGCTTTCCTAAACTATATGAAATATGCAGAATGACGAGATATGCATCAATGAAATCTTTGCTTCTTTCCTTTCTTTTTTAAAATTTCGACTAAATGAGGGATATCTTGAGGATTTCATTATTTGATTTTATTTGCTTAAAATTTTGTGAGATAAGGTGTCACACCTCGTGTCCTTACGAGCGCACTAGCATCCCGCGATTGTATAAACCGTCGCACTATCCCAGGATCGAGCTGCTTTGCGATAGTCGAATGAATTCAAATGCACATGCAGAAGTGATATACAAACTCCGTACGATACCATATAAAGATGACTCAGGATGATAAAATACTTATAAATAACTTGATATAATGCCAGTTTTACAACTTGGTCCACAATAGGGATACAAAAAGGGTTCGAAGGGAATAAGAGACGTAGACAAAAGGGTGCATCTAGTCTAGTCACGACATTCCTATCCTAAAGGTCTCCCAAAAACTTAGGTATCATAACTATACCTCAAGGTCGGGTCCGCTATCGTTTGAGTAGTCCTCGTCAGCCACGAGGTCATACTCTACAGAAGCATCTGACTCTAAGTCCATGGAGACTTCTTCCTCCGGGTCTGATTATGTGTCTGCAGGCACATCAAACTTGTCGGCACTCATCTTTAGCTTGGTCTCAGATTCTAACTCTACATTAAACTCTTTCTCTAGCTTTCGCTTCAACTCAAACTCAGTGGGTTTTGCAGGTGCTTCCTCAGCGTCATAGGGCTCCTCGACGTCTACTTCCTCAATTGGCTCCGGGGTTTCCGGCTAACCGGTCTTGGGTTTGGCTTCTGGATGAAATACCTCGCCATCAGGGGGTATAGCGCTGCACCATCCAGGAATCACACTTTGGGGCATGACGAAGCTCCTCAAGGGTCTGTATGTCACGTCTCCATCCCGATAGAACCAAACCTCAAAATAATGTGAGTTCCAATCATCATCTCCTTTGTCAACCCATACTATGCTCCCCTTCCTATTGTAGGTCTTACCTGGACCTATTGGGTATTTGGTCATTGACTTCTAGATATCCATCAACCCACGATGAGGTGAGAATAAATTTCAATAAGCTAACCTTAACCCTAAACTAAGCCATTAATACATCCAGACACTTTTAGAGCATGCAACGACCAATGAAAGGGTTACAAGGCAAATGATACACTAATAAGTTAAAGCACAAGTCTTTATACAAGGCTAAGCTTCGTATTTTGGCATAAGGATATATTATACTTATTATGGTTCTAATTGCAAAGGCTAGGCCCGCGTATCGACGCCCCAGACTTAATTAGTCAATGAACTCGCGTTAATATGCCTCAGGTTTCTCGAGTCACTTTAGGTCTTACGTTACACGCCTCAAGTCAGATCCCGCGTCTGACGCCTCAAGATAGGTTTATACCCCCCCGCGTCTAATGTATCAAGGCATCATATGTACATAACTCATAATTCCATCAATTAAGGCTAATTACAACCGATTTCACACTGCATCATTCGGGGATACAATTCAACCTTTTTGCCTCATCAACAATACTAAGAAATCACATAATGTCACATAGCCAAAAGATACGCTTTTAATACTTCATGATCGAGTACAACTTGAATAAATGAAATAACTAGCCTTACTTGCAAAAGTCACAGTCAAAAGTAATAAGCGCAACCGCCCCTTTTTAATCAACTGATACATTAATGAGGAGTCATGACTGAAGGCTTAGGAGCCTCGACTTAGCAAATAGTACATTACCTTGTCTAAACAAGTCATGGCCGAATGGATCCATGGATGGTCACGAGATTACGAGTCTAAGCTATAGCTCAATACAAGGCCGAATGCACCATGATATTTTATCATCAAGCAAGTCATCTACCACATCACTCCGGTCATAACCAAACAAACAATAAGAGGTTCAATCAGTCAATTCAACCAATTGATACTTTGTTAAGCCTCACTAATCCATTTCGGCACCGATAGGCAATTAGTCCATTATTTCATCTTACTAAAGTCTTTAACCAAGGTGACCTCAGCCTCCTATTTGGCCATTTAGAAAACACGTAAAACGAACATACACCATACTACTCATCCATGGATTTCACGTTTTCACCTTAAAAGTATACAAGCACGGTTTGGCCTCTACAAGTCAGATTAAGTCTCCACTATAACTCAAGCATAACCGGTTCGTAATCCACCATACAAACTTCCAAACTTGCCTTTTAGTAAACTAATGTCCTAGGAAAGGTTTAGAACCAACTTACCTAGGTGTGAGCAAGCAAGAGTCCTTGGAAATGGAGATGCAAGGCATCGGTTCAAGCTGCAACGAGGTGAACAGGTTCGGTCCTAGTATTAATCATTGAAAACATCCATGAAAATCCATCCTTTAAACTAATGAAGAACCTTGCTTCATGCTAGATTACATCTTAGAGTCATTCAACTTACCAAATGACCAAAAGACTCGGTGAAACTCGCAAGATCAGGTCTGGTCGGTCGATGGTTCTCTCGGTCTCCTCGGTTCCTCACAGCGTTGACGGTTCGAACAAGGTCTAGGAGGTGTGCTAGTAGTGGTGATTCACGGTCGAATGAAGATGAGGAAGAGGATGGTTGGCATTGGGTTTTCCTTGGGGCAAAACCGAATGAGAAAGGAAGAGTGAGATGGGAAGAGAAACAGAAGAAGAGAGGAGGAAGGGTGGTCTGATGGTGTTGGCCGAAAATGAGAGGGAAAAGGAGGGAGATGAGGGCAAATGTTCTCTCAAAAATCCACTTAAGAGGACCTCTACCTAAGCATTCTAGAATAGGCTTTATGGTTGAGGATTTTAAGGGACTTGTCTTTTGCTCACAACCCTTCAAATGGACCCATACCCTCTTTTATCTTTTTCTCGTAATATCAAGAGGGCAAAGGACAATAATGCCCTTGCAAATTCAGCTGAAAAGGGAGAATGGCAATAGTCCATTTTGCCCTTGCCTATTTATAAGAGAAGGAGTATTATCCTAGGGGTAGATGGGTAATTTTCAATTGTCGGTTCGAAATTCTACTTTTCTAATCAATATGAAGCGAGCCGTAACCTTAATGGTATTCGATGAGGCGATGTCCAATTTATTGTTATTGGAATCCTTGAATGTCCGACCTCTAATCTCGAAGTCCAATTCATGGCCAAATTCAGTCGTTTGTCATTTCGGCACATCTCAGACTAACGGGCGGCTCTTAAGAATTATGCGTATCAACCCGCGACTAATGTCACGATTAAGAGTTACTCAAATCATGGCGACTTTGGTTGTCATGAAATTATGAGAGTTTATCGTTAGTTCCAAAGGTTACGATCGTTAGAAATTGGTTTACGTTAATTTGCAAATCATACTATTGCAATACGGAATCAGCCGTGAACCAATTGCATAATGCTAGCAAATTGTCCGAGGATCGTTCTTAGATCGGCCTTTATTGACACAAAATATTCCTCTCGATAATCCTTATGGTAAAAGTACCGGTCCATAGTCGAGTTTTTTAGTCTACGTACTTGAATCCTAGTTAGCCATTCCCTTTTGGTTAGTAGACCCAAGAGTGATCAATTCTGAATGAGATTTACGGGAATATATTGATAGACATTCATTCATTAACAAGCTTTGAGACAGGGTCGAAATTCAGAATGTCATAACTCTTTCCCTCTTATAAAAGTTTCGTCCTTGAAATTTACATTACATCCTACTACTCAAACAAGTGGAGGTGTTGACGCCTCATCGCTTCTTAACTTTCCCAAGTGGCTCCTTCAGTCCCATGATGTTCCCAAATCACCTTCACCAGTGGAATCGTCTTTTTCATCAGGACTTGTTCCTTCCTGTCTTCGACCCTGATTGGTCTTCCACATACGACACTCGATCGTCCAGTAGATGGGCTGACTCTGGCTCGTATTTTCTGAGCATAGATACATGGAATACATTGTGGACTTGCGATAAGTTTAGCGACAAGGCGAGTCTGTAGGCCAAAGATCCAATTCGTTCTAAAATTTCGAATGGGCCTACGTATCTCGGACTCAGCTTTCCCGTCTTGCCAAATCGGGATAGTCCTCTCATGGGCGACACCTTGAGGAATACATGATCTCCCACTTGAAATTCTAAAGGTCTACGCCGCTTGTCAGCATAACTCTTCTGGCAACTCAGTGCGGTTTTCAACCTTTCTCGAGTGACTTTTACTGCCTCAACCTATTGCTCCACTAATTCCGGGCTTGTTACACTCCTTTTGCCAACTTCATCCTAGCAAACTAGACTTTTGCAGGCTCTTCCATATAATGCCTCAAAAGGTGTCATTCTAATACTCTACTGGTAGCTGTTATTCTAGGCAAACTCCACCAGATGTAGCGGATCCTTCCAGCCTCCTTTAAAGTCTATCACACAGGCTCTCAACATATCTTCAAGTGTATGAATCGTACTTTCCGACTATCCATCCATCTAAGGGTGATAAGCCATATTGCGTTTCGTTTCCATAGCCTCTTATAGGCTCTTCCAAAATGAAGCAGAAAACTTAGGGTCTCTATCTGATGTAATCGTCACTGGAACTCCATGCAGACGGACTATGTGACGCATGTATAGCTCTGCATACCTATCCATGGCAAAGTCCTTCTCACAGCCAAGAACTGCGCGGGATTTAGTCAATCTATCAACGATCACCCAGTTCAAATCATGGCTTCTCTGACTCCTAGGCAAACCCATCACGAAATCCATGGCGATGCGCTCTTACTTCCACTCGGGAATTTCCAAAGGCTATAACATCCCACCAGGCTTGCAATTTTGCCTTAACTTGCTAGCACGTTAGACATTTAACCACATGTTTAGCTACGTCCACTTTCATTTCGTTCCACTAGTAATGCTGAAGCAAATTCTAATACATCTTCGAGCTTCCCGGATGAATGCTGTAGTTACTCCTATGAGCTTTTGATAAGATCTTTTCCCTTAGTTCCTCGTCATTGGGTACAAATAAGCGCCAACAAAACTTCAGAATTCCATTCTCGGACACTTGAAAGTCAGGTTTCCTCTTGGTTGGGTCTATCTCCAAATTTTTTTTGGATGCCGGGATCTGTAGATTGCGAGGCCTTAACTCTTTCTTGAATTTCAGGCTCAATCTTTAAGATAGCCAATAAGCTAGATACTTGGCAGATTTCGAACTTGAACTCTGAGTCCGTTACTCCTTCCTATAGAGTCCATTCTTTAATCATCATGTATAGTTGACTTCCTATTAAGCGCATCTACCACTTTATTTGCCTTTCCAAGATGGTACAGGATGTCACAATCATAATCCTTGAGTAATTCCATCCATCGACGTTGTCTCATATTTAATTCTTTTTGGGAAAACAAGTCTTCAGGCTCTGGTTGTTGGTATAGATATGAAATCTCTCTCCGCAAACAAGTGGTGCTTCCAAATTTTCAACACAAAGATGACGGCCGCTAACTCCAAATCATGCGTTGGGTAGTTCATCTCATGGGGGTCTTAAATGTCAAGAAGCATAAGCAACAACTCTCCCACGCTGCATTAGAACGCATCCCAACCCCTTTAGCGACGTGTCACTATAGATTTCATAGCCTTTGGGTCCAGACGGTATCGTCAACATCGGTGCGGTCGTTAATCGATGCTTAAGCTCTTGAAAGCTCCTCTTGCACTTATCCGTCCATTCAAATCGCGCATCCTTCTTAATTAACCTCGTCAAAGGAGTAGCCATCGAGGAAAACTTCTCCACGAACCTTCTGTAACATCTAGCGAGTCCTAGGAAACTTCGAACTTTAGTCACTGACGTTGGTTTAGGCCGATTGTTACTGCCTTGATCTTCGCTGGATCTACTGAAATTTCATTTTCAGAAATTACGTGCCCAAGGAACGTAACCTCATTAAGCCAAAATTCGCACTTACTGAACTTGGCGTAAAGCGAGTGCTCCCTCAGCGTTTGTAGGACCACGCTCACATATTGTTCATGTTCTTTAGAGCTCTTTGAGTAAATCAAGATGACGTCGACGAAGACAATGACAAACCGACCCAAGTATTCCTTGAACACACGATGCATCAAATCCATGAAAGCGGTTGGGACGTTAGTCAATCCAAACGGCATAACTGTAAACTCATAATGTCGTATCTCGTTTGAAAAGCTGTTTTTGGTATATCCTCTTTCTTAATCCTTAACTGATGATAACTCGCCCTTAAGTCTATCTTAGAGAATATCGATGTTTCTTGTAGTTGGTCGAACAAGTCGTCAATCCTTGGCAATGGATATTTGTTCTTGAAAGTCACCTAGTTTAACTGCCTATAATCGGTGCATAAGCGCAATGATCTATCCTTTTTTCTGACAATTAGTACTGGTGCTCCCCTCGGTGACGCACTCGGACGAATGAATCCCTTATCCAGTAGTTCTTGCATCTGTACCTTCAATTCCTTTAGTTCCGACAAGGACATCTTATATGGTGCCTTTGAGATTGGTTTCGTTCCAGGAGCTAGCTCAATTACGAATTCAATTTGGGGGCAATCTTGGCAATTCTTGTGGGAATACATCATGGAAGTCGTGCACCACAGCTATGTCTTCCAGCTTTGGTTCTTCAATTATTGGGTTGACTAAGGTGACTAGATAAGCTTGCCTTCCCTCCTCCAATAGCTTAGTCACTTTGAGTGATGAAATCAAGGGGATCGAGGTTCACCCTTGACTTCCAACAAACTCGAATCTAGGGTGATCAACTGGGTCGAAGTGGATCACCCTGCTACCACAATCAATTACAACCCTTTGCCTACCAAACCAATCCATCCCAATAATAATATCAAAATCAGACATAGGCAGCACAACTAGATCTATCTGTTGTTCACTACCCCCAATGATAATTTTACTGATGCGGAGCATCAGATTATGTCACCGAAGATCCCTATGTCGTCATAAAGACTATCGATTTAGATTGTAGATTATAAAGTTTTGACTTTTCTTTTCTAATAAGATAATCACTTCATCAGAATGATTTCTGCTGATTCAATGGCGATTCACTAGATTGAGTTCTGACCGATTGATTGAAGATGCAAAGGCATATTCAAGATGTGATTGATTGCCAGTTTGATGATCAATCAATGAAGATGTGATTGATTGCTGATTTCAAGCCGTATCTTGATTGATTGCTAATCCGATGATCAATCAGATGTGATTGATTGTTGATTTGATGATTAATCAATGTAGATGTGATTGACTACTGATTTGAAGCCTTATCTTGATTGATTACTTACCGATTTGAAGGCAAATCAATTACATATCAATTAATCGCTGATTGGAGTTGTTTCCTTTACAATTAGAAGATCTTTTAGGGCTATTATTGGTTGTTCAATGATGATGGACGAGAATATTATCTTTATTTCTCTTTTGCTTTGTCTTAGTCTCTCTATAAATAGAGAGGTCTTTTCCATTGTTATACAGCTCTGATGAATGAATGAGAGTTCCTCTTTGTGGGTTGAATTCTTTTATTTTGGTTCCTTTAACCTTGGAAATTGGATTCCTCCCCGATGGTGAAGATAAAAGCCCTTTCTTTAGCCTTGGTTAGTGATTTTCTTTTAAACCTTGGTGGTGAGCTTCTATCCCAAATCAGGATTTTGATTCTTGGCTAGTGGTGCGTACTTTAGGCCTTGATCTGATTGTGTCATTTTTCATCTCACACATTCTGTTATAAGTCCCATTTCCTTCAAAAATCACTCAGAACACACTTGTTCGCCTCTCGCATGCATCAAATTGGTATCAGAGCCCAAGGTCGAATTCGTCTTGAGTGATACTTTCTATTATCACTTTTTTTTTTTCAAAAAGACAAAAAAGATGGTTTTCATGGGTCGAAGATCTTTGGCTTTAGAGCAATCTCATGGCGAAAGACAAGAACGTGCTATGGAGAAACTCCAACAACAAATGGATCGAGTCCTCACTCTGCTAGAGAAACACGAGAGGGTTGCTCAGAGATGTTCGCCTAAGCTTTCAACAAAAGGTATGTCCTTCCTTGAGGATGCTAATTCTAACAAGGCTGCGAATAGTTCCACACAAGAGAAAGTAAATGAAAAGGCCCTTGATTTCGTTTATGTGCTCCAAAAATAATCAAATGGAGAATTTAGCAAGTGCTTCAAGTGCTACAGCTATGGACATATACAAAAGGATTGTCCTAATCAAATGATTATCACCATGGAAGAAATTAAGGAAATTGATTTGGAACTCCAACAAACTCAGCAATAGCCATACTATGTTGAATTTGAATTCAATCATAAAAAAGAGACTCAAGAAAAGCCACACAACAAAGAGTCCAAATTCCAAGAGCAAGATGAGATCATTAATCGAATTGAAGAGGGAGAGATTTTAATCATTCAGGTACCATCAAGCAATTACGATGTCATGGACGGTGATTCTTCAAATCAACTTGTTAAGAAAAATGCTAAGTTTATATATGAGAAATGAATGATTATAACGGATGAAAATCTTAGCTGTCACTTTGATTTCATAAATCCAGAAGCATTCTCTCTCAAAGCGTTCATGAAATTGAGAAATGGTTTCGACATGATTTTATCTTTACAGCTTGCCTTGAATGTGATTATTAGTGTAAAGCTAATGTATTATCTTGTTCGTAGAAGTGGCCGACTGGAATATTTTCAAAGTCAAGTTTCTTTGGTAAGAATAGTTGTGGCGAATTTTGCATTTCTGATCCATGACAAGATTTGAGGACAAATCTTTTCAGAACCTGGGGAGACTGATGCGGAACATCAGATTATGTCATTGAAGATCCCCATGTCGTCATAAAGACTATCAAATTGGATAGTAGATTATAAAGTTTTAACTTTTCTTTTCCAATAAGATAGTCACTTCACCAGATTGATTTTTGCTGATTCCATGAAAATTCACTAGATTGAGTTCTGACCGATTGATTGAAGATTCAAAGGCAAATTCAAGATGTCATTGATTGCCAATTTAATGATCAATCAATGAAGATGTGATTGATTGCTGATTTCAAGCCGTATCTTGAATGATTGTGAATTCGATCAGCAATCAGATGTGATCGATTTCTGATTTGATGATCAATCAATGTAAATGTGATTGATTGCTGATTTCAAGCCTTATCTTGATTAATTACTTGCCGATTTGAAGGCCAATCAATTACATTTCAATTAGTCGCTGATTGGAGTTGTTTCCTTAGAAGATCTTTTAGGGTTGTTATTGGTTGTTCAAGGATGATGTACGAGATTATTATCTTTATTTTCCTTTTGCTTTATCTTAGTCTCTCTATAAATAGTGAGGTCTTCTCCATTGTCATACATATATCATGAATGAATGAGAGTTCCTCTTTGTAAGTTGAATTGTTTTATTTTGGTTCCCTTGGAAATTAGATCCTTCCTCGGTGGTGAAACCAAAAGCCCTTTAGCCTTGGTTGGTGGTTTTCCTTTAAACCTTGGTTGTGAGCTTCTATCCTAAATCCCGATTTTGATTCTTGGCTGATGGTGCTTCCTTCAGGCCTTGATTTGATCGTATCATTGTCCATCTTCGTACATTCTGTTCTAATCCCATTTTTTATTCTTGGCTAGTGGTGCACGGAGGAAGAGAAAGTGCTCCTAGCATTTTCTTGGCTTGTTGAGAATCCATTGGATAAGGCGCAGAGGGTCTAAGATGGGTTGAGGTCAAACTTTCGTAGACACATGGTGGCCATGAATTAAAGAGTTGTTGCTTTTGGATAGCGATTTACTCCCGCTAGGGATAACCATCGGTTTGGCAAGAGGCCAATGGCAAATAATTGTCTTTTTGTCCCTCCGACAGGAAGAACATCAATAAGCCTGCCCACCAATCGAACTGGAATTGTCGCCTATGTAGGAGGCGACATGGGAATGGACCTTGCCCAAGCAAGATGGACGCATGTTTCAAGTGTGGCCACCAGGCCCATTAGAAGAGGAACTGCCTGAATCAAGCCCGGGGATCACAACTTCAAGGGCCTCAACCACATGCAGGACCGCTAGCTGCAACCCCACAGAACAATTTGAATAGCCCGCCTACTCAAGGACCAGGTACGGTTACTTTATGTGATCATGCTGCCTATGCCTTGTTTGATCTTGGAACATCGCATTCATTCGTATCTGCTCAGTTTGCTAATTTGGTTGGAATTGAACTAAAATCGCCGGATGTGATATTGCATGTTACTACCCCATTAAATGATAAAGTGTTAGTCTCACTAAGCTGTTTGGACTGTAAGGAACATATAGATCTGGTCGTACTGCATATGTTTGAATTTGATGTTAATATATTGGTTGGTAAGAAAACGGTTGTAGTTGATTGTGGTAGCAGGGTGATCCTCTTCCACCCGGTTAATCGCCCCAGATTCGAGTTTGTGGGACGTCGAGGAGGAACCTCGATCCCCTTGATTTCATCACTCGAAGTAACTAAGCAATAGGACGAGGGATGCCAAGCTTATCTAGCCGCTGTAGTCGATCTGACAATAGAAGAACCAAAGTTGGAAGACATAGTTGTGGTGCGCGACCATTGATGTCTTTCCTAAAAATTTGTTGGGATTGCCACTAGAATAGGAAATAGATTTCGTGATTGAACTAGCTCTTGGAACGGAACCAATCTCAAAGGCACCCCTATAGAATGTCCTTATCGAAGTTAAAAGAATTAAAGGTTCAAATGCAAGAACTGCTGGACAAAGGCTTCATTCGTCCGAGCGCGTCGCCATGGGAGCGCCAGTAGTATTTGCAAGGAAACGATAATGCAAACCGTTAGATGGGCCAACTGGTTGAACAGTTCATGAAACTAAAGCCGACTTAGTTTGATGGCACCGGAGACCCAGAAATGGCGCCTCAATGGATAGAGAAACTCAAGAAGGTGTTTTGGAGTTTTAAGATGAACAGAAGATGAGAAAGTGCTCCTAGTGGTCTATCAATGAGAGGGTACCGCTAATGACGGTGGAATACCACCAAAGAAGGAGTTTTCCTAGAAGGCACTGCCCTCACTTGGGCCGCCTTCACCGGAGCGTTTAACGATAAATGCTTCTCAGAGGCTGCTCAAGAGAGAAAACTGGTAGAGTTCCAACAACTTCGCTAGAATTAGCTAACTGTAGATCAGTACGAACCTGAGTTCGCTTGGTTGACAAGGTACGCGCCGAGGCTGGTTGAGAATCCATTGGTTAAGGCACGAAGGTTCCGAGACCAACTAAGGCCGGACCTTCGTAGCCAAATGGTGGCCATGAATTTGAGAACCTATAAAGAAATATATGAACGGAGCTAAATGATCAAAAGGGACTTTGAAGGAGAAAGCTACTGCATCTGGGTCGCGGTTCACTCCAGCTAGAGACAACCGTCAATTTGGCAAAAGACTGATGGCGAATAATCGCCTTTTCAACCCGCTGGTCAAGAAGAACATTAGTAAGCCTACCCACCAATCGAACTGCAACTGTCTTCTATGTGGAAGGCGACATGGCAATGGACCTTGCCCAAGCAAGACGATGCATGTTTCAAATGTGGCCAGCTGAGCCATCAAATAAGGAAATGCCCGAGCCAAGTGCCGGGATCACAATTTCAAGGGCCCTGACCGCAGGCAGGACCGTCGACTGTAACTCCACAGAACAATCTAAATAGACCGCCTGCTTAGGGACGAGTATATGCAGTGGCACGTAAGGAGGTAGAGAGCACGCCTGGCGTGATCACAAGTACAGTTACATTATGTGATCATGCTGCCTATGCCTTATTTGATCTTGGAGCATCGCATTCATTTGTATATGCTCAGTTTGCTGATTTGGTTGGAATCAAATTGGAACCGTTGGATGTGATATTGCATGTTACTACCCCATTAAAGGATGAAGTGTTAGTCTCACTATGTTATTTGAACTGTAAGATAGTTATTGGGGGTTGCGAAGAACATATAGATTTGGTCGTGTTGCCTATGTTTGATTTTGATGTTATTATTAGGATGGATTGATTGGGTAAGCAGGGTGTAGTTGATTGTGGTAGCAGGGTGATTCTCTTCCACCCGATTGATCACGCTAGATTCGAGTTTGTGGGAAGTCGAGGGGGAACCTTGATCTCCTTGATTTCATCACTCGAAATAACTAAGCTATTGGATGAGGGATGTCAAGCCTATCTAGCCGCCGTAGTCGACCTAACAATTGAAGAACCAAAGCTAGAAGACATACCTGTAGTGTGCGACTTCCTTGACGTCTTCACACAAGAATTACCAGGATTGCCCCCAGAATGGGAGATTGAGTTAGCTCCTGAAACGGAACCAATCTCAAAGGCGCCCTATAGGATGTCCTTATAGCTCTTGGAACAGAAACAATCTCAAAGGCGCCCTATAGAATGTCCTTATCGGAACTAAAGGAGTTGAAGGTATAAATACGAGAACTACTGGACAAGGGATTCATTCGTTCAAGTGTGTCACCGTGGGGAGCACCAGTATTATTCGTCGGGAAAAAGGATGGATCCTTGCGCTTATGCATCAATTACAGGCAGTTAAACCAGGTGATCGTCAAGAACAAATATCCGTTAACAAGGATTGACGACTTGTTCGATCAACTGCAAGGGGCATCTCTATTCTCCAAGATAGACCTAAGGAAAGGTTATCATCAGTTGAGGATTAAAAAGGAAGATATACCAAAGACAGCCTTCCGAACGAGATATGGGCATTATGAGTTTACGGTCATGCCGTTTGGATTGACTAACGCCCCAATCACTTTCATGGATTTGATGCATCATGTGTTCATGGAATACTTGGATCAATTTGTCATTGTTTTCATCGATGACATCTTGATTTACTCAAAGAACTTTGAAGAGCATGAACGACATCTAAGCGTGGTTCTAAGGACATTAAGGGATGACTCGCTTTACGTAAAATTCAATAAGTGTGAATTTTGGCTTAGTGAGGTTGCGTTCTTTGGACATGTAATTTCTGAAATGGATTTCAGTAGATCCTGCAAGGATCGAGGCAGTAACGAATTGGCCTAGACCAACGTCGGTGACCGAAGTTCGAAGTTTCCTAGGACTGGCTGGATATTATAGAAGGTTCGTGGAGAAGTTTTCCTCGATAGCTACTTCTCTGACGAGGTTGACTAAAAAGGATACGCGATTTGAATGGACGAATAAGTGTGAAAGGAGTTTTCAAGAGCTTAAACATCGATTAACGACCGCACCGGTGTTGACGATACCGTCAGGACCTGGAGGTTATGAAATCTACAGTGACGAGTCGTTAAAAGGATTAGGAAACTTCTTGATGCAGCATGGGAGAGTTGTCGCTTATGCTTCTCGACAATTAAGACCCCACGAGATGAACTGCCCAACGCATGATTTGGAATTTGCAGCTATCATCTTTGCATTCAAAATTTGGAGGCACTACTTGTGCGGAGAAAGATTTCAAATCTACACCGACCACTAAAGTTTGAAGTATTAATTTTCCCTAAAGGAATTGAATATGAGACAACGTCGATGGATGGAGTTACTCAAAGATTATGATAGTGATATCCTGTATCATCTTGGGAAGGCAAATGAAGTGGCAGTTGCACTTAGTAGGAAGTCGAGCATCGCGCACGTGATGATTAAATAATGGACTCTATTGGAAGGAGTAAGGGATTCAGAGTTCAAGTTCAAAATCTGCCAAGTGTATAGCTTATTGGCTACCTTAAGAATTGATCTTGAAATTCAAGAAAGGGTTAAGGCCTCGCAGTTTACGGAGCTCGACATCCAAAATATTCTGGAGATTGTCCAAACCAAGAGGAAACTTGACTTTCAATTGTCTGAGGATGGAATTCTGAAGTTTCGTGGGCGTTTGTGTGTACCCAATGATGAGGAACTAAGGCAAAAGATCTTATCAGAAGCTCACAGGAGTAACTATAGCATTCATCTAGGAAGCAAGAAGATGTATCATAATTTGCGTTAGCATTGCTGGTGGAACGGGATGAAAGTGGATGTAGCCAAGCATGTGGCTAAATGTATGACGTAGCAACAAGTCAAAGTGCAACATTGTAAGCCTGGTGGGATGTTGCAAACTTTGGAAATTCCCAAGTGGAAGTGGGAGCTCATCACCATGGATTTTGTGATGGGTTTACCAAGGAGCCAAAGATGCCATGATTCAATCTGGGTGATCGTCGATAGATTGACCAAATGTGCGCACTTCTTGGCTCTAAGAAAGGACTTTGCCATGGATAGGTACGCAGAATTATACATGCGTCACATAGTTCGACGACACGGAGTTCCAACGACGATTACGTCAGATAGAGACCCTAAGTTCACTACTTCGTTTTGGAAAAGCCTACAAGAGGCTATGGGAACAAAACTACAATATATCACTGCTTATCACCTTCAGAAGTATGGACAGTCTGAAAGGACAATTCAGACACTTGAAGATATGTTGAGAAGGATCAGCTACACCTGGCGGAGTTTTCCAATAATAACAGCTACCAGCAAAGTATCAAAATGGCACCTTTTGAGGCGTTATATGGAAGAGCCTACATAACCCAATTTGCTGGGATGAAGTGGGTGAAAAGAGTATAACCGGCCCGGAGTTGGTAGAGTAATCGGTTGAGGCCATAAAAGTCATTCAGGAAAGGTTAAAAATCGCGCAGAGTCGCTAGAAAATTATGTTGACAAACGGCGTAGACTTTTGGAGTTTCAAGTGGGAGTTCATGTCTTCCTCAACGTGTCGCCCATGTGAGGACTATCCTGTTTTGACAAGAAGGGAAAGCTGAGTCCGAGGTACGTAGGCCCATTCGAAATTTTGGAACGAATCGAAACTTTGGCCTACAGACTCGCCTTGTCGCCGAGTTTTTCACAAGTCCACAATGTATTTCATGTATCTATGCTCAAAAAGTATGAGCTAGACTCGACCCATGTATTGGAACATCATGAGACTGAAGGAGCCACCTGGGAAAGCGAGGAAGTGATGAGGTATCAACACCCCCACTTGTTTGAGTAGTTGGATGTACTGTAAATTTCGAGGATGAAATTTTTATAAGAAGGGAAGAGTTGTGACATTCTGAATTTCGACCTTATCTCGAAGCTTGTTATTGAATGAATGCCTGTAGATATATTTCAGTAAATCTCGCTCAGAATTGATCACTCTTGAGTCGACTAACCAAAGGGGAATAGCTAACTAGGATTCGAGTACGTAGATTAAAGAAACTCGACCAAGGATCGGCACTTGGACCATAAGGATTGCCGAGGAAGTATTTTGTGCCAATAGAGGCCGATCTAAGAACGGTTTTAGAACGATTTGCTAGCGTTATGTAATTGGTCCACGGGTGAATCTGTATGACCATAGTATGATTTGCAAATTAACCTAAACCGATTTATAACGATCGTAACATTTAGAATAGCGATAAACCATCGCAATTACATGACATCCAAAGTCGCCGAGACTCGAGTGACTCTTAAACGTGACATTAGTTGTGGGTCAATACGCGTAATTCTTAAGAGCCGCCCGTTAGTCCGAGATGCACCGAAATGACAAATGACTGGATTTAGCCACGAATCGGACTTCGAGATTGGAGGCCGGACATTCAAAGATTCCAACATTAATCATTTGGACGTCACCTCATCGAAAACCATTAAGGTTATGATTCACCCCATATTGATTAGAAAAGTGAAATTTTGGACCGACAATTGGAAATTACCCATTTACCCCTAGAATAATATTCTTTCTATTAGAAATAGGCAAGGGCAAGATAGTCTTTTGCTTGTCCCACTTCATGGCCAAATTTATGGGGCTTGATGGTCAATTGGCTTCTTAGAATTATGAGAAAGAACACAAAAGAGGGTAGGAGTCCATTTGAAGGGTTGTGAGTACGAGACAAGTACCTTAAAATCCTAAACCATAAAGCCTATTCAAGAATACCTAGGTAGGCATCCCCTTGAGTGGATTTGTGAGAGAACACTAGCCTTCATCTTCCTCTTTCCCTTCAAATTTCGGTCACCAACATCAGACTCTCTCTTCCAATTTTTTGGCCTTGGCTTTTTAGTCTCTCTCTCTCTCTCTCTCTCTCTCTCTCTCTCTCTCACGACCAACCCCTGCCGGCCACTCCTCCACCATCGACTGCCACTTCCACCACCTCCATCGCATCCATCCACACCTCAAACCACCCCCATGAGACGCCGGAACCATACCAAATCACCACCGACCAGAATCGAAACCGCAAGGCGTCAAGGGCTATTCTTGGGAGTTTCTTCGATAAATCAAGGTAAACCACTCCCAATGCCTAGTTTACTATATTAGAAGGCTAGAGATTGAAGTTGAGAGTGTTATCAATGGGTGTCTTTGGTCATTTCCGTGGAAAATTCAAGGAACCAAATCTGACCTTCACCGGACCGGTCTGAACCGTGGACTTTGCCGCTTCATTGTTCGGTTTTCCTTGGTTAATACACTTTGGTAAGTTAGTTCTAAACCCTTCCTAGGACTTTAAGGTACTAAGAGGAAAGTTTGATGCTTTGTTCGATGTTTTTCATGGTGGAAATGGCGAAGCATTCCTAGAGACCGAATCCGAACCTATGGACCGGTTGTGATTTGCATGCCCTATGACTTGAAATTCTTCAATCCATGACTTGTGGTAGTGTAGGAGTTCGGTTGGAGATGGTACGTGGGGGTCGAAATGCCTAGAATGGGTTATTAACTTAGATATCTAATGATTGCTTAGTGAAACTGCTATTTGAACCTTTTTGTGTTCCGCATGTCATGGTATTGTGATTTATTGCATTAAAATGTGGATGTTCCCTAATGCTATTTGGCCGTGTACTAATGCTTGTGAAATGGGACATTGAGTCATTTACCATGAATTGTACAATTTTGGCCTTGAATGAGAAATGGCGGATTAAGTGTTTTATTTGATTATCCTACAATGTTATGTTCGGCCATGTGTGAAAAATAGTGGATTGAATGAGAGAATAGGTTAATGAAACCCCCTATAAGATTCGGCCATGGATGTTTCAAGGGTTCAATGGTGAGTTTTGTGCCAAATCGAGTTGTACTTGATCATGAAGTATTAAAAAGGTTGCCAATTGACTTAGTGTGGTTATGCGATTCCATGGAATTGAAATTGAGAGTTAAAGGGATGATTTGCATTCTTGAATTTTGAATTGTGCAACTCTTGATATTTAGCCTTAATTGAATGATTCGTGAGTTTAAGACCGTATTGTACCTTGAGGCGTTAAACGAGGGGTTTAAAGGTATCCTGAGGCGTTAGACACGGGATCGACTTGAGGCGTAGTAACACGAGTATTAAATGGCACTAAAGACTTGAGGCGTACTAACGCGGGTTCGTTAATTAATTAAACCTGAGGTGTTATTATGCAGGCCAAGCCATTGGAATGGGAGCCATAATAAGGATAACGACACTTATATGTTATAATTTATTCAATGTCAAAATACGAAGCTTAGCCTTGAATTGTTTATTTTTATGAAGATATTTGCATCAATTGACTTGTAACATTCCGTTTGCCTTATGTCTTAATTGATTGAACATTGCTTATTTCCAAAAGTGCCTAAAGGCACCAATGTTCTAGTCTAGGTTTAAGGTTGGCTTACTGAGATTTATTCTAACCCCGTCATGGGATCAACTTTTTAGACCCCAAATCTTAAGCATGCCACCAAAGCGTTTTGGGGAGCCGATGGATATCTAGAAGTCGGTGACCGAGTACCCTGTAGGTCCAGGTAAGACCTATATTAGGAAATGGAGCATAGTATGGGTCGACAAAGGAGATGACGATTGGGAGTCACATTATTTTGAGGCTTGGTTCTATCGAGAGGGGACGTAACATACAGACCCCTGTGGAGCTTTGATGTGCCCCGAAGTGTGATTTCGGGATGGTGCGGTGCTACACCCCCTGATGGTGAGGTATTCCATCCAGAAGCGAAACTCAAGACCAGTTAGCTAGAACCCCCAGAGCAGACGGAAGACGTAGAAGTCGTGGAGCCCTCTGATGCCAAGGAAGCACCTGCAGATCCCACTGAGTCCGAGTTGGAGCGAGAGCCTGAAGAAGAGTTTAACGCCGAGCTGAAATCTGAGATCGAGCCAGAGATGAGTGTAGGCGAGTTTGATGCGCCTACGGACATAGAATCTGACCTGGAGAAAGAAGTTCCCATGGACTTAGAGTCAGATGATTCTACGGAGTACGACCCAGTAGATGACGAGGACTACTCAGACGATATCCGACCCGACCTTTAGGTATAGTTGTGATACCTTACTTTTTGAGACACCCTTTAGGATAGGAGTGTCGTGACCGGACCAGATGTACTCATTTGACTAAGTCCATAGTTCCCTTCGAGCCTAGTTATGTATTCCCCGTTGTTGACTAAGTTGCTAAACTGCTATTTCATTAAGTTATGTTTAAGTGTTTTATCATCCCGAGTCATCTTTATATTATGTTGTACGGAGTATGTATGTCATTTCCGCATATGCATTTGAATTCATTTGTCCATCGCAAAGCCACTCGAATCTGGGATAGTGCGACTGTTTGTTGGATCGCGGGATGTTATCATGCTCGTAAGGACGCGGGGCTTGATAGACGAGATGTGCATGAATGAAATATTTGCTTCTTTCCTTTTCTTAAAAACAATTTGGACAAATGAGGGATATCCTGAGGATTTTATTATCTTGATTTATTTGCTTAAAATTTTATGAGATAAGGTTTCTAAGAAACCCCATCTTCCTAAAAAATTCAATTAGATAGGATTTTTAGGAAACCCTATCCTACTAAATCATCTGGAAATTTTCAAAATATGGCAAAAACCAATCAAGATAGCAATCCATCAATAATATCCACGGCAAGATAAGGAAAGAAATCGTCAAGATCACTACATCATTCTTTTTTCGAATTTTCCAGAAATTTCCGCATTTCAAATTAAAAAATAGACTTTGAGAGATAGCAAATCAGATCTAAGTGGTAATAGGACAGATTGACTAAATTCGAAATTTTCTTGACAAAAATTTGGTCGTAACGATTTAGACCCAAAAAAGGTCATTCTTTGAGTTTTCGAAAAAATTTGCATTCGCTTAAACATGCCTGATAGCCACACAAAAAAAAAAGTAACGATTTGCTTGTAAAGCCCCGACAGAATTCGCAATGTGATAACAATGTGAAATATGCAAAAAAGCAAAGTGTTCTCATGCAGAAACAACATACAAACAGAAACCAAACAATTGGAATATCACCAGCAAATATACTTGAGTTAATCTTCGAAGAGTGAGAATGTTACCATAAACCACAGGGAAAAAAAAACAAAGCTGGCTTGATGCGAAAAGTGACGACGGCAACGTACGACGGCTGGGGGTAAGCAGGACAACGCGACGAAGCTAGCGGGAGTGAGCTATAGTGGCGCCGAAAACGACACCGGTTTTGCTCCGAGCACGAGGAATAGAGGGTAGAGACGAGAAAAGGTAGCGAAAAGTGCAGCAGCATAGACGTTGGTAGGGCGAGTGGATTGTTTGTGGCACGACGTCGAGCAATGAGGCAGCACGGCGAAGGTGGTGACCTGTTGCGGCGGTGGGAGACCGAGAGAGGCATGGGAGAGAGAGTGAGAAGATGTGTGTCAGAAATTTTGTCATCCCCTTTTACCTTAGGTATAATGGGATATATATATATATATATATATATATATATATATATATATATATTGAATATTGGGTAAGCTCCAAGATAAAATCGCGGCCGTTAAAAATTTTCAGATGGAATAATGGCTGCAGGATTGTAATCTTTGATTCAAGAAATGGTGAGTAACTCCTAGAGACCGAATCTAACCTTATAGACCGGTTGTGATTTGCATGTCCTAAAGCTTGAAATTTTCAAATCCGTGATGAGTGGTAGTGTTGAGGTTTTGGGTGGAGATGGTACATGGGAGCCGAAATGCCTAGTAATGGTTATCAACTTAAAAATCAAACGATTGATAAGTGAAACTCCTTATTGAGTCTTTATGTGTTCGACCATGCCATGGTATTGTGATTTATTGTATTAAAATGCGAATGTTCCCTAATGCTATTTGGCCGTGTACTAATACTTGTGAATCGAGATATTGAGTCATTTGCCATAATTTGCGCTATTTGATCTGGAATGAGAAGTGACGGATTAAGCATCTTATTTGATTGTCCTACATTGTTATGTTCACCATGTGTGGAAAATGGTGGATTAAATGATAAAATTGTTTAAAGGGACCTTATAAGATTCGGCCATGGATGATCCATGGGGTCGAAGGTGAGCTTTGTGCCAAATCGAGTTGTACTCAATCACGAAGTATTAAAAGGTTACTAATTGACTAAGTGCGGTTATGTGACTCCATGGAATTGAAATTAAGGATCAAGGGACCGAATTGTATCCTGGAATTGTGAAATGTGCAATTCGTGGTGTTTAATCTTAATTGATCGATTTATAAGCTAACGGCGTATTATTTCCTTGATGTGTTAAACGCGGGGTTTAAAGGCATTCTGAGGCGTTAGACGCGGGATCGACTTGAGGCGTAATAACGCGAGTCTTAAAATGGTGCTAGGGAGTTAAGGCGTAATAACGCGACTTCATTAATTAATTAAGCCTGAGGCGTCAATACGCGAGCCAACCCATTAGAGTTGGAGCCATATTAGTATAATGCTACCCAAATACTGGTCTATTAAGTGCTAAAGTACGAAGCCTAGACTTGAGTTGTTTATTGTAAGAAGATATATATAGTGATTGACTTATAACATGACTTTTGCCTTATAACTTAATTGATTGAACATTACTTATTTTCAAAAGTGTCTAGAGGTACTAATGGCCTAATTTAGGTTTACGATTAGCTTACTGAGATTTATTATCACCACGTTGTGGGCTTAACTTTTCAGATCCCAAACCTTAAGCATGCCACCAAAATATTTTGGGGAGCCGATAAATATCCAAAAGTCGGTGACCGAGTGCCCTATAGGTCCAGGTAAGACCTACATTAGGAAGGGGAGCAATGTATGGGTGGACGAAGGAGATGACGATTGGGAGTCAAATAATTTTGAGCCTTGATTTTATTGGTACAGAGACGTGACATACTACGTATCCCTGAGGAGCTTCGACGTACCCCGAAGTGTGATTCTTGGATGGTGCAGCACTACACCCACTGACGGCGAGGTATTCCACCCAGAAGCCGTCAAGATTGGTTAGCTGGAGCCCCCGGAACAAACTGAGGAAGTAGACGTCGTGGATCCCTTTGACGCTGAGGAAGCACCTGCAGAACCCACTAAGTCTGAGTTGGAGCGAGAGCTAGAAGAAGAGTTTAACGCCGAGTTGGAATCTGAGACCGAGCCAAAGATGAGTGTAGATGATTTTGATATGCTTGCGGATACAGAATCCAACCCGGAAGAAGAAGTTCCCATGAACCTAGAGTCAGATTCTTTTGCGGAGTACGACCCCGTAGCTGACAAGGACTACTCAGATGATAGCGGACACGACCTTTAGGTGCAGTTGTGATACTTAACTTTTGAGACACCCTTTAGGTCATGAGTGTCGTGACCGGACTAGATACACACTCTTTTGACTAAGTCTATAGTTCCCTTCGAGCCTTATTATGTATTCCCCACTGTTGACCAAGTTGTAAAACTGCCATTATGTCAACTTATGTATAAGTGTTTTTGTCATCCTGAGTCATCTTTATATTATATCGTACAGAGTATGTGTGTCGCTTCCGCATGTGCATTTGAATGCATTGGCCTATTGCAAAGCCGCTCGATTCTGGGCTATTGCGATGGTTTGTTCAATCGCGAGATGTTAGCACCCTCGTAAGGATGCGAGTCGTGACACCTGACGAGTGGAAATGTAGGACACAATACCAGAATCTAATCGACGGCATTGGATGGATAGATGAAACCAATGCGACAACAGAATTTAATCGATGGTATTGGACTAGGCGAGCAGATGCCGAAATCTAATCGACAACACCTAACTCCGGATATGAAACACGTCAGAATTGAATCGATGACGGGAATCTGAAAGCTTGTCTGTTGCATGCATCCTTGTCGTTTGATACCTTTAGGTATTTATAGGCATGCCCTGATAACCGTCGAACAGTTACTGCCTTGAGCTCTACGTTCTCCTTTGTTGACTTGGCTTCTTTTGATAACCGTTGAACAACTATTGCCTTAGGCTTCAAGCACGTTTTCTTTCGAAAGATCATGTAGATAAGGCTTTTAACAGTTTTCATGCTTTTCACGCTTCATTTGTGGTATTGTCATCAAATCCTGTAACTGCTCTGATCGTGTCTTCTTTTGCGCGCCTTTTCTTTCAACCTTTTGGGATAAATACTGCCAAAATTACCATGTACGTGTGGCATCTTTGTAGTCAACTTGCATCTGTCTTGCGTATAGCCATCCGCAACCAATCATTCCTCCTCCATATGCGCGTTACGTGACTCATAGGGTAATTTTTAGTGTCAACTAATGTCCCCTTTAAAAGATATAAATCGAAGATTTATCTTTTTAAATGACGTCTTTTGATTTGAAGGCCATTGTCAATATGGGATTTTCTGATCTCTTTTCCCAAGGCGTAATCATTCCATCTTTTCCACGACGCATCGGTCTATAGTGCCCTTTTCAGATAGAAAGCTCTGAATCGTTGTCTTCTTTGTCGTTTTAACCCAAAAACCCTTTCTGGCTTTTTGTCTTCATCCTTTCTCATGGCGTCTTCATCTTCTCCTCCTGACCCGAAATAATTGATCGGTCACTTCGATAAGCTAAAAGACGAAAGGAAAGATGATTGCTTTTTTGATATGTTGAGTACTTCAAAGGAATACTTTGGGTTTGTCCTGGGTCCCAGTCTTCGAATCAATTGTCAGTTCCAACGTCCCTTCAAGCTTGTTTCCCATTGCGTCAGAAAGAGAAGCTCCCTATTTAGGCTTCTCCTTTTCTAGATATCTAGTCGCTTCCATCTCCGCGGTTTCGAAGTTTTGCGTTGTTCAATGCATTCCTTGCCTGGTTTAATCGACTCAAAGATGACCTGCTGACTACTGTTGCCTAGGCGACAGCAAATATAAGAACGGCTCTTGAGGTTAGTTTGTCGTCACATAACCTAAACTGAGGTCTTTTGGGCTTTGTCAAGAGTTTTTGGTCCTCATCAACCAACTATTTCTTTTTCCCATGGGTCTTTTGTCAGTGACACTTCTGGACATTTTTACCATTGTTGGTTTGGCTACTTATGGTACATCTACTATAAATCGACCTTAGAGGACTTCTTCACTCCTCATGCCTTTCTTGCTTTCGGAAAGTTCTTGCGCCTCCATTGTAAAACTTCCGGTACTATCACACTCGTCAAACGGACGGCCTTCCTCCTTTTTTAGTTGTGGAAATACTCATTTTCTAGTCCAACCGTAAAGGTATCTAAAGATTTCCTTGTTCTTGCTTCTAATTTGGCGAGAGGAAGGGATGTTGCTTTAGGCCTCTAACTTTGGCCATACTTTATAGAAGCATTACTCATGCCTCTCAGTCGATGATGACATACACGAAGGATAGTGTGTTGTCAAGCCCATTCTGGATCCTTCAGGCTTGGATAGCTCTGTATCTTCCTTTAATGTTCACGGACATACTAAAACCCAAAGAGGGTAGCGATCTTTCAAGTATTGGCACCGGGTTGCTTGGAGCCACTCCACTGGAAGTTCCTTCCAATGTTCCACCCTTGATTTACTACCTCCAGCAAATCCTATCCTGTGACTCAGACAAAGCTGATATGTTTCCATATCATTCGGTGAGCTCAACTTCTTGTTATACCCGAAAACACATAAGCCTTTCAGCTTTAGTGATTTCCTGATCTTTGTCTTTTCTTCCAAGGATCTCCTCATCAGGCTATGCCTTAAAGGTAGGCTCTACCCTAGGTTCAAACCTTACTCTCTTCAATATTGCGCTCGGCAATTTGGCCTTCGACAAGTCATTCCTATGCACATCCCTTACCTCATGGACTTTGCATTAATAGACAAGAAGGCGTATAGGCTTGATGATGATGATTCTTTCACCTGCTATGCCCAAGTGAAGATTCTGATGCACCAACGTTTCTCCAAGAATATCATTGGGACCCTACGATTTAGTCCTAGAGTTACTTCAGATTTCACGACTTGGTGGTTATCTTTTAGCCTCGAAAGCCTTATAAAGTGGCTATTTCTTCACTTCTCTATGAAAATCGGATTAAGCTCGTTGGTTTGGCTCTTACAGAAACAGACCCAAAGGGCAAGAGGAAGCCCGTTCACTCATCTTTCTCAGCAGTTTGAAACGGATTCTTCATTTCATTTTAACAGCTTGTCGAAATTCTGGATACTTACTTGTCTCTGTTTGTTTAGATGATGAACCAGATGATGAAGAAGACGAGCCCATTATTTCTCTTTATCGAAAGAAACGTCTTCAACCTTTTGTCGAACCTTCAATCACTTTCATTGGTGCTGACGAATCATTAGCTGTTCCTCTTTAGGATCCTTTACTGGCTATTGCACCAACTGGTGGAGAGTCTGATGATGGTTCTCCTATCAATAAGTTACATGCTCCCGTCAAACCGCCCAGCACTTCAAATATTTCATTTTTGGAAGTTCACGATAGGTTGCTACTAGCTTTCACCCCCTGCCAGGGAGACTCATCCAGCAATTTTCAGTAATTGAAGAATCATGTGATGATTTTCTATCTTCGACGCTTATTACTTCTCAGCCACCTATAGCTACTGATCTTTTGTTTGTTGAAGTTGCTCCAGTTGTACAGGCATCACTGGAGAACATTCAATATTTTCTCGAAGAATATGCTCATTCATCAGATCTTCATGATATATACAAGAAGAGCATTTCTCGATCCACAGAAGCTTTGATCCAATTGAAGCTCAATATATCATGCTCTCTAGACCTTCTTCTTTCCGGGATTTCTTCCTTTGTGGACAATCCTTTGGCGCTCGAACGTATCAAGTCTGTGACGACGGAGCTGATCAAGGAATAATTCATTGCATTGCTCCCTTCAAATGTAGCTCATCTCTTAAAAAGCTTCTCAGATAACTTTTCAATTGGTTTTTCTCACTATAGGGAATGCCGGGATCGGATAGTCGTCTTGACCAGTTTTGTAAATTACTCTTCGAGCGTTGAGACTCAAGCAACAGACCAATTGGTACGTCAAGAGCGACCATCCCTTTAGGATGTTGCCAAAAAAGTATTTGAATTAAATGAGAGAGAGCAAACCCTTGATTAGCAGAAGCTGGCTAAGGGAATAGAGTAGATACGTCTTCGTCGATTTGCTACGCTTTCTCGTCGCTCGATGATTGAATATTGTCCGAAGGAGTCCATTGCTTCCTTAGAGGAAAAGAAGCAAGAAGATCTTGTCAAAGATAACGCAGGAAGAGGCCCGCCGGTGTCAGACTAGAAACGAGTCCATAGCACGTGATAAAAGATTTGAGTTCCTTTGGTATAAACTTTTCTTGGACATGAAGGACTCCTTATGTCCCAAGAATCCTTAGTGAAACAGTCTTCAGCACCTTCTTGTTTTTCGCGCTAAAATATCCACCGCCATCCCATGTTCGCGTAATAATTTCGACTCGGTTTCCTCATCGGCCCCTATATAAACGTAGACGCTATGAGGTGTCTTGAACTCACTTCATTATGGCGAATCAGGTCTTCGCAGGTTCCTATGAGGTTTTTCATTTGTTGTGCCTTGAAAATCTTCTAGTCTATGCAAATAAAGGGGATGTATCCCTTTCCCATATGGTCTGTCAGCCTAGAAATGGTCATATTGTCTTAGACCCCCAGCTTATGCGAGTACCTCCTCCTTCGATGCTAATAAACTGCTTCCCTCGCCATCGTGAGGAAATTTTGCCTATTGGACGATCGTTTGTCTGTGCTTCTGATTGTCTAACCCATAATCATCGATTTGCCTCCTATCCAACCTCTAACATGAAATTCTTCTACTGGTACAACGATTGAAAGGGCCTTTTTCCTACATGTGGGAAAGGGCCAGGATCGACAAATTATTGATGTTCTGTTGCATATCTATCGATCCTTCAGAATATGGTTTAATTGGCAGTATGTGCTGCTTCTAGTCGCCTTCGTCGCTTTGTTTCTTCTTTCCCACCGGTCCTGTGATTATCACTCTTCTTGATGTATGGTCCTTGACTGGTCTTTCATCTTTCATCGACTGTAATGTCCAACATGTAGGTGATCAACTCCATCCCAACGTACTTAATTACGTCAATTCTCCTTATGACATGTTTATGAGTTATCATAACAATTCCGTAGGTACTCCTTCGACAAGGGAACATATTGCTTTCTTACTATGCTGGCTTTGTCGATACGTCTTCTGCCTTCCCATTCTTCGAGTATCCTCAAAGTTCCTCAACATTGCCTATGCCCTGTCTTGCGGTGTTGACATAGGATTGGGTCAGATGATTGCGTCATTATACTGAGGTTTGACGAATGCACAGAGTTTTGTGATGAATGGTCATTCGACTCCTTTTTCCAGCCTACTGTGGCTTTTGCACTGTTGGCTTTGTATTTATTTTCCCCAATAGTTCCATGGTGAGGATCCTTCAATAGCGGGGCCATCCATCAACAACCCTGGACCTGAGATATTTAACCGTACGCTTCGACAAGTGCTAGGTAGCTCTACTTTTTTCAACAACTTTCTCCTTATTCTGCTGTCTTTTGCCGAATTTGACTTTTTCAAGTTGCCTGTCGAAGAGATCATCTATGGCTCGCTGAGGGAGAATTTAGATGCACAGCTGTTCTGGATGAGTGTTCTAACTCCGTCTGATATTGCCTTGAACTTGTCAAATGGAAGCAAGTTTTGGACTGGTTTTAAAATCTACAATCCCCATTACTGTGTTCGTCAATTCGGGCTTACTCAGGGTATCCCGATGCCAAAGATATCTTCGATGAATTTTCTTTTCTCCCCTGATCGAGTCAAAAGTTCGGATCTATCATGCCATATGGAAATTGCCCGAGTTGTCTATGGACGTTTCACCTTTATCAAATTTTCAGGTCATCCATGTAGCATGTTATCCTTCGACAGGCGGTGGACCGATTATCAAGTTTCTCTTTTCTCGAATGATGTTAGTGACATTCTCTCAAGGGGTTTACCAACTTCCATTGGGCCTATTGCTTCCCTTCAAGAGTCCGTCCTCATTATCCATGCCAAATGTCATTGTCGAACTAGCACCTGATGAAGGTAATCTTAAGCTCTTGTTTTTCTCGACTGCATGTAGTCATGATTTGTTAACTCTGTTCCCAACGCAGACGACTCGCCAGCTTCAGATGGTCGCACCAAAGGTATTCTTGTCGACCCGTTGGTGGTTTCTACCAACCTTGTCTGTGCCTCAAGCGATCCGTTAAACAGGTCTAATGACCGATATCACCTTATTTACGCCAAATGGTCGTGTCTCCATGACTTGCTAGAAGAAGGATATGCTACTATTTGTGACAATTCAGCCGCTGAGGATGAAGTGAAAGCTCTTCTTGCTTTCTTGGCTCACTTGCCTTGCTTGTTACAATGTCGTGCGCTCAAATTTGCTGTCGATGAGCTTTTCCTTACTTTCAGCTCAACTCTTAGATCATTTAGGACAAGGCAAGATGACTTGAAGATGATTGCCAAGTTAGAAGAAGATGATTTTCTAGTCGGCGAGAAGCTTATTCGTCAGTGCCGAATATTAGACACATTGAATAATGAAAGGCACACTCCCTTGCAAACTTTGCCCGTTCATTTGAAAGTTGTCAAAGACCAGGAGGCGACCTGTAAGTCTCTCCGCCTTCAGTTGCTGAAGACTGAATACCATTGGGAGGCCATTAATGACACCAATTGTAATAGCAAGATGCAACTTCATGGCTTTGTTCTGAGCATCAGTCAATATGTGATGTAAACCACTTATGCCAGCATCATCTTTTGTTTTCCCCCAATGAATATTAATTTATCGCGTGGCATGTTCATGATTCATTGTGATAAGAATTCATTTTTTGCTCCCTAGCATTTAATGCTAAACGCCGTTTCATATTTCCCCTCGAAAGATGCTTTGAAGGAAAAGACAAGTTATTGAGATGTTATTGTCCACGTTATTGAGGTGAATTGTTCCTTTCCACTTCTCCACAACGCCCATGATCGCCTCGTAACTCGGCATTCATCCATTATTCCAACTACTTTGATTTCTAAATGATCGTGGTTGGGTACTTCGCATCGTGGGCGAAGACATTCTAGGGGTTTTGCCTGTAAACAGCACTGCTCCTGTTAAGTGGGCTCTCATCCAAAAACCCTTCATCATTGAATATACGAACAGACTCATCCTTTTATCATCATGAAGCCCACTCCTTCTTCTGCATCTTCGTCTGCTTCTTGTTCACCAGTCTTTGCTCGTGAGTTCTCATCTCTTTCGAAGGACATCATCTCATTCATAGGTTATATGTACACCGTGCTAGTGACGCGCCCCTAGGCCCTTGAGAAGCTGAACCGCCTGCTGGCCCGTGCTGCCCCTGATCATCTCATCGCTGGTCACCCTTTTCGAGAGGAGTTTGATGAGTTCTCTACTACCTTTGCCTATAGGATTGATAAGTTTTGGCAGAACCTGGCGATCATTTCTCGTTGCGGCCATTTCTTGTAAGGAACTCTACAGTGCCCGAGAAGCCGTCTTCTCTTCCTTCTTTAGTATCCTTCAAATTCGAGGACTTATTTCAGATCGGTTGGCAGGGAGCTAACGCCGTCTGTCAAAGTCCTTTAGGGATGCCGAGAGGCAAGAGTAATAGCTGGGTGAAGCCTGCGAGGTTCACTCATTGGCTTATGTCGATGGTTATGTCAAAACCATGAGGGTAATCCGGAACACCCTTGATGACCATGTGCAGGCCTAGACGGAGCATCTTCAGAAGCTGGAGCAAGAGCGGGATGGCATGGAGGCTTCCTTGGATGAGCTGGCTATGGATAAGCACTTTGCTAAGGAGGAGAACAGGAAGCTGGAAGACTGTCTCCTTCACTTCATTGTTTACTTCAAGGAGCACCTCAGGCTGAGAGGAGAAGAGAGGAGGACGAGAGGAGAAGAGAAGCGAAGAGGGGAAGAGCGAAGAGAGAGAGAGAGAGAAAAAAGGAAGAGAGAAAGAAGTGGAGGAGAGAGGGCAAAAAATGTACCCATTCTGCATGTATAAATTTTATCTCCTTCATTCCTTGCCCCCTGGATCTTTCGTATTCTCTCACATTTCCCATATTTTTGAATAGAATCTTTTCAAATATTTTCCATTGATCGATCGTGGCAACTCTTTGCCATCAATTTCTGTAATTCGATATGGGTTTCTTGGAAGAACATCAGTTATCAGGTATGGGCCTTCCCATTTCGGCGATCATTTGCCGAACTTCTCGTTGTCGAGGCTTGTGGGCAAAATAGTCTTCCAAACCAAATCGCCTACATCGAAACGCTTGATTCTGACATGTTTGTTGTAAGCTTTAGCAACTCATCATTTCTGAGCCACCAATCTTTCAAGTGCTAAAGCTTGATTTTCTCTCAACTCGTTAATGTTTGCATACATCATTTCATCATACTGTTCCTTCGACACATTATGCATAATGCTATCCTTCATATCATATATTAGTGTGTGCCAAAGTATGAAGCTTAGCCCTAGAATAAGAATTAGATAATGATATATGCCCAAAACAAGCTATAATATGTTGTTTACCTTACAATGTAATTGTTAGAGCATTGCATGTTCCAGAGTGTCTAAACGTACTAATGACCTAGTTTAGGTTTAGGGCATACTTATTGAGATTTATTCTCACCCCGTCGTGAGTTCAACTTTTTCAGACCCTAAACCTTAATCTTGCCACCAAGAGCTTTTGGGATACTCGTATATACTGAGAAGTCAGTTATCGATTACCCAGCGGGAGAAGACTATCTATATTAGGAGGCGTAGCACTGTCTGGGTAGACAAGGGGACGAACCACTGAAGGCTAGATGTGTATACCGCGTGGTATTATCGAGACGGTGATACCACTTTTGGACCCCTGAGGACTTTTGACGTGCCTTGGGATGTAGTAGGAGAGCAGGACCCAATGATTGTATACCTTGAAGATGGCGAGATCACTAACTCTGAGTCCTCGCCCGAAGCGGACCTTCCGTCGACAAAGTCGCTGAACTCGATTGCAGATGGAGAGGTCATTGAACCCTCTGACGCCGACAATGATCCTATGGACACCTCAAAGTCTGAACCAAAGCTTGAAGATGATGAGGATGCGCCCTTATAGTTGGAGTCTGATGCTAACGAGGAAGCCGTCCCGTGGATACCGAATCCGCCAGAAGAAGAAGAAGAAGAAGTCCCATTGGATTCAAAACCAGAGGATCTTGCTGAGCGCGGGGTATAAAGGTATCCTGAGGCGTTAGATACGGGATCGACTTGAGGCGTAATAACACAAGTCTTAAAATGGCACTAAAGACCTAAGGCGTAACAACGCGTGTTCAGTAATTAATTAAGCCTGAGGCGTCAATACGCAAGCCAAACCATTAGAATTGGAACCATAATAAAGATAATGGCACCCATATGCTAGGGTCTATTAAGTGCCAGAGTACGAAACTTAGTCTTGAATTGAGAATTATATGAAGATATATGCCTTTCATGTTGTGTAATGTGTCGTATGCCTTATAACTCGACATTGCTTATTTTCAAAAGTTTTTAGAGGTACCAATGGCCTAGTTTAGGTTTGGGTTAGCTTACTAAGATTCACTATCACCCCATCGTGGGCTCAACTTTTTCAGACCTCAAACCTCAAGCATGCCACCAAAACGTTTTGGGGGAGCCGATGGATATTCAGAAGTCGGTGACCGAGTATTCCGTAGGTCCATGTAAGACCTACATTAGGAAGGGGAGAGTAGTATGGGTTGACGAAGGAGATGACGATTGGGAGTCACATTATTTTGAGGCTTGGTTCTATCGGGACAGAGACGTGACATACAGACCCTTGTGGAGCTTCGAGGTGCTCCGGAGTGTGATTCTTGGATGGTGCAGCGCTACACCCCCTAATGACGAGGTACTCCATCCGGAAGCCCAACCTAAGATCGGTTAGCTGGAGCCCTTGGAGCCAATTGAGGAATTAGAAGTCGTGGAGTCCTTTGACGCCGAGGAAGCACTTGCAGAACCCACTGAGTCTGAGTTGGAGCGACAGTTAGAGGAAGAGTTTAACGCCGAGTTGGAATCTGAAACCGAGCCAGAGATGAGTGCCGACGAGTTTGATGTGCCTGCGGACACAGAATCCAACCCGAAGGAAGAAGTTCCCGTGGGCCTAGAGTCAGATGCTTCTATGGAGTACGATCCCGTGGCCAGTGAAGACTCTTCAGACGATAGCGTACCCGACCTTTAGGTATATCTATGATACTTAACTTTTTGGGACACCCTTTAGGATATGATGCACCATTTTGACTAAGTCTCTCGTTCCCTTCGAACCTGTTTTGTATCCCTGCTGTGGACCAAGTTATAAAACAGCCATTATATCAAGTTATGTATAAGTAGTTTATCATCCCAAGTCATCTTTATATTGTATCATACGGAGTTTGTATATCGCTTCCGCATGTGCATTTGAATTCATCCATCTATCTCAAAGCAATTCGATCTTGGGATAGTGCGAAGGTTTAGCCAACAAAGGGTTGTTAGTGCGCTCGCAAGGACGCGAGGCGTGACAGGTGGCATTCCACCAGAATCTCACATTTCATAGTTCAAGAGTACAATTCAGCCCCTCAAGATTAAATCTCAATTCCATGGAACCACATAACGTCACTTACTCAATTGGCAATAACTTCCGTTGCACAGGAGCGCATCAGCCACCTGCTCTCTCTCTCTTTTGGCGGTTGCATGGTGCGAAGGAGGGAGAGCCAACCGGACTTGTTCATAAATTGATTCAGGCTTCGTCTTTTTCTTGCGACGATTTGAGGTGAGTAGAGTTTTAAACCTTACTACTAGACAGTCCATTAGTTGTTCGATCTAGCGGAAATGTTTGTTCTTGGAAACGGGTATGCCGAACAGTGGATTGGCTTGCGTGAAAGGGAGGATGCCATCACGTATCTGACCGCTCTCTTGGAATAGCGTTTTTAGGATATGGGTACCTCGAATACGTGCATCGATGTTCCAAATGTCACTGGTTTGAGGTGAATCATAGTCGCATTGGTTAAGGGGCGGTTCAGCCATGTACTCTAGGGATTGAGATGTGTAGCTCGTGATTGGCTGGTTAGTGCTGCAAATTAAGTTGAGTGGTTTAGATGGAAGCAGATCGAAATAGAAATTGAATCTACAAGAGGTTGAACCGTGAGCTTCGGAGGAGTCACTCGTGCCCCAAGTGAATCGAAAGAAGGATTTTGGGTTAAGTCTTCATAATGGGACGTGGAGTGAGTAACCTTGGATTCTATTTGTCTTGCTCTCACTGGGGCAATTGTGAATGGAGACGGGAAAATGTGAAGGGGCTCGATGGTAAGCTACAGATTGTTATCCCAGAGACCTTGTGGGGTAAATACTTTCTCCATTTGATAACTAACCAACCATCGGCTGAAATATATTTGCTTTGTGATTTTTATGGTGTATTGTAGTCTGCTTGGACTTGAGATGAGCGAACGAGTAATAGATTGTTTAGTGGTTTGATTAGGAGTATTATTACTTGTCGAGCTTCGGCTCACCCTCGTGGATCTAACTATTTTTCAGGTGAACGAGAGTAACTTAGCTAGCAAATGGCATTGCATTTTAAGGTGTCGGAGCCGAGGGTTAAGGTCAAACTACTACAGGAGGTACCAGAGCAGGTTGATCGGGGTCATTACATTGTCCACATCCATCCGGACACCTACTTGATGTCCAAGGAAGAACATGATGCACTCCTGTGCAAAGGAACATTTCTCTTTCTTAACATTAACATAGATATGATTTTAGGTGTCAAATGTGATGTTGTGCCTGGTTGTTTAAATCAGATCTCTATTTCGGTATAACTTTACTATGGTCAGTTTCTCATTATTGAGAATGTACTTCATAATGTACGTTGAGAGTGAGAGCAGAGAATGATAAATATACACCATCAGTCTTGGAGGGGCGCAATTGGCTAGAAGCATCCTGTTTTCGCCGATTGTTCAATGCTTAGCGTTCGTAATCGTCGTCTTCATCAATGACTAGGTATGTAATTGTCCCTTCATCTTTCCACGTTCATTCCCGATTATCACAGGCTTCGTTCTTGATTTAACGAATCGATATTTGTTAATTACTGTGAATTTACTCTAACGAAATGTTGATGCCCACACAGTGAGAAACGTCATTCTCTGGAAATACAACCATCGACTCTACATCCAGATATCAATAATATTGCGATTCTTACAGTTACCTTGATTTTTTGCTTTGATTCGTTCAATTTATTGGCTCATCCAGTTTTTCCCAATACTCAAACGGCTTTTTTTACTGCACTTTCTCAGGGTACGTGAGCTTCCTTGGGAGTGTTTCCGATGGATCTTATGATGTGCCTAATTGCTATGTGTCTCCTTCTTTGTAACATCATGTCAAAACAGACAATGGGTCAACATGATAGGTATGTAGAACTAGAACCTATTTTCTTATTAAGACTACTTATACTTTTTCTTTTTCTTTTTTTGCACTTTGTGCTTGCAAATCATATTGTTGAAATATAACGCGGAAACTAATCAGAATCTTACAAATTAAGTCAATGCGAAAGCTCAAATAAATAACAATGAATGATAACTGATATCACGTGGTTTAATTCGAATATCGGTACGAATTACAAAACCATTGTGTTCAGGGCTCCTTCGTGCGATCAACAAGAATCCACCATGCGTGCACTTGGCTTCGCTATTCCTCCTGCTTTCGACGGATGCGAGGTTCTCTTTTTCACGAAAAGGAAATAAGACCAAAACCCTTATTTTTGTCTCTTTCCCGTACAAAAACTTTTCTGCCCAGCACAATGTGTCCACGAGCCGGGAATCCCGGTTCTGGTTCCCGAAAAGGGCCGGTTATGGTTCCAGGATCTGATTCCCTTTTTCAATTTAATTTTTAAAATAATAAATTGGAGTAATCGAGCTGCGACAAGTTTGTCCGAACACCTCGATTATAAAAAAAATAAAAATAATAAATTATCAATTATAAATTATAATCAAATTATACGTTGTAATAAAATTTGAGGAAAAAAAGAAAGGAGGTATGGGCTTGAACTTAATGAATTATCATTAAGTATATTTTTTTCGGGATAAAAAAAATCAAAATCCATGTAGTTCTTTTACATTTGATAACGCTAACTTACCTTATCGTCAATCATTGCTACCTGTTGTGGTACCCGTGATGATGGTATCTTCACAATCCTCACTGAAAAATTCGTGTTCTAGATCCAATTCTTGGTGTCGAAATTTAGCCTTTGTCCAATCATCGATATAAGTTTGAGCCTCCACAACTTTCGGACTTAATCTTAATTGGCAGTTGTTCAAAATTAATTCTCGAGCGCTAAATGCTTGCTCAACTACAACTATTAAAGAATGGATTGCTAATATCTATCTCACGATGAGAGCGAGAACTGAGAATTAAGTTGAATGATTCTTTCACCACTCTAGAATTTGGAAATCTTTATTGTGTTCGGAATCACTAAACTTAAGGCAACGGTTATAAAATTTTTTAATTTGGAAATAGTACATGTTATTCTTTTTTTCTTTGCCTATTTATGAGCATTTTGTACTCTACTAATTGAACTACCCGCATCGCTCTATGAGACACTAATTAGGAAGATACACTATTACTTAAAACATATCTATAATAAAATTTATTATATAATGCTACTATAACGTCTTTAACCTCTCCTTGTATATTTGAGATATCTATTACTTCATTCAAATGTAAACAAACATAATTGATACTCAAAAGATTGACGAAGTAACTATCAATCATTTAGTACATATAATCTAATAAACCATCTAATTTAGTACGTGGATCGAAAACAATATCAACCAAATAAACAAGAGGAATGTTGAAATAATAATGAAACCATTTTTCTCGCATTACTAAAATAGTCGAAGCTAATTGAGTATATTTTCATAATCATCATAAACACCAGCAATATTAAAAATAAATGCATAGTAAGATAATAAACACTAGATAAAGTATTAGTAGCATCATTAAAAAAATTTAAAAAAAATTACAATTGTCCCAATGCTGCGGGCATAAAGTAACATCGGGAACATTATTCAAAATAAACGCACATAATAAATATTTATACTCAAAAGATTGATGAAGTAACTCGTAGGTGGAATTCCAACGAGTCTGAATATCGTTTGGAAATATTTTTGTCATTCTCCCATTTTCTTTACAAAATTTGTCCCATGCTTTCATAAATTGAGCACGGCTCCATAAAAATTTAATTGATTTTTTTATTGGGGCAAGAGAATTCTCAAGAGCTTGTAAACCACATTGTATATATAAATTTAAAACATAGCAAACACATCTAATGTGAAAACATTGTTCGCCAAAGTGGATTTACAAATATTTTCTAATTTCGAAATGGAAGTGATATTTGCAGTGGCATTATCAAAACCAATTGAAAAAATTTTATTAATTAAATCATATTCTTATAAACCTTGCTTAATTATTTTATAAATATTAATGGATGTATATCTTTTTTGAATAATCTAATCGCCATCTATCCAATGACATGTGAGGCCCATATAAAAATGAACTTGTCAAGGATCGGTTCAAATATCGCTACCTACATACACACGTCCTTTGAAATCCATAAAAAAAAAATTTAATTTTTTTTTATTTTTTATAAACCTTCAAAAGTTCGCGTCTAAGATTAGTTTTTGGAACAGATGGTGCTTGCAGAATCAATGCAGTTTTATAAAAAATTTCAAATTAAAACTTTCACCAGTAGTAAATAGAGCATATTCAAGGGCAACACATTCAATTAATGTTTTTTTATAAAATGCATTAGTGCAACGGAATAAATGATGAGTGTTAGGATTGGCGTACCCGAAAATTTATTGTTGGCTAGTGTTGATCCCTACTTGCATTGGATGTTTTTTCATCAGATGCCAACAAAATGTTTTGTAACCGTCTCATTTTGAAAAATTGTATAATTTTAGACAATATTTACGGTTTATCTTAAACTTACCTCCGCTTTCACGTATCTTGTGGAAGTATTGTCATAAGTCGGATGTACTCTCTTGGTCCTTCCTTTCCGGCTCATTTGTTGTAAACATTTCTTCGACTTGAGAAGGATGATAGAAACTTTATTGGGTTGGGACATGCTCGACGTTGGGATTGGGAATAAAGTTGATATTATCATCGTTGTCTACTCAACACGCATAGTCAGAAGGATCATATTCAGGATGAGGAAAATTTGATTCTTTCGTCGGGTTCTTTCTAGTATTTCTGTTTTCACTTGCCATTTTGAGAGAATTGATTGAAAAATCGATTCAAAGAATTGAGACGGGATTAAGAGAATATGAGAGAATTGAGAGAATTTGAGAAAATTAAAATGAGAGGAATTGTGAGAAAAATGAAAATGGAAAGGGATATTTATAGAAGGGATGGGGAGGGAGAGGTATAATATAATTTGTTAAAAAAAAATTGGGGAAGAGGTGGTGGGGGGGGGGGGGGGGGGTGGGTGTGCCGTTAAATTGCAATTGCCATAAATCTGGTCGTTGCAATGCAATAGCTCGAGGGGCCCCTCAGAGGAAAGAACCCAACGGCTCGTTCGTGCATGCCCGATCGCACGCGCGACGCGGCGTGCGTGCGTGAACAAACCCTTGAAGGTCGATTCCGGTTAAGGTTCTAAATCGTGAGGCCAGTCAACGGGCTGGCCCACGATTTCAAATGGCCTCGTCTAGCCACAAGTAAGCGCAAAATATTATGTGCCGTCTTTCATCCTATAGTGCCATTATCAAAAGATTCATAACAGAAGAAGTTATTGCCCTGTGCACATCGTATGTGGATTTTTCTTTGAACAGATCAATATATATCCATAAACAATTAAAATTCGAGACATAAATTTATAATTGCTGTTAGCTGAGAAGATTATCTTGATATAGGATATGGCAATCCAAAGTTTTCATGAAAACTATCTTTTGAACAACTTTTCTTGTTTTTGGTTTGTGACGTAGATCTCCATCACCAGCTTGGGGATTTCCAGAGGGAGAGCTTCGATAAGGCAAAAGAAGCTGCTAATGAATGCCAAATTGATGCGCAGAGCTTATACAGCACTGCCTGATCTGGGATGAGGCTTATTTCATGGTTTAGACTGTTGGTCATGCAATGCACTGGCAAGATCAGTTGCCATCAAGAAGGCTTACGGTAGGTGACACAACCAAATTAACCTACAAATCCAATTGAGAATGCATAACGGCAGAACGTGGTTTGCTTTGTCCATGATGGAGCACTTGAATGATAAAACCTCTCAATTTTAAGGCATTTCTGCATAGGCCAAATCATGTCGCATACCAAATCTACAATACATCGTAATTGTGCGCAAGCATAATAAGATAAGAATGTCGCCACAGCAATCGCTTTGTCTTAAGTTCCAAGAATTTGGAAACTAAAACAAGAACGAAACCAAGAAAAATCAAAGCCATTTCCACTGATCAACATGCCATGTTTGGATGGAATGAACAGTAGATTACTATTTGGCCCATCAACGTCGAACCAAAAACTGCAATGGGAAGAGAACCCCTTGTTCTGTCTCAAGGCCCGAACTAGCCAAATGGAATTGAAGTACCTTTAAGCATGGCGAATGAGTAGTTGTACTTCTTTTTTTTATCAGAATTAGTTCTACTTCGAAAGCTTATTCTTTTCTTTAATCACTACGAATGGCAATGTAAGTGGCCCGAAGCAATCAAACATGAATAGCTTCCAAAGCCCAAGAAGTCATAAAAAAGATAACTCAAATCTCAAAATTAACCCAAACATCGATATTTTGAGGACCAAACATTGAAATTTTTTTTTGTTCCTTACCAAAAAAGAAAAACATTGAAATTTTGAGGAATGAGAGTCCTCCAAAGAAAATTATGAAAATTGAAATGGCATCGCCCTGCTGTTTCAATCAGTTTTTTTTTTTTCCCCGAAGTTTTAATCAGTTTGAACGAGTACCATTTTCCTGATAGTCTTATCCTTGGATGAATATACGTAGTCCCGGGTTTCTTCATTAGCTCTTAGTCTTCATTTCTCTAAATCATTGGTTCTAGGCTTCTAGCACCAATCTTGGGACTGGAAGCATTTGTCTGTTGACTGGCTATTTGTCATGGGATGCATGCGAAGTGAGGAGAGAGAACAAACAATGACTTGCGCTGCTAGTCATTCTCAGTTCTTTCTGCTCAAGCTGTGAAGATTATCTTCTAGCTCTCTCAATTTCAAGTTCTACCGATCCTGAAAGAGGAACCCCAATTGAAATCGGCAAAGTACTCAACATCCCCCGGTTGCATAACTGTAGCTTTCATCCATCCAATTAGGAGACCACTCTGCCAGTCATGTCATTCATGAAACACACTCGTCTCTTGCAATGGGTTCTAAGGCTTTTCACAAAACAGTTCCCCTCCTAGTGGTTCCAACATAGTAATCTCAGGGCACCGAGGTGGCAACAAGCCCAGTTTCGAGTAGACCAAATTTCTAACAAAACCAACGTTCCGTAACCATCATTTCCTCTTGCATATCCTAATTGTCACGAGATAGGGGCAATTGATTGGTGAAACCGCAAAGCACTTACAAGACAGCAAAATCATTGACGACTGACCATAAATAACATTATCGAGCAGCTAGACTTCCACACAATGGAATTTCCTTGAGTTTGCAGAATCAAGCAAAATCTCATCCATTCCTCACGTCATGGAGCCTTCAATCACTAGATCGTGGCATTGTGTTCCTTACCTATTCAAGCCAGCACGTTGACCTAATACCCTCTGTCCAAATCCCCACATGGTATCTTCTCCAGATATTAGCATGAGGCAACCATCTTGCAGATGATACCAATCTATTTCTAACAAACCCTATGCATTAGATAACATCTGAACATAACATAATTCCTCTTCACAATCAGCTGCAACATCAACATCATATTTCACAATAGAATAATACATCTTCACAAAACTCTTCAGATGCAAATTACACTCTGACACGATCAAGAAAATTAACATCAAGTTAAATCGTCTTCATGCACAGTTCTTGAATGATAGGGGTGATGATCGTTCTAATAGTACAAGCAAGACTGCTAGTTGTAATTGATTGACCAACAAACCATTACAGATCCAATGCGTTTCTTGCAAATATGAAAACACGCTATCTAGAAAGAGAACACTTCCATTATTTAATATTCATTTAAGTTTTAGAGGTACTCTCATCCATAGGAGTTTTACACACACGTCCAAAAATGCATAGAAATTTCATCTATCTTTAGTTTGTTAGACAAGAAACTAACCATAACAGCCAGAGTAATGATAATGTGTTATTTTGCCCTTAGAGCCTACCTGTGTCAAAAATATTTCAGTTCCCTTTTCATACCACTATCACCCAGCGGTCACATGAACATAGTACTAGCCGTAAATGGAGAATAATTTGACCAGCAAAACACTAGATACTGCCATTGCAAGATTCTTGGCACTTTGAACAGTTGTCGAGTTCAGCATTTCCTCAGTCACAGAATAACCCTTTTCATATCCGTGTTAGGCAAAGAAACTTCTATGCAACGGAACTTCACGAAAGCATCATCATCACCACATCCAACAAATGACCATCTACCATTTCTATGCTGTGTTCTATCCCAGAACTTTTTACAATCTCTCAGATTAGATCACCTCCATCCATCTCCCATTCATAATGCTTTCGGTCAGTCACCAAAATTTTTTATTCTTCGGTATTCCATATCATGGCATAGCGCGACTAACCTTCCTAAACCCTCTGTTGCCACCTAACACGCGTCTAAATTACATACATCGTGACAGTTGCGCATCCTGCTACAGGCAATCCTCAAATTTGAAGGACAAAGAGAGCACATTACTCTTCCTGGAAGTCCCTGAGAAAGCCAATTTGGAATCGTAAACCCAAGTAAGCTATATATAATAACGAATCCAACTAGTTTTACAGGTCAAACCAAGAAAATTCATGACCTGACTCAGACTCGCTCATACATCTCATCACCATGAAGTGACACGATTCATAGCTACTAGAGCATATCCAGTGGAAGGAAGGTATTCTATCTGTCTTTGCTACTTTATGACTCTTCAGCTTGCTAACTTTGTTAGCTCATGTGCGTGCGATTGTCCATAGAACTATACCACCGAGGTCTTCTATTCCCATGTTATCAGTAGTAACTTAATAGGAAAATAAGTTCAACAAAATGCGAACATTCAGGATATAGAATTACTCCCATCACCTAAAACCCCTAAAAGTATGCATGAACCTGGACAAGGTTAGCACCCGTTGCTCGATATAGTTTACCTACTTGCAGAAGGGAAAAGGAGACCATATCTGAAAACTACATAGAGCGTAAGACAGAAAGAAACAAACGCCATACAATCTTGAATATGCCACAACATAATCAATGAGAGATAGTAAAACTATTTGGACTGGAAAGCACTGGTGCGTGTAAGCGAATTGATACCAAACATCTCCCCAAAACATCCCTTGAGGACAGCCAAAAGTATTAACATTGCCCAGACATCAAAAGCCGAATTTAATATTCGGATTGAATTGGGGGTTTCATACCCTGAATCATCAAAGGGCCGAGAAACCTATCATCGAGATAGAAATACGCAAGACAACAGGCCACTTCCGAATATATATTTGTATTGAGAAAGTGATTAACAGCAATCCATTGTCGAGAAGGTCTGACAAGTTCCCTTTTTTCTTCCTCTAGGGAAAAGGGCGAATGAACCCTAAGAAAGATGCGAAGCGCGGAGGGCAATAGAAGAGAGCGATTACTGATGAGCCTGCGGAATCGAATCAGTTGATGTCGGAGTCGTCGAAGTCGTCCTCGAAGGAGTTGAAGAAATCGGCGTCGGCGAGCTTGTTGTCGACGGAGAGGACGCCCTCGCCGAAGATCTCGAGCGGATCGACGTCGTCGACGTCCATCGCCACCGTCGTGCCCTGGTCTTCAAGCTCCGAGAAGTAATCCATCGGCGTCGGTCTCATCGTCTCTCGCTCTCGCAGCGTCGTCGATCTCGTTCAGTGCTCCAGCTGCTCGAGGGGCGACTTGTGAGGTAAAGATTGCATTTAGAAGAGATCAAGTTTTCGTAACAAAACACAAAATTAAACGACGAGATAATCACTGGGATGATAGGCGATGGCACGAGAAGGAAATTTTTTTTTTAAAAAAACTCGTTTATTTTCTCAAACAAGCACATAAAGTTGATATTACTTCAAATAAGATCTCGAAATATCTTCATTATCTTAAATAACGGTCTAAAATTAATATTATTTCAAATAAAATTATGAAGTGTATTCATTATCTCAAATAAGATTTTAAAGTAAATACTATTTCGAATACTGACATGAAGTGATTTATTAGTTTCATAAAAGGACATTACATGTTAATAGAGATATATTGGTCATTTAATTGTTTTATTATCTATTATTTTCTTTTTCAATTTTTCAAAAATTATATATATAAAAAAAACACTAACGGAGAGGGCTACCCTCCGGCATGTGGCCGCCACCTAATGGTGGTGGCATAGCGACTCGGTTCGATGGGGACTCTGACACCTTGTCGAGGCTCTGACAACGCCGCCACCTAAAGGTGAGGACCTACTGGCCCTTGCTAGAGCAAAGAGAGGGTCGACCATGTCGAGGACGACGAACCTTCTTTGGACCTGGACGAGGGCCAGCGGCCCTTGCCCAAATATGGGAGAAGGCATAATTGTTGACAATTGATTTTTCATTAGTCTTTTTTTAGTTTATTTTTTAAAAATTTTAAAAATTGAAAAATAAACTTTGGTGGCCTTGGCCAACTCTAAAGAATCATTTTTGACCAAAAATAAATTTTCTATATTTTTTCGTATTTTTTAATATTTTCATAAAATAGAAATATACTTCAAAATTCAAGAAAAATAACATTTGAGGTCAACAAAATATGAAAAATAGTCAATATTTTTATTTTAATTACTTTGTATCTTGACCTAATAAAAAGTCCAAATTCAAATTCAATTTTATGTATTCCTTTGTAACACGTATGATTGAATTTGGTAAAAAAAATATCAATTGAGTATTTTAATTTGCAATTTTTGTATTTTTAGGATCTTGACGTTCGATATGATTGTACTTCATTGTAATTTAGCTCAATTATTTGCACAAATTGCTCAATTGTATGAATTGGGCAAAATTACATCCTTAATTGCAATTTAGTCCTTGAATTTGGGCATAATTGAAATTACTTCAATTCAAGGGCTACCTTTACAAATTGAAGCCACTATCCAATGTTTTTCACCATTTTGAGTCGATTGGCATAGGTGGTTTGGTCCAATTTAACCGTTTGAGCCTTCAATTTTACAATTTCTTGAATTGCAATTAAGGATAAATTTTGGGCTTTTATAGAAATTGACGTGAACTTTTGAGAAAAATCACATATTTATATAATATCCATGTCCTAGATTCAATTTTGAGGTTTAAATTGTGAAAATTCCCCACAAATTTGGGTTAATTTTGAAAATTCCAAGTCGGAACCTGTCAGACCAGTCAGACCGCCCGGTTAGACCGATCGAACCGATCCGCTACAGTGTCATTTTCAACCTCAAGATTTTCGAGTAATTGAACAAAACCAAGTCGAATTTTGACATCGAAATTGGTTGACCAATCGACTATAATTGAAGGAGCATTAGTAGGCGTATGATTGCCATCACCCTTGCTTGTCGATTGACGCCGGCATCACCTGTCGACGACGTCGGAGGAGCGAGTAATCGGCAGGTCAAACCTCACCTGCGAAAGTCAACATTTACCAAATACAGACCAAACCCACGCCAAATTCGCGTGGAATGAGGTTCGACGGAGTACCAAACGGAGCTGGACGGAATACCCAACATCTCAATTATCGTCGGCACACCATTTTGCACGTGATGGCACGTGAGTTCAAATGGAGGGGGGTCTACCAATCGGCGGCAAAATTTTAGAAAGTGGTATATAGCATGTGGAGGCTTTCTAGAAGGGAAAGGTTGGTGAATTTAGTTCAAAGGGATGAACATAATTAAGAGAAAGGAGAAAGAGCTCGCCTTCCATCACTATTGTCGAAGGCTTGGGCTTGAGTTTGAATTTGTAAAGCATCGGTTGGGCTTTTTCGGGCCAAATCAAAGCTTCTAAAGGTCGTATGGAGGTTGCTTGAACTCTGAGAAATTAATCACCGTCGACCCCGTCGCTTGAAACCACAAAAATATGTGAGTCACAGCCTTGACCTTTTCATTGTGCATCAATGGCGACTTGCCTTACATTCGATCATTCTTACATTTCTTCTGTGCATTTTGTTTCCTGGACATTACTGAGCATGGTTGAAATCCTTTTTTGTGTCAATTTTGCATAAACTCTCGCGTCTAAGCCTCGAAAATCTTCTCGCCATTATCAACCATGTCGAAGTTCCCCTAACTCAAGCTAGCCTAAACCAGGTTAATCGGACCTGAAGGTGAGTATTCTGAACCTCATTAGGAGCTTATCTATGAAGTAATTAGTCTGAAATGCCTTGTTCTGTCCACATACTGTATAAGCTTCGTCATTCTTAATTCTGTGGATGAAATTGTATGATTCTATGATATATTGTGTGCGACGGTGAGACGAGTTGATTGGCACCAGTCTTGTGCAATTACGTTGAGGTTTCACCGTTAGATCGTTGCCAAAGGTTTTCAACCGTCTGTTTAGGTGTCGTCGAGAGGTTGAAGACGATGTATACGTGGTAGGTCAACGAGTCAGCGGCTTAGATGGCAGAGTGTGATTGATCCACGTGGATGTCGGCTCGACCGTTAGTTTGTTAGGCTGAGTCAGTTTTAATCGGACGGGCTTAGATTAATCAAGTTCTATTTTTAGTGGCCGTCCGATTAGAAATTAGGGATATTTGAAAATGATTTTTAATCGGAAAATCAAAACAGTTTGAAACGGTGCCGTTTAAGTTAGTGATCAAGCGGCGTCGTTTAGGTTAGTAAGGACGGACGGTCTAGATCGAGTTTTAGACTTTAATCGTGACCGTAGGTTTAAGTAATCAGATTTGACGGTCGAAGAGTAGTCGACTTTTGATCTGAGCCGTAGGTTTTAGTAAGCCAGTCTAGTGGCCGTGGAGTACCACGTGGTTCATTAGGAACAGTCGGATTAAACCCCAATAATCAAAAAATTTAAAAAAAAAACGTGGAACGACGTCGTTTTGGAGCGTTGGTCGCACGGGTTCGGGTTTGGGCCAGGTTCTGATCTGAGTGGGTCGGGTCGACTTGGTCTGAATCATTTTTTTAATAATAAAAATTTAAAAATGATTTTAAAATTTTTTAAAAAAATTAGAAAAATTCTAGAAAATCCTAGAAAATCCCAAACAAGTATAGGAAAATTGTGAAAAATTCCTAGACACTCCATAAATTTTCAAAAATTCAGGAATGATCACAGACAAATGGTCAATCCTATTTTTGGAACTTCTTATCCATTCTTCTAGGAATTGACGATATTACCCTTTAAGGGTAAGTCGCCTCTACTTGGTATATGAGATAGGTTGAGAATGTCAAGATAAGAATTAGTGTTAGTCAGGTGATCAATTCTTATGCTTGGGTTTTGAATTTCGTCTTTTTTTGAAAACGATGACTTTACCCCTTAAAGGGAAAATCGTCTTTCTTATGCCGATCGAATTGTGAAAATTGCTCAAAATTAGGATTTAGGTCTGATGGTCGACCAATCCTTCTGTCTGTGATTTTCACTTCTCATCACTCTGTGAAATGAAGATTTTACCCATCAAAGGGTAAATCGCTTCTAAAATTCCAAAAAAAATCTGAAAATTCCCGAAAAATATGGATTGGTTTGATGACCAATCATATTTCTACCAACTTTTGACTCCATATTTCATCTAAAATGATAAATTTTTCCTTCTAGGGTAAATTGTCTCAAAACTCTTCAAAATTGTGATTTTATCCCTCAAGGGCAAATCATGTCAAAAACACTCTTGAGCATTGATTGACATTTTTCTAGACTAATAGGGTCATACTAGGGATGCCATGCTGTATTCATGTGATTTATCCGCATGTTTTAGATTCTTGATTTACGCACTCATTTTATTGACTGTGTTTGCTAGGATAGTCACTCAAATCTGTATGAACTCTTAGGTTTAAAGTTTGTACCTCACTCATCTGCATGAAAACGTATGTTTAAATAAATCATTCGACTTAGATGCCGAAAGGGCGTCAACTTTGATAGTTAGCGTAACAAAGTCCCCGATCCAATATCTTTAATTATCGCAAAATCGAATAAAATGCTCTCAACTATTTTTTAAGGTTTCCGATCGTGCTCTTCGCAAAACGATCGGTTACGACTCCTTGGAATGTACACGCATCACATGTCACCAGACCATACCAATGATCGACCACGTATTCCACCGTTGCGACTTGGGTAAAGGGCCTTGAGAGAGGCTCATGTCCGACCAGACATCGGACAGCCTATTAACCCGCCGGATCCTCCAGGAGACCTTAATCGAGTCGCGACAGATTGGCAACTCCGCCGGAGATTATTCCAAACCAGAATCTCTGGTTACGAATTTTTGGAGGACTTGAGCCGATTAAAAAGTGGATTGGTTTATTTAACCCTATTTTCTGCAGATGCTTTCGAAGGTGAGGTACGTACTTTAACCATTGTGTTAGATGCTTTTGCAGATTGGAGAGATAAGGGGTGGAGTGTTTATTGACATCTTTCCTACAGGTTAGATATTAAAGCGGTGTTTGATACAAATTGTTGTGCATGACCTTGCATTGTGATGATCACGACATATCTCACACACTGACGGTCAAATCCCGACTGCGACCACCTCTAAGTTACCTTAGATAGGGAAATGGTACGAAGAGATCTTGTGTTTGATGGCACTTGATACTTTCGTGTTCGTTCCCGCTCACAATCCAAATTGGTGATATCTAGCCCTCTTGGGTGGGTACTATTAGGGAAGAATCTGCCATATTTGGATCGTGGAAGCCTGAGCCATAGGTTCCCCACCTGATTATCGATTATTAGAGTATATTCTCACTTGTCTCATGCGTATATTTGTGGAAGGTTGGTATATCTAAAATCACTAATTGCTACAAGGGAATATTTGGTGTTCCCTAGGTCTTGGTTGGTAAGGCATTTACTTTCGATGTATTTCGTTACCTTCTTGTTTCATAGTATGTTCATATGTTGCATATTATTCACATCCACATGCATTGCATACATTTTGAAATCATTCAAGTGACTAATCGAAACAACAATGTAGGAGATAGGATGTCGATGTTTCCTAAAAGTTCGACAGAGTTAGTGACCTTTGAATATCTAAGGAAAGTCACCCGTCCTAGGCCGAACACAAGGTTGCATTTGCTAGATTTGTGCATGGCCGAGAGCTGACCGGATGTAATCTGGGATATGTCGAAGATTGCCACACTAGTCACTATTTCAATAACCTTAAGTTTAAGCGGCAAACAGACGAGATGTTCAAGCACTATCTAGAGGTGAAAAGACAGTACCGCAGTGGCTTAGCCAGAGAAGCATATGCCCATCGATAAGCTGAATGTCAAGCTAATGACGATAGACCGATGATTGCTCTTTGGGGAAATAAAAGATATCCTACAACCAAGACAAAGCCAAAAGCTCATCCTACTCAAAAAGACAAAACCCAAAAAGACCCCTGAAGTCATTATATCATGGACTAGAGAATGGCCAGAGTAACTAAAGCATCTCAACTGATCTACTAAAGACTATCCTTCACGTTCTGAAGGATGCTCAACAAGGGAAGAAGTTCTGATCACTAAGCTATATCCTGAAGATGGGCAAGACAAAGATGTGATCAAGGAGGAAACCCTGATGGACCATCATCCCGAAGTAGATTAGATCTTGGGGATGGATAATTTAAATTCCACATTCCATTGGCCTTTTATGACTTTCTTGATCTAATTGATATCTTCCATCTTCTCGAGACCCCTCTCTCTCTCTTTCTTAGTATATCCTTCTTGTAATGAGGAGTTTACTCCGATTTTCCCACAGTTGATGTTTTGACCAATAGAATGTGACGTTGTTATTTCCTTTAGTCACTAAGATGATCCTAACTAATTACATAATTCACTTGTTTAAAATTCAAATTAGACCTTCGGTTGGGTTTTTTAAACCTTAAAAAGGGATTCTAATTTCCATTTCAGTAATTGGAGTATGCAATTAAATCAGTCCATGCATATTTCATGGCATTTGCATAATCATGTTTAAAGTAATCTTTGACGATTAATTTTTTAAAATCATTTGCATATTTTAGACTTGATGGGAAAGAATGACATTCAAGTGTTCAAAGTTCCTCGAGTTGAGCTCTTAACCTGGTGGGACAGCATAGGTGAAACCAACCAGAAGTATGCCAGATCGCGATTAGGATATCTGTTGGAGCTGCTAAAAATTGAATGTCCACCTGCCTTTATCCAATCCATGGCGCTCTATTAGGATTCTATCACCACGACGTTTTGCATGGAAGGACTAGAGGTTACCTCTACTCTTGAAGAATATTACGTTACCATTGGAGTTGAGTTTACTCATTTATTAGTCCAACCTCCTATAGGGTTTGAGCCTTTGAGTCAACTAACTAAATTCTTAGATACAAACCTCAATGAAATCAAAGTTGATGACAACTGATTTTTAATCATCTTTTATTTTGATTTTATTTCTAAAATTAATTAAAAATAACAAAAAAGTCATCAAATTATAAAATCAACTTGGGAAGCCTTGGCCTAGCCTTGGTATTCAATTTTGAATAAAAACTATTTTTTTTCTAATTTTTAATATTTTTTCGAATTTATTTAAATATAAAAATGCCCCAAAAATAAAAAAAATACCATTCGTGGTCAGAAAAATGTACAAAAATCGTCAATAATTTTATTTTAATTCCCTCTTCAAGGTGGTCTTTTTAAATCTTGAAAATTCAACTTAAGCCATTATGTTCCTTCATAAGCATAAACACGAATCGAGCATAAAAATTCACTTTTGAGTCTTTTAATTTCTAATTTTAACTTTCAATAAGCCATGACATTGATATCAAGAACCTTGAAGTTGTGTCGATTTACCCTTCAATTTGATCAATTTTAATCAAAAGGGTATAATTGCACAATTTTCTTTCAATTTAGTCCCCAATTTCGCGAATCTCAAAATTAAATTCTTTCTAGGGCATTCGTGAAAATCAAACACTTCTACCCTATAGTTTTTGTCATCCCGAACTCATTGATGACCTCAATTTGGACTGATTTGATCGTTTGAGCCCCCAATTAAGAAAAAAATATTTTCGGATCCTAGGCACAATTTGAGGTTCACTAAATTCCAATTCAATTGTTACAAAAATACCCATTTTAGATGGAAAACATGTTGAGGATTCCGATTTTGACATCAATTTCGAGAAAAGTTATCGATTTGAGGCCCAATTAGGCGAAAATTTGAAATCGGGTCTGCAACAACGTTGCAGACTAGGTACAGAGAAGCAGGGGACATGGGCAGAAAACAGAGGAGGAGGAACAACGGTCAGTCAACCAAAAGCTGAGGAGGCAGGCTTTTTTTCAGAGCGTGAGGGAGTGCCTGAGTGTCTTATGGAGGGATCCCAAGCGGTCTTCGACTATAAGGGTGATCATCCATGAGAAGAGAGAGTAGGATTTTATAGATCTTGGTTCTAAAAAAAGAGGGAGAGAGAGAGTGGTAGAGGAGATTTCCGGTGGTGAGAAAGCTTGGCTGAGCGTCACGAGGTCCTAGGCCAACAAGTTCATCATCCTCGAAGCCCTAGTTGTTGCCGGCGTTGCCAAGAAAGGTCAGTAAACCAGTGGTACCCCATCCCCTGTTTCCAATTTTCGATATAGTTTTTGCTACTGCGAGTTTGGCCCGATTCGATTTCCGACAAAACAGAGCCAAACCGAGCATGTGCCGACGCTAGTTTATCCCCCATTAATGATGCCTGACCGACGAAACAGAGCCAAACCGAGCATGTGCCGACGCTAGTTTATCCCCCATTAATGATGCCTGAGTGTCTTTTTGCCTCGGTTTAGCTTGTGTGCTCCTCAGTCGCGTTTGAACATCAATTTTTTGTGCGCCTGCCAACTGTTTGAGGAAATGCCTGAATGAGTGTTTTATTCTTTGGCTCTCGGCCGTGCCTTCCCCGAACTTTGCTTGTGTGAGTTTGGCCTTTAGATCTCACTAGGAGAAACTCTAAGCATGTTGTGATATTTATTTTGTATCGAATCTTGCCGAAAACGGTGGTTGGAGCTTCACCAGCCATTGAACCAAAACCTTGGGTCGGCCCAAATGGAGGTAGCAGAGCTCTAATGGAGCTCAGATAAGTCTCTAACCTCCTAAGATGTTACTCGAATGATTTAAACAAGGTTTCAGGAAAGAATTTTTTTTCACAAAAATGGCCGCCAGAACCGATACTGTTCACAGCCGGTTGGGGGGTGTTTCAGACGTCGTTTAACTCTTTTTTCGTGTTGAATGGGCTACTGTGTTAATAGGGGATCGTTTGGGTAAATTTGGTTAAAATTTTTGTAAATTTAGGGTCTGGTTTCGACTTTCCGGTGAAGATTCCGACGAACTCGCCGGAATTTTTACCGTTCTGCCAAGTTGTCAGTCATCTTCTCCGGCCATAGGGGCTGACTGGTAAATGTTTGACCGATCAACGCTGACTGGTAAATGTTTGACCGATCAACGCTGACGTAGCGTGCCACGTCGGCTGGTGCGGACCACTTGACCGAAAAATAAAAAACCTAGATCGGACGACCGTGGTTTCGCCACGTGTAGCAATCTAGGATTTTCAAAAAATATATAATTTTTTAAATATATTTTTAGATTTACGAAAAAAAAAATCAATCCCACGGTTATCATAATGCCAAGTGGCTCTTGGAGGGCCATCGGATCTATGAATTTTTAAAACCTAAATCGGACGCACCATAGGAAGCCACGTGACACATCCTGGAGCATTCGATCAAGAATTTTTAGATAAATAAAAAATGATGATTAAAAATAATAAAATAATAATAATAAATCTTTAAAAACCCAAAACGGTATCGTTTTAGATCGGTTTCTGACCCGTATGGTCGAGCTGGGCGCCCGAGAGGTGCGGGCCGGGTTTGACTAGGTCCGAATATTATTTTTAATAAAAATTTAGTAAATTAATTAATTAAAAAATATATAAAAAATTCAAAAAATAAAATAAAATTTGAAAATTAAATTTAAAAATAGAAAAATCATTAAAAATTCAAAAATATTCCGAAAAATTCTAGAAAATAAGAAATGGCCACAATCAACTGGTCATGACCTATTTTGGGTGTTTTAAACCCCAATCCTTTCAAAATGACGATTTTACCCTTTTGGTAAATGTCTTCCAAAAATTGAAGAAATTCATAAAAATCCAAAGAAATTTCAGAAAATAGGAAATGACCATAATCGACTGGCCATGACCTATTTTGGGCCTTCGGCACCTGAATCTCCCAAAAATGACGATTTTGCCCTTTTGGTAAATTGTCTTCAAATCTTTCCATTTTACCCCTGACTCTAAATCACACATTCTCTAAACCTTTAGGGCTATATTAGAAGGCCCCTGATTTGAATTGATGTACATTAATGTGGTTCATTTATGCACTTGATTGCGCTTTTATCATATTGATTGTGGTTGATATGACTGTTCTTCCAATTTGCATTGAAACCTCAAACCAGACTTACCCCACCCAAATTTGCGTCTGCATGAAATCTTAGTTACGAAAATAACTCATGCTAGGTACCGAAATGGCGTTGGTAATGACATCAACGTAGCCAAGTCCATGAACCCAAAATCTCTAGTTCCAAAGAACTAATCGATCTCTCCCAATCGATTAGTGAGGTTTTCGGTCCACCGACTCCAAATGCATGCACACATAGCACTTGCCATCATGACCACACCAAGGTCGAATATGATCAACTCTTATCGTCGAAAAATCTCCAAATTTACTCTCATCGCGATTTGGTATGGGCTTGGGAGGGCCCACGCCAATCAAGACCTGCGATCCACATTACAGAGTGGGGGCCCGATCGGCAATCCATTAACCTGTTTTCTTGAAAAAAAGGGTCACGACAGATTGACGACTCCACGGGGGAATGACTTTAGAACCTATGGTTCTAGACCTCAAGTGGACTTAGGCCGTAATTAAAACGTTGAATGATTTTTCTAACATGTTTTCTGTAGGCACTCTTGAAGGTGAGGTAAGTTCGCTTACGATAGGTATTAAACATTTTTGCAGATTGGAGTGATAATGGGAGTAGTCAGTGATTAACTTTGTATGATGCAGGTTGGGTGTATGGATGTATGTATGTGGATGATTTGAAGCGCCGATTGATATACCAATTATTGTGCATGATTAACCTGCATATTTGAGGATCACAACATTTTACACAAAGCGCCCAAACTCATACCGCGAAATCACCTTTTTAGGTAGCCATAGATAGGGAATCGATATGCGAGGCTCTAGCATGGATTTGTGCTTGGGTTGACCATATTTGATCCCGCTCACTATTCAAGTCGATACCTTTATCCATTTGTTGTGGATTGCGCTTACGAACGAATTATCGACTCGAATAGTAGGAAACCTTTAGGTTCCATACCTGAACCCTTTTTGATTTTTAGAGTCGATCCTCGCTTGTCTCATGCGCATGTGTGTAGATGATTGGTATACCTAAAATCAAAATTAATTAGGTACCGCTTATGGTAAGGTCCTTCCATTTCTATTTAATTTACTTGTAATCTTTTATTTTGCACAATATACTGCATTCATCAAGTCCAATGGTTGAGTCCAATTCCATTTTATAGTATGGATAGAGTAGAGATGGTCTCTCCAAGTCAGTCCAAGATCCCAGAGATATTCGAGTGCGAGCGACGTGTCATCCGCCATCGAGCTACTGACATATTCAATGGATTCCACTCTTTCCGATTCGTCCAAGGAAGAGTGCTTACTGGACAAATCTCATTCGAGGGATAGACTGCTTCTACACCAAGTTTGCTCAGCGACTCGAGCAAAAGCACAAACATGAACACAAAATGGAGAGAGTGATGAACCTTTACCAGAAGCGGAAGAAGGCATTTCAGCAAGGCGAGAACTGATCTAGGACCCCCTCCAAAAGTCATCGAGATTTCATAAGATGAAGAGGATTTTCCTAAGAATCAATCGTCCTTTATGACCCCTATCGATGTTTCGTCTGACGAGAATGAAGGGCCGGAATAGCCAGACCAAGGACGCTAAGCGCCATCTCCTGAAGACCCGACCTGGGGCATCTCCTTAGGTTCTTTAGGGCCGCATTCTGATCGTCTTTCTTTAGAATTATCGAGTCTATAAGGAGCATCCGCCTGTGGGTCTCGCCCTATCTTCTATACTTTAATTTCTAAATCGTGTCTAGGCATCATGACATTGGAACACATCATTGGGATTTCTCTCAACCATTTGGATTTTCCGGTTCATTGCATGTCGCATCAAGATGAAATTTTCATTAGAACTTGCACTTGACATGTTCAACGCAAGCACAAGAATCTAATCCTCATTTCATGGTGCGTAGGACATGGAATTGAACCGGCCTACATCATGCACAAGCATATTATCTACATTGCATCGTTATTTCCGTCCAATTCATTATACAGTTTAGTAGAACTTGGGTTGGAACCCTCATTCGATATTCTCCTTAATCAAATGAGGGAACCTAACCCTCATCACATCAAGAGTAAATAATGAATTAAAAAAATCTAATGACCGAGTAATCCATGGTAATTAATTTAGGGTGACATATTTTAGACTGATGGGAAAATATGATATCCATATCATGCCAGTCCCGCATAAAGAGTTGCTGATTTGGTGGGGGCGCCTCAACGAGACCAATCAGACTTACGTCAAGCAGAGACTGGGGCACTTTATGGACCTTCTCAAGGTCAAATATCAACCTACGCTTATACAAGCAATGATACGATTCTGGGATCCAACCACGTTGACTTTTAGCTTTGAGGGCTTGGAGATTACACCCACGTTAGAGGAGTACACGACCGTCATCGGAGTTAAGTTCAAGGGCCAGCTAGTTCAACCTCCTTTGGGCCTCGACCCATCGAAGCTACTCTCCAAATTTCTTCGTCTCAAGATTTCTGAAATTGAAAAAAATCTTTAAAACCCACTATGGTAGGTTTCCATTCTCATTCCTATTTGACAACTACTCCAACCTATTTGTCGACACTAGTCATAGGGCCGGGAAGGTTTTCATCCTAATCTTCTTTGGATTCGTTCTATTTCCCATATCCAAGGCCACATTCAATCCACTCATCGTCCACATATTTCAACAGACATGTGACCAGCTGGATTACTCCTATATGATCATCGCGGAGACATTTCTATCCCTAAACCACTACAAAATCGCTCTCGGCCACTCTAAGTCTACTTGAAAAATCATCTTCCAAGCCTCAAATAGTCTTTTCTTCATGTGGATCACTTCCCATCTTAAAAGCCTCAATCTCTGCGCGGGTTGCTACGAAATCGACAGGGATGTCCACCCCATCATATCCTTCCTCATGTGCCAATCACTCATTACCAATCGTTCTTTCAAAGATTGGTACAAACTCCTAGAAGAACTTGAACCTGAACAACTCCGATGGCTGTTGAGACGATCGAGAATGTATAAAGCTCGCATCACCATCGAGGATGGAGGACCGATTCGGCCTTTAGGATTCACCGGGGCCATGTCATACTACCCGATCAGAGTTCAGACAGTTTGGCATGCTACAGGAAATCCCTCCTCAAATATTATATGCGTAAGCTGACGCACTATTTTGATGACATTCCTCTGCTGATGAATACGTTTCAAGAGAATTTGGCTGGCGCCGCTCTAGCTTGGTTTATTGAGTTAGACTTTGATTATTACGACAGATGGGAAGATCTTACTGAAGATTTCCTCATGCAGTATAAGTTTAACATAGCTATGACACCGACAAGAGAAGATTGATTACGTACTGTGAAAGAAAGAAGCGAAACAATCAGAACATATGCTCAAAGATGGCGAGCTTTGGCAACCCTAGTAAAACCACCGATTCCGCAAGATAATTTGATTGACCTATTTTTGAAACCACTCCCATCTGAATACTTCAACAAATTAAACACCTCAGGATGCCAAACCTTTACACATTTGATAAAGGCGGCCGAAAGATTCGAGTGGGTTTTGAGAGAAAGGAGGCCACATGAAACTTCAACGAGAAAGCAATATCCCCCAAGAAAAGAAAGAGAGACTAGAGTTGATATAGCTTTTGTACCGGATTCCCATAAACCCAAGGTGTTCATTAACTCCAATTAGACTAAAGGAGCATTATCATGGTGAATGTCTAAAGGACAAGAACCTAGGAAGAGGTAGCCTCAGAGGCAATTTTCTCAACTTCCCAGAACGTTATCCAAGTTGCTTCAGTTGCTTCTGATTGTTATCTAATTTTCTCAACTTCCTAGAACAACACTTGGTGGCAAAGGAACCTCCCAGAGCAAATCGACGAAATATCCTAGTTTTAATGAAAGTCAAACATACACCTATCATATGGGTGAAAGGGGACACAACGTAGACAATTGCTACATCCTTAAGTTGAAAGTCCAAGCTCTCATCGACAATCAAATTTTGAAGTTTGATGATGTAGGTCCAAATGTGCAAGAAAATCTACTTCCTGGCCACCAAGCATAGGTGCAATATTCGTTGATGAGGAAGAAAATCACCTTGAGCTGAAGGTGGATGTATCCAAGCTAACCAATATTTTGGCAATCGCCTCATCACCTCCGAAAGAGGGAGAAGTGTCGATCGAGAGAAAGAAGTCATGTATTACCAAGATGATGAGCCTAGGGATAATGTCGAGCATTGCCGATGAAAAGTTTGAAGGAATTAAAGCCTCGGTGAACTAAGAATGGAACTAGTTCATGGTTGAAATCGAGCGAGGAAATATGTGGAACGTTCCACACGAAAGTCTGATAGGTGACGTAGAGTTGATTACCAAACCAGAAAAAGAGCTTGACGAAGACGAACTGAGAGCTACCAAGCGAAGTCTGGCCGACCATAGATTTGTAACCGAAGCACTAGAGAGAGGTGAGGTTAAAGATAACTTGGGCGAGGATTCTAGCTGGTACAATTTTAAAGTAAAGTACTCTGATCCTCTCAGTTTCTTTCAAAGAATAGAGGATATTATACATGATGGATGGGAAGGTATGGATGATCCTGCTCAACCAAAAATCTGGGAAGAAGTGACAGAGCCTCTTGCAGAAGAATCCAAATCTTCACTCAATCAAGTAATATCGGAACATTTCCTGCATATAGAGGAGCAAGTGAATGATCTCTCGTGGGAGATGGAGGATGTGTCATTTCAATTGGTAACATGCGATCATCCTCATACGATAAATAACGAGCTTGACACAAAACAATACGTTAGGATGGAAAAATTAACAGCCTAATGTCAAAGCTTGACTGAATTATTTGAGAGAGTAAGAAGACACTTGAAGTTTGCAATTTTAGCATAATCAAATGATGCTGACAAATACCACCAATCGGAATACGAAAACTTCCCAGAAAACTTTGGCGATACTGTGATAATGATTGAAACTGCTACAACCGTAGTAATCAAATTGGACGAGCTTGACAGCCTAAGCCAATAAAATGATTATCTTGTTAAACCTGTTGTGATTCGCCTACCAAGAGATGAAACTGACGATGAATCTGAACCAGAGGCATCCCACTTGACGACAGTAACCATAAAAGTCCCGCCGGTAGAAAACTATGACGCTAAGACAGTCCATTGGAATTATGGGATGGGAGAAGTAGATGTTGTGATGAGGTCCGGACGATTTTATGTCCCGAGGAAAGGTGAATCTGAAAGAAGGAAGTTTCGAAAGAGGACGCAGAAAAACTCATGTCCATCGTTAAAACCAGTGAGTTTGAGGAGATAGAGCAATTAAGGAAGATGTTGGCCCAAATATCTCTGTTAGATCTGTTTATTAACTTAGAGAAACATAAAGATGTGCTACTGAAGATACTAAATGAAGTACATGTCCCTGAAACCATCAATGAAGTGCAGTTGGGAGACTTTGTGAGGTCAATCTTTCTAAAGGATCCATTAAGCTTATCAGATGAAGATTTTCCCATGGAAGGGAGGGGGAATAATAAGGCCTTATACGTCACTGCACATCGTAATGGGAAGAGAGTAGCACACGGTTAATCGACAACGGATCTGCTTTTAACATTTGTCCTTTAGCCACATTGAGAAATTTGGGCATTAACGAGGAAATGATTTGAACTTTCAAGGCAGCTGTTAGAGCCTTTAATAGGACGAGAAAGACAGTAGTAGGCGAAATCGAGCTGGATGTGCTCATTGGCCCAACCAAATTCTCTATAAACTTTTAGGTAATGGATTTGCTGAGCGCGTTTGGATTCCTATTAGGAAGACCCTGAATTCACATTGTTGGAGCTGTGCCTTCAAGTCTACATCAGAAGGTACGATTCGTGAGTGATGGGAAAGTAGTTACCATCCATGGAGAAGTTGATCTCCTTACATATCAGAATAACGCTATCCCCTACATTGCGCAAGAAGTTAAACAAGAAGAGAGCTACCATTCCCTCGCGCTAGTGGCAGTGATCCACACTCCTATGGGGACGAAACTGAAAGTTCCTTTCATTTCTGAAACTAACCTTTTACCAGCTAAGATGCCGATAACATATGGGTTCAACCCAAGAAAGGGTCTTAGCAAGCATGGTCAAGGAATCAGCGCCCATCTACAATTAAAATCCAACGAGCATAAGATAGGCTTGGGATATCAGAACACTTGTATCGATGATTTCACCTCTAAGACAGCAGGCTGAGGCCGAGACAAGAGCCATGAGCGCCAGAAAAACTAAAAGGATCCCTTCATTGGTTCTCCCGCCTAGAAAGACAAGTCTAAGATGTTCAATAGTCCTTTGAACGAGTATTTCAACAAATATTCTAAGTGGTTGTCAGAAGAAGGGAAAGCTCTATCAACGAAACCAGATCTGGCAAACCCTTTTCTGGGAGATGATTTTGTGAACGTCATCATAGAGTGGCTTGATGATGAAGCCACTACTTCTGAGCATATCATCTTGAACATGCATACTAGATTATTGTTCGAATCTGATCACCAAGATGATTATTTATGTGATATTGAGGAAGACGAAGATGAGGGTTATGCTGTTATCTGTAGAGAATAGAGTGCCTTCAAAAAGTCGATGCCTCCCACTTTAGAAGAGCCAATTGTCATTTACTTGGGTGATATTGCAGATATCAAAGAAGTCAAGATCGGTGGACATATTTCCCGAGCTAAAATGCTTAGATTCACAAAATTATTTAAAGAGTATCAGGATATCTTTGTGTGGTCATAGCTGATATGCTGGGTTTGGATCCCAAAATCGTGGAACATGCATTACCCATAGATCCCAATGTTAAACCGGTAAGACAATACAGCAGACGGATAAAAGTTGAGTTAGCAAACAGGATTAAAGAAGAAGTGATGAAACTTCTTAGAGTGGGCTTTATTGAAATTATCCCATATTCAGATTTGATTGCAAACATAGTCCCCGTTATGAAAAAAAGATGGCAAAGTCTGGATCTATATGGATTATCGGGATCTAAATATGTTGGTGGATAGTATGGTAGGGTACGAATTATTATCATTCATAAACGGATTCTCCGGATATAACCAGATCCTCATGAAATGAGAGGATAAACCAAAAACTATGTTTACCACCCCTTGGGGAAATTTTTATTATAAAGTTATGCTTTCCAGACTAAAGAATGCCGGGGCAACTTATCAAAAAACAATGGTCACCCTATTTCATGACATGATACATAAGAAAATTGAGGTATATGTCAATGACATGATCGCCAAATCCAAGAAGGAACAAGATCACATTCCAATGTTAAGAAAGCTGTTTGAGCGACTGCGAAAATACAAGTTCAGGTAGAACCCTAACAAATATGCGTTTGGGGCGAAATCAAGGAAACTTCTTGGATTCATAGTTAGCAATAGGGGCATTGAGATTGACCTTTGAAAATTCAAGCTACTCGTGACCTAGCAACTCCTTCAACGGTGAAAGAAGTAAGAAGTCTTCTAAGGAGACTAAACTACATCGCTAGATTCATCAATTTATTATTAGATGTGGCTAAACCGATTTTCAAATTATTCAAGAAGGGTGCTAAAGTGACTTGAGATACAGAATGCAGCCACGCCTTCCAAAAGATCAAAACCTATCTAGTCACCCACCAGTACTTGTGTCGCCTGTCCCAGGTCATCCATTGACCTTGTATTTGACGATACATCAAAAATCTTTGAGAGGCTTACTTGCTCAAACAAGCCCTATGGATGGTAAGGAAAGAGCCATTTACTATTTGAGTAAGAAACTCACCCCATCTAAAGCGAATTATGTGCCTGTCAAGAGGCCTTGTGTAGCAACAGTGCGGGTACTTCACAGATTGAGGCAGTATACCCCACACCACCATATCCATTTGGTGACAGAGAATGACCCAATCAAATACCTCTTAGAGAAACCCTCTTTGATTGGAAAGTTAGCAAAATGGCAAGTAATGTTATCTGAATTTGACATCAAGAGTTCTCCGCAAAAATCTATAAAAGAAAGAGCCATAATTGATATGATGGCAGAGAATTCTCAAAATTGTACACCTTCTGGAAAGGCAAAAGAGGAAGATCAAGTTTCGAATCCAGCAGAAGACAGATGGGTCACGTAGTTCGATGATGCCGTCAATCTGCCTAGAGCTGGCACAAAGGCAGTGCTAATATCCCTTAATGGTCAACATTATCTTGTTGCAGTGAAACTGACTTTTCCTTACACCAATAATATTTCAAAATACGAGGCATACATTTTGGACCTACCGTTAGCCATCTCCATGGAGGTACCTAAATTGCAGGTTTATGGAGATTTTATGCTCATTATTTTACAAACACAGGGAGAATGAAAAACAATGGATGTAAAACTCATCCTTTATCATGAGTACCTTGAAGAATTGACACTTAAATTCAAAGAAGTGTCATTTGAATACTTGTCAAGATAGCATAACCAATTTGCAGATGCGCTGGCCACGTTGGCCTCAATATTGCAAATAACTGATGGATTAGAAGTTGAGCCACCGATGATTGGCATAATTAGAAAACCAACTTATTGTATGTTAGTCGAAGAAGATTTCGACAGAGAGCTGTGGTACCACGATATCAAGAATTATCTCTTGAAGAGAGAGTTTCCTGAAGGATGTCAAGCAGGAGATCGAAGATATATTGCCAAGATGGCTAGCAAATTCTCCCTCAGTGGACAAGGTTTGTATAAAAGGTCATTTGACTCTACTCTGTTAAGGTGCGTAGATGCTAAAGAAGCAAATACTCTCATGAGAGAGATCCGTGAAGGTATATGCGGGCCATACATGAATGGCCATCTCCTCGCTAGAAAGATCATGCAACTTGGTTATTGTTGGATAATCATTGAATCATATTGTAATCAACACGTCAGGTCATGCCACTAATGCCAAGTATATGGTGATAAGATTAATGCACCCCTGAACGAACTTCATCAGATGTCTGAAGCTTGGCATTTTTCTATGTGGGGAATAGACATGATAGGGCCTATCAATCCAACTGCTTCAAATGTCAACGCTTCATTCTAGTTGCAATTGATTACTTCACGAAGTGCATAGAAGCCAGTTCTTACACGAATGTCACTGCAAGGAATGTGGCGAGGTTTATCAAGAGAGATATAATTTCTCGATATGCTACCCACTAGTGATCATCACAGACAATGGATCCAAATTAAACAACAAGATTGTCGATGATCTACTAGATCACTTTGGTGTTCGACATCTTAATTCTTCCCCTTACTACCTACAAATGAATGGAGCAGTAGAAGCGGCACACAAAAATATCAAAAAGATTTTGGCTAAGATTGCCAAGAATTATAGGGATTGGCATGAAAGGCTACCCTTTACCTTTTTAGTGTATTGGACTTCGATAAGAACTTCTATGGAGACAACTCCTTATGCTCTGGTATACGGGATGGAAGCCGTCCTACCAATAAAGGTTGAGGTCCCCTCTTTGAGAATACTGTCAGAAGTTAAACTCATTAGGCAAGAGTAGGTCAAACATAAATGTGAATATTAAATCTGATAGACGATAAGCATCTTAGAGCAATCTATCATGGCCAGAGTTACTAGAAAAGGGTGGCAAAGTCATTTACCCGGAAAGTTAAACCCAGAAGTTTCGAGGTGAATAACCTGGTAGTGAAGAAGACTCTGCCGAATGCTGCTCATCCGGGAGGCAAGTCCCCGAACTACGAAGGTCCTTATGTTGTCAAGAAAGTCCTCATGGGAAGAGCGTTAATTCTTGTAAATTCTGAAGAAGAAGAATTGGAATATTCTGTAAATTCAAATGTTGTGAAGAAGTACTATCCTTGAAATGAAATCAGATGATAATCACTTGACTTTCTCCGAAACGATCCGATTCGTCTTAGCGGTCATTACACAAGCATATCATGCATTCATACATACATGGCATGTGTTGCGTTTTGCAGGATTCCAAGAAATAAACTTAGAATCAAACTCGCTTAAATGGAACCAAGGACAGAATGGTCCCTGACGCATAAAATTGGGTGATATGTATCTGTTCCATCAAGTGTGAAAATATCTTTCACTCACTGAAATTTCTATTCTCTTCACATAGGAATGCCTAATGAAGACAGAAGATAGCTATGGAGAAATACTATAAAATTTGTCACCCTCTTGTGAAAGAGAAAGAATAAAAAATGAGCATTCATATGGTCAAACTTAGGAATGAACTGTGCTTTCAAAAGATGAAGTTCTAACACTTGTTGCACACATGTTAGGATTAAAGGTTATCTAGGCATGGCTAAAACATACATGGTGCATCATTAAATCCCTGTAGGGTGAAATGTCTGGAGAAGAACGAAATGATTTTTCCTAAACAAAGTTGTTTAGGCTATCTAGCATGAATGTTTCTTCAGATAAAAGGCAAACCTAATCCAAACACGTGCTATACACACTGAAGAAATGAGAGGAGTGCAAGGATAAAAGAGCCAGACCTGGGAATGTTAGGGCTATTCACATCGATTACATGGATTGGGATGACAGAGACATTCATTCTTCACCATAAACACTACAAGTAATCATTAACAAACCCCTTGAATGATCCTTACCAAAAAAAAAAAAAGAAAACAAACCCCTTGAATGGTGATCTTCATTTCCTAACCCTGTCAAGAGCCACCCCATATTGGGGTCATAAAGAAGTAGTCTAGTAGCATGGAAAGGTAAATGGTTAGAAATCTTCATCAATTTTCGTGTGTTGATATGTATTGATCTAGATGCTCTAAGATGATGAAGAGACGTTCATTTCTCCATCCTATATATTTATATCCATTGCATAGTCAATTTGAGCCTACATATTCGTTTTATGTACCCCCCATTGGTGATCATTGCACATCACCGAGGCGAAAGTGGCAAGACACTCGCGGACAGAGAAGTTCAAGAAGTAGAAGTTACATGAGATTTTCAAAGTAAAATATTCAAACAGGATGAGAATCAAGATACATTCTTTATATGATCATAAAAAATCATAGTTCCTAGAAAAAGAAAAAGAAAAGGCGGGATCGAAAAAGAGAAAAAACCAAACTCTATGCATTAAAAAGAGACAAGAAGCTCGATAAGAACAAGGCTGAAAGCCGTAAGATTGATTTTGAGGACAACAAGAGAGTATGGAAGGCCTTGACCCCCAATAAATTATGAAATAAAGAAGAATCCTTGGGAATTGTGCAGCAAAAGGCTACTTCTCGAATGGAATCATAGCCAATTGCCAAAAGATAAACGATGTCTTTCAAGGATTAAACCCATTCTCAAGACGGGTAGTATCAAGAAGATTAAAGATATTCTTCGAAGAGTCATCAACTAGGGACAAAAAAGAAGACTGATCGGCAATGATCACCAATGTCAAACCCTTCGCAATTCCGAGCCAAAAACAAGCCTTTTTCGGTCCCCAATCCTACCAAACAATTCGCAGTCTTTTTCGACTAAGACGCCTAGGTTAATGTGTACCTTAGCTCGAAGAGGTACGAACAAGATTATTTATTTCTCATTTTGCTGGGTTTTTGACTTGTAAACTCGGAGTAGATGAAGAAAATTTTCATGCAAAAAACCTAACTCAGAGAATGAGTCACCCTTGGAAATCGTGTCCAAGCCCAATATGATTCCGCAAAGACCTCCCGACCAATCGAATTGTATGCGCTGTGAATAGCTCTGAAAACCCAAGTGAAGGTTATTAGGAATTTCAGTGCTTTCTTTATAAAAGACAAAAGTCGAAGAATTGGTAAGAAGCCCCCTTTGAAGGAAACATTTCATTAGAATGCTTAAAAGTGAGCTTTACTGGAAATTTTAAATTGTTTGATCTAGGCTTTTCCTTACAAGGATTTCTGATCATCTCTGCATGCTTTAAGATGTCTTGGATAACCTCTTGCATCACAAATCATTTTGCATAATCGCATAGGTCAAAGTAAAGCTTTGCCTGCATTATAATTGTCATTGTCTCGAGATAACTGATATCTTTTTGATGAGGAATGAACTCTCAGGTTTAAACTTCTATAACACTCATGGCGGCCCCAAGTCAAAGAAGGATACATTGCTCAACAATGAAGAACTTCATAATCATCTTTCTGTGAGATTTCAGGTAACCCCTAAATCCTAGAAGAGTCTCGTTAACAAAAGTTTTTGCAGTTTTGAGCTTTTTGCAAGATACTTGGAATCCCCAAATCCCAGAATGACACCTTACATGTCAAGAAGATAATCTTTAGAACCAGCTTTCTTTAAGGTGCTAGGTAACTCCTAAACCACAGGATAGATCATATGGTAAACCTAAGAGTTAGGTATACCTCATTTGTACAGACCCTCGTTGATTCCTCAAGGTGTAGGATCAGCCTAGTCTGCGACAAACCCTAAAGAACAAGTGCATCATCTTTAGGTTCCTGGTGGATAGGAAGCCTAGTTTGCGACAAACCCCAAAGAACGGGTGCGTCGCCTTTAGATTTATGGTGGATAGGAAGCCTAGTCTCTAACAAAACCTAAAGAATGGGTGTGTCACCTTTAGACTCATGGTGGATAGGAAGCCTAGGCTTTGACAATTCCTAAAGAACGAGTGCGTCACCTTTAAGTTCCTGGTGGATAGAAAGCCTAGTCTTTGACAATTCCCAAAAATTGAGTGTGTCATCCTTAGGTTCCTGAAAGAGAGGAATCCTATTCATGACCTGATCCTCCATAGGGATCAAAACCTTTGACAAATCCTAAAAAACGGGTACGTCATCCATAGGTTCCTATCAGATAGGAATCTCATTCTGATTTGGTCTACCATATGGGCTAGAACTTAACTGCCCTAGGATACTCAAGATATGAGTTCCTTGAATCCGTCATATACCTCGCAAGCCACACAAGCATCAGGAAGGTGAGCAACAGGTAAATATCTTTACTCCATCTCTCTCTCTCTCTCTCTCTCTCTCTCTCTCTCTCTCTCTCTCTCTCTCACGTTAGTAAGGCAGAATGAGCAGAGTGTTTACCAGCAAGATAAGAACGATAGAATGTTAGGATTCATTTTTCTTTTTCTCAGTCAAGTTAATCTAGACTCAGGTGTCACCTGTCTTTTAGTGAAACCTCTCACGAGATTTCTCTCAAAGAGGGGCAGCTGTTGACACCTGATTTTCGATTAGTCTTTTTTTAGTTTATTTTTAAAAAATTAATAAAAAATTGAAAATTCAACTTTGGTGGTCTTGGCCAAGCCTAAGGAACCATTTTTGAACAAAAAAATAATTTTCTATAATTTTCGTATTTTTTAAATATTTTCAAAAAATAGAAAAAATACTCGAAAATTCATGAAAAATAACATTTGAGGTCATAAAAATATGAAAAAAATAGTTATTATTTTTCTTTTAATTCATTTATCTTCTTGATCTCATAAAAAGTCCAAATTCAAGAAAAAATAACATTTTATGTGTTCCTTTGTAACACGTATGATTGAATTTGGTAAAAAAAATGTCAATTAAGTCTTTTAATTTGTAATTTTGGTTTTTTTAGGATCTTGACATTTAATCTGCTCGTACTTCATTTCAATTTAGCCTAATTATTTGCACAAATTGCTTAATTACATGAATTGGGCAAAATTACATACTTAATTACAATTTAGACCTTGAATTTGGACATAATTGAAATTACTTTCAATTCAAGGGGTACCTTTACAAATTGAAGCCTCTACCCAATGTTTTTCATCACTCTGAGTCAATTGGCATAGGTGGTTTGGTCTAATTTGATTATTTGAGCCTTCAATCTCACAATTTCCCGAATTGCAATTAAGGATAAATTTGGGACTTTTGTAGAAATTGACATGAACTTTTGGGCCAAATCACATTTTTAGTTAATATCCATGCCCTAGGTTTGATTATGAAAATTCGCCAGCAATTTGGGTTAATTTTGAAAATGTCAAGTTGGAATCGGTTCGGACCGGTCGAACTGGTCCGCTATAGTGTCATCTTCAACCTCAGGATTTTCGAGCAATTGAAGAAAACCAGGTCGAATTTTCACACTAAAATTGATTGACCAATCAACTATAATTGAAGGAGCATTGGTAGGCTTATGATTGCCATCACCCTTGCTTGTCGATCAACGCCGGCATCACCGTTCGACGTCGCCGGAGGAGCGAGTAATCGGAAGGTCAACCTCATGGACCTGCGAAAGTCAACATTTACCAAATACAGACCAAATTCACGCCAAATTCGCGTGGAATGAGACTCGACGAACGACCAAACGGAGCTGGACAGAATGCCCAGCATCCCAGTTACCGTCGACATACCATTTGACATGTGATAGCACGTGAATTCAAATGGACAGGGGTCCACCGATCGGCGGTAAAATTTTCGAAAGTGGTATATAGCCTGTGGAGGCTTTCTAGAAGGGAAATGTTGGTGAATTCAGTTCAAAGGGGGGAACAAAATTGAGAGAGAGGAGAGAGAAGGAGAGAGAGCTCATCTTCCATTGCCATTATCGAAGGCTTGAGCTCGAATTTGCAAAGCATCGGTTGGGCTTTTTCAAGCCAAACTAAAGCTTCTAAAGGTCGTTTGGAGGTTGCCCGAACTCTGAGGAAGCGATTGCTGTTGGCCGCGCTGCCTGAAACCACGAAAATAGGTGAGCCACGGCTTTGAGCTTTTCACTGTGCATCAATGGTGACTTGCCTTACATTCGATCATTCTTGCATTTCTTATGTGCGTTTTGTTTCCTAAACATTACTGAGCATGGTCGCAATCCTTTTTTGTGTCAATTTTGCATAAACCTTCGCGTCTGAGACCCGAAAATCTTCTCGTCATTATCGATCCTATCGAAGTTCCCCTAGCTCAAGCTAACCTAAACTAGTTCAATCGAATTTGAAGGTAAGTATTCTGAACCTCATTGTGAACTTCTTTGTGAAGTAATTAGTCTGACATGCCTTGTTTTGCTCGATTGAGATGCCATGTCCACATATTGTGTAAGCTTCATCGTTCTTAATTCAGTTGATAAAATTGTATGATTCTACGATATGTTGTGTGCGACGGTGAGACGAGTTAATTGGCGTCGGTCTTGTGCAATTTTGTTGAGGTTTCACCGTTAGATCGTCGCCGGAGGTTTTCTGCTGTCCGTTTAGGTGTCGTCGAGAGGTTGAAAACGATGCATACGTGACAGGTCAACAAGTTAACGGCTTAGATGGCAGAGTGTGATTGGTCCACGTGGCTATTGAGTCAGCTCAATCGTTAGTCTGTTAAGCTAGGTTAGTTTTGATTGAACGGCTTAGATTAATAGAGTCCTATTTTTAGTGACCGTCCTATTAGAAATTAGGAATATTCGAAAATGATTTTTAATCGAAAAATCATAACAGTTTGAAATGGTGTCATTTAAGTTAGTGGTCAAGCGGCGTCGTTTAGGTTAATGAGGACGGACGGTCCAGATCGAGTTTTAGCCTTTAATTGTGATCGTATGTTTAAGTAATCAGATTTGACGGTCAAAAAGTAGTCGACTTTTGATCTAAGCCGTAGGTTTTAGTAAGCCAATCTAGTGGCCGTGGAGTAGCCACATGGTTCATTAGGAACCGTCGAATTAAATTCGAATAAGAAAAAAAAGTCGAACGACATCGGTTTAGAGCGTTGGTCGCGCGGGTTCGGCTCTAGGCCGGGTTCCGATCAGAGTAGGTTGGGTCGACCCGGTCCGAATCATTTTTTTAATAATAAAAATTCAAAAACGATTTAAAAATATCAAAAAACTTCTAGAAAATTCTAAAGAATGTTAAAAAAATACTAGAAAATCAGAAAAAAATGTAGGAAAATTGTGGAAAATTCCTAAACACTCCAGAAATTCCCAAAAATTGAGAAATAATCATAGATTACTGGTCAATCCTATTTTTGAAATTTCTTTTCCATTCTTCTGGAAATTGACGATATTACCTTTTAAGGGTAAGTCGCCTCTACTTGGTATATGAGATAGGTCGAGAATGCCAAGATAAAAATTAGGGTCAGTCAGGTGACCAATTCTTATGCTTGGATTTTTTAATCTTGTCCTTTTTTTTGAAAATGACGACTTTACTCCTTAAAGGGTAAATCGTCTTTCTTATGCCAATCAAGCTGTGAAAATTACTCAAAATTAGGATTTGGATCTAGCGGCGGACCAATCCTTCTGTTTGAGATTTTCACTTCTCATCACTTTCTAAAATGATGATTTTACCTCTCAAGGGGTAAATCGCTTCTAAAATTTCAAAAACATTCTGGAAATTTTCGAAAAATAGGAAATGGATTGGTTTGGTGACCAATCCTATTTCTGCCATCTTTTGACTCCATATTTAATTTGAAATGAAAAATTTTCACTTCTAGGGTAAATTGTCCCAAAACTCTTCAAAATTACGATTTTGCCCCTCAAGGGCGAATCATGTCAAAAATATTATTGAGCCTTGGTTGACATTTCTCTTGGCTAATAGGGTCATACTAGAGATGTCATGTTGTATTCATGTGATTTATCCGCATGTTTTGAATCATTGATTTGAGCACTCAATTTATCAACTGTTTTTGCTAGGATAGTCACTCCTATCTGCATGAACTCTTAGGTTTAGGGTTTGTACCTCACTCATTTGCGTGAAATCATAGTGTTAGATAAATCATTCGACTTAGGTGCCGAAAGGGTGTAAACTCTGATAGTTGGCGTAACAAAGTCCCCGATCCAATTTCTCTGGTTATCGCAGAATCGAATAGAATGCTCCCAACTGTTCGATTGGGTTTCTGATCGTGCCCTCCACAAAACGATCGGTGGCGACTCCTTGGCATGTACACGCATCACATGTTACCAGACCATACTGAAGGTCGATCACGTATTCCACAGTTGCGACTTGGGTAACGGGTCTTGAGAGAGGCTAGTGTCCGACCAAACATCGGACGGCCCATTGACCCGCCGGATCGCTAGCATGTGTGTGTAAGGCGGGCAAATTATTTTGAGCAATTATGGATGGAACATGATAATAAATCAGAGTGTGTGAGGATGGAAAAAGTTGATCGAAAAAGGTAAATGGAATACGATCATATCAAGGCCTAAAGCAAGCACCATCAGCCAAGAATCAAAATCGAGATTCGGATAGAAGCTCACCTTCAAGGTTTATAGAAAAACTATCAACCAAGACTAAAGGGCTTTTGGTTTCACCACCAAGGAAGAATCCAATTTTCAAGGTTAAAGGAGCCAAAATAAAATAATTTAACTTACATAAAGGAACTCTCATTCATTCATCATATGTGTATTAAAATGGAGAAGACCTTTTTATATATAAAGAGACCGAGACAAAGCGAAGGGGAAATAGAAGACAATAATTTTGTCTACCAGCCTTACACAATGAATAACAACCCTAAAAGATCTACTAATTGTAAAGGAAATAATTTCAATCAGCTATTAATTAACATGTAGTTAATTGACCTTCAAATCAGCAAGTAATCAATCAAGATAAGGCTTGAAATCAGTAATCAATCACATCTTCATCGATTGATCATCAAATCAACATGTAATCAATCAAGATAAGGTTGGAAATCAACGATCAATCATATCTTGAATATGCCTTTGAATGTTCAATCAATTAGTCTGCACTCAATCTAGTGAATCATCGCGGAATAAGCAAAAATCAATTTGGTGAAGTGATTATTTTATTGGAAAGGAAAGAAATGAGCTTTACTATAGATAATCCTCATAAATGGTCTTCAGGTAGACACGATCCACCGAAGTAAGTTGTGACCAAAAACAGCCTTGGTCTAAACAAATAATGATTGTGCATAACCTGCGGATGGAATCAAGGATTGCCACATTAACGCTAAATGTATCATTAGTGACAATATCGGATGCTACCACATCATTATTTGATGTGTGCGTAAGGTGGGCAAATTGTTTTGAGTGATTATGGATGGAAAGTGAGAATAAATCAAAGAGTGTGAGGATAGAAAAAAGTTGATTGAAAAAGGGGTACAATCAGATCAAGGCCTAAAGGAATCACCACCAGCCAAAAATCAAAATTGGGATTTGAATAGAAGCTTATTGTGACATTCTGAAATCCGACCCTTTTCGAAGTATGAATGAATGTCAAATCTCGTCGGTATGCTTCAGTTAAATCTCACTCAAGGATTGCCGACCATGGATTGGTACTGTGACCATAAGAATTGCCGAGACATTATTTTTGGCCACTAAAGGTCGACCTAAGAATGGTCTTAGAACAATTTGCTAGCGTTATGCAATTGGTTCACGAGTGATTTCGTATAACCATAGTATGATTTGCAAATTAGCCTAAACCAATTCCTGACGATCACGTCTTTCGGAACTAGTGATTGATTCTCGCAATTACATGACAACTAAAGTCTCCATGGTTTGAATAACTCTTAAACGTGACATTAATCACAGGTCGACATGTGTAACTTCTAAGAGCTGCATGTTAGTCTGAGATACACTGGAATATTAATTGACTGAATTTAGCCATGAGTCAAACTTCGAGATTGGACGCCATACATTCGAGGATTTCCAATATCAATAAATTGGATGTCATCTCATCGAGAGCAATTAAGATTATGGTTCACCCCATATGAATTAGAAAAGTGAAATTTTAGATTGAGATGCGAAAATTACTCTTTTGCCTTAGGATAATGCTCATTCATTTAGCATAAGACAAGGACAAAATGGTCTTTTGCCTAGCCCCTCTCTTGCTGAAAATATGAGGGCATTATTGTCCATTTCACTCTTGAATTATTGGGGACAAGGAATGACATGAAAGATTTGCCGTCCGGTTTTTCGGCCATATCTCAATTGTCTATGATCAGTTGCCGACGAACCTCACAAAGAATTCTAGACCAGTAGATATTCCTGCTCGAGAAGATTTTTTTTTTTATAGGGGACCCTTTTCATGGCAATAATCAAACCAAAATGACGTCGAACGAACATTGCAAATCATCCACCGAAACTAAAGAGCAAAATCCAAGCGGAGGTCTAAGATTTTTTTCCATGCCCAAGAACAAAACGTGGGTTTAGTGGCAACCCAAAAGTTCGTGTTCTTCAAGAATGTCACCACAAGGATTCTTTATCAGTAAAAGGATCCAAACTAAAGATCTACCATGTCCCCAATACCATTTCTCATCTCAACATTCTTGGAAGATCTTCAGGATTCACGCAGGGAGGTTTTGAATGCTCAATAGATTGACGAGGTGACCAAGAGGGAAAATTACCAACAACAAAAAAAGAGTCATAAATTTATTGTGATTGGGTCTTAAATCTTTTGTATTTATACTAATGCAGTCCATCTACCCGGCCACCCACCATTGAAAAGCTCTTTCTTTTGCCGTTCTAACGAGATATCGTGAACCCCAATCCACCCAGTCGTTTGCCCCGTAGAGCCGTTTGAAGCATCAAAGGTCGCTGACCAATCTGACCTGAACCCGAGAGCTCCAAAGTTGGAATTTTGAGCTAATTTCACCCCCAATCGCTTGGTAAGACACTTCTAAAGCCTAGTTAGGATGTTTACCAACATGTTAATGAGGTTAAGGTTGGATTTGATGGACTAAATTGGCTAAAAACTAGTTGGTTTCATGAATAGAAACAGAGACCTATTCTACCCTGTTTGGACTGTGTGTTTCAAAGAGGAATTTTTGGTCTTCGCTTGCTCATTTAGCCCAGTAAGTTGATCCTAACCCTTTATTAGGATGTTGGGTTACTAATAGATGATTTAGAATTGAATTAGTAAGGTTTTAGGGGCTGTTTTGTATGAAAAATGTGTGAAACCCAAAAGACCCGTATAAACTGTTTTCAGCGCGCATCAAAAGCAAATTGGCTCGTTCTAAGTCGTCTGGAATCCAAATTGAGTTCCATTTTCTTCCATGTGATCGTAAGATCATGAAGAACATGAATATAAAGTTGAATTACTCATAAAGTTGACAAAATTATGTCAGTTTTATTGGGAATGGATCTGATCGGGGAAACCTGGAAATGGACAGTTTTAGGGTTAAGGTTCATTGGATTGTTCTTGATGGAAAACTATGTTAATATGCTTAAATCAGGGTTGCTCAAGACTGGAATAATGTCATGTTGAATGGCTGTAGAAAGGGACTACGCTTATGTCATAGGAATCGGTTCAAGTAAAGACCTTAGTGCTCGAATGTGCGTAAGAGAACTTGTTATCAAACTTGCTGAGTTAAGTCACACAATTTGACTCTAAATTGAGAATATGCGGCTGACCTTGTACCTAATATTGTGTGACTAAATGAGCTAGTTGCTTGGTTAAGCTAGCTAGTCTCAATTGGATGAACTATGGATATTGAGCCTTGAATCTATAAAGTGGTCAAATGAAATGTGTCAGGCCGAAAATTTACGCATGGTAACGTGAGTCATGCTAACTTGAGTATGGTCCTAAATGAATGAATTTGATTATGGATATTCGGCTTGGAGGTGCCAATGCGGATTGATTGATTGAATTGCCCAAATTACCTATGTGATGTTGAGCCATGGAATGTGATGTGATGATTAATAACTTGAAATGTAGGGATCGAACCATGAGGTTGCCTCTTTACATGTGCATTGAATTTGTTTGGCCAATGATTGATTAAATTATGAGTACATGTGCATGTGATGCCTGATGCGTTAAACGCGGGGCTTGAGTAAATCCTGAGGCATTATACGCGGGATTTGACTTGAGGCGTACTGACGCGAGTCTCAAAACTTATAATGCCTTAATGCGTTGTGACACGGGATTTAGATTACTTTGAAGCGTTGTTATGTGGGATATTGTACTTGGTCAAGTAAGGAGTACTAGCCTGATGCGTATTACGCAGGTGGTATCCTAGCATGATGCGTGTTACGCGGGCAAATGAGAAATGCGACCTGATGCGTTATGATGCGAGTCATGTCCAATATAAAGTGATTGTCTGATGCGTGATGACGCTGGCATGAATGTCGTTAATTGAGATAATTAATGAGAAATACCCTATAAGAGTAAATGATTGGTGAACTACCATAGTATGAAGTTTGGTTTTGATCTTGATTTGTGGACGAAATGAATTGAACTGAATTCGAGTGCCATTTTGCCATGTCAATTGTTTACAACTCTTTTTCCATGTTTTAAACCCTTGTTTTAAAATAAACTGACTTTCAAAAGTGTACTAGTAGCCTGGTTTAGGGATAGGTTTAGCTTACTGAGAATTTATATCTCACCCCGTCTTGGGATTATTATTTTCAGATCCCAAGTGATGGAACCCCGAGACCATCATGAACTGGCAGTTGAGGATACCACAACGGAGTAGTGACATTAAACCTGACGTAGCCTTAACTTCTTTTGTAAACTTTGGGATTGTTTTGCCTTGTTTAGTTAACACTTTTACTTATCTTTCCTTGAAGGGAATGTTGTAATTTCTAAATTCAAATTATGATTGCAATAAAATTTAAGGAATAATTTTGAGATCCTTCTTTTCGTCCTAAGTCATTTCATTTTTATGTATGGAGTTATTTTCTCGCTTCCACATGCATATCTCATTTAGAAGTTTTGTGTTGTTGGGTATCAACAATAAGAAGAATGGCTGTTAAGAGATGTTTGCGTCCTCGCCAGATTCGAGGCGTGACACTCACCTCCAAGGTTTAAAGGAACCAACCAAGACTAAAGGGCTTTTGGTTTCACCATCGATGAAAAATCATATTTCCTAGGTTAAAAGAACAGAAATAAAACGATTCAACTCACAAAGAGGAACTCTCATTCATTCATCAAATGTGTATTACAATGGAGAAGACCTCTTTATATATAGAAAGACTAAGACAAATCAAAAGGAAAATAAAAGACAATAATTTCGTCCACCAGTCTTGCACAGTCAATAACAACCCTAAAAGAACTACTAATTGTAAAGGAAAATCAGCAAGTAATCTCATCCACCAGCCTTGCATAGTCAATAACAACATTAAAAGATCTACTAATTGTGAAGTTAACAACTCCAATCAGCTACTAATTGATATGTAATTGATTGGCCTTCCAATCAGTAAGTAATCAATCAAGATAAGGCTTGAAATTAGCAATCAATCACTTCTTCATTGATTAATCATCAAATTAGCATGTAATCAATCAAGATAAGGCTGAAAATCAACGATCAATCATATCTTCAATATGCCTTTGAAACTTCAATCAATCGGTTAGAGATCAATCTTGTGAAGTGAATATCTTATTGGAAAGGAAAGAAATGAACTTTACTATAGATAATCCTCATAAATGGTCTTTAGGTAGACACGATCCATCGAAGCAAGTTGTGACCAAAATCAATCTTGGTCTGAACAAATAATGATTGTGCATAACATGTGGATGGAATCAAGGATTGCTCGTTAACGCCAAATGTAAATTAGTAACAATATCGAATGCTAACGCATCATTCTCCTCAAGTTGTTTGAGATTGGACTTCAAATCTGGTAGGTCTTCATCCTTCAAGTAAGGAGATAGATCTCTTACATCAAATGTCGCCGAAACTCTAAACTCTCTAAGAAGTTCTACTTTATATGCATTGTCGCCTATTCTCTCCAGAATTTCAAATGGACCATTGGCTCTTGGCATCAGTTTTTCCTTTTACTTGGCTGAAAATTTTTCCTTCCTTAGATGAATCCACACAAGATCACCTGGTTGAAAACGAGAATTCTTTCTAGGCCAATTAGCTTTCTTTTTGTAAGACTCATTGGCCCTTTCAATCTTAGACCGAATCTGCTCATGAAGTTTCTTCCTCACTTGAGCTCTTTCTTTACCTTCTAAGTTAACTTAAGAGTTGGATGGAATTGGGATCAAATCAATCGATGTGTGAGGATTGAGTCCATATACAACCTCAAAAGGTGAATGACTAATACTATAGCTCGGTGATTGATTATAAGCAAATTCAGCATGGACAAGTTTCAAATTCCAATCCTTCAAGGACTATTCACCATATTTCAAAGGAGAGTTATGAGAGTGGGATTGGTTACCTCTGTTTGGCCATTTTCTGGGGATGACAAGATGTGCTGAATAAGAGTCGAGTACCAAGCATCCTCTATAAAGTCTTCCAAAAGTAACTCAAAAACTTGGAATCACGATCAAACACGATGATTTTTGAAACTCCATGCAAACGAACGATTTCCTTAAAGTATAAATATGCAACATGAGAAGCATCGTCCATTTTGTGACTTGGCACAAAATGAGCCATCTTAGAAAATCGAACAACCACCTCTATAATGTCGTTGAGTTCTTACAAGAGACACAATAAAATCCATGCTTACATCTTCCTAGGGCTGCAATGGAACTGGAAGCGGAGTATACAAATCCTCATGAAAATTATTTTTGGCTCTTTGAGAAGTTGCATACCTCTAGATAATGGCATGTACGTCTTCATTCATCTTTGGCCAGTAGAAATGTTCTTGAAGAACCTCAAGAGTTTGTTGATACCAAAATATCCAGCCAATCCATTACCATACGCCTCACGAATCATTATGTCACGCCCCGCGTCCTAACGACCATGTTAACTTCCTGCGATCGAACAAACAATCCACTATCCCAGAATCGAGTGACTTTGCGATGGACAAATGAATTAAAATGCACATGCAGAAACAACATACATACTCCGTACATTACAATATAAAGATGACTCGGGATGATAAAACACTAAAACATAACTTGATAAAATAGCAGTTTAGCAACTTAGTCAACAGCAAGGAATACATAACTGGACTCGAAGGGAACTATGGACTTTGTCAAAAGAGTACATCTAGTCCGGTCACGACACTCTTATCCTGAAAGGTGTCTCAAAAAGTTAGGTATCAAAACTACACCTAAAGGTTAGGTTCGCTATCGTCTGAGTAGTCCTTGTTAGCCGCAGGGTCGTACTCCACAAAAGCATCTGACTCCAAGTTCATGAGAACTTCTTCCTCGGGGTCAGATTCTATGTCCGCAAGCGCATCAAACTCGTCTGCACTCATCTCCGGCTCGATCTCAGATTCCAGCTCGGCGTTAAACTCTTCTTCTAGCTCTTGCTTCAACTCGGACTCAGTGGGTTCTGCAGGTGCTTCCTCGGCATCAGAGGGCTCTACGACTTCTACGTCTTCCGTCGGCTCCGGGGGTTCCAACTGACTGGTCTTGGGTTTAGCTTTTGGATGGAATACCTCACCGTCAGGGGGTGTAGCACTGCACCTTCCCGGAATTACTTTTCGAGACACGTCGAAGCTCCTCAGGGGTTCGTATGTCACGTCTCTGTCCCGATAGAACCAAGCCTCAAAATAATGTAATTCTCAATCGTCATCTTTTTCGTCGACCCATACAATGCTCCCTTTCCTAATGTAGGTCTTACCTGGACCTACAGGGTACTCAGCCACCAACTTCTGGATATCCATTGGCTCCCTAAAAAGCTTTGGTGGTATGCTTAAGGTTTGGGGTCTGAAAAGTTGATCCTACAACGGGGTAAGAATAAATCTCAGTAAGCCAACCCTAAATCTAGACTAGGCCATTGGTATCTCTAGGCACTTTTGGAAATAAGCAATGTTCAATCAATTAAGTCATAAGGCAAAGGGCACGTTACAAGTCAATTGATGCAAAAATCTTCATAAAATAAACAATTCAAGGCTAAGCGTCATATTCTGACACTTAATAAATTATAACATATAAGTGTCGTTATCTTTATTACGGCTCCCATTCCAATGGCTCAGCCCGCGTAATAACACCTCAGGCTTAATTAATTAACGAACCTGTGTTAGTATGCCTCAGGTCTCTAGTGCCATTTAAGACTCGCGTTACTACACCTCAAGTCGATCCAGCATCTAACGCCTCAGGATGCCTTTAAACCCAGCGTTTAACGTCTCAAGGTACAATACGGTCTTAAACCCATGAATCATTCAGTTAAGGCTAAATACCAGAAGTTGCACGATACAAAATTCAAGAATGCAAATCAGCCCTTTAACCCCTAACTTCAATTCCATGGAATCGCATTATCACACTTAGTAAATGGGTAACCTTTTTAATACATCATGATCGAGTACAACTCGATTTGGCACCAAACTCACTATCGAACCCTTGAAACATCCATGGCCGAATCTTATAGGGTTCCATTAGCCTATTCTCTCATTCAATTCACTATTTTTCACACATGGCCGAACATAACATTGTAGGATAATCAAATAAGACACTTAATCTGACATTTATCATTCAAGGTCAAAATTATACAATTCATGGTAAATGACTAAATGTCCTATTTCACAAGCATTAGTATACGGTCAAATAGCAGTAGGGAACATCCACATTTAATGCAATAAATCACAATATCATGACATGCCGAACACATAGGAATTTCACTAATCAATCATTAGATATCTAAGTTAATAACCCATTCTAGGCATTTCGGCCCCCATGTGCCATCTCCAACCGAACTCCTACACTATCATTCATCATGGATTGAAGAATTTCAAGTCATAGAGCATGCAAATCACAATCAGTCCATAGGGTCAGATTCGGTCTCTAGGAATGCTTCACCATTTCAACCATGAAAAACATCGAATAAAGCATCAAACTTGCCTCTTACAAATGAATGCGATTCTCCAGGATCAAACAAGGCCTAGGCAGCATGATCACATAAAGTAACCGTACCTGTGACCACGCTAGGCGTGCTCTCTGCCTTCTTACGTGCCACTGTATATACTCGTCCCTGAGTAGGCGGTCTATTCAGATTGTTCTGTGGGGTTATAATCGGCGGTCCTGCCTACAATCGGGGCCCTTGAAATTGTGATCCCAGGACTTGGCTCGGGCAGTTCCTCATCTGATGGCCTAGCTGGCTACATTTGAAATATGCACTCGTCTTGCTTGGGCAAGGTCCATTGCCATTTCGCCTTCCACATAGGCGACAGTTCCAGTTCGATTGGTGGGCAGGCTTACGAATGTTCTTCCTAACCAGCAAGTTGAAACGGCGGTTATTCGCCACCGGTCTTTTGTCAAATTGACGGTTGTCTCTAGCTAGAGTAAACCGCGACCCAGATGCGGTAGCTCTTTCCTTCAAGTCTCTTTCGATCATTTGGCTCCATTCATATATTTCTTTATAGGTTCTCAAATTCATGGCCACCATCTCGCTACGAAGGTCCGGCCTCAGTCCATCTCAAAACATTCGCGCCTTATCCAATGGATTCTCAACCAGCCTTTGCGCGTACCTTGACAACCTAGCGAACTCAGCTTCGTACTGATCTACAGTCAGCTGATTCTAGCGAAGCTGTTGGAACTCTACCAGTTTTCTCTCCTGAGAAGTTTCCTAGAAGTATTTATCGTTAAACGCACCGATGAAGGTGGCCCAAGTAAGGGCAGTGCCTTCTGGGAAAACTCCTCCTTTACTGGCATTCCACCAGTCGTTAGCGGTACCCTATAGTTGGTAGATCGCTAGAAGCACTTTCTCTTTTTCCGTGCATCTTAAGACTCTAAAAGCCTTCTTGAGTTTCTCTATCCATCGAGGCGCCATCTTCGGGTCTCTGGTGCCATCAAACTAAGCCGGCTTTAGTTTCATGAACTGTTCAACCAGTTGGCCCATCTGGCGGTTTGCATTATCGTTTCCTTACACGTCACCGCCTCCCTGGCCCTAACCATTATTCCCATTGTTCCCATTTGCCAGATTGGCAGCAACAACGGTAGCCTCAGCAGCTTGGGCGACAGCAGCAACTCTCTCTTGAGCCTATCTGCCCATTAGGTTCCCAATTTCCTCTAGAACTCTGAGGACTCCATCAACTCCAGGGTATTCCACTATCTGTGGCCCCTAGCTAGAAGCTCCCCTGGTTCCCCTATTCTGATTGTTCATCACTTAAGACACCTGAATCACTATAATTCCATCCAAGAATTAGAGACCTAAACCATATATTTAAGTCTAACAATTCTATGTTACGTAGCCAGGCATCAATCACAATCAAGTACTCAATTATAAAACAACCATCAGGAGTACCATATTCAATAAATCACAGTCATAACTCAAGTCCAGGCGCATCTACAACTTAGTAAAGTCATAATCAGCTATTCACTCCTCAATCAAGTATACTTCAAACAACACTTAGTGCCCAGTACGAAGCTTTATAGCCTTATAATCACCAAAGGAGATGCCAATTCGATATGTCAATCACAAGCGCTAATTCACATGACATGCATTTCGTGTCTTAACTCTAGGCGGTTCTTAAGGTCTTGCTACCCAGTCATCCTCAAATCATCACTACTTATCACTCCAGTCCTCAATTAACTTGGATTGAGCTGACTTTGTTATGATACCACTTAAACGGGGATGTCACGCCTCGCGTCCTTACGAGCGTGCTAACATCCCGCAATCGAACAAACAATCGCACTATCCCAGAATCGAGTGGCTTTGTGATGGACAAATGAATTCAAATGCACATGCATAAACGACATACATACTCCGTACAGTACAATATAAAGATGACTCAAGATGATAAAACACTTAAACATAACTTGATTAAATAGCAGTTTAGCAACTTAGTCAACAGCAGGGAATACATAACTGGGCTCGAAGGGAACTATGGACTTAGTCAAAAGAGTACATCTAGTCCGGCCATGACACTCTTATCCTAAAGGGTGTCTCAAAAAGTTAGGTATCACAACTACACCTAAAGGCCGGGTCCGCTATCGTGTAAGTAGTCCTCGTCAGCCACAGGATCGTACTCCGCAGAAGCATCTGACTTCAAGTCCATGATTCTTCCTCCGGGTCAGATTCTATGTCCACAGGCCCATCAAACTCGTCTGCACTCATCTCCGGCTCGGTCTCAGATTCCAGCTCGACGTTAAACTCTTTTTCTAGCTCTCGAGTCAGATTCCTCAACATCAGAGGGCTCCACGACTTCCACGTCTTCTGTCGACTCCGGGGGTTCTAGCTGACTGGTCTTGGGTTTACCTTCTGGATGGAATACCTCACCGTCAGGGGATTTAGCGCTGCACCATCTTGAAATCACACTTTAAGGCACGTCGAAGCTCCTCAAGGGTCTGTCTATCACGTCTCCATCCCGATAGAACCAAGTCTCAAAATAATGTGACTCCCAATCGTCATCACCTTCGTCAACCCATACATGCTCCCTTTCCTAATGTAAGTCTTACCTAGACCTACAAGGTACTCAGTTACCGACTTCTAGATATCCATCGGCTCCCCAAAATGCTTTGATAGCATGCTTAAGGTTTGGGGTCTGAAAAGTTGATCCCACGACGGGGTGAGAATAAATCTCAGTAAGCCAACCCTAAACCTAGACTAGACCATGGGTACCTCTAGGTACTTTTGGAAATAAGCAATGTTCAATCAATTAAGTCATGAGGCAAAGGGCACGTTACAAGTCAATTGATGCATAAATCTTCATAAAATAAACAATTCAAGGCTAAACTTCGTATTCTGACACTTAATAAATTATAACATATAAGTGTCGTTATCCTTATTATAGCTCCCATTCCAGTGGCTTGGCCTACGTAATAACGCCTCAGGCTTAATTAATTAACAAACCCGCATTACTACGCCTCAAGTCGTTCCCGCGTCTAACGCCTTAGAATGCCTTTAAACCCTGCGTTTACCGCCTCAAGGTACAATGCGGTTCTTTGTTGAGAGAATTTGCAGATGTGTTTCTCAAGGTACAATTCGGTTCTTTGCTCATGGTTGAGAAAAAAAGTAGGATTGAGAAACCCTTGCAACCCAAAATGGGTTCTTTGTTGAGAGAATTTGCAGATGTGTTTCTGGAGGAGTTGCTGACTGGATTCCCTCCAATTGAGGAGAATTGAGCACTACATTAATTTATTACCTGGTGGTTCTCTTTCGAACAAAGCAGCGTACCGATGTAATCCGAAAGAGATAAAGGAGTTGCAGCGGCAAGTCAATGACCTTATTAAAAAGGGCTATGGTCAAGAAAGTGTGAGCCCATATTCTGTTTCGACTTTACTTGTGCCAAAGAAAGATGGCTAATTCAGAATGTGCGTGGATAGCAGAGCCATTAACAACATCACCTTTAAGTATAGGTACCTTATCCCTAGACTTGATGATATGTTTGATGAACTGTATGGTTCAACTATATTTTCAAAGATAAACTTGTGGAGTGGCTATCACCAAATTCGAATGCGAGAAGGTTATGAATGGAAAACAGCTTTCAAGACGAAAGGAGGCCTCTATGAGTTGCTGCTTATGCCATTCAGATTTTCTAATGCTCCGAGTACATTCATGAGGCTTATGAATGAGGTCCTTCGTCTTTTTATAGGTCACTATGTTGTTGTACACTTTGATGATATTCTTGTGTATAGTAAAAGTAAGGCTAAGCATGTTCCTCACTTGAGATACGTATTTGATATTTTGAGGCAGCGTAAGCTCTTTACAAAGATGGAGAAGTGTGAATTCTTCTCTTCCAACGTTGTATTCCTTGGTTATGCGGTTTCTAAGGATGGAATCTCCGTTGATCAGTCCAAGGTGGAAGAGATAAGATCGTGGCCGACACCAAAATCTATCACTAATGTAAGAAGTTTTCATGGTCTTGTATTTTTTTATTGTAGATTTGTGAAGAATTTCAGTACTATTGTGGTCCCATAACTGAATGTATGAAGAAGGGTTCTTTCGAATGGACAAAGGCTGCTCATAACGCATTCGAAGCAATTAAACAGAAACTTTATTCGAAGTTCTCATCCATCATTTCAGATTTCAAATATGGAAGTCATGGTGTTTATTCTGCTCAAGATGGGTTCCTCTTTAACGGTAACAAACTTTGTATGCCAAATAGTTCCTTTAGAGACTTAATGTGTGACATTCTAAATTTCGCCCTATCTCGAAGCTTATTATTGAATGAATGCCTATCGATGTATTTCAGTAAATCTCACTCAAAATTGATCACTCTTGAGTCGACTAACCAAAGGGGAATGGCTAACTAGGATTCAAGTACGTAGACTAAAGAAACTCGACCATGGACTGGTACTTGGACCATAAAGATTGCCGGTAGAGTATTTTGTGCCAATAGAGGCCGATCGAAGAACGGTTTTAGAATGATTTGCTAGCATTATGCATTTGGTCTACGGGTGAATCCGTATGACCATAGTATGATTTGCAAATTAACCTAAACCGATTTCTAACAATTGTAACCTTTGAGACTAGCGATAAACCCTCGCAATTATATGACAACCAAAGTCATCATGACTCGAGTAACTCTTAAATGTGACATTTGTCGTGGGTCGATAAGCGTAATTCTTAAGACCCCCTCGTTAGTCTAAGATGCACCAGAATGACAAACGATTGGATTTGGCCACAAATCGGACTTCGAGATTGGAGGCCGGACATTCAAGGATTTCAATATCAATAATTTGGACGTTGCCCCATTGAAAACTATTAAAGTTATGATTCACCCCATATTGATTAGAAAAGTGGAATTTTGGACCGGCGATTAGAAATTACCCATTTACCCCTAGAATAATACTCTTTCTCTTAGAAATAGGCAAGGGCAAGATAGTATTTTGTTTGTCCCTTTTCATGGCCGAATTTAAGAGGGCTTGATGGTCAATTGGCTTCTTAAAATTATGAGAAAGAAAACAAAAGAGGGTAGGGGTCCATTTGAAGGGATGTGAGCAAAAGACAAGTCCCTTAAAATCCTCAACCATAAAGTCTTTTCTAGAATGCTTAGGTAGGGGTCCCCTTGAGTGGATTTGTGAGAGAACACCAGCCTTCATCTTCCTCTTTCTCTTCAAATTTCGATCACCAACATCAGACCATTCTCTCTTCCATTTTTGCCTTGGTTTTTCTCTCAACTCTCTCTCTCTCTCGGCTCTCTCATGCCCAACCCCTGCCGGCCACTCCTCTTCCATCGACCACCACTTCCACCACCTCCATCGCATCCATCCATGCCTCGAATCACCCCCATGAGACACCGGAACTCCACCGAACCACCATTGACCAGAATCGAAACCGCAAGGCATCAAGGGCTATTCTTGGGAGTTTCTTGGATAACTCAAGGTAAACCACTCCCAATGCCTATTTTATTATATTAGAAGGTTAGAGATTGAAGTTGAGAGTGTTATTAATGGATGTCTTTGGTCATTTCCGTGTAAAACTCAAGGAACCAAATCTGACCTTCACCAAACCGGTCTGAACCGTGGACTTCGCAGCTTCATTGTTCGGTTTTCCTTGGCTAATACACTTTGGTAAGTTAGTTCTAAACCCTTCCTAGGACTTTAAGATACTAAGAGGCAAGTTTGATGCTTTATTCGATGTTTTTCATGGTTGAAATGGTGAAGCATTCATAGAGACCGAATCTGACCCTATGGACCGGTTGTGATTTGCATGCTCTATGACTTTAAATTCTTCAATCCATGATGAGTGGTAGTGTAGGAGTTCGGTTGGAGATGGTACATAGGGGCCGAAATGCCTAGAATGAGTTATTAACTTAGATATCTAATGATTGATTAGTGAAATTCCTATTTGAGACTTTATGTGTTCCGCATGTTATGGTATTGTGATTTATTGCATTAAAATGTGGATGTTCCCTAATGCTATTTGGCCGTGTACTAATGCTTGCGAAATAGGACACTGAGTCATTTACCATGAATTGTACAATTTTGGCCTTGAATGAGAAATGACGGATTAAGTATCTTATTTGATTATCCTACAATGGTATGTTTGACCATGTGTGAAAAATAGTGAATTGAATGAGAGAATATGTTAATGGAACCCTATAAGATTCAGCCATTGATGTTTCAAGGGCTCGATGGTGAGTTTGGTGCCAAATCGAGTTGTACTCAATCATGACGTATTAATAGGTAATCCATTTATTAAGTGTGATTATGTGATTCCATGGAATTGAAATTGAGGGTTAAAGGGCTGATTTGCATTTTTGAATTTTGTATTGTGCAACTTCTGATATTTAGCCTTAACTGAATGATTCGTGAGTTTAAACTTGCTTTTGTTTACTAACGGCTCTCTCAACTAGAGTTTTATTCAAGAACATATATTCTCCTTTTTAGTGTTTCCTTCCCCAGGTTTATTTTTGTGGATCAAAGAGGGGCTTAAAAGTGCAAGAGCGGTGTGTTTCTGTTCCTTGTGAAATGAGAAAGTATTTCGATGGCCATCATCTATAGCTTTTCTATCAAATTGCTAAGGCCTTCCCAACAATAAGTGGCATGCATCCAAAGGAATAATATCACATAAGACATGATCTTGGTAACGCTTGCCAATAGAGAACAATATAAGAGCATGTTTGATTACCTAGAGATTACTTCCTTTGCTAATCCATTGAAACTTGTACAGTTGAGAATGCTTAGAAGTTAGTAGTTTCAACTTCTCAATCATGTTTGTTGATGGCACATTGGTGCAGCTTCCTCCATCAATGATCACCATACATACTTTGCCGTTGATTGTTCAACGTGTTTGGAAGATTTTCTCCCTTTGTTCATCTGCATTTGCTACAACCATAGTGTGTAAAGCCCTCCGTATAACTAGCGCATTGTCTTCATCAACTTCCTCCACGATCTCATCATTCGTTTCGGCCGGACTCCTCTTTTTCTTGTTTAGCCCCTTGAAGTTCCGAATTAATTGCTTCAATTTCTTGAATGGTCATCACCCTCCGATTAGGACAATTAACCTAAAAAATGCCCATAGTTGTGGCATTTAAAGCATTTCCTTCCTTCTCCGTCGGGTTTCTCGGGAAATTCTTTGGAAGGTTCTGCTGCTTTCTCCTTGGCTTTATCCTTCGACGTACTCTCACCCTTGTTAGAAGTAGTACCCTCGAAGAAGGAAGTTCTCTTTGTCGAGGATCTGGTTAGTCATCCTTTCTTCACTTGTTTCTCCACCTTATGGCCAGTTTGCAAATATCCTCAAAGGTCCAATATGATTGAATCTCAACCAAATCTTTGACATCCTGATTCAATCCTCCGAGGAAACAAGCAATGGTTTGTTCTTGTACTTTCGGAATATCCATCTCATAAGGAGTTGCTCAAATTCCCTAATGTATTCTTCCACACTTAATCCATGTTGTTTAAGAGAATTTGGCTTTAGAAATAGATCTTGCTTATAGTTTACATGCAAGAATCCTTTTTTCATAAGCTTCTTGAGTTTTTCCCAAGATTTAACTCTACTTTTTCCTTCCTGGGCCATATGATTTTTCAAGTTCTCCCACCAAAGCGAAGCATATTTTTAAATTTAAGAATGACAACCTTACATGTCTTTTCATCCGTGATTTGAACTCAAATACTAGTTCTATAGCATGCAGTTAATCAATAAAATCATCAGGGTTAAGGCTACCTTCAAATTCAGGCACCTCTACTTTATGTAACAGTCGTTGTTGTTGTTTCTCCCTCTTTTCCTTCTAACTCGATAGTCTGAATTGCTAAAATCACCTCCTGTGTCGTTGGATTCAACATGGGAATCTGAACGAGAATCGTCACGGCATGGACGATTAATGGGAGGTTCCCGCGATGGCGGGTATTATCTCCCTCAATTCTCCAATAAGGTGAGAACTCGCTCCTTTTGTTGCTGCAAAGTGTTTATTGTAAAATCTCACTTTTCATTATAGGCTTGTTCCAAAATCAAGCCTCTCGTAACATTGTCATCTCCCATTGTAAAATTAGCAAAATTAGGAATCACTCAAGACGAGTTCAACCTAGAGCTCTGATACCAATTTGATGCATGTGTTAGGTGAAAGAATTGTTGTGAGTGATTATGGATGGAAAGTGAGAATAAACTAGAGCAAGTGAGGAGGGAAAAAGTTGATTGAAGAAGGTAAAAAAGGGTACAATCAAATCAAGGCCTAAAGAAAGCACCACCAGCTAAGAATCAAAATCAAGATTCGAATAGAAGCTCACCACCAAGGTTTAAAGGAAAACCACCAATCAAGACTAAATGACTTTTGATTTCATCACTGTGGAAGAATCCAATTTTCAAGGTTAAAGGAATCGAAATAAAACAATTCAACTCACAAAGAGGAACTCTCATTCATTCATCATATGTGTATTAGAATGGAGAATACCCCTCTAAATATAGAAAGACTAAGACAAAGTAAAAGGAAAATAAAAGACAAAATTTCGTCTACCAGCCTTGCACAGCCAATAACAACCCTAAAAGATCTACTAATTGTAAAGGAAACAACTCTAATTAGCTACTAATTAATATGTAATTTGTTGGCTTTCAAATCAACAAGTAATCAATCAAGATAAGATTTGAAATCAGCAACCAATCACATCTTCATTGATTGACCATCAAATCAGCATGTAATCAATCAAGATAGTTGGAAATCAACGATCATTCATATCTTGAATATGTCTTTGAATATTCAATCAATCGGTCAACACTTAATTTAGCGAATCATCGTGGAATCAACAGAAATCAATCTAGTGAAGTGATTATCTTATTGGAAAGGAAAGAAATGAACTTTACTATCAACAATCCTCATCGATAATCTTTAAGTAGACACAATCCACCGAAGCAAGTTGTGATCAAAATCAGCCTTGGTCTGAACAAATAATGATTGTGCATAACCTGCGGATGAAATCAAGAATTGCTTGTTAACACCAAATGTATCATTAGTGACAACATCGAATGCTACCGCATCAGGGTCGGGGCCCTCTCCCTACTCTGGCGAGGGTGGTCAACAGGCCCTTGCTTCTGTCCGACAAGGTTGTTAGCCCCTCGAAACTGGATTAGCTTAGAGAAAAAGTGACTTCTAGCTCCTTTCAGGCAGCCTAAGTAACGAGAAAGAGGGAACAATTACTTGTCTGAAGTTGTGATGGCCGATATAGCGTATTCGGCTTGAGACTGCACGGTGCTCTAGACTTTGAAGGAAATAGTCCGGGCTTTTTCCCTAAAGAAAATAGTTTTGAGTAAGTACTTCGTAGACGGAGGTTCTTTTCCTCATCTCTCGGCCTGCTCATCACTCTAATTCTTCTCTTTGATCCTTTCCATGCTTCTCAAGGAGAGGACTTTCTTTCCCAACCAAGGGTAGAAGTAAGTGAACTACTCCTTCCCTCTGCCCAAGTCTGAGGTAAGCTCCGTCAAGAGCTTCCTCATCCGCTCTGTAACAATGTCTTTCAACTTTTTTTTTCTTTTATGTAGGTCAATGAGGATCAAGGACCCATTCCTTTCTTTTTAAAGAAATAGGGCTTTTTCACTACTTTTGCCAATCAAAGGAAGGAACATTAGGTTCTCTTTCTCATTTTTTGGTTAGGAAAGAACTTACTCAGTAATCTACCTCATTGTTAGAGGAAGGAATCAAAGCAACCGCTGGAAGGAAGCCTAATGGTATAATTTCACAAACCATGCTTGAGATGCTTCCTCCTTAGGTGAGGCGCTGGCGACCTCGGTGACCCAAGCCATCTCCCCATCGACGTTGGGGCGATGACCACATGCAAGAGGGCAGCCCCTTCCTGCCAATGTGTTTTTTTTTCACTTTTAATTTTTAAAATTTTTAATTTAATTTAACTAAAAATTAGGTCAAAAGTACATTTTGACGAAAATACCCCTCATCGATCGAAATATTTATATGGCCGACCGGCAAAGTGAGACCCTTGTTTGAAAAGGCTATGGTGACTTTAGGTCTTTTTTGAGACAATTAAAAGCATTTCAGACCCTTAGTTGAAATAAAGACAACTTTCATGCCTTTATTAAGAAAATGAGAGCACTTGGAGCTTTTATTTGATATTTTTTCCTGAGAAATTGTATCTTTGCAGTAAATCATTTCAATTTTTTTTTTCTGAATTCAACTTGATGGGAGGGGCATTCGTCAATAAATTGTCAGGTGATTAGGGCAGAAAGATAGAATACCCATTTATGGCATGTTGGGTAACAATTCAAATCCTTTGATTCATATTCTTTCACTCTGATGAATAAAAAAGTATAGAATTATGTTTGAAAATATAAATTATTTTTTGTTTTGTTTCGAGTGGCGGATGTCAGCAATTCGAGTTCACTTATCTCCAACTCGTGAACATAGCCGATACAAAGCTATATGATAATAGTTGATTTTTTTTTTATTCAGCAGTTCCACCTATGATTCATCATTGATGGACGTTGATAAGACACTTCCATTAATTCTATTCGCGAAAACAGAATTAAGAAGTAACAAAAAAATAACGTCTTTATTTCCAGGAACAGAATCGAAAATAGTGCCATTTTAGAAAGAGACTACTACTGGGCAACACTCCTGCTGACGTCGGTCATACCAAACACATATATCTACTTTGTCTATTTCGAGAATAGAAATTTTGTGCAGTTATCAAACGTGTTCTTTTGCTAAAAAATAATTCTCGGAAACAAAATCAAAAAAATCATTTCTAGTTAGAAATTATTCCAAAAAATAAAAATGTTACCAAACATGTCCTTAGAAAATTATTTTGGCCATTCAATATATCTTCGATGACGTTACATTCACATAAAACGCCCTAAAGATGTCTTCTTACATTTGATTATGTTTGATCTTTAAGTTTTATTATGGACACAAGGACACCTTAAGTGCTAATATATGTACGGCACTCATTTTGGTGTCAACATTTTTTTGGGATCACTTAGGCTGCACATGACAATACTTCTCTACCTTAAAGTGACTTCTGACCAAAAGTTGATTTCTCTACTTCTCCTTAAAATCAAAAGTTGATTTTCCTACTTCAGTTTCAAATTGACTTCTGATCAGAAAAATTCATTTGGTAACGGTTGAAATTTTCTAGTTTTTAAATGTTATTAACAAAATTTTTGGCGACGATGGTCGGGCAGCGAGGGATGGCGATGGTGGATGATGGCAACTGGCGACGACGGCGATGGCTCGCGAGTGGAGGTTGACGACGACGAGCGGCGAGAGCTGTAACGGAGGTGATTGGCGGGCAGCAACGAGCGGCGGCGGCGACCTGCGGCAATGAGCGGCGGCGGGCGGGTGTTGGCCACAACGGACATCAATATGGTCGAAGAAGTGATTTCTTTGCTGATAAGTAAAATTTTATTTTTCAAAGTTGGCCAAAAATCTTACAAAAAGTAGAAAATCTAATCAAAAGTTACTATTTTACCAAACGCATTTTTACTACGATAATATTTTTACCAAACGAATTTCTCTACCAGATTGACTTCTGGCAGAGAAATTAAAAAGTAGAAGTGTTATCACCAGGGGCTTAAGTGTCAAATCGAAGAAAAAACGATCATTTTAGTACCAACAGTGGGAAATTCCGGAGATATCACAGGAATTGGCACTTAAATAATTATTTTTTAAAAAAATTGACATGTAAGTGATAAAAAAAAATGATCACTTTAGTGCTAATGACAAGAAATTTCGTCGATCTCACCGAAGTTGGCACTTAAATAATCATGTTAAAATTAGCCCTCGACTGATCCAAAAAAGTATTGGCACCAAAGTGAACGTTGTACATAAATGAGACATTCTTTTGTCTTTTGTTATGTATCAGTTTTCTTCATATGCTTCCCCAGTTTACATGAGTAGTTTTTGAATTTTTGGGTGTTTTTGTATAAGTAAAAGAATTTGCAATAAGGTGAAAATGAGTAGTCTTCAAACTTTCACGCGTCTGATTAGGTGAAAATGATTGACCAACATAAAATCATGAATAGTCAAAGAAGATGTGCATTCTTTCAATTAGAATAATGAATCTAACCTGACAAGGAGAAAAATAGCTTTTTGAAAAAATGATTTGTCAAAAAATATTTTTATTTATCACATTGTTTTCTCCAAAACGAAAACATTATTATATAGACACATATAGACGTGGCCGGTTCTATGAAATGCTGGTTCCTGGCGGTTCCAAGCCAGATTCCGTTCCCTTTTTTAATTTAATTTTTAAAATAATATAATATAATATATAATGTAAAAAATTATAAATTATAAATTGTAATCAAATTATACATTGTAATAAAATTTAGGAGAAAAAAAAGAGGAATGGGCTTGAACTTAATAAATTGTCATTAAGCGTCTACATATCTTATTAGGGATAGAGGAATTAAAACCCATGCAGTTATTTTACCTTTGATAACCTCAACTTAGCTCATCGAAAATCGTCGCTACCCGTTGTGGTATCCGTGTCGGTGGTTTCTTCACAATCCTCACTGAAGAATTCGTGTTGTCGATCCAGCTCTTGATGTCGAAATTTAGCTTTTGTCTAATTATCGATACAAGTTCGATCCTCCCAGATTCCAGACTTAACTTAAACGGTTATAATCCAAAATCAATCCTCCAATGCTAAATGTTTGTTCAACTGCAATTGTTGAAGAAGCGGTTGTTAATGTCCGTCTTGCGAGGAGAGCAAAAACTAGGAATTGAGTTGAATGGTTCTTCCACCACTTCAGAATTTTGAAATCTATGTTGTGTTTGGAAGCACAAAACTCAAAAGCAATGGTTAAATCATTTTCTAGTTTGGAAATAGTACTTGTTGTCCCCTTTTATTTTTTGCCTATTCATGAGCATGAGCATTTTGTACCATCTACCAAGTGACCCATCCACATCGCATGGTGAGGCAATAGGTTGGGAAGATCCAATACCAATTAAACCATATCTACTATAAAATTCATTATATAATGCTACTATAGCGTGTTTAACCCCTCACTTTGTATAATTAAAATATCTATTGCTTTATCCAAACGTAAACAAGCGTAATAATAATAATTCAGATAATCTAATGAACCATCTAATTTAGTACGTAGATCGAAAATAATATCAACCAAATAAATAAGAGGAATGTTGAAATAACAAAGCAATAAATTTTCTCGCATTACTAAAATAATCAGAGCTAATTCGGTATCTTTTTCATAATCAATAAAAAAAATAGCAATATTAACACACTCTATTAAAAATAAATGCGTAGTAAGATAATAAATACCATATAAAGTATCAGTAGCATCATTAAAAATTTTCAAAAAATTTTTAAAAAAATTGGCAATCATTCCAATGTTGTAGGAATAAAGCAAAATCGGGACCATTATTCGAAATAAACATACATAATAAATCTTTGTACTTAAAAGATTGACGAAACAACTCATAGGTAAAAATTTTAACGAGCCAGAATTCTTTTGGAAATCCTTTTGTCCTTCTCCCATGTTCTTTACAAAATTTGCTCTATGATTTCATAAATTGAGGACGGCTCCGTAAAAATTTAATTGCATTCTTTATTGAGGCGAGAGAATTCTCAAGAGTTCATAAATCATCTTGTACACATAAATTTAAAACATGACAAGCACATCTAATGTGAAAAATTATCCATCAAAAGTGGGTTTACAAATATTTTCTAATTCGAGGATGGAAGCAGTATTTGCCGAGGCATTATCAGAACCAATTGAAAAAATTTTATTAATCAAATTATATTCTTCTAAAACTTGCCTAATTATTTTATAAATATTAATGGATGTATGCCTTTTATCAAAAACTTGAAATGCAAGAAGTCTTTTTTGAATGGTCTAATCGTCACATATCCAATGACATGTGAGACCCATATAAGAATGAATTTGCCAAGGATCAGTCCAAATATCGCTACCTATATGTACATGTCCATTGAAATCCGTAAAAAAAACTTGTCAAACCTTTTTTTATAAGCCTTTAAAAGTTCGCGTCTAAGAGTAGTTTCGAAGCAGATGGTACTTGCGGAGCCAATGCAGTGTTTACCAAAAATTTCAAATTAAAAATTTCACTAGTAATAAACGGAGCATGTTCATGGGTAACATATTCAGCTAATGTTTATTTATAAAGTGCATTAGTGTAACGAAATAAAGGATAGAGGTTAGGATTGGCGAACCCGGAAATTTGTTGTTGGCTAGTGTCGATCCCCGCTTGCGTTAGATGTTATTTCGTCAGATTTCAACAAAATGTTCCATAGCTATCTCCTTTAGAAAAATTTTATGATTTTGGACAATTTTTATAGTTTATCTAAAACTTACCCTCGCTTTCATGTAGCTTGTCGAAGTGTTGCCATAAGTCGGACGTACCCTCTCAAGCCTTCAGTTCCGGCTCATTTGTTGTCAACATTTCTTCAACACAAGAAGGAGGATAAAGACTTTATTGCGTTGGGAAGTACTCGACGTTGGGATTGGGAACATAGTTGACATTATCATCCTCTCTGTCCAACATGTATATTCACGAGGATCAAATTGAGGATGAGAAAAATTGAATTCTTTCATCGGGCTCTTTTCAGTATTTCTACTTTAACTTTTTATTTTTTGAGAGAATTGATCAAAAAATCGATTCAGAGAATTGAGATGGGCTTGACTCATTTGAGAGAATTAAGCGGATTTGGGAGAATTGAAATAATTTGAGAGAATTGAGATGAGAGGATTGTGAGACAAATGAAAGGTGGGGAATGATATTTATAGAAGGGGGTATAAGTTGTAAAAAAAAAAAGGGAGAGGGGGGTGCTCGCCGTTGCATTGCAATGGCCATAAATCTAGTCATTGCATGTAGAGGTGAGCATGGTTCCCGAGTAGAACCGGGAACTAGAGAACCGAACCGCTGGTTCTGGTCCGATTCCCAGTTATGATGTGCCCGGATCTTATTCTCGGTTCCTCATTTTGAAGAACCTGTGGTTCTGGTTCTCGGTTCCCCTATGGAATTTACCTAGAACCGGAACCAGAACTGTATACGTTGTAAAAAAAAAAAAAAAACCCTAATTTCCTATGTCAAGACTTTCCTCAACGACACAACACTTCGAGTCCCAACCCCTCCCCCTCTGCGATGGTCTTCGACTCCTCTCCTGCTAGGCGATTCATCAAATCAGCTCAAGGATCTAAAGGATTGACGATGGTTGGCGACTTGGAAGGCTTCAACTTTGAGCAGAGGCATGGCAAAGACAAAGTGCAGGTGGCCAGGGCCTGGAGGATCGGCGACGGCCGGAATTTGATGGTCGAGTGCGTCGTCAACATCAGTCTCTTCTCCGATTGCATCGATGCGTACGCCCGCAACACAACTCCAGCATCTTCGCCACCGATACCATGAAGAACACGGTACCTAATTGCTTCCCTCGTTTGAGCTGGCCACGGTGGTTGATGTGAATCGTCTCTCTACTCTTGTCTTGTCGGTGATGTAGACGGGTGTGTTCGTTTAATCGTGTGGCTTGCTATTTACTCCGGCTAAGGGCACTAGTGAATTATGGCGAGTAGCAACTTGTTTTTCGTAATAGCATCTTTACAATCTGGTCTGACGAGGTTGGAGCTTTAATTAGGTGTACATGAAGGCAAAGGAATGCTTAGAGCAACTCTTGGCGGAGCATTTTGCAATTTTGCTTGCCAAGCATTTCACGTCGTTCTATAAAGAGGTTTGCACTTGCCTTATTCTGGGAAAGGATATCAGAAGACAATCTAGTTGTCTCTGTAATGGATTTTACTGTGTAGCCAGACAAGGTTACCGTATCTTGCTATTGTTACAGATAAAAATATGGGATTATAATTTGGAATAATTATGTTTCACCATTCGAAATCGGTTGTATTTGGAGATCTTGTTAGGGATGGGAGCCATGACATAAACTCATGACTGACCATGGCCGAAATAGTCGCAAAGAAAATCAAGAAGTGGTTATTAATAGCTCAAAGGCATTGATTGAGATGGTATTAGATGATCTGGTGATAGGGAATACTAAGTTTGCATGGTCTTGTTGTCTGCCTTAGAAGACAACATCGTTGTTGGTTAGCCTGTGCATCATATGTCCGTGCGTTATTATCATATAAGCATGCTATTGATAGGTGGGTTTATGTGGCTTCTAATGGCAAATCTGAGGGACCATGGTGGCACCTAAAGTTATGATACATTATTTGGATCTAACTAGGAACACTAACCTGTGAATGACTGGGAGAATCAATTATCAGATCCGGTTTAAGTTTGCATATCCATTAAAAAAAAAATCTCTTATCGTGGCTCGGCAGGTTCTAGAGTACCCTAGAACCGGATCTGGAACCTGTAGTAGGATAGGTTTCAGATTCCAAAAAATTAGAAACCTATATTAGCAAGTTTCAGGTTTTAGGTGAAACCTGGAATCGCTCACCTCTAATTACATGAGGAAAGAGCCCAACGGCTTTTTCCCCCACGTCCCACAGACCCCACACAAACCCACACACACACACACACACACACATATATATATATATATATATATATATATATATATTATGGTTTGAAATCGGCCCGAAACCACTGGTTCTAGGTCGATTCCCAAAATTATGGAACTGAAACCGGCCCTTGAAGTCTGGTTTCGGTTCTGAACTGTGGGCCCGATCAACGGGCCGATTCTAGGCTGATCAACGAGCCAGTTTCGCGTCGGTTCCGGGCCCATAGTTCAGAATAGCCACGTCTAGACACATTCTTTTTTATCCTTCTGCCAAAGTTCAGTCACTCTTGAAGTACATAATGTAACCCTATTGACATGAATTGATTATAAGATGCAAAGAAAATATTTGACACCCGTTTTACCCCTAGTCATTATGTAAAATTATTTTACGTTTAGAGCTTTTACTGAAATTAATGATTGGGAAAACACTTGTATATTATGTAATTATAACTCAAGGTGTCTTAGGATTTCTAGATAGATTTATAAACGCATGAAGCTTAACAGGCAAAAATTGAGCGTGATAATATTGGTAATTCTGCATTTTTGCTCAATGCTTTAGATCCTTGAATTAATTTAATATGAAATACAATAGTTCAATATTACATATTTCTAGGGGTGTCAATGGGCCGTGTCTCTGCTCAACCCGAGCCTGCCCGAATGGAGCAGTACCATAATCGGGCCAGCCCAAACCGGGCCAAGTCAAGCCGATTTCTTTTTCTTTCGTTTTTTAGTTTTTTTTTAATTAAAATCAATTAATAAATCCTTAAAATGAAAGAATATAAAAATAAATTAAAAATATATATTAAATATAATTGGGCGGCGGGCCGGCCCAGCCCAAGTGCCAAACCCGGCCCGAAACTTCAAGAAAATTTTAGGCCGGGCCGGGCCGGCCCGCTTAACGCGGGTACATTTCACACTCCCTGCATATTTCTTTTGTCATTGTGAAGTGCCACATGAATGCAATTGGACCGCAAGAAAAAACAAGAACTGGTAGCCTTGGTAATGGATTCTGGAGCTTGCGTATGTCAAATTGGGAGGGATTATCCCTTTATTCTCTGAAGACCTTTTCATAATAAAGATTCCTAAAAAGGGTATATATACCGTTGGAAATTTCAGTGGAGCATCAGTTCGTGTAGCTTTAATTAAAGGGTTAATACTATCAAAAACTTCAAACTGATACAGTTATGACAATTTTACCTCAAATTATTTTTTTGACTATGAAAAACTTCAAACTAATATTCATGTGACAAATTTATCCCAAACTGGTGCAACTGTGACAAATTTTCACTTTGTTAGTTTTCCTTAAATTTTTCCGTTGAATTGCTGAATTGAATGAATCGTGATAATTATCAAGTGTATACGTTACCATATATTTGCTACTGGTGCATCAATTTTAAATTTTTCGTGATATTAACTCAATTTAATGAAAAGTAATAGAGAATAAATTTGTCATATATATCAGTTTGAGATTTTTTATGGCATAAAATTAGTTTGAGATAAATTTATTACATTTGTACCAGTTTAGGATTTTTGGGGGTCAAAATATAAGTTGGGGTAAATTTATCACAAATGTACCAGTTTGAGGTTTTTTATGATAAAAAAATAGTTTGTGATAAATTTGTCATAAGTGCATTAGTTTGGAGTTTTTTGTGGTATTAACCCTTAATTAAAAGCCTAAAATGGTTATATATCATTGCAAATTTCAAATTGGCTCACATGTACATATTTTCTTCAAATTAATTTATCATTGCCGAAAGAATTCCATAATATATTCACCACAAATTAATTCTTGTCTTACTAGAAATCCCAAGATGGTATATCAAATACGGATCTTTTATTTTTCATTGGATTTAGATCACCATCTTATGATTCAAGGAGAGTATCATATCAGCTTGCGATTTCACGAGAGGCTAATCATCATCTTTTTTTTTGTTGTTGAATGTGTCATGACAATATTGATTTTTTGAAATTTTTACAAGGCGAAAATTAGTTTGAATAAACATGTCATGGGAGCAATAATTGGGATTTTTTATGGGATTAATATTAATTCTTTATGTCAAAATGGGATTAAGCTTAATTAAAAATTGCGAAAGAAACAAGAAATAAAATTGGGAGGAATAAACGAGGTTTAGAGGGCATAGAGAAATGCCCTCAAAACCCAAGAAAGGGATGGAGAACATCACTACACGTCGTATTATGCACCACACATACTCTGAAAATCAAGAAAAATGGAAGAAAGCTCGAGGGAAGCAGCGGATAACGAAGGCGCGAGCGACAGATGGAGCAGCTCCTGCACTTGCAGATCCTCGCTCCTTCGCAATGGAGACTCTCGCCTTCGCCACTCTCACCATGGGAATCCAGAATCCTCGCTTCCCGTCTTCCCCTGAGCTCGACGCTCCTCTTCTTCCACCTCCGGAGGAGAGTCGACCCAGTCCTCGTGGCCAGGTGCGGCAGGTGGGACTCCATTGCCCGGAACCGGGAACCAGGTGGGTTCGGCTACGGCCCTCGAGACGATGGCGATGGCGATGGCGTAGCGTTTGGCAAGTGGGTCAGGAGGAAGGAGAGGAGGAGGAAGAAGCGTTGGTGGCGGTCTTATGATTCCTCGACGAAGAGGCGCTGGTGGTCCGACGATGGCGGAGATGAAGACGAGGACCAAGGGGAAGAGGCTGTGGGAATTTGGGAGGAGGTGATTGACAGCTTTTGGATCCTCAAGGTATGTTGCAATGATTTCTTTCGACTTCTTTTTATTGGCCGAACATTTCTTTCGATTAAGCGGATATTTCATAATTTTCTTGGATTCGACGAACCGGGTCCTGTGCGTTTGTGATGCTGTGCTACTTAGAATGTCTAGTCTTATGCAAATTTTGCTTCATGTGCGGCAGCATTTCCTGATTGGAAAAAGTTTACTAATGAACAAAGGGTGAAATTCGGTTCTCCTGCTGGACAAATGGTGGTCTTTTGCTGTTGTTTTTATGCTTAAAGTAATAACAGATGCAGATTGCAGAGAAAAGTTTGCATGCCCTGTTTTTCTTGAGTATGTTGAGGCTAGTGCATGTTTAAGCAGTTACAATTGAATACTTCAAAGTGGGGACTGGTAGGTTCTTAGTGTTAGAGTACTTGCGAATATTTCACGATAGACTGTTGTGGTCGACGACACAACTTTTGTATTTGACGGTGAAGTAACTCATGAATTTTTTTTTTTTTTTTTTTTTGGGGGGGTGGGGGGGGGGGGGGGGCGTTGGGGGAGACGCCTAGATAACCACTGCGTGCTACACATTTTTAAACTTCATATCAAAGCCTTTGCTCGAGCTTATCATGATCTTTTAAGAGCATGAATGTCTCTTGGTGTCCAAATTCGACATCTTACTGTTCTCAGAATCAGGAATTGCAGATTCAATCTTCCTGTCTTCATTTACTATCGTCCTCAGGGTGGCCGTTATTGTTATCCCACTAGTTCTAAGCGTGACTAGATGAGCAGGAGCGCACACTTTGATCAAACTGCTCATCTTTTTTCAGATGCGGATAATTCAGTGCAAACTCTTCCATTCATAGCATTTCCAACTCCACTGTTGACTGCAATTCCCTTCTCCATTTGTCCCGCTCTTATGCTCATATTCATCAACTAGTCCAACAAACTGAGTTAGTAGCCCATTTTGCTCTCGTTTCTAAGTGTGACTAGATGAGCAGGAGTGCACACTTTGATCAAACTGTTCGTCTTTTTTCAGATGCGGATAATTCAGTGCAAACTCTTCCATTCATAGCATTTCCAACTCCACTGTGGACTGCAATTCCCTTCTCCATTTGTCCCGCTCTTATGCTCATATTCATCAACTAGTCCAACAAACTGAGTTAGTAGCCCATTTTGCTCTCGTTTCTAAGTGTGACTAGATGAGCAGGAGTGCACACTTTGATCAAACTGTTCGTCTTTTTGCAGATGCGGATAATTCAGTGCAAACTCTTCCATTCATAGCATTTCCAACTCCACTGTGGACTGCAATTCCCTTCTCCATTAGTCCCGCTCTTATGCTCATATTCATCAACTAGTCCAACAAACTGAGTTAGTAGCCCATTTTGCTTGGCTTGGTTAGCTCCTTGGTCCATCTATCCTTCCTTATCCTTGTTCTTATCACTAGTTTTTGGAAATGAGAACTATACCAAAGTTCATCCTCATTTATTAACCGATTGTTTGGCATGTGTTACGTGACTAATCATATTCAACTTGAGAAAATGAATGCTATCACCAAATGACCAAATTCAGCATTTGCTGGTCAAACTACAATATCCTTCTCTTTCAATTGCTACATATTTTGGAAGTTGATGAGTTCGAAAATGGTGCCGATTGTCCCTCTCTCTCTCTCTCTCTCTCTCTCTCTCTCTCTCTCTCTCTCTCTCTCGTAGGATTCAAGTCTCTCTTAAGTTGAGTAAAGCCCGTCGTAGCTATTTCAGAAAAATCGTGTCTATATCTTCACATGCATGGGATCTGTTTCTTTGGTTTCCTTTTGTTGATACTTAATCTCGACTCTCGTAGGATTCAAGTCTCTCTTAAGTTGAGTAAAGCCTGTCGTAGCTATTTCAGAAAAATCGTGTCTATATCTTCACATGCATGGGATCTGTTTCTTTGGTTTCCTTTTGTTGATACTTAATCTCGATCATATTTCACGATGAGTTGGCTTGGCAGTTCACTCATGGTGCTAGGTTTGACCCTCGATTTACCCAAATTGGCCTGGTACTTTACATAACTTTGGCGAATGTGTTCAATATTCTCAATTAACTAACCAAGAAGAGGAAAGAATGATACTTGTGTAATAACTTCTCATCTGGCTCCAAAGGTTGTGGTGTTCTTGTCAATGTTATGTAGAAAGTATTTTGCATTCTTTTTCACAATATTGCTTGATAATAACATTATATCATCTTAGTTTCCCTCATTTGAAGCATATAATGCTTAAATAAATATTGGATATGAGGCATGTATGGAGACTTGCCTCTCTGGATGTTTGACCATGAGAACTTCTGGAGGTGATTTTGGTCTTCTAGGCAATGCACGGTTTATAAGAAGTTTCTCAATTCAATCAAGTGATATTTCTGGGAAGAAAGCAAGATGGCTCTTCCCCATTATATTTCCAAAAATGATGCCTGCAATATTTTCTCCTTGTCAGTTTCAAAAAAGTTCAGTGTTTCAATGGTGATTTCTGGCCAGTGTAGGTATTCAAATCCTATGGTTGGACGCTTCCTATCATCCTCCTCTCATGGCTGGCAGCTACGGGTCCAAAAGCTTTTCTCATTACTCTGGTTCTTCCTTTCATACAATCGGCACTTGCTCTAGTGATTAAGAAGCTGTGGCCTGGAAAAAAGAACAAATCAAAAGGCAAAGCCGGGAGAAGGAGAAGGAAAAGATATCCTTACTGCACAGACAATATCAAAACAAAGGAAGAACGAGATTGGAGGAGATGGAACAGGAAGGATAAGATAGAGTACGAATTGTGGGAGGATGAGGGAGACTTTTCGGCCCCCAATTATACAGGAGATACAAATGGTTTTGGTGGATGGGAGGAGCTGGAGGGGAAGCAATCCACAGGGAAGTCGTCCCCAGTTTCAGAGAGACCACGAAAACCAAAGATGGATATTGGTGAGTATAGTAGAAAAGCAAGTAGAGACGATGTTCCGTTGCTGTTGAGACTTTTGATTGCAATGTTCCCATTCCTGGGCTCTTGGACTAAAATGTTCTGATGATTTGCTGAAGTAAAAGCTCGAGTTTACAAGCAGTTTTGCTTGATCTCACTTGGTTAAGAACTCGGAACGAGTCGCCACCTGAGGTCGGGGAAATATTTGCTTGTTGCTGAATCAGATACTTTGATGATTTTTCATGTTGAGGATCATGTGTTTAAGCTGTGACAAAGAAGAAAGAACTGCCACATACAGGATACCAATATGCGTCTCATTGGTTTAGACTTAGAGACCCAAATAGAAGCCTAGTCCCCTTTTCTTTTCCAATTCTTTAGCCTCTATATGGCATCTTCAGATTCATGGTCTCCTGGAACTTATCTCCCAAGCTCTGCATTATTCAGCAGTGTCTTTAGGTCACTTGTATTGTGACTCTCATAGGTTTGAGGAATAATGCCGCCAATGAGTTAGCAAATTTACAATGTTATCCAAGTTTGGGAACATCTTACATTTAACGGAATTTTGTTCTATTTCCTCTTTGAGTTTATGCTACACTGTTAACGGCCCTAAGCTTTGCCAGGCCAGGAGTTCCATCTCGAAGAATCATGTACATGAATGAAACGATGAGCTGTTCTGAACCCAAATTCCTTCTTGGGGGTGGACAGATTTGTAGGCCTACATTCAAAAAAAAAAAAAAAAAAAAAAAAAAAAAAAAAAAAACCCTTAAACTTTTACGTTTGTCCAAAAAATATTCATAACTTTTTTTTCTCTCCTAAAAAATCAACTTTTGATTTTATCCCTACAAAAATCTCAAACTTTGATCTTTGTCACAAAAATATCCATATTTTTTCTCTCCTAAAAAGCCTCCAACTTTAAATATCAAATTTTAAATTTTGTCTCAAATTTACCACAGTTATTAAAAAAAAAAAGCATTTCACGCCCAGTTGAACAGAATCCATGATTATTCAACAAAGATCAAAATGTACTTTCAATTATTTTAAGGAATAATATTTGCCACATTGCAACCGCATTCATTTATTTTGAGACATAATTGAGTAACCTGATATTCACATATAAATTTCAGTAGGAACAATATATTAACAAATCTTCTTCTTATACTTCAAATCTTTACCGAAATGATGATCACAAGAAAGCGTTGAGGGCAGCAGCTTGTTGTCACTGAGGCTGGGTTAATAGTAACTTATTGTCACAGATGCAGGGTCAACACGATGATCCTCGGTGGGAGGCTCGATCGGCATCGAGAACTATCGACGAGTAAAAAGTCAACGATGATGATTGTTATTCTCTCGGAAAAAGTCCACATCATTGGGCGACGATTGGGAATCACTTAGAGTTTCGATAGAGGCTGAATAGCCGATGTCGAGGTCGTCGAAAATTCTACGAGATGGGTTTTAAGGGTTTTTTTTTATTGGACTGGTAGATTTAAGACAAATTCAAAAGTTGAAAGTTTTTTAGGAGACAAAAAAAAAATTATGGATATTTTTAGGACAAAGGCTAAAATTTGAAATTTTTTTTTTTTTTTGGATTGGGCCAGATTTGTAGCATCATTCTTAGCTCATATATAGCCTTGTGAAGTTACTTCCACTAATCGATCAAAAAGAAAAGTTACTTTCACTACTAAAAAAAAAGTTCTTTCACTAACTATATTCCCAAAATATAGCAACCAGGAAAGCGTAGCCAAGAAATGCAGCTCAACCACTATCGCAGCCTCACTACAATTCAGACCATGAAGGATTGATGAGAGGCGATAATTTCTCAATATAGTGTAATGAGCATGATGTTTCTCCTTGATCCATTGCAAACTGTCCATAACAAGTATAACTTGAGGAGTACTGTGCGGCCCCAACAGCGTCTAAAAGAATATTAAACCAATCAAAGAATGCCCGGAGATGGCTTGATTTGTAAGCTTTGGAAGCACCTGTCATCTTGTAAACAGTTGGTTTCTGTTCACATAGCACGTTGATGCTGGATCTTGGAGGCAGTTACAAAATCCCTCCTCATCTTTGGAAAATGACTTTGGAAGAGGATGATCGGGAGTTACACCCACCTAAATAAGAGCAATGGGGCTTAGTAAAGGCCAGATATCATAGAGAGAGAGAGAGACCGAGAGACCTTGTCAATATCATGGTGCGCGGGAGTCTCATAACGAGCAACTGTAACTGCTAGCCCGGAGCCATCGGATAGCTGGAAGACCGACTGGATTTTGCTGTAGAGTTGGCAAGAGAAATTGATGTCAGAGCTATGCATTTTTTTTGGGTCAGAATCAGAACTATGCATTGGAATGCATGGAATATGGAAAAAAAAAAATATCACCCTTTGCCAAATGTAGGTTCCCCAAATAGTACCGCTCGTTTGTTGTCTTTCAGTGCTCCTGCTAATATTTCGCTTGCGCTTGCCGTGCCCTTGTTTACCTGAGAGAGCCCCACAGACATGTAATTTGCTATGGAAGATGATGAGTACCATACTTCTGTTCATTTAGCGTGTGCATGCATGCAGAGCACTCTTATATTGAGAGAGAGAGAGAGAGAGCAAAATTTTTACTTTTGAAAGTCACTGACTGCAGTCCAATGGAAAAGAAGCCTATCGCATGTAGATAAAAGAAAATTCGTTCAGGCATTATGTATTCTGCAGTCAAAATATAGAGATACCGCAGCTTTAATGCAGCCACAATCCTTATACATGATATACATAGTAATAGAAGTATTCACAAAATTTAAGAAACCCCTACCAGAACAGCCAGGGGTTCTGATGCTACCATAGCGCTACCTCCATCTGTGTCATAAATATCTCGAACCCCACGACTATCACAAATATAAACGATGACCCCTTTATCCAACCTGGGATACAAAATGAAGTTAACACTAGCGCCAAATTTGGATGAATAACTTGCTTCAGTTTAAGTGGTTGAACACAGAACGAAAATAAGACTACGATGGGGAAAGTGAAGCCCCCCGGAATCTTGATACTGGAACTGTGGGCCAGCAGCTTGTCAAATAATAGTGACAAGACATGACAGCAGATACCGTGCTCTGTCTTTGGGGGCATGTGCAATCAACCAAATAATCCTCAGCAATGGATGCAAGTTGGAGTGATTTGGCAAATGAATTGGCACGGTAAACAAGTTCATTGCCACATTGGTGGACAGCCAGGATACTTGCATAATTTATCGTTATACAATATGTATCACAATTAAGGTGGCATTTACTCTTGATGGCTATGTGCTAGCAAGTTCATGCGTTGCATTGCCCAACACAAATCATAAAGCTTCCACTTTATCAGCTATAATAGAGAAGAAGAGCTTACCAGAGTTTAGCAATTTCCACACCCTCAGGGAAAAGGCCACCGCTGCAGCAAGATTAAACCTTCAGAAGCCTGATAAGCCCAAGGAGCAAAATCAATGACAGAGCAAGTAAGCTAATTACCTATTATCTCGAAGGTCCAATATGAAGGCATTGACATCATTGCTCCTTAGTGTCTCAATAGCTTCTTTTACAGCACCTGCAGCATAAAAGACTGTCAGATGGAGATCCCCCATGCGCATTGTAGAGAGAGAGTTCGTCACAAAAATTTCATGAACTCCAGAAGCACACATGGGAATCCTAAGAAAGCTAAATAATATCATACTTTATGTTTATTGCGTAACAATCAAATCAGAAAAAATTTGACACAAGTTATACTTTCCAATAGAAGTGCAGCATGCATGGAATATTGAGCTTGCCAGGTCCCGAAGAAGGTTTTTAGACGTTCATTGTGATAAAACTCTGGGTACAAATCAATATCCTTATATCCATTTCTGAAAGTTCAATTACATCAATGTGATTTCCAAAGAGGTCAATAGCACATAATTTCATTGAGGCAAGATAATTCAATTTATCCACCAGATCAATCGTAACAATCAGTTATCAGGCCAGCTTCTCAATAACCTTTCCTCAATATCTCTGATAACTTGAATGTTAACCATTTGTCGTAAAACCTCACGCTATTTAAGAATGACAGACTATATTTTAAATATTAACACTTCTCTCACCCAAAGGCTAGTAGTATAACAAAGGACTTAAGCGTGAGAACTTAACACGAGTATGTACAAGAATTGATGAGACCCCAAGGCGCAGAAATAAGGGAAACTCATAATAGGTGAAATGGGATATAATAGTAGAGTTTTCCACAACCGCTTATCTAAAAGCTTAAGTTGTGAGATAGCACAATATAATTTAAGTCTTAACGTCTCTCCCTCCCAAAGTGTCCATGAACAGGCAATATACACAACCTCTCACTAAAAGAAAACATGTACATAAGCTCATGAGTAGAAAGATTCTGACAATTAAAGCATAAGCATTATGAAACAAACACGATAGCTTTTAGTGCATGTTTTTATTTTTGGCTACAGTAGGTTTTCATGCATACTTTGGCATTGTTGAGATGGAACTAAGGGTGCTTACCAGAAGCATTTTGGTTAAATGATGTTAGCTTGATATACCCGATTCGTGGAGAATCTTTTCCAGAGCCATGTATCTCACAAAGCCTTGATTTAACTGGGTTTAGCGATACCCTCTCTCTCCTGGAAAGAGGCAGTTTATTACAGAGACCCACTACTCTAAATTTACATCACCAATAAAAGAGCCAATAGCAAAATGAATATAAAACTGAAACTCATTCCAGTGTGATTATTTAAAGCTCACATGGTGTACCTCATAGGTTTCACTTGCCTATGTTATGGTAAAAGTTCAACTCTACTAGAGACAAAATTTTTCTCAGTTTTTGCTAAGCAGAACTGAAATTGAACTTACGTCAAGACTAGATGCTTTATTTCATTTCCACTACGAAGAGTTAATTCCACTGTACTTCCTTCACGACCCCTGCAATTCATGATAAAAGTTAATGGAGATCCTTGAGCAAGTAATAATAATTCTTACTAGGGCACATTATTTTGAATTTAAAATCAATGTTACAAGCACTCAAAGAAAGAAGATGATAATCTGTGTTTGAGTCACATGATATAATAAATTCAACCAAGGTATTAATATGCTACAGCATGTAACTAGTTATAATAAGAACAGACAGAGACTACATAGATGAATACCAGGCATCCATAGCAATGTAACTACTTATAATAAGATTAGACAGAGACTATATAGATGAAGACCAGACATTGGTCTGATGGCCTTGGTGGGTTGTGTTTTGGGGTAGAAGTGTAATAAACCCCAGCAGGAAAAGAAAACTGACTGATGGAAAAAGTAAAACTACTCACTGCAATTTCTCTGCAGCATCATATATTCCCATAGTTTCTGTACTTGAATTATCAATCGCAACTAGAACATCTCCAGATAAAATGCCAGCTCTATTTGCAGGACCTCCTGGAGCTGCAGAAATTACTACCAGCCCAGCAGTTGAATTATCAATTCCAGCTGGATATCCAATTGAGAGTCCTACACCCGTTAGAGCACCTTGAGTTCCAGACTGCTTTCACAAAATTCAGAAAAATGACTAAATATCTCACTAATCTAGACAAAGCAGAGCAAAAATGTGCTCCCCATTTGACAGAAGGGGTCTAGAATGTCAGTGAGGAGAAAGTATGTACTCTCAAACTCCTAAACTTTTCAGGTTCCAGAAAACGGGTGAAAGGATCATCCAGTGTGGCGATCATCTTCCTTATTGCAGTATCTGATATGTCAACAAAAACTGATTATCAGAATGGTTATAAACAAGAAAAACCAGATTCACAATCCCGTTCTTCGATTACTTAATATTCCGCTATTTCAATTTCTCCTGTTCCCACCAGTTGTATTCTGTTCTGTAATTACGCTACAAGTACCCTTAGTCAGAACATCATCCTTTCTCATCTAATTCTGGAGAAAATTTCGTGTCATCAGTAAGAGATAAAATTGCACTTCGCGCTGCAAAACACAACCAAACCTGCTTCCTCTATCTATGCATCTAAACTAGGTACAACTTCTGTACTCCTTTCTAAATCATAGCAGCAACAGCAAACACAAAAAAGAAGCAAAGATAAATATACATACATGTCTCCTCCCTCGTATTCATGGGCTCACTGCGCAGTGCATTCTCTCTATACCTAAACCAACTCTGCCCATTGAAACTCTTGTCAATGTAGGCACGGTCAAGAGTCCTCCACGCCTCTAAGAAGAGCAAATTCTCTTCACTGAGAGCCCCTGCGCCGCATCATTATTCCAACAAGAATCCTCATTTCGACCTCGAAGAAAACCTAAAATCCAAACACTAACTAAGAGTGACACAACAGACTCACACGAAGGAGCATTGCTAACGGCTAAAGAGAACGACATGACCAGCATCACACCGACGAGCAGCTTCAGGAACACCCGGGAGACGTGCCGCTTGAGCCCGTCCAAGGACAGGCCCTCATCGAGCCTCCACACCCGCACCCTCCAAGAATCGCGACCGCGACCATAAACGCCGGTGCAGTCGCTCTTGCTCGGGCTCGCGCACACTATCCGAGATCCTAGGTTTGTCGCCAGCCGAGGCTTCCATGGCGGGACGCGACGAGAGATAGCTCGATCAGAATCACTTTTCACGAGCGGGCGACGGCCGGTTGCAAGAATGGAACTGCGAGAACAGAGAACGGAGAGGGTTACCTGAGAAGGACGAGGAGAAGGAGCGAGCTGAGCAATGGCGAGGGTAGGGATGGCCCAGGGTCTGGCATTGGAGAGAGAGAAGCGAAGGCGGAGAGTGGATAGAGAAGAAGTGGATGTCGCCAGGACTTCCATTGAACTCGATTTCGAGTGCTCTTTTTCGGTTCGTTGGTTGTGTAGCTCCTTGTCAGTTGCTTCCTCGTTCGGTGGAGTGCGGATCATCGGTCGGGTCGGGTGATCGGGTGAGACAACAACACTCTCCTGTTATTGCTACTTTTTTTTTTAATGGATAATATCTATGAATTAGCTTTTACTTTTCATCATTTTATTTAATCTACAATCCAACTTTTTATAATTTAAAACCCTTGAAATTTTGACAACACTCGAATATTGTTTTGTTATTTAATATACTATATTTATTATAGTTGTTTAATGGACAAAATGTTCATCAAAAGGAGATGTAAACTACTGCAAAAGATTAGACAAAAAAAAAAAGATAATGCAAAAGAGATTGTCTTAGAACTGGGCAGTGATCATGTACAACTTACGTTGTGGCTTCTACATCGTTGCAATAAGTAATCATGTATTTGCTGCATCATCAAAGATTTCCTCTCTCTCTTTTCCGGATAATTGCTCAAAACCCCTTAAAATTGGGCAACATCGTGCGGATTTTACCTTGATTTTATTGTGGTCATGAATTTTTCTATCTATAATTGCATAGCTTAAAGATGGATTTGTCCATTTTTTAAGACCAAAATAAGGTCTGTTACGTGGTTAACAAAAATCAAAACAGTGTAATTTTTCAAAATTCGAGTTTAGTTGCGCAGTGACGTAAAAGTTCGGGATATTAATTTATAATTTTTCAAAGTTTAGCGTTATTATGTAGTGGTAACAGCGTTTAGGATGATGTTGAGCGATCAACCTTCTTTTTTTCTTTTTCTTTTAGGATTGCTTTGCTTATGACACTGAAGTAGCATGCCATGGCTCGCATTTGAAGGACTTTGTTTCGATTTCTTTTCATGACTCTGTCGAGACGAGAACTGGAACGGAGAATAAGAAAAATTAAGGAAAATGTTTTCCAAACAATTGTGATGATCCGAAAATCCTCAACTGCTTATAAGTGAATTAGTATTTAAATGAGTTCGGATTATTGAATAAGCTATAACATATTTTTATTCGGACTCAAAGGACATTTTTAAGGAATTATCATGGACTCACTATTATTTTTAGGGACATGATATGTTGATTTAGGTCCCATCGAATTAAATATGTACGAAGTTGGGATAACTAGGGATAGAATTGGGGCACATTGCCACTACACGTGGTTACTACACGTGTTAACACATGGCAACCACGTGTCCCCCGCCAGGGCACACATGGTAGGCGGTGCTACGTGTCACTGTGAGGCGATGCGCACGTGAAATGTATCGCGTGCTTGACAGTGTCACTGCTTGGTGCGACTACAAGCTACTAATTTGTCATAAACTGACTTTGTTGCAAGCTCACTGGTCTAAGCTGATTGATCTTCAGCTGCTTCCCTATATAAACCTTTGAGTCAGTTTACTCATCAAAATGACCGTCAGAAAGTCGTCACTCTACTTCTCTAGAACTACCGACCGCTCTAGCGGAGGCCGATCGCCGTCCGATCGCCATTGTCTTCCATGACCGCTACTCAGCCGCCGTTGTTGTCCATCCACTTGCACTGCCCAAGCCGCGCCGCCTTGGCCATTCGGTGCCCTAGCTCGACCATTTGTCCCTTTGTCTGTTAGTCCATTTGATCGTTCATTGTTTTCTCGATTAGTCGAGTCAAATAGATCTCTATCCTTATTACTAAGATTTCTATAATTATGGATGCGAGTGTTGAGCTTTAGTGGATTTTGTTGTTGTGATAGATGATTTTGTATGATTATAATATATGCTTCCTATGGGACTTGTGATTGCTATGGCAACAGGGTTCGGATATCTAACGATTATGTGAGATATGTTGCTTGTGTGAGACGATTTTCAATTCTGTGATGTTTTAGTTGATTTAGTCATTTGGAATAGAGTTGTATTGCTGGGTGTAATCCACTCACTTTATTATTGAAAACCAATTTTCTATTCACTAAGGTATCCATAGATCCGACATTCCTATTACATTGGTCTGGAATAGACCCTTAATACCTGATTTTAGTTAGTTTAGTTTTAGAAAATTATTAAAAAAATTCATTAAAAAAGTAAAAAAAATTACAAAATCTACTTTGAAAGCCTTGACCAAACCTAAGGAACCATTTTTTAAAAAAATATATATATAATTTTTCATATTTTTTGTATTTTTAATATTTTTGAAAAATAGAAAAATACTTAAAGATTTAGGAAAAATAGCATTTGAGGCCGAAAAAATACCCAAAAATATTCAATATTTTTATTTTTATTTTCTTTTAATTTTGTTCTCTTAAATTTTGAAAATTTTAATTTGGGACTATATGTATTTCATTGAGCATAGTCTAATACGGACACAAAAATTGCGATTTGAGTCATTTTATTTTTAATTTTTTGCATTTTTCTAAGTCATGACATCAAACTTTGATACCCTTCATTGCATTTTAGTCCGCAAGTTTGAGAAAATTGCACAATTGCACGAATAGGACATAATTGCATAAATATTTTTCAATTTAGTCCCTAGGTTTCAATTAAAATGCAATTAATCAAAATCTAGAGATCATCAGGCAAAAGCAGGACTTCTACCCGATAGTTTTCGAACTCTTGAATCAATGGTGGAGATAGTTTGGTCCGATTCAACCTTTTAGGGTTTGAATTAGCCAATTTTCATTTCCGCATTAAAATGAGAATTTGGGCTTTTGTATAATTCACAGTATATTTTTCACAAAAACCACATTTTCAAATGAAATTCATGCCCCTAAGTCCAATTTTGTAATTTAATTTGAAAAATTTTAAATTCTTCGAGGTTAGTTTAGTCATTTTAGATCGACCGGGTCTATCGAGTTGAATTAGGTCCAACCTAGCAACCTAGACGACTTTTCTTTCCCAAATTCCCTCTTTTGTGTTGAGAAAAATCCCTAAGTGATTTTGAAGTTGACAAAATAATCCATGCACTCTTATTTTTGGGATAATGTCGTGAATGCTTGTTTTGTAGATTATCCTTCGGTGAGGGGATGCACAGAATTGAACATGTCAAAAGCTGGCTCAAATGCGATTCTGAGGGACTCAGATGCTATGTGTAGCTCAGACGTTGAGCGAAGATAGCTCCGATGTTGGAATGATGCTCAAGATCCAAGAGAATTATTTGATGTGGAGTAACCAGAACTTCAAAAGAAATTCAAAAGATGATTTAACTCAACACAACGGCTACTAATCAAGTTGGATTGTTTTTGAAGATCCTTGGTGATTAGAGATTAATCAAGAACGCGGATCTAAGGAGGCGAGCGTAACATTTCTATTGAAGAAATCCATTTGTGGGAACCTAGGATCATAAGTGTATAGTCGATTTGATCTAACGAGAAATAATTTCCTTTGGCAGTTCTCAACGGCTACGAGATCTATTTGGATACAGCTTAGGTGTGGAATCCAGCATCTCAAAGGATAAGGATATCACTAAACTGTAACCTCTAATTAGTTCACTAATGGAATCTAGCCAATTGACTACAAGCCCGAAGAAGTAGACGAAGGCTTGAACAAAGCCAGAACAAAGCCAAAACACTATGAACCCTATATGCATTTTTCTCTATCCCTTACTCTGGTTTGATTATATTCTCTGTGATAGCTGAACTGCACACTTTATGCACATTGTAATATCAATTATATTGATTAACTGAGGGTTAAGTTGCAAGCTAATTCGATTTCAATTTCATGTTAAATATTGAGAATTGCACTACAATCACATATTCAACTACTCTAGATGATAACGCTAGCCACATCAATAAGTATCAAAGCCTGATGCTCATATTTTTGTGAAATATTTTACTTCTAAGCTAATGATCCTTATGGCTAGGAATTTCTCTCCCAGTTGGATCGAAGGTAAAAGCAATAACAGTCCACCATACTTTGAAGGGAAAGAGTACATCACTGGCAGAATAAATTCAAGGCATACATTAGATGCCAAGATCCCCAAATATAAGATGTTGTACTAAGAAGAGTGAATCCTACTGAAAATGCTTCAAGTAGATCAAATTCAAGATACAACAACAACCCAACACCAACCACTACTTTTTCTACTATTGAAATAGCAAAAAGAGATGTTGTCGATGTAAATGCCATTTACTCATTTTATGGTGCGTTATCTCCCATTGAATATAAACGTATTACATGTTGTTCATCAAAAGAGATTTAGGACAAGCTCTATGTCACTTATGAAGGAACGGACAGAGTCAAGAAGACCAAAATCAATTTCCTTCTTGGCCAGTTTAAAGCATTCAAAATGAAGCAGGAGAAACAATGAAAGAAATGTTTGACATATTCACTGAAATAGTGAACGGTCTCACTTTAAGGATGAAGACGATGAAGAATTAGCACTCATGGTCAAAAGATTCAAAAGAATAGCGAAGAAATGAAGAAATTTCAAAGATAAAAAGAATTTCAGACGAAATGATCAGAAGAGATCATTTGAAGGCAGAAATGAGAATCAAGAGGTCACTTGCTATGAATGCAAAAAGAGATGACAAATCAAACTTAACCGCCCTCTATTAAAAAAGATAAGGAAGGATGATAAATCCAAGAAAGCCTCAAAGACAGAAACTTGAATCGACACTGAATGTGAAAGTGATGAAGAATATGCCAACATCTATCTCATGGCCGACTCAGAGGATGAGTCTGAGGTAACAAATATGAAAATTTATTCTGAGGTATCTGACTACATAGATGAACTGTGTTTAGAATATAGAGATACTATTAAAAGACTATATGAATTGAAAAAGAAAGTAACTACTTTCAAACAAACAAATGTTTCTTAAAAAAACAAAATATATTTTCTTTAAAATGAATTGTTTTAAATCAAGGAGAGTTTCGATTTTGTCTCTAAGGAAAACATTCGGTTGAAGTCTAGAAATGAATTTCTATAGAAAGAGAACATCGTTTTAAAGAAGGAAAGATATCTTTTTCAGAAAGAAAATATATTTCATTGAAAAAGGAAAGAGATCTTTCAAATAAAGAAATTGCCTCTTTAAGAAAGGAAATTTTGGATATTCATAAAAAAATTTCTTTCAAATCTAAAATATTACGACATATACTTTTCATACAAGTCCCCTACTATGACAAATCGAGATTTCGTTTTCAAAATAAAAGCAATATGAAGAATCATTTTCCTAAAGCAAAAGAGATATTAATAAATAAATAAAAAGCCTCCTAAACTCTTTTACAAAGATCATTTTGGGAAACAATTTATAAAATCTGAAGGATATAGTTTTTCAACGTGTTCAAACTATGGCGACCCAAAATACTCCAGAAGTTATTGTCCTAAGATTAACATGTCGACTCGGGAAATTCTCAGATTTGTGAATTATACTAACCCCAAAAAACCCAAATAGATTTGGGTGCCAAAGAAAACTTGAGCTTCCTTGATGATTGCAAGTACCAATGAAAAAGAATAAATAATTTGTACCTTGATAGCTATTGTTCTAGATACATGACTGGAGATTCTACAATTTTTATCAATCTTGAAATGTCTGATGGAGGAAGTGTTTACGTTGGTGGGACCAACAAAGGAATGATCACTAGCAATAGAAATGTGAAGATTGGCAACCTTCTTATCAATGATACTTCATTGGTCAAAGATTTGAATTTCAGTCTCATTAGCATAAGCCAATTGTGCAATATTAGATATAAAGTATCTTTTGCCAAAAATAAATGCTCAGGTGTAATCCGAGATAATAAGAGTACATTCACTGGATGAAGACATGGCAACATATATCTTCTGGATACATTGTCTGAGGATGAGAAATGTCTTCTCTCTGTCAAAGACGATCCAGAGCTTTGGCATAAGAAGCTGGGACATATAAGCCTCAAGCAAATCCCAAAGCTCTCTAAAAAGAAGCTAGTAAGAGGACTCCCTAATGCTAAATACGAACAGACCAAGCATTGTGAAGCATGCACACTTAGGAAACAAGTAAGAAATTCTTACAAGTCTATAAACGAAGTATCCACTAATCATGCTCTGTAGCTGTTATAAATGGATGTTTTCGGAACTACACGAACTCAGAGTATTGGAAGTAAAAAGTATTGCATAGTTATTATTTTTTTTTTTTGGTTAAGAAGTATTGCATAGTTATTGTGGATGATTATATTAGGTTTACTTGAGTTTTCTTCCTTACACGTAAAAGTGATGCATTCTCGTACTTTGAAACTTTTTCATAGAAAGTTAAGAATCAAAATGGTTATTCAATTACATGCATTAAAACTAATCATGGAGGGGAATTTGAAAATCAAAACTTTGTAGATGTTTGTAGTCAAAATTGTTTTCAACATAATTTATCTTCTTCCTACACTCTCCAACAAAATGGAGTTGTTGAAAGAAAGAATCAATCTTTGCAAGAGATGGCACGAACTCTCTTAATTGAAGGTAAAGCCCCATCCTATTTTTAGGCCAAAGCTGTCTCTACTGCTTGTTACATCACAAACCATATCTTTCTGAGACCAATTCTTGAGAAAACTACCTTTGAACTTTACAAAGGAAATCCTTACCAAAAAAAAAACTTTACAAAGGAAAGAAACCAAACAGAAACCAAACAAAGGAAAGAAACCATATCTCACGTTTTCATGTATTTGGATGCAAATGTTATATTCTTAAGGACTCAAGTGATCAATCTGGTAAGTTTGATGAAAGATCGGATGAAATTATGTTTCTGAGATATTCCACAACTTATAAAGTCTTCAACAAGAATTCACAGATAATTGAAGAATTCATGAATGTGAAATTTGAAGATGAGTACATTATTCAAAGAACAGACACGGAGGACTTAGTATTATGTGACCATAATCCATCATTTGATAATGAGATTCAAAATGAATCTTCTCAAAACATGGAAGATACTCAGCCTATCACAAGTTCAGAAGAAGCAAATACTAAGGAATGTAGTAAGACTGTGCATGACAAGTCAAAGATGAGCTGAAAATACAAAACCAGACATCCTACAGATCAAGTCATTGTAAACATAGATGAAGGGATCATAACCAGATCTAAATTCAAGAATGCTATAAACGCATTTGCATTAGTTTCTAAAATGGAACCTACTGGAATTGAAGAAGCTCTTGGAGATGACGGCCGAATAGAAGCAATTCAGCAAGAGCTACTACAACAATTCAGACTTAGTGAAGTTTGGGAACTAGTACCCAGACCAAAGGATCATCTTATCATTGGAACCAAATGGGTCTTTAGAAACAAAATGGATGACAGATGAAAAGCAACTAGGAACAAAGCAAGGCTCGTTGCAAAGGTTTTCCCCTAAGAACAAGGATTGACTATGATGAAACATATATCCCAGTTGCAAGACTGGAATCCATCAGACTGCTACTTACATATGTTTGCTATCATGACTTCAAGCTATATCAAATGAAAGTCAAGCACATTCTTGAATGGATATATAAAGGAAGAAGTCTATATTGAACAACCCAAAGGCTTTGAAGATCTAAAGAGCTCTGATCATGAGTACAAAATGAAAAAAGCTCTCTATGAACTCAAACAAACACCATGAGCCTGGCGTGAAAGGTTAAATAATTTTCTTATCGAAAAATGTTTTGAAAAAGATAAAGTTGATACAACTTTATTTATCAAAAGAGAAGGTAAAGAAATCATGCTTATTCAAATATACGTAGATGATATTATACTTGGATCTTCTAACGAAAATCTTTGCAAGATTTTTTCTCAAGTCATGCAGAGTGAATTTGAAATGAGCATGTGAGAGAACTTACATTCTTCCTAGGATTACAAGTGAATCAAACTGAACAAAGCATATTCATACATCAAGAAAAGTATGCAAAGGACTTGGTAAAGAAGTTTGGTTAGGAGAATTGCAAGAAAACTAAATCGCCAATGTCTTCTTCATCCAAGTTAGGTAAGGATGAACAATATAAACAGGTTGATCAGAAGTTTTACTGGAGCATGATTGGTTCATTATTATATCTTAGTATTTCTAGACCTGACATCATTTTTAGTGTGTGTATGTGTGCTAAATTTTAATAAGATCTTAAGGGAATCACATTTTGCTGCTGTCAAAAGAATCATAAAATACATAGGAACAAATTCTAATCTAGGCTTGTGGTATATTCTAAGACGTCAAACTACTTTATACTCTGTGGCTATTTTAGATGCTGACTTTGCAGGTCGTAAGTTGGGGGGGGGGGGGGGGGGGAGAAGCACTTCAGGAACATGCCAACTTCTGGAATCAATGCCGGTGTCTTGATTTTTCAAGAAACAGAACATCGTGGCTCTATCGACCGTAGAAGTTAAGTATGTTGCATTAGGAAGTTATTGTGCTCAAATCCTATGGATGAAGCAACAATTGAAGGACTTTGATGTTAAAGCTTCCAACATAGAAATCAAGTGTGACGACATCATAGAAATCAAGTGTGATGACATTAGTGGCATCAATCTTATAAAGAATCCCACTCTGCAGTCAAGAGCTAAGCATTTTGAAATTAAACATCATTTTATTCGTGATCATATGCATAATGGTGACATTAATATTCAATTTGTTGATTCAAAGCATCAATTAGCTGACATATTTACAAAACCACTTGAGAAAAATTCTTTTAAATATATAAGACAAGAATTTGGTATTAATATTATGTCTGTTTAAGCTATTCTCAAGATAGGTGATCTTTGCTTATGACCTAAATTGCAACACCTCAAAGAAGTAATGAGACTCCAAGCTTCTCCTGATGAAGTCCTTAATAATTAGAAGGACGTCAAAACTTAAAGCATCATCTGAGTGAATACAACAAAAGGTTTAATCATTCTAATTTTTGGCGTGTATGTAATTATTTTTAGCAAAAAATAAGGTACGCACCATCTCAATCTTTTTAAATATTATGCAAATATTGTGTTGATTGTGCTAATTGCCTTGTTCGATTAGATTAAATTGATTGAATTGATTGTTATCATATTTTCAAAAATTATTCTATCAATATCTTTCCGAAATATTTCAATTAAGGAATTTCTTATCTCAAAATCCCATCTCGATCAATCAAGAAATTTCCAAATGTATTTGCATAACACAACTACTTAAATCCTCCTTTCGATAAAGGGTTGTGTATTCACACTACATCCATTCTATCCGAAAGGCATTCCTTATCAAAATCCTCCCCAATACCTCTTATGGCTCCCAGAAACTCACTCACTTCAAAGAAATCTTCATTGAAGAGTCCAGAATTTCCCTGAGCAATCTAGAAGGTGATGATCATCTTTCCCTTGAGAAGTTCACCAAGAAAGTACGAAAATAAAGAGAAGCTGCTCTAAAAGCTAAGATGGAAGAAGAGGATATCTGCCACAAGGAAATGATAAATGAATACCATCTATGAAAATAGGGAAGATGACACTGAAGATGAAACACAGGTTACAAAAATCAAAGAAGCACATTTTGAGAGGGAGCCTATGGAAACTGGGTCAAGAGAAGAAGATGAGAAATGAGCCTGAATACAGACTTTGAATTGCTAAAATACGTCATGTACATTCAGAATAAGTTGAAGCGTCAAACTCACAAATTATACAAGATAATCTTCCAGAAAACAGGCAGGATGAAAGAAAAGTTGTTGGATGAATTTATGAAGCTTACAGAAAACCTATCAAAAAAGGCAGGTCTTGTCTTTCTCAAGGTAGATGACACAGGGAAAAGAATGGGTCTTAGAGGAGTCATCGATCAAATGTCAGAAGAGTTTTCAAAGTTCGTCTTGATGAAATTTCCTCAAGACTTTGCACTATCTACACTAGTCCAAACAAGTTCACATCAAATGAAGCAAGAGTCTGAATAGCTTGCTAATCTGGTAAAGTCTCTCACTGCTGAAAAAAAATTGTCTTTTATCTTGAGAGAAAAATTAGATTTGCCAGAATCATTAGAAAAGTTGTTCTAAAAGCTAAACAACAAAGAGACAATGAAAACTCCGTAAAGACCTTGATAAGAAGCAACGGATTTGTCTCGGAAGAAGATATGATTGGATATGCATCCAAGCTAACTGAGAAAGAACTGAAGAACACCTTGCCGATGGGAAAAGAAATCCGGCATGACACTAACTCAAGCCTAGGCAATTTGTGTTCAAAATCTCATCAATTTCTGCAAAGAGAATGTGCAGAAATATGGCTAGAGCAGAGTATGCTAGGATGGTAGTAGAAGAACGCAAGCTAAACTCAAGCTACATCCTGACTAGAATACACGCTCTGGGAGAACTGTTTGCACATATGAACAAGGAAATGAAGGAAAAGATCAAGCAAACGGAAGATGTCAAGAGACAGGAGGAGCCGTGCCAATGCTGGGATTCAGAAAAGAAGGAAGAGAATTCAGACACAGATAAAATCTGGGATGTTCTATTCAAACAAAGAGAGTGTAAGGATAATCTGAGAAAATTCAGAGCAGAGTTGAACATTGAAATGGATCAGATCAAAGAACAGTTGAGTCTGAAGAGTCAGAGTTTCAAAGAAGACACTAGAAAGAAATATCATATCACATATCTAGAATTCGAATAAACTAAAAAGAAGTCGAGCAAAATTGAAGTGGAGATCAATCTAAAACTATCTCAAATGTCTAAGATTGTAATATTTCATATTTTTCCTGAATCCTCCACGATAAAAAATACCTCAGCTTAATCCTCATCCTATCCGGACTCAAGCATTCCAAAATAAAATATGCCTCTACAAAAATTATTTCGTCACACTTGCTTCTGTTCTGGATTCATCCTTCACTAACAATGTTATCAAAGTTCTATATTTGCACTTGACTACTTTCTATTCTGGATATTGTTGTGATTGTTCATATTATGAACTTTTGAGCTATTATTGAATATATATATATATATATATATGTAGACTTTATGCTATGTTGTGATGTCATTTGTGATTGCTCTTTTATGCTAATAACAAAAAGGAGAAGAAGAATACACATATGATTGATGTGTCGTTGAATATATATATATAAACTCTATGCAATACTATACTATGATAGGACAAGAAGATCTATACATGAAAGAAGATTTGTACACATATGATTCATATCATCATATATCATATCTATATACTTGATCAAAATGTTGATGAACAGGTTCTCACAGGATTAGATATCTGATTGATTATATGAAAACATGTTGTAGTACTGTTGATTATGATACACAGGTATTTATGTTCAGATATGATCTGAAAAGTCACATTTTTTTTACAAGCTAAACAGGTGAACAAGTTTCACTCTGAACATATCTTGTTCTAAATCGACGAAATTGATAATGTCATATCATTTCCTGAACAGGTGAAATAAAACATGCTATAATTGTGTTATAATCTGAGTAGATTGATTAGGGGAAAACATATTTTATGCAAGTTCTTTCAGGGATGCTCATGGTGTAAAACGCGCATAATAATTCACAAAATGATCATCGGATGAGTGAGATGCCATGGATGTACAGTGAGAAGCTCGAAGCTGCAACTCATCTTTTTTCGAGATCTCCAACGACAAGAGCTAGTCCAATCGCTCCCTCTTAGCTCAGGCGAGCTTCCAGTGATGATATGAAGGTTTGGTTTGGCTTGGCTTAGATTGGCTGGGCTGAGCTTCCATAGTTCGAGCTCGAAGCTACCACTATGGCGTCATTGAGAGCTTCTTTCTCTACCTTTTTTCACTCTCTCTATTCTATTGGATCCTAAGAGCAGAATGAAGCTCTCCTTCCTTCTAGAATGTTTCGGAAGTACGTATACTCAATTTGAAACTCGCACACACTCGAGGTTGTCTACTGACTTGCATCTCACGTGACCACACGTGCAATTAGGTCCAAACGACGTCGGGACAGGTCAGGCTTCCATTTATCTCTGTTTGGTTCTCCGACATGCCCAGTTTGGTATGAATTTGGCGCGAATTTGGTTTGAGTTTGCATGTGTTGACTTTTGCATGTCCGTGGCCTTGACCGGCAAATTCTGTCCATCTCCAATGACCATTGGCCGTGATTCTAGTCCTAATCGACAATCGACAGCCTAGGAACAAAAAACCTCCAGTATTGGATCTGATTATGGCCAATTAATCTGCCAATTTTGTTATTGAAATTCAACCTTCAAATATGCAAAAATGGCACAAATTAGAGGTTGAGGATGACACTATTCATCCGGGCAGACCCGGTCGACATTAATTTCTTGAAATTAACTTGCAATTCCTCAAAATCTGTCAAATTAGATCACATAATTGGCTCAAGGGCATGAGTTCTATTAGAAAATGCTATTTTCGCCAAAACATTTTAAGGAATTGCATAAAAACCCCCAAATTGTTCCCTTGACCAGAGAATGCAAATTGTCAAATTGAAAGTCCAAATGGCTAAATCGAACCTGACCACCTCCATCAATCGATTTAGAAGGTTGAAAAACGTAGGGAAGAGGTCTTACCTTTGCATGGAAATCCCTGAATTTTGGTTAATTTTAGTTTAATTGAAACCTAGGGACTAAATTGTAAGAAATTGTGCAATTTGCTCAATCCATGCAATTCACGCAATTAATCATTCAATTGGACCAAATTGAAATGCAGAGTATTAAAATTGAATGTCATCACTCTAAAAATGAGAAAATTGAAAATTAAAATACTCAAATGGTATTTTTTTTTTGGACAAATTCGACCCTATGTGTTATAAAGAACAATTAGAATTGAACTTGATTTTTTTTTTTGTGGGGTCAATAAGAAAAGGGGATTAAAAGGAAAATAGGAACTATTTTTTTTTATATATTTTTATGACCTTAAAAACTATTTTTGTGAATTTCCAAGTATGTTTCTATTTTTAGAAAATATCAAAAAATGCGAAAATATGAAAAATTATATTTTGTTCAAAAATGATTTCATAGGTTTGGTCGAGGTCACAAAGCTGATTTTGTAATTATTTCACGTTTTATGAAATTTTCATGAATTTTTCAGGCTAAAAATGATTTTAAAAAATCAGGTGTGAAGTACCAATTCAAATTGCAAAATATCATCATGATCATAGTGGAGAATCTTCTTCAAATCAGCATAAAGATAACATTTCAAGCAGAGCATGTACGAATTGATTGTTTAATATTTTGTCTTGATTTTTCACTCAATCTTCATGTAAATTAAATTTTTATCTGCCTTTAAATTTCGTCATGATTATAGCTGATAATATACATTATCAGTACTGTGTTTGTTATGATTAGTCTCTTATCTGTCAGAAACAAATTACAGATAGATGAGATTTTTCGTGCATTTTGTGTGCAGTTTTGCACAAATGAGATAAGAAGCCCTACTGAAAATCACGTATGTACATATATTTTACACAAAATTACAAGTATTTAGTAGTCAATTTTACTTTTATGTAATGGATATAATAGTTGTTTCCTTGAATAGAAAAATCATACTAAGTTGCTTTAACCTATTGGAAGTGCTTATGAAAACTCCATTTCCATTATGGAGAATCGCATCATATCTTCTTCGAAAAAAGCTTTGCCCAAGGCAGCAAATTCGAAATGTGTTTGCTCAGCGCTCTATCTGGCACTCCTGTGGAAATTCGGCAAGAAATATTGCTATAGACGTCTATATAGTTCATAGTATTTTTTGTTTGGATATTTTTCGTAAATTTCGATGATGATGATGGGCAAACTAGGTGTCCACCACGTTAAAAGATGATGTATACACTTTCCCTCCTTCTCTTTTCTTCCACAGAATTCTTTGCCAATAGTTCTCATGTTGTATTTCACTTTGTGCATAGGAGATTGGTTCATTTCCAGATTCTAACCTTAGTCTGTGAAATGGGTTCCTCTCATCTTGGATTAGCCTATTGAGAATTTCAAGATTTCCACTGATTGTATATACAAGGGAAATTTCTTAAGCACTTCAAGATGAAGATGAATGGGTTATCCTAAGAATTGCCAATGGAGTTAACATGTGATTCTGCTAGGACGTAGTGGAGTCCATGTTCACCAAGCACTTCACCAACAATGACAGGAAAATGGCCATGAAGTTCCCAAGACTATTCAAGCAAAGAGATTCTCACATGGTCACGTTCTTCATCGGTAATTATCTCTCCCAAGTTGGAATCTCGCTCTCGAGTTGGACATTTAATGTGTACTAAATTCACTCTCAAAAATTTTCATAATGCTGTGAATATTTGGACAATTAAGAGTTTATCTGAGTAATCTTGAATGCCCTGGAAGTTCAATAGACCACGAGTAAGTCCAATGACGCTAAAACTGCCGATCCACCTTATGCCTGCAGGATTACTCACAAGATGTTTTCTCACGTTGTTTAGCTTATACGCGATACTAGCGCACCTAACCGGCTTTCTCTCCTCCACAACCTATCCCAATTACATGGAAATTGGGTTTCCTATGTTCAGGTACAAAGTTCAGTCAGTTTCGTTTTGTCTTGCTTAAGCGTTTCTAATCAACTTGTGTCAAAATTTCACCTTCACATTTGCTGATGTTATATCTCATCAATTACATGGTGCTCATACGAAAGGGCCATCCTATCCAACTTTCAGGCATTTTCTGATCCTTCGATAAAAAGATCTCACACAAATATGACTGACAAGCAGTGTGTGCAGTGTCTTAGCATTTTTCAGCTTTCAACTGTTCATGTATGGATGCAACCTCTTCGTGTGGAAGCGGACTTGAATCATCCGCAACTTCATATGGGGATTCTGGCCCACCACGGCACTCAAGTACCAAGATGCATTCCTCATCTGTAATGCCTCCATGACGACCGTGATTGGCGCAATGGTTGTTCACCTCCTACTATGCACTAGTGGTTTCTCGAGTTGGGTCGACGCAATCCTGGATGTCCTCCTGGTACAAAAAGTTCACCCAATTTCATTGCCGGGACTAAGTTGTGATCAGACCTATTAAAGGAATTTTGCCTCAGTTTTTCTACCTTCCCTTGCAGATTATATATTGTTGTCGGCATGTCCGTTCGGTGTCTTCTATCATCCGACTCGGCATTGTTTCATTAGGTTTATACGCAACATTATCTGCACTCCTTTTAGTAAAGTACATTGTTTGTGCCTTCAAATGCACGGAAGAACTTTACAATAGATAATTTCATCGCATTCTCTCTAAATTGGATTGCAGATGATATAATTGAATGCAGGTTTCAATGGTAGACTTTTACACGGCTGACCAACTAACCAGTCAACCACGACAAACTTCATCCTAGCAATTTCGTCAGAGTCAGTTTTTCTGCAATAACACCATCATATATTCAATCTTGTTCTCTTATGTTCATTGGAAATCTCTACACATTTTTTTCCTTGTCATTGCGGATTCCATTACCGAGGCACATGGAATCGACAGTCTGCTATTTTATAGAGAACTCGCTTACGTGATGCCATTCTTGTCGTACTACCAGCGTGCCATGCAGGTAATCTACATTGACTCTCGGAGATATCCGCAAAAGGTGCCTTTTGCTATGTCAACTTTCCATCAAGAAGGCTTTACTTCATCTAGTTTTATTAACAACCAAAGTTCAAATTCAAATCGAAAATCGCGAATCGTACACTGATTTCTTGCACGATCAACTTTTAACATGGTGGATGCCTAGTTTGGTCATCATCATTATCGAAATAATTTGTGAAAAATATCCAAAAATATATATTATAAATAATATTGATGTCTATTATAGTATTTCTTGTCAATTTCGCATGGCGCTTGCACAACGCATGAATAAACACATTTCAAATTCGCTACCTTGGGCAAAATTTTTTTCAAAGAAGATATGGTGTGGTTCTCCATAATGGAAATGGAGTTTTAATAAGCACTCTAATAGGCTAAAGCAACTTAATATGATTTGTCTGGTCAAGGAAACAACTATTATTTTTTTGGGTAAGGTAAGGAAACAACTATTATTTCTATTAGCCAAAAGTAAAATTGACTAGTAAATACTCATAATTTTCGCTTGTCAGTAAACTTTTCATTTCCTAACCAATTATATTAAGAAAATGTATTTATTTGTTGTAATGGGGGACTAGTCATTCTCGTCCACAAGCATTTTTCACTCTGCTTATTTGCTGGATGGGGCTATAGTGGACCATAGTATTATTACTATTACAACATTTTCTTGCAATTATACATATGTTATGTTAACTGTGATATATAATAATAGCTATGACACAATGATGCTATTTCCAAAGTACTCCTCTTAAATATATATTAGAATTACCAATAATAAACGTAACAATAATATGTTACCAAAGTGTTCTGTTTTTAGACAAATATTTGTGGTAAATCCCTCATTAGTAAATAATTTGTAATGTAGGAAACTTTCACTTGTGGGGAATAAAAAAAACCAACGAAAAAAATAAATAAATCACTTGTTCTAGTTCCACAATCCAGAAACTGAACCTACGCAGTCTAGTTCAAGGTTCTAATATGGGAATCTGCTCACTCTGAAATCGATCACTCTTATCAAACATCATCTAAAGCACTTGTTAAGCAACCTGTAAAGCAGACTATAGGATTCTCGATGCGTCGTCTTTCTCATGCTCATAAACATAAATCGAAATTGCCCAAGCTCTTCCTTCTCATTTCCATGTAGCCTCCGATAATTCTACTCTCTGTCTCCTTTGCACACAAAACAGACATTGATATGCGCATTCATTGATGTCTGCTTCTTCTTAGCATCCCTCTTTGTATGAGACCTCTCTCTCTCTCTCTGTGCTTCGGGAGAACATGAGCAGCGACAGCTCTAGGGTTTCGATCCCGCTAACGTGAGGAAGATGATCCAGAACCTCAAGGAGATCACCGGGAAGCAGCAGTCGAAGAAGGATGTGTACGCAGTGCTCAAGGACTGTGCCATGGATCCCAATGAGACCGCTCAAAAGCTCCAATTCCTAGGTATGTCGCCATATATACGGAGCGTAGGCATTGAAGCATGGCCTGTTTCGTTCGGTGTCCGTTGGATCTCTTTGTTTCGTCAGCTCATTTCTGGTTCGTTGGGATGATGGGGGATTTGTTCTTTCATGTTTGGAGAAGTCGAGTATCGTAGTGTTGTAATTAGTAGTTTAATGGCTCAATTATTGTCATGTAAATGACGTGCATTAATGTCGGCATAACGTATGTAACCGGCGCTGTTTAATATCAGCGTAACGGACGTAATCGACGCAGTTTAATGTCAGCATAATGGTCATAATCGACGCAGTTTAATGTTGCGTAATAGACGTAACCGACCAGGTTTAATGTTGTGTAACGGACGTTTTTTCGGTCTATAAATAGACGTGTTTCTGTAATCAGAATCATAATTTACAACTCACAACTCGACATTCCTCTAGTTCTCTCATAGTCGTCCTCCAAGTGTGCCAATTTCGAGAAGTGTTCGACAGAGTCCTGTTAGTATAGAAGTGTTCGACAGAGTCCTATTAGTATAGAAGTGTTAGTGCTGATACAAACACGTTTGAAGTGTTGTATCTTGGGAGGCATAGTTCATGAAGCTGCTTAGCACCATTGGCAGGAACTAATCGTCTTAAGAAGATTCGGTTAGTCGTACCTCATCTATTCTCCTAGTTTTCGAGTTTACTATCTAGCGATTTTATTTGCTTTGTAATCTTTGAATGTAAAGATTGTAATTTGACTTTTTTTTTTATTGTTATTGGAATATTATCGCCATCTTCGTTTTATTATTTTACCGATTACAACAAACAGTATTACATATTTCTCTCGATACGTTAACGTGTGCGCTTCACATTTCCAACAAACTTAAGGCGATTAATTATATACTTACTGTTTGCTTGGTTTTATCAAAAAATCGTGATGGCAATCAAGTGTCTAGTAATATTCCAAATATTTCTAGAGACGTTCCTATGGTCGATTTGACTGTGGCTGCTGGAGAGGTTCATACCTCGAGGCCTGATATTGTGGCAGCGAACGCCATGAGCCTTCGAGCTTCGACCACCTATGGTGGCTTGGGTTTACATTAACAGGCATTGCCTTGATGATACCATCTCATACACCGAATGAGAAACAGAAAAAATTTACTAGTGTGAGCTTTAAGCAATGGCAGAAGAAAATATTATTCTATTTGACCACACTGAATCTGGTCAAGTACTTATCGGAGGTGTGCCCGATAATTAATCTAGATGAGCAAGATGTCACGACGCTAGGGGCGTTGCAGGCTTGGGAGCACGGGGACTTCCTATGCCGAAATTATATACTTAATTGTTTGGTAGATTCCGTTTATAATGTTTCTTCTAGCATTGAAACTGCTAAACAGCTATGGGAGTCCTTAGAGAAGAAGTACAAGACTCAGGATGTGGGCACCAAGAAATTCGTGGTTGCCAAATTCCTCAATTTCAAGATGATGGATTCTAAATTTGTCATGAGTCAGGTGCAAGAAATGCACATAATTTTGAATGACATCTTTGCTAAAGGAATGCTACTCAGCGAGTTGTTCCAAGTGGCAGCTCTCTTTGAGAAGCTACCTATGTGCTGGTCAAACTTTAAAAATTATTTGAAACACAAATGGAAAGAGATAAGTCTTGAAGATCTCATTTTGCGCCTCAGAATCGAGGAGGCCAATAGAAGGAATGCAAACTCTTCTATGGAACAAAAAGGCTAACATAGTTGAGTTTTCCTATTCCAAAGCAGGATAGGAGAAGAAAGAAGCCTTCTTAAGGAAAAGGCAAGCAGAAAGAACAATCCCAGAAATTTCAAGGGACGTGTTTTATTTGCAATAAAACCTGACCATTGTGCTAAGGATTGCAAAAAGCACCCGACCAAAAGCAAGGGCGGTGGTGTAACCAAGCAGTTGAATCTGACAGAACAAGAAGAAAACGAGAGACTGACTGATGTGGTGTTGTCCGAAGTATCTCTAGTGCAAACAATACCGATTAGTGGTTGGACACAGATGCCATAAATCACATTTGTGTTGACAACACCTGTTTTCGTCTTATGAGAAGGCTGAGGAACATAAGAAGCTTTATATTAGCTCTGCATCAGCAAAAATTGCCGAAAAAGGAAAGTTGATCCTGAAGTTCACCTCCAGCAAGGCGATTACGTTGTTAAATGTGCTGCATGTACCGGAGATCCGAAAGAATCACATCTCTGGGCCCATACTTGTCTAGAAGGGCTTCAAAATTGTATTTAAATCTAACAAGTTTGTACTTTCTAAAGGCGAAATGTATGTGGGGAAAGGGTACTTGAGCATGACATGTTCAAAGCCAATGTGGCTGTTATTGATGTAAACTCGAAATTCTTGTACCCAAAGACTATTAATAAAGAGAAGTCTTCAGTTTACGTTATTGTGTCTCCTTATCTATAGCATGGTAGAATAGGACATACAAACTATGGTACAATGAAAAAGATAGCAAACTTGGGGCTAATTTCAAAATTTGAGTTGAATGTCTGTTACAAGTCTCAGACTTTTATTGGGGCTAAGTTTGGTAAGAAATCTTCCAAATTGGTTGAAAGGACGAGTGAACCTCTACAACTAATCCATAACGATCTATGTGATTTAAAGTTTGTAAAAAGTAGAGGTGAAAAGAAGTACTTCATCACTTTTGTGGATGATTGTACTTGATTTTGCTATGTTTATCTGTTAACTAGCAAAGATGAGGCTATGAGCATGTTTATCAAGTATAAAAATGAGGTTGAAAACCAACTTGATAGACGAACTAAAGTGGTTAGGTCTGACAGAGGAGGAGAACATAGTTCTTCCAATTTAAATGAGTTGTGAGCTAGTTTGGGGATAATTCTTCAAACAACTGCACCTTATACTCCATAGCAAAATGGAATTGTTGAACGGAATAATAGAATTCTAAAAGAAATGGCTAATGCTATGCTCTTAAGTTCTGATTTACCTCAAAACTTGTGGGGGAAGGCATTATTAACTAAGAATTATATTCTTAATAAAATACATCACAAGAAAATGGGTAAGACTCCATAAGAGTTATGGAATGGAAGGCTACCGTCCTACAATTATTTGAAAGTATAGGGGTGCCTAACAACAGTGGAGATTCCTCCTCATAAGCAAACTCGATTGGGACCTAAAATAGTGGATTGTATATTCATTAGTTATGCTCAAAGTAGCAGTGCATGTAGATTTTTGATTCACAAATCTGAAAATGCAAAAATCCATGTCAACACTATCCTAGAATCACGGCATACTGAATTCTTTGAGGCATATATCCTGCGAAAAGAAATCATGGTGAACCTTCTAATAAGAGATTAAGAAATTCAGATTTTGAGACTAATGAAGTTGGGGCCGAGGACGCCAAACTTCGAAGGAGCAAAAGATCGCGACTACAAAATCTTTCGGACCTGACTTTCTGACATATATGTTAGAAGGCGAGCCTTAAATATTCAAAGAGGCGATGTCATCTCCAGATACTCCTTTTTAGAAAGAAGCTATTGACAATGAAATTGATTTTATCCTAAGTAATCATACTTGGAAATTTATTAATCTTCCACCTAGAAATAAACTAATTGGATGTAAATGGATATTCAAGAAGAAGCGCAAAGCTGATGGTTTCATTGATAAGTATAAAGCACGGCTTGTTGCCAAAGGATTTAGACAAAAAGAGGGTCTGGACTACTTTAATACTTTTTCACCAGTAACAAAAATAACAACGGTTAGAATGCTGATTGTTATAGCTTCACTATACAATTTGCAAGTACATCAGATGGACGTGAAAATTACATTCTTGAATGGTGATCTCGATGACGAGATTTATATGGAATAACTTCAAGGATTCAAGGTCAAAGGACAAGAACACGAAGTGTTTAGACTTGTCAAATCATTGTATAGACTTAAACAAGCTCATAAACAACAGCATGATAAGTTTGACCATGTGATGATCCAAAATAAGTATAGAATCAATGAATGTGACAAATGTGTGTACACTAAATCTACATCCATTGGATGTGTACTTATTTGTCTATATGTTGATGACTTGCTTATTCTTAAAGATAACATTGAGGTTATCAAAATCACCAAAATGTTCTCAAGAAGAATTTTGAGATGAAAGACTTAGGTGTTGCGGATGTTATATTCGGCATCAAAATTCTAAGAAATTTAGATAGGCTAGGTTTAACACAATCTTATTACATTGAAAAGGTAATTGAGTGGTTTAAAGAATTTAGCATTAAAGATGCAAATAATTCATTTCTATCGCACCTAACTTTAAGAAAGAATACTAGAAATAGTATCAGACAGTTGGAATACTCTCGAATAATCAGCAATCTCATGTATATCATGAATTGCACTAGGCCGGATATTGCATACTCAGTAGAAAAACTGAGTAGATATACAAGCAATCTAGGTAACGAGCATTGGAATACTTTGTTGAGAGTATTAGGATATCTAAAAAATATCAAAGACTTATTCTATAATATGGTTGTATCCAGCTGTGTTGTTCTTTAGTGATGCCAAATGGATTTCTGATTATGATGAATTGAAATCGACTAGCGAATATGTGTTTACGTTAGGGGGTGCTGCGATTTCATGGAAATCCTCAAAGCAAACTCTAACAACGTGCTCCACGATGGAATCAAAGTTTATTGCTTTAGATAAAGCTGCTGAAGAAGCAGAGTGGCTTCGACAATTTTTAGAGGATGTTCAGTTGTGGCCAAAACCTATGCATGCAATATGCATTCATTATGACAATCAAGCAGCTATTGCAAGAGCACATAACGTGATATATAATGGTAAGTCTAGACACATTCGTCGTAGACATAATACCATAAGGCAGTTGCTCTCAAGTGAAATAATTTCTTTATACTTTGTAAAGTCAAAGGAAAACACTATGGATCCACTGACAAAAGGTTTGTCGAGAGAGCAAGTAAATTGCGCATCGAGAGGAATGTGATTAAAAGCCTTAACCCAATAAAGAGCTTTCGAGGTGAAAACCTAACCTATGCGATTGGAGATCCCATGGATTAGGTTCAATATGACAACATAAACTTCGAAAACTCTAGAGTGAGCACTGTCTCCCATTCCTATGATACAACATTGCTTCCTACAACGTTTTAAGGGTACGCTATGCGTTTAATGGTTCCAATAGCTTGGATTTTTACATCCTAGCAAGGTATGGTAGGATACCTTTAATAGGAATACACATATATGCATAGAGCTGGCCGACTCTATGAAAATCTTTAAAGGCTGATTTTTCTAAAGCACGCATGAATCCTAAGAGATTCAAGGCCAAAAGAATGAAGGCAACCGAGAACCAATCTTGGTTCGGAGATCCTCCATGTAAGGTCTATTGTCTGGGCCTATAATAATTACCAACGGTTCAAGACCAAGTTCAGTGACGGTTAAGTATGTCCGATAGGCTTTCACTAAAGATGGTTCAAAGCGAAACCTACATATTTTGATGCAGTGTATTTCCACAGGCACATTTGAAATTCCTCGAGTCTTAGTTCTATTGAGCCATTACGTGGGAGATTGTTGTAATTAGTAGTTTAATGGCTCAATTATTGTCATGTAACCGATGTGCATTAATGTCGGCATAACGGACGTAACCGATGCAGTTTAATGTTGCGCAACCGGCGAAGTTTAATGTTGCGTAATGGATGTTTTCCCGATCTACAAATAGACAGGTTTCTGTAGTTCAGAATTATAACTCACAACTCAACATTCCTCTAGTTTTCTCACAGTCATCCTCCAAGTGTGCTGGTTTTGAGAAGTGCTCGATAGAGTCCTATTCGTATAGTGGTATCCAAGTGTGCTGGTTTTGAGAAGTGTTCGATAGAGTCCTGTTCGTATGGTGGTGATACAAACATGTTCGAGGTGTTGTATTTTGAAAGGAATAGTTCATGAAACTGCTTCGCACCATTGAACTAATCACCTTAAGGAGATTCGGTTAGCCGTACCTCACCTCTTCTCCTTTTTTTTCGAGTTTACTATCTAGCAATTTTATTTGCTATGTTATCTTTGAATGTAAATATTGTAATTTGTCTTTGTTATTGTTATTGGAATATTATCGCCATCTTCGTTTTATTATTTCCTCCGATACGTTTGGATTTCAGATTTTCAACACGTAGGAGTGTATCGTGCTAGATTTCTGATGGTCACACTTCGCCTGGTGTTGGCTTTTGGGGATTATGTAGGCTCGAGTTCTGAGTTTTTTTTCCTCTAGCTGTCGCGAGTTAAGAGGGTCTGTCGCTTGATGACGCCCTCGGACCGGATCAAAGACCTCACCCTAAGCCTGTAGAGGATGTTGATGTCTTCGCTGAGATTGTGAATGGCTCTCGTCTCTCTTGAGTGTCCACTCCTCTTTTCTATATACAATAAAACGTACCAGCCACCGATGTAACTCCTTTCAAATAATAATTCCAAGAATTCGGCAAATGTGAGGGCAAGTCTGCCAAAAATGACCCAATTAATGTTGCTCTCGATCAATTAAAATGCTGAACATCACGTTCTTTTATTTTCTGGTGTTGCCAGAGTGAGAAAACACGTTTCACACTGGACTTTCATATTGACTATTCCGTACGACTGCGCCGATTGTCGTCACTATAGGTGACTAGAGGATGGCCTCTTGAACGTATCGAGGCACATTCAGGCCTGGTCAACTCGAAGGAAGATGGACGGGCTCGAGGTGGGCAATTCAATTCCTCTTTGATTTTGAGTGAAACATGTCACGTCTTGATTAAGCATTCAACAGCTAAGACAAACGGTTAATAGCTTTATCTGTATTTTCGCTCTGTTACGAAAGGATTCTCATACTCAATGAGCAGTCCGTGTATGTAAATCACTACTGGTGTCCTGTGAAACATTACTGAACTCTGGCATTCACCAAAAAGGTATGCATTTTCCCTGTATGTTTGAGATAGATTCTTCCTCGGACTTAGGAGTGCAGATTTTTCTCACACCTGCAGTTAAATTTCTTTTAAGGCAATACATAAGACTAGTATGTGGTTTCTGCCTTTAAAAAGCAGCAATATTACAAGGTGACAATTGCAAATTCCAGGTTCTGCTGCATTGAAAGGTATCCTAGTGTCGACGTGCCATTGCCGTGGACAGTAGTCCGGCTCTTGAAGTACCACGCAATGCAAGAGAGGTGAGAAGAGGTCCAGGTAGAAGAAATTGATCGAGCAGGCTACTGTATCAACCTTAATGAATGCGTATATGTCAAGGGCTGTCTAGACCTCTTCTTTTGTCGTGCTTTCACCCTCTACATACATGTCAGTCACTTCGATCCTTCAAACCAGTGAAATTTGTCTCAATGATATCTTTGGATATTTAGAGTTTATCATTAATCGAAGCTGATGCCGACCATTCGTGTTCATATCCTTTTAATGTCGAACCATTTCTCTCGCTCGATTTCGGCTTTGGATTTTGGTTTCCTAGGCCTGCCATCACTTATTACCCCAACCCCTTGATGAATCCATAGTGCAATGGCAATTCATTGGGGTTTTTTGGCCATTTTATTATAAGCGCTCCCGCCTTCCTTCACCAACACTCGCCCTTCTTTTCCTATCTTCTCTATCTGCCTCCTCCCCAAATCTCTTGGTTTCTATAAAGCCTAAAGTATAGACCAATGCCTCCCTTGAGCCCTTGGCCAACTGTGTATGATGTTTCTATTTAGTCTCGGTGGCATGCGTATTATTACTATTTGCACCTCGATTATGTGCTTTTGTATTGGCTCCAGACGTTTGATTCATGTATTGAATTGTCAAATTCTGAATGATTTGTATTTCCTCTTAATAAACTTTCAATTCCGATGATACTATAGGCTATGATTGTGATCGGTCAGGGCAATAGTATTGTATATACCCCCTATCCGTTGGGGGACGGAGAAGGGAAGGAGCAGGAGACGATTTGTCGTGTCAACAATGTCACAATAGTCATTAACACAATGATGAATGTCAAAATTTAAGTAAGCTTGAGGAATTAATTGCTGTAGAGAATGAAATACAAAATCAATTAGACCACCAAATTGAAATTTTATCATTGTAATTTATTCCGCACATGTATGATATGCAACAGTAGTGACATAACAAAAATTAGATAGAAATTAAATTTGACTCGAAGTTGAGAATAGTTGATGCTTTTTTATGGGGAAATTACCAAAAAAGTCCTAAGTCTATTGCAATTGTGCTAATTCAGTTCTAAACCTTTTTTTTGTCCCTTTAGTCCTAAATCTTTTGCAGTTGTATTATTTTAATTCATCCGACAAATTTTGGTTAAACGGCGTCGACGTCGACCAATGATCAAATATTTTGATATTTTTTTAAATTTTTTTATGATTTTTAATAATTTTATATTTCTTTCTATTCCTTTTTTTCCCCACCCTCCACCCCACCCCAAGTCGGTCGCAATAGTCCGACGACCAGCCAGAGGGGGTGACCGGAGAGGCCAACTTGCTTGGCCATGGCAGGGTTGACGGCTGGGGAGGCTCGTCCTCACAAGCCCAGATCTAGGCCGGTGAGGTCCAGCCTTGCCCGGCTATGGCAGGGGGAGTCAGCCTCTCCGATCATCCCTTTGGCAGGTCGTCGAACTATGGCAATTGCTTGGAGGTGGGGAAAGGAGAGGGGAAAAAAAAGAAAAGAAAAATATAAAATATAAAATATTCAAAAAAATTAAAATACTCGATAACCGGCAGGCCAACATTCATGTTAGCGTCGTCAGTCCAAATTCGTCGGATAGACTAAAATAACACAATTACAAAGGGTTTAGGACTGAATCGGTACTGAAAAAAGGTTTAAGACTGAATAGACACAATTATAATAAGTTTATAATTTTTTTGATAATTTTTTTTATTTATCTCTCCATATCTTTAAGTAGGGGACATCTTCCTTTGTTTTCCCATCTCGGGTCCGAAATTTTCCCATTTGCCAACATGCGAAGTCCCCGAGTTTTCGCAAGGTCAAATAAACGAATTGATCACGAGAAGGTGGTACTATGGGCAAGTGCTTTAAAGATAATAGAAAATCTAATAGACCAAGTTTTGCAATTGGGCCCCCATGATCCTTTTAATATTCAACCCAAAACTCTTCTGTTTTTCCAATTTTTGGCCCAATCTCATGACATACGGGCCTTCGCGCCCTCTCCCGCTCCGCAAACAGCACGACCAAAGCAGAGAAAAGCTTCGAAAAAGATGACGTTAAAAACAAACGTTGGGAGTGCTGTTAGGAAACACTTGCTACCTCCGTTTTCGCAAGACTCGTTTCAATCAAACCACCCTTGTGCCTCCGACGGCCGAAGCTAGGGGGTCAGAGTCTCCTACGACGATTCTCGTCGCTTCTTTGTTGGAACTGTAGCTGTTCCGACATCGGCCGTACAACCTATTACTTGCAGCAAAATCTTATCGAGTGGATCTATTTCCAGGCCAATGTTGGTTAAAATCACACTTTCTAATGTAAAGTGACAAAAACCCTATTGCCTTAAATTATTAGTTAAGTAACAAATAACTTTACTTAAAAAAAGCTCACTTATTTTCTATCCCAAATTGGGACGGAAATTACCCCCAAATCCTTCACTATTGCAATCCCATACAAAAATGCAAAATCATAGCAATAGATGGAATTTCATGAAAAACCATAGCAATAGTGAAGAAGCCCAGTTTTTGTCAAAATGCAAAACCATAACAATAGATGAAATTCTCAATATATGCTCATTAATGAAGATGAATTTGGTGATCAACCGTCGATTATGGTATAAAGAAGTCATGAATGTGATTGAGTTTGTAACCCATAATTTTGTTTTGATAATTCCTCTTATTATATGGATCTTATTTTGTTTTGAAATTAGTTGGTATGGATTTTGATTTACAGTTGTATTGCGATATTTCTCTCCTGTATCTCGGGACATGAATGAAATGTTACTTTTGACCAAAAAAAAATTAAGATCAAATGGTTTTGATATAATTAACCAAAAATATTACGGACTTGCAATTTATAAAGATATTGTCTTACGTATATTTGGGCGGTCAAATTGATTCATTTATTTCTCTAAATATTATAGAGCGAAATAAAAGTATTTGTGTTGTTACTTACATCATGTCGAAGATATAAGCTTATTAGCAAGTCATAGAGTAACAGAAATGACAAAAATACCTTGGCCTAATATTTGCATGAAGTCAAAAATAATTTCCTTGATGTAATATTCGGATGAAGGAAAAAATAATTTCCTATTTCATATAGCAATAAAAATGACGAAAATACCTTGACATAATATTCGGATGAAGGAAAAAATAATTTCCTATTTCATATAGTAACAAAAATGGCGAAAATACCTTGACATAATATTCGGATGAAGGAAAAAATAATTTCTATTTCATATAGTAACGAAAATAGCGAAAATACCCTGACGTAATATTTGGATAAAGGCAAAAATAATTTCCTTTCGTTATTTGATAGGAAAGAAGGAGGACAGGACGAAGAGAACATTGGCAAAGGAAAATGAAACCGCAGAGAAAAGTGGCAGACAGATATAGCAGAGTTGGGGAAATATTAAAGACATAGCTATCGTAAGAAATGTTATTTATTATTACTTTTTTTTGTATCAACACAAACATATTTTCTTGTAATTTTCCATAAAAATAAATAAATAAAAGGAGTGGTTAGCGTGGGTCCCGTTGTCCAAAATAATTGGACACCTGGGGACGGCTCCGACCACGAACGTCGATCGCTCCAATCTCAAAACGTGACCCGACTACGCGGGCCCCAATTTGGACCAATCGCAGCCACAGATCACGCGCCAAATCCCACAGACCTCGTAAGCACACTCCTTTCGATCACGGCCGTTCGATCGTCGCGAAGGCGGACACACAACCCCCTCATCTGGCCCGTTCGATCGTCGCGAAGGCCGACACACAGCCCGTTCATCTGGCCCGTCCGTGTCCTTATCCCCACCCTACGTGGCACCGACTCACCGTCTTACACTCCCCTCGTCGCGACACGTATCCTCATCCTTTCCATAATCAAGCAAAACGACGAAGAGCCCTTACCCTTGGCTTGAACCTAAAGGCCTCTGAAACGTAATCCCTCTACCCTCGACACGTGTCGCATAGCCAGTGGGTACGGCCCTGTAGATTTTTTTTTTATTCGTGAGAACTCCAGAAAAGCCCTTTGACCTGCAAAACAAAACAAAACAAAGGGAACTCCAGAAACGCCGTGCCGCTTTAGCCGGAGTCTTCACGCGCTTCCGGTCTCCACCGTCCATGGTCACGTGCGTCTCGCGATCGCAGCCGTCGCCTCTTTCCATGCCCCTAGTTTTGCCACGTGGTGTGGTAACACGTGGCGAGATTTAATGGCTTAAGATTATTTAAATTTTATAGCTTAAAAAAAAAACCTTATCTGAATTCTCCTCCTTATATAATGTCAGACCTCCCTCCACCTTGCGTTCGAATTTCAACACGTAATCGACTGCACAGCGACACGCAACGCAGAGAAGATCAGTTTCCGTCTTTTGATTTAATTTTCCCGAGAAAATAGCAGAGAAACTAGCAGCAAATATGGCGTTGAGCATCACTCATCAGATCGGGGCACTCGCCGGGACGCCGATCCAGGCAGAGTCCGGGAGCGGCTCCGGAGAGCCGTCGACGGCGACGGTGAGCGCGGCTGCGGTTTGGAAATCGCCCGCGCCCAGCATCCGATGCAGAGCGCAGAAGCCGGACGCGCTGGACGCTTTGTCACCGCCGCTGAGCCCGTGCAGGTCGCCGGTCCTGGGGGGCATCCGCCCAGATCTGTCCGTCGCATGCCGCGCCTTCGCGGCGGAGATGGAGGCGCTGCCGGAGGAGGCGGTGACGGAGCACAGGGAGGTGGCGCCGGCGGCGGCCCGCGAGAAGGGGAGCGGAGGAGTGCCGGTGTACGTGATGATGCCGTTGGACAGCGTGACGATGAATAACACTGTGAACCGGAGGAAGGCGATGAATGCGAGTCTGCAGGCGTTGAAGAGTGCCGGCGTGGAGGGGATTATGATGGACGTGTGGTGGGGATTGGTGGAGAGAGAGCCTGGGAGCTACAATTGGGGTGGTTATGCGGAACTTTTGGAGATGGCGAAGAAGCATGGGTTGAAAGTGCAGGCTGTGATGTCGTTTCACCAGTGCGGTGGAAACGTTGGTGACTCTTGCTCGTAAGTTATCTCGCTTCCTTTTTCGTCTGAGTGATTGTAATTGCATTTTTAATCTAATTTAGCTTGCGCAGAAGTAGATATTGGAAATTGGGGTGATATCTGGATGTGGTGCTTTGGTAGGTGGGAAATTGCTCTTGCGTAAGGATTTGGTATAATTGGCCTAGACAGGTCTGCATGATGCGGAATTTTGTGCGAAGATTTTGATTTATGAAACTTTTGGATGTGAAGATAAATGTAACTCTATAATCGTTTTGGAAGGGATAGCATCATCTTGAAACAGATGATATAATATAAAGCCAGTTTCTTGATTTTCATCTATTTCAATTTAGAGGATCCTAGAATGTCTTATAGGTTGACATGGTGACAGTGACATACTAATTGTTGCTGTGCAAAACTACACTCTGTACTATCTGCTTTAAGGGGGGCCTTCTATGGTCCAGGAGAGACCGATCTGGCCAGTCCTAGTCACACGCATTGTCCTGTAACCCTTATATATGAAGCGTGTCAATGCACACAAACTTAAAAGCTTACTATCGATGGATGAGATACACTCTTGTTTGTTCCAACAACCACCACATCCCCGAGGATTAGATCTTTAGAGATCTATACAGATTCCCCTGCTTTGAACATGTTGGGTCTCACCCAGAAATCCTTGGTTTTTAAATTGGGACTTGATCTTATGGGCCAAAAAAAAGTTCGTTGCTGGTCTTCGTTTGGTTCTTGCTCGTACCCATTCTTACTGGGTTCTAAGTTTTTTTTTTCCCTCTTTATTCTAGACTTAGTGATATAAGTTGAATGCCTGTGTTGTTGCGTCTGCAAATTAAGGTGGCTTGACATTGCTTAGGATCACAACTGAGTGTCACCATTATTGTGTCATTAAGCTTTAGAAATGAGGGTTTTTCAGGTGTTTCAATGTCACCGTCTTTCCGAACTTGTGTGCCATAGGAACTGTTTTGTCTTTTTTTCCACCTGTGGTGTTTCATTTTTCTTGTAACTGGGCTGTTTTTCCCCTCCTCTCAGCATCCCTCTACCAAAGTGGGTTGTGGAAGAAGCTGATAAAGACCCAGATCTTGCATATACAGACCAGTGGGGTAGGAGAAACTATGAATACATATCGCTTGGGTGTGACACTCTCCCTGTTCTTAAAGGGCGAACACCTGTTCAGTGTTATGCTGACTTCATGCGCGCATTTAGAGACAACTTCCAGCACCTATTAGGTGAAACCATTGTGGTAAGTTCTTGTTTCGATAGACATTTGGTCATTTGACATGTCATATAGGTGGTGCCACAAGCCACTCTAGTGGAACATATGCTGAATTGTCTTACATATTATGCAGGAAATTCAAGTAGGCATGGGGCCAGCAGGCGAACTTCGTTACCCATCATACCCTGAGCAAAATGGGACATGGAAATTTCCAGGGATTGGGGCCTTTCAATGTTATGACAAGGCATGTGCTGTCATCTTCTAATTTTCTTTTTCCTGCTTCTTTATTGCATTGCATTCTGATTTCTTTAAAATCTTGATGCAGTATATGCTGAGTAGCTTGAAAGCTGCAGCCGAGGCTGCTGGCAAACCAGAATGGGGCCACACTGGTCCAACTGATGCTGGTGAGTATAACAACTGGCCGGAGGATACAGCATTCTTCAAGAAGGAAGGTGGAGGATGGAACAGTCAATATGGTGAATTCTTCTTATCGTGGTACTCTCAGATGCTACTGGACCACGGTGAGAGGATACTCTCATCTGCCAAATCAGATTTTGAGAATACAGGGGTGAAGATTTCGGTCAAGGTTGCAGGAATCCACTGGCACTATGGGACACGTTCGCATGCTCCTGAGCTGACAGCAGGATACTATAACACACGTTTTCGGGATGGTTACCTTCCCATTGCCCAAATGTTGGCCCGTCATGGTGCTATATTCAACTTCACTTGCATCGAAATGCGTGACCACGAGCAACCCCAAGACGCACTCTGTTCACCTGAGAAGCTGGTAAAGCAAGTAGCTTTGGCCACCCGGGAGGCAGATGTTCCTCTTGCCGGAGAAAACGCGCTGCAGCGCTACGATGATTATGCACACGAACAGATTTTGCGGTCCGCATTGCTGAACATCAATGGCTATCCGCAGGAGGACAAGGAGATGTGTGCATTCACTTATCTGAGGATGACCCCAGACTTGTTCCAAGCTGACAACTGGAGGCGGTTCGTGGCGTTTGTCAAGAAGATGAAAGAAGGGAGGGACCTGCACCGATGTTGGGAGCAGGTGGAGAGGGAAGCTGAGCACTTTGTTCATGTCACTCAGCCTCTAGTGCAAGAAGCAGCCGTCGCACTCATGCACTGATAGTATGTTTATGGTGTGTCACAAGGTGTATAATAGATCCATGGTTTGATGCGGTCCCATCCCTTTTTTAAGGTAGGATGGGAATAGAAAAGTACAAAGTCCTCTGTAGTAATAGAGGATACCCAAATACTGCTCATTTACATAGTGTATTCGATGCTCTTCTTATTCTCCACCCATTTGGGTGTGAATCATTTCTGGTATTTCCTTTGCCTAAATCCTTTCCTCTGGTCTCCTTGTTGGCAAGAGAGATGTATTATTATCCTGGCAATCTTGAGTGTGAAATGTGTGATATTGAGTCGATGGAAATGAACCATTTGCGCCCTCGATGTGGTACTTCACTGGTGTTGGATTCTGGCGTAAGCATGTTGTGACGGTTTCATCTCTTGGCCTTTCTGGTAATGACTGACCTCGAGAGAGGGGTCCTACTGGGTTTTCTCGATCTAGGTTTCGAAATTTAACAGGAACGACAGTGCAGACGATTCGGGGAAGTAGCGACATTTGAGTGTATTGTAGGATGTCAGATTCAGATCGGAAAATGGAGGATGATGTGCCGGTGTAACTGGCTAGATATTCAAGTTCTTGGTTTGTTACTTGTATTACCTGCCGGGTTTTGTGGTTGCCATTGGTCTTTTCACTGTTTTGCGCTAGTCGATTTAATCTCAAATGTTAAGGCGTCTGACTGATAATTTTCCCAGCACCGTGCATTGTCCGTCGTGCAGCCTGATTTTCTGATACGAGCTTATCAAAGCAAAGACCTGATTCAGCCTCGGGCGATTCAACTTTTGGAGCAATCTTGAAGGTGACGGTATCCTCGTCATTGTGCGGATTGGTTATCAATATCAATATTATCACCACGACTAGTTGAAGTCGGTAATGGATTTTGTTCATGCTTTTGGATTCTTTTTTTTTTTTTTTTTGCAGATTACAAAGCCTTGAATAGGTATCGATTCACATTATCAAATTAGATAAGCATACGAAACATGCAGCTTGAGATGTTGGCCCGGTTGCGACGAAAATGCATCCATCTATCCGCGGATGAATTGTCATTTCACTTCTCACCGCGTGAATGTATGTTCAATGCAAAGTTACTTCCATCTGATCTTTGAGGCATTACTTTTGCTGGATATGGCCCTTACACCAATACCTTATAAAGATGCCCTAATGTAGCCCAATCATATATTGAATAGGTGCAAAGTATACGATCATGTTTTTCTCTATCTATATGAGGAAACTCCACTAAATAAAAAAACCTTTTAAAGATATTTGGTGGCTTTTTTTTTTTTTTTATATGAAGTACGAATTAAGGGTTGACAGTGATCAACAACTAAAGCAAATTTTCACTATTTCGTGCAAAGCACATACTAGATATAATCGGTCCTCCTTGCCCACGTGGATTGCACTAGAGTTTGAGGATTTATCACGAAACTCAAGTAGACATGGTCGAGAACAAATCACCTAATGCATTTTAGATGGGGATCATGCATCACATGACATGAGCTGGATATTATAGATTCCATTATACCATTTTAACGTACATTTGTTATATTATTAATTGGGTTAATTCCCTAAAAAAATATAAATTTTAGGTGATTATTCAGGTCCAAACTTTTTTGTTGTCTCATAAAAAAGAATCAATTTTAAGTTTAATGACGATTTTGACCTTAACTTTTTTTCATCCTATGAAAAATCGCAAACTTTAACTCAAGTCACAAATCTGACCGTTATTAATTTGGAAAGAATTTGTATTGAGTTATATTAAGGGGTATTGCCATTGTCATGAATTCGAAAAATGTAGTCATTGAATGATTGATTTAGTTGATCGGGAAGAATTTTGAAGAAGAGCTAGTGAAGACTCTTAATGTTCAGTATTAGGAACTGAGTTTGTAAACATGATGTGTTTCGGGCTTTGGTGTATGTGGCGGTAACTTCGTACTGCTTTCTTCTAACACTCTTCTCCAGTGAGTTTGTAAGAAAGAGTACATTAAATATGTGGTCACCAACAAAAGAAGGCCACTGACTGCTAATGGTCATGGCATTTTATCATTTGATTTTTTTTTTTCTGTTTGTGCAGCTAAAGGCAAGTGAAGCCGCCAAAGATGTTGAAAAATGATGCTTGCTTGCTACAAAATGTACATCTCTGAAATCCGAAACATGTCTACACTTGAGGCAATTGAACACGAGCTGCTAAATTATTTCTAGAAGTAGCCGTGCTCAACAAATTTTGAAGATGAAAACCCCAATAATGGTGGTCAAATTTGGGATTTGAGTTAAAGTTGGTGATTTTTCATTGGATGAAGAAAAGTTCATGCCATAATTATTATTATACCTAAAGTTGATGATTTTTTATAAGACAAAAAAAATATGGGTCATAATAGCTATTAGACCTAAAGTTGGTGTTTTATTAGGAAATTAAACCGAATATCAATCTTGTTTCCTAAAGTTTGAAAAAATCGATATTAGTTAACAATGGTATTATCTTACGGTAAAATCAAATTATTCTCTGCAGCGAAGATCTTTTTGGTCACAAAAAATTGCAAGTGAAAAGCATGTTTGGTTTTTCAGATATAATCATGAAAGGGATTTTAAAATCACTTGCACTTCATCATCTTGAATTTCTAGGACCTTTTTTGAAATTTTCAAACGTGAGTAACTAATTTTGGCAAATTAAAATAGATAGCTCTGTGAACACCGATCAAAACTATGACAAGAAAAACACATCTATTGCAATCAATTGCGTCGACCGTACTGCATAAATTACGATCCAAGAGACAACAAAATACACTTGTGATAACTTTTTATTTTACGGTGGTACTAATCATTTCAAGTGAAATATATGTGGAGATAGCTTTTTATTTTATGGTGACACTAATTGTTTCAAACTATAAGCATTTTAGTGAAGAAATAGATTATGTTCGCTTCAAATTTGCTAGAGAGAGTTATACGAGTTCAAGGACTCAAATTATACGAAAATCAAAAACATAACACCGCAAGATCGGAATCGGATTAAGATTGGACAGCTACGCCAAATCGGGACAGGATGATAACCGTCAACGGTCAGAAGAATCTTGAATATAACGGAATGCGACGTGGCATCTGGCTACTTCTCCAATATTCTCCGCGGCTGACGTGGGCGCATGCCATACGCCCGCACGACCACAAGAATTCCCCTCGATATCCGCCGTAATTGCGAATCTGCCACTTACCCGGGCTCAATATCTGGAAAAACTTCGCTAAGCCAGACCAAACTCGCTTTGCTCTTTCGCTCGCGCCCATGGCTTCTCTCCAAACTCACCAACTCAATCTCCGATCCCACTGTCGCTTCTCTCTGCTCTCTCCGAAGCACACAGCCATGAGGAGGGTTCTCGGGCTCTCGCGTCGCTTTCCGGCCTCATTTTTCCGAAGAATTAGGGCTCCGAAGCTTTCGGAAGGTTGCAGGGGCATGGATGGGGAGAGGAGCTCGTTCGAGTGCTGTTGCCAAGCCAGCGCAGAAGTCGAGAATGTCGAAGTCTCGGAGGAGAACGAGCGGCGACCATTCGACATCAATCTCGCTGTCATCCTCGCCGGCTTTGCGTTCGAAGCCTATACCACTCCTCCTGTAATGGAACTCTCGAATTAGTCTCTCTGAAGTTGCATAAATTTTAGAAGTGAAAATGATTCATTGGCGAAGGCGAGGGCACTGATTGAAAGCTGAATATTGAAGGGGCCTTGCTGTGGTCTTTGATGGCTAGAAAAGTAGGATAAAGGCGGATAATTTTTTTATATATATAATTTCGGTTGTATTATTTTCTCAACAGCAGGACATAATTTAGCGTAGTCCCTATTGTGATAATGCTTTTATTCGAGACTAATATGTACTTTGTACTTTTGGGGCATGCTGATTAGGAAAATATTGGAAGGCGAGAAATGGATGCCGCGGGTTGTAAGACAGTGTATCTTTCAGAGTATGTGATCATTTCTTCCGAATAATCAGAGGGGTAAAAACTAATTTTCTGTTTGTTTGGTCGGCTTGGTTTGATTTGGTTCGGTTTTAGCCATTGAACACTCTTACTGCTTACATGTTTTTGCATGTCATTCGTACTTTGTACGTACAAGTATTTTATACTTGTTTATATGCCCTTTTGGCCGTAATATATGCAATGTATTTGCTCCACAATGGATGCAGGTGGATTGGTTGATGGAAAACAAAGATTTGAAACATTGAATTTACATATGTAGGTCATTTGTCCGTGAAATATATGACGGTCAGCTTTTCATAAAGCTCAAAAAGGGTATCAATCTTCCTGCCATGGATCCATGGGTATGTCAGATTCTTGTGGGATAAGACATTATGCTGAATGTTTTGAACTTTTTCCTCATCTATTTGTTGCATCTTTGCTTTCCGCTGTATCTTTTTGTGGCATCTTTCATGAGTGCCTGAAGTGTTTTTGCTTCTGAATCGATATCTTTGCTTTCTTCCATTGAATAAATTTTAGGTTAGACTTACGGGAATTAATCTTTTTTTTTTTTTTCCAAATTTTGATATTGCCATTCCATTTTCTTTTAAATGTGTGGTAGGGAACAAGTGATCCATATGTAGTCATGCAATTGGATGGTCAGGTTGTGAAAAGCAAGGTCAAATGGGGGTAAGCAATGTATTAAATTGAGTACAGTGGCATTGCATTTCATAGTAAGATAGAAAATTAAGTTTGCTCTGGATTTATGGACTTATTGCAACTTTATATGTCAATCAAATTTGCTGACAGGACAAAAGAGCCAACCTGGAATGAGGAATTCACTTTTAACATTAAGCTCCCTCCGACTAAATACCTCCAGGTTAAGCCTCTACCAGAGTGATTTTCATTACTTCCTTTCACATTTGCATTTGTGGACTAATTGGAGACTCAATAGCTGGCATGCTTAGGAAGGTCTAATTCTAAAGTATGTGAGGCTACTTTTGTAACAATGAACAACATTCTGGGGGGGCCAACTGCTTAATCAATTTTTGGACTCCTCTTTCACGTGCTCAGCAGAATTGCTCATTTGTTGCCTTATTTAATGTTGTCCCAAGTTGATTGTGCCATACATCTTGCATTCATATAACATGAAGCAAGCTACTCCTACAAGTCCTTGTTGATTTTGGCATTCAGTAGTGGATACAGCTATCCTTAAGTTCGTAAACTGAAGCTGTATAATTCTTGATTTGTATGTAATTCACTGTGGTGTGGATGCTAGGTGGCAACTTGGGATGCAAACTTGGTAACTCCACACAAGCGAATGGGTAATGCAGGAATCTGTTTGGAGCTTCTGTGTGATGGTGAGAATCACTGAATTGATTATCTCTATGTATTTTGAACTTTCTTGGCAAATGCTGCTGGTTCTTTATTGGGTGGTTTGGCAGTCACATATTTGAGCAATAAGGTCAGATCATGTTCTCACCTGTGAGACATTATTTGCTACTCTATGACATTGGCAATGGATGAAATGACTACTGTATAGAAATTGCACTTTTTCTTGACGAGCATGTCTGTTTCCAGGAGATTCACATGAGATGGTTGTGGAATTAGAAGGAATGGGTGGCGGAGGGAAGATACAGTTAGAGGTAAGTGCGGAAACGTTATGAAATTAATCACATAGTAGGAAACTCAAGGGAAGATTAGGATTTCTGTTTGAAGACCCCGACTTCTTGAAGTGAGCATCTATATATGTTTTGTAATTGTTCAAGTTAAAGAAAGTTTCAATTAGAAGGTAGAGTTTTCCTGTAGGCTAGAGCTTCCAGGATTCTATGAATAGTTGGGCATTAGTGAGAGCTTCCGATTAGGATTTCTGTTTGAAGACCCCGACTTATTTAAGTGCCTGGCAATTACTGTGTGAGAGCTTTCTCCTGGGCGGTGTAGCATCATTTCTTCCTTTTGTCATTATGAATCAGTTGCTGGGTGAATCTAGGATGCATGAAGAACCACACCGATACGCTATAAACCCCAGACCTCAAAGTCTGCCCCTATTGGACTTTGGAAGGATATGAGGGAATTCCATCTGAATCAGGAAAAATTGATTTAATTTCGGGAGGGAGGATGATGAGTATCTTAATTCCATATATGAGAATTCTAACCTTAGTTGTGGTGTTGTGGATTTCTTTCCATGCTTTACTAAGATACCTGTTGTTCATCCTTCTGCGTGTTATGCCGCAAAAATGAGCAAGCTCACTGGTGATGCTGTTTCAGGTTAGATATAAAAGTTTCGATGAGATTGATGAGGGAAAGAAGTGGTGGAAGCTCCCATTTGTCTCAGAATTTCTCAGGCAATATGGGTTTGAGTCTACTTTGAAATCAATTGTGGGTTCTGAGAGTGTGCCAGCTCGGCAGTTTGTCGAATATGCTTTTGGGCAGTTGAAATCCTTTAACGAGACATATCCTTGGACAGATAAGCTTTTAAGTAGTGATAAATATGTAGCAGAAGGGGAGTCGGTCAATGGCACTGCTGCTCCTGAGAAGTCTTCATCTGTAGATAGTGTTGCATCGCTGAACAACCAGAGCCTGAATGAAGAGAACATTGTTGTTGAGTCTTCCCCTGATTCAACTGGAGTTGATAATGCCATTGGAGCAAAAATGCCAGTTGGTGAGAAGGTTGACAAATATTTCTGGGAAAACTTTGCAGATGTTATCAATCAGAAGGTTGTACAGAAATTTGGTCTTCCTGTCCCTGAGAATGTAAAATGGGATGGGTTTGATGTACTAAATAAAATTGGGATACAATCCCGGAAAGTCGCAGAAGAAGGTTACGTTGAATCTGGGCTTGCAACGCCAAGTAGCCAAGAGATTGATGATTCCATAGAAAGTGACCTACTTCCAAGAAGTGCTATTCAGTCTTCAATTCCAGATATAAAAAAAGTGACACAAGATTTATTACAACAAACTGACTCTGTTTTGGGGGCATTGATGGTTTTGACTGCGGCTGTTTCTCGGCTAAATAAGGATGCGCGTTCCATGGAAAAGAATTATGATAAAACGAAAAGTGATGTTTCTGTGTATTCTAAGAATGAGAATGTTGCTGTCTCATCGGACGTACCATTATTGGATGACAAGAAATCCGAGGAGATGAAAGCTCTCTTCTCTACTGCAGAAAGTGCCATGGAAGCCTGGGCGATGCTTGCTACTTCTCTTGGTCATCCTAGTTTTGTTAAGTCCGAATTTGAGAAAATTTGCTTTCTAGATAATGCGTCCACTGATACACAGGTATTGTCTAACTGTGCTAGGAAGCTGGTTCCTAATCTGTTTTTCTCATGCATTTTTAATTGGAGATGGAATCATGTATGGATAAAGTAAGGTCACTGCAGGCAGCAATCTGGCGTGATTCTGCACGAAGAAGATTGGTTGTTGCATTTAGAGGAACGGAACAAGTAATCAGCTTCATTTTTTTTTCCCTTGGCAATCTTATTTATGTGGTTATGAGGTAGATGTTTATTTTTTTTTGTCTGTTTTCCCAGTCACGATGGAAGGACTTGCGGACTGATTTGATGCTCGCCCCTGCTGGGTAATGTGAAAATCCATTAATTCACTGGAATAGTTTTCTCTCCACATATATGTCTTTACCGGTTGTATATCTACTAATTTGCTTTTTGTTGGTCATGTAGGAGCAGATCATCATCTCTATCTTAGCCTTGACATGTACAAAATCAAAATTTGCAACCTTCTTTAGCTTCTCACCAAGAAAAACGAATTGTAGCTTCAAAGATAATCCAAGTCTGATATGATGTTGTGGTCTTTTGTCTCCTTGTAGTTTGCAGTGCTAAGCAATCGTTTGCAGTGCTAAGCAATCATTTAGAACATATGATTAGGTTTGAAACCACTTCTGTTAGATCGAGCAGGGCTTACCGTTAATGGTCCTATGATTCCTGGGACTTGGTGAGCGATATATGCCAATTGCTATATCTCTGTTTGCAGTTAGGTCTCGAGCAGGGCTCTTCTTGGTGTCATCTTTTCTATGTGACACGATGTTCATGCTTGTTGCTTGTTTGCATTGTTCAAATCCACTAATTCTTTTGGTTGTTACTTGCTTCAACTGTGCAAATTGACCAATTCTTTTGGTTGTTTGATAAGCTTATCTTCTGTGTAATTTTTACGTTAGTCAGGCTAATGCACTGATGCTACGTATCAACTTTGTTTTTCTTGCTGTTTATTTTGTTATTCTCCTACAGTTTGAACCCCGAAAGGATTGGTGGAGATTTCAAGGAAGAAATTCAAGTATACTGCTATTCTAGATCTTGATTTCTTTTTTTTTTGATTATTATGAGATTCATAATTTGCTGAATCCATCCATCATCGTTCTCCTTGCTTACAACTTTGCTTTGCTTATTTTCCAGGTTCACAGTGGCTTTTTAAGCGCATATGATTCAGTGAGAATAAGAATTTTATCACTCCTCAAAATGGCAATTGGTTTTGTGTAAGTGCTGTTCCTTTAAAAATATTATTATCTAGTCATGCTTCCTCCTCATAAAATATGATAAAAGAATTCGGAGAGTTGTAGTCAACCCCATGAATTTGGTCAATTCTTCTCTTTGAGAAGGTCTGTGGTCTAGTTGAGATGTGTCTTGCATGAGCTGCATTGTGCTCTTCGCAGTAAGTTTTGGGGGTTTGGAGTCGCGATACCTTGAGGATTAGTGGTCCTCAAGTTGTGGTTGATACCAGGCAGCCCGGAATAAAATCCATGCAGATTGGGACGCATCTGGCTGGGCGAGTTGAATCATGCAGAGGGGAGTATTCAGGATATTGAGAGCTGGAAAAGTGGCAAATGGACAACAAAGGAAGGACATCTTGAAGCTACGTCAAGTTGCAGAGATAGGTGGGCGGACAGTAGCATAGGATGAAGAGTAAGAGGGTTTGATGCGCGGAGGTGGTGGACCCAAGGGAGAGGATTTCAGAAGCATGGTGGCTACACAGGAGAGTTGACGATAAGGCAACTGTGTTAGTGAGTGAGAGTTAACAAAGAAGCCTAGGGAGACTTCTACTTAATACCCAAATCATTCAATAACTTATTTAGAATTCTCATCTCATGTACTAACCATATGTGTCTTAATGTAGTACAGTTCTTTTTTTCTTCTCTAGGGATAATCATACTTCAGTGCAAACTTAATAGCTAGTGTTTCTTTCATTTTGTGAGATACCAAGGAACTCCATGAATGCAGTCAACCAACTTTTCCACCATTATTAAATGGCTAGCATGATGTGTTATTACCAAGAGCTGATTGTCTTGTGACAACTTGACGGCCAAATGGTTTCTCGCAGGGACGATGTTTCTGAGCCACAGTACAAGTGGCATGTCTATGTTACTGGTCATAGTTTAGGTGGTGCTCTAGCTACTCTCCTTGCTCTTGAGCTTTCATCAAGTCAATTAGCAAAGTAAGGTCTTTCATACTCAAGATAACTTATATTTATTTTTCAGCTTCAAATATTTATCCACCTGCAAAATGCTGGCACGCGTTTGAGTGCAGTTAATAGTTCAAGTATTTGACCGATGTTGGCGATCTTCAGTGATTGAGATTTATTGTTACATTGAATGGACCAATAGTGTGTGTGAAGTTGCAGAATTGGACTCTCTCTGTGTGGGTGGGTGCGCTGGTACTTTGCAGGTAGCTCAAAGGTAGACACATGATGGACTGTGGAAAAGAAAATATTGTGTTATTTGTTTGATAAAAACATGAGCGGTTTGGATCCCATAATCCAGCAAAGAGAAATCCAGTGTCTTTGAATAACAAGGCCGTCTTTATTGTTAATAAGCAATGACTTTTGTGTGTAGACTCTGGGCGAGTTTTTGTCTGCTGTACTTGTGAGGACCTGCCCAGTCTTCTCGGTATTCTTGGTATAGCATGGATAAAGTTTCCTAGAATAGCTTTCATGCCTTTCCAGCCTCAATAGATGGCATTCTCTTTGTGAGATTCCACATATTCATCTAATTTGATTCTTGACTTTACATGTTCATTTTAGTGCCTGATATAGGAATGTGCGTAACCGTTTAATTCCTTAACTTAAACTGACAGTGTGGTGCCTATTATATTCCATAGCTAAGTACTCCTCATGGAGACTGCTGCTATTATGAGGATAGCATGATGCATGCAAACTCAATATACATGGCTCATGGACGAAGATTATTAAATCTAACCATCTAAAGAAGGGAAACTAGAAAGGGATGGAAGATTTGGTGTGAGGAATCGAACTCGAGATCTGGCCATTATACCATGTTGTGGAGCACAACTGACTTACTAAAAGCTTTAAGTTGTTTGAATATAGATAGTATCATTTTATGTGACTTTATTGTGCTGACGACACGAGGTACTAGATGTGTATAGAAGGTCACCCTGTAAGAAGCTAGAGTTCTTCAATTATAAATTTATGTTATTCTTAGTTTTAGGTCAATTTATACTTGTGAGTAGATTCTTTTTTTTTTTTCCTTATGGCATGTAACTAATGCATTTTGTTTTATAGTAGGCGCGGAGCAATATATGTGACTATGTACAATTTCGGATCTCCTAGAGTTGGTAACAGGAGATTTGCAGAACTTTATAATGAGGTAAGAGGAATATGTGTCATGTAGACCTGTCATCTGTACTCAGATCCTTGCAAAAACTAAGTGATGGCTGCCGCTTCCTGATTCCTTTGTGCAATCTTCTCTCTTGGTAGGGTAGGGTGGGGTGGGCTCGAGGGTTGTTTGCTGGGTTTGAAACCCAGTATAAGCCAACACAAAAAAAAAAGAAAGACAAAAAAATGCCATGACACATGTTGTACTCTTCGGTGAACAACCTGAGCACTCATCCCTTGTTAAGAGCGACTTTCTTAAGAGTTCTTCATATTCTGATGATATGCTGGTATAAGTATACTTGTCACTGTTCATCAGCAACGATTTTCATGAGATGAAATTGTTCTGTTCTTTTAGTCATGCCTTTCTTCATTTTTAATCTTCTTGAGAATGCTCTCTGGAATACTACCTTCTTGTTTACTCCTGAAAGGTACTTATTCTTCCAAGTTGAGAGGATTGTTCTGACTTTCCTATGGTAACACGACTCATTGAGAAAGGCTGTTCTTTTGAGTGACTTCATTTCTAGATGTATTGGTCGCACTTCATTGTCTCCTCCAACCGAGCTTCTGCTATAATTGCTGCTATCTCTTTAAAACTTCCGCATCTTATGATATAATTGATTCATGTCAGCAGACTTTTAGGTGGCCAAGCATGATGATCCCCCATTTATTAGCGAAAAATCTTTTGTTGCATTTTTCTAGTACCATATGTGTATGTGTGATGCAATTGACGGTTGCTTTGCAGAAAGTTAAGGACAGCTGGAGAGTTGTGAATCACAGGGATATCATACCGACAGTTCCACGCCTGATGGGTTATTGCCATGTCGCCCAACCAGTCTATCTAGCAGCGGGAGATTTTAAGGATGCCTTGGTATCTAACTAGCTTTATCCTTTCTTACCCAGAATGAAGGAATGAATTCCATCTATTTAGGCTCTTCACCCATTTCCTTGAGTAATATTTTGGTGCAGTTGTTCCACACAGAACTCTGTTGCATGGTGAAGTACTCTGGACTAATAAGTAGCTGATGGTTTTATGAGTACTTGAGTGTGTTGCTTGTGAACTTATCGAGGGAAGCATCATTAGGAAATTGGATCATGACTAGTATTACTATTCTGTTGCTAATATGAGAAAGCGGAATTTAACCTATACAGATGTTCCCAGATCAAGCACTTATTTGATAGGTTGATGTTATTCAGGTAAATGTGCAGTCCTTGGCTGATGGTTACCAAGGTGACTTCGTTGGTGAATCAACACCAGATGTTTTAATTAGTGAATTTGTAAGTTCACTTTTCTTCGTTGGTGACCGCAAGTTCCTTAAATTGATAAATTGGTATTTCCCTATGCTTAACATCAGAACTTTCTTGTATATCTCAGAGTACACTGTGTTTTGTCAAGTCACACGGACACAAAATTGTAGCAGTGTTGATGAATTTTGCTGATATATATGTCTGCTTATTTGGTTAGATAGTTTTTTGATTCTCGATTTATATGTCTGCATCCAACTACCTTGCCTATGAGTTCCACGGCTCATGTCCATTCACTGTTGCTGTATATTATATGCAACTGAGGAATGACTTTATGTTGAGATGGGTACCTGTAAATGAATTGGTGAGTTACAACCGTGGCTGGTGCACGAGTCCAAAGTGAGGTCACAAACTTCTTTTGCAGATGAAAGGTGAAAAGGAACTCATAGAAAAGATTTTGGAAACTGAAATAAACATATATCGTTCAATTAGAGATGGGAGTGCGCTGATGCAACATATGGAAGATTTCTATTACATCACTCTGCTTGAGGTACGTTAAGTTAGCGCCTCATGAATCTTCTGTTCATCTTTAATGATACATCGTGAAAAAGCAAAGAGAAAGGGGAAAAACACCCCTAAAAAAGAAGACATTCTGATGCGCTATGTTATCTTTTACCCCTTTTTGAATAAATTGAGTTACCTTCTTCTTTCTTTTCATCAGAGTGTCAGATCAAATTACCAAACTGCTGAAGGTTTGCAGACCAGTGAGGAAGCAACAGACAGACAGCTAAATGCTTAACAGCATACTCGCCGTGGTAAATTGGGATATGCTGTTACAATAAGCCACACTCTTATCACTACCCCCAAACTACACATCTCCTTGTAAATCTCACGCGGAGATCGTTACATCTTGCGTTAGTTCTGGGTGTATTCTGTTAGTTAAGTACAGACTTCGAGAAGAATATCATCAGGTCCCTTCAATAAATGTAGAGTCGGGACCCTATCTACTCATAAAATGATCAGAAATGTGGCAAAATTTTGTACATTCTAAAACGCAGGATCATAATTATGCATCTATGAAATAACTTTTAATTTCCTCTGGAAGAGCGAGGTGAACATAACGTACATGTGCATGCGGATGTCTCGTATGGATACAGCACGTGTTGTGCGATTAACATTATCTCGTGGAACCGGACAGTGCCAGTGTCGTTATTAAGTCATATGTTTCCGACCCAATCCTCATTGAGAGATTGGAGAAGGGAAGGCTGAAGAAAAGTTCCTGCTCGCTTCACATCCACGTGTCGGTGGTGCGCCGAGTTTGGCAATCGCATGCACTTATATGGGGCGCGAGCGTAGCGTCAGTGCAGTGAAATTGATGATCCCACAAAGTCGGATCTATCGGAAGAAGCAATACGATGCGCCCCTGATCATGACACAACGGTGTGCAAGAAGAATAATATGAACAATGTCATAACCTAGACGCTTAATACCACAGATGAACACACAGGTTTTACGCATGAAAACTCATGCTAGACTAGAGATATTTACGACTGATGATCGCGAATTGTTTCCACGTATTGAAATGCGGCCCGTTCCTTTGAAACATCACTTTGTCTTTGTATATATTAGGGCAAGGAATCCGATAAAAAAAAATCCGCCTTTTCAGTAACCGCAAAAAAGGAGGAGGAAAAAAAGAAAGTTCTTTGCCCAAAAAAAACAAAACATTTTTTAAATTTACCAAAAATCAAGTGTTAAGAAGAATTCCGAGGTTAGGAAATACTAATTGCAGCTGGAAAATGGGGAAAGGGTTGGTTGTTGGATTTGGGTTCTTCTTCCCCCAGGATGGTCATGATTTCAACACTGGACGTTGTTTTGTCCAACCACTGTTGAAAAACTGTAGCCACCATGCACCAGAAGAACTTTAAGGGTAGTTTTCTATGGGTTTGACTTCTGCTCCTCAGTTTGCCTTTTACATTCTGATGATCTAAATACAAACTGAAGAACAAAAAAATTACTGAAGAAAGTTAATTTCCCAGTTGTCACGTGATCTTATTATTTCCCAGTTGTTGTGATCTTTACTAATTTTATAAAAGCACTCTGAAAGTAAAAAAATCTTAAATGCATTAAATAGATGTTGCAAAAAAAAAAAAAAATCAGCAAGTGAACTAGGTTTTGGTATACCTTCTTGAGTTTTTATTTCTTCTTCACTGCGCTTGGATCATGTCTCCCGAGCAATCTCAGTACATATGGCGCCGGACGATTCCACGTATTGAGATTGGAATGAAATTAGGTGTTTTCACATCTCACCGTAGTGCCTAGCTTGTCCTTTAGCTAATCATTAATTAGGTGTGTTAGCTTAAAGAGGAAAATGTTTTATCTTACCTAAAGAAGTGCAACTGCTCACACTCAACAACAACAAGAGAAAGGTCAGTCATAGAAGACTCATCCAATCTTCAAGTGAGACTTAAGATCCAAATATGTAAGTCCATATAATTGTGCTCGAAGGTCGGAGACTGCATTGAGAAATCAAGCAGAGCATACCAAATTGAGTTCTATTTCTTTTTGGGTTAAATAGTTCTATTACTTACATTGATTAAAAAAAGAAAAGCTGGACGAATGTTGCAGGTTTAGCAAAGACCTTAGGTAAATCAAATTGATGTTTGGGTAAGCTTTGCTATATCAGAAAAAAAAAAACCCCTTATAATTAGCTAAACACCGGAAACCAAGAAGTTGCAGAAGGGATTGTCCTAACATAGAGAAATAGCACATTTGAGGGGAAATCTCTCTACATTCATATCATATCGATTTGCCATAGTATTTATATATTTACAACGACCTGATCCCGGCTCTACGGGTCAGTTCATGGCATTAACTTCCCATCTGTGATTCCCCAATGCTAAAAACAAAAATAAATTCACTCATTTTTCATTATCCTGTAATTCCTGCAAGAAAATCTTTTCTTCCTCCTATTCAGCAACAAAACATCAAGTAAGTTTCCTGGAGGTGGTGTGAGCACCATTTTTGTCGCTCACGATTCTCAGGCTCTGCCTCAGAATGTCTGCCTCTCTCTCACTCTTGTGCTTGTCTAATTCCAAGGATGCCAGATTAGACTTGAGAGCTTCAATGGTTTCTTCCTTTGCTTTCAGTTCCCTCTTCAGCTCTTCCACCATTTCCCCTACTTCCGGTCTCCAACACAGTAATCCCTGTCCTGCACAAAATTCCCAATGGCTAATCCTTTGTTTTTTGTTTTTTTTTGGGCGAGATAATCATGTTTGCCTAAGGAAACGTTTTAAGAGAAGTTCTGTTCAAGAAAAGGGTCCTTCTGGTGTTCAGGGGAAGATCAAGATCCTAAGAATTATTGGATCACCGCTGAAGATTAAAAGAACAACAATGTCATGACGTAAAACAAAAGACAGGGAAAGAACGAGATCGTAAATTTCTGAACTTCTTGTTCCCTGCCATCAAATTGTTCGACCCTGATTAATGGAAGAGGGGTTTGAGAAGAAGCATACTATGTTGTCCATTATTTTCACTACCCAGAAACATTTTTTTTAACTAACTGTTCACAATGTACTTCATTTTCTACCAAAATGAACTGACACAAAAGTAGAAACCATTCATGAGGAAATCAGACTCAAAAGTGACAAAAAAAAGAGCAGCACTCATTGTAGTACTCATCACAGAGGAAAAACATGAGAGAGAGAGAGAGAGAGAGAGAGAGAGAGAGAGAGAGAGAGAGAGGGGCCCACCAGAATGAGTAGTCTGGATGAGATCATCAAGCTCCATCTTGATGGCAAGGTAGAGCTGCTTCCACTTCTCCACAGCCTCGTCCCTCCTTGCCCTCTCCTCCCTCATCTGCTCGGCCAACAAGCCCCACTCCTCATCGGCCACCACCATCACTCCTCCTTCCGTCATCCCTTTGATCCTCTCCTCCTTCTCCTCCACCGCCTTCGTCAGCCTCCTCACCTCCTCCCTCAGCCTCTTCCTCTCCCTCCTCCACTCCCCCTCCTTGAGTGCAAACACCATCACCTCCCTCTTGTAGGACTTGGACTCCTTCTCTCTCTCCTGCACCATCCCATTGATCTCCTCCTGGAGCAGCCTCACTCTCTCCGTGAAGAGGCCCTTCAACTCCTTGCTCTTGCTCGATCTGATGGCCTTATTACTAATGGAGCTAGAAGCAGCAGCACCCATATGGTATACGTTGGTGTTGAGTGCGCGCACGCGCTCTGATTTAGCAGTTTTTTCCTGGGGTAAACAGAGTGATGAGGAATTATATTTCCATCTTTGGATGTATCATCGTATGTGATGGTGATGAAATCAAAAGAAGAGTGAAGGACTGAGAAAGAAGAAGGGGGGTTATGCTTTCATCTGTTGGTGGGGCTTTTGCTGTGCTAGAGGACAAAAAGATGGGTTGGGCATAAATTTTTGCAGCAGAGGCTCCTCCAAAACCATGCACATGGAATTTTGCAATTTCCCAATAAATTCTTCTCTCTCTCTCTCTCTCTCTCCCTCCCTCCCTCTCGGACTTCAATCATTTATGGAAGTGTAGAAGATGCCCGTGAAGCTGACTGTGCCTACGTTTCAAATTTAGAAGACGATTGGGCACACCTTGCATGTGTGCAACGCTTATTCTGGTGGGGCAAGCTCATATCTATGTACTGTGGACAAGGACTCCAGAACATTATACCCATTCTTTTTTTTTTCTTTTATTTGTCTAACTCCTCTCTTTCACGTACATGTGTGCGAGATGCTTGAGGCGATCGAATTCTGGACCTAATATTTTCTAGCCCTACCCCCAATCCTTTTTACAAGCGGGGTCGCATGCCTATTGTTATACCTATTCAATCCTCACCATGTAATTTGTATCGCATCACTAGTAATTATTCTTAGAGCTATCAATGGGACTCTTGGGAGCACAGACACGCGTGTCCCGACAGTTCGTCGGCATTGAAATTGCTATAGGAGTTGGAAATTTGTATTTTAGAGATAAGAAAAGAGAAGGCTAGCTACCAGCCTATGGAGTTTCGATGGGGACCTCTAGGCTCTAGCTACCATCCTTCCTTGTCCATGTTCTGATTCAATTATTATCAGCTTTTTTAGCGACGTTTTAGTGGGCGTCCGGCGGGGACAATTGGCCCGCACTTGGAGGATTGTTTACTCATTCTGCTTTTTCGTGCCCTTTAGGCTCATTCAAGTCTAATCTCACTCTCAGCACCGACTTGTTCTACATTTTCTGAAGGCAGCAGAGTAAAGTGAATTTTGAGTCTATAGAATATTCTCAATGCCTTTTGTGAAGTAGATAAGATCAGAGGCAAGACTTGAGTAAGTTGCTCGCATGTGAAATTGTTGGTACTGATGAACACGAATCTAAATCATGTCATGCGCCTAATACATACATAGCAATCGATTCATCTAATCATTATGCTAGCATAGGGTGATGGAGATGTCAAAATTGGTTGAAAACTCATTATTTAATTCATATTCAATGAGATGAATCCAATATATGTTAGTCAAATTTTAATAAATGAATTGTTAACAGATTTGAGTTGTAAGCCTTTCTTACACGTGAGTTGTAAATGGGTTACAGTCCATTTGGCTTATAAAGTTTATCAATTGAGTTGACCCATTCAAGGGATGTCATCCTCTTGAACAGTTTTATATTTTAAATTTCTTTTTTTAAAAATTTTTAATTTTAATTTTTTCGTTTTTTTTTTCTACCGTTTACTGATTCTTCCTATGAAGTTTGGCGAGGTCTCCGATCACAGGCAAGGCCATGGCAAGCGGTTGCAAGGGCTTTGCACCCTTGCCTTGTGACCAGTGAGGGTTGGGCTGGATTTCGTAAAGGAAAAAAGAAAAAAGAAAATAAAAAATATTTCCAATATAATTTTTTAATGAGAAATGAGTTTTTCTATATTGGATTAAATATGAAAGTGTTTAAGTAATATCGGTAGTGTATGTGTCATCAGGTTTGTGTTGCATGAAAATGGATTAAAACTAATTTGAGTTGAACAATTTTGACCAGACCCATGCGTTTGATAGGCTTACGAGTTGGAACTGGCCCGATCAGTCCAATTCAAGGACGTTTTTTAAGAGAAGAGAATAGTTCCATTGTGATAAGATTGAGGAACCATTCAATTCTCATTTTGATCCTTAAGTCCGCTAGTTTTACTCGTAAACCGAATCGAATTGGTCGATTTCCTGAGTCGAACTGGTTATATAGCGACTCCGAATCGGTGGACACACACTTTCTTTGAAAAAGTTGCTTTATCAAATAAAAAGGTCATAACAGTTAAAGTCTAAAACCTCATCCCGGAAACTGGGTGAATGATAACCATTCTGTTCCAAAAATAAATTTCTGACTAGAAATAATTTTTTTCTATTTCTGTTTTTGGATGAGTTTTTGAGCAAAAAATGTGTTTGATAACGACATAAAATTTCTAATTATAGAACATAAGTTTGTTTGGCAAAAGTTGAAAATTTATACTTCTAGAAATGCAGTGGCCAGCTGGCGGCAGCGTGGAGTGGCTGCGGCGTGGGGGTGGGGGTAGCCAATAGGCGGAGGCGGCGAGGGGCAACGGCCGGCCGCTGTTGGCAACTACGAATATATGAGAAAAAATGAGATGTAGAAAATTTATATTTCTGTTTCTCCAATAAGTAGATAATTATTGTTTTTCATTTCTCCGTCAAATTTTTGGAACAACTTTTGTTCCACAAATAGAAAAATGGAATTACGTTTCTAAACGAGTTTCTGTTTCAAACCTATTTAAAAAATAAGTTTGGAGCAGAAATTATATTTCTGGATGGTTTTCATACACTACTTTAAGCTCACACCGAGTCTCCACCAAACAAAGTTACAAAAGACATTCAGATTCCATATTCTATCCAGGCGCTAATCAGCTAAGCTCGGGCTCCAAAAGTATTTTTTGGAGAAGAAATCTGTTTGGTAATGTAATTTCTGAAACAAAAATCTATTTAGTTAAAAAATTTACTTATGAAGCAAATTTTTATTTCTAAAATTATTTTTGAGCTAATTCCAAAAGTTGAAAATAGTTACTTCTCATCTCCTTCGAGGTACTTCTCGGCCTCGTCCTCTTTCACTTTGCTCTAACACACCTTCATTGCTGCTGCCGACCCACCGCCCCTTGCCACTTGCCACCGACCTTTTTTTGACTATTATCGACAGCAATCACCATCCACAATCGATGACTGCTAACCCTCGACACCCATTGCTGCCCATCACCACTTGCTGTCGACCACCGCCACTGTGACGATCGCCATCGCCCATCGTAGAAATTTTCAACCGTTGCTACATGCATTTATGTTCCAAAAGCAGAAATTTCAAAAATCAACTTTTGGAACAGGAGTAGAATAATCAACTTATGGAACATAAGTAAAATAATCAACTTTTGCTTAAAAGCATAAGTAAAAAAATTAATTTATCACCAAGTTAATTTTTAAAGCAGAAGTGTGCCCTTAAATTCCACACCAATTTCAAGGTGGACCGCTTCGATCCCGTATTCCAAGTTACTAGGAGACCTACATGATCCGGTCTGCTTTTTGCTGCCAACCTTGGAAGTATACCAAATGAATCATACTCAGTTCCAATATTAGCCTCAAGTGGATATCAGTATTCATCCTGCTCCAATTGTATATCTTTTGTTATTATGTGAAATGAAAATCTAAAGGCGGTATTAATATCTATCTAATTTTTTTGCCATGTTCTATTGAGGAATAACTATTTAAAACATGTTGTAGATTTGATAGAATAGGTTTTTCATGAAATAACTTAGGTTGCATTTAGTTGTTAGGATAAAAGTGTGAATTTATCAAATCATTTATTTCATAACTATCCATAATAGGATAAAGTAGATATAATTTGAATAAAAAAAAAATCTAGGGAGAGGGAGAATAGATCTAGATAGAATTTTTCAATAGAATACATGAGAAGAACCATATTTTTCTCATAACCACCATCTATTCCCTACATCGGGCTACCTCTCCTCTGCGGCAATGGTCAAGTGTGGTCGCCTCTCCGGCAGTGCCAGGTTAGGATCTTCGCTCGCAAAATCGGGTTTCTCCATGACCTTCTTCTTTATTCGATTATTTGGCATGATATGAGATCACATCTCTAGTTATTTTAATTGCTTGAACCTTTCCAACATTCGAAAGGGATCTCAACGTATTATGAAATTGATCAGTGACTTTCAAGGTAGCTCTGTTGGACGACATGCATGAGTGCATCTTCAACTTGTGAAAAGAGGCTGAATATACATTGTTCGGCACTTGTTTACTCATTTGACAAGATAATGAGCAAGGAAACGAGTCATTATCAAAGTATTCGATTCCAAATCAAGAACCCTGGTCCCATGGGTCTGCTCGATCAATGTCGTACACGAATTCATGTGGCACAAACATTTGTTCAACAATAACTCATTCATCAGAACTCATCATCAAATAATTTATAAAGCATTTTGATGTTTCAGCAAGGGTCGATCTCAGTTGCGCCTTGCATCTACTTATCTGACTTTAAATCCATAATTCACAAAACAATAGATATGATATGATAAAATTCTTAGATTTCTTATCTTATTATATCCAATTTTATCATGATGAGAAATTCGGTTGACTAAACGAGGTCCGAGGTTTCTAACTTTATTATATAGCACACTCAATCGAAGGTCCATATTATGGCAAAAGACCGTATACATCCTATTTGTCCCCTCCAATTTATGAGGGCATTACAACACCATGAGTATTTCTTAATTGTGTTTTGCACGAAAGAAAAATAATGATTGCAGTGGAAGGATTAATAAATTATTTCTTTCATAGCTCCGAACATGCCTATATTAGCACTGATATTACTAGAATGTAACCTGTTGTTCCAAAAACTATGGAAAACCGTTGTCAGACTTCTTATTCCCTTTTTATTGTTCTAACAACTCATTGTTTGTTATTATCAAATAGATAACTTAATAACCGTCAATTGTCTTTCATTTGAAAACTCGGTTATCTCTTCCCGAACCAAACATGAATCTTTCAATACATTTGGTTTTCACGCTCGACTATTTATATAAAATTTTCATATTTTTTTTTTTGCTAATTCAATCCATCCGACCAACTTTGCCGCCCAACATTGACGTGGACGTCGCCGGCACTGATGATGATAATTTTTAATATTTTATTCAAATTATTTATTTTTCTTTTTTATTTTCCTTTCTTCTTCCATCAAGCGATTGCCGCCGGCCAGGTCAACGTCACCGCCCTTAGGCAAAGCTCATTCCCACCAGCGTTGGACTAGGTCGGCCTAGCCCAGGCCAGATTTAGGTGATGCAGATCGCACCCTCGCAAATGGCCGGCGGGGGAAAGCCTCGCCTAGCCATGGCGAGGCTCTACCTCACCCAGCGATAGCGAGCCTCTCCCCCGTCGGCCGGAGAAAGAAGAAAGGCAAAGGAAAAGGAAAGAGGGAAAAAAAAAAGAAAAATATAAAAATAATAGAAAAATTATTTAGATATTATTAGAAATTATCTATGTCATCGCCGATCGGCCAAAGTTGGCCGTTTGAACTGAATTAATACAAATACAAAATGTTTAGTACTAAATTGGTACAAAAAAAAATATTTTGATTTTGAATTGGCAAATGTGCAATAGGTTTAGGAATAACAAATTTTCCCTTTTTTGTTTGAATGTGACAAGCCTACCCTCTTTTCATATTCCCAAAGAAAGGTATCAAAACTGATCACTAATCCAAAGCTAGATATTGAAATTTCAGAGCTATATATGCTAGAGATTACATAAATTGCTATAGTTATGTAATCTTTTGAGCAAATTGTCATCCTAATAACTTTTAATGCATCTAACAAAGTGCAATCTTATCTTTTCAGGATCCATCTCAAGCTATCTCTATACAAAACTTTATTTACATTTTCCTTCCTTTCCTACTTTACGAACTCGCTGTTGAACTTCATCAATAAGAAGATGCAAAATAGTATACCTGCCTTTTTGTTCCAAACTCCAATACCAAAAGGACATATTTATTTTCAATAATACATGTTTCTTACATCATATCACTAAAAGGAATCAAATACACTCCTTTATGTAGAAGTCCCGAAAACCCTAACTTCACACCACGAGCACAACCAAAATCTCAAGCCAAGTCCGCCACCCCTCCCTCCGGTCGCCACTTCAGCTGTCTCACACGGCTCCGCCGACATACACATCACCATTTCAGCCTCCTCGCTCTCTCTCTCTCTCTCTCTAGGTTAAGCCTCTCTCTTGCACGCGCACACAAGCAAAAACCAGCCTCGACGAGGGTCTTCGTGGCAGTCACAACCTGCAATTTCTTGGACTATGTGGACGCTCGGCGTAAATCAAATGGCTAAGAACAGTGAATGAATCCATTGTCCAACACTCAATACCACTCGGCCCTCACCTCCAAATAGGAAGCTCGCAAGCCTCACATGTTTCCTAAGAACCTGTCAGCCAAATTCTAAGACTTTGTTCTGTCCTCACTATCGTTGCCTAATATCCCATGTAGATTAAATCCACATACTATAATCGCTGCTAGATTCTTTTGAATCAAGCAAAAGACACGTGGAAGCTGAAATGACCAATGGGATTTCACTATCCTTGGTCAATTCATAAGTAGTTTATAAGAGGGTAAATATTTTCACAGAGTGCCCAACAATTCAGCTGAAGTATATGACATCTAAACTACAATTACAAAAGGGATATCTTCACTAAAAGTCGTAAAACTTTTACTAAAATGTAATTGAGTCATAAAACTTACAAAAAGTGCAATCAAGTCCTACAATTTACTAAATTGATTAAATTAAGTCGAAGCTTCTCAAATGAAACCATCAAGTCTGATTCTGAGGAGTACGAGACTTCCTTCAAGTTGAGGACCAAATCCGGCACTGCCCAACAATTTTGCTTGATTCTCAAATCTGCACCAGCAAAAACAAAAAAGAAACGCCTTATTCGAAAAGAAAGAACCCGAATCCTCGACAATGAAGGAAGACAAACCGATGAACCCAAAGACAAGAAAGAAACACAGAGTCCGAGTACTAATCAAACGACACCAAAACGACGAGAAACCCAAAACAAGAGTGAATACCCAGCATCGATAACATTCACCAGCGCTGAACATGAATTTCAAATGCACGATAAACTAAGCAAAAGCAAAATTTTGCACGACTCATCGTTCACGAATTTTCTCCATCGCAACCACCTCGTGACGAGCAAGCTGAAAATCACCCGTTATCCACGTGAAGCACTACGAGAACGCACCAGAACGAGCAAGAGAAGATTAAAATGCAAAAAAAAAAAAAAAAAAAAAAATGAATCCAGTTGGGCAGCCTCGCGTGAGGAGTGCCAATGCCGCCCAGATTTGTGCAACTTTGCCCGGACGCCGGCCCTCTCTCGGGGCCGACGAAGCCTCGCCCTTGCCAAGCGGAGGTCGCCGGTCCCTCTGGCGAAGGGCGACTCCCCTACCAGCAAGACAGGCATTTTTGCATTTTTTTTATTTATAGTTTTGTCTTTTAAAATATGTAGGATAGATAAAAATCTAATAACAAATAACAAAAATGCCAAATATGATAAAAAAAATTTAATTTACAAATATCATATTAGCATTTTTTGTTAATCAATTTGACAATGTTAATGGAAGGACTTAATTTTATCAATTTGCTAAATTTTAGGACTCGATTGCACTTTTGGTATGTTTTAGGACTCAATTGCACTTTGATGACAAGTTTTAGGGCTTCTAATGGACATATCTCATTACCAAATGAGCACTTTATCGAATTATGATTTTTCTACGACTGTCTTTTACATGATCGATCGCATCTGTGAGTTTGACAGAATTAATGAAGGACTTAATTTTATCAATTTGCTAAATTTTAGAATTCGATTGCATTTTTTGTATGTTTTAGGACTCAATTGTATTTTGATGACAAGTTTCAGGGCTTCTAATGAACATATCCCATTACCAAATGAGCGCTTTATCGAATTATGATTTTTCTACGACTATCTATTACATGATTGATCTCATCCGTGAGTTGATAAGGATTATTTTAATATAAGAGATGTCCGATATACCGGTGTATATTTGTTTGAAAATTATAATTTAGAGACATTCTTGTGAAAAAAATTATAGTCTGTGGATCTCATATAATATATAGTGACAAGAAAGGCGCACTAGAAATCACAGGAAAAAGGGCACATGGAGCAAGGAGTTGAGATTGGCCAAGAAGGGAAGGGATAAGGACATAGACTTAAAGGATGGTGGAATCCTACTTTCTCGTAAATGAGATGAGACTTAAGACACTGTCATAATTCCTAAGGTAAAAGGAGCTTTTGATGTCTGTTTTGACATTACTCGAGAGGATAAAGACAAGGTGATATATAGTCTCATGGAGATGCTTTCGTGGTGACCGACACAGCCTTTTCGTCTTCAACTTCTCGATTGACAGAATTAATAAGAATGTTATAATCATAATTTTGGAAGAATCATCCTTTTCCTAGTGATTTTTGTTGAGATTGTCAATGGGTGGACCAATTCAGTCGCGGAATTAGCCCATGCGGCGCCTAGCAAGAAAAGCCAAATCAGGCCAGCTTTCCTCATATAGTTGTTTCGTCACGCGCAGCTTAGCTCGGACATCTATTACGTCGAGTAAGACTAGTAGAGCACCTTAGGCACAACAACTATTTTAGTCTGCCATGACCTCATCAGGAGAGCAGCATTAGCTCCCGACCATTTTATACATGGGAAACCAATACCGTCTTCAGAGCACCTAAGGATATATTCTATTTAATCTAGAACTCCTAGTACAAACCCGTCTTAAGATCACTCCAAGGGAGGCAATTGTATCTTCCCCTCTACAATGCTTACTCACCATGATGATACCACAAGCTCTACCAACAAGGAGACTCGAGTATGCGAGAACTTGCCCACCTGGGACACGGAATAATCAGCTTGTGTCATTCTCCCCCACTCAATCTGTAAACGCCCTTGTTGCAGGGCTGTTTTGTCACTTCCCTGCATCTCTCGTTCGTCCAATAGAATAACACTCCACTGGTAGCCTCCCTTGATAAAAGCTATTCGTAAATCTCTAATCACTTGTACTCCCTTGACAATTGTGGCAACCATCGCCAACTGCTCACATTCAGCATCACCTTTTTTCACCTACTTGGCTTCTCTTGACCTTGGCATACTAATAGAGGTTCCCCCCGTTGATGAAACTTGGTAGCAGACCCATCTTGAGATTCACCGAATTGATCCAGGAATGATATCACATTTCAATGAGCAATTCGGTTCCTTCTTATGCTCCTATTGACATCCTAGGAGTTACACGAGAACTGCATTTTGTCCAAGCCCCTTTTTGCCCTGATGATCACTTCATGTCCTCAATGAATAGGGAAGACAATAGGATTTCCCCGAATCACCCATCTACTGGAGGGATCTTGCTCTGATACCATCTATCACGAACTGACAGATCTCAATCGTGGAATCAGCCCGTGCGGTACCTGATAAGCCAAGCCAAGCTAGCCTTCCTTATATAGTTGTTCCATAGAATACTTAGGCAAATAGCTTTCCCGCATTGAATCATACACGTCAAGCTTAGCTCGAGCATCCATTACATTGAGTAAGGCGAGTAACACACTTTAGGCATAACAACTGGTTTCAGCCTATCATGGTCTTATCAAGAGAGCGACATCAGCTCCCGATCAGTTTGTACGTAAGAGGCCAATCCCGCCTTCAAAGCTCTCAGGGGTATATTCTATGTAACCTAAAACTCCTAATATAAACTAGTCCTGACACAACTCCAAAGGACGCATTTGTCTCTTTCCCTCTAGAATGCTCACTCACCAAAGATGAACTGAGTACAGTTGGACACGGAACGATTGGCCCTATCATTCTTTCCCCGCTTAATTCGCATGAACTGAGTACAGTTGGACATGGAACGATCGGCCCTATCATTCTTTCCCCACTTAATTTGCAAACGCTCTGGTTGTGGACTGTTCTGTCGCTTCCCTGCGTCAGTAATCTCCCTCTTACACATCGGACTTTAGGTCGGAGGAGGAACAATCGATATCTCTTTTGTGTGACTGTTATATCTAGATTTGTTGATAACCTAGGTTCTAATACCAGTGTCAGGTGGTCTTGGACCTCTCTCATCCTAAAAGTTGGCACAAAAGAATTTTAACATCAATGTTCAACCATGAAAACCTATTTTAACACCATCCAACTTGCAGTCACATACCATCAAAAAAATTTGAGGTCAATCGTAGTCTCTAAGAGGTAGAACGAATACCTTACCTCAGCTCGCGCAATTTCTGTCCAGTTTTGGTCTAAGGGCTGGTCGGGAAAAACCGTTCAACGAAGCCTCAAACTACCACTTGGAACGTGTTAAGGACACGTCAAGCTTGCTCTTGGTGGTTGTAGCTCGACCAGGAGGTGCCGGAAAGGGGTGCTCGAGTAGGCCGAACAATAGGGCAGAAAACTGTCTTCTGGGCAATTTTCGATTATGAGCAAAATGTCCTCACACCTATAAACTAATCACCCGCTCCTTCAACAATCGATGTGGGACAGTCCCAATAAAGATAACACATTAAAAGCAAAGCAGAAGTAGAAGGAGAAGAACGGGGGCGAATAATTAGAAAGGGGACTCCAAGACCAGAAACAAACAGAAGAGAATAAAAGACAGCTATAAGTGGGCAAGAAAATCAAACCAAATCGAATCACAAAACCTAACAATATTGAATCATAAATAAGTAGAGGCAAATAAGGTCTGGGGACATTGAAAACAAAACTCAATTGAAGTTTCTAGTTATTATATCTGGCATGATGAGATGGAATGGAATGTAATGAAACAACCGACGAGAATAGAAGGTTTGCAACGAGTCGGTTTTCTTTTTATTTGGTACGTTATGGGAATAGAATGAAATGATGATACTTTTACTTGATTGTGAACATGTGGAATAACCGGACCCAACAACAACAAAAAAAGAATGAGATTATTTATAGTTATTTAATGTTATAAGTTTTTGTGTGAATATATTAATAAGATATAAATAACGATCATACTGATGTTGAAAATTGTTTTGTTAAAGTTAGAACTGTATTTTAATTTCGTTAAGAGAGTTGTAATGATCCCTAAAGCTAATGAGCAATAAGATCCAAATATAAGAAAAACTTGCAATTGATTACATAATTATCAAATTAATGTCCATAGTTAATTTATTGAATTATATGATCTTTAATTATGTGTTTTAATTTTTTAACCCATTGTGCAATGATTAATTTTGGATTAAGCATTTTTGATTTAATAAAATAAATAACTTTGACTTCTAACAGAAAACAATATTAATTGAGACAACCGAATAATGAAAGGAACATTATGGAGGAATCGTGATTTACTTGTACGAATAAAGGTACTAGAGGTCTCTAAAGAATTGCAAAATGTTCAATCAGATCCCTAAATTATATATTCTTTTCTTCGTGTTGATCCCTCCGTCGACTATATAATCGGGGATGCTAACGTGACTATTAAATGCTGAAGTCTTATGTTGCGTAAATCTTAGAAGGCAATTAAAATACAAGTTTGACAAAAAAAAATTAAAATACAAGAACTTGTTTAACAAAAATTAAAAATAAAACTGAAGAAAGATAAAAATATACAAAAAGAAGTTCAAATGGAGGGGAGGAAGAGGGGTTAGTCTCGGACCGCTGCCGGCACCCAAGCACAGGCGAGGAGCTTATATCCCTCATCCAACTAAAGAGAAGCCGGCGCGGCCCTCGTCATCCCCTCATTCGCTGAAACTTAGGAAGCATGGACGTTCTCCGAGGTTCTCTATGTCATGTCAAATACATGATGGATACCGAAACATGATCAAGCACTCCGGACATACTAGCACACTCGATTCCAGCAGCCCGACATTCCATTCTGACAAACAAGCGGTCTATTTAAATATTTTCAATAAATTAGAGTCAAAATGTAAAATTATTGAGAATATATATACTTAAGTCATATACTTAATCAACCCAATATTAATATCCTCAGGAACTCAGCTAGCCCCCAAAAAAATCAAAATCATGAATTCATAATAACAAAAGAAGAAGACATTACTCAGATGTTTAATACATCATTTTTCTCAACATGTTGAAATTGTCTATTTTTTCAGAAATGAAGTGTCGGCATGTCGCGTTTTGTTGTGTGTTGGTGTCAATGCTATTTAGGTTGAAACACTGTAATGTTGGAAATTGAAATAACAAGGACATGAACTTTAGAAAAGGAGTTAAAAATTTTCAGACATTAATAAATTAGTGAACCTCGAACTATGGATTTTATACAAGGATTGTCAAGAACCTCGAAAGGACACGACTCAATTTGGGCGATAGTTGACCGTTTGACAAAGTCTGCGCACTTTCTAGCCGTGAGGACAAATTATTCCTTAGAGAAACTGGCAGATCTTTATATTCAACACATCGTGAAACTACATGGAGTTCTTGTCAATATCACCTCGAATAGGGGTCCAAGATTTACAGCAAGATTCTGAAAAACTCTGCAAGATGCTTTAGTGACTAAGCGTCAATTTAGCACGGCTTTCCATCTACAAATAGATGGTCAGACAGAAAGAGTTATACAAACCCTAGAAGACATGCTACAACCTTGTATACTAGATTTTAAAGGCAATTGGGATGAGAGGTTACATCTAGCAGAATTTGCCTATAATAATAACTATTAGCAGAGTATCGACATGGCGCCGTTCGAAGCACTGTATGTACGGAGGTGCAGAACGCCATTATATTGGGATGAAGTAGGAGAACGAAGAATGAAGGGACCAGAACTAGTGCAAATAACCATTGAAGTGATAGAAGTGGTACGAGACAAGCTTAAAACTGCGCAGAGTCATCAAAAAAGTTATGTAGATAGACAGCGAAGGCCTCTTGAATTCGTAGTAGGTGAGTACATGTTCTTAAAAGTTTCACCAATCAGAGGCATTTCGAGATTTGGAAAGAAAGGAAAACTAAGTCCTAAATACGTTGGACCTTTCGAATTCTTGGAAAAGGTCGGAGACATGGCATATCAGATAGCATTACCCCGAAGCTATCCAATACACGCGATGTATTCCATGTCTCTATGCCGAGGAAGTATCAGCCTGATCCTGACCACATATTGGATTATGAAACAATCGAGGTGGATGAGAAATTAAAGTACGTCGAGAAACCTGTGCGAATTCTAGATTGCAAGGAGCAAGTCTTAAGGAACAGGGTCATACCATTGGTGAAGGTTTTGTGAAAGCATCATGGTATATAGGAGGCCATGTGGGAGCTCGAAAAATCAATGAGACAACGACACCCTCGTTTGGAATCACAGGTTAGTCCTCTGAGTCTTGACTGGACGTGCTACATTTCATTGCGATACTTCCTTCTTTATTATGTTCATTTAAGTGCCCAAAATATGTGGCGATTTCCTGATTTACTTTTAGTTGACTCGGCATGAACAGTCTTTGAAAGGAATAAGAAATATTTCAATTTATGCTAGAAATAGCAAGAAAGGATCTTTTAAAGGAAAATCAAAGGGACTTAGTGACTACTGCCGGCCCATTAGCCGAGTGGTGCCCGGGAATGATATGGTCCGAGGTGGAGGTTGTTGGGTCGACTCCCGTGAGAGGTTGTTCGTAAATACTTTGTAACTATAAGTTATAAGAATAACAATATTTTTGCAACAAGGCATTATAATTTTTGTTTGAGTATTAAAAAAAAATATTTGGAAGGATCATGCTCAAATTTCGAGAACGAAATTTTATAAGGAAATAGGAAACTGTGACATCTCACATTTGATAGAATCCAAATAGTCAATGAAGACTGAAGTGGGTTTGCAAAGTTGACTAAGTCGAGGGGAACTTTCGTTATGGACGTGAATTTAAGGAAGGAAAAGATGTGCATTGTTTGGTAAGTTAATTAAATCGGATCAGAAAGAGCATTGCGAACAAGATCATTTAGTCTCAAAACTTGAAGACATAAATTAGAAATTTTGATTGAGATTAATGAGTTAAGAAAGGATGATTCGATTAAATTGATAGAGATGCTTGCTTGATTAGGCAAGAGGACGAATCCTCGAGATGGTGACCCATATGTTAAAAATACATAGATGGGTGTTGGGGCTGAATTTTATTAGGTTGCAATCAAGATTAACTAGTAACATAATTCTTCAAGAAGCTAAAAATCATGGCACGAGCACAAGTAGACGTGGCTGTTCGGAACCGTGGACCCGAAACCGGTCTGTTGATTGGGTTCACGATTCCGAACTAAAATCGGAATCGAAACCAACCTTTAACAGCCGATTCCGGTTCCATATTTTTCGGAACCGTAATATATATATATATATAGGAAACTAGGAAGAGCCAATGGCTCTTCCCCTGGTAAGGCGGGCACTCTTTGGGCCGTTGCAAATTTGTAATTTTTTTAAAAAATTAAAAACTCTATAAATACCTCTTCTCTCCTCTTTATTTTTCTCACAATTTCTTTTAATTCTCTCAAATTCTCTCAATCCGCTATTCTCTCAATTCCGTCCTAATTCTTTGAATCAATTTTCAAATCAATTATCTCAAAAAATGGCAAGTGGAATTTGAAATGCTGAAAAGGAAAAGAACCCGACGAGAAAATCCAATTATCTTGTTCCTGTATATGTTCCTCGTGAATATGCATGTTGGGAAGACAACGATGTTAATATCAACTATGTTCCCAATCTCAACGCCGAGAACATCCCAACGTAAAAAAGTCTTCATCCTCAAGAAACGTCGATAGCAAAGGAGCCGGGACGGAAGAGTCGAGAGGGTACATCCGACTTATGGCTACGCTTCAATAATGTATGGAATGAAAACGAAGGTAAGTTTGATATAAGTCGTAAATATTGTCCTCAAACATACAAACTTGGTAAGTGAGATAGCTATGAAACAATTCGTCGGCATCCGGGGAAAAAACATCCAACGCAAGCGGGGATCGACACCAACCAATAACAAATATTTGGGTACGCCAATCCTAACCCTCATCTTTTATTCTGTTTCACTCATGAACTTTATAAACAAACATTAGCTGAATATATTGTCGTTGATCATGCTCTATTTAATATTGGTGAAAGTTTTAATTTCAGATATTTGGTAAATACTGCGTTGGCTTTGCAAACACCATCTATTCTGAGAACTAATCTTAGACACGAACTTGACCATGTTTATAGAAAACAAAAAAGGAAATTGACAAAAAAAAATTGGAGAATTCAATGGACATGTACATATAGGTAGTGATATTAGGAGTGATTCTTGGAATATTAATTCTTATATGGGTGTCACATGCCATTGGATAGGTGATGATTAGATTATTAAAAAAAAAACTTCTTGCATTTTGAGTTTTTCCTGAAAGGCATATGACCCATAATATTTATAGACTAACTAGACAAGCTTTAGAAGAATATGATTTTATTAATATTTTTTTTCAATTGATTTTGATAATGCCGCCGTAAATACTTCTTCCATTCCCGAATTAGAAAAAGTTTGTGAACCCTCTTTTGGCAAATAATTTTTTCACATTAGATGTGCTTGCCATGTTTTGAATTTATGTGTACAAGATAGTTTACAAGTTCTTGTGACTTATCTCGACCCAATAAAGAGTGCAATTAGATTTTTATGGAGCCGTCCTCATTTTATGAAAGTATGTGGTAAATTTTGTAAACAACATGGGATAAAGGCAAAAAAGTTTTTAAAAGATATTTCGACTCGTTGGAATTCTACCGACGAGATGCTTCTACAAACTTTTGATTATAAAGATTTATTATGTTCTTTTATTTCGAATATTGTTCCTGATATTGCTTTACTCCCACAAATTGGGATGTTTGCAATTTTTTTTAGATTTTTTGAAAATTTTTAGTGATGCTACTAATACTTTATCTGGTATTTGTTATTCTACTACACATTTATTTTTAATATAGTGTGTTAATATTGCTGGTGTTTTTAATTAATATGAAAAAGATACTGAATTAGATTCGAGTATTTTAGTAATACGAGAAAAATGGTTGCGTTATTATTTCAACATCCCTCTTGTCTATTTAGTTGGTATTTATTTTCGATCCAGGTACTAAATTAGATGGTTTATTAGATTATCTTGGTGATTATAATTATGATTGTTTACATTTGGATGATGTAATAGATATTTCAATTATACAAGGAGAGGTTAAAGAAAGAATTTTTAGTAGCATTATATAATAAATTTTGTAGTAGATATGATTTGAGTGACAGTGGATCTGCCTAACATTATGTCTCACGAAGCGATGTGGGTGTTTCACTTAGTATAAGATATAAAATGCTCATGAATAGGCCAAAAAAAGAAGAAGGGGACAATATGTAGTATTTTCGAATTAAAAAACTATTTAGTAATTGCTTTTAAGTTTAGTAAATCCGAATACATCGCACATTTCAAGATTTTTGAGTGGTGGAAGAACCATTCAACTCAATTTTCAGTTATTTCCATCATCGCAAAACAGATATTAGCGATCCCTTCTTCAACAGTAACAGTTAAACAAGCATTTACCGTTGAAGGATTAATTTTGGACTTTTGCCATTCAAGATTAAGTCTGAAAAGTATGGAGATTCAAGCTTGTATCGATGATTGGACAAATGCTAAATTTCGATAACAATAACTGAATCAAGAAAATGAATTATTCAGTGAAGAATGTGGAGAAACTGCCACTACCACAATAATGGGCAGCGACGATTGATGATGAGGTAAGTTGGGGTTATCAAAAATAAGAGAACTACATGAGTTTTGATTCTTTTATCTCTAAGAAAATATGTAGGCGCTTAATAATAATTCATTAAGTTTAAGCCCATTCCTCCCATCTTTTTTTTTTTTCAAATTTTATTACAATGTACAATTTGATTATAATTTATAATTAATAATTTATTAATTTTATTTTATTATTTATTATTTTTTTAAAAAATAAAAGTTCAAAATCGGAATCGGGAATCGACCCGAAACCGCTGGTTTCGCCTTTTTGTGGAATCGAAACCACCGGTTCCTGAACCGGAATTGCGGTTCCATGGACCCGCCCATGACACAAGAAGTCACCTTAGCCCATTTTTGCTCGTGCATGTTGATCATGCAAAAAATGAGTAGATGAAGAGTCAAAGAAAAAAATTGCGTGGAGAACAAATCATTAGTTCTCTAAAGATTGGCGTGCATAGAAGGAAGGAAAACCCAATCTAGTGGAGAATTACGACGTTTGGCAGGTCGGGAGGCCTTTAACACAAGACTTAAGATTAGTATTAGTCGAGTAGTGATTGTTAAGCACTAGATTGAGACAAGTGGCGCAATCTAAGGGAAATCAAGCTTTTAGCAAACTGAATTAATCTGATTGGGAGATTTAGGAGGTAGCTCGCCACTTGTAAGACCAAGTCCCATTTTCTCTCTCTTCCTCCAACACTATATAAGCCTCATGAGCCTTGAGAAGGAAGTTCTCCACACTTGACCATACCGAAGTCAAGAGGAAGGACAGCAGCCCCTCGACAGTGATTCAAGGGAGGGAGCTCACGGTGCCGGCAACACACTTGAAGATTAAGACAAGAAGTTCACCTAAATCGTGTCATGAAGTCATCGCTTTGAGATTTTGTGTTAGGTCTTTAAGTTTGCAGAAGAAGTGGTCCTTTGAGTCTGTGCAAGGCCCATGGTTAGAAACAAAGTTGGAGAGCTAGAACGGAAATGGGACGTAGTTGATCTTAGTGAAAACAAAACATGCAGGGTCATAAGTGAACCTAAGGAGGGAGATTCTGGTCGTTTGAAATACCATGAGAGTGTATGGTCGTAGGTTTATTTCGCGAGTTTATAAAGTTTGCTCTTTTCTATTAGGGAAGTTGAACTTCAATTGAGATGGTAATTTTCTAAATTAAAACAGTACGAGGAACTAACTGATTCCTTTAGGGCTCGGTGGGTTATGACTTGAGTGATTAAGCATGGAAGGGTTAAGAAATGTGATTAATGAAAAGGACTTAATCATATAAACTCAAGTAAGTCGTGAACAGTTGGGTGAGAAAGAGAGTCAGGCCGTGACCTTTTCGGTGTTCTCCGGAATTTTTTTTTTTAAGGTTAAGGTTCCTAAACCTAGAGTTTAATGAAGCCGGACCTTATTTATAATTTCTCATGGAGTGGGATCTTTAGGATGTTCGGCCAACGAATATATTAACTTGTGTGATTGATTGAGAATTTTGTTGGCGTTGGTACCCTGTTCTAATTAGACCGAATAGAGTTGAGTGTAAGTTCTGTTGATATTTTAAGAAATAGTGGGCATAATGCGATTTCCATACTTCTTTCTTGACCATGTTTCCGTTCATGATTCATTGACATATTCTTGGAACACGTATTGAAGTATCGAGCTTTCATCTGTTAAGATTGAACTGAATTGCTGGAGTATTACTTCTACATTATGGTTGTCATGGTACGTAAGAGATGATGGAATATAAGTAGAGAACACCTTGAGAGGTGTTCAGGAAGAAATGCTATATGGATATCCGAGGAGCAACCTTGGAGGAGAAGGTTAGCATGTGGAGCCTCGAAGTAGAGGGTGATTGCTCGGAGCGTCGCAATTAATGGAACCACAGAAGAGTGCGGAAAAGGCCATCTATTTGAGCCAGAAATATTGTTCATGCATGAGCATATACATATGCATGTTCTAACTGTAGGGTTATTTTATATTGTCTCCTTCCCTTCATCAAATAGTGTTATTTTAATTGACTACATTATGTCTTACTTCACCTTAAGTCATGTACACTAGATGGATTAGATTACGGTTGGCATGATTGGGTGTATTTCTTGCTAGCATTGCGGTAAATCACAATGTGGGATTTTTTTTTTAATTAGCTTTACCTAGCGATGAGGTGCTTCGGGGTACCTATGGATTTCGCATTTGAATACTGTGATTTATTCATTTGGGTGTACCGCACATTAATATCTCTATGTATACGTCGAATTTTTGGGTCGACGAGGGTCCTGGACGAGGATTGGTAGTATACAGATGATATGCTCTTTATGTGCGTTTTGGTGATCAACTTGTCGAGCCTTTCTCCATGGACGTGTTTCACGCTCCTGTAGAATCTATTGTACCCGCACCCGCTCCCATCCTACCGATTACTCCTCCCGAGCCGATAGAAGAAGAAGAAGAGCCATCCGAGGAGGAAGAATAAGAGATGATTGAGGATTCTGACCCATCCGAAGGCTAATTAGTGTGGAGTCTGACTTGAAGACTCATATTTTGGGTTAGGGACCGAGTATGGTAGAATTTAGCTTATGGTTTCTTTTGTTGGAAGGCCTCGATTAGTGGTATGAGTAAGAACTCCTTGTCTTTTCTAGTCTGACGGTAAGTTGAGGCGCCTAAGCTTATATTTTGTGACCCTAAAATTGTGAACCTTTGGATGTGCAAGCTTGACTTAAGCAATCTACTAGAGATCTACCTTTAACTCTTGCCTAGTTGTGTATGTAGGAGCTATTGATGATTGCTTGCTGTTATTGTCACACTTCCTTTCGGTTTGTATCACCGGTTGGACTCTGATTCATTCCTCTAATTTGGGTTTAGAAGGTTACGGATTGAAGCAAGCAAGACAAGCGACTAAGTTTAGACCTTAGACACTTGGAAGAGGTATGAAACTGATTTCTTAAGACTGAAATTTGGTCGAATAGTTTTTTCTATCTGGAATTTATGTGTTAGACCTCTCCTTTTTAAGAATTTATGTATGACCTGTCAGATTGTGTTAAGCTTCATGGATTGTGTGAATAACAGAGATACCCGAGGTGTCTTCTTTCTGCAAAATATGGTACACCGACCTTGAGCTGGATATAACACGGAATTAAAATTTTGGGGGGAAAAGGAAATATGAGAAGTTCGCTTGTTCCAAAACAAACCTCAATCGGATTCGTTCTAATCGTTTTGAGGGTTATAACTGAATTCTATGCGTTAATAAATTTTAAAAAATTGAGGACATATATTTAGTTTGTTTTTATTAGAGGTGGCGACCTAAGACATCACGACCCTGACACTTTTTGTTGGTATCAGAGCATAGGTTACCTGAAGTGATAAGGTGCGCTAGAAATTGATGTGGTAGGACACGGTCAATTAAAATTTTAAGGCTTGTGATTGTTTGTGAATTTAGCAACCACCTAGTTACTTGTAAGACTTGGGGGTAGTAATTATTATGATTGATTGTCTTGGTATTATGTGGGTATAGTTTGACTGGCAGAAGCAATAGATAACAATGAGAAGGACTGGAGCTTCATCGTCGGGGGCCAGAAGGAACGTCAGAGTAGTTGATCAGACGGACGAAGTCTTGAAGCTGTGGCCAACATTGGCGCGACATTGGGAGCATGGCCACAGCAACCCTAGGCTGGTGCCGAAGATGCAGTGGCTGAATGTCTTTTGCACAATTTGGTTGAACGATTCCTTAAGTTGAAGCTACCGCAATTCACAGGTTAGGAGAACTTAAGGAGGCTGAGAAATGGATCAAGAGTCTAGAGAAAATATTTAGATTGTTCAACTTAATGATGTTGACAAGGAAACCCTAGCAAAATATTAGCTTGAGGACAATGCACAGCACTGGTGGGATGCGAGCAAGAACACTGCGTTTCCCCAAGGCTTTGTTAATGCTTTTTATGGATAGATCTTTTCTGATTGTGCCAAGGACCAACAAATGGATGAGTTTCTGAATTAACTCAAGGCGATAAAATGGTGGTTTAATATGAAGCAAAATTTTCAGAGTTATCCAGATTTGTTCCACAATTGATTGACACTCGGGAGCGCAGGCGTAAACGGTTCTTAAATGGCCTTAGGATTGAGATTCAGAAACAATTGGCACCTTTGAGAATCAGAAACCACCCAGAACTCTATGAGCGAACTCAACTCGTGGAGCAAGTGCTTCGGAAGGAAAAGAACGAGGCAAAACATAAGGCGGAAGCGAGTCATCCAGCACCTCAAGACAACACCAAGGGAGATGGCAAACGGTAAGCCATATGGTAATTTTAATAAAAATAGTCACATTGAAAATTATCGAGGAGCTAGGAGTGGTCAGAAGGCAGGACAAACTCGAGGTCTGAACAAGGCATGCAATCGGTGTGGCAGAACTAGTGGCAATGTACCTTGCAATGCTTGTTTTAGTTGTGGGCAGGTGGGACATCTAATAAAGGACAGCCCACAGAAAAAACAACCACAGCGTGCTGCGTCCACTCAGAAACCCCAAGGCAATGGAGCAAAACCTATAGGAAATCAGTAGAGGCCCCCAACTTAAGGCAGGATTCGGGCACTAACATGAGAAGAGGTGGAGACCTCCTAGACCACTATCTCAGATACGGTCCTCTTATGTTGTAAGAATGATTACACATTGTTTGACAGCGGAGCTACTCATTCTTTTATATCTACGAAGTTTGTTGGGATATGTGGGCTAAAACCTGAATCACTTGACATATCGCTTAGTGTATCTGCCCTTCTAAAATATAGAGTAATGACTACTATGGTGTGTAAGAATTGTAAAATGGGTATAGATGAACAAGAATGGAATATTGACTTGAGAGTCATGGAATTGTCTGACTTCGACGTAATTGTCGGAATGGATGGGTTGCGTGAGCTGCGAGCTAATGTAGATTGTTTCAAACGGGTAATTCAATTCAATCCTTTGGATGGGAATAACTTTGAATTCCTATTGAACTAGCTCCAGGGACATAGTCAATTTCCAAAGTCCCATATAGGATGGCTTTGGTGGAACTCAAGGAACTAAAAGTGCAATTGCAAGAGTTTCTGGATAAAGACTTCATTAGACTTAACACATCGTCGTAGGGTGTGCCCGTGCTATTTGTCGAGAAGAAAGATGGATACCTTCATCTATGCATTGATTGCAGGTAATTGAATTAAGTAACTATAAAGAATAAATATCCCTTGCCTAAAATTGATGACTTGTTTGATCAGTTGCAAAGAGCCTTAGTCCTTTCAACGATTGAATTGAGGTCAGGCTACCACCAATTGGGAGTTAGAGAAGAGGACATTCCTAAGACAGCTTTTTAGACTAGGTACAATCATTATGAACTTGTGGTCATGCCATTTGGTTTGACGAATGCTCCAACAACTGTGACATTCTGATTTTCAGTCAATTTCGGACTTATTAATGAGAAGTTTATATATATCAAGCGATGTATTTCAGTCATATTTTGCTCAAATCTGATCAATTTGAGTAGGCTAACCAAAAGGGAAAGACTAACACGAGACGAGGTACGTGGACCCAGGCGACTCGGATAGGAAATAACACTTTGACCATAAGGATTGTCGAGGGGATATTTAGAACCACCAAGAGGCCGATCTAAGAACGACTAAGGATTGCCTTACCAGTGTCATATGATTGGAGCGCAGGTGATGCCGCTTAACCAACGAATGATTTGTAAATTTTTCCTAAATCGAACAGTGAAGATCGAGACCATAGGGACTAGTGATAAACCCTCACAATTACATGACAACCAAAGCCACTACAAATTGACGAGCTCTAAACGTGATATGAATCACGGGGTTGATACGCGTAATGTCTGCAAAAACCGCCCGTCGGTTCGGGATAGGCTGAAACCTCGTCTGATAGAGGAAACTATCAAAAATGAGTCTTGAAAATTGAAAATGGAGAATCAAGAATTCCAACGTTATTCGGATTGGCGCCCTATCGAAGAATTCTGGAACGAGAAAAACGACGTTCTGAACGTCGGGGGTAAAATTACCCTTTTGCCCCTCAAGCTTAGAACCTTACCTATGCATTTGAAGAAGAGCATTATGGTCATTAAACCCACCTTATTGCTGCCGAAAAGGAAGATGAAGAATGGCCATTGGATCACCTTGAATGACTTGAGGGACAAGTGTCAATGGATGCTTTAAAGAGAAGTCATGTCCAACTTTTTCAAACCTACCATTCAACCATTGACCAAGGCTTTGAATATAGTCTTCTCACTCTCTCTCCTCACTCATTTAGCTGGCCACACCCAAGAAACCACCGAAAATCCTCTTCTTCCTCCTCCTTCCATCTACTAGCCGACGACCGCCACTGAACCTCCTGTTCGACCATTCCGACGACCTTTTCCGACCACCATCTGACCGCCAACCGACCACACCAATGAAGCCCTATGTATTGCCGACCTCCTTGAATAAGAATCGAGCCATTTGGAGCACCGAGGAGTCCCGACCAAGCATTTTCCAGAAAGCCGACAAAATCTGCTCCAACCTGAGGTAGGTCTGCTTTCTAACCCTTTTGAAGGCCGAATTGTTGGAGTTTTGAGGCCAAATTTGGTGGAGATCAAGTAGACATGTGTATGAATATATGGTAAAAATTGGGGTTCAATTTGATGAATTTTTTACCATGAACCAGTCTTGTGAACTATGGACAGAATCTGCCGGGAAAACTGACTTGAGGAATCCGGCGACGTTCAACGGGTTTCCGGCGACCATTTGACTTCAAACTCACGGTGAGCCTCTAGAACCCTTAGATAGATATGTTAAGAGGTAGGATAGTGAGTAGATGAAGGATTTGATGAAGATTTAAGGCTAGAAGTGCACGATTTGCACAGAATCGAAATGAATCAATTCGAATCTATGCAAAACCGGTTCTAGTGGGAGCAAGAATAGATGATTATGGGACTCAAATTGATGTTTAAAACATGTTAAGATGATGGGGATTGTGCTATGGAGGATTGTGATTCATGAATGGTTGAATTGGACTTGGAGAATTGACGAATCGGTTGAAATTCCTAGGTTGCGCGGTGAATTGAGCCTTGGACCCTTGGAGCCGAAAGTTGTGGGGGAATTGAAGAAGAAATTTGTGTAATCAAACGCAAGGTAAGGAAATTTTAAACTTAGGATAGGGAGATTGGACTCAATTGGGTGAGTCGAGGTTTAGTTCGATCGATTTATGAGGATTTTCTAAAGGATAGCTCGTCATATATCCTAAGTGGTTACATGAGGGTTATGTGCGCTATTGTTTGTATTTAAATCATTCGCCATGTGCGTGTGTCACTCGATTGCCTTGTATGCCATGAGTTCTTTGAATTGTGCCTGAATTGCACATGTCGTCTCGTATAGAAATCAATTTAAAAATCATGGCATAAGCTTGACATGGCGAGGCCCTGAGGAGTATGAGACGCAGGACGGGAGGTGGATACACTGATGCGACAAGATCGCAGGGTAGAGTTGATGTTGTGTGGCGCCCTGATGCGATGAAATCGCGGGGTTGAGTTGGCCGCGATCCTGATGCGAACTATTCGCAGGGCGGAGGTATGAGATGATGACATTAGCCTGGAGATTCATCGGAACTTGATGCGTTTATACGGGTTGTCGATGACAGTCTGATGCGTTTACGCGGACCGAGCCTGATGCGATCTAATCGTGGGCTGGAGGATGAGGTAGGTAGGATGAGGTGATTGCGGTGGAATGGCATGATGAGGTGTGCATGATCATTTGAGTGTGACATGGTATCATAGTTGCATGCCCATCATCTGTGTGTCACTATTTTATTCGTACGTGCCCGTATTATCATGAGTTTGGAATTATAGGATAGACGACTACCTAAGTGGATGGTCAACCTAAACTAGGGTTAGGATTCTTTTACTGAGATATGTATCTCACCCCTTTGGGGACCTTTATTTGTATAGATCCTAAGCCTTAGCTATGTGGCCTATTCGTTTTGGGGATCCCAAAGAAATATGGCGTATTTTGACGAGTTTTCGGACAGACAGGGGAACATTTATATGAGAAAGTGCACGGTCGTATGGGTCGACAAGGGTCGTAACATTATGATTTCCCAGTTATTTTTAGACTCATTAATCAGAAACGAGTCTTGAAAACTGAAAATGGAGAATCAAGAATTCCAACGTTATTTGGATTGGCTATCGCCCTATCGAAGAGTTTTGGAACGAGAAAAACGCGTTCTGAATGTTGAGGGTAAAATTACCATTTTGCCCTTCAAGTTTAAAGCTTTCCCCATGCATTTGAAGGACATTTTGGACATTAAAATCTCCCCATAGCTACCGAAAAAGAGGATAAATGAGGGCCATTGGATCATGCATGATTGACATTGAGAACAAATGTCAATGGATGGTGTAAAGAGTAGTCAAGTCTACTATTACAAACCTACCATTTGACCCAAGCTTGGATATATAGTCTTTTTCTCTCTCTCCTCACTCACTTTGATCGGCCATAACTCCCTCAAACCCACCGAAACCTCTCTTCTTCCTCTCTTCCTCATTCTGAGCCGGCGATCGATTTTGGAGCCTCCTGTTCGGCCGTTCCGACAGCCACTTCCGGCCACCATCTAACTGCCAGCTGACCACACCAACATAGATCTACATCTTGCAGACCTCCTCAAAGTGGAGGCGAGGCTTTGGACCATTGAGGAGCTCCGGCCAAGCATTTTCCCGAGAGCCGACAAAATCTGCTCCAACCTGAGGTAGGTCTGGTTTCTGACCCTTTTGAAGGCCGAAATGTTGGATTTTTGAGGTCAAATTTTGTGGAGGCCTAGTAGACATATATATGAATATGTGGTAAAAATGGGCTTGATTTGATGAAGTTTTGACCTCGAATCGGTCTTGTGAATTTGGAACAGAAAACTGTCGGTCTGACCTAGGGAGATCTGGCGACGTTCAACGGGTTTTCGGCAACCAATCGACCTCAAACTCACGGTGAGCCTCAAGAACCCTTATATAGACATGTTAAGAGGTAGGGTGGGGATTAAATGATGAATTTAGAGTTGATTTAGGGCTGATTGTGCCCGGTTTGCACAGAACCGGGAAGAACCGGTTCGGTTCTGTGCAAGGCCGGGGCTGTGGGGGATGTTGACGTTGGGTTTTGAGCCTCAAATTGGTAATTAAGGCGTGTTAAGATGATGAAGATTATGCTATGGAGGTTTATGGTTCATGAATTGAGGAATTGGACATATAAATTGACTAATTGATTGAAATTCCTAGGTTGCGAGGTGAGGTTTGTCTTGGACCCTTGGAACCAAGATTGTGAGGATCCAAGAAGAGAATTTTGGTGTTATCAAATTCAAGGTAAGGAAATTCCTAACCTTATGCTAGGAAGATTGGACTCAATTGGGTAAGTCGGTAAAAGATTCAATTAGTCCTTGTGTAATTCCAAAGTAGTTGATTGTGGTATGTGCCCTTGAATGATTTGAAGGATTTGAAGGCTTGTTAATGCTTGAGTTAAATCATATGCCATGTCGAATGTCATTGATCGTCTTGCATGCCATGAGAATTCAAATTGTGCATGAGTTGCACCTGTTGTTTTATCTGTGAGTGGAATTGAGAAGTATAGTTTGAACATGACGTGGTAAGACCCTGAGCCGTATAAGACGCGGGGCGGGAGGTGGATACCCTGATGCGATATAATCGTGAGGTCGAGTTGAGGTTGTGTGGCGCCCTGATGCTAATTAATCGTGGGGTTGAATTGGCCACAGTCCCGATGTGAACTATTCGCGGGACGGAGGAATGGGGTGATGATATTGGCTTAGAGAATCATTGGAACCTGATGTGTTTACGCGGGTTGCCAATAGTGCCCTGATGCGATCTAATCGCGGGGTTATGATGGCCACGGTCCTAATGCGAACTATTCGCGGGATGGAGGAATGAGGTAATGATATTGGCCTGGAGAATCATTGAAACTTGATGGGTTTACGTGGGTTGCCAGTGGTGTCCTGATGCGATTTAATCGTGGGATTATGATGGCCATGGTCCTGATGCGAACTATTCGTGGGACGGAGGAATGAGGTGATGATATTGGCCTGAAGAATTATTGGAACCTGATGCGTTTATGCGGGTTGCCAGTGGTGCCCTGATGTGATCTAATCACAGGATTATGATGGCCACGGTCTTGATGCGATCTAATTGCGGGATGGAGATATGAAGCATTGGTACCAGCCTGGAGAATCATTGGAACCTGATGCGTTTACGCGGGTTGTCAATGAAAGTCTGATGCGTTTATGCGGACCGAGCCTGATGCGATCTAATCACGGGCATGAGAATGAGGCAAGAGGGAAAGGATGACTGTGGTGAGGTGGCAGGATGAGTCGTCTAAGAACCTCTGAGTGTGTTATGATACCATATTTGCATGCCTGTCACCTACGTATGGTTATCTATATATGAATTGACTGACTGATATGTCTATGAGTTGAACTATTGGGATATATGACTACTTGAGTGGACGGTCAGCCTAACCTAGGGTTAGGACCCACCTTATTGAGATTATATCTCACCTTAGTAGGAGCTTAACTTTTCAGGTTCCTAGCGACGGAAGTGCGGACTTGCCATGGATTGGCACAGAGACGAGGTCACTAGATGAAAGATAAAGACTTATCTTTTGTGACCTTAGAATTGAATGGTATTGATTTTGAGGATTTAGATTTGTAATAAAGAAATGTATATTTGACCTTTATTAAAGGTGTACCTTTGTGTCCTAAGTCATCGGATGTTGCTGTATTTGTAAATAGGAGTTGGCATCGCTTCCGCATGTATGTTTCTTTCAACGAAAGGACATTGGTCGTTGGATCTTGGAGCTTTCATAAAGAAACGGCTTGGTGGGATGCTCCCGTGCCCGCCGGGTTCGGGGCGTGACAAGGATAGCCTTGATTGGAAGTCTCATAGGTTTGAGGCTTGGTTTAGAAAGGTTGGGGATGCACATATTGGGCTGTTGAAACCTCATGAGGTACCCCAAGGAGTGATACCCGACTGGTGCCAGATCGCGGGAGAGCAGAAGCAGCTAGAATGATCCGTAGTTGGATCTATGAATGGGCTGGAGAAGACCCTGACTCTAGACTTCACCGAGGATGAGGTGATTGTCGTAGAGGCAACCGAGGAGGATCTTCCCAAGCCGTCGCGCGAGGAGACCATGGAGGATTCCATCGAGGTCCCGTCCGAGACGTTCTCTGAGTATGAGCCGACCGAGGACGTAGAGGATACCGGGGACTCTAACAACTCTTCCTAGGAGATATAGTTTGTTGGCTCGATCCTGTGGTGGCGACCCCTGACCATTGCCATTTTGGATGTCGATGATGGTCATACTTTTGATGTGCTTACCCCGTCGTCCTTACCTAGCAGATTGTAGTAGTAGTCGGAATCTGTATGAACAGTAAGTTATGATGTATGACAGTTATTATGCTATCTAGGTCCCACTTAACTTATATTTTGTACGGGATTTATTTAAGTATCGCTTCCGCATGCTTAACGTTTATATAATATCTCTCGACTTGTTAGGGATCTTGGGACCACAAGAGATGTGTTATTTGCTTGCAGGGCTGTTTGCGTGCTCGACGGGTTCGGGGCATGACATCCCCGCTTTGCTTGGTATCAGAGCAAGGTTAGCTCGAACCAATGTTGGTTGAAGACTGGAGTAATAAGGAGGATTAAGTGGGACAAGGACGGATAGCGAGACCTTATGAGACTGGTTAAGCTAAGGCATGGGGTGCATAGTGGGTGTCTTGGTACTTAGGGTTAGTGTTTGACCTTGCAAGATTGTGGAAATGCATAAGGATCAAGTTCCCTGCTTAGGATTGAAGGTTAATTCTGGACCTTGGTTTGTTTAAGGGATGAAAGTGATTGGCTTTAGTGAATCACTGGAGTGAATGGAACTGAGGAATGGCCATGGGTTATTGGTTGAAATATTTCTGGAGTTTGTAGTATAGAGTATTGTTGGATTGTAACTGTTTCTGTTAAGGACTAGTTAGTAGCTCTGGATTTGAATGATTGAGTAAGTTTCTAACTCCTTGCTGAACTTGTGGTGAATCAGGTTCAGTAGAAAGAAACAAGAATGAGCAACCCATATAGAAGGGCTGGAAGGCCAAGAGGCGGAGCCTCTAGCTCAAGGCCGCCTGTCGCTGAAGATCCAAAGATGAATGGTGTGCTTAGAGCACTGGAAAAAAATGGCGACATGATCGATAGGCAGGTCCAAGATCGGACGCTGCTATCGCTCAGGCAGTAGAAGCTGCCATAGCAGCCGTCAATGCCAACAATGGCAACAATGGTGGAAGTGGAAGCCAAGGTAAACCGAACCAGAGTAATGAAGTTGTAAACACCCAAGAGGAAATCGTCGTGGCCAAACAGATGGGCCAATTAGTGAAACAATTCATAAAGCTAAAGCCAACACAGTTTGATGGGACTGGAGATCTCGAGCTAGCACTCCGATGGATCGAGAAGTTAGAGAAGGCCTTCGGAGTGCTGAGGTGCACAGATGAAGAAAAAGTGCTGCTGGCAGTGTACCAATTGGAGGGTACAACAAATGACTAGTGGGCTGCCACCAAGGATGGCGTCTTCCCGGAAGGGACGGTCTTAAATTGGGAAGTTTTTAAGACGGCATTCAACGATAAATACTTTTCTGAGACGGCGAGGGAAAGAAAGCAGGTGGAGTTCCTGCAGTTTCGCCAGAACTAGCTGACAATAGATTAGTACGAGGCTGAATTCGCGAGGCTTTCGAGGTATGCACCTTGATCTGTGGAGGACCCTCTAGAGAAAGCCAAAAGGTTTAGAGATGGTCTGAGGCCCGAGCTCCATAGTTAGATGATCGCTCTGAATTTGAGAACTTACAAGGAGATCTACGAGCTGGGCCAAATGATAGAGCGGGACTTGAAAGAAAGAAACGCCACAACCGGATCACGATTCCTATCATTCAAAGATACCGCCAGATGGGCAAGAGGCCGATGGCGAACAATAGGTGCTTTGTGCCTCCAATAAGGAAAAACATCGCGAAGCCGCCAAATCCTGCGAACTGGAACTGCCACTTTTGTGGCAAGAGGCATGGGAATGGGCCATGCCCAGTAAAGACGGGAGCTTGTTTCAAGTGCGGTCAACCGGGCCATCAAATGAGGGTATGTCCAAATCAAGCTCCGGCAAGTTGACCACAAGGTTAGAGGCCACAAGCGAGACCATCAACTGACACACCCCAAATCGAGCAGAACCGACCACCGGTACAGGGCAGAGTGTATGTAGTAGCCCGTAGATAAGCAGAGGAAGCACCAGGAGTGGTCACAGGTATGGTCTACTTGTGCAACCAAACTGCATACACATTATTTGATCTTGGTGCCACGCATTCATTCGTGTCTGCATAATTTGCGGAACTAGTGGGCATGAAATTGGAACCGTTGAGCATGATTTTGCATATTGCCACACCGTTAAAAGATAACATATTGGTTTCAATGGGCTGTGCTAGTTGTGAGATTGTGATTGGAGGGAGTAAAGAGAGCATTGACTTAGCTGTATTTCTTATGTTTGATTTTGATGTAATAATAGGAATGGATTGATTGGGTAAGCAGGGGGCAGTAGTAGACTGTGGTAGTAAAGTAATTCGATTTTATCCGAGAGGCCGCCCTAGCTTTGAATTGGTGGAAAGTCGAGGAAGAATCTCGATTCCCTTATTCTCATATTTGGAAGTGACTAAGTTGATGTTTGAAGGATGTCAGACATACTTAGTGGCGGTAATGGACACGACTACCGAAGAGTCAAAGTTAGAGAATATCCCAATAGTACGTGAATTTCTTGATGTGTTTCCCCAGGAGTTGCCAGGGTTACCACCGGAACGGGAAATAAAATTTGTGATTGAGTTAGCCCCTGGAACGGAGTCAATTTCGAAAACACCTTACAGGATGTCCTTGTAAGAACTAAAAGAGTTAAAGGTGCAGATGCAGGAACTGTTGGATAAAGGATTTATCCGACCAAGTGCTTCACCGTGAGGAGCACCGGTGTTATTTGTAAGGAAGAAGGATGGGTCTATGCGTTTGTGCATCGACTATCGACAGCTGAATCAAGTGACAATGAAAAATAAGTACCCGCTGCCGAGGATTGATGATTTGTTTGAGCAGTTGCAAGGAGCGACGATATTTTCGAAGATTGACTTGAGGACAGGGTATCACCAGCTAAGGATTAAGAAGGAAGACATACCTAAGACTGCCTTTAGGATGAGGTATGGTCATTATGAATTTACGGTGATGCCATTTAGATTGACCAAAGCTCTAGTTGCATTCATGGACCTGATGCATAGAGTATTTAAGGAGTTTCTAGACAGATTCGTCATAGCCTTCATTGACGACATCTTGATTTACTCGAGGAGCGATGCAGAACATGAGAAGCGCCTAAGGATTATGTTACAGACTTTGAGGGAGCATACGCTTTATGCGAAGTTGAGTAAGTGTGAGTTTTGGCTGAACATGGTAGCATTTCTTGGTCATGTGGTGTCTGGTGAAGGAATCGCAGTGGATCTTGCGAAGATCAAAGCTTAACAAATTGGCCCAGACCCACTACGGTCCCTGAAATCAGAAGTTTCTTGGGATTGGCAGGATACTATAGGCGCTTTGTGGAGAAATTCTCATCAATAGCCATCCCATTGACGCGATTACCGAAGAAGGAAATGAAGTTTGAATGGACTGACAAATGTAAGAAGAGCTTCCAAGAGCTTAAACATAGATTGACAACCGCACCAGTGCTGACCATTCTATTAGGACCAGGGGGTTATGAGATTTACAGCGATGCTTCGCTGAAAGGATTGAGCTGTGTGTTGATGCAGCACAGCAGAGTAGTAGCCTATGCATCTAGACAATTGAGGCCACATGAGATGAACTATCCAACTCATGACCCCGAGTTAGCGGCGATTATATTTGCCTTGAAAATTTGGAGACACTACCTTTGTGGCGAGAAGTTTCAGATATATACCGACCACCAAAGTTTAAAGTATTTATTTTCCTAGAAAGAGCTGAATATGAGGCAGCGTAGGTGGATGGAGCTACTGAAGGATTATGATTGTGACATCCTATATCACCTTAGGAAAGCAAACCGAGTGGCAGATGCGCTGAGTCGGAAGTCGAGCATCGCATGTCTACTGGTGAAAGGTTGGTTGATGATTGAGAATTTAAGAGATTCTGAATTCAGACTAGAGGTTAGCTAGTTGTCTAGCTTGATAGCTACGTTAAGGGTAGAACTTGAAGTTCAAGAAGGAATAAAGGCTTTACAGTCTATGGATCCATAGATTCAGAAGATCCTTGAGATGGATGCAGCAAAAAAAAAACCCAAGTTTCAGGTGTCTGAAGATGGAATTCTAAAGTTTCGTAGAAGATTATGCGTGCCAAAAGATGAAGGACTCAGGGAAAGAATTTTATCAGAGGCTCATAGGAGCAACTATAGTGTCCACCCTAAAAGTACAAAGATGTACCAGAATTTGCGACAACACTATTGGTGAAACGGAATAAAGGTGGACGTAGCGAAATAAGTAGCTAAATGTTTGACATGCCAGCAAGTGAAAGTGCAGCACTGTAAGCTTGGAGGACTGTTGCAGCCAATGGAGATTCCGAAATGGAAGTGAGAGCACATAACTATGGATTTTGTGATGGGACTCCCAAGGAACCAGAGAGGTCACGACTCTATTTGGATAGTCGTGGACAGATTGACCAAGTCCTCTCACTTCATCCCGGTGCGAAAGGATTTCGCTATGGATAGATATGCAGAGCTGTACATAAGGCAGATAGTGAGATTGCACAGAGTGCCAGTGACGATTACGTCCAATCGAGATCCTAAGTTCACAACGAACTTTTGAAAAAGTCCGCAAGAAGCCATGGGAACTCGATGGCAATTTAGTACAGCCTACCATCCACAGAAGGACGGACAGTTGGAAAGGACGATACAGATGCTTGAGGATATTCTGCGAGCATGCGTCATAGATTTTAAAGGTGGATGGGAGGATCAACTGCATTTAGTGGAGTTCGCTTATAATAACATCTACCAACAGAGTATTCAGATGGCACCATTCGAGGCACTTTATGGACGAGCCTGCAGAACCCCGATTTGCTGGGATGAGGTTGGAGAAAGAAATATCACAGGCCCGAAATTGGTAGAGAAATCGTTGGAAGTAGTGAAGATAATTGGAGATAGACTAAGGACAGATCAGAGTCGTCAGAAGAGCTATACAGATAAGCGGCGCAAGCTCTTGGAGTTTCAAGTGGGCGATCACGTCTTCCTGAAGGTGTCACCAATGAGAGGATTATCACGATTTGGAAAGAAAGGGAAGCTGAGCCGAAGATATATAGGCCCATTTGAGATATTGGAGCGGATTGGAACTTTAGCTTACAGGCTTGCCCTGCCGCCAAATCTATCCCAGGTGCGCAATGTGTTCCATGTGTCGATGCTGCGAAAGTACGAACCAGATCCAACACATGTATTGGACTATGAAACCATAGAAGTGGACGATCGAGTGTCTTACATGGAGAAGTCGATAAGGATCGAAGACCGAAAGGAGCAAATCCTCAGGAATAAGAAGATTCCACGGGTCAATGTAGTATAAGAGCACCATGGAATTGAAGGTGCTACATGAAAAAATGAAGAGTCGATGAGGCGACAACACCCCCATTTGTTTGAATAATTAAGTGTAATGTAAATTTCGAGGACAAAATTTTTGTAAGGGGAAAGAGTTGTGACATTTTCATTTCCAATCAATTTTAGACTCATTAATGAAAAGTTTATCAAGAGATGTGTTTCAGTCATATTTCGCTCAAATCTGATCAATTTGAGTAGGCTGACCAAAAGGGAAAGGCTAACGCGGGACGAGATACGCGGACCTAGGCAACTCGGATAGGAAATGACGCTTTGACCATAAGGATTGTCAAAGGGATATTTAGAACCACCAAGAGGCCGATTTAAGAACTATTAAGGATTGCCTTGCGAGTGTCATGCGATTGGAGCGCAGGTGATGCCGCTTAACCAACGTATGATTTGTAAATTTTTCCTAAATCGGACAGTGAAGATCGAGACCATAGGGATTAGTGATAAACCCTCACAATTAATTGACAATCAAAGCCGCCACGAATTGACGAGCCCTAAACGTGATATGAATCACGGGGTTGATACGCGTAATGTCTGCAAAAATCGCTCGTTGGTTCGAGATAGACTGGAACCAATTTTGATAAAGGAAACTATTAGAAACGAGTCTTGAAAATTGAAAATGGAGAATCAAGAATTCCAACGTTATTCGGATTGGCCATCGCCCTATCGAAGAATTCTGGAACAAGAAAAATGACGTTCTGAACGTCGGGGGTAAAATTACCCTTTTGCCCCTCAAGCTTAAAACCTCGCCCATACGTTTGAAGAAGGGCATTATGGTCATTAAACCCACCTTATTGTTGTCGAAAAAGAAGATGAAGGATGGTCATTGGATCACCTTGAATGACTTGAGGGACAAGTGTCAATGGATGACTTAAAGAGAAGTCATGTCCAACTTTTTCAAACCTACCGTTCAACCATTGACCAAGGCTTTAAATATAGTCTTCTCACTCTCTCTCCTCACTCATTTGGTCGGCCACACCCAAGAAACCACCGAAAATCCTCTTCTTCCTCCTCCTTCCATTTGCTAGCCGACGACTGCCAAACCTCTTGTTCGGCTGTTCCGACGACCTTTTTCGGCCATCGTCTAGCAGCCAGCCAATCACACCAACGAAGCCCTACGTCTTTCTGACCTCCTGGAACAAGAATCGAGCCATTTGGAGCATCGAGGAGTCCCACCAAGCATTTTCCCAAGAGCTGACAGAATCTGCTCCAACCTGAGGTAGGTCCTGTTTCTGACCCTTTTGAAAGCCGAATTGTTGGATTTTTGAGGCCAAATTTGGTGGAGATCAAGTAGACATGTGTATAAATCTGTGATAAAAATTAGGATTCGATTTGATGAAGTTTTGACCATGAACCGATCTTGTGAACTATGAACAGAATCTACCGGGAAAACTGACTTGAGGAATCCGACGACGTTCAACTGGTTTCTGGTGACCAGTTGACTTCAAACTCATGGTGAGCCTCTAGAACCCTTAGATAGATATATTAAGAGATAGGATAGTGAGTAGATGAAGGATTTGATGAAGATTTAAGGCTAGAAGTGCACGGTTTGCATAGAATCGAAATGAACCGATTCGTTTCTGTGCAAAACCGGTTCTGGTAGGAGCAAGAACAAATTATTATAGGACTCAAATTGATGTTTAAAACATGTTAAGATGATGGAGATTGTGCTATGGAGGATTGTGATTCATGAATAGTTGAATTGGACTTGGAGAATTAACGAATTGGTTGAAATTCATAAGTTGCGCGGTAAATAGAGCCTTGGACCCTTAGAGCCGAAAGTTGTGGGGGAATTGAAGAAGAAATTTGTGTAATAAAACGCAAGGTAAGGAAATTATAAACTTAGGATAGGGAGATTGGACTCAATTGGGTGAGTCGAGGTTTAGTTCGATCGATTTATGAGGATTTTCTAAAGGATAGCTCGTGATATATCCTAAGTGGTTATAGGAGGGTTATGTGCGCTATTGTTTGTATTTGAATCATTCGCCATGTGTGTGTGTCACTCGATTGTCTTGCATGCCATGAGTTCTTTGAATTGTGCATGAATTGCACATGTCGTCTCGTATGGAAATCAATTTGAAAATCATGGTATGAGCATGACATAGCGAGGCCCTGAGGCTTATGAGACGCGGGGCGGGAGGTGGATACCCTGATGTGACGAGATCGCAGGATGGAGTTGATGTTGTGTGGCGCCCTGATGCAATGAAATCGCGGGGTTGAGATGGCCACGGTCCTGAAGCGAACTATTCGCGGGACGGAGGTATGAGATAATGACATTGGCCTGGAGATTCATCGAAACCTAATGCGTTTACGCGGGTTGCCGATGACGGTCTGATACGTTTACGCGGACAGAGCCTAATGCGATCTAATCGCGGGCTGGAAGATGAGGCAGGCAGGATGAGGTGATTGCGGTGGAATGGCAGGATGAGGTGTGCATGATCATCTGAGTGTGGCATGGTATCATAGTTGCATGTCCATCATCTATGTATCACTATTTTTTTGTACATGCCCGTATTATCATGAGTTTGGAATTGTGGGATAGACGACTACCTAAGTGGACGGTCGACCTAACCTAGGATTAGGATTCTTTTACTGAGATGTGTATCTCACTTCTTTGGATATTCTTATTTTTACAGATCCTAGGCCTTAGCTATGTGGCCTATTCGTTTTTGGGATCCCAAAGAAATGACGGCGTATTTTGACGAGTTCCCAAATAGACAGGGGAACATTTATGTGAGAAAGTGCACGGTCGTATGGGTCGACGAGGGTAGCCTTAATTAGTAGCCTCATATGTTCGAGGCTTGGTTTAGAAAGGTTGGGGATGCACAAATTAGGCCACTAAAGCCCCATGAGGTACCCCGGGGAGTGATACCTGACTGGTGCCAGACCGCGGGAGAGCAGAAGCAACCAGAAGGATCCGTAGTTGGATCTAGGAATGGGTTGGAGAAGACCTCGACTCTAGACTTCACAGAGGATGAGGTGATTGTCGTAGAGGCGACCGAGGAGGATCTTGTCGAGCCGTCGTGCGAAGAGACCATGGAGGATTCCATCGAGGTCCCGTCCGAGACGTTTTCTGAGTATGAGCCGACCGAGGACGCAGAGGATACCGAGGAATCCAGCAGCTCTTCCTAGGAGATACAGTTTGCTGGCTCGATCCTGTGGTGGCGACCCCCGACCATTGCCATTTTAGATGTCGATGATGGTCATACTTTTGATGTGCTTACCCCGTCGCCCTTGCCTAGCAGATTGTAGTAGTAGTCGGAATCTGTATGAACAGTAAGTTATGATGTATGACAGTTATTATGTTATCTAGGTCCCACTTAACTTATATTTTGTATGGGGTTTATTTAAGTATCGCTTCCGCATGCTTAATGTTTATATAATATCTCTCGACTTGTTAGGGATCTTGGGACCACGAGAGATGTGTTGTTTGCTTGCAGAGATGTTTGCGTGCTCGATGGGTTCAGGGCGTGACAGCAGCGTTCATGGATTTAATGAACAGGGTATTCAAACCTTATATGGATCGGTTCATCATAGTATTCATTGATGATATCCTAGTATATTCTAAGGGGTCTGCTGAACATTAAGATCATCTCAGAATGAATAGGGTATTCAAACCTTATCTGGATCGGTTCATCATAGTATTCATTGATGATATCCTAGTATATATTCTAAAGGGTCTGCTGAACATAAAGAACATCTCAGAATGGTGTTGTAGACATTGAGGGAACATAAGTTCTATGCCAAATTCAGTAAGTGTGAGTTTTAGCTTGATCGGGTTATATTTATTGGACATATGGTTACAGGTAAAGGAATATCAGTGGATCCAGCTAAGATTGAGGCTGTAGTGAATTGGCCCCGAACCACTACTGTCACTGAAATTCGAAGTTTTCTTGGCTTGGCAGGTTATTATCGAATGTTCGTGGAAAAATTTTCTCGTATTGTAGGTCTGATGGCTCAATTGACTCGAAAGGGAGTCAAGTTTGAATGATCTGAGAAATGTCAGCAAAGTTTTCAGGAATTCAAGAAAATATTGACTTCTGCCCCTGTGTAACATATGATTGGGAGGATTTGTGGTATATAGCAATGCGTTACATAAAGGTCTGGGCTGCATTTTGATGCGGCTTGGAAAAGTAATTGCTTATACCTCAAGGCAACTAAGACCCTATGAATTGAATTATCCGATGCATGACCTGGAATTGGCGGCTATCATTTTTGCATTAAAGATGTGGAGGCATTATCTTTATAGAGAAAAGTTTCAGATTCATATGGATCACAAGAGTCTAAAGTATCTATTCTTGCAGAAGGAGTTGAATATGCGACAACGACGCTGGATGGTGCTATTTAAGGATTATGATTGCGAGATTCTATATCATCCTGGCAAGGCAAATCGAGTGGCGGACGCTCTAAGTAGAAAATCTACCCTGCAATTGGCAAGTTTGATGAGTAAAGAATGGGATTTGCTAAATGAGGTCTCAAATTCCGATTTTAAGATTGAAGTGGAGAAGCTCACTGGTCTTCTTGATATACTTCGAATTAAATCTGAGTTGATACAAAAGGTTAAAGAATTACAATCGACAGACCTGGAGATTTCTAAGGTTCAAGATGAAATTTTGGAATGCAAGAGGCCAGATTTCTCTATAATCGAGGGTAAGACCGTCAGGTTCCATGGACGCCTTTGTATACCTAAAAATGAAAATTTAAGAAAGGAAATCCAAATGAAAACTCATCAGAGTGACTATGGCATCCATCTTTGGAAGCAAAAAAAAGTATCATAATTTGAAACAACACTGTTGGTCGAACGAAATGAAAAGAAACATTGTTGAATATGTTTTCCAAGTGTTTGACCTATCAGCAGGTAAAAGAGAGCATCTTAAACTTGCTTGTATGTTAAAACCTCTGGAGATTTCCGAATGGAAATGGGAACATATAACTATGGATTTTATACAATGATTGTCAAGAACCTCGAAGGGATATGACTCAATTAGCGTGATAGTTGACTGTTTGACAAAGTCCCCGCAATTTCTCTAAGGAATAATTATTCCTTAGAGAAATTGGAAAATCTTTATATTCAACACATCGTGAAACTACATGGAGTTCCTGTTAGTATCACCTCGGATAGGGATCAAAGATTTACAGCAAGATTCCGAAAAAGTCTACAAGACGCTTTAAGGACTAAGCTTTAGTTTAGCACATATTTCCATCCACAAATAGATAGTCAGACATAAAGAGTTATACAAACCCTAGAAGACTTACTACGGGCTCATATACTAGATTTTAAAGGCAATTGGGATGAGAGGTTGCACCTAGCAGAATTTGCCGATAACAATAGCTATCAGCAGAGTATTGACATGGCGTCATTCGAAGCACTGTATGGACGGAGGTGCAGAACGCCATTATGTATGGGCGAAGTAGGAGAACGAAGAATGAAGGGGGCCATAACTAGTGCAAATGACTATTGAAGTGATAGAAGTGGTGCAAGACAAGCTTAAAACTGCGAAGAGTCGTCAAAAAACTTATGCAGACAGACGGTGAAAGCCTCTTGAACTTGTAGTAGGTGACTACGTATTCTTAAAAGTTTCACCAATAAGAGGCATTTCGAGATTTGGAAAGAAAGGAAAAGTAAGTCCTAGATACGGTGGACCTTTCAAAGTTCTGAAAAGGTCGGAGACATGGCATGTCGAATAACATTACCCCCGAAGCTATCCAATATACACGACGTATTCAATGTCTCTATTCTGAGGAAGTATCAGCCTGATCCAGACCACATATTGGATTATGAAATGATTGAGGTGGATGAGAAAGTCAAGTACATCGAGAAACCTGTGCGAATTTTAGATCGTAAGGAGCAAGTCTTAAGACACAGGTTCATACCATTGGTGAAGGTTTTGTGGAAGCATCATGGTATAGAGGAGGCCATGTGGGAGCTCGAAGAATTGATGAGACAACGATACCGTCACTTTTTGGAATCATAGGTCAATCCTCTGAGTCTCGATTGGACATGCAACATTTTATTGCAATGCTTCTTTCTTTATTATGTTCATTTAAGTGCCCAGAATATATGGTGATCTCCTGGTTTACTTTTAGTTGACTCGGCATGAAAGTCTTCAGAAGGAATAAAAAAAATATTTCGATTTATGCTAGAAATAGCAATGAAGTATCTTTTAAAGGAAAATCGAAGGAACTTAGTGACCACTGTCGGCCCATTAACCGAGTGGTACACGGAAATGACATAGTCTGAGGAGGAGGTCGCTGGATCAACCACTATGAGAGGTGGTTTGTAAATACTTTGTAACTACAAGAATAAAAATATTTTTGCAATGGGGCATTATAGATTTTGTTTTAGTATTGGAGAATTTTTTTTTGAAAGTATCATGCTCAAATTTCGAGGACGAAATTTTATAAGGAAGGAGGAAACTGTTACATCCCACATTTGATAGATTTCAGATGGTCAAGGAAGACTGAAGTGGGTTTGCAAAGCTGACTAAGGTTGAGGGAACTTTCATTATGCATGTGAATTTAAAGGAAGCAAACTATGTGCATTGTTTGGTAAGTTAATTAAATCAGATCATAAAGAGCATTGCGAACAAGATCGTTCCGTCTCAAAACTTAAAGACATAAATTAGAAATTCTGATTGAGATTAATGAGTTAAGAAAGGAATGATTCGATTAAATTGATAGGGATGCTTGCTTGATTAGGCAAGAGGATAACTCCTCGCGATGGTGACCCACATGTTAAAAATACACATATGGGTGTTGGGGCCGAATTTCATTAGGTTGCAATCAAGATTAAATGGTAACATAATTCTCCAAGGAGCTAAAAACCATGGTACGGGCACAAGAATTCACGTTAGCCCCCTTTTTCTCGTGCATGAAGACCATGCAAAAGATGAGAAGATGCAAAGTTATGGAAAAAACTGAGTAGAGAACCAATGATTAGTTCTCTAAGGCTGCGTTCAGTGGTCCGAATTTGGATCCGGGTAGGATAGGATAAGGTTGGATTAGAAATCTTCTGGATTGTCTTTTGGATTTGTAAAATCTCATCGTATGTTTGGTAGCTGTTCGGAAAGAATATGATATTTACATTGAAAAATTCAAAAAAAAAAAAACCCGGAAAACCAAAGATCGAATCCAAGCTATCGTCCTCCTCCTCCTACCTCTCCGTCTCCTCTTCCTCCCTCAGCTCCATACTTGCCTTCGGCAACGCCATCGCCGCCACTGTTAAGCGTTCTGGCTCCGTCCACGGTGCCATCACCTCTGCCATTACTCACGTTGCCGTCACTGCCGTTGATATTGCCTCCGGCGCTTGTCTTTCCACCAAGGTCGATTCCTATGGCCTAAGCTCGATGCTCAACCTGGTAAAAGACCTTCCGACCATGACGCTTCTCTTTTGTCTTCTCTTCGGCGATTTCTGTTGGCAGCACACTTTTTGAGTTCTCTTAAGTTAAGAGTCTTAGCCCTCTCGCTCGCCCAAACTCAGAATCGCTTCTCAGCTCCCTTTTCTGGCGCCTTAAATCAACACTCAGCTTCATTAAAACTGACACAATCAGTTAGGATTAATTGTTTGGAGAAATAATCTAGCTTGTCTTTCCAAATCCCCCGACCAGATAGATCCCGTCACTTGACTTCCACCACCAGTAGGTCCGCTGTCAGCCGATGGAACCTCACCGCCGCGACGAGGTCGCCGCTCCAACCCTCGACCCGCACCACATTGACCTTCCCCTGCGCCACGCTCACGCCCTCCTCGCCAGCGGCGAACTTCTCCACCCTCTCGAGGATCCTCTCCGGCGCCTCTGTGGACGCGAACGGCTCCGACCGGACCTGATCCCCGGAGTCACAGATCAGGTTGAAGAGGTCGAAGCTGGAAGAGAAGGAGATGATGTCAACTAAGAGACGTAAGAGAAACAGAGAGCAAGTGAAGCGAGAGAAGAGACGCGACTGAGAAGTAGAAATTAGTTCAGCAATTATCCAATCCGGATGTATCCCATCCCCTCCCCTGATTTATTATCCGGTGTTTTATCCAGATATATTTGGATTTATCCGGTTCGGAGTACATTGCCAAACGTCGAATAGGATAATAATTATCTTTTACGGGTCTAAATCCGAACCACCAAACGTAGCCTAAAGGTTGGCGTGCATGGAAGGAAGGGAAAACCCAATCTAGTGGAGAAATACAACGGTTGGCAGGTCGGGACGTCTCTAACACAAGACTTAAGACTAGTATTAGTAGAGTAATGATTATTAAGCATCAGATTGAGACAAGTGGCGCAATCTAAGGGAAATCAAGCTTTTAGCAAACTGAATTAATCTGATTGAGAGATTTAGGAGGCAGCTCGCCATTTATAGGACCAAGTCCCATCTTCTCTCTCTTCCTAAGACATTATATAAGCCCCATGAGCGTGAGAAGGAAGTTTAGACTTTTCATCTCCTTTTCTCTCTCTCCACACTCGACCATACCGCAGTCAAGAGGAAGGACAGCAGCTCCTCGGCGGTGATTCAAGGGAAGAAGCTCACGGTGCCGGTAACACACTTGAAGATTAAGGCAAGAAGTTCACCTAAATCGTGTCAAGAAGTCATCGCTTTGAGATTTTGTGATAGGTCTTTAAGTTTGCAGGAGAAGTGGTCCTTTGAGTCTGTGTAAGGCCCCTGGTCACAAACGAAGTTGGAAACCTAGAACGGAAATGGGACATAGCTGATCTTCGTGAAAACAAAACATGCAAGGTCATAAGTGAACCTAAGTGGGGAGATTCTGGTCGTTTGAAATACCATGAGAGTGTATGGCCGTAGGTTTACTTTGTGAGTTTATAAAGTTTGCGCTTTTCTATTAGGCAAGTTGAATTTTAATTGAGATGGTGATTTTCTAAATTAAAACAGTACGTGGAACTAACTGATTCATTTAGGGCTCGGTGGGTTATGACTTGAGTGATTAAGCATGGAAGGGTTAAGAAATGTGATTAATGGAAAGGACTTAATCATAGAAACTCAAGTAAGTCGTGAACAGGTGGGTGAGAAAGAGAGTTCGGCCATGACCTTTTCGGTGTTCTCCGATTTTTTTTTTTTTTTTTTAGGCTAAGGTCCCTAAACATAGAGTTTAATTAAGCCGGACCTTATTTATAGTTTCGCATGGAGTGGGATTTTTAGGATGTTCGGCTAACGAATATATTAACTTATGTGATTAATTGAGAATTTTGTTGGCGTTGGTACCCAGTTCTAATTAGACGGAATAGAGTTGAGTGTAAGTTCTGTTGATATTTTAAGAAATAGTGGGCATGATGTGATTTCCATACTTCTTTCTTGGCCGTGTTTCCGTTCATAATTCATTGACATTTACTTGGAACACGCATTGAAGTATTGAGCATTCATCTGTTAAGACTGAACCGAATTGCTGGTGTATTACTTCTACATTATGGTTCGGGAAGAAAGACTACATGGATATCCAGGGAGCCTCAGAGGAGAGGGTTAGCATGTGGAGCCTCGAAGTAGAGGGTGATTTCTCAGTGCATCACAATTAATGGAAACCGCGGAAGAGTGAAGTGTTTGGCGGAAAAACCCATCTATTTTCGCCTGAAATATTGTTCATGCGTGAGCATATATATATATATATATATGTGTGTGTGTGTGTGCGCGCGCGCGCGCGCGCATATTCTGACTGTAGGGTTATTTTATATTGTCTCCTTCCCTTCATCAAATAGTGTTATTTATTTGACTACGTTATGTCTCACTTCAGCTTGAGTCATGTACACTACATGGATTGGATTAGGGTTGACATGATTGGGTGTATTTCTTGCTAGCATTGCGCTAACACACTATGTGGGAATTTGTTTTTCAGATTAGCTTCACATGGCGACGAGGAGCTTTGGGTACCTATGGATTTCACATTTGAATACTGTGATTTTATTCATTTGGATGTACCGCATATTAATATCTCTATGTATTAGTCGAAGGGTCAACGAGGGTCCTGGACGAGCATTGGCAGTATATAGATGGTATGCTCTTTATGTACGTTTTGGTGATCAACTTGTCGGACCTTTCTCCTTGGATGTGTTTGACACTCCTGTAGAACCTATTGCACCGGCACTGGCTCCCATCCTACCGATTCCTCCTCCTGAGCCGATAAAAGAAGAAGAAGAGCCCGCCGAGGAGGAAGAAGAGGAGATGATCAAGGATTCTGACCCATCCAAAGGCTAATTAGTGTGGAGTCTGACTTGAAGACTAATATTTTGGGTTAGGGACCGAGTATGGTAGAATTCAGCTTATGTTTTCTTTTGTTGGAAGGTCTTGGCTAGTGGTAGGAGTAAGAACTCCTTGACTTTTCTAGTCTGACAGTAAGTTGAGGTGCCTAATCTTATATTTTGTGACCCTAAAATTATGACCTCTGGATGTGCAAGCTTGATTTAAGCAATCTATTGGATATCCACATTAGTGATTTTTTATCAGAATTAATCGGATTAACTGGATTGGCACAAATATAAAATGTTTTATTTTTATAACCAAGGTGTTCGGGCCAGTTTACATGCACCTCGACTATTCCTCGGAGAATACTAGCACGGCAACCTACCGCCATGGCCATGTAAAATATTTATCACTGAATTGGCCAAAAAAGGTTTAAGACTAAATTCGTACAATTATAATAGGTTTAGTACTTTAATGATAAGTATCCCGTTCGGAAATCATAATCATAAAAGAAAATATCTACGCTGGCATGAGACAAAAGTTAGTCAATAGATCTCACATACGATATACAGTAACAAGAAAGGCACATCAGAAATCACACAAAAAGGGCACATTCACATGTTTTGGGGAATAAGGACTTTGAAATTGGCCAAGAAGAAAAGGGACGAGGACATAGACTATGGTGGAATCCTACTTTTTACGTACATGAGATTTAAAATACTGTCATAATTCCCAAAGTAAGAGGAGCTTTCGATGTCTGTTTTGACATTACTCAAGAGGATAAAGACAATGTGATAAGTAGTCTTATGGAGGTGCTTTCGTGGTGACCGACACAGCTTTTTGTCTTTTAACTTCTCGATTCACAGAATTTGTATGAATGAGTCATAATCATTATTTGGGGAGAATCATCCCTTTCCTGGTGAGTTTTGTTAAGAAAACATATTAACCGCAGAGAGAAGTAGAAGGAGAAGAAGTAGAAAGGGGACTTCAAGATTAATAACAGACAGAAGAGAATAAACGACAGCCGCAAGGGGCAAGAAAATCAAATCGAATCGAATTGCAAAAACCGACGATATTGATTCATAAATAAGTAGAGGCAAATGAGACATAGAGACATTCAAAGTAAAACTCAATCGGAGTATTTAGTTATTATATTTGGCACGATGAGATGAGATGAAACGGAATGAAACGACATACTGAAATAGAAAGGATTGCAACGAGTTCGTTCCCCTTTATTTGATACGTTATGCAAATGGAATGAAACGATGGTCCTTTTCCTTGGTTGTGAACACGAGGAATGAGATGATTTATAGTTATTTAATGTTATAAGATTTTGTATGACTATTTATAAGATACAAATAACGATTGCAATGATGTTGAAAATTGTTTTTGTTAAATTTAGAACAGTATTTTAAATCCATTTTGATACATGATTGTTATAATCCCCAAAGCCAAGAACAAAAAGATCCAGTTATAAGAAAATTTTGGAATTGATAACATAATTATCAAATTATTGTCCATAGTTAATTTATTGAACTATATGATCTTTAGTTATGTGTTTTGATTTTTTAAAGTTTTTAACCCATGATTTCTGCAATGATTATTTTTGGATTATGCAATTTTAATTGAATATAATAAATAACTTTGATTTCTTACAGAAGATAGTATTAATTAACAGAACCTAATAATGAAAGGAGTAATATGGAGGAATCGTGATTTCCTTGTAGGAATAAAGTACTAGAGGTCTCGAAAAAATTGCAAGATCTCCAAATTATATGTTTCTTTTGTTCGTGTAGATCACTCCGTTGAATATGTACGAAATAAATTCAAATGGGGGAGGAATTAGTCTCGGACCACTGCCGGCACCCAAGCACAGGCGAGGAGCTTACGTCCATCGTCAAACTAAGGCAAAGCCAGTGCTGCCCTCCTTGTCCCTTCAGCCCCTGAATCCTAGAAAGCGTGGACCCTCTCCAAGGGCCTCTGTGTCGTATTGAATGTGTGTTGGACACCGACCAGTGGTCAGTGATATGAATAAATCAGTGACAGGTGAATCTAGCATCCCGACACGTCATTCCGACTAATAAGTGGTATATTCAAACATTTTCAATAAATTAGTCAAAATGTAAATCTATCAGAAATATATATTTAAGATATATATCATATGTCTCAATATGTCAGAATTCTCTATTTTTCTATATAAAAAAATAAAGTATTAGTGTATCGACAGTCGTAGCGCATGTTGCATGTCGATGTAAGTGATATTTAGGCTGAAAACGTATAAGGTTGGAAATTGAAATAACAAAGACATGAACTTTAGAAAAGGAATTAAAATTTGTCAGACATTAATAAATTATTGAAAAGTAATAACTGTTGGCAATTCAATTTTTTTTTGGTCAATTGGCAATTCCTTTTTCTTTTTGTATAAATCGAATTGGCACTTCATTGAAATAGGCTAGTTACCCCCCACTCGCCGTCAATCCGTCAAGACCGGTAGCTTGACGGCTACACTTTCAACTGTTCCTCATTTAACTTCATTTGAAAAAATTCGTTTGACCATTAAAAAAATAAAACAAAATGTCGACCCAAAAAAAAAAAAAAAACTTCATTTGGAGAAAGGGAGTGAATAGAGACAAAACGAGAGCTCAAGCTTTTAATATCCAAATAAACTCCAACCTGGACTATAATACTCAGAATTAATATCACGAAAAATTTAAACCTATATATTTATGATAATTTTATTTCAAGCTTTTTTTTACTATAAACTGATACATATGTTATAATTTTATTCTAAACTAATTTATTTTTGAAATTGATATATATATATATATATATATATATATATATATATATATATACACACACAAACGTCTATTTACAAAAGGCACGTTGATATTAATATTATCATCATTGCTGGTGTCCTCGCATTGTAATTACACTGCATGCATGTGACTGACGATGGACTAGAAAAGTTTCACTGCCAGCATTGGATTCTTTGGATGGGGAGGATGCATTTAAGGTGGCTGGGACAACCTTTCTGATACCTAAGGAGAGGCGATTTGTGAATGTTGATGGCGATTGCTAGAGTCAAAAGATTATGATATCTTGTGTTATGAAAAAGAAAAAAAAATGCAAATGCATTTTGAGAAAGGATAAATATATCGTATTGATATTTTAAATGTTAAAATAGCAATGAATTAATGAGGTCCTCAATCAAAAAAAAAAAAAAAAAAGAGCTTAATGTGGCTCGACCATTGGGCTCGGGAAGAGCTGGGCCTTCGTTTCGCATTATTAAAAGTGTAGCTTACCTCTCAACAAAGTCATATAGTTTCCGGAAGGTGAAATCTTCCATGGATCCAAGTTTATATGGACCATATCGATAAGAGAACGGAACATGTTAATCTTGCAAAGGCGCACTTATCCGATGGCTCGGATTAGTCTTGTCCATGAAGACTTGGGTGTCACGTTGTTCTGAACTGCTCTCGGAAGCATTTTTTATGCATATGCTCAAATCAACGTGGATCGAACCAATCAAGGGGCGTCATGGAATGAATTATGGATTCGCTTGCCCACCAAACTCTCTTCCAGTAATGCCAAGTATACAAAAAATGAGCAGTTTTAGTGGGCGTTGGAAATGAATCGCTTGTTTAAAGAGGAGAAGATTGTCCAAAAATACTTAAACTTATTGCTGCTTTGCTAATTTAGTCATAAACCTTAATTTTGTCAATTGAATCCTAAATATTTTCATGTTTTGCCAATTAAATCCATCAAGTCAATTTTGATTGGAAATCGTTGATATAGACGTCGACCCTCGTACATGGCCGTAATCTCGGGCCAATAAGTTTGGCATTTTTTTGGGTAATTACCCTGTTTGGATAGTAACTCATAATTTTCGGAATCGCTTTGTAAACCGGTCCTAGTATTACTCCTCGACGTAACATGTGGGGGAAGGACTGAGGAGAAATCGACCTAGCAGAAACTGGGGGCCCGTAGTCTCGGCCCAATAATGTTAAGTGTCCCATTCAGTTTGATTTGGAAGCCCATTTACTTTGGACTCAAATAGCCTATAAAACAATGACAAAACCCAGCGAGGGATCATGGGAGCCACTTTTTTTTTTTTTTTCGGTCCAACTTGAATCCGTGGCACATCAGATGGGCTTGAGAGATATACTATGGATTGTACAAGGCCAGAGTTCTCGTTCAACTTGACGGATCTCGTCCGTAGAGCTCGAGGCACCATCGATCTCAATTCTCAACCGATGGCGAGGACATCGTCCTCCAATGACGGTGAGGAGCGACTCCATAGTCGTGCTTATATGTGATACGCCCACGTAGCGCGCACCGAGTAGACAAGTTAGCATTAACAAAGAAGCGCCTAGAAGAGTTGGTGGCAGTGCTCGGCACTCCGCCGCGGCAGTGGAGGTCAAGCAACATTCGGTGTAGAGAGAGAGAGGGGGGAAGAGAGAAGGGTCCTTCTTCCTTCAATAGAGAAATTTCCGACTCGCTTAATCAGAGATGTATAAATGGCAATGTTTCCCTCCATCTCTTGCTCTTTACCCAGTCTTCTAGTTAATGAATTGGTGAACTACGGATATTACCGGCGAATATGGTGAAAACCTCCATTTGAATAATATCCATATTTGTAACCATCAATCACATACCTCAAAGTGGGAATGTAGGAAAAAGTAGCCGGATGAAGAAAATTCAACCTTGCACTTTCTCTCTATGACTTCGTGATGGGCCAGCATGCATCATGATGAACCTCATTCGTTCCGCAATTAATCTTAGGTATAGCTTCATTATAGTCCAAAGATATCAGCCCATTAGATCCATGACTTGAGGGATTTCTTGAGAGATTGATCTCTTGTTTGTCTTGAAGAAATTATCACACAACTTATAGATGAACCGATGTCTTCTTCACTGTTAACCGCGTGGGTCCTGTCATCAGATCTCAAGATCAACGAATGAGGTGTGCTTCGTTTGCATGATATATAGACGGATATTTGCCTCTAAAGAGCTAGAGAATAGGAGCATTTGCAAAGATAAAACTGGATGAGACTAAACGATAAGCGACATGAAGCATTAGTGGCTGAGCTCATTTTTCTCCACTTGTTGTTAGAAATATTTAAAACAGAGCTCAATTTCTTCATTTGCTATGGTGAAGATTAGTCAAGTTTGAAGGTATGTATATATCTCTTGTTATATAAAAAAGAAACAGGTCAATATGTCACATTGGCATTGAACTATTCTTGAGCAATATGTTATTGTGTGGTTCATACTCCCGTTGATAGGAAAACAGAGGCTCTCGAGTTATCAAAGGTTTTTTTTTTAATAGTTTGAGTCTATATTTTTTCATTATTAGTTTGGGTTTGAACTCATGAATAAATATTATTATATGTTATCTATTTCCTTTGTAATTAAGGGATGTAACAAATACCTACAATGTGCTAATTATATAACATAGATCAAACCTATCGTACAGGTCATGGAGTGGGTTTTTTTTTTTTTAATGGGTTTTTAAAAAAAATTACCAAAATGTGTTAGATTTTTTTTTATTTACCAAAAAGAGAGCCGTGCGGAATTCAAAGTTCCGCACAGGCTTCATGCGGAGCTGACTCCCGCACTAGCCTGTGCGAGAGTCTGACATCCGCACAGTGCCTCGTTCGATTCACTCCCGCACAACATACGTGCAGGTAGCCCATGCGGGCTTTTTAATTTTTTTGTTTTGTTAATTATTTTATATTTATAATTTTAAAATAATTATCAATAATTAATTTGAAAAATTATGAAAATAAGTAAATTAATAAATAATTTCGTTTGCTCGCTCGTTCGCTCCGCGATTTGGACCAATTGTTCGTTCGCTCTACGATCTCGATTAATTATTCGTTCGCTTACTCGCTTGTTTTTTCGCTTTGCGGCCTTGATCGTTCTTTCGTTCACTCGCTCGTTAATTTGCTCCGCAGCTTCAATCCTTTGTACTTGTAAATTTTTGTTCCCTTGCTCGGCTTGCACTCTATTTTTTTTAAATGTCTTGCGTAAATTTCTTTAGAGCACTTACTTGGCTTGCCTCAAACGATTGAGGATGTAGAGCAAATGACCGAGCAAGCGAACGAATGAACGAAGGATTGTAACCGCAAAGCGAAAGAACGAATGATTGTGACTGGAAAGCGAACTATTGATTGAGAGCAAGTGAGCGAACGATTGATTGAGACCTCGGAGCGAACAAACGATCAATCAATGCCACGGAGTGAGAGCACGAATGAACTATCGAGGCCGCAGAGTGAACAAACGAACGATTGAGGCCGTGAAGCGAACAAACGAGCGAGCGAGCGAGCAATCGATTGAGACCGGGGAGCGAATAAACAATCAACTAAGGCCACAGAGCGAACAAATGAATGAGTACACGAACAAACTACCGAGGTCGCGGAGCGAATGAATGAGCGAACAATCAGTCTATCGAGGCCGCGAAGCTAGCAAATGATCGATCGAGGCCCCGACACGAACGAACGAGTAAGCAAACAAACGAATGATCTGCGGAGTGAGCCAACGAAATTATTTATTAATTTAAATATTTTCATAATTTTTCAAATTAATTATTGATAATTATTTAAAAACTTATAAATATATAATAATAATAAAAAGCCCGCACTGGCTACCCTGCACGTATGCTGGGCGGGAGTGATCCGCACAACTGGACAAGGCACCGTGCGGATGCAAGACTCCCACACTAGCTAGTTCGAGAGTCAGCTCAGCACGGGACCTGTGCGAAACTTTGAATTCCCCACGTATCCCGTTTTGGTAATAAAAAAAAAATTCTTGACCATTTTCGAAAAAAAAAAAAACCCATGGAGTGACTATTGGTTCTCTTGAGCATATTCCCCTGTTTTTCGTGTAATAATGTTGTATACTAAGATTAGCACATACTCGAAGTTGAAAGTGAATTGATTGTTCAGATGCTAGCTTGCGATATCATTTTTGCAAATTTAGGGGTGAATGATTACCATTCTATTCCAAAAATAGATTTATGTAATAGAAATAGATTTTTTTATTTTTATTTCTGGATAAGGTTTTGAACAAAAAAATACGATTGATAACTGCATAAAATTTATGATCATAGAATTGAAATTTATTTTGACAACGGTTGAAAGTTTATACTTCTAGAGAAAAGCGACGATCGGAGGCAGCGGAGGCCAACAACTGGCGGCGGCAGCTACCGGAGATGGTGATCAATGGCTGCCGACGAGTGGCAGCGGGGGCGACGGCGACCTGCTCGAGTGGTGTTCGACGACGGAGATTTATATTTCTATTTCTTAGAGAATTAACTTTTTTTTTTATTTCTCATTTATGCTTCAAATTTATTTCTGAAATAACTTTTTGTTCCAGAAAAACTAGAATTGCGTTACCAAATAAGTTTCTATTTCAAAGCTATTTCAGAAATAGGTTTGTAACAAAAATACAATTTCTAACAAGTTATCATGCACCTCTTAGTATTCTTAGGGCGCGTATGAAAACGTTTCTGTTCTTAGGCATTGTTTTTGAACAGAAATAAATTTTTTTGTTTCTGTTCCCGGCTACGTTTTTTGGGAACAGAAACGCGCTTGAAAAGTAAAAAATAAAAATAAAAATTCGTCGCTGCCATCGGCGATCGGCGGTGGGAGGGCAGCAAAGGCTGGCAGCTGACGGCAGCAGAGGCCGACGACCGACGACAACGAGGGTCGGAGGGTGGTAGCCGCGTTGGCGGCGGTAAGTGATGATTCCAAAAGTATTTTAAAATCCAGAATCAAATTTTTGTTATTTCTTCAAAAGTGTTCCCTGACGCAAAAGTGTTTCGTGGAACACTTTCGAACAATTTTTAACCATACGTGTTTCCATTCTAAAAGTATTTTGGGAACACTTTTGAAATAGAAACAATCTTCCTAAAGCGTTTATGGAGCATTACCATACGCATACTTATTCTCCGTATAGAGGACAAATATATTGAGAAATAAAGTGTCGGGCCCGTGTTGTCGGCCTCACTACGCTAGAAGCCTGTCATATTGATATTTTGCCTTGTAAAGTGAAGAAGTAAGGTAGGTCTTTATCAAAGCTTGATTTGAAAGCCCACTTACTTTCGGTGACCCCAGTTATGAATTTCAATGATTTTAATAATTAGTCGAAAATCAGTGAAGCCCCGTGAAGCGAGTAGAATATGCTACCAGTGATTAATGCATGCGATAAAAAGTTCTCTAATATAGTATTGGAGGGGTAAGTGCTCCATGAGTGCTATAACTTGTGTACGTCGTTTCATTGAATATTATAACTTTCAAATCGTTCATTTGAATGTCATAATTTTTAAAAAATGTTCACTTGAGTACCACAATTTTCAAAATCATTCATTTGAGTATTACGTCAACTTTTTCGACGTACATGTCAGCCTTTTGGCGTGACACGTCAATTTTTTCGATATCCACGTCAGTGATGGCACTCAATTGAACGATTTTTGAAAGTTATGGTATTCAATTAAATACCGTACCAAAATTATGACACTGATAGTGTACTTATCCATAGTATTGGAAGTTCAAGAAAACACACGGAATGAAAATTAAAGTTTTCTTTAGTTGCACCGATGACGGTTGCAATTTGAGGTAAAGCAATCATATGTCCGAATATACGTGTACGGACGCTTTCTAAGGATCGAGATCGATGCTGATTTTGAGCTCTAGGTTACGACCACCAAAGATTCGGTTATAATCTTTGCACACTCACGAGCTTCGGCACAAAGCGGATGACGGCAAGAAGCGGCAAGAGATATGTGGAGCAGAAGCTGAGGTAGCATAAATGGCTGCTTTGATGAGATTTCAATGAGACTTGTGGCTGTATGATTGCTCGTTCTACAGTTAGTTTCAAGAGGGAGAAATTAACAACAAAGCCCAAAACATATTATATTGGTACCAATTTATCCATATATTTTTCATCAATTGAATCAATTTAATACTAATATTTTCACGTTTCATCAATTGAGTCCATGCCAATTTAAGCCGTAAATTACTAACACAGATGCTTGCTTGTACTAAGTGGCACGGGTGATGCTAATATTCACACTTTTTTTTAATTTTTTTAAGAAAATTTTAGTTTTCATTAATTTTTTTTCTTTCTTTTTTTATTGTGGCTGGTGAGAATCGCTGCAGCTCAAGTGCTGCATGGTAACATTTCTTTTTTCCATTTCCCTGCCAGTATGACTTTCGGTAGGGAAATGCGTTTGGCAAAATGATTTTTGAAGTAGAAAGCCATTTGGTAAGAAAATTAACTTATGGTACGATTTTCTACTTTTGGTAAGATTTTCTACTTTTGGCAAGATCTTTGACTGATTTTGAGAAGGAAAAATTTTTTACTTCTCCATTCGAGAAGTCATTATCGCAGGATCGTCCGTCGCCGGTTGCCGGCAGAGGGCGCCGATCACCGCCGCCGATCTTCGCCAGCCGCCGCAGGTCTTCGCCAGCGACCACCGCCTCCGGTCCTAGGCCGCAGCAACTGTCGATCGTCGCCAGATCTTTTTTTAATAATGTTTCGAACATTTTCTTTTTTGATCTTTGCAAAATGTATTTCTCCATCAAAAATCAATTTTTGAAGTAGAAGATGAAAATTCAACTTATACTCCAAATCAAAAGTTGAAAAATCTAATTTCTTGCTAGAATCACTTCTCGCCCGAGAAGTGTTATCATGCACGCCCTCACTGGATGCTGAGCTATGGAATTACTTTTCAATCATAGATGTTGAATTGTCTCATGTTTTGTTTCTTTAAGCCACTGGTGGGACCCATGTAGCAATTGAAGAATAAAAGTCAAGGTGGTTTCCCTTGAATTTGTTGCACGCTGCCGACATAGCAAAAAGGAATGGCTCAATTTTAAGATATAAAATTGTGGGGCCCATGGGAGAACAAATTATAAAAGAAAAGGTTTACTTTCCCTTCCTGCAGAAAGGTGTACGAAATAAATAGGGAGAAACTTTTGTGGCCGGTGATTCCAGAACCGAGAAAAAAGAAGAAGCCGAGAACCCAAGAGATAAAAGCCGCGCGAGACAAAAGAAAGCATGGGTTTTATTTTGTAGAGAGGAGCTGAGTTGCGCGAAGAAAAGAAAAGAGACGACACTAAGATTCTTTTTGGCTGCACGCGAAGGAGTACTTCGACGCTGTGATTTGTGCTTGTGAGTTTTATTCTTTATATCCAATCGAGAGTTGTTTATTTTGTAAATATTAGGTTTGAGTATAATATAGGTGCGAGAAACACGAGCGTATTTGAGTGATTGTAAATTCGATTATTCGATTATAGTGGATTGATCTTGCTAGCTCTCTCGTGGATGTATATACCGATATTCAGACTAAACCACATTATATATGGTGTACTTTATCATTCCTCGTTATTATTTCCAAACTTTCGCGTTGACATATTTACAAGATCCTGATAGTTTTCGCGTTAACATTACAACAATTGGTATCAGAGCTTAGATAAGATATTCTGAATTGTGATTTGGAGTTTTTGCTTGTCTGATTATTATCTGGATATTTGTAGTTGCAATTATGTCTGGGGTGAAAGTTGAAATTGAGAAATTTAACGGGAGAACAACTTTGGGTTATGGAGCCTCAAGATGGAGGCATTATTGACAACTCAGGGTTTAGCATAAGCATTGGAGGACAAAGCTAAGTTGCCTGAATCAATGAAAGATGCTGATAAAGATGTGTTAATGATGAAAGCTGTGAGTGTAATCCTGTTGAATTTATCGGATGAAGTGTTGATAGAGGTAGGAGAAGAAAAGGATACCGCAGTATTGTGGGCAAAGTTTCAATCGCTCTATGTAAAGAAGGGTTTGAACAATTGCTTATACATGTTGAAGATGATGTTCCAGTTCAGATATACTGAAGGTACGTTTATTATAAGCCACCTAGATGAATTTAATAAACTCGTGATGGATTTGAAGAACGTCGGTAAGACTCTTGAAGATGAAGAGCAGGACATGATGTTGTTAGCTTCTTTACCAGAGTCATGGGAGCATTTTACTGATTTACTGTTATAGGGGCGTATTACGATTACCTTAAAAGAGGTAAAGTCTGCCTTGTTTTCTAAGGAGTGGCAGAGAAAATTGCGAGATAATAGTTTGGCGCAGGATTCAGCGCGACGACTAGTGATTCGAGGTAGAGAGTAATAGCGGAGGTTTAGCAGCAGTTGAGGTAAAAGCAGGTCTAAATCACGTCATAGAAAATCCAAGGGACGCATGAAGTGCTTTGAATGTCACGAGAAGGGGCACATTAAGAGAGATTGTCCTAAACTGAGAAATAGATGTGATAAACAGAAAACCACAAGTAGTGTGGCGAATATTGCTGAGGAGAGCACCAGTGATGTAGAGGCTGTTTTGTGTGTGACTACAGGTTCGTCAGGAGACGAATGGGTGCTAGATTCGAGGTGTTCTTATCATATGACGCCTCATAGGAATTGGTTTAGTACTTACCAGACTACAGATGGTGGTAGAGTTTTATTGGGGAATAACGCAGCTTGCAAGGTTGTAGAGATTGGGACAGTTCGGATTCAGATGCATGATGGTGTAGTTCGCACATTGACAGACGTGAGGCATGTACCGGAGCTTAAGAAGAACCTTATTTCTCTGGGGACACTTGATGATATCGAGTGTAAGTACACCCCCGAAGGTGGAGTACTGAAGATTTCTCGAGATGCCATGACTGTGATGAAAGGGAAGAAAGTGAATTATCTCTATCATCTACTAGGAGAGACCATAACAGGAGCTGCTGCAGTTTCATCAGGCGAGTTAAATTTCGATTTAACTCATTTATAGCATATGCGTTTATGGCACATGAGTGAGGCAGATATGACAATACTGAGTAATAGGGGGTTGTTAAAGGGTTAGAAGACAAGTAAGTTAGACTTATGTGAGCATTGTATCTTTAGAAAGCAGCGCAAGATTAAGTTTACTACAGATATTGATTCGACCACGCAATCGGTTGGGTATATTCATTCAGATGTCTAGGGCCTGTCTCCGGATCCTTCGAAAGGAGGTGACTGTTATATGCTGACATTTATCGACGATTATTTCAAGAAGGTGTGGGTATACTTTCTAAAGCACAAATCTGATGTGTTTGATCGGTTTAAGAAATTTAAGGCATTGATTGAGAAGCAATCAGATAAACAGATCAAGTGCTTGAGAATCGATAATGGCATGGAAATTTGTGGTAAAGATTTTATAGAGTTCTGCGAGAGAGAAGGTATTGTTAGACACCGCATAGTATTTGGGACACCACATCAAAATGACGTGGCAGAACGAAAGAACAAAGCTTTATTTGAGCGGGCTCGGAGCATGTTATCGCATGCTGGAATAGGCAAGGAATTTTGGGCCGAAACAGTGAACATGGCTTGTCGCCTGATTAATAGATCTCCATCATCTGCTATTGAGTGGAAGACTCTAGAGGAAATATGGTCGAGGAAAACTATTGATTACTCCAGATTACTAGTATTCGGATATCCTGCGTATGCTCATGCTAGTGATGGTAAGTTTGAGCCGAGGTCGAAAAAGTGCATATTTCTTGATTAAGCACATGGGGTGAAAGGCTACGGCTGTGGTGCACTGGTTCTAAATCACTCGATTTTCTAATCAGCAGAGATGTAATCTTCGACGAGACTGCAATGCATCGACAGAGGAGTTCTGAGATACTATCAGCAGAGCAGACAAATCATGGTGTCAATAGTGAGGTAGAGCTTCAGGTGGAGACTTTAGAGACTTTAGAGGTAACAGATGTTGAGACTGCAGATGAGATCGTAGTTCCTGAAGTTGGTGATAGTCAACAACTAGTAAAATCGCAACATATTCTAGTTGAGGGTTGACAACGGAGGCAAATAAAACCACCGATACGTTATGGTTATACAGATATTGCTTATGCTTTGACTGTAGGTGATGAGGTGGAGACAGATGAGCCTTCGTTTTACTCTGAGGCGATGGTTAGTTCTAAGTCATCGCAATGGTGAGGAGCTATGAGTGAAGAGATGGAATCATTCCATCGAAATCAGACATAGGAGCTAGTTAAAGCGCCAAAGAGTCAGAAGATTATTGAAAGCAAATGGGTCTACAAACGGAAAGAGGGCATTCCCGGTGTAAAGACAGCGAGGTATAAGGCGAGACTTGTGGCGAAGGGGTTTACACAGCGGGAGAGCATTGATTACAACGAAATGTTTTCTCCTATGGTAAAGCATACTTCTATTCGTATTTTACTTGCCTTAGTTGCTGTAGAGGATCTCGAGTTGGAGCAGCTTGATGTGAAAACGACATTTCTTCACAATGAGTTGGAAGATCAGATTTATATGAGGCAGCCAAAGGGATTTCGTATTCCGAGTAAGGAAGACCATGTTTGCCTGTTAAAGAAAATTATTATATGGACTGAAACAGTTTCCTAGGCAATGGTATAAGTGCTTTGATGTTTTCATGGCTAATCAGGACTATTCTAAAAGTCAGATGGATAGCTGTGTTTATTTTAGGAGACTGGATGATGGGTCGTTGATATATCTACTGCTATATGTTGATGATATGTTGATAGTAGTTAAGAATATGTCTGATATTGATGAGCTGAAAAGGCAGTTGAGTGCTGAGTTTGAGATGAAAGATTTAGGTTCTGTAAAGAAAATATAGGGAATGGAGATTTTGCGTGACAGGAATGCAGGATTATTACGTCTATCTCAAAAGAAATATATTGAGAAAATTGTAGCATGTTTTAATATGTCTGTAAGTACACCATTAGCGAAGCACTTTAAACTTTCAGTTAAATTATCACCGCAGACTAAAGAGGAGGAGGAGCATATGTCCCATGTTCCGTATTCTAGTGCAGCGGGTAGTATTATGTATGCTATGGTATGCACTAGGCTTGATATTTCATAAGCTGTCAGTGTAATTAGTTGTTTTATGAAGTATCCTGATAAAACTCATTAGGAAGCTGTGAAATGGATTCTTAGATATTTGAAGGGGACATCAGACGTCGGCATAGTGTATCAGAGGGACAGTAATGGATGTGAAGCCACATGTTTTGTGGATTCTAATCATGCAGGTAACTTGAATGAGTGCATATATTTAGTAGGGTACTTGTTTAAGCTTGCAGGTGGTGCAGTTAGTTGGAAGGCGTCCTTACAGGACCACGTGGCCTTGTCGTTGACTGAGGTGGAGCATATGGTGTTGACCTTTGTAGCGAAAGAGACGATATGGTTATAGAGTTTGCTTTTGGACTTTGGGTTGTATTAGAAAAGTATTGACATACACTGTGATAACCAAGGTGCGATATTTCTGGTATATAATCCGATTTATCATGAGCAAACGAAGTATATCAATATCAGGTATCACTTCATCCGAAATATATTAGTGAAGGGTAAAGTTGTTGTGAAGAAGATAGCTACAGCAGAGAACTTGACAAACATGACGACTAAGTCCGTTCCTTTAACGAAGCTCAAGCTCTGCTTGAGCACTATTGGCGCCTGTGGAGGGTGATCGTCCTTTAAGGTGATGGGAGAGCAGCATGATTAATAAGCATTATGATTTGGCTTCAAATTAAGGTGGAGAATTGTTGAATTGTCTCGTATTTTTTTCTTTAAGCCACTAATGGGACCCATGTAGCAATTAAATAATAAAAGTCAAGGTGGTTTTCCTTAAATTGTTGCACGTTGTAGACCTAGCAAAAAGGAATGGCTCAATTTTAAAATATAAAAATGTGGGGCACATGGAGGAACAAATAAGAAAAGAAAAGGTTTACTTTCCCTTCCTGCAGAAAGCTGTATGAAATTAATAGGGAGAAGACTTTTGTGGCAGGTGATTCCAGAACCGACAAAAAAAGAAGCCGAAAACCTAAGAGACAAAAGCCGCACGAGACAAAAGAAAAGGGGGGTTTTCTTTTGCAGAGAGGAGCTGAGCTGCACGAAGAAAAGAAAAGAGACCACACTAAGGTTCTTTTTTGTCACGCGCGAAGGAGTACTTTGACGCGGTGATTTGTGCTTGTGAGTTTTATTCTTTATATCCAATCGAGAGTTATTTATTTTGTAAACATTAGATTTGGAAATAATATAAGCGCAAAAACATGAGCGTATTTGAACGATTGTAAATTCGATTCTCCGATTATAGTGGATTGATTATGCTGGCTTTTCCGTGGAGGTAGATATCGATTTTTGGATCGAACCACGTTATATTTAGGATCCTTTATCGTTTCTCGTTATTATTTCTGAACTTTCGCGTTACGTATTTACAAGATCCCAGTAATTTTCGCGTCAGCATTACAACACTAGAATCATTTCATTGATTAGGTTTACTCGACAAGAACTATATGGATCTTGGTTTGTTGTTCCGACAAGAACACACACGAGCTCTTTTCGTCGCGCTTACCATTGACGAGGTGCAGAATGAATTCAGGTGAGAGGCATCCTAGAAATCCTTTCCTTCTTTTATTTTCTTTTAATTTCTTTCTACGCGAAAGCAAATACTACGTACGTCCAAGACCCAAAAAGACAAATGGCCGCCACTTGGTAGATTAAGAAAAATAAAGCCAGCCCTTTTGGCCAGTGCTATCCTATACTTAGCTTACAAGAGTCTACATAATCAAGGTCGTTAACTGTTTGACGACCTTAAAATCATATTAAATTGCATCAGCTATTCAAAAGTCAGTAGGATCAGACGTTTAAATACAGTAATTGTCCATAGTATGATAAGATTTACAAATCAAGTGGTTCCGAATTTAAATTGTGAATTAAACTGAATGATGATGTACCATTCAATAGTTACATAAACAACTTCAAACTAAGCTCATTCTCCCCTATGTTTGGTGTCGGAATAACAGTCATGTTTTCCATATCTTTAATATGGGGGTCATACATATGTAGATTGTCTATGTTTAACAATGATTGAGTTTGAATTTGGACAATGTCACTCCAACCAGAAATATGAATATCACTCACCTTTAATTTTCATGAAGTTTGTGTACAGGCGGTGTATATGACTGTAATCTACCAACTTGAGGCGTGCCAGAGGGAATTTTCTTGTGCCAAATTGGAGATAAAAACACTGAACTTGGAATTATCTGTCAAAACTAGTGTAGTCAATAGAAACTCCATGTACAGTAATGCCATCACTAGAGGGAAGGGTCGTGAATGATGGATGACCCAACCTTAGCAGGCAAAAGGAACGGAGCTTGGAGATGATATTCTAAAGAAAGCAAAGCAATAATATGGTGGCTAGTGATACTATTATTAGTCTTTTTCGTACATCAAGAAAGGGGACCACGGGAAAACCGCTAATTTTCATGATTTCTCGTCAGCACATTACAGCAGATATATTCCAAATGGTATTTGCTTATTTCTATGGAAACTTCGATGCCTAACTTTCGTAGATAATTATATGAATTACAATCGTGCAATACTGGCGAGGATACCCTAGGTCTCTGTCATTAGAGATTTCAAATTGTAAGTTTTATGAGACCATCATCAACTCTTTCAAAAACTTAAATTGCTAGATAAATGTGTGATTTAATATTTTAACTATTTTATCACTCCCTCTCACATTTAGTTTGGTCTATTGCCTAGTATTAAGCACATACATATTTAATTGGGAGGCAAATATTGTCTGAAAAGATTAACCTCAGACCCTCCCATTATGATGGCATGTGAGATTTTGTGGGACTATTGTCAATTATTATAAAAGCTTAAACTATTAAATGAATGCATGATTTGATTTTTTTAATTAGTCTATCACGAATGTATCCCAACATGCTTTGAGCATCTTGTATTCTGCGACATGGACAAAATGTTGAGAACATAAAATTGATTTTTTGAAAGAAAAGGTTTAAAAAAAGAAGGAGAAACACAAATTGTGACAGCATTTCTTTTTGTTCATATTTAAGGCGGTGAACTTGTGCCAATAGAAGTTGGACATTGGCTTGGCAGCTTCTTCAGATTGGTTTGACATGTTCAAACAGCAAGTGGATGAAGCAAAAAGGTGGCAACGTTTTTTTTTTTTTTTAAAGAGGCAGCAACAACTCACGTTCACATTGAAGGGCGGCAACCTTGGAGTCCATCGTAGTGAATCTTTTTTCTATAAATACATTAGAAGTCCCTTGTTTTAGTGTGTGGCATTGGAGCATATAGAGTTAGAGAGTTAGAGGTTTGCATCTCAAATTTAGCAAAGCTTGAGAATTTTTTTTTGTAAAAGCCTTAGCAAGAGTTATTTTGAATACCACTATCATATTTTCATACTCGTATTCGCAAACTCTCCTGCGTTGAATCCATAAACCCTTTTGGTTCCTTACAATTGGTATCACAGCTAGCTATGGCATTGACCAATACCATTCAATTGCAAATTCTAAAATTATACTGGAGGAATTTCAACAACTAGTCGGTCCAAATGAAGGTTCTATTCAAATTGTAATATTTGTGGAACCTGGTGGAGAGTGGCTACACTAAAGTAGCCGATACCAAAGAATTCAATGCTTTGAAGAAGGAAGATAAAGATTCGTTGATCGAATCCTAAAAGAAAGATTAAAAAGCATTATATGCAATCTTTCAAGCTATGGAAGAGATTATATTTGAAAAAATATTGTGCAAAGAGACGGCAAAAGCGGCGTGGGATATTCTGCAGCAATCCTACAAGGGCGACGATCGTGTGAAGCAAGTTCGACTTCAAACATTTTGAGCTAATTTTGAATCTTTACGCATGAACGACTCTGAATCTATCTCGTCGTGCTTTAATCGTATGCAAACCATCGTTAACCAATTGATGGTTAATGGTAAAGTCCTCCAAGATGAACGAGTTGTAGAAAAATCTTGAGATCTTTGACAGAAAGATTTGACTACGCTGCTATGACAATCGAAGAAGGCCATGATATATCAACCATGACGTTGGAGCGGTTGATGGATTCATTATGCATGCATGAGCAAATAATGAATCGGAAGTCCGTCGATACGTATCCCGAGCAACCTTTGTAAAGTCAGATAGCTCACTCAACTCGAGGAGGGCATCATGGTGTCTGTAAAGGAGGACGAGATAGAGGTGGAAATTTTAATTTCACTAGAAAAAATAAAATACGTGACAAATCAAAGGTCGTTTTAAGTGTAACAGATTTGGACATTACAAATCCAAATGTCAAGCAAACATGGGGCTTAAGCAGCCATAACATGCACATGTCGTCGATGCTGATGAAAACGTCATGTTAGCATGCAAAATGGATGATTCGAGTACGGGTGATGCCAACATTTGGTATCTCAATATTGGATGCAGCAATCACATGTGCAATCAAAATGAGCTATTCTCGCAGCTAGACGAAACTGTTCGTAGTGAAGTCAACTTTGAAAATAAATCAAAGATTCTTGTTATGGGCAAAGATAACATTAATGTCAAATCAAAAGATGGTACTAATGTTACTATTGCGTACATTTTCTTTGTACCAAGCCTTTTCTGGAATTTGGTAAGTATTGGGCAACTTTCATAAAAAGGCCACAAAATTAACATTGAAAATAGAGTTTGCATTATTAGAGGCGTAAATGATAAGTTGATCATGACGGTGCATATTGGAAAGAACAATATGTTCCCTCTATCTCTCCAGACGAAATCTTTGTTGAGTTTTCAAGCCATGGTGAAAGATGACAAGTGGTTATGTCATCTTCACTTTAGCCATCTAAATTTTAGTGGAGTAAAGCTATTGGTCCAGAAAAAGATGGTCACTGGAATGCCTTTAATTGATAGTCCGGATAGTCTAAGTAAAGGATATCTCATCAAAAAATAACATCGAGAATCATTTTCAGTTAAAAAATCTAGAAGAACCAAGCAGCCTCTAAAGCGAGTGCATATAGATATTTTTGGCACAATTGAAGCAGAATCAATCAGATAAAAAAGGTACGCATAAATTTTTTCTAGCGATTTTACCAGAAAGACCTGAGTATATTTCTTGAGAGAAAAAGTTTAAGCTTTAGGAAAATTCAAGAAATTTAAAGCCTATGCTGAGAAACACAATAGATTTAATCTGAAGACTTTGAAATCAAATAGAAGTTGAGAATTTACTTCCAATGAATTTGATAAATATTGTAAAATTCATAGAATAAAGTGTCAATTGACTGCTAGCTATAGTCCTCAACAAAATGGTATATAAGAAAAAAAGAACAGAATAATTTTTGAAATGGCAGAAGCGTGCTCAACGCTAAAGGTTTACCAAAAAAGTTTTTAGCAGAAGCTGTTGCTTGTGCTGTATTTGCCCTAAACATGTGTCAAACAAGGAGGGTTCTTCGAAGAACCCTAGAAGAGGCTTGGACTGGCAATAACAAAGATGTTTCGCTCCTACAAGTATTTGGGCGTGTTGCATATCTCCATGTACTAGATGAACGAAGGAAAAGTTGGACGACAAAAGCCAGAAGTGCATCTTCATTTGTTATAGTGAGGTGACCAAGGGTTATAGGCTGCACAATCCAGTCACGAAAAAGGTGATTATTAGCAGAGATGTTCATTTTTTGAACATGAGCCTGGGACTGGAATCGGAAGGGTGATCCTAAAAACATCACCATTGAAGATGAAAAGTCAGAAGAATCTCCAACAAAAGTTCCATCATTTTCACTTGGTAGTTCATCTTCTTCACTAATAACAATTTCAGAATCATCAATTCGGCGTTCGCAATGACCGTGGAGACTCCAGTAAAATTCAGGGATTATGTGGTCCCAATAGATGATTGATAGTGATAGTGATAGTGATGAGGTCATTGATGAAACAATGACAAACTTTTATTTATTTACTAAATGTAACCCCATATCCTATAATGATGCGGTTGTAGATGAGAAGTGGATCCAAACAATAGATAAAGAAATTCACTCCATCAAAAAGAATGACACACGGGTTTTGACTTCTTTATCACCTAGAAAGAAGCCCATTGGTGTCAAGTGGGTGCACAAAACGAAGTACAAACCCGATGGTCAGGTGGACCGTTACAAAGCTAGATTGATCGTGAAAGGCTATAAACAAAAGCTAGGTATTGATTAAATGCTCGAATGGATACCATTCAAATGATTTTAGCACTAGCAGCTCAAAACCATTGGAAGATCCATCAAATGAATGTGAAATCAGCATTTCTTAATGGTTTCCTTAATAAGGAAGCCTGTGTGGAGCAACCACAAGATCATGTGAAGAAAGTGAGTGAAAATCAAGTTTACAAACTGAAGAAAGCATCATATGGGTTGAAACAGGCACCTCGACCTTGGTATGTGAGGATTGACACATATCTATTGAAGCATGGTTTTCAAAAGTGCTCATATGAGCATACACTGTATATCAAGTCAAATACTAACATTGACCTCATCATTATATGTACTTATGTAGATGACTTGATATTTACAAGAAAAAAAATATGTTTGCGAAATTTAGGGAGACCATGACAAATTAGTTCGAGATGACAGACTTGGGATTGATGTCATATTTTCTAGGCCTTGAAGTAAAGTAGACAAATGATGTCATATTTGTTTCGTAGAAAAATATACTAATGATATTTAGAAACAATTCAATATGGAATCGCTCAAAACAATTCGGACTCTCGTGGCAGAACTGTTGGAGCTGAAGAAAGAAGGAAGTAAATCCCACTTATTTTAAAAGTATTGTTAGTAGCTTAAGACATTTGACATATACTAGGCCTGATATTATATGTGGTGTGAGAATTATTAGTCGGTTTATGGATAAATCGCATCAATCACATTTGCAGGCAACAAAAAGGATTACACTGAAAACTTCAATTTAGAAGGATATAAAGACAGTGATTGGGCAGGTAATATTGAAACACAAAGAGTACGTTCGAATATGTATTTTTTCTAGGATCAGGAATAATTTCTCGACCCTCGAAAAAACAACAAGTCATTGCACTTTCGACAGCTGAAATAGAATACGTATTAGTAGCTTTGGCAACATGTCAGGGATATGACTTTGTAGGATGCTTAGTGAACTGATGCATAAGCAGAAGGTCCTACTATATTGATGTGTGACAACAAGTCGGCAATTACATTAGTCGAGAATCCTATTTTCCGTGGCAGGAGAAAACATATCGACATCAAATATCAGTATATCCATGAGGTAGTTAAGGATGGTGAGATTGAAAATGATTTATGCATGTTCGAAAATCAGATTGCAAATATCCCGATAGGCCAATTGACAGCGGATTTATTCGAGAAATTGAAGATAATGCTTGGTGTTATAAATTTCCAAAATCAATTTTAGAGAAGGCTGTTGAGAATATAAAATTTATTTTCCGAAAGAAAAGATTAAAAAGAGGAGGAGGAACACAAATTGTGGCAGCCTTTCATTTTGTTCATACTTAAGGCGGTGAACTTGTGCAAAGAGACGTTGGACTTTGGCTCAGTAGATTCTTCAACTTGGTTTGACTTGTTCAAACTGCAAGTGGATGAACCAAAAAGGTTGCAAGAAATTTTTTTTTTTTTTTTTTGAAGTGGCGACAACTCACGTTTACATTGAAGGGCGGCAACCTTGGAGTCCATGGCAGTGAATCTTTTTTCTATAAATACATTAGAAGTCCCTTGTTTTAGTGTGTGGTATTGGAGCATATAGAGTTAGAGAGTTAGAGAGTTAGAGGTTTGTATTTCAAGCTTAGCGAAACTTGTGTATTTTATGTAAAAGCCTTAGTAAAGACTATTTTAAATATTACTATCATATTTCCATACTCGTATTCGTAGACTCTCCTATGTTGAAATCACCAAACTTCCGCAAACCTTTTTGGTTCCTTACACAAAACCCTAATTTATTGATAACTTGTTATGAGTTTCATATTATCCCCATTGCTGTAAGTATCATTTCCACGTCTTTGATTCAACTTTTCCGTTTGAGGAGATCTTTACTTTGGCTGGATGTAAGCTTCACAACCATTTAAATTTTCTCCATCAACATTCATTTGAATCCATGAGCAAGAAACTAGCTCCCTCTTGATATGGACGAAGGACGGTGCTAGCAAAAGTTTTAGACTTCTATACATTTCAGAAGGAGAATCATTCATCTCAATTTATGTACTTCGGCCGGAAAAATACTTCTGCTTTTGTATACATATAACAACTATCAATGAGCACCTGTGATTTAAGTGGGGGGCCATGGCGGTGGGTTGCTATGCTAGTCTCCCCTGAGGAATAGTCGAGGTGCGCGCGAGCTGGCCTGGACACCTTGGTTATAAAAAAAAAAACAACTATGTACTTTTGCGAGTGTCAATTATGAATGTATGCTAAATATGGGGAAAAGTACAATAGGACTGCAAATATTTGTGTGCGGCGTTCATTTTAATGCCAATATTTTTTTTGGATCACTTAAGTACCAAATCGGAGAAAAACAGATCAGTTTAGTGCCACTAGCGAGAAATTCCTGCCAAAATATACACGTGGCTTTTTCATTTAAAATAAGTTAGTGACATGGAAATTTAAATTGAAAAATTTAGTGACATAGCCTATGTAATATAAAAAAAAAAATACACGTGTGTAAGTCGAACGGCGCCGTTCGACTTACACTGTGGACATTAGAAAAATGACGTCGCTTTTCCATTGCAAAAGCGATGCTGTTCAAAGGAGGCCCACAAAGTAAGCAAATTCTTGTGGAAGTCTTCGCGAAGACTCCCCTTGACTCCTGTCACTCTCCTTGTGGACGTCATTGTGCTCATCGTTGTCCATCACTCGGCCCGTCGCTCATCGTCGCTTGGTGGTTATCGAACGTTCACTGGTCATCGTTCTCTGTCGCACGCTCAACGTAAATCTCTCGTCATGTCGCTGTCTATTATATTAAAAACATTTGGCTGAATATGGTTGTCGTGTGTGGGGTGGCCTACCACTAGAAAAAATTATCTGAGTCTGGATTGTCCTTCAAGTGGTCCCCACCCATGCGAAGTCCTTATGGCTGTACGCTGCCAAATTTACCGAGTCAATATTATCTTACATATGCCACAAAAACTAATACTGTTTTTTTCTCTTGGATGCAGTGTTAGCATGGCAGACAGGTAAAGAACTTTAGGCATAATAATAAACTATAGTGGGGAATTTGTGATAGGAACTGATGAGTTGGAATATGTTGGTGGGAATGAAGATACCGCATATATGGTTGCAAGTAAGCCATCTTTATTATTTTATATAGGGAAATAGTGCAATAGTTACGTTGCAAAATAGGGAGATTACATTATTGTATTCCTAGCAAGGATTTGAAGGACGGTTTGAGATTTTTCCGTGATGATAATGGTGTTAAAAGACATCTTCTACCATTATCTTCATGACGAGGAAGCTCAAGTGTTTGTTGACTACATTGATGGTGTTGATGATGATGATAGCGTTGAAGCAGGAGATGATTACAATGTACTCAGTTGGTGATGGTTCCATTATAGATGAGGCGTGGGAAGTCGCTGGATCTACTTCATCGGATGATGAATCTTTATTAGATGTCAATTTGCCAAGTGACGATGATTACGAGGAACTTGCACAGTCGAGGGAAAAACAACGAGCTTTTCGAGAAAAAAGAATTCTCATATTGGAAAAGTCGCATGATGCTGAAGTAGAAAATAAAGGTGTGCGAGCTCCAGTTGTTTGTGAAAAGGCTGAATACGAATAGCGAGGGCGACGATGATGAGATTGATATTTCAAGAACTGAGCTTGAAGATGAACATGCTGCGCGTATAAGGAATAGTAAGTTTCCTTCACATGATCCAAGTGCTACTTCGATTGATTTGACTATTGGAATGAAATTTGGTGATGCGAAAGAGTTTAAAGAAGCTATTATAAAGTATTCTATTGTTGAACAAAGAGCTATTAGATTCACTAGAAATACGAAAGAATTTGTGAGAGCTGTATGTTCTTAGCCGAATTGTTCTTGGAAGATCTACGGGGCATTAGTTAGAAAGAGTGGGTTGTTCCAGATTAGGTCATTCGAGGAGGAGCATACTTGTTCAGTGGTATTTGACAATAGAAGAATAACCAATGCTTTGTTATCGAAGCATTTCTTCCACACTATCAAGGTGATGCCTCAAATAAAGAGTCCTCAGTTCAAGATTTTGGTGAAGGAGCAGGTAGGGAAAATGTCTCAAGGATTCAATGCAAACAAGCCAAGCAAAAGGTGATGACAACATTGCAAGCAAATGCAATCTTTATAACACATCCGGTAGTGTATATGTAGAGGTTGGGGAGAGGTCCCTACCTCATATTGGGACCAAGTTTGATACGATGTATGTATGCTTCAGTTCATGTAGAAAGGTTTTTTGGCTGATTGTAGAAGGATCATTGGGTTCGATGGCTGCTTTTAAAAGGCTGTAGTTAAGGGAGAGTTGTTGGCTACCATTGGGAGGGATGCCAATAATTAGATATTTGCTTAGGCTTTTGTGAAAGTAGAGAATAAGAACACTTGGTCTTGATTTCTAAAAAACTTAATGACAAACCTTGACATTGATAACGATGGAGGCTAGGCATTCACGAGTGACCATCAGAAGGTAAATATTATGATGTAATTGCTATTTTTTAGGTTGGGTATTCATCAGCAGATGTTGCTTACTTGCTAGGGCAAGACGGAAGCTAATAAGCAACAATTACTATTACAGCAATGCAGCTACAGTAGTAACTATCACTCACTACTGCAGCTGCTGCTTGATGCTGCTGTAAGCAATGCAGCTACAGTAGTCGTTGCATTTGTTGTTACTGCTACTGTAGCAATGCAACTACTGCTGCATGTTGCTGCTGTAAGCAATGTAGCTACAGCAGCTGTCGTTGCTGCTACTATGCTACAAGAGTGTTGCTAACGTTGTAGCATCACTTAGTAGCAGCAACTCTTATTTTTTTTTTTTTTGGAATTGTGCTAAATTATTGACACTATCTTTATCTTGCCTGGTCTTACAAGGACTTGTTCCAGCATTGACTGAGTTGATGCCATATGTTGAACTAGGATGTGTGCAAGGCATATTTATGCAAATTGGGCGAAGAAGTATAAAGAGGACAAACTACAGAAGTAGTTTTGGCTAATAGCTAGGAGTTCAAATATAGCTGATTATAGGGTTCACAAACAGGCCTTGTACAACTTGACGAAGGAAGGTTTTGACGCACTATTCCAGACGAAGCCAAGCATTGGTGTAGTGCCTTCTTTAGCAAAGAGTTCAAGTGCGACATCATCGACAATAATTTGAGTGAAGCATTCAATGGCAAAACCTTAGAGGCCTGGTGCAAACCTATCCTAAGATGCTCGAGGATATTCGAGCGATAAATCATGATTAGGCTGCAAAAACAGAGAGACACGGCTGCGAAGTGGACTACAGATTTTGGTCCTTGGATTGTGAGGAGATTGAGTGAGAACATGGCCAAGGTAAGGTTCTATGATCCGTTTTGGAATGCGATGATGAATATGAGATCGTACAGAAGAATGATAAATACATAGTCAAACTGGACACTGGAAAGTGCTCATGTCAAGGGTGGCAACTTACTGGGATTCCTTGTGAACATGTTATTTATGTGATCCTTAATAACCATGAAAATCCAAAGGATTACATAGACACGTGGTACAGGAAAAGCACATTCCTTGCTTCGTATCAGTTTATGATGCAGCCTATACGTAGTAGCAAATTCTGGGAGACAACAAATAATGACGCCTCTCTCCCTTTGCCATTAAAGAAACAATTAGGAAGGCCAAAAAGAAGACGAAAAATACATGATGGGGAGACACAACTAAGAAGATGAGTAAAGGGGGCGTAAAGAAAACTTGCTCCCTTTGCCGAAAGATGGGCCACAATAAGGCTGGTTATATATTAAAGAGCCAGATTCCAGCTGAAGTCAAGGGCCTGCTATTGGTTCAAGTCTCGGTGAAAATGCAGCGGCAACCCCATCCTCGACTGTTGCACTTACTAGGGAAAAAATACCAGTAAGATGTATTTCATTTGGTTCTTTTTGGTGTTTGTTTGACTTCGTGGCCTCATTTTATGAAAGTCATCCTCACTATGTCTTAAATTGATCAGGTTAGAAGAAGAACAACTGGTGTGGTTGCTAAAGGGTATACACATACTACGGAAAACGTTGGTCCAAACCCACCCCTCTTCAACTACTGAAAATATTAGCCAACAAGTAAGTTTAAGTTTTTATATCTATTATTCTATGGGTTGAATTTGTGACATTTTGATTTTCCTGTCATTTCAAGACTCATTAATGAGAATGTATCTAACGATGTATTTCAGTCGTATCTCGCTCGGATCTGATCAATCTCGAGTTGACTGACCAACAGGGAAAAGCTAACGCGAGGCAAGGTACGTGGACCTAGGGAACTCGAATAGGAAACGGCACTTTGACCATAAGGATTGTCGAGAGTACATTTAGAGACATAAAAAGGCTGATTTGAGAACAATTAAGGAATGCATTTCTAGCGTTATACGATTGGAGCGCGGGTGATGCCGCTTAACCAATATATAATTTGCGAAATTTTCCTAAATCGGACGGTAACGATCGAGACCGTTGGAACTAGTGATAGACCCTCACAAGTACATGACAACCAAAGTCGCCATAAATTGATGAGCCCTAATTGTGACGTGAATCACAGGGTCGATACGCGTAACGTCTGCAAAAGCCGTCCGTCAGTTCGAGATAGGTTGGAACCACATATGATAGAGAAATGATTCAGAAACGAGTCTCGAAATTTAAAAATGGAGAATTAAGAATTCCAACATTACAATTGGATTGGCCGTCGTCTTATCGAAGAAATTTGAAATCAGAAAAATGATGTTCCGGACGTCAAAGGTAAAAATTATCATTTTGCCCCTCAAGCCTTGGCCTTACATTTATAATTGGACAAGGGCATTTTGGTCATTGAAACCCCATAATAGCTGCCGAAAATTTGATAAATTGAGAGCCTTGGCCTTGCATTTATAATTTGATAAGTAGATTGATGGATAGATTGAGGATTAAGATTGGTTTATGGGTTGATTAGTTGGGAACTAAAAGAACCAAAAAATGCCCTGTTTAGTTCTGTTCATGCCGAGATCTTGGGAGTTATTTGGGATTCAAATGAGCTCAAATTTCATCGTTGAGATGTATGAGGATGTCAATTAATGTGTCAATGAGGTTCATGCTTCATGGATTGATGAATTTCCTTAGGTTGCGCGGTTGAATTGCTCTTGGGCTAATTGGACCGAATCCTTGGAGTGCTTAGGAATAGATTTTGTTGAGTTAAGCTTGAGGTAAGGAGCTTCTGATCCTTGGCTAAGAGAATTGGAATCAATTTGGTGAATTGAGCGTGAATTGGATTGAGTTCCTAGGAGTTTATGGAGAGATTGTCCTTATGCGTCCTTGAGAAATGTAGACGGCTTGTATGCTTGACAATGCTTGTGGCATAGAATGATTATCGCATTTGAAAGTCGAATTTAATTGTCTTGCATGTCATTGATGTGTGCTCGTTGCATGAGTTTGAAATTGAATATGTGATATTAATTGAAATGAGCATGTGGCATGCCTGAGAAATTGTGACACCCCGAGGCGTAGAGACGCGAGGATGTGTGAATGGACGCCTGAGGCGCTGAAGCGCGGGGTTTGAATTGAATGACACCCTGAGGCATACGAGACGCGGTGTTGAAATGGCCAATGTCTTGATGCGTTGAAATGCTGGACGGAGTTTGAAATATGTTGACACAGGCCTGGAGTGAAATTGAAAACCTGATGCGTTTACTCGGGATTGCCAATGTGATGGTCTGAGGCGCATTTACGCGGACCGAGCCTGAGGCGTTCTAAACGCAGGCGTAAAAATGAGGAGGACTAGAAAGATGGAAAGTGTGTTTTGACATGGCAATGTGTGTTTGATTCTAGTAATGTGATATGACACCATGACTGCATGCTTGACACTCGTTCCATCCGCATGTTATATAATGACCGTTGAATGTTTCATGTGATTGCATGTGTGCTTGCCTTGATTGCATTTGCCTAAGTGTACGGTCTGCCTAAACTAGGGTTAAGACTTACCTTACTGAAATGTAAATCTCACCCCGTTGTGGGACCCTATTTTTCAGATCCTAGGCCGTGAGAATGTGGCCAATCAAGTTTGGTGATCCTAAAGAGAGTCGGTGTATTTTGATGAGTTCCCGGACGGACATGGGACGGTATATGTTAGGAAATGTACCGTAGACTAGGTCGACGAGGGTGGCAGCAGTTGGAAAGGTAGGGGATATTTTTACGGGGCCACTGAAGCCCACTGAGGTACCCTGTGGGGTAATCCCTAACTGGTGTCATCTCGCTCAGGATTCGGTGGAGGCTGAGGGGTCAGTAACTGGTTCGAGGAATATTCCTGAGAGAACCCCGACCCTGGAGGACACTGATGAGGTCATCAAGATCGAGGCTACCAAGGACGGCCAGATAGAGCCGTCAGCTGACGAGATACTCAAGGACACCGTGGAGATTTGCTCTGAGACTCTCTCGGAGTACGAGCCATCTGAGGATGCTGAGGAGACTGACGATTCCAGTAGCTCGACTTAGGAGTCTCTGTCCTTCTAGTCTGATATTTGATGATGACCTCGATGCCTGTTCTTTGGGAGATGGGATGATCCACTTTTGTATTGATCCTATCACCCCTGCTGATTAGCTGGATTAGCTTGCCAACGCTTTTGTATGAACATGATAGGAGGTTATGTATATTACTGGCGTTCTCGTTATCGTGATCTTTTTTTTTTTAATTATTGTATGGAGGAGTTTGTTTATTATCGCTGCCACTTGCTATCAATATAGTTCGTATCTCGACCTATGTAAATCTTGGGACCTCGAGAGAGAGTTTATGCTTGTAGGGAGTCGCGTGCTCGTGCCCGAAACGCGGGGCGTGACATCCCCGTTTGCTTGGTATCAGAGCAAGGTCAGCTCGATCCAAAATTGATTAAGGATTGGAGTGATAAGGATGGGTAGCGAGACCCTAGGAGACTTACTAAAATAAGGCACGAGATGCATGACATATGACTTGGCGCATGTGAATGGCATTTGGTCTTGACGGGTTTGTGGTGATCTATGAGGATGAAGTTCCATGTTTAGCGCTGAAAGTCATTTTGGATTTTGGGCCTGTTGAGTAAATGAGCTTGACTCATTTTGATGAGCCGTTAAAGTAGACGGAATGGAGTGATAGCCATGGACTGTTTAATAAAGTGTCTGTGGAATTTGTTGTGTGGAAGATTATTGTATTGTGACTGTTTCTATTAAGGCGTAGTTTGGTAGCTCTGGACTTGGTTGGAGAAATGAGTTAGTGATTCATTGGTGAAATTATGGTGGTCCAGGCTCAGTAAAAGCATACAAGAATGAGTAACCCACCTAGAAGACCTGGAAGGCCCAGGAGCGGAGCCTCTAGTTCGAGGTCACCTGTAGTAGAAAACCCGAGAATAAATGGAGTACTGAGGGCGCTCGAAAGAATTAGCGACCTCATCAACAGGCAAACCCAGGACAAGGATTCTACCATAACCCAAGCGGTAGGAGCCCCAATAGCTTCTGTCAACGCCAATAACGGCAATAAGGGGGGCAATGGAAACAATGGCGATCACGATCAGGGCAATGAGGCTGTGAATGCCCAGGAAGAAATTGTTGTGGTCAGGCAGACAGGCCAACTGGTCAAACAATTTATCAAGCTGAAGCCGACCCAGTTTTATGGAACTGGATACCCTGAACTAGCACCGAGATGAATCGAGAACTTGAGAAGGCTTTTGGAGTCTTGAGATGCACGGACGAAAAGAAAGTGCTATTGGCGGTGTATCAGCTGAAAGGTACCGCAAATGATTGGTGGGCTACCACCAAGAATGTAGTCTTTCTAGAAGGAACGGCCTGGACCTAGAATGCCTTTACTACAGCATTCAATGACAATTACTTCTCGGAGATCACCTGGGAAAGGACGCAAGTGGAATTCTTACAGCTGCGTCAGAATCAGCTGACCGTAGTCCAGTATGAGGCTGAATTCTCTAGGCTGTCAAGGTACGCACCCCGATCGGTAGAGGATCGCCCGGAGAAGGCGCGGAGATTTCAGGATTGACTGAAACTTGAGCTTCGCAGCCAGATGATAGCCCTGAATCTAAGAACCTACAAGGAAATCTATGAATGGGGATAGATGATTGAGAGGGACCTGAAAGAGAGGAATGCCGCATCTGGATTGTGATTTGATTCATTCAGAGATAATCGCTAGATTGGTAAGAGACCAGTTGTCACGTCCCGAATCCGTCAAGCACGCAAAATTCCACCAGGGCCGTCTTGTCTCGATGGTACCCAGAATCCGTCGACCAACCATTTAAAAACTTCTAAATGATATAAACATACGGAAGCGATAAAACTTCTTCATTCAGTTCAATCTTAAGATGACTCAGGACATAGGGAATGTCTTCTTATAAACGCCAACTACAGGTTCAGGGGATACAACTCTAACTTGAAGGTAATATGAAATCTTTAAAGTCACCAAAGTATAAATCAATTATATATAATTACTTCTTCAAACACCGATCATTGGCAAGCTCAGATTTCCATCCCCTAGGACCTGAAAAGGTTAATTCCACGACGGGGTAAGATATAAATCTCAGCAAGGTAGGTCCTAACCCTAGGTTAGGCTGACCGTCCACTCAGGCAAATACAATCACAAATAATTTGTACAAATAATTACATAAGGCATTGAACTATCAATAACAACATACAGATATCAAGCATGCAGTCATGCCATCACATCACATCATCAGGATCAGGCACACGTTGCCATGTCAAATCACAACTTCCACCCTTCCAGTCTGCCTCACTTTCATGCCCACGTTTAGAACGCCTCAGGCTCGATCCGCGTAAACGCATCAGATCGTCTCATTGACAAACCCGCGTAAACGCATCAAGTTTTCAATTTCACTCTAGGCCTATGTCGACACACCTCAACTCCGTCCCGCATTTCAACGCATTAGGACATTGACCATTTCAACCCCGCGTCTCAAATGCCTTAGGGTGCCATTTAATTCAAACCTCGCGCCTCAGCGCCTCAGGGCATTCATTCACATAATCCCACGTCTCATACGCCTCAAGGTGTCACAACTTCTCAGACATGCCATAAGTTTATTTCATTTCGTAGCACACGTTCGAATGCAACTCATGCGACGAACGACACATCTATGGCATGCAAGACAATTAAATTTGACATACAAATGTGACAATCAATTCATAGCACAAGCATTTTCAAGCGTTCAAGTCCTCTATATCTTTCTAGGACGTACATTAGACAACCATATTATAAACCTCCAAGAACCGATCAATTCGCACATAATTCACCCAATCGACTCCAATCCTCCTATCAAAGGTTTAGAATCCCCTTACCTTGTGCTATAGCCAACAAAATTCTTTCCCAAGCACTCCAATGGTTCGGCCCTAAGGGTCAAAGGATGATTCAACCGCGCAACCTAAGGAAATTTCATCCAATCGTTAATTTCCTCGCTCAAATCATCACCGCACTAAACATTCACCTCATGGACCTATCAATTAACATCCTCATAATTCTCAACGATGAATTTGGAGTTCAATTTTAACATCAACAGCCACCCACAGAATTTGTATGCTCAAAACTAAAACAGGGCATACTCAGTTATGTGCATATCCCAACTTAACAGCCCTTAAACTAGCTTAAATGCTCAATTTATCCACTAATATACTTACTAACATGTAGTTATAAGGGTTGGGGAGCCTCATCGAAAATTTGAAGCCAAGGTGACACCCGGAAGTCCTTGAATGGCGCCGGTTCCTTCGGGTCCTCCAATGGTCAGTTTTTGTCCTTCAAACACAAGACCCATTTGGGGTCAAAAATCCATCAAATTCCTTCAAAATTTTTATCACAGCTCATCCAACTTTAATACTATAAGTGTAGAAGACCTCACCGAAGATTTGAAGCAATTTGAAGTCTTGAAGTAGCCAAACGAAGATATTCCCCCAACTAGGTAGAATCTACCTCGTCTGGACCTTTGTCAACTCAAATCGAGCTACGTGAATATCTACTAGTCAAATTGAGCTTATAATATATCTATAAAAAGATAAGATAATAAGCTTTCATTTAGCGGTAGTTTTACCTCGATCTGGTATCGGACGAAGAAGATATGGCCGGAATAGTGAGACGAACGGGACTGGTCGGCTAGGAGCTCTCGGATTCAAAACTGACCAGCCTGACCTTTGCTCCTTTAAACAGATTTACGAGACAAACGGCTGAGAATATTAGGACCCATAATACCTTGTTGAAACGGCAAGACGATAAGCTTTCTAATGGTAGGTGGTACGCCTTAATCCGATGACGGACGAAGAAGTTATGACCGGAACAGTAAAGCAGTCCGGACTAAGTGACGGGCTGGTCAGCAAGAGAGAGAAGAGGAAGAAGAAGAAAACCGGCAATGGAGGGGTGTTCGGCCAAGAGGGGAGAGAGAGAGAGAGGTTTATACTTCAATGGGCTTGGTCAAGTTGAGTTGAATGGCCGATTAAAAGTGTTTACATCAACTCATAGCCTAATCCTTTGACACATGTCCTTATGTCAATCAAGGCTCATCTAATGGCCCTCATTTTTCTTGATTTTCAGCAACCTATATAGGGTATTATGATTGACCAAAATACCATTATCCAATTATAAAGGCAAGGTTAAGGCCTGAGGGCCAAAATGATAATTTTACCCTCTACGTCCGGAACGTCGTTTTTCTGATTCGAATTACCTTTGATGAGGCGACGTCTAATTCGATTAAAACGTTGGAATCTTTATTTTTTATTTTTCCAATTTTGAGATTTCGTTTCATATCTCAAGCTTTGAGGGGGCGGAAAATTCGAAATGTCACAACTCTTCTCCCCATAAAGAAATTTCGTCCTCGAAATTTACAACCTTTTAACTATCCAGTCCTTTGGGGTATCGGCGTCTCATTGCATCCTCATTCTTCCGGATAATTCCTTTCATGACTTGACGATTTTATTTGTCCTTCCCGGCCAAAGCCATCTTTCTCTAGGACTCGTCTCCTTCAGTTCTCAATCTGATTTGCTTCTCTCCATTCTCTTTCGAATTCATAACATCTGTCAGCAGTTCATCCTCGAGCGTTCACCTCATCTCTTCCATTTGTCCATCACCATTATTACTAAACCCTCGCCAGAATGCACTCTTTAATGCCCATACCATTCGGCATATCAATCCTTTCAAGGGCATGCTTTTTCTTGTCGGCACGTTTAATAATTGACCTCGTGTTCGACTAACCAAACTTTCAGTCCATTCCATCGATAATACCGATGCAAGTTTGGCACACCTTTATGTCATCCCAAGAGACACCATAATCCTCTCTTTGAATTTCTGATGAGGCCATTTCTTTAAGTTTATTTTCAATATTGGACTTATACTCTTGTCCATGGACTTTAAGGTTTCTACTCTCAACTTTGAGGTTTCTTTTTCAGGTATCCAAAAATCTGGATTTCCTCTCGGTTCTGTCCATTTCTATAACCCCCCTTAAATGTCAGGGTCAGTTCAATGCAGCATCTCAATTCCTTTCTGACTTCAAGCTTGATGCTTCTGGTAGTTATCAAACTGGTCAATTGACAACCTTATAATTTAGGAGTTGGATTTCTTATTTCCTTGAGCAAAGCCTATCTTTTATCCGCCAAATGCACAATGCTCAATTTTTACTTATATGCATCTGCTTCTTAAATCACCATGTTCTAGGCGATATAGGATATTTCATCCTTAGTCCTTAAGCAATCTCTTTCACACATGTTGTTCCTCATTCAATTTTTCTAGGCAACCACATACCTCAAATTCTTATGGTTCGTGTAAACTTGAAACCTATCGTGTTTTCCAACTTCATCGCAAGAATATTTGCAAGTCAACTCCAACCATGCATTAGACGTTTCAACTCATATGGTTTTACCTTCACGACGTATCGTAAAGCCCACTTCAGTTTGCCTTGTTACGCCTCAAATTTCCTTTATGGATCATGTCATTATGATTCACTCGACCCCTTTTTTAATTCCAAATAGGAACACTATTGTCGGCGTAGTCATCAACTTGACTTAAGTTCTCGAAAACTTTTTTCATATTCATTTATCCATGGAATTGCTTTTGTGGGAAATCTTCCCCCGATCCATCCATAACAATTCACCAATTCCAAAAAACTTTCAATTTTCGCAATTCACATCAATTTTAGTCGATTCATCACTTATTCTATTCCTCAAGGGCTCCACAGGGATTTCATTTCTCAGAAATCTCACTACTGAGGAAAAATACATCATCAAACCCGCAATTCATGCTCTTCGCGACTAGCAGCACACAACGCGCATCTCCTTAGAGTCCGTAGGATACTCTTGAAAGTTATTCATGTTTCTCATGGCTCCTTAAATGAGTCTATTCATCATCTCTAAAGACGGTAACAATCAATCACATTATTCCTTGGATACTCAGTCTAACTTTTATCTATTTCTTTCTACCAGGTGTCGAATTTTCGAACTGTTATTTACACTTTTCACTTGAGAGCTCAAACCTTGGCCCTCTACTCTCATGAGTCCCCACTTGAACTACACAACATTCTGTTCATTTTTGTCACTCTTTTCTCAGAAAGCATTAGTGCCTTGACCTCTTGGTTTCATAACCAGCTCACGCAACCTTATCTCAATTTTGTCTGTCCCACTGAACGTCAACATTATCTTGAAATTCAACATTGTCTACAAGACAGTCTCTCGAACTTAACTTCCCTTACAGCAATCATTCAAGTCTGCGTCGTCTTTCTTGGTCTAGACGCTCCATCTTAATATCAAGACAGTTAGGATTTTCTCTTTCTTCCACACTAGGGTCTCTTACCATGTGAATGAAGCGATACACTTCAGTAACATTCTCTTATTTCAAATCCACCTTATTCTTCCTATTCCATAGGACGTCGATCTTGGAGTCTGTGCCAACAGCGGTGTTTTACTCCAGAACGTAGATGCCACCATGCTCGACATTCTTCTTCCCATAATTCAGTCACCTCAAGTGACAATATCTGTTCGTCCTTCGTTTTCACCAATTCACATATCGAATACTCGATTAGATTACCTCAATTTACTCTGCAATTACTCTCTAAGCGCTCTTTTCGCTTTCTCAATCATTCACTAGAATTACAAACAGTCAAGACTATCCAGTCCATTCACTTTTTTTTTTCATCAACAACCATCTCATGGTCCAATCGTCTTTTAAGAGTGAAGCCCTACCCTTTAGGGGCGATAACACACAATACCACTTCTAGTGGTCTAGATTTATGCTCAATCAATCTCATAAAATCATCAATGTTAGACAACTGACAAATCTCTTTCCTCAACTTTTCCAACGACAGAAGGAACGACATGCCCAGTCTCTCATTATGAGACTGGCGACAAGGTAGCAACTATCTTTCACAAGTACGTTTCATGTTCCAAAATGAACATCTCTTTGCACGTAATCCATGAGCAGGAGTTCTATTCTTTTACTGAGTCCCATTATCATTCCTCAAAATCAGGAAGAACAACTAGCCATAAGGCTTTCAAACTCCAATCTACTCGGAGATTTACTTATCTTATTCAAGGGTCCTTGACCACCTTTACTATATGCTTAAACAACCTTGAGAACTCTGTCTCATACTAGTCGATCGTCCTATGATCTTTGCAAAAGTATAGGGATCAAATTAACCTTTGTTCTTAAGCAATCCAAGGAAAGCACTTCCATTAAACAATTCAATAAAGGCAGTCCAAGCAGATATCATGACTTCGAGGAAACCCGTCCTCTAGTGACCTTTCACCAATTATCAACAGCTTTTTAAGGCTATAATCTGCCAGGGTCACTTTCTTTTCTTAGTATACAAAAAACCTCTAAGGTTTTCTTTCTAAGATCCACAATCCAGAGGGAGACAGCTTCAAATCTCATCCCTCCTTCAAACTTGGTCAATCTCGACCTTATACATGGCTTCACAAGCTTTTCAAAACTCTCATAGTTCTTCCCATGCATTCAATTTAGAAAGGATTAACTCGGAGTCACCTCTCTTGTGACTTCTATCATTGAACTCATCAACACTAGCTTCAATCGTCTTAGCGACTTGGGTATAATGACAGCTCTTTCTCGAGTCTGTCTATCCATCCACTTTCTCATTTCCATTCAAAGTTCTCGTGGCCCTTTCAACTCTTAGGTCTTGTACAGTCCACAAGCTTGAGCCAAACGCTTTTCTAGCACTCATATTCTGGTTACTCATCTTTACTCAATTCTCACAACTCCCTTCAATTCTAGAGTCGTCTCATATCTTGTATACTCGAGCCAATGCTCCTCTAGTGACCATTCTCTTGTCGTTTAACCTCATTAGGTTCTTATGGCACTCGAACCACTACAATTCCCTCTAGAAATCAAATATTTAAGTCACTTACTCGAGTCTAGCAGTCTCGGGCTACTTATCTCATCATCTATCACCATCAAACAACCATCCAGTGGTCCATATGCAACTCTCAACTAATTGCCAATTATCTAAGGATTCCAAATCATCCTTAAGCAGCAGCCACATATCGAACGAGCCTCAAATAGGCAATTTCTCAATTAATAGTTAACTACTAAGCAAGCCTTAGCTCGACAACTATCAAACAAACACTTAAGCCATCAATTCAATGAGTTAATCGATCATGCTGTAAGTCTAAAGCATCTGCCACTCTGTCACAAACACGACATGCTTTCTTATTCTCAACAGACATAAGCTCAATGGGTATAAACCCCACTTGTCGTCTACTCTCTCAGTTAGACTTGGCTAAGTCAATTACATGATGCCAATTACAAAAAATGTCCAACAGGCCAATCATAAACATCAATTTTTCTTTTCAAATGGCACCCACCGCCAAGCACAAGCTTTTAATTATGCCATTCACAAGCATCATTTCACATGTCATGCCACTTTTGAAGATCTTCTTCTAGGATCAATCTTGTGCCATATATTTCTTAACCACAATTGGACTCAACCTGATACCTAGACTTCCCCTATCAAGTTATGACTTGGGTCATTCCTACCTCTTGCCATCTTAAAAACCTATCAGAACCCGCTCCTTGTCCGAACCTCTCTGTCCCGGCGATCACTCCCTGCCCTCATCAGACTTGACCGTTGCAGGTTGTCTCAAGCCATACATCTACGTAGAAAGCCATGTTCCACATGTCTCATACCATATTTCATTACAATTTATAGGTATCCCATCAACCTGTCCCATACCAAGCAACAGTTTATTAAGTACAACAACGATAAGTTCATGCATACACCCTCATCAACTTCCGTTTCAAAGCCACAAATACATGCACAACATGAATGTCCTCACCACTTGTCATATCAAAATCGCCTTCAGATCAATTCCTATCCATTGATGAGTTCTAATTCCACCGATCAATTGCCTATATTCAACCACATATCTCAAGTGGAGTCGCTAACTAAATCAAATCCATAAGCATTCGATCACAACTGGCCTTTAATCCAATATACCTTGTATACACCTCACCTCATTTCATCCAAGGTTGACAATAGCAATTGAAAGCTAAACCATCAAGATATCACGCAATTCAAGCCTAAATCCACCAATACCAACTGCCTCTTTATAACTCATACTCCCCAAGTTGGGTCATTGACAAACCACAATCACAATCTATAACCCAATCGACCCTTCATTCATAAGTTATTCTCTAGCACCCTCAAATCCACGCTTATGACTCCTCAATTTCTATTCACTTTCTTGTGAGCCTTATTCATAAAATCACTCAAGATCATCCTTAAATCGGCACTAGGACCATTAGAATACTACACAAGTTCAAGCCTATACTCCCCAAGATTCAGCAATCCATGCTTATCCCTCAAGGTCTTACTACCTAATTGTCCTCAAGTCATCCCTCATTATCACTCCAAGACTCAATCACATTGGATCGAGCTGACCTTGCTCTGACACCACTTAAACGGGGATGTCACGTCCCGAACCCGTCAAGCACGTAAAATCCCACCACGGTCGTCTTGTCTTGGTGGTACCCAGGATCCGTCGACCAACCATTTAAAAACTTCTAAATGATACAAAGATACGGAAGCGATAAAACTTCTCCATTCAGTTCAATCTTAAGATGACTCATGACATAGGGAATGTCTTCTTGTAAACGCCAACTACAGGTACAGAGGATACAACTCTAATTTCAAAGTAACACGAAATCTCTAAAGCCACCAAAGTATACATGTAATTACTTCTTCAAACACCGGTCATTGGCAAGCTCAGATTTCCATCGCCCGAGACTTAAAAAGGTTAATCCCACAATGGGGTGAGATATAATCACCCTAGGTTAAGCTGACCATCCACTTAGGCAAATATAATCACAAACAATTTGTACAAATAATTACATAAGGGATTGAACTATCAATAACAACATACAGATGCCAAGCATGCAGTCATGCCACCACATCACGTCATCAAGATCAGGCATACGTTGCCATGTCAAATCACAACTTCCACCCTTCCAGTCTGCCTCACTTTTATGCCCGCGTTTAGAACGTCTCAGGCTCGGTCCGCGTAAACGCATCAGACCGTCTCATTGACAAACCCGCATAAATGCATTAGGTTTTTAATTTCACTCCAGGCCTGTGTCGACACACCTCAACTCCGTCCCGCGTTTCAACATATAAGGACATTAGCCATTTCAACCCCATATCTCACACGCCTTAGGGTAACATTCAATTCAAACCCCGTGCCTCAGCGCCTCAAGGCATTCATTCACACAACCCTGCGTCTCATACACCTCAGGGTATCACAACTTCTCAGACATACCATAAGTTCATTTTATTTCATAGCACACATTCGAATGCAACTCATGCGACGAACGACACATCCATAGCATGCGAGACAATTAAATTTGACATACAAACGTGACAATCAATTCATAGCACAAGCATTTTCAAGCGTTCAAGTCCTCTATATCTTTTTAGGACGTACATTGGATAACTATATTATAAACCTCTAAGAATCGATCAATTCGCACACAATTTACTCAATCAAGCCCAATCCTCCTATCAAAAGTTTAGAATCCCCTTACCTTGTGCTATAGCCAACAAAATTCCTTCCCAAGCACTCCAATGGTTAGGCCCTAAGAATCAAAGGATGATTCAACCGCGCAACCTAAGGAAATTTCATCTAATCGTTAATTTTCTCACTCAAATCAACACCCCTTTAAACATACACCTCATAGACCTATCAATTAACATCCTCACACTTCTCAATGATAAATTTGGAGTTCAATTTCAACACAAACAACCACCCACAAAATCGGTATGCTCATAACCGAAATAGGGCATACTCGGTTATGTGCATATCCCAACTTAACAGCCCTTAAACTAGCTTAAATCCTCAATTTATCCACTAATCTACTTGTTAACATGTAGTTCTAAGGGTTGGGGAGCCTCACCAAAAATTTGAAGCCAAGGCGACGCCCGAAAGTCCTTGAATGGCGCTGGTTCCTTCGGGTCCTCCAACGGTCAATTTTTTCCCTTCAAACACAAAACCCATTTGGGGTCAAAACTCCATCAAATTCCTCCAAAATTTTTGCCATAGCTCATCCAACTTTAATACTATAAGTGTAGAAGATCTCACCGAAGATTTGAAGCAATTTGAAGTCTTGAAGTTGCCAAACGAAGACATTCCCCTAACTCGGTCAGAATTTGCCTCATCTGGACCTTTGTCCACTTAAATAGAGCTACAAGAAGATCTACTAGGTCAAATTAAGCTTATAATATGTCTATGAAAAGAGAAGACAGTAAGCTTTCATTTGACGGTAGTTTTACCTCGATCTAATATCGGACGAAGAAGATATGATCGGAATAGTGGGATGGTCAGGACTGGTCGGCTGGGAGATCACGGATTCAAAACTGACCAGCCTGACCTTTGCTCTTTCAAATGGCTCTATTTTACAAACGGCTGGGTGGATTTGGACCCATAATACCTTGTTGGAACGGCAAGATGATAAACTTTCCAATAGTAGGTGGTACACCTTAATCCGATGACAGACGAAGAAGTTATGGCTGGAACAGTGAAGCAGTCGGGACAGGGTAACGGGCTGGTCAGCAAGAGAGAGAAGAGGAAGAAGAAGAAAACTGGCAATAGAGGGTGTTCGGCCAAGAGGAGAGAGAGAGAGAGGTTTATACTTCAATGGGCTTGGTCAACTTAAGTTGAATGGTAGGTTAAAAGTGTTTACATCAACTCATAACCTAATCCTTTGACACTTGTCCTCATGTCAATCAAGGCTCATTCAATAGCCCTCTTTTTTCTTGATTTTTGGGAGCCTATAGAGTATTGTGATTGACCAAAATACCCTTATCCAATTATAAAGGCAAGGTTAAGGCTTGAGGGGCAAAATGATAATTTTACCCCCACGTCCGGAACGTCATTTTTCTGATTTGAATTATCATTGATAAGGCGACGTCTAATTTGATTAGAACGTTGGAATCTTTATTTTTCATTTTCCAATTTTAAGATTTCGTTTCATATCTCAAGCCTCGAGGAGACGGAAAATTCAGAATGTCACACTAGTGGCCGGTAATAGGCACTTCATCCCTCCCTTAAGTAAGAACATTGTGAAACCACCGAATTTCATGAACTGGAGCTGTCGCCTCTGCGGCAAGAGGCTTGGTAATGGACCATGCCAGGCAAAAACTGGAGCATGCTTCAAGTGTGGTTAGAGGGGCCACCAGATGAGGACTTGCTCGAACCAAGCTCCAACGAATAGACTTTAAGGGCAACGACCATAGGCTAGACCGTCGGATACCACTCCCCAAATTGATCAGAATCGACCCCCAACTCAGGGAAGAGTCTATGCTGTAGCCCGCAGGGAGGCAGAAGAAACGCCAGGCGTGGTCATAGGTACGATTTATTTGTGTGACCAAGCTGCCTATATTTGTTTGATCCTAGCGCAACACACTCGTTTGTATCTACTCAGTTTGCTGATTTGGTTGATATGAAGTTAAAACTGTTGAATGTGATTCTGCATGTTGCCACCCTGTTGAAAGATAATGTGCTGGTTTCGTTGGGCTGTGCGGATTGTAGAATCGTAATTGGCGGTAGCAAGGAGAGTATCAATTTAGTTGTGTTACCCATATATGATTTCGATGTGATCATAGGAATAGAGTGGTTGGGTAAATAGGAGGGAGCAGTGGATTATGGTAGTAGGATAATTCGTTTCTACCCAGAATGTTGCCCAAGTTTTGAATTTGTGGAAAGTCGAGGAGAGACCTCGATTCCTTTAGTCTCGTCTCTTAAAGTGACGAATTTGTTAATTGAAGATGTCAGGCGTACTTGGTGGCAGTTATGGACACGACTGCCGAGGAGCCTAAACAAGAAAGCATCCCGGTAGTGCGTGAGTTTCCTGACATATTTTCCCAAGAGTTGCCAGGGTTGCCACCAGAGTGAAAGATAGAATTCATGATTGAGTTAACTCCAGGGACGGAGCCTATCTCGAATGCACCCTATAGGATGTCCTTATCAGAACTGAAGGAGTTAAAGGTGCAAATGCAGGAATTTCTGGATAAAGGGTTTATTCGACCGAGTGCCTCACCATAGGGAGCGCCAGTGTCGTTTGTAACGAAAAAGGATGAATTCTTGTGTCTATGCATCGACTATAGACAATTGAATCAAGTGAAAGTGAAGAATAAGTACCCACTGCAAAGAATTGATGACTTATTTGATCAATTACAAGGAACTGCGGTATTCTCTAAGATTGACCTGAGGACCGGGTATCATCAGTTGAGAATTAAGAAAGAAGATATACCTAAGACCGCTTTTAGGACAAGTTATGGTCATTACGAATTCACTGTGATGCCTTTTGGACTGACCAATGCTCTAGCCGCATTTATGGATTTGATGCATCGAGTGTTCAAAGAATTCTTGGATAGATTTGTCATAGTTTTTATCGACGATATCCTGATTTACTCAAGGAGTAACAAAGAACACGAAGAGCATCTGTGGATTATTTTGCAAACCCTGAGAGAACACTAGTTTTACGCTAAGTTTAGCAAATGCGAGTTTTGATTGAATAAAGTGGCATTTCTTGGCCATGTGGTATCTGGAGAAGGGATTGCGGTGGATCCTACAAAGATCGAAACCGTTATGAATTGGCCTAGACCTACTACGGTCGCGGAAGTCCGAAGTTTCTTAGGATTGCAGGATATTACAGACGTTTCGTGGAGATGTTTTCATCCAAAGCCATTCCCCAGACGAGGTTGACTAAGAAAGAAACGAAGTTCGAATGGACGGATAAGTACGAAAGGAGTTTCCAAGAGCTCAAGCATCGGTTGATAACCGCACTGGTGTTGATAGCTCCATCAAGACCTGGAGGCTATGAGATATATAGCGATGCTTCGCTAAAGGGACTAGGCTGTGTGCTAATGCAATATGGAAGAGTAGTGGCCTATGAGTCCCGACAATTAAGACCGCATGAGATGAACTATCCGACTCACAATTTGGAATTAGCAGCAATCATCTTTGCTCTAAAAATCTGGAGGCATTATTTGTGTGGCGAGAAGTTACTAATTTACACTGAACACCAGAGCAAGAAATATCTATTTTCCTAGAAGGAACTAAGTATGAGGCAGCATCGATGGATGAAGCTGCTTGAGGATTATGATTGCGACATACTGTATCATCCTAAGAAAGCAAATCGAGTCACGTATGCGCTCAGTCGAAAATCGAGTATTGCCCGTCTCCTGGTAAAAGGGAGATCGTTATTTGAGAACTTGAGGAATTCTGAGTTCAGATTGGAAATCTGTCAATTATTCAGTTTGATGATCACATTGAGAATATAACTTGAGGTCCAGGAAAGGATAAAATTCTTGCAGCATACGGATTCAGAAATTCAGAAAATCTTGGAGATGGACGCGACAAAAAGGAAACCAGAATTTCAAGTGTTACAAGATGGAATCTTGAAATTTCGAGGATGTCTATACGTGCCAAAGGACGAAGAACTCAGGGAAATGATTTTATCAAACGCTCATAGGAGCAATTATAGTATCCACCCAGGAAGCACAAAGATGTATCAAAACTTACGTCAACATTATTGATGGAATGGGATGAAAGTGGACGTGACGAAGTATGTGGCAAAGTGCTTGACATGCCAGTAGGTGAAGGCCCAATACTGTAAGCCTGGTGGATTATTACGACCACTAGAAATTTCTGAATGGAAATGGAAGCACGTAATGATGGGTTTTGTAATGGGACTCCCAAGAAGTCAGAGAGGCCATGATTCTATTTGGGTAGTTATGGACAGGTTGACCAAGTCTTCACACTTCATTTATGTGGGAAAGGATTTCGCAATGGATAGATACGCCGAGTTGAATAGGCGACAAATAGTGAGACTGCATGGAATACCTGTGACGATTACATCAGACAGAGAACCCAAATTTACAGCGAACTTCTGGAAAAGTCTTCAGGATGCCATGGGAACTCGACTGCAATATAGTACGGCATACCATCCACAAACGGACGGACAATCGGAGAGGACAATTCAGACGCTCGAGGACATGCTACGAGCATGTGTAATAGACTTTAAAGGTGGATGGGAGGATCAACTGCATTTGGTAGAGTTCGCATATGATAATAGCTATTAGTAGAGCATTCGAATGGCACCGTTCGAAGCGCTTTATGGAAGAGCTTGCAGAACCCCGATTTGCTGGGATGAGGTTGGAGAAAGAAGTATCACTGGCCCAGAACTAGTAGAGCAATCAGTGGAAGCAGTGAAGATAATTCGGGATAGATTGAAGACGGCACAGAGTCGTCAGAAAAGTTATGCGAATAAACGACGTAAACCATTGGAGTTTCAAGTAGGCGGTCATATTTTCCTTAAAGTGTCGCCGATGAGAGGATTATCTCTATTCGGAAAGAAAGGAAAACTGAGCCCAAGGTACGTAGGTCCATTTGAGATTTTGGAGCGGATTGGGACCTTAGCCTACAGACTGGTCTTACCGCCTAATCTATCCCAAGTGCACAACATCTTCCATGTGTACGGAAGTATGAACCGGACCCGACGCATGTGCTGGACTACTAGGTTATAGAAGTGGATAACAGAGTATCCTACGTAGAGAAACCAGTTAGGATTGAAGACCGAAAGGAGCAAATTCTGAGGAATAAACCGATTCCATTGGTCAAAATTCTTTGGGAGCACCATGGAACCGAAGGCGCTACGTCTGAAAGTGAGGAAACAATGAGGCGTCAATACCCCCATTTATTTGAGTAATGGGTTTATTGTAAATTTCAAGAACGAAATTTTTGTAAGACGGAAGAGTTGTGTGATATTTTGATTTTCCTGTCATTTCAAGACTCATTAATGAGAATGTATCTAACGATGTATTTCAATAGTATCTCGCCCAGATCTGATCAATCTCGAGTTGACTGGCCAACAGGGAATGGCTAATGCGAGGCAAGGTACGTAAACCTAGGGAATTTGAATAGGAAATGGCACTTTGACCATAAGGATTGTCGAGGGGACATTTAGAGTCATAAAAAGGCCGATCTAAGAACGATTAAGGAATGCATTTCTAGCGTTATACGATTGGAGCGCGGGTGATGCCGCTTAATCAATGTATAATTTGTAAAATTTCCCTAAATCGAATAGTGACGACCGAGACAGACGGAACTAGTGATATATCCTCACAATTACATGACAACCAAAGTTGCCATAAATTAACAAGCCCTAATTGTGATGTGAATCACAGGGTCGATACGCGTAAGTCTGCAAAAGCCGTCCGTCAGTTCGAGATAGGTTGGAACCACATCTAATAGAGAAATAATTTAGAAACGAGTCTTGAAATTTAAAAATGGAGAATAAAAAATTCCTACATTACAATTGGATTGGCCGTCGTCTTATCGAAGAAATTTGGAATCAAAAAAACGACGTTCCGGACGTCGAGGGTAAAAATTACCATTTTGCCCCTCAAGCCTTGGCCTTGCATTTATAATTGGACAAGGGCATTTTGGTCATTGAAACCCCATAATAGCCGCCAAAAATTTGATAAATTGAGAGCCATTGAATGAAGCATTGATCGACACATAGACAAGTGTCAAAGTATTAAGCCTTGATGTTGATAGGAACACTTTTAACCTACCATTCAAACATGGTTGACTCTTGAAATTGAGTGTATACCTCACTCTCTCTCTCTTTGGTCAAACACCCCCTCATTATGCCCATCTTCTTCTTCTTCTTCTTCTTCTTCTTCTTCTTCTTCTTCTTCTTCTTCACTTCCTGCCAAGATCTATACCGATGACCAGGTTCTGCCGCCGTCATCGTCACTCCCGACTGCCGTCTCCGGCTACCGCCTAGACACGAGCTGACCACCAGCCCCTTCCTCATCCTCTTGCCGACATTCTTCAAGTAGAATCATGGCATTTGACCACTCGAGGACCCCCAGCCAGCCATTCTCCCGGAAGTCGACGAAAACTGTCGCAACTAGAGGTAAGCCATTGTTTAGACTCCGTAGGACCCCGAATCCTTTGAATTTTTCGACCAAATTTTGTGGACATCCAGAGAACACATAGAATGAGCTGTGGCAAAAATTTTGGAGGAATTTGATGTAGTTTTGACCCCAAATGGGTCTTGTCTTTGAAGGGCAGAAAACTGATCGTCGGAGGACCTAGAGGAACCGGCGCTGTTCAAGGATTTTCGGCATCGCCTTGACTTCAAACTTTCGGTGAGGCTCTCTAACATCTAGAACTAAGTGTTAGCAAGTAGATTGATGGATAGATTGAGGATTAAGATTGGTTTATGGGCTGATTAGTTGGGCACTAAACAGAACCGAAAAATGTCGTGTTCGGTTCTATTCATGCCGAGATCATGGGAGTTATTTGGGATTCAAATGAGCTCAAATTTCATCATTGAGATGTATAAGGAGGCCAATTAATGTGTCAATGACGTTCATGCTTCATGGATTGATGAATCGAGTAAGGAAATTTGACGATTGGATGAATTTCCTTAGGCTGCGCGGTTGAATTGTTCTTGGGCTAATTGGACCGAATCCTTGGAGTGCTTGGGAAGAGATTTTGTTGAGTTAAGCTTGAGGTAAGGAGTTTCTAAACCTTGGCTAGGAGGATTGGACTCAATTGAGTGAATTGAGCGTGAATTGGATTGAGTTCCTAGGTGTTTTTGGAGAGATTGTTCTTATGCATCCTTGAGAGATGTAGACGGCTTGTATGCTTGACAATACTTGTGGCATGGAATGATTATCGCATTTGAATTTCGAATTTAATTGCCTCGCAAGCGATTGATGTGTTGCTCGTTGCATGAGTTTAAAATTGAGCATATGATATGAATTCAAATGAGCATGTGACATATCTGAGAAATTGTAACACCTTGAGGCGTTGAGACACGGGATTGCGTGAATGGATGTCCTGAGGCCCTGAGGCGCGTGGTTTGAATTGAATGACACCTTGAGGCGTACGAGACGCGGGGTTGAAATGGTCAATGTCTTGATGCGTTGAAACGCGGGACGGAGTTTCAGATGTGCCAACACAGGCTTTGAGTGAAATTGAAAACCTGATGCCTTTACGCGGGTTTGTCAATATGATGGTCTGAGGCGTATTTATGCGAACCGAGTCTGAGGCATTCTAAACGCGGGCGTGAAAATAAGGAGGACTGGAAGGGTGGAAAGTGTGTTTTGGTGTGGCAATGTGTGTTTGATTGATATGACACCTTGACTGTATGCCTGACACTCATTCCATCCGCATGTTATATAATGACTGTTGAATGTTTCATGTGATTGCAAGTGCGCTTTTCTTGATTGATTTGTCTGAGTGTACGATTAGCCTAACCTATGGTTAGGACCTACCTTATCGACATGTAAATCTCACCCTGTCGTAGGACCCTATTTTTCAGATCCTAGGCTATAAGAATGTGGCCAATCAGGTTTGGTAATCCTAAAGAGATGTTGGTGTATTTTGATGAGTTTCCGGACGGATAGGGGACGGTATATGTTAGGAAATGTACCGTAGTCTTGGTCGACGAGGGTGGCAGCAGTTGGAAGCCTCATAGGTACGATGCCTGGTTTAGAAAGTTAGGGGATATTTCTACGGGGCCACTGAAGCCCACTGAGATACCCCGCGGGGTAATCCCTAACTAGTGTCATCCCGCTCGGGATTCAGTGGAGGCTGAGGGGTCAGTAACTGGCTCAAGGAATATTCCTGAGAGGACCCCGATCGTGGAGGACATTTATGAGGTCATCGAGATCGAGGCTACCGAGGACGACTAGGTGGAGCCGTCAGCTGACGAGACACTAGAGTACACCGTGGAGGTTTGCTCTGAAACTCTCTCGGAGTACGAGCCATTTGAGGATAATGAGAAGACTGACAATTCCAATAGCTCAACTTAGGAGTCCCTGTCCTTTTGGTCTGATGTTTGATGATGACCTCGATGCCTATTCTTTAGGAGATGGGATGATCCGCTTTTGTATTAATCCTGTCACCCCTGTTGATCAGCTGGATTAGCTTGCCAGCATTTTTATATGAACAGGATAGGGGGTTATGTATATTATTGGCGTTCTCGTTACCATGGTCTTTTTTTATTATTGTACAGAGGAGTTTGTTTATTATCGCTTTCGCTTGCTATCAATATGGTTGGTCTCTCGACCTATGTGAATTTTGGGACCTCGAGAGAGAGTTTATGGTTGTAGGGAGTCGCGTGCTCATGCCCGAAGCGCGGGGCATGACATCCTCGTTTGCTTGGTATTAGAACAAGGTCAGCTCGATCCAAAATTAATTGAGGATTGGAGTGATAAGGAGAATTAAGTTGGGATAAGGACGGGTAGCGAGACCTTACGAGACTTACTAGAATAAGGCACCAGATGCATGGCATATGACTTGGTGCATGTGAATGGCATTTGGTCTTGACAGTATTGTTATGATCTATGAGGATGAAGTTCCATGTTTATCGCCGAAAGTCACTTTGGATTTTGGGCTTGTTGAGTAAATGAGCTTGACTAAATTTGGTGAGCCATTAAAGTAGGCGGAATAGAGTGATAGCCATGGACTGTTTAATGAAGTGTCTATGGAATTTGTTGTGTGGAAGGCTGTTGTATTGTGACTGTTTCTATTAAGGCGTAGTTTGGTAGCTCTGGACTTGGTTGGAGGAATGAGTTACTGACTCCTTGGTGAAATTATGGTGGTCCAGGCTCAGTAAAAGCATACAAGGATGAGTAACCCACCTAGAAGACTTGGAAGGCCCAGGAGCAGAGCCTCTAGTTCGAGGCCACCTGTAGCAGAAGACCCGAGAATGAATGGAGTACTGAGGGCGCTCGAAAGAATTGGCGACCTCATCGATAAGCAGATCTAGGATAAGGATGCTATCATAGCCCAAGCGGTAGGAGCCACAATAGCTGTCGTCAACACCACTAAAGGCAATAACGGGGGCAATAGAAACAATGGCGATCACAACCAGGGCAATGAGTCGGTGAATGCTGGGAAGAAATTATTGTGGCCAGGCAGACAAGCCAGCTGGTCGAATAATTTATCAAGCTAAAGCCGACCCAGTTTGATGGGACTGGAGACCCTGAACTAGCATCGAGATGGATCAAGAAACTTGAGAAGACCTTTGGAGTCTTGAGATGCACGGACGAAAAGAAAGTACTATTGGCAGTGTACCAGTTGAAAGGTACTGCAAATGATTGGTGGGCTGTCACCAAGAATGGAGTCTTTCTAGAAGGAACAGCCTGGACCTGGAATGCCTTTACTACGGCATTCAATGACAAGTACTTCTCGGAGATAACCCGAAAAAGGAAGCAAGTGGAATTCTTATAGTTGCGTCAAAATCAGCTGACCGTAGACCAGTATGAGGCTGAATTCTCTAGGCTGTCAAGGTACGCACCCCGATCGGTAGAGGATCCCCCGGAGAAGGCGCAGAGATTTCAGGATGGACTGAGGCTTGAGCTTCGCAGCCAGATGATTGCCTTGAATTTGAGAACCTACAAGGAAATCTATAAATGGGGACAGATGATTGGGAGGGACCTGAAGGAGAGGAATGTCGCATCTGGATCGCGATTTAATTCATTCAGAGATAATTGCCAAATTGATAAGAGATCAGTGGCTGGCAATAGGCGCTTCATCCCTCCCGTAAGGAAGAACATTGTGAAGCCACCGAATCCCATGAACTAGAGCTGTCGCCTCTACGGCAAGAGGCATGGTAATGGATCATACCCGGCAAGAACTGAAGCATGTTCAAGTGTGGTCAAATGGACCACTAGATGAGGACTTGCCCGAACCAAGCTCTAACTAATAGACCTCAAGGGCAGCAACCACAGGCTGGACCGTCGGCTGCCACTCCCTAATTTGATCAGAATTGGCCCCCAACTCAAGGAAGAGTCTATGTCGTAGCCTGCAGTGAGGCAGAAGAAACGCTGGGCGTGGTCACAGGTACAGTTTATTTGTGTGACCTAGCTGCATATGCTTTGTTTGATCCTGACGCAGCACACTTTTTTGTATCTGCTCGATTTGCTGATTTGGTTGATATGAAGTTAAAATCTTTGAGTGTGATTCTGCATGTTGCCACCCCGTTGAAAGATAATGTGCTGGTTTCGTTGGGCTGTGCTGATTGTAGAATCGTAATTGGCGGTAGCAAGGAGAGTATCGATTTAGCTGTGTTGCCCATGTATGACTCAATGTGATCATAGGAATGGATTGGTTGGGTAAACAAGGGGCAATAGTGGATTGTAGTAGTAGGATAATTCGTTTCTACCCAGAAGGTCGCCCTAGTTTTGAATTTGTGGGAAGTCGAGGAGGGATCTCAATTCCTTTAGTCTCGTCTCTTGAAGTGACGAAGTTGTCAATTGAAAAATGTCAGGCGTATTTGGTCGCAGTTGTGGACATGACTGCCGAGGAGCCTAAACTAGAAAGCATCCTGGTAGTGCGTGAGTTTCCTAACATATTTCCTCAAGAGTTGTCTGGGTTGCCACCAGAGCGAGAGATAGAATGCATGATTGAGTTAGCTCCCGGGACGGAGCCGATCTCGAAGGCACCCTATAGGATGTCCTTATCAGATCTGAAGGAGTTAAAGGTGCAAATGCAGGAATTGTTGAATAAAGGGTTTATTCCACCAAGTGCTTCACTGTGGGGAGCATCGGTGTTGTTTATAAGGAAAAAGGATGGATCCTTGCGTCTATGCGTCGACTATAGACAATTGAATCAAGTGACAGTGAAGAATGAGTACCCACTGTCAAGAATTGATGACTTATTTGATCAATTGCAAGGAGCTGCGATATTCTCTAAGATTGACCTGAGGACTGGGTATCATCAGGGGAGAATTAAGAAGGAAGACATACCTAAGACCGCTTTTAGGACAAGGTATGGTCATTACGAATTCACTATGATGCCTTTTAGACTGACCAATGCTCCAGCCGCATTTATGGATTTGATGCATCGGGTGTTCAAGGAATTCTTGGATAGATTTGTTATAGTTTTTATCGACGATACCCCAATTTACTAAAGGAGTAACGAAGAACACGAAGAGCATCAGAGGATTGTTTTGCAAACCTTGAGAGAACACTCGTTTTACGCTAAGTTTAGCAAATGCGAGTTCTGATTGAATAAAGTGGCATTTCTTGGCCATGTGGTATCTAAAGAAGGGATTGCGGTGGATCCGGCGAAGATCGAAGCCATTATGAATTGGCCTAGACCTACTACGGCCACGGAAGTCCGAAGTTTCTTAAGATCGACAGGATATTACAAACGTTTCGTAGAGAAGTTTTCATCCAAAACTATTCCCCTGACGAGATTGACTAAGAAAGAAACGAAATTCGAATGGACGGATAAGTGCAAAAGGAGTTTCCAAGACCTCAAGCATCGGTTGACAACCGCACTGGTGTTGACGGTTCCATCAGGACCTGGAGGTTATGAGATAAATAGCGATGCTTCGCTAAAGGGACTAGACTGTGTGCTAATGCAACATGGAAGAGTAGTGGCCTACGCGTCCCGACAATTAAGACCGCATGAGATGAACTATCCGACTTACTATTTGAAATTAGCAGCAATCATCTTTACTCTGAAAATCTGGAGGCATTATTTGTGTGGCGAGAAGTTCCAGATTTACATTGACTATCAGAGCCTGAAGTTCCTGTTTTCCCAAAAGGAACTGAATATGAGGCAGCGTCGATGGATAGAGCTGCTTAAGGATTATGATTACAACATACTGTATTATCCTGGGAAAGCGAATTGAGTCGCGGATGAGCTCAACCAAAAATCGAATATTGCCTATCTCCCGGTAAAAGGGTGGTCGTTATTTGAGAACTTAAGGGATTTTGAGTTCAGATTGGAAGTCTGTCAGTTATCCAGTTTGATGGCCACACTGAGAATAGAACCTGAGATTCAGGAAAGGATAAAAGCCTTGCAGCATACGGACCCAGAAATTCAGAAAATCCTGGAGATGGAGGCGACAAAAAGGAAATCAGAATTTCAAGTGTTAGAGGATGGAATTTTGTAATTTTGAGGACGTCTATGCGTGCCAAAGGACGAAGAACTCAAGGAAAGGATTTTATCAGAGGCTCATAGGAGCAATTATAGTATTCACCTAAGAAGTACAAAGATGTATCAAAACTTGCGTCAACATTATTTATGGAACGGGATGAAAGTGGATGTGGCGAAGTATGTGGCAACGTGCTTGACATGCCAACCGGTGTAGGCCCAATACTATAAGCCTGGGGGATTATTACAGCCGCTTGAAATTCCTGAATGAAAATGGGAGCACGTAATGATGGATTTTGTTATGGGACTTCCAAGGAGCCAGAGAGGCCATGATTCTATTTGGATAGTTGTGGACAGATTGACCAAGTCCGCACACTTCATTCCTATGCGAAAGGATTTCACGTTGGATAGATATGTCGAGTTGTATACTTGACAGATTGTGAGACTACATGGAGTATCTATGACGATCACATCAGACGAAGATCCCGAGTTCACAGCGAACTTCTGGAAAAGTCTTCAAAATGCCATGGGAACTCGACTGCAATTTTGTACGACATACCATCCACAAACGGACAGACAATCGGAGAGGACGATTCAGATGCTCAAGGACATGTTACGAGCGTGTGTGATAGACTTTAAAGGTGGATGGGAGGATCAACTGCATTTGATAGAGTTCGCATATAATAACAGCTATCAGTAGAACATTCGAATGACATCGTTCGAAGCGCTTTACGGAAGAGCTTGCAGAACCCCGATTTGCTGGGACGAGGTTGGAGAAAGAAGTATCACCGACCCAGAAATGGTAGAGGAATTGGTGGAAGTGGTGAAGATAATTCGGGATAGATTGAAGACGGCACAGAGTCGTCAAAAAAGTTATGCGGATAAACGATGTAAGCCTTTGGAGTTTCAAGTATGCGATCATATTTTCTTAAGATGTCGCCAATGAGAGGATTATCACGATTCGGAAAGAAAGGAAAACTAAGCCCAAGGTACGTAGGTCCATTTGAGATTCTAGAGCAGATTGGGACCTTAGCCTACAGACTAGCCTTACCGCCTAATCTATCCCAAGTGCACAACGTCTTCCATGTGTCCATGCTACGGAAGTATGAACCGGACCCGACGCATGTGCTGGACTACGAGGTTATAGAAGTGGATGACAGAGTATCCAACGTGGAGAAGCCAGTTAGGATCGAAGATCGAAATGAGCAAATTTTGAGGAATAAAATGACTCATTGGTCAAAGTTGTTTGGGAGCACCATGGAACCGAAGGCGCTACGTAGGAAAGCGTGGAAACGATGAGGCATCAATACCCTCATTTATTTGAGTAACGGGTTTATTGTAAATTTCGAGGACGAAATTTTTGTAAGAGAGGAAGAGTTGTGACATTCTGATTTTCCTGTCATTTCAAGACTCATTAATGAGAATGTATCTAACGATGTATTTCAATCGTATCTCGCTCGGATTTGATCAATCTCGAGTTGACTGACCAACAGGGAAAGGCTAACGCGAGGTAAGATACATGGACCTAGGGAACTAGAATAGGAAATGGCAGTTTGACCATATGGATTATCGAGGGGACATTTAGAGCCATAAAAGGCCAATCTAAGAACGATTAAGGATTGTATTTCTAGCGTTATACGATTGGAGCGCGGGTGATGCCGCTTAACCAATGTATAATTTGCAAAATTTTTCTAAAACGAACAGTTATGATCAAGACCGTCGAAACTAGTGATAGACCCTCGCAATTACATGACAACCAAAGTCACCATGAATTGACGAGCCCTAATTTTGATGTGAATCACAGGGTCGATACGTGAACGTTTGTAAAAATCGCCCGTCAGTTCGAGATAGGCTGGAACCACATCTGATAGAGAAATGATTCAATAACGAGTCTCGAAATTTGAAAATGGAGAATCAAGAATTTCAACATTACAATTGGATTGGCCGTTGTCTTATCGAAGAAATTTGGAATCAGAAAAATGATGTTCCGGATATCGAGAGTAAAAATTACTATTTTACCCCTCAAGCCTTGGCCTTGCATTTATAGTTAGACAAGGGCATTTTGGTCATTGAAGCCCCATTATTGCTGTCAAAAATTTGATAAATTGACAGCCATTGGATGAAGCATTGATTGACACATGGACAAGTGTCAAAGGATTAAACCTTGATATTGATAGGAACACTTTTAACCTACCATTCAAACATGATTGACTCTTGAAATTGAGTGTATACCTCACTCTCTCTCTCCTTGGCCGAACACCCCCTTATTCTGCCCATCTTCTTCTTCTTCTTCTCTTCCTACCAAGAGCTGTACCACCAATCAGGTTCTGCCGCTGTAGTCGCCACTCCCGACTGTCGTCTCCTGCCACCGCCTGGACCCGAACCGATCACCAGCCCCTTCCTCATCCTCTTGCTGACATTCTCCAAGTGAAATCACGGCATTTGACCACCTGAGGACCCCCGGCCGGCCATTCTTCCAGAAGTCGACAAAAACTGTCGCAGCTGGAGGTAAGCCACTGTTTAGACTGCGTAGGACCCCGAATCCTTTCAATTTTTTGACCAAATTTTGTGGACATCCAGAGGACACATAGACTGGGCTATGGTAAAAATTTTGGAGGAATTTGATTGAGTTTTGACCCTAAATGGGTCTTGTGTTTGAAAGGCAGAAAATTGATCGTCGGAGGACCTAGAGGAACCAGCGATGTTCAAGGACTTTCCGGCGTCGCCTTAATTTCAAACTTTCGATGAGGCTCTCTAATATCTAGAACTAAGTATTTGCAAGTAGATTGATGGATAGATTGAAGATTAAGATTGGTTTATGGGATGATTAGTTGGGAACTAAACAGAACCGAAAAATGCCCTGTTTAGTTCTGTTCATGCCGAGATCATGGGAGTTATTTGGGATTCAAATGAGCTCAAATTTCATTTTTGAGATGTATGAGGATGTCAATTAGGTTCATGCTTTATGGATTGATGAATTGAACAAGAAAAATTGACGATTAGATGAATTTCCTTAGGTTGCACGGTTGAATTGTTCTTGGGCTAATTAGACCGAATCCTTGGAGTACTTGGGAAGAGATTTTGTTGAGTTAAGCTTGAGGTAAGGAGTTTCTAAACCTTGGCTAGGAGGATTGGACTCAATTGGGTGAATTGAGCGTGAATTTGATTGAGTTCCTAGGAGTTTATGGAGAGATTGTCCTTATGCGTCCTTGAGAGATGTAGACGGCTTGTATGCTTGACAATGCTTGTGGCATGGAATGATTATCGCATTTGAATGTCGAATTTAATTGCCTCGCATGCCATTGATGTGTTGCTCGTTGCATGAGTTTGAAATTGAGCATGTGATATTAATTGAAATGAGCATGTGGCATGTCTGAGAAATTGTGGCACCCTGAGGCGTTAAGACACGAGGTTGTGTGAATGGATGCCTCGAGGCGCTGAAGCGCGGGGTTTGAATTGAATGACACCTTGAGGCATACGAGACGCGGGGTTGAAATGGCTAATGTCCTGATGCGTTGAAACGCGGGAGGAAGTTTGAGATGTGTCGACACAGGCTTAGAGTGAAATTGAAAACCCGATACGTTTACGCAGGTTTGTCAATGTGATGGTCTGAGAAGTATTTACGCGGACCAAGCATAAGGCATTCTAAACGCGGGCGTGAAAATGAGAAGGACTGGAAGGGTAGAAAGTGTGTTTTGGCATGGCAATGTGTGTTTGATTCTAGTAATGTGATATGACACCATGACTGCATGCCTGACACTTGTTTCCTCCGCATGTTATATAATGGCTGCTGAATGTTTCATGTGATTGTATGTGCGCTTGCCTTGATTGCATTTTCCTGAGTGTACGGTCAGCCTAACCTAGGGTTAGGACCTATCTTACCGAGATGTAAATCTCACCCCGCTGTGGGACCCTATTTTTCAAATCCTAGGCTGTGAGAATGTGGCCAATCAGGTTTGGTGATTCTAAAGAGATGTCGGTGTATTTTGATGAGAACCCGGACGGACAGGGGACGGTATATGTTAGGAAATATACCGTGGTCTGGGTCGACGGGGGTGGCAGCAATTGGAAGCCTCATAGATACGAGGCCTGATTTAGAAAGGTAGAGATGTTTCTATAAGGCCACTGAAGACCACTGAAGTACCCCGCGAGGTAATTCCTAACTGGTGTTATCCCGCTCGAGATTCGATGGAGGCTAAAAGGTTAGTAACCGGCTCGAGGAATATTCCTGAGAAGATCCCAACCCTAGAGGACACTGATGAGGTCATCAAGATCGAGGCTACCGAAGATGACCTGATGGAGCCGTCAGCTGACGAGACACTTGAGGACACCGTGGAGGTTTGCTCTGAGACTCTCTCGGAGTACAAGCCATCTGAGAATGCTGAGGAGACTAACGATTCCAGTAGCTCGACTTAGGAGTCTCTGTTCTTCTGGTATGATGTTTGATGATGACCTCGATGCCTATTCTTTGGGAGATGGGACGATCCGTTTTTCTATTGATCCAGTCAACCCTGCTGATCAGTTGGATTAGCTTGCCAGCGCTTTTGTATGAACAGGATAGGAGGTTATGTATATTACTGGCGTTCTCGTTACCCAAGTCTTTTTTTTATTATTGTACGCAGGAGTTTGTTTATTATCGCTTCCGCTTGCTATCAATATGGTTCGTCTCTCGACCAATGTGAATCCTTGGACCTCGAGAAAAAGTTTATGCTTGCAGGGAGTCGTGCGCTCGTGCCCAAAGCGCGGGTCGTGACAGAATTAGTCCAAGATTGTGCCTTAATTAGGTGGAAAGAGAATGAAATGTGCAGGTTGTTGAGGTTGAGGGAAGTCAGCCACCAAACCGAACAAGAGAGCCTATTGGTAAAAGGATCAGACGATACGATTATGGTCTTTTCACCGAAACGCACAGGAATGACAGTTCTAAATGTGAGTTTTGTACTAATCATGCATTTATATGGTATATGAATTTGTTGACATTAATTTAATATGTATTTCTTATTGTAGCCAGGATTTTCAATATAGGTGCTTATCAGTGAAGGTGTCCCAATGAAGGGATAGGTAGATATTACAAATTCTCCAATCAAAATAAGAGTCAATGGTTGCGCCAAAAAAGACTGCTTCCAAGAAGAAGACAGTGGGTCCTGCTCCAAGGAAGCGAGATCCATCAAAGCGAAGTGTTTCTTGCACTACCAAGCACTACCAATGAACCCGTACCACCAATTAGAAAGAGTGTCAGGCTTATGAATCAAGTCAGACCATGAAAATGAGTAAAAAGATGGGAGACCACTGCTTTTTGTATTTTTGTTAATCAAAAGATTTTTAATTTAGGAGCAGCCACTAATCTTTTTTGATAGGTAGATTAGATACCCAAATAAAGTATGAGAGAATACTTTATTTTCTACTAACTAGAAATTTAGGTTCGGGGACTTAATTATGTTCATTTTTCAATTAACACCCTTTCGGTACCATTCTTGTGAAATTTTTCTTGATTGGCAAATTACATTTATTTCAATGAATGAATTAAGGTGCAATTTATTTTTTTTAGAATTTTCTTGATTAAATGATTGTCATGCAAATGCAACTATATGACACGAGTGGTGATGACATGAAACTATATGATGAGAAAAATAACCCTGCATGATGACTTTAAAAAAATCAAATTTTAATGCAAGAAAAATGTGAATTCTAAGCTAAATGACGTGTGACATGAATTATGAATGAGCCAAAATAACATGGCATAATAATGCACGAACGACGGGTAATATGCATGGAATGCAAAAATTATGACTACCCTAAATGACATGCAAGATGATTCACTAAAAGGATGGCATGAATGATTTTAAAGAAAAATTTAAATTTAATGCAAATGAACATGATTTCTATTTTAAATGACATGGCATGGAATTTGCAAAATCAATGCATGAATGACAATCAAAAATGTGATCTACCTTAGGTGTGCGAAAAATATGAACCTAGCCTAGATGACTTGCAAGGTGACATAAAAATATGAATAGATGGCAATACACATGAATACTATGCACATGAATCATGACGTGTGAGAATGCACGACAATTAAACTATATGGTAAGCAAAATGAAATGCCATTACTTTTAGTGAATTTTCGGTTTTTATGATGAATTGGCTCAACTATTAACACAAATTGATTAATTAAAATTTAATTTATATTAAAAGCTCAATTGGGATGTAATTTCTGAAAAATTTCATTTAAAGTCACGACATGATTATTTTTTTTTGTGTTTTCACGATTTTTTTTTGTTTTTATTTTTTTTATGAGAAATGAATCAAATAAAAGTATAATAGACCTTGAGCATAATACACCTTAAATTTCGAAATTTTCAATGAATTCGCTTCGTACCCTGGGGGTCGAGTTAGAAGGTAATTTATTCACATCGTACCCTGGGGTCGAATCAAATAGTAAGTTATGAAATTTGTCAATTCGGTCCCAAAGTTTTGGGATAGGCTAGAGAAATTGATGTGCGGATGACGTCGTCCCTCGGGGGTAAAGTTAGATAGTCATCACATTGCACCAATTCCAAGGTACAAGGCACAAGGGAGCATGTATTATACTCAAGGTAAATTATAGAATTATTTGAATTAAAATAAAAATGAAAGTGATTTTCAGCCCAAGCTAGGGTAGGTACCGAAATTTTAAAGGGGGTAAGCCCCTATCCACAAAGGATTGCATCTTTTAAATTAGGAAAATTTTCTTTCAAGGTATGAAGTGAATTTTTTTAGATAATTCTCCAGATTTTCAAAGATATCTTCTGTTGGGTGAAATCTTGTTCAATATGTTTAAATTTCCGAAAAGGTTCAGACGCAATCTTGAGATAATTAGAATATTTCGAATGATATGCATAATATCTCCAAGATAAGATTATTTCAAAACTGGGATTTCGAGATACATCATATATTTCACAAACGTGCATCGACAGGCTCTAAACATACTCAATATTCCCCCAAGATACAATCCGTAATTTCCAGGATATGATTTAATGTTCCAAATTGCATGAAATTTGAATCAAAAGAAACATTCAATATTCTGGCAATTCCACTCAAGGTCGAGAATGTGTACGTGATGACCAAATTAGTCCCAAGTTTAGCGAACTCAGACTTAATATCTCCTGATCAATTTTGAAAATTTTAACAATACCTGCAAATTGGGTTCTATGCTTTCGTTTGCTTAGGCTCATGATTTTTTTCAATTAATTTTCAAATAGCACATACCAACACACGAGTTGACCAGCCGTGATTACCAAAATCTCGAATCATAGACATCATTCCAATCCATGCATGTTCAAATTGCAAAAATTGCAACAACAAATGAAGGGACATTCAAAAATCTTCATGCAAGAATCACAATCAGAAATGTTCGAAAGTCTCACTCTTTAGTGCGAGAACAAAAGGTCCATGACAAGCAATCACTCCATGATATATCAAGATATGCAAGAACGCTCAGCGAAGTATGCAAGTTGTTCAAATAGGCAAGCAAATAATCAATGAATAGAAAATTTACCTTGAATCGAATGTCGACCGAGCAAACTGAACTCGCACGAAACTTGAATGTGCAGCTCGAAATTTCAGATTGATCGGCTATGGAATTAGTTCCCGAACAAGATCAATTTTCAGTGGACTCCTAAGATGTTGTGGCCCAAGCAGACAAGCAACAACTTTGCAAGCGTCGAACGTAAACACCACGAAGAAACTGCAAAAAGAAAAGAAAAAAAAACACCACGAGCTATGGCGTGATTATTGCTTCAAATAGTGGCGAACTCTGCACCGGATAGTGAATGAATTTCTGCACAAACAGAGTTTGAACATGGCCTGGGCAGCAACTCCAAAAAACGCTTGGTCAATCACGATGCAATGGACTATGGCACGCAAAAGTGATAGTGCACGAGGGCTTCTCTTCTCACCCGGATCTTTGTAGCTTTCTGGTACAGGGTTTTTTGTTGATCTCCCTCACGTTCTCACTTTTTTTAAAAAAAATTCTTCTCTGTGGACGTCTTCTTTGGCTCCTCCCTCCCCGTTCTGATGTGAAAGAGACCCTCCTTATAAGCAAAGATTGTTGGGATCTTTTTAAAAGAAACAAAATCTTAACCTTCTCTTTCTTTTGAACGTGGATACTTGGAAAATTTTGTCCATATCTATGCATTTTCCTTCTCTGCACAAAAATATTCCACGCAAATTCCTTTTTGAAGCGGATCTCCTTGCTTTGCCGTTCATATAATGCTAGATGTAGGCCCTCATAAGAATATTTCATCTCATATCTTGAGATAAAATATCCTCAATGAAATCTCAAGATTTGATAACAAAATGCTGAATTATTCTCCAAGTTTCATTTGCAAATTGGAATTACACGAATTTTTTCTATAATATTGTGCTCAGCCAAATTTTACGTGCATGGGCTTTTGTGCAATTTTGAGCTCAAGTCGAGCAAATGATTAATTAAAAGCCTTTAACATTTAAATGAGCATAAATGGGGTAAATTAAATCTTAAAATAGATCCAACCCTAATGTGAAGTTTGGCACACCATTTTAGGTAAAAACTTCGAGTTCACTTTAGTCTGATCATCTGTCTCAACTTAGCTCAATGGACTTACCTCTGACTCTAAACGCAAATAGCATGATTGAATATAAATATGCAATGCGTGAGAATTATTTATTATATATGTTTTTATTTTTTTGCGATAATTATGACTAACTCTCATTTTATGAAATAAATTAACATCTAAAAATCGAAATGTAGGTTTCAACACAAGTACATGTTTCCCACAATGTCAACTATGGTGGGCTGAGAAACTTCTTCTCATCGCAAACATTACATTTGAACATAAAATAGACTACACAAGACAACGATATCATAGCGACTACGATAAAACTTTCTTTCAAATTTCATGCTTGAAAATTCCTTCATCAACTGCTTGGCTAGAGAAGCTAAACCCTTCATTTCAGCTTGCATTGAGTTGACATCCTCGAACTCGTCCATTAACGTAGGTGAAGGTTCATGTTGTCATTCAAGTAGTTCTAATATCACCTCTCTGGTGGACCGAAGATTCTTGCATTGACCTATTTGAAATAGTCGCATTTCAAGCCTTTTCTATAACGGCCGCATCCATGGAATCTTCTGCTAGGATTCAATCGAGTCCAAGATGTTCTTCTTGGACTCGGGAACCCACAAAAACAGTAACACTCAGCTTCTTCTTCATTTGGTCCAAACGAATTAGAGCCACTATTAAAGCTCATGCCCTCCATTTACAAGCTCATGCCCTCCATAAAAAAGAAAAGAATGCAGCACCAAAAATGAAGATAGAGATTAATCCTGAGAAATATAATTCAAGTACCTCAAACGTCTCCTCAGTGATTGCGTCTTTAATTAACCGTCGTAAGCGCTCAACCGACTCCTCTTCCTCAAACAACTTCAAGGAATCACAAAATCAAGCGATCTCCTTTAATACATGAAGCACACAAGCATCCCAAAAGAACATCATTAAAATGAAAGCAAATGCATGTGAAGCACACAACCATCACCAACTCACTGACTCCATCAATCATACCCAGAAATAAAACTACAAACCATCCAAACTGATACGATCAACAAACCAACGAAGAGAGGATTGAACCATCATCTCGGATTTAACCGCGAGATCCCTATGATTGCCAGCGCAAGCTGAATTAGTCCGCGAATTAGGGTTCTCATTGCCGGTGGGGTTTCCAATTAGGGTTTTTGCTACAAGTTAAATAATTTTTGGTCTTTTAGGTTTCTTATTTGGGGCCAAGTGAATAAATGACGTCATTTCTCCAAAGGAAACTGATGTGGATCTCCGGCGACCCATGTCACGCCCCGAACCTATCAGACATGCAAAATCCCACCAAGGCCGTCTTGTCTCGGTGGTACCCAGGATCCGTCGACCAACAATTTATAAATTCTAAATGATATAAATATACGGAAGCGATGAAATTTCTCCATACAATTTAGACTTAAGATGACTCAGGACATAAGGTACGCCTTCTTATAAACACCGACTATAGGTTCTGAGGATACAACTCTAACTTCAAGGTGACATGAAATCCCTAAAGTCACAAAAGTGTAAATCTGTTTCCTATAATTATTTCTTCAAATACCGATCATTGGCAAGCTCATATTTTCATCCTTTGGGACCTGAAAAAGTTAATCACGCGATGGGGTGAGATATAAATCTCAGCAAATTCACCGCAAACCTAGACCAGGCCATTAGTCCTCCCAGATTATGCAATAAAACAATAGACAATGATTCATTGATAAAACAACGCATGACGATAAAACATCAAGTCACATCGATACGTCATGCATAATGCAATCACGAATCGAGGACAATCATATCATCACAACTAAGCTTTATACTAGCGCAACCTTAAGTTCATAAGCAAAGGTGTGTCCTCTATTTCATCACAACTTTCAATTCCAATGGCCAAGTCCGTGTCAATACGCATCAGACTAATCACAAATTTAATCCTAATGGCCAAACCCGCGTTAATACGCATCAAGTTAATCACAAATTTAATTCTAATGGCCAAGCCCACGTTAATACGCATCAGGCTAATCACAAATTTAATTCCAATGGCCAAGCCCGCGTCAATACGCATCAGGTTAATCACAAATTTAATCCCAATGGCCAAGCCCGCGTTAGTATGAATCAGGCTAATCAAGATCTCGATTGGCAACCCGCGTTCTGACGCATCAAGTTCCAAAGGTCATTTCGATACTTGTGTCGACACGTATCAAGATTATCCCGCGTTTTAACGCATCAGAATATCAATTCTCTTTTCAATAGCTATGTCCACGTCAATACACCTCAGGCTCGGTCCGCGTCAATACGCTTCAGACCATCAAATTGACAAATTCGAGTTAAACGCATCAGGTTTTCAATGTCATTCCCGGTCTGTGTCGACACATAATCAATCTCGTCCCACGTCTCAACGCATCATGACATTAGCCACCACAACCTCGCGTCTCAACGCATCAGGGTACTAGCTATCACAACCCCGTGTCTCAATGCATCAGGGTGCTACAAGTTCTTAGGCTCACAAATTAAACTCTCCTCTTAAGGAACTTCATAATCGAGTACAATTTTTATCAGCCAAGTAATAAATCATTGTCATGCGAGACGTCAACACCATATGTCACATAGTCATATCAACATCCATGTCAATCGAATGTACACAACAACAATTTAGCCATGAGAGTTATAATATCTCATCATCAGGAGTACACACGACTCAAACCTCCATTATCTCAGTCGATCATGAATAATCAATGCAATAGACTCCCAAATTCATCAATATATCATCCAAATGCATCCAGTAGTGTCCTAACTTCCTAGCAAAGGTTTAGGAGTCACTCACCTTTCAATTTAATCCATAAAATTCCCTCCAAGACTCCTCCAAGGATTCGGTTCCTTTGATCCCAAAATAGGACAGTTGTGCAACCCAGTGCAAAGTTCATCAAACGATCAATTTTCTATTCCAATCAACAATTCACAAAGCATACACCTCCTTAACATCTCAATTAACAATCTAGTATGTCTTAACGATGAATTTAAAGCATGGCGACACCTCCCACAGCCCTCAAAGGGCTCGGTTCATCCAAATCGAAACAGGACAGAATTCAGTTCTGCCCTCTACCTCCTTAATTAATCCATAATTCAACTCCAAATCTTGATTTACCAAAAAATCAACTTGCTAACATGTCCTACTACATCTATAGGAGTCTTACCAAAAATTTTGGAGCAAGTCGAAGTCTTGAAGTGCCGCAAACTGCCTTGGTTCTACTCAGTCCATCGGCGACAGATTCTGCTCCACAGAAATCCTCACAAATCAACCATGGAAACCCATCTAAACCCAATCACACTCATAATTTCAGCTCAGCCAACATAATTACTATAAGTTAAGAAGTTCTCACCTAAAATTTGAAGCAATTTGAAGTCCGAAAGACCCCGGAACAGGTCTTTCCCTAAAACCTGTCAAAATCTGACCTCGTCTGACATCTACCTACTCAAACAGACCTACAGGACAAACGGGTGGGCCAAATGGAGCTTATAATATGTCCCTAGAACCACAAGACAATAAGTTTTCGGATGGAAGTAGTCTTATCTCAATCCGATATTGGACGATAAATATATGGCCGGAACAGTGATGCAGTCAGGACAGGACAACAAGCTAACGACGGGTCTTCTCGACCAAGATTAAGAAAACGAAAAGGAAGAGAGGAAAGAGAGAGAAAGCGCCAACCAAAAATGAGAGGAAGAGAGAGAGAGAGTTTGGTCTTTAATCCGTCTTGATCAACAAGATTGAATGGCAGGTTAAAAGTTGCTCACTAAATGCCCATCCACCATCCATTGACACTTGTCCATATGTCAATCAAAGCTCATCCAAGGGCTATCATTTTTCTTGATTTTCGGCAGCCTATAGGATGTGGTCAATGACCAAAATGCCTTCATTCCATTTATTAAGGCAAGGTTAAGGCTTGAGGGGCAAAATGGTAATTTTACCCTAGACGTCCGGAACGTCGTTTTTCTTATTCCAATCTTCTTCGATGAGGCGACATCCAATCCAATTATAACGTTGGAATCTTTTATTTTTCATTTTTCAATTTTGAGATTTCATTTCATATCTCAAGTCTCGAGGGGGCGAAAATTCGGAATGTCACAACTCTTTCCCCTGAAGAAATTTCGTCCTCGAAATTTGCAACCTTCTAACCATCCAATTCTTTGGGGTATTGGCGTATCATCGCATCCTCATTCTTCCGAATAATTCCTTTCATGACTTGACGATCTTACTTGTCCTTTCCGACTAAAGCCATCTTTCCCTAGGACTTGTCTCCTTGTATTCTCAATTTGTATTTGCTTCTCTCCATTCTCTTTCGATATTCATAACATCTGTCAGTAGTTCATCCTCCAGCGTTCACCTCATCTCTTCTATTTGTCCATCACCATTATTACTAAACCTTTGCCAAAATGCACTCTTTAATGTCCATACCATTCGGCGTCTCAATCCTTTCAAGGGCATGTCTTTTTCTTGTCGGCATGTTTAATACTTGACCTCATGTTCGACTAACCAAACTTTCAATCCATTCTATCGATAATATCGATGCAAATCTGGCACACCTTTGTGCCATCCTAAGGGATACCATAATTCTCCCTTTGAATTTCTGATAAGGCCATTTCTTTAAGTTCCTTTTCAATATTGGACTCGTACTCTCGTCCATGGGACTTTAAGGTTTCAACCCTCAACTTTGAGGTTTCTTTCCCAGTATCCGAAAATCTGGATTTCCTCCATGTTCTATCTATTTCCATAACCCCTTAAATGCCGGGTATGTTCATCGCGGCATCTCAATTTCTTTCTGACTTCAAGCTTGATGCTTCAAGTAGTTATCAAACTAGTCAATTGGCAACCTTCCAATTTATGAGTTGAATCTCTTATTTCCTTGGGCAAAGCCTATCCTTTATCCGCCAAATACACGATGCTCAATTTTCACTTATATGCATTCGCTACTTACATCACCCTTTTCTAGGCGATATAGGATATTTCATCCTTAGTCCTTAAGCAATCTCCTTCACACACGTTGTTTCTCATTCAAATTTTTTTTTCTGGGCAACCACATACCTCAAATTCTTATGGTTTGTGTAAACTTGAAACCTCTCCATGTGAGTTGTGTTTTTCAATTTTGTCACAAGAATATTTGCAAGCCAACTCCAACCACGCATTATACGTTCCAACTCATGTAACTTTACTATCACGACGTATTCTCATAGTCCAATTCAGTTTGTCTTACTACACCTCAAATTTCCTTTCTACGTCATGTCATTATGATTCATTCGACCCCTTTTTAATTCCAAATAGGAACACTATTATCGGCGTAGTCATTAACGTGACTTAAGTTCTCAAAAACTCTTTTCGTATTCATTCATCCATGAAATTGCTTTTGTGGGAAATCTTCTCCCGATACATCCATAACAGTTCACCAATTCCAGGAACTTTCAATTTCCGCAACGCATATCGATCTTAGTCGATTCATCACTTATTCCATTCCTCAAGGGCTCCATAGGGATTTCATTTCCTAGAAATTTCACTATTGAGGAATCTTACCTCATCAGGCCCACAACTCGTGCTCTTCACAATTAGCAGCACACAACGAGCATTTCCTTAGAGTCCGTAGGATACTCTCGAAAGTTATTCATGTTTCTCATGACTCCTTAAATAAGTCTATTCATCGTCTCTAAGGACGGTAACAATCAATCCAATTATTCATTGGATACTCAATCTGACTTTTATCAGTTTCTTTCTACCATGTGTCGAATCTTCAATCTGTTCTTCATACTTTTCACTTGAGAGCTCAAACCTTGGCCCTCTACACTCATAAGTCCCCATTTGAACTACACAACATTCTATTCATTGTCCCTCTTTTCTCAGGAAGCATTAGTGTCTTGACTTCTCGGTTTCACAACCAGTTAATGCAACCTTATCTCAATTTCATCCATTCAACTGAACCTCGACACCATCTTGGAATTCAACATCGTCTACAAGACAGTCTCCTGAATTTAACTTCCCTTACAGCAATTATTCAAGTTCTGCGTCGTCTTTCTCAGTCTAAACGCTCCATCTTAATATCAAGATAGTTAGAATTTTCTCTTCCTTCCACACTAGAGTTTCTTACCATGTGAAAGAAGCTATACACTTCAGTGGCATTCTCTTATTTCAAATCCACCATGTCATTCATATTCCATAAGACGTCAATCTTGAAGTCTGCGCCAACGGCGGTGTTTTACTTGAGAACGTAGATGCCACCATACTCGGCATTCTTCTTCCCATAATTTAGTCACCTCAAGTGACAAATCTATTCGTCCTTGGTTTCCACCAATTCACGTATCAAATAATCGATTAGATTACCTCAATTTACTCTGCAATTACTCTCTAAGAGCTCTTTTCGTTTCCTCAATCATTCACTAGAATTATGAACAGCCAGGACTATCCAGTCCATTCACTTTTCTTTTCATCAACGACCATCTCATGGTCCAATCTTCTTTAAGAGTGACGCCCTACCCTTTAGGGGCGATAACACACAATACAACTTCTAGTGGTCTAGATTTATGCTCAATTAATCTCATAAAATCATCATTGTCAAACAACTGACAGATCTCTTTCCTCAACTTTTCCAACGACGGAAGGAACGACATGTCAGTCTCTCATTACGAGACTTGCGACAAGGTAACAACCATCTCTCGCAAGTACGTTTCATGTTTCAAAATGAATATCTCTTTACTCGTAATCCATGAGCATGAGTTCTCTTCTTTTACTGAGTCCCATTACCATTCCTCAAAATTAGGAAGAACAACTAGCCATAAGGCTTTCAAACTCCAATCCACTCGGGGATTTACTTATCTTATTCAAGGGTCATTGACCACCTTTACTATATGCTTAAACGATCTTGAGAACTCTATCTCACACTAGTCGATCATCCTCTGATCCTTGCAAAAGTATTAGGATCCAAGCAATTTTTGTTCTCAAGCAATCCAAGGAAAGCACTTCCATTAAACAATTCAATAAAGATAGTCCAGGCAAATATCATGCCTCCGAGGAAACCCTTTCTCTGGTGACCTTTCACCAATTATCAACAACATCTTAAGGCTACAATCTGCCGGGGTCACTTTCTTTCCTTAGTGTACCCAAAACCTCTAAGGTTTCCTTACCAAGATCCCCAATCCAGAGGGAGACAACTTCAAATCTCATCCATCATTCAAACTTAGTCAATCTCAACCTTATATGGCTTCACAAGCTTTTCAAAACTATCGTGGTTCTTCCCACGCATTCAATTTAGAAAGGATTAACTCGGAGTCACCTTTCTCGTGACTTCTATCATTTAACTCATCAGCACTAGCTTTAATCGTCTCAGCGACTTAGGTATAATGACAGCTCCTTCTCGAGTCTATCTACACATCCACTTTTCTCATTTCCGATTAAAGTTCTCACGGCCCCTTATCACACTTGCGTCTCGCACGATTAACAAATCGAGCCATATTCTCTTATAGTACTCATACTCCAGTCGCTCATCTTTACTCAATTCTATGATCCATCTCAATTCTTGGATCTTCTCATATCTTACATACTCGAGCCCAATGCTCTTCTGCAACCATATTGTGGTCGTTCAACATCATTAAGTCATAATGTTACTTTGAACCACTACGATTCCCTCTAGGAATCAAAGACTTAAGTTAGCTAAGTCTAGCAGTCTTAGACTGGTCATCTCATTATATTTCACCATCAACCATCAGTGGTTTCTAAACAATTCTCAACTTGTTGCTCATTATACAAGGATTCCAAATTGTCCTTAAGCAGCAACCATTCATCAAACAGTCTCAACAAGGCAATTTCTCACTTAACAGCTAAATGTCAGGCAAGCCTCAACTAGGCTAAAACTCAACTAGGTCAACACCCAACAAATACTCAAGGCATCACTTCTATAACTCAATCGTCCATACCATAAGCATATAGCATTTGCCACTCTGTCATAAACGCAACAAGCTATCTCATTCTTAACAAACATCAGTTCAATGGGTATAAACCCCACTGGTCATCTCACCTCTCAGTTATACCTTGGTCAAGCTAATCACATGATGCCAATCAGAAAACATGCTTAACAGGCCCATCACAAATATCACTTTTCTTTTTCAAAGGGCTTCCACTGCTAAGCACGAAGTTTTTAACCGTGCCAGTCATAGGCGCCATTACACATGTCATGCCACTTTCAATCATTTTTTTCAAGAATTAATCCCGTGCCATACATCTCTTAACCACAATTGGACTCAACCTAATACCTAGACTTTCCCTTTTAAGTTATGACTTGGGTCATTCCTGTTTCTTGCCATCCTAGAAGCCTGCCAGGAGCTGCTCCTTGTCCGGACTTCTCTGTCTCGACGATTACTCCCCGCCTTTATCAGTCCTGGCCGTTGTAAGTTGTCCCAAGTCATACATCTACAGAGAAAGCCCCGTTCCACATGTCTCATACCATGTTTCATTACAGTTTATAGGTATCTCATCAACTTGTCCCATACCAAGCGACAGTTTATTAAGTCCAACAGCGATAAGTTCATGCATGCACCCTCATCAACTTTTGTTTCAAAGCCACAAACATATGCATAGCATGTTCATTCTCACCACTTGTCATACCACAATCGTCTCCACATCAAGCCTTATTCATAGAAAATCTCTAGTTCCACAAAGACCATCGTCTCTCACAGATCAATTGTCTATATTCAACCATATACCTCAAGTTTAGTCAATAGCCAAACCAAATATATATGCATTCAATCACAACTGGCCTTTAATCTAATATTCCTTGTATTCATAATATCACACAAAATCATCCCTTAAATCGGCACTAAGACCATTAGAATACTACGCAAGTTCAAGCCTATAGTCCTCAAGATTCAACAATCCATATTTATCCCTCAAGGTCTCACTACCTAATTGTCCTCAAATCATCGCTCCTTATCACTCCAAGTCTCAATCACATTGGATCGAGATGACTTTGCTCTGATACCAAACAAACGGTGATGTCACGTCTCGAACCTGTCAGGCACGCAAAATCCCACCAGGGTCGTCTTCTCTTTATGGTACCCAGGATCGATCGGCCAATAATTTATAAATTATAAATGATACAAACATACGGAATCGATGAAACTTCTCCATACAATTCAGACTTAAGATGATTCAGGACATAGGGCACGCCTTCTTATAAACACCGACTACAGGTTCTGAGGATACAACTCTAACTTCAAGGTGACATGAAATCCCTAAAGTCACAAAAGTGTAAATCCATTTTCTATAATTATTTCTTCAAATACCGATCATTGGCAAGCTCAGATTTTCATCGCTTGGGACCTGAAAAAGTTAATCCCAAGACGGGGTGAAATTTAATCTCAGCAAGTTTACCCTAAACCTAGACTAGGCCATTAGTCCTCCTAGATTATGCAATAAAACAACAAACAATGATTCATTGATAAAACAACACATGACGATAAAACATCAAGGCACCTCGATACGTCTGGCATAACGCAATCACGATTTAAGGATAATCATATCATCACAACTAAACTTCATACTAACGCAACCTTAAGTTCAAAAGCAAAGGTGTGTCCTTAATTTCATCACGACTTTCAATTTCAATGGCCAAGCCCGTGTCAATACGCATCAGGCTAATCACAAATTTAATCCCAATGGCCAAGCCCGCGTTAATACGCGTCAGGCTAATCACAAATTTAATTCCAATGGCCAAGTCGGCGTCAATACGCATCAGGCTAATCATAAATTTAATCCCAATGGCCAAGTCCGCGTCAATACGCATCAGGCTAATCACAAATTTAATTCCAATGGCCAAGCCCGTGTCAATACGCATTAGGCTAATCAAGATATCGATTGGCAACCCGCGTTCTGACGCATCAGGTTCCAAAGGCCATTTCGATACTTGTGTCAACACGTATCAAGATTATCCTACATTCTGACGCATCAGGATATCAATTCTCTTTTCAATAGCCATGCCCGCGTCAATACGCCTCAGGCTCGGTCCGCATCAATACGCTTCAGATCATCAAATTGACAAACCCGCGTTAAACGCATCAGGTTTTCAATGCCATTCCCGGCCTGTGTCGACACATAATCAATCTTGTCTCGCGTCTCAACGCATTAGGACATTAGCCACCACAACCCCGCGTCTCAACGCATCAAGGTTTTGGCCATCACAATCACACGTCTCAATGCATCAAGATGCCACAAGTTCTTAGGCTCGCAAATCAAACTCTCATCTTAAGAAACTTCATAATTGAGTACAATTTTTATCAGCCAAATAATAAATCATTGTCATGCAAGACATCAAGGCCATATGTCACATAGCCATACCAGCATCCATGTCAATCTAATGCAAACAACAACAATTTAGCCATGAGAGTTATAATTTATCAACATTAAGAGTACACACGACTCACACCTCCATTATCTCAGTCGATCATGAACAATCAATGCAATAAACTCCCAAATTCATCAATATATCATCCCAATGCATCCAATAATATCCTAACTTCCTAACAAAGGCTTAGGAGTTACCCACCTTTCAATTTCATCCGTAAAATTCCCTTCAAGACTCCTCCAAGAATTCGATTCCCTTGATCCCAAAATAGGACAGTCGTGCGACCTAGTCCAAAGTTCGTCAAACGATCAATTTTTTTATTCCAATCACCTATTCACGGAGCATACACCTCATTAACATCTCAATTAACAATATAGTATATCTTAACGATAAATTTAAAGCATAGAGTCACCTCCCACAGCCCTCAAAGGGCTTGGTTCATCCAAACCGAAATAGGGCAAAATTTGGTTCTGCCCTCTACCTCCTTAATCGGTCCATAATTCAACTCCAAATCTTGATTTACCACAAAATCAACTTGCTAACATGTCCTACTACATCTATAGGAGTCTTACCAAAAGTTTTGGAGCAAGTCAAAGCCTCGAAGTGCCGCAAATGGCCTTGGTTTCACACTGTCCATCTGCTGCTCCACAGAAACCCTCACAAATCAACCATGGAAACCCATCTAAACCCACCCAATCAAACTCAAAATTTCAGTTCATCCAACACAATTACTATGAGTTAAGAAGTCTTCACCGAAAATTTGAAGTAATTTGAAGTCCGAAAGACCCCGGAACAGGTCTTTCCCTAAAACCTGTCAGAATCTGACCTCGTCTGACCTTTGCCTACTCAAACAGACCTAGGGTACAAACGGCTGGGCAAAATGCAGCTTATAATATGTCCCTAGAATCACAAGATAATAATATTTCAAATAGAAGTGGTTTTACCTCAATCCGATATCGGACGACAAATATATGGCTGGAACAGTGAAGCAGTTGGGACAGGACAGCGAGCTGGCGACGGGTCTTCTCAGCCAAGATGAAGAAAATGAAAAGGAAGAGAGGAAAGAGAGAGAAAGTGCCGACCAAAAATGAGAGGAAGAGAGAGAGAGTTTGGTCTTTGATCCTTCTTGGTCAACAAGCTTGAATGGTAGGTTAAAAGTTGCTCACTAAATGCCTATCCACCATCCGTTGACACTTGTCCATATGTCAATCAAGGCTCATTCAAGGGCTGTCATTTTTCTTGATTTTCGGCAGCCTATAGGGTGTGGTCAATGACCAAAATGTCCCCATTCCATTTATTAAGGTAAGGCTAAGGCTTGAGAGGCAAAATGGTAATTTTACCATAGACGTCCGGAACGTCGTTTTTCTTATTCCAATCTTCTTCGATGAGGCGACGTCCAATCCAATTATAACGTTGGAATCTTTATTTTTCATTTTCTAATTTTGAGATTTCATTCATATCTCAAGCCTCGATGGGGCGAAAATTCGGAATGTCACAACCCACGTAGAACTACTAAAATAATAAATAATTGACACGTATGATTTCCGATAGGCCTCGCCAAACTTGACACTAAATTAACCTTTTTAAAAAATACCTGGCACTGAAGTGATTCAAAAAAAATATTGGTACTAAAGTAAGCACAGTACACAAATATTGACATTCATGTTGATATGTTATGTCACGCCCCAAACCTGACGAGTTCACGGATATCCCACTGGCCGTGATCAAGCTGTGCTATTCAGGATCCTTCGGCCATTATGTTCCAAATCGTATACATACGGAAGCAAGAAACTACTCCATACACAAATAAATCAGGATTACTTAGGACGGAAAAATAGTACACTTCTCGTATTTATAAAATGCACCTCAATTCGTTTCAATGGTCATATACTAATGGTTTAATTTTTTCATCTACCAAACAATATACAATCTCCAAGGTCACCCAACGTCTTAAATATATTTGATCAACTACTTCCTCGAATGTCAATCCTTGGCAAGTTCGGGCTTTCTTCGCTTGGGACCTAAAAAAGTTAATCTCTAACGGGGTGAGATATATATATATCTCAGCAAGTAAAACCTAAACTTAGACATGAACACCAATCCTCCCAGACCACACACAAATTCTACCAGATGCAAGCATTCAGCAACTCAATTTCACAAGGCATCAATAGTCTGACATATTAACTAGCCAAGCATGAATAAGAATCACAGCCAACCATGTTCAATCTCAGGAGTTCAAGCTCAAAGCACGTGGCATGTAAACACCTACACATGACTTCCAAAGTTATCATAATCATTCATCACCTAAACTCTCAGCCGCGATGTACTTCTCTAGGCATTCTGGCTAATTTATATCACCAGGGCCACAGGCCAATCGATATCATAAGGGCTCACAGCCAATTGGCACCACCAGAACCACAGGCCAATCGGTACCTCTGGGACTCACGGCCAATTAATATTACTGGGGCTCACGGCCAATCGATACCATTGGGGCCACGGGCCTATCAGTATCACTAGGGCACTAAGTCAATTGATATCACCGGGGCCATAGGCCAATAATATCATCAGGACTCCAAGCCAATGCGATCTTCAGGGTTACAAGCCAACAATCGCCAAGGCACTATAGCTCATTCATATAACATCGGCACTATAGCCGTTTATATAGCATAGGCATTATAGCCACCTATATAGCATAAACATTATAACCAATTCAATAACATGACATCATAGCCAATTCATATGAACCCATGGCTCAAAAGTCGAACTATATCCCAAGGGCTCAATAGCCACTTACATCACAAGATTCTCTGGCCGTGATGTATACCTCAAGGGCTCAATAGCATTTTCCTTTCGCATGGCACTATGCCACTTCCTTCATATAGGACACTATAGCTATTTCTTACCACTAGAGCTCTCCGGCCATTTTGAATCTCAATTACCAATCATAATATGATCGTCACACAATTGTGTCGAGCAATTTAAGCCATAGGCTTCACCAATCAATCAATTCATCCAACCAATTTATCCAGTAGTGTCCTAGCATTCGGGTGAGGGTTTAGGAAACACTTACCTTTCGATCAAGCTAGCAAATTTCCAATCAAACGATCCTTCTAGCTCAGCAAACTCACGACCAAGTGATGATCCTAGAAAAATTCTATCAAATTCATGTCATATTTCAGCAATCCTTTAATTCCACCACACCAATACCTTTATAGCCAATCAAATAACAACCTAGGCCGTTTTAACGGCTATTTAATGGCATGGCCACACCCCACGGGACCCTTAAAACATTCGGTCTAATCAATCCTTCAACAAAATAGAACCGGTTTCGTTTTAGTTCGCACAAATTGGTCCATAAATTGACCTTAGGATTCAATTCCTCATGAAATTAACTTATCAAGATCTTATTCTACGTGTCTGGGAACCTTACTGAGTATTTTGGAGTGAAATCACACCACCAAGCCTTCGAATAAATCGGTTTCCTCCACGGTCCTCAAACGGGCAGAATTTGCTCGGTAAAAACCTCCCAAATCAGTCATGTACACCCATCAAAACTCAACTAAATTGCAACTACAACTTAGCCAACTTTAATACTATGAGTGTAGAAGACCTCACCAAAAAGTCGGAGTCATTTGAGGTCCTGAAGTCCCCAAAACAGGTCTTTCCTCAAAACCGATCAGAATCTGACCTCGTCCTGACCTTTGCCCACTCAAACAAACCTACGGGAGAAACGGCTAACCAAATTGAACTTATAATATGTCTCTAGAACCATAAGATAATAAGCTTTAAGATGGAGATAGCTTTACCTTAATCGGATAACGAACGACAAAGCTATGGCCAGAGGAAGGAAGACGGTTGGGCTATGGCCAGAGGAAGAAAGGCGGTTGGGACTGGTTGGGCGGGACAGTTTCCGCCGAGAGAGAGGAAGAAGAAGAAAAAATGGAGAGATAGGGTTTTGGCTGACCAAATGGAAGAGAGAGAGGGTCTTCTACAAATAATTGAGCTTTGTCAAAGATAAGATGGTTATGTGAGATTAATTAATGCTTGGCCTCTCAAATGGTTACATCTGTCTTCCTCAAAGAGTGACACTTGTCACTTAATAAATATCCAACTTGCCATTGACTTCCATTGACCATTCCTTCCTCAAATTTTCGGCAGCCCTTGGGGTTTGAAATGATCAAAATGACCTCTATTAGTTCTTAAGGCCAGGTCAAAAGTCGAGGGGCAAAATGGTCATTTTACACTTTCCGCCTAAAATTCCATTTTTCCAATATAAATCACCCTTGATGAGGCGACGTTCATTTCACTTCAAATCTTGAAACTCCAAAATGTCTAATACCCAAATTTTGAGGTCGAATTTCATGTCGAACTCTCGTCGACTGCAATTTCAATTTATCTCTAACTGACGGGCGACTCTTGCAAGTGCTACGCATATCGACCTTGGAAGTTTCTCAAGCCGTGGCGACTTTGGTTGTCATGTAATTGCGAGAGTTTATCGCTAGCTCCTACGGTCCTAATCATCGAAATCCGATTAAGGAAATTCTCACAAATTATACATTAGTTGAGCGGAATCACTCTCGTCCCAACGTATAACGCTAGCAAGATTTTCCATGATCGTTCCTAGATCAATCTCTGATGGCCCAAAATATTCTCTCGACAATCCTTATGGTCAAAGTGTCATTTTTCACTCAAATTTCCCAGATCCATGTACCCGACTTCACGTCAATCTTTTCCTTTTGGTCAGATAACTCAAGAGTGGCCAACTCCAAGTGAGTTATAACTAAAATACACCGATCGATATACTTCCATTCAATAGCCTCGAGAGGGTCGAAATTCATAATGTCACATATTAAGACCCATTTCTTCGTTGTAAACTTTTGGATTGGACTTTTTATCGGTGAAAAGTTCCTGGAAAGGACTTTGGTTCAATAATTTCTTTAGAAAACTAGGAATTGTAAATTTGTACTACATACAATGCGCTTACGAGAAAGGGATGGGTAAAAAATAACATAGTATGGGATGGGTAACAAATAACATAATATGTAAAAACTGAAATCTACCCTGCATACTAGGTAACCTAGAACATATCTTGTCACGAGATTCAGGGTCCACCTAGGTTTTGCATTTGTTTTTAATTGAACATTTATAGTGAATCATCATCTTTAATAATCACCACTTGCAGTTACAATCCACTAATTACAACTTATACCTAGACACATGAATAAATATGAAACATTAACAAAATAAAATTCATCATCATCTATTTCGTTGAAAATAGAAATTCGAACTGATGGTTCTATATTACACTCATTATTGGACGCAATGGAATGCTATAAGATTGTGTAAAGATATAAATCAATAAAAATACAAAATTTGTTCCAAGTTCAGGTTTCACCTACCTAGAACTTACTCATTGGAAGAGGCTCCCCAATTTTTGGAACCTGGACCATACTTTGCATATTCTGGAACTAGAACCGGACCTATTCTCCACTGGTCTGATTTTAGGTTCCATGTTCTATCATGAAACTGTGCTCACCCCTATTATTCCACTTGTTGCACAATCATGGACTTTTTTTTATGACCATCATGGACTTTTTTCATCTTTGTAAATTTCAAATAGGCATTATAATATAAATTATTCATTAAATTGTGTCATATTTCAGTTGAAATACTGTATTCAACAAAATAAATTTTGAATTCTTCGTGCATACCATATTTTTTGAGTTAATTGTCCAAAAAAAATTTAAACCTTTTGAAGATTTGTCAATTTAGTTCTAAACCTTTTAATTGTGTCAATTTAGTCCTAAACTTTTTCATAATTTATGAATTTAGCCCTAAACATTTTGATAATTGGACGAAACTATTTCGAAAAATTATCAATATGTTTAGGACTAAATTCGTAAATCTTCAAAAGTTTTAGGATTAAAGTGGCATAATTGAAAAGTTTATGACTGAATTGGCCCCCAGATAATAGATTTAGGACTTTTTAGATAATTTCTCCTGTTTATTCTTGTAAAATCTTGGAACTCGATGGTGTTAAAATACATTAAATATCGTTGTTATGTGATATAAGAAATTTTCATAAGTAAATATTTGCAATATTAGTGCGCAACATTTTTCATATCATACCCATTTAACGTTTAGACAATATGGGCTTAGAATGCCGAGCGAGCTGCCGCATCAATGGTCATGTTATCAACTGTTGATCGTTCAATTGTGCTCTTTACTCTTGGGAGTGCAAACAGAGAAATGTACATTAATCTATGCTCCACTAAATTATTCAAGGGTGAACTTACCTGAAGAAATTCATGTTTCTCATCTACGTGACATTTTTATTAAGAAGTATTTTGGTACAGCAGTCACATGGGTTATGAAAAAGTTATGATCTTTTACTCCAAAATATTTGTGTTAATTGCTTGATTAGTCTCGACAAGCTCCTATCGAGCATGACTTTCGAGAAGTAAACCCACGAGCAGATTGGCTTACAGCCAAATTATGACTTCGATTTGAGTGCTAGTCCTAATTAGTTTTGAGTCCACTCAACATTTTTAGGCAATGAAGTTGGGAGTATTTCTTTTGTTCTTGTAATATCTTCAATGTCGTAACTTTTTCTACTAAACATAGAGAAAAGGGGGTATTCTCTTGAACCCCAAGATCCGAGCAATTGATTAAGGTTTTGGGAAGTTTTCAGCTAGGGAAGTGACAGGTCATCCATTCAAATCTAACCAAATACGATCAAACTGCATAAGACAAGACCCGTGTCCTGGGACGTATCCTTGGATTTTTAGGTAGCAAGGTATTCATGTCCGTTATCGGAGAAAAAGAAAGTATGGTCGTGATTTGGATGTATGGAAATTGATGGAGGGATGTCATTTCGGCTTGTTAGAATATATAAATATTAAACCACTCCTTCTTCTAATAACTTAAGCTTTTAGAGCAGTCGATTGTGGTCTTATCAAATTTTACATGGTATCAAAGCAGTAGGTCTTGAGTTTAAATCTTTCCAGACCCTTATTTGACTCCGCAATGAATTTGTACATGCTTAGAACTAGACAAAAAAAAGACCAGACTAAGCGTGAGGGGGAGTGTTAGAATATATAAATATTAAACCACGCATTCTTCTAATAGCTTAAACTTTTATAGCAGTCGGTTGTGATATTATCAAATCTTGCACTGCTAATCTAATGTGAATAGACATTAAGGGTTGGAAAGTCCTCATGTGTGAGCATCTGATCAAGTGAAAGGGTCATCACCTTTACTTTGTGTCAAATGTCTCGTCCTTGAAGAATAGACCTCGTGAAGTGTGTTCTTATTTTCTTCTCTGTTTGTTTGCGAGAATGATGTCAATTGGAGAGAGCAAAGCTGAAAGCGAAAGCTCCAAAATCATTCGATGGCCTTAAAAATTTCTAGGGTCCAATGAGTCTGACTCGCTGGCACCGCAGTCGACAATAAACAGGTGCTTAAGCAAAACAAGGAAGTTGCCATGGATACGTGTAAAGGGCTTCTTCGAATTATCATCATCCGGTGTGAATCTACACTTATCCCTAGTTTAGGGCAACGCGAATCCCGTTCACTTTATAACGATTCGAATGTTATCCAACAGTTCAAGCGTGACAGCCACATCAAAGAAGAAGAAAAGATATGTTACGAGTGACGATGGATTTTCACATGATCCAAGGATCATTTCTTTTTCAAGCGGAGAAGTTGCCATCTAGATAATAGAATTATAGAAGTTACTGACACCTTTTATTACAAATATAAAGAAAAATGACCATAGGGCAGCAAAAGCAAAAAGGTGATGGCATAACTCCCTCCTCCTTTGATAACCCTTGCACGGCCCATCAATTGTAACTTCTGCATAGGATGTTACAGGTTTTCATTAATTTTTTCAATCAAATTAATTTAGTTCAAATTCCTAAATAAATAATACAAAAACAGCATAGAATAAATTTGCACTAAAAACATTAATCTAGAGAGTCCGACATGCAAGAACTGTGCGAGCACCATGCAAGAGCCGAGAGCGCGAGAGAGACCGACGTAATGCGAGAGCCAAGAGGGTGAGAGACGTCGTGTGAGAGGGAATGGCGATTAGGTTTTTTGGAATTTGCCCGATTAGGTGGAGGCTTTAAGTTTTGATAGATTTTCAATTTTATCCCTAAAATATTGAAGATTTTCAAAATTGACCCCGCGTGTGTCGAAATAGCATATCAGAATTCGCAGCTAAAATTCTTCTTCGAAGCAACCTCTCTTCTCTCTCAAATAGGTGATTACTTAATCTTGAGTAATTGATTTACTCAACTTAAGGATCATTAAAGCGACAATTGTTATCCTTTTTCTTGATAAACCCCCTCAGCAATTTGTTTACTCCACATACTTGGAGGATATCAAATCATTATTTCTTTTATAGGAATGGTTTGAGGGATAAACCCTCACAGTGATGTCCTAAGTTTGTATACTTAGGTTGTCCCTTTTGAACCTAGATATTGGAATCTCCAGTCAGCTAAGTTGGGGTTTCCGTTATACAAACTTTCCTGTAATGGGCTGCAGCCCCATTCCTATTATCGATTTTCCAACTAACTCTCTGTTTAACCCTTTGGTTAGCGAATTCACAATATTATCCTTTAACTTTACATAGTTAATAGAGATAATTCCAGTTGAGAGTAGTTGTCCAATGGTATTATGTTTAGGACATATATGTCTAGACCTACAATTATACATAAGACTTTATGCTCTTTCAATCGCAGATTGATTATCACAATGTATACAGATTGGTGGCACAGGCTTTTGCCATTTTGGAATATCCTTTAAGAAATGGCGTAGCCATTCAGTCTCTTCACCACATTTGTCTAAAGCTATAACTTCGAACTCCATTGTGGATCTGGCTATAATAGTTTGTTTACATGGTTTCCAAAAATATGGCTGCATCTACTAGTGTGAATACAAATCCATTAGTAGATTTTGGAACAGCTACTTTTGCAAGACACCTCCACACTCGTAAGCATTTGTAGGATGGTCTCCTCCATTTCCATAGCTCATAAAGGGTTTTGTACTCTTTCTTTCAAGGCACCTTATTCAAAAAAATAATTGCTTGACAAAATAACTTCACTCTTATAGAGAATAAATTTCTCTTAAGACGTCATCTTTGCTTTTAAGCAAATACACATATCATTATTTATTGATATCATCGACAAAAGTAATAAAATATTTATTTCCGCCTCTTGTTTAGATGAATTTCAATTCACATACATCACAATGAATCAATTCAAGAGGTTCAATGTTTCTTTCACACGCGAAGCCTCTGTTGATTCATTCTTTTTGTGGAAGAGACTTTGTAGACTCATCCTTTTGTACACAGAGCCTTTGTAGACTCATTTACTTCACGCACAGAGCTTCTGTAGACTCATTTCCTTCGCGCAGTTACTTGGAAAGTTTCAATCAAGTTCATTCCTTCACCCTGAATCTCATGTAAGATCACTTGAACTTCTTGCACTTGACTAATCTTAGTCTTAGAATTCGCCATCATATAATCAATGAATCGACCGACAATAAATTTCTCTACTCCGGCATCCTCTGTTTTATATTTCCGATCAAGGATTGTTATAATTCCTTTGACGTCCTTATTACACAATAGACATTATACAATGAGTCATATAAGCCATTCATGACATAATTCCTACATAGGAAGTCAGAATGCAGTCAATGCCTCAACATCATTGAAGGCTTGCTTATCCGTTTCTCCATTGAATACCTTAGTCAAGAATCTCGCAAGATTCAAAGTTTTTATATAAAACGACATCTTTTGCTACTACTTTTTAAAGTTCAATTCGTTGAAATTTTCAGGTTTCTTACCATGGTGAACAGAAACAGCAACAGGGGCAGAGGATAATCCAGGCATAAGCAGTTGAATAGTAGAAGCAGAGCCAAATCCAGGGAAAAGCATTTGGACAGCAGAAACAGAGCTAAGTCCAGGTAGAAGCAGAGCCTTTGGTGATATCATCAACAGCCACATCAACAACATTGTTTCTAGTAGCAATATGAATACTAAATATGTATTCTCTTTGTCTGCATGAATTGACCATACGAAAAGCATAATGGTAAATTTGGACTAAATCCATAAGAAAGCAACTCTACCATTAAACTGTATTGGGTTAGTCTCGATGATAGGGCAAAGCCCCATGTTAAAACCATGAATAATACAGCTTGGCGTCAGCCATAGATTAAACCGTTGGGATTACGAATGAAAGTTCATTATAAATTGATTCATGTCTTCGAACTCGCGATGACTCGTAGGCTCTTGACTGGTTTTTGGCTCCTAGTGAGATAGAATCTGCAAAAGATACTTGGAAAGCCTGGGAATAGAAATATCAAAATTTTGCCAAATTGCTCAAGGGTTTATTGAACCGTTTGACAATCAAATCTTGTCTAGAAGACTTCATGAACATGCTGCGAAGCTTCTCGTTTTTCTTTTATTCTCTTGCAAAAGATGTTTGATCCAAAAAAAAAATCAAACTGTACTTATGTCGAAAATTCAGATATCATCACTCCATCACAATCTTTAATCCCTAAGGGATTCCCCCGAAGCTACTCCTCGTGATTTTTTGTATCGTCAATGCTCTCCTCAAATCTACCGAATATGCATAAGAAGGAAGAAAAGACTTCTCTCCTTCACCAAATCAGTGCATGTGATTATTCTGTTTAAGAGAAGACTAATCTGTTTTAAGCATGTTGAAAAAATATAATACATATAATGACAAATCTAAAATAGCATAGGCATGACCACTGAAATGACATAGAGGTTTATATCTGACACGTTTCGAGCTATGTCATTCACCATATACATCTCATAAATCTTCTTCTTCGAAAATCTGCAATCCATAAATCCATGACCCATCTTGCCACAGTTGAAGCGCTTTTTTTTTTTTAACTTGTTCTTGGAAACTGCTCCTTTTGGTCACAACTTTGGCTTCACAATCTTCTTGTTTTAACATTATTAGACCAAAGATATGTTCAATTGACAGAGGCACAAAAATTAATTTGACAGAAGCACAAACACTGAGTCCGCAGAAGCACAAACACTGAGAACATAACCATGACAGTGTTGAAAGGAAAGGAAATTGATACAAATACCGAGGCGTGTGTTCGACATAGTTTCCTTAAAACAAATTCATCACCTCTCGTACATGCTTTGAGGTTTCACGAATGTCTGTCTCCCAAGATACAACGGTTGGCAGTGATAGATGCAAGCAGAGCACTCCAAAGCTTTCGGCGAGCTTGAATAAAACATGAACACTATCAAAAATAATGCAAATGCAAAAAATTGAAAGAGATAGAGAAGATGTTTTCTTTTCGCTCTTCGTGTCTTCTCTTTTTTCCTCTTTTCTCTACCTGAAAATAGAATGGAAAGCCATCTATTTATAGGGTAATTGGGTTATTTTGAAATTAATAATGGCTGATTAATTTTGTAATAACAAAATAACGATGGTCCTGCCGTTGCAGTATTAATGGCTCTGCCAGTAATTATGTCGTTACAGTAATAATGGCTCTACCAGTGGTTCTGCCATTACAGTAATAACTCTGTAACAATTGAATTTAATGTCATTAACTTGCTATTACTAAATCAATTCAGTAATTGTTACAAAGAATAATTTATAACAGTTTGAGAGTGTTAAATGAGCAATAATTTTTCATTCACTCACTCATCAAAATATCCATATTTTCCAACAAATGGTTCACACTTTACATAACACACTTTGGGAGAGAGCAAACGAGGTCGCAGCAAAGGTATATTCCTCGTCAAGCTCGCGTCCAACCCGACTCCCCCTCATATAGATTCTTAGGATAGTTTGCATTTGTTCATGTCATCGCATTTAGATTAGAATTCATGCATTGCATATAGCTTTACTTCATCTAAAATATGCAAAAAGAATAAGAAAGAGAATAAATTGCTTGCTGCATTATATTTACCTTGAGTTTGGGTGTTCATTTAATTGTTGTACACTCGCATGATAACAAATGCCTTAGTATTTCGGATAAATCAATCAAGATGCATGCTTCATTGTTTTCATGAATAAAATGAAATGGTACCGAAAGGGCGCTGGAGCAATCCAGTGTAACTGAGTCCCCATACTCACTATCTTTAGTTCGTAGGATTAAAATGGTTCTCTCACTATTCTATTTAGATATCTATTGACTTACCATAAGTAGATTAGAGGCGACTTTAAAATTAGATATTTGCACGTTAAGGCATAAATCCTAATTTTCGAGTTGGCATAAACTTGGGAGAGTCCGAGTTAAATTAATTGAATAATTGAATAGTTTAGCTTAGCAATATATATGTATGAATTGAATTGCAAATGAAAATTTAGGTCGCGACACCACACCGCTGACGTGGATGTCGGTCGTCTAACTAATATGCATATGTGGCACACGTGAATTTTTCTCATGTATGTGTTTGAAATATGTATTTTAGCATAAGTTATTCGTTAAATACTATTCTATTTCAATTTAAATTTCCTGGTTTCAACAAAATAAATTTGGAATTCAAGTGCATATTATATATTCTTGCAAAATATTGGGACTCGATGACGTTAAAGAAAATTTTTAATTGTCGTTGTTATACGATATAGGAAAATTTCACATTAATCAACTACATTGTTGCAATATTAATGCGCAACACTTTTCATGCTATACCGTTCAAGATTTAGACAATATGAGCCTAGAAGAGCAAGCAAAGAAATGTACAATAATCTATGCTCCACTAAGTTGTCTAAAGGCGAGCTTTACTTGAAGAAATTCATGTTTGTGATATTGTTATTAAGTATTTTGAGCACAACTGTCTTTTTTTTTTTTTTTTTTTGGTCGGAAGACAACAGTCATATGGGTTGTGGAAGGTCTTGACAAGTTTATATGTTTCATTAGGAAGTGTTTTAAGGCAACGGTCATGTGAGTTATGAAAAAGTCATGATCTTTTGTCTCATAATATTTGCTTGATCGGTCTCGGCAAGTTCTCCATCGAGCACGTCTTTCAAGAAGGTAATCCATGAGCAGATTGGCAGCTAAGTCAGCTTAAATTTGATTGCAAATGCCCTTTCAAATTCTCCTCCTTGAAAGAAAATTCTATACGCCCTTCGAGGAGTCACGCACGACCGCTACAAAAGTAATGCGAGGCCTGCAATAGAGAATATAGCATTTTTTATGATAAGTCCACCAATTTACGTGGCGCCTCACTTAGAAATTTGCACGTGTCAAGAGCTATATCAATAGTATCGGGAAATCTGTCAAAACAATCCCAAACCTCTCGTACTTTTGTCAATTCAGTTCTAAACCTTGTGAGTTTGCTAATTCAGTCCAAGAGTTTTCAACCTTTTGCCAATTCATTCTTATTGATCGAAAATTATTGACGTGGACGTCGGTTGTCTTATGTGGCACTGCCGGCACTAACGTGGGTAAATTATAAATATTTTTTAATAACAATATAAAACATTTAATTTTTTATTTTTTCCCTTTTTTGGTTTTTCTGAATTAGGGTTCCGGTGACCCCAGCCGGCAGGGGTCACCGGCCTTGCCCAGGGGCCGACAAAGGGCCGGCGAGAGTCGCCGGCGAGGGTTGGCGACCCCCTTAGCCCTTGCCCAAGAGCCAGTGATCGCTATCGTCCCTGAGAGCCTTGAAGCGGGAAATAAAAAAAATAAAAAATTATACAATTATTAAAATTTGTCTACGTCAACACTGGCGGTGTCCCGTCAGCGATTTATGGCCAATAGAACTTAATCGATAAAAGTAAAAAAAATTTAGGACTGAATAAGTAAACTTAAAAGGTTTATAAATGAATTGGCAAGAATGTGAAAGATTTTAGGACAATTTTCCCAATAGTATCTGTATTTTGATAGAGTGAAGCCCCGCCATTTCTAGAAAGACAAAAGGTGAAATTCTAAGCCCAAACGGAAGCCTCAAAGCGACTTTCCGTTCTTGTTAAAATTTGAGGAAACGTGTTTTGTCTAAGCTAAGTAGATACGAATGAGAAGAGGTAGATTTTAAGGCAAGTGCGGTAAGTTTCTTCAGCATGTCCCGTGTTTCCGTAATTGGGTGTGGAATGACGCGATGCGAGACCAGTACATAAAAATTAATGAGCTCGCTTACGTATTTGGTGATCTCTCTCTCTCTCTCTCTCTAATTCGTCTAGACAAGAGGGTTGGGAACTTTCTGGGTAATTGCGAGACAATTGTGCTGAGCTTTGCTGAGAGCGATGCCAAGTGGGCCCTAAATTATCGATTTTCATGTTGATGATTATTGAATTGTCGATGTTCACGTTGCTCATTATTGAGTTGCTCATGTTCACATTGTTGATTATTTAGTTGTTGATCATTCATTTTTCGATATCACATTGTTGATTACTTAGTTTATTGAGCTATTGATGTTCACGTTGATGATTGTTGAGTAGCCGATGTTCATGTAGTTAATTATTGTGTTGCGGATGTCCACACTGTTGATTACTTAGTTGTCGATGTTCACTTTTGATGATTATTGAATTACCGATATTCACATTAATGGTTATTGAGTTGCTGATTTGTTCATGTTATTGGTTCTTTTTTCTTTTTGTTTGGTCGATGAGAGCGTTGTCGATTGTTGGAGATGTTGAAATGTGGATAAAGTTACATGTTTTGAAGTTGTCGATTTTTAAGTACCGATTCTAAAGTTATCAATTACCTGTGTGGCTCATGATGATGGATATATGTGTTGAAATGCACATGACTATTTGTTTATCACTAATTGCATGAGAGATGGCAAATTATTGAGAGACACCTAACGATTATTATATTGATATGAAATGTATGCAAATGATGTCATATGATTATGATCTTTGCCACGGCCTGTTCCCTTATATGAGTATGTGGATGAAACTCTAGAGTTAGCCAAATGTTCTATTTTTTACAACGGTTCTCCACAAGGTTAAGATGACACGACTTTTACGGTCATAGTATGACTTGGCCTTTGTAGTCATGATATGATGTTAAGAAATTACCATGATGATGCGAATTTCGTTGTGCTTCCACGTGCGTAATTATAATCTATGAGTATGGAAAGAACACATGCCACACGTGAGGCTCTGGGACATCATAAAATGGATCATCAAAAAACCTAGCAAACCAACAATAAATGAGTTCTAAATGGAATGGCCAAAATCAATGAGTTATAAATGGGCCATGTCATTAAGTCATTTAAGACCCGTTTAATCATTTCCCTAGAAGGCCCTGCTCGACCCATTTAACTGGCGAGTGCATCTCTTCTTCTTCACGAATGGTTCTTCTTCTTCCCCACCGAGAAACTCAATCTGGAAATCGAACGAACTCAAAACCATCGTTTTCTGTATTCTCGAATTTCATCTAGAACTTGATTGAATTTCGTTTACCGATCGCTGGTTTTTCGTTATCTTTATCTTTTCTATTTGATCCATCTCAAGCCCCTTCCGCCTTCACATATCACCGAAATTTGAAGTTTCTTCCATGGATAAGGGCTCTCCACCACCTCATCGCCGACACTGGAGACCACGAATCTCGTTAAAGCTTCTTTCACTATGAAACCGATTGGAATATTTGGGGACTACCAAATGCACGTGTGCCTCCGGTGACGACCGGGGGTCTCAGATTCGCGATGCCTGAACGATCCAGGCATGATTTGGCTTCAGAATCGTCGCCCATTTCACCCATGCGTTGAAGCTCTGCAAAGATCCTCGAGCGTTTGAAGTTCTTATAGTGCCTCCTGACCGTGAATGGACTCGCGGAGGGCAGTCTCTTCATTGGGGAGTTCATTAAGTCATGTTTTCGTTTGGGTGATCAGTGTCTATATCTTCTTTCCAGGACACCCGCAAATTGACTCGGTATTTGCAGAATTCGATGGTCAGGCGCCTCTGCGATCATGGTTGTATGCCCAAGTAATGGGGGTCTGTGGCAAATGTCGAAGCTCCGGTTGCCCCTCTGACAATTTCTCTCTTCCTTTTGTGCTCAAGGCTTGTTCCGCTCTTGTCGGTCTTGATGTTGGAAATGTGCTACATTGTATTTCTTTGAGAGAGAGCTGGGTTCGTGGCCAATGTCGGGGTACGACTGCGTTGTTGGATGTTGCAGACAAACTGATTGAGATTTAATTCCCGAGCCAGATTTGATTTCTTGGAATAATGCCCTGATTGTTGGCGCGCGCTCTCTCTATATATATATATATATATATATATATATATATAAAGTGTCACAATATTTTAGTAGTATAATTTTTTTTATATTTATAAAAAAACAAAATTTGCTAGATTTAATTAAATATAAAAATAATTTATCACTAGAAGTCAGGGGTATGAGTCAAGAAATTTACATTATAATAAATGAGTTATAAAAAGGTTAATAAGTCAATTTGGGTCAGACCAACCAACTCAAATTCACTTATTTGCACGGTATATGCTTGAGAAGCAATCGGTGCTCGCAGATGCCCTCGACGAAGCGGAGGAGCTCGGAGATGTCCGGCGGGCAAAGGTCCTCGATAATGCTTCAATAAGATCTAGTGGAAACCGAAAAGCTAATCAGAACCTTAGGTCAAATCGAAGTCCAACTCTCGGCCTATACCCAAGCCTTAATCTTTCATATTCAATCGAGATGTTGTCGAAACGATCCTTTTTATTCTACATTGATGATCCGAAGAGCAACTCGATCGTATTCTAGTCAGAAGAAGGAGGGAGGATGACAAGGAGGAGCTCAAACTTCGTAATGCGGTGCACTTCGGTCCACAACTTGAATTTGAGCGAAATTGATATAGAACAATTGGTGTGCGATTTTCTTGGACAAACTTGATCGCCAGAAACTAGTGTCAGTTTGTCGGTAAATCTAATTTCTGGTCGGGCGAGCTCAGATCGCGCTCAAAATCGATCGATTGAATCGAAATAACCTTCTGATCAATAATCACTGCGATGGATTTTTGCAAGATTTTTAGATCACTTTTCAGACAGTTTTTTATTATAGGCAATTTTTACAATTTAGATAATTCATAATTTTTTATTTGAATTCTGATTAAATTAATTTCAATATTTCATTTTAGGTTATCTTTAAGAAATCTAGAATCCTATTTATATATAAGGACGTCCACATTTATAATATTCACGTTATCATTCAATCATATTTCTGAATTACTTTGAAATTATTCAAATTATCACTTATCTCTGCGTCATAAATGCAGCAGAAATGCTTTGGCAATATACAGTGGATCTTTTTTTTGGGATTTCCAAGTGTTGATTGTCGCAGCTTTCCTTTTGATAATTTGTGGATTTTGAGTTAAGCGGCAACGATAGCATGAGGACGTTGTTTCTACTATTCCGGAGTCAACATTGTTGGCTAGGGCTACTGCGTTTCAGGGCGGTGCTGGCGCAAAGGAAGGGGTGAAGGGAAATTTGTAAAGGTACTGGTTGAGAGTGTTCGAGGCTCTTTGGTTGCTGGAATGGTGCTGGTCATGGAGCTGTTGAGTCGCAACTGCGACACTGCTGGATGAGGAGCGGCCGGCCTGTGACCAGCGAGGGTCAGGCGGCAACCCTCACCGGACATAGAAAAAAGAAAAGAAAACAAAAAAGGATAAAGATAAAATTATATTTATATGTTATTTTAAAAAATATTATGAAAAATTATAATGATTTAGCAATATAACTATTTAAAAAAATATTTAGGAGACAAGTTTTCATATATTGAATTAAATATGAAAATATTTTAGCAACACTAATAGGATCGGATATGGATCGAAAAAACTGCGTTGTAATAAATTAGTCATTTTCTCATTAACAGATTAATATGTCAATTTGACTCTATATAGCATGAGGTGCACGTGGGCTAGCACAGCCCATAGGCCTTTACTGCCTCATTTTGTCAAATAGAATTTCAAGTGATTCTATAAGTTTCATTGATCGAAAAAAGAGAAAATGATAACGGTTCGTACTGATATCTGCTGTGCGGCTGAGACTTATTGAATTATTACTTAACAAATGTAGGTTTAATAAGTTCCTAAGATTTTCATTGGATTTTTTAACTCTCTGGAACATATAAGTAGCCAACGGTGGAAAATGGTTGGAGAGAAGGGACCCACAACCCCGCACAAAGCTTGGAAAAAAGACGACGAACTTTAGACAGGACAAAAATTTACACATCAAAGTGCGCTCCTCTCTCTCTCTCTCTCTTTCTCTCTCTGTGGAAGCTGAGTAGGACCGACCATTTCTCTCAGGTCTAATAGGCTTTAGTTCTTCACCGCTGTGAATTCTGCTTCTTTGATGAATATGCCTCCTCTTTTCAGGGAATTGAAGAGTTTCAGTTGACAGACTGATTTTTGGTCCCTCAGATTCCTCTGATCCTGTGGATTCGTGGTGTATGCCCATGGTGAGTTTCCGAGTCCTGAGCTATAAAGTCTGCTTCTCTTTTGCTCGGTTTCACCGCCCGTTGTTGATAAATGAATGGTTCCTTTCTGGAACGCCGTTTCTGATAGAAGTAGAAGGGTGTGGCTGTTTTAATGACTAACAGCTTTTGAGTGATCAAAGTCTTGGGTGATTGGATTGGTTGCATTACAGCTTTTGGGAACGTATGTTTACCTTTGATGAGGTTGTAGTCTGTAACATACTTTAAGACCCATGTGAGAACTCCTCTCTCTGAGGATGGACAAGTCTGGTATCTGCACTGAATTTTGAACACCCTTTTGCTGGTGTGAAACAAGCTCTTATATGGAACCTGACAGATTCACTCCCCTTCTAGGTTGCTAAATTCTTGTTGTGGGCTTTCATTTTTTAATACAGAGGGCACGATTCATCAAATAAAGCTAGTTTGTTCTCGCTTTTTGTCAGTGCATTAGAGTCTCAAATTGGCAGCTGCTGGTCTATTTATGAGGTTCACTGTTACAGGAAAAATGAAATTTGCTTCATGGAGTGGTTAACATATATATTCGAAGGTCCTAGCCACGGAGAACAATATCGTGGAGATAACGAGGATGATAGATACTGGAAACATCGACATGCTACGGTGGTATTACCAATTTTCGCCCATTTGTTGTATTTTTGCTCTGACGAATTTCCTTTCTATCAATTTGTTGTATAAAAGCAGTGGATGGTCCAATGAAGTACTTTATAGACGAAGCTATCAGCCAAAGAGACAAAATACTGCTAACTCTTAACAGTAACCAGCGGATTATTTCCATAATTTTCTTCTTCAAACTTCTCGTCATATTCAAATAGTTGAGAAATTGGATGCAGGATGAGTTAACAGATCACGAGAGAGAAGAAATAGATTATGCAATTGCCCTTTCCCTTTCGGCTGAAGATTGGAAAGGGAAAAATGTAATTGGTATGTCATTGACCTGTAAGCATTTATCCTGAACCTTCATTTGAAACGCATTCTAATGTCTTACTTATGCGCTGACAGATCTGTAATTGATATAGTGGGGAATTGCATGCCCTAGGAACAGAAATACTAAAGCAAATGTGGACGAACATCTTTAAGTTTTGTTGTACTCTTTTATTCAGTTATTCAGTTTTGTCGTAGCCTCTTCCTTGGGATATCAATTTATCTTATCCTATTTTATCACTTTCAGGAAATATAATTGAAGGAACTGATGCTGCTGAGTCAGAGTCTGCAATCAGTCTGTTGATGCTTTCGATGCTTGACCATGTTTAAGTCTAGTATTTGTAGTAGTTAGTAAGCAGTCCAAAAGAAATTAAAGAAGAGAAATGGAGAGGGATACTATGTACACTTTTTAACCACCCATAATCATGCAATCATTTTCTGCTATGATTCTTTAAAATAGAGCTAAAGTTTAATATAGAACAAGCAACTCCTATTTTTTTTGTCTTCTTTTCTGAACAATCTATTCCTTCTCTAGATCATGAAAAAGAAAGAGAGCAAACTTCTAAAGCTCTCTTGGAGGAAGATGAAAAGCGTGCCAAAGCTCAATGGGAGGAAGATAGAAAGCGTGCTCAGTTGGAGGAAGATGAACTACTTGCCAAAGCTCTTCAAGAAAGTTTGAATGTAGAATCTCCTACTAGATATGGTGAAAACCTATTTCCACCTTACCCCATTTCCCCTTCTTCTGGCTTAAGGTATATATTTTCTTTTGTTATTACATCTTATTTATCATTGACACATAAGGTTTGAATGGCTCAGTTGAAATGATTCTCGCGAGGATGATTTCTTTCATGTTCAATTAAGATTCAGCATACGAAGCTGATACTTTATTTGTTCAGTAGGTGCTTACTTTTGTTATTTATTAGGTTTCATTACCAAAATTCCTGGATGTGCATATTCCCTTGGTCCTCCACTTCTTCTGCTTCTTTTACCTGACGGATCAACTGATCAGCACATTTCAGCTTGTTAGATTCACATCTACACTTTCTGATAAACATTTCACTACTACACTGTGTGCATCACTTATTGCTGAAATACCAGGAAATGAAGAATCTTTTCCATGGAGGCTTGTGACAAAAGGAGTAACTTGGGCTTTGACATTGTCTGGAAACTTCAGGACTTTGCTCTTTGGTTCACTGAGACTAGCTGAGTTTCCAATCAGCATGGGGAAAATAATTACATGTGTGGTTCATTCAGTCCAGTTTTAATTTTGGGGTTGATTGTCATGTTTTGTGAGCTACAGTGGGTTTCTGTTATTTCAACGGATGAACCAAGAGTTGCAGGAATAGGTATCGAGTTGTCAAACCTGAAGAAGAAAATACCGGTAGCCTTGTGAGAGAAAATGCTACCATAATGGATAAAGCACCTTGTCTGAGAGATTATACTGGAAATAACTCAACTTCTCAACAGTTGTGCCAGCAGAAAATATAATTTTAATGCAGTGACATATTACCTGCAACATATGTTACCTTACAATTTGGCTTGAAAATGATTTCCTTTATGTGAATTGATGCCTTAATCAGCTAGACTTACCAAATTAGATCTTTCAGATTATGCGCAGGTTGCAACAATAGGATTGGTTTGGGCCGATTCCTGAGTTGCATGGGTGCTGTTTGGCATCCAGAATGCTTTCGCTGTCATGCATGCGGTCTTCCAATTACCAATCCCGAGGTATAATCTTAGGTTCATTAAAAGTTGTGGAGGTTTGTTCTGCTAATTTTTGTATTTGTGCATCGGGCGTTGTGATAAATGGTCAAAGATTGATAGATCATCATCTTTTGCTAGTTTTCTCGCTCAGGAAAACGCCCTTATCACAAATCATGCTACAAGGAGCATCATCATCCTAGATGTGATGTATGCAAGAATCATGTAAGTGGTTTCTGATAATAGGAGGTGCTTGATCAAAATTTTTTCAGAGCTTCTTTTTCTCTTTCTGTTTGACATTTGCAAGCAACCACATGATTTTATTGGCCATCACAAGTGTTTTGGACTTTCTACGAAGCAAGAATAGTTTTCTTTGTGTCAGAATTTCACTCCAAAGACTAGGTTTCAGCAGATTTTATCATCAAAATAACCACTAAATCAGAAGCATCTGGTTTTATAGCATGTTGTTCTTGTATGTAATTATTAATTTTTTTTATTTGATAATAAAACACAAAGACTGATCAGTTGACTGCTGCATTGATTTTGCTGTTGTCAAATTTGTTAGTTCAATTATTCATGTCGACTGAGATCTCTTCTTTGGGATGGCAGATTATGTATCTATTCTATCGCTTCGCACGTTTCTTTCATGGGGAATCATGCCATGAAAGTTTGAAATTCATATACGACCAGCACTTGTTTCTGGAAATTCCATTAATATGATTTTCAGAAGTACTGTAGCCTGTAGGTGCATACTGATTATCAGAAAATTTCCTTAATATCTTCTGGTTGCATCATTTAAGCAGCTGTTGGTCCAAATGCTGGTCAGACTGGGTTTGTCTGTGGTGGGACCGGTGGAAAACTTGGTCTTGTTAGTAGTAAATAGAATTTCCTTTAAGGTGGTTTGGACATGCTTAGATGCTCCAATGGAACATGTACAATTATTATCGAAATATGGCGTGAAAGAGGCAGGGGATGACATGAATGTGAAACTCAAGGAAAGATCTCGAGTACTTGGTTATTAGGAGGGTCTGGTTTAGGATAGAGGGCGAGCGCATAAGGGGATCGGTGCAGGATGTAGCCTCTTCCACTTAGTAGGGAGTGCTTTCTTATTGTTTTTTTTATTAAACTGGATGTTATTGGTTGAATCACAGACTGATCCTGCGCCTGGTTGATGATCGTATTTAGTCGACCCAGTTTTTAGGAAGATGCCCATGATGTATAGCTTATTTTCAAGAATTTTAAGATATCATCTCCTTTTACTATTTTGCTATTTGGGTTCATCGACCTCCGACCCCAACTAGTTTGGGATGAAGGTGATGTTGATGTTGATGTTGATGTTTCTTGCTTCATAATTACTGTTTTTCGATGAAATGACCTCCCCGCATCATTTCTTGTACAGATCCCGAGAAACAGAGCAGGTCTCATTGAGTATAGGGTGCATCCTTTCTGGATGCAAATGTATTGCCCATCCCACGAGCGAGATGGGACTCCGAGATGCTGTAGCTGTGAAAGATTGGAGGTGATTTTCAACTAATCAATAGTATCCTTTTGCTAGCTAGCTGAATTGTAGAGTGTTCCCTTTTTTTTTTTTTGGGTCGAATTGTAGAGTGTTCACTAGTTACCATAAAGCACCAGTTGCCAGTATCATTACTGAAGAAAAGCACCTATGTTGTAGATAAGAGACCAAGGATACTTGTCATTGGATGATGGCCGAAGGCTGTGTCTGGATTGTCTAGACTCTGCGACTATGGATACACATGAATGTCAACCTCTTTATCTTGCTATACGAGAATTCTACGAAGGTCTGAACATGAAAGTGGACCCGCCGATTCCTTTGCTCTTGGTGGAGAGACAAGCGCTTAATGAAGCAATGGAAGGTGAAAAAAATGTAAGAACTAACGCAGTTTTATGTGGATCCCTTTTATCCCAAAGATTTAGATTTTATTTCTTTATCTATTTGTCTAACTTTTTCTTTCTGGCCTTTTGAAAACCATCACTCTAAAAGGGACATCTTCACATGCCTGAGACTAGAGGACTTTGCTTGTCAGAAGAACAGTGTGTCACAACTGTATGAAACTTTTTCCCTTAAGTTGCGAGATTGTGAAATCATCGTCTTTGTGAGTTAACAAGGCATTAACAAAATGAAGATTTTGAGATCCTTTTTCACCTGACGACAGGTTATGCGGAGACCGAAAATAGGAGCAGGCTACCGATTTATTGAAATGATAACTGAACCTTATAAGCTAGTCCGTTCGTGTGAAGTGACAGCGATCCTCATTTTGTATGGTCTTCCTAGGTAGCATGAGTTCTTTGCTGTAAGCCGTGGTTTCTGTATTATCGTCATTGGCAATGACTGACAATGTTCCGAAATACAGATTGTTGACAGGGTCAATTCTTGCTCATGAGATGATGCACGCGTGGCTTCGACTCAAAGGTTGGTCTTTTGTGTCCTGTGATTATACTATAGCCATTTATACATGCACATTACAAACATCGGTAAAAGTACAATGCAAAAAAGGGGGATCCATATCGCATGCTTCTTATTTGGGATCTTAAGACAGATAACTGATGTCGGTAATTTTCAGGGTTCCCTAACTTAAGTCCGGAGGTTGAAGAAGGCATTTGTCAAGTTTTGGCTCATATGTGGTTGGATTCCGAGATCTATTCCAGCTCAGCAAATGATGTCGCGTCGTCTTCCTCGTCTTCATCGAAGAAGGGCAAACAGTCAGACTTTGAGAAGCAACTTGGTGATTTCTTTAAGCATCAAATAGAGTCTGATACTTCAACGGCCTACGGAGAAGGATTTAGGTTAGCAATTAAGTCGGTGGAAGAGTATGGCCTCAAGAGAACACTCGATCATATCCGAATGACGGGGAGCTTGCCGCTGTGATCACGCCAGTGGAGACATTAATGTCCAATGTCGATTCACCTTCTATTATGCGACAGGACCAAAAAACCATGTGTAAGTTGCTATAGACATGAGCAATACGTATTTCTCATGAGAAGCATCTTTATCCTGTGTAACTGGCTAAAATCGAGAAGCAGGACTCATCCAGTTTCAAACAATTGTCAACTCAGCATCACAAAAAGCGCGAAAGATCACCAGTTGTAAAAGAAGCCTATAAGCTTGTCAAAATTTCGGTCCATCGTATGTCGTGAAGACAGAGACTTCTAGATCATCAACCCAACCAAACAGTACAGGGTAGATCATTACTACTCCAAAAAGCCCAAACTTAGTAATTTATGTTGTAATTGTTGTAATACTAACACGAAAATTATTAGGATATTACAGATACGTCAACGTGAAAACTCACAAAAAAATAACAATGATCGATAAAGTCATCAGATATAATGTGGTTTGGTCCAAATGTCGGTATCTACATTCACGAAAAGAGACAGCAAGAATAATTCACTATAAACAGACAGCAAGAAGAATTTACTATAAACGGACGATAATCTTAGCTAGATATCCACGTAGGATAATCTCTCTCGCGAGGCTGCTTGTCAATTAAGAATTGATTTTTTCTTGGGGGACATGGGGAAAAAAATAATAAAGCAGAGAAATCGTCGTTGTCAATCTCTTCTATTAGAAAACGTGGCATTGACTTGCCCATAAAGACCCAGCTATCCCCCACGAGCCAAGCTGATCGAGTCAGCTACGAGGCAGGAGTCAAAGCGTCGACCCCCTCGTGCTCAACAAGCATCTTCTTCCATTTTTTTCCTTCTAATCTCGCGGTCCAACCTCCACCGAGCAGAGGAAACGCGCCCGGGCCCGTTGATGTGGGGAGACCTCACGATAAGCGGGTGGTCCGGTGGACACGTCAGCGCTATGCGACAAGAGGATGCGTCGACCTCTGACCTCAAAGCGAAAAACCACAAAACGTGACCCGAAAGGGCACCGGATCATGCGGCGGATTTCGGTTCCGTAGGTTGTGGAGCCCACAAATCAAGGGAATTGATCTAGGCCGTCGATCTCGTGCCAGATGGGTCCCGCCGGTTGACTTTTTGGGAGGACGGGGCTCGACATGCCTCAAGTACGCTCTCGCGAGGAACATGGCGAGATTCTTCCTTGGGCAGATTGCTTGTTGATTTCAACATAAATACACAAATGCCATCTCTATTCCGACTATTAGACTCCATTTACTTCGTCAAATATAAATATTAAAAAATATTTTTTTTTCCAAATCATTACTTGTGTAGCACGAAAAACTTATTATGAAAGATATTTCATAACGAATAGCGGCTTATGTCTAAATATTTTCGTGAAAGATGGATTTTTTTCGTTCATTCATTTTTATAGACTATAAAAATGATTATTTTTTAAAAACAAATATTTCTAATTATATTTATGTATTTAACATTTATTTTTTGTGAAATTATATTCAGATTAAGAATATTTTACCAAAAATCAATTAATATAGTTTTGATTATTTTCAATTTTTTTATAATTAACAAGATTTGGACGCCATAAAATAGATATTCGTCTAATGTGATTTTCACTAAACAAAATACGTCAAGTGTATATGCGGGTTACGTTGATTTTGTTATTTTTTATTTTCTTACTCCAAAAGACCTTTCGATCACAACTTCTATATTTAATGTAGAACAAAGGTGCAACTAGTACACTATTTATTGCGCACATCTTGATAAGAAGGGAAAAAATGTTAAATGCATATTGCATGATGAACTTAGACTTGCCTCTATTAGAATCTCGATGATTGCACTCAGAGAATTATCAGGTGACTAGATTACTAAAACCTCCTCTAAGACTGTAATTAAATAATTCCAATTCCCAGGCAATTCATGGGTTTTCACAGGTAAGGTTGATCGGCGATTCACAGTGATGAACAAAGATAATTGATTAGACTACTAAGTAAAAATCATTTCTATTATGCATTAAAAAAATCGCAGCGGTTACTATTAATAACATATCCCATTAAATTCCACAAATCGGCCTTCATTCTTAAATTTACCTTCAATGTGGGGTCAAAAGGATTGGGGGTTGTATAAACTATACTGTTCTTGTCATAACATCTATGAAGAAGCTTTATTTCTTCTTTTTGTGTTCTAAAATGAAAGTTTGCAATAGCAAATTTTGGTTTAAGTGTAGACCACGTGAAGATTACAGGACGCGAAGTAAAAACGTCACGCCACAAGGACGTGACTACTTACAATAAATAAATTATCAATGAGGTATTTCGAAAGTTCAAAGTTTTCTGTCTCACGGCTCAAAATCAAAATCATGAGTTTACATTTCGTTAAAAATGGGGATTAGTTTGGTCAATCAACTCATAATATTTTTACCTCAATATTAGTTAAACATTCTGATTGTCCGGCCACAATCACATAATATTTTATTACCTATAGAATAATACATCGCCCATGTTATAGCACATTGTCTTTAAGAAAAAGTACCGAAAAATTACCATAAAAGTCTTAATCATATGTGTTAATGCCAATTCAGTACTATGACGTGAATCAATTTAGTACAACAAAATCAACATTTTTTTTATAATAATATATCATTTGTATTTTCATTTTTTTCTTTGCCTTTTTTTATTAAATATTCCAATAAATATACCCTCTCCTCGTGGTAAGGAGATATTTTGGTACTTTCTCCAGAAAAGTAGCCGCCACCTAGACGGTCAATTAAAAGTTAAGTGCCATTAAAAGAAATTTGTGTCTTTCATGATACATTTGTGCATTATATTTTCTAATACTGCATTTGACCGTTTGAATAAAACTTCGAATAAGATTATTTTTATATTCCTAATCGGTGTTTGGCATACCACAAATTCCAGACATAGATCGAATATAATCTGGATAAAAAAATTCCCACCTAAGAGGTGGGATAGATTCGGATAGGGCATGTAAAATACAGTTTTTTTCTTTCAAAAAAGTAAAAATAAGAAGCTTTAGGATACTGGGTCACGGTTTCACTCTTCCCATCGTCACTCGCCTCCTCTTCCTCGCCTTGTTCTTCTTCCATTCCATCCCTCAAGTTTCAGAATCTGTGAGAGACTCTGATCATGCTTCGTCGACTCTTCAAATGGAGGCACCAGATTTGCTATTATCAATTGACCTCTTCATTGGAATTGGGAAAAATTATAAACAAAAAAAAAAAATCCTAAACCTATTGTAATTGTATCGATTCAATCCTATTTTTTTTTTTTTGCCGATTCAATCCTAAACCTTTTGCAATTAAGTCATTTCAATCCATTCGGCGAATTTTGGCCGACCGGCATTGACATGGACACCGGCAGGCCGGCGATTAAATATTTTATTATTTTAAAAAATTTTATGGTTTTTTAATAATTTTTTTTATGTTTTTTATTTTCCTTTTTTTCTGTCCCTCTCCCCCTCTCCCTAGAATCACCTTTAGCCAGTCGCCACAGTCCGACGATCGGCCAGAGGTGCGACCGGAGATTCTCTCCCTGCCGTGACGGGGGCCAACCTCGCTGTCACCAGGAGTCTCGCCCTGGCTGGACAAGGCTCGACCTCACCGGCCCAGATCAGAGGGAGGGAGGTGCAGAAAAAAAAAAGAAAAAAGAAAAAAACATGAAAAACATTAGAAAAATTATTAAAAATTTATAAAAATAATAAAATATTTGGTTGCCGGGCGGCCGGTTGGCCGGATGGACTGAAATAACAGAACTGTAAAAGGCTTAGGAAGGTTTAGGACTGAATCAATAAAAAAAAAAGTTTAAAACTGAATCGACACAAATTACAATATGTTTAGGACTTTTTTGGTAATTTTCTCAAGAATCGGGTTATACCAGTGCTTCCAGGTTAACACCCAACCCTGACCTCTCATCTCCGGTCGACCTCGAGCACTAACAAGCTGAGGTGGACGCAAGGGCAAGGATCGAGAACGGACGAGTTGAAATCTGAGGTTCATGCCGGATCTAAACCCCAGAAGACTTAGCGTTACTCAACCCATCACACTCGATCAAGCGATTATCCCGTCAATAGCGAGGTCCGGCCTTCATCACTTGAGAACAGAATCTCATGAGCACTAATGCTTGAGTGAAAAGAAACTAAAGTACCCTTTCCATTCGTCAACACTATCCTAGAGCCATCGTCCTGCGTCGAACGCCGGTGTTCCTCGAGCACCACATCCAAATTTTAGTCTCAGGCATTCTTCGCTCCCTTCGTCGAGCAGCATTACCCCGTAGTGAGAGATGGCCACGTCAGTTCAATGGCAGGATTGGGCTGCGAACGGAGGCGAGGCTGTTTGTAAGAGATGGCCGAAGATAGAGCCACTATAGGGAGTTCCCAGCATGGCGGAGGGTTAATATGAAGCGAAGAGGCGCAGCCCAAAATTGTGGGAGAGTGCTGTTCTATTGTCTCTCTCGACGTGTTTCGTCTTAGCGTGCTTATCCGACTTTAATTCGTAGTTCACCAAATAATGGATAGAATATGACAAAATCTTTAAATTTCTTATCCTATCTTATTAGCCCTATCCTGATTATAAATTCGCACGATCAAATACAGATCTACAACTCCACGGTCTTATCTTCGTAAGAAGTGTGGCTTAAACAAGATTAAGATGGAAAACCTTCTTCGTTTCATACGCAACTAGTGTCAATGAAGAGCCTTCACTGCTAATCCGCAAGTGTCTAGATGAATTTCAACCGGCACCACATTGGGCGATGAATTTTAGAACTAATTAATCATTTTCGCATATATCAACGATCGAGCACCAAATAAAATCATAAAAATAAGGCTTGAATGTAACTTATAGTAATCCCAAGGGACAAAATTGAAACATCGAGTGGGGGCACAGATGAAGGTAGAGGATATCCATCCGATTAATCATAGGACACAACGTCGTTTAATCTTTATGCGCATCTTCCGGGCTAGCACAATAACTATTCAAGCAAAACTAAACAAGGACAAAAAATTATTTTAATAATCTCCTTTTCGAGTTACACATTTCTTAGTAAAGATTATGTTGTACTAAATAAGATTTTTCTAGCAAAAATGCCGACATATCAAAATGTGAGCGAGGTCATACTATTTTTTAGTTGACAAATTGTGAGTGAGGTCATAGTAATTGACTGCTAATCATTCGAAATTATAATAAACATTTAACTGATAAATTAAAATAAAAAAATTATCTAAAAAGTCTTACATCTGTTATACGACATCTAATTCAGTAATATACTTTTTAATTTGATAATTTTTTTATATCAATTTTTAGATTTTCTTTTCTTTTCTTGATTTTCGTATATTCTTTTATCTGTTGTTGTGCCTTGACAATCGCCGGTGGAGATACTGCCCATTGATGAGGGCTAGGACACCATCACCTTGTCCATATCCGACGAGGGTCACTGGATTTGAAGAGGGCCACGATGCCCTCCCGTGCCATAGTGAGGGTTTGTAGGGCCTTGGTTGTGGCCGGCGAGGGCGTTTTGGCCCTCACTTATGGCCAGCGACCGGTAGAGAGAGACACAAAAAAAAAACTTTAAAAAAAGAACGGAAAAGGGATGAATAAAAGTTAACATTTGAAAGATGACCATTTGATTAAAAAACAAGATGACCAAATGCTTTTTGATCTGAGAGGAGGATTTCTTACATTCCATGCCATATTCATATTTCTGCTATGTTGACAAAAGAGTATACGTGGGGCAAGGAAAATTTTAAAATACAACCATGCTAATTAATTAATATATGAAGACTTTCATTTTAGTAAAACAAACTCCATCTTTCATAGAACGAGAAGATAAAAAGGATAAGAAAGATTAAAATCCAAATCAGAAAAGTTTTAAGGATTTAAAGTTACGTTTATTTAGTGAAAAATGAGTGATTTGAAAAATATTTTTCTGAAAATAGTTGCATGTATCATTCGAAATAACTAGTCAATAAAACTATTATCATTATTGAAAATAACTTTTGTCTAAAATATTTGCATAAATGATGAAAACATTTTTCGTTCACTCTTTTATATGAGCAATCTTTTTGAAAAATATTGTCTACATCACTTATTTTGCACAAAATAAACGGAGCCTAAAAATCACAGTTTAAGGGTCATAAATTTAGTTTTCTTTACGATTACAATTTTCTCCCCTCTTTATACTGTACAATGTCGATTCTTTAATAGAATTTATATTATTTTCATTGACTTTATTGATAAAATCTAAGTATTGTTATGTGAAATTCTTTCTTGAGGTTTGTGATATGTTATACAACATTAACTAAGTTTTCGTATATACTTTTCCATTGAGAAATTAAATTATTCCTGAGTCAAATGAATTTTCTCAATTAGTATTTTATAGCTTGAAATTATTTAAATTTAGGAAGCCTTCAAATATAAAGTTGCAACAAAAAATTGGCAAGAAAATTATTAAAAAAACCATAACCTTTATTTCACTCTCGTCAATTCAGTTTTAAAATTTTCAATTGTTACAATTAAGGCCTACAAATTTTGACAATTTATCAATATAGTCCTTTTAGTCAATTTGGTAGGAAATCATTGATAGAGACTGCGTTGTCTTGTGTGGCAAGACCGAACGCAGGGAAAAAAATATTTTTATGAGATTTTTTATTTTTTTATTCTTTTTGCTTTTCTTTACAACTCCGAGCCGATGAAGTCGTCGGCCATGCGGCCCTCTCCTAAATCTACATGAGCGGCCGATGCCCTCACTTGTGAGAGGTGAGGGTTAGCTGGTCACCTTCCTAGCCCACAATTGAGAAAACAAAGAAAGGTTAGAAAGAAGAAAGAGTTTTCAGAAAATTTTTAAAAAAAGTTAAAAAAACTTGTCTACGTCAACCTCGGCATGCCACGTAGGAGGCCAATGTTCATATAAGTGATTTTTGAATAAAGTAGCTACATCGACAAATCGTAAAAGATTTAAGTTACTTTATACAATTAAAATGCGTAAAATTAAATTGTCACACTTGCAAAAAGTTGGATAACTTTCTTGATACATTTCTCACAAATTTGCCAAAGCAAGTTGGGTTTCTCCTTTTAGCTGTTCACACGTAATTATCTCCAATTTTGAAGTACTCCCAAACTCATTAGGTGGGCTATTATGTGTTTACTAAAGAGATTACAGTTCTCAGAAAATGCCTTCTATAGTTTACTGTTCTGTCTGACATTGGTACAAGTTATAATTATTGATGCTTTGTCCTATTGTAATATGCTCCACTCTCATGTAATTATCACAAGTGTTTATCGAGTATTTCTTTAATTATTCGCATTGTGTTGCAATAACTAATGCATATATTGTTTACCATAAATTTTCCTTGATTATACCAGAGCGAGATCACTAGATAAAATAATTTCCTACTTTGAAGATATCAAATATATAAGAGATCCCTGTAAATGTGTAAATTGCGCCATTTGGATTTGCCTTCGCGGGTAGTGTCATCTTACGTATGACAATAAGAAGTCACATATAACCACAAGAATGATATACCGAAATGGAATCCACCTACTCTATGGAGTTAAGCCTTGCGTTATGAGTGAAGGCTCGAAAATATTAGTCGTGGATTATACGCATGACAAATGTTCTTCTCCAACATAAAAGTAAGGGTAAACAATTAGACCAGATGCTCGTGCAATTTAGTTGTCGGTAAACTAGAGCCACTTTTTTGACCCCCCCTCCCCCCCCAAAAAAAAAAAAATAAAATAAAATAGGGCCAATCTTTGCTATAACGGTCTTGCGAAGTGTTGCAAATCATGCCTTTTAGTAAACTATGTTTTAACTCGGTAGCACCCTAGAACTAGGTGGGATTACAACTTCTTAGAAACTACCGTAACGTTGAGGGTGACCGAATATTCTCTTCACATATTGTTTTTATTAAACTCAATGTTACTTTATTTTTATTTTATTAGACATTATATGTGATATTCTGATTTTTCTGTCATTTTCGAACTCAGTAACGAGAATTATATCTAGCGATGTTTTTCAGTCGTATCTCGCTCGAATCTGATCAATCTCGAGTTGACTGACTAGAAGGAAAGGACTAACGCGAGACAAGGTACGTGGATTAAGGGAACTCGAATATGAAATGGCATTTTGATCATAAAGATTGTCGATGGGACATTTAGAGCCATAAAAGGCCGATCTAAGAACGATTAAGGAATGCATTGCTAGCGTTATACGATTGGAGCGCGGGTGATGCCGCTTAACCAATGTATAATTTGCAAAAGTTTCCTAAATCGAACGGTAACGATCGAGGCCATCAAAACTAGTGATAGACCCTCACAATTATATGACAACCAAAATCGCTATGAATTGACGAGCCCTAAATGTGATACGAAGCACACGCGTAACGTCTGCAAAAGCCGCCGTCAGTTCGGGATAAACTGGAACCACGTTTGATAGAGAAAATGATCAGAAACGAGTCTTAAAAATTGAAAATGGAGAATCAAGAATTCCAACATCAGATTTGGATTGGCCATCGCCTTATCGAAGAGTATTGGAATGAGAAAAACGACGTTCCGGACGTCAGGAGTAAAATTACCATTTTGCCCCTCAAGACCTAGCCTTACTTATATAATTGGATAAAGGCATTTTAGTCTTTTAATCACCCCCAATGCTGCCAAAAAAGAGAAAGGATTATGGCCATTGGATGAAACTTGAATGACACTTAGGACAAGTGTCAATAGATTAGCTAACGAGTGGTCATGTCCACTTTTTCACAACTACCATTCAACCCTTTGACCTTGAGACTTGCATATAGCTCTCTCTCTCTCTCTCTCTCTCTCTCTCTCTCTCTCTCTCTCTCTCTCTCTCTCTCTCTCTCTCTCTCTCTCACCCCTCATTTGGCCGACTATCAACTCCCCCAAACCAAGAGCATTCTTCTTCCTCTTCTTCTCTTACTCGCCAGCTCGCTGCCCTGTTTCGACCACTCACTGTTCTAGCCATAACTTTTTCGTTCGATGATCGATTGAGGTAAAACTACCGACAATAGAAAGCTTGTCATCTTGCCATTCTAACAAAGTAGTATGGGTACAAATCCACTCAGCCATTTGTCCCGTAGAGCCGTTTGAAGGAGCAAAGGTCAGGCTGGTCAGTTTTGAATCCGAGAGCTTCTAGCCGACCAGTCCAACCGCCCCACTATTCTGGTCATATCTTCTTCGTCCGATATCGGATCGAGGTAAAATCACCGCCAAATGAAAGCTTATTGTCTTATCGTTCTATAGACATATCATAAGCTCAATTTGACCTTGTAGATCTTCCGTAGCTCGATTTGAGTGGATAAAGGTCAGACGAGGTCAGAGTCTGATCGGTTTTGGGGAAAGACCTGTTCCGATTGCTCTAAATTTTCAGTGAGGTCTTCTACACTTATAGTATTAAGGTTGGATGAGCTGTGGTAAAAAGTTGGGATGAATTTGATGGATTTTTGACCCCAAATAGGTCTTGTGTTTGAAGGGCCAGACTGACAGGCGGTAAGCTTGGAGGAACCGGTGCCGTTCTTGGACCATTTGACGTCGCCTCGAGCTCAAATTTTCGGTGAGGCTTTTCAACCCTTAGAACTACATGTTAGCAAGTAGATTAATGATTAAATTGAGGAATTGAGATGGTTTAAGTGCTAGTAAGTTGAGGTATACACATAACCAAAATTTGCCTGATTTGGTTCTGTGCAAACCGATTTTGTGGAGGTTGTGATGGGTTGATTTTGAGTTTCAAATTTATCATTGAGACATACTAGAATGTTGAGGATCATGTTACTAAGGTTGGTGGTTCATGAATGGGTGAATTGAGCAAGAGATTTTGACGATTGGTTGGAATTTCATAGGTTGCGCGGCGGGTTTGGTATTGGACCACTTGGACCAAATTTGAGGAGGTGCTTGAGGAGAGAATTTGTGACATTAAGCTTGAAGCAAGGGAACCCTAAACCTATGATAGGAATGTTGGACTCAATTGGATGAGTCAAGTGATATTATGATTGATTGAGAGATACCTCAATGGGATTATTCCTGTGTGCATCTTAGAATGATATAAAAGGCTCAAATGTGCGCCAATACTTGTGCTTGGATTGCTTGCCATGACTAAGTGTCGCTTGATTGTCTTGCATGTCATAAGTGTATGATTGGCGCATGAGATTACACATGGTCTTGTGTGTGTGGATTGATTCGAATTAATGGCATGTTTGAGGCATGATAAGACCTTGAGACGTATGAGACGCGGGGCAGTGAAATGAATACCCTGAGTGCTGAGGCGCGGGGTTGGAGTGTATGACAACCTGATGCATATAAGACGCGGGGTTGAGAAGATAGTCCTGATGCGTTGAAACGCGAGACGGAGTTATGATGTATCGACACTGGCCTGGAGTAACATTGAAACCTGATGCGTTTACGTGGGTTGTCAATAACGGTCTGATGCGTTTATGCGGACCAAGCTTAATGCGTTCTAAACGCAGGCATGAGAATGAGGCAGGTGTGAAAGGTGGAAGTGGTGGTGTGACATGGCGGTGTGTGCATGATCTTAGAGATGTGTTGTGATGCCATGTCTGCCTGTCTGACATCTGCATGATTGTTGATAATCGAATGCCTCATGTGTTTGTTTGCATGAAACACTGATGTTTATGACTGTCTGAGTTAACGGTCGGCCTAAGCTAGGGTTAGGACTTACCTTATTGAGATTTATATCTCACCCCATTGTGGGCAACATTTTCAAGTCTTCGACAAAGAAAACCGAGTTTGCAATGGATTGGCATTTGACGAAGTCATTGGAGGAAAATAAAGACTTCCCTTTTGTGACTTTAGGGTTGAAAAATGATACTCTTGGGGATTTAGATTTGTAGCCTCTGAAATATGATTGACCTTCATAAAAGGGGTACCTTTTTGTCTTTAGTCATCATGTGTTGCTGTCTTTGTAATGGAGTTGGCATTGCTTTCGCATGCATGCTTCATATCGAGTTGTAAGTTATTGGCCGTTAGATCCTAGAGCTCATTAAAGGTAACGGTGAAGGTGGGATGCTCGCGTGCCCGTCGGGTTGGGGCGTGACATCCCCGTTTGAGTGGTATTAGCGCAAGATCAGCTCGATCCAATATGATTGAGACTTGGAGTGATAAGGAGTGATGACTTGAGGATAATTAGGTAGTGAGACATTGAGGGATAAGCATGGATTGCTGAATCTTGAGGACTATAGGTTTGAATTTGTGTAGTATTATAATGATCCTAGTGTAGATTTAAGGGATGATCTTGAGTGATTTATGAATAAGGCTCACAAGGAAGTGAATAGAAATTGAGGAGTCATAAGTCTGGATTTGAGGTTGCTAGAAAATAAATTATGAATGAAAGGTCAATTGAAGTGTATGATTGTGATATTAGTTTGTCAATGACCCAACTTGAGGAGTACGAGTTATAAACAGGCGACTGATGTTAGTGGATTCAAACGTGCCTACAGGAAATGTTGATTACTTGGGCGTAAGACACAAGATGGAAAATGGGTAGTTCGTCTTTTCAGTTATGGAAGAAGTCGAGGAAAAATCGGTATGCTAGTTTGCCTGGAATTAATGATTTCCTAGAATCGATTGATTGAATTGGAACCATGAGAAATGAAATCATGAGTTGCTGTTCCTTAAAGAATAGGGCATTGTTCTTAAATGGCAATTGGACCATGAATTGGTCGTTGATGAAAAGGAAAGTGAACGGACTTGATAGTCCTGATTGATTGTGATTCTAGTGAATGATTTAGTAAATGAAAAGAGCACTTAGAGAATACTTGCAAAGTGAGTTGAGGTAATCAAATTGAGCATTCAATAAGTGAATTGGTGGAGACCAAGGACGAACATATATTGTCACTTGAGGTGACTGAATTATGGAAAGAAGAATGCCAAGTATGGTGGCATCTACATTCTGGAGTAAAACACCGTCGTTGGCGCAGATTCCAAGATCGACGTCCTATGGAATAGGAAGGACATGGTGAATTTGAAATAAGAGAATGCCACTGAAGTGTATAGCTTCCCTCACATGGTAAGAGACCCTAGTGTGGAAGAAGGAGAAAATCCTAACTGCCTTGATATTAAGATGGAGCGTTTAGACTGGAAAAGAAAACGCGGAACTTGAATGATTCATGGAAGTGAAATTTGAGAGACTGTCTTGTAGATAATGTTGAATTCCAAGATGATATTGACATTCAGTGGAATGAACAGAATTAGGATAAGGTCGCATTAGTGAGTTATGAAACTTAGAGGCTAAAACGCTAATGATTCTCGAGAAAAGAGTGACAAGAATAAATAAAATGTTGTGTGGTCCTAGAGGAGACTCGTGACAACAAAGAGCTAAGGTCTGAGCTCTCAAGTGAAAAGTACGAGGAATAGTTAGAAGATTCGATACTTGGTAGAAAGAAGTTGATAATAGTCGAATTAAGTACTCAAGGAATGATTGAGTTGGTTGTTACCATCTTGAGAGACGAGGATTGGACTCATTTAAGGAGTCATAAGAAATATGAACAGCTTTTGAGAGTGTCCTATGGACTCTAAGGAGATGTTTGTTATATGCCGAATATGAAGAGCACGGGCTATGGATCTGATAAGGTAAGATTTCTAGGTCGTGAAATCTCTGAGAAATGAAATCTCTGTAGAGTCTTGGAGGAGTGGAATGAGTGATAAATCGACTAGAGTCGATGTGGGTTGCTAGAAGTTAAAAGTTCCTGAAATTGACGAATTGTAATAGACGGATCGTGGAAAGATTTCCCACAAGAGCTGTTCCATTGGTAAAATGGATTAAGGATGAGATGTAACACGAATGAGTGAATGAATGTGAAAAGAGTTTTCGAGGACTCGAGTTAAGCTGATGACTACGCTGTTTATGACAATTCCAGTTGGAAATTGAAACGCATATGAGGGTCGCAATGACACGGCAAGAATGAAACTTAAGGCATAGCAAGGCAACCGAAAGTGAGCATTGCATATACATTGTGATGATAAGGCCATATGAGTTGGAATGCTTAGAGCATGATTAGAGTGGGTTGCGAGTGTTCTCGCGATAAAGTTGGGGAATATTGTTTGAGTAAAAAAATGTTTCAATGCTATACCTACCACAAGAGTATAAGGTAGCAGTTTCTCGAGGGGAATTGAATAAGAGGTAACGCTGATGCGTGAAACTGTTTGTGAATATGAGAACGTAACATGTTTAAAGAAAGATCTTGAAGTTATGTGAACTAAACGAGGTTGAGAGTAGGGACTGCCTAAAGGGATTGAAGGCGAAGCATGTGGAATGAAGAGATCACCCAAGTGTTGTTATAACAATATTCGTATCGCTAAAGAAGGGTGAATTGTTTAGCGGATACTTACAATTGAGAATTAAGCATTGTTTAATTGGCGATGGGGGGACAGATCTTCCCTCGAGAAATAAGAGATTCAACCTCTAAACTAAAAGTTGTCAAATGACTAATTGACGGCCACCGGAAACACCTAACCTGAAGGCCAGAAGAGAATTGAGTTGTTGCCATGATTGAACATCGATACTTGAGGGGTTATAAGAATAGATGGAACCCTTGAGACCTCAGGGATGGAAGTCCGAGTCCAGTATTGATGGAAAACTTAAGGAGACGACCTCATCAAAATTCGAGGGGAGGATTATGGTGTTCCTGAGGATGTCACCAAGATGTGCCAAGATACATTTATATACTATCGGTGAAAAGGGTTGAAAGTTGAAATTTTTCTATCATATAGTCGAGCACTAGACGTGTCGATAAAAGGGAATGACATAACCACGAAAGTTGAAGGACCACTTTGATTCACGGGAATTTTCGGATGGAATCGAGAATGGATTACTACGGAAGTAATCATGTAATTGTTTAAGGAGTCGACAGGGCCAAACTCGATTTGGTTAATGGAGGGCAAATTGATAAAGCCATTGAATCTCCGTTGGTATGAAAGGAACTTTGAAGGAGACGATACGCCGAATGGTATGGACATTAAGGAGTGCATTCTGGTGAGGGCTTAGTAATAATGATTATGGACAAATGAAAGAAATAATGTGAACACTCGAGGATGAATTGCTGATAAATGTTACGAATACCAAAACAGAATGGAGAGAAGCAAATTGGATTAAGGATTGAAGGAGACAAATTCCAAGGGAAAAATGGTTTTGGACTGGAAAGGACAAGTAAGATCGTCAAGCCGTGAAAGGAATTATTCGAAAGAGTAAGGATGTGATGAGGCGCTGATACCCCAAATGATTGGATTGTTAGAAGATTGCAAATTTCGAGAACGAAATTTCTTTAAGGGGGGAAGAGTTGTGACATTGTGATTTTCCTGTCATTTCTAGACTTAGTAATGAGAATTGTATCTAGCAATATATTTCAGTCGTATCTCGCTCGAATCTGATCAATCTCGAGTTGACTGACCAAAAGGGAAGGGCTAACGTGAGTCAAGGTACGTGGACCAAGGGAACTCGAATAGGAAATGACGCTTTGACCATAAGGATTGTCGAGGGGACATTTAGAGCCATAAAAGGCCAATCTAAGAACGATTAAAGAATGCATTGCTAGCGTTATAAGATTGGAGCGCGGGTGATGCCGCTTAACTAATGTATAATTTGTAAAAGTTTCCTAAATCGAACAGTAACGATCGAGGCCATCGAAACTAGTGATAGACCCTCGTGATTACATGATAACTAAAGTCGCCAGGAATTGATGAGCCCTAAATGTGATACGAATCACACGCATAACGTCTGCAAAAGATGCCCGTCAGTTTGGAATAGACTGGAACCACGTTTGATAGAGAAAATGATCAAAAACGAGTCTTGAAAATTGAAAATGGAGAATCAAGAATTCCAACGTCAGATTTGGATTGGCCATCGCCTTATCGAAGAGTATTGGAATGAGAAAAACGACGTTCCGGACGTCGGGAGTAAAATTACCATTTTGCCCCTCAAGACCAGCCTTACTTATATAATTGGACTAGGGCATTTTGGTCTTTTAATCACCCCAAGGATGCCGAAAAAGAGAAAGGATTATGGCCATTGGATGAAACTTGAATGACACTTAGGACAAGTGTCAATAGATTAGCTAAGGAGTGGTCATGTTCACTTTTTCACAACTACCATCAACCCTTTGACCTTGAGACTTGCATATAGCTCTCTCTCTCTCACCCCTCATTTGGCCGACCATCAACTCCCCCAAATCAAGAGTCTTCTTCTTCTTCTTCTCTTACTCGCCAGCTCGCTGCCCTGTTCCGATCGACTCACTGTTCTGACCATAACTTTTTCGTCCGATGGTCGATTGAGGTAAAACCATCGGCAATAGAAAGCTTATTGTCTTGCTGTTCTAACAAGATATTATGGGTCCAAATCCACTCAGCCGTTTGTCCCGTAGAGTCGTTTAAAGGAGCAAAGGTCTGGCTGGTTAGTTTTGAATCCAAGAGCTCCCAGCCGACCAGTCCGACCGCTCTATTATTCCGGCCATATCTTCTTCGTCCGATACCGGATCGTGGTAAAACCACCGTCAAATAAAATCTTATTGTCTCATCTTTCCATAGTCATATTATAAGATCAGTTTGACCTTGTAGATCTTCCCGTAACTCGATTTGAGTGGACAAAGGTCAGGCGATGTCAGATTCTGACCGGTTTTGGGGAAAGACCTGTTCCGGGGTCTTCCGGACTTCAAATTGCTCTAAATTTTCGGTGAGGTCTTCTACACTTATAATATTAAGGTTGGATGAGCTGTGGTAAAAATTTGGGATGAATTTAATGGAGTTTTGACCCTAAATGTATCTTGTGTTTGAAGGGCTAGAATTGACCGGCGGTAAGCTTGGAGGAACCAACGTCGTTCTTGGATCATTTGACGTCGTCTTGAGCTCAAATTTTTTGTAAGGCTTCCCAACCCTTAGAACTACATGTTAACAAGTAGATTAATGATTAAATTGAGGAATTGAGGTGGTTTTAGGGCTGGTAAGTTGAGGTATACACAGAATCGAAATTTTCCCGATTCGGTTCTGTGCAAACCGGTTCTGTGGAGGCTGTTATGGGTTGGTTTTGAGTCTCAAATTCATCAATGAGACATTTTAGAATGTTGAGGATCATGTTATTAAGGTTGGTGGTTCATGAATGGGTGAATTGATCAAGAGAAATTGACGATTGGTTGGAATTTCATAGGTTGTGTGGCGGGTTTGGTCTTGGACCACTTGGACTGAATTTGAGGAGGTGCTTGAGGAGAGAATTTGTGACATTAAGCTTGAGGTAAGGGAACCCTAAACCTATGCTAGGAAGATTGGACTCAATTGGGTAAGTCAAGTGATATTATGATTGATTGAGAGAGACCTCAATGAGATTATTCTTGTGTGCATCTTAGAATGATATAGAAGGCTCGCATGTGCGCCAATGCTAGTGTTGGATTGCTTGCCATGCCTGAGTGTCGCTTGATTGTCTTGCATGCCATAAGTGTATGATTGGTGCATGAGATTGCACATGGTCTTGTGTGTGTGAATTGATTCGAATTAATGGCATGTTTGAGGCATGATAAGATCCTGCGGGGTATGAGACACGGGGTGGTGGAATGAATACCCTAAGGCGCTGAGGCGCGGGGTTGGAGTGTATAGCACCCTAATGCGTATGAGACGCGGGGTTGAGAAGGCCATAGTCCTGATGCGTTGAAACGCGGGATGGAGTTGTGATGTGTCGACACTGGCTTGGAGTAACATTGAAACCTGATGCGTTTACGCGGGTTGTCAATGACGGTCTGATGCGTTTACGTGGACCGAGCCTAATGCGTTCTAAATGCGGGCATGCGAATGAAGCAGGTGTGAAAGGTGGAAGTGGTGGTGTGACATGGCGGTGTGTGCATGATCTTAGAGATGCGTTGTGATGCCATGTCTGCCTGTCTGACATCTGCATGACTGTTGATAATTGAATGCCTCATGTGTTTGTTTGCATGAAACGCTGATGTTTATGACTGCCTGAGTGGACGGTCGACCTAATCTAGGGTTAGGACTTACTTTACTGAGATTTATATCTCACTCAGTTGTGGGTAACATTTTCAGGTCTCCGACGAAGAAAATCGAGTTTGCCATGGATTGACATTTGACGAAGTCATTGGAGAAAAATAAATACTTCCCTTTTGTGATTTTTAGGGTTGAAAAATGATACTCTTGGGGATTTAGATTTGTAATTTCTATAGTATGATTGACCTTTATAAAAGGGGTATTCTTGTGTCCTTAGTCATCATGTGTTGCTATATTTGTAATGGAGTTGGCATCGCTTTTCCATGCATGTTTCATAAATAGTTATAATTTATTGGTCGTTGGATCTTAAAGCTCATTAAAGGTAATGGTGAAGGTGAGATGCTGCGTGCCCGTCGGGCTTGGCGTGTGACATTATATTTTGACTAGCAAACATGATTAGAACAGCCTCCGTAACTACATGCTGAAGATGAAGAATCAAACACAAGTCTACACAAAAAAAGACAAATTTCCTCCTATCATGTCTTTGATGGTGAATACGAATCATGAAAATATTCCCATCCAAGTTTAATAAAAATTAAATGCGGATGAAGTCCGTAAGTAAGTTGGTTAGAGAGGATCTCGATTCCCATGGGATATGGGAAAACATGGGAAAAGGAAAGTAAAAGATCAAAAGCTATCGTGGGCGTATCCGCAAATAAACGAGACATCAGGGGCAATTCCGGAACGAGGCAAAACAACATTGACGCGTTCACATTGTCGAGTTGTGTGCGTCGTTCTGGACATCAGAATAAGAGCCTCAGAGGAGTTTGGAGAGAGAGAAAGAGAGGGAAAACGTAAGAAACCGCGAGAAAATAAGCGGGGAAGGGGACGATAGTTGCAGAGGATCGGGGGGAGGGGCTTTCCCGAGAAAATCACAGGAAGGAGAAGAAGAAAAGTCGAAGACCCTTTTGGCATTGTCGTCCTCTGCGACATTTCACTTCCCGTTTCTGACTCATTCCTCTCCCATTCCTATTTTACCTCCATTGTCGTACAAACGCACAAAAACCCAACGAAGCAGCTCCGCCACCGACGAAGGAGGCGCGGGAATACAGCAATATAGTGTTTGCAGTCGGCGAAAGATTGATTTGGAGTGGTTCGAGTGATTGGTTTGTTCGATTGTGACGCCGAAAAGCTGGTTCTTTTCTGTGTCACCAAGCGTTTATTTTGGAGATTGGCCTCTGCTATGGTGTCCACGACATTTAGCGGCCGTTGCTGGTGGCTGAGTTAATACTCTCGAGTCGTAGTTGGATCCATAGTCGAGTTGAATCTCGCCAGCAACGGTACTTGTTGATCATATTCCCCGTTTTTGTGCTTTCGATGTTGTCAGCGTCGGTTGACTTTTGTAATTAATAATGTGGTTCTATAAATGCATAGAGAAGTTGATTTTTTCCTTTTTTTTTTTAGTTTGAGGCTGTTCAATTTGGAGGTTTGGCTGAGATGTTATGCATTTGTATAGTCCGCAGAGATTCAGAGGTTTTATATGTTTTGGCATAAGATGATTATCTTGTTTCTGATTGATTGCAGTGATGAAAGGTTCAGCTCAAAATTTCATTTACTCTGGCGCAGAGTAATTATTTGGAAACGATTGACTTCCTTTTATGTTGAAATACTTCTGGTATTTTGTCACTACTTTAGCTGCTTTAAACTATGCCTGGGAAATGTGTCCCCCGTCTTTGTTGGCAGATGGGTGAAGCATCTGGTACTTCATGAATAAAGGTTTAGTTTGGAATTGCTGGGGCTGTTCTTTCCCAAGATGGATTTTTTCTACATTAACTAGCGTGTAGGCTCTCTTTGGAGATCACCCGTTGAATGATGGGATCTTTTTAAAACTGCAGTCCCAGTCATGCATGGTGGAGACTGTTCTGAATGAGACAAGTTGATGAATGATGAACTTTTTTTTTTCCCATCTGTGCATTTAGAAGTGCTTTTGTTGTTCTGCAGGCCGCTTCAATGGCTGTAGCGGTTGGATCTGTTGTGTGGGTGGAGGATCCTGAGGTAGCCTGGATAGATGGTGAAGTTGTGGAAGTTAATAACGAAGACATTACAATAAATTTGACATCAGGAAGGACGGTATGTTTTACGTTTCCCAGTGCTTTAAGAAAGCAGGGTTTTATCAAGTATTGTTTACTTTTTTTTTCGTTTAAATTATGTATATTTATATTTTTGGTTGGGGAGGGGTTGATTGCAAGATTCCCTGTGTATGATTCTCTTACTCGACAGTTTTCTTATGCATATTGTATTCTCAAGTTATCTGTTTCAGTAATTTACTGTAGTCTGGTTCTTAGACAGGGCAACACTATGAGAACTACACAAAATTTACCCAATATCTTAGCTTCCCATTGGAATGATGCATATATGCCAGATTTATGTCAGGCAGAGCATAAAAGCCTGATTTGAGTGATGAAGTGAATGTGCTCCTCTTCCATTTTACGTTTTCCGCATGAGCAAGTGCAGACAATGGCTATTAGAGGGAAAAAGATGCTTGAAGTCATGATTAAATACTGGACAGCATGCTTTTTATGAGGTTAATGACTGGTTTTTTCACCAATGCCCGGGGATCCCATAGTACAGATTAATTCTTTACTTTCTGAGTGATGGTTGGGCTAGGTCTGTTAGACTGATTGTGAGCTGATTCAATTAGAGTTACTTCTGTGTTGTGTCGAAGAATTTGTAAGCTTTTTGTGAGTCAGAATGATCTGAAGACATATGTCAGGGAAAGGATATTGCCATGTTCACTTTGGGTGGTTTTGATTTAGTTCTGTTTTAGTTTGTGCTTTTGTATCAATGGCATAAATTTGCTTCTGGACTAGCCAAAGAGAGGATTATCGTTGGCCTTATTCCAGGTATCAGAGTTGTGATTTTTGGACTGCCTAGTTGTCTTTTCCGGATGATCAAGAGAGAATTGTCTTTTAAATCATCAACCATTCTCTAGAGACAGTTTAGAAACTGTGGGTCTTTCTGATTGAGGAGCTTCTGAGAGTCTTTACAACTCTAGATGAGTTTTAGAAAATATTACTGATGTGAAAACATTTGGCAATCATTGGGATGGTGGGTGGTATCTGGCAGTAATTGTGAGGTGGGTGGTCAAGATGAACAAACTGCAACACTTTTTTTACAAACTCAGTGGATGTGTCATGATATCTTCTTTCAAGTAACTTTGTCCTACTATCTGTCATTGCGTCAGGTGCCTACAAGAGGATTTCCTTCAATGTGATTCCTGCCTGTGTAGGACTGCTAAATGGACCTATCTTCTACAATCTATCTTTTCCCCTTTATCATCCCTTCTTAGCACTTCTAAATTTCTTCTCTCCTATTTTTCTTCAAGTGCACAAAGCATTAAAAAAGAATTTGGCTTTCAGGATTTAAATGTTACTTTAATTTCTTCATACCGGGATGGTTGTTATCTTGGTAAGTTCAGTAAATGTGTCTGTCGACAATTGCCTTTGTTATATTGTGCAGTGTCCTTACCGTGCATGTGTTTGTAATTGTGTTATGGAAGGTTTATATTGGTGATATTGATTGTATTGCATATGAGATATAGGTTTTATGTCATAACAATTACAAAACTATGCAAAAACTTGCCGTATGTCAGATGAGAGTCAGGTCGTTATGGTGAAACTATTTAAAAGCTCACTAATTTTCTTCAGATTAGTATTGTCTTTCATGATTATAAGCAGATATGTTTTCTATTAGGATGTTTACTTTACTGTTAAGTTCTGTTTTAGAGGATTGCGCATTTTTAAGCAACATATCAATTCATAGATTTTCTTCTCTTGATTCGGCTTTTATTTTTATGATTTTTTGGGTTTCATCGACTGCCGACCCCAACTAGTTTTGGATAAAGGTGTTGTTGATGTTGATGATGATATCAATTCACAGATTTTAAGACATGAATTTGGGACCACTTAAAAATGTTGCCCTAAACAAGAACTAACTGGCCCTGAATAACATGATATTCTAAGTTTTAAGAGATTAAGAAGAATGTCTACGTGACTATAAGGGCGATTTTTTTTTTTTTTAATAACTCAAGTGTTTGACATTGAGTGAAAGCCCAATGGGAGGGAAACATTAGTAATGCAAAAAGGTATAAAATTCACTTGAAACGCAACATTAATTTCTTCTGTTACTATCCAAAAGAGAGGAGAATTAGACTTTTCAGTCGCATGTCTTGTTATTTACCCAATGCATTTAATAGCATCATATTGCCTATTGTTGCGAGGCTGATTAAAGAATCCGCAGTATATAGTCAAAAGAAAAGAAGAAATAGAGAGGAGAGAAGAGAAGAAGAGAGGCGAAGGAGAGAGGGGAATGAGAGATGAGGTGAGGCAAGAAAACATCGTAATCTTTTAGTAGAGAGATATCCGTGTATATATTACAGAAACCCTACCCATCGTTATAAGACTTAAAACCTAATTGACCATAATACCTTTATTTAAGTTAAAAGAAATAAGTCATGTAAATAAACCCTAAAAGTAACGCAACACCTATCTAGATGGAAGTGTGATTATGTTGGGTTTCAAGGCCGTTCTTTATAATGCAGGTGCTTAAATATGAGGTTGCCTTTTTTGGAGTCTTGTTTGCATGCTCTAAGTAATGATGGTGATATTTCCCTCTTGCAATTTCATTTGTCCCCGTAATATCCTTGACCGGATGATGTTTGTTTAGTAGGGAAGCATCTGTGGCCTGTTCCTTCACAGTTGTGCTCTTTCGTTTGCGATCTTTTATGATTCTATCTCAAAGGTAGGATACTGTACTTACACCTAGCTTTTCGCATTCTAGGTTGTTGCCAATGCTTCTACTGTTCACGCTAAAGATCCCGAAGCTCCTCAATGTGGTGTGGATGATATGACGAGGCTTGCTTATTTGCATGAGCCTGGGGTTTTGGATAATTTACGATGCAGATATGAGCTCAATGAGATATATGTAAGGACAACTTGATAGCATTGCTTTATAATATTTTTGTTGAGTTTTTATATGTTGTAAAACCTTTTACAAGGTGACATTTTTAGCATTTGCTGCTGGATTCTCGTTTTTCAGTAGTTAGTTGATTGCTGGCATTTTTAGAATTTTCATTGACTGTTCATTGTTTCATTTTAGGGTTCACCATATTAGTTTGCTTTGTTTTTAGGTAAGAAAGAGCACATTCTCTCCAGGTCTGTTGCCACAGACCAAGTCTAATGTTTAATTTTTTCAGACTTATACGGGAAATATATTGATCGCGGTGAATCCTTTTCGGAGGTTGCCTCATTTATATGACAATTACATGATGGAACAATATAAAGGGGCCACTTTTGGTGAATTAAGCCCTCATCCATTTGCTGTTGCAGATTCTGCATACAGGTAATTGTTTGACTATTTGTCATGCTGTACAATTCTTGATAGGCTTCTGATGATGTCTGTCTACCAGACAGATGATCAATGAAGGAATAAGCCAAGCCATTTTAGTAAGCGGAGAGAGCGGAGCTGGCAAAACAGAAAGCACTAAGATGCTTATGCGCTATCTTGCTTATATGGGTGGGAGAGCTGCAGGAGAGGGAAGAACTGTGGAGCAGCAAGTTCTTGAGGTAAACTTTTCAGTTATTGCTGGATCATCATTTGTAGTAGTCCTGATTACTCTCTAAAATACCTGATATTACTGTCTATTTCTATTATCTTTTATATGAATTTATCTTTCTAAAGGTTTGCCAACGTTATTTCATTCCTCAAATTTTTTGCAGTCTAACCCTGTTTTGGAAGCATTTGGTAATGCCAAGACAGTTAGAAATAATAACTCAAGGTCAGAACTTATTCTTCTGATTTCGTACTATGGACTTGTCATTTTTTTTCTTTTAAAATTTTACCAGAGGCTGCATACTGATTGGAAGTCACTATATGCGCGCAGTCGCTTTGGTAAGTTTGTGGAAATCCAATTTGATCAAAGAGGAAGAATTTCAGGAGCTGCAATAAGGACATACTTGCTAGAGCGGTCGCGCGTTTGCCAAGTGTCTGATCCAGAGAGAAACTACCATTGCTTCTATATGCTTTGTGCTGCACCACAGGAGGTAAACTAACTTCATTCATTGCTCTTTGGCGGCTTGTACTTATCCTTTATTCTCCTACTGTAAAAAATCTTGCAGGGTTAAATCCTTCAGTCTTCTTGTTTCAGTCCATCTTGTTGTGAACATAAATGGCACGTATTGTCTTATAATACTGGTGTTTCTTGCTGCAAATCTGTGCATTTATGTCACATGCATATAGTTGTTTTATATGCTATCCTGATAAAGGGCGTACTTGCCCAAGGATCGAACTAACTGAGCTTTATGTGATAGATGGCTGCAATGCTCTTAACAGTCGTGTTGCTGCCTCAGGCTATATGATCACTTCTCGTCCTTACACTTAGCTTCCTAATGTGTTCTATTTACCAGTCAATCTGTTGTTGTTTTGAACTTTGTGAGTTCTGAATGGCAGAGCATCGGTTCTTGTTTTAACATTTTATGTTGTTGCATATTAGAAATCATGTGATAAAATTACTTTTCTGTTAGGGTCAAGATATTGGTAAAATTTAATCGCAGAAACTCAGCCGAGTTGCTCGTAAAATAAGTACAGCCAGCTTTTGGTCATGTCATACTTTAGGTATAATTCTCAAGATGACTCATTCTCTGACTTCTAGGCTTGAAGGGACATGTCCCATGAATATTGTACGACAAGAAAGCAGCAGGGGCATTGTTGTTGAAAGTTTTTTGCATGGAAATCTTTGCCATGATATATCTTGATTCTATATGCATTGTTGTCATGTTCAATTATCTTTTGGATCTCATTATGTTTTCGGTGGTGGGCCTGTAAATAGGTGATATTCCATAAGTCTCTAAGTTTCACATTTAGTTTCTCATGTTTTAAAAGTGATATGCTTTTGAAGCAATTCTTGAATTATTCATCAAAGAAAACTATTACTTACTAGCTATGATGCTGGCTCTCAGCATGTTGAGAGGTATAAATTGGGAAATCCGAGGAGGTTTCATTATCTGAATCAATCAAACTGCTTTGAGCTCGATCAAATGGATGATTCTGAGGAGTACATTGCGACTAGAAAGGCTATGGAGGTTGTTGGCATAAGTCCTGATGAGCAGGTAGTTTGTTAATGATTGAAATAGTATATGTGGTAAGAAGTTGGTTGTTAGAAAAAGGTATTTGTAGTGATAAGTTTTCCACCTTGCCCCAGGATGCGGTCTTCCGAGTTGTTGCTGCTATACTTCATCTAGGGAATGTTGAGTTTGCAAAGGGCGAGGAAACAGATTCTTCCGAACCCAAAGATGATGAGTCGCGATTCCATCTTGAAATGGCAGCTGAATTGTTCATGTATGTTTGCTCTTATTATATGCTTTTGAAATCTCCTTTGAAATTAGACGAAATGTCTCGAAACAAAAAGTTAACAGCTGCAGAGTTGTTGTTTAGGTGTGATGAGAAGTCTCTTGAAGATTCTTTGTGCAAACGTGTGATTGTGACCCGTGATGAGTCCATAACAAAATGGATGAACCCAGACGCTGCAGCTGTCAACAGAGATGCTTTGGCGAAAATTGTCTATTCAAGGTTATTTGATTGGTAGGTTTTTAATCTTGTTGGAAGCTAAACGTCTACGTCCTATTTTGTCAGCTGTGTACACATATTCTTTGTCGAACAGGAGAAGCAATATGCCAGTTTCACTTAAGAAAATTGGCATTGTTTTCTGATTGCTTCTTATTGATGATATCCCTTGAGCAGAACTCAAAATAATCGATATTTATATTTTGGGCGCTCTCGGGCAAATCTTACATCTCTGAAATTTAGATGGCCTCATACCATACCTTGTGGGGAGTTTACTTTTGTTGTAGTTTTGTTCTTTGTACCTAGATTTGCTTTTAGCTTTGATGTCGAAGATTTCTAGGTTTTGCGGATAACAAATTGAATTGCATGTTGGAAGGACAATTATTTCCTTAACATGCACAAGGACACCGTCCTCTAGTACGAGATGATATCTGCATGTTCTAGAATTTTGTAACTTTGAACCCAGGGTTAATGATGTCGTGCAATCTCGTAAAGGAAATTTTGGAGTTGTATGAAATGCTAAATGGGATAAGATAGTCAGCTTGACTCAAGGAAGTAAGGATGCCATAGTGAATTAAGTTTTGAAGGTGTATGAACTCCTAAATGCTAGAAACTGTCGGTTTGATTCGAAGAACTAAGGTGCTAGAAAAATTATCCCATGAAGATTGGTTTTAGATTGCGTGTTGTTATAAGGAGTATGGCATTCATTTGAAGTACCTCGACAAGGTACAAATATCTAAATTGGACATTTTTATAAACATATCAATGCTGCGTCAAAATACTATTGTTCTTTAATGTTCTTTTCTTGAATGCTTTAGGCTTGTGAACAAGATCAATAGCTCGATTGGGCAAGATCCTGATTCCAAATTCTTAATTGGGGTTTTGGATATCTACGGATTTGAGAGTTTCAAGACAAACAGGTGCTTTACTGGTATGCTTTTGTATTTTGATCATTTATGTAGTTGACCTTGAGATGTTTGAACAAAAGTTGCCATTCTGTATTGTGTTCGGTCAATTTGCTAATTGTTGAATCTTATTTTCATTTGGTATGTGTAAGCAGTATCTGTCTAGCACGTCTTTAGTTGGTTGACTGTGCTCATCTTCACCTGGGAAACTTTGACTGAGATTATTAACACTGTAAAACCTCCCCTTTGGAGTATATATGAATAATGCTGGTTGACCTAACGGTCATACTTCACATATTATCACCACAATCACATAAATAATACAACACTCTTTCTTTGTGGATGTCAGTAGCGATTCCTTTCTGTTATTGTGCATATACGTTGTGAAGATGATATTACTTTATCTAGTTCTATTAGGAAATTTATTGCTTAGGTATTGATCATAAGCTGCGATCCATACTTCTCAGTGCTTGTAAAGACATTGGTTGTTTTCTTTTGCATTGATGTTGACTTCCATGAATGCTTACCTCATCTTTTTTGTGGTTCCTTGCAGCTTTGAGCAATTTTGCATAAACTTGACAAATGAAAAGCTGCAACAACATTTCAATCAGGTTTTGAATGGAATATATTTAGCTGTTGCATGTTAGAAATGTGGGTGATTTTCAGCGGTGGTCACTGAATTTTTGTGGATTTTGGCCTTAGGTTATTGAACTTTGATTTTAATCACCAAATGCAATAAATTTTTATTTTTATTTCTCGGCAATTGATGCATTTTGACATAAATCTGGTCAGTTTTCCGGCAGATTGCTGACAAGTAGCCGCCATTTTTTTTGGAAGGCATTTCATTGCCACATGGCTGCACATTTGTAGATCGTTGGAATTTTGGCTGGATTCTGTCCAAATATTGCAAAGAAGTGAAATTAATTCATGGGGGTGATTGATATCATAATCCAATGATTCGATTGCAAAATTCTCAAAGTTCAGTGACCCGATAGATGAAATTCACAACTAGAAGTACTTTTGAAATTGTGTACTACTTGTAATTCAATTATCTATCTTGATGCCAATGTTTCTGGCTTTTCAGCATGTTTTTAAGATGGAGCAAGAAGAATATACAAGGGAAGAAATTGATTGGAGTTACATAGAGTTCATTGATAATCAAGATGTCCTTGATCTATTAGAAAAGGTATGTTACTTTTTCTTCTGAGAAATAGTTCATGGAGACACAACTTATATACTCAGTGTTTGTATATGTAGGTGTTGGTGTAGTAGAATTATTGGTTGCGAGATATGTTTCAATTATTTAAATTTGTGTGAATTAACAACGAGGATTTCTTTTCTTACCCCCCCAAAAAAAAAACAATGAGGATTTCTTTCGTCCTTACCAAAAAAAAAAACAAAGAGGATTTCTTTCTTCTTATGTACTGTTTTGTCAACAAGTTCTCAATTTCATGTGAAAACCATAGTAAGCAATGTAGTATTTGTGGTTTCTATCCAAAATTGTTTGAATGATCTCAGTTGATAATCAGCAACTATCAGTTGACTTGTCTGGCATGCGTAGTCTCTTAGGTATGACAAAACAAGGTCCGTTTTGTAGTTGCCTTGCATCTCAGTAAACTGTTTTTTTTTTAATAAGTAGTGAAATTGTATATTGGTACAGGATCATGGCTGAATAAAGGCTAGGTTGATTTAACATGAGTGAGCCAATAAATAAGACCTTGAAATAGGGACCTGTGAGTAGCTGAACCAAGTTTAATCTGAATTTTTGGTGGTGGCTTAGTGCTGTAAATATCCAGAAGCCATAGGAGTGGCAAACTTCGAAATAGTTTCTCTAGTCAGGGTCCTCGATTCCTTTGTTTTTGACATGAATCTTATCTTATGGCTAAAATCACGAATATTTACTGTCAAGAGATGCATCAATTGCAACAAAGCCATTACTATTTTTTTTTTCTGTTTTTTCCACTGGAGTTATTAAATTTCTTTCCTTTGCTTTCTGTTGAGTTCAATCTATTATAAGGTTGATAAATTTCTTGATTGGTAGAATTTATACTAGTATTTGTTTACTCTATTCCTTGTAATTTCAGAAACCTGGTGGCATCATTGCTCTTTTGGATGAGGCTTGGTATGTCCTAAAATTGTCACATGTTGCAGCTGTCAGTGTAGCTTCTTACGTCTGAGGCTCTAACTGCAACTTGGAATTTTTTGTAGCATGTTCCCAAAATCCACCCATGAGACATTTGCGGAAAAACTTTACCAGACATTTAAGGATCACAAGCGCTTCAGCAAACCAAAATTGTCGAGGAGTGATTTTACCATTTGCCATTATGCGGGTGATGTGAGTATCTTTTTAGCACTTCACTAGATATGCAGGTCCTATTTGTGATTTTACTCTGTAGTTCCCCTCCTAGCACTTTTTTCAGATCCTTGCTGGCATGTAGATGCTAAATGGTGTGTAGATGCTAAATGGTTGTGGTTTGTGGGAAATCTCCTTGCCAGGTTACTTACCAAACGGAGCTTTTTCTTGACAAGAATAAAGATTACGTGATTGCTGAGCATCAGGCGCTTCTGAGTACATCAAGATGCACCTTTGTGTCAGGCTTGTTCCCACCCTTACGTGAGGAATCTTCCAAATCATCTAAGTTCTCATCTATTGGTTCTCGCTGTAAGGTCTGATTTGTTGACTGTTCTAGGGAGTTTTAATGTCTTTTTCTTGGTGTTTTGCTTTCCTTAATCTTTCTTTGCTTGTGCCTTCTCTGCAGCAACAATTACAAGCTTTACTTGAAACGCTCAGTGCTACGGAGCCCCACTATATTCGATGTGTAAAGCCAAATAATCTTCTTAAGCCTGCAATTTTTGAAAGCAGTAATGTCCTGCAGCAACTCCGCTGTGGGGTTAGTGTTGCATTATGTTTGTCTGATTCTCTTATACAGGTAGATGCTACTATGAGTGGATTTAGATTTATTTGTACACTTTTCAGGGAGTTATGGAGGCAATTAGAATCAGCTGTGAGGGATTCCCTACTAGGAAGAATTTCGATGAGTTCGTTCGTCGATTTCGCATCTTGGCACCTGATGTTCTGAGTGGAAGGTAGTTAACCGTTTAGTGACATTTCCATTGAAATTATTTCCTTCTTTTGTTCATTTTCTAGCCTTAGGTTATTTTATTGCATATCTGATTCATCAATGCATATTTATTTGTTATCCACATGCTGGTAGATTTGATGAGATCACTGTGTGCAAGAAGATTTTGGAGAGGGTGAACCTCGAAGGTTATCAGGTTCGTGACGTTTGTCTCTGTGATGTGCCATCTTCTAAGTTTTTTTGACTTTTTAGATAGGGCAGTGCTTACTTTCCCTCATATTCTTGTAATTGGTCTGCGTGACCATAGTCGTCTCTGACCATCAATCCGGGGTCATATACACTTCTGGCCTCATTGTTATTCCTTTGATGTGGTTTATTTCCATCATCAATCAATAGTTGTGCTGCTTAAGACTGAATTTGCTATGGTGTAACAATCACGACACTGATGGAATTTCTATTAACAGGTTGGCAAGACAAAAGTGTTTCTTCGAGCAGGTCAGATGGCAGAACTGGATACACGTCGAATTGAGGTCCTTGGTAGATCTGCTAGTATCATACAAAGAAAAGTTCGTTCCTATTTGAGTCGCAAAAGTTTTATCCAGTTGCGCCTGATTGCGATCCAAATCCAAACCATGTCAAGAGGTATAATGTACAAGCTTCTAAAAGAATTAAATGTTTTTTCTAATGGTCCATTGATTTACTGCTAAGTTGGTTGTTGCGAATATTTTGCTGATTGTAGGACAAGTTGCACGTCTCAAATTTGAGAACATGAGGAGAGAAGCTGCTTGCTTGAGGATCCAGAGAGTTTGGCGCATGTGTCTTGCTAGGCAAGCGTACAAAAGTTTTTACTCTTCTGCTCTTTCTATTCAAACTGGTTTACGTGGGATGGCTGCCCGCGATGAGTTGGGGTATAGAAAACAGACAAGGGCTGCCGTTATTCTTCAGGTAAAGGCGTCTACTGAGCTGTTAAAATTCATACATTCTTGAACGTAATATGGGTGAAGGCCTTACCTCACCAGGAAGGGGTTTTATCCCTTCAAATACTTGCAGTTCTTTGTTTTGTCTTTACATGATGCAAACCCAGGTGGCACAGTTAGTATTTTCTTGTTGATAGATGCTTCCTGATTCTAATTTTCTTTGTTTCTTTTTGCTTTCTTAATAATCCAGAAGCTTTTAAATACAAGTTTCTTTGAAAAAATTTGTGATACTTGCAGGAGAAAAAAAAATACTACTCACTATATGATGGGAGGTCAATAAGCGTGAATTTCTTATTCCACTGTTTGGTATCACAAAACTCGGCCAGTATTTTTGTTGTTTTCATTGATGGCTTTTGTTATTTAGAAGCTGTAGTTCTCGATGCATTCGTGCACTATCAACTTAGATTTTACAATTAGTGTCCCCAAAATCGAAGAAAATTTATCAGGAGTTAGAAGGGAAATTTTCATTTGGCTCTTCCCATCTTTGAATCGCTTATGTCTGTTTTTTTTTTGGGTAAGGTGAATCGCTTATGCCTGTTGTAGGATGTAACATCTGAGAAATTGCATGTTGAGACATTTCCCTCTTTTCTAGTCTTTTACTTTTATTATTTTTTATGTTTTTTTTAATACTATTGATATCTATTACAGAGTCATTGTCGGAAATATTTGGTCCGAGCTTATTACCTTATGTTGAAGAAAGCAGCAATTATCACACAATGTGCCTGGAGAGGAAGGTTTGCCAGGAGAGAGTTACGGAAACTCAAGTTGGTAATACTCTTGATTTCTTTGTGTATTCATCAATGGCTTCAGTGTCAGCTGGTCAATCATTTTTTTTTTGTATATTTTTTTTTAATGAGAGAATTCTTGAAAGTACACTATGGAATTATATCTGGAGGTCTAGAGATTCCTGAGCCATTAGATAGTGATTTTGCATTATGTGTCAACCACCTTTTAGTCGTGCATGGTCCATTGATTTATTATTATCTCAATTCAGGCTGCTAAAGAGACTGGTGCTCTTCAAGCTGCTAAAACTATATTGGAAAAGCAAGTTGAAGAGCTAACCTGGCGGTTGCAGTTGGAGAAGCGCATGAGAGTAAGATGATTCCTTGAGTGATGCATGATTTGTTGTTGCTCTTTTTTGGTTGACATGAAATATTGTTAATGCACATCCTGCTTGTTACGGTGAAGTTTTGGAGAGGGAACCTGGTACGAGGGTGTGATGGATGTGGTCATATTTGGTAAATAGAACACCTAATTTTAAGTACTTAAGATTAGATTGTGAAATCCTATATTATGTTCTAGGTCTCTCTCTCTCGCTTTCTATCTATCTATCTATCTACCTACCTATCTATCTATCTATCTATCTATCTATAACCGAGTAACTCATCTCGGCACGGTACAGCTTCTCCAGTGGAGGTTCGTTTTTTTTTTTTTTAACCAGTATCCCTACAATTGAAACAGTGTGAGGATAATGCCCTGAATGCAGTTAGAAATGGATCGTATGTCCTGTATTTTAGTGAAAGGTGCTTCCACGCCTACAAGCTTCTTAGCTCTCTCTTTTTGGTAATATCTTTTTTGTAGGCTGACATTGAGGAAGCAAAAACACAAGAAAATGTGAAGTTGCAGTCTGCTTTGCAAGAGATGCAACTTCAGTTTGAAGAAACGAAAGCCATGTTGGTCAAGGAACGAGAGGCTGCACAAAAAGCAGCTGAACAAGAGCCCATTGTTCAGGAGGTTCCAGTTGTTGATCATGAATTGATGGATAAGCTTGCGGCTGAAAATGAGAAACTCAAGGTTTGGTTGCTAAATACTTTTTGGTATGGATGTCGATTGTGACTTGTGAATGTTAAGTTAAAGGGATCTCATTTTATGTGGAAAAAGTTCTTCGACTCTTCAATTGTGATAGACATTGTGGCATTGCAGGCTCTTGTGAGTTCACTGGAAGAGAAGATTGATGAAACAGAGAGAAAGTATGAAGAGACGAACAAGCTTAGTGAGGAGAGACTGACCCAAGCTTTGGAAGCCGAATCCAAGATAATTGAATTGAAGATGACCATGCAGAGGTCTCTGCATAATATTTTGTTCCTCTTTAAAAATTTTTGAAAATGCATCCTAGGCTCCTTCTCTTGATCTGTTAGACGTGCTAATAGGAATTTGATCGTTCAGATGTTCAAATAAGGCTAAATGGTTCCTTGGGTGATCATGTTTTCAGGCTTGAAGAGAAACTTTCTGACATGGAAGCTGATGAGCAAGTTCTACGGCAGCAAGCTTTAATGAATGCAACTGGCATAGCAATCAATAAAGATCAGGTAATTATGCCTCTGTAAGTAATCAGTGTGTGTTGCTTCCTTAGTGGAACTTCAATTGATTTTTTATTTGAAATGATCTGCAGCCACAGGAAAATGGTCATCATGTAAGTGATATGAGATCCAAGCATTTTCTTAGGTACATTTTTAGTTGATTGTTTCATCTGTTGTCGACGAAACCAAACCTATATTATTCAGGAACCACAAAGTGCAACTCCGACCAAAAAGGCTGATGGAGAGTCCGACAACAAACTGAGGAGATCCTTCATGGAAAAGCAGCATGTATGTAACTTTAGAGTAACAAATCCAACTTAATGCTTCAGCTTCTTCATTTTCCCCTTCAATCCAAATCTTAGATTTATTCGTCCCTTTCTTCCCCTGAATGTTAAGACTAGGTTAATTAGTATGTGCATGCTTTGACTGCCGCAGGAAAATGTTGATGCCCTTATGGGTTGTCTGGCTCAAGATCTCGGTTTTAGTGAAGGAGTGCCAGTTGCTGCATTCACTATATACAAATGTCTCTTACAGTGGAGATCACTTGAAGCAGAAAGAACTAATGTATTTGATCGTCTTATTCAGTTGGTTGGATCTGCGATAGAGGTGATTTATCCATTATCTGCTCATTTTTCTTAGCCACTGATCAAAATTAGGCTTTCTTTGCTTGATAAGTGCTATGCAAAATATTAAGAAGGGGACAGATAAAGTTATTTATTTTTTTGTCTTTTTGATTGGTCTGTTTCATATATTTTCCGTATTTTTTAAATATACTCAATTTATTAATTCGTTGCTTCTTGGTTATCCCTTTTAGTTTGTAAAAGCCACATTCAGATTTCAAAGATTAGGTTTCGATTGATCAATGAAGGATAAAGTTCTTCTCGATGTTCACTGTAGTGGGATCTAATTTCGTGGACTGTGTAATTGGATTTTCTGCAGAAGCAGGATGATAATGAATATATGGCATACTGGCTATCAAATAGTTCTACATTGTTGATTTTGCTCCAACGGAGTTTGAAGGGGACTGGTGAAACTCCAAAAAAGGCTGCCCCAGTCACATCGTTATTTGGGAGGATGACACAGGTAATGGGATTTTATTCTTGTGTATCACTTTATCAGGTTTGTGATACGTGCCTGTTTTGGTACTGTTTATGATATCTCGTTCTAGATATTCTAGTGTGGAGAAGGGTTACTTAGGGTAGATTACACGTGAAGCATCAAGTTCTATCGTAAATTTCCTAAAGATGAAGATAGAAATTGGTAAGATGGAAGGACAAAACAATATAATTGCATCTTTGATTCATTTTTGTCCTATTTTTAAGAAATAGTACGGGATGCTGTTTTTGAACTCAGGTAATGTGTAAGGAAACTAATAGGGTCATAGTTTTTCTGAAAATGGGTTTCAGGGTTTCCGTTCTTCCCCTTCTTCTGCCAACCTTCAAGTGGGGGGCCATGATGTAGTTCGCCAAGTTGAGGCCAAGTATCCTGCTTTGCTTTTCCGGCAGCAGCTTACAGCATATGTGGAGACGATATATGGAATTATTCGAGACAACTTGAAGAAGGAATTATCATCATTTCTGTCTTCTTGTATCCAGGTAGAGAGGACCCTTCCCTGATTTCTTAAGTGAATATTCAAAATCTTTTTTCTTTTGTTTTTAAAAGACAGAAAGGGTAAGCTTTTACCATTGTAGCTTATTTTGCGTTTTTTATTTTTTTTTGTCAAAACTTATGTTAAATTAAGTCAATATTTACACTCTTTATAAGGCTGGTCATTTGGTTTGTATCCTGCCACCCGGCTGACTTTTTTTAATTTCCATAGACACTTGTTCTTCTTCGTGATTTATGTCCTCGTAGTTATACTTGCTTTCAAGAAATCTGGGCTCCTCTTTGGATCTCATGTGATAGTTTCTTCCTTGGGTGGAAAGTGGCTACATTCATCATAAATGAATGCACAATTGTCTGAGTTGATTATTATTGTTATTTTTTTGTGGACGTTGAAATGATTCAAATGTCACAGACTTGATCTTATGGAACTATAACTCAGATAATGACTGATAACACCGCTTTCAATCATTTTTGGAAGATCAATTTTATTCTATTGTTAAAAGTTATCTTTTGATAAGGAAAGAAACATAAATAAATTATCTATGCGAATACAGTGAAAAAGGGTGCGGTCATACTAGCACTAATGCACAGGATCCCATTAGAACTCTATAGTTAAGCGTGCTTGGGCGAGAGTAGTACTAGGATGGGTGACCTCCTAGGCAGTCCTAGTGTTGCACTCCTAATTTTTACTTTACCAAAAAAAAAATATATATATATATATATAGTGAAACAACATGAGCCGTTCTTTCATCTGCACTATGGTTTTTCCCCTTCATTTTGGTAATTCATGCCCAATATTTTGACCACCATCCTGCCGAGTTTGATATACTTAGCTTATTTTTATATGGTTCTTTTCCCTTTTAATATCACCTTTGATGTATGTTATGAAATTCTTTCAACTTTCCATTTTCAGAGGTAGAACTCTTTTTCACTTGAGAATAAGAAATTATGCACGTGCATCCACTGTTTCCTGATTACTTGCTAAATGGTTTTTGTTGTTTTTTACTGTTCCACTTGTCTAAGATTATTTTTTTCAGGCTCCTAGAACTACTAGGGCTAATTCTTTAAGATCATCCGGACAGTCATTTGGAAATAGTCCTCCAGCTAACCACTGGCACAGCATTATTGAGAGTCTTAATGGCCTTCTTCATACATTGACTGAAAATTATGTAAGGATTTCCCTTTGAAAATGTGGAGATATCTCTCTCGTCCAAGTATTATGTCGTGAACGTAGCCATTTTTGCAGGTGCCTCCTGTCCTCGTACAGCAAATATTTACCCAGATATTTTCCTACATGAATGTGCAGCTTTTTAACAGGTAATAGCTGCTTTCTCTCCTTTTTTTTCCAATGACTTTTTCTAGATTTTGCTTGCCCAAGTTGCCTATGAAAGTGATGCTTTCAGCCTGCTGCTTCGACGAGAGTGCTGCACATTTAGCAACGGAGAATATGTTAAAGCTGGTTTAGCTGAATTGGAACTATGGTGTTGCCAAGCAAAGCAAGAGGTGTGTTAATGTGACCTGCTTGACCACGCTGAGATTCTGATTAATTGATCATGTTGGAGATTGTTTTCATTCTTTTTCTCCTGTCTTTTAAAAGCTGGCATTGCAATTTAATACCAGTTCTTGTTGTTAATGCTTTCTCTTTATTACCTGATGCTTATCTAAGTAATTATTGCAGTATGTAGGTTCATCCTGGGATGAGCTCAAGCACATAAGACAAGCTGTTGGATTCTTGGTACGTTTGTTCAGTGATTGTCTGGACACATTTAATTAAACCTACTTTATGGTTTTATGCAGATGGTTCAGAACTTTTCATATTTAGCACCGTGGAAAAACCCCAGATTTTCATCTTACATCATGTTCACTAATTCTACATTTTAAGTAGTTGGTTGGAGGAAATATCAGGAGTGGACATTTTATGTTTTACGAGTCACAAGCTCCCCTTGAGGTCACAGGCTGAGCTTTCTGCAAATGCAGGGTTTGGCACCTTATTTTTGACATATAAGAAGTGCTTTCGGCTCTCCAAAAATTTTGAAAGCATGTATACCAATATTTTCTTGATTGGATTCTTTCCGTTAATGAATTGGAAAAGGAAGAAAGTTATCTTTATGGAAGACATTTTACCCCCCAGAGGATGAGAAAAATTTCTCTAGGAATAGATCGATTTGTTCATGCTCCATGGTGCAACCTTATGTTATAATAGACAAGCCTGAGTTTGCATTGTTAGATGCTTGGATAATTAAGTGAGATACAGTGTAGGAAAAACAGAAGATGGGAGCCATTTGACACTTAACAAGTCATAGGTCTATGCAATTTTATCTGACAGAGATAAGAAATTTTGCTGCACAAAACAGTTGATCCGAAAAGCAAAGAAAGAATATGATGGAAGTCTGATTTTGCCTATCATCAACATCAACGTCACATTTATCCCAATCTAGTTGGGTCAGTGGTCGATGAACCCAAAAATAAATAAAATAAAAGTAAGATCGATTGAGGGGAAAATAAATAAATATATAAAAATAAAAAAATATAAATATATAGGGAAAAAGGACTAAAACGGACAGTTAGGAACATAGGAATTCTGCTCCTCCATAATGCTAATAGCTTTTCTCCACTCCGTCCTAAGACAAACTATACGTCAATCAATTTTGCACTTCATCAGATCTTGTTTTACTACTTTCCCCCAAGTAAGTTTCGACCGGCCTCTTCCTTTCTTTATGTTATGCTCTCGGTAGAAAACTTCTGGTCTTATCTGATTTTGTCTATATGTGGCACAAATATTGGCATGTCACGAACTTGATCAATTATGAGGCAATGCCTTGCTCTGATTATAGGAATGATGTGACAAGCTGAGGGTTCTTCTTTGACAATTCCCAAAGTAATGGTTGAAAAACTGGGAAGAGGATGAAATAGGATACTGGTTTTTTAGGACACTTAGAATCACATAAAATTTAGATTAGCAGATGTCAAGTTCTAGGTGGAGAGCATGGAGGACTGCATGGTTTCCCCGCCTAGATCTCATGTAAGTCCAGTAACTAGAGCAATTGGTTTTGCCTTACATTAAATGAGCAATATGAGCTGCTCCGGAGGAAAGGTAATTGAAAATAGTTTTGAGTACCTACAAAATATGTGCAAGATATGACAATTTTGAAAGGGAAACTTTGAGATATGGATGTGGCCAGCTGTATTAATTCGTGATAGTTATTTACATTTAAAAGAGGTTTGTTGGTTGGGCTGTGTTTCAAGGTTAAGTAGGCATTGCTGGACATTATTGAACTGCTTTCAGTCTACAGAGGCAGCAGGGGAAAAACGAGTCTACCACCTTCTTTTGCCAATTTATAAGATGACGGAAAAAGGTTTCTAAGCACTGAGCAGCGAAGCTGTTAACGATATTTGATATCTAGAAATGGTTATTGAATATACAAGTTATGATATATCTGTGATTCAAGGGTTGGCACTCAGGAGTTGGTTCTCTCTACTTAGTCTTATATTTGGATCTGAATATATTGTAATGCACATGGTCTCTTAGGAGCCAGGTTAGTCAAGACTGATGTGTGGCAATGAAAGAATTTCCAGGCTCATGCCTGTTCTCTAGGATAATTACACATGCCCCATTTTCTGCGGTGAAAATGCAAGCAATAACTGTGAGTCATCGTCTCATTCGATATGTTTAGCCATAAAATTGGGCTAGCTTACCTTGCTCCTTTGCTTTGAGTTTCTAACTTGTCTTGAGTCTCTCTCTCTTCCCCTTTCAACTTGTTCCCTTGCCATAAATTTGTATCTTCTCATTAGAGCAGCTCAAGGACATTGTTTTGTGCCCACACAGTCGTTATTTACATCAACATCAACATCAACATCAACATCAACATCAACAATACCTTTATCCGAAACTAGTTGGGGTCGGCTGTCGATGAATCCAAAAAAGAAAAATAGAATATAACAAAAATAAAAAGCAAAGATCATTTGAAGAAAAAAGAATAAAATATAAATAAAAATAGGAAAAAAGGGACTAAGAACTAAAAAGGTCAGTTTGGAACATATAAAATCTATCCCTCGCTAATACTAATAGCTTCCCTCCACTACGTCCTAGAACAAACCACACGCCAATCTATTTCCCACATCCTTAAATCTTGTTTTACTACTTTCCCCCAAGTTAGTTTCGGTTGATCTCTTCCTTTTTTCATGTCATGCTCCCGGTAACAAACTTTTGTTTTTATTGGAGCATCTAGGGGTCTTCGAAAAACATGCCCCAACCATCTCAATCTATGTTCTCTCATCTTTTTTGCCACTGGTTCTACTCCAACTTTCTGTCGAATATTTTCATTTCTTATCTTATTAATCCTTGTATGCCCACATATCCACCTTAACATCCTCATCTCTGCAACTCTCATCTTATGCTCATGTTGCGTATGTGCTGGCCAACATTCAGCTCCGTATAGCATTTGCGGGCTTTACTGCTGTTCTATAAAATTTTCCTTTTAGCTTAAGAGGGATTTTGCGATCACACAAAAAACCTGAAGCACTGCGCCATTTCATTTAACCTGCTCTGATTCTATGGTTTACATCCTCATCAATCTCTCCCTCCGTTTGCAATATTGATCCTAGATATCTAAAAGCATCTGTCTTGAACACCTTCTGTCCAAGTATATTCACCGATTCTTGATCTCCTCCTCTCGCCGTGGCGGACTCACACTTCATGTATTCAGTCTTATTTCGACTTAACGTAAATCCCTTGGCCTCGAATGTACTTCTCCATAATTCTAATTTAGCATCAACCCTAGCCATGATCTCATCAATAAGCACAATATCCTCTGCAAAAAGTATATACCAAGGCACCTCATTTTGGTTATCTTTTGTTAGCTCATTCATAACTAGGGCAAAAAATAAGGACTCAAAGCAGAGTCTTGATGTAAGACCACACAATCGTTATTTAATCTCATGTTATTTTTCGTTTGGGTAAGACCATCTTGTTTTTGGATACCCTCATTTCTAGTTCTTGTATTATCTTGAATGCCCAAATTCACTAAAGCATTCTTCCCTCGTTAATGCTTTTTCAGGGGCACATTGGTTGTAGCACCACCGTCCATAAAGCATTAGATAGTACCACTGTCCAGAGAGCATTAGAGGCCTTTTTCCATTCAAATAAAATTTTCTCCTGTAGTTGTGGTTCAAAGAAACCATTGGATAACTGCTCTTCGCTTGTGGAAACTAATGAATAAGCTAGGAACAATAAGTAGGCTGTTCTGCAGCCTATCAGCTTAATGCATCATCATGGCCACTACAGAATCTTCCATTTTTGGGTGCAAATTTTAGGACGTTTATGCTACTTTGAGGGAGCAATTCATCAGTTATTCTGGTCATTGGGAGCTTTGTTTGTATGTTCCGTTGTGGGTCAATCTTCTTTCTTTTTCCAGTGATGAATGGTGGAGTGAATCAACCTTCTTAGAACCTTTTGGACATGTTTCTCTTTGGATTTTCTGCAATTTTTGAAGGTGTGGAAGAGCCACTTGTTCAGATATCTAGTAGATGGCATTTCTTCCATGAGAATTATGACTTCGTCTGAGCTTCAGAAAACTTGCGTGTCAATATGGCTTGTTATTTTGTTTTCTCATCTTTAATATAGATGGAATTATGATCTGATATATTCTAGTAACTGCTATTGACTTAGAGGTGGAGATAAAATGTGATTATGTCATTGCACCAGCTAATTTGGATGCTTTTTCTTTAGGTGATCCACCAGAAGTCAAGAATATGCTACGATGACATCACAAATGACCTTTGCCCTGTAACTTTCTCAACTTCTTCATCCTTTCTCTTCTGCTATGATGACATTCTGGAATTGACATCTAGAGTTATGAATAGCAAGACAATATTCTGGATAATTTTGTGCGCAGATGAATAGCACTAGCCGGATAAACAAATATAGAGTACATATGTCAATAAATTAGTTAAAAGCTGGTGGATGATGTACATTGTAAGTTATCTAGTAGAAAATTGTTTATTGCAATATTTTGTCCTCATAAAACTTTATGTCTTTAGGTCCTTAGTGTTCAGCAGCTATATCGGATCTGTACACTATACTGGGATGACAACTACAACACCCGAAGTGTCGCTCCTGATGTATGTTTCTAACCTACAATTAGGTGCTCTAAGAAGATTCTCTTGCTGTTCTACTGATAATCTCTATTCACTTTTTCTTCTTTAGGTAATTTCTAGCATGAAGATCCTTATGACAGAGGATTCTAGCAATGAAGAAAGCAACTCTTTTCTGTTGGACGACACTTCCAGGTAAATGTCTAACCACCATAGATTGAAGATGGTGTTATTCTCCTTTAGACAATCATTTTCTGATTGTACTTAATGCCTCTTGTGTGAAGCATACCTTTCTCGGTCGATGACATCTCCAGTTCTATTCAAGTGAAGGATCTGACTGACGTAAAACCCGCTGCCGATCTACTTGAGAATCCAGCCTTCCAATTTTTACGGGAATAAGAGCTGGTTTCTTTTTAGTTCCACAATTCCTGAAGGATTGCCCCAAAGGACTCGTCTTCCGGTTTGTCGCTCTGTAAATTATCCCCAGTTTTGTCCCTTTGATAGGTTTTGCTCCAGTTCGTCCATCTCCTGGTTCTGTCGCCGCTCTTCATTAGAGCTGTACATTTATTTAGGCATTGTCGTTTAGGCTAAGGGGTAGGGATGGGTTAGACATTAGAAGCCTTATTTTCTTTTTTCCTCTTCATCTTCTCTCTCTAGAGGATTAGAATTCTTTGTAGAATGGTAGTGGCTTTACGTGTCCAAGTTAGTTTGGTGGGAAGAGCTGGTACAGAGAAGATTGAGGGCCTTCCCTAGTACCCACTTGTACAAAACTATGTCAAATGTATAGGTAACATTAGGAGAGACCATCTTCTAGTTTAGAGAGACTTCTATGGTATGGTTTCTGCAGATGCATCCTTTTGGACTAATGACGGATCGTCATTTTGTGCTTGATCGTTGTTCAACGCTTCTTCGTCATTTATTATTATTATTATTATTTTTTTCGTGGAAACGGTTCTTCATTAGTTCATCTTGTATCTTTTTGGTCTGAACTGATGCCTTAAGCTCAAGCAGATAGTTTTGAAGTCAAGTGAAGATTCTCCTTTAGTACTTGTATAGTATGTTGCTTCTTACAGTTCATTTTTTGAGTTGAGGGAATCACTAGTTTATGAACTCTTCCTCGGCAGAACATGTTAATGCATCGAAACAGATGAGTTGAATGAGCTGTTATATGCATAAGCAAATTGCTCCTTAAATTTAGTGGTGTCGATAGTTCAGCTTGGTTCAGTTTTTCAAAAAAATTGAACCGAAGCATTAGCATGAAAGCTTGAACTAAACTGAATTTGGACTTGAATTGTGTTTGGATTTTAGGGAAAAGATAATTGTTATTCGTTAGCAGGGAATTACACTCTATATAAAAGACTCAGACTACATAAGACTCAAATGACTATTTTACCTTTATTCTAACACTCCCTCTTAAGTTGAGATGTAAATATTAAATAATACTAACTTGTTACGTAAGAAACTCGCTCTACTCTCCCTCAGAGATTTAGTGAAGACATTTGATGATTCTCCGTTCTCGTGTATTGAAGAATAATCTCTCCTTTCTAAAATTTTTCTCGTACAAAGTGACAATTAACTTTGATGTGTTTAGTTCGCTTATAGAAGACATAATTATTTGCAATATGAATAGATGATTGATTATCACAATATAATATCGAGGGATATGATGTTGGCAAGCCAATTTATGATAATAACATCCTCAATCAAAGCAATTCATATGTTATATGTGCTATAGCTCTATATTCTGTTATAGCACTCGATCGAAAAATCACATGTTGTTTCTTACTTTTCCAGGTAATCATATTTCCTTCAAGGAACACACAGTAACTCGATGTAGATCTCCTATCAGTAGGACATCCAGCCTAGTCTGCATAAGAGAAACCTATAGTATCCAGATGTCCATAATTTTTGAAAAGTTATCTGGCGCTCCCTTTAAGTACTTGATAATTCTAAGCACAATATCCCAATGAATAATACAGGGAGAGCTCATGAGCTGACTGATTGCACTTACAACAAATGATATGTTAGGTCTTGTGACAGTAAGATAGTTCAACTTTCCTACTAATCTTCTATATTTCCTCGGATCACATAACAATTCTCCATGTTCTGGATCAAGTTTCACATTGGGTTTCATAGGAGTATCTATTGGTTTGCTCCAAGAAATCCAACCTAATCAGAATGTCAAGTACATATTTTCGCTGTGGTAAATTGATACATGCTTGTGAATATGCCACTTCAATACCAAGAAAATAACGTAGGCGTTTCAGATCTTTGGTACTAAATTCTGTGTGCAAAAACTGCTTAAGTAGTTGGATTTCATTTGAATTACTACCAGTGATGATAATATTATCCACATATACCACAAGAATAATATAACCAGCTACGGAGACAAAACTAAAAACTGAATGATCTACTTGAGACTGTTTTAAATTGAACTTGATAACAGCATCACTAAATCTGCCAAACCAACCACGAGGAGATTGCTTGAGTCCATATAAAACTTTATGTAATCGACATACCAAATTCTCCCCCCGAGCAACAAACTCTGGTGGTTTCTCCATGTACACTTCCTCGGACAGGTCATCATGAAGGAAGACATTTTCACATCTAGTTGATGAAGATGCCAACCAAAACGTGTTGTAAGGGAAATAAAGACACGAATAGATGAAATTTTAGCAACAGATGAAAAAGTGTCGGCATAATCAACACCATACGTCTGAGTATATTCATTTGCAACCAATCGAGCCTTCAATCGATCAAGAGTGCCATCGGAATGAACCTTAACAGTGAATACCCAACGACAACCAACAGGTTGTTTCTCCCTAGGTAATGAAACGAGTCCCCAAGTACGGTTATCAATGAGCGCCTTCATTTCATCTTCCATGGCTTGTCGTCATCTAGGGTGAGCAAGAGCATCAGCAACACTGCTAGGCATAGATATGGAGGACAAGGACAAGACAAATGCAGAGAAATAGGGAGATAAATGGGCATATGACAAGAAATTTGAAATAGGATGACGAGTATGAAGATGATCAGAAAAACCATAATAAGGAGTATAACGATCCACAGAGCGACCAACACAAGATCGTGTACCTTTTCGAGTAGCTATATGCACATCAAGATTAGAGGATGGTGTAGTAACTGATGATGAAACAAATGAATCATGTGTTGGAGAGATCTGTACTACTATAGTAAGAGCTGCATTATGTTGATGATATGTGCGGTCAGCAAACTAAAATCCTTTAGATGGTTCTAAATAAATTAAGAGTGGAGGAAATGCTGGTAAGACACATTTGTGACTCTCAGGAGTCACTTTATGTTCCATATGAGTATTATAATATGATTGATCCTCAAAGAATGTCACATCTATCGACAGAACACATGACGACGTTTAGGGCTATAACATTTGTAGCCCTTCTAAGTTCGAGAATATCCTACAAAGATACATTTCTCGGCGCAAGGATCCGACTTGTCAAGACCTGGAGTAATATTATACACAAAACAAACACGACCAAAGACACGTAGAGGTCATGCAAAGGGAGACCGATTTGGATGTAATGTAGAAAATGGAGTTTCCCCCTGAAGAAGAGAAGTTAGAAGCCGATTAATTAAAAAACAAGCTGTAATAACATCATGGCCCCAAAAAGTTTTAGGTAGATGCATGTGAAACATGAGGCAACGACAACATCAAGAAGATGACGATTTTTACGCTCGGCTATACCATTTTGCTTAGGAGTGTATGAACAAGAAGTCTGATGGATAATACCATGAGAATCGAAAAATGACTGAAAGCCTGAAGTGACACAAAGATACTCTTTGGCATTATCTGAGTGCAAAGTTTTAACAGAAGTATTATACTGATTCAATACTTCAAAATAGAACAGGCGAAAGCAATGAAAAATGTCGGTACGATCTTTTATTAAGAATAACCAAGTCATTCAGGAAAAATCATCCACGAATTTAACATAATAGCCGAAACCAGAAATATTAGAAACATGACACGAACCCCAACACCGGAGTGAACCAACTCAAATGGACTTGACAGACGACTCTGAATACGAGAAGGAAAAGAAACCCTATGATGTTTACCAAACTGACAAGCTTGACATTGAAAAGAACTCACAGACTCAGACTTGGGAAATAAACGCTGAAGAGTGTTCGGTGGCAGATGACTAGCACGACAATGCAGCTTATACACATTAGAAGATGTGCGCTTCACAGCTGCAACAGCTAGCACTTTCTTGTTTAAGTAATACAGACCATTGTATTCATGTTCCCCACCAATCATTTGACCATTCGTCAGATCCTGAAAGACATAATGAGAGGAGAAAAAAAGTGACTGAACAATTTAGTGCTTTGGTCAATGAACTAACAGAGATTAAATTATATGAAGATTTGAGATGAAGGACAGATGACAAGGAAAGGGATGGATTCAAATGAGTGACACTAGTATCAGTAACTTGAAATTGTGAACCATTTGCTAATGTAACAAAATTTGACAATTCAGGGGATTTAGAACAAAGTGAAGATAACAATTTAGAATTACCAGTCATATGATGAGTATCTCCAAAGTCTATGACCTAGGAGTCAGATGATGCTGAGAGCAAACAGCATGAACTACCTCTTGATGTTTGTGCCAGAGCAGCAGTAGGAGCTGAAGGACCTGTCACCTGTTGAGAGCGAACCCAAGCATCATACTCAGCGCCAGTCAATGTAATTGAACCACTCGTGTTTCGCACAGTAACATAGTTTGGTGGAATCGATTGGGGAATAAAAGTAGAGTCTTGTGAAGCCTGTTCCACATCTGCATAAGCAGTAAAATTATGTTGGAGTTCTGGATGAAGTGTATAACAATACGCCTCTGTATGTCCAGCACTTTGACATTAATTACAATAGCGAGAACCATGACCACCACCAGAGAAAGAGGCATTGCGAACACCAATACCTCCATCACGACCTCCACGACCTCCATTTTGAGCGTAAGCACGGCCACGACCCCTGTAATCACGACCACGAGCTCCACGTTCATTAGTGCCATAAGAGATCATAGCACTTGTCTTTATAGCTGATGTAGATATCTTTTCAGTAGAAGTTGAACGAATAGCTCGAGAGAAAATCTCATCCATTGTAGGAAGGGAACTCTGAGAAGTAATCTGTTGGCGAAGTGAGGAATATTCAGGCCCTAATGTCGTGAGATATAATATAACTCGGAGATCTCATCGTCGTTTGACGAGAACATTCGTATCGTTCGAAGATGGAAGATACGTATCCAATTGCTTGCAAAGTGTGGTGAACCAAGCGTAATGCTCAGACAACGATTGATTTCCACGATGAAGATCAAATGAAGCCTCCTACGTGTCACATACCTGTGTCATGTCATTCTCTTTAGAATACAATAAGGCACATTTTTCCCACACTTCCTTAGCAGTTTTACATTGAATAAAATGAGGGCTAATTTTTGGATCCATACTATTCCATAAAAGTGTACAGATCATTGCATCTCCAGCAAGCCAATCGGGTACCTTACTCCGTTCTTTAGGAGCGGTAGATTTAAGATACTCACTTTGTTTGGTGGCAGTAAGATAAACTTCAACGACAGTAGACCAAGATGGATAATTAGTTCCATCCAACTTTATTGAGGTCAATTGTAATTGGGGTAAACTATTTGAGGATCCAGGACCAGCTATCAGGAAATCAAGGACACAAGAAAATTCGAAGAACAATCACTTAACTTCAGCGTTAAAACAAAAACGTCCACGAAGCAGACCAATCAGCTGCTTAAAACTAGCAATTACAACACCATATGCTTTGTCATTGCCAAACTTCCACGGGTTATATCATAGACCTCAAGAACTCACTGCCACACTGACTCAGGCATCCATAGATTAAGAACCAACAGAAAATTCCTCAATCAGCTGCTTAAAACTAGCAATTACAACACCATATGCTTTGTCATTGCCAAACTTCCACGGGTTATATCATAGACCTCAAGAACTCACTGCCACACTGACTCAGGCATCCATAGATTAAGAACCAACAGAAAATTCCTCAATCAGCTGCTTAAAACTAGCAATTACAACACCATATGCTTTGTCATTGCCAAACTTCCACGGGTTATATCATAGACCTCAAGAACTCACTGCCACACTGACTCAGGCATCCATAGATTAAGAACCAACAGAAAATTCCTCAATTGCAGCCGACCACAAGATTTCAAATTCCGTCATCACGCGCAAAACCCAAAATCCCAGAACCATGAGACAAAAACTAAAAAACCTCAGGGAATATCCTGAAGAAAATCCACTGGCGACACACTGGTGAGGGCTGGGCCACTTCAATTTTTGCACTTGTTGACATGGGTGACGCCGGGTGAGACACGCAAGGGCTCGGCGACTTTAATCTCTGGACTTACAAGCATGGGTGACATCGGGTAGGACATGCAAGGGTTGGACGAGGTCAGACGACGTCAATTCTGGACTCGACGAGGCCTGGACGATGCCGAGCGTCGCCGTTTTCACCAAGGCGACATTGGATCTGGTCGGGTTCACCAAGGTTCACCAAGGAGACGTCGGGTTCACCAAGGCGCCGTCGGGTCTGGTCGTCTGACGGCTAGACGAGGTTGTCCGATGGTTGGACAAGGTCGGACCACCTCAGATCTGGACTTACTAGCCAAGGCGACAACTATATGAGATCAGGCGACCCTAGCTCTTGGTTGCCTGGTCAAGGCGATGGCTGATGTGGGGATGCCGATGTCAGATCTGGTGATCGGTGATGGATGGTCCGGCAGCGATGGTATCGTGTTGGTGGTAACGTGTTTAGAGCTCTGATACCATGTTTGGATTTTAGGGAAAAGATAATTGTTATTCATTAATAGGGAATTACACTCTATATAAAAAAACTCAGACTACATAAGACTCAAATGACTGTTTTACCCTTATTGTAACAAATTGAATATGAACTGAATCAAAAATTCAGTTTGGTTCAGGTTGGTTTTCGATTTTTCTTTTTTGATTTTGATGTTTTTTGTGAGCTGAGGGCGGCGAAAAAGAAGAAATAAAAAAAGGTTATTTTGAAGGTTTTCAGTGCGATTTGATGAATCAAATTGAAATGAAATAATCGAACTGGAAAAAAATAATGGTTATTTTCAGTTATTGAACCGAAATGGGGCAAAATACTTAAATGTGAAGCTGTTGATTTGACTAAGTGAATTTGGACAACGTCTTTCTTTTATGTTGCGTCTCTATCATCTCTCTTAGAAGCGTGCATACCTTTTGCTCTACTTTCAAGTACTTTTGATGTCTTAATAAATTTTGCTCATATTCCTGATGACTTCATTTTATGAAGCTTCGACCAAAAAAGTATACAAAGTTATCTTAATTAATAACTAAACCAATAATCCTATTTGTCAATAACAGATCTGGAATATTCTTAAGTTACTATTTCTTAAAAACATTCTGAGCGTTCAGAATGGACGGGCCGCCGTTCATGTACTTTCCTATACGTGAAAATTTTTAAATATCCAGTATTTTTTTTCCCGTCGTTTACTTACCGATACTTTATTAATGGTAATCTTCCCAGATTATTCACAGCATTAACCGTTAAAGCCCATTTACGGATTGACATAGGCAAGCTTTTGGGCTTCAGCAAATTCTCAACTGGAAAACCAGCTTTATCTTTAATGGGTAATTAGTAGTGGTGCCAAATAAGTGGGTCGGGTCAAATATGGTCCGATCCATATTGAATCGTTTAACCCTTAGTAACCCATATTTAATGATCCATACTTAAGTTCACCATACAAAGTCCAGTAATTATGCTGCAATGAAATTATATCTCAAATGAGTTTGTTTTCAATTCATTTAGAGTGCGTTTGGTTCAATTTTCTAAAGCTACCTTTAGAAAATTTGATGTGTTTGGTTAGATTTTCCAAGTGGCTTCAGCCATATATTAGCATTTCTTTTCTCGAGACATATGCTACCACATTTATTGTATTCAAATTGCTCTTTATTTTTTTTTCCATTTGCATTTTTTTGGCTAAAAAACATTTTTTTAGTAACTTTGTTGTTAGACATCTTTAACTTTGTTGTGAATATTTAAATGAAAAAAGTAGCAAATATTATTCTTTAATTTCAAACAAATTAAAATTAAAGAAAATTAAATTAATCATTCAAAGGGACTTTTCAAATGTGCCTCTAACGAATGACATTTCTCTCAAAATTGCTTCTTAAAGCACAGTTTATCAAACACACTTTACCTTTACTACCTGCCTCAGCCTCCAACCGCACCAACACCGCTACCCTCGTTGCCGTCGCCACCTGCCATCTGCTGTCAAAAGGGTTGCTAGTTGCTACCACGCCACATGAAGAAGTAGAGTTTTCAGGAATAGAGATTTGATGATTGAGGAGTTAAGGGTCCTGCAGGAACGTTAAATGGGTATAAGCACGTCTAAATTGATCTATACAGCAAAACATTGCGTCCTTTCTTGTGAGGGGACAAGAAAAAAAATAGGGGATAGATCTCAATCATCGTGCGCGGAAGTAGTGTGAAAATCGTACACCATCATCTTTGAAACGTGGGGGGAGGTCTAAGTGGGAACTTGGAAGAAATGTGAGGCTTGAATGGCCCTAATGATTGAACCTCCCCGCAAGAGGTGAACGAAACTTTTTACTTCCTTCTAATCTTCAGGACGGCATGAGCATAAGAGTCCTCTTATCATAATGGCACGCAATCCCGAAGATATATTCATCTTTTGATTGCCTTTTGAACATTTTTGTGGTGACGTGTTTTGTTTCTTTTCCTTTGGCCTACTTTCTATGGTGATTTCGTGATAAAAACCAAAAAGTTGAAATACATAATACTTAGGAATGATTAGTTCTGGGATGGATGTTCTCACCCTCGAATCGAAAATTGCCCACTATAGACTGGTTCCGCAAATTGTGACCTGTAAACCACCCGCTCGTTCCATGGATCCATCCAAGAACCGAACTACCGATCCAATCTGGTTTCCGATTGGATCCTGATTACGGTACTATGATCATCAACATCAATTAAAAAAGAAAAAAAAAACTAGTTTTGGGGAAATTGGCCATGGATTGAATCTTATGTCCTTTGGAACGGTTCAACATAATGCTCATTTTAACCTCTACTTCTATCCACTTTTTTTTTTAATCCAGCCACCAGAATTTCTATTCACTTCTTTTTTCTGAAAGAAAACATCCATCCACTCGAAATACTTCATCTTCTTGCTCAAAAACTCCTAAAAGAGAAAACACAAAGGCTTCTAGCTTGGTTTAAGAATCTGCTTTTTGGTCGACAAAATCCAGCCTAAGATTAGCACCCTGCTCAAACGGGCTTCGTAGGTCCCAAAACTATACACAAAAGAGAGATATTCCTAATGAATGTTGAGGGCATTTTCTCTTGTCACACCTCTAATCTGTGAGTCATAAATTATGACAAATAATTCACTTATAAACTTAACTAAGTATAATTGGGGGTGTTTGAAATCCACCAAATAAAAGATTGGTTGGAGGAAAACGCAACCCTTATATTTTTCCCCAACTCTGATTGAAGAAAATTTTTTCCAATTACAACTCTCGTTGGTAGCTTACAGACATGAATACCACTCACGTTTAACTTAACTTAAGTTTGTTTTGTTTGTGATGTCCATGACGTGTAACTCCCAAATTGTGATGGAGGAAAAAGTTGCCTAAAAGAAATTGCTATGATCGTGGCACACTTGAGGACTTTCATAACAAGGTCAATATCAGGGCAGCACATCTTTAGGGCCATGTTTTCCTCCATCCTTGCTCGGAAATTTTTTTCTCCAAACACTCGTCTGACCTGTAGTTTACAGACAAGGATACAAGCCACTTTCGATAAGCATAGCTTGCATGTGGAGTTCTTTTCATAATTCGTAATCCACGAATCAGAGACATAGCTGGGCGAAAATATAGCCCGACAAATTGGTGCCAAACTGATTGACTGAAGCATTTTATTTGTGTGAAGCTAGAGTTGGCAACCACATCCGCAAACATCCAAATACCCAACACAAGCATTTTTCAATTTATTGGAATCACATGCTATTCTTGTACTTGAAAGTTCCATTAAATGCATGTTGACCATTTCTTCACCAAGAGTCTGAGTCTCGCTCTCTCTCTCTCTCTCTCTCTCTCCATTAAATGCATGTTGACCATTTCTTCACCAAGAGTCTGAGTCGCGCTCTCTCTCTCTCTCTCTCTCTCTCTCTCCCATACAATCATGTGACCACATGTGCCCCCCATGTCTCTTTCTTGTGGTCAAAAGTACTTCCTCCCTGATTCGCAGCATTAATTGGACTGACACATTTTGTATCGGGGATACGCTTTCCGTTGTTACGGTTATGGAGTTAGTTGAATCTAGATATATGCATGTTTATTATATGATGCAGGAATCAACGAGATATGAGGCCCTTTTCAAATGTTTGTCTCCTATAAATAATGTTTCTGTGGGCATAAGAATGGTGGGAGTCTTCTTGTATGGGAGGGAACCACATGGATGCATTATTACCTTGTGAAAACACACAAATATGTCCGCATGGAGACTACGTAGTTTAGGGAATGCATGTCCTCAAATAAGAAGTACGCTTTCGACCAAAAAATAAAATAAAATAAGAAGTAAGCTAGCTGCCAAAGCAAGAAAGGAGCAAATACTTCCTCTATAGCCCCAAACAAGAAAGAAAAAAAGAATGGATATATCAACATAAATTCTTAAAATTTGTAATGAAAGTATAATTGAGTCATAAAACTTTCAAAAAGCACAATCAAGTCCCAAAACTAGTAAACTTGGTGCAATCAAATCTTAAAACTTGTTAGCATTTTTTTTATTTGTCTAGTTGGACAGAGTTATTGAAAGGATTTGATTGCATAAACTTAACAAGTTTTAGAATTTGATTGTAATTTTTGAAAGTTTTAAAACTTGATTGCATTTTAGTGACAAATTTTTAATACTTGACTTCACTTTTTGTAAGTTTGAGGACTCAATTGCACTATCATGACAAATCTAAAAAAAAGGACATAAATTGTAGCAAAAATACAGAATAATGAACTTGTATTAATCTTTGGTGTAGAGGATCTTTAGGTCTCCAAACCCGAGCAGATATTTTCTAGATTCTTTCTTGCTCCTATGTTCCTAGGTTTGCGCATTTGGGTGTGGGAAATCAAGTGACGTTCATTCGTATAATTGGGTGGGTTTGAATCTGACATGCGCTCTCTCTCTCTCTCTCTGAAATGGTCAAAGCAACGAGCTTGGCTTGGGATGGTGATGCGCAACTTGACATTCTTTTCGACTTTAATGTCTTAAAAGCAGTTTGGTTCCACAAGGGTATTGTGCTTGTGCCAAGTTCAATTGACTAACATGGTATCTGGATCATAATTAGAAGTAGACTTCATTCAGTCAAGCCACTAGACTGGCCTTATTAGCTGAATCCAACAGTCGGAAATCGTAATGCCTTCATGTGGGAATGACATTTAGAGAGAGAGAGAGAGAGAGAGAGAGATTTATCATTGTACATTATTTAATATTACGTCAACTACTGTCCTTTACTTAGGTGCAGAGATTCCTTCATTATGATATTGAGTGCATGCTGTAGAGTGTTATACAAAGATAAGCAACTGGAAAGGGTAGTTAATGGTAGTTAAGCGGTTACTAATCTTGATTTGCGACACTAATTAAGTATTGGGGCCTATATGAATATATTATTTGTATGTGAGGCATATGCTGGTCTTCCGGAGGCCAGCAATGGGCATTTTTCCAAATGAAAATGGAAGAAAGGCTTGATTTTTTCCTAGAAAGATATTTACATTTTCAATTGAGATGGGACGATTCTATAAATCAAAGAATGATCAATAAGAAATATATCTTACGATTGCATTTGGAATGATTTATATTGTTGGAGGAGTGCTCAATATTCAAATGTTCTTATCGCTCTTTGTCACGTGAAATTTATGAAGATTCGTGTGAGACTAAAGTGTCCAACTTGATCCGTGAGGTTGAAGTAGGCAAATGAAAAGTGACCTAGGAGCTTGAAATACAAAGGCCCAAAAATAGAAATTGCGAAATAATCGTTCCATAGATTAAAAAAAATTGGCATTTTCTTTGGATAACTCTTAGCAGTTGGGAATCGGATAACTCATTGTCTTGTACATTAGGTAATCGCATAATTACCGATGAAATAATTGCAATTTGATATGATGCGCATGAGACATTTGGTGTGTCTCTTATTATTGTTATTATTATTATTATATTTTATTTTTCAAATAAAGGGGTATGGGCCCTTTGGCCTCATTGCTCAGTCAAACAGAGATAAAAAAAGTCAAAGACGAATAGTCAAGGGCTTATTAATGATAGGATAATACCAAAAACAAAACTCACATTTCATGTAATGATCATTTACATAACTCTCTACCTTTGAAAATATCAAATACATACACGACTATTAACTTTCGAGACCATTTTAGGCCTTTACATCAATTATATTTGTCTCCTATTTACGAAATTACTACTCTTTTCCAAGAGAAACACATCCCCAAATGCTAAATTTTACAAAAAAATACTCAAAACCAACTAAAAATCAAACCATCAAAACCCCTATCAAGATGCTAATTTAAGATTGCAATGAGGGCCTTTGGTCTTTTAGATGTGGGATTTTGCTTAGAGGTATGTGATTTAGGTCTGCAAAAATAGAGTGTAAGCGATTTTTAAGTTAAAAGTGAGGGATATTTTTCATAAGGATATGAGAATTTGATCTCTTTTTCTTTAAAGATGATGATTCATAGTTTTCCTCCCTTAAACAATCATGTTCTCATTTTTTTGAAGGAGGGTTTCTGGCATATCACACTTAATTTGAAGATTTGATGACGGTTAGTTCATGCATGTTTCCATGTGACCCTTAACAAGGGATCATGGTATTCGAATTCATTTCAAATTGATTGTTGCAATTTCCCATACTACAAGACTCACATGCTCTTTATATACATGTAGCCTCCCTTCACTTATTAGCTTATTTTTTGGGATTGTTTTACATAGCAGGCACCATGCAAAATTGATATAGCATCTATGTACCATTTCTTTCCTACAATGGCGGGGATGTCTTGATGTGGCCTTTTTTCTGGCATAGCGCGGATGGGAATGCATTTCCGCATGAAGAGTGGCATGCAAAACGGCAATAGTACAAACTTAGCGAGAAATAAGGAGAGAAAATAAACCGGATATGGTTTGCAAAATGTGTTTACTTCAGAGAGAGAGAGATATCGATGAGATGCTTAACTAAATCAACAAGAGGAAATCAATGGCTTGAAACTTACGAATATCAAGTGTTTTCTCGACTTCAATTACATCCGAAATTTCTCATAGATTCAAATTGAAGAGAAACAAGGTCTTTACCTAACCTTCTCACACTTCCTAACGGCCCCTACACGGCATATCGCCATATCAACGATTTTTAGAAAAAAAAAATGGCCGGAAGGACTGCATTGGAGATTTGTGTAAATATTTGTGATCAAATTAATAAAATTGAAATGTTTAAGATTGAATTGACATTCGTACAAGAAATTTAAGGTTTATTTGGCAATTTTCAAATACTTTGAACCTACAATAGCTTCGCCATCTTTTGCACCCTTTGCACTGATTGGCCGCGTCAATTTAGATGACTAAAGCACCCAACAAAAGGTTTGGGTAAAAATTTGGCTATCTGAACGTTGAAGTGCTTCAAAACTTTCACCGTGGAACTTCCTCGAGTCGCTCACAAGACCTCGGTGGTCGTTTCTCTTTGGATATCCATATCTGACGCTTCGTTCGCCACCCAAGCCATCTCCCTTCAAATCTGCACTTTATTTTCACTCTAGTCATCAAACTTTGCGGGCCGGGAAAATTGTCCAAAAAAACCCTAAACATATTGCACTTTTATTAATTTAGCTCTAAATCTTTTAATTATGTCAATTAAGTTTTAAAACTTTAATGTTTTGCAAATTGAGTCATATCGGCCAATTTTGATTGGAAATGACTGACATAGACACTGATTATTCTACAGGGTATCGTAGATAATTTTTATAATATGTTGTTGTTTGTTTGATTTTTCGTTTTATTATTATTATTTTTTTTAAACAACTGTGCTCGATGAGGTTTTTGGCCCACCATCGGGGGCCACAAGAGAGGGCCTCCGCCTAATTAGAGCGAGCGCCACGAGCCCCTTGCCTGGGGCCAACGAGAGCATCATGACTCTCACCTATGGCCGGAGAGGGTCGCTGGCCCTAACATGTGACCGATGATGGTCGGTCGGTATCCTTGAATTCCACAATTCTTAAAAAAAAATACAGAAAAAAATAAAATAAAAATTTAAAAAAATGCGATATTAAAATTGTCTACGTTAGTGCCAGCCATACCATGTAGGATGGTCACATCTACGTCAGTCATTTCCAATCATAATTGCTCGAATGGATTCAATTGGTAATAAGTGAAAATGTTTAGGACTGAATTGACAAAAATGCAGCAGGTTTAAGAATTTTTGGACAATTGTTTCTCGATAGTATTAGCTATTCATGGACACAAGCCCAAATTACTAATGAAAAATTATGGGCTTAAATTGTAAAAGCACTCTAGTGTCCAGGGGACGCTGTCCCTTTGAGAACCTCGCCGGGGCAACTATTCCGGACCCCCTAACAAAAACTTCATGCTGAGCTATCGTCTTGAAACATTTGTCAGTTGGTGGGGAATCCACATAAATCGTCATATCTCCAAAACTATCCTCCTCTCTAGGCTCTCCCCAAAGATTAACCTATTTTTGAACACCATCCAGATTTTTCTATGCAATTAATCCATCACTCCTTTTTTAAGACCGAGCAAGGAGTTTGCATCTCCAGAACATTGGCTCCAGCGTGCTATCACTCACACGAGTAAAACCAATGCAAGGAATACTTTCATTTTCGTGTAATCAATAGGCTTACCTGATGCATTGACGTCGCATAAGTGATAGAGTACCTAAAAGGCATGTTTAATTTTCTTTTTGGGCCGAAGATATGTTTAAGTTTAACAAGTACTGATAAATTAATTATGGTTCAAGAATATTACTAGGTTGTCTTATAGCAGTAAAAAAAATTACATGATCATCATTGAACGTAAGATAGTAGGTCTTTTATTCCTAGAGAGCCTAATAAATTCGATATTATATGAGATCTCAACTAATGATATCCGGAAAACTGGATAATATCTATGTGGTCCTTAGTGCGTAGAATGAGTACTAATCCTTGTGCCTAAATGCGCTTGAACTACGTTCGATGCATAGGAGGACGAGCTCATTTGGATCCTCATCGGCCACGAGAAGATATCATCTGGATTTGGTTTAACAGATAAACTGAACAGCGCTTAATAAAACGACAAAACCTAAGTTAAGGTTCCGTTTGTTTCGCGAAAAATGAGTAATTTTTTTTTTTTGAAAAATGGTTGCATGTATTGTGACATTCTGAATTCCGACCCTATCTCAAACCTTATTAATGAATGAATGTTTATCGATGTATTTCGATAAATCTCACTTAGAATTGATCACTCTTGAGTTGACTAACCAAATGAGAATGGCTAACTAGGATTCAAGTATGTAGACTAAAGAACTCGATCATTGATCGATACTTTGGCCATAAGGATTATCGATGGATTAATTTGGGCCAATAAAGGCTGATTTAGGAACGGTTCTAGAATGATTTGCTAGCGTTATGCAATTGATTCACAGGTGATTCCGTATGGCCATAGTATGATTTGCAAATTAACCTAAACCGATTTTGAATGATCGTAACATTTGGAACTAGCGATTGACTCTCGCAATTACATGACAATCAAAGGTCGACATGGTTTGAATAACTCTAAAACATGGCATTAACCACGGGTCGATACGCGTAACTCCTCAAAACCACCCGTTAGTTTGAGGTATGCTGGAACAACAAACCACTGAGTTTAAACATGAATTGGACTTTGAGATTGGAGGCCGGACATTCAAGGATTCCAATGTAAATAAATTGGACGTTGTCTTGTCGAGAACCATTAAGGTTATGGTTTGTTCCATATTGATTAGAAAAAGTGAAATTTCGGACCAACCATTAGAAATTACCCATTTACCCTTAAGATAATGCATGTTTCCTTTAGAATTGAGCAAGGGAAAAATTGACTTTTGCGTCCCCCCATCTTCAGTAAAAAATGCAAGGATAGTATAGTCTTTTAATGTATTCAATTATGGAAAAGAAGACAAAATGAGTAAGGGTCCATTTGAAAGGTCATGGGCAAGAGACAAGTCCCTTAATTCACTCAACCATAAAGCCTACTCTAACATGTATAGGTAGGGGTCCCCTTGAGTTTGAATCTTGGATATCACCAGCCCTTTCCTTCCTCTTCTTCTCTTTCATTTTCAGCCAAACCACCAGACCGCTCCTCTTCCTCTCTTTTCTTTCTTTTCCGCTCAAACTCCCTTCCTCTCTTGTTGAGTTCGGCCCAAGGAGGAACCGACACCACTCCACGCTGACCATCACCATTCCCTCACCTCTTCGACCACCTTCCTGCCTTGAACCGTGAGTCAACGCCTCCGAAACCAAGGCCGAACGAACTGACGTCGACTAGCCCTAAACCGAAGAACATTAAGGGCTGTTCTTGAGAGTTCTTAGTGGATTCAAGGTGAGTAACTTCTAAGACCTAAACCTAAGTGTTCTTTGGTTAATAAAGAAAGACTATAGTGATTTTGGAATGAAATCTATGGCTGACTTAAAGTGCTCTTGTTTGGGCCAAACCGACTCCTCGCCGGACTAGATTTGAACCCGAGCTTTGTCGCCTTTTTCATTGATTCCACTTGGCTCGTTCACTTGATAAGTTGATTCTAACCTTTCCCTAGAACGTTAGATTACTAAGAGGCAAGTTTGGAACTCTAGATGGTGAGTTATGAACCGGTTATGCTTGAGTTATAGTGGAGATTAAATTTGACTTGTGGAGGCCGAACCGTACTTGCATGCATTTGGGGTGAAAACGTGAAATCCATTGATGAGTAGTATGGTGTATGTTCGGTTTTGGTTTGCCTTCTAAATGGTCGAATAAGAGGTTGAGGTTACCTTTGGTTAAAGACTTTAGTTAGATGAATTAATTGACTAATTGTCATTGGGTACTGAAATGAATTTGTGAAACTTAACAAAGTATTACTTGGTTGAATTTTCTGATTGAACCTTTAATGTATGTTCGGTTATGGTCAGAATGTTGTGGAAAATAACTTGATTGATGATCAAACTATATGGTGCATTTCGACCTTGTATTGAATCCTAATTGAGACTCGTGACCTCGTGACCTTCCATGGGGCCATTCGACCATGGCTTGTTTAGGTGAGATAATGTACTACTTGTTGAATCGATGCCCCAAAGCTTTCGGTCTTGATTAGTTATTATTGCATCGATTGATTAAAAAGGGTTAGTTATGCTTATTACATTTGGCCGTGATTGATTTTGGGAATAAATGCTAGTTATTTCATTTATTCGAGTTGTGCTCGATCATGAAGAATTAAAAGCGCATCGTTTGGCTAAGTGACGTTATGTGATTCCATACCATTAATGATGAGGCAAAAAGGCTGACTTGTATTCCCGAATGATGAAATGTGAAATTGGTTATAACTAGCCTTGATTGATGGAATTATGAGTTTATGTACATACGGTACCTTGATGCGTTAGACGTGGGGTTTAAACTTATCCCGAGGCTTTAGACGCGAGACTTGACTTGAGGCGTGCTAATGCGAGTCTTAAAATGACATTAGAAACCTGAGGCGTACTAGCGCAGGTTCGTTAATTAATTAAGTCTGAGGAATCAATACGCGAGACTAGCCATTTGCATTGGAATCATAATAAGTATAATACTGCCGTTATGATATGATTTATTAAATGTGGAGATGCGAAACCTAGCCTTGAATCGAGTTTTGATATAAAGACTTATGCTTTAACTTGTTATAGTGTATCATTACTCTGTAACTCAATTGATTGGTTGTTGCATGCTCTAAAAGTGTCTAGAGGTACTAATGACCTAGTTTAGGGTTAGGATTAGCTTACTGAAATTCATTCTTGCCCCGTTGTGGGCTCAACTTTTTCAGACCCCAAACCATAATCATGCTACCGAAATGTTTTGGAGACCCGATGGATATTCAGAAGTCGGTGACCGAGCACCCCGTAGGCCAAATAAGGCCTACATTAGAAAGGGGAGTATAGTATGGGTTGAGAAGGAGATGATGATTGTTGACACCTGATTTTTTATTAGTCTTTTTTAGTTTATTTTTGAAAAATTCATAAACAATTCATAAAAAATGAAAAAAAATGTAAAATCAACTTTGGTAGCCTTGACTAAGCCTAAGGAACCATTTTTAAACAAAAATATATATTTTTTATTTTTCATATTTTTTTAGTATTTTCGAAAAATAGGAAAATAGATGAAAATTCAAGAAAAATATCATTTGAGGTCACGAAAATATATAAAAAAAGTTAATATTTTTATTTTAATTCCCTTGTATTTTTTACCTTATAAAAAATTTCAAATTCAAGTTCAATTTTATGTGTTCCTTTGTTACATGTATAATTGAATTTGGCAAAAAACTGTCAATTGAGTCTTTTAATTTGCAATTTCGGCATTTTTAGGGTCTTGACATTCAATTTAATTGTACTTCATTGCAAATGATCCCGATTATTTGCACAAATTGCTTAATTACATGACTTGGGCAAAATTGCATACTTGATTGCAATTTAGTCCTTGAATTTGGGTATAATTGAAATTACTTTCAATTCAAGAGCTACATTTACAAATTGAAGCCACTACCCAATGTATTTCACCATCCTAAATCGATTGGCATGGGTGATTATGTCCAATTTGATCATTTGAGCCTTCAATTTCATAATTTTTCGAATTGAAATTAAGGACAAATTTGGGGGTGTTGTAGATATTGGCATGAATTTTTGGGTAAAATCATATTTTTAGACAATATTCATGTCCTAAGTTCGATTATGAGGTTTAATTGAAAAAATTCCCCACCAATTTGGGCTAATTTTGAAAATTTCAAGTCGAAACCTGTTCGGACTGGCCAGACTGCCCAGTCAGACCTGTCGAACCGGTTCGCTACGGTGTTGTCTTCTTCCCCAAGAGTCTGTGCAGATGAATAGTACAAGGTCGAATTTTGATGGGGAAATTGATCGACCAATTGACTGCAATTGAAGACACACTAGTGGGCGTTTAATTCCTTAAGTCATTTCTTGTCGATTGTTGCCGGAATCACGATCAATGGTCGCTGGAGGAAGACGAAATCAACCGGTCAACGTCGCAATGGCCGTGAAAGTCAACCTTCACAGAATGGTCAAATTGGACGTCTATTAGCGCACGCCGAAGGACCATTACGATAACCAAGTTGTCCACCGTCTCTAGTACCGTCTGGACCAAATGGCACGCATGGTCACGTGCCATTTTAGGCCCGTATACATCCCCTGAACGGACGCCAAAAATGGAAAAGGGTAAATAGCCTGAAGAAGCTTACGAGACGAAAAGGAGAAGTTCATTATGTTGCTGGAGGTAAACAGAATAGAGAGAGTAGAGAGAAGGAGGAAGAGCTCGCCTTCCATCGCCATTGTCGAAGGCTTGAGCTCAAATTTGCAGAGTACCGGTTAGGTTTTTTCAGGCAAAACCAAAGCTTGCAAAGGTAGTTAGGAGGTCGCCCAAGCTTCAAGGAAGCGATCGTCGCCAGCCGCGCCGCTTGAAACCACGAGAACAGGTGAGTCAGAATGTTGAGCTTCTCACTGAGCATCAATGGCGGATCTCGTCTCTAGTCTTGATCCTTACGTTTAGTGTGTGCGTTTTGTTCCCCAAGCAACACTGACCATCAACACATCTTCATTTTGCATCGGTTTTGCTTTAAAACCTCGAATCGTGTCTCCAAACCTTCCGCCATAAATCGAGAACTGTTCAATCTTGCTTAGTCCAATCTAGGCCGAGTGAGCTCAATCGGAGCTTAGGATAAGTATTCTGAACCTCATACGATGCTTTTGTGTTGATGAATTAGTTCGAAATGCCATGAATCGTATGATTAGAGTAGTTATACATGAACTGGTTCGAGCTTGCTTGTACTTGATTCTGTGGGTGAAATCGTATGTTTCTACGATATGTTGTGTGCGACGATGAGATGAGTTGATTGGCGCCGATCTTGCGTAATTCCGTTGAGATTTCACAGTTAGATCATCGCCGGAAGCCTTCAACAGTCCATTTAGGTATCGTCGGGAGGTTGAAGATGAAGTTGACGTGACTGGTCAAAGAGTCAAAGTCCTAGGTGTTAGTTTGTCATTGATCGACGTATTTGCCCAGTCAGCATGGCCGTTAGGGTCTGTTATTCGAATAAACAAATCGGACGGCTCAGTTAAACCGACTCTATTTTTTAATGACTGTCCGATTAGTAATTAGGAATATTCGAAAATAGTTTTATAATCGAAAAATTAAAACAGTTCAAAACGGTGTCGTTTAGGTTAGTAGTTAAGCGACGTCGTTTAGGTTAGCAAGGACGAACGGTCCAGATCGAGTCTTAGCTTTTAATCATGATCGCAGGCTTAAGTAGTCAGATTTGACGACTGAGAGATAGTCGGCTTTTGATCTGAGCTGTAAGTCTTAGTCAGCTGATCATAAGGCTGTGGATTAACCACGTGGTTCAATAAGAACCGTTGGATTAAAATAAAATAACCGGAAAAAAAACGCGGAACGACGTTGTTTTGGTGTTGTGGATCGCACGGGTCTAAGTCTGGGCCGGGTATCCGACCCAAGTGGATCAAGTCAGCCCTGTCCGAATCATTTTTTTAATGAAAAATTTAGAAAATAATTTTTAAATAATTAAAAAACGAAAAAATTCTAGAAAATCCTAAAAAAAATGTTTGAAAATTCTAGAAAATCCAAGCAAATGTAGGAAAGTTGGGAAATATTCCTAGGCATTCCAGAAATTCCCAAAAATAGAGGATTGACCATAGAAAACTGGTCAATCCTATTTTTGGGATTTCTTATATGTTCATCTGAAAATTGACGATATTACCCTTTAGGGGTAAATCGACTCCGCCTTATTTATGAGATTGGTCAATAATGCCAAGATAAGAATTAGGATCAGTCAGGCGATCAATTCTTATGCTTGGATTTTCGAATCTCATCCTTTTTCTAAGAATGACGATTTTGCCCCTCAAAGGGTAAATCGTATTTCTTATTTTGATCGAGCTGTGAAAATTGCTTAAAATTAGAATTTGGGTTGGGAGGTCGATCAATTCTTCTGTTTGGGATTTTCACTTCTCATCACCTTCTGAAATGATGATTTTATCCCTTAAAGGGTAAATTGCTTCTAAAATTCTAGAAACATTCTGAAAATTCTTGAAAAATAGGAAATTGATGGTTTTGGTCGCCAATTCTATTTCCATAATCTTTTGACTCCATATCTCATCTGAGATGACAAACTCTTCAAAATTATGATTTTGCCCCTCAAGGGCAAATCATGTCAAAAATACTCCTGAGCTTGGATTGACATTTCTCTAGGCTAATAGAGCTTTACTAGGGATGCCACGTTGCTTTCATGTAATTTATCAGTATATTTTAGATTCTTGATTTGCGTATTTATTTTATTGATTGTGAGTGTTAGGGTAGTCATTCCTATTTGCATGAAATCCTAGTTTTAGGATTTGTGCCTCGGTCATTTGCATGAAATCTTAGGTTAGACAAATCATTCAACTTAGGTACCGAAAGGGCGTTAACTCTGACAGTTGGCGTAACAATGTTCCCGATCCCATTTCTCTGATTTTCGTAGAACTGAATAGAATGCTCCCAACTATTCGATAGAGTTTTCAATCGTACCCTTCACAAAGCGATTGGTGGCGACCCCTTGGCATGTATACATATCACATGTCACAAGACCACACTAAAGGTCGACCACGTATACCGTTGTTATGACTTGGGTAACGGGCTTTGGGAGGGGCCCGCGTCCAACCAAACGGGACGGTCCATTAACCCATTCGAGCGAGACCATCTCTTGAGGGTCGCGATAATGATGATTGTCAGTCGCATTATTTTAAGGCATGGTTCTATTGGGACGACGATGTGAAGGGTGATTCTTGGATGGAGCAGTGTCACATTCCCCGATGGCGAGGTATTCCACCCAGAGGCCAAGCCCGAGAGCAGCCAACCGAAGCCTCTAGAGTCTACCAAGGACATTGAGATAGTGGAGCCCTCTGATGCTAAGGAAGTACCTGCATGACCCACTGAATCCAAGTTAGAGCGGGAATTAGAAGAAAAGTTTAACGCTGAGCTAGAATCTGAGACCAAACTAAAGATAAGTGCGGATGAGTTTGACGCTCCTGCGGATATAGAATCCGACCCTGAAGAAGAAGTTCCCATGGACTTGGAGTTAGATGCTTCTGAGGAGTAGGACCCTGTGGCTAACGAGGACTACTCAGACGATAGCAGGCCCGACCTTTAGACATATTTGTGGCACCTAACTTTTGGACACCTTTTAGGAATGGAGTGTCGTGATTGGACTAAATGCACCCTTTTGACTAAGTCCCTTGTCCCCTTCGAACCCTATTTTGTACCTCTGCTTTTGACCAAGTTGTAAAACTAAATTTATATCAAGTTAAGTGTAAGTGTTTTTATCATCCTGAATCATCTTTTTATTGCATTGTATGGAGTATGTATATTGCTTCCGCATGTGCATTTGAATTTATTCACCTATCGCTTGTCGCTCAATCCTGGGATAGTACTAAAGTGAAGGTAACAACGGGATGTTAGCTCACTCAGAAAGGACGCGAGGCGTGACATGTATCGTATGAAATAATTCATCAATTGAAAGATTTTTAACAATTTGTGTTTGGTGTTATTCATTTTTGTCAGCGCTATAAGTGATCATTTCTAAAAAATATTTTTCGAATCATTTATATTTTGCAAAACAAATAGAGCATATAAACTCAACCAACGAAATGTGAATTCTATATGTTAAAACGAGAACGAGGCTCAAGTATTAACCTCCGAACAACAAGGATCGATAAATCATCATGGACTACTCAAAACATACGATTCAAATCTTAATGAAATGATTTTGACCAAGAAGCTCTGCCAGGGGATTATGAATTGCAAATCTCCATTTGATCTTGAATGCATGAACAAGTTGATCTCTTCCATCGTTTTCGACTAGAAACAAAATGGCGTCCCGGATTCCAATGATAAATTATATTGAACGAGACTTACACTAGAGTACCATAAGGAGAGATAGGAGAAAAACACAAAAGAAAAGAAAAAACAAAAACACTTCACACTATGCCTCGGAAGTGTACGTTTCATGAAACCCAAGGTTGGATGCACGTGCACCTCTTGCTTTGCATGAACATTACTTCTTTGCTTGTGTCGTACTCTTATTCCTTCAGTTGAAGAGCAATCTTTCCGGGCTTATAAACCTAACCCTATCTAACTTTGGTTAAAATAAAAAGAAAAACTGCACGCCATCTGATGTCTAAAGTTCTTACAAAAAGTGACCACAAAATAGGAGGACAACAAGATGGATGGTATGTATTGGCACATAATCGAATGCCCATCTGACCAATATATATCAAAATGAGAATTAATATAATTACAAAAAAAAAAAACACAAGAATTAATGAGGGTTGGCTGAGGAGCTAAGAGAAGTTGATGTCTCAAGAAAAGTGAGGTTTCTAAGAATCAAGAGTTCAAATTTATAAACCATGATAGTATTTATACAGATGGGATTGATCCTCTCGAGGGGATTGATCCCCTATGTTTGACAAGAAAAAAGGAGGAGGTTTTGTAATGAAAAGGGTGTCCATCGAATTTCATTAGAAGATAGTGATGCCCGCAAAACTTGCAAACTGACTTAGGAAATTAATTGAATCCCATCAAAGCACGAAATATATCATGATTGTGGTAATTTGATTTAGATCTAATCACGGATCTTGTGATCCAAGACCCGATGGTCATGAGCCAGTCCAGACTTGCTCGGGGCAAATGGATCCAAAGAACACCTGTGGACGGGCACGGAGGAAAGTACTTTACTGAACCCAGAGCTCGGCCGAGCCGGAGCACACAAACCCGCCCGATCTTATAGCCTAGCATGATCTAGTCCAATCGTGTCATCTTGTTGGGGAATAAATTTAACTCAAACTCTTCGGGGAGGTGAAAATCAACCAAAACTTTAGTTGGAAAGAGCTTCGAAGAGGCAATACTCAGGCGGTTCGCGACGTTCCAACTTCCAGAATGACTTAATTTAAACTAAAACACCAACACCCCAAACGCAAGCACCATGTGAGGATACTGTATCCACCGACCCCCACCACCACATATCACCGCCGTCGTCACCGTCACCATGTGGGAGCATGGTGATAAATGCACTACTTTTTGGTTCCAACTTGGGCGACGATCTTGGAATTGACTCGTGGACGGCCTCCCGACAAGTGCATATATAGTTGCAAAAAATCTCTGGTTCCAAGAATTGAAACCCATGTGTCATTCTCTCTCTTCGAGCTTTCCCATGCGTCGATAATTCATCATCAAGAACCCGCCATGCATGTTCGTGAGGTGTTGAGACTCGCGAGGTGAAATCTAGGTTTTGGAGCGTCTACGTGAACGGTGATTGAACTTGTTCACCTTTGTTTTCTTTAGCACTTCTTGGAAGCTGAGTTTCGGATAGATACTTCTCCGAATAGATGATGAGTGTACAATTAATTACTTGGAGAGATTAAAAAAGGGAAATAGATAAGACATCATGTAAGGGCATGATTGGTTGAGGGTTGACCATTATATATTACTCTAGTTCAAGACGCAATGCCACGTATGCATATGATTGGCTCTTGAGAAAGCTTTTGGAGAAATGAAAAATGATTTTTCAACATATAAATTGTATTTGTTGAATTGTAATTTAAAATTCTATAGTAAAGCAATTTTGTGTTAAATAAGGAAAATTTTCTACTTTTTTATTAAAAAAATGAAGGGTTCAAGGCACCACCGAGCCAAATTTGGCGCTAGTGGTTGTCATCTGAGGTCGGACGACCTTAGGCGGCCCTTGGCAAGGGTCAACGCAACATCAACATGGGGATGCCAGGGTCATGGGACCCCAACCACCCCAAGTCGAAATCGCGTGCCATGCGGCCGGCCTCGCGCAAATCTTGATGAAGCTTTACCGAATCTATGTGGGGAAGATGAACAGTTTTGACGAGAGTAAAATCGAAAAATTAGAAAAAATGATGATGTTCGCTTTGCATTTTTTTTTTTCCAGTCTATAAAAGCTATGAAATGGCTTTCTGAAAATGTTGAGAGCCCGAGGCAGGACTTGCTTGAGGTTTTTAGTTTTGCCAATGCATTTGGTAAAAGGGTCTAAAATTTTGCTGAACATTCTAATTTTTTTTTTCCTTGAAAAAGCTAAGCCAAACGTAGTCATAGTTTCATTTACCCACAAAAAATACATGTTGGTTATCGCTTTTGGTTTAGACCTGGAGGTCGACTTCGACTTCGACCTCGGCGTCTTTCCATTCTAAGAAACTGAGTGCAACTTATATGCCGTCTTATTAAGAAAGAACCTGATACTCCTCAATTTAGCATAGGGAAACCTACATTTTTTTTTGCTGATTCACGAATGCGTCTCTAATGGAGAATTAGGGAAAAGGAATCAAGATGGTATGAGTGTCCTCACTCTTATATGACATCCACTTTGGTGCCAAAAGAGCGAGCTCTAAATGGTGACAGAATTTTGAAGTGATTCATAATTCATAAAGTTTTGACATTAAAATAATCATTCTTAAAGTTTTGGCACAGATATTTCAAAATTCCGGTGCACATAATTTATGTGTTGAAAACATGGTTAAATCATCATTTTTTCACTAATCGAGAAATTGGATTAAATTGATTCCCGAACGTCCTCCAGCATTGATCCTCGCAGTTGATCAGGTGAAGTGGTCTGTTTCCAAGAGGCTCCAAGTTGTGTTGTCCAATCTCAAAAAAAAAAAGAAAGGTCAAGGGAATTTCACTTACTTTCATTTTTCTCTTTAGGAAAACAAAATGTCTTTGTGATTTTAAATTAATTTTTTAGGAGGGTGTTTGCTCCATAGTTTTACTTTTGAGTCTCACAAACTACAAGGAATTAGTGGCAATATTTGCTTGTGATCTTTCGATTTTGGCTCACGTGGTTGTTTAGTCAAATTTGTAATTTTAATAATTACAGATTTTAAATTTATTAAAAGATCAATTTAGCGTGAAAATTTTATGAACGATCATTTTAGTGTCAAATTTTTTTAAAACATCTATTTAAGTAACTCCAACTTTTTCAACCAAAAAAGAAAAAAAGTGACTCCTACAAGGCACTTAGATTTTCCGACAAACCAAGTCACCATAGCCACTCAAGTGATAACTTTTCCAAAAATTGTGGTACTTAAAACGATTGGTCGAAGATTTTCCGAATTAAAATGGTCGCCGCACAAAAATTATCGATACGATGTGGTCTAGTTCGCCAAAAAATTATTGTGTAGTTTTTTCCTCGTTTATTGAAACCCACGCTGATTGTTTTTTTTTTTTTTGTGGGTGCGGAGGTGTTTGTGATATACATGGTTTTTTTTTCCTCAAAAGAAAAAAAATTCCCAATAATTTATTTCTTATTATCACATTTTTATGATCTGTGGAAATGCGTAGCCGTGGGTTACGGAGCCCAACCCCCGAGAGTTCTTTGGGACTTGAAGAGACCTACACGTAGAAATCCTCAGTTTTCCCACCGTTCTCATGCAAAGTGTGATCGTCACTGACGTTGGAACGTTTCAGGCTATGTGCTTTCACACAAAATTATAAGACAACTGATTATATAACTATTTTGACTTATTGTTATGCTAACAGTCTATTTTGGATCACAAAATAACTAATGATCAATTAAAAATTATTACGAGGTCTCATCTTTTAAGAATTTGTCACTCATCTTTTATATAACAAATGTACCGTAAATTAGATTAATTTCTGCCTCGGTCTATTTCCAAAATATTTGCCTCAATAGTGATCGTCCTCGCTATAATGGAATCGATAATGATGCCTCCCTTTCAACATCTTTGTACGACTTATAAACCTCCTAGAATTTACCATCTTGAAACAATGGACACGTGAATCTGCCAACTCAAGCTTTTTTTTTAATCTTTTAATTTGTTATCCTTCCATGCAAGAATAAAAACCCATCTAGTAGACTTTTGGCTTCCTTGATATATTGTTATACTTAAACGATGCTGTCTTGAACTAAATAATTCTTCTAATTATGGTATATTACAAAAAAAAAAGAAGCTTAAATCTATCACAAACATTCGGAATTCCACATTCTAACCCAAGTGACTTACCTGGTCTACGAATTTGCAAGAATATACGAGAAAAGCATCTTGCCAACAAATGGCCCTAAGAAAAAAAAAATTCTGGAAGTGGGAAGAATACTTTTCTACGAACTTGGAACATAGAAGAAGCGGACAATTTTTTTTTTTTTTTAAGTTTACTTACTTCAAATGAAGAATTTCACATTTTTAAAGTATATTTAGTAAGACTAACTGGTGCTTTAAAGACACTTTCTAAGATTATTTTCTGGTGCCGAGGCTTTCTATCAGGTGATACCTAGTGAACTAGTTTGCACAGCTGCTGGGAAGACAATATGGCGAAGAATAGAAGGCTAGTTGGGTCCGGAGTCGAGTAAAGTAATTTTCTTTCCCTGTCTTGTCCCGCTGCTCTTGGCCTTAAACTCTTTATCAGGTGCTGGTAAGGATTTATGAAATTCATGGGAAAGTCCTATCAGTTATTGTCACCTATTAGCCAAATTATGAATCCATTGTGTTGATTAGTGCCTCTAAAACACTTGTACCCAATTGCTATAGAAACATTTTGTCGTGCCAAAGAATTCTGGTTGCAACTAGAATTTGATAGGCAAATGTTTCCCGATAAAAGATTTGACCGTGACAAATCAATTGTCACAGGTTAGCCATCACAATGTTTGCAAGCAAATTTTCTATTTAATCGCGGAAGAAGATTTCTCACAATCAAATATTCTGGTCGCCAAAGAGAACTAGAAAATTCTTCTCAATCGTTTTCGACTACCAACTGTTTGGTTTATGAGTGAGTGGTTCCAGATTCTTAACATGAACTACTTGAAATTTGAAACTTACTCATCGGAACAGGTCTCTCATTTTTTTTGGAACTTGAAATCTACCTGTTATATCTTGGAACTTAGAGCTAACCCTGTTACAGGTTCTAGGATCGGTTCCAAGGTACTCGAGAATCTGCTAATTTATTTTATTTTATTTTTTATATTTTAGTTATTCAAAATGAGAGTGAACGTTACAACAACTAAGAGAAATTAGATATGACCAGTTTCAGATTCGATACATGTTATGTTTAGAATATGAAATCAACCCCTTGGAACAGTTTCCTCATTTCTTAAAATTTGAAACTTGAAAATTTGTTTGACTTCAGATTATACACTCATCATCGGACGCCTATATATATATATATGACAAAAAAAATAAAACTTTATTTCAGGATCTATGGTCCAGATTCCGAGTTCCAAGTAGTGGAACCTGAAACTTACCCATTAGAACATATTTCTTAATTTTTGAAACTTGAAACCTACCCTATATACCTTAGAACTTTGAATTGGACCGGTTTCCACATGTTCTAGTTTCAGGTTTTCGATTCTATCCTATAACTGTGCTCACCCCTTGTTTGATTGCCAGAACACATCTCTAGCGACTAAATTACTAGTCAATAAATTATCACTATTGTAAAAAAAAAAAAAGAATTACTCCACACAAGTTTTGCTTAACGACTGTCCCGAAAAAAACTCGTCATAACTGTTCATTCGATATTTGCCCATCCTACTTCCTAATAAAGCCCACTTTGCCAACTTCGCCTTTGATTTGGCATTCTTGGACCATGCACCACCTTTTCAACTTATTTAAGGTCACCCACAATTCAATCTGGATTTGGCAAATCTACGCAACAGATTCATAGGATGCAGGGCACAATTTATGGTACCATGCAAGTTGATCAATCTCACAAAGTTTTTCCCATCGGGAGAACATTTTATTTGCCGAATGATCCATTACTATCAAATACAAGCAAAATGCCTACTAGACCTGGAACTTAGACGTATCGAATGAACAAGTTCCGCAAGGAAATGCATTAATTGCAAATATTAAAATCGTTCTTATGGATGATGATCCCACGTCTCGACTTTTCATAGAAGTTCAACTCAAGACTTGAATACGGACATACCTTTTTTGATTTTACCCTGATCGTGTTAGCTATTAAAGTTTCCGGTAATGATATTCCTCCATGATGGGGGTATAGGTTAAGGCCATGTTTTCTTCCATCTCTAAGCGGAAGCCATTTCTTCCAATCATCCTTTTGATTGGTGGGTTACATGTATTGACATCACCTAATTTAACTATATCCAGTTAACTTTGTTGATAGACATATATGAATTGTGTTAGAAAAAGTCCCGTAGGATAATTGATATAGTGTGAGGTAATAATACACATAGACTAATTGACTCAACATTCATTGGTTTAAATATCCTAACAAAAGTGGATCCGACTAGATATGTTGCAGGACTTGGACTTGGACTCTCTCTTAGCGATCTTTTTCGGATGAAACTACGGGCTCTCAACAAAGAGTATCGAGCTGATGATTGATTGGATAACTCATTCCCGATGTCGTCAATGTCTGATGAACATCTCAAGGAAGAAATTTGATTAATACGGTTTTCGGGCAACCTTCATTTCTCAATCTGGGGATAGAGACTAGGGATTTAGATGGACGTTGAAAATTCAAGTTGAGAGACTAATGATGAATATGTGCGTTGGAGATTTACGTTGGGAGATATTGTATGGTACAAAAGGATACCTTGATTAATGTGGAGCTAACCTAATACCGAGCTCACGTGTGAGAGGCAGAGTGTCAAGATACATGTGTGAGTTATCTTTCTGATAGTCTCACATTACATAATTTGTATGATGTAGAGTAGTTAGTATAATCTATTTGGCATTTAAATCGTTGAGTTAAGCTTTTAAATAAAAGTAGATTCAACTGAAGATATTGACAGGCTCGGATTTGAGCCTTTTTTTTTTTTGCAAGATCTTCCACGGGTGAAGGTATAGACCTGATTTAAATATAGATGAGTCTCATAATCGTAATTGACTTACCTCCAACAAGAGATGAACAAAAACATAATTCAACAATTCATCCATCTGTTTGACATGATTGTCTTCACGTTTTGCCTATGTATGTCGGTAAATCAGGAGTTCGAGGTTTGCTTATCTTTAGACTCTCTTATCATAGAAACTAAAATGTTTAATCTGCACCCTCGTCATTTTCGCGCATTACCTTGTATGTGTACGGTAAACAAATATTTGATGGAGTAAAGACAATAATGTTCTGATTTTATTATTTCGTCCTAGAATCTCGAATCTATCATCGTATGTATTAGCCAAATCATTTGCAAGAATGTCGGTATTCAAATGACAAATATAGAAAACGAAAAATCATGACTTAAAGACAATAACGTACAAGGGGATAGCTACGGTTCAGATGGATGGACAAAGGAAGAAAAACAAACAAGTGTGTCTCTCTTCTGACCTCTTTTTTCTGAATTGCATTCATAATATGTAATGATTGCATAACCATGTTTGGACCGCTGACCTAATAGGAGGATTTTTTTTTTTGGTCGAACGACCTAATAGGAGTTTAAATGGTGATAAGTTAACCGGCCTAAATGTTGAACAGAAAGGACTCTAGAAATAAGTTATTTTCCATTGTAATCTAGTTGAAACATAACCCAAGAATGACTGAATAATTAAGCATATGTTTTGACTCCGCAAAATATAGTTTGAGTCACATCATCTCGTTCTCGGTATAGTCTTGGCATTTCATGCCTAGAATGTATGGAATCATATCCAATACAAACGGATCGGATCTTCAACGTACATTTATATATAATGGATATTAAACCGAATTAAAAAGTTTCACTATTTGAACTGTAACTTAAAAAAAGAAAAACCAATAAATCGAGAAAAACTAAATCCCTTTTGACATATGCCATGATTGGGGAGGTCTCTTGAACTCAATGAACTAAACTTGATGATCCACACATTGAAAACTGATTATTTTCCAATGTAAACCAAGTAGTGTCTTTTCCTTTTTGTGGCCATAACAGCAAGTAGGGTCGAAGTGCGCGTCCGGAATATTTTAATGGTTAGACAAAGAAAGAGGTCTTGAGCTTGTCATTTGGGAATGAGTATCAAAAGGGAGAAGTCCCCTTTCCCAATCCTAATCACATGTCTCTTTTTGTTTCAAAGGTTCTTCCCTATATATACCAACCCAACCTCTCTCCCACTCTCCGCACCATCACTAATTTAGCGAAACAACAATAACATTCTCTCTCGTTTCTCTTCTCCCATTCCTCTTTCTGCAGCATTTGAGCTCTCTCTCTCTCTCTCTCTCCATTCAAAGGTTTCAAAACACCACATTCTCCCTTCACCCTTTTAAGCACTAGAAGCACCAAGACTGTCCCTAATGCGCAACCACAGCGCTTGTCTCGGCACACCAGACATGCCCCAAAGCCTTGACTACCGGTCCTTCTTCTCCCACCGGTGCATCTGGTTCAATGGGCCGGTCATTGTCGGCGCGGGCCCTTCAGGCCTTGCGGTCGGGGCTGGGCTCAAGCTGCAGGGCGTGCCCTTCATCATCCTCGAGAGGGCCGACTGCATTGCGTCTCTGTGGCAAAACAGGACCTATGATAGGCTGAAGCTTCACCTTCCAAAGCAGTTTTGCCGACTCCCCAATTTCTCGTTCCCTGAGGACTTCCCTGAATACCCCACCAAGCACCAGTTCATCGCTTACCTTGAGTCCTATGCCAGGCACTTTGACATTAGTCCTAACTTCAACGAAACAGTGCAGTCTGCCAAGTACGACGAGACCTTCGGGCTCTGGCGGGTCAGGACGGTCCTGGCGGGAGGGCCTGGACCTGGCAAGGTCGAGGTTGAGTACATCTGCCGGTGGCTCGTGGTGGCCTCTGGTGAGAATGCGGAAAAGGTTGTCCCAGAGTTTGAGGGCCTGGAATCTTTTGAGGGAGACGTGATGCATGCCTGTGACTACAAATCCGGGGAGAATTTCCATGGAAAGCGAGTGCTGGTTGTCGGGTGCGGGAATTCGGGAATGGATGTATCTCTTGATCTCTGCAACTACAGTGCAAGCCCGTCCATGGTCGTTCGTAGCTCGGTAAGGCTGAAACCATAGTCAGCAACATTTTGCAGCATGGATGTGTGGCAAAATGAAAATTGAATTGACGATACCCTTACGGTCTGTTTTTTATCAAACAGGTTCATGTGTTGCCAAGGGAAGTGCTAGGGAAATCAACCTTTGAATTGGCGGTCTTCTTGATGAAGTGGTTACCACTTTGGCTCATCGACAAGATCCTCATATTCCTAGCTTGGTTGATCCTCGGAAATGTCGAGAAATATGGCCTTAAAAGGCCAAAAATTGGGCCTCTGCAGCTCAAGAATGCTGCGGGGAAAACCCCTGTTCTTGACATTGGTGCACTCAGCAAGATTAGATCCGGCAAGATACAGGTAGTTCCGGGGATCAAGAAGTTCTCGAGCTGTTGGGTCGAGCTCGTCAATGGGGAAGTTCTTGACATCGATTCTATAGTCCTCGCCACCGGGTACCGCAGCAATGTTCCTTCTTGGCTTAAGGTAAGGCATTGCGTGTTTGATGTTGTTTATTATTATACTCTGTTCATCGCAATGTCACATTTCAGTGGAAACGCTGATGCTGTGGTCAGCTTGTGAGTACAGTTAATAGTTTGCTCTTCTCCTAGAAGAGCAACTTCGCTTGATAAAGGTGTCTCTTTTGCACTGATATGGACATTTTTTATTCTAAAAGCAACCATTCTTGTCACCTTCTTTTCTGCTTTATCCTTGCTTTGTGAATTTAAAAGCTATAAAACCAAAAAAAATGCTCCTTTTTCCTCCAAGCAATCCTGCTTATGGTTGTGACCCCAATTTCTTTCCCCAGATTAAGCAACATTTCTGTAATTGTGATGTCTGCAGGAGAGTGAATTCTTTTCCGAGGACGGGATCCCGAAGGACCCATTCCCAAACGGATGGAAAGGCCAGGCCGGGCTCTACGCAGTCGGGTTCACGAGGAGAGGCCTGTCCGGGGCAACGCTGGATGCAATCAGTGTGGCACATGATATTGGGAGGTCGTGGAAACAGGAAATGAAGCAGAAGAAGCATTCGGTCACGGCTCGCCACAGAAGATGCATTTCGCACTTCTGAAACTGATATTAAAACGGCCCGAATACTCGAAGCGGAGGGTTTTGATTCGGTTTTACCTTTTTCATCAGCCTTTGGACCGGTGGATTGGTAGATCATAGACGGGAAGTCTGAGTTTTGTATTGTGTACTGTGTACCTGAGTGTCTTGGATTTGACGAAGGACAAAGAGTCCAGAAAGCAACTCCCTCCAAAGAAAAAGAAAAGGATTTCCAGTTCAAAAAATAGAGGCATTTTGGGAAAATTACATTTTTAGTGTCAAAAGTTATGCAATTAGATTATTTTAGTGCCAAAACTTTCAAACGGATCACTTTAACAACGACTTAAAAAAAAGATCACTCAAGTATCAATTTATTTTAGAAACGATCATTTTAGTATCAATTTTGATATGCCACATCAGCTTAAATAATAATAAAAATGACACGTGTCAAATTTTTAGCCAGTCACATTAGCTTAAATCGGAGTTAACACTGAAGTAATCGTTTTTAAAAGAAGTTGGCACTTAATTGATCGTTTTTTTTAAGTTGGTACTAAAAATAATCGTTTTTAATAAAAATTGGCACTAAAGTGATATGTGTAAAACTATTGGCACTAAAATAATTTTCGTACATAACTTTTGGCACTAAACGTGTACTTTTGCTCGGGATTTTTGTTGCCTTTTGTGAAAAGGAAGATGATTTTTTTTTTCTTTCATCATCTGTCTGATTGTCTGTCTTAGGGGATGTAGCAATAAGTTGGTTGACTAGTCTTTTTAACAAGATTATCTATACTAATAAAATGCCTAATGAATGGAGTAAGAGTATACTTGTGCCTATATACAAGAACAAGAGAGATATCTAGAATTGTTCTAACTATAGAGACATCAAGCTTATGAGCCATACAATAAAGCTGTGGAAGAGAGTTATTGAGCATCGTTTGAGAATAGAGACCAAAATTTCTGTCAATCAATTTGGATTTATGCCAGGAAGATTTACCGTGGAGGCTATTATCTTAATACAACAATTGATGAAAATATATCGAAAAAGAAAGAAGGACCTCCATATGGTGTTTATTGATCTCGAGAAGGCGTATGATAAGGTTCCAAGAAAGATTTTGTGGTGGATTCTTGAGAAGAAAAAAGTACATTCAAAGTATGTCGAGGTAATTAAGGACATGTATAACGGTGCTACTACATATATGAAGGCTTGTAATGGCATATCAAGTTATTTTTCAATTACAATAGGCTTGCACCAAAGTTTTGCTTTAAGCCCTTACCTTTTTGCCCTAATTATGGATGAGCTAACAAAAGATATTCAAGATGATGTGCCATAGTGTGTGCTATTTGTATACGATATCGTACTTATTGATGAGATCAGGACTGTAGTTAACGCTAAGTTAGAAGTATGGAGAAGTACGTTAGAGTCTAAAAGATTTACGCTAAGTTGAAGTAAGACGGAATACTTGAAGTGTGAGTTTGATACGGTAGGAAGAGGGGATCAAAAAGCCGTAAATATGCTCGGGCAAGAGGTACCCAAGAAAGATACATTTAGATATCTAGGATCAATATTGCAAAAGGAGGAAGAAATTGATGAGGATGTAAGCCATAGAATCAGAGTAGATTGGATGAAATGGCGCAGTGCATCGGGATTTTTGTGTGATGACAAAATTCCTCTTATGTTAAAAGGAAAATTTTATAGAATGACAGTGAGACCTGCCATGTTATACGAAACTGAATGCTGGCCAGCACAAAGGAAACATGAGCATAAAATGAGAGTAGCGGAAATGATGATGTTAAGGTGGATGTGTAGTCATATGAGGATGGATAAGATAAGAAATGAAGAGATTCGACGAAAAATTGGAGTAGAACTGGTGGCGGAAAAGATGAGAGAGCATAGATTGAGATGGTTTGGGCAAATCCTCCGAAGGCCCTTAGATATGCCGGTACGAACAGAACTTTGCTATAGAGAGCATAACATGAAAAAAAACAAGAGGTCGGCCGAAACTTACTTGGGGGAAATCAGTAAAACAAGATTTAATGGAGTGGGAAATAGATTGACATACGGTTTGTCTTAGGACGGAGTGGAGGAAGGCTATTAGTGTTGTGGAGGGGTACTGTATAGATATATATATATATATATATATATACTTATTTATTTTTACACATTTATCGCTTTTCCATCTCTTGATTTTGTTTTTATTTTTATGATTCTTTGGGGTTCGTCGACCACCGACCCCAACTAGTTTGGGATAAAAGTGTTGTTGATATTGATGTATCTGTCTGATTATCTATTAACTCGTTCTTGTTGTAAGAAATTTGTTACCCATTAATGAATCCTGAATGAAATGACACTTCGTTTTTCTTTCATAAATAAGAAAAGATTGTGAGTCTGCAAAATGCGCCATTGGAGAACAGGAGTTTAAGTTCCAAAGTCAAAGTGAAGTTTGAAGTGTTTACTAAAAAAATCAACCTTTTCGTCCATCATAAGTGTACTAAAGGCTTGGGAGAGTAGAAGTCCAATACTTCTATAGGAAAGATCGCCAAGAGAGATCCCCATCCGAGCCGGTCAATATATTTACTTGAAGATGAAATCCTAAGTTAATGGGTTATGGATCAATTACGATAAAAACTACTCCATACCACACTAAGATGTGAGATTATTTTAACACAACTCACCCGTGTATATGAACAAATTCCTATTCACACGTGAGATTAGTTACATCAGGAATGAAAGACTAATCGATCTTGGCTCTGATATTGTTTATTGAAAATGCGCATTCGGAGTCCAATACCTTCACCTCGGGGATTGCCAAGAGAGCCCAAATTCGGGTTTTTGTCAAAATATCTAATGATATCCTACTTCACTCGAAAATTTACACCAGTGAGTTATGAGTCAATTAAGATATTTTCACTACACACCACAACAATTTTCTATTAAACTTTTTTTTTAACCCAATTCATATATGCATTTCAACACTTAGGTCTAATTATTAGACCCAATTCGAAAAAAAAAAAAGTTGACTGTTTTGAGAAGCATCTTGTTCATCCACCATATATAGTTATGTGACACATGGTTAACGGCAGTGATGAATTCCATCAATGTAGATTCGAATTTAAGGAAAGGGCATGCTTGGTAACTATTCTCATTCTTTGGTTTTGATTCTGGGTACAAAAAAGGATGAGAACCCTGTTTGGTAATTTAAATAATTCTGATTCTGATTTTGTTCCCAGAATCACTTTTAGAGAATCAAAATCAGTTTTAAAACAAAATTCAGAACAAAAAAAGTTAGTTCTGAAAAAAAGAATTACATTTTTTTTATCGAATTACATTTGAGAATTACAAAATAAAACGAAATCTCCTATCTCTCGCTTTTCCTTTTCATTTCTCTGTCACTTTTCCCTCAATTAATAAAAATAAAAGTAAAAAATTTGAAAAAATTGGATTTTTTTAAAATCACAAAAAATTTAGAAAATCCCTAAAAAATAGAAGAAGCTCGGATTAGGCTAGTTTGACCTCTTTTTCATTAATTTAGGCCTAAATTTTCTTAGATTTCACATTTTAAACTCTTTTACAAAAAATATCACGGAAGATGAAGTCATTCAACATGCGAATGATAACATATATGCTTGTACTCGTGCGTCATAAAATGTGACCATCTACATGTGGAGCTGGAGTCAAATAACCACTTGGATTTTGGACAGAAGCTATAAAATGATAGTGAAGGACTTATACTTTGTATCAAGGAGGATAATTTGATTTTTTTATGAGTGGATAATTTGGTTATTTGGTTGCTGTGTTTGTTTGCATTTTGGACAAGGCAACATTTAAAGAAAAATGAGTTCTTAGTATGGGAATTATGTCATACTTCAATCAAACTTCAAATATCATATATTAAAATTTGTGGTTCATTTATGGCATGTTAACAAAAATAATATATTTTACATTATTTTATTTTGCATTGAAAATTAATCTTCAATTTTGGATGAAATTTTACAAAATAACTACATAGTTATTTACCTTAAATAAAAAAAAATTAGGAAGAAAAATAGTTTTTGGAAATTGAAATTTTGCGCATTTATCAAACGCGTTCTGATTCTATAAATCACAAGTTGAAGATGTACTTATGCAGGTCTTCCAATGAAGCGACCCTAAAAGTCGATGATTAATCTCGAGTTCTTTATAACATGTAGAGAACCAAACCCATCTTGATTATTGAAATTGTTCAATCGATTAAAGAGTGAGGGATCTAATCTCATATCACACCAAACAATCAACTAAAGAACAAAGTTATAGGATTGTTCGGCTTTGCAGTCGGAGACCTCAGCTTGCGCCATCAAAGAGGCGGTCACACTTGATTGTTGCCGTTGTTGGAGAGGCAACCTTCCTCCAAAGAGGAGACCTGATGTGGCTCAAAGGCAGCCCAATAGGGAGGAGAGACAATGGTTGTGGGAAAAACCTGATTCTCCTCAAGTATGCTGTGACATTCTGATTTCCAGTCAATTTCAGACTCATTAAATGAGAAATGAATCTAGAGATGTATTTCAGTCATATCTCGCTGGAATCTGATCAATTCGAGTAGACTGACCAAAAAGGAGAGACTAACGCGAGACATGGTACGTGGACCTAGGGAATTCGGATAATAAATGACGCTTTGACCGTAAGGATTGTCGAGGGGATATTTAGAGCCACAAAAAGGCTGATCTAAGAACGATTAGGGAATGCCTTGCGAGTGTCATACGATTGGAGTGCGGGTGATGCCGCTTAACCAACGTATGATTTGCAAAATTTTTTCCTAAATCGGATAGTAAAGATCGTGACTAAAGGGACTAGTGATAAACTCTCACAATTACATGACAACCAAAGCTGCCACGAATTGACGAGCCCTAAATGTGATGAGAATCACAGGGTCGATACGCGTAAAGTCTGCAAAACCCACCCGTCGGTTCGAGATAGGCTGGAATCACGTCTGATAGAGGAAACCATCAGAAACGAGTCTTGAAAAATTTGAAATGGAAAATCAAGAAATCCAATGTTATTCGGATTGGCTGTCGCCCCATCGAAGAATTCTGAAACGAGAAAAACGACGTTTTAAATGTCGGGGGTAAAATTACCCTTTTGCCCCTCAAACTCAAAGCCTTACCCATGCATTTGAAGAAGGGTAAAGTGGTCCTTACACACCCTCAAGGCTGCCGAATTCAAGAAGAGAGAAGAGCCATTGGATCAAAGTTGGAATGACAAGGGGACAAGTGTCAATGGATGGTGTAAAGAGAAGTCATATCCACCTTTATGCAACTACCATTCAACCATTGACCAAAGGACTTTGAATATAGTCTTCTCACTCTCTCTCTCTCTTCGTTCGGCCACTTCAACCCCAAGAACCACCAAGAACCATCTTCATCTTCTTCTTGCTTCCTGTTCGCCGGCGACCAGTTCTGGCCTCTCTGTTCGCCGCTTCCGACGCCTACTTCCGGCCACCGCCTAACCACCGGCCGACCACACCACAGCTTAATTCTACATCTTGCAGACCTCCTCGAAATGGAAGCGAGGCATTTGGACAACCGAGGAGCTCTGGCCAAGAGTTCTCCTGAGAGCCGATAGAATTAGACTCAACCTGAGATAGGTCCGGTTTCTAACCCTTTTGGAGGTAGAAATGTTGGAGTTTTGAGGTCAAATTTTATGGATATATGAATCTGTGGTAAAAAGTTGAGAGTGATTTGGTGAAATTTTGACCTCAAATGGGTCTTGTGAACTATGGACAGAATCTGCCAGAAAACTAACTTGAGGAATCCGGCGACTTCCGAAGGGATTCCAACGAACATTCAACTTCAAACTCACGGTGAGCTTCTTAGACCCTTAGATAGATATGTTAAGAGGTAGGATAGTAAATAGATGAAGGATTTGATGAGGGTTTAGGACTAGAAGTGCACAGTATGCACAGAACCGAGAGGAACGGGTTTGGTTTTGTGCAAAACCGATTCTGGTGGGAGCAAGAACAGATGGTGATGAGTTCAAATTGATGCTTAAAACATGTTAAGATGATGAGGGTTGTGTTATGGAGGATTATGGTTCATGGAATGAGGAATTGGATATGGAAAATTGATGAATTGGTTGAATATTCTAGGTTGCGCGGTAAATTGAACCCTTGTACTATTTGGTCGAGACTTTGAAGCCATTGCAAGAAGAGAATTGTGTTATCAAACGCTAGGTGAGGGAATCTTAAATTTAGGATAGGAAGATTGGACTCGATTGGGTGAGTCGAGGATTAATTTGATCGATTTATGAGGAATTTTCCAAAGAATAGCTCTTATTATATTTTAAGTGGTTATAGGAGGGTTATGTGTGTTATTGTTTGTGTTAAATCATGTGCCATGTGGAGTGTCATTGATTGCCTTGCATGTCATGAGTATTCAAACTGTGCATGAGTTGCACTTGTTGTTTTATTTGTGAAATTGAATTGAAATCTTGGCATGAGCATGATATGGCGAGGCCCTGAGGCGTAGAGACGCGGGGCGGGTGGTGGATACCTTGATGCGATGTAATCGCGGGGTGGAGTTGATGTTGTGTGGCGCCCTGATGCGATCTAATCGAGGGGTTGATATGGTCACGGTCCTGATGCGAATTATTCGCGGGACGTAGGTATGTAGTGATGATATTGGCCTGAAAATTCATTGGAACCTGATGCGTTTACGTGGGTTGCCAATGATGGTCTGATGCGTTTATGCGGACCGAGCCTGATGCGATTTAATCGCGGGCTGGAGGATGAGGTAGGCAGGAAAAGGTGGTTGTGGTGAAATGACAGGATGAGGTGTGCATAATCATATGAGTGTGACCTCGTATCATAGTTGCATGCCCATTATCTATGTGTCACTATCTTTAATTGTATGTGCATGTATGATTGTGAGTTTGGAATTTTGGGATAGATGACTGCTTGAGTGGACGATCAGCCTGACCTAGGGTTAGGTTTCTTTTATTGAGATGTGTATTTCACCCCTTTGGGGACCCTTATTTTTACAATTCAAAGGCCTTAGGTATGTGGCCTATTCGTTTTGGGGATCCCAAGGAGATGCCGATATATTTTGACGAGTTTCCGGATAGGCAGGGGAATATTTATGTGAAGAAGTGTACGATTGTATGGGTTGACGAGGGTAGTCCGGATTGGAAGCCTCATAGGTTCGAGGCGTGATTTAAGAAAGTTTGGGACCAACAGATCGGGCCACTGAAGCCCCATGAGATACCCTAGGGAGTTATCTCTGATTGTTGCCAGACCACCAGGGAGCAGGAGCTGCCAGAGGGGTCTATAGTTGGTTCTAGGAACGGGCTAGAGAAGACTCTGATGCTGGACTTTACTGTGAAGGAGTACGAGGTGATTGTCGTGGAGGCTACCGAGGAGGATCTCGCAAAGCGGTCGCATGAGGCGACCATGGAGGATTCTGTCGAGGTTCCATCAGAGACCTTCTTCGAGTATGAGCCGACAGAGGATACAGAGGATATAGGAGACTCCAGCAGCTCATCTTAGGTGTCCTAGTTTATTGGCTCGATCTTGTGATGGCGACTCCCGACCTTGGCTATTTTTGATGTCGATGATGGTCATACCTTTTTGATGTGCTTACCCCGTCGCCCTTGCTTAGCGGATTGTAGTAGTCGGAATTTGTACGAACAATATGTTATGATGTATGACAGTTATTATGCTATCCAGGTCCCACTTAACTTATATTTTGTACGGGGATTTATTTGAGTACCGCTTCCGCATGCTTAATGTATATATATTACCTCTCGACTTGTTTGTGGATCTTGGGACTACGAGAGATGTATTGTTTGCTTGTAGGGATGTTTGCGTGCTCGATGGATTCAGGGCGTGACATATGCTCTCTTAAAAAATCTTATCATAGTCTGTCTATCTTATCATAGTCCATCTAACCCTTTCCCCTAGGATTTTTTTTTTATCTAGGATATATCCCCTTTTATCCTATCTTGAATAGCTATATCAACCAAAAGATAGAATAAAATATATCATGTTTTGACTCATATCATGACGACCAGAAGTCAAATCCTTTGAGAATGGTTTGCTAGCCTTGTTCGTTATCTTGTCAAGTGAGTAAATAAGTGTTTAACAATCTAATTATTCAATTTCTTTTCACAAGTTGAAGACGCACTCATGTAGGTCATTCAATAGAGCTACCTTGATAATCGATGATCAACTTCAAATTTTTCATAACATGTCGAGACCCATTTCGAATGTTGGAAATGTTCAAACGGTTAAAGAGTGAGGGATGTAATCTCATATCAGACCAAACAATTGATTAGAAAACATGGTTGTAGAAGTGTCTGGCTTTGCTACCGGAGACCCTAGCCTGGCCCCTCGAGAGAGGTGGCTACACGATGGTCGTTATCGCTGGAGAGACGACCCCACTCTAGAGAGGTGGCCCAGCACGGCGAAGAGGCGATCCAATGCGGAGGAGAGGCGATGATTTTGGGAAAAACTTAGTTCTTCTCATGCGCGTTCTCTTGAGAAATCTTATCATGGTCTATCATATCCCTTTCCTTGATGGGCTAAATCCTCTTTTATCTGAGCCTGAATAGATGCCAAACATAGGATAGGATAAAGCATATTCTATCCCGACTATATCCTAACAAATAAACACAGCTAAAGGGGTCCTTCTAAGGGCAATTAGGAGGAAGGGAACCTAGCCTATGGGAAAGAGATCGTCTAACCTTTCCTCAAAAGGTTAGGTACTAACCTTGCAATTTGAACCGTTCGTGTTATGAATGGATGACCCAGATTATAATTAACAAAAAAATATATAAAAAATCCAAAAAATTACCCCCTAAAAATCGGAGATCCGGGCCGTCCGTCCAAAAATGGACGGCTCGAATTGCAAGGTTAGGTGCCTAACCTTTTGAGGAAAGTTAGACGATCCGGATCCATTATAGCTTTTTGCAATCAAATCGACATGAAGATTAGCCTTTCGTGGACAATGGATCATTGAAACCTTTTTGAAAAATGCCGAAAGGCTCAAGCGTTCCTCTATAACCAACTGAAGAGCCCGTGGGCTTTATCTTTGGCATGATAAGTACTGAACAAGTGATAGGTTATCACTTAAGATCCAAACTTGTAGATCACTTCCACTCACCCCCAGATCACTTCCCTTTCTCTCCAAATCAGTCTTCTTCGTCAAAAGCAGCAGCATTTTGTGAACTGCTAGGGCTTCAGCAGCATTTTGTGAACTGCAAATCAGTCTTCTTCAGCAAAGACGGTGCTCCATGTTTATCTCTGCCTATGTTGGTGATTATTTAGATTCACGTGTTCTAAAAACATAAAAGTAAAAAGTAAAAGATTGCATGAAAGGTTTTCTTGTAAAACAGAAAGAGAACCAACTAGGGCATCAGATAATATCTAATGCAATGGATTCTTTTTGTCCAATCCTTGGTCTGCAAGGAAGACGAATTCTTGCGTCTTACTTGGCATCTAATCGGCACTAATAAATTAGTGGCGATTTCTAAAGAAGAACAAATTGGCTTTAATAAATAAGAAAATTAAGGTATGAACGGTAGAACTAGGGGGAGCTCGTGCCAAGCATAAGACTGGCGCCCCGTGAGGGGGACCATTCGCGATGGCTTGACAATTTGTCAAACTCCCTTTGGAAATTTCCCCTGAAAAAAAAAAAAATCTAACGTGAAATGGTACTTCATAAAGAAACTAGTGCAACCATGCGAACAAATATATGATTTGTATAAATTTGTATCCTCAAATGAAATTCTATTGGCAAACAAATGTCATTGACCTAAAGTGAAATGCTATGCATACCAATGAAAATTAAGCATTTATGTAAAGAAAACATTGGAATATACCTTTTTGAGAAAGCAAATTTCAAAACGGTAAATTTTCTTTCATTTTTTGATCCATAAAGTGATACCTAACTTAAAATTGCATTCATAATTTTAGAAATTAAGTATGAGTATTTTCTAGTATGGAAATGCATTTCAATTATAAGAAAGTATCCTAAAATGGTTAGGATTCCATTTCCTAAATCTAAATGTTAATCTATACGATGCAAGAATGACAATCCTAAGTATCAATTTTTTTTTTAATTATGTAGATAACCCATTTATGAAATCCAATCCTATATGATTTTTTTATAAATAAGCGCATGCAAGAAGGGCAATTATCCTCTTTGTTGTTGGTTTTTCTTACATTTGCATACGCACAATAAGGCACAAAAGGATCACACATCAGCACCATGAAAGATATGCACCTCCATCTTTATTTGCCAACTGTCCCATTAGTGTAAACCTGATTACCATCTTATGATTTCCATTTTTCTTTCCTGGTGTTTCTTACATTTTCAATTAACAGTTAGATTCACTTCTCCAATAAACTGTTGAACATTTGGACGTGGGTTTTTATACCCAAGTATATATCTCCGGAGCAAGCTTGTAGACGGCAAGAATAATCATGAATGCCATTTGCAACCTTTGTTTTCGTTTGAAATATGAATAGAGAGGCGTGGTGGGCCAATGCATTGAAGCAGAAACATCTGTTAAAATGTACAAAACCTAAGAGGAGCTATTGGTCTGGACGAGATTGTTCATTGGTAACCAGTTCCTTCGCTAAGAGCACCGGCAACAGTTGAGAGATAGGCTGCGAGAGTGGCGAGAATCGCCGAAGCTTTCTCGTCTTACCATGAACTCGTTGTTCGAAATCTCAATATAATGATGTGTCCTTCAATTCTTGAGCAGGCTTTTTATTTGTCTGAAAGAATCTTTTGTTGCTTGACTCTGCTTGATCATTCTACCATTTCGTATGACCCACTCAATTCTCTCGCCAATTTCCAACGAGTGCAAAAATGTTTGGTAGTCAAATGTAAATACCTTATTAGAAAAACTTGTATTAGAGAGTCCTGGAAAAGAGTTGCATAGCTTCCATTTCATCCAATGGGAGTTGGACCTGAGCTGCCTTCGCTCTCCATATTTGTGGAAATACTCTAAAGGCTTCATTCCTTTTTTTTTCCACACGTACCAATTCCTCTCTTGTAAGGGCAGTCTTCAAAATGAATTTATATTGCTATGACAACTCTTTAACCAGATCTCCCCACTTTTCAATCTTGTCAATATCTATTGTGACATTCGACCAAAAAAACAAAATAAAATATATCTAATGTGACAGACCACGATAAGGCGAGACCAATCAAACTGTCCTGAAAGTGACATAAGATGAGTCTTGTGGCATCCAATAAGATCATATTTTCTTGTGAACTCCAGTTCCTTGAAACCTCAGGAACTTTCTCCCTAGAGTATATGGTTGAGTTGCTTACCAATTTTTTTTTCCCCAAATTACCAACTTTTCTACTGGGTTGCCACTTTTATTTTCCTTGATTACCAACTTTTTGAATTTCCCATCTCTTATGTTACTCTCTATTGGTTACAGCATACGGGGGCAGAAAAGATCGACCCCTACAAAAAAAAATCAGGGATGAAAGGAATCAAAACGAATGATACGATCTGCCATTCAAATCTCAATATAAGAACATTGAATCTTATAGTATATGAATTGGTATGCCACGTCTTGCTTCTTTTGGAGTCATACACTCTTGCGATTCATGAGTACGAGACGAGAGAACAACATGAATTGACTTGATAAATCCTCTAAAACAAGACATATATTCGATTAGTGTAATCAGTTCTGCATATGTGCCCATTAAGTAATAGCTGGCCATCTTTATTTCACCCAAAGGAGGAGTTTACAATATCATCTCAACCATAGCCATATACCAGATTGTTACAAACTGTCGTCAACTCATATTTCCCTAGGAAATTTTAGGGATTCCAATTATAACATGTTACGTTAAACAAACACGGACCACTAGGATATACTCCATGGACACTTGTAATCACATCGCTTAAAATCTCTCTGCTCATCGTATGCAACAAAGTAGTGAAATTGACCCGGCCATTGCATGCTACAGAAGAAGAGTGTGACCCCAAAAGCTAGGTTTGAATTCAAATTCCCACAAGCCATTGGTAGGGAGTTGATGAAAGCCGAGATCGTCGTCTTTCGATTTGCAATGGACAGTCAGCATCGCACCTCCGGGCAAACGGTTGTAGATTTCGAGATGGACTGTCCCACCTATGTAAAAGAATCCGGAGCAAGCTTGAAGAAAGGCAGGAATGATCATGAACACTACAAAAACTCTAAGTGGCAAGCTCATATTCGAACCCTTTGATTTTTCCCTTTGAAATATGAATACAGGAACATGGTGGACCAATCAACTTAAGGAGGAATAAGACTGGCTTCATTTGGTAAAATGCACGAAACAGGTAGGATGAGTAGGAACCAGCTACTCAAAGGATAAGATGACAAATGTGAAGTCCACATATATGGAAATTGGAAACATAGTACATCCATGCTATTATAGAAAGCAGAATCAAGAAGATAGCCTTTTTCGATTTTCGCCAGGAAGCTGCTTACTTTGCATCTCGTGATTGCTTGCTATGGCTAATTTGTACTGTGCATTTATCATGGTGAACGTGAATGGTGGATTGATGACAAACACTGTATGAAGGAAATTAAAGACCGAATTCTTTTAAACTCGAAATATGCATTTATCTAGAAGTGAGATTAGTGACCCGTCGTTGCAGATAAGATTTGTAAATCGATTCACTTTACTTGGCGAAGATGCATAGGCTACAAGAGTCCAGAATAATGTAGCATCCATAGTTTCTTTTATCTTGCGGACAAACAGGAGAGACAGAAATTCTTGAATTGATAGGCATAAAAAAAAAAATCACCTCAAGTGTCTCAGTTATACAGTCAATCACATAACCAAACAAAAAGACTGCGAAAAGTGTCCAAAAAAGTTATAAAGCTATTACATTAGTGGCAATTAATTTCTAAACCTTTTATTAGTGACGTTTCAATCCTAAACTTTGTGCATTTGTGCCAATTTGGCCCATTAAGCCAATTTTGATAGGAAATTGCCGAGGTGAACGCCAGCTTTCTTATTTGTAACGGTTGATGATGACATGGACATATTGTAATATATTTTTTTATGCTTTTCAATGATTTTTTTTTTGTTTTTTCTTCATTTGTTTTCTGCACTCTTTTTTTTTTTAATTGAGGATTGGCATCATTGATTGACCCTTGCCGACCTCAGGCGAGGGTCAATGACCCTCGTCGGCATTAGGTGAAGGCGTTGCGGCCCTTGTTGAGGCTAGATGAGAGACATCACCACTTGCCTAAACCCATGCGAGGGATCGCGGGCCCTTGCCTAGCCAGATTTGGCGAGGGCTGTAACACCCTTCTATAAAAAATTCAGAAAAAAGAGAAACAAATAATAAAAATACTAAAAAAATATCCATGTTAGCATCGGCCGTACTATTTGGGGCGACCAGTGTCCATATTAGCAATTTTCAACTAAAATTAGTTGGATAGACTCAATTGGCATAAAAACAAAATGTTTAGAAGTGAATGACATCAATAAAAGGTATAGGACAAAATTAACACAAACGCTATAAATTTAGAATTTTTTTTGACACATTTCGCAAAAAAAGACTCACTCTATTTCCCCACTTTCATGCTTATTAAATTGAGGAGGATAATCTCAAGAGAGATCTAATGGGTTAGATTCTTGGAGGGAAATGTTGAAATAGATTGTTTATTGATAACTGTAAGGTTACATGGTGTCATGAATTTATAACACTGCTCATATTAATCAAAACAATGTTATTTTATTCTCCCACCTTATTTTTTTGTCCTTTTTAATAACCCAACTTCAGTTTCGCTCCTCTGCTTGCCCTTGAGCTTAAGCTTAATTCTGTACAGTATTTTTCGTGATGATCTTGAACGCTCGAATTGTTTAACCATAGCTTTCAAATATTTGGGAAAAATCAGGTACCTGGTCATCCCAAGTATTTCCGTATCAATTACTTCCGTGACTTTCCAGATAGTTGTCATCTAATGGATTCTTCATATCAAAGGATGTCAATTTTTGGGAACGAAATGCAAATGCCAGGGGAAAAAAATTAATAGAGCGATTGTTGTGGAAATTCTATTTCTATTTTGATTCTGACAAAACTATCAACGAAATCTGTGTGATATTTGAAATGTTTTATTGCAGGAAGAATGTGTAAACAAAAGTTTATATTGCTCCAATTCTGTCAGTAAGACTCGAGGAAAGAGTAGCCATATAGTTGCTTCTGAATATGTTCAGAAGGAGTGATTCTGAAGATGGTAAGATGGAAGTGCTTCTGAAGGTGCTCAAATGAAGTGCTTCTGTAGATCGTCAGATGGAGTGCTTCTGTAGACGGTCAAATGGAGTGCTTTTGAAGAACGTCAGATGGAGTGCATCTGAAGACACTCACATGGAATTGCTTCTGAGGGTCAGATGCAACATGATATCTCATTTGAATTATTATTCGTCTAAAGAACTATATGCAGTGTCAGATGGACTTTATTGAAGCTCAATATTTCCATTCTAAAATATCTGCTTAGTTTAAGAAAGTCTTCTTCTGAGGACTGCTTCTGAGACTGGTCAAATTCTACACCTATTTACAAAACAGATTCTGAAAACCCACAAATGGCAGGTTTCCGATTAAGGCAAGTCTTATTATGGAAATCTGTGATATTTGATTGACAAGATATTCCTTCAATCAAATTAGGAGGAAATCTACGATTGGTTTTTACCTTCCAAGAATAAATCTTGTGACCTATTTGAATCTACTCTACCTTTGGAAACTGAAGATTTAGTTGTATGGGCGACTGAATCAGAGGGGTTCAGATTCTACTTCAACGGTTGTCATATCTTTTCAGATATAGTCTTATTTAATCACGATTGATGACGTCAAATCAAGGATTGAAGAGCGATCCTTTGATGGATTATCCAATGGCTAGTTTGGAAGCAAAGGAGTATAAAAGAAGAACCAAGACGATCTATGAGAGTGTCAAAAACCAGAAATTTCAAAGTGCCTGGGTTGTCAAAATTCTCAAGATTATTATGAGAGAACAAAAATCTTCTTCACTGTGAAGATTTGTAAGAGAGATTGAGTGTTCATTATTAGTTGTAACCCTCATCAAATCTTTCCAGTGAAATCCAGCCAATCGACTGTCATCATGGGAGAGTAGACGTAGGCCTAATAAGTCAAACCACTATAAACTTAGCGTGCATCATTCTCTTCTTTAAACTCTCCTTTTTGTGTTTAGATTTATTGCACGTTGTTATCATTGTTCTTGCTTCAATTTGAGCATTGAAATTATTTAATTCCGCAAAAGTTTTTAATTAGAATTAAAATAACCTATTCAACCTTCTCTAGGTGATATTGTTAGATTCAACAATTAGTATCAGAGTAGGTTACTCTTATTTGTGAAGTGTTCTTAACTTCTGAGTTAACAATCTATCATGTCTAGCAATTACTCCTCAAGAACAAGTGATTCGCATTATGCCAACAAACCACCATTTTTTTATGGAAATGACTAAAACATGTGGAGCAACAAAATGAAGTGGTTCTTCAAAGCCTATGATGATCTGATGTGGGATGTTGTCACTAATGGCGTTGTACCTACTCCTACTGCAATTGCATCTTCAGGAAATGAAACCTCTCTTAATCTAGCCATGTCTGACACAGAAAAGGCCAAAAGACGAGTGCTGGACTCCAAAGTTGTTAGTGCTTTATTCTGTGCTTTGTCTACTCCTCTTTATAATCGCGTTTCTGAAAAAGAATCTACAAAAGCAAAATGGGATAGACTCCATATTACTTTTCAAGGAACCAATAGAGTGAAAGAAACAAAACTTGGTATTCTACTGAGTGATTATGAAGCATTTCAAATGAAATCAGATGAATCTATTGCTGATATGATTAATAGGTTCAATGTCTAGCAAGTGGACTTGCGAGACAAGACACTCCTATTGTAGAACCAATGCAAGTCAGAAAGATACTTAGAGGCCTCACAAATGATTGGAACCACATCAAACCTTCTATTCAAGAATGTCAAACAATCAGACCGCTCTTTGTGGATGAGCTTGTTGGGACACTCTAATCTTATGAAACAGAACGTACCAACAAGAAAAAAGATCCAACAAGTAAAAGATCAATTGCCTTAAGACTGAAATTGTGCAATGTTTGTCTGATACAGATGAGGAAGACGAAGATGATGAAGAACTTGCTCTTATGGTGAAGAAATTTAGAAAGTTGGCTCAAAAAGGAAGAAACTTCAAGGGAAAGAAGTCATTGAAGAAGAGTGACCAGAAATGATCAAGCAATAATGCCGAAGAAAGCAAAGATGTAATATGCTTTCATTGCAAGACGGCAGGGCACATCAAGCCAAACTGTCTTATTCTAAAAAGGGATGAGGTCAAGTATGAGAAGCACAAGAAGGCTTTAAAAGTATAAACATTAAGCAATTTTGATGACAGCGAAGATGATTATGCAAACATTTGCTTAATGGCCAATTTAGATTCAGAATCAGACTCTAGTTCATATTCGGAAAGTGAGATATGTTTATCTAAACTCCCTAACAAAGTTACTGAGTTTATTGATGAACTCTGCAAAAATTACAAAGAAGCTCTTAAAAGAGTTTCGGTTTTGAAAAAGGAGAAATCCTCTTTAAAACAGCAAGACAGCCTTTAAAAAGAGAAAATATACTTTTTACAATGAGAATTTCATCAGTTAAAGGAAAATCATGATTGTGTTTCAAAAGAGAATGTTTCTCTAAAAATTGAAATTGAAAACACTTCAAAGAAATTTTCTTAAAGTTCAAGAACTTTAGATAATATAATTTCTAAACAAATACCTTGCAATGACATATCTGGTTTAGGCTTTAAAAGGGAAAGTGATCTAAAAAAAATATTTTCCTAAAACTAATGAAAGAAATTTTCAAAAACCTTCTATTGTTGCATATAGTCATCATTTTCGCAAGCATTTCACAAGATCCTACATACGTCAATTATGTGTGAATTGTGGTGATCCTAGTCATATTAAGGATTACTGCAAGAAAATCTGGAGGCATATTAATAGCAAGTAATCAGATTACACTAACATAGAAGGACCCAAAAAGGCATGGGTACCAAAGAAACAGTGAGTTATTTTTTTCTTGCAGATTCAAAAGAGAAAGAATGACAAATGGTTTTTGGATAGTGGATGTTCAAGTCACATGACTGGTGATCCAAAAAATTTTACATCTCTATCAAAATACAATGGAAAAAGTGTGTCCTTTGAAGGAAATAACAAAAGAAATATTATTGGAAGAGGAGCCGTCAAAATTGGAAATCTGACAGTGAATGATGTTTCATTAGTCAAAGGACTAAATTACAATCTTATCTCTGTAAGTCAACTCTGTGACTCTAGTTATGAAATCTGTTTTCCAGATTTAAAATGCATAGGTACGAGCAAAGACAAGAAGCAAAGTTTCACTGGTCGAAGACATGGAAATATTTATCTTTTGGATGTTGATTCTGAAGATGTGAAATGCCTCATCTCCATTAAAGATGAATATGATATCTAGCATAAAAAGTTAGGCCATATAAGTATTAAGCATATTTCAAATCTTTATTCAAAGAAGCTTGCTCGAGGGTTGCCTCAAACAAAGTTTGAAAAAGTAGGACTTTGTCATGCATGCACACTAGGCAAGCAGGTAAGAAGTTCTTTCAAGTCTATAAATCAAGTTTTTACTAAATAAACTTTGCTGTTGCTTCATATGGATATTTTTGGACCAAATAGAACCTAAGTATTGTCGGTAAGAATATTGTCTTGCCATTGTTGATAATTTTTGAAGATTTACATGGGTATTGTTTCTGGAGTCAGATCGCCTAACCTTTCCTGTCACGCCCCGAACTCGTCGAGCACACGTACATCCCACCAGACCGTTGATTTTTTGATAGATTCGCGGGATTCCTTGGGCAATCACATAACAACTTGACAAAGAAACAAGATCGTGAGAGCTATAAAACTACTCTGTACAATTCCATAATGAGATGACTTAGGACAAATGGGTATACACTTCTCATAAATGATAAGGTCAGTTACAAATATAACTCCAATGACTTCTTCAAAAGCCATCCCAAGGTAAGTCCGAGTTTCCTTCGCCTGAGACCTGAAAAAGTTAATCCCCCGCTAGGGTGAGATATAAATCTCAACAAGTAAAACTTAAATCTAGACCTAAACACCATTCCTCACAGACCACACTCACAAATGCTACCAGAAGCAAGCATTCAGCAACTCAATGTCACAAGGCATCAAACTGTCTGACCTATCAACAAGCCAAGCATGAATAAGGGTCACAATCAACCATGTTCAACCTTAGGGTTCAAGCTCATCGCATATAACACATGTAACCAACACATAATCATCACAATTTTTACAACCACTCATCGCCTGGGTTCTCAATCGCGATGTATTTCTCTAGCACTCTCTTGCCAACTGATATCACTAGGGCCACAAGCCAATCAATATCATCTGGTACCACTGGGGCCACAGGCCAATCAGTACCTCTAGGCTCACCGCCAATCAACAGGCTAATCGGTATCTCTAGGGTTCATAGCCAATTACCATTTCAGGAGCTTATAGCCGCTCGATACCATTGGGGCCGTAGGTCAATCGGCATTGTCATATTATTCAGGGCTCAAGCCATTTCATACTACTAGGCCCACATGCCAATTGGTATAATTGGGACTCATTGTCAATTGATATCACTGGGGCCACAGGCCAATCGATGTCATCAAAGACATCAAGCCAATGCGATCTCTGGGTCACAAGCCAATTGATCGCTGGGGCACTATAACCCATTCATATAACAGGGCCTCATAGCCAACCCATATGAATCTAGGGCTCAGTAGCCGAACTATATCACTAAGGGCTCAATAGCCAAATATGTCATCAAGGCATATCACAGTTCAATTGTCATGTTATGCCATTCAAGTCATGGAATCCAATACTCAGTTAAGCAATTCAAGTCATAGGCTTCACCAAGTAATCAAATCACTCAACCACTTTATCCAGTAGTGTCCTAATGTTCAAGTAAGGGTTTAGAAAGCACTTACCTTTGGTTAAATAGCAAGAAATCCAAACCCATTGATCCTTCCCAACTCGGCAAGTCCACCGCCAACAAGGATCACAAGCAGTCCTAGGAAATTTTATCAATTTCGGATAAAAAGTAATCAAATCTCACTTATATTAAATCAATCCCTCTATAATCGATCAATTGGCAATTCAAGAGGTCTTAATGATCAATTGAATACATGACAATACTCCCACGAATCCTCAATACCTTTGGTTCATGCATCAATATACGTGGCAGAATGTAACTTGGAGTTTCATGCACCAAATAACCCTTAAATCACTTCCAACTCCCAATCCACTTCACATACTCACCATTAATACCTCACACAACGTCCTATGAAGTCTTACGAATCATTTTGAAGTCAAAATATCATTTAAATTGCCTCATCAGATTCTGCCATAATAGGAGATTCCTCAAAACAGAACCGGTCTTGGTTCAATTCGCACAATCAAGTCATATCTCAATCTTAGGCCTCAATTTCTCGAAAAATAATCTTTCTAGAACCTCATTATATGTGTTTAGGAAAATCACCAAGATTTTTGTTGCGAAATAATCTCACAAGACCTTCAAACAGTCTGATTTCCCACATGGTCCTCTATTGAGATGTGTATCTCATTCCGTTGGGGACCTCTTCTTTTTACAGATCCTAGGCCTTGACGATGTGGCCTATTCATTTTGGAGACCCAAGGAGATGTCCACTTATTTTGACGAGTTTCTTGATGGGCAGGGAACTATCTATGTAATGAAATGTACTATTGTCTGGGTAGACGAGGGTAGTACGAGCCGGAAGCTTCACCGGTATGAGGCCTGGTTTAGGAAAGTCGGGGATGTGTCGATTGAGCCATTGAAGCTCCATGAGATGCTTGAGGAAGTTGTTCCTAGCTGGTGCCACCCTGCTTGAGACTTAGACCAGGCTAAGGGGTCTGTTGCTGGGTCAAGGAATGGACCGAAGAGGACCCCGACCATAGAGAACACAGAGGAGGAGGCCATTGTGGTTGAGGCGACCGAGGAGGATCTCATGGAGCCATCTGTTGAGGAGACCGCTGAGGATAGTATAGAGGTTCGCCCTGAGACCTTTTCCGAGTACGAGCCGACGGAGTATGCCGAGGACATCGGGGAATCCAGCAATTCTTCTTAGGAGCTCCCAATTTGTCAGTTGGTCTTTTAATGGCGACCCTGACCCTGTTTCTTTTGGATGCTGATGATGGATCATTTTGAGTGCTTACCCCGTCGCCCTCTTATTAGTGGATTTAGTAGTTATATTTCTGTAGGAACAACTGGGCTTTATGTATGACATTATTTACGCTATCCAGGTCCCATTTCACTATTAGTGCAGAGGAGTTATTTTGTTATCGCTTCCGCATGCTTGGTATATGTGTATCATGTCTCTCGACTTAGTTGTGGATCTTGAGACCACGAAAGATATTTGTTTTGCTTGCAGGGAGTCGCGTGCTCATGCCTGTGAGACGCGGGGCGTGATAGGTTCTCAACCACAATGTATTTCTCTGGCACTCTTGCCAACGGATATCACTTGGACCACAGGCCAATCGATATCATCTTGTACCATCGGGGCCACAGGTCAATCGATACCTTTAGGCTCACCGCCAATCTATATCACTGGGGCCACAGGCCAAACGATATCTCTGGGGTTCATAGCCAATTACCATTTTAGGGGCTCATAGTCGCTCGATACCACTAGGGCCGCAAGCCAATCGACATCGTCCTTATTATTCAGGGCTCGAGGCATTTGATACCATTGGGGCCACATGCCAATCGGTATCACTAGGACTCATTGTCAATTGATATCGCTAGGGCCATAGGCCAATCAAAATCATCAGGGGCATCAAGCCAATACGATCTCTCAGCCACATACCAATTGATCGCTGGGGCACTATAACCCATTCATATAACAGGGACTCATAGCCAACTCATACGAGTCCAAGGCTCAGTAGTCGAACTATATCACTAAGGGCTCAATAGACAAATATGTCATCAAGGCATATCACAGTTCAATTGTCATGTTATGCCATTCAAGTCATGGAATTCAATATTCAATCAAGCAATTCAAGCCATAGGCTTCACCAAGTAATCAAATCGCTCAACCACTCTAACCAGTAGTGTCTTAATATTCAAGTAAGGATTTAGGAAATACTTACCTTTGGTTAAATAGCTAGAATTTCAAACCAATTGATCCTTCCCAACTCGGCAAGTCCACCGCCAATAAGGATCACAAGCCGTCCTAGGAAAATTTATCAATTTTGGATCAAAAAGTAATCAAATCTAACTTCTATTAAACCAATCCCTTTATAACCGATCAACTGGCAATTCAAGAGGTCTTAATGATCAATCGAATACACGACAACACTCCCACGAACCCTCAATACCATCCATGAAATTATGATTTTCCAGTCATTTTCAGACTCATTAATGAGAAGTATATCTAGCGATGTATTTCAGTCATATCTCGCTCGAATCTGATCAATTTGAGTAGACTGACCAAAAGCGCAAGGCTAACGCGAGACCAGATACGTGGACCTAGGGAATTCGAATAGGAAATGACGTTTTGACCATAAGGATTGTCGAGGAGACATTTAGAACCACAAAAAGACGATCTAAGAACGATTAAGGAATGCCTTGCTAGCGTTTTACGATTGGAGCGCGGGTGATGCCGCTTAACTAACGTATAATTTACAAAATTTTCCTAAATCGGACAGTGACGATCGAAACCATATGAACTAGTGATAGACCCTCACAATTACATGACAACCAAAGTCGCCATGAATTAACGAGCCCTAAATGTGATATGAATCACAGGATCGATACGCGTAAAATCTGCAAAAGCCGCCCGTCAGTTCGGGATAGGCTGGAACCACGTCTGATAGATAAAATAATTAGAAACGAGTCTTAAAAATTAAAAATGGAGAATCAAAAATTCCAACGTCATGTTTGGATTGGCCATCGCCATGTCGAAGAATGTTGAATTGAGAAAAACGATGTTCTGGACGTCGGGGGGAAAATCACCATAATTTCCCCCCTCAAAGCTTTAACCTTATTTATGTAAATGAAGGAGGGCATTTTGGTCTTTCAACCACCGCAAGAGCCATCGAAAATTGGGAGAGATTGTGGCCATTGGATCACCTTGATTGACACTTAGGACATGTGTCAATGGATTAGGTAAAGAGTGGTCATGTCCACTTTTTGCCAACTACCATTCGACCTTTGACTTTGATAATTGGATATAGCCCTATTCTCCCTCCTCTTGGCCCACCATACACCTTCAACTTCACCGAAATCCTCTCTTGTTCTTCCTCTTCCTTCTGCCGTTCGCCGACCAGCTTCTGTCCCTGCCGTTCGCTACCGCTGACGCCCCTTTTCGCCAACCTTTAGCCGGCGAGCCGATTACCCATGCTTAGCTTAACCTCTTGCCGACATCCTCGAAGTGGAAGCACGTCGATTGAACCATCGAAGAGCTCCGGCCAGCTATTCTCCCAGAAGTCGACGAAAACCGGCACAATCTGAGGTAGGCGACATTTCTAACCTCTCAGGTCCTTGAAACGTTGGAGTCCCGCGACCAAATTTTGTGGAGGTCTAGGGGAGTCATATAATGATCTGTGGTAAAACGTTGGGATTTATTTTATGAAGTTTTGATCCCAAATGGGTCTTGTGATTGTTGGACAGAAATTGCTGGTGTGCAGTCTTGAAGGAACCGACGACTTTCGGAGGAATTTCGGCAACGACACGGCCTCAAATCTTCGGTGAGCCTCTTAAACCCTTAGATAGACATGTTAGCAAGTAGGTTAGTGATTAAATGGTGGAATTGGAGTAGGTTAAAGGCTGGATATGCTCAGTTTACACAGAACCAAACATAGCTTGGTTCGGTTTTGTGCAAATCGATTCTGTGGAGGCTGTTGGTTGTTGGTTTTGAATCTCAAATTCATCAATGGGACATGCTAGGATGTTGAGTGACGTGTTAATGAGGTTGGAGACTCATGGATTGGTGAATTAGACAAGAGAAATTGACAATTGGTTGGATTTTCCTAAGTTGCACGGTGGGTTTGTACTTGGAACATTGGACTGAATTGTTGAGGGCTTAAGGAGAGGATTTTTGTGGCATCAAGCTTAAGGTAAGGGAACCCTAAACCTAAGATAGGAAAATTGGACTCGATTGGGCTAGTCGAGTAAATTTTTGGGTTATTCTTGAAGGGTTTTTATGTGATTGTTCCTTGTGCGTCTTGGGACGGTATAGAGGATTGCATGTGTGCTAATATTTGTGCTTTGAATTGGCTACCATGTTTGCACATTGATTAAATCGTCTTGCATGCCATGGATGCATTGTTTATGCATGAGTTGCAATCGGCCTTGTATGCATGATTTGTGATTGTGGCATGATAGAGACGAGGCGAGACCCTGATGTGTATGAGACGCGGGGTGGTGTGATGGTTACCCTGAGGCGCTGAGGCGCAGGGTTGGAGTTGTGTGGCACCCTGATGCGTATAAGACGAGGGGTTGAGATGGCCACGGTCCTGATGTGTTGAAACGCGAGACGGAGATGTGACGTGTCGACACTGGCCTGGAGTACATTGAAACCTAATGCGTTTACGGGGGTTGTCAATGACGGTCTGATGCGTTTACGCAGATCGAGCCTGATATGTTCTAAATGCGGGCATGAGAATGAGGCAGGCGTTAAGGGTGGAAGTAGTGATGTGGCATGACAAGGTGTGCATAATTATCTGAATGTGTTATGATGCCATGACTACATGCCTGACATCTATGTGCTGTCTCGATAACTGATTGCCTTGCATGTTATTTGTATGAAATGATTTTTTTTTTATGACTGCCTGAGTAGATGATCTGCCTAACCTAGGGTTAGGACCCACTTTACTGAGATGTGAATCTCACCCCGTTGGGGACCCTTGTTTTTACAGATCCTAGGTCTTGACGATATGGCCTATACATTTTAGAGACCCCAAGGAGATGACCGTTTATTTTGATGAGTTCTCTGATGGCCAGGGAACTATTTATGTAAAGAAGTGTACTGTGGTTTGGGTAGACGAGGGTAGTACTAGTTGAAAACCTTACAAGTATGAGGCTTGGCTTTGAAAGGTCAGGCATGTGTCTACTAGGCCGTTGAAGCCCAATGAGGTGCGTCAGTGAGTAATCCCTGATTGGTGCCACCCCGCCCGGGACTTAGACCAGGCTGAGGGGTCACTTGCCGGTTCGAGGAATGGACCGGAAAGGACCCCGACCTTAGAGGACATAGAGGAGGAGGTTATTGTGGTCGAGGCGACTGAGGAGGATCTTGTGGAGCCATCTATTGAGGAGACTATGGAGGATACCATAGAGGTTCGCTCTGAGACCTTTTCGGAGTACGAGCCCACGGAAGACGCAAAGGAGATCGGAGACTCCAGCAGCTCGCTCTGAGACTTTCTCTCTCTGTACATTTTGGTTGGCTGAACACCCCAAGAGAGCACCGAAATCACCTTCATCTTCTACCTTCTTCATTTCTGCACCGGCGATCGTTTCTGGGGGTCCTATTCGCTGGCCACATCAGCCATCTCCGGCCATTTTCTGACCACCGGCTGGCAAAACCAACATAGCCCTATGTCTTTTCGACCTCTTCGAAGTGGAATCGGGTCATTTGGAGCACCGAGGAGTCCGAAGCAAGGATTCTCCCGAGAGTCAACGGAATCTGCTCCAATCTGAGGTAGGTCCTGTTTTTGACCTGTTTGATGGCTGAAATATTGGTGTTTCGAGCTCAAATTTTGTGGATACTTAGTAGACATGTATATGATTCTGTGGTAAGAATTGGGGCTTGATTTGGTTAAGTTTGATCACGAACCGACCTTGTACATTTTGCCTAGAAACTGCCGAAAAACTGACTTGGAGGAACCGGCGACGTTCGACGAGTTTTCGGCAACCAATTGACTCAAAACTCACGGTGAACCTCCCAAACCCCTAGATAAACATGTTAAGGGGTAGAATGTTGATTAAATGATGGATTTAGGAGTTGATTAACGTCTGAACGTGTTCGGTTTGCACCGAATCAAGAAGGATCGGTTCGGTTCAGTTTTATACAAATCGAATCTGTGAGGGGCTGATGATGGATGATTTGAGTCTCAAATTAGTGATTAGAACATGTTAAGATGTTGAGGATTGTGCTATGGAGGATTAGGATGCATGGATAATTGAATTAGACTAGGGAATTAATGAATTGATTGGATTTTACTAGGTTGCGCGACAAGTTTGATCTTGGACATCGAGGCCCGAAACTTTGGGGCTCAAAAGGAGTAAATTGTGTTGGCGAATCAAAGGTAAGGGGATTCCTAATCCTATGTTAAGGCGATTTGACTCGATTGGGTGAGTCGAAAGATAATTTGATCGATTTATGAGAGTGTTTCAATGGGATAGTTATTAATGTGTTCTAAATGGTTAAAGGAGGTTCATGTGTGATATTGTATATATTTGAATTGTCCACCATGTATGTGTATCATCGATTGTTTCGCATGCCACGAATGATCAAACTGTGCAAGAGCTGCACATTTAGTTTGTATGAGAATTGGATTGATGAATCACGGCATAAGTACGTCATGGCGAGGCCCTGAAGCGTATGAGACGCGTGGCAGGAAAATGAATACCCTGATGCGACAAGATCGCGGGGTGGAGTTAATATTATGTGGCACCCCGATGAGACAAGATCGCGGGGTTGAGTTAGCCACAGTCCTGATGCGAATTATTCGTGGGACAGAGATGTGAAAATACCCTGATGCGATAAGATCGCAGGGTGAAGTTGAAATTATATGGCACCCTGATGCGACAAGATCGAGGGGTTGAATTAGCTACGATCCTAATGCGAAGTATTCGTAGGACAGAGATGTGAAGATACCCTGATGCGACAAAATCGCGGGGTGAAGTTGAAATTGAGTGGCGCCTTGATGCGACAAGATCACAAGGTTGTGATGGCCACGGTCCTGATAGGAGCTATTCGCGGGACAAATGTGTGAGAATACCCTAATGCAACAAGATTGCGGGGTAGAGTTGATATTGTGTGGTGCCCTGATGCGATAGGATCGTGAGGTTGAGATAGCCATGGTCCTGATGCAAATTATTCGCGGGACGGAGTGTGAGATATGGATATTAGCCAGAAGATTTGTTGAAACCTGATGCGTTTACGCGAGTTGCCGACGACGGTCTGAGGCTTTTACGCGGACTGAGCCTGAGGCGACATGATCGTGGGCTAGAAATTGAGACAGGCTGAGATTAATGGATATGAGAAGTGATAGGCTGGGAGTGTAGGTGCATTAGTATCTGAGTGCGACCTGAGGTCAGCGATGCTTGCCTGTCGTCTATATGTTGTGTTTTATTGACTGGTGCCCTATATGCTTGTATGAGCCTGAGTTTGGATTTATTGGATATATGACTGCCTGAGTGGAAGATCGGTCTAACCTAGGGTTATGGTCTACTTTACTGAGATTTATATTTCACCTCAATGGGGGCTTCATTTTTCAGGTCCCAAGCGGAGATAGCACGAGCTTGCCAAGGAGCGGCATTCGAAGAGTTAGCTGGCTCATTTTTTTTTAGATTGGATTTGTCTTATTATATTGGGGCTTGTGTTTTTCATTGGCGAATTAGGATTTGACCTTTTATGAATTGATTATTGAATTTAAGGTATCTGTCCTAAGCCATCGGATGTGTTGTATTTATACGATTAGAGAAGGCATCGCTTCCGCACGTATGTTACTGTAGGCACATTAAACGTTGGCCGATGGATCTTGGGATTACATTAAATGAACGGTCTGGTGGGATGTGCGCGCGCTCGACGGGTTCAGGGCGTGATAACACAGATCCCCTAAGAGAATAAAGACAATGGCCAGTAAAGGAAGAGTGGAAGAAACTTCAGATGATGAAGATTGCTCAAAAGAAGAAGAAGGAGACAATGAGACTTCAGATTCTAAAGCAACAGTCTCACTTCCTTCTAGAAGTGATGCAGTCATAGAAGGAATAGCTGGACCAGCTACAAGTCTGAATGAGCAAGAGGACCTTAATGACAAAGAAGAAGGCCTCTATGAGACTAAGCAAACAGGGTGTGTAAAGAATGTAGTTGATATAGCACATGATGAATACATCCAAATGTGAACTATAGAATCGACTACAAGAGAAGAGATGGAGAGACAATATGATGAAGCACTTACCAGTTTTTATGAAGATGAGCTGTGGTGTGCTCAGCCTATTACAGATGAACAGATGGAAGAGGCAGAAGCACAAAAACTTCATGAAGCATATTCCAACTCATCTGACAGATTGACTGAATCTCTAGCTTAGGTTGAGACTGTTGTACATACAGTTATAGAGTCTGAGGCAGCAACTGCTCAGGAGAAGCAAGTTCTAATAGCTCAGAATGTTCAAATGGATATTTGTGTAGAAAAAGAAGCTGGTACAAGCATTTAGTCCCAAGGGAAGGAAGCTATGATCAAGGGGGAGAACTTTTTAGCAAATTCTGATGTCCTTATAACAGAAATTCTAGCTTCTCAATCTATTCTCCGACCTCTATATGAGGGGGACATACTACTTAGAAAAGTGCTTGTAACTGAAAAACAAGGAAAATCATACACTGCCAAGAGGATGATCCAATCGAGACAGTCAACACCTTCATTGGCGAGCTTCTTGAAACCAAATCATCTCAATTTGAAGTTCAAAGGCAAGTGGAAAATATTCAACAGATTATCATTCAGAGTATGGCAACCATGGAGAAAATGATTGACCAGAAACTATCCAGTTTTGAAATGAAGGTCGATGATAGAATGCGGGGCTTGGCACAAAAAGTGGACACACTCGAAAACTCTCTTGATCTTTACGACAGGATGTTTTATGCTGAGGTTGCTAATATGCCAGCATACACCCTAGTTCGTAATGACAAGGTAGCCCAAGAACTTCCTCCCTCTCGAGCAGTTTGAGATCATGCACTACAAGTGGGAGCATACTATGTTAGGGATTCTTCCAAGGAGGCTGATAAAGAGCTCGAAGATACCCCTTCTTCTTCAAAATCGAATCCACCTTCTTCTATTTAAAGTTTTTCAGCCCCATTTTTTCGTTCTTTGTTTCTTATTAACCAACTTTGCAATGACTTATTATCCATAATGCATTGACATTTCTCTGCTATGACTTCTTTTTGTTAATGAAAAAAAGGGAGAGAAGAGTCTTCCTTCTTTATATTGTTGTTTGCAGGAGTTTCTACTTTATATTATTACTTTATACTATTTGCATGAGTTTCTTCTTTATATTATTCCGGGATGTAACTCCTTCTTTATACTGTCTGCAGGAGTTTCTACTTTATATTATTACAAGATGTAACTCCTGATGATCTGGAGATATTTCTACATTATTTATCTATTAAAGATTCATCATTCCTTACACTTTTCCATACACTTGTTGATATTTCGAAAGTTTTGTCATCATCAAAAATGGGGAGATTGTTATGGACATTCTCCTTCTATTTTGATTTTGACAAAACTATCAACAGAATCTGTGTGATATTTGAAATATTTTATTGCGGGAAGAATGTGTAAATAGAAGTTTCTATTGCTCCAATTCTGCCACTAAGACTTAAGGAAAGAGTAGCCATATAGTTGCTTCTGAAGATGGTTAGATGGAAGTGCTTCTGAAGGTGCTCAGATGGAGTGCTTCTGTAAATCGTCAGATGGAGTGCATTTGAAGATACTCAGATGGAGTTGCTTCCAAGGGTAAGATGCAACATGATATCTCATTTGAATTATTATTCGTCTAAAGAACTATATGCAGTGTCGGATGGACTTTATTGAAGCTCAGTATTTCCATTCTAAAATATCTACTCATTTTTAGAAAGTCTTCTTCTGAGGACTGCTTCTAAGACTGTTCAAATTCTGCACCTATTTACAAAACATATTCTGAAGACCCACGAATGACAGATTTCCTATTAAGGCAAGTCTTATTATGGATAACTGTGATATTTGATTGACAAGATATTACTTCAATCAAATCAGGAGAAAATCTACGATTGGTTATTACCTTCCAAGAATAAATCTTGTGACCTATTTGAATCTATTCTACCTTTGAAAACTGAAGATTTAGTTGTATGGGAGAATGAATTAGAGGGGTTCAAATTCTACTTCGACGGTTGCCATATCTTCTCAGATACAATCTTGTTTAATCACGATTGATGATGTCAAATCAAAGATTGAAGCGCGATCCTTTGATGGATTATCCAACGGCTAGTTTGGAGGCAAAGGAGTATAAAAGAAGAATCATGGTGATCTATGGGAGTGTCGAAAACTAGAAATTCCAAAGTGGCTAAGTTGTCAAAATTCTCAAGATTATTCTGAGAGAACAAAATATTCTTTGCTTTGACGATTTGTAAGAGAGATTGAGTGTTCATCATTACTTGCAACCTTCATCAAATTTTTCTAGTGAAATCTAGCCAATCGACTGTCATCATGGGAGAGTGGACGTATGCCTTATAAGCCAAACCACTATAAACTCAACGTGTATCATTCTCTTATCTAAACTCTTCTTTTCGTGTTTAGATTTATTGCACGTTGTTATCATTGTTCTTGCTTTGATTTGAGTATTGAAATTGTTTCATTCCACAAAAGTTTTTAATTAGAATTAAAATCACTTATTGACCCCCCTCTAGGTGATATTGTTAGATTCAACAGCGATTACAGATATGATATAATATTGTAAATGGTTTTTGAACTTTAGTATAATATACAATGTACTTTATGAACTTTTAATTTGTTCAATGCGACCTTTGAACTTAAATCTAATATGCAATGTGATTCATGAACTTTTAATTTGTTCAATGTGGTCTCTAAAATTTTAGAACATCTACAAATTATTTCCTGAACTAAATAAAAATATTCAATATCGTTCTTCAATTAATTCAAATTCAGGGACAACATTTAGCATTTTCTTGTTGCCCATAAACTAAATTGAATATGTGTCAAAAAGTCCAGAGGCCACATTACACATTGATCTAAAGTTCAAGGACCACAAACAAATTGAAAATATATAAATCACGTTGTACATCGTGTCAATGTTTAGGTACTATATTGATCGGCTGATCATGAACATTGAGTGGAGGATGCCATGGAGATGTTGAAGCTTGGGCCTTACTTGTGCAGCCCAGATTGTCGTTTGTCAGGACCATACTGCAGCCCCGACCAGAATTACTTTCTTCTCTTGTTGTCCCCGCACGGTTTTTTCTTAAAGTCCGTGAGCTTGGCCGAGTTGTATGGTGTTTATTCATGTCCTAATAATGCTATGAATCGTGCATGATAGTTTCCCTTTGCATTAAGCGGTTTATATGTCCAATGTGCTCGTATTCCCTATTGTATGGTTCCGGTTCCTTGCTGATCAGGGCGTTCCAACATTGAATGGGGCTTTTCCGTGCCCATATATAAGTACTCTTCAGGTGTCAATAGTTTAATCTATATTGACTTCTCTTTGGTTTATCACCGTTTCTATGCATTTTGCTTAGCACTTAGGTCTTGTGCCTAGTCTGGTTGCCACCATCCGGCCCAGGGCTGGTGGCCGTTGAGTCGTGTTTTGGTCCCATCGATAAGCCTTGGGTTGGCTATCATGTTTCCCTATGGCGAGAGGATGTGTTGGGTTGATTTTTTTAAGTGTTTTTCAACCATTTTCAAGTCCGAAACGAACTCCAACTCTATTAATTGTGCTTGACAGGGGCGTGTCTCCATCATGCCTCGGACCGGTCTTCTTTGGCCCTAATCGCCCGTAGATCTTCTCGGACGCTTAGTGCTTGTTTCGGTCTTCAGAGCTTGTTCTAATCCAAATTTTAAGATTTTATTTTATGAATAAACCATCGGCATAATCGAGTCTAGATGGGGTTTTTAAGTCCTTTTCATCATGAATAAAAAGAAAAGAAAAGATAAAATCGAGATCACATTTAGGTGAGGATTGCGTCATAGGGATTGCGGTTAATCTGAAGCTAGTTTTGTTTGTTTGTGTTATATTACATTCATCATGGGGTGTTTCATGAAAGGGTGCATATATGAGGCACCATTTGAGAGGTCCCACGGAGAAGTGTATTTGAAATGACTCCGTCTTCTTATCCATAAGGAAGTTAAAAATAATTTCCCAAGGAGTACGATACAAAAAATAACCAATTAATAGAAACAGACAAAATGAACATAGCTCTTTCTCTCCTTCCCTCTCTGCCTCTCTCAAGAACAAAAAAGCGAACAAAAGTCAAAACATTGTCACTTTGAGAATCGATTGCACTTACGTTGTGAAACGTGAATATCTTCCTCTATGGTCATATTCGGACCATCGTAGGTTGAAGATTCAATCGAAGACGCGTTGGTGATTCAATGCACAATCCTGAGCAATTCTGCAATTGAACATCGATAGAGGTGAGTAGACTTTCTTGATGTTAAATTCCAACATTGGTATATTAGAATCTTGGTTTAAAATCTTTGCCTTGTTATGTTAAGTTTCGGCTTGATCAATACATTATATTACATTGAATGAGTACGAACCGAATGCAAAAAGATGAGTCTCGGGGTTGAACATGTACTGTTCACGTTGTTTTGCAATGTTTCTGCCTAATGAAAGTTATTTTTTGAACATACCATTAGACTCGTCTCGCCGATACGAGAATTTCGAGTGATTGCATGCTTTCGGTGGACCCCGGATGCACCCTCACATAACACAACGAGCCACGGTGGCGACGGGAAAAAAAAAAGAGTTGAAACGTCGTGAAAAGGGATTGGCTGGCGTATGCCACACGTAAGCCAGCACACAGGGCAGGCTTGTGCCGTGTACGCGCCCTCGAGGTCTGCAGGGCACGTGCGTCGGGAGGTGCAATTTTTTATATTATTTTTTCCCGGCTTGATGTTACAATTTTGCCCCTATAGCCATTTATATTTTCGGTTTGCTCTTTTATATATATATATATATATATATATATATATATATATATATATATATATATATATATTGAATATGCATATGAGGTTCGATCCGGCCGTTCTTGGTACCTGCGTGTTCTTATTGAAAAGCTTTATATTGTGGTTATAGTTTTATATATGTTTGAAGCTTTTAAAGGTATAAAATGCATATGGATCCTTAAATACACTTCTATGTTTGGGTATTTTTGCATTTTTACCTATATTACCCTATGGTTTTGGAAATACAAGACTGAGCTTACATGTAAATGACCATTTCATGATAATGTATTGCATGTTGTATATAGAGCATGTGTAAGAGTTTATGTGCATGCAATTTCAGTTCAAAGAAAACGTGAGCAATGGTAGGAGATTATGCTATATCGTATTTCTCATTTGATTATGATCAATGCATTAATTATTTGTATCATGCCATGATCAATGAATCAAGTGTCTCAATTATTTTTTCTAGTGGGAGTTCGTAGGTCGGTAGAATTCGATGGAACTGCACAAATTGAACTAAATGCATGATAATGAGATAACCATAACATAAAAGCTTATTGGGAACATAGTGAACTTTTGTTTTAATGTCTTTTGTCAAATTATCATTAATTTAGGTTGCTCTTTGCTGCAAAGTTATTATTTGTGTTAGTTTGAAAATGTGCTATTGTTAATTCTATGCTTATTCTGTCAATATATAATTGTCATTGACAATGGCTTCAGTATCCAAGACCATTGTAGCTGACTTCAACAAGGGTGAGAAATTAAACGGTGACAATTATGATATGTGACACCGAAAGGTTCAATATGTCCTTGAAGAGCAAGAGGTTTTGGAAAAAACCCTCCACCATACCATGAATGAACCTAAGCATGGAACTTCTGCTCAACGTAAAAGAGATCAAGAAGCCTATCAATCTTAAATAAAAAAAAAATAGAATTGCTCGCATCACGTTGCTGAGCACTATGAAGAATGATCTCATATGCGGGTTTGAAGGCTTCAATAACGCTCAATAAATTTGGGATGCCCTAAAAGATAAGTTTGGGGATATATCTGCTAATAAATTGAGGAGGCTTGTCAAGTGTCAAACTTGACACATGAGCTTAAGACAGTAGGTCATGCTCTTAACTAATGAACATGAAGTTCAAGTGTTATTAAGGCTCTTCTTGAAAGTAGGAGCATATGAAAATCAACATAACACATAATGAGTATCATAGCTTTCAATGATGTAACGCACCATTTGAGTTAGAATATAAGTGCCTAGAGGCTGCTAGATCTTCGACATATGCTTAAGTTGCTGAATTTAATTCGCACAGCTTCAGGTTTCAATTGCTAGAAGGGAAGGACATTAGTCAGACAATCAAGAGAGCTAAAACTATTCGACGCAAGAAGCGAGTTAGAAAGAAGGACAAGACAAAAATGAAATGCCACAATTGTGACAAGATGTATCACTTTGCTTGTGAAAGCACCGAGTCGAAAGGAGAAGTAAATTACTCCATTGATTTAAGCAATGCTCTTGTCTTTAGCATTGTAATCCTTGCTGAATCACTCCTACGTGAACTATGGACTCAAAACAACAGACAATGAGCGAGAGACCAAGGACCATTATTGGAGTATCACTGGATACCGCCTGAAAATAGATGGATGTGTGTTGGAAATAATTTTAGAATTTAGATAAAACATATTGGCATATGTAAATTAAACTTACGCAGTGGTTATCGAGACCTAAAAATCGATTTTCCAATTTTAAGTTAATGGATTACTAGATTAACTAATTAAATTAACTAACCTAGCTCGAAATCTTCCAAGTTCTACCAAATCGCGACTTATGGTTCAAATGATTATCTTGCAAAAGATTTTTTATTTTTCGAAGCCGCCACTAATCATTTCTTGGTAGTTGATTAGAAACCTAAATAAAATAGTAGGATAAACTATTTTATTTCTGCGAACAAGAGATTTAGAACCCTAGATAGACATGTGAAGAGGTGGTATAGCATTTAAATGATGAATTTAGGAGTGATGGAAGTCTAAATGTGTTTGGTTTGCACCAAACCAAGAAGGATCGGCTCGGTTTGGTACAAACCGAACCGATTAAGGGCCTGGGGATGAATGAGTTGAGCTCCAAATTGATGATTGAGGCATGATAAGAGGATAAGGATTATGCATTGAAGGTTTATGGTTTATGAATTAAGAAAATTGGGCATGGAAATTGACTAATTGATTGGAAATACTAGGTTGTGCGACGGATTGGCCTTGAATCATGGTTGGCTGAGATCTTGAGGGTCCACGAGCAGCAACTTGAATTGCCAAATCAAAGGTAAGGAAATTTTTAAACTTAGGATAGGAATATTGGACTTGATTGGGTAAGTCGAGGGTCGATCGGAGCGAATTTTGAGAAATTGCCAAATGAGATAGTTGAGATATGTCCTAAGACGTTAGAGAACGATCGTGTAACATAGCTTGTGTTTGAGATGCTTGTCTTGTTTGTGCATCATTTGAATTGATTTGCATGCCACGGAATTTATGAAATGCATTAGAATGCGCCTTGCCGTTAATTGTGAAATTGATTTGAAAATCAAAGTATTAGATATGATGTGGCATAAGCATGGAATGGCATGACCCTGAGGCGTGTGAGATGCAGGGCGGAAGGTTGAGACCCTGATGCGACGAGGTCGCAGGGTGAAGAATGATTAGATGGCGCCCTGATGCGACGAAGTCGCGGGGCTGAGATAGCCACAGTCCTGATGCGATCTAATCGCGGGACAGAGTATGAGCTCTTAAGCCTTGCCTGGAATTGAACCGGGACCTGATACGTTTACACGGGTCACCGATGACGGTCTGATACGTTTACGCGGGCCGAGCCTGATGCGATCTAATCGTGGGCTAGAGAATGGATAGGCAAGAGTTGATGGATGTGGCAAAAAGGTAGGCCGAGTATACATTTGCATATCAGTGTGGCACGAGATCATAAATGCATGTCTGTCTTCTGTATGTTGTTGTGTATTGAATTGCGATTGTTATGCCTGCACGTGTTCATAAGTTGGATCTGAAGATTGACGCGACTGCCTGAATGGACGGTCAGCCTAACCTAGGGTTAGGACCTACCTTACTGAGATTTATATCTCACCATAGTAGGGCCTTGCACTTTTTAGGTTCCAGGCGAAGGAAGCGAGAGCTTGCCAAGGATTGGCATTTGAGGAGAAAGTGGACCAATTGTACCTTGGATGAAGTTGTTTTCTTTAGGTGGTATTAGAATTATACTCCTAATTGGTGGATTATAGAATTGAATCCTCGAGAATGAATTAATGAGATTTTGTCGTTTATGTCCTAAGTCATCTGTATGTTGATGTATTTATATGACGGGAGATGGCATCGCTTCTGCATGCGTTCTTGAAAGGAGTTATAAGGAATTGGTCGTTGAATCCTGGAGTATTCTTAAATGAATGGCATGAACAGGGATGATCGCGTTCTCACCGGGTTCGGGGCTTGACACGTTAATTCATGACGACTTTGATTGTCACGTAATTGCGAGGATCTATTACTAGCTCCGACGGTCTCGATCGTCATAGTTCGATTGAAAAAATTTTGCAAATTATACATTAGTTAAATGGCATCACCCGCGTCCCAATCGTATAACGCTAACAATAAATTCCTTAATCGTATTTAGTCGGATTTTAATGATTCTAAATATTTCCTTGGCAATCCTTATGGCCAAATTGCCATTTCCTATTCAAGTTCTCTAGGTTTACATACCTTTTCTTACGTTAGCCTTTCCCTTTTTAGTCAGTTTACTCGAGATTTATTAAATCCGAGCGAGATAAAACTTAAATACATTGATAGATATATTCTCATTGATAAGTCTCGAAATGATAGAAAATCAGATTGTCACAACTCTTCCCTCTTACAAAAATTTCATCCTCGAAATTTATAATAAACGCAACTACTCATATAAATGGGGATATTGAGGCCTCATCCCTTCTTCACTTTTCCATGTACCGCCTTCGGTCCCATGGTGTTCCCAGATTACTTTGACCAGTGGAATTGTCTTTTTCCTCAATATTTGCTCCTTTCGATCGTCAATTACGTACGACACGTGTCGTCCACCTCGATAGTCTCATAATCTAACACATGTGTCGAGTCTGGCTCGTACTTCCTTAGTATTGACACGTGAAAGACATTATGTACTTGAGATAAACTAGGTGATAAGGCAAGTCTGTAGGCCGAGGTTCCAATCCGATCTAAAATCTCGAAAGGACCCACGTACCTTGGACTTAATTTTCCTTTCTTTCTAAACCGAGATAGACCTCGCATCGGTGATACCTTAAGGAAAACGTGATCACCAACTTGAAACTCCAAGGGCTTGCGTCGCTTGGCAGCATAACTTTTTTGACAACTCTGTGCCGTCTTCAATCTTTATCGAATTACCCTTACGACGTCCACTGATTGTTCTACCAACTTTGGACCTGTAATGCTTCTCTCTCCAACTTCATCCCAGCATAACAAGGTTCTGTAGGCTCTTCTATAGAGTGCTTCAAAAGGTGCCATTCGAATACTCTGTTGATAGCTATTATTATACATGATCTCTATCAGATGCAACTGGTACTCCCATCCACCTTTGAAGTCTATGACGCATGCTCGTAACATATCCTCAAGCGCCTGAATCGTTTTCTCCGATTATCCATCTGTTTGTGGATGATATGCCTTATTGAACTGCAATCTAGTTCCCATAGCATCTTGAAGGCTCTTCTAGAAGTTTGCGGTGAATTTAGGATCTCTGTCTGACGTAATTATTACCGGTGCTCCATGCAGTCGTATTATATGACGCATATACAGCTCAACATACTTATCCATTGCGAAGTTCTTTCACACGGGGATAAAATGACTAGACTTAGTCAATCTATCCACCGAACTTGCAATGTTGTGCTTTTACCTGCTGATACGTCAGACACTTTGCCACAAATTTAGCCACATCTATTTTCATTCCGTTCCACCTGTAGTGTTGATGTAGATTCTAATACTTTTTTGTGCCGCCTGGATGAACATTATAGTTGCTTCTGTGAGCTTCATACAAAATTCTTTCCTTAAGCTCTTCGTCATTGAGCACACACAAACGTCCTTGAAACCTCAAAATTTCATCTTCTGACACCTGAAATTCAAGTTTTCCTTTTTGTTGCATCCATCTCAAGGATCTTCTGAATTTCTAGGTCTGTAGGTTGCAAAGTTTTTATTCTTTCTTGAAGTTCAGGTTCTATTCTCAAGATCGCTATCAAACTCGACAGTTGGCCAACTTCAAGCTTGAATTCAAAATCTCTTAATCCTTCAAGTAAAGACCATCCTTTAATCAATAGACGCACAATGTTTGATTTTCGACTAAGTGCATCTGCAACCCTATTCACTTTCCCAGGATGATACAGAATGTCACAGTTATAATCCTTAAGCAACTCCATCCATCGACGCTATCTCAAATTTAATTCCTTCTGGGAAAAGAGGTACTTCAAGCTCTGGTGATCTGTATAAATTTGAAATCTTTCGCCATACAAGTAGTGCTTCCAGATATTCAGGGCAAAGATAATTGCGATCAATTTCAAGTCTTGAATCAGATAATTCATTTCATGATGTCTCAATTCTCGGGAAGCATAGGAGACAGCTCTTCCGTGTTGCATTGCAGCCCAATCTTTTTAGCAAAGCATCGCTATATATCTCATAGCCTCCAAGTTCAGAAGAGATCGTTAACACAAGTGCGGTCGTCAACCGATACTTAAGCTCTTGGAAGCTCCTTTCACATTTATCCGCCCACTCAAATTTCGTTTCCTTCTCAGTTAACATCATCCACGGAGTGGCTATAAATGATAACTTTTCCACAAAGTGTCACGCCCCACACCCTAGGTATGAGTGCGCAACTCCCTTCACTTAACTCTCGAGTCTCAGAAATTGAATAGCGAGAGATGCATAATGTATTCAAGCATGCAGAAACGTAATATGAAAAACACCTTCGTACATAAACCAATGGGGACCTAAGTAATGAGAACATAACATATATACATATAACATCAAGAGTTCAAACAAAAGTACAGGTGAGCTAGTCCTGCTGATAGGTCAGGGCAACGGGACTTAATTAAAAGACAATGCATATCTAAGTCCCCCAAAATGAAACAGACCGACGAGGTCATCACCAAAAGACTACAAAGTAAGTCAGGAAACCCCTAGGTCAAATCGCTGGAATCGTTAGTCTCATATGCATCCTCATCTGGCTCGTAGTCCGAGAAGGTCTCGGAGCGCACATCTATAGTGTCATCCATCGTATCGTTCTCCAACTCATCCTCTGAGGCATCAATCTCTATCACCCCCACTATGTCCTCCAGAGTTGGGGTCTTCTCCGATATATTCCTCGAGCCAACTACAGACACCTCAAGCTCTACGGAATCCCAAGTGGGATGACACCTGCTATGGATGGCTCCTTAAGGCACCTCCGTGGACCTCAGCGGACCAGTAGTAACATCGCTTACCCTACGGAACCAGGCTTCAAACCTATGCGGTTTCCAGTCTTTACCACTCTCGTCGACCCACACAAATGTACATTTTCTCACATACACGGTACCCCTACTGTCTGGAAAATCATCGAAGTAGGCGGTCATTTCTTTCGGATCGCCTAGACGAGTAGGTAACATCTTCAAGATTTCGGGTCTGAAAAAATAAGGTCCTACAAAGGGGTGAGATTGACATCTCAGTAAGATTAGTCCTAACCCTAGGTTAGGTTGACAGTACACCCAGATGAATACAAGTAATGAGCAAGAACACGCAATCGACAATATAAGGCACTCATCAGTCATAAAATGATGCACGGATACGAGCGATTGGCAATCAAGCAATCATGTCCACATAACTTATCAATCAAGTCAGGCATGGAACATAAAATCAAGCCACACATTCCACCCTTCAGAATTTTCTCATGATTTATGCTCGCGTCAAAACGCGTCAGGCATGATCCGCGTCATTAAACCTCAGACCATTAAGTTGACAAACCCACATTCAACGCATCAGGTTTTCAATGTTATTCTAGGCCTGTGTCGACACAAAATCAATCTCGTCCCGCGTCTCAATACATCAGGATGTTAGCCACCACAATCTCGCGTCTCAACGCATCAAGGTACTAGCCACCACCACCCCGCGTCTCAACGCATTAGGGTATCATGAGTTTCCAAGCATGTCAGATTTCATTTCAATTCAAGACTTCATGATTGAGTACAAGCTCATACAACGAGCTAAATGTCTACGACATGCGAGACAATCAAATTCATCACTCAAAAGTGGCAATCGATGCATTTAGCAAGCATTCAAGCATTCATCAACTCACAATAATATACATTGAGCCACGACACAATAATCTCACGAAAATTCACCAATTTCACAATCAATTCATCTAGTCGAGGTCTATCTGCCTAGCCATGGCTTAGAGACTCCTTATCTTAGGCTTAATTTAGCAAAATTCTCCTTCCAAGGCCCTTCAATAATTCGGCTCTACCAATCCAAAACAGGGCATCCGTATGACCCTAGGGAAATCCAATCAATTTGCCAATTTTCTCTCGTCCAATCTTCGAACCACGAAGCATAAACCTTAATAACATGTTAGTTGATGTCCTAGTATGCCTCAATGGAAAAATTAGAACTTGGCGACACCATGAACAGTCCTTAAGGGTTCGGGTTCAACAAGCCGAAACAGGGGACTTAATCGGCCTTGCCCTAGTCCCGGTTAATCAGTCCACAAATCAACATTAAACCCAAAATTATCACCTAAACTACTTGGTAACATATAGTCCTTGGTGTTATAGAGCCTTACCAAAAATTTGAGGGCAAGGCGAAGTCGGAAAGTCTTCGGTTCCCACGCACTTACCACCGATTAGTTTTGTCCACCGAAAATCAACACCAATTCGTCATTAAAACTCCATCAAATTTATGCTAAATTTTTAACTCAGCTCAGCCATTCCTAGTACAACATGTCTACAAATCACTACAAAAAATTTGAAGCGTTTTGAGGTCCTATGGATGTCAAGCGAAGGGTTACCTCCTACTACGACGAAATTTATTGACTTTCGGGAGATTGGCTGATCGGAGCTCCTCAAGTGGCCAAATGTCATGGTTCCACTTGAAGCTGGTCGGCCAGTGACTGAGCTTGGAGCTGGTGGTCGGCGCGAAGGCTGGTGCTTGTCGGAAGCGGCAGTCGGAAGTAGCAAAGTCGGCTGGAGGAGTTGGTCGGGCGGTGGCGTTCTCGACTTGAAGAAGAAGGACGAGCAAGAAGATGAAAAATGGCAGCTTGGAGTGGTATTCAACTGAGCAAGAGGATGAAGGGGAGTATACACCAATTTGGCTTGGTCAAACATGATAAAATGGTAGGTTAAAAGGTATTTAATTAATGTTAATGCTCCATCTATTGACACATGTCCTCTTGTCAATCAATTAGATGATCCAATGGCCATTACTTCTCCTACTTTTCGGCAGCCAAGGGGTATGGTCAATGACCAAAATACCCTCACCCATTTATGAAGACAAGGCAAAGACTTAAGGGGCAAAATGGTTATTTCACTCTCGTCATCCAGAATGCCGTTTTTCAAATTTAAATTTTCTTTGATGAGGCGACGTCCAATCCAATTATAATATTTAAATTTTTTATTTCCTATTTTCTAATTTCGAGACTCATCTTTGGGCTTTTTCTCTATCGAATGTAATTTCAGACTATCTTGAACTAATAGGCGGCTTTTGCAGATATTACGCATATCGACTCTGTGATTCTCATCACACTTGGGGTCGTCAGTTCACGGCGACTTTGGTTGTCATGTAATTGGGAGGGTCTATTACTAGCTCCGATGGTCTCCATCGTCATCGTTCAATTTAGAAAATTTTGCAAATTATACATTAGTTAAGCGAAATCATCCGCACTCCAATCTATGACACAAGCAATGTATTCCTTAATCTTTTTACATCGGCCTTTAATGGTTCTAAATACTCCCTCGGCAATCCTTATGGTCAAAGTGCCATTTCCCATTTGAGTTTCCTAGGTCCACGTACCTTGTCTCACGTTAGCCTTTCCCTTTTGATCAATTAACTCGAGATTGATCAGATCCGAGCAAGATATCACTAAAATTAATCTTTAGATATATTCTCATTGATAAGTCTTGAAATGACAGGAAAATTCAGAATGTCACAACTCTTCCCCCTTACAAAATTTTCGTCCTCGAAATTTACAATTAACCTAGCTATTCAAATAAATGGGGGTATTGACGCCTCATCGTTTCCTCGCTTTCCCACATAGCGCCCTCGGTTCCATGGTGCTCTCAAATTACTTTGACTAGTGGAATCATCTTGTTCCTCAGAACTTGTTCCTTTCGATCTTCGATCCTAACTGGCTTTTCTACGTAGGATACTCTATCGTCCACTTCGATAGTTTCATAATCTAGCACATGCGTCGGGTTTGGCTCATACTTTCTTAACATTGATACATGGAAATCGTTATGTGCTTAAGATAAATTAGGCGGTAAGGCAAGACTGTATGCCAAAGTTTCAATTCGTTCCAAAATCTCAAATGGACTTACGTACCTTGGACTCAATTTTCCTTTCTTTCTAAACCGAAATAGTTCTCGCATCAATGAAACTTTAAGAAAAACATGGTCGCCAATTTGAAACTCCAGAGATTTGCGTCGTTTATCCGCATAACTTTTCTGACGACTCTGTGTCCTTTTCAGACTATCCCGTATTATCTTCACGGTCTCCACCGATTGCTCTACCAACTTTAGTCCTGTAATACTTTCTCCAACTTCGTTCTAACAAATCGAGGTTCTGCAGGCACTTCCATACAGTGCCTCAAAAGGTGACATTTGAATGCAGGACATCGAGCTTACAGTGTTCTCCAACTTCGTTCTAACAAATCGAGGTTCTGCAGGAATCGTGACCTCTTTGGCTCCTTGGCAATCCCATCACAAAATCCATAGTCACGTGCTCCCATTTCCATTCGGGAATCTCTAGGGGTTGTAACAATCCATCGAGCTTACAGTGTTGTGTCTTTACTTGCTGACACGTCAAATACTTTGTCACATATTTAGCCACGTCTACTTTCATCCCATTCCACCAGTAATGTTGATGCAGGTTCTGGTATATTTTCGTGCTATCTAGATGGCTACTGTAATTGCTTCTGTGAGCTTCCAATAAAATAGTTTTCCTAAGCTCTTTGTCCTTGGGTACGCATAGACGCCGTCGAAACTTTAAAATTCCATCCTCTAATACTTGGAACTCTGGTTTCCTTTTTGTTGTGTCCATCTCAAAGATCTTCTAAATTTCTGGGTCCGTAGGCTGCAAGGCTTTTATCCTTTCTTAGGTCTTAGGTTTCACTCTCAAGGTCGCTACCAAACTGGAAAGCAGACAGACTTCCAATTTGAACTCAGAATCCCTTAAATCTTCAAGTAACAACCATCCTCTGACCAGCAGACAAGCGATACTTGATTTCTGACTAAGAGCATATGCAACTCTGTTTGCTTTTCTTGGGTGATACAAAATATCGCAATTATAATCCTCAAGCAGCTCCATCTATCGGCATTGTCTCATACTTAATTCTTTCTATAAAAAGAGATACTTTAGCTCTAGTGATCTGTATAAATTTGAAACTTCTTGCCACACAAATAATGTCTCCAAATCTTCAAAGCGAAGATAATTGCAGCCAATTTCAAGTCATGAGTGGGGTAATTCAACTCATGCGGTCTCAGTTGCCGTACGCGTAGGCAACCACTCTTCCATGCAGCATTAGTATGTAACCCAATCTTTTTAGTGAAGCGTCGCTATATATCTCATAGCCTCCAGGTCCTAATGGAATCGTTAATATCGGTGTGATCGTTAACCGATGCTTAAGCTCTTGAAAGCTCCTTTCACATTTGTCCGTCCATTCGAACTTAGTTTCTTTCTTAGTCAACCTTTATGGATGAAAACTGCTCCACAAAGCGTTGGTAATAACCTGTCAATCCTAGAAAACTTTGGACTCCCGTAACCATAGTAGGTCAAGGCCAATTCATAACGGCTTCGATCTTCGCAGGGTTTACCGCAATTCCTTCTCCAGACACCACATGACCAAGAAATGCTACTTTATTCAGTCAAAACTCTCATTTGCTAAACTTAGCATAAAGCGAGTGCTCCCTCAAAGTCTGCAAGACAATCCTCAAATGCTCTTTATGTTCTTCGCTACTCTTTGAGTAAATTAGAATATCATCGATGAAAACTATAACAAATATATCCAAGAATTCCTTGAACACCCGGTGCATTAAATTCATAAATGCAGTTGGAGCATTAGTCAATCCAAAAGGCATAACGGTAAATTCATAATGACCGTATCTCGTTCTAATTGCTATCTTCGGTATATCCTCCTTCTTAATTTTCAACTGATGACGCCCGGTCCTCAGGTCAATCTTAGAAAATACTAAAGCTCCTTGCAATTTGTCGAATAAATCATCAATCCTTGGCAGTGGGTACTTATTCTTTACCGTTACCTGATTCAACTGTCTATAGTCAATGCATAAACGTAAGGACCCACACTTTTTCCTTACAAACAACACGAACGCTCTCCATGGTGAAGCACTTGGTCGAATAAATCCCTTATCTAACAAATCTTGCATTTGCACATTTAGCTCTTTCAATTTCGATAATGACATCCTATAGGGTCCCTTTGAGATTGGCTCTGTTCCGGGGGCTAACTCGATCACAAATTTAATTTCTCGCTCCAACGGCAACCCTAGCAATTCTTGGGGAAAAATATTTGGAAACTCACGCATTATCTGAATATTTTCTAATTTAGGTTCCACGGTGGTCGTATCCATAACTACGACTAAGTATGCTTAACATCCTTTGGTTATCAGCTTTGTCGCTTCCAGCTATGAGACTAAAGGAATCGAGTTTCCTCCTCGATTTCCTACAAATTCAAAATTAGGGCAACCTTCCGGATAAAAACTGATTATCTTACTACCACAATCGACTACTGCCCTTTGCTTACCCAACCAATCCATTCTTATGATCAAATCGAAATCATACATGGGCAACACAACCAAGTATATACTATCTTTGCTACCACCAATGACTATTTTATAGTCAGCACAGGCCAAAGAAACTAACACAATATCCTTCAACAGGGTAGCAACATGTAGTATCACACTCAACGGTTTCAACTTCATATCGACCAAATCAGCAAATTGAGAAGACACAAACGAGTGCGATGCGGCGGTATCAAATAAGGCATAAGCAGCTTGGCCACACAAATAAACCGTACATGTGACCACGCTAGGCGCTTATTCCACTTCCCTGCGCGCCATAGCATAAACCCTTCCTTGAGCTGGGGGTCGGTTCTGATCATTATGGGGAGTGGCAGTTGATGGTCCTACCTGTGGTTGTTGCCCTTGAGGTCTAGTTAGTGGAGCTTGATTGGGGTAAGCTTTCATCTAATGGCCCATCTGACCACACTTGAAGCATACTCCGGTCTTAGCTAGATAAGGTCCAGTACCATGCCTTCTGCCGCAAAGGCGACAATTCTAGTTCGTTTGGCGCAGCGGCTTCACTATATTCTTTCTTACTAGAGGGACGAAGCGTCTATTGCCAGTCATAAGTCTTTTGCCGGTCTGGCGATTATCTCTAAATGAACTAAACTGCGATCCAAATGCGACGTTCCTCTCCTTCAGGTCCCTCTCAATTATCTGTCCCTATTCATATATTTCCTTGTACGTTCTCAAGTTCAGAGCTATCATCTGGCTATGAAGTTCAGGTCTCAGTTCATCCCGAAATCTCTAGGCCTTCTCCAGCGAGTCCTCTACTGATCGGGGTACATACCTCGACAATCGAGAGAATTCAGATTCGTATTGATCCACTGTCAGGTGATTTTGACGCAACTGTAGGAATTCCTCCTACTTCCTCTCCCGCGCTGTTTCGGAAAAATACTTGTCATTGAATGTCATAGTAAAAGCATTCCACGTTAAGGCAATTCCTTCCGGAAACACTTCATTCTTGGTTGCGCTCCACTAGTCATTAGCGGTACCTTCTAGTTGGTACACCGCCAGTAATACATTTTCCTCATCTGTGCACCTCAATACTTCAAAGGCTTTCTCAAGCTTCTCTGTCCATCTCGGTGCCAATTCAGGGTCTCCAGTTCCATCGAATTGGTTGGGCTTTAGCTTAATAAATTGTTCGACTAGTTGGCCCATTTGGCTAGCCACGATAACTTCTTCTTGGGCATTACCTACTTCATTACCCTGGTCAATATCACCGTTGTTTCCGTTACCTCCATTATTGCCGTTATTGGCGTGGACAGCAGCTATCGCAGCTCCTACAGCTTGGGCTATGGTAGAGTCCCTATCTTAGGTCTGCCTGTCGATGAGGTCGCCGATCCTTTCGAGTGCCCTCAGCACTCCGTTCATCCTTGGGTCTTCCGCCACAGTTGGTGTCAAGTTAGAAGCTCCGCTCCTAGGCCTTCTAGGTCTTCTAGACGGATTACTCATTCTTGTGTACTCACACTACACTTGGACCACTATAATTCCACCACGAAATTAGAAATTTACTCATCTAGTCAAGTCCAGCGATACTAAATTATCTCTTTAAGAAGCAATCGTAACAAGACAACCTTCCACACAACTATTTCCAAAGGCACTTCAATAAGCTAACCATGGCCATTACCCAATTTCATTCACTTCAGTGGTTCCTCAAAACCAGCTATACCCATTTACTCAACAAGCCAAAATCCAAGAATGACTTCCAGCGTTAAACAAGGAGCTCAAGCTTCATAAACCACCACAATCATGTCAATCACATGCGCCAAGTCATATGCCATGCATTTTGTGCCTAACTCTAACGAGTCTCCTAAGGTCTCGCTACCCAATCAGTCCCAATTCATTCCTCCTTATTACTCCAATCCTCAATCAACTTGGATCGAGGTGACCTTGCTCTGATACCACAAAAGCGGGCATGTCACGCCCCGCATCCTAGGCACGAGCGCACGACTCCCTTCACTTAACTCTCGAGTCCCAGGAATTGAATATCTAGAGATGCATAATGTATTCAAGCATGCAGAAACGTAATATGAAAAATACCTTCGTACATAAATCAATGAGGACCTGGGAAACGAGAACATAACATATATGCATATAACATTAAGAGTTCATACAAAAGCACAGGTGAGCTAGTCCTACTGATAGATCGGGGCAACGGGACTTTATCAAAAGACAATCCATATCTAAGTCCCCCAAAATGAAACAGATCAACGAGGTCATCACCAAAAGACTACAAAGTAAGTCAGGAAACCCCTAGGTCGAATGCTGGAATTGTCAATCTCATTTGCATCCTCATTTGGCACTACCCCGAGAAGGTCTTCGAGCGCACATCTACAGTGTCATCCATCGTATCGTCCTCCAGCTTGTCCTCCGAGGCATCAATCTCTATCACCTCCATTGTGTCCTCCAGAGTTGGAGTCTTCTCCAGTATGTTTCTCGAGCCAGCTACAAACACCTCGACCTTTACAGAATCCCGAGTGGGATGACACCTGCTAGGGATGGCTCCTCGAGGCACCTCCGTGGACCTCAATGAACCAGTAGTAACTTCGCCTATCATACGGAACTAGGCTTCAAACATATGCGGTTTTCAGTCTTTACCACCCACATCAACCCACACAACTGTATATTTTCTCACATACACGGTACCCCTACCATTCGGGAGCTCGTCGAAGTAGGCGGTCATTTCCTTCGGATCGCCTAGATGTGTAGGTAATATCTTCAGGGTTTCGGGTCTGAAAAAGTAAGGTCCCACGACAAGTAAGATAAGTTCTAACCCTAGGTTAGGTTGACATTATACCTAGATGAATGCAAGTAATGAGCAAGAAACACGCAATCGATAATATAAGGCACTCATCAGTCATAAAATGGCATACGGATACAAGCGATTGGCAATCAAACAGTCATGTCTACATACCTATCAATCAAGTCGGGCATGGAACACGTTTCACCCTTCGAATTTTTCTCATAATTCACGCCGGCTTCAAAACGCCTCAGGCTCGGTCCGCGTCATTAAACCTCAGACCATCAAGTTGACAAACTCACGTTCAACGCATCAGGTTTTCAATGTCATTCCAGGCCTGTGTCGACACATAATCAATCTAGTCCCGCGTCTCAACGCATCAGGATGTTAGCCACCACAACCCCCCGTCTCAACGCATCAGGGTACTAGCCATCACCACCTCGCGTCTCAACGCATCAGGGTATCACGAGTTTCCAAGCATATTAGATTTCATTTCAATTCAAGACTTTATGATTGAGTACAAGCTCATGCAACGAGCTAAATGTCAACGGCATGCGAGACAATCAAATTCATTACTCAAAAGTGGCAATCGATACATGGCATATGTATTTAGCAAGCATTCAATTATTCATCAATTCGCAATGATATACATTGAGCCACGACATAATAATCTCACGAAAAATCACCAATTTCACTACCAATTCATCCAGTTGAGGCCTATCCGCCTAGCCAAGGCTTAGAGGCTCCTTACCTTAGGCTTAATTTAGCAAAATTCTCCTTCCAAGGCCCTCCAATAATTCGGCCCTAGCAATCTAAAACAAGGCAATCGTATGACCCTTGGGAAATCCAATCAATTTGTCAAGTTTCTCTCATCCAATCTTCGAATCATGAAGCATAAAACCTTAATAATACGTTAGTATGCCTCAATGGAAAAATTAGAACTTGGCGACACCATGAACAACCCCTAAGTGTTTGAAGCGATTCGAGGGTGGAATGTATGGAATGTGTGGATTTAGTCGTAAACAAGCCGAAACAAGGGACTTAATCTGTCCTGCCCTAGTCCCGATTAATCAGTCTACAAATCAACCTTAAACCCTAAATTACCACCTAAACTACTTGCTAACATATAGTTCTAGGTGTTATAGAGCCTCACCAAAAATTTGAGGGCAAGGCGACGTCGGAAGGTTCACGAACAGTTTCGGTTCTCACGCGCCTACCGCCGATCAGTTCTATCCATCGAAAATCAACACCAATGCATCATCAAAACTCCATCATATTCATCCAAATTTTTTAACTCAGCCCAACCATTCCTTCTAGAACATGTCTACAAACTACCACAGAAAATTTGAAGCGATTCGAGGTCTTATGGATGTCAAACGAAGGCTTACTTCCTGCTACGACTAAATCCATCGACTTTCGGGAGATTGGCTAGCCGAAGCTCCTCAAGTGGCCAAATGGCGTGATTCCACTTGGAGCTGGTCGACAAGAGACTGAGCTTGGAGTTGGTGATCAGCGCGAAGGCTGCTGCTGCCCGGAAACGGCGGTCGAAAGTGGCGAAGTCAGCGGGAGGAGCTGGTCGGGCGATGACGTTCTCAGCTTGAAGAAGAAGGACGAACAAGAAGATGAAAAATGGCAGCTTGGAGTGGTATTCGACTGAGCAAGAGGATGAAGGGGAGTATTGTCACGTCCCGAACCCGTCAGGCACGCAAAATCCCACCAGGGTCGTCTTATCTCGGTGGTACCCAGGATCCGTCGGCCAACCATTTAAAAACTTCTAAATGATACAAACATGCGGAAGCAATGAAACTTTTCCATTCAATTCAACCTTAAGATGACTCAGGACATAGGGAATGTCTTTTTATAAGCGCCGACTACAGGTTCAAAGGATACAACTCTAATTTCAAAGTAACATGAAATCTCTAAATTCACCAAAATATAAATCCATTTCATATAATTACTTCTTCAAACACCGATCATTGGCAAGCTCAGATTTTCATCGCCTAGGACCTGAAAAAGTTAATCCCACGACGTGGTGAAATATACATCTCAGTAAGGTGGGTCCTAACCCTAGGTTAGGCTGACCGTCCACTCAGGTAATTACAATCACAAACAATTCATACAAAATCCCAAGAGGCATTCAACTATCACGAAATAACACATGAACGAAAAGCATGCACTCCAGGCATCTTATCACGTCATTTAGCCCAAGCATGCATAAACGAGCCATGTTACGCCTTCCACCCTTTTCTGTCTCTTCACTTTCATGCCCGCGTTTAGAACGCCTCAGGCTCGGTTCGTGTAAACGCATCAAACCGTCTCATTGACATAACTCGCGTAAACGCATGAGGTTTTCAATGTCACTCCAGGCCTGTGTCGACACATCGCAACTCTGTCTCGCGTTTCAACGCATCAGGACTATGGCCTACTCAACCCCGCGTCACATACGCCTCAAGGTGCCATTCAATTCAAACTCCGCGCCTCATTGCCTCAAGGCATTCAGCCACACAACCCCGTGTCTCATACGTCTCAGGGTGTCACAACATCTCAGACATGCCATAAATTTCAGTTTATTTAATAACGCACGTTCAATTGCAAGCTCATGCAACGAACGACACATCCATGGCTTGCGAGACAATTACATTTGACATACAAATGCAACAACCAATTCATGACACAAGCATCATCAATCAATCAAGCCCTCAATAGCTTTCTAGGACATACATTGGGCAACCACATAACAACTTCCAAAAACCGATCGATTCGTATCCAAAAATCATCCAATTGAGTCCAATCTTCCCATCAAATATTTAGAATCCCCTTACCTCAAGTTTAATGCAATACAATTCTTCTCCCGAGCACCTCAAGGATTCTGTCCAAATAGTCCAAGGACAACTCAACCGCGCAACTTAATGAAATTCATCTAATCGTCAATTTTTCTTGCTCAATTAGCTAATCCATGGGACATAAACCTTATTGACATGTTCATCACCATCCTAGCATGTCTCAATGATGAATTTGAGACTCAATTCCAACACCAATGGTCCCCAACAGAATCGGTATGCACAGAACCGAACCGGGCATTTTTGATTATGAGTATAACCCAACTAATCAGCCCTTAAACTATCTCAAATTTTTAATTTATTCACTAATCTACTTGGTAACATGTATTTCTAAGGATTGGGGAGCCTCATCGAAAATTTGGATGGCGCTGGTTCCTTCGGGTCCTCCAATGGTCAGTTTTTGCCTTTCAAACACAAGACCCATTTAGGGTCAAAACTCCATCAAATTCCTCTAAAATTTTTACCACAACTCATTCAACTTTAATAATATAAGTTTAGAAGATCTCACCAAAAATTTGAAGTAGTTTGAAGTCTGGAAAACCCTAGAACATGCCTTTCCCCAAAACCGGTCAGAATTTGACCTCGTCTGACCTTTGTCCACTCAAATCGAGCTACGGGAAGATCTACCTTGTCAAATTGAGCTTATAATATGTTTATGGAAAGATAAGACAATAATATTTCATTTGGATGTGGTTTTACCTCTATCTGGTATCGGACAAAGAAGATATGGCCAAATAGTGGGACAGTCGGGACTGGTCGGCTGGGAGCTCTCGGATTCAAAACTGACCAGCCTAACCTTTGCTCTTTCAAACGGCTCTACGGGAAAAAAGGCTAGGTAGATTTGGACCCATAATACCTTGTTGGAACGATAAGATGATAATCTTTCCAATGGTACGCCTTAATCCGATAACGGACAAAGAAGTTATGGCCAGAACAGTGAAGCAGTCAGGACAGGAAGACGGGCTGGTCGGCGAGAGGGAGAAGAAGAAAATGGAAAAAATTAAGAGAGAGAGAGATAGCCGACCAAATGAGAAGGAGAGAGAGTTTTCCACCAGTAATTTACTTGATCAAAGGCTTGAATAGTAGGTTAAAAGTATTTACATCAACTCATAGCCTAATCCTTTTACGCTTGTCCATGGTGTCAATCAAAGCTCATCCAATGGCCATGGTTTCTTCAAATTTTCGATAGCTATTGGGTGTGGTTTATGACCAAAATGCCATTTTCCAATCATCAAAGCAAGGCTAAAGCTTGAGGGGCAAAATGGTCATTTTACCCCCGACGTCCGGAACGTCGTTTTTCTGATTCCAAATTTCTTCGATAAGGTGACGGCCAATCCAATTGTAATGTTGGAATTCTTGATTCTCCATTTTTCAATTTTGAGATTTCATTTCATATCTTAAGCCTCAAGGGGGCGAAAATTCGGAATGTCACAAGTATACACCAATTTGGCTTGGTCAAACATAGTAGAATGGTAGGTTAAAAGGTGTTTAATTAATGCTAATGCTCCATCTATTGACACATGTCCTCTTGTCAATCAATTAGATGATCCAATGGTCATTACTTCTCCTACTTTTCGGCATCCAAGGGATATGGTCAATGACCAAAATGCCCTCGCCCATTTATGAAGACAAGGCCAAGACTTAAGGGCCAAAATGGTAATTTCACCCTCATCGTCCGGAACGCCGTTTTTCTATTTCAAATTTTCTTCGATAAGGCGACGTTCAATCCAATTATAATGTTAGAATTCTTGATTTCCTATTTTCTAATTTCGAGACTCGCCTCTGTGCTTTTTCTCTGTCGAATGTAATTTCAAACTATCCCGAACTGACGGGCGGCTTTTGCAGACGTTACGCGTAACGACTTTGTGATTCTCATCACACTTAGGGCTCGTCAGTTCATGCCGACTTTGGTTGTCATTTAATTGCGAGGGTCTATTACTAGCTCCGATAGTCTCAATCGTCATCGTTCGATTTAGGAAAATTTCACAAATTATACATTGGTTAAACGGCATCACCCGCTCCAATCGTATAACGCTAGCAATGTATTCTTTAATCGTTCTTAGATCGGCCTTTAATGGTTCTAAATACTCCCTCGGCAATCCTTATGGTCAAAGTGTCATTTCCCATTTGAGTTCCCTAGGTCCACGTACCTTGTCTCGCGTTAACCTTTCTCTTTTAGTCAGTTAACTCGAGATTAATCAGATCCGAGCGAGATATGACTGAAATTCATTATTAGATATATTCTCATTGATAAGTCTCGAAATGACAAAAAAAATCAGAATGTCACACAAAGCGTTGATAATAACCTACCAATCCCACAAAACTCTAGACTTCAGTAACTGTCCTAGGTCTAGGCCAATTCATCACTGCTTCTATCTTTGCAGGGTCAACGAAGATTTCTTCTTCAGATACCACATGGCCAAGAAATGCTACTTTATTCAACCAGAACTCGTATTTGCTAAACTTAGCGTAAAGCAAATATTCCTTCAAGGTCTGCAAGATAAGTCTCAAGTGCTCTTCATGCTCTTCGTTGCTCCTTGAGTAAATCAAAATATTATCGATGAAGACCATAACAAACCTATCTAAGAATTCCATAAACACCCGATGCATTAAATCCATAAATGTAGTTGGAGCATTAGTAAACCCAAAAGACATAACGGTGAACTCATAATGGCCATATCCTGTTTTAAAAGCTGTCTTCGATATGTCCTCTTTCTTAATCCTCAGCTGGTGATAACCAATCCTCATATCTATCTTGGAAAACATAGAGGCTCCTTGTAACTGGTCGAACAAATCGTCAATCCTTGGTAACGGATACTTGCTCTTGATAGTTACTTGGTTCAACTGTCTATAATCAATACACAAACGCAAGTATCTATCCTTTTTCCTTACAAGCAATACCGGCGCTCCCCACGACGACATGCTCGATCGAATGAATCCCTTATCTAACAACTCTTGTATTTGCACCTTCAACTCTTTCAACTCCGATAAGGACAGGAGTTAATTCAATCACAAATTCAATTTCTCTATCTGGTGGTAATCTCGATAATTCTTGAGAAAAGACATCGGGAAATTCACATAGCATAGGGATACTCTCTAACTTAGGTTCCACGACAGTCGTATCTACTACCGCAACCAAGTAAACTTGACATCTTTTCGCTATCAACCTTGTCGCTTCGAGCGACGAGACTAAAGGAATCGAGGTTCCTCCTCGGCTTCCCACAAATTTCGAAACTAGAGCGACTATCTGGATAAAAACGGATTACCCTGCTACCATAATCAACTACTGCCCTTTACTTACCCAGCCAATCCATTCCAATAATCACATCAAAATCATGCATAGGCAACACAACCAAATCTATACTTTCTTCGCTACCACCAATAACTATCTTACAGTTTGCACAGCCTAGTGAGACTAATACATTATCTTTTAACGGGGTGGTAACATACAACGTCACATTCAGCGGTTAATTTTCATACCAACCAAGTCAGCAAACTGAGCAGACATGAAAGAATGCGAAGTGCCAAGATCAAATAAGGCATAAGCAGCATGGTCGCATAAATAAATCGTACATGTGACTATGCCAAGCGCTTCTTCTGCCTCCTTACGTGCCACAGCATAAACCCTTCCTTGAGCTGGCCGCCGATTCTAATCATTAAGTGGAATCGTAGCTGACGGTCTAGCCTGCGGTCACTGCCCTTGAGGCCTGGGTCCTGGGGCTTGATTAGGATAATTTCTTATCTGATGGCCCGACTGACCACACATAAAACATGCTCCTGTGCTACCGGGAAAGGTCCATTCTCATGCCTCCTGCCACATTGGAGGCAGTTTCAATTTGCCTGGTGCGGCGGTTTTTCAATGTTCCTTCTCAATGGAGGGACAAAACGCCTATTACCAGCCATCGGCTTCTTATCCTCCTCATGATTATCTCAAAATGAACTAAATCGCGATCCAGATGCGGTTTCACGCCCCGCTCATCGGGTACAAGCGCGCAACACCCTGCAAGCATAAGCTCTCTCGGACGTCTCAGGATTCTCATATATCGAGAGATGCATAATATCATTAGCATGCGAAAGCGACAATATACAAACTCCTCCGTACGATAATAAAGGGGACCAGGGCAACGAGAACGCCAATAAATAAACTTAATCTCCCAACTGTTCATACAAGGCACTGGCAGACTAAAGCTGCTGGTCGGTAGGAGTAACAGTGTTAGTACAAAAAGAGGGTGTGTCATCATCATCTCCAAAAAAAACGAGGCATCGAGATCATCATCAAAATACATCAGCCCCAAAAAACGGAAATACCTAAGTTGAGCTTCTAGAGTTGTCAGTCTTCTCAGCGTCCTCGGTAGACTCGTACTCCGAGAAGGTCTCCGAGCGTACCTCCATTATGTCCTCCATCGTCGTGTCTGCTGACTGCTTCACCAGGTCATCCTCGGAGGCTTCGACCTCTATAACCTCGTTGGTGTCTTCTAGGGTCGAAGTCCTCTTGGGGATGTTTCTTGAGCCGGCTGCTGACCCCTCAACTTCCATGGAATCCCGAGCGGGGTGACACCAGCTAGGGATTACCCCACGGGGTACCTCGGTGGGTTTCCGCGGTCCCGTAGTCACTTTCCTTACTTTTCTAAATCAAACCTCGAACCTATGAGGCTTCTAGCTCTTTACACCCTCGTCAACCCAGACTGCCGTGCACTTCCTAACGTATACGGTTCCCTGTCTTTTCGGGAACTCCTCAAAATAAGCAGACATTTCCTTCAGGTCACCAAATCTGATTGGCCACATTTTCACGGCCTAGGATATGAAATTATGATCCCGCAACGGGATGAGAATTACATCTTAGTAAGATAGGTCCTAACCCTAGGTTAAGCTGACCGTACATTCAGGTGAGTACAATCACAAACAACAATGCACAAGCAATCACATGAGGTATTTCACAGTCATTAAATAGCATACGGATATAAACAAGTGTCAAGCATGCAATCATGGCATCGTGTCACATCAGTGGAATCAAGCACATATTATCAAGCCAAATTAGACCTTCCACCCTTCCATGCCTCCATTTGATTCACGCCCGCATTTAGAACGCCTCAGGCTCGGTCCGCGTAAATACGCCTCAAAACATCCATTGACAAACCCGCGTAAACGCATCGGTTTTCAATCTCATTTCAAGCTTGTGTCGACACATCTCAAATTCCGTCCCGCATCACAACGCATCAGGACATTGGCCATTTTAATCCCGCGTCCCGTACGCCTCAGGGTATCATTAAACACAAACACCACGTCTCAACGCCTTAGGGTATCCATCCATACCACTCCGCGTCTCAACTCCTCAAGGTATCACAAGTTCCTCAGACATGCCAAATGCTCATTTCAATTCAGACTCATGATCAAGTGCAAACTCATGCAATGAGCAATACATCTATGACATGCGAGACAATTAAATTCAACACTCAAACGTGACAATCAATTCATGGCACAAGCATTGTCAAGCATTCAAGCCATCTATATCTCTCAAGGACGCACAAAGGACACTCACACCATAAACTTCCAAGAACCAATCTAATTCACACTCAATTCACCCAATCGAGTCCAATCCTCCTAGCAAAGGTTTAGAAACTTCTTATCTTGTGCTAAAATCAACACAAATCTTCTGCCAAGGACTTCAATGGTTCGGTCCTAATGGTCCCAGAACAAGTCAATCGCGCAATCTAAGAAAATTCATCCAATTCGTCAATTTCCTCGTCCAATTCGTCAATTCACTAAACATACACCTCATTGAAATATCGATTGACATTCTCATACATCTCAATGATGAATTTGGAACTCAATTCCATCACTAACAGTCCCCCACAGATTCAGTATGCATAGAACCGAAACATGGCAATTTCGGTTCTGTGCATAGCTCAACCAATTAGCCCTTAAACTGACTTAAATCCTCAATTTTCCACTAATCTACTTGCTAACATATATTTCTAGGAGTTGCAAAGTCTCATCGAAAATTTAAAGTCAAGGCGACGCCGGAAAGTCCTTAAACGGTACTAGTTCCTCTAAGTCCTCAACCGGTCAGTTTTTATCCTTCAAACACAAGACCCATTTGGGGTCAAAAATCCATCAAAGTCATCCAAAACCACAGCTTAATCTACAAGTCTTCTAGATGTCCACAAAATTTGGCCGAAAGATTGAATGGTTTCGGGGTCCTACGGAGTCTAAACAACAGCTTACCTCTAACTGCGACGGTTTCCGTCGACTTCCGAGAAAATGACTGGCCGGAGCTCCTCGGTGGGTCAAATGACTTGATTCCACTTGGAGGATGTCGGCAAGAGGATGAGAAAGGTGCTGGTCATCGGCTCAAGCTCAGATGGTGGTTGGAGGTGGCGCTCGACGGCGATGATCCGACGGGTAGTGGCTGGTCGGGCAGGAGCTCTCTCGGCCGAACGAAGAAGGAAGAAGAAGAAGAAAATGGTAGAATGGAGGGGGGTTCGGCTAAAGGAGTGAGGGAGAGTAAGGTACATACAAATTTGAGAGTCAATAAGATTAAATGGTAGGTTAAAAGCGTTCCCATCAATGTTAATGCCTAATCTTTTGACACTTGTCCTCACATCATTCAATGTTTCATCCAACGGCTGCCAATTTCTCCAATTTTCGGCAGCTATAGTGGGGTATCAATGACCAAAATTCCCTTGTTCAATTATAAATGCGAGACTAAGGCTTGACGGGCAAAATGATAATTTTACCCTCGACGTTCGGAACGTCGTTTTTCTGATTCTTAATTTCTTCGATAAGACGACGGCCAATCCAATTATAATGTTGAAATTCTTGATTCTCTATTTTCTAATTTCGAGACTCGTTTCTGAATCCTTTCTCTATCCAACGTGATTCCAACCCATCCCGAACTGACAGGCAGCTTTTGCAGATGTTACGCGTTTCGACTCTGTGATTTATATCACACTTAGGGCTCGTCAATTCACGGCGACTTTGGTTGTCATGTAATTGTAAAGATCTATCACTAGTTCCGACGGTCTCGATCGTCACTGTTCGATTTAGGAAAAAATTTCAAATTATACATTGGTTAAGCGACATCACCCGCGCTCCAATCATATAACGCTAGCAATGCATTCCTTAATTGTTCTTAAAAAGGCCTTTTATGGCTCTAAATATCCCCTTGACAATCCGTATGGTTAAAGTGTCATTTCCTATTTGAGATCCCTAGGTCCACGTACCTTGTGTCGCGTTAGTCTTTCCCTTTTGGTCAATTAACTCGAGATTGATCAAATCCGAGCGAGATACGACGGAAATACATCGTTAGATACATTCTCATTTATTAGTCTCGAAATGACAGGAAAATCAGAATGTCACAACTCTTCCTCCCTTACAAAAATTCCATCCTCAAAATTTACAACAAACCCAATTACTCAAATAGATGGGAGTATTGACGCCTCAGCATTTCCTCGTTTTCCCATGTAGCGCCTTCGGTTCCATGGTGCTCCCAAACGACTTTGACCAATGGAATCGTCTTATTCCTTAAAATCTGCTCCTTTCAATCTTCGATCCTGACTGGCTTCTCTACGTAGGATACTTTGTCATCCACTTCTATAACTTCTTAATCTAGTACATGTGTCGTGTCTGGTTCGTACTTCTATAGTATTGACACATGGAAGACGTTGTGTACTTGGGACAAGTTAGGCGGCAAGGTAAGCCTGTCGGTTAAGGTCCCAATCCGTTCCAAAATCTCAAAAGGTCTTACATACCTAGGACTCTGTTTCCCTTTCTTTCCAAATCGAGATAATCCTTTCATCGGCGACACCTTAAGGAAAACATGATCGCCTACTTGAAACTTCAAAGGTTTACGCCGTTTATCCGCATAACTCTTCTGACGACTCTGTGCCATCTTCAGTCTATCCCGAATTATCTTTACGCTTCCATCGATTGCTCTACCAACTCTGGGCCCGTAATACTTCTTTCTTCAACCCCGTCCCACAGCAAATCGAGGTTCTACAAGCTCTTCCGTAAAGCACTTCAAATGTGCCATTCGAATGCTCTGTTGATAACTGTTATTATATGCGAACTCTACCAAATGCAGCTGATCTTCCCATCCACCTTTGAAGTCTATCACGCACGCTCGTAACATGTTCTCGAGCGTCTGAATTGTCATCTCCGATTGTCCGTCCGTTTGTGGATGGTATGCCGTACTAAATTAAACGCAAGTTCCCATGGCATCTTGAAGGCTCTTCCAGAAGTTCGCTGTAAACTTGGGATCTCTGTCCAATGTAATCGTCACGGGTACCCCATGTAGTCTCACTATCTGTCGCATGTACAATTCGCCGTATTTATCCATCGCGAAGTCCTTTTGCACAGAAATAAAGTGTGCAGACTTGGTCAATCGGTCCACGACTACCCAAATAGATCATGGCCTCTCTGGCTCCTTGGTAGTCCCATCACAAAATCCATCGTTATGTGCTCCCATTTCCATTCAGGTATCTTTAATGGCTGTAGCAATCTGCCAGACATACAGTGTTGTACCTTCACCTGCTGGCATGTCAAGCATTTCGCCACATACTTCGCCACATCCACTTTCATCCCGTTGCACCAATAATGTTGATGCAAGTTCTAATACATTGTCGTGCTTCTTGGGTGGATACTATAATTGCATCTGTGAGCCTTTAATAAAATCCTTTCCCTGAGCTCTTTGTCCTTTGGTACGCATAAACGCCCTCGAAATTTCAAGATCCATCCTCTAACACTTAGAACTCTGGTTTCCTCTTCGTAGCATCCATTTCCAAGATTTTCTGAATTTCCTGGTCCGTAGACTATAAGGCTTTTGTCCTTTCCTAGATCTCAGGTTCTATTCTCAGTGTGGCTACCAAACTGGATAGTTGACAGACTTCCAATCTGAACTCAGAATTCCTCAAGTTCTCAAATAACGACCACCCTTTGACCAGTAGACAGGTAATACTCGATTTCCGACTGAGCGCATCCGCGATTCTATTTGCCTTCCCATGGTGATATAATGTGTAGCAATCATAGTCCTTAAGCAACTTCATTCATCGACGCCGCCTCATAATCAGTTCCTTTTGGGAGAATAGATACTTCAGGCTCTAGTGGTCTGCATAAATTTGAAACTTCTCACTACACAAATAATGCCTCCAAATCATCAGAGCAAAGATGATTGCTGTCAATTCCAAATTGTGAGTCGAATAGTTCATCTCATGCGGTCTCAGTTATCGAGACGCGTAGACAACTACTCTTCCATGTTGCATTAACATACAGCCTAGTCCCTTTAGCAAAACATCGCTATATATTTCATAACTTCCAAGTCTTGATGGAATCGTCAATACTGGTGCGGTTGTCAACCGATGCTTGAGCTCTTGGAAGGTATGGTCATCATGAATTCATTGTGATGCCTTTTGGACTGACCAATGCTCCAGCCGCATTTATGGACTTGATGCATCGGGTGTTCAAGGAATTCTTGGATAGATTTGTCATAGTCTTCATTGATGATGTCCTCATTTACTCGAAGAGTAACGAAGAACACGAAGAGCACCTGAAGATCGTTTTACAGACCTTGAGGGAGCACTCGCTCTAGCTAAGTTTAGCAAATGCGAGTTCTGGTTGAATAAAGTGGCATTTCTTGGCCATGTGGTATTTGGAGAAGGAATTGCGGTGAATCCTACGAAGATCAAAGCCGTTATGAATTAGCCTAGACCTACTACGATCACGGAAGTCCGAAATTTCTTAGGATTGGTAGGATATTACAGATGTTTTGTGGAGAAGTTTTCATCCATAGCCATTCCACTGACGAGATTGACTAAGAAAGAGACGAAGTTCGAATGGATGGATACTTAGGTATGTCTTCCTTCTTAATTCTCAACTGATGATACACAGTCCTCAAGTCAATCTTAGAGAACACCACAGCTCCTTGCAACTGATCAAATAAATCATCAATCCTCGGCAGTGGGTACTTATTCTTTATAGTCACTTGATTCAACTACCTGTAGTCGATGCATAAACACAAGGATTCATCATTTTTCCTCACAAATAACACCGGCGCTCCCCACGGTGAAGCACTCGGTCGAATAAATCATTTATCCAGTAATTCTTGCATTTGCACCTTTAACTCCTTCAGTTCTGATAAGGACATTCTATAGGGTACTTTCGAGATCGGCTCTGTCCCGGGAGCTAATTCAATCACGAATTCAATTTCTCGCTTTGGTGGCAACCTTAGTAACTCTTGGGGAAAATGTCAGGAAACTTACGCACTACCGAGATATTTTCTAATTTAAGCTCCTCGGCAGTCGTGTCCATAACTACGACTAAGTACACCAGACATCCTTCAATTATAAGTTTTGTCGCTTTAAGAGATGAGACTAAAGGAATCGAGGTTCCTCCTCGACTTCCCACAAATTCAAATCTAGGGTGACCTTCAGGATGTAAACGAATTATCCTACTACCACAATCCACTATTGCCCTCTATTTACCCAACTAGTCCATTCCTATGGTTACATCGAAGTCATACATAGGCAACACAGCCATGTCTATACTCTACTTACTACCACCAATTATGATTTCATAATTCGCACAGCCCAACGAAACCAGCACATTATCTTTCAATAGGGTGGCAACATGCAGAATCACACTCAATAGTTTTAACTTCATATCAACCAAATCAGCAAACCGAACATACACAAATGAGTGTAATGCGCCAGGATCGAACAAAGCATACGTAGTTTGGTCACACAAATAAACCGTACGTGTGACCATGCCTGGCGTTTCTTCTGCTTCCCTGCGGGCCACGGCATAAACTCTCCCCTGAGTTGGGGGTCGGTTCTGATCAATTTGAGGAGTGGCAACCGACGGTCCAGCCTGTGATCGCTGCCCTTGAGGTCTATTCGCCGGAGCTTGGCTCGGGCAAGTACTCATCTGGTGGCCCATCTGACCACACTTGAAGTACGCCCCAGTCCTTACCGGGCAGAGTCCATTACCATGCCTTTTGCCATAGAGGCGGCAGCTCCAATTCATCGGGTTCGACGGCTTCACTATGTTCTTCCTTATTGGAGGGATGAAGCGTCTATTGCCTGCCATAGGTCTTTTGCCGGCCTGCGGTTATCTCTGAAGGAATTAAACCGCAATCCAGATGCGGCATTCCTCTCCTTTAGGTCCCTCTCAATCATCTGTCCTAGTTCATAGATTTCCTTGTTGGTCCTCAGGTTCAGAGCTATCATCTAGCTGCGAAGCTCAGGCCTCAATCCATCCCGAAATCTCCGCGCCTTCTCTAGGGGATCCTCTACCGATCGAGATGTATACCTCGACAATTTGAAGAACTCAGCTTCCTATTGATCCACTGTCAGGTGATTCTGACACAGTTGTAAGAACTCCACTTGTTTCCTTTCTCTAGCGGTCTCAAAGAAATACTTATCATTGATGCCGTAGTAAAAGCATTCCAGGTCAAGGCCGCTCCTTCTGGAAAGACTCCATTCTTGGTGGCAGTCCACCAGTCATTTGCAGTCTCTTCTAGCTGGTACACCTCTAATAGTACCTTTTCTTCGTCCGTGCATCTCAAGACTCCAAAGGCCTTTTCCAGTTTCTCAATCCATCTCGTTGCTAGTTCAGGGTCTCTAGTCCCATCAAACTGAGTTGGCTTCAGCTTGATAAATTGCTCAACCAGTTGCCCATCTGCCTAGCCACAGCAATCTCTTTTTGGGCATTCACTGCCTCATTGCCCTGGCCTTGATCACTATTATTTCCATTGCCCCCATTATTGCCGTTATTGGTGTTGACGGCAGCTATTGCGGCTCTACCGCTTGGGCTATGGCAGCATCCCTGTCTTGGGTCTGCTGTTGATGAGGTCGCTGATCCTTTCTAGTGCTCTCAGCACTCCGTCCATCCTTGGGTCTTCCGCCACAGGTGGCCTCGAACTAGAGGCTCCGCTCCTGGGTCTTCCAAGTATTCTATGTGGATTTCTCATTCTTATATAATTCCACTAAGCCTGGACCACCACAATTTCATCAAGGAGTTAGTAACTCATTCATCCAACCAATTCCAAAGCTACCAAACGACGCCTTAACAGAAGCAATTATAACACAACGACCTGCCACACAACTAATTTCAAAGGCAATTCACTAAACAGTCCATGGCTATTACCCCATTCCGTCCACTTCGACGATCAACCAAAAGTAGTCACGCTCATCCACTCAACAGACCAAAATCCAAAATGACTTTCAGCGCTAAACATGGAACTTAATCCTCATAAGCCACCATAATCGTGTCACGACCAAATGTCAATCACATGCGCGAAGTCATATGTCATGCACCTCATGCCTTATTCTAACAAGTCTCTTAAGGTGTCGCTACCCGTCCTGTCCAAACTTAGTCCTCCTTATCACACCAATCCTCATCAACTTGGATCGAGTTGACCTTGCTCTGATACCAAGCAAACAGGGTTGTCACGCCCCGCTTATCGGAACAAGCGCGCAACACCCTGCAAGCACAAGCTCTCTCGGACGTCCTAGGATTCACATATATCGAGAGATGCATAATATCATTAGCATGCGGAAGCGACAATATACAAACTCCTCCGTACAATAATAAAGGAGACCAGGGTAACGAGAACGCCAATAAATAAACATATTCTCCCAACTGTTCATACAAGGCACTGGCAAACTAAAGCTGCTGGTCGGTAGGAGTAACAGGGTCAGTACAAAAAGATGGTCATCATCATCTCCAAAAGAAACGGGGCATCGAGACCATCATCAAAATACATCAACCTCAGAAAATAAAAATCCCTAAGTCGAGCTGCTAGAGTTGTCAGCCTCCTCAGCGTCCTCGGTAGGCTCGTACTCCGAGAAGGTCTCCGAGCGTACTTCTACTATGTCCTCCATCGTCGTGTATGCTAACTGCTCCACCAAGTCATCCTCGGAGGCTTCGACCTCTATGATCTCGTCGATGTCCTCCAAGGTCGGGGTCCTCTCAAGAATGTTTCTTGAGCCGGCTGCTGACCCCTCAACTTTCATGGAATCCCGAGCGAGATGACACCAGCTAGGGATTACCCCACGGGGTACTTCGGTAGGCTTTAGCGGTCCCGTAGTCACTTTCCCTACTTTCCTAAACCAAACCTCGAACCTATGAGGCTTTCTGGTCTTTGCACCCTCGTCAACCCAGACTACCATGCACTTCCTAACGTATATAGTTTCCTGTCCATCCGGGAACTCCTCAAAATAAGCAGACATTTCCTTCGGGTCACCAAATCTAATTGGCCACATTTTCACGACCTAGGACCTGAAATTATGATCCCGCGACGGAGTGAGATTTACATCTCAGTAAGATAGGTCCTAACCCTAAGTTAGGCTGACCGCACACTTAGTTGAGTACAATTACAACAACAATGCACAAGCAATCACATGAGGCATTTCACAATCATTAAATAGCATATGGATACAAACGAGTGTCAAGCATGCAATCATGGCATTGTGTCACATCAGTGGAATCAAGCACATATTATCAAGCCAGATTACACATTTCACCCTTCTATGCCTCCATTTGATTCACGTCCGCGTTTAGAATGCCTCAGGCTCGGTCCGCGTAAATACGCCTCAGAACATCACATTGACAAACCCGCGTAAATGCATCAAGTTTTCAATCTCATTCCAGCCCGTGTCAACACATCTCAGATTCCATCCCGCGTCTCAACGCATCAAGACATTGGCCATTTCAACCCCGCGTCTCGTGCGCCTCAAGGTATCATTCAACACAAACCCCGTGCTTCAGCGCCTCAGGGTATCCATCCACACCACCCAGCGACTCAACGCCTCAAGGTATCACAAGTCCCTCGGACATGCCAAATGCTCATTTCAATTCAGACTCATGATCAAGTGCAAACTCATGCAACGAGCAATATATCTATGGCAAGCGAGACAATTAAATTCAACGCTCAAATGTGACAATTAATTCATGGCACAAGCATTATCAAGCATTCAAGCCATCTATATCTCTCAAGGACGCACAAAGGACACTCACACCATAAACTTCCAAGAACCAATCTAATTCACACTCAATTCACCCAATCGAGTCCAATCCTCCTAGTGAAGGTTTCGAAACTTCTTACCTTGTGCTAAAACCAACACAAATCTTCTTCCAAGCATTTCAATGGTTTGGTCCTAATGGTTCAAGAACAAGTCAGTCGCACAACCTAAGGAAATTCATCCAATTCGTCAATTTCCTCATCCAATTCGTTAATTCACTAAACATACACCTCATTGACATATTGATTGACAATCTCATACATCTCAGCGATGAATTTGGAACTCAATTCCATCACCAATAGCCCCCCACAGATTTGATATGCACAGAACCGAAACAGGGCATTTTCGGTTTTGTGCATGTCTCAACCAATTAGCCCTTAAACTAACTTAAATCCTCAATTTATCCACTAATCCACTTGATAACATGTACTTCTAGGAGTTGGGAAGCCTCACTGAAAATTTAAAGTCAAGGCGACGCCGGAAAGTCCTCGAACGGCATCGGTTCCTCCAAATCCTCAACCGGACAGTTTTTGTCCTTCAAACACAAGACCCATTTAGGGTCCAAAATCCATCAAATTCATCCAAACGTTTTACCACAGCTCAGTCTACAAGTCCTTTAGATGTTCACAAAATTTGATCGAAAGATTCAAAGGTTTCGGGGTCCCACGGCGTCTAAACAGCAGCTTACCTCCAACTGCGACGGTTTCCGTCGACTTCTGGGAGAATGGCTGGCCGGAGCTCCTCGGTGGGTCAAATGACTTGATTCCACTTGGAGGTTGTCGGCAAGAGGATGAGGAAGGTGCTGGTGGTTGGCTCGAGCTCAGATGATGGCTGGAGGTGGCGCTCGACGACGGCGATCCGGCGGGCAGTGGCTGGTCGTGCAGGAGCTCTCTCGGTCGAATGAAGAACAAGGAAGCAGAAGAAAAAAATGGCAGAATGGAGGGGGTTTAGGCTGAGGGAGTGAGAGAGAGTGAGGTATATACAAATTTGAGAGTCAACTAGGTTGAATGGTAGGTTAAAAGTGTTCCCATCAATGTCATTGCCTAATCCTTTGACACTTGTCCTCACGTCATTCAATGTTTCATCCAATGGCTGCCAATTTCTCCAATTTTCGGCAACTATAGTGGGGTATCAATGACCAAAATGCCCTTGTACATAAATGCAAGACTAAAGCTTGAAGGGCAAAATGGCAATTTTACCCTCGACGTTCGAAACGTCGTTTTTCTGATTCTAAATTTCTTCGATATGGCGACGGCCAATCTAATTATAATGTTGAAATTCTCGATTCTCCATTTTCTAATTTCAAGACTCGTTTCTAAATCCTTTCTCTATCCAATGTGGTTCCAGCCTATCCCGAACTAACGGACGGCTTTTGTAGACGTTACGCGTATCGACTCTGTGATTTATATCAATTCATGGCGACTTTGGTTGTCATGTAATTGTGAGGTTTATTACTAGTTCCGACGGTCTCAATCGTCACTGTTCGATTTAGGAAAATTTTGCGAATTATACATTGGTTAAGCGGCATCACCCACACGCCAATCGTATAACGCTAGCATTGCATTCCTTAATCAGTCTTAGATCGGTCTTTTATGGCTCTAAATGTCCCCTCGACAATCCTTATGGTTAAAGTGTTATTTTCTATTTGAGTTCCCTTGGTCCATGTACCTTGTCTTGCGTTAGCATTTCCCTTTTGGTCAATTAACTCGAGATTGATCAAATCCGAGCGAGATATGATGGAAAGACATCGTTAGATACATTCTCATTGATAAATCTAGAAATGATAGGAAAATCAGAATGTCACATGCGGCGGTTCTTTATTTCATATCCTTTTCTATCATCTAACTCCGCTCATAAATCTCCTTATAGGTTATCAAGTTTTGGGCTACCATCTGACAGCAAAATTTGGGTCTTAATTCATCTTGAAACCTCTGCGCCTTCTCTAATGGGTCATCTATTAACCTTGGTGCGTACCTTGACAACCTAACGAATTCAGCTTCATACTGATCCAATGTCAAATGATTTTACCATAATTGTTGAAATTCCACTTGCTTCCTTTCGCGCGCAGTCTCAGAGAAAAATTTATCGTTAAACGCAGTTGTAAAATCAGCCTAAGTCAAGGCGGTGCCTTTCGAAAATACTCCTTTCTTGGTAGGACTCCACCAATTGTTAGCGGTATCTTCCAACTGGTACACCGCCAATAATACTTTCTCTTCATTGGTGCATCTCAACACCCCAAAAGCTTTCTCAAGTTTCTCTATTCATGTTGGCGCTAGCTTAGAATCTCTAGTCCCGTCGAATTAGGTTGGCAAACTTTATAAACTACTCGACTAACTGGTCCATTTGTCTAGCCGCATTTCCTTCATCTTGGGCGTTACCAGCCTCAACGTCTTGACCGTTGTTGCCATTATTCTTGTGGAACAGAATATCCACCCCAGTTCGGCAGTCCCTAAGCGCAAACTCCATCATCCCCCACCCTTTACTTTTACTTTTTTTTTTTGTAATTCCCTAAAACAGAATAAAATAAAAATTAAAAACCTTCCACTTCCAAACTTGCTTTTTCTTTTCATTCCAGCCGACTGCAGCCACGGCTGGGCAGCTTGTAATGGTCCGAGCTATTTCATCCGGCCGAGTCCCTCCTCAACCTCGCTAAGCAGACCGATCCCTGACCCTTCTCCCTTCTTCCTCAAGCTCGTCCGCCTCCTTTATAACTGGCCCCACGTCAAGCTCATCCGCCATCTTCGTTCTTCTCTCGCGACCTCCTTAGGCGAGACAAAGCAATGTCGCATTCCGTATTGTCCGAACGGACAGACACAAATGTCCTTCGCGTGTCCATCTATGGATCGCATGTCGAAACTCAGACCGCATCGACACGTGTCCGACGAGCAAAAATTTCGTCCGGAGGCGTGTCGGTGCAAGGAGCCAGAATAAAAAGCCCAAGTTGTCTCTTGCTTGTCTCCCATGGATCACTGTCAATCTTTACTTAGACACAAGTTGAGCTCACTCATGATTTTCTATTCCGCAAGAATAATGGCAACAACGGTCATCTCGCTGGTGCGGCGGTTTCCCAATGTTCCTTCTCGTTGGTGGGACGAAATGCCTATTACTAGCCATCGGCTTCTTACCTGCCTGATGATTATCTCGGAACGAACTAAACGCTATCCAGATGCGGTGATTCTTTATTTCATATCTCTTTCTATCATCTGACTCTACTAATAAATCTCCTTATAGGTTCTCAAGTTTAGAGCTACCATCTGACTGTGAAGTTCGGGTCTTAATCTATCTCGAAACCTCCGCGCCTTCTCTATTAGGTCCTCTATTGACCTTGGTGTGTACCTTGACAACCCCAGCTTCATACTGATCCACTGTCAGATGATTTAGGCGTAATTGTTGCAATTCCACTTGGTTCCTTTCGCTCTCAATCTCAAAGAAGTATTTATCATTAAACGCAGTAGTAAAAACAGCCCAAGTCAACGCAGTGCCTCTTAGAAATACTCCTTTCTTGGTGGTACTCCATCAATCGTTAGCGGTACCTTCCAACTGGTACTCCGCCAACAATACTTTCTCTTCATCAGTGCATCTTAACACCCCAAAAGCTTTCTCAAGCTTCTCTATCCATCTCGGCGCTAGCTCAGGATCTCTATTCCCGTCGAATTGGGTAGGTTTTAGCTTTATAAACTGATCGACCAACTGGCTCATTTGTCTAGCCGCATTCCTTCATCTTGGGCGTTACCAGGCTCAACGCCCTGACCGTTGTTGCCATTATACTTGCATAACAGAATATCCACCCTAGTTCGGCAATTCCCAATCGCAAACTCCATTGTCCCCCACCCTTTACTTTTAGTTTTTTTTTTGTTTTTTTAATTCCCTAAAACAGAATAAAATAAAAATTAAAAACCTTCCACTTCCAAACTTGCTTTTTCTTTTCATTCCAGCTGTAGTCGCAGCCGCGAATGGGTAGCTTGCGATGGTCTGAGCTGTCTGATCCGGCCGAGTCCCTCCTCAACCTCGCCAAGCAAACCGATCCCAGCCCCTTCTCCCTTCTTCCTCAAGCTCGCCCGCCTCCTTCATAACTGGTCCCACGTCAACCTCGTCCGCCATCTTCGTTTTGCTCTCACGACCTCCTCTGGTGAGACGAAGCAACGCTGCATTCCGTCGTTGTCCGAACGAACGGGCACACGTGTCCTTCGCATGTCGAAACTCAGACACGCGCCGACACGTGTCCGATACGTGAAAATTTCGTCTGGAGGCATGTCGATGCGAGGAGCCAGAAAAAAAAAAAAGCCCAAGTTGTCTCTTGCCTGTCTCCAAAGGATCATTGTCCAATCTTTACTTAAACCCAAGTTGAGCGGACGGAGATTTCTATTTTTATTTCTATTTCTCGGAGAACTAATTTTTTTTCCTCATTTTTGCTTCAAATCTATTTCTATTTCTCAAAATTGTTCCATAAATAGTTTATTACAATTGTGTTATTAAACGAATTTCTGTTCTAATTCTATTCCAGAAAAGAAATCTGTTCCAGAAACTATTTTTGATTTGTCTTTATGCACCCCCTAACTACAAGATTATATACTTCAGGATGTTCATTGGTACATTGTAACGGATGTTGAAGCCTAGTAAATGATATTAAATATAGAAAAAAGTGCTTCTTGATGGTCATATCATGTGCATTGAGTTTTGTTGAGTAAAGAGTGAGGAAGCTCACGGTTCGGAGCAATAAATTTTAAAAAAAAATGTGCGATACTACTTAGAGAAGAATCATAAGACCGAGAAAATTATCGGTTGGTGTTGCGGAATAAATAGACTAGTCCACCACGAAAAGGCCAGGAACCAAAAACAGTGGTAAAAACTTCGGCCGACGCGCTTGAGGCCCATTGCCAGATTTCCTTGAGAGTGATATCGACTTCATGCTCCGACCATATATATGTACTTCATGCTATAAAATCAGGTCCAATCCCAGTGTCGCCCGAATGGCTAGGGATGACGATGGGCCGGGTGGATAGTTTCCAAACCTAGACTGTTATAATCGGTTATGAATTTTTGAAACTTGAAACCTAACTTGTTTATCCTCGAATCTTCTTGGAACCTACTTTATTTTTTTCAATCTGATTTCAAGGTCTACTCGAAAACCTTTTTTTCTTTTGTTTTATTTTTTATTTAATTTTTTCCAGCAAAATAATATGAATAGCAATTGAACAAATTAAAGTAAAAGATGAATATTAAAACTCACTATCCGCCAAAAGCAACAACTCCTAATATGAATAATATAAATTACGATCCATCAAAAACAGAACAGGTGACGTGAGCCAGACTAAGATTTTTATTTTTTTAACAGTAGCTAAAAATCGATTCCAGAATTGGTCTAGTTCCTATGTCCTTAGAGCCAAGAACTAGCCCGGTTCCAATCAGTTACCAAAATTTAGAATCGATTCCTGGACCGATTTGAGCAAGAGCCGATTTTCGGGTAATCCAATCCAGGTTTTGGGTAAACCCAGTCCTGTTTCACAACGCTACAAATGGCCATAATAAAAAGTGTTCAAATATAGTACTTATAAGACCTGTGTTGCCAAACTAAACTGTGGCGGCTGGGGATAAACATTGAAATCCCGAGGTTACGGGGGTCAAAGCGTGATGTATGCTCGGAAAAGAGGCATTAAAAAAATGCCGCCTTTTTCCTTTTCTTGCCTTTTGTTAATATGATGTTAAATCTGGACTTAAGTAACTTTTGTATTTATAACTAGGATCTCGGTTTTCATTTATATGTGTCTGATAAATTTAAGCACCTTAGACGAGTGAAATCTTTTCGGAGTAGCCGGCTCAACCACATGCAATTCAACAATAACGATACGAATTATCAATTTACATTTTTCAATTACCTTACAAATAAAAAGAATTGTGACAATACAAATAGAAGGTTTCTTCCACAACAATAAAGATAAATACAGATGTCATTCAATTATCAACACTTACAGATAAAATTATGATATTTAAACATAGAAGGTTTCTTCCACAACAATAAAGATAAAAACAGATATCAATTGATGATATGCATGGGAAAATTATCAAAAAAATCTTAAAACTATTGTAATAGTGCCAATTCAATATTAATTTTTTTTTGGCCAATTAAGCCCTAAACCTTTTATATTTTTGCTAATTCAGTCCATTCATTCAATTTTTACTGAAAATCGCTGGCGTAGCATTGCCGATGCTCACGTGGATAATTATTAATAATAATTTTTAAATATTCTTTTGATTTTTTATTTTCTAATTCAATTTTCTTTTTTCCTTTTATTTTTATCTTTCTCTTTCCTTCTTTTTCCCTTCCGTTCATCCTTTGGCCAGTCGTCGGAACTTTGCGAATAACAAATGCCTCTCCAAGTAAATTTCTCGCCAGATCCGGCGAGGTCGTGCCTCGCCCAGCCACTGCCAAGGCTCAAGGCCTTGATAGAAGCCGCGAGGTCCTTGCTAGCCTAGCCTTGGCAAGGCCGACCTCGCCGATTATAAAGGAAAAATTAAAAAATAATGAAAATAATAATTGCGCACGTTAGTGCTTGCAATGCCATTGATTGAGCCATCTTTATGGTAAAAACTTTTAAGACTCAATTGCAATATATATATATATATGTGTGTGTGTGTATGATCAAGTAAACATAATTACAATAAATTTATAAGGTTTTTGACAATTTTTCTTCCTGTAAATATCAATAAACCCTAGTCATTTCCATGCACGTTGTAAAGTCATCGTTTGCCAACCAGGAAGCATTAACTCGGTGGTTCATGTTGTTCCAAATCTTTAGGAAAGGTCAGTGGAATTTGCAAAGAATAGGAACTCGAAGTTAAAAAGCAAAAAAGAAGTAATTTCTTTGTTGTTGTTTTTTTTTTGGTTGTCAGGAGCGTAAAAAGAGCATAATTCTGTTTAGAAATGTAAATTGATTTTTTGCTCTTGAAAATAGAAACAAGAAGTAAAAAAGAAGAAGTAATTTCTTTGTTCCTAAAAACAAAATAAAAAACAATGTCATTTTTTAGAAAGAGTCCACCACCGGCCATCGCCCTTGTCCCTGTCGATCCTCGGTTATACCAAACACATTTATTTTTTATTTTTATTTTTTGGTAAGGATATACCAAACACATTTATGTTCTTTATCTATTTCAGGAATAGAAATTTTGTATAGTTACCAAACGCATTCTTCTGCTCAGAAACTATTCTTGAGAATATAATTAGAAAAAATCATTTCTAGTCAGAAATTATTATGGGGATAAAAATGTTATCAAACAGGCCCTAAGTAACAAAACATTGTTTTCTTAGTCAAAATGACAACCACTATTATTGTCAATTTCTTTTGTTTTACATTTGTTGCATTTCAACCATATGATCGTAATCTCTAGATCATGCTATAAGGAGCAGGGATATTTAATTTAGGGAGGCGAGATAAATTAATGCCTCGATTCGACAACAAGAGATATGAAACCTTAATGGAAGGACACTGGAAATGTTTAAAAAATGTGTAAGGCGTTCATTTTAGTCCCAAAAATTTTCACCAGATTACTTAAGTGTTAAATAAATAATAATAATAATAATAATCGCTTAAGTCCCTCCGTTAAGAAATTCCGGCCAAAATTAATGTGTGGATTTGTTAATTGCATTTTTTTAAATGAGCTGGCATTATACTTTAAAAAAATATGATCCACGTGGACTTACAAAGCGACACCGCTTCATCCAACCCAACGTGGCAATATAGTCCCAAATTGACCGTCTCTCCTAAACAAAGAAACAAAGTCCCGCCTAAAACTCCCGAAAGCAGAATTTGAGGACCAAAAAGGATCGTTGTCCTTCAATCCTTGCTGCAGGGCTTATGAGGAAAAGCCAAAGAAGAAACATGAAGAGAGAGAAGGGAACAACATAGACACGGTGCCACCGTCGTTGCAGCACTTTCCGCTTTCACACCGCGACGTTGTTGGCCTCTAACACCTGCATTTGTGTCTCAGCGCCCCTCCGCGGTTTCCCTCACCCGCAATCTCCATCTTGGCCCGATGTCCGCTATCTCGGTAATCTACCATATCACCTCGGTGTTTCTCATCGGTGGTCCCTCGTCCGGCCATCTTCACTTCCAGTGTTCCCATCTCTACTGCAATCGAGCCACGCCAAGCGCACCATCCATTATCCTCGTGTTCGGTCATCGCTTGTTGTCTTTTTCTGACTACCTAGTTTCGCTGACAAGTCATTTGCTTCGATGAGCTGACCATGATCAGCTCTTACGTTGTGCGCAAGGGCCCTCCCACGTTGTGCGAATTTATCTGAATCAAAGACGAAACTCCAGAGGAGAAGGCTTCAGGGCAGAGAAGAAGACAAACTTATGTAGTGGAAAGGCAACAAATGATGAAAGATTTGACAAGAAAATGAACAGGGAGTGGTGAATTTGCCTCTTCTTGGATGTTGAAATCAGGAGAGTTGACTGTGGAATTGAATACCAAAAAGGATTTGCGGCTTCGGGGAATTTGCTTTGTGGAAACGAATTTTTGCCGCTATCGATACTCATGCTTTCCATTTGCAAGTTTGAGCCGTTAATTTTAGGGACAAATGAAATAGGGTGTGAATTTGGTTCAATGGCGGGTTAGGATTTGAAATTGGGGGTTTTCTTTCCAATTGGATGATCTAGGATTTTTATTTGGGGGAAAAGGCATTCAACGACTTTGAATGCTGATTGGGACCCTCTAGATAGTCATATCAGCTTAAAAAAAGGCGAAGTTTGATTTTCAGCCAATAGATCGGAGTTAGCCACCAGCCTCTCTTAGTTCCTCAATTTGCTTTAAGCCAATAACAATTGCCAAAAATTGTCAAACAACTTGATCACTAATTAAATTGCCGAGGTTTGGCAAGGATGTGACTATAAGATTATCAATTTGTACAAGATATATAACTTGAAATATAGTGATTGATATGAGTGGACAAGTATGTCGTGACCAATCCATTATTCTCTTGATTGTACTGACAAAATGCATCAACTTTGTGGCTAAACAAGCCTATTAAAATGCAAAAGAAACGAAAAAGCAAAAAAGGAAAAAAGATAACCAATCGAACAAGTGATTTTTCCATCCATGCAATAGTGCTTGTTTCGTGTGACCAAAATTGCATGGCTAAATTAGCATGGAAGCATATTACAACCATCACGTTGAATCCCTATATCTGTCCTGCAGATGTGTTCAGATTTGATTTTTTTAAAAAAAAAATCTTATAATAAAAGTAAACCTTTCAATAGATTTTTAGACTCTTTTTTACTTAGATGTCTGATGTCCATCTGACTTGGTATATGATAAATGGGTTTATATATCTCTGTGATTGACATTTGGCCTATAATACTTTTTGCTGAAAATATTTTCTCTTGTAGATAACTATTATCTAATATCTAGACAGGTGATTGTACTGGGCAGCTTTGCGTCGAAGATTGACTGATTTCGCGAGCGTGGTTTGGTAGCTTGTGACGGAGTGCTCTCCGATGGATTCGCTCTATTATTGCCTCCTATTCCTGAGGGAGTGATCGAGACTCAATACCCACCAAAAAGAAAGGACATTGTATTCTATTTTTGGGTGGGTTGTTCGGGTTGGAGCCAAGGCATTTGGCATCCAAAGTTAGACATGGCCACAGGTCGGAACCGACAGGTTCCGGATCATGAATCATCAGTTCCGATTCATGGCCACCTCCGAAACGAAACCAGCCCCTTAAAGGGTAGTCTCGGTTCCTGGCTAGTTTCAAGGGCCAATTCCGATTTCATTTTTTAATTTAATTTTACAATAATAAATTATGAAATAATAAATATTAAATTATCAAATACAAATTATAATCAAATTATATATTATAATCAAATTTAGGAGGAAAAAAGGAGAGGAGGAAGGAGCTTGAATATAATAAATTATCATTAAGCGCCTACAAATTTTCTTGGGGATAGAAGAACCAAACTCATGTAATTTTTTTTACCTTTGATAATCCCAACTTATTTCATCGTCAATTATCGCTACCCGTTTCGGTACCGTGGTGGTATTTCCATCATCATCATCAAAGAATTAGAATTCAGTGCTTCAATCCAGTTCTTGTTGTCGAAATTTAGCATTTGTTCAATCATCAACACAAGCTTTAGCCTCCACCGAATCCTGATGTAATCTTGAACATCGGTCGTTCAAAACTAATCCTACATGCTAAATGCTTATTCAACCGCAACTGTTGCACAAGGGATTGCTAAAATCTATATTGCAATGAGAGCCAGAATTGAAAATTGGGTTGAATGACTCTTCCACCACTCTAAAGTTTTGAACTTTGTGCCGCTTTCGAAATCACCAAACTCAGAAGAAATTGTTAAATAGGTCTCTAAATCAGAAATATTACATGCCGCTCTAGTTTGTCTTTTTTTTTTTCCTACCAATGAGCATTTTGTACCATCAACTAATTATACCATCTTCCTCGCTTTATACGTTTCTAGGTTGGGAAAATCCACTATCTCCTGAACCATATCTACTGCAAAATTCATTATATAATTCTACTTTAGCATCTTTAACCGCTTCTTGTATAGTTCTAACATTTACTGTTGCATTCAAATGTCAACATTCATAATATATATTCAAATTATCACTTAAACTATCTAATTTGATATGTGAATCGAAAACAAAAGCAATCAAATAAACAAGAGGAATGTCAGTATAGTAATGCAACAATTTTGCTTGCATTACTATAATATTCGAAGCTAATTCATCATCTTTTTTATATTCTTCAAAAACACCAGTAATATTAATAAAAACAATGCATAATAGGATAATAAACATCGGATAAAGTATATGTTGTATCATTAAATTTTTAAATTTTTTTTGCAAATGTACCATGATTGTGGGAGTAACTCAATTTGAGAAACATTATTCGAAATAAATGAACACAATAAATCTTTATATGCAAGAGATTGATTAAGTAACTCGTACTTAGAATTTCAACAAATTGGAATATCTTTTGAAAGAATTTTTTGATCTTCTTCTATGTGATGTACAAAATCTATCTCATTCTTTCATAATTTGAGGATGACTTCATAAAAATTGAATTGTTGTCTTTATTGAGTCGAGAAAAAATCAAGAGTCCGTAAACCATCTTGTACTCATAAATTTATAACATGGCAAACACATCTAAGGTGAAAAAATTGTCCACCAAAAGCGGGTTTATAAATCTTTTCTAACTCGGGAATGGAAGTGTATTTGATGCAGCATTATCAAAACCAACTAAAAAAATTTTATTAATCAAATCATATTCTTTTAAACTTGCCTAATTGCTGTATAAATATGATTGGTCATATGCCTATCATCAAACACTCGAAATGCAATAACTCTTTTTTTAATATTTCAATTGTCACCTATCTAATAACATGTGATACACATATAGGAATGAGTTTGCCAAGAATCATTCCAAATGTTGCTACCTATATGCACAGGTCCATTGAAATTTGTAAAAAAAATGTCAAATTTTTTTCCTTTTCTGTAAAACTCAAAAAGTTTGCATTTAAGAGAATTTATCGGAACAAGTTTTGCTTGCGAAGTGCTTGCATTGTATATAAAAAAAATTAAACTAAAATTTTCACCAAAATTAAATGGTAAACGTTCAATGGCAACATATTGAGCTAACGTTATAAACTTTTTCTTTGTAATGAAACAAAGGAAAAGTATCAGGTTTGGCGTACCTAGAAATTTGTTGTTGAATGGTGTCTATCCCTGCTTGCGTTGCATGTTTTGACCTCAAATGCCGATTAAATGTTCTATAGTCGCCTCCATCTGTAAAATTGTATGTTGTCACACAATAATTACATTTTACCTTATACTTGTTTCCGCCTAAATATTCCTTTGTGAAGTGTTCACATAAGTTGGATGTACCCTCCCGTTCCGGCTCCTTTGTTGTTGACATTTCTTTGACACCAGTAAAATGGTGAAGACTTTCGTGCGTTGAAATGTGCTCGACTTTAAGAATAACATTGATATTATCATAATCATCTATCCAATATGCAAACTCACGAGGATCATATTCATGATGATAATTAGATTCCTCTATCCCCACTGATGACATCGAGTTCTTTCCTCTATCACTAGCTTCGCTTCCACTTGCCATATTTTTTCTTCCAGAAACTTGAGCGGAAAGCTAATTCAGAAAATTGAGAGAATTGAGCCAGGATTGAGAGAATTTGAGAAAATTGAGAGAATTTGAGAAAAATTGTGAGAAAAAAATGAAAGGGAGACGGGTATATATAGAGGTTTAGGATAATTTTGCCGCCCATGCAAACAAGTATGTCTATCCCCGGCAGAAACTTCTCTTACCCAGAACTTCAACAAAGCGACATCACAAATTGATCAACATGGTCTCGTGCAATGGCTTCCATTTTCGATTTTGTGATACACGGGGTTCCATCTCTCGACGACCCCGTGACGAACCAGTAAAAAGTGAACCAGAGTTCGGGGAAGCAGGTTCTAAGCCAATCCCATTTCACAGCTGTGTTCCGCTCCGGCAAGTGATGGATTCCGTAGTAGAAGATAAAGAAGATGCCAACGGGCACTGCGTGCAATCTGAAGATGAAGAGGTTCTTGGCTGGCTTTGTTTCAAACAAAGGATCATGACTCTTCTCTACCATCTCCGTCTTCTTCTCTCTTTTTCAAATCTCCGTTCCATTGTATCTAACTTATATCATAGCCTAGGAAAGTGTTTTATACTGTCAAGTAGCCAAATAAGGGTTGATCGAATATCTTATTAGTGCTTCATTTTGGCACTTTTTGGGCGGCGTCAGTGTAATACCACTACAATAGAGGGGGTATAGCTGGAATTTACCTAATGTTAGCGACATGATTGATTAATGACAGAGAAGCCAAGAACGATATGGAATTATTTTTTGACACTTCAAATTCTCTGCACTTAGTAACACACTTGTATGTACACTTATTTATTGACATCATTCATGTACATTAGCCCTCTTTATATATAAGATAAGGTAAGGTAGGTGGGACTACACCCATAAGGCTGGAACCTTACAAAAATGTGGAACAGACGCTATGTATGATTTTTCCTAAATCGTCTCATTGACAAAATCTCTTATCACGAAAAAAGAAATTCAATTATGTGAAGGAAAAAAAATGAAATTCAATAACAAAATCACTTCCGGGCTATGACTGAAGAGTGAACAAAAATCTCACCTGGATCACTTCATTTATTTTCGTAAACGGACCCGAATAGTGAAGTGAAAATTAGAGATATCATCTCAAGAATATATTTACGGTACAAGAGAAGAACTTAGACCATCTATTATAAATTTGGAATGTCATTTACTTCCTCTACTAGATTATAATCATGAACCGGCTTCCTCCATGTATTCAAACTTTCTAGCTGAGTATTTGGTAAAAATTATATTCCAAAATATAGTTTCCTTATAAAGTGGAATTCTCGATAATTGTATGCATTTGCAACTAAAATTATCAATGAAAAAAATTAGTCGATACAAAGTTAATCTATGAATTAGGGATAATCGATTCCCAGTCCGGTCCGGTTCCCTTAAAAAACTGAGAATTGGACCAGTAGTCTCAGCTTCTTTTTTTTTTAACAGTGGCCCGGATCGTCGGTACGGTCCGGTTTCCAGTCCAATTCGGTTCCCAGGTGATTTCCAAGGAACTAGTAACATGAAACTTCACTCGCAAATTTCATGTGAAACTATTCTTTCTGTAAAGTTCATTTAGCTAGTTCCTTGGAGCTGGTATCAGCTGTAGTGTAACTGTTGAACTATCCCTGAACAGACTAAGACTTCGGCTTTAGTCAATAAGCCTTACTATCTACTTTAGAACTGGTACGTACCTGCTAATTTCTGAAGTGATGCATGCCCTGGATATCTACATTGACCTAAGAAGAACAGCTCATGTGTTGCGAGTTCTTTGATTTCTCGGAACCCATAAGAGTTGATGTGGATGATCCTTTCTGAGTGTTGGAAGGTTCTGCAAACTTTTCCACTTTTACTGAACAGAACGTTGGTGGTCGAAGTATACACGATTCTCTTTTTCAAAGGTTTAATTTATCGATAGCATCTTCCTTGATCTGATGTTTCATCGAAATGCAGTGTGAATAAGGCTTATTGACCAAAGCCACCGTCGTGTGAGACTATCCCTTCCATATGAGTTCATTCACTTCACAATCCGTGGATCGGACCAGAGCTGGTCTTAATCTATTTGGAGTAAATTTTTTTTGAAAATCAGCCAGTCCGCTCCGGGTGATCTCTGGTCCAATTTTATGCCCCTAGAATCAGGCATCGACCGGCTAATCCTGATCCGATCTGAGTGATCTGATTTGCTCTATTTCATTATGATTGATGGGACTTTCCGTAAATGTTCATAATGATAATAGGATGTACATTATAAATTACATCAAAAGGTCCAGCCCCAAACGTCACCTATTGTCGTAACACTTCATAGCAATGAAATCCCTAGGCCAATTCACGCTTGTCCTTTTTCCTGTCGAATTCCTCCATATCCTCTCTTCCGCGGTCACAAACCACTTTGTTCAGAAAGTACTATGTCCACATCGTTAACAACTTGCCTGGCGACGTCGCGCTCCACCGTAGATCCAAAGATGATGATCTCGGGGACCGTACCTTCCTCTTATTTTGCTCCGCCCAGCTATGCAGCACGGATATGACTCGGATCACGATACGATACAACACGCCCACACGTAATTTTTGGAAATAGATAATTTCGATACGCAGAGATACCTTATATATTATATATATGCAAAATTTATTATTTTTATGATTTTATAAATAAATAAACCCTAAAAGGAATTTAATTTCGAGCAATAAAGGAATCAGCAGATTTAAACCCAAAAAAAATGGAAGCAGCAGATACAACATAAAAAAATATTGAGTTGGACGGCGTCAATGGGCATCAGGAAGGCCCTCTCTTTGCCAATGTTTTCCCTTGCTTTGGTAGATCATGGTGCTTTTTTGTCCGACATCAGACATTAGCTTCCCAAAGTGAGGGAAAGCGACGTACAAAGGAGTGGCTTAGTCCCAGAGCATCACCTTGAAATGGACGGCATCTATGGCCCATTAGGAAATCCCAGTAATTAACTGTCCAGATTTTAGTTTGTTTGATTTGTTCAACTTTACCTTGGGACGCATAGGACTCGCGTGTCCCAATTATTTGATTGCGCATCCGAAGTTAAGACAGGCCGCGTGTCTGACCGTGTCCAGCGTATCCGTCGCGTGTCCGTGTCCACCCAGTGGGAGTGGTCACGAATCAGGGCCACGAATCGGGACGAGGGCCGCTGCAATGCCGTCCAGTGCTATTGGTCCGTGCGGGATGATGGGTTTTACTTCAGCAGCGACGGCAAAACATGGGACCGGGAGTACACGTGGGAATAAACCGTGCCATGGTGCGACTCTTTTATATTTTTTGGTCTTTCACACTTTGCTTTCCATCGATAGCATTGGCATCAACCACTCATCTTGATGGTCTTTTCCCCTACAATTAAGATAACGCTATAAAAGAAAGGGAAGTTTCGACCCAAAAAAAAAACAGTATTGGACTAGGAGTTTCCGTTTCTCCTCTAAGCTATATGTTGCGGAAAAGACTCGGGTGACGACATCTCTTCGTGTACATCAAATCTCTTTTCCCCTCCATGTGTAATTAAATGCGTACAACAACACTGCAAGAGTTAAGGGTGTCAAAAAAAGCCCGAATCAGCCCGGCCCGAGTCGCCCCGAAAGTTAACTCTATTTTTTGGGCCTTTCGGGCCAGCTTGGTACCGTTTGGCATTCGGGTCGAATGGGGCCAGCCCGATTTTGGCTCTTATTTTTTCACCCACATTTTTTAAAATTTATTTTTATTTTTATTTTTATATTCTTTTATTTAATGACATGTCAAGTAATTGTGATTCCCAAAAAAAAAAAAAGAAATAAGAAGCAAACCCGACCCGAAGAAAGTTCAGGCTAGGTACTGTTCAGTTCAAGCCGGCTCGGGTTGGGCTGAGATCCGGCCCAACCCGACCCGTTGACAACCCTAGCAAGAGTATAGCAATCAATCGAGCAATGCTAAACCTAGACACAAGAGATTTCACGTGGAAACCCAAGTTCCATGGAGCAAACTCGCCAAAAGCTTCCACTCCGCAAAATGGGATAACAATAGGTCTTCTGTAGTGGCAGCCCTTGGAGAGGCTACCCTCGCCAGCCCATGCCTCTAGTCAGTTGCCAAGGTTCCGACGACCGGCTAGAGGAAGAAAGGAAGAAAAATAAGAGAAAGAAAAAATAAATAAATAAACAAATAAATAATAAATTATATTAAAATATCACTAAAAATTATCCACGTCAGCATCGGTCACACCATATAGCATGGTCGGCAAATCAAAGGAATTGAGAGAAACATGCACAATCTCCTTAAAAATATTCATAACAAATAATAATGGCACATCAATACAAAACAAAGAAATCCAACATGTCAAGTGTGGGCTATTCATAAGAACCACAATTTGATCCAAATGACTATTTTAGGTATTACCATAAATGACCTTTTGCGACAGAGTGAATGACTCGTCACATGGAGTCTCTCAATGAAGCCAATCAAGAGACAACATCAGTCCAAAACAAGCCTCTTCCTCAATGGGACAAGGGAGGTAAGGGCTCGAATCTCTATCTTTAGAAGAAAAGGGTGAGGATGCATCAGGAGAGAGTAAGGATTCACAATCCGCACACAGCACATAACACTCTCATAGTATAGCTTGTATAGTAGAATATGATATGATAGAATCAGAAAAAAAAAAAAAAAAAAGTAAATCTCACTACTTTGCCTTAAAAAAATTGTGTTATTACAAGTTTGAATTGAATTCAGATCTATTATATCATGCACTCATCACTGCGAATGAGTTGTTTTGGCAGCCAAACATTCAAAGCACACTATGGAATTCCTCATATTAGAGTACATACTACAAAAATTCTTCAATTATCACTATAATTAGCCACTTTCGTATACAAACGCTTTATAAAAAATTATATTATCAGTCCTAAACATATTATAAGAAAATCAGTCGAGTGCTAAACATTTTAATTGAATGATGTAACCCTAAATCTTTGAAGGAAAACGCAAATGAGTTCTTTTAGATAAATGTTACTAGATAATATGAAATTGTGGATAATATAACATCTTATATTCGGAAAAATTGTCTAAAAAGTCTTAAACCTATTGTATTTTTGTCAATTCAATCCTAAGCCTTTTAATTATGTCAATTAAATCTTCAAAATTTTCACCTTTAGTCAATTGTATCCATCCCACCAATTTTTGGCTAAAGATCGTTGACATGAACGTCAGCAGTTTTATGTAACATGATCGACATTAGCATGGGCAATCTCTAATATTATTTTAATTTTTTTAAAATTTTATCCTTTATTTTTTCTTTTCTTTTCTCAATAGCCAACGAGGGTTGACGGGCCCTCGCCAGCCGAGGATGAGGGTCACAGCCCTATTGCCAACCGCTGCCAGAGCCACGATGGCTCGCCGACCTAAGCGAGAGTTGTGTCCCTCGCCCGACCTAGCCTAAATTGGCAAAAGTACCACAGGTTTAGGATTTTTTGACAAAATTTCCCTCTTATATTCTCTTATAGGATTAAGAAGTTATTTGTTGAAGATAAACAAAGAAGTTATCTCTTTAAATTCAATAACCCTTGGTTATGAATAGCAACATTGTACTTTTTATAAGAGACCCCAAAATCAATTACAAAAATTAATGTTCTTTGCAAATTCATTTCTATCACTACTTTTTCCCCAATTTAAATGGCTCGACATGATTGCTTCCTGTCTTCGCACATTTATATTTCTTGTCATCTACTTTTTTTTTTGTCCAAATTAAACAAAAGACATTGCCTATCCTTTGTCGATTCATTATTATTCATCCACATATGTTTTTTAGGTTTTATCAACACTTTTCGTTGAAACAGGGCAACACGGCTATTCAGTCAATGTCAACGCAGAAAGATGATTCGATATTCACTTTGAAGATTCGATTCTAGTCGCGAGGTACAACACTAAAACTTCCATGGGAATTATGGAGCAAAATTTACAAGATAGAAGCGATAAGACATATCAACAGAACCCCCAGAATAATTTCTGAGTAACAACAAGCATTATAGTTGAGTTGCATAGCACAATCTTTCAACATGATCGTCAAATTTTGGAATATGTTTTCCGTGCATATGCCTAAAACCGAGTACTATTAATCAATTTCCATCGAGAATATGAACCAAATAGGATTCTGAACCTAGATAAGGAGGTTCAAATATGACCCGACACGTAAGATAATTATTTGTCTAAGATTATATGCGGAACTCGGAATACTTGTACTCGAATCTAAATGACATGCCTTGTTTTATCCTGTCATTGTCTTAACTCAATCGATCCGAATGAAGCCGTACGGATTTGAGATTAGGTTTTGCTCTCCTTCTCCTCCCTTAGTCAGTCTTGATAGACAAACTGTAATTGCCTACTTTTCACAAACTTAACGTATTTTACAATTGATGTCAGCACGACTTTATGACAATATCAAACAGAACTGGATGATCCTCCACGAAAACCCGAGTTGATACGGTTGATGATCACAAAGGAATGATTTAAATATGAGCTCGAGTTCAAGCTTAAAACTATGAGAAGTGTTCTTGTCACGCCCCGCGCCCCATCGCGAGCACGCAATCATCCCTGCAAACAAAACCACAACGATCTCTCGGCGGTCCCAAGGATCCACTTATATATAAAGGAAGATCGAGAGATGAAATAATTTACATTAAGCACACGGAAGCGTTTCCCAACAACTCCCCGTACCACATGAATATATATATATATATATATATATCCCAAGACTAAGCAGGATTGGATAGCATCAAAAGGTCGTACATCAATATCAACTGGTCACATCTACTACAGACCGCTATACACCAAGGTGACGAGTAAACATGTCAAAAGATATCCACAAAATCCACTAGGGAAAGGGGATCAGGTCGCCAGTCAAAAAGTCAAGTCATCATCCGAAGTCGTCTAGGAAGAACTGCTGGAATCTCCGGTGTCCTCGCTCTCCTCTGACGGCTCGTACTCAAAGAAAGTCTTTGATGGAACCTCCATAGAGTCTTCCATGGTCGCTTCCTGCGACTGCTCAGCCCAATCTCTCTCCACGGTTGCCTCCTGGTCCAACTCGGATGGATCTCTCTCGGACGGCTCCACCACGATGACCTCATCATCTGACGGTGGCACGGGAAACTCAGCTGTCAGCGTCCGCTCCGGGCCATTCCTCGAACCAACCACCGAGCCCTCGGGAAACTCTTGGTCTGCTATCGTCTGATACTAAGGAGGTATGATACCTTCTGGAACCTCATGGGGCTTCAGCGGCCCGACCTTCCTATCCCCGTCCTGTCTAAACCAAGCCTCAAAGCGATGAGGCTTTCAGTCAGGTTCGCCCTCATCTACCCAAACTACTGTATATTTCCTTATGTATATATTACCCTGCCTATCGGGGAACTCATCGTAATACGTTGTCATCTCCTGCGGGTCCCCGAATCTGATAGGCCACATTGCTTTGCCTAGGATCTGTGAAGTAGAATTTCCCCAAAATGGGTGAGATACACATCTCAGTAAGAAAAACCTAACCCTAGGTCAGGTTGACCGTCCACTCAGGCAGTCAAGTCACTCAACCTATCCAACTCATGAACTCACGCGGACATGACAGTCATAATTCAATAAACAATAATGCATAGAAGACAGGCATGCATTTATATTCTCATGTTACACACAGTTGCACGTATATGCTCGGCCTGTCACTTCACCACACCGATCAACCTCTGTCTGCCTCATTCTCTAGCCCGCGATTAGATCTCATCAGGCTCGGCCCGCGTAAACGCATCAGGCCCCGGTTCAATTTTCAGGCAGAGTCTATGAGCTCGTATTCTGTCCCGCGATTATATCGCATCAGGACTGTGGCTATCTCAACCCTGCGACTCCGTCGCATCAGGGCGCCACCTTTTCATAATCCACCCCGCGACCTCGTCGCATCAGGGTCTCAACCTTCGCCCCGCGTCTCATACGTCTTAGGGCCATGCCATGCAATGTCACAATCATGTCTCATGCCACATCATATCAATTAACTTAATTTTTAAAAAATCAAATTTCATAACCAATAGCCAATGCGCATGATAATATGTTTAATAAATTTCGTGGCATGTAATTCAATTTAAATAGTACTCAGGCACTCAGACCATTCACACATAGGCTAGGTCAAACAATCATTCTATAATGTCCAAGGGCGCATCAAACTATTACATGCGAAGATTTTCTCATAAATCATTCCGTTCGGCCCTCGACTTACCCAATCGAGTCCAATCCCCCTAGCCTCGATTTAGAAAATTCTTTACCTCCACTTAATAACGCAAATTACTCCTCCTTGCACCTCCTAAGGTTCGGCCAACTCAAGTCCAAGGTCAATCCGTCGCGCAACCTAGGATAATCAATCGATTTTGTCAAATTTTAAGTTCAATCCCTCCATTCATCCATCCAAATCATCCATTAGATACTCCTCATCATCACAACACATCATACACACCAAATTACAACACAATCCCAGCCTATTCAGCCCTCCACAGAACTGGTTTGGCTCAGCATTGAACCGGTTCCATTCGGTTATGTTCATGCCGGGTCCAACCGGCCTTAATCTATCTCAAATCCATCAAATATACACCATTATACCTCTTATAATGTCTACCTAAGAGTTTGAAAGTCTCACCGTGAGTTTCAAGTCGCGTGGTTGCCGGAAAGTCGTCGGAAGTCGCCGGAGCACTCACACACGGAATACCGGCAGATTCTGGGCATAATGTACAAGGGTTATTCATGGTCAAAAACTTATCAAATAAATCCTAAATTTTTACCACAGAACCATCTATATGTCTACTTGATCTCCACAAAATTTGAACCAAAGATTTCAAGTTTTCAGCTGTCTAAAGGGTTCAGAACCGAACCTACCTCAAACTGAAACAGATTCCGTCGACTTGTGGGAGAATGCTTGTCCCGAATTCCTCAGACCTCCAAATGACCTGATTCCAGTTGGAGGACGTCAGCAAGACGTAGGGCTACGTCTGGATAGTCGGCCGGCAGCAGGGGACGGTCGGAGGTGGCGGTCGTACGGACCGAATGGCAGCGTCCGGCGGGGTCGGGTGAAGCAGAAACTGGAGAAGAAGAAGAAGAAGAAGAAGAAGAAGCTTGGTCTGGTCTTTGGAGAACAAAAATGTCCGAATGGGGGGGGGTCTGAGGAGAGAGAGAGAGCTGTTTATTATCCCAAAAAAATTTAAATTAATTGAGGTGATTGGTAGGTGGCCATTAATTGGTGAAATGATCTACTACCCTTGGATGCTTGACATTTGTCCATTGTTCTTCTCAAGGGCATCCAATGGCCATCAATTGCTCTTCAATTTGCAGCAGCTTGGGGGAGGAGAAATGTCCATTTTGCCCTTCCTTCAATTATAAAGACAAAGTCCTAAGCTTGAGGGGCATTTTGGTCTTTTTACCTCCGATGTTCGGAACGTCGTTTTTCTCGTTTCTGACTTCTTCGATAGGGCGACGGCCAATCCAATTGACGTTGGAATTCTTGATTTTCCTTTTTCAAACTTTTCAGGACTCAATTCTGATCGTTCCTTCTACCAGACGTGATTCCAGCCTATTCCGAACCGACGGGCGGCTTCTGCAGACTATATGTGTATCAACCCCGTGATTCTCGTCACGTTTAGAGCTCGTCAATTTATGGCGGCCTTGGTCATCATGTAATCGCGAGGGCTTATTGCTAGTCCCTGTGGTCTCAATCGTCACAGTCCGATTTAGGATAATTTTGTAAATCGTACGTTGGTTAAGCGACATCACTCGCACTCCAACCGCACGACGCTCGCATGGTAATCCTTAATCGTTCTTAGATCGACCTTTTTGCGGTCCTAAATATCCCCTCGACAATCCTTATGGTCAAAGCGTCATTTCCTATTCGAGTCGCCTAGGTCCACGTATCTCGTCTTGCGTTAGCCTTTCCCCTTTGATCAGTCTGCTCAAATTGATCAGATTTGAGTGGAATACAACTAAAATACATCGCTTGATATAAATAAACTTCTCATTACAAAGTTTGAAGTTGATTGAAAATCAGAATATCACAGTTCTCATTGCGAAAAAATAGCTAGAGTGAACCATTTTGGCGCTGACCTAGGAACCGACACTGTGACATTCTGTTTCAAAATATTGGAAATGGAAATGGAAATTGAACCAGTCAGGCCAGTTTCAGTCCAGTTCATGCTCTTACCCCGGAATTGGCCCATTTTATGTTTAAAAAATGTACATTTTCATAATTTAGGGAAAAGCGTTACACGATTTCATTACATAAAAAATTATTAGTCAAGTGATTATGTTGTTTGAATATCATGGTTCAATTTTTTACAGTTGCACTAGTATTTTGGCTTTTTTCCTAAAAGCGACTTGCTTTTTGGTCAAATCCTAAAGAAAGACTTTTTTTGGGTCCTAAAAAGACTTTTTTTTATTTGCCCTATTTCTAACTCTCGTCTCTCTAACTTTTATTTTGAGTCTTTGTAGAGCGCGGCCACATAGCAAACTGTTCTTTCGCTTTTTACTAAAAGAGACTACAAAAGCAATTTTACTCGGGTAAAATCCAGTTCCCGTCTTGCCAACTCCTATATTGATAGAAAAATATTTGGTAAGTCTGGTCAATTGCGCATTTATGCTCGTTAAGTGTTGCTGAACTTTAACAAGTGAAGGCACTCGACCAAAAAAAAAAAGGTTTAAGTTACAAGCACAAGTCAACACCATGAGAAGATATACACCAACCATTTTTATTTCACCCAAAGGAGGAGCTTACAATATCATCACAGCCCCTCCTGAATTTCAAGATTTCCATTTCTCACATTTTGCCGCCTCATACATACATGGACCATTAGGTAGCACGTGCCATGGACACACCTTGCCACATCGTTTAAGATCTCGACTCTCATCGTATATATCGACGGTGTGAAATTGACCGGGCCATCGCATGGTGCAAAAGAAAAGTGTGTTACCCCAGGCACTAGGCTTGAAATGGAATTCCCACATGCCGTCGGGAGGGATTGAATGGAAGCCGAGATCGTTGTTTTTGGATTTGCAGTGAACAATCAGCGCCACTCCTCCGGGCAAACCGTTGAAGATCTGGACATGGGTTTTTTTAGTAATGTAAAATCCTACGGAGCAAGCTGCGGGAAGGATCGTGAATACAACAAAAAGTCTAAGCAACATGTTCATGTTTGAAACCTTTATCTTTCTTTTGAAATATGAATACAGAGGCATGGTGGATCAATCAATATAAGGAGGAAGAAGGTGGCTTCATTTGGTAAGATGTACAAAACAGGTAAAGGAGCTGTTCAAACATTAAGATGACAAATGTGAAGGCCACGTGTATTTAAGGGATATAGATTATGTTCCACGTGGTAAAACTTGCAAAACAGCTTTTAATACGTTCCCATGTATACTTCTAACAGCATTTGACTTGATTTTAGTAGGAACATCGGCCCGATACAAGGGAAAAAAAATAGAATACTCTTTTTTGTTGATTTCGGGAATTGATTAGTATTAGACGAAATTCCAAACTTGGATAATGATTTAAAATAAGAACTTGTAAATACCATTTTTGTTGTGAGCTTGGTGCAAGACCGGCTGCTTCAAGATGGTCTTAGGTACATTGTAACGGATGTTGCAGCCTAGTCAATGAGATTCGATATAGAAAGAATGAGCTTCTTGATGTGCACAGAGTTTCGTAGAATAAATAGTGAGGAAGCTCACGGTTCGAAGTAAAATAATAATAATAATAATAATAATAATAATAAAATTGGTAGGAACTTGGACCGATGTGCTTGAGGCCCATCGCTAGATTTTCTAAAGACTGATATCGACTTCGTGCTATAAAATCAGGTCCAAACCCAGTTTCGCCCAAAATGCCCATACCTTTCATACGTTCAAAATATTTTTGTCGTCAACCCCGTATTGCCAAACTCATTTGTGGTCACTGGTCGGTCATAAAACATTACAATCTGATGGGGGTCAAGGCACGACAATTGCTCGGGAGAGGAGATATTCTAAAATGCCTCCTTTTTCTTTTTCTTTGTTTTTTGTCATTATGACGTTAAATCTGGACTTCATAGCTTTTATTCCGATAATTAGGATCTAGGTTTTCCTTAGCATGCGCCTCACAAATTTAAGCACCTTAGAACCATATGCAATTCCACAAAAACGAGACAAATTATTACATCTCAATTATCAACACTTCCAGGTAAAACGTACTGCGACATTACACAGAAGGTTTCTTCCACGACAATAAAGATAAAAACAGATATCAATGGACAGTATGCATGGAAAAATTACCAAAAAAGCTTTATACTTATTGTAACAGTGTCAATTCAATTTTGTACTTATTTTTCTTTCGTCAATTGAGTCTTAAAATTTTTGTATTTGTGTCAATTCAGTCCATCCGGTCGATTTTGGCTCGAAATCCTAGCCATCATGCACAATTTTAACAATATTTAAAAATTTCTCAAATTTTTATTTATTCTAATTTATTTTTCTTTCTCCTTTTATTTGTTTTCTTTTTCCCTTGTTTTTCCCCTTTATTTTTCATTTTTCCTCTAGCCAGTCATTGGAATTTGACAAATAATAAATGCCTCACCCCAATCAATTTCTCACCAGATCTAGTGAGGTACCTAGCTCAACCATTGGCAAGGCTCGAGCCCTCACCAAAGGCCACAAGGTCCTTGCCAGCCTGCCCCAAGCAATGTCGACCTTGCCAAGCGATGGTGAGGCTCCAACTACAATGAAAAATTGAAACAAAAAAAATTATAAAACTACAAAAATAGCGTCAGTAGTGTCACGTAAGACTGTCGTCGTTTACATCATCGACTTCTGATCAAAATTGGCCGGAATGACTAAATTGGTACCAATATAAAAAAAACTTAGGCCTAAATTGATTACAATAAATTTATGACTTTTTTTATAATTTTATCTATTGTAAATGTCACCAAACCCTAATCCATTCAATTCAGTTGCTTGTACAGTCATTGTATGCCAATCACGAAGAATATTCTTGTTCCCAATCTTTAGAGAATATTGTGGAATCTTTCAAATGAATATAGAAGCTTATTGTCACGCTCCAAGTCCGGCGGGCACACGAACATCTCACCAGACCAATCATCTTATGTTAGTATGACATTCTGATTTCCAGTCAATTTCAGACTCATTAATGAGAAGTGTATATCTAGAGATGTATTTTAGTTGTATTCCACTCGAACCTGATCAATTCGAGTAGACTAACCAAAAGGGAAAGGCTAACGCGAGACAAGGTACGTGAACCCAGGGAACTCGGATAGGAAACGACGTTTTGGCCATAAGGATTGTCGAGGAAACTAGCGATAGACCCTCATAATTATATGACAACCAAAGCCACCACGAATTGACGAGCCCTAAACGTGATATGAATCACGGGGTCGATACGCGTAATGTCTGCAAAACCACCCGTCGGTTCGGGATAGGCTGGAACCACATCTGATAGAAAAAACCATTAGAAACGAGTCTTGAAAGATTTGAAATGGAATATCAAGAATTCCACCGTTATTCGGATTGGTTATCGCCCTATCGATGAATTTCGAAGCGAGAAAAATGACGTTCTGAATGTCAGTGGTAAAATGACCGTTTTGCTTCTCAAGCGTAGAACTTTGCCCTTGCAATTGAAGAAGAGCATAATGGACATTAAATCCCCCTCAAGGCTGCCGAAAATAAGAAGAGATGAGGGCCATTGGATCAAGATGATTGACACTTAGGACAAGGGTCACAAGATCAAGCAAGGAGGGGTCATGTCCAACTTTACCCAACTACCATTCTTCTCCTTTGACCCAAGCTTGTATATAACCATTTTCTCTCTCTCTCTTCACTCCATTTGGCCGGCCATTTCCACCATGAGGATCACCGAAAACCCTCTCCTCCCTTCCTCTTCAAACTGCCGCTCGCCGACCAAAACCGAGCCTCCTGTTTGGTAGTTTTGACGGCCATTTTCGGCCACCATTCGGCCACCGAACGACCACAACAACGAAGATTTACGTCTTTTCGACATCCTCGAACAAGAATCAGATCAATTGGAGCATCGAGGAGTCCCGAGCATAAATTCTCCCGAGAGCCGACGGATTAGGACTCAAACTGAGGTAGGTCCGGTTCTCAGCTCTTTTAATGGATGAAATCTTGGAATTTAGGGCTCAAATTTTGTGGAGATCTAGCTGAGATGTGTATGATTCTGTGGTAAAAATTGAAGCTTGATTTGATAAGATTTTGACTATGAACCAGTCTTGTACATTTTGCCCAGAACCTGCCGACAATCTGACCTTGGGAGTTTCGACGAGTTTCAACGGGAATCCGGCGGCCAATCGACTCGAAACTCACGGTGAGCTTCCCCTTAGATAGACATTTCAAGAGGTGGGATAAGGGTTAAATGATGGATTTGGGAGTAGATTGAAGATCGGTAGTGTTCGGTTTGTACGGAACCGAGGAGGACCGGTTCGGTTCCGGGCAAACCGAATCTGTGGGAGGCTGGGAGTAATGATTTTGAGTTCCAAATTGATGTTTAAGATGTGATGAGATGTTGAGGGATATGTTATGGATGATTGGGGTTAATGAATTGAGAATTTTGATAAGAAAATTGACGGAATTGGTTGAAATTCCTAGATTGCGCGGCGAGTTCGACCTTGAACCCTAAGAGGCCGAAACTTTGAGGACCCAAGAAGTGAATTTGGTGCTATCAAGCGCAAGGCAAGGAAATTCCTAACCTTATGCTAGGAAGGCCGGACTCGATTGGGTGAGTCAAGGCTTATATGGATCAATCTAAGAGAGTATTCCAAAAGGGTGGTCTTTGAAATGTCCTGAGTGGATAGAGGAAGTTATGTGTGATATTATTTGCATTTAAATCCCATGCCATGTCGTCTGTCGATGATTGTCCTACATGCCATGAAGTTTCAAATTGTGCATGAGATGCACTGGTTGTTTTATCTGTGAAATGAATTGTGAATCATGACATGAGCGTAACATGGCGAGGCCTTAAGGCATATGAGACGCGGGGCGGGAAATGATACCCTGATGCGATGAGGTTGCGGGGTGGAATTGATATTGTGTGGCACCCTGATGCGATAAAATCGAGGGGTTGAGATGGCCGCGGTCCTGATGCGAATTATTTGCTGGATGGAAAGGCCCTGAGGCGTATGAGACGCGAGGCAGGAAATGTATACCCTGATGCGATGAGATCGCAGGGTGGAGTTGATGTTGCGCGGCGCCCTGATGCGACAAGATCGCGGGGTTGAGATAGCCATAGTCCTGATGCAAACTATTCATGGGATGGAGGTATGAGAATACCCTGATGCGACAAGATCGCGGGGTGGAGTCAATGTTGCGTGGTGCCCTGATGTGACGAGATCGCGAGGTTAACATAGCCATGGTCCTAATGCAAACTATTCGCGCAACGGAATTTATAAGATGATGAGGTTGCTTGGAGATTCATCGGAACATGATACGTTTACGCGGGTTGCCGATGACGGTCCGATGCGTTTACGCTGACCGAGCCTGATACGATTTATCGCGGGCTGGAAATCGAGGCAGGCAGGAGGAGACGGTTGTGGTGAGATGGCACGTTGTTGTTTTATTGATTTGTACTGAATATGTCTATGAGTTTATGAGTTTGAATTATTGGATTTATGACTGTCTGAGTGAACAGTCGGCCTAACCTAGGGTTAGGACCCACCTTACTGAGATTTATATCTCACCCTAATGGGGGCTTACATTTTTCAAGTTCCAAGCGAAGGAAGCGTGAGCTTGCAAAGGATCGACATTGAAGAGAGAGTGGACCAATCGTATTTAGATTGGATTTGCTTTTTTAAATTAGGGCTTGTACTCCGGATTGAATGAATTAGGAATGGATCTTTTAGTAATTGGTTAATGAGATTTTGATATATCTGTCCTAAGTCATCGGTTGTTGATTTATTTGTGAATGGAGATGCATCGCTTTTGCGTGCGTAATTGTAAAGAGTTGTAAGTTATTGGCCGAAGGATCCTGGAGATTGAATAAAGAAACGGCTTGATGGGATGTACGCGTGCTCGCGGGTTCGGGGCGTGACAGTTAATCTCCCAGGATCTTTCGGCCCACAACTTGTAAATCAATACTAATAACATGAGCAAACGGAAGCGTGAAAGCAATCCCCCTGTCTTATTCACAAAAGATGACTTCAGGATTACACAACGAAACATTTTGTCATGCTCCGAACCAGTTGAGCACACATACATCCCACCAGGTCGTTGATCTTCAATTATCTCCTAAGATCCCTTGGTCAATCATATAACAACTTGACAAAGAAACAAGATAGCGGAAGTCATAAAACTATTCCGTACAATTCCATTATGAGATGACTCAGGACAAATGATATACACTTCTTATAAATAAAACTCTCATCAGAAGTTACCAAAGTCAAGTACCCAAAATTCAATTCCTAATTCCTCAAGATTCAGATACAATCCCTAATGCCACAAAATACATAAAACCATTCATGCCATTACTTCATCGAGAGCTCATCCTCATCACGCCTGTATTTCCATCTTCAAAGACCTGAAAAAAATTAATCCCTTGCTAGGGTGAGATATATATATATATCTCAGCAAGTAAAACCTAAACCTAGACCTGAACATCAGTCCCCCCAGATCACTCACAATGCCATCAAGATGCAAGCAATCAATAATATAATGGCGCATTACACCACCAAAACAAGGCCATCAATAACCAAGCATGAATAAGAAATACAATCAACCACATTCAACCTTAGGGTCTCAAGCTCAATGCACAAGCATCATGTTATTCGATACACAATTGTCATCACTTTCTCGTTTTCCCCACGTACTCCTCTGGCACTCTTGCCAACTAACATCACTGGGCCACAGGCCAATCGATGTCTTAGTATCAATTGGTACTTTCAAGGCTCCCAGCCATTCGATGCCACTGGGGCCACATTTCAATTGACATTCTCATTTTATTCAAGATCACCACCATTCGATACCACTGGAGCAACAGGCCAATCGATATTCTCAATATCTTTCAAGCTCACCACCATTCAATACAATTGAGACCATAGGCCAATCGGTATTTTCATAATCAAGGCTTTTAGTCAATTGGTATCACTAGGGCCATATGCCAATCGGTACTTTCGAGGCTCCCAACCAATTGTCATCTTAAGGACTCACAGCCAACGCGATCTCCGGGGCCACAGGCCAACAATCGCTGGAACAATATAGCCCATTCATATAGCATCGACACTATAGCCATAAATATCACGTAGGCATCACAGCCAATTAAACAACCAATGGCTCAATAGCCAAATATGTCATTAAGGCATATCACAATTCAAACGTCATGCTATGACATTCAAGTCATGGAATCCACAATCCAATCGAGCAATTCAAGCTATGGCTTCACCTAGCAATCAAATCATTCAACCACTATATCTAATAGTATCCTAGCATTCAAATAAAGGTTTAGGAAACACTTACCTTGACCGATTAGCAAAACTTCACGCCTAGGGATCATTTTCAATTCCACAAGTATGTCATTCACCAAGAATCCCTCGTTAACCTAGAAAGATTTATCAATTTTTGAGTCAAAAAACTATTGAATTCCCACTTTCATTAAACCAATTCCCCCAAAACCATTCAAATGGTAACTCAAGATGCATTATTGCTCAATTGACTACATGACAACACTCCCACGGATCCTCAATTCATTTGGTTCACATAGCCATATACAAGGTGGGATACAACTTGGAGTTTCATATCCCAAATGGCCCTTAAATCGCTTCTATATCCCAATCCGCTTCACATACTTTTCATTAATACCCCCATCATGTCTTATGAGATATTATGAGTCAAATTAAAGTCACAATACCCTTTAATTAACCCTCAACAGAATCGGCCAGAACAGGTACCCCCTAAAACAGAACCTGTTTCGGGTTCAATCCGTACAATCAAGCCATAAATCAATTTCAAACTTCAATCCATCACAAAATCAACTCTTCACAACCTTAATATACATGTTAAGGGAGCTCACCAAAGATTTGGAAGCAAAATAACACCTCAAAGACCTTTCAATAGCTTGGTTCCTTCACAATCCTCACACGGTCAAAATTGATCCGACTTTAATCACCTCTATTTAGCCATGAAAACACTCTAAATACTTAAGGAAATAAACATAATTTCTTAGCCAATTCAAGTACTAGATGTTATGAAGATCTCACCCAAAATTTGAGGTCATTTGGAGTCCGGAAAATCCCAAAAACGCAACCTCTCCAAAACTAGGTCAGATTTTGACCTTTGCCCACTCAAATAGACCTACGGGACAAACGGATGGGTCAAATTAAGCTCATAATACCTTTTTAGAACTAAAAGATGATAATATTTAAGATGGAGGAGGTTTTACCTCAATCCGGTGTCGAACGACAAAGTTATGGCTGCATTAGTGAGCCGGTTTCTGTCTGTCCACTAGAAATCCATTCGGCCGAGAGAGAGGAAGAGGAAGAGGAAGAAGATGTTGCGAGTGAAGGTGGCCGGCCAAAATGAAAAGAGAGAGAGAGGGCATTCCATTTCAATAATGTAATTTGGTCAATTTGATGGGATGGATAATTAATGGGCATTTAATGCTTGACCTTCTCTTTGATTGACACTTAACAAACTGCTATTGGTTGCTCCATTAACTTTGATTTCCTTTGACCACATCCATACACCATTTTCGGTAATTATATAGAGGGTTAAATGATCAAAATAACCTTCTAAATTTCTTAAGGCAAGGCCAAAGGTCAAGGGGCAAAATAGTCATTTGGCTCTTTTCGTTCGAAATTTTATTTTTCTAGTATAAACCACCCCTCGATGAGGCGACATCCAATTCAATTCAAATGTTTGAATTTCTCGATATCTAATACACAAATCTCGATGTTCAATTTCATCTCGAACTCTCGTCAACTGTAATTCCAATTTATCTCAAACTGACGGGCGACTCTTACAAGCGCTACGTGTATCGACCTTGAGATTTTTCTTATGCTGTAACGACTTTGGTTGTCAGGTAATTTTGAGGGTTTATCATTCGTTCCTTCGATCCTGATAATCGGAATCCGATTTAGGAAATTCTCACAAATTACACATTGTTTAAGCAAAATCACCCGCGTCCTAACGTATAACACTAGCAATATATTCTATGATTATCTTTAGATCAATCTCTGCCGGCCCAAGACATTCCCTCGACAATTCTTATGGTCAAAATGTCATTTATCATTCAATTCCCCAAGTCCAAGTACCCAACTCCGCATCAGTCTTTCCTTTTTGGTCAGTTAACTCGAGAGTGGCCAACTCCGAGCGAGTTACAACTGATATCGATCGATATCCTTCCATTCAATAGCCTCGAGAGGGTCGAAATTCGAAATGTCACAAGTCTTCCCCCCTTAAAGAAATTTCGTCCTCGAAATCTGTCACTTTTCAATTATCCCATCTCATAAGGTATAGATGCTTCATCGCATTCCAATTCTTCAAAATAACTCCGTTCCTTATTAAACCATCGCAATCATATGCTTTTGACACTCATGCCATTTGACGTATTACTCCCTCCAAATGTTTTCTCATACTATCAGAGATTCAAGGACTTTATCAACTTGCCCTTTATTATCCAAATCGAGGTATAGCCTTCTCGGTTCCACTTGAAATCTCTACTAATTATAGCGATTCATCAACTTTCGTGGCCACATCTCTTTCTCTTGTTGACATGTCTAATGCTCGACCACACGTTAGATTACTTCAACCTTCAATTCATATCACCGATAGTATTAAGGCAATCTTGGCACACCTTTGTGCCATCCCAAGGAACACCTTAATTCCCCATGTTATATTCATTTTCAAAACCCCTTAGATATCAGGTTCCAATCATGGCAATATCTCAATTTCTTTCTGACCTTCGGGCTTGATATTTCAGATAGCCATCAAACTAGCCACACGGGCAACTTTCAATTTAGAAATTGAATCTCTTATTTCCCAAGGGAAGGTCTGTCCCTCTATCACCGATTACACAATTCTGAAGTATAAGCATCCGCCAGTTATTCCACCCTTCCTTAGCGATATGTTTATCGTTGTAACAATATTTAGGTGACAGCTTCGTTCCTTGTGCTTTCCCACCAATTTTCTTTAGGCAGTTCATGCTCCCAACCTCTTATAGTTCACATAATTTCAAGGTATTTCTTTATCAAAGCAACGCTCTTATAGTCACAAGTAATTTCATGCATCAGCGTTGCCTCTTGTTTAATTCCTCTCTAGAAACTACTACCTTATTCTCTCGTGATAGATATTGACTTGAAGTCTTATTCTACCCACAATGTTTCCTGAAATTTGTCGCAAGGACAAATGTATGTCAACTTCAATCATGCATTAAACATTCCAACTCATATGGCCTTACTACCACGACGTACATACAGTATCCATTTCAAATCGCCTTGTTATGCCTCAAATTTCCTTTCCACATCACATCACTAAGATTCTCTCGTCTCTTTTGATTCTAAACATGAATGCCATTACCAGCGTAATCATCAACTCGACTCAAGTCCTTGAAAACTTTTTTCATGTTTGTTCATTCATTCGTGTTACATCTCTTCCTTAGTTCATTTCACCAATGGGATAGCTTTTGTGGGAAATCTCCCTACGGTCTGTTTATTGCACTTCATCAATCTAAGGAAATTTCAACTTCCAGCAACCCACATCGACTCTAGTCGATTTATCACTCATTCCAATCTTTAAAGGATTTATCACTTATTCTAATACGTGAATCTTACTTCATCGAGTCCATAACTTGCGCTCTTCACATTTAGCGTACAACAGACATTTCCTTGGAGTTCATAGAATACTCTCAAAACTGTTCATATTTCTCATGACTCCTTAAATGATTTCAATCATCGTCTCTCAAGACGGTAACAGTCCATCCAATTATTCCTCGGATGTTCAATCCGACTATTATCAACTTGTTTCCACCAGGTGCCGAATCTTTCAAATTGTTCCTCACACTTTCCATTTGAGAGCTCAGACCTTGGTTCTCTATTGTCACTGGTCTCCTCTAGGACCGCACAACATTTTATTTATTCTTGTCACTCTTTCCTCAAGAAGCATTAGTGCTTTAGCCTCTGAGTTTCATAACTCGCTAATGCAACCTTATCCTAATTCCGTCCGTTCCACTAAACGTCGACATCCTGTAATTCAATATTGTCTATAGGATAGTATCTCGGACTTCACTATCAAGTATCATTCACGTTCTACATCTTCTTTCTCAGTCTAGACACTCAACACAATACTAAGATAATTCGAACTTTTTCTTCCTTTTACACTAGGGTCTCTTGCCCTATGAAAGAAATTATACGCTTTAGTAGTATTCTTTCACTTTGAATCCACCTTGTACTTCTTATTTCATAAGACGCCAATCTTGGAGTCTGCACCAACGGCGATGCCTCTACTCCAAGATTCAAATGTCATCATGCTTGACGTTCTTCTTCTAGTGGCTCAGTCACCCCAAGTGACAAGATCTATTTGTCCTTAGTCTCCACCAATTCACGTATCAAATACTCAATCGATTACCTCAAATCATTCTGCAATTACACTCTAAGCGCTCTTTTCGCTTACTCAACAATTCACTAAAATCACAAGTCACTAGGACCATTACGTCCATTTGCTTTTCTTTTCATCAAAGACAATCTCATGGTCCAATCCCCCTTTAAGAACAACGCCCTATTTTTTAGGGAAAAACAACTCATGATTCCATTTTTAATGGTTCCAGTGCAACCAACCAATCCCAATGAATCATTAATTCCAAGCAAACTAGCATGCCGATTTTTCCTTGACTCCATCCATAACAGAAGAGACGGGCCATTTTTCACCATGGGTCTTACGCCCCAGATAATCAACCATTTCTCATGGGCACGTTCCATATTCCATAATGAACATCTCTTTGCTCGTAATCCATGAGCAGGAGTTCTATTATTCATAAGTCTTCCGATCATTCTCTCTTTTACTAAGTCTCATTACCAATCCTCAAAATCAAGAATAATAATTAGCCATAAGGCTTTCAAATTCCAATCCACTCAGGGATTTACTTATCTTATTCAAGGTCCTTGACCACTTTTATCATATGCTTAAATGACCTTGAGAACTCTGTCTCACACTAGTCGATCATCCTCTGATCCTTGTAAAAGTATCAGGATCCAAACAACATTTGCTCTCAAGCAATTTCAGGAGGATACTTTCCATCAAACAACTCAACAGAGGTATTCAAGGCAGATTTCATGCCTTTGAGGAAAACTTTTCCTTTGGTGACCTTTCAATAACTATCAACAGCCTCTTAAGGCTAAAACTGATAGGGTCACTTTCTTTCCTCAGTGTACCTAAAACCTCTAAGGTTTCCTTACCAAGATATTTAATCCAGAGAAAGACAACCTCAAATCTCATCCTTCCTTCAAACTCAATCAATTTCAACCTTATACATAGCTTCACAAGCTTTTCAAAACTCTCGTGGTCCTTCCTACGCATTCAATTTAGAAAGGATTAACTCATAGTCACCTTTCTCGTGACTTCCATCACTTTAACTCATCAGTACTAGCATCAGTCGTCTCAGCGACTTGGGTACAATGGCAGCTCCTTCTAGAGTCTGTCTACCCAACCATTTTTCTCATTTCCATTTAAAGTTCTCACAACCCCCATTACACTTGGGTCTCGCACGATTAACAAAATCGAGCCATATTCTCTTCCACGACTCATACTCTAGTCGCTCATCTTTACTCAATTCTCATGATCCTTCTCAGTTCTTGGATCTTCCACACCATGTATACTCGAGCCAAGTGCTTCTCTAGCGACCATACATTGGTCGTTCAACCTTATTAGGTTCTCATATAACTTGAACTACTATGATTCCTTCCAGAAATCAAAGACTTAAGTCGCTCATCAGTCATCTCAGCGACTTGGGTACAATGGCAGCTCCTTCTCTAGTCTATCTACCCAACCACTTTTCTCATTTCCATTTAAAGTTCTCACGATCTCCCATTACACTTGGGTCTCGCATGATTAACAAAATCGAGCCATATTCTCTTCCATGACTCATACTCTGTCGATCATCTTTACTAAATTCTCATGATCCTTCTTAGTTATCGGATCTTCCACACCATGTATACTCGAGCCAAGTACTCTTCTAGCGATCGTACCTTGGTCGTTCAACCTTATTAGGTTATCATATCACTTGAACTACTATGATTCTTTCCAGGAATTAAAGACTTAAGTCATCCACTCAAGTCCGACAGTTTCAAGCTGCTCATCTCATTATCTTTCACCAGCAAATATCAGTTGTTCTGGCACAACTCTCAACTAGTTGCTCATTATACAAAGATTCCAAATCCTCATCAGTCAATGACTATTTAACAGGTCAACCTCAATAAGGCAATTTCTCAATTAACAGTCATTACTAGGCAATCCCCAACTAGGCTAAAACTCAACTAGATCAACACTAAGAAAATTTCAAGGCATTACTTCTATGAGTCAAATTCTCATACTATAAGCATAAGACATCTGCCACTCTGTCATAAACACGATAGGCTATCTCATTTTCAACAAGCATCAGTTCAACGGGTATAAACCCCATATGCCGTCTAATCTCTCAGTTAGACCTTGGTCAAGCCAATCACATAATGCCACTTATAAAACATGCCTAAAATGCCAATCACAACATCACTTTTTTTTCAAACGACATCCACTGCCAAGCACAAAGCTTTTAACCATGCCACTCACAGTTATCATTTCACATGCCATGCCACTTTCAAACATTCACTTGGGAATCCATCTCGTGCCATACATCTCTTAACCACAATTGAACTCAACCTGATACCTAGATTTTCCCTTGTAAGTTATGACTTGGGTCATTCCTGCCTCTTGTCATCTTAGAAGCTTGTCAGGAGCCATTCCTTATCCGGACCTCTTTGTCCTGGCAATCACTCTCCGCCCTCATCAGACTTGGCCGTTGCAGGTTGTCCCAAGTCATACATCTACGAAGAAAGTCTCGTTTCACACATCCCATACCATGCTTCATTATAGTTTATAGGTATCTCATCCACTTGTTCCATACAAAACAGCAGTTTATTAAGTCCAATAGAGATAAGTTCATGCATGCACCCTCATCAGCTTTAGTTTCAAAGCCACAAACACATGCACATTATGTTCATTCTCACTACTTGTCATACCACAATCGTTTCCACATCAAACCTTATCCATAGAAAACCTCTAGTCCACAAAGAACATCGCCTCTCACAAATTAATTGCCTATATTCAACCATATACCTAAAGTCTAGTCGCTATTCAAGTCAAATCCACATGCATTCGATCACAACTTATCTTTAATCTAAATACTCCTTCCTCGCTTCCCTATATACACCTCATCTCATACCATCTAAGGCTGTCAATAGAAATTGATAACTAAACCATCAAGATACGACGCAATTCAAACATGAATCCACTAATACCAGTCGTCTCTTTATAATTCATATTCCCCAAGTTGGATCATTGACAAACCACAATCGCAATCATATAATCCAATCAACCCCTTATTCATAAGTTATTCCCTAGCAACCTCAAATCCAATCATATGACTCCTCAATCTCTTCTCACTTCCTTATGAGCCTTAATCATAAAATCACTCATGATCATCAATCAAAATCAACTTTAGAACCATTAGAGTGCACAAAAGTTCAAGCCTACAATCCTCAGGATTCAACAATCCATGCTTAACCCTAAAGGTCTCACTACCTAATTATCCTTGAGTCATCGCTCTTTATCACTCCAAACCTCAATCACAATAGATCGAGTTGACCTTACTCTGATACCACTTAAACGGGGATGTCACGCCCCAAACCTGTCGAGCACACGTACATCCCACCAAGCCGTTGATCATCAATTATCTCCCAAGATCCCTCGGCCAATCATATAACAACTTGACAAAGAAACAAGATCGCAGAAGCCATAAAACTACTCCGTACAATTCTATCATGAGATGACTCAGGACAAATAGTATACACTTCTTATAAATAAAATTCTCCTCAGAAGTTACCGCAGTCAAGTATCCAAAATTCAATTCCTAATTCCTCAAGATTCAAATACAATCCCTAAGGCCACAAAATTCATAAAACTATTTATGCCACTACTTCATTGAGAGCTCATCCTCATCACGCCTGTATTTTCATCTTCAAGGACCTAAAAAAAAATTAATTCCCCACTAGGGTGAGATATACATATATCTCACCAAGTGAAACCTAAATCTAGACCTGAACACCAGTCCCCCAGATCACTCATAATGCTACCAAGATGTAAGCAATCAACAATATAATGTCGCATGGCACCACCAAAACAGGGTCATTAATAACCAAGCATGAATAAAAAATACAATCAACCACACTCAACTTCGGGGTCTCAAGCTCAAAGCACAAGCATCATGTAATTCGATACACAATTGTCATCACTTTCTCGTTTTCCTCACGTACTCCTCTGGCACTCTTGCCAACTAACATCACTGGGGCCACAAGCCAATCGATGTCTTAGTATCACTAGGGTCACAGGCCAATCGGTACTTTCAAGGCCCGCAACCAATTATCTTAGGGACTCACAGCTAACGTGATCTCCGGGGCCACAGGCCAACGATCACTGGGACAATATAGCCCATTCATATAGCATCGACATTATAGCCATATATATCACATAGGCATCACAACCAATTAAACAACCAATGGCTCAATAGTCAAATATGTCATTAAGGCATATCACAGTTCAAACGTCATGCTATGACATTCAAGTCATGGAATCCATCACCCAATCAAGCAATTCAAGCTATAGGCTTCACCAAGCAATCAAATCATTCAACCACTCTATCTAGTAGTTTCCTAGCATTCAGATAAAGGTTTAGGAAACACTTACCTTGATCGATTAGCAAAACTTCACATCAATGGATCCTTTTCAATTCCACAAGTATGCAATCCACCAAGAATCCCTAGTTAACTTAGAAAGGTTCATTAATTTTGAGTCAAAAAGCTGTTGAATTCTTACTTCCATTAAATCAATTCTCCCAAAACCATTCAAATGGCAACTCAGGATGCCTTATTGCTCAATTGACTACATGAAAACACTACCGCGGATCCTCAATTAATTCAGTTCACATAGCCATATATACAAGGTGGGATACAACTTGGAGTTTCATGTCTCAAATGGCCCTTAAATCGCTTATATATCACAGTCCACTTCACATACTTTCCATTAATACCTCACATCACGTCTTATGGGATATTATGAGTCAAAATTGAAGTCACAATACCCTTTGATTAGCCCCCAACAAAACTGGCCAGAACAGGTACCCCCTAAAATAGAATTGATTTTGAGTTCAATCCGTTCAATTAAGCCATAAATCAATTTCAAACTTTAATCCATCACAAAATCAACTCACCACAATCTTAATATACATGTTAAGGGAGCTCATCGAAGATTTGGAAGCAAAATAACACCTCAAAGACCTTTGAACAGCCCAGTTCCTTTACAATCCTCACACGGTCAGAATTTATCCGACTTTATTCACCTTTGTCAGCCATAAAAACACCCTAAATCCTCAAGAAAATAATCATACTTTCTCAGCCAATTCAATTACTAGATGTGATGAAGATCTCACCCAAAATTTGAGGTCATTTGAAGTCCGAAAGCTATCAAAAACACAGCCTCTCCAAAACCGGGTCAGATTTTGACCTTTGCCCACTCAAATAGACCTACGGGACAAACAACTAGGCCAAATTAAGCTCATAATCCTTCTTAGAACAGAAAGACGATAATATTTAAGATGGCGATAGTTTTTCTCAATCCGGTGTCGGACGATAAAGTTATGGCCGAAACAGTGAGCTGGTTTCTATCTGTCCGCGAGGAATCCATTCGGCCGAGAGAGAGGAAGACGAAGAAGATAGTAGGAGTGAAGGTGGCCAGCCAAAATGAAGAGCGAGAGAGGGCATTCCATCCCAATAATGCACTTTGGTCAATTTGATAGGATGGATAATTAATGAGGATTTAATGCTTGGCCTTCTCTTTGATTGACACTTGGTAAACTCCTATTAGTTGCTCCATTGACTTTGACTTCCTTTGACAACATCCGTACACCATTTTCGACAACCATATAGAGGGTTAAATGACCAAAATGACCTTCTAAATTTCTTAAGGCAAAGTCAAAGGTCGAGTGGCAAAATGGTCATTTGGCACTTTTCGTCCGAAATTTCATTTTTCTAGTATAAACCATCCTCGATGAGGCGACGTTCAATTCAATTCAAATGTTTGAATTCCTCAATTTTCAATACCCAAATCTCGAGGTTCAATTTCATGTTGAACTCTCGTTGACTATAATTCCAGTTTATCTCAAACTGACGGACGACTATTGCAGGCGCTACGCGTATCGACTTGGGATTTTTCTTAAGCCTTGGCGACTTTGATTGTCATGTAATTGTGAGGGTTTATAGTTCGTTTCTTCGATCATGATCATCAGAATCGATTTAGGAAATTTTCGTAAATTACACGTTCGTTAATCGGAATCACTCGAGTCCCAACGCATAACGCAAGCAAGACATTCCATTATCGTTCTTAGATCGATCTTTGCCAGCCCAAGACATTCCCTCGACAATCCTTATGGTCAAAGTGTCATTTCTCATTCAAATTTCCCAAGTCCACGTACCTGACTTCTCGTTAGTCTTTCCCTTTTGGTTAGTTAACTCGGGAGTGGCCAACTCCGAGCGAGTTACAACTGAATTACACCAATCGATATCCTTCCATTTAATAGCCTCAAGAGAATCGAAATTCGGAATGTCACACATTTAATCAAGGCACAATGCAAGCTTCATTTTACAAATACAATCATATAAAGTTACATATCTAACTACAACCAATTCTTGGGTAAAACTCCATTTCCTCCAATGGCTTCTACGAATAACAACCCATGACAAACTCGAGTTTCCATCATCTGGGACTTGAAAGAAATATTATCTCACAACGGTATAAGATAAAAATCTCAGTAAGTTAAACCTAACCCTAAACTATGCTGTCAGTACCTCAAGACACCTTTTGGAAAACAAGCATTTTGGAGTTAAAACGTTGACATGGCAAAAATATGGCATCACAATCAATTGGATTCAATTGCAAAAGTCCATGAGTAAAACTGAGATTCATACTATGACAGGATTTTTAATTAAAATAACCACTCTCGATGCCCTTTTTCAAATCATGAGGCATTTCTCATCACATATCACGAGTTCACGAAAAGTAATTCTCATTATGTATCTCAATTCTATGCCTGCGTAATAACACATCAGGTTACGTAATGCTTCTCAGGACCCACGTAATAACGCATTAGGTCATCATGTACTTGGCAAAATTCGCATCATAATACATTAGGTTATACTTCTCAATGCCCGTGTAACACGCATCAGGCAGTCCGCAGAATAACGCATGAGACTTGTGACATTCTGGTTTTCCTTGTAATTTCGAGACTTGTCTATGAAGATATATTTATCGATGTATTTCAGTATTATCTCGCTTAGATTTGATCAATCTTGAGTAAACTAACCAAAAGGGAAAGGCTAACGCGAGACAAGGTACGTGGGCCTAGGGGACTCAAATAGGAAATGACGCTTTGACCATAAGGATTACCAAGAGAGTATTTAGAACCACTAAAGGCCGATCTAAGAACAATTTAGGAATGCAATGCTAGTGTTATGCGATTGGAACGCGAGTGATGCCGCTTACCCAATGTATAATTTGTAAAAAAATTTCAAGTCGAATAATGACGATCGAGACCGTCGGAGCTAGTAATAGACCCCGTAATTACATGACAACCAAAGTTGCCATGAACTGATGAGTCCTAAGTGTGATGAGAATCACAGAATCGATACGCGTAACGTCTACATGAGCCGCCCGTTAGTTCGGGATAGCCTGAAAATTTCATTTGATAGAGAATTGACCAAGAGATTGGTCTCAAAATTGAGAATTAGAAAATAAAGAATTCCAACGTTCTAATCGATTTGGGCGTCACCTCATTGAAGGAAATTTAAATTGGAAAAATCGACGTATCGGACGACAAAAGTAAAATTACCATTTTGCCCCTCAAGGTTTGGTCTTGCCTTAGCAAAAGAAGAAGGGCATTTTGGTCACTAACAAACCCTTAAGGCTGCCGAAAATTGGAGGGCTATGATAGTCAATGAAATTTGGATATTATTAATATGAGGACATGTGTCAAATTTTGGAAGTCAGGCATTAATTGGATACCTTTTTACCTATCATTCTTTGTGTTGACCACCCAAATTGGTGTGAAGCCTTCACTTTGCCCTTCTTCAGCCGAAAACCCCACTCTTCTTCTTCTTCTTCTTCTTCTTCTTCTTCTTCTTCTTCTTCTTCTTCACAAAGCCTCTTCACCCGACCAACTTTGCCCGCTGGATTCGCCACCCATGACCGACACTTCTAGCGACCATCCAGCCTCGCGTCGACCACCAACAGAACCCTCGGCCTCTCCCCTACAAACTCTCGGTGGTTGTTCGGCCGTTGGACATCAGAGGATCTTCGACCAGCCACAATCCCAAAATCAGACAAATTTGGACGCAACTGGGGGTAAGTCTTCGTTCGACCCTTCAAGACTTCGTTTTGCTTCAAATGTTCGGTGAGGATCTCTTAACTTATAGTACTAGTATTATCTGAGTTGAAATGGTGGATTTGATGGAGTTTGGAAGGATAACCAAGGCCGTTTTTTGGTGATTTCCCAAGGACAGGTATGACCGCTAGTGGACTTGTGGAAATCGGGACTGTTTGTGGGCTTTTGGATGTAGACTCGCTCCGAAATCTTTAGTGAGACTCTTATAGACATAGAACAACATGTTAGCAAGTGGATTATGTGGTAAATCAAGGTTTAAAGTTGAATTATAGGCTATTTATGGAACTAGAGGGCAGAATCGATTTCTGCCCTATTTCAGTTGGCATAAATTGAATTTTTAAGGACTGTTTGGGATGTTGCATTGCCTTAATTTCATCGTTAGGACCTACTAGGATGTTAATTGAGATGATATTGAGGTGTTTGCCTCGCGAATTGGCGAATTGAAAGAGAAAAATTGATTAATCGAATGAATTTATCTAGGTACGTGGCTGCCCTATTTTGGACCTCAAAAGCCGAATTCTTGGGGGAGTGTTTTTAGAAGGATTTCCATTGACTAATTGAAAGGTAAGGAGTTCCTAAGCCTTCGTTAGGAAGATAGGCCTCTACTGGATGAATTGGGATTTATTTGGATTAATATTTGTGGAGCTATCGTGTTGAATGTTCATTGTTGATCGAGGTGATCAAGCGCGATTCACGGGTACTCCTTAAGATTAGAAAGTGTTATTCTCATAATTATGTGGTTGCGCTAGTTCTTAACTAATGTATATGTTTTGAGTTTGATATAGCATGGTGAGTGGTCAATCTTGTTATTCGCATGCTATAGATTCATTTTGAGAATGATTAAATTGTACTTGATCATAAAGTTTTGAAAGGAAGTAAAAATGGTGAGTTAAAGGACTTTTGGCATCCTGATGCGTTGAAACGCGAGGTTGAAATGAATGATATCCTGATGCGTAGAGATGCGAGAAAAGACTATACAAGTGTCGACACAAGCATTGAATGACATTGAAAACTGGAAGCGTTTAACGCGGGTTTGTGGATTGTCATGATCTGAGGTATTATGACACGGGTCAAGCCTGAGACGTTTTGACGCGGGCAAGGTTGATAAAAATAAGCCGTGGTATTAGCACATTGAGCTTGATCTCGTATCTTCTTGCATGTCTTGAGTTGTGAGTTATATGTTGTCCAAATGGTGCGTCTTGATGATTGTTTATCATATGTCTTTTTATGCTGCACTATGACTAATGCTTGCTTTTGCTAATCGTTGACATGCCTTTGCTCATAGTCTTCATTTGTGTCTGGGTATACTGTCAGCCTAACTTAGATTTAGGACTTAGCTTACTAAGATGTAAATCTCACCCCATCGGGGGACCTTTCTTTTCAGATCCCAAGTCTTGAAGGATGCTGCCGACCCGCTTAGGCGATCTAAGAAGATTACCGCCTATTTTGATGAGTTTTCTAATGGTCAGGGTACTGTATACATTAGGAAATGTACTGTTGTTTGGGTCGATGAGGGAGGGAAGGATTGGAAGCCACATAGGTTCGAGCCATGGTTTCATAGAGTCGGCGATGATACTACAAGTCCCTTGAAGCCTACGAAAGTACCTCGAGGTGTGGTGCCCAATTGATGTCACCCCATTCGTAGTGAGGTTGAGGTGGAGCTATCCGTAGTAGGATCGTGGAATGTGTCAGAGAAAATCCCTACTGTTAAGGATGAGGTTGAAGTGATAGAAATTTCTACATTAGAGTACGAGCTGGAGAATGCCATGGAGTATGATTTTGTGGAGGTGTGCACTAAGACCTTCTCCGATTACCACCCGGTTGAGGACAAGGATGAAGGCGTAGATGAAGCTAGTAGTTCATCTTAGGTGTTTTCTGATCTTTTTGGGAATTGTCTTTTTTAGGTGGCTTTTGTTGACATGTTAGCTTTTGGGGACCCATCTGAAGGTTTTAGTTTGACCATGGATCTTTGTGTAATCTCGGGTTTATATTATGTACAAATATGTTCTCATTACCCCAAGTTCTTTTTTGCTTGTTTGGAGATGTTTGTTTATCTCATTCTTGCACGTGTATTTCATATCACATGTACCGCGTGGGTCTATCATGGGACTTGAGCAGTTAGGTTCGGATGTTGCAAGCTCGCGATAGGATGCGGAGCATGCCATCCTCGCTTGTTTGGTATCAAACCTAGGTCAGATCTATCTAAGTTGATTGAGGATTGTAGTAATAAGGAAGAATGAGTTGGGGTTGACCGGGTAGCGAGATTTTAGGAGGTTCGTTAGAGTTAGACACGGAATGCATGTCATATGAATTGGCGCCTGTGGTTGGCATATTGTATTGGCATGATTGTGGTAGTTTTATAAAGATCAAGCTTCGTACAAAGCACTAGATGTCATTCATGAGTATTGACTTGTTGAGCGAATGATTGTCTCTAGTATACTAAACTACAGAAGTGGCTGGAATTGAGATGTAGTTGCGAATATTTTATTGATGTACGCTTGGAAATAACTGTGAGAATGATCGCCTTGTTGTGACTGATGCTTTTAAGGTATAGTCAGAATCATAAGGCTTGACTAGATAAGTAAGTCTCTAATTCGGTAATGGAATTATAGTGGTCCAGGTATGGTAAGCATAAATCAGAATGAGCAACCTGCCTAAAAGACTTGGAAGGCCTAGGAGCAGAGCTTCTAGCTCAAGACCGCCCATGACGAAAGATCTAAGAATGGATGAAGTACTGAGAGCATTAGAGAGGATTGGCGATCTCATAGACAGACAAACCCAAGACAGTGATGCTACCATCGCTCAAGCTGTGGGAGCTGCCATAACCACTGCAAACGCAAATAATTGCAACAATAGAGGTAACAGGAATAATGGCGACAACGACCAAGGTAATGAAGCAAGTAATGCCTAGGAAGAAGGGATTGCAGCTAGGCAAATGGACCAACTAGTCGAGTAGTTTATTAAGTCGAAACCAACCCAATTCGACGGAACTGGAGATCCTGAACTGGCACTAAGGTGGATAGAAAAGCTTGATTGGGGTTCTAAGATACACTGACGAAGAGAAGGTATGGTTGGTGGTGTACCAACTGGAAGGTACCGCCAACGATTAGTGGAGTGCCACCAAGAACGGAGTGTTTCTGGAAGGAACTACCTTGACTTGGCTTGCTTTTATAACTGCATTTAACGACAAGTATTTCTCTAAGATTGCGCGCGAAAGAAAACAACTGGAATTCCAACAGCTGCGTCAGAATCATATAACGGTAGACTAGTATGAAGCTGGATTCGCTAGATTGTCGAGGTACGCACTGAGGTCAGTAGAGAACCCACTGGAAAAGGCACAGAGGTTTCGAGACTGATTAAAACCCGAACTTTGCAGTCAAATGGTGGCCGCCCTAAACTTGAGAAGGAAATTTATGAGCGGGGAAAAATGATAAAAAGAGATATGAAAGAAAGGACAGCCACATCTGGATCGCCGTTTAATTCATTTTGAGATAATTGTTAGACAGGTAAGAGACCTATGGTTGGTAATAGATGTTTCGTCCCTCTAGTGAGAAAGAACATTGAGAAATCGCCGCATCAAACAAACTGGAACTGCCGCCTCTATGGTAAGAGGCATGGTAATGGCCCCTGCCCAGCTAGGCGGGACGTGCTTTAAATGTGGTCAGTTGAGCCATCATATGAAGAGTTGGCCTAACCAAGCTCTAAGGACCAGGCCTCAAGGGCAACAACTACAGGCAGGATCGTCATCTGCAATCCCATCGAATGATTAGAACCGACCCCCAGCCCAAGGGAGATTTTCCGCCGTGGCACGTAGAGAGGCGGAAGAAACGCCTGGCATGGTCACAGGTATGATTTATTTATGTGATCAAGTTGCTTATGCATTATTTGATCCTGACGTTTCACATTCTTTTGTGTCTGCTCAGTTTGCTAATTTGGCTGATATGAAATTGAAACTGTCGAATGTGATATTGCTTGTTACCACCCCGTTAAAGGATAATGTATTGGTCTCACTAGGATATGCATACTGTAAGATAGCTATTGGTGGTAGCGAAAAAAGTATAGATTTGGTTGTTGTCGCAACCAGCCTTGAGCCTACCTAGAAGGTCCGGCGAGTTTAGAGGTATTATCATCGGTCAATGGCGTGGATTCTCCCAAGTCCTATCTCGTGTAACGTCGAATTTCGTTTTACTGCTTAGCAAACTAAAATGCTATTTAAGAGTCGCCACTAGCCTATTGGGGTCGGCTAAAACCAATCGAGACATGAGAGTGTTATCTCAATTCCTTCACGACCAGAGCTTCTGAGTTCGGCGACTTGATTACGCTAATTAAATAATTAGCGCCCTTTCGGTACCTAGCCAATTAATATTCCCTAAGGTGACCACACATTATGCATATCATTTTAAGCTTATTAGGCATCTAACCAGTGCTAGATGATCATGCATGATATTTTTCTGTCATTTCGTGCAATTACCTATTTATCCTTAACCTAACATTCAGAAAAGTGATTAACAGGCAATTTTCAAAAGACATTGTTATAATAAACAATCAATTAGGTAAATATGCCAAATATAAATTGGAATAAGCGCATGTAGACCAAATCTATAATGGAGATATTTAAAGAAAGTAACTCCGACACGTGAATTGAATACACAAAAAATTGGACTGGATTGGACATCGGTCTTCAATTACCAAGCCTCGATGGACTATCATTTCCGTGGACATCGCTGTTGATCCCCACATCGGAAGCATGTGCATTCACTCAAAGTAAATAATCAACAACGTTCAGTTAAAAGGAGTATCTCGCATTAAACTCTAATTACCATGCTAATCTATCTGTCGAAACATGCTAATAGCGAATCATTTATCAAAATATTCACATGCAAAGTTTACCTAAAATAAAACGTGACAAATATATGAACAAGCAAGCATATAAAGCCTAGTTTAGACAAAATAGGCAAATAGAGGCATTTCCTATCTATTTTCTGAAACTTTTTATTTTTTGAGGAATTTTAGGGATTTTTCTATTTTCTATTTAATTTTATTTATTAATTATTACAACTCAAAAGTACCCGGGCTCGGGTCGGGATCAGGTTCTCGGACCCGAGCCCGGATCACGTCGTTGGACCCGATCAGGCCCGAGAGAGTACCCGAACCGGACCTGGCCCACACAAAAGACGTCAGGCCCATTCTTCCTTGACCTGATTGAACTGGGCTTATACCTCTTTGGGGCCCAACTTCTAAACTTTCTTGCAATAACACATTTTAGGCTCAACAACTATTCTCTTCTTTTCGCAGCAGCCCATCCGATTCCGCCCACAACATCCAAAACGTGAAGTGGCCCCATCGCTACTATTCATCGTCGTCCTGGTGCGACGCCATCCTCTCTTCCACTGCAGCACCCGACGACGACACTGCACCTCCGACACTGACCGACTCTGCCGTACGCCTTGCCACCGCACCATCGGGACTCGCTCATCCGCACCATCGCCGGACTGTGCACCCTCCACCGAGCCTCCTAGACAACGACCGGCTCTGTTCACCGAGTGCCAAAATCGTGATGTCAAGATCTGATCACCGCGTCGCCATCTTTGATCTAAGTCACCACTTGCGCTGCCACAGGTCCGAGTCGCCCAGCAGTCAGGTACCACTTGCACTCCGCTATCAGTCACGTTCGCGTCGCAACCTTCGGTGGCTTGATCCCGCTGAACTGGTTCGTGGAGGTGTTGACAGTCGTCGGGGCGACATCGATGGACGGACATGGAGGATGGAGTGGTCAGCCAGGCTTCGAGATGCTCAAGACTGCACCTCTCCCTCTGCTCTTATGCACGCCGGTTGAACGAAGTCGCCGCTTCCGGGATCCACTCGCGTGCCGCCACTGGTTCAATTCGCGTCGCTTCTGCCATCGGGATCCACTAGCCACAGCATCGCTTAAGTATTCCTCGCCACAAGCGCCGTCTCCAGGTCCCGCTCGTGACGCCGTCTCCGGACCGAACGAAAACAAAAGAAAACAAAAACAAAAACAAAACAAACAAGACAAAATAGGACTAGGACGATAGTTGTCGTCGTTGGCTCGCGTGCCGCCACTCCGCGACCATGCTTGTCAGACCCGGAGCGACTGGAGACCCACGAGCTCTTGCTCAGACACCGCATGCATCGCCGCCGGGCGGACGCCAACCTCCTTTTCTTTCTTCTCCCCTCTCTGCCTCCTCTCCATTTTTCGGCAACTGAAGAAGAAAAAAAAACCCTCAATATGTTGTAATTTTAACGCGAAAATTACCAGTATCTTGCAAATACGTCAACGCAAAATCTCAAAAATAATAACGATGAACAATAAAAAACACCAGATATAATGTGGTTCGGTCCGAATGTCGGTACCTACATCCACGGGGAGAACCAGCAAGAACAATCCACTATATTGGAGAATTAGATTTACAATCGCTCAATACGCTCGTGTTTCCCGCACATAAATTATACACAATCCCAAATTGTTTATAAACAGACAAATCTCAATTGAATATAAAATAAAACTAAAATAAACTCACGAACGAAGCGTAAATCTTGACCGTACTGCTCCTCTTCTTTTCGTGCGACTGTGTCTTGGAACGAGCAAAGAAGAGAGTCTTTAAAATCTTTTCTTTTTGGATCTCTATATACCTCGCGGCTATTGCAGGATGCATACAAGAAAAAAAAACCTTACTCTTTTGTTTCCTTTCTTGGACCAAATATATACCCAAATAATATATAATATTTGAGTCACATCTTTTGTATTCTAATGTAGATATCAAATTTGTAATTAAAACTCGTCTAAAATACGCCACAATTGTTTCGGTCAAATATTGAATATTTAAACCAAAATATATATTCGCGGACGATTTAAACTCGAAACATATTTAACAATTTTCCACCTTGACTCGATGTTTGAAAGCCAACTCATAGTGCTCATCACTCTCCACAGACGCCAATAGTGCTCAAGCAAAACTTGAGTTTTGCCAAAGTAACAGACTTAATCATCATGTTCGATGGGTTCTCTACTGTAGCTATCTTTCTCACAACAACCTTACCTTTCGCTAAAATATCTCGGATGAAGTGATACATAATATTGATATGTTTCGTCCGCTCGTGATAAACCGGATTATACGCCAGAAATATCACACCTTGGTTATCACAGTATATATCAACACTTTTCTGATCTAACCCAAAGTCCAAGAGCAAACTCTGTAACCATATCGCCTCTTTCTCTACAAAGGTCAGTGCCATGTACTCCGGCTCAGTCGACGACAAGGCCACGTGGTCCTGTAGGGACGCCTTTCAACTAACTACACCACCTACAAGCGTAAACAAGTATCCTGCTAAAGACCTGCACTCATCCAAGTCACCTGCATGAACAGAATCCATAAAACTAGTGGTTTCATATCCATTACTGTCCCTCCGGTACATTATGCTAACGTCTGATGTCCCCTTCAAATATCTGAGAATCCATTTAACATCTTCCCAATGAGTTTTACCAGGACACTTCATATAACGACTAATTACACTGACAACTTGTGAAATATCAGGTCTAGTGCATACCATAACATACATAATACTACCCACTGCACTAGAATATGGAACACGGGACATATGTTCCTGCTCCTCCTCAGTCTGCGGTGATAATTTAACTGAAAGTTTAAAGTGCTTCGCTAATGATGTGCTCACAGACTTCGCTGACTGCATATTAAAATGTGCTACAATCTTCTCAATATATTTCTTTTGAGACAGGCGTAATAATCTTGCATTTCTGTCACGCAAAATCTACATTCCCAATATTTTCTTTGCAGCACCTAAATCTTTCATCTCAAGCTCAGCACTTAACTGCCTTTTCAGCGCATCAATATAAGACATATTCTTAGGTGCTATCAACATATCATCAACATATAGCAATAGATATATCAAAGACCTATAATCCAGTCTTCTAAAATAAACACAGCTATCCATCTAACTCTTAGAATAGTCCTAACAAGTCATGAAAGCATCAAAGCGCTTATACCACTGCCTAGGAGACTGTTTCAGCCCATATAAAGATTTCTTTAATAAGCAAACATGATCTTCCTTATCCGGAATAACAAATTCCTCTAGCTGCCTTATGTAAATCTGCTCCAACAACTCACCATGAAGAAAAGCCGTCTTTATGTCAAGCTGCTCTAACTCGAGATCCTGTGCAGCAACTAAGTCAAGTAAAATACGAATAGAAGTATGCCTTACCACAGGAGAAAACACTTTATTATAGTCAATGCCCTCTCGCTGCGTAAATCCTTTCGCCACAAATCTTGCCTTATACCTCGCTGCCTCGACATCGGAAATGCCTTCTTTCCGTTTGTAGACCCATTTGCTTCCAACAATCTTCTGACTCTTGGGTACTTTAACTAGCTCTCATGTCTGATTTCGATGGAGTGATTCCATCTGTTCACTCATAGCCCCTAACCGCTGCGACGACTCAGCACTAGCCATCGCCTTAGAATAAGATGAAGGCTCATCTATCTCCACCTCGTCACCTACAGTCAAAGCATAAGCAGTGTCTGTATACCATAACGTACCGGTGGTTTTATTTGCCTTCGTTGTCTACCCTCAACTAGAGTATGTTGTGACTGTACTGGTTATTGACTATCACCATCTTTAGGAACTGCGGTCCCATCTGCAAATTAACATCTATTACCTCTGAGGTCTCCGGAGTCTCCACCTGAAGCTCTACTTCACTACTGACTCCATGATCTGTCTACTTTGCTGGTAATGTCTCAAGACTCATTTGTTGAAGTATTGCAGTCTCATCTAAAATTACATCTCTGCTGATTATAAAATCGGGTGATCTGGGATCAGTGCACCACGGCCAGTAGCCTTTCACCCCATATGCATAACCCAGAAATATGCACTTCTTTGACTTCGACTCAAGTTTACCATCACTAGTATGAGCATACACAAGACATCCGAATACTCGTAATCCGGAGTAATCAACAGTTTTTCTCGACCATACTTCCTCTAGAGTCTTTCACTCAATAGCAGATGATGGAGATCGATTAATCAGGTAACACGCCATGTTCACTGTTTCGGCCCAAAATTCCTTGCCTATTTCAGCATGCAATAACATGCTCCGAGCCCGCTCAAGTAAAGTTCTATTCTTTCGTTCTACCATGCCATTCTGTTGTGGTGTCCCAAGTACTGTGCGGTGTCTAACAAACCTTCTTTTTCGCAGAACTTGGTAAAATCTTTACCACAGAACTCCATGCCGTTATCGGTTCTTAGGCACTTGATCTATTTATTTGACTGCTTCTCAATCAATGCCTTAAATTTCTTGAACCGATCAAACACATCAGATTTGTGATTTAGAAAGTATACCCATACTTTCCTTGAATAATCGTCGATAAATGTGAGCATATAATGGGCACCTCCTTTCGAAGGAACCAGAGACGGGCCCTAGACATCTGAATGAATATACTCAACCAGTTGCTTGGTCGAATGAATACCTGCAGTAAACTTAATCCTGCGTTGCTTTCCAAAGATACAGTGCTCACATAAGTCTAACTTACTTGTCTTCTGATCCTTTAACAACCCCTTATCACTCAGCATCGTCATACATGCCTTACTCATGTACCCTAAACGCATATGCCACAAACGAGTTAAATCAGAATCTGAGTCACTTGATGAAACTGCAGCGGCTCCTGTCACGGTCTCTTCCAGTAGATGATAGAGAGAACTCACTTTCTTCCCTTTCATCACTGTCATGGTACCTCGAGAAATCTTCAGTATTCCATCTTCAGCGGTGTACTTACACCCGATATCATCGAGTGTCCCTAGAGAAATAAGGTTCTTCTTGAGCTCCGGTACATGCCTCACGTCTGTCAATGTGCGAACCACACTATCATGCATCTGAATCCGAACTGTCCATATCCCAACAACCTTGCAAGCTGCATTATTCCCCAACAGAACTCTACCACCATCTGCAGTCTGGCAAGTAGTAAACCAGCTCCTATGAGGCGTCATATGATAAGAATACCCCGAATCTAGCACCCATTTGTCTCTTGACGAACCTGTAGTCATACACAAAACAACATCTGCATCACTAGTGCTCTTCTCAGTAATGTTCGCCACACTGACTGTGGCCTTCTGCTTATCACCTCTGTTTCTCAGCTTATGACAATATTTCCTAATGTGCCCCTCCTCGTGACATTCAAAGCACTTCACGCGTCTCTTGGATTTTCTATGGCATGATTTAGACCTGCTTTTACCTCTGTTGCTGCTGGACCCCCGCTGTTACTCTCCACCCCAAATCACTAGTCCATGCACTACATCCTGCACCAAACTGTCATCTCGCAACTTTCGCTGCCACTCTTTAGAAAACAAGGCGAACTTTGCCTCTTCTAAGGTAATCGTAGTATGCCCCTGCAATAGAGAATTAGTAAAATGCTCCCATTACTCTGGTAAAGAAGCCAACAACATCATGCCTTGCTCTTCATTTTCAAGAGTCTTACCAACGTTCTTCAGATCCATCATGAGTTTATTAAATTCGTCTAGGTGGATTCTGATAGACGTACCTTCAGTATATTTGAACTGGAACATCTTCTTCAACATGTACAAGAGATTATTCAAACCCTTCTTTACATAAAGCGACTGAAGTTTTGCCCACAATGCTGCGGTATCCTTTTTTTCGCCTACCTCTATCAACATTTCATCCGATAAATTCAACAGGATTACACTCCTAGCCTTCCTAATCAATACATCTTTATCAGCATCTTTCATCGATTCGGGCAACTTAGCCTTGCCCTTCAATGCTTCTGCCAAACCTTGAGTTGTTAATAACGCCTCCATCTTGAGGCTTTATAACCCAAAATTGTTCCTCACGTTAAATTTCTCAATTTCAGCTTTCACCCCAGACATAATTTAACAACAGAATTTTCAGATAATAATCAAACAAGCAAAAGCCTCAATTCACAATCCAGAAATCTAACCTGGCTCTAATACCAATTGTTATAATTCTAACGCGGAAACTACCGGGATTTTGCAAATACGTCAATGCAAAAACTCAAAAATAATAACGATGAACAATAAAGAACACCAGATATAACGTGGTTCGGTCCAAATATCGATACCTACATCCACAGGGAGAGCCAGCAAGAATAATCCACTACATCGAAAAATTGAATTTACAATCGTTCAATACGCTCGTGTTTCCCGCACCTAAATTATATCTAATCCCAAAATGTTTATAAACAGACAAATCTCAATTGAATATAAAATAAAACTGAAATAAACTCATAAACGTAGCGTAAATCTTGACCGTACTGCTCCTCTTATTTTCGTGCGGCTGTGTCTTGAAATGAGCAAAGAAGAGAATGTGCAAAGTCATCTCTTTTTGGATCTCTATATACCTCGCGCCTATTACAAGATGCAGACAAAAAAAAAGTACTTACTCTTTTATTTACTTTCTTGGACCAAATATATACATAAATAATATATAATATTTGAGTCACATTTTTTATATTCTAATATAAATATCAAATCTGTAATTAAAAATCGTTCAAAACATGCCATAATTATTTCGATCAAATAGTAAATATTTAAATCAAAATACATATTCACGCGCACAATTTAAAATCGATACATATTTAACAGTGTACTTTATTCCTAGCCGATGCTTCCTTCTCGCTCGACTTGTTCACACCAACTTCTCAGCCAAAACGTACAGAAAGCTTCCCACCAGGGCCTACTGGCCGGGGCCATCTCTTCCAAAGTCGACCCTCACCATTGACGACTACGAAGAGCGGCGTTGCCCGAGCCTTTGGCACGCCCAGCCTTTACACGTCTCTTCTCCAAACCTACTCGCCGGCCCAGAGATGGTGGCCACAGGATGAACTCGATGCAAGAAGAACGGACCTGTTCTCATGTTAGAGCAACGGCGAAAGAAGGTACGACGGCGGGTGGACGATCCAAAATCTTCCCCTCCGCCCGTTCGGATCCCCTGAACCCTTTTTCCTTCTCTCCATCTGGGACTCCCCCAAAAGGAGAACCCTTCGCCTCCCCCTCTGTTCTTTCTTCATCCGTCATCTTCCCTGCGAGGTAGCGACGCCTTTTCTGAACAGACCAAGAGCGCCAACCTTTGGACGCCGAGTGATCTCCGTCGGCCGCCGGACTGACCCGTCGCCGGAAAAACGACGCCCAGATTTCGTTCACGCTGGCGTAGTCGCTGGTTTGAGCTCCTGTGCCGCATCTGGTCCGGTTCGCTTCGCCGCTGAATGCCCGACGCGAGATGGCCACTGCCACCCCTCCAAGAACTGCTTCCCTTCTCCTTTTCTTGTCTTGTTTCGCCTCTTCTCACACGTTTTTTCTTTTGTGGATCCGCCTGAATCCCCGTTTGATGGACGTGCATTGATGGGGGGCCACGTGAAGTGTACAGTGAAAAACCAATGATGTGATTGTGTGCAGGAAAGAGAAAATGTGTGCACGTGAGGGGCAAGTGGGCTGATATATTAAGAAATGAGGGAGATGGGCCATCTCGCTTGGGCCGGAGAGGAGTGGAGAACGAGTCTGATGGCCGGTAGACCAAAAAGAAAAGTTTGGGCCTAAAAGGAAAAAGACGGGAGGCCAGCCCATAAGAAAGAATGCCAAACTGGGCGCACAGGTGGGCTGGTCTCATAGGCTTTTATTTTTTCAATTTTTCTGTTTTATAATTTTTTTACTTTTCTATTTCGCAATAAAAAAAGAAAGGATGCATAATTAATAAATTGGAAATTCTACTACTACTACTAATAATAATAATAATAATAATAATAATAATAATAATAATAATATACCGGATTGCCAAAATTAGGTGTCAACAGTTGTGTTAACTATGTACGACTTTGATGTGATTATTGAAATGTATTGGCTAGGTAAGCAAAGGACAGTAGTTGATTGTGGTAGCAGGGTAATCCGTTTTATCCGAATGGTCGCCCTAATTTTGAATTTATGGGAAGTCGAGGAGGAACCTCGATTCCTTTAGTCGCATCGCTTGAAGCGACAAGACTGTTAAGCGAAGTATGTCAAGCTTACTTAGTCGCAGTAATGGATACGACTACCGTGGAACCTAAGTTAGAAAGTATTCCTGTAGTGTGTGAATTTCCTAATGTATTTTCCCAAGAATTGACAAGACTGCCACCGGAGAGGGAAATTGAATTTATGATCGAGTTAGCCCCTGAAATGGAACTAATCTCGAAGACACCTTATAGAGTGTCCCTATCGGAGTTGAAAGAGTTAAATGTGCAAATACAAAAATTGTTAGATAAGGGATTCATTCGACCAAATGCTTCACCGTGGGGAGCGCCAATGTTGTTTGTGAGGAAAAAAGATGAATCCTTGCGCTTATACATTGATTATAGTCAATTGAATCAAGTAATTATTAAGAATAAATATCCACTGCCGAGGATCGATGATTTATTCGATTAGTTGCAAGGAGTTTCGATTTTTTCCAAGAGAGACGTGAGGACTGGTTATCATCGGTTGAGAATTAAGAAAGAGAACATACCGAATATAGCTTTTAGAACAATGTATGGTCATTACGAGTTCACCGTCATGCCTTTTGGGTTGATTAATGCTCCGGCTGCATTTATGGATTTAATGCATCAAGTGTTCAAGAAATTCTTGGATAGGTTTGATATAGTCTTTATTGATGATATTTTGATTTACTCAAGGAGTAATGAGGAACACGAAGGACACCTGAGGATTGTCTTCTAGACTTTGAGGAAACACTCACTTTACGCTAAGTTTAACAAATGCGACTTCTGATTGAATAAAGTAGTGTTTCTTGGCCATGTAGTATCTAAAAAAGGAATTGTTGTAGATTCTACGAAAATTGAAGCCATCATGAATTGGCCTAGATCTACTACGGTTACGGAAGTCCGGAGTTTCCTAAGACTGGCAGGTTATTATCGACGCTTTGTGAAAAAGTTTTCATCCATAGCCATTCCGTTGACGAGATAAACTAAGAAAGAAGCAAAGTTTGAGTGGACGGATAAGTGTGAAAGAAGTTTCCAAGAACTTAAGCATCGGTTGACGACTGCACTAGTATTAACGATTCCTTTAGGACGTGGAGGCTACGAGATATATAGTGATACTTCTCTAAAAAGATTAGGCTGCATGCTAATGCAACATGGAAGAGTGGTCGCCTATGCATCACGACAATTGAGACCTCATGAGATAAAATATCCAACTCATGACTTGGAATTAGCCGCGATTATTTTTGCCTTGAACATCTGGAGGCATTACTTGTGTGGCAAAAAATTTCAGATTTATACAGATCATCAAAGCTTGAAGTACCTCTTTTCCCAAAAGGAATTAAATATGAGACAATGCCGGTGGATGAAATTGCTTAAAGATTATTATCGCGATATTCTGTATCATCTTGGAAAATCGAATAGGGTCGCGGACGCACTTAGTCGAAAATCAAGCATTGCTTGTCTGTTGGTTAAAGGATGGTCTTTACTCGAAGGACTAAGAGACTCTGAATTCAAGCTAGAAATTTCTCAATTGTCTAGTTTGGTAACGATCTTGAAAATAGAACCCGAAATTCAAGAAAGGATAAAGGTTTTGCAAACCACAGACCCGAAAATTCAGAAGATCCTTAAGATGGATATAGCGAAAAGAAAACTAGAGTTCCAAGTGTTAGAGAATGGATTTTTGAGATTTTGAGGGCGTCTATGCGTCCCCAAAGACGAAGAGCTTAGGGAAATGATCTTATCTGAAGCTCACAAAAGTAATTATAGTATCCACCCAGGCAGTACGAAAATGTACCAGGACTTACGTCAACATTACTAGTGGAACGGGTTGAAAGTGGATGTGTCTAAATATATGGCAAAGTGCTTGAAGTGTCAGCAGGTAAAGACATAACATTGTAAGTTTGGTAGATTGCTATAACCCTTAGAAATTCCTGAATGGAAATGGGAGCATGTGACTATGGATTTCATGATGGGATTACCAAGGAGTTAGAGAGGTCATGATTCGATTTGGGTAGTCGTTGACATATTAACCAAGTCTGCGGATTTCATCCCTATGGGAAAGGACTTTACAATGGACAAATATGCCGAGCTCTATATGCGTCATATAATATGACTGCATGGAATACTCATAACGATTACGTCGGACAGAGATCCTAAGTTTATGGCGAATTTTTGAAAGAATCTTCAAGATGCTATGGGAACCCAACTGCAGTTCAGTATGACGTATCATCCACAAATATATGGACAATCGAAGAGAACGATCCAAACGCTTGAGGATATGTTACGAGCGTGTGTTATAGACTTCAAAGGTGGATGGGAGGACCAGTTGCACTTGACAGAGTTTGCGTATAATAACAGCTGTCAGCAGAGTATCCAAATGGCACATTTTGAAGCGCTGTAGGAGAGCTTGCAGAACTCCGATTTGTTGGGATGAAGTTGGAAAGAGAAGTATTACAGGCCCAGAGTTGGTAGAAGAATCGGTGGAGGCTGTGAAGATAATACGAGATGGGCTGAAGACGGCACAAAGTCGTCAAAGAAGTTATGTTGACAAACGACGTAAACCTTTAGAGTTTCAAGTTGGTGATCACGTTTTCCTTGAAGTATCACCGATGCGAGGACTATCTCGGTTTGAAAAGAAAGGGAAACTTAGTCCAAGGTACGTAGGTCTTTTTGAGATTTTGAAACGGGTCGGAACCTTGGCTTATAGACTTGCCTTATCGCCCAACGTATCTCAAGTACATAATGTCTTTCATGTATTGATGCTAAGGAACAAACCAGACCCGACGCATGTGTTGGATTATGAGACTATTGAAGTGGATGACAAGGTGTCGTACGTGGAAAAACTAATCAGAATTGAAGATCGAAAGGATCAAGTTCTGAGAAACAAGATGATTTTGCTGGTCAAAGTAATTTGGGAGCACAATGGGACCGAAGGCGCTACGTGGGAAAGCGAATAAACGATGAGGCGTCAATACACCAATTTTTTTGAATAGCTGGACTTATTATAAATTTCGAGGACGAAATTTTTGTAAGGGGGAAGAGTTGTGACATTCTGATTTTCCTTGTAATTTCGAGACTTATCCATGAAGATATCTATCGATGTATTTCGATTTTATCTCGCACGAATTTGATCAATTTTGAGTTAACTGACTAAAAGGGAAAGGTTAACGCAAGACAAGGTACGTGGACCTACGGGACTCAAATAGAATTGACCAAAAGGATTGCCGAGAGAGTATTTAGAACCATTAAAAGCCGATCTAATAATGATTTATGAATGCATTGCTAGTGTTATACGATTGGAGTGCGGGTGATGTCGCTTACCCTACGTATAATTGACGATCGAGACCATCGAAACTAGTAATAGATCCTCGCAATTACATGACAACCAAAGTCGCCATGAACTAACGAGCTTCAAGTGTGATGAAAATCACAGTGTCGATACGCGTAACGTCTATATGAGTCGCCCATTAGTTCGGGATAGCTTGAAAATTTCATTTGGTAGAGAATTGACCAAGAGATGGGTCTTGAAATTGAGAATTGGAAAATAAAGAATTCTAACGTTCTAATCGATTTGGGCGTCGCCTCATTGAAGGAAATTTAAATTGGAAAAATCGACGTATCGGACGACGATAGTAAAATTACGATTTTGCCCCTCAAGGTGTGGTTTTGCCTTTGGAAAAGGAGAAGGGCATTTTGGTCATTAGCAAATCCTTAAGGCTGCTGAAAATTGGAGGGCTATGATAGTCAACGAAGTTTGGCTATTAATATGAGGATAAGTGTCAAATTTTGGAAGTTAGGTATTAATTGGACATCTTTTAACCTACCATTCTTTGTGTTGATCACCCAAATTGGTGTAAAGCTTTCACTTTCCCCTTCCTCAGCCGAAAACCCCACTCTTTTCTTCTTCTTCTTCTTCTTATTATTTACCATTCTTTGTGTTGATCACCCAAATTGGTGTAAAGCCTTCACTTTCCCCTTCCTCAGCCGAAAACCCCACTCTTCTTCCCTTCTTCTTATTCTTCTTCTTCACCAAGCCTCTTCGCCCGACTAGCTCTGCCCGCCGGATTCGCCGCCCATGATCGCCACTTCTGGCAATCATCCAGCCTCGCGCCGACCACCAAGAGAACCATCAGCCTCTCCCTTACAAACGCCCAGTGATTGTTCGGCTATTGGACACCGGAGGAGCTCCGGCCAGCCACAATCCCAAAATTGGACAAATTTGGAAGCAACTAGGGGTGAGTCTTCGTTCGACCACTTCAAGACTTCGTTTTACTTCAAATTTTCAGTGGGGATCTCTTAACTTAAAGTACTAATATTGGCTGAGTTGAAATAGTGGATTTGATGGAGTTTGGAAGGATAACCGAGGTCATTTTGTGATGATTTTTTGGGGACAGGTTTGACCGCTAGTGGACTTGAGGAAATTGAGACTGTTTGTGGGCTATTGGACGTTGACTCACTCCGAAATCTTCGGCGAGACTCTTATAGACATAGAACAACATGTTAGCAAGTGGATTATGTGGTAAATGAAGGTTTAAAGTTGAATTATGGGCTGTTTATGGAGCTAAAAGGCAGAATTGATTTCTGCCCTGTTTCGGTTGGCATAAACCGAATTTTTAAGGATTGTTCGGAGTGTCGTCTTACCTTAATTTCGTCGTTAGGACCTACTAGGATGTTAATTGAGATGATATTGAGGTGTTTTCCTCGCGAATTGGCGAATTAAAAGAGAAAAATTGATTAATCGAATGAATTTCTCTAAGTACGTTCTGCCTTATTTTGGAACTCGAACGCCGAATTCGTGGGGGCATTTTTTTAGAAGGATTTACATTGACTAATTGAAAGGTAAGGAGTTCCTAGGCCTTCGTTAGGAAGATAGGCATCTACTGGACGAATTGGGATTTATTTGGATGAATTTTTGTGGAGTTATCGCGTTGAATGTTCATTGTTGATTGAGGCGATCAAGTGCAAGTCACGGGTACTCCTTAAGATGAGAAAGTTTTATTCTCATAACTATGTGGTTGCGCTAGTTCTTAACTAATGTATATGTTTTGAGTTTGATATAGCCTGGTGAGTGGTCAATCTTGTTATCTCGCATGTTATAGATTCATTTTGAGAAGGATTAAATTTTACTTGATCATGAAGCTTTGAAGGGAAGTAGAACTGGTGAGTTAAAAGACTTTTGGCACCCTAATGCATTGAAGCGCGTGGTTGAAATTAATGATATCTTGACACGTAGACGCAGGATAAGACTATACAAGTGTCGACACAAGCCTTGAGTAGTATTGAAAATCTGAAGCGTTTAATGCGGGTTTGTGAATTGTCATGGTCTAAGGCTTTATGACACGGGCCAAACCTGAGGCGTTTTGACACGGGCTGATAAAAATGAGCCGTGGTAGTAGCATATTGAGCTTGATCTCGTATCTTCTTGCATGTCTTGAGTTGTGAGTTATATATTGTCTAGATGGTGCGTCTTGATGATTATTTAGCATATGTCTTTCTATGTTGCACTATGACGAATGCTTGCCTATGCTGATTGTTGACATGCCTTTGCTCATAGTTTTCATTTGTGTCTGGGTGTACTGTCGGCCTAACTTAGATTTAGGAATTAGCTTATTGGGATATAAATCTCACCCCGTCGTGGGACCTTACTTTTCAGACCCCAAGTCTTGAAGGATGCTTCCGACCTGCCTAGGCGATCCTAAGGAGATGACCGCCTATTTTGACGAGTTTCCTAATGGTCAGGGTATTGTATATGTTAAGAAATGTACTGTTGTTTGGGTCGATGAGGGAAGGAATGATTGGAAGCCGTATAGGTTCGAGGCATGGTTTCGTAGAGTCGGCGAGGATACTATAGGTCCCTTGAAGCCTACGAAAGTACCTCGAGGTGTGGTGCCCAGTTGGTGTCACACCATTCGCGATGAGGTAGAAGTAGAGCTATCCGTAGTGGGATCGCGGAATGTGCCAGAGAAAACCCCTATTGCTGAAGATGAGGTCGAAGTGATAGAAATTTTTGCGTCAGAGGACGAGCTGGAGGACGCCATGAAGGATGATTCTATGGAGGTGCTCACTGAGACCTTCTCCGATTATGACCCAGCTGAGGACGAGGATGAAGACGTGGATGAAACTAGTAGTTCATCTTAGGGGTTTTCTAATCTTTTTGGGGATTGTCTTTTCGAGGTGGCTTTTGTTAACATGTTAGCTTTTGGGGACCTAGGTACTTGTTGTCTTTTGGTTGGTCTCCGATCTTCCCTAACCCATCCGAAGGTTTTAGTTTGACCTTAGATCTTTGTGTGAGCCCAAGTTTATATTATGTACATATATGGTCTCGTTACCCAAGTTCTTTTTTGCTTGTTCGAAGATGTTTGTTTATCTCGCTCCTGCATGCGTATTTCATATCACGTGTACCGCATGGGTCGTATCTTGGGACTTGAATGGTTAGGTTCGGATGTTGCGAGCTCGCGATAGGATGCAGGGCGTGACGAGACTAGGATACTACCCGTGTAATAATGCATCAAGTTAGTAATCCTTACTTGGCCAAGTGTAATATCTCGCGTAATAACGCATCAGGATAATTCAAACCCCACGTCAATTCACCTCAGGGTACAACTTGTATTTTATAGACCTCTGTCGATATGCCTCAGGTTGAATCCCGCGTAACAACGCCTTAGTATTTACTTAAGCCCCGCGTTTAACGCATCAAAGCATCACATGAATATGTACTCATGAATCAATCAATCATTGGCCAAATGAATCAAAGAGCACACATCATAACTCAGTCATTTCTCATTATTTCATTACTTCATGATCGAGTATAACTCGATCAAACAACAACTGGTAATTTACTCTAAAGACCACTCATGGCCGAGCCTACACAAGGGCATGGTATCAATTCCTCAACAAGGAAATCAATCAAGCAAGTTGTTCTTTGGCCTTAATTTTTCATTTGAAAACAAACTCATGAAACTCAAACATTTCATTGCCAAATTAAGGCACACAGCTCAAGCACATCTGGCTAAGTAATTCAAGCACTCATTCGGCTATCAAACACTCACGTGCCACACACATTAAACATCTTTGATGCCGAATGCAAAATCAAGCTTTTAAGCGTTCAATTGAATCGAATTAATCGACGCATGCCACATTTCACACATGATACCTCAATACCAAATAATCACATCCTTGATTCAACACTTTTTAGGCATGATAGCAAAATTTTCAATCAAGAACAAGTCAGCAAGCATCGCCTTTCAATCCGGTTAGTTTGGTTTCACCCATTTCATACCAAAACAACCTATAAATCTTCATGAATCACATTCTAATTTGTCCTTTAGTAACCTAACTTTCTAATAGAGGGTTAGGATTAACTTATCAAGGAAATTGAGCTAAAGTCCACAAAAGCCTACTTAGAGTTCACGGCCAGAAGTGGTCCAAATTGGATAGGTTTGTCCTCTTGAAAATCTAAGCAAAAATCAACCACTAAGTCTCATCAATTTCACTCCAAACTTCAACCAATAGCTCACTAACATATTAAGCTAAGATTTTGAGGCATCTTACCATTCAATCCAAGCAAAATTAGTCCTTGAACAGCCTTCAAAGTTCACGGTTCAATCAGGTGTTCTAATCTATTCGATCCAAGCAAACACACCACAAACGGCTATCAAAACCAATTGAATCTTTAACAAACCTCAACCATCCACCTCTTAACTTGTTAATCTAAGCTTGTGAGGTTCCTTACCTCAAGAATCAGGCTAGAGACCCTCGGCAACGATAATAAGTTCTCGATTTTTTTCTTGAATAGACCGGTCCAGGTTTTTGTCCATAAAAAAACAAGAAATCCCATTATAATTTATCCTCAACCTCAATTATATGCTTTTATATGTCTTAAATCAGTTCAAGGAAAGCCCTACTGAAGATTGGAGTGAAATGAGTTCAGAAATTCTACTTAAAGCTCTTGGATTCAAAACTGACTAGCCTGACCTTTGCTCCTTCAAATTGCTCTACAGAGACAAACGATTAGGTGGATTTGGACTCATAATGCCTTGTTAGAACGGCAAGACGATAAGCTTTCTAATGGTAGGTGGCATGCCTTAATCCGATGATGGACAAAGAAGTTATAGTCAAAACAGTAGTCGGCGATGGTACCGGACAGTGTTTCGACGAGAGAGAAAATAAAGGAAAATGTGAGAAAGGTGTGGGGGAGAGGGTTTGGCTGAGCAAATGAGGGGGAGAGAGAGAGAGAGTGAGAGGTTTCCTCCAATCTTCCAATTGGTCAAAAGCTTAGAATGATAGTTGGATTGGACTAGCAATTAATGCTAATTGGATAACTTGCTCTAGTAATGACACTTGGCACTTAATAACTTGAAGCCAATTGATCCATTTGCCCTCAAAATTTTGGTCAAGATGGGGAGAGTAAATGACTAAATTGCCCTTGACATATCCTAAAGCAATAAGCATTATCCTAAGGGCAAAATTGTCATTTTCAATCTTCAGTCCAAATTTTACTTTTTCAATTTAAATTGTCCTTGATGAGATGACATCCAATTCATTTCAAATGTTAGAATCCCTTATCATCCAATATCCAATTTTGAGGATCCATTTCATGTCAATAGCCTCGGGAGGGTTGGGATTTGGAATGTCACACTTCTTTAGCAAAGAAGACTATTTTTGTTAGCCACAAAACGCTATTTTCTCAATTGAAACGCGAAATGATCTTATTATGAATTTCTTTTATTTTAGTTTTGTTGCATTTCAATCAGCTCGTCGTCATCCCTAATCATGCTATAATGATCAAAGATACTTAAAGTAGTACCCGATTTGAAAATGAGAGATATGAAACCTTAATATTCAAATTTCATGCTACAATGATTATAACTTGTATTAAAGATCAAAGAGTCCTAAGGACTGCAGTGGCCACTAGCTTCCCTTGGTTCCTCAATTAGCTTTAAGCCAATAACAAATGCCAAAAATCATCGAATCACTCAATCATTTCTTAAGGAATCTGCTAGCTTGACAGTACCATGAGTTATTACCGACCCCACTGATCTCCCAGTCAATAAGAACTTTATACAAAACACACGAAAATGATGTATGAATTTACGGTGGAGTTTGTATCATACCTACAATACTGTCAAGGAAGCATTTTCATTAATTAATTTGTCGAGGTTTAGCAAGGACGTCGTTTTATAAGATTATCACTTTGCAATAGATATATAACTTGTAATGTGTTGATTGGTATGGGTGGACAAGTATGTCGTGACCAATCTCTTATTCTCAACTATATACACACTGTAACATTCTGATTTCCATTCGATTTTAGGTTCATTAATGAGAAGTGTGTATCTGGAGATGTATTTCAGTCTTATCCCGTTCGAACCTGATCAATTCGAGTAGACTGACAAAGGGGAAAGGTTGACGCGAGATGAGGTACGTGGACTTGGGGAACTCGGATATGAAATGACGCTTTGACCATAAGGATTGCCGAGGGGATATTTAGAGCTACAAAAAGGTCAATCCAAGAACGATTAAGGGATGCCTTACGAGTGTCATACGATTGGAGCGCGGGTGAGGCCGCTTAACCAACGTATGATTTGTAAATTTTTCCTAAATCGGACGGTAAAGATCGAGAACTTAGGAGCTAGTAATAGACCCTCACAATTATATGACAACCAAAGCCACCATAAATTGACGAGCCCTAAATGTGATATGAATCACATGGTCGATACGCGTAATGTCTGCGAAAGCCGCCCGTCGATTTGGGATAAGCTGGAATCACGTCTGATAGAGAAAACTATCAGAAACGAGCCTTGAAAGATTTGAAATGAAAAATCAAGAATTTCAACGTTATTTGGAATGACCGTCGCCCTATTGGAGATTTCCGGAACGAGAAAAAAATGACGTTCTGAACGTCGGGGGTAAAATGACCGTTTTGCCCCCCAAGCTTAAGACTTTGCCCAAGCAAATGAAGAAGGGAAATTTGGACAATTAACCCCCTTGGCTGCCGAAAATTCAAGGACAAGAAAGTGGCCATTGGATTTCATGGAAACTAGCAATTGTCAAGTGTCAAAGTTCCAAGGGCTATGGTCATATCACACTTTTCCCAACTACCAATCAAAGGCCTTTGACCACAAATTGAATATAGCAATCTCTCTCTCCATTCTGCAAAAATTTCGGTCACCACCCTTGGAGAACCGACCAGCACCTTCATTCTCTTCTTCTTCATCCTGCTGCCCGCCCAACCAGCTTCTGGTCTCTCATTCGCCGGCCACCACGGTCACTTTCGGCCACCATCTGCTGACGGCCGACTACCACAACAAAGCTCCATATCTTGCCAACATCCTCCAACAAGAATCGGAGCATTTGGAGCACCGAGGAGCTCGGAGCAAGGATTCTCCCGAGAGTCGACGGAAACTGACTCAATATGAGGTAGGTCCGGTTTCTGACCTGTTTAGTGGCCAAAATCTTGGATTTTTGAGCTCAAATTTCGTGGAGACCTAGTAGACATGTAGATGGTTCTGTGGTAAAAAGTTTGAGATAGATTTGGTTAAGTTTTGACCACGAACCGGCCTTGTTAATCTTGCCTAGAAAACTGCCAGATTCTGTGCTAGGAGGAACCGGCGACTTTGGATGGTTTTCCGGCGACCAATTGACCTCAAATCTTCGGTAAGCCTCCCAAATCCCTAAATAGACATGTTAAGAAATAGATTGATGGCTAAATGAAGGATTTAGGAGTAGATTGAAGGCAGAAAGTACACGGTTTGCATAGAACCGAAATGAACCGATTGGTTCTGTGCAAAACTGAATCTGTTGGAGGCTGAGATGGGTAATTTTGAGTTCCAAATTGGTGTTTATGATGTGATGAGATGTTGAGGGTTGTGTTATGGGCAATTGGGATTGGTGGATTGAGGAATTGAGTATGGAAATTGATGAAATTGGTTGAATATGCTAGGTTGCACATTGAGTTCGACATGGGACATTAGGGGCCGAAAATTTGGAGGCTCAAGAGGAGGAAATTGTGATGTTGCAACCAAGGTAAGAGAATTCTTAACCCTATGTTAGGACGATTGGACTTGATTGGGTAAGCTGAGGGCCGATTAGATCGATTTATGAGGAAATTCCCAAATGTGATAGCTTGATGTGTCCTAAGAGGTTATAGGATGAACGTTTATGACGTTGTCTATGCTTGTGTGATTACCATGTTTGTACGTCATTTGATTTGCCTGCATGCCACAGAATTTATGAAATGTGTTTAAATGACACTTGCCATTGAGTGTGCCTTTGATTTGAGAGTCAAAGCATAAGTCCTGATTGTAGCATGGGCATAGCATGGCATGGCCCTGAGGTGTGTGAGACGTGGGGTGGAAGGTTGAGACCCTGATGCGATGAGGTCGCGGGGTGCAGAATGATTAGATGGCGTCCTGATGCGACAAAGTCGCGGGGCTGAGATAGCCACAGTCCTGATGCAATCTAATCGCAGGATAAAGTATGAGCTCATATACCTTACCTGGGATAGAACCAGGACCTGATGCGTTTACGCGGGTCATCATTGACGGTCTGATGCGTTTACGCGGGCCGAGCCTGAGGCGACTAGTTCGCGGGCTAGAGAATGAGGCAGACAAAGGTTGGTGGATGTGGCGAAAAGGCAGACCGAGTATACATGTGCACATGAGTGTGGCACGAAATCATAAATGTATGTCTGTCTTCTCTGTGTTGTTGGTTATTGAATTGTGATTGTTATACCTATGTGTATATAAGTTTGGATTTGCCGAGTGACGCGACTGCCTGAGTGGACGGTTGGTTTAACCTAGGTTTAGGACCCACCTTACTGAGATTTATATCTCACCCCAATGGGAGTTTACATTTTTCAGGTTCCAAGCGAATGAAGCACGAGCTTGCCAAGGACTGACACTTGAAGAGATAGTTGATCAATTGCACTAGATTGGATTTGTCTTATGATGATATTAGGTTGTACTTTCAATTGGTGAATTGAGAATTGATCTTTTAGTAATTGCTTAATGAGAAAACTTCCAAGTGTGATAGCTGTATATGTCCTAAGTCATCGGTATGTGGTTGTATTTATATAAAGGGAGGTGGCATCGCTTCTGCGCGCATTTGATTAAAGGAGTTGCATGTTATTGGCCGTTGGATCTTGGAGCGTTCATGAATGAATGGCATGGACAGGGATGTTCGCGTGCTCGATGGTTTCGGGGCGTGACACGCACACATTTGTCTTGTAGATGTGTTAGATTTGATAAAAAAATAAATTCTTATAATAAAAATAAACCATTTACTAGATTTTTTTAGATCTTGTCTCGTAACATTTTTGTTCCAAAAAAGTGATTCTGATTAAAACCACTTTTTTTTGAATCTATTCCCTGGATAAGTTTTAGAGAATTATAATGCATTTGATAGCTACATAAAATTTCTATTCTTGAAACAGAAACGTTCTTAGTAGCCACACAAAATATCTGTTCTGAAAAGTAATTTTTTTTCTCAATTTGTGATTTAAATCAAATGATTACATAATCATGTTTGATGATTTCCCTTAAACCCCATTGCGAACCTCTCACACCATAACATCCTTTTGGCCAAAATAGTGATGCTTTAGATTCATTCCTTAGAAGGATTAAATTGTTGTTTTCCCATGCTTCTCTTAAGGCCATGCATACGCCAAGGATGCAAGAAGTGACACTAATTATCTTTTATTGCTCGGAATAAATAAATTCCATCTCTGTGATATAGGCAGCTTAGTTTTACCTTTGGATACAATGTAGATGGTCACTGATAAAGTACAGAACTCCAATAATAAATCAAGTAGGGTTACGAAACATTGGAAGGCAAATCACAAAAAACGGAATTGAATAGTTGAATGACTCATTTCTTATTTTTTGGAATTTTTTGATATTTTTTGGAATGATTTATCCATGAGTGGCAAAATCGTCATTTAGGAGAATCGAAAGGCAAAATAAATAATAAAAAAGAATAGCCAGCCCATCTCATAATTTTTTAGATTTTTTGAAAATTTTCTCATTTTTTCTAATTTTTTGGAATTTTTATGAATTTTCCATTTTTTGATTTTTTAATCATTTTCTGGTTTTTAAATTTTTAATAAAAAATTATCCAGACCGACTTGGGTTGACTCGGTCCACGCCTCGCGGGTATCCGACAAAAGTGAGAGAAGATGTCATTGCCTTTTTCATCATCAAAAGTATTATTTTTCTTGAGAAACAAATTTTTTTGTTTCTCAAAATTGGCTCAAAAGTGTTCCAAGAATAAAATCAAAATTAGAATCAAAATCATTTGTGTTACTAAATATGTTTCCGATTCTTTTTTGTTTTAGGGAACATAATAAGAGGAACAGAAACGTTATTAAATAATCCCTTAGACTATTTGTTTACTTCTATGTCTAACGTCCATCTGACTTGATTTGTAACATTTAGCGACAAGTCTTCTCTCTTGTACATAAGTATTGCTTAGACAGGTAATTATACTTGTCAGCTTGGGCCGACGATTGACGATTTCCTGAGCGTGGTTTAGCAGCTTGTGGTGGAGTGTTCTCCAATGGATTCCCTCTAGTACTGTCTCCTATTCTTGAGGGACTGATGGCTTACCTTCATCTAGAGATTTGACGGCAATTTTTTTGAATTCGACCTCCGGTCACCTTGGCTCGACATTAAATTTCCTAAAGAAAGGATGCCATTGCTTGGAGAAATGATAGGATTTGAGTAATGCATAGAAAGTAAGGTCGAAACGGCGGTCATCAGAGAGATAGATGCGTAGAATTAGAGAGGCTTAAAGTTCTGATACCACTTGTTGAATATCGAAGGTATGCCACAAGAGAAGCTCTTAAGAAAGCAGATGAATGAACTACTTTATTTGCTGAAATCTCCTTACATCCCTTTACATAAAGATGATAAGCTAACTTGATAATTCATCAAAAATATGATAAGCTAACTTGATAAGTTATCAAAACGTAATAAGCTATCTCAATTATTCTATGATAACCTATCTTGATAAGTTATCGAAAGTGTGATAAGCTATAGGTATATTTTACGATAAGCTATAATTATTTTTATGATAAGCTATCACATATTTCTATGATAAGATATCGCTAATTTTATGATAAGCTATCACCAATTTTATGATAAGCTATTGCCTATTTTACGCTAAGCTATCGAATTATTTCGACAATTAATATTTTCTAATTTATTAAATCAATTTTGCGGCAATTAAGTAATGTGCTCGTGAGTGAGTTTTAGTGTAATTATTGATATTGAATTGTAATGTCCTCATTGGAAATAGCCATATAATTTGTCTTACATAATAAATTGATTGGCAATTCTTGGTGAGGTTTGGATAAAATTGTATGTCGAGTTTGGTAGATAAATTGGGTGTGTTTAGTCACATGTAATTTATTTACTATGTATTTAGTCACGTGCCATTTATTTACTACATATTTGATCACGTGCAATTTATTTATTGCATACATGACATGAGAGTTGTATTAAATCGAGAATTCCCAGATAAGCCGGATGACCCCCGTATGAGACGGGCGTGCCTTCGATCGGCTGTAATTGATCGACTGGATTTATTCCTGGAAAAGCCAGATGACCCCCTTATGGAGACGGCGTGCCTTCGATCGGCCGTAATTGATAGAAAGGAAATTCCCATGGAAATCCCCCATAAAAATACGGGGGTACCCTCGATCGGCCGTAATTGATCGAATAAACGGCTGTCCCGGCAAATCCGGAAGACCTCCATGTGTGATCCGGTGCTATGAGTGCCCACAATGATGAGATTATGCTTGATCGCATTATGAACAAGAAAGTGACATGTTCTGATCATGTATTTTTCCATTGCAATATGTTGCTGACGCTAAGTTGTATTGTGCAAGGCGCGTGACAAGGCAAGTCAGATTACACTAAGTTGTATTGCCTTGCAGGTTCTAAATAAATCCAAGCTGAGTTGACCACCTAATTGAGGCTAAGGCCAGTAACTTGTTGAGTTTAACTCATTGCTGTTGTTCTAAATATTTTCAAACCCCCGAGCATGAACTATCCCCCTCTGCTTACTCATTTTGGGGTGCCTATAGATATGGATATCATAATAGTAGAGTATCCAATAGGATTGGGGGAGTTGTATTTGAAGCACATGAGTCTGGGTGGACGAAAGATATGAGATGTGGCAACCACATGAGTTCTTGGCATGGTTTCTTAAGGTTGGGCTCAAGCTGTATGGTCAAATTAGAGGTTTTGACGGACCTCCACCTCCTTATGGTGGCATTGGAGAGGAGATCTGGAATCCTCTCGAGTTGATTCCTCCCGGTAGAGCTGTTACTGATCCAGATACTGGTCTGGATGATGTGGAGAGCGAGTCTCACCCGTAGCCTCCTGCGGGCTATAACTAGTTTTGGTGATAAGCTCTGTATGTTTATCTTTTTGGGGTTGCCTCTTTAGCAGTGAATCTAAGTTAACCCAGCCATCCGTCCATTTTTGAGTATGTGGTTAGTAGGGACAGGCCTAGCGGTAAGCCTATAAATATTGTAGTGCTCCCAGGGTTAACAGTAATTAAATAAAAGTGCTTCTATGGTTTACTGTTTTCCTATTGAATATCCATATTGTCATGATTGTTTGGGGAAGTAAATTGCTTTCGTGTGGGCTTAACTGGAACATAAAAATATAAATGGGTCGGTGACGCGTCTTTAGACGTCACAACTTAACGACTAAGTAGGGATGTTGGCGTTCCTAAGGATGCAGGGCGTGATATCCTAATTTAAATGGTATCAGAAGGTCAGCTCGATTCCAGTTTGGTCGAGATATGGAGTGACAATAAGCGATGAATCTTGGGGTAGTTTGTCAGGAAAAACAATTGTGATTGTGATTGAATCACATCTTATTTTATGTAAGGTGTTTGTTGGTTGCTCACTACTTAAGATTTTTTAGCTTGAGTAAGCGTTATAAGTCTCTAATTCCTTAATTTAATTATTTGTTAGGTTTTGTGAAAATCATGTGAGATGAGTAATCGAAGGAGAGGAGCTCAAATTTGACCTATGCACAAACAAGAGCAGCTGAAAATCCCGACATAATAGGAATCTTGCAGGCCCTGCAGAATATTGGGAATTTGATTTGGCAGCAAGCCCATAATCAAGCAATTGCTGTTGCCACTTCTGCTACCGCTACTATCGTTGCTATTACTGCTACACCTACTGGAGTCCCGTTGGCTAGGAACTAGAATGGGGTTCAACAAATGCATCAATTAGTTGAGCAATTTCTCAAAATGAAGCCGCCAAAGTTCAATGGCATAGGCGATCCTGACGTAGCAATCCTCTGGGTCATAGAACTGAAGAAAATTTTTGCATTCTTAGGATGTTCTGAAGAGGAAAAGGTAATGTTAGCGGTGTACCAGTTACAAGGTAACGCTAGCACTTGGTAGGAAGCCACTAGGGGAAGAATCTATCCCGAAGGCACGGTTCCGGTGTGGAATGCCTTTGTGGAAGCTTTCAATGAAAAATACTTCTTTGACTAGGCTAGGGAGCAAAAAATGACTGAGTTCTAACGACTTCACCAAAACCATCTGTCGATTGATCAGTATGACGCTAAGTTTGATGAATTGTCAAAGTATGCATCAGGATGGGTTGAGAATCTGTTTAAAGAGGAAGAAGATTTTGGGATGGACTGAAACCGCAAATCAGGAGTCAACTAGTGCCCCTGAATCTGAAGGATTTTAATGAGCTATATGAGAGGGCTCATCTAATTAAGAAGGACAAAGCCGAGCTTGCAGTCGCATCTAGATCACAATCTGTACCTAATCGAGATAATCATTGATTTGGGAAAGGACTCGTGATTCGAAGAAAGTATGCCATCCCTCCTAATAGGAAGAATGGCATTGGAAAACCAGCATATAACTCTAATGTCAGGTGTCAATTCTGTGGATGGAGGCATGGGAAAGGCCCCTACCTTGTCAGGACTGGAGCATATTTTAACTATGGACAAAAGGTCATTTTGCGAAGGATTATCCTAGTAGAGGGATGCTACCTCAGCAACCCCAAATAGGAAAACACGCTGAGAATGTTCCGTAGGACAATCAGAACCGACCACAGGCGCAAGGAAGGTTATATACTGTCGCAATAAATGAAAGGGAGGATTCACCGAGCGTGGTTAGAGGTACGATCTCTTTATGTGATCATGCTGCTTATGCATTGTTAGATCTAGGAGCTTCGCATTTATTTATCTCAAAACAGTTTTTTTTTATGTTAATGGAGCTTAAACAAAACCTTTGGAAGTAATTCTTTGTGTTACCACTCCACTAAAAGATGAAGTGCGAGTTATGGTAAGATGTCCAGGCTGCAAACTGATAGTTGGTGGTAGAGAGGAAGTGACAGATTCAGCCGTATTAGCGATGTATGACTTTGACGTCATCATTGGAATGTTTTGGAGGTTTGTGGCCGTGTCGCCTTGCGTCGAAACTTGTGGTAAGTCACCTACGGTTAATTAATGTGTTGGCAAGGAATTTACTTGGTGGAACTGAAATTGGAAGAGTTTTAATGATGGAATCGTGGATTTTCCCTAGGACCAAATTGCTGCTCTATTTCGGTCAAGGAGGAACCAAGTTGGGAGAAAGATTTTTGGTGGAATTTGCTAGCTCGATTGAAGGGTGAGTGACCCTTAAACCTTTGCTAGGACGCTAGGGCACTACTGGATGAGTTTGGTTGATGAATTGATGTGTTAGTGGATCCATTATGCTTGAATGGTCAAGGCCGGATGAGATGAGCATGGACCGAGTCTTGTATGATTACTTGCGATATATGTGAGATGTTCATGGCTGAATTGGTTATGGGAATGTTCGGTTGATGAATGTGCATGAATAGCTGTGTGGAATGAGCTTGCTTGGTTACTAATTGTGGGAAATCCATACTTAAATTGGTAAAGGAATGTTTTATGTGATTGATCGTTTTAGTGTGTGAATCATGCCTTGGATTGTGAGTATTTGACCATGATTGTTCCTAATGCTATAACTCTCCTTGCCTGCCCTGTTGAATTGTACTTGATCAGAAGGTTGTTAAAGAGATGAGTTTTGGATTGTGAACGAAGCACGTTGTATGATGGCAAGCTTTGATTGAATTGAGTTATGAGCCTAAAGGACATATCGAACCCTGATGAGTCAGAACGCGGGTTGCCAATTGTTTTTAGCCTGAGACGTATTAACGTAGGCATAGCTATTGAAAAGAGAATTGAAATCCTGATGTGCAGAGTGTGGGATGTCTTGTTATGTGTCGACACAAGTATCGAAATGACCTTTGGAACCTGATGCGTTAGGACGCGGGTTGCCAAACGAGATTTTGATTAGCCTGATGCGTATTGATGTGGGCTTGGCCATTAGAATTGAAATTGTGAATAGCCTGATGCGTATTGACGCGGGCTTGACCATTGGATTTGAAATTGTGCATAACCTGATGCGTATTGACACGGGCTTGGCCATTGGGATTGAGATTGTGATGAGCCTGATATGTGTTTACGCGGGCCGATTCCTTGAAAAGAGAATTGTGATGAAATGGTATATAAGACTTTGCATATGAACTTGATGCGGGCCTGACGTTATGATGCCTTGGAAACTACGTTTGATTATGCCATTCATGATACCTTGTTGCGTTGCACTGAGTGGTTTAGGATATTTCTTCGATGAGCTATTGTACGCTGCTTTTAGAAGATGTCTGGGGGTACTAATGGCCTGGTCTAAGTTTAGGGTTTACTTGCTGAGATTTATATCTTACCCGGTAGGGGATTAACTTTTTCAGGTCCTTGATGATGGAAATACGAGCTTGATGGGGATGAACTCTCGAGGAAGTAATTGTAGGAAATGGATTTACGTTTTTTGTGGCCTTAGGGATTGTATTTTGTTTTTGTGGATTGGAATTGAACTATTGGTATTTGACCGTGGTAACTAAGGAAGTGTAGTATATAGATATGCGAGGTGTATCCTTTTTCCATCCTAAGTCATTTTATTTTTATTTATGATTATGGTTGTTTCTTGCTTCCATTTGTATATGGATTTTATATGTTGTGGGCCGAAGGATCCTGAGAGTCTATCGGAAAATAAACAGCTTGGTGAGATGTTGGCGCGCTCGTTGGGTTTGGGGTGTGACATCCCCGCTTGCACGGTTGGATGGGAGTCAGAGAAGAGGTGTCGGGGAAGGAAGGCGTTGATGCATAGAAGTTCCTTCGCTTGCACGCTTAGATGGGCAACTTCAAATGGTTACCCCTGACTGGCGAGAATTTGCCTGATCAAGGGAAGTTGCGCGAATACCTCCCCTGCCAAAGAGAGAAATTGATGACACCGTCTCCCCACAAATGATGCACAGACTTCGGGTCTTTTTTCGAGAGCATCGATGATCGATGTGATGATCTACGATTCTATATGAAAGTACTGAACATTGTGTGGATATATGTTGTTGTCTCTTTGTAGCACGAGTGAAATGGGTTTTCTGGACTGAAGTTTCAAGTTGAAGCTTCTAATTAGCATATGCAATAAAGCAAAATGTACTTCTGGGCATTGGAATGTTGTCTTTCGAGGCATGTAATGTCTCAGTTTGATTTGATTGAGTCATAAATCTAAAATTATTCGTGGTAATTATATGATACTAATACAGAGATAACTAATAAAAAAAAAGTTTATGAATGAATTAACAAAACTACAATAAATTTATGTCGTTTTTGGTGATTTTTCTTCCTGTAAATGTCACTAAAACCTAGTCGTTTCCATGCATGTTGTAAATTCATCGTTTGCCAATCAGGAAGCATCAACTCAGTGGTTCATGTTGTTCCGAATCTTTAGGAAAGAATCGTGGAATTTGTGAAAAGAATAGAAAATCATTTCGCGAAGAAGATCAGGGGTCTGTTTGGTAACGCACTAAATCCTCTCATTCCTGTTGTTTTGTTCTCGAGAACAAAAAAAGAAGAAGAAAGAATAGAATTCTGTTTGAAAATGTAAATTGATTTTTTTCTCTCGAGAATAGAAACAAGGAGTAAAAAAAAGTATTTTCTTTTTTTCCGAGATGGATTGAGACCCGATATCCGTCGTCAAATGATATCACTGAACCTAAGAGATTATAATGAGATTTATGGGAGAAGTCAAATGATTGAAAGGGATATGAGGAATAGAAGAAATTCTTCTGGACTTCGGTTTAATTCGGTTAGAGACAACCAAAATCTTGGCAAGGTACCTATGGTGAACAATAGGCGATTTGTTTCCCTAGCCAAGAAGAGTATTGCAAAGCCTACTTATCAGAGCAACTGGAATTGTCATCTCTATGGACAAAGACATGGGAGTAGACCCTGTCCGAAGCAATCGAGAGCATGCTTCAAGTGCGGCAGGATGGGCCATAGGGCAAGGGAGTGTGGACAATGAGATGCAGGCCCTCAATATCAACCGCCACGACCCCAACAAGGACCACAAGTTGGAGGTGCCCCACAAGCCAACTAAAATAGGCCGTCAGCTCAAGGAAGGGTGTATGCAGTGGCACGCAAGGAGGTGGAGGATGCACTTGGCGTGGTCACGAGTAAGATTTCTCTATGTGATCATGCTGCTTATGCTTTGTTTGATGCTGGAGCGTCGCATTCGTTTGTGTCTTCCCAGTTTGCTAATTTGACTGAAATGGAATTGAAATCGTTGGATGTTATGCTGCACATTACAATGCCTTTAATGGGTAAAGTACTTGTTTCGTTAGTATGTCAGAACTGTAAGATAGTTATGGAGGTAGTGCAGGACGGATAGACTTGGTCGTGCTACCCATATATGATTTTGATGTTATTATTGAGATGGATTAATTAGGTAAGTAAAGGGCTATAATGGATTGTAGTAGCAAGGTAATACAATTTCACCCTATCGACCGCCCTAGATTCGAATTCATAGGGAACTGAGGAGGAATCTCAATGCCTTTGGTTTCATCACTTGAGGTGACTAAGTTGATGAATGAAGGATGTGAAGCTTATCTAGCTATAGTGGTGGATTCGACGATTGAGGAACTTAAGCTAGAGGATATAGCTGTGGTATGTGAGTTCCCTGATGTATTTCCTCAAGAATTACGAGGACTACCGCCTGAGAGAGAAGTAGAATTCTCAATTGAGTTAGCCCCTGGGATGGAACCGATTTTGAAGGCACCATATCGGATGTCATTGTTGGAGTTAAAGGAATTAAAGGTACAAATGCAAGAACTGCTGTAAAAAGGATTCATTCGTCTGAGTGCATCACCCAGGGAGCACCTGTACTTTTCATGATGAAAAATGATGGGTCATTACTTCTATACATTGACTATAGGCAATTGAATTAGGTTACTATCAATAACAAGTATCCATTCCGAGGATAGATGATTTGTTCGACTAGTTGCAAAGAGCGTCGATATTTTCTAAGATCGACTTAAGGACGGGCTATCATCAGTTGATGATCAAGAAGAAGGATATACCAAAAACAACATTTAGGATGAGGTATGAGCATTGCGAGTTTACCGTCAAGCCGTTCGGATTAACTAATGCCCCAGCTGCTTTTATGGATTTGATGCATCGAGTATTCAAGGAGTACTTGGATCAGTTCGTCATCGTCTTTATTGATGATATCTTGATTTACTCAAGGAGTAATGAGGAGCATGAGCAACACTTGAGGATTGTTTTACAGATTTTAAGGAAACACTTGCTCTACGCTAAATATAGTAAATATGAGTTTTGGTTGAACAATGTGCCATTTCTTGGCCATATAGTATCTGGAGAGGGAATCTTAGTTGGTCATTCAAAAATCGAAGCAGTTATAAACTGGTCTAGGCCTATGACGATCACTGAAGTTCGGAGTTTTCTGGGATTGGAAGGCTATTATAGACATTTCGTAGAGAAGTTCTCGTCAATAGCCACTTCACTAACGAGGTTGACTAAGAAGGAAATGCGATTTGATTGGACAGATAAATGTGAAGTAGGAATAATCTAAATGAAGATCACTTTATTCTTATGAACATCATAAGTCAAAATATAGTTAAATAGTACTATATCAATATTTATAGATAAAAAAATGGAAAGGGGTTTACTTACAAAAAAAAAAGGGATAAGTATAGTACAAGTGCCGTAACTTTTGTACGGTGTTCACTTGAGTGCCATAGCTTTCAAAACATTCACTTAAGTGCCATAGCTTTCAAAACATTCACTTAAGTGCCATGTCGGAGCATAATTATTCAGATGAGTGTCAATTCCGATGAAAAACGTTCATGTGAGTGTCACGCTATTATTTTATTGGTTTCTGAGTGCCACGTGGATTTTTTTAAAAAAAATTGAATTTTTATTGATTTTGATGTTTTTATTATTTAATATTTAAGAGAGAGAGAGAGAGCGCGAGAAACTATTGATTTCTTGATGGAGGCCAGTGAGGGTTGTCACAGGCCGGCCCAAAGACCAGGGTCAGCTCGCCCTGTTCTGGCGAGGCCGCAACGGGGTGGGCGAGGGTCGCCAGATTTGGGTGAGGACCTCGCACCCCCTTCGGCCTTGGCCTCGCGACGGCGACCGAGGCTACAAAGGCTGTCGCGAGGCTGCCCTGGCCCATCGAGGCTACAGGGGCCTCGCGACGACCCTCACAGCCTTGATTGACGTCGCGAGGCCGAGGCTAGCAGGGATGTGAGGCCCTTGCTAAATCTGCTAAGGGCTTCGTGCCCCACCTGCCCTTCCTCGGCTGTTGGGCCGGTCGGTGGTGGCCGGCGGTGACCCTTTCTGGTCACTATCGAGAATTCTTTTTTTTTAATAATATTCAAAAATAAGAAAATTATAAAAATTTCCACGTGTATAATAAAATATTCTAAAAAATCCTTTCGTCGGCACCACATCAGCTTTTCTGGTGGCCACATCATCTTTTTTTGATTGCCACGTTAATTTCGGCACTCAAGTGAATATTTTTTTTAAAGTTATAGTACTTAAGTGAACGTTTTGAAATTTATGACACTTAAATGAACGCCGTACAAACGTTACCCCACTTCTAGTATACTTATCCCAAAAAAGGAAAAATGTGACAAAAATTAGAATACTCTTTTCCTATTCAGGAAATTGATTAATATTATAAGATATTCCAAATTTGGGCAATGATATAAAACTGAAAACTTGTGAGTAGTATGAGTAATTTGACTTTGTTATGGAAAATTGATGAACTAGATTTAATAAATTGAAACTTTAGGATTAGACTGTACGTTTCTAATAGCTTAGGGACTTGTGGGGATTTGTTCTCTTATTTGATCATAGAAAGGACACTACGGAACATTTAGGAATAGTTCATGGAGCATGCTGAACGAATGAAAAGCTTAAAGACGTCATTGCATATTAAATCAAAGTTTAAGGGTTTTGAGAAAAAAAAAACATTTAAGGAATATTAACGTCATTTTCCTTTTCTTCTAAATCCAAGCGGTAAATGAGAATAGTGACGAATGCAGTGACTCCGGTGCTGCTATTAATTGAATTGACAATTCATCTCGGCGATAAACTCTTGTAGCAACGATCTGAAAAGAAATTTAGAGAATTTTACATCAGGACAAAAGATCCATAGTGGCTGGGGCACTGTATGTGCATCTGTTACTGCTGGGTCAATTCATTACTCGACCACCAATGTTTGTTGGAACTGTCTATGCTTACTGGAATATAGGATGAACGTGCTGGGGCAGTCGACCAAGTGTGAGATGCGGAAGGCGATCAAGAATGGTCTGTTTAAGCCACCAGGGAAAACCACAATCTGAGCACCGCCAGCTCCGGCACCCAAATGCCGACTCCGCCGACACATTTAACTTTCACACGGACACCAATCCCTCTAACACAACCAGAGGTTACGCAGGAGGCCGACCGGGCCCCGTCCTTTGTCGCTAACAAAAAAGGACTGAAGTTTGCGGAACATATAGAGGAAAGGTCATTTGCAAAGGAGATATCAAAATCGGCAATCCGAGTGTAGAAGATGTTTCATTAGCAAAAGGGTCGAATTACAGTTTCATAAGTGTGATTCAACTCTGTGACAAAGGATACAAAGTTACTTACACCTTTAAAGAGGAAAGAAGCCCCGGCAACATCTACTTATGGGACGTCCCGGAGAACACTGCCTTTTTTGTCTATAAAACAAAGTAATCTGGACATGGCACATAAAGGTAGGTTATACAAGCTTATTGCTTATCTCAAAATTCTCAATGCCAAGACTAACCATTTCCAGAATTCTACCTTTTATTTGTTTTCTGAGGATGAAAACAGATACGTAAGACAAATTTTCCCTAAACCCAGATGCCACCCTTAGTTCCTCTGCTTTTTTAGGTTCTCTCCAAATAATCAGTAATCATACGAGGAAAAAAAAAACCACCCTAAGCTAACGTGGATGCTGTTGTAGTATTTTACCCTGTAAAGAGTTCCTAATTGTCGGGCATCAGCTTGCCGACAATAATCTGTTCTTACTGGAAAATCTCCCTCAAATGAATAGAATAAGGATTAAGATCATAGCAGTTAAAATACGGAGCATCACGTGGCAAATGATCTCTCATAAATGTTCAAATAGCAGTAGGAGCTCCCGTGAGCAAATTTTTTTTTCCACATTGGTTCAATCTCTTCTCCACTTATCATAATAACAGCCTGACCCCTTTTTTGTTCTGTTTCTGGCTTAGAGAAGTTCCTAAGCGAATCTCTCCCGGAGCCTTCTAAAATGGTCCGACAATTTCTCAGGGTCGGGGTGGTTTTCTTTGACAACATCAACCTCCTTCCAATTCTCAACCCATGAATGCAGGCGGGGGAAAGTGTTGGGACATAGCAATTTCACCCCAACGGCTTCCTCCGTGCATTCATACCAATAAGCCAACCATCCAAAGGTGATATCCACCAGTCCTTTGTTGTCTCCTCCAAAGAACTTCTTGTCCGCAAGAGCATCATGTTCTAAAGTCCTCAAGACTTCAAGCACTTCTGCAATTGCCTTCTCTCTCTCTTCTCCTTGCGGCATTAGGAACAACTTGAAAAATGAAGGACTCTACTAGAGAGAAACAGACGAAGAAGAAGAAGAAGAGAGAAAATACCTGACGTTAGCTAATCCCACAGGATCCTTGCAATTTTCTTGATTTTTGCCATCTTGATTAAGTGGAATAACATATGGGTTCAGCAGTAAAATTCATAATTGGGATTTGCTGATCAGATTGCATTAGAAGATGAATTTCTTGGTTATTTCCAAGTTAATAAAGAAGTTTCCCAAAGAAAAGCAGAGCAACGGTGATATCACTTAAGGCAGCAAGAAGAAAATGGAACAATTTTTCAACACAAAATGGGAAAGGGACTGGGTGAAATTTTAAAAATCTGCAACCATATGCAAATTAATGTCAATTTGCTTGGGTCGCAGACGACTTGGATTAAGTATACCTGAAGATCCACTGCTGGAGATGGAAAACTTGAATAATAGCAGAAACAACTGGGCACTCTCACCTTTTCCGCCATAAAGTTCATCCAAAACCGAGATGCCGCTCTCTCGTAAGCATCTTTGGGCAGCAAGGGAGGCTGGGGCCATGTTTCTTCGATATACTCCAGGATAACAAGGGATTCGATAATCGGTTTCCCATGATGAACGAGGACTGGAATCTTTTTGTGAACTGGGGTTGTATTGCATCAGCAATTGGCTCTTGTCGGAAAGATCCTCTTCTATGTACTCATATTCCACGGCTTTGAGTTTCAGAGCCCAGATCACTCTGTGGCTGTACGGACTTGCCCAGAAACCATACTACTTCAGTTCTTCCATTTCCAAAGATGAAAGAAAGGGCCAAGGGCTGCCGTATAGGGGGTGCAAACAGAGCTTGCTTTATACACAGTTGAGAAGATGGATGAAACCAAGGAAACTCATCCATGTATGATCATGTGGTTCTTTGTCTTGCTGCATGTGGGGACACCGATGAAACGATTTTATTGATAACTGCAACCTTTGACTATTATTTGTAATCCCACTTCAAGGAAGTTTTTTATGAATGCCAATAAGTACAAAAAGGCCGGCCAAAGAAAACAGATTAGCAACCAAAAAGAGAAAAAGAGAAAGTGCTTTGATTCATGCTATGTAGATAGACTGATAAAAGCTCACCAAGTTTAAGATAAACATGCCCTGATGAAAATTAAGACCTTCTAATGGAGATAATAAACCAAGAAGAATACAAAAAAGGAGGATTTATGACACAAAATACTGACCAGAGATAGGGTATCACAAACGTTACACAGATATTTGCACTGCCCAGGAAAACAAACTTCATGCAATGTTGGCTTTGGCACAATTAAGGAAAGTAAACGGATCTAACCTCATCATTTGTTTGTCCAGAGTAAGGATGAATCCAATTCAAGGCATCATGAATGTGATCCTCTCCATTTAGCTCCTCCGTCCCTGTTGATCTAACCTCATCGTTTGTTTGGCAGCTCTAGAAAGCTAACCTTTCTATTTTCCTGGGAAGCCTGCAATATTCTTGGATGATCCGTTTTCCTAGAAATTCAGGTCTGTGACGGAGAACTGTCACTAGGACATTCTAACCTGAATAGAGGGAATGGCTTACACGAATCACCTCATCCCACTAATCCCAGCTAAAGCCATAGACTGTGGTTGGGTCACAAGCAATAGATTTTTTCAGAATAAAGAGAAAATCGTGGAATTCCAGCTGGTAGCAGCAAAATTGTGTGTGATCCTTAAATTCTAGAGGTAATAAGAATTTGTTGCCGCTTGGGTCTATACCGGATGAATTCCTACGAAAAAAAAAATGAAGTAAATTAAGCATACAATCGCTTGAGTCACTATCCTTCTCTGGTGGCCACATCTAGATCCTTACAACAAAATATACATTAAGGTAGAGTTGAAAATATGACAACAGAAAGAATTCCCGACTTTTTTGGCCCTCAAAAGAAGCAATTGAACTCATTACATAATACAATTACATAGAACAAGAAAGTGATACTGATAGTAGAAATAGGAACAGAAGGACAGTTGAATTCATCCATGATCTTCATGGACTAGCAAATAAAAACTCCCTTCGACGCTTTAGACATGCCAAAAGCTTTTCATGATCAGGTAAGTTCTCACATATTATTGGCACTTTCTTGAAACTCTCCATCCAAAATTGCAAGCGCGTGTACTTTTCTGCATCAAATAGCTTTGCTCCCAACACCTCCTCTATGATGCTCATCCAGTGAGCGACACTACCAAGGGCAATGTCCACAATGTTGATGTTGTCGCCCCCAAAGAATTTCTTTGCCTTATTAGGACCATAATCTTCAAGCATTGTCAGCATTTCCCCAACATTTTTCTTGATCTTCTCTTGTTCTTCTCCCACGGTTCGATACAGCAGCGAAAGGTTAGGGCCCTGACCATAGTAAAAACATTGAAAGGAAAAAACAAAGGCATCACTTACTAAACCGGGAAAGAAAAGAAACTGCAGAACTAAAGAAGCTCTTTTTGGATAGGGTTTTGGATCTGGTCATTCTTTTTTTTCTTTTTCTTTTTTTTGGTAAGGTAGGATCTGGTCAATCTTTTTTTTTTTTTTGATAACCAATATGCCCGGGCCAATTTGCGTGCATTTCGACTATCACTCGGGAGAGATTAGCACAGTAAACTCCCGACATGGCCCCCTATTTAAATCACAAGTGATCATCTAGGGAATCGAACTTGAGACCAGTGCGCCTAAACACACAATTTCAATTTCAAACTCAAGTGTGCCCTAAACTCAAAAAAGCTTCCCCTGAATCAGATTTTACTCCAGTTAATGACACCCACTCCTTGAAAGCAAACTTCTAAAGTCATAATCAAAATTGCATGAAATCAATCCTACCTCACAAGTCATGCAGAGTTTCTGATTTGATTCAGAAAAAGAAGACAGATGATGTGATTTTTATGCCTCGGCAAGTAAAGTCTGTCTTCATGAAATATTATTACAAAAGAATCTAGCCTATCCAAACAGTCGGGAAGTTGATGTACACCGGCGCGCTAACACAGAGTTGGGTGCTAGCTAAATTCAAGACGTAACAAAACAACTCCACAACACTTAGAACTCACTCAAGGATAAGACTGCTTAATCTCTGATGGATCCGAATTGGTAACACAACCAACACAGAGTCTGTTCCTTTTCCCATTGCTTTTGTTGTTTGACATCATTGACCTCCCTGATTTCAGCTGCCAAACGTCTAAAACTTTTGTAGTACATAAGCTTTATGAACCTTATTGATCACCCACAAATTGTACGAGCGCACGCAGGTGGTTGAGAGAGAGAAACCTTTTCTTGGGCGAATTTGACCCAGAACCGTGCCACGGCTCTCTCGTGTCACTTGGCACTAGAGGATGCTGTGGCCACTTCTCGTCAAGGTATTCGATGATGACCATGGACTCGCAAAAGGATCTTCCACCATGGACAAACACAGGGATCTTCTTGTGCACCGGATTGTACTGCAACAGCAAGTCACTCTTGTTGGAGAGATCCTCCTCAATGTACTCGAAAGGGATGCCCTTGAGCTTCAGAGCCCATATCACATAATGACTGTACGGGCTTGTCCAAGCACCATGCAGCTTCACGTCTCCCATGCCTCGAGAGTCCTTAGACTGGTCGTTGCTTCTTGTTGGGCCGGTATGCACGGGTTGTTATAAGAGCTTCGTTGAGTCAAATTGCTTGGGCAAAACGTTTGAGGTCGGAAGGTTTGGTTCAAAAATTCGCTTTTGCCCAGCAGGGCTTTATCTGTTGACTATATGCTTACACTAATACATAGTCTAATTGCACTGAACACGTTTTCCTTTAACAATTGATGAAGCTCGTTTGTTTTTGCGGGTAGGTTTTGTTCTCAAACTAGTGGCGAGTAATGGGTCGACGTTACTAATATCGCGGATGGACTTATACAATAGGCATGTCGGCACGGCAAACCGGCATCGTTTCTCGAAATATGCGACGGTGATGTAGTCATTTAAATCAAGGAGACTCAATAAGAGAGGAGAGAATCTTGAAATTGAGCGAGGAAAGAGAGAATTCTTTTTTTTTTCTTTTTTGTTATGGGTCGAGAAGGAGCTTCATTGATCATTTGTAATTAAAAGTTGATTGATAGGCCAAGTGGGTTTCAGATATAATAAATCTCATGCTCAAAGGGCTTAGGATGATTTAGAGACTCAATAAGAGAGGAGAGAATCTTGAAATTGAGTTTTGACAATCCAATTCGTAACCTTATTAGAGTAGAGTCTCGGCACACCCATGAGTTGGCGCCGATTACTTACCCACCAAGAGCGAGCCATTAACGTTGATTTTATACTACTGGTGCTCAGTACAGTCTACCGTCCCGGTAAGGTCTAGGAAAGACAGAATTTGGTGAATATGGAAATGTATGTCAAACTATCTTTATGCTTTCTCATGTTAGAGAGAGGAATGAAATGAGATAACATCGGTTCATATCCACTTTATATGTCCTTAGGCTAAATGTATAAAAAAAAAAATATTCCTAATTTTTTTAAATAAAATTATAGTTAAAGTCAAAATTAATTGTCGTGCCGAAGTGATCTACATATCCCGCTTGAAAGACTGAACATCTTAGGCCTGACACAGTCAATTATGAAAATGGGATTCGTCATATCGTCCGTGAAAACGATTTATTGAAGAAAAGCTAGTAAGGTCTTCTAGCTCACTACGAGGTTGTTCACAACTAAAAAAAGTTAATACCATCAAAAATATCAAACTGGTACACATGTCATAAATTTACTCCAAATTATTTTTTTACCATGAAAAATCTCAAACTGATATATCTGTGACAAATTTACCATAAACTTATACAATTGTGACAAATTCATCCTTCGTTCATTTTCATTAACTTTTACCATCAAACTAATATTTTTTGTGATAAAAACATTAGTTTGAGGTAAATTTATCATAGTTGTGTCGGTTTATGATTTTTTGTGGTAAAATTTTTTTTGGGGTAAATTTATCACAAGTATATTAATTTGAAGTTTTTTATGGTCAACAAAATAGTTTGGAGTAAATTTATCACAATTGTACTAGTTTGTGATTTTACGCGGTATTAATCGTTTAAAAACAGACTCTCAGCCCGTGGCATTTTCCTAATCCGCATTTTCAAATTTCTTCTCTCCCCTTGGATTTCGTCAGTTAACCATATCACCATCGAAGATGATGTAATAAAAATTCATAGACTTAGTGGAACCATTACTTTTTGTAAATAAAATATTTGGCTCGACACTTATCACAAACCTATGAGAACAATCGAGAAAAATGTCAAAAAAATAATAATAATTCTAAACCTATTTATTTGTTCCCAAATTGTTAACACCTAATTTTTAATCATCTTTAATTTCAATTTTATTTTTAAACTTAATTAAAAATAACCAAAAAATCATAAAATTTTAAAATCAACGTTAAAAGCCTTGGCCTAACCTTAGGAACCAATTTTGAACAAAAAAAAAATTTATGATTTTAAATGTTTTTCAAATTTATTTAAATATAAAAATACCAAAAAATCACAAAAATACCATTCATGATAAAAAAAAATGCACAAAAATAATCAATATTTTTATTTCAATTCCCTCTTCAAGTTGATCCTCTTAAATCTCAAAAATTCGACTTGGGTGACTATGTTACTTCGTAAACATAAACTCAAATCGAGCACAAAAATTTCTTTTTGAGTTCTTTAATTTTGAATTTTTCTTTTCAATAAACCACGACATTGATATAAAATAATTTAAGTGAAATTTTGTCGATTTACCCTTCAATTTGATCAATTTTAATCAAAAGGGCATAATTGCACAATTTTCTTTTAATTTAGTCTCTAGTTTCACGAATCTCGAAATTAAATTTTCTCTAGAGACATCCATGAAGATCAAACACCTCTACTCTATAGTTTTCGTCGTCCGAATAAATTGATGGCCTCAATTTGGACTGATTTGATCGTTTGAGCCATTAATTAAGCAAAAATCATTTTCGGATCCTAGACACAATTTGGGGTTTTCACTAAATTCCAACTCATTTATTCGCAAAGACACCCATTTTAGATTAAAAACATATTTAGGAGTCCGATTTTAGCATCAATTTCATGAAAAATAGTCAATCAAAGGCTTAGTTGAGCGAACAATTCGGAACTGGGTCAAACCCGACTTGACTTGGCCGAACTGGGTACGCACCAAAGGTGCAGACCTGTTCTCCTTCACGTACATAGGAGCAGAAACAGAGCCGAATGGCAAAAGAGGAGGGGAGTGTCGCGTGACGAAAACTTAGAGGTTAGGCCTCTTATTCGAGACGAGATGAAACGCGTGATCGTCCTAAGGAGGATCCTGGATGACTGGAGTTTGTAAGGTGTAATTTTTCATTCGATAGAGGGAAGGAGATTTTTGGATATAAAAAACAAAAAGAGAGAGGAGCCGTGAATTCGAGAGAGTTAGGCGAGAATCGAGGACAGCTCCAGCGGTCGATGGAGAGTCTCCAAGTTTCAGGACGTCAGAAGCACCTCCACCAAACCCCCATAGTCACCGGCGACCCGCGAATAGGTCGGTCTCCCACCCCTTTTTCATACTCTATTTCTTTTAGCTACTGTAAGTTTGGCCCGATCAGATTTTAGTGAAACCAAGCCAAACCGAGCATGTACCGACACTAGTTTAAGTCCCTCTAATGATGTCTGACTGTTAGTTCGCTTCGGTTTAGCCGGTGTGCTCCTTGGTCTCAGTTTGAATGTTGATTTTCTCGCACATGCCAACTGTTCGACGAAATGCCCGAGTGAACGTTTTATTTTATGGCTCTTGACCGTGCCTTCCCCGAGCTTTGTTGGTGTGAGTCTGGCTTTAAAACCCCACTAGAACGAACTCTAAGCCTCTATGTGTTTCTATCTTGCATCGAATCTCGTCGAAAATGGTCAACGGAGCTCCCCAGGGTAGACCCGAGCTGAGGACTCGTGCCGACGTGAACGGTGGTCGCCTAGCTCTAAAGGAGCTCAGGTAAGTCAATAAAGCCTCCTAGTTGTTTGGATGACAAGAATGAGGTTTCGGTAAAAATAAATTCGTAAAAGGGGTAGCTAGAATCGGTACTGTTAGCGGTGGACTGAGGATTTTTCGGGTGTCTTTTATCACGGTTTTTGTGTTGAATGGGTTGTTGTGTTAATAGGGGATCGTTTGGGTGAATTTGGGTAAAGATTTCATGCATTTTAGGTCCAGTCCTGATTTTCCAGTGAAGATTCCAACGAACTTGCCGGAAAAATCACTGTTTCGACGAGTCGTCGGTCATCTTCCCCGGCCAAGCGATCTCACCTGTCAACGTTTGATCGGTCAGCACCGATGTGGCACGCCATGTAAGCGGCCACGTAGGTAGAGGGGGGCGGCTGTAAAACCTAGATCGGACGGGCGTGATTTCGCCATGTGTCACAATCTAAGATTTTTAAAAAAAGAATTATAAATGATTTTTGAGAATAATAATTAAAAAAAATTCGATGGTCATCGTGATGCCTAGTGCTTCTCGGAGAACCATTGGATCTAGGGTTTTCATCATACTTTTTCAAACCTAGATCGAGTGCACTAGGGGAATTCACATGGCACATCGTCGAGTGTCCGATGGGGGATTTTCGGATAATTTAAAAAATGATTAAAAAATATAAAATTTTTGGAAAATATCAAACGGTGCCATTTTAGACCGGTCCAACCCGTATGGTTGGGTCGGGCGCTCGAGAGGCCTGGGTTACGTCTAGCCCGGTCCAAAAAATAATTTTTTAAAATAAAAATTCAAATTTATTTATAAAATTCGAAAATTTGATAAAAAAAATATAATAAAAAATTATAAAAATTTAAAATATTGAAGAAATTCAGAAAAATCCATAAAAAAATAAATAAACAGGCCATGGCCGGTTGATCGTGGCCATTTTTATGACGATTTTGCAAATGGTTTTGTCCTTTTGACAAATCGTCTCCCAAACAATTAAAGAAATTCAGAAAAATCTGAAATTTTTTTTAGAAAATGAGAAATAGCCATGATCAACTGGTCATGACCTATTTTGGGTCTTTGAATCTTCGATTTTTTCAAAAATGACGATTTTGCCCTTTTGACAAATCGTCTCCCGAAAAATTGAAGAAATTTAGAAAATTCTAAAAAAAAAAGAAAATAGGAAATGGCCACAATTAGTTGGCCATGACTTGTTTTGGGTCTTCTATCCCCAATCCTTCAAAAAATGACGATTTTGCCCTTTTGATAAATCATCTCCCAAAAAATTGAAGAAATTTAGAAAAATCCAAAAAAAAAGAAAATAAGAAATGGCCACGATCAACTGGCCATAACCTATTTTGGTTCTTTCGATCCTCGATCTTTTCAAAAATGATAATTTTACCCTTTTGACAAATTGTCTCCCAAAAAATAGAAGAAATTCAGAAAATCCAAAAAAGATTCAGAAAATGAAAAAAAGGCCACAATCAACTAGGCATGACCTTTTTTGGGTCTTTTTATCCCCAATCCTTCTAAAAATGACGATTTTATCCTTTTGGCAAATCGTCTCCCAAAAAAATTAAAGAAATTCAGAAAAATCTAAAAAATTCCAGAAAATGGAAAATGGCCACTAATTGATTCGACACCTGAACCTTCTAAAAATGACGATTTTAGCCCTCTAGAGAATCATCCCTAAATCTTTCTATTTTATCTCTGGCCTTTAATCGCACTTTTCCCAAGCCCTTAAGGCTATACTAGGGGGCCCCTAATTTGAATTGATGTGCATTGATTGATTCATTTGTGCACCTGATTGGATTTATTGGCCGTGATTGATCAGATTAGTCTTTCAATCTGCATGAAACCCCAAATCAGACTTACCTCACCCAAATTTACGTTTGCATGAATCTTCGCTAGGAAAACCACTTACGTTAAGTACCGAAAGGGCATTGGTAATGACACTGTTGTAACCAAGTACCCGAACCCAAAATCTCGAGTTTTGTAGAAATGATCGATCTCTCCCAATCGGTCAGTGAGGTTTTCGATCCACCTTCCAAGAAGGATCGGTGGCGAGTCCAAATGCATGCACACATTGCACATGCCACCACGACCACACTAAGATCGAATCTAATCGACTCATATTGTCGACAAATCTTAAAAAAATTTACTCTCGTAACGATTTAGCATGGGTCTGGGAATGTGATATTCTGAATTTTCGACCCCCCGAGGCTTGAAATATGAAATGGAATCTCAAAATTGAAAAAATGAAAAATAAAGATTCCAACGTTCTAATCGAATTAGACGTCGCCTCATCGAAGAAAATTAAAATTAGAAAAATGACGTTCCGAACGTCGAGGGTAAAATTATCATTTTGCCCCTCAAGTCTTGACCTTACTTTAATAAAAGGATGAGGACATTTTGGTCACACCCTATAGGTTGTCGAAAATCAAGAAAAATCATAGCCCTTGGATGAGCCATTGATTGACATAGAGACAAGTGTCAATTGATGAAGAGTTGGCATTAATTGGATAACTTTTAACCTACCATTGTTCATGGTTGACCTTCAAATTTGTGTATATACCCCTCTTATTCCCTCATTCTACCGAGAACCTCATTACCATAGCCATTCTTCTTCTTCTTCTTCTTCTTCTTCTTCACGCCGAGAGCAGCACCCGCCTGACCACCAGCGTTGTCCACCGTCTCCGGTGACCTCCAGCTACTGAGCCGACCACCGACGTCTTCCTCATTCTCTTGTCGATAACCTCCAAATTGAATCACGACATTTGACCCATTGAGGAGCTTCGGCCAGCCATTTTCCTGAGAGTCGATGGAAACCGTCGTAGCTGGAGGTAAACTGCTGTTTGGACTCCGTAGGACCTCTAATTGTTCAAATCTTTCTGTCAAATTTTGTGGACATTAAGGGCACACGTAGACTGAGTTGTGGTAAAAATTTAGGTTGAATTTGATGGAGATTTGATGACGAAATGGTGTCGCATTTGATGGACAGAAACTGACCGGTGGTAGGTGTGTGAGAACCGGCGTTGTTTGAGCACTTCCGGGCATCGCCTTGGCGTCAAACTTTCGGTGAGGCTCTCTAACACCTAGAACCTTATTTTAGCAAGTAGTTTAGTGGGTAATTTAAGGATTTATGGTAGCTTATAGGCTGATTGAGTGAGATATGCACAAACCCGAGAATATCCTATTTTGGTTCTATGCATTTCGAAACTTTGGGGGCTTTACATGATGAAATTGAGCTTCAATTTCATCATTAAGGCTTATGAGGATGTCAATCGATATGTTAATGAGGTGTATGCTCCGTGAATTGGTGATTGGAATAGAAAAATTGATGGTTTGACGAACTTTGGATTAAGTTGTACGGCTGTCCTATTTTGGGATCAAGGGAACCGAATCTTTGGAGGAGTCTTGGAGGGAATTTTACGGATTAAATTGAAAATTAAGCGACTTATAAACCTTTGTTAGGAAGTTAGGACACTACTGGATACGTTTGGATGATATATTGATGAATTTGAAAGTCTATTTCATTGATTGTTCATGATCGATTGAGATAATGGAAGTGTGAGTTGTGTGTACTCCTGATGATGAGAAATTATAACTCTAATGGCTAAATTATTGTTGTGTGCATTCGATTGACATGGATGCTGGTATGGCTATGTGATATTTGGCCTTGAATGACGACTGTTTGAGAAAAATGAATGGGTTGGCAAGAGAACAAATTGTTAGATTGATTGTCTTGCTGTGTACTTGATATCACCTTGTGGGCGTTTGACCTTGACGTCTCACATGGTAATGATTCGTTACTTGACTGATAAAAATTGTACTCGATTATGAAGTTCTTTAATAGGAGAGTTTGATTTGTGAGCCTAAGAGCTTGTGGCACCCCGATGCATTGAGACGCCGGGTTGTGATGGCTAGTACCCTGTTGTGTTAAGATGCGGGGTTGTGGGGGCTAATGTCCTGATGCGTTGAGATTCGGGATTAGATTGATTATGTGTCGACATAAGCCGGGAATGGCATTAAAGACCTGATACGTTTAAAGCAAGTTTATCAATTTGATGGTTTGAGGCGTATTGACGCGGACCGAGCCTGAGGTGTATTGATGTAGGCATAGTTATTGAAAAGAGAATTGATATTCTGATGCATCAGAACGCAAGATAGTATTGATACGTGTTGACACAAGTATCGAAATGACCTTTGGAACCTGATAAGTCAGAACGCGGGTTGCCAATTGAGACCTTGATTAGCTTGGGGCGTATTGACGCAGGCTTAGCCATTGGGATTAAATTTGTGATTAGCCAGATGCGTATTGACGCGGGTTTGGCCATTGGATTTAAATTCGTGATTAGCATGATGCGTATTAACGCGGGCTTAGCCATTGAAATTAAATTCGTGATTAGCCTGATGCGTATTGACGCGGGCTTGGCCATTGAAATTGAAAGTTGTGATGAAATTGAGGACACACCTTTGCTTATGAATTTAATGTTGTGCTAGTATGAAGCTTGGTTGTGATGATATGATTGTCCTTGAATCATAATTTCATTATGCCAGACGTATCGAGGTGCCTTGATGTTTTATTGTCATGTGTTGTTTTATCAATGAATTCTTGTCCGTTGTTTTATTGCATAATCTGGGAGGACTAATGGCCTGGTCTAGGTTTAGGGTCAACTTACTGAGATTTATATCTCATCTCATCGTGGGATTAACTTTTCAGGTCAATGGTGATGGAAATCTGAGCTTGTCAATGATCGATATTTGAAGAAGTAATTATAGAAAATGGATTTACACTTTTATGATTTTAGGGATTTCATGTTACCTTGAAGTTAGAGTTGTATCCTCTAAACCTATAGTCAGCATTTATAAGAAGACGTATCATATGTCCTGAGTCATCTTAAGTTTGAATTGTATGGAGAAGTTTCATCGCTTCCGTATGTTTGTATCATTTAGAAGTTATTAATTATTGGCCAACAGATTTTAGGTATCACTGAGACAAGACAATCCTAGTGGGATTTTGCATGCCTGATAGTTTAGGGCGTGATAGGGAAGGCCCGCACTGAGAAAGCCCACGATCCACATTTCAAAGTAGGGGACCAATCGGCAATCACTTAGTCCGAAAACGGGTCGTGACAGACTGACGACTCCGTTGGGGACAATTTCCTAGAACCTAGGGTTCTAGACCTCAAGTGGACTTAGGCCGTAATTAAAATGTTGAGTGATTTTTTTGATATTTTTTCTACACGCGCCATTGAAGGTGAGGTAAGTTCGCTTACGATAGGTGTTATATGTTTTTGCAGGTTGGAGTGATAAGGGCAGTAGTTTGTGATTTACATTGTCTTATGCAGATTGGGTGTAGGAATGCATGTTATCTGGATGATTTGAAGCGCTGATTGATATGCCAACTGTTGTGCATGATTCATCTGCATATTTGAGGATCACGACACTTTACACAAAATGCCCAAACTCAAGCCACGAAATCACCTTTTTAGGTAGCCATAAATAGAGAATCGATATGCCGCAAAATCATATTTTTAGGTAGCCATAGAAGGAGAATCTATATGCAAGGCTCTAGTGTGGATTTGCGCTTGGATTGACCATATTTGATCTCGATTACTATCCAAGTTGATATTTTTATCCATTTGTTACGGATTGCGCTTATGGACAATTTTATCAACTCGAATAGTGGGAAGCCATTAGGTTTCATACCTAAGCCTTTTTTATTACTAGAGTTGAGTCATACTCGTGTCATGCGCATGTGTGTGGACAGTTGGTATACCTAAAATCAAAATTCATTAGGTACCACTTATGGTAAAGTCCTTCCACTTCTATTTAGTTTACTTGTAATCTCTCATTTAATTTTAGTTTGCATAACACACTACATTCATCAAATCTTATGGTTGAGTCAAATTCCATTTTATAGTATGGATAGAGTAGATATGGTTTCTCCAAGTCGGCCCAAGACCTAGAGGTATTCTAGTACGAGCGACTAGTCATCCGCCATCGAGCTATTAGGACATTCAACGGATTCCACTCCTTCCTATTTGTCCAAGGGAGAGCGCTTGTCGGACGAAATCTCATTCGAGGAACGAACTGTTTTTACACCAAGTCCGCTGAACAACTCGAGTGTAAGTACAAACATGAGCACAATATGGAGAGGATGATGAACCTTTATCGAAAGCGGAAGAAGGCGTTTCGTAGCGCGATAGTCGAAGCAAGACCCCCTCCAGAAGCCATTGAGATTTCATTAGACGAAGAAGACTTTCCTAAGAATCAGTCATCCTCTATGACTCCCATCAAGGTTTTGTCCGACGAAGATGAGGGCCCGGAATAGCCAGACCAAAGACGCCAAACGTTTTCCCCCAAAGACCCGACCTGAGGCATCTCCTTAGGTTCTTTGGGGCTGTATTCCAATTGTCTCTCTTTAGGGTCATCGAGTTTGTAAGGAGCATCCATCTGTGGATCTTCTCTATATCTTATGTACTTTAATTTCTTAATCGTATCTAGGCATCTTAACATTGGAACACGACACTGGAATTTCTCTTAACCATTGGATTTTTTCGGTTCAATTACATGTCCCATCTAGATGAAATTTTCGTTAGAACTTGAATTTGACGTATCCAATGCAAGTGTGAGAATCTAATCGTGATTTCATGGTGTGTGGGACATGGAATAGAATCGGCCTACATCATGCACAAGCACATCATCTGTATCACATCGTTATTTCCGTTCAATTCATTTTATCTTCTAGTGGGACTTGGGTTGGAACCCTCATTCGATATTCCCCTTAATCAATTGAGGGATCAAATGAGGGAACCTAATTGTCACTCCCTGAACCCGACGAGCACGCGAACATCTCACTTGGCCGTTGATCTTCAATAATCTCCCAAGATCCCTCGGCCATTTAATCACAGGTCCAAAATAATAAAAGATCACGGAAGCAATTGAACAACTCCATACAAATTTACAATCAGATGACTCAAGACAATAGGGTATACACTTATCTTCAACATCATAGTCGATTACAAAACTAACTCCAAACAATACACAGTTCCTACGGTCTCATTCAGATTCTTTATGACTTCCGCCAACAACTTCCTGAAATGCCAACCCATGACAAATTCAGATGTCCTTCGCCTGGGACGTGAAAAAGTTAAGCCCTCATTAGGATGAGATATAAATATCTCAACAACCAAAACCTAAACCTAGACCTGAATACCAGTCTCTCCAGATCACACACAATGCCACCAAGATGCACGCAATTAACAATAGCACATGGCATCAAACAAACAAGAATATCAATGGCCAAGTATGGATGAGTATTACAATCAATCACACTCAACTTCAGGGTCTCAAGCTCCCTGCACAAGCAACTTATAATTTGATACTCAATTATCACAACTTTCACCTCCACTTTCATACTTCTCTAGCAGTCCTGCCGACTGATATCATGGGACTACAGTCCAATCGATGTCTTCGTACCACTAGGGCCACAGGCCAATCGGTACTTTTAGGACTCGCAGCCATTCGATGCCACTAGGGCTACAAGCTAGTCGGCATTATCATTTTATTCAAGATCACCACCATTCGATACGATACCACTAGGGCTACAAGCCAATCGATATCCTCACTATCTTTCAAGCTCACCACCATTCAAGCTCACCACCATTCAATACCACTAAGGTCACAGGCCAATCGGTATTTTCATCATCAAAGTTTTTAGTTAATTGGTACTACTAGGGTCACAGGTCAATCGGTACTTTCGAGGCCCATAGCCAATTGTCATCTCAAGGACTCACAACCAACATGATCTCCCGGGCCACAAGCTAACGATCGCTGGGGCACTATAACCCATTTATATAGCATCGACACTATAGTCATATATATCACTTAGGCATCATAGCTAATTGAACAATCAAGGGTTCAATAGCCAAATCTGTCATTAACGCATATCATAGTTCAATTATCGTACTATGCCATTCAAGTCGTGGAATCCAATACTCAGTCAAGCAATTCAAGCCATAAGCTTCACCAAGCAACCAAATCACTCAACCACTCTATCTAGTAGTGTCCTAATGTTCAAGTAAGGATTTAGGAAACACTGACCACGATTGATTAGTAAAACTCCACACCAATTGATTTTTCTCAAGTCCCCAAGTATGCGACTAACCAAGAATCACTCGTCAACCTAGAAAAGTTCATCAATTTCAAATCAAAAAGCCATCACATTCAACTTCTTTTAAACCAATCTCTCAATAACCATTCAATTGGCAACTCAAGATGCCTTATCGATCAATCGAACACCTGACCATACTTCCACGAACCCTTAATTCATTCGGTTCATGAGGCCACATGTAAGGCAAGGTATAACTTAGCGTTTCATGTATCAAATAGTCTTTAAATTACTTCTAAATCCCAATCCATTTCACATAGTCCCCATTAACACCTCACACAAACATCCTATGAAGTCTTATGAATCAATTTAAAGCCAAAATACTCCTCAATCACCCCCAACAGAACTGACCAGAATAGGGTTCACCACAAAACAGAACTGGTTTTCAGTTCAACTAGACTACTCAAGCTATAACTCTAACTTTAGCCTAAATTCTTCAAAAACAAACTTGTTAGGACCTTAATTTATGTGTTTAGAAATCTTACCAAGCGATTTGAAGTGGAACGACACTCTAATGACCTCTAAACAGCGCAAAATCCATGTGGTTCTAACTCTGGCAGAATTTGTTCGGTATAAACCTCCACAAACCAACCATATGCACTCATAAAAAAATCATATAAAACCTTAATTTCAACATGCTAAACTCTTATACTATGAGTTTAGAAGAGTTCACCGAAAATTTAAAGTCATTTGGAGTCCAAAAGCCCCCAAAAATCGTCCCTTTCCAAAATAGGGTAAGATTTTGACCTTTGCCCACTCAAATCGATCTACGAGACAAACGGATGGGCCACATTAAGCTCATAATACCGTCCTAGAATGGAAAAATATTATTCTTTAAGATGGCGGTGGTGTTACCTCAATTCAAAGTTAGACGATGAAGTTATGGCCGGAAAAGTGGAATCGTTTTTCTATGTCCGCGATAAACCCATTCTGCCGAGAGAGAGGAAGAAGAGAGGGGGAGGGTGGCCGGGGAAAATGACAAGAGAGAAAAGGTATTCCACCTCAATAATTCATTTTTGGGTCAATTGGATAAGATTGGTATTTAATACAAGATGCCTTCAATGAATGACACATGGCATGACTTCTAGAAGGCTTGACTTCCTTTGACTTCATCCATACACATCATTTTCGACAGCCATGGAGAGAAGTGGGAATTGACCAAAATAACCTTCTAAACTTCTTAAGGCAAGGCCAATGGTCGAGGGGCAAAATGGTCATTTGGCAATTTTCGTCTGAAATTTCATTTTTTCAGTATAAACCACCCTCGATGAGGCGACGTCTATTGCAATTCAAAAATTGGAATTCCTCAATGTCAAATACCTAAATCTTGAGGTCCAATTTCATGTCGATTTCTTGTCGACTGTAATTCCAATTTATCTCAAACTGACAGGCAACTCTTGCAGGCCCTACGCGTATCAACCTTGGGATTTCTCTTAAGTCGTGGCGACTTTGATTGTCATGTAATTGCGAGGGTTTATCGTTCGTTCGTTCCATCTTGATCATCGGAATCCGATTTAGGAAATTCTCGCAAATTATCCATTGGTTAAGCGGAATCACTCGCGTCCCAACATTAACTCTAGCAAGACATTCCATAATCGTTCTTAAATCGATCTCTACTAGCCCAAGATATTTCTCGACAATCTTTTTGGTCAAAGTGTCATTTCTCATTCAAATTCCCTAGGTCAACGTACCTGACTCCACGTCAGTCTTTCCTTTTTGGTCAGATAACTTAAGAGTGGCCAACTTCGAGTGAGTTATAACTGAATTACACCGATCGATATCCTTCCATTCAATAGCCTCAAGAGGGTCAGAATTCGGAATGTCACAATTCTTCCCCCTTAGAGAAATTTCATTCTCGAAATTTGCCATCTTCCAATTATCCAATCTCACGGGGTACATACGCCTCATCGCATTCTCATTTTTCAAAATAACTTTGTTCCTTAACAAACCATTGCAATAATATGCTTTTGTTTTTTTGCACCCATGCCACTTGACGTATCACCCCCTTCAAATGTCCTCTCGTACCATCAGAGGTTTAAGGCCTTCATCAACTTGCACTTTATTATCCGAATCGAGTTATAGCCTTCTCGATTCCACTTGAAAATCTCTACTGATAATAGTGATTAATCCAATCACATGCCAACATCTCTTTCTCTTGTCGGCATGTCTGATGCTCGACCTCACGTTAGACTACTTCAACCTTCAGTCCATATCATCGATTGTGTTAAGGCAATCTTGGCAAACCTTTGTGCCATTCCCAGGAGCACCTTAGTTCTCTATATTCTAATCATTCTCATACCCCTTAGATTTCAGGGTTTGATCATGGCAATTTCTCACTTCCTTTCTGACCTTCAAACTTGACGCTTCAGGTAGTCATCAGACAAGTCCATTGGCAACCTTCCAATTTAGAAATTGAATATCTTATTTCTCGAGAGAAGATTTGTCCCTCTATTACCAATTAAACAATGTTCAATTCTTAAGTACAGGTATTCGCCAGTTATTCCACCCTTCCTTAGCGATATGGTCATCGATGTAACACTATTTAGGTGGCCTCTTCATTCTACGTACATTTCCACCAATTCCCTTTAGACAGTCTATGCTCTCAATCTCTTATAGTTCACATAATTTCGAGGTCTTTCTTTTATCCAAGCAATGCTCTCATATCCACAAGCAACTTCATATATCAGCGTTGCCTCTTGTTTAATTCATCTTTGGAAACTGCTACATTATACTCTTGTGGTAAGTATAGCCTTGAAACATTTTTTCACCTAAACAATATTCCCCAACTTTATCACGAGGACACTTGCAGACCACTCCAATCATGCTCTAAGTATTCCAATTCATATGGCCTTATTGTCATGATATATATGTACTGTCCACTTCCGATTGCCTCGTTATGCCTCAAGTTTCATTCTGCGTCATGTCACTACGACCTTTATAAGCTTTTCAATTTTCAACCAGAAACACTATTAACAGCATAGCCATCAGCTTAATTTAAGTCCTCAAAACTATTTTCACGTTCATTCATGGAATACTTTTGTGGGGAATCTTCCCACGATCTGTCTCTACATTTCATCAATCTCAAGAAATTTCAACTTCGGGCAACACTCCATCGACTCTAGTCGATTCATCACTTATTCCAATCCTCAAAGACTCCACATGAATTCCATTTCCCATAGATTTCACGATTGAGGAATCTTACCTCATCAAATCCATAGTTTGTGCTTTTCACATTTAACATGCAACAAACATTTCCTTAGAGTCCATAGGATACTCTCAAAGCTGTTCATTTTTCTCATGACTCCTTAAATAAGTTCAATTATTGTCTCTCAAGATGGTAACCATCGATCCAATTATCCCTTGGATACTCAGTCAAATTTTATAAGTTTCTTTCTATTAGGTGTCGAATCTTTCACACTGTTCCTCACACTTTTCACTTGAGAGTTCAAACTTTGGCTCTCTGTTGTCATGGGTATCTACTTGGACTACGAAACATTTTGTTCATTTTTATCACTCTTTCCTCGGGAAGCATTAGTGCTTTAGCCTCTAGGTTCCACAACTCGCTAATACAATCCTATTCCAATTCCATCTATTCAACTGAACATCAACATCATTTTGGAATTCAATATTGTCCACAGAATAGTCTCTCGGACTTAACTCCCCAGAAATCATCCCAGTTTGGCGTCTTCTTTCTCAGTCCAGATGCTCAATCTCAATACCAAGACAATTCAGACTTTTTCTTTTTTTTACACTAGGGTCTCTTACCCTAAGAAATAAACTATACACTTCCGTGACATTCTTTTACTTCAAGTCCACTTTATCCTTCCTATTCCATAGGACATCAACCTTGGAGTCTGCGCCAACGACGATAACTTTACTCCAAGATTCGAATGCCACTATGATTTAACATTGTGACATTCTGATTTCTCTGTCATTTTCAGACTCATTAATGAAAAATGTATCTAGCGAAGTATTTCAGTTATATCTCGCTCGAATCTGATCAATTTGAGTTCACTGACCAAAGGGGAAAGACTAACGTGAGACAAAGTACGTGGACCTAGGGAATTTGAATAAGAATTGGCGCTTTGACCATAAGGATTGTCGATGGGACATTTAGAGCCATCAAAGGTCGATCTAAAAACAATTAAGGAATACCTTGCTAGCGTTATACGATTGGAGTGCGGGTGATACTGCTCAACTATGTATAATTTGTAAAATTTTCCTTATAATCGAACAGTGATGATCGAGACTGTCGAAACTAGTGATAGATCCTCACAATTACATGACAACTAGAGTCGCCGTGAATTGACGAGCCCTAAATGTGATATAAATCACAAGGTCAATACGCGTAACGTCTGCAAAAGTCGTTCGTCAGTTCGAGATAGGCTGTAATCACGTCTGATAGAGAAATGAATCAGAAACGAGTCTTGAAAATTGAAAATGGAAAATCAAGAATTTCAACATTTTAATTGGATTGGTCGTCGCCTTATCGAAGAAAATTGAAGTTTGAAAAATGACGTTCCGAACGTCGGGAGTAAAATTACCATTTTGCCCCTCAAGCCTTAGCCTTACCTATATAATTGGACAATGGTATTTTGGCCTTAAACCCCACCCAAGGTTGCCGAAAATGTGGAGAAACCATGGCCATTGGATGCACTTTGAATGACACCTTGAACAAGTGTCAAGAGATGAAGCTATGAGTTGATATATCCATTTTTTACCTACCATTCCACCCTTGTCGACCCTTGAAATTGCATATACCTCTCTTTCTCTCTCTCTCTCTCTCTCCCCTCACTTGGGCGACCAGTACTCCTCCATTGCCGAAAACTTCCTCTTCCTCTTCTCTTCTTCTGCTGCTGATCAACCTACCGCCGATCGATTTCTGCCTCCTTGTTCGCTACCTCCGACGGCCACCTTTGGCCACCGCCTGGACTCCGGCCGACCACCCACTCCCTCCTCGACCTCTTGCTGACGTCCTCGAAGTGGAAGCGAGTCATTTGACTCAACAAGGAGCTCTGACCAGCCGATCTCCCGAAAGTCGATGGAAATCATCACAACCAAAGGTAAGCCGCATTTTTGGCCTCTTAGAACCTCGAAACTTTAGAGTTTTTCAACCAAATTTTGTGGACATTTAGGAGACTCATAGATTGAGTTGTGGTAAAAAGTTTGGGTTAATTTGATGGATTTTTTTTTACCTCAAATGGGTCTTGTGATTGAAGGGTCAGAACTGCCAGTTTGAAGGCTTGGGAGGACCGGTGACATTCAAGGAGTTTTCGGTGACAGCTTGGCCCTAAATCTTTGGTGAGCTTCCCAAACCCTTAGAACTATAAGTTAGCAAGTAGATTAGTGAATAAATTAAAGGGTTTGAGGTAGTTAAGGGCTAGTTAATTGAGGTATACACAGAACCGAAAATTGCCCGGTTCGATTCTGTGCATACCGATTATGTGGGGGCTGTTGATGGTTGAAATTGAGTCTCAAATTCATCATTGAGACATGCTAGGAGGTTGAGGAAGATGTTAATAAGGTTTATGTTCCATGGATTAGGCAATTGAGTAAGGAAACTGGCTATTGGATGGATTTCAATATGTTGCTTGGTTGAGTTGTCCTTGGGCTGCTTGGACCGAATTCTTGAGGCTCTTGGGAGAAGGATTTTGTGGTATTAAACTTGAGGTAAAGGAATCCTAAATCTATAATAGGGAGATTGGACTCAATTGGACGAGTCGGGTGAAATTTTGATTGATTCTTGACAGACTTTAATGTGATCATTCATTGTACGTCCTAGAATGGTATAAAGGACTTGAATGTCTGCCAATGCTTGTACCTTGTATTGACTACCATATTTGAATGTCAATTGAATCGTCTTGTATGCCATGGGTGTATTGTTTGTGCATGAGTTTGCACTTGGCCTAGTGTGTATGAATTGAATTGAGATTGTGGCATGTTTGAGACGTGGTAATGCCCTGAGGCGTACGAGATGCGGAGTTGTATGATTAATGCCCTGACGCGCTGAGGCGCGATTTTTGAAGTGAATGGCACCCTAAGGCGTATGAGATGTGGGGTTGAGAAGGTCATAGTCCTGATGCGTTGAAACGCGAGACGGAGTTGTGATGTGTCGACACAGGCCTGAAGTAACATTGAAAACCTAATGCGTTTACGCGAGTTTGTCAATGAGATGGTCTGATGCGTTTACACGAACCGAGCCTAAGGCGTTCTAAATGCAGGCATGAGATTGAGACAGGCTAGAAGGGTAGAAGTAGTGAAGTGACATGGTGATGTGTGCATGACCGTATTGATGTGTTATGATGCCATGACTGTATGCTTGACATCTGTGTGTTGTTATCGATAATTGAACGTCTCATATGTTTATTTGCATGAAATGCTGGTGTTTATGACTACCTGAGTGGACTGTCAACCTAACCTAGGGTTAGGATCCACCTTACTGAGATGTATATCTCACCTCGTTGTGAGACCCCCTTTTTACAAATCCTAGGTCCTGAAGATGTGGCCTATAAGATTTGGCGACCCAAGGAGATATCTGTCTATTTTGATGAGTTCCCTGATGGGCAGGAGACTATTTATGTTAGAAAATATATAGTAGTATGGGTAGACGAGGGTAGTAGCAGCTGAAAGCCTCATAGGTATGAGGCTTGGTTCCGGAAGGTGGAGGATGTATCCACTGGGCCATTGAAACCTACTGAGGTGCCATAGGGAGTGATCCATAGCTGGTACCATCCCACTCGGGACTCAGTAGATGCTAAGGGATCTACCGCTGGCTCGAGGATTGGTCCTGAGAGGACTCCAACCCTGGAGGATACCGAGGAGATCATAGTGGTTGAGTTTACCGAGGAGGACTTGGTGGAACCGTCAGCTGATGAGACCATGGAGGATACTGTGGAGATTTGCTCGGAGACCTTCTTGGAGTACGAGCCTAGTGAGGAGACTAAGAAGGAAACCGACGATTCCAGCAACTTGACCTAGGAGTTTCCGCCTTATTGGTCTTACATTTTGATGATGACTTTGATGTCGTCCCTTTTTTAGAGTGGCCATGATCGTCTTTTGTACTTACCTCGTCACTCCTATTGACTAGCAGATCTAGTTGCTATGCACATGTATGAACTTTCGGATATTATATATTATTAGTACTCTCGCTATCGAGGTCCTGATTTATATTTGTGCGGAGGAGTTTTAATGTCGTTGTTTTCGCTTGCTTGACTTGTGATATATCTCTCGACTTGTATGTGAATCCTAAGACCACGATAGATATCTTGAGTTGCTTGTAGGGAGTCGTGCGCTCGTGTCCGGGGTGCGGGGCGTGACAAACATTCTCCTTCCCATAACTTAATCTCATCAAGTGACAAGGTTCGTTCTTGGTCTCCACCAATTCACGTATGGAATACTTAATTCGACTACCTCAAATCATTTTGCAAGTATTCTCTAAGCGCTTTTTTCAAATCCTCAATCATTCACTAGAATTACGAACAACTAGGATTATCCAGCCCATTCACTTTCTCTTCCTTGAACGACCATTTCATGGTCCAATTGCTCTCTAAGAACGTCGCCCTAATCTTTAGGAGTGATAACCTCTAAGAATGTCGCCCTAATCTTTAGGAGTGATAACACACAATACCACTTCTAGTGGTCTAGATTCATCCTCAATCAATCTCATAGAATCGTCAATATCAGACAGTTGACTTATTTGTTTCCTCAACTTTCCCTACGACGGTAGGAACGACAGTCAGTCTCTCATTATGAGACTTGTGCCAAGGTAACAACCATCTCTCGCAAATACGTTTTATGTTCCAAAATGAACATCTCTTTGCTCGTAATCCATGAGCAGGAGTTCTCTTATTCATAAGTCTTCCGATCATTTCTTTCTGTTACTGAGTCTCATTACCACTCCTCAACATCAGAAATAACAATCAGCCATAAGGCTTTCAAACTCCAATCCACTAAGGGACTTCACGTCTCATTCAAAGAGTCCTTGACTACCTTTACTATATGCTTAAATGACCTTGAGAACTTTGTTTCACACTGGTCGATCATCCTCTGATCCTTAAAAAAATATCAGGATCCAAACAACCTTTGCTCTCAAGCAATCCATGAGGATACTTTCCATCGAATAACTTAACAGAGTTAGTTCAAGCAGATCTCATGACTTCGAGGAAAACTTTTCCTTTGGTGACCTTTCACCAACTATCAATTGCCTCTTAAGGCTAGTAACTGTCGGGGTTACTTTCTTTCTTCAGTGTACCCAAAACCTCTATGGTTTTCTCACAAAACCCTTAATTTAAAATAAGGCAGATTCAAATTTCATCCTTCCATCAAACTTAATCAATTTCAACCTTATACATAGCTTCACAAACTTTTTAAAACTCTCATGGTTCTTCCCACTCATTCAATTTAGAAAACAGTAACTCAAAGTCATATTTCTCATGACTTCCATTTTTTAACTCATCGATACAAGTATTTGTCGTCCTAGCGACTTAGGTACAATGACAGCTCCTTCTCGAGTTTGTCTACCCATCTACTTTTCTTATTTTCGTTTAAAGTTCTCATGACCCCTTTATCACACTTGGGTCTCACATGATTAACTGAATCGAGCCATATTCTCTTCTAGTACTCATATTCCAATCGTCCATCTTTACTCAATTCTCATGATCCATCTCAGTTCTCGGATCTTCTATACCATGTATACTCGAGCCCAATGCTCTCCTACTACTATACTTTGGTCGTTCAAAATCAGTAGGTTCTCATGCCACTTTAACCTTTATGATTCCCTCCAGCAATCAAAGACTTATCTCAGTTCTCAGATCTTCTATACCATGTATACTCGAGCCCAATGCTCTCCTACGACTATACTTTGGTCGTTCAACATCAGTAGGTTCTCATGCCACTTTAACCTTTATGATTCCCTCCAGCAATCAAAGACTTAAGTCATCTAAGTCTAGCAGTCTCAGGCTGCTCATCTCATTACCTTTCACCATCAACCATTAGTAATTCCTAAACAACTCTCAACTAGTTGCTCATTGTATAAGGATTCCAAATCCTCATCAGTCAATGACTATTCAATAGGCCAACCTCATTATGACAACTTCTTAATTAACAGCCATCACTAGGCAAGCCTCAACTAGGCAACTATCATACAAGCACTCAGTGTGTTATTTCAATCATTCATGCCATAGATCTAGAGACACTTGCTACTCTAACACAATCACAACAGGCATTTTCATTCTCAACAAGTAACAGTTCAACAGGTATAAACCCCATATGCCGTCTAATCTTTCAGTTAGATCTTGGCCAAGCTAATCACATGATGTCAATCACAAAACACGCCTAAAAGGTCAATCACGACATTGTTTTTCTTTTTCAACTAGCAGTCACTACCAAGCACAAACCTTTTAACCTTGCCACTCACAGGCGTCATTGTCAATGCCATGTCGCTTTCGATCATTCTCGTCGAGAATCAATCATGTGCCATACATCTCTTAACCACAATTGAACTCAACCTGATACCTATACTTTCCCTTTCATGTTATGACTTGGGTCATTCTTGCCTCTTACCATCTTAGAAGCCTACCGGGAGCTATTCCTTGTCCGGACCTCTCTGTTCCGGCGATCACTCCCCGCCATCATCAGGCCTGGCTGTTACAGGTTATTCCAAGTCATACATTTACGGAGAAAGCCCCATTCTACACGTCTCATACCATACTTCATTATGGTTTATAGATATCCCATCCACTTGTCTCATACCAAGTGACAGTTTATTAAGTCCAACAACAATAAGTTCATGCATGCACCCTCATCAACTTTCCTTTCAACGCCACAAACACATGCACAGCATGTTCGTTCTCACCACTTGTATACCACAATCGTTACCATATCAAGCCTCAATTATAGAAAACTTCTAATTCCGCAAAGACCATCGCCTCTCACAGATCAATTGTCTATATTCAACCATATACCTCAAGTCTAGTCGCTATTCAAGTCAAATCCACATGCATTCGATCACAACTGGTCTTTAATCCAAATATTCTTATCTGCTTCCCTGTATGCATCTCATCTCATAACATCCAAGTTGTCAATAGCAATCGATAGCTAAACCATCAAGATATTACGCAATTCAAGCCCGAATCCACTAATACCAGTCATCTCTTTGTAACCCATATTCCCCAAGCTGGGTCATTGACAAACCACAATCGCTATCATATACTTCAATTGACCCTTTGTTCAAGAGTTATTCTCTAACATTCTCAAATCCAAGCTTATGACTCAACAATCTCTACTCACTTCTTTGTGAGCCTTATCCCTAGAATCACTCAAGATCATCAATTAAATCGACACTAAGTCCATTGGAATACCTCATAAGTTCAAGCATATAGTCCCCAAGATTCAAAAATCCATGCTTAATTCTAAAGGTCTCACTAGCTAATTATCCCAAAGTCGTTGCTTCTTATCACTCCAAACCTCAATCACATTGGATCAAGTTGACCTTGCTATGATACCACTTAAACGGGGATGCCACTTTCTGAACCCGACGAGTACGCAAATATCCCACCTGGCCGTTGATCTTCAATATTCTCCTAGGATCCCTCGGCCAATTAATCACAATTCCAAAATAATAAAAGATCACTGAAGCAAATAAATAGTTCCAAATAAATTCACAATCAGATGACTCGAGGCAATAGGGTATACACTTATCCTCAACATCACAGTCGGTAACAAAGCTAACTCCAAACAATACACAGTTCCTACGGTCTCATTCAGATTCTTTATGACTTCCGCCAACAACTTCCTGAAATGCCAACCCATGACAAATTCGGGTGTCTTTCGCCTGAGACCTGAAAAAGTTAAGCCCCATGGAGTGAGATATAAATATCTTAGTAAGTGAAACCTAAACCTAAACTTGAACACCAGTTCCATCAGACCACACACAATGCCACTAAGATGCACGCAATCAACAATAGTGCATGCAATGAAACAAGCAGGAATATCAATAGCCAAGCATGGATGAACCTTACAATCAATCACACTTAATTTCAGGGTTTCCAGCTCCCTACAAAAGCAACATATAATTCGATACTCAATTATCACAACATGTACCTCCACTTTTGTGCTTCTCTAGCACTCCTTTCAATTGATATTACTAAGGCCACAGGCCAATCGATGTCTTCGCACCATTAGGGCCAGAGACCAATCGGTACTTTCAAGGCTTGCAACCATTCGATGCCACTAGGGCCACAGGCCAGTCGACATTCTCATTTTATTGAAGATCACCACCATTAGATACCACTAGGGTCACATGCCAATCGGTATTCTCACTATCTTTCAAGCTCACCACCATCAGATACCACTGGGGTCACATGCCAATCAGTATTCTCACTATCTTTCAAGCTCACCACCATTCAATACCACTAGGGTCACAAGCCAATCGATATTTTCATCATCAAGACTTTTAGTCAATTGGAACCACTGGGGCCACAGGCTAATATGTACTATCGAGTCTCACAGCCAATTATCATCTTCAGGATTCATAGCAAACGTGATCTCCCGGGCCACAGACCAACGATCGCTGGGGCACTATAGCCCATTCATATGGCATCGGCATTATAGCCATATATATCACGTAGGCATCACATTCAATTAAACAATCAAGGGCTCAATAGCCAAATTTGTCATCAAGGCATATCACATTTCAATTATCATATTATGCCATTAAAGTCATGAAATCCAATACTTAGTCAAGTAATTCAAGCCATAAGCTTCACTAAGAAACCAAATCACTCAACCACTCTATCCAGTAGTGCCATAATATTCAAGTAATGATTTAGGAAACACTTACCTCTATTGATTAGCAAAACTCCACACCAGTTGATTTTTTTCATGTCCCCAAGTATGCGACTAACCAAGAATCACTCGGCAACCTAGAAAAATTCATAAATTTCAAATAAAAAAACCATCGCATTTAACTTCCTTTAAACTAATATCTCAATAACCATTCAATTGGCAACTCAAGATGCCTTATCGATCAATTGAACACCTGACCATACTTCCATGAACCCTTCATTCATTTGGTTGATGTGGCCACATGCAAGACAAGGTATAACTTAGCATTTCATGTACTAAATAGCCTTTAAACCACTTCTAAATCCCAATCCATTTCACTTACTCCCCATTAACACCTTACACAACATCCTATGAAGTCTTATGAGTTAATTTGAAGCCAAAATAATCCTCAATCAGCCCCCAACAAAACCGATCAAAATAGGGTTCGCCACAAAACATAGCTAGTTTTCGGTTCAACTAGTCTAATCAAGCTATAACTCCAACTTAAGCCTCAATTTTTCACAAACAAACTTGCTATGACCATAATTTATGTGTTTAGAAATCTCACCAAGAGATTTGAAGTAGAACGACATTTCAAAGACCTCTGAATAGCCCGGAATCCGCACGGTTCTCACACGGAAAGAATTTTCTCGGTATAAATCTTCGCAAACCAACCATGTACACCCATAAAAAATCATATAAACCTTAATTTCAACTTCCTAAACTCTTATACTATGAGTTTAGAAGAGTGTATCGAAAATTTAAAGCCATTTGGAGTCCGGAAGCCCCTAAAAACTGTCCCTCTCCAAAATCGGGTCAGATTTTGATCTTTGCCTACTCAAACAGACTTACGAGACAAACGGTAAGGCCAAATTACGCTCATAATACCTTTCTAGAGTGGCAAGATAATATTCTTTAAGATGGAGGTAGTTTTACCATAATCTGAAGTCGGACGACGAAGTTATGGTCTGAATAGTGGAGCCGTTTTTCTCTGTCCGCGAGAAACCCATTCGGCTGAGAGAGAGGACGAAGAGAAGGGGTGGGTGGCCGGCAAAAATGACAAGAGAGAGAAGGTATTCCGCCCCAAAAATTTATTTTTTGGCCAATTTGATAAGATTGGTATTTAATGCAAGATGCCTTCAATGAGTGATACATGGCATAGCTTCAAGAAGGCTTGACTTCCTTTGACTTCATCCATACACATCATTTTCGGCAGCCATGGAGAGGAGTGAAAATTGATCAAAATAGCCTTCTAAACTTCTTAAGGCAAGACCAAAGGTCAAGAGGCAAAATGGTCATTGGGCACTTTTCATCTGAAATTCTATTTTTTCAGTATAAACCACCCTCGATGAGGCGACGTCCATTGCAATTCAAACATTGAAATTCCTCTATGTCCAATACCCATATCGCGAGGTCCAATTTCATGTTGAACTCTTGTCGACTGTAATTTCAATTTATCTCAAACTGGCGAGCGACTCTTGCAGGTGCTATGTGTATCGATCTTGGGATTTCTCTTAAGCTGTGGCAACTTTGATTGTCATGTAATTGCGAGGGTTTATCGTTCGTTCCTTCGATCCTGAACATCGGAATCCAATTTTTGAAATTTTCGTAAATTACCCATTGGTTAAGCGGAATCACCTGCTTTCCAACGTATAACGCTTGCAAGACATTCCATGATCGTTCTAGATCGATCTCTGCTGGCCCAAGATGTTCTCTCGACAATCCTTATGGTTGAGGTGTCATTGCTCATTCAAATTTCCTAGGTTCACATACCCGACTCCGTGTTAGTCTTTTCCTTTTGGTCAGATAACTCAAGAGTGACTAACTCCTAGTGAGTTACAACTGAATTACACCGATCAATATCATTCCATTCAATAGCCTCAAGAGGGTCGAAATTCGAAATGTCGCACTAACCCTCGCCACATTAAGAGTAAATAATGAGTTGAACAAATATAATGATTGTGTAATCCATAATCATTAATTTGGGGTGACATTTTCATATTCTAGACTCGATGGGGAAAGACGACATCCAGGTCATGCGGTCCCTCAAAGAAAGCTGTTGATTTGGTGGGGCCGCCTCAACGAGACCAATCAGACCTATGTCAGACAGAGGCTATCGCACCTTATTAACCTCCTTGAGGTAGCATATCAATCCAAGCTCATACAAGCAATGGCGCGATTCTGAGACCCAACCATGTTGACTTTTATCTTCGAGAGCTGGAGATTACGCCTACATTGGAAGAGTACACGATCGTTGGAGTTAAGTACAACTAGTCCAACCTCCTTTAGGCCTTGACCCGTCCAAGCTACTCTCCAAATTTCTAATTTTATATTATATTATATTATATTTTTATTATGTTATTTTTTTCAAAAAATAAGACCTCGTCGTTCTGTTTTAGGTTGAGAGAAAAGTGACTTTATTCTATTTTGTGATTCTCAAAAGTGATTTTTTTAAAATTAACTTTTTTTTCTTGTTTTGCTCTAAAACTGATTCATATTTTTTAAAAATGATTCTGATGACAGAATCAGAATCATTTGTGCTACCTAATAGTGTTCTCATCTTTTATGTTTTGAGAAATAGAATCAGAGAACCAGAATGATTGTCATGCAAACCTTTACTAAACAGGGAAAGAAAAGGACTTGGAGAAGAAAAAATGTTCTTTTTGAACAGGGTGTCAGATATGATCATTCTCTCAAAAAAGCTTCATGTGATTCAAATTTTACTCTAGATGATCACACCCATCCCTTGAAAGCAAACATCTTATGTCATAACCAATATTGTATAAAATCATTCTTACTTCACAAGTCATGTTGAATTTCTCAATTGTTCTCAGAAAAAGGAGTCAAACAACGTGATATTTATGCCCGCATAGGTAACATATGTCTGCCCAAAAACCTGTTGTTGGCATGTTAAAGGATAATTTCTCATGAAATATTATTACAAAAGAATCTAGTGAATCCAAAATGTCGGGATGTTAATGTACCCATGCACTAACAAAGAATTGGGTGCTAATAAAATTCAGGACGCAAAAAAACAACTCTAAAAAAACGCTTAGTTTTTGAAGAAACACACGTGAATGTAGGAAGAATTTCTTCATTGACCTTTCAATTTACAAAGTTTTATATATATACTTAACAAATTGCCTAAACCCTAGAATTATTTCTTATCAGGAGATAAAATAAATATGGGATGAAATATGAAGTAAATATTATAAATTCCTAAAATTGCTCTAATTTACAACTCATGTTAACACTCCCCCTCAATTGAGTGAAAAGATATCTTTGATACCTAACTTGACAAGTGAGCTGTGAAAGGCCCTACTCGACAATGCCTTAGTATGTATATCTACCAGTTGATCTTCAGACTTGACAAAGGGAAATCGAATCACTTTGGCATCTAGATTTTCTTTACAAAAATGCTTGTCAACTTATATATGCTTGGTTCAATCATGTTGTACCGAATTGTGAGAAATGTCAATTATTGCCCTATTGTCACAGAACAACCCCATGTTAAATTCCGGTGGAAAGCCAAGCTCCTTTATCAATCTCTTGAGCCATAGTAGCTCACATAATCATTTAGTCACTCCTCTGAATTCTACCTCAGCACTAGACAAGGCTACTACCTTATGCTTTTTGCTAATCCACGTAACCAAGTTTCTACTCACAAATGTGAAATATCTAGACGTGGGCCTCCTGCCCGAGATACTGCCTGCCCAATCTGCATCTACAAACCCTTCACCTCAGGATGAGCATTCTTTGCAAAGAACAAACCTTTTCCAGGAGTTGACTTCAAGTAACACAGAATTCGAGTCACAACATTTATATGATCCTCACTCGGAGCATGCCTAAATTGACTCACAACACTTACAGCATGGGCAATATCATTGATATCTATCTTTAGTGGTCGGAACTTGGTCCGACTACTCCCCAAGTTTATGATTCTAAACTATAGGGGTATCAGCTGACTTACATTCCAACATTCCAACTTCGGCCTTCAAGTCCAATTGTAAGAAGAAAATACCTTTGATTTGACCACATTAATGCCCAAAAAATACTCCAACCCTACGAGATTTTTCATCTCGAACTTTTTTGTTAATTTTTCTTAGAGTCTCGAAATTTCTTTAAAGTCATCTCATGTGATAATCATATCATTTACATATATAATTAAGGCCATTACCTTACCTTCAAGTCGCTTCAGAAACAGAGTGTGATTCGAGTTACTTTGAGAATACCCATATTTTCTCATTGCTGAGCTAAGGTGATTAAACCAAACACAGGGTGATTGCTTTAACCCATACAATAATTGTTCACAGCATATTTGGTTGAGTGACACAACTATACCCGGGTGGAACTTCCATATAGATTTATTCCTCTAAATCCCCATAAAGAAATGCGCTCTTCACATCAAACCGATGTAACGGCCAGTCCAGGTTTGCTGTGAGAGACATCAATACTCTCACAGTACTAAGCTTTGCAACAGGAGAAAATATTTCTTGATAGTCTATGTGATATTCTTATTTCCTTGTCATTTTAAGATTCATTAATGAGTAGTATATCTAGCGATGTATTTCAGTCATATCTCGCTCAAATCTGATCAAATTGAGTTGAATGACCAAAAGGGAAAGGCTAACGTGAGACAAGGTACGTGGACCTAGGGAACTTGAATAGGAAATGACGTTTTGACCATAAGTATTGTCGATGGGACATTTAGAACCATAAAAGGCCAATCTGAGAACGATTAAGGAATGCATTGCTAGCGTTATACGATTGGAGCACGGGTGGTACCGCTTAACCAAGGTATAATTTGTAAAATTTTCCTAAATCGAACGTTGACGATCGAGGCCATAGCAGCTAGTGATAGACCCTCACAATTACATGACAACCAAAGTCACCATGAATTGACGAGTCCTAAATGTGATATGAATCACAAGGTCGATACGCGTAACGTCTGCAAAAGCCGTCCGTCAGTTCGGGATAGGCTGGAACAACATCTGATATAGAAAACGATAAGAAACGAGTCTTGAAAATTGAAAATGGAGAATCAGGAATTCCAACATCATATTTGGATTGGCTGTCGCCTTATCGAAAAATATTGGAATGAGAAAAAAGACGTTTCGGACGTCGAGGCAAAATTACCATTTTACCCCTCAAGCTCTAGCCTTACTTATATAATTGGATGAGGGCATTTTGGTCTTTTATACACCCCAAGAGCCATTGAAAATTTGGAGAGATCATGGCCATTGGATGAAGCTTGATTGACACTTAGGACATATGTCAAGAGATTAGCCAAAGAGTGGTCATGTCCATTTTTTCCCAACTATCATTCAACTTGTTGACTTTGAAGATTGAATATAGTATCTTTCTCTCTCTCTTGGCCGGCCATTCACCCCCATTTCCACCAAAAGTCTTCTTCTTCTTCTTCTTCTTTTTCTTCTCCTTGCTGCCGAATCGCTGCTGCTGGCCGGTTTCTGTCCGCCGGTTCGCCTGCTTCGACACCCATCTCCAGTCACCGCCTAGACTCCGACCGACTACATCATCCTAGATTAACCTCTTGCTGACATCCTCGAAGTGGAAGCAAGCCAATTGACCCACCGAGGAGCTTCGGCCAGCCATTCTCCCGGAAGCCGACGGAAACCGTCACAACCTGAGGTAGGCAGCGTTCATGACCACTTAGGACCCCGAAATGTTGGAATTTTACAACCAAATTTTATGGACATCTAGAGGGCTCATAGAGGAATCTATGGTAAAAATTTGAGGTTAAATTGATGAATTTTTGACCCCAAATGGGTCTTGTGTTTGAAGGGGTAGAAACTACCGATTGAAGGACCAAGGGAAACCGGCAACTTTCAAGGTGTTTCCAGCGACGTCTTGGCTTCAAATCTTCGATGAGCTTCCCCAACCCTTAGATTTACATGTTAGCAAGTAGTTTAGTAAATAAATGATGGATTTCGAATAGATTAAGGGCTGAAAAACTTTGATATACATAGAACCAAAAATAGCCCGATTTGATTCTGTGTAAACCAGTTTTGTGGAGGCTGTTGGTTATTGGTTTTGAGTCTCAAATCCATCAATGACACATGTTAGGATGATGAGGAATATGTTAATGATGTTTGTGCTCTGTGGATTGGTGTTTGGGCAAGAGAAATTTGACGGTTGATTGGAATTTCATAGGTTGCGCGGTGGATTTGATCTTGGATCACTTGGAACGAATTTAAGGGAGTGCTTGAGGGGAAGATTTGTGACATTAAGCTTGAGGTAAGGAAATCCTAAACTTAGGATAGGAAGATTGGACTCAATTGGGTGAGTCGGGTGGAACTTTATTTGATTTTTTAGATGTTTTTAATGTGATTGGTGTTGTGCGTCTTAGGATGGTATAGAAGACTTGAATGTGTGCAAATGCTTGTGCCTGAGTTGTCTACCATGTATGAATGTCAATTTGACTGTCTTGTATGTCGTGAGTATATGAATTGTGCTTGAGTTGCGCATAGCATTATGTGTGTGGATTGAATGTGAATTATGACATGAGTGTGACATGGTAAGACCCTGATGCGTATGAGACGCGGGATGGTGTGAGAAATACCTTGAGGCGCGGGATTGGAGTTGTATGACACCCTGATGCGTATGAGACGCGGGGTTGAGAACGCTATAGTCCTGATTCGTTGAATGCGGGACGGAGATATGATGTGTCGACACTGGCCTGGAGAAGCATTGAAACTTGATGTATTTACGCAGGTTGTTAATGACGGTCTGATACGTTTACGCGGACCGAGCTTTGATGCGTTCTAAACGCAGGCATGAGAATGTGACAGGCAGGAAGGGTGGATGTGGCGAGGTGGCACGACAATCTGTGCATGATCATCTGAATGTGTTATGATGCCATAACTGCATGCCTGACATCTGTATGTTACATCAATAATTGAATGCCTCGCATGTCTATTTGTATGAGACGCTTGTTTTTATGACTTTCTGAGTGGACTGTCGGCCTAACCTGGGTTTAGGACTCACCTTACTGAGATGTGTATCTCACCCCGTTGAGAACCTCCTCTTTACAAATCTTAAGTTTTGAAGATGTGGCCTATCAGGTTTGGAGACCCCAAGGAGATGTCCGTTTATTTTGATGAGTTTCCTGATGGACAGGGGACTGTTTACGTTAGGAAATGCACAATAGTGTGGGTAGACGATGGTAACACTAGCCGGGAGCCTCATAAGTATGAAGCTCGGTTCCGAAAGGTTGGGGATGTATCTACAGGGCCACTGAAGTCCAATAAGGTACCCCAAGGAGTTATCCCTAGTTGGTGTCATCCCACTCGGGATTTATAGCAGGCTGAGGGGTCAGCTGCCGGTTCGAGGAATGGACTTGAGAGGACACCGACTTTAGACGATACCGAAGAGGTCATAGTGGTCGAGGCGACTAAGGAGGATTTGGTAGAGCCGTCTGCTGAGGAGACCATGGAGGACACCATAGAGGTTTGCTCGGAGACCTTCACGGAGTACGAGCCCACTGAGGAGGCGGAGGAGACTGACGACTCTAGCAGCTCGTCTTAGGAGTTCCCGACTTGCTAGTGACCTTTAGACGGCGACCCTGACCCTGTTTCTTTTGGATGATCGAGGATGGATCTTTTGTGTACTTACCCCGCCACCCTTGTCTAGAGGATCTAATTGCTATGCTATTGTACTAACTTTCAGATGTTATGTATTGTAGTATTCTCGCTATCCAGGTCCCACTCTGTATTTGAACAGAGGAGTTTTACATTGTCGCTTCCGCCTGCTTATTTATAAGACATCTCTCGACTTGTATCTAAATCTCGGGATCACGAGAGATATCTTGAGTTGCTTGCAGGGAGTCGCGTGCTCGTGCCCGGGGTGCGGGGCGTGATGGTCTATACTATAAACTTATGTATATCCCTTTGCTACAAACCAAGCCTTGTATCTCTCAATAGAATTATTTGCTTCGTATTTAATAGAAAATACACATTTACACCATAATACTTTCTTTTCCTTTGGCAACTCCACAAGACTTCAAGTCGTGTTTTTCTGTAGCGCTTCCATCTCTTCTTTCATTTCCTAAACCCACTTGAGATCCATCAGAGCTTCTTACACCCTAGCAAGAACTCGGGTTGTGGAGACATTTGATATAAATGCCTTAAAATATTCAGATAATCTTTCTATTGAGACTTAATCTATAATAGGATACCTTGATCTCCGTTCTTCCACTTCTGGTGAATATCGATTAAGGGGCTTACCACGATTGTGACTATTAGGTAATTTATATCTAACAACCACATCAGAATCATCAAAGGAATCAGCCGTAGCAGGAGAACTTACCTCATGAGTATCCTCAAGAGAATGGTCGGGGACTAAAGAGGGAACATCAAAAGAGAGAAGGCTATTCTTGAGACTATTCAGAAGCATTCTGCATCGATATTAGTTGTTGGTCATCTCCTATTGAAGTCGGATGTTAATCCATTGCAACTTCTGTTGGGGCGTACAATGACTTAGACCCCATCCCTCCCACCAATGTTCATTTTCTATATGTATCTCCCTTAAAAGGGACAATTGGTGCCGAGAAAGAAAAATTCAAACTCAAGAAATGTGACATCCACGATGAGATGGGTCTTCTTAGTTGCCGAGTTGTAGCAACGATAGCCCTTTTGATGGATTCCATAGCCAAGAAAAACATACCGGATCGCACAGGGATCCAACTTACTCCTTTGGTTCCTGTGAAGATGAACATAAGCTACACACCCGAATACTTTACGAGAAAGTGTCATTATAGAAAGAAGAGAAACATGTTTTGAAAGAACTTTCAATAGGGTCTTGAAGTTTTAGCACGCGAGAGGGCATCCGATTCATCAAGTGGACTACAGTAACAACTACAACATCCCAAAATTGAGTGGGAACATTTCCACCACCCAATAAAGCCCGTGCTATCTCTAGAGTATGTTGATTCTTCCTTTTGCCAACCCTACTGGACAGTCTGAACACACGATGTTTCATGAATAAGTCCATGTTCATGAAAATATCTAGTGAGATATTGATTTACATACTTGCCTACATTGTCTATACGAAGGATGCGAGCTTGTGCTCCAAATTTGTGTTTCAACCATGTGATGAGATCTCTGAAATACGGTAACGACTTCATTCTTATGCTTCATCAAATACAGCAACATTATATGTGTGTAATCATCTGCAAACGTTATAAACCACCGAATTCTCGAAAGAGTGGTAATCGGTGAAGCACCCCACACATCAGAATAAATTAACACGAAAGGTATTGTTCTTTTATTAAAAATCAATGGAAAAGGAACATGATGACTCTTTACTAAGATGCATGTCTCACATTGAAATACGGAATTTGATAGCCCCTTAACCAACTCAAGAAATAAGTATTTCAAATACCTAAAAGAATGATGTCTTAATCCGCTGTGTCATAACCATATTTCTTTCTCCTTGTAGTCTAATCCTCGGTATGATGAACTCTACCAATAGTGAGATCATCCACATAGTATAGCTCCTCTGTCTTAGTACCACGTCTAATAATCTCCTTCGTATGGATATCCTGAAATAACAAAAATTGGGTACATGAGAACACTGCAATTCAACTCATCAGTAGCTTGTCCAACATATAATAATCGATTAGATAATGAGTGCACAAGAAAGGAAAAGTTAAAGTGAGGGAAGGCATGAGAGCAACACTTTCAGCCCCTTTCACTAGATAGCTAAGGCCATTAGCATTATATATACTTCGTTGTCGTAGAGTAGTGTGGCAGATGAAGTCATTAGGATTGGGTGTCATATGATTGGTAACGCCTGAGTCAATAATCCACCCACTACCTTCACGTCGATCAATATTGACAATAGTACATCCGTAATTACCTTCAGAAGCTAAGGAACATGTACCCGTGGAGTCTTCCTGTAGAGCCAGTGAGAGAGCCGAGTCTTCAGTGGCCAACGATGCCTGTCTTTTTACCCTCACTTACTGTAGACTCAGTTTTTTCTTAGCCTGCAAATCTTTTCATCAATTGGGGTACCCATGAAACTTAAAGCAAGTGTCCTTAGTATGTTTTGCATTCCCACATTGTGTACATCCCTCGGTTGGTTGTGACTTGTGCTTGGAGTCTGTATTGGACCTACCATCTAGAGATGTCAGCTGTAAAGTTCTTGGTTCCGGGATGCCATCAAGAACCATCGCCCCATCTTTCTCCACAAGAAATAATTGCAGCAGAAGAAAGAAGAGGCGTCTACATTGTTTAGCATCACATCTTGACGTACGTATTCTCGCTGTACCCGCGTATAAGCTTGTTTCATGGTAGGAAACGTTTGTATCTGTAGCACATCAGACCTAACATTGTCTAGGCAATCATCAAGACCATCAAGAAAGGTGAAAACACGATCTTCTTGAACAACTATGTTGAAACGCTCAATTTCAGCATTATACGACATGGGATTAAGGCAACAAAAATCGATTTCCCGCCAGAGTCCTTGAAGGTTATTTTAGAAATGTTCGATAGGACCCTTTGCTTGTTTCAGTTGAGCAACTCGGCACTTCAAATCATACACATGCGAAGCATTGATGCCATAAAAAAATGTGGCAGCCATCGAATCCCATACCGTTTTCGTAGTTGGAAATCAGATAAAATTACCAATCAACGCCAGACCCGTGAAATTGATCAACCATCCTTTCACTGTCGAGTCTTTGATTTTTCACTTCTGAAACTGAGGGTCTGTAGGTAAAGGCTCTGGAAGGTCTCTGTTAATGTATCCAAATTTTTCTTTGCTAGCAATATACATCTCCACCAATTGGGACCATAATCCACTAGTTTGATTGCAATTTGTGAAGCGAATGAATCATTGTGCGGTGTTAGGTTTTGAGTCTGATTTTGGGTGAGGATCTGAGTCAATCTCGATATCAGATTCTCAAGAAGTGCTTCAGTCTGATTCTGGGGAGCCCCAACTCCGGTAGAAGTTATATCTGCCATCAGTTAGTGCAGCGACAATTCTAGCCATGACGTTCTGGACATCAACTACACAAGGTGCGGCGTGTTTGGTATGGGTCGAAATTGCATCTATCAGATTCAACAAAATGGATCGGTGTGGTGACAAAACTGGCCACATGAGACGATGGCGTAATAGAGAATATGGGCCAACAAAAATTTTTGGCCCGCTGTAGTTGGGGATTGGCGTACAGTACTCCCGAGAATCAGTGTACAATACTCCTAGGGATCAAACCTTAGGTTCTGATACCATGAAGAAACACACGTGAATGAATGGAGAATTTTTTCATTAACCTTTCAATTTACAAAGCTTTGTACATATATAGCAGAAAACCTAAACTCTAGAACTCTTCCTTATCAAGAGATAAAATAAATATGGGACAAAATAGGAAGTAAATATTACAAATTCTTAAAATTACTCTAATTTACAGCTCATGTTAACAGTTTTCTGATGTATCCAAATTGTTAACACACCCAACACAGTGCTTGTTCCTTTTCCCATTGCTTTTTGTTGTTTGCAAGAATGACACTTGTACATCATTGACCCCCTTGATTTCAACTGCCAAACGTCTCAAACTTTTATGTTACATAAGCTTTGCGAACCTTATTCATCATCCATAAATTGCACGAGTGCACACAGATGAGAGAGAGAGAGAGAGAGAGAGAGAGCGCAAAAGGAGAGACCTTTTCTTGGGCTAATTTGACCCAGAACCACGCCACAACTCTCTCGTAAGTGTCGCTTCGTACTAGAGGATGTTGTGGCCACTTCTCTTCGGTGTACTCAATGATGACCATGGACTCACATATGGGTCTTCCACCAAGGACAAGAACAGGGATCTTCTTGTGCACCGGATTGTACTGGAACATGTTAGAGAGATCCTCTTCAATGTACTCGAACGGAATGCCCTTGAGCTTTAGAGCCCATATCACATAATGATTGTACGGACTTATCCAAACACCATGTAGTTTCACAACTTCCGTGCCTTGAGAGTCCAAAAACTGTGTTATAAGTTATCGTATTACTATGTATCATCTTCATTATTATAAATATGAGAGCATGATAACCTAGAGGGTTAGATAATTTGTTCATGTCATTCTCATTTTTTCTTCTTCTTCAGACATAGTATCAGAGCCAACCCTAGTCGCTCCAACCTAAACCCTAACCAACACCTACTGTCAACGCAACCACCATCTAGCACTTGTTTCTCTCTCTAATATACTCTCTCAACCAACTTTGTTGGCCAGGGATTTCGGCCAACTTGGCCGGTCACGTCCCAAGGATCTCGGCCATCTTAGTCAGCCACTCCAGCCACGTCCCAAGGCCCTCGGCCATCTTGGTCAGCCACGTCCCGGGCTCTTGGCCAACTTGGCCAGACATGTCACAGGCCGTTCGGATTTGATTTACATGTCGAGGTCTGATTAGATCTAATCAAATCCATGAAATGGTGGAGCTTGTGACTTTCTGATTAATCTAGTGTCTAGATTAAGTATTTGTCATGAGTAATACAAGACACTCAAATAGTTGTTGCTAAATCCGGTAAGACTAGATTAGCCATGAATAGATCTGGTTTGACTGAATCTGATGTGATGCAATCATAAGCTCCGACCTTTATATATTCTTCATCTAAGCTCGTTGAATGTGTTTTGACGGGACAATCTATGAACACATTTTGGAAGAAGAATGTCTTTAAAAATTTGCTCGGATAGCGATTATCTCATCATCTCATCCAGCTTCCTCCGAGCGAGAATGACCCAACTTATGATGACTGATACACTATTGATTGTTGTATTTATAGTCAATTGTTGAATGCTATGGATAATTCTGTTTTGATTGTTATTAGTAATATTGATACTATTAAGGAGTTATTGGATACTTTGGTGGATTTATAATCATCTTTGAATGATTTTTCGCAACTTTATGATGCCGTTTGTGGGTTATTGAAGCCGACTCTTACTGGTCGGCCTATGAACGGATATTATGAGGAATTTAAATCCTTTGCTGATGAGTTTGATCGGTTAGTTTCATTTACATCTAAACGAGCTATATTTCAAGATCAACGAAATCAGTTTCTGGTCACCTGCTATCTTAATGGAGTGGGAGCTCAGTTTGATACTGCTCGATCACAAATTCTTTTAGATGCTCGAGTATTTTTTCTTGGAGAAGTTCATCGCCATTTTTTTTGTATCAAAAGTCATAAGGAAGTTATATATGCTCTTTCAAAAGTTGGTGAACATGCTGTTGCTCTATATATGAATAGAGGAGGTAGCCGTGGTAGCAGAGGCCGTGGTAGCGGAGGCCGTGACAAAGGAGGAGGTCGTGGTAGCATTGCTAGTCATGGTCGGGAGACTTGTACTTGCAATTACTGTGGTATTATTGACATCTTCGCAGCTATTGTCGAAAGTTACAAGATGTACAGGCAACTTTTTGGTTCACAAATCACACTTGCTCATGTTGCATCTGAAATTGTGCCAATGGACCAAAAAGTTATCATAATGAGTCTAGAGGAGTATACTCGATACTTTGAGTTTCAGACCTCAAGAAGTAGAACTACATCTGCCTCTGTTGCGAAACTACAACAGCCATCTGATTATTCATTTATCTCAACATGTGCAGCTCTTACTTCCGCTGATTGGATTATTGATTTTGGTGCAGGTGCTCACATGACGGGTAATAGAAGTATTCTTACTGCATATAAGTCCTCGTCTTCGTTACGCCATATTACTATTACGAACGGGTCACTCGTGATAATTCATGGACACGGAGTTGCACAACCTTCCAACGAGATCTCTTTATCTTCTATTTTATATACTCCTGGCATGTTATTTAATTTGTTATATGCTGGTCGTATCACATGGGATTTGAATTGGTCCGTTACTTTCTATCCTGATTATTGTGTTTTGCAGAATCTCTCAACTCGGAATACTATTAGTAAGGGAAGTGTCAATGGTGGGATATATCAGCTGGATGGTACTTCCATTCCAGCTGCACTAGTGAAAGAGACTAATATTTTAGACGTTCACTATCATCTAGGACATCCCTTTTTGTCTATATTGCAGTCATTGTTTCCTTGTTTTCGTTCAACGTCTTTAATAAATTGTGAGTCATGTCAACTTGCAAAGCATAGTCGTATTTCTTTACCACTAAGTGTATCTCAATGAGCAACTATTCCATTTTCCTTGATCCATTTTGATGTGTAGGGACCTAGTCCTATTGTTTCAGCCTTTGGTTATCGTTACTATGTTCTCTTTTTAATAATTTCACGAGAATGTCGTTTGTTTACTTAATAAAAGAACGTTCTAAGTTATTTTTTGTGTTTAGTGAGTTTCATTCTTCTATTTACACTCAATTCCATCACAATATCCAAGCCCTAAAACCTGATCGTGGAGAGGAATATATGTCGGATCATCTCCATCAATTTCTTCGTTCTTATGGTATTCACCATCGTCTTTCATGTGCTTCTACACCTCAACAGAATGGTATTGCTGAGCGAAAGAATCGTTATCTTATGGATACTGCTCGTGCTCTTCTTATACATATGCATGCTCCACATAATTTTTGGGGGGATGTTGTTCTCACGGCATGCTATCTCATTAATCACATGCTTCTTTCTTCTCTTAGGGGCAATACGCCTCACGAGCTCCTCTTTCCAAAACGCAGTCACTTTCCTCTTTCTCCTAAAGTGGTTGGGTGCACTTGTTTTGTCCATGATGATCGTCCAAGTGTATCAAAATTAGATCCTCGTGTACTGAAATGTGTTTTTCTTGGTTACTCACGAGTGTCAAAAGGTTATCGTTGCTATTCTTCTACCTTGGGAAGAATGTTCACCTCTCGTCATGTTACCTTTATAGAGTCTCAATCTTTCTTTTCTGCATGTGGCTTTAGTTCATCTTATCCAATCCCACAATTGTCTGAATCTACATCTTCTGACCCTATCCTTGTTTATTCTCCACCAAAGGTCTCTCATCTAGTTATCTCTCCAGCATCTTCACTAGACAATACCCCTATTGACAATTATCTTTCTATGCCAGTCTCTCTCTTGGAGGATACTCCTGTTGAGAGAGTCTCTCCTGTTGCTAACCCACTTAAGACTGATACTACCGAGCAACCTATTGCTCTTCGTAAAAACTACCATGCCTGTAGAGATCACCCTCTTTATACACATTCCTACAAAGATTTATCATTAAGTTTGTCGGCTTTTGTGACCAATATCGATGTTGTTTCTCTATCTGCTTTAGTTTTCGAGGCTCTTCAACATACAGGTTGGCGTTTAGCCATGGATGAGGAAATGAGAGCCCTCCAACGCAATCAGACTCGGTCCTTAATTAATCTTTCTTCTGGTGTTCAGGTTATTGGCTGTCGTTGGGTGTTTGCCGTGAAGGTCAATCTTGATGGAACTGTTGCTCGTCTGAAAGCTTGATTGGTCGCTAAGGGTTATGCTCAAACTCACGGTCTTGATTACTTTGAGACATTTTCTCCAATTACAAAAATGGCATCTATTCACCTGTTCTTATCCCTTACAGCTGCGGATTCTTGGTCTCTCCATCAGTTGGATATCAAGAAGCTTTCCTTCATGGTGATCTTGCTGAAGGTTGTTTACATGGAGAGCCCCTAGGGTTTGCTATTCAGGGAGGGAAAATCTGTAAGCTTCGTCGCTCTTTTTATGGTTTGAAGCAGTCTCCTCGAGAATGGTTTGATAAATTCAGCTCAGCTGTTCAGAGTTTTGGTTTGCTTCAGTCTCAAAAGGATTGTGCAGCATTCTATCGACGTGCTACTACTGGGTGTATCTTTCTAATTTTATATGTAGATGATATTGTCTTAACAGGAGATGACGAGCATGGTATTGCTGAACTGAAAAAATATTTATATACTCACTTTGAGACAAAGGACCTCGGTGATTTGAAATACTTTCTCGGGATCAAGGTGGTCCGGAAGAAAGAAAGTATCTCTTTGTCACAACGTAAGTATGTTATGGATATCTTAACTGAATTTAACATGCAGCAATTTCGGTCCGTAGAGTCCCCTATGGAACTAGGATTAAAGCTTTTTCCTAATCAAGGTAACTTGTTTGAACATCTTGAAAGATACCGATGTATTGTTGGTAAGCTAAAATATCTCACTCCGATGACTAGGCCTGATCTTGCATATTCGGTTAGTGTGGTTAGTCAGTTTATGGAACCACCTAAACAACCACATTGGGATGCTGTTTTGAGGATTTTAAGATATCTTCGAGGTAGTCCTAGCAAGGGAATTGTTTTTGTGGCTCATGGTCATGCTCGCATGGAGTGTTATACTGATGTTGATTGGGCCGGTTGCCCTATTGATAGGCGGTCTACCTTTGGATATGCTTTTTATGTTGGTGGTAATTTAGTTTCTTGAAAGAGTAAGAAACAAGATATTGTGGCGAGGAGTAGTGCTGAAGTAGAGTATCGAGCCATTGCTACAGTTACTACAGAGATTATGTGGACTAAATATCTTCTAAATGATATTGGATATAGATCGAGTGGCCCCACATCGTTATGGTGTGATAATAGTTCATCAATTCACATTGCTTCAAATCCCGTCTTTCATGAGAGAACAAGACATATTGAGTTTGATTGTCATTTCGACAAGAGCTTACACATGATAATCTCACTCTATCACACATCCACATTGGAGATCAGCTAGTAGATGTATTTACTAAACCTTTAGCTGGGCAACGGTTTCGCTTTATATGTAACAAGTTGAGCATGATCGATATCTATGTCTCAGTTTGAGGGAGGGTGTTATAAGTTATCGTATTACTATATACCCTCTTCATTATTATAAATATGAGAACATATTAACCTAGAGGATTAGACAATTCATTCATATCATTCTCCTCTTTTCTTCTTCTTCAGAAAGACCGGTAGTTATTAAAGCTTCGTTGAGTCAAATTACTTGGGCAAAACGTTGAGGCATTTTCATCAAACAGGTTAAAAAATTCGTTCTTGTCCAGAGTCGTATCTGTTGACTATGGGCTTAAACTAATTCATAGTCTAAATTGCACTGAACACAAATGGCCCCAATATTTCCTTTCTCAAGTTTGAAAACTTGTAGTAATGGGTTGGTGGGAGATGTTGGTCGCCGTTTTCCTTTGACTATTGATGTTCTTAGTTGCACCTACTGGATGGAAATATCCTCACTTTAGTCAAATTGAAAGCACTTTTATGGGGGTGACATGTCTAGTACCGTGGACTTGTACGATAGGCATGGCAAAACAGTGTCGTTTTTTGCAAAAAGTAACCGTGTTTGAGTCATTTAAATCAGGAACTCTTCCAATGAGGAAAGAGAGAGTTCGGTAAACATAGACATAGTTTTGTTAACATTACAGTCTTTGAGTGAATGTGTAATTTTAAATTCTCGATAAAGTAGACCCACAAAATTTTCGTATTTGTTATTAATTTGTTTTTATTCAGAAAAGGCGGTTAATATTACAGTTGATTAAAGATAGTCAGATAATTATTTTTCATATTGAAATGTATAGCAAATAATGTTTAAGTTTCTACACTAGAGAGAGGAATGAAATGAGATAGCAAGGTTGATATGCACTTCATATATCCTTAGGTTAAGGGTGCGTTCTGTAACATTATTGCTCTCATGAACAATTTCTATTTGGAAATATTCTTTTCTATTTCTATTTTCTAGACGAGTTTTTGGTCAGAAAAATGCATATGGTAACCGCATAAAATTGTTATTCCTGGAATAGAAAAAATAGAAAGGCATGTACTTAGACCATAAAAAATTTTATTCTCAATTTTTCGTTTAATTCTAGAAATTTTAGTGGAGACTTAACAATTCATTTCTAGATAAATGGACTTTTGTAAGGAATAAACTAATCAAGATATTTTAAGACGGGTGCTAGAAATCCAATGCAATAGGTAGTAGGCGTCTCAAAAATGCCCTAACTGGTCTTGCCTTGCTCGACCTGTCCCGCCTTGATATTTTCATGATTTTTCAATTCTTGGTCAGTCCGGGATAGGTTATGAGAAAAATGATTTTGGACAGTTTGACGATTCGAGTCAAGTCAGGCCGGTTTAGGTGGGTTTTGGGGTTCTTTTTCTTTTCTTTCATTCTCACTTGCATTCCCAAGAATTCTAAAAAAGCACTGTAATTTATGAAAAATTTATATTTGAAGATAATCCAAAAATTGATAGTATATAACTTTGCCTTTCTCGCCAATGTCCACCTCACCACCTTTGATTTAAAAAAAAGGAATTAATTAAACTCAAGTTTTAACATAATTCATATATGTGGATGCAAAGCATTCGAATTCAAATGTTCGTCCAATGCTGTCAATTCTTTCATGTTGCATATGAATTTTTCAGTGTCTTCTATAAAACGGATCTGAGGGCGCTAAAAGAAAAATCTTAGCATAGAAATTAAAAAGAAATTAAATCGGTTATTCTGATTTTATCTTGACATTATTTTGATGCAAAAAGTATAAATGGTCGGAAAAATAATAAAAATAAATTATTCGAAAATGACCCGACATGACCCCCGACCCAACAACTTAGGTAGTGGATCAGGTCAAGTTATGCTGAGCTTGTTTCTTGGGTCAAATTTTAACTACATTTCACTTAGCCCAAAAGCGAAGAGAAATAAGCCTCCATGTCTATTTATTTATTGACATTTTAAAAAATGATCTCACTTATTATCCTCACTAGGCAATCAATTTAGGGCTCTTTTCTTTGTATTTTTTTCTCTTTCTTTAATTATTGATAGTTATTATAATTATTTCATTTATAATTATTTATCTTTTGAAGCTTATTTTTTATAAGATAATCATCAATCATTAATTAAAAAAGGGGTTAATATCACAAAAAATCCTAAACTGATACACTTGTAATAAATTTATCCCAAATTTATTTTTTTAATAATAAAAAAATCCTAAATTGGTACATTTATTACAAATTTACCTCAAACTGATACACATGTGACAAATTTACCATCTGTTAATTTTCGTTAAATTTAACCGTCAAATTGCCGAGTTAGATATCACATAGCAATTTATGGGTATACCAGTTTAAGATTTTTACCCTCTATTTATCACAGATGTATCAATTTGAAATTTTTTGTGGTATTAGCTGAATTTAACAAAGAGTAAATTTATCATAGATATACAATAATTTATGGGTGTACCAGTTCAAATTTCTCAATTTGAGATTTTTCGTGGTTAAAAAAAAATAGTTTAAGGTAAATTTATCATAAGTGTACGGTTTAGAGTTTTTTATTGTCAAAAAAATAGTTTTGGATAAGTTTATTATAAGTGTGCTAGTTTAGGGTTTTTTGTGGTTAAAAAAATAATTTGGGGCAAATTTTTCATAATTGCATCAGTTTGGGGTTTTCATGATACTAACCCAAAAAATTATTAAGATAAATAATTAATATTTATGTAATAATTTAAAACCATTGCGAAAGATTAAAATCGCAGTAATAGATAAATAAAGAACTCCCGTAAAATAGTTAAAAACTATAGCAAAAAATTAAAAACCGCAGCAAAGAGTGGAAACAAGTAAATAAAAGAAAAAACTTTGTAGGGATATCTCATTGCTCGGACGTCTATTTGGGACGAACTTTTTTTTGATTTCACATAATTTTTCGAGACGAATCAATTGGAAAGCATCTTGGTAGTTTGGCTGGCTTTTTCCCTAAAAATTGTGATTTTGCTTGTCAATTTTGTATTTTCATCCTCCAATATTACATCTCGATCACGAATGAATCATCTTTCCCTTCTTTCTTCTTTCGATCTTTCCATGCTGAACTCATTATACCACGTCTTTTGTAGGGGAAGGAGTCTAGGGAGTTTTTCATGCCCAAACTAATATCTCATCTTTTAATGTGTGTCAAGATTAATTAATTTGTAAATTATGTTGTTAACTGTGTTGTTTGCCCTGTTGGTTGTCGTTTGGGTGAAGTGTTGGACATGGGTTTCATCCCGAGCGCATTCATCTCTACTTTTTTTTTTCAAAATTCAATATTCTCCAGTTAATTTAAAAAGTCATCCATTGCACCATGATAAAAGAATGTTTCTTAATGGCTTTAAATGTTTTCCAAATGATTCTCCTCAATTATTATACTTTGGAAGTTTTTTAAACATCTTATCACTACATCATAATCCTTCAGCTTATACATATAAGTTTTTCCACCAGCAAGTTTTTGAATATAATGTAATGACATCACTTACACTCTCGATATATTAATTATTTATCTTAATAATTTTTAATTAATGATTGACGATTATCTTATAGAAAATAAGCTTCACAAAATAAATAATTGATGATTATCTTAAAAAATAAGCTTCAAAAGATAAATAATTATCAATATCAACAACACTTTTATCCCAAACTAGTTGAGGTTGACGGTCGATGAATCCGAAGAATCATGAAAATAAAAGCAGAATTAAGCGAGAGAAAATAGATAAATGTGTAAAAATAAATATATATATATATATATATATCTATCTATCTACCTACCTATACACTACCCATTCACAACACTAATGGACTTCCTCCACTTCGTCCTAAGATAAATCATACACCAATCTATTTCCTAGTACATTAAATCTTGTTTTACTACTTTCCCCCAAGTAAGTTTCCGCCGACCTCTTGTTTCTTCATGTTCAAAAGATAAAAAATTATTAATAAATTAATTATAATAAATATCAATAATTAAAAATATGAAAAAATATGAAATAAAAAATTACATGGGCTCATGGGTCTCCCGTTCGGAGGGCCGAATGCTGAGCAGTGTGTCGCTCGACAATTGAGCTATCAAGCGAAAGGCCCGCTCAGCTAATGAGCTACCCGGTCGAGCCTACTCGACAGTCTATTTGCCTATTGGGTGCAGCTCGGCAGTCCAATTGCCAAGCGGCATCCAATTCGGTAATTTTTTTTATTATATTTTGGTAATTTTTTTTTTAAATTTCTAAATTGGAAAAAAGCCCTCCACTTACACTACGAAATAATATATATCAGATAAAACGAAAAAGAAACCAATGAAAATAAAATTTATGAATGCATTGACAAACTTAGAAGAGGAACTTAGCACCAAATATTGACGCATTTATTCTCTATGTCTATGTATATTGTCATATTACCGTAATCGCGACTAATTTGGTATTTAGGGGCGTTATAAAACTAAGACAATAGCCTCAGAAGACAATATTCCAATGCGTAGAAATACATTTTACTTTATTGTACTTTATTGCATATGCTAATTAGTAAGGTTCAATTGAAGCTTCCGACCAAAGTACATACCGCACTTGAATTCTTCTTAGCACAAAGAGACAGACAGAAATCCAACTAATAACCAGCACTTTTATACAGTACCCGAGATTACGACATCGATCATCGAAGCTCACGAAAAAGGGTGCAAAGTCCGCGCATCATTCACGTGTAAACGCTGACAACCTTTTCTCTCTTAGGCGGGCGAGGTGACCCCGCAACTTCCCTCGATCGGGCAAGCTCTCGGCGACCACGGGCAAGCTCTCAAAGTTGGCCATCCAAGCGTTCAAGCGAGGAAGCTTAGCGGCATCGAACATCTTGCCTCCTGACACCTCTTCTATGACTCCCATCCAATAAGCCACCCCACCAAATGCAATATCCACAATGTTGACACTGTCTCCTCCGAAGAACTTCTTCCCCTTGTTTGGACCATGTTCCTCTAGGACCAACAGCATCTCCGAGCTATCTCTCATGGCCTTCTCTTGCGCTTCGCCGGTGCTCCGATACACCACCCAAACATTGAGGCTCTGCGGCGCGTGCACTCAAAACATAAACGATGTGACAAGTTTGAATTGGATATTGAAACAAGTGGAACTTATGAATTAAATAAATAACTTTTCTTTAAAGATGAGTTACCAGAATAGAAGAATATTAGATTAACAAACCTTGTCCTCAATGAACTTGACCCAGAAACGTGCCACAGCTCGCTCGTGAGGATCGCTGGGCAACAACGAGTGTTGCGGCCACTCCTCCTCAAGGTACTCAACTATGACCATTGACTCGCAAACGGGCCGCGGGCCATGGACGAGCACAGGGATCTTCTTGTGCACCGGGTTGTATTGCAAAAGCAAGGAGCTTTTGTTGGAGAGATCTTCCTCAATGTACTCAAAAGGTATGCCCTTGAGCTTCAATGCCCATATGACTCTGGCGCTGAATGGACTCGCCCAAAAACCATGCAACTTCACTCCATCCATTTCTCTGAGAGTGTGGTAATGCCGGCTTCGTGCTTTTGTGAGCTCAATTTAAAGGGTGTTTCAGTGGAATCATTTTGCTGCTTGGGCACTAAGTTGTTGGATCAGAAGGTTGAATTCAAATTGAATTCTTGTTTTTGGATCACCTAAATTCCTACCCACAGGACAAAGCATTTGGACTTCCATGGAAGAAAGGTCAAACACGCCAGTCGTGCCAATCCAGGATTTATCTTGTCGACATCATGCAATTTGTAAAGTTTCAACCCACATGTATTATGGTGTTAACTGGTGTAGTTTTTTTTTTTTCCTTTTAAGGTGCCAGCCACAGCAATAGCCGGCGCTTGGCGAGCTTGATCCAGTCAAACTTGAGATCGCATAGGCCGGCAAGCCTCGAGTGAGACCGAGCTTCTCCGGCATGCAGCGAGGCTCAAGCTTGCTTGCGACTGAATGGAAGAAGAAGCGAAAAGAAAAAAAAATGAGAAATAAATAAATAAATAGAGAAAAGAGAACGAATATGACTAGAAATGCAAATTTAAAAAAAGTAAAAAAAGTAAATTATTAAAAGGTGGGCATGGAGAAACGATTTTCCATGCTGATTGATAAGATTTTTCGGTTCATTTTCAAGTCTCAATCGAACAATGAAAAATATTGTAATTTTCCTGAAAAATAGGCTTCTGGAAAATATTTTCTAGAAGTACCAAATTTTCCACGAGAACGGAGCCTAACAAGAAAGGATTTGGCTTGGACTTCAATATGGTATCAAAAGGACGGCCTAAGTTAGATTTATTGAACCGGTTTATCTTTGGAAGACAGCCAACTATTTCATAAGGACTGGATAAAGAATTTGGCGACAATGTTACATAATGTCCACATTCTTTTAACTTTGCTTTGTTATCAAGTAGAAATTTTTCTGCATTTTATTCGTCTTTCAAAGAAACAGACAAATTCGAAACCCAACACCACCCCCCACCCCCCCACCCCCACAAAAAAAAAAAAGGACACGGATAAAGAAACAGTAAGTCACGACGAAAAGAGAATTTGATTTCTACCGACAGTTTCTTTATCATTATTCCGTGATTTGTTTGTGCTTAGGAAATCTTAAATGCAAACCTCATGAACCAATTAAATATGAACCTGTGGTATGTGCAGGCGACATTGACCTAGAGTGGTTTGGATGCAATTGATGAAATTAGAATAAGTAACCCTCAATTCGTTAGCTCAACATCCTTCAAGGCCTCCAATCAATTATGCCGATTTTGGGGTTTATGCAATCTTAGCTTGAGCTTCAAAATGTAACTGTTCTGGGGCTAATGTCCTTTCCTTTCTCGGTACATGAGAAGTTTGAGCTAAAGAAAACTACATGTAACGACATGGTAAGGATGCGATATTTTGATTAGATGAGGTCTCCTTGTCGTAATCATTATTATTTATTGACTAATACAAGAAAAGCTAACTTAAAAGTGTAATATATGGGCAAATCAGCCCATTTCTCGCAAAAAACGCAAACCCAACCCGTCTTTATTTCTTCTACATCATTCGATGCAAGGGACCACCGATGGAAAGGGGAAAAAACAACAAGAGAAAAGGAGAAGCCGCCCGTTCGTGGGAGAGGAAAGAAGAGAGAAAATCTTTCGTCCACGATCAGAACTCATTGACAAGTCAAATCAACTGCGAATTGCAATGCTGGATAAGTATACGAGCTGATTATTCGTCTAATCTGAGTAAATTTGAAAGTTAGGGCACAAATTTGGATTTATGTAAGTTTTGAACTATGAGATTCGATTGAGGAGTTCTCAAACTGCGATTTTTGTGGAAATGGGAGTCTAAGGTGTTGCAAAGCGGTGAGATTTGACAAAACTCAATTCGAAGTATGGTTTAGTTGGAACAAATTTCTGAAGTTTCGCATGCGAGCTACACATAAACAGATAATATGCGTAAAGGAAAAGAAGAACGTTTGCTGTAAACGAGTTTCTTCGCGCGTAGGAGTCGAATCATTGACGATTGAGCATTGTTTAGTCAAGTTGTTCATTGGACTAATGTTTTACTCTGATTTCGATATCTTTTCTCGGTTAATTTATAGGAATACGAATGCGTCAATTCAAGTAATCTTTGTAAGTTGATTTTCAGCTTTTTCAGGTGAGTGGTGCTATCTCTTCTTTGAATTTGAAAAATCATTTCTTGAAAATGAAAAGGGTCAGACATATTATTGCAAAATGTGATTTGTTGAAACATAAAAAAGAGTTTATAGCATATTTGACGCATAAAAATCTAGGTCGGGCATATACTACATTTTTATTATTAGTAATTTGTTTGAGAAACTTTTTATGAAAGAACTTTCAAAATATTACGAGTTTATGAGATGAGTTCCAAAATGGTGTTTGATTAATGGAGTTGAGAAATGTTGTACATTTTGAGTTTCCAAACTCTTTTTGGGAAAGATTTACAAAAAAAAGCTCTTGATATTTTAGTATGTTTATGAAATCTTACATGTATTGAATTGTGAATTGGGTTATGAAATGTTTTGTGTTTAATGAAGTGGATCGTAAAAGGTGGTATGATTATATTCGTAAATCAATTTGTGATATCGATTATGGTTTTGGATTGTTCATTTTGGAGAATGCTGATTGGATGCTCGGTATCATTATGAATCCAGATGAGGGGTTTGTGGATGTGCGTGCACTAGTTTAGGATATCCTTGTGGGCCGAGCTACTGACATTATAGGTAGAGACCTTGCTAAGGGAGGAATGTCGTAGCCTGGGCCCCGCCACTTGCTTGACCCTCCCTACTTACGCGTTCTGCTTTAATTTATTATTAATTATCTATAATAGAGGGTGCATGCATAAGATGCTACAAGATACAAATGCATGTATAAAACAAACGATAGGCACAAATCCTAAATGTTTAGCTTTATTCATAGGGTTCATAATTCTGTCAAAACACTCGATCAACAAGCTATAATGTGACATTCTGGTTTTTCCTGTCATTTCGAGACTTATCAATGAAAACATATCTATCGATGTATTTCAATCATATCTTGCTCGGATCTGATCAATCTCGAGTTAACTGACCAAAAGGGAATGGCTAAAGCAAGACAAGGTATGTGGATCTAGGGAACTTAAATAGCAAATGACGTTCTGACTATAAGGATTGCCGAGGGAGTATTTAGAACCATTAAAGGTCGATCTAAGAACAATTAAGGAATGCATTGCTAGCGTTATACAATTGGAGTGCGGGTGATGTTGCTTAACCAATGTATAATTTCTAAAATTATCCTAAATTGAACAATGGCGATCGAGACCGTCAGAACTAGTAATAAACCCTTACAATTACATGACAACCAAAGTCGCCATGAACTAACGAGCCCTAAGTGTGATGAGAACCACAGAGTCGTTACGCATAACGTCTATAAAAGCCACCCGTTAGTTCGGGATAGCTTGAAATTTACATTTAAAGAGAAATGACCCAAGGATGAATCTCAAAATTAGAAAATAAATAATAAATAATCCCAACATTTTAATCGAATTGGACATCGCCTCATCAAAGGAAATTTGAATTGGAAAAACGACATGCCGGAAGACGAGAGTAAAATTACTGTTTTGCCCTTGAGGATTGGGCTTTGTCTTAACAAATGAAGGAGGGTATTTTGGTCAATCCCTAATCTTCCTATATCTGCCAAAATGACGAGGGCAAGATGGTCAATGAAGCCTTGATTTTATGCATAAAAAGACAAGTGTCATTATTTGAAAGATTATCAATTAATCCTCACCTTTTAACCTACCATTCTATAGAGTTGACCAAGTCATTTTGTGGATAGCCTTCCCTTCCCCTCTTTCAGTTGAAAATCCCCTCCTCTTGCCATCATCATCTTCTTCTTCTTCTCCTTTTCTTCTTCACAGAGCACTTCCGGCCGACCAGATGCCACCACCCGCTTCGTTGTCGCGATTGCCGCCACCGATGGCTATCTCACCTCGCGCCGACCACCAATCGAAATTTTAGCCTCTTCCCGACAAGTTTCAGGTGGTATCTCGCCCATTGGATGCCGGATGAGCTCCAAGCAGCCCTATTTCCAAAACCTGACAAATTTTGATTCAACCGAGGGTAAGTCTCTGTTCGACCGCTATAAGACTTCATTTGGCCTCCAATTTTCGGTGAGACTTTGTAGACTTATAGTACTAGTCTTAGCTGAGCTGAAATGGTAAATTTGATGGAGTTTGGAAGGGTGATCATGGCCATTTTGTGGCGATTTTCTCGACACAAGTCTGACCGGCGGTAGGCTTGAGGAAACATGGGCTGTTCGGGAACTTTCGGACGTCGACTTGCCCTAAAATCTTTGATGAGGCTCTTGTAGACATAGAACTACATGTTAGCAAGTGAACCATGTGATGAAATAAGGTTTAAAGTGGAGTTATGGGCTGATTAGGAGGGTAAAGGGTAGAACCGAAATCGCCCTGTTTCGGTTTGTGCGAACCGAATGCTTAAGGGCTGTTTGGGGTGTCGTCTTGCCTTAATTTCATCGTTGAAACATATTAGGATGTTAATTGAGATGTTATTGAGGTGTATGCTCCGTGGTTTGGCGAATTGAAAGAAAAATATTGATCAATCGAATGAATTCCTCTAGGTACGTGGCTGCCTTGTTTTGGATAACTAAAACCGAATCCTTAGAGTGTCTTTGGAGGAATTTTTTATGATTAAAGCTTAAGGTAATAAGTTCTTAAACCTTAGTAAGGAAGATAGGCCTCTACTAGACGAATTGGGATTGAATTGGATGAATTCTCATGGGATTATTGTGTGATTGATCATTGTCGATCATTTTAATCAAGTGTAAGTTATGCGTGCCCACTTAATGTTTACGCTTATATCCGATGTCATCATGTGGATGCGGAATCTTGCTGGCTTGCGTGCTATTGATTCATAACTTGGTGAACAAGTTTGTACTCGATTATGAAGTTTAAGCAGGTAGAGAAACTAGTATGCTTATGAACTGTGACACCTTGATATGTTGAGACACGGGGTCGCATTGGCTGATATCCCGAGGCGTCGAGATGCAGGATAAGTTGTACATGTGTCGACACAAGTTTTGAATGACATTGAAAACCTGAGGCGTTTAACGCGAGTTTTATGGTTTATAATAGTTTGAGGCGTTATGACGCGGACCAAGCCTGAGGCATTTTGACACAGGCGTGGATGATGAAATGAATCATGGTGATAGAACGTATAGCTTGATCTTGTATGTTCATGCTTGCTTGAATTGTGAAATATGATGATATATCTTGATGATTGTCGATCACATGTTTTTCTATAGTACATTATTGTGATTATTTGCCTTATACTGTTATTGGCGTGCCTTTACTCATTGTGCATTTATGTCTGGGTGTACTATCGACATAACCTAGAGTTAGGACTTAACTTACTGAGATGTGTATCTCAACCCGTCGTGGGACCTTACTTTTCCAGATCCCAAGCCTCGAAGGATGTTTCCAACCCGCCTAGGCAATCCTAAGGTGATGATCGCCTATTTTGACAAGCTTCATGATGGTCGAGGTACTATATATGTTAGAAAATGCATCGTTGTTTGGGTCAATAAGGGAGGTAAGGATTGTATACCACATAGGTTTGAGGCCTGATTCCATAGAGTCGATGAGGTCACGATAGGTCCATTGAAGTCCATAGAAGTGCCTCGAGAGTTGTACCCAGCTAGTGTCATCCTATCTGAGATGAGATAAAGGTAGAGATTTCTGCGATGAGATCAAGGAACGTGCCAAAGAAATCCCCTACTGTGGAGGAAACCATCGAGGTGATAGAGGTTTCTGCTTCCGAGGATGAGCTGGAGGATGCCATGGTGGACGATTCGATGAATGTGCACTCTGAGACTTTCTCTGATTATGATCCAGACGAAGATGAGGATAAGGATGAGGACAAAGCTAGTGGTTCGACTTAGGGGCTTTCTGACCTTACTAGGTAGTCTTTAGAGGTGACCCTCGATGACTTGAGATCTTTTGGGAACCTAGGATTTTATTGTCTTTTGATTGGTCCCCGACCTACCCCGACCCGACTGAAGGGGGTAGTTTGATCTTGGACCTTTTGTACAAACTCATGCTTTTGTTATGTATGTATGTATAATCTCGTTATTCCTAGGTTTCCTTTTTATAGGATGGGAGGTGTACATTTATTTTGTTTTCATATGTGCATGTTGCATCGCAGTGTCGCATGAAGCAAGTCCTGGGCCTTGCGAGTTTTGAGACGGGATGTGCACGCTCGCGCGAGATGACCCGAGGTGTGACATATAGACTTGGGAAAGGAAATTGAGTTTATTTACAATTGTGTATATATATATATATATATATATCATCTGGAAGATTATTTACAAAAGTTCATATATTATGAACTAAGATGACTACTCTCATCCTATCGATGCCATCAACAAGTTTTGTCTTCGCCATTATCTTTAAGGTTCGGTCACATTCCTAACCAAAGTATTTGAAAAGACAGTCTCTAGACAGGGGTGAGCTAACAACATCTCAGCAGGTAAAACTTATAGCCTAACAATTAGGCCGTACATTTACTCATTCAGTTGAGCAAATCACAATAAGCAAACAAGAAATATTATATAAGCAAAATATCTGCGATCTGAATACAAAAAAGAACATCAATATAATCGAAGTCTAATAGATAACTCAAACACAATGAACTCCATACTCCATGAATTCTTCTCGCCAACCTCGCGGCCGAACGCCAAGTAACCTTATTCCTTTCCACATCCAATTAGTGACTTCTCGGCTAATCCCACAAAAATTTTCAAGTCACTCAAGAGCTTAGTGATATTATTCAATTACTCTAATACCCGTTCGACTCACCATAACATTTGTACCCATAATTAGTATAGTAATCAATTCATAGGTCGAGCTTCACATACTAGGATTTTTATATTTATCATGTCACGTGAATGTACATAATGCAAATAAATGAATATATGTCTCCCATGTGCACTGCCTGCCACCATCACACCTGAGTCAATTACCAACTCATAATTTTAATACTTTTGCTCGGCTTTACTGCCGACCTTCATGGCAACTGCCGGCCATGATTCCTGACTCCGAGGCTTCATATTATTTTCATGTGGTCCTCCTGGTACCACCTACCAGGCTTCATATTGACCTCATTTCTATGGCCCTCAACCCCTTTCACCAAATGAATGCAATGTTATGCGATGACATGCTTCTTGTGGTAATGTCAATGAGTGTACACAATCAATTCCTAACGCATCGAAATCTATATTAAGTACACTAAGTACCATATGTCGCGATCTAAAATTAGACTAATGGATTATTAAATCAATTAAATTAACTAACCTAATTCAGACTCTCCCAAGTCTTATCAAATCGCAAATTAGGTTTATTTATAAAAAAAATGTTCAATTGGAGCTGTCACTAATCATTTTCGGTAGGTTGATTAGAAATCTATGTAAAATAGTGAGAGAACTATTTTATCTCTGCAAACAAGAAAAAATAAGTTCAGAGACTTGGTTACATTAATTAAGAAATTAATGTCCTTTTCGATAGCCATTTTTCATGAAAAAAGAACCATAGTTTCATGACTTGAATTGTTTTGGGTTTTATTTTATTAAATGCAATGCCAAATGCAATCTAATTATATGACATGAGTAATGACATGGCAAAGATGTACGACTGTTGACAATAGATTTTCGATTAGTATTTTTCAGTTTATTTTTAAAAATTCACAAAATATTCATAAAAAGTTGAAAAATTGTAAAATCAACTTTGGAAGACTTAGCCATGCCTAAGGAACCATTTTTGAACAAAAATTAATTTTCTGTATTTTCATATTTTTTTAAAAATAGGAAAATAGATGAAAATTCAAGAAAAATAGCACTTGAGGTCACAAAAATATGAAAAAATAGTCAATATTTTTATTTTAATTCCCTTATATTTTTGACCACATAAAAGTTTAAATTCAAGTTTAATTTTATGTGTTCCTTTGTTATACATATGATTGAATTTGGTAAAAAAAATGTCAATTGAGTCTTTTAATTTACAATTTTGGCATTTTTAGGATCTTGACATTCAATCTGATCGTCTCTTATTGCAATTTGGTCCAATTATATGCAAAAATTGCTCAATTGCATGAATTGGACAAAATTGCATACTTTATTGCAATTTAGTCCTTGAATTTGGGCATAATTGAAATTACTTTCAATTCAATGGCTAACTTTACAAATTGAAGTCATTGCCCAATGTATTTCATCATTTTGAATCGATTGGCATAGGTGGTTTGATCCAATTTGGCCGTTCGAACCCCAATTGGATAACTTTCTGATTTGCAATTAAATAAAAAATTTAGGAATTTTGTAGAAATTGATATGAACTTTTGGAAAAAATCACATTTTTAAATAATACTCATATCCTAAGTTCGATTATGAGGTTTAATTGTAAGCATTCCTCAAGAATTAGGGTTAATTTTGAAAAATCAAGTCAGAACCAGTCTTGACTGGTTAGACCGCCCGGTTAGACCGGTTGAATCGGTCTGCTACAGTGCGTCTTCTTCCTTCCAATCGTGCCATTTTTGCAGTTTGAAGGGACATATTTTGAACGAAAAATTGGACGATCAATTGACTTCAATTCATGAAATTAATGGAGGGGTTTTGTTGGCCACAAAATCTAGTGTCGATCGAGACAAGTCTGACAGCATGGGTTTGTCGAAATCACGCTGACGAGGTCGTGGCTTGTCACGCCCATCTTCACTCAAATGCAAGACCAAATTAAGATCAAATTCATGTGAAATTTGGTCACCGTAGGGCTTCACTGAGTTTACCATTATGCTTCCACCGATTGCCAGTCATCGGTGATCATTTCGCCCGTGATTACACGTGTGAAGGTCATCGATTCACCCTCTCCCGAACGGCCAAAATTTTCTAGTGGGAATATAAGAAGAACAGACTCATTCTTGAAGAGGGGGGCATTCTGTTTCGGGGGATCAATAGAATTCAATGAGAGAGAGAACGAGAGACAGAGCTTGCTCTCCGACCCCCGTCATCGAGAGTTTGAGCTCGAATTGTAGGTGGTCGGCAACGACGATTCAGGCCAAATTGAATGGCCATTCCACTTGGAGAAGTTTGTAGAAGTTCCAATTGCAGATGGTCGATAACAACGATTCAGGCCAAATTAATCAAGTATGCTCTCTGTTGCTTGATTAGCGTAGCCATGGCCGAGCTAGTTATAACCTAATTAATCTAGTTATCTTAGATAATCACGTTTGATTCTGAAATATGTTACTCGCGACGTTGAAACAAATCTATTGGCGTCGGTCTTGCTCAATTCCATCGAGCTTTCACCGTTGGATCATTGCCGGAGGCTTTCAACCGTTCATCGTAGATGAAAGATGTTCCACAAAGAAGACAATGACGTGGAGGTCAGAGTGGTCAACTTGCTGACGTGGCGTTGACGTGACATGCCATGTGGCAGCCACGTCAGCTAGGTTGTTGAGTTTGGTTTGTATCTGTTAGATGATCGAACGGTCTAGGTTGCGCCACGTGATGGCTTGGTGACCGTTCGATCAGTTTTATAATTTTTGTTAAAAAAATCAAAATTTCAAAAAATAAAATAAATAAATCTGTTGATCGGACGGTGAAGGATTAGCCGAGTCGTCTGATCATGGCAATAGATCTAAGTAATCAGATTTGACGGCTGAGAGTTAGTCGGCTTTTGATCTGAGCTGTAGGTTCTAGTAATCTGACCCTAAGGCCGTGAAATAGCCATGTGGTTCAAAAGGAGCCGTTGGATTAAATATGCTTAATAGAAAAACAAAAAATACGGGACGGCGTCGTTTTGGGTGTCTGGTACGGGAGGGGTCTAGGTTTGGGCCGGGTACCCAAGTGGTTCGGGTCAACCCACTTCAAATTTTTTTAATTAAAAAAAATTCTAAAATTATTTTTTAAAAAAATAATAATAATTCAAAAAAATTATAGAAAATACTATAAAAATGCTAAAAAATCCTATAAAATCTTAAAAAATGTAGGAAAATTGTGAAAAATTCCTAGACATTTTAGAAATTTCCAAAACTTGAGGATTGACCACAAACAACTAGTTGATCCTATTTTTGGGATATATTATCCGTTCATTCGAGAATTGACGATATTACCCTTCAAGGGTAAATCGCCTCCGCCTTGTAAGGGAGATAGGTCGATAATGTCAAGATAAGAATTAGGATCAGTCAGGTAACCAATTCTTATGCTTGGGTCTTTGAATCTTGTGACATTCTGATTTTCATTCAATTTCAGACTCATTAATGAGAAATAAATCTAAAGATGTATTTCAGTCGCATCTCGCTCGAATCTGATCAATTCGAGTAGGCTGACCAAAATGAAAAGGCTAACGCGAGACAAGGTACGTAGACCTAGAGAATTTAGATAATAAATCGCGTTTTGACCATAAGGAGTGTCGAGGGGATATTTAGAACCATAAAAGGTCGATCTAAGAACGATTGAGGGATGCCTTGCTAGTGTTATACGATTGGAGCGCGGGTGATGCCGCTTAATCAACGTATAATTTGCAAAATTTTCCTAAATCGGACAATGAAGATGGAGACCTTAGGAACTAGTGATAGACCCTCTCAATTACTCGACAACCAAAGCCGTTCTGAATTGACGAGCCCTAAATGTGATATGAATCACAGGGTTGATATACGTAAAGTTTGCAAAAGTCGCCCGTCGGTTCGGGATAGGTTGGAACCACGTTTGATAGAGAAAACCATTAGAAACGAGTCTTGAAAATGAAAAATGGAGAATCAAGAATTCCAACGTTACATTCGGATTAGTCGTCGCCCTATCGAAGATTATTGAAACGAGAAAAACGATGTTCCCGACGTCGGGGGTGAAATTACCATTTTGCCCCTCAAGTTCAAGCCATGTCCATGCAAATGAAGAATGGCATTTTGGTCTTTTAATTCTCCCCAAGGCTACCGAAAACTTGGAGAGAGCATGGCCATTCGATTGAGTTTGAATGACACTTGGGACAAGTGTCCCGAGATCAAGCATAGAGTGATCATGTCCACCTTTATTCACCTACCATTCAACCATTAACTTTTGAACCTTGAATATAAGTCTTCTTCTCTCTCTCTCACCTCACTTTGGCCGGCCATTCACCCCCCAACTCACCGAAATCATCTTCTTCTTTCTCCCTCTGCAGCTTGCCAACAACCGCTCTTGCCCTCGCCGTTCGCCGCCATCGACGCCGCCTTCCGGCCACCACCTGGACTCCGACCGACCACACTCTCTTAGCTCAGTCTCCTGTCGACCTCCTCGAAGTAGAATCACGGTGATTAGACCACCGAGGAGCTCTGGCCAAGCTTTTTCCCGGAAGCTGATGGAATCGAACTCAATCTGAGGTAGGTGAATGTTCTAACCCCTTAGGAGGGCGAAATGTTGGAATCTTGAGACCAAATTTTGTGATAGTCTAGGAGACATGTATATCAATCTGTGGTAAAAATTTGAGCTTGATTTGATGAAGTTTTGACCCCAAATGGGTCATGTGAGCTATGGACAGAATTTGCCAGTTTACTGACTTGAAGAATCCGGCGACTTTCGGAGGGATTTCGGCGACGACTCGACCTCAAACTCTCAGTGAGACCCTTAGACCCTTAGATGGACATGTTAAAAGGTAGGGTAGTGATCAAATGATGGATTTGATGGAGATTTAGGGCTGGACATACTCGGTTTACACATAATCGAACATAGCTCGGTTCGATTTTGTGCAAACCAAATCTGTGGGGGCTGATGATGATTGGTTTTAAGTCTCAAATTGATTATTGAGGCATGCTAAGATGATGAGGATTATGTTATGGAGGTTTTGTGGTTTATGGATTGGTGAATTGGATATGAAAATTAACGGATTGTTGGGATTTCCTAGGTTGTGCGTTGAGATTTGTCTTGGACCATTGAGGGCCAAATCTTTGAGGGCTCAAGAAGAGAATTTTGTGGCATCTAACTCAAGGTAAGGGAATCCTAAACTTAGGATAGGAAGATTGGACTCGATTGGGTGAGTCGGATGTTAATTTGAATGATTTGTGAGAGTTTTCCAAGGGGATTGTCCTTGATATGTCCTAAGAACGTATAGGGGGTTTATGTGTGCCATTGCTTGCGCTTGAATTGCTTGCCAAGTTTGAATATTACTTTGATTGCTTTGCATGCCATGAATATATGAATCGAGCTTGAGTTGCACTTGGCATCATGTGTTCAAATGAATTGAAAATCATGGTATGAGTGTAACATGGCAAGGCCCTGAGGCATATGAGACACGGGGCAGAGGAGGATACCTTGAGGCGTTGAGGCACGGGGTTAGAGTTGTGTGGTGCCCTGATGCAATTTAATGGCGGGGTTGATATGGCCACAGTCCTGACGCGTTTACGCGGGACGGAGATATAAGGGGTGACTATGGCCTGAAGTATCATTGAAACATGATGCATTCACACGGGTTATTAATGACGGTCTGATGCGTTTACGCGGACCGAGCTTGATGCGATCTAATCGCGGGCATGAAATGTGGCAGGCGAAAATGGTGGATGTGGTGATGTGACAGGGCGAGTGTGCATATCATTTGAATGTGTTGTGATACCATAGATGTATGCCTGCCAATCATGTGTATTGTCATCTGTATTGTATTTGCTTGATATGTATGTGAGATTGAACGATTGGCGTTGCGACTGCCTGAGTGGACAGTCGGCCTAACCTAGGGTTAGGACCTACCTTACTGAGATGTGTATCTCACCTCGTTGGGGACCCTTATTTTTACAGATCCTAGGCCTTGACGATGTGGCCTATTCGTTTTGGTGAGCCCAAGGAGATGACTACCTATTTTAAGGAGTTCTCTGATGGGCAGGGAACTATTTATGTTAGGAAGTACACTATTATTTGGGTGGACGAGGGTAGTACAAGCTAAAAGCCTCATCGGTATGAGGCATGGTTTAGAAAAGTTGGGATGTGTCGACTAGGCCGCTGAAGCCTCATGAGGTGCCCTAAGGAGTCATTCCTGATTGGTGTCACCCTACCCGAGACTTAGATTAGGCTGAGGGATCAATTGCCGATTCTAGGAATGGACAGAAGAAGACCCCGACTTTGGAGTTTACAGAGAATGAAGTCATTGTGTTGGAGGCGACTCAGGAGAATTTTGCGGAGCCTTTTGCCAAGGCGTCCATGGAGGACTCCATCGAGATTCGTTCGGAGACCTTCTCAGAGTATGAGCCGACGGAGGATGCTGAGGACACCGAGGGCTCTAGCAGCTCATCTTAGGATTCTAGTGGATTAGCTTAATCTGTTGTTGGTGACCCTAACCTTGTTTATTTTGGATGTCGATTGAGGGACTTTTGTGTACTTACCCTATCACCCTCCATACTTAGCGAATATTAGTAGCTATGTACCTGTTTGAACAGCTAGGTTTTATGCATAAAGAAATGGATGTTATGTAAGACAGTATTTATGCTATCCAGGTCCCACTTCGCATTTTGTATGGGGAGTTATTTTATTACCACTTTCGCATGCTTGATATATATATATATATATATATATATATATATATATTATATCTTTCGACTTAGTTGTGGATCTTGGGACCACGAGAGATGTTTTGTTTGTTTGCAGGGAGTCGCGTGCTCGTACCCAGGGCGCGGGGCGTGACATCCCCAATCTTGCTTGGTATCAGAGCAAGGTCAGCTCGATCCAAAGTTAGTTGAGGACTGGAGTAATATGGAGGATTAAGTTGGGACAAGGACAGATAGTGAGATCTTAGGAGATTGGTCGAGATAAGGCATGGGATGCATAGCATGTGACCTGGTACTTAAGGTTGGCATTTGATCTTGGTAGAGTTGTGGTAAGGCTTGAGGGTTAGGTTCCCTGCTTAGAGTTGAAGGTCGTTTTTGGATTTTGACCTAATAAGTGAATGAGGAATGGCCATGAGTTATTTGTTGGAGTGTCTGTGGAAGTTATTATATGAAAGGGCTGTTGTAGTGTAATTGTTTCTGTTAAGGCATGGTTAGTAGCTATAGACTTGGATGAATGAGTGAGTACTAACACATTGTTGAATCTGTGGTGGATCAGGCTCAGTAAAGGAGTAGAAAGATGAGCAACCCACCTAGGAGATCTGGAAGACATGGAGGTAGAGCCTCTAGCTCGAGGCCACCTGTAGCTGAGGACCTAAGAATGGATGGCGTGCTAAGGGCGCTAGAAAGAATTGGTGACTTGATTGACAGGCAAACCCAGGATCGAGATGCTGCCATCACCCAAGCAGTAGGAGCTGCCATAGCTGCCGTCAACGCTAACAACAGCAACAACGGTGGTAACGAAAACCAGAATGAACATGACTAGGGCAATGAAGCTGTGAATGCCCAAGAGGAAATTATCGTGGCCAGACAGATGGGCCAACTAGTAGAGCACTTCATAAAGTTGAAGCTGACATAATTTGATGGGATGGAGATCCCGAGCTAGCACCCAGGTGGATCGAGAAGTTAGAGAAAGCTTTTGGAGTGCTAAGGTGCACTGACGAGGAGAAAGTACTGCTCGTAGTATACCAGCTAGAGGGTACTTCAAATGACTAGTGGGCTGCCACCAAGAATGGAGTTTTCCCTAAAGGAACGACCATGAACTGGGATGCTTTAAGACTGCGTTCAATGATAAGTATTTCTTAGAGATGGCCAGGGAAAGGAAGAAGGTAGAATTCCTACAATTGCGCCAGAACTAGCTGACGATAGACCAGTATGAGGCCAAATTCTCGAGGCTATTAAGGTACACACCTCGATCTATAGAGGATCCTTAGGAGAAAGCAAGGAGATTTAGAGACGGTTTAAGGCATGAGCTCCGTAGTCAGATGATTGCCCTGAATTTGAGAACCTATAAAGAGATCTACGAGCGAGGCCAAATTATAGAAAGGGACTTGAAAGAGAGGAACACCGCAATTGGATCGCGGTTTACACCATTCAGAGATAATCGCCAGATGGGCAAGAGACCGATGCCGAGCAATACACGTTTTGTGCCTCCCGTAAGGAAAAGTATCGTGAAACCCCCAAATCCCACTAATTGGAGCTGCCACCTTTGTGGCAGAAGGCACGGAAATGGACCATGCCCAGTAAGGACCGGGGCTTGCTTTAAATGTGGTCAACTAGGCCACCAGATGAGGACGTGTCTGAACCAAGCTCCAACGAGTCGACCTCAAGGGTCAAGATCGCAAGTTGGACCATCGACGACTACTCCCCAGATCGAACAGAATCGACCATTGGCACAGGGAAGGGTATATGCAGTAGCCCGTAGAGAGGCGGAGGAAGCACCAGGTGTGGTTACAGGTACGATTTACTTGTGCAACCAAGCTACATACGCATTGTTTGACCCTGGTGCCACGCATTCGTTTGTCTCTGAACAGTTTACGGATTTGGTGGGTATGAAATTAAAACCGTTGAATATAACTCTGCATGTTGCCACTCCATTAAAGGATAATATATTGGTTTCGTTGGGTTGTGCTGGTTATGAAATTGTGATTGGAGGGAGTAAGGAGAGTATTGACCTAGTTGTCTTACCCATATACGATTTTGATGTAATCATATGAATGGATTGATTGAGTAAGTAGGGGGCAGTAGTGGATTGTGATAGTAAAATAATATTATTTTATCCGAGAGGTCGTCCTAGCTTTGAATTGGTGGAAAGTCGAGGAGGAATCTCGATTCCCTTAGTCTCATCTCTAGAAGTGACTAAGTTGATGTTTGAAGGGTGTCAGGCATACTTAGTGGCAGTAATGGATACGACTACCGAAGAGCCATAGTTAGAAAGTATTCTGGTAGTGCGCGAATTTCCTGGCGTGTTTCCCCAAGAGTTGCCAAGATTACCACCAGAACGGGAAATAGAATTTGTAATCGAGTTAGCTCTTGGGCCGGAGCCAATTTCAAAGGAACCTTATAGGATGTCCCTCTCTGAATTAAAGGAATTAAATGTGCAAATGCAATAATTGCTGGATAAAAGATTTATCTGACCGAGTGCTTCACCGTGGGGAGCACCGGTGCTGTTCGTAAGGAAAAAAGATGGGTCCTTACATTTATGCATTGATTTTCGGCAGCTGAACCAAGTAACAGTGAATAATAAGTACCCACTGCCGAGGATTGATGACCTGTTTGATTAGTTACAAGGAGCGATGGTTTTCTCAAAAATTGACCTGAGAACAGGGTATCACCAGTTAAGGATTAAGAAGGAAGACATTCCTAAGACGGCTTTCAGGACGAGATATGGACATTATGAGTTTACGGTGATGCCATTTGGTTTGACCAACACCCCAGCTGCTTTTATGGACCTGATGCATCGAGTATTTAAGGAATTCCTAGATAGATTCGTCATAGTCTTTATTGACGATATCTTGATTTACTCGAGGAGTAATGCGAACATGAGGAGCATCTCAGGATTGTTCTGCAGACTTTGAGGGAACATTCGCTGTGTGCGAAGTTAAGTAAATGTGAGTTCTAGTCGAACAGAGTAGCATTTCTTGGTCATCTGGTATCTGGTGAAGGAATCGCAATGGACCCTGCAAAGATTGAAGCAGTAATAAATTGGCCAAAACCTACTACGGTCACTGAAGTCAGAAGTTTCTTAGGACTGGCAGGGTACTATAGGCATTTTGTGGAGAAATTCTCATCCATAGCCATCCCATTGACGTGGTTGACAAAGAAGGAAACGAGGTTTGAATGGACTGACAAATGTGAGAAAAAGTTTCCAAGAGCTCAAACATAAATTGACAACCACACCAGTGCTGACAATTCCATCAGGACCGGGAGGTTATGAGATTTACAGCGATGCTTCGCTAAAGGGACTGGGTTGCGTGTTGATGCAGCATGGAAGAGTAGTGGCATACACATCCGGACGGTTAAGGCCACATTAGATGAACTACCTAACTCATGACTTGGAGTTAGCGGCGATTATATTTACTCTGAAGATACGGAGACACTACCTCTGTGGCGAAAAGTTTCAGATTTATACCCACCACCAGAGCTTAAAGTATCTGTTTTCCCAGAAAGAGCAGAATATGAGGTAACGTTGGTGGATGGAGCTGCTCAAGGATTATGACTGTGATATATTGTATCACCCTGGGAAAGCAAACATAGTAGCAGGTGCGCTTAGTCGAAAGTCGAGCATCGCCTATTTTCTAGTAAAAGGTTGGTTGATGATCGAGGATTTAAGGGATTCTGAGTTCAGATTGGAAGTCTGCCAATTGTCCAGCTAAATGTCTACATTAAGGGTGGAACCTGAGATCCAAGAAGGAATAAAGACCTTGCAGTCTACGGATCCAGAGATTTAGAAGATCCTTGAGATGGATGCAACAAAGAGAAAATAAAAATTTCGAATGTCGGAGGATGAAATTTTGAAGTTTCGAGGACAGCTATGTGTACCAAAGGATGAATGACTCAGGGAAAGGATTTTATCAGAGGCTCACAGGAGCAATTATAGTATCCAACCTGGAAGTACGAAAATGTATCAGAACTTGCGACAACACTATTGGTGGAACGGGATGAAGGTGGCCGTAGAAAAGCATATGGTTAAGTGCTTGACATGCTAGCAAGTGAAAGCGCAGCACTGTAAACTTGGAGGACTATTACAACCACTAGAGATTCCTGAGTGGAAGTGGGAGCATATAACTATAGATTTCGTGATGGGACTCCCAAGGAGCCAAGGAGGTTACCACTCTATATGGGTAGTCGTGGACAGATTGACCAAGTCCGCACATTTCATCCTGGTGCGAAAGGACTTCGCTATGGATAAGTATGCAGAGTTGTACGTGAGACAAGTCGTGAGGTTACATGTAGTGCTTGTGATGATTACCTCAAATAGAGATCCCAAATTCACGAAGAACTTTTGGAAGAGTCTTCAAGAGGCCATGAGAACTCGATTGCAGTTTAGTACAGCGTATCATCCACAGTCGGACGGACAGTCGGAAAGGACAATTTAGACGCTTGAGGATATGCTACGAGCGTGCGTCATTGATTTCAAAGGTGGATGGGAAGACCAGCTACATTTGGTAGAGTTTGCTTATAATAATAGCTACAAGTAGGGTATCCAGATGGCACCATCCGAATGAGTCTACGGAAGAGCCTGTAGAACCCCGATTTGCTGGGACGAGGTTAGAGAAAGAAGTATCACGGGCCCAGAGTTGGTAAAGCAATCGGTGGAAGCAGTGAAAATAATTCCGGATGGACTGAGGATGGCATAGAGTCATCAGAAGAGCTATTTAGATAAACGGCGCAAGCCCTTGGAGTTTCAAGTGGGCGATCATGTCTTCCTCAAGGTGTCACCGATGAGAGGACTATCGCGATTTGGAAAGAAAAGGAAGCTGATCCCAAGATATGTAGGCCCATTCAAGATACTGGAACGGATTGAAACCTTGGCCTACAGGCTTGCCTTGCCGCCTAATCTATCCTAAGTGCATAATGTGTTCCACGTGTCGATGCTACGAAAGTATGAACCAGATCCGACACATGTGCTAGACTACGAGACTATAGAAGTGGACGACCGAGTGTCTTACATGGAGAAGTCGATAAGGATCGAGGACCGGAAGGAGCAAATCCTTAGGAATAAGACGATTCCATTGGTCAAAGTAGTGTGGGAGCACCATGGAACGGAAAGTGTCATGTGAGAAAACGAAGAGACAATGAGGCGACAGCACCCCCATTTATTTGAATAATTGAGTTTGATGAAAATTTTGGGGATGAAATTTTTGTAGGCGGGGAAGAGTTGTGACATTCTAATTTCCAGCGAATTTCACACTCATTAATAAGAAGTAAATCTAGAGATATATTTCAGTCGTATCTCGCTCGAATTTGATCAATTCGAGTAGGCTGACCAAAAGGGAAAGGCTAACGCGAGAAAAGGTACGTGGACCTAGGGAATTCGGATAAGAAATGGCGCTTTGATCATAAGGATTGTCGATGGGATATTTAGAACCACAAAAGGTCGATCTAAGAACGATTAAGGGATGTCTTGCTAGTGTTATACGATTGGAGCGCGTGTGATGCCGCTTAACCAACATATAATTTGCACAACAACCAAAGTTGTCACGAATTGACAAGCCGTAAATGTGATATGAATCACAGGGTCGATACGCGTAAAGTCTGCAAAAGCCGCCCGTCAGTTCGGGATAGGCTGGAACCAAGTCTGATAGAGAAAATCATCAAAAATGAGTCTTGAAAATGGAAAATAGAGAATAAAAAATTCCAACGTTACATTCGGATTTTTCGTCACCCTATCGAAGATTATTGAAACGAGAAAAACGATATTCCGGATGTCGGGGGTGAAATTACCATTTTGCCCCTCAAGTTCAAGCCATGTCCATGCAAATGAAGAATTGCATTTTGGTCTTTTAATTCTCCTCAAGGCTACCGAAAACTTGAAGAGAGCATGGCCATTCGATTGAGTTTGAACGACACTTGGGACAAGTGTCACAAGATCAAGCATAGAGTGATCATGTCCACCTTTATTCACCTACCATTCAACCATTAACTTTTGAACCTTGAATATAGCTCTTCTTCTCTCTCTCTCTCACCTCACTTTGGCCGGCCATTCACCCCCCAGCTCACCGAAATCATCTTCTTCTTTCTCCCTCTACAGCTCGCGGAAGACCGCTCTTGCCCTCGCCGTTCGCCGCCATCGACGCCACCTTCCGGCCACCACCTGGACTCCGACCGACCACACCCTCTTAGCTTAGTCTCCTGTCGACCTCCTTGAAGTAGAATCACGGTGATTAGACCACCGAGGAGCTCTGGCCAAGCTTTTTCCCGGAAGCCGACGGAATCAGACTCAATCTGAGGTAGGTGAAGTTTCTGAACCCTTGGAGGCCGAAATGTTGGAATCTTGAGACCACATTTTGTGGAGGTCTAGGGAACATGTATATCAATCTGTGGTAAAAAGTTGAGTTTGATTTGATGAAGTTTTGACCCCAAATGGATCATGTGAACTATGGCAGAATTTGCCGGTTTACTGACTTGAAGAATCCAGCGACTTTCGGAGGGATTCCGGCGACGACTCGACCTCAAACTCTCGGTGAGACCCTTAGACTCTTAGATAGACATGTTAAGAGGTAGGGTAGTGATGAAATGATGGATTTGATGGAGATTTAGGGCTGGACATACTCGGTTTACACAGAATCGAACATAGCCCGGTTCGGTTCTGTGCAAACCGAATCTGTGGGTGTGGGTGCTGATGATGGTTGGCTTTGAGTCTTAAATTGATGATTGAGGCATGCTAAGATAATGAGTATTATGTTATGGAGGTTTATGATTTATGGATTGGTGAATTGGATATGGAAATTAATGGATTGGTTGGAATTTCCTAGGTTGTACGGTGAGATTTGTCTTGGACCATTGAGGGCCAAATCTTTGAGGGCTCAAGAAGAGAATTTTGTGGCATCTAACTCAAGGTAAGGGAATCCTAAACTTAGGATAGGATGATTGGACTCGATTGGATGAGACGGATGTTAATTCGAATGATTTGTGAGAGTTTTCCAAGGGGATTGTCCTTGATATGTCCTAAGATCGTATAGGTGGTTTATGTATGCCATTGCTTGTGCTTGAATTGCTTGCCAAGTATGAATATCACTTTGACTGCTTTGCATGCCATGAATATATAAATCGTGCTTCAGGTGCACTTGGCATCATGTGTGCAAATGAATTGAAAATCATGGCATGAGTGTGATATGGCAAGGCCCTGAGGCATATAAGACGCGGGGCGGAGGAGGATACCTTGAGACGTGGGGTTGGAGTTGCGTGGTGCCCTGATGCAATTTAATGGCGGGGTTGAGATGGCCACAGTCCTGATGCGTTTACGCGGGACGGAGATATAAGGGGTGACTATGGCCTGGAGTATTATTGAAACTTGATGCATTCACACGGGTTGTCAATGACGATCTAATGAATTTACGCAGACCGAGCCTGATGCGATCTAATTGAAGGCATGAGATGTGGCATGTGGGAATGGTGGATGTGGTGATGTGACAGGGCGAGTGTGCATATCATTTGAATGTGTTATGATACCATGGATGCATGCCTGCCAATCATGTGTATTGTCATCTGTATTGTATTTGCTTGATATGTATGTAAGATTGAACGATTGGGGTTGTGACTACCTGTGTGGACGGTCGGCCTAACTTAGGGTTTGGACCTACCTTACTGAGATGTGTATCTTACCCCGTTGGAGATCCTTATTTTTACAGATCCTAAGCCTTGACGATGTGGCCTATTTGTTTTGGAGACCCCTAGGAGATGACCACCTATTTTGAGGAGTTCCCTGATGGACAGGGAACTATTTATATTAGGAAGTGCACTGTTGTTTGGATGGACGAGGGTATTACGAGCTGGAAGCCTCATCGGTATGAGGCCTGATTTAGGAAAGTTGAGGATGTGTCGACTAGGCCGCTGAAGCACCATGAGGTGCCCTAGGGAGTCGTTCCTAATTGGTGTCACCCTACTCGAGACTTTGATTAGGCTGAGGGATCGGTTGCCGGTTCTAGAAACTGACCGGAGAAAACCCCGACTTTAGAGTTCACAAAGGATGGGGTCATTGTGTTGGAGGCGACTAAGGAGGATCTCGCAGAGCCATCTGCCGAGCCGACCATGGATGACTCTATAGAGGTTCGTTCGGAGACCTTCTCAAAGTATGAGCCGACGGAAGATGCTGAGGACACCAAGGGCTCCAGCTCATCTTAGGATTCTAGTGGATTAGCTTGATCTGTTGTTGCCGACCCCTACCTTGTTTATTTTGGATGTCGATTGAGGGACTTCTATGTACTTAACCCGTCACCCCCCATGCTTAGCGGATTTTAGTAGCTATGTACCTATTTGAACAGCTGGGTTTTATGTATGAACAGATGGATGTTATGTAAGACAGTATTTATGTTATCCAGGTCCCACTTCGCATTTTGTACGGGGAGTTATTTTATTACCGCTTCCGCATGTTTGATATATATATTATCTCTCGACTTAGTTGTGGATCTTGGGACCATGAGATATGTTTTGTTTGCTTGAAGGGAGTCGAGTGATTGTGCCCGGGGCGCGGGGCGTGACAAATCTCGTCCCTTTTCCTGAAATGATGATTTTACCCCTCAAAGGGTAAATCATCTTTTTTATTTCGATCGAGTAGTGAAAATTGCTTAAAATTAGGATTTGGGTCTGAAGGTTGGTCAATACTTCTGTTTGGGATTTTCACTTCTCATTACTTTCTAAAATGACGATTTTACCCCTCAAAGGGTAAATCGCTCAAAAATTCCAAAATAATTATGAAAATTCTTGAAAAATAGGAAATTGATTGATTTGGTAGCCAATCCTATTTCCACTATCTTTTGACTCCATATTTCATCTAAAATGATAAATTTTCCCTTCTTGGACAAATTATCCAAAAAATCTTCAAAATTACGATTTTGCCCTCAATGGTAAATCATGTCGAAAACACTCTTGAGCCTTGATTGACATTTCTCTAGGCTAATTGGGTCTTACTAGGGACGCCATGTTGCTTTAATGTGATTTATTCACATATTTTGGAACTTTGATTTGCGCAATTTCATTGCTGATTTTGGGTGCTATGATAGTCACTCCTGTATGCATGGACTCCTAGTGTTAGGATTCACGCCTCACTCATCTGCATGAAATCTTGCATTAGATAAATCATTCAACTTAGTTACCGAAAGGGCGTCAATTCTGACAGTTGACATAACAAAGTCTCTAATCTCGTTTCTTTAGTTTCCACATAATTGAATAGAACGCTCCCAACTATTCGATAGGATTTTTAATCGTACCATCCACAAAACGATTGGTGGCGACTCCTCGGCATGTACATGTATCATATGTCACCAGACCGCACAAAAGGTCGATTACGTATACCGCTGTTGCGACTTGGGTAACGGGCCTTGGGAGAGTCCCGCGTCCGAGCATCAGATTGGACGGCCTATTAGCTCTCGAGACTGCACGTGGGAGGGTCGTGACAAACTGGCGACTCCACTAGGGACTATTCCAAACCAGAACCTTTGGTTAGGAATTTTAGAGAATTTGAGCAGATTAAAAGGTTGATTAGTTTATCTATCCTTGTTTTCTGCACATGCTCTCAAAGGTGAGGTACGTATCCTAATATTATTTTCCCGATCGACTACGGCAAATGCCAACGAATATATATGATTATTGCCATCAACTGAGATCGCTACAAGGAGCGTTCCTCGGTATTTTCCGTACATAAATGTACCATTGACAAATATCACAAGTCTACAACTTGCGAAGCCTTGAATTGTTTGTGCGAAAGTCCAAAACATGCGGTTGAAAATGGTGCAGCTCTGATCTAAGCTCATGCGATCCTCAATGACAAAATGAGAACCTAGATTCTTTGACATCTTTTATTCATGTATTTTCTCAACCTACCGTACGATTCATCACATCCTCCAAATTCTTCGGCGATCGCCATTTGTCACCAACGGCGAGATGGGATTGTTGTAATTGGTGTTGTAGTAAGCATCCATATTGTCACATTCGATATCTTCTTCATCACTATCATCTCCGTCATTATCATTAGGCTCCACATGCTGATTATGAACACTAATGTCATATTCATCAACATTTAAACCTTCTACTCGGTGTTCATCGACAGTTACATAAAACTGTAAAACCCTGCATAACCAACCCAAAGTGTAAACTGTTGTATCATCGCAATTGTATCATCATTATACACCTCCATAATGTCATATACATCGTGTGTTGCAATCGAGTATCTATACATCACGCTGCGAATAAACTGATTTCATGTTATATCCATCGCGCGCTCAATCGTGGCACGGAACTCATGAAATGTGGATATGTTAACAAATTGGAATATAACAGAATCTCCCCCTTCGTAATCACATCCATATTGATTTCGTACTAGTGTACATTCCCAATGAAGAATCGCAAAAGATGTAGACGACATTCTGCTATGGGAATAAATTATAAATTATTTCATAAAAATTGTACTTTCTGCATAAGATTTAGATGACATCACGAAATTACAATTTTCGAAATTTTCGTAATTTTTTCAAAATTTTGTATAATTCTTTTAAAAATAATTTTCCAAAAGGATAATTCATTTTCACGAACAATTGGGGACCACAATATCAAAAATACTTTTTTGGATTTGTATATACTTTTTCATATTTTTTCTTGTTTTTTTAGAGATATCGATAGAAAGGAAAAATTGTCAATTTTTGAAAAATGAAGGGCCAAAAATACTGAAAATTGTACTTTTTCAGTTGATTGTGACCATTTTCTCTTTTTTTGAAATTTATTGATAGTTTTCCTGAATTTTTTTAAATTTCATATTTTTTTACCATTATTTATCAATTTTATATTTTTTGCTTTTTCATGTTTTGAATTTTATAATTATTAAAAAAAATTGGACGGGTTCAAACTTGGCTTGCGTTTTCCAGGGCATGTGACCACCTGCGTTTTTATTTTTTCAAAAATCATTGGTGATCGTTTTAAAACAAAAATCAAAGGACATATAATTTTTAAATTTGTCGATGATCGTTTTTGCCAGAATCACACCCCAAAAATTCATATTATTTTTAATATTATGAAAATCATCGGATCACAAATGTAATTATTTTTTTTGTTCCTAAAAAGTACATATTTTTATAGAACACCTAAATTCCTAAAAAAAAAGAACTATTGTCATATTAACAAAATATTTATAACATATTATTAACAATCTATAAGTAATACAGATGATTCAGGTATATATAATAACTAAATAAATAAATTTATACTAACGAAACTGCAAAAAATAACCATAACGAAATTTACCTCAAATGTCCAAAGGAAAGCACACAACGAATGACGAGCTCAAACTGTCAAGAAAAAGGCCCTCTTTGCTTTTATCTCAAATTCTGTCAAATAAATAACTTATAAATTAATTCAAACATCACAAAAATATTAAGAAAAATTTATACTCAATCGTTTGAGGAAGTTTAATACCAAGAGCATCTGAGGGAGGAACCACGAGCGAGGTACAACAAAGATGAGTGAAAATGAGCGCGATTGTCTAAGGGAGAGAAAATGAGCGACCATCACTAAAGTAAAAAGAGTGTTTGAGAGAGTGGCTAACTGAAGTCGAGAAAACGAGCAAAAAATATATGCAAAACCAAAAGTGTTTCAGCTTCGCTTAAAAAGCAAAGAAAAACGTCTTTATAAACCTCTGCAGCTTTGCAGGCGCGCCAGAAATAAGGGGATTTGCATGGTGAGGGAGGCCCCATGGCAATTATGAGACTTGACGACCGAAGAAAAATAAATGCAAGCCGCGAGAGGTGGGGAGGCCCCCCTCCCACGTCAATTCAATAGTCGTGGGATGTAGGGGCCCACTGCAGGCGTGCCTAAAATGTGAGTGCTTGCAGGGCCTCCCACGGCAAGTTGACAACAAAAATTTTTTTTAAAAAAAAATCTCAGGGACAAGGAGAAGCCCCCCACGGCAATTCACAATTGTCGTGGGATGTGGAGGCCTACTCCCTTTCCCTCGCCAATAAGAGTGGGTCCCACCCCCCCTTCCCACGACAATTCTATTGCCGTGGGAAGGAGATACAAAAAAAGAAGAAAATTGGGGGTGGGGTCCCACGGGGGGCTTGCCCACCCATTCTTGCCATGGGAAAGAACCGCTCAAAAAAAAAAAAAAGTAGGGGGTGGGGTTCCCATGTAGGGGGGTGCCCATCCCCTTCTTCCTTCCCATGACAATTCTATTGTCATGGGAAGGCAAAAAAAAAAAGAATAAAGAGGATGGGGCTCCCCACGTGAGGACCTGCACCCCACTTGCTCCCTCGGTAGTTAAAAAAGGAGGCGAGGGGGGTGGCCCCCTGGTCTCCCTCGACATTTCAACAGCCGAGAGAATCCTAAAATCATAATACGATTTTTTAAAAATAAATTTGTAAAAATTTATTTTTTTAGTATTATTTTGGAAAAACTCAACTTCCTATCCTTCGCACAAGTAGAGAAATTTTTCTCATAAAAGTCAATAACAAATGTTTCCCAAACGATTTTGCTCCTTCGGGAAACAGTGTCTTTCATAGCCTACTACCAGTACATGGCGTTTCCATCCCGTTGATATTCCACTAAAGTCATCTTATCCACATCCGTACAATTTAATAACTTGAAAATTTTCTCCATCTCCTTAATCCAGCGTTCGCCTGCTCAGGCTTTCCAATTCCAGAAAATTTTAAGGGTTTTCAAGAATTACTCTACTAAGCCTTGAATTCGGTGATTCCCCGCTCCAGCATTGAACCTGCTTTCTACTCAGATGTTGCATAGTTCGACCTTGGCAAATAGCCCTGCCCTAATACATGAAAGTGTGTAGTTCCGCCCCCTTCTACCATGCTGAGGGACAGCCGATTCATATTACTTACTTGTATTTTGATTGGATTCTTTGGGAAAAAGAACTTAAATAACTTCGTTTTTCTGAAGGAGTTGGAATAGGATCACTTTTCCTTTCAGTCTCGAAGCAAGCTGTGTGTTTTTTCCTCTAAGTTTATCCTCTCTCATTCGCAAAGCGAAGAAAGCGGATTTTTAGCCCTTTTGCTGGATTGTTGGTCCGCGGCCAAGTCGATCTTTTAGGCTTGGCTTCGTCCCGGAAGCTATCGCTTCGACGACGAGTCGCTTCCTTCACCAAAAAACCCAAGGGGGGTGGTTGCCCCCACCTCCACAGCCACAGCATGGAGGAGCAGCTCCTTAATCCGCACTACAACCAATCAAAATATTCTTCAGATCGAGATATGATGCTAAACCGAGATCGAGATAGAGAGAGAGGTATGACCTTTTGATCCGCAGAGGAGATGGAAAGAAGATTGATAGTACCATTGCATCGAATTAAACCACATGCTTCACCGTATGTGCGGGCCCCCGTCAATTCATTTGAGTTTCATTCTCGCGAACGTACTCCCCAGGCGGGATAGCGGAGAGAGGTGTGGCAGGGAGGTAATAGTTATTGAGGCTGCTAGCCTGTTGCTGTGATTGTTGTGCCAATAATTCTCCCACGTGAATCAACACTTCTGGGATGCTATCGACCCTCTGGTCAGCAGAAGCAGCTCTTGATGATTGTGCACCTGTTCTCCTCATCCTTACATCTCTACTGCATACGATCATCCCTCAATGCATTCAACCACATTGGCCCTTAGTTCAAAAGTTTCTCGTTCGTTTCCTTGCCAACCTCACATCACGGTTCAGAGCCTTTTAATACAAATCGATATCTTAAAAACCTAAATATCCAACATCCAAATCCAAGCTTACAAGCCACCAATACCAATCATCTCATTACAAATTCATATTCGCAAGTCAAGCCTATCAATAAGTCATTTTCATTTCAACTTATCGTCCAATCAACCTGTCGATCATTCTACTATAATCTCAACCACAAAGATCATCGAGTGCCTAAGAAATGATCGATAAAAACTTCTTACCCAAAAGTAGCATGACTACTATAAATTCCCTACCAAACACAATCACATACACTCGTAAAGTTTATCGCGTGTGTGCCTACCATTCGTCCACTAGCACACTTTATCACTCCACCGACCCACTCCGATACCATTCTTCGCAGCCTGGGCCCCGCCACCTACTTGATCCGATCTGTTTGCGCATTCTGATTTAATTTGTTATTAATTATCTATAATAGATGGCACATGCAGAAGATGCTACTAGATTAGCTTAACACGTTTGAATGACGGTGCGAGTGCGTAGATATTTGCGTAGACCAAAGACTTCTTTTCCATTTTCTACGCGTTCGCTATCAGTCATCTCACTTTCCCTCTTTAAAATTATTTGTTTCAGGTATTCGTGCTGGAGCAGTAGCCAGAGCTACGTGCTGACCAAAGGGTGGAGCCGTTACGTGAAGGAGAAGAGGCTCGACGCCGGCGACGTCGGCTTCTTCAAGCACCACCGCGCGGACAGTGAGAGGATCTTCATCGGGTGGAGGAGGCGCGGGGCAGTGATGCCCGCTCAGGAGGGCCGTGGCGACAACAACGGATGAAGGAGGAGGAGGGTGTTGTACTCGGAGTCGGAGCACCCCCACCACCATCATCATCATCATAATCCAGATAATAGACTAACGGCAAGCCCAACGCCTAAAGGTTTTGATTTATTTATAGGGTTCTTAATCCTGTCAAAACACATGATAAACAAATAATAGACTCGGAAAACGAAATTGAGTTTGTTTACAATTACATATATCATTTGGAGTATTATTTAAAAAAGTTCAAATATTACGAACTACGAGGACTACTCTCATCTTGTCCGTGCAATCAATGAGCTTTGTCTTTGCCACCATCTTTAGGGCTCGACCACATTCCTTACTCGAGTATCTGAAAAGACAGCCCCAGACGGATGAGTTAACAACAACTCAGCAACTAAAATCTCAAGCCTAACAACTAGATCGTTCATTCACTCATTCAGTCGAACAGACCTCAATAAGCAAGCAAGCATTAGAATCCAAGCAAAACATCAACGATCTGAATACAAAAAGGAACATCAAGGCAATCGAGGTCAAATAGATAACTCAAGCACAATGAAACCCAGTAGATTCAATTGATGACTTCTCGGCTAATTGATAACCTTAATTCCATTTCACATTTGGTGACTTCTCCGCTAATCCCGCATAGATTTTCAACTCGGTCAAGAGCTTAGCAAGTAGATTCAATCATTCTAACGCCTGTTTGATTCTCCGTAACATTCGTACCCAAAAGTAGCATAGTAATCAATTCATAGGCCAAGCTTCACATACTAGGATTCTCAAAGCTTTCGGATCAATTGTGAAAAAATGCTTTTTAACCATCATAAGCAAGAACATCATAGCATTTCAATCCCCTCAACTACCTCTAATTCTCCTTTAACTCTCCATTCAACGTATGTAAATAATTCTCAAAGCTTCCTCGGCACGTAGTCAAGGTAGTCATCGCATAGGCTGTCCATAGCATATGGCCTCAACATTTTCGACGTTAATTGACCGGCTACATTGGGTTTTCTCGTAAAGGCCTATAACTATTGTTAAAAGTGAAAATATTGGGACTAAATTGACATCCATGTAATATATTTCAAACTGAATTCAATTATATTTTTCTTGTTTATTCTTCTGTTCTATTTCTTTCTCCTGAGTCCTATTAACTTTTCGAGTTTAGCTTGGTCGCAGTATAATCTATGAGTCAAGAAAAAAGCCAACCGATATTGGATCAAGTATCTATCTGAAAAGATAATGCGTAGAAAACTCTTTGGGAAGATTTTTAAAAAGTCCTAACTTATTGCATTTTTGTCATTTCAATCTCAAACTTTTAATTTTTGCCAATTAAATTATAATCATTTTCAAAAAAAATTTGAATTGTTTCCATCCTGTTAACTTTGAACGAAAATCACTAACATAAAAATTGTCCTATTTAATAGAATTAGCGTTGACGTGAACAATTTTTTATAATATTTTAAATTTTTAAATTTTAAATTTTTTCTTTTTTTTTCAAATTCTATTTTTACCGTACATTTGTAAAACAGTAAAGCCATCGTCAGCAAGAACGTCAAATCATTTCAATCCCCTCAGCCACCTTTAACTCTCCTTTAACTCTCCATTCGACGTATGTAAGTAGTTCTCAAAGCTTCCTCGGCACGTAGACAAGGTAGTCATCGCCTAGGCTGTCCATAGAATGATTTTCGATGTTAATCGACCGGAATAATTACATTAAATTTTCTAGTAAAGGCCTAAAATTATTGTTTAATGTGATAATAACATGACTAAATTGACATCCATGTCTTATGTTTCAAACTGAATTTAATTACATTTCCCTTGCTTATTCTTTTGTTATCTTTCTTTCTCTTAAGTCCTATTAACTTTTCGAATTTAGCTTGGTCGCAGTACAATTTATGAGTCAAGAAAAAAGTCAACCAATATTGAATCGGGTATCTATCCGAAAAGATAATGCATAAAAAACTCCTTGGGAAGATTTTCAAAAAAGTCTTAACTTACTGCATATTTGTCATTTCAATCTCAAATCTTTTAATTTTTGGTAATTGAATTATGATCATTTTCAAATTTATTTTAGTTGTGTCCATCTTATTAATGTGATGGGGCTGGCATTGACGTGGATAATTTTTTTATAATATTTTTCAATTTTCAATTTTCAATTTTTTTTTCCTTTTTTTCCAATTCTATTGTTACCGTACCTTGTTAACCGTGAACCCTATCCTAACGGTGAAACATGTTAAACGTGAGTACCATTCCAAGGAAGTGAGAACATTCGATTGTCAAGCACGTAATTCGCAGGATCTCCAAAAATTTGCGAGCCCCAGGGAAAGAGATGTTTGTCTTGTCTTAGGCCCACTTACAAGAAGTTCCAAGATCTTCCTAATCTAACTTTTCGGATTAACCAGGAAAAAAACCCACTTGTAGATTTTCGTAAAAAGCTGTAAAGTCATCATCAACGAGAGCGTTTTAATGACCCAGCATGATTGTATGCTTAGAGTCCTATGCATCTTTAGGAAATATAAACACCTAGATGAACTTGGGACTGCAGTGGTCAAAAGTTGTCTCTAGCCTCTACCCGATGTTAACAAGCTACTTAAAGGCGGAGCGATGCTTCTAGTTCTGGTGAGGGATTGACGTTGTCTTGTCGTAAGAGAATTAGAGCGTTTTAGGCGAGAGTGTCTCGCTTTAAGACTTTTTAGTTCTCTGTTTTGACATATATTTAATGTGTCTACATTTTGAACAAAAAAGATTTAGGAAAAAAAATGAAGGAACATGCGTTATTACTTGTATGCTAGGAAATCCGAGGCGTTTTATATATAACACTAAGGCTTAGTCAATAATAACAGGAAAACCAGATTTTAAATTCTCAAGTATTCAACAAAAGCAAATAAAATGGAAGTTCGTTGCTTAACCATATCGTCATTATTGACCATGGTTTGCAAAATTTATAAAATGAGTGCATTCATTATTTCATTGTATTTTGTAAGTGCAACATTAGGTTTTGCACTTTTCACGAGAAACCTGTTAATACTATTATATCCATTTACGATATGAGAAAATATTGATCATAAAAAAAATGAAAATAGAATTTATACAGGCGTTTAGGAAAGTAGCATCTAGTTTTATATTACCATAATCACGATTGGTTTTAGATTTAGGACTATCAAATTGAGGGAATATATGCCTCGGTGGACAAGATTCGAATGTCAAAAAACTACGTTTCACTTCATTGCATATGCTAATAAGTGTGCTTCAACTTCAAACTTCAGACCGAAGTACTTGCTTCACCCTTACTTGAGTTCTTATTGTTTCCAAAGGGACGGCAGCCGAAGTCCAAATGTGATCAGTTATCAAAATATAGAATTCCAGACCATGACATCGATCATTGAGCGTGTTATTTGCGTATAGGAGTCGAGAACTTCTCTCTTAGGCGGGTGAAAAACTCGCACAATTTCGATTGATCAGGCAAGTTCTCGGCGATCACAGGCAAGCTCTCGAAGTTGGCCATCCAAGCGTGCAACCGGGGGAACTTCTCGGGATCGAATATCTTCCCTCCCAATACCTTTTCTATGACTCCCGTCCAATGTGCCACCCCACCAAATGCAATGTCGACAATGTTGATGTTATCTCCTCCAAAGAATTTCTTCCCCTTGTTTGGACCGTGTTCCTCTAGGATCGATAGCATCTCGGAGCTCTCTCTCATGGCCTTCTCTTGCTCTTCACCGACGCTCCGATACGCGATCCAAACATTAGGACCCTGCATCAAATGCATTCGAAACATTAAACAGGAGTCTGGCTTATGTTTGTCTCATGGCGAGTTTCGGGATGGTTATGAAAAGCAAGTAGAACCCATGAATTGAACGGTTGACGGTTTTTCAAAGATGAATACCAAAGTAGAGAATATCAGAGTCCCGACCTTCTCCTCGATGAATTTGACCCAGAAGCGTGCCACAGCTCGCTCATGAGGATCGATGGGCAGCAGCGAGTATCGCAGACACGTCTCCTCGAGGTACTCGACAATGACCATGGACTCGCAAACAGGCCGCCTGCCATGGACGAGCACGGGAATCTTCTTGTGCACCGGGTTATACTGCAAAAGCAAGGCGCTTTTGTTGGAGAGGTCTTCCTCAACGTACTCAAACGTTATGCCCTTGAGCTTCAATGCCCATATGACTATGGTGCTGAATGGACTTGCCCAAACTCCATGCAACTTCAGTCCATCCATGTCTCTCAAGAGTGTGATGATATGGTTTTGTGTGATCATGCCTGACGTGATCTTAATTTAAAGGGTGCCTAGTTAAGCCGTGCTGCTTGGGCATTACGTTTTGGTCCTTTGGTCAAACTCATCCAGAAGGTAGAATTCAACTCTCAGTTTGGTTTAGCAAAGTCCTACCGGGAGATACCAACATTTGTTTCTCTCTCAAGTTTGAAAGTCTTGTAGTAGTGGGTCGGTGAGAGATGATGGTCAACGTATTCCTTTGACCATCAATGAACTTCACAACCAATTGTAAATATTTTTTTTGGTTAATTGAATACTTTTTTTTTTGCATTTGTGCCGACAATCTATAGCTGGTGCTGACTGTTTTGAAATTCTTTTTATTGAGACTACTACCAACCGTTCTAAAAGTTTAAACTCATGACCTCTTACTCTGATAGCATATGAAATTTGTTGGAGTTATAACCAGTTATTTAAAAAAAATTAAATTGTTAGATGAACGTGTTTATTTAATATTTATATATTCTAACAAATTGGGTGTTGAGCTCAATCAGCATGACAGGTCAATAGTTTAGATGGTTTCATGTTTGAGTGCACTTTTTGAGGAAACATCATATTTCAAAGCATTGATCTATTCTTAGAAGAATAGTACCAGTGCCAATAATTATGTACGACACTCACTTTTTTTGCCAAAAATTTTCGTTGAATCGTTTAAGAGTCAAAATCGGTGATAAAATGATTACTTTAGTACCTCCGACAAGAAAATCCAGCAAAAATTAATTCATGGTATTTTGAATTAAATTTCAAATATTAAGTGGTAGATTTTAAAAATTTTGAGAAATTAGCTTTAAAATATAACAAAAAATCTGATGAAAAAAATATCCTCTCTAAACTTAAAATGATATATTCAAGAGACAAAAAAATAACAATTTTTTAAAATACAAATTATATTTAAAATAAAAATGAATAATTAGCTTAAAATTTTTAAAATAAGATAAAAAAAAATTCGGCACTCATACTATTCTTTTCCCATGTTTTGGGAAGTATTTTCTTAAAATGACTACTTGTATAGCTTGTGATAGTTAGTTAATGAAAGATATTTTTCTTACCGACAATAATATATGTCAAAATATTTTCGTAGACTATGAATTTAAATTTTTTTTCATTCATCTATGTGAGTAATTATTTTTAGGAAAATATTTCAAATTATTTATTTTCAAAAAAAAAGACCCTTAAAACCTTCTTGTTCTCACTTTTTCAAAGTAAGAGCTTTTCACCAAAAATTTTCTTGCCAAATTGAACAAAAAAGAGATATTATCATAAACTGTGGTTTCAGAATGTTGGAAGGAGATCCTAAGCTGTTTAAGGTTTAGGTCATACCATAATCATGGAGTAGTTGTTGGCATGTTGTCTCCATTTGTACAACTTTATTTAGCAGTGAATTGTGAAAGATTTTTATTATATTTGTGAGTGCAATTTAGATTCATTTACACTAATATGCAGTTTCTACCAAATAATATACATATAATAATTTGGGAAATTTTCAATTTTATAACTGCAGTTCACCAACTCGTGGATAAGATTAGAGATGTTAAAAACCCTTTATGTGTTGCGTTACATATGGGTTGCTTAGACATAAAGGGTAGCTAAGTGAAAGTGAGTTTAAAAATTTTAAATTTAAATCGGATTGGATCGTAATGGGTTTTGAGACGAGCCCAAGTCGACCTATGTCTGTCCATGACCAAGAAGTACCCCCGCCGAGAAGAAAGCAATTTCCCGCCACGTGGAGTCATTTCTTTTCTTTCTTTCTTTCTTTCTTTCTTTCTTTCTTTCTTTTTTTGGCTAAATACACGTTTCTTGTCCTAACTAAGAAAAAACTTCAAATAAAATCATGAATTACATTTATTTTTTCAAATAATACGACTTTATTTTAAATAAAAATCTAAAGTGAAATGAATTGACGAAGGGCAGTCTCGTCATTTACTTGTTTTAATTTATCTTTCCTTTTTTCTATTTATTTTGCTTCTTTTTTTGGTTTCTTTTTCCCTCCTTCCTCTTGGGGCATCACCAGCGGCCCTCGCCCGACCAGCTCAGGCAAGGATGACCCTCGGTCGACACTGGCAAGGGCGAGGGTATTCCAACACGGCTGTCAATCTCCAACCCAAGCGGCCATGTTCGGAGCTGAAGCTCCCAGAGAAGCCATAGTGCATAAGGTAAGAGCGATTCACAAAAACATGTTCGTTGGGCGAGGCAGCCAATCGCGAACTCAAGCTCACCCGACGTGGCTTTAAACTAGAAATCAAGCACCTATGTTTGGAGCTGAAGCCCTTGGAGATGCCACTGTGATAAAGGTTAGAGCAATTCAAGGCAAGAACAACGACCGCGACGACGACCAAACCAGTGACCTCCACATAGTCACTCCACTATCAAAGTCCGGTGAAACCCCCTTTCGAGAGACGCTTGCGCGTATCGCCCACACCACTAAAGTCCTAGAAACACCCACAATGCAAAGGTTCTGTTGGAAAGAGAAGACTACGCGATCAATCCTCGCCCGAGCCCGAGGCCAACTCGGGCGATTGACGCCGGCGTGGCCGGCTCTCGCTTGATGAGCAATGGGTGGGGAGAGGATGGGAACAAGGAAAAAGAAAATAAAAAATAAAATAAAAAGAAAAAATTGCCCTAACGACAAATTTTCATATATGGTTTGTTCCTGCAGAGTCCATGACTAAAGAGGGCAGTTTATTATATTTGGCTATTTGAAAAAAATAGAGGACTAGTATCATGAAAAATTTTAAACTGGTATACCTATGATATATTTCTCATAAATTAATTTTTTGACTATCAAAAATCTCAAACTAGCATACCTATAACAAATTTTTCCAAATCTAATATTTAGACCATCAAAAATCTCTAAACTGTTACATATTTAACAAATTTACCTTTTGTTAGTTTCCGTTAAACTAGGTTAATATCGCAAAAAATCCTAAATTGAATATGCAATTCTCAAAGTTTTATTATCTTAATAGATTTTTTTTTTACGAATCGGTACACCTGATAAATGGAGGGTAAAGTCCCAAATTGATACACATGTCAACGTTTTCCTTTGACCATTGATGAACCTCATTTGTTTTGTTGGGGTTTTTTCTTTATTGCAGAGAATTCGATCTCACTAACAAGGTGAGAGAATTAATAAAAAGAAAAAGTAAATCTATTGCAATTATGTTAAATCAGTCATAAATAATTTATTTACCAATTGAGCTCCAAAGCTTTTGCATTTATACCAATTTAGTCCATTCGATCAATTCTAGCTTGGAATAGATGGTGTGGCGTGACCACAATTCTAAATTGCTTTTTGTTGGAATCATGATCAACTGTTCTAAAAATTTAAACTCAGAACCTTCTACCTTTATAGTATGTGAGATTTTGTTAGGATAACTGTTAGCTATTCTAAAAGATTAAACTGTTAGATAATGGCATTTACGCAATATTTAAATGTTTCAATAGATTTCACGTTGAGCTCAATCAGTATGTGACTAATCAAAAGTTTAAGTGGTGCTATGCTTAAGGAGTGTCCTATTGTTAAGCGTAATTTCCAAGGAAATGTTCAGATTTCAAAATATCGATAGACTGTTAAATTAATATCTCGAGTTTGAACCGTTTACGAAATCCAATCTTATTTGAGGATATCAGTTTGTTTAAATCGAATTTGTTAGGAAATAAATCCAAGAATTGTTCTTGGATTGGAATTCCTCTTTTTTGAATTCATATAGAATGTGTGGGATTTTGTTTTATGTTGGAGAGGACAAAGGTTTCAGTCAGTAAAAGAAAAAAAAAGAAAACGTCAAGATTGGATTGTGGAGAGTATTGTCCAAGTTTGACTTGTTGACCGAAGGACTTCTTTACTGGAGGTTGTCGGTGGACGTCTCTGTATAAAAACCGCAACACATGGTCTTCGTTCCTTGAGCCGCACGAACAGAGGACAAAGAGAGAGCACTGTTGTTGGCCCTTTTCTGCGTTCACCACGTAGTGAAGAACTAGAAACACACGGGACGTTACTTGAGGGGATCCAAACGTAGGGGATCATTATTTTTTTGGTCAAGAAAGGAAATATTTAATGGCCAAGGATGTAAGAATTTACTACATTTATGATAGGAAACCCTTCGCCATCTTGAGGACGCGCCGCATATTGGATTCGTAAAGCCGCGCGAGAAAAAGAAGCAAAGAACATAAAAGTCGTTCTTGGCTCTGTCGTTCCTAAAGCAAACAAGAAGAGTGTTGTATTTTCTCTCTGTGAGTTTTTCTTAGCGAGTTTTCTGTGAGAGATTGCGAGATAACACTTGTGAATTTACTTTGGGCTTAATTTAGGTGCGATAAACACTTGAATGCATGACCAATTGTAACTTTGATTCACCAATTATAGTAGATTTTATTATTGGCTCTCTCTGTAAACGTAGATATCGATATTCAGACCAAATCACGTAATCACTGAGTGTCTTTTATCGTTTCTCTTAATTTCTCTGGTAATTTCGTATTAACTTATTTGCAAAATTCATTAGCTTTGCCGCGTTATATATCAACCGACACTTTTGAGTTGACGATGCCAAACCGTTCGCTTATTTAGTTACTTAACAAGTGTCCCAAAAAAATATTCAGTAATATACTCTAAAGATAATTCATGTTCATAGAAAATGACTATAGTATTATAAAGTATAAACCGTTATCTCACCAATTGAGACGAAGTATGTTTTAACGATAAAATGTTGCAAACTACCGAATATTTCCTAAAAACAAGAACATTATCAATTCGTGACATATATAGGGTGAGTTTGATTCAGTATTTGGGGAATGTGTTTGGCTGTATTTAGCCAAATTAGCTTTAGCCGTTTGGTACTGTGTTTTGGTGTATTTATTTGTAAAGCAATTTTAAAGTTAAAAGGAAAAAAAAAAGAAAAAGAAAAGAGGGCAACGAAGAAGAAATGAAAATTGATAACTGGTCCCTCCTCTATTGCAGCTTCAATCTCCCGTCTCCACCGACGCTTGCAATGAAACTCGATCCATCCTCTCGAATTCAATTCGACCCCTAATCTCGAATCTATGCTCGTTCGAGCGCTGCAGATTGGATCTTGGGCTCGCTTGACACCTGATTGAGTTCGATTGGATCGGCGACGACTGCAAATGGCTCGTTGGTGTGGCGGTCGAGCAACATGGGGTCGATATAAGGGGGCGTTGTTGGCGGAGGGGATTCGTTGGTGTTGATGACTCGTTATCGCTTAGGCAAAGACAATAGCTCGATGGCAAGCACTACCCTTGATCTCGACCTTGGCGACGGGCAACGGGCGACCTCAACCTCGCCCTCAACAACGAGCCAGCGAGCACAAAAAATGGAACACACAATTATCAGTGAGGACGATATTGAAAAGAAGAAAATAGTATTCCAAAAATGCTCAAAGTCCAAGGACTTGCCTTGGGATTTCAGTTTTCCCCATCATTCCAAATGCCAGCATTTTGCCAATGGAATTCTAGAAACACTTGCCAAACGCCGTATATTTTCTCCAAGGAGTTTTGGACCTCTAAAACTCCTTGGGAAAACTGAACTAAAAGCATCCATATTCTTATTTTTTTTATGCATCTTCTAATCTTTGAAAAAAAAAATTGCCGTTTATGATTCAAATCTTAAATTAATGATCATGGACTGATGACTGGTATGTTGTCTCCATACGTGAATTTTTTTTTTTTTGTCTTTTTGGTAGTGAATTATGAGATATTTTTGTCATATTTGTGTCCACATTTTAGGCTAATTTACACGGATAAAAGCATATGAAAAACGCTCAATTCTATAACCGCAATTCACGAACCAGTTTATAGGATTAGAGATATCAAAACCCGACTCACACTTTTGGGCCAAAATGTCAACCCATTTATGTCCATAAAAACCAAGAAGGCCCAAGGCTCGGGCTTCAAAGTTCTTGAGTATGCCGGGCCCCAGATGAAGAAGGAAGCAATTTTTGCGCCGCGAGGAGGCATGTTTTTATTTTTCTTTTATCTGTAGAGAAATAGCTATATTTCTTGGTCTCATTAATGGACAATTTTTCAGATACGGGTTGTTGGTGCGCAATCCACGACTAAGGAGGCCCATCAAGATACATATGTGAAAATTGACTTACAATTTACTCTTATATGGCTGTTTGAAAAAATGAATTCTGATAATTCGCATAATTCTTATTAGACATCAAATTTACTATAAGCTACTATCATGAAAATGATTTTTTATTTTATTTTCTCATGTTTTAATATGTTATTTTCATATTTAAAGAATATTATCAAGAATCAAAATCAGAGTTAGATCGAGTATTGGTCACTAAAATTGTACTGCATAAAAAAATTCAATAAATATGGGTTGAATTTCTCAATTTGGGCTGCACCTTGTTTAACTTGACTCGATTTACTCATTTGATGTATCGGATAGGGTATTAAAAAAAATGCCTAAATTTTATATTTTATTTTTTCCGGCTGTATCTTATTGAAAATCTAAAACACAACCAAATTGTAGAGGATACTTTTTTTTTTTGGAAGCCCGGAATAATCCGTTGCGTCCGACTCCACATGCCGCCGCGTACACTCACCAATCAGAAAGCTCCCACGTCAGACCCTCATCGAACGGCCACGTGGACGCATCCGTCATCTAAAAACCCTCCACCACGTCACCAAACATTCCCTCGTCTGTCTCTTTCTATCTCTGTGCCTCAGTGCTTCGCTCCGCAATGGCGCAGACGAGAGACCGCATGCCCCCGGCGAAGGGCGGCGACGGCGACGGCGACGAGCGGGACGACCCGCCCGCTGAGGAATGCGGGTTGAACTGGAAGAGGAGGAGGAGGGGGAAGAATAAGCGCGAGGATCGGGATCGTCCTCCGCCGCCGCCGTCGTCTCGCGATCCTCTGGAGGTGTTCGGTGCGGACCTCATGGTGATGATACTGAACAACCTCGACGCACGCAGCGTGGCACTATCTCTGCTCGTCTCTCGCGCGTGGCACCGCGTCGCCTCCAGCGACCGGCTCTGGAGCCTTAAGGTTCGTTTCTCTCGTTTTATCTTCACTTCTGTTTTGCATGATATGGGATATCTCGTTGTCGTAATGATTCGTTCTTCTTTCGGGGCTGCTGAATTCTGAGGTGGGATAGTGATCTTGTACTGTAATTTCTGTCGATGGTTTGATGACAAGTTTTGAGGGTTTTGGTGTTCGACGAGAGGATTTCAAAAATGAGTTTCTTATCTCGCAAGTGTTTATGACAATCTTGTATGGATTGTGTGAAGCGTGCATTTTAAGTGGTTTTGGTTTCTTCGATCCGTGATTGCTTTGGATTAGCCAATTACGTTATTCCCTTGAAAAGTACCTGAAGAACAAATTTGTGTCTCTATTTTGGGCTTTTTACCTGGACGACTGAGTGAGTGATCAGCTTTTAGCTTTTTTACATTTGACTAGTGTCTTGCTAGCGTTTGTTTTTAAATAACAAGTCGATGATTATTGCTATTCGAAATGATAAAAATGGTTTACCCATTTGGCTGTAGAGCATATGGCAGTGAATTAACTGACGCTTGCGGAAGAAGTTAAATATCCCAAATTTGATGTTATAAAGCCACTTGCTGCGCGTGCTGTGGAATTCGATTTGAGATGATCCAGGATGTAGTTTGCTTCTTTTCGATGTAGCATGCATCCTTGGAGTCTTTAGGAAATGACTTTGAACCCAAGATGAGAATTTTAAAGGTGTCACTGGACTTCAAGGAAAGTATCTGTGCACCTTTTTTGCAGATGTTCTCTCAAAAGTTCGAGATTCACATCCTATGTTTGTGATTTTCTTGAAATGTTTCTCTGGTGGTTTGTGGCATATTTAGGAAGTTAACAACATAATAGATCACAGATATTTCACTTAAAAGTTGAGCGACAGTAGGAGTTTTCCTTACATGGGTTGCATCCTTGTTGTATCTGAACTTTATATTTAATTTTTGATACTGTTGAAAAAACATTCCATGAGGTGCATCATATGTGGACTAAAAATTGCTGCGTAGTGAGGGAGTTGTAGTCTTGCCAAAAGAATACTTGGATTACTCTATTTTTTTCCATTTCTTCATTTTTTTCTTTGCTGATGAGGAGTCAAATACCATGCGGTGCATCATGGAGGATAAAATCATACAAGCTTAATGTCTTTTATTAATCAGAGTGTCGATAGGAAAAATTCTACCCTGATGGTGAAGGAAGCTCTTTCCATCTGTGGAGTTATTTTGTCTAGGACTTAATGGATATGTAGTCGGGGGTGGCCATATCTTGGTGATGGTCTACTCTCCAGGAAGATGGATCACAAAAGCTACTGTTTGACCCCAAACATTAGTTGAATATTTTTCTGAATGATGTTGTGAATTCTCTATATCAAACATGTCATTGTTCCTTTCAATAGGATTTTTGTGTTCCTTTTTGTGGTGGACGCCCTTGCTTGAAATTTAAGGTACAATTTTGGCATGGTATTAGCATTTTGTTAGCTTGTTAGCCCTTGCGTACTTTGCATTCTTTCTGTTTATTCAACCTCATGGGTGAGGAGTGTACTTGAGATATCCCTTTTCTCTGATCCAAAATTTAAACTGTATGAGAGGGAAAAGAGGTTTCGGATGAGAGAAGACATGCCCAAAAGATGTAGGATAAATTGAAATTGACAGCGATTCTAAGCAGGGAGAAGCCAAAGGCCCTAGTGGCCTAGTGGCTATTCTCGTTGACTTAGTACCAAGAGGTCTTGGTCAAATCCTGTGGCACCGTGGCCATACACCACTAGGGGCCTTAAGGGGTAGCCAAAAGAAAAGACGGATATTGTGATTTTTTATTATAGGGGGGACACAAGGCACCCGAACCTTTTCAGCTTGACTGATGCCAATAGATACACATCGGTATTGTGATGCTAGACAGAAATTTCAGAGACTAAGTACGGGGAATTCTGAGAAAGGATCTGTTGAAGAATTGTATGGGAATGTTTTAACGGCCTCCTGAATGGGTATTGTAGATTGCAAGATGTGAATAAGAAAATATATTGATTTGTCTAAAAACTTAGTGATTTAACCCTATCTTTGTGAATTTTAGAAGTTTTTAACTTTTTCTTGTGGTTCTCTATGATGAAATGGGTTGCAGAAATATTATAGATGCTTATCGGATATAGGATGCAATTTGACACCTCTACGATGCATCATTGATGTATGGCTGGTTGTTTCATCTGGTTATTATGGCCTAGTTACTTGCTTGTCAATGGGGTATTGCCGCCAATTATGATCCTTGGTGGTGCTGAGCTTAACACGGTTGATTGCTTTGTGGTACGACGAGTTGTACAAATTGTGGGGCTAAATTTATTTTAAAAGGGTTATGATGTAATAGAGAAGCTTTCACTTCTTGAATGAAGAATCAGTGTTTTTTCTTGAAAAGGTTTTGTAAGCTTGTTTTGTTTATGCCTTTTCCTTCCAGGACATGCTGTAGATAGTAGCAAATTTAGGTTGGATATACTCACTTTTTTTTTTTTTTTTTTTTTTGGGCTTGTTTTGTCCACTTCTAGCTTGTGCATGGTTGGCTATCTCCATCTACTGACCTCCTTAGATTGATACTCTCTACCCTTGGCTATGTCAAGCTACTAAGTTGGATGAGAGAGACATCCAAACATAAAAGAGGTCAAGAATCTAGATTGAATGTTGAGAGCTTTTTTTAGCTTGTCAAATACTTGATCGGACTAGATAAAGAAAGTTCTTATTTGGGTATGCAATCTTCATGATCAGTTTACTTAGATTGTTAATAAGAACGGTCAAGAATTAGTGTATATATATTTGTTATGTTTTTGGAACGCCGGAAATGTCTTGAAGTTCGCACTCTTGCTATTCTTGGTCTTGTACATTACTCAAGCATCATGAGTCTTCATTGAAGAATACAATTAGTCGCTTTTGTAAAACCACGTTGATTTAATGGAGTGAGAAATAGATTGGCGTACGGTTTGTCTTAGGATGGAGTGGAGGAAGACTATTAGTATTGTGGAGTGGCAGAATTCTCATGTTGCTGACTGTCCATTTTAGTCCTATATATATAATATTTTTATATATTATAATATATTTATTTTTATTTATTTTTTACATATTCATCTCTTTTCCCTCGATTAGTCTTGTTTTTATTTTATGTATCATTGAGGTTCATTGACCGCCGAATCCAACTAGTTTGAGATAAAGGTGTTGTTGATATTAATACTGATGCTGATGTAAAACCATGTTGATCTAAGATGAATCGCATCTTACAACTAGCTAGGCAGTAATAGGTCATAAAATTTTTTGTCTTTGGTCTTGTTTTTGCCTTTACTTCTTCCCTAAAGTACCTCTCTTGTCCTTTCTTCCTCCATCTGAAGAATTTTTTAATTTTATTTGCTGGAACAATCCAGCTGGAGATTTTGAGTTGGGTGCAAGGACTTACATAGAGTGGCGAGGTACATAGAGTGGTTATCCAAGAAGGTGAGATGGAAAGGAGAGAAATGCCAAGCAAGCACACGTTGGGAAGTTGACCCAAAAAAAGTCCAACCGTGCATGAGGTGGCAAATTTTATCTTTAACAAGGCAGTCACTTATATGGTAAGGCGAAAAACCATCTAATGATCTTGCTCATTCTGACAGTTCAAGTCCCTAAGGCAGTGACTCTAGCTTCACAAACAGTAATTTCCCTGTGTGTGTCCAGTTATTCTGGATGCGGAAACTGAAAATATGGCCCACCACAATTACTCCCTCTCTAGATCAAAGTGCTTGCCTAACATGTCAAAGTATAAACAGTTGATACTGTAAAATCTTGAGCGAAATCATAGAAAGTATTCTTAATGGAATATGCAATAGTGGCCGCCCGCAAAACTTGTATCAGAGGAAGCAATTATGTGCTTTGAAACATTTTTTTAAAAAATTTGGACTTTTTGCAATGTTACTTTATATAAATTTGCTTTGTTTGGTTAATAGAGAAATTTATTCATTAGAAAGTAGAAACGAAACTAGACTGAATTTTGCAAAAGCTAGAGTTAAAACATGAAGAGGATTGATTACTAAAGGAATTTGTCAATGGTCCTGCCTATGAAGATAGCCCATCATGTATAGATGTAATATCTTGGTTTGTTGTCATGGTTGAATCTTGCTATTTTCATTCAAGGAAGGTTTCTTTTGATAATTTACTGATATTTACTTTTTAGTTCAGTGCGAGGAATTGTGGTCTGGCAAAGCGCACATACCGAGAATATCCCAAGTTCATGGATTATCAAAGCTGGCATCTTATTCCTTCTCTGTTATGGATGGCAAACGTGTATGTCTTTCATCTCTCTCTCTCTCTCTCTCTCTCTCTCTCTTGCGCGCACGCTTCCTTCTCTTGTTTTTGTTTATGTCTTTTTGTTCTCATGACAGACCCGTATCACGAAGTATGATCTCTGTGATCATGCATGGGAGTTCCATTTCAGTAAGGTATGTGCCTTTCAACTACAACATAATTTTCGTAGAGGTTGCTTTTTGTTCTGCTATAACTAAGCTCTGAGCTCTACTTTTAGCTTGTTACTTGTCAAGATGCATGACACATCTGTATTGGAGTTTAGACAAACCTGCATTATGTATGTCATGAGTGCATCAATGGAAAGAGGTCAAAGTTGTACACCTCAGTTAAAGTAGAGCTTGAAATCGTGTATCGACATTGATGTGACAGGCATAAGACAGTTCTCAATCTGGAACATCTCTTAAATACCAGCTAATCTTTGGACAAGAGTAATCTCCATTCAATAGCCAACGTGTGGCCCATAAGCTTTGCTTGTATATTGAGCTTCTTGATGCTAGAGTGATCTCTGTGTTGAACTTGCTTCATATTAGGAGTTTATCATGAATGCCAAGATTATCTGCTGATGACAAGATATTTCGCTTTTACCAGGCTGCACCTGAGTATTGGCGAATGGGAAGCTTATATGACTAGGGATCGGCCAAGGCGGTAGATAGCCTGGTTCCTATAGGCCGTGGTCTAGATCCATATTGGAAAGGCACTGACCCTCCAATGCGCCGGCACTTCCATCTGGACGGCAGCCAAACTGCAGATCCTGGCGACAGGGTATGGGGTGGCCATGAATGCTGTTATTCCATAGTCACTAGCTTTGTTGACAACGGGAATATCAGGGAACACTATGTGAGGATCAATCGCTGGCCCCGTATGTCCATCTACAGGAAGCATGACTGGAGTTGGGAGATGTCGAACAGTGTCTTCTTCTATTCCAGCGTGCCTGATGCTGATAAGCTCGGTGGTACTGGACCCCTGTTTCCAGTTGTGTGCGATCTGTAACACGCTCCACTTATATCGCCTTTAAAGTGGTGCGGTTTGTACAAATTCCCGTCTTTTGTTTCGCCTAATAGTTTCAGTAGATGTATCGACCATGAGGATTAGAAGCCTGCCTCTGCACGTTCCTGTGGTGCTTTGAACATTGTAGATACCACGTGTGGCCTGGTCGTTTCTGTGCTATGTGTGATAACGAGAAGGTTTTTATCATAAGCATATTCCTCCCAGCAGCAGCAAGAAAATGCACCCGGAGGGACATGCTTTTCTACTGATTAGTCATTTACCATTATGGGTTTTCTTGCGCATTCCATTCAACTTTTCATGTCATGCGCACGGATGGGATTTTGACAAAATGGCCACAAAACACGGTCTTGCAATCCTTATTCTTCGTGAACAAGAAGAGAACTTTAGGGATGTGAGGAAGGATGGCGACATGTACCAGTTTTGGAGGTCATTACACGTACTTGCCGTTGTTCGGCCTTCCTGGAATGAACCAGCGATGGCAAGGGCGATTGAAATTGGATTCCCACGGAACTCGACCAAGATAAATGTGCTGACGGGTAGTTAATTTACAACGTAAAGGTGTGCATGCAGAATTCATAAATGTGCATAATTGATAAAGGGCGGAGTGTTACCTGTGCATTGGGAATTGTACGAGCCTTGTTTATGTATTACATTTAGCACCAGCTAATGTGCAGTCCAGGAAAAATTTAACAGACCCAATAAGATCTGCCAGGTAGCACATCATCATTACCCAACGAGCCGGATCTGGTGCATTGTAATGGATTTTGCCTGTTCTATGCATTCTTACGCATTTAACCTGGCTCCGCTTAAAACAGTTTTGATACTCAAAAATATGAACTGAAAGAGTTGTTCGTGCCAAGAATAACTTGGTAGAAATCCATGTGCAGCAAAATAATGAAGTGAACCGAGATAACTGCTTCAGAACGTGCTGCACCCGAAAGTCCAATCTCAATAGAGTTTCAGCGTCATTATGAGCAGAAGATCCGAGCCAGTAATACAGGCAGGTCCTCCCCAATACTAAGTAGAAAAAAGTTAACAAGGTACTTCAGGGTTTCCTTTAAAACTTGCGCAACGATAATGAGGTACAAGGATTTGAGACATTTTATTCATTGTGAGCCAGCAAAATAAGCAGATCACTAGAAAAGCACTACTGCGGAAAACAGATGATTTCATGACAATTGACAAGCAGCCACACGACGAGATCACCAAACATCAGGCCGGAGCTCACCAGTCGAGGGGGGCACCCACCGTCCAGAGTGATAGACACTCTCACCGACTTTCCAACCAGGAACATCCTTCATAACTTCAGCCTCATACTCAAGATACTTTTTCCACTCTTTGACAAATCTGAGCGGAAAAAGCAAAATTCAGTGTCTTTCAGTTATTGTTTCTAAAGCAGCAGCAATGAGACAATAAATTGGGCCATTTCAAAGTTTCTGCTTTACCTTTCGTCCTCTTCAGCTTGCAGCACTGGTAAAATGGCTCTACGCGCAGCATATTTTTCTTCCTTCAGTGCCCTGGAGAAGGCATTGCATGTTGACAATGTTATGTTCTTTAAGGCAATCAAGATATCAATTTTTTATTTTTTTTTTGAAAAAGATGTCTACCGTGCCAATAAGTCAACCTCCATACCCATCATCTTTCAATCAGAATTATGCAGTTCTTTTTTGTACTTCCTATAAGTGGACTTTTCAAGTAGTAATGATCATTTCGCAAATCTCATTTCAAGAAAAAAAGCAGAGCACTCAGATTTCAGCAAAAGCCATCATCGCAGATGATGGTGTTATATGTATTACTATTATGTCAATATCAACATCAACAACAACTTTATCCCAAACGAGTTGGGGTCGGCGGTCAATTACTATTATGTCTTCTCATAATTACAACCATAAACAATCTTCCATGAAAAGTTAACTTAGCCAAAAAAAAAAAAAAAACAGTCTCACATGAAAAGTTCGTACTTCAGTGATTTGCAATTTATTTTCATAGTCTTCATCATGGATCACTATATCATTTCCTTATTGTGGTCTCAAATTGAATATTTATATTATGCTTCAGTGATTTGCAGTTTATTTTCATAGTCTGCATCATGGATCACTATATCATTTACAAACCAAAGTGAGACCCACTAAGTACATAAACATTCAATTTGCGACCACAATAAGGAAATGATATAGTGATCCATGATGAAGACTATGAAATAAGGAAACGCAGGCTGAAACAGCAAGTTTTACAAAGATGAAAGGCGAAAGCCTATTAAAGTAACACGAAGAAGATGCAACATTTAAAAGCTCTTCAAAACATCATGCTTTTGATCAGCATAACATGCTATGTGGCTCTTTGAAACTCTGAAACATAATAAGTTGTACACTTCTTAATCCGTGCTTCTTGCATATCAACAGACAGAATAGACAACTTCGACCATATTCTCTCCTAAACGATTCATTAATTCCTTCTCGTAATAGCCAAGGACTTGTCAGATGAATATAAACAAGTCCATTTCGCATAACTTGTCCCACTAAATGACACTGAAATTTTATTAGGTCAAAGTTAATGCAATTTTACATCAACTCATATGTGCCCCATTCAGCAGCGGCAGCAAGAGACATAGTTTGATCAGACCTCGCTATAGTAAATCAAATCAAGTAGTGCATTATTCAAAATCAGAAGCACACAATGTCTATAAGATGAGCATAATTTATACACCTACTGAGAAGTTCGCCTGCATAATAAATTTTGTATAAAGCAAAAATTAATTGGAACTTTCGATATTGAAGCTAAGATAGAACCGCCTCTATCGCAACCCTAGCATATCCATCACAATTCCGAGAATTATAGCAAAAGATGATAAAGGAAGAGACTTCTAGCTGAAAAGAGAGCTAGAAATGCCTGATCCAAGCACTCTTGGAACAGCACTGTTCAAGACTTCAATTGAAGTAGATGTTGTTCCATGCTCAATGTATTGTTCTTTCAAACTTACGAGGGCATAACAAAAAGGTGCTTTACATGCTAGCAAAGTTCACTTGCATCATGTCAGCCTACCAAGAAGAACATGATATTGGAAAAAGTTACAAGCATGCATAGAACCATAATGTCTGAAGAGTCCTTTGCATTACTTATTGACAAAGACTATTACTAAACTTAAGTAAGGCATGCAAAATGCTAAGATTGAAAGTACAACTACCATTGACATAAGCACAATGGACCCAAAGATTTTTCCTTTTGGCGGAGCTCCAGATTTATCACTTCAGCAGTAACTAACTGAGAATTTCCATCTTCTCAAAGCAGAGCTGTGAAATCATCATTTCCATTACACCATCGACAAAATCACCAAGAGTGATCAGCATACTCCACTTGTGAGGATCATTACCAACTTTAGTGAATCTATGCCAGAGCCAACAAAAGCAGAAGGAAATGGCCCAAAAGCACAGCAATAACCGGACAGCAAAATTCCACATGCATACACTGATGAACTGGTAACGCAGATCAGAATTCGCAGACATCGCACTTTCAGCAATCTGGAAAGTCGCGAATTTGAATTTGATACGTTGCTTTACCTAACCCATTATACAAGTCCCATTTGTTTATAAAAAATAAAATCTCATTTTGATATCCTTTGCAATGCTTCTTAAGAAAGAGGGCATAGAGATGAGCACCGTGCAAGAGGATGGCCCAATTCTGTTTTTATCACTCCAAATTTTCATCTTCAGAAACTAAGAATAGAATTCATCAAATTCTGAAGCCTTGGATAGTTTGTATTGGTGTGCATCTCAAATCATCAAAGAACTGCTGAACCTCTTTTACTCCGTGACTGATGCCAGCAAATTGGCACTTTCACAGGGTCCACTCCAATGTCTAGCAACTCAACTTCTCAGACATCGATCAAATACCCTTTTGCTTGCTTCCACCCATTTGTAAAGTAGAGCACTCATTTCCGTGTTATCTAATGAATGCAAACCAGCATTGCCAATGTTTCAAACAACTAATCTTCATCTACTTCTCTTCATTCCATGCTGATTCGCAAACATAAAAGCAGCAGCATCATAAACTTATCTCCACTTAAAAATCCAAATTATGTTCCCCACGAGATTAGAAGCAAGCTGAGAATGTCAACTGATTGCAAGCAATGTCAAAAATTCTCAGTTGCCACATTATATTCACAAAGAAACAGACAGTAAACGGAAATGCTTACTCATTCTAAGCTCACTCTAGCATTTTCCTTTCGGTTCAATCCTTACAATACCCCCATCTTGCAAACTAATCTATCGCTCCGTCACCAAATCACACTGCCGACAGCTTTAGACCAGAAAAAGCGAAAAAGGGAAAATGCGAGAAACTCAACAGATCAAGCAAAAACCAGACCCCAAAAAAAAAAAAAATTCCCCAAATCACCAACAATCCTTAACCCTAACAAGAAACAAACGATCTAGAGAAAAGAAATTAATCGGCTAATAGCTAGGATTGCATTGATCATGTAGAGTACCTGCGGATCTTGTTGCCCTGGCCGACCTGGTACATGCCCCAAGAGAAGGCGCCAAAAGCGGCCAAGAAGATGGCCGTGGCGCTGGGACCGGTGTTGGGGATGCGGCGGGCGTACCGGACCGGAGCGAACCCGCCCGGTGGCGGGCCGTCTTGAAGGACGGGCATGTCCTTCACGCTGGCCATGCCCGCCTTCTTCCTTATCATCGCCTCCGTCATCTTTGCCTTCTGTGCCGTCTCCCTACGAATCGAAGAGTGATTGATGAAAGAATTGCTTCGATGTTGAAACCTGAAATGACCAGTGAGAGAAAGGGAGAGAATAAGAGAGAGGAACTGACAGAGGGTGAGCTCGACCGTTCGAGAACTCCGGACCTGCGCGGTGGGGGTGACGGTTGGGGTGAGAGACCGTCTTTACGGCGTCGTTCAAGGGTCGAGAAGAGTAGAAGACATTGGTTGATCGATACCATAGAGAAAATAATACAATTAGTATCAGGCTTCTACATGCAATTATATTTTTGAAAATTTTAATTAGCCCAATATAATCCTTAGATTATATAATATATCATAATTTTTTATTTTATTTTATTTAGTCCCACAATTAGAGGTGGCAATATGGGTTAATGGCCCATTTTTTACCCATATTTTACATAAAATGGGCCATATGTAGTTTGTAGTTTTTAGAGGACTTAATAAACATGGATCCAACAAAATTGAAGAAAAAACTGGTGGGTTGAAAATGGTTCATACATAAATCCATTTTCAACTCATTTTCGACCCATCAAAGCCAACAGATAGTGTGTGTAGGAACAGGACTAGGATTGGAGTAGAGACCGAAATCGGGGCTGGGGCCGAGACCGGGACTTCGGCCCCGGGACCAAGGTTGGGGATTGAGACTAGGGCCGAGTCCCAAGACTGAGGCCGGAGTAGGGGTTGGGTCCCGAGGCCGGCGACCGGGGCCGGGGGGCAAAGGATCGAGGCGAGGCGAGGAACAGGGTCAAGACCTAGGGCCAGGACCAATATCGGGGATGGGCACGGGACTCGAGTCGAGGTCAGGACCTGGGGTCGAGACCGTGACCAGGGCCAATGCCTTGACCGGGGCCGAGGATGGGGTCGGGACCCAAGCTGGGCACCGAGGCCAGGGTAGGGGCGGGTGCCGGCGATCGGGTCTCGGGGCTTGGGTCGGGGCCGAGTTCAGAGACCTGGACGGGGGCCGAGTCCCGAGATCGGAGTTGCGGTCGTGACCGTGATCAGGGCCTATGCCGTGACTGGGGCCAACGTCATGACGGAGGCTGGGGATGGGGTTGGGACCCAGGTCGAGCACCTGGGCCGAGGTCTGGACTCGAGGCAGGTGCCGACGACCGAATCCCGAGGCAGGGACTTAGGGCAAGTGTTGGGGCAGAATGCCAGGGATTGGACCGCGATCGAGGCAGGGACTGGGGCGGGGCCGGGCCCGTGACCAAGGTCGGGACCAACCCTGTCCCAAGACCTAGTTTAGGCACCGGCCCCGGGATTAAGTCCTAACATTGAAATCGGATCTAGGGACCGAGACCGGGGTCGTGACTAGGGCCGGGGAAGGGGAAGGTGCTGGGGGCAGGACTAGGGCTGGGACCGAACTCAGGACCGAGGTTGGGAACCAAGGCAGGTGCCGGCAACCGAGGTTAGGAACCGGGACCGAGGTCAGGATCAGAGTTGGGACGGAGATTGGGACGAGGATCGAGGTCGGGGCCAGTGCCGATGCCGGAGACCAAGGACAAGGTTGGGGCAGGGGCCAAGGTCGGGACCGGTGCAGAGACCGAGGTCGGGAAGTATTTTAGTAATATTATTTTTTAAAAATATTATTATGTTTTGATAATATGAATTAAAACGGGTTGGGTCAGGTTTGGGTCATTAAATATTGATCAGTATGGATCAAATGGGTTAGTATGGATCAAATGGGTCAGTATGGATCGGACCATATTCGACCCCTCTGACCCGCAACTTTAAATCCAAAATGTCAAACCTTCTACAACTACATCATTGCCCAAATTTTAAAATATCTTTCCATTTAAATCTACGTCCTAAATCAACGAAAAAAACGACTATATTTTATTACTTTCATACCTTTTCTGGTCCAATTATGATAATCTTATTTAAGTACACTTTAGCTTATCTCATTTAGAATTATGAGAATAATATCTCTATTATTTTAATATTTTTAATTTAAAGATATAACTAAATTTAATTAAGAAAAAACTTAAAAACTTAAGTACGGTAAGGAAAAACTTGAAATTTTACTTAAAATATTATGAACAAGACTTAGATTAGTATAAAAACGGAATTTCTATGGATAAATTAATAATGTTATTAAGTATTCTTGTGAAAGCGCTTATGTTTGAAAATTTAAAAAATATATGAATTTGATATAATCCTAAACGATGTTATATTCATTATTATAAATACAAATACATTTAAAAGGAACTACAGTGATATTTATAAAGACCAAAAAGGTGCGCAGGTACTAAAGGGATACCATATCTTTTATTGATTTAAGAAATAATTTTTAATGAACAGTTATCCCAGAATAGGATCAATAATGCAATTATAAAAAGTTGTGAATGGTACCGAATGACTGATTTAACTTTGTTATAGAAAGTTATTGGATTAGATTAAACATTTGATAATAGTTCAGGCACCACATAAACAAATCAAAAAGTCAAAATGACATTGCTCTTGTGAATTATTTATGCCATTCTTTAAATGGCAAATGGAAACGATCTTTTACAAAAATTAGATGGGCAATATACTTTGTTGTCTTTGTAATGGGAGAAGAGGCACCTCTAATTTTTGAACTTGTGTCAAATATTGTCTTTGCATTTTTTTAGTCCAGTCCTTACGTTATAGCTTTTCTTGTTCGTTTGTCATTCGTATTAAAATACATAAGGTGTCCGACAATATTGGATCCAAAATGATGACATTGGATTAAAGAATATATGGCAAAAAAATAAAGAAGAGTCCTAAGGACAGAGGGCCATGCCATTGTCACGGGCCAACAGATCCTAGTCCGCAAATTAGTCCTTGCGGCATTTGGCGAGCCAAGAACACTAGGTCTTCTTCTAACGATTTTTAAGGACAGTACGGCGAATAGTATTCTCGTGCAGATCGTACTACTTTTAGTTTAGCTTGGACATCTAGTCCTTCCAGTGAGACACATAGAACCCCTAATTACAACAACTGATTTTGACTTGCATGAACTTATCAGAAGAGCGGTATTAACTCTCGACCACTTCATGCATGAGAGGCCAACCCTGTTTCAAAGCTCCTTAGAATTTATTTTGTCTAACTTAGATTTCGCAGCACAAACCACCATGATGCCACTCCTACGAACTAGTTCTATCGTGCCTTTGGTGTCACTCACTCTTCACCTTGACGACACTAGCTCCATTTACGTAAATACTAGAGAATCAATCCGTGACATTCTTCATCACTCAATTCTACAACACCCTAATTGCGGGCTGCTCTGTCGCTTTCTTGTGTCATTTCGATTACATCAACATGTCTTTATTTGAGGTTACATGGATGACAGACGCTCGACCAATAGAACAATTCCACTCCTTTGATAGCTTCCCTCAATCAAAGCTGTTTGGGCACTTTGGATCATTTGTACTCTCCTTACAAGTGTGGCATTATGAGCCAATTGCATTTTGGTCGCACTATTGTTGACACTTGATTTCGGATTAGTCTTTTTTAGTTTATTTTTAAAAAATTCATAAAAAGTTGAAAAATTGTATAATCAACTTTGGTAGCCCTGGCCAAGCCCAAAGAACCATTTTAACCAAAAAGTAATTTTTCATAGTTTTTGTATTTTTTAGTATTTTTGGAAAATAGGAAAATACATGAAAAATCAGCAAAAATAACATTCGAGGTCATAGAAATATGAAAAATAGTTCTATATTTTTATTTTAATTCTCTTGTCGTTTTAATCTTTTAAAAATTCAAAATTCGAGTTTAATTTTGTGTGTTACTTTGTAACACAAAGGGTTGAATTTGTCAAAAAATATATTTTGAGTCTTTTTAATTTGTAATTTTGGCATTTTAGGAGTCTCGTCATTCAATCTAATTGTCTTGAATTGTAATTTATCCCAATTTTTTTTTGCTTAAATCACTCAATTGCACGATTTGGGTAAAATTGTATGTTTTTATTACAATTTAGTCCATGGATTTGGAAAAAATCAAAGTATTTTTAATCTAGGGACTTCCATACAAAGATAAGACCTCTCCCTTATGTTTTTCACCATTCTAAATCAATTGGTAGGGATGATTTGGTCTGATTTGATTATTAGGGCTTTCAATTTGATAATTTGGATATTCGGATCTTAAGGCCAAATTGGGGCTTTTGATAAATTCATGATGAGATTTTGGGGGAAATGGCTTTTTCAGATAGAATTCATCCTCATGATCCCAATTTGGTGATTTAATTTGACATATTACAAAGAATTGCAAGTCAAATTGAAGAAATTAGATCAACCGAGTTTATCGGACCGAGCCGGCTCCGATCTGGAAACCCGGATGAACAGTGCATCATCTTTCCCAAAATTTCGTGTGACTTTTGCATATTTGAAGGGCGAGTTTCAATCAAGAAATTAAGGGCCAATTTAGACATAATCGAAGGGATTATGGAAGGCGTTTGGTTCCTCGCTTCAAGACGTGTCGAACGTGACCAATCTCATTGCCAATCGTAGCCGGAGCACGGCGAAATCGGCTAATCAAGGCTTCGACTGCCCAAAAAGTCAACCTTCACAGAATGGATGAATTGGACGTCCATTCGTGCGCGCCAGAGAACCATTAGAACGTGACGAAATTTCTCGCCGACTTTGATGCCGTCCAAACCAATTTGGCACAGGTAAGAGGCATGTGCGAGCTAAGTCGGCATCTCGATTAGGTGCCAAAATTAAAAATTGGGATATAGCCTTTGGAATCTTTCTAGAACGAACAGAGGAGCTCATTCGGTTGAAGAGGAGTAACAAAATCGAAAGAGAGAAGAAAAGTGAGAGGGAGAGCTCGCTCTCCAATCGCCATTGTTGAGAGTTTAAGCTCAATCTGTGAGTGGTCGATGATGATGATCCAGACCAAACCGAGCCACGATTCCGCCTATAGAAGCATGTTGAAGCTTTGGAGAGGCGATCTCACCAGTTCAATCGGTCCAACATCTCCAAAAAAGGTAGTTCTCTTCTTCAAGTACCTCGCCATGAATCAATGGCAATACTCGCCTTAGACCTTAACTCTTCCAATTAGTTAAGGCATTTTGTTCCTAGAACTACACTAAACATATTTTGTCTGCTCGATTGCATTGAAATCAAGTCAAAACTCGCATTCGAACCATGTCGCCATTATTCAATTGATGCTCGTTTGGGTTATCCTAGACCTAACCAGGTCAATCTAACCTGCAGGTAAGTCTCCTAAACTTGCGATGAAGCTATTCTATGATCAAAATTGAATTGTTGTGCTCTGTGTGGTGAATTATGTCCGCTATTGATGTACGTTGTTAGAACTTCGAATGGCATGATTCTGTGGATAAAATTAATTGATTCCTTGTATGTTATAGAGGAAGTTCAGGCGAGTCGATTGGTGCTAGTTTGAGGTCAATTAGTCGAGGTTTCATCGTTGGATCCTTACCGGAGGCTCTCGGCCATTTATTGCAAGTGAATACTGTTCCGCGAAGAAGACGATGACGTGGCAATCAACCGATCAACATGATGACATGGCGTTGACATGGCATGCCACGTGGCAGCCACATCAGATAAGTCATTAGGGTCAATAGTAATTCTATTAGATAATCCAAAGGCCTAGATTTGACCACGTGTTGGCGTGGTGGCCGTTGGATCAAATTTGAATATTCTACTGATAAAAAATAAAGTTTATAAATAAAAATAAATAGTTTGATTGGACGAGTGAGGATTAGCGGAGTCATTTGATCGTGGCTGTAGATTTAAGTATTCAAATCGGATGGTTGAGGTTTGGTCGGTCTTCGATCTAGGCTGTAGGTTTAACCAAGAGATCCTATGGTTGAGGGTAGCGACATGGTTCCGCAGGAACCGTAGGATCATAGCGAAAATAAGAAAAATAAAAAATAGCAAACGACATTGTTTCGGGATGTTGATTCGCGCAGGTTCTGGTCTGGGCCGGGGATCTGATCCGCGTGGATCCAATCCCCAGTCCGAATGAATTCTTTTATAAATTAAAAAAATTTAGAAAAAAAAAATTTAGAAAATCCTAGAAAATTCAAAAAAATGTTAGAAAATCCTAGAAAATCTAAAAAAAAAAACTGAAAATTCTTAAACGCTCTAGAAATTTTCAAAAATCAAGGAATGACCACTGACAACTAGTTAATACTATTTTTAGGATTTCTTATACGTTCTTCCTGAAATTGACGATTTTTCCCTTTAGGGATAAATCAACTTTGCTTTGTATATGAGGTAGGTCAAAAATACGTAGATTAGGATTAGGGTTAGTTAGGTGGCCAATCCTTCTATTTAGGTTTTCGAATCTCATCATTTTTTCTAAAATGAAGATTTTATTCCTCAAACGGTAATTCATTTCCAAAATTTCGTAAAATTTCAAAAATTGTCAAAAAAATATGAAATTGATCAATTTGATGATCTATCATATTTTCTACCCCTTTTGACTCCAGATTTCTTTTGAAATGATAATTTTGCCTTTTTAGGCTAAATTGTCCCAAATTTCTTCAAAATTATGATTTTTTTCCTAATGGACAAATCATGTCTAAATCACACCTAAGTCTTGATTGACACTTGTCTAGGCCAATAGGGCCTTGCTAAGGATGTTATACTGTATTCATGTGATTTATCCACATGTCTTGGATCCCTTATTTGCGTGCCAACCTTCTTTTACTAATCGTGAGTATTAGGATATCCATTCTTATATGCATGAAATCCTAGATTTAAGATTCGTATCCTACTCATCTGCATGAAATCTTAGGGTTAGATGATTCAGTTAGTTTAGGTACCGAAAGGGCGTCGACTCTGATAGTTGACGTAACTAAGCCCCCAATCTCATTTTTCTGGTTCTCGCATAATCAAATAAAACCTCTTAGCTATTCGATAGGGTTTCCAATCGTACCTTCCAAAAAATGATTGGTGGCGATTTCTTGGCATGTACACATATCACATGTCACTAGATCACACCGAAGTTCGACTATGTATGCCTCCGTTGCGACTTGGGTAACAGGCCTTGAGAGAGGCCCGCGTCCAATCAGATAAGATGGCCCATTAATCCTCGTACTCGAGAGCGCATTCTCGCTCGAAAATTTTAAGGGTCGCGATAGATTGGAGACTCTGCTGGGGACTTATTCCAAACTAGAATCTCCGGTTATGAATTTTAGAGGACTTGAGCCGATTAAAAGGTTGATTGGTTCATCTTACCTTATTTTCTACAGATGCGCTCGAAGGTGAGGTACGTACACTAACTATCATGTTAGATGTTTTTGCAGATTGCGGAAATAAGGGGTGAAGTGTTTGCTAACATCTTTCCTGCAGGTTGGAGTTGGAATTGTATGTTTATTTTTATGCACTTACTGAAGCGGTGTTTGATATGAACAGTTGTGCATGACCTTGCATTGTGATGATATCGACACATCTCACACACTAGCGATCAAACCCTGACTGCAACCACCTCTAGGTTACCTTAGATAGGGAAAGGGTGCGAAAGGATCTCATGTTTGATGGCACTTGAGATTTTCGTATTTATTCCCGCTCACAATTTTGGGTAGGTACTCTTGAGGAGGAATCTATCATATTTGGATCGTAAGAGCCTGAACTATAGGTTCCTCACCTTATTTTTTATTTTCAGAGTATACCTCTCACTTGTCTCATGCGCATGTCCTTGAACGGTTGATATACCTAAAATCACTCTTCGTTACAAGGGAACATCTGATTTTCCCTAGGTTTCGGTTGGTAAGGCATTTACTTCTCAATGTGTTTCCTTATGCTCTTTTCATAGTATGTTCATATGTTGCATGTCATTTGCATCTGCATGCATGAAATACATTCTAGAATCATATAAGTGACTGATTAAAATAGCAATGGTAGGGATAGGATGTCGTTATTTCATAAGTGTTCATCAGAGTTGGTGACCTTCGAATATCTGAGGAAAGTAACTTGTCCTAAACCAAGCACAAGGCTACACTTATAAGATTTGTACACGATCGAGAACTGACTAAGCGCAAGTTGGGGATGCTGAAGATTGTCAAACTCACTATTAAGTCGATAACCTAAGCAATAATCCTATGAAATGTTTAAGGATTATATGGAGAAGAAAAGACAATACCGCGACCGCCTGGCCAAAGAAACGCATGCCCGCAGAAAAGCTAAGCGCCGAGCTAAAGAGAATAGACTGATGTTAACTCTTTGGGAAAAGGAGAAGCGCCTTGCCATCAAGACTAAATCAAGATGCATTATTCTTAAAAAGATCAAGCTTGAGGAGATTGAGAAATCCCCTGAAGTAATCATACCCTAAACCGATGAATGGCTAGAGGAGCTGAGCCATCTTGAACAACCTCCTGAAGATTACTTTCCTGGAAAAGGTCCACGCAAAGAACCCTTCAAAGAAGAAGACTCTGAAGGACGGTCAGTTAGGAAGGAAATCCTGATCATTGAGCCATACCTTGAAGAGAAGCAAGATGAGAATGCCATTGAAGAAAAGCCTCCAATTGACTACTTCTCTTAAGAGAATTAGGTTTTGGAAATACTGAGAGTAGGGTCGTCTAAATCTCGTATTCCATTGGTATTTTATCGCTTTCTTATTTTAGAATAAGACTAATTGATATCTCTTCTTGAGATTTCCCTCCGTCGCTCTGTCTTTCTTGATAGATCCTCGTGTAATGGGAATCTACTTCATTGTATTTCCTTTTCATTGTGCAAATTAATGTTTTGGTCAATGGGATGTGATATTATTATTTTCCTCAGTCACTAGGATGATCCCGATCGATTGCATAATTTACTTACTTGAAAGTTAAATTAGACCTCGAATTGGGTCTTTCAGACCCAAAAGAGCTTCTAATTTCTATTTCGCTTTTTGAAATATGCAATTGAATCAGTTCATGCATGTTTCATGGCATTTGTATACTCACATTTTAGAGTAATCTATGGAGATTGATTTTTCAAAATCATTTGCATATTCTAGACTTGATGGGAAAAGATGACATCTAAGTGTTCAGAGTTGCTCGAGCTAAGCTCTTAGCCTGGTAGGACAGCATGGGTGACGCCATCCAGACGTACGCCAGATCGCGACTAGGTTATCTGTTGGATCTACTAAAGATTGAATGTTCACCTGCTTTCATCCAAGTCATAACACTTTATTGGGATCCGACTACAGCCATGGGTTACATTTCTTTTAATTTCATGTGTTCTCTTGAAGAATGATTAATAGGACTACCCATATGAGGCTAAGGTTCATATGGTAGCCATTTTTCTTATTAATCAACAAAAAACATGCAATTGAAAGGATTTAGTACTTTCGCTATTTTCCTTGATAGTTCATATTGCTTTTTAAAAACAGGTGTTCTCCAATCACGGAATTGCCTAAACATCATTTTCGTACTCGACTCAAAACTAGAATGGAGCAACAAGAGTTAACTTCGCGAGTTGATGTGTTGGAAGCTTAGATGACTACTATGGCTACTATAATGGCTGAGATCAAAGCTATGTAGAAGTTTCTCAGGCCAGACAAATGGTGGCTTCTAACCTAAATGACATCAGTCAATCTACAATGTCTAATTTGGCTAATAAAGGGCAAATTGAAGATGCCCAACATATCCTAGAAGATAATCAAGTGCCGAATGTTCACTCTCTGCCGAAGACACCCCCAGTTGTCATCAATCTTGAGAAGGAGGAAAAAAGGAAAACTTACGGTAAAAATCGAAGCTGAGGCCAAGAAGCTAGCTAAGATCGAAGAGTGTTTGAGCAGTCAGGGTTACGAGTTGGTCCGTTTCGACAAAATATCTCCATTTGCGAAGATGGTGACTCTCTCGAATTACAAAGAGCCAGACTCTATAAGGAAGTATAATGAGACAAGCTATCCCCGTACTTACCTCAAGTATTACTTACGCAAGATGGCATACTACTCGAATTACATTCCGCTACTGATGAACACGTTTCAAGAAAGTTTGGATGGCGCCGCTTTAGCTTAGTTCATTGAGCTGGATCTCGACGATTATGATGGATGAGAAGATCTTGCTAAAGATTTTCTCCGATAATGTAAGTTCAATACCGCGACTGCTCCGACAAGGGAGGATTTGCTGCAAACCATGAAAGTAAAGAACAAAGGGATCTGAACTTATGCCTAAAGGTGAAGAGCTTCGGCACCCTAGGTCAAGCCATCCATCTCGGAGACGAATTGGTCAATTTGTTCCTAAAGGCGTTTCCGTATGAATATTTTGATAGAATGAACACCTCTGAGTGCCAAACCTTTGCTCACTTGATAAAGGTAGCAGAGAGATTGGAGTGGGCCTTAAGAGAGAGGAAAGCACTAGAGGCTCCGATAAAAAAATAATATTCTTCTAGGAAAGAGAGAAACTGGAGTCAACATAACTTTTATGCTAAATTCGTCAAAACCTAAGCAGTTTGCTAACTCCAACCAGATTAAGGGAGGATCGTCCTAGTCGACTCCAAAGGTGCAAGAATCGAAGAAGAAACCACCTCCGAAGTTGTTTTCGCAACTCCCAAGGCCATTATCTAAATTACTTCAAATGTTGCTGGAAGAGCATTTGGTTGCAAAGGAGTCTCCTAGAGTAAACTCGACAAGGTATCCTGGCTTCGACGAAAGCCAAAGTTGTGCCTATCATATGGACGAAACGGGGCACAATGTAGACAATTGTTACATCCTAAAGCTAAAGGTACATGCCCTCATCAATAATTAAATCCTGAAATTTGATGATGTAATTACGAATGTACAAGAAGACGTGATCCCCAACCATCAAGTAGTTGGGATGATTTTCAGTGATGAGAAAGAAGGCCACCTAGACTTAAAGGTAAATGTCGCCAAACTAACTGATATCTTGACTATTGCATCGTCATATCCACAAGAAGGAGAGGTGTCAATTGAAAGGGGAATGCTAGGCATTGCCAAGTTGATGAGCCTGGGGATAATCGCAGACGTTACTGATGAGTTGTTTGAGGGAACCCTTGCCTCTGTAAACTTAGATTGAAATCAATTTGTAGTTGAAACCAAGCAAGGTATTAGTGGAGTGTTCCTCATGAGAGTCTAGTAGTCGATGTGGAATTGATCAAAAAGCAAAGGAAAAACTCAATGAAGATGAGCTAGAAGCCACAAAGAGATGTCTAGCCGATCGAAGATTTATAACTGAAGCCCTAGAGAAAGGCGAAATTGTAAATAACCTGGGTGAAGACTCTTGGGGATACAACTTTAAAGTGGAGCATTTTGCCCCCAATTTCTTTTAGAAAATGGAGGATATTGTGCTTGACGGATGGGGTAGTATGGATGATCCTATCTAGTTAGAAGTCGCAGAAACCATAACTAAACCCCTTTAAGAGGATCTAGAATTGTCATTCACTTAAATGGTATTAGAACAATTTCTGCACATAGAGATAAGTGAATGACTTTTCACAAAAGCTTGAATATGTATCACAATAACTAGTGAAATATAGCCACTCTCAAATGGCGAATGGTGCACTCATTGTAGAACTGCATATTCAAATTCAAAGCCAGAATTGTAGAATGACAGGATTAAGATCTCAATTGCGAAGCTTAGCCGAATTACTCAAAGAAACGAGAGGGCTGCTGAACTCCTCAACCTCAGCTGAAGTTATCTACCCAGTTGGTCTATCGCTGAATCATATTCTACTCAAAGAAATCACCAGCTTGAGTCTGAAAATAGCTTAGAAAATTTTAACGGTACTATGGGGATGTTCGAAACTTCGACACCTATGGTGATCAAGCTGAATAAACTTGACAACCTGAGCGAAGAAGAAAATTACCCAGTTAGACCCGTCATAATACGTTTGTCAAAAGATGAAACAGACGATGAACCCAAGGCAGCAAACCTAATGCCTGTAACCATTAAAGTCCCATATGAGAAATATGACCTCAAAGCAATCCACTGGAGTTATAGAACGGACGAGATAGACGTTTCGATGCGGTTTGGACGATTTTATGCCCCAAGGGAGGGTGAACCTGAGAAAAAAGAAGTTTCGAAAGAAGACGCAGAAAACTGATGTCCATCATCAAAACCAGTGAGTTTGAAGTAATTGAACAACTAAGAAAAATGCTGGCTCAGATATCTTTGTTGATGTGTTTATCAATTCTGAGAAGCACAAGGACGCTCTGCTAAAAGTCTTGAATGGGGTCCATGTCCTTGAAACTATTAACGAAGTACAATTAGATGACTTTGTCTGGGCAATCCTTTTGAAGGATCAGTTGACCTTCTTCAATGAGGATTTCCTTATGAAAAGGAGAACGCACAACAAGGCCTTGTACATCACTACACGTTGTCATGGGAAACAAGTAGCCCACGTGTTAATCGATAATGGATCGGCTTTTAACATCAGTCCTCTAGCCATGCTGAGGAGTTTGGGTATTAAGGAGGAGATGCTTCGAAATTTCAAGGCAACTATTAGAGCCTTTGATGGAATGAGAAAGATCGAGGTTGATGAGATTGAACTAGACATCTTCATCGGCCCAACCAAGTTTTCTATAGACTTCAAAGTAATGGACTTACCAAGTACCTTTAGATTTCTACTTAGAAGACTGCAGGGGCGGTGCCCTCAAGTTTACATCAAAAAGTACAATTCGTGGTGAACAAAAAAGTGATTACCATTCATGGAGAAATTGATCTCTCAGCCTATTAGAGTAGTGACATTCCTTATGTCAAGCTAGAAGTCAAATAAGAGGTGAGTTACCATTCCTTGGAGCTAGTGGCTGTGATCCACACACCCGTTGGGACTAAACTAAGGGTCCCATTTGTGACATTCTGATTTTCAATCAATTTCAGACTCATTAATGAGAAATGAATCTATAGATGTATTTCAGTTATATCTCGCTCGAATCTGATCAATTCGAATAGACTGACCAAAAAAGAAAGGCTAACGCAAGACATGGTACGTGGACCTAGGAAACTCGGATAGGAAATGGCGCGTTGACCATAAGGATTGTTGAGGGGATATTTAGAGCCACAAAAAGCCAATCCAAGAACAATTAAGGGACGTCTTGCGAGTGTTATACGGTTGGAGCACCGGTGATACCGCTTAACCAACGTATGATTTGCAAAATCTTTCTAAATCGGACAGTGAAGATCGAGACCATAAGAGCTAGTGATAGACCCTCACAATCACATGACAACCAAAGCCACCATTAATTGACGAGCCCTAAATATAATGAGAATCACGTGGTCGATACGCATAATATCTGCAAAAGCCATCCGTCGGTTCGAGATAGGTTGGAACTACGTCTTAAAAAGTTTGAAATGGAAAATCAAGAATTTCAATATTATTCGGATTGGCCGTCGCCCTATCAAAGGATTCTGGAAAGAGAAAAACGACGTTCTGAACGTCTGAGGTAAAATTACCCTTTTGCCCCTCAAATTCAGAACTTTGCCCATGCATATGAAGAAGGGAAAATTGATCCTTACACACTCCCAAGGCTGCCAAACACAAGGGGAAGATATGGACCATTGGATCTTATTGGGAAGACAAGATGAACGAGTGTCAAGAGATGGGCAAGGTGTGATCATATCAAACTTTTGGCCACCTAACATTCAACCATTTGACCAACCCTTTGTATATAGCAAATTTACTGTCTCTCCTCACTCATTTAACCAGCCATACCCCACAAAGCCACCGAAAATCCACTTCTTCTTCTTCCTCCAATCTGCCGATCGCCGACCAGAACCGAACCTCCCTGTTCGGCCATTCCGACGGCCATTTCTGGCCACCATCTGACCATCGGCCGACCACACCAACGAAGCCCTACGTCTTACTGACATCCTTGAATAAGAATCGAGCCATTTGGAGCACCGAGGAGTCCCGAGCAAGCATTTTTTCAAGAGCCGACAGAATAAAACTCAACCTAAGGTAGGTCCAGTTCCTAGTCCTTTTGAAGGCCGAAATCTTGGAATTTTGGAGTCAAATTTTGTGAAAATCTAGTAGAGACATGTAGGAATCTATGATAAAAATTGGGATTCAATTTGATGAAGTTTTGACCATGAACCGATCTTGTAAACCTTGTACAGAAATTGTCAGATTCTGACTTGGGAAGAGCCGGCGACGTTCGACGAGTTTCCAGCTACCAATCGACTTCAAATCTTCGATGAGGCCCCCTAAACCCTTAGATAAACATGTTAAGAGGTAGGACGATGATTAAATGGTGGATCTAAGAGTAGAATGAGGACCGATTTTGTTTGGTTTGCACGGAACCGATGAGGACCGGTTCGATTCCGGGCAAACCGAATCTGTTGGACTAATGATGGTTGAGTTTTGAGTCCCAAATTGATGATTTAAGTATGTTTAGATGGTGAGGTTAGGTATGGATGATTGGGGTGCATGGATTGAGGATTTGGACAAGGAAATTGCTGAAATTAGTTGAAATTCTAGGTTGCGCGGTGAATTGAGCCTTGGACCCTTGGAACCAAGAGTTGTGGGGGGATTCAAGAAGAAATTTATGGAATCAAACGCAAGGTAAGGGAATTCTAAACTTAGGATACAGAGATTGGACTCAATTGGGTGAGTCGGGGTTTAGTTTGATCGAATTATGGAGATTTTCCAAAGGGATAGTTCTTGGTATGCCCTGGGTGGCTATAGGAGGATTATGTATGTTATTGTTTATGCTTGAATTATCCGCCATGAATGTGTGTTATTTGATTGTCTTGCATGCCATGAGTTCTTTGAATCCTGCCTAGATTGCACATATTGTCATGTATGAAAACGAATTTGAAAATCATGGCATGAGCATGACATGGCAAGACCCTGAGGCGTGTGAGACGCGGGGTGGGAGGTGGATACCCCGATGCAACGAGATCGCGAGGTGGAATTGATGTTGTGTGACGCCCTGATGTGATGAAATCGCGGGGTTGAGATGGCCACAGTCTTGATGCGAACTATTCGCGGGACGAAGGTATGAGATAATGGTATTGGCTTGGAGATTTATTGGAACCTGATGCATTTACGCGGGTTGCCGATGACTGTCTGATGCGTTTACGCGGACCGAGCCTGATGTGATCTACTCGCGGGCTAGAGATTGAGGCAGACATGGAGATTGGTGGATGTGGTGAAGTGACAGAACGGGTGTGCATGATCATCTGAGTGTGACATGAGGTCATCATTGCATGCTTATCATCTGTATGTTGTTATTTTTATTGATTTGTGCCTGATACGTCTGTGTATTTATGAGTTTGGAATGATTGAGGTGTACGACTACCCGAGCGGACTATCGACCTGACCTAGGGTTAGGGTTCTTTTACTGAGATGTGTATCTCACCCCTTGTGGGGACCCTTATTTTTACAAATCCTAGGCCTTGGAGATGTGGCCTATACGTTTTGGTGACCCCAAAGAAATGACGGCGTATTTGATGAGTTTCCTGATAGACAGGGGAACATTTATGTGAGAAAATGCACGGTCGTATGGGTCGACGAGGGTAGCCCTATTGGAAGCCTCATAGGTTCGAGGCATGGTTTAAGAGAGCTGGGGACGAACAGATCGAGCCACTGAAGCCTCACGAGATACCCCAAGGAGTTATCCCTGCTTGGTGCCAGACTGCTGGGGAGTAGGAGTTGCTAGAGGGATCTGTAGTAGGCTCTAGGATTGGGCCGGAGAAGACCTCGAAGCTGGACTTCACCGTTGAGGAGGATGAGGTTATAGTCTTAGAGGCGACCGAGGAGGACTTGGCAGAGCCGTCACGCGAGGAGACCATGGAGGATTCCATCGAGGTGCCGTTCGCAACGTTCTCTGAGTATGAGCTGACCGAGGATGCAGAGGATTCCGGGGATTCCAGTAGCTCATCCTAGGAGATATAGTTTATTGGCTCGATCTTTTGGAGGAGACCCGATCCTATCTTTTTGGATGTCATGAAGGACTCTTTTGTGTAATGCCTCGTCACCCAATTTATTAGCGGATTGTAGTAATCGGAGTTGGATGAACTGTTAGTTATGATGTATGACAATTATTATGCTATCCAGGTCCTACTTAACTAATATTCTGTACGGGAATTATTTAAGTATCGCTTCCGCTTGCTTATGTTTATATATTATCTCTCGACTTGTAAGTCTGGATCTTGGAACCGCGAGAGATTGTATGGTTTGTTTGCAGGGATGTTTGCAAGCTCGACGGGTTCGGGGCGTGACACCATTCATCACTGAATTCAGCCTTTTGCCAGCCAAGATGTTGCTGACATACGGATATATCCCTGGAAAAGGCTTAGGCAAGCATGGCCAAGGAATCTATTTTCCATTACAATTGGAGTCTAATGAGCACAAAATGGGCTTAGGATATCCAGTTAATCGTGTTGAATCTCTACTTCAAAGAAACAAGGCCAAGGCCGACCATGGATGCCATAGAAACCATAAGGATTTCTCCATTGGTTCTCCTATCTACAAAGGCAAGTCGAAGATATTCGACAGTCCACTAAATAAGTATTTCTATAGAAACTCTAAGTGGTTGGTGGAAGAAGGGATAATTCCAATAGCGGATCCAAACCCGAGAAATCTCTTTCTCGAAGAATATTTTGTCAATGTCATCATAGAGTGGCTTGGTGATTATGCTACTACCTCTGAGCATATCATTTCAAACATGCATATCGGGATGTTATTATGCGACTCGGATCACCAGAGTGATTATTCCTGTGATATCGAAGAAGATGATGATGAAGGCTATGTTGCCATCCGAAGAGATTGAAATGCCATCGAGGAATCAGTACCTCCTATTATGCAAGAACCAGTAGTCATTAATTTAGGAGATTCTGAAAACGTCAAGGAAGTGAAGGTTGAAGGGCGAACAGAAGCGTTCAAATTTACAGAATTACTCAAAGGGTACCAAGATATTTTTGCATGGTCATATATAGATATGCCGAGTCTAGACCCCAGTATCGTGGCGCATGCATTACCTACTAATCTCAATTTTGAGCCGATAAGACAGGGGAGAAGACAAGTGAAAGCTAAGTTATCAAACAAGATCAAAGAAGAAGTGATGAAACTTCTTAGAGTGGGTTTATCAAAGCAATCCCATATTCGAATTGAATCGCGAATATAGTCTCGATCATAAAGAAAGACGAAAGAGTCTGAGTCTGCATAGATTATCGAGACCTAAAAAGGGTGAGCCCAAAAGAAGATTTTGCACTTCTTCATATCGACGTATTGGTTGATAATACAGTAGGATATGAATTGTTCTCATTCATGGACGGATTCTCTAGGTATAATCAGATCCTGATAAAGAAGGAAGACAAGGCTAAAATCTCATTCACCACCCCATGGAGCAATTTTTGTTATAAGGTTATGCCTTTTGGATTAAAAAACGCAGGGGCAACATATCATAAGGCTATGGTGACTTTATTCCACGACATGATCCACAAAGAGATCGAAGTATATATTGATGACATGATCACCAAGTCTAAAAAGGGACAAGATCACATTCAAGTATGAGAAAATTATTTGAACAATTACAAAAATATAGATTGACAATGAACCCCAATAAATATATATTTGAGGTAAAATCTGGGAGGCTCCTCGGATTTATGGTCAATAGTAGGAGGCGTCAAAATCTATCCTTCTAAAATTCAAGCTATTCATGACATAGCAACTTCCTCAGTAGTAAAAGAAGTGAGGAGTGTTCTTGGGAGATTGAATTATATCGCTAGATTTATCAGCCAGTTATCTGACGTGGCTAAACCAATTTCAAGATGCTAAAGAAAGGTGCGAAAGTAGTCTGGGATACGTAATGTAGTCAGGTTTTCCAAAAGATTAATGATTACCTGGTCACTCCATCGGTACTTGTGCCACCAATCTCGGGTCACCCTTTAACTTTGTATCTGACTGTCCATCAAGAGTTTTTGGGAGCTTTACTCGCTCAAACAAGTCCGATGGATGGCAAAGAGAGGGCTATCTACTATTTGAGCAAGAAATTTACCGCAATGAAATCTGAAATGAACGACGCTCCTGTTGAGAGAATGTAGTAACAATATGGGTGCTCCGTAAATTAAGGCAGTATACTCTACATTACCATATTCCATTGGTGACGGAAGACGACCCAATCAAGTATCTCTTAGAGAAGCCCGCTCTGATTGGAAAGTTAGCCAAATGGCAGGTGATGTTGTTAGAATTTGACATCAAGAGTTCTCCCCAAAAATCTGTAAAGGGACGAGCAATAGCCGACATGCTAGCGAAACGTTCCCAAAATAGAACGTCTCCATAAGAGACAGAAATAAAAGATCAAATTCTAACCTTGATAGAAGACAAGTGGGTCATCTACTTTGACGGTGCAGTCAATTTGCCAAGGGTCGACACCGAGGCAGTGCTAATATCTCCATAAGTTCGATATTATCCAATCACTGTGAAACAAAAGATCAAATTCTAGCCTTGATAGAAGACAAGTGGGTCATCTACTTTGACGATGCAGTCAATTTGTCAAAGGTCGACACTGAGGTAGTGCTAATATCCCCATAAGTTCAATATTATCCAATCACTGTGAAGCTGACATTTCCCTATACTAATAACATTTCAAAATACGAGGCGTGTGTTCTAGGCCTACAATTAGCCATCTCCATGAAAGTTCAAAAGTTGCAAGTCTATGGAGATTCGATGTGTGACATTCTGATTTTCTTGTCATTTTCGGACTCATTAATGAGAAAATGTATCTAGCGATGTGTTTCAGTCATATCTTGCTCGGATCTGATCAATTTTGAGTCGACTGACCAAAAGGGAATGGCTAACGCGAGACAAGGTACGTGGACCTAGGGAATTCGAATAAGAAATGGCGCTTTGACCATAAGGATTGTCGAGGAGACATTTAGAGCCATAAAATGCCGATCTAAGAACGATTAAGGGATGCATTGCTAGCGTTATACGATTGGAATGCGGGTGATGCCGCTTAACCAACGTATAATTTGTAAAATTTTCCTAAATCGAACGGTGACGATCGAGACCATCGGAACTATGATAGACCCTCACAATCACATGACAACCAAAGTCGTCATGAATTGACGAGCCCTAATTATGATGTGAATCACAGGGTCGATATGCATAACGTCTGCAAAAGCCGCCTGTCAGTTCGGGATAAGCTAGAACCGCGTCCGATAGAGAATTGAATCATAAATGAGTCTTGAAAATTGAAAATAGAGAATCAAGAATTCCAACGTCATAATTGGATTGGTCATCGTCTTATCGAAGAAAATTAGAATCAGAAAAATGATGTTCCGAACACCGATGGTAAAATTACTATTTTGCCCCTCAAGCCTTAGCCTTGCTTTATTAACTGGATAAGGGCATTTTGGTCATTGAAACCCCCCAAGATCTGCCGAAAATTGAAGGAATTGTGGGCCATTGAATGAGATTTGAATGACACATTGGACAAGTGTCAATGGATGGAGCCATGAGTTGATGTTTCCACTTTTAACCTACTATTCAACAAGTTGACTCTTGAATTGGATAAAACCCCTCTCTCTCTCTCTTGGCCGGTCACCCCCTCATTTTTGCCGAAAACTCCTTCTACTTCTTCCCTACCGTGAAACTGCTCCAGCCGACCGGTTCTATTCGACGGATTCGCTGCCGCCGACCGCTACCTCCGGCGATCCCCAGCCGCCGTGCCGACCACCCACTCCTTTCTCAACCACTTGCGAATATTCTCGAAGTGAAAAGGAGTCATTTGGCTCATTGAGGAGCTCCGACCAGCCGATCTCCCAAAGTCGACAGAAAACGTCGCAACTAGAGGTAAGCCAATTTCTAGGCCTCTTAGGACCCCGAAAACTTGAATTTTTTCAATCAAATTTTGTAGACATCTATGAGACATATAGAGTAAGCTGTGGTAAAAATTTTGGGTTAATTTGATGGAGTTTTGACCTCAAATAGGTTTTGTATTTGAAGGGTCAGAACTGACCGGTTGAAGGCTTGGGAAGACCGGTGTCATTCAAGGAGTTTCCAACGTCGGCTTGGCTTCAAATTTTTGGTGAGCTTCTCAAATCCTTAGAAATACATGTTAGCAAGTAGATTAGGGAATAAATTGAGGATTTGAGGTGGTTTAAGGGTTGGTAAATTGAGGTATACACAGAACCAAAATTTGCCCGGTTCGGTTCTGTGTATACTGGTTCTGTGGGAGCTATTAGAGGATGTAATTGAGCTCTAAATTCATCGTTGAGAAGTGTGAGGATGTTAATTGATAGGTTCATGAGGTATAAGTTTGGTGGGGTGATGATTTGAGCAAGGAAATTAACGATTAGATGAAATTTCCTTAGGTTATGCGGTGGACTTGATCTTGGACCGTTAGGACTGAACCTCTGAGGTGCTCGAGAGAAGACTTGTGTTGAATTAAGCTTGAGGTAAGGGGAATCCTGAACCTTTGATAGGAGGATGGGACTTGATTGGGCGATTTATGCGTGTATGGATTGATTTTGGAGGTTTATGATGCGATGACCCAAGGTGTGTCCTAGAATGATATGGAGGACTTGAACGTGTGTCAATGCTTGTGCTTTGAGTTGACTACCACGATTGAACGTCAAATTTGACTGTCTTGCATGCCATAGGTGTATTGTTTGTGCATAAGTTTGCACTTGGCATTAGGTTCTATGTATTGAATTGAACGTATGGCATGTCTGAGATGTTGTAATACCCCGAGGCGTATGAGACGCGATTTTGAATGGATGAATACCCTAAGGCGCGGGGTTTGAGTGGAATGGCACCCTAAGGCGTATGAGATGCAGGGTTGAGAAGCCCATAGTCATGATGCGTTGAAATGCGGGACAGAGCTGTGATGTGTCGACATAAGCCTAAAGTGACATTGAAACCTAATGCGTTTACGCGGGTTTGTCAATGAGACGGTTTGATGCGTTTACGCGAACCGAGCTTGAGGCGTTCTAAACGTGAGCATGAAAGTGAGGCAGACTAGAAGGGTGGAGGTTGGGAATTGATGTGACAACGTATGTCTGATTCTAATAATGTGAAATGATGCTATGACTGCATGTTTGACATCTGTATGTTGTTATCGATAATTGAATGCCTCTTGTAATTACTTATATAAACTGTTTGTGATTTCATCTACCTGAATGGACGGTCAGCCTAACCTAGGGTTAGGACTCACCTTATTGAGATGTATATCTCACCCCGTTGTGAGACCTCCTTCTTTACAGATCATAGACCCTAAGGATGTGCCCATTAGGTTTGGCGACCCCAAGGATATGTCAGTTTATTTTGATGAGTTCCCTGACGGGCAGGGGACTATTTATGTTAGGAAATGTATAGTTGTTTGGGTAGATGAGGGGGTAGTAGCTGGAAGCATCATAGGTTTGATGCATGGTTTAGAAAAGTAGGAAACGTTTCCACGGGACCGCTGAGGCCCACGTAGGTGCCTCATGGAGTGATCCCTAGCTGTTGCCACTCCACCAGGGATTTAGTAGAGGCTGAGGGATCGGTTGCTGGTTTGATGATTGGCCTAGAGAGGACCCCAACCTTGGATGACACTGAAGAGATCATAATAATCGAGCCTACCGAGGAGGACCTAGTGGAGCCGTCAGTCGATGAGACCATGGAGGATACCGTAGAGATTCGCTCAGAGGACTTCTCGGAGTACGAGCCTAGTGAGAAGGCTGAGGAGGACACCGACGATTCCAGCAGCTCGACCTAGGAGCTTCCACCTTACTGGTCTTATATTTTGATGGTGATTTTGGTGCCGTCCCTTTTTTAGAGCAGCCATGATCGTCTTTTGTGCTTATCCCGTCACCTGTACTGACTAGCGGATCTAGTTTGCTATGCACATGTATGAACATTTGAAATCCTATGTATTATTAGCATTCTTGTTACCCAGGTCCCCTTTTATATCTGTACGGAGAAGTTGTTATATCGTCACTTCCGCTTGCTTAGAATATGTTACATCTCTTGACTTATATGTGATTCATGGGACACGAGAGATAGTTGGTGCTTGCAGAGAGTCGCGCGCTTGTGCCTCGGGTATGACACGATGGTTATTATTCTGCAAACACAAGGAGTATGGAAGAGAAAAGATGCGAAACTCATCCCTTATCATGAGTATTTGGAAGAGTTAACCCTTCAATTAGAAGAGGCATCATTCGAATATTTTTCAAGGACGTAGAACCAGTTTGCAGACACGTTGGCTACGTTGGCCTCAATATTACAAGTAGCTGATGGGTTGGAGATGGAGCCATTAAAAATTGGTATAATCGAGAAACCAGCTTAATGCATAATAATCGAAGAAGAATTTGATGGAGAACCCTAGTATCATGACATTAAGAATTATCTCCTAAAGGGAGAGTTCCCTAAAGGAGGCCAGAGATACGAAATATATAGCCAACGCAACTACCAAGTTTTTTCTCAATAATCAGACTTCGTACAAGAGGTCATTTGACTCAACTCTATTAAGATGTGTAAATGCTAAAGAAGCGAACACGTTCATGAAAGAGATCCATGAAGATATATGTGAATCACACATGAACGACCATCTCCTCGATTACTAGATGACTATCGAATCAGATTGTAACAAACATATAAGGGTATGTCATCAAGTTAGAAGTATGGTGATAAAATTAACGCACCCCCCATGAACTTCATCAAATGTCGGAAGCGACCCTTTTCTATGGGGGATAGACATGATCAAACCAATTAACCCAACCACTTTGAATGGTCATCGCTTTATTCTGGTTGCGATAGATTATTTACAAAAATAGAAAAATACATGAAAAATTAGTAAAAATAACATTCGATGTCACAAAAATATGAAAAGTTATTCTATATTTTTCTTTTAATTCTCTTGTCCTTTTTACGCAATAAAAAGTCAAAATTCAAGTTTAATTTTGTGTGTTCCTTTGTAATACATAGGGTTGAATTTATCAAAAAATATGTTTTGAGTCTTTTTAATTTGTAATTTTGGCATTTTAGGAGTCTCAACATTCAATATAATTGTCATGCATTACAATTTAGCCTAGTTGTTTGCTTAAATCACTCAACGGCACGATTTAGTTAAAATTGCTTAATTTTATTGCAATTTAGTCCCTAGATTTTATAAAAATAAAATTACTTTTAATCTAGGGGATTTCATACAAAGATAAGACCTCTCCCTTATGCTTTTCACCATTTTGAATCAATTGGCAGGGATGAATTGGTCTGATTTGGCTATTAGGGATTTCAATTTGATAATTTGGATATTTGGATCTTAAGGCCAAATTGGGGCTTTTGATAAATTCATGATGATAGTTTGGGGAAAATGGCTTTTTCAGATAGAATTCATCCTCTTGATCTCAATTTGGTGATTTAATTTGAAAAATTATAAAGAATTGTAGTTCAAATTGAAGAAATTCAATTAACCGGGTCTGCTGGACCGAACCGGGTCCGATCCAGAGACCCGTATGAATAGTGCATCATCTTTCCCAAAATTTCGCACGTCTTTTGCAGATTTGAAGGCTGAGATTCAATCAAGAAATTGAGGGCCAATTTGGACATAGTCGAAGGGATTATGGGAGGTGTTTGGTTCCTCACTTCAAGACGCATCGAACGTGATCAATCTCATTGCCCACCGTCGTCGGAACACAGCGTGTGGCATCCCCCATTAGCTAGATTCCTAATGATTAATGAAATCCGAAAGGGATTAGAGAACTAACCTAAAGTGCAAGGATTTGGAACCTCATTGTGTTGGATTAAGCAAGGATGATATGTTATGCCAAGGTGACATACATGAAAGTGAGTTAGGAAATTTGTCAAGGAATTGATTGAATTAAGAATGTCACGGCTCATGTTATATTTTAAGAAATTTAGCTGTGAACATTGAGGAATATTGTGGGCAAGAATTCGAAATTAAGAGACTAATATACCATCAAAAGAAATTGATGTGATATCATGAAATCGATTAAGGAGTTTTGTATTCAAGCACTATGGTACTTTAGTCGAGAATCGAAGTTCAAAGACCAAATTATTATCAAGTCAAGTTGATTGTAGAATTAGAAAATTATCTTTGAATTATTACATTGCTAAGAGTGTGAAAATTATTGCTACCATTGGATTATCCTTGAGGATCAAGGAATTGTATAAGTGGCCGATTGATCAAGAGCTCATGAGGATTAAAATGAGCATGGTTGTATGATTTAATTTCCCTATCCTTGGGAAGCAAGACATTTTTGGTCATTTGGGGCAAGAACAATTGGCAAGACTAACCCATGTGCATGAATTTATATTGGTCGAATGACATTGGGAATAAGCAAGAGAATTTGATTGATCATTGGTACTTGGTCCCATCAAGATTATGTTGGAATGACTTATCACCATTGGGGGCATGAACACTAGGCGTAAATTTAAGAAAGAAATCCTTGTATTTTGGGATATGAGACAAGTGTCAAATAAGGAGCTTCTTAAGACATGCAAGAGAACATTTGTAGGAGCTTCATTGTCCTTATTACAAAGTGGATTTCCATAAAAAATTACCACGACCCGAGAGCCCGCATTTTCGAGTTTTAACACGCGTCGAAAGTAAAACAACTCGTTCGAAGTTGTCCGGAGACCGATTTGAGCATCGTTTTCTCCCACACGACCGTAAGACGATGAGGAACAAGAATATGAGGTCTGATTGCCTAATAAGTTGATGAAAAATTTTCAGTTTTAGTAAGAGTGAACCTAAACGTGAAAATCTAGCGTCAGTAGTGGACGCTCGAGGAATTGTACATGACCACACACGATTCTCTTTCTCTACTTCCTTGGTGTAAATGGATGTGATCATGGATGACTTGATGGCCATTGAAATAAATTCGAGGACATAGAGTTAAGAGTGGACGGCTAGATGAGAAGGGTTATGAGGATTAACATATAAATGATCACAATGATTGTTTTCCCATTCTTTCTTGGGCAACAAGGACTAGATGACTAATAGGGAAAAAGGGACTAAACAAGTTGCAAGAAGAAATAACATCTAGGTTGCATGAGGAATAAGTGGCGAGCATGCAAAGACCTAATGGACAAATGGTGCAAATTAGGAGCCAAACACATGTGTTGGGACACTTGGCAAAAGATCACAAGGACTATTGCATTTGACCGCCATTTGTCAAACATGCGCCACCACTCTTTCTCTTCTTCTCATATATATATATATATATATATATATATATATATATATGGCCTTGAGAATTAAGCAAAGTGGCTGCTCACTCTTCCCCCTAATTCAATTGAGAGAGTGAGAGAGACCAAGAGAGAAGAAGCTGGTTGGTGAAGTCCTGAGAAGAGCAGAGGAGACCGAGAATATCCAGGAGAGTTCGAGCTAGTTCAAGACTTCCTCAAGGCAAGAGATTCCTTCAATATTGCTATAAGATACATGTTCATTGTGTAGAGATTCCTTCAATATTACTATAAGATAGATGTTCATTGTCTTGTTGCCATGCTAGGGAGTTCGGATCAGGTTTTAGATCAAGAAACCCAATCTATGGAATTCGGATCTAAACTGTGGTTACTGGGTAGTGAATTTTGTTGAGCCCTGCATGAAGAGAATCCGATCAAACTTCCTTCATGAAAATTGTTCATTACATCTTTATCTATAACATAATTTAATTTAGAAATGTTTGAATTCGAGATGATATTTATAATTCCATTAGAACCACACGGACTTAGCTTGTTTCTGGTGAGCTTAGCCAGGACCCCAACCGGTTCGCAAATTTACACAAATTTTTGGAGAATGAGTTGTCTCAACTTCTCTTCATGAAATTTAAAGAGGACATCTTAGACTACAATATATAAAAATTGAGAAATTTTATGAAATGGCTAACCTCATTAAATAGAGCTATTCTTGTGGAGTTTCTGTTGGTTCATGAAGGTCGGATTTCCTCCAGAGTGCGTGAATTACTGCAATTTGTCTAAATTGAATCAGCTCATGATTTCTTTATACGATGTTCCTCAATGCCTTAGATATAACATATTAAAGTTTGGAAATTTTAGGAACTCATTTGTCATTCTAATACTGACGACTCGCGTAACTGCACAGTGTTGGAATTCCCTACTTAGGAACCGAGGTATGATGGCTTGATTATAGTTTAAGTCCTAGATCGAGGGATTCGAGAAGAGCAAAGAATTGCCTTTATTTAGATGGCTCTTGATTGGATTCTTAAACTAGGGATTTGATGATTACTCAAGCTAGTTTTGTGATTTAAATGCCTAGACTTCACTGACCCGAGGACATGGAAAGAAAGTGGATTGATTTAACTAATTCACGTGGCTCAATCTAGGTAATTGTGACTAGACATAATTGGAAATCAAGTTAATGAAGTTAATTGTGTCATACATATGTTTCGAGGTTCAGATATATGATTTTCAATGATATAATCTCCAACTTGAATGTTGAAGAATCTCGTGAGCCGGTGGATGCCACTTGTGATTATAATTATTAATGTTATCTATTCATGTACCTGCTTGTGTGGTCATTGGTAACATTAGGTTGGCATTGAATTGTGGAATTGCATGTAAGAAATGAGATTGAGAACTATGAGGTTCTTGGCCAGCATACATGGTACATGGATCGTACTTTATGAGATATGTGAAGTATTTTCTCTTTAGTGCACTAAATTGAGTTGACGACCTTGGGCTATGTGCAGGGATTTGTAGTACTTGTGGATCCTAAGCTGTGTGCGGGGGAGAGTCGTACCACACGTCATGGATGCTCTGAAGTAGGGGTCGCAAGTCAAATTGACTGGGCGATGGTGAGATGAATGAAGAGCATGTCATTACATATTACATTGACATCCTCATTGTTTTAAATTATTACTATCTAATGATCTGAATTGATGTCGTTATATGCCTTGATGCCTTGACTGTACATTTCTTTATAGTTTGGTTTAAGGAGTCTTAGGACCCCTATGGTGGGGTTGAATGTTTTTCTTGCTAGCCGTCGTGCTAACCCACGTTATGAGAACATTTTTCAGATTGGGAGATATGACAACGAGACTTTGGGTTGGTATCGGAGCTGGAGGCTAGGAGGTACTTGGGTTGCCACATAGAGAAATTGGCCAGTCAAGGCTTCGACTTCCCAAAAAGTCAACCTTCACAAAATGGATGAATTGGTTGTCCATTCGTGCGTGCTGGAGAACCATTCGAGCGTAGCAAAATTTTCCACCGTCTCCGATGCCATCCAGACCGATTTGGCACAAGTAAGAGGCACATGCGAGCTAAGTCGGCATCCCCGAATGGGCGCAAAAATTGAAAATTGGGATATAGCCTTTGGAGGCTTTCTAGAACGAGTAGAGGAGCACATTCGATTGAGAAGGAGTCACAAAATCGAAAGAGAGAAGAAAAGTAAGAGAGAGACCTTGCTCTCCAACTGTAATTGTCGAGAGTTTGAGCTCAATCTGTGAGTGGTTGGTGATGATGATCCAGGCCAAACCGAGCCACGATTTCACTTGGAGAAGCTTGCTAAAGCTCCGCAGAGGTGATTGTGCCAGTTTAATCGGTTCGACATCACTGGAAAAGGTATTTCTCTTCTTCGAGTACCTCGCTGTGCATCAATCTTAGACCTTAATTCTTCCAATTAATGAGGGCGTTTTGCTCATAGAACTATACTAAACATATTATGTTTGCTCGATTGCATTGAAATCGGGTCCAAACTCGCATTTGAACCCCATCGCCATCGTCGATTCAGTCAAAGCTCATTTAGGTTATCTTAGACCTAACCTGGTCAATTCGACCTTCGGGTAAGTCTCCTGAACTTGTGACGAAGCTATTCTATGATCAAATTGAATTGTTGTGCTTTGTGTGGCGAGTTACGTCTGCCATTGATATACGCTTGTAGAGCCGAATAGCATGATTTTGTGGATAAAACTGATTGATTCCTATATATGTTATAGAGGAAGTTCAAGCGAGTCAATTGGTACTAGTTTGAGGTTAATCAGCCGAGGTTGCAACATTGGATGCTCGTCGAAGGTTCTCGGCCGTTCATTGCAGGTGAAGACCATTTTGCAAAGAAAACGATGACGTGGCAGTCAGCCGGTCAATGTGATGACGTGGCGCTGACGTGGCAGCCACGTTAGCTAAGTCTTTAGGGTCAAAAGTAATTTTGTTAGATGATCCAACGGCCTAGGTTTGGCCATGTGTTGGCATGGTGGCTGTCGAATCAATTTGAATATTTTGTTAATAAAAAATAAATTTTATGAATAAAAATAAATAGTTTGATTAGACGGTCGAGAATTAGTAGAGTCGTTTGATCATGGCCGTAGATTTAAGTATTCAAATCAGATGGTTGAGGTTTGGTTAGTCTTCGGTTTTTGCCGTAGATTTAGCCAAGCGATCCTAGGCTGAAGGGTAGTCATGTGGTTCCGCGAGAATCATAGGATCAGATCGAAATTTAAGAAAAATAAAAAAAAAATAGCAAACGATGTTTTTTTCGGGGCGATGATTCAGGCGGGTTCGAGTCCGGGGGCGTGGAACGAGTTGACCTGATTCAAGTGACTTCTTTTCTATATAAAAAAAATTCAAAAATAAAAAATCGAAAAGATCCTAGAAAATTCTAAAAAATATTAGAAAATCTTGAAAAATCTCAAAAAATTAAAAACAATTGTAGAAAATTCATAAACACTATAGATATTCTCAAAAATTGAGGAATGACCACTGATAACTGTTCAATTCTATTTTTGAGGTTTCTTATCCGTTCTTCTATTGACGATTTTGCCCTTTAGGAATAAATCAACTATGTTTTGTATATGAGATGGTTCAAAAATGCCTAGATTAGTATTAGGATTAGTTAGGTGATCAATCCTTTGCTTGAATTTTCGAATCTCATAATTTTCCCTAAAATGACGATTTTACCCCTCAAAGGGTAAATTCATTTAAAAAATTCCAGAAAATTTCGAAAATTGTCAAAAAAAATAGTAAATGGATAAATTTGAGGATCAATTTGATGATCAATTCTATTTTTGACCCCTTTTGACTCCAGATTTCTTTTGAAATGATAATTTTGCCCTTTGGGGCAAATTGTCCCAAATTTCTTCGAAATTGCGATTTTGCCCCTCATGGGCAATTCATGTCTAAATCACTCATAAGCCTTGATTGACACTTTTCTAGACTAATAACCTTACTAGGGATGTCATGTTGTATTCATGTGATTTATCCACATATCTTGAATCCTTGATTTGCGTTCTTTTACTGATTGTGAGTGTTAAGATAGCCATTCCTATGTGCATGAATTCCTAGATTTAAGGTTCGTACCCCACTCACTTATATGAAATATGAGGGTTAAGTAATTCAGTCAGCTTAGGTACCAAAAGGACATCGACTCTGATAGTTGGTGTAACTAAGTCCCCGATCCCATTTATCTAATTCTTGTAGAATCGAATAAAAGCTCTCAGCTATTCGATAGGGTTTCCAATCATACCTTCCAAGAAACGATTGGTGGTGACTCCTTGACATATACACATATTACATGTCACTGGACCACGCTGAAGATCGGCTGTGTATACCTTTGTTGCGACTTGGATAATGGGCCTTGGGAGAGACCCGCGTCCAATAAGATAAGACGACCCATTAAACCTCATACTCGAGAGCGCATTCCCGCTAAAAAATTCCGAGGGTCGCGACAACCATCTTTCGCCTACTAAGCTCTTCATGGTCTCAGCTAGCCAATGGAGATTCCTCTCCTTGTTGAAAATGCAATAGTAAATGCCTCTTATTGATTTTTTTCATGTATCTTTATTGGCATACCATAGGCTCATTTCAAGGGTAGCACTTTGTTCGAGCACGTTTTGCTCCAACGATTCACTCTCATCTCTCATGGGACCGAGTGACTACAAGTTTTCTCCTACTCTAACTCACTTTTTGCAAGGATCCTACTACGATATTTTTTGTCACAGACCAATAGATCCTTGGCTGTCACGCCCCAAACCCGGCGAGCAAGCGAACATCCCACGTAGCCGTTGATCTTCAATAATCTCCCAGATCCCTTAGCCAATTAATCATAGCTTCAAAATAATATAAAATCACGGAAGCAATTAAACAACTCCATATAAATCCACAATCATATGACTCAAGGCAATAGGGTATACACTTATTATCAATATCACAGTCGGTTACAAAACTAACTCCAAATAATACACAATTCATACGGTCTCATTCAGACTCTCTACGACTTTCGCCAACAACTTCTTGAAATGCCAACTCGTGGCAAGTTCGGGTGTCCTTCGCCTAGGACCTCAAAAAGTTAAGCCTTCACTGTGGTGAGATATAAATCTCAATAAGTGAAACCTAAACCTAGACCTGAGCACCAGTCCCCCAAGACCAACTCAATCTCACCATATGCAGACATTCATCAATAAATGGCACAAGACATCAATGATTCAAATATGGTATCAATCAATAGCAATATCAATAGCCAAATATGGACTAGGAAGGCAATCAAACACACTCAACTTCAGGGTCTCAAGCCCAATGCACAAGCACATACATCGATACACAACTGTCTCCACTTTCTCATCCATCCATATACTCCTATGGTACTCTTGCCATCTGACATCACCGGGGTCATCAGACCAAACGATGTTTACGTACCACTATAGTCATCAGACCAATCGATACTCTCAAGGCTTGCAACCACTCTATACCGCCGGGGTCATCAGACTAAATGGCATTCACTTTTTTATTTAGTTCCATTATCCTCTGATACCGCCGGGGTCATCAGACCAAATGGTATCCTTAACACCTTTCTCATTAATATCACAATGTCATTAAGACACACAATTTAACTCATAAAAAGTTCGACAATCATTTCATTCAATAATATAAGCACTATAGCCAAATTCCATAATAAGGCATCATTGCCAATTCATATACATGGCTCAATGGTCAAACTATTTCATCAGGGCTCAATAGCTACTTACCTCACAAAGCTTTCTGGCTATTCTAAATCTCAATTATCAATCACAATATGATCCTCACACAATTACATCAAGCAATTTAAGTCATAAGCTTCACTAAACCAACAGTTTACTCAGCCAATCTATCAAGTAATGTCATAGCATTCAGATAAGGGTTTAGGAAATAATTACCTTGATCAAGTAACGAAAATCCACACCAAGTGACTCTCTTCAATGCCACAAGTATGAAATCTCTGAGAATCGTTCGTCAACCTTGAAAGATTCATCAATTAAGAGGCAAAAAGTCGTTGATTCTCACTTCCATTAAATCAGTTCCCCCAAAACCATTCAAATGGCAACTCAGGGTACCTTATTGCTCAATTGAACACATGATAACACTCCCACAAATCCTCAATTCATTCGGTTCATGAGGCCACTTGCAAGTCAAGGTATAACTTAGAGTTTCATGTGCCAAATAGCCTTTAAATCACCTCTAAATCCCAATCCACTTCACATACTTTCCATCAACACCTCATACAACATCTTATATAGTCTTATGAATCAATTTGATGTCAAAATACCCCTTAATCAGCCCCCAACAGAACCGGCCAGCAAAGATTCACCCATAAAACAGAATCGATTCCGATTTAAACTGCTCAATTAAGCCATAAATCAATTCCAAACTTCAATACACCACAAAACAAACTCACCACAACCTTAATCTACATGTTAAAGGAGCTCACCGAAGATTTGGAAGTAAAATTATACCTCAAAGACCTTTGAACAGCCTGGTTCCTTCACGGTACTCAAATAAACTAAATCTGTCCAAGTATAATCACCTCTATTCAACCATGAAAACTCATTTTAAAATCATCAAAATTACAACCACAAACCATCCAACCTTAGTACTAGATGTTATAAAGATCTCACCGAAAATTTGAAGCCATTTGAAGTCTGGAAACCCCCAAAACAGATCTGTCACCTTTGCCCACTAAAACAGACCTATAGGATAAACGGCTGGGCCAAATCAAGCTTTTCTAGAATGACAAGATGATAAGCTTTAAGATAGAGGTGGTTTTACCTCAATCCGATGTCGGACGACAAAGTTATGGCCGAAATAGTGAATCAGTTTCTATTTGTCCGCGAGAAAAACCGTTCGGCCGAGAGGAAAAGAAGAAGAAGAAGAGGGAAAGAGTTTTAGCCGACAAATGGAAGAGAGAGAGACTCTTCCATAATAATTGAGCTTGGTCAAGGATAAGATAGTTAGGTGAGTTTAATTAATGATTACCCTCTGAAATAGTGACACTTGTCTTCCTCAAAGAGTGGCACTTGTCTTGCTTCTAGAAGGCCTTGTCCACCATTGACTTTCCTTGATCAATCTTCATCAATTTTCGACAGCATATAGAGGAGGAGAAATTACCAAAATGAACTTCTAAATTTTTTAAGGTAAGGCCAAAGGTCGAGGGGCAAAATGGTCATTTGGAACTTTTCATCCGAAATTTCATTTTTTCAGTATAAATCACCCTCGATGAGGCGACGTCTATTTCAATTTAAATATTGAAATTCCTTAATATCCAATACCCAATCTCAAGGTTCAATTTCATGTTGAACTCTCGTCGATTGTAATTCCAGTTTATCTCAAACTGATGGGCGACTCTTACAAGCGTTACGCATATCGACCTTGAGATTTTTCTTAAGCCTTGATAACTTTGGTTGTCATGTAATTATGAGGGTTTATCGTTCATTTCTTCGATTCTGATCATCGGAATCCAATTTAAAAAATTCTCGCAAATTATATATTGGTTAAGCGGAATCACCCGCATCCTAACGTATAATGCTAGCAAGACATTCCATGATCGTCATTAGATCGATCTCTACTGGCCCGGAATATTCTCTCGACAATCCTTATAGTCAAAGTGTCATTTCTCATTCAAATTTCCTAAGTCGACGTACTCAACTCCGCGTCAGTATTTCCCTTTTGGTCAGTTAACTTAGGAGTGATCAACTCCGAGCGAATTACTGCTGAAACACATCGATCGATATCCTTCCATTCAATAGCCTCAAGAGGGTCAGAATTTGAAATGTCACATTGACCGTAGAATAGCTTGTGTGACGCATGGTAAGTCGAGAACACCAAGCTAGCTTTTCTTCTAATGTTGTTCCTAAGAACAGCACTACAAATTGCATTCTTGTATCGGATTGTACCCTACCCAATTTAGCTTAGGAATTCAGTCCTTCAAGTGATATACACATATTCTTAACTATATAATAACTAGTTTTGGCTTGCCATGGGCTTGTCGAAAGAGCGACATCAGCTCCAAACCAGTTTGTACATGAGAGCTAACCCTGCATTCAAAGCTTATTAGAGTATATTTCTTCTAATCCAGAACTCTTAGCTCAAACCGCCCCGATGCCATCCATATGAACCAGTTATATTATTCCTTTTGCATTAGTCACTCTTCACCCTGACACCGTTTGCTCCATTCACAAGAGTACGTCAGCATGAAAGACTCAGTTTGCGATACATTCATGTTTATTTTAGCTTAACCTTAGAGTATGATGACTGTCACTCTATTCACCCGATGGTGATATTAGGGACGCTATAGAGAACTAGTCCCAAAATTGCAGATTTATTGAGTCTCCATTTGTTTCGTGTTGCCGTCTTTCGACATTTGTGACATGAAAAATCAGTGGTTAAAGAAAATATTTTTCAACCAATAAAAAAGTGCTCTTCTAATTTGAGGAAAATAATTTTTAATTTTTAGAAATGGAAATCATTTTCCTCTATCTTTCTCGCTGCTCCTTCCCTTCGAGAACCTCTTTTGTCATGTTTCTCCCTCTCTTAGACATTCAAAACCTAAATCCTCTTCGCTATGCAAATCCTTGCCAGAAACCCCAAAGAGGATCCAAATACCGCTATTTTTTAATTAAAAATAGGGTTAATACCGCGAAAAATCCAAACCGGTACAAATTTACTCGAAACTATTTTTTGGATCACTAAAAACCTCAAACTGGTATATTTGTGACAAATTTATCCCAATTTATTTTTTTAATCACCAAAAACCTTAAATCGATATAATTGTGATAAATTTATCCCAAACTAAATTTTTTTACCATAAAAAATCTCAAACTGGTATACATATGAAAAATTTATCCTCTGTTAGTTTTCGTCAAACTGAATTAATACCACAAAAAATTTTATATTGATTTGCGAGTAGCAATTATAGGGTAACATGTATCCTTGACAATTATCACATGCATCTAATTCAGCAATTCGATGGTAAAATTTAAGGAAAACTAATAAAGGGTAAATACAACTGCATTAGTTTGGAATAAATTTGTCACAGGTATACCATTTGAAGTTTTTATTGGTAAAAAAATAAATTATAATAAAATTATCACAGGTGTATCAGTTTAGAGTTTTTGGTAACATTAACACACAAATATAACCTTCGAAATATCTTAAGCTCTCGCCCATGGCAATCTCTTTTCAGCCCATGCCCTGGGCATCGTAACCCCGCTCCACCGATCCACGTGAAGTCGGTCGCCATGCGAGGGCGCCTTCGAGGAAGGAGGAGGGTGACGCGCTGCCAAAGAAGAGGGTTTGGTCAGATTAAGGACCTGTTTGGTTCAGCATTACATATAAGCATTTGGGCTCTAAAGTCATACATATGCTATTTGGTTTAATTTTTTGCTCACTTTGGGCAGATGTTCTTGTATCTCAAATGCTCTCTAAAGTCACTTAGCCCAAAGTACGAGATATTTTAGGCTAAGGGACTTTTATGATATGCAACTAATTTTATTTTTATTTTAACTTTGTTATCTTTGTCGTCGCCGCCCATCACCATACGCTGTCGGTCGCCGCCGATCGTCGATCGCCACCCCCGCCGCCGGTTGTTGATTGCCGCCGCTGTCGATCTCTAGTTGCCGCAGGTGGTCGCCGGCGGTCGTCGGTCGCCGCCGATTGCTGCTCGCCGCCACCGCTGGTCGCCGTTCCCTGGTCGTCGCCATTCTACGGTCGCCGATTGCCAGTCGGTGACTATCGATGAAGGCTAATGTACTGCCGCCACCGCCGTTTTTTTATTTATTTAAGTAAACATATGTTACAAAATTCATTTTTCACCAAACAGTATTTACGTAAATGTTGCTTTCTAATGTGTTTTAAAAATAAACTTTACTAAACACTACTTGCCTTTTGCAAAAGACCTTTAAGTTAAAGGTATTTATATTTTCTCAAAGTCTCACAATCAAATATTGAACCAACCAGGCCTTGAGAGTGAGGAGAATGAAACAACTTTTGCATTTGATGACATGATTATGGGGAAAAAAATACAAAAACAAAAATAAAAACTTTTATTTTTTTAATAATTTTACATATGAAAAGTCAATTCCGTGCCACACGACGAAAAATATTTTATAATTTGATTTCCAATGATTTCAGTCAAACGTTGAAAAAATTATTGTCATTTTTCTAAAAGTAATTTTTAGATATCCAAAATGAAATCCAAGCCGATTTTTTCCGTGCCTTTTGCGTTTTAATTGCAATTCATCTAAATAATCTAGGGTCCTTCAAGAATGTATGTTTATATATATATATATATAGTGAGGTAACTAATTTCGAATGCATTCAAAACGAGGTTCACCTCGCCTGCTCGACATGACTTCCATCATGACATTCTTGCCCAAACCTATAGAATTACCGCAGGCCGGGATGACAACATACCTTGCTTCACGCCTTTTTTATCCTCCGATGCAAAACTCGTTTTAACGAAAGTACTATCGATTTCACGGATATAAAGTTAAATCAATCGCGACGACTTGCTCCTGCACGTCACGAGATCGGCTTTGATCCAGTTAAAAACAGAACAAGGAAAAACCTAAAAAGGGGACTGCAATAGATTGGATGTAACATTAAGTCAAAAAAATAAAATAAAATGGAAAAACATAAAAGCCGTGGTGACCCTGGTGGGTCCCCTCCCGAATTCATCACGCCCACGCCGATCCCTTCTTTTGGTCTTTATTTTTGTTTTTGTTTTTAAATATATATTTTTTTTCCAAAAATGTACGTCCCAAAAACCCTAAACCCTAGAAGCTCCTCCTCATTCTAGAGCCTTCCCACCCTCTTCAAATGCGATAACCCCTCCTGCCCGCCGAAACCTCGTTTCATAACTCGACTCTGCGTCTCGATCCCTCCCATATCCCGTCTCTCGTGTCGTCCTCTCCTTCTACTGCCTGATTCCGCCGCCATGTACCGCTTCGCTTCGAGCCTCGCTTCCAAAGCCAGGTAACTCTCCAAGATTCACTCTGGCTCTTTGTTTTGTCTTCGTTCAGTGTTCTCACGCACTAAGGAGTGGAATCTCATCTGGGTCGCTTGTCATTTCTACGTTTTTGCTAATTAAAGCGGAAAGGCTCTGTCTTTTGAGCGTTAGGACAGCTGGTGTAAATCGCTGGAGTAACCGGACTGGATACATTCGTGCTATGTCATCTGTCTTTCGAAAGCTAAACTATAAAATATGTGTTATCTCGGCTTGCTTTTTGTTTTCTCGTCGATCAGACAAGAAGCTGGATTCTTCTAGTGGCTCCTTTTGCTGATGTGGGCTTCTTTTTGTTTTGTTTTTTTGTTTGCTTCTCTGTTTTTCTCCCGTGTAAAAGGATCGCAAGGAACAGTGCTCACCAGGTCAGTGTCAGTTTCTTCGACGGGTTTCCAGGCATGTGGATCAACATGAGGTTGTTTCTGTGATTTTGCAATTTGTTTTATGGTGCTTCTGCGCAGATTGGAAGCAGAACAAGCTGGGCAAGGAATTATGCTGCCAAAGACGTCAAATTTGGGGTCGAGGCACGTGCCTTGATGCTCAAGGGTGTGGAAGACCTTGCAGATGCTGTGAAGGTCACTATGGGCCCGAAGGTAATCTATTTGGCTTCCCTGATTCTAGTATTACGTCTGGTAGCTAGCTGGAGTACTGTGGCGATAGAATGATTCGTGGGACTGCTGTTATATCAGCTTAAACTGGTTAATTCTTGTTAGTGGATGAATTCCAAATGGAGGTAATGCAGTGTTGGCAATGTCTTGCTCCTTGGGGGAATAAACTTCCTAATTCCTGTTGCAAAAGGAGTAAATTTACTCTCCGAGCTTTTCGAAATTTTGGTAATTTTTGTGTGAAAGTTTTGAACCAGCTGATTCTTATGCTGCTCTTTTCGGACATTATTTGAAAAATGGTCAGAATGTATACTTGAATAATTTAAGAGAAAGGAGCTCTCTTTTCTTCCATGTTTCCTGGGCAGTGTATACTCAATTACAGTAGGAAATCTATGCCAGTTTTGCTGCTTTTTGGAATGATTGGCATTAATAACCATTTGGTATGATTATTTTTGTTTTACTATTTGCAGGGTCGGAATGTGGTGATTGAGCAGAGCTTTGGTGCTCCCAAGGTGACAAAGGATGGTGTTACCGTGGCAAAGAGTATTGAGTTCAAGGACAGAGTTAAAAATGTTGGTGCAAGTCTTGTAAAGCAGGTTGCAAATGCAACCAATGATGTCGCTGGAGATGGTGGGATCAGCATCCTGCCTATGCCTTGTTTTTAGTGGTGCTTAGAATATGTCTTTTCTCATCATATTTGATGCTTACTAATCCAATTACCTTGTGTTTCAGGCACCACATGCGCTACAATCCTTACGCGAGCAATATTCACTGAGGGATGCAAGTCAGTTGCGGCTGGGATGAATGCAATGGACTTGAGACGTGGCATTACCATGGCAGTTGATTCGGTTGTAACGAATTTAAAAAGCAGGGCACGGATGATCAGCACATCAGAGGAGATTGCACAGGTTCTATACCCCTTGCTTTTTACAAGTTTATGCAGTAGTGGTTGGCATCTGTTGGTTTACTGATGTAGACAGCTTTCATTACAATTTATGCTACCTGTATATTGACAGGTTGGGACAATATCCGCTAATGGAGAACGGGAAATTGGGGAATTGATTGCAAAGGCCATGGAAAAAGTTGGCAAGGAGGGTGTTATCACAATCTCTGTAAGCTGCAACATATCGTAATATTTTTGTGCGTTTGCACATTTTTGTCATGCTGGTATTTTAAATGCATGATTTTGATTGGAGCTGCATCTTTTACTAATTGCTGAGGCCCATGGATTTCCAATTCCTTTTTCTTGCAGGATGGGAAGACATTATACAATGAACTAGAGGTAGTCGAGGGGATGAAGCTGGATAGAGGTTACATTTCACCTTATTTCATCACCAATCAGAAGAACCAGAAATGCGTAAGCATCTTTATGGATGGTTTGGCTGGTTTATCTACATTAGTGCCGCAGCTCTCAAAAGATGGTGTCTTTTGCTTTGGCAGGAGTTAGAAGATCCCCTCATACTCATCCATGAGAAGAAAATTTCAAGTATAAATGCGGTTGTAAAAGTTTTAGAGTTGGCACTAAAGGTAAACACAAACCACCAACTTCATTTGGACATATCCAGTTAGCTATTGCATGGATACATGTCTGACAGAATGTGCCTTTGTTCAGAAACAAAGACCATTACTCATTGTTGCTGAGGATGTTGAAAGTGATGCCTTGGCAACTCTTATCCTAAATAAGCTTCGTGCTGGAATCAAGGTTGGTAGTGTATCAGTTTTTTCATTACGCATATCCTTATCAATATCATGAACAGGAAGTGCTGAATTTTATGCATCGTATTCTGCTTAGGTTTGTGCCATTAAGGCCCCGGGTTTTGGAGAGAACAGGAAAGCCGGTCTACAGGATCTTGCCACTCTTACTGGTGGTGAAGTGAGTTCGCTGCCTGATATGACCTAAGTCTGGTTTCCAATTGATATGATTAAGCAGTTCATTCATGTTTCTTTATTTTCTTCTGTTCGGCAGGTAATAACTGAGGAGCTTGGGATGAACCTAGACAAGGTAGATCTTGATATGCTTGGATCTTGCAAGAAGGTAAGCCAGGGTACCACGTTAAACAAATTTGGCCCTTGTAATTCAGGCATTGCTGTTAATGACTTCTACTTACAATTTGTCTCTAATGAATATTTGTAGGCCACGGTGTCTAAAGATGACACGATTGTCCTTGACGGTGCTGGTGACAAGAAGTCTATAGAGGAGAGATGTGAACAGGTTTGTGGTGCATACTCGTCTTTCCTAGTGGAGTGCAGGCACTTGTAGTGGCCCCGATTAGATAACTGTTTTTGTATGATATGCTGGTAATTTCTTTGGATTGAAGTTAGTTTTTAACTCGACCTTTCTGCTTGTATCGAAACAGATTAGGGGCGCAATTGAGTCGAGCACTTCAGACTACGATAAAGAGAAGTTGCAGGAGAGATTGGCAAAACTATCTGGTGGTGTGGCTGTCTTGAAGGTTTGTTCCATTTGCTTAGTTCACACTTTAGTGAACACAAAATTTTTTTAGTGAGTTCCCTGTTTTGAAGTTTCTTATGGTCTACGATGTGAAAACTTTGCGAATCTTATTTGTTTCCCCTACACAGATTGGCGGAGCCAGTGAAGTAGAAGTAAGTGAGAAGAAGGATAGGGTTACAGATGCCTTGAATGCCACAAAGGCAGCCGTGGAGGAGGGTATAGTACCAGGTAACCTTCTTTACCCATCTTTGCGGGTCAACCTGCATAACTTGTGGACAAGTGTGTGATGAGGCATAAATGCAGGTGGAGGCGTTGCTCTTCTATATGCATCAAAAGAGTTGGAGAAATTGCCAACTGCCAACTTCGATCAGAAGATTGGTGTCCAGATTATTCAGAATGCATTGAAGGTCTGTATAGAATCTCCTTTTCATACTCCTTTTATGTTGCAAATTAGCTAAGTTCAAAAGGGATGTGATAATAAACACGAGACATGTTTTCAACACTTGAGGGAACAATTGATGCTCAATCGATACTCATTTCACGTTCTAGCAAATAACTTCCTCTCATGGCAGACACCCGTGCATACCATTGCTTCCAATGCTGGAGTTGAGGGAGCTGTTGTTGTAGGGAAGCTCTTGGAGCAGGATAACCCTGACCTAGGATATGATGCAGCTAAAGGTGCTCGGAGTTCTCCTCCTGCACAAATCTAGGATGTTTTATTCTTTCAAATATAAGAGATGCGATCTGTTTTGTCTTTTGAAATTCTTTGCAGGTGACTATGTTGATATGGTCAAATCTGGAATTATTGATCCACTGAAAGTTATTAGGACCGCTTTGGTTGATGCTGCCAGGTAAGAGAGAAACTTTGCTTTCTGCGTTGCTTCTTTTCTTTGTTTAGGCTAAAGCATTTATTTTGATATGGACTATAGCTCCATCTTCTCGTCCACTTGCCTAATGTCAATCTTTTCTGTATTGCAGTGTGTCATCCTTGTTGACGACGACTGAGGCAGTTGTGGTAGAACTTCCTAGGGACGAAAAGGAGAGTGCGGCAATGCCTCCTGGCATGGGCGGCATGGACTATTAGACTTCCGATTGATTGATGGTACACGCCAGTTGAACTGACCAATCTTTATAAGGGAAGGGTTTGTACCCATCTTGTATGAGTTGATTTATTTTATGACAAATGCGCGAATCCTGGTCAGAGATATCGAAATGTAGGTAGGGAGTGATTGTTTCTTGGGAATAAGGAAATTGTAATTTTGAACCTTTTTATACCCAAGGATTTTCTTCTTTTCTTATTTTGATTTACATCTTGTGCCATCTTTTGTTTGTCGCAACATCGAATTGGTGAAGTGCGGGCGACTAGAAGATCGGAGGCGGTGGCTCTACCTATACTTTGCTTTGTTTTGTTGAGACTACGTTGAAGCTGAAAACGTAAGCCGAAGTTCTCTGCCCTTGGCTGCTTGCTAGTTTTGTAAGCAAGGGTGAATGAGTGTCACTTTGAGCCATGAGATACACGAGTTGGTTTCTGAGTACCATATAACGTGACTCAACTTTGATTTACATCTTCATCGTTCGTTTGTCACAACATCGAATTGGTGAAGTGCGGATAACTAGAAGATCGGTAGCGGTGGCTCTACTTATGCTTTGTTGAGACTACGTCGAAGCTTAAAACGTAAGCCGAAGTTCTCTGCCCTTGGCTGCTTGCTAGTTTTGTAAGCAAGGGTGAATGAGTGTCACTTTGAGCCATGAGATACACGAGTTGGTTTCGAGTCCCCAATGATGTGACTCAACTTGAAGTAGACAAGTTACTTTGGGTCCGATGGAGTCGCTGAACACCTGAGGATGCATATGATGCTATTTGGCTTGAAAAGCATGAAGAACTTCGAGTTCAAGCAGAGGCACCTACTTCAAATAAGTTTGAAGTGTTGTTCCAGTTAGGATATACACCTAGAGGGGATGAATAGGTGCGTTGAAACGAATTTCGATAAATAAAGCGGAATTGAAAATATCGAGTTCGATAGAGGCACATGTATTAACAGAAAATGAAACATGATCATAAAATGAGAGTAGTGAAAATGAGGATGTTAAGGTGGATGTGGTCATATAAAGATGGATAAGATAAGGAATGAAGAGATTCGATGAAAATTTAGTATATAACTGGTGGCGAAAAAGATAAGAGAGCATAGATTGAGATGGTTTAGACATATACTTCGAAGTCCCTTAGATGTACCGGTATGAACAGAAATTTGTTATCGAAAGCATAACACAAAGAAAACAAGAGGTGTACGGTTTGTCTTAGGACGGAGTGGAGGAAGACTATTAGTGTTGTGGAGGGACAATGTATATAGATAGATATAGATATAGATATACATTTATTTATTTTTACACATTTATCTCTTTTCCTTTACTTGATTCTGTTTTTATTTTTATAATTCTTTAGGTTTATCGACCGTTGACCCCAACTAGTTTGGAATAAATGTGTTGTTGATGTTGATGAGTTCGATAAAGATACATGTATTACCAGAATCATACAATGCTTCTACCAGACAGTAAATATATACAAATCAAGAGTAAAAAGCAGTGCACAAAAGATTATAGTGATTCGGCTTTAGGAAGCTTACTCTCCCACATTAACAGCTAGTAATCAAGTAAGAGATTACAGAAGGATGTGAAAGCTTGATCACATGCACTTTCAACAGAAGCGAGCTCAGTCTGTATCAAGGCCTTTCCACTCAAGACATTTGTCTCTATGAAACTCTCTTACAAGTAAACAAGGTGACACTTAAATAGATAACACAAGTGAAGCTTTCTCTCTTTGAATAAGGTTGATGATTTCTTGGTGTACTCCATCGCTTTGGACTTCATGCTCTTTATAGCCCTCTTTATCCAAGCTCTCTCGCTAGATAGATCCACTGGATCAATCACCAAAATTACCTGTTGGTTGATTGACAAAGATCATTAGTCATTTGAGATGAGATACTCCAGAAATATGTAAAAATCTATTCACCCACACAAACAAATCTTAAGAACCTTAATCAGAGAAGATAAAGAAGGTAGTTGTAACGGTTTAAAAATCAATCAAGATTTCTCACTATGAAAAGTATAGAGAATATCTCAATTCAATCTTCCAAAATAAAAAAGAGTAAGTTTATTTTCAGACAAAAAAAAAAGAATATATCTCAATTACAATCTCGCATTTGATCTGCTTCTGTTACGAGACTTGTCTGCCTCTGTTAGCACGTTAGGTATGAATGGCAATGAGGATATATTCTCAAGAAGTCTTTTCATTTTCATCAAAGTATGTATTTTGTTTCCTTCAAAATAGAATATAATTTCTCAAGAATCTTCTCCTATTTTGATGGAGACAAAACCTTTCTAATTTATGTGTGTATGAAAAGGTTTTTTGTATTAAAAAGTAACAAGTTTAGATATACCTTGATTTCCTTGCTAGGCATGCTTTCTCCCCCTTTTTGTTAGCATCAAAATGGACAACATATAGAGAATGACAGAATATTGCAATAAAAACACTAAATTATTTAGGGGTGCAATATATAGTATCGAAGTACACTGCATTGTCTAGCAAACATTACCACAAAATCAAAGAAAATGCAACACATAGTGGTTTTGAAAAAGCTTCAATTCGGTGGTTGTGCAGAAGATGAGGGTTTGAAGTATCTATGTTGAAGGGTGCACTAACCAGGTGAAGAGTGGATAAATCACTCAGCCTCATGTCAAACACTTATGTCAGATTCTTTAGTTCTCTTGCTAACAGAATCTGACTCTGCCCAAATCTAACCAAATCTCTAGATACTTGGTCTTGTGCTTTCTTGACTTATTCCCTGAGAAAATCTACTAGATTTTTCATTCTTCCTTGAAGTGTTTCGATTTGCCTGAAGAGTTCAACTCTTTAACCTGCTTCTGGACTTTTTCTTGCCCTTGTTGGAGATTTGCCATAACCTTCATAAAAGTCTCGAGGACTTTGATCAGATTCTCCCTCTAAACATCTGCTCCTTCGGCAAGTCCTGCAAGATCAACTTCTTTTACTGTAACAATATTCTCTCCAGACCTTCTAATCATGTAGCTTCTAGTGGCATCAAAATACTCTTCTCAGAGGTTTTTCTTTTCCTCCCTTGTCTTTCTTCTCTGTTTCTTTGCTGCTGCTGACTCTGCAACCTTTCTCTTCTTCTATCACCTTTTGAACTGCTTCTATTGCTTCTTTCTGTGACTGTTCAATTCTTTCTTTCTCATAAAAGGCTTCATCTTCTGCCTTCTCCTTCGCAGCAGCTTCTGCTTTAGCTCTTGCCTCTTGTAGTGCTCTAACATGTTCTACAACTCCAACTAAGCCTTTGTTTCTGCTTTAGCGTGAGCTGTGACATTCTGAATTTCCTGCCATTTGAGGTTGTTGAATGAGAATGTATATTCGATGTATTTCAGTCTTGTCTCACTCAGATCTGATCAATCTCAAATAAACTGATCAAAAAGGGAAATACTAACGAATGACAAGGTACGTAGACCTAGAAAACTCGAAAAAGGAAATGACACTTTAACCATATGGATTGTTGAGGGAACATTTAGAGTCAATAAGGTCGATCAAATAACGATTAATGAATATAATGCTAGTGTTATACGATTGGGTTACGGGTGATGCTGCTTAACCAATGTGTAATTTGCAAATCTTTCTAAATCGAACGATGGCGATCGAAGCCGTCAGAACTACTGATGAACTCTCGCAATTACATGACAACCAAAGCCGTTACAACTTGAGTTTTCCTCAATGTGATGAGAATCACAGAGTCGATACGTGTAATGTCTGCAAAAGCCGCCTGTTAGTTCGAGACAAACTGGAGTTACGATCGGCGAATGAATGATCATGAAATGGAAGCTTAAAAGTGGCAATTGAAAATAGAGAATTCCAATTCTAAACAAGAATTTGATGACGTCTCGCCACATGGTAATTTAGAATTGAAAAAGTGAAGTTTCGACTTAAAGTGTAAAATTATCATTTTGCCCCTCAATCAATTGCCCTTGCCTTAAGAACTCAGAAGGACAAAATGGAAATTTCCCCTACCCATAGGCTGTCGCAAATTGATATGCAAAGAGTTAAAGCCAAGACTTGTATTATTGGTTACATGCCACATGTCAAGCAATGGAGACCCCGAGCATTTATTACCCATCTAATAAAGTCTAATCAATTTCAAATCAAATTATTTGTGTGAGACATTTTTGGGAAGCCTCATCATCCGTGTACGCCACCTCCACTATTCCCTTGAATTTTCCCCTTCATTTTGGCTTCCCCGAAAATTGCCCCAGAAGACAGGTTTCGACCTCCCTGTTCGGTCTGCTCGAGCGCCACTTTCCAGTGTCCATTCGAGGAATGCCAATCACTAGAGGTAAGATCTATGTGTCCTTGACAAGCTTCAAGTGAAATTTTATCATTTGGTTAAGTATGTTTACATATGTGAGCCCGAGATCAAAACAAGACGAAATCAACGCGAGCTGCGATAAGGCCACTGTACACCCTCTTAGAAATTTCAAATGACTTCGTTCTTTTTGTGGAATCTCTATAACATCTAGTACTTGAGTCCACTGAGCAGAAATGGTGGTTTTAGTGGAGATTTAAGGTGTTTTCATGGCTGATTGTGAATGATTACAACTGGATAGATTATAACGGTTTACGCGCCGGAAGGAAACGGGTTAATCAAAGGACCAAAAGAGGTGTTCTTGCTCCGGAGCTCTTAGTGAGCTACCTAAACATGTACATTGAGATTATGACATGTTAATTTTGTGGTAAATGGAATTTTAAAGATGAATTAGGGGATGTTTGAGGTGAAAAATGTGATACATCGTCCAATCTGCCCATACGCGCACCAATTTTGAATTGGGTCGTTCTAAGTCGTCCGATATCCAAATTGAGCTACGTTTTTGTCCACGCGTCCGTAAGATCTTGAAGTTTAATATCCTTAAATTTTTTCCTCAAAAAGTCAGTAGAAAAATTACGATTTTTGTGAGACTGAACCTAGTTGTAGGGGGGCTCAAATTGGGCAGTTTTGGTAAATTGAGATTTTGGATGACTTGCCTTGCTAGAGAGACCATTGGCATGCTTAGGGTCATTGATTCAACACTATGACGACGTGAGAATGAGGTGTTGTCGGTGTTATTGAGATACTGGTGCAATAGAATTGAGAAATAATCGAGTTTCGATGTGGTTTTCCTAGGCACACCATGGGTACCCTATTTAGCCGTGATCTTGCTGACCTAGGAGGGTTGTTTGGATTAAAATTGCTAGCTTACTTGAAGAGGTAAGTGTCTCCTAAACTTTTATCTGAATGCTAAGACACTGCTAGGTGAGTTCTTGAATGAAATGATTGACTGGTGAATCTTTTTATGAATTGAATCGTGCCTGTTATGATGGCATTGTGATCTTAATAAGAAAGGTGTTAAGGATACCGATTGGTCTGATAACTCCGGCGGTATAATAGGGTGGTGAAATTGAATGAGAATGAGAATGCCGACTGGTCTGATGACCCCGGTGGCATTGAGTGACTGTAAGCCTGGAGAGTAATAATTGGTCTGATGACACCAGTGGTATGTGGGCATCGTTTAGTTTGATGACCTCGGAGATGTCATGTGACAGGAGTGCCAGTGGAGTTTGTGGGTGGATGAGAAAGTGGTGGCTGTGATGTATGTGGTGCATGTGATTGTATATTGAGACCTTAGAATTGAGCATGATTGTTTGTACTGACTATCCATGCTTGATAATTGATATTGTCGTTGTAAGACGCCTTATGCCATTGCATTATTGTTTATCTACATTTTGGTGGCATTTGTATATAGTTTGGGGGACTGGTGTTCAGGTCTAGGTTTATGTTTCACTTATTGAGATTTATATATAACCCTAGTGGGGCCTTAACTTTTTCAGGTCCTAGGTGAAGGAAGCCCGAATTTGCCAAGGACTGGCATTAGAGGTAGTGGTTGATCAAATGTATTTATACGTTAGGTGACTTTAGAGATAATATATATTGTTCGGTGGATGTAGAAATTAAATCTTTAGTTTTGGTCATTCTTGAAATTTGAGATGTATTACATAGATACGAGGAGTGTACTACTTTTCCGTCCTAAGTCATCTTGATTTTGTGTACAGAGTAGTTTCTTACTTCCGCATGTATTGTGGTATGGAACATGATGGACGAAGGATCCTTGATGGCATAGTTTGATTACGGCCTGGTGCGATGTTCATGTGCTTGTCGGGTCTAGGGCGTGACATCTTCGTTTAAGTGGTATCAGAGCAAAGTTAGCTCGATCCATTGTGATTGAGGTTTGAAGTGATAAGGAGAGATGTCTTGAGGATAATTAGGTAATGAGATCTTTAGGATTAAGCATGAATTGCTGAATGTTGAGGATTATAGGCTTAAACTTGTGTGCACTCTAATGGTTCTAGTGTTGATTTTGATTGATGATCATGATTGATATTTTGATTAAGACTCGCAAGGAAGTGAGTAGAGATTGAGGAGTCATAAGCCTAGATTTGAGATTGCTAAAGAATAGCTTATGAATGAAGGGTCAATTGGAGTATATGATTGTGACCGTGACTTGTCAATGACCCAACTTGGGGAATATGAGTTATAAAGAGACAACTGGTATTGATGTATTTAGGCTTGAATTGTGTTGTATCTTGATAGTTTAGTTTTCGATTACTATTGACAGTCTTGGATGATATGAGGTGAGGTGTATACATGGAAGCAAGTAAGGAATATTTGGATTAAAGACCAATTGTGATCGAATGCATGTGGATTTGACTTGATTAACGACTAGATTTGAGGTACATAGTTGAATATAGACAATTGATCTGTGAGAGACAAAGGTCCTCGTGGAGCTAGATGTTTTCTATGGATAAGGCTTGATATGGAGACGATTGTGGTATGACAAGTGGTGAGAACGAACATGCTATGCAAGTACTTGTGGTTATGAAATGAAAGCTGATGAGGGTGCATGCATGAAGTTATCGCTATTGGACTTAATAAATTGTCGCTTGGTATGGGACAAGTTGATGGAACGCCTATAAACCGTCATGAAACATGGTATGGGACGTGTGGAATGGGAGCTTTTTTCCTAGATATATGACTTGGGACAATCTGCAATGGCTAGGTCTGATGAGGATGGGGAGTGATTGCCGGGACAGAGAGGTCCGGATAAGGAGCGGCTCTTGGCAGGCTTCTAAGATGGCAAGAGGCAGAAATGACCCAAGTCATAACTTGAAACGGAAAGTTGAGATACCAGGTTGAGTCCAATTGTGATTAAGAGATGTATGGCAAGAGATTGAGTCCTAAGTGAATGATCGAAAGTGTCATGGCATGTGAAATGACGTCTGGGAGTGGCATGGTTAAAAGCTTCGTGCTTGGCAATAGATGCCGTGTGAAAAGAAAAAAAATGATATTTGTGATTGGCCTATTAAGCGTGCTTTATGATTGACATCATGTGATTAGCTTGGCCAAGATCTAACTGAGAGATTAGACGGCATGTGGGGTTTATACCCATTGAACTGATACTTGTTGAGAATGAGATAGCTTATCATGTTTGTGACAGAGCGGCAGATGCCTTTAGGCTTAAAGTATAAGCTAATGACTCAGTGAATTGTTGTCTCAAGGGCTTGATTGATAGTTGTCTATTTGAGGTTTGACTAGTAATTGACTGTTAACTGAGAAATCGCCTTGTTAATGCTGGTCTGTCGAATAGTCATTAATTAAGAAGGATCTGAAATTCTTGGGTAATGGACAACTAGTTGAGAGTTGTTTGGAAACCATTGGATGGTTGATAATGATGAATAATGAGATGAACAGCCTGAGACTGCTAGACTTAGATGACTTAAGTCTTTGATTCCTAAAAGGAATTGTAGTCAAGTGGCACGAGAACCTAACACGATTGAATGACCAAAGTATGGTCGTAGAAGAACATTGGACTCGAGTATATATGGTATAGAAGATCCAAGAACTGAGATGGATCAAGAGAATTGAGTAAAGATGAGCGACTGGAATATGAGTACTAGCAGAGTGGATGACTCGATTTTGTTAATCACGCGAGACCCAAAAATTGAATGGACCGTGAGAGCTTTAAATGGAAATGAGAAAATTTATTATGTAGGTAGGCTCGTGAGGAGACATATGCCAGTGCTAATGAATTAAATGATGGATGTCACAAGAAAGATGACTATGAGTTACTGCCTTCTAAATTGAATGCGTGGAAAGAATCATGAGAGTTTTGAAAAACTTGTGAAGCTATGAAAAAGATTGAGATTGACTGAGTTTGATGGAGGGATGAGATTTGAAATTGTCTCCCTCTAGATTGGGGATCTTGGTAAGGAAACTTTAGAGGTTTTGGTTCCATTGAGGAAAGAAAGTGACCCTGGCGGTTATTAGCCTTAAGAGGCTGTTGATAATTGGTGAAAGGTTACTAGAGGAAGTATTTCTTCGAAGGCATGATATCTGCCTGGACTATCCCTATTTTTTTTTCGATGAAAAATAATCCTCTTGGGGATTGCTTGAGAGCAAAGGTTGTTTGGATCCTAATACATTTGTAAGGATCAGAAGATGATCGATCAGTATGAGATAGAATTTTCAAGGTCATTTAAGCATATGGTAAAGATGGTTAAGGACCCTTGAATTAGATAAGTAAATCCCTGAGTGGATTGAAATTTGAAAGCCTTATGGCTAATTGCTATTCCTGATTTTGAGGAACTGTAATGGATTTTAATAAGAGGGTGAATGATTGGAAGAAATACAAGTACAGAGAACATCACTTGTGGAATGCGGAAAGTGTCTCTAAGGAATGGTTGATTATCTGGGTGTAAAACCCATGGTGGAAAATGGATAATCCGTCTCTTTTTTTATGAAAGGAGTTGAAGAAGGCATGCTAGTTTCCCTGGATTTAATGATTCCCTGAGATTGCTTGATTGAACTGGAACCATTAAAAATGGAATCATGAGTTGTTATTCCCTATAGAATAAGGCATTATCTTTAAGAATGATTGGACCATGAGATGGTCATTGAGGAAAGGGAAAGGGAATGGATTTGATAGTCCCGACTGTTCGTAATTCTAGTGAATGGCTGAGAAGGCGAAAAGAGTGCTTAGAGTATAATTACAAAGTGACTCGAAGTAGTCGAATTGAGTATTCGATACGGGAATTTGTGGAGACCAATGAAGAACCTTGACTCCTTGGAATCTTGTCACTTGGGAATTTGAGGTGACTGAGTCACTAGAAGAATGTCAGGTATGGTGACATTTGAATCCTGGGGGAACGTATCGCTATTGACACAGACTTCAGAATTGACGTTCTATGGAATGGAAAAGACAATGTGGATTCAAAGTGAGAGAATGCCACTAAAGTGTACAGTTTCCTTCACAAGGTAATTGACCTTAGTGTGGAAGGAAGAGAAAATTCTAATTTTCTTGGTATTAAAACTGTGCGTTTGGACGGAGAAAGAAGACGTAAAAGTTGAATGATTTCTGGAAGTGAAATCCGAGAGGCTGTCCTGTAGATAATGTTGAATTCCAGGATGATGTTGACGTTTAGTTAAATGGATGGAATTGAGATAAGGTCGCATTAGCGAGTTGTGGAATTCAGAGGCTAAAGCACTAATGTTTCTTGAGAAAAGAGTGACAAAAAATGAACAAAATGTCGTGTGGTCCTAGAGGAGACACGTGATGAAGAGAGCCAAGGTCCAAGCTCTCAAGTGAGAAGTAGATGAACAATTTGGAAGATTCCACATCTGATAGCAAGAAGCTGTTAATAATCGGATTGAGTGTTCGAAAAATAATTGGGTTGATAGTTACCATCTTGAGAGACGATGATGAGACTCATTCAGGGAGTCATGAAAAACATGAGCAACTTTCGTGAGTATCCGATAGACTTTAAAGAGATGCTCGTTGTATACAAATTGTGAAGAGAACGAGCTACGAGCCTAATGATGTAAGATTTCTCAGTCGTGAAATTTATGAGAAATGAAATTTCTGTGGAGCCTTTGAGGATGAGAATAAGTGATGAATCGACTAGAGTCGATGTGAGCGACGAGAAGTTAAAATTTCCTTAGATTGGTGAAATGTTACAGATGGATCCTGGGAAGCTTCCCCACAAGAGGTGTTCCATTGATGAAATGGACTAAGGATGAGATGTAACATGAATGGATGAATGAACGTGAAAAGAGTTTTCGAGGACTTGAGTTAAGCTGATGACTACGCTGTTTATGACGTTTCCGGTTGGAAATTGAAAAACTTATGAATGTCGTAATGACGCGACGCGGAATGGAACTTGAGACATAGCGAGGCAATCAGAAGTGGACATTACATATACATCGTGATGATAAGGCCAAGTGAATTGGAATGCTTAGAGCTTGATTGGAATTGGTTAGCGAATGTCTTCACGATAAAGTTTGGAAAACCTTGTTTGGATGGGAGAAGATTTTCAGTCTTTAAAATGCCACAAGAAAATAAGACAACAGGTCTTTGAGAGGAGTTGAACAAGAGGCAACACGGATGCATGAAATTGCCGATGAATATGAGAGCATCGCTTGTATAAAGAAAGAGCTCGAAGTTATGTGAACTATAAGAGGTTGAGAGTTGAGCATTGTGTAATTGGTGATGGAGGAACAGATCTTCTCTCGAGAAATAAGAGATTCAACTTTTAAATTGGAAGTTCACCGATTGACTAGGTTGATGGCTACTGGAAGAATCAGGTCTGAAAGTCAGAAGTAAATTAAGGGGTTGCGAGAAGTGGATCCTAAGATCCAAAGGATTATGAGAGTAAACATAGCATGAAAGAAACCCAGACTTCCAATGCTTGGGGAAGAAATTATGGAAGTTGAGAATAGAAACCTTAACATTCCATGGACTATAGTATGAGTCCAGTATTAAAAGGAGAATTTAAAGAGATGGCCTCATCGAAAATTCGAAGAGAGAATTATGGGGTCCTTTGGGATAGCATAAGGATGTGCCAAGATCTTTTCTTTAATACTATTAATAATATGGACCGAGAATTGGATTAGTCTATCATGTGGTCGAACATTAAACATGCCGATAAGAGAGAGACAAGGCCACGAAAGTTGATGGATCATTTGATCCAATGAGATTTTCGAAGGTAGTCGAGAACGGATTACTACGGAAGTGGCCCTAAATTTGCTTATAGAGTCGAAGGCTATAATTCAATTGAGATAAAGGGGGGGCAATTTGATAAAGCTTATGAATCTCTGATGGTACGAAAGAATACATGAATGGAGTGATACGCTAGATGGTATGGGCACTAAAAAGTACATTCTGGCGAGGATTTAGTAATAATGATGATAGGCAAATAGAATAGACAATTTGGATGTTTGTGGATAAATAGCTAAAAGATACATGAATGTCGAAAGAGAATAAAAAGAAGTAGATACAGATTGAGGACCGAAGGAAACAAGTCCTGAAAAATGATGACTTATGTTGGAAAGGACAAGTAAGAACGTCAAGTCATGAAATGAATTATCCTGAGGAATGAGAATACGGTGAGATGGGGATACCCCAAAGGACTGGGGAGTTGTAAGGTTGCAAATTTCGAGGACGAAATTTCTTTAAGGGGGAAGAATTGTGACATTCTAAATTTTCTGCCATTTGAGGCTGTTGAATGAGGATGTATCTTCAATGTATTTCAGTCTTGTCCTGCTCAGATCTGATCAATCTTAAGTAAACTGATCAAAAAGCGAACAACTAACGCATGACAAGATACGTGGACCTAGGAAACTCAAAAAAAGAAATGACGCTTTGACCATAAGGATTGTCGAGAGAATATTTAGAGCTAATAAGGTCGATCAAATAACAATTAAGAAATACAATGCTAGCTGTGACATTCCGAATTCCCAGTCATTTTCAGATTCATTAATGAGAAGTATATCTAGCGATGTATTTCAGTCATATCTCGCTCGAATCTGATCAATTTGAGTTGATTGACCAAAGGGGAAAGGCTAACGCGAAACAAGGTACGTAGACCTAGGGAATTCGAATAGGAAATGACACTTTGACCATAAGGATTGTCGAGGGGGCATTTAGAACCACAAAAGGCCGATCTAAGAACGATTAAGGGATGTCTTGCTAGTGTTATACGATTGGAGCGCGGGTGATGCTACTTAACCAACGTATAATTTGGAAAATTTTCCTAAATCGAACGGTGACGATCGAGACCATCGAAACTAGTGATAGACCCTCATAATTACATGACAACCAAAGTCACAATGAATTGATGAGTCCTAAATGTGGTATGAATCACAGGGTTGATATGCGTAAAGTCTACAAAAGCTGCCCGTCGGTTCGGGACAGGCTGGAACCACGTTTGATAGAGAAAGTAATCAGAAACTTGAAAATTTAAATTAAAGAATCAAGAATTCCAACATCATGTTTGGATTGGCCGTTGCCATGACGAAGATTATTGGATTGAGAAAAAACGGCGTTCCAAACGTCGAGGTGAAATTACCATTTTGCCCCTCAAAGTTTTAGCCTTGCTTATGCAAATGAAGAAGGGTATTTTGGTCTTTCAACCACCCCAAGGCTGCCGAAAAAGTGGAGGAAGCATGGCCATTGGATCGCCCTTGATTGACACTCAGGACAAGGGTCAATGGATGAGTAAAAGAGTGGTCTTATCCACTATTACCCACGTACTATTCTTTCCTTTGACTTTGAGACTTATATATACACATCTCTCTCTCTCTCTCACCTCTCATTTGGCCGGTCACCACCTCAACTTCACCGAAAGCTCTTCTTCTTCTTCCTCTGCTGCCGCTCTCCAACCAGACTCTGAGCTCCTGTTCGCTGCCGTCGACCACCACCTCTGGCCACCGCCTAGACTCCAGCCGACCACCCACTCCTTCCTTAACCTCTTGCCGACCTCTTCAAAGTGGAAGCACAGTGATTGGACCACCGAGGAGCTCCGGCCAAGCATTTTCTCGAAAGCCGACGGAAACTGACTCAAACTAAGGTAGGCCGAGTTTCTGATCCCTTGGACATCGAAATGTTCGAATCTTGCGATCAAATTTTGTAGAGGTCTATGAGACTAGTATATCAATCTGTGGTAAAAAGTTGAGCTTGATTTGATGAAGTATTGACCCTAAATGGATCTTGTGAATGTTGGAAATAAACTATCGGTTTACTGTCTTGGAGGAATCGACGACTTTCGAAGGGATTCCGGCGACGACTTGACTTCAAACCTTCGGTGAGTCTCATAAACCCTTAGATAGACATGTTAGCAAGTGGGTTAGTGATTAAATGATGAAATTGGAATGGATTAAGGGCTGGACATGCTCGGTTTGCATAGAATCAAAAATAGCCGGTTCGGTTCTGTGCAAGATTGGTTCTGTGGAGCTTGTGGTTATTGATTTTGAGTCTCAAATTGGTGATTGAGATATGCTAGGATGATGGGGATCGAGTTATGGAGGTTTGTGATTCGTGGATCGGTGAATTGAACATAGGAAATTGACAAATGGTTGGAATTTCCTAGGTTACGAGGTGGATTGGATCCTTGGGCTAGTTGGCCGAAAATTTGAGGCATTTGAAAGGAGAAATTTGTGGTATTAAGCTTAAGGTAAGGGAATCTTAAACTTACGATAGAAAGATTGGACTCAATTAGGTGAGTCAGGTGTTAATTTGATTAACTTGTGAGAGATTTCCAAGAGGATTGTTCTTGGTACGCCCTAAGATAGTATATGGGATTAATGCGTGCTAATGATTGTGCTTGAATAATCTATCATGTCTGAGTGTCACATTGATTATCTTGCACGTCATGAGCATATGAATTGTGCTTGAATTGCACCTATTGTTGTGAAAATGAAATGAATTGAAAATCATGGCATGAGTGTGACATGGCGGGACTTTGATGCGTATGAGACGTGGGGTGGAGGAATGAGTACCCTGAGGCGCTGAGGTGCGGGGTTGAAGTCGTGTGGCGCCCTGATGTGTACGAGACGCGGGGTTGAGATGGTCACAGTCCTGATGCATTTACGCGGGATGGAGATATGAGGTGTCGACACTGGCCCGAAGAATAATTGAAACCTGATGCGTTTACGCGGATTGTTTATGATGGTCTGATGCGTTTACGCGAACTAAGCCTGATGCGATCTAATCGGGGGCATGAGAATGAGGCAAGTAGGAAGGTGGTTGTGGAGATGTGGCAGGGCGAGTTGTGCATAATTATCTGAATGCATTATGATGCTATAATTGTATGCCTGCCATTCGAGTGTTGTTATTTATATTTGCATTACCTCGTATGTCTATGAGTTTGAATTATTGAGATTTGTGACTGCTTGAATGGACTGTCGGCCTAACCTAGGGTTAGGACCCTCCTTATTGAGATGTGAATCACACCCCTTTGGGGACCCCTTTCTTTTACAGAACCTAGGCCTTGACGATGTGGCCCATTCGTTTTAGAGACCCGAATGAGATGTTCACCTATTTTGAGGAGTTCCCTGATGGGTAGGGAACTATTTATGTCAGGAAGTGTACTGTTGTTTGGGTAGACGAGGGTGGTACTAGTTGGAAGCCTCATAGATGTGACGCCTGGTTCAAGAAAGTCGGGGATGTGTCTACCGAGCCGCTGAAGCCCAATGAGGTGCCCCAAGGAGTTGTACCTAGTTGGTGCTATCCTACCCGAGACTTAGACCAGGCTGAGGGATTGGTTGTCGGTTCTAGGAATGGAACGGAGAGAACCCCGACCTTAGAGGATACAGAGGATGAGGTCATTGTAGTTGAGTCGACCGAGGAGGATCTCGCGAAGCCGTCTGCCGACGAGCCCACGGAGGACGCAGAGGAGATCAAGGACTCCAGCAGCTCGTCTTAGGAGCTCCCAGCACATCAGTCGATCTTTTGGTGGCGATCCTGACCCTGTCTCTTGTCGTATGATGATGATGGACTTTTTGTGTACTTACCCCGTTGGCCCATGTGTTAGTGGTTCTAGTAGTTATGTGTTTATATGAACAGTCGGGATTATGTATGACAGAACTTATGCTATCCAGCTCCCACTTCGTATCTTGTACGGAGGAGTTATTTTATTATTGCTTCCGCGCGCTTTATTTACATCATGTCTCTCGACTTACTTGAGGATCTTGGGACCACAAGAGATATTTGGTTTGCTTGCAGGGAGTCGCGTTCTTGTGCCAGAGGGCGCGGGGCGTGACATCCCGTCTATTTGGTATCAGAGCAAGATCAGCTTGATCCAAGATTGGTTAAGGATTTGAGTAATAAGGAGGATGAAGTTGGGACTTGGACGGATAGCGAGATTTTAGGAGACTAGTTAGGATAAGACATGGGGTGCATAGCAGGTGACTTGGCTCTTATGGATGGCATTTGGGTTTGGCAGAGTTGTGGTGAGACATGAGGATTGAATTCCCTACTTTGTGTTAAAAGTCATTTATGGACTTTAGCCTATTGAATGAATGAGTATGGTTGGTTTTAGTGAACCGTTGGAGTGAACGGAACTGTAGAATGACCATGAGTTATTTGTTGAAGTGTCTGTGGAAGTTATTGTGCGAAAGAACTGTTGTAGTGTAACTGTTTCTGTTAAGGATTAGTTAGTAGCTCTAGGTTTAGATGAATGAGTGAGTTACTAACTCCTTGCTAAACTCGTGGTGGACCAGGTTTAGTAGAAGGAGACAAGGATGAGCAACCCATCCAGGAGATCTGGAAGGTCCAGAGGCGGAACCTCTAGCTCCAGGCCACCTGTAGCAGAGGATCCAAGGATGGATGGCGTGCTGAGGGCATTGCAAAGGATTGGTGACCTTATTGATAGACAAACCCAGGATCGAGATGCTGCCATAGCCCAAGCAGTAGGAGTTGCCATAGCTGCCGTCAACGCCAACAACGGTGGTAATGGAAACTAGGATGAACATGGCCAGGGCAATAAGACGGTGAATGCCCAAGAGGAAATGGTCGTGGCCAGACAAATGGGTCAGCTAGTGGAACAATTCATTAAGCTAAAGCTGACGCAGTTTGACGGGACTGGAGATCCTGAGCTAGCACCTAGGTGGATCGATAAGTTGGAAAAAGTCTTTGGAGTACTGAGGTGCACGGATGAAGAGAAGGTATTACTAGCAGTGTACCAACTAGAGGGCACTGCAAATGATTGGTGGGCTGCCACTAGGAATGGTGTTTTTCCTACAGGAGCAACCATGGCCTAGGAAAACTTTAAGACGGCGTTCAACGACAAATACTTCTCGGAGACGGCTAGGGAAAGGAAGCAAGTATAATTTCTACAGCTACGTCAGAATCAATTGACAGTAGACCAGTACGAGGCCGAGTTCTCCAGACTATCGAGGTACGCACCTCGATCTGTAGAGGATCTCCAGGAGAAAGCACGAAAATTTAGGGATGGTTTGAGGCCTGAGCTCCGTAGTCAGATGATTGCGCTAAATCTGAGGACTTATAAAGAGATCTATGAGCGGGGCCTAATGATTGAAAGGGACTTAAAGGAGAGGAATATCGCAACTGGATCGCGGTTTACACCATTCAGAGACAACCGCCAAATGGGCAAGAAGCCGATGGCGGGCAACGGGCGTTTTATTCCTCCCGTGAGGAAAAATATTGTGAAGCCGCCAAGTCCCACAAACTGGAGCTGCCGCCTTTGTGGCAAGAGGCATGGAAATGGGCTATGCCCGGTGAGGACTGGATCTTATTTTAAGTGTGGTCAACTGGGTCACCAGATGAGGACGGTGCCCAAACCAAACTCCGAAGAGTCGACCGCAAGGACAGAGACTACAAGCTAGACCGTCGACTACCACTCCTCAGATCGAGCAGAACCAACCACCGACCTAGGGAAGGGTATATATAGTAGCCTGCAGAGAGGCGGAGGAAACACCAGGTATGGTCACAGGTATGGTTTACTTGTGCGACCAAGCTGCATATGCATTGTTTGATCCTGGTGCCGCGCATTCTTTTGTGTTTGCTCAGTTTACTAAATTGGAGGGTATGAAGTTAAAACCGTTGAATATAACTTTGCATGTTGCCACTCCATTAAAAGATAACACATTAGTTACTTTGGGCTGTGCTGGTTGTGAAATCATGATTGGAGGGGGTAAGGAGAGTATTGATCTAGCCGTATTATCCATGTATGATTTTGATGTGATCATAGGGATGGATTGATTGGGTAAATAGGGGGCGGTAGTAGACTGTGGTAGTAGAATAATCCGATTTTATCCGAGAGGCCGCCCTAGCTTTGAATTGGTGGGAAGTCGAGGAGGAATCTCAATTCTCTTGGTCTCATCCCTTGAATTGACAAAGTTGATTTCTGAAGGGTGTCAGGCATATTTAGTGGCAATAATAGACACGACTATCGAAGAGTCAAAACTAGAGAGTATCCCGATAGTGCGTGAATTTCCTGACGTGTTTTCCCAAGAGTTGCCAGGATTGCCACCGGAACGCGAGATAGAGTTCGTGATCGAGTTAGCTCTTGGAACGGAGCCGATCTCGAAGGCACCTTATAGGATGTCCTTGTCAGAATTGAAAGAGTTAAAGGTGCAGATGCAGGAACTGCTGGATAAAAGATTTATCTGACCGAGTGCTTTACCGTGGAGAGCGCCGGTATTATTCGTAAGGAAGAAGGATGGATCTCTGCATCTATGTATTGACTATTAGCAGCTGAACCAAGTAACAATGAAGAATAAGTACCCACTGCCGAGGATTGATGACCTATTTGATCAGTTGCAAGGAGCGGCAGTATTTTCAAAGATTGACTTGAGGACCGGGTATCACTAGTTGAGGATCAAGAAGGAAGACATGCCTAAGACCGCCTCTAGGACGAGGTATGGTCATTATGAGTTCACAGTGATGCCATTTGGATTGACCAACGCTCCAGCTGCTTTTATGGACCTGATGCATCGAGTATTTAAGGGATTCCTGGATAGATTCGTCATAGTCTTCATTGACGATATCTTGATTTACTCGAGGAGTGATGCAGAATATGAGGATTGTCCTGCAGACCCTGAGGGAGCACTCGCTCTATGCGAAGTTGAGTAAATGCGAGTTCTGGCTGAGCAGGATAGCATTTCTTGGTCATGTGGTGTCTGGAGAAGGGATTACAGTGGATCCTACAAAGATCGAAGCGGTAACGAATTGGCCTAGGTCCACTACCGTCATTGAAGTCATAAGTTTCTTGGGATTGGCAAGGTATTACAGACGATTGTGGAGAAGTTTTCGTCCATAGCCATCCCATTGATGAGGCTGACAAAGAAGGAAACAAGGTTTGAATGGACAGACAAGTGTGAAAGGAGTTTCCAAGAACTCAAGCATCGGTTGATGATCACACCAGTGTTGACAATTCCATCAGGACCTGGAGGTTATGAGATTTACAGAGATGCCTCGCTGAAAGAATTGGACTATGTGTTAATGCAGCATGGAAGAGTAGTGGCCTACGCATCCCGACAGTTGAGGCCACACGAGATGAACTACCCAACGCATGACCTGGAGTTAGTAGCGATCATTTTTTCCCTGAAGATCTGGAGACATTATGTGACATTCTGATTTCCAATCAACTTCTGACTCTGTAATAAGAATTTTATATATATCAAGCGATGTATTTCAATCGTATTCCTCTCAAATCTGATCAATTTGAGTAGACTGACCAAAAGGGAAAGACTAATGCGAGAGGAGGTATGTGAACCTAGGCGACTCGGGTAGGAAATGACGCTTTGACCATAAGGATTGTCGATGGGATATTTAGAACCACCAAAAGGCCGATCTAAGAACGATTGAGGATCACCATGCGAGCGTCGTACGATTGGAGCGCGGGTGATGCCACTTAACCAATGTATGATTTGCAAAATTATCCTAAATCAGACTGTGACGATCGAGACCTTATGGACTAGCGATAAAACCTCGCAATTACATGACAATCAAGGCCGCCATGAATTGACGAGCTCAAAACGTGATGAGAATCACGGGGTCGATACGCGTATAGTCTGCAAAAGCCGCCCGTCAATTCGGAATAGGCTGAAATCACATCTGATAGAAGAAACGATCAGAAACGAGTCTTGAAAAGTTTGAAAAGGGAAAATCAAGAATTCCAATGTCATTTGGATTGGCCGTCGCCCTATCAAAGAAGTCAGAAACGAGAAAAACGATGTTCCGAACGTCGGGGGTAAAATGACCATTTTGCCCCTCAAGCTTAGAACTTTATCTTTATAATTGAAGGAAGGGCAAAATGGACAATTTGATTCCCCCTAAGCTGCCGAAAAATTAAGAGCAAATACGAACCATTGGATCTCATGGGAAAGAGCAAGTGCCAAGTGTCAAGCATCCAAGGGTGGTGGTCATCTTGTACTAAATGCCTACCCAATAATCAACTCATTTAACCAAAATCTTGGATAAACAAAGCTCTCTCTTTTCTCTCTTTCTCACTCTTTCATTCGGCAGATACACCCCTCCAAGCCATCGAGCAATCTCCTCTTCTTCTTCTCCAATTTCTGTTCTCGCCGACCAGCCCTTAATATCACCGTTCGGCCTGTACAACCGGAACCTACGGCCACCAGTTGCTACTGGCCGACCATCCAGACGTAGATCCATGTCTTGCCGACGTCTTCCAATAGGAATCATGCCATTTGAAGCACTGTGAAATTCGGGGCAAGCATTCTGCCACAGGCCGATAGAATAGGAACCAACCAGAGGTAGGTTCTATTCTTAGTCTCTTTGATGGCCGAATTCTTGGAGTCTTAAGGTCAAATTTGATGGAGACTCAATAGACACATGTAGAGTTCTGTGGTAAAAATTGAGGATTTATTTGACAAGTTTTTGACCACGAACTGGCCTTGAATATTTTGGATAGAATTTGCCCGGTGGAACGATCTTGAGCGTCCGGCGACTCTCGGCTACTTTTTGGCAACCTCTTGGCTTGAAACTCACGGTGAGCAACCCAAACCCTTGAATGGATGTTATAAGAGGTAGAAAGGTGTATAATTGATAGATTTGAGGTAGATTAGAACCGGTTGGACCCGACATGAGCAGAACCGAATGGAACCGGTTCAATGCTGGGCCAAACCGATTCTGTGGGTGGCTGGATATGCTAGATTTGTGTTGTAATTTGGTGTGTATGATGTGTTAAGATGATGATGGGTATGTTATGGGTGATTTGGATGGATGTATTGAGGAATTGGACTTGGAATTTGACAAATCGATTGATTATCCTAGGTTGCGCGACAAATCGGCTTTTTGGACTTGAGTTGGCCGAATCCTAGGAAGCTAAAAGAGGAGTAATTTGAGTTGCTAAGTGAAGGTAAGGAATTTCCTAAACCAAGGCTAGGGGGATTGAACTCGATTGGGTTAGTCGAGTGTGAAATTGATCGATTAATGGACATTCTTCCGAGGTAACGAGTCATAATATGTCCTAGGATTAATTAAGGAGTTTTTGTGCACCATAACTTGCATCGGAATTGCTTGTTGTGTTTAGATAGCAATGATTTTCTTGGTATGCCATGAGATTGTGAATTATACTTGAAATGCAATTGGCACTATGTGTGTAAAGGATAGAGAATCATGGCATGAATTATGACTATGGCATGAGCATGGCATAATGAGGCCCTGAGACGTGAGAGACGCGGGGTGGAAGGTTGAGACCTTGATGCGACGAGGTCACGGGGTGAATTGTGGTTAGGTGGCACCCTGATGCGACGAAGTCGCAAGCATTCTCCCATAGGGCGACTATGGAGGACTCTGTGGAGGTTCCTTCGGAGACCTTCTTAGAGTACGAGCCGTCGGAAGAGACCGAGGACATCGAAGATACCAACAGCTCTTCCTAGGCGACTCCGGATGGCGATATGACTTTTTGACTGGCGACCTGACCCCATCCCTGGTGGATTTTGTGGGTACCTTTTTAGCATGCTTACACGTCGCCCTTATGTATAGCGGTTTGTAGTAGGTGTTGATCAGCAGTTGATGATGTATGACTTTATGATGCTATCTAGTCCTACTTAATATTTATATATATATTGTACGGGGATTTGATGGAAACCGCTTCCGTATGCTGGATGTAGTTATTTTATCCCTCGCCCTTTTATTATGGTGGATCCTTGGGACAGCCGAGAGATTGTTGTTGTTTACTTGTAGGGATGTGTGCGTGCTCGTGCTGGGGGTGCGGGGCGTGACACATTATCTCTGTGGTAAGAAGTTTCAGATTTATACCGATTACCAGAGCATGAAGTATTTATTTTTCTAGAAGGAACTGATTATGAGGCAGCGTCGGTGGATGGAGCTGCTCAAAGATTATGATTGTGATATACTGTATCACCTTGGGAAAGCAAACAGAGTAGCAGATACGCTTAGCCGGAAGTCAAGCATCGCCTGTATGCTGGTCAAAGGCTGGTCGATGATTGAGGATTTAAGAGATTTCGAGTTTAGATTGGAAGTCTGCTAGTTGTCTAGCTTGATGGCTACATTGAGGGTAGAACCTAAGATCTAGGAGGGAATAAAGACTTTATAGTTTACGGACCCAAAAATTCAGAAGATCCTGGAGATGGAAGCGACAAAGAGGAAACCAGAATTTCAGGTGTCAGAAGACGAAATTCTGAAGTTCCGAGGGCGACTGTGTGTACCAAAAGATGAAGGACTCAGGGAAAGAATTCTTTCAGAGGCTCATAGGAGCAATTATAGTGTCCACCCTGAAAGTACGACAATGTATCAGAACTTACGACAACATTATTGGTGGAACGGGATGAAGGTGGATGTAGCAAAGTACGTGGCTAAGTGTTTGACATGCCAGCAAGTGAAAACACAACACCGTAAGCCTGGAGGATTATTACAGCCATTGGAGATTCCGAAATGAAAGTGGGAGCATATAACTATGGATTTATTGATGGGACTTTCGAGGAGCCAGAGATATCACGACTCTATATAGGTAGTCGTAGATAGATTGACCAAGTCCGCTCACTTCATTCCTGTGTGAAAGGATTTCGCAATGGATAGGTATGCCGAGTTATACATGAGACAAGTAGTGAGGTTACATGGAGTACCTATAACGATTACGTCTGATAGAGATCCTAAATTCATGACAAACTTTTGGAAAAACCTGCAAGATGTTATGGGAACCCGATTGCAGTTTAGCACTGCGTATCATCCACAGACAGACGGACAGTCGAAAAGGACGATTCAGACACTTGAGGACATGCTGCGAGCATGCGTCTTGATTTTAAAGGTGAATGGGAAGAGCAGTTACATTTGGTAGAATTTGCATATAATAATAGCTATCATCAAAGCATCCAGATGGCACCATTCGAAGCACTCTATGGAAGAGCCTGCAGAATCCTGATTTGCTGGGATGAGGTTGGAGAAAGAAGTATTACGGGACAAGAGTTGGTAGAGCAATCGATGGAAGTAGTGAAAATAATTTGGGATACATTGAGGACGGCACAGAGTCATCAGAATAGTTATGCGGATAAGCAGCGTAAGCTTTTGGAGTTTCAAGTAGGCAACCATGTTTTCCTCAAGATGTCACCGATGAGGGGTTTATCGCGATTTGGAAAAAAAGGAAAACTGAGCCCAAGATATATAGGCCCATTCGAGATATTGGAGCGGATTGGAACCTTGGCCTACAAACTTGCTTTACTGCCCATCTATCCCAAGTGCATAATGTCTTCCATGTGTCAATGATGTGAAAATATGAACCAGACCTGACGCATGTGTTGAACTATGAAGTCATAGAAGTAAATGACTGGGTATCCTACGTGGAGAAACCGATCAGGATTGAAGATCGGAAGGAGCAAATTCTCAGGAATAAGACGATTCTATTGGTCAAGGTAGCATGAGAACACCATGGAACCGAAGGTGCCACGTGGGAAAACGAAAGGACGATGAGGCGACAACATCCCATTTTGTTTGAGTAATTGAGTTTGATGTAAATTTCGGGGATGAAATTTTTGTAAGGGGGAAGAGTGTTGACATTCTGAATTCCCAGTCATTTTCAAACTCATTAATGAGAAGTATATCTAGCGATGTATTTTAGTCATATCCCGCTCGAATTAGATTTGAGTTGACCGACCAAAGAGAAAAGGCTAACGCGAGACGAGGTACGTGGACTTAGGGAATTCGAATAGGAAATGACGCTCTGACCATAAGGATTGTCGAGGGGACATTTAGAACCACAAGAGGCCGATCTAAGAACGATTAAGGGATGCCTTGCTAGCGTTATACGATTGGAGCACAGATGATGCCGCTTAGCCGACGTATAATTTGAAATTTTTTTCTAAATTAAACGGTAATGATCGAGACCATCAGAACTAGTGATAAATCCTCACAATTACATGACAATCAAAGTCGCAATGATTTGACGAGTCCTAAATGTGGTATGAATCACAAGGTCAATTCGCATAAAATCTGCAAAACCCGCCCGTCAGTTCGGGATAGGTTAAAACCACGTCTGATAGAGAAAATAATCAAAAAAGAGTCTTGAAAATTTAAATTGGAGAATAAAAAATTCCAATATCATGTTTGGATTGGCCGTTGCCAAGACGAAGATTATTGGATTGAGAAAAAATGGTGTTCCGAATGTCGGGGGTGAAATTACCATTTTGCCCCTCAAAGTTTTAGCCTTGCTTATGCAAATGAAGAAGGGTATTTTGGTCTTTCAATCACCCCAAGGCTGTCGAAAAAGTGGGGATTGAATTCTCATCACACTTAGGGCTTATCAGTTCATGACGACTTTGGTTGTCATGTAATTGCGAGAGTCTATTACTAGTTCTGACGGTCTCGATCGTCATCGTTCGATTTAGGAAAATTTTGCAAATTATACATTGGTTAAGTGGCATCACCCACGCTCCAATCGTAAAACGCTAGCAATGCATTCCTTAATCGTTCTTAGATCGACTTTTAATGGTTCTAAATACTCCATCGGCAACCCTTATGGTCAAAGTGTCATTTCCTATCCGAGTCTCCTAGGTCCACGTACCTTGTCTCGTGTTAGCGTTTTCCTTTTGGTCAGTTAACTCGATATTGATCAGATCCGAGCGAAATAAGGCTGAAATACATCGTTAGATACATTCTCATTTATAAGTCTCGAATTGACATGAAAACCAAAATATCACAGAGCGTTAGAGTAGTCTAGCATAACCAAGTCTCCAGACTCTTAATCTCTGGTTTGGAGAAGAAATTTAGTTCTCCCGCTAATTTACTTAGGTTTCTCTTCGACCTACCAAGAAATGATTAGTGACGACTCCTTTTTAAAAGATCATTGCATGTTATCAATTGAACCTTAAGTTGCGATTTGGTATAGACTTGGGAGAGTCCGAGTTAGGTTAGTTAACTAATTAACCTAACAATCCATTAGCGCGGAAATTTATTTTTAGGTTGTGACAGTCGCGGCCTCGAGAGTCGGGACGTGACAATATCTAATAAGCAATTTAATTCAAATATGATATTTGTTTTAAATGACATCCGAACCAACCTATGTGGAAGTTTATCTACATGATTCTAATTATTTGAATGCAACCTATATGCAGAAACAATGTGGTCTAGTATCTTTTAGAATTTTCGAATATATCATGCAAGACAATATAATCTAAAAGATAACGTGGCAATCCAATTTGAAATGGGAAAGTAGATATTAAAGATGCTGCTATATTTAAATTTCATTTTTAATATGTAATCTTACAAATTAATCTATTGGATTTAAACCCTGATTAAATGTTCTATCTATAATCTTACAGGTAGACTTGTTTAATCGTATGACAGGTTACAGATTAGGAAATTTCCTAATCAAACCTACATGGTTAGGGATAATGCAATTGTTGGATTTTATGGGGATGCACAGTAAGTATCGTGGTTCGGCAATGTAGGCTACCACACCTCCTATAGTTATAGATAAACTACCTAAGGGCGGTTATCTAAAATTAAACGTCATATGTCATAGATAGACGTTCTTCTAATGAAGAACAGAAAAAGGGAAGACGGACGACGACAATTCTCCCTTCTCCTCCCCGATCGTCAATGGACAAATGATCTCTCGAGGATTGCATTGTAGACATTTAATAGGTGATAATATGATGTATGTCTATTTTGTGATATGCTTCTCCGATCAGTGATTTAAGATGATCATAGGACTGTTAATCTAGAGTAATTTTGCTGTATTGTTCTTGAATTTTGATCTTGTTTACGTTTAATAGTCGAGTTATTTATTATCCGGAGATTTTTGTGGAATTTGGGGAGGATTGTATTTTGAGACTTCTCTGGCTGGGGAGCTTTGTGCTGATTTCGGCCAAATTCCAGCAAAAAACAGTTCAGCTTTGGAACTGCAGGGTCACCTCGCCATAGGGAACAAAAGCCCTAAGTCGTCTCGACATTTGGTCAAATTAATCCTCATTTTCGGCAGCTATAGGGGTTTGTCAAAGGCCAAAATGCCCTTATTCATTTATTAAGACCAAGCCAATCATTGAGGGGTAAAATGGTAATTTTGCTTTCGTTGTCCGAAACGTCATTTTTTCAATTCAAATTTCATTCGATGAGATGACGTCCAATTCGATTAGAATGCTGAAATTATTCATTTTTCATTTTTCAATTTCGAGACTTGTCCTTGGGTCATTTCTCTGTCAAATGTAAATTCCAAACTATCCCGAACTAACGGGCGGCTTTTGCAGACGTTACACATATCGACTCTGTGACTCTGATCACAATTAGGGTTCTTCAGTTCATGGCGACTTTGATTGTCATGTAATTGCGAGGGCCTATTACTAAGTCCGACGGTCTTGATCGTCATCGTTCAATTTGAAATTTTTTTGCAAATTATATATTGATTAAGTAGCATCACCCGCACCTTAATCGTATAACACTAGCAATGAATTCCTTAGATCGTTCTTAGATCGGTCTTTAATGGTTATAAATACTCCCTCGGCAATCCTTATGGTCAAAGTATCATTTCCTGTTCGAGTTCCGTAGGTCCACATACCTTGTCTTATGTTAGCCTTTTCTTTTTGGTCAGTTAACTCAAGATTGATTATTCGAGCGAGATACGACTGAAATACATCGATATATATATTTTCATTGATAAGTCTCGAAATGACAGGAAAATCATAATATCACATAATCCACGGTGGAAATTGATCTCGTGGCGTTAAGAAAACGTGTATAGCCTTATCTACGATGGAAGATAATCTCGTGGTGTTATCAATAGCAGTACAAGAGAATGCTTGGTTTAAGAGATGTTTGGATCAGTAAGGTGTTACTAAGGATGCTGCAAGTACAATTATTAGTTGATTGTGACAACCAAGCAACAAGAGCTTATACTAAGGATCCATTGCCAAGCCAAGCAAATAGACATGCAATATGTTTTTGTGAAACATATGGTTGTAAGAAAAAATTATGAACATATAGTACACATGCATACACAGAATAATAACAGCTCTTCTGTGAAATGAGTACATAGAGATGTTTCTCCTCAGTCATGCGTTAGCAAAAGGATTAGTTTCATGTATTGAAATCTCTATAAGTGCGTAAAAGTGGGAGTACTTGATATTTATAGTTCTCAATGTTCATAGTTAATGATATTTATTATCATTATTGATGCCTATGGGTTTGTATAACATTTATGTATATTAATGCTTAGTGCATTATGTTGAGAAGGTATGTCGGACAGATGAGGTTAGCCTACTTACACAGGTAATCACCTCTATTTACTGTGTGATAAATGGAGATGAGACAATTTCAAACTTATTATCTATGTGATAATTGAGAACTAAAACTAGAACATTTTTATGTCGCCTTAATAAAAGTGTTAAGATGATGTCATGATGTTTATTATGTCCGCAAGTGAAATATCGAAAGTGATATAACCCACAAATTTCACTTTATCTGTCTTTAATGCCAAATGTGACTTCTGAAATATTCTTTTAAATAGAGTAGATTTGTGAACTCAAGCTAGATATTAAGTATATCTGAGCTATCATCTGTACAGTATTAAAAGTGAAAAGACATACGCTCCATGGGAAAAGAGAAAATACCGTAATACGTACTTTATATTACGTATGCACGAATTGGCCAAGAAGAGTTGGCAAGAGTTTTGATCTCAACTCAATAGCAGTGTGAGACTCTAGAGGATAAAAATTCCTCAAATTTAATCTCCTCACGACCATTACTTATTCTCAAGATTTCTTTTTAGTGTTTGCTATCATAGTATGTTACCAATGGTCATGAGATTGATTCGACCTAATGGGATATTTCTAGAAAAGTAAGCTAGACTGAGATTGAGAGGATTAAGGGAAGAGGAAGATCAATTTATTTTGGATGTCACACTCAATCTTTGTGTTTACAGATCGACCAATTGTGATTATTTGAGTTAATCAGGATTGTAAATACAATGTATTGTATTTAAGCATTCAAAGAGATCAAAAGATATATGACGTAAATGTGACTGATTAATTTAGGGTACCGCATACTGAATCTACTTTGAGCTAATATGTCATTTTAAAGCTGTTATATACTCCCAACGGATGTATGGCAACGAGCTCTCATAGTATGCTGGTCGCACGCATTATTTGTCGATATGAATTTTGAAAAAAGAAAAAGAGTTATATGTAACACTTCATGGGTAAGTGGCAGTTATGATACTTCGTAGGTGAGTAAGAAATATTAATAGTCCTTTATGGGCAAGTGGGAGATGTTGAATTTTATGGGGGTGCACGATAAGCACCGTGGTCCGCCCATGTAGGCTACCACACCCCCTATAGTTATAGATAAACTACCAAAGGGCAGATATCTAAAACTGAACATCAGATGTTGTAGGATATTCGCACCTGATCGTTCTTTCGTTCGCAATTGTAAGCTGTAGGATATTCGCACTGATCAGCGAGAGCTGTCGATGAAGTCTCAGGTGAAGGATCGGAAGGAAACAGCGGGTGGGGAATCTTCACCTGTGCCCTTCATTGACCTATAGAGAAATATTAACAAAAAGGGGGAATCTCCTTTTGGTGGCTGGACCCGTTGGAATCTTTGAAAGGACAAAGTCAATGGACTTTTCCCCCTTCGGCTGGGAACTCGCTGTGGGCTTGTTATTTTGACTTCATCAAATATTGGATCCACCTCATGCGAACCTTTGAAAATACAGGAAGCCAAGCAAGGGGAGTGACAAGAACGAGACGAACGTTTCGTGGAAGCTCACCGAGGATCAGTTCAGAGCGCAGGAAGCGACCGACACAGATAGTAGACGTGGTCGGGCGCGGGTCTTCTACTGAGGACAGCAGCATTGTCGGGACTGAAAAAGCGATAACTCATCACGCTTCGCAACGATTCAGGGGCTCGCCAAGAATCACCATGCCGTGGACGACTGAGGAGATTTCGTCGGGGCTGCAGCGGGCTTCACGATGGCCAGATCATCGAAAGCATTGTGGTTCAGCGGGTCTCACAACTGATGTTGGTGGAAGACTGATAAGCCAGCGTTGAGGTGTGCGATGGCGGCACCGGAGCATGAGGCAAGTCACAACGGGGCCCATGGTTGGTCGTCGAAGTGCTTGTCGAGGCCCGCAATCGATGGACAGAAGCAAACGGTCGTCCCCTGTGAAGACGGGAGGTCATTACTGGCACTGGGGCGGTTTACGACTGTTCGTCGATGCAGCGGCCGTAAGCCTTCGGCTTCTGCAGGGGTTCGGTGCTGGTAGTGCTCGGCTCAACTCCCCTGTGTCCCTCTTGCGTTTTCTTTCGGTGTATCCTTCTCCAAATGAATTGTCCACCGACCCACCTCGGACCTCCTGGTGAATCAAAGGACTTCTTCTCTTTTATCGTCTCCTTGTAAGTCTTCCCACGGAGAAGAAACGGGAGTGATTCTTGTTAAAGTTATGTCTCGAATTTGAGCCTAATAAATCGAATTCGATCTGAATTGTATTACGGAAATTTAGAAATCGCTGGAGCGTTGTGTCCACCGAAAGAGGAAATCAAATCTTGCTTCAACTTTGTTCCACGTGCAGAACAAAAGGAAAGGAAATATTCAATTTCCTGTTCGAAGTTTCGTGTAAGAGAAGTTGAAAAAGTTCAAAAAGCAAAAGGCAAGATTATTTTGGACTTTTGTGGCAGATTCTCTTTAGATATCACGTGGGCTTGGAGTTTCCTTCTTTAACTCATGCTGATGCCGTCCTATATATATGGAGGTGCATTAGTCGGACCAGTAAGAAGAAGAAAGAAAAAAAAAAAAGAGTGCGTTGCCAAATTGCTGCAAGTGATGCCGTGAGTGCAGTCAATCGTGGAAGCCGTCGTTGGTCGCAAAAGATCGTCCAGAAGCGCCGATTTCATTGAGTGCTTGAACAAAGGGAGTCTTGACGCACCGTTATACGAGTGTTCGGAGGAAGACTGTGACGATCATTGAAACGCCACACGAGTGCTTGAGAGAGTTTTATCAGTGGATTTTGTCAGCGGAATTATATCAAAAATTCAAGTGTCGAAATCGGTTAAATCTTGAAGTTAGACTTGTATTTTAATTCATTTGCGAAATTGAGAGATTATTTCGTTAGGAATTAGGGGTTAAACACTGTATGCGTTTTGGATATAATTGAGGCTAAGAAACACTAAGAACGTGTGAAATTCATGCTTATTCTATAGTGAAATTCGTTACTGGTCTCCCCGTAAACGTAGGTCTTTACGACCGAACCACGTATATCTAGTGTTCGATTTAATTTGCTCGTCATGTCTATTTATTTGATCGATTGCTTATTCCACCCAAAAATTCTCTCTCTGGCAGTACCTCTGTGGCCGTGAAAGTAATCCCATTTCATACGTACATGACAATCCCATATATAGGGGATGGCTAGGTTAGTGTCAATATTGGTGCGGCGCTCACTTTTGTGCTAATATATATATATATATATATATATATATTTAGATTGTGCCAAATCAAAGTAAAAGCGATCACTTTAATACTAAGAGCGAGAAATTCCAGCGACTTCACCGGAGTTGGCACTCAACCAATCGTATTTAAAAAAAAATTGGTACTTAAAAAGTAATCCAAAACCTATCACTTTAGTGCTAAATTGGGAATAAAACGATCATTTTAGTGCTAACGACAAGAAATTTCGAGAACTACTTAAATAATCATATATTTTAAAAAAATTATTAACTTCAAAATGAACGCCGTACATAAATATTTACACTTGAGGTGTCCTTATGCCCTTTTCGGATAACAAGATATAGTACCCCCATATATCTTTTAAACCTTATCATGGACCCAATATTCTTTTGGTTCCCCCACGTGTTCTCAATTTCTCATGTTTACGGGCCATACTCAATTATGCACAGAACCTAAAGTCCATCCGTCACCGATCTAATTAAATCGTAGTTGAATGCATGCTAAAAATTAAACTGAATTAACATGAATGATATTTTAAATAATTTTTTTGCTAGGGACTAAGGTTTGTCTCTAAAAAGTTTATGAAATTTATGATAAAAAAAAATAAACAAAAATAAAATTTAGGCGACAATAAGTGTCAACTCCAAAAATTAAATATATTTTGCGAAAACCACGAACCCTATATTACGATTTGGTGTGGACTTGAGAGAGTTAGAATTAGGTTAAATTAATAATTAACTTGATAATTTATTGGCCTAGGTTTTGATAGCGTGACAATTTAGGTCACGACAACCACTTTGATGTCTATGACGAACACCGAGATCTCGACCGGTGCAAGAAACTTTGCTTGTGGAGTATTCAGCCGGCGGGTCCCTGCACATTTGGACCTGATGGTAATAAGCACAATCTTTGCTATCCTTGGAACGTGGACTTAATTAGGAAGCCCATTGCTGGGAGCCTTGGCATAGTAGTTTCTTCCGTGCGATGTTCTATTCCTTTTGGTTTGTTGACGATCATGATTGGTCTTGATGAGATTGACGGACACGATTGCTTTGAGCTATTTGATGTGCAAAAAATGTGATCCATAACGAAGGATTGAGAATTACATGAACCAAAGTAAACATTATATGTGAATTTAAAGACCAACGTGGTAAAAGAAGAAGAATGAACGCAAATAAAGCATTTTCATGTAAAAATTAAACTAAATTATTGCCAACAATAAAAAAAAAAATTGTCTAGTTCGAGGCCACATTTGATTATATGCCACACTAAGCGGAGGGAGAATAATTTAATTTTACGAATGTGACTTCTATTTGGATTAGATCTAACTGGAATATTGGAAATGGAATATATGGAGCTGAACCGAAAGTAATTTATGGGCATGAACTGATTGAATGTCTATGATGATTAACTGTGAACAACCATAGAAAGGAGAAATTGTACAATTAATCATTATCGTCGCGTAAGAATTCCTTAATAAACAAGCCTCTATGCAAGGAATCCTGGTAGAGGGAGTCTTGACGACGGTGGATTCCAGCCACTGTAGAAGTCGTATTTGCCATCTTCGGTGTTCAATAAACACGGACCTTCTGGTAGGACGCTCCAAAAACACCGGTGCGCACATCTGTTGGAACTTTGATTCAAATTTTCATACGAAGTTGAATGAGAAATGGAGATTTATTTCGGTTCGTAATAGAAATGAAGAGTTGTTTCGTTTTGTCGAATCTTTTCAATGAAACAGTGCGATTTCGTGACGTTTCATCGAATTATTCCGATGAAATCGTGCATTTTCGTCGACAAACCTTTTCGACAAAGCAATATGTCTTTGTAACTCTTCGATTCACTCTTTATAAATAGAGTATTAACCATCGCATTAGAAATATATATTAGACACAAGCATTAGATATAACTTATATGCTCATCATTAATTCATCATCATTATCATTTAGTGTGATTATTTCGCAAACTTGCGTTCGAAGGAGTCCTTTGAAGACGTACCACTTCAGAGGAACGCAATCCATTCTATCTTAGAAGACAATTGTCCAAGAACTTTAGGTATCGGTTGAGAGGACAAATTTATCTTAAAGACACAACATGAATTCGTTAGGCCCGGATCATTCATCTGTATTCATACGACTTATTTGTGATTGGTTTCAGGTTTGTCTATCAACCTAATTATCTATACGAACATTAAGTTCCGCTTATAAGCGACAACAATTTTAATAAACGAACTACTACCCTCTTAGTGGATAACAATCTTAAGACAAATTTTGTGTTTTCCTATGTTGAGTTAGTATAGTTATTTTAGTTGTGCGTATTCTGTTCTGGCGAATTATTGTTAGTTACGTCTAATGAAAATTATATTTTATTACATACTTGGATTCTTCTCGATGATATGAGAAAAATGAATGATTGCATTCGATGTTCGATTCCATCATTGGCATGTGTTTGTGCACGGTGTTGCACTATACAAGTGCAGGATGTGGATGTGCGGCACATGGCGTTGTACATGAATAGTGAACAGTGAACAATGCACTTGTGTGGCTTACATTTTTACGCCACTTTTTTATTTATCATTGTGCCATGGATGTTTATTTTACGATCCTGTCATTATACATTTAGTTATTATTCTGTCATTTTCGAGTAATCTATACATACTTAATTACTTAAAGATTAGTCACAATATCTCTAATTATGTTAGATTGTATGTTTAGAATTTGGTTTCAGTTCAAAGCAAACTCGAACAATAGTAGGAGATTATGTTATTTTATATCCCGCAATTGATTTTTGTTGATGGATATAAAATTATTAGGATTCATATGAAATCATATGTACGTGTATTTTTCAAGGGTATGTTGGGCTATTTTCATGGTTTCGATATCGATAACGTATAATGCGTCTATCCCAACTCTTGAAGAGAAGTCAGAAAAGTTCAATGGTCTGATTTTTAAGAGATGATAATAGAAGACATTGTTCTATGTCATGACATTGAATTTGGCGAGATTCCTCAATAAGGATGCTCATAGGTAAGTTGGATGAAGAAGAGACGAATATGGAAATGATTGTTGCTGTAGATGTGTGGAAACATTTGACTTCCTGTGTCGCAACTAAATTCTAAATGGTCTAGACAATTCCCTCTATAATGTTTATAGCCGCTGAAATGGCTAAGGAATTATATGGAAAAGCCTGGATGAGAAATACAAAGCATAATATGATGGATTGAAAAGATTCATCGTTTGACAAGTTTTTGGACTTAAAGATGGTTGATTTCATAACCGTCCTAATTCAAGTCGTGAAAACTATAATAGATTATGCATAACATTCTTGTCAAAGATATGATTCTAAGTAAATCATTTCAAATGACTGCTTTTATTTAAAGGCTACCATAGTCTTGAAAAAATTTCAAGAATTATCTCAAAGTGTGGGGGCGAGAAATGTATGTATATTGGTAAGACAACTTCTCTCTAGTGAAATTATCACAATTGACTATGTGAAATCAAAGGATAATATTGCAGATCCATTAACAAAAGGCCTAACTAGAGAGATGATTGTGGAAACATCAAAGGGAATGAGTTTCAAGGCCATAAATAAGTCATCATAGCGGAAACCCTATCTAATTGACTGGAGATCCCAAAATCTAGGTTCAAAAGGACAAAAAAGTTATGAATACGGTGTAGAGTAATGTGATTTTTTCTATTTATTCCTATATAGGTAGTACTAATATGTGAAGGTTAAGCATAAGCTTTTAATGAATCTGAATCGAGTATGTGATATACTACACATTCAGAAATCACCTATATGAGTGGAAAGTGAGAGCCGCTTCTGTGAGAATTAAAAAGGTTGAATTCTCTAAAGCACTCATGAGACAAGGCGGTGTTCATAGCCAAAACGAACACAACAATGATAAGCAACTTTGTTTGATAGATAGTTGTGTGATTTTTATTCTCGAGGCTCACACCAAAGGTCGACAGTTCAAAGACATCAAGTCTACTGATTGACCAAGTAAGTCTGATAGATCTCACTAGCGAAAGCTCAAAGTCTCAGACTACTTATGTGACATTTCGAATTCTGACCCTCTCGAGGCTATTGAATGGAAGGATATCGATCAGTGTATTCTAGCTATAACTTGCTATGAGTTGGCCATTCTTGAGTTATCTGGCCAAAAGGGAAAGACTGACGTAGAGTCGGGTACGTGGACCTGAGAAATTTGAATGAGAAATGACACTTTGACCATAAAAATTGTCGAGGAAATATCTTGGGCCAGCAAAGATCGATTTAGGAACGATCATGGAATGTTTTGCTAGCGTTATATGTTGAACGCGGGTGATTCCTCTTAACCAATGTGTAATTTATGAAAATTTCCTAAATCGAATTTCGATGATCAGGATCAAAGGAACGAACGATAACCCTCACAATAACATGACAACCAAAATCGCCACGACATAAGAAAAACCCCAAGGTCAATATGCGTAGCGCCTGCAAGAATCGTCCGTCAGTTTCAGATAAACTGGAGTTACAGATAACGAGAGTTCGACATGAAATTGGACCTCGAGATTCGAGTATTATACATTGAGAAATTCCAATATTTAAATTGCAATGAATGTCGCCTCATCGAGGGTGGTTTATATTGAAAAAATGAAAGTTCGAACGAAAAGTATAAAATGACCATTTTGCCCCTCGATCTTTGGCCTTGCCTTAAGAAGTTTAGAACGTCATTTTAGTCATTCAATCCCCTATATATTCTACCGAAAATTGATGAAGATTGGTCAAGGGAAGTCAATGGTGGACAAGGCCTTCTAGAAGCAAGACAAGTGTCACTCTTTGAGGAAGACAAGTGTCACTATTTGAGAGAGTAAGCATTAATTAAACTTACCTAATCATCTTATTCTTGACCAAGCTCAATTATTGTGGAATACTCTCTCTCTCTCTCTCTCTCTCTCTCTCTCTCTCTCTTCCATTTGATCGGCCAAAACCCTCTCTCTCTTCATCATCATCATCATCTTCTTCTTCTTTTCCTCTCAGCCAAAAGGTTTTTCTCGTGGACAGACAAAAATTGATTCACTATTCCGGCCATAACTTTATCGTCCGCTATTGGATTGAGGTAAAACCATCACCATCTTAAAGTTTATCATCTTGCCATTCTAGTAAGGTATTACAAGCTTCATTTGATCTAGCCGTTTATCCCGTAGGTCTATTTTAGTGGGCAAAGGTTAAAATGGAGGCTGATTCTGATCAGTTTTGGGGAAAGATCTGTTTTGGGGGCTTCCAAACTTCAAATGACTTCAAATTTTGGGTGAGGTCTTCTAAACTCATATTTTTAAAGTTGGCTAAGCTTGAATTTTAATTTTAGTTGAGTTTTAATTGGTGTACATTGCTGATTTGTGGAGGTATTTATCGAGCAAATTCTGCTCGTTTGAGGACCGTGAAGGAACCGGGCTGTTCAAAGGTCTTGGGGGATTATTTTGCAACAAAACTCTTGATGAGCTTTCTAAACACATAGATTGAGGTCCTAGCAAGTTTATTTTATGAAGAATTAAGGCTTGAAATTGAGTTATGGCCTGATTGAGCGGTTTGAACCGAAAATCGATTATGTTTTATGGGTGGACCATTGCTGGCTGGTTCTGTTGGGGGCTAACTAAAGAATGTTCAGACTTCAAATTGGCTTGTAATGTCTTATAAGAAATGATGTGCTGTGTTAGTGGGAATTGTGTGAAGTGGATTGGAGTTTAGAAGTGAATTATGGCAAAATTGGTGCAAGAATCTCTAAATTGAGTTTTGCCTTGTATATGACCATGTGAACCGGACCCATTGAGGATTTGTTGGAGTGTTATTATGAGTTTAATTGATCAATAAGACGTCATGAATTGCCAATAATATGGATAATGAGAAATTGGATTAACGAAAGTGAGCATTCTATAGTTTTTTATTCAAGATTGGTAAATCTTTCTAAGTTGACGAAGGATTCTTGGCGAGTTCATACTTGTGACATTAAGGAGAGTCACTTTGTATGACATTGTGCTAATTGATAAAGGTAAGTGGTTCCTAAACCCTTACTTGAACCCTAGGATGCTACTGGATAGTTGTCTTGTGTAGCGTGATTATGCGATAAAAGCATAATGATTGATAGTGTATTATTGAATTGGCTGTGAACCGTGTTCTTGTTATTGAATTGGCTGTGAGCCCTGTTCTTATTATTGAATTGGCTGTGAGCCCTGTTACTGTTAAGGAATTGGCTGAAATACCTTTGTAGTGAATTAGCTATGGGCCCTAGTGATGACATCGCGATCGTGGGCCCTATCGGTGACATCGCGGCCGTGGGCCTTGGCGGTGATTTGGCTTGTAGCCCTATGAAATTATATCGCGGCTTTGAGCCTTGGTGATATATCACGACCGTGAGCCTTGGCGATAATGAATGGTTTGTCCCATTGAAGATAATATGTTTGTTTTAGGTTAATGTGTGAAGCATGGACTATAGCATGTGGTGTGTTCGTTAATGATTTGTTATGCAAATTATTCTGTGATAAATGATGCCTTGTTATGGAACTTGGCTATAGTGCCTATATTATTGCATTGGCTATAATACCTATGTTATATGAATGGGCTATAGTGCCCCACAATCGTTGGCCTATGGCCTCGGAGATCGCATAGGTTTGATGCCTCTAATGATATCGATTGGCCTGTGACCCCAATGATATCAGTTAGCAAAAGTGCTAGAGAAGTACATGGCGGCCTGAGAGCCGAGCGATGATTGATTGTGGTGACTCTGAAAGTCATGAGTGCTAGTTTATATACCAGGTACTTGAAGCATGAACACTTGAGGTTGATGATGTTTGACTGTGACTCCTAATTATGTCTATCTTGCTAAGATAGTTGATTGATGAATGCCTGCTTGTGGTACTGTTAAGTTGGTCTGGGGGGATTGATGTTCATGTCTAGGTTTAGGTTTCACTTATTAAGATTTATTTCTCACCCCAGTAGGGATTTAACTTTCTCAAGTTCCAAGCGAAGGAAGCCCAAACATTTCAAGGATTGGCATTCGAGGAAGTAGGTAATCAAATGTATTTAGGACGTTGGGTGACATTAGAGATTGTATATTATTTGGTGCATGTAGAAATTAAACGATTAGCTTTGATCATTGAATCGAATTGAGGTGTATTTTATGGATTCGAGAAGGTACTATTTTCCCATCCTAAGTCATCTTGATTATAATTATGTGTGGAGTAGTTTCTTGCTTTTGCGTTTATACGATTTGTGAACATGAAGGTCGTGGGATCCTGTGAAATTAATGAAGATCAATGGTCTAGTGGGATGTTTGCGTGCTCGTAGGGCTCGGGACGTGACATCCCTATTTAAGTGGTATCAGAGCAAAGTCTACTCAATCTAATGTGATTGAGGTTTGGAGTGATAAGGAGTGATGACTTGAGGACAATTAGCTAGTGAGACCTTTAGGATTAAGCATGGATTACTGAATCTTGAGGATTATAAGATTAAAATTGTGAGGTATTTTAATGGCCCCAGTGTCAATTTAATAGACAATCTTGAGTGATTTTATGATTAAGGCTCACAAGGAAGTAAGTAGAGATTGAAGAGTCATAAACCTGGATTTGAGGTTGCTAGAGAATAGCTTATGAATGAAGGATTATGATTATGGTTTGTCAATGACCTAACTTGGGAAGTATGAATTATAAAGAGACGATTGGTATTAGTGTGTTCAGGCTTGAATTGCATTGTATCTTGATGATTTAGTTATCAATTGCTATTGACAATCTTGGATGATATGAGATGAGATGCATACAAGGGAGCGAATAAGAAATATATGGATTAAAGACTAGTTGTAATCGAGTGCATATAGATATGATTGGAATAACTAAACTTGAGGTATATAGTTGAATATAGGCAATTAATCTATGAGATACGATGGTCATTGATGGAAGCAGAGGTTTTCTATATTTAAGGCTTGATGTGGAAATGATTGTGGTATGACAAGTTGTGAGAACGAACATGCTGCACATGTATTTGTGGTTATGAAATGAAAGCTGATGAGGGTGCATGCATGGGCTTATCGCGGTTGGACTTAATAAACTGTCGCTTGGTATGAGACAAGTGGATGAGATACCTATAAACTGTAATGAAGCATGGTATGAGACGTGTGGAACGGGGCTTTCTCCGTAAATGTATAACTTGGGACAACCTGCAACGGTCAGGTCTAATGAGGGCGGGGAGTGATCGTCGGGACAGAGAGGTCCGAACAATGAGCGGTTCCTAGCAGGCTTTGAATATGGCAAGAGGCGGGAATGACCCAAGTCATAACTCAAAAGGGAAAGTCTAGGTAGCAGGTTGAGTCCAATTGTGGTTAAGAGATGTATGGCACGAGATTGATTCTCAACGTGATTGCTCACAAGTGGCACGGCATGTGTAATGACGCTTGTGATTGACATGATTAAAAAATTCGTGCTTGGCAGAGGATACCATTTGAAAAAAAAGTGATGTTTCTGGTGGGCCTATTAAGCGTGTTTTATGATTGGCATCGTGCGATTGGCTTGGCCGAGGTCTAACTAAGAGATTAGACGGCATATGGGTTTATACCCGTTGAATTGATATCTGTTGAGAATGAGATAGCCTGTCGTATTTGTGACAGAGTGGTAGATGCCTTTAGGCTGAAAGTGTGAGCTACTGACACAGTGATTTGCTGTCTTGATGCTTGTTTGATAGTTGCCTAGTTGAGGCTTGCTTAGTAATGGGCTGTTGACTAAAAAATGGCCTTGTTGAGGCTGGTCTATCGAATAGTCATTGACTAATGAGGATCTGAAATCTGTGGGTAATGGACAACTAGTTGAGAGTTGTTTGGGAATCATTGGATGGTTGATAATGATGGATGATGAGATGAGCAGTTTGAGACTGCAAGATTTGAGTAGGTGATTTAAGTCTTTGATTCCTAAAGGGAATCATAGTGGTTTAAGTGACATGAGAACCTAATGACGTTGAACGACCTAAGTATGGTTGTAGAAGAGTATTGGGCTCGAGTATGTAAGATATGGGAAGATTCAAAAACTGAGATGAATCATGAAAATTGAGTAAAGATGAGCGACTGGAATATGATTACTAGCAGAGCGGATGGCTCGATTTTGTTAATCACGTAAGACCCAAGAGTTGAATGGGTTGTGAGAACTTTAAATGGAAATGAGAAAATTTATTGAGTAGGCAGGCTCGTGAGGAGTTGCCATGATTGCCTAAGTCACTGTGGTGACAGATGCTAGTGTTGTGAATTAAATGATGGAAGTCACGAGAAAGGTAATTCTGGGTTATTTCATTCATGAGAAAGGTGAATGTGTGGGAACAACCACGAGAGTTTTGAAAAGCTTGTGAAGCTGTGAGTAAGATTGAGATTGATCGAGTTTGATGGAGGGATGAGATTTGAAATTGTCTCCCTCTGGTTTGGGGATCTTGATAAGGAAACCTTAGAGGTTTTGCGTACACCGAATAAAGAAAGTGACCCTAGCAGTTACTAGCCTTAAGAGGCTGTTGATAGTTGTTGAAAGGCTACCAAAAGAAAATTTTTCTTCAAAAGCATGAGATTTGCTTGGACTACCTCTGTTGAGTTGTTTGACGGAAAATATTCTCCTGGGATTGCTTGATAGCAAAGGTAGTTTGAATCTTGATAATTTTGTAAGGATCAGAGGATGATTGACCAATGTGAGACAGAGTTCTCAAGGTCCCCTAAGTACATTAAGAGTGGTCGAAGACTCTTGAATAAGATAAGTAAATCTCTAATTGGATTGAAACCTGAGAGCCTTATGGCTAATTGATGTTCCTGATTTTGAGGAACTATAATGGATCTTAATGAAGGGAGAAAATGAACAGAAGAAATATGAGTGAGAGAATTCCTGCTTATGGATTACGAGCAAAGAGATGTTAATTATGGAATATGGAACGTGCCTACGTGAAAAGGTTGATTACCTGGGCGTAATACCCATGTTGGAAAATGGGTAGTCTGTCTCTTCTGTTGTGGAAGGAATCGAGGAAAAAAATCGGCATGCTAGTTTGCCTAGAATTAATAATTTCCTGGGATCGATCGATTGAACTGGAACCATGAGAAATGAAATCATGAGTTGTTGTTTCCTAAATAATAGGGCGTTGTTCTTAAAGGGCGATTGTACCATGAAATGGTCGTTGATGGAAAGAAAAGTGAACGGGCTTAATAGTCTTGACTGATTGTAATTCTAATGAATGATTTAGTGAGCGAAAAGAGCATTTAGAGAATACTTGCAGAGTGATTTGGGGTAATCAAATTGAGCATTCGATATGTAAACTGGTGGAGACCAAGGACGAACGGATATTGTCACTTGAGATGATTGAGTTATGGGAAGGAGAATGTAAAAGCATGGTGGCATTTGAATTCTGGAGTAAAGATATCGCCGTTGGCACAGACTCCAAAGTTGACGTCCTATGAAATGGGAAGGACAAGGTAGATTTGAAATAAACGGATGCCACAAAAGTGTATAATTTCCTTCATAGGGTAAGAGACCCTAACGTGAAAAGAAGAGAATATTCTAATTGCCATGATGTTAAGGTTGAGCGTTTGGACTAACAAGGAAGATATAAAGTTTGAATGATTCTTGGAAGTTAAGTCTGAGAGACTGTCCTATAGACAACGTTGAATTCCAGGATGATGTCGATGTTCAATTGAATGGATAGAATTGGGATAAGATTGCATTAGCGAGTTGTGGTACTCATAAGCTAAAGCACTAATGCTTATTGATGAAAGAGTGATAAAAATTAACAAAACGTTGTGTAGTCCAAGTGGAGACCTATAACAATAGAGAGCTAAGGTCTGAGCTCTCAAGTGAAAAGTGTAAGGAACAATGTGAAAGATTTGATACATGGTAGAAAGAAACTGATGATAGTTTAAATGAGTATCAAAGGGATAATTGGATCGGCGGTTACCGTCTTGAGAGATGAGGATTTGACTCATTTAATGAGTCATGAGAAATATGAACAGCTTTTGAGAGTGTCCTATGGACTCTAAGGAGATGCTCTTTATATGCTGATGTGAAGAGCACGAGCTATGGATCTGATGAGGTAAGATTTCTCAGTCGTGAAATTCCTATGGAGCCTTTGAGGATTTCAATAAGTGATTAATCGACTAGAGTCGATGTGAGTTTCTGAAAGTTGAAATTTCTAGAAATTGGTGAATTATTACAGACGGATTGTGGGAAGTTTCCCCACAAGATTTGTTCCATTAGTGAAATAGACTAAGGATGAGACGTAACATGAATGGATGAATGAACGTGAAAAGAGTTTTCGGAGACTTGAGTTAAGCTGATAACTACGTTGTTTATGGCTTTTCCGGTTGGAAAGTGAAAAGCTTATAACGGTCATGATGACGTGATGCAGAATGGAATTTGAGGCGTAATCAGGCGATTTGAAATGGATATTGCTTGTACGCCGTGACTATAATGCCATATGAGTTGGAATGCTTAGAGCATGATTGGAGTTGGTTTGGGAATATCTTCGTGACAAAGTTTGGGAAACATTGTTTGGGAGGAAGAACATTTCAATTTTATATCTAATCCAAAAGATATCGAATAGTAGTTTCTTGAGAGGAATTGATGAGAAGCAACGTCGATGGATGAGATTACTTACGAATACGGGAGCGTTGCTCATGTAAGGAAAGAACTCCCAACTATGTGAACTGCGAGAGTAGGGAACGTTGACTGCTCCAAAGGGATTGAAGGGAAAGTATAACCGTTGCAAGCTAGTGGATTAATTGGTCATTGGAGAATCTCCAATATAATTGAGGAAAAGCTATTAAGGACTTAATCATGAGTTTGCCTGAGAAGTCGAGAAGTTTAGGGTTCGATTTGGACAATCGAGGGAAAGTTAATGGAACTTGTGTGTTCTTAATAGTGCAACATGACGTTTGAATTGGATGATCATGCCAATTGATAAAGGCACTCAAGGAGTGCGATTTCATGACTGTTGGCCAATGATCGTGACAGAAAACAATCTTGAATCTATTGCGGCGTTCTGGAAAAAGCCTTCTGGCAAGGCATTTGAACAGCGAGATTACAGTATGATGTACATATTATTCTCGGACCATTGAACGAATTGAAAAGAAGATCCGAATGCTCGAAGGTGTATCACCGATAGATATTGTGAATGTCGGAAGAGAATAGGGAAAAGCAAGTATAAGTTAAGGATTAAGGGAACAAGTCCTAGAGGAATACGACTTTTTTCAGAAAATACAAGTGGGAACGTCAAGTAATGGGAGGATCTACTTTGGAGAATGATGATGCAATGAGGCGTCAATACCCCATAAGATTGGATTATTAGAAAATGGCAAATTTCGAAGATGAAATTTCTTTAAGGAAGAAGAATTGTGACATTACAAATTCCAACCCTCTCGAAGTTGGCCACTATTAAGTTATCTGACCAAAAGGGAAAGACTGACGTAGAGTCGGGTATGTGAACTTGAGGAATTTGAATGAGAAATGACACTTTGACCATAAAGATTGTTAAGGAAATATCTTGGGCCAGTAGAGATTGATTTAGGAATTATCATGGCATGTCTTGCTAGCGTTATACGTTGGGACGCGAGTGATTTCGCTTAACCAATGTGTAATTTGCGAGAATTTCCTAAATCGAATTTCGACGATTAGGATCGAAGGAACGAACGATAACCTTCACAATTACATGACAACCAAAGTCACCACGACTTAAGAAAAACCCCAATGTCGATATGCGTAACGCCTGCAAGAGTTGCCCGTCAGTTTGAGATAAACTGAAATTACAGTTGACAAGAGTTCGACATGAAATTGGACCTCGAGATTTGGATATTGGACATTGAGGAATTCCAATGTTTGAATTGCAATGAACGTCGCCTCATCAAGGGTGGTTTATACTGGAAAAATGGAAGTACAGAGGAAATGTGTAAAATGATCATTTTGTCCCTCGACTTTTGGCCTTGCCTTAAGAATTTAGAAGGTAATTTTAGTCATTCAACCCCCTCTATATGCTGCCGAAAATTGATGAAGATTGGTCAAGGGAAGTCAATGGTGGACAAGGCCTTCTAGAAGCAAGACAAGTGTCACTCTTTGAAGAAGACAAGTGTCACTATTTGAGAGGGTAATCATTAATTAAACTCATCTAACCATCTTATCCTTGACCAAGCTCAATTATTGTGAAAAATTCTCTCTCTCTCTTCTTCCATTTGGTAGGCCAAAACTATCTATCTCTTCTTCTTCTTCTTCTTCTTCTTCTTCTTTTCCTCTCGACCGAACGGTTTTTCTCGCGAACAAACAGAAACCGGTTCACTGTTCTGATCATAACTTTGTCATCCGATATCGGATTGAGGTAAAACCACCGCCATCTTAAAGCTTATCGTCTTTCCATTTTAGGAAGGTATTATAAGCTTGATTTAGCTCATCATTTTGTCCCGTAGGTCTGTTTTAGTAGGAAAAGGTCAGGATGGAGGCTGATTCTGACCAGTTTTGGGGAAAGATCTGTTTCGAGGGCTTTGGACTTCAAATGGTTTCAAATTTTTGATGAGGTCTTCTAAACTCATAGTATTAAAGTTAGTTTAGATTGAATTGCAATTTTAATTGATTTTTTATTAGTGTACATGGCTGATTTGTGGAGGTATTTACCGATCAAATTTTGCCCGTTTAAGGACCGTGAAGGAACTAGGTTATTCGAAGGTCTTGAGGGATTTTGCAACAAAACTCTTGGCGAGCTTCCTAAATACATAGATTAAGGTCCTAACAAGTTTATTTTATGAATAGTTAAGGCTTAGAATTGAGTTATGGTATGATTGAGCGGTTTGAACCGAAAATCGATTCTGTTTTGTTGGTGGACCATTGCTGATCGGTTCTATTGGGGGCTGATTAAGGAGTGTTCAGACTTTAAATTGGCTTATAATTTCTTATAAGATATGATGTGAGGTGTTAATGGGAATTGTGTGAAGTAGATTGGAGTTTAGAAGTGAAATTATGGCAAAATTGGTGCATGAATCTCTAAAATGAGCTTTGCCTTGTACATGGCTGTGTGAACCGAACCCATTGAGGGTTTGTGGGAGGATTATTATGCGTTCAATTGATCAATAAGACATCATGAATTGCTAATGATATGGCTAATGAGAAATTTGATCAATGGAAGTAAGCATTCCATAGTTTTTGATTCAAGATTGATAAATCTTTCTAGGTTGACAAAGGATTCTTGTAGAGTTCATACTTGTGGCATTAAGGAGAGTGACTTTGTGTGACATTGTGCTAATTGATCAAGGTAAGTGGTTCCTAAACCCTTACTTGAACCCTATAACGCTACTGGATAATTATCTTATCTAGCGTGATTGTGCGATAAAAGCATGGTGATTGACATTATGTTATTGAATTGGCCGTGAATCCTGTTCTTGTTATTGAATTGGCTGTGAGCCCTGTTCTTGTTATTGAATTGGCTGTGAGCCCTGTTACTATTAAGAAATTGGCTGAGATGCCTTGATAGTGAATTGGTTGTGGGCCTTGGTGATGACATTGCGGCTGTGGGCCCTGGCGATGATTGGTGATGACATCGCAACCGTGGGCCCTGGCGATGATTGGCTTGTAGCCCTATGAAATTATATTGCGGCTTTGAGCCTTGGCGATATATCGCGACCGTGAGCCTTGGCGATAACTAATGGTTTGTCCCATTGAAGATAATATGTTTGTTTTAGGTTAATGTGTGAAGCATGGACTATAGCATGTGGTATGTTCTTTAATGATTTGATATGCATATTATTCTATGATAAATGATGCCTTGTTATGGAATTTGGCTATAGTGCCTATATTATTGAATTGACCATAATACCTATGTTGTATGAATGGGCTATAGTGCCCCGTAATCATTGGCCTGGGGCCCTAGAGATTGCATAGGCTTGTTGCCTTTGATGATATTGATTGGCCTATGGCCCCAGTAATGTCAGTTGGCAAGAGTGCTAGAGAAATACATAGCGGCCTGAGAGTCGAACGATGATTGATTGTGGTGACCCTAAAAGTCATGAGTGCTAGTTTATGTACCATATACTCGAAGCATGAACACTTGAGGTTGATTATGTTGGACTATGACTCCTAATTATGTCTATCTTGTTAAGATATTTGATTGATGAATGCTTGCTTTTGGTATTGTTGAGTTGGTCTAGAGGGATTGGTATTCAAATCTAGGTTTAGGTTTTACTTATTGAGATTTATCTGACCCCAGTGTGGGCTTAACTTTTTCAAGTCCTAGGCGAAGGAAGCCCAAACATGCTAAGGATTGGCATTCGAGGAAGTAGGTAATCAAACGTATTTAAGACGTTGGGTGACATTAGAGATTGTATATTGTTTGGTGGATGTAGAAATTAAACGATTAGCTTTAATCATTGAATCGAATTGAGGTGTATTTTATGGATTCGAGAAAGGTACTATTTTTTCGTCCTAAGTTACCTTGATTATAATTATGTATGGAGTAGTTTCTTGCTTTCGTGTTTATACAATTTGTGAATATGAGGGTCTGGGATCCTGGGAGATTATTGAAGATCGACGGCCTGGTGGGATGTTTGCATGCTCGCCGGATTCGGGGCATGACAACTTATCTCGATGCAACGTTCTTTCATGGAATATTCGCACATTGCATGTCATGCATTCATGGAAGGTTTTGATAATTGAACTTTACATTCATGTGGGGGATTGTTAGAAATTTTTCACAAAGTCCCATAAGAAGTTGAATGAGAAATAAAGAGCTGTTTCAATTCATAATCCTTCATCGATGAAATAGTAAGATATCGTAACGTTTCGTCGAAACTGTACGACTTCGTGACGTTTCATCAAATACTTTCGACGAAATCGTGTATTTTCGTCAACAGACCCTCTCGACGAAATCGTATGTCTTCGTAACTCTTCGCTTCACTCTATATAAATAGAGCATCGACCACTGTATTAAAAAACGAGGATTAGACACGAGCATTAGATGCAACTCATTTATTCAACATTGTCATTATTTTGTGCGACTATTCCGCGAAGTTGTGTTCGAAGGTTACCTTTGAAACAAGTACCAGTTTCGAGGAAATGCGATTCATTCTATCTTGGGAGGCAATTGTCCAAGAACCTTGGATATCGGTTGAGGGGACAAATTTATCTTAAGGACACAACGTTATTTTATTGGACTCGGATCATTCATCAACATTCTGCCTACTCATTTGCATTAACTGGAGGTTAGTCCATCAATTACAATTTTGATTATACGAACATAGGCGATAACAACATCATCCTAAATCTCTACGTTGCACACAAACATCAAAGTAATGAAATTGACTTGGCCACTCGAAGCTGCAGAAGAAGAGAGCCACTCTTACAAGCACGTTGGGCTAAAATTCAAAGGACCAAAATGTGTTGGGAGAAAGCAATTGGATGTCGAGGTCGTCGTCCTTGGATTTGCAGTGGACCTGATAGGCACCTCTCCGGGCAAGTTGTTAAAGATTCGAACGTGAACTCTAGAAGGCTTAAAGAAACCATCGAGTTCGGCAGCTTCACACACAAAGCAAAACAACACGAGGGAAGCCAAGGACACCAAGATGAGCCTTTGTCTGAGAGAGCAGTGACAAAAGAGTCTTGGCAATCAACTTTATTTAAACGAGGAAGATGATGTTTGTTTTGTGAAGTGAAAGAGCTCAATCAGAAATTATTTTTGGGGCTATTTCCACTCTCTTATTTTATTTTATTTTTACTAGGGAAACAAAATTAGCCTTAATCATGGCAACTAGATCTTACACAAAATAAATTTAAAAAAATAAAGAAAATAAATTTGGGGCTACCACAATAAATTATTATTGAATGATTAAGGGCAATTTTGTCTCTTAAGTGGAAATGGAGTGGATTCAATATGTATAGTGTGGAAATAGCTCCGTTCAATTATTTTTATTCCGAATTAAGTGGATGTGTTATCAATGAGTACCAAGTTGTACAATAGAGTCTTTGCCTCTCTCTCTTTTTTTTTTTGGGGGGGGGGGGGGGGTTGTTAATCAACGTGCGTTCACCAAATTGGCGGGAACATCCTTTCCAGTTTTTCTTAATTGGACAGATCTACGCACAAAAAAAGAAAGAAAATCTTGAAATTGGATTGCCTACCTACTTGCTTCCACATTCTAGGGCTATTTGTGCATGTGCTATGGCATGGGCTTGGGTAATCTGTTGGTATACTTTACTTTTGTTTTCGATTTGCTCAGATCTGGTCATTTTGAGTTCCTTAAATGAAAATCTAGATATATTTTTCGTTTAAAAGAGAAAATCTACTGAATTTTAATTGTTAGAAAATATATATAGCATAACCAAGTCCGCTCTCGTCCGATAAAAGAAAAGTCCCCTCTTGAATTTTTAAGTTTGTAATCTCACATTTTACTTCACCTTTTATCAACCCATAATAGTTCAATGATAGTTCATAAGGAAAACCAATAAGAGTATGATCAATGTTACTGATGGCAGCGCGCAATAGAAGTTCGATATCTATACCCAAGTAGGTCGCCAAGAGGGAGTCCAAGTCGAGCCTGTTAAATATATTCAATAGGACTCACCTTCACTTAAAAGTTTAAGACAATGAGTTATAGGCCAACTAAGATATATTAGCTGCTCAAAACTACATCAATTCTCTTATGGATGGATTCTCTAATACAACTCCATGTGCATCTTGTCCTAACAAATCTTCCCTTTGCGTGTGAGCTTCAGTGTTAGGTTTTCTCTCCTTCAATCCAAGTATGCTTTTGCATCAACTTATTTCAAGTTGAATCTCCAAGTAATTTCAATGCACCCATGCAACTATGACCGCAACCAATCAACATCAACTGTGAACTTGGGATAGCATCATCTAAGGTCTCCATCTTGTGTCTCCACACCAAATGTCCATGGTTTCTTCTCGCATCACCACTTGCATTACCACGCCAACTATCCATGGTCTCTTCTCGCAAGGCCAACTATAATGGAAATTATTTTCCACCCGAAACAAACGTCAGTCATGAGAGATTTCTTCCTTGAAATATTCACTAAAAACTGAAACAGATTGACCCACCAATCAACTATTAGCTCTAATACCATTTGTTAGAAGTGCACAGCAAAAATCAGATAACGTCACATAGAGAGATCACTAAGAAGGAGCCAAAGTTCGAGCCCACTACTATATCTAGTTATACTCATCTTCATTTAAAAGTTTAAGCCAATTAGTTATGGGATAAACTGTTCAACACTGCATCAGCTCTCTAATATGAGATTTCTCAAATACAACTCACACGTGCATTCTAACAGTTACAACTGATAGGGTTTGGGACCATTCGCTCCAGCTTGGCAATTCGTAAAACCGATTAGGGAATTTCAATCGCCCCTCAAAAGCGTCATGACAACTTCGATTTGTGATGATTCCATGATTATCTCGTTATCGAAAATACGAATGTCACTTTTATTTGAATTAGAGTATTGGGTGAGTTTTTTTAAACTTAATTGGCATAAATTGGACTGATTGAATGTCTACAATGTTACAAACTAATTGAATCATTATCTCAAATCATCTAGATGTGAATAGCTATTTAAAAAAAGGTAAATCATTCCATGAATCGATATGAAATATTATAACAATTTGATAGCATACATGCCTCTATGCCAGGGATCCTTGTAAGGAGCCTTGATAATGGCAAACTCCAATCTTTGCAGTTGTGTTATTTGCCACAATCAAAAGAATCACCAAAAAGTCCTGAATATATTATAATTACATCAATTCAGTCTTAAATTCTTTATTTTTTTTTGTCAATTGAGTCCTAAAACTTGTGGATTTTGTGCCTATTGAGTCCATCAGACTGGAAATTGTCAATGTGGCACGACCGATACTGATGTAGATAATTTTTAATAATATTTTAACATTTTTATCGTTTTAATTATTTTTAAAAAAAATTAATTTTTTCCTTTTTCTTTTCTCTCTCGTTCTTTTTTGTCATCTTTTTCTATCGGCTAGTTTCTAGCCCCGATAACTGGCTAGAAACGAGGCCGGTGAAGCTGGCGAGGTCGAGCCTCACCATACGAAAACAAGGCTCGCTCTCGCCAGTGGTCGACTGGAGGAATAAGCTAAAGAAAAAGAAAGGAAAGAAAAAAAGGAAAATAAATAAAAATTATAAACTTCAAAAAGTATTAAAATAGTACATAAAACTGCTACATTAGTGTCGGCCAGCCAAACTTGGCCAGATGGACTGAATTGATAGAAACGCAAAAAGATATATGACAATTGAAAAAAAAATTATTTATGATGGAACTAACGCATGGTCGAGTTGATTAAACGATGGACTATTCCTTGTTAGGTCATGGTTCAAATCTCTCAATTCGCGCTCTGTGACTTAAATGGGGGTCACGGTTGGTGATTGTTGTCACGCCCCAAACCCGGCGAGCACGCAAACATCCCACCAGGTCGTAATCAAGATATGCCATCTAGGATCCTTCGATCCTCACGTTATCATATCGTATACATGCAGAAGTAAGAAACTACTTCGTACACAAATAAAATCAAGATGACTTAGGACAAAATAAATAGTACACTTCTCAACCTATAAAATACACCTCAATTCGTTCCAATGATCAAAATTAATCCACTAAACAATACAAAGACTCTAATATCACCCAACGTCTTAAATATAGTTGATCAACTACTTTCTGGAATGTCAATCATTGGCAAGTTTGAGGTTCCTTCGCCTGGAACCTGAAAAAATTAAGCTCCCACTGGGGTGAGATATAAATCTCAATAAGTGAAGCCTAAACCTAGACTTGAACACTAGTCCCCCCAGACTATGCACAAATGCCGCTCAAATGCAAAATAACAAATAAAGCAACAACATAAGGCAACAACGATTCAAATATGGCATCAAATGACAGCAATACCAATAATCAAGCATGGATAAGCAGCACAAACAACCACCCTCAACTTCAGGGTTCCAAGCTCAATGTACAAGCACATGCACTTTGATACACCACTGCCATCACTTTTTCATCCACCCACATACTTCTCTGGCACTTTTGCCATCTGACATCACTAGGGCCACATGTTAATCGATGTCCTTGTACCACTAGGGCCACAGGCCAATCGGTACTTTCAAGGCTTACAACCATTCAATGCCACCGAGGCCATAGGCCAGTCGGCATTCTCATTCGAGTTCACTACTCATCGATACTATTGGAACCACAGGCCAATTGATATCCTCAATATCTTTTAAACTCACCACCACTCAATACCACTGGGGCCATAGGCCAATCGGTATTCGCATCATCGCTCACAGTAAAATCACACTCGATACCACTGGGGCCACAGGCCAACGATCGCTGGGGCACTATAGCCCTTTCATAATAAGTCGACACCATAGCATTATAACCAATTCATAACATAGGCATCTCAGCCAATTAAACAATCAAGGCTCAATAGCCAAATATGTCATCAAGGCATGTCACAGTTCAATGATCATGTTATGCCATTCAAGTCATGAAATCTAATGCTCAATCAGGCAATTCAATCCATAGGCTCCATTAAGCAATCAAATCACTCAACCACTCTATTCGGTAGCGCCATAATGTTCAAGTAAGGGTTTAGGAAACACTTACCTCGCTTGATTAGCAAAACTTCACATCAAGTAACTTCCTCAATGCAATAAGTATGCAATCCCTAAGAATTTCTCATCAACCTAGAAAGGTTCACCAATTTTGGATCAAAAAGCTATGGAGTTCTCACTTCCATTAACCCAGTTTCTCATTAGCCATATCATAGGCAATTCAAGACACCTTATTGACCAATTGAACACAAATCAATACTCCCACGAACCCTCAATGTGTTTGGTTCATATGATCACATACAAGGCAAGGTATAACTTCGGGGTTCATGCATCAATTTGCCCATAATTCACTCATAACTTCCAATTCACTTCACATACTCCTCATTAACACCTCACATTACATCTTATAGATCATTGTGAGTCAAACTGTAGTCACACCACCCTTTGATCAACCCCCAACAGAACTGGCCAGCAAGGGTATCCACAAAACAGAACTGGTTTCGGGTTCAATCTGCTCAATCAACCCATAAATCAGTTCCAACCTTCAATACATCACAAAACCAATCACCAAATCTTAATCTACATGTTAAGGGAGTTCACCAAAGATTTGAAAGTAAAATAACACCTCAAAGCCTTTGAACAGCCCGGTTCCTCCACGGTCCACAAATGGGCAGAATTTGCTCGGTATAAACCTCCACAAACCATCCATGTACACCCATAAAAAATCATATAAAACCTTAATTTCAACTTGCTAAACTCTTATACTATGAGTTTAGAAGAGCTCACCGAAAATTTGTGGCCATTTGGAGTCCAAAAGCTCTCAAAAATTGTTCCTCTCCAAAATCGGGTCGGATTTTGACATTTTTCCCACTCAAATAGACCTACGGAACGGTTGTGCCAAATTAATCTCATTGTCATGCCCCGCACTCCGGGCACGAGCGTGTGACTCCATGCAAGCACAGACTCTCTCGAGGTTCCAAGATTCACATTGGTCGAGAGGTGAACCATATCGATAGCAAGCGGAAGCGATAATAAATAAACTCCTCTGTACAATAATAAAAAGGGACTTGGGTAATGAGAATACCAATAAATACATAAGTTCCCAAATGTTCATACAAGAGCATGGCGAACAAAATCTGCTGGTCAGTAGGGGTGACATGGTAAGTGCAAAAGAGGGTCATCATCATCTTCAAAAAGAAACGGGCATCGAGGTCACCATCAAAATATCATACCAGAAACAGAAACTCCTAAGTCGAGCTACTAGAGTCATCAGTATCCTCGGCATCTTCAGATGGCTCGTACTCCGAGAGTGTCTCAAAGCAAACCTCCACGGTGTACTCGAGTGTCTCGTCAGTAGACGGCTCCACCTGGTCGTCCTCGATAGCCTCAATCTCGATGACCTCGTTAGTGTCCTTCAGGATTGAGGTCCTCTCAAGTACGTTCCTCGAGTCAACTACTGACCCCTCGGCCTCCACTGAATTTCAAACGGGATGACACCAGTTAGGGATTACCCCACGGAGTACCTCGATTAGCTTCAGTGGTCCCGTGGAGACATTCCCTACCTTTATAAACCAGGTCTCATATCTATGAAGCTTCCAACTGCTTCCATCCTCGTCAACCCAAATCACGGTACATTTCCTAACGTACACAGCTCCAAGTCCTTTCGAGAACTCCTCAAAATATACTGACATCTCTTTTGAGTCACCAAATCGGATTGGCTACATGTTCACAACTTAGGATATGAAATGGGGTCCCACAACAGGGTGAGATTTACATCTCAGTAAGGTAGGTCCTAACTAGGTTAGGCTGACCATACACTCAAGCAAATGCAATCACAAACAGATATGTACAAGTAATCACATGAAGCATTCAATTGTCATTAAACAACATATGTATGTCAAACATGCAGTTTTGGCATCAAATTACATCATTAGGATTGAACACACATTGCCAAGCCAGATTACACCTTCCACTTCTCCATGCCTCCTCATTATCACGCCCGCGTTTAGAACGCCTCGGGCTTGGTCCGTATAAATACGCCTCAGACCATCTCATTGACAAACTCGCGCGAACACATCAGGTTTTCAATTTCACTCCAAGCCTATGTCGACACATCTCAACTCCGTCCCGTGTTTCAATGTATCAAAACTATGGCCAGCTCAACCCTGCATCTCGTACGCCTTAGGATGCCATTCAATTCAAACCCCACGCCTCAGCGCTTCAAGGCATCCATCCATACAACACCGCGTCTCGTACGCCTCAGGGTGTCACACATTTCTCAGACATGCCATAAGCTCATTTTATTTCATAACACATAATTAAGTGCAAACTCATACATGAACAACACACCTATGGCATGCGAGGCAATCAAATTCAAATGTCAAAAGCGACATTCATTTCATGACACAAGCACTGTCAAGCGTGCAAGTCATCTATACCTCTCAATAACGCACAAAGAACGATCTTGCCATAAACTTCTAGGAATCAATCCAAATCACACTCAATTCACCCAATTAAGTCTAATTCTCCTAGCCAAGGTTTAAAAACTCCTTACCTCAAACTTAATTCAGCTTCAAGGTTTGTCAAAACAGGACAGCCGTATAACCCTAGGGAATTCCAATCAAATTGTCAATTCTCTTGCTCCAATTACCAATCCATGTAACATAAACCTTATTGACATGTTCATCAACATCCTAGCACGACTCAATGATGAATTTAGAGCTCAATTTCAACACCAACAGCCTCCCACAGGAACGGCATGCACAGAACCAAAACAGGGCATTTTCAGTTTTGTGCATATCCCAACTATTCAGCCCTTAAACTAACTTAAATCCTCAATTTAGCCACTAATCTACTTACTAATATGTAGTTCTAAGGGATGCGAAGTCTCACCAAAAATTTGAAGCCAAGGCGACGCCGGGAAGTCCTTGAACGGCGCCGGTTCCTCCAGGTATTCAATCAATCAGTTTTCTTCCCTTCAAACACATGACCCATTTGGGGTCAAAACTCCATTAAATTTACCCAAAATTTTTACCACAACTTAGTCTATGTGTCCTCTAAATGTCCACAAAGTCTGGTAAAAAAATTCAAAGGTTTCGAGGTTCTATGAAGCCTAAACCATGGCTTACCTCTATCTGCGACGGTTTCCATCGACTTCTGGGAAATTGGCCGGCCGGAGGTACTCAGGTGGTCAAATGGCTTGCTTCCACTTGGAGAATGTCAGCAAGAGAATGAGGAAGGGACTAGTGATCGATTTAGGTCCAGGCGGTGGCTGGAGGTGGCGGAAGGGAGTGACAAACAGCGGCGACAGAATTGATCGGCCTGGGATCTCTCGGCTGGATGGGAAGATTAGCAGAACGAGGGGGTGTTCGGCCAAGAAGAGAGAGAGAGAGAGGTTTGTACTCAATTTCAAGAATCAACCATGTTTGAATGGTAGGTTAAAAGTGTTCCTATCAACATCATGGCTTAATCGTTTGACACTTGTCCATGTGTCAATCAATGTTCATCCAATGGCTCTCAATCCCTCAAGTTATCGGCGGCTGTGGGATGTGTTAATGACCAAAATGCCCTCATCCAATTATAAATGCAAGGCCAAGGCTTGAGTGGCAAAATGGTAATTTTACCCTCGATGTCCGAAACGTCGTTTTTCTGATTCCAAATTTCTTCGATAATGCGACAGCCAATCCAATTATAATTTTGAAATTCTTGATTCTCAATTTTCTAATTTCAAGGCTCGTTGTTAGATCATTTCTCTATCAGACGTAGTTCCAGCCTATCTCAAACAAGCGGGCGGCTTTTGCAGACATTATGCGTATTGAACCGGTAATTTATATCACAATTAGGGCTCGTCAATTCATGACGACTTTGGTTGTCATGTAATTATGAGGGTCTATCATTAGTTCCGATGGTCTCGATCATCACTGTTTGATTTAGGAAAATTTTGAAAATTATACATTGGTTAAGCGACATCACTCGCGCTCCAATCGTATAACGCTAGCAATGCATTCCTTAATCGTTCTTAGATCGATTTTTTATGGCTCTAAATATCCCTTTAACAATCGTAATGGTTAAAGTATCATTTCCTGTTTGAGTTCCATAGGTCCACGTACCATGCCTCCCCTTAGGCTTTTCCTTTGATTAGTCATCTCGAGATTGATCAAATACGAGCGAGAAATAACTAAAATACATCGTTACATACATTCTCATTAATGAGTCTCGCAAAATCAGAATGTTCCAACTCTTCCCTCTTACAAAAATTTCGTCCTCGAAATTTACATTAAATCCAGTTACTCAAATAGGTGGAGGTATTGACGCCTCATCTCTTCCTCGCTTTCCCACGTAGCACATTCGGTTCCAATGTGCTCCCAAACAACTTTGACCAATGGAATCCTTTTATTCCTCAGAATTTGCTCCTTTCGATCTTCGATCCTAACTGACTTCTCCACGTAGGATACTCTGTCATCCACTTCTATAACCTCGTAATCCAGCACATGTGTCGAGTCCGGCTTGTACTTCCGTACATTGACACATGGAAGACGTTGTGCACTTGGGATAGATTAGGCGGTAAGGCTAGTCTGTAGGTTAAGGTCCCAATCCACTCTAGAATTTCAAATGGACCCACGTACCTTGGGCTTAGTTTTCCTTTCTTTCCAAATCGGGATAATCCCCTTATCGGTGACACCTTAAGGAAAATATAGTCGCCTACTTGAAACTCCAAAGGCTTACGCCATTTATTCGCATAACTCTTCAACGACTCTATGCCGTCTTCAGCCTATCTCGAATTATTTTCACCGCCTCAACTGATTGTTCTACCAATTCTGGGCCTGTGATGCTTCTTTCTTCAACTTCGTCCTAGTAAATCGGGGTTCTACAAGCTCTTCCACAAAGCGCTTCAAACTGTGCCATTCGAATGCTTTGTTGCTGTTATTATACGCTAACTCAACCAAATGTAACTGATCTTCCCATCCACCTTTGAAGTTTATCACACATGCTCATAACATATTCTCAAGCGTCTGAATCGTCCTCTCTGATTGTCCGTCCATATGTGGATGGCATGTCGTACTAAATTGTAATCAAGTTCCATGGCATCTTGAAGACTTTTTCAGAAATTCGTCGTGAACTTGAGATCTCTATCCGAAGTAATCGTCACGGGCACTTGATGTAATCTCACTATTTGTCTCATGTACAATTCGGCATATCTGTCCATCGCGAAAATCCTTTCGTACAGGGATGAAGTGCGCAGACTTGGTCAATCGGTTCACGGCCACCCAAATAGAATCATGGCCTCTTTGGCTCCTTGGTAGTCCCATCACAAAATCCATTGTTATGTGTTCTCATTTTCATTCAGGAATTTCTAGTGGTTGTAATAATCCACCAAGCTTACAGTGTTGGGCCTTCACCTGCTGGAATGTTAAGCACTTTGCCACATACTTTGTCACATCCACTTTCATCCCGTTCCACTAATAATGTTGACGCACGTCTGATACATCTTCATGCTTCCTAGGTGAATACTATAATTGCTCTTATGAGCCTATGATAAAATCATTTCCCTGAGTTCTTCGTCTTTTGGCACGCATAAATGTTCTCGGAATTTCAAAATTTCATCCTCTAACACCTGGAATTCTGGTTTCCTTTTTGTCGCATCCGTCTCCAAGATTTTTTATATTTCTGGGTCCATACGCTGCAAGGCTTTTATCCTTTCCTGGACCTCAGGTTCTACTCTCAATGTGGCCATCAAACTGGACAGTTAACATACTTCCAATTTGAACTTGGAATCCCTCAAGTTCTCAAATAACGACCACCATTTCACCAGTAGATAGGCGATGCTCGATTTTCGGTTAAGCACATCCGCAACTTGATTCGCTTTCCCAAGGTGATACAGTATGTCGCAATCATAATCCTTAGGCAGCTCCATCCATCGACTTTGTCTCAAGTTCAGTTCCTTCTGAGAAAATAGATACTTCAGGCTCTGGTGGTCAGTGTAAATCTAGAACTTCTCGCCACACAAATAATGCCTTCAAATTTTCAGAGCAAAGATGATCGCTGCTAATTCCAAATAGTAAGTCGGATAGTTCATTTCGTGTGGTCTCAGCTATCGAGATGCGTAGACAACCACTCTTTCATGCTGTATTAGGACACAACCTAGTCCCTTTAGTGCGACATCGCTATATATCTCATAACCTCCAGGTCTTGATGGGATCGTCAATACCGGTGCGATTGTCAACCGATGTTTGAGCTCTTGAAAACTCCTTTCACACTTATCCGTCCACTCGAACTTTGTTTCTTTCTTAGTCAACCTCGTCAGTGGGATAGCTATGGATGAAAACTTCTCCACGAAGCGTCTGTAATATCCTGCCAATCTTAGAAAACTTCGAACTTCCGTGACCGTAGTAGGCGTAGGCCAATTCGTTACAGCTTCAATCTTCGCAGGATCCACAGCGATTCCTTCTCCAGACACCACATGGCCAAGAAATGCCACTTTACTCAGCCAGAACTCGCATTTGTTAAACTTAGCGTAAAGCGAGTGTTCTCTCAGGGTCTGCAAAACAATCCTCAGGTGCTCTTTGTGTTCCTCGTTACTTCTTGAGTAAATTAGGATATCATCAATAAAGACTATGACGATCTATCCAAGAAATCCTTAAACACCCGATGCATCAAGTCTATGCAGCTAGAACATTGGTCAGTCTAAAAGGCATCACAGTGAATTCGTAATGACCATACCTTGTCTTAAAAGCAGTCTTAGGTATGTCTTCTTTCTTAATTCTCAACTGGTGATACCCGGTCCTCAGGTCAATCTTAGAGAATACCGCAGCTCCTTGCAAGTGATTAAATAGGTCATCAATCCTAGGCAGTGGGTATTTATTCTTCACAGTCACTTGATTCAACTGTCTATAATCGATGCATAGACGCAAAGACCCATCTTTTTTCCTCACAAACAACACCGGAGCTCCTCATGGTGAAGTACTCGATCGAATAAATCCTTTATCCAACAATTCTTGCATTTGCACCTTTAACTCCTTCAGTTCTGATAAGGACATCCTATAGGGAGCCTTCGAAATCGGCTCCGTTCCGAGACCTAACTCAATCATGAATTCTATTTCCCGCTATAGTGGCAACCCTGGTAACTTTTGAGGGAATATGTTAGGAAATTCACGCACTACCAGGATACTTTCTAGTTTAGGTTCCACGGCAGTCATGTCCATAATAGCGACTAAATACGCCTGACATACTTCAGTCATCAACTTTGTCACTTCAAGAGACGAGACTAAAGGAATCAAGGTCCCTCCTCAACTTCCCACAAATTCGAAACTAGGGCGACCTTCTAGGTAGAAACGAATTATCTTACTACCACAATCCACTACTGCCCTCTGTTTACCCAACCGGTCCATCCCTATGATCAAATCGAAGTCATATTTGGGCAACACAGCTAAATTGATACTCTCCTTACTACCACCAATTACGATTCTACAATCCGTACAGCCCAACGAAACCAGCACATTATCTTTCAATGAGGTGGCATCATACAGAATCACACTCAACGGCTTTAACTTCATATCAATCAGATCAACAAACCGAGCAGGCACAAATGAGTGTGATGCGCTAGGATCAAACAAAGCATACGAAGTTTGGTCATATAAATAAACCATACCTGTGACCACGCCTGGCGTTTCTTATGCTTTCCTGCGGGCTACTGCATAGACTCTCCCCTGAGTTGGAGGTCGATTCTATCGATTTGGGGAGTGGCAGCCCACGGTCCAACCTATGATCGTTGCCCTTGAGGTCTATTCGCTAGAGCTTGGTTCGGATAAGTCCTCATTCGGTTGCCCATCTGACCACACTTGAAAGCATGCTTCAATTCTTGCTGGATATGATCCATTACCATGTCTTCTGCCACAAAGGTAACAACTCCAATTCATGGGGTTTGGCGGCTTCACAATATTCATTCTTATCGAAGGAACAAAGCGCCTATTGTCAGTCATTGGTCTCTTACCAATCTGGCGATTATCTCTGAATGAATTAAACCGCAATCCGGATGTAGCATTCCTCTCCTTCAGTTCCCTCTCAATCATTTTTCCCCGTTCGTAGATTTCCTTGTAGGTTCTCAGATTCAGGGCTGTCATCTGGTTGCGAAGCTTAGGCCTTAGTCCATCCCGAAATCTCCGTGCCTTCTCTAGGGGATCCCTACCGATCGGGGTGCGTACCTTGACAGCCTAGAGAATTCAGTTTCATACTGATCTACGGTCAGCTGATTCTGAGTAGCTATAAGAACTCCACTTGCTTCCTCTCCCGAGCTGTCTCCGAGAAATACTTGTCATTGGATGCCATAGTAAAGGCATTCCAGGTCAAAGCTCTTCCTTCTGGAAAGACTCCATTCTTGGTGGCAGCCCACCAGTCGTTTGCGGTACCTTCCAGCTGGTACACCGCCAATAATACTTTCTCTTCGTTCGTGCATCTGAAGACTCCAAAGGCCTTCTCCAATTTCTCAATCCATTTCGGTGCTAGTTCGGGGTCTCCAGTCCCATCAAACTAGGTCGATTTTAGCTTGATAAATTGCTCGATCAGCTGGCCCATCTGCCTAGCCACAATAATTTCTTCTTGGGCATTCACTACTTCATTGCCCTGGTCATGGTCGTCATTGTTTCCATTGCCCCTACTATTGCCGTTATTGGCATTGACGGCAGCTATTGCGGCTCCTGCCGCTTGGGTTACGGCAGCATCCCTATCTTGGGTCTGCATGTAGATGAGGTCGCCAATTCTTTTGAGCGCCCTCAGTACTTTGTCCATTCTCGAGTCTTCTGTCATAGGTGGCCTCGAGCTAGAGGTTTCGTTCCTGGGCCTTCTAAGTCTCCTAGATGGGTTACTCATCCTTGTATACTTTTACTGAGCCTAGACCACCACAATTTCACTAAGGAGTTAGTAACTCATTCATCCAACCAAGTTCATAGCTACCAAACTATGCCTTAATAGAAATAGTCATATCACAATGACCTTTCACACAACCAATTCTAGAGGCACTTCAATAAACAGTTCATGGCTATTTCTCAATCCCATTCACCCCAATGATTCTCCAAAACTAGCCATGCCCACTCACTTAGCAAACCAAAATTCAGAAATGACTCCCAGTGCTCAACATGGAACTTAATTTTCAATAATCACCAAAATCCTGTCAAGACCAAATGCCAATCACATACGCTAAGTCATATGCCATGCATCTCGTGCCTCATTCTAGTAAGTATCCTAAGGTCTCGCTACCAGTCTTTGTCCCAACTTAATCGTCCTTATTACTCCAATCCTCAATCAACCTTGGATCGAACTGACTTTACTTTGATACCAAGTGAGTCGGGATGTCATGCCCCGCGCTCTGGGCACGAGCGCGCGACTCTCTGCAAGCATAAACTCTCTCTAGGTCCCAGAATTCACATAGGTCGAGAGGTGAACCATATCGATAGCAAGCGGAAGCGATAATAAACAAACTCCTCTGCACAATAATAAAAAGTGATTTGGGTAACGAGAATACCAATAAATACATAAATTCCCAAATGTTCATACAAGAGCATGGCAAACTAAACCTGCTGGTCAGTAAGGGTGACAAGGTAAGTGCAAAAAGAGGGTCATCATCATCTTCAAAAAGAAACGGGCATCTAGGTCACTATCAAAATATCATACCAGACATAGAAACTCCTAAGTCGAGCTACTGGAGTCGTCAGTATTCTCGGTATCCTCATATGGCTCATACTCCGAGAGTGTCTCAAAGCAAACCTCCACGGTGTCCTCGAGTGTCTCGTCAGCTGACAGCTCCATCTGGTCGTTCTCGGTAGCCTCAATCTCCTCCAGGATCGGGGTCCTCTCAGGTACGTTCCTCGAGCCAACTACTGAACCCTCGGCCTACACTAAATCTCGAGCGGGATGACACCAGTTAGGGATTACCCACGAGGTACCTTGGCGAGCTTCAGTGGTCCCGTGGAGACATCCCCTACCTTTCTAAATTAGGCCTCATATCTATCAGGCTTCCAACTGCTTTCACCATCGTCAACCCAAACCACGATACATTTCCTAATGTACACAGTCCCCTATTCGTCCGGGAACTTATCAAAATATATTGACATCTCTTTCGGGTCTCCAAATTGGATTGGCCACATGTTTACGGCCTAGGATCCAAAAATGGGTCCCACAATAGGGTGAGATTTACATCTCAATAAGGTAGGTCCTAACCCTAAGTTGGGCTGACCGTACACTTAAGCAAATGCAATCACAAAAAGATATGTACAAGTAATCACATGAGGCATTAAATTGTCATTAAACAACATACGGATGTCAAACATGTAATCATGGCATCAAATTACATCATTAGGATTGAACACACATTGCCAAGCTAGATTACACCTTCCACTCCTCAATGCATCCTCATTATCATGCTCGCGTTTAGAACGCCTTAGGCTCGGTCCGCGTAAATACGCCTCAGGCCATCTCATTGACAAACCAGCACAAACACATCAGGTTTTCAATTTCACTTCAGGCCTATGTCGACACATCTCAACTCCATCTCGCGTTTCAATGCATCAGGACTATGGCCATCTCAACCCCACGTCTCGTACGCCTCAGCGTGCCATTCAATTCAAACCCCGCGCCTCAGCACCTTAGGGCATCCATCCATACAACCCCGCGTATCGTACGCCTTAGGGTGTCACACATTTCTCAGACATGCCATAACTCATTTTATTTCATAACACATAATCAAGTGCAAACTCATGCACAAACAACACACTTATGGCATGCGAGGCAATCAAATTCAATAGTCAAAAGCGACATTCATTTCGTGATACAAGCATTATCAAGCATGCAAGTCATCTACACCTCTCAAGGACGCACAAAGAATGATCTCGCCATAAACTTCTAGGAATCAATCCAATTCACACTAAATTCACACAATTGAGTCCAATCCTCCTAGCCAAGGTTTAAGAACTCCTTACCTCAAACTTAATTCGACAAAATCTCTTCCCAAGCATCTCAAGGATTCGGCTTCGAGGTTTCTCAAAACAAGATAGCCGTATAACCCTAGGGAATTCCAATCAAATTGTCAATTCTCTTGCTCCAATCACCAATCCATGGAACATAAATCTTATTGACATGTTCATCAACATCCTAGCACGTCTCAACGATGAATTTAGAGCTCAATTTCAACACCAACAGCCTCCCACAAAAATGGTATACACAGAACCAAAACAGGGCATTTTCGGTTCTGTGCATATCCCAACTATTCAGCTCTTAAACTAACTTAAATCCTCAATTTAGCCCCTAATCTACTTGCTAATATGTAGTTCTAATGGTTGGGAAGCCTCACCGAAAACTTGAAGCCAAGGCGACGCCGGGAAGTCCTTGAATGGTGCCGGTTCCTCCGGGTATTCAACCGATCAGTTTTCTGCCCTTCAAACACAAGACTCATTTAGGATCAAAACCCCATCAAATTCACTCAAAATATTTACAACAAGTTAGTCTATGTGTCCTTTAAATGTCCATAAAGTTTGGTAAAAAAAATCAAGGGTTTCGGGGTTCTATGAAGCCTAAACCGTGGCTTACCTCCAGCGGTGACGATTTTCGTCGACTTTCGGGAAATTTGCCAATCAGAGGTCCTCAGGTAGTCAAATGGCTTGCTACCACTTGAAGAATATCGGCAAGAGGATGAGGAAGGGGTTAGTGATTGGCTCGGGTCCAAACGGTGGTTGGAGGTAGCAATCAGGAGTGGCGAACGTCGGCGGCAGAATCGGTCGACCTGGGATCTCTCGGCTGGAAGGAAAGAAGAAGAAGAAGATCGGCAGAATGAGGGGGTGTTTAGCCAAGAAGAGAGAGAGAGAGGTTTATACTCAATTTCAAGAGTTAACCATGTTTGAATGGTAGGTTAAAAGTGTTCCTTTCAATATCATGGCTTAATCCTTTGACACTTATCCATGTGTCAATCAATGTTCATTCAATGGCTCTCAATCCCTCAAGTTTTCGGCAACTATGGGGTGTGTTAATGACCAAAATACCCTCGACCAATTATAAATGCAAGGCTAAGGCTTGAGGGGCAAAATGGTATTTTACCCCCGACGCTCGAAACGTCATTTTTTTAATTTAGAATTTCTTCGATAAGGTGACGGCCAATCCAATTATAATGTTGGAATTCTTGATTTTTTATTTTCTAATTTCAAGACTCGTTTCTGAATCATTTTTCTATCAGACACGATTTCAACCTATCTCAAACCGACGAGCGGCTTTTGCAGACGTTACACATATCGACCCGGTGATTCATATCACAATTAGGGCTCATCAATTCATGGTGACTTTGGTTGTCATGTAATTGTGAGGGTCTATCACTTGTTTCGATGGTCTCGATCATCATTGTTCGATTTAGGAAAATTTTGAAAATTATACATTAGTTAAGCAGCATCACCCGCGCTTCAATCATATAACGCTAGTAATGCATTCCTTAATTGTTCTTAGATCGGCTTTTTATTACTCTAGATATCCTCTCGACAATCCTTATGGTCAAAGTGTCATTTCCTATTCGAGTTCCCTAGGTCCACATGCCTTGCCTCACATTAGCCTTTCCCTTTTGGTCTATCATCTTGAGATTGATCATATTCGAGCGAGATATGAATGAAATACATGGTTAGATACATTCTCATTAATGAGTCTCGAAATGACAGAAAAAATCAAAATGTCACACTCATAATACCTTTTAGAATGGCAAGACAATAGGCTTTAAGATGGAGGTAGTTTTACCTCAATCTGATATCGGACGACAAAATTATTTCCAGAACAATGAACCGGTTTATGTCTGTCCGCAAGAAATCTGTTCGGCTGAGACACTAAAGGGAGAGGAAGATGAAAAATAAAGAGTAAAAGTGAGGGGCAGGGGGTGCACGACCAAAGAGGGTTGGTATGAAGCTCTCACCTAAATAATTGAGCCAAAAATGATAATATTAATTTAATGGCCATTTAATGCGTGCGACCTCCTTTGGTTGACACTTGGCAAGGCTTCTAGAAGACCTTATTCATCTTTGACTTCCATTGACCATTCTTTCCTTCAATTTTTGGCAGCATATAGAAGAGTTAAATGACCAAAAAATCCTCCGTTGGTTTTGAAGGCAACGCCAAATGTCAAGGGGCAAAATGGTCATTTGGCACTTTTCGTCCGAAATTCCATATTTCCAGTATAAACCACCTTCAATAAGGTGACATCTATTTCAATTCAAATATTGAAATTCCTCAATATCCAATACCGAAATCTCGAGGTCCAATTTCATGTCGAACTCTCGTCGACTATAATTTCAATTTATCTCAAACTGACGGGCGGTTCTTGCAGGTGCTACACGTATCAACCTTGGGATTTTTCTCAAACCGTGACGACTTTGATTGTCATGTAATTATAAGGGTTTATTGTTCGTTCCTTCGATCCTGATTATCGAAATCCGATTTAGAAAATTTTTGCAAATTACACATTGGTTAAGCGGAATCACCCGCGTCCCAACGTATAACGCTAGCAATACATTCCATGATTGTCCTTAGATCTATCTCTGTTGGCCTAAGATATTCCCTCGATAATTCTTATCGTCAAAGTGTCATTTCTCATTCAAATTTCCTAGGTCCACGTACCCGACTGCACATCAGTCTTTTCCTTTTGGTCAGTTAACTCAAGAGTGGCCAACTCCGCGAGTTACAATTGAATTATACCGATCAATATCCTTCCATTCAATAGTCTCGAGAGGGTCAAAATTCGGAATGTCACAATTCTTCCCCCCTTAAAGAAATTTCGTCCTTGAAATTTGATATTTCCAATTATCCAATCTCATGGAGTACTGACGCCTCATCGGATCCTCATTCTCCAAAGTAGTTTCTTCCATTACTTGACACTCTCATTTTTCCTTTCTGACAAAAGTCTTCCTACTCCAGGACTTATTTCCCTCAATCCTCAACATGTACTTGCTTTTCTCTATTCTCTTCTGACATTTATAATATCCATCGGTGATACACCTTCGAGCAATCGAATCTTCCTTTCAATTTGCCTGTTGTCTGAGGATAATATGTGCATCACACTACAACCATGCTTTTGAAATTCCTAGTCGGAAGGTTTTTCCAAAACGTCGCCTTAAATTCATGTTCTTTCCTATCACGATCATCACCAAATCATCACGAAAATGTACTCTTTGGTACCTCTACCATTTGGCATAATAATCCACTTCAAACGTCCTTTCGTCTCGTCAAGAATGCACAAATTCCATTAGCTTACCTTTAATTGTCCAAATCGAACCATAGCCTTCTCGACTTCTCAGGCAAACTCATGATTGAGTCCTTAATAGCTTTTCCTTGACTATATTCGAGATTCTCCACTGACCAATTAATCCACTAGCTTGCAACAGGTATGCTTTCCCTTTATTCCCTTTGGAGCAATCAATATTCTCACCTCTCGCAGTTCACACAACTGCGAGGTCTTTTGTTACACGAGCAACGCTATCATATCCACAATCAACTTCACATATCAGCGTTGCTTCTTATTCAATTCCTCTCGGGAAACTACTACCTTATTCTCTCATGGTAGATATTGATTTTCTTCTACCATAATGTTTCCTAAACTTTGTCGCAAGGACAAATACAAATAACTTCAGTCATGCGTTAAACATTCCAACTCGTATGGCCTTACTAACACGACAAACATACGATGCCCATTTCTGGTTGCCTCGTTATACCTCAAGTTTCATTCTGCGTCGTGTCATTACGACATTCATAAGCTTTTTAATTTCCAATTGGAAACACCATTAACAGCGTAGCCATCAACTTGACTTAAGTCCTTAATATTCTTTTCACATTCATTCATCATTTTTTTTATTACGTCTCATCCTTAGTCCATTTAATCGTTGGAATAACTCTTATGGGGAATCTTCCCACGATCCGTTTGTAACAATTTACCAATCTCAGAAAATTTCACCCTCCGGCAACTCACATCGACTCATCACTTATTTCAATCCTTAAAGGCTCCACAGGGATTTCCTTTCTCAGAAGTTTCACAACTGAAGAATCTCACCTCATCAAGTCCGCAGCTCGTGTTCTTTACATTCAGCATATAATGAGCATCTCCTTATAGTCCACAGGACACTCTCAAAAGCTGTTCATATTTCTTGTAACTCCTTAAATGAATCTAATCATCATCTCTCAAGAAGGTAATAATCAACTCAATCATTCCTTGGGCACTTAATTTGGCTATTATCAACTTCTTTCTACCAAGTGTCGAATCTTTCAAACCGTTCCTCACACTTTTCACTTAAGAGCTCAAACCTTGGTCGTTTGTTGCCACAGGTCTTCACTAGTACCACGCAACATATTGTTCATTTTTGTCACTTTCCTTGAGGAAACACTCTTGTCTTAACCGCTGGTTTTCATAACCAATCAATGCAACTTTATCCCAATTCCGTCCGTTGCACTGAAAGTCGACATTATCCTAGAATTCAACATTGTTCTTGAGACAGTTTGTCGAACTTAACTTCCAGGAATCATTCAAGTTTTGCGTCTTCTTTCTCAGTCCAGACTCTCAATCTCAATACCGAGACAATTAGTTTCCTCTTCTGTTCATACTAGGGTCATCACCCCATGAAGGAAACTATACACTCCAATGGCATTCTCTCACTTCGAATTCACCCTGTCCTTCCGATTCCATAGGACGTCAATCCCGGAGTCTGTGCCAACGGCGGTGTTTTAGTCCAAGATTCCCAAATGTCACCAAACTTGACATTCTTCTTTTAGTGACTCAATCACCACAAGTGACAAGATTTGTTCGTCTTTGGTCTCCACCAATTCACGCATCGAATATTCAGTTCGACTACCTCGTGTCACTTTGTAATTACACTCCAAGCGCACTTTTCGCTTACTCAATCATTCATTATAATTACAAACAGCTAGGACAATCAAGTCCATTCACTTTTCTTTCCATCAACGACATCCCATGGTCCAATCGTCCTTTAAGAACGACGTCCTACCCTTTATGGGCTATAACACACAATACCACTTCTAATGGTCTAGATTTATTATCAATCAATCTCATAGAATTGTCAATGTCAGATAATTGACATATCTCTTTCCTCAACTTTCCTCACAACGGAAGGAACAACATGTTAGTCTCTCATTATGAGACTTGCGTCAAATAACAACCATCCCTTACAGGCGCATTTGTGGAAATCTCTATTTTCATAATCCATGAACAGAAATCTTCTTTCGATCATCCACTTCCTTCCTTAGGATCCATTACAATTCCTCCGAATCAAGAATATCAACTAACCATAAGGCTCTCAAGTTCCAATCCACACAAAGATTTACTTATCTTGTTCAAGGGTCCTTGACCACTCTTAATATACTTAGGGACCTTGAGAACTTTATCTCACACTGGTCGATCGTCCTTTGATCCTTACAAAACTATCAGGATCCCAACAACCTTTGTTCTCAAGCAATCCTATGAGGATACTTTCCGTCAAACAACTCAACAGGGATAGTCCAAGCAGATATCATGCCTTCAAAGAAACCTTCCTCTGGTGACCTTTCACCAATAGCCTCTTAAGGCTAATAATTGCCAATGTCACTTTCTTTCCGCAGTGTACTCAAAACCTCTAAGGTTTTCTTACCAAGATCTCCAATTCAGAGGGAGACAATTTCAAATCCCATCCCTCCATCAAACTCAGTCAATCTCAATCTCATTCATAGATTCACAAGCTTTTCAAAACTCCCATGGTTCTTCCCACACATTCACCTTTCTTGTGAATGAAATAACTCAGAGTCACCTTTCTTGTGATTTCCATCATTTAATTCATCAACACTAGCATCTGTCACCACTGTAACTTAGGCAATCATGGCAACTCCTCGCGAAGCCTGCCTACCCAATAAATTTTCTTATTTCCATTTAAAGTTCTCACGACCCATTCAACTCGTGGGTCTCACGTGATTAACAAAATCGAGCCATCTACTCTACTAGTATTCATATTCCAGTCGCTCATCTTTGCTCAATTCTCATGATCCATCTCAGTTCTTGGATCTTCTCATATATTACATACTCGAGCCCAATACTCTTCTACAACCATACTTGGGTCGTTCAACTTCATTAAGTTCTCATGCCACTTGAACTATTATGATTCCCTCCAGGAATCAAAGACTTAAGCTCTCTACTCAAGTATAGTAGTCTCCGGCTGCTCATCTCATCATTCATCATTATCAACCATCAGTGATTCCCAAACAACTCTCAACTAGTTGTTCATTATACGAGGATTTCAAATCCTCATTAGTCAACGACTATTCAACTGGCAGCCTCAACAAGGTGATTTCTCAGTTAACAGCTGTGACATTCTGATTTCTAATCGATTTTAGGCTCAGTAATGAGAAGTGTGTATCTTGAGATGTATTTCTATCGTATTCCGCACGAACATGATCAATTTGAGTAGACTAGCCAAAAGGAAAGGCTAACGCGAGACGAGGTACGTGAACCTGGAAAACTCGGATAGGAAATGACGTTTTGGCCATAAAGATTGTCGAGGAAACTAGCGATAAACCCTCACAATTACATGACAACCAAAGCTATCATGAATTGACGAGCCCTAAACGTGATATGAATCACGGAATCGATACGCGTAATGTTTGCAAAAGCCACCCGTCGGTTCGAGATAGGTTGGAATCACGTATGAAAGAGAAAACTATCAGAAACAAGCCCTGAAAGATTGAAAATTAAAAATTAAGAATTTCAACGTTATTTGGATTGGTTGTCACCCTATTGAAGATTTTCGAAACCAGAAAAACGACGTTCTGAACGTCGGGGGTAAAATGATTGTTTTGCCTCTCAAGCTTAGAACTTTGTCCTTGCAAATGAAGAAGGGAAATTTGGTCATATAACCCACCCATGGCTGCCGAAAATCAAGAAGAAATGAGGGCCATTGGATCACATTGGGAAGATAAAGTGACAAGTGTCACAAGATCAACCATGGACTAGTCAAGTCCTACTTTTGCCAACTACCATTCTTCCTCTTTGACCAAGATTTGATTGAAGCTCTCTCTCTCTCTATCTCGCTCTACAAAATTTCGGTCAGACCACCCAAGGGAGCAACCGACCATCACCTTCATCTTCTTCCTCGAACCTGCTGCCCGGCGATTGATTTCTGGCCTTCTGTTCGGTCATTTCGGCGACCATCTCCAGCATTTTCTGACCACCAGGCGGCCACACCAACAAATTCCGATGTCTTTCCGACCTCATCGAAGTGGAATCGGGTCATTTGGAGCACCGAGAAGTCCGGAGCGAGGATTCTCCCGAGAGTCAATGGAAACTGACTCAATCTGAGTTCGGTTCGATTTCTGACCTGTTTGATGGAGAAATATTGAAGTTTCAAGCTCAAATTTTGTGGAGACTTAGTAGACATGTAGATGATTCTATGGTAAAAATTGGGGCTTAATTTGATAAGGTTTTGACCACGAACTGGCCTTGTGAATCATGCCCAGAAAACTGTTGACACTGACCTAGGGAGATCCGGCAACTTTGGATGGGTTTCCGGCGACCAATCGGCTTCAAATCTTCAGTAAGCCTCCTAAATCCTTAGATAGACATGTTAAGAGATAGGATGATGATTAAATGAAGTTTTTAGGAGTAGATTAATGGCTGGAAATGCACGGTTTGCACAGAATCGAAATGAACCGGTTCGATTCTGTGCAAAATCGATTCTGTGGAGGCTGTGATTGTTAGATTATGAGCTGCAAATTGATGATTATGATGTGTTAAAATGATGAGGATAATGCTATGGAGACTTGGGGTTCATGTATGGTTGAATTTGATTGAGAATTGACGTAATTGGTTGGATTTTATTAGGTTGCGTGGCAAATTGACCCTTAGAATTGGGTTGGCCCAACCTTTGAGGACCAAGAAGAGAATTTGTGTGGTATTGAAATCAAGGTAAGGAAATTTCTAATCTTAAGATAGGAATATTGGACTCGATCGGGCAAGTCGGGTGGAATTGAGGTGGTTTCTTGGGAAGCTTGGCATGAATGGTCTTTGTAAATGTTATGAGAACATAGACGACCCTAATGATTGCTTAGGCTTGTCTCTTGAGTAATTGGTTACATGTGAATATATATTGAATCGTCTTGCATGTCATGGATGCATTGGTTATGCTTGAACTGCACTTGGGCTTGTGTGCATGATTGCGATTGTGGCATGACGGAGACGAAACGAGACCCTGATGCGTATGAGACGCGGAGTGAGGTGGTTGATACCCTGAGGCGCTAAGGTGCGGGGTTGGAGATGCGTGACACCCTGATGCGATAAGATCGCGAGGTGAAGCTATTGATTGAGTGGCGCCTTGATGCGATGAAGTCGCGGGGTTGAGTTGGCCACGGTCCTGATGCAATCTAATTGCAGGACGAAGAAGCCCTGAGGCGTATGAGACGCGAGGTAGGAGATGTATACCCTGATGCGACGAGATCACAGAGTGAAGTTGAGGTGATGTGCCGCCCTAATGTGACGAGATCGTGGGGTTGAGACAGCCACGTCCTGATGCGAATCATTCGCGGGACGGAGAGACCCTAACGTGTAAGAGACGCGGGCAGGAAATATATATCCTGATGCGACGAGTTCGCGGGGTGGAGTTGATGTGAGGTGGCACCCTGATGCGATGTGATCACGGGGTTAAGTTAGTCACGGTCCTGATGCGACCTAATCGCGGGACGGAGTATGAGTTGATGAGCTTTGCCTAGAGATTTTTCAGAACCTAATGCGTTTACACGAGTTGCCGATAAGGGTCTAATGTGCTTACGCGAACCGAGCCAGATGCGATGTAATTGCAGGCATGAGAAGAGCCTGGTGATGGTGAGGCAATAAGGAAAGGGTAGTTGTGGTGAGGTGACAGGATGAGAGGTGCTTGGACGTGAGAGTGAATTATGAGACCATAATTGCATGCTTGTCACCTGTGTGTGGTTACCTGTATTTGAATTGGATGATAAGTCTACGAGTTTGAATTATTGGATATGTAACTGCCTGAGTGGACGGTCGGCCTAATCTAGGGTTAGGACCTACCTTACTGAGATTTATATCTCACCCCAATGGGGGCTTAACTTTTCAGGTTCTAGGTGGAGGAAGCGTAAGCTTGCCAAGGATCGGCATTTGAAGAGATAATTGAAGACCAATTGTATTTTGGATGGATTTTCTCACTATGGTGTTGGAATTGTACTTAGGATTGGTAGATTATTGAATTGAATTTTCGAGAATGAATTAATGAGACATTGATGTACCCTTGTGTCCTAAGTCATCGGGTGAGTTGTATTTATTTCGAAATCTAAGATGGCATCGCTTCAACGAGTATGTTTCTTATAGTGCAAAGGACGTTGGCCGTTGGATCCTGGAGTTTAAATAAGAAACACAATGGCGGGATGTTTGCGTGCTTGTCGGGTTCGGGGCGTGACAACAGCCAATTACTAAGCAAGCCTCAACTAGGCAACTATCAAACAAGCATCAAGACAGCAATTCACTGAGTCAATAGCTTATACTTTAAGCCAAGAGGTATCTGCCACTATATCACAAACACAACAGGCTATCTCATTTTCAACAGACATCAATTCAATGGGGTATAAATTCCCCACACGCCGTCTAATCTCTCAGTTAGACTTTGGCCAAGTCAATCACATGATATCAATCATAAAACACGCCTCACAGGCCAATCACATCATCACGTTTCCTTTTCAATCAGCATTCTCTATCAAGCACGAAGCTTTTAATCATGTCACTCATAGGCGTCATTTTACATGCCATGCCACTTTTGAACATTCATTTGGAGAATCAATCCCGTGCCATACATCTCTTAACCACAATTGTACTCAACCTGATACTTAGACTTTTCCTTTCAAGTTATAACTTGGGTCATTCCTGCCTTTTGCCATCTTAGAAGCCTACCAAGAGTCGCTCCTTGCACGGACCTCTCTTTGCTCATGATCACTCCCTGCCCTCAACAGACCTGGCCGTTGTAGGTTGTCCCAAATCATACATCTACAGAGAAAGCGCCGTTCCACATGTATCATACCATGTTCATTACTATTTATAGGTATCCCATCAACTTGTCTTATACCAAGCGATAGTTTATTAAGTCCAACAGCAATAAGCTCATACATGCACCCTCATCAGCTTTTGTTTCAAAGTCACAAACACATGCGCAACATGTTTATTCTCACCACTTATCACACCCCATTCATTTCCACATCAAACCTCAACTATAGAAAACCTTTGGTTCCACCAATGATCGTCACATCTCACATATCACTTGCCTATGTTCAATCGTATACCTCAAGTTAAGTCGTTAGTCAAATCAAATCCTTATGCATTCGATCGCAATTGGCCTTTAAGCTACATATTCCTTGTTCGCTTCCTTGTATACACCTCGTCTCATATCATCCAAGGTTGTCAATAGTAATCGATAACTAAACCATCAAGATACAATGCAATTCAAGCCTGAATACACTAATTCCAGTCATCTCTATATAACTCATATTTTCCAAGTTTGGTCATCAACAAACCACGATCACAATCATATACTCTAATTGACCCTTCATTCATAAGCTATTCTCTAGCAACCTCAAATCCCGGCTTATGACTGTTCAATCTCTACTCACTTCCTTGTGAGCCTTAGTCATGAAATCACTCAAGATCATCCATTAAATCGACACTAGAACCATTAGTGTACCTCACAAATTCAAGCCTATAGTCCTCAAGATTCAGCAATCCATGCTTAATCCTAAAGGTCTCACTAGCTAATTGTTCTCAAGTCATTGCTCTTTATCACTCCAAACCTTAATCACATTAGATCAAGCTGACCTTGCTCTGATACCACTTAAACGGGGAAGGCACACCCTAAACTCGGCTAGCACGCGAATATCCTACCAGGCCGTAATCAAGCGGTGCCATCTAGGATCCTTCGGCCCTCACGTTCTCAAATCGTATACATGTAGAAGCAAGAAACTACTCCGTGCATAAATAAAATCAAGATGACTTAGGACGAAATAAATAGTACACTTCTCAACTTGTAAAATACACCTCAATTCGTTCTAATGATCAAAACACCTCAATCTTACACAGGACAATTAACTCCCAAACGAATGCCAAATCACTAAATGAACATTTCCGGCATCCAATCAAACATATAAACGAGGCGACCAATTCAATCAGGCCATTGATCCAGTTAAGCAATATAACGGTCGGTTCGTACAATAATCATTTATTAGCCGATTTGCTTTATAACGTTGATCAATCACTCGTCTCTAACCTATCGCTCGCTCGCGATCGAACCACAGTCCACAATCAATCAATTCAATCTATCAATCAATTAGCCACAGACGACTTAGGCTAACTCGACTAATTTAATCGATCGTGGTCATTTACCCTAAACTCGATTTCTATCTAAATCAACAACAGTCGCACTATTTAAATACCATACTCAACTAAACAACTAATCCTAGACGCAATTAGTGTCGTAACCAAGGATTAGGGTCAACTCACAATCTAAATAAACTCGGGCTAACCCTAAAACAACGATGTGATGGCAACGACAAAGAACGACAACGACGACGGCGACGGTTCCTGATTTCCTAGCGAAACCTCAATTTCCTCGGCCAAACAAGTGGCGACTAGGCCCGACACCCTCTGGGAAAAGTGGTAGAGGTCCGGCGAGGCGACAACAATTGAGGGTGGCAGATGGCGACCGAAGGCGGCCAAATAGTAGCCGAACAGAACCGGTCCCAAAATAGTGGACCAACGCAGCTGAAACAGGGGAGGTTGACCGGGGGCTTTTCTCGGATTCTCAGGCGACAAACGACCACCATGAGCTTTCAGAAAGGAATGGCGACTTTTAAGAAGCGACAGTTCTCGTCGGGACAGGAGTGAAACCGAGGTAACCCTTAAAATAGAGCACCGTAGCTCTCGGGGTTGTCCACAGCGGTTTCGACGGTTGACAGCCGATGAGGTGGGTTCGGGGTGGTCGGGAGAAGGGTGATGCACGACTGTGGGTTGATGGAAGGTGGCGGTGATGTCTCGAACGGCTGAAGGAAGTGCTGGAGTTTCTCGGTTCATGGAGAGCAGAATAGGGCAAGGGCTTCGCTGCGGGTTTCCACTACTCCCGGCTGTCGACGACGACGCTAGCGAGCTCAGTGGTGATGGCGACGAGTTGCTGGAGGTCGTGGTGGTCGGCGGCGGGGTGGTGGCCAGCCAAAACAACCTAAAGAGAAGGAGGAGATAGAGGTTGGTCATGGGGGGCATTCCACGTGTGCACAGTGAGAAGAGGCGGAGAACAGACACGAAGCAGAGAAAAGAGAGAGAAGAGAGTTAAGAGATGTGATTGGTTGGTGGGAAATGGCTAGAGTGCCCCACCAAACAAATCACATTTGAATACTTTGGATTTTAGTGCATTATTAAGGGGCGTTTAGGTCAATTGATAATTCCGAGCGAAAAATGAATTTTGGTATACTGACGGAGGGTATTTTTCATAGGTTAGGCTCGGTTAGGATTCAGATTTGGCGTAAGGATTGGAAATTCTAATTCGCGGCGATTAAAAATCTCGAAACTTATTCTAAATCGACTGGCGTTTCAGAAATCATCCAATTATCGTCTCTTAAATCCTTACGGTCCAAATATTCGTACTTAGATTGAAATTCAATTTAATTCCTTTTTTATTGAATTCAGGGACTTGATAAGAGTCAAATTTCAGGGCGTCACAACTCTCCCCACCTTAGGAAATTCCGTCCTCGAAATTACAACACAGTCGCAATTACTCAAAAAGATAAGGGTAGCTACTCTTCATGACTTCCTCGTTCTCCCAAGTAGCTCCTTTGGTGCCATGGTGTTGCCAAACCACCTTGACTAACGGAATCATCTTACTCATGAGCACTTGCTCTTTTCTATCTGTGATCCTGACTGGTCTCTCCACGTACGATGCTCGCTCCTCCAGTTCAATTCTTCGTAACTTAGTACATGAGATGTACTGAATTACAAAGAAATTATGCACTTGAGCAAGTCTTGGTGGCAACACAAGATGGTAAGCCAGATTTCCTATCCGTTCCATGATCTCAAATGGTCCAACGTACCTTGAGCTCAGTTTTCCTTTCTTGCCAAAATGAGATGTCCCCCTCATAGGTGAAACCTTTAGAAAGACATGATTGCCCACTTGAAACTCCAACGGTCTGCGCCTCTTATCGGCGTAACTCTTTTGCCGACTCTAAACTGTCTTCAGTCTGTCTCTAATAACCCTGACAGCTTCCATCGACTGTTCTACTAACTCAGGTCTAGTTATTTTTCTTTCACCAACTTCATCTCAGCAGACTGGCATTCTGCAAGCTCTGCCATACAATGCCTTGAAAGGTGCCATTTTGATGCTCTGCTGGTAATTGTTATTATAGCTAAACTCCACCAGATGTAACTGTTTCTCCCAACTACCTTTGAAATCCAAAACACATGCTCTCAACATGTCCTATAAAGTCTGAATCGTCCTTTCAGACTGGTCATCTGTCTGAGGATGATAGGCTGTACTGAACTATAACTTCGTCCCCAAAGCAGTTTGCAGACTTTCCAAAATGTAACAGTGAACTTGGGATCTCGATCAGAAATGATCGTCACTGGCACTCTATGCAACCTTACGATGTGCCTCACATACAGCTCTACGTACCTGTCCAAGGCAAAATCATTTCTCACCGGAATGAAATGTGATGACTTCGTCAGTCTGTCAACCACAACCCAGAATGAATCGTGTCCTCTATGACTCCTTAGCAATCCCATCACAAAGTCCATCGTGATGTGCTCCCATTTCCATTCTGGAATTTCTAAAGGCTGCAGCAAGCCTCCAAGCTTATAGTGATGTGCCTTGACCTGCTGACAGGTCAAACACTTAACCTCCATGCTTGGCTATACCTATTTTCATACCTTTCCACCAATAGTGCTGCCTTAGGTTTTGATACATCTTCGTACTTCCAAGATGGATACTATAATTACTACGATATGCTTCTGATAAGATTTCCTCCTTGAGACTTTCATCGGCAAGCACAACCAGACGTCCTCTGAACTTCAGCACCCCATCCTCGGCTACTTGGAAGTCGACCCTTCTTTTTGCTGAATCCTCATGAAGAATCTTCTAAATGGTGGGATCGATAGGCTACAGGCTCTTGATCTTAGTCTGAACTTCTGGCTCAATCGTCAAAGTAGCCATTAGACACGACAGGAGACTTACTTCCAACCTAAAGTTTGAGTCTCTCACTTCCTCTAGCAAACGCCACTCATGCATCTGTAATTGAGTAATTAGTGATTTTCTACTCAGGGTATCAGCAACCTTATTCGCTTTAATCGGATGATACAAGATCTCACAGTCATAATCCTTAAGTAACTCCACCCATCGACGCTGCCTCATGTTCATCTCCTTTTGAGAGAACAAGTACTTCAGGCTCTGATGGTCGGTATACACCTGAAACTTTCCCCAATTAAATAAAGCCTCTAAATCTTCAAGGCAAACACGACCGCAGCTAACTCCAAGTCATGTGTAGGATAATTCAACTCATGCGGTCTCAACAGACGAGATGCATATGCTACTACTCTACCATGCTGCATCAAAACACAACCCAATCCTCTCAATAAAGTATCGCTATAAATTTCATAACCACCAGAACCATATGGAATTATCAGCACAGGAGCCGTAGTTAGCTTATGTTTAAGTTCTTGAAAAATACGCTCGCACTTGTCTATCCATTCAAACTTTATGTCCTTTTTCAGCAGCTTAGTCAAAGGCGAGGCTATAACTAAAAACTTCTTCACGAATCGTCTATAATAACCTGCCAATCCTAATAAGCTTCTGATCTTTGTAACGGTTGTCGATCTTAGCCAATCCATGACTACCTCAATCTTAGATGGATCTATAGCGATACCTTCACCAGAAATCACATGGCCTAGAAACGCCACGCGAGTCAGCCAAAATTCACACTTGCTAAAATTGGCATACAATTGATGCACTCTCAGAGTTTCCAACACAATCCTTAGATGTTGCTCATGATCTTCAAAACTCTTCGAGTACACCAGAATATCGCCTATAAAAATGATCTCAAATCGATCCAAGAACTCCCTTAACACTCTGTTCATCGGGTCCATGAAAGCAGCAGGAGTATTTGTCAAACCAAACAGCATCACGGCGAACTCGTAATGTCTATAATGCATCCTGAATGCCGATTTCAATAAATCTTCTTTTCTGATCCTCAATTGATGATATCCCATCCATAGATTGATCTTAGAAAATACCGATGCTCCCTACAACTGGTCAAACAAATCATCAATCCTCAACAGTGGGTATTTATTCTTAATTGTCACTCGATTCAGTTGCCTGTTGTCAATACACAATCTCAGAGATCCATCCTTCTTCTTAACAAACAAAATAGGTGCTCCCCAAGGTGATGCACTAAGGCAGGTGAACCCTTTTGTCTAATAACTCATGCATCTGCACCTTGAGTTCCTTCAATTCAGACAACGCCATCCTATACGGCGCCTTAGAGATCGGCTCCGTCCTAGGAGCTAACTCTATTATAAACTCAATTTCCCTTTCTGGTGGCAAACCAAGTAAGTCCTGAGGGAAAACATCTAGAAACTCACGCACCACAGCTATATTCTCTAACTTGAGCTCTTCAACGGACGTATCAATTACAGAAGCCAAATAACATTGGCAACCACTCTCCAGCAGTCGGGTCGCCTCTAACGACAATATCATCACAGTCGAGGTTCCTCCTCGATTACCCGTAAACTCAAAGCTAGTCCCATCCAACAAATTAAAATTGAATCGCTGTATTAAAGCAATCCATCGTGACTCTTTGTTTTGTCAATCAATCCATTCCCACAATCAGATCAAAATCGTACATCTCCAGTACAATCAGATCTATCCAACTTTCATGACCATCCACAACAAGTCTATAATTAGGACAGCTTACTGTAACCACTACCCTATCATTTAACGGCGTAGACACTTTAAACACAATATTCAATGGCACCTAGCTCAATTTAGACAACTTAACAAATTGATCCGCAACAAATGAATGTGTGGCACCCGGATCAAACAAAGCATAAGTTACTTGGTTATGTAAGAGGATCGTATCTGTAACGATCGTCGAATCCTTCGCTGCTTCTCAGGTGACCGCAAACATCCTTCCTTGAGCCAGTGGACGATTCTGAAAGTTTTGATGTACGGCCCTTCCCTTTGGTGGCAGCACTTGCTTACTCTGCTACCTCTGCAGGCAGTCCTTCACCTGATGGCCCAGCTGGCCACAACCAAAGCAGGCTTCATTCTATGCGAGCACAAACCAATCCCATGCCTCTAGCAGTAAAGATTGTACACTCACTTTGACGGAAGACAGGCTTACTTATCGCTCCTCTGCGATTAGGTGGGATGTGATGCTTGCCTCCAAACATCGGATTCTTTCCTTGCTTCTTTTCAAATATATTTGAGGACGTGAGCCATGATCCAGAGGTAGCAGTCCTCTCAGCCAAGTCCTGTTCCATTATCAATGTCCTCTGATTGATATCATCATAGTCATGAAGGTTGAGCGACGCCAATGTACTCTCAATCTCGGGCTTCAGCCCGTCCTTGAACCTTCTGGCCCTATCATCAGGGTCTTCAATCAATCTCGAAGCATACTTAGACAGTTCAGAAAACTTAGCTTCGTATTGGTCAACTGTTATCTGATTTTGACGAAGGCAGAAGAATTCAGCCATCTTTTGCTCCTTAGTTATCTTCGAAAAATACTTGTTATTAAAGGCTTCCACAAAGGTATCCCACGCCGGGATCTTACCATTTGGGAAAGTCATATTCTTGATAATTCGCCACCAAGTATTGGTGTTCCCCTCAAGCTGATAGATGGCCAGGGTAACTTTATCCTCATTCGAACACCTCAACAAATTGAACGCTTTCTCCGTCCCTTCGATCCATCTAGTGGCAGCTTCAGGATCCCACTCCTAGTGAACTGTGGCAGCTTCAACTTGAAGAACTGTTCCACTAGCTTTTGAGCCCTTCGCTCCTCACACCCAGGTGCGGTGATAGGTTCACTAGTGGAACTACTGGTGGAATCACAGGTAGGGCTCCGGTAGCAGTGACAGCAGCTGCAACTTGATTCATTACTTGATGCCCCATAATTTCTTCAATGGTTCATAAGGCTTGCATAACCTCAGTCATTGGCGGCTCACATCTGGCAGGCTCAGCAGCAAGGGCTGCGACAGGCGATGCTCCTCAAGCATCAACTAACTCTTCAACTGGCCTCGCAGACCTCCTTTGAGGTGATTGGGGTGCTCTTCTACCGTGCCCACTCATTTACAGAAATGATACGGAGTCCTACTCATCCCAAAGCAAAACGCGATCGAAGGCAACCCCAAAACTTACCACACAATTAACAATCACAAGCATGGCGATAAAAATCCTACTAACTATTCTATTTCCCAACGCTCCTTATTACTCAAGGTTAATGACCAGATGAATCAGGCTGACCTCGCTCTAATGCCACCTTGAGTGGGGATGTCACGCCCCGACTCTCGAGCCCACGACATCCCTTGCCAAATAGCCACTAGGTCATAAAGATAGCGTCCCATGCATACTATCAACCTATCGCATATATTGTGCATGCGAAACATGTATAACTCCCAACAGCAAGATCAGCATGGGATAGAGAAGCAGGAAATCAAAACGAGCAATTCACTAAATGACAATTCATTACATTGACCAAAAGAAAATGTTAATTAACCATATAGAACTAACAACATACAACCACATTCTTCGGAGCGACTCTCTAGGACCTCAAAAAGATAAAGGGTTGAGGTAGGGTTAACTCCACATCCACTTCGAAAGACTACATCCTTAGTCACAATTTAGCACCTGCAAGGTTCCGTCACTTGGGACCTCAAAAAGTTATCCCACAACGGGGTGAAATAAATCTCAATGAATCAAGCCTAAGCTCAGTTAGGAAATTGATTCACTCAGGGCATCCTAACAGAGGCTCACAAGATTACATATAGCACTGAAATATGGCTACGATATAATAAACATCCACATATACACTTACTAGCCTTCAGCCACGTACAATGCAATAATTGACTCGACTCACCCAGTAGTCATATTAGTCGATCACTCAAACAAACATAATATCCACAAGTATGTACAGGACACCACACAAGTCTATTTATTAGCGAGGATCTGCGCGTTGCCGTGATCAACTCAAAGATAATGCAGAGGATCCACGCAGTTGGCGCGATCGACTCTGGCGGTTAATGCGATCCCACACTCTTCCGGCATCATCGGGCTACTTCTTTTTCCCTTCGGCAACGGCTACTAGAGAGATGTCTCCAGTGCACCTAGACAACACCGGTAAGTAGGCATTCTTATATGAGGTGTCCGTCCATCACAAGCTGCGACTGGCATCCGACAATCCCTTAAAACCATATTTCCTGGCACGGGGCATGAGTTGTCGTGCTATTGGCAAGTCGTATGGTCCCATACAATTAGTACAATATGTACGATTAGTACCATACGGACTTGTTAGGCCCTTATTCATCATATGACCACACAGCACACTCGACACATCAATCAATTTAATTTACTTTGATTTAGGCCGGATGCTCACACAACCTGTTTAAAGACTCGGCCCACAGTCATTTCGTGCTAAAAAGGATTCTTTGATTTTGCACAAGGGTCATATGCATATGCAGACTATCAATTAGACATGGCAATCTCACACAGAACAATTAACTCCCAAGCGAATGGCAAATCACTAAATGAACATTTCAGGGATCCAATCAAACATATCAACAAGGCGACCAATCCAATCAGGCCATCGATCCAGTTAAGCAATATAACGGTCGGTTCGTACAATAATCATTTATTAGTCGATTTGTTTTATAATGTCGATCGATCGCCCGTCTCTAACCTATCGCTTGCTTGCAATCGAACCATAGTCCACAGTCAATTAATTCAATCTATCAATCAATTAGCCACAGACGACCTAGGCTAACTCGACTAATTTAATCGATCTTGGTCATTTACCCTAAACTCAATTTCTATCCAAACCGACCATGGTATTTAAATACCATACTCGACTAAACGACTAATTCTAAGCGCAATTAGTGTCCTAACCAAGGATTACAATCTAAATAACCTCGGGCCGACGCAAAAGCCACGACGCGACTGCGACGACAACAAACGATAACGACGGCAGCGACGGTTCCTGATTTCCTATCGGAACCTCATTTTCCTCGGCTAAACAAGTGGCGACTAGGCCCAACACCCGTTGGGACATGTGGCAGAGGTCCGGCGAGGCGGCGGCAGCGACGGTGGAGCTCCGGCGAGCGGCGGCGGCCTAAAATAGAAACTAGTCAAAATGCAAAACAGGGATGCAGGGATGATTCTCAGCCTCAAGAGCCGAAACAAGGCCGGCTAAGGCTTGGGGGCTCACTTAGGGGTCCAGAGAGGTCATCAGGATCGGCTAAGGGTGGCGAACGGTAGCCAGAGGCGGCTAAACAACAACCGAACAGAACCGGTAGCAAAACAGGAGAGGCCGACCGGGGGCTTTTCTCGGCTTCTCAGGCAACAAATGGCCACCACAAGCTCTGAGAAAGGAAAGGCAACTTCTAGATGGTCGTTGGTCGCGGTGGAGTGCGGCGAAAGCGACGGTTCTCACCGAGACAAGAGTGAAATCGAGGTAACCCTAAAATAGAGCACCGTGGCTCTCGGGGTTGTCCGCGGCGGTTCTGATGGATGATGGCCGGTGAGGTAGGTTCGGGGTGATCGAGAGGAGGGTAGTGGAAAGTGGTAGTGAGGTCTCGAACGGCCGGAGGAAGTGCTGGAGTGTCTTGGTTCATGGAGAACAATTTAGGGCAAGGGCTTCGTCACGAGTTTCCACAGCTCCCAGCGGTCGACAACGGCGGTGGCGAGGTCAATGGTGACGGCGACGAGTTGCTGGAGGTCATAGTGGTCGGCGGCGGGGTGGTGGCCGGCCAAAACAACCCTAGGAGGAGGAGGAAATGGAGGTCGATCGTGGGGGGAATTCCACGCGTGCACAGTGAGAAGAGGGAGAACAGACGTGAGGGAGAGAGAGTAACATGAGGGAGAGAGAGTAACGTGAGGGAGAGAGGAGAGAGAGAAGAGAGTTAAGAGATGTGATTGGTTGGTGGGGGAATGACTAGTGGGTCCCACCTATCAAATCACATTTGAATACTTTGGATTTTAGTGCATTATTAAGGAGCGTTTAGGTTAATTGATAATTCCGAACTGAAAATGAATTTTGGTATGCTGACGGAGGGCATTTTCACAGGTTAGGCTCGGTTAAAAATCGGATTGGGCGCGAGGATTGGAAATTCTAATTCACGGCGATTAAAAATCTCGAAACATAATCTAAACCGACTAGCGTTTCAGAAATCATCCAATTATCGTCCCTTAAATCCTTACGGTCCAAATATTCATACTCAGACTGAAATTCAATTAAATTTCTTTTTATTTAATTCAGGGACTTGACAAGAGTCGAATTTTCAAGGCGTCACGATTGAATTGGTACCAAAAATAGTTTAGGACTAAATTAGCACTAACGCAGTAAATTTAGGACTTTTTTGACATTTTTCCTACATATCTACCAACATTACGACAATTTGAAGTAGTTTACTGTTGTATTGGTTAAATAATGTGTGTTAAATTTTCATGTTATGAGCTCGACATATATATTATTATAGACGGAGTAAATTTGTATTTACAGCTAGAATGATCAGCTACGATTACGTTGGTGTTCTTGTGACCTTCCAAGCTCAACTGCTATGTTGTAGAATTATTGCAGGCATGCTTCTTTTTATTCTTTAGAATAAAGGCCATTATGATTAACTTCTCCGTTTGGAATTTTTTTTTTTTTCCTCCGATGAAACTGAAAGACATTGTGAATGCTGGTGATTGAGAATGGATAAACTATGTGAAGGAAACGGATTCCTAAATTTAGACATACGAATTGCAGAATTACAATGCTCAGTAAGCCTTGAATCACGGCTATGAACGTGCCTTCTTGTCCCACAAATTAAGAGTCATAATACATTCTTGAGAGAGAGCGGTCGTTTGAGAGAGGAGCAGAATGCTGTCGTCTGTTTTTCTCTGTCCTTTGTTCTTTTCTTCTGTGTGTGAAGAACGTCAAAGAAGTGACATCAGGAGGAATGTGATTTATCTTAGGTAATAATAGGAATGTGTTATCTTATCATGCTCAAAAAATGAAAATTGTCTTTGACAGTTTTTCCATAATGGGTAAAGGGCTGTGTTGGCCTAACATGGGCAGCCCACCATCCAAAAAACCAAAAAACTCTAAATGAATAGGTTAAGGTTGCCTTTGAGGAAAGATATGGCTTCCATTTAAGAGAAGTAAATGAAAGACCTTGCCGTTCAAATCTTTGATAAAGTAATTGAATCCAATAAGCAAATGGGTGGCTTGGGAGACAAAAGGTGATGATTCTAATTGGAAGTGCCTTCTCGGAGAACATTCTATGGTTTTTCTCTCCATCTGACAGCTGCAGTGTCTTAATGTTATTCTGAATTCTGATGACATTGGCCTCGTGCCAAATCAGACGATATAATAAATATTCAAGGATCACAGTGTGGTCCTATAATTCCAGAATCTTTGGTGGATGATACGGTTTGATGCATTAACTTCTGAGGAAGAGGAGTCCCAAAGTGGATTGGCGTCGTTTAGTCGGTTTTTCTCCAACTGTTCTCAGATTTTACTTGAAATAGGCTGGCTGAACACTAGACACAACTATGGGAACATGCAGTTTAATGGATCATTAAAGTGGTTTTCTTGTTTGTTTAGTCTGTTGCAACATTCTTCGTGAAACTATCATGTAAAATTGACATTGAACAGTGCTCGATTGTTATGTTTAAGCCATGCGAGCGGATTTCAAAAGACAAGCTCATAGTGACGGAAAATCGAGCCAAAAGGAGCAGGCAAAGCTTTTGCTCACGTTATATTACATCCATGATGGAATCTATTACGGGTGCGGAAAGACGAGTCTCAAGGTTTAACGCGGACATACTGTTTGGCAACAATTCGTGATTCTATGTACAATGAAACGTAGTTTTGAACATATGGGCAGAATCGTCATGTCAAGACGAGATAAATGAGTGATCGCGTGACTTCAACAGAGTTCGGATGCAGGCACATGCATCTCGACAACATTGGTTGCCAATATCGCCGCGAAACGTTGCCTGTGCACGAAAATTTGTACGATAAAAAATTATTATTCAACATACCATTAGAATCATCTCGTCTATACGAGTGTTTTGAGTGGTCGTCAGCCCCAACAGTCGTTGGAAGTGGCTGCACGAGCCACGATGGCGTTGGCGCGTGAGAACCACATAGGTGTGCCACTTGAAAGATGCCAGAGATGATGACGTCAGCAGGGGTGACCAACCTGAGATCCTAATTGGGTTTGACCTGAGTTGACCATTGACTCGACTTGAGTTTGACCCGACTCGAATTAGACCGAGAGGTTGTTCATAAGGGTGTGCATGGTCCAGGCCAGTCTGATCCCGGTATGGAACCAGGGACCGGACCAGTAGTCCTGATCTCTGAATTTTCAAAACCAAGGACCGGAAAAAATCGGGATCGACGGTCCAATCCAGTCCTAATCTTGCCTCAGTGGTATCGCTAATACCAGCTGCTTATAGAAGAAATATAACCTTGAAATACAATATGACTCTGTTGCATGTTAATTTACAATCTATACCCACAGTATAAAAAAACATGCCGGTCTAGTTTGCTCACCTTCATACTGAAAGTGTGTCTTCACAGAATAATAGGCTTAACAATGACATTGATCTAACAGCTGACACGTAGATATATATCTATGAAGGACAGAATCGAAAAAATCTAGCCGCGAAGACATACTAATAGTGATGTTGTTCACTAAGCGAATTTCACTTCCAAGCGGTGTGCATAAACAAATATAGGACTACTTATCGAAATGAACAACCGAAATACATGAACAGTAAGAAATTGCTACCACTATATTAAATGAACTGCTTGAGTGATTTCTTTCTAGAAAGAACGCGCCAGTAATACACTAACCACACAATGCATTGGAAAAGATCATAATAAATATGATAGGCTACATTCATAACATTAAGGGGCCGTCGTAATTTCCAAGAGAAATTGATATAAACCATTATCGTTGATATAAACCATTATTCAATTCGGACATGCTTTCATGGTTAAAACTGAATTGCCACTCAATACTTTCATGATTCCTATCATTGTTGACTGGCAATACATCTGGAGATACCTTTTCAAGAATGTACAATCTAACAATGGAAATGGCTGGAGAAATGAACTTTGAAAACAAATGAAAGCTACATTTTTTTAATGTGATCTAATTTGGGCCGTCCGAGCCAATCCCATTCACCTAGAATCGAGGCTGGAGAAATGAACTTTGAAAACAAATGAAAGCTATTTCGACCCGAGGAGCTTCATTTTGGATTTCCAGACTGTTTTGGCTTGATTCTTGGTAAGACCATCTCTCAATCCTTGCTAAGATATATATATATATATATATATATATGTAATTGTGTTTATGGGTTGGAGGATGGATTGTTGATGGGTTTTGATGGCTGAATGTCCATGGTTTCTCAAGAATAGAATCTGTCCACCGCCGGTCAAGATGGAATCGAGACACTTTGAGGCTTGTCGAGGGATCGATTAACTTGGAAATTACTAGTAACGCCCTTTTATATGTAGTAGTATGTGTTAGCAAGGGGTATGTGATTTAGAATGGAGTTTGGATGAAGTTTAATGATCTGTTTTGTTTGAAATCAACTAGGAACTGCACTGCCTGCACCCGACCAGACTGGAACCGTGAATTGTGGTCACTCTTGGCGGATTATTGCTAGCTTGACTGGGTGGTAAGATGTCTCTAACTCTTAGCTTAGTGTGGTAGAAGGTTAATGGTTGGAGATTGACGAGGATTTGATGGAGTTTAATGGTCGGTTTCGTTTGATCTTCTTGAACCAGACAGATTGCACTCCCTGACTAAATCGATACTCTTGAAGGTAATTTAAGGGCCGATTTTGCTTGGAACAAAAGGTAGGATATATCTAAATCCTAGCTTGAGGTGTAAATGATTATTGGTTGAGGTTTGAAGTGAATTTGATGGAATTTGGTGCCTAATTATTGCATAGACATCCGAGGGGTCAAATCTACCATTTGGAACAACAAGATACCGCGGTCTTGTGTTGCACGTTTTGTGAAATTTGCTTGTCCTAGGCTCGAGGTAAGTTAATCCTAACCCTCCATTAAAATGTTAGGTTACTAAGGGACCACTTTGAGTCTTGAATTGATAGTCTTTAGGTGTCAAATGTGCTCAAGATTGCTAGTGCCGATTGTTATTGTATTGACCGAGCCTTACTTGCTTGCCTTGGGGTGATATTGTCCATCTCTTGACTGAAAATGTTATGTGGATGTTTAGTTGACATGTGTTCTTGAATGGTCGTGTGGCATTTGGTCCTTTGAGTGTCAAATGTTGACCTCTATGCTTGATTTGGCAATGGTGGAATTCGATTGTTAGGAAGTGGCGAATTGAGGCCAAGAATGACTTGTTCGATTGATTGCCTTTGTTATGCAAATTGTACCGTGCATTATGTGAATTTGGCCATGATTGTTTCTCTTGAAAAAAAAAAAAGGTTAGTTGCTTATCTAATCGAGTTATACTCGATCATGAAGTTATTTTAAAGATAAGATATGGCTTGTAACCCGAATGTGAAATGATAAGGCTTGAGATCCGCTTGTGATTATTGAATGATGAGAAGCATGGTTTATGATAAATAGCCTAAATTGATTGAATTGTGAGTACATGTGCATGTGATGTCTTGATGCATTGAACACAAGGCTTGAGTAAATCCTAAGGCATTATTATGCGGGATTTGACCTAAGGCGTATTGACGCGAGTCTATAAAAGGCAAATTGTACCCTGAGGCATATTGACTCGGGATTTGGATTATTCTGATGCGTTTTTACGCGGGATATTGTACTTTGCCGAGTAAGAATGACTAACTTGATGCGTTATTACGCTGGTAGTATTCTAGGCTGATGCGTTATTACGATGACTGCCTGATGCGCGTTACACGGGCCTTGAGAAGTATAACTTGATGCATTATAACGCGGGTTTTGCCAAGTACTTGATGACCTGAGGTGCTATTACGCGGGTCTTGAGAAGCATTATGTAGCCTGATGTGTTATTACGCGGGCATTGATATTGAGAATTGAGATACCTTATGAGTTTTTCCTTTTGTGAACTTGTGATTGTGTAATGCCTGAAGTATGAAGCTGAGACCTAATTGTAGCGTGGTGACTTGAATCGAGTTGTAATTGAAAAAACGGCCTCAAGTGTATATTTCTATTGAAAACCCTATCATAGTATGAAGTTTAGTTTTGCTTATGGATTTTGTGACTGAGTTGAATAGATTTGAAGTACTGAAGTGTCATGTTTTGTCAATGCCATGTTTTTTCCATGCCAACATTTTAAATCCCAAGATACCCGTTTTCATAAAGTGTATGGAGGTACTGACAGTCTAGTTTAGGGTTAGGTTTAACATTTTGAGATTTATATCTCACCCTGTCATGGGATTAACATTTTTTTCAGGTCCCTGACGATGGAATTCCCGGGATTAGCATGGACTGGCAATTGAAGATGCCCCATAGAAGAAATGATGTTTAACCTAACCCAGTTTTAACTTCTTTGACAAACCAAAGCCTTGTATAGTATCATGATTAAGTGTTTTCGTGGTGTAGTCTTGAAGTTATCTTTTGTGTTAATTAAAGGGGGTTATTTTCTCGCTTCCGTTTGTTCATTTCATTTGTATGGATTTATCAGTTGTGGGCCAAAGGATACTGGGAGACTATCGCAAGAAGAACAGCCTGGTGGGATGTTCGCGTGCCCGTCAAGTTCGAGACGTGACAACAGCCATCGCTCAGGGCCGGTGAGGTCGCGACGGCCTAGGGGAAGGAAGTAAAGAACCTGTAGATGTCCGTTGTGAGGAACTGAAAACTCCAAAGAGCTCTCGTGTTTTGTATAGCTTGACCGTCGGACAAATGATTCAAGAATCGACTGATGGGATATTGCTCGTGATGCGGTAATTGAAGGACTTAAGCAGAAAAATTGGCTATCTTTGCTATCGATCCCAACATTTTCACCCCTGCATACTAGTTATTTCAAACGCTTCCCTGACCAAAATTCCAAAACCAAAAAAGCAAGAAGATGTACAACAATTGAAAAAAGAGACGGAGCCAGAAGCAGAGACGAAAGCCCAATTTGACACCTTAAGTTGAAACCCTTTGCCGCAAAAGCGGCATGGGTTGAACACTTCGTGATTTGGGACTAAACAGCATTGCCATTAGAGAAGGAGAAGGAGAAAAAGAGGGGGGTTTTGACCACAAGAGCCACGACTAGACATGGCCACGGGCCGGTTTAGGCCCAGAACCGAACCATTGACCGGGCTAGCTGGTTCCATGAAAATTCGAAATCAACTTGAAACCGCCAGTTCCGAGCTAGTTCCAAACTGGCTATTAGTCGTTAGGCCCAACAGCCCGAATATGACCATTGGAAAAGAGTCGTTAGCTCTTTCCAACGGAACCCTCCTTTTTTTCTTAACTAATTAGTTTAATTATACACTTCTCCATCTATAAATACCCTCCTCCCTTTCATTTTTCACACAAATTCTCTCAATTCTCCCAATCCGCTCAATTCTCTCAATCCCGGCTAAATTCTCTGAATCGACTTTTTGATCAATTCTCTCAAAAAAGTGAGTAGAAGCAGAGATACTAGAAAGAGTCTGATAGGAGAATCTGATTATCCTCATCATGGATATGATCCTCGTAATCATGTATCTTGGGTAGACAATGATGATAATATCAACGGTGTTCCCAATTCCAACTTCAAGCACATCACAACGCACGAAAGCCTTCATCCTCGTACCGGTATCAAAGAATCATCGACAGCAAAGGAGCCGTAATGACAACCCCAGGAGGGTACATCCAATTTATGGCAACACATCAACAAGGTACACATAGACGAAGACAAGTATAAGGTAAATTACAAATATTATACGAAATCATACAATTTTAAGATGGGAGAGGACATGGTTATGAAACATACTGTCGGCATCCAATGCAAAATATCCAACGCAAGTGGGAATCGACACCAGTCAACAATAAATTTTCGGGTACGTCAATCCTAACACTCATTCTATATTGATCAACTTTATGAAGAAACATTAGCTGAATATGTTGTCATTGAACATTTATCGTTAACTAGTGGTGAAAATTCCAGTTCGAATTATTTGATAAACACTGCATATACTCCGCAAGCAATATATGTTCCGAGAAATGCACTTAAACGTGAACTTTTTAAGGTTTATAAAAAATAATAAATAAATAAAAAGCTTCAACAAACTTTTTTACGGATTTCAATGGATGTGTGTATATAGGTAGCGACATTTAGAGCGATCCTTGGCAAAGTTATTCTTATATGGGCATTGTCGCGACCCTCTCCCTAGATGAGCGAAGGGGGTTAATGGGTTGTCCGACGTCTAGTCGGACACGAGCCTCTCCCAAGGCCCGTTACCCAAGTCGCAACAATGGTATATGTGATTGACCTTCGGTGTGGTCTGGTGACATGTGATACGCGTGCATGCCAAGGAGTCACCATCAATCGTTCTGCAGAGGGTACGATTGGAAATCCTATCAAATAGTTGAGAGCATTTTATTCAATTATGTGAAAATCAGAGAAACGGGATCGGGGACTTTGTTACGCCAACCGTCAAAATTGATGCCCTTTCGACATATAAATTGAATAATTTATCTAACCTGAGATTTCATGTAAATGAGTGGGATACGAACCCTAAACTAGGAGTTCATGCAGACAGGAGTGACTACCCTGACACTCACAATCAGTAATGAAAATGCGCAAATCAAGGATCCAATACGTGTGGATAAATCACATGAAAGTAACCTGGCATCCCTAGTGAGCCCCTATTAGCCAAGAGACATATCAATCAAGATTCACGAATATTTTTGACATGGTTTGCCGTTGAGGGACAAAATCGTAATTTTAAAGGATTCTAGGATAGTTTGTCCTAGGAAGGGCAAATTTATCATTTCATATGAGATATGGTGTCAAAAGATGGTTAAATATGATAATTCACCACACCAATCTATTTCTAATTTTCCGAGAATTTTCGAAATTCTTCTGAAATTTTTGGAGCGATTTACCCTTTGAGGGGTAAAATCGTCATTTCAGGAGGTGATGAGAAGTGAAAATCTCAAATAGTAGGATTAGTTGACCTTTTGATCCAAATCCTAATTTTGAGCAATTTTCACGGCTCGATTGGAGTAGGAAAGACGATTTACCCTTTGAGGGGTAAAATTGTCATTTTTGAAAAAGGGACGAGATTCGAAGACCCAAGCATAAGAATTGGTTGTCTAACCGACCATAATTTTTATCTTGGCATTATCGAACTATCTTGCGTACAAGGCAGAGACGAATTCCCCTAAAAGGGTAATATCATCAATTCTCGGATGAACAGATAAGAAAGCTCAAAAATAGGATCGACCAGCTGTCTGTGGTCGATCCTCAATTTTTGAGAATTTCTAGAGTATCTAGGAATTTTTTAAAATTTTCCTACATTTTTTTTTGGATTTTCTAGAATTTTCTAGGATTTTTTTAGGATTTTCTAAAAATTTTCTAATTTTTTATTTAAAAAAATGAATTTCAAAATTTTATTAATAAAATAATGATTCGGACTAGGTCGACCCGACCCACTCGGGTCGGAACTCGGCCTAGACCCGGATCCAAGGAACCTAAACACCAAAACGACGTCGTATCCTCTTTTTCATTTTCGATTTAAGCAGATTTATTCCAACGGTTCCTATTGAAACACGTGGCTAACCCACAGCTTTAAGATCGGCCTACTAAAACCTACGGCTCAGATGAAAAGCAAACTAACTCTCAACCGTTTGATCTGATTACTCAAATCTACGGCCAAAATCGAACGACTCGACCAATCCTCAACCATTCGATCAAACCATTATTTTTTATTTTTGAAAATTCTATTTTTATTAACATAATTTATAGAAACTGATCGAACGATCATCAAGCCAACACGTGGCGCAACCTAAACCGTTAGATCGACTAACAAATTCAAACTGAATTACAACGGCTTTACTGATTGGGCAAACACGCGAACCAACCACGTCCTACCAACTAGACATACCTATTGAATCCGTCACGTCATCATCTTCAACTCTCGACTGCCACTGAATGGACAGCCATGAATCTCCAGCGACGATTTGACGGTAAAATCTTAACGAAATCACACGAAACTGGCGTCAATTGACTCGCAAAAATCTTTAGATTAACATACCTAAGCATCAGAGTATCTCATCCACTAAATCACGAGCATCATGCAAAGTGTCAAGTATGGCCATGAGAGTTTGATCAAGCAATAGAGAGCAACCCAGCCAATTCCTTCACACAATCGTGTCTACACGAGTTTAGAACACCTACTTACAGGTCCGATTGACCTGGTTTAGGCCAGCTTGAGCTAGGGAAGCTTCGACAAAGTTGGCCATGGCGACGGGATTCGAATGCGAGGTTTGACTCAATTTCAATGTAATTAAAACATACAGCGGTGTTCAGTGATGCAGCAGATACAAAATGCACACCTTAATCGAAAGGATTGAAGCCAAAACCGAGGTCTGTCATTAATGAACAAAAGCTCTGGTTGAAGTTCGACTTATCCTTTTCCAGGGTTTAAGCCGCGCTGTTGATCGCGATCGACTCTGTGGAGCTAGAGGAAGCTTTTGGAAGTAGAATGGTGTCTCAATTCCTCCTGAATCGTTGTCACCGAGCACTTGCAAGTCGAGCTCAAGCTCTCGATGGTTGGGGCCAAAAAGCGAGCTCTCACTCTAGATCTCTCTCTCTCTCTCTCTCTCTCTCTCTCTCTCTCTCTCTCTCTATTCTGTTCTTCACCAGAAACAGAATAAACCGCCCCCCTCCAACTGAAAGCCCTCTCAAAGCTATATATCGTTTTCCATTTTTGGCGCCGAATGACGAGAACCAACAGACTTGAAATGGCGCGTGATCGTGCGTGCCATTTGGTCTAAACGGTGCCGGAGACGATGGGTAATTTCGTCTAATTCAAATGATCTACCGGCGTGCACAAATGGACGTCCAATTTGGTCATTCTGTGAAAGTTGACTTTCGCGGCCGCCGCGACATTGACCGGTCGATTCCGCCCTCCTTCGGCGATCATTGGTCACGACTCTAGTGTCAATTAACAGTGAGTGGTCTAAAGCATTAAACCCCTACCAATGTGTCTTCGATTATGGTCGATTGATCGATCAATTTTGCGATCCAAATCCAATCTTGCCCTATTCATCTGCGTAAAAATCATGTGGAAGAAAACGATACTGTAGCGGACAGGTTAAAACCGTTCCGACTCTATTTTTGCGAAATTAACCCAAATTCGCGTGGGAATTTTGCAAATTAAACATCAGAATCGAACTTAAGACATGAAAATTATCTAGAAATATGATTTTGCCCAAAAGTTCACAGCAATTTCTATAAAACCCCCAAATTTTCATTTAATTGCAAATCGAGAAATTGTACAATTGAGGGCTCAAACGGTCAAATTAGACCAAACCACCTATGCCAATCAATTCCAAATGATGAAATACATTGGACAATGGCTTCAATTGACAAAGGTAGCCCTTGAATTGAAAGTAATTTCAATTATACCCAAATTCAATGACTAAATTGCAATTAAGTATGCAATTTTGCCCAATTCATACAATTGGACAATTTGTGCAAGTAATTGGACTAAATTTCAATGAAGGATAATTAGATTGAATGTCAAGACTCTAAAAATGCCAAAATTACAAATTAAAAGACTTAATTGACATTTTTTTTACCAAATTCAATCATACATGTAACAAAGGAACGCATAAAATTGAACTTGAATTTGGATTTTTTATGAGGTCAAAAATACAATGGAATTAAAATAAATATATTGACTATTTTTCATATTCTTTTGACCTCAAATGTTATTTTTCTTGAATTTTCATATATTTTCCTATTTTTCGAAAATATTAAAAAATGTGAAAAACAAAGAAAATTAATTTTTGTTCAAAAATGGTTCCTTATGCTTGGTCAAAGCTACCAAAATTGATTTTATAATTTTCAACTTTTTATGAATTTTTTTGTTAATTTTTCAAAAATAAACTAAAAAAGACTAATCGAAAATCAGGCGTCAATAACTACCCCTCTTTGAGAAGAATTTCATGAGAGATTTCACTCAAAGACAGGTGACATCTAAGTCCCGATTGACTCGATTGGGGAAAAGAAAAATGAATCTTAAAATTCAATATTTCTTGTCCTACTGGTGAACGCTCTGTTCATCATGTCTTTGCTAATGTAAGAGAGAGAAATGGAGTAGAGATACTCATTTGTTACTCACTTGCTTGATGTTGATGTGACATGCGTGGTGTATGGCGGATGCACGTGGATACCTAGTGACTTGTCTCTTGAATATCCTAGGGCAGTTAAGTTCTAGCTCGTATGGTAGACCAAACCAGAATGGGTTCCTATCTGACAGGAACCTAAGGGTAACACACCCATTCTTTAGGATTTATCCCAGGTTTTGATCCATATGGTGGACCAGACCCTTCATACGACTACTTTCTATTAGGAACCTATGGATGACGCACTCGTTCTTTAGGGATTGTCGAAGATTTTGATCGTATGGTCGATCAGACCCTTCATAGGACTCATTTCTATCAGGAACCTATAGATTACGCACTCGTTCTTTAGGTATTGTCGAAGGTTTTGATCTGTATGGTGGATCAGACCCTTCATAGGACTCCTTTCTATCAAGAACCAATGGACGACGCACTCGTTCTTGAGGGATTATTGAAGGTTTTGATCTGTATGGTGGATCAGACCCTTCATAGGACTCCTTTATGTTAAGAACCTATGGATGACGCACATGTTCTTTAGGGATTGTCAAAGGTTTTGATCCGTATGGTGGATCAGACCCTTCATAAGACTCTTGTCTATCAAAAATCTATGGACGACACATCCGTTCTTTAGGGATAGTTGAAGGTTTTGATCCATATGGTGGATCAAACCCTTCATAGGACTCCTTTTTAGCAGGAACCTATGGACGACGCACCCGTTCTTTAGGGATTGTCGAAGGTTTTGATCCGTATGATGGATCAGACCCTTCATAGGACTCATTTATATCAGGAACCTATGGATGAAGCACCCGTTCTTTAGGTATTGTCGAAGGTTTTGATCCGTATGGTGGATCAGACGCTTCATAGGACTCCTTTCTATCAGGAATCTATGGACGACGCACCCGTTCTTTAGGGATTGTCGAAGATTTACCTTTCATAAGGCTTACTTAGGAAAATGGTTCATCTTACCTTTGAAGACTCGCCATGAATTCGATCCGTCAGTGGATCAGTTTGGAAAAAAGGTTCACCTACTAGAAGGCTTACCTAAGAGAATGGTTCGTCTTACCTGATGAAGACTTACAATGAATTCGATCTGTCAGTGGATCAGTCTGGGAAAAAGGTTCACCTACTAAAAGGCTTACCTAAGAGAATGGTTCGTCTTGCCTGATGAAGACTTACCATGAATTTGATCCGTCCGTGGATCAGTCCGAGAAAAAGGTTCACCTACTGAAAGGCTTACATAAGAGAATGGTTCGTCTTGCTTGATGAAGACTTACCATGAATTCGATCCGTTTGTGGATCAGTCCGAAAAAAAGGTTCATCTACTGAAAGGCTTACTTAAGGGAATGGTTCGTCTTGCTTGATGAAAACTTACCATGAATTCGATCCGTCAGTGGATCAGTCCGAAAAAAAATTCACCTACTGAAAGGCTTACCTAAGGGAATGGTTCGTCTTGCCTGATGAAAACTTACCATGAATTCGATCCGTCAGTGGATCAATTCGGGAAAAAGGTTCACCAACTGAAAGGCTTACCTAAGAAAATGGTTCGTCTCGCCTGATGAAGACTTCCCATGAATTCGATCCGTCAGTGGATCAGTCCGGAAAAAAGGTTCACCTACTAAAAGGCTTACCTAAGGGAATGGTTCGTCTTGCATGATGAAGACTTGCCATGAATTTCTAGGTAAGGTATACCTAATTCTCAAGTTACCAAAGAAACTATTTTGGGGTTTAGGGATTTTCAAGAACCTTACAGAAAGCTTGGTCCTAAAGATTGTCTTCTCGAAGTGCAAGGCGCCCTTCTGGGATTTGGAGACTCCCAGTATCTTGCAGAGAGCTCAAACCTATAAAAACTTTTGTTAATAAGATTTTTCTAGGATTTAGGAATTACCTGAAATCTCTTAGAAAGGTGATTTTGAAGCTCTTCTGTGACATTTGATTTCCAGTCAATTTCAAGCTCATTAATGAGAAGTGGATATCTAGATATATATTTCAGTCGTATTCCGCTCGAATCTGATCAAATCGAGTAGGCTAACCAAAAGGAAAAGACTAACGCGAGGCGAGGTACGTGGACCTAGGGAGCTCGGATAGGAAACGGCGTTTTGGTCATAAGAATTGTCCAGGGAACTAGTGATAGATCCTCACAATTACATGACAACCAAAGCCGCCACGAATTGACGAGCCCTAAACGTGATAAGAATCACAGGGTCGATACGCATAATGTCTGCAAAAGCCGCCCGTCGGTTCGGGATAGGCTGGAATCACGTCTGATAGAGAAAGCTATCAGAAACGAGTCTTGAAAAGTTTGAAATGAAAAATCAAGAATTTCAACGTTATTTGGATTGGTCGTCGCCCTATCGAAGGATTTCGAAGCGAGAAAAACGACATTCGGAACGTCGGGGGTAAAATGACCATTTTACCCCTCAAGCCTAAGACTTTGCCCTTGCAATTGAAGAAGGGCATAATGGACATTACACCCTCCCATAGCTGCCGAATTCAAGGGTGAAGGATGGTCATTGGATCACCTTGGAAAAGACAAATGGACAAGTATCAAAAGATAGGAAATTGTGGTCATGTCACACTTTATGCACACCTAACATTCTACCCAATGACCAAGCATTTGAATATAAGTCTTCTCTCTCTCTCTCTCCTCACTCCATTTGGTCGGCCATTCCACCAAAAGATCACCGAAACCCACCTTCTTCTTCCTCCTTCATTCTGTTCGTCATCGATCGGTTCTGGGGTTGCTATTTGGCGCCGCCGGCGACCTCCTCTAGCCGTCACATGGATATCGACTGGCCATAACAACCTATCCCCATGTCTTGCCGACCTCCTCAAAGTGGAATCAAGTTATTTAGAGCACCGAGGAGCTCCGGCCAAGCGTTTTCCCAGGAGTCGACGAAAACTGACTCAAACTGAGGTAGGTCCGGTTCTCAACCCTTTTGATGGACAAAATATTGGAATTTAGCGCTCAAATTTTGTGGAGATCTAGCTAGACATGTATGAATCTATGGTAAAAATTTGGGCTCGATTTGATGAAGTTTTGACCTCAATATGGTCTTGTGAATTTTTCCCAGAATCTGCCGGAAAACTGACTTGGAGAAACCAGTGACGTTCAACGAGTTTTCGATGACCAATCGACTCGAAACTCACGGTGAGCCTCAAGAACCCTTAGATATATATATATATATATATATATATATATATATGTTTAGAGGTATAATAAGGGTTAAACGATGGATTGGATGAATATTTAGGGCTAGTGGTTCACGGCATGCACAGAACCGTGAGGAACCGGTTAGGTTCTGTACATGGCCGAACCTTGGAGGACAATTGGCGTGGAATTTTGGAACTCAAATTGATGTTTAAGACTTGATTAGATGATGAGGATTAGGATATGGATGATTGGGATTGATGGATTGAGGAATTGAGTATGAAAATTAATGGAATTGATTGAATTTTGTTAGGTTGTGCAACAAGTCCGGTTGTGAACATTGAGGGCCGAAACCTTGGGGCTCAAAACGAGTAAATTGTGTTGGCAAATCAAAGGTAAGGGAAATTCTAGCCCTATACTAGGAAGACTGGACTCGATTGAGCGAGCCGAGGTTCGATTGGAATGATTTATGAGAGATTGCCAAATGGGATAGATTTAGTATGTCCTAAGACGTTAAGGAATGATTGTGTGACATTGCCTATACTTGACTTGTTTTTCATGTTCGGATATCATTGATTTGTCTGGCATGCCACGAAATGTTCGAATTGCGCTTGAATTTGCACTTGGTATCGTGTGGGCAAATGACTTAGAAATCATAGTATGAGTTATGGTTATGGCATGAGTATGACATAGCGAGGCCCTGAGGCGTATGAGACGAAGGGCGGTAGATGGATACCCTGATGCGACAAGATCGCAAGGTGGAATTCATATTGCATGGCGCCCTGATGCGACGAGATCACGGGGTTGAGATAGCCACGGTCCTGATGCAAACTATTAGCGGGACGGGAGTGTGTGAATATCCTGATGCGACGAGATCACGGGGTGGTGTTGATGTTACGTGGCGCCCTGATGAGACGAGATTGCGTGGCGCCCTAATGCGACGAGATCGCGGGGTCGAGATAGCCACAGTCCTTATGCGAACTATTCGCGGGACGGAAGTGTGTGAATATCCTAATGCGACGAGATCACGAGGTGGTGTTGATGTTACACGGCGCCCTGGTGCGACGAGATCGCAGGGTTGAGATAGCCACGGTCCTGATGCAAACTATTCGCGGGACGGAAGTGTGTGAATACCCTGATGCGACGAGATCGCGGGGTGGTGTCGATATTGCATGGCGCCCTAATGCGACAGGATCACGGGGTTGAGATAGCCACGGTCTTGATGCGAACTATTCATGGGACGGAACTAGAGAATAACCTGATGCGATGAGATCGCGGGGTGGAATTCGTGAGATAATGAATTTTCTTGGAGATTTATCGAAACCTGATGCGTTTACGCGAGTTACCGAGGACGGTCTGATGCGTTTACGCGGATCGAGCCTGATGCGAATGAAACGCGGGCTAAGAAATTGAGACAGTCAGAGATTGGTGGATATGGGGAAGTGGCAGGCCGGGTGTGCATGATTAATTAAGGGTGACATGAGTTTATCATTGTGTGCCTGCCTTATACACGTTGTTTTATTGAATTGTACACGTTGCGCCTATATGATTATGAGTTTGGAATAATTGAGGGATAGATGAATGTCTGAGTGTACGGTCGGTCTAACCTAGGGTTAGGACCCACCTTATTGAGATTTATATCTCACCCTAGTAGGGGGCTTCATTTTTTCAAGTTTCCAGGCGAAGGTAGCACGAGCTTACCAAGGAGTGGCATTTAAAGAGATAATTGACCGGTTGTATATAGAATGAGATTGTCGATTGTGGATATTGAGATTGTACTTCAGATATTGAATTAGGAATTGATCTTTTAGTAATTGGTTAAGGTAATTTGATGTATTTGTCCTAAGTCATCGTATGTGGTTGTATCTATGTGAATGGAGATGGCATCACTTCCGCCTGTGTATTTCTGTCAGTGCTCAGAATATTAGCCGTTGGATCCTAGAGTTTTAAGAAAGGAACGGCTGGGCGAGATATACGCGTGCTCGGCATGTTCGGGGCGTGACATCCTCGTTCGATTTGATATCAAAGCAAGGTCAGCTCGATCCAATGTGATTGAAACTTGGAGTGATAAGGAGCAATGACTTGGGGACAATTACATATTGAGGCCTATAGGACTAGGCATGGATTGTTGAGTCTCGAGGATGGTAGGCTTGAACTTGTGTACACTTTAAAGATCCTAGGATTGACTTTAATGGCTGACTTTGAGTTATGTGGTGATTAAAGTTTAAGTGGAGCAAGCTGGGATTAAAGAGTCATAAGCATGGAATTTGAGGTAGTAATTGTACTTAAGGATAGTAGAAAATTGCTTATGAATGAGGAGTCATGAGCCTGGATTTGAGGTTGTTAGAGAATAAATTATGAAGAAAGGGTCAATTGAAGTGTATGATTGTGATCTTGGTTTGTCAATGACCCTAACTCGAGGAGTACGAGTTATAAAGAGACAGCTGGTATTGATGGATTCAGGCTTGAACTACGCGACGTCTTGATGGTTTTAGTTATCGATGTTATTGATAACATTGGATGATATGAGTTGAGATAAATACAAGGAATATTTAAATTGAAGATCGGATGTGATCGAATGCATAGGGATTTGACTTGAACGTTGACTGGATTGAGGTATATAATGGAATATAGGTAATTGATCTGTGAGACAGGACAATCATGATGTGCTTGAGTTGTGGTTATGAAAGGCAAGTTGATGAGGGTGCATGCAGTGACTTATCGTTGTTGGACATAATAAACCGTCGCTTGGTATAGGACAAGTTGATGGGATACCTATAAATTATAATGAAGCATGGTATGGGACATGTGGAACGGGGCTTTCTCCGTAGATGTATGACTTGGGACAACTTGCAACGGTCAAGTCTGATGAGGGCGGGAAGTGATCGCCAGGATAAAGAGGTCCGGACAAAGAGCGGCTCTTGGCAGGCTTCTAAGATGGCAAGAGGCAGGAATGACCCGAGTTATAACTTGAAAGGGGAAGTCTAGGTATCAGGTTGAGTCCAATTATGGATAAGGGATGTACGACACGGATTGATCCTCATCAAGGATGATCGAAAGTGGCATGGCATGTGTAATGATGCCTGTGATTGGCATGGTTAAAAGCTTCGTGCTTGACAATGGATGCCCTTTTGAAAAAGAAAAGTGATGGTTGTGATGGGCTTGTTAGGCATGTTTGATGATTGGCTTCATGTGATTGGCTTGGCCAAGGTATGATTGGGAGGTTAGATGACGTAAGGGGTTTATACCCGTTGAACCGAGGCATGTCGAGAATGAAATAGTTTGTTGTGATTATGCTAGAGGGGCGAATGCCTTTAGACCTAGAGTATGAGCTATTGACTCAATGAATCGTTGCCTTGAGTGTTTATCTAATAGTTGCCTAGTTAAGGCTAGTCTAGTAGGTGGCTGTCAATTGAGAAGCTGCCTCATTGAGGCTGACTTGAGAAATGATTACAGATCAAGGAGGATCTAAGACCCTTGAATATTTGGCAATTAATTGAGAATTGCCTAAGGACTATTAGAGGGTTGGTTGATGGTGAAGGATTTTGAGACGAGCAGCCTGAAATTAATGAACTTGAGTAGGTGACTTGAGTCTGGGATTCCTGGAGGGAATCATAGCGGTTCAAGTGACATGAGAACCTGATAAGACTGAAGGACCAAGGTATGGTCGCTAAAATAGCACTTGGCTGGTGTATGTGAGATGCGAAAAGATCCAAGAACTAAGATGGATAATGAGAATTGAGTAAAGATGAGTAACCAGAATGTGAAAACCAGCAGAGCAATTGACTCAAGTTTGTGAACCACATGGGACCTAGGAGTTGAAGGGGTCGTGAGAACCTTGAATAGGAACGAGAAATTTTATGGGTAAGCGAGCTCGGAAAGGAGCTGCCATTGTTACCCAAGTCGCTGAGACGACTTGTACTGACAGTTAAAGTGATGGAAGTCACGAAGAAGATGACTCTGAGTAAATCTTTTCGAAATTGAATGTGTGGGTAGGACCATGAGAGCTTGGAAAAGCTTGTAAGATTATGTATAAGGCTGAAATTGATTGAATCAGGTAGAGGGACGAGGTTTGAAATTGCCTCCCTCTGGATTGAGGGTTTTGTGAGGAAACCTCAAAGGCTTTAAGTGCACTAAGGAAAGAAAGTGACCCTGGCAGTACTAGCCCTGAGAGGCTATTGAGGATTGATGAAAGGTCACTAGAGGAAGGATTTCCTCGGAGGCATGAGATCTGCCTAGCCAACTTCTGTTGAGTTGTCCGATAGGAAGTATCGTCCTGGGATCGCTTGAGAGTAAGGGTTGTTTGGATCCTAATACTTTTGCAAGGATCATAAGATGATTGACCGGTGTGAGACAGAGTTCTCAAGGTCGCGTAAGCATATGGTAAAGGTGGTCGAAGACCCTTGAATAAGATGAGTAAGTGCCTGAGTGGAATGAAACTTGAGAACCATATGGCTGATTATTATTCCTAGGAATGGTGACAGGACTCAGCTAAAGAGAAGAATGATCGAAAGACTTATGAATAAGAGAACTCTTGCTCATGGATTATGAGCAAGGAAGACATTCATTATGAGTATAGAGCGTGCCTACGAGAAATGATCGATTACCTGGGCATAAGACCCATGGTGGAAAGTAAGTAGTAAGTCTGGATGAGGTCGAGGAAGAATCGGCATGCTACCTTGCTTGGAGTTAATGATTTCCTGAGATCGGTTGATTGAATTGGAACCATGAAAAATGAAATAATGAGTTGATGTTCCCTAAAGAATAGAGCATTGTTCTTAAAGGGTGGTTGGACCACGAATTGGTCATTGACGAAAAGAAAAGTGAACGGACTTGGTAGTCCTGATTGGTTGCTATTCTAATGAATGGTGTAGTAAATGAAAAGAGCGCTTAAAGGATGCTTGCAAAGTGATTTGAGGTAACCGAAGCAACCATTCGACATGGGAATTTGTGAGACCCAAGGACAAACAGGTATTGTCACTTGAGGTGACTGAATGGAGGGAAAGAGAATGTGAAAGCATGGTAGCATTTGAACCCTGGAGTAAAGGTATCGCCGTTGGCACAGACTCCAAGGTTAACGTCCTATGAAATAGAAAGGACAAGATGAATTTGAAATGAGAGGATGCCACTGAAGTGTATAGTTTTCCTCACATGGTGAGAGGCCCTATTGAAAATGGGAGAAAGGCTCTAAATTGTCTTAGTATGATGAATGAGCGTCTGTACCGAGGAAGAGGACACAGAACTTGGATGATTCCTAGAGGTGAAATCTGAAAGATCGTTTTGTAATCAATGATGAATTCCAGGATAATGTTGACGTTCAGTGGAACGACAAAATTGGGATAAGGTCGCCTTAGTGAGTGTGGAACTCAGAGGCTAAAGCATTAATGCTCCTTGAGGAAAGAGTGATAAAAAGGAATAAAACTTTGTGTAGTCTAAGTGGAGACCCATGACAACAGAGAGCCAAGGTCTAAGCTCTCAAGTGAAAAGTGTAAGGAACAGTGTGAAAGATTCGACACCTGGTAGAAAGAAACTGATGATAGTTTGACTGAGTATCAAAGGGATAATTGGATCGGCAGTTACTGCCTAGAGAGACGATGATGGGAATCATTTAAGGAGTCTTGAGAAACATGAACAGTTTTTTAGAGTGTCATGTGGGCTCTAAGGAAATGTCTTGCATGCTAAATGTGAGGGACGCAAGTTGTGGACCAGATGAAGTAAGATTCACGCATCGAAATAAATGATAAATCCTTTGAGGATTGGAATAAGTGGTGAATCGACTATAGTTGATGTGAATTACGGGAAGTTGAGAATTTCTGAGATTGGTGAGTTGTTGCGGATGGATCGTGAAAGATTCCCTACAAGAGTTGTTCTATTAGTGAAATGGACTAAGGACGAGCCGTGACACGAATGAGTGAAAGAACGTTGCAAGGTTACACCTACCGCACGAGTATAAGGTAACAGGTTCTCGAGGGGAGTTAAATAAGAGGCAACGCCGATGTATAGAATTGCCTGTGAATGTAGGAGTGTTGCTTGTGCAAGAAAAGACCTCGAAGTTGTGTGAACTAAAGGAGGTTGAGGGTATGGACTGCTTAAAGGGAATTAAAGGCAAGGCATGTAGAACGAAGAGATCACCCAAGTGTTGTTATAGCGGTGTTCGTATCGCTAAGGAAGGGTGAATTGTTTAGCGGATGTTTATAATTAAAAAAAATGAGCTTTGTATAATCGGTGATGGAGGGACAGATCTTTCCTCAAGAAGTAAAAGATTCAACTCTTAAATTGGAAGTTCGCTAATGGACTAGAGTGATGGCTACTGAGAACACCTAGCCTGAAGACCAGAAGGGAATTGAAGTGTGTCATGATTAAACACCAATACTAGAGGGATTATAGGAATAGGTGGAACCTTTGAGGCCTATGGACGAAAGTACGATTCAAAGAGAGAATTATGGTGTTCCTGAGGATGGCACACAGATGTGCCAAGATGCATGTATGTATATCGGTGATAAGGTTAAAAGTTAAAGTTTCTCTATCTCGTAGTCAAGCACTGGACGTGTCGATGGAAGGAAAGGACATGACGATGAAAGTTGAAGGACCACTTTAATCCGAGTGAATTTTAGGATGGAGTCAAGAATGAATTACTACGGAAGTAACCATGTAATTGTTCAAGGAGTTAAAGGGGCCATAACTTGATTTGATTAATGGAGGGCAAATTGATAAAGCCCTTGATCTCTGCTAGCGAGAAAGGAAGCTCGAAAGGAGTAATATGCCGAAGGATATGGACATTAAGAGTGCATTCTGGTGAGGGCTTGATAATAATGGTTATAGACCGATGAAAAAGATAAGGTGAACGCTCAAAGATGAGCTGTTGGCAAATGAAATGAATACCAAAAGAGAATGGAGAGAAGCTCATTGGATTGAGAACTGAAAGAGACAAGTCCCAGAGGAAATGTACTTGGGTTGGTAAGGACGAGCAAGATTGTCAAACCATGGAAAGGATTATCCAGAAGAGTGAGGGTGCGACGAGATGCCAATACCCCAAAGGATTGGATGGACGGAAGGTTGAGAATTTCGAGGATGAAATTTCTTTAAGGGGGAAAAAGTTGTGACATTCTGATTTCCAGTCAATTTCAGGCTCATTAATGAGAAGTGGATATCTAGAGATGTATTTCAGTCGTATTCCGCTAGAATCTAATCAATTCGAGTAAACTGACCAAAAGGGAAAGGCTAACGCGAGGCAAGGTACATGGACCTAGGAAGCTCGGATAGGAAAAGGCGCTTTGGCCATAAAGATTGTCGAGGGAACTAGCGATGACCCTCATAATTACATGACAACCAAAGCCGCCACGAATTGACGAGCCCTAAACATGATAAGAATCACGGGGTCGATACGCGTAATGTCTGCAAAAGCCGCCCGTCGGTTCGGGATAGGCTGGAATCACGTCTGATAGAGAAATCTATCAGAAACGAGTCCTGAAAAGTTTGAAATGGAAAATCAAGAATTCCAACATTATTTGAATTGGCCGTCGCCCTATCGAAGGATTCCGGAGCGAGAAAAACGACGTTCGGAACGTCGGGGGTAAAATGACTGTTTTGCCTCTCAAGCCTAAGACTTTGCCCTTGCAATTGAAGAAGGGCATAATGGATATTACACCCTCCCATAGCTGCCGAATTCAAGGGTGAAGGATGGCCATTGGATCACCTTGGAAAAGACAAATGGACAAGTGTCAAGAGATGGGCAATAGTGGTCATGTCACACTTTATGCACACCTAACATTCAACCCATTAACCAAGAATTTGAAAATAAGTCTTCTCTCTCTCTCCTCACTCCATTTCGTTGGCCATTCCACCAAGAGATCACCGAAACCTACCTTCTTCTTCCTTCTTCATTCTGTTCGTCGCCGATCGGTTCTGGGGTTGCTGTTCGGCGCCGCCGGCAACCTACTCCAGCTATCACATGGACTCCGACCAGCCATACCAACCTAGCCCCATGTCTTGCCGACCTCCTCAAAGTGGAATCAAGTCATTTAGAGCACCGAGGAGCTCCGGCCAAGCGTTTTCCCGGGAGTTGACGAAAACTAACTCAAACTGAGGTAGGTCTGATTCTCAGCCCTTTTGATGGACGAAATCTTGGAATTTTGGGCTCAAATTTTATGGAGATCTAGCTGAGACGTGTATGAATCTGTGATAAAACTTTGGGCTCGATTTGATGAAGTTTTGACCTCGATATGGTCTTGTGAATTTTGCCCAAAATCTGCCGGAAAACTGACTTGGAGGAATCGGCGATGTTCGACGAGTTTCCAGCGACCAATCGACTCAAAACTCACGGTGAGCCTCAAGAACACTTAGATATATATGCTAAGAGGTATAATAAGGGTTAAATGATGGATTGGATGAATATTTAGGGCTGGTGGTTCATGCCATGCACAGAACCGTGAGGAACCGGTTAGGTTCTATGCATGGCCGAATCTTGGAGGGCTATTGGCATGGAATTTTGGAACTCAAATTGATGTTTAAGACTTGATTAGATGATGAGGGTTAGGATATGGATGATTGGGATTGATGGATTGAGGAATTGAGTGTGAAAATTGACGGAATTGATTGAATTTTGTTAGGTTGTGCGACAAGTCCGGTTGTGGACATTGAGGGCCGAAACCTTAGGGCTCAAAAGGAGTAAATTGTGTTGGCAAATCAAAGGTAAGGAAAATTCTAACCCTATGCTAGGAAGACTGGACTCGATTGGGCGAGTCGAGGTTCGATTGAAATGATTTATGCGAGATTGCCAAATGGAATAGTTTTAATATGTCCTAAGACGTTAAGGAATGATTTTATGACATTGCCTATGCCTGAGTTGTTTGCCATGTCCGGATATCATTGATTTGCCTGACATGCCACGGAATTTTCGAATTGCGCTTAAATTTGCACTTGGAATCGTGTGTGCAAATGAATTAGAAATCATAGTATGAGTTATGGTTGTGACATGAGCATGACTTGGCGAGGCCCTGAGGCGTGTGAGACGCGGGGAGATAGATGGATACCCTGATGCGACAAGATCGCGAGGCGAAATTCAAATTGCGTGGCACTCTGATGCGACGAGATCGCAAGGTTGAGATAGCCACGGTCCTGATGCGAACTATTCACAGGTCGAGAGTGTGCGAATACCCTGATGCGACGAGATCGCGAGGTGGTGTTGATGTTGCGTGGTGCCCTGATACGACGAGATCGCGGGATTGAGATAGCCACGGTCCTGATACGAACTATTCACGGAACGAAAGTCTGTGAATACCCTGATGCAACGAGACCGCGGGGTGGTGTTGATGTTGCGTGGCGTCCTGATGCGACAGGATCTCATGGTTGAGATAGCTACGGTCTTGATGCGAACTACTCGCGGGACGGAACTAGAGAATATCCTGATGCGACGAGATCGCAAGGTGGAATTCGTGAGATGATGAATTTGCTTGGAGATTCATCGGAACCTAATGCATTTACGCAGGTTGCCGAGGACAGTCTGATGTATTTACGCGAACCGAGATTGATGCGAATTAAACGCGGGCTAAGAAATTGAGACAGGCAAAGATTGGTGGATGTGGGGAAGTGGCAGGCCAGGTATGCATGATTAATTGAGGGTGACGTGAGTTTATCATTGCGTGCCTACCTTATCACGTTGTTGTTTTATTGAATTGTACATTATGCGCCTATATGATTATGAGTTTGGAATAATTGAACGATAGATGACTGCCTGAGTGAACGGTCGGTCTAACCTAGGGTTAGGACCCACCTTACTGAGATTTATATCTCACCCCAGTGGAGGCTTCATTTTTTCAGGTTTCCAGGCGAAGGTAGCACGAGCTTGCCAAGGAGTGGCATTTGAAGAGATAATTGACCAGTTGTATATAGATTGAGATTGTCAATTGTGGATATTGAGATTGTACTTCAGATATTGAATTTGGAATTGATTTTTTAGTAATTGGTTAAGGTAATTTGATGTATTTGTCCTAAGTCATCGTATGTGGTTGTATCTATGTGAATGGAGATGGCATCACTTCCGCATGTGTATTTCTGTCAGTGCTCAAAATATTAGCCGTTGGATCCTGGAGTTTTAAGAAAGGAACGGTTGGGCGAGATGTACGCGTGCTCAGTAGGTTCGGGGCGTGACATCTTCTTTGTTAAGCGAGGTATTCTTCTTTGACCCGGTTCTACCATGAGTCTTATAGAAGTTTAAATCTGGGAATTCATTCCTCATCAAAGATATCAGTTATTTCGAGACAATGATAATTATAATACAGGCAAAGCTCCACTTTGACCTATGCAATTATGCAAAATAACTTATGATGTTGGAGGTTATCCAAGATATCTTGAAGTATACAAAGATGATCAGAAACTCCTGTAAGGAAAATCCTGGATCAAAAGCTATGAGGATTCCAGTAAAGCTCATTTTTAAGCATTCTATTGGAATGTCTTCATCAAGGAGGATTTCTCTGTGATCCTTTGACTTTGACTTTTCAGGAAGAAAGCACTCGAATATCCTAATAACCTGCACCTACGATTTCGGGACTATTCACAGCGCATACACTCCGATCAATTGGGAAGTCTTTACGGGAACGTAACGTTGGGCTTGGACACAGTTTTCAACGGGGACTCATTCTCCTAGTCAGGCTTTTTGAAAGAAAACTTTCTTCTTCTGCTCCAGGTATACAAGTGAAGAACCCTACAAAATGAGAAAGAAATAATCTTGCTCGTAACTTTTTGAGCTAAGGTAAACATTGACCTAGGCGTCTTAGTCAAAAAAGACCGCGAAAGGATGTAATGTCGGTAGGATTGGGGACCCAAAAAGGCTTGTTTTTTTGTCTAGAATTGCGAAGGTTTTAACATTGATGATCATTGCAGATCAATCTTTTGTTTTGTCTCTGGCCGATGAATCTTTGAAAAACGTCTCTAATCTTCTTGAGAACGGGTCTAATCTTTGAAAGACCTTCTGTATCTTTTAGCGGTCGGCTATGATTCCACTCAAGGGGTAGCCTTTTTGCTTGCATAGTTTCTGAGGCTTCTTTCTACTTCAGAAGTTTTTGGTGGTGGAAGCATCCAGTAATCCCTTGGGGTCCCAAAATCGATCCTATGACTTTCAGCATTTCGATGAGGGTTAGCCCTGCTCTTTGTCGGGCTTTTTATATAGATTTTAGCGCATAGAGATTTGGCTTTTTCTCTTTTTAATGCAGCCTTTCCTTTTCTTTTCCTAGGATCTAGGATTTTTATGATCATGTAAGGTATGTTGCTTGAGTCTCATCCTTGTCTGAACATTTTGCTTTGACAGTCTTATGTAGCTCCTATCTCTTGGACTTCTCTGTCCATGAGTATCTTTACCACATTCGTCTTGGTGCTATGCATTGATCACCAATGAGGGTACATGAAACGAATTTGTAGACTCAAATTGGCTATGCAATGGGTATAAGTGTGTAGGATAGAGAAATGAACGTCTCTTCGTCATCCTATGGCGCCTAGATCAATGCGTATCAACGCACGAAGATTAATGTTAATCTGAGCAAAAAGATTTCTAACCATTTACCTTTCCAAATTGTTGGACTGCTTCTATACGACCCCAATGTGGGGTGGCTCTTGATAGGGTTAATAAATGAAAACCATCGCTCAAAGGGTTTATCAATGAACACCTGTAGTGTTTATGGAGAAGAATGAATGCCTCTATCATCTCAATCCGTGTAATTGATGCGAATAGCCCTTACATCCCTAGGTTCATGCCTTTCTATCCTTACACTCCTTTCATCTCTCTGGTACGTATAGGACGTGTTTGGATTAGGCTTGCCTCTTTCCTAAAGAAATATTCTTACGAGATAGCCTAAACAACTTTGTTTTGGAAAAATCATTCTTTTTTTCTCCAAACATTTCACCTCACAAGGAATTAATGACGCATCATGCGTACTTCAGCCATGTTTGGATAACCTCTAACCTTAACATGTGTGCAACAAGTGTTGGAAATTTTTCTTTGAAAACACGGTACATTCCTAAGTTTTACCACATGCTTGTTCATCTTTGACTTTTCATTTCTTACAAGAAAGTGAGAAATTTTACAGTATTTCTCCGTTATTGCCTTTTGTCTTCATTGGACATCCCTGTATGAAGAGAAAAGAAATTTCCATGAGTGGAAAATATTTTAATGCTCGATGACACAAATACATGTCACCTGGTTCTATGCGTCAGGGGGTTATTCTATTCTTGGTTTCACTTGAACAAGCTTGATCCTGAGAAATCTTACAGTATTTCCTCATTGTTGCCTTTCATCTTCATCGGACATTCATGTATGAGGAGAAAAAAAATCCCAATGAGTAGGAGATATTTTAATGCTCGATGGAACAAATACATGTCACGTAGTTATATGCGTCAGGGGCTATTTTGTTCTTGGCCTCGCTTGAACAAGCTTAATCCTGAGCCCACGTCATGGAATCCTACAAAACATAACACATGTCAAGTATGCATGGATTCATAATGTGCCTATGTAATGACAACTAAGGCAACTTGAATCATTTCGGAGAAATTCAAGTGACCACCATATGATTTCATGTCAAGGATAATACTTCTTCACGGCATCTGAGTTTACAGGATATCCCACTTCTTCTCCTTCAGAATTTACAAGAATTAATGCCCCTCCTACAAGGATTTTCTTGACAACATAAGGGCCTTCATAATTCGAGATAAACTTGCCTCCCGGATGAGCAGCGTTTGGCAAAATCTTTCTTATCACCAGGTCATTTTCCTTGAAACTTCTGGGATTGACCTTCCGATTAAACGACTTGGCCACCCTCTTCTGGTAGCTCTGGCCATAACAGATCGCTCTAAGACGCTTCTCGTCTATTAAATTTAATTGCTCGCATCTATGTTTGATCCACTCTGCCTCGGAGAGTTTAACTTCTGACAATATTCTGAGAGACGGAACTTCAATATCTACTAACAGGACAGCCTCCATCCCATATACCAGTGTATAAGGAGTTGCCTCAATCGAGGTCCTGATCGAAGTCTGATACATCATTAAGGCAAATGGTAGCCTTTCATGCCAATCATTATAATTCTCGGCAGTCTTAGCCAAGATCTTCTTAATGTTTTTGTTTGCCGCTTCTACTGCTCGATTTATTTGTGGGCGGTAAGGGGAAGAATGAAGATGTCGGATGCTAAAGTAACCTAGTAGATCATCGATAATCTTGTTGTGCAAGTTCGACCCGTTGTCTGTGATGATCGCCCGAGAGGTACCATATCGAGAGATTATATCGTTCTTGATAAATCTTGCCATACTCATCGCCGTGACATTTGTGTAAGAACTGGCCTCTATCCACTTCGTGAAATAATCAATTGCAACTAAAATGAAACAATGACCATTTGAAGCTACTAGATTAATAGACCCAATCATGTATATTCCCCACATAGTGAAAGGCCAAACTTCACGCATTTGATGTAGTTCGTTTGGGGGTGCCTTAATCTTATCGCCATATACTTGACATTGGTGGCATGACCTGACGTGTTGATTACAGTCTGATTCGATAGTCATCCAATAATAACCAAGCCTCATGATCTTCTTCGCGAGGAGATGGCCATTCATGTGTGGCCCGCATATACCTTCATGGATTTTCCTCATAAGAGTATTTGCTTCTTTAGCGTCCACACACCTTAACAAAGTGAAATCAAATGACCTTTTGTACAAAGTTTGTCTACTGAGGAAGAACTTATTAGCCATCTTGACTATGTATCTTCGGTCTCCTGCTTGACATTCATCAGGAAATTCTCTCTTCAAGAGGTAATTCTTAATATCATGGTACCACGGCTCTCTATGAAATTCTTCTTCTACCAGCATAAAATAAGCCGATTTCCCGGTTATGTCAATCATCAGTGGCTCTATTTCCAATCCATCAGTTATCCGCAGCATGGAAACGAGCGTAGCCAACGCGTCTGCGAACTAGTTCTGTGTTCTTGGCATGTATTCAAAAGACACTTCATCAAATTTAAGCGTCAACTCTTCCAAGTACTCATGATAAGGGACGAGTTTTGCATCCTTTGTTTTCCACTCCCCTTGTGTCTGAAAGATGATGAGCATAGAATCTCCATAAACCTATAATTTAGATACCTCCATGGAGATGGCCAATTGTAGGCCTAGAATACATGCTTCGTATTCTGAAATATTATTGGTGCAAGGGAAAGTTAATTTTGCTGCAACAGGATAACGTTGACCATCAAAGGATATCAACACTGCCCCTGTGCCAGCTCCAGATAGATTAACGACACCATCAAAGTACATGACCCATGTGTCTTTTGTGAGATTCAGAACTTGATCTTCTACCTTTGTCTGTTCAGAAGATGTGCAATTTTGGGCGTTCTCTACCAACATATCAGTTATAGTTCTTCCCTTTACGGAATTTTGTGGTGAGCTTTTGATATCAAATTCGGACAACATTACTTACCATTTTGCCAACTTCCCTATCAAGGCGGGTTTCTCCAATAGATATTTGATAGGGTCATTTTTTATCACCAAATGAATGTGGTGATGTAGAATATACTACTTCAATCTGCAAAGTACCCACATTGCTGCTACACAAGCCCTCTCAATAGGCCCATAATTTTCTTCAGATGAAGTGAATTTATTATTTAAATAGTAGATAGCTCTTTGTTTACCATCTACAGGGCTTGTTTAAGCAAGTAAGGCTCCCAAAGACTCTTGGTGTATAATCAAATACAAGGTCAAGGGGTAACCTGGGATTGGTGATACAATTATTGGTGGAGTGGCTAAATAAGTTTTTATCTTCTAAAATGCCTGACTGCATTCTACATCCCAAGTCACTTTTGTGCCCTTCTTAAGCAGTTTGAAAATTGATTTGGCCACATCTGACAATTGACTGATAAATCTGGTGATGTAGTTTAATATCCCAAGAAGACTCCTTACTTCTTTCACTGTTGAGGGATTTGCCAAATCACAAATAGCTTGGATTTTCGAATGGCCAATTTCAATACCCCTGCTACTGACCATGAATCCAAGAAATTTCTCTGATTTCGCTCCAAACACACATTTGTTAGGGTTCAACCTCAACTTGTACTTTCGTAATCACTCAAACAGTTTTTTTAGCACTTGAATGTGATCATGTCCCTTCTTGGACTTAGCAATCATGTCATCGACATATACTTCGATCTTTTTATGAATCATGTCGTGAAACAGGGTGACCATCGCCTTCTGATACGTTGTCCCGGCATTCTTTAGTCCAAAGGGCATCACTTTATAACAGAAATTTTTCTAATGGGTGGTAAACACAGTTTTCGATTTGTCTTCCTGCTTCATAAGAATTTGATTATATCTGGAGAATTCGTCCATAAATGAAAATAATTCGTACCCTGTTGTACTATCCACCAGCACATCAATGTGAGGAAGTGGAAAATCATCCTTTAGGCTTGCTCTATTCAAGTCCTGGTAATCCACACAGATCCGAACTTTGTCATCTTTTTTCATGATGGGGACTATGTTTGCAATCCAATCTGAGTAAGGGATAGCTTCGATAAAGCCCACTCTAAGAAGTTTCGTCACTTCTTCTTGAATTTTGTCTTCTAACTTAGCTTTCATCCGTCGGCTGCCCTGTCTTATAGGTTTAACAATGGGATCTATGGATAACGCATTCTCCACAATTCTTGGATCCAAACCTGGTATATCAGCATACGACCCTGCAAAAATGTCGTGGTATTCTTTGAACAATTCAGTAAATCTGAGCCTTTCAACTTGGGACAAATGTCCATCAATCTTGACTTCTTTGACATCCGTCGCATTACCCAAGTTAATTACTATTGGCTCTTCTGAAGTGGGAGGTATCAAATTCTCAAAGGCACTCCAATCTCTACGAATAACTGCATAACCCTCGTCTGCGTCTTCCTCAATATCGTACAAAAAATCATTTCGGTGATCCTGTTCACACAATAACCTAGCATGTATATTCGAGATGATATGCCTGAAATGTCATGAGAATGGTTAGTCTCTATTTCATATGGAAGTGTGATGCATGAGTGTGAAAAATATTTTCAAAAGAGATTTCAAAATAAGTGTAAACATAAATGGAACCAGTCCTCATATCCCTAGACATCCTTGTTCCTCGAAAATCTTTTAAAAATCAGGAACCATTTGGCAAATCAGGTCTCAAACCTTCCATGTGGAAGGCTAGTATCATCATTGAGCTGATTTATAGTCTCATATGTCCTTAATAGAACTCATGTGTTTTCTTGAATGTAAAAATGAACCGCATTACAAGCTATGCTGTTTGGACCGACGGTCGGAGATCCAAAGGCGTTTTCCTACCTCTACGTCAAACAACAAAGACGAAAAGTGCAAAGAATTGTAGGAATTTAAATGTAGTATAAAAAGGAAGGGAGAAGTTTCTTTACTCAGAGGAGGCGGCTTCATCATCAAGCCACTCTATAATGACATTCACAGAGTCATCTCCCAGAAAAGGGTTCATGAGATCCGGTTCCGTCAACGGAGTTATAACTTCTTCTGATAGCCACTTAGAGTCTTGGCTGAAGTATTCGTTCAAAGGACTGTAGATTTGCCTTTCCAGGATGAAGAACTAATGAAGGAATCCTTTTGATTTCGTTGGCGTCCACGGCTCTTGCCTCAGCCTCGGCTTGCTGTCTTGGAGGTGAAATCACTTATACGAATGTTATAATATCCCAAGCCTACCTTGTTCTCATTGGATTTCAACTGTAGAGGAGTGTTGATTCCTCGACCATACTTGTTAAGACCTTTTTCTGGGTTGAACTCATATGCTAGCAACATCTTAGCTGATAAAAGGTTAGCTTCAGAGACAAAAGGAACCTTCAATTTTGCCTCTACAAGAGTGTGGATTACTGCCACCAACTCCAAGGAATGATAGCTAGCTTCTTCCTTAACTTCAGATTCAATGTAGGAGATAGCACTATTCTGGTATGTAACGAGGTCAAATTCCCCATGAACGGTTACTACCTTCCTGTCAATCACGAATCGCACTTTCTGATGTAGACTTGAGGATACGGCTCCAGCGATGTGAATCCAGGGTCTCCCTAACAGAAACCTAAATGCGATCGGCAGATCCATCACTTGGAAGTTTATTAAGAATTTGGTTGGGCCTATGAGCACCTCCAGCTCGATATCGCCTACCCTTGGGTGGTAAAAACGTCCAGATTTCATCACGGCATCTACTTCACTTGTTCCATAGCTCTAGTGAACTGCCTTAGAGTCATAAATCTCAACAGTGGGACTTGTATGGTTACTATCGTTAAATGGGATGTTTCAAGTTTGGGTTTATCATCGAATTCATCTCTTAGTATGTGAATTACCACTGGTTTCACCAAACAATCTTTTTCTTAGTTTAGGCTATCAAGCTCATTTAGTTTAATCACCACTGTTGTTGCAGTCTCAATCATCGCCACGGTATCACTCCAGTCTTCAAGGAAGTCCTCACATCCTGTCTGGCGGTAATTGTCAACATCACTTGACTCAGCTAATATTGTAACCTTCAAGTGTCTTGTTATTCTTTCAAATAGCTTAGTCAGACATTGCCACTGGGCCATTAATTTCTCCATCTTGACGTATTGCTCCGTGTCAAGCTTGCTATCTGTCATCTAAGGGTGACCGCACGTTGTCAATTGAAATGATACATCTTCTATCTCTCTTGAGAGATCATTCACTAGTTCTTCTATGAGCGGGACATGTTCAAATATCACTCGATTGAGTGAAGATTCAGGTTCTTCTATTAGCTCTATCATCGCCTCCTAGATTTGAGGTTGAATAGGATCATCCATACCTCCCCATCCATCAGGTATGATATCTTGCATTCTCTGAAAAAAGTTGGAAGGAGCAGAGTACTTTACTTTGAAGTTATATCCGCCAGAGTCCTCGCCCAGATTGTCTATAACTTCGCCTTCTTCTAACGCTTCAGCTGCAAATCTACGATCAGCCTGGCTTCGCTTAACGGCTCGTAGCTCGCCTTCATTAAGCTCTTCTTCTGGTCTAGTGACCAGCTCTATATTGCTTATCAGACTTTCGTGTTGGACAGGATCATCCATACATCCCCATCCGTCATGTATAATATCTTCTATCTTCTAGAAGAAGCTAGAAGGAGCAGAATACTTTACTTTGAAGTTGTACCCACCAGAATCATCACCTAGATTGTCTACAACTTCGCCTTTCTCTAGTGTTTCAGCTGCAAATCTGCGATCAGCCTGGCTTCGCTTAACAGCTCGTAGTTCGTCTTCGTCGAGCTCTTCTTCTGGTTCAGTAATCAGCTCTACATCGCCTACCAAACTTTCATGTGGAACGTTTCAACAATTCCCTCGCTTGGTTTCAACCATTAACTAGTTACATTCTAGGTTGACTGAGACCTTAATTCCTTCGAACTCTTCATCAGCCACATTCAACATTATTCCTAGGCTCATCATCTTGGCAATGCATAGCTTTTTTCTTTCAGCCGATACTTCCTCTTCTTTTAGATATGACGAGGCGATTGCCAAAATGTTAGTTAGCTTAGGCACGTTTACCTTCAACTCAAGGCGATATTCTTCTTCGTCAGCAAATATTTTCCCAACTGCTTGGTGGTCAGGTAGTGGATTCTCTTGTACATTTGGAGTTACAACATCAAATTTCAGAATTTGATTGTTAATGAGAGCTTGAACCTTCAGCTTAAGGATGTAATAATTATCCACATTGTGCCCTCTTTTACCCATATGATAGGTACAGGTCTGGCTTTCATCAAAATCAGGATATTTTACCAGATTTATTATGGGAGGTTCTTTTGCCACCAAGTGTTGCTCTAATAACATTGGGAGCAACTTGGATAAGAACTTGGGAAGTTGAGAGAATTGCTTCGAGGCTGTCTCTTTCTTGGTTCTTGTCCTCTAGACGTTAACCGTGACGATTCCCTTCTTGTCTGATTGGAACTAGCGAACGCCTTAGGTTTATTGAAATCCGGCACAAATGCTATATCAACTCCAGCCTCCCTTTCTTCCCTCAAGGGATATTACTTTCTTGTTGAAGTTTCATGTAGCTTTCTTTCTCTCAAAGCCCACTCCAATATCTCAGCCACCTTTATCAAGTGTGCAAAGGTTTGACATCCTGAAGTGTTCAGTTTGTCGAAGTACTCATATAGAAGTGCCTTTAGGAACAGGTCAATCAGGTCTTCCTCTAGAATCGGGGGTTTGACTTGAGTTGCTAAGGCATGTCATCTCTGGGCATATGTTTTGATTATTTCGCTTCTCTCTTTTACCATTCGCAACATATCTTCCCTTACTGTAGCCGTAACTGCATTAAACTTATATTGTCTAAGGAAATCCTCAGCCAGATCCTCCCATCCATCGTAATCATCCAGGTCTAGTTCGATAAACCAAGCTAAAGCGGCGCCAGCCAAGCTTTCTTGGAACATATTCATCAAAAGTGGAATATAATCAGAATAGTGCGTCATATTGCGCAGATAGTATTTAAGATGAGCACGTGGACAATCTGTCCCATCGTATTTTCTCACAAAGTCCTGCTCTTTGTAATTTGAAGGAGTCTCCACCGTAGCATATGGTGATATTTGGTCGAAACGAACTAACTCAAGCTTCAGTTTTTCCAATTTGCTTTCCTTTCTCCTCCTTCTCGAGATTGATAACAATAGGAGACATCTTCAGTTATAATGGGACATTTGGCACATGAACGTCCTCTACGATATGTTGGGCACTTTCGGTGGTCCCTTTATCAGTTGTATCAGGTATTGAAGATTGACCTGAGTCGTTCATGTTAGGCACTGCCGTTTGTCTTCCTTGAGAGGCCTCCAGCATAGCCTTAATTTCAACCATCAGGGTAGTCATGGTGGTCATCTGAGTTTCTAACATGCCCACTCGCAGAGTCAATTCTTGTTGTTCCATTCTCGTCTTAAGTCTAGTACAAAAATGATGTCTTGGTAATTCTGTGATTAGAGAATACCTATTTATTTGAAAATAACAAGTAAGAATCTTTTAGAACAAATAAGGAAGGCACAGAATTCCTTTACTTGCATGTTTTTATTGATGGATGAGAAAAAGGACTACCTTGCGAGCCTTAATCTCACATGAGTAGCTCTTTCAATCATTTACCAAGAGAATTCATGAAATTAAAGGAAACGTAGTCTTCAGCGATAGTTTTGATGCAACGATAAAACATGTTTATGCTCATACACATGTGTTAAAAGTAACATTTAATACAAATGAGTATCCCATGTCAAGAAAACATCACGATGTTTACATGTTTTACACTTGACAAAATAGTCTATCCAAGTCTAGGGCGCTTAAGACCTAAGGCACCCTTATCATCTCAACAAAGATCAAACTCCTCGTTCTGAGAATCTTTATCTTCTGAATATGATACGCCTTGGCTTTGTCTTGGTTGCAGTACGTCTTTTCTTCCCCCAAAGAGAAATCATAGGTTGATTCTCCCTGGCTTGACGCTCAGCCTTTCGATAGGCATAAGCTTCTCTAGCAAGCTGTTGCGATACTGCCTTTTCACTTCTATGTAGTGCTTGAACACCCCGTCCGCCTACCACTTAAACCTAAGGTTATCGACATAATAACTTATCTGACAATCTTCACATATCCCAGTTTACGTCTAGTCAACTCCGGCCGTGTACAAACCTAGTAAAATGCAACCTCGTGTTTGGTCCAAGACGAGTGACTTTCCTTAAACACTCAAAGGCCACTAGTTCCGTCGAACTTCTAGGAAATAGCGACATCGTATCCCCTATCATCGTTATTTCAATCAGTCACAAGAATGATCTCAAAATGTATACAATACATATAGATGCAAATGATATGCAATATACGAACATACTATGAAACAGGGAGTAAAGAAATACATCAAAAGTAAATGTCTTACCAACTAAAATTTTAGGAAATATGAAATATTCCCTTGTATCAATGTGTGGTTTTAGGTATACCAACCTTCCACAGACATGCGCATGAGACAAGTGGGAATATACACTAGAAATAAAATCAAGTGAGGAACCTATGGCTCAGGCTCCCACGATCCAAATATGGTGGATTCCTCTCTAAGAGTACCCACTCAAGAGGGCTAAATATCACCAATTTGAATCGTGAGCGGGAACCAACGCGAAAGTATCAAGTGCCATCAAACACGAGATCCTTTCATATTCTTGCCCTATCTAAGGTAAACCCAGAGGTGGTTGCAACCAGGGCTTGACCGTCAATGTGTGAAATGTGTCGTGATCATCACAATGCAATGTCATGCACAGCAGTTCGTACCAAATACCGCTTCAGTATATGCATAAAAATAAACATACAATCCCAACTCCAACCTGCAGGAAAGATGTCAACAAGACATTCAACCCCTTATTTCTCCAATTTAAAAAAAAATATCTAACACAATGGTTAGGACACGTATCTCACCTTCGAAAGCATCTACAAAAAATAAGGTTAGATAAGTCAATCAACTCTTTATTCTGCTCAAATCCTCTAAAATACCTAACCAGAGATTCTGGTTTGGAATAAGTCTCTAGTGGAGTCGTCAGTCTGTCGCGACTCTGCCCGGATGAGCGGAGGGGGTTAATAGGCCGTCCGACGTCTGGTCAGACACGAGCCTTTCCCAAGGCCCGTTACCCAAGTCGTAACTACAATATATGTGATTGACTCTCGGTGTGATCTGGTGACATGTGATACATGTCATGCCAAGGAGTTGCCACTAATCGTTCTGCGGAGGGTACGATCAGAAACCCTATCGAATAGTTGGGAGCATTCTATTCAATTCTGCGAAAATAAAAGAAACAGGATCGGAGACTTTGTTACACCAACCTTCAAAATTGACGCCCTTTCAGCACCTAAATTGAATGATTTATCTAACCTGAGATTTCATGCAGATGAGTGAGATACGAACCCTAAACTAGGAGTTCATGCAGACAGGAGTGACTACCCTAACACTCACAATCAGTAATGCAAGTGCGCAAATCAAGGATCCAATACGTATGAATAAATCACATGAAAGCAATGTGGCATCCCCAGTAAGGCCCTATTAGCCTAGAGATATCAATCAAGGTTCAGGAATGTATTTGATAAGATTTGCCTTTGAGGGCCAAAATCGTAATTTTGAAGAATTCTAGGACAGTTTACCCTAGGAAGGGAGAATTTGTCATTTCAGAGGAGATATGGAGTCAAAAGATTGTGAAAATATGATTATTCACCAGACCAATCAATTTTCTATTTTTTGGGAATTTTCGAAATTTTTCTAAAATTTTTGGAGCGATTTACCCTTTGAGGGATAAAACCGTCATTTTAGGAGGTGATTAGAAGTGAAAATCTCAAACAGTAGGATTAGTCGACCTTTTGACCTAAATCCTAATTTTGAGCAATTTTCACGGCTCGATTGGAGTAGGAAAGGCGATTTACCCTTTGAGGGGTAAAATCGTCATTTCAAAAAAAAAGAGATGAGATTCAAAGACCCAAGCATAAAAATTGATCGCCTAACCAACCCTAATTTTTATCTTGGCATTATCGAACTATCTCGCATACAAGGCAGAGGCGACTTACCCCAAAATGGTAATATCGTCAATTCTCGGATGAATAGATAAGAAATTTCAAAAATAGAATTGACCAGTTGTCTGTGGTTGATCTTCAATTTTTGGGAATTTCTAGAGTGTTTAAGAATTTTTCACAATTTTCCTACATTTTTTTTTGGGTTTTCTGGAATTTTCTAAGATTTTTTTAGGATTTTCTAAAAAAATTGATTTTTTAATTTAAAAAATGATTTTCAAATTTTTATTAATAAAATAATGATTCGGACCAGGTCAGAATCCGGCCCAGAACCAGAGCCACAGAACCTAAACACCAAAACGACGTTGTATCCTCTTTTTTATTTTCAATTTAATCGGATTTAATCTAACGATTCCAATTGAACCACGTGACTAACCCACAGTCTTAAGATCGACTTACTAAAACCTACGACTCAGATCAAAAGTCAACTAACTCTCAATCATTTGATCTGATTACTTATATCTATAGTCAAGATCGAACGACTCGACTAATCATCGACCGTTCAATCAAACCATTATTTTTTATTTTTGAAAGTTTGACTTTTATTAACAGAATTTATAGAAACTGAACGAACGGTCACTAAGCCAACACGTGGTGCAACCTAGACCGTTAAATCGACCAACAAATTCAAACCGAATTACAACGGCTTTGCTGACTTGGCAAACACGTGGACCAACCACGTCCCGCCAACTAGACGTTTGACCTGTTGACTCTGCCACGTCATTGTCTTCAACCTCTCGACTACCACTAAATGGACGACTATGAATCTCCGGTGACAATTCGGCGGTAAAATCTTAACGAAATCGCACGAAACCGGCACCAATCGACTCACAACAATCTCTAGATTAACATACCTGAGCATCAAAGTATCTCATCCACTAAATCACGAGCATCGTGCAAAGTGCCGAGTACGGCCATGAGAGTTCGATCGAGCAACCGAGAGCAAACCGAGCCAATTCCTTTACACAATCGTGTCTATACGAGTTTATAACACTTACCTACAGGTCCGATTGACCTGGTTTAGACTAGCTTGAGTTAGGGAAGTTTCGACAGAGTTGGCCATGGCGACGGGATTCGAATGCGAGGTTTGACTCAATTTCAATGCAATTAAAACATACAGCGGTGTTCAGTGATGCAGCAGATACGAAATTCACACCTCAATCGAAAGGATTGAAGCCAAAACTGAGGTCTGTCATTAATGAACAGAAGCTCTGGTTGAAGTTCGACTTACCATTTTCCGGCGTTTCAGGTGGCGTTGTTGATCGCGATCGACTCTGTTGAGCTAAAGGAAACTTTTAGAAGTAGAATGGCGTCTCGATTCCTCCTAAATCGTCATCACCAAGCACTTACAGGTCAGCTCAAGCTCTCGATGGCAAGGGCTAGAGAGCAAGCTCTCACTCTAGATCCCTCTCTCTCTCTCTCTCTATATATATATATATATATATATATATATATATTCTGTTCTTCGCCAAAAACAGAATGAATTGCCCCCTCCAACTGAAAGCCCTCTCAAAGCTATATATCATTTTCCATTTTTGGCGCCGAATGACGAGAACCAACAGACTCGAAATGGCACTTGATCGTGCGTGCTATTTAGTCTAAACGATGCCGGATACGATGGGTAATTCCGTCCAATTCAAATGGTCTACCGACGTGCACAAATGGACATCCAATTTGGTCATCCTGTGAAAGTTGACTTTCACGGCTGCCGCGACATTGACCGATCGATTTCGCCCTCCTCCAGCAACCATTGGTCAAGACTCCAGTGTCAATCGACGGGGAATGGTCTAAAGCATTAAACCCCTACTAATGTGTCTTCGATTGTGGTCGATTGATTGATCAATTTTGCGATCCAAATCCAATCTTTTCTGTTCATCCACACAAGAATCATGGGGAAGAAGATGACACTGTAGCAGACCGATTCGACTGGTCCGACCAGTCAAAACCAGTCCGACTCTATTTTTGCGAAATTAACCCTAATTCTCGTGGGATTTTCATAAATTAAACATCAGAATCGAACTTAGGACATGAAAATTATTTAGAAATGTGATTTTGCCCAAAAGTTCACATCAATTTCTATGAAGCCCCAAATTTTTATTTAATTGCAAATCAGGAAATTGTGCAATTGAGGGTTCAAATGGTCAAATTGCCCAATTCATGCAATTAGAAAATTTGTGCGAGTAATTGGACTAAATTGAAATGAAGGACAATTAGATTGAATGTCAAGACTTTAAAATTTTCAAAATTGCAAATTAAAAGACTTAATTGACATTTTTTTATCAAATTTAACCATACATGTAACAAAAGAACACATAAAATTAAACTTGAACTTGGATTTTCTATGAGGCCAAAAATACAAGGGAATTAAAAGAAAGATATTGATTTTTTTTTCATATTTTTGTGACCTCAAATGTTATTTTTCTTGAATTTTCACCTATTTTCCTATTTTTTGAAAATATTAAAAAATGTGAAAATTAAAGAAAATTATTTTTTGTTCAAAAATAGTTCCTTAGGCTTGGTCAAGGCTACTAAAGTTTATTTTACAACTTTTCAACTTTTTATGATTTTTTTGTGAATTTTTTAAAAATAAACTGAAAAAGGCTAATCGAAAATCAGGCGTCAACAGGTATCATATGTTATTGGATAGGTGACAATTGAAACATGCAAAAAAGAGTTCTTGCATTTAGAGAGTTTGATGAAAGGCATACGGTCAATAATATTTTATAAAATAATTAGGCAAGTTTTAGAAGAATATAATTTGATTAATAAAAAATTTTCAATTGATTTTGATAAGTCATGGCAAATACTGCTTCCATTCAAGCTAGAGAGAATTTGCAAACCCTTCTTTGGTGGATAATTTTTTCACATTATATATTTTTGTCATGTTTTAAATTTATATATACAAGATGGTTTTAAATTTATGTATACAAGATGATTTACGAACTCTTGAGGTTTTTCTCGCCCTAATAAAGAGAACAATTAAATTTTTATGGACTCATCCCAAGTTATGAAAGAACGGGATAGATTTTGTAAACAAAATGGGAAAAAAAAAAGCAAAAAGATTTCCAAAAGATATTCCGACTTGTTGGAATTCTACTTATAAGTTACTTCATCAATCTTTTGATTACAAAGATTTATTATATGCGTTTATTTCGAAAAATAATCTCGAAATTAGTTTACTCCTGCAAGATAGGGATGTTTGCAAAAAACAAATAGATTTTTGAAAGTTTTCAATGTTGTTACTTATATTTTATCTAATGTTTATTATCCTGCTATACATTTATTTTTAATAGAATGTGTTAATATTGTTGGTGTTTTTTGTGATTATGAAAATAATGCTCAATTAGGTTAGACTATTATAGCAATGCGAGAAAAATGGTTGAATTATTATTCCAATATTCCTCATGTTTATTTGGTTGCTATTATTTTCGATCCACGTACTAACTTAGATAGTTTATATTATTATCTTAGCATTTATTATTATGATTGTTTACATTTGAATGAAAAAAAAAATTATTAAAGCTATACAATGAGAAGTTAAAGATGCTACAGTAGTATTATATAATGAATTTTGTAATATATATAATTTAGGTGAAAGTGGACCTTCCCAACCTAGTGCCTCACAAAGTGAGGAGGGTGGTCGAGTTAGTAGAGGATACAATCTACTCATGAGCGGGAAAAAAAGACAAAATAGAGCAACAAATAATATTTGCGAATTAGAAAACTATTTAACCATTTCTTTTGAGTTCTGTGATTCCGAACATAACATAAATTTCAAAATTCTGGAGCGGGGGAAGGGTCACTCAACCGATTACCCATTTCTCGCTTTCATCGCAAAACAGATGTTAGCAACCCCTTCTTCAACAGTTGCAGTTGAACAAACATTTAGCGTTGACATATGAACTTTGGACTTCCGCCGTTCAAGATTAAATCCGGATGCAGTTGAGGTTCAAGCTTGCATCAATGACTGACTAAAGGTTAGATTTCAACAACAAGAGCTGGATTGACATGACGAATTCTTCAATGATGATGATAGAGATACCACTGCCACGGGTACTACAATGAGTAGTGACGATTGACAATAAGGTTCAAGCTTGCAAGGTCAGATTCTGACCGGTTTTGGGGAAAGACCTGTTCCAGGGTCTTCCGGACTTCAAATTGCTCTAAATTTTCGGTGAGGTCTTCTACACTTATAGTATTAAGGTTGGATGAGCTGTGGTAAAAAGTTGGGATGAATTTGATGAAATTTTGACCCCAAATGGGTCTTATGTTTGAAGGGCCAGAACTGACCGGCGGTAAGCTTGGAGAAACCGGCACCGTTCTTAGACCATTTGACGTCGCCTTGAGCTCAAATTTTCGGTGAGGTTTCCCAACCCTTAGAAATACATGTTAGCAAGTAGATTAATGATTAAATTGAGGAATTAAGGTGGTTTAAGGGTTGGTAAGTTGAGGTATACACAAAATCGAAATTCGCCCGATTCGGTTCTGTGCAAATCGATTCTGTGGAGGCTGTTATGGGTTGATTTTGAGTCTCAAATTCATCAATGAGACATGCTAGAATGTTGAGGATCATGTTATTAAGGTTGGTGGTTCATGAATGGATGAATTAAGCAAGAGAAATTTACGATTGGTTGGAATTTCATAGGTTGCGCGGCGGGTATGGTCTTGGACCACTTGGACCGAATTTGAGGAGGTGCTTGAGGAGAGAATTTGTGACATTAAGCATAAGGTAAGGGAATCCTAAACTTATGATAGGAAGATTGGACTCAATTGGGTTAGTCAAGGATTAAATTGCTCGATTTATAAGAATCTTCCAAAGGAATAACTCTTGATATGTCCTAAGTGGTAATAGGAGAATTATATGTGTTATTGATTGTGTTTAAATCATTCGTCATGTGTGTGTGTCACTTGATTACTTTGCATGCCATGAGTGTTTGAACTGTGCCTGAATTGCACATGTCATCATGTATGGAAATAATTTAAAAATCATGGCATGGGCATGACATAGCGAGGCCCTGAGGCATGTGACACGCGGAGCGGGAGGTGGATACCCTGATGCGATGTAATCGCGGGATGGAGTTGATGTTATGTGGCGCCCTGATGCGATCTAATAGTAGGGTTGAGATGGCCACGGTCCTGATGCAAATTATTCGCAGACGGAGGTATGTGATGATGACATTGGCCTGGAGATTCATTGGAACTTGATGTGTTTATGTGGGTTGCCAATGATGGTCTGATGCGTTTACGCTGACCGAGCCTGATGTGATCTAATCGTGGGCTAGAGGATGAGGCAGACAGGATGAAGTGATTGTGGTGAAATGGCTGGATGGGGTGTGCATGGTCATCTGAGTGTGACATGGTATCATAGTTGCATGCCCATCATCTGTGTGACATTATCTTTACTTGTATACGCCCGCATGTTTATAAGTTTGAAATTTTAGGATAGATGACTGCCTGAGCGGACGATCAGCCTGACCTAGGGTTAGGACTCTTTTATTGAGATGTGTATCCATCTCGTTGGGGATTAATATTTTATTCAGGTTCCAGGCGATGGAGCATCTGTAAGTTCAACGATTGGCATTTGTGGGAGTAATAAGTGAATGAATACAAGATATTCTATAAACTTAGGGATTGTATTCTATTTTGCGATTATAAAATGGAACCACTACTATTTGTCCCTAGTCATTTATTTTATTGAATGGAGTAGAGATAACTGAAGCTTCCGCTTGTGATTAGATTATGTGTATTGTGGACCGAAATATCCTAGAAGACTTTCATAAAGGAACGGCCTGGTGGGATGTTCGCGCCCTCACCGGGTTCAGGACGTGACATCCCCGTTTGTTTGGTATCAGAGCAAGGTCAGCTCGATCCAATGTGATTGAGACTTGGAGTGATAAGGAGCGATGACTTGTGGACAATTAGGTAGTGAGACCTGAAAGGATAAGTATAGATTGCTGAATCTTGAGGACTATAGGTTTGAATTTGTGTAGTATTCTAATGGTCCTAGTGTCGATTTAAGGGATGATCTTGAGTGATTTATGAATAAGGCTCACAAGGAAGTAAATAGAAATTGAGGAGTCATAGGCCTGGATTGAGGTTGCTAGAGAATAAATTATGAATAAAGGGTCAATTGAAGTGTATGATTGTGATCTTGGTTTGTCAATGACCCAACTTGAGGAGTACGAGTTATAAAGAGGCGACTGATGTTAGTGGATTCGGGCTTGAATTGCGTGATATCTTGATGGTTTAGTTATCGATTGCTATTGACAGTCTTGGATGATATGAGATTAGATGCATCCAAGGGAGCGAATAAGGAATATATGGATTAAAGGCCAGACGCGATCGAATGCTTATGGATTTGATTTAGTTAGCGACTCCACTTGAGGTACATGATTACATATAGGCAATTGATCTGTGGGATGTAACGGTCATTGGTGGAATTAGAACTCTTCAATGGATAGGAATTGATCCGAAGTCGATTTTGATATGACAAGTGGTGAGGACAGTCATGCTATGCTTGTGTTTGTGGCTTTGAAACGAAAGTTGATGAGGGTGCAAGCGTGAACTTATCGCTGTTGGGTTTAATAAACTATCGCTTGGTATGGGATAAGTTGATGGGATACCTATAAACTGTAATGAAAGATGGTATGGGACACGTGGAACGAGGCTTTCTCCGTAGATGTATGACTTTGGACAACCTGCAACGGCCAGGTCTGATGAGAGCGGGGAGTGATCGCCGAGACAAGAGGTCCGAACAACAAGTGGCTCATGGCAGGCTTCTAAGATGGTAAGAGGCAGGAATGACCCAAGTCATAACTTGAAAGGGAAAGTCTAGGTATCAAGTTGAGTCCAATTATAGTTAAGAGATGTATGACACAAGATTGATCCTCGAAGAAAATGTTCAAAAGTGGCATGACATATGAAATGATGCCTGTGATTGGCATAATTAGAAGCTTCGTGCTTGGCAGTGGATGCCTTTGAAAAAGAAAAGTGATGTTTGTGATGGGCCTGTTAGGCATGTTCTATGATTAGCCTCATGTGATTGGCTTGGCCAACATATAACTGAGAGGTTAGACGACATATGGGGTTTACACCCATTGAATTAATGTCTGTTGAGAGTGAGATAGTCTGTTGTGATTATGCTAGAGCGGTGGATGCCTCTAGGCTTAAAGTATGAGCTAGTGACTTAGTGAATTGTCGTCTTAAGTGCTTGTTTGAGAAGTTGCCTCGTTAAGGCTAGCTTGATGAATGATTGCTGCTTAAGGACAATTTGGAGTCCTTGTATAATGAGCAACTAGTTGAGAATTGTTTGGAAACCACTGATGGTTGATGGTGAAAGATAATGAGATGAGCAGCCTAAGACTGCAAGACTTGAATAGATGACATAAGTCTTGGATTCCTGGAGGGAATCATAGTGGTTCAAGTACCATGAGAATCTAATAAGATTGAAAGACCAAAGTATGGTCGCTAGAGTAGTACTTGGCTTGCGTATGTGAAATACGAAAAGATCCAAGAATTGATACGGATCATGAGAATTGAGTAAAGATGGGCGATTGGAGTATGAGTACTAAAAAAGAATATGGCTTGATTGGTTAATCATACGAGACCTAAGAGCTGAATGGGTCATGAGAACTTTAAATGAAAATGAGAAAATTTGTTGATTAAGTAAGCTCGAGGAGAAGCTACTAAGATTGTCTAAGTCACTGTGGTGACAAGTGCTAGTACTGATAAGCTAAAGTGATGGAAGTCACGAGAAAGATGACTCTGAGTTAATCTTTTCTAAATTGAATGTGTGGGAAGGACCACGAGAGTTTGGAAAAGTTTGTAAAATTATGTATAAGGTTGAGATTGATTGAGTCAGGTAGAGGAATGAGATTTGAAATTGTCTCCCTCTGGATTGAGGGTCTTGATAAGGAAACCATGGAGGTTTTGGAGATACTGAAGAAAAAAAGTGACCCTGGTAGTTACTAATCCTAAGAGGCTATTAATGATTGGTAAAAGGTCACTAGAGGAAGGGTTTTCTAGGAAGCATGAGATCTGTCTAGGCTACCTCTGTTGAGTTGTTCAACGGAAAGTATCCTTTCGAGATTGCTCGAAAGCAAAGGTTGTTGGGATCCTGATATTTTGTGACGATTAGAGGATGATCGATCAATATGAGATAGAGTTCTCAAGGTCGCCTAAGTATATTAAGAGTAGTCAAGGACCCTTGAATAAGATAAGTAAATCCCTGAGTGGATTGGAACTTGAAAACCTTATGACTGGTTGTTATTCCTGATTTTGAGGAATGGTGATGGGACTCAACAAAAGAGGAGAATGATCAAAAGACTTATGAATAAGAGAACTCCTACTCATGGATTACGAGCAAAGAGGTGTTCATTATGGATATGGAGCGTGCCTAGGGAAATGGCTGATTACTTGGGCGTAAGACACATGGTGAAAAATGGGTAGTCCGTCTTTTCTGTTATGGAAGGGGTCGAGGAAGAATCGACATGCTAGTTTGCTTGGAATTAATGATTTCCTGGGATCGGTTGATTGAATTGAAACCATGAGAAATGAAATCATGAGTTGCTGTTTCCTAAAGAATAGGGCATTATTTTTAAAGGGCGATTGGACCATGAATTGATCATTGATGAAAGGAAAAAGGTAAACGGACCTAATAGTCCTGGCTGGTTATGATTCTAGTGAATAATTTTGTAAACGAAAAGAGCCCTTAGAGAATACTTGCAAGTGACTGGAGGTAATCGAATTGAGCATTCGACAAGTGAACTGATGGAGACTCAGGGACGAACAGATATTGTCACTTGAGGTAACTAAGTTATGGGAAAGAAAATGTGAAAGCATAGTGGCATTTGAATCCTAGAGTAAAGGTATCGTTGTCGGCATAGACTCCAAGGTTGTCTTCCTATGGAATGGGAAGGATAAGGTGAATTTGAAGTGAGAAAATGCCACGAAGTTGTGTAGTTTCTTTCTTAGGGTAAGAGACCCTATTGTAAAAAGGAAGAAAAACTCTAAATTGTCTTAGTATCATGATTGAGCGTCTGTACCGAGAAAGAGGACGCAGAACTTGAATGACTCCTAGAAGTGAAATCCGAGAGACAGTCTTGTAAACAATGTTGAATTCCAGGATGATGTTGACGTTCAGTGGAATGAATGGAATTGGGATAAGGTCACCTTAGTGAGTTATGGAACTCAGAGACTAAAGCACTAATGCTTCTCAAGAAAAAAGAGTGACAAGAATAAATAAAATGTCGTACGGTCCTAGAGGAGACCCGTGACGATAGAGAGTCAAGGTCTGAGCTCTCAAGTGAAGGGGCGAGGAATAGTTGGAAAGATTCGACACCTGGTGGAAGGAAGTTGATAATCGCCTGACTAAGTACCCAAGGAATAATTGAGTTGGTCGTTACCGTCTTGAGAGGCGATGGTTGAACTCATGTAAGGAGCCATGAGAAACATGAACAGCTTTTGAGAGTGTCATATGGACTCTAAGGAAATGCTTGATATATGCTGAATGTGAAGAGCACGGGCTATGGATCTGATAAGGTAGGATTTATCGGTCGTGAAATCTCTGAGAAATGAAATCTCTATAGAGCCTTGGAGGAGTGGAATGAGTAATAACTTGACTAGAGTCGATGTGAGTTGCTAAAAGTTGAAAGTTCATGGAATTGACGAATGGTAATAGACGGATCGTGGAAAAATCCCTTACAAGAGCTGTTCCATTGGTAAAATGGATGAAGGACGAAATATAGCACTAAATGGGCGAATAAACATGAAAAGAAATTTCGAGGACTTAAGTCAAGATGACGACTATGCTGATAAGGGCATTCCTGTTTAGAATCAGAAGGGGTCGAGAGAGCCATAATGACGTGATGCAATAATGAAACTTGAGGCATGACAAGGCAACCGGAAATGAGCATTCCACATACATCGTGACAATAAGGCCATAGGAGTTGGAATACTTAGAGTATGATTAGAGTGGGTTACGAGTGCCCTCGCGATAAAGTTGGGAAATGTTGTTTGAGTGAAGAAATGTTTCAAGGCTATACCTACCGCAAGAGTAAAAGGTAGCAGTTTCCCGAAGGGAATTGAATAAGAGGTAACGCTGATGCGTGAAATGCTTGAGAATATGAGAACGTAACATGTTTAAAAAAATACCTTGAAGTTATGTGAACTAAAAGAGGTTGGGGGTAGGGACTGCCTAAAGGGAATTGAAGGCGAGACATGTGGAACAAAGAGATCACCCAAGTGTTGTTATAGCAATATTCATATCGCTAAGGAAGGGTGAATTGTTTAGCAAATTCCTACAGTTGAGAATTGAGCGGTGCATAATTGGCAATGGAGAGACAGATCTTCCCTCGAGCAATAAGAAATTCAACCTCTAAATCGGAAGTTTGTCCAATGACTAATTAACGGCCATCAGAAACACCTAGCCTGAAGGCTAGAAGGGAATTGAGGTATTGCCATGATCGAACATCGATACTTGAAGGATATTAAAGATAGATGGAACCCTCGAGACCCTAGGGACGGAAGTATGAGTCCAGTATTGAGAGGAACTTAAGGAGATGACCTCATTGAAATTCGAAGGAAGAGGATTATGGTGTTCCTGGGGATGACACAAGGATGTACCAAGGTACATATATATACTATCGGTGATAAGGGTTGAAAGCTAAAATTAATCTACCATATAGTCGAATACTAGACGTGTCGATAAAAGGGAAGGACATGACGACGAAAGTTGAAGGACCGTTTTGATCCAAGGGAATTTTCGGATGGAATCGAGAATGAATTCCTACGGAAGTAATCATGTAATCGTTTAAGGAGTCAAGAGGGCCATAACTCGACTTGGTTAATAGAGGGCAAGTTGATAAAGCCCTTGAATCTCTGATGGTATGAAAGAGATAATGTGAACGCTCGAGGATGAACTGCAGACAAATGTTACGAATACCAAAAGAGAATGGAGAGAAGCAAATTGGATTGAGGACTAAAAGAGACAAGTCCCAAGGGAAAAATAAATTTGGGTTAGAAAGGACGAGTAAGATCATCAAGTCGTGAAAGAAATTATTAGAAAGAGTAAGGATGTGATGAGGCGCCAATGCCCCAAAGGATTAGAAGGTTAGAAGGTTGCAAAATTCGATGACGAAATTTTTTGTAAAGGGGGAAGAGTTGTGACATTTTGATTTCCAGTCAATTTCAAACTCATTAATGAGAAATGAATCTAGAGAGGTATTTCAGCCATATATCGCTCGAATCTGATCAATTCGAGTAGACTGACCAAAAGGGAAAGGTTAACGCGAGACGTGGTACGTGGACCTAAGGAATTCGAATAGGAAATGACGCCTTGACCATAAAGATTGTCGAGGGGATATTTAGAGCCACAAAAGGCCAATCGAAGAATGATTAGGGAACGCCTTGCGAGTGTCATACGATTGAAGCGCGAGTGATGCCGCTTAACCAACGTATGATTTGCAAATTTTTTTCCTAAATCGGACAGTGAAGATCGTGACCAAAAGGACTAGTAATAAACCCTCACAATTACATGACAACCAAAGCCGCTACGAATTGACGAGCCTTAAAAGTAATGAGAATCACAAGGTCGATACGTGTAAAGTCTGCAAAAGACACCCGTCGGTTCAAGATAAGCTGGAACCACGTCTGATAGAGGAATCATCAGAAACGAGTCTTAAAAAATTTGAAACGGAGAATCAAGAAATCCAACATTATTCGGATTGGTCGTCGCCCTATCGAAGAGTTTTGGAACAAGAAAAACGATGTTCTGAACGTCGATGGTAAAATTACCCTTTTTACCCCTCAAGCTTAGAACCTTGCCATGCATTTGAAGAAGAGCAATTTGGTCATTAAACCCACCCCAAGACCACCGAAAATTTGAAGGATTATTGGCCATTGGATTGAGTTGGAATGACAAGTGTCACAAGATCAACCATTGAGTAGTCATGTCCAACTTTACATATCTACCATTCAAACCCTTTGACTCAAGCTTGGATATATAGCAATTTCTCTCTCTCCTCAACCTCATTTGGCCGACCATCAACCCACCAACGCCATCTTCTTCTTCCTCTTCTTCTCCTTCATCGCCGAGCTGCTGTCCTATACCGACTGCTTCACTAAACTTGCCATAATTTCTTCGTCCTTCATCGGATTAAGGCGTACCACCTACCATTGGAAAGCTTATCATCTTACCGTTCCAACAAGGTATATGAGTCCAAATCCATCCATCCATTTGTCTCGTAGAGCCGTTTGAAGGAGCAAAGGTCAGGCTAGTCAGTTTTGAATCCGAGAGCTCCCAGCCGACCAGTCCGACCGCCCCACTATTCCCACCATATCTTCTTCTTTCGATGCCGGATCGAGGTAAAACTACCGCCAAATGAAATCTTATTGTCTTATCTTTCCATAAACACATTACAAGCTCAATTTGACCCTGTAGATCTTCCCGTGGCTCGATTTAAGTGAACAAAGGTCAAGCGAGGTCAGATTCTGACCAGTTTTGGGGAAAGACCTATTTCGGGGTATTCCGGACTTCAAATTACTCCATATTTTCGGTAAGGTCTTTTACACTTATAGTATTAAGGTTGGATGAGCTGTGGTAAAAATTTGGGATTAATTTGATAGAATTTTAACCCCAAATGGTTCTTGTATTTGAAGGGCCAGAACTGACCGGTGGTAAGCTTGGAGGAACCGGCGCCGTTCTTAGACCATTTGACGTCGCCTTGAGCTCAAATTTTTGGTGAGGCTTCCCTACCCTTAGAAATACATGTTAGCAAGTAGATTAATGATTAAATTGAGGAATTGAGGTGGTTTAAGGGTTGATAAGTTGAGGTATACACAAAATTGAAATTCGCCCGATCGGTTCTGTGCAAATCGGTTCTGTGGAGGCTGTTATGGGTTGATTTTGAGTCTCAAATTCATCAATGAGACATGCTAGAATGTTGAGGATCATGTTATTAAGGTTGGTGGTTCATGAATGGGTGACTTGAGCAAGAGAAATTTACGATTGGTTGGAATTTCATAGGTTGCGCGACGGGTTTGGTCTTAGATCGAATTTGAGGAGGTGCTTGAGGAGAGAATTTGTGATATTAAGCTTGAGGAAGGGAATCCTAAACTTATGATAGGAAGATTGGACTCAATTGGGTGAGTCAAGGATTAAATTGCTCGATTTATAAGAATCTTCCAAAGGAATAACTCTTGATATGTCCTAAGTGGTTATAGGAGAATTATATGTGTTATTGATTGTGTTTAAATCATTCGCCATGTGTGTGTATCACTTGATTGTTTTGCATGCCATGAGTCTTTGAACTGTGCCTGAATTGCACATGTCATCATGTATGGAAACAATTTAAAAATCATGGCATGAGCATCACATGACGAGGCCCTGAGGCATGTGAGACGCGCGGCGAAAGGTGGATACCCTAATGCGATGTAATCGCAAGGTGGAGTTGATGTTGTGTGGCGCCCTGATACGATTTAATCGCGGGATTGAGATGGCCACGGTCATGATGCAAATTATTCACAGGATGAAGGTATGTGATGATGACATTGGCTTGGAGATTCATTGGAACCTGATGCGTTTACGCGGGTTGCCAATAACGATCTAATGCGTTTACGCTGACCAAGCCTAATGCGATCTAATCGTGAGCTAGAAGATGAGGGAGGCAGGCAGGATGAAGTGATTGTGGTGAACTGGCTGGATGGGGTGTGCATGGTCATTTAAGTGTGACACGGTATCATAGTTACATGCCCTTCATCTATGTGACATTATCTTTACTTGTATACGCCTGCATGTTTATAAGTTTGAAATTTTGGGATAGATGATTGCCTGAGCGGACAATCAGTCTAACCTAGGGTTAGGACTCTTTTACTGAGATGTGTATCTCATCTCGTTGGGGATTAACATTTTCTTCAGGTTCCACGCAATGGAGCATCAGTAAGTTCAACGATTGGCATTTGTCGGAGTAATAAGGGAATAAATACAATATATTCTATGAACTTAGGGATTATATTCTATTTTGCGATTGTAAAATGGAACCACTATTATTTATCATTAATCATTTGTTTTATTGAATGGAGTAGAGATGACTAAAGCTTTCGCTTGTGATTGAATTATGTGTATTGTGAACCGAAAGATCCTGAAAGAATTTCATAAAAGAACGAACTGGTGGTATGTTCGCGCGCTCGTCAGGTTCGAGACGTGACAAGCGACAGTGAGTGATTTTTTTTCGTTATGATACTCGAGTTAGCGAAAAAAATCGTGACATTCAGTTGAGCACCCTACAAAATTTGTTGCCTTTGGTTACCATTTTCCTTATAAAAAAACCATCTTGAGTTTGAAGAAGACGACACCGGGGAAGAAAGCAAAACCCCTTGAATTGAAGCCCCAGTTTTGTAGCAGAAGGAAGAAACCGGAGCTCTGCAAGTTCATCAGATTCGAAGACCCGTGTTCCATTTCTTTCGCAAAGCCCCGCTTCATGTGGGGTTCGTCAACCTCCTCCCCAAGCTGATTCACTCCGTCTGCTGCTCCGATTTTTTTCGAGCTCCACGAAATTGCAATCATTCATAGCCTCCTACCTTGTCGATTCCTGTGGATTGTCTCCAGAATCGGCTATCTCCGCTTCCAAGCTTCTCAAATTCGAAAACGACTTCGAGACCAGACGCAGTCATTAGTGTCTTCAAGAGCCGAGGTTTCGCTCCAACTCAAATCTCAGACATCGTTAGAAGATTCCCCGCGGTGCTCTCAGCGGACCCAGATAAGACCCTTGCCACAAGTCAATTTTTTGCGCTCGAGAGGGATTTCCGACCTCGAATTAGCCAGACTCGTGGTTGCTGTCTCGAAGATTTTGGTCAGGAGCCTAGAGCGCCATTTGGTTCCCACTTTTCATTACATTAGTAATTTGTTACAATCCGATGAAAAGGCCATAGCAGCCGTCACACATATTCCGAGAATATTATACGAGGATCCAAAAGCTTTTTTTGTTCCCAGAATCACAACTTTGAGGAGTACTGGGGTGCCTGAGGCGAAGATCCGGCATTTAGTCCGGTATCACGGGCCAATTTTTTGGGGTCGGTCCTCGCGATTTGATGAGACCCTGAATAGGGTGAAAGCAATGGGCTTTGACCCTTCCACAGTGAGTTTTGTCACGGCCCTGCACGTGATTATGGGCATGACAGAGTTGACGTGTAGGAGGAAAATCGGTGCGTTTGGCAAGTGGGGTTGGTCCGAGGAGGTGGTTATGTTAGCTTTTAGGTAGTGTCCATTGTGTATGTCATTGTCGGAGAGCAAAATCACTGCTGCAATGGAATTCTTTGTCGATGTAGTGGAGCTCGATTATTTGGTTATTTCCAAATATCCCGTAGTCATCAGTTATAGCTTTGGTAAGAGAATTGTTCCTCGGGATCTGTCTTTCAAGTTCTGCTGTCTAAAGGTTTGATTAAACCTTGTAGCCTGACTACATTGTTGGCTCTTCGGGAGAAGAAGTTCCTGGAAAAGTTTGCGACTACTTATTTGGGGGAAGCACCGCAGTTGTTGGCTCTGTATAATGAGAAGATGGGTCTCGCATGCTAGTGTGGAATTGTTGGTACTTGCCTAGGTTAAACTAGGATAGGACAATTGTGAAACCGAAGAAAAATTCTGCTCGTCTTTTGCCTTTTGTCTGCATTGTGGATACTGAAACTGAATTGAAACTTGATGAAAAATCAATTGACGGCCACTCTTCCTTCTTTCTACAATTACTAGTTTTCTTCCTTTGAATTCTCTATGATTCGGTGTGTTCCCCTGGTAATTGTTATTGCATTGTGTACCCATAATCAACATCAACATCAACAACACCTTTATCCCAAACTAGTTGGGGTCGGCATTCGATGAACCCCAAAGAATCATAAAAATAAAAGCAGAATCAAGGGACGGAAAAGAGATAAATATGTAAAAATAAATAAGTATATATATATATATCCATCTATACACTACCCTTCCACAATACTAATAGCCTCCCTCCACTCCGTCCTAAGACAAACCGTACGCCAATCTATTTCTCACTCCATTACATCTTGTATTACTGCTTTCCCCCAAGTAAGTTTCGACCGACCTCTTATTTTTTTCGTGTTATGCTCTCGATAGCAAACTTCTGTTCGTACCAGTGCATCTAAGGGTCTTCGAAAAATATGCCCAAATCATCTCAATCTATGCTCTCTCATCTTTTCCGCCACCGGTTCTACTCTAACTTTTCGTCGAATCTCTTCATTCCTTATCTTATCCATCCTTGTATGACCACACATCCACCTTAACATCCTCATTTTCGCTACTTTCATTTTATGCTCATGTTTACTTTGTGCTGGCCAACATTCAGCTCCATATAACATGGCAGGTCTGACTATTGTTCTATAAAATTTTTCTTTTAACCTAAGAGGAATTTTGCGATCACACAAAAATCTCGATGCACTGCGTCATTTCATCCAATCTGCTCTAATTCTATGGCTTAGATCTTCATCAATCTCTCCCTCCTTTTGTAATATTGATCCTAGATATCTAAATGTATCTTTTTTGGGTACCTCCTGTCAGAGCATATTTACGATTTCTTGATCCCCTATTCTTGCTGTGTCAAACTCACACTTTAAGTATTCCGTCTTACTTTGACTTAGCGTAAATCCTTTAGACTCCAACGTACTTCTTCATACTTCTAACTTAGCGTTAACCCCAACCATGGTCTCATCAATAAGCACGATATCGTCTGCAAATAGCATACACCACGGCACCTCATCTTGAATATCTTTTGTTAGCTCATCTATAACCAGGGCAAAAAGGTAAGAGCTCAAAACAAAACCTTGATGTAAGCTTACTGTGATTGAAAAATAACTTGATGTGCCATTACAAACCCTCACACATGTAGTAGCACCGTTATACATGTTATTGATTGTCTCAACATACTTTGAAGGTACTTTTTTCTTCTCAAGAATCCACCACAAAACCTTTCTTGGAACCCTATCATACGCCTTCTCGAGATTAATAAACACCATATGGAGGCCATTCTTTCTTTCTCGATATCTTTTCATCAATTGTCATATTAAGAAAATAGCCTCCATGGTAGATCGTTCTGGCATAAATCCAAATTGATTGACAGAAATCTTGGTCTCTATTCTCGAACGATGTTCAATAAATCTCTCCCACAGTTTCATTGCATGGCTCATAAACTTGATGCATCTATAATTAGAACAATTTTGGATATCCCCCTTGTTCTTGTATATAGGTACAAGTATACTATTCCTCCATTCATCACGCATCTTATTAGTATGGAGAATCTTGTTAAAAAGACTAGTCAACCAACTTATTGCTACATCCCTAAACATCTCCACACTTCAATAGGAATACCATCGGGACTCAAGGCTTTACAAGTTTTCATCTTTTTTAATGCCTCCCTAACTTCTCGTGCTTTAACTCTACGCACAAACCTTCTATTTGAATCATCAGAAACATCTTCCAAATCCACCTCACTTCTATCGCTCTCCCCATTAAAAAGTTTGTTAAAATAACTCATCCACCTGCCCTTAACGTCTTCATCTCTTATCAAGAGTGTTTGATTTTCATCCTTGGTACATCTAATCTGTGTCAAGTCTTTACTTTTCTTGTCTCTTGATTTTGCAAATCTATAGATGCCTTTTTCTCCTTCTTTGCTCCCAAGTTTATCGTACATATCGGTAAAAACCTTGCCTCTGGTCTCTCATATAGCTTTCTTGGCACTTTTTCTCGCCAATCTAAACTTTTACAAATTCTCTTCATTAGGACATTTATGTAGGCATCTGAAACACTCCTTCTTAACATTGTGTACCCATAATAATGGAACTTTTGGCCGTGCTCGAAACTAAGGTACTGATCTGACTCAAGGCAGCTCCTAATCGGTCAAAGTTTGGAGGAATCACGTTGAAATGCTCTGATTAGTAATTTGTACTTTCCTAGACAATGGAAAAATAGGTTGTCTACAGTTCTGTCTCGACTCAAATGTGAAATGGATTGTCGTAGCAATTATGTTCAGCGAATTAGATTGGTATCGTTTGGAATGTTCCTTCATGATCTTTCATGCATGTTGAGACTAAGTGAGGTGAAAGGCAATGCCTTTTGAGCCTCTGAATTGGGGTTTAATCATGGATTTCAGCATATTTAGGGCAACATATGACTTGAGAAAGAGGAGGAAAATCAATGCATGCACGAAGTGCGGCTGATCTGGGGAGAATGCTGTTTTAGCTTTAAAAGAGGCACCCTTCATGTAAGGAGTCATCTGAGAGTGAGATCGCGGGCATACTTTTTTGACAACATCCTTGTCGTTCAATATCCCATAAGGATGCTGTATCTTGCTGGTATCCTTTACTGTTCCGTACAATTTCATCAAGAAGTTTGTGACTGCCGATTGGGGAAGGTCCTCACTGGTTGGAACTACGCAGAGAAGATGCGTCTTCCATGTTCGATTGGAACTCCAGGTGTTTGGCAGGAAAACTGGAATGCTCATAAACAAAAAGGAAAATTCTCCTTCTCTTGCTTACATTTTTTGCTACATGCTGTAGCTTTTTTCTTCTTTTGTTGACGACTCGACGAATTCATTTCATTCTGCTGGGTTTAAAACTTATTCCAATCTCCATTGCAATTTTTTTGTGGAGGGGTAGTGTGTGTCACACATCTTTGTTTATTTATTTTTACACATTTATCTATTTTTCCTCGATTGATTTTGTTTTTATTTTTATGATTTTTTGGGGTTCATAGACCGCCGACCCCAATTAGTTTGGGATAAAGGTGTTGTTGATGCTAAAGAAAAGAAAGGCTCAAGCCTAGCTGAAGATTAAGTGGTTTTGCATTCTCTTTGCAGCTATTTGAATGCCGACAATTCTAAATGAGAAACGAATCGTCTGTTTAGGCTCGAAACTCTTGTCCTAGAGTAATTTACGGCACATTTCTAATGTAGTTGGCCTAAATATACTTTAGTTCTTAAAAATTGTGGCACTTTGTCCTTACATCTATGCATGTCCTAACTCTTATAATTTCTAGAGAATGGCGTCAGAATCGTACGTCACTGAGTGGTTGAAAAATCATGACATCAGGCTTGATTCTTTCCACATAAGAGAAAAGGTATAAATTATTCGATTGCATATCATTGAGTTTTTTAATATGTCAAGGAAAGAAATGCCGATGCAAGTGAGAATACATTGCACATGCACGTCATGGCATTTCATTGTGAGCTGGGAAAATGATGCCATCGAGGTTTCTGCCGACGATACCCCATGGAGCCAATATGGAATTCAGAATGCCTCTAAAGTGTGGAGATGCCCCTGCTCTGTGATAGGGATGCCTCGGACGCTAGAAGCCGTGTGAGTATTCCATGGATCTTCGGCCTGCAAGTCGGACGTGAATATGAAATGTGAGATAACGGGAGAAAGCATATGCATTTATGGATGGCATTATGGTTGTCAGATTATATGCTCACACATGCATCATCTGAATATTGACTGTAATTTGTGTGTTACGAAATCATTAACTAGGGATATTTTTAGTGCATGGGAGGATCATGTTGATCCTGACTTCCCTGATCTCCAATTTAAATGGCCCGATGCTGTTTCGATTTGCGGTAGTTTATACAGCAGGAAATGATGGTGAGCTGAAGGGTCCCATCCCATTAACTCTGAATGCAGACAATGGCGATACGGGAGGCGGTCAGGAGTAGGCGGATGTGATGACAATGGAGGCTGGGGGCGCGGATGTTTTGACACGGCAATGTAACTTTTAAGATAGCTGTGTTGGTAACTGATGTAAGATAACAAAGTTTTGAAGTAGATTGATCTGTTTTGGTCTCTCCTGGACGTTAAAACTTATATCACTGTAAAGACTAATGTATATACAACTTTGGGAAATGAGTTGGGTGGAAATTGTACTCATGTCTTGGATTATGTTTGTGAGGCGAATGTAAATAGTGAAACTAAGGCCATATACTTTAGGCGTGCCTGCCGTATATTTTGACATGCACTTGCTTATTGTATACCCGACTGATTGCTTTTAGTTAGGGGGTGTATGATAACCATCCATAAATTGTTTCTGGATGAGTTTTTTATTTCTAGAATAGATTTTGAATAGAAATTCGTTTGGTAACGCAAATGCAAGACATTATTTTTGAAACAATTTTAAGAAACATAAATAGATTTGAAGTAGAAATGAGAAATAAAAAAAAAATTACTTCTCCGAAAAATAAAAATAGAAATAGAAACCTTCATCGACAACGGCAGCGACCGATCGCACCTTTTTGACCGCGACCACCCCCGTCGGAGATTGCCGCCCCCGCCGGCCTTCATCGGAGGTCCTCGGCCGGTCGTCAGACGCAGTGACGGCCGCCGGAGGTTGCCTCTGATTGCCGCCGATCGCCGGAGGCCACCGGACGGTCACAGCTGGCCACCAAAGGTCGTCGAACGGCCGCCGCTGATCGCCGGCCTACCTCTAGAGGTTGCTAGGCTGCCATTGCCAGTAGCCAGAGGTCGCCAGTCGGTCCCCGGCAATCGTCGGAGATCGTCGGTCGGCCGCCGTCGGTCGCCATCCCATCGCCGTCACCTCCGCCCGATCAAATAAATTTTTATTCCAAAAATAGAAATTTTTTGCCATTATCAAATGCATTTATTTTGCTTAGAAACTCATTCTGAAATAGAAATGCAAAAAAATCTTTCTGGAACCAAAATTTTGTCATGCACCCCCTTAGTCTTTGGCATGCACCGAGTATACTTTATAATAATAAAAGATTAAAGTAAATAGCGAAGGTAACAAGTAGGTGGCAAATTGGGATGCCACGGCTTGATCTTGGTGTGTTTCACCTTTGATGTAAGATAGGATTCTTGGTCAAGTTTATAACACTTGTGTTGTCATATTTGGTCTCTCTACATTCAAGTTTTCATTGCTGTAATTTCTTAATTGTTGCTTTAACCATAGAATTTGAGCACGGTAACTTTCAAGAGATACATATGTTGCTTTTGTTATAAAAAGAGCAACTGTGATTTGTTTCTTTGAATATCATGAACCTAGTATGTTCCCATGAATCGGCACGTTTTAGAAGTACTCTTTTTATCAATTTTACAAAAGGCAAGAACTGCATTTAAATATCCTTTGAGAAAGAAATCAGAATATTTGAAATAGCATAGACCATACTTGGGATAAGTCTCAATGTACATGATAATTAGGGAAAATTCCAAAAAAAGGACTCAATTATCCTTACTTTCTCCGTTAACGGCCGAAACTAAAATGTGTGCCAAAAAGGGCCCTAACTTCATTTTTTATGTCAAAGAAGGGATTTAATTTTATTTTCCTTTTTTTTCTTTTTCTATTTGTATTATTTTAATATTTTTATGATTTTTTTTTCTTTTTTTTTTTCTTTCCCTCTCCTCTCCCCTCCTCTTCTCGTCCCTCCCCTCCCTGCAACTCCAGCAACTCCCCTGCGGACCGCCGCTCCTTCTTCTCTGGTGCCGCTCCGTCCTCTGCTCCATCCTTCTTCCTCCGGCCGCCCGGTAATGGCCATGACTCAGTCCAGCGAACTCGAGGCGACTGGTCTTGGCGATCTCGGGCTCGCATAGAGGCCGGCAAGCCACGAGCTCGCCATGTCCAGGCGAGCTCGAGGTCGGCCATGCCATGGCCGGCGAGCTCGGGACTTGCCAAATCAGCAAGCTATCTCTCTCTCTGTGATGAAGTGACAGAAGCCTCTCCCATTCGCTGCACCTTTCACCTTCGTCTTCCACTGCAATCTTCGTCTTCTTCCTTTAAATTTCTGCAACTTTTTCCCCTGATCTTCACGCTTGAGATAGCCCCACCATACGACACCCAACCCAAGCCTCAGACCACCACATCTCCGTCCCTCCTCACCGTTAGCTCGTACCGACGCCATCCACCATCACCATTGTCGTCCATCGTGACGCCACAGCTCGAAACTCAGCCGATGTTCGTCACGCGGGTTGTTCCGAACCAGCCGTCCATGGCCAGCTCTCACGCCCGACGGGACTCGAGGGCTAACGCGGCTCGCGCTGCCGTGTCCAATCCGACGCCTCCGCTCCACCCGCAACACCATTCGACGCCTTCAGACCCAAACCCAGGACCACCCAGCCGTGTTCCACAGACTCGGAAACCCCAGATCCGAAGCTCACAGCCCCGAAACTCCTCTTTCCAGCCGCGTTGCGGCCTGTTGCCGCACCTGCAGTCCAGACGAGTTCAGGTGGTTGCTATTTGTGAAGCGGAAGCTCCCGTTCAGTCCTCGACGTCGCTGGTTGGCCTCTGGCTCGCCGACCCGACACCTTTGGTTGAAGATCCAACGACAACTCGCTATTGTCCAACCCACCAGCCTCTGTTCGGAGCCTCCCACGGCCGGCTGAGTTGTAGGGGAGTGGTTGGAGTTGCAGGGGAGGGGAGGGACGGCAAGAGGAGGCGAGAGGAGAGGGAAAGAAAAAAAAAATTATAAAAAACATAAAATAATGCAAACAGAAAAGAAAAAAAAATTAAAACAATTTTGTGCCATTCTTTGACACAAAAAAATTGAAGTTGGACCCTTCTTTGGCACAAAATTCACTTGGGGCCCTTCTTCGAGAAAGTAAGGGCAGTTGAGGTACTTTTTTGGCATTTTCCGTGATAATTATTTTGAACGTGTGAATTTTTTGGACTAGATTGAAATCTTGCACATAATCATACGCTAAACATAATATCCAATCTTGAAGCTGCGAGAGAGTTTGGATGAGGGTGACATTGGAGTCTGTATCTTTTTGTAGTTCTTTAACCCAAATTTCTTGACAATCTCTAGAGCATATTTCTCTTGATGAATGAATGTTCCCTTCTTGGTTTGATTTAAGTCCAAATAAGAACTTTATTTTTACTATCATGCTCATTTCAAATTTTTTCTGCATTGTATTAGAGAATTTCTTGCACGAATATTCATTAGAGGAAATAAAAAATAATATCATCAATATAAATCTGAACAAGATGAATATATTTACCTTGTTTCTAAATAAAGAGAGCAATATTAATTTTTGAATCTTTTTTCAGATAGAAAACCACTTGATCTTTTGTACTAACGACGAGATGTTTGCTTCAAACCATATAAAGCCTCTTTTAAGGTAAAAAACTATGTATTTTTTTTCCTCTTTGTTCTTCAAAATTAGGTGATTATTCAATATAGACTTCTTCTTTGACGTTGCTATTAAAAAAAACACTTTTGACATCCATATGAAAAAGTTTGAAATAATTTAAAAATGCATAAGCAAGAAGTAATTTTATAGCCTCTAGCCTGACAACAAGAGCATAAATTTAATCGGTCTATCCCTTTCTCTTGGGAGTATCTTTTTGCCACCGGAATTGCCTTGTTTCTCAAAAAAGCTTTGATTTATGAATTCTCCCTCATGATCAATTTTAATGCAATAGATAACATAATCTTTTTCATTGTGAACCTTCTTAGTGAATTTTTAAAACAAGGTGAAAGCTTCACTTTTATAACAAGATATTAAACCCATGTAAATCTTGTGTATTCATCAGCAATAACAAGACAATATCTCTTATTTTCAAGGCTTAGAGTTCTGTTTGGTCGAAAGATGTCCATTTGTAAAAGCTAAACGGTTAGAAGAAACATGCTTAATTGGTTTAAAAGAATTTCTCTCCTATTTTTCAAGAGGGCAAACTATGCAAAGTTCCGATTAGGGTTTTTACTCTTTGTATGTCAAGGTGTATCAGTTTAGGATTTTTCATGGTATTAATTAAGTTTCAGAAAAGCCAACTGAATGTAAATTCGTCACGCGGGTGCCAGTTTGAATTTTTTTGTAGTCAAATTTTACTTCTTGGTAGATTTATCACAGATATATCAGTTCAAGATTTTTTGTGATCAAATTTTTTTTGAGTAAATTTATCACAGATATACCAGTTTGGGGTTTTATACGGTCACAAAATTAGTTTGAGGTAAATTTATTAGACATATCAATATGGGGTTTTTTGCAGTGAAAAATTAATTTAAAGTAAATTTATCATATACGTATCAATTTAAGATTTTTAATTATATTAATATTTTTATTTTAAAAAAATTCGAACGGCTCCATTCCACAAATCAAGAATCTAACCTTAGTGAGAGAGCGTTTTTCTATAAACAACCGATGCACGCTTGTGCAGCTTTGGGACAGAAAATTAGAAAGAAAAAAGCGCTTGAGAAAACATAAGATTAAGATGTGACAGTATGGTCCGATTCCTCGTGCGGAAGTGGAAATCAAACCCGTTAGCTTGTTCTCAAAATTTATATAGCACTGGCACTTTTCGGAGACCTATAGTCGTGTCCGACACTTTGACACTCTCCAATATGTTATCAGCGCTCCATACACTCTAACGACACATAAATTTAGCATCTTGACACACATTTTTAACATTTAGAAGATCAATTTGAAGCAATTTTAATAAATTATGGGTCACAATATAAATTTATTATATATATACACACACGGTATTTTTTGACTGGCCAATGAAATATAAATAAATGACTTGAATAGTATATAATCAGTCTCCTCAAAATTAATATAACTTACCGATCCAAAAATATCTAATCGTGAATTCATAACAAAAATAAAAATAAAAACTCAACATTAATATTTTTATATAATCATATATTTAATATATAATATGTGCGAACGCGCCGACAGTATTGTTACCACGTGGCTCAAAATTAGAAATCGAAAACCGGGAATTGGACTCTCACGAGAGCCGTCCAAAACCGGGTCGATGCGGTTCCCGGGTTAGACCGAGACGTTGCTCACCTCACCCACCCCGGCACCCCCCTCGATTTACAATTTTCCTTCAAAATCTATCTTGAATTTGAAGAAGACAGCACGGGGGAAGAAAGCAAAACCCCTTGAATTGAAGCCTCCAGATTTGTAGCAGAAGGACGAAACCGGAGCTCTTCAAGTTCATCAGATTCAAAGACCCATGTTCCATTTCTTTCGCAAAGCCCTGCTTCATGTTGGGGTTCATCAACCTCCTCCACAAGCTGATTCACTCCGTCTGCTGCTCCGATTTTCCTCGACCTCCTCGAAATCGCAATCATTCATAGCCTCTTACCTCGTCGACTCCTGTGGGTTGTCTCCAGAATCGGCTATCTCCGCTTCCAAGCTTCTCAAATTCGAAACGACTTCGAGACCAGACGCAGTCATTGGTGTCTTCAAGAACCATGGTTTCACTCCAACTCAAATCTCACACATCGTCAGAAGATTTCCCGCGGTGCTTTCAGCGGACCCTGACAAGACTCTCTTGCCAAAACTCAGTTTTTTGCGCTCGAGAGGGATTTCCGACCTCGAATTAGCCAGACTCGTGGTTGCAGTCCCGAAGATTTTGGGGAGGAGCCTGGAGCAGCATTTGGTACCCACTTTTCATTACATCAGTAATTTGTTACAATCCGATGAAAAGGCCATGGCAGCCATCAAACGTGCTCCCCGAATATTGTACGAGGATCCGCAAGCCGAACTTATTCCTGAAATCACGACTTTGAGGAGTGCTGGGGTTCCTGAGGCGAACATCCGGCATTTAGTCCTGTATCACGGACAAATTTTTTGGTGTCGGTCCTTGCAATTTGATGAGACCATGAATAGGGTTAAAGCGATGGGCTTTGACCCTTGCAAAATGAGTTTTGTCACGGCTCTGCACGTGATTATGGGCATGAGCGAGTTGATGTGGAGGAGGAAAATCTGTGTGTACGGCAAGTGGGGTTGGTCCGATGAGGTAGTTCTTGTAGCTTTTAGGAAGCATCCAATGTGTATGGCATTGTCGGAGAGCAAAATTACTTGTGCAATGGACTTCTTTGTCAATGTGGTGGGGCTTGATTCGTTGGTTATTTCCCAACGTCCGCTAGCCATCACGTTTAGCTTAGGGAAGAGAATTGTTCCTCGGGGATCAGTCTTTCGAGTTCTGCTGTCTAAAGGTTTAATTAAACCTTGTAGCCTGCTTACATTGTTGACTGTTCCGGAGAAGAAGTTCCTCGAAAAGTTTGTGACTACTTATTTGGGGGAAGCACCGCAGTTGTTGGCTCTCTATAATGAGAAGATGGGTCTGGCATGCTAGTTTGGAATTTTTGGTACTTGCCCTGGTTAAACTAGGATAGGACGATTGTGTAACTGAAGAAACATTGTGCTGCTCTCTGTCTTTTGTATACATGCTGGATACTGAAATTGAATTGAAACTTGGCGGAAAAATCAATTGGTGGCCTCTCTTCCTTCTTTCTGCAATAACTAATTTCCTTCGTTTGAATTCTCTTTGCCTAGGTGTGTTCCCCAGGTAATTATTATTGGATTGCCTAGGTGTGTTCTCCTGGTAATTATTATTGCATTGTGTCCCCATAATAACGGAACTTTTGGCCTTGCTCGAAGCTAAGGTACTCATCTGACTCAAGGCAGCTCCTAATCAGTCAAAGTTTGAAGGAATCGCGATGAAGTGCTCTGATTAGTAATTTGTACTTTCCTGGATAATGGAAAAATAGTTCATCTGCAGTTTTGTCTAGACTCAAACATGAAGTTGGAGTGTCGTAGCAATTATGTTCAGCAAACTAGATTGGTATCGTTTTAAATGTTCGTTCATGATCTTTCATGCATATTGAGACCATGTGAGGTGAAAGGCAATGTCTTTTGGGGTTTAATCTTGGATTTCAGTATAATTAGGGCAACATATGACTCGACGCATGAGGAAAATCAATGTACGTAGAAAGTGCAGTTGATCTGGGGAAAATGCTGTTCTAGCTTTATGAGAGGCAACCTTCGTGTAAGGAGTCATCTGAGAGAGATTGCAGACGAACTTTTATGTTGCCATCCGTATCGGTCAATATCCTTGGGATGCTGGCCAACGACTGGGCTGCAGGGACCTTCTTTTCCTTTTTTATTTATTTTTCTTTTTGTTCAAAAGGCTGGAGAGACTTTAGCTTGCTTACGTCTGATTGGGCAAGTTCCTCACTTGTTGGAAGTATGCAGAGATGCGTATTGCATGCTCAATTGGAACTAGAAAACTGGAATGTTTATTGACAAAAAGGAAAATTCTCCTTCTCTTGCTTATTGCGCGTTGGCGAAGCTTTTGTCTTCTTTTGTTAACGATTCATTTTGTTCTGCTAAGTTTAAAAGTTACTCCGATCTTCATTGCAATCTTTTGGATGCTAAGGAGGGAAGGTTCGGGCCTTGCTGAAGATTGAGTGGTTTTGGGTTCTCTTTGCTGCTGTTTAGATGCCAACCAAATGAGGAGTAAGCTGTTGTAAATTACTGATGATAAAACTTCTGGTTAATGCTGTACATCTTGGTAGTGAAGTTGACCAGGTCACTGAAAGCTGCAGGAGTATACTGTGGATCCTGTAATATTGGGTCGGGACCGAAAACCCCAATTGGCAATTGGAGCAATCACATGGAATCCGAGATTGTCTGTCCTTGGACTTGCAGCGAGCCTTAAGACTCCTTTCTTTGAAGGTTTGTAAGTTGAACATACACGTCCGGTTGCAGAAAAAGCGCTTCGCAGCCACATTGGAGCCGAACAAGCGCATGAGTTGAAATGGTTGGGGTGACTTTGCTGGAAAGATGAAAGTCCTTCTGATATTTAAACGAAGATGGTTGCCTCTTAATTGGTAAATATCCTTGTGAAAAATTAAAGAACTTGCAGTTTCTTCGTGATGGTGAGATGTGAAATGGAAAGCTTTGGTGTTTTTATTGCAGAGTTGGGAGTGTCTATCGAACAAGTTCCATGTATGGATGGCTGTAATTGGAAACAGAACGGGACCATGAAAAGAAAAATCTTTTCATTTGCTTTCGACCACCGTAATTACATGGATTAGTGCTTTTCCAAAAGAAAGTCCCATGATACTCATTTTGATTTGTCGATGTTTTGTTATTAGTTACACTTTGATCTTTTTCCGAATAGCAGTGGCTTTTCTGAATCCCATATTTCACAACATTACAACATTTTCTTTTGCTTCTTTACGGAGTGCTTTTGGTCATGAATTGAGCGAAGTTCTTCTTCCAAAGATAACTCGTTAATACAAGGCTGTGTTTAGTTAGCTGGATATAACTCTGAATAGCATAACTTTTATCCTATCCAATATCCAGAACTGCACTTAGTTAATTGCCACGGATTGTAATTTTCGAGTATGGTATAGTTTTCTTTGTCGTACAATATTTTGAACAGAATGGTATGGTTTTTAATAAAGCAAAATGATGTAACACTAATCGTTCTCTAAAGTTTTGATATAGGTTTCGAGAAATCCACGGGAGGACACAAAATTAAACGGATTCTAGCCAATCAACGCCCACCACGTGTCGACTAAATAAAATTCAGCACCTAAACATACATGACCAACTCCAAAACCCCACTTCATAGCAACTTCACTACCTTAAGGATTCTCACAGCCACTCCACAATATTGGTCTCTGCCTAAAGACAATCCCTATATAAACTGCAAACTGAAAGTGGATGATCATCCTCATTCATAAACTATCTGGGTCATTTGCAAATTCCGAGCTCCTCAAGCTTGCAGTTACAAAGATGTCCCGGAAATCCTCACTACAAATTCCCATCACGGTGCTGATCGCGGCCGTCCGCTTACTGCTCCATGCGGAGGCCGCAGGCCCTGCTGCAGCAGCTGCGGGCGGAGAGCCGGTCCTCGAGTTCTACATGCACGACATCCTCGGGGGAAGCAGCCCCACAGCAAGGCCCGTCACGGGGTTGCTCGGAAACATTTACACCGGTCAAGTGCCCTTTGCGAGGCCGATAGGGTTCATGCCTCCAAAAGGTGGCGTGGCTATTCCCAATGCGAACGGGGCTATCCCCACGGTTAACGGCGTCACTGGGATCCCACTTGGGACTGGTTTGGCCGGTACGACATTTGCGGGAAAGCCCGTCATCAATCAGAACAACAACGGCAACGCCTTCAATATCCAGACCCAGCTGGGTCCCGATGGGTTGGGTCTCGGATTCGGGACAATCACCGTGATCGATGATATACTGACGTTAAGCCCTGAGCTTGGGTCCCAAACCATTGGCAACGCACAGGGAGTGTATGTTGCGAGTTCCGCGGAGGGGAGCACACAGATGATGGCATTCACAGCCATGATCGAGGGAGGAGAATACGGCGACAGCCTGAACTTCTACGGCATATACAAGATCGGGAGCCCCATGTCGCATCTGTCGATCACTAGTGGGACTGGGAAATTCAAGAATGCTTGCGGATTTGCCGAAGTGCGGCCGCTCATGTCATCTGGCCAGGTTGTCATAGATGGTGCAGAGACATTGCTCAGGATTACCGTCCATCTAAAGTACTAGGTTCCTGGGTTGCCGAGAAACCATGTGAAGTTTGTGTGCTGAAAATGAGTGTTGTCAATCTGTTTGTGTTTCCTTTGAAAATGTCACCTGTACTATGTACAAGTTGATTACCGAGGTCTAAATTCTAGCAAATGGTTCTATGGAAGATAACACCTTCGGCTTAGGTGAACCAAAAAGAAGGAACGGAAAACATAATTTAGCATAGGAATATTACCAAGTAGAACCGACCTAAAGAGAACTGACTGGTAAAAAAAAATCCTTGAATCGTCACTCAATCCGCGATGTCTGATAAAGTCCATCAATAAATTTGATGCCGAAACTATCCAGTAAAGAAAAGCAGCTTCTTGAGTGAAGCGAAAACAGAGAGGAATCGCAGAATCAACTATACATTCTGGCTATTTCTTGTCTGCTATAGGTAGCAAGAACCATTTTACCAGTTCGCGTGAGAGGCAGAGACCTGAGAGTTACCAAAGAGAGATGTGTGTGGATAAGGAACCTATTGGATAAATGACTACTAGGGAAGCAACACATATTTGATACCAGAACTATTTCATAAGACAACAAAGCACACTATACAACAGAGAATATTCAGTATATCCGGTATTAAGAAGAGAGAGACTCTCAACATCCTAGTTATCTTATGACTTAACCAGGAAAGATTAGTGGTGCACAAGATTTCGTTCTCCGCAATGAATCAAGAGTACCAAGTGCTGTTGACGTCCAAATTGTTGTCTTTTCGAGCAGCAATTCTGAATAATTGCTGATAGAAAAGACATGATTCATGCAATTTCCTTACAGGAAGCACTTATGGTTACCTCAACAACCTGTAAAATTAGAATCCTTATGAAACAAAAGCCTTGCCAAGAAAAAAGTGAGTTCCATAACTATCTTATATTGCCATCTATTCTACACAAACAACTAGCAGGCAAGTTGCTGCCACATAAATACAAGATTCGTTTCATGAGTACTAAATCACACTCACCTTCTAGAGCCTTGCCCCTCATGGATTTCATTATTTGGACACCAGGGCCCTTGAATTCAGATTAGCAAAGATATTGAATGGTATTAAGTTTTTTATGTCGAAAGATTCTGACCAATCTAGCCATAAGCAACAAGCATATTGCATTATCCAACAATATGAGAGAAAAAGTACATACTTGCGAACCTTAACAGCAGCTTCCCATAATTTCTCAGGGAGCTAGGACTAGGAGTTATGCTTTAAGTTCTCATAAAACCGTATGACAATGGAAAACTACCTTTACAATCATGAACAGAACTATTGTGAAAAGTTTCTATAGAAAATGATAATCATCTCGCTACAACATGGCATTTTGCTTATTTTTAAGTCACCTATTCACGAGATGTGTCTTACCCAGCTCAGCATGGCCTAATATACCACCTATACTGTTCATGTAGCACCTCAAACTGATCACATGCTGGAGATCTTAACACAAGAGAGAACTGCCGCTTGATCAAGTCCATACAAGGAATCGATCAAGTGCATGCGCAACGAAGCTGGACCTTTTGCCATCTCCATCCCAATCTCAGCAGCAATGCCAAATATAGATAATGCCGAGGCTGTAGCCTCAAAGGCACATGAAGGGTCAACAGCAATAAAGGCAGAAATGAGCGCCGTAACAGAACACCCGGTCCCCGTTATGTTCTGCATCATCGGAACCCCATTCGAGGCACCTACCACTCTTTGCCCATCTGTAATTATGTCGACGGCTCCAGATACCGCAACTATAGCTTCACTTGCCTGAGCCAATGACTTCGCTGCTTCTATTGCATCCTTCGAGTCATGGGAGCTGTCAACACCCTGTGAGAGGAAGGTATATTGTGAAGGACCAGTCACGAACATTACCAGAAATAGGTTTGAGGTCGATATTGCTCAGATGATGCATTTAAAGGAAACAGAATTATTGGAAAAGGGAAAACATACAATATGTGAGAAACCGAGGCTCTATTTTCAACTCAAGTATGCGAGTTCCTACAATCATTTTCTTTTCCAATTACATCTCACATCTTAATAACTCCAGAGATTTTATAGAGGTACCAACTAACTGAGTTTATGAAAGACAACGACAAGGTAGTGACGTAGGATAAAAGTCTGCAGGACTACACGTCGAAGACTTCATGATTCACACGCCCAAAAACAAGCAAAAAAAAAAAAACCTGCAGTCTCTCCAGAGTCCACATACAATCAAGAAGCACATCTGACAAAATTTCAACTGTTGCCCCAAGGATAATGTCTGTCCCTCAAGAGTACAAATTGAAAAAGAAGATCAAGACGCACAGATAAAGTCCTGTTCACTGTGATACTACTGACGATTGAATAGAGAGAAATATATCCAGAGGCAAATTAATCAATGGTTTATAGCAGACCATTCCTGTTTAACTTCGCGTAAATTGTAGCCATACAGCTGAAACATCAATCTCTCAACTCACATGACTTTATATCAGTCGGCACAAGTTTGCAAACCCCATCACAACTCAAATTGACCAAAGGTTGAAACAAGAACGCTGGGCATCAAGTTCAACATCCAATCGCAAAACCCAATTCCAGTAACGAGAACTTTCTCTAGAAACACGTATAAAGTTGTGAATTTGATCAAATCACCTTGGTGGTTCCCACGGAATCATTCGCGAGCGCGATAATCTCGGACCCGTTTCCCCTGATGACAGTGGGCTTGAGCCCCACGAGCTCTCTACAAGCGTTCAACCGGAAACCCGAAGCCCCAGCGGCCACCGGGTCGAGGACCCATGGCCTCCCGGAGCGGGTGGCGAGCTCGGCGGCGAGTTTCATGGCCGGAAGCCAGTCGGCAGTAAGGGTGCCGACGTTGACGCAGAGGGCGTCAGCGTTAGGGGTGAAGTCCGGGAGCTCCTGGAGAGAGTGGAGCATGGCGGGGGAAGCGCCGGCGGCGAGAAGGGTGTTGGCCATCAGGTCCATGGACACGAAGTTGGTGATGCACTGGACAAGCGGCGACCGCCGCCTCACTTCGGCGAGGAAGGTCCAGGCGATGCCGCCCCAGTCTGCGGAGGAGGGTCCCATTGATCTCACCGGGTTGGTCGACCGCTCCCGCGCTCTTTTTGCCGTTTTCCTATCAATACGAAGAAGGGCACGTGAGGGCGCGTCTGCAACATTTTGCCTGTGGACTTAATTGTTGCAAGTTGATTCCCATGCGCATAATGGATCGACTTAATCGAAAATCACCCGGATCAGGTCGAATCAGCTAATTTGGTTTGAATCCTGAGAGCTTCGATTTGATTTGATCCGGCCCAGCCTACAGAGGATGGGACAATGTGATTAATCGATTTACTTTCTCACTCCCAACTTTTGTTTTTCCTTTTTCTTATTAAAACAAAGAAAGGCAATGCGTCTATGTAAGTTTCTGGCGAATTACATGTTGCCCGCAGACTCAATTGTTTCAAGTTAATTCTCAATTTTAAACAAATGGTTCAATTCAATTCGATTTTTTAAGAAAATTAAATTGAACTGGACCATTGAAGTAGAATCTTGAATTTCGAATTTCGCAACACTTACTTGCATTAATGATAGACTTAATAATAATCTATCTTATAGTATAGTTTATTCACGTTATTTAATCGTTAAATAATATTTGTTTTCATATGCGCAATGATTTTGGGCTTTTTGTGTTGGGTTCTTGTTTATGTAAAATGGGATTTATGCATTTATTAATAACATCGTGCATATGGTTACTTTCTTCGCCTTAAAGTTAAAATGCTACATGATAACACTTCTTACTCGAGAATTGATTCTAGCAGAGATAAATGGATTTTTCAGCTTTTGATTTGGAATAGAAGTTCAATTTTTAACTTCTTTTTCAGAAGTTGATTTCTGATAGAGAAATGCGTTTGACAACGATCAAAAAAGAAAATATTCGAAACATTATTAAAAAAAAGTTCGATAGTGGCGACCAGTGGCGGACTGGAGGTGACGGCCGACCTGCGGCGGCAACCGGCGACGACCGACGATCAGCAATGGACGGGCGGCAGCGGTCGGCCGCTGTGGTCAGTCCCGCGAGAATAACTTATTGAATGAAGAAGTAAAAAAAAATTACTTTTGAAAATCGACAAAAAATCAGAAATAGAAAATTTTGCCAAGATTATAAAATCCTAACATAAGTCAATTTTTTACCAAACAGCTTTCTAATTCATATTGAATTTTACCAAACGCATTTTCCTACCAAAATGAATTCTGATAGGAAAATGAAAAAAAAAATGTTATCATGCGGCACCTAATTGCATCACCCCAGAATGTTTTCCCAGGAAAATCAACAGAAAGATAAAAATGAAAAAGAAATTAAAGGAAGCTTCGAGATTTTGTTATTTTTATCAATGATTTCTCATAATTTAGCATATTTTAAATTTCATTATATATATATATATATATAATATTACCCGAAAATAAAAATTGATCTTTCCAAAAACACCAGGTGGAGGAATTGGACAGGCGTAGAAGTGTACGGGGAAATCATTAAAGCGTCTCCCTCTTCGCTGCCAGCCACGCCGCCGCCTCTGCTTCCGCCGTCGCCTTCCGGAGACCCACCGGCAGGTCCGATTCGTCGTTTGCGTCCGAGGAGCTCAGACCTGCCAGAGGTTAGGTTTTTCTCCTTGTTTCGTGTTTTGTGCTGGATTTACCATTTCTTGGATTCGCGTTTAGAGTTTTCATGAGCCACGCAAACGTTGATTAAAGGGCATCGGAATGTACTGTACTGGTGCTTATAAATTGGGAAAAGATTTCTCGTCAAGATTCCTCGTTAGGTTTGGCAGTCAAGAAGTTTCTGGCAGCAAAGAGAGGAAAAAGGAAAGGGGTACATCTATCCTGTATATAGGAGAACATCTAGTATCAATGTAATGCATTTCACCTACAAAGAAGTCTAATCTGTACTACTATTTGTGGCTCTGTTCTCTTCGATTTTTGGATGGAATTTGCATTTGATCTAGATTTTTGGGTCTCTTGCGGCAGTATTCTTTGGGTTTAGGATTATCTCGGCACTGATATTGTTGTTAGTAGCTCATTGTTAGTTCAATTTTAGGAGAATGAAGATTATGGGAAGGTGCGTCAGTTAAGTTTGAGGATTGTGATCACTGTGCTTTAAAGATTTATTGTTAATAGTAATTTAGTTGCTATCTCATTGTGCTCATTGAGTTGTTGATTGATAACCAAATGAACAACACTACCTTTGTGATGATTGGTGCTGTCTGCAGTAGCTTGCTCTATGCTTGGCCTTGATGCCATCGCTCTCAATGATAGTTATTGTTATTAGGATTATCTTATTTCTTTCCCCCTTGATTCTCAGTTCTCACAAACGTGCTTTCCCAAATAGTTGGTGTTTTGTCTATGAATGAGCAAAAGTTAAGGAGCTGAATACAAAGTGGATACAGCTATTTTGTCACATTGTGCAGATGAAATGGTAGGGTGTTTTTTTTTTTTTTTTTTTTTTCTGATTCATTTACATTTTCCATGGACATCAAGGTTCTGAAGTTGACTCTGGTTTTTATCAGATTGACTACTTTAATCTACAATTATTCACCAGCCTTGGTCCCCAATAGAGCAGTTGTTGTAGTCCATCGGAATGGTTCTTTCTTATTAGCAAAGAAAGGAAAAAGAAAAGGGCTTCTCTGAATTTGAGGAATGTTATTGAAGATGTGACGTAAAATGTTGAACTTTTGGGCTTTAATTTCCTGTTTCAGCTGAAGCTTGGTTGTGTTTGATGAAATGTGTTTTTGACTAATTGTTATGAAATGCGAATAAGCATGTTATTTTTGAATTTGAGGAATGTTGTAATTGAATTTAATGAGTTGGTTCATCTGATGCTCCACCAGTTTAGATTAGATGGCATCCCACAAAGACACAATCATGGCAAGGTGGACCGAGGAATTGACCCAATTGCTCGTAAACTTGATGGTAGACGAGGTTAAAAAGGGGAATCGAACAACCTGTACCTACAACAAAGTAGGGTGGAATAACATTCAGCGCAAATTCAATAAACAAACAGGACACCAGTTTACTCTAGTTCAGTTCAAGAACAAGGCATTCAAACTGAAGAAACTGTACGGTAGTTTTAAGAAGCTTCTTTTCCAAACAGGATTTGGATGGGACAATGTGATTAACAAGGTTGTTGTGGATGATGAAAGTATCTGGGAGTCTCATATCATGGTACAACCTTACTTGGGTCATTTGATTCTAACTTTCTATGTATGCTATTAATAAAGTTGTTGATGTATGCCCTCCTTTTGAAAATGGCGCAGAATAATAGTGAATGGGCCAAATTCAAGAAGGAAGGGTTTCCTTTGTATCCTCAGCTTTGTATTGTGTTTGGGAATACACATGCTACTGGGAAGTATGCATTAGGAAATGTGCAAGAGTTGGTGTCCTTGGAAGATGATGACAATGGTGCTTGGGGTGAGAATGATGGTGTTGTTGCAGTAGGTACACCGGAGGAATTAAGGGCGCAAGAACCACAGGTTGAAGATAAGTTGGGTAATGAGCACCAAACTGAAGACAGGTTCAATAATGAACTGACGGCTACCCCAGTTCGTGAGAACCACAAGCTTGATAGGACTCGAAATTCCAAGAGGGTGAGAAAGAGCACTTGCATATGATTTTGCCAGCACCTGCAAGGTCATTCAAGAAGCTCTCAAAATCAAGATGGGTCAATCATCACAAACTTCTGTGACCTCAATGGCCCCACAAACTGCAGACCCCTTCTCCATAGGAGCCATGATTGCCATCCTGAAAGACATGCCTGACATGGACCCACGTCTTTACGCCAAAGCGGTGAACCATGCTTGCGTGAATGCTACTTGGAGAGAGGCTTTCATCCTAACAGAACCTAAATGGAGACATGCACTTCTTGATTCTATTGATATTGTCCGGCGCGAGTTGAGCTTGACTTACAACAATATCCATTGACAGTGTCTGGCGCAAGTTGTGGAGAACTGTATCCATTCAATCTTGTTGTCGTTCTATATCTTTTTGCACTTCAGAGGCATGATTACTGGGTCCATCCTGTTTGAACATGAGCAGTCTCTTGTCTCTTCATTCCTACCTCTCGGTACACGCCTTTTTGCGAAGCGGTTTTTCTTGACATAACGAAACTGAAGGTGCTGAAGACGGGACTGGAGGAACTGGAAACAGTTGTAGTCACCTCTGGTAACTCAATGACTTCTCTCTTGTTTTTCAGGAAGAAGCTCTCTGGTAAAAGATGGCTTAGACGGACTTACTTCGCAGCGCAATTCGAGGCAACATTTTGAGCCAGTGTTTTTTAGGGTCCTCTTCTGAGAGATGAAAGGATTATAATTTATCTGCTAGTTGTCCTAATGACAGATTTTTTTTGGGTGTCAGAAGATGACCGCTGTTAAATATGGAGAAATTTTATTGTAATTTGACTCAACGGCTGAAAATTGGTAAAAAAAAGGCCGGCAATGTTTTTAATCCAATCGTCTTTATGCCGCGTCTGGTTCACCTTGGAATTAAACTACTGAAGGAATGGAAGTCCTCATACTGAAATTTCCGAGATTGGATGGAAGTTCGTCTTAACATTGGATCTTGCAACCCAAAATGTTATTTGATTTCCATTCCTTGTGGATTGCCATGCCAGGATGAATCAAAGGACCAAAGAATTTGTGAGAAGTGATGAGCTCTTCTTCCCTACTCTAGGCCTTTTATGATTTTCGGGAAGAAGCAATGCATATTGGTAAGCAGAGGAATTGATCCCGGAGGATATTGTCACGATGAATTTTGCAGGACTGATGCAATGTTTGAATTTTATCTGTTGAATCAAACTGTAACTGGTATAGCCTGAAGTTGAATCGAACTGCATTTTGTAATGAGAAACTAGTCAAGGAAAAACATAGCCTGCATTCTCTCCTGAATGATCTCCTGAATGAATTGGTTAATTATTCTTCCACTCATCCCTAGAATATTCAATTCTTCTTCCATTTGGTCTCCCCAATGAAGTTAATTAAGGATATAGTGAGCTAACGTCACAATGACCCCTTTGCGAGTTTCTATCTTATGCAGGGAAAAACACGACCCCACTGCTAAGACTAATCACACATTAAGCTTCCAATTATCAATTTATAACTGCTTCCAAGACCTCAAGAAGGGTACAATCATTGTAGCAACATGTGTCGCAGTGAATTGCGACAAAGAATGAAAAGAACCATCGCAATCACGGGATAACATCTAGCTACTCAGAACAGTCTTTTACTATTAGTGTCTCACAATAAAATATCATCAACTACGATCCAGTTTGGAGAATTCTGACGGACGGCATTTTTTTTTTTGGACCATGTGTTTGAACTAATCAGAATGGGAATGAAACTGCAACCTTGTTCATGATGTTGAAAAATACATGCTCCAAGTCAAGCTTGTTTGCAGCTGTGAAAATACATGAAAACAAGCAAAAAAGAAAAGGAGACGTATGGTGAATCTTCAGCACCTTTATTTCCAGCCCATTTAGTTCTTGTCACTCTCAAGCGCCGCAAGCAATATTACACCTCACGAGCTCTAAGCTCAACCCCTCTATCAGTTTAGAAAACTCTAGAAAACTCCGAAAAATGTCGCTACTGCAAAAACAAGAAACAGCACTCCACCCAAATAGCCAACCTGTTTGAAAACACCAACGACAAAAACCAGTTAAAGTCAAAACAAGTGAGTTTTGTTTTGAGCAAGGATCTATTTATAACGAAAAGAAGATACAGCTACTCGGATGGAAAATTGAGATCACTCAGTTGGAGCAAAATGTGATCACTATTCATCTAGCTGTAGGAAGCACAGTGACATCGTAGATGTGTCAGAATCATAACCATACTGCATAATGAAGAAGCTTTTCAACCTAGAGCAACCAGTACATAAGTGGAATTCTTTGATCCTTTCCAAAGTGGAAATTGGGATCACACACTTCTGCGTTTAGATTGAAAATGCGATATAAGACAGAAAGGGGAGTCAAATAGCAGGCCGCCAAGAAGATAGCACATTCTGGATGAAGATACTCTACAGGCATTGGGCTCCCATTTGTGCTGTAACCCTAACCACTTCTCCACCATTGAAGCGTGGGAATGAGGTACATCAACAGCAGGCATATGTTGACACACACACATGGGAGTATGGTGCAAGATAGAGGACATCCCTAACGCTCAAAGGAGTGCATGTCTTGAGTGAGAGAGGGAGAGAGAATAAATTGACAAGATAGAATTTGTGTCAAACTCACAAGCTTTTCAGATATGTAGTTGGCTAGAAATGCACCCCCGAGAACTGCAATAGATGTCGCCACAAGGTGTCCAACAATAGCTCCGCTCGCAACTCCCCATGGAGACTGGAGGCCAATGAGGAAGATATTATCAGGATATATCAGCCAACATCTATAGGATTGCACAGAAGTATAAGTTAACACCTAACCTGTGCCGCGCCAAGGGCTATTGTTGCAAGCATTGAGCGATCTCCCCATTCCTGGTTGGAGTTTAAAGGTCAGAAGGAATCTTCATCAGAGGAGTGACCATTCAAAGTACCAACGTGTAATGGATAATTTCATTAAAATTGCAAGTACTTAAAAAAGAGAAGAAGGATGTCCATATCTGCAGCGTGTGTAATCAATATTGATAAAGAACAAGGCAAATACAGATCATTATGCAGTCAAAGACCAAAAGCTGTAGAACACTAAAACAAGCCAAGACAGCATTTTGAATGGCAATGTAAAGTTTTCTGGTGGCAAATTTAATTATTTGTTTGAATGCAGTGAGGGCAAATCAATCCTGCATCTTCTACTTTGGCAAAAATATAGCACCGGTAGAGGAATGAAAGATGCTTACAGCAAAGAATATGAGGCTGAAGGACTTCCAGACAACCTCTAGAGGATTTGAAAGTCGTTTGGAGACCTAATAAACATATTGAGTCAAATCAGATACCACAAACTTTCTTAAATGCCAAAACTTATGATAAGCATGCTGAGAAATAGATCAGCAAATAGCAGAGTGAGAAAATGTATATCCAGTGAAGAATCACAAGGAAGCAAGATCTAATTTAAGAAATAACCTTTTCTTTTACAAGCTCTTCGGCTTCGACGTATTCAACTAGTTCAGGACTGCTCTTCTCTCCACTCTTATCTACATTTGGCGGAATATCCCATGCATCTTTTATTGATTTGAGACCAAAGAATATAAGCAAAGTCACAGCAGCATATTCCCCAATAGGTAAGGCTGTTTCAATGGTCACATAGAGCAGAGACATGAAAAATCTTGTAAGAGAAGGGCCACTGTTTAACTAAGGACGTTGTTTACAGCACAAGTCTAAATTTATCATAGTACAGACGATATAATATCACCCAAAAAGTTTAGAACCAAAATATAAATGTTTCATCGGACAGGCATGTCATCCATCCTCATTAACGACTATTTTCAACTAATGAGAGATACATGGACTCCAGTTAACTAAACTAATTATTAGGGCCACTTCAGGACAGGAGGCATGCAAATATTTTACCATTAGTCAAAGCTCAATCTGCTAAGCTAACTCAAATTTCTCGTATCTTTCGAATGATGTGGCAGAGACACATAATAACTGCTGTTGAAGACATGTATCTCACCTCAAACTTAGTTGCAACCTATAAGATGACACTTCAAGCACATTCTGAGAGTTTCTCTATACTTCAAAGTTCATGGACAAACCAACAGGAAAACAAGAAGGAACAGTATAACTTACTAGTCTGGAACTGAGCAGGTACTGACTGAAATATCTTTCCAATCACAACAGACAGGATTGTCATTAATGAAAGAGCGCCCATTGATCCTAAAAGAACCTGTTCAAATATTTTAAAGAGCATAAGAACATGTAGTTCTTAGAAATTATACTACAGGCTGTCAATCCCAGCACTTGGAAACATCAGTTAAACAGGTAACTCAGAAGCAGCATCCCTTCACACGTCGTTTGATCTGTGAATATTTTCCATGCTCTAAAATCAGTAAAGAAGATAAACAAGCCTGTAAAATAACAGCGCTGAATTTTTAGGGCTACGATTTATCACCCATCATGGGCAGAATCCTGTCAAATCATTTGACACTACTCGTTCACATGAAGAGTAAATTCTTTAATATTATCAAGCAGTAAAAAAAGATAATTCTCTGGCAGATGTAAATTATTGGTGACCCCAGATGATATTCCCTTCATAAGTAGACATTTTCAGCTCAGATCTAGAGTTAACTTATTCGTGCTAAACAAGTTCCTACACCACTAGCGTGCGCACACGCGCGTGTCATATAGAGAGAGAGAGAGAGAGAGTACCAGGCCTTTTTTGTATTGCATGGCCAATAGTGCAGCAATGAAGAATGTCTGGGCAACAGGAACAACCATACCTTGAGTTAATACATATTGTAAACAATATCCGCTGTTAACTTCTCTCATCAAATGAAGTTTCTAGATTAAAGAGATCAGGTATGCCGAATGTAAAAAATAAAGACAAAGTAGGGGTTACTAGCAAAACTGATAACACAAACACAAGAAAATTCTAATCTTCCAATGAAAATATTTGAATTGCTGGCAGCAGAGATACGTTAACTGATAAATCAGAGTTTACTGAGACATAGAAGAGCTCCAAATATATAAAACTCGAGAAACCATGCAATTGACCTCAACAGGAGCCCCAGGCAAAGTCAATCTTGTTTTTAATGCAGAAAAGGAGATATCATGGAGTGAAATGAAGGGACATCGTGCTCTGACATTTCTAGGACCTGAGCAATGACGAGATACACGGGCTCTTATTACATCAGCCCATCACCAACACACAGTATGGATAAGAGGACCAACCATCGAAGGGGGACAGCTATTGAATGTCAACACGCATTCAGACTAGTATCATGCTTAAGTCATAAGTAAACTACTTGAGCATGATGCATAGGTGTAAAGCCGATATTGCATCATTCTTTATTAGCCATATTACTGGACAACAAACTGGTCTCAGTTTCGTAGGTTTCTTATCCTACAATGCCAAATTCGTCCTCTTTGCTGGGTCATCAGTCACATAGGAAGAGCTGGGTTTAGTAGCCGATAACACTTTTAGCTGGCAGTCACCTACATCCTCAAGTTGACAAAAGTCCAAATAGGCATTTGTATATCCAGCCACAGCCCATGTGTCATAACTCTTCTGAAGTATTAGTGAAATTAGACTAAGAAAGCAAGATGTTGCGAAGCAAAAGAAACTAAATTGACATGAGATGATTAATAAGCAGAGAGATACGAATCTCTCATGTGAATGCTTTGTGAAAAGTATCAGTCTGTCCATGATTAACTACCTTATCCCCAATTTCAGAAACAAAGATTAATGCGAACGCAGCTGTGAAGCCTGACTTTGCAATAGCAGCTAATAGTGATGATGGTCCGCCTTTGACAAACACAATCAATGAAAATACCAAAGCGCATCCAAAGAGAACCAAAGCAACAGAGAGAGGATAAGGAATTTGGCTAGGGAACTTCTTGCTGCAAATCACAAAAATAAACACTTGTTAATTAAGTCCACAGATTCCTAGCCTCACAATTCAAATGATGAGAAAGAAGTGCATTGAAACCATGCAAATTTTTGGCTGAAACTTTGAAGCACACAGTTTAAGAGCCTAAAGGAAGTATAAATATTTAGTCACAGCAGCACCTATTGCCTTGCCAAACAAATTTTATTACAATGTATATATGACACGACTTTTGCAGAAGAGGGAGTATAGGCCAAAAGCTACAATTTTTATGGACACAACAAGCATGCTATCTAAAAGCCTCTTGGTTTCTTTTTTGCTGAACATATAAGATATCAACAGTAAGAGGTTACAATATACAGAGATTCAATGCTACATCAAATCAAGGGCTAGAGTTTCAAATGTTGAAACATAGCAAGGATGGAAGGACAATGCACCTTTCTATTGATCTTGAAAGATCATGATGATTAGCAATGATCTTTCTAAAAGTTCTACAACTCAATTCATTCAGATAGCATATCTAGTTTTTCATTTTTAGTAGAACTTCTACCTCAATTCTCATTAATGATGATTTCTCTTTCCCTTTGTCTAAACATACAAACAAGATAGTGAAAGCACAAATTAGGAATATCGTATATGCCTATCCAGTGAAGCTAAAACTTTGTGGATCGTTACATTGCAATAGCTGCTTTGGATTCATATATCAAGCATCCACTCATTATTACTGTAATCTAAAGGCAAAATATCTAACACATCCTTAGAATCAAAATCATGACCCATCATCATCATGAAAGAGAAAGTCAAATAAAACAAGATTCCAAGAATACAAATCAGATAAAGGGATGAACTGTTAATCAATCAGATAGAACTCACATTGTTGACGAACTGCTTCCAGGTGGATTTTCTCCCAAGGCATTTTGATTTTCATTCTCATCCCTACCGTCATATCCCCCGGATCCAATACTTACGTTGGATGCTTGCACTTGGAATTTGCTGCATGTTTGATTCCTTCTTGATAATCCTCTCCATCTAGCTAAAATAAGAGAGAGATAAGTTTAGTCGGTGTAACCTGATTTTCACTAAGTGAACCAACCTATTGTGCATTCAGCCCAAAAGAAAACTCATACTAATCTTTCCCCAACAATTAAGAAAAGTATGGCATGTTCTGAAACAAGTGTACCAAGGATCGTGCTTATATTTGTCTCCTTACATAGAAAAGTACCAAAATCTTTTGAAACTCTTTTTAGCTTATGAGGAGTACCTTGCAACTACTCCTCACAACAAGTTGTAACGTCTAAGAAGGTAATTTTCGGAAAGTTTAAAAGTTTTCAGTACAACGTTATTCTGGTCATTCAGCGATTTGAAGGAGAAGAATCATACAGTTTTTAGGGCCCAGAATATGACGAAGTGTCATGAAGTTGCATATATTAAAGAAGCTGCCATCTTCTTTTCCACATCCGTGTTACGTTGTTTTTCATACGTACTCATCCATTTCTTTACTGTACATCTTCTTATAGCGTTCATTATATAGCAAGATCTTTGCAGTTGGAGGAAATATTGAAACAAAATAGTTTCTAGAAACATTAAGCTGAAAAGTTTATTCGGAAAAAACTGCACCATTTTCAAGTGGCTAATATGGCAGAGAGGCAGAAATCTAGTAGATTACATACCCAATTCACTTAAATCAGCTTAAAAGCTTAACCAGAAAAGGGTGAAGATCAATCATCTCATCAGCGATAAGCCCCATGTGCATTGGACAACACCTATCATAAGGACAAAGAAACCAAAACTTCGCTCCGGACTCACTACAGAAGCTTGACTAGAATAGGGTAAGCATCAAACTCGGAATCTCTCAACTCTAAGTCTTCCTTTTTCAACAAAAACTAGACCCGAATTCAGCCGTCCAACGAAGAATAGATTGCATCCGAAAATTAACTTTTCGCACCCGCAGTAATGTTCCCATTAACATTTTCGGAGACACCATAAACGACTGAAGACCAAAGAAAGACAAGGTACGAGAAAAGAGGGAAAACTCACGAGAATACAAGGTTTGAACTGCGGGCGACGTCGCAGCGCACGGCAACGAGTCCACGCCAACTAACAAGGGAAGCTTCACTCCCGAAATTAAAGGTCTACGAAGCACCAGACCCTTCATTCTCTCTCTCTATCTCTCCTCTTGCTTGTGGCAGCAAGCTAACACAGTTCCATCAGCAATTCCAAGAAAAGAGGAGGATGCCCTTCTCGGCTTTCGATCTTCTCAGCTCAAGAATTCTCTCGACTCTTCTTTACTGCGATATCTCACTGAGTTTTCTTCCAAATATGGTGGTCTGGCTTTGGCAATGCAGTGCCTTCGATTGCACAGTGTGTTGCGTTCGTTGTTTCAACAGCTGCTAAAAATTCCCCCTTTGGGGAGTGGGGGGTGTTGTGGCTTGCCACGTGCGCCGTGGCTGATGGATTGGGCAAAGCCAAGCTCCGACGGCCGATTAGCCGATTCGGCTATTTACAGTTCTTTTCGTCTGCTTTTTGGTCGGATAACAGTTCACGAGGAAGTTTTGTCGTACCTCTTTATGAATGTGTTATGCTTCTTCTTTTTTTCCCGAAAGATATTACTTCATTGGGCTAAAATATAATATTAATATCACGAAAAACTTAATTATAGTAAATTCACTATAAATTAATAAAAAGTAATTTCAGATTATTTTTTATCATAAAAAATCATAAATCGGTACATTTATGATAAATTTAATATAAGTTAATTTTTTTACCACGAAAAAATCTAAATTGGTATACTTGTCACAAATTTACCTTTCGTTAAATTGAGTTAATACCACAAAAATCCTGAATTAACACACATGTGACAAACAAAGGATAAAAACCTTAAACTGGTACACCTATGAACTATCGGGTGCCATATAACTCATCAATTTGACGGTTAAAATTTAACGAAAACTAACCGAGGATAAATTTATCACAGGTATACTAATTTGTATTAAATTTATCACAAATGTATCAGTTTGGGATTTTTTGTGATTAAGAAAAATAATGAAATAAATTTATCGCATGTGTATTAGTTTATAGACTTCCATAGTATTCACCCTAAAATATATTCGTACACCACTGTAGTAATTGTCTGTTCGCCTTTGAAAATGGAATTTGAGGGAACGTAATTTTTTTTTTTTGTGGCCAAACACGTTAGTCTAAAAGACTTTAAGGAAATGCAAAGGAAGTTCGAAAAAAATGATTTGAAAAGTAAAATTGGGCAAACAAATGTTTGTAAAAAATTGCAAAGAGGATCTATAATATTTTTTAAATAAAAAAAGAAAGAAAATCAAACCCTAGACTAAGGTTGCCAGTGAGCCAAATCTAGGGCTGGTGATCATCACTTGGGTCGAGCGACTCTGACAAGGGCTGGGTGATTCAAGTAGCCATCATGTGGGGTCATGTGACCCTCGACGAAGGACGCTTAGGCCGCGTGACCCCAGGCAACCTTTGCCAATAGTCGCTGGCGTGCTGGTGGCCTTAGCTTTATGGTTTGATTTTTTTATTAGAGAATAATAATGTAGCCAAAAAAAAAATAATGGGGCAAAATCAAAATTTGAAAGAATAAATGGATAGTTTTTGAAGAATAATTCATAACCTAGCATTTGGTTAAATTTTGAAAGCTCAATGATAACTTTCATTCCAAAGCCCATTGAGAATATCTGCCAAATGCACCCACATTTTCTCAGGAGCTTTGGAAAAACTGAACCAAACGCACCCCTAATTTTTACTCCAATGTGATTTGGTGCATACGGGATGAATCCCCCTATCGCATCTCAGTGCGGCATAGTTTTGAATATGCTGCTTATGCCATGGTATACGAAAATCCGAGCTCCACTCCTCCTTAGACTATGGTGGATTGGACAACCCTTACCTCTCCTCCACGTTAGGCCGACTCTACTGTACTAGGCCGCATCTTCGCCATGCTAGGCCGCCTTTTCGGTGATGGTGACTGTCAAGTCGGCTACCTCTCCGATGACGCAGGTTAGAGTTTCTAATCGCAAAAGGAGGTATCTGCGTGACCTTATTCTTTAAAAGGTTTTTTCGCATGATATGAGATCATATCTCTCATTCTTTAACTATTTGAACCTTTCGAACATTCGAAAGAGTCTCAACATATTATGAAGAACTCGAGGTTTACCGTCAATTTTCAAGTTATCTCTATTGTACGATTTGCATGAGTGCATCTTCAACTTGTGAAAAGCAGCCTAATAATTAAATTATTCATCATTTGTTTATTCACTCAACAAGACAAAGAGTAAAGCCAGCGAGTCATTTTAAATGATACGGGGTCTTCTCCATTAATGTTGGCCCAAATTCAAAAGGCAAAAACATATTGTGGCATCCCCTGTTTGCTAGATTCCTAACAATCAGAAATGATCGAAATGGATTTAAAAGCTGACTTTTAGTGCGAGGACTCAAGGTTCTAATATAAAGTTGAGTGAAGTTTCTTAAATACAAGGAAAATGAGTCGTGAACATTGGAGCATATCATGGGATAAGATTTAGAGTTGTTTAGTTATATAGATAAGACATTGAAGGATTACTCGAAGGTTTCTGTATTAAAGGATTATAATGCATTGGATTGAACTTGGAAGATCAAGATAATTATAGGTTGGTCGGTTACATGTAAGTTGGCGAGAATTCAAGTACACAAGGCCATACATCCGAAAATCTCTAAGCTAGATGAGCAAGAATAGGGCGACCATTTAGGGATAGGACAAGTGGTGGCATTACCTGTCATGCCCCGAACCCGACGAGCACGTGAACATCCCACCAAACCGTTCTTTTGTGAAAGTCTTCCAGGATCTTTCGACCCACAATACAAATAATCCAGTTTTGGCCCGAATTCATCTGACTTCAGTTCATTGCTATTCTTTAAAATCATGGAAGCGAGAAAACAACTCCACTCACCTAGTACAACAAGATGACTTGGGACAGGTACATTGAGGTTACATTAATCAATTACCAAAAGCTTAATTCCTAATCCACCAATTAGAAGGACAATCCCTAATATCACAAAATGTGAATCCATGTCTCGTAATTCTCTTAAATACCGTTGGTCAGCTATCTCTTCAAATGCCAATTCATGGCAAGCCCGCGCTTCCGTTGCTTGGAACCTGAAAAGTTAAGCCCCCACTAAGGTGAGATATAAATATTAGTAAGGTGGGTCCTAACCCTAGGTTAGGCCGACCGTCCATTCAGGCAGTCACAACCTCCAATGAACCCAAACTCACAGACATAGCAAACCAATGCAAATCCAAATGACAATACGCATAATGGCAAGCAGGCATCTATGGTATCATGACACTCAGATAATCATGCACACTTGTTCTGTCACTTCACCACATCCACCATTTTCAACTTGCCTCAATCTCCGGCCCACAATTAGATTGCATCAGGCTCTTCTCATGCCCGCAATTAGATCGCATCAGGCTCGGGCCGCGTAAACGCATCAGACTGTCATCGGCAACCAGCGTAAACGCATAAGGTTGCGATGAATCTCCAAGCCAATATCATCATCTCATGCCTCCGTCCCACGAATAGTTCGCATAGGGACCATGGCCATCTCAACCCCGCGATTTCATCACATCATGGCGCCACACAACATCAACTCCACCCCGCGATCTCGTCTCATCAGGGTATCCACCTCCAGGCCTGCGTCTCATACGCCTCAGGGCCTCGCCATGTCATGCTCATGCCATGATTCACAATTCAATTCACAGATAAAATCACAAGTGCAACTCATGCACAATTTGAATATTCATGGCATGCAGACAATCAATGACATTCAACATGGCATATGATTTTAACACAAGCAATATCACACATGAACCTCCTATAACCACTTAGGACATATTGATAACTATCCCTTTGGAATATTCTCATAAATCGATCAAATTATTCCTCGACTCACCCAATCGAGTCAAATCTTTCTAGCATAAGGTTAGGAATTCCCTTACCTTGAGCTTGATAACACAAATCTCCTCTTGCAATGGCCTCAAAGTCTCGGCCAAATAGTCCAAGGGTTCAATTCACCGTGTAACCTAGAATATCCAATCAATTCATCAATTTTCCATGTCCAATTCCTCATTTTATGAACCATAATCCTCCATAATACAACCCTCATCATCTTAACATGTTTTAAACATCAATTTGAGACTCATCACCATCTGTTCTTGCTCCCATCAGAACCGATTTTGCACAGAACCGAACCGGTTCATTTCGATTTTGTGCAAACCGTGTACAATCCTTCCCAAATCAACTTCAAATCCATTATCTACACACTATCCTACCTCTTAACATGTCTATCTAAGGGTTTAAGGGTCTCACCGAAAGTTTGGAGTCGAATCGTCGCCGAAAACCCGTCGAAAGTCGTCGGTTCTCCCAGGTCAGTTTTTCGGCAGTTTTTGTGCAAGGTTTAAAAAATCGATTCGAGGTCAAAACTTCTTCAAATCACTCCCAAATTTTTACCACAGATTCATATACATGTCTACTAGATCTCTACAAAATTTGACCTCAAAAATTCAACATTTCGGTCTCCTAAGGGGTTAGAAACCGGACCTACCTCAAGTTAAGTCTGATTTCGTCGGCTTCCAGGAAAACTCTTGGCCGGAGCTCCTCGGTGTTCCAAATGCCGTGCTTCCACTTCGAGGAGGTCAGCAAGACGTAGGGCTAAATTGGTGTGATCGGCCTGCGATCAGGCGGTGGTTGGAGGAGGTCGTCGTGGGCGAAGAACGGCACGGGAAGATCTGGTCGGCGACGGGCAGAAAAGCAAGAGGAAGAGGAAGAAGTTTCGGGAGCTTGAGGAGTGAATGGCCGGCCAAATGAGTGAGGAGAGAGAGTGAAAAAGACTATATACAAGGCTTGGGTCAAATGGTTGAATGGTAGGTTTGGAATAGTGGATTTGACCACTCTTTACTTGATTTTGTGACACTTGTCCACTTGTCATTCCAATTCAATCCAATGGCCCATATTTCTTCAAATTTTCGGTAGCCTTGAGGTGGGTTTAAAGTTCAAAATACCCTTCTTCAAATGCATGGACAAGGTTTTAAGTTTGAGGGGCAAAAGGGTAATTTTACCTCCGACGTTCAGAACGTCATTTTTCTCGTTTTAGAGTTCTTCGATAAGGCGGCTGCCATCAGAATAACGTTGGAATTCTTGATTTTCCCATTTCAAATCTTTCAAAATTCGTTTCTGACGATTTCCTCTATCAGACGTGGTTCCAGCCTATCCCGAACCGACGGGCGGCTTTTGCGGACTGTACGCGCATCGACCATGTGATTCTCATCACATTTAGGGTTCGTTAATTTGTGGCGGCTTTGGTTGTCATGTAATTGTGAGGTTTTATCACTAGTCCCTTCGGTCACGATCTTTACTATCCAATTTAGGAAAATTTACAAATCATACCTTGGTTAAGCGGCATCACCCGCGCTTCAATCGTATGCACTCGCAAGACATTCCTTAATCGTTTTGGGATCGGCCTTTTATGGTTCTAAATATCCCCTCGACAATTCTTATGGTCAAAACGTCATTTCTTATCCGAATTTCCTAGGTCCACGTATCATGTCTCGCGTTAGCCTTTCCCTTTTGATCACCCTACTCGAATTGATCATATTCAAGCGAGATATAACTGAAATACATCTCTAGATTCATTTCTCATTAATGAGTCTGAAATTGATTGAAAATCAAAATGTCACATTACCTCCCATTGCATAAAAAGTCGTTGGCCGATTGGTGCCTAGGGAAGTGGCAAAGAATGAATTTCAATCATTGGCTTCAATCCCATCAAGATCTCTCAAATGATTACCGATCACTTGGGACTAGGACAAGTGGCGGCATTGTCTCCTAAAGAATGTAGAGGGATTGGCCGATTGAGCCTAGGGAATTGGTGAAGGAAGCAAGATCATCTATTATTGATCTATTATCCCATCAAAATCTTACTCTTGATAATGAACCAATGAGGGCAATGCAAGATGGCGCGCTTGTTCCTTTATGTATGAAAATTGATTGGATGAGCAACCTTGGGAATGAGCAAACCTTTGTATTGGACATTAGACCACTAGGGGTAGTGCAAAGTGGCGCAAGCTTATATGAGAAGTCCTCATGATATAGGATAAAAGACAAGTGTCAAAAAGAAGAACTCCTCAAGAGGGCTGCATATCTTCATCCTCCTCCTCAACCTTTTCGACCGAGCAAGAGGAATAGAGAGAGAGAGAGAGAGAGAGATCGAGAGAAAGGGAGTTGAACGGTGAAGTTCCGAGAAGAAGCAGAGGAGGCCGAGAGTTTGAGCAGCTTCGCGACTTCAAAGGAGGCAAGAACTCCTTCAATTTCATCCTAGGATAGATGTCTACGGCATGTTATCTTGTTTAGGACTTTCGAGCCTGGTTTAAATCAAAGAAACCGAATCTGTGGACAACTGAATGTTGGTTTAGGTCCGATCAAATTTAGGTGCAAAGTGGTGTTGAAACTGAGCTGCATTGCACTATCTCAACCAGAATGTTTATGAGCTAGAACTAGGATGATGTAGAGTTGCGGATGACTAACCAGTTTGAGTAGCTTTGGGTCTGTTAGAGGAATTAGACTTTGATTTGTTTATTGTATAATGAATTGCTCTGGTTCAATTCGAATAAGTCTGCTCTTTTCTGTTCAAAGTGTCAATTGGAGTTAAAAAAAGGAACTAAATTGCATTATCTTGTGCTGTTTAATGAAGTATTAAGTCTGGACTAAGAAGAGCTTCAAGTGATTAGTTGATTTGTAGCAAGAAGTGGATTGATTTGTGAATTCAAAGTAAACAGAACCGTGTTTTGTTTTAGTGCAGTAATAGGTTCGGTGTAATGGAGCATTTTCTACTATGAGTTGAGTTAGACATTAATCTCTTGTTTGGATTGTTGTGGAATTATGCTGGAACAATTAGCGTTGTGTGGCTAGCAGAAACTGAAGAGTATTATGTTCATTTAGGAGTCCAAAATCGTGACTGATCAGGGGTCAAAACAGATTAGTTTTGGTGACATAAGTTGATAAAGAAACGACTAATTCGAAGGGAACTATGATGAGATTTTATAATGCTATGGAACGAAGACTTACTGAATTTATAATTGAGTCTTGGTCGAACCATTTGTTAGAAATTGTCTTTCAACGGTCAATATGCATGACTGAATCGAGAGCTATGTAGAGGAGAATCGGTAGTTCTTGGTCGATGGAAGTTGGTCCATTGTGCCATGCTTGATTGAACATCCTGAAGCTAATCCTCATGTAAATATCTTCGTGAACATGCATGCTTGTGTATCTACCTGGTATTGTGACATTATTTGCATAATCGATATTGAGAACCATATGATTCATGGTCGAACATGTATTGGTCCATGATATGCGACTGACATTCGATGAGATATGTAGAGTAATTGCTCTTCAGTGCATTGAATTGAGTTGACGCCCCTGGGCTGTGTGTGGGGATTTGTACAGACTTGACGTGAGCTGTGTGCGGGGTAGAGTCGTACCACGCGTCGAGGATGCCCTAGCATAGGGATCACAAGTAACTGGCTTGCGATGGTGAGATGATTAAAGAACATGCCATGATCATGATGCATGGACACCCTTGCATTGTTTAATGCTTATTTGCATATTGAAATTCTTTTGAACTATATTTGCTACAAGTTTATATCATAGTTTGTTCTAGGAGTCTTAGGAACCATATGGTGAGATTGAATGTTTTCTTGCTAGCCGTCGAGCTAACCCACGTTCGTGGAAACATTTTCAGATTAGCATCCATGCTCTCAGGCGTTTTGGTGTTCCTTTTGATTTGAGTTTTATACTTGTGACATGATCCATCTTGTTGTACCTCGTCTGCGACTTGTTATGCATGTACATACTATGTGGGTTGACGATGGAGCACCTGGTTTAGCTATATATCGTTGGTATGCTATTTACATTTGAGTAGGTAATAAACTAGTGGGTCCTTTTCCTGAGAGTACCTTTGATGCACCCCAGGATCCTATTGAGCCGGTAGCACCAGCTTCTCATGCAGATGCACCTGTCCACCCTCCGGAGCTTGCCGAGCCGGAGGTGTTCATTCCACCTCCAAAGCCACTAGAGGACACCGAGGACAAGGAGATGTTGCTTACTAGCCTTGTCAGCTTTTTGATTTAGGTGATCTTTTTGGATGATGGAGTAAATTTCCTTTTGGTCATCCCAGATATGCATATGGATTGACGACCTTAGTTATATGTTTGTTTATATATGAACTCTTATGTGGTCATGCTTGATGTGTTTATAAATAAAATTTTCGGATCCTAACTTTGTGATTGTCTAGTGATATCTAATAATTTTACCTACTTATATTATGACATGTGGATTAATTATCTTATGCGAATGTAATCCTTAATTATGTTATTTAGGAGACTTATGACCGTAGGGTGGCGGTCTGAGGCGCCACACATATGCTCAATATTAACTCACTTATTGGAACTCATCCTTAAATAATTTCTCAAACATCATAATATTTCAGTAAAATAGAGTCTATCTTATTTGTGTCTTACTTATCTGACTTTAAATCCGTAGTTCATCAAACAGTGGATAGGATATAACAAAGTTTTTGAAATTTTATCTTATCATATCTTATTCAATCCAATTAAGTTCCATCCTGACTAAAAATCCGGATGACCAAATGCAACTTTATAATAATGGTAAGAGGTGGTTGAGATAGTTGCCCTTTTAAACTATTTTGGTGGTCAAATTGCTTCATATTTTCCATTTTCCTCCACTAACCTAAATAAACAAGAGCCCTAATGCCAATAGAAAACATAAATTAACAAAAAAGAAATAGAGATTTGGGAGCTTATTTAGACGAATTTTTTACTCTTTATTTTTTTCAATTTCACAACTCACGAATGTTGATTTTTCTTTTATTTCGATATACTGAATACCATTCAATTCAAATTATGATTTTCAACCAATGATATTGAATCCTCTCAATAATTATGAATACGAAAGATAGGGCAAAACTCGCCTTTAATGATCGAGATCGAGCCAGTGTCCACATGCACTTAAAATATATCTATGATCACTCATTTCAAAAGATCTTTGATCAACATGAACTTGAGACACATGCGATTACCGATTTTAAACATATTTGCTCGATTAACTTGCTTTTGGGACGCATACTTAATGTCTTTTAAAACACCTACGTATGACTATCTACTTGGGGGAGGGGAAGGTTAAGTGAGGTCAACGACACCTTTAGGTTACTGTCGCGGCCACCTTGTCGAATATGAGGGAGAGAAGGAAAGGGATCATATGTCATTTCCTCATAATGGCATGTCCTATCATTGAAATCCGGACCGTCTATTTTTATAAATGTACGACTCAGATATTACTAAAAAGAAACAAAAAATTCAAAAAATTGCCTCATAAAAATAGAAGATCTAGACCATCCGTTTAAAAATGGACAGTCGGAATCCCAAGACAAGGGTCTGCCCTTATGAGAAAAGGACAGGAGATCCGGATCCGAGAAATAAAAGAAAGTTATCGATTGTTTCGGATGTTGCCTATAAAAACGTGTCTAGGGGGATCCTATCCTCTTGGCAACTCGTGCTAGAGACGGCTGTCGGAATTAGTGACCTTACTACAGTGTAATCGAGAAGAAAATGGATCTTGATGTTTGGACCTATAATTGCGAGAAAAGCGTTTATGAAGTTCTGTGTTAGCAAATCTCCCGATTCGGTTCTATTGAGATATTTCTAGAATTTAAACTCGTGTACATTCTTATTCATAGAAACCTTTATATTTCGAAGTTCATTCTTTCTCCAATTGTCCGTGATGGACTCCCCACACACTCTCTCTCTCTCTCATATCTAAAGGAGTGGCGGTGATGGTGGTGCGTCTCGACAAGCACTACCATCGTGAGACGCCGGACTCTCACCGTTTTAGAATATTGCCGATGTGTTACTTATGGCATGGAATTCAATTTCCAACAAGAATTTGATTTTTTAGCTTATTCTCAAAAGCAAAAGTTGATTTTTCTAATTCTCAATATCAGAGAAATTCGCTTGGTAACGATTAAAAAATACAATGTTCGAAGCATTATTAAAAAATATTCTATGGTGGCAGCAGCTGGTGGCGGGTGGCCAGCCGCGAGAATGACTTCTGGAGTTAGAGAAGTAAAATAAAAATTACTTCTCGAAGTTGATCAAAAATCTTGCCAAAATTAGAAAATCATATCATAAGTCAATTTTTTTACTAAATGCATTTTTGATTCAGATGAAATTTTACTAAATAAATTTTCTTGCCAGAAATCGACCCGACAGAAAAATTAAAAATCAAAATGTTTTCATGGGCACCTTTATCCCTTTCCACCCCAGCCTCCCTTTTCCCGCCTACCTATCTTTCTCTCTATCTCAGGATTCTTTCTTTTATTTTTAATTTCCTTGCAATTATTTTCTGTGATTTCACACACACAAAAGAAAAAGGCCCTGAGATTTGAGAGAAATGTGCACGTGCAATCCCGAGGGTCCACTTAAATTTGGCCTAATTCTCTTAAAAATCTGTCAATTTTTGGTTCGTATCAAATTTATCTGAGACTATTTTTTGTCTCCAAAAAAGTCACAAGAGTTTTTTTTTTTCTAAAATAATATTAAAAAATAAATATTTATAAAATTAATATTAAAAAAATATTTACTATTTTAAGTCTCTCCCTGCATTTAAATTACACGAGGAGACCCGAGGGCCTCACCCGCGAGCCCCCCTCTTCTCTCCCACCATGACCCGGATCCCCTGCTTGTAGGGCAGGGGATCATGGTTCCCTTAGCCTGATCCCCTACTCTACAGGCAAGGGATCCGGAGCCCCACGAGAGAGGAAAGGGGGGCTCGCGGGTGGAGCCCCTCCCTCCCTCGGCAATTGAATTGCCGGGAAGAGGTAAGCCCCCCTCCCCAACTTACTTTTTTTTAATAATATAAAAATATTTACAATATTAGATTAAAAAATAAATTATTTAAAATTTTGAGTCTTGCATCATTAATTTGTTTGCTTTGTTCGATAGTTGTACTACTGAGCAAATCATTTTAATTTTTTAAATTTATGTAAATATTTTTTCAACGCCGCCTCGTCGCTTCGCGATCTTATTATAAAAAAATATTTACGTGTTTCGACTCTAAGAAAAGCAAGCGAACAAGCGAGGCGATATTGCTTGATTGCGGGGCCGCAGAGTGATCATATTTAGGTAAAAAAATGTTTACGTGCCTCGACTTTGAGAAAAATAAGCAAACGATCGAGACGACAGTATTTTCTCATGAGGTCGCGGAGCGATCATATTTACGTAAAAAAAATATTTACTTGTATCGACTTCGAAAAAAGCGAACAAAGGAGCGAAGCGACGATGTTTGCTCGCGAGATCGCGAAGCGATCATATTTATGTAAAAAAATATTTGCGCGTCTCGACTTTGATAAAAATGAGCAAGCCGACGATGTTTGCTCACGGGGCCGCGGAACGATTATATTTACTTAAAAAAATACTTACTTGTCTCGACTCTGAAAAAAACGAACGAACAAGCGAAGCGACGACTTTTGCTCGTGGGATCGTGAAACGATCATATTTACGTAAAAAAATATTTGCGCGTCTCGACTCCCAAAAAAACGAGCGAGGCGAAAGTATTCACTCGCGGGGTCAAGGAGTGATCATATTTACGTAAAAAATATATTTACACGCCCTAACCCCGGAAAAAACGAGCGAATGAGCAATGCGACGACGTTCGCTTATGGTACTGCGAAGCGATTATGTTTAGGAAAAAAAATATTTACGCGCCTCGCTCGTTCCCTCGACTCCAAGAAAAGCGAGCGCATGAGCAAGGCAACGACGTTTGTTCGCGGGACTGCGAAGTGATAATATTTATGTAAAAAAATATTTACGACGGGATCGCAAAGCGACGTGGCAACGTCAAAAAAATATTTACATAAACTAAAAAAAATAAAATGATTTCCTCAATAGTTGAGCAAAGCAAATAAATTAAAGATGCAAGATCCAAAATTTTAAATATTTTATTTTTAATCTAATATTATAAATGTTTTTATATTATTTTTTTTTAAAAAAAAAGGTAAGGGGAGAGGGTGGGGGCCTGCACCCCCACTCCTCCCACGACAATTGATCTGCCTGGGGAGGGAGGCCTGCAGGTGGGCCCCCAGCTCTCCCTCGGCAATTGAATTGCCGGGGGAGACCTAAAGAAGTAAATTTTTTTTTAAAAAATTAATTTTATAAATATTTATTTTTAATATTATTTTCGAAAATAAAACTCCAAACTTTAAACTTAGTCTTGAATCTATCTTGAGTAAGAAATTGTAGGTCTAATCTCAAATTTGCATCAAATTTTTTGTCTAAAAAAATCATTAATTTTTCTCTAATCTCAAATTTGCCCATATTAGCCCTTCGTCCAACAATCTCCATTAGTCGCACTTAATTTTCATGATTTAAAATGATTTCATTTTGAAGAATTTAAATAATTTTCAGTGGGGTAATTTTTTACCTATGTGAAAATATCACGTTGGTCCGCATATATAACCCCATTAATTGGGGATATGAATATGTCATCGAGGATCTAGTTATATCCGGAGAATCCATCCATGAATGAGAATAATTCGTACCATGCCATGCTATCCACCAGCAACGGGATTCCAGCTTCAAACCTTCGGTGAGCCTCACAAACCCTTAGATAGACATGTTAAGAGATGAGTCAATTCGATCAATTTTGATCGAAAATTATTGGCGTGAACATCAATTGCCCTACATGGCACGGCTTTTATTTAACATAATTTAAGAAATAAGCTAAAAATTTAAATAAAAGTTAGAAATTTTAAAAAAATAATGCAATTTAGTTCCTGAATTTGGATAAAATAAAAATTACTTTAAATTCAGGGAACCCAGGAAATTACAGCAATCTCTAAACACACCAACCTCTTAAGATGCACACTCCAGCCTCCTTCACCATTAAGGGACAAAACGTGAAAATGCCACGTCAAATTGTGAATGGATTATGGGTAGATTTGAATAGATTAAAAGTTTGTGATTTTTTTAGATAAAAATTCGGGATAAATTCGGGATTAAATTAAAAGTTCGTGATATTTTAGGAGGTAAAAAGATTCATCTAACACTGACTTAAAATTTAAGTATTTTTCTGAGAATAATAGAAGTTCGTAGCTGAGACCTGAGGGGCCTTTTTTTTTTAATATAAAAGAATTAGCCCTCCATCATCATCTCCAATGGGCCAATGGCTACGGCCCGCTCGCCGACGTCTAATCGGAACCCTTGCCGATCAGCAATCATGTCTTCCGAAACATCCGATAGAGCAACGACTACATCGATTTCCTCACTCATCCTCCTCTCGCGTAACGTCGAAGAAGCACGTACTGCCTCATGGTTGCGTCTCTCGAGCGCCTTCTCGAACTTACATGTTGGAGATGCGCAAGTCCGCCTTCGGAGGCAACGTCGTCAGGCTCCTCCGGACTCCGGAGAGAGATTCACTACGAGCTCGAACGCGCGCCTCCTGCCAAGGTAGTGCATTCGTGCCTCTATTTCTTTAACTTTTTTTTTGTGTGTTTTCCATTTCGTTCTTTGCTGGGGTGGATGTTTGATTTGGTCCACTCGCGTGGTGAAAGGCGAAATTTTTCTCGGTTGTGATGCGCGATGCTCATCTTGTCTTTAATGTGAGGAGCCTTGCTTTGATGTTTTCGGCATTTCTGTGTGTGCGCCACTCAAGAGAGTAGTGTAGTGGTTTCTGGATTCAGCGGATGAATTGACCGAGGAAGTGGGGCGTCGTTGCAGAGTGCATAGAATTGGGGGTTTATGTATCTTTCACTCTTAATTTAATTAGTACAGTTGATGGGAAATTCTCAGCTGGATTGATCCAGTATAACTTTTTTCACGCTACCAGGCTGATGTACTCTCCTTGGAAAGAAGTAGATGAGTTGGTTAGAGTATATCTTATCTCATGAATGTCCAATGGACTGGATATAGTTAGTTCAAAGTCAATTTCTCTTTTTTAAGAGCAAGTTTTTGGAAGATCCTCCCAAAAAATATGGGGATTGGGCTGTCTCGAGATGAGATAAGGAAACAATTTTTTTTTTAATAATGGCTTAGAATCCAATTGCAAACCTATATGTATGATTTGCAATGCCACCACAATAACCAATACTTTTTTGCCTACTTAACTTAGGTTGGAGAGAAGGGACGAACAATCGTGTTTTTAGACGATGGAGATGTTTGAGGTGGCCGGTGGCTCATTTACTCGTGTGTGCAACGATATTACAAAGCTCGTGATAGAATGAGTATATTTATAATCTTTTGTTAAAATTTTATTGGCTTTATTGTTATCTTGGGTTATATTCTTTGTTTACCACAAGTCATCAAGCAATGGACTTACCTTATTGATGACAAGCATCAAGTATTCTTAGAAATACATTATGACAGCCCACAAGAGTGCCTTCTTCAAATTGAATCTTGTTTTATTGGGTTGAAGAGTAAATTGATTTTGATTTGTAGATTAATTAGGAAGCAAAAGAGCAGCGATTTCGCCTTGTGGCTACCATTGTGACACTTTAAATCTACTGCCTTATCCCAATAAAAAAACTTGCTTACATGTATCATTTTTTCATGGATACCCATATTCGCTTACCTATTTACTCCTCACAAATCACATGAAAATATGGTAGGGAATCTTTAATTATCATTGCATTAGGTTTATTTTTTGTAGGCATAAATATATGAAGTTTGATTTTATATTGCAGATCATTAGGCATATGTTAGGTAGGTACTCAGATTGTGGTGCAATGTCTAATGGTTCATGTCTTGGGGGTGAAAAAGAGATTCCAATAAAGATTTGCCCAAACATGAGCCCAGGGACATTGCACCACAACCTAAATACATTTAAAACAATGCCACCTTTCTCCTTCATTTTATTTTTTTGGGAGATCTCCTTGGAGTTCATCTCACATGTTGAACCAATCATGTCAATATCATTACTTGAAATGGTTGATGAAGTCTCATAAACTTCGCATGATGAACTGCAATATAAAATCAGACTTCAAAAAATAAACAATGTGCAGTGAAAATTAATGATTTTCTATCATGTTTTCATTTGATTCATGAGAACACAGGTATGGGAATACGGGTATCCAAGAAGAAAGGATACCTATCGGCAAGTTTTTTATTGGTAAGTATTGTAGTAGATATAAAGCGTCGCTACAATAGTCAAAAGACTAGATTGCACAATTGCTTGATGACCCGGAATAAACAAAGAACACAACATAAGATAACCATAAAGCTGATAAGAGCATAACAAATCCTTAGATATTCATTCCTTATCTTTTGGTCAATTTGAGAGAGTTTTGATATCAAGTTACTTTAACCATGTGGAAATATCTTAGGATTGATAGCTTACACACTAAGGGCTTAGTATCTAATTGTAAAATGATATTTATGATTTGCAATACTAGCACAATAACCACATTGATGACTTATTTGCCTACTTAACTTAGGCTAGAGAGAGGGGGAGGGATAATCAAATTTTTGAGATCTTGGAGATGTTCGAGGCAACCGATGGCTCATTTAGTTGTGTGCAACAATATTACAAAGTTCATGATACCTTTAGTATGGTTCAGTTGTCTTTCCTTACTTTCTTTTTCATGAAAAGCATGTCTTCTTCTTCTTAGAGATATGTCATGACAGCCCACTAGAGTTCCTTGTTTTCTTTTTTTCTTTTTTGGGGTCAAACTGGAGTTCCTTGTCGAGAAGTTGAATATTGTTCGAGTACCTCTTGATGAAAATTTAATATTGATTTCTTCAATTGAATCTTTAGTGATATAAGAGAGTAATTTGATTATGATTTGTAAGTTAATTAGGAAGCAGAAAGAGCGGCTATTCCTCTGCGTGGCTACTATTGCGACACTTCAAATCTACTGCTTTACTCTACAATCAAAAACTTGTTATTCTTGGATACTTGTATTGCCATACTTACTCAGAAATGAATGAAAATATGATAAGGAATATTTAATTATCATGCATCTGGTGTGTTTCTTGTTGTGTTAGATTCACGAAGTTTGATTTTATATTGTAGATCATTTGGTGGAAATTGTGAGACTTTATCAACCATTTCAACTGGTGATGTTGATGTGGCTGGTTTAACAGTGGCATTGTTAGATAGATATTCAAGATGTGGTTCAATGTCTACTGACTTATGTCTTGTGGATGTGGTGTTCTGCGAGCTGTTTTCTAGAAAGATTTGCCCAAGACATAAGCTGGTGGACATCGCACCACAATCTGAATATGTATCAAACAATACCACCTATCTCATTTACTCTTTTGGGAAATCTCCTTTGGAGTTTACCTCACGTGTTTAACCAATCATGTCAACATCATCACTTGAAGTGGTTGGTAAAGTGTCACAAAAATCCATGTGATGATTTGCAATATAAAATTAGACTTCAGGCAACAAAAAGAAAAAAATGATACAATGACAATTAATAATTTTCTATCATGTTTTCATCTGATTCATGATGAGAAAACAAGTACGAGAGTATGGGTATCTAAGAAGAACAGGCAAGTTTTTATTGTTAAGAGAGGTAGTATCGCAATACTAGTCACAAGACCGAATCGTTGCTCTTTTCGCTTCTAAGTTAACCTACAAATCAGAATCAAATTAATTTCTTGATGTCACTAAGAAAGATTTGATTTGAAGAAACTAATATTAAACAAACATCAAGAGGCACTCGAGCAATGTTAACTTCTCAACAAGGCAATCTAGTGGGCTTGTCATCACGTATTTTTGAAATGAAGACACGATTAATAAGGTTAGACAACTGCTTGATGACATGAAACAAATAAAGAACATGGCGTAAGATAACCATAAAGCCGATAAGAGCTAACAAAAGATGATGAACATGTTTATTGTATTGCCAGCTCTGTAATATCGTGGCGCACAAGAGTAAAATGAGTGCCTCGAAAAGCTGCACAGTCTTAGAATAATTGTCCTCCCCTTCTCTCCAACCTAAGTTGTGTAGGGGAAAAAAAGTCATCAATGACGTTATTGTGGTGGCATTGCAAATCATAAATGTTAATTTACAAATAGGTACTAAGCCATTGTCAAGTAAGCTACCAATCATAAGGTATGTCCAATTTCCACATCGTTGAAGTAACTTGGTACAAAGCTCCCTCCAACAAACCAAAAGATAAGAAATGCATATGATATTAGTTGACTAAAATATTTACATTCACAATTTGAAGTTTATATAGAAAAGTCACAATCCTGGATAATAGGACCAGGGAATGAAAAAGTTTGTTGCTAGATTTTTCTGACAGATCTGCATTGTTGCAAATTTTGGATGCATTTGATTGCCTGTAGTTGTGGTGGTGGAAAGTCTGAGTAGTGCAGAAATTGGAGTAAATCAAATATGTCTTTTGGTTTTCAAGATAGATTATTGATGTAGCACATGCAATGAAATTCTACTTTGCCATCACTGCAAAATCCTTGAAAGTGCTGCTAGCAAGCCACAAAGTTGGGTTCAGTTGGCAGTTGCTGCCAATATAGGATAAGGCTTTGGTCGATACCATTGAGATTATCCCTCTTGGCTTTGATGTAAAACTATGCTAATAAGTTCTCCCTACAGATGAGTTCATAGCTACAACTGACTTGCTGTTATTATTGGGAATATGAAGGTAGAGCAATGATTAAAAGAGCAAGTACTAGGTAAAATGGTGTTTTCAGGGTTATGGAAGTTTGTTTCTTCTCTATGAGGATCGCATAGAATGCCTGAATTCGATTTTATATCACCAATTTGAATGTCTGCATTGTGATTCATACAATTTGAGGAGGACAACCATACCGGTCCTTTTTGAGGCATGAAATGCACTGTAAGTACAGTGTACTCTAATATCAACTCCTTCAGCCATATGATGCCTTTATATTTTTGGCGCACAGTGAATGGGCACTAACATTGAGATAGATAAGGCACAATCGAGCTATGTAACTATGTCGTTCAGATTTGAGAACAATTTTGGATTTCTTATTCTTGCTATGCCTACAAATATATCAACTAAATGAGAAGGTTTGCTGTTCAGAGTAGTCTTCGGTGGAGTTGGGAGGTGATTTCCTTTTGGTTAAAGTTATTCCAGAAGGATAATTTGTTCAGATAAATGCGTGCAACTATGGTAGAATATTTTCACGATGACACAATGTCTTAGTCCTCCTTGTCAATATCACTTACAACAACGTAGTTTCGAAAGTTTTAAAAGAATATAAATCCATGTTTTCATTGTCATATAGTGCCTCATCATTTTATCATTTTTGTCTCTAAATGAGAGAAATGTGGGAATTAAGTTCGGATGAAAATCATTGGGTTGCTTTCACTAAAACTGCCTGGGGCACAATGTTCATTTTACCTATCAAATTCAACTGTGATAAGTAGGACAGATTTAGGTCCTTGGGTATGAACAACTTTTACATTTTATGCAGCGACTTCTTCCTTGAATATTGTGGACTGTTTTTTCTCTAAACGGGAAATTATCGACAACATAGAAAACAGAGATGGCTATGCCGCTTCTGTTCTCTATGAACTTTTCCCCTTCTGCAAGACCACATAAAAGATCTAGAGATGGCATCATTGGCGTGGTTGCTCTTCTTGGAACAATTTGTCGTATTGAGCTTAGCAGGTAGACTATCGCTGACCATTCTAGTCACGCGAATATTGCGAATCTTCTTTTTCCGTTTTAAAGGATCTTAGCCATGTATTTGGGTGAAGATCAGATGCTCGGATCGTGTACGAAAACTCCAATATTACTGCATTTAGTCTCGAGACGTGACAAAAATGGAGAGTTGTTCTCGAAAATGTTGTTTATGGGAGAACTGTTGAACTTGGCAAGTCTATTAGGGTGAAGTCCATGTCACATGTCTTGAGCAAATAAGATACTAAGGTGGCATTTTTATTACTTCATAGAGATTATATATGGAAGATCATATTCCTTGACCAACTTGACTTATTTGTCAAAAGCATTTTGGAATAAACGTTTGGCAGCCCACACAGAGGAAACTGGCTTTGCCTAATCGTAACTTACCTAGTGGAAAAATCCCCCCAGTTAACTTGGTATTAGGGGTGTCAATGGGCCGGATTGGGTCGGGTCTCAGCCCGGCCCGAGCCGGCCTGAACTGAGCAGTACCGTGCTCGGGCCAGCCCGGGCCGGGCCGGGCCGGGCAGAATTATTTCTTTTTCTTTTTATTATTTTTTAAATCAATTAACAAACTCATTAAATGAAAAAAAATAAATTAATTAAATTTAAAAGAAAAATGGGTATTAAAAAAAGTTTGGAACAGGGCTGGGCCGGGCTGGCCCAAGTACCGGACCTGGCTGGAAAATGCAAGAAAATTTTTGAGCCAGGTCCAACCAAGCCGTTCGGCGCGGGCATATTTGACACCCCTAATAGTTGACATAGACATCGATCATTTGGCAACAAGAACGATTGAAAGCCTTAGTCTTTGAGAAATACTGTTTTATCGGCTTTTTGGCAAGTTGGCAGATTTGTGACGCTACAAAGTCCATGGAGGCTCGTGTCGACATAGATCACTGTGCTGTATCACTGGATGGGGAAATATTCAATGGTCAAGCTTAATATTCCTCTTTCGACCAAAAAAAAAAAAAAGCTTAATATTCCTCTTTGCATTTTCTTTGTGATTGAGAACAGGGTAGGAGACGTGTGAGTCAATTATTCTTCAAAATTTGGCCCAATATCAACATTAACATCAACTTTATCTCAAATTAATTGAGGTCGGTGGTCGATGAACTCAAAAAATAAATAAAATAGAAGTAAGATCGATTAGGACAAAGAAATAATTATATAAAAATAAATAAATAAAAATAAATACGGAAAAAGGACTAAGAAGGATAATCAAGAACATAGGAATGCTTCCCCTTAACAATACTAATAGTTTTCCTCCACTCTTCTCGAGGTAAACCGTACATCAATTTATTTACCACATTATTAAAATTTGACCCAAAAACATAATAATTAGTCTTCAAATTGATCAAGGAAGTTTTTTCGATTTCTGCGGTAAAAAGCTGCTGCAATTTAGTGGTCATATGGTATTCTTCTATCTTTTTTATAATCCAAAACAAGTTTCACGACACTGTTCTAAATGCATTAATGATTATTACGGCAATTGAGCTCTTGGTTGATCGGATTGTTTTTTAATGTTTATGAAAGGATGTCTTGATTTACTGCTACAATTGACCTGGTTTACCATTTTGCCGATTAAGGATGCCAGATAATTGTCCTGTTTGGAATTCGGACGAAAGAGAGTACTCAACTCACGATGCGGATTGAAGAGGCTATATCAGAGTTAAGAGCGACCATCCACAGGACGTTACAAGAGATTGGGAGGAAGATAAGCGGCAATTCGATGGGAATACTTATATAATGGACTCGTTTAAGGCTTTTGTCAAAAATCGCTTACTCAGAATTTTGCTTGGGTAATGAAAGTCTTCCCCACCAAATATGGTGTTTCCTCATGAATTATTTGCAGTGTCCTATTTTCGGGCTTAGAAAGATGGAATAAGTGTCTATTGTCCATTCTAAGAACCTAATAGAGGAGACGGAGAGCAGGAAATCTGGGAAGATGGCATCTGAATGTTTCCGTGATCTCCCGGAGGAACTGCTGATGGAGATCCTCTTGAGACTTCCCGTCCAAATCTCTGGACTCTAGTCTCCTTGTGCAGGCGTTTGTAGACCGTGGAGATCTGTCGCGACAAGTACACAAACTTTTGAAGCTGCTTATGTTGCCCTTTGCATTGCTTTGCGCTGACCCAAGATAGTTAGTTGTACGTTTCCCGCCATTACCGCGCGTGCTGCCACACACACAAGTACTTGTTCGATTGCACTGGTCCTTACTACGTGTCGGGTTGATCGATTACACTAATACGATATACCCGGCTTAAGACTATAGGGCAGCAATGGAGATCTCAAATTCTCAATAGAGGAAGAGTTGAAAAGGGTCCGTACATCGAGTCTAGCTTTATACAGAATTGTCTCGTTCTGCCAAAAAAATACGGATTGTTTTTATAGATTTGATTAATTTAATCTTCAAATGCTGTATTTGTTCTCTCTTTTTTTAACAATATGCATCTTCAGATTCAGTTCATACAAGAAAAGGAAAATTGGAAAATCTATACTTCTTGTAGTTGAGGCCTCCACCAAACTAGATTAGTTCATTTGGTCCCATTATGGCAAATTATGAGGTTTTAGTAACATTCGAAATTTGCCCATTAGCTCATATTATTTCGATTCCTAATTTTCAATAAGTTTTCTATCTAAACAAATGCAGCGCGAAAATCATGTCTAGGGCCTCGTGTAGCATAGGAATGAAGTGCTGCGTTCCGATGGGACAAACTGCCATCAAGCATTTAAAGAATGTTGCGTTTCAAGCTCAATGTGATGATCTATACATCAAATGGGGTTCAGGCTTCACGAGTCTAGATTAAAACACTACGGCTCTGCCACATTGTATGCTTTTCAATGACTTGTTTTAGGACTCAGACAAATTACGGGAACAGATGTTGGAATAGCTCTGAAAAATATACTGCGATCACAGCAATTTTGTTGAAATCAAAGGGTGTCGAAGCAATTTTGCCTGGACGTGAAAATGTAGCATCAACATCAACACCTTTAACCAAAATTAGTTGAGGTCGACGGTCAATAAACCCCAAAGAATCATAAAAATACAATCAGAATCAAGCAAGTGAAAAGAGATAAGTGTGTGTATATCTATCTATTTACCTATACACTATCCCTCCACAACACTAATAGCCTTCCTCCATTCCGTCATAAGACAAACCATACGTCAATCTATTTCTCACTCCATTGAATCTTGTTTTACTATTTTTCCCCAAGTAAGTTTTGACCGACCTCTTGCTTTCTTCGTGTTATGCTTTCGATAGCAAATTTCTATTCGTACCGGTGCATCTAAGGGTCTTCGGATGATATGCCCAAACCATCTCAATCTATACTCTCTTATCTTTTCCGCCACCGGTTCTACTCCAACTTTTAGTCAAATCTCTTCATTCATTATCTTATACATCCTTGTATGACCACACATCCACCTTAACATTCTCATTTCCGTTACTCTCATTTTATGCTCATGTTTACTTTGTGCTGACCAACATTCAACTCCGTATAACACAACAGGTCTGACTGCTATTATATAAAATTTTTCTTTTTAACCTAAAAGGAATTTTGCGATCACACAAAAATCCCGATGAAATGCGTCATTTCATCCAACCTGCTCTGATTCTATGTTTTACATCCTCATCAATCTCTTCTTCCTTTTGCAATATTGATCCTAGATATCTAAATGTATCTTTCTGGAGTACCTCCTGTCAGAGCATATATATGACTTCAACTCACACTTCAAGTATTCCGTCTTACTTCGACTTAGTGTAAATACTTTAGACTCTAACGTGTTTATCCATACTTCTAACTTAACGTTAACCCCAACCCTGGTCTCATCAATAAGCACGATATCGTCTGAAAATAGCATACACCACGGCACCTCATATTGAATATCTTTTGTTAGCTCATCCATAACCATAATAAAAAGGTAAAGGTTCAAAGTAGAACCTTGGTGTAAGCCTACCATGATTGAAAAATGTTGCATCCAACAAAAAAAAAAAAACTTTACCTGCTTGCTGGATCCCCTCAATCATTCATTTCTCTCTGTTTCTCACTAGAGCGCTATAGAAAACCGAAATTATTGAACCACACCAGAGACAATAGCAATCAATCAACCGAGTGCTAGTTCATTTTGTTCAAAACTCTTTGAAAACCAAAACCATGATAGGTACCGAGAGACTTTGTTTATTGAAGATGTCGAGAAAGAGTTGCTTATGTGAGGCCATTGTGCATTGTTTCTTGATTCGCGATGGAGGTCCGTTATAGAGGCCACACAACCTCCAAAATCTATGTTGTAGTTTCTAATATGATCCACAATAAAATTCAAAATCCAATGCAGGACAAATGCAATTTCTAATATCATAATCCTCATAACTTTTCAAGTTCCGCTCTCCACAAATGTAACTCAAACTTGAGCTAATATGTAAGCATGACAGGATCATATCAAACTTAATTCCTTGAAGATGAAACCTAGGAACAACTTGTACCAAGCATAACAACAGCAGTCAGACGCTCTAGTTAACCAAAACATAGATAATGAAAAACAAGTTGATGTGATCATGTACTGTGAATTGACCGATTTGCATAAGATATACATGATCTCAATATAATTAGAACTCAATCAACTTAAGTTGCAGATGAAAAAACCCAAAAAAAGAGGGTAATAGAATCAAACGATGTTGCCGATGGACTTCCAACAACTAAACGTAACTACATAATTTACCGCTGGAGCTAGAGAATGAATCCAACTCATTCCGGATCAGGGGAGCCACCAGGGACCAACTGCATTAAGAAAAAAAGGAAGGCTCATCAATTAAGTGCCTTGGGCACTCAAAAGCAGAATTCTAGCTTCTCCGTAATATAATTGCCACACCACTTGCTCTTCATAAGAATTTTATCAAGAGATGAGTAACAAGGTTAATTGAGACAAACTATCAGATTTTCATCATGGATAGGCATTGGTGACCTTTTTACCATGACGTCAAGATCAGCAATGATTCATCAATACATCGTCTTAAGCATTTTCAGTTTACATATTGGACCGAATCCCTCTGAGTGGCTGACTGTAAACTGAAAATGCTTAAGGCGATTGCTTACTAGTTGATAGATAGCCAAAACGTCAGGACAGTAATTAAACTGATTTATACCGTGCCCTTATCGATGCAAGAACTCAAAACACATAGCCATATCATTATCAACAGAAGGAAGTGGTTTCTTACGATAGCTATGTTGTTTCCGTTAAGCAAAATCTGATCGAGCTTTGTTATCCTTCGTCCTTCAGTAGTGATTTCACTGTATGCAGGAATGAAAACAGAATCTTATGATCACATGGAGCTTCCGCAGTTTACACCAAGAAGCTCAATAAAAGGACACTAATGTCTCGAGCTAAAAGCTTCCCACAATCAGAGAGAGAGAGAGAGGAATACATACTACTCCGTGACATCCTCGAGGACCATATTGACATACACATCAAAGCCCCTAAGAGTACCGACAAGCTCCTTGTCTCCCTTCATTATAACCCAGATTTTCGAACCTACGCACCGGTCAATCAACTCTGCATATTTCATTAACGCAAGATGAACCTAAGTGGAAATGTGTCCCAATATTTCCGTTGAATCTCAGGAAAAATTAAGGAAAACGAAACAGACATGAAGTAAACATCCTACGGACCTGACGGGAGGAGCTGTGAAGGATTGTTGGCCATGAAGGAAAGTAAGGGCACTTTTCTGCTTAGAAGCAATGCAACTCAAGGTAGAGAGAGACCTCTGTCTTTGGGAAACGGGTGTTGAAAGCAGAGTAAGAAACAGTGGAGTTGCTCTTCGAAGAGATTGGATTCAAGTGACTCTCTCGGCTGTTGATTAATGTCAGGTCACCACACAATGAAGACACTACAAAATTTTCACAACTAGACAAATGACCAAATGAGAGCCACAAGAGGATACATCTGTTAGTCGATGTATGAGCATTTTCATTGAAAAGGAAAAACCAACACAAATCCTGTAGTTGCAAAGGCCCAAAACTAATTTGACAACCACTACATTCCAGCGAATAAACATGAACCTATCAGAAGAAGCTGATCAGACGGACACAATGATAACACTCCACGGTCGGCATATCCGTCTGAAGAAATGCAAGCAATCAAACTAACTCAATCCGTGATTCAGTTCGACCAAACAGAAGCAGAGAAAAGAACAAAACTAGACTGGGTACAAAAGTAATGAATGGTAAACAGAAATTACCATCTTCCAACCCTCCCAAATTGCACAATGGCTGATTTCCAGTAACTTATATCGGAAATCAACAAAAATCCCGACCGTATCCAAGTGATCTTGCCAGAGAGTACACTCGGAAGAACAGAAAAATACGGGGGACAAAAGATTGCGCGTCACATACATATACCCAGTAATAATCATCTCTGATGGTGGGCATCGGCAGTTCTCGAATACCCCAGAGATCTCAGCATGCGAAGATATCGTTCTAAAGAGCGAAAAGACGAAAGCTTTCGTAGGCAGACACAACGGCAGGCGCAGAGATCGACGCATAAATAACAGCAAAAAGAAGCAGCAACCAAAAGAAAGAAAAATCTCGCCGGAGATCGTCACCTGAGACGGAAATGCTGGCGGCGATAGACGTGGGCGTAGACTACGGCAGCGTGAAGGAGAACTGGAGAAGCAGATATCGTCGGGGACTCTAGGGTTTTGGTTTTACTCGTTAGTCGTTTCTCAGCCCCTTCTTCGCTAAATCAGGTGAATGACCACATAATTACAATAATAACAAAAATATTTTTATTAGGTCCAATATCGATTATAATACATTTACTATCGAATTGTGTTGGATATTAAATGTTAATTTCCTATAATAACAAAATATTTTTATTGGGTCCAATATCGATTATAATACATTTACATTTATTAACGTTTACTATCGAATTTGATAGTAAATGTTGATTTTTGAATCAGGTGCGGCAGGCCAAAAAAGAAAAAAAAGAAAAGAAAAAAAATCGTAACATGGGTGCTGTGTAATCTAGGCACGGATGCATTTATTATTGAGATAATTCTAAATAAAGGTCCGAAGTACTCTCGTTTTCTCGAATAAGGGTCTCATATAAATGTCGTTTCAAACAAAGGCCCGAAGTGGCATAATATGCTTCAAGTAACAACCTGAAATGGCCATGGAATTCCAAAAAAGGGCCTGAGCTAAAGGGTATTTTTGCCATTTCCCATTTTAATTTTTTCGTTTAATTTTCTCTTTTTTCAATTTTTTTAAAGATTAAAAAACATAGTAAAAAATAGTTCTAACACACAGACTATAATCCTGCGGCTGTGAGCCTACCGCCGGTGAGCAGTCAGTAGAAACAGCCTCGCCAGTGTGAGTTGGCGACCCAGCTAACCAAAGGTTGGGCGAGGGTCACTAGCCCTCGCCTTGACCCGGGGGGAGGGGGGTAGTGGCAACCCTTTCGCTTCTGGACATTGCCGTCTCTTTGTTTTATTTTTATTTTTATTCTTCTTTTTTCTCTTTTCTTCTCTACCCCGGCCATTGCTTATGTTGGGGATGGCCTCCCTTGCTTGGGCTGGCCAGCATTGGGCGAGGGCAACCCTCGCCCTCGCCAGACTAGGTTGAGGAGGTGCATTGTAGAGATGGACGTCTTTGGTCTGCTGGATCTGAAGGACCGAGACCAGGCTTGGCGGGGAGAGGAGACGCGAGACGTCCGCGCCTATATTCACACCCCCGCAAGGTTTCTTTGTTTGTTTGTTTTCTTTTCTTTTTTCCTTTTTTCCTGCTGCGCCGAGTTCGGAAATGGAGAGGAAGATGTGTGTGTAGACAAAAGGAGTGAGCTTAGAGACTGCCATTGAAGAGAGTCGATTTCAAGGGCATGTTCTTCTTTTCTCTTATTTGATTTTTTTTCTTTTTTTATTATATTTTTTATCTGTTCCCTTGCAAATTAATAAAAAATTAAAAAGAGAAAAAAGAGACGACAACGTCGAGAAGCAGGAGGGTTGCCACTCTTGCCTGTGGCCTAGGGTCGGTGACCCCTAGTCAAGGCGAGGACCGATGGCGCCCACTCATTCTTAAGTTAGCGGGGTCGCTAGCTTCCGTCAAGCCCTCGGTGAGGTTGTTCCTAGGGCTCACGGCCGCAGGCCTCTAGTCCATGTATAGGGCTTTTTTTTTTAAAACTTTTTTTTTAAATTTAAAAACTGAAAAATAGGGAAAAGTAAACAAAAAATTAAAATGGGAAAAAAGAAAATAAACTTTAGCTCAGGCCCGTTTTTTCAATGTGGCCCTAAACTTTAACCTTACGTGCGATATCGTCCTTAAAATTGTAATTTGTTTAACATAGTCCGTGAACTCATAGGACACGCTCAATTTAGTCACTAGAAGAGATGACCCAAGAATTAAAGAGTAGATTGAGCATTCACAAAAAAAATTCAGGAGCATCATTGAATAAATTAAAAGTTTGAAAACGATATTGTCCTTGGGTTAAAGTTGGATAACCATATCGAAAGTTAAAATCAGGGACGACCATAGCCTATTTATCTCGTTAGCAGCTACGATTTTTCGCCAATTTGGTTGCAGGCAATGCTGTAGATAATGACGACAGCTTTGTTTCTTTGGCTATTGGGGTAGTTGCTTCTCGCTAAATAAATATAAAGTATCGAACCGGGTCTTTTGGTATCTCCACTAGGAAATAAAATAGTCAAATCATCTTGCAATTTATGGGGCGTAGTGTAAATGTGGCAAATAAAATGTAATAGCAACTCCACAATTTAGTAAAAAATCCTTGCAAGAAGGGTGAGGCAGAGAGTGCGTTCAGAAAATTTCCCCATTCATTTCTTTCGTTAATTGAGGTCTTTAATATGTTTATAAAAAAAAACTGACTTTTTAATTATTGGCAAAAGGAGAAATAAGGGTTTAGAGCTGTTGATCTTCGTCATTAAAAGCCGATTATATTCTCGGTTCCAGTTATTTTTAAATGCGAGATTTTAGTCTATGGCCAGAAAAAGGTGCAGAGCTAGCTGTTTGTTTTCATTTGAAAAAAAAAAAGTCAAAATTTTGTTTTTCTTACTTCGAAAAATCATAATTTTTATTTTAGAAAATCATGTTACATAATTATACGCCAAAAGACTGGGCCTAAAGGTTACGTATGTGGTGAATCAATTTGAAAGTGAAAGTTTCAAAGAGTAGCGAAATGCTCTCCAAATTAATTTACTTAAGCGAGACAGAGGAGGTAGGTATTACTGCGCTAAATTGTGGGTGAACTGTTGCAAAATATAATAATAGAAAAGGATCACCTGCCATCAAGGCAGGTGATCCAAGTCGAAAAGTGAGCAAAATTACCTCGCACAAAAATCCCTTTTTGTCACGAAGAGAAGACTTTTTTAACTAGAAAAAACCACAAAAAAATCTCAAATTATGTTTGTTGTGACATATTTATCTCAAATTTATTCTAATATAATACATTTACTCTAAACTTATATTCATGTGACATATTTACTCCAAACCTAAAAGCCTAAACTTGCATCTCTACGGCACACTTATCTCAAAATTAAGGGCAAATGTGTCACATTTCTATAATTTGGGGGTTTTTGGTGTCGAAAAATAATTTGGGGCATAATTTTTGAATTTTTGGTGTCACGAGAAATATTTTGGAGTAAATATGTCACACGAACTAGTTTGGAATTTTTTTATTATAAAAAATTTAAGAGAAATGTCTCATGTCGTCACAATTTAAAATTTTTGGTATGCCTAATTATAGAAAAAGAATTCAAAAAATAGCATGAAGTCATCTTGTTTTCTCAAATAAGAGCTCCAAATGAATTCTATTTCAAATAAAGTTCTAAAATAATCTCATTTTCTTAAATAATGGCATGAAGTAAATATTATTTTAAATAAGGTTCTACAGCGACAATAAAATCTCAAAAGATAACTTGATTTCAAGGACATTTTCGTCTCTTTAGTTATTTGATTTTTTTTTCCTTTTTTACTACAATTTTTTTAATCTGTTTCTCAAAAGTTAAAAAAAAGAAGAAAAAAAATCACATAGGATGAAAGGGCTTCCCCTCCGACCTGGAGGGCAGTCAACAGGGGGTGACAAAGGCCAATGGGGTCGTCGGGCCTTTGGCCCTCACGAAAATCTGGAGAGGGTTGGGCCGTTGCCTGGGACTAGGCGGGGTCTCTTCGTTGCCCCCGTCTCCCGCCCCATCGGCGGCCCCTCTCGCCTGTTTGGCCCCCTTTTTTTTTTGGAAAAAGTGAAAAATAGAGAAAAATGAACAAAAATAAAGTAAAATGTGAAATGGTGAAAATGTCTTTGAGCCCAAACCTTTTTTTAAAACATTATCGTCATCTTAGGTCATTAATTAAAATATATTACGTCATTTTGAATATTTATTTAAAATATAATTCACTTGATACTCTTATTTAAAAAAAAATAAGACACTTGAGTCATTTTTTGGATTTTTCCCTGATTATATTCGCAATTATACATATTTGGGCCGCAGCCTTTGACATGTTCTCAATTGACCGACCAAGCCATGCGAGCTTCCGGTACGAATGCCCGCGGACAATCAGATTATTTTCGAATAATGTTATTTTAGTCCGAGAAACGTGGCGAGCTAGATGTCCCTCCGCCTGATCCCGCAACCGGTCCCACTCATCCTAACCGTCCGTTGTGTGGGCGCGGACGGCAAACGGCTGAGATGCACCCTACACCTCGGGCCTCCCATGGGTCCAGGTCTATCTTTTGGCGGAGCGAGGGAGAGAGACTGAGACTGAGACTGAGACTGGAAGAGACTTGTCGCTTACGCTTTCGCTTCGTCTTGCCTTTTGGCTTTCTCCGTCGGTTTCTCCTCGCTCGGCGGTAACGGAACAAATGATCGGCGACGTCGACGGAGAGGGATCGAGTGGTCGGATGAAGAGCTGTAAGAGGAAATGCAAAGAGAAGCTCCTTGTTGGTGAGAAAGTGGAGGTAGTGTCTGGCTCTCTGTTTTTCTCTGTTGTTGTTGGGTTTGTACATCGTTTCATTTTAGTCCCTTTGGTCGTTCACGTTGAATGGCGCAAATGGTCGAGCCTTGCCCTTCTCTTTCTCTTCTTTTCCTTACTGTTTTTCTGCTAGTCTCCATGTGGTAGTGGCCACGTTGTTCCGGGTAAGTTGCCTTTCTCCACGATCATCGTCCGCATTTTGAGTCTCAGCCATGGAAAAACTGTGAAAAAGATCCCAACTTTGGGCCGTAAATCCGAGTTTGCTCTCGTTCCGTCACATGCAAGGAGGAACCGCGAGTGGGAACCTGAATGGTAGTAGAGCTAGTACTCTGATTCTTTATGCAGGGTTGTGTTGGGATTCTCCTTTTATCTACAGAAGACGAGGACCATCTGAGTTTCTACAGCATCTCTCTACGCAATGATGATGCCTGCGTGATATATGCAGGTACGGGGCTGCGAAGACGGTTTCGAAGGTTCGTGGCACTCTGGAGTTGTCGTTTCTTGCGGCGCTAGAACGCGGCGTGTCGAATATGATCACATTCTCGTTGAAGATGGCTCCGGTAAACTTGTGGACCTTGTACGCGTACCACCCACCGTAGATGGGTTAGTCTCTTGCACAGTTGACCAGCATAGTTGTCGTGGTTCTATGAGGCCAGTGCCGCCTATTTGCGTAACTGGTCCGGATGACTTCTTATATGGGTTGTGTGTAGATGCGTTCCACATGGACGCTTGGTGGGAAGGAGTGATTTTCGACCGTGATGTCGGTGCAGAGAAGAGGAATGTTTTCTTTCCGGAATTGGGTGACCAAATGTTGCCTGAACTTGCTGATATTAGAGTTACTCAAGATTGGGATGAGATTACAGGGAAATGGCAAAGTCGAGGGACCTGGTTGTTCCTTGACTTAATTCAGGTGTATGAGCAGGAATGGCCTATTCCTGTTTCCTTGAAGCAGATATGGTATGATTTGCGGGATAAAGAAGCCTTTCAAAGGAGCGAGTGGACATCTAGGGATAAGGCCTCGTGGGAGAAGCTGGTGTTGGAGACTATCAATGAAAACCTTGCAATTGCTTCAATTGATCTTATTCCTATTTTATACTTTCCAAGGTCGAGCAACTCAGTCGAAGAAAGTTGTACGATGTTTGAGTTACCTGAAGTGTCTTCTGAAGTAAATCACTGTGGCTTAGCGGCTTGGGATGACCCTCATGCTTCAGTGCCTTCAGATGTGATGCAAAGCGTGGACGAGAACTATTGCAGTGAAAAGTCGACGAGCTCTAAATTTGGTAGTGGACCAGGCTTCCATGAAGGCATTACCAAAGGTTCAGCTGGAAAGGACAACTTCAAAGTTTTGAAGTGCTACAAGCGGAGGGAGAAGTTCTCAGCGTGAGATGTTGTCAAGTTGGGATTTACTTTTATGAATCTTTGCGTACGCTTGTGGAAATTGAGTTTTGAAAGTTGGGGTCAAAATTGAGTCTTGAATTTTTGCATATTCTGAGTTGTCTTCCTGGTGAAACTTTTCTTTTTTTTAACGCAAAACTTGAAAGTTGCGGTCAAAATTGCCTGTGGGGTGAAAGTTGGCGTCTTTTTTTTTTTTTTTTTGTTAGAAAACATAAACTGAAGACTGCTGTAAAAAATGCAATATCTAAGGCATCTTGTTAGGTCCTGTAATGCCAACTTTCTAGAGTCATCACGGACGGCCAAAGACCAATTGTTGCAAAGATAGTTTGGTGTTTTTGTGTATGTAAAGTTCATCACTTTATATAGCGAGCAGCGATGAAAAAGAGATTGGATGCCCTTATCAACCAAAATTGTTCATAAAGAGCATAAAGCAATTAGCATGGTAAAAACAATCACTTGGATGAGAGACAAATGTGGCTTGCTTAACATTGATTTTGAATATGGTTTTTGGCTTGGTAATTCTTAAATGAATTTCCTACAATTAGACTTCTTCATAAAGATATAGGTGTTACCTTTCAATGGTAAATTTTGTATGTAATGGTATACCTGATTCTAAAGATTTCCACTTTACTTCCTGGGGATAGGTGGATTCCCCCTTTTAGCCATCATCTTTCAAGCTGAAATTCTTATGCTAGACATATGGAGAAACGGCTGGATACACCATTGACATGCCCGCACCTTTTAACACATTCTGCTGCACAATGAGCCTAACAGTATGTTGCTTAGGGAATATTCTCATTCATAGTATATGGAACTTGAACAGGATTGAACTAGAAGCTAGAATTGTGGCGGGAAACTTTGAAGTTCAAGGGCTTTAGCACTCTTTTTGATAGCAATCCTTTTAAGGGTGTTGGACTTTTGTCATTATGTCTTGCCTAAAGCTAGGAACTGCACTCATGGCTCTCTTCTGATCAGTCTTTGCTTTCTGCTACATTCAACAATCACAAGTAGTAAATTTCTCCACTTAAATTTACCTTTTCTCCGGGGTCTCTCCCCTCATATGGCATGCGGCTTTTAATAGCTTTTACTGGAAGCATGGCCTATTTATCTCGCTAACTGCTGTGATTTTTCACCAGTTTGGATGCAGACAATGCTGTTGATAGTGACAGCAACCTTGTTTCTTCGGCTATAGGGGTACTCGCTTCTCTTCAAATAAATTTAGTTTCGTTCTTCATTGAGCGCGGATTTCACAATATAAATTCAGGTCTGCTCGGATCAAAAGAGAATTCTGGTCTGTTTCTTTCGCAGGTTAACCAGCCCACTGAACTTGGTAGTGGACCAGGCTTACATGAAGGCATAAACGACGGTTCAGCCGGAAAGTACAACATCAAAGTTTTGAAGTGCTACAAGCGGAGAAAGAAGTTCTTGGCTTAAGATCTCGTCAAGTTGGGATTTACTGTTTTAACATATTATGCTGCACAATCAGCCTAACAGTACAGGTTTGAATTACACGTTCCACTTAAAATGTGCAAACTGCAAAGGGTGCCCTGTTGCACTTAGTGAAACCAATGCTCGAGTTGGATTGTAGCTTTTGTTTAATTGGAAATATGCTTGCTTTTCTTCCTTCTGGTACCGTTGACTTACGGAATGTCGAGCGAACAAAATTATCTTGGTTTTCTGAGTACTTCTAACTTAGGTTTTATACTTTACTCTGAATTTCAAAGTTCAGAAATGGTGGAGAAGTTGTACATCATGCTACATGTTGATATTTGAATATGCTAGAAAATTTCGAGTGTGCTGTAAGATTTATCAAAAGTCGAAAGTTAAAAGTCGAAAGTCGCCCTAGATAAGCTGATTTTTTTTTTCTTTTTGCGAGATGGGAAAACTATGGAGATGGTAGATGTTATGATAGCTCCAATAATTATTAATCTGCTTATGTTATCTTTTTGTATTGGATATAATTACACAATTATAGCTCCACCTCCAATAACTACCTAAATGAAAAAAAGGTTGTGGGTGTGAAATAAATGGAAGAGAAATAAAAGCGACCTATTACGAGTATACATGGTCATGGAACTAGAAAGCCCTAAGTACAAATTCAATGAGGCCATCCAAGCTTGTTCATCTGGCACATAAAATTTAGTATTTTGTCAATCACGGGAGGGTTTAGATACTTCACCCGGTGCTCCTCCTCCTCCTCCTTCTCTTATTATTATTATTATTATTATTATTATTATTATTATTATTATTATTATTATTATTATTTATTATTTAGGTCGAATGCGTGAAGTGTACACGGAGGAGGTGCTTGAAGACAGCATTTTTTTTTTCCGTGACATGGTAGATAGAGTAGTGAGAGAAAGTGTTTTTCTTCCCTTCATTTCAGGGAATACTCTCGAATTTTAAAGTCCCAAACTTTAGACGAAGGAGGTTAAAGACTTGCTTAGGTCCACATAAAATTTAGTATTTTATAAATCACGGGAGGTTTTAGATACTTCGCCCAGTGCGCTTATTAACGAGATGCACACGAGAGGAGGTGCTTGAAGACTTTTTTTTTTTTTTGTGACGTGGTAGAGAGAGTAATGGAGTATGGTATATGTGTGAGTGGGCATGATTTTACGAATTCCCCCTATCGATTATTTATTCCCCTTTGTTGTACATTTGTTACTAATTTCTATTTCTTTGATTTTTACCCTTCAAAAAAAATTTATTCCGTATATTTTTTTTCGCCTTTCGAGCACCGAAGTAAGACATTCTGAATAATTCTAACTGATTTGTTTTGTACTTGGATCTTTTTAATTGATATTTTGCATCGTTCAGTCCCATCAATTTTCATTTCCAAACAAATTTCTATGTGTGTAAGGCACGAAAGACGCGAATCGCACATAGATTGGAATGATCAGTTTTTGCTTCTAATTTTTACATAGTTGTACAAAAGAATATTGCAACTATTAATTTGATTTTTTGGGATTAATTCGCATTACACTTAAAATTTTTAATTTTGTCAATAGGGTCCTAAATTGAAATATAAATATAATCCTTCATCCTAATATTTGCCGGTAATCCCTCGTGTGACAATATGCCACGTAGGATCTAGAAATTGAACTGGTGCATCAGCTATTTCTTGCGAAAAAGGACTACATTGGAATTTCACATAAATATTTAGGACCAAATTATCAAAATTCAAAAGTCTAAGATCAAATTGACATCGGTACAATAAACTTAGGACTCATTGGGTAATTTTTTTCTGATTAGATATTCAGAAACAAGAATCCATCTCATATATTCATTCTTTTAAACTAGCGTTCATCTTGGAAAAAACAAAACTAACTTAGACAAGGATAAGCTCATACTAATCAATCGAGTATTGATTGTTACGTAATCAATCGGCTTATATCATTTTATGGTAGATCAACAAATTCTTGAAAGGAGCACTTAATACGTTGCTTGTTCTTTTAATCTAAGTAGTAATTACATTGTCACGCGACATGCGATACGACACATCGATATATTATTTCTAAAAAATAGAGAATTCTAACATGTTGGGACACGTTTTATGTGAAATGTATATTTTTATATACATAAAAATTATCATGTATATATATAAAAATATTGTTGGTGAGTTTCTTCTTCTTATGTTACGTAGATTAGTTTTTTTTTTTTGGCTAGGTATATTTATTTTGGAAGGGCTATATATATATATTGTCACGCCCCGCGTCCTTATGGGCTCGCCAACATCCCACAATGCCATCAACTTCACAGTATCCCAGGATCGAACCACGAGTGATGAGCGAATGAATTTAAATGCGCATGCGGAAGCAATAAATAACTCCATACACAAATGCAACAAGATGACTCAGGGTAACAAACACTTATACATAATTGTCTCGACCTGGTCATCTCGTCGGACTCGCTTCCGAGATCTTTGGGCGGGTTAATAGGCCGTCCCCTTTGGTCAGACGTGGGTCTCTCCCAAGGCCTGTTACTTAAGTCGCAACAGCAGTATACGTGGTTGATTTTCGATGCAGTATGGTGACATGTGATACGTGTGCATACCAAAGAGTCACCACTAATCGTTTTGTGAATTGTACGATTGGAAACCCTATCGAATAGTTGTGAGCATTCTATTCAATTCTGCAAAAATCAGATAAATGAGATCGAAAAATTTGTTACGCCAACTGTCAAAGTTGATGCCCTTTCGGCACCTAAGTAGAATGATTTATCTAACATAAGATTTCATACAAATGAATAAGATGCGAACTCTAAAATTAGGAATTCATGCAAATATGAACGACTACCCTAGCACTTACAATCAATAAAAATAGATGCGCAAATCAAGGATCCAAAACATATAGATAAATCACACAAAAGCAGCGTGACATCCCTAGGAATACCTTATTAGTCTAGAGAAATGTCAATTAAGGCTCAGGAGTATTTTTAACATGATTTGCCCTTGAAGGGTAAACGTAATTTTGAAGAATTTTGAGACAATTTACCCTAAAAGGGAAAATTTGTTATCTTAGATGAGATATGGAGTCAAAATATGATGGAAATAAGATTGGTGACCAAAACCATCCATTTCCTATTTTCCAAGAACTTTCAGAATTTTTCTGAAATTTTAGAAGCAATTTACTCTTTCAAAAGTAAAATCATCATTTCAGAAAGGGGTGAGAGGTGAAAATCCCAAACAGGAGGATTGGTCGACCATCAGATCTAAATCCTAATTTTGAGCAATTTTCACTTCTTGATCGGAATAAGAAAAATAATTTACCCTTAGAAGGGTAGAACCGTCATTTGAGAAAAGGGACAAGATTCGAGAATCCAAGCATAATAATTGGTCCCTTAGTCGAACCTAATTCTTACTTTGACATTCTTGACCTATCTCATATATCAAGTAGAGATGATTTACCCCTAAAGGGTAATATCGTCAATTTTCAGATGAAAAGATAAGAAATTCCGAAAATAAGATTGACTAGTTGTCTGTGGTCAATCCTCAATTTTTGGAAATTTCTGGAATGTCTAGGAATTTTTCACAATTTTCCTGCATTTTTTGGGATTTTCTAACATTTTTTTGGATTTTCTGAAATTTTTTTCGATCTTTTTATTATTTAAAAATAATTTCCAAATTTTTTTTTATAAAAAATGATTTGAATCGGGTTGACCTGACCCATTCGGGTCGGATTCTCGGCTGAGACCTGGACCCTCGTAACCACAATCCAAAACGGTGTCGTTTTGCATTTTTTGTTTTTCGATTATTCGGATTTAATCTGATGGTTCCTATTGAACCACGTGGCTCATCCATAGCCTCAGGATCTATTGACTAAAACCTACGGCCTAGATCAAAAGCCGACTACCCCACAATCGTCAGATCTGATTACTTAAGTCTACGGTCGCGATCGAACGACTCGGCTAATCTTCGACCGTCCGATCTACCGATTTATTTTTTTTTTTTTGAAAATTTGATTTTTATTAACATAATTTATAAAACTGATTGAATGGTCATCAAACCAATACGTGGCACAGCCTAGACCGTTAGATCGACTAACAGATTCAAACTGAATTCTAACGGCTTAACATGCCACGTCAGCACCTTTAACCGATTGACCGCCACGTCATTTTCTTCTTCCTCGAGCATTCTTCATCTGCAACGGACGGTCGAGAAACTCCGACGACGATCCAACGGTGAAATCTCGCTCGAATCAAGCAAAACTGGCGACGATCGACTTGTCTCAACCTCTAGTCTCATATATGCTAGAATTAAAGCATTTCATCCACAGAAACACAAGTAAACTTGAACCAGTACGGGTATAACTACTCCAATCACGTGTATCATGGCATTTCGAGTCAATTCATCAACACAAAAGCATCATAAGAGGTTTAGAAAACTTACCTCGAGTTTCGATTGAGCTCGCACGACCTAGATTCGGCTAGGTGACATTCAACAGTGCTCGACAATGAAGGTTGAGTTTGAAGACTCGATTCAAAGTATTTAAGCAAGATTAATGCAAAATGAAGATGCGATGCTTGGGGAATAAAACACACACACTAAATGCAAGGATCAAGGCCGAATACAAGATCCACCATTGATGCTCAGTGAGAAGCTCGAAGTTCTGACTCACCCGTTCTTGCAATTTCGGGTGGCGCGGCCGATGACGATCGCTTCTTGGAGCTTCAGGCAAGCTTCCAACGTTCTTCTTACGTGACATTCTGATTTTCGATTAATTTCAGACTCATTAATGAGAAATGAATCTAGAAATGTATTTCAGTCATATCTCGCTCGAACCTGATCAATTCGAGTAGGTTGACCAAAAGGGAAAGGCTAACGCGAGACGAGATACGTGGACCTAGGAAACTCAGATAAGGAATGACGCTTTGACCATAAGGATTGTCGATGGGATATTTAGAACCACAAAAAGATCGATCCAAGAATGATTAAGGAATACCTTGCGAGTGTCATATTTCAATTGGAGCGCGGGTGATGCCGCTTAACTAGCGTATGATTTGCAAAATTTTTCTAAATCGGACGGTGAAGATCGAGACTATAGAAGCTAGTGATAAAACCTCATAATTACATGACAACCAAAGCCGCCACAAATTGACGAGCCCTAAACGTGATATGAATCACAAGGTCGATACGCGTAAAGTCTGCAAAAACCACCCGTCGGTTTAAGATAGGCTGGAACCACATCTGATAGAGAAAACCATCAGAAACGAGTCTTGAAAAAATTGAAATGGAGAATCAAGAATTCCAACGTTATTCGGATTGGTCGTCGCCCTATCGAAGAATTTTGGAGCGAGGAAAACGACATTCTGAACGTTGAGAGTAAAATTATCTTTTTGCCCCTCAAGCTTAGAACTTTGCCCATGCATTTGAAGAAGGGCAAAGTGGTCCTTACACACCCTCAAGGCTGCCGAATTCAAGGAGGAACAAGAGACATTGGATCAAAGGTTGAATGACAAGGGGGCAAGTGTCAATGGTTGGTATAAAGGAAAGTCATGTCCACCTTTATGCAACTACCATTCAACAATTTGACCATGGACTTTGAATATAGTCTTCCCACTCTCTCTCGCTCCTCACTTGTTCGGCCAAACACTCCCAAGAACCACCGACAGCTACCTTCTTCTTTCTTCTTATTTCTGCTCGCCAACGACCAGCTCTGGTCTCTCTGTTCGCCACTTTCGACAACCACTTTCGGCCACCGCCTGACTATACCAACCTAGATCCACGCCTTGTCGACCTCCTCGAAGTGGAAGCACAGCATTTGGACCACCGAGGAGCTCCGGCCAAGAGTTTTCTCGAAAGCCTACAGAAACAGACTCAACCTGAGCTAGGTGAGGTTCCTAACCCTTTTGGAGGCCGAAATGATGGAGTTTTAAGGTCAAATTTTATGAAGGTCTAGTATACATGTATATGAATCTGTGGTAAAAAGTTGAGAGTGATTTGGTGAAGTTTTGACCTTAAACGGGTCTTGTGAACTATAGACAGAATCTACCGAAAAACTGACTTGAGGAATCCGGCGACTTCCGAAGGGATTCCGGCGACCATTCGACTTCAAACTCATGATGAGCCTCTTAGACCCTTAGATAGATATGTTAAGAGGTAGGATAATGAGTAAATGAAGGATTTGATGAAGGTTTAGGACTGGAAGTGCGCGGTATGCAAAGAACCTAAAGGAATTGGTTCGGTTTTGTGCAAAACCGGTTCTGTTGGGAGCAATAACAGATGGTGATGAGTCTCAAATTGATGTTTAAAACATGTTAAGATAATGAGAGTTGTGTTATGGAGGATTATGGTTCGTGGAATGAGGAATTGGATATGAAAAATTGATGAATTGGTTGAACATTCTAGGTTGCGCAGTACATTGAACCCTTGGACTATTTGGCCGAGACTTTGAGGCCATTGCAAGAAGAGATTTGTGTTATCAAGTTTAAGGTAAGGAAATCCTAAACTTAGAATAGGAAGATTGAACTCGATTGGGCGAGTCAAGCGGTAAATTGAATGGTTTGTGAGAGTTTTCAAGGGGATTGTTCTTGGAATGTCCTAAGGTTGTATAGTGGCTTATATGTGCCATTGTTTGTGATTGAATTACCCGCCATGTGTGTGTGTCATCGATCGTCCTGCATGTCATGAGTATCCAAACTGTGCATGAGTTGCACCTGTTGTTTTATCTGTGATTTGAATTGAGAAGCATGACATGAGCATGACATGACGAGGTCTTGAGGCGTATGAGACGCGGGGCGGGAAATGGATACCCTGATGCGATGTAATCGCGGGGTGGAGTTGATGTTGTGTGGCACCCTGATGCGATCTAATCGCGGGGTTGAGATGGCCACGATTCTGATGCGAATTATTCGTGGGACGGAGGTATGTGGTGATGATATTGGCTTGGAGATTCATTGGAACCTGATGCGTTTACGCGGGTTGTCAATGGGTCTGATGCGTTTACGCGGACTAAGCCTGATGCGATCTAATCGCGGGCTGGAGGATGAGGTGGGCAAGAAGAGGTGGTTGTGGTGAAATGGCAGGATGAGGTGTGGATGAACATCCGAGTGTGACATGGTATTATAGTTGCATGTCCATCATCTGTGTGTTATTTTCTTTATTTGTATATGCCTGCATGAATATGAGTTTGGAATTTTGGGATAGATGACTGCCTGAATGGACGATCAGCCTGATCTAGGGTTAGGACTCTCTTACTAAGATGTGTATCTCACTCCTTTAGGGACCCTTATTTTTATAGATCCTAGGCTTTAGTTACGTGGCCCATTCGTTTTGGGGATCTCAAGTAAATGACAGCATATTTTTACGAGTTTCCAGACAGGCATGGGAACATTTATGTAAGGAAGTATACGGTTGTATGGGTCGATGAGGGTAGCTCGGACTGGAAGCATTAGAGGTTCGAGGCATGGTTTAAGAAGGTCGGAGACGAGTTGATTGGGCCGCTGAAGCCCCACGAGATACCCTGGGGAGTTATCCCTAATTGATGCTAGACTGCTGGGGAGCAGGAATTGCTAGAAGGGTATGTAGTCGATTCTAGGAATGGGACGAAGAAGACCCGACTTTGGAGTTCACTGAGGACGAGGTGATTGTCGTGAGGCTACCAAGGAGGATTTCGCCGAGTCGTCACATGAGGACATCATGGAGGATTTCATCGAGGTCCGTTCCGAGACGTTCTCCTAGTATGAGCCGACAGAGGATGCAGAGTATACAGGGGACTCCAGCAGCTCATCTTAAGTGTCCCAGTTTCTTGGCTCGATCTTGTGATGGCGACCCTCGACCATGGCTATTTTGGATGTCGATGACGGTCATACTTTTGATGTGCTTACCCCGTCGCCCTTGTTTAGTAGATTGTAGTAGTTGGTATTTGTATGAACAATATGTTATGATGTATGATAGTTATTATGCTATCCATGTTTTACTTAACTTATATTTTGTACGGGGATTTAATTGAGTACCGCTTCCGCATGCTTAGTGTATATATATTATCTCTCAACTTGTTTGTGGATCTTGCGATCACGAGAGATGCGTTGTTTGCTTGCAGGGATGTTCGCGTGATCAAAGGGTTCGAGGCGTGACATCTTAGGCTTTGGTTTGGCCGGAGACGGCCTAACCAGCACCTTGCAATCGAGCTCGAGTTCTCAATGACAAGAGTCGGAGAACGAGCTCTCTTTTGCCTTTTCTCTCACTCTCTCGATTCTGTTAATCCTCAGAAACATAATGAATCCATCCTCTCTTCCTCTCAAGCCCTCTAAGGCTATATACCAATTTCCAATTTTTTGGTGCCGAACGGTGGGAGTTAATGGACTCCAAATGGCACGTGACCGTGCATGCCATTTGGTCCAAATGGCGACGGTGACGATGGGCAACTCCGTCAAACTCAAATGGCTTTCCAGCCTGCATAAATGATACCCAATTTAGTCGTTCTATGAATGTTGACTCTCATGACTGGTGTAACATTGATCAATCAATTTCATCTGACTCCGGCGGCCATTGGTTGCGATTTCGATATCAATCGACGAGGAATGGCCTAAAGAACTAAACCCCCACCAATGCGTCTTCAATTGTAGTTGATTAGTCAATCAATTTTGTCATCAAAGTTCAGCCCAGCACTGTTCACCTGCATAAGAGTATGAGGAAGAAAATGATACTGTAGCGAACCAGTTCAACCGGTCTGATCGGGCGATCTGACCGATCCGAACCGATTTTGACTTGAAATTTTCAAAATTAATGAGAATTTTTTGCAATTAAACCTCAGAATCGAACTTAGGACATGAATATTGTCTAAAATGTGATTTTATCCAAAATTTCATATCAATTTCTACAAAAGCCCCAAATTTGTCCTTAATTTCAATTCGAAAAATTATGAAATCGAAGGCTCAAATGATCAAATTGGACCTAATCACCCATGCCAATTGATTCGGGATGGTGAAATACATTGGGCAATGCCTTCAATTTATAAAGGTAGCTCTTGAATTGAAATTAATTTCAATTATACCCAAATTCAATGACTAAATTGCAATTAAGTATGCAATTTTGCCCAATTCATGCAATTGAGCAATTTGTGAGAATAATTGGGCTAAATTACAATGAGGGACGATCAGATTGAATGTCAATATCTTAAAAATGCCAAAACTGCAAATAAAAAGATTCAATTGATATCTTTTTACCAAATTCAATCATATGTGTAACAAAGGAACACATAAAATTGAACTTGAATTGAGATTTTTATGAGGTCAAAAATACAAGGGAAATGAAAGAAAAATATTGACTTATATTTTTATGATCTCGAATGCTATTTTTCTTGAATTTTGGAGTATTTTCCTATTTTTTAAAAATATTAAAAAATGCGAAAATTATGAAAAATTATTTTTTGGTAAAAAATGGTTCCTTGAGATTGGCCAAGGCCACCAAAGTTGATTTTGCAATTTTTCAACTTTTTATGAATTTTTTTAAGAATTTTTTAAAAATAAACTGAAAAAAACTAATAAAAAATCAGGCGTCAACAATAACTTAAAGTAATCGTTTTTGTGATGGTCGTATGTGATAAGTTTGAGACTTAAACTTGACCGGACCAAAACTAAACATTTACGATTTTTTTTCCAATCCTTGTAACATCTCAAGAACCAGACTGGACCGGACCGATAGTTCAGTCCGATTCTAGGCTTCGAGGGTGACCGATCCGGTCCATGTTTTCGAAAAATGAAAATCGGGATCACCGATCCGATTCTCGATTTTTTATAGGAATCGGACCGGATCGGGAAACGCTCACCCCTAATAAATACTAGCAACAGGGAAGTGGGTAGAGAGAAAAATAACCCTTGATTCCTTGGCTTCTGCATATGAGGCCTTCAAGTGCATGCGCGTTTGAATAAGCCAGCTTCATATATATATATATATATATATATATATATATATTGAGCATTTTTCAATTTCAGGAAACTTACGATATAAGTTTGGTTAGATATTTGCACTATTTTATTTAAATTCTGATTAGATTTGATTTTAATAAATCATTTTAGGTTATCTTTAAGAAACCCGTAGTCCTATCTATATAAAGGACGTACATCCCTTTATAATCAGAAGACTATCATCAATCGAATACAGTTTATTCTGAGGAATTGTTTTCCTATTATCGCTACCCTACGTCATTTGGTATTAGAACGAGGTTTCTCCTTGCGACGATGTCTCATAATGTGAATCGATATACCTCTGTAGCTGAGAGTCATCTTGATGAGCCTATTACACGAAAGTCGCTTACACAATTTGCCGAGGAAACTCGACGAACTCTGTAAGACCGCCAACGGACGATACAAGAATTGCTTGCTGCTACCCAAAGGTTGTCTGCAAGCCCAAACCACACACCTGGCATGCTTTTAACCGAGCGAATTCCTGTCACTCATGATCTCGAAGTAGCAATGGATCGTGGGGCAAATCACTGACAAAGGCGATAAGCCTATGTTGAAGATTTTGAACAAGAATATTTTCAGGACATGCCTATTCGTGGAGATCGACATTATGGAGGATTCCTAAGAGTGCATCTCATGGAGGTCGCAACATAGGGGATACCAACGATATCCCAAGCCATATCAATTGGAAGTTGATCTCTCAACCTTTAATGACAATTTGGATTTCGAAAGCTTTCTGGATTGGCTCTGGGAGGTTGAGAAGTTATTTGAAGGCATGGAGATCGATGAGGATGACGAAGTAAAATTTGTGGCGAAAAAGTTGAGGGGCGACGCTTTAGCCTGGTGGGAGCAAACACAAATATCCTGACATCGACAAGGAAAAGCGCTCATCCGAACGTGGAGACGGATAAAACAAAGATTAAATGTTCGGTTTCTTCCACCTAACTATGAACAAGACTTGTTAAATTCGAACTAGTCGCTAGATTTTTTGTGCCATTCTTTCCCCCATTTTCCCGTCGTGGCCTCTGAAGCTCTTGAAATCGAGAAACCCGAAGGGGCAGCTCATGTGGAGGGCAAGAATCAACCTTTTGAGAAATTAGAGGAAGAATCTAAAGTGATAGAAGAAACGAAGCAGAAAGACCTAGAGATCGCTCCCGAAGCCAAGGCTTCCATCGAGAAACCGGGCAAACAAAATGAGGACGATATCCAGGAAGAGAAGAAAAATGAAGGACTCTACAAATATTACTTGTTGGAAATGGCTCTGATAAAACTGATTACGGAAGATCCAACGTGTGAAAGGAATTGTCTAATGATATTGTCTAAAAGAGTCCAACATCCTGATTGTCAAATATTCCGAAACAAGTTGTTGAAGGAATGAAGAAACCGTGCTAGATTGAAATTGCTCCTTATTCATTGACACTTGGTTATTCCTACTGGGGTGTAAATCTTCTATTGAAGCATATTCTCCCAACCGAGATCGAGGCAAAGATCAACAATCCATTGGATTTTTTGAAGTTCTAGAAAAGAGGCCGGATGAGGAGGAAGAAGAGAAAGAGACACTGGAAGTACAGGAGGAAGCAGATCCAGACAAGATGAACTTGACGACGAGTTCTTCTTAAGAGGAGGAGAATGATGTAGGACAACTCATGTCATCAATTTGCATTAAACATTGAAATTTAACGAGTGTCATGTTGAGGTTTAACGAGTGTCGCGAGAAAAGCAAAACTTTTCAGGAAAAGTTGAATATTAATATTTTTTTTCTTTTACTAGATTTAGCAGTGAATTATAAGCGATTCTTACGTTTTCCGCTTGTGCTTTTTCAAATTCATTTTACTTCCACATATCGTATATACCAAACAATAAATATGATATGATATGACATATCCGGCTCTATTACTGCGATTCATTAAACACAGTATAGGATACGGCAAAATCCATGGATATTATACCCTATCATATCCTATCCAATCTTATACTGGTTAAAAATTCGAGTGACCAAACGCAACCTTTAGGATTCTGTCTTATGCCCTATTCTTGAGTTCTATAGTGTTTCACCCCATAGGGAGGTAATTCTTGCCCCTAAACGTACTGGAAGTGGAAGTTAACAATTTTAGTGGTTTTTTTTTTGGGGGTCGAAAATTTTAGTGGAAGTTATCAATTTTAGTGGATTACAAAAATTGAAATATTGCATCTTGTATTTAATTTTTCCAAAATTATCTTCTGCCTTAAAATGAAAACTTTAATCATGTTTACAAATTCCTAGGATCTAATCAATTAATTGCACTATAGTTTTATATTAACTAAGTCATTGTCCAAATGAATCGGATCAGGTGAGATCGTTACATAAAAGGGTATTATGTAATTGTTCAAAATTAAGAAGGGCACCTTTTCTAAAGACCTTTTCAAAAAGTTAAAAGAGGGTACTTTTTTTCTTGGCCTTTTTATCCCGATATTGGAACTTTTGCCGCTTTATATGGAGCCGGTTGTCTCACGAGCTTGGTGTGCCCGGCTGAGATTTGACTTACAAAGACTTCCCGTCAAGTGCTATGGAGCCTCTCAACTTATCTTTCATCGAGTTCTCGTCGCCATATTGTCTAGTTTTCACACGTGTAGTAGTGCTCTTGCCGTTCATTAGCCTCGTCTCTTCAGTTAATAACGTCACAGACAAGCTCGCATTGCTTGCCTTCAAGAACATGATAACCGAGGACCCTTACGGGGTGCTGAGTTCGTGGAACCATACAACCGACCACTGTCGTTGGTATGGCGTCTGGTGCGGTCGCCTGCACCACAGAGTAACAGGACTAGACCTACAAGACCTGAAGCTTTTGGGATCCATCTCCCCTCACATTGGAAACTTGAGCTTCCTGGGAGTCCTGATGCTCAACAACAATAGTTTAGACGACAAAATCCCGCAACAAGTCGGCCATTTGCACAGGTTACGTGTCTTGCAATTATCCAACAACACACTAGAAGGTGAAATCCCGAAAAACCTGCCGGGGTTGCGCTCGCCTTACATGGCTCCGCCTAGGACACAACCGGCTGGTTGGAGAAATTCCCGTCGAACTTGATTCTTTGCTGGAGCTTCAGTATCTCGCTTTATCTGAATGGACTAAGTGGGAATATACCCTCAGCTCTTGGAAAACTGACCAAACTCAAAGGGCTTGCCGTAGGACAAAATAGGTTGTCGGGCAGTATTCCTCCATCTATCGTCAATCTTTCTTCCGTGACGATGTTCGACATTGGTTTTAACCAAATAGAAGGGACTCTTCCCGCTAATATAGGCTTCACTCTTCCAAACATTCAGATTTTCGGCATTGCCTATAACCGATTCACTGGAGCGATCCCTTGGTCAATATCTAATGCAACCGCTTTAGAGTTGCTCCAAGCCAGTGCGAACGAACTCTCGGGGAATGTGCCTCCTTTGGGCCGCTTAAACAAGCTCCATGTATTGAGAGTAGGTTATAATTATCTGGGAAGTGGAGGGTACGACGATTTGAGCTTCCTTTGCTCGTTGACTAACACCACCAACCTAAAGGCGTTGACCACAGAGGACAACAGGTTTGGCGGGACGTTGCTCGAGTGCATCGGTAATTTGTCCGTTACACTCTCGCAATTGAGGCTGGGCCAGAATCTACTGTTTGGCACGGTTCCTCGAGTAGTCGGAAATCTCGTCAACTTGCAAAGACTGTTGTTGGACCAGAACGGGCTTTCAGTTACGATCCCCTTGAGTTTGAGAAATCTTCATAACCTAGTGGACCTGAATTTATCGTATAACAAGTTTTTCGGAGCAATTCCTTCTTCATTAGGAAACCTAGCAATGCTGGCACGACTCAATCTCGATCACAATAATTTTTATGGCTACATTCCTTCACGTCAATCGGAGTGCCGAAATTTGGTGGAACTTGATCTTTCTAGTAACAACTTGAATGGTTCTATACCTCCAGAGTTCATGGGTCTCTCATCAATATCTATACTTCTGAGCCAGTCTCAAAACCATCTCACCGGTGTCCTACCTAAGGAAGTTGGGAAATTGAATCTTTTGGCTCAACTGGATGTCTCTGGAAACATGTTGGAAGGTGACATTCCGGCCAGTCTTGGTAATTGTGTTGGATTGGAAGTGCTCAAAATGCAGGAAAACTCTTTTCGAGGCAAAATTCCTTCATCTCTTAGCATGTCGAGGAATGCCAAGGAGCTAGATTTTTCACGCAACAATTTATCTGGTCAGATTCCGGAGTTCCTCGAGGCACTTCACTCACTAGAGATCCTGAATCTATCTTACAATAATTTTGAAGGCGCATTACCCACTAAAGGAATCTTTAGTAATGTCAGTGCTACTTTTGTCTCTGGGAATGACAAGCTTTGTGCAGGGATGCCCGAATTTCATCTCCGGAAATGCAACTCTAGGAACTCTGGCCAGAGACTAATCCCTAAATGGAAGCTTGCCATCTCGATTTTCTTCAGGGTTTCGGGAATAGCTATTTTTCTTGCTTTCATATACTTTCGTTGGTTGAAAAAGAAAAGGACAGAACCAACTTCAAGTTCCAAAGATGATTCATCACTGAATCTATCTTACGGGATTCTCCTTAAAGCAACGAATGGAATTTCTTCAAATAACTTGATTGGGGTCGGCAGTTTTGGATCTGTTTACAAGAGAATCCTCGATGAGAATGCAACTGTTATTGCTATGAAGGTACTTAATTTGATGCTTCATGGAGCTATGAAGAGCTTTTTATCTGAGTGTGAAGCTTTAAAGAACGTCCAACACCGTAATCTTTTGAAAGTCCTCACATTATGCTTAGGCATTGATTATGGGGGCAATGATTTTAAGGCGTTGGTTTATGAGTTCATGGTCAATGGAAGCCTAGAAGATAGGCTGCATCCAAGACCATCATAAGCTAATGTAAGTGGGAATGCGCAGAAATTGAGTCTCATCCAGAGGATAAATATTTCTGCCGATGTTGCTTCAGCATTAGATTATATCCACAACCATTTGCACAGCCCTATCATCCATTGTGATCTGAAGCCAAGCAACGTCCAAAGGACGCTGAAATGGTTGGACATGTTGGAGACTTTGGTTTGGCGAAGGTTGTGTTTGAATCCACCGATGATGCCAAAGCGAAGATGAGCTCAGTTGGTGAAAGAGGAACCGTCGGCTATGCTGCTCCAGGTGAGTGTCCCCTCAAGGCAAACGAACACATTACATTCAATAAAAATGCAATAAGTGTGTGCGCACTATTTCCTTCTGCCTCAACTGCTTGTGCTGCTATTACTTATCTTTTATTTGGAAATTCGAATGAAACGCAGAATATGGTACGGAAAGCGTAGTTTCAAGAGAAGGCGATGTTTATAGTCATGGCATTCTCTTGCTTGAGATGTTCACCGGTGTGAGTCCAACAAATGAAATGTTAAAAGAAAATTTAAACCTTCATAACTTCGTGAAAGAAGCCTTGCCTGGACATCTCCTGGAGATTACCGATCTCTTCTACTTCAAGAGATGGAGAGCCGTATGGGCACGAGAAGAGGTGATGCAGCCCATGAATGTCTGAGGATGATGGTCTATGGTATTGGGGTTGCCTGCTCGGTCAAAGCATGCAGAGAGCGGATGAACATTGCGGGAGCCGCAGCTCAGCTGCATTTTATCAGGGACAAACTTCATGCGGCTGGTTTACAAGGGTAGTTAACCTATAAAATCAATCGCTATTCTGGTTTTTATTTCCCTTTGGACGATCGGATCATCGCCATATATGCACCGATAGGCATGCATTCACGTGCCTCCTTGTGTTAATGAACTCAATAATGCAAACATGGTTCCTCAATTTTCTATTTTTGGGTGAATCAAAAAGGCATGGATTACCGACTGAATCACATGAATCCACATCACAGAAATAGAGAATTCACCCTATAGAATGATTGTCACAACTCTTTAAGGGCTGCATGCGGAAATTTTATCGATCAAAGTAGTTGACAGGCTAAGCACAAACCTCCACCCCTTAAATATGTTCGGCATATCGCAGTTGCATCAAATTGCGATGGATTTAGGACATTTGTGTAGCTTTATTGAGAGTCTGCTTTTAACAGGAAAGCTATGGACTTTACTGAATATAAATACATCTACATTTCTCTTCCAGGTTATATGAACTCAGGAGTCGGCTTCTGCAATTTCAGTAGGATTGTATTGCTTCTTCCATGCTTAGCAATAGAACAAGGAGATGCATGCTATGTTAGTATAGTAGATCCAGGGAAGACAGGCGGTTCTCCGATCACGGCAACAGCTAAAAATGGGAACTCGATCTCGTCTGTTATTCAGGGTTTGCGCCCAATTGCTGCAAGAACTGCAAGTAACTTTCTAAATTTGACGACGGCCCGATGCATTCCTTCTTCTGCGAACCTTTTCATGAACAATTCACCCGTGCGGTCGAGCAGGAATTTGAGAAGCAAATCGTATAATCCTATCCGGTCCGCGATTTCGCCACTGCGGTCACTGTGTACGATTTGTCCATGCAGAACAACTACTTTACATGTACCCGGCGCTCATTACAATTTTTAGTAAATATCCAGTAAGATTTCCTGCCCGCCCCATACGATTTTGCGTAATTTTTAATAGCGAGCAGTCATAAAAATATGAGTATTTCACTTACAAGAGTTCGTAAAGAACCTTCGGGGTGCTTGGCAAAAGTTGAAAGTTTTCGAGTACGTGCATCGTCTTTACACGAGAGATTTTCCAATGAGATATTCCTTTCGCCATCCGAAAACAATTTATTTCGATGCAAAAGATTAACTTAGAAAATTTATGGTAGAATTGCACCAAAAGTGTCAAGAAATTGATCGTCTAGAATTTCCTTAAAATTTTAGCCTCCAATCTTTCAATTGAATCGTTCGTGTTATGAATAGATGCCACAAATTATAATTAATATTTGTGTATGGTAGTGCCAATATTTTTTTTTTAGATCACTTAATTGTCATATCAAAGAAAAAACGATCACCAAATTGCTAATTCCTATCAAAAAAAGATTATTCTAGTGCTAATTCCGACCATCTAGTACACGTGGCATTTATTATTATTTTTTATATTACGTGTCAAATTTTTAAAAATAATAATCAAGGGATGCCACATGGATTTTTCAACATTAAAATAATTATTTTAAACAAATTAAAATTAAATAGGAAAATTAAAAATCAACACAAGTGCACTGTTTGTCTTCAACCTTCCTTTTCTTCCTTCTTTTGTTCTTTTTGCCCAGCAGCCCATCCACCCCCGATCGACCTCTTGCCGCCGCATCAGCTCCCGCCTCCGTCGCTTCGCCACCGCTTCACCAAGCTCATCATCGACTCTACTTGAGCCCTCTAACCTGTGAACACTACTAGTCGAGATCTTTCTCAGCCAACCTTCCACCCTCCCTCTACTCTGCTCGATGCCACCATGCTCAGCCACCGTCGTCACTGCCACTCTGTCCTAGTTGTGAGGATCAAAGATGCCGAGGCCCCGCGCGGTTCGAACCCCGACGCTCGACACTCATAGGATCTAACAAGAAACCTCAGCCATGCCCTGCACCCGATGCCCTCTGTCTTCGCTTCGCGAATCCTCGCCCCAACTGCCACAGCTCTGGATCTAAAATCCACAGCCCGTGAACCCTCCCCCAGCTGCCATTTTTGTTCCCTTAATTTCTCTCTCTGCTATCTCCGCTGCTTTATCTGAGGAGGACCATATTTGGGGACGAATTTAGCTATTCACCTTCTTATTCTTCTATTGCTCCTTCGAGGGGGTCACTTGGGTTGGGCGATCCCATCGCGGGCTCGCGAGGGTTTGCGAGGACCGGCAGCGACTGGGCTCGCAGACCCAAGGCTCGGCCAACCTCGCCCAGATTTGCGCGACGTCAGCCTCGCCGTGGATCCGTGAGCCCGCGAGAGTTTGCCCGACCTAGACAAACTCGCGGTGGGTCCCGCGGGGGGGGGGGGGGGGGGGGGGCGGGGGGGGGGCGCGCGGGGGCCGCCCGACCTCGGCGAACCAGTGGAGGCTCCCTCGCCGCTTCTTTTTTTTAACGTTTTGATTTTTCTATTTTGAGCTATTTTCTAGTTTTAATTTTAATTTTTCTGAAAAAAAATAATTATTTTAAAGTTGAAACGTGCTTGTATGCTGACTAATATATCCGACAATCCACCGCGTATTAATATATACGACAAATCATCGCGTATGCCTGATTTCTGACAAGCCACGTCGAACATGACACATAAATAATTATTTTTTTCAAATAATACTGAAATAATCCAGAAAAAAAATATTGATACTCGTGCACAAATATACTACCAAAAATTTAGTGGGCCGTGTACCTGTGTTCCAATCCATACAACCTCAAATTAATTATCGTTGAGGTTATCATGACACAAGGTTCGCACAGGACAAGTCCCAGACATGTTTAGCTTTATCTAAACACCTTGTGAAAATCAAATATTAGAATCTCAACTGAAAAATAGATGTTTATAACTCAAACAACGCAGTAAATTGTCGTTTCAGATAATTAAACATGAAAAATATCAACTGAATTAGCGGCTTTAAGTTGAAAACATCTCAACTCATTGCAGAATATTGGTCCATTACAAGAACCGACCAAAAACCTTGAATCCACTGGAGTTTCAAGTTCCAATAATAAAGATATACATCAAGATTGACATTCTAAGTGCATCCCGAGACTAAAAGACAGGAGATTTGAACAGCTAAGGTGGCCTGGGACCTTTTATGATGCAGGAGCAGCTTTCTGTTTCTTCGGCATGCGATAGCCACCGACGACACAAGCATGGTCTCGCTCAAATGGCTCGAGAGTAACTTGCTCAAAAGGCTTGAACTGCTCCGCCTGCAGCTTCTTCACTTCCTGGGAAAACACTACCTCAGCTGGAACAGTAGAATCGATACAGTTTGCCTGCAAAAAAAAAAAGCAAAACGAAAAGTAAGTGATTACCCGTTTCTTCTCATTGAAGTAACACTCAGTGTTTCTTTTTCCCATTTATCGTTTTCACCCTCCCTCATCTATGATGAGATCATTTCTGATGTCACAGCTTATCTACTAGGCTTGCAAGAACTTGCACCAGCTACTTATCTTAATTTCTAAGGAAAGTGAGAAAGAAAAATAAGGGTGACCAGCAGTCCTCTAATCCAACAAGCTACTACATCTAAAAAATAATAAAGAAAACCAAGTGCGCATCCGTCCAAAGAGAGAGATATATACCTTAATTGAGATGACAAAGTGACCTCCAGCCCTGAGAAAATATGATGCATTTAGAGCCAAAATTCTTGCCTGAGATGTAACCACATATCATTTGAACATCACATATTAACGAGACATCTTCAGCCAGACGGTTATCCAAATAACAAAGACCTGGCATTTTTTTCTTCTGATGTATAAGGAACACACTTCATTGCCCAGAGTTTTAAGTCTAGTGTAACGAGTGCTTCAACAAGTCATGCAAGTGATATCATAGTCGGTATTCAACCGACAAACAGTAAAATGCCGAAAGACTTCCATGAGTATTGCCACAGCAACTTTTAGCATAAATACATACAAAAAGACCTTTCAGGTGATCAGAGACAGATCACATGCATCCAAAGTTTAATTAAATTAAGATTCCCCAGCCCAAAGCCGTAAAGGCAACATAATGTACACAACCTTGCTATAATCAGGAGGGCATGTTATCCTGATCAACAAAGTTAGAAATGGTAACCTAAATCAGCAATTGGTCAAAATAACATGCATAAAGACCCCTAACCAGAATTGAATATTTGGGAAGCCGTACATTGTATTTGCTGACAGTAAACTAAATAGTCATGTACACTAGTTAAACAGCAAATCTGAGTTTCATAAATTCTTAAGCTTCACACTACACAAACAATTTAAAAGGTAATAAACCCTGCATTAGAACTCGAGAATGCATCACGCAAACTGTCTTGAAGGGGACTCCGAGTATTTCATCAAATGCTTTGTAACAATCGAGTACAGGGAATAGGCATGGAGTTTAATGGCCCGAAGGCATGTGATAAACTTATCCTTAAGGAAAAGAAAAGGAAAAAAAAAAGATTCAACTATATTCTCAAATCTCACAGAATAAATCAAATTAGAACTAGAGAAGCAAATAATAATAATAATTAAATCATGGAGTGAGTCAAGCAGAAATGCATCAGAAAACTCGAGCTTGCATCACCCATGCCGTCTTGAAGGGGAATCCGAGTTAATTCTTCATGTGCTTATTCCCTCTTGGTGAAAGAAAACATAGTGCAGTTCTGTGGCAAAACGTTTACACTCAACATACAATGAAGAAAACTGTAGTTACAGGGGAGAGAGATTCAACTATATTCTCAATCTCACAGAATAAGTCAAATTAGAACTAGAGAAACAAAATAATAATAATAATAATAATAATAATAATAATAACTATTATTATTATTATGGAGTGAGCAAAGCAGAAATGCATCAGAAAACTCGAGCTTGCATCACCCATGCTGTCTTGAAGGGGAATCCGAGTTAATTCTTCATGTGCATAAGTTTCCCTCTTGGCGAAAGAAAACATAATACTGTAGTTACACGAAGAGAAGAGAAAAAGAGCGCGGGGGGGGGGGGGGCGCGGCGGAGGGCAGAGAGAGAGAGAGTAGGAAAAGGTAAATCACAAAACCAAGAAGTTAATCCCAGAAAAAAATAAAAGTCATCCCATCCGTAAAAAATGAAGCCTCAAAAAAACATGAGGAAGGGAAAAAAATTCCATGGCATGAATACAAAGCCACAAAGATGAAACCAATCATGAAAATATCGCCAATGAAAATGAAGGCTGCAAAAAATATGCATCGGTTTGCGTTATCAGACATAAAAAGTTGGCAATTCATGGAATCTGCTTCAAGGATCAAATCGTAATAAATCAGCATTTTCACAAAAGAAGAAAAATCCAAATAGAGAAATAATTTGCTAGGAGCATATAACAAAACCATGCGGTAAGTCCAACAGAAATGGAGATAGGATGCATAATAAAGGATTTTCTTTTCGATGATCCAGAGGCAAGTTGAAGTCCTGGACCTACACTTTGGCAAGGAAGACCTTCATAAGAAAATATTAAATTTATTTCATAGGCAAAGACGACTATATACCTGATCTGGCTGAGCAACATCTGAAAATATAACATCCACCATTCCAACCAACATACGGTACTTGGCTGGATGTCTAGCATCTTCGATAATAGGAATAACATTTGTTCTCTTCTTAGCCATGTTGACTAAGTCCCTTCCACTGCGATGCGAAAACTCGACAGCATACACCACTCCTGTCTGCCAAAAGGAACAAAGTCAGTCATCTAATGAAGTCATTGGCAAAAGAATTATTCTTCCAAAAAAAAAAAAAGACCTACAGGGCCAACAATGTCAGAAACATGAGATACTGTGGTCCCAGAAGCAGCTCCCAGATAGAGAACCCGAGCACCAGGTTTCTGAATTTGAAAATAATGAAAAATAATCAGTGATATGGAAGAAGATACACATCTATAGTACTCCAGAGAAAAAGGAAGAGAGATGCTCACAATCCATATCTCATCAACCCCACCAAGAATGGCAGCTGCCAACTTTGATCTGAAGGGGTTCCATACTCTGTATTCAACTTTACTTCCATCTTCATTCTAAAAAGAGGGGAAAACACAAAAAAGAAAAACACAGATTAGTTACATTTCTCGGTTAATGAAAAACAGAAGCTTTCAAATTTAACACTAATCAATGAAAAACAGAAGCTTTCAAATTTGACACGAGAATGATAGTTAAAGAATGTAAGGGAGGTCGACAATATTAAGCTCCCTGAACAGGAAGATCTAAACAGTAGAAAATTGCATTTGTAGAAACAAAGTTTTCTAAAAGAAAACTCTTTACCTAATAGCACTAGCAAAAGGAACCTCACATAAATCAAAGAATCAACTCCAAGGCAGATCCTCCTTTACTAATCAAATTCAGGTGGTATAGCAAAACATAAGTTGGCATTCCTAGAACCATTATTAAAAGTCTAAAAACCAGTTGATCCTTGATAAGCAAGTTGTTCACCATTGTTTTCCATTTCTATTTTGAGATGAATTGGGAGCTTATCAGTTCTAATATTTGAAAACCAATTAAATCAGTGCAAAATGCCTGGCAATCACCTAGCCAGAAAAATTAAAAAACATATTCACCTGCACAGAGACTCTCTTCTCATTGTAGACAGCCTCTCCAGGGACCATATTCTTTGTAACAAGAGCATCTTCTTTGCCCTTAGCAATGAACACCCCCTCATGTCTATGAGGCTCAACCACAACTTTGCTTCCACCTTTCATTCCGCCTCTACCACCACCGCGTCCTCTTCCACCACGGCCACCACCACGCCCTCTCATGGCACTGCCTCTGTCACCACCGCCCCTCCCTCTTCCTCTCCCTCCATCAACCCTTCCCCCCCTAAATCCTCCCCCACCGCCACGACCTGAAAATAATAATAATAATAATAAGCGCTCCAATACCATGTTAATGTCCCCAAGTAGAGCGAAAAATAGCACATTGAAAGACAAAATTATCAGAGACGGCAGCATAAAATCAGTCACAATCACCTGAGAGACTGTCTAATGAAACTGACTCACACGAGTGTAAATCGACAGAACAATCTCAAAAAAGACAACCTCAGCTCATCCCCAGAGCAAAAAACAATAACCGCACACTTTTCACACACTACCCAGAGTCACAGAACGCAAGCAGGATCTGTACTCCACGAATTTCTACCTCGGCAATACGTAATCAAAACTTGGTATCATCCTAAAAAATGACACGGGATCGTCAAATGAAACCAGGTCCAAACTGGAAAAAAACAAAAAAACAAAAAAACATATATCGACCACCCAAAGCTAAACTCCATTTCCCTCCATCTCCCACACAGTCGCAACAAGAAGGACAAGGCGAGGACTCACCTCTCTGAGGCGGCCTCATCTTGGTGATGGCTTGCGAGACTAAGGAGAGCTTCTGGTATCAGCTGAGAGTTCGACTGACTGAGGAAGATACCGAAGCTGCAGATTACAACATGAGAGATATGGAGAGGTAGGGTTTGTGAAAAGGGAGTTTTTATACTAAGACGGAGGGCTATTTCCCACTCTGCGTAATTAGATTCATTCACCCGTTCTCGATTTTCTTCAATAATTAATTTAAAGTGATTGTCCAAATTTATTTACTTTTCACTTTTTTTTATAATTATGTATAATTTAATTGGCGTAATTCATAATACAACGTGCTTTTTTTCTTTATTGTGGATATCTCGTCTATTTTACTCAATATCTTTTCTTTCTTAATTTTAGATTTTACTTTTATAAAAATCAGCATTATTTAACAAAAAAATTCCAAAAAAATCTAATTCTCTTCTATGTTATCTAGCAAAATTACATATTAATTGCAAAGTAGAAGGCCCAATAAAGATGTTAATTATCATAATTAGTTTTATAATATAATCGCATATTTATAAACTTTTAATCTGTGGTTGCATATCACCAATCTTTAATTGTTTCTTATCAGATATATTTTATACATATAATAAGATGATTTAACCTCTTGAGAGATTTTTCAAAATAAAATTACAATTACATTCGCCAACATAAAACTTTAATATATGAAATTAAATAAAATCAACGTTTTGACAAAGTAAGGTTTTTTAAGTACAAATGAAAGTTCATTCATTTCAGATTAATACAAATTAATATTGCTCATGGAATGAAGACCAGAAATATCAAGATGTCTTAATGTGTATGATCCTGAATTTTTTAGTGCACTTCTAAATACTCATACAATATCTTGCATGCTCTGTTAAAATTGTCCCGCCAACAATAAAAAAAAAATGTCATACATAAAGAGACGTGATATTTTGTTGCACCAAATGAAATTAAAGAACAAAACACATACGCTGGAAAGCTAGGCTTACGAGATAGAAGAGATATAACTTATGATAAGAACACCGATAAGGAGGAGACTAGTTTTTATGTTCTAAGTAGCAATAAAATTGAAATTCGATTTAAAATCATGAAAGGAAAGTAACAAGGTTAGAGACAACTATGCAAATATGAAAACCGCTAAGGCCCATTTTGTCTATCTGGTGAAAATGGAGTGGTTGAAATAGCCTCATCTCATGAAAAATTGTACCCAGCTTTATCTTTGGAATTTTTTTGTAATCTGAATTCTATTCTACCAATTTAGCTTTGTCCTGTCTTAAATGGCAATCAAACACCTGAGGATAATTTCCATCATGTCCTCATTTTTATCTTGGTCACCGAGTATCCTCCTTGTGCTTTGGTAAAAGTCAAAATTTTCTACTTACGTGTATTGTCCTTTTGTCGTCTGAAAAAAAAGTTTGGTTGTTCTATGTACAGCATGAGATTGACTATCGTCGAGCCCATTATACTTGGAGGCCCAATAGCACACAACCCTCTCCCGATTCCTTATTTTGAATTGACCGCGCCATAAAACTTGAGCGCGAATGGAAGCCAAGAATGGAGCTCAAAAAGCAGAGCATTGAAATAAGCCGAACAGTTCCAGTCTCGAGCGCAAATGAGCTCGAAAGATTCTGCATTCCAAGTGTTCGGGCAGCGTTCGATCAAGTCGTCGGCCCTCTTTCGATCTTCGAACCCGTAAGATGAGTCCATTCATGTACCTGCCTTTCTCGATCCTTCAAAATTGCTACGCTTTGGACGTTGATGTGTGTCTCTGGGCGTTCCCTTTTTGTGGGTTCTTTCTTGTTGGGTCGCGAGATTAGAGGCAAGGACGCCAAGGAGGATGCGAACGGAGACCGGAAAGCGGGCTGTACGCGGGTCTCTCTATCTGAGTTTCTCGATCGAAAACTGCAAAGGACCTCCACTTCGCCAGGCACGGTTCAGGTACTCTTTTGTCTGCAACCTTGTGTTTGGCCGCCGAGAAAGTGAAAGGAAAATCTGAAATTCCGTCTGTGTTCTACTTGGCTGTCGGGACTTGGCGAAGTTTTTTTGGGAGTGATGAATGTCGCCAGCTCTGTGTGGATATTCGCATTGTTTCTTTGACAGATACGTTACATAAGAACCTGAAAGTCGTTTCGACTACGTTGCCTGTAGAAATCAATCACAGCCCACCCGTGTGAATAATGCGGTCTCTCTTTCTAGGTGCGTAGGAGGATTCATTTGCTTTTCTTTTTCCTTTCAATTTGTGCCGAATTCGCAGGTAAAATGCGTGGATGTCTAGTCTGGGACATTTCTTCTTTGCAATAGCTTAACTTTTATATGAGCAATTACCAAACCAGAAAAAGAATGTCGCATTTAGTATTGTAGACACTTGTCTTGCTATGAATTGTTCTTCTACTTATGTTAGTCAGGTCAGTATTATTTTCGGCGGTACCCATTTGATTCAAACTCGTGCTCCTTTCTGCTTAATAGCCTTAGGGATATGATATTTTCTGGGCTTCTCAGGGGCCTGAATAATGAATTCATTAAGAGAGGGAAGCTCTTTCTTTGGCAGGGCAAGGCTAAGCCGTATTCGAAACTTCTGGGCTCTAGAGACGTGAGCAAGTTGGGTAACACGCTGGACTGCAAAAAGAAAGCATCGGTAGGAAAGAAGAATAGTGTTGATAAAGCCGTCTTTGAGCAGTTCAAACTTACTTATAAAGAGAGTGGAGAAGATTGTCAAGTTGCAACTGGCTTCAGTACGGTCGGAGACTTGGGAGAAGATGAAAGGAGAGAATTCAGAAAGAGAAGGAACCCTTTCGGAGGTTGGTGCTTTAATCTCAGTTCTCGCCCTTTAAACCTTGGTACTGTCAGTTTCTCACTATGGCTTTTGGTGATCTGATGCAACAAATGATAGCAAAAGATTGGTCCTTCATCTCTAGATTTGGCTCTTCAAGTACGAGTAGTCTAGCATCAAGGACCTCCACATTTATTTATAGGATTAACTGTTGAAGTCGTGTGTTGTCCCACGTTGCTTAAGAATGTATTCTATATGCTTTTTATATTCATGTGGTATCCCTTCACCTAACAGCTTAAGTTTTTGGGTTGAACTTTCTAACATGGTATCAGAGCAATCTCTCTCTCTTTTATTGTTGTTCGCGATTGTGCGTCTATCCCCTCTTACTTAGATTCCACGTGCCCCACTCGTAATTCGTCTTGCAAGTGAGAGGGAGTGGTGTAATTCATTACTTAGATTTCACATGCATTTCACGTGCCCTGCTCGTAATTCGGCTTGCATGTGAAAGAGGGTGTTGAAGTCGTGTGTCATCCCACATCGCTTAAGAATGTATGCTCTTTATATTCATGTGGTCTCCCTCCACTTAATATTTTAAGTTTTTGGGTTTGAATTTCTAACATTAACAACTTATAAAATCACCATCACTTGTAGTTTTTACTACCCATCAGCAGCAATGTTGAATAAGCTCTGCTAATTGAAGATCATAAATTCAAAGGGCATTGAAAGATAGTTAACAAACAAGTCTATGACTGATTTGATGAAAGTAACCTACCTATCTGAGGTTGCAGTTAAACCAAAACTCTTTTTGGGCACGTGCTGAAAATGATGGGCGTTCAAGCCTCCATGTTTCCTCAGCTGTTGACAGATAGAGCTTCTCTAAACTGGGAAAAGTGTGCTGCAAAACCTTGAATAGAGCATAAAACCTGCATAATCAGCTTACACGACACATCATTGTCATGGGGATCGCCAGATCATTCCTGGAAGAGCAACACTGGAACTCCATCCTGGTTTTTCAGTGGTTTTGCATCCACGACCAAGCCAATTGTTAGTGGCTTGGTTGATCCTATGCTTGCACATGCAAGTGAAATCTGAACGTACGACAACAGTGGTTGCTCATTTGGCTAGACAGAAGCATCATGCCAATGTACTAAGCTTTTGAAATCATAAGAAAAAACCTCGACGATACGACCACTAGATTTTTGAACCTAACGTGGTAAACTTCGCATTTTTTTCCCTTTCATTGCCAGGTGGTTTTTCTTAAAAAGAAGACATTGCTTGGTGAGTGACCCAGATGAATACTTGAAAGCATAATGCAATGAACTTTGCAAGCAAGCCTAACGTTACTACACATGATGACATCTTAGAATGCCCTGATCCTATCTGTGTATGCTTCCTACCGTTCGAACTGCATGCATAACTTGCTCCATGTATTATTTGCAAGGTCGAATTGTCACTCCTCTGAAGCGTGTTGTAGTTCTGGGACAAGCTCCAAGTCCGGAGCAGCGAAGGAACGCAGAGAGAATTAGGCAGAACGAGAAAAGAAAGCCTCTTTATAACCACTGTAAGTCTTTGAACTCTCCTACCAATCAAAGCAACAAAACCTTGTCATCTCGAGATGGTTCTAGTTTGATGAAGTTTTCTTTCACGGAATCTGAAATGTTTTTTCCTGTCGAAACCGCGGAAGTTTGGCAGTGACTAACTTGTTCAGGCAAATTTTTGCTTCATTAACTCTGCTGCCAGATGCAAATGGTGGAGGATTTTGGGACAGTGGCATGGAGGGCTTTGAGAGCGAGGAGGTGGGGACGAGCGACGTGTGGGAAGGGGTGGGATCGACCACAATAGGTGGCATAGATTGGCACTGAACTGAAAACTGTTGATTATGTTTCGATATTCTTAATCTACAATGCGTTCAATTCTCTTTCTTTCTTTTTTTCCCTTTTTTTTTTTTTTCAATTTTTGTATTATCACGTACACTTCATTGGTATATCGAGCATGCTTTTTAAGTCCTTGTTTGGTTTAATTCTTCAGGCATTTTTTGTGTCTCCCCCACTCACCAATCACCGTCACCATTACCGATACAATGTTTATTTATTTATGAATTAATATCACAAAAAATCTCAAATTGATATACATGTGATAAATTTACCTTTAATTATTTTTTTTTACTTAAAAAAAGTCACTTTAATCACCTATTTGGAAAATTTCCTTTTTAGTTGATTCTAATTTCTGAACTTTTGAGTGGAATATAATATGTGTAGCAACAATTCCTATGTTTTTTTTTCCCGATTATCAATGTCCTCCACCACCCTCTCACCATCGCAAGCCGCAATCTTCCCCCAGCTTCCCCACTATTGTCCCGCCCCGCTGTTCACCACCACCACCACCTAATCATCCATCAATCCCTCTCTGTTGTTGGCAGTCAGTTAAGGGCGTCCGTGATAACAGTTTTATTTCCTATTTTTTAATTTTGTTTTCGGATAAACATATTCGAAACATAAATCTGTTCAGTAAAACAATGGGATAAATTTTTTGCCAAAAATAAATTCGAAATAGAAAAAAGAAGAAGTAGACTTTTCTATTTCTGGAACAGAAACAAAAAAAAATATTTTTCTCAATGCTTACTCCGTCTCTCCCTTGCAAGCGATCTCCCTTGCTCTCGCGTTCCTACTGCCGGACGCCCATCGCTTGCTGTCGATTGCCATCTGCAAGTCACCAATCTTGAATCCCAAATTGCCGTTTGCCATTCAATGGATGCCATTTGCCATGTGTCGGCCCTTGGCCACCGTCCCTACGCCGTCGTTTGCCATCCTTAGGTTGCCGTTAGTTGGCCACTGTATGCCGGTCCTTGGCCGTCATTCAATTCATCGGTTGCCATCCACTAGTCTTCGATCCTTGGTTGACGTTTGACCTCCGCCATTCAGCGGCCGTCTGCTACAATTCACAATTAGCATGCCGCCAATCGTTGTCTGTCAGTTGCCCAACCGTAGAAATCTTATGTTGTTATTAAACGAATTTTTGTTATAGGAATAGAAATTTTGTGTCGCTATCAAACGCGTGTCTTTATTCAAAAACTCATCTAGAAAATAGAAATACAAAAATCTATTTCCACCTTGAAATAGAACTGGAAAATAGAATCACTGCCATTTGTGTCCCAAGTGCAGTGTTGGGGGAGCTTGTGCTTGCGATGCCTTTAGGCGGCCAGGCTTGGTGGCGGTGATGTGTTTGAGCGCCGAGCCGGTTGGACGCGACAATGGGCGGCGGTGCTAGAGTTTTTGTGTTCATAAGAATTAAGTTATTCTGCGTTGAAAAATGAGGAACGAATGTCGACGTGGGGAAGCATTCTGACTGTTTGATTGGACATGCAAGATGCCAACTTGAACACCAAACGGCAGACAATTGGCATTAAGCTGAACATCAGCAATTTCTTTCGTTTTTTTTATTTAACAAAGGATGATATTGAACCAAATTTGAAAAACTTTAATTACTAAGTCGAATAAAAAAATTTAGGGAATATATTGGAAATCGAACAAAGTTCTGGATGGTACGACATTAATATTAATTCACGATAGGGAACAACGTGCATCTTCAGTTACAATTTAGACTGAATCTTTCCTCTGCTCCTTCGATTTTTATTTTCATTTTTCAAAATGAGATGACGACCTTGGATATGTCAAGTGTAAGGTAAAAGTGAAGTTAGTAAAGAGTTTATAAAACCTTTTGATTTCTCAATATCAAGTGTAACAATACATAAAACGCGTCATCAGTTTTGAGCCTAATTAGTGTGAGTCGGAGAATAGTAGTCACTCAATCTTAGTTAGCATTCTTAAGACTAAAGAGCCTGGCAAAAAAGAAAGAGAACTCTCCGTTCTCGATTCTTTAGGAGTTGCCATCCACGCCATAATAATCTCCTAAAATGCTGGATGACCGCCGTCTCGCCACCGACATAAACTTTCTCGACAATCTCGGCTGCCGCCATCACCCCATTGGAATCAAGAAGCCGACCATTTTTGCCCGCTTCTACGGATAGCACAAGTAGCAGGGAGACCACCACCAAACTTACCCATCACCGCTACTAGGCTTTGACCCCCTCGATGCCTTCTCTCTATAATGGAAACCGTGTGCTTAAAATCAATTTCAAAGACTTGAACGAGTCAAAGTGTAAGGACACCCTGTGGCGGCAACGGTGCAGTCCGACCGCCGGCGAGGATTAAACGTCCCTCCCTAAGCCCATTGAAAGCAGTTGTAGTCGCTTTGCCGCCACCGATGGCATTTCCTTCCCTACATACACGATGAAAGAACTGACACACGAAAATGAGCCCAGAGACTATATGTGGCCATCCGGAACCGTCTCGTTAATCGGCCCAGAATCAGCCCGTTGACCGGACCCATAGTTCCGAACTCAAACCGTGATCGGCCTTCAAGGGCCGATTCCGATTTCATATTATTCGGAACCGGATTAAAAAAAAAAGGGTATAGTCGCCTCGGCTCTTCAGGCCATCCATACCTTAAACAAAAAAAAAAAAAATTCTTATTCGGAATCGACTCGGAACCGCCGGTTTCACCTTTTCAGGAACCGGAACCGGCCGTTCCCCGTGGAACCGCCCACGTCTGACCACATTGATGATCTGATACGACGGTGCGTTTCAACTTTATTGAAGTCTGTCGAGAGCAGCTAAACGTTGTCGTTTGGCTTTTCCGGCAGAACCAGAATTGTCTTCCCCCGTCACCATCTCCAGGTTGTGTATGCTCGAGCAGAACGGCTGATCTCCGGCTTCTTCACCCCCTCGTCGCCACCACCACGATGTGGAGGAGCTTCCTGAATTTCTCTTCCACGAGAAAACTCCTCTCTTCGTCATCGTCGTCTCCTTCAACCCATCACTCATTCTACAGTGTCGCCTCTCGACCGCTCCAGTCTCTCCCCCAATCATCCTCATCCCGCTCCGTCGCAGAGCCACCGTCGCATCCTAATCCGTCGGTTTCGGCGACATCGGGGTTGGGGCTTATCGGCGGAGCCGATGGAGTCAGGGGTTTTGCCTCCTCTTCTCCCGCTGCTGTCGCTGCCACTGCCTTCGACGTCTCTTCGCTCGCTTCCTCGAGGGCGAGGGACGCGGCGGACTTGGCTCGTCACTATGGGCGGTGCTATTGGGAGCTGTCGAAGGCTCGCCTTAGGTGAAGCGTCTATATTAGCTCTTTCTGGTTTTTTAATTGGGAATTTTGCGATCTGGATTTGCTTTTCTGAGTAATTGAGTGAAGATGTTCTTGGTTTGCTATTTCGATTGTTGGTTTTCGAAATTTGGTTAGCTTGAACGACTTGCCTGGGTTGCCGTTGACCTGATGACTGCCCTGGGTGGTTCTCTGCATTTTGTTTAGCTCCTGGCTTCAATTTTCACCAAAACCACGGCACAGTTTTTATGGACGAAAACTGTCGTCTTCATGCTTTTATTGGATGTTTTATAATTTGTGATCTGTTATGCGGTGATCCTATGTTACAAAATGCTGCTGCGGAGCATTTAAGGATGTGTGTATGCTTGAGAATGCACTAAATTTGATTTACTATTGGTTCTTGGGTGTTAGCTATATCTGGAAACGTAATGAGAGAAGCAGTGAATACTCGTCCATACAAGTGAAGTCAACAAAATCATGTTGATTGTCTGCTAGTAATGATAATTCTTGCTGCCAATTTGGTTATGAAGGCCTAATAATTTTCTTAACTAGGACGTCACTCAAATTATGATCCATACCAATAGACATTTCAATCTACTTCCACGTTTAGTACTCTTATCATTCAAGTCTTCGTTAATTCATTTGGACCCCTTTATTAAGCTGCAATGCTGGCCTTTAAATTTTATACAAAGATGATTCTTCTGCGATGGCTTGGCTGGTGACCTGACGATTTGCCTTTGTGAAGTTTTCAGTTTTACGAGCTACATATGCTGGTCTTGTCATTCTATTTAGAGTCCTCCACCAGATATATTGGTATTCATCCAAACTACTTAACAAAGCATAAACTGTTCCTTGAGAAATGGTTCCACTTAAGTTGTATCCATATTATATCAAGCTTTAGTGTTTGCCAACCAACCCATAAGGTGGTGCTTGGATGCTTACCCCGTTTGCACGGTTATCAAATCGTTTGATTCATGCATGATAGAGCTGAACCATATGCTGCGGTTACTCAGGAATCCCTGGTGTTACTGAAAGAACCTTTTTAGTGGTTACAGTCGATTGATACCTGCGATATTATTTTAGGGAAGAGACAATTGTCATGTTAGTCATAAACTTTTCTCATTCTGATATGTTCCTCGATTTATTCGTGCATTGTAGAACTGAGAGAGACTTTTCTCATTCAGATATGCTCCTAGATGTATTTGCTAATTGTAGAACTAAAATCTCTTTCTCTCTCTCTAGTTTGTTGGTAGTTGCTACCTCTGGAACTGGTTTCGTTCTTGGGAGTGGAAGTGCGGTTGACATTCCAGGGCTTTGCTGGACATGTGGTGGCACCATGATGGTAGCAGCTGCTGCAAACTCCTTGAATCAGGTAGGTATTTCCATATAGTTCTTATTGCTGTGATGATTTGCTATCTGCTCTTTTAGTGAACTGTGGAGTGGAGACTTTTTCTGGTTAACTGATGATTTAATACGAGGCCTTTATCTCACATCTCCTCTTAGACAAGAGCATGACCCTGAAAGTGGACATTTAGCATTTCATTGAAGATTCTTTCTGTTACATACAATGCGTTTATATGTGTAATGTCTGGAGTTTAATGAGAGATTCTTGTTCCATTCCATGATGTTTTACGTATAAGTAAACCAAAAGGTGAAAAGGTTCGAAGAGACTAAAATCCTGCTTGGAAGATAATTCGATCAGGCTCCAAAAGGTCCTATCAAAGAATCAAGCATGTTGCATGTATCATCTGACCCATAATTACTCACTACAAGACTTTCCCTTCATTGCTAGTCTCTTCACGCATAACTGTTTCTTGTAACTGAGTGATTCACAAAAGTAAAGATTACCCAATTTATTTGGTTTGATCATTAGCAAACAAAGTGCTCTCTCTCTCATTTTTCCAGAAAAGCAAACTCCGTAGAAATAAAACCTTTCCTGAGGTAATATATTTAAACCAAAGTTCTGTTGCTGATAGATCTCTAAACCTTGAATAAAATCCTGAACTGATTAGCAAATAACTCCTAGCAATGAATTCACCAAGGGCCCTGGAACCTTGTTGTTCTTCCACACCTGTAGGCTGTAGCAAAAATGGCATCTTTGAATGAAACTTTAAGTTTTTTTACTTAGGGTCTGTTTGTGGTGATTTTTCACTTGTAACTTTCTATTGGTTTAAATTGTATGGTTTTCACAATTTTAATTTCGTTTCACTCTTAACATTTAAAATCTTTCAAAACATTCAAATTGACATGATGGATCATCAATTAATTTTTTCGTAGTTTGTAAGAATTTTAACTTTTTTTTTGTTGGAGGGGGGGTTCAAATTTTGGGATGAAAGTAAGTAGTAGTGAAAGGTACTTGTTATGCTTTGGCAAACAGGCCCTTGAATAGGAACAGAGAGCAGTGGGTCTGTACTAGCATTGGGAGTTAGCTTGAGGATTATAGGGGAACTCATGCGTTAGCAAGCATTGGCTTTCTTTGTGCCTCTTTTGAGCTGAATGAAGTTTTTAACTGATATGAAGAACTCAAAAGATTGCCACATGAGAGATGCCTGCAGCTTTATTGAAAGTCTAAAGTTCACGAAGGCCGCAAGGTCAGTTCAGAAAAGAAAAGGAAAAAGAAGAAAGAAAACCTCAACTTGAGGACTATTTGCGTCCTTTAGAGTCACATGGAAGACAGTCTTTCAGAGGAAAATCTCAGGGACCTGGACTATTGCTTGCAAAGATATGCAAATTGTAACCAATAGGCTTTAAAAGCGTAGACTAATGAATTAGTTTTATGTACAACACCAATCTGGTCATATATTATTTACTTCCTTGTCACACTGCTCTTGATTGGTTGGGACAAATGTTTTTAAAGGGAAATAGATAACATGTTTGAATGGTTATGCTTACCTGTCATTTTTAAACGAGTGGATGCATCTACAATGAGTTCTTTAGTATTGATATGGTGGTCCAACATATTTAATTATCAAATCCAAGTTAGGCTCAAAATCCAAATCAGCTTATGGATATTAGATTCTAGGAACATAGTAATTATCACACTCAATTCCAATCATTTAGCAACTGAACTGGTTAATCTTGATCGAATTGACTGGTAACCAAATTCAGCATTTCTTTTCTGATTTCTATTCACATCGTCAATTAGAATTTTTTCATGTTGAACTTAATTGATTTGCTATTTGATTCACAGTTCGAATTGTGGGTTGTATGATTCCGACAACCTCACTTGTAGTATCTGCTGACCTTTATTGCCAACCAAGAAGGAAAGTAGTTGTCTTTAATGAGAAGATCACGTGATGTTCACTTGTCTGTCCCTGATTAATTTCAGGTTATTGGCTGCTTTTTACTATAGGTAATGTTAAGTTTTGAATTGTTATGAGCTTAAAAAGAGGGTGAAACCGAGGTGTAAAATTGAGATGAATAGTTTGGAACTGTTGACAGCCAATCCTTTCTTTTAATACGATGTGTAGAATAGTATAATCTGTCGAAAGAAAGTTTCTAAATCTATGTGCCTTGTTAATTAGGTGTTTGAGATAAACAATGATGCTAAAATGAAGAGAACAAGGCAAAGACCTCTACCTTCGGGGAGAATATCTGTACCTCATGCAGTTGCTTGGGCATCTACCGTTGGTGTGGTTGGGACTACATTATTGGCATATAAGGTGACCGAATTAATTGCCCTGGAATTGTTAATTTGGACTCAGAATATCATGCTTCTCTTTCACTTTGTCATTTCAATATGCTTGGAGGACTAATTTGACTGTCCTGTTGACAAGGTTGTTTCAGACTAATGCATTGGCTGCGGGATTTGCTGCTTCCAATCTCTTTCTTTACGCTTTTGTATACACTCCACTGAAGCAGATTCATCCTGTAAATACTTGGGTTGGAGCTATTGTTGGTGCCATTCCACCCCTTCTTGGGTAATCTTATCTTCTCTCTTGCCTTCTCTATGCAATTGAGTTGATCTGCTTACATTGTTTCTGTAAATAAGTTTAAAAGTCAATTCTTAATCTTCACGTATGGAATACAAACGATTCTTACCTAAATGATCGTCGTGCTGTATGGACTGTCGTCATAGCTATAGGAAACTCCTATATGTGATCAGAGCTTGAATCTTGATCTCAGTTGGTCTTACACCAGAATCTTGACTTTTCATTATAATTAATGTTAATCTCTGATTGGACCAGTCCATCCAACAAGGGCCAGCTTGGACGCATGAACTGTTAGTATTAAAAAAACCCGGATCAAACAGGTGTTTATCTGACGAAACTAAAGAAAAGTTCGGCTTTGGAGGTGTTTTTCCCAAGAATGTCACTGTTTAAGCTGCTGTGTACGTATTTTTCTGGCCATGTGTTCCTTTAATATGAAAGAAAATAATTTTGGTTGAATTAGTTCTGGAAAAATATACACGTGCCAAAAAGGAGGAGTGATTTAACCAATGGCTGTGACCCTCCTTAAGGCGAGTCCATATCCTCTGTCTTACTCAGCTTCCACCTCGTTTGTATTCAGTGGTCGAGAAACGAAAATGATAAGAGCATCCCTTTCATAAAAACATACGGATTGGTCCGCACTGCCGCTTTTGCATCGTGGGATATTTGAGAAGATCATTATGAGCCCTCTTATTTTACAACATAGGTTTTAGTGATGACGATGTTAGCCATCGAGAGGTTTTGGAGCCTACTTTGACCAAAGCTGTGCTAAGCTTCAACTTTATAGTATTAGATGCTTGGACTTCTCGGTGTCCCTTCATATGAGAGGAACAAACCCTAAAACCTATGCTGTTAACTACGTAGGGACATGAAATTGCAGCTACATTTATCTCTTGTCTGAAAGAATGGATTATCCATCTAATTTTGGGCAAGGGGACAAGGTGCAGACTTGAGCCTGAGATGGGTTGGAAGAGTCTGGAATGTTGGAATTTCTGGATTGTGAGAGGGCTATATTATATTTGACACATAATGTTTTTGGCACGAGTACGTCTGATTCTCTGATCGAGAATCATTGGTGATTTTTACTTTGGAGGACAGCGCAACATGTATAAGATGGATTTGATGGTGACAAAATAATAATGTGCTGCTATTGGTGATTGGTTATAGGTGTGACTAATAATAGTTTTCAATCTCGGGTATTTGTTAGATAAGAAAAGTACTTTTAAACCAACAAATGCTGTTCAGATATTATTGCTGTGATCACCTAAGCCATCACCTTCTCATTGAACACTCCTCCAAAACAAAAATCACGAATGACTTCTTGATCAAGAATTAAACTACTTTAAGGTGGATCCCCAATACTTTTCTTAAGTTGTTGAGGTTAGTGTCCCTCTTCGGTTCTTATATGATGAAACTTTTTAATCATCTATGCATTATTTGCAGCTGTTATGTATTTTATATATCAGACTATACATTAAAGCTTCCGGATGATATCAGACTATACATTAAAGCTTCCGGATGATATCAGACTATACGCTAAAGCTTCCGGATGATTTTTTTTGCATTTCAGTTGGGTTGCAGCTTCTGGTGAAATTTCTCTTAACTCGATGATTCTCCCGGCTGCTCTCTATTTCTGGCAAATACCCCATTTCATGGCTCTGGCACACCTGTGTCGTAATGATTATGCTGCTGGAGGGTATGTCCATGTCATTGATAAATATTTGTGCGAAAATTTATTGGTTCATTCAACATTCGACATTGACTCTCTCATCATGCTTTAAGATTGTTGAGGTCATGCGAACTTGTTTTGAAACTTGTATTTGGGGCCTTCATGAAGATACAGAAAAACACTTTCAGTTTTGGTGTTCGTGGAAGTTTCTGCTTCGCAGCTGAGTGTTGGTACTAGGTATTTTGTGGTAAAAGCTGATTTATCTTGCTGGCTTACTATGTCCTTTTTTCCCTTGCATGTTAGGTTCAAAATGCTATCCCTTGACGATGCTTTGGGCCAGAGAACTTCTTTAGTAGCTTTAAGGAACTGCCTCTATCTGGTTCCTTTGGGATATTTAGCCTATGAATGTGAGTCCCAGAAATCTTAAGACTTTTATACTTTCTGCATGTAATTTTGCACTCCTCATAGTTAAATTCTGTCAGATTGACCAATACACACACCTTTCTCAAGTAAGCTTATATGCACCTTTCTCAAGTAGGCCTTTGATTTCTATCCCCCCCCCCCCCACCCCCCCCCCCCCCCAACCCAAAATAAAATAAAATAATAATAATAATAATAATAAGTAGGGCTTTGATGCAATCTTTAACCTTTTGTTGGACCTTTCCTTTCTAAGGAAACGAGTTTTCCCATATAAGGTGGTAAATGGGGACAGATTTTCTTTTTAACTGTATTGACTTGTCCAGCTCAAAATTGTACATATGTGAAAAATAAAAGAAAATTCTAGATATTATGTGCTCCAAACCCCCTTGCCGGTCCAAAAAGAAGTGGAAAACTTCCTCAGCTTTGTCCTTTCCCGATGCTATAGATCTCTCGTTGACAATCTCTGCTTAGGTTTCATGGGACTTTCATATTACTATTTACTAGACTAAAGTCGTCGTTCTACCTCTTCATTTAACAGGGATTATGAACTGTGATTTAGACGATTCTTTGTGCTATGCTATGTGGATGGGCTGGAACTAAATTACTTTTAAGTAGATATACAACTGTCAGGTGGATTTATTGGATGTGTCAATTATAATCTAGATAATATCTTTCTCTTCAATCTCTTTGTAGGTGGTTGTTTTCTTTTTTAAAAGTCTTCGCAGTTTCCTTTTGACACTTGTGTATGTACCTGGAAGGAAATCTACTAGTCTTATAGCTTGAGAGATGGCAATTTAATTTTTGCTGCAGGGGGTTTAGCATCCGAGTGGTTCTGTCTAGAATCAACACTCCTTACGCTTGTGATAACTGCTACAGCATTTTCATTTTATCGGGACCGTACCATGCAGAAGGCAAGAAGAATGTTCCATGCGAGCCTCCTGTATCTTCCTGTATTTATGTCCGGGCTTCTCTTTCACCGTCTCTCAGATGATCGTCTAGATCTCTCAGGGAGCAACTCACTGGAATATAACGAGCTCTCATCTTCTCCGGAAACTCCATTAGAAGAAGAAAGTTCCAGTAGAAAGAAGATTGCTTCGAGGACACAAGCACGACCGCCAGTTGCATATGCATCTTATGCACCCTTTCCTTTTCTGCCTGCTCCTTATGCTGGCCCTCATTGAATCCGAGTCCTCCATTTTCCATATTTTTGTAGAAAATCCTTGCTGTAATTTGTGCAGATTTTTTCATGGAAATCCCGAATAGATCTGAATAATGTTGGGTTTGGAAGAAGTTCAATTATATGTAGATACTGATTATTTTTGTGCTTTGGGGGGGTGGTGTGGCACTTTCTGTTGTTGCCTTTTCGTGGTGAGGGGTGCACTCTCTGTTGTTGCCTAAGGATTATAGGCTTGTGACTTCGATTACCGACTGGTTTTTATTTGACGAAGGGGAATGTACATGTCACCCTGGAATTTCGGGGGAGAGTAGTCCTTTTGGCGTCTTCTGTTGAGCTGGTCTATGCCGTGCACACTTTTTGGGATTATTTTCCATTGGTATTCTATCTTATGTTCATTCCAGGAAAAAAAAATGTTGTAGTGAAAGCAGAAAAAATGTTAAGAGGACGAGAAAACTTCATAGAAAAGGACGAAAGGCAAGAAGAGAAGATGCAATTGACTACGATGACCGACAATAGACCGCTGATCTTTAACTATGCCAATGGTCTTACCCTCCCATATGCTGAGGAAGCACTTTCTATATCGCTTGATCTAAACCAGATGCGCTTGTGTGTGTGTCTATGTGCCTCGAACGTATTCCCAGAGCTGAACTGTTAAAGCTTCTTCCCGATATTTCGATTACCAATTATGGGAAGAGGAGAGAATAGAACGCTCAATTGGGGAACCAATGTTTACTTAAAAGAGAGAGACGATACAGTTATTTCTAAGCTGCTCCCATGTACAGGAGGAAACTCGTTCTGTTTTCTGACAATCACGGAGATGTGGCCAAATCCTAATCCCCTATGTGCTTAATGGAGAAAATCATTCACTCATTTGATCAACAAGCCTTGAGACGCTCTATTATTTCAAGAATTCAGAAACTGAAAATTATTTTTGGGATACAGATTGCTAGATACAGATCTGAAAGAGATTTTAAGGCGAATACCACACGAGGAGAAGGTATTTATAGGAGGAGATCTACATGGACATGTCGATCAGAATAGTGGAGTTTTTAACAGAGTTCATGGAGATTTTGGAAATGAGACTAGAAATGAGGCTGGCGAAGACATCTTGAGTGTGTCATTAGCTTATGATTTGATGTTGACAAACACATTTTTTAAGAAAAGAGTCACATCTGATCACTTTTCGCAATGATCAAAATTGTAGCCAGATTGATTTCTTTCTTATCAAAAGAGAGTATAGAGCATCGTATGTAGATTGTAAGGTATACTCTGGTGAATGTGTAGCTACACAATATAAGTTGGTGGTCTTAGAGATTCGGTATAACAAAGTACAGAAAATGAAGAGAATTGCGCAGCACCCCAGAGTAAGATGGTGGAAGTTACATGAGGAGAAACAAACATAATTCAAAGAAAGACTGTGGCGATTGGAGGGCAAAGTAAATATGATGTGGCTGGCGATGTCTAACTGCATTCAGATAGTGACAAAATGGGTGTGAGGGGAAACTAAATGGAATGGGCATCAAATAAAGAAAATTTGGTGGTGGAATGAAGAGGTGTAGAAGGCAATTAAGCAAAAGAAGGAGTGCTTCAGATGCATATATAAATGTCCTAATGAATAGAATTTGCAAAAGTTTAGATTGACGAGAAAAAGTGCCAAGAAAGTTATGCGAGATGCCACAAGCAAGGTTTTCACCGATATGTACAAAAAAAACTTGAGAGTAAAGAAGGAGAAAAAGGCATCTATAGACTTGCAAAGTCAAGGGACAAGAAAAATAAAAACTTGACATAAGTTAGATGTATCAATGATGAAAATCAAATATTCTTAATATGAGATGAAGACGTTAAGAGCAGTTGGATGAGCTATTTTAACAAATTTTTTAATGAGGTGAGCGATAGAAGTGAGGTGGATTTGGAAAATGCTTCTGATGATTTAAATAGAATGTTTGTGCATAGAATTAAAACAAAAGAAGTTAGGGATGCATTAAAAAAGATGAAGACTAGTAAAGCCTTGAAACCTGATGGTATTCCTAATGAAGTGTGGAGATACTTAGGGGATGTAGCAATAAGTTGGTTGACTAGTCTTTTTAATAAGATACTCCAAACTAATAAGATATCTGATGAATGGAGAAAGAATATACTTGTGCCTATATACAATAACAAAGGCCAGAATTGTTCTAACTATAGAGGCATCAAGCTTATAAGCCATACAATGAAGCTGTGGGAGAGAGTTATTAAGCATTGTTTGAGAATATAGATCAAGATTTCTGTTAATCAATTTGGATTTATGCTAGGAAGATTTACCACGGAGTCTATTTTCTTGATATAACAATTGATGAAGAGATATCGAGAAAGAAAGAATTATCTCTATGTGGTGTTTATTGATCTCGAGAAGGCGTATGATAGGGTTCCAAGAAAGGTTTTGTGGTAGACTCTTGAGAAGAAAAAAACTACCTTCAAAATATGTAGAGGCAATTAAGGACATGTATGATGGTGTTACTACATGTGTGAAGACTTGTAATAGCACATCAAGTTATTTTTCAATCACAGTAGGCTTACATCAAGGTTCTGCTTTGAGCCCTTAACTTTTTGCCCTGGTTATGGATGAGCTAACAAAAGATATTCAAGATGAGATGCTGTAGTGTATGCTATTTGCAGACGATATTGTGCTTATTGATGAGACCAGAGCTAAGATCAATGCTAAATTAGAAGTATGGAGAAACACATTAGAGTTTAAAGGATTTACGCTAAATTGAAGTAAGACGGAATACTTGAAGTGTGAGTTTGACACGGTAGGAATAGTGGATTAAGAAGCCGTAAATATGCTCGGACAGGAGGTACCCAAGAAAGATATTTAGATATCTGGGATCAATATTGAAAAAGGAAGGAGAGATTGATGAGGATGTAAGTCATAAATCAGAGTAGATTGGATGAAATGACGCAGTGCATCGGGATTTTTGTGTGATCGCAAAATTCCTCTTAGGTTAAAAGGAAAATTTTATAGAATAGCAGTCAGACTTGCCATGTTCTACGGAGCTGAATGTTGGTCAGTACAAATGAAACATGAGCATAAAATTGGAGTAGCGAAAATGAGGATGTTAAGGTGGATGTATGGTCATACAAGGATTGATAAGATAAGGAATGAAGAGATTCGATGAAAAGTTCGAGTAGAACTGGTGGCGGAAAAAATGAGAGCATAAATTGAGATGGTTTAGGCATATCCTCCGAAGGCTCTTATATACACCAGTACGAACAGAAGTTTGCTATCGAGAGCATAACACGAAGAAAACAGAAGTCAGTCGAAACTTGCTTGGGGGAAAAGCAGTAAAATAATATTTAATGGAGTTGGAAATAGATTGGCGTACGGTTTGTCTTAGAACGGAGTAGAGGAAGGCTATTAGTGTTGTGGATGGGTAATGTATAGATAGATACATAGTTTATTTATTTTTACACATTTATCTCTTTTCTCTCGATTAATTCTGCTTTTATTTTTATGATTTTTTGGTGTTCATCGATCGCCGATCCCAACTAATTTGGAATAAAGGTGTTGTTGATGTTGATGTTGATAGATACAGATTGCTAGTGGGGCGACTGTGTTTTTTTTTTTTTGGTAAAGTTGGGGCGACTTTTTTTAATTTCTACAGAATCGTGAAGATGAGTTCTCCTTTAAAAGGAAGCAAAAGAAGAAGTGCATGTCGGAACATAAGTTTTTCCTAAAATATGAAGATGGTCATCCTTGACTTGGTGCTCTTAAAGAAGATAGCGGTAAATACCAATGATTAGTTTCTTAGTTTGCTCTAGAGTGGTAGAAGGCGCTCAAGTCTTCGGTTTTCCTAACAATCATGATGATGTAGCCAATTCCTAATCTCGAAGAGAATGCTTGTTGAACAGAAAAGATCATTCACTCATTTGATTAACAAAGGCTCATGACGGCCTATTATTTCAAGAATCCAAAAACTGGAAATTATTTTTGGAATCCATATTGCCAATGTGACAACAATTTTCCATTTCTGCATGATCGTGAAGATGATTCCTCCCTTAAAAGGAGGCAAAAGAAAAAGTGCTTATATGAACATACGTTTTTCAGAAGATATGATGATGGACATCCATGAATTGGTGCTCTTAAAGAGGCTGACGACAAATACCAACGTTTAGTTTCTTATTCTTCTCCGGAATGGTACAAGGCACTTACATCTTCGGTTTTTTCAACAATCATCACGATGTAGCCAATTCCTAATCCTGAAGAGGATAGTGCTGAACAAAGAAGACCATTCACTCATTTGATCAACAAGAAGGCTCGCGGCACACTATTATATGAAGAATCTAGAATTTGGAAACTGTTTTTGGGATCCCGATTGCCACAGTTTCCTTTTCTAGATGATCGCGAAGATGATTCCTCCTTTAAAAGGAAGCAAGAGAAGTGCTTGTGTGAACATAAGTTTTTAAAAGACATGAAGATGGTCATTCATGAATTGGTGCTCTTCAAGAAGATGACGGTAAGCACCAATACTTAGTTTTTTTTCTCTCCTCTATAATGGTAGAAGGCTCTTACATGTTCGGTTTTTCCGAGAATCATAATGATATAGGCAATTTATAATCCTGAATAGGATACATGCTGAACAGAGAAGATCATTCACTATTAGATCAACAAGGCTCATGAAGCACTATTATTTCATGTATCCATAAACTAGAAATTGTTTATGGGATCCCAATTATTAGTGTGACGATAATTTTCCAACATCGGAGTGCAGAGAGGCCCAAATGTCTAACAGTTTTTGGTCCATCTCTCTATGCCTCAGCACCAGCTCCTTCAGAAGCTTTGAGTCAATGCCATTGCCTGTGTCATTAGTCTGAGTTCCCACATTGAAAAACTCCCCTTGAGTTTTAGCACATCTCTCAGGTGATGAAACTGACTTGCTTAGGGAAACAGCCATGCTAGCAGCATTAATATCCATTTCAATATCCTCCCCTTCAGACTTGACTTCTTGTGGGATTCCCTCTTCACTCAATATGAAGTCAGAGATATTGACTCGTTCAATTCCTTCTTCCTGTTGTTGTTTTTCTTCCTTCTCCCTTTTTGCTCTCTCTTTTTCTTCTCTTTCCTTCTCCTCTCTCTCTTTCTCTTTTGCTTCCTCTGCTCTTCTTTTCTTCTCTTGCTGCTCCAATTTGCTTGCAGTGCCATCTCCATAGGTTGACTTCACTATTGCCTACACTAGATCTTCTAGTTCCGTTTCACTTTTTGAGTTGTTAGAGTCATGTTCTCTTTCAATTATTTCAAGCAATATTATGGCAAGCTTTCTTTTTTTGATTGCTAATTTGGCAGGCTTGTGAGCCACCATTTTTATCATCATCTTTCGAGTGGATTCTGATGATGGTCCTATTGGTGTAGCTTTTTGAGTTTTCTCTAGATTCAAGCTCTGAGTAGCTTGTTCGGTTTCTTTCTCTAAGAGGTCTACTATATTCTTCTTTCTATCATTCCACTATTCATCCTCAAACTTACAACCCATCTTAGTAAGCATGGTCTCACAATGATTTCTTGAGGCAACTCTATTAATTTAAGATCTAACGGACTACAATCCTCAAGTATTCAAAAAATCTACTGATCAGGGATCCATATGGTAGCAGTCCTTTGTTCTTCCTTGCTGTCTTCCTCATGTGCAGAAAGATCAAGTGTGGAAGAGAGAAAGATTTTCCATTCAGAATAGCCCAAATGAGTTTTGACTCATACCTTGAGACATCAGTTTTAGAAGATCCCTTAGGCCTAAGACAATTCATGACTATTTTGTGCAGAATGACAATTCTCAGAGGAAAATGGTGTGGTGGTGTTCAACACGAGGCTTGTTGGCTCTAGACAAATTTGGATTACCAGAGAGTTTTTTGTAGACATCTTCATCAAAAATGAAAATTTTTGTAAAGGTAGAAAGCTCAGTTTGAAGAATGTCCGCAAGGTCTGTAGCACACAGAATGATCTTTTGTTCACGAAAAAAGAACTAGATTGCATCTCTATCAATCATTGTAAAGTATGAGTAAAAATATGCAGCCAATTCAGGATAGCATGGAGTGTTTAAAGAATAAAATGAGTGCAGTTGTAGGTTTGTGAGAAGGTAAAGAATTTGTAAACCATTCCTCTCAAGAAAGGCAGAATCAATAGGTCTATTAGGCATGACTCCTTTAGCTAGCAGTGACTCATAACATTTCTTATGATTTTCTGTTCTAAACAGTTCATCTGCATTTTCTTCGTCATTTAAGAATTTCATTACCACATGCTGAAAATGGGCATACGTTGCATCATCATTATCTTCCCTCAAATGGTTACTAACAGATATCTCCTCCTCAACAGTTTCTTCATTAATTTGAACAGAAGGTTCACCAACTTTCTCTTTTCCCTTTTCAGAGGATCTAACTTTCTGAGTTTCATTGGTCACTTTGGTGACTTGCCAAATCTCTAACTAGGTTAATATTTCATTAAACTTATGTATTTCTCCTTCATCGAAGAAACCATTTTCTCGTACAAGTTCAACAATGTCATGTTCAAGTCTTTCTTGAAGCCTCACAACCTTAATCAGATTAGACGTAGCTCCAGCGAGAATGATTCTTTTATCAACATGCAGATTAGCTTTTTCCTCAAGTGTTTGAGTCACCTTTTTTTGTCAAGCGATCCTGTAGTTTCTTCTTTCTTCTTTCTTCTTTCAATTATTTCATGAGATCCTTAAAATTTGATTCCTGCAACCAGCTTTTCTACTTCTTTTCTTCCTTTCTCTGCTTCATCCTTTTTGGGTCATTCGATGAGGTCATAAGAGGTAGGAGCATCGCTTGCGATTCAAGCCAACCAAATCTACGGGTGTTGGTCAATGGAGTTTTCTTCACAGGTGAAACCTTAGGCACCATTGTCGCTAGATGAATGAAAGGATTTTGATCGTGAAATTTAGGGTTTCTGTGAGAAATCGTGAAATTGCTGTTTGGGAAGATTTGTATAGGTTTATGTGACAGAGTGTTTCCTTTGAGTTTTGAGAAAGGAGGCCGGTTCAATTTTGGCTTTTGTCTTTTAAAATTTTAGAAACCGTCTTAAAAAAATATTTGAGAAGATGTGAGAAGTTAATTTTGGAAAGTTTATATTCAATCAACCAATTAGATCAACCAATTAAATCAATCAATCACGACAATCAACACAATCAACACAATCATAATATTTGCAGAATATTTAGAGAGACTGTGATGAAGCGTATCTTATTTGTTGCCAAAAATATAACTACTTACGCGTAAAAAATTTGAATGATCAAGCCTTTAGTCGTTTCCTATCAGAAAATGTCATCTTCTGATGATCCTTTAAGTTTTGAGTTCCTTATAGTCATTGAGCTTCTTTAGATGAAACTTTGGCATCCTTTGCTTCTTCTAGATATTACATTATGCTTAGAAGCAAATTCTTTCTGTCTAAAAAACAGCTGGAATAGGCATCATAGTAATACCTAATTCTTGTCTGATATATTCAAAAGTGTTCTTATCAAGTACTATGTTGAATATGTTAGCTAATTGATAAACAACAAATTGAATGTTAACGTCACCATTATGCACATGGTCATGAATGAAATGATGCTTAATTTCAATATGCTTAGCTCGTGAATGCAGAATTGGATTCTTGGTGAGGTTGATGACACTTGTGTTGTCATGCCCCGAACTTGTTGAGCGCGCGAACATCCCGTCCAGCCGTTCATTAAACATTTTACTCTAGGATCTAACAACCAATATCATATGCACTGGAAGTAACGTACATGCAGAAGCGATGCCTTCTCCACTCATAAAGAATAAATACAACCACATCCGATGACTCAGGACAGATGCCTCAAATTACCTTAACTAATTATCTAAAAGACCAATTCATTATATTCACCAATCAATAATACAATCTCAATATTAAAAAGGGCAAATCTATTCAAAAGACAAATGGGCCAGCTATCTCTTCAAGTGCCACTCCTTGGCAAGTTCATGCTAACCCCGCCTGGAACTTGAAAAATGAAGCCCCCCACTAGGGTGAAATATAAATCTCAGTAAGGTGGATCCTAATCCTAGGTTAGACCGACCGTTCACTTAGGCAGTCATTTATCCCAAAACATCAAACTCATGAACATGTAGGTGCCTCAAGCACCATTCCATAAAACATCAACATGCGGGTGACAGGCATACAATAGTGACCTCAAGTTCCACTCAGGTAATCATATCCACTCAGCCTGTCACTTCACTACATCCACTAATCTTCGTTTGCCTCAAACTCTAGCCCACGATTAGATCGCATCAGGCTTGGTCCTCGTAAACGCATTAGACCGTCATATGCAACTTGCGTAAACGCATCAAGTTCCGATAAATTTCCAAGCAAAGCTCATTAACTCATACTCCGTCCCGCGATTAGATCGCATCAGGACCATGGCTATCTCAACCCTGCGACCTCGTCGCATCAGGGCGCCATTCAGCCATAACTTCACCCCACGATCTTGTCGCATCAAGGTATCAACTCCTGCCCCGCGTCTTGTACGCCTCAGGGCTTCTTCGTCCCGTGAATATCATCATATTAGGACCATGGCTATCTCAACCTCGTGATCACATCGCATCAGGGCGCCACATCGTATCACCCCGCGAACTTGTCGCATCAGGGTATATATATCTCCTGCCCCGCGTCTCATACTCTTCAGGGCCTCTTCGTCCCACGAATAATTCGCATCAAGACCATGGCTATTTCAGCCTCGTGATCTCGTCGCATCAGGGCGCCACGCAACATCGACTCCACCCCGCGATCTTGTCGCATCAGGGTATTCTCACACCTCCGTCCCGCGAATAGTTCGCATCAGGACTGTGGCTATCTCAACCTTGCGATCTTGTCGCATTAGGGCGCCACATCTCCTCAACTTTACCCCGCGAACTCGTCGCATCAGGGTATATATATCTCCTGCCTCGCGTCTCATACGCTTCAGGGCCTCGCCATGCCACACTTGTACCGTGATTTCCAAATAGCTCTCCATACAAGACGACATGTGCAATTCAAGCACAACTCAAGATACATGGCATGCAAAGCGGATCAAATGAACTCCAGACTTGGCAAACAACTCAGGCATATCCAATACCACACACGATCATCCTATAACTTATTAGGATATAACAAAGGAGATTCCCTTAGACAAATCTTCTTAATTCAATCAATTCAATTCACGACTCACCCAATTGAATCCAATCTTCCAAGCATAGGATTATAAATTCCCTTACCTTTGATTTGGCAACCCAAGTTACTTCTCTTGGACCCTCAAGGTCTCGGCCAACCATGGTTAAAGGTCAATCCACCGCATAACCTAGCATTTCCAATCAATTAGTCAATTTTTATGCCCAATTCCCTTAATTCATAAACCATAAACCTTCAATGCATAACCCTCATCCTCTTAACATGCCTTAATCATCAATTTGGAGCTCAATTCATTCATCCTCAGCCCCCTCATAGATTCGGTTTGCACAAAATCGAACCGATCCTTCTTGGTTCGGTGCAAACCGAACACATGCAGACCTTAATCAATTCCTAAATCCTTCATTTAATCATCAATCTATCTCTTAACATGTCTATTTAAGGATTTGGGAGGCTTACCAAAGATTTGGAGTCAATTGGTCGCCGAAAACTCAACGAACGTCGCCGGTTCCTCCAAACACAGAATCCGATAATTTTCTGGGAAACATTCACAAGGCTAGTTCGTGGTCAAAACTTAATCAAATCTATCTCAACTTTTTACCACAGATTCATCTACAAGTCTACTAAGTCTCCACGAAATTTGAGCTCAAAAATACAAGATTTCGGTCACTAAGTAGGTCAGAAATCGGACCTACCTCAGATTGAGTTAGTTTCCGTCGACTCTCGGGAGAATCCTTACTCCGGAATCCTGTGCTCCAAATGACCTGATTCCACTTCTAGGAGGTCGGCAAGACATAGATCTTTGTGGTTGTGGTCAGCCGGTGGTCAGAAAATGGCCGGAGATGGCCTTCGTGGCCGGCGAACAGTAACCCCAAAAACTGTCGCCGGTGTAGAAAAGAAGAAGGAAGAAGATTAAGGTGTTCTCTCTCTCTCTCTCTCTCTCTCTTGGTGGTGGCCGAAAATTACAGAGGGAGAGAGAGAGAATGGGCTATATTCAAAGTTTGGTCAAAGAGAAAGAATGGTAGTTGGGTAAAAGGTGATATGACTTCTCCATGGTTGATCTTGTGACACTTGTCCTAGTGTCAATCAAACTTGATCCAATGGCCCTCATTCCTTCTCATTTTCGGCATCTCTTGGGAGGGTGTAATCTCCAAAATGACCTTCTTCAAATGCAAGGGCAAAGCTTTAAACTTGAGGGGCAAAACGGTTATTTTACCCTCGACGTTCAGAACGTCGTTTTTCCCGTTCCGGAAATTTTTGATAAGGCGACAGCCAATCCGAATAATGTTAGAATTCTTGACTTTCCATTTTCAACCTTTCAAGGCTCGTTTTTGATAGTTTTCTCTATTAAACGTGGTTCCAGCCATCCCGAACCGACGGGCGGCTTTTGTAGACATTACGCATATCGACCTCGTGAGTCATATCACATTTAGGGCTCGTCAATTAGTGGCGGCTTTAATTGTCATGTAATTGTGAGAGTCTATCACTAGTTTCCTCGACAATCCTTATGGCCAAAGCGCCATTTCCTATCTGAATTCCCCAAGTCTACGTATCTCGTCTCTCGTTAGCCTTTCCTCTTTAGTCAGTCTACTCGAATTGATCAGGTTCGAGCGGAATATGACTGAAATATATCTCTAGATACACACTCCTCATTATTGAGCCTGAAATTGACTGGAAATCAGAATGTCACATGTGTTGTCGTATTTGATTTTCACATTGTGAGCTTTGACACCAAAGTCTTTCAGTTGTTGCTTCATCTATAGGATTTATGCACAACAACTTCCTAATGCAACATACTCAGCTTCTGTAGTTGATAAAACCACAATGTTTTGCTTCTTGAGGAAACAAGATACTAGCATTGATCCCAGAAGTTGGCATGTGCCTAAAGTACTTTTCCTGTCTAACTTACAATCTGCAAGATCAACATCTGAATATCCATGTAATATAAGATCTGAAATCTTAGGATACGATAGTCCTAAATTAGGATAAGTTCATATGTATTTGATGATTTTTTTATAGCAGTAATGTGTGATTCTTTAGGATATGATTGAAATTTAGCACACATACACACACTAAAAATGATGTTAGGTCTAGAAGCAGTAAGATATAGTAATGAACCGATCATGCTACTATATAGCTTCTGATCAACCCGTTTGCCATGTTCATCCTTGTCTAGTTTGGACGAAGAAGGCATTGGTGATTCAATTTTCTTACAATTTTCCTGACCAAATTTCTTTGTCAATTCAAGAGCATATTTCTTTTGATATATAAAAGTCCTTGTTCGGTCTGATTGACTTGAAGTCCTAAGAAGAATGTAAGTTCTCCCGTCATCCTCATCTCAAATTCATTTTGCATGATCTGAGAGAAATTGTTGCAGAGATTTTCGTTAGATGATCAAAATATAATATCATCTACATATATCCAAATAAGTAATATTTCGTTACCTTCCCTTTTGATAAATAAAGTTGTATCAACTTTGCCTTCCTCAAAACCTTTGTCGGTAAGAAAATTACTTAACCTTTTATACCACGCTTGTGGTGCTTGCTTGTTTGAGTCCATAGAGAGCCTTTTGAAGTCTGTATACTTGATTTGTTCTCTTTGGATCTTCAAAACCTAGAGGTTGTTTAACGTAGACTTCCTCCTTGATATTTCCATTTAGGAATGCACTCTTGACATTTATTTGATATAGTTTAAAGCTATAATAGTAAACAAAGGCGAGTAAGAGCCTGATGGATTCCAATCTTGTTATTGGAGCATAAGTTTCATCATAGTCGATTTCCTCTTCTTGAGAGTAGCCCTTAGCAACAAGGCTTGTCTTATTTCTTGTTACTTTGCTTTTATCATCCAATATGTTTCTAAATGCTCATTTAGTTCCAATAACAGGTTGATTCTTTGGTCTCAGTACCAGTTCTCAAACTTTATTGAGTTTGAATTGATGTAACTCTTATTGTATATCTTCAATTCAGCTTTCATCTTCAAGTGTTTCTTCGATTCTTTTGGCTTCAAATTCAGAAATCAGAGCAAATACGTTCATGACATTCTTTAGTTTAGATTTGGTTATGATTCCTTCATCAATATTACCAATGACTCGATCTATGGGACAATTGGATCTGTATTTCCAGTTCTTCTTTGATTTTTCAAGATGATTCTCAATTGATTCTTCAGCATTTGAATCTTCAAAAGTTGCGATTGGTTGAGTATTTTCCATGTTATGAGAGGACTCATTTGCTTTTTCAGTCTCAGATGATAAGTTTCGCTTCTCATATGATCGACTCTGATCATTTTTCATTTCGCTTTTGGTAGTCATCTTCTGAGTAGTATATTCATCTTCGAATTTCACGTTCATGAACTCTTCAACTGTTTGAGAATTCTTATTGAAGACTCGATAAGCTCAACTTGATGTAGAATATCTCAAGAATACTTCCGCGTCTAATATTTCATCAAACTTACTTGGCCAATCACTTGAGTTCTTAAGAATATAGCATTTACAACCAAATACATGAAAGTATGAAATATTCGATTTCTTTTCTTTGTAAAGCTCATAGGGGATTTTCTCAAGTAATAGTTTAAGAAAGAGGCGATTTATAATATAGCAAGTACAAGAAACTGCTTCAGCCAAAAATAAGATGGAGCTTTACTTTCAATAGGAGAGTTCGTGTCATTTCTTATAAAGATCTATTCTTTCTTTCAACAACTCCAATTTTTTCTAGAGTGTATAGAGATGAAAAATTATTTTGAAAACCATTTTGATCACAAAATTCAGCAAAGTATTGATTTTCAAATTTTCCTCCATGATATGTTTTAATGCTTGAAATTGAGTATCCCTTTTCATTTTGAACTCTTTTAGAAAAGGTTTCAAAATATGAAAATGCATCACTTTTATGTGCAAAAGAGAAGACTCACGTAAATCTAGTATAATCATCCATAATGACTAAACAATACTTTACCTTCAATGCTCTGAGTTCGGATAGGTCTGAAGACATCCATGTGCAACAGTTGCAGAACACGATTAGTTGATGTAGATTTGTAAGAATTTCTTACTTGTTTTCCAAGCGTGCAAGCTTCATAGTACTTAGTCCTCACAAATTTGACATCTGGGAGTCCTCTCACTAGCTTCTTTTTAAAAAAGCTTTGATATTTGTTTGAGGCTTATGTGTCCCATCTTCCTTTGCCAAAGTTTTGGATCGTTTTTTTTTTATAGATAGAAGACATTTTTCTTCCTCAGACGACGTGTCTGGAAGCTACATATTACTATATCTTTGTCCAGTGAATGAAGATTCATTGTTTTGAATTGTGCCTGAGCACTTATTTTTTGCAAAAGAGACTTTGTATTCAATATCGCGCAGTTGGCTAATACTAATAAAATTGAAATTCAAACCATTGACTAATGAAACATCATTAATATAAAGGTTGCCAATCTTCACGATTCCTTTGCCAATGATTGTTCTTTTTGTTATTTTCCTCCAAAGAAAACATTTCCACATTGAACATCTCAAGATTGATGAATTTTATTGCATCTCCAGTCATGTGTCTCGAGCACCCATTATTAAGGTACCATTTATTTTTCCTTTTCATTGGTTCTTGCAATGATCAACGAAACTCAATTTTTTTTTACACCCAAATCTGTTTGGGTCTTTGAGGTTAGCAACATTTCCAATCTAAGAATATCTCGAGTTGGCCTTTTGGTTTTGGAACAGTAACTTTTACAATGTATTGAATCACCACAGTTTGAACATTCGTACAAATTTTGATCTTTAGACTTTACAAATTGTTTTCTAAAATGACTCTTATAAGAATCCTTAGAAGGCCTTCTCTTAAGTCTTTTGTTAAAATCACGAAATTGATTTTTCATATTGCTTTCCTTTTGAAAACCCAGTCCCGATTTATTATAATAAGGGACTTGTATGGAAAGTATATGTTGTAAGGTTTTAGTTCCTGATAAGAATTTCCTGTAAATATTTAAAGTTTCCTTTCTGAAAAAGACATTTTCTTTTTTGAATGGATATTTTTCCCTTTTCAAAGAATTCCTCTCTTTCTTAAAAAGATTTCTGTCCTCTTTCAAAGTTTCATTTTCTTTCTCAAGAATTTCCAATTCCGATTTCAAACGAGTATTCTTATTAGACATGAAATCAGATTTTACGTTTAATCGAGAAAATTCCTTTTCAAGAAAACTAATTTTATCTTTTTGGGAAACGTCTCTTTGTTTAAAAATGGCTACTTCCTTTTTCAATTTAGAAAGTCTTTTGAGAGTAGCTTTATATTCTAAATCTAACTCACACACACACACACACACACACATTCATATATATATATGCAGACACTTCGGAAGAAATGTTTGAATGAGTTATCTCGAGATCATCATCTAAGTCCGCCATGTGATAGATGTTGGCGTATTCTTCATCACTTTTACATTCAGTGTCGCTCCAAGTCTATACTTTTAAGACTTTCTTGGATTTTTCATCCTTGCCTTTCTTCTTTAACAGAGGGCAATTTGCTTTGATTTAGCCTCTCTTCTTGCATTCGTAGCAGATGACTTCCTGGCTTTCATTTCTGGTTTCAGATGATTTTTTCTGATCATATCATCTGAGATCTTTCTTGTCTTTAAAGTTCATGCCTTTCTTGGTCATTCTTCTAAATCTTTTGACCATGAATGCTAATTCATCATCATCTTCATCTTTTGAGTCTGAAACATCAGAATCAACATTAGATTTTAAAGTAATAGACTTCTTACCTTTTGATGTGGTTTCCTCATTGACTCTTTCTTCTTCATAGGATTGAAGAGTTCCAATGAGCTTGTCCATAGATAAAGGTGATATCCTATGACTCTTACGAATAAATGTTTTAACATTATCTCATTCCTTTGTAAGAGCTCGTAGCATCTTGTTGACCCTCATCGATCTAGAAAGAGGTTGACCATGGTATGTGAGACCATTCACTATTTCAGTGGATCTGTCAAACATTTATTTCATAGTTTTTTCGGGCTTCATTTTGAATGCTTCATACTAGCCAAGAACAAAATTGACTTTAGTCTCCTTGACTCTGTCTATTCCTTCATATGTAATGTAGAGCTTGTCCCAAATCTCTTTTGACGAGGAACAATCTGCAATACGTTCATATTCAGTAGGAGATAAAGCACTACAAAATGAGTAAATAGCCTTCGCATCAAGAGCATCTCTCTTGGCAATTTCAGTGGCCGGCAGAGTGGCAGTTAACTTGAATTGTGATCCCCTGCATTTGATCCACTTGTAATACTTGCAATCGGATTCATCCCTCATTGTACAACATCCCAAATCTGAGGATCCTGTCATCTAATATATGCCTTGAATTTGTTTTACCAGTCGCTGTACTCTTTCCATTCAAAATAAGGTGGTCTGTTGTTGCTTCTATCTTCGATCCATGTGAGAGAAAAATTACCACCCACAAAGATCGTTAGCTCAGAAGTAAAAACACTTCACAAAATATGAGCACCATACTTTGATACCAATTGTTGTGGCTAGCGTTATCACCTAGAATGAGGTGAATATGTGATTATAATGTAATTTTCAAATTTATCGCAGAATTCATGTCACGCCCCGTGCACGAGCGCGCAACTCCCTGCAAGCACAAACTCTCTTGAACGTCCCGGATTCACATATATCGAGAGATGCATAATATCGATAGCTGCGGAAGCGATAATATACAAACTACTCCGTACAATAATAAAGGGAACCCGGGTAACGAGAATACCAACATATAAACATAACCTCCCAACTATTTTTACAAGAGTACTGGTAAACTAAACCGGCTGGTCGGTAGAGGCGACATGACCAGTAGAAAAGACGATCATGAACATCTCCAAAAAGAAACAGGGCATCGAGACCACCATCAAAATATATCAGACTAGAAAATGGAAGCTCCTAAGTCGAGCTACTAGAGTCGTCAGTCTTCTCAGCATCCTCAGTAGGCTCGTACTCCGAGAAACTCTCCGAGCAAACCTCCACTGTATCCTTCATTATCTTGTCAGCTGATGGCTCTACCAGGTCGTTCTCGGTAGCCTCGATCTCAATGACCTCGTCGGTGTCTTTCAGGATTGGGGTCCTCTCGGGAATATTCCTCGAGCCAGCTACTAATCCCTCGGCCTCCATCGAATCCCGAGCGGGATGACACCAACTAGAGATTACCCCACGGGGTACCTCGGTAGGCTTCAGTGGTCCCGTAGTAACTCCCCCTACTCTCCGAAATCAAGCCTCGAACCTGTGAGACTTTCAGCTCTTTCCACCCTCATCGACCCAGACTACAGTACACTTCCTAACGTATACGGTTCCTTGTCCATCCGGAAACTCCTCAAAATAAGCGGACATTTCTTTCGGGTCACCAAATTTGATTGGCAGCATTCTCATGGCCTAGGTTCTGAAAATAGGGTCCCATAATGGGGTGAGATTTACATATCAGTAAAATAGGTCCTAACCCTAGGTTAGGTTGACCGTACACTTAGGTGAATGCAATCAAGGACAAAATGCACGTGCAATCATATGAGGCATTCAACAATCATTAAATAACATATGGGTACAAATAAGTGCAAGCATGCAATCATGGCACCATATCACATCATTGGAATCAAACACATATTGCTAAGCCAGATCACACTTTTCACCCTTCCAGTCCTCCTAATTTTCACGCCCGCGTTTAGAACGCCTCAAGCTTGGTCCGCGTAAATATGCCTCAGACCATCACACTGACAAACCCACGTAAACGTATCAGGTTTTCAATTTCATTCCAAGCCTGTGTCAACACATCTCAAATTCCGTCTTGCGTCTCAACGCATCAGGATATTGGCCATTTCAACCCCGCGTCTCGTATGTCTCAGGGTACCATTCAACACAAACCCGCGCCTCAGGGTATCCATCCACACAACCCCGCGTCTCAACGCCTCAGGGTATCACAGGTTTTAAGCATGCCGAACATTATTTCATTTTCAACTTCATGATCGAATACAAGCTCATGCAACGAGCAACACATATACGGCATGCAAGGCAATCAATCTCATCAGTCACAAGAGGCAAGCAATTCATGGCATAAGCATTCAATAAGCATTCAAGCCATCTATACCTCTCAAGGATGCACAATGAGCAATCACACCATAAACTCCCAAGAACCAATCTAATTCACACCCAATTCACCCAATCGAGTCCAATCCTCCTAGCCAAGGTTTAGAAACTTCTTACCTCAAGCTTAATTCAACAAAATTCTTCTTCCAAGAACTTCAATCACTCGGCCCAACAATTATTGAAACAAGGCAGCCTCGCACCTATTGGAAATCAATCCAATTCATCAATTTTTCTTGCTCAATTCACTAATCCATGAAGCATAAACCTCAATGACATGTTCATCGACATCTTAATAAATCTCCACGATGAATTTGGGACTCAATTCCATCACCAACAGCCCCCCACAGATTCGGTATGCACAGAATCGAAATAAGGCATTTTCGGTTCTGTGCATATCTCAATTAATCAGCCCTTAAACTAACTTAAATCCTCAATTTATCCACTAATCTATTTGCTAACATATAGTTCTAGGAGTTGGGAAGTCTCACCAAAAATTTTAGCTCAAGGCGACGTCGGAAAGTCCACGAACAGCACCGGTTCCTCCAAGTCCTCAACTGGTCAGTTTTTGTCCTTCAAACACAAGACCCATTTGATGTCAAAATTTCATCAATTCATCCAAAATTTTTACCAAAACTTAGTCTACATGTCCTCTAGATGTCCACAAAATTTGGCCAAAAGATTAAAAGGTTTTGGGGTCCTACGAAGTCTAAACAGTGACTTACCTCCAGCTGCGACGGTTTCTGTCGACTTTTTGGAGAATGGCCGACCGGAGCTCTTCGCTAAGTCAAATGCCCTGATTCCAATTGAAGATTGTTGGCAAGAGGATGAGGAAGGAGCTAGTGGTCGGCTTGAGCTTAGGTGGTGGCTGGAAGTGGTGGTCGATGGCGGCGAAACCGATGGGCAGAGCTGGTCGGGCGTGGAGCTCTCTCGGCATGAAGAAGAAGGAAGAAGAAGAAGAAGATCGACAGATTGAAGGGGATGCTCGGCTGAGGAGGGAGAGAGAGAGAGAGAGAGGTTTACACAAATGCCTTGGTCAACTTAGTAGAATAGTAGGTTAAAAGTTGATCATTAAATGCCAATACCTAATCCTTTGACACTTGTCTTCATGTCAATCAAGGCTCATCCAAGGGCTGTGGTTTCTCTCAATTTTCGGCAGCCTTGGGGTGTTGTGAAAGACCAAAATGCCCTCGTCCAATTATTAAGGCAAGGCTAAGGCTTGAGGGGCAAAATGGTAATTTTACCCTCGACGTCCGGAATGTTATTTTTTTTATTCCAATTTTCTTCAATAAGGCGACGGCCAATTCAATTATAATGTTGGAATTCTTGATTCTCCATTTTTTAATTTCGAGACTCGTCTCTGAATCATTTCTCTATCAGATGTGATTCCAGCCTATCCCGAACTAACGGGCGGCTTTTGGAGACGTTACGTGCATCGACTCTGTGATTCATATCATACTTAGGGCTCGTCAATTTATGGCAACTCTGGTTGTTATGTAATTGCGAGAGTCTATTACTAGTTTCGACGGTCTCAATCGTCATTGTTCGATTTAGAAAAATTTTACAAATTATACATTGGTTAAGCTGCATCACCCGCACTCCAATCATATAACGCTAGCAATGCATTCCTTAATTATTCTTAGATTGGCCTTTCGTGGCTCTAAATGTCCCCTCGACAATTCTTATGGTCAAAGTGTCATTTTCTATTTGAGTTCCCTAGGTCCACGTACCTTGTCTCTTGTTAGCATTTCCCTTTTGGTCAGTTAACTCGAGATTGATCAGATCCGAGCAAGATACGACTGAAAGACATCGTTAGATACATTCTCATTAATAAGTCTCGAAATGACAGAAGAATCAGAATGTCGCAATTCAAATTGTACAAGCATTAATCTGACGTCTCAAAGATCAAAACTAAATATATCACTATGTGAGCTTTGTGTGCAGTTCAACTATCACAAGATATATGGCATAATCAAAGTAAGGGATAGAGAAAACCGCACATAGGGTTTATAGTGATTCGATTTTGGTTAAGGTTACATCGACTTATTCGGCTATCAGCCAATCGACTAGATTCTACTAGTAAACTTCTTGAAAGATTGCAGCTTAGTGGTCTCCTTAAAATGCAGGATTCCTCACCTAACGATCAATATTCTTATGCACATCTCCTCATGATTACAATGGATGAATCAAGAAGTGTATAAGAAATGAAATACTCTCGATCTAAAATTATGAATATTTTTTCCTCTTAACACTAATCTTATGTTTCCTTCAGCCTTAAGATGTCTTTTATACTCATCTGCCTCCAATCTAACTATTGTAAAGCTTTGAAGAAGTCTTTCCAAAACTTTCTGTTTGGACAAGATAATTACCAAAAGAAAATCTCATAGCCGTTGGGGATTACCAAAGGAAAGTCTTCTCTATTCGGATCAAATCGCTCATACAATTATGATCCTGGGTTTCCACAGATGGTTTCATTCATTTAGAAAGTTATGTACGTCTCCTTGAATCCACATCTTTGATAGATCTCTATACTCGAAAATCTTCAAGAATGATCCAGCTCGATTATATCCGTTGTAGTGTATCAATTAAGTACACCACGAAGTCCTCTTCATGTTCTGATTATTGCTCGTGAATACTTCTCTTAGAGTTTGAGCATTATTCCAACGTCCGAGCTATCCCCATTCAACGTCTAAGCTCGACACAACATCTGAGTCCCCTCAGAAATCAACATCTAAGCTAAATCTTCTTGCCAGATTCAATCCTGTACATCCCCGCACCAAAGGATAATCTACAAAATAAGTATTCTACGGCATTATCTCAAAACTTAAGAGTACTTGGATTGTTTTGTCTACTTCAAAACTATCTAGGGTTTTTCTCAGCATATAGATCCTGACCCCAAAGATATAGTTTGCCTCTCCCATGTCCTTCATGGAGAAACATTTTCCTATCCATGTCTTAACCAATCGAAGCGTAGGAATGTCATCCACATACAATATTAGAAACAATTACTCTCCCACTAGACTTCTTGTACACTTAAGCTTCTTCTTTGTTTCTGATGAAGCCAAACTCTTTGACAATTTCATTGAAATGAATATTCCAGCTCCGTGATGCCTGCTTCAATCCATAAATAGAACGTTGAAGCTTCCATATCTTTCCAGCGTTATCTAGTGATGTAAAGCCCTCAGGTTGTGTCATATACACATCCTCCTCTAGATTCCCATTAAGGAAAGCTATTTTTACATCTATTTTTGCCATATCTCATAGTCATAATATGTGGCCAACATTAGGATAATCTAAATGGACTTAAGCATGGCCACTGGCAAATAGGTCTCATCATAGTTAATATCATGAGTTTATTCGAAACCTTTAGCTACTAGCCGTGCTTTGTGGTGTGAACTTTTCTATCCATATTAGTTTTCTTCTTGAAAACCCACTTGCACCCTATATGCGACATTCTGATTTTCAGTCAATTTCAGATTCATTAATGAAAAGTATATCTAGCGATGTGTTTCAGTCATATCTCGCTCGAATCTGATTAATTCGAGTAGGCTAACCAAAAGGAAAAGGCTAACGCGAGACAAGGTACGTGGACCTAGGAAATTCGAATAGGAAATGATGCTTTGACCATAAGGATTATCGAAGGGATATTTAGAACCGCAAAAGGCCGATCTAAGGATGATTAAGGGATGCCTTGCTAGTGTTATACGATTGGAGTGCGGGTAATGCCGCTTAACCAATGTATAATTTGCAAAATTTTCCTAAATCGAACAGTGACGATCGAGACCATAGGAACTAGTGATAGACCCTCACAATTACATGACAACCAAAGCAGTCACGAATTGACGAGCCCTAAATGTGATATGAATCACAGGGTCGATACGCGTAAAGTCTGCAAAAGTCGCCTGTTGGTTCGGAATAGGCTGAACCACATCTGATAGAGAAAACAATAAAAAACGAGTCTTGAAAATTGAAAATGAAGAATCAAAAATTATAACGCCATGTTTGGATTGGCCGTCGCCATGTCAAAGATTATTGGATTGAGAAAAACGGCGTTCCGGACGTCGGGGGTGAAATTACCATTTTGCCCCTCAAAGCTTTAGCCTTGCCTATGCAAATGAAGAAAGGCATTTTGGTCTTTCAACCACCCTAAGGCTGCCAAAAAAGAGAAGAGATTGTGGCCATTGGATTGAGTTTGATTGACACTTAGGACAAGTGTCCAAAGATGGGCTAAAGAGTAGTCTTGTCCACTATTGACCACCTACCATTCAACCATTGACTCTTGAGGATTGAATAAACCTTTTTCTCTCTCTCTCTCTCTCTCCTCTTTATTGACCGACCATAACACCCCCCAACTCACGTCACTTCTTCTTATTCTTCTTCTTCTTCCTCCTCCGACAACTAGCTTTTGGCGCCCTAATCGCTACCCCCGATGCCCTCCTCCGGCGACCACCAACTGGCGAACAGACCACCCACACCTAACCCCACCTATTTTTGACCTCCTCAAAGTGGAAGCATGTCGATTGGACCACCGAGGAGCTCCGGCCAACCATTTCACCGGAAGCCGACGGAAACTGACTCAATCTGAGGTAGGCCAAGTAAGGACCTCGAACTGTTGGAGTTTTGCGATCAAATTTTGTGGAGATTTAGGAGACTTGTATATCAATCTTTGGTAAAAAGTTGAGCTTAATTTGATGAATTTTTTACCCCAAATGGGTCTTGTGAACATTGGACAGAAACTGTCGGTTGCAGTCTTGAAGGAACCGGTGACTTTCGAAGGGATTCCGGCAATGACGCAATCTCAAACTCTCGGTGAGACCCTTAGACCCTTAGATAGACATGTCAACAAGTAGGTTAGTGATTAAATGATGGATTGGGAGTTGATTTAGGGCTAGACATGTTTGGTTTGCACAGAATCGAAAATAGTCGGTACGGTTCTACGCAAGACCGAATCTGTGGGGGCTGAAGGCTGTTGGTTTTGAGTCTCAAATTGGTGATTGAGGCATGCTAGGATAGTGAAGATTGTGTTATGGAGGTTTGTGATGCATGGATGGGTGAATTGGGCAAAGAAAATTGACAATTGGTTGGAAATTCCTAGGTTGCGCGGTGAGTTTGGCCTTGGACCATTGAAATCGAATTTGTGAGGGCTCAAGAGGAGGATTTTGTGGGATCAAACTCGAGGTAAGGGGATCCTAAACTTAGTATAGGAAGATTGGACTCAATTGGGTGAGTCGGGCGTTAATTTGATTGACTTGTAAGAGATTTCTAAGTGGATTGTTCTTGGTACGCCCTAAGATAGTATATGGGATTAATGCGTGCTAATGCTTGTGCTTGAATTATCTGCCATGTCTGAGTGTCACTTTGATTGTCTTGCATGCCATGAGCTTATGAATTGTGCTTGAATTGCACTTGTTGTTATGTAATTGAAATGAATTGAAAATCATGGCATGAGTCTGACATGGCAGGACCCTGATGCATATGAGACGCGGGGTGGAGGAATGAGTACCCTGAGGCATTGAGGCGCAGGGTTGGAGTTGTGTGAGACCTTGATGCGTAGGAGACGCGGGGTTGAGATGGCCACAGTCCTGATGCGTTTACGCGGGACGGAGATATGAGGTGTCAACACTGACATGGAGTATCATTGAAACCTGATGCGTTTACGCATGTTGTCAATGGCGGTCTGATGCGTTTACGCGGACCGATCCTAATGCGATCTAATCGCAAGCATGAGAAGGAGGCAGGCAGAAAAAGAGGATTGTAGAGACGTGGTGGGGTGAGTCGTACATGATCATCCGAGTGTGATATGATGTCATAATTACATGTCTGTCATCTGTGTGTGGTTATCTAAATTTGTATTGCCTTATATGTCTATGAGTTTGAATGATTGAGGTATGTGACTACCTGAGTGGACGGTCGACCTAACCTAGGATTAGGACCCACCTTACTGAGATGTAAATCTCGCTCCGTTGGGGACCCTTATTTTTACAGATCCTAGGCCTTGACGATGTGCCCATTCATTTTGGAGACTCGAAGGAGATGTCCACTTATTTTGATGAGTTCCCTGACAGGCAAGGAACTATTTATGTAAGAAAGTGTACTGTGGTTTGGGTAGATGAGAGTAGTTCGAGCTGGAAGCCTCATCGGTATGAGGCCTAGTTTAGGAAGTTTGAGAATGTGTCTACCGAGCCGTTGAAACCCAATGAATTGCTCTAAGGAGTTGTTCCTAGATGGTGCCACCCTACCTGAGACTTAGACCAGGCTGAAGGGTCTGTTGTTGGGTCAAGTAATGGACCGGAGGGACCCCGACCATAGAGAACACGGAGGAGGAGGTCCTTGTGGTCGAGGAGCCGTCTGCTGAGGAGACCGCTGAGGATACTGTAAAGGTTCGCGCTAAGACCTTTTCGGAGTACGAGCCCACAGAGGACGCAGAGGACACCGAGAACTCTAGCAGCTCGTCTTAGGAGCTTCCAGCTTATCAATCGGTCTTTTGGTGGCGATCCTGACCCCATCTCTTGATGTATGATGTCGATGGACTCTTTTTGTGTACTTACCCCGTCACCCCATGTGTTAGCGGTTCCAGTAGTTATGCGTCTGTATGAACAGTCGGGTTTTATGTATGACAGTATTGGCGTTATCCAGGTCCCACTTGTATTTTGTACGGAGGGGTTATTTCATTATTGCTTTCGCGTGCTTGGTATATATCATGTCTCTCGACTTATGGGTGGATCTTGGGACCACGAGAGATTTATGGTTTGCTTGCAAGGAGTCGCGTGCCCGTGCCCGGGTCGCGGGGCGTGACACTATAGGTTTGACACCTTCGTGTGGATCAATCCAAAGTCCAAACTTTGTTTTGATACGTTAAGTCCATTTTGGATTTCATGGCCTGAAGCCATTTATCAAAGTCTAAGCCCATCATAGCTTCTGTATAGGTTGTAGTCGTCATTTTCTATTAACAATAGATGGCGATGTTCTGTCACATGAAAGCCATATCTTATAGGCTCACGATGTGTTCTTTCAAACCTACGAAATATAGATGCCACTAGAGCAGACCCTATAATTCTTTGTAGATCTAATGAGGTTTCTCATGAACTGGGACACCCTGTTGTGGCACAATAACTTATTCAATGTTTACCTTACTCTCATTGGTTCTTTTGGTAAGAAGCTCTTTCTCCAAAAAAAAAAAAAAAACACCATTTCGAGCAACAAATACTTTGCTCTAATGAGTTGTAAAAGTAATATCCTTTGGTTTCCTTAAGATATCCTGCAAAGAAGCATTTATCAAATTTGGGTATAAGCTTATCAAAAAGTAAATGTTTTACATAAGCTTCGCAATCCTAAATCTTTAGAAAAGACATATTAGGAACTTTTCATGCCCACATCTCATATGGCGTCTTCTCTACATCTTTCGATGGACTTCTCTTTAGTGTGAATGCAGCTGTCTCGAGTGTATATCCCCCGAAAGATAATGAAAGATTTAAATAACTCATCATTGATCGAGCCATGTTTAACAAAATTTGATTTCTCCTCTTAGAGACACCATTCCACTGTGGTGTTATAGGGGGAGTGAGCTGTGAAACAATTCCATATTTCTTGAGATGGTCATTGAACTCTTGCTTAGATATTCTCCCCCTCAATTAGATCGGAGAGCCTTGATATTCTTGTCAAGTTGATTTTGTACTTCATTATGAAATTCCTTGAACTTTTCAAAGGACTCAGATTTATGTTTCATCAAATAAACATATCTATATCTACTGGCATCATTAGTAAATGTAATGAAATGCTGATAATCTCATTTGGCTATAGAACTTAGTGGTCCACACGCATCAGTATGTATAAGAGCCAATAATTCTTTTGCCCTCTCATTTTGATTCGTGAAAGAATCTTTTGTCATTTTACTAACTAAACAAGGTTCACACGTATCAAATGATTCAAAATCAAATGAATTTAATAGCCCATCGGTATGAAGTTGGTGAATTAGTTTCTCGTTTATGTGGCCTAATCAATAATGCCATAGGTACGTTGTATTCAAATCATTATAGTTAAACATTTTTGTATTTATATTATAGATTAACATATCAAGATTTAAAACATATATCTAATCCACAATATAGACGCTACAATAAAACAATCCATTAAGATAAAATGGACAATTATTGTTCTTTATTTCAAAACATAAACCTTCTTTGTCCAAACAAGAAATATAAATAATATTTCTACGTATAGCAGGTACATAATAGCAATTATTCAGTTCTAAAATCATGCCAGAAGATAAAGTTATATCATATGTTCCTACGGTTAATGCAGCAGCTCTTGCTCCATTTCCAACGCGTAGTTTCACTTCACCTTTTGCAAGTGTTCTACTTCGTTTTAGTCTCTGCACATTCAAACAAATGTGACTGCCACAACTAGTATCTAATAACCATGAAGTAGAATTAGTAGTAATATTTACTTCTATAACATAAATACCTGAAATGGAAGTCTCATTTTCCTTTTTTTTTAGATCCTCCAAATATTTCTTGCAATTCCTCTTCCAATGTCTATTGTCACCACAATGAAAGCAAATAACATCAGCAGTCAGATTCGATTTGGTCTTTGATTTAGGCATGGGCTTAATGCCATTGCCTTTACTATTGACCTTACTTGGTTTCTTAAAGCCTTTCCCCTTTTGAATCATGAGAACATTATGGGTAGGGTCCTTCATAATATTTTGTTCAGCAGTTTTGAGCATCTCATATGGTTCAATCAAAAACTTATTCAGATTATGCATGTTATAGTTCATAACAAACGTGTTATAATCACGAGACAATGATTGAAGAATAATATCAGTAGCCAACTCTTGACTAATAGGAGAGCCCAGCCCTTCCAGAATTTCAATATACCTATCATCTTTATGATATGTAGGCTACCTCATCTCCCATTTGCTAGCTTGCACTCAATTAAGACTTTTACTATTTGGTATCTTTCAGTACGTGCATGCTCCTAAAATAAATTTTTTAGGTTCATGATCATTTCATAGGCATCCACATTCTCAAACTGTTTTCGAAGGTCTGAGTTCATGGTAGCTAGCATTAGACATGATGCATCCAATATATTATTATTATGCTATGGTAAGCATTCCTTTCAGCATGATGAGCATTGGAAAGAGGTGCCTTCTGTGGAAGTTATTTCTCCAGGACATAATTATTTTTCTCTTGCTTGAGAACAATTCTCAAGCTTCATACCAGTCCAAGAAGTTTGAACCATTCAATTTATCCTTCTTAAGGACAGATCCCAATGAAAAGCTTGATGCAGAGTTTTTTTGCCATTATCTACAATAAACATGCAAAGTGAATTGTTCATTAATATTATTTATAATAAACTTCCACTATACTTTTATAGGAAGTATCCATATAAGTATAGTGGACCAAGATCCATATTTCACAAAGACTCGTGTAAACTTTGGCTTACCACTTAAGGCTCGGTTATTTAGATAGACAACTCTTTATCAATTGTATCGAATACAACTCTTGGTTGTTGGGGTTAACATCTCATGTCATATCCCCAAACTTTAAGCCTCAAGGCTCAAAACCATTTTGATAGCCTCATTAAGTAAACAAATCTTGACATATGGATAACCATTGTCCATCTTATCTTACTCAAATAGTTAAAGATACCCTGATTTGGCAGGCCCATTTTTTGGCGATTCAAGTCTTGATAGGTGTATGATTGGAAAGGCATCATTTTATTACTTAATTTTATTAGAGACTTTCAATGTTTATTAAGTGATGGATGTATGCATGTTATGGACATAAACAAAACATGTTTATTAAGTGATGGATGCATGCATGTTATGGACATAAACAAAACATCACTTATCACAACAACGGAACAACAATCATATTGGGAAATTTTAATCGAACGAACAATTCCATGCAAAGGTCAAGGGGGTTGCGCCCGCTTAGCGGGTCGAGGGGCAGTGCCCCTCGCGGGGTCAAGGGGCAAAGCCTCTTGCAACGATCTTAACAAAATGCCTTTGGATCAATCACATTAATCCCTTTCATTGCAGGAATTCAAATTCGTTTCAATGTGAAATTACTCAAATTGATCATATCAATTTGTATTTCTAATTCGTCTAACCATAATTATTCTTTTCGAACACACAAAACAATTTTATAGAATCAATTCAGGCATACATCATATATATCACAAGTAGCTCTAATACCACTGTGGGGTTTCAATGTTGCTAAAACGCAGCAAAATATATTTATAAAATGTAACCCTAGACATTATCCATGCATATATTGAAATTGAAATAGGATATCAATATGTACCTTTTGTTGTATCGAAGATAAACTGACAATAAATTGTGTCTGGATCAGTGCCACAAGCGTTACGCCTCTATCGGTATCCACACAATCGAATTTAAATCTCCAATGATCCAAGTGCTAGCTTAAAGATCTTAGAGTTCCTTTTACTTGATAGCCTTTTCTCTTTGAGACTTTCTCAAGGATCTAACAATGAAGAACGATTCTGTAGTTTTTCTCTTTGCGATTGAGACTTTCTCAATTATCAAGCACTTCTTGGGTTTTTCACCCATAACCCTTTCTCTCTTAATAGTTGGACATATAGCCTCAATATTTACGCGAACGAAAAGGAATGATTTGGCGAATCTTCGGTGCTGGGCGGTTTGGAAAATATTTTCAAAATCCTTTAATCGTTATCCCATAATGCCCGCCAAACTGTCCACCTCCAACTATCCGTTTAATCGTTATCTCATAATGGGCCCGATCATTCCGGACAACTCACGTAGATATTTAGAACATGAGAATAAATTAAACTCTACTTTTTAAGTAGATTAAGGCACTGAAAGAAAAATAATGAACTCAGTTCTCTATAATGTGCGACCTTGTAGGTTCACTAAGTATTAGCGGTGTGCTTAAAACTATTTTGAACCACAAGTCATAAGCGGTCTCTAGCAAGAAATTATGACTACTTAAGTATAGTGAAGGTTGGTTTTTCCGATATAACCTAAGCCATAACTAATATTAGAGTGTCAACCTTGATTGGTTCCTAGGACAGACCACTAATAGGTAGAAGACACTCACATCTATTTATCCAACAATTTATGATGATATAGTCAATTCCTGATCCAAAAGATCATACGTGATGAACAGAGAAGATCATTCCCTTATTATATCAACAAGGCTCACGACGCACTATTATTTCAAGAATCCATAAACTAAAAATTATTTTTGGGATCCAGATTGCCAGTGTGATGACAATTTTCCATTTATATGCATCATCGTGAAGATGACTCCTCCTTTAAAAGGAAGCAAAAGAAGAAGTGCTTGTCATAAGTTTTTCAAAAGATATCAAGATGGTCATTCATAAATTGGTGCTCTTAAAGAAGATTACGGTAGGTACCCATGTTTAGTTTCTTATTCTCCTCCAGAATGGTACAAAGCACTTACATCTTTATTTTTTCCGACAATCATGACGATGTAGCTAATTCATAATCCTGAAGAAGGTACGTGTTGAACATAGAAGATTATTCACTCATTTGTTCAACAAGTCTCACGATGCACTATTATTTCTCAACCAATGTTGAGAATGGGCCACATTAGACAGTGGCGATTGCATGATTAGATCATCTGGCTCGATTTTCTTATATATTTAGATACAATTTGATTGTCAATCTTGATTTGAAATTTAGTTTATGTGAAGCATCTCAAAAAGAATTTCAAAGCTGGAAATTTTGGGATCCAGATTGCTAGTGGGATGGCAGTTTTTCATTTTCGCACGACCGTGAAGATGATTCCTCCTTCCAAAGAAGCCAAAGAAAAGTCATTTGGTCATAACTTTTCCAGAAGATACGACATGGGCATCCATGGATTGGTGCTTTTAAATAAAATCTCGAATACCACTGGCACTTCCAACAAAAAGTACCGCGGCATGCTATTATTTGAAGAATCTAGAATTTGGAAACTATTTTCAGGATCCCGATTGCCATAGTTTTCCTTTTCTAGATGATCGTGAAGATGATTCCTCCTTTGAAAGGAAGCAAGAGAAGAAATGCTTGTGTGAACATAAGTTTTTAAAAGATATGAAGATGGTCATTCCTGAATTGGTGCTCTTCAAGAAGATGCCGGAAAGCACCAATATTTAGTTTCTTTCTCTACTCTAGAATGGATTAAGTACGCCTCAAGTGCCACGGGGTTGTGTACAACACTCACTCTAGTGGAAAAATTTACAAATCGATCACTTTAATACTAAGTTTTTATAATTTCGATCACTTCAGTGCCAAAACTTTCAAATCAATCCATTTAGTGCTAAATTTTTGTAATTTCGATCACGTAAGTGCCAACTTCTTTTTTAAAATCATCACTTCAGTGCCAAGTCCGATGAGTCACGTTAGCTCAAATAATAATAAAAATCTATAAGTGTCGAATTTTCGGCGAGCCACGTCAGTTTAAATCGGAGTTGTCACTAAAATGGTCATTTTAAAAAGAAGTTGACACTTAAGTGATCGAAGTTACAAAAACTTAGCACTACAGTGATTGATTTGAAAATTTTGGCACTAAAGTGAACGTCGTACATAACTTATCATACTTGGGATGTACTTAAGCCCCTATAGAATGGTAGAAGGCACTTACATGTTCGGTTTTTTCGAGAATCATAATGATGTAGGCAATTTCTAATCCTGAATAGGATACATGCTGAACAGGGAAGATCATTCACTCATTAGATCAAGCTCACGAAGCACTATTATTTCAAGTATCTATAAACTAGAAATTGTTTATTGGATCCCAATTACCAGTGTGATGATAATTTTCCATTTATTTGCATCGTCATGAGGATGATCCCTCCTTTAAAAAGAAGAAAAAGAAGAATTGCAATTGCATGTCTAAACATTAGTTTTTCAGAAGACATGAATATGGTAATCCATGAATTGGTGCTCTTAAATAAGATGATGGTAAATTAGTTTCTTAGGCTGCGCATGGTAACCATTCTATTCAGAATAACTAATTCTGATTAAAATAACTTTTTTTATTCTGCTCTTGGATGAGTTTTAAATAATCAGAACACGTTTGCTAATTGCCCAAAATTTATGTTCATGCAATAAAAACACATTTGATAACTGCACAAAATTTTTATTTCGAAAAATTAACTCTCTTCATAATTTTTTTCATTTAAGTCAAATTAATATGTAGTTATTTTGTAAAATTTCATCCTACATTGAAGGATAATTTCTCATATACACTAAAATAATTTAAAATATATTTTTTAGACTAATTTCATTTATATCATTCCCATAGTGATACGCCACATCGGTATCCAGATATGGTGATAAGTGAGCAAGGGTCCTCACACTTTCGTGGGCGAGTGTGAGGGGCAAGAAAAGCCCAGGGGGTAAGGATTCGATTGGGGAGTTTGAACATAGGAATCTTAACGAGTAAGTTGAGGGAGCTGGCAGATAATTTTGCTAGAAAGATTATGAATATTACTTGCTTGCAAGAGATAAAATGGAAAGGAGAGAAGGCTAAGGAAGTGTAAGGCACCGGATTTAAGCTATGGTACACATGCTCAAATAAGAGTATAAATGAAGTTGGGATCCTAGTCGATAAAAATTTCAAGGATAGAGTTGTTAATGTTAAAAGACTAGGAGATGAGATTATTTTAGTTAAGTTAGTAGTAGGTGATTTGATTCTGAATATCCTTATGTGTATGCCCCTCAAATTGAACTGCAAGCATCCGAGAAGAGCAGATTTTAGGAAGATCTGGAAGAGATTCTAAGGTGGATACCACACGAGGAGAAGATATTAATAGAAGTAGATCTAAATGGACATATCAATAAGAGTAATTGAGGTTTTGACAGAGTTCATGGAGATTTTGGATATGAGACTAGAAACGAGATTGGCGAAGACATGTTGAGTGTGGCATTAATTTATGATTTGATGTTGGCAAATACCTTATTTAGGAAAAGAGAGTCACATCTAATCACTTTTCGCATCGGTCAAAATTGTAGCCAGATTGATTTCTTCTTTACCAGAAGAAAGGATAGAGTCTCTCGTATGTAGATTGTAAAATATACCATGGTGAATGTATAGCTACACAACATGAGATAGTGGTCTTTGAGGTTCGGTATAGCAAAATACAAAAATGAAGAGAAATGCCCAATACCCCGGAGTAAGATGGTGGAAGTTACATGAAGAGAAATAAATATAATTCAAGGAAAGAATAATACAAGAAGGACCGTGATGACTGAAAGTTGAAGTAAATATGATGTGGAATGAGATGTCTAACTGCATCTAGAGAGTGACAAGAGAGATGCTAAGGAAAAGTAGAGGGAATGGACATCAAACAAAGGAAACTTAGTGGTGGAATGAAGAGGTGCATGAGGCAATTAAGCAGAAGAATGAGTGTTTCAGATGTCTACATAAATGTCCTAACAAAGAGAATTTACAAAAGTTTAGATTGGCGAGAAAAAGTGCCAAAAAAGCTCTGCGACAGGCCAAATGCAAGGTTTTTACCGATATGTACAAAAAAAAAAACTTAAGAGCAAAGAAGGAGAAAAGATATCTATAGACTTGCAAAGTCAAGGGACGAGAAAAGTAAAGACTTGACACAGGTTAGATGTATCAATAATGAAAATCAAATACTTTTGGTAAGAGATGAAGAAGTCAAGAGAGGGTGGATGAGTTATTTTAACAAATTTTTTAATGGAAAGAGCGATATAAGTGAGGTGGATTTGGAAGATGCTTTGGATGATTTAAATAGATGTTTTGTGCATAGAGTCAAAGCACGAGAAATTAGGGAGGCATTAAAAAAGATGAAGACTAGTAAAGTCTTGGGACCCAATGATGTTCCTATTGAAGTGTGGAGATACTTAGGGGATGTAGCAATAAGTTGGTTGACTAGCATTTTTAACAACATCCTTCAAACTAATAAGGTGTCTGGTGAATGAAGGGAGAGTATACTTGTGCCTATCTATAAAAACAAGGGGAATATCCAGAACTGTTCCAACTATAGAGATGTTAAACTTATGAGCCATACAATGAAGTTGTGGGAGAGCGTTATTTAGCATCGTTTGAGAATAGAGACCAAGGCTTCTGTCAATCAATTTGGATTTGTGCCACGAAGATCTAACATGAAGTCTATTTTCTTAATATGACAATTGATAGAGAGATATCGAAAAAGAAAGAAGGATCTCCATATGGTGTTTATTGATCTCGAGAATGCGTATGATATGGTTCCAAGAAAAACTCTATGGTGGGTCCTTGAGAAAAAAAATACCTTCAAAGTATGTAGAGGCAATTCAGGATATGTATGACAGTGCTACTACATGTTTGAAGGCTTGTAATGGCACATAATTTATTTTCCAATCACGGTGGGCTTACACTAATGGTCGTCTTTAAGTTCTTATCTTTTTGCCTTGGTTATGGATGAGCTAACAAAAGCTTTTCAAGATGAGGTGCCGTTGAATATGCTATTTGCATACGATGTTGTGCTTATTAATGAAACCATGACCGGGGTTAACGCTAAATTAGAATTATGAAAAAGCAAGTTGGAGTATAAAATATTTACGTTAAGTCAAAGTAAGATGGAATACTTGAAGTGTGAGTTCGACACTGTAGGAAAAGAAGATCAAGAAGCCATAAATATTCTCGAACAGGAGGTACCCAAGAATGATACTTTTAGATATTTATGATCAATATTACAAAAAAAAAGAGGAGATTGATGAGGATGTTTACCATAAAATCAGAGTAGGTTGGATGAAATGACACAATGCATCAGGATTTTTGTGTGATTGTAAAATTTCTCTTAGGTTAAAAGGAAAATTTTATAGAACGGCAATAAGATCTGCCATGCTATATGGAGCTGAATGTTGGCAAGTACAAAGGAAACATGAGCATAAAATGATAGTAGCGAAAATGGGGATGCTAAGGTGGATGTGTGGTCATACGATAATAGATAAGATAAGAGATGAAGATATTCGACAAAAAATTGGAGTAAAATCGATGGCAAAAAAGATGAGAGAACATAGATTAAGATGATTTAGGCATATTCTCCAAATGCCCCTAAATGCATCGGTACAAATAGAAGTTTACTATTGAGAGCATAACAAGAAGAAAGAACGAGGTCGACCGAAAACTTACTTGGGGGAAAGTAATAAAATAAGATTTAAAGGAGTGAAAAATAGATTGGCGTACGGTTTGATTAGAACGGAGTGGAAGAAAGTTATTGGTATTGTGGAGATGTAGTGTGTATATATATATATATATATATTTATTTTTACATATTTTTCTTTTTTCCTTCGATTGATTTTGCTTTATTTTTATGAATTTTTTAAGTTCATTGATTGCCGACTCCAACTAATTTGGGATAAAAGTATTATTGATGTTGATGTTGATGTTGACATTGACGTTGATGTTGATGTTGATGTAGCATGTCATAAAATAAACACAAATTTTAATACATGGCGTTTGAAGTTCGACTGAAGCATGGAATAATTCTCATATTACGAATTCATTTTTTTTCTTTAAATGTTGTTTTGTCCAAAATACATACAAATATAGCAGCTGAATAACTAAATTATCCATTGACAAAAAAAAAATCATCCTCGATACGAAATACAAGTACTTCACCATCAGTTTGCAGCTTTTATCCTAAATCCAAGTGGGTATTTGGCTCCAGCTTCACAAGCAGATTGTCACATTTTATGACAAACGACTACGAGTATATATGTTATCTTTCGCATGTTGGATGGTCACATCTTCTGTAAAAAAAAAATTTACGGAAGAGTGAAATATATGAAATCTAGGAAATTTAGGTCAAACTTATGAAAACGAGGTCAAACTAGCATAATCTAAGCTCTTCTATTTTTAGGAATTTTCTAAATTCAAGTTTTTTTAATTTTATTTTTATTAGATTGAGAAAAAATGACGAGAGAACTGAAATGAAAAAATGAGATATATGAGACTTCATTCTATTTTATGATTCTCAAAAGTAATTCTTTTTTTCAGAATCAACTTTTTTGTTCAGAATTTTGCTCTAAAACTGATTTCGGGTTATCTAAAACTGATTTTGGGAACAGAATCAGAGTAAGAATCATTTACGATGCCAAACATGGCTCTCATCTTTTTTTGTTTTGAGGAACATAATCAGAGTCGCGGAATAATTCTCATGCATGCCCTTATTCTTCTTCAAAATGGTAGAAGACACTCATATCTTCGATTTTCTGACAATCATGGCGATGTTGCCAATTCCTAATCCTGAAGAGGATACGTGCTGAACAACGGAGATCATTCACTCAATTGCTCAACAAGGCTCGCGACGCACTATTATTTCTCAGACGATAGTGTGTATGGGCCAAATCAAACAACAGTAATTTCGTGATTAGATTATCTAGCTGGATTTTCTTATATATTCATTTACATTTAGCTTTTCACTCTTGAATTGACTTTTATTTGATATTAAGCACCTCAAATAGAACTTCAAAACTGGAAATTATTTTTGGGATCCGAATTGCCATTGGGATGACAATCTCCATTTCTACACAATCATGAAGATAATTACTCCTTTAAAAGGAAAAAAGAAGAAGAATTGTTTTTCTAATCATAGGCTTTGCAGAATCTTCCATGGATTAGTTCTCTCAAAGACGACGGTGGTAAAATACCAATGTTTAATTTCTTATTCTCCTCGAGGATGGTAGAAGGCACTCACATCTTCTATTTATCCGACAATTTATGACGACATAGCCAATTCCTAATCCAGAAGACGAAACATAATGAACAGAGAAAATAATTCGCTTATTATATCAACAAGCCTCGCGACGCACTATTATTTCGAGAATCCATAAAATGAAATTTATTTTTGAGATCCAGATTGTCAATGTGACGACAATTTTCCATTTATATGCATGACCGTGAAGATGATTCCTCCTTTAAAAATGAAGCAAAAAAAGAAGTGCTTGTCATAAGTTTTTCAAAACATATCAAGATGGTCATTCATCAGTTGGCGCTCTTAAAGAAGATTGCGGCAAGTTAAAGAAAAAACACTTTTCGCCAAAAAAAAGATCGTCGGCGACTGACCGGCCACTAGCAGCCGGCAGTCATTGGTCGTCGACAGGTGGTAGCCGTGGTGGTGGTGGCGGCTTACACAAGTGTGACATTTTGATTTTCCTGTCATTTTCAGACTCATTAATGAGAAATGTATCTAGCGATGTATTTCAGTCATATCTCGCTCGAATCTGATCAATTTGAGTTGACTGACCAAAGGGGAAAGGCTAACGCGAGACAAGGTATATAGACCTAGGGGACTCGAATAGGAAATGACACTTTGACCATAAGGATTATCGATGGTACATTTAGAATCATACAAGGCCGATCTAAAAACGACTAAGGAATACATTGCTAGTATTATACGATTGGAGCGCGGGTGATGCCGTTTAACCAATGTATAATTTACAAAATTTTCCTAAAACGAATAGTGACGATCGAGACCATCGGAACTAGTGATAGACCCTCACAATTACATGACAACCAAAGTCGCAATGAATTGACGAACCCTAATTGTGATATGAATCACATGGTCGATACGCGTAACGTCTGCAAAAACCGCCCGTCAGTTCGGGATAGGCTGGAATCGCATTGGATAGAGGAATGATTTAGAAACGAGTCTTGAAATTTGAAAATGGAGAATCTAGAATGCCAACAATTCAATTGGATTGGCCATCGTCTGATCGAAGAGAATTGAAATCATAAAAATAACGTTCCGGGCATCCAGGGTAAAATTTTCATTTTGCCCCTCAAGCCTTAGCCTTACCTACATAATTGGACAAGGGCATTTTGGTCATTGAAACCCCCAAGAACTGCCCAAAATTGAAGAAATTGTGGGCCATTGGATGAGTTTTGAATGACACATTGGACAAGTGTCAATGGATGAAGCCATGAGTTAATGTTTCCACTTTTAAACTACCATTCAACCCATGTTGGCCAAGCAAATTGAGATATAAACCCTCTCTCTCTCTCTCTTGGCTGACCACTCCCTCACTTTGCTGAAAAGCTTCTTCTTCTCCTTCTTCTTCCTCACGCCGTGGAGCTCCAGCCGACCGGTTTCTGTTCTCCTGTTCGCCGCCGTCGACTGCCACCTCGGGCGATCCCCAGTCATTGAGCCGACCACCCACTCCTTCCTTAACCTCTTACCGACGTCCTCGAAGTGGAAGCGAGTCGTTTGACCCACCGAGGAGCTCCGACCGGCCAATCTCCCAAAAGTCGATGGAAATCGTCGTAACCAGAGGTAAGCCACGTTTTTAGCCCCTTAGGACCCCGAAATCTTAGAGTTGCAACTGAATTTTGTGAAAATTTAGGGGACACATAGATGGAGCTGTGGTAAAAAGTTTGGGTTAATTTGATGGAGTTTTGACCCCAAATGGGTCTTGTGTTTGAAGGGCCAAAACTGACCGGCGGTAAGCTTGGAGGAACCGGCGTCGTTCGTGGACCATTTGACGTCACCTTGAGCTCAAATTTTCGGTGAGGCTTCCCAACCCTTAGAACTACATGTTAGCAAGTAGATTAGTGAATAAATTGAGGATTTGAGGTGATTTAAGGGCTGACAAGTTGAGGTATACACATGATCGAAATTCGCCCGATTCGGTTCTGTGCATACCGGTTCTGTGGGGGTTGTTGGTGGTTGTAATTGAACTCCAAATTCATCGTTGAGAAGTGCTAGAATGTTAATTGATTAGCTCATGAGGTGTATGATTAGTGGGGTGGCGATTTGAGCAAGAAAAGTTAATGATTGGATGAATTTCCTTAGGTTGAGCGGTGGACTTGATATTGGACCGTTAGGACCGAACCTTTGAGGTGCTCGGGAGAAAACTTGTATCGTATTAAGCTTGAGGTAAAGGGAATCCTAAACCTTTGACAGGCGGATTGGACTCGATTGGGCGATTGGTGTGTGAATTGACCAATTCTTGAAAGTTTATAATGTGGTGGCCCAATGTGCATCCTAGAAAGATATAGAAGACTTGAATGTGCGTGACGATGCTTGTGATTTGAATTGATTGCCACATTTGCATGTCACAATTGATTGCCTTGTATGCCATAAGTGTGTTATTCGTGCATGAGTTGCACTTGATTGTGTGTGATACATTAAATGAACTTATAGTTTATCTGAGGAGTTGTGACACCCTGAGGCGTATGAGACGTGGGGTTATGTGAGCGTATGCCCTGAGGCGCGGGGTTTGAATTGAATGGCACCCTGAGGTGTATGAGACGCGGGGTTGAGAATGCCATAGTCCTGATACGGAAGAGTGAGGAGACAGGAAAGGGGTGGAAGGTGCAATCTGGCTTGAAATATGTGCTTGAGTATAATGATGTGATAAGAGGCCTTAATTGCATGCTTGACATCTGTGTGAGTTACTTGTGATAATGGAATGCCTCATGAAATTTTGTATTTATTATTAGCATTTGCATTTGCCTAAGTGGACTGTCTGTCTAACCTAGAATTAGGATTTACCTTACTGAGATGTATATCCGACCCCGCAGTGAGACCCCATTTCTTTATAGATCCTAAGCCTTGAGCATGCGACCAGTTAGGTTTGGGGATCCTAAGGAGATGTCTGTCTATTTTGAGGAGTTCTCTGACGGACATGGGACCATTTACGTTAGAAAGTGTACGGTCGTTTGGGTAAACGAGGGCGGTAGCAGCTGGAAGCCTCACAGGTATGAGGCATGGTTCAGAAAGGTATGTGACGTTTCTATAGGGTCGTTGAAGCCCACTAAGGTACCTCGAGGGCCGATCTCTAGTTGGTGCCATCCCACTCGGGATTCGGTGGAGGCCGAGGGATCGGTTGCTGGTTCGATGATTGGTCCAGAAAGGACCTCGACCCTAAAGGACACATCTGAGGTGATAGTGGTCGAGGCTACCGAGGAGGACCTAGTGGAGCCGTCTGCTGATGAGATCATGGAGGATATCGTGAAGGTTTGCTCGGAAACCTTCTCGGAGTACGAGCCCAATGAGAAGGCTGAGGGAGAGACCGACGACTCCAGTAGTTCGACCAAGGAGTTTCTACTTTGCTGGTCCGGCAACTTGTTGGGTGACCTTGATGTCTGTCCCTTTTTTAGAGTAGTTATGACTGTTTTTTGTACCAGACCCGTCACCCCTACTGACTAGCGGATCTAGTTTAAGATATTCTTGTGTGAACAGTTGAGAACCTATGTATGTATGGATATTATCGTTACTCAGGTCCCTTTTTATACTTGTACGTAGGATTTATTATTTAGTCGCTTCCGCATGCTTTCTAATTGACATACCTCTCGACATGTACGTGTATCTTGGGACCTCGAGAGATAGTTTGTAGTTGCAGGGAGTAGCGCGCCCCTGCCCGGGACGCAGGGCGTGACAACAAGCTTGCCCTTGAGTTGTTTTTAAAACGTGTTTCAAAACCTAAAAATATATTTTTTTTGTTTCTTCAAAGTGTTTCTTTTTCCATAGAACACTTTTGAAATATTTTTTTGACATACGCGTTTCTATTTCGAAAGTGTTTCGGGAACACTTTTGGAATATAAACACTTTTCAGGGAGTGTTACCATACGCGGCCTAATACCCAAAAAAACCCTTTAACTTTAGCATTGATGTCAATTATATCCAAAACCTTTTTTTTTTTTTTTACATGTATTGACTTTTTAAAATGCTAGGTACAAGATTGGAGCTGGACACAAAAATTATGAACGATTATTGACACCGTAATTATCAAAGAGGGTTCAACGGTGAACTGGCTATAAGATACAACATCGCATAAAAGTGCGCCCAACCTCCAAAACTTTTTTTTTGTCCCATAAAAAAAATCTAATTTTTACTTTTATCCCAATACTACCCAAAACTTTTACTTTTGTCTCAATTTTACTAGCCTAGTACCGAAAAAACTTTTACTTTTACTTTTATCTCAATTATACCATTGTCAGCCTTTTATTCATAATCACGGTTAATTAATCGTACGTGACTCGAATTTTCTTGCCAAATTTAACAATGAAATTTAAAAATTTAAAAACAATAGGTTTCAGAGACGACGAGATTTAAAAAAGTTCGTCAGAATATCTTCATGCCTAGCCGTTCTTTGGGCCGTTGAGCGTCGAAAAGAAAACGAAATGTGCCGTCTTTAGTAACTATGTATCTCTTAGCAATATATAAGGGTATTGGAGGAAGTATATCTTAATTAGTTTAAGATCAAAGTAATTTCAATAATTGCTCTCAATCAGATCAAGACCAACCAGGCAATTCGCAATCAAATCAAGATCAAAACAATTCCAAGAATTGCTCTCTTTTATATCAAGACCAACCAAGCAATTCTTGTACTCTTGGCAAGCGTAGTGAAAGGCTTTAAAGTTGACAAATATCTTTCCTTCTTTGCATATAGTATTTTATTTTTCCATGTATGAAAGTCGTATTATCTTGTACTATAAATACTTGTAAGAAATAAAGTGAAATTATCTCGTCCAATTCTTTACATGGTATCAGAGCCTTCTGCTCACAAGCATATCGTTTATTTCTCTTCAATGGCAGAAAATCCTCAAACACTCCTAAAGTGGTCACTAGCCCTTCTTCAAATAATGCCACCACACTTGTGTCGATCAATGCGGCTACGCAACTGCCTTTCAAGCTAACTTCGATGAATTATCCATCCTGGTGGGTTTAATTTAATTCTCTACTCTTGGGCTACGATTTAATGGGATATGTAGATGGAACGCTATTGTGTTCGTCTAGCAACATCATTACTGATGGAAAAACTACTGTCAATCCATCTTTTTCTCATTGGGTACGCCAAAATCAACTATTGCTTCGTGCAATCCTGCCTTCCACTTCAGACTCGATCGTTCCTCCCATTGTTTCTGCCAAAACAGCACACGAGGCATGGAGCAAACTTTCGCATCTCTTTACCAACAAGACACGTTCGTGTGTCATGAGTCTTAAGGAACGTTTAATGCTCACAAAACGCGATATCGTTCAGTAGCTGAGTATTTGCAAGCCATCAAAGGTATTGTTGATGAACTTGCTATCATCAATTCTCCCATTAGCGACGATGATTTAATATTGAATGTTTTAAATGGACTTGGCTCCAAATTCAAGGAAATTTCTGTTGCCATTAGAGCACGTGAACCTCCCATTCCCTTCGAGAAACTTCATGATAAACTTGTCGATTTTGAGCGGTATCTAAAAAGGGAAGAGAGTCAAGGTGAATCGACTATTATTACTGCAGACTTTGCCGAGAGAGGCTCTTATAGGAACACCAACCAGCGGTATATTTCGAATCGAGGTTCGAACTCTCATCCGTCTACGTGACAACCACATTGGAGAAGGAGAAACAATTGTGATCATAACCAGCCTATTCAAAAGGCACGTGTTTGGTGCCAATTATGTGAACGGGCAGGTCACTCGGCCAAGCAATGCTATCAGGCCAAACAATATTTCTCCTCTCTTCCTACTGCAAATAGCATAGTGGTATCTCGCCAACCCAAAGATGGATGGCTCATGGACTCTGGAGCGTCTCATCATGTTACTGCCAACCTGAAAAATCTCTCTTTGCATTCTAACTATGAAGGCATAGATGAAATCATTATCGGTCATGGCTCAGGTTTGCATATAACACATACTGGTTCAACTAAACTTTCATCTTCGAATGCTTCATATTCATTATCAGATGTTCTATGTGTTCCTAATATTAGTAAAAACCTGATATCTGTTCTAAAGTTTTGCAAGACTATACAAACGTCCGTGGAATTTTTTCCTGACCATTTTTTTGGTGAAGGATCTGTGTACGGAGGCGACTTTCACACAAGACCTGAATAACAATGATGTCTATGAACTTCCATCTTCACTCCATGTGAATCATACGCCATACCCAACATGATTGGCTTTTCATATTATGTAATTTTTGTGGATCATTATACGAGATATATCAGGCTATATCCAATCGAATAGAAATCCGACCTTTTCTCTCTATTTCCAACATTCAAAAAGCCAGTGGAAGATTTCTTCCAAAATCCCATTGTATCAATTTATTCCGATGGTGGAGGAGAAAATCAAAAGTTAAAAGGATTCTTTTTATCTCATGGGGTTACACATTTACAAGCACCTCCCCACACACCCCCAATACAATGGGATTGCTGAGCGTCGTCATAGGCATGTTGTTGAAACTGGTCTTACTCTACTTCATCAAGCGTCTCTTCCATCTTCATTTTAGTTTCACGCTTTCCAAGCCGTAGTATTTCTTAAAAATTGTCTACCTACACAGGTCTTAGGACTCAAAACTTCTTTTGAGTCTCTATTCTATTCATGTCCAAATTATTTGAAACTTCGAGTTTTATGTTGTTTGTGTTATCCTTGGCTTAAACCAAATGCAAAACACAAGCTTGAAAATTGATCGACACCTTGTATCTTTCTTGGTTACTCTCTCAATCAAAGCGCGTCATGTTACGATCCTCAACAAAATAAAATTTTTGTCCCGCGCCATGTTATCTTCGACGAATATATTTTTTCTTGTTCCAAACATGCTATATCACTCCATCATACCAATTCTCAATCTTCATCTATACCATCTCAAAATACATATTCACCCTCTTATTTTTTTCATAAAGAATTCAGCCACCTCTTCAAGCACCAGACAGCTAAGCAGCCAATACAGGACCAATCAAGTCCTTCAAGTTTATTGGTTGGAGAAGTTTTAGACCAACATTCGAATGCCTCACAAACTTAACGTCCCCAAGCGCAGATCCATCATCAGCTACTGAGGCTTCATCTATACGTTCCATGGACTCGACCATTTCATTTAGCCTCTCAAACACAATTCAACCATTGCCCACACGTTATCCAATGATCACTCGATCCCAGAATAATATTTACAAACCCAAAAAAATACATTCAGCCTTCAAACATTCCTTACCTCGGTCACTTGAACCAACGTGTGTTTCTCAAGCCTTAAAAGATCCAAAATAGCGCTCTGCAATGTCGAAGGAATTCAATGTGATTCTTCGAAATGGTACTTGGCAACTTGTACCGCCCAAGCCTCATCATAATATCATTGGCTGCAAATGGATATTTCAAATCAAGCGAAATTCCAATGGTAGCATAGCTCGATATAAGGCGTGATTGGTTGCTAAGGGATTTCACCAACGGCCAGCAATTGACTATGGACACACATTTAGTCCAATTGTTAAACCCGCCACAATACGGGTCATTCTTTGTCTAATATTATCCAATAGTTGGCCCCTTTTGCAGTTGGATGTCAACAATGCCTTCGTACATGGTAGTCTTGTGGAGAAAGTTTACATGTAGCAACCACTAGGATTTGTCGATCAGTCACACCCTAATCACATATCTCGATTGAAGAAGGCTATTTACGATCTTGCACATGCCCCTCGTGCGTGGTAACAAGCACTTGGTTCATTTGTCATCTCGTTCAGATTCAAGCAATCCAAATCAAATTCATCGCTCTTTATCTACAGACATGATGGCATCATCGTTTATTTCTTGGTTTATGTGGATGATCTAATCTTGGCAGGAAGTGATACGAATTTTTTGCAGAAATTCGTCAGTGTTTTCGCAGGTAAATTTTCATTAAAGGATCTAGGAGATCTACATTGCTTCTTGAGGTTGAAGTGATCCGCGCAAAGTCTGGTCTCTTTCTCACTCAACATAAATACATAAGGAACATTCTTGATCGAGCAATCATGCTAGGAGCTAAGGCGATTATCACCCCAATGGCTACCGGGAGCTCTCTCACTCTTGTTGATGAATCACCTCGTACATAAGCAACTAAATATAGACAAATTGTTGGCGCTCTTCAATATCTTGTATTTACAAGGCCTGACATTGCTTTTTTCATGAACAAACTCTCTCGGTTTATGCACCAACCAACAGAGTTGCATTGGAGTGTTATCATTGGAGTGTTATTAAACGTGTTCTACGTTATCTGAAAGGGACTATAAATCTAGGCCTATACTAGCGAAGTAGTCCCTCTTCATCTCTCCATGCATTCTCTGTTGCTGATTGGGCGGGCAATTAGGATGATCGTAATTCTACAACCACATACATAGTTTATATTGTCAATAATCCTATTTCCAGATGCTCTTGAAAGAAAAGATCTGTTGCCCGTTCATCAACCGAAGCCGAGTATCGCGCAGTCGTTGCGACAGCTTCTAATCTCACATGGATTCAATCTCTACTGCATGAACTTGGAGTATCTTCTTAGATCACACCCAGCATCTATTGCGAGAATATTGGTGCCACGTATGTGTGCTCCAATCCTGTTTTTAGCTCCAAGATGAAACACATGGTCATTGACTACCACTTTGAGATATGGTTAACATGGGCATGCTATGAGTGGATCACGTATCTACTCATACATGCACTAACCAAATCACTTGCACGACAACGGTTTACTCGTTACGGTCCAAGATCGACATTCGCGATGGAACACCTCTCTTGCAGGGGCGTATTGGAGAAAGTATACCTTAATTAGTTCAAGATCAAAGTAAGTCCAAGAATTGTTCCCAATCAAATCAAGACCAACCAGGCAATTCGCAATCGGATCAAGATCAAAGCAATTTCAGGAATTGCTCTCAATCATATCAAGACCAACCAAGCAATTCTTGTACTCATGGTAAATGTAGTGAACGGTTCCAAAGTTGACAAATACTTTTCCTTCTTTGCATATATGATTTTATTTTTCCATGCACGAAAGTCATACTATCTTGTACTATAAATACTTAATAAATAAAGTGAAATTATATCGTCCAATTCTTTACAAGGGTTAGCAAAAAACAGAAGAAAGTTTCAAAAATATTTCATGTCAGCTTTCTCGAGGTGTAATTCATTAATGACAGAACAATGTTATGCAAGATTAACTAACGATGATTAAAGACGGAAGGCTAACAATAGTAAAATTGGGATAAAAGTAAAAATTTAGGATTTTTTGGTACTAACGGTAAAATTGGAACAAAAGTAAAAGTTTTGAGTAGAATTGAGACAAAAGTAGAAGTTGATGGTTGATAAAATTGAGACAAAACTAAAAAAAAAAATAGAGGTTTTTTTGGTACTAAGCCGATAAAATTGGGATAAAAGTAAAAGTTTTGGGTAGAATTGAGACAAAAGTAAAAGTTGAGAATTTTTTTTTTGTACAAGACCTGTAAAATTGAGACAAAAGTAAAAGTTTTGGGTATAACTGGGACAAAAATAAAAGTTTGAGGTTTTTTATGAGAAAAAATATGACATTCTGATTTCCAGTCAACTTCATACTCTATAATAAAAAGTTCATATATATCAAGCGATGTATTTCAGTCGTATTCCGCTCAAATCTAATCAATTTGAGTAGGTTGACCAAAGGGGAAAGGCTAACGCGAGACGAGGTACGTGGACCTAGGCGACTCAGATAAGAAATGACGCTTTGACCATAAGGATTGTCGAGGGAATATTTAGAACCATCAAAAGTTCGATCTAAGAACGATCAAGGATTACCATGTGAGTGTCGTACGACTAGAGCGCGGGTGATGCTGCTTAACCAACGTACGATTTGTAAAATTATCATAATCGGACAGTGACGATCGAGACCATAGGGATTAGTGATCAACCCTCACAATTACATGACAACCAAAGTCGCCATGAATTGACGAGCCCTAAACGTAATGAGAATTACGGGGTCGATACGCATAATGTCTGCAAAAGCCGCCCGTCAGTTCGGGATAGACTAGAATCAAGTCTGATAGAGAAAACGATCAGAAACGAGTCCTGAAAAATTTAAAATGGAAAATAAAAAATTCCAACATCATTTGGATTGGCCGTCGCCCTATCGAATAATCTTAGAATGAGAAAAACGACGTTCGGAACATCGGGGGTAAAATGACCATTTTACCCCTCAAGCTTAGGACTTGGCTTTTATAATTAAAGAAGGGCAAAATGGGCATTATACCCTCCCTTGGCTGCCGAAATGGGTGAAGAATTGAGAACTCTTGGATCACTTTGGGAAGGCCAATTGCCAAGTGTCACAAGATTAAAGGGTGGAGTCATATCACCTTTATGCAAACCTACCATTCAACTTTGACCAACCTTGGGACAACAAGACTCTCTCTTCTCTCTCTCACCACTCTCATTCAGCCAAGCCACTAGGAGAAACCACCGAAACCCCTCCATCATCTCCTTCTTCCTTCAGCTGCTACTCACCGCTCGACCAGAACCACACCACCTGTTCGGCCAGTTCGACTGCCCCCTCCGGCCATCACTTGCTACCGGCCAACCACCTAGACGTAAATCCACGTCTTGCCCACGTCTTCCAATAAGAATCAGGCCATTTGGAGCATTGTGAAGTTCGGGGCAAGCAATCTCCCACAGGCCGACCGAATTGGAACCAACCTGAGGTAGGTCTGATTCTCAATCCATTTGGAGGTCGAAATGATGGAATCTTAGGCTCAAATTTTGTGGAGATCAAGCTGAGACATGTAGGATTCTGTGGTAAAAATTAAAGATTTATTTGATTAAGTTTTGATCACAAACCGCCCTTGTATATTTTAGATAGAATCTGCCCGATAGACTGATCTGGGGCGTCCGGCAAGTTTCGACGACTTTCCGGCGCCCAACCAACTCCAAACAATCAGTGAGCCTCCCAAACCCTTAGGTAGATGTTATAAGAGGTAGGATAGTGTATAATTGATGAATTTGGAGTAGATTAGGACCGGTTGGACCCGGCATGAACAGAACCGAATGGAACCGGTTCAATGTCGGACCAAACCAAATCTGTTGAAGGCCTTGGGTGATGGTTTTGAGCTGTAAATTGATGATTGTGATGTGATGAAGTGTTGAGAGTTGAGTTATTGATGATTTGGATTGATAAATTGAGGAATTGGACTTGGAAATTAACAAATCGATTGAATATTCTAGGTTACGCGATAAATTCATTTTTGGAGTTGGTGTTGGCCAAAACCCTGAAGCTCAAAGAGGAGTAATTGGTGTTGTGAAGCTAAGGTAAGGAAATTCCTAAATCAAGGCTAGGGGGATTGGACTCGATTGAGTAAGTTGAGGGTCGATTGGATTAGTTTATGAGAAATTGACCAATGGGGTAACCTTGATATGTCCTAAAACGTTAATGTATGATTATGTGACATTATATATGCCTGAGTTGTTCGTCATGTTTATATATCATTGGAATTGATTCGCATGCCACGAGATCTATGAATTGCACTTGATATCGTGATGCAAACGATTTGAAAAGCATGGCATGAGTTGTGGTGGAGGCATGACTGAGATGAGGTGAGGCCTTGAGGCATGTGAGACACGGGGTAGGAGGTTGAAACCTTGATGCGACGAGGTCGTGGGGTGAAATATGGTTAGGTAGCGTCCTGATGCGACGAAGTCGCGGGGTCGAGATAGCCACAGTCCTGATGCGATCTAATCGCGAGACAGAGTATGAGATAATGAACTGTGCCTGGAGATTCATCGGGACCTGATGCGTTTACATGGGTCACCGATGATGGTCTAATGCATTTAGGCGGACCGAGCTTGAGGCGACTAGTTCGCGGGCTAGAAAATGAGGCAAGCGGAGGTTGATGGACGTGGTGAAATGGCAGGCTGAATATGCATGTGCATATGAGTGTGACACGAGATCATAAATGCATGCTTGTCTTCTGTATGTGGTTGTTTATTGAATTATGATTGTTATGCCTATGTGTTCATGAGAGTGGATCTGCTGAGGGATGTGACTACCTGAGTGGACTTTCAACCTGACCTAGGGTTAGGTTTTTTTTTACTGAGATGTGTGTCTCACCCCTTTTGGAAAAACCTTTACTTTACACATCCTAAGTCATAGCTATGTGGCCAATTCGTTTTGGGGACCCAAAGGAGATGACGGCGTACTATGATGAGTTCCCAAATAGGCAAGGGAACGTGTTTGTGAGGAAGTGTACCGTCGTATGGATGGATGAGGGTAAGCCTGAGTGGAAGCCTCATAGGTTCGAGGCATGGTTTAGGAGGGACGGGGATAGACAAGTCGGGCCACTGAAGCCCCATGAGGTGTCGGAGGGTGTCATACCCGTGGTGCCAAACGCTAACAGACTAGGAGTTTCCCGAGGGATCAATGGTTGGATCTAGGAATGGACCAGAGAGGACGCCGACAGCGGAGTATTCTGTACCGCTGCTGAAGAACGAGGTCATAGTTGTAGAGCTGTCTGATGGAGACCTAACTGAGCCGTCGCATGAGGCAACCATGGAGAACTCTGTAGAGGTTCTGTTAGAGACCTTCTCCGAGTACGAGCCGACGGAGGAAACTAGGACACCGAGGATTCTAGCAATTCTTCCTAGGTGACTCCAGATGGCGATCCGATCTTTTGACTGGCGACCTGACCCCATTCTTAACCGATTTTTATGGATATCCTTTTTGGCATGCTTACCCCATCGCCCTGATGTATAGCAGACTGTAGTAGTTATTGACCAGTATGTTGTGATGTTCGACATTCCTTATACTATCTAGGTCCTACTTAGTCTTTATATATATATTGTACGGGGATTTGTTGGGAACCGCTTCCGTATGCATAATGTGATTATTATATCTCTCGTACCTTTTTATATAGGTGGATCCTTGGGACCGCCGAGAAATTGTTGTTGTCTTGCTTGCAGGGATGTTTACATGCTCGTGCCCGGGGTGCAGGGCGTGACAAAAAGTTTTGGATATAATTATTATAAATGCTAAAGTTGGAGTTTTTTATGTATTGGACCTACCAAACGCAGCCTTATTCTCCTCCAGAATGGTAGAAAGCACTTACATCTTTGTTTTTTCTAACAACCATGACGATGTAGTCAATTCATAATCCTGAAGAAGATACATGTTAAACAGAGAAGATTATTCACTCATTTGTTCTACAAGGCTCGCGACGCATTATTATTTCTCAATCGATGGTGAGAATGGGCCACATTAGACAGCGTCAATTGCATGATTAGATTATCTAGCTGGATTTTCCTATATATTCAGATATAATTTGATTGACAATCTTGATTTAAATTTTCGTTGATATGAAGCATCTCAAAAAGAATTTCAAAGCAGGAAATTTTGGGATCCAGCTTGCCAGTGGGATGACAGTTTTTCATTTTCGCACGATCGAAAAAATGATTCCTCTTTTCAAAGGAATCAAAAGAAGAAGTGCTTTGATCATAAGTTTTTCAGAAGATACGATGATGGTCATCCATGAATTGGTGCTCTTAAAGAAGATGACAGTAGATACCAATATTTAGTTTCTTATTCTCCACAAGAAGGGAAGAAGAAACTTACATCTTCAGTTTATCTAGCAATCACGATGATGTAACCAATTCCTAATCTTGAAGAGGATACATGCTGAATAGAGAAGATCTGTGACATTTCGAATTTCGACCATCTCGAGGCTATTGAATGGAAGGATATCAATCGGTATATTTCAGTTGTAACTCGCTCAGAGTTGATCACTCTTAAGTTATCTGACCAAAAGGGAAAGACTGGCGTGGAGTCGAGTACATGGACCTGGGGAATTTGAATGAGAAATAACACTTTGACCATAAGGATTGTTGAGAGAATATTTTGGTCCTGCAGAGATCGATCTAGGAACGATCATGGAATGTCTTGCTACGTTGGGACGCGGGTGATTCCGCTTAAAGAATGTGTAATTTGCGAGAATTTCGTAAATTGGATTCTGATAATCAGGATCGAAGGAACGAGCGATAAACCCTCGCAATTACATGACAATCAAAGTCACCATGGCTTAAGAGAAATCCTAGGATTGATACGCGTAACGCCAGCAAGAATCGTCCGTCAGTTTGAAATAAACTAGAATTACAGTCGACGAGAGTTCGACATGAAATTGGACCTCGAAATTTAGGTATTGGATATTGAGGAATTCCAACATTTGAATTGAAATGGATGTCGCCTCATCGAGGGTGGTTTATACTGGAAAAAATAAAATTTCGGACGAAAAGTGTCAAATGATCATTTTGCCCCTAAACCTTTGGTGCCTTAAGAAGTTTATAAGATCATTTTGGTTATTTTATCTCCTCTATATGGTGCCAAAAATTGGATGAGGATGAGTCAAAGGGAGTCAAAGTCAATGAAGCAACCAATGGAAGGTTGTCAAATGTCAAGCAATGATAAGGCCAAGAATTAAATGCCCATTAATTATACATCTTATCAAATTGACCAAAATAGATTATTGGTGTGTAATAAACTCTCTTTCTCTCTCCCCATTTTTGCCAGCCTCCTTCATCCCCACCATTTTCTTTCTCTTCCTCTCTCTCGGCCGAATGGATTCCTCGAGGATATGGAACAGCTAGCTCACTGTTTTGGCCATAACTTTGTCGTTCGATATTGGATTGAGGTAAAACCACCGTCATCTTAAAGATTATCGTCTTTTCATTCTAGGAAGATATTATAAGCCTAAATATAGCTCATCCGTTTGTCTCGTAGGTCTGTTTTAGTGGGTAAAGCTCAAAATCTGACTCGGTTTTGGAGAGGCTGCGTTTTTAGGAGCTTCCGAACTCCAAATGGATTCAGAGTTTCAGTGACCTCTTCTAAACTCATAGTATAAGAGCCTAGCAAGTTGAAATTAAGGTGTTATGTGATTTTTGATGGGTGTACATGGCTTGTTTGTGGAGGTTTATACCGAGCAAATTCTGTTCGTATGAGGACCGTGGAGGAACCGGGCTATTCAAAGTCTTTGAGGTGTTATTTTGCTTCCAAATCTTCAGTAATCTCCCTTAACATGTAGATTAAGGTTATGGTGAGTTGGTTTTGTGATGGATTGAAGTTTGAAATTGATTTATGGCTTGATTGAGCGGATTGAACCCGAAACCGGTTCTATTTTGTGGATACCCTACTGTGATTGATTCTTGTAAGGGACTAATGAATATTTGACTTCAAAATGACTCATAAGACTACATAGGATGTTGTATGAGGTGTTAATTGAGAACATGTGAAGTGGATTGAGAGTTAGAAGTGATTCAAGGGCTAATTGGTACATGAAACTTTAAGTTGCATCTTGCCTTATGTGTGGCCATATGAGCCGAACATATTGAGGGTTTATGGGAGTGTTGTTATGTGTTCAATTGATCGATAAGTCGTCTTGAGTTGCCCATTGAATGGCTATTGAGGGATTGAGTTAATGGAAGTGAGAATTCAATGGCTTTTTAATCCAAAATTGATGAACCTTTCTAGGTTGACGAGAAATTCTCGTGGATTGCATACTTGTAGCGTTGATGGGAGTTACTTGGTGTGAAGTTTTGTTAATCAATCAAGGCAAGTGTTTCCTAAATCATTACCCGAATGCGAGGACACTACTAGATTGATTGGTTGGATGAATTGAGTGCTTGGTGAATCCTAGGGCTTGAATTGCTTGATTAAGTAGCAGATTTCATGACTTGAATGACATAATATGACAATTGAATTGTGATGCCCTGGTGTTATGTTTGGCTAGTGTGCTTCAATTAGCTAAAGAGCCTTGTGAGGTAAGTGGCTATTGAGCCCTTAGAATAAAGTTCGGCTATTGAGTCCTGAAATAATATGAATTGGCCATGAAGCCCTGCTAGTGATTTGGCTATAATGCCTATGCCATTGAGTTGATTATAGTGCATATGCTATATAAACAGCTATAGTGTCGATGATATATGAATGGACTATAGTGCCCCAGTAATCGTTGACTTATAGCCCCGGACATCATGTTGACTGTGAGTCTCTGAGATGACATTTAGCTGTGAGCCTCGAAAGTACCGATTGGCCTATGGCTCCAGTGATACCAATTGACTAAAAGTCTTGATGATGAAAATACCGATTGGCCTGTGGCCCTAGTGATATTGAATGGTAGTGAGCTTGAAAGATATTGAGGATACCGATTGGCCTGTGGCCCTAGTGGTATCGAATGGTAGTGATCTCGAATAAAATGAGAATATCGATTGGCCTGTGGCCTTAGTGATGTCAGCTGGCAAGAATGCCAGAAAAGTACATCGCGGCTGAAAGCCTAGGCGATGAGTGGTTGTAAAAATTGTGATGATTATGTGCTGGTTATGTGCGATATGGGCGAGGAGCTTGAACCTTGAAATTAAATGTGATTAATTGTGTTGCTTGACCACGCTAGCTTTGCTGATTTGTCTGATTTGGTGTTAGTTTCATAGTGTAGGGGGACTGGTGTTCAGGTCTAGATTTAGGTTTCACTTATTGAGATTTATATCTCACCTAGTGGGGGCTTAAATTTTTCAGGTCCCAAGCGAAGGAAGCCTGAACTTGCCAATGATTGGCATTAGAGAAAGTAATTGATCAACTGTATTTAAGACGTTGGGTGATCTTAGAGATTATATATCGTTTGGTGGATTAGTTTTGATCATTGAAATGAACTGAGGTGTATTTTATAGATTGAGAAGTGTATTATTTTTTTTTTGTCCTAAGTCATCTTGATTTTATTTATGTACGGAGTAGTTTCTTGCTTCCGCATATATATGTTTTGAAATATGTGGGCCGAAGGATCCTGGATGGCACAGCTTGATTACGGCATGGTGGGATGTTCGCGTGATTGTCGGGTTAAGGGCGTGACATCCCCATTTAAGTGGTATCAAAGCAAAGTCAGCTCGATCAATTGTGATTGAGGTTTGGAGTGATATGGAGTGATGACTTGATGACAATTAGGTAGTGAGACCTTTAGGATTAAACATGGATTGCTGAATCTCGGGGACTATAGACTTGAACTTGTGAAGTACACTAATGGTTATAGTGTCGATTTAATGGATGATCTTGAGTGATTTCATGACTAGCACTCACAAGGAAGTGAGTAGAGATTGAAGATTCATAAGCTTGGATTTGAGGTTGCTAGAGAATAACTTATGAATGAAAGGTCGATTGGAGTACATGATTGTAATCATGGCTTGTCGATGACCCAACTTGAGGAGTATGAGTTATAAAGAGACGACTGGTATTAGTGTATTCATGCTTGAATTGCATTGTATCTTGATGGTTTAGTTATCGATTGCTATTGTCGGCCTAGGATGATATGAGGTGAGGTGTATACAAGAAATCTTAGATTAAAGGCCAATTGTGATCGAATGCATATAGATTTGGCTTGACTAGCGACTGGACTTGAGGTATATAGTTGAATATAGGTAATTGATCTGTGAAATGCGATGGTTATTGGTGGAACCAAAGGTTTTCTATAATTGAGGCTTGATGTGGAAACTACAGTGGTATGACAAGTGGTGAGAACGAACATGATGTGCATGTGTTTGTGGCTTTGAAACGAAAGATGATGAGGGTGCGTGCATGAACTTATCGCTGTTGGACTTAATAAACTATCACTGAGTATAGGACAAGTTGATGAGATACCTATAAACTATCATGAAGCATGGTATGGGACGTGTGGAACAGGGCTTTCTCCGTAGATGTATGACTTGGGGCAACCTGCAACGACCAAATCTGATAAGGGCGGGGAGTGATCGCCAGGACAAAGAGGTCCGGACAAAGAGCGGCTCCTAGCAGTCTTCTAAGATGGCAAAAGGTAGGAATGACCCAAGTCATAACTTGAAAGTGAAAGTCTAGGTATCAAGTTGAGTCTAATTGTGGTTGAGCCATGTATGGCACGAGATGGATTCCTTAGTGAATGTTTGAAAGTGATACGGCATGTGAAATGACGCCTGTGAGTGTCATGGGTAAAAGCTTTGTGCTCGACTGTGGATGTCGTTTGAAAGGGAAATGATGTTTATGATTCACCTGTTGGGCATGTTTTGTAATTGTCATCATGTGATTGGCTTAAGCAAGGTATAACTGAGAGATTAGACGGCATATGGGGTTTATACCTATTGAACCGATGCCTGTTGAAAATGAGAAAACTTGTCGTGTTTGTGACAAAGTGGCAGATGCCTTATGCTTAGTGTTTGGGCGATTGACTTATAAAAGCAACGTCTTAAGTATTTATTGGGTATTGACCTAGTTGAGTTTTGACCTAGTTAAGGCTTGCTTAGTAATTAACTCATGATTGAGAAGTTGCCTTGTTGAGGCTGGCCTATTAAATAGTCATTGATTGATGAAGATCTGGAATCCTAGGGCAACGATCGACTAGTTGAGAGTTGTTTGGGAACCACTGATGGTTGATGGTGAAAGATAATGAGACGAGCAATTTGAGACTGCTTGACTTAGATGACTTAAGTCTTTGATTCCTGAAGGGAATCATAATGGTTCAAGTGGCATAAGAACCTAATAAGGTTAAACGACCAAGGTACGGTCGCTAGAGGAGCACTTGGCTCGAATATGTACAGTATGGGAATATCTGAGATTTGAGATGGATTAGGAGAATTGAGTAAAGATGAGTGACTGGAGTATGAGTACTAGAAGAGAAAATGGCTTGATTCGGTTAATCGTGAGAGACCCAAGTGTGATAAGTGGTCGTGAGAATTTTAAATGAAAATGAGAAAACTGATAGGTAGGCAAGCTCGCGGAGGAGCTCCCATGATTTCCTAAGTCACTATGGTGATAGATGTTAATACCGATGAGTTAAAGTGACGGAAGTCTCAAGAAAGGTGACTCTGAGATTACTCATTTTCAAAGTGAAAACGTGGAAAAGAACCACAAGAGTTTTTAAATGCTTATGAAGCTATTCATAAGGTTGAGATTGACTAAGGTTGATGGATGGATAAGATTTGAAATTGGCTCCCTCTAGACAGGAGATCTTGGCAGGGAAACCTTAGAGATTTTGGATACACCGAGGAAAGAAAGTGACCTTGGCAGTTTTAGTCTTAAGAGGCTGTTGATAATTGGTGAAAGATCGCCAGAGAAAGGGTTTCCTTGAAGGCATGATGTATGACTGGACTACCTCTGTTGAGTTGTTCAACGGAAAGTAGCCTGCTGGGATTGTTCGAGAGCAATGGTTGTTTGGATCCTAAAATTTTTGTAAGGATCAGAGGATGATCGACCAATGTGAGACAAAGTCTCAAGGTTGTTTAAGCATACGTTAAAGGAGGTCAAGGACCCTTTGAATGAGACGTGAAGTCTCTGAGTGGATTGAAACTTGAAAGCCTTGTGGATGATTGTTATTCCTGATTTTAAGGAATAGTAATGGGACTTAGTAAAAGAAAAGAATGATCGAAAGACTTATGAATAGGAGAACTCCTGCTCATGGATTACGAGCAAAGAGACGTTCATTATGGAATATGGAACGCGCCTATGAGAAATGGTTATTACCTTGGCGCGAGACTTGTAATGGGGGATTGACATTTCGTTGTTTCAGTTGTGAGAAAACTAAGGAAAGAGTTATGTCAATTGTCAGATTTTGTGATTGAAATGAGATTGATTGACGTTGAATCAGAATCCGAAGAAATGACATTTGCGAGGTATCACCCCTAACAAGTAGGGTGTCATTCTTAAAGGACAATTGGACCATGAGATAGTTATTTAGGAAAGGGAAAGCGAATGGACTTGATAGTCCTGGCTGTTCGTAATTCTAGTGAATGGCTGAGTAAGCGAAAGGAGCGCTTGGAGTGTAATTACATAGTAATTTAAAGTAGTCGAATCGAGTATTCGATACGTGAATTGGTGGAAACCAAGGACGAACGGATATTATCACTTGAGGTGACTAAATTATGGGAAGAAGAACGCCGAGTATGGTGGCATCTACGTTCTGGAGTGAAACACAACCATTAGCGTAGACTCCAAGATTGACGTCCTATGAAATGGGAAGGACAAGGTGGATTCAAAGTGAGAGAATGTCACAGAAGAGTATAGTTTTCTAAAAAAGGATAAAAGGAATAGGAAACTAATTGTCTTGATATTAAGATGGAGCGTCTAGATTGTGAAAGACAATGCAGAACTTGAATGATTCCTAGAAGGGAAGTTAAATTCGAGAGACTGTCTTGTAGACGGTGTTGAATTCCAAGATGATGTCGACGTTTAGTGGAACGAACGAAATTGGGATAAAGTGACATTGAGTGGTTATGGAAAATAGCGGTTAAGAGTACTTTCTCAGGAAAGAGTGACAAAAATGAACAAAATGCTATGTGATCCTAAAGGAGACTCGTGATAACAGAGAGTCAAGGTCTTAGCTCTCAAGTGAAAAGTATGAAGAACAGTTTGGAAGATACAACACCTGGTAAAAAGAAGTTAATAATAGTTGGGTTGAACATCCGAGAAAATAATTGAACTCATTTAAGGAGTCATGAGAAATATGAACAATTTTGAGAGTATCCTATGGACTCTAAGGAGATGTTCGCTGTATGCTAAATGTGAAGCAACGAGTTGCGGACCTGACGAGGTAAGATTCCTTAGTCGTGAAATTTCTGAGAAATGAAATTCCTGTGGAGCCTTTGAGGATTGGAATAAGTGATGAATCAACTGAGTCTATGTGAATTGCTGGAGGTTGAAATTTCTTGGGATTGATGAGTTGCAATAGACGAACCGAGGGAAGATTCCCCACAAGAGTTATTCCATGAATGAACGTGAAAAGAGTTTTGAGAACTTAAGTTAAGCTGATGGCTACGCTGTTAATAGCGTTTATAGTAGAAAATTGAAAAGCTTATGAAGATCGTAGTGACACGACGCAGAATGAAACTTGAGGCATAACAAGGCGATTTGAAATGAATATTGCTTGTACGTCGTGATAATAATGACATATGAATTAGCATGCTTAGAGCATGATTGGAGTTGGTTTACGAATGTCCCCGCGACAAAGTTTGGAAAATCTTGCTTGGGTGGAAGAAGATTCAAGTTTATATCTACTCCAAAAGATATCGAGTAGTAGTTTTCCGAGAGGAATTGATGAGAAGCAACACCAATAGATGAAATTACTTAGAGTACGGGAATGTTGCTCATGTAAGGAAAGACCTCGCAACGGTGTAAACTGCAAGGGTTGGAAATGAGGACTGCTTTAAAGGGATTGAAGGGAAAGCATAACCGTTGCAAGTTGGTGGATTAAATTGGTCATTGGAGGATCTCGAATGTAATCGAGGAAGAGTTTTTAAGGACTTAATCATGAGTTTACCTGAGAAGTCGAGAAGGTTGTGGTTCTATGTGGATAATCGAGGGTAAACTACTGGAATTTGTGCGTTCTTGACGATACGAAAGGACATTTGAAGTGGATTATTATGCCAAATGGTAGAGGTACCAAAGAGTACGTTCTCGTGATGATCGTGACAGGAAAGAACATGAATTTAAGACGACGTTTTGAAAAAGCCTTTCGACTAGAAATTTCAAAAGCAAGGTTGCAGTGTGATGTACATATTATTCCCGAACCATTAGACAATTTGAAAAGAAGGTCCGTATGCTAGAAGGTATACCATCGACCAATGTTGTGAATGTCAACGGAGAATAGAGAAGTAAACGCAGATTGAAGGCTGAAGGAAACAAGTCTTGGGAAAAGATGGCTTTTATCAGAAAGGACAAATGAGAGTGTCAAGTAATGGAAGGAACCATTTTAAAAAGTGAGAAGGCGATGAGACGTCTATACCACATGGAAGTGAATAATCGAGAAATTGCAAATTTCGAGGATAAAATTTCTTTAAGGGGGAAGAATTGTGACATTCCGAATTTCGACCCTTTCGAGGCTATTGAATGGAAAAATATCGATTGGTATATTTCAGTTGTAACTCGTCGGAGTTGGCCACTCTTGAGTTATCTGACCAAAAGGAAAAGACTGAAGCGGAGTCGAGTACGTGGACTTGGGAAATTTAAATGAGAAATGACACTTTGACCATAAGGATTATCGATGGAATGTTTTGGGCCAATAGAGATCGATCTAGAAATGATCATGGAATGTCTTGCTAGCGTTATACGTTGGAACGCGAGTGATTCCGCTTAACCAATGTGTAATTTGGGAGAATTTCCTAAATCGAATTCTGATGATTAGGATCGAAGGAACAAACGATAAATCCTGACAATTACATGACAATCAAAGTTGCCGCAATTTAAGAGAAATCTCAAGGTCGATATGCATAGCGCTTGCAAGAATTGCCTGTCAGCTGGAGATAAATTGAAATTACAGTCGACGAGAGTTCGACATGAAATTGGACCTCGAGATTGGGTATTGGACATTGAGGAATTTCAATATTTGAATTGAAATGGATGTCGCCTCATCAAGGGTAGTTTATATTGGAAAAATGAAATTTCGGACGAAAAGTGCCAAATAACCATTTTGCCCATCAACCTTTGGCCTTGCCTTAAGAAGTTTAAATGGTCATTTTGGTCATTTTCCCTCCTTTATATGCTGTCGAAAATTGGATGAGGATGAGTTAAAGGGAGTTAAAGTGAATGAAGCAACCAATGGAAGGTTGCCAAGTGTCAAGCAATGAGAGGGCCAAGAATTAAATGTACATTAATTACACATTTTATCAAATTGACCAAAATGAATTATTAATGTGTAATAGACTCCCTCTCTCTCCATTTTGGCTGGCCACCTTCATCACTAACATCTTCTTCCTCTTCCTCTCTATCGACCGAACAGATTCCTCGCGGATAGGGAAAAACTAACTCACTATTTTGGCCATAACTTTGTCGTCCGATATCGGATTGAGGTAAAACCACTGCCATCTTAAATATTATCATCTTTCCATTCTAGTAAGGTATTATGAGTCTAATTTGGCTTATACGTTTGTCCCGTAGGTCTGTTTGAGTGGGCAAAGGTAAAAATATAACCCAATTTCTAAACACATAGTATAAGAGTTTAGCAAGTTAAAACTAAGGTATTATGTGATTTTTTTATGGGTGTACATGGCTGGTTTGTGGAGATTTATACCGAGCAAATTTTGCCCGTTTGAGGACCGTGGAGGAACTGGGCTGTTCAAAGGCTTTGAGATGTTATTTTGCTTTGAAATCTTCGGTGAGCTCCTTTAACATGTAAATTAAGATTATGGTGAGTTCTTTTTGTGATGGATTGAAGTTTGGAATTGATTTATGGCTTGATTGAACGGATTGAACCTGAAATCGGTTCTATTTTGTGGATACCCTGCTGTGATGAATTTTGTTGGGAGACTAATGAAGGGATATTTGGCTTTAAAATGACTCATAAGACTTCATAGGATATTATATGAGGTGTTAATGGGGAGTATGTGAAGTGGATTGGTAGTTAAAAGTGATTTAAGGGATCATTGGTGCATGAAACTCTAAGTTGTATTTTGCATTGTGTGTGGACATATGAACCGAACATATTGAGAGTTTATGGGAGTGTTGTTATATGTTCAATTGATCGATAAGTCATCTTGAGTTGCCAATTGTATGGCTATTGAGGGATTGGGTTAATGAAAGTGAGAATTCAATGGCTTCTTTATTCAAAATTGATGAACCTTTCTAGGTTGACGAGAAATTCTTGAGGATTGCATACTTATGGCGTTGAGTGGAGTTGCTTGGTCTGAAGTTTTGCTAATCAATCGAGGCAAGTGTTTCCTAAACCCTTACCCAAATGCTAGGACACTACTAGATTGATTGGTTGGATGAATTGAGTGCTTGGTGAATCCTAGAGCTTGAATTGCTTGATTAAGTAGCGGATTTCATGACTTGAATGGCATAGTATTACAATTGAATTGTGATATGCCTTGATATTCTATTTGGCTAGTGTGTTTCAATTGGCTAGAGAGCCTTGTGAGGTAAGTGACTATTGAGCCCTTAGTAATATAGTTCGGCTATTGAGTCTTGAAATTATATGTTTTGGCTATGAAGCCCTGCTAGTGATTTGGCTATAATGCCTATGCCATTGAGTTGATTATAGTGTCTATGCTATATAAACGGCTATAGTGTCGATGATTTATGAATGGACTATAGTACCCCAGCGATTATGGGCTTATTGCCTCGGAGATCACGTTGACTGTGAGTCCCTTAGATGACATTTGACTATGAGCCTCGAAAGCACCGATTAGCTTGTGGCCCAGTAGTACCAATTGACTAAAAGTCTTGATGATGAAAATATCGATTGGTCTGTAGCCCCAGTAGTATTGATTGGTGGTGAGCTTGAAAGATATTGAGGATACCGATTGGCCTATGGCCCCAGTGGTATCTAATGGTGGTGATCTTGAATAAAATGAGAATGTCGATTGGCCTGTGGCCCCAGTGGCATCTAATGGCTGCAAGCCTTGTAAGTATCGATTGCCCTGTGGCCCTAGTAGTAATAAGACATCGATTGGCCGTGGCCCTAGTGATGTCAGTTGGTAAGAATGCCGGAGAAGTACATCGCGGCTGAGTGCCTAGGTGATGAGTGGTTGTGAAAATTATGATGATTATGTGTCGGTTATATGCGATATGGGCGAGGAGCTTGAACCCTGAGATTGAATGTGATTAATTTTGTTGCTTAACCATGCTAGTTTTGTTGATTTGTCTGATTTTGTGTTAGTTTCATAGTCTGGGGGGACTGGTGTTCAGGTCTAGGTTTAGGTTTCACTTATTGAGATTTATATCTCACCCCAGTGGGGGCTTAACTTTTTTAGGTCCTAAGCGAAGGAAGCCCGAACTTGTCAAGGATTGGCATTCGATGAAGTAGTTGATCAACTGTATTTAAAACGTTGAGTGATCTTAGAGATTGTATATTGTTTGTTGGATTAGTTTTTATCATTGGAACTAATTGAGGTGTATTTTATAGACTAAGAAGTGTACTATTTATTTTTTTGTCCTAAGTCATCTTGATTTATTTGTGTACGGAGTAGTTTCTTGCTTTCGCATGTATATGTTTTAGAACATGAGGGCCGGATGATCCTGGATGGCACAGCTTGATTGCGGTCTGGTGGGATATTTGCGTGCTCGTCGGGTTCAAGGCATGACAAGATCATTCACTAATTTGATCGATAGGGCTCCGCAATATTATTTGAAGAATATTTTTGCTATCTACATTGCCATTGTGATGATAGTTTGAAATTTTTGCATGATTGTAAAGATGATTCATCCTTTAAAAGGAAGAAAAAGGAGTCTCGTGTGAACATGAGTTTTTTAGAAGATATGACTGCCTTCGTCTATGCATCAGTGCTCTTAAAGAAGATAAACAATAAATACCAATGTTTAGTTTCTTCTTTTCATCCGGAATGATATAAGACACTTTGGGTGTGTTTGTTTTGGGGAAAGTGTTTTTTGGGAAGGTGCTTTCTGAATTTTCGTCTGTTTGGTTCGCGAAAAAGGATCGGGATCAAGCATCGAGAGAGGGGCCGTGGTTGGGGTCGAGGATCGGGACCGAGGGTCGAGGTCAATGTCAGGGCCGAGGACCATTCAGGGCCGAGGACCGAGGCAAGGGATTAGGATTGGGATCGAAGCTGAGGTCGAGGCGAGGACCGGGGTCGGTGTCGAGGCTAGGGACTGGGGTCGGGGCCGGTGACTGGGACCGAGGCCGGAGACCAAGGATCAGGTTGGAACCGGGACTAGGACCAAAGCCGAGGATCTGAACCGAGGCCGAGGCCGGCGACTAGGGCCGAGGTAAGCGACTGGAGCCGAGATTGGGATCGGCGACCTGGACTAGGTCCGGTGTCAGGACCGGGGATCGGGGCAAGTGTCAAGGCCTGGCATTGAGGCCGAGGTTGGGGGTTGGGGATGGGTGACCGGGTGAGTGTCGGGGCCGAGGACGGACGACCAGGGCAGAGGACCGGTGACTAGGGCCAAGGCTAGGGCCGGGCCGAGGACCGGGATTGGGATCAGGATTGGGATGGGACGTGACCGGGGCCGGGGACTGGGGATCAGGACCTGGACCAAGATCGGGGCTGAGGATCAAGACTAGGATCGAGACTGGCGACTAGGGTCAGTTCAAGTCAGCTCTCTCGACCCTATGCCTCTCCTCAATATCAAGGACAGTCCCATTGATGAGATTGAAATCGTTTTCTAAATGAGAACCAAACACAGAAAAATATTTTTTGTAACATATTACCAAACAAAGGAAAAAAAATTGTTTTTCCAAAAAACGAATTTTAGAAAATCACTTTCCCGAAAACGAATTTTCGAAAATCAATTTCCTTAAAATAAACACACTAGATTGCGTTTGATTGTCCATATAGAACTCAGGATAGGATGTGTTTTATCCTATCCTGTGTTTGGTAATTATTTAGGACGGGATAAAGAGGGATATGGGGGATATGGAGGGGATAAAATAATTTCATAGGAGGGAATATTATAAGGCTGGATAGGATTTCTCTTATCTATCGGTATTCAAGCCACCCTCTTTCTACCAAGCCTCATTCGCCTCTCTACCACACCTAGCCGACTCTCCGGTTGTGGCGGGCAGCTTCTCCAGCGGAGGCGAGGCTGGCGGTGGTGGTCCTGATCTGCTTCTTCGGCGGAGGTGAGGCTTTACTCGTTCATCATGGGATCACTCGTAATGCAGTCGACTCAACTACATCTTCCCACTCAAACGCCAATGAGTACCAGATATTCATCGTTTCCGTAGCTAGATAGCCTTTGTTGCCCATCGGATGCTCGACGGCAACCATCGTAGATCTGGTTTTTTTTTTTTTTTTCCTAAGAATAACCACTTGAGTTAATGGTGCCCCACAAAATCTAGGACCAAAAAATGGAACTCTGTCATGAATTTAAAATCCCTCTTGTCCAGGTAAGTAAACTTCCATGATGCTAATCATGGAATGCAAAGGTGGTGCCATTCCATCCACGACAGCACCTATTTTTCCTTTGGTTATGTTTTTATAATCCCTTGAATTTTGTTGAATCCAACCACTCGGGCCCACATTTCCTAAAATTTTTAGGTAAAAACCAAGTTTTCTAGTACATGCCAAATAAACTTTCTCAAAACTCGTAATTTGGTAATTACGTTTTCTATGGGTAATATATTTTCTCATTGCAAAATGAATTGAGCAATACAATATTATTATAGTAATGTTATTTATTATGCGACTTATGCTACTATGTCTTAGAACGGCCGTCCCCTCAAGCTTTGACCCGATGGCTCAGCGAGCTGCTGGAGATCTGCCGCGTCAGCTCTAGAGAAGAGCCTTCAGATGGTACAAGTCAAGAATTATTATATTAATATCTAGTATCTACAAAACAATATATATGATATGATATAAAGATATATGACTTTAAATCCACAATTACCCAATGAGAGATAATATATGATCAAATCCCTTGATTTTTTATACAATCCTATTTATACTAGAAATTCGGATGGCCAAACGCTACCTTATATCTTTGTCTTGAGCCTCTCCACCCTCACCATCTCCATCAAGACCAAAGTTTCCTCTGTCTAAGTCGAATCTAATGTGGAGATTCTATGGGACCATTTCTAGTTTTAAAAACTCAAGCTGTTAAATGAAAATGCAATATAATATTTAAATATTTCAGCACTCTTTGTCACACATAATCTAGTAATTTCATCTAATAATAAGTAAGAGTGTCAAATGTACCCGCGCCGAGTGGGCCAGCCCCGCCCGGCCTAAAATTTTGTTGAATTTTCGAGCCTTTTCGGGCCGAGTCGGCCCGCTGCTCAACTTTATTTAATACCTATTTTTTATTTTAATTTTAATTTATTTTTACATTTTATTTTTATATTCTTTCATTTTATGGGTTTACCAATTGATTTTAATTCTAAAAAAATTTTAAAAAAAAGGAAAAAAGAATTTGGCCTAGCCCGACCAGACCCGGCCCTGCCCAATTCGGGCCGGCCCAAGTGTGGTACTACTATGTTCGGGCCGGGTCGAGACTCAGCCCCTTTACACTCCTAATAATAAGCATAGAAATATTTTGTTGGGAAGCCACGTAGAGACATTGAAAATTTTGAACTCATGATCTCCATGCTTTGATACCATGTGAAATTTTGTGAAAGTAATTTTAAAAAGTTAAAGTTGTTCGATGAAAGGGTTGTGTAATACTAAATATTCTATCATTTTCTAACATATTATTAGATTTAGTGTTATACCTTTCGCAGATGTTATTCCACCTCAATTAGTCAAATTTCACGTGAGATGGAGTGTGTTAAAAAATGGCCCATTTTATATAACTTAAATTTCCATAAATCCATCCGATAGAAACATTGCCCCTCAATCTTATCCGGAAAATATTGTTCCACTCTCGCCCTCATTTTTTTCACCAACTTTATATGTTCCACCCATGGTGGAGTTCCCACCTCCGAGTGCGTTCTCTGATGAAACTAACAAACATAAGCATGTCCTAGTGATCTCCGATCTGGCAGCACCAAGCGTGTAACTTCTGCCGTAGCTTTCCTCAGTTGGCAAACGGAGAGCATGACCCAAAACCGGCTTCCGAAGACGATCGATCCAAAGATCTCGGCGGTTCAAATTCGTCTGGACGACGTTGACTTGAAGATTGACTAGACAAGCAAAGCAACAGAAGGAAGATTCCAGATTCTCTGCTGAAAAGACTCAGAAGAAGTCGTTGGGTCAGGAACAGGGACGATCATGCGATTTATCATGAACTTCGGAAGATCCCCAGGGCTTTAGAGGAGTCGGGATCTCTAGAACGTTTCGCTATCGTCAATGGAGATTTTGCCGAAGTTGTAATGATGTTAGGATTTGATGATCAGTCTTGTTGCACGAAACCGCAAGAAATTACCCCCCGAGCTTGGGTGCTCTGTTCATTTTCAACGTTAGTCTTCACTTTCGAAAGTCTCAAAATTTTTTTGTCTGAGATTTAGCTTTAGAGACCAGACATTGGAACATGGGAACGAGATTGAACATGGGTAAATCATTTTCGCAATCTTAAACTTATTAAAAATTTTCCGATTTCGTAAACCCCAAATTTCTAAAGTAGAATATTCCTGTTATTCAATTATTCTCCACTTTGAGTCTCTTCACCACCTGGCAACGATGTGCGTAGCATCTGCCCTACTCCCACCCAACCGCTTTCTCAGGTGCTGACGGGCGATCCTCTGCTGGCGATTCCACCGTAGCACCTCCGTGAAGCCTCCCTCCGTTTCCAAATTCCGATTTCCAGAACGCAATCAGCGTCACTCTCTTTCTTACTTGATTCTCTGGCTTGGAGTGAGGGATACTTTTAGGAGTTGATTGCGGTTCAAGATCTTCCATACCGCGACTTCTTTGTGCGTGCGAGGGGCCGTCTTATTCATGTGGAGTGGACGCCTCCGGTCGCTTCGCTTTCGTTGTACACTAGCTTAGGTGACGAAGATGTTGTATGTGACGAGATTTGAGGCTCCGGGCTCTTCTGCAGCTTCGTTGATTGGATGATCGGTTGCGGAGAGGAGTGTTCAGTGGTTTGTTTTACTTTGATTGTTGTGTGTGAGGTGGCCAGAGAAGTAACATAGTTAATCGACATGGTGAGTAGCAATTTGTTCCATCGGAGGAAGCATTCATGGCCGCCTGAAGAATATATCAGCAGGCCTACTTTGCAGCTGGTGTGTTTCATATTTTATCTTACAGTGTTAGTTCTCTCGTGAAATTGGGGTTTCCTATTGATTGCTGAGCTGGGGCTGAGGATGTTTTGTTGTTATTATTCCTCAGTTGGAACCGAATTCTTCTCGCTGTGCTTCATTATATATGCAATTCTTGCTCTCTAGTTTAAGATCGATTTATATGTCAAAATCTGTTTACTTACATTTTTAAAGTGGAAAGCTTGAAACTTTTCTCATCACCAGCTATTGTTGCTAATGAAGTTGTCATTTAGTTGGCTTATTTCTTCATAACATAGCATTGCTAAACTAATGGGCTAGAGACAGTGTTGTTTAGGGGTATTGTAATCTTTAAGACAATCGTGACCTATGATGTGTACCATGTTTGTAGCTTTGAGTTGGTGTCCTCATTGAAGTTGCTCGTTGGCTCATCAATGTTCATCTTAGACTGATTACCCTGACTTTTATGCAGTTTGATTTTGATAGTGCAGCGCCACCAGAGCACGCATGGAGAAGAAGACTAGACAGTCATGCAAATATCCTTAAGGAATTCAGTGTAACATTTAGTGAGGCAATAAAAATGGTACGACTTCTGTTGTGTTCATATGTATCTTCAAGTAAACTTTAAGGGAAAGCCATGCTCATCCTTGACAATTCCTTTTTTCTTCTATTCTTTTGGTGACTATTCTTGTTCTTATGATTTAAAGTTTCAATTTCTAGGTTCGACTGGGTGTTCGCCTCTGGTCTTACATAAGGGAGGAGGCAGCTAATGGGAGGGTATCTCTCTCCCTCTTGCTAACTTCCTTAGCATGCTACTGACTGCCTAGACCTTCAAAGAGCTCATATGAAGGAAAATATAGGTTTTTCTGGATACTTTTAACTTCAAAAGCTTCTGCAACTTCCTCAGTATACTTCTGGTGCATGTGCAGAAAGCACCAATTGACCCTTTTACTCGAGGAAGTTGCAAACCATCAGCATCTCAAGGTGTTCCTCTTGGAGGGATGGGGTAAGTTTGGGTCAATGGACCTGTTCCCCCTAAAGATTACTGATAGGATGCACCTTTTCATATAAAATGGAGTAAAATCATGTAAATGCCACAGAAGCGGCAGTATATCAAGAGGATTCAGAGGGGAGTTCAGGCAATGGCAAATTATTCCCGGTATACGAGAAGCCTCACCTGTCATGGCTAATCAATTCTCTGTAAAGCTCTTCCCCCAAATTTGTGGCTTAATTGTGACATGATTTTGATCTACTACTTGACAATGGCAAAAATTCACCCTGTTTATAGTATTTTCCTAATGGTCAGATTGTTGCCATCCGGACGTATATCATTTGTGCAGAACTTGCAATTTGAATTGTCCAGTATCCTGATGATTATTCGATTGTACAGATTTTTATATCTCGCGATGGAGGAAACAAAAAATATGCATCAGTTTTGGCTCCAGGTCAACATGAAGGATTAGGGTGAGAAGTTTTATTGCCTTCTAATCGTATCTGTGCTTGAAATCATACTTTACTTTTGTGATTCAGCTGAAACTTTGGAATAGTACATCTAGACAGGCGTATTGTAAGCAGCACTGCTTTATGGTTGCTTCATCTTGTTAGCAATCTTCATGCCATGGATAGTACGGGAGATAAGGAAGTAGGGTCTTTGAGGAGTTATGAGCATAACTCGTGGGTGGTATTTGGTTAACTGTTTATGGATTTATATCAAAGTGGTTATAATAGTTGAATCTTATTTGACACGGGTTGACCAACAGTATCCATGTAGAGAATAAGACAGATTGGCCAAACAAGTCCAGGTAGAATAGGATAAAATGGGAAAGGGAAAAAGACGAGGGCAAAGAGAAGGGTTAGTTTTTTTTTTTTTTTTTTTTTTGGGGGGGGGGGGGGAGATATAATGGTAGATCAATGAGAGAGAAGAAGAGGGAGAAAGGAGCCATCATGAGAGATGTTAGTGTTATTTGTTAGAGCCCAACTCAAAAGTTTAAGCTATTAGGTGGAGGGAGATCACGTGAATATAAAGGGCATACGAGACTCATTCACAAGCGATGTGGGACAACAACAACAACTTCAACACTACTTCTCACGTGCAAGCCGGATTACAAGTGGCACGTGGAAATTGACTAATGGAGTGGGTCTACATATGCGAAAGGGATTAACACTCGTTCCGATACTATGTTAGAAAGTCCAACCCAAAACTTAAGCTATTAAGTGGAGGGAGACCACATGAATATAAAGAGCATGCAAGACCCATTCACAAGCGATGTAAGACAACAACAACAACAACTTCAACATTATTAATTGATGTCGTTGGCCATCATCATTACTTGTCAGTGATGTTCACTGGCTCACTGTCCCTCCCTCGGCTTGTGACCAACCACAACCACCTACTTGTCGCTGACTAACCACTTGTCGAGTTCCAGCGCATGATGAGCTTAGGATGGTTCCTCTATCATAGTTGTCTATTAGCTTCTTCATTTCCTTTTTCTTTTTTCATTTCCTACTTTTGCAACTTGCAAGGAGAGTTGTTCCTTCATAACCACACTCCCACAGTCCTAAAGGTTGCCAAGACCTTTTGGAACTGACGTCTAGGCTTTATTAATGAGCTTCTCTATCTTTTCTGTTGTTGTGTGTTAGCAAGAACTAGGGAAAAAAATTCCTGTCCTTGTATACAAAAAACCAAATCATGCCACCATATATATTCAATTGTTGATTCAATCATTCTGCAAACAGGATGAATGATGTAGGAGTAGCTCCATTCTTGTTGTAGAACTGAAATTTATCTTGTCTGATTTTATGCAATCAATCCAAAGATATGTTCATTTTGGATCTTCTTGGTAATTTGAACATGCATGGGCTTAAGATGTCATTGATTAAACTATGGTATAGCCTTTCAGTGCTTCCAAGTTTGGAATCCTTATTGGTGGTACTCGAATTGCTATTTTTACTTTTGTTTTGATCTTGCAGGAAACAAGATGACTGTGGAATATCATCGTGGGGTTGGAACCTCAGTGGCCAAAATTCTACGTATCATGCTTTATTTCCAAGGGCGTGGACAATTTATGATGGTACTTAAGTTTTAGAATCTTCATTTGGATTTCCGTAACTTATTACACTGACGACAACAGTCAATTTTCAGGCGAACCGGATCCAGATCTGAAGGTGTCTTGTCGTCAGATATCACCTTTCATACCACATAATTACAAAGACAGCAGTCTCCCTACAGCAGTTTTTGTTTACACGGTATTTCTCTTGTGACTGTTACCGTCACACATCGGATTTTCTAACAATGTAGTTTTTAGCATATCTAAATCCAACAGCTTAAAGAATTGGGTGAAGAAATACTAAACACATAGAAGGCCCAGTCAAACTTTATAGACAAGTGATGTGGGATAGTCCTTTAACACCTCTTCTCACATGCAAATCGGACTAAGCACAGTATGTGAAATTGATGGACGGGGATTTGGGACAATCAAGAACTACATGCGAAATAACATATTTAATACAGGTGTGAAGAACGATTCTGATGTAATGATGGCATATCCTACTAGAAAGCTTAAGCAATTGGGTGCAAGAGACTATTTATTTAATGAGTTTTATAGATGAGGCATAGGAGATATTTTAACATCTCTTCGGGTGTGTAAACTAAATTGAGAACAACATGTGAAATTGACGAAGGGTAGCCGCAAAACTTGGGGTTGAACTTGGGTCTAGTGTCATTAAGTCCGATTCAAAAGCTTAAGCTATTAGGTAAGGGTGACTACACATAGAAGGGCCAAACAAACTTCATGAAAAAGCAATATGGGATAGTACTTTCACAGTAGACATCCTGCATATATACTCTCTTTGAGCATCTAAGGGTTGATCATTGATTGCTTGAGTGGACTAGATTGGTGTGCATTTTGGGAATAGCTTCTTTATGGCAGCTCCTAGGTTCGTAGCCACCTCTAAAATGACACTGATTTTGATTTTTGTTGATTAAACAAATGTGTTGTTAGAAGAATACAAGACACTTCCATATTTTTTGTGACTTATTGTTGCAATTAATTCTCATTTCCTCTATAGGAGGTGTTTAGATTGCTTGCAGAGGATCACAAATCTGTAGCATCTCTTCGCTTGAACACTCAAAAGCTGTTAGTCTGTTACCCATACTACTATCTCCAAATCGAAAGTTCTCTAGTTACATTGCAAATACTGTAGTAACTTCCACGAGGGAGTTCTTTTCGTTTTTTCTTTTTTGGTTGAGCATGGCATTATTTGGTTCACTTAATATTATATTGTAACATATTAATCATCCAGTCCTATTTTGGAAGGTTTTCTAATGTAATTTTGGAAAACTTCTCAATTTAGATTCATTTATACTTTAATTGGCACTCTAACCTGTGTCATTGGGATGAACTTATCCTTAAAATTGGTGGTTCTGTGAACTTACTTTTAGTGAATTTGATTCTCTGTCACGACTTTTGTTGGTCAGAAAGAGATTTGGTTTTGACAGTTATAGGGAATAATTGCTGTTCGTAGGAAGATTCAAGATATTCTTTACTCATGGTTTGAGTGCGTGCTGGTTCTGCAAACTGTTTGAGCTATTTAAATGTCACTTGGAATTACTCAGTTTCGTAACATTAGCCATTACTTTCATTTGTCTGTAGTTGGTGAACACTGGAAAGGAAAGAGCAAAAGTGAGTCTTTGCTTTACATGGGCGGTATGATCATTTTCATCTATCTCCATCAATTTAACATATACATAGTTAGTATTCAGAAATACAGTTAGATCATGATTATTTGCTCATGCAGAATTCAATTGGTGGCATCTCGCACTTGTCAGGAGACCATGTAAATGAACCATTCATGTGAGTGAATGTGGCATACTTCTTTCAGTTTTTTACCTGTAAATGGATTCTGAGATATGTCTGACCTTTTCCTTTGATCTTTACACATGACAGTGGTGAAGATGGAGTCTCTGGTGTACTACTGCATCACAAGCAAGTTATCAAACCCTGTAGCTTTATGTGACGGTTGGTTTGCAGATTTTTCTTGTTCATTTCATTGTCTTTGAGAGGTCGAACTTGATGTCTTGATGTGAATCTTCCATCATTCCTTCCCTCTTCACCCTCCCTCCACCGACCAAGCATGTGCCCGCCCACAGTCGAGCCCCTAAAAGCAAAATGTAAATTGGCTAGTATAAGGGAAAAAAATTTAAGTCAATTCAGTAAATATTACTTGCTTAATATTTGAACGAAGTTTGCACTACATGGATCAATAGGATGCAGTTTGAAGTATGTCATTATGCTACTTCTCTGAGGAGAAAATGCAGACTGACCTCATGTACAAAAAATTTGATGAAATGTGAAAAGATGTTTGATAATTAGTAACATTGCTTCTTGATAACCAATGCTTTTAAAGACTCGTGAATACAGATCTAAGCCCCATGGACCAAGTAAGATGCAAGCGAAATTCATGGTGGCTCAAATCTGGGTTTGTCTGCACTCGGTGGTGTGGGGAATTGAACCCATGCCGTGTGTTTAATACACATTCATTAATTTTTTTTGTCGCTAAGTTCTTTCTTTGCTGGTTTAGCTCATTTGTTAAGGAGAGGCCAACAAATTTGACTCTTCACTGCCAAATCCCGGTATTAGCTTGTCTAATTTGCAGAACCTTCTAAGTTAATGCTTCTCTCATCCATTTCACAGCTTGGGGTTCTTTTTCTTAGGATTTTGCCTTTTCTTCATTTCCAGCTCATCTAATATCTACGAATGGAATCATTACCCAAAAAAAAAAAATCTTTGAATGGAAAAGTATGTTAAATTTCAAATCCCTGCGCTAACTCATTTAATTAGCAAACCATTAAACGTTTCAAAGCCTTTTGCATCATGCTGTTATAGCTCAGATGAATCCCCTTTTGCACACACAGCGTAGTCTGACCACAACCCCCCCCCCCCCCCAAAAAAAAAAAAAAAATCCCATTCTCAACTCCGTGGGTTCTGTTCCAGTGTAAAATATGCAGCTGACTGAAACTTTAGCCCTCTCTAGCGATTTTCTGCCGTTGGCTTCGTATGAAATGAAAAGAATACAAATCCTTAAATATCACACAAAGTGTCAAAGAGCTTAATTTGGCTAAATTACATGGGACAGCTTGGGATTTCTGTGACTTTTTCTCTCTGCCCCCATATCTGTCCACGTCTCTCTCTCTAAGATGATGGCAAGAATTTTTGAAAGTGGGAGCACATAAAAGCTCAAGTTGTCAGTGCATTGAGAGAAACGAAATATATTCCCTGAAAATAACTTGAAAGGAAAATAAGCAAAGGCTATCGTCTGAAAATGATCAGAAGCTCATTACAACTAGGATGAAGATGTCACAATTTGGAATCCTTATGAATCTTGCCGCATTTAAGACACTTTAGCTGATTTGATGTTTTCCTATGATAAGATAGTTTTTTCATTTTTACGTTGAATCTAATCTTGTGTAGCACCAGTCGATATTGTACATCATCTAGATACTTTTTGTTCTATGTAGCCTATACTGTGTCAGGTAATAATCGAATATGCAAATGTATATTGTAGCACATGTCTAAGTCATATATGCCTTGCTATTGGTCTGTTGTGGGTAGGATATGTGTTTCAGTGCTTCTACTTGTCTTTGTTAGCCAGATCCGCTAGTCAAGATGCATTCTTTTACTCTTCATAACTCATCTCATCCCTAAATTTCCAATGTGTATATGATCCTATGAAATGTGCAAGGATCAAATTTGCGTGCCAGCTGCAACCATGGTTGTTTTTCGGTTTGCTTCCCTAGTCAGTGACAGCAAATTCTAGTGTTTCTGAGATATACTGCGTGGGTGCAGGACAGCAAGAGGGAATCCTCCTGTTACTTTTGCAATAGCTGCTTGTGAAACTCAGAACGTAAATGTCACTGTCTTGCCTTCTTTTGGACTTTCTCAAGGGAGCTGCGTTACGGCAAAGGGCATGTGGGGCACCATGGTTCGGGTAATTTGTTTTCCAAAATCTGTAGGATGGTGAAGCTTTGTTTCTCTACTGCATAAGTATCTAATATTGAGGAGTGGTGCCTTAATATAACTATGCTATCACGCAATCTAGCTATATGTCAAATTTGAAGATTCCATCGAACGATGTCAGGCACTCTCATGACTTGGTTAACTATTTTCCACGATCTAGGATGGTCAGTTTGATCGGGGGAATTTCAGTAGTGAGCCTACTATGCCTTCCTCGGTAGGAGAAACGCTCTGCGCTGCAGTATCAGCTTCTGCATGGGTGGAACCACATGGGAAATGCACTGTTGCATTTTCTCTTGCATGGTCCTCTCCAAAAGTGAAATTTCTGAAGGGAAGCTTGTACTATAGGTAACCTTGTTGCTCCGAAACCTTTCTTGAGATACCTGCACAGATATACTTGTGGGGTCAGTTTGTCCCCAGATTGTGTTATAATAGAATGCATGCTCATATGTTTATCACGCGCAGTTGAGATAAAACTTTTCAGCCACATTTATGTTTTCTCTTGCTGTACGAGGAGAATAGAAAGTGAACTCTTTAAATTGCACCAGTGTTAGGCATCATGGATTTCATTTGAATTAACTAGTAACATGCTCTCAGAATGCTTTGCTTGAGATCAACTATTTGAGAATTCATTTATTCTTTGGCCTGCCTACGTGCTGATAATAAAGAATCATGTATTCTGGTTTGAGGTTCTTTTTTGTAACTTGCAGGAGGTACACTAAATATTATGGCACTTCTGAAAGAGCAGCTCGTCAGTTGGTTCATGATGCATTGAGAAGTATGATATTGTTTCTCTGTATTGTGTTCTATTGTGTTCAATTCCCTTTTATTATTTTGATTTTCCCATAATATTTCACTTACTTTATTTCTGCTCCATTGGATCTTACCATGAATTTGTCCCGTAGGACTTTACTAAAACTGTTTCAATGGTGTGGAAGTTACGTCGCATTTCCCTTTCTAGATCATGACATCGTTGCTGGTCCAATACCATACCTGACATCATTACATTTTTGTTAGATTACAAGCAATGGGAAGAAGAAATTGAGAAATGGCAAAGTCCTATCCTCCATGATGAAAGGCTTCCAGAGTGGTAATTTTCATTCTGTTCCCTATAATGTTTATGCTTGTCTTTTTTCCGGATGTTCTTCATGCCACCTTATTTTGGTGGCTTGAGTACCTTCCAGAACATAAGTGTTGATTGTTTAAAGCTCTCGGTTTAGAGATTATTGGGCACGGGGCCTGCACTCGTCTTTTTTACAGATGAATTTGCCTTACAAAGTATGGAAATTAAAATTCATCTATTTTTAATTTAAATGGATAGAGCAAATGCGGGTTTATTCTTCAGCTCTAGAGCAGTTTTTGCATTAAGGGGACAAGGTTTTGTTATCGGAGTCTCACTTGAAATTTTCTGCAGTATTATATATTGACTCGATCCTACCCATGACAGATGTTGGTTTAATGCAGATTCAAGGTTTTGTAGTTTTAGGTTTCTCCATGTATGTATGTATGCGTATACTCCATTCTGCTAAATGTTTCCGTTTGTGTTTCCTCTTTGATCTCATATTCTGTTGGACCTTTGCAGGTATAAGTTCACACTGTTCAATGAGCTCTATTTTTTAGTTGCTGGTGGAACTGTTTGGATAGGTAGTAAACCATGTCTTCGTACTGTATATCGTGCTATATCTCATTAAAGGGATCCATTACCCTGAATTTTTCTTTCTTTTAACTTTGCATTTGCCTCTTCTTCTGAATTATATGAATGGAGGGATTTATTACACATGCAGACTCTCAGTCACCAGATGATTGCACAGTAAGTCTTCCACATACATCAAGAAAGCTAGAGGAGAAAAATGTGAGAGTAAAAGGAACAAAAATGGAATACACAGAGCGCGTAGAGCATCTTGCTAGTGTTGGATCAAATCCAAGAGATAGAGCAGGCCTTGCTGGTTTACCCGGCAAAGACGAGTCAGCGACCACTGAATATGGAGATTCTACGGATTTTTCTCATTCCTTATCATTTTTAGACTGGAAAAATGACCAAGATGATGTCGGCAGATTCTTATATTTGGAAGGAGTAGAATACATTATGTGGTGCACGTATGATGTTCACTTTTATGCATCTTTTGCACTTCTTGAGCTGTTTCCCAAAATTGAACTCAGTATTCAGCGCGATTTTGCAAAAGCTGTCTTATCTGAAGATGGGAGGAAAGTAAGATTTCTCGCAGAAGGAAATTGGGGAATTCGTAAGGTTAGAGGAGCTGTGCCTCACGATCTGGGAACACATGACCCATGGAACGAAATGAATGCATATAACATTCATGATACAAGTAAGTGGAAGGATTTGAACCCAAAGTTTGTGCTGCAGGTGTATAGAGATTTTTCTGCCACTGGGGATTTGGCTTTTGGAGTTGATGTTTGGCCATCAGTTCGTGCTGCCATGGAGTATATGGAACAATTTGATAGGGACGATGATGGTCTTATAGAAAATGATGGATTTCCAGACCAAACATATGATACTTGGACAGTTCACGGCGTCAGTGCCTACTGTGGGTGCTTGTGGCTTGCTGCACTTCAAGCTGCAGCTGCAATGGCCCTTCAGATAGGTGACAGAGACTTTGCTGAATGGTGCAAAGCCACATTTTTTAAGGCAAAACCAGTATTTGAAGAGAAATTGTGGAATGGTTCTTATTTCAACTATGACAGTGGTGCAAGTAGTAACAGTAAGTCTATACAAGCAGATCAGCTTGCTGGACAATGGTATACCGCATCATCCGGCTTGCCTCCTCTTTTTGATGATGGTAAAATAAGAAGTTCCCTTCAGAAGATCTATGATTTCAATGTAATGAAAGTAAGGGGTGGCAAGATGGGTGCCGTAAATGGGATGCATCCTAGTGGGAAGGTTGATGAGACCTGCATGCAATCACGTGAAATATGGACAGGTGTGACTTATGCAGTGGCAGCAAATATGATACTTGCTGGGATGGAAGAACAAGCATTTACCACTGCTGAAGGCATTTTTGTTGCTGGGTGGTCAGAAGAAGGATGTGGGTAAGTTTCAGAGCCTTCTCATCATTGAAAGATGATCTTTTTCTATGCTGACCATTTGTTTTATGATTAATCTCATTTTCATTGCCAAAATGGTAGAATAATTGGTGAAATTCCTCCTCCTGGTATTTTTTCTTGCAGTAAACCTGTAGCTAATCCTTTTTGTGCAGATATATGTTGTTTAGAGTTGTCTCAGCAGTGATTTTTGATGTGATGATGTCTTTCTAGTCTCTTGTCAGCAGTAGTTGTCAGAAACACCCGCTCCAATTTGTTTTGCTTCTGAAACTTTCAGTGGTTTCTTCTGATGAAATGTGGAATATGACTGGCTTTTCTCTTTTTGATATGCGGTGGAAGATTAGATTGCTGCTGCTGATGTTGATAATACTTATGACTTAGGGCTTCTCCAATTCGTTTATTTGGTTTTAGCGTTTGGTTGTTTTTGGTTTATACAAAAATACTTATTAATTCCGTGCATGAAAAATAAGTTTTGGCCTCTCCAGATATATAAGAAGTCAAAAGGGGAGAAAGAAAAACAAAGAGGCTGGGTATTATTGTCTTTACAATTTTGAAGTTGTCTGAGTTAAAACTTTGGAATGAGGTATTGTGAGTCGCTATTCATTGATTAGAATTCATATCTGTCAAGCATTAATTTAAGATGGAAGGTCACTCAAAGGCCACCAAACAGGCTTCCAAAATCCAAACTCTGTAAAATGGCAGCAGTGTGGCTTTGTTAATTTCGTCAATTGTTCCTGACCATTGAAAATTTTTTTATATTCAGCTTTTTTGTAATTCTCATGCTAGCTAAGCATTGGCCGGTTCTGCGCATAAGCATGGATAATGTACCATAGAGATGTGATAAACGCCGCATCCAGCTGTACTGTCTTACATGAAAATTGAGCTTCTCAAATTTGCATGATTTTGGAAACTCCTGGGCTTTATTGCGTGATTTGAGGAACTCCCAAACTTTATTTTGTTATTTCCTAAACAGTAGGACGTGTTCCTCGATGTAGATCATCTTAATCTTGGGTAACACTTTCTCTATGGTATTCCTCCATGCAGTTACTGGTTTCAGACACCTGAGGCTTGGACCATTGATGGACACTTTCGCTCTTTAATATACATGAGACCGCTCTCAATTTGGGGCATGCAGTGGGCATTGTCCCTGCCTAAGGCAATTATGGAGGCACCTAAGATCAACATGATGGACAGGATTCGCCTGTCACCTATGGTTTCACGACACTCTGGCAACAAATCAGGTGTCCGGATAGTTGCTCACAGAGGAGGGTGCTTCGGTAATCCTTCATTCCGCTGTACATGTTAATCTGTGAAGAAACATCATTCTACTTCCTTCGATACTTCTTTTGACGGGAGATGAATGCCGTGGGGGAGGTTTCTAGGGAAAAAAGTCCTGGGGAGGTTTGAAGGAGACTTATTCGTTACCGGGGAACGAAAGAGTAGGGAATGTGGCACAGCGTCTGAAGGAGTCATGAAAGCTTGTCCTCACCATTCACTGTATATTCCATCTTTACTTTGGCAAAAACTCACCCGGGTCGGTGGGAACAGTCTACTGCGATGTTCAGTCTGTTTACTTGACAAGATGCTGGAGGCCAGGCGGGATGCTGTTAACCTCGCCATTCCAGGATTTACAGGGATGCAAAAAGCTTCTCCTATTTTCAGTCGCTGATTGTTGGAAGCAGAACATATATATATGCCTTGGAAGAATCTGGTTTTGTTTTCCAACCACTTCTTTCTTGCCTTAGATGGTATTCGGTATAGTTGCCCGATGACAGTACAAAGCAGCTGATTAGTACAAAACATACAAAGTTCACAAGCAAAACATAAATATATTATAGGTCTGTTTTGTCTTTTTCAGTTCGTTCATTTTTCACAAATCAAATGGCGTGAGTTTAGCATTTTTCTGAGGGGGAAAAAAAGGAGGGAAGGAAAATGCTGTTTGGTGGCCGACCTAATTAAAAAATTTAAAAACAAAGGGCATAAAAAATGGCGGGGTTATGTTTAAATATTTTCGTGAACGATGATAATATTGTTGTTTATTTAGTTTTTGCAGGTGATGAAGTGATCAGATTTTTTGAATCAACATCAACAACATCTTCATCCCACTCTAGTTGGGGTCGACGGTCGATGAACCTAAAAATAAAATAAAATAAAATAAAAACAAGACCGATTGAATTGAAAATAAAGAATTATAAAAAATAAAAATATATATATAAATATCTACGAAATAAACAGAAAGTGAGTTTTCAAAAATAAACAAAACCTTATTTGAATTTATTTTTTAAATTATTTATTTTTTATGAAATAAACAGAACCTTATTGGGACCTAGAACGGTCAAATTGACTAACGCACCCATATCTTAAGTTCTTAACCCGCATTAATTTAGATGGATCATGTATGGATGGAAAGTGAGTTTTCAAAAATAAAACCCAGAAGAGATTCTTTTTAAGTGGGTCGGTCGGTCAAACCAAATTAACTATCGAGCCAGTCCATGGAGCCACAAGCCGCTCATTCTTCAAAGGCGACAATTTAATAAGAAAAACTATTAGAGATCCGGATCGGTTCGGGCAAGAATTGAGTACGACCCGACGAATTTACACTGTATATGGATAGATCAAAACGGATTAATGGATTAATTTGAGTTGGATAATTTTGTTCGATATATTCATTTGACGGGGCCTATAAGCCTGAATGGAATAATCAAACGATCCCATAGAGAATCATGAGATTTTTACATGCGACGGTGGCCTTTTTTCTGGGGCCACGCATGAGTTAAGCCTTCAGATGCCAGCTCCGTTGACTTCCAGTTTGGCAACTTGACTTGGACAAGAAACGGACCATCGAATCTCCAGAAAATCAAGATCTATAATGAAAATAATTTCATTTAACTAATTATTTCAAATGGTATTAGCCATCATTTTGAAAGAAATATTTTTTAAATCTTTCGTTTCTCATGAAAGAAACGGAGCACAAAATTAAAGAGATTTGATCATGCATTAGTCAAGTGTCACTGAAATGTGCGATTACTGAATTTCCATGCGTGTCAACATGAATTATGATATCTCCTCTTACTGAATTTTCACGAGAGACAGCATGAATTATGTCCCCTCTTTCTCAGTGGAACACCATCAATCACCTTCTCTTATGGAATGAACAACCCGAGGTCGTGCAATGGAAAGGAAACTGCCGGTGCGTGATGGTCTGCGATGGTCAGAAAATCTTCTTTCGTGCTCTTATTTTAGCAGATTCTATCGCCTAAACCCATCTTAGATCGATGCACGACGTACGCCACCACTCGGCAGCGTGGCACGAGCCGTTCGATCCGTTCTTTGACGTGAATCGAAATTGTGATTTCCGACGGTTTGAGCCAATAATTTAATCGAAATTGTAATATGTTATGTAACGCATGGTCCCTCTTAAGAGTGCACCGGCCAACTGGGGCCCATTATCTGACCCCAAAAAACTTGGGGCCCACTAACAAATTTCTTCGTCTTTGTTTCTCCTTCCTTTTTTTTTGTTTTTTTGTTGGCCCATATTTCAAACTACTTATCTGACTCCACATTAAGACAACATACTCCTCTTCTAAGTGTAATGCGAGAATTGTTTGGGCAAAAATCCTACTTTGAGATTACATCTTCATTTATCAGATGAGTTCGACCTTTAAGACCGATTGCAAATTCAAATCCTTTCCACATGTCTTTGTTTCGTTCGAATGGAGTCAATGAGGCCCCCATCATGAAGAGGCTCATCTTATGAGGCTTTCAAGAAAATTACAAAAATAAAAATCATAAATTTATTATGATTGCATCAATTCGTTTCTATTTTTTTTTTGTCAATTGAGTCCTAAAATCTTAGTAATAGTGTCAATTCAATCTATTCGGACAAATTTGACCAAAATTGATGAGTGGATGACAATCGCCTGGCCATTACTTTAAACAATTTTCAATAGGGCAAGGCTACTTCATGGCTTAAACACTCCCTTTCAAAGTTCACTGACTATATTACCCCTTAATATGGCCCCATTTTATTTTTTCTTTTTTTTCTTCCACTTTCCTTCTTGTTCTCACTTGTGTTGAAGCGTATCGCATACTTCTTCATTTTCCTCCTTTGAGATCTTTATGCACACAAGCGGATAGGTTCTGGGCGAAACCCGGATCAATCTTAGAAACGCTCACCCCTACTTTTTATCCGTCATGCTTTCTTCATCTTCTTTTTTTTTTCTATAGTATACTTATTGTGATGGAGATGGAAATTTGCAGAAGTCATCCGATTTTCAAACATAATGGAGGAAGCCTTCATGAGTGCGTAGATAAAGTACAGGTACAGTCAAGTCATGAAGGAGCAAGATCTATGGAGTAGTTGTTGAAGCAGTTCTACTCATTTCACTTCGAATAATCAAAAATTGGATGAATGACGAAAACCCTTTAAAATTAGAATAACTCGATTACTTTCATAATTATTTGATTGTAGTGATATGAGAAATCCACTCACGATCTTTAGACTGCAATTGAGAAGCCATTTTTTGCTACGAATGTTTATGAATTCATTCAAATATCTCGTTGTTCGAATTTACAAAAAAATTAGCAAACATAGTAGACGGTATGAACAAAAAGAGATTTTGATTACGTTGATGAGCTTTTTCAAATTATCATATAAATAAAAGAACAACCAGATCACGAAAACATTAGTGACTAAATCAGAATCATTCTACTAACAATCTCATTCACGTTAAGAACATGATTTCTCACCTTTGGTAATCACTGAATAAATCAAGAGCAATATGTTAGCAATTCGATACAATTCTTTTATTGCATTGATTGACTTTTTCTCGTCATTGATCCTCAGATCGCAGGAGGCGGCGTCATCCTCAGATCCCGAAGTCCCTAATCAACAAAACCACTAAGAAGAAAAATGGAAGTGGAAGAAAAAGAAGAAACAAATAAAATAAATCCTAAATGGGGCCTATATTTGAGTCTTTGAGGATATAGAATTCTAAAGGAGGACAAGGTAAGACGTAATATGGTCAATGAATTGTGGAAGGGAGACTCCAAGTCAAATTGAGAGTGAAAAAAGTGTCACCTTTTTTAATAATATGTTAATATTTTTTTATTTACCTCGCCGGCCCTTGCCTTTGACCAATTACTGATATGGAGGAAGAAGGTAGGGAAAAGGAAAAAAAAAAGAGAAAGAAAAAAAGGAAAAAGTATGGAAAAAATAAAAAAAAATATCGAAAAAAATTAAATTACTATTACAAATTTTTTATATCAATACCGGTGAATAGCCGATATATGACCAACATCCACGTCAACAATTTTCGATAAATTTGATTGGATAAATTGAATTGACACAAATGCAAATATTTAAGAGGCTCAATTAGCAGAAAAAGAATTTAGCGTCGAATTGCTAGAATTGCAACAGGTTTATGAATTTTTTAATAAGTTTTCTTGTCACTTAAAGACGAGTATAGAACGAATAGCACGTTGTTGGATTTGGATCACTGATACTGGGATTTTCGTGATATGCTTATCGTTACTTAAATCAAGCCGTTCAAATGGAAATAGACGGCTTGATTTGAGAAAGAATTGAGATTCAAAATTTTCAAATCCCAAAAAATTTTCGCCCAATTTTTTTTCCTCTCTCTTAACAAATGAGTAATGATAAGCATGTTATGGAAATCATAATGCCAGGTGATATGGATCACACACTGCCGCCGTCTCTATCCCGAAGAGGCCCGAATATCAATTAGACTGGCTTGGGCAACATCCTTACGAGAGATTAAAAACACAGCTATCGTTATTTCAACTCGGGTCCGAGCTGAAAAATTTTACGCAAAATTCGAAGATTGGCTCGAGCTGGAAAAATGTCAAGCCGGTCGTGCAAAATTAGAGATGTTCGCTGTTGAGGGTAAGACACCCGCGAGACTTGTGCGCAGTCCCATGCGACCTTCACGAAAAGAGTTGGCGCCCAGATTGAGAGATATCACTTGTCAAGTTTTCGACCAAAAAAAAAAAAAAATTGTCAAGTGAGTACATTTTGAAATTAAGGGAGGAATCAAAATAGAATGGTCATTCTCTAGTTGTATTGTTAAATTCAACGCCGCATTACGTGCGCATGATTTCGTGAAAATTGTTCCGTTGGCGAGTTTAATGGCGATTCAATCCAAGATCGACATTGCAAGTGAGTCCTCCGTCCATAATATAAACATTAAACAACGTAGTTGACTCCTATCTTATCACGCTTCCTTTTGTCACAAGATTACATCCCATTGCCTCCACGTAGCACGGTCAACGCACCAGAAAAAGATCCCCACGGCACCTAGGGGTGCCCATGTCAAACACTTATGCAAAATAAATCATTTCTGGAGCTGAATTTGATTTTTCAACTTCTCCATTAAAATTCGATTTATGATCAACGAAATGTGTTTGATAAAATTTCAACTTTCGAAAATTTTAATTTTTAAATATTATTAGCAAAATCTATGGCGGTAGTGGTCGATGAAGGGCACGGTCGGCAAAGATCGGTGTAGTTGAAGAATTGATTTTGTTTAGAAGCTATAATTTTTAACTTCTCAAAATTGATCAAAAATCAAATCAAAAATTTACAGAAGTACTTTTAGAATTGATTTATCAATATTTTACCAAACAACTTTCAGTTTCAAAAGCAATTTTAAAGATTTTTTACCAAATAAAGTTCAGTTTCATAGTCACTTCACGACCTAAATGTCAAAATGTGTAAACATGGCTGAATTTCCCGCACACCACCATGTGAAGACGACAATGGAGAGAACCGAAAGGACGTCGTATCCTTCCATCCTCCTTTCAAAGAAGAACCAAAATCAACCCCTCTCTCTCTCCCCCACATTCGTTCGGTATAAAAGCTACCTTCGCTTCGCCGTGGAGTCTCCACTGGTTCATCAAACAGCACGCCATCATCAGTCGGTCACTCTCAACTCCGCTTCGTGGCCTTTTTTTCGCCATCTTCTCTCTCTCTCTCTCTCGATCGCGAAACCCTAACGCTCTCTCTCTCTCTGCAACAAGCTGCTTCCCCGAGGTAATTCTTCGGAAACTCCATTTCACGTCTCTTTCTCAGTAAGAAGCGGCTGGACTCTGGGCTCTTTCTTTTCTGGGCCACTTCATCGTTCGTTCGTTCGTCTTTTATTATTATTATTTTTTTTTGCGGATTTTGAGGTTGCCCATTTTGTTTCTATCGGTTGCTGCTGCTGGTAGTTTGGTTTTCGCCGCGGACGTAGTGATCTAGACGAGTTTAATGTGATCATTTGTTTTTGGGAGGTTTGGAAATCTTGCTCGAGCTTTGCTATTTCGGTCTGTATGCTTCTCTAAAAAAATTTTGTTGGTTTTGCGCCGGTGGTCAGTTTGTGATTATTCAGTAAGATATGGCAAGGAAGATGCTTATTGATGGGGAGCTAGGCAAATCAGATGAAGCCGACGCGCATTACGATTTTGATCTCTTCGTGATCGGTGCGGGGAGTGGCGGTGTCCGTGCCGCCCGGTTTTCTGCTAATTATGGAGCTAAGGTAAGGCTTTGGATTGCCAACGAAAAAGAGTTGGTTAAAAGGCATCTTGAGTTCGTCCATGATAATTCTTATGTGTTCCCACCTCTGCCTTTGCTTTTGCTTGAGCAGTTGTTTTATTTTTTTTAATATTTTTTTTGCGCATATATAGTGCTGTAATCAGGGACTATGCTGAACCTTTTCCTAGTGGGGAAAATAAGTCATTAGATGTTCATAAAATTCAACTGACATACTGATTTTTTTATTTGATAATCAAATAGATAGGAAAAAATTGAAGTTCTCTTAAATAAAATTTTATTGGAATAACCTTACCAATTTTTTTTTTTTACTGGAATAGCAATTATACGTGGAAACATTGACTATTATGGTTCTTTAATGTGGGGCCAAGGTGAAAGAAACAATTAGAAACTTTACTAATTGTTTTACAAGCTAAGTCCAGCCCTGACTATAACGCTTTGAAACTAGTTTCAGTAGTTGTATGCGTTCATTCAGTTGTTTTCCCAAATGAGGAGCTCATTCTCTAGTGTCATTCATATAGTTGCTTCTTTTTTGGGTAATGCACTAATAGATTCGTTTATTTTGATGATAAGATGACTGTATACAACCTGTCGCACTTCTTTTTGTACTTATACACACTTTGTATTTGGAAAATTGATTAACCTGCAGTTTTTTCCATGTTCTAATGATTTATTGGTTCTGTGATTCCAGGTTGGAATTTGTGAACTTCCGTTTCATCCAATAAGCTCTGAAGTAATTGGAGGAGTTGGTGGAACGTAAGTCTGCCACAGTTTGGTTAAAGTGGTTCCTTAGAACTTTTTGCATTGACATTTGCTCTCTTCACATAGTTGTATTGTTCCTGGATTGATTTGCTGTTGATGTTATATCTGAGTCTTTTAGACTAATTGGTCATATTTCTTTAAGACACATCATTAGTTGTTAGCTCAGTATTTTTTTTTTCCTTTCATATCGTAAGTAAACAAAAACTAGTTTGGGGTAAAGGTGATGTTGATGTAAGTAAACAAAGATGTGGAACCAATAACTGTCAATTATTGTTGGTAACTCTTTAGTCTGAATCAGAAAGACATCTCTCTGCATCTTGCATGATTTGGGAAAAGCGTAGGAAAAGAGCCTTTGAATTAAGAGTCATTCTTTCTCTGTAATTATTGACAACTGGTAAAAATATAGCAATTTTGGTAGTGGAAAATTATGTGTGGATGTAAATGCATTGGTCGGCATTGTAGATGCTTTGTCTTATAATAAGCTCTTTTGGTGTATGGGTTTCCACCCCCTGGGTGCCCTATATCTCTTTTTTTTTTAATGAAAAGAAGCCTCTGAATTGAGAAGGGTCTTTTTTCATGTTGAAACTGAGACGGCTGATGAACAACTCCTTGATGTTCATTTTTCTTAGAAGAACCAAGTTTTTGAGGTCGTTGTTGTGAGTAGATATGAATCCTTGATGCTGAATTAAAACTTTGGAACTTGCAGAATGGTCGGTCCTCCCGAGTTTTGTAATATCTGTAGCAAGTGGTTGATTGCTATACATAATGGCAACATTATGGTTTAATTTCGTGCTTCAAATGTTAGATCGGGGGCGTGAGGGCTGTTTTGCTATTGACTATCTGGTTGCACACAAATGGCTTATTTTTTTATTGATATAGATCAGACTATGCTTTCAATCTATTTGCTGCCAAGAAAATCTTATGTGTCTCCTCTTTGAATGTGGACCATCTGGTCTGTATGAATATCATTTCTGAAAGTTTTGGTTTGCAGCTGTGTGATTCGTGGTTGTGTTCCCAAGAAAATATTGGTATATGGAGCAGCTTTTGGCGGTGAATTGGAGGTGAGTTCGTCTTCATCAGATGAGAGATAGTACTTTCGCAACTTATTAACATACTTTTTGGCTTAAAAGTTTAAAAGAGGGTTAGCTTGCTTAGGATATTCCCTTGCAAGTGTAATAGACTGTGTTGTTAATGAAAAGAAGGTTTAAGGAAAGTGTTTATGAAGTTGTACGTGTTGCCATCCAAGGTTGTCAGGATCTAGATCCCAAGTAGGATCGTCTGGAGGTCTTTGAGGATCAAATCGAGGATCGTAAGTTCCTAGAAATTTACAAAATTGAGACTTAAAATATAAAAGTTTGATATTGTTTCATCAAGTTAAATGCCTATTTACATAAAAAAGAGAGAATAAAGCTCAAGCAAGGTCAAGTTCTGAGTTTTGCATTCTGTAATTCCATATCCGCGTTTAGTGTGAAATATGCAATTATATATGTCAAACATTGCATATCGTTACCCATCCATGGGTAGCTCAGTTGGTTAGGGCGCACTTGAGATTGTGTGGTTAGGCGCACTGGTCTCAGGTTTGATTCTCCAAATGAGCACCTGTGATTTAAGTGAGGGGGCATGGCGGTGGGTTGCTGTGCTAGTCTCCCCCGAGGAATAGTTGAGGTGCGCGCAAGCTGGCTCGGACACTTTGGTTATAAAAAAAAAGAAAAGAAAACATTGGATGTCGTTTAGAAAACCAAATGAATTAACGCACGATATTCAAGAAATATCGAATGGCAACTATTACATTTCTATTCAGCCGGAAAAAAAAGGGAATTTTTTTTTTGAAAATTGACTCGCCCCTAAATTTCCTCATCTTTGGGCTTATCATCTTCTCGTCACATTATACTCTTCTTTACTGAAATCACCCTCACACAACTGAACTTTATTCAAACCCTTGATCGAAGCAACAACCAGTAGTCTAATTCCGCAAAAAATCACCAGAAAAGGTTTAACATAAGAAAACAGAGAAAAAAACCTTCAGAAAGATTAGGGCCATGCAGCAAATAGAAAAATGAACAACTAAAAACTGAGAATGAAGAACGCAGCTTCCACAAGCATGCAAAGGAGAGTTGAAGGTTCAAAATCTGAATGCTTTGACCAGCATGCAGGGGAGAAGTTTGAAGGTTCAGAGCAGTCAGTTTTTTTATAAGAAAAAAGAATAGAGAGATAACATCAGACAAATGGGTCGATTGAAATGTATGTTTACGTTTGAAGCTTGATGAGCATGTCAGAAAGGAGAAGAAGACAGTCGGCAGGAATCTTCATTCCATAAGGTGTCTTCACTTCAGACTAGCTCTAGATTTGTTGGCTCTGTTTTGCTAGTGAGCCAAGTAATATGTTCCCTAGAAATAGCAGGTCTTGGACTCTTCAGCTGGTACCCAAAATTCTGTTTCCTTCAGCTGAAAGAATGGATTTTCTGTCCTGGCAAGGGTCATGAAAGATCATGGATAGGATTCGGATCCCATGATCCTGGATTGCGATCCAACTGATACCGCCTGCACAAAAATTTTTGCTGCGATCCAGATCTATTTCCCAGCGATCCTATCATCTGGATTGTGATCCAAATAACCATGTTGCCAAGTTGTTGTATTTAACTTTCCAGAATGCATATAAAGCTTTTGGCTTTAACCCATTCTATTAGTTAGTGACTTTGGGCTTGCCAATGGAGATAAAACTCAAAGTGCAAAACTTCATATTTGACGTCAAATGTCAGACAATTAGTATCTCTTGAACTGAAGCCTAGAAGTTGCTGTATTCAACCGGCCATTGACTTTTACAGCGTCATTCTTAAAGTATTTTGCATTCCCATGCTTATACGTTGGTGCCTATTTTGTGTAAACTACTGCATCTTTTTGAGGATGATATCTAATTCCGTTCTCATTGTCAAGATTTGAGACTAATGTTTATGATTGCTTCTGCAGGATGCAAGGAATTATGGATGGGAGTTGAATGAGAAAGTTGACTTTAACTGGAAAAAACTTCTGCACAAGAAGGTAACAATTTATGTCTCCTCTTAAATTATCAATTGGAGCACTTGAACATTGACTTTTTTAGGATTTTACTGAGGAGAGATAGTGATGATTATGGCAACCAATGATTTGTTCTCTGTTCATATTTTTGTAAGACTACTGGTACAGGATTCTCTTATATTAAAAAAATGGATTAATTACTTAAAAATTTTGCTTCTTAGGAGGTGTTAATTTCGATTGCATGTATATAATTTTTTAGGTTATACTCAGTATTTTTTTTAAAAACTATCTAATTATAAGTTCACCTACAAGCACGTAACTATACATCGCATACACAGATGTTTAATTAGATCTGACATCGATGAGGTTGAATAGATATGGGCGATCTTTATTGCTATTAACCTGATCATGATTTTCCTACCTCCATAAGGAAAGGTCCTTCTGCTGCCCTTCCATTTGATTTTTTTTTTCATTGCACAAGGATCCACCCGATTCCACTTGATATTTTTGAATTACTAGAAATGACATCCAAATTTAGGGGTCAAGGTCAACCACTTAAGCATGACCTTCACCCCATAGCACGTGGCTACTAGACTCAAGAGAGTCTCTAAGTCCTTGGTATATAATAATCTCTAAGTTGAACACAGATGCAGCTCGTGTCTTTTTGGATGTGGTGTCTCTCAAGCCACACCTCTTTCCTTTTCATTTATCCCCTTGATTGCCCTCTAAGTTGAACTCAGATGCAGCTCGTGTCTTTTTGAATGTAGTAAATCTCAGGCCACACTTCCTCTTTCCTTTTCATTTATCGCCTTGATTGTTGTGGCATTTCCTTTACCATTTTGATCAGATAATTAAGGTCTCCTCTTGAAGAAGTCTTTGTCACATTAGTATCTCAGTGAACCTTGTTAGTTGTCACATCAGTTGTCATTGTTTTGTGTTGTGTAAATGTGTGAAGGCACTTCGTCTAAATAGAATTTCATAAGAAGGCTTAGATAGTTAGATATGATTCCATAAGAACGTTCAACTACCTGATCTTTAAGGACTTTTTCCTCAACTTCAATGTTTGAATCTACCTGATAGGTAACACATGCAAGCATCTATATCAAGTTTCCCGTATCTAAACATGTTACGAGTCATTTAGCATTGATGAGCAATCTGGCAGATATAGGTGGCTACTACTGACCCGTAACAAGCCAGTGCTTGTGTCTTCACTGGTTTTTTTCCCCTTGTTGATGTGCTATTTCTTGCCAGTTTGACATTTTATGATTAAAATTTAATTGATTTGAAGAGTTACGTGTCACGCTAGTGCCTCAATGAGCCTTGTCAGTTCCACGCCTGCCAATAGTGGCAAACTTCTGAGTACTTATAGTGGGCAAAAGCTGAAATTGACAATGAAGCTAATGTTGGAAAGGAAAGCCTTTAAAGATAGAATTATAAAATCCATGAAGCACTGCGGTTTCTTTGTGCAGTTAGACCTTAGAATAGCTTTTGTTGAGATATGTGGTAGGTGGTGTTACTTTAATGTCAAGCAGTCTGACAGGAGCATGTTTTGAAGGTGGAAAGTCGTCGACTTTTAAAATCAGTTTTTTGCAATGCTATTGTTTTAGGGTTTTATGAGTATTGTCATGGTGTTTCTCAAGGGAGGGCAGTTCGAAATAGCTTTTCTCTATCTGCAAGATTTAATCCGTGATATTGTAAATTTGATTGCTTGAAGCATGGATTTTTGGCGGAGGAATCTTTTGAGGTATGATTATAATGAAGCCTTTTAGGTCTCAATAATTACAAGTACATTATCTTTTTTATTTTTATTATTATTATTATTATTTTTTTTTTTTGGGGGGGGGGGGGGTGTTGCGAAAACAAGTATATTATCTTGTTCACCTAATATCATATACTATTAGTGATTTATTGGTGTTTTTCTGGCTGTTACCATGACACTGCAATCGTTTTTTGATGCTTTTCTTTCTCTATTACTGTTTTTAATTCAAGTTAAATATTCATGTAGAAAAGGTGTGTCCAAACATATTAATCATGCAGTGCCCGATGTGAACACTCTTGAGCTTTATACATCTAACAATATGATTGATCTAGTTACTAGTTGCTCTTCTTCTCTTTCCATTCCGTAGATCGTCAATGACGCAAGTGAAGAATTTTGTATGTTTTAGGCCCAATGTGACATGGTTTTGTTCTTTGAGATATATAGACAGAGGAAATCACCAGATTAAATGGAATTTACAAGCGATTGTTGTCAAATGCTGGTGTCAAATTATTTGAAGGAGAAGGAAAGCTAGTTGGTCCCAATGAAGTTGAGGTGACACAGCTAGATGGAACGAAGTTGTGCTACTCTGCAAGGCACATACTTATTGCGACTGGAAGCAGAGCTCAACGTCCTAAGATCCTAGGGCAGGTAGAAGTTTTGTCTTTCTTCATGTATCTTGTAGTACATATGTCAAAACAACTGGTCTTCTGAAGCACTCTGCAAGAATCACTTAACAAAGTAACGGGTGAAGAAAAAGTCTAGTCTGATGGTGAAGGGTGATCATGTCATCCACTGCATTTGGCCCAAGCTCGTACATTTCATTTGCATAATTTTAGGCTTTTAGAGCTTTTTGTTAGTTGGCTAGGTATGGATAGGATTATGTAGGGCTTATCGGCCATGGGGAAGTGATCCAAGCTGGGGCGACCCACTTGATAATCACATTTTTTCATAAATGGGACAGAACGAATGAAACTAACCTTGTTAGACGACAAAAATTAGAATTTGCATGTAGAAATTGTGGTTGTCAATGCCTATGCAATTGTTGGTTGTGTACTCAAGTTGAGTCCAAGTATTAGCTGGTGTTTATCCCGAATGCATGAAGCATATATTTTTGTTTATGCTGTTTTCCTGGGTTTATATGCTTTTGGCATTTCATGAATGCTGCATATGTACTTTAAGTTGGAATTAACTGAATTGGTTATTCAAAGCTGTGAATATACATATATCTGTATGTTTTTTTTTTTTGGTAAGGCATATATCTGTATGTTTGTCTTCACCATTACCATGGATCATTTATATCGCATCAATTTTCTTTTTATAGGAGTTGGGTATAACCTCTGATGAAGCATTGAGTTTGGAGGACTTACCAAAGCGTGCTGTGGTGCTTGGAGGAGGGTCTGTACTGATATCTCAAATTTCCTGTTACATGAAGTTCGGTCGGTAGTAGAATAATTGTTCGGAACTGTTCTTTCTCTGGTTATTCAGGTACATTGCAGTAGAATTTGCTTCAATATGGCGTGGGTTTGGTGCCAATGTGGATCTGTTTTTCAGAAGGGAGCTCCCTCTGAGGTTCAAATACTGACTTTGTTTCTAATAAATTGCAGGCTTTTTTCTTTTCTTATTTTCTGTTGTTTAGTTTTGTCATGGATATGAGGGATTGCACTTTGCAAACCAAATTTGCAGTACTGTTTACTTGGACACCATGAAAAACTCATACTGCCAAACTGCCATTTTAGTTATCATGCCTGCTACATCTTCTAAACATGATGAAAAGGATATCTAGCGCTTAGCCAGTTATTTGTCATTATCCTCTGCTTGATAGCTACTGTGTTAGGCTAATACTCTCATTTGGCAAATTTTAGGGGTTTCGATGACGAAATGAGAGCAGTTGTTGCAAGAAATCTTGAAGGGAGGGGAATTAATTTGCATCCAAGGACAAACTTGACAGAGGTACCTCATCCTGCTTGTTAGGTCATGAGGTTGTAGGTTGCTTATTTATCTAGTTGTTGTCCTACTGTAGGTTTTAGTCCTTCCGCCATTGGCGTCTTGCCTTTCATTAACTGAAATGTTGTACTACTTATGAATCTTCGATTGCAGTTGATTAAAACGGAGGATGGCATAAAAGTTGTCACAGACCACGGGGAAGAATTGCATGCTGATCTTGTGCTCTTTGCCACTGGTAATTAAGATTTAAGACATCCTTGACGTTTGATTGTGCTTATTCGAATTGTATTACGGGCTAAAACTATTATCAGCATTTTTTCTCATGAGTACAGTGATAAACAACTCATTAGAGAGGTAAAAATGGTTCTTTTATTTTTGTGGGTTATGTTATCTGAAGCATTAAATGCGATTGTTGCTGTATTAGGTGCGTGGGGCTATTAGTCTGAACCACTAATTTTTCTTTTCCATTTCTTTGTACTAGTTTCAAGTGTTGGTTAAACCAACTTATAGTATAGTGGTTAGATGTGCCAGCTGTTGTGATCTGTGTCGTTATTATTTCCATTTCCCATATGGGAAGTTCCAGTATTTGGGGCTGTTACACTAAATTGCTACATTGATACCAATGCTCATTTGCCAAATTGGAACTGGCCAATATACTTAGATTAAATTTTAAATAAGAGGAAAAATCTCTTTTATTCTAATTCAAACATGATCTGCATGTATGTAGTGTATGCATCATCATGATGACTATGTTCCCCAAAATTTATTGTGAAAATTGATTCTCTTCTGTAGCATAGAGTTGTCTCCCGCATGTAGGATGTGTTTACATTTTTCGGTTTTTGCATCCTGGACTAATCACCACAGCCTAAGCTACTGTAATATAACCTGAATTCCATGCATTGGATAAGTGATGTGCCAGGCATTTTATTGATGACATAGATTCTAATTGAGGGTTACTTCTTGGTACTGAAATCAGCGAAAGAAAGTTTAGAAATTTGTTAAGATTTGCTCCAGCCAATTAATTACATGCTTTAATGATTGTTACATAGTTACCGGCTATATCTTAATATTTTACTTACCGTGGTAGCGCAATCAGCAAAAGAAGTCAGTTTCAAAATATGTTAAGATGTGCTCCTGTTGATTAATTACATATAATTTAACTGATTGGTAACTGCCACTGGTTCAAGGCCTTCACTGTTTTACTTCCTTGGTAGTGAAATCAGCAAAATAAATCAGTTTAGAAATTTTAAGATTTGCCCAGTTGATTAGATACATGCAATTTAACTGATTGGGTGTGTCGAAGGTACACTACTTTTGTAGACATCTCATTTGGTGGTAGTTTCATGTTAGCCATTGATCAAGCCAGTTAACTTTGATTTCAGTTTTGGACTGTAATTAGGTCACTTTGTTGGATTTCAGTCAAAGAACCACTTAACTCGTCACTTTGCGCTGTCATTTCCTAATGGTTTGTGCCAGAAGTGATTTGATCGGAAGTGAGATTAAATCAATCTTGAAAAATAAAAAGTAGAATGTCTGAGGTGAATTGGTAGTTCCACCGGAAAGTTCGTGGCGGAGAACAATTAATGGCTGTCTTCATTTGCTGATTGCAGGTCGAATTCCCAATACAAAAAGGTTGAATTTGGCTTCTGTGGGCGTTGAAACTGATACAGTGGGTGCTGTGAAGGTTGTTAGATCTTTCAATGCTTCTATTATGCTGTTTTGTTTTCCTATGAAGGTTAAACTTGTTTTGATGAGTATGAACACTGGGCCTATTATAAATAACTAGTGGTTAAATTTCAATGAGCAGGAACACATTACTTCTCCTCATTCACATCTATCCATGTTCTTAGATAAGCCGTTACTTTGTTAAGTAGGCTTTTGACGTCTTCTCTTTTTCCGTGCCGTTTTAGCTTTTTAATACATCAATTCTAGTTTGGTTTCATGCACTCTTTTGGTTTATTAAGGACTTGGGTTGCATGATTAATTACATTGGTATATGCTGATACTCCTCAATGAGTAGTGAAATAGCATATTGGCCTGACCTATCAACTTTTATGACATTTACCATTCGGTAGGGATTTTCTTCTACTTCTAACTTCTACATGTGACCTTTTCTTCGAAATTTGAAAATGGAAGATGTTTTATTCTTGAAGCATTGTATACCATTCTACTTGTGTTTGTGTTTTTAAAGTTCTAAAATCTCTCATGTTGAATAGAATTCAAATAATAAGAGTCGCAACATTTGCAAAGTAGTTGAAAGCTGTAGTCAGAGACAGACTGACTTTCGCGCTTATCATTCTATTGAGCTTGACCTTATCAGTTGTTGAGTAAAAATCATGTGATTTAGCTTCTTCTTCCAGGTGGATGAGTACTCACGCACCAATGTTCCTAGCATATGGGCCGTTGGTGATGTTACCAATCGGATTAATCTCACCCCTGTCGCTCTGATGGAGGGAACGTGCTTCGCTGTGAGTTGTAGAACTTCTTGTCCTTTCTTGTACTGTATCTGCATCACATTTTTTATCTTTATATTGCTCTGTTTTACAGATTCTTTTTCATTTCTACAATCCACTTCTGTTTTCACTTTTGGATGCTCATTTATTCCTCCTTTCTCTCCAGAAAACTGTTTTTGGTGGGAAGCCTACCAAACCAGACTACAGCAACGTACCATGCGCAGTTTTCAGGTGATAATCTCTTTGGTTTTGGAGCAATGAGATCGACATAGTTCATTGTATCTGAAGTTGTGTTAGTTACTTGTGATAGCTAATTCCAAAAACTGAACAAAATCTCTAAACCGATGATTTTTGTGGCTGTCACCCTTCTAGATACACAGTCTTTGAAGTAGACTTCATGTTGACCTTGAAGTTGGGTTGGGAAGATCGCTAACCAAAAGAATTAAAGAACAGAGATGATATACTGTCTTTATTTGATACAGTTAGCAATTATGAAAGGAATTATTACTGGTAGTGCAACCAAACCTTTATTCTGATGTAGTAGTAGAATTGAACGACAAAAGATGTAATATCCATAGAGTAGGCTCTTAAGTGATAAGTCATAGTAGCAAGTGAATAAAAAAATTAATATTGTGGGTGGTTAAATGCGGAACATAAATCCAGTGAGAATATGTCCGTAATTACTAAAGACTCATTGAAGTCAAATAACTAATGTGGAATGGGAAACAATGTTGTTGAGGCATGTGAAATAGAATGACGAGGGATGGAAAGGTCCCAAGAAATTGGATCAGGCAAAACGACAGACATCCAACCAAAACCTCAGACTATTAGAGGGCGGAAAGTATATATGAGATCATTTTGAATCCTACAAATCCCAGGATGTGGGACACTTAACAATTATATCATGTCGGCTCTGATGAATTAAAGGTATTCTCTTGTTGACCTCAAGGTTGAGGTGTCATTAAAATTACCTAACAAAAATCCTCTGCTTTATTTGTACCAGTGATATACCTGCACTAGACCGTGTGCAGAAGAAGGAATTGATTACTAAATTGAATTGCTACCTATCCTCAGTACTCATATAGACCATCCAACTGATAATATGAAGAAAATGTAGCCAAATATCGAATTTTATGGCTGTCAATTAATGGGACTTTTGGCAAGTTCATTTGCATGTTACATACATGAAATTTACCAAATTAAAGTTCTCTAGAAAATAGAGATGAAAAAGGTATGATATTTCTTTTTTTGCTCCCAATAGAAAAAGAGGGTGATTGAGTAGGCTAAGATGCAAATTGTTCAATGTCATGCACCTAAGTCACCATATGCTTCCATTTAGACCTCGGTTTATATTATTGAAAGATTTCAACTTCGCAGTGATCTTCCTTCTCTACATTACTATAAGTACCAGATTAAGGATGATATTCTTTTGCTTTGTACGCAGCACGAAATTAATACCCCATGTTAGAACTTGCTCTGCAGAATAATTTCTTCTTCCTGTCAGAATTTAATATCGTCAGGAGTCTAAGACTGCAAATTTGATTGGAATGTCCAGTGAAGTTGTTAAGGGAATCTAGAAGATATCACCTAAAATCTCTATCCATAGTATTGCTAATGTGTTAGCTGAACCTTGATGTTTATCAGTATTGTAAGATAACAGGAAGGAATAGATTTCTTACTAGGTTTTTATTAACCGATGAAGCGTGGGTCAAGTACAACCACCTTTGTGCAATTGTCAGGCACTGTGATTGATAGATTTTTAGCTGTCTCTTTGTTCTTCTTCGTGTTATAGAGCATTATCTTAGTTTTAGTCAATCCATCTCTCCTCATTGGAGAACTGATATTTGTAACCACCCTGGTGGTTGACCTAGTGGTGCAGAGGTCACTGCAAGTGGTTTAGGGCCCCCTTGGTCATTGGTTCGAAACCCCAACTCGCTCCTCGGCGTAAAGAAACCTCAAGTTGTCTGTGGTGTATTATATCCCCGCCTCCACTCCCACGACAATTATGATAGGGTGGCAGTGAGGGGCTTGCTCAAAATGAGCCCAATCACTCTTGGCCTCAAGAAGCCATGATATGTCTGCAGTGTAGGTTTGACTATGTCATGGTGTGAAACATTTACCGGTTCTACTCTATCTTGTGGTGGGGCGGTGGTGATGGTCTTGCTCAAAATGAGTAGTAGCAAATGGCTCAAACCAAAGATTTTGCAGCGAGCGTAGAACTTATGTGGTAGCACCTAGGGGTTTTGCAGAAGGTGGTCGCCCTTTCCCACCCTTTTTGCTAATAAAATAAGTGATTCTTATCTATAGAATTCTACCACAATATATATCTATTAAGGGTGATCGGTTTCAGGATGGATGATTGCTACCCTAGAATTGAGAACATCTCGTTAGGGACGGGTTCGGCAAAATGCAAACTGTGAACCACGCACTGATTTAATGGATCCAGCTGAAAGTCGAACTACTGGTTCGGTCCAATTCCCTATTGGATCCCAGTTACAATCCTACTGAGCACCAATATCAATTAAAAAAAAAAAAAGGAAAAGGGAACCAAGTCCTAGCGGTTGAAAGAGGAAAAATTTCAATAATGCAAGATAACAATGGGGACAACGATTTAGTATCATTGCGAAATGGAAAAATTTCAATATGCAAGATAACAAGCATTGTACTATTTGCAAAAGTTATTCCAAAAGAATATACATTTGTATTATATAAAAGGACCGGTTCGGTTGAGCCAGTTGGATCCTTCCCACCAAAATTGGAAGCCGAACTGGTATCAGCCGGTTCCATAAAATTGAAATCCGGATCCGGACCGTATCTGCTTGTTACCATCCAAAATCAGCCGGGTGGGTACGGTCCGGTTTGGATAGATCATGTTTTTGTGGTTACCCTTAGTACATATGGAATTCATGAGGAGGATATTTCTAGGGATATTCATCTTGGTACTATGTATGTGAAGTGAAAGCGCTTTCTGTAAATACTACAATCATGGCATTTCTTTTCCTGATAACTACTTGGGAAAACATCTCATTATGACTACTGTACTAGTCCTTCCCATTAGATAATGTTAATTTATTGCTTTCCTGTTCCATTGCGCACAGCATACCCCCTCTATCTGTGGTCGGACTGAGTGAAGACCAGGCAATAGAGCAAGCTAATGGAGAAGTTTTGGTTTTCACATCTACATTCAACCCCATGAAGAACACAGTCTCTGGGTACGTTTTGGTATGAGATTTTGAGTGTTGAAATCAGTGTGTGTGTATTATCATTATTATGTAGATACTGTGTGTACAATGTGTTTGATGTTGGAAAGCAGTTATTTTATTTTATTTTTCTTTGTAGAACACTATAAAGCCGATGGATTATGAGAAAAACGTAGCATTTTATGAAGCTATTATTGAAGCGATCATGTAATATGAAGCTACCTTACTATGGTGTCTTTATTTGAACATTAACCACTTATCTAGATTTTTCTGGTAGAAGTTTGTTGGTAATTGAGATATAGCTATAGTGAGATTGACTGGTGTTCAAGTTTTAACTATGTTAAGCACTGATGATAAAAGAAAAAACTTTTTTTGTGTTTCGAGGTCACAATGTGAATTGGTGTTGCAAAGTTCAACTCAAAAAGCTGGACAAATTGCATGACACGTTATTGCAAAATTGATAATTGCACCATTATACTATATAAGAGGCTTTCTTGCATGTATATAACTTGAACTGTTGGCTCCAGGCGGCAAGAAAAATCAGTCATGAAGCTAATTGTTGATGAAGAGACGGATAAAGTTCTTGGCGCTTCCATGTGTGGGCCAGATGCACCTGAAATTATGCAGGTATGCATCTGATTTTGTTCTTTATTAGTTGACACCTCGATCCTTTGTTTGATATGTTCATTCCATATTTTCTACACCATCTAACTTTTATGATCTCAGCATTTTGCTTAACAAAATGAATAACTTATCAGAATGGGAGAATAAGACTTGAGACAGAATAAAATGCAATATGATGAAAAGAGTCATATAGCCCAGGCCACTTATATAGCTCACCCCACTTATTTGGTTCTGCTTTTATTTTTATGATTTTTTTGGGGTTCATCGACCACCGATCCCAACTAGTTTGGGATAAAAGTGTTGTTGATGTTGATGATGTTATTTGGTTGTCGTCTCAGTCGTTTGTCAAAATGAGCCGTACGAAGTAATCTCTCCATGAATTTTATGAAATAAATTGGAGTTGCTGGAGTATCAACTGGACTTTAGCACTCCTCTTGCTGCCAAATCCAAAAGGGAAGAAAAGTACGCACATGTCTAAATAATCCTTTATTGTCCTCACAGAGCAAAGATTTTTTTTCTTTTTGGCAAAATCTTGGGCACTGTCAACTGGCAGAATGCTTTGTATGCTAATTTTATTTTGGTGCTAATGAGTAGCTGGAATCTCGGTATATTGAGGCAAAAGCCTATGAGTACCCTAAGTTCCTGTTCTGTTCTTTTGTCCATTTGCATGATGTCTGCTTTTATTTCAGGGCATTGCGGTCGCACTTAAGTGTGGTGCAACGAAGACCCAATTCGACAGCACGGTAAGACTTATTTTCTCTCTACCTACTTAAGAAATTCTTGAGTTGCGATGCAATGTTCACCTACGATTTGGACTCCACCGCGGCATCATCTACTTGTGCATCTAAATGTTCTGCTACAACACTGAAAAATGGATGTTGAAGTTGCCACACACGGTTTTCACCTTCGATTTGGACTTCACTGCGGCATCATCTACTTGTGCATATAAATGTTCCGCTACAACACACTGAAAAATGGAACCATTAAGATAACATGCGCGCGCACCCAGAGAGGTCCACGGGCACAACTATTGTGGTACATGGAGACGTGTGCAGATGTTTTACATGTACCCGGTGCTCTCAGATATGTCTAAATGGACTTGGTCGTGCAAATCCAATTTGAGTGACGGCCCATGGGGCTCACCTTAATTGTTGTTTCAGGTGGGAATCCATCCTTCTGCTGCGGAGGAATTCGTAACCATGAGGTCGGTCACGAGACGGCTTAGTGCCAAGCCTAAGACCAATCTGTAGAGAGCCTCTCACAAAGCAATACATCCGGTCACAAATAGTTCATTGGCACGCAGTCATTGTGCGCACGGTGAATCGCGATGTAGGGACTAGCTCCTTATTTTTCTCCACTCAATAATAGCTTCTCGGGATTTCACTTTTTCTTTAGGGGCATGAAATTATTTATGTGGCAAAATTGTACATGTTTGCCAAAAGTTAGACGACATTTTGAGTCTAAATGACTGGGTTTATTCTTATTTGTGGTATTACATACGCCATTTCAATGGATTAAACTCTCTGGCCTTCAGCGTTTTCTGAAGCATCTCAAGGCGGTTTTTTTCTATATAGTGACAAATTGCATAATCATGTTTAAAGTATTCACTCATCGTCGCTCGGTATTCCCTGAGTGTAATCTTAATGCTACAATTAGGTAGATAGAACAATTGGGTAGGTTTCGGTCGGAATTGGGTCGGTCATAAATGAGCTTGGATCAATTTGACCTCATTAGTTCATATCGGTCCTCACATATTAGTCCATGTCATGTAATAGAACTTTTACAGTCTATGCTTGGCTTAACCGGCACTAGATTAGGGCACAAAATAATTGCGATATTTGCCGGTGATTATGGAGTCAAATCACATGAAAAAAGCTTAGTATCAGTTGACACCAAAATAATAACAAGCACAAATACCGAATGGATTTCAGTGTCACCGTGTCCCGAAGTCAGTAAATTGGGAGGTACGAGCCACTTTTTGAAGTTTGATATGTTGATTGTGATGTTATGTAGGGGAGTGCATGGTCCGGTCTTGGCATAGAACCGAGGACCGGATGAATAGTCCCGATCCTCATATTTTCGGGATCATGGATCGGACCAGGATTGACGGTCCGGGCCCAGTAGTATCGCTAAATATTTATAAAAAGCTAACCCTTAGAAATTACAATACACTGTTAATTTATAATTTATAATCAACTTACGACGGCAAGATAACTACGTAAATATTAGGCGCACTCAACACGTGTTTGTTCCGGCCTTGAAGGCTTCACGTGATCTTTTATGCTTGTAATCGATGCTGCATGTGGCCCGCTGAACTTAGGTAGGCGATGAAATTGAACTCGGATTTTATTTTTATTTATTTATTTATTTATTTTTGGTTGTGAAAACAAAATAGATTTCTCAAATCTGCATAATGACTCGAGTTTCTATCCTCATGCACATATGTGCTTATTCTTCGCGCACGTGTCCATCATGAAAAACATATATTATCATCAATTAAGACCTGATTTTGTCCCAAAGCAATACTAAAACTTAAATTGTTAAATAATATATACAATGACACCACTAAACTCAAGAGGAGTGAGATGAGATTCATGGGTTTCTCAGAATGTTAAAAATAGGTTAACTCGAGATGTAGATTATTATTATTTTTTTTAAAAATATTAACGGTACGGTCAGGGCCGGGCCAGTCCAGTCCGGTCCCAAACCATGGAATCGGGAACAGGACCGCCCAATCATCGGTCCCATTTTTTGGGACCAGGGATTGGACTACCAACCTTAAGGACCGGACCAACCCAGCCAGTCCGGTTCGGTTTGCACATCTTTAATGTTATGAGTTATTTTATTATTCATTATCATGTGTGGAAATACTCACCATATTACTATGAGAGTATGCTAACCTAGAGGGTTAGACGATTTATATTATCTTCCTCTTTTCTTTTTCTTCAGACATGGTGTCAGAGTCAATCCTAACCGCCCCAAGTTAAACCCTATCCAACACCCACCATCAGCGCCATCTAGCATTTGCTTCTCTCTCTCTCTCTCTCTCTTTCTCTCTCTCTCTCTCTCTCTCTCTCAAATCTGCTTTCTCACCCAACTTTATCGACCACATCCCAGGCTCTTGGCAAGGGATTTCGGCCAACTTGGCCAGCCACGGCCCAAGCTCTCGGCCAACTTAGCCGGCCACGTCCTAGGGCTCTTGACCAACTTGGCCGGCCATGGCCCAAGTTCTCGGCCGACTTGGCTGGACATGTCCTAGGCCATTCAGATTAGATTTATTTATCGAGATCTGGTTAGATTTAATCATATCCATAAAACGGTGAAACTTATGATTGTCTAATTAATATAATTTCTAGATTAATTATTCGTCATGAGTAATACATACACTCAAATAGCTGCTGCTAAACTCGGTGAGGCTGGATTAACCATAAATAGATCTAGTGTGACTGAATCTGATGTGATGCGATCACAAACTCCGGCCTTTATATCCACTTTATTTAAGCTCGTCAAACGTGTTTTGATCGGACAATCTACATACATACTTTGGAAGAATGTCTTCAGAATTTGCACGGATAATGGCTATCTCATCATCTTACACAGTTTCCTCCGAGCGAGGATGACCTCACTTATAATGAATGGTACACTGTTGATTGTCGTATTTATAGTCAATTGTTGAATGTTATGGATATTTTTGTTCAGACTGTTGTTAGTAATACTTATACGGTTAACGAGTTATGAGATACTTTGGCAGATTTATACTCTTCTCTGAATGATTTTTCGCAACTTTATGATGTCATTTGTGGGTTATTGAAGTCAGCTCCTACTGGTCGGCCTTTGAATGGATATTATAAGGAATTTAAATCATTTGCTGATGAGTTTGATCGGTTAGTCCTGTTTACATCTAATCATGCTACTTTTAAAGGACAACGAAATCAGTTTATGGTCACATGCTATCTTAATGGACTTGGAGCTCAGTTTGATATTGCTCGGTCACAAATTCTTTCAGATGCTTGAGTACCTTCTCTTGGAAAAGTTCATCGTCGTGTTCTTCGTACCGAAAGTTGTGAGGAAGTTAGATCTGCCCTTTCAGAAGGTGAACATGCTGCTCTCTATATATGAACAGAGGAGGTGGCCGTAGTGGCGGAGGCCGTGACCAAGGGAGAGTTCGTGGTAGCATTGCTGGTCGTGGTCGAAAGACTCATACTTGTAATTACTATGGTATTGTTGGACATTTTCGCAGCTATTGCCGAAAGTTACAAGCTGTACATGCAGCTTTTAATTCATGGACCACACCTGCTCATGTTGCATCTAAGATTGCGCCTATGGATCATAAAGTTATCACAATGAGTCTAGAGGAGTATACTCGCTACTTGGAGTTTCAGACCTTAGGGAGTGGAACTACATCTACCTCTGTTGCGAAACTATAGTGGTAATCTGATTATTTCTCTACCTCATCATGTGTAGCTATTCCTTCCGATGATTGGATTATTAATTCTGATGTAGGTGCTTACATGATGGGTAATAGAAGTATTCTTATTGCATATAAGTCATCGTCTTCATTACGTCATATTACTATTGTGAACGGGTCATCCGTGACAGTTTAGGGATATGGAGCTGCACGACCTTGCAACGAGATTTTCTTATATTCTATTTTATATGCTCCTAGTATGTCATTTAATTTGTTATCTGTTAGCTGTATCACACGGGATTTAAATTGCTCCGTTACTTTTTATCATAATTATTGTGTTTTGTAGGATCTCTCGACATGGAAGACTATCAGTAAGGGAATTGTCAATGATGGGATCTACCAGCTGGATGGTACTTCCATTCCAACTACACTAGTGAAAGAGACTGATGTTTTAGTCATTCACTATCGTCTATGACATCCCTCTTTGTCTATGTTGTAGTCATTATTTCCTCGTTTTTGTTTGGTGTCTATAATAAATTGTGAGTCATGTCAGCTTGTAAAGCATAGTCGTGTTTCTTTACCACTGAGTGTATCTCAACGAACAACTATTCCATTTGTCTTGGTCCATTATGATGTGTGAGGACCTAGTCCTATTGTGTCAGTCTTTGGTTATCGTTACTATGTTCTCTTTGTCGATAATTTCACAAGAATGTCATTTGTTTTCTTAATAAAAGAACGTTCTGAGTTATTTTATGTGTTTCGTGAGTTTTATTCTTCTGTCTACACTTAATTCCATTATAATATCCAAGTCTTATAATATGATCGTGGAGGAGAATTTATGTCGGATCATCTCCATCAATTTCTTCGTTCTCACGGTATTCACCATCGTCTTTCATGTGCTCGCATACCTCAACATAATGGTGTTGTTGTGCGGAAGAATAACCATCTTATGGATACTGCTTGTGCTTTTCTTATACATATGCATGTTCCACAAAAGTTTGGGGGGATGCTGTCCTTACAACATTCTATCATTAATCGCATGCATCTTTCTTCTCTTGGGGGCAATATGCCTCGTGGGCTCCTCTTTCTTGAATGCAATCTCTTTTCTCTTTCTCTTAAAGTGTTTGGGTGTATTTATTTTGTTCATGATGATCGTCCAGGTGTATCAAAACTAGATCCTTGTGCTCAAATGTATTTTTATTGGTTATTCACGAGTGTCAAAGGGTTTATCGTTGCTATTCTCGCTTAGGAAGAATGCTCACCTTTCGTCATGTTACCTTTATAGAATTTCAACCTTTCTTTTCTATATGTGGCTCTAGTTTATCTTATCCAATCCCGCAATTGTCCGAATCCATATCTTTTGACCCTGTCCTTGTTTATTCTCCACCAACGATCTCTCATCCAGTTATATCTCCAGCATCTTCACTAGACAATGTCCCCATTGACAATTCTCTTTCTGTGTCAGTCTTTTTCGGGGAGGATCCTCCTGTTGAGATAGTCCCTCTTATTGCTGAACCATTTGAGACTAAGACTACCGAGCAACCTATTGCTCTAGAGTTACCGTACCTACAGGGATCGCCCTCTTTATATATATATATATATATATATATATATATATTCATACAAAGGTTTATGAGTAAGTTTGTTGACTTTTGTGGCCAATATCGATGCTATTTCTCTACCTGCTTCAGTTTATGATGCTCTTTAGCATGCAGGTTAGTGTTTAGCCATGGAGGAGGAAATGAACGCCCTCCAACACAATCGGACTTGGTCCTTGGTTAACCTTCTTTCTGGTGCTCAGGTTATTGGCCGCCGTTGGGTGTTTGCCGTGAAGGTCAATCCTGATGGAACTGTTGCTCGTCTGAAAGCTCAGTTGGTTGTTAGGGGTTATTCTTAAACTCATGATCTGAAAAGCTGGACATGGTCGATATCTATGCCTCAGTTTAAAGGAGAGTGTTATGAGTTATTTTATTATCATTATCATGTGTGGGAATGCCAACCCTATTTATTATTATAAATATGAGAGCATGCTAACCTAGAGGGCTAAACGATTCATACCATTCTCTTCTTTCCTTCTTAGACAATTCATATCATTCTCTTCTTTTCTTCTTCTTCTTCAGACACGTGACATGTCGAAAATTGCAAGAGTATTAAACCCGATATTAGGGAAGTAGGGGAGCAAGGGCATTAATTTTCGAGATTCGACAAGATAATCATGATTCGGGAACATCCTGAAAATCACAGAAGGCCAACGATAGAGGGTCGTAGGCTTAAAGAGAGCCATGGGTCAGCCAAGATAGCCATGTAGCGGGAAGTTACGAGCATGAAACGAAGGTAATGGACACGAGCAAATCATGGGAGAAAGGTTTGAATTCGAAATCATTTTGGCATTTGAAGGTCAAGTTTTGGTGGACAGAACGTGGGCAAAAGAGAAGTTATTAAAAGCGCCAAGATTCTATATTTGAAAACAAGAGGATAATCGACGAGGCGGTTATGAAATGCGAGAAGATATAAGCATCCAAAAGGAAAAAAGGAAGAGGATAGATCAACAACACATGCAAAAAACACTCAATTTCTCTTGCAATTTAGCTTTCACCGCACTTTAAGCTTTCCTACACTTTCATTTCTACAAGCCAGTTTATTTTCCAGTCATTTACAATTTTCCCAAGACTATTGTTATGTAATTCAGACCCTTTATTAATCTCAAATTGTCTACCCATTTCCATACATTCTCTTTGTGCCTCGTTCTTCATCAGAAACCTCCACGTAGATTGAGCCACATAACCTTCTTGATAAAAACCAAAGAACTATTTTCGTTGAAAGATTTTTCTTGTTGTAAAAACAAACCAACATCGGTCAATGAAAGAGCCTTTTTTTAATTCGGGGAAAGATGACAAATTAATGAACTAGCTAGCAAATGGAACAAAAGAATATCTTCCAAGAAGAAAAGAAAGATCTGCAAGATCCGCCACGACGGCGGTGTTAGCGGTGTTGTTGGCAACACTATCATAGCTAGAGGTGGACTCCCTCTCTTCGAGTGTCTCTGATTGATCCTTTAATTCCAAACAGTAATCGCTTCAGTTTTCAAAATGGTTTGAAAGTCTATAATGTCCCAAACCTTGTAACACCTGAATGTGGTTGGCATTTGGTTTTTCTTACTCATTTCAACCTGGCTTTAACATTTTGTGTAGCTAATAAACCGCCTAATCCGGTAAATATGAGTTAAAAAGTGGGTTATGCTCTGTCACCTCCATAGATTATCGGTAGCAATGGTCTACACTTCGCACCTTCCAAAATAATAAATGACTTTGATTCTCAATCAATCGAATTACAGTCTCCAAATTTCCATACTCGTCGTTTCTGAAAGCTTTTGCCATACGCTGTTGGATATGCACAGATACGACCCATGGCTATCTTCTGCTTTATCCTTGTTTTGTAGATTATCTTGGATAGTTCGTAGGTTATACCCAACATGACTCGCATAATTTTTGTGTACTTAGTACACACGGTCAACACACACACAAAAAAAAAAAGGGCTCCAGTTTTATTTCAGGGCTACTTTTCTAGGGGTGTCAATCGGCCGGGCCGGGCCGGGTCTCGGCCCGGCCTGAAGGTAAACAATTCCGAGTCTGGGCCGGGCGGAATTATTTTTTAATTTTTTTTTGTTTTTTCGAAATTAAAGTTGATTGATAAATCTACTAAATGAAAGAATATAAAAAGAAAGAATTAAATTAAATTAAATTAAAGAAAAAATATGGATGTTAGAAACCATCCGGGCCGGCTTGGCCCGAGTACCAAGCTCGGGCCGACCCGGCCCGAAAATTAATTGAATTTTCTGGCCCGGGCCTTTTTGACACTCCTAATATTTTCCTCCTTATAAGAATAGAGAAAACTACTTGCAACTATTCTCCTAATTGATGGTTAACATTTATGGATATTACTTGACTTTAGTTTTATTAAATTTGCACCTAGATAATGAATGTAACGTATTTCGAACTTTCTGAATATTTATTTTTCACTTTTTTCCTCCGCCAATGTTCGGTGTCCACGTCAACAATTGTCGATCAAAATTAGTCAATATGGCTATATTGGCAAATCATTAAAAGGTTTAGGGCTAAATCGATCAAGTCCAAAAGTTTATGACTGAATTGGCCGTCATACATTAGATTTAAGACTTTTTGGATAATTATCTAGGAAAATACGAGTTTTGAACCACCAATAACGAATTCTACAGAAATGCAAATGTGAGCAGTGGACAACCACCGATAAGAAGGTTTGATATTCCCATTGTTTTATTAGCACACATATTAGATGTAAATACGAATCACAAATACTTATGTCATTCCATTTGGTATTATGTCGTAAAATGCAAAATTTGCTGCGTACTATTTTGTAACCTCATAAAATAGCATACGAATATAATGGTTATTGGTCATGCCGCGCTAAGACGTGGTACGTAATTTTACTAAGGCCAAAAGTTCAGGACCTCTTGTTAAGAATTGGATGAAGTAGAGAAGTGCATCTAGGGTTTTGTACGACCATCAAACCCCATTAAAGCTAAAGAGAAAATTTTACAGGACGGGTATTAGCTAAAAATTTAAGTGTTACTCTCTATTTGGGAATAAGATGGGAGAAGGTCGTCTGAGATGATTTAGCCACTTTGATCAAAGACCTTCAGACGTCCTAGCGAGACGATGTGAGAAAGGATTCGCTACATCGATTGAAAGGGGTAAATGAAGGGTAGAAGTACGTGAAATGAGATGGTAGGAAGAATATGGAATGCTTCGAGGTCAAAGATAATCGAATGAAGTACGGAGCGCAATGTCGTAATATGAGAAATACAACCGATTTCACTTTGTGAAATAAGGATTGGTTGTCGTTACTGATGTGTCGAAATGTGACATACATGGTAAAGTGCAATGAACTGAAGGATGATGAACGAGAACCCATACACGAGGAAGAAAGTAAGTATCTGTATTCTGTTTTAATGAAAGATGACAACCGTACATTTATAATATCAACAAGAGAGAAAAAACAGAAAAATAAATGTACATGATTTTTATCTTCCTAAAATATAGAATCAATTAGTGACAATCTCTCAGTGTAATCTTTAATCAAATCAGTCGGTTTAATTAGATCTTCAATCAAGATCTCCAACACCCCCCTCAAGCTGACGATCCATATATATATATAGGACGTCAAGCTTGCTTAGGAGATACGCATGCTGCCTTTGACATAATGGTTTGGTGAATATATTGCAGGTTGTTCCACTGTCCTAATTCCTCTAATGACTAGAACTCCTTCAATTTTATCTTGAGTGGAGTGACAATAAACCTCAATGCGCTTCGTACTTTCATGGAAAACTGGGTTTGCTGCTAACTTGAATGCTACATCATTATCACAGAATAATTCAGTTGGTCCATCTACTTGTACTCCGAGATGAGAGAGTAATCCTAGTAACCAGACTATCTCATAGGCAGTTTTTGCCATGGCGCAATATTCTGGCTCTACAGACGACAAAGATACTGTTGTTTGCTTCTTGGTTTTCCATGAGATCAAAGACTTTCCCAACTTTACGTAGAAACTAGTATTAGATCTTCGAGTCATTGGACAAGTGGCATAATCAGTGTCGCAAAAAACTATCATTCTAATGTTGTAGTTGCGAGGTAATAAAATTTCGAGTCATGGACATCCCTTTAGATACTTTACTACTTTCAATGCTGCATTCATATGAGATTGTTTTGGTTGGTGCATAAACTGACTTAATATCTGAACGGCACAACACATATCAAGTCTTGTCATAATAAGGTATGTCAATTTTCCTACAAATTTTGATACCTCGATAGATCCTTGAGTATTGGATCATTGGTGGAGGCGGAAGTCCCCAAATCATATTCATGACTTATCATCTTGACATTTTGTTCTATGGATATGATGGTAGGTTTGCATTCTGATAAACCGACTTCAGATATAATTTCCAAAATGAACTTCCGTTGACTGAGGTTGATTCCTTTATCTGAATGTGCAATCTCAATCCCAAGGAAATATTTTGATCCCCTAAATCCTTAATGTGGAATGCAAGTATTTCTTGAGATTTTCAAAGCTGGGCTCATCATTTCTCATGATAACAACATAAATTTACAAATAAATGGACACAATACCTATGGATATACGTGGCCATGATTCAGAAGCCGACGATTCCGATTCATGTAAATGGTGGAATTGGAACTGCCTTGAAGGGGGCGGTCCCGATTCCGGTTCGGAACCGCCGGTTTCGGGCCAATTTCAGGGTTCAAAATTGAAAATTAGGGCCAAGAGGGCATCATGGCGGGGGGGTGCTCGAGGTCGCGCTGGCGCTCGAGGGCGAGGTCGCAGGGGTCGAAAATCGAAGTCGGGATTGAGGTCGCACTCGAGGGCATCGTTGTGGGGGCCGGAGGGTGAAGATGTTGAGGTTGGGGCGGCGAAGAAGAGAGGAGAGAGTCGAGTTAGTCGGAGGAAAAGAGGAGGCACTGGACGAAGAAGAAGAGAAAGAAAATCAAGAAGAAAAGAGGAAGAAGAAGCACAGGAGAGAGAAAAGAGCATGAGGGGTCTATCATTTATTATCTATCACACTCATATGGCAGAGGGAGAGAGGGGAAAAGAAAGAGTGTCGGAAAGAGACTTGGCAGGATTAAATTATTCAAGTATTGATCGTCAGCGCAAGCAAGTCTTATTTGTGTTGTAAAAAATGACGAGTTAAGCGGGACATAATGCATAGGAATAATATATCATGTGTGATTTTTAATGAGTGCATGGAGTTCAGCTTCCGTCGACTTTTGCTATCGAAGAGCTCGTGCAGCTTCCTGTTACGAGGAGGGCTCTTGTTGCTCAGAAATCTGGTTAATTCTACTTATATATGTAAGAAAAAGACAACTAAAAAAGACGTGAGATGTTACATGATAATGACTTCCTGAATCTTTGGATGCAAAACATATATTATCTTTGGTCCATGTAGGCAAGCAAATAGTGTGCCCAAAACGTCGTGGTCGTTTTGGAGCAACTTGAGACGATTTTGGTGAAGAAATATCCTATGAAAAAGCTGGTGAAGAGGCCACTAGTGACGATGAAGATTCAGTAATAGGCGATGATGGATCATTCGCAAGAAATGTTGGAAATGTTGTTTCTGTACATTCTTTTGGAATTGAAGTAATTGGTCCTGGTGGAGCAACAAAATATGGAGGAGAAGAGGCTGACGCATCCTCTTCTACCAATTTCAATCGATCTTGAGCGTCCGAAGATGAAAAAAATCTCATTTTGACAAGGGAAAATGTTTTCATAAAAAATAACATCCCTAATAACAAAAAAATATCCAGCAGATATTTCCAACTCGATACCCTTTTGTAGAGTAGGATATCCCATGAAAACACATGGAGTGACACGAGGATCCATATTAGCCCGAATCCCTACAGTTGTCGCATAACATAAGCATCCAAATGTCAGCAGATGATCAATGGAAAGTAATTTTTCATAAAGTAATTCGTAAGGAGTACTACCACAGAAAACTCTACTCAGCATGCGATTAACCAAATAAATAGCAGTGACTACACAATCATCCAAAAATTGCTCAGGAATAGAAGCTTGGTATTTGAGGGCTTTTACAACCTCCAATAGATGTTTATGTTTGCGTTCTACAATTTTATTTTGTTGTGGGGGCATAAATGCATGAAGTCTCATGAAGTATACCATGAGAAGTAAGGAGGGATTGACAATCGTCGAAAAGAAATTCACGTCCGTTGTTTATCCGAATTATTTGAACAGATGTATCGTATTGAGTTTTGATCATGGATTTTTTTTTTTTGATAATTTGGAAACAGTCTGACCTTTAGATTGCATGAGAAAGGTCCAAGTGGCACTTGAAAAATCATCAGTGATTGTGAGAAAAAATCGAGAACATCACGATGAGGCATGTGATACAGACCCCAAATATCGAGATGCATTAGTGAGAAAGTACGATTAGCTCAAGATGTACTAATGGGAAAATGTTGTCTAGATTACTTAGCTAGAGGACATACTGAACATTTCGAATTATGAAATTTTATACTATAACTCAAACACTAACGATAAAGGAGATTTTTATTAATAGTAAGAACATTATAAGAAATGCTTTCAATCAAGGAATTTAAATCTCCAAAAGAGTTAACCCAAAAAAATAACCCATCTTCAACTCTCCCTAAGACCATCAATTTACCATTTGTATTGTCCTGAAATAGTCAATTGTCGAAATTGAATATGGCATTGCAGGAATTATCTCGACAAATTTTCGAGGCAAGGAGAAGATTGAATTCGAACTTATGGATATACATAACATTACGAAGGATTAAATTTTGCCTGCCCTGAACAGTGCCAGTTTTAGTAACTTTAATAGTGTTCCTATTTGGAAATCGCACTGACTGAGGAAATTGAGGTTGTTCATCAATATTGAAAAAAAAACTCTCAGTGCAAATTATATGGTCACTAGCACGTATTCATGCGTTGACCAAAATAGATTTTTATTGGAATAGAAAGTTACCTGAAAAATTTGCACTCTTATTATTGTTCTTCAACTAGTTCAACATTTTTATGATATTTGATACTGTAATGGTGTTGTGAGTCCCATCTGCTTTTTGTGCAGAAACTTGATAGGTAGATATTCCTTACTTTCACCATCACTTGGACGTCCATGTTAATTTCAGCATTTCCCTACGGTGTGACGTGGATTTTAGCAATAATCACAAAATTTATTTTTGGACTTCAAAAAATTACCTGCTATTTTTCTTAATGGCGTGGCTGCACGAGAATCACTGGATTTGCCCGCTGACGTGGCCGAACCAAAGCCGCTCGATCCTCCTCCTTTGCTAGTCATTTCTGGGCCGTCGAATGATGGCTTCAGATCTTGGCAATCCAACCCTAAGTAATTAGGGAACTCCTTGTGCGCTCCTGCAGATGAAAGCCCTGTGCTCTTGATTCTTCTTCTTCGTTGTTCTCCAGAGGCAGCGAGCACGACGGAGCCTCCTAAGCCGTCCCCGCGAGTGGTCTGAGCACGGTGGGATGAGAAGGCCAAGAGGGCTACTCCCTCACCGTGTCTGGTTGTCGTCCCCCTTGTCGATCGCTGGCTTTCCTCCTGAATAGCTAGCTCGAAAATTCGGCCGAGGGTCAACGGTGGCTCCGTCGCGAGGATCTGAGTTCGAAAAGGTAGGTGCTCTTTGTTTAGTACCAGTAAAAACCTCATAGCTTTCTCTCCGTCACGTATTGCTCGGTATTACTAGAGGGTTTCTTCTGGGCCGATAAGGGTTTCTTCAGCTCCTTCGATCTCGTTTCATAGTGCCGATAAGCAGTTGAAAACGCTTGTTACTGACTAATTTTCTTGTCTAAGTTTTGATAAAGCCTGTGTAAGGGAAAAAAGTTTTGCTTGATCAAGTTTCCCGTACATCTCCCGTATATTCGACCACATGTTATTCGTATCCTCAGTTGGTGGTAATCCGGTGGCCACCTCGGCTGTAAGGCAATTTCTGATCCATTGCCGCATTTGGCCCGTATAAGGAAAACTGGACCCGGGAGTTGGGCTTGCCCCATATCCGGCTGGTAAGCCTCCCCCGGGCTGCATACAGCCCTGTGATTCTTCGGTCGATGATGATCCAAAAACAGTTGGTTGAGCAAACCCATAGTACCATAGGACTGATGAGGCTGGCATATGCGGCCACTGGATGGGCTTGTCCGAAATAGGCTGCCACCGGTTGGCCTGAAAATGATGCACTGAACTGGCTGAGCCTAAACGGGATTACCTTGACTAGGCTATTTCTCGGTGACGTGACTGCTCTCAATGCCAGCATCTTCAGAAGTTCTGGGAGGCACATCATCCACGTCAGAATGGGTGACCTCATTGAGTTGTTCCTGGTTCTTGTTCTCCATGGTCAAGAGAAAGTGATTAATTTCTCATTTTGCAGGTGGATTGCAGCAACAAAAGAGGAGGAGAAGAAGAAGAAGAAGAGCCCAGGCACGAGGAAGAAAGTAATGTATTTTTATTCTGTTTTAATGAAAGATGATAATAAATGCACATGATTCTTATCTTCCTAAAATACAAAATGCAATCTCTCAGTGTAATTTTTAATTAGATCAATCGATTCAATTAGATCTCCAATCATTCTTCAATCAGGATCCAACATGAACGACACATAATTTGATAGGTAAACATATAGAAGATTGAAAAGCTTCGATTGACAGTAACTATTGAATCGACTAGCTGTGATAAGTATGTCTTATCCTTTGATGAAAGAAGGGTTCATCTCTTGCTACGAAAAAAACAAAGGGTTACTTCAAGATTGGACAATAATTTTGACTTAAGAGTTCGATTCCAATCTCATCATCATGTGGTTTCCAATCAATTATAAAGGGTCGCTTACTTCCATCATACCATTTGTGCAGAGTCCAAGGGTAACGACGTATCGAGTAGGATACAATGAACGACTCGTTTATTCTACATCAAATTAAATTAATGCGGCTATGCTGTCGCATTTGTATTGTAGCATCACATATTGTGATTGAACATCCCTGAAACATCGGTGTGGTGAGTCGAAGGTGAGTCAGGATGTTTATCCAACGAGTCGGGCTGAGCTAGAGGATCATCCCCTCGGTTGACTCAGTCTCAATGTTGGATCTTTTCACGTGAAGCTTCGATTTGTCAGGATGAGGAGAGACTGATGCCCACGAAGCGTACGTGAGATCCCTCAACGCGGCAACAAGGGATTGGCTTGAACAGAGCGAGGGAGGTTTGCTCGTGTTCCTGTGATCTTCGGTTCGGACTTCGTTGGGAGCATTCCGAGAGTGAAATTTTGAATGTGCTAGGCTGCCGTGGCGTTATACATCCTTAAGATCATCCAAGGAGGAAGTAGGCGGAAAAATTATCGAAATATTTTTAAGTTTATTGCATTTATGTCAATTTAGTTCTAAATATTTCAATTGTGCAAATTTAGTCCTAAAATACTTTCACATTTTGTAATTGAGTCTATTCGGCCAATTTTGACCGAAAATTGGTGTTATTGATTTCGACGGTCACGATACGTGACATGGTCGACATTGATATGGAATTTTTTTTTAATATTTTAAAGATTTTTTGAATGAGTTTTTTTTAATTGTGGGCCTCAACACCCTGCTAGCCCCCTTAACAAAAAAAAATGAATTTAAAAGTCAGAGAAATTTAATAAAATTAAAAAAATTTACATCAGCGTTGGCCATGCCACGTAGGGTTGGCATTCACGACATCAATTTATGTCCAAAATTGGCCAGATGGATTCCTTTGGGAAAATGTGCAAACATTTATGACCCGGTTGGCACAATTTAAATTTTTAGGACTAAATTGATATAAATGTAATAAATTTAAGACTCGTTGGATGATTTTCACCTAGCAGACAGTGGAGAAGTGTGAAAACACCTCTAAATAGAGAGAAAATCCCAAAACACCCCGTTTTGATAGTATCCTAATTAGTTAGGTGCTATACATGGATGAGGTTGGCCATATATCGACATCAATCAAAGGTTGGTTGTAATATGAAAAATCGTTCTTATCTATCACTTCGGAAGTCGCCGACCGACGCTCGAAAGGGGGATGCTTCCGAGTTGTGCTCGGATGCTATTTTGGATTATTCTTTCGTATATCGAGGACCAGGCGATTCAGGGGCCAAATGGAGATTGATTTACTCCTTTGTTCTCCGAAATGTATTTAGGGAATGGTAGTTTGGAAATCCATGAGGGCATGTCTTCTTTGAATGGGAAGACTTTTTTTGTACCCTTGACCATTTTGCCTTAGAATTTTCAATTTTAACTGCTCATCCACAAAAAAAAAAAAAATGCGGGGAGAAAATTTTGCGACATCATCTTTTCTATTCTTTTCCTTTATTTTCCTCTTGGAAAATTTAATAACCAATAACTCTGGGCTCTCATTTTTTTTTCTTCCAGAGAATTTAAGTTTATGGTCATATTGTAGCGAAAGTTACTAAAAAAAAGTCCTGAATCTATTGCAATTGTGCCAATTCAATTTTATTTTATTTTTTGTCAATTCAGTCCTAACCTTTTGTAATTGTGTCATTTTAGTCAATCCAGTGAATTTTGCTCGATCGACGCTGACGTGAATGCTGATTGGCCAGCGATTGAATATTTTAATTTTTTTAATGATTTTTTTTATTTTTTATTTTTTTTATCGTCTCCATTCCCTCCCCTCCCCACATCCGGCCGGTTGCCATAGCGACTGGCCAGAGGGTTGACCTCATCGTCACCAGGCAAGGCAATGACTGCGAGGCGGTTGAGCCCCGTCACGAGCGAACGAGGCTCGACCTCGCAAGCCTAGATATTAAAATATTAAAATATTTGATCGCTGGCCAGCTGGTATTCACATTAGCACCGATTGGCCAAAATTCATCGGATGTACTTAAATAACATAATTGCAAAAGATTTAGGATTGAATTGGAAAAAAAAAGATTTAGGATTTTTTTTTTTGGTAATTTCCCCTCACATTGCATATCATAGATTATTCAAACCTAGAATTCAAGGAGATCTTAGGAATCGAGGCACTAGTAACTAATGACCCAAATTTGCAAAGTTCCGGATGCCATAAATAATTTTTTTAATGTACTTTGTGCTGTAGCATACTCAAAAGTAAGTGTGTGTGTGTGTGGGGGGGGGGGGGGGGGGGGTGGGTTGGGGTTTCCGATTTAATTTTTGGCACCTATAAAGGGCTTCAATGATCAAAATGTCCTTGTCTAATTATTAAGGCAAAGTTAAGGTTTGAGGGGCAAAATTGTAATTATACCCTCGACGTCCGGAACGTTGTTTTTCTAATCCCAATTTTCTTTAATAAGGTGACGACCAATCCAATTATATTGTTGGAATTCTTGGTTCTCCATTTTCAAATTTCAAGACTTGTTTCTGAATCATTTCTCTATCCAATGCGATTTCAACCTATCCCGAACTGACGGGCGGCTTTTGCATACGTTATGCGTATCGATCCTGTGATTCATATCACAATTTGGGCTCGTCAATTCATGGCGACTTTGGTTGTCATGTAAATGTGAGGGTCTATTACTAGTTTGGTCTCAATCGTCACTGTTCGATTTAGGAAAATTTTGTAAATTATATATTGGTTTAAGCGGCATCACCCGCGCTCCAATCATATAACGCTAGCAATGTATTCCTTAATCGTTCTTAAATCGGCCATTTTATGGCTCTAAATGTCCCCTCGACAATCCTTATGGTCAAAGCGCCATTTCCTATTCGAATTCCCTAGGTCCACATACCTTGCCTCACGTTAGCCTTTCCCTCTTGGTCAGTTAACTCATGATTGATCAAATCCGAGTAAGATACGACTGAAATATATCATTAGATACTTTCTCATTAATGAGTCTTGAAATGACAGGAAAATCAGAATGTCACGGCTTAATCCTTCCTGGTAGATGGTACTTTCATATGTATGTTAATTGACCAAATGCAGGTAAAACTGTGGGATCTGTCCAATAACCTGCCTTCATGTCTTGCCTTAAGAAATCCAAAAGGTGTAAGAGACCCTACATTGTTCCCATATTGATGTTCTGAAGCATTATCCAACATGACAATTAACAGCTGTAGACAATCGGATACCGATCTTTGTCATTGTTCTAGGGTGCTGTCTTCTCTGTTTCCTTCTCGGAGGATAGTCCCTTTTTACTTGCTATTGGAGGTTCAAAGGGGAGACTTGAAGTCAGTGAAAATCTTCCCCGTGTGCTCAGTCAACATTCTTGCAATTTTCCATTCGCGATTTATGAATGATTCCTGTGTGGTCGGGAATCTGTAGGTGTGGGATACATTATCTGATGCAGCTGTATCCCGAAGATTTGGAAACCACGGCAAGTCTAATATAGCAAAACCTGGTTCTTGATGCTGCCGAAAGAGAACATGGTGATCTTCTCAATGTCGGCCTTGCTCAGTTCTTAGTGCGCATTGAAACGCCGAAAATCAGGGGTAGCTCTGCGAGTCGTTCTCGTAGAAGGAAAATATAACGACCGGGTTTGTGCGCGGTCCTTTGCAAAATATTAACACATTCATGATTTTATTTTTCCAAATGTCGCCCATGCAACGCTTGGAAAACTCATTTTGCAAATCTAAGGGGACTGAAGTCTTATAAGCCAATTCTAGGCTCCCTCCTAGGCGATGTGGGACGGGGGTGTCACAGAAAATTGAACGTATATATCTTTTTATTGGGTGTGGGGTTGCTGCAAGTATGCAAGAGCATCATCACAATGAAAAGGTCCTAGCGAGAAGTGTTATAGGTGATAATACGAGGGCTAATACAATAATGTGTTTTTGACTCAGAATACCGTTCAACCAGTAGTAACGACTAACGAGTATCAACTTTGGAATCCGCGTACCCAGTAGAGCAAAAATCATTTTAAAGAGACTTTGTCGAGATGGATAGCAATTTGCTTCGTCGTGTTTTGTCTCCGTGAAGTTCGTTGCTGTTATCTGCTCGCGATTGGTTTTTCTTTTTCTTTATGGAGTTTCGACAGATTGGTGGTTTGTGCTTCTAGATAGAGAGAGGGACAGAGAGTTGGAGGAGATGGAGAGCGAGTAGAAATCGTCGGCCATGTCCGATGTCGGAGCGTGGGCGATGAACGTGGTGAGCTGCGTCAGCATTATTATGGCCAACAAGCAGCTTATGTCCGCCAGTGGCTACGGCTTCGGTTTCGGTGAGTGCTCGTCATCTGGGTAACCCGCCCGCGAGCTTTATAAGCCGGTTCAAGTGCATATGTCGCATGTGTCTGATCGAAGCTTAAAGAAACTGATTCTCAGTTCCTTCCTGGATCTGATTTGGAAATCCCAACTCATCAATGCTTCGATTTCCGATCTGTTGCCTATGCCGTATAAATTCTTGTATTATGTATGTGGATCTCCTCCGTCACTATTGCCATCCCGGTGATTAATTTTCCTTTGCACAGTTTTCGCCGCGGCGTTTCTCTCGAGCTATCTTCGATTCCGAGTGAGAATCTATTGCGCGTACAAACGTGGTTTGCTCGAGCTTCTTAGTTTCTCCTAGTTGAATCGACGCGACATGCAAGTATTTTTTGTGCGGGCAACGGAAGAGTGTCGGCTAATCTGGTTTGAGGTCGGGTGATTACAGAAATTGATTGTTCGATGGCTCTGTGTTATTTTTTTACTCCTTCGGTTGTGTAGTCCGAAGATTTGTGACGTCTGCACCTAGATTTACGAAGATACCATTCGATGCCCCATTTTCTGGTTTGGTGGGCCTCCTGCTGGGTCCCGTTATGTCAAGGACCAGACCATTGGGGGCGGGTGGGGGTCAAGTATGGGCCGGATGTGAGTTGGTCCGAATCGGATATGAATCATTCAATTTTCATTGCATACACGGATCAATATTGATCATATCATATTCGATTCGATCCACCCATTTGACAACTTTATGCTAAATTCTAAGGGTGTGTTTGTTTTGGAAAAAATATTTTTCAGGGAAAGTGTTTTCTAGACTTTACTCCGTTTGATTCATGAAAAATGATTTGGTCAACGGAAATTATTTTTCAGTCAACAAAGATTTTATTCATTAAAATAGGAAACTGAATTCTCCAAAATAAAAAGGTAAAAATACTTTTCCAAATTTGAGCCTCTCACTTTATTTGAAAATGGGGCTAGGGCCGATCCCTAATACCGTTCCCGAGGCTGAGGCTGACGACCTGGGTTGGGGCTGTAGATCAGGACTGAAGACCGAGAGCAAGGTCGAGGCCAGAGACAGGGGCTGAGGCCAGGGATGTGGTCCGAGGCCGGGGCCAGGGCCAGGGCCGAGGTTCGGGGTAGGGGCTGAGGTTGGAGATCGAGGACGGGGCTGAGGTTGGAGATCAGGGCCAGGGCCGATGCCGAGGTTGGGCCTGGGACTAGGGGCCTGGGACTAGGGCCGAGACCGAAAATCGAGAACGGGACCGGAGCTGGGGTCGAGGTCGAGATCGGGATTGGAACTGGAGCCGCGATCAGAGACCGGGAAAACAAATCGTTTTTCGAGAAAGTGGTTTCCAAAAAATCAATTTCTTGAAAACGAATTTTCGAAAATCAATTTTCTTGAAATAAACACACCCTAAATCAAAGTTATGGATGTCGCTCTAAACTTTTCCCTCGGAATGCTTTGCATGGCGTTGATAAAAAAAAAACGAACAAAATTTATTCGAGAATCAAGACTAGTTGGTAAGATGCATGCTATATGAGGCGGGGGCAGAGTAGTTAAGAAGGTGGTAGCTGAGTCATGATGTAACTCACAACAAGGCGCATCCTCCCCGTTTGAAACAATCAAGGAAAAGCTCGAACTTTGAAAAGTCCTAAAATAAGCTCCAAAACCAAAACGTTTTTTTTTTTTGGCAGTCAGAGATTCTCGGTTACACACATGAAGTCTCCTGGTTTAAACCTACCAGTAAAAACTACCAGTCTCTCTCTCTCTCTCTCTCTCTATATATATATATATATATCTCAGTACATACATATTTCAGAAATCAAAGAAAATATGGCAGGAACGAGGAAGTGAGCACGGAGCAGTAGTCTCATGTTCCTATGTCCAGCATCAACAGCAAATTTGCAAAATTCTAATGCTTTTTGTTCTTTTGTTTTGTGGACCAGTGATATGTCGGAGTTAAATCTTCATGTTGTGTGCCCAAGATTGGCCACACCCGAAATGTCATGATCGCCCTCTTCGATTCTGCCCAAAACCGCAGGGGCTCGCCCGCCTGTGTAGCCCACCTCCATGAAAGTGATTCAGTGCCCCCAACAAACAAAAAGCAACAAAAAAGTCGATGCTTCGAGAGCGACGCATTTTAGCTCGATTTCCAATTCCTCCTCCTCTGAGAATTGTAGACCGAGTTCTTGAATTTCATCACCGCGGATCGTGATGGGTTGATTCTGTTGTGAATTGCTGGGGGACGCAACTTGGGGGACGTTGACAGTCTATTTCCAAGAGTAGTCGCCTATATAAACCCCCACCCCACGAGGCCCTCCTAATTTTTATCCCCAGAGAAAAGGGACAGCTCAAATTACTTTATACCAAACTCAAGAAAAGAAGAAAAACAAAATGAGATCTGGGGCTTGTTCTTCTTCTGTTCTTCTCCTTCTTCTTCGTCTGCTGTTGATTCAGGGTCTCTTCTCGCCACTGGCAAGGTCGAGAGCCACCGTGCACAGAGGCCAGTTCCCTCCCTCCTTCTTGTTTGGCACTGCCACCTCCTCTTTCCAGGTTCTCCCTCTCTCTCTCTCTCTCTCTCTCTCTCTCTCTCCCTCTCTAGATGTTCAGTTTCAGAAGCATTTCTTGCTTGCCTGCTTGCTAATGGGAGGGGATGAAAGGTTCGTTCTTGGGTTGTCCCACAAATTTTTTCTTTTTTCCTGACCCAAATAGGATCGGCAGTGTTGCCTATTGGCCGGACTGTTGCGCCTCATGTCCAATCTCCTTTCTATTCAAAAGGAAAAAGGGGGAAAGAGTCCGAGACAGAAAATATAATCTCTTGGCCCTTTCTCTATTATCTTAATTAACTAGGGTAGGGTAGGGTGGTCCCTTTGTATTGATAATTCCCATTTCTAGATTAATAAATGATAAAATTTCTTCCTTATTTTATTTTACTTTTACATTGAGGTAATTCTCCTTTTCTTTCACTGAACCGTGGGATAACGAAAGAAAGACAGTCACGTCACAAGCCTGTTTTCAGACATTTGACGGTATATAATAAAAAGCGAATCCTTTCTGCTATTTTTGTGTGATTTTTCTTAAATAATAACATGAAATGTTTTTTTATTTTTTAATAAAGATATGAAGTGAATTTTATTTTAAATAATGGTGTGAAATAATCTTTTTGTAAAACAAGAAAAGGGGTTCGATCGAAAATATTTTTGTAATTTCGTTTTTTCACTTTTTTCCTTCGTTTTTTTTTCTCTTTTTCCCTCCTCGAAGGCGTTGAATTGCTCCTTGCGCTTCGTTAGCTCCTCCTCCTCCACCACAAGAGACGAGAACTTGACCATGTCAATCCCATCTCGAGACAAGTTAACCTTCCTCATCTCCTTCTCAACCGCGCTCTAGCTCCCCAACCCCATCCTCCCCTTTCTTCACCATCACCGCGCAATCGCCCTCGGTCGTCTCGCCCGCTTCCCCATTTCTCGATTCCCCTTGCCTTGGTTGGCCGTGGCCGAGCAAGAAGAGAACCTGGAAGACCAAAAAAGTCTGCAGATTTATTCAAGATCAAGGCCTTGGCTTGCAAGAGGGTGTCTTTAGTAGGTGCAGGACTCAAATTGGTGGGGGCTTCAGCGAAAAATTCAGGGCATGTCGAAGGGCTTAGAGGTGGAATGGTGGGATCTTTGACTATGGCTTTGGTGGTCGTGATAAGGGCTTGTTTTGGGTTCTTCTTGAGGGTAGGTTGAGTCCGTTTCTGGAGCCCTACGGCTGCTAAATCGCGCCTGTGCTTTCGTGCGGTCTGCAGCGTTGTGTGTGTGTGTCTGTGTGTGTGTGGGGGGGGGGGGGGGGTGGGCGTGGTTACATTGGAGTGGGAAGGGTAAAAAATATCCTTGTTCGGATCTTTCTTTGAAATAAAGAAGTTATTTTTTAGGTCTTTATTTTTTAAATGTGAGCATTTTAATCTCTCATTTGGAATTTTTACTTTTTTTTTCCTATTTTTATTACTTTCTGATAAACAAAAAAAAAAGGGGTATATCGTATGAGGAAAACTCCAGTCCAGTTGGATGTCATAAAGTGCTTTGCTTACCCCACTTTCTCTCTCCAAAAAGTGCACACAAATCTGACGGTCTGCTTTGTCCTCGTAATTTTTATTTCGAACGATTTTGACATGCGTCACGGGCTCCCGAACATGTTCCTTAATTTAACAACTTGCCATGACTATAATTTTGCTCCAACTTGGCCCCTCTTTCTCCCCACCACCCTTGGGATGTAACCTAGCTGATGCATCTCTGAAAATCTCAGTAGATTGGCTACATTCAATCACTTTCTTCCATATATACGTGAGAAGATAACATACTGATCGTTAAAAATCATAAGATTATTTCTTTTATTCTTGCGCATCATAATTGGTCCACAAACGTATTTTTAGCCTATCCCGACTTTTCAAATGTTAAAAAAAAAGAATATGTTTCTTCCCACGTGATAAAAGTTACATCTACTATATCGTCCGTTCCCCTCGTCATCTTGTTCATCGTAATATCAATTTCATGGTGTTTCGACATTAGTTTCTCTAAACAGGCGTGAAAATATCCTCTCTTTTTAAATACGAGTAGAATACTTTTTTATTTTTTTCAGAATAGATTCTTTCGGATAAAGATTTGGAACTTCTGGCTTCAGATGCAACTAAAAGATGCTATTTTTATCACCGGGAAAAATATTCTGTATTTTGTTTTTTGGGTGAGTCAGAAAAAATAATGTTATTTATCATGGTGGTAAAAAATAGTGATCTTTTTCAAGGGTCTTGTGCGTTTTTCGCGTCATTTTTTTCTACTTATATTACACGGATTGAGTAGCCATTTTCTCTCGAAAAATGTCTGTCGGTGATTTTCTTGACCGGTTCCCATAATTGTACTCAAAATTATTGATCATCATGTACATATAGGGTATCAAATTATCACCTGGGTACGTGAAATTTCACCATGGGGCGGTTGGTGATGAGTAAAGTTAAGTTTATTATCAGGATGGGTGCATATAACATTTAAGACGGTCGATTTTATTTAGCATATCTCATTGTAGGATGATTGCAAAAGCATAAGTCCATGGAATATGTCCGGTTTTAGGGGGTGGGACCATCTTGAATTGTAGATGGGAACATGGGAATATGTGTGAATCATGTGCTATATACTTCTCTTCCGAAACACTACCAGTGTTCTCTACGCAAGAAAATAGCATAGTGCGTACTTTAGCAAAGATTAATGGAGCTTCGTCTTTATTGAAATCGCAAAACCTTGTTCCCAATGTATCGACTCCGTCTTGCATGCATCCATTGAGTGTGTGTGTGTGTATATATATATATAGATTTGTAATGGATTCGTCCACTTATCGAGGCAGGAATGAGATCGCGGGTGCTGCCTGTCATGTAAAACAAACATCTTAATATTCTAACAAGAACAGTTTTTTTTTTAAGTTAGCCTACGGCAATATTGCTTGAAGTATCTTGCTGAAAACCTAGTGCCGTTTCAATTTTTTTTTTGACCGAAAATCCCCTTCGTGAATTGGCGAAAGGTCGTCCAGCTAAAAAATTTTATTTTATTTATTGGTTGGTTGTGGGGAAGATTCAATAATTGAAGTGCGTTCACGTGATTTGATCGGACATAGTACTGTGAACAAATCACAAAATATAGCTTTTTTTTTTTTTTTATTAAACCCTTACTTTTTTTTTTTGGAGGGGGGTCAAATATTAAACCTTTTACTTTATCTTCTCGTCGTTTGATGAGCCAATCCCATCGTATCTTTGGCTCCACGTGAAAAAGAATGGAAAAAAATGCACGTTTTTCACGGCTGGTCTGGAATCAAATCCGATAGAGGCCGAGAGCAGAAGCCAAGCCATGGTCCCAAAATGGACGTTGAAGGGTGGATGGTGGTCGCGGCTTGGCCGATTTTCTGGCCATTCCGTTTGAAAAATTTGTGAATTGCCTTGTCCATCTACAAGACAGCTCCGTGTATTTTATGTCCACCGCTGTCTCACGACCCTTTTTGGCTGCTTTGAAAAGCAATCGAAAATGCCTTTTTTTAAAAAAAAATTATGTCCTTTTTTAGTGGATAAAAGGACATTTTAATTGTCATTAATTATATATGGAGCTCACCTTTGGAGTCAATATTTTTTTTTGATCACCTAAGTGTCAATTTTTTTTAAATAATAATTTAGTGCCAATTCGGAGGAGGTCATCGAAATTTCTTGCCGTTGACACTAAGGTGATCATCTTTTCTCCGATTTGGTACTAAAGTAATATATTTTTAATCACTTAAATGCTAATTTTTTTGAAAAATAATTATCTAAGTGCCAACTCCGGTGAGGTCGCTGGAAAACAATTATTTTTTCTCTAATTTTGACACTTAAGTGACCTCAAAAAAGATATTGACACCAAAGTAAGCGCCATATACAAATATTGACATTGGAGCTGTCCTTATACCTTTTTTTCATTATAAATAATTACGGTTTTTCATGGAATTACATGTGAATTGCCTCCACAAGTTTATACTAAATAATATTTCTGTTTTATATGTTCTGCCAGATTGAAGGGGGCTACCTGCAAGGTAACAAAAGCCTCAGCAATTGGGATGTCTTCTCTCACATACCAGGTTCTCTCAATTTTCCGTCTCTTCTGTATCTATTTATTTATTTATTTTCCAGGAAAACAGACGTAGGAATATAGGATCAAGGCTCCAATGAAAGCAACACAAGGAAATAAAATAATATTTCCCTCCCAGATCAAACAAAGATATGTATAAATTATTTAGTTTTTTGGGTCAAAATCAATTGAAAAAAGAGACTTCCTCCGGTCCAGTCAAAACCTAGAAAACGGAAAGTTGCTTTGTAATCACATCTGAAATAGTGATGGCTTTCACTTTCACCTACCATTATATTGGAATCATACGAAACTTATACTTATATATATATATATATATATATATATATATGGAAATTGACAAATAAGTTTTTGTTTGCGAAGCTGTACCTTAAAAAAAAATGAATGCAACAGCTTATTTTTTTTTTATAATAGATGTTTAGGCAAAAGAAGAAAAATAGATACGTCTCATCGATAAGCTTCTCGGGAAAATTGTAAAAAAAATTCATAAACCTATTACACTTTTGCCAATTCAGTCTTGAACTTTTAATAAACCTTTTGTTTTTGAACCAATTCAATGCTTAACTTTTTGTTTATTGTAATTTAGTCATCAACCTTTTATATCTGTGCAAATTCAATTTATCCGGCCAACTATGGCCAGATAATGCTGACATGGATGTCGATTGACGCTGATGTAGTCAATTTTTAATAATATTTTATTACAATTAATTTTTATTTTCTTTTATTTTTCTGTTTTATTTTTTTTTATTTCTTTTCCCTCCAGCCGGTTGCTAGAGGCTAAGGTTGGTGGGTGAGCCTCGTCGATGCTAGGCGAAGTTGTGCCTCACCATGGTTGGGCGAGGCCAACCTCGCCTAGCGATAGCAATGGCCTTGATGCCAACGACCGGCTAGAGGAAGAAGAAAAGGAAAGAGAAAGATAAATAAAATAAAAAATAAAAAAATAAATTAGAAATAACATTAAAATATTATTGAAAATTTGTTCATGTCAGTGCCGGTTGGCATCTATATCCATCTCAAAGTTGGCCTGATAGACTGAATTAATATATGAGAATATAAATATTTATGACTGAATTGGTACAAGGATAAAAAGTTTGAGACTAAGTTGACAAAATGAAAAGGTTTTGTACTAAATTGTTGAAATTACAATAGGTTTAGGATTTTTATGAAATTTTTTCCTAAGCTTCTGTGATGTCATAAAATCAAAGTCCTAGCATGGCCAGTAATTTAATAGAACACCATGCGTATATCCAACGGTCAATTCACCATCCACAACAGTTAATATCATCCTATCATATGGCTATAGAAAAAGCTAACAGGCTAGCTAAAAGAAATATCTAAATAGGCGTAATTTTTTGCTATGAAGTTTTCTTTTAAAAAATTCGAATAGTCTATAACTGAAAACAATTAAAGATCAATTTACCTTAACAAAAATCGGATTATTATATGTGTAATGAATTTTGCATTTTTCATGTAGTCTGTTTATTATATTTTTTTGCTAAAGTTCTCCCCTTATAATTGTCACCGTGCAATCATTGCTTGAGCTGTAGTTTAATACAAAGAGGTCGACGGTGGCCAGCCGATTTTTGTTTCATTTAATATGTTAGGAAAGATTTTGTGATGTCACGAAATCGGAATATCAAAGCTGGTTGATGAGGTTCCTGATTCTCCACCCAGTATATTTTAAATTACGACTGCACTATTTATTATTATTTTTTATTTTTTAGAGTCAAATCGTGACCGTTCAATCAATCACGAACGGTCACGATTAATCCGGTACCCCGCTAAAATGTTCACCGTAGACAGGGGAACTGCTCACGGTTGATGAGACCAATTTTCATTTAAAAAGGAGGGCCCTCCAGTGGCAATTATGACTTGGATCTCCTGGCATAAAGTAAGGGATTCTCACATGTTACCCTAACCGGCAATTATGTCTTTAGCTTATTGGGAATTTATTTATTTTTAAAAAATACCTCACTTCATACCACTATTTGAAATTTTCTGACAGAGAGAGCCTCATGTTTCCATACCTGAGGGACTTACTTTTGATGATCAGGCAAAATAGAAGATGGAAGCAATGCCGACGTGGCGGATAATCACTATAATCTCTTCATGGTACTTTGACACCCTGTACTCTAAATATAAATGTCATGACAAGATTCTTTATCTCCCAGCTTTAACACTAAATTGGCCCGATGGTAATCCTAAGTCAGCTTTTGGAACTTCTTAGCTAGAAAGCTTTGGCAATTAGTGGTGCCCATTTGTTGAATTCAATTTGGGTACTCACAGAAAGATTAATTTCCCTTAACCAAAGCTTGATTATTTCTTAATCTCATGGATATATTAATGTGCAACAGGAAGATATAGAGTTGATGCATGATCTCGGGGTGGATACATACAGATTCTCCATATCTTGGTCTAGAGTTCTTCCTAGTATGTAATTTTGTTTATCTTCATATGTTTTTTTTTTTGGTCGAAGTTATCTTCATATGTTCAGTTCTATCATTTTCATGGCTTGTCTATGATTATTCCATTTTATTCTCTTTGTGTTTTTATCTTGGCTTTATATAACTCTAGAGGGAAGATTTGGGGAGGTCAATTCAGAAGGCATTGGGTTCTACAACAATCTCATTGATGCCCTTTTGATCAGAGGTAACAGAAAAATTCATTACTGTATTTGACATTCTCATTGTAATAATTCAATATTCTCCATAATGTTTTCGCAGTGTATCAATTTAATCGTCTTCATTGGATTGTTCTTCTTTCTCTCGCGTCATACAGTCATCACTTCAGGAAGAAGATGAATTACCCCGTCTGATTATTTGTAATCTGTTCTTTTCGACAAGGTATAAAGCCGTTTGTGACGTTGAACCATTACGACATTCCTCAACTGCTGGAAGACCGGTATGGTGCGTGGTTGAGTTCCGAAATACAGTAAGCAAAATTGTCTCTGCCATCCTTTCTAGTCTTCATCAATACCACGATCCAGTCAAATCTCGGGGTTTTGCTTTATGCGTTCAGTAATTCTTTGTAGGCTCGATTTCGGATACTTTGCTCAAGTCTGTTTCGAAGCTTTCGGAGATCGAGTGACATATTGGACCACATTCAATGAACCTAACGTGTTCATCTATGACGGTTACCTCTCGGGAACTTACCCACCTGGCCGGTGCTCCTACCCATTTGGTAATTGCTCCTACGGCGACTCCGCTCTTGAGCCCTACATTGCGACCCACAATCTGGTGTTGTCCCATGCCACGGCCGCTCAAATTTACCGGAACTATTACCAGGTAAAATTGAGAGCTAGGAATTTCATTGCAGTAACTGGCTTCATTACCAATTTTACCATCACCATCTTGTGTTCACGAGAGTTGGCATAAAAGAACAGGAAAGAACGGGAATGAACCAATTGCCTCGGTGAGATGTGAAAAAGTGAAATCTTCACCTTGTCTCTTGAGTACTTCAAAGTTCATGAGAATGAACTCAATCGAAGTTTGCCATCACTTGAGGTTCTCACACATCGAGGCCAAGATGCTCAATGCACACTTTCATTCTCCATTACAAATCTTATGACACTCTTCTTATACATGTTCTTTCTTTGTCTTCTTCAACGTACACAAATATATATTATGTAAGTATTGAGCCTCAACAAAAAATTATAATCAGGAAACACAAGGAGGAATGATTGGTATAGTAATTTCTGCTGCATGGTATGAGCCGTACGACGACAATCCGGCCGATCGTTTGGCTGTCCAACGAGCTTTAGCTTTCAATTTTGCATGGTACATAGATCCTTTCTTACTCAAATTCATGTTCTCCGGTTAAAAAAAAATGTTCTCTCCATCTTGGTTGCTCCTATTGTTCATAATTTCTCTATCAATTGCAGGTTTGTAGACCCTTTAGTTTATGGAGATTATCCACCTGAGATGCGTCAAGTCGTGGGCTCGAGATTGCCGATATTTACGACGGAAGAGCGGAAGAAACTCGATGTGAAGTTGGATTTCATTGGAATAAATCACTATACGACCGAATACGTAAAGGACTGCATGTTCTCTTTATGCACTTCGGCCCTCTCTCTAGGGGAGGCGTCCGTGTATATCACCGGAGAAAAGGATGGAGTTTACATTGGCGACCCGGTAAGCGATATAAGCGTGTGTGCGTGGACATACATTTACAGAATGCATGCGAAGATTAATGATTTTGTTAAGGTCATCCTATTGTCCCGAGAGATAACGTCGGCTTCTTTTGAAAAAATTTAGGACTGACTTGGCAAAAATTTGATAGGTTTAGGACTTTTTGGATATCGTTCAGACCCGCTTGGAAATATGATTTTGTGTCCATTTAGCAGCTTTCTCTGGCTGTGATTTTGAGACGATTTCCCTGTCAGCATCATATATTTTGGACTAATAGTCGATGGTCACATTCCAGACCGCGATGTCTACTTTCTTCGTCGTTCCGAGGGGCATTGAAGGGATCGTCACGTATGTCGAAAAAAGATACAACAACACTCCCATGTTCATCACTGAGAATGGTATTGTACCGTTTAAACAACTCTAAACTGGACCACTTTTTGAATATCTAAAGTTCTAGCAACAAGATGATCAATTGGCTCGGTCAACAAAAGGGAAGATTCGTTCTTATTTTTCAGGGTACGCGCAACCTACCGGTTCAATCGATGATTCGCTGAATGACACGAAGAGAATAGAGTTCCACGAGGGCTATCTTGCCGTCTTGAGCGAGGTTGTGAGGTATATCTGGCATTTCTTCCGGTATTGAATGTCATTCTATTCCTCAATTAACACCAACATTTCCCAGATTTTTTCGTAGTATTCTTCTTCTTCTTCTTTCTTTGTTGTATTAATAAAGCACGTCGATTTTCGTAGTATGAAATCCGTCTATGTACTGCGTCTATGTAAGAAGTATATATTTTTTGTTCGCGACTAAATTTTCGAGTTTAATTGTTTCAGAAAAGGAGCAGATGTGAGGGGATATTTCATATGGTCTCTGCTAGACAACTTCGAATGGCTCCACGGATATTCCATAAGATTTGGGCTGCATTACGTGGACTTCCAAACACTGCGGAGAACACCCAAATGGTCGGCGACGTGGTACAAGGAGTTCCTCTCTGGAGACAATAAAATTCAAACTATTGGGAAAACATCCACCTACAAAATGTAGCATTGGGCGTCTTCCAAACAATTATATAATGTTTGTAATAATGGAACACATGTTCGATATTGTGTTAAATTGATAACGTGGTAAGTCAAATTGAGCTCCTAATTTTTTTGAGTGCCCCAGGTTGTAATTGAGACAGTGAGTTGCAAAAGCTTTTTATACACAATAGGTCTTTTACTTCTAAAATCCGTATTTTGAATGGGTATAAATGCATGAGAAAATACGAGGGGTCGACTGATGTAGTGTAGGTGATCGATGCATAACTCGGCTATTCACAGATGACCATCTCTTAGTCCAGCATGCTTGAGAAGATCATAAAGGCCGACGTTGCATTAGGGTTCTCAATGCATATGAGGAAGTGTTCGACCAAAGCGTAAATGAGTTAGCAGGTGTCTTGTCTGTCTTTCCCGAGCATATATCGCTTCTATACTTTGGAAAGAACTTCCTCAGCTAAAATGCTGCTAAAATGGAGAACTGTGTTAAAGATAATGATTTATGGGATACTACGATCGGTATAGCTTTTGTTAGCCTCCTCTTGAGCCAAAGCATTCCTGAATGAAGATTTTTCTGGGACTTATATTCTGAAAGGGAGGCCTGCATATGTGTCATGCCCCGAATCTCGAGCACACAACAACCCTACCGGTTCGCTTAGATCATAAAGGATAACGTCTCAGTTACGCTATCGACTTATTAAACCATATTACGCAAGCGGAAACATATGCACTCCCAATCAAACAAATATAATAGGGATAACAAAATAGGATCATCCACAACAATCAGAAATAAAGCATAACTATCATTACAGAACCAAAAGCAAATGATCTTTAACCCTATAGAGCTACAGTCAAACAGCCCCATCTCGGGGCGGGTCTCTAAGATCCACAAGAGAGACAAAAGGGGATCGGGTTGGGTTAAGCTCTCATCTACTCCAAAAAGAATCATCGGCCCCAAAAAGGCTACGAACTCTCAAAAGTCAAGGTGAAGGGTCACAGTCATATGTAAGCGAACTTCAGAAAGTGGCTCAGACATATTGTCATAGGTCAAGTCGGGGTCATCTTTGGGGTCTACAATCTTCCTGTCCGGCATATCGAGATCCATCGGATTCCAAGAAGGAATATGAGGAGTAGGGTAGGTCGCCTCTCAAAATCATGGAGTGGGCCCCATCATCTTGATCTTGAGTCTCATGGAAGCCCTCTGCTTTGTCTATAGGCACCTCCTGCTCATTTTGACTTTCACTCTCTACAGGTGTATCTCCTTCTTCCTCACCATATTCAGAAAAAAATTGAAACAATAGCTTTTGAATCCAACACTTTTATATCAATATCTTCTTCTGAAAATTCCTCATCATTTGAGGACTCTACTGCTTTTCCTTTACTGGCCACAATCTTTCTTCTCTTGGCTAATCTTTGTTCAACCTCCTCTTTAAACTCTACACGAACCACCTCCGAGTTCATGTTTCTCCATCCACTAGCGGTCAATTTAAATCCATCTTCTTAAGCATTGACTTTCCAGCAGTCATAACTTGGCATTCTTTCTGTAAAAAAATTGTAGGAATCTTGACATTGTGAAATTTCATGATCCTGAAGATCAATCCTACATAAGGGAGTTGTTCCTTAGTCCGCTGGACTGTCCTATACATATGAAGCAGAGCATTGTATGCAAAGGATATTTTCTTTCCATTTAGCATGCCCCACATTAGTTTAGCTTTATATTTGGAGATATCAATCTTCGATGCAGCCTTGGGTCTCAAGCTCTCAATAACAACTTTATGCATAACAATGTGTTTCAGTGGAAAATCATTGTATGCCATATGAGCCTTTGAGTCTCTTGAGAAGCTTTCTTTTTCAGTGAGAAAACCATAAGCCTCCTTAGATGAGACATCCAATGGTATGAAGTTCATCTCATCAACACCCATTAAAGCTGTAAGGTCTTTGACATGCACATGATAATGATCTTTGCCAACAGTATAGAAAAAAGAATTAAAATATTTGAAATGAATATAGAATAGAAATAGGCAGCCAAATCTGGAAAGACATTTCTTCTTTGAACTACAATGTCTTCTAGTTTTTGTCTAAGATGTTTTCAAATGGGAATACCAACACTATGAAAATACCTCAGATTGAAAATTCTGTATGATATCATGCCTCTTTTCTTTAGACATTCAAACATTTCATTTTATTTCTCACTTACAAACAAAGGATCCTGAAAATCCTCATCCTTCAAGAATCCGCTGATTCTTTTGAAATCTTTGAACATCACATCATCGCCAAGCTTCCCTTTAAAATCACTTTCAATTTCATCTACACTCTTTATCACAACACCCCTAGAAGGAATCTTTTTGGGTTTACACACACTCGTGCCAACAACTTTCACTTTTCCCTTTTGAGACATTGTCTTAAGGACTTGCACAACAATTGGATTAACAATTCTAACAGACATATTCAGTAATGCTAAATACTCTTCTTCGCTTCCGAACTTATGAACATTCAAAAACTGAAGGGTTTCTTGGATTTTAAAGCGCAGCGGAACGAAATCCTAAACAGGATTCATGTGTATATCGAAATCAAAATAGGTTCAAGACATACCTTTTGCGATCGGCTTTGAATTGACGGTTAGTTGTGTTTGGATTAACGCCCCAAGTGTTGCGCCTCTACCGATATCCACACACACTGTGACATTTCGAATTTCCGCCCCCTCGAGGTTTGAGATATGAAATGAAATCTCAAAATTGAAAAATGGAGAATCAAGAATTTCAACATTACAATTGGATTGACCGTTGCCTTCTCGAAGAAATTTGGAATCAGAGAAATGACGTTTCGGATGTTGGGGGTAAAATTACCATTTTATCCCTCAAGCCTTAGCTTTGCTTTGATGATTGGACAGGGGCATTTTGGTCATAAACCACACCTAATAGTTACCGAAAATTTGAAGAAATCATGGCCATTAGATGAGCTTTGATTGACACCATGGATAAGTGTCAAAGGATTAGGCTATGAGTTAATGTAAACACTTTTAATCTACCATTCAAGCCTTTGACCAAGTGAATTATTGGTGGAATACTCTCTCTAATTCTCATTTGGCTGGCCATCCCTCTCTCTCTTCACTTTCTCCATTTTCTTCTTCTTTCTCTTCTTCCTCTTGCCGACCAGCCCGTCACCCTGTCCTGACTGCTTCACTGTTCCGGTCATAACTTCTTCGTCCATCATCGGATTAAGGCATACCATCTACCATTGAAAATCTTGTCGTCTTGCCGTTCCAACAAAGTATTATGGGTCCAAATCCACCCAGCTGTTGTCCCGTAGAGCCGTTTGAAGGAGCAAAGGTCAGGCTGGTCAATTTTGAATCCGAAAGCTCCCAGCCGACCAGTTCCGATAGTCTCACTATTATGGCCATATCATCTTTGTTCGATATCTGATCAAGGCAAAACCACCGCCAAATGAAATCTTATTGTCTTATCTTTTCATATACATATTATAAGCTCAATTTGACCCCGTAGATCTTTATATAGCTTGATTTGAGTGGAAAAAGGTCAAGCAAGGTTAAATTCTAACCGATTTTGGGGAAAGACCTGTTCCGAGGTCTTCCGGACTTCAAATTGCTTCAAATCTTTGGTAAGGTCTTCTACACTTATAGTATTGGATGAGCTGTGGTAAAAATTTTGGAGATATTTGATGGAGTTTTGACCCTAAATGAGTCTTGTGTTTGAAGGGCAAAAACTGACCATTGGAGGACCTAAAGGAACTGGTGCCATTCAAGGACTTCCCGGCATCGCCTTGGCTCCAAATTTTCGGCGAGGCTCTCCAACCCTTAGAGCTACATGTTAGCAAGTAGATTAGTGGATAAATTGAGGATTTAAGCTAGTTTAATGGCTGTTAAGTTGTGGTATGCACAGAATCGGGTATGCCCTGTTTCGGTTCTAAGCATATCGGTTCTGTGGGTGACTGTTGGTGTTGAAGTTGAGCTCCAAATTCATCGTTGAGAAGTGTGAGGATGTTAATTGATACATCCATGAGGTATATGTTTAATGGGATGATGATTTGAGCAAGGAAATTAACGATTGAATGAAATTTCCTTAGGTTGCGCGGTTGAATTATCCTTGGACCTTTAGGGCCGAACCATTGGTGTGCTTGGGAAGGAAATTTTGTTGGCTATAGTACAAGGTAAGGGGATTCTAAACCTTTGATAGGAACATTGGACTCGATTAGGTGATTTTTGGATACGAATCGATTGATTTTTGGAAGTTGTTATGTGGTTGCCCAATGTATGTCCTAGAAAGCTATTGAGGGCTTGATTGATTGATAATGTTTGTGTCATGAATTGATTGTTGCATTTGTATGTCAAATGTAATTGTCTCACATGCCATGGATGTGTCGTTCGTCGCATGAGCTTGCAATCGAACGTGTGTTATGAAATGAACTAAAATTTATGGCATGTCTGAGATGTTGTGACACTCAGAGGCGCATGAGACGCGGGGTTGTATGGCTGAATGCCCTGAGGAGCTGAGGTGCAGGGTTTGAATTGAATAGCACCTTGAGACGTATGAAACGTAGGGTTGAGAAGGCCATAGTCTTGATGCGTTGAAACGTGGGACGGAGTTGTGATGTGTCGATACAAGCCTGGAATGACCTTGAAAACCTGTTGCGTTTATACGGGTTTGTCAATGAGACGGTCTGATGTGTTTACGCAGATCGAGCCTGAGGTGTTCTAAACGCGGGTATGAAAGTGAAGAGGTAGGAAAGGGTGGAAGGTGTAACATGGCTTATTTATGCATGCTTGGACTAAATGACATGATAAGATGCTTGGAGTGCATGCTTGTTGTTCATATGTTATTTCGTGATAGTTGAATACCTCTTGAGATTTTGTATGAATTGTTAGTGATTGTAATTGCCCGAGTGGACGGTCAGCCTAACCTAGGATTAGGACACATCTTACTGAGAGTATATCTCACCCCGTCGTGGGATTAACTTTTTCAGGTTTCAGGCGATGGAAATTCGAGCTTGCTAATGATTGGTATCTAAATAAGTAATTATAGGGAATGAATTTATACTTTTGTGACTTTAAGGATTTCATGTTACTTTGAAGTTGGCGTTTATAAGAAGATGTACCCTATGTCCTGAGTCATCTTAAGGTTGAATTGAATGGAGAAGTTTCATTGCTTTCGCATGTTTGTATCATTTAAAAGTTATTAATTGTTGGTCGACGGATCCTGGGTACCACCAAAAGACAAGACGATCCTAGTGAGATTTTGCGTGCATGATAGGTTCGGGGCGTGAATCCCCGTTTGTTTGGTATCAGAGCAAGGTCAGCTCGATCCAATGTGATTGAGACTTGGAGTGATAAGGAGCGATGACTTGAGGACAATTAGGTAATGAGACCTCGAGGGATAAGTATGGATTTCTGAATCTTGAGGACTATAGGCTTGAACTTGTGTAGTATTCTAATGGTCCTAGTGCCAATTTAAGGGATAATCTTGAGTGATTTTATGAATAGGGCTCGCAAGGAAGTGAATAGAAATTGAGGAGTCATGAGATTGGATTTGAGGTTGCTAGAGAATAAATTATGAATGAAGGGTCAATTGAAGTGTATGATTGTAATCGTGGTTTGTCAATAGCCCAACTTGAGGAGTTCGAGTTATAAAGAGGCGACTGGTATTAGTGGATTCAGGCTTGAATTGCGTGATATCTTGATGGTTTAAATATCAATTGCTATTGTCAGCCTTGGATGAAATGAAGTGAGGTGTATACAAGGAATATTGGATTAAAGGTAAGTTGTGATTGAATGCATATGGATTTAGCTTAAATAGAGACTAAACTTGGGATTTATGGTTGAACATAGGCAATTAATCTATGAGATGTGATGGTCATTGATGAAATTAGAAATATTCGATGGATAAGAATAGATATGGAGATGATTATGGTATGATGAATCGCAAGGATAATCAGGACGCGCATGTGTTTGTGGCATTAAAATGAAAGTCGAGGAAGGTGTGTGCATGAGCTTATCATTATTGGACTTAATAAACTGTCGCTTGGTATGGGACAAGTTGATGGGATACCTATAAACCGTCATGAAGCATGGTATGGGACGTGTGAAACATGGCTTTCTCCGTAGATGTATGACTTGGGATAACCTACAACGGCCAAGTCTGATGAGGGTGGGGAGTGATCGCCGGGACATAGAGGTCCGGACAAGGAGCCGCTCTTGGCAGGCTTCTAAGATGACAAGAGGCAGGAATGACCCAAGTCAACTTGAAATGGGAAGTCTAGGTATCAAGTTGAGTCCAATTGTGGTTAAGAGATGTATGACACGAGATTGATCCTCAAAGAAGATGTTCAAAAGTGGCATGACATGTGAAATGCTGCCTATGATTGGCATAATTAAAAGTTTTGTGCTTGGCGGTGGATGCCGTTTGAAAGGAAAAGTGATGTCTATAATTGGCATGTTGGGCATGTTTTGTAATTGGCATTGTGTGATTAGCTTGGCCAAGGTCTTTCTGGGAGAGTAGACGACATGTGGGGTTTATACCCATTAAACTGATGCCTGTTGAGAATGAGAAAGCATGTCGTGTTTGTGACAGAGTGGCAGATGCCTTAGACTTATAGCATGATCGATTGACTCATTGAATTGCTGCCTTGAGTACTTGCTCAGTGTTAACATAGTTGAGTTTTGGCCTAGTTGAGGCTTGCCTAGTAATTGGCTGAAGATTGAGAAGTTGCCTTGTTGAAGCTGGCCTGTTGAATATTCATTGACTGATGAGATTCTGGAATCTTTGGGTAATGGACAACTAGTCGAGAGTTGTTTGGGAACCACTGTAAGGTTGATAATGATGAATGATGAGATGAGCAGCTTGAGACTGATAGACTTGAGTAGATGACTTAAGTTTTTGATTCCTAGAGGGAATCATAGTGGTTCAAGTGACATGAGAACCTAATAAGGTTGAACGACCAAGGTATGGTCGTAGAAGAGCATTGGGTTCGAGTATACACGGTGTGGAAGATCTGAAAACTGATATGGATCATGAGAATTGAGTAAAGATGGATGATTGGAGTATGAGTACCAAAAGAGAATATGGCTCGATTTGTTAATCGTACGAGACCCAAGAGTTGAATGGGTCGTGGGAACTTTAAATGAAAATGAGGAAATTTGTTGGTTAAGCAAGCTCGAGGAGGAGGAGCCACGATTGTCTAAGTCATTGTGGTGATAGATGCTAGTATTGATGAGTTAAAGTGATGGAAGTCACGAGAAAGGTGACTCTGAGTTAATCATTTCTAAATTGAATGCGTGGGAAGAACCACGAGAGTTTTAAAAAGCTTGTGAAGCCATGTATAAGGTTGAGATTGACTAAGTTTGAAGGAGGGATGAGATTTGAAATTATCTCCCTCTGGATTGAGGATCTTAATAAGGAAACCTTAGAGGTTTGAGCACACTAAGGAAAGAAAGTGACCATGGTAGTTTTAACCTTAAGATACTATTAGTAATTGGTGAAAGGTTACCAGAGGAAGGGTTTCCTCAAGGGCATAATATGCCTGGACTACCTTTGTTGAGTTGTTCAATGAAAAATATCCTCTTGGGATTGTTCGAGAGCAAATGTTGTTTGGATCCGAATAATCTTGAAAGAATCCAAGGACGATCGACCGGTATGAGACAGAGTTCTCAAAGTTGTTTAAACATATGGTAAAGGTGGTCAAAGACCCTTTAAATGAGACGTGAAGTCTCTAAGTGGATTGAGATTTGAAGGCCTTATGCTAATTGCTATTCCTGAATCTGATGAACCGTAATGGACATCAAGGAAAGAAGTGGATGATCAAGAGAGGAATAAGTAAGAGAATTTCTGTTCATGGATTGTGAGAAAAGAGAACTTCACTTATGGAATATAGAATGTGCCTGTAAGGAAATGTCGTTACTATAACATAAGGCTTATGGTGATTAACTTTTTGTTGTCATGAGGAATAATAAGAAGACTGATGTGTCAGTCTATCAGACCTTGTGGATTTTATGAGATTGATTGAGGTTGAATCGAAACCACTAAAAGTGGCATTGCGAGTTATCGCCCCTAGAGAATAGGGCGTTCTTCTTAAGAACGATTGGATCATGACATGATCATTGATGGAAAGAAAGTTGAATGGACTTGATGGTCCTAGTTACTTGCGATTTTAGTGAATGGGTGAGTAAGCAAAAAGGATGCTTAGATTGTAATCGCAAGGCGACTTGAGGAAGTCGATTTGAATATCTAAAATATGAATTTGTGGAGACCAAAGAAGAATGAAACTTGTCACTTGAGGTGGCTGAACTATTGGAAGGAGAATGTTAAAGTGTGGTGGCATTAGAATCCGGAAGTAAAGGAACTGTTGTTGGCGAGACTCCAAGACGGATGTCCTATAGGATAAGAAAGACAATGTGGATTCAAAGTAAAAGAATGCCACTAAAATGTATGGTATCTTTCATAGGGTAAGAGATCTTAGTGTGGAAGGAAAAAAAATGCCAATAGTTTTGGTGCTAAAATGAAACGTCTGGACTAACGAGGAGGACGCAAGCTTGAATGATTTTTTTTGGAAATCAAGTCCAAGAAGCTATCCTGTGAACAACGTTAAATTCCAGGATGATGCCGATGTTGAGTTAAAATGACGAAATTGACATAAGATCGCATTAGCTGGTTGTGAAACCAAGAGGTCAAGGAATTAATGCTTCTTGAGAAAGGAGTGACAAAAATAAACAGAATATTGTGTAGTTCAAGTGGGGACTCATGAGAGTAGAGGGCCAAGGTTTGAGCTCTCAAGTGAAAAGTATAAAGAACAGTTTGAAGATTCGACACCTGGTAGAAAGAAATTGATAAAAGTCAGATTGAATATCCAAGGATAATTGGATTGATTGTTACTATCTTTAGAGACGATGAATAGACTCATTTAAGAAGTCATGAGAAACATGAATAACTTTCAAAAGTATCCTATGGACTCTAAGGAAATGCTTGTTGTGTGCTCTAATTGTGAAGAGCACGAGTTGTGGGCCTGATGAGGTAAGATTCCTCAGTAGCAAAATTTCTGGGAAATGAAATCCCTATGGAACTCTTGAGGAATAGAATAAGTGATGAATTGACTAAGATTGACGTGAGTTGCGGCAATTAGAAGTTTCCTAGAATTGGTGAATTGTTATGGATGGATCGGGGGAAGATTTTCCACAAAAGCAATTCTATAGATAAATGAATACGAAAAGAGTTTTTGAGGACTTAAGTCAAGCTGATGACTACGCCGACAAAAGTATTCCTATTTGAAATTAAAAAGGGGTTGAGTGAATCATAATAACGTGACACAGAAAGGAAATTTGAGGTGTAGTAAGGCAAACTGAAGTGAGCTATGCAATATGTCGTGATAGTAAAGCTATATGAGTTGTGTCATGCCCCGCGCCTCCGGTGCGAGTACGCGACTCCCTACAAGCAAATCAAATAATCTCTTGCGGTCCCAAGATCCACAATCTAAGCCGAGAGATATAACAAATATATCAAGCATGCGAAAGCGGTAAATAAGCAATTTCTCCATACAAAATATAAGTTAAGTGGGATCTGGATAGCATAGAAACTGTTGTACATAATAACCGACCGTGATGCAAGTACACGGCCAGTAAAATCCGATAAGCAAGGGGCGACGGGGTGAGCATACAAAATGGACCATCAACAAAATCTAAAATAACCTTGGTCGGGGTCACCACAGAAGATCAAGCCACAAACTAGAATCACCTAGGATGAGCTGCTGGAGTCATCGTGTCCTCGGCATCCTCCGTCGGCTCATACTCTGAGAACGTCTCGGAGAGAACTTCAATGAAATCCTCCATGGTCTCCTCATGCGATGGCTCAGCGAGATCTTCCTCGGTCGCCTCCAGCACAATAACCTCATCCTCGGTAAACTCTAGAGTCGGGGTCCTCTCCAGTTCGTTCCTAGAACCGACTACCGATCTCTCTACCTGATCCTAGTTCCTACTGGGGTGGCACCAATCAGGGATCACTCCCTGGGGCACCTCATTGGGCTTCAGCGGCCCAGTCGACACATCCCCTACTTTCCTAAACCAGGCCTCGTACCGATGAGGCTTCCAGTCCGTACACCCTCGTCAACCCACACCACTGTACACTTCCTCATGTATATGGTTTATTGACCGTCAGGGAACTCATCAAAATACGCGGTCATTACCTTAGGGTTTCCAAAGCGAATAGGCCACATAGTCACGGCCTAGGATCTGTAAAAATAAGGGTCCCCGAAGGGGTGAGATATATATCTCAATAAAAGAGTCTTAACCCTAGGTTAGCCCGACTGTCCACTCAGGCAGTCATCTACCCCAAAATTCCAAACTCATAAACACATAGGCACATACAAACAAAGATGACGACACACAAATGATAGGCATGTAGCTATGACATCATATCACACTCAGATGATCATGCACGTCTTGTCCTGTCACTTCACCACAACCATCTCTTCCTGTGTGCCTCATTCTCATACCCGCGATTAGATCGCATCAAGCTATTCTCATGCCCGCGATTAGATCTCCTCAGGCTATTCTCCACCCCGCGTCTCATACGCCTCAAGGTCTTGCCATGTCATGCTCATGACATGATTATCAGTTCATTTCACATGCAGAACAACATGTGCAACTCAAGCACAATTCAAATACTCATGGCATGCAGGACAATCAGGTGACACTTGACATGGGAAACAATTTAAGGACAAGCATTAGCACACACAAATCCCTTATAACAACTTAGGGTGCACTAAGAACATTCACCATAAAATCTCTCACCAATTAACCAATTTATCTCTCGACTCACCCAATCGAGTCCAATCTTCCTATCCTAAGTTTAGCATTTCCTTACCTTGAATTTGATATTACAAATTTCTCCTCTTGAGCCCCCATAATTTTCGGCTTCAAGGGTCCAAGGTCGAACTCACCGCGTAACCTAATAAAATCCAATCAATCCGTCAATTTCCATGTCCAATTTTCCAATCCATGAACCACAAATCTCTATAACATAATCCTCATCATCTTAGCATGCATCAATCACCAATTTGAGCCTCAAAACCAACCATCATCAGCCCCCCGCAAATTCGATTTGCACATAACCGAACCGGGCTATGTTCGGTTCTGTGTAAACCGAGTATATCTACCCCTAAGTCTCTACCAAATCCATCATTGAATCACTATCCTACCTCTTAACATGTCTCTCTAAAGGCCTAAAGGTCTCACCGAGAGTTTGAGATCGAGCCGTCGTCGGAATCCCTTCGAAAAGTCGCCGGATCCTCCAAGGTCAGTAACCGGCAGATTCTGTCCTACATTCACAAGACCCATTTGGGGGTCAAAAATTCATCAAATCATTCCCAACTTTTTACCATAGATTGATATACATGTCTCCTAGACCTTCATAAAATTTGACCTCAAAATTCCAATATTTCGGCCTCCTAAGGTCAGAAACATCACCAATCTCAGATCGGATCAGGTTTCGTCGACTCTCAGGAAAACGCTTGGTCGGAGCTCCTCGGTGGTCCAAACGGCTTGCTTCCAGTTTGAGGAGGTTGGCAAGACGTGGAGCTAAGAGGGTGTGGGCAGCGTACCGACAAGTGGTGGCTAGAGGGCGGCATCGATGGCGGCGAATGGCATGGTTAGAGGCGGTCGGCGACGGCAGAAAACAAGGAAGAAGAGGAAGCTGTGGTTGTGAGCTATGGGGGGTTCTATGGCCAGCCAAAGTGAGGTGAGAGAGAGAAAAAGTCTTATATTCAAGGCTCAAGTCAAAGAGAAGAATGATAGGTGGTGTATAGTGGATTTGACCACTCTTTAGTCCATCTCTTGACAGTTGTCCTCAATGTCATTAAACTTGATCCAATGGCCACAATTCACCCACTTTTTCGGCAGCTATGGGGTAGGGGTAAAGACTAAAATGCCTTCCTTATTTGCATGGGTAAGGCTTAAGCTTGAGGGGCAAAATGGTAATTTCACTCCCGACGTCCGGAACGTCGTTTTTCTCGCTCCAATAATCTTCAATAGGGCGACGGCCAATCCAAACATAACGTTGGAATTCTTCATTCTCCATTTTCAATTTTCAAGCTCGTTTCTGATGATTTTCTCTATTAGACGTGGTTTCAGCCTATCCCGGATCGACAGACGGCTTTTCTAGACATTACGCGTATCGACCCTGTGATTCATATCACATTTAGGGCTCCTCAATTCATGGCAGCTTTGGTTGTCATGTAATTGTGAGGGCCTATCACTAGTCCCTATGGTCTCGATCGTCGCTGTCCGATTTAGGAAAATTTTACAAATTGTACGTTGGTTAAGCGACATCACCCGCGCTCCAGTCATATGACACTCGCAAGGCATTCCTTAATCGTTCTTAGATCAGCCTTTTTGTGGTTCTGAATATCCCCTCGACAATCCTTATGGTCAAAGCACCATTTCTTATTCGAGTTCCCTAGGTCCACGTACTTTGTCTCGCGTTAGCCTTTCCCTTTTGGTCAGCCGACTCGAATTGATCAGATTCGAGCGAGATACGACTGAAATACATCTCCAGATTTACTTCTCATTAATGAGTCTGAAATTGACTGGAAATCAGAATGTCACAAATTGGAACGTCTAATGCATGGTTGGAGTTGGCTTGCAATTGTTCGTGCGTTGAAGTTGGAAAACACGACTTGCATGGAGAGGTTTCATGTTTACACGAACCATAACAATTTGAGGTATGTGGTTGTCTAGAAAAAATTGAATGAGGAACAACGTGTGTGAAGGAGATTGCTAAAGGACTAAGGATGAAATATCCTATATCGCCTAGAAAATGATGATTTAAGTAGCGGATGCATATAAGTGAAAATTGAGCATCGTGTATTTGGCAGATAAAGAATAGGCTTTTGTGACATTCTGATTTTCCTGTCATTTTCGGACTTAGTAATGAGAATTGTATCTAGCGATGTATTTCAATCGTATCTCGCTCGAATCTGATCAATCTCGAGTTAACTAACCAAAAGCGAAGGGCTAGCGCGAGACAAGGTATGTGGACCAAAGGAACTCGAATAAGAAATGACGCTTTGACCATAAGGATTGTCGAGGGGACATTTAGAGCCATAAAAGGCTGATCTAAGAACTATTAATGAATGCATTGCTAGTGTTATACAATTGGAGCGCGGGTGATGCCGCTTAACCAATGTATAATTTGTAAAAGTTTCCTAAATCGAACAGTGATGATCGAGGCCATCTGAACTAGAGATAGACCATCACAATTATATGACAATCAAAGTCGCCATGAATTGACGAGCCCTAATTGTGATATGAATCACAGGATCGATACGCGTAAAGTTTCCAAAAGCCACCTATCGGTTCGGGATAGGCTGGAATCGCATTGAATAGAGAAATGATTCAGAAACAAGTCTTGAAATTCGAGAATGGAGAATCAAGAATTCCAACATTACAATTGGATTGGCTGTCGCCTTATCGAAGAAAATTGGAATCAGAAAAACGACGTTCCGAACGTTGGGGTAAAATTACCATTTTGCCCCTTAAGCCTTAGCTTTGCTTCAATAACTGGACAATGGCATTTTGGTCATTTAAACCCCCCAATAGTTGCCAAAAATTAGAAGAAACCATGGCCATTGGATGAGTTTTGATTGACACATTGGACAAGTGTCAAGAGATTAAGCCTTGAGTTGATGTCTTCACTTTTAACCTTCCATTTAACTCAAGTTGACTCATGACAATTAAATAAACCTCTCATTCTCTCTCTCACTTGGCCGAATACCACCTCAAGTGCCGGTCAACTTCTTCTTCTTCTTCTTCTTCTTCTTTTGCTCTCCAGCTCGCTTCCCTGTTCCGACCGACTCACTGTTCTTGCCATAACTTTTTCATCCGATGGTCGATTGAGGTAAAACCATCGGCAATAGAAAACTTATCGTCTTGCCGTTCTAAGAAGGTATTATGGGTCCAAATCCACTTAGTCGTTTGTCTCATAGAGCCGTTTGAAGAAGCAAATGTCAGGCTGGTTAGTTTTGAATCTGAGAGCTCCCAGCCGACCATTCCAACCGCCCCACTATTCCAGCCATATCTTCTTTGTTCGATATCGGATCGAGGTAAAACTACCACCAAATGAAAGCTTATTATCTTATCTTTCCATAGACATATTATATGCTCAATTTAACCCTGTAGATCTTCCTGTAACTCGATTTGAGTGGACAAAGGTCAGGCGAGGTCAGATTCTGACCGGTTTTGGAGAAAGACCTGTTTCGAGGTCTTCCGAACTTGGAATTGCTGCAAATTTTCGGTGAGATCTTCTAAACTTATATTATTAATGTTGGATGAGCTGTGGTAAAAAGTTGGGATGAATTTGATATAGTTTTGACCCTAAATGGGTCTTGTGATTGTTGGACAGAAACTGCCGGTTTAAGGACTTGAGGAAACCAGCGGCTTCCAAAGGGTTTCCAGCGACGACTCGGCCCTAAATCTTCGATGAGCCTCTTAGATCCTTAGATATACATATTAGTAAGTAGGTTAGTGATTAAATGGTGGATTTAGAGTAGTTTTAGGGCTGGAAAACCTCGGTATGTACAAAACCGAAAATAACCGGGTTCGATTCTGTTCAAACCAGTTCTATGGAGGCTATTAGTGGTTGGTTTTGGGTCTCAAATTCATCAATGGTACATACTAAGATGTTGAGGATCATGCTAGTAAGGTCAGTGGTTCATGGATGGGTGAATTGGACAAAAGAAATTGACAATTGGTTGGAATTTCCTAGGTTGCACGGTGGGTTTGTTCTTGGACCATTGAGACCGAATTGTTGAGGGCTTGAGGAGAGGATTTTGTGGCATCAAGCTTGAGGTAAGGGAATCCTAAACCTAAGATAGGAAGATTGGACTCGATTGGGCGAGTCGGGTAAATTTTTGAGTAATTCTTGAAGGGTTTCAATGTAATTGTCTATTGTACATCCTAGGAAGGTGTAGATGACCCAAATGTTTGATCATGCTTGTGCATTGAGTGATTTGTCGTATTTGAGTGTTGAATTTGATTGTCTTGCATGCCATAAGTGTATGATTAGTGCATGACATTGCCCATGGTCGCGTGTGTGTGAATTGATTCGAATTAATGGCATGTTTGAGGCATGATAAGACCTTGAGGCGTATGAGACGCGGGGTGGTGGAATGAATACCCTGAGGCGCTAAGGCGTGGGGTTGGAGTGTATGACACCCTGATGCGTATGAGATGCGGGGTTGAGAAGGCCATAGTCCTGATGCGTTGAAACATAGGACAGAGTTGTAATGTGTCGACACTGGCCTGGAGTAACATTGAAACCTGATGCATTTACGCGGGTTGTCAATGACGATCTGATGCGTTTACGCAGACCGAGCCTGATGCGTTCTAAACGCGGGCACGAGAATGAGGCAGGTGTGAAAGGTGGAATTGGTGGTATGACATGGCGGTGTGTGCATGATCTTAGAGATGTGTTCTGATACCATGTCTGCCTTTTTGACATCTGCATGACTGTTGATAATTGAATGCCTCATGTGTTTGTTTGCATGAAATGCTGATGTTTATGACTACTTGTGTGGACAGTCGGTCTAACCTAGGGTTAGGACCTACCTTACTGAGATTTATATCTCACCCCGTTGTAGGCAACATTTTCAGATCCCCAACGAAGAAAATCGAGTTTTCCATGGATTGGCATTTGACGAAGTCATTGGAGGAAAATAAAGACTTCTCTTTTGTGACCTTAGGATTGAAAAATGATACTCTTAGGGATTTAGATTTGTCAACTTTGAAGTATGATTGACCTTTATAAAAGGAGTACCCTTGTGCCCTTGGTCATCATGTGTTGCTGTATTTGTAATGGAGTTGGTATCGTTGTCGCATGCATGCTTCATGTAGAGTTGTAAGTTATTGGTCGTTGGATCCTGGACCTCATTAAAGGTAACGATGAAGGTGGGATGCTCGTGTGCCCGCCGGGCTCGAGGCGTGATAGCTTTGCTTAAGGAAATAAGAGATTCAACTCCTAAATTGAATGGTTGCCAATTGACTAGTTTGATAACTACCTGAAGCATCAAGCTTGAAGTCAGAAAGGAATTGAGATGTTGCGATGAATAGACCCTGACATTTAAGGGGTTATGGAAATGGACAGAACATGGAGGAAATCTAGATTTTCGGATACTTGGGAAAGAAACCTCAAAGTTGAGTGTAGAAACATTAAAATCCCGTGGACGAGAGTACGGGTCCAATATTGAAAAGGAACTTAAAGAAATGACCTCATAAAAAATTCAAAAGGAGAATTATGGTGTCCCTTGGGATGACACAAAGGTGTGCCAGACTTGCATCGATATTATCGATGGAATGGACTGAAAGTTTGGTTAGTCGTACATGAGGTCAAGTATTGAACGTGCCGACAAGAAAAAGGCATACCCTTGAAACGATTTGTACACCAAATGGTATGGACATTAAAGAGTGCATTCTGGCGAGGGTTTAGTAATAATGGTGATGGACAAATGGGAGAGATGATATGAACGCTTGAGGATGAACTGCTGACAGATATAGGAGTATCGAAAGAGAATGGAGAGAAGCAAGTCAAATTGAGGATTGAAGGAGATAAGTCCTAGGGAAAGATGACTTTGGTCGGAAAGGATAAGTAAGATCGTCAAGTCATGAAAGGAATTATTCGAAAGAATGAGGAGGCAATGAGACGCCGATACCCCAAAGGGCTAGATGGTTAGAAGGTTACAAATTTCGAGGACGAAATTTCTTTAAGGGGGAAAAATTGTGACATATACGTGAGGAAGTGTACAGTGGTGTGGGTTGACAAGGGTAGTATAAACTGGAAGCCTCATAAGTATGATGTGTGGTTTGGGAAGGTCGGGGACGAATCGACTGGGCCGTTGAAGCCCCATGAGGTGCCCCAATGAGTGATCCTTGACTGGTGCCACCCCGGTAGGGACCAAGATCAGGTAGAGGGATCGGTAGCCGATTCTAGGAACGGACCGGAGGGGACCCTGACTTTGGAGTTTACCAAGGATGAGGTTATTGTGTTGGAGGCGACTGAGGAGGATCTCGTTGAGCCGTCGCATTGAGGAGACCATAAAGGATACCATTGAGGTTCGCTCCGAGACGTTCTCAGAGTATGAACTGACGGAGGATGCTGAGGACACCGAGGACTCTAGCAGCTCTTCCTAGGAGATTCTAGTTTGTGGCTTGATCTTCTGTGGCGACCCCGACCATGGTTATTTTGGATTTTGTTGATGGTCTATTTTGTATGCTCATCCCGTCACCCTCCTTGCTTATCGGATTTAGTACTTATGTATTCGACGAACAGTGGGCTTTAAGTATGAATAGCCGGTTACTACGTACGATAATTTTATGCTATCCAGGTCCCACTTAACTTATATTTTGTACGAAGGAGTTATTTCATTATCGCTTCCACATGCTTTGTACATATATATATATATATATTACGTCTCTCGTCTTAATTGTGGATCTTGGGACCACGAGAGATATTTGGTTTACTTGCAGGGAGTCGCGTGCTCGTGCTTGGGACGCGGGGCGTGACATCCCCCGTCTTGCTTGGTATCAGAGTAAGGTCAGCTCGATCCAAAGTTGATTGAGGACTGGAGTAATAAGAAGGATTAAGTTGAGACTTGGACGGATAGCAAGACCTTAGGAGACTGGCTAGGCTAAGGCATAGGGAACATAGCATGTGACCTGGTACTTAAGGTTGGTGTTGGCCTTGACAGGATTGTGGTAAGGCATGAGGATTAAGTTCTCTGCCTAATGTTAGAGGTCATTTCTGGACTTTGGCCCGATAAGTGTTTGAACATAATTGTTTTAGTGGACCGTTGGGGTGAACGGAATTGAGGAATGACCATGTGCTACTTGTTGAGATGTCTCTAGAGGTTGTTATGTGGAGACTGATGTATTATGACTGTTTTTGTTAAAGTATAGTGAACAGCTCTAGACTTGGATGATTGAGTGAGTTATTAACCCCTTGCTGAACGTGTGGTGGATCAGGTTCAGTAGAAAGGGATAAGGCTAAGTAACCCGTTTAGAAGATTTGGAAGATCCAGAGGTGGAGCCTCTAGCTCGAGGCCGCCTGTAGCTGAGGACCCAAGAATGGTTGGCGTGCTAAGAGCGCTAGAGAGAATTGGTGACTTGATTGATAGGCAGACCTATGATCGAGACACTGCCATAGCCCAGATAGTAGGAGCTGCCATAGCCGCCGTCAACGCCAACAATGGCAACAATGGTGGCAATAGAAATCAAGACGAACATGGCCAGGGCAATGAGGCTGTGAATGTCCAAGAGGAAATCATCATGGCCAAACAGATGGGCCATCTAGTGGAGCAGTTTATAAAGTTGAAACCAACTCAGTTCGATGGAATTGGAGATCCTGAGCTAGCACCTAGATATATTGAGAAGTTAGAGAAAGCTTTTGGGGTGCTGAGGTGCATAGATGAGGAGAAGGTGTTGCTAGCAGCGTACCAGCTAGAGGGTACAATGAATGATTGGTGAGCCGCTACCAAGAATAGAGTTTTCCCTAAAGGAACAGCCATGAACTGGGATGCCTTTAAGACGGTGTTCAACGACAAGTGTTTCTCGGAGACGGCTAGGGAAAGAAAGAAGGTGGAATTCCTACAGTTGCGCCAAAACCAACTGACGATAGATCAGTATGAGGCCGAGTTCTCGAGGTTGTCGAGGTACGCACCTCGATCTGTAGAAGATCCTCAGGAGAAAGCAAGAAGGCTTAGGGATGGATTGAGGCCCGAACTCCATAGTTAGATGATTGCCCTGAATCTGAAGACTTATAAGGAGATCTATGAGCGGGGCCAAATGATTGAAAGGGGCTTGAAAGAGAGGAACACAGCAACTGGATCGCGGTTTACACCATTCAAAGATAACCGCCAGATGGGCAAGAGACTGATGGCGGGTAATAGGCATTTTGTGTCTCCCGTAAGGAAAAATATCGTGAAGCCGCCGAATCCCACAAACTTGAGCTGCCGCCTTTGAGGCAGAAGGCATGGAAATGGGCCATGCCTAATGAGGGCTGGAGCTTGTTTTAAATGTGGTCAGCTAGGCCACCAGATGAGGACGTGCCCGAGTCAAGCTCCGACAAATCGACCTCAAGGGCAGAGACCGCAGGTTGGGCCGTCGACTGCAGCTCCCCAGATAGAGCAGAATCGACCACCGACAAAGGGAAGGGTATATGCAGTAGCTCGTAGAGAGGTAGAGGAAGCACCAGGTGTGGTCACATGTACGGTTTACTTGTATGGCTAATCTGCATATGCATTGTTTGATCCTGGTGCTACGCATTCTTTTGTATCTGCACAATTTGCTGACTTGGTGGGTATGAAATTGAAACTTTTGAATATAATTCTGCATGTTGCCACTCTGTTAAAGGATAATATATTGGTTTCCTTGGGCTGTGCTGGTTGTGAAATTGTGATTGGAAGGAGTAAAGAAAGTGTTGACCTAGTTGTATTACCCATTTATGATTTTGTCATAGGAATGGATTGATTGGATAAGTAAGGGGCAATAGTGGACTGTGGTAGTAAGATAATTCGATTTTATCCGAGAGATCGCCCTAACTTTGAATTGGTGGGAAGTCGAGGAGGAATCTCGATTTCTTTAGTCTCATCTCTGGAGGTGACTAAGATGATGTCTGAAGGGTGTTAGGCATACTTAGTGGCAGTAATGGACACGACTGCCGAAGAGCCAAAGTTATAGAGTATCTCGGTAGCGTGTGAATTTCCTGATGTGTTTCCCCGACGGTTGCCAGGGTTACCACCGAAACGGGAAATAGAATTTGTAATCGAGTTAGCCCCTAGGACAGAATCGATCTCGAAAGCACCTTATAGGATGTTCCTGTCAGAACTGAAGGAGTTAAAGGTGCAGATGCAAGAGCTGCTAGATTAGGGATTTATCCGACCAAGTGCTTCGCCATGGGGAGCGCCAGTGCTGTTCGTAAGGAAGAAGGATGAGTTTTTGCATTTATGCATTGACTATCGGCAACCAGGTAACGGTGAAGAACAAATACCCACTGCCGAGGATTGATGATCTGTTTGATCAGTTGCAAAGGCGGCGGTATTTTCGAATATTGACTTGAGAACAGGGTATCACCAGTTGAGGATCAAGAAGGAAGACATACCTAAGACTGCCTTTAGGACGAGGTATGGTCATTATGAGTTCACGGTGATGCTGTTTGGTTTGACCAACGCTCCAGCTGCTTTTATGGACCTGATGCATAGAGTATTTAAGGAATTCCTAGACAGATTCGTCACAGTCTTTATTGGCAATATCTTGATTTACTCAAGGAGTGATGCTGAATATGAAGAGCACCTAAGGATTGTTCTACAGACTTTGAGGGAACATTCACTATTCACGAAGTTAAGTAAATACGAATTCTGGCCGAACAGAGTAGCATTTCTTGGTCATGTGGTATATGGTAAAGGAATCGCAGTGGATCCTGCGAAGATCAAGGCTGTAACAAATTGGCCTAGACCTACTATGGTCACTGAAGTCAGAAGTTTCTTGGGACTGGCACGATACTATAGGCGTTTTATGGAGAAATTCTCATCCATAGCCATTCCATTGACGCGGTTGACAAAGAAGGAAATGAGGTTTGAATGGACTTCCTAGAGCTCAAGCATAGATTGACAACCGCACCAGTGTTGACAATTCCATCGGGATCGGGAGGTTACGAGATATACAGCGATGCTTCGCTGAAAGGACTGGGCTGTGTGCTGATGCAGTATGGAAGAGTAGTAGCCTACGCATTCAGATAGTTAAGGCCACATGAAATGAACTACCCAACTCATGACCTGGAGTTAGCGGCGATTGTATTTACTTTGAAGATTTGGAGACATTACCTATGTGGTGAAAAGTTTCAGATTTAGACCGACCACCAGAGCTTAAAATATTTGTTTTCCCAAAAAGAGTTAAATATGAGACAGCGTAGGTGGATGGAGCTACTCAAGGATTATGATTGTGATACACTGTATCACCCTATGAAAGCAAATAGAGTAGTAGATGCGCTTAGCCGGAAGTCGCGTATAGCCTGTCTGCTAGGATTTAAGACATTCCGAGTTCAGACTGGAAGTCTGTCAATTGTCCAATTTGATACTACATTGAGGGTGGAACCTGAGGTCCAGGAAGGAATAAAGGCCCTACAGTTTATAGACCCAGAGATTCGGAAGATCTTTGAGATGGATGCAACAAAGAGAAAACCTGAGTTTCAAGTGTTTGAGGACAGAATTCTAAAGTTCCGAGGACGATTGTGCGTACCAAAGGATGGACTCAGGGAAAGGATTTTATCAGAGGCACACAGGAGCAATTATAGCATCCACCTTGAAAGAACGAAAATATATTAGAACTTGCGACATCACTATTAGTGGAACGAGATGAAGGTGGACGTAGCAAGGTATGTGGCTAAGTGTTTGATGCGCCAGCAAGTGAAAGTGCAGCACTGTAAGCCTGGAGGACTATTATAGCTACTGGAGATTCCGGAATGGAAGTGAGAGTATATAACTATGGATTTTGTAATGAGACTCTCAAGGAACCAGCGAGGTCACGACTCTATATGGGTAGTCGTGGACAAATTGGCCAAGTCTGCACATTTCATCCCGGTACGAAAGGACTGCGCTATGGATAAGTATGCAGAGTTAGACATGAGACAGATAGTGAGGTTGCACGGAATGCCTGTGACGATTACCTCGGACAGAGATCCCAAATTCACGACAAACTTTTGGAAAAGCTTGCAAGATGCCATGGGAACTCGGCTATAGTTTAGCATAGCGTACCATCTACAGACGGACGGATAGTCGGAAAAGACGATACAGATGCTTGAGGACATGCCGCGAGCATGCGTCATAGATTTTAAAGGTCGATGGGAAGACCAGCTGTAATTGGTAGAGTTTGCTTATAATAATAGCTACCAGTAGAGTATCCATATGGCACCATTCGAAGCACTCCATGGAAGAGCCTGCAGAACCCCGATTTGCTGGGATGAGGTTGGCTAAAGAAGTATCATAGGCCCAGAATTGGTAGAGAAAACGGTAGAAGCAGTGAAGATAATTCGGGATAGATTGAGGATGGCACAAAGTCGTTAGAAGAGCTACGCAGATAAGCGGCGCAAATCCTTGGAGTTTCAAGTGGGCGATCATGTCTTCCTCAAGGTGTCACCGATGAGAGGGTTATCGCGTTTTGGAAGAAAGGGGAAGCTGAGCCCAAGGTATGTAGGTCCATTTGAGATACTTGAGCGGATTGGCACCTTGGCCTACAAGTTTGCCTTGCCGCCTAATCTATCCTAGGTGCTTAACGTATTCCACGTATCGATGCTGCAAAAGTATGAACTAGATCCGACACATGTGTTGGACTACGAAGCCATAGAAGTGGACGACCGAGTGTCTTATGTAGAGAGGCTGATAAGGATCGAGGACTAGAAGGAGCAAATCTTCAGGAATAAGAATATCCCACTAGTGAAGGTAATATGGGAGCACTATGGAACTAAAGGTGCCACGTGGGAGAATGAAAAGACGATGAGGCGACAACACCCCATTTATTTGAGTAATTAAATTTGATGTAAATTTCGGAGATGAAATTTTTGTAAGGGGGAAGAGTTGTGACATTCTGATTTTCAGTCAATTTCAGACTCATTAATGCGAAGTAAATCTAGAGATGTATTTCAGTCGTATCTCGCTTGAATCTGATCAATTCGAGTAGGCTGATCAAAAGGGAAAGGCTAACACGAGACGAGGTACGTGGACCTAGGGAACTCGAATAAGAAATGATGCTTTGGCCACAAGGATTGTCGAGGGAATATTTAGAACCACAAAAAGGCCGATCTAAGAGCGATTAAGGAATGCCTTGCGAGTGTCATACGACTAGAGCGCGGGTGATGTCGCTTAAGTAACATATGATTTGCAAAATTTTCCTAAATTGGATAGTGATGATCGAGACCATAGAGACTAGTGATAGACCCTCACAATTATATGACAACCAAAGTCGTCATGAATTGACGAGCCTTCAACTTGATATGAATCACGGGATCGATGCGCGTAATGTCTGCAAAAGCCGCCTGTCGGTTTGGGATAGGCTGGAACCACGTCTGATAGAGAAAACCATCAGAAACGAGTCTTGAAAATTGAAAACGGAGAATCAAGAATTTCAACGTTATATTTGGATTGGCAGTCGCCCTATCGAAGAATATTAGAACGAGAAAAACGACGTTCGAAACATCGGGGATGAAATTATCATTTTGTCCCTCATGCTTAAGCCTTGCCCATGCAATGAAGGAAGGGCATTTTGGTCTTCATACACTCCCCAAGGCTGCCGAAAGCTTGAAGAGATTATGGCCATTGGATTTGTTTGATTGACACTTAGGATAAGTGTCACTAGATCAAGCTTGGAGTAGTCATGTCCACTATTCACTACTTACCATTCTTCCCTTTGACTTGAGAGTTGAATATAGTCTTTTTTCATTCTCTCTCACCTCACTTTGGCCGGCCATAACCCCCCAAACCCATGGCAACTTCTTCTTCTTCTTCTTCTTCCTTCTCTACCGCCTGACGACAGCCCCTGCAGCTCCCGTTCGCCGCTGTCGACGCCATCCTCCGGCTACCACCTACTGGCGTGCCAACCAAACCCTCTTAGTTCAATGTCCTGCTGACCTCCTCGAATTGGAAGCAAGCCGTTTGGACCACCGAGGAGCTCCGACCAAGCGTTTTCCCGGGAGTCGACGAAAACTGATCCAATCTGAGGTAGGTGATGTTTTTGACCCCTTAGGAGGCCGAAATGTCAGAATCTTGAGGTCAAATTTTGTGGAGGTCTAGGAAACATGTATATCAATCTGTGGTAAAAAGTTGAGAATGATTTGATGAAGTTTTGACCTCGAATGAGTCTTGTAAACCATGGATAGAAAACTGTCGTTTACTGACCTTGAAGATCAGGTAACTTCCGACGGGATTCTGATGCCGACTCAACTTCAAACCCACGGTGAGACCCTTAGACCCTTAGATAGACATGTTAAGAGGTAGGTTAGTGAGTAAATGATGAATTTGGCGGAGATTAAGGACCAGTTATGCTCGATTTGCACAGAACCAAAAAGGACCGGTTCGGTTCTGTGCAAGACTGAATCTGTTGGGGTTCAGGGCTGATGATTTTGAGTCTCAAATTAATGATTTAGACATGCTAGGATGATAGGGACTATGTTATAGAGGTTTGTGGTTCATGGATTGAGGAATTGGACAAAGGAAATTGACGAATTGATTGAAATTCCTAGGTTGCGCGGTGAGTTCGGCCTTGGACCCTTGAAACCGAAAATTATGGGGGCTCAAGAAGAGAAAATTGTGATATCAAATTCAAGGTAAGGGGATCCTAAACTTAGGATAGGAAGATTGGACTCAATTGGGTGAGTCGGGCGATAGTTTGATTAATTTGTGAGGAATTTCAAGATGATTGATACTCGTGTATGCTAGAAGAGTTAGATGATTCAATTGTTTGATTATGCTTGGGCCCTGAGTAAAGTGCCACATTTGATTGTGCATTTGAATCGCCTTGCATGCCATGGATGCATTGTTAATGCATGAGTTGCACTTGGCCTTGTGTGCATGAGTTGTGATTGTGGCATGGTGGAGGCGAGGTGAGACCCTGATGCGTATGAGACGCGGGGTGATGTGGTTGATACCCTGAGGTGGTGAGGCGCGGGGTAGAGGTTGTTTGGTGCCCTTATGCGATCTAATCGCGGGGTTGAGATGGCCACAATCTTGATACGATCTAATTGCGGGACAGAGATATGAGGTGCCGATATCGGCTTGGAGAATCATTGAAACCTGATGCGTTTATGCAGGTTGTCAATGACGGTCTGATGCGTTTACGCTGACCGAGCCTGATGAGATCTTATTGCAGGCACGAGAATGAGGCAGGCAGGAAGAGATGGTTGTGGTGAAGTGGCAGGATGAGGTGTGCATGATCATCTGAGTGTGATATGATGTCATAGCTGCATGCCTGTCATCTGTGTGTCGTCATCTTTAATTGTATGTGCCCGTGCGATTATGAGTTTGGAATTTTGGGGTAGATGACTGCCTGAGTGGACGGTCGGCCCGACTTAGGGTTAGGACTCTTTCACTAAGATGTGTATCTCACCCCTTTGGGGACCGTTATTTTTACAGATCCTAGGCCTTGACTATGTGGCCTATTCGCTTTGGAGACCCTAAGGAGATGACCATGTATTTTGATGAGTTCCCTAATGGTCAGGGGACCATATACGTGAGGAAGTGTACGGTGGTGCGGGTTGACGAGGGTAGTACAAACTGGAAGCCTCATAGGTACAAGGCGTGATTTAGGAAGGTCGGGGACGAGTTAACTGGGCTGTTAAAGCCCCATGAGGTTCCCCAATGAGTGATCCTTGACTGGTGCCACTCCGGTAGGGACCGGGATCAGGCAGAGGGATCGGTAGCTGATTCTAGGAACGGACCAGAGAGGACCCCGACTCTGGAGTTTACCGAGGATGAGGTTATTGTGCTGGAGGCGACCGAGGAGGATCTCGCTAAGCCGTCGCATGAGGAGACCATGGAGGATACCATTGAGGTTCGCTCCGAGACATTCTCAGAGTATGAGCCGACGGAGGATGCTGAGGACACCACGGACTCCAATAGCTCTTCCTAGGAGATTCTAGTTTGTGGCTTGATCTTCTGTGGCGACCCTAACCATGGTTATTTTGGATTTTGTTGATGGTCCATTTTGTATGCTCACCCCGTCACCCTCCTTGCTTATCGGATTTAGTACTTATGTATTTGTACGAACAATGGGCTTTAAGTATGAACAGTCGGTTACTACGTACAACAATTTTATGCTATCCAGGTCCTACTTAACTTATATTTTGTACGGAGGAGTTATTTCATTGTTGTTTCCGCATGCTTTGTACATATATATATTATGTCTCTCGTTTTAATTGTGGATCTTAAGACCACAAGAGAAATTTGGTTTGCTTGCAGGGAGTCACGTGCTCGTGCTCGACCCGCGGGGCGTGACATAAACACTTTTAACCTACCATTCAAGCCTTTGACGAAGTGAATTATTGGTGGAAGACTCTCTCCTTCTCATTTGGCCGACCATCCTTCTCTCTCTTCACTTTCTCCATTTTCTTCTTCTTCCTCTTCTCCCTCTTGCCGACCAGCCCGTCACTCGGTCCCGACTTTTTCATTGTTCCGGTCATAACTTCTTCGTCGGTCATCGGATTAAGGCGTACCACTTACCATTGGAAATCTTATCGTCTTGCCGTTCTAACAAAGTATTATGGGTCCAAATCCACCCAGCCGTTTGTCCCATAGAGACGTTTGAAGGAGCAAAGGTCAGGTTGGTCAGTTTTGAATTCGAGAGCTCCCAGTTGACCAGTCCCGATGGCCTCACTATTTTGGCCATATCTTCTTTTTTCGATATCGGATCGAGGTAAAATCACCGCAAAATGAAAGCTTATTGTCTTATCTTTCTATAGACATGTTATAAGCTAAATTTGACCCTGTAGATCTTCCCGTAGCTCGATTTGAGTGGACAAAGGTTAGGCGAGGTCAAATTCTGACTGGTATTGGGGAAAGACCTGTTTCGGGGTCTTTCGAACTTCAAATTACTTCAAATCTTTGGTGAGGTCTTCTACACTTATAGTGTTAAAGTTGGATGAGCTGTGGTAAAAATTTTGAAGGAATTTGATGGAGTTTTGACCCCAAATGAGTTTTGTGTTTAAAGGGTAAAAATTGATAGTTGGAGGACCCGAAGGAACTGGCGCCATTCAAAGGCTTCCCGGCGTCGCCTTGGCTCCAAATTTTTGGTGAGGCTCCCCAACCCTTAGAACTACATGTTAGCAAGTAGATTAGTGGATAAATTGACGATTTAAGCTAGTTTAAGGGCTGTTAAGTTGGGGTATGCACAGAACCGGGTATGCCCTGTTTCGGTTCTGAGCATACCGGTTCTGTGGGTAGCTGTTGGTGTTGAAGTTGAGCTCCAAATTCATCGTTTAGAAGTGTGAGGATGTTAATTGATACATCCATGAGGTGTATGTTTAATGGGGTGATGATTTGAGCAAGGAAATTAACGATTGGATGAAATTTCCTTAGGTTGTGCGGTTGAATCATCCTTGGACCCTTAGAGCCGAACTATTGGAATGCTTGGGAAGGAAATTTTGTTGGCTATAGCACAAGGTAAGGGGATTCTAAACCTTTGATAGGGAGATTGGACTCGATTGGGTGATTTTTGGATACGAATCGATTGGTTTTTGGAAGTTGTTATGTGGTTGCCCAATGTATCTCCTAGAAAGCTATTGAGGGCTTGATTGATTGATGATGTTTGTGTCATGAATTGGTTGTTGCATTTGTATGTCAAATGTTATTGTCTCGCATGCCATGGATGTGTCGTTCCTTGCATGAGCTTGCAATCGAACGTGTGTTATGAAATTAACTAAAATTTATGGCATGTCTGAGATGTTGTGACACCCTAAGGCGTATGAGACTCGTGGTTGTGTGGCTGAATGCCTTGAGGCGCTAAGGCGCGGGGTTTGAATTGAATGGCACCTTGAGGCGTATGAGACACGGGGTTGAGAAGGCCATAGTCTTGATGCGTTGAAACGCGGGATGGAGTTGTGATGTGTCGACATAGGCCTGGAGTGACATTGAAAACCTAATACATTTACGCGGGTTTGTCAATGAGACGGTCTGATATGTTTACACGGACTGAGCTTGAGGCGTTCTAAACGCGAGCATGAAAGTAAAGAGGCAGGAAAGGGTGGAAGGCGTAACATGGCTTGTTTATGCATGCTTGGACTAAATGACGTGATAAGATGCCTGGAGTGCGTGCTTGTTGTTCATGTGTTATTTTGTGATAGTTGAATGCCTCTTGGGAGTTTGTATGAATTTTTTGTGATTGTAATTGCCTGAGTGGACGGTCAGCCTAACCTAGGGTTAGGACCACCTTACTGAGATGTATATCTCGCCCCGTCACGGGATCAACTTTTTCAGGTCTCAGGCGATGGAAATCTGAGCTTGCCAATGATCAATATCTACAAAAGTAATTATAGGAAATGAATTTACACTTTTGTGACTTTAGGAATTTCATGTTACCTTGAAGTTAGTATTGTATCATCTGAACCTGTGGTCGACATTTACAAGAAGAGGTGCCTTATGTCCCGAGTCATCTTAAGGTTGAATTGAATGGAGAAGTTTCATCGCTTCCGCATGTTTGTATCATTTAGAAGTTATTAATTATTGACCGATGGATCTTGGGTACCACCGAAAGACATGACGGCCTTGGTGGGGTTTTGCGTGCCTGACAGGTTCGGGGTGTGACACACACGAATTGAGTTCACCAACGATCTAAGTGTTTGCTTTCAGATCTTGAAGTGTCTCTTGCGATTGCCTGAACAGAGAATTGTTTTCTATTTTTCTCCTACGGGATAAAAAAAAATAATGGCGCCTGGTTTGAGGCGTCTCTAGGGATATTACTCGTAACCCTACACTTCATAGTTTGGGCCCCACAATATAACGACCTGGGCTCACCACGTCCTCTATACCGTCCACTCAATCGTGTGTTTAATTGTCATCTCATAGTGCATATGATTATGTAGATATTCGTAATATGAGAATAAATAAAGCTGTACTTCTTAACTAGATCAATGCACAGAAAAAATATTAAATCAGTTCGCTATTGTGTGCGGCCCTGTAGGTTTACTAGACATTAGCAGTGTGCCCAAAACTCTTTTGGCACACAAGTCATAAGCGGTCTCTAGCAAGACATTATGACTACCTAAGTATAGTAAATGTCGATTTTCCAACACAACCTAATCCACAACTAATGTTAGAGTATCAATCTTAATTAGTTCTTAGGGCAGACCACTAACAAAAACATCTTAATGTTGTCCTTGTTGCCCTCAATTGCCTTAAGACTATCATACATGGGCTCAATAGTTATAGTCAAGGCAATACATTCATCTAGTTCAGATTCAGAGAAACCTGTTTTCTTTTCGAAAACTTTCCTTTCTTCTTCAATTTTTGACCAAGAGATGTCGACTGGTGTAATGTCTCGTGACAGGAGTCTCCTTGACACACGAGTCGACTTCCTTCTTTATTCCTCAGCATCGCCAGAAGGTTTTCTTGTGGAGGAAGATGATTTCGGAGCCATTGGATGAAAATAGATTGGAACTTTTAAGATTTTTGAAGAGTAGAGTGAAAAGATGTTTTGAAAGAAAGAGAGTTGATTTTCAAGTGTTCTTAGGGTTCATAACTCTAAGTGAGGAAAAGCTTTAGAAATATATAGAGGTTTTAAGGCAAGGTGACGGTTCAAGTCACTGTTTCAAATTTGAAAATTAAAACTGTAAAACGATTATTTTTATAAATGAAATCAATTTTGAATAAGTGAAATAGAGAATATAATTTAATATAGCAATCAGATCAAGCAAATATATATTAAATATTTTATAAGACCTTACCTTAAATTCTTTCATGGCAAAATAAAAACTTACTTTTTGTCTGAGGAGCTTGCCTTTTAAACATGCTTCTGAATATCATTCTGCATCTGAACATTTGTGTCTGAGCCTTTGCATCTGAACATTTACATCTAAGCATTTGCATCTGAACATTTGTGTGTAAACCTATTCTAAACAATAAAATACTCAAGATAAAGGATTAATAATAGCTAGTTTATCTCTGACAAAATTGAAATTTTCTTTGTTCAGGGGTTTAGTAAAGATATTTGCAAGCTAGTTCTTTGAATCAACATACTGAATGTGAACATCATCATTCTAAACATGGTCGCGCATAAAGTGGTGTTTGATATCAATATGCTTTGCCCTTGAATGCATAATGGGCTTTGTGAGATTGATGGTGCTAGTATTATCATATATGATTTCCACGTTTGTATCTTCAAGTCCATAATCCTTTAGTTGTTGCTTCAATCAGAGAATCTGAGCACAACTTCCTAATGATAGTGTTTAGTTTCAGCTGTACTAAGAGCAACTATGCTTTCCTTTTTGGAGTACAAAGATATGACCATATTTCTCATAAGTTGACAAGTTCCATAAATAATCTTCCTATCAATTTTGCATCCAACAAGATCTGCATCTGAATATCCATTTAGAATGAAATCAGAATTTTTAGAATACCACAAGCCATATCTAGGATAAGTCCCAACATATTTGATGATCCTTTTGATGGTTGAAAGATGTGACTCTTTTGAATTGGATTGAAACCTTGCGCATAAACAGACACTAAATAGTATATCTAGTCTCGAGGCTGTGAGATAAAGTAGTGATCCAATCATAATGCAATATAGTTTAGGATCATTTCTTTTCCATCTTCATCTTTATTAACTTTAGAGGAGTGAGACATAGGAGTTTCTGTCTTCTTGAAATTTTCCAGACCAAACTTCTTGACAATTTCAAGTGCATGTTTCTCCCGGTGAATAAAAGTTCCACTATTCGACTGAGGAATTTGAAGTCCAAGAAAGAATATGTGTTGTCCCATCATACACATCTCAAATTCATCTTGCATTACATTAGAAAAATACTTGCAACGACGTTCATTAGAGGAACCAAAGATAATATCATCAACATAAACTTGAACAAGTAAAATATCCTTACCCTACTTCTGAATGAAAAGAGTAGTGTCTACATTACCTTTGATGAACTTATGTGTAGACATAAAGCTACTTAACCTTTCGTACCAAACACGAGGTGCTTTCTTTAATGCGTAAAGTGCTTTTCTAAAAACAAAAATGAGATCTTTTCCTCTGGGTTCTTCAAAATCAAGAGATTGTGCGACATAAACTTCTTCTTTGATGTAGCAATTTAGAAATGCACTTTTTACGTCAATCTGAAAAAGTTTGAAGTTATTATAACAAGCATAAGCAAGAAGTAGCTTAATGGCTTCTAACTTCGCAACTGGTACACAGGTTTCATCGTAGTCTATTCCTTCTGCTTGAGAATAGCCTTTTACCACTAGCTTTGCTTTGTTTCTAGCCAAGTTCCCTTTATCATCCAGTTTGTTTCTAAACACCCATTTAGTTCCAATTACTAGATAATTTTTGGGTCTCGAAATAAGTTCCCGAGCATTATTTATTTTGAACTGATGTAGCTTCTCCTAAATTGCATTGATCTAGTTTTCATCTGCTAGTGTTTCTTCAATCCCTTTAGGTTCCACTTTAGAAACAAGAGCTATATTACTCATTGTTTGCTTGAACTTTGATCTTGTCTTGACACCACCATCTAGACTTCCTGTGACAAGCTCCTTCGGATGACTAGATTTATACTTTCGATTTTTGTTGGATCGATCATCTGAAGGTTCTTCATATTCATATTGCACTACTTCTGAAGTTTCTTTATTCAGATGATCTTCCTTTTGAGTATCTTCAGAAACAACATTTTCTTCTAAATCTTTCTTCTCTTCAGATTCTTTCTGTGAGTTTGAATTTTGTGGAAGAATTTGAGGTTGACTAAATTCGATTGATCATTCTGAATACTTTTGTCAAACTTAACATTCATTGATTTCTCAACAACACAAGAGTTTTTGTTGTAAACTCTATAGGCTTTGCTTGTTGTTGAATTTCCCAAGAATATACCTTCATTTGACTTCTCATCTAACCTACCAATACGATTATTAGCATTCTTTAGAATGAAACATTTACAACCAAATACACGTAAATTTGCAACATTAGGTTTTCTTCCTTGAAAAGCTCATGGGGAGTTTCTTAAGAACCGGTATAAGAGAAATATAATTTAGAATATAACAAGTTGTAGAAACTGCTTCTGCCAAAAAATGAGAAGCAATTTTGCTCTTAATTAGAAGAGTTCTAGCTATTTTTTACCAAGAATGATTTTTCCTCTCTATTACCTCATTTTGTTGAGGAGTATAAGGAGTAGAAAAATTGTGCTGAATTTCAAAATCATCATAAATGTCCAAAAAACTTTGATTTTCAAACTTTCCCCCATGATATGTTTTTATGCAAGAAATAGCATAACCTTTCTCATTATGAACTCTTTTAAAAAAATTTGAAAACGATGAGAAGACATCATTTTTGTGTGCAAAAAATAATACCCATGTGTGTCTAGAGAAAATCATCAACAATAACAAGACAATATTTTTTACCTCCAAGGCTCAAGATTCTGTTGGGACAAAAGATGTACATATGAAGTAGCTGTACAATTCATTTAGAAGAAACTTGATTTATTGACTTAAATGAACTTCTTACTTGCTTACCTAATGTACATGCAGAGCAAAGTTCTAATTTTTCATGCTTTGTTTGTGGTAATCCTCGAACAAGTTTCTTTGTAGAAAGTTTTGAGATATGTTTTATAATGATATGGCCTAACTTTCTCTGCCATAGTTCAGATTCATCCTTGACCGAGATGAGACATTTCAGATCTTCAGAATCAATATCAAGAAGATAGATATTTACATGCTTTTGACTAGTGAAGCTTTATTTCTTGTCATTGCTCATACCTGTGCATTTTAGATCTTGAAAATAAATTTGATAATCAGAGTCATAGAATTGGCTTACAGAGATAAGATTGTAATTCAATCTTTTGACTAATGAGACATCATTCACTATCAAATTTCCAATCTTCACAGTTCCTTTTCCGATAACCTTTCCTTTGTTATTTCCTCCAAAAGACTCACTTCTACCATTGTATTTTGATAAATGAATAAACTTTTTCGGATCACCAGTCGTGTGACTCAAGCATCAACTATCCATAAACCATTTGTTCTTTTTCTTTCTTGGAACCTGCAAATGATAAACTGCTCACTGTTTCTTTGGTGCCCATGCTTTCTTGGGTCCTTATGAGTTGTAGTGCCTAATAACTTTCTGTTAACAGGTCTCTAGATTTCATATAATGATCTTTGACATGACTAGAATCACCACAGTTTGCACAAGATTGATGTGACATTATGATTTTTTCTATCATTTCGAGACTTATTAATGAGAACATATCTAACGATGTCTTTCAGTCGTATCTCGCTCAGATCTGATCAATCTCGAGTTAACTGACCAAAAGGGAAAGGCTAACGCGAGACAAGGTACGTGGACCTAGGGAACTCGAGTAGGAAATGACACTTTGACCATAAGGATTGTCGAGGGGACATTTAGAGTCATGAAAGGCTGATCTAAGAACAATTAAGGAATGCATTGCGAGCCTTATACGATTGGAGCGCGGGTGATGCCGCTTAACCGATGTATAATTTGCAAAATTTTTCTAAATCGAACAGTGATGATTGATACCGTCGGAACTAGTAATAGACCCTCACAATTACATGACAACCAAAGTCGCCATGAATTGATGAGCCCTAAATGTGATATGAATCACAGAGTCGATACGTGTAATGTCTGCAAAAGCCGCCCGTTAGTTTGGGATAGGCTGGAATCACATCTGATAGAGAAAGGATTCAGAAACGAGTCTCAAAATTAAAAAATAGAGAATCAAGAATTCCAACATTATAATTGGATTGGCCGCCGTCTCATCAAAGAAAAATTGAAATAAGAAAAAATGATGTTCCGAACGTTGATGGTAAAATTATCATTTTGCCCCTCAAGCCTTAGCCTTGCCTTAATAAATGGATAAGGGCATTTTAGTCATTAAAAACACCCTATAGGCTGCCAAAAATCAAGAAAAACTGCAGCCCTTGGATGAACCTTGATTAACGTGAAGACAAGTGTCAAAGGATTAAGCATTGACATTGATTGAATCACTTTTAACCTACCATTTTTCATGGTTGACTCTTAATTTTGTATGTACCTCTCTCTCTCTCCCTCCCTCAGCCAAACACCATCTTCAGCCTGTTTTTCTTCTTCTTCCTTCTTCTTCTTCACCCGAGAGCCACTCCACGCCTGACCAGCCAATGCCGCCTCCATCGCTACTTCTGACCGCCATTTCTGGCTACCACCTGAGCTGGAGCCGGCCACCAGCACCTTCCTCATCCTCTTGGCGACAATCTCTAACTTGAATCACGGCATTTGACCCACCGAGGAGCTTCGGCCGGCCATTCTTCCAAAAGTGACGGAAACCGTTGCAGCTGAAGGTAAGCTACTGCTTAGGCTCCGTAGGACCTTGAAACGTTCTAATATTTCGGCCAAATTTTGTGAACATCTAGGGGACATGTAGACTGAGCTGTGGTAAAAACTTTGGATGAATTTGATGGAGTTTTGATCCCAAATGGGTCTTGTGTAAAAAAGGATAAAAACTAACCAATTGAGGACTTAGAGGAACTGGCGCCGTTCGTGGACCAATTGATGTCGCCTTGAACTCAAATTTTCGGTGAGGCTTCCTAACTCCTAGAACTACATGTTAGCAAGTAGATTAGTAGATTATGATAGTTTAGAGGCTGATCAAAGGAGGTATACACAGAATCGAAAATGCCCTATTTCAGTTTTGTGCAAACCGAATTATTAGGGGCCGTTGGTGATGGAATTGAGTCCCAAATTCATCATTTATACATATTAGAGTGTCGATGAATATGTCATTAAGGTTTACACTCCGTGGGTTTGTGATTTGAGTAAGAGAATTGACAAATTTATTGGATTTTCCTAGGGTTACATGGCTGCCCTGTTTTGGAACCCTTGGAGCCGATTACTTGAAGTACTTTGAAGAATATTTTTGTTGAATTAAGCTTGAGGTAAGGGGTTTCTAAATCTTGGCTAGGAGGATTGGACTCGATTGGATGAATTGGGTGTGAATTAGGTTGGTTTTTGGGAGTTATGGTGTGATTGTTCATTGTGCGTCCTTGAGATGTATAGATGGTGTAAATGCTCATTGAATACTTATGCCATAGATTGATTACCACATTTGAGTGTCGAATCTAATTGTCTCGCGTGCCATAGATGTGTTGCTCGTCGCATGAGTTTGCACTTGACCATGAGGTTCTGAATTGAATGGAGTTTTGGCATGTCTGAGAAACTTGTGATACCCTGAGACGTTAAGATGCAGGGTTGTATGGATTGATACCCTGAGGCGTTTACGCAGGGTTGTGTTGAGTTGTACCCTGATGATTTGAGATGCGGGGTTGAAATGGCCAAAGTCCTGATTCATTGAAATGTGGGATGGAATTTGAGATGTGTCGACACAAGGCTGAAATGAAATTGAAAACTTGATGCATTTACGTGGGTTTGTCAATGAGATGGTCTGAGGCGTAATTACGCGGACCAAGCCTGAGGCGTTCTAAACCCGGGCGTGAATCAAATGGAGACATGGAAGGGTGGAAGGTGTGACTTGATTTGGTTGTGTGTGCATAATTGGAATAATGAGATATGATGCCATGGTTGTGTGCTGGACGCTCGTCTATGCCTTACGTATTTTAATGACTGTTGAATACCTCATGTGATTGCTTATGCATTTTTGTTCGTGATTGTATTTACCTGAGTGTACGGTCAGCCTAACTTAGGGTTAGGACCTGTCTTACTGAGATGTAAATCTCACCCCGTCGCGGGATCACATTTCCAGATCCCAGTCCGTGAGCATGCTGCCAATCAGAATAGGTGACCCAAAGGTGATGTATGTGTCCCAAAGGTGATGTATGTGTGTTTTAAGGAGTTCCCGGACGGACGGGGGACTGTATATGTCAGGAAGTGTATGGTAGTTTGGGTCGATGAGGGTGGAAAGAGCTAGAAGTATCCTAGGTTCCAGGCTTGGTTTCGAATGGTAAGGGAAGTTACTACGGGACCACTGAAGCCCACTGAGGTACCCCGTGGGGTAATTCCTAATTGGTGTCATCTCGCTTGGGATTCTGTGGAGGTTGAGGGGTCAGCAACTGGTTCGAGGAACATTCCCGAGAGGACTCCGACCTTGGAGGACACCGACGAGGTTATTGAGATCGAAGTCTCCGAGGACAGCCTAGTGGAGCAGTCAGCAGGCGAGACGATGAAGGACACAGTAGAGGTACTCTCGGAGACCTTCTCGAAGTACGAGGCTACCGAGGATGCCGAGGAGACTGACGCTCCAGTAGCTCGACCTAGGCATTTTCTGATTTTACTTAGTAGTCTTTTGGTGATGATCCTCGTTGGTCTGCTATCTTATGAGGAATTTAGATATTTATCGTCTTTTGGTGGAGTCTCGATTTCCCCCGACCTGTTAGCAAGGTTGGTTTACCTGCTCTTTTGTATGAACTCTTGGTGATGTATATATGGATGCTCTCGTTACCCAGGTCCCCCTTATTATTGTACGGAGAAGTTTTTATGTTATCGCTTCCGCATGATATCGATCTTTCGCATCTCTCAATATATGTGAATCCTGGGATGCTCGAGAGTTTACGCTTTCAGGGGGTCCCGCACTCGTGCGCGGGGCGTGACAACCCGCCTTGCTTGGTACCAAAGCAAGGTCAGCTCGATCCAAGTTGATTGAGGATTGGAGTGATAATAAAGATTAAATTGGGACAGAATAGGTAGCGAGACCTTAGAAAACTTGTTAGAATAAGACACGAGATGCATGGCATATGACTTGGCGCATGTGATTGACATTGGCCTTGACAAGATTATGGTGGCTTATAAGGATTAAGTTCCATGTTTAGCGTTGAAAGTCATTTTTGGGTTTTGATCTGTTGAGTAAATGAGCATGGCTAGTTTTGGTGAACTATTGAAGTAGACGGAATGGAGTGATGGCTATAGACTGTTTAGTGAAGTGCCTCTGGAATTTGTTGTGTGGAAGGTCGTTATATTGTGACTATTTCTATTAAGACATAGTTTGGTAGCTATGGACCTAGTTGGATGAATGAGTTACTAATTCCTTGGTGGATTTGTGGTGGTCCAGGCTTAGTGAAAACATACAAGAATGAGTAATCCGCCTAGAAGACCTGGAAGACTCAAGAGCGGAGCCTCTAGTTCGAGGCCACCTGTGGTGGAAGACCCGAGAATGGACGGAGTGCTGAGAGCATTAGAAAGAATTGGCGACCTCATCAACGGGCATACCCAGGATAGGGATGCTTCCATAGCCAAAGCTGTAGAAGCCGCAATAACTGCCGTCAATGCCAATAACAGAAATAATGGAGGCAATGGAAACAATGGCGATCATGACCAGGGCCATGAAGTAGTGAATGCCTAGGAGGAAGTTGTTGTGGCTAGGTAGATGGGTCAACTGGTTGAGCAATTTATCAAGCTGAAGCCAACCCAGTTCGATGGGACTGGAGACCCCGAACTAGCACCGAGATGGATTGAGAAACTTGAAAAAGCCTTTAGAGTCTTGAGATGCACGGACAAAGAAAAGGTACTACTGGTAGTGTATCAGCTGGAAGGTACCGCAAATGACTAGTGGGTTGCCACCAAGAATGGAATCTTTCCGGAATGGACAGCCTTGACCTGGAATGCCTTTGCTATGGCATTCAATGGCAAGTACTTCTTCGAGACAGCTCGAGAAAGGAAGCAAATAGAGTTGTTGCAACTGCGTCAGAATCATCTGATCGTAGACCAGTATGAAGATCCCTTGGAGAAGGCACAAAGATTTTGGGATGGACTGAGACTTGAGTTTCGCAGCTAGATGATGGCTTTGAACCTATGGACTGAGACCTGAGTTTTGCAGCCAGATGATCGATAGAGACCTGAAGGAGAGGAATGCTGCATCTGGATCGCGATTTAGTTCATTCAGAAACAATCGCCATATTGGTAAAAGACCAGTGACAAGCAATAGACGCTTCATCCCTCCGATAAGAAAGAACATTGTGAAGTCGCCAAACCCAATGAACTAGAGTTGCCACCTCTGTTGCAGAAGGCATGGTAATGGACCTTGCCCGGCAAGAACTAGAGCGTGCTTCAAGTGTGGTCAAATGGGCCATCAGATGAGAACTTGCTTGAATCAAGCTCCAACGACTAGACCTCAAGGGCAATGACCACAGGCAGGACCGTCAACTGCTACTCCCCAAATTGATTAGAACCAACCCCCAGCTTAGGGAAGAGTCTATGCCGTGGCACACAGCGAAGCATAAGAAGCGCTAGGCGTGGTCACATATACGGTTTATTTGTGTGATCAAGCTGCTTATGCTTTGTTTGATCCTGGCACATCACACTCATTTATGTCTACTCAGTTTGCTGATCTGGTTGATATGGAATTAAAACCGTTGAGTGTGATTCTGCATGTTTTCACTCCGTTGAAAGATAACGTGTTGGTTTTGTTGGGCTGTGCTGACTGTGAAATCGTAATTGGCAGTAGTAAAAAGAGTATAGAGTTGGCCGTGTTGCCCATGTATGACTTCGATGTAACCATAGGAATGGATTGGTTGGGTAAGCAAAGGGCGATAGTCGATTGTGGTAGTAGGATAATCCATTTCTATCTGGAAGGTCGCCCCAGTTTTGAATTTGTGGAAAGTCGAGGAGGAACCTCAATTCCTTTAGTCTCGTCTCTTGAAGCGACAAAGTTGATGACTGAAGGATGTCAGGCGTACTTAGTCGCAGTTATGGACACGACTGCTAAGGAGCCTAAACTAGAAAGCATTCTGGTAGTGCGTGAGTTTCCTAACATTTTTCCTCAAGAGTTGCCAGGTTTGCCACCAGAGCGAGAAATAGAATTCGTGTCCTTATTAGAACTAAAGGAGTTAAAGGCACAAATGCAGGAATTATTGGATAAAGGATTTATTCGACCAAGTGCTTCACTGTGGGGAGAGTCGGTGTTGTTTGTGAGGAAAGGATGGGTCCTTGCGTTTATGCATCGACTACAGATTGTTGAATCAAGTGATTGTAAAGAATAAGTACCCACTACCAAGAGTTGATGACTTATTTGATCAGTTGCAAGGAGCTGCGGTATTCTCTAAAATTGACCTGAGGACCGGGTATCATCAGTTGAGAATTAAGAATGAAGACATACCTAAGACCGCTTTTAGGACAAGGTATGGTCATTACGAATTCACTGTGATGCCTTTTGGACTGACCAACGCTCTAGCCGCATTTATGGACTTGATGCATCGGGTGTTCAAGGAATTCTTGGATAGATTTGTCATAGTCTTTATTGATGATATCTTGATTTACTCAAGGAGTAACGAAGAACATGAAGAACATCTGAGGATTATTGTGCAGACCCTGAGAGAACACTCGCTTTACGCTAAGTTTAGCAAATGCGAGTTCTAGCTGAACAAAGTGGCATTTCTTGGCCATGTGGTATCTGAAGAAGGAATTACGGTGGATCCTGCGAAGATCGAAACTGTAATGAACTGGCCTAGGCCTACTACGGTTACGGAAGTCCGAAGTTTCTTAGGATTGGCAGGATATTCAGAAGATTTGTGGAGAAGTTTTCAATTAAAGTTATTCCACTGATGAGATTGACTAAGAAAGAAACGAAGTTCGAATGGACGAATAAGTGTGAAAGGACTTTCCAAGAGCTCCAGCATCGGTTAACTATCGCATCGATATTAACGATTCCATCCATATAGCGATACTTCGCTAAAGGGACTAGGCTGTGTGCTAATGCAACATGGAAGAGTGGTTGCCTACGCGTCCCGACAATTGAGACCGCACAAGATGAATTATCCGACTCATAATTTAGAATTGGCAGCAATCATCTTTGCTCTGAAGATTTGGAAGCATTATTTGTGTGGTGAGAAGTTTCAAATTTATACAAACCACTAGAGCCTAAAGTATCTATTTTCCCAGAAGGAACTGAACAAGAGGCAGCGTCGGTAGATAGAGCTTCTTAAGGATTATGATTGTGACATATTATATCACCTTAGAAAGGCAAACAGAGTCGCGGATGCGCTCAGTCGAAAGTCTAGTATTGCCTGTCTACTGGTGAAAGAATGATCGTTATTTGAAAGTTTGAGGGATTCTGAATTCAGATTGGAAGTCTGTCAATTATCAAGTTTGGTAGCCACACTGATAATAAAACCTGAGATCTAGGAAAGGATAAAAGCCTTATAGTCTACGGACCTGAAAATTCAAAAAATCCTGGAGATGGATGCTACGAAGAGGAAACCAGAGTTCCAAGTGTTAGGAGATGGAATTTTGAAATTTCGAGGGCGTCTATGTGTACCAAAGGACGAAGAGCTTAGAGAAAGGATTTTATTAGAGGCTCACAGAAGCAATTATAGTATTCACCCAGGTAGCACGAAGATGTATCAGAACTTGCGTCAACATTATTGGTGGAATAAGATGAAAGTGGATGTAGCGAAGTATATGGTAAAGTGCTTGACGTGCCAGCAGGTAAAGGCACAACATTGTAAGCCTGGTGGATTGTTACAGCCGCTAGAGATTCCTGAATGGAAATGGGAACACGTGACTATGGAGTTTATCATGAGACTACCGAGGAGCCAGAGAGGCCACGATTCGATTTGGGTAGTCGTAGGCCGATTGACCAAGTCTGCACACTTTATTCCCGTGCGAAAGGATTTCGCGATGGACAGATATGTCGAACTATATATGCGGCAGATAGTGAGGCTACATGGAGTACCCATGACGATCATATCGGATAGAGATCCCAAGTTCACGGCTAACTTCTGGAATAGTCTTTAAGATGCTATGGGAACTCGACTACAATTTAGTACGGTATACCATCCACAAATGGACGGACAATCGGAGAGGACAACTCAGACGCTCGAGGATATGTTACGAGCATGTGTTATAGATTTAGAAGGTAGATGGGAGGATTAGTTGCAATTGGTAGAGTTCGCATATAACAACAACTATCAGCAGAGTATTCGAATGACACCTTTTGAAGCGCTTTACGGAAGAGCTTGTAGGATCCTGATTTGCTGAGACGAGGTTGGAGAAATAAGTATTACAGGCCCAGAGTTGGTAGAACAATCGGTGGAAGCGGTGAAAATAATCCGGAATAGACTAAAGACGGCATAAAGTCGTCAGAAGAGTTATGCGGATAAACGATGTAAGCCTTTGGAGTTTCAAGTAGGCGATCATGTTTTTCTTAAGGTGTCGCCAATGAGGGGATTATCTCGATTTGAAAAGAAAGAAAAATTAAGTTCAAGATACGTAGGTTCATTTGAAATTTTGGAATGGAATGGGACCTTAGCCTACAAGATTGCCTTACCGCCTAAATTGTCTCAGGTGCACAACGTCTTCCATGTGTCAATGCTATGGAAGTACGAGCCGGATCCGATGCATGTACTAGATTACGAGGTTATCGAAGTGGATGACAAAGTAACCTACGTAGAAAAGCCAGTCAAGATCGAAGATCGAAAGGAGCAGATTCTAAGGAATAAGACGATTCCATTGGTCAAAATTATTTGGGAGCACCATAGAACCGAAGGTGCTACGTGGGAAAGCGAGGAAACGATAAGTCGTCAATACCCCAATTTGTTTGAGTAACTGGTTTATTGTAAATTTCGACACGAAATTTTTGTAAGGGGGAAGAGTTGTGAAATTCTAATTTTTCCTATCATTTCGAGACTTATTAATGAGAACATATTTAACGATGTCTTTCAGTCGTATCTCGCTCGGATCTGATCAATCTCGAGTTAATTGACCAAAAGGGAAAGGCTAACGCGAGACAAGGTACATAGATCTAGAGAACTTGAATAGGAAATGACACTTTGACCATAAGGATTGTCGATGGGACTTTTTGAGCCATGAAAGGCCGATCTAAGAACGATTAAGGAATGCATTGCTAGCGTTATACGATTGGAACGCAAGTGATGCCGCTTAACCAATGTATAATTTATAAAATTTTCCTAAATCGAACAGTGACAATCGAGACCGTCGGAACTAGTAATAGACCTTCGCAATTACATGACAACCAAAGTTACCATGAATTGACGAGCCCTAAGTATTATATGAATCATAGAGTCGATACGCGTAACGTTTGCAAAAGCTGCCCGTTAGTTCGGGATAGGCTGGAATCACATCTGACAGAGAAATGATTTAGAAACGATCTTGAAATTAGAAAATTGAGAATCAAGAATTCCAACATTATAATTAGATTGGCCGCTGCCTCATCGAAAAAAAATTGAAATTAGAAAAAAAGACGTTCTGGACGCCGAGGGTAAAATTACCATTTTGCCCCTCAAGCCTTTGCCTTTCCTTAATAAATGGATAAGGGCTTTTTGGTCATTAACCACACTCTACAGGCTGCTGAAAATCAAGAAAAACCACAGCCCTTGGATGAGCCTTGATTGACATGAAGACAAGTGTCAAAGATTAGACATTTACATTGATTGAATCACTTTTAACCTATCATTCTTCATGGTTGACTCTCAATTTTGTATATACCTCTCTCCATCTCTCCCTCCCTCAACCGAACACCATCTTCAGCATGCTCTTCTTCTTCTTCTTCTTCTTCTTCCTCCTTCTTCAGCCTCGAGCCGCTGCACGCCTGACCAGCCACTGCCGCCTCCATCGCCACTTTCGATCGCCACCTAAGCTCGATCCGGCCACCAGCACCTTCATCATCCTCTTATCGACCATCTCCAACTTGAATCACTGCATTTGACCCACCGAGAAACTCCGTCCGGCCATTCTCCCATAAGTCGACGGAAACCGTCGCAGCTGAAGGTAAGCTACTGTTTAGACTCCGTAGGACCTCAAAATGTTCGAATCTTTCGGTTAAATTTTGTGGAAGTCTAGGGGACATGTATTCTGAGCTGTGATAAAAAGTTTGGATAAATTTAATAGAATTTTAACCCCAAATGGGTGTTTGAAGGAGAAAAACTGACCGATTGAGGACTTGGAGGAACGAGCACCGTTTCGTGGACCAATTGATGTCGCCTTGAGCTCAAATTTTTGGTGAGGCTTCCTAACTCCTAGAACTACATGTTAGCAAGTATATTAGTAGATAAATTGAGGATTTAGGATAGTTTAGGGCTGATCAAGGGAGGTATACACAGAACCGAAATTGCCCTGTTTCGGTTATGTGCAAACCGAATTGTTCGGGGCTGTTGGTGATGGAATTGAGTCCCAAATTCATCGTTGAGACGTATTAGGATGTCGATGAATATGTCATTGAGGTTTATGCTCCGTGGGTTGGTGATTTGAGCAAGTGAATTGATAAATTGATTGGATTTCCCTAGGGTTACACGGCTGCCCTGTTTTGAAGCCCATGGAGCCGATTACTTGAAGTACTTGGAAGAAGATTGTTGTTGAGTTAAGCTTGAGGTAAGGGTTTCTAACCTTGGCTAGAAGGATTGGACTCGATTGGGTGAATTGGGTGTGAATTAGGTTGGTTCTTGGGAGTTATGGTGTGATTGTTCATTGTGCATCCTTGAGATGTATAGATGGTGTAAATGCTCGTTGAATGCTTGTGCCATGGATTGATTACCACATTTGAGTGTCAAATCTAATTGTCTCGCATGCCATAGATGTGTTGCTCGTCACATGAGTTTGTACTTGATCATGAGATTCTGAATTGAATTAAGTTTTTGGCATATATGAGAAACTTGTGATACTCTGAGGCATTGAGACGCGGGGTTGTACGGATTGATACACTGAGGCGTATATGCGGGGTTGTGTTGAGTTGTACCATGATGCGTTGAGATGCGGGATTGAAATGGGCAAGGCCTGATGCGTTGAAACGCGAGACGAAATTTAAGATGTGTCGATACAGGCTTGAAATAAAATTGAAAACCTGATGCGTTTACGTGGGTTTGTCAATGACATGGTCTGAGGAGTAATTACGCGGAACGAGCCTGAGGCGTTCTAAACGCGGGAGTGAATCAAATGGAGGCATGGAAGGGTGGAAGGTGTGACTTGATTTGGTTGTGTATGCATAATTGGAATGATGAGATATGATGCCATGGTTGTGTGCTCGACGCTCGTATGTGCCTTATGTATTTTAATGACTATTGAATGCCTCATGTGATTGCTTGTGCATTTTTGTTCGTGATTGTATTCACCTGAGTGTACGGTCAGCCTAACCTACGGTTAGCCTAACCTAAGGTTAGGACCTGTCTTGCTAAGATGTAAATCTCACCCCGTCGCGGGATCACATTTCCAGATCCTAGACCGTGAGCATGCTGCCAATCAGACTAGGTGACCCAAAGGAGATGTCTGCGTATTTTGAGGAGTTTCCTGATGGACGAGGGGCTGTGTACATCAGGAAGTGTACGTTAGTTTGGGTCAACGAGGGTGGAAAGAGCTGGATGCCTCATAGTTTCGAGGCTTAGTTTCGAAGGGTAGGGGAAGTTACTACGGGACCACTAAAGCCCACTGAGGTACCCCGTGGGGTAATTCTTAGTTGGTGTCATCCCGCTTGAGATTCTGTGGAGGTCGAGGGGTTAGCAACTAGTTCGAGGACCCTGACCCTAGAGGATACCGACGAGGTTATTGAGATCGAAGCATCCGAGGACGACCTGGTGGAGCAGTCAACAGGCGAGACGATAAAGGACACAGTAGAGGTACGCTTGGAGACCTTCTCGGAGTATGAGCCTACCAATGATGCCGAGAAGACTGACGACTCCAGCAGCTCGACCTGGGGGCTTCTTGGTTTTACTTAGTAGTCTTTTGGTGATGATCCTCGTTGGTCTGTTCTGAGGAATTTAGATCTTTGTCGTCTTTTTGGTGAAGTCCCGATTTCCCCCGACTTGTTAGCAGGGTTGGTTTACCTACTCTTTTATATGAACTCTTGGTGATGTATATATGGATGCTCTTGTTACCCAAGTCTCTTTTATTATTCTACGGAGAAGTTTGTATGTTATTGCTTTCGCATGCTATCAATCTTTCTCATCTCTTAATATATGTGAATCATGGGATGCTCGAGAGTTTACGCTTGTAGGGGATCCCGCGCTCGTTCCCGGGGCGCGGGGCGTGACTGTTGACGTATGTAAAATCTTGTGAATTGATTCTGAAAATGGTGTCTATATGCAAATGTAGAAGGTTTTGCAAAACTCCTTTCATTTGTTTTGTGAAATCGATTTTTGAGATTACTTTCTCTTTTGAAACCCAAATCAGATTTGTCATTGAAAGGAATCTATTTCCAAATAATGTTGTCTAGAGTTTTTAAATTTTGTGAAATTCTTTTTGAGATGTTTTCCATTTCTATTTTTAACAAATCGTTTTATTTTGAAACAAAATCATGATTTTCTTTCATTTGATGAAACTCTCGTTGCAAGAAATCAATCTTATCCTTTTGAGAAATATCTTGCTGTTTTAAGGAAGAAATTTCCTTTTTCAAAGCAGAAACCTTTTTAAGGGTTTCTTTGTAGTTTTTGCAACGCTCATCAATATATTCAGTAGCTTCATCAGGAAGTTTATAGAGGCACACTCAGTTTCTGAATCTGAACTTGATTCTAGTTCTGAACCTGACTTAGCCATTAAGTAAATGTTTGCATAACCCTCTTCATTGTCACTAAAATTACTTAACATCTCTACTTTTAGAGTTTTTTTTTTTCTCATACTTGATTTGTCCCTTTTTAGAATAGGACAAATTGGCTTGATATTCCCTGCTTTATTGCAGTGAAAACATATCACGTCTTTGCTTTCTTATATATCATTGCTCGAATTGAATGACTTCTTTCCTTTGATTTTTTTTTTCCTTTTTGAGCCATCTTTTTGAATTTCTTCACCATAAGCGCTAGCTCCTCATCATCTTCGTCTTCATCATCTGAATCAAACAAATTATGACCAATTTTGGATTTTAAAACTATTGACTTCTTACCTTTTTGATATCATTTATTGTTGGCATGTTCTGTCTCATAAGATTGCAATGTTCCAATAAGTTCATCTATAGATAGCCGTCAAATTTTTTGACATTCTTGAATAGAAGGTTTGGTATAATTCCAATAATCTGTGAGACCTCTAAGTATCTTCCTGACTTGCATTGGCTCATAAATCATATCTGCAATAGATTCATCCGGCTGCATCTGGAAGGCTTCATAGCCACTTAGCAAGATGCTAAGATTTGTTTCTTTCACCTTGCCTGCTCCTTGAAAAGTAACATGAAGTCTATGTAGACACCTGATTTTTTAAAAGGTCTTTTTTTTCTTTATATTAGAAAAATTCATAAAAAAATCATAAAAAGTGAAAACAAAATTAAAAAATTAACTTTGGCGTCTTTTGCCAAGCCTAGGGAACCATTTTTGACCAAAAACTAATTTTTTATATTTTATATTTTTTAAATATTTTTAGAAAATAGAAAAATACATGAAAAATCAGCAAAAATAGCATTTGAGGTCATAAAAATATATAAAAAATAGCTAATATTTTTATTTTAATTCCATTGTCTTCCGGATCTTATAAAAAGTCAAAATTCAAGTTTCATTTTGTGTGTTCCTTCGTAACATATATGATTGAATTTGTCAAAAATATGTTTTGAGTCTTTTAATTTATAATTTTGGCATTTTGGGAGTGCCGATATTCAATCCAGTTGTCCTACATTGTATTTAGTCCAATTGCATGCTCAAATTGCTCAATTGCACGAACTAGACAAAATTGCATATTTAATTGTAATTTAGTCCTTGAATTTAAGTATAATTGAAATTACTTTTAATTCAAGGACTTATATCACAAATTGAAGTCGATACCCAATGTTTTTCACCATTCTAAGTCGATTGATGGGGGTGGTTTGATCTGATTTGGCCAATTAGAGCTCTAAATTCAAGAAATTTCAAATTGGATTGTTGGTCGAAATTTGGGTTTTTGATCAATTAGTGTTGTATTTTTTTGGAAAATCAATTTTTCTGATAGAATTGATATCTTTGAATGTAATTTTAAGGTTTAATTTCAGTAATTCCCCAAAAAATTAGGGTAATTTTGGAATTAAACTCAATTGGGTCCGCGAGTCGAACCGGATCCGACCCGCAAACCCGATTCAATTGAACTGCAAATTCTCGCGCCAATTTATAGTTTTGCAGGCAAGTTTTGATCGAGAAATTGGCCTCCCAATCGACCATGATCGGTAAAATTAATCGAGGCATTTTGATCCTCAAGGTGCCCTCCGTTGATCGAGACCGGTCTAACGACTTAGGTCTACTGGAGCTGCACCGATAAAGGTCAAATGTCCATCGATCGTATTCGAGCCAATTGCAGATGAATTCATGCGAAATTTGGTCATCGGAGGGCCTAACTGGGTTTACCATTATGTTCCCGGAGATGGCCAGTCATCGGTGACCATTTTGCACGTGCTTGCACATGCCGCATGCTTGATCATTCGAAAAGGGAATTTAGTAAAAAGGCTCGCTCATTCTAGGGTAAAGGAGGAGGATGATCATTCTGAGGGATAATGGAATAGAGAGAGAGAGAGAGAGAGAGAGAGAGAGAGAGCGCGCTTGCCTTCTATTCCCGAAGGCTTGAGCTCAAATCATTGAAGCACCGGTTAGGCTTTTCTAAGTCAAACCAAAGCTTCTGAGTGCCACCAGAAGGTCGTTGGGGATCCAAGGAAGCGATCCCCACCAGCCTCACCTTCGCACACCCCAAAAATAGGTAATTTTCTCTCTCGAGCTTTCTACTGTGCATTAATGTCAGATTTCATGCCCGACCATCATTCTTCAAGTTTAGGTGTGCATTTTACTCCCTGAACTATTCTGACCACGATCGCACTCTTGTTTTACATCGATTCTCTCCAAATCTCTAGAGTCGAACCTCCAACCTTTCTCGGTCTAGCCGATCATTGGTGTGACATTCTGATTTTTCCTGTCATTTCGAAACTCATTAATGAGAACGTATCTAACAATGTATTTGTATTTAAGTCGCATCTCGCTCAGATCTGATCATTCTCGAGTTGATTGACCAAAGGGAAAAGGCAAATGTGAGATAAGGTCCGTGGACCTAGGGAACTCAAATAATAAATGACACTTTGGCCATAAGAATTGTCGAGGGGACATTTAGAGCCATAAAATGCCGATCTAAGGACAATTAAGGAATACATTGCTAGCGTTATAAGATTGGAGCGCGGGTGATGCCGCTTAACCAATGTATAATTTATAAAATTTTTCTAAATCGAATGAAGATGATCGAGACCGTCGGAACTAGTAATAGACCATCGCAATTACATGACAATCAAAGTCACCATGAATTGATGAGCCCTAAGTGTGATATGAATCACAGAGTCGATATGCGTAACGTCTGCAAAAGCCGCCCGTCAGTTCGGGATAGACTGAAATCACATCTGATAGAGAAATGATTCAAAAATGAGTCTCGAAATTAGAAAATGGAGAATCAAGAATTCCAATATTATAATTGGATTGGCTGTCGCCTTATCGAAGAAAATTGAAATCAGAAAAATGACGTTCCGGACATTGAGGGTAAAATTATTATTTTATCCCCCAAGCCTTAGCCTTGCCTTAATAAAAGGAATGTGGGCATTTTGGTCTTTCACAACACCCCAAGGATGCCGAAAATTGAGAGAAACCACAGCCATTGGATGAGCCTTGATTGACATGAAGACAAGTGTCAAAGAATTATGCATTGACATTGATTGAATTACTTTTAACCTACCATTCTTGCAAGTTTGACTCTCAATTTTGTATATACCTCACTCTCTCTCACTCCCTTAGCCGAAACCCCCCTTCATTCTACCGATCTTCTTCTTCTTCTTCCTTCTTCTTCATCGCCGAGCTTCTCCACTCCTAACCAGGTTCTGCCGCCAGCTTCGCCACCGTCGACCGCCCCTTCCGGCGATTTCCAGTCGTCGAGCCGACCACCAACACCTTCCTCATACTATTGCCAACAACCTCCAAGTGGAATCGAGTCATTTGATCCACTGAGGAGCTTCGGCCGGCCATTCTCCCGGAAGTCGACGAAAACCGTAGCAGCTGGAGGTAAACCACTGTTTAAACTCCGTAGGACTTCGAAACCTTTGAATCTTCCAGCCAAATTTTGTGGACATCTAGGGGACATGTAGACAGAATTGTGATAAAAATTTTGGATGAATTTGATGGAGTTTTGACCCCAAATGAATCTTGTGTTTGAAGGACAAAAATTGATTGATTGAGGACTTGGAGGGACCAGTGCTGTTCGAGGACTTTCCAACGTCGCCTTGACTACAAATTTATGGTGAGGCTTCCCAACTCTTAGAACTATATGTTAGCAAATAGATTAGTGGATAAATTGAGGATTTAAATTAGTTTAAGGGCTAATTGGTTGAGATATGCACAGAACCGAAAATGCCCTGTTTCGGCTCTGTGCATACCGAATCTGTGGGGGACTATTGGGAGTTGAATTGAGCTCCAAATTTATCTTTGAGGCGTACTAGGATGTTGATGGATATGTTATTTAGGTTAATGCTTGGTGGATTGATAATTGGACGACGAAGAATTGACAAAATGGATGGAATTCCATTAGGTATACGGCTACCTTGTTTTGGAACCCTTGGAGTCAAGTGATTGAAGTGCTTGGAAGAAGAATTTTGTTGAATTAAGCTTGGGGTAACAAGTTTCTAAACCTTGGCTAGGAGGATTTGACTCGATTGGGTGAATTGAGTGAGAATTAGATTGGTTCTTAAAAGTTTATGGTGTGATTGTCCATTATGCATCCTTGAGAGATATAGATGGCTTGAATGCTTTACAATGCTTGTATCATGAATTGATTGTCACATTTGAGCGTTGAATTTAATTGTCTCACATGCCATAGATGTGTTGCTTATTGCATGAATTTGCACTTGATCATGAGTTCTGAATCAAAATGAGCATTTGGCATGTCTGAGAAACTTGTGACAGCCTGAGGCGTTGAGACTCGAAGTTGTGTGGATGGATATCCTGAGACGTTGAGGCGTGGGGTTTGGGTTGAATGGTACCCTGAGGCGTATGAGATGCGGGGTTGAAATGGCCAATGTCCTGATGCGTTGAGACGCGAGACAGAATTTGAAATGTGTCGACACAGGCCTGGAATGAAATTGAAAACCTGATGCGTTTACGCGGGTTTGTCAATGTGATGGTCTGAGGCATATTTACGCAGACCGAGCCCGAGGTGTTCTAAACGTGAACGTGAATCAATAGAGGACTGGAAGGGTAGAAAATGTGATCTGGCTTGGCAATAGGTGCTTGATTCTAATGATGTAATATGATGCCATGATTGCATGCTTGACATCCGTATGTTATTTAATGACAATTGAATGCCTCATGTGATTACTTGTGCAATTTTTGTTTATGATTGCGTTCGTCTAAGTGTACGGTCAGCCTAACCTAGGGTTAGGACCTGTCTTATTGAGATGTAAATTTCTCCCCGTTGCGGGACCCATTTTCAGATCCTAGGTTGTGAAAATATGGCCAATCAGATTTGGTGATCTGAAGGAAATGTTTGCTTATTTTGAGGAGTTCCCAGACGGACAGGGAATCGTATACGTTAGGAAGTTCACAGTAGTTTGGGTCGATGAAGGTGGAAAGAGCTGAAAGTCTCATAGGTTCGAGGCTTGGTTCAGGAGGGTAGGGGAAGTTACTATGGGGCCACTAAAGCCTGCTGAAGTGGCCCGGGGGTAATCCTTAGTTAGTGTCATCCCGCTCAGGATTCGGTGGAAGCCAAGGGGTCAGTACCTGGCTCGAGGAATGTTCCCGAGAGGACCCCAACCCTGAAAGACACCGACGAGGTCATCGAAATCGAGGCTACTGAGGACGACCTGGTGGAGCCGTCAGCTGACGAGATGATCGAGGATACATTGGAGGTTTGCTCAGAGACTTTCTAGGAGTACGAGCCTCCTAAGGATGCTGAGGAGACTGACGACTCCAGTAGTTCGACTTAGGGGCTTCCATTTTCTAGACTGATATATTTTGACGATGGTCTCGATGCCTTATTTCTTTTTGGAGAGGTTAATGATCGTCTTTTGTACTGGTCCTGTCACCCCTACCAACCAGCAGGTTTAGCTTGCCGATGCTTTTGTATGAACAGTTGGGAGGTGATGTATTTATTGGTGTTCTCGTTACCCTGGTCTCTTTTATTATTGTATGGAGGAGTTTGTTTATTGTCGCTTCCGCATGCTATCGATATTATGCATCTCTCGATATATGTGAATCCTAAGACGTCTGAGAGAGTTGGTGCTTGTTGGGAGTTGCGCGTTCGTGCTCGGGGCGCGGGGCATGACATCCCCGCTTGCTTGGTATTAGAGCAAGTTCAGCTCAATCCAAGTTCATTGAGGATTGGAGTGATAAGGAGTATTAAGTTGGGACAGGACGAGTAGCGAGACCTTAGGAAATTGGTTAGGATAAAACACGAGATGCATGGCATATGACTTGGCGCATGTGATTGGCATTTGGTCTTGATAAGATTATGGTGGTTTACGAGGATTAAGTTCCACGCTTAGCGCTGAAAGTCATTCTTGAATTCTGGTTTGATGAGTAGACGAGCATGACTAGTTTTGGTGAACTGTTGAAGTGGACAGAGTGGAGTGATGCCAATGAATTGTTTAGTGAAGTGCCTCTAGAATTAGTAGTATGGCAGGTCATTATATTATGACTGTTTTCGTTAAGGCATAGTTTGGTAACTCTGGACTTGGTTGGATGAATGAGTTGCTAACTCCTTGATGAATTATGGTGGTCCAGGCTTAGTGAAAGTATACAAGAATGAGTAATTCGCCTAGAAGACCTGAAAGACCTAGGAGAGGAACCTCTAGTTTGAGGCCACCTGTGACGGAAGACTCAAGGATGGACAGAGTACTGAAGGCGCTTGAAAGGATTGGCAACCTCATCGACAGGCAGACCTAGGATAGGAATGCTGCCATAGCCCAAGCGGTAGGAGCCGCAATAGATGCCGTCAATGCCAATAACGACAATAATGAGGGCAATGAAAAATTTGGGAATCATTATCAGGGCAATGAGGTAGGGAATGCCCTGGAAAAAGTCGTTGTGGCCAGACATATGGGCTAACTGGTCGAGCAATTTATCAAACTGAAGCTAACACAGTTCGATGGGACTGGAGACCCCAAACTAGCACCGAGATGGATTGAGAAACTGGAAAAGGCCTTTGGAGTGCTGAAATACACAGATGAGGAAAAGGTACTGCAAGCAGTGTATCAATTGGAAGGGACCACAAATGACTGGTGGGCTGCCATCAAGAATGGAGTCTTTCCAGAAGGAACGGCCTTGACTTGGAATGCCTTTACTACGGCATTCAATGACAAGTACTTCTCGGAGACCGCTCAAGAAAGGAAACAAGTGGAGTTCTTATAGCTGCGTTTGAATCACCTGACAGTAGACCAGTATGAGGCTGAGTTTCCAGATTGTCGAGGTATGCACCCCGATCAGTAGAGGATCCCCAGGAGAAGGAGCAGAGATTTTGGGATGGACTGAGGCTTGAGCTTCGTAGCCAGATGATAGCTCTAAACCTGATGACTTATAAGGATATCTATGAACGGAGATAGATTATCGAGAGGGACCTGAAGGAGAGGAATGCCGCATTTGGATCGCGGTTTAACTCGTTCTGAGACAATCGCCAGATTGGTAAGAGACCGGTGGTTGGCGACAGACGCTTCGTCCCTCCAATAAGAAAGAACATTGTGAAGCCGTCGAATCCAATGAACTGGAACAGCCGCCTCTGTGGCAGAAGACATGGTAATGGACCATGCCCGGTAAGGACTAGGGCGTGCTTCAAGTGTGTTTAGATGGGCCACCAGATGAGGACTTGCCCGAACCTAGCTCCATCGAATAGACCTTAAGGGCAATGACCACAGGCAAGACCGTCGGTTGCCACTCCCCAAATTGATCAGAACCGACCCCCAGCTCCGGGGAAAGTTTATGTCGTGGCCCGTAGGGAAGCAGAAGAAACGCCAGGCGTGATCACATGTACGGTTTATTTGTGTGATCGAACTGCGTATGCTTTGTTTGATCCTGGTGCATTACGCTCGTTTGTGTCTGCTTGGTTTGCTGATTTGGTTGATATGAAGTTAAAACCGTTGAGTGTGATTCTGCATGTTACCACTCCATTGAAAGATAATGTGCTGGTTTCGTTGGGCTGTGCTGATTGTAAAATTGTGATTGGCGGTAGTAAAGAGAGTATAGACTTGGCCGTGTTGCCCATGTATGACTTTGATGTGATCATAGGAATGGACTGGTTGTGTAAGCAAAGGACAGTAGTTGATTGTGGTAGTAGGACAATCCATTTATATCGGGAAGGTCGCTCTAGTTTTGAATTTGTGGGAAGTCGAGGAGGAACCTCGATTCCTTTAGTCTCATCTCTTGAAGTGACAAAACTGATAACTGAAGGATGTTAGATGTACTTAGTCACAGTTATAGATACGACTGTCGAGGAGCCTAAATTAGAAAATATTCCGGTAGTGCATGAGTTCCCTAACATTTTTCTCCAAGAGTTACCAGGGTTGTCACCGGAGCGAGAAATTGAATTCGTGATTGAGTTAGCTCCCGGAACGAAGCTGATCTCGAAGGCACCCTATAGAATGTCCTTATCAGAACCGAAGAAGTTAAAGGTGCAAATGCAAGAATTACTAGATAAAGGCTTTGTTCGACCGAGTGCTTCGCCGTGGGAAGCGCCGGTGTTATTTGTGAGGAAAAAGGATAAATCCTTGCGTTTATGCATTGACTACAAGCAGTTAAATCAAGTGACTGTAAAGAATAAGTACCCACTGCCGAGAATTGATGACTTATTTGATCAGTTACAAGGAGCTGCAATGTTCTCTAAGATTGACCTAAGAACCGGGTTTCATCAGCTAAGAATTAAGAGGAAGACATACCTAAAATCGCTTTTAGGATAAGGTATGGTCATTATGAATTCACTGTGATGCCTTTTGGATTGACCAATGCTCTAGTTGCGTTTATGGACTTAATGCATCGGGTGTTCAAGGAATTCTTAGATAGATTTGTTATAGTCTTTATTGCCGATATCCTGATCTACTCGAAGAGTAACGAGGAACACGAAGAGCATCTGAGGATTGTTTTGCAGTCTTTCAGGGAGCACTCACTTTACGCTAAGTTTAGCAAATGCGAGTTCTGATTGAATAAAGTGACATTTCTTGGCCATGAGATATCTGGAGAAGGGATTGCGGTGGATCCTGCGAAGATCGAAGCCGTTATAAATTGGCCTAGACCTACTACAGTAACAGAATTCCGAAGTTTCTTAGGATTGGCAGGATATTACAAACGTTTCGAGGAGAAGTTTTCATCCATAGCCATTCCACTAACGAGATTGACTAAGAAAGAGACGAAGTTCGAATGGACGGATAAGTGTGAAAGGAGTTTCCAAGAACTCAAACACCGGTTAACGACTGCACCGGTATTGATGATCCCATCAGGACCTGGAGGCTATGAAATATATAGCGATGCTTTGCTATATATTTCATAGCCTCCGCGTCCCGATAGCTGCCTACGCGTCCCTTATATTTCATAACTCGACTACAAAATATAAGGGACTGGGCTGTGTGCTAATGCAACTTGGAAGAGTAGTTGCCTACGCGTCCCAATAGCTGAGACCGCATGAGATGAACTACCCGACCGATGATTTGGAATTAGCAGCGATCATCTTTGCTCTGAAAATCTGGAGGCATTATTTGTGTGGCGAGAAATTTTAAATTTATATGGACCACCAGAGCCTGAAGTATCTATTTTCCCAAAAGGAACTGAATATGAGGCAGCGTTGATGGATGGAGTTGCTTAAGGATTATGATTGCGACATATTATATCATCTTGGGAAGGCAAACAGAATCGTGGATGCGCTCAGTCGGAAATCGAGTATTGCCTGTCTACTGGTAAAAGCGTGGTCGTTATTTGAGAACTTGAGGGATTCTGAGTTTAGATTGGAAGTCTGTTAATTATCCAGTTTGATGGCCACACTGAGAATAAAACCTGAGATCCAAGAAAGGATAAGAGCCTTGCAGCCTACGAACCCAGAAATCTAGAAAATTCTCGAAATGGATGCGACAAAAAGGAAGCCAGAGTTCCAAGTGTTAGAGGATGGAATTTTGAAATTTCGAGGGCGTTTATGCGTACCAAAAGACGAAGAGCTCAGGGAAAGGATTTTATCAGAGGCTTATAGAAGCAATTATAGTATCCACCTATGTGGCACGAAGATGTATCAGAACTTGCGCCAACATTATTGGTGGAATGGGATGAAGGTGGATGTAGCGAAGTACGTGGCGAAGTGCTTGACTTGCCAGCAAATGAAGGCACAACACTGTAAGTCTGGTGGATTGTTATAGCCGTTAGAGATTCTTGAATGGAAATGGGAGCACGTAACGATGGATTCTGTAATGGAACTACCAAGGAGCCAGAGAGGCCATGATTCTATTTGGGTAGTCATAGACAGGTTGACCAAGTCTGCACATTTCATTCCTGTGTAAAAGGATTTCGCGATGGACAGATATGCCGAACTGTACATACGGCCGATAGTGAGGCTATCACGTCCCGCGCCTCGGGCACGAGCACGCGACTCCTTGCAAGCAAACCAAAAATCTCTCGTGGTCTTAAGATTCACAATTAAGTCGAGAGACATGATATATATACCAAGCATGCGAAAACGATAATGAAATAACTCCCCCGTACAAAATATGAAGTGGGACCTGGATAGCGCAAATACTATCATACATGAGATCCAATTATTCATATAGATACAGAGTTACTAAATCCGCTAATATGGGGGACAGGGTAAGTACACGAGAAGAGTCCATCACCATCATACATCAAGAGACAGGGTCAGGATCGCTACCAAAAGATCGACTGATAAGCAGGGAGCTCCTAAGACAAGCTGCTGGAGTCCTCGGTCTCCTCTGCGTCCTCCGTGGGCTCGTACTCTGAAAAGGTCTCAGAGCGAACCTCTATAGTATCCTCAGCAGTCTCCTCAGCAGATGGCTCCATGAGATTCTCCTCAGTCGCCTCGACCATAATGACCTCCTCCTCCGTGTTCTTTATGGTCGAGGTCTTCTCCGGTCCATTCCTCGAACCGACAACGGACCCCTCAGTCTGGTTTAATTCTCGGGTATGGTGGCACCAACTAGGGACAACTCCCTAGGGCACCTCACTGGGCTTCAGCAGCTCGATAGACACATCTCCGACCTTCCTGAACTAGGCCTCATACCTGTGAGGCTTCCAACTCGTACTACCCTCATCAACCCAAACTATGGTACACTTCCGGACATAAATGATTCCCTGCCCGTTAAGGAACTCATCAAAATAGGTGGACATTTCCTTGGTGTCACCAAAACGTATGGGCCACATCTTCAAGGCCTAGGATCTGAAAAAAGGGGGTCCCCAAAGGGGTGAGATTCACATCTCAGTAAAAGAGTCCTAACCGTAGGTTAGGTCGACCGTCCACTCAAGCAGTCACATAACCCAATAATTCAAACTCATAGTTATATAAGGCAATGCAATTATGAATAACCACACTCGGGTGACAGGCATGCAATTATGGCATCATAACACACTCAGATGATCATGCCCGACTCATCCTGCCACATCACCACAATCATCTTTTCCTGTCTGCCTCATTCTCGTGCTCGTGATTAGATCGCATCAGGCTCGGTCCGCGTAAACGCATTAGACCGTCATTGACAATCCGCGTAAACGTATCAGGTTTCAATGATACTCCAAGTCAGTGTCAACACCTCATATCTACGTCCCGCGTAAACGCATCAGGACCGTGGCCATCTCCACCCCGCGTCATGCACATATTAAGACGCCACATAACTCCAACCCCACGCCTCAGCGCCTCAGGGTATCAACCACATCACCTCGCGTCTCATACGCCTCAGGGTCTCGCCTTGTCTCCGCCATACCTCAATCACAAATTATGCACATAAGGTCAAGTGCAACTTATGCATAAACAATGCATCCATGACATGCAAGACGATTCAATACACAATCAAACGTGACCAATTACTTAAGAGACAAATATAAGCAAACATTATGATCACCTATACTCTCTTAGCATACACAAGGACCAATCACGCTAAGCTTCTCAAGAAACAATCTCAATTCCACCCGATTCGCCAAATCGAGTCCAATCTTCCTATCATAAGGTTAAGAATTCCCTTACCTCAAGTTTTATGTCACAAAATCCTCTCCTTGAGCCCTCAACAATTCGGTTTCAATGGTCCAAGGCCAAACTCACCGCACAACCTAGGAATTTCCAACCAATTGTCAATTTTCCTTATCCAATTCATCAATCCATGAATCACAAACCTCAATAACACAATCCTCACTATCCTAGCATGTCTTAATCACCAATTTGAGACTCAAACTCAACAATTATCAGCCTCCCACAGAATCAATTTTGCACAGAACCGAATTGGCTATTTTTGGTAATGTGTAAACCGAGTATATCCAACCCTTAATCTACGTCAAATCCATCATTTAATCACTAACCTACTTGCTAACATGTCTATCTAAGGGTTCATGAGGCTCACCGAAGATTTGAGGTCGAATCGTCGCTGGAATTCCTTCGAAAGTCGCCGGCTCCTTCAAGACTGTAAACCGACAGTTTCTGTCTAACATTCACAAGACCCATTTGGGGTCAAACACCATCAAATTAAGCTCAAATTTTTACCACATATCACTAAACGAGTCTCCTAGATCTCCACAAAATTTGGTCACAAGAATCCAACATTTCGATGTCCTAAAGGGTCAGAAACTCTGCCTAACTCATATTGTGTCGGTTTCCGTCGGCTTCCAGGAGAATGGTTGGCCGGATCTCCTCGGTGGCTCAATTGACGCGCTTCCACTTCAAAGAGGTCGGCAAGAGGCTAAGTTAGGAGGTTATAGTCGGCCGGAGTTCAGGCGGTGGCCGGAGGGAGTCGTCGGAGCTGGCAAACGGCGAGGGCAGGAGCGGTCGGGCGACGACAGAAAGAGAGGAAGAAGAAGAATAGGGTTTCGGTGATGGTGGGGAGTATATGGCCGGTTAAAATAAGAGGAGAGAGAGAGAAAAGAGTTATATTCAATCTCAAGAGTCAAAGGGAAGAATGGTAGGTGGGTAATAGTAGACAATACCACTCTTTAGCTCATCCTTTGACACATGTCCTAAGTGTCATTCAAGGGTGATCCAATGGCCACAATTTCTCAAAATTTTTGGTGGCTCTTGGGGGTGTATAGAAGACCAAAATGCCCTTCTTCAATTGCATAAGCAAGGCTAAAGCTTTGAGGGGCAAAATGGTAATTTCACTCCCGACGTCTGAAAGTCGTTTTTCTCAATCCAATAATCTTTGACTTGGCAACGGCCAATCCAAACATGACGTTGAAATTCTTGATTCTCCATTTTCAATTTTGAAGACTTGTTTTTGATTGTTTTCTCTATCAAACGTGCTTCCAACCTATCCCGAACTGACGGACGGCTTTCGTAGACATTACGCTTATCGACTCTGTAATTCATATCACATTTAGGGCTCGTTAATTCATGGCGACTTTGGTTGTCATGTAATTGTAAGGGTCCATCACTAGTTCCTATGGTCTCGATCGTCACTGTCCGATTTAGAAAATTTTTGTAAATTATACCTTGGTTAAGTGGCATCACCCGCGCTCCAATTATATAACGCTAGCAATGCGTTCCTTAATCATTCTTAGATCGGCCTTTTATGGTTCTAAATATCCCCTCGACAATCCTTATGGTCAAAGCGTTATTTCCTATTCGAGTTCCCTAGGTTCACGTATCTCATCTTGCGTAGCCTTACCCTTTTGTTCAGTCTACTCGAATTGATCAGATTCGAGCGAGATATTACTGAAACACTTCACTAGATATACTTCTCATTAATGAGTCTGAAAATGACTAGAAATCAGAATGTCACAGAGGCTACATAGAGTACCCGTGATGATCACATCGGATAAAGATCCCAAGTTCACAACGAACTTCTGGAAGAGTCTTCAAGATGCCATGGGAACTCGACTACAATTTAGTACAGCATACCATCCATAGACGGACGGACAATCGGAGAGGACAATTCAGACGCTCGAGGACATGTTACAAGCGTGCGTGATAGACTTCAAAGGTGGATGGGAGGATCAACTATATTTGGTAGAGTTTACGTATAATAACAGTTATCAACATAGCATTCGAATGGCACCTTTTGAGGCACTCTATGGAAGGGCTTGCAGGACGCCGATTTGCCGAGAAGAAGTTGAAGAAAGAAGCATTACGTGCCCAGATTTGGTAGAGCAATCAGTAGGCGATCATGTTTTAGGACGTAAGCTTTGGTGGGGGATAAACTGAAAACGGCACAAAGTCGTTAGAAGAGTTATGCTGATAAACAACGTAAGCTTTTGGAGTTTCAAGTAGGCGATCATGTTTTCCTTAAGGTGTTGCCAATGAGAGGACTATCTCGATTTGGAAAGGAAGGGAAACTGAGTCCTAGGTACGTAGAACCTTTAAAGATTTTAGGACGGATTGAGACCTTAGCCTACAAGCTTGCCTTACTGTCTAACTTGTCCCAAGTACATAACGTCTTCCATGTATCAATGCTACGGAAGTATGAGCCGGACCCGACGCACATACTAGATTACGAGGTTATCGAAGTGGACGATAGGGTATCCTACGTAGAAAAGCTAGTTAGGATCGAAGATCAAAAGGAGCAAATTCTAAGGGATAAGATAATTTCATTAGTCAAAGTTGTTTGGAACCACCATGGAACCGAACGCACTACGTGGGAAAGCGAGGAAACAATGAGGCGTCAATATCCCCATTTGTTTGAGTAGCTGGTTATTAGTAAATTTCGAGGACGAAATTTTTGTAAGGAGGGAAGTATTGTGACATTCTGATTTTTCCTGTCATTTCAAAACTCATTAATGAAAATGTATTTAACGATATATTTCAGTCGTATCTCGCTCGGATCTGATCAATCTCAAGTTGACTGACCAAAAGGGAAAGGCTAATGCGAGACGAGGTACGTGGACCTAGGGAACTTAGATAAGAAATGACATTTTGACCATAAGGATTGTCGAGGGAACATTTAAAACCATACAAGGCCGATCTAAGGCCGATTAAGGAATACATTGCTAGCGTTATACGATTGGAGCGCGGGTGATGCCGCTTAACTAATGTATAATTTGTAAAATTTTCCTAAATCGAACGATGACGATTGAGACCGTCGGAACTAGTAATAAACCCTCGCAATTACATGACAACCAAAGTCGCCATGAATTGACGAGCCCTAAGTGTGATATGAATCACAGAGTCGATACGGGTAACGTCTACAAAAGTCGCCCGTCAATTCGGGATAGGCTGGAATTACATCTGATAGAGAAATGATTTAGAGACGAGTCTCGAAATTAGAAAATGGAGAATCAAGAATTCCAACATTAGAATTGGATTGGCCGTCGCCTTATCGAAAAAAATTTGAATCAGAAAAACGACGTTTAGGACGTCGAGGGTAAAATTACTATTTTGTCCCTCAAGCCTTAGCCTTGCCTTAATAAATGGAATAAGGGTATTTTGGTCTTTCACAACACCCCAAGGCTGCTAAAAATTGAGAGAAACCACAGCCATTGGATGAGCCTTGATTGACATAAAGACAAGTGTCAAAAGATTAGGCATTGACATTGATTGAATCACTTTTAACCTACCATTCTTGCAAGTTTGACCCTCAATTTTGTATATACCTCACTCTATCTCACTCCCTCAGCCGAAACCCCCCTTCATTCTGCCGATCTTCTTCTTCTTCTTCCTTCTTCTTCATCGTCGAGCTGCTCCACGCTCGACCAGGTTCCAGCCGGCCATTCTCCCGGAAGTCGACGAAAACCGTCGCAGCTGGAGGTAAGCCACTGTTTAGACTCCGTAGAACCCCGAAACCTTTGAATCTTTCGACTAAATTTTATGGACATCTAGCGGACATGTAGACAGAGTTATGGTAAAAAGTTTGGATGAATTTGATGAAGTTTTGACCCTAAATGGGTTTTGTGTTTGAAGGATAAAAACTGACCGATTGAGGACTTAGAGGAATCGGCGCCGTTCGAGGACTTTCCGGCGTCGCCTTGACTCTAAATTTTCGGTGAGACTTCCCAACTCCTAGAAATACATGTTAGTAAGTAGATTAGTGGATAAATTGAGGATTTAAGTTAGTTTAAAGGCTGATTGGTTGAGATATGCATAGAACCGAAACTGCCCTATTTCGGTTCTATGCATACCGAATATGTGGGGGACTATTGGGAGTTGAATTGAGCTCCAAATTCATCGTTGAGGCAAACTAGGATGTTGATGGATATGTTATTTAGGTTTATCCTTAGTGGATTGATAATTGGACGACGAAGAATTGACGAAATGGATGGAATTCCATTAGGTATACGGCTGTCCTGTTTTGAAACCTTGGAACCGAGTGATTGAAGTGCTTGGAAGAAGAATTTTGTTGAATTAAGCTTGAGGTAAGAAGTTTCTAAACCTTGGCTAGGAGGATTGGACTCGATTGGGTGAATTGAGTAAAAATTAGATTGGTTCTTGGAAGTTTGTGGTGTGATTGTCCATTGTGCGTCCTTGAGAGATATAGATGGCTTGAATGCTTGACAATGCTTATGCCATGAATTGATTATCACATTTGAGCGTTGAATTTAATTGTTTCACATGCCATAGATGCGTTGCTCGTTGCATGAGTTTGTACTTGATCATGAGTTCTGAATCGAAATGAGCATTTGACATGTCTGAGAGACTTGTGACACCTTGAGGCGTTGAGACGCGGGGTTGTGCGGATGGATACCCTGAGGGGCTGAGGCGTTAGGTTTGAGTTGAATGGTACCCTGAGACGTACGAGACGCGAGACGGAATTTGAGATGTGTCGATATAGGCCCGCAATGAAATTGAAAACCTGATGCGTTTACGTGGGTTTGTCAATGTGATGGTCTAAGGCGTATTTACATGTACTGAGCCTGAGGCGTTCTAAATGCGGGCGTGAATCAATGGCGGATTGGAAGGGTGGAAAATGTGATTTGGCTTGACAATATGTGCTTGATTCTAATGATGTAATATGATGCCATGATTGCATGCTTGACATCCGTATGTTATTTAATTACAGTTGAATGCCTCATGTGATTACTTGTGCAATTTTTATTTGTGATTGTGTTCGCCTAAGTGTACGATCAGCCTAACCTAGGGTTAGAACCTGTCTTACTGAGATGTAAATCTCACCGGTTGCGGGACCCCATTTTTAGATCCTAGGATGTAAAAATGTGATCAATCAGATTTGGCGACCCGAAGGAAATGTCTGCTTATTTTGAGGAGTTCCCGGACGAACAGGGAACCGTATATGTTAGAAAGTGCACGGTAGTCTGGGTCGATGAGGGTGGAAAGAGCTGGAAGCCTCATAGGTTCGAGGCTTGGTTCAGGAGGGTAGTGGAAGTTACTACGGGGCCACTGAAGCCCACTGAAGTACCCCGTGGGGTAATCCCTAATTGGTGTCATCCCGCTCGGGATTCGGTGGAGGCTGAGGGGTCAACAGCTGGTTCGGGGAATGATCTCGAGAGGACCCAACCATGGAAGACACCGATGAGGTCATCGAGATCGAGGCTACTGAGGACGATTTGGTGGAGCCATCAGCTGACGAGACGATGGAGGATACAATAGAAGTTTGCTAAGAGACTTTATCGGAGTACGAGCTTACTGAGAATGCTGAGGAGACTGATGACTCCAGTAGCTCGACTTAGGGGCTTCCATTTTCTGGACTGATATATTTTGATGATGGTCTCGATGCCCTGTTTCTTTTTGGAGAGGTTAATGATCGTCTTTTGTACTGGTCTTGTCACCCCTACCGACCAGGAGGTTTAGCTTGCCAGTGCTTTTGTATGAACAATTGGGAGATTATGTATTTATTGGTGTTCTCGTTACCCTAGTTCCCTTTATTATTGTACGGAGGAGTTTGTATATTGTCGCTTTCGCATGCTATCGATATTATGCATCTCTTGATATATATGAATCCTGAGACGTTCGAGAGAGTTGGTGCTTGAAGGGAGTTGCGCGCTCGTTCCCGGGGCGCAGGGCGTGACAACTAGCTAGACACTTCTAGCCATTGCGAGCTCAATCGGAGCTCGAGGTAAGTGTTCTGAGCTTTCTGTGATTCTTCTATGTTGATGAATTAGTTTGATATGCCGCGAATCACATGTTTGAAGTCGCCATAACCGACTTGATTCGAGCTTGTCTGCATTTGATTCTATGGACGAAATGCTTTGATTCTAACATATATGAAATGAGAGGAGTAGATGAATTGAACGATACTAGTTTCATGTCGATCGGACGAAGTTTCTCCGCTGATCAACGACGGAGAAGCCTCAGCCATCCATTTAGTTACCATCGAGAGGTAGAAGACAAGTCTGAGTTGGCAGGTCAAAGAGTCAAGAGGCTGAGGTGTCATTTTGTGATAGGTCCACGTAGACGCTGAGTCAGCTTGGCCGTTAGTATGTTAGGATGAGTTAGAAGATAGATAGGATGGCTGAGGTTAATCACGTCTAATTTTAGTAGCCATCCGATTAGTAATTAGAATATTAGATAATAGTTTTATGAAATAGAAAATCAAAAAATCGAAACAGCACCGTCGCATTAGTGAGTAGGTGACGTCGTTTTAGGCTTAGGCAAGGGGATGGTCCGGATCGAATCTCACATTTTAATCGTGGCTCTCAGTCGTTAGTAATCAGATCCAATGGCTTAGATCGAGTTTGACTGCAATCGTGTCCATCCATTTAGGTGGACTGGGTCTGGGCGTGGTCGGACCAAACGGTCCGGTTCGCGTGGGCCGGGCCGACTCGGTCCAAATAATTTTTTATATATAAAAAAGTAAAAATATTTTTGAAAATAAAAAATTAGAAAAATTCTAGAAAATTCTAAACAAATGTTAGAAAATCCTAGAAAACTCCCAAAAAAATAGGAAAAAATTCTACAAAATTCCTAAACACTCTAGAAGCTTCCAAAAATTAAGAAATGACCACGAACGATTGATCAATCATATTTTTGGGATTTCTTGCCCATTCTTCCTGAAATTAATGATTTTACCCTTTAGGGGTAATTCGACTTTGATTTGTATATGAGATAGGTTGAAAATGTCAAGATTAAGATTATGATTAGTTAGGTGGCCAATCCTTCTGCTTGGGTTCTCGAATCTCATCATTTTTCCTAAAATGATGATTCTACCCCTGAAATGGTGAATCGTTTTTCCAATTTTAATGGGTTGTGAAAATTGCTCAAAATTAGGATTTAGGTCTAGTGGATGACCAATCTTTCTGTTTGGGATTTTCACTTCTCGTCATCTTCTAAGATGACGATTTTACCCCTCAAAGGGTAAATCATTTCCAAAATTCTAGAAAATTCTAAAAATTACCGAAAAAATAGGAAATGGATCAATTTGATGATCAATCCCATTTTCAACCCTTTTAACTCCAGATTTCTCCTGAAATGACTATTTTTTCATTTTCGGGCAAATTGTTCTAAATTTCTTCAAAATTACGATTTTGCTCCTCATGGGCAAATCTTGTCTAAACCACTCCTGAGCCATGATTAACACTTTTCTAGGCCAGTAGGGCCTTATTAGAGATGACATACTATATTCATGTGATTTATGCGCATGTCCTGGATCCTTGATTTACGCACCTTTTATTATTAATTATGAGTACCAGGTAGTCACTCCTATCTACATGAACTTCTAGAATTAGGGTTTGTACCCCACTCATCTGCATGAAATCTCAGGGTTAGATAATTTAGTCAACTTAGGTTCCAAAAAGGCGTCAACTTCGATAGTTGGCGTAACTAAGTCTCCAATCCCGCTTCTCTGATTCTCGCATAATCAAATAGAAGCTCCCAGCTATTTGATAAGGTTTTCGATCATACTCTCCATGAAACGATTGGTGGCGACTTCTTGGCATGTACACATATTACATGTCACTAGACCACACTGAAGGTCGATCACGTATACCTTTGTTGCGACTTAGGCAACGAGCCTTGGGAAAGGCCCACGTTCGACTAGAACAGACGACCCATTAACCCTTAACGACGCAAATGGAAGAGGGTCACGACAGTATATCCCATATAGCTTTTGCTAAATTTTCTTTTGAAAAATGATTGTACAGGGGGTTCGACAAAGCACAAATTAATGCATTAACAGCTTTGGAGTCCAAGCCTCTGAAGGGTTTCCTAGATTCATAAAATGCAGCGGAACGAAACCTTAAACAAGATCCATGTGTGTATTGAAATCAAAATAGGTTCAAGACGTGCCTTTTAGATCAGCTTCGAATTGATGGTCAGTTGTGTTTGGATTAGCACTCCAAGTGTTGCGCCCCTACCGGTATACACACACACAAACTGAATTCTCCAACGATCCAAGTTCTAGCTTTCAGATCTTGGAGTGTCTCTCCTAATCGCCTGAACAGAGATCTGTTCTAGGTTTTTCTCCTACAGGATAAAAATAAAAATGACGACTGGTTTGAGGCGTCTATAAGGTTATTACTCGTAACCCTACACTTCACGGTTTGAGCCTCACGATATAATGGCCTGAGCCCACAACGTCCTTTAAACCGTCCACTTAATCGTGCGTTTAATCGTTATCTCATAACGCGCACGATTACGTAGATATTCGTAATAGGAGAATAAATAAAGGTCTACTTCTTAAGTAGATCAAGGGGCATAGAAAATAAGAAATCAATTCGCTATTGTGTGCGACCAAGTAGGTTCACTTGACATTAGCAATGTGCCCAAGACTCTTTTGGCCCACAAGTCATAAGCGGTCTCTAACAAGACATTATGACTGCCAAGTATAGTGAAAATCGATTTTTCAATATAACCTAATTCACAACTAATGTTAGAGTGTCAATTTTAATTGGTTCTTAGGGCAGACCACTAAGAGCCTTGTCTTTTAACCCTTTATGTATCAAGCATCATTGGCGTAGGATTTGTCTCATTTCCAGTGGATGTAGTTGTAATAGTGGCAGGCACGACGCCATTGGTAATGACATCCCATATCATATCATCATAAGCTTTGAAGAACCACTTCATTTTGTCACTCCACATGTTATAATCATTTCCATCAAAATATGGTGGTTTGTTGGCAAAATGCGAGTCACTTGTTCCTAAGAAATTGTTGTTAGACATGATAAATCTTAACTCTAAAGTCAAAACACTTCACAAACACGAGTAACCTGCTCTGATATCAATTGTTGAATCTAGCAATATCATCTAGAGGGAGGTGAATAGGTGATTCTAAAACAAATTGAAATTTATTGCGGATTAAGACAATTTCAAAACACGATCAGAATCAGGAATAATAAGACAACGTGCAAATAATCTAAACACAAAAATAAAAGTTTAGAATAGAGAAAAATGCACGCTGAGTTTATAATGATTCAGCTTGTCGAGCTTATGTCCGTTCTCCTATAATGATATCTGATTGGTTGGATTCTACTAGAATGATTCAAAGGAGGTTACAAAAGATGAAAACACTCAGTCACTCTTACAAATCCTCACAATAAAAGAACTTAAGAAATCCTAGAATAAGTATGTGAATCTAAACAACTTAGGCATTTTGGAATTTAATGTTCTGAACTCCACTACTGGTCACCATAGTTCTTCTTGTATACTCATTTGCTTCCAAACTAGCCATTGGACAATCCTTCAAAGGATCTCTTTTCAATCTTTGATTGGACGTCATCAATCGTGATTGAACGAGACTGTATCTGAGAAAATATGATAGCCGTTGAAGTAGAATCTAAACTCTTCAGATGCAGCTATCCATACAACTAAACCTTCAGTTTTCAAAAGTAGAGTAGATTCAAATAAGTCACAACTCTTATTCCTGGAAGGTAATATCCAATCGTAGAATTTCTCGTTATCTGATTGAAGAAATATCTTGTCAATCAAATATTACATACTTCCACAAAAGAACTTGCCTTAATAGAAAACTTGTCATTCGTGGGTCTTCTGAATTCATCTTGATAAAAATCATAGACTCTGAACAATATTCAAAAATAGCGTTAAAAAATCAAGACTCTAAATTTGAACAGATTAATTTGAACCGTTATACTGAGTTTCAATAAAGTCCATCTGACCTATCATATAAGTCTTCAAACAAATAAGCCTTTAGATGCAACATACTTCATTTAAACATTTTCAAAAACAACTTCATCTGAACATCTTCAAAAGCAGCTCTATCTGAACGTCTCCAAAAGGAACTGTTTGACTACCCCTTCTTGAGTCTCGAAGTCAAAAATGGATCAATATAAACTTCTGTTCACTTGTTCATTCTCCAATTAAAACATTATAAGCATTACACATATTCTATCTGAGCAAGGATAGTTTTGTCAGAATCAAAATATTCAGAGAGAATGTTTTTTCAGCACTATTTTCTATCACTTTTTGATATCATTTGGTATCAGAGCACATGTTGCCTTGGATCGATAGCTGAATAGAATCAAAGTGGTTGTGGACGGCATATTCATGGTGTCTAGGGGCATGGAGTTGTTCTTGAAACAGACGAACTGCCGCGTCTAAGAAAACTGTGAGACATAGAAATTGAGACGCAAAGAAGGCGAATCCAGGATTTGGAGCAACGATGTGCGCGAACACAGATAAGGCATATCTATGATTTGGAGTGATAAATTGTGCAGGCGAGGTTGGACGTTCAATCCAAAAAAGATCCGATCTTTGATGAAGATCCAGTCTTTGATCAAGATCCAGTCTATGGTGAAGATAGAATTCTAGTTTATGATGAATCCGATGGAGAATAAGAGAATGCATATCCAGGCACGACGGTAGAAGCCATCGTGTTAGTGAAGGATGGCGAGGTCACCTTTGGCGACGTTCCCAGGCAACGGCGTGAATGCTGGTGTGGGAGGTGAACGATTGGGATTTCGCCGCGTTCAATGGCGAGGCGCTGATTTTTGACCTTGATGCCGACGGCCTGGTGATAAGCGATTTCGAAGTTGAAGAAGAAGAAATGTATAGGCCTCTGAATTCAAAATTTTTGTCTTGAGCCTTATCTGAGCCATTGGAGAACGAGTCCGATCAGATAAGGGTGCAATCAGGCAGCCGCACAATAGGAACACTGCACATCGACAAAGTTCACTTTTTCAACCACGTCCCTTATGGGAATGATGACAAGGTCCAACTAGAGGAAGTGACTCGCCTATTTCACAATGCTTCAAATGAGAGAAGGATCTGGATGCCAGCAATACAACAAAACCAGTTTGGCAGAGACCTTAAAATCACGAGGGAACAAGGCCATGCAGTCAAAAATATACGCTGATACAATTAAAGAGGGTCATAAATCTTTAGAGATTGACCCAAATTATTCAAAAGCATAGAGCCATTTGGGTACAGCATATTATGCTCTCGGGAAGTATGCAGACTCCATTGGTAAAGGTTTTAAGAAAGCTTTGCAACTCGATCCAAACAATGAATTTGTCAAGGAGAGTACCCGGTTTGCCAAGCAGAAATTGAAAGAATTACAGCGGAAGAGGAAGAGGAAGGAGAAGAGAAAGAGGCGCTGGAAGTACAGGAAGAGATTGAAGTCAACGAAGACGAACTAGATTCGAGAATTATTTTTTTTTCCTAGCAAGGAAGAATGATAGCTGGTGATCTCCGTAATATTGCGTAATTTTAGTGATATTTTCGTAATATTATGTTTTCTAGGTTAATTAGGGTTAGCAACTTATATAAGGGTGTTTAGGGTTCGTAGAAGACTTAGATTATTACAGACTTTGATATTTGACAGTTTATCAATTTATAATCGTTTAAGAGAACATATTGTTTCTCATATTTATTCAAGTTCTTCTGTTTAGCCTATTTTCTATCACGTTTCGGCATCAGAGACAATATTAATATACATTTCATTCTAAACTTCAAAGACGTTCTAAACTTCAAAGTGCCTATCCACCGTGAAAGCCTTTGACCTGGCTAAAATTACGGTCCCCCGGAAAACCGTTTTAGATCAATCAAACTGTACGCACTGCAAATGGTCATGAAATCTTATATTTAGGTTCTGTGAACAAATTTGAGTGTTCTTGGAAAATGTTTCCCCAGCAGGTGGAATTGAAAACCTCTTTAAAAATTATGACAAGTCATTTTTGATGAAGGAACTCCAGTTGAACCTTTTGAAATGTCCTTTGAAAATTTTAAGTCGTGTGATTCAAAATCTTCCCGAATTTTGAGCATACTTGTTATGTTGCAATGTGTTTGGACATCTTCCTTCACAACAATTTCAGCAAAACTCTCGTATGATTCCCAGTCCACCCGACTCATAGGATCATATCTTTCATTTTGAAATCTTGAAGTTTCTTAAAAAAAAAAAAAAACGAATTCCTTGGTAATTCCCTTGATAGGATGATCCAATCTTTCTTAATCCCAAACTATTCTGTTCGCCGGTAAAGAAACATTAGAGAATTCAATGGTAAACCCCATCCCAAAGGGCGATCCTTTCCTTTGAAGTCTTCGTTTAAAAGGCATTCTTCCGATAAATAATTATTAAATTTTGACAGGAACACAAAGATCACAGCCGCAGGTGGCATATGAATTGTCACTCGAACAATTGTACCAAATAGGGGATCCGAGCGCTTTAAGATATAATTAAGACGAAGCATCTGCGAAATAAACTATCACTACATGTCAGAGCGTACATGACTTAGGGATCGCATTCGGGACTGCGAGACGTATTAGCTGCAAGATTTTCATTTGAGGGCAAAGCATGTCACAGGCATTTCCCATGTACAGACTCTTTGTTTCAGCATCTAAAGCGCGGAAAACCTGTGTTCAGGAATGCCTTGGCTCTACAAATTTATTTACACAATAACGTCGCGCATTGGAAGTAAGCCGATCATATTTAAGCACCTAACAGTAATGTCACGCTTAATTTTGTAAACCTGTTTCGTTTACTGATATCAACAGCTTTATTAATGACGTCCGATACTACATTTTGTAGGTGGATGTTTTCTGAGTCGTTTGAACTTTGTTGTCTGCAGAGAGGAAGTCCTTGAACCACGTCGCTGACCATTTGGGTGTTCTCTGCAGTGTTTGGAAGTCCACATAATGCAGCCCAAATCGTATTAAATATCCCTGTAGCCATTCGAAGTTGTCTAGCAGAGACCATATGAAATATCCCCTCACATCTGCTCCTTTTCTGAATTAATCAAACAAAGAAAGAAGAAGATAACTCTGAACAAATGTGACAAAAATCGGTGTACTTATTCAATCATTAGAAAATTTTAATGTTAAGTCAGCAATACTGTAGGCATTCGACACTGGATGAAATGCCAGATGTACCTCATAACTTCACTTAAGACGGCGAGATAGCTCTCATGGTACTCTATTCTTTCTGTGTCGTTTAGCGAATCGTTGGTTGCACCCGTGGGTTGCGCATACCCTGCAAAAAGACAATGAATCCTTCGTGTTATAGGTGGAATCAATTGATCATCTTGTTTGGTTAACTTAGATGATGAAAATAGGGTTCTGTTTAGAATTGTCTTTGGTGACACAATACCATTCTCTGTAATGAACATGGGTGTGTTGTTGTATCTTTCTTTGACATACGTAACGATCCCATCCATGCCCCTCGGAACGACGAAGAACTCTGACATCACGGTCTACCATGTGATCATCTAATGTTAGTCAAAAACATATAATCCTGACAGGGAAATCGACTCAAAATCACGGCTAAGAACGCCGCTAAATGGACTCAAAGTCATATTTCCAAGCGGGTATTAACAATGGAATTGTATATCATTAGTGGCTTGCATCCGATGATTGTTCATTATACATGGCCATAGTAAGTGTAAGTTGCTTGACTAGTTACGCCAAATTAAGCCGACATTATCTCTCGAGACAATACGATGAATTTGATATATATCTTTTAAGTTCCGCAAAAATCGTACGTATTTCCAGGCAAATGTGCTTATGTTTCTTACCTGTTTGCCGATGTAAACCCCATCTTTTTCTCCAGTGATATACACGGACGCTTCCCCTAGAGAGTAAGGCGAAATGCATGAAGAGAACATGCAGTCCTTCACATAAAGAGTCGTGTAGTGATTCACTCCGATGAAATCCAACTTCACCTCGAGGAGTTGCTTCCGCTCTTCCGCCGAAAAAGTCGGCAATCTCAATCCTACGACTTGACGCATCTCGGGCGGATAATCTCCATATACTATGGGATCTACAAACCTGTAATTTATAGAGAATAATGAGCAAGTTTCCGACAGAAGCAAAGATGCAGGGGAGAGAGTTCTTGATAAATATTTTACCATGCAAAAAAGAAAGCTAAAGATCGTTGGACAGCCAGACGATCGGCCGGAGTGTCATCGTACGGCTCGAACCATGGAGCCGAAATCACTATCCCAATCATTCCTCCTTGCTTTTCCTGATTATGAACTTTTTTGGTTTAGGTGAAATAATTACATAGTACCTTAGAGCTCGTCGCGGAAAACAAAAGGATATGAATGTATAAGAAGAGCGTCTAAAGTAAGATTTGTAAGTTAATAAAAAAAAAGGGGTAAGATTTATGATGAAGCTATGATATTATGAATTGAGCCTGGATGCATGAGACCTCAAAGTCATGATAACTTCAATTGTTTTCATATCGAAGTATGTAAGAAATAAAATGATGATTTCACTTTCATAGCTTAAAGAGGCATTTAGTTCAATTCTATTCTTTCTTGTTTATTTTTGCTAAATCTCTTGAACATACGACGGTGGTGGTAAATTTGGTAATAGAGCCATTTAATGAATAGAGAAGAATTAATTCGTAACTCCTTCATTTACCTGGTAATACTTCTGGTAAATTTCGGCAGCCCTGGCATGGGACATCACCAGATTGTGGGTCGCAACGTAGGGTTCGAGAGCGGAGTCACCGTAGGAGCAATTGCCAAATGGGTAGGAGCACCGGCCGGGTGGGTAATCTCCTGTGAGGTAACCATAATAGATGAACACGTTAGGCTCATTGAATTTTGTCCAATAAGTCACTCTATCTCCGAAAGCTTCGAAGCAGACTTGTGCAAAGTAGCTGAAGTCCAGCCTACAAATAATTTTGGCGCACAATGTAAAAACTACAAATAGTTTTGGAGCACAATGTAAAAACTGCAGGAATTGATTGGATTGTCATATTGATGAAGACTAGAAAGGATGGAGGCGAATGATTTACTTACTGTATTTCGAAACTCAACCACGAACCATACCGATCTTCTAGCAGCTGTGGAACGTCGTAATGATTCAACGTCACAAACGGCTTTATGCCTTATCCGGAAGAACAGATCACAAATATTTAGAATAGGTAATTCATCTTTTTTCACAGCAACGACTGTGTATGAATGGTAAAATTGAACATCATGCAAAAAATTCACTCCAAGAGGGTACCAAAAAATGCTACTTTTGAATTAAAGAATGATATTACTGAGAGCAAATGAAAAAATTACAATGGGAAAGTGTCAAAGATTGATGCATTTTTCTTGTACCTCTGACTAGAAGGGCATCAATGATATTGTTGTAGAACTCGACGCCTTCTGAATTGACATCCCCAAATCTTCCTTCTGGAGGTGAAAAGTGAAACAAAATTTGAGCAACCATATGGTGTTAAACTGATAAAAAAGAAGAAGAGAGAAATCATTTTAAAATGAAAATGAAATTACATACTAGGAAGAACTCTAGACCAAGCTATGGAGAATCTGTATGCATTCACCCCGAGACTATGCATCAACTCTATATCTTCCTGTTGCACGTTAATATATCCAGGAGATTATATACAGAAAAAAAAAACATATCAACCTTTGCTTAGGCGAAATTAATCTTTCTATGAGTACCCAAAGCTATCTAGCTTCTTCTTTACCCCCCCCAAAAAAAAAAAGCTTTCTAGCTTCAATTTTAAAATTACAATTAGGGCTAAGGGTGAGCGGTCCAAATTTCGCATAGGTTTCATCTCAAATTTGAAACTTATCTGTCAAAACAGTTTCTTTACTTTTTGGAACCTAGAACCTACTTTCAATACTCTGAAACCTAAAATCTATCTTGTCACAAGTTTTATGATTGTTTTCAGGGTCTATTCATGCTCCACATGTATTCTTAATTGAATGACTGCCACGAATCATCACCTTTAACGATCATCATTTGTTATTACAATTCAATGACTGTGACTCATATTTAGACACACGAGTAAATATGAAATATTAACAAAATAAAAATCACAGTCATCAATATTGCAGGAAATGGAAGCTTAAATTAATTGTTCCGGATTACACACTCGTCATCTAATGCCAGAGAACAGGATTGTGCGAATACATATACCAATAAAAGTGCACAAAAAAAAATATTACATATTCAGTTCTACTTAATACCTAGAACTTATCCGTTGGAATAGATTATCCAATTTTTTGAAACCTGAAACATTCTCTGCATACCTTGGAATCATGTTCACCCATATTTAGGGCAATAACTAAAATATCAACTATTCTTATTTCGACCAAAAAAAAAAAAAAACTAGTCTTATGACATTTTGGGCTGTTAAATGAGGATTCAATGAGAGCATAGAAAAAAGTCCAGTACCAAAAAGAGATTATAGTGATCATCCGCCACGTCAGCGTCGCTGCCATCTTCTATTTTGCCTAATCATCGAAAGGCAAGTCTGTCATATGTCAATAGATTTAGTACTGATTAGGTAATTTTTTAATATTTAAACATATGTCAAAGATATTGTGAGATTGTGTTACGAATTTTGAATGAATACCAGCGGAATATTGTCAAATAAATTATAAGACTTCGTCACATTATCATTGTTAAAAAAAAAAAAAAGTCGGTTTCACAGCCCGATATTATTTCGTCATACAATCTTTCCTGAACACGGTATAATCAAATTTTATTAGCTGGCCACTGACGATCTCTTCGATCAAACTATTGCTCAATCAATAATTGCTCGGTGACAATTATATATAAAAAAAAAGGACTTTACCAACTATCATAAAAAAAATAAAAAAAAATAAACAGCCTAAATTAACTATGCAAAATTCATTACACATACAATATTCCTAATTTTACGATTGTTTCTGACACGCATATAGGCTGAAAATCGGAAAAAATATGTAATTTCTTCTACATTGTATTTTCTGTAATTTCTCGTTAAGGTAAATTGGTCTTGTTTTCATTCATGGCCTGTACAAAGTCTTGAAAAGAAAACTACACAGCAAAAGATTTCGCTTATTTGTATCTTTCTATTTGCTAGATCTCTGGTCTTTCTCGACAATATAATAGGATGAACTTGACCACTGTAGAAGGTGTATTGTCTGATAAGTATGCACATGCTGCTCGATTAAATTTACTAGCAAGGCTAGGGCTTCAATTTTATCACATCGGAGAAGCTTATGACATCTCTATTATATATATATATATATATATATATATATTTATTTATTTAAGCACATATGATCGAAAATAGTCAGATGTATTCAACGTTTTTTTCCTGGGTACAATTCACAAAAAAGAAACTTATCTAATGTTTACCAAATACATGTAAGCTTTATACAAAACCGAATAGAAAGCAATTTTTCGGCCTTCTTGATTTTGACAGGCCAGAATATTCCGCTTTTCAAATGACTAAAAAATATAAAAAAATTTTGCTGAATTCATTTTCTTGTGTTGGTTTCATTAGAGCCTTGACACTATATTCCTACCGTTTTCCTGGAAAATAAATAAGTACGGAAGAAACACAAAATTGAGAGAGAACCAACCTGGTATGTGTGAGAAGACATCCCAATTGCTAAGGCTTTTGTTACCTTGCAGGTACCCACCTTCAATCTGGGCAGAACATGGAAATCGAAAATTATTTGTTGCAAGCTTGTCGAAGAACAACACAGCATACACATCCACCAAAAAACCATCATAAAAATTTTCAAAAAAAAAAAAAAAAGGGATCATTTTCAATTGCTTTACAATGCAACCAAAGAACGTGCCAGATTGCCGTGGACGTAAAGTAATGAAGGCAGTTAGTTGGCAGATAGGAAGATTGAATCTCCACCTTTTATAGTTCAAGAGGGAAGTTGTGATTGCAAGGGTTCGTATAGAGCAGCTTCTTCCATAGACTTCTCTCTCTACAATAGGAAGATTAAATCTCCACCTTAGTACAATTCTCACGTTAGTATCTAGGCTTACTTTCACTTTTTTGGCCAATTTTAAAGGCACACTCTTCCACATCAGTCTGGCGAATATAGAATTTTATAGTAGAGTAGCATGTGAGGTGTACTTTTTCTCATAGAGTGAATTTTAATGTCGGCCACATATTTTTTACAGCTTGAAAATGACAAAATCTATTGTAGATATGGCCTAGCTTTAATCGGAATAAGACACGAGAAAAATGATGTTGCCCCCCTACAGAATATAAAATTTGCCCTAATTCAACGACTCTTCTTGAATTTTGACTGTTGAATGGTGGTTATTGTTGACGGTACTATTTCCTATCAAGTCACGTCAAAGAGAAAGGGGATTCCTCATCTGGACAGCCTTTTGTACACTGAAGCGGAAAATTGAAACAACGCTAAATTTGCGCAACGTACTTCGTGTAATACTACGTTAGACTAACTATTTACGAGAAACACTCCATTCAACTGTTCTGCCCTCAAAGCGAGGACGAATCCAATCTCAATAGAATGGCGAAAAAATTATCAAAAGATTCCTAAAATCATTATAAACGTGCAAATTCAATCCTATTTTTTTTTTTTTGTCAGTTGAGTCATTATCCTTTTACAATTATTTTAATTTAATTCATTTAGCCGGCAAGCATTGACATGGATATTTTTTTAATAATATTTCTTTTTTTATAAACTGCTATTATTGTGGCTAGTGAGGGTCATCAGAGCTCGTCGACGACGGTTTCGCAGCCCCTAACCAGCCTCGCCCAGATCCATGGCCTATCTCACCATGAGCGACGCTGCCCTCACCTAGCTTTGGGCGAGGGCTTCACGGCCCTTGCTTAATGGCTAGCGAGCTCTTGCAACCCTTGCCAAAAGCTTGCTGGCCACTTTAAGTGGGTTTTGAAAAAAAAAGTTAAAAATATTCAAATACTTATAAAAAATTGTTCACTTCACCACCGGTCGGTAAATAGACTGAATGACATAATTGTAAAAGGCTTATAATTTAGCTAACAAAAACAAAAGGATTTAATTACCACAAAGCAAATGGTTTAGAACTTTTTTGGTACGACTAATCCAACCGAATATTAGGCTCATGCTATGATTTCAATGAAGTTAGAACTCCATTAATCATTTTAAAGTACCTCATGCGATTTATAATAGCCTCCGGTTTGATTTGCGGTTTCCCTAATCCCTCGCTAAATAACTTGATCTTTTGTTTGACTTTTTAATGAATTCCCTCTTCAGAAATGTCTTTAGGAAATAATTGGAAGTTTTAGGACGGATTCATGATGAGATCGGTCTTTCTAAACTCATTCTAATTTTACTCTAAACTCATTCTAATAAACTTGGCAGGCCAAAGAATAAGAAGAAGAAAAAGCGCTCAGAAATATGATTATTATTCTGCTATTTGTTATTGTTTTGAAAGTGAAGTATAGCGCGATTATTTTATAAAAGACAGAAGAGACTACAATTGTTGCGAAAGTGAACAATAGCCGGATTATTATTTTATAGATAGAAGAGACCATTATTGTTGCTAAACTGAAATATAGCACGTGATTCACACATTAACCAACTGCAACTACGTTATGTCCCCTAAAACCAGGCATATGTCATGTACTGACGCAATTACAAACATCCTACGATGGGAAAGAATAACATAAAATCAACCTCAATAGGTATTTTATATATTACAACTGACTGAACTTAATCAATTTACTGTGCGCTAACGTTTATTCACTGAGGTTTTCAGAGACGCGTCTGCTAGATTAGATTCGAAAGCAAAAAAAAAAGAGCCCAATTTATCAATTAAGAAACATATACAGACACATAACAGAAACTCGTCTTCATTTTTCATTCAAGAGAAGTATTTTCATGTTTTGCAGTTGTTACTTTTCCTGAATGCAAGACAATAGCCAAAAGAAAGGACACAATAATGAGCAAGGAATCAGGGATTGAATCGGTTGTTGCCGATTCGAAATGTCTGGAACCGGATGAGCGCTGCGGGAGCCACTCAGAACCGGCATGTTCGGTTCAATTCAACTCGAGAATGATGCTTGCCCTTGCAAGGACCTATCATCGCTTCCCAAGAGCAAGCAAGTAAACAATGCTTCTAAAGCCTAAGTCAATGCTTTTAGAGAGAGAGAGAGAGAGAACCTGGAAAGAGGAGGTGGCAGTGCCAAACAAGAAAGAGGGAGGGAATTGGCCTCTGTGGATGGTGGGTTTGGAGCTTGTGAGTGGCAAGAAGAGACCATGTATCAATAGTAGCCCAAGAAGAGGAAGAAGAAGAATAACAGAACGAGCTCGTGATTTCATCATTTTCTTTTTTGGGTTCTGCGGATGAAAATGGGAGGAGCGTGGTGGGGTTCATACAGGCCACGATTGTTGAATCTAACTGTCAACGTCCCCAGGGTTTACATAGTCCTCGACTCTTGGATCTAACTGTCAACGTCCCCTAATAGAATAGCATTTAATTAAACGGGCATCAATTTAATACTAAAATCAATGCAATCGACGTATCGATGCAACAATTATTTATTTAAAATCGCACACTGATTTCAGGGAAAAAAAATTAACACAAGTAAATAATCGACATATGCCGAATCTTATAATAACATAACAGAATCGAAAGAACACAACATAATATTTGTTATCGAAGTTCACGTAAAATTGGACTACGTTTCTGTGCAGAGGCATCTGCAAATCCAATAGACTTCAAAGAAAATACCCTCAAAAAATGCCATCAACAACCAAGTCTTTTTCTACTAAGAGTAGCGGACTGCATGGATTTCCTACACCATCGTACTCTTCTCGTATTATAGCATTTGTAACTCCTCGGTAACCAAGATATACCCATGTGTTTTCAGCCTTCCCCTATCCCTTGACCATTTCCAATGGAGACCGTGCTTATTCTCACTGAATTGCCTTTCAAGTTTGTAGAGTATGAGGGGCTTCAGTGATTTGTGAATAGAATCCAGCCAAACTTCTTAATCTCGACATGCTGTTGAGAAAAATCTTCATTCTGAATATTTTGATTATGATAAAACTATTCTTATTTAGAAAGAATCCGTTTAATGCTTATGAATATTTTGTTGCAGGGTGAACATGTGAACAAAAGCTTATATTGTTCCAAACTTGACAATTAGACTCAAGTGGTAGTCGTCATATATTTGCTTCTAAGATATTAAAAGTCTTTATTTAGATGGAGGAAGATGTTGCCTTTGAAGACTTAATTTTGAGAAGACTTATGTGACATGCCAGCAAGGCCTTTACTGGAGCTCAGAGTCATTGTTTCGGTCTGTTCAGATTCATAGAGTCCTTACTAGTGAAGACTGCTTCTAAATAATGTTCAGATTCTACAACATCTTTCAAATAGATTCTAAAGACTCATGTTCGGTAGGTCTCCAATTTGATTGTCTTATTTATGGAAGTCTATAATTGTTGATTAATAAGATTATTTTCCAATTAGATTAGGAGAATATCTACAATTGGATATTACCTTCTAGGAATAAGGCTTAATATATATTTCAATTAACTATACTTTTGAAAACTGAAGATTTAGATGTATGGGTGACTGAATCTGAAGAGTTCAGATTCAACTCCAACGGCTACCATATCTTTCTAGATACAGTCTCTTCTAATTACGATTGATGGCATCCAATCAATGATTAAAGAGGAATCCTTTGAAGAATTGTCCATTGGCTAGTTTGGGGGTAAAGTAGTATAAAAGGAAGATCCATGGTGACCAGCAGAGGAGATCAGGACATACAATTTCAAAGTGTTTGAATTGTTCAGATTCACATACTTATTCTCAAGAGCTAAATGTCTTATCTTTGAGGGGTTTTGTAAGAGTAATTGAGTGCGATATCTCTTGTAACCTCCATTGATTCATATAGGGGAATCCAGCAATGGGCTATCACCATGGGAGAGTAGACGTAGGCTTACTAAGTCGAATCACTATAAAAATTGGATGCGATTATCTCTTTCTCTAAACTCTTCTTACCATGTTTAGTTCATATGCACGTCATTTTATTGATCCTATTCAGTTTGTGTTTTGAAACTGTTTGAATTTCACATTAAGTTTCAAATCTGTTTAGAATCACCTATTCGATTCCTTTACGTAACATTGCTAGATACAACAAATGGTATCGAAGCAAGTTACTCATTATATTAAAGTGCTTTACTTCTAAGTTAACGATCTACTATGTCTAGCAACAATTTCTCAAGAATAGGTGACTCGCATCACCGCAACAAACCACTGTATTTTGATAGAAAGGATTACAATATGTGGTGCAACAAAATGAAGTGGTTCTTCCAGGCATTAGACGATCTGATGTGAGATGATGTTGTCAATAGAGTAGTTGCTACTATCAATGCAATTCCCTCTTTTGGAAATGAGAATAACAGCAATACAAATGGCACAGCAACGTTGTCGGATATCGAAAAAGCCAAAAAACAAGGACTCGATTCCAAAGTTGCTCATGCATTATTCTGTGCATTCTCCACTCCCCTATATAATCATGTTGCAAAATACGTTATATGGGATATACTTCATGTCAAGTTTCAAGGAACTGATAGAGTGAAAGAAATCAATCTTAGCATTCTGCTAAGTGACTATGAAGTTTTTAAGATGAAGCTTAATGAGTCAATTGCTTGTATGATTGCTAGATTTCAAATACTAGCAAGTAGCCTTGCAAGGCAAGGTGCTCTTGTTACTGAACCAATGCAAGTCAGAAAAATCCTTTAATGACTTACAGATATCTGGAATTACATCAAACCATCGATTATACCTTTATTTGTCAATGAGCTTGTTGAAACTTTACATTCATATGAGATGGAACAAACTAACAAAATAAGAGATTCAATAGGTAAGAAGTTCATTACCTTAAAATTTGAGATCAACTATGAATTGCCATATTCAGAAGATGAAGAAGAGGATGATGAAGAGCTTGCACTCACAGTAAAGAAATTCAAAAAGATGGCTCGAAGAGGTAGAAACTTTAAAAAGGAAGAAATTAATCAAACTGAATGATCAGAGGCAGTCAAGCAACGATAAATAGGAAAGCAAAGATGTAATATGTTTTCATTGTAAAAAAAAAACAGAACACATCAAACTCAACTATTTGCTTCCAAAGAAAGATCAAATTAAGTACGAGAAATATAAAAAATACATTGAAGGCAGAAACTCTCAGTGATTCCTAAGATAGAGAAGATGACTACGTAAGCATATGTCTAATGACAAAGTGAGATTTAGAATCAAACTCAGGTTCGGAATTTGACATCAAGGTACAAAAGAAGAGAAAAAACAAATGGTTTCTGAACAGCGAATGCTCAAGTCACATGACTGTCAATCCATAAAAATTTATTTAACTTTTATAATACAATGGTAGAAGTGTATCTTTTGGGGAAAGTAACAACGAAAAAGTCATTCACAAAAAACTGTGAGGACTGGAAACCTAATGATAAATGATGTTTCTTTAGTCGAAGGACTGAATTGCAATCTTATCTTTGTAAGTCAACTCTGGGACTATGGTTATCAAATTGATTTTCAAGATACAAAATGCTCATGTGTTAGCAAGAACAAGAAGCAGAGTTTCACTTACCTCATGAAACATCTATCTCCTTAATGTTGATTCTAAAGAATTGAAGTGTCTTATATCTATTAAAGATGAATCTGATCTACGGCATAGAAATTTTAGCAATATCAATATCAAGTACATGTCAAAGCTATTTGCCAAGAAGTTGGTTCGAGGTTTACCGTAAAAGAAATTTGAAAAATCAAAACTTTGTTCAGCATGTACTCTTGGTCAATAGGTAATAAGTTCATTTAAACAACTAATCAAGTTACGACTAAACGAGCATTACAGCTACTTCATATGGATATCTTCGGACCTAACAAAACTTTAAGCTTTAGAGGTAAGAAAATCTGTCTCGTGATTGTTGACCACTCAAGATTACATGGGTTTTATTTCTTGTACACAAAAATAATACTTTCTCTCCCTTTTGAAAATTTATTAAGAAAGTTCAGAATGAGAAAGGATATGTTATTTCCTGCAAAAAAAAAAAAATGATCATGGGAGAAAATTTGTAGCACATTTGAGTGTAAATGTTTCTTTCTGAAGAATGCTAATGATCATATTGGCAAGTTTGATAAGAAAGCAGATGAAGGGACATTCTTAGGATATTCAACGACAAGTAAAGCTTACAGAGTTTACAACAAAAAATTTTCATATGATTAAAGAATCAATGAATGTCAAGTTTGATGAGAATATTCAGAATTAGAATGATCGGTCTGAAGCTGCTCAAATTTTCTCAATTCTAACCAGTCAAAGAATTTTTAGGAAATGAAGCTTCAAAAGAAAATATTGCTTCTGAATAAGTTCAAAATCAAGAAATAGATCATTAGACAACAGAAACACCAGTGGAGATACAACATGAATCTGAAGATCCAATTGTTTCTCAAGAGGAAAAGTTTAACAAAAATTGAAAACAAAAATCTAGTCACCCTAAGGAGCTTATTATGGGAAGCTTCGATGGCGGCATCAAAACCCAATCAAAGTTCAAACAAGCAATGAGTAACATATAATTTATTTCAGAATTGAACCAAAAAGAATTGAAGAAGCCCTTGCTGATGAAAACTTATCAACGCAATGTAAGAATCATCAATTCAAGATTAATGATGTATGGGCATTAGTATCAAGACCCATAAATAGTCTAGTTATCGAAACAAAATGGGTATTCAGATGAAGGCAAAGTTGTTAGAAACAAAGTAAGATTAGTGGCAAAGGGTTATTCCCAAGAAGAAGGAATAGACTATGGTAAAAACTATGCACCGGTTGCCAGGTAAGAAGCCATAAGCCTACTACTTGCTAATGCTTGTTACAATGATTTTAAAATTTTTCAAATGGACATAAAAAATGCATTTCTGAATGGGTACATCAAAGAAGAATTTTATGTGAACAACCCATGGTTTTGAAGAATTAAGAGGAAAATATCTCATATATACATGGAAGAAAGCCTTATGCGGTTTAAAGCAAGCATCACGTGCTTGGCACGAAAGGTTAAGTAGCTTTCCATCTGAACAAAAGATTATTAAAGTTAATGTTGACATTACTTTCTTCATTAAGAAGCAGGGTAAGGACATTTTTCTTGTTCAGATTTACATTGATGATATTATTTTTGGTTCTTCTAACGAACGTCTTTGTTAGAATTTTTCAAAAGTAATGTAGGACAAGTTCGAAATGAGCATGATGGGAGAACTAAGATTCTTCCTTGGACTTTAGACAAAGAAAGAAATTTTCATCAACCAAGAGAAATATGCACTGAAAATTGTCAAGAAATTTGATTTGAAAAACTACAAAATACAGAAACTCCAATGTCAACTTCTTTCAAACTTGATAAAGATGAATAGGAAAAGAAGTTGACCCAAAACTTTATGGCAATATAATCGGCTCACATCTATATCTCACAGCTTCGAGACATGACATACTATACATTGTCTACTTTGTGCTAGATTTCAATCAAACCCAAAAGAATCGCATCTCTCAGCAATCAAAAGGATCACCAAGTATATAGAGATATATCCCAAATATGGTTTACGTAATTCTAAGGAATCTGATTTCATTCTGATGGGATATTCAAATGGAGATCTCGCTGGATATAAAATTGACAGGAAAAACACACCTAAAACCTATCAACTTATGGGGAATATGCTTATCTCTTGGTATTCCAAAAAGCAAAAGACGGTTGCCCTCAGTACAACAAAGTAAAATATGTATCTTTTGGAAGTTGTTGTGCTTAAATTATATGGTTAAAACAACAACTGAGGGGATTATGGAGTTGAAGATACCAATGTGGAGATAAAATGTGAAAACACAAGCTCTATTAACCTAACTAAGAGTTTCATTCTTCATTCAAGGGCGAACTACATTGAGATCAATCATCTGTTCAGTTATGATCATGTTCAGAATGGAGATATCCATATTCAGCCTATTACTCGTAGATATATTTATTGACAAACAGTGTTAAAAATAACAATTATGCTTTATAAAATTGGAGTATACTTAAAATTCGAATAACAGTAGTAAATGTGGACAAGCTGTCACGCCTCGAACCCGTCGAGCACGCGTACATCCCACCAAACCGTTGATCTTCAATAACCTCCCAAGATCCCTCGGCTAATCAAATCGTTAATTGAAAAAGAAACAAGATTACAAAAGCCACAAAACTGCTCCATACAATTCCATAATGAGATGACTCATGACAAAGGGTACGTCTTTTTCATAAACTCCTAATACAACTCAGAGATTATGAATCTATCTTCAATACAACATGAAATTCTTAAACCGCCAAAAGGGTAAACCCATTTCTAAACAAATTCTGCTTCATATACACTAATTCTTGTCAACCTTGAGAGTTCATCACCTGAGACCTGAAAAGTTAAGCTCTCATTGAGGTGATATATAAATCTCAATAAGTGAAACCTAACCCTATACCTCCATTCTAGTCCTACCAGACCATACACATATGCCACTCAAATGCAAAATAACAAATAACTCAATGGCACAAGGCGTCACACAATAACAATATCAATTATCAGGCATGGATAATCAGTATAAATAATCATGCTCAATTCCAGGGTCCCAATATGCAATCACATGCACCACATACACCACAGCCACCACTTTCTCATCCATCCACATACTCCTCTGGCATTCCTGCCACCTGACATCGCCGGGGTCATCAGACCAAACAATGTCCACGTACCACTAGGTCATTAGATTAATTGGTACTCTCCAGGCTTAAAGTCACTCAATGCCGTCGGAGTCATCAGACCAATCGGCATTCTCATTCTCATTCAATTTCACCACCCTTTGACACCACCGGGGTCATCAAACCAATTGGTATCCTCAACACCTTTCTCATTGAGATCACAATGCCATCATAACACGCATAATTCAATTCATAAATGATCACCAATCAACCATTTCAATCAATAACTCACTCAGCAATGTCCTAGCATTCAGATAAAGGTTTAGGAGATACTTACCTCTTTAAACAAGCTAGAAATTTCAATTCAAATGACCCTCCTAGGTCAACAAGTTCACCGGCAAGCAGGGCACCCATGGCGTGCCTAGGAAAATCACATCAAAACTCGATTATTTCTCAATTCCTTTGCACAAATATCTCAAAAGCACCAGCAACACCTTATTCTCAAGTCGTCACATTGTTGAGTCAATGACACTAAGCATGCCAATTGTCGTTCTAGTAAGGCAAGTCATCCAAAATCTCAATTCACCAAAACTACCTAATTTGTGTCCCCCACAATCAGGTTTAGTCTCACGAAAACTGTAATTTTTCTGTTGAATTTTTAATTTTTTTTCAAGATATTAAACTTCAAGATCTTACGGACGCGTGGGCGAAAACGGAGCTCAATTTGGATATCGTATGACTTAGAACGACCCAATTCAAAATCGGTGTGCGTTTTGGGAAAATTGGACGGTATATCACGTTTTCACCTCAAACAACCCCTAATTCATCTTTAAACTTCCATTCACCACAAAATCAACATTCCATAATCTCAATCTACAAGTTTATAAAGCTCACCAAGAGTTTCAGAGCAAGAACACCTCTTTTGGTCATTTGATCAGCCCGTTTCTTTCCGGAGCGTAAACGGTCAGAATCTGTCCAGTTTTCCTCATCAATATTCAGCCATGAAAACCCATTTTAACACCATCCAACTTGCAGCCATGGACCTTCAAACCTTAGCATTAGATGTTATGAAGTTCTCCTAAAAAATTTGACGCAAATCGGAGTCTCTAAGAGGTAGAACGAAGACCTTACCTTAGGTCGCATGATTTCTATCCGGTTTTGGTCTAAAGGCTGATCAGGAAAAACCGTCCAACGAAACCTTGAGCTACCACTGTCAAGGACACATCTATCTAGCTCTTAGTGATCGGAGCTCGACGAGGTGACGCCGTATGAGGGCCGACAATCTGACCGAACACTAGGGTAGAATTTTGTCTTCTGGGGCAGTTTTCAGTTGAAGCAGAATGGAGAGGAAATGCAAGGGAATTGATGGGGATGACATACACGGCTGATGATGGTCTTCAAATGGATGTCTCCCACACATAATTGAGGTTAATTGACAAGACTTGGTTTAGTGGGGATAATTAATGCCAAACACATGAGTGAGATGTGGCACTAGTCAAATAATGCAACCTAAGCTTTGACTTATCCTTTGACCCCTTGTATAGCAATTTTCGGCAGCCATTTGGGTAGGAAAAATGTCCATTTTGTCCTTCTTGATTTCTTAAGGCAAAGCAAATAGTCGAGGGGCAAAATGGTAATTTTACACTTTCAGTCCAAACTTCACTTTTCCAATTCAAAATTACCATTTAATGAAACATTGTCAATTCTTGATTAGAATTGAAATTCTCTATTTTCAATTGCCAATTTTGAGCTTCCATTTCATGATCATTTGTCCGTCGATCGCAACTCCAATTTGTCTCGAGCTAACGGGCGGCTTTTGCAAACGTTACGCGTATTGACTTTGTGATTCTCATCACACTGAGGATAACTCAAGTTATAACGGCTTTGGTTGTCATGTAATTACGAGGGTTTATCGCTAGTTCCAACGGCTTTGATCGTCATCGTTCTATTTAGGAAGATTTGCAAATTATACATTGGTTAAGCGGCATCACCCGCGACCCAATTGTATAACGCTAGCATTGTATTCCTTAATCGTTATTTGATTGACTTTATTGGCTCTAAATGTTCCTTCGACAATCCTTATGGTCAAATAGTCATTTCCTTTTTCAAGTTTTCTAGGTCCACGTACCTTGTCATGCGTTAGCCTTTCCCTTTTTGATCAGTTTACTCGAGATTGATCAGATCTGAGTGAGACAAGACTGAAATATATCGAAGATACATTCTCATTCAACAGCCTCAAATGGTAGGAAATTTAGAATGTCACACAAGCTACCTTAAACATACAAACATTGAGTTGACAGAAACACAAAATCTGAGTCAGTAGAAGTTCAAAATATGAGCCTTCAAAAGCACAAAGTTTGAGCCTTCAGAAGCACAAAGTCTGATCCCTAGAATCACAAAGTTTGAGCCTTTAGAAGCATAAAGTCTGAGCCCGAGAAGCACAAAGTCTGAGCCCAAAAAGCACAAAGTCTGAGCCTTGAGAAACACAAAGTCTGAGGCCATCAGAAGCACAAAAGTATTGCAAGAAATGAAATCGATAAAAATACCGAGGCCTGTGTTCGACACAGTTTCCTTAAAACAGATTCGTTCTCTCAAGCACGTGCCTAGAGGTTTTATGAACGCCTGTCTCCCAGGATACAACGGTAAGCAGTGATAGAGGCAAGCACAACACTCCAAAGATTTCGGCGAACTTAAGCAACACGTGAACACTATCGAAACAATGCAAATGTAGAGAATTTGAAAGACATGGAGGAGAGATTTCATTTTTTTTTCTAGTCTTTTTGAAACAGAATGAGAAGCCACCTATTTATAGGCTAAGCGAGGCGTTTTAAAAATAAAGAATAACGGTTAAATAACTCTGTCGTTTAGAGCTGTTATGAATTTAATTATGTAACCACAAAATTATAATAGTCATTATTTATTTAATACCATTAGCATGCCGATAATTAACTTAAGAATGGTTACTTTGTAACGGCTTGAGTTGGCAAAAATTAAAACAGAAGGCAAAAATGGACTTGTTGCAAGACCTACTTTCCGGTCATGCATTCGCGTACGCAGGTCGTGCGAATGTGCCATAGTTTCAACTTGTCGGGCCTTCGTCAGGGTCTAGGATTTGCACTCCCCTGCGCGTGCGCGCAAGGCACAATACTTGTGTTATGATAGTTACCACTCAAAAGGAGTGTAACTACATACACTTCAAGGCATTCTTCCTTTCCAATGTGAGACTAGTGCTTTGTTAATTCCCACTTCCAACTCAATGGGTGTTCTTTGAGAAATAATTTCTCATTTACTCACCTATCAAAATACCTCATATTTTCAATAATCCCCCACATGTATGAAAATTATTTTGATTTTGTCTCTGTGATAGTGCTCAACAAATGAAACCTGCATAAGATAGGTAGGTGTCACCCTTTGAACCTTCCCTTGTGAAAGTATATTAAATTTACCAATTGTCCAGTAGACATGATGTCTTTAAACTGTCATACTTTATTAGTACATGACTCATACACTTCACTCAGGATTCATCTAAACATTTGTTTAGTTCTCATGAGTATGTTTGTTTTGGCCATGAACATCGTCCTGGCTCTGCGAGAGTTTCTAAAGAATTCAGCCCTCAATAATTCTCCTTTGAAGCGGCTCCACTTCTCTTTCACATAGGTGATTACTTAATCTTGAGTAATTAATTTGCTCAACTTAAGAATCATTAAAGCAATAATTGTTATCATTTTTCCTAATAAACCCCCACAATAATTGGGAATATCAAAACACTGATATTTTATAGGAATGGTTTGAGGGATAAACTCCTATAGGGATAGCACTAAGTTCATATAATTAGGTTGTCCCTTTAAACCTAGATCTTGGGATCTCCAGTCAGCTAGGTTGAGTTTTCCTTTATATAAACTTTCTTGTAATGGGCTTCAGTCCCATTCTTATTGTCCATTTTCCAACTAACTCTCTGTTTAACTATTTAGCTAGTGGATCTGCAATATTATCCTTTGACTTTACGTAGTAAATAAAGATAATTCCAGTTGAGAGTAGTTGTCTAATGGTATTATGTTTACGACGTATATGTCTAGACTTACCATTATACATGTTACTCAGTGCTCTTCCAATTGTAGATTGACTATCACAATGTATACAGATCGATGGCACAGGTTTTTGCCATTTTGTAATATCCTCTAAGAAATGGTGCAGCCATTCAGCCTCTTCACCACATTTATCCAAAGCTATAAATTCGGATTCCATTGTGGATTTGGTTATAACAATTTGTTTATAGGATTTTCAAGATACTGCTGCACCTACTAGTGTGAATACATATCCACTAGTAGATTTTGAGTCTTTTATATCAGATATCCAGTTCGCATCACTATATCCTTCTAGAACAAATAGATACCTAGTCTAGTGCAGGCCATGATTCCAAGTATACCATAGGCAACGGAGTACTCTTACTATTGCTTTCCAATAGTCAACACTCAGATTGCTTGTATATCTATTCAATCTACTAACCGTATAGGCAATATCTGGTCTAGTACAACTCATTAAATACATTAAACTCCCAATAATTCTAGAGTACTCTACTTGAGAAATACCCTTCCTCTATTCTTGGATAGATGGAGACTATTGTCTAATAGTATTCTAGCAATACCAGGATCATTCATGTTGAATTTTTCAAGAATCTTGTCCACATAGTGTGACTGGTTTAAAATTAAACATTTAGACGTTCTTGTGATTTATTTCCTAAAATCACATCAGCAAGTCCCATATATTTCATGTCAAATCTTGAATTCAACATATTCTTGGTAGATTTGATCAATCTATCATCAGTATTAGCAATGATTATGTCATCAACATATAGACAAAGAATGACATATCCATTCTTTGTCTCCATAATGTAGACACATTTATCACATTAATTGATTTTAAAATCATTGGTAATCATTGTATTATCAAACTTTTCATGCTACTGCTTTGGCGCTTGTTTTAAATCACACAATGATTTTACCAATTTACAGACTTTCCTTTCTTGTCCTGGAACTATAAAACCTTTAAGTTGTTCCACATAGATTTTTTCATCCAAATCACCATTTAGGAAAGCTGTTTTTACATCCATTTCATGTACTTCTAGATTTCACAATGCTGTAATTGCAAGTATCATCCTAATGGAGTTTATTCTCATGATAGGAGAATAAGTATTAAAGTAATCGAAGCCTTCTCATTGTTTGTATCCTTTGATTGCAAGTCTAGCTTTATATTTATCAATGGAGCTATCTACTTTTATCTTCCTTTTAAAGATCCATTTGGACCCTAAAGGTTTATAATCAGGAGAAAGATCCACTAGCTCCCATGTATAATTCTGCAGAATAGAATCTACTTTGTTTTTTATTGCCTTCTTCCATAGAGGTCCCTCAGAAGAATTCACAGCTTATGTATAATTTAGTGGTTCTTTTTCTACCAAATAAGCTAGCAAATCATTTCCAAATGATTTTTCCACTCTTGCTCTTTTGCTGCGTCTCGATTCATGATTTGGATCATAGCTATCACCATTCATAGTTTAATTTGTTTGTTTGGACGAACTTGATCCATCCTTGGATTTATAAGGATACATCTTCAAAGAATAAAACATTCCTAGATTCCATGATCGTATTCTTGTGTATATCTAGCATGCATAAGAAATCGATATGCATTACTGTTATGTGCATAGCCTATGAAGATACAGTCCACCGTTTTAGGACCTATCTTAGTTTTATTTGGTGTTGGAACAATCACTTTTGCATGTCACTCTTGCACGCGTAAGCATTTGCAGGATGATTTCCTACATTTCCATAGCTCATAAGGGGTTTTATCCTCTTTCTTTCGAGGTACCTTATTTAAAAGGTAATTGCATGACAAAATAGCTTCACCCCACATATTTTGAGGTAAGTCTGAACTTAGTAACATCGCATTCATCATTTCTTTAAATGTGTGATTTTTATATTCAACAACACCATTTGATTGAGGGGAATAGGGCGCAATTATTTCATGTATAATTCCGTGTTGAGCACAGAATTCATCAAATGGTACTTCATACTCACCGCTTCTATCATTTTTCAATCTTTTGATTTTCTTATCAAGTTGATTTTCAACTTCATTCTTATAGAGAATAAATTTTTCTAAGGCTTCATCTTTGCTTTTAAGAAAATACACATAGCAGTATTTAGTGCTATCATTGATAAAGGTAAAAAAATATTTATTACCACCTCTTGTTTGTATGAATTTCAAATCAAAAACATCAATGTAAATCAATTCATGGGGTACGCTGCTTCTATCAATCGATTGAAGCGATTACTTCGTTAATTTTGTCTCAACATAAATTTCACATTTGTGTTTTGAATCAATTTGGAATGAGGGTATATATTTCAAGTTAATTAATCTACACAATGTATCATAATTAACATGCTTGAGTCTACCATGCCATAAATTTGAAGACTCGAGCATATAAATGGAAGACTTATTATCTTTATTGATAATTGTCACGACATTAAGCTTAAAAAGCCCATCAGATACATATCCCTTCCCCACATACAATGCTACTAGCATATGGATTCAACCTAACAAAAGGTTTTGGTAAATATGGTCAAGGAATCATCGTTTCTCTACAGTTAAAGTCCAAAGAGCATAAGACAGGCTTGGGATATCATAATACTCGCATCGGTGATTTTACCCCTAATACAGCAGGCCAAGGCCGAGGCAAAAGCCATGGACGCTAAAGAAACCAAAAGGATTCATTCATTAGTTCTTCAGCTTGGAAAGACAAATATAATATGTTCATCAGCCCTTTGAACGAGTATTTTAGTAAATACTCCAGGTTATTGTCAGAAGAAGGAATAACTCCCTCAGGAGAAATAGATCTAACAAACCCTTTTCTGGGAGATGACTCTGTGAACGTCATCATAGAGTGCCTGGATGATAAAGCCACTACTTTTGAGTAAAGAAACCTCTTCTTTGCTTTTAATTCTGCACTTAAATTCTTGCCTTTCTTTGCACCTCTCATTTTTGTTGTTTGAGGTGAGTGTAGGAAAATGCCTTTGGATTTATGACCATTGGTCCAAACAGCATAACTTGTAATGCGATCCATTTTTGCATTCAATAAAATACAAAAATTTTATCAAGGACATATAGAACCACAAATCAGCCTGATGATGATACTAGCCTTCCGTATGGGAAGTTTGAGGCCCGGTTTGCCGTATGATTCTTGATTTTCAAAAGATTTCTAAGGAACAAGAATGTCTGAGGATATGAGGACTAGTTTCATTTATGCATGCACTTATTTTAAAATCTCTTTGAAAGTAATTTTCACACTCATATATCACATTTTTATATGAAATAGAGACTAACCATGTTCATGACATTTCAGGTATATTAGCTCGAACATGCATACTAGGTTATTGTGCGAACCCGACCATTAATGTGATTATTCCTGCAATATTGAGGAAGACGAAGATGAGGGTTATGCGGCTATCCGTAGAGAATGGAGTGTCTTCGAAAAGTCGACACCTCTCACTTCATAAGAGCCAGTAGACATTAACTTGGATGATGCTGCAAATGTCAAAGAAGTCAAGATTGGTGGACATCTATCATGAGCTAAAAGACTCAGATTCACATAATTACTTAAGGAATATAAGAATATTTTCGTGTGGTCAAACATCGATATGCTAGGTTTGGATCCCAGAGTTGTGGAACATGCGTTACTCACAGATCCTAGTGTTAAACTGGTGAGACAAGGTAACAGACGGATGAAAGCTGAGTCAGAAAATAGAATTAAAGAAAAAGTAATGAAACTTCTTAGAATGAGCTTTATTGAAGCTATCTCATATTCAGATTGGATCACAAACATAGTCAACGTTATGAAAAAAGATGGCTAAGTCCGGATCTGTGTGGATTATCGGGACTTGAATAGAATAAGCTCAAAAGATGATTTCCCACTTCCCCACATTGATGTGCTGGTAGATAGTACGGTAGGATACGAATTATTCTCATCCATGGATGAATTCTACAGATATAACCAGATCCTCATGAAAAATGAGGATAAGCCGAAAACTGTATTTACCACCCCTTGAGAAAATTTTTGCTATAAGGTTATGCCTTTTGGACTAAAGAATGTTGGACAACTTATCGGAAGGCAATGATCACCCTATTTCGTGACATGATCCACAAGGAAATTAAGGTATATATCGATGATATGATTGCTAAGTCCAAGAAAGAACAAGATCACATTCAAGTATTAAGAAAACTATTTGAACGATTGCAAAAATACAAGTTGAGGCTGAACCCTAACAAAGGTCGGTTTGGGGCAAAATTTGGGAAATTTCTCGGATTCATGGTCAGCAATAGGGGAATTAAGATTGACCCTTTGAAAATTCAAGTTATTCGTGACCTAGCAACTTTCTCAACGGTGAAAGAAGTAAGAAGTTTTTTAAGGAGATTAAACTACATCTCCAGATTGATCAATCAATTATCGGATGTGGTTAAAGCAATTTTCAAACTACTCAAGAAGGGGTATGAAAGTGACTTGGGATACAGAATGCAGTCAGGCCTTCCAAAAAATCAAAATTTATCTAGTCACTCCACCAGTACTAGTGCCACCCATCCCAAGTCACCCATTGACCTTGTATGTGACTATACATCAAGAATCTTTGGGAGCCTTACTTGCTCAAACAAGCCATGTGGATAGTAAGGAAAGAGCAATTTACTATCTGAGTAAGAAATTCACCTCATCATAAGCGAATTATGTGCCTGTCGAGAGGGCTTGTGTAGCAACAATGTGGGTACTTCGCAAATTGAGGCAGTATACCATACACCACCATATTCATCTGATGGTAGAAAATGACCCTATCAAATGGCAAGTGATGTTGTCTGAATTTGATATCAAGGGCTCTCTACAAAAATCTGTAAAAGGGAGAGCCATAGCCGATGTGTTGGCAGAAAATTCTCAAAATTGTACATCTTTTGGACAGACAAAAGTGGAAGATCAAGTTTTGAATCTGACAGAAGACAAGTGAGTCATATTTTTCGATGGTGCCGTTAATCTATTGGGAGCTGGCACATAGGCAGTACTAATATCCCCTAATGGTCAACATTATCCTGTCGCAGCAAAACCAACTTTCCCTTGCACCAATAATATTTCAGAATATGAAGCATGCATTCTAGGCCTACAGTTAGCCATCTCCATGGAGGTACTTAAACTGCAGGTTTGTGGAGATTCTATACTCATTATTTTTTAGACATAGGAAGAATGGAAAACAAAGGACACAAAACTTATCATTATCATGAGTACTTTGAAGAGTTGACACTTAAGTTCAAAGAAGTGTCATTTGAATACTTGTCAAGATTGCATAACCAATAAGCAGACGCGTTGGCTACGTTGGCCTCAATGTTGCAAATAATCGATAGATTAGAAATGGAGCCATTAAGGATTGACATAATCAGAAAACCAGCTTATTATATGATAGTCAAAGAAGAACTCGATAGAGAGCCATGGTACCATGATATTAATAATTATTCCTTGAAGAAAGAGTTTCCTAAAGGATGCCAAGCAGGAGACCGAAGATGTGACATTCTGATTTTCCTGTCATTTCAAGACTTATCAATGAGAATGTATCTAACGATATATTTCAGTCGTATCTCACTCGGATCTGATCAATCTCGAGTTAACTGACCAAAAGGGAAAAGTTAACGCGAGACAACGTACGTGGATCTAGGGAACTCAAATAGAAAACGACACTTTGACCATAAGGATTGTTGAGGGAGTATTTGGAACCATTAAAGGCTGATCTAAGAACGATTACGGAATGCGTTGCTAGCGTTATACGATTGGAGTGCGGGTGATGCCGCTTAACTAACGTATAATTTACAAAATTTTTCTAAATCGAAAGATGACGATCGAGACCTTCGGAACTAATAATAGACCATCGCAATTACATGACAACCAATGTCGCCATGAACTGATGAGCCCTAAAAGTGATGAGAATCACAAAGTCGATACGCGTAACGTCTACAAAAGCCGCCCGTTAGTTCGGGATAGTCTAAGATTACATTTGACAGAAAAATGGCCTAGAGACGAGTCTCAAAATTGAAAAATAGAAAATCAAGAATTTCAACATTTTAATAAAATTGGACGTCGCTCCATTGAAGAAAATTTGAATTAGAAAAACGACATTCCGAACGACGAGGGTAAAATTACCATTTTGCCCCTCAAGGATTGGCTTTGTGTTAATAAATGAAAGATGGCATTTTGGTCATTGACCTATCCCCCAAGGTTGCCGAAAATTGGAAGAAATAATGGCCATTGGATGATTAAATGATGGATATAAGGACAAGTGTCAATAGATGGTTAAGTGGCATTAATTACTAAATTTTTTACCTACCATTCTTTCTAGTTGATGAATCAAAATTGGGGTATAGCCTCTCTTCTCCTCCCTTCAGTCGAAACACCCCCCTCAACCATCTTCTTTCTTCTTCTTTTTCGTTCTTTACCTTCTTCTTCACCGAGACCACTCGATCGAATGGCCGCCGCTCCTTCGTCGTTCTCGACCGCCACACCCGGTGACCCTCCGACCTTATGCCGACCATCGGCCTCTACCTCAGCCTCTCGCAAAAAACTTCCAGTTGGAAGCTCGGCCATTGGAGTTTTAGAGCTCTTGCCAGCCATTTCCCCAAAATTGGACAAATTTAAGCGAAATCGAGGGTAAGTCTTCGTTTAGCCTCGTTAGGACTTTGATTCGCTTCAAATTTTAGGTGGTGATTTGTAGACATATAGTACACTTGTATATTGAGCTGAGGTAACAAGTTTTGATGATGAAATGGTGTTGAGTTCGTGAGCAGAATCTGACCAGCGGTAGGACTCGAAGAACTGGGACTGTTTTGGGACTTCCGAAGGTCTACTAGCCCTCATATTTTCGGTGAGGCTCTATTAGACATAGTACTATATGTTAGCAAGTGAATAAGATGATAAATGGAGGTTTGAGGATGAATTATGGACTGATTAGTTGGGTTTAGGGCAGAATTGAAAAGTCCCCTATTTCGATTTGTGCAATTTGAGTTCTTGAGGGTTGTTCGGGCTGTCGTCAAGTCCTAATTTTATTGTTGAGGCATACTAGGATGTCAATTGATATGTTATTGAGGTATATACCTTGTGATTTGACGAATTAGATGAGAAAATTGATGAATTGAATGGATTTCCTTAGGTCGCGCGGCTGACTTTTTATTGGACTACTAGGACAAATCCTTGGAGTATTTGGGAAGGATATTTTTGCTAAATTAAGCCTAAGGTAAGGAGTTCCTAAAACTTGGTTAGGAGGATAGGCCTCTACTGGATGAATTGGGGTAGAATTAGCTGAATTTTCTTGAATTTTTCGTGTGATTGTTCAATGTCAGTCATTGATGTCTAGCAAATGCGAGTATGTTGATTTAATGCATGTGCCTTGTATCGAATGCCATTTTGCGAGTGATGAATTTGTTGCCTCGCATGTTGTAGACTCTTACCTCGATGAATGAGTTTGTACTCGATCATGAAGTCTTGAAATGGAAAGGAATTTGACATGTTGGAGAACTTTGATACCCTTATGCGTTGAGACGCGTGGTCAAAATGACTAATATCCTAATTCGTAAAAACGCAGGATGAGATTGCATATGTGTCGACACAGGCCTTAAATGACATTGAAAACCTGATGCGTTTAACGCGGGTTCATGTTTATGATGGTCTGAGGCGTAATGACGTGGACCAAGCTTGAGGCGTTTGGACGCGGGCGAGAATTATGAAACAATTCTGGAGGATGGAATGTACGACTTGACCTTGTGTTTACATGCTTGACTTGAGCTATAAATTACGTTAATATGCTTGTATGATTATCAACCATTTATTTCTATATGGCATGTTATGACTGATGATTGCCTTACTTTGATGAGAGTGTTCTTGTTTATTGGTTGCATTTTTCTGGGTGTATTATCAGCCTAACCTAGAGTTAGGACTTATCTTAATGAGATCTAAATCTCACCTCGTCGTGGGACCTCACTCTTTCAGACTCCAAACCCTGAAGATGCTACCGACATATTTAGGCGATCCGAAAGAAATGACCGCCTATTTTGATGAGTTTCCTAATGGTCGGGGTATCGTTTATGTGAGGAAGTGTATAGTTGTATGGGTCAACGAGCGAGGTAAAGACTAGAAACCATATAGGTTTGAGGGTGCGGGCGAGACAGATGCGTCTAGTGGTTCGACCTAGGGGTTTCCTGACTTAGTAGCTTTTTGCAGGAAGCTTTTGGGGACTTAGATTTTGAATGTCTTTTTGTTGAGTCTCGATTGCCCCAATCCGTCAGTAGGATTAGCTTATCGGCACTTTTGTATGAACTCTTGCTGATGTTTATATTTATGTTCTCGTTATTCAGGTTTCCATTGGCTCACGTATGAAGGGATTGTATATTTTTCGTTTCCACATGCTTGTTTACATTATGCATCTCTCGACAAGTCAGTCCTGGGCCTCGAAAGGACTAGGAAGGAAGTTAAGTGTTAGTGCTTTAGGGCGCGCGGCGTGACATCTTAGCTTGTTTGGTATCAGAGCAAGGTTGGCTCGATCCAATTTGATTGAGGATTGATGTAATAAGGGAGAATAAGTTGAGACTGATTGGGTAGCGAGACCTTAGGAGACTCATTAGAGTTAGGCACGAAATGCATGATATATGAATTGGCACATGTGGTTGACATGTGGAATTGGCATGATTGTGTAGTTTTGCGAAGGTCAAGCTTTGTACTTAGCACTGAGAGTCATTCCTGAATTTCAGCTTGCTGAGTAAATGAGTATAGTTGGTTATGGTGAATCGCTAAATTCAATGGAATTGAATTGTAGTTGCGATTCTCTGATTGAAGTATCTTTGAAAAGTATTATGTAGAAGGTTGTTTTGTTGTGATTGCTATTTTTAAGGTATAATTTAGCATCGCTGGACTTGACTAGATGAGTAAGTTTCTAATTCCATGGTAGAATTATAGTGGTTCAGGTGTAGTTAGTGTGGACAAGATGAGCCATCCGTCCAGAAGGCCTAGAAGACCTAGGAGTAGAGCTTCTAGCTCGAGACCGCCTATGGCGGAAGACCCAAGGATGGATGGAATATTGAGAGCACTAGAAAGAATTGGCGATCTCATTGATAAGTAGACCCAGGACAAGGATGTTGCCATTACTCAAGCCATAAGAGCTACTATAGCTGTTGTTAACACCAATAACGGCAACAAGGGAGGTAATGGGAACAACAGTGACAATGACCAAGGCAACGAAGTAGACAATGCCCAGGAAGAAGGTGTTGCGGTTAGACAAATGGGCCAACTGGTTGAACAGTCTATTAAACTGAAGCCAACCTAGTTCGACGAAACTGGAGATCCTGAATTGGCACCGAGGTGGATAGAGAAGCTTGAGAAAGCTTTTGGGGTTCTGAAGTGCATGGAAGAAGAAAATGTGTTGTTGGCAATGTACCAGCTGGAAGGTACTGCTAATGACTGGTGGAGTGCGATTAAGAACGGAGTATTCCCGGAGGGAACGGCCTTGACTTGGAATGCTTTTACTACGGCATTTAATGACAAGTATTTCTATGAGACGTCGCGTGAGAGAAAGCATGTGGAATTTCTAAAGCTACACTAGAATCATCTGAAGATTGACTAATACGAAGCCGAGTTTGCTAGATTGTCCAGATACGCACCCAGATCAATGGAGAACTAGCTGGAAAAGGCACGGAGGTTTCGAGATGGGTTGAGGCCCGAGCTCCGCAGTTAGATAGTGGTTCTAAACTTGATAACTTACAAGGAAATTTATGAACGGAGACAAATGATCGAAAGAGATATGAAGGAGAGGATGACCGCATTTGGATCACAGTTTAGCTTATTCAGAGATAATCGCCAGACCAGTAAAAGACCTATGGTTGGCAACAGACGCTTTGTCCCTCTAGTAAGGAAGAATATAGGGAAGCCGTCGCATCAAGTAAATTGGAACTGCCGCCTCTGTGGCAAGAGGCATGGTAACGGACCCTGTCCGGCTAAAATCGTGCGTGCTTTCAAGTGTGGTCAGATGGGTCATCAAATGAGAACTTGCTCCAATCAAGTTCCAGTGACTGTACCTCAAGGGCAACGACCACAGGTAGAACCATCAACTACAGTCCCCAGAACGATCAGAATCGACCCCCAGCTTAAGGAAGGGTTTATGCGATGGCGCGCAAGGAAGCAAAAGAAGCGCCTGGTGTGGTCACAGGTATGATTTATTTATGTGACCAAGCCGCTTATGTGTTGTTTGATCCTGGCGCTTCGCACTCTTTCGTGTCTGCTCAATTTGCTGATTTGGTCAATATGAAGTTGAAACCGTTGAGTGTGATGCTGCATGTTGCCACCCTGTTAAAGGAAAATGTGTTGGTTTCATTAGGCTGTGCAAATTGTAAGATAGTAATCTGTGGTAGCGAATAGAGTATAGATTTGGCTGTGTTGCCTATGTATAACTTTGACGTGATTATTGGGATGGACTGGTTGGGTAAGCAAAGGGCAGTAGTCGATTGTGGTAGTTGAGTAATCCATTTTTATCAGGATGGCCGCCCTAATTTTGAATTTGGAGGAAGTCGAGGAGGAACCTCGATTTCTTTAGTCTTATCGCTTGAAGCGACAAAGCTGATGATCGAAGGATGTCAAGCTTACTTAGTCGCAGTTATGGATATGACTGCCGTGGAACCTGAATTAGAAAATATTCCTGTAGTGCGTGAATTTCCTGATATTTTTCTCCAAGAATTGTCAGGATTGCCACCGGAGTGAGAAATTGAATTTGTGATCAAGTTAGCTCCCAGAACTGAGCCAATCTCGAAGGCACCTTATAGGATGTCCTTATCGGAACTGAAGGAATTAAAGGTGAAAATGCGAGAATTGTTAGATAAGGGATTTATTCGATCGAGTGCGTCACCATGGGGAGCACCAGTGTTGTTTGTGAGGAAAAAGGACGAATCCTTGCGCTTATGCATTGATTATAGCCAGTTGAATCAAGTAATTGTGAAGAATAAATATCCACTGCCAAGAATTGAAGATTTATTCGATCAACTGCAAAGACTTTTGGTATTCTCTAAAATAGACCTGAGGATCGACTATACTCAGTTGAGAATTAAGAAAGATGACATACCGAAGACGGCTTTTAGGACAAGGTATGATCACTACGAGTTCACCGTTATACCTTTTAGATTGACCAATGCTCTAGCTGCATTTATAAATTTGATGCATCGGGTGTTCAAGGAATTCTTGGATAGATTTGTTATAATCTTTATCGATGATATTCTAATCTACTCAAAGAGCGACGGAGAGCATGAAAGGCATCTAAGGATCGTCTTGCAGACTTTGAGAGAGCATTCGCTTTACGCTAAGTTTAGCAAATGCGAGTTCTAACTGAATAAAGTAACATTTCTTGGTCATGTAGTATCTGGAGAAGGAATTGCTGTAGACCCTACAAAGATTGAAGCCGTTATGAATTGGCCTAGAATGACTATGGTGACGGAAGTCCGAAGTTTCCTAGGACTGGCTGGTTATTACCGACATTTTATGGAGAAGTTTTCATCCATAGCCATTCCATTAATGAGGTTGACTAAGAACTAAACTAAGTTTGAGTGGACGGATAAGTGTGAAAGGAGCTTCCAAGAGCTCAAGCATTGGTTGACGACTGCAGTAATATTGATGATTCCATCAGGACCTGGATGCTATGTGATATATAGCGACACTACGCTAAAAGGACTGGGTTGTGTATTAATACAGCATGGAAGAGTGGTCGCCTATGCGTCATGACAACTGAGACTGCACGAGATGAACTACCCAACTCATGATTTGGAATTGGCTGCAATTATCTTCGCTTTGAAGATCTAGAGGCATTATTTGTGTGGCGAAAAGTTTCAGATTTATACGGATCACTAAAGCTTGAAGTATCTCTTTTTCTAGAAGGAACTAAATATGAGACAACGTCGATGGATGGAACTGCTTAAAGACTATGATTGCGACATCCTGTATCATCCTGAGAAAGCAAATAGAGTCGCGGATGCACTCAATCGGAAATCAAGCATTGCTTGTCTGTTGGTTAAAGGTTGGTTGTTGCTCGAAGAATTAAGGGATTCTAAATTCAACTTGGAAGTTTGTCAACTGTCTAGTTTAGTAGCAACTTTGAGAATAAAACCTGAGATCCAAGAAAGGATAAAAGCCTTATAGCCTACGGACCCAAAAATTCAGAAGATCCTCGAAATGGACGCAACAAAAAGGAAACCAAAATCCAAGTGTTAGAGGATGGAGTTTTGAAATTTCGAGAGCGTCTATGTGTACCTAAGGATGAAGAGCTTAGGGAAAAGATCCTATTTGAGGCTCACCGAAGTAATTACAGTATCCACCCAAGTAGCACGAAAATGTACCAGAACCTATGTCAACATTATTGGTGGAACGAGATGAAAGTAGACGTGGCTAAATATGTGGCAAAGTGCCTGACGTGTCAGCAGGTAAAGGCACAACACTATAAGCTTGGTGGATTATTTTAACCATTGGAAATTCTTGAATGGAAATCGAAACACGTAACGATGGATTTCATGATGGGATTACCAAGGAGCCAAAGAGGTCACGATTCAATTTGGGTAGTCGTGGACAGGTTGACCAAGTCTACACATTTCATTTCGGTACAAAAGGACTTTGCGATGGACAAGTATGCCGAGCTATATATGCGTCACATAGTACTGGTGCATGGAGTACCGATGATGATTACATCAGACCGAAATCCTAAATTCACGATGAACTTCTGGAAGAGCCTTCTAGATGCCATGGGAACTCGACTACAGTTCAATATAGTGTATAATCTGTAAAAGGATGGACAATCCAAGAGAACGATTCAGATGCTCGAAGATATGTTACAAGCGTGTGTCATAGACTTTAAAGGTGGATGGGAGGATCAGCTACATTTAGTAGAGTTCGCGTATAACAACAGTTATCAGCAGAGCATTCAAATGACACCTTTTGAAGCGCTTTATGGAAGAGCCTGCAAAACCTTGATTTGCTGGGATGAAGTTGGAGAGAGAAGTATTATGGGACAGAGTTGGTGGAGCAATCAGTGGAGGCTGTGAAGATAATACGAGATAGGTTAAAGACGACACAGAGTCGTTAGAAAAGCTATGCCAACAAACAATGCAAATCCCTGGAGTTTCAAATTGGCGATCATGTTTTCCTTAAAGTTTCATCGATGCGAGGACTATCTCGGCTCGGAAAGAAAGGAAAATTGAGTTCAAGGTACGTAGGTCCTTTTGAGATTTTGAAACGGATTGAAACTTTGGCCTACAGACTGGCCTTATCGCGTAGTTTGTCTCAAGTACACAACATCTTCCATGTATCCATGCTAAGGAAGTACGTGCCAGACTCGACGCACGTGCTAGATTATGAGACTATCAAAGTAGATGACAGGGTGTCATATGTGGAAAAGCCAATCAAGATTGAAGATTGAAAGGAGCAAGTTATGAGAAATAAGACGATTCACTAGTCAAAGTAATTTGGGAGCACCACGGGACCGAAGGCGCTACGTGGGAAAGCAAAGAAATGATGGGGCGTCAATACCCCCATTTGTTTGGATAGTGGGGTTTATTGTAAATTTCGATGACGAAATTCTTGTAAGGGGAGAAGAGTAGTGACATTCTGGTTTCCCTGCCATTTCGAGACTTATCAATGAGAATGTATCTAACGATATATTTTAGTCGTATCTCGCTTGAATTTGATCAATCTCGAGTTAACTGACCTAAAGGGAAAGGCTAACACGAGACAAGGTACGTGGACCTAGGGAACTCAAATAGGAAATGACACTTTGACCATAAGAATTGTCGAGGGAGTATTTAAAACTATTAAAGGCCGATTTAAGAATGATTACGGAATGCATTGCTACCGTTATACAATTGGAGTGCGGGTGATGCCGCTTAACCAACGTGTAATTTGCAAAATTTTCCTAAAATGAACAATGACGATTGAGACCGTCGAAACTAGTAATAGACCCCTTGCAATTACATGATAATCAAAGTCGCCATAAATTGATGAGCCCTAAGCGTGATGAGAATCATAGAGTCGATACACGTAACGTCTGCAAAAGCCGTTCGTTAGTTCGGGATAGTTTGAGATTACATTTGACAAAGAAATTGGCCCAGAGATGAATCTTGAAATTGGAAAATAGAAAATCAAGAATTCCAACATTTTAATCAAATTAGACGTCGCCCCATCGTAGAAAATTTGAATTAGAAAAACGAAGTTTCGGACTACGAGAGCAAAATTACCATTTTACCCCTCAAGGATTGGCTTTGTATTAATAAATGAAAGTGGGCATTTTGGTCATTGACCTATCCCCCAAGGCTATCGAAAATTGGAAGAAATAATGGCCATTGAATGATCAAATGATGGATATAAGGACAAGTGTTAATAGATGGTTAGATGGCATTAATTACTAAACTTTTTACCTGCCATTCTTACCAGTTGACTAATCAAAATTGAGGTATAGCCTCTCTTCTCCTCCCTTCAGCCAAAACACCCCCTCTACCATCCTCTTTCTTCTTCACCTTCATCTTTGCCGAGACCGCTAGACAGAACCGCTGCTGTACCTTCGCCGTTCACGACCGCTAGGCCCAGCAACCCTCCGACCTCGTGTCGACCACCAGCGTCTGCCTTAGCCTCTTGCCGACAACTTCCAGGTGGAGGCTCGGCCATTGGAGTTTTGGAGCTCCGGCTAGCCGTTTCCTCAAAACTGGACAGATTTAAGCGAAGTCGAGGGTAAGTTTTCATTTAGCCTCGTTAGGACTTCGATTCACTTCAAATTTTCGGTGGTGATTTGTAGACATATAGTACACTTGTATACTGAGCTGAGATAATAGGTTTGGTGAAATTTGATGGAGTTTTGATGATGAAATGGTGTTGATTCCGTGAGCAGAATCTGACCGGCGGTAGGACTCGAAGAACCGGGATTGTTTTGAGACTTCCGGACGTCGGCTCGACCTCAAAGTTTTGGTGAGGCTCTATTAGACATAGGACTATATGTTCGCAAGTGAATAAGATGATAAATGGAGGTTTAAGGATGAATTATGGATTGATTAGTTGGGTTTAGTGCAGAACCGAAAAGTCCCCTGTTTCGATTTGTAAAATATGAGTTCTTGAGGGTTGTTCGGGGTGTTGTCAATTCTTAATTTTATCGTTGAGGTGTACTAGGGTGTCAATTGATATGTTATTGAGGTATATACCTCGTGGTTTGACGAATTGGACGAGAAAATTGATGAATTGAATGGATTTCCTTAGGTCGCGTGGCTAACTTGTTATTGGACTACTAGGTCGAATCCTTGGGGTGTTTGGGAAGGAGATTTTTGCTAAATTAAGCCTAAGGTAAGGAGTCCCCAAACCTTGGTTAGGAGGATAGGCCTATACTAGATGAATTGAGTTTAAATTAGGTGAATTTTCGTGAATGTATCGTGTGATTGTTCAATGTCAGTCATTGTGGTCTGGCGAATGCGAGTATGTTGATTTAATGCATGTGCCATGTATTGAATGCCATTTTTGTGAGTGATGAATTTTTTTCCTCGCATACTGTGGGCTTTTAGCTTGATGAATGAGCTTGTGCTCGATCATAAAGTCTTGAAATGAAAAGGAATTTGGCATGCTTGAGAACTTTGATACCCTGATATGTCGAGACGCGGGGTCAAAATGGCTAATATCCTGATGCATAAAAAATCGGGATGAGATTGTATATGTGTCGACACAGACCTTAAATGACATTTAAAACCTGATGCGTTTAACGTGGGTTCATGTTTATGATGGTCTGAGGCGTAATGACGTGGATCCTGCCTGAGGTGTTTAGACGGCGGCGAGAATTATGAAACAATTCTAGAGGCTGGAATGTACGACTTGACCTTGTGTTTACATTCCTGATTTGAGCTATAAGTTATGTTGATATGCCTGTATGATTATCAACCATTTGTTTCTATATTGCATGTTATGACTGATGATTGCCTTACATTGATGAGAGTGTTCTTGTTCATTGGTTGCATTTGTTTGGGTGTACTGTCAGCCTAACCTAGCGTTAGGACTTATCTTAATGAGATGTAAATCTTACCCCATTGCGGGGCCTCACTTTTTCAGACCCCAAACCCTAAAGATGCTACCGACGTGTTTAGACGATCCAAAAGAAATGACTGCCTATTTTGATGAGTTTTCTGACAGTTGGGGTACCATTTATGTGAGGAAGTGTACAGTTGTATGGGTTGATGAGGGAGGTAAGGACTGGAAACCACATAGGTTCGAGGCTGGTTCCGTAAAATAGGTGAAGTCACTACCGATTTGTTGAAGTCTACAGAGGTACCTCGAGGAGCCGTACCTAGCTAGTGTCATTCTACTCGGGATTCGGTGGAGATAGAGGTGTCCGCAACTGGATCGAGGAATAAACCTGAGAAGACCCTTACCCTGGAAGACACCGATGAGGTGATAGAGTGTGACATTTTGATTTCTCGGTCATTTTCAGACTCATTAATGAGGAGTATATCTAGAGACGTGTCTTAATCATATCCCGCTCGAATCTGATCAATTTGAGTAGACTGACCAAAAGGGAAAGGCTAACGTGAGACAAGGTACGTGGATCTAGGGAACTCGAATAGGAAATGGCGCTTTGACCATAAGAATTGTCGAGGGGACATTTAAAACCACAAAAGGCCGATCTAAGAACGATTAAGGAATGCATTGCTAGCATTATACGATTGGAGCGCGGGTAATGCCGCTTAACCAATGTATAATTTGTAAAATTTATCATAAATCGAATAGTGACGATCAAGACCAAAGGGACTAGTGATAGACCCTCACAATTACATAACAACCAAAGTCGCCACAAATTGACGAGCCCTAAATGTTATATGAATCGCAGGGCCGATACGCGTAAAGTTTGCAAAAGTCGCCCGTCGGTTCGGGATAGACTGGAACCACGTCTAATAGAGAAAATGATTAGAAACGAGTCTTGAAAATTGAAAATGGAGAATCAAGAATTCCGACGTCAGGTTTGGATTGGCCATCGCCTTATCGAAGAATATTGGAATGAGAAAAATGACATTTTAGACGTTGGGGGTAAAATTACCATTTTGCTCCTCAAGCTTTAGCCTTGCTTGAAGGCATTTTGATCTTTAGTATACCCCCCAAGGCTGCCGAAAAAGAGAAAGGATCATTGCCATTGGATGAAGCTTGATTGACACTTAGGACAAGTGTCGATAGATTAGGTAAAGAGTGGTCATGTCCACTTTTTTCCAACTACCATTCAACCCATTGACTCTTGAAGATGAATATAGCTCTTTCTCTCTCTACTTGGCTGGCCATTCACTCTTCATCTTCATCGAGACTTCTTCTTCCTCTTCCTCTTCTTTGCCGCTCGACCGACTGCTTTTGTCCCTCCCATTCGCTGCCACCGACGACCACTTTCGACAACCTTTAGCTGGCGAGCCAACCATCCACACCTAGCCCGGCCTCTTGCCGACATCCTCGAAGTGGAAGCGAGTCGTTTGATCCACCGAAGAGCTCCGGCCAGCCATTCTCTCGGAAGTCGACGGAAACGATCGTAGCTGGAGGTATGCTGCTGTTAGGACTCCGTAGGGCCTCTTAACGTTCGAATTTTTCAGCCAAATTGTGTGGAAATATATGAGACTCATATACTAAGTTGTGGTAAAAATTTGGGCCGAATTTACTGGAGGATTGATGATGAAATGGTGTCGCCTTTGATAGATATAAACTGCCAGTTTGTAGGCTTGGGTGAACCTGCGACTTTCAAGGTGTTTCCGGCGACGACTCGGCCCTAAATCTTCGGTGAGCTTCCTAAATCCTTAGATCTACATGTTAGCAAGTAGATTAGTGAATAAATGATAGATTCAGAGTAGTTTTAGGGCTGGAAAATCTCGATATGCATAGAACCGAAAATAGCCCAGTTCGGTTCTGTGCGAACCGATTTTGTGGAGGCTGTTAGTTGTTGTTTTGAGTCTCAAATTCATCAATGAGACATGTTAGGATGTTGAGGAACGTGTTAATGAGATTGATGATCCATGGATTGGTGATTGGGCAAGACAAAATTGATGATTGATTGGAATTTCATAGGTTGCGTGATGGATTTGATTCTTGGACTACTTGGCCGAATCTTTGAGGCTCTTGGAAGGAGAAATTTGTGACATTAAGCTTGAGGTAAGGGAACCCTAAACCTAGGATAGGAAGATTGAACTCAATTGGGTGATTCGTACGGTAATTTGATTGATTTTGAGAAACTTTAATGAGATTATTCCTTGTGTGTCCTAGGACGACATAGAGGATTGAACGTACGATAATACTTGTGCTTTATATTGACTACCTTGTTTGTGCATGAGTTGCACTTGGCCTTGTGTGCATGAATCGTGATTGTGGCATAATAGAGACGTGGTGAGACCTAGAGGCATATGAGACGCGGGGTGGTGTAATGGATACCCTGAAGTGCTGAGGCACGGGTTGGAGCTGTGTGGCACCCTGATGCGTATGAGACACGGGGTTGAGATGGCCACAGTCCTAATGCATTAAAACGCGGGACGGAGTTGTGATGTGTTAACACTGGTCTGGAGTAACATTGAAACCTGATGCGTTTATGCGGGTTGTCAATGACGGTCTGATGCGTTAACCCGGACCAAGCCTGATGTGTTCTAAACGCGGGCATGAGAATGAGGCGGGTGTGAAAGGTGGAAGTAGCGGTGAGACATGGCGGAATGTACATGATTTTACTGATGTGTTGTGATGCCATGACTACCTGCTTGACATCTACATGAGTGTTGTTATTTGAATGCCTTATATGTCTATTTGCATGATATGTTAATGTTGATGATTGCCTGAGTGGACGGTTGGCCTAACCTAGGATTAGGACCCACCTTACTGAGATATGTATCTCACCCCGTTAGGGACCCCTTTTTTACAAATTCTAGGTCTTGAAGATGTGGCCTATCCGTTTTGGTGACCCCAAGGAGATGTCCATTTATTTTGATGAGTTCCCTGATGGATAGGGAACTATTAATGTTAGGAAGTGTATTGTGGTTTGGGTAGACGAGGGTAGTACTAGTTGGAAGCCTCATAAGTATGAGGCTTGGTTCCGGAAAGTTGGGGATGTTTCTATAGGGTCGTTGAAGCCCACTAAGGTGCCGCAGGGAGTCGTCCCTAGTTGGTGTCATCCCACCCAAGACTTAGAGCAGGCTGAGGGGTCAGTTGCCAGTTCAAGGAATGGACTGGAGAAGACCCTGACCTTGGAGAACACGAAGGAAGAGGTCATAGTGGTCGAGGCGACTAAGGAGGATCTGGTGGAGCCGTCTGCTGAGGAGACCATGGAGGACACCATAGAGGTTCGCTTGGAGACCTTATTGGAATATGAGTCTACGGAGGAGGCAGGGGAGACCGAGGACTCCAGCAGCTCGTCTTAGGAGCTCCCAGCTTGCTAGTCGATCTTTTGATGGCGATCCTGACCATGTTTCTAGTTGGATGTTGATGATGGGTCCTTTTGTGTACTTACCCCGTCACCCCTTTTTTGTTAGCGGATTTAATTGCCATGCCCATGTATGAACTTTTGGATATTATGTATTGTAGTCTTCTCGCTATCCCAGTCTCATTTTACTATTTGTATGGAGGAGTTATTGTATGGTCGCTTCGGCGTGCTTTTTTTATAACACGTCTTTCGTCTTATGTGTGGATCTTAGGACCACGAGAGATATTTTGGTTTGCTTGCAGGGAGTCGTGTGCTCGTGCTCAGGACGCGGGGCGTGACATTGAGATTGACGCCTCTAAGGATGAGCTGGAGGATACCTTGATAGATGACTCGATGGAGATGCGTTCTGAGACCTTCTCGGACTATGAGCCAAATGAGGATGTGGGCGAGACAGATGGGTCTAGTGGTTCGACCTAGAGGTTTCTTGACTTTACTTAGTAGCTTTTTGCTGGTAACCCTCGTTGGTCTGTAAGCTTTTGGGGACTTAGATTTTGACTGTCTTTTGGTTGAATCCCGATTGCCTCGATCCATCAGTAGGATTAGTTTACCTGCACTTTTATATGAACTCTTGTTGATGTTTATATTTATGTTTTCGTTATCCAGGTTCCCATTGGCTCATGAACGAAGGGATTATATATTTTTCGTTTCCGCATACTTATTTACATTATGCATCTCTCGACAAGTCAGTTGTGACATTCTGATTTCCTAGTCATTTTCAGACTCATTAATGAGAAGTATATCTAGTGATGTGTTTCAGTAATATTTCGCTCGAATATGATCAATTTGAGTAGACTGACCAAAAGGGAAAGGCTAACGCGAGACAAGGCACGTGGACCTAGGGAACTCGGATAGGAAATGACGCTCGATGGGATATTTAGAACCATAAAAAGGACGATCTAAGGACGATTAAGGAATGCATTGCTAGTGTTATATGATTGGAGCGCGGATGATGCCGCTTAACCAATGTATAACTTACAAAATTTTCCCTAAATCGGACAGTGACGATTGAGACCATAGGAGCTAGTGATAGACCCTCGCAATTACATGACAACCAAAGTCGTCACGAATTAAAGAGCCCTAAATGTGACATGAATCATAGGGTTGATACGCGTAACGTCTGCAAAAGCCGCCTGTCGATTCGGGATAGGCTGGAATCACGTCCGATAGAGAAACCAATCAGAAACGGGTCTTGAAATTTGAAAATGGAGAATCAAAAATTCTAACATTATATTCAGATTGGCCGTCGCCCTATCGAAGAATTTTGGAATGAGAAAAATGACATTCCGGACGTCGGGAGTAAAATTACCATTTTGCCCCTCAAGCTTAGGCCTTGCCCATGCAAATAAAGGAGGGCATTTTAGTTTTTTAAACCACCCTAAGGATGCCGAAAAAGAAGGATGAATTGTGACCATTGGATCAAGTTTGAATGACACTAGGACATGTGTTAATGGATGGGCAAAAGAGTGGTCATGTCCACTATACACCACCTACCATTCTTTCCATTGACTTGAGCCTTGTATATAGTCTTTTTCACTCTCTCTCCTTTCCCTTTGACCTGCCATAACCCTCCACCACCACCGAGACTTCATCTTCTTCCTTCTTCCTCTCTCTGCCGCTTGGCGACAACCGTTGCCTGTGCCATTCGGCCGTTCCGACGAGCCCCTCCGGCCATTGGCTGGACTCCGGAGGACCACCTAAGCCTAGCCCCACCTCCTGCCAACCTCCTCGAAGTGGAAGCATGGCGATTGGACCACCGAGAAGCTCCGGCTAAGCATTTCCTCGGAGGCCGACGAAAACTGACTCAAACTGAGGTAGGCTGAGTTTCAGACCCCTTAGGATATCAAAATGTTGGAATCTTATGACCAAATTTTATGGAGATTTAGGGGACATGTATATCTATCTGTGATAAAAGGTTGAACTTGATTTAATAAAGTTTTGATCCCAAATGAATCTTGTGAACCTTGGACAGAAACTGCCGGTTTACTAATCTTGAGGATCCGACGACTTTCAAAGGGATTCCGGGGACGATGCAACCTCAAACTCTCAATGAGACCCTTAGACCCTTAGATAGACATGTTAAGAAGTAGATTAGTGATTAAATGATGGATTTTGTGGAGATTTAGGACTGGTTATACTCGGTTTGCACAGAACTGAAAATAGCTGGTTCAATTCCGTGCAAGACCGAATCTGTGGAGGTTGATGGCTATGCGTTTTGAGTCTCAAATTAGTGTTTTACACATGCTAAGATGACGAGGATTGTGTTATAGAGGTTTGTGATTCATGGATGGGTGAATTGGACATGGAAATTGACAATTGGTTGGAATTTCCTAGGTTGTGCGGTGAGATTGGTCTTGGACCATTGAAGGCCGAATCTTTGAGGGCTCAAGAAGAGAATTTTATGGCATCAAACTCAAGGTAAGGGAATCCTAAACTTAGGATAGGAAGATTGAACTCGATTGGGTGAGTCGAGCGAAAAATTGGTTGATTGGTGAGAGATTCCAAGGTGAATGTTCTTGGTGCATCCTAAGTTGTTATAGGGGATTTATGTGTGCTAATGCTTGTGCTTAAATTGTTTGCCATGTTAAGTGTCACTTGATCGTCCTACATGCCATGAGTATTCGGGTTGTGCTTGAGTTGACCTGTTGTTTTGTATGCGAAATGAATTGAGAATCATGGCATGAGCATGGCATGGCGAGACCCTAAGGAGTATGAGACGCGAGGTGGAGAATAGTCTAACGCGATCTAATTGAGGGCATGAGAATAGCCTGATGCGATCTACGCATTAAATCACGGGCATGAGAATAGCTTGATGCGATCTAATCGCGGGCATGAGATTGAGGCAGGTTGAAAATGGTAGATGTGGTGAAGTGGCAGGACGAGAGTGCATGATCATCTGAGTGTGTATGATGCCATAGCTGCATGTCTTCCATCTGTGTGCTGTCATTTCTATTTGTATTTGCCTGATATGTCTGTGAATTTGAATGTTTGGGGTTTATAACTGCCTGAGTGGACGGTCGGCCTAACCTAGGGTTAGGACCCACTTTACTGAGATGTTAATCTCACTCCTTTAGGGACTCTTTTTTTTTTTTTTTACAAATTCTAGGCCTTGAAGATGTGGCCAATTTGTTTTGGAGACCCGAAGGAGATGTCCACCTATTTTGATGAGTTCCCTGATAGGCAGGGAACTATTTATATTAGGAAGTGTACTGTTGTTTGGGTAGATGAGAGTAGTATGAGCTGGAAGCCTCATCAATATGAGGCCTGGTATAGGAAGGTCGAGGATTTATCTACCGGGTCGCTGAAGCCCCATGAGGTGCCTCAGGGAGTCGTCCCTAGTTGGTGCCACCCCACCAAAGACTTAGACCAGGCTAAAAGGTCGGTTGCTAGTTCTAGGATTGGACCGAAGAGGACCCCGACTGTGACATTCTGATTTCTAGTCAATTTCAGACTCATTAATGAGAAATGAATCAAGAGATGTATTTCAGTTATATCTCGCTCAAACCTGATCAATTCGAGTAGGCTGATCAAAAGAGAAAGGCTAACGTGGGACAAGGTACGCGGACCTAGGGAATTCGGATAAAAAATGACCCTTTGACCGTAAGGATTGTTGAGGGGATAGTTAGAGCCATAAAGGCCGATCTAAAAATGATTAAGGAATTCCTTGCGAGTGTCATATGATTGGAGCGCGGGTGATGCCGCTTAACCAATGTATGATTTGTAAAATTTTCCTAAATCAAACAATGACGATCGAGACCAAAGGGACTAGTGATAAACCTTCACAATTACATGACAACTAGAGCTGCCACGAATTGACGAGCCCTAAATGTGATGAGAATCGCAGGGTCGATACGCGTAAAGTCCGCAAAAGCCGTCTGTCGGTTCGAGATAGGTTGGAACCACGTCTGATAGAGAAAACTATCAGAAATGAGTCTTGAAAAATTTGAAATGGAAAATCAAGAATTCCAACGTTATTCGGATTAGCTGTCGCCCTATCGAAGAATTTTGGAGCGAGAAAAACGACGTCCGAACATCGGGGGTAAAATTACTCTTTTGCCCCTTAAGCTTAAAGCCTTGTCCATGCAATTGAAGAAGGGCATTTTGGACTTTTTACACCCCCAAGAGCTGCCGAAAAAGAGGATGAATGGTGGCCATTGGATTGAATTAGAATGATGAGTAGGACAAGTGTCAAGAGATGGCTTAAAGAGTGGTCATGTCCACTATTGGCCACCTACCATTCAACCATTGACTCAAGTCTTGTATATAGTCTTTTTCTCTCTCTCCTCACCTCATATGACTGGCCATACTCCCTCAAGAACCACCGAAGCCTCCTCTTCTCCTTCCTCTTTATTCTGCTCGCCGGCGACCAATTCTGGAGCTGCCGTTTGCCGCCCATGACGTCATCCTCCGGCCACCGCTTACCTACCGGCCAACCATATCAACCTAGCTTTACGTCTTGCCGAACTCCTCGAAATGGAAGCATGGCATTTGAACCGCCGAGGAGCTCTGGCCTTCCCGAAAGTCGATAGAATCTGACCTAATCTGAGGTAGGTTCGGTTTCTAACCCTTTTGGAGGCCGAAATGTTGGAGTTTTGAGGTTAAATTTTATGGAGGTCTAGAGGATATCTGTATAAATCTATGGTAAAAAGTTGGGAGTGATTTGAAGAAGTTTTAACCTCAAATCGATCTTGTAAACCTTGTATAGAAAACTGCCGGTACTGACTTTGGAGGAACCGACGACGTTCGACGGAATTCCGGTGACCATTCAACCTCAAACTCACGGTGAGCCTCATAAATCCTTAGATAGACATGTTAAGAGATAGGATAGTGTTTAAATGATGGATTTGGTGGAGATTTAGGCATGGATACATTCAGTTTACATAGAACCGAACATAACCCGGTTTGGTTCTGTGCAAATCAAATCTGTGGGAGGGCTGATGATGGATGATTTGAGTCTCAAATTGGTGATTAAAACATGTTAAGATGATGAGGGTTATGTTATGGAGGATTATGATTCATGGATTGAGGAATTGGACAAGGAAATTGATGAATTGGTTGAATATTCTAGGTTGCGCGGTGAATTGAACCTTTGGATTGTTTGGCCGAGACTTTGAGGCATTTGCAAGAAGAAATTTGTATTATCAAATGTAAGGTAAGGGAATCCTAAACTTTGGATAGAAAGATTGGACTCGATTGGGCAAGTCAAGCGATAAATTGAATGATTTGTGAGAGTTTTCAAGAGGATTATTCTTGGAATGTCCTAAGATTGTATAGGGGGTTTATGTGTGCCATTGCTTGTACTTGAATTATCCACCATGTATGTGTGTCACTTGATTGCCTTGCATGTGATGAGTCTTTGAATTGTGCATGAATTGCACATGTCGTCATGTATGGAAAACAAATTGAAAATCATTGCATGAGCATGACATGGCAAGGCCCTGAGGCCTATGAAACGCGAGGCGGGAGGTGGATACCCAGATGCGATGTAGTCGCGAGGTGGAATTGATGTTGTGTGGTGCCCTGATGCGATCCAATCGCTGCCAGAGGGATCGGTAGTCGGATCTAAGAACGGGCCGGAGAAGACCCCGACGCTGAACTTTACTGTGGAGGAGGATCAGATCATTGTCCTAGAGGCAACCGAGGAGGATCTTGCGGAGCCATCCCATGAGGACACCATGGCGGATACCATTGAGGTTCCATCAGAGACCTTCTTCGAGTATGAGCCGACGGAGGATGCTGAGGACACCGAGGATTCCAGTAGCTCATCTTAGGAGTCCTAGTTTATTGGCCCGATCTTGTGATGTCGACCCCCGACCATTGCTATTTTGGATGTCGATGATGGTTACACCTTTTTTTTATGTGCTTACCCCGTTGCCCTTGCCTAGCGGATTGTAGTAGTCGATATTTGTACGAATAGTATGTTATGATATATGACAGTTATTATGCTATCCAGGTCTCTCTTAACTTATATTCTGTACGGGAATTTAATTGAGTACCGATTCCGCATGCTTAATGTGTGTGTGTGTATATATATATATATATATATATTATCTCTTGACTTGTTTGTGGATCTTGGAACCGCGAGAGATGTGTTGTTTTGCTTGCAGGGATGTTCGCATGCTCGACGGGTTCGGGGCGTGACACCGACCATCGAGGACACGAAGGACGAGGTCATTGTGCTGGAGACGACTGAGGAGGATCTCGCAGAGCCATCTGCCGAGGCGACCCTGGATGATACTATCGAGGTTCGCTCAAATACCTTCTCAGAGTATGAGCCCATAGAGGACACAGAAGACACCAAGGACTCCAGCTGCTTGTCTTAGGAGCTTCCAGTTTGTCAGTTTGATCCCTTGGTGGCAACCCTAACCCCGTCTCTTTTGGATGTTGATGATGAACCCTTTTTATGTGCTTACCCCGTCGCCCCTCTTGTTAGCGGAGTTAGTAGCTATTGGTCTGTATGAATAGTTGGACATTTGTATGACCGTATTTGCGCTATCCAGGTCCCACTTATATTTTGTACGAAGGAGTTATTTCATTAGTGTTCCGCATGCTTGATATATATTATGTCTCTCGACTTATTTGAGGATCTTGGGACCACGAGAGATGTTTGTTTTGCTTGCAGGGAGTCGCGTGCTCGTGCCCGGGGCGCGGGGCGTGACATTCCCATTTGCTTGGTATCAAAGCAAGGTCAGCTTGATCCAAAGTTGATTGAGGACTATAGTATTAAGAAGGATTAAGTTGGGACTTGGGCAGATAGCGAGACCTTAGGAGACTAGTTAAGATAAGGCATGGGGTGCAAAGCATGTGGCTTGGTACTTATGGTTGGTGTTTGACCTTGGCAGAGTTGTGGTAAGGCATGAGGACTAAGTTCCCTGCTTAGAGTTAAAAGTCATTTCTAGGTATTGGCCTGTTGAATGAATGAGTAGGGTTGGTTTTGAGAGATCATTGGAGTGAACGGAACAAAGAAATGGCCATGAGCTATTTGTTGAAATGTCTGTAGAAGTTATTGTGTGAAAGGACTGTTGTATTGTAACTGTTTCTGTTAAGGCATATCTGGTAGCTTTGGACTTGGATGATTGAGTGAGTTACTAACTCCTTGCTGAACTTGTGGTGGACCGGGTTCAGTAGAAAGGGATAAGGATGAGCAACCCGTCTAGAAGATCTGGAAGATCTAGAGGCGGAACCTCTAGCTCGAGGTCGCTGGTAGCTGAGGACCCAAGAATGGATGGCGTGCTGAGGGCGCTGAGAGGATTGGTGACTTGATTGATAGGCAGACCCAGGATCGGGACGCTGCCCAAGCAGTAGGAGCTGTCATAGCTACCGTCAACGCCAACAACGACAACAACGGTGGCAATGGAAACCAAAATGAACATGACCAAGGCAATGAAGCTATGAATGCCCAAGAGGAAATCGTCGTGGCCAGACAAATGGGCCAGCTAGTCGAGCAGTTTATAAAGCTGAAGCCGACTCAGTTCGATGGGACTGGAGATCCCAAGCTAGCACCTAGATGGATTGAGAAGTTAGAGAAAGCTTTTGGTGTGCTGCGGTGCACGAACGAGGAGAAGGTATTGTTAGCAATGTACCATCTAGAGGGTACAACGAATGATTGGTGGGCTGCCACCAAGAATGGAATTTTTCCTGAAGGAACAGCCATGAACTGGGATGCCTTTAAGACCGCATTCAATGACAAGTATTTCTCGGAGACGGCCAAGGAAAGAAAGCAGGTGGAATTCCTATAGTTGCACCAAAATCAGCTGACGATAGATCAGTACGAGGCCGAGTTCTCAAGGCCGTATGCACCTCGATCTGTAGAGGATCCTTAGGAGAAAGCAAGGAGGTTTAAGGACGGTTTGAGGCCTAAACTCCGTAGTAAGATGATTGCCCTAAATCTGCATACTTATAAGGAGATATGCGAATGGGGCCAAATGATAGAAAGGGACTTGAAGGAGAGAAACACCGCAACTGGATCGTGGTTTACACCATTCAGAGATAACCGTCAGATGGGCAAGAGACCGATGGCGGGCAATAGGCATTTTGTGCCTCCTGTAAAGAAAAATATTGTGAAGCCGCTGAATCCCACAAACTGGAGCTGCCGCCTTTGTAGTAGGAGGCATGGAAATGGGCCATACCCGGTAAGGATAGGAGCTTGCTTTAAGTGTGGTCAACTAGGCCACCAGATGAGGACGTGCCCAAACTAAGCTCTGACAAATTGACCTCAAGTGCAAAGACCACAGGCTAGACCATCGACGACTATTCCCTAAATCGAGCAGAATCGACCACCGGCACAGGGAAGGGTGTATGCAGTAGTAGCCCGCAGAGAGACAAAGGAAGCACCAGGCGTGGTCACAGGTACAGTTTACTTGTGCAACCAAGCTTCATACGCATTGTTTGACCCTGGTGCCACGCATTCATTTGTGTCTGTATAGTTTGTTGATTTGGTGGGTATGAAATTGAAACGGTTGAATATAATTCTGCATGTTGCCACTCCGTTAAAGAATAATATATTGGTTTCATTGGGTTGCACGGGTTGTGAAATTGTGATTGGAGGAAGTAAGGAGAATATTGATAGAGCTGTATTGCCCATGTGTGATTTTGACGTAATCATAGGAATAGATTGGTTGGGTAAACATGGGAAGTAATAGATTGTGGTAGTAGGATAATCCGATTTTATCCGAGAGGCCGCCCTAGCTTTGAATTGGTGGGAAGTTGAGGAGGAATCTCGATTCCCTTAGTCTCATCTTTGGAAGTGACCAAGCTGATGTCTGAAGGGTGTCGGCATACTTAGTGGCAGTAATGGACATGACTACCGAAGAGCCAAAGTTAGAGAGTATTCCGGTAGTGCGTGAATTTCCTGACGTGTTTCCCCAAGAGTTGTCAGGATTACCATCGGAACGGGAAATAGAATTTGTAATCGAATTAGCCCCTGGGACAGAATTGATCTCGAAGGCATCTTACAGGATGTCCCTGTCAAAACTAAAAGAGTTAAAGATGCAAATGCCGGAACTGTTGGACAAGGGATTTATTTGACCGAGTGTTCACCGTGGGGAGCGCCGGTGCTATTCGTAAGGAAGAAAGATGGATCTTTGCGTTTATGCATCGACTATTGGCAGTTGAACCATGTGACAGTGAAGAACAAATACCCGCTGCCGAGAATTGACGATCTGTTTGATCAGTAGCAAAGAGCGGCGGTATTTTCGAAGATTGACCTGAGAACAGGGTATCACCAGTTGAGGATCAAGAAGGAAGACATACCTAAGACTGCCTTCAGGACGAGGTATGGTCATTATGAGTTTATGGTGATGCCGTTTGGTTTGACCAACGCTCCAACTGCTTTTATGAACCTAATGCATCGAGTATTTAAGGAATTTTTTGACAAATTCGTCATAGTCTTCATTGACAATATCTTGATTTACTCGAAGAGTGACACAAAGAATGAGAAACATATGAAGATTGTCCTGCAGACCTTGAGGGAGCATTCGCTCTACGTGAAGTTGAGTAAATGTGAGTTCTAGCTGAACAGAGTAGCATTTCTTGGTCATGTGGTATCTGGTGAAGGAATCGCAGTGGATCCTGCGAAGATCGAGGCTGTAACGAATTGGCCTAGACCTACTACAGTCACTGAAGTCAAAAGTTTCTTGGGACTGGCGGGATACTACAGGCGTTTTGTGGAGAAATTCTCATCCATAGCCATCTCATTGATGCGGTTAACGAAGAAAGAAACAAGGTTTGAATGGATGGACAAGTGCGAGAAGAGTTTCCAAGAACTCAAACATAAATTGACAACCGCACCAGTGCTGACAATCCTATCAAGACCGGGAGGTTACGAGATATATAGCAATGTCTCGCTGAAAGGATTGGGCTATGTATTGATGCAGCATGGAAGAGTAATGGCCTACGCATCTTGACAGTTGAAGCCACATGAAATGAGCTACCCAACTCATGACCTGGAGTTAGCGGCGATTATATTTGCTCTGAAGATTTGGAGACATTACCTATGTGGCGAAAAGTTTTAGATTTACATCGACCACCAGAGCTTAAAGTATCTATTTTCCCAGGAAGAGCTGAATATGAGGCAGCGTCGGTGGATGGAGCTGCTCAAGGATTACGATTGTGATATACTGTATCACCTTAGGAAGGCAAATAGAGTAGTAGATGCGCTTAGTCGGAAATCAAGCATAGCCTGTATGCTAGTGAAGGGATGGTCGGTGATTGAGGATTTAAGAGATTCTAAGTTCAGACTAGAAGTCTGCCAATTATCTAGCTTAATGGCTACATTGAGGGTAGAACCTGAGGTCCAAGAGGGAATAAAGACCCTACAGTCTATGGACCCGGAAATTCATAAAATTTTGGAGATGGACGTGACGAAGAGAAAGCCCGAATTTCAGGTGTTAGAGGATGGAATTTTGAAGTTCCGAGGACGATTGTGTGTACCAAAGGATGAAGGACTCAGGGAAAGGATCTTATCAGAGGTTCACAGGAGTAATTATAGCATCCACCCTAAAAGTACAAAAATGTATCAGAACTTACGACAACACTATTAGTGGAACGAGATGAAAGTGGATGTAGCTAAGCATGTAGCTAAATGTTTGAAGTGCCAACAAGTGAAAGCGCAACACTGTAAGCTTAGAGGACTATTACAGCCACTGGAGATTTCGGAATGGAAGTAGGAGCATGTAACCATGGATTTCGTGATGGGACTTCCAACGAGTCAGAGAGGTCATGACTCTATATGGGTAGTCCTGAACAGATTGACCAAGTCCGCGCATTTCATCCTTGTGCGAAAGTACTTCGTTATGGATAGGTATGCAGAGTTGTACATGAGACAAGTCGTGAGGCTGCATAGAGTGCCTGTGACGATTACCTGGATAGAGATCCCAAATTTACGGCAAACTTTTGGAAAAGCTTACAAGATGCCATGGGAACCCGACTACAGTTTAGCACAGCGTATCACCCACAGAAGGGCTGACAGCCGGAAAGGATGATACAGACGCTTGAGGACATGCTGCGTGCATGCGTCATTGATTTTAAAGATGGATGGGAAGACCAGCTACATTTGGTAGAGTTTGCTTATAATAATAGTTACCAGCGGAGTATCCAGATGGCACCATTCGAAGCACTCTATGGTAGGGCCTGCAGAACGCCGATTTGTTGGGATGAGGTTGGAGAAAGGAGTATCACAGGCCCAGAATTGGTAGAGCAATCGGTGGAAGCAGTGCAAATAATTTGTGATATGCTAAGGACGGCACAGAGTCGTCAAAAGAGCTATGTTGATAAGCGGCGCAAGCCCTTGGAGTTTCAAGTGGGCGATTACATCTTCCTCAAGGTGTCACCGTTAAGAGGACTATTGGGATTTGGAAAGAAGGGGAAGCTGAGCCTAAGGTATGTAGGCCCATTCGAGATATTGGAGCGGATTGGAATCTTGGCCTACAGGCTTGCCTTGCCGCCTAATCTATCCCAGGTGCATAATGTTTCCTACGTGTCGATGCTACAAAAGTATGAACCAGATTCGACACATGTGCTAGACTACGAGACTATAGAAGTGGACACCCGAGTGTCTTACGTAGAGAGATCGATAAGGATCGAGGACCGAAAGGAGCAAATGCTCAGGAATAAGAAGATTCCATTGGTCAAGGTAGTCTGGGAATACCATGGAACTGAAGGCGCCACGTGGGAAAACAAAGAGATGATGAGGCGACAACACCCTCATTTATTTGAGTAATTGAGTTTGATGTAAATTTCGAGGACGAAATTTTTGTAATGGGGGAAGAGTTGTGACATTCTGATTTCCTTGTTATTCAATCTACTTGAATCTGATCAATTCAAGTAGATTGACTAAAAGGGAAAGGCTAACGCGAGACAAGGTATGTGGACCTAGGGAACTCGGATAGGAAATGGTGCTTTGACCATAAGGATTGTCGAGGGGATATTTAGAACCATAAAAAGGCCGATCTAAGGACGATTAAGGAATGCATTACTAGTGTTATACGATTGAAAACGTGGGTGATGCCACTTAACCAATGTATAACTTGCAAAATTTTTCCTAAATCGGACAGTAACGATCGAGACCAAAGGAGTTAGTGATAGACCCTCGCAATTACATGACAACCAAAGTCGTCACGAATTAAAGAGCCCTAAATGTGATATGAATCACAAGGTCGATACGTGTAACGTCTGCAAAAGCCGTCCATCGGTTCGGAATAGGCTGGAACCACGTTCGATAGAGAAAACAATCAGAAACGAGTCTTGAAAATTGAAAATGGAGAATCATTAATTCCAACGTTATATTTGGATTGGCCGTCGCCCTATTAAAGAATATTGGAACGAGAAAAACGACGTTCCGAACGTCGTTTTAGTCTTGCCTACGCAAATAAAGGAGGGCATTTTAGTCTTTTAAACCACCCCAAGGTTGCCAAAAAAGGAGGATGAATTGTGGCCATTATATCAAGTTTGAATGACACTAGGACATGTGTCAATAGATGGGCAAAAGAGTGGTAATGTCCACTATACACCACCTAACATTCTTCCCATTGACTTGAGCCTTGTATATAGTCTTTTTCACTTTCTCTCCTCTCCCCTTGACCGGCCATAACCCCTCACCACCATCGAGACTTCATCTTCTTCCTTCTTCCTTCTTCCTCTCTCTACCGCCTGACAACAACCCCTACCTGTGCCGTTCGGCCGTTCCGACGAGCCCCTTCGGCTACCTCCTAGACTCTGGCCGACCACCTGAACCTAGCTCCACCTCTTGCCGACCTCCTCGAAGTGGAAGCACGGGGATTGGACCACCGTGGAGCTCCGGCCAAGCATTTCCCCGAAAGCCGACGAAAACTGAATCATACTGAGGTAGGCCGAATTTCAAACCCCTTAGGATATCGAAATGTTGGAATGTTGCGACCATATTTTATGGAGATCTAGGGGACATGTATATCTATCTGTGGTAAATAGTTGAGCTTTATTTGATGAAGTTTTTTACCCCAAATGGGCCTTGTAAACCTTAGACAGAAAATGCCGGTTTACTAACCTTAAGGATCCGACGACTTTCAAAGGGATTCCGGCGACGACACAACCTCAAACTCTTGGTGAGACCCTTAGACCCTTAGATACACATGTTAAGAAGTAGGTTAGTGATTAAATAATGAATTTGGTGGAGATTTAGTACTGGTTATGCTCGGTTTGCACAGAACTGAAAATAGCCGGTTGGATTCCGTGCAAGACCGAATCTGTGGAGGCAGATAGCTATGGGTTTTAAGTCTCAAATTGGTGATTTAGACATGTTAAAATGATGAGGATTGTGTTGTGGAGGTTTGTGATTCATGGATGGGTGAATTGAACATCGAAATTGACAATTGGTTGGAATTTCCTAGGTTGTGCAGTGAGATTGGTCTTGGACCATTGAGGGCTGAATCTTTGAGGGCTCAAGAAGAGAATTTTGTGGCATCAAACTAAGGTAAGGGAATCCTAAACTTAAGATAGGAAGATTGGACTCGATTGGGTGAGTCGAGCGATAAATTGGTTGAGTGGTGAAAGATTCCAAGGTGAATGTTCTTGGTGCATCCTAAGTTGTTATAGGGGATTTATGTGTGCTATTGCTTGTGCTTAAATTGTTTGCCTTGTTAAGTGTCACTTGATCGCCCTGCATGCCATGAGTATTCGGATTGTGCTTGAGTTGCACCTGTTGTTTTGTATGTGAAATGAATTGAGAATCATGACAAGAGCATGACATGGCAAGACCCTGAGGAGTATGAGACGCGGGATGGAGAATAGCCTGATGCGATCTAATCGCGGGCATGAGATTGAGACAGGTTGAAAATGGTGGATGTGGTGAAGTGGCAGGACGAGAGTGCATGATCATCTGAGTGTGTATGATGCCATAGCTGCATGCCTGCAATTTGTGTGTTGTCATCTCTATTTGTATTTGCCTGATATGTCTGTGAATTTGATTGTTTGGGATTTGCAACCGCCTGAGTGGACAGTCGGCCTAACCTAGGGTTAAGACCTACCTTATTGAGATGTGAATTTCACCCCTTTGGGGACCCTTTTTTTTTACAGATTCTAGGCCTTGACGATGTGGCCTATTCATTTTGGAGACCCGAAAGAGATGGCTACCTATTTTGACGAGTTCCCTGATGGGTAGGGAACTATCTATGTTAGGAAGTGTACTGTTGTTTGGGTAGACGAGGGTAGTACGAGCTGGAAGCCTCATTGATATGAGGCCTGGTATAGGAAGGTCGGGGACTTGTCTACTGGGCCGCTAAAGCCCCATGAAGTGCCCAAGGGAGTCGTCCCTAGTTGGTGCCACCCATCAGAGACTTAGAACAGGCTAAAGGGTCGGTTACTAGTTCTAGGATTGGACCAGAGAGGACCCCGACTATCGAGGACACGGAGGACGAGGTCATTGTCCTAGAGGCGACTGAGAAGGATCTCGCTGAGCCATCTACCTAGGCGACCATGGAGATACTATCGAGGTTCGCTCAGAGACCTTCTCAGAGTATGAGCCCATGGATGACGCAAAGGACACCGAGGAGTCCAGCTGCTCGTTTTAGGAGCTCTCAGTTTGTCAGTTTGATCCCTTGGTGGCGACCCTGACCCCGTCTCTTTTGGATGTTGATGATGAACCCTTTTTGTGTGCTTACCCCATCGCCCCTCTTGTTAGCGGAATTAGCAGCAATGCGTCTGTATGAACAGTTGGATATTTGCATGACCGTATTTGCGCTATCTAAGTCCCCTTATATTTTGTACAGAGGAGTTATTTCATTAGTGCTTCCGCATGCTTAATATATATTGTGTCTCTCGACTTATTTGAGGATCTTAGAACCACGAGAGATGTTTGTTTTTCTTGCAGGGAGTCGCGTGCTCATGCCCGGGGCGCGGGGCGTGACATAGTTAGTCTTGGGCCTCGAGAGGATTAGGAAGGGAGTTGCGCGTTCGTGCTTTAGGGAGCGGGGCGTAACAGAGGATATATAGCCAAGATGGCTAGCAAATTCTTCCTCAGTGGACGAACTTTGTACAAAAGGTCATTTGACTCTACTCTATTAAGGTTTGTAGATGCTAAAGAAGCAAATACTCTAATGATGGAGATCCACGAAGGTATACGTGGGCCACACATGAATGGACATCTCCTCGCTAGGAAGATCATGCGGCTTGGTTATTATTGGATGACCATAGAATCATATTGTAGTCAACATATCAGGTCATGCCACCCATGCCAAGTATATGGCGATAAGATTAATGGGCCCCCGAACTAGTTTCATCAGATGTTTGAAGTTTGGCCTTTTTCTATGTGGGAAATAGACATGATAGGGTCTATCAATCTAGTAGGTTTGAATAGTCATCGCTTCATTTTAGTTGCAATTGATTACTTCACAAAGTAGGTAAAGGCCAGTTCTTACACGAATGTCACTATAAGGAATGCGGCGAGGTTTATTATGAGAGATATAATTTCTCGATACGGTACCGCACGAGCGATCACCACAGACAATGGGTCCAACTTAAACAATAAGATTGTCGATAATCTACAAGATCAGTTCGGTGTTCAACATCTTAATTCTTCTCCTTACCGTCCACAAATGAATGAAGTAGTGGAAGCAGCAAACAAGAACATCAAAAAGATTTTGGCAAAGATCGCCAAGAGTTATAGGGATGGCGTGAAAGGCTACCTTTTGCCTTAATAGCATATTGGACTTCGATTAGAACTTCTATAGGGACAACTCCTTATGCTCTGATATACGAGATGGAAGCCGTACTACCTATAGAGATTGAGATCCCCTCTTTGAGAAACTGTCAGAAGTTAAACTCTCTGAGGAAGAGTGAGTCAAACACAGATGTGACAGCTAAATTTGGTAGACGAAAAGCATCTTAGAGCAATCTGTCATAATCGGAGTTACCAAAAGAGGGTGGTCAAGTCATTTAACCGGAAATTTAAACCTAGAAATTTCGAGGTGAATGATCTAGTGGTGAAGAAGACTCTGTCGAATACTGCTCATTTGGGAGGCAAGTTTACCCCGAATTACGAAGGTTCTTATGTTGTCAAGAAAGTCCTCATGGAAGGGGCATTAATTCTTGTAAATTTCGAAGGAGAAGAATTAGAATATCTTGTAAATTCAGATGCTGTAAAGAAGTATTATCCTTGAAATGAAATCAGATGATGATCACTTGACTTGCTCCGAAACAATCTGAGTCGCCATAGCAGTCATTACATAAGCATATCATATATTCATGCATACACGGCATGTGTTATGTTTTGCAGGATTCCAAAAAATGAACTCAGAATCAAACTCGTTCAAATGGAACCAAGAACGGAACGACTCATGATACATATAACTAGGTGATATGTATCTATTCCATCAAGTGTTAAAATATTTTTCACTCACTAGAATTTCTATTCTCTTTATACAGGAATGCCCAATGAAGGCAGAAGACAGCAACAGAGAAACAATGTAAAATTTCTCACTTTCCTGCTAGAGGGAAGAGGTTGTCACGACCCTTCGAGGTAAGGGGATGGTCAGCCTTCACGTCGGGTTAGTGGGTCGTTCGGCATTTGGTCGAATGCGAGCTTCTCTCAAGGCCCATTACCCAAGTCACAGCGGCGGTATACGTAGTCAACCTTCGGTGTGGTCCGGTGACATGCGATACGTATACACGCCAAAGAGTCACCACCAATCGTTCTGTAGAGGATACGATTGGAAACCCTATCGAATAGTTGGGAGCATTCTATTCAATTCTGCGAAAACTATATAAATGGGATCAGGGACTTTGTTACGCCAACGGTCAGAGTTGACATCCTTTCGGCACCTAAGTTGAATGATTTGTCTAACCTAAGATCTCATATAGATGAATGAGGTGTAAACCCTTAGCACTAGGAGTTCATGTAAATAGAAATGACTGTCCTAGCAAACACAGTCAATAAAATGAATGTGTGAATCAAGGATCCAAAACGTCCAGATAAATCACATGAAAGCACCATGGCATCCCTATTAAGGCCTTATTAGCCTAGAGAAATATCAATTAAGGCTTAGGAGTGTTTTTGACATGATTTGCCTTTGAAGGGCAAAATTGTAATTTTGAAGAGTTTTGGGATAATTTGCCCAAGAAGGGTAAATTTGTCATTCCAAATGAAATATGAAGTCAAAAGATGGTGAAATAGGATTAGTCACCAAACCAATCAATTTCTTATTTTTCTGGAATTTCCAAAATTTTCTGGAATTTTAGAAACGATTTACCCTTTGAGGGGTCAATCATCGTTTCAGAAGGTGATAAGAAGTAAAAGTACTAAACAGGAAGATTAGTCAACCTCCTGACCTAATTTTGAGCAATTTTCATGGCTCGATCGGAATAAGAAAGATGATTTATCCTTTGAGGGGTAAAATCATCATTCTTAGAAAAAGGAAGAGATTCGAAAACTCAAGCATAAAAATTGATCGCCTAACCGACCTAAATTCATATCTTGGCGTTATCGACCTATCTAATATACAAGGCAGAGGCAATTACCCCTAGAGGGTAATATTGTCAATTTTCAGAAGAACAGATAAGAAATCCAAAAAATTGGATTGACCAGTTGTCTATGGTCAGTCCTCAATTTTTGGGAATTTCTAGATTGTCTAGGAATTTTTCATAATTTTCCTACATTTTCTTTTGGGATTTTCTAGAATTTTCTAACATTTTTTAGGATTTTCTAAATTTTTTTAATTTTTTTATTATTTAAAAATCATTTTCTGATTTTTTATTAAAAAATCATTCGGACTGGGTTAACCTAACCCATTCGGGTCAGAACCCGGCCCAGATCCGGACCCGCGCGTCCACGACCTTGAAACGACACCATTCCGCGTTTTTTGTTTTTTCGGTTATTTGAATTTAGTCCGACGGTTCCTATTGAATCTTGTGGCTATTCCATGGCCTTAGGATTCGATTACCGGGACCTACGGCTCTGATCAAAAGCCGATTGCACCTCAGCCGTCAGATCTGATTACTTAAACCTACGGTCACGATTAAAAGATAAGACTTAATCTAGACCGTTCGTCCTTACTAACCTAAATGATGCCGCTTAACTACTAACCTAAACGACACCGTTTCGAACTATTTTGAATTTTCGATTATAAAACTAATTTTGGATTTTACTAAGTTCTAATCGAATGGCCATTAAAAATAGGACTCGATCCATCTCCCGTCCCGCTTCTCATACGCCTTAAGGCCTCACCATGTCATGTTCAGGCCATGCTTCTCAATTCAATTCACAGATAAAACAACAGGTGCAACTCATGCACAATTTGAATACTCATGGCATGCAGGACAATCAATGACATTCGACATGGCATATGATTTAAACACAAGCAATGTCACACATAGACCTCCTATAACCACCTAGGACATATTAAGAGCTATCCCTTTGGAATATTTCCATAAATCGATCAAATTAATCCTCGACTCACCTAATTGAGTCCAATCTTCCTATCCTAAGTTTAGGATTCCCTTACCTTGAATTTGATAACACAATTTCTCTTCTTGAGTCCTCAAAGGTTCGGCTTCAAGGGTCCAAGACTGAACTCGCCGCGCAACCTAGGAATTTCCAATCAATTCGTCATTTTTCTTTGCCAAATTCTTCAATCTATGAACCACAATCATCCATAACATAACTCTCATCATCTTAACATGTTTTAATTACCAATTTGAGGCTCTAAACCAACCATCATCAGCCCCAACAGATTCAGTCTTCTCGGAAGAGAATCGGTCCTTCTTGGTTCTATGCAAATCGGGCACAACCGGTCTCAAATCTCCTCCAAATCCATCATTCAAACACTACCCTACCTCTTAACATGTTTATCTAAGGGTCTAAGGGTCTCACCGTGAATTTGAAGTCGAGTCATCGCCGAAATTCCGTCAAAAATTGTCGGATCTCCCAAGGTCAGTAATCAGCAGTTTCTGTTCCAAGTTCACAAGACACATGTCTTTTAGATCTCCACAAAATTTGATCTCAAAACTCCAATATTTTAGCCTTCAAAAGGGTCAGAAACCGAACCTACTTCAGGTTGGATTAGATTCTGTCGGCTCTCGAGAAAAAACTTGGCCAGAGCTTCTCGGGGGTCCAATCACCGTGCTTCTACTTCAAGGAGGACGGCAAGACGTAGAGCTAGGTTGGTATGATCGGCGGGTGGTCAGGCGGTGGCCGGAGAAGGTCATCGACGGCACCGTATAGGGACCCAGAAACTGGTCGGCAATGCAAAGAAGAAGAGGGAAGAAGAAGTGGTTGTCGCAAGTTATGGGGGAGGTAATGGCCGGTCAATTGGAGAGGAGAGAGAATGAAAAAGGTTATATTCAACTCTCATGGTCAATGATTTGTATGGTAGGTGAATAAAGTTGGACATAACCACTCTTTAGTTCATCTTTTGACACTTGTCCCTAATGTCAATTCAACTCAATCCAATGGCCATGCTTCGTCCAAATTTTCGGTGGCCTTAGGGTAATTTAAAGGACCAAAATGCCCTTCCTTATTCGTATGAGCAAGACTAAAGCTTGAGGGGCAAAATGGTAATTTTACCCTCGACGTCCGGAACGTCGTTTTTCTCGCCCCAATAATCTTCGATAGGGCAATGGCCAATCCGAACCTAACATTGGAATTCTTGATTTTCCATTTTCAACTTTCGAGACTCGTTTCTGATTAATGAGTCTGAAAATGACTGGGAAATCAGAATGTCAACTTTTCCCCCTTAAAGAAATTTCGTCCTCGAAATTTACAACCTTCTAACCATTCAGTCCTCTCGGGTATTGGCGTCTCATCACATCCTCATTCTTCCGAATAATTCCTTTTTATGACTTGACGATCTTACTTATCCTTTTCGATCTAAAGCCATCTTTCTCTAGGACTTGTCTTCTTTGGTCCTTAATCTGATTTGCTTTTCTCCTTTCTCTTCCGATACTCCTAACATCTATTAGTAGTTTATCTTCGAGCGTTCACATTCTCTCTTTCATTTTTCCATCACCATTAATACTAGCCCTCATCAGAATGCATTCTTTAATGTCCATACCATTCGGCGTATCGCTCCTTTCAAGCTTCCTTTCACACCAACAAAGATTCAAGGGCTTTATCAACTTGCCCTCCATTTACCAAATCGAGTTATGGTCTCCTCGATTCCTTAAACAATTACATGATTACTTTCGTAGTAATCCATTCTCGATTCCATCCGAAAATTCCCTTGGATCAAAGTGGTCCTTCAACTTTCGTGGTCAAGTTCTCCCCTTTTATCGACACGTTTAGTGCTCGACTATATGATAGATAAATTTCAACTTTCAACCCTTATCAGTGATAGTAGATATATGTATCTTGGCACATCTTTGCGCTATCTCCAGGAACACCATAATTCTCCCTTCGAATTTCGATGAGGTCATCCCCTTAGGTTCCCCTCAATACTGGACTCGTACTTCCGTCCCTGGGTTCTCGAGGATTCCATCCATCCTTAATACCCTTCAAGTATCGGTGTTCAATCATGGCAATACCTCAATTCCCCTCTGGCCTTTAGGCTAGGTGTTTTCAGTGGCCGTCAATTAGTCAATGGACAAACTTCCAATTTAGAGGTTGCATCTCTTATTGCTCGAGGGGAGATCTGTGTCTCCATTGCCAATTACGCACCGCTCAATTCTCATTGATAAGCATCCGCTAAATAATTCACCCTTCCTCAACGATAGGGGTTTGTCGTAATAACACTTGGGCAATCCCTTCGTTCCACGTAACTTTCCATGAATCCTCTTTAGGCAGTCAATGCACTCAGCCTCTTGTAGTTCGCATAACTTCGAGATTTTTCTTCATACAAGCACCGCTCTCATAGCCACGAGGAGTTTACTACATCAGCGTTGCTTCTTGTTCGATTCCTCACTAGAAACTACAACTTTATTTTCTAGCAGTAGGAATATACTCAAAATCTTTTTCTACGTAGATATTATTTCCCAAATTTTGCCACAGGATATTCGCAAGCCCACTCCAATCATGCACTAGGCGTTCCTGCTCCTGTGTTCTTATTATCACAGCGCATTTTGCCCCTAAAGCCTTAGCCTTACCTATATAACTGGACGAGGGCATTTTGGTCTTTAATTCACCCCCAAGGCTGTCGAAAAGTTGAGAAAATTTTGGTCATTGGATTAGCTTGATTGACACATTGGACATGTGTCAATGGATTAGGCCTTGAGTGGACATATCCACTTTTCCCCAACTACCATTCAACTAGTTGACCTTGAACCTTACATATAGCTTTCTCTCTCTCTCTCTCTCTCTCTCTCTCTCACCCCTCACTTGACCGACCATCAACCCACCAACGCCATCTTCTTCTTCTTCTTCTTCCTTTCATTGCTGCCGAATAGTCTGCTACCCGACCAGTTCTATGCCGTTTGTTCGCCTACTCCGACGACCCTCTCCGGTGACTTCTAGCCACCGAGTCGACCTTCCATACCTTGCTCGACCTCTTGCTGACATCCTTGAAGTGGAAGCAAGTCTTTTGACCCACCGAAGAGCTCCGGCCAGCCGATCTACCGCAAGTTGACGGAAATCGTCACAATCAGAGGTAAGTCAAGTTTCTGGCCTCTTAGGAACCCGAAATTTTAGAGTTTTTCAACTAAATTTTGTGGAGATCTAGGGGACTCATATAGTGAGCTTTGATAAAAAGTTGGGTTAATTTGATGGAATTTTGACTCTAAATGGGCCTTGTGTTTGAAGGGCCAGAACTGCCAGTTTACAGACTTGGGAGAACCGATGACATTTAAGGAGTTTTTGGTGACGAATCGGCCTCAAATCTTCGGTGAGCTTCCCAAACCCTTAGATCTATATGTTAGCAAGTAGGTTAGTGAATAAATGATGGATTTGAGGTAGTTTAAGCGCTGGATAATTGCGGTATACACATAATCGAAAATAGCCCGGTTTGGTTCTATGCATACCAGTTCTGTGGGGGCTGTTAGTGGTTGGATTTAGTCTCAAATTCATCATTGAGACATGCTAGGATGTTGAGGAATGTGTTACTAACGTTTATGGTCCATGGATTGATGATTTGGGCAAGAAAAATTGACGGTTGGATGGATTTCCATAGGTTGCGCAGTGGGGTTGATCTTGGACCATTTGGGCTGAATTGTGGTGGTGCTTGAGGAGATAATTTTGCGGTATTAAACTTGAGGTATGGGAATCCTAAACCTATGATAGAAAGATTGGACTCAATTGGGCAAGTCGGGTGAATTTTTGGGTGATCTTTGAAGGGTTTTTAATGTGATTGTTCTTTGTGCGTCTTAGGACGGTATAGAGGATTTAAATGTGTGTCAATATTTGTGTTTTCAAATGACTACCATGTGTGAGTGTCAATTGATCGTCTTGCATGCCATAGTGTATGATTTGTGCTTAAGTTGCACATTCCATTATGTGTGTGAATTGAATTGAAACTTTGGCATGGTTGAGACATGGTAGTACCCTAAGGCATATGAAATGCGAGGTGGTGTGAGGAATACCCTGAGGCGCTGAGGCGCGGCGTTGAAGTTGTGTGGCACCCTGATGCCTATGAGACGCGAGGTTGAGAAGGCCATAGTCCTGATGCGTTGAAACGTGGGACGGAATTGTGATGTGTCGACACTGGTTTGGAGTAACATTGAAACTTGATGCGTTTATGCGGGTTGTCAATGACGGTCTGATGCGTTTACGCGGACCGAGCTTAAGGCGTTCTAAATGTGGGCATGAGAATGAGGCAGTCTAAAGGGTGGAAGTGGTGATGTGGCATGGTGATTTGTGCATGATCATCTAGATGTGTTATGGTGCCATGACTGCATGACTGACATATGTGTGTTGTATTGATAATTGAATGCCTCGCATGTTTATTTATGTGAAATGCTAGTATTTATGACTGCATGAGTGGACTGTTGGCCTAACTTAGGGTTAGGATTCCACCTTATTGAGATGTAAATCTCACCCCATTATGGGATCCCTTTTTTTATAGATCCTAGGTCCTAAGGATGTGGCCTATCAGATTTGGAGACCCCAAAGAGATGTCTGTCTATTTTGTTGAGTTCCTTGATGGGTACAAAACCATTTATGTTAGAAAGTATACAGTAGTATGGGTAGACGAGGGTGGGAGTAGCTGGAAGCCTCATAGGTATGAGGCTAGGTTTCGAAAGGTTGGGGATGTTTCTACAGGGCCGTTGAAGCCCACTGAGGTGCTCCAAGGAGTCGTCCCTAGTTGGTGTCATCCCACTCTAGATTTAGAGCAAGCTGAGGGGTCAATTGCTGGTTTGAGAAACGGACCTGAGAGGACCCCGATCTTAGAGGATACTGAGGAGGTCATAGTGGTCGAGGCTATAGAGGATGACTTGGTGGAGTCGTCCGCTGATGAGACCATGGAGGATACCTTAGAGGTTTGCTCAAAGACCTTCTCGGAGTACGTGCCCACGGAGGAGGCAGAGGAGACTGATAACTCTAGCAGTTCGTCTTAGGAGCTCCTAATATTCTAGTTCGACTTTTGACGGCGACCGTGATGCTTGTTTCCTTTGATGGGTGATAGACCTCTTTGTATTACCCCGTCTCCCTAGTGGATCTAGTTGCTATGCTCATGTATGAACTTTTGGATATTATGTATATATGGTATTCTTGCTATCCAGGCCCCACTTTATATTTGTACGGAGGAGTCATTACATTGTCGCTTCCGCATGTTTATATATAACACATCTCTCGACTTATGTGCGGATCTCGGGACATCGAGAGATATCTTGGTTTGCTAGCAGGGAGTCGCGTGCTCGGGCTTGGGGCGCGGGACGTGACATCCCCTTTTGTTTGGTATCAGAGCAAGGTCAGCTCGATCCAAAGTTGATTGAGGACTGGAGTAATAAGGTGGATTAAGTTGGGACAAGGACGGATAGCGAGACCTTAGGAGACTGGTTAGGATAAGACGTAGGATGCATAGCATGTGACTTGGCACTTATGATTGGCATTTGGCCTTGGTAGGGTTGTAGAAATGCATAAGGATTAAGTTCTTTGCTTAGTGTTGAAAATCATTTCTAGATTTTGGCCTGTTAAGTGAATGAGTATGGCTTGTTGTAGTGAACTGTTGGGGTAAGTGGAACTGAGGAATGGCCATGGGCTACTTGTTGAAATGTCTCTGGAATTTGTTGTATGGAGGACTGTTATATTATCACTATTTTTGTTGAAGCATAATTGGTAGCTCTAGACTTGGATAAATGAGTGAGTACTAACTCCTTGATGAACTTGTGGTGGACCAAGCTCAGTAGAAGAATATAAGGATGAGCAATCCATCTAGGAGATTTGGAAGACCCAGAGGCGGAGTCTCTAGCTCAAAGCCGCCTGTAGCAGAAGACCCGAGGATGGACGGCATACTGAGGGCGCTAGAGAGGATTGGCGACCTCATTGACCGGCAGACTCAGGATCGGGATGCTGCCATAGCTTAGGCAGTAGGAGCCGCCATAGCTACCATCAATGCCAACAACGACAACAACGGGGGCAATGGAAACCAGGGTGAACATGGCTAGAGTAATGAGGCAGTGAATGCCCAAGAGGAGATTGTTGTGGCAAGACAGAGGGGTCAACTGGTAGAGCAATTCATAAAACTGAAATCGACCCAGTTCGACGGGACTAGAGTCCCGAGCTAGCACCTAAGTGGATTGAGAAGTTGGAAAAAGCCTTTGAGGTGCTGAGGTGCACAAATGAAGAGAAAGTACTATTGGCGGTGTACCAGCTAGAAGGGACCGCGAACGATTGGTAGGCTGCCACCAAGAATGGAGTTTTCCCTGAAGGAATGGCCATGATCTGGGATACCTTTGAGACGACGTTCAGCAACAAATACTTTTCAGAGATGTCCAGGGAAAGGAAACGAGTAGAATTTCTACTGCCACGTCAGAATCAGCTGAGGGTAGATCAGTATGACGCCGAGTTCTCCAGACTATCAAGGTACGCACCTCGATCTGTGGAGGATCCCCAAGAGAAAGCACGGAGATTTCAGGACGGATTGAGACCCAAACTCCATAATTAGATGATAGCCCTTAATCTGAGAACTTATAAGGAAATTTATGAGCGGGGTTAGATGATCGAGAGACATATAAAGGAGAGGAATGTCGCATCTGGATCGTAGCTTACTTCATTCCGAGACAGCCGCCAGATGAGCAAGAGACCGACGGCGGGCAATAGGCATTTTGTACCTCTAGTAAGGAAAAAATAGTGAAGCCGCCGAACCCCATGAACTGGAGCAGTCGTCTTTGTGGCAGGAGGCATGGAAATGGGCCATGCCCGGTAAGGACTGGAGCCTGTTTTAAGTGTGGTTAGATGGGCCACCAGATGAGGGCGTGCCCGAACCAAGCTTTGGCGAGTCGACCTCAAGGATAGAGACCGCAGGCTGGACCATTGACTGCCACTCTCGGATCGAGCAAAATCGACCCCCAGCTCAGGGTAGGGTATATGCAGTAGCCCGCAGAGAGGCGGAGGAAGTGCCAGGCGTCGTCACAGGTACGGTTTACTTGTGTGACCAAGCTGCATATGCATTGTTTGACCTTGGTGCCACGCATTCATTTGTGTCTAATCAGTTTGCTGATTTGGTGGGTATGAAGTTAAGACCATTGAGTATAATTCTGCATGTTGCCACTCTGTTAAAGGATAATATATTGGTTTCATTGGGCTGTGCTGACTGTGAAATTGTGATTGGAAGGAGTAAGGAGAGTATTGATCTAGTTGTATTACCCATGTATAATTTTGATATGATCATAGGGATAAACTGGTTGGGTAAACAGGGGGTAGTGGTAGATTGTGGTAGTAGAATAATTTGTTTCTATCCGAAAGGTCGCCCTAGTTTTGAATTCGTCGGAAGTCGAGGAGGGATCTCGATTCCCTTAGTCTCATCTCTTGAAGTGACAAAATTGAGGTCTAAAGGGTGTCAGGCGTACTTAGTTGTAGTGGTGGACACGACTACCGAGAAACCAAAACTAGAGAGTTTTCCGGTAGTGCGTGAGTTCCTTGACGTTTTTCCCAAAAGTTGCCAGGATTGCCACCGGAGTGAGAGATAGAATTTGTAATTGAGTTAGCTCGTAGGATGGAGCCGATCTCGAAGGCACCTTATAGGATGTCCCTGTCAGAATTGAAGGAGCTAAAGGTGCAGATGCAAGAAGTATTAGATAAAGGGCTTATCCGACCAAGTGCTTTGCCGTGGGGAGCGCCGGTATTGTTTGTAAGGAAAAAAGATGGGTCATTGCGTCTATGCATCGACTATAGGCAATTGAACCAGGTAACAGTGAAGAATAAGTATCTACTGCCGAGAATTGACGACCTGTTTGATTAGTTGCAAGGAGCGCCGATATTCTCCAAGATTGATCTGAGGACCAGGTATCACCAATTGAGAATCAAGAAGGAGGACATACCTAAGACTGCTTTTAGGATAAGGTATGGTCATTATGAGTTCACAGTGATGCCTTTTGGATTGACAAATGCTCCAGCCGCATTTATGGATTTGATGCATCGAGTGTTTAAGGAATTCCTGGATAGATTCGTCATAGTCTTTATTGACGACATCCTGATTTACTCGAGGAGTGATGCAGAACACGAGGAGCACCTGAGGATTGTCTTGCAGACCCTGAGAGAATACTCGCTATACGCTAAGTTGAGCAAATGCGAGTTATAGCTGAATAAGGTGGCGTTTCTTGGTCATGTGGCGTCGGGAGAAGGAATCGCAGTGGATCCTGCAAAGATTGAGCTATAACAAATTGGCCTAGGCCTACTACGATCACGGAGGTCAGAAGTTTCTTGGGATTGGCGGGATATTACAGACGTTTTGTGGAGAATTTTTCATCCATAGCCTTCTCATTGACGAGGTTGACAAAGAAAGAAACAAGGTTTGATTGGACAGAAAAGTGTGAAAGAAGTTTCTAAGAGCTCAAGCATCGGTTGACAACCGCACCGGTGTTGACAATTCCATCCGGACCAGGGGGCTATGAAATATATGGCGATGCTTCGTTAAAGGGACTAGGCTATGTGTTAATGCAATATGGAAGGGTAGTTTCCTATGCGTCCTGACAGTTGAGACCACACGAAATAAACTATCCAACTCAAGATCTAGTGTTAACAGCGATCATTTTTGCTTTGAAGATCTGGAGACATTATCTGTGTGGCGAGAAGTTCCAGATTTACACCGACCACCAAAGCTTGAAGTACTTGTTTTCCCAAAAGGAACTAAATATGAGGCAGCATCGGTGGATGGAGTTGCTTAAGGAATATGATTGTGATGTATTGTATCACCATGGGAAGGCAAATAGAGTTGCAGATGCACTTAGCCAGAAATCGAGCATCGCCTGTCTGTTAGTAAAATGTTGGTCGATGATCGAGGATTTAAGAGATTCTGAGTTTAGATTGGAAGTCTGCCAGTTGTCCAGTTTGATGGCTACGTTAAGGGTAGAACCTGAGGTCCAGAAAGGAATAAAGACCTTACAGTTTACGGATCTAGAAATTCAAAAAATTCTGGAGATGAATGTGACAAAGAGAAAACCAGAGCTCCAGGTGTCAGAGGATGAAATCTTGAGGTTCCGAGGACGTCTGTGCGGGCCAAAGGATGAAGGACTCCGGTAAAGGATTTTATCGGAGACTCACAGGAGCAATTATAGCGTCCACCCGAGAAGTACGAAGATGTATCAGAATCTGCGCCAGTACTACTGGTGGAACGGGATGAAGGTGGATGTAGCGAAGCATATGGCAAAGTGCTTGACATGCCAGCAAGTGAAAGCGCAGCACTGTAAGCCTGGAGGATTATTACAGCCACTGGAAATATCGAAATGGAAATGGAAGCATATAACGATGAACTTTGTGATGGGACTCCCAAGGAGCCAAAAAGGTCACGACTCTATATGGGTAGTCAAGGACAGATTGACTAAGTCCGCACACTCCATCCCGGTGCGAAAGGACTTCGCAATGGATAGATACGCCGAGTTGTATATAATGCAAATAGTGAGGCTACATGGGGTACCTGTGACAATTATCTCAGATAGAGACCCCAAGTTCACAGCGAACTTTTGGAAAAGTCTTCAAGAAGCCATAGGAACCCGGCTGCAGTTTAGCACGGCATGTCATCCACAGACGGACGGATAGACGAAGAGGACGATTCAGACGCTTGAGGACATGTTGCGAGCGTGCGTCATAGAATTTAAAGGTGGATGGGAAGATTAGCTGTATTTGGTGGAGTTTGCGTATAATAATAGCTAGCAACAGAGCATCCAAATGGCACCATTTGAAGCGCTTTATGGAAGGGCCTATAGAACCCCAATTTGATGGGATGAGGTTGGAGAAAGGAGTATTACAGGCTTAGAGTTGGTAGAGCAATCTATGGAAGCGGTAACGATAATTCGGGATAGACTGAAGATAGTACAGAGTTGTCAAAAAGAGTTATGCGGACAAGCGGCGTAAGCCTTTGGAGTTTCAAGTAGGAGACCATGTTTTCCTCAAGGTTTCACCGATGGGGGGATTATCATGATTTGGAAAGAAGGGAAAACTAAGCTCAAGGTACGTAGGTCCATTTGAAATACTGGAGCGGATTGGGACCTTGGCCTACAGGCTTGCCTTACCGCCTAATCTATCCCAAGTGTATAATGTCTTCCACGTGTCAATGCTGCGGAAATTTGAACCAGACTCGACACATGTGTTGAACTACTAGGTCATAGAAGTGGACGACCGGGTATCCTACGTGGAGAAGCCGATCAGGACCGAAGATCGGAAAGAGCAAATTCTCAAGAATAAGACGATTCCATTGGTCAAAGTTGTGTGGGAGCACCATGGAACCGAAGGCGCCACGTGGGAAAACGAAGAGACGATGAGGCGTCAATACCCCCATTATTTCGAGTAGCTATGTTTGATGTAAATTTCGGGGACGAAATTTTTGTAAGGGGGAAGAGTTGTGACATTCTGATTTCCCAGTCATTTTCAGACTCTTTAATGAAAAGTGTATCTAGAGATGTGTTTCAGTCATATCTCGCTCGAATCTGATTAATTTGAGTGGACTGACCAAAATGGAAAGACTAATGCGAGACAAGGTACGTGGACCTAGGGAACTCGAATAGGAAATGACGCTTTGACCATAAGGATTATCGAGGGGACATTTAGAACCACAAAAGGCCGATCTAAGAACGATTAAGGAATACATTGCTAGCGTTACACGATTGGAGCGCGGGTGATGCTGCCTAACCAACGTATAATTTGCAAAATTTTCCTAAATCGGACAGTGACAATCGAGACCATAGGAACTAGTGATAGACCCACACAATTACATGACAACCAAAGTCGCCATGAATTGACAAGCCCTAAATGTGATATGAATCACCGGGTCTATAAGCGTAACGTCTGCAAAAGCCGCCTGTCAGTTCGGGATAAGCTGGAACCACGTTTGATAGAGAAAACGATCAGAAACGAGTCTTGAAAATTGAAAATGGAGAATCAAGAATTCCAATGTCATGATTGGATTGGTCATCGCCTTATCGAAGAATATTGGAATGAGAAAAAAGACGTTCTGGACGTCGGTGGTAAATTACCATTTTGCCCCTCAATCCTCCCTCAATCCTTAGCCTTACCTATATAACTGGACGAGGGCATTTTGGTCTTTAATTCACCTCTAAGGCTGCCGAAAAGTTGAGAGAAACTTGGCCATTGGATTAGCTTGATTGACACATTGGACATGTGTCAATGGATTAGCTCTTGAGTGGACATATCCACTTTTCCCCAACTACCATTCAACTAGTTGACCTTGAACCTTGCATAGAGCTTTCTCTCTCTCTCACCCCTCACTTGACCGACCATCAACCCACTAACGCCATCTTCTTCTTCTTCTTCTTCTTCTTCTTCTTCTTCCTTTCCTTGTTGTCGAACAGTCTGCTACCCGACCGGTTCTGTACCGTTTGTTCGCCTCTTGACCATTGGATTAGCTTGATTGACACATTGGACACGTGTCAATGGATTTGCTCTTGAGTGGACATATCCACTTTTCCCCAACTACCATTCAACTAGTTGACCTTTAACCTTGCATAGAGCTTTCTCTCTCTCTCACCCCTCACTTGATCGACCATCAACCCACTAACGCCATCTTCTTCTTCATCTTCTTCCTTTCTTTGCTGTCGAACAGTCTGCTACCCGACCGGTTCTGTACCGTCTGTTCGCTTGCTCCGACGACCCTCTCCGGTGACTTCTAGCTACCGAGCCAACCATCCACACCTTGCTCGACCTCTTGCTGACATACTCGAAGTGGAAGCAAGTCGGTTGACCCATCGAAGAGCTCCAGCCAGCCGATCTCCGGCAAGTCAATGGAAATCGTCGCAACTAGAGGTAAATCACGTTTTTGGCCTCTTAGGACTCCGAAACTTTGAAGTTTTTCAATCAAATTTTGTGGAGATCTAGGATACTCATATAGTGAGCTGTGATAAAAAGTTGGGGTTAATTTGATGGAGTTCTAACCCCAAATGGGTCTTGTGTTTGAAGGGCCAGAATTGCCGATTTACAGACTTGGGAGAACCGGTGACATTCAAGGAGTTTCCGGCGACGACTCGGCCTCAAATCTTTGGTGAGCTTCCCAAACCCTTAGATCTATATGTTAGCAAATAGGTTAGTGAATAAGTAGTGGATTTGAGGTAGTTTAAGGGCTAGATAATTGCGGTATACATAGAATCGAAAATAGCTCGGTTCGGTTCTGTGCATACTAGTTCTGTGGAGGCTGTTAGTGGTTGGATCTGAGTCTTAAATTCATCATTGAGACATGTTAGGGTGTTGAGGAATGTGTTACTAAGGTTTATGGTCCATGGATTGATGATTTGGGCAAGAAAAATTAACGGTTGGATGGATTTCCATAGGTTGCGCGGTGGGCTTGATCTTGGACCACTTGATCTTAGACCATTTGGGCCCAATTGTGGTTGTGCTTGAGGAGAGAATTTTGTGGTATTAAACTTGAGGTAAGGGAACCCTAAACCTATGATAGGAAGATTGTACTCAATTGGGTGAGTCGGGTGAATTTTTGGATGATCCTTAAAGGGTTTTTAATGTGATTGTTCTTTGTGCGTCTTAGGATAGTATGGAGGATTTGAATTTGTGTCAATGTTTGTATTTTGAAATGACTACCGTGTGTGAGTGTCAATTGATCGTCTTGCATGCCATAAGTGTATGATTTATGCTTAAGTTGCACATTGCATTATGTGTGTGAATTGAATTGAAACTTTGGCATGACTGAGACCTGGTAGTACCCTGAGGAGTATGAGACGCGGGGTGGTGTGAGGAATACTAGGAGATGCTGAAACGCGGGGTTGAGGTTGTATGGCACCCTGATGGGTATGAGACGCGAGGTTAAGAAGGCCATAGTCCTAATGCGTTGAAATGCGAGACGGAGTTGTGATGTGTCGACACTAGCCTGAAGTAACATTGAAACCTGATGCATTTACGGGCGTTGTCAATGACGGTCTGATGCGTTTAGCGGACCGAACCTGAGGCGTTCGAAACGCGGGCATGAGAATAAGGCAGTCTGAAGGGTGGAAGTAGTGATGTGGCACGGTGATTTGTGCATGATCATCTGGATGTGTTATGATGCTATAACTGCATGCCTGACATCTGTGTATTGTATCGATAATTGATTGTCTCGCATGTTTATTTGTGCGAAATGCTAGTATTTATGACTGCCTGAGTGGACTGTCGGCCTAACCTAGGGTTAGGATTCCACCTTACTGAGATGTAAATCTCACTCTGTTGTGGTACCCTCTTTTTTTACAGATTCTCGGTCTTGAGGATGTGGCCTATTAGATTTGGAGACCCCAAAGAGATGTCTGTCTATTTTGATGAGTTCCTTGATGGACAAGGAACCATTTATGTTAGAAAGTGTACAGTAATATGGGTAGATGAGGGTGGGAGTAGCTGAAAAACTCATAGGTGTGAAACCTGATTTCGGAAGGTTGGGGATGTTTCTACAGGGCCGTTGAAGCCTACTGAGGTGCCCCAGGGAGTCGTCCCTGGTTGGTTTCACCCCAACCAGGATTTAGAGTAGGTTGAGTGGTCAGTTGCCGGTTCGAGGAACGGACCTGAGAGAACCCCGAACTTGGAGAACACTGAGGAGGTCATAGTGGTTGAGGCTATAGAGAATGACCTGGTGGAGCCGTCCGCTGACGAGACCATGGAGCACCGTAGAGGTTTGCTCAGAGGCCTTCTCGGAGTATGTGCCCACGAAGGAGGCAGAGGAGACTGATGACTCCAACAGTTTGTCTTAGGAGCTCCTGGTATTCTAGTCCAACTTTTTACGGCGACCCTGATGCCTGTTTCCTTTGATGGGTGATGGACTTCTTTGTATTACCCCATCTCCCTAAGGGATCTAGTTGTTATGCTCATGTATGAACTTTTGGATATTATGTATTATGATATTCTCGTTATCCAGGTCCCACTTTATATTTGTACGGATGAGTTATTACATTGTCGCTTTCGCGTGTTTATAAATAACACGTCTCTCAACTTATGTGCGGATCCTGGAACATCGAGAGATATCTTGATTTGCTTGCAGGGTGTCGCGTACTCAGCCCGGGGCGCGGGGCGTGACAGTTTAACTTAAACTAATGTCGGACAATAAAGATATGATCGGAACGGTGAAGCAATCGGGACAGGGAAGCAAGCTGGCGATAAGATCTTCTCGGCCTAGAGAGGAAGAAGAAGAAAAGAGAGAGTGGAGAGAGAGAAGTGGCCGGCCAAATGAGGAGGGAGGGAGAGAGATTAGCCTTAGTCCACCCTTGATCAATGCTCATTGAATGGTAGGTTAAAAGTGCTAAATTAATTCCCACCACTATTGGATGACACTTGTCTTCACCCAAAGAGTGGCACTTGTCCTTAACTAGTGAATATCTTGAAGCCAATTGACCCTTATGCCCCTAGATTTTCGGCCAACATGAGGGAGATTAAAAAAAGACCAAAATATCCTTAGTTTATTCTTAAGGCAAAGATAATCCTCGAGAGGAAAAATAGTAATTTTACACTTACCGTTCGGAATTCTACTTTTTCGATTTAAATTGCTCATGATGAGGCGACGTCCATTTCAATTCAAATGTTGAAATTTCTAAATGTCCAATACCCAAATCTCGAGGTCCAATTTAATGTCGAGCCCTCGTTGACTGTAAATTCCAATTTGTCTCAAACTGACGGGCGACTCTTGTAGGCGCTACGCGTATCGACCTTAGGATTTCTTAAGTTGTGGCGACTTTGGTTGTCATATAATTGCGATGGTTTATCGCTAAATCCTGCGATCCCGATTGTCGAAATCCGATTTAGGAAATTCTCGCAAATTACACATTGGTTATGCGGAATCATTCTACGATCGTTCCTAGATCGATCTCTACTGGCCCAAAATATTCCCTCGACAATCCTTATAGTCAAAGTGTCATTTCTCATTCAAATTCCCCAGGACCACGTACCCGACTCTGCATTAGTCTTTTTCTTTTGGTTAGTTAACTCGGGAATGGCCAACTCCGAGCGAGTTATAACTGAAATACACCGATCGACACCTTACATTCCATAGCCTCGAGAGGGTCGAAATTCGGAATATCACAACTCCTTTCCCCTTAAAGAAATTTCATCCTCGAAATTTGTAATATTCTCAATTATGCCATCTTACGTGGTACAGACGTCTCATCGCATTCTCACTCTTCAAAATAACTCTATTCCTTACTAAACCATCGCAATAATACGCTTTTTGGCACTTATGCCATTTGACGTATCACTTCCTTCAAATGTTCTCTCGTATCATGAGAGATTCAAGGGCTTTATCAACTTGCTCTTTATTATCCAAATCGAGTTGTAGCCTTCTCGATTCCACTCGAAAATCTCTAATGATCATAGTAATCCATCAGCCTTCAACATCATGCTCCTTTCTTGTTAGTATATCTAATACTTGACCACATATTAGACTAATCTAAACCTTAATCCATTCCATCGATTGTATTAAGGAAATCTTGGCACACCTTTGTGCCATCTAAAGGGGCACCGTAATTGTCTCTTCAAATTTCCGATGAGGTCATTTCTTTAAGTTCATCTTCAGTAATGGACTCGTATACTCGTCCATGGGACTTCAAGGTATTTACCCTCAACTTCGCCGTCTTTTTCCCAAGCTCTCAGAAGTCTGGACTTCCTCCATGTTCTATTCATTCCCATAACCCCTTAGATATTAGGATCCAATTGTGGCAATATCTTAATTCCTTTCTAACCTTCAAACTTGACGCTTCAAGTAGTCATCAGACTAGTCCATTGGCAAACTCCCAAATTAGAAGTTGAATCTCTTGTTTCTCGAGGGAAGATCTGTCCCTCCATCACCAATTACGCAATGCTTAATTGTCAATTATATGCGTCTGCTACTTAATTCTCCCTTCTTTAGCGATATTCATATCGCTGTAACAACACTTGGGTGATCTCTTCGTTCTACGTGACTCGCCTTCAATTCCCTTTAGGCAGTCCATGCTCTCAAACTTTTATAGTTCGAACAACTTCAAGGTATTTCTTTAAACATGCTACATTCTCAAATCCACAAGCAGTTTTACGCATCAGCGTTGCCTCTTGTTCAATTCCTCTCGGGAAACTGCTACATTATATTCTTGTGGTAGTTATAGCCTTGAAACATTATTTCACCCAAACAATATTTCCCAACTTTGTCATGAGGACATTCATAATCCAACTCTGATTATGCACTTAGTATTCCATCTCATGTGGTCGTATCATCCAGCGCATTCGCACGGCCCACTTTAGTCTGTCTTGCTAAGACTCAAACTTTCTTCCTGCATCACGTCATTATGATTCTCTCAACCCTTTTTATTCCAAACAAGAATGCCATTGTCGGCGTAGTCATCAACTTAACTTAAGTCCACGGAAACTCTTTTTATATTCATTCATCTATGGCATAGTTCTTGGGGAAATCTTCCCACGATTTGTCTAGAATAATTCATCAATTCCAAGAAACTTCCAATTTCCACAACTCACATCGACCTTAGTCGATTCATCAATTATTCCAATCTCCAATGGCTCCACAAGGATTTCATTTCTCATAAATTTCACGACTAAAGAATCTTGCCTTATCAACCCACAACTCGTGCTTTTCACACTTCGCATACGATGAGCATTTCCTTAATGTCTACAGGATACTCTCAAAATTGTTCATGTTTTTCATGACTCCTCAAATGAGTTCAATCATCGACTCTCAAGACGATAACAGTCCATCCAATTATTCATCGGATGTTCAATCCTACTATTATTAGTTTCTCTCTACTAGGTGTCGAATCTTTCAAACTGTTCTTCATACTTTCCATTAGAGAGCTCAAACCTTGGGTCTCCACTTGGACCATGAAACATTTTGTTCATTTTTGTCACCCTTTCCTCATGAAGCATTAATGCCTTAGCCTCTAGGTTCCACAACAAGCTAACGCGACCTTATATCGATTTCATCCGTTCAACCGAATGTCAACACTATCTTGGAATTCAACGATGTCTACATGACAGTTTCTTGGACTTCACTTACAAGAACCATTCAAGTTCTGCATCTTCTTTCTCAGTCCGAACACCAATCTCAATACCGAGACAATTATGATTTCATCTTCTTTCCACACTAGGGTCTCTTACCCTTTTACGGAAACTATACCCTTCAGTGGCATTCTCTCACTTCGAATCCACCTTGTTCTTCATATTCCATATGATGTCAATCTTGAAGCCTATGTCAACAGCAATACCTTCCCCCAAGATTCAAATGTCCCCATGCTTGACATTCTTCTTCCAGTGACTCAGTCACCTCAAGTGACAAGATTCGTTCGTCCTTGGTCTTCACTAATTCACGTATCAATTACTCAATTCGATTACCTCAAATCACTATGCAATTACACTCTAAGCGCTCTTTTTGCTTACTCACCCATTCATTAGAATTACGAATAGCCAGGACTATCAAGTCCATTCACTTTCCTTTCTCTCAACGACCATCTCATGGTTCTATTGCCCTTTAAGAACGACATCCTACTGATTAGCGGTGATAACTCGTAATGTCATTTCTTGGGATTTTGATTCAATTTTAATCAATCTCATTTCAATCACAATGTTTGATAACTGACATAATTCTGTCCCTAGTTTTTCCCACAACGGAAGAAACGAAATGTCAATCCCCATTACGAGCCTTACAACAAGGTTATAGCCATTTCTCGCAAGTGCGTTTCATGTTCCATAATGAACATCTCTTTGCCTGGAATCGATGAGCAGGAGTTCTCTTACTCGTATTTCTTCCAATCATTCACTCCTATTATTAAAATCTATTACATTTCCTCAAAATTAGGAATAACAGTTAGCCATAAGGCTTTCAAATTTCAATCCTCTCAAGGACTTCACGTCCCATTCAAAGGGTCCTTGACCACTTTTAGTATACTTAGACAACTTGGAGGACTCTGCCTCACATTGGTCGATTATCTTCAGATCCTCACAAGACTTTTAGGATCCAAACAGGATTGCTCTCAAGCAATCCCAAGAGGATATTTTCCATCGAACAACTCAACAAGTGAAATCCAAATAGATACCATGCCTTCAAGGAAAACTCTTCCTTTGGCGACATTTCACTAATCATCAATAGTCTCTTAAGGCTAAAAACCGCTAGGGTCACTTTCCTTTTTCAGTGTACCCAAAACTTCTAAGGTTTTCTCATAAAACTCTCAACTTATAAGAAGACAGTTTCAAATTCATTTTCTTTGTCGAACCTTACTCGATCGCAACCTCGTGATCTATCTCACAAGCTATTCAAACTCTCGTGGTTCTTTTCCATGTCCCCACTTTGAAAATGAGTATTCTCAAAGTCACATTTTTTATGACTTTCGTCACTTTAACTCATCGGTACTAGCATCTGTCACCACAGTGACTTAGGCAGTCATGGTAGCTTATCATCGAACTTGCATACCCAATAAATTTTCTCATTTCCATTCCATTTAAAGTTCTCACGACCCATTCAGCTCTTGGGTCTCACATGATTAACAAAATCGAGCCGTACACTCTTTTAGTGCTCATATTCTAATTGTTCTCTTTACTCAATTCTCATATCCTTCTCAGTTCTTGGATCTTCCACACCATGTATACTTGAGCCCAATATTCTTCTACGACCATATCTTGGTCGTTCAACGTCTTTAGGTTCTCATGTCAGTTGAACCACTATAATTCCCTCCAGAAATCAAAGACTTAAGTCATCTACTCAATTCTAGCAGTATCAGGCTACTCATCTCATTATCTTTCACCATCAACCGTCCAATGGTTCCCAAATAACTGTCAACTAGTGGCTCATTATTCAAGGATTTCAAATCATCCTTAAGTAGCAATCACACAACAAGCTAGCCTCAACAAGGCAACTTCTCAAATAGCCATTACTAGGCAAGCCTCAACTAGGCCAAAACTCAACTAGGTCAACACTAAGCAAGTACTTAAATTGTCCTTTCAATTATTAATGCCATAAATCCAGAGGCATCTTCCACACTAGTATAATCACAACAGACTATCTCAATCTCAACAGGCATCAGTTCAATGGGTATAAACCCCACATGACATCTAGTCTCTCAGTTAGACCTTGGCATAAACAATCACACGATGCCAACTATAAAATATGCTCAATAGACCAATCATAAATATGAATATTTTTTTCCTTTCAAACAGACTCCACTGTCAAGCACAAAGCTTTTAATCATGCCAATAATAGGCGTCATTACAAATTCCATGTCACTTTCGAACATTCACTTGAGAATCACTCACGTGCCATACATCTTTTAACCACAATCAAACTCAACCCGATACCTAGACTTTCTATTTCAAGTTATGACTTGGATCATTCCTGCTTCCTTGCCATCTTAGAAGCTTATCAAGAGTCGCTCCTTGTCCATACCTCTCTGTACCGATGATCACTCCCCGCCCTCATTAGACCTGGTCGTTGTAGGTTGTCCTAAGTCATACATTTACAGAGAGAGCCTCATTCTACACATCCCATAATATGCTTTATCATAGTTTATAGGTATCTCATCAGCTTGTCACATACCAAACGATAGTTTATTAAGTCCAATAATGATAAGTTTATGCATACACCCTCATCAACTTTCGTTTTAATGCCACAAACACATGCGCATCCTGATTGTCCTCGCCATTCATCATACCATAATTGTCTCCAGATCCATTCTTATCCATCAAAGATTTTTAATTCCATCAATAACCATCACATCTAATAGATTAATTGCCTATATTCAACCATATTCCTCTAGTCTGGTCGCTATTCAAGTCAAATTCATATGCATTCGATCAAAACTGACCTTTAATCCAAATATTCCTTGTTTGCTTCCTTGTATACACCTCATTTCATATCATCCAATGTTGTCAATAGTAATCGATAACTAAAACCATCAAGATATAATGCAATTCAAGCTTGAATGCACTAGTACCAATCGTCTCTTTATAACTCATATTCATAATTGAAACCTATCAATCATTCATTTTCATTTCGACTTATTGTCCAATCCACTGTCGATCTTTGAACTATAACCTCAAATAACCATAGAGATCATCAATTAAAATCTACGCTAGAACCATTAGAGTGCATGCAAGTTCAAGCCTATAATCCTCAAGATTCAGCAATCCATGCTTAATCCTAAAGGTCTCACTACCTAATTGTCCTCAAGTCATCACTCCCTATCACTTCAAGCTTCAATCACATTGGATTGTGCTAACCTTGCTCTAATACCACTTAAATGGGGTTGTCAGGTCCTGAACCCTGCAAGCTTGTGAACATCACATCAGATCATTGACTTTAGAATAACTCCCAAGATTCCTCGGCCAACCAATCATAACTTGAAAATGGAACAAGGTCATGGAAGCAATAAAACAGCTCCATACAAATTCACAAAGAGATGACTCAAGACAAAAGGGTATACTTCTCTTATTCATAAAACTCGCCTCGAATCCTCTGCATGGTCAAATACTAGAGATTCGATTTCTACAACCACAAACAGAAATACACTTCCCAAATCACAATGTGTGAATCCATATCCTACGATTTCTTCTTCGAAAATCCAACCTTGACAAACTTGATGTTTCATCTCTTGGGGCTTGAAAATTTTAATCTCCAGCGGGGTGAGATATAAATCTCAGCAAGTGAACCCTAACCATAAACCAGACCACCAGTCCCCCCAGGCTACACAACAAGTGATAAGCAGAAGCTCGGCTAGAAAATATCACATGGCATTCAATTATCCAATGTCTCAATGCAAATGACATGAGTAAGGTTCATTAACAAGCACATCACACACAATGAGATCCAAGCTTCATGCACCAGCATAGAATGAATTCACAATTTTCGTAGTTCACATAATGGTATCACATTACTCATCGCCAAAGGCTCTCGGGTTGGATTGAATTTCTCTGGGGTACACTGGCCAATTAAGATCACTAGGGCACTCTGGCCATTGGACATTACTAGGGCTCTCTGGCCATTCGATATCACTAGGGCACTCTGGCCATTTATACATCATAATGCACAATAGGCAATAATTTCAGATATCCCACAACCAAGATTTAGTTGCCACACAGGCCCACCATTCCTCATGAAAACTGAGGTCACACTGCATCATTCCAATCATGGAATTCATTAATTCAACCTAACACCAAGGCATATGGATCGATCACAACAATCTCATGCGTTCAACATCTAATTGGTCATAATAAACACCAATTCATCAATCAATCTCATCTAGTAGTGTCCTAACGTTTGAGTAAAGGTTTAAGGGACACTTACCCTTAATCTAGCTGGCAATTTCCAAGCTAAATGATCCCCCTAGATCAGCAAACTCGTGACCACAGTAGGGGTCGTGCACCGTACTAAGAAAAATTACATTTCCAAATCAAAACTCTAACAATTTCTCAACCCCACTTTGCCAACACCTCAATAACAAATCAATTGGCAAACTACGATGTCTTAATAACCATTTAAAGACACAGTGACATCTCCACGAACCCCCAAAGTGTTCGGTTCTAACAGCCACAACACTAGGTTGAATTGGTTTTGCTTTAATCCATACAAACAGTCCATAAATCAATCATAAACCTCAATTTACCACGAAAATAACTTGCTAATACCGTAATCCACATGTTAAGGGAGTTCACCAAATATTTAGAAGCAAAAAGACACCACAAAGGCTTCCAATCAGTTCGATTCTCTTCAATGCGCGGGCGGTCAGATTTTGTCTCAAGGAAACCGCCCCTAATCAGTCATGAAAATTTATCAAAACCCAAATACAATTGTAACCATAGCTTAGCCAACTTTAATACTATGAGTGTAGAAGATCTTGCCAAATATTTGGAGCTATTTGAAGCCTTAAAGCCCACGAAATAGGTTTTTGCCCAAAACTGGTTAGATTCTGCCTCAATCTGACCTTTGCCCACTCAAATAGACTTACGGGACAAACGATTGGGCCAAATTGAGCTTATAATATGTCCCTAGAACCACATGACAATAAGGTTTTAAATGACGGTGGTGTTACTTTAATCTGATATCGGACAACAAAGATATGGCCAGAATAGTGAAGAAGTCGGGACAGGGAAGCAAGTTGGTGATAGGGTCTTCTCGGCCTAGAGAGGAAGAAGAAGAAAAGAGAGAGTGGAAAGAGAGTAGTGGCTGGCCAAATGAGGAGGGAGAGAGAGAGATTAATCTTAGTCCACCCTTGGTCAATGCTGATTGAATGGTAGGTTAAAAGTGCTCAATTAATGTCTACCACCATTGGATGACACTTGTCTTCACCCAAAGGGTGACACTTGTCCTTAGCCAATGAATATCTTGAAGCCAATTAACCCTCGTTCCCCTAGAGTTTCGGCCAACATGGGGAGATTAAGAAAATATCAAAATGCCCTTAGTTCATTCATAAGGCAAGGGTAATCCTCGAGGGGTAAAATATTAATTTTACACTAATCGTCTGAAATTTCACTTTTTCGATTTAAATTGGTCTTGATGAGGCGATGTCCATTTCAATTCAAATGTTGGAATTCCTAAATGTCTAATACCCAAATCTCGAGGTCCAATTTCATGTCGAGCTCTTGTAGAATGTAAATTTCAATTTATCTCAAACTGAGGGGCGACTCTTGCAGGCGCTACGCATATCGACCTTAGGGATTCTTAAGTTGTGACGACTTTGGTTGTCATGTAATTACGAGAGTTTATCGCTAGCTCCTGCGATCCTGATTGTCGAAATCCAATTTAGGAAATTCTCACAAATTACACATTGGTTAAGTTGAATCACTCACGTCCCAACTTATAACACCAGCAAGGCATTCCACGGTGGTTCCTAGATCGACCTCTGTTGGCCCAAAATACTCTTTCGATAATTCTTTTGGTCAAATTGTCATTCCTCATTCAAATTTCTCAAGTCTACGTACCCGACTCCGCGTCAATCTTTTCCTTTTGGTTAGTTAACTCGGGAGTGGCCAACTCCGAGCGAGTTACAACTGAAACACACTGATCGACACCTTCCATTCCATAGCCTCGAGAGGGTTGAAATTCGGAATGTCACATGAACCAGTAAAACGGCCTAAAGGAGCAAAATGGAATACGTATGCGGAGGAGAAAAAGAAAAGTAAATAGCAACCCAAATAATATAATAACATGGGGAGATTCGAAATAAATTAAAAGCACACACATATATACATAACATAAACATCATTGTTTACAACCAGCAAACGGGGATAACATAAAGCAAACACACTTTTGGGTCGGAGGAACTAAGGGCTATAACCAAAAGACTGCACCATTGCCCTGATCAAAAGCCTAACATCAAAAGATTACCACTCCGAAAGTTTTCCATGGCAACCTAACGTACTCTAAGGTGTTGCTCGTCTCATCGTCCTCATGTGCTTCGTCTTCATCTGGAATATAGTCGGAGAAAGTCTCAGATCGGGCCTCCGCAATGTTGTCCTCCATTTCATCCTTTAAAGCAAAAACATCTATCACCTCAAGGTCCTCCTCGACAATAAGGGTCTTCTCTAATGTATTCCTCGATCATACCACTAAATCTCCACTTCGACCTCGTTGTGGATGGGGTGACACCAGCTAGGTACCACTCCTCTAGGTACCTTTGTGGTCTTTAAAGGACCAGTCATACTCTCACTGACCCGACGAAACCAAGCTTCAAAACGATGCGACTCCCACCCTTCATCTCTCTCATCGACCCGCACAGTAGTGCACTGCCTAATGTACATAGTTCCCCGACCATCCAGAAACTCGTCAAAATAGGCGGTTATCTCATTGGGATCGCTTAGGCGGATGGAAAAATGCTTCAAGGCTTGGGCTCTGAAAAGCACATCCTACTACGGGGTAAAATTTACATCGCAGTACGTGAATCATAAACCTAGACTAGACTGCTAGTCCCCCCAAACTATGCAATGACACGAAATGCAAAAAGATTCAACAAGGCAATTATCACGTGGCATTCACACATCGATACGCCTCAATGTTATTGGATAAATAAGAATCACAATCATTTATACTCAAAGCTACGAGACCAAGCTTAACGTACTAGCATAAAATGCACTTATAACTTTAGAGATTATCTCAATGACATCTCACACTCTCATCGCTAAGGGTTCTCTAGCTACGGTGTCCACCTCAAGGGCACTATAGCCATTTCATTTCACAGGGCACTATAGCCATTTCAATCCACATAAGGCACAGTAGCCACTTCAATTCACATAGGGCACTATAGCCATTTCAATTCACATAGACACTATAGCCATTTCAATTCACATAGGGCACTATAGCCATTTCAATTCACATAGGCACTATAATCATTTCATTTCAATAATCGATCAATTCAGTAATCCAATTCGTCCAGTAGTGTCCTAGTGATCATGTATAGGTTTAAGGGACATTTACCCTTCGATCGAGCTAGCAAATTTCAATTCAAACGATCCTCCCAACTCCGCAAGCTCACGGCCAAATAAGGATCACGCATGGTCCTAGGAAAATTTCATGATTCCATCAATAAAATTCTTCAAATCACAAATCCATTGAGTAAATACGTCGTCAACACATCAATTAACCTCTTAATATGCCTTAACAATGACTTTAGGACATGGCGGCACTTCAACGAACCCTCCAAGTGTTCTGTTTGCATGGTCCCAAAACTAGGCAAAATTGGTTCTGCTCTATGCCGCATATATCAGTCCACAATTAAATTCTAGGCTCTAATTTATTACGAATTTAACTTGCTAAAACCTTAATCCATGTATGTAGGAAGCTCACCAAGAGTTTCGAATTGAAACAACACCTCGAAGGTCTTCGAACAACACGATTTTCCCACAGTCTTCAATGATCAGAATTCAGTTTCAAGAAACCGTCTCAATTCAGTCATGAAAACCTATCTTAACCCAACTAAACTTGAAACCACACAACATGTTAAGAAGATTCCACAGCAAGTTTGAAGTCATTTAAAGTCTCGAAGTGGATGAACGAAGGCCTTACCTCAACTCACCCAAAATCTATCCACTTTCGGTTTTAGGGTTGGTTGGGACAAATGGGACCTCCAATTGATGATCAACCACTGGGGATGTGTAGTTGAGAGGTCAACGGTGACAGTGGTGGTCGACGCGAGGTTAGGGAGTCACAGAAGGTGGCTGTCGAGACGGGTGAAACAGGTAGGCAGAGCCGATCGGGTGAGACAGTGTTCGGTCAAGATGAAAATGAAGAAGAAGAAGAGGAAAATGAAAAGAGAGGGAAATGAGAGGTTCGGCTGAGCAAGGTAGTCTTCTCCAATTATTTGCTTAGTTAAAGATAAGATTGGTAGGTGAAAAGTAGAATTAAATCTTAAAACACACAATGATTGACACTTGGCATGGAGCAAATAATTATCATTTCTTGCATTGAATTCCTTTGATCACTTGGTCTTCCCATTTTCGGTAGCCCATGGAGGTCCAAATGATCAAATTGTCCTTCATTAGTTCTTAAGGCAAGGACAAGGCTTGAAGGTTAAAATGGTAATTTACACTTTCCGCTCGAAACTTCACTTTTTCAACTTTAAATTACCCTCGGCGAGGCAACATCAACTTCCATTCAAATGTTGGAATTTCTCATTTTCATTTTTTCAATTTTGGGATTTTATTTCATGATTGATTTTATGTCAATCATAACTTCAGGTTATCTAGAACTAACGGACGGCTTTTGGAGACATTATGTGTATCGATTCTGTGATTCTCATCACACTTAGGATGACTCAAGTTACGACGATTTTGATTGTCATGTAATTGCAAGGATCCATTGCTAGTTTCGACGGTCGCGATCGTCATAGTTCGATTTAGGAAACTTTTACAATTTATACATTGGTTAAACGGCACCACCCACGCTCTAATTGTATAAAACTAATAATGGATTCCTTAATCGTTATTTGATAAGCCTTTATTGGTTCTAAATGTTCCCTCAACAATCCTTTGGTCAAAGTGTCATTTCATTTATCGAGTTTCCTAAGTCTACGTATCTTGTCATGCGTTAGCCTTTCCCTTTTGGTCAGTCTCTTCAGGATTGATTAGATCCGAGTGAAATAAAACTGAAATACATCGATAGATATTCTTCATTCAATAGTCTCAAAATGGTGGAAATTCAGAATGGCACAGTTAAGAACTAGAGTTGGTCTCTTTCTAGGGCTAACTTCTTCTAATCTTTTGAGGAACCAGTGAATCGAGTGACGAACTCAAGGAAATATCATAAGTACTGTGTTCTTTTAGGTTTCTAGTAATCAATCAAGCATGAAACTCTTAGAGTCTTTTGGGCCATTTGTGATGAGGGATATCATCCGAAGTGAAGAAATTGGACAAATAGATTTTTGAGGACGATAGACCATGGTAAGGTTGTAAAGGTGGAGGTGGATGTTCTACCTCAAGCTAGATCTGCCATCATGATGTTTGCTACAATAGATGGAGAACTAGAGTCAAAGACTCAGTATCAGGAATGGAAGAGCAATCATTGATAGAGACTTCAAGAGTGACTGGAGGTGAAGGATTTATGGGTTCCACTGTGGAGATGGTAGGAACTTGGTTTTTAAGGAAATTTTCCACGGGATTAGAAACAATATATGAATGGGAAGGTTTATGAGGTGGAGATGATGGAGGAGATTATTCTGGTGGAGCTGAAGGAGGTGGGAGAGAGCTCTGTTTGCTTCCTTATTTTTTTCTCTTGATTTAGTTTCTTAAGACGATCCCGAATGGAGAGGATATTCGTCTTTGGAGGATGTGGTGTTGTGCTAAGTACAGCTGCAAAAGAGCTAGGATCTGAAGAGCTTGCCGAAAAGAAGGATGTGTGGCTTTGGTGTTGCTATTTGGAAAAAGAATGGACCCAGCGTATGCAAATTTCTTTACTCTAAGAGAGCCTGTTGTTCTTGCAGTACCTAGACCCGGTGTCTGAGCTTCTCAATCTTAGGAGTCTGGTCTTCGAGTTAATAGTTGGAAGGGATCTGTTTTGTTTCCATCAACTAGAGCCTTTTCTAGAAATCTTCCAACATCTTCTTTGAGATAGATGTGGCATGGTCTACCCGATTAAGACGTGTAGCAATTGAGTTTATGGCTACATTCTAGGCTCGAACATTTTCTATATGCCAGTTCAAAACAGCTTCCACTAGGATAGGAATATTCCATCTCCCTTGAAGATCGACATCATTTGGAACTCGGATCTTCGAAGAATAAAAATATTTCTATTGCTGGTCAGAGAAACTTTCAACAAGAGAAAGCTTGAAAGGTGTTGTGCTTTCTTCAGATACAGAAGGCTGCAATGGGTGACAGTCCTCTAGTCGGAACATACAAATACTGGGTAAAAGAGGAGGTGGTATGGGCTTAGGAATGCAAGTGTGTGGTTTAGGCAGTTTGATGGGGCAAAAATTTTTCTTTACCCACTTAAGGAAGGGTTTGTAGAATGGTGAGTAATGGATTTCTTTGGTGGTAGAGGTGGTCGCTTTGGTTCATCTGGGGGATAAGCTGGTGGAAGTGGTGAAATCTGTGGAGGTTTAGGAAAACCAAATTCAACCGCGCATTTTTAGCACCCACTATTTTCATTAAGAGGTCCTACGTTTGGATCATCCTCTAGGTACCTTTGGTAAAGAGAATCTTTTTTCTTTTTCTTTATCTTGGAGGAAGGTTTGTCATCCTCATCATATGGGTTCAAACAGGAGGAACAAGAACAATCAACATCCTAAAAATAATATCCAGAGGGATCCTTGAAATAATGGATAGGTCGACCCCGTGCATCAAAGGATTGGATATGAGTTTTAGGATCAGGATCTTCCATACTAACTAACTCAGTTGGACATTGGGTGAAGCACAAAATGGTAGGGAATGAAGGGAAAATAGAGGAAGAAGTCTCTTCTTTTTCTTTGTCGAATTTGATGGTAACCATACCATCTTTTTTCTTGGTGTATTCTAGCTTGGAAGATTAGACAGGTCGGGAATTCTGGTGAAGTTTTTCATAGTTGATCACCCAACTGTCAAGAAGAAGCTTAACAAGCTGATCTCTTGGAAGTTGACGAGGAACATGGATGCAAGAAGTTTGTTCATTGTCAACAGAGATAAGCAAATCATCTTCGGTACTAGGAAGATTAAGATCAATGTCATGATTTTGTACTATATATACCATATGGTAGTGAACAGTAGTGATTATAGCAGAAGTGGTTTGAGGAGCACCAGTGATCCGTAACTGGACCTTTAAAGCAAAAAGGAGGTTGAGATCTGCTAAGGCCATGTTAAAATTTGGAAAGAGGGTAACAACTACGGTGCCAGTGTTCAAAGTAGTCTGAACCATACCGATACAAGCATGCTGATATTCCAAAAGGGGAGTGTTAAGAAGAGTAACCCGCGCAACAACTGGAAAGCTTTTTCGTCCATGCAAGTATATGGCCAATTTGATGGCTCCAAAATGAAGATGAATACAGCCCTATTGAGCCTAAGAAGCAGGAAATTCAGGTGGAATCTGAAGAGTTACAAACTGCTCTTGTTATGTAAGTAGGATAGGGTGCTGATCGAATTTGGTGGACAGGACATATCCTTTGACAGAATGGCGGTCTGTTTGATGAGGTGTTTGATGGATCAAATGGGTGGAAAGGATAGAAGTTTACAAAAGGCAAAATAAAGGTTCATGAGGGGTAGTTGTGTCTCGATATTAGTCATGTAGAATACCTCATAAAGGTAATCCATTTTGAAGGAGGTGGTTTTTTTAAGTTCAGGTGGTGGAGAAAGTGAAACTGGGTTTCTCACTGGACAAGAGTTGCAATATCTATGGAGGATTCCACAAGAGTATGAGTTTCTTCTTTCCCTTTAGTAGGTCTAGAATTCTAGAATACTAATATTGACTTAGTTTCGACGATGTATGACTCTGATAATCAGTTTCAACGATGTATGACTCAGATACCATTAAAGATTAGAATTCTGGAATTCTAGACCTACTAAAGTGAAAAAAGAAACTCATACTCTCATGGAATCCTCCAAAAATATTGCAACTCCTGTCTAGTTAGAAACCTCAATTTCACTTTCTCTACCACCTAAACTCAAAAAAACCACCTCCTTCAAAATGGATTACCTTTATGAGGTATCCTACGTTAGTGATGATAAAAAAATCTCTGAGATACAACTACCCCTCGTGAACCCTCATTCTGCTATTTGTCAACCACCATCCTTTTCACTCTTCTGATCTATCAAACACGTCATCAAACACACCCCGCGTTCTGTCAAAGAATGTCCAGTCCACCAATTTTTATCAGCACCACATCCTATCTACAAAGTAAGAGCAGTTTGTAACTCTCTAGATTCACCTAAGTTTCTTGCTCAGTGGGCTCAACAAGGTTATACTCATCTTCACTTTGGAGCCATCAAATTGGCATTATCCTTGCATGGACGAACAGGCTTGCCAGTTGTTGCACGGGTTGCTTTTCTTGACACTCACTTTTTGGAATATCGGCTTACTTGCGTTGGCACAGTTCAGAAAACTTTGAACGCAGGCACTGTATTTGTTACCCTCTTTTCAAATTTCAACATGACCTTAGCATATCCCAACCTTCTTTCTGCTTTAAAGATCCAGTTACAGATCACTGGTGTTCCTCAAACCACTTTTGCTATAATTGCTACTCTTCACTATCATATGGTATATAGAGCACAAAATCATGCCATTGATCTTAACTTTCCCAATGCCGAAGATGTTTTTCTTATCTCTGTTGACAATGACCAAACTTCTTGCATCCACATTATACGGTTGGGACGCGGGTGATTCCGCTTAACCAATGTATAATTTGCGAAAATTTCCTAAATTAGATTTCGATGATCAGGATCACAAGAACTAGCGATAAACTCTCGCAATCACATGACAACCAAAGTTGCCACGATGTGAGAAATCTCAAGGTCGATACGAGAAACGCCTACAAGAGTCGCCCGTCAGTTTGAGATCAATTGAAATTTCAGTCGATGAGAACTAGACATGAGTTTGGCCTCAGAATTGGGCTTTAGACTTTGAGTAATTCCAACATTGGAAAGAATTGGGCGATACCTCATTGAGGACAAGCAAGGCCATGATTCGCTCTGTGAGAGTTTAGAAAAGTGAAATATTAGACGATGAGTGGAAATTACCCTTTTTGCCCTTAGGACAATACACTTTGCTTAAGAATAAATCAAGGGTAAACTAGTCATTTGGTTTTCTCCACATGGCCGAAATTTGAGGGGCTTTATGGGCATTTGACATCAAGATATTATGAGGATAAAGACAAGATCATTAATTGCATTAGTCAAATCTCACATGCCTAATCTAAGCCTAATCTATGACAACCATCACATCTCTCTCTCTCTTTCCTTTGGCTTGAAGGATAAGCCATTTTCTACCTTTGGTCTTCATTTTCGGCCGAATACCCACAAGAACCATATTCTCCCCCTCAAACTCTCTCTTTGTCCTTCGGCTCACCCGCCCAATTCTGACACCTTCTATTGTTTCGGTCAAAACTTTGTCGTCCGACATCGGATGACGACGAGCCGCCCACCACTAGAAAGCTCTTTCTCTTGTCGTTCCAATAAGGTATCAAACCAAAATCCACCTAGTCGTTTGTCCCGTAGGTCCGTTTGAGTGAGCAAATGTCGTTACCCGACCTTGTACCGAACCGATGAGCTTCATCTTGGAATTCCAGGCTTGTTTTGGCTTCATTCTTGGTAAGATAACCTCCCTAGCTTAGTCAAGACATATTTCATTGTGTTCATGAGCTTAAGGTTGGATTTTAATGGGATTTTGATGGTTAAATCCATATGAACTTCAAGGAGAGAATCTACTCGTTGTTGACCAGCAAGGGAACCGCGACCTCTTGCGGATCTTTGAGGCTTTGTCTTGCTTGAATTTCGCTGGTAAGTCACCTTAAAACGTAATACTATGTGTTAGCAACTTAAGAGTGAGTTAGAGTTGAGTTTGGATGGATTTTAATAGCCAGTTACATGTGATTCTTCAGAGAACAGAATCTATCCTGCATCGACAAGCTTGATCCGAGAACATTGAAGGGCATTACGGAGATTTCTAGTTTTGTTCTCAAGGTAAGAGACTTCACAAGCTTAGACTAACATGTTAAGAGGTAGATGGTTGAAGATTGTTGAGAATTTGATTGATTTTGATACATGTTTGTGGCAATTTCCCTGAACCAGATAGATTGTGTTAGCTAACTAAACCGAGACTCTTGGGTGTAATTTGAGGGTTGATTTTGCTTGGAACAAGAGGTAGGATGTCTCTAAATCCTAGCTTGAGGTGTTAATGGATTATTGGTTGAGGTTTGAAGTGAATTTGATGGAGTTTATTAATTGATTCTTGCATAGACCTCTAAGAGGACAATCTGCCCAATGCTGGCCTGTTATGGCCGTGAGCTTCAATGGAGGCTTTAGGGACTTTAGCTAGCTCATTTGATTTGCAAGTTATGCCTAACCCTTTATTAGGATGTTAGGTTACTAAAGGATAAAGTTTTGAAGTTGGATTGAATGGTTTTATGGCCTGATTTTGTGAGAGACGCGAGGGAATCCAAATCTGCCCAATTTTGAGAGTTAGTATTCCTTGGCCTGTTCTTGATTGAAAATCAAACATTTGAAGTGTCTTGCTTAACATTGAGTGGATGCTTTATTGGTCAATTGATTGTCTTGAGTTGGGAAAGCTCGAAAAATATTTTACAAAAGAAATGTCAAGCTTTGAGATGGTGAAATGGACATGACTATTGTCAAGTCTTGAGTCTTGTGAATAGGTCATGTTCATTAAATTATTCGAGTCCTTGTTTGAACTGAGCTGAGTGATGCATGTGCTTGATTGAAAATTCTGCAACGTGAAATATGTTTTGTCCAATTGATGGACGTTTGAAAGGAATGTCATAATTTGAGCGATGAAATGCTAGATTTTGCGTGAGTTTATCTTCAATTGAAAAACGAGCATGAGTTTGCTTTAAATAAAAAATTGTGGCTATTTATACAACTGGCTTTTATGAACAAAAGGGTGTGTGGGATCGCCGATGGAAATTATATGCGCACTGGCGTGTGGAATCGCCAATGGCTTTTGGATTGTCGACATATTATAATTTGACCAACGAATTGGGAGGGAGTTACTCCCATTTGACCTGACGAGGCGTGCGGCTAGAGAGTCCCATACTGACACAATTCATCTCGATTGAAAATGGGCATCGAGAGTCATATGGTGACCCAATCATCTGTAGGTCCAAACACGAGAGTCTCATATGGAACGACGGGTCATATGGGGACCAAATCATATCGCAGCCCCAAAGTGGGAGGCCCAGGATGGGCGAATATGAAAAGCTATATTTTTCGAAGAAAATTAAGAATGATTTTACGAAATTGAGTATGCCTCATGTTTTGATGATTTGCCTCACTATGGAAGTTTGCCTCGTGAGTTAAAAATGGCCTTGGAAGGGCGTGATAGAAAAGGATATGTTTTTTGGAAATTCATGAAATGGAATTGGAAATGTCATCATGTTTCGAAATAGCATCGAGTACTTGATTGTGATTGAAAACTCTGTCATAGTACGAAGCTTAGTTTATCTCATGAAATTTGGGTAATTGGATTGAGTAGATTTTGAACGACTGAAAGGCCGTGTTTTAAACATTACCCTATTTTGCCATGTCTAAGATTTTTATTCCAAAATACCCAATTTTTTTCAAAAGTATTTTGCATGTACTAACAGCCTAGTTTATGGTTAGGTTTAGCTTAATGAGATTTTATATCTCACCCCATCATGGGATGACATTTTTCAAGTCCCAAACGAAGAAAACCGAGTTTTCCATGGATTGGCATTTGAAGAAGTCATTGGAGGAAATGAAGATTACTCCTTTGTGACCGTAGGGTTGTAATGATAAATTTGGGGATTTAGAGTTGTAACATCTAAAGTATGACTGACCTTTTATAAAAGAGGTATCCTTTTTTCCTAAATCATCCTGTGTTGCTTTATTCATATGGAGCTGGCATTGCTTTTGCATGCATGCTTCATATAGAGTTTTATGTTATTGGCCGTTAGATCTTGAGAGTTCATTAAAGGTAACGGCATCGAGGATACTCGGTGTCCACAGGGCTCGAGGCGTGACATCTCGCTTGTTTGGTATCAGAGCAAGGTCAGCTCGATCCAACTTGATTGAGACTTGTAGTGATAAGAAGTGATGACTTGAGGATGATTAGATAGTGAGACCCTTAGGATTAGGCACTGATTGCTAAATCTTGGGAATTATAGGCTTGAATTAGTGCTGAATTCTGATGGTGTTAGCATCAATTTTAATGGATGATCTTGGATGACGATATGATTGAAATTCCAAAGGAAGCAAGCATAAATTGAAGAGTCATAAGCATGGATTTGAGGTTTTGAATGGGCTTGAGGTTGATAGAAAATTTGCTTATGAACTAAGGGTTAGTTATATTATATGATCGTGATTGTGGCCTTGAGGTAATGGTTGAACATAGGCAATTGATCTTTGAGATGGTCTTTTGTGAAATTAGAAACCTTCCATGGATAAGAACTAATTTGAAAACGAATGTGGTGTGGTGAGTATTGACGAACATTCAGTGCATGTGTTTATGGCATTGAAATGAAAGTTGGGAAAGGTAAATGCATGAACTTATCATTATCAGACTTAATAAATCATCGCTTGCTATGGGACAAGCTAAAGGGATACCTATAAACCGTAGTGAAGCATGTTATGGGATGTGTGGAACGGGACTCTCTTCGTAGATGTATGACTTGGGACAGCCTACGATGACCAGGTCTGATGAGGGCGAGGAGTGTACGCCGGGACAGAGAGGTTCGGACAAGGAGCGGCTTCTAGCAAGCTTCTAAGATAGCAAGGAGGCAGAACTGACCCAAGTCATAAATTGAAAGAGAGAATCTAGGTATCGAGTTAAGTTTGATTTTAGTTAAGAGATGTATTGCACTGAAGTAACCCTCAGGATGAATTTTCAAAATTGCATGGCATTTGTAATGGCATATGTTATTGATATGGTTAGGAGTTTTGTACATGGTAGTGGGTATCGTTTGAAAAAGGAAATTGACGAGTGTGTTTGGCCTATATGGCGAGTTTCGACAATCAATGTCGTTTGACTAGTATCTTGTGAAGTTGAGATAACCTATTGAGTTATTGCTAAGTCGCAGATACGTTTAGACTTAAGGTGTGAGCACTTGACCCAATGAATTGTGACTCGAGATTTTTCCCAGTAGATGGTAGCTAGTTGAGGGGCTGCCTTGATGAGTGGTTACTGATGAAGGATGATTTGAAATCCCTGAATAATTGACGAATGATTACGGATTTGCTAAAAACCACTAGATGGTTGACTACTTGTGATAGATGGAAAGATGAGCAGCCTAAGACTGTTAGACCTGGATGAAAGACTTAGGTCTTTACTTCCTTGAGGGAATTGTAGTGACTCAAATGTCACGAGAACCTAGTAAGGTTGGGCCAATGGAGTAGGGACATACATCTAAGGAGCATTTGGCTCGAGTTTGCAAATTGTATGAGACCTAAGGGCTAATAGGGTCATGAGAACTTTGAATGGAAATAGGAATCTAAAAGGTGTAAGCAGACTCAAGATGGAACTGTCGTTGTTGTCTAAGTCATTGAGGTGACTGAAGCTAGTGCTGATGAATTAAGTGATGGAAGTCACGCGAAAGGTGACTTTGAGATTACTCGTTCCTAAATGGGAAATGTGGAGAAGAACCACGAGAGCCTTGAATAGCTTGTGAAATGGATCTTGAGATCAACTAAGGTTCAATGGGGAAGATGATTTCGAAACTGCATCCCTCTAGATTGAGAACTTAGAAAGGAAACCTTAGAGGTTTTGGGTACACTGAATAAAGAAAGTGACCCCGACAGTTCCTAGCCTTAAAAGGCTATAGATTATTGATAAAAGACCACCAAAGGAAGAGTTTTCTTTGAAGGCGTGGTATTTAACTAGATTGCCTTTGTCAAATTATGCAATGGAGGGTACCTTTCCGAGGTTACTCGAGAGCAAGCATTGTTTGATCCCTAGTAGCTTTGCAAGAAGCTGTAATAAGCATAAATGAAGAGGCCGAATGATCGGAAGAGGTATAAGTGAGAAAGTTAACGTTTATGGATCATAAAAAGTGCTTATAAGAAATGGTTGATGGACTGATTATTTGAGCGTAAGGCCCATGATGGAAAATTTGAATTGATAGTCTGTCTCTTTTGTCATGGGAAGCGTTAAGGGAAAACTGGCATGCTAATTTGCCTAGGTTTAATGGCTCTATGAGATTGGTTGAGAATAAACTGAAACAGTTAGAGATGGAATTATAAGTTGTTATTCCCTAAGGGATGGGGCGTTGTTCTTAAGAACGATTGGACTATGAGATGGTCGTTAATGGAAAAGAAAGCGATTGGACTTGGTAGTCCGAGCCGTTTGTAATTCTAATGGATGGATGAGCAAGCAAAAAGATTGCTTGGATTATATCTGCAAGGTGACTTGACTTATTCGATTCGAATATCCAATGTGTGGATTTTGGAAACCAAGGAGGAACCTCTACTCCTTAGAACCTTGCCACTTGAGGTGGCTGAGTTATGGGAAGGAAAATGTCAAGTTATGGTGGCATCTGAATCCTGGAGTGAAAGTGCTGCTGTGGCATTGACTTCATGACTGACGTCATGTGGAACAAGAAAGATAGTGGATTCGAAGTAAGAAAATGCCACTGAAGAATATAGTTTCCATTATTGGGTGAGAAACCCTAATGTGGAAGGAAGATGAAGTTCTAATCATCTTGGTGTTAAGGTTGGGCGTCTCGACTAAGGAGAAAGACGCAGAACTTGAATAGTTTCTGGCAAGCAACTCCAGGAAACTGCCTTGTAGATGATATTGAATTCCAGAATACGGTCGACATTTAGTGGAATTGATGAAATTGGGATAAGGTGGCATTTGCTGGTCGTAGAACCCTGCATTTGAGGCACCTATGTTTCTTGAGGAAAAAATGACAAAAAACGAACAAAATGCTACTTGATCGAAGTGGGGACTCGTGAGGGCAGAGAGCTAAGGCATGAGCTCTCGAGTGCATGGTACGAAGGACAGTTTGAACGATTCTACATTTGATAGCAATAAGCTGATAACGATCGAATTAACTGTTCAGGGAGTAATTGAATTGGTTGTTACCATCTTGAGAGATGATAATTCGATTCATTCAAGGAGTCATGGGGGACATGAACGCTTGTTGTATGCTGAATGTAAGAGCGTGAGATTTAGGTTTAAGAGTGGAATTCCTTGGTCATAAAGTTTTTAGAAAATGGAATCCCTGTAGAATCTTTGAGGATTGGAATAAGAGATGGATTGACTAAGGTCGATGTGAATTATTGAAATTCGAAGTTATTGGAATTGATGAATTTCTATAGATGTCATGGGAAGATTCCCCACAAGAACTTCGTGGGAAGATTCCTCACAAGAATTATCCCATTAGTGAAATGGACTAAGGACGAGATGTAGTGTGAATGGACGAATGAACACGTAAAGGAATTTTCAAGGACTTTAGCCTAGTAGGTGACTGCATCGATGTTGGTATTTTCTCTTGGAATCGAGAAGATCATCAGAAGCATAATGATGTATCGTAGAAGAGAAATTAGAGACGTGCAAGACAATCTAAAGTGGGCATTACATATACGTCGCGACAATAAGACTTTATGAGTTGGAGCACCCAATGCATCATTAAGATTAGCATGCAACCGTCCTTGTGACGAAGTTTGGGAAACATGACTTGTGTGGAGAAAGGTTTCGAGTTTATACAGACCATAAAGAACTCGAAGTATTTGTTTGCCCAATAGAATTAAATGAGGAGCAACGTGGATGGAAGAAGTTGAGTAAGAAACGTATGTGATCGAAATTGAACATCGCATAGTGGCAGATAAAAGATGAACTTCGCTCAAGAAAACAAGAGATTCAACTTCTAAATTGGAAGTATGCTGACTGGTTAGATGGGCAAATGCCTTAAGCATTGAATCTGAAGGTCAAGAAGCGACGATGACGTTGTAATGAACGGGCATGATATCCAAAGGATGATATAAGTTATTACAATAGGGAGAGAATCCGGACTTAAGAGTACGTGGAGAAGGAACATTGAAATTGAAGGTGGAAACCATAAAGTTCAAAGACGAGGAAACGTGCCCATGAATGGGAGGGAAATTGGAGGAGATGATCTTATGGAAAGTTCATAGGGAGAACCATGGCACCTAGTGGAATGGCACGAAGGAGTGCGAAGATATATGTTGGTACTAGGAACGAAAGGAATGGAAGCGAAGGAAATCAAACACGTGACTGAAAGTTGAAATGTACCAACGAGAAAAAGCGTAACCATTTTAAGTTGGTGGAATAAATGGCCATAGGAGAATCGCGAATGGATTGAGGACGAACTACTAAGGACTCAATCATGAATTTGCCTCAGAAGTCGAGAAGGCTATGGTTCGATTTGGACAATCGAAGTTAAGCTGATGGGACTTATGCATCCCCATGATACGAAAAGAGCTACTTGGGAAAGTGAAGAAGCATTGAGGCGTCAATACCACATAAGATTGGATAATTTGGAAGGTTGTAAATTTCAAGGAAGAAATTTCCTTAAGGGGGAAGAGTTGTGACATCTTGCATTCCGACCCCTTATGAGGCTATTGAATGGAAAGATATCAATCTAGGTATTTCAATTGTATCTCGCTCAGAGCAAGCTACTCTCGAGTTAACTATTCGAAAGGGAAAGACTAACGCAGAGTCGAGTACGTGGACTTGAGAAATTCCAATAAGAAATGGTTCTTTGACTATAAGGATTGTCGAGAGGATATTTTGGGCTAGCAGAGATTGATCTAGGAACGATCATGGGATGCTTTGTTAGCGTTATACGGTTGGGACGCGGGTGTTCCGCTTAACCAAAGTACAATTAGCGAAAATTTCCTAAATCAGATTCTAATGATCAGGACCGCAGGAACTAGTGATAAACCATCGCAATCACATGACAAACATAGTTGCCACAATGTGAGAAATCCCAAGGTCGATATGCATAGCACCTGCAAGAGTTGTTCGTCAATTTGAGATAAATTGAAATTTCAGTCGATGAGAACTCAACATGAGTTTGGCGTCTGAATTGGGTATAGGACATTTGAGTAATTCCAACATTGGAAAGAATTGGACGATGCCTCATTGAGGACAAGTAAGGCCATGATTTGTTCCGTGAGAATTTGGAAAAGTAAAATATTGGACGATGAGTGGAAATTACCCTTTTTGCCCCTAGGACAATACACTTTTCTTAAGAATAAGTCAAGGGCAAATTAGTCATTTGGTTTTCTCTACATGGCCGAAATTTGAGGGGCTTTATGGACATTTGACACCAATATATTATGAGGATAAAAACAAGATCATTAATTGTATTAGTCAAATCTCACATGCCTAATCTAAGCCAAGTCTATGACAACCATTACATCCCTCTATCTCCTTTTCCTTTAGCTTGAAGAATAAGCCATTTTCTTCCTTTGGTCTTCATTTTCGGCTGAGTACCCACAAGAACCACCTTCTCTCCCTCAAACGCTCTCTTTCTAGCTCGGCTCACCTGCCCAATTCCGACACCTTTCACTATTCTAGCCATAACTTTGTCATCCGACATCTGATGATGACGAGCCAACCACCATTGGAAAGCTCTTTCTCTTGCTATTCCATCTTATGAGCCACAATCCACCTAGCCATTTGTCCGATAGGTCCATATGAGCGAGCAAAGGTCGCTGCCCGACCCTGTACAGACTTGAGGAGCTTCATCTTGGAATTTCGGCCTTTTTTTGGCTACATTCTTGGTAAAACCACCTCTCAAGCTTAGTCAAGATATATATCATTGCGTTCATGAGCTTTAAGGTTGGATTTTAATGGGATTTTAACGATTAAATCACTATAAACTTCAAGGAGAGAATCTGCTGGTTGCCGACCAGCAGGGAAACCGCGTGCTCTTGGGGATCTTTGAGGTTTCGTCTTGCTTGGATTTTGTGGGTAAGACACCTTAAGACGTAGTACTATGCGTTAGCAAATTATGAGTGAGCTAGGGTAGAGTTTGGATGGATTTTAATAGCTGGTTTCATGTGATTCTTCGAAGAACAAAATCTATCCTGTACCAACAAGCTTGATCCAAGAACATTGAATGGCATTTCAGAGATTTCTAGTTTGGTTCTCAAGGTAAGAGACTTCCCAAACTTAGACTAACGTGTTAAGAGGTAGATGGTCAAAGATTACGGAGAATTTGATTGATTTTGATACATGTTTGTGGCATTTTCCCTGAATCAGACATATTGTGTTACCTAACTAAATCGAGACTCTTGAGGGCAATTTGAGGGCTGATTTTTCTTGGAACAAGACGTAGGACGTCTCTAAATCCTAGCTGGAGGTGTTAATGGGTTAATGGTTGAGGTTTCAAGTGAATTTGATAGAGTTTAACGATTGATTCTTGCATAGACCTCCAAGAGGACAATCTGCCCATTGCTGGCCTGTTATGGCCGTAAGGTTCAAAGGAGACTTTGGGGACTTTAACTAGCTCATTTTATTGATAAGTTATGCCTAGACCTTTATTAGAATGTTAGGTCACTAAAGGACGGAGTTTTGAAGTTGGATTGAATGGTTTTATGGCCTGATTTTGTGAGAGGCGCAAGGGATTCCAAATCTGCCCAATTTTGAGAGTTAGCATTCCTTGGCCTGTACTAGATTGAAAATCAAATGTTTGAAGAGTCTTTTTTAACCTTGAGTGGATGCTTTATTGATCAATTGATTGCCTTAAGTTGGGAAAGCTCGAAAAATATTTTATTGAAAGAAATGTCAAGCTTTGAGATGGTGAAATGGCCGTAATTATTATCAAGCCTTGAATCTTGTGAATTGGCCGTGTTCATTAAATTGTCCGAGGTCTTGTTTGAATTGAGCTGAGTGATGCATGTGCTTGACTAAAAATTCGATAACGTGAAATATGTTTTGTCCAATTGATGGACGTTTGAAAGGAATGCTGTGATTTGGGCGATGAAATGCTGGATTTTACGTGAGTTTATCTTCAATTGAAAAACGAGGCATGACTTTGTTTTAAATGAAACAATGAGGCTATTTATACAACTGCCTTTTATGAATAAAGGGCGTGTGGGATCGCCGATGAAAATTATATGTGCACTGGCATGTGGGATTGCCGGGGAAAATTATAAGTGCACTGGCATGTGGGGTCGCCGATAATGTGTGGGATCGCCAAGAAATTATAATTTGTCCAACGTATTGAGAGGGAGTTACTCCCATTTGACCTGACGAGGTCGTGGGGCTGGAGAGTCCCGTATTGACACGATTCATTGCGATTGAAAATGGGCGTCAAGAGTCGTATGGTGACCAAATTATCTCTAGGTCTGGACGCGAGAGTCTCATACGGACCGACGGGTCAAATGGAGGCCGAATCATCTCGCATCCCTAAAGTGGGTGGCCTAGGATGGGCGAATATGAAAAGATCTATTTTCCAGAAAAAACAAGAATGATTTTGAGAAATTGAATGCGTCCCATGTTTTGATGATTTACCTAAAGTATAGAAGTTTTCCACCTGAGTTAAAAATGGCCACAGAAAGGAGTGATAGAAAAGGATATGTTTTATGGAAATGTCCTCATGTTTCGAAATGGTGTCAAGTACTTGCTTTTGATTGAAAACTCTGTCATAGCACGAAGCTCAATTTATCTCATGAAATTTGGGTAACTGGATTGAGTCGCTTTTGAATGATTGAAAGGCCGTGTTGTAAACGTTACTCTATTTTGCCATGTCAAAGATTTTTATTCTAAAAAACTCGCTTTTTTTCAAAAGTGTATGGAGGTACCGGCTACCTAGTTTAGGGTTAGCTTTAGCTTACTGAGATTTTATATCTCCCCTATCGTGGGATAACATTTTTCAGGTCCCAGACGAAGGAAACAGAGTTTTCCATAAATTGGCATTTGAAGAATTCATTGGAGGAAATGAAGATTACTCTTTTGTGACCTTAGGGTTGTAATGATAAATTTGGGGATTTAAAGTTGTAACCTTGAAGTATGATTGACCTTTATGAAAGGTGTACCCTTTTGTCCTAAGTCGTCATATGTTTCTTTATTCATATGGAGTTGGCCTCGCTTTTGCATGCATGCTTCATATAGAGTTTTATGTTATTAGCCGTTGGATCTTGGGACTTCATTATAGGTAACGGCATCGTGGGATGTTGCGTGCCCGCCGGACTCGGGTCGTGATAGTTACCATCAAATTCATCAAAGAAAAGGAAGACATTTCTTCCTCTGTTTTCCCCTTATTCCCTACCATTTTGTGTTTCACCCCATGACCAACTAAGTCAGTCGGTATGGAAGATCCTAATCCTAAAACTTATGTCCAATCCTTTGATGCACGTGGCCGACCTATCCATAATTTCAAGTATCCCTTCAAACATTATTTTTGGGATGTTGATTGTTCTTGTTCCTCCTGTTTGAACCCAGGTGATGGGGATGACAGACCTTCCTCCAAGAAAAAGAAAAAGAAGAAAGATTCTCTTTACCAAAGGTACCTAGACGATGATGCAACCGTAGGACCTCTTGGTGAAGATAGTGGGCGTTGGCAATACATGGTTGAATATGATTTTCCTAAACCTCCTCAGATTTCACCACCTCCACTAGCCTGTCTCCTAGATGAACTAAAGCAGCCACCTCTACCACCAAAGAAATCATTCACTCCACCATTCTGCAAACCCATCCTCAAGTAGGTAGAGAAAAATTATTGCCCCATCAAACTACCTGAGCCATACACTTGCAATCCTAAACCCGAACCACCTCTTATTTTACCCAGTATTTGTATGTTCAGACCAGGGTACTTTCCCCCATTGCAGCCTTTTGGATCTGAAGAAAACACAGCACCCTTCAGGTTTCCTCTTGTTGATAGTTTCTCTGACCAGCAACATAAATACTTTCATTCTCCGAAGATCCCAGTTCCAAATGATGTCGATCTTCAAGGGAGACGGAAAGGCCTTACCCTAGTGGAAGTCGTTTTAAACTGGTAGACAGAAAATGCTCTAATCCAGAATGTAGCCATAAACTCAGTTGCTACTCATCTTGATCGTGTAGATCATGCCACATCTGTCTCAAAGAAGATGTTGGAAGATTTCTAAAAAAGGCTCTACTTAATGGAAACAAAATAGATCCCTATCATCCATTATCTAAAACACCAAACTCCCGAGATTGAGAAGCTCAGACGTCGGGAGTAGATACTACAAGAACAACACGCTCTCTTAGAGCAAAAAAATCTGCATGCGCTGGATCCATTCTTTTTCCCAACAGTAACACCAAAGCCAACATCCTTCTTCTCATCAAACTCTACAGATCCTAGCTCTTTTGCAGCTTTACTTAGCACAACACCACCTCCTCCAAAGACAAATATCATTTCCCTTTGGGATCGTCTTAAGAAGCTAGATTAAGAGAAAAAATAAAGAAGCAAACAGACCACTCTCTCACCTCCTTCAGCTTTACCAGAACAATCTCCTCGATAATTTCCACCTCATAAACCTTCTCATTCATATATGGTTTCTAATCCTTTGGAAAATTTCCTTAGAAACCAAGTTCCTACTATCTCCACGGTAGAACCCATAAATCCTTCACCTCCAGCCACTCCTGAAGTATCTATCAGTGACTGCTCTTCCATTCCCGATATTGAGTCGTATGAGTCCAATTCTTCGTCTATTGTAGCACACGTCATGATGGCATATCATGCAGAGCCAGTCATTGAAGAAGAAATGGAAGATCAGCTTGAGGTAGAACATCAACATCCACCTCTACCTTTACAACCTTACCATGATCCATCGTCCTCGAAAACCTATTCTTCCAATTCTTCACTTTGGATACTGTCCCTTATCACAAATGGCCCAAAAGACTCCAAGAGTTTCATACTTGGTTGATTACCAGGAGTCAAAAATAACACAGTACTGATGATGTTCTCCTTGAGTTTATCACTTGATTCACTAGTTCCTTAAAAGATTGGTGAAAGTTAGCCCCAGAAAGAGACCAATTCCAATTCTTAACCATGTCCTTCGATGAAGCCATTCAGCTTATTCATCTCTTCTTTATTGGTCAATCCCAAGATTCAAAAGAACTCAAAAAAAAATTCTTTGAAAGAAAATATTGTTCCGTGGCCAAAAAAGATTTGGATTGACACTTCAGAGAAATGATCAAGCTTTTCTACCAGCTTGGTTCTGATCCTAATCTCAAGTCAGTTTTTCTGGCTTCCAATCCAAAAGAAATTAGTCAAGTTGTTGAGAAAGCCCTTAAACTCAAGAACAAGCCTATCACAGATGCCACTTTTGGAGAAATCCAACAGTCTGTCCACCTTGCCATTGAAGAAATTTGCCACAAAAGAGAAGTCTTTAAGAGTTATCTCTGGGAGAATCGTTCTCTCGAAAAGAATTGTGACAACCCCCATTGGAAGATTAAGTGCTCAAGAGACAGTAGTGATCCCTCTAGTGTTGGCAATAAGAAACGAAAGCACTTCATGAAGTTCTCCTTTGAGAAGTTTTCTTTTGGCAAACAGAGATCCAATAAAGGCAAGTGGAAGTTCCCTCGAAAGAAGAAGCGACATCATTCTTTTCATTTCAAGAAGAAGAATAATGTGACATTTCGAATTCCGACCCCTCTTGAGGCTAGTGAAAGGAAAGATATCGATCGAGGTATTTCAATTGTATCTCGCTCGGAGCAGGCCACTCTTGAGTTAACTAACCAAAAGGAAAGATTAACACGGAGTCGGATACGTGGACCTTGGAAATTCGAATGAAAAATGACTCTTTGACCACAAGAATTGTCGAGGGGATATTTTGGGCCAGCAGAGATCGATCTAGGAACTATCATGGGATGCTTTGCTAACGTTATACGGTTGGGACGTAGGCGATTTCGCTTAACCAATGTATAATTTGCAAAAATTCGCTAAATCGGATTTCGATTATTAGGACCGCAGAAACTAGTGATAAACCCTCGCAATCACATAACAACCAAAGTCGTCACGACTTGAGAAATCCTAAGATTGATACGCCTAACGCCTGCAAGAGTTGCCCGTCAGTTTCAGATAAACTGAACTTACAGTCGACGAGAACTCGACATGAATTAGACCTCGGAATTGGGTATCGGACATTGAGGGATTCCAACATTTGAAAAGAATTGGATGCTGCCTCATCAAGGAAAATGAAGATTCAGAAAAGGTAAATTCAGATCGAAGGTGAAAAATTATCCTTTTGCCCCTCAAAGGACGCTCATTCTATTAAGACCAAAGCAAGGGCAAATTAGTCATTCTTCCGATCCCTAAGTGGCCAAATAAGTGAGAGCATAATGGACATTTGACCCTTAAGATTTTTTATGTGCAAGAGACAAGTGTCTCAATTGGAGTGGTAAGTACACCTAGGCTAGGATTACACATCTAAGGGCATTAATTTATTGTCTAATCTCACCTACCATGCCACTCTCTCTCTTTCTTGACTTGTGGATGAAGCTAAGAAAGCTCTCTCTCTCCCTTGAAGCCTTGGCCGACCTCCATCTTCCTCCAACTCTATCTCTCACTCGGATCACTCTCCCTCTCTTTTTCTCTCGCCGCCCAATTCCGACCACCTCCACTCTTCAAGCCATAATTTCTTCATCCGACCTCTTATTGAGACATACCACCCACCATTAGAAAGCCCTTTCTCTTTCCGTTCCAACAAGGTATTATGAATCCAATTTGGCCCATCCGTTTGTCCCGTAGAGCCATTTGAGTGAGGAAAGGTCGCTGCCCGACCCCATATCGACCCAAGGAGCTTCATCTTGGAATTTTGGGCTTGTTTTAGCTTTATTTTTTGTAAGACCACCTCTCAAACCTAGTTAAGATATATATCTTCGTATCCATGAAGTTTGGTTGGATTTTGATGGGTTTTGGTGGTTGAATCTTCATGATTTTCAAGAGGACAGAAACTGCCCCCACCCGTCTAGCTTGGAACCGTGACTCCTTGAAGGTCTTTGAGACTTTGTTTTGCTTGGAAATTGCCAGAGAGTAATCCTACGACTTAGCTCTACATGTTGACTAGCTTGTAGAGGAGTTTGGTTTAATTTAGAAGAGGTTTGATAATTAAAATCCAGGATTATTCTCGCTTGGATAGAACCTGTCTTGTGGAACCAGTTTGGAAACCGCGGCACTTTGGAGTCCGCCGAGACGTCATTTGGCTTGGAAATTACTGATGTGTTATCCTAAGACTTAGTATCATGTGTTAACAAGGTGTATGATAGTTGGAATGAAGTTTAAATAGTGTTTAATGGCTAGTTTCATGTGATTTTCTCCAAGGACAAAATCTGCCCTATACCAAATAGACTTGGAATCGAATGCATTATATGGTCCTTTGGTCAATTTCATTGGCTCAAATTCTTCATAAGACACTTTAAGACTTTGCTTGAGATGTTAGGGTAGCTTGTGGATAAATTGGAAGTGGATTGAAGGAGTTTTGATGGATGAATGTTGGTGAAATGCTTTGGAACAGGCTTTGGACATATTTGGAACAAGGACTTACGTCGCCTATTTCGTGGACATTCCCAGCTAAGAGTATCGGTAAGTTATGCCTAAACATTTATTAGGATGTTATGTCACTAAAGAACGCAGTTTTGAGTTGGATTGAATGATTTCATGGCCTGATTTTATGAGAGGCGCGAGATAGTCCAAATCTGTTCAGTTTTGTGAGTTGGTATTCCTTAGCATGTTTGATTGAAATCGATTGTTTGGGAAGCCCTAATTGACCATGAATGTGTGCCTTAATGGCTATTTGAGCATGTGAGATGAGAAGTCGAAAGTTTTGATTGAAAAGAAAGCCAAGATTGAAAGTGGTGAAAAATGTGATTTTGAGTCAAGCTTGATATTATGAATTGGCGGTAATGATTGAATTGTCTAAGGCTTTACTTGAATTTACACGTGCTTGACTGAGAAAGTTATGACTTGAAACGTGTTGTGTCCAGCGACGAACGTTTAAAAGGAATGCCTCGAGTAGGCGATGAACTGCTTGATTTCATGAGTTGTTCTTGAATGATGAATTTTGAGGCATGAATTGTTTTCTTTAAATGAAAATTTGAGGCTTTCTATAATTGAAATTTTTATGAATAAAATGGTGTGTAGGATCGCCAATGGTGTGTGGGATCATCGGGAAAAATTATAAGTGCACTGGCATGTGGATCACCAATGGCGTGTGGGATCGCGGAGAAATTATATTTTGGCCAACGTATTGGAAGGGAGTTGCACTCATTTGACCTGACGAGGTCGTGCGACTAGAGAGTTCCATACTGACACGATTCAACTCGATTGAACATGGGTGTCGAGAGTCGTATGGCGATCGAATCATCTCTAGGTCCGGATGCGAGAGTCTCATATGGACCGACGGGTCATATGGAGACCGAACCATTCGGAGCCCCAAAGTGGGCGGCCTAGGATGGACGGATATGGAAAAACCTATTTTTCGGAAAAATCAAGAATGATTTTGTGAAAAATTATTAATGCCTCATGTTTGGAAATTTGCCTCATGATTTGAAAATGGCCCAAAAAGGGACGTCAGAGAAAAGAATGTGTTTTCTGTAAATTTCAAGGAATGATACTTTTGAGAAAGAAGTGAAAGTTGCTTTATGTTTTTGAGATGGCATCGAGTGCTTGCTTTTGATTGAAAACCCTGCAACCGTACGAAGCTCAGATTTTTGCCATGATTTGTGACAAAGTCGTGTTGATTTGAAGTAGTGAAATGCCAAGTTTTGACAAGTACCCTATTTTAAGCATGCCAATATTTTTAATACCAAAATACCCACGTTTTTCAAAAGCGTTTGGAGGTACTGGCAGCCTATTTTAGGATTAGGTTTGACTTACTAAGATTATATAACTCACCCCGTCGTGGGGTAATATTTTTTTCAAGTCTCAAACGAAGGAAATCGAGTTTGCCATGGATTGACATTTGAGGAAGTCATTGGAGGAATGAGGATTACTCTTTTGTGTCCTTAAGGAGAAAACGATACATTTGAGGATTTAGAGTTGTAACCTCTGAACTATGATTGACCATTATGAAAGGTGTACCCCTTTGTCCTAAGTCATCCTGTGTTGCTTTATTTTTATGGAGTTTGGCTTCGCCTTCACTTTCGCATGCATGCTTCATATAGATCTTCGAGTTTTGGCTGTTGGATGGTGGGAGATCATTAAAGCTAACGGCGAAGTTGGGATATTCACGTGTCCGCCGGACTCGGGGCAAGACAAATAAATCTAATCGATGCTACATTTGTAGCAAAAAAGGGCACTTTGCAAAACACTGTCCTCAAGCAAAGCACCAAGGAAGTTACATAATCCAAAAGATTTCGTCAACCACAGGTATCCAATTGGATGATGAAGATATCAAGTCTATATTCTCTGTTAAAGATGAACCTTCACCCGACACACTTTTTGCTATTCAAACATTGTCATGCCCCGCGCCCTGGGCACGAGTACGCGACTCCCTACAAGCAAACCAAATATCTCTCGTGGTCCCAAGATCCGCAATTAAGACGAGAGATGTAATATAAATATATATGTACAAAGCATGCGGAAGCGGTAATGAACTAACTCCTCCTTGCAAAATATAAGTTAAGTGGGACCTGGATAGTACAAAACTGTCGTACATAATAATCGACTATTCATACTAATACATAAGTACTGAATCCGAGGAGCAAGAGGGGTGACGGGGTGAGCATACAAAATGAACCATCAACAAAATCCAAAATAACCATGGTCGCCACAGAAGATCAAGCCACAAACTAGAATCTCCTAGGTAGAGCTCCTAGAGTTCTCGGTGTCCTCAGCATCCTCCGTCGGCTCATACTCTGAGAACGTCTCAGAGCGAACCTTAATGGTATCCTCCATAATCTCCTCATGTGACGACTCAACGAGATCCTCCTCGGTTGACTCCAGCACAATAACCTCATCCTCGATAAACTCCAGAGTCGGGGTCCTCTCCGGTCCTTTCCTAAAATCGGCTACCGATCCCTCTACCTTATCTTGGTCCCTACCAGGGTGGCACCAATCAGGGATCACTCCCTGGAGTACCTCATGGAGCTTCAACGGCCCAGTCGACTCGTCACCGACCTTCCTAAACCACGCCTCATACATATGAGGCTTCCAGTCTGTACAACCATCGTCAACCCACACCACTGTACACTTCCTCACGTATATGGTCCCCTAACCGTCAAGGAACTCATCAAAATATACGGTCATCTCTTTAGGGTCTCTAAATCGAAGAGGCCACATCGTCAAGGCCTAGAATCTGTAAAAATAAAGGTCTCCAAAGGGGTGAGATACACATCTCAATAAAAGAGTCCTAACCCTAGGTTAGGCCGACTGTCCACTCAGGCAGTTGCAAACCCCAAACATTCAAACTCACAGACATATCAGTCAAATACAAATAGAGATGACAGCACACTGATGGCAAGCATGCAGCTATGGCATCATACACACTCAGATGATCATGTACACTCGTCCTGCCACTTCACTACATTCACCATTTTCAACCTACCTCAATCTCATGCTCGCGATTAGATCACGTCAGGCTATTCTCCACCCCCCGTCTCATACGCCTCAAGGTCTCACCATGTCATGTTCATGCCATGATTCTTCATTTGACATACAAACAACAGGTGTAACTCAAGCAAAATCCGAATACTCATGGCATGCAAGACAATCAAGTGACACTTAACATGGCAAACAATTTGAGCACAAGCATTAGCACACATAAATCCCCTATAACGACTTAGGATGTACCAAGAACATTCATCTTAGAATCTTTCACCAATCAACCCATTTATCGCTCGACTCATCCAATCGAGTCCAATCTTTCTATTCTAAGTTTAGGATTCCCTTACCTTGAATTTGATATCACAATTTTCTCTTCTTGAGCCCCCACAATTTTCGGCTTCAAGGTTCCAAGGTCAAACTCACTGCGCCACGTAGGAATTTCAACCAATTCGTCAATTTTCTTTGTCCAATTCTTCAATCCATGAACCATAAGCCTCCATAACATAGTCCCTATCATCCTAGCATGTCTAAATCACCAATTTGAGAATCAAAATCACCAGTCCTCAACCCCATCAGATTCGGTCTTGTACAGAACAGAATCGGTCCTTTTCGGTTATGTGCAAACCGAGCACAACCGGTCCTAAATCTTCGCCAAATCCATCATTTACTCACTAACCTACCTCTTAACATGTCTATCTAAGGGTCTAAGGGTCTCACCATGGGTTTGAAGTCGAGTCGTCGCCAGAATCCCGTCGAAAGTTGCCGGATTTTCAAGGTCAATAACAGGCAGTTTTCTCTCCAAGGTTTACAAGGTCCATTCGAGGTCAAAACTTCATCAAATCATTCTCAAATTTTTACCACAAATTGATATACATGTCTCCTAGACCTCCATAAAATTTGACCTCAAGATTTCGACATTTTGGCCTCTTAAGGGGTCAGAAACTTCACCTACCTCAGATTGGATCAGTTTTCGTCGATTCCCGGGAAAATGCTTGGCCGAAGCTTCTCGGTGGTCCAAACGGCTTGCTTCCAGTTCGAGGAGGTCGGCAAGACATGGAGCTAAGAGGGTGTGGTTGACGCATAGGCAGGTGGTGGCCAGAGGGCGACATCGATGGCGGCGAAAGGGAGCGGCAGGGGCGGTCATCGGGCGGTAGTGAAGAAGGAAAATGAAGATGAAGATTTCGGTGGTTTGGGGGGGTTGTATGGCCTGTCAAAGTGAGAGGAAAGAGAGAGAAAAAGGATTATATACAAGGTTCAAGTCAATGGGAAGAATGGTAGGTGGAGAATAGTGGACTTGACCACTCTTTAATCCATTTCTTGACACTTGTCCCACATGTCATTCATGCTTGATCCAATGGCTACCATTCACTGACCTTTTTCGGCAGCCTTGAGGTACTTGAAAGACCAAAATGCCCTTCCTTCATTGCATGGGCAAGGCTTAAGCTTGTGGGGCAAAATGATAATTTCACCCCCGACGTCCGGAACGTCATTTTTTTCGTTCCAAATTCTTTGATAGGGCGAAGGCCAATCCAATATAACATTCGAATTCTTGATTCTCCATTTTTAATTTTCAAGACTCGTTTTTGATGGTTTTCTCTATCATACATGGTTTTAGCTCATCCCGAACCGACGTACGGCTTTTGCAGACATTACGCGTATCGACCCTGTGATTCATATCAGGTTTAGGGCTCGTTAATTCCTGGCGACTTTGGTTGTCATGTAATCGTGAGGGTCTATCACTAGTCCCTATGGTCTCGATCGTCACTGTCCGATTTAGGAAAATTTTGTAAATCATACGTTGATTAAGCGGCATCACCCGCGCTCCAATCGTATGACACTTGCAAGGCATTCCTTAATCGTTCTTAGATTAGCCTTTTTGTGGATCTAAATATCCCCTTGACAATCCTTATGATCAAAACGTCATGTCTTATTCGAGTTCCCTAGGTCCACATACCTCGTCTCGCGTTAGCCTTTCCCTTTTGGTTAGCCTACTCGAATTGATCAGGTTCGAGCGAGATACGACTGAAATACGTCTCCAGATTTACTTCTCATTAATGAGTCTGAAATCGACTGGAAATCAGAATGTCTCAACTCTTCCTCCTTACAAAAATTTCATCCCCGAAATTTACATTACACTTAATTACTCAAATAAATGGGGGTGTTGTCGCCTCATCGTCTCTTCATTCTTCCACGTGGCATATTCAGTTCCATGGTGCTCCCATATTACCTTAACCAGTGGGATCTTCTTACTCCTGAATTTGCTCCTTCCGATCCCCGATCCTTATCGGCCTCTCCACATAAGACACTCGGCCATCCACTTCTATGGCTTCGTAGTCCAACACATGTGTCGGATCTGGTTCATACTTTCGCAGCATCGGCACATGGAATACATTATGCACCTGGGATAGATTAGGCGGCAAGGCAAGCTTGTAGACTAAGGTTCCAATCTGCTCCAGTATCTCAAATGGGCCTACATATCTTGGGCTCAGCTTCCCTTTTCTTTCAAAACGCGATAACCCTCTCATCGGTGACATCTTAAGGAAGACATGATCGCCCACTTGAAACTCCATGGGTGTGCGCCGCTTATCTGCGTAGCTCTTATAACGACTATATGCCGTTCTCAGTCTATTCCTAATTATTTTTACTGCTTCCACCGATTGTTCTACCAGCTATGGGCCTGTGATACTCCTTTCTCCAATCTCATCCCAGCAAATCGGGGTTCTGCAGGCTCTTCCATAGAGTGCTTCGAATGGTACCATCTGGATACTCTGTTGGTAGCTATTATTATAAGCAAACTCTACCAAATGTAACTGGTCTTCCCATCCACCTTTAAAATCTATGACGCATGCTCACAGCATGTCCTCAAGCATCTGTATCGTACTTTTCGACTGTCCATTCGTCTGTGGATGGTACGCCGTATTAAACTATAGTCGGGTTCCCATAGCATCTTGCATACTCTTCAAAAAATTTACCGTGAATTTGGGATCTCTATCCGAGGTGATAGTCACAAGCACTCCGTGTAGCCTCACTATCTGTCTCATGTACAGCTCTGCATACTTATCCATAGCAAAGTCCTTTCACACCGGGATAAAGTGTGCGGAGTTGGTCAATCTGTCCACGACTACCCATATAGAGTCGTGACCTCGCTGCCTCCTTGGGAATCCCATTACAAAATCCATAGTTATATGCTTCCACTTCCATTTCGGAATCTCTAGTGGCTGTAATAGTCCTCCAGGCTTACAGTAATGCGCTTTCACTTGCTGGTATGTCAAACACTTAGCCACATACCTTGCTACGTCCTCCTTCATCCCGTTCCACTAATAATGTTGTCACAAATTTTGATACATTTTCGTACTTTCAGGATGGATGCTATAATTGCTCCTATGAGCATCTGATAAAATCTTTTCCCTGAGTCTTCATCCTTTGGTATGCACAATCGTCCTCAAAACTTTAGAATTCCGTCCTCAGACTCCTGAAACTCGGGTTTTCTCTTTTCGCATCCATCTCAAGGATCTTCTGAATCTCTAGGTCCATAGACTGTATGGCCTTTATTCCTTCCTAGACCTCAGGTTCCACCCTCAACGTAACTATCAAACTGGACAACTGATCGACTTCTAATCTGAACTCGGAGTCTCTCAAATCCTCAATCATTGACCAACCTTTCACCAGCAGACATGCGATGCTTGACTTTCGACTCAACGTATCTGCTACTCTGTTTACTTTCCTAGGGTGGATATAGTATATTGCAATCATAATCCTTGAGCAGCTCCATCCACCTACGCTGTCCCATGTTCATCTCCTTCAGGGAAAACAAATACTTTAAGCTCTGGTGGTCGGTATAAATCTGAAATTTTTCGTCACATAGGTAATGTCTCTAAATCTTCAGAGAAAATACAATCGCCGCTCACTCCAAGTCATGAGTTGTGTAGTTCATTTCATGTGGCCTCAACTGTCTGGACACGTAGGCTACTACTTTTCCATACTGCACAGCACATAGCCCAGTCCTTTCAGCGAAGCATTGCTGTATATCTCGTAAACTCCCGGTCCCAATGGAATTGTTAGCACTGGCGCTGTTGTCAATCTATGCTTGAACTCTTGGAAACTCCCCTTACATTTGTCAGTCCATTAAAACCTCGTTTCCTTCTTCGTCAACCGCGTCAATGGAATGGCTATGGATGATAATTTCTCCACAAAACGCCTATAATACCCGGCCAATCCCAAGAAACTTCTGACTTTCGTGACTGTAGTAGGTCTAGGCCAATTTTTTACAGCCTCGATCTTCGCAGGATCTACTGTGATTCATTCACCAGATACCACATGACCAAGAAATGCTACCCTGCTCAGCCAGAACTCGCACTTACTCAACTTTGCATAGAGCAAATGCTCCCTCAGGGTCTGTAGAACAATCCTCAAGTGCTCCTCGTATTCTGCATCACTCCTTGAGTAAATGAAGATGTCGTCAATAAAGACTATGACGAATCTGTTAGGGAATTCCTCAAATACTCAATGCATCAGGTCCATGAATGCAGCTGGAGTATTGGTTAATCCAAACGGCATCACCGTAAACTCATAATGACCATACCTTGTCCTAAAAGTAGTCTTAGGTATGTCTTCTTTCTTGATCCTCAGTTGGTGATACCCAGTTCTCAAGTCAATCTTTGAAAATACCGCCGCTCCTTGCAACTGATCAAACAGATCATCAATCATCGGCAGTGGGTATTTGTTCTTCACTGTTACATGGTTCAGTTGCCGATAGTCAATGCATAAACGCAAAGACCCATCCTTCCTCCTTACGAATAGCATTGGCCCTTCCCACGGCGAAGCACTTGGTCGGATAAATCCCTTATCTAGCAGCTCTTGCATCTGCACCTTGAACTCCTTCAGTTCTGACAGGGACATCCTGTAAGGTGCTTTAGAGATCGGTTTTGTCCCAAGGGCTAACTCGATTACAAATTCTATTTCCCGTTCTGGTTGTAACCCTGGCAACTCTTGGGGAAACACATCAGAAAATTCACGCATTACCAGGATACTCTCTAACTTTGGCTCTTCGGTAGTTGTGTCCATTATTGCCGCTAAGTATGTTTGACACCCTTCAGACATCAACTTAGTCACCTCCAGAGATGAGACTAAGGGAATCGAGATTCCTCCTTGACTTTCCACTAATTCAAAGCTAGAGCGGCCTCTCGGATAAAATCGAATTATCTTACCACCACAGTCCACTACTGCCCCTTGCTTACCCAACCAATCCATTCCTTTGATTACGTCAAAATCATACATGGGTAATACAGCTAGGTCAATACTCTCTTTACTCCCTCCAATCACAACCTCACAACCAGTATAGCCCAACGAAACCAATATATTATCCTTTAATGGAGTGGCAACATGCAGGATTATATTCAACGATTTCAATTTCATACCCACCAAATCAGCAAACTGTGCAGACACAAATGAATGCGTGGCATCAAGGTCAAACAATGCGTATGCAGCTTGGTTGCACAAGTAAACCATACTTGTGACCACACTTGGCGCTTCCTTTGCCTCTCTGCGGGTTACTGCATATACCCTTCCCTATGCCGATGGTCGATTCTGCTCGATCTGGGAAGTTGCAGTCGATGGCCTAGCCTGCGGTCTTTGCCCTTGAGGTTGATTTGTCGGAGCTTGACTCAAGCATGTCCTTATCTAGTTGCCTAGCATACCACACTTAAAACAAGCCCCGGTCCTTACCGGGCATGGCCCATTCCCATGCCTCCTGCCACAAAAGCGGCAGCTCCAATTTGTGGGATTTGGTGGCTTCACGATATTTTTCCTTACGGGAGGCACAAAACGCCTATTGCTAGTCATCGGCCTCTTGCCCATTTGGCGATTATCTCTGAATGATGTGAACCACGATCCAGTTGCGGTGTTTCTCTCTTTTAAGTCCCGTTCTATCATTTGGCCCCGTTCGTAGATCTCCTTATAGGTTCTCAGATTTAGAGCAATCGTCTGACTACAGAGCTCGGGCCTCAATCCGTCCCTAAATCTCCTTGCTTTCTCTTGAGGGTCTTCTACAGATCGAGGTGCATACCTCGACAGCCTCGAGAACTCGACCTCGTACTGATCTATCGTCAGCTGGTTCTAGCGCAACTGCAGGAATTCCACCTGCTTCCTTTCCCTGGCCGTCTTAGAGAAGTACTTTTCATTGAACGCCATCTTAAAGGCATCCCATTTTAAGGCTATTCCTTTAGGGAAGACCCTGTCCTTGGTGGTGGCCCACCAATCATTCGTTGTACCTTCTAACTGGTACACTGCTAGCAATATCTTCTCCTCATCTGTGCACCTCAGCACCCCAAAAGCTTTCCTAGCTTCTCGATCCACCTGGGTGTTAGCTCAGGATCTCTAGTCCCATCGAATTGAGTCGGCTTCAACTTTATAAACTGCTTGACTAGTTAGCCCATCTGTCTGGCCACGACGATTTTCTCTTGGGCATTCACAGCTTCATTGCCCTGGTTATATTCATTCTGGTTTCCATTGCCACCATTGTTGATGTTGTTGGCGTTGACAGCGGCTATGGCAGCTCCTACTACCTAGGCTATGGTAGCGTCCCAATTCTGGGTTTGTCTATCAATCAAGTCACCAATTCTCTCTAGCGTCCTTAGCACTCCATTCATTCTTAGGTCCTCAGCTACAGGTGGCCTCGAGCTAGAGGCTCCGCCTCTTGACCTTCCAGACCTTCTAAATGGGTTGTTCATCCTTGCTTTTTCTACTGAACCTAATCCATCACAAGTTCAGCAAGGAGTTAGTAACTCACTCATTCATCCAAATCTAGAGCTACTAATGAATCCTTAACAAAAATAGTTACACTACAATGGTACTTTCACACAATAACTTCCACAAACATTTCAACAAGTAACTCATGACCATTCCTCAATTTCGTTCACACCAACGGTTCACTAAAATAACCCTGCTCAAACACTTATTAGGCCAAAATCCAGAAATGACCTTCAACACTAAGCATGGAACTTAATCCTCATGCGTTACCACAATCCTGCCAAGGCCAAACATCAACCATAAGTGCCAAGTCACATGCTATGCACCCCATGCTTTATCTTAACCAGTCTCCTAAGGTCTCGATATCCGTCCTTGTCCCAACTTAATCCTCCTCATCACTCCAGTCCTCAACCATCTTTGGATCGAGCTGAACTTGCTATTATACCAAGCAAACCAAGTCATGTCGCGCTCCGCACCCCGGGCACAAGCACGCGACTCCCTGCAAGCAAACCAAATATCTCTCATGGTCCCAAAATCCACAATTAAGACAAGAGACGTAATATAAATATATATGTATAAAGCATGCGGAAGCAGCAATGAACTAACTCCTCCGTATAAAATATGAGTTAAGTGGGACCTAGATAGCATAAAACTGTCGTACATAATAACCGACTGTTCATACTAATACATAAGTATTGAATCCGATGAGCAAGGGGGTGACGGGGTGAGCATACAAAATGGACCATCAACAAAATCCAAAATAACCATGGTTGAGATCGCCACAAAAGATCAAGCCACAAACTAGAATCTCCTAGGAAGAGCTACTGGAGTCTTCGGTGTCCTCAACATCCTCTGTCGGCTCATACTCTGAGAACGTCTCGGAGCGAACCTCAATGGTATCCTCCATGGTCTCCTCATGCGACGGCTCAGTGAGATCCTCCTCGGTCGCCTCCAGCACAATAACCTCATCCTCAGTAAACTCCAGAGTCAGGGTCTTCTCCGGTCCGTTCCTCAAACCGGCTATCGATCCCTCTACCTGATCTTGGTCCCTACCAGGGTGGCACCAATCAAGGATCACTCCCTAGGGTACCTCATGGGGCTTCAACGGCCCAGTCGACTCGTCCTTGACATTCCTAAACCACTCCTCGTACCTATGAGGCTTCCAGTCTATACTACCCTCGTCAACCCACACCACTGTACACTTCCTCATGTATATAGTCTCCTGACCGTCAGAGAACTCATCAAAATATACGGTTATCTCCTTAGGGTTTCCAAATCGAATAGGCCACATCGACAAGGCCTAGAATCTGTAAAAATAAAGGTTCCCAAAGGGGTGAGATACACATCTTAGTAAAAGAATCCTAACCCTAGGTAGGCCGACTATCCACTCAGGCAGTCGCAAACCCCAAACATTCAAACTCACAGACATATCAGTCAAATACAAGTAGAGATGATAGCACACAAATGGCAGGAACGCAGCTATGGCATCATACACACTCAGAAGATTATGCACACTCGTCCTGCCACTTCACCACATCCACCATTTTCAACCTGCCTCAATCTCATGCCCGCGATTAGATCTCATCAGGCTTTTTTATGCCCGCGATTAGATCGCATCAGGCTATTCTCCACCCCGCGTCTCATACGCCTCAGGGTGTCGCCATGTCATGTTCATGCCATGATTCTCAATTCAATTGACATACAAACAACAGGTGCAACTCAAGCAAAATCCGAATACTCATGGCATGCAGGACAATCAAGTGACACTTAACATGGCAAACAATTTGAGCACAAGCATTAGCACACATAAATCCCCTATAACGACTTAGGATGTACCAAGAACATTCATCTTAGAATCTTTCACCAATCAACCCATTTATCGCTCGACTAACCCAATCGAGTCCAATCTTCCTATCCTAAGTTTTGGATTCCCTTACCTTGAATTTGATATCACAATTTTCTCTTCTTGAACCCCCACAATTTTCAGTTTCAAGGGTCAGAGGCCGAACTCACCGCGCCACCTAGAAATGTCAACCAATTCATCAATTTCCTTTGTCCAATTCCTCAATCCATGAACCATAACCCTCCATAACATAGTCCCCATCATCCTAGCATATCTAAATCACCAATTTGAGACTCAAAATCATCAGCCCTCAATGCCAACAGATTCGGTCTCGCATAGAACCGAACCGGTCCTTTTCGGTTCTATGCAAACCGAGCACAATCGGTCCTAAATCTTCGCCAAATTCATCATTACTCACTAACCTACCTCTTAACATGTCTATCTAAGGGTCTAAGGGTCTCACCGTGGGTTTGAAGTCTAGTCATCGCTAGATCTTTAAGGTCAGTAACCGACAGTTTTCTGTCCAAGGTTTACAAGACCCATTCGAGGCCAAAATTTCATCAAATCATTCTCAACTTTTTACCACAGATTGATATCCATGTCTCCTAGACCTCCATAAAATTTGACCTCAATATTCCAATATTTCGGCCTCCTAAGGGGTCAAAAATATCACCTACCTTAGATTGGATCAGTTTTCATCGATTCCCAAGAAAACACTTGGCCGGAGCTCCTCGGTGGTCCAAACGGCTTGCTTCCAGTTCGAGGAGGTCAGCAATACGTGGAGCTAAGAGGGTGTGATTGGCACGCCGGCAGGTGGTGGCCGGAGGGCGGCGTCGACTGTGGAGAACGGGAGCGGCAAGGGCGGTCGTCGTGTGGCAGTGAAGAAGGAAAAGGAAGATGAAGATTTCGGTGGGTTGGAGGGGTTCTATGGCCAGCCAAAGTGAGAAGAAAGAGAGAGAAAAAGGATTATATACAAGGTTCAAGTTAATGGAAAGAATGGTAGGTGGGGAATAGTGGACTTGACCACTCTTTAATCCATCTCTTGACATTTGTCCCACATGTCATTCATGCTTGATCTAATGGCCACCATTCACTCACCTTTTTCGGTAGCCTTGAGGTAGTTTGAAATACCAAAATGCCCTTCCTTCATTGCATGGGTAAGGCTTAAGCTTGAGGGGCAAAATGGTAATTTCACCCCCGACGTCTGGAACGTCGTTTTTCTCGTTTCAATATTCTTCGATAGGGCGATGCCCAATCCAATATAACGTTGGAATTCTTGATTGTTCATTTTCAATTTTCAAGACTCGTTTCTAATGATTTTTTCTATCAAACGTGGTTCCAGCCCATCCCGAACCGACGGACGGCTTTTGCAAACATCACGCGTATCGACCCCGTGATTCATATCAGGTTTAGGGCTCGTCAATTCATGGCGACTTTGGTTGTCATGTAATTGTTAGAGTCTATCACTAGTCCCTATGGTCTCGATCGTCACTGTCCGATTTAGGAAAATTTTACAAATCATACGTTAGTTAAGCGGCATCACCTGCGCTCCAATCGTATGACACTCGCAAGGCATTCCTTAATCGTTCTTAGATCAGCCTTTTTGTGATTTTAAATATCCCATCGACAATCCTTTTGGTCAAAGCGTCATTTCTTATTCGAGTTCCCCAGGTCCACGTACTTCGTCTCACGTTAGCCTTTCCCTTTTGGTTAGCCTACTCGAATTGATCAGGTTCGAGCGAGATACGACTGAAATACGTCTCCAGATTTACTTCTCATTAATGAGTCTGAAATCGACTGGAAATCAAAATGTCACAAATATACTTGTCAAACTCTAACGAATCCCCTGTCAATATCTTTGCATTTTTCCCTAATACTATCTCTGATTCTTTCCATGTCCAACCTGTTTTCACTCTCCATATATCCCCATCCAAATCCACACTCTAGAAGATGATAAACCCATCCAAGTCATTGCTCTTATTAATACCGATGTGGCTGCATCTCTCATGAATGTAAAAGTAATCCCAGAAAAATTCTAGATGCCTTATATAAGGTATTTTCATTCTACTTCTAGTAATACTTTTACCACAAAATTCCTTAGCAAAATCATCAAACTCCAAATCTTCCCGGGTTGTTTCATATCCACAAAAATCCTTGATTGTAATTCTCTAGTAAAGACCTTATCATTGGTTGGGATGTTCTTGCCCAGCTTTCCCTGCTAAGGATCAAACCCACTGGTTTACAGTTTGGTGACCAGTTCTGTAAGTATGTGGATATTCAGAGACTTTTCATTATTCAACCAAAAATTCTTGATCCAATTACCCAAAGTCTCTAATCATGTTGTTCTGAGTCTCATTCCTATTTTGTCCAAACTTTATCAAACCTCTTTGGAAAAATCTTGACTTCTTTGTCAAACTCCCATTGAAGAAAAGCGAAGATGTTAATCCCACAAAAGCTAGTCATTCTAGTATGAATCTTGAACATCTTGCTTTGGCCTAGAAGGAATGTGTTAAGCTACTCTCCAAGGTCTAATTGAACCCTCTGATTCACAATACGCTTGTGAAACCTTTTATGTGAACAAGGGAGCAGAACAGAATCGCGGTAAGCTCAGATTGGTGATCAATTACCAACCCTTGAATAAATTCCTTCCAAATGATAAAGTTCCTCTGGCTCACAAAAACTATTTGTTTGGTAGCCTAGCCCAAGCTAAGATCTATTCAAAATTTGACCAGAAAGTAGGTTCTTAGCAAATTGGAATTCATCCCGATGACCATTCTAAAACTGGTTTTTGCATTCCAAACCAGCATTTTCAGTGGACAATTGTCACGTTTGGTCTTAAAATAGCCCCATCCATTTTTCAGAAAGTCGTGTATAGAATTCTCTAGTCTATTCTCTCACATGCCCAGATTTGCATTGATGACATTCTTCTTTACAGTCTTGATGAGGAATCACACTGTAAATTGCTATCCCAGGTTGTTGGCATTGTCTAGAAACATGGAATCATGCTTTTCCAAAAGAAAATGATTCTTTCTCAAAAAGAGATTAAGTTCTCAGGCATGCATTTGAAAGAAGGCACCTATTGCCCAGGTCCTCACCATGTAGTAGAACTTCAAAAAAATTCCAATGAGAACTTGACAATTAACCAAGTCTAGACTTTTCTTGAAATTGTCAAAAATCTCTGAGACTTTATGCCAAAGATCTCTAAAGCACTCTATCGTCTTCAAAGGGTGTTGAAGAAAGATGTTCCCCTATGGGGACCAAAGCAGACAACAGCTGTGGCCCATCTCAAAGAAATTTTGCAGCATCTTCCTCCTTTGCAAATTCTTTCCATTCGCTAGAGAATTTTGCAAATAGATGCTAGAGATAAATATTGGGCATCGATTCTCTTTGAACAAATCAAAGGTAAGCATTTCATTTGTGCTTACAAAAGTGGAAGATTTACCCTCATAGAAATGCATTACCACTCCACTTTTAAGGAGATTCTCGCAGTCAAATATGGCATAAAAAAGTTTGAATACCACCTTATTGGGCATCGCTTTTTAGTAGAAATGGATCTATCTTCATTTCTTCAAATTCTCAAATTCAAGCATAAATAGATTTCCCATCCTCAGCTGTTAAGGTGGGTCGAATGGTTCTTAAAAAATTCCTTTGATGCTAGACACATTTCAAGAAAGAAGAATGTCCTTGCAAATTTCCTATCCAAACCCAAGTAGCCAGTTGAATCCATCAACATGTATGTTCGTAGAAATCCTATGAAAGAAGAAACATTTCACACGACACCTGTGGCATCCCAAGTACCTCCTAGCCTCCACTTGATACCAATCCAAAGCCTAGCTGTCATATCTCCCAATCTTAAAAAATATTCCCACAACATGGGTTAGCACGACGGCTAGCAAGAAAAACATTCAACCACACCATAAGGGTCTTAAGACTCCTTAAACCAAACTTTAAAGACAAATACATAGTCAAGGCATCAAGGCATATAACGACATCAATTCAGATCATTATATAGTAACAATTTAAAACAACGAGAATGCCAATGCAATATGTAATGACACGCTTTTCATTCATCTCACCATTGCTAAGTCAATTGACTTGCGACCCCTACTCCAAGGCATCCACGATGAATGGCACGACTCTCCCCCGCACACAGCTCAAGATCCACAAGTACGTACAAATCCCCGTACACAGCCTAGGGGTGTCAACTCGATTAAGTGCACTGAAGAGAAAATACTCCACATATCTCATCAAGTACGATCCATGTACCATGTATGCTGGCCGAGAATCTCATAGTAGTCAATTTCATTTCTTGCATGCAATTCCACAATGCAATGCCAACATAATGTCACCAATGACCACACAAGCAAGTACATGAATAGATAACATCAATAATCACAATCACAAGTGGCATCCACCGGCTCACACGAGATTCTTCAACATTCAAGTCAGAGATTATATCATTGGAAATCATATATCTGAACCTCGAAGCATATGTATGACACAATTAACTTCATTAACTTGATTTCCAATTATGCCTAGTCACAATTACCTAGACTAAGCTATGTAAATTAGTTAAATCAATTCACTTTCTTTCCATGCCCTCGGATTAGTGAAGTCTAGGCATTTAAATCACAATACTAGCTTGAGTAATCATAAATCCCTAGTTTAAGAACCCAATCAAGAGCCATCTAAATAAAGGTAATTCTTTGCTCTTCTTGAATCCCTCGATCTAGGGCTTAAACTATAATCAAGCCATCATACCTCGGTTCCTAAGCAGGGAGTTTCAGCACTACGCAGTTATGCGAGTCGTCAGTATTAGAATGGCAAATGAGTTCCTAAAATTTCCAAACTTTAATATGTTGTATCTAAGGCATCGAGGAACATCGTGTAAAGAAATCGTGAGCTAATTCAATTTAGACAAATTAAAATAATTCACACACTTTGGAGGAAATCTGACCTTCATGAACCAACAGAAACTCCACAAGAATAGCTCTATTTCATGAGCTTAACCATTTCATAAAAATTCGAAATTTTTATATGTTATATTCCAAAATGTTCTCTTAAAATTTCATGTAGGGAAGTTGACCCAATTCATTCTCCAAAAATCTATGTAAATTCAAGAACTGGTAGGGGTCCCGACTAAGCTCACTAGAAACAAGCTAAGTTCGTGTTGTTCTAATGGAATTTAAATATCACCTCAAATCCAAAAATTTCAAAATTAAATTATGTTATAGATAAGGATGTAATGAATAAGTTTCATGAAGGAAGTTTGGTCGGACTCTCATCACGCAGGGCTTGACAAAATTCACAACCTAGTAAGCACAATTTAGATCCGAATTCCGCAGATTGGGTTTCTTGATCTAAAACCTGATCCGAATTCCCTAGCATAGCAATAACACAATGAATATCTATCCTATAACAAGATTGAAGGAATCTCTTTCCTTGAGGAAGTCTTGAACTAGCTCGAACTCTCATGGATATTCTCGGTCTCCTCTGCTCTTCTCAGGAATTCACTGACCGGCTTCCTCTCTCTTGGTCTCTCTCACTCTCTCTTGGTTGAATTAGGGGGAAGAGTGAGCAGCTACTTTGCTTAATTCTCAAGGCCATATATATAGATGAGAAGAAGAGAGAAAGGGGTGGCACATGTTTGACAAATGGCTGCCAAATACAATAGTCATTGTGATTTTTTGCCAAGTGTTCTAATGCATGTGCTTGGCTCCTAATTTGCATCATTTGTCCTTGAAGTCTTTGCATGCTCGCCACTTGTTCCTCATGCAACCTAGATGTTATTTCTTCTTGCCACTTGTATAGTCACTTTTTCCCCATTGGTCATCTAGTCCTTGTTGCCCAAGAAAGAAGGGGAAAACAATCCTTGTGATCATTTGTATATTAATCCTCATGGGCCCTTCTCATCTAGCCGTCCACTCTTAAAACTATGTCCTCAAATTTAATTCAATAGTGATCACGCCATCCATGATCACATCTATGTACACTAAGGTAGTAGAGAAAGAGAATCATGCATGATCATGTACAAGAATTCCTCAAGCGTCTAATATTGACACTAGATTTTCATGTTCAGGTTCACTCTTACTAAAAATGAAAATTTTTTGCCAAGGCTATCAAAGCTCATATTCTTGTTCCTCATCGTCTTACGGTCGCTTGGGAGAAAAGTTCTCAAATCGGCCTCTGGATGACTTCAAACGAGCTGTTTTACTTTATATGTGCGTTGAAACTCGAAAATGCGGGCTCTCCGATCATGGTCATTTTTCATGCAAATCCACCTTGTAATAGGGCCAATGAAGCTCCTACAAATGTCGTCTTGCATGTTGTGACATTCTGATTTTTCCTGTCATTTCAAAACTCATTAATGAGGAATTATCTAACGATGTATTTCAGTCATATTTCGCTCGGATCTGATCAATCTCGAGTTAACTGACCAAAAGGGAAAGGCTAACGGGAGACAAGGTACGTGGACCTAGGGAATTCGAATAGGAAATGACGCTTTGACTATAAGGATTGTCGAGGGGACATTTAGAGCCACAAACAGGCCGATCTAAAACGATTAAGGAATGCAATGCTAGCGTTATATGATTGGAGCGCGGGTGATGCCGCTTAACTAATATATAATTTGTAAAATTTTCCTAAATCAAATAGTGACGATCGAGCCCATCAGAACTAGTGATAGATCCTCAAAATTACATGACAACCAAAGTCACCATAAATCGACGAGCCCTAATTGTGATATGAATCACAGGGTCGATACGCGTAACGTCTGCAAAAATCGCCTGTTAGTTCGAGATAGGCTGGAATCGCATTCGATAGTGAATTGATTTAGAAACAAGTCTCGAAATTCGAAAATAGAGAATCAAAAATTTCAACATTTTAATTGGATTGGCCGTTGCCTTAACGAAGAAATTTGGAATCAAGAAAACGACGTTCTGGACGTTGGGGGTAAAATTACTATTTTGTCCCTCAAGCCCTAACCTTGCCTATATGATTGGATGAGGGCATTTTGGTCATAAACCACATCCAACGCTGCCGAAAATGGAGAGAAACCATGGCCATTGGATGAGCTTTGATTGACACCATGGACAAGTGTCAATGGATGAAGCCTTGAGTTGATGTATGCACTTTTAACCTACCATTCAACTCTAGTTGACTCTTGAAAATAGAATAAACCTCTCTCTCTCTCTCACTTGGCTGAAACCCCCATTCCTCCTCTGCAAATTTCTTCTTCTGTCGACTGCCTGCCGCCCAACCGGTTCTGATCGCCGGCTTTGCCACTTCCGACCGTTGCTTTCGGCGATCCCCAACCATCGAGCTGACCACCTACTCCTTCCTCATCCTCTTGCCAATGTTCTCAAAGTGAAAGCAAGTCATTTGACCCACCGAAGAGCTTCGCCCGGCCAATCTCCCGAAAGTCGATGAAAATCATCGTAACTAGAGGTAAGCCATGGTTTAGGCCTTTTAGGACCTCGAAATCTTGGATTTTTTAACCAAAATTTGTGGACATCTAGGGGACACAAAGAGTGAGCTGTGGTAAAAATTTTAGATGAATTTGATGAAGTTTTGACCCCAAATGGGTCTTGTGTTTGAAGGGCCAGAACTAACTGGTTGAGGACTTGGGAAGATCGATGCCGTTCAAGAACTTTCCGGTGTCGCCTTGCCGTCAAATTTTCGGTGAGGCTTCCCAACCCTTAGAACTATATGTTAGCAAGTAGATTAGGGATTAAATAGAGGATTTAAGATAGTTTAAGCACTGTTTAGTTAAGGTATATACAGAATTGAAAATGTCCTGTTTCAATTCTGTGCATACCGGTTCTGTGGGAGCTATTGGTGGTTGTAATTAAGCTCCAAATTCATCGTTAAGAAGTGTTAGAATGTTAATTTATTGGCCCATGAGGTGTATGATTAGTGGGGTGGTGATTTGAGTGAGAAAATTAACGATTGGATGAAATTTCGTTAAGTTGGGCGGTTGAGTTGCTCTTGGGCTAGTAGGGCGGAACCCTTGAGGTGCTTGAAAGAGGAATTGCATTGCATTAAGCTTGAGATAAGGGGATTCTAAACCTTTGATAGGGGGATTGGACTCAATTGGGCGAATTAAGTGTGAGTTCGATTGATTCTTGGAAGATTATCAAATGCTTGTCCATTGTACATCCTAGAAAGATGTAGATGACTCGAATGTTTGCCATGCTTGTGCCTTGAGTTGATTATCACATTTGAGTGTTGAACTTGATTGCCTCGCATGCCATAAGTGTGTTGTTCGTGCATGATTTGCACTTGATTGTATGTGTTATGCATTAAAATGAACTTATGGCTTATTTAAGAGGTTGTGACACCCTGAGGCGTATGAGACGCCGGGTTGTATGGATGAATACCCTAAGGCGCTGAGGTGCGAGGTTCGAATTGAATGGCACCCTGAGGCGTATGAGTCGCGGGGTTGAGAAGGCCATAGTCCTAATGCGTTGAAACGCGGGACGGAGTTAAGATGTGTCGACACAGGCTTGGAGTGACATTGAAAACCTTATGCGTTTACGCGGGTTTGTCAATGAGACGATCTGATGCGTTTACGCGGACTGAGCCTAAGGTATTCTAAACGCAAGCATGAAAGCGAGGAGGCAGGAAAGGGTGGAAGGCATAACATGGCTTGTTTATGCATGCTTGGACTAAATTACGTGATAAGATGCCTGGAGTGCATGCTTGATGTTTATGTGTTATTTCGTGATAGTTGAATGCCTCTTGTGATTTTGTATGAATTGTTTGTGATTGTAATTGCCTGAGTGGACGGTCAGCCTAACCCAGGGTTAGGACCTACCTTATTGAGATGTATATCTCACGTCGTTGTGGGACCCCCTTTCTTTTCAGATCCTAGACCTTGAAGATGTGGCCAATCCGTTTTGGAGATCCCAAAGAGATGTCAGCGTATTTTGATGAGTTCCCTTATGGACATGGGACCGTTTATGTTTGGAAGTGTACAGTCATTTGGGTAAATGAGTGTGGTACTAGATGGAAACCTCATAGATATGAGGCCTGGTTCAGAAAAGTGGGGATGTCTCCACCGGGCCACTGAAGCCCACTGAGGTACCCTATGGAGTGATACCTAGTTGGTGCCATCCCGCTCGAAATTTAGTGGAGGACGAGGGGTCTATCACTGGTTCGAGGATTGGTCCTGAGAGGACTCCGACCTTGGAAAACACTGAGGAGGTTATAGTGGTCGAGGCTACCCAGGACGACCTGGTGGAGCCGTCAGCGGACGAGACGCTCGAGGATACGGTGGAGATTTGCTTTGAGACTTTCTCGAAGTGTAAGCCTACTAAGGAGGCGGAGGAGACTGATGACTCTAGTAGCACGGCTTAGGGGGCTCTATTTTACTAGTCTGACATTTTGATAGTGTTCTCGATATCTACTTCTTTTGCGACACTGAGGACTGCCTTTTGTACTGGTCATGCCATCCTACTAATCAGCATAGTTAGTTTATCGTGCCTTGTATGGATATTCAGATATTATGTTTTATTGGTACCCTCGCTATTTAGGTCTCATTTCATAATTGTACGGAGGAGTTTTTATTTCGTCGCTTCAGCATGCTTTCTTTATGATACATCTCTCAAACTATGTTGGAATCTTGGGACCCCGAAAGATAGTTTGTACTTGTAGGGAGTCGGGCGCCCGTACCCAGGGCGCGGGGCGTGACACATGTCTTAAGAAGCTCTTGATTTGACATTTGTCTCATATCCCATAGTGCAAGGATTTCTTTCTCAAATTTACGCCAAGTATTCATGCCCCCAATGGTGATAAGTCATTCCAACATAATTTTGATGAGACCATGTACCAATGATCAATCAAATTCTCTTGCTTATTCCCAATGTCATTCGGCCAATATAAATTCATGCACATGGATTAGTCTTGCCAAGTGTTCTTGCCCCAAATGGCCGAAAATGTCTTGCTTCCCAAGGATAGGGAAATAAAATCATACAACTATGCTCATTTTAATCCTCATGAGCTCTTGATCAATCGGCCACTTATACAATTCCTTGATCCTCAAGTATAATCCAATGGTAGCAATAATTATCACACTCTTGGCAATGTAATAATTCCAAGATAATTTTCTAATTCTCCAATCAACTTGTCTAGATAATAATTTGGTCTTGGAGCTTCGATTCTCAACTAAAGTACTATAGTTCTTAAATACGAAACTCCTTAATCGATTTCATGATATCACATCAATTTCTTTTGATGGTATATTGGTATCTTCATTTCGAATTCTTGCCCACAATATTCCTCATTGTTCACGGCTAAATTTCGTATAATATAACTTGAACCGTGACATTCTTAATTCAATCAATTTATTGGCAAATTTCCTAACTCACTTTCATGTATGTCACCTTGGCATAACATATCCTCCTTGCTTAATCCAATACAAGGAGGTTCCAAATCCTTGCACTTTAGGTTAGTTCTCTAATCCCTTTCGGATTTCATTGATCATTAGGAATCTAGTAAACGAGGGATACCACAACACCTATGCGAGATACACCACAAAATTCCCACAATTATCCCCAGAAGTTACCGGAGAAATTGAAGATAATAATTTCTCTGAGAATTTGAGGTATTACATGTATGAGTATCATTACCGCATATTCAACAATTATGGTGGATTGATGTCAGGACCGTATGGTCTTAATCCAGATTATTCATTCATTCATGTTTTGCGGTGGTCTCCTAATCATGATTTCCCTAACGATCTCAAATGGTTCTTTTGGTATTGTCTCAACATTTATGTTGTTGTTGTTGCCATTGAATTTCCCATAGATAAAATTATTAAAGTCCTATCTAGAGCACTCATGGAAGATTTTTCAAGCTAGAAAGCTATGACAGAAATGTTCACTTGGTTTCAGCCATTAGCAGCATGGAAGAATAACTTCATCTTCCAAAGACGTTGTGGAAGAGATGAACCAGAAAGGCATACTACAGTCATTTTCCATAGACCTTGGCTTTATTTTAGCCACACAGATGATTTGCGGGAAAAACCATTACGTTATGCTACTTCTACCTTCAAGCCCAATCTTCATCGATAATTCTTTCGAATCCACATTACAACTTACAAATCCATCATATTGGCCAAGTAAGGATAACTAACCTGATGCGCTATTACGTGGGTAGTGTCCTAACCTGATGTGGTATTACATGGGCTGCCTAATGCGTTATTACGTGGGCGATTGAGAAACACAACCTGAGGCATTATGACGCGGGTCCTAGCAATATGTGTATGTTGACCTGAGGCGTTATCACATGGGTCTTGCCAAATATGTTATAGAAACCTGATGCGTGTTATGCGGACGATTGAGAAGCACGACCTGAAGTGTTATGACGCGAATCCTGCTTAGTACTTTATAATACCCTGAAGCATTATTACGCGGGCCTTTCCTTCGGAAATTTAGATATATGATGAGAAATGCCTTATGGAATGAAAATTGGTTGTGAAGGTGCATTTTTTATTGAAAACTATGCCATTGTACAAAGCTTAGAGATATATCATAAATTTTCTTGACTAAGCCAAGTCGAGTGGAATTATTGAAATGCTATGTTTTAACAATACTGTGTTTACCATGCCAAATTTTTTATTCCCAAAATACTTATTTTCAAAGGTGTCTGGGTATTGGCAGCCTAGTCTAGGGTTAGGCTTGACTTACTGAGATTTATATCTCACCTCGTCATGGGATTACCATCTTTCAGGTTCCAGGTGAAGGAAATCAAATTTGCCAAGGATTGACAATCAAGAAAAAGTAATTGGTTGAATGGATATAAAACCTTTTGTGACCTTAAGGATTGTATTTTGTTTTGTGGATTTAGAATTGAACCATCGATATTTGACCACTGTAACCTCTGAGGTGTATTATATGGATACGAGAAGTGTACCCTTATTCTGTGCTAAGTCATTTTGCTTTTTTTTATTTATGTATGGAGTTGTTTGGTCGCTTCCTCATGCGCATATCTTATGTATGGATTTCCAAGTCGTCGACCGAAGGATATTTAGAGACTTTAAAAAGATGAACGACCTGGTGGGATGTTCGCGTGCCCGCCGGGTTCGGGGCGTGACATCCCCATTTATTTGGTATGAGAGCAAGGTCAGCTCGATCTAATTTGATTGAGAATTGGAGTGATAAGGAGCGAGGACTTGAGAACAAATAAATAGTGAGACCCATAGGATTAGGCATCGATTTCTAAATCTTGAGGATTATAGGCTTGAACTTGTGTTGTATACTAATGGGTTTTATGTAGATTTTAATTGACAATCTTGGGTGGTGATGCTATGATAGAGATTCATAAGGAAGATGGCAGAAATTGAGGAGCTATAAGCATGAATTTTGCGGTTGTAAAAGTGCTTATGGTTGATAGAAAATTGCTTATGAACAGTGGGTCAATTGGATTGATTGATTGTGACAATGGCTTGTCAATGACCCAACTTAAGATATATGATTAAATATAGCCAATTGATTCGTGAGAAGGGTTGATCACTTGTGGAAATTAAAGATCTTATGTTGATAAGAATCTATCTAAAGACGATTGCGGTGTGATGAGTGGCAAGGACAAACATGTTGTGCATGTGTTTGTGGCATTAAAATGAAAGTCGATGAGGGTGTATGCATGAGCTTATCACTATTAGACTTAATAAACCGTCGCTTGGTATGGGACAAGCTGATGGGATACCTACAAACCACAATGAAGCATGGAGTCCATACTCCATTGATCTGGTATATTTTGAAATTAAGAAAGCCTATCGTGTTTATGTTAAAGCGGCGGATGCCTCTAGGCTTAAGAAATGAGTTGTTGACTTATAGAATTGATATATTGAATACTTGTCTGACAGTTGATGAGCTAAGACTTGCCAAATAGTTGGCTATTAATTGAGAAAGTAACTAGTTGAGGCTGGCTTGAAAAGTGGTTACATATTACGGATGATTTGGAATCCCTAGATAATGGGCAATTAGTTGAGAATTGCCTAAGAACCACTGGATGGTTGTTTGTTGGCGATAGAAGATGAGATGAGTAGCCTGAGATTGCTAGACTCAAGTAGATGGCTCAAGTCTTCAATAAGGAATTGTAGCGGTTCATGTGACATGAGAACCTAATAAGGTTGAACGATCAAAATATTGTCAACAAAAGAGCGTTAAGGCTGAGCTTGTAAATTGTGCGAGACCCAAGAGTTGAAAGGGTCCTGAGAACTGTGAATGAAAATGAGAAAACTTACGGGTAGGTAGACTCGAGAAGGAGTTGCCATGGTTGCCTAGGTCACTGAGGTGATTGAGGATAATGCTGATGAGTTAAGTGATGGAAGTCACGAGAAAGATGACTCTGAGACTACTCATTTCTAAATTGAAAATGTGGAAAAGAACCACGTGAGTTTTGAATAGTTTGAGAAATGGATCATAAGGTTGAAATTGACTAAGGTTCGTTGGAGAAGATTATCCTGAAACTGCTTTTCTCTAGATCAAAAGTTTGGAATGGAACCTTAGAAGTATTGAGCTCCTGAAGTAGAGAAATGGCTCTGATAATTATTAGCATTAAGAGGCTATCATTGATTGGTGAAAGGTCACCAAAGGAAGAGTTTCCTTGAAAGAATATTACCTAATTGGATTGCCTCGTCGAATTATTTGACAAGAGGTCCCTTTCTAATGTTGCTTGAGAACAAACGTTGCTTGAACTCTGATAGCTTTGTGAGGACCCAAGAAAGGTTGATCGAATTGAGACAAAGTTCTCAAGGTTCCCTAAGTGCAATAAAAATGGTCGGGGACCTTTGAATAAGACTAGTAAATCCTTGAGTGGATTGGAACTTGAAAACCTCATAGTTAGCTGCTATTCTTGAATTTGAGGAACTATAAAGAATCTTATCGAAAGAAATGGATGATCGGAAGAGGTATTTAAGAGAATTTCCGTTCATGGATCATGAGTATAGAGATTCCCACACTTAGGACATAGAATGTGCCTGTAAGGAATGATCATTACCTTGACATAAGGCACGGTAATTAACCGCTTGTTGTCATGAGGAATATTAAGGAGACTAATGTGTCAGTCTGTCGAACCCTGTTGATTCTATGGGATTGATTGAGGTTAAATCAGAACCACTAGAAGTAGCATTGCGAATTATCACCCTTAAAGAATAAGGCGTTTTGGAGGGGTAGTGTATAGATAGATGGATATATATATTTACTTATTTATTTTTACACATTTATCTATTTTCCCTCCCTTGATTCTGCTTTTATTTTTATGATTCTTTGGGGTTCATCAACCGCCGACCCCAACTAGTTTGGGATAAAAGTGTTGTTGATGTTGATGTTGAAAGAATAGGGCGTTGTCATTAAGGACGTTTGGACCATGAAATGGTCATTGACAGAAAGGAAAGTAAGTGAACTTGATAGTCCTAACCACTCGCGATTGTAATGAATGGATGAGTAAACAAAAAGGGTGTTCGGGTTGTAACCGCAAGGAGATTTGATTTACTCGATTGAGATGTCCAAGTTATGGATGTGTGGAGACCAAGAAAGAACCTAAACTTCTTATAACCTTATCACTTGAGGTGCCTAGGTAATTGAAAGAGGAATGTCAAGTACGGTGGCATTAGAATCTTAGAGTTAATGAACTGCTGTTGGCGAGACTCTAAGACTGAGGTCCTAGGGGACAAGAAAGACAAAGTGGATTCAAAGCACAAGAATGCCCTTCATAGGGCAAAAGACCCTAGTGTGGAAGGAAGAGAAAATTCTAATTATCTTGGTATCAAGATTGAGTGTCCGAACTAAGAAAGAAGATGCAGAATTCAAATGATCTCCATAAAGAAATTCTGAGGAATTGTCCTGTGGAAAATGTATGATTCTAAGATATTGTCGACGTTTAGTTGAATGGATGGAATTTGGATAAAGTCGTATTGGCTGATTTTGGAATCCAGCGGGTAAGACACTAATACTTCCTAAAGAAAGTATAACAAAAATGAAGAAAACGCTACATTGTTAAGTTGGGGATCCATGAAAGCAGATAGCTGAATTCTCATGTGCGTGATGCAAAGAGAAATTGAGACAATACGACATTTGACGATGAAAGATATGAAAGGCCTTTGGAAATTATCCTATTGACCCTAAGAAAACGCTCATTATATGCTAAATGCGAATAGCGTGAATTGTGGACTTGATGAGGTAAGATTCCTTAGCCGTGAAATTTATGGGATATGAAATTCCTAGAATCCCTTGAGGATTGGAATAAGTGATGAATCGACTAGGGCCGATGTGAGTTGCTGAAACTTGAAGTTTCTTGGGATTAGTGAATTGTTATAGATATTGTGGGAAGATTCTCCACAAGAGCCATTCCATTGATGAAATGGACTACGGATGAGATATAACGCGAATGGATGAACAAAAATGAAAAGAGTTTTCAAGGATTTAAGTTGAGTTGGTGGCCACGCCGACAATGGCATTTCCGTTTGAAATCGAGAAGCATAACGAAGTGTCGCAGAATAGAATTTTGCGACATGCAAGATAATCTAAACTGGACATTGTGTAGGCATCGTGATAGTAAGACTTTATGAGTTGGAGTGCCCAACGCATGATTGGAATTAACATGCAACCGTCCCTGCGATAAAGTTTCGAAAACGTGACTTGCTTAGGGAAAGGTCTCGAGTTTATACGGACCACGAGAACATAAAATACCTAGTGTTCCGAAGAAAAATGAAATGTATGAAGCGACGAATATGGATAAAATTGCTTAAGAATCAAAATACGATGTCCTACTTCACCTTGAAAAAGAATAAGGATAACGGATGGGTATAGCTGGAGAATTGAGCATCGCGCAAGTGGTGGATAAAGGATGAACTTCACTTAAGAAATAAGAGGTTCAACTTCTAAATTGGAAGTTTGTCAATTGACTAGTATAGTGGCTACCTGGAGCATCAAGCCTAAAAGTTGGAAAGGAATTGAGATGTTGCGATGAACGGACTCGGCTATCTAAGGAGTTACGTAAATAAATAGAACAGGGGGGAAATCTAGACTTTCAAGTACATAGGAAAGAAACTTTGAAGTTGAGAATGGAAACCTTGAAGTCCCATGGACCAAAGTATGAACCCAATATAGAAAAGGAACTTAAACAAATGATCTTATCGAAAATTGGAAAGGAAAACCATGAAGCCCATTGGAATGGCACAGAAGTGTGCCAAAACTTGCATCAATACTTTCGATGGAATTTGGGCTAGTTGAACATGAGGTCAAGTATGAGACATGCAAACAAGAAAGGGGCATGACGTTGAAGGTTGATGGATTACTACGTCGTTGGAGATGTTCGAATGGAATCGAGAATGGATTACTACGGAGGTAATCATGAACTCGCTTAAGAGTGGATAAGGCTGCAACTCGAATTAGATAATAGAGGGCAAGTGGATAAAGCCTATATCACTCCTCGAACCTAGTGAGCACGCGAACATCCCACAAGGTCGTTCTTCTTATTACTATTACCTAGGATCCTCCGACCAATGACTACAAATCCTCTAATTGATGTGTGCATGCAGATTTCCAACAAAACATCTCGTCTGCCTATTCACTATAGAGACTCGATTGAAGATATTGAGCCACTATTCATTGTGAGTGATAGTGATCAACTAAGTGATCCTAGCACCTATGAGGAGGCGATGTCGGACATCGATTTTGGCAAATGGTTAGAAGCCATGAAGTCTGAAATAGATTTAATGTATTCCAATGATGTTTGGACTCTAGTTGATTTACCTGATGGTATTGTACCAATTGGGTGTAAATGGATCTTCAAGAGGAAGATGAACCTTGATGGTCAGATTGGAACTTACAAAGCACGGCTGGTGGCGAAAGGATATCGTCAAAAAGAAGGGATCGATACGATGAAATTTTCTCACCTGTAGCCATGCTAAAATCTAGTCGGATTATGTTGGCTATAGCTGTGTACCTTGATTATGAGATATTTCAAACAGATGTCAAAACGGCTTTTTTTTAAATAGTTTCCTTGAGGAAGACATTTATATGGAACAACCACGAGGTTTTGAATCTAGTGGTGAAAGTCAAAAGGTGTATAGGCTTAAGAGATCCATTTATGGACTCAAACAAGCCTCCAGAAGTTGGAACATCCGTTTCGATGAGGTAGTCCAATCGTTAGGCTTCATAAAAAATCCGGATGAACCTTGTGTATACAAGAATGTCAGTGGGAGCGTAATTGCATTTCTAGTTCTCTATGTCGATGATATACTTTTGAACGGAAATGATATACCAATGATATCATCTATCAAAACTGTTCTTGTCATAGAAATTCTTCATGAAAGATTTAGGAGAGGCAGCATATATTTTAGGTATCAAGATCTATAGAGATAGATCAAGACGATTTATTGGCCTCTCACAGTCTACGTACATAGATAAAATGTTAAAACGGTTCAACATGCAATATTCCAAAAGAGGATTATTGCCTTTTAGGCATGGAATCCGTCTTTCCAAGGAGATGTGTCCCTACACTCTGGAAGAGAGAGAGCGAATGGAAAAGAAACTATACGTATCCGCTATTGGAAGCATAATGTATGCTATGCTATGTACGCCTCAATCTGAGGTGAACTGAAGAAATTATGGTCGGAATAGTGAGTAAGTCTAACAGGCTAATGACTGGTTGGGTGTCTCGGGCAAGAAGAAGAAAAGGAAAAGAAAAGAGAGAGTGGGGAAGGAGATGGCAGGCTGAAAATGACGAAAGTGAAAGATGAGAGTCTTCCTTCAATCTCCAATTTGGTCAAGGTTGAATGGTAGTTGCAATAGCTAATAGGCAGACGAGACGTTCTCGCCCTCTTTTTGACGATAAACTTTCTAATGGTGGGTGGTACACCTCAATCTGAGGTCAAACGAAGAATTTATGGTCGGAACAATGAGTAAGTCGAACAGGGCAGTGATTGGTCAGGTTTCTCAGCCAAGAAGAAGAAAAAGAAAAGAGAAGAGAGAGTGGGGAAGGAGATGGCAGGCCGAAAATGACGGAAGAGAGAGATGATAGCCTTCCTTCAATCTCTCATTTGGTCAAGGTTGAATGGTAGTTGCAATAGGACTTCAATTAATGCAAATTGCTTCTTTAATCCATAAAATGACACTTGTCATTTATCCATAAATATCCTTAGCTCAAAAGACCCTTTTGTCCTCGTCAATTTCGGCCAATTGGGGGAAATGGAAAAAGACTAAAATACCCTTGATCGCTTCTTAAGGGAAGGTTAATCTTTTAGGGGCAAAGTGAAAATTTCACACTTATCGTCCAAAATTTCACTTTTCCAATATAATTCACCCTCGATGAGGCGATGTCTGATTCCTTTCAAATATTGGAGTTCTTAATTATCCGATATCCAATTTCGAAGCATCATTCCACGTCAATAGCCTCGAAGAGGGTCGGAATTCGGAAGTCACATCCCATGAATCCCTAATGGTACGAAGAGACGTTTGAAGGGAGTGATATGCCAAATGGCATGGGCACTAAAGAGCACATTGTGGCAATGGTTTAGTAATGATGGTGATAGGTAAGGATCTTGAATTTAATACGACGTCCTGGAAAAGACTTCTGTCAACGAATTTGAAGGGTAGGATTGTAGTGTAACATACCTAGTATCCTAGGATGAATAAATAGATTGAAAGAATGATTTGAATGCTCAAGAGTATACTATCGACAGATATTATGAACATTGAAAGAAAATAGAGAAAGGCGAGCACCGATTGAGGACAAAAGGAAACAAGTTCTGAAGATAAGAACTGTCACCGACAAGAATGTTATAGAAATGGCAAGTAACGAAAGGAGCTACCTTGGAAAGTAAGATAGCGATGAGGCGTCAGCGCCCCATAAGACTGGTTGATTGAAAGTTGTAAATTTTGAGGACGAAATTTCTTTAAGGGGCGAAGAGTTATGACATTCTGGATTCCAACCCCTTTTTGAGGCTATTGACATGGAATGAGGTTTAGAAATTGGATATCAAATAATGAAGAATTCCAAGATTTTAAAGGAATCAGACGTCGCCTCATCGAGGTTGAATTATATTGGAAAAGTGAAATTTCGGATGGTAACGGTGAAATTACCACTTTTGTGACATTCTGATTTCCAGTCAATTTCAGGCTTATTAATAAGAAGTGTATATCTAGAGATGTATTTCAGTCGTATTCCGCTTAAATCTGATCAATTCGGGTAGACTAACCAAAAAGGAAAGGCTAACGCCAGATGAGGTACATGGACCTAGGGAACTCGGATAGAAAACGGGGCTTTGGCCATAAGGATTGTCGAGGGAACTAGCGATAGACCCTCACAATTACATGACAACCAAAGCCTCCCCAAATTGACGAGCCCTAAACGTGATATGAATCACAGGGTCGATACACGTAATGTCTGCAAAAACCGTCCGTCGGTCCGGGATAGGCTGGAACCACGTCTGATAGAGAAAACTATCAAAAATGAGTCTTGAAAGATTGAAAAAGGAAAATCAAGAATTCCAACGTTATTTGGATTGGTGGTCGCCCTATCGAAGAATTCTAGAACGAGAAAAATGACGTTCTGAACGTCGAAAGTAAATTGACCGTTTTGCCCCTCAAGCTTAGAACTTTGCCCATGCATTTGAAGAAGGGCATTTTGATCTTTATCCCTACCCCATAAGCTGCCGAAAACTAGAAGAGATGATAGCCATTAGATCAAGTTGGTTGACACTTAGGACAAGTGTCACAAGATCAAGCAAGGAGGGGTCATGTCCAACTTTATTCACCTACCATTCAAGCCTTTGACTTGAAAGTTGAATATAGTCTCTTGTACTCACTCTCATCTCTCATTTTGACTGGCCACACCTCCTAAACCCACCGCAACTTCTTCTTCTTCCTTCTTCTTCACAGCTCGCCGGCGACAGTTTTTGGAGCTGCTGTTCGCCATCGTCGATGCCCCCTTCCGGCCACCACTTGGATGCCGGCAGGCCATACCCACCTAGATCTATGTCTTTCCGACCTCCTCGAAGTAGAAGCACGGTGTTTGGACCACCGAAGAGCACTGGCCAAGAGTTTTCCCGGAAGTCGACGAAAACTGACCCAACTTGAGGTAGATCCGGTTTCTGACCCTTTTGAAGGCCGAATTGTTGGAGTTTTGAGGTCAAATTTTGTGGAGACCCAGTAGACATGTAGATGAATCTGTGGTAAAAATTTGAGAGTTATTTGAAGAAATATTGACCTCGAAATGGTCTTGCAAATCTTGAACAGAAAACTGCCGGATTCTGACCTTGGGTGAACCAGCAACTTTCAACGGGATTCCGGCGACCAATCGACTTCAAATCTTCGGTGAGTCTTCCAAACCCTTACATAGACATGTTAAGAGGTAGGATAGTGAGTAAATGAGGGATTTGATGAAGGTTTAGGGCTGGAACTGCACGGTTTGGATAGAACCGAAATGAACCGATTCGGTTCTGTGCAAAACCGATTCTGGTGGGAGCAAAAACAGATGATTATGGGACTCAAATTGATGTTTAAGATATGTTTAGATGATGAAGGTTAATTTATGGATGATTGGGGTTCATGGATTGAGGAATTGAGTATGGAAAATTGACGAATCGGTTGAAATTTCTAGGTTACGCGGTGAATTGAGCCTTGGACCCTTGGAACCGAAAGTTGTGGGGGGATTCAAGAAGAAATTTGTGTAATTAAACGCAAGGTAAGGGAATTCCTAATCTTATGCTAGGAAGATTGGACTCGATTGGGCGAGTCGAGAGATAAATTGAGTAATCTTTGAGAATATTTATCATGTTCCAAGTGGCTATAGAAAGTTTATGTGTGCCCTCGTTTGTGTTAAATCATGTGCCATGTCGAATGTCATTGATTGTCTAGCATGCCATGAATTTTCAAAATGTACATGAGATGCACTTGCGGTTTAATCTGTGCATTGAACTAAGAAGCATGGCATGAGTATGATATGGCGAGGCCCTGAGGCGTATGAGACGCGGGGCGGGAGATGGATACCCTGATGCGACGAGATCGCGGGGTAGAGTTGATATTGTGTGGTGCCCTGATGCGATGAAATTGCAGGGTTGAGATAGCCATGGTCCTGATGCGAATTATTTACAGGACGGAGAGGCCTTGAGGTGTATGAGACGCGGGGCAGGAGATGTATATCCTCATGCGACGAGATTACGGGGTGGAGTTGATGTCGTGTGGTGCCCTGATGCGACGAGATCGCTGGATTGAGTTGGCCACAGTCTTGATACGAACTATTCGCGGGACGGAGTTATGAGATAAGGATATTGGCCTAGAGATTTATCGAAACCTGATGAGTTTACGCGGGTTGCCGATGGCGATCTTATGCATTTATGTGGACCGAGTCCGATGCGACAAGATCGCGGGCTGGAGATTGAGGGAGACGGAGATTTTGTATGTTATGAAATGACAGAACGGGTGTACATGATCATTTGAGTGTGACATAGGGTCATCATTGCATGACTGTCATCTGCATGTTGTTGTTTCATTAATTTGTGCCTGATATGCCTGTGTGTTTATGAGCTTGAATTTCGGGATAGATGACTGCCTGAGTGGATGGTCGGCCTAACCTAGGGTTAGGACCCACCTTACTGAGATTTTATATCTCACCCCAGTGGGGGCTTAATTTTTCAGGTCCTAGGCGAAGGAAGCGCGAGCTTGCCAAGGTTTAGCATTTGAAGAAATAGTTCACCCATTTGTATTTAGAGTGAACTTGCCTTTTGGGATATTAGGGATTGAACTTCTGATTGGTGAATTAGGAATTGAATCTTTGGAATTGATTAATGAAATTTTGATGTATCTGTCATAAGTCATCGGGTATTGATATATTTGTACAAATGGAGTTGGCATCGTTTCCGCGTGCATATTTTAAAGGAGTTGTAAGTTATTAGCTGTTGGGTCCTGGAGTTTTCAGAAAAGCACGGCTTGGTGGGATGATCGCACGCTCATCAAGTTCGGGGCGCGACATCCCCGCTGAAGTGGTATCAAAGCAAGGTCAGCTCGATCCAATATGATTGAGACTTGGAGTGATAAAGAGTGATGACTTGGGGACAATTAGATATTGAGGCCTAAAGGACTAGGCATGGATTGTTAAGTCTCGAGGATGGTAGGCTTGAACTTGTGTACACTTTAATGGTCCTAGAGTTGACTTTAATGGCTGACTTTAAGTTATGTGGTGATTAAGGTTTAAGTGGAAGCAAGCTGGGATTAAAGAGTCATAAGCATGGATTTTGAGGTAGTAATTATGCTTGAGGATAGTAGAAAATTGCTTATGAATGAAGAGTCATGAGCTTGGATTTGAGGTTGCTAAAGAATAAATTATGAAGGAAGGTTCAATTGAAATGTATGATTGTGATCTTGGTTTATCAATGGCCCCAACTCGAGGAGTACGAGTTATAAAGAGACAGCTAGTATTGGTAGATTCAGACTTGAATTACGCGATATCTTGATGGTTTTAGTTATCGATTGTTATTGACAACATTGGATGATATGAGTTGAGATAAGTACAAGGAGTATCTGAATTAAAGATCAGTTGTGATCGGATACATAGGGATTTGATTTGAATGTTGACTAGACTTGAGATACATAATGGAATATAGGCAACTGATCTGTGAGATATGACGATCATTGGTGGAATTAGAACTCTTGAATGGATAGGAATTGATCTGAAGGCGGTTTTGACAGGACAAGTGATGAGGACGGTCATGCTGTGCTTATGTTTATGGCTTTGAAACGAAAGTCGATAGGGGTGCATGTAGTGACTTATTACTATTAGACTTAATAAACCGTCGCTTGGTATGGGACGAGTTGATGGGATACCTATAAACTGTAATAAAACGTGGTATGAGACATGTGGAACGGGGCTTTCTCCGTAGATGTATGACTTGGGACAACCTGCAACAACCAGGTCTGATGAGGCGAGGAGTGATCGCAGGGACAGAGAGATCCGGACAAGGAGCGGCTCCTGACAGGCTTCTAAGATGGCAAGAGACGGGAATGACCCAAGTCATAACTTAAAAGGGGAAGCTTAAGTATCAGGTTGAGTCCAATTGTGAATAAGGGATGTGCGGCACGAGATCGATTCTCATCAAGAATGATTGAAAGTGGCATGACATGTGTAATGGCACCTATGATTGGCATGATTAGAAGCTTCGTGCTTGGCATTGGAGGCTTTTTGAAAAAGAAAAGTGATGGTTGTGATGGGCCAGTTAGGTATGTTTAATGATTAACCTCATGTGATTGGCTTGGCTAAAGTATGACTGGGAGGTTAGATGACGTAAGGGGTTTATACCTGTTGAACCGAGGCATGTTGAGATGAGGTAGTTTGTTGTGACTATGGAAGAGTGGCGGATGCCTTTGGGCCTAGAGTATAAGCTTTTGACCTAGTGAATCGCTGTCTTGAGTGCTTGATTGATAATTGCCCGGTTGAGGCTAGCCTAGTAGTGGCCGTCAGTTGAGAAGTTGCCTCGTTGAGGTTGGCTTGAGGAAGGATTGCTGATCAAGGATGATTTGGGATCCTTGAATAATTGGCAATTAATTGAGAATTACTTAAGAACCATTAGAGGGTTGGTTGATGGTGAAAGCTATTGAGATGAGCAGCCTGAGATTGATGGATTTGAGTAGATGACTTAAGTTTTTGATTCCTGGAGGGAATCATAGTGGTTCGAGTAGCATGAGAACTTAATGAGGTTGAGCGACCAAGGGGTGGTCATAAAAGAACTTTGGGCTCTAGTATATATGATATGAAAGATCCGAGAACTGATATGGATCATGAGAATTGAGTAAAGATGGATGATTGGAGTATGAGTAACGAAGGAAAATATGGCTTGATCTGTTAATCGTACGAGACCCAAGAGCTGAATGGGTCATAGGAACTTTGAACGAGCATGAGGAAATAGTTGGTTAAGCAAGCTCGAGGAGGAGTTGCCAAGATTCTCTAAGTCACGGTGGTGATAAATGCTAGTGCTGATGAGTCAAGGCGATAGAAGTCATGAGAAAGGTGACTTTGAGTTATTTCATTCACGAGAAAAGTGAATGTATGGGAAGAACCATGAGAGTTCTAAAAAGCTTGTGAAGTTGTGAATAAGAATGAGAATGACTGAGTTTGATGGAAGAATGAAAGTTGAAATTGTCTCCCTCTGAATTGAGGACCTTAATGAGGAAACCTCAGAGGTTTTGAGCACACTGAAGAAAGAAAGTGACCCTGGCAGTACTAGCCCTAAGAGACTATTGAGGATTGGTGAAAGGTCACTAGAGAAAGGGTTTCCTCAAAGGCATGAGATCTGCCTAGACTACCTCTGTTAAGTTGTTTGATGGTAAATATCATCCTGGGGTTGCTTGAGAGCAAGGATTGTTTGGATCCCGATACTGTTGCAAGGATCATAGGATGATCGGTCAGTATAAGATAGAGTTCTCAAGGTCGCTTAGGCATATGGTAAAGGTGAAATAAGATGAGTAAGTCCCTGAATGGATTGGAACTTGAGAACCATATGGCTGATTGTTATTTCTGATTTCGAGGAATGGTGATGGGACTCAGCAAAAGAGGAGAATGATCGAAAGTCTTATGAATAAGAGAACTCCTGCTAATGGATTACGAGCAAAAAGATGTTCATTATGAATATAGAACTTGCCTACAGGAAATGGCTGATTACCTGAGCTTAAGACACATGGTGGAAATGGGTAGTCCATCTTTTCTGTTATGGAAAGGGTTGAGGGAAAATCGGCATGCTAGTTTACCTAGAATTAATAATTTCCTGGGATCGATTGATTGAATTGGAACCCTGAGGAATGAAATCATAAGTTGCTATTCCCTAAAGAATAAGGCAATGTTCTTAAAGGGTGATTGGACCATGAATTGGTCATTGATGAAAAGAAAAGTGAACAAACTTGGTAGTCCTGACCGGTTATGATTCTAATGAATGGTGTAGTAAATGAAAAGAGCGCTTAGAGAATACTTGCAAAGTGATTTGAGGCAATCGAAATGACCATTCGACAAGTGAACTAGTGGAGACCCAAGGACGAACCGATATTGTCACTTGAGGTGCCTGAGTTATGGGAAAGAGAATGTGAAAACATAGTGGCATCTGAACCCTGGAGTAAGGGTATCGTCGTCGGCACAGACTCCAAGGCTGCCGTCCTATGAAATGGAAAGGACTAGGTGAATTTGAAGTGAGAAAATGCCACGGATTGTGTAGTTACTTCCTTAGGGTAAGTGACCCTATCATAAAAGGAAGAGAAATTCTAAATTGTCTTAGTATTATGATTGAGCATATGTACCGAGAAAGAGGACGCATAACTTGAATGACTCTTGGAATTGAGATCCGAGAGACAGTCTTATAGACAATGTTGAATTCCAAGATGATGTTGACATTCAATGGAATGAACAAAATTGGGATAAGGTCGCCTTAGTGAGTATGGAACTCAGAGGCTAAAGTACTAATGCTTCTCGAGAGAAGAGTGACAAGAATAAATAAAATGTCGTGCGATCCTAGAGGAGACCCGTGATGACTAAGAGCCAAGGTCTGAGCTCTCAAGTGAGAAGTCCGATGAATAGTTGGAAGATTCGACACTTAGTGGAAAGAAGATGATAATAGTCAAATTAAGTGCCCAAAAAATGATTGAGTTGGTCGTTACCATCTCGAGAGGCGATGGTTAACTCATGTAAGGAGTCATGAGAAACATGAACAGTTATGAGGGTGTCATATGGGCTCTAAAGAAATGTCTATTGCATGTTAAATGTGAAGAGCGCAAGTTGTGAACCTGATGAAGTAGGATTCACGCATTGGAATAAATGATAAATCCTTTAAGGATTAGAGTAAGTGATGAATCGACTATAGTTGATGTGAGTTGCAAGAAGTTGAGATTTACTAAGATCGATGAACTGCAATAGATGGACCGTGCAAAGATTCCCTACAAGAGCTGTTCCATTGGTGAAATGGACTAAGGATGAGTCGTGACACGAATGGATGAATGAACGTGAAAAGAGTTTTCAAAGACTCGAGTTAAGCTGATGACTACTCCATTTATGACGATTCCAGTTGGAAAATTGAAAGCTTATAAAGGTCGTAATAACACGACGCAGAATGAAACTTGAGGCATAACAAGGCGATTTGAATTGGATGCTACTTGTACATCATGACAATAATGCCATATGAATTGGCATGCTTAGAGCATGACTGGAATTGGTTTGCGAATATTCTCGCAACAAGGTTTGGAAAAATCTTACTTGGGAGGAAGAAGATTTCAAGTTTATATCTACTCCAGAGATATCGAGTAGTAGTTTTCTGAGAGGAATTAAACGAGAGGCAACGCCAAAGAATGAAATTGCTTGTGGATATTAAAGCGTTGCATGGATAAAAAAAAGACCTCGAAGTTATGTGAACTATAAGAGATTAAGAGCATGGACTGCCAAAAAAGAATTGAAGGCGAGGCATGTGGAACGAAGAGATCACCCAAGTGTTGTTATAGCGATATTCGTATTGCTAAGGAAGGGTGAATTGTTTGATGGATGCTTACCGTTGAGAATTAAACATGGTTTAATTGGCAATGGAAGAACATATCTTCCCTCAAGAAGTAAGAGATTTAACTCTTAAATTGGAAGTTCGCTAATGGACTAGCGTGGTAGCCACTAGAAACACCTAGCCTGAAGGCCAGAAGGAAATTGAGGTGTGTCATGATTAAACATTGATACAGGAGGGACTATAGAAATAAAAGGAACCCTTGAGGCCTATGGACGGAAGTACGAGTTTGGTATCGAAGGGAAACTAAAGGAGATGACCTCATTGAAATTCGAAGGGAGAATTATGGTGTTTCCTGGGGATAGCACAAAGATGTACCAATATGCATATTTATATCGGTGATAAGGTTGAAAGTTGAAGTTTGCCTGTCTTGTAGTCGAGTACTAGATGTGTCGATAGAAGGGAAGTACATAATGACGAAAGCTAAAGGACCACTTTGATCCAAAGGAAATTTCGGATGGAGTCGAGAATGGATTGCTACGGAAGTAACCATGTGAATGTTTATAGAGTAAGAGGGCCATAACTCGATTTGATTAATGGAGTGCAAATTGATAAAGCCCTTGAATCTCTATTGGCATGAAAGGAAGCTTGAAAGGAGTAATACGTCGAAGGGTATGGGCATTAAGAGTGCATTCTGGCAAGGGCTTGATAATAATGGTTATAGACAAATGAAAGAGATAAGATGAACGCTCGAGGAAGGTGATATGAATACCAAAAGAGAATGGAGAGAAGCCCATTGGATTGAGGACTGAAGGAGACAAGTCCTAGAGGAGAGATAGTTTGGGTTGAAAAGGACGAGCAAGATCGTCAAGCCATGGAAAAGATGATCCGGAAGAGTAGGGATGCAACGAGGCGCCAATACCCCAAAGAATTGGATGGGTAGAATGTTACGAATTTTGTGGACAAAATTTCCTTGAGGGAAGAGTTGTGACATTCTGATTTCCAGTTAATTTCAGGCTCATTAATGAGAAGTGTATATCTAGAGATGTATTTCAGTCGTATTCTGCTCGAATCTAATCAATTCGGGTAGACTGACCAAAAGGGAAAGGCTAACGCGAGACGAGGTACGTGGACCTAAGGAACTCGGATAGAAAACAACACTTTGGCCACAAAGATTATCGAGGAAACTAGAGATAGACCCTCACAATTACATGACAACCAAAGCCACCCCAAATTGACGAGCCCTAAACGTGATATGAATCACGGGGTCGATATGCGTAATGTTTGCAAAAGCCGTCCATCCGTTCGGGATAGGTTTGAACAACGTCTGATAGAGAAAACTATCAGAAACGAGTCTTGAAAGATTGAAAATGAAAAATCAAGAATTTTAATGTTATTTGGATTGGCCGTCGCCCTATCGAAGAATTCTGGAACGAGAAAAACGATGTTTTGAACGTCGGGGGTAAAATGACCATTTTTCCCTTCAAGCTTAGAACTTTGCCCATGCATTTGAAGAAGGGCATTTTGGTCTTCATCCCTACCCCATAAGCTGCCGAAAACTAGAAGAGATGATGGCCATTGGATCAAGTTGATTGACACTTAGGACAGGTGTCACAAGATCAAGCAAGGAGGGGTCATGTCCAACTTTATTCGCCTACCATTCAAGCTTTTGACTCGAGAGTTGAATATAGTCTCTTGCTCTCTCTCTCATCTCTCATTTTGACTGGCCACACCCCCTAAACCCACGGCAACTTCTTCTTCTTCCTTCTTCTTCACTGCTCGCCGGCGATAGTTTCTGGAGCGGCTGTTCGCTGACGTCGATGCCCCCTTTCGGTCAATACTTGGATTCTGGCCAGCCATACCAACCTAGATCTATGTCTTTCCGGTCTCCTCGAAGTGGAAGCACGGCATTTGGACCACCGAGGAGCTCCGACCAAGAGTTTTCCCGGAAGTCGACGGAAATTGACCCAACCTGAGGTAGGTCCAGTTTCTGACCCTTTGAAGGCCGAATTGTTGGATTTTTAAGGCCACATTTTGTGGAGACCTAGTAGACATGTAGTTTAATCTGTGGTAAAAAGTTGAGAGTGATTTGAAGAAGTATTGACCTCTAAATGGTCTTGTAAATCTTGAACAGAAAACTGTCGGATTCTGACCTTGGGTGAACCGACGACTTTCAACGAGATTCCGACGACCAATCGACTTCAAATCTTTGGTGAGCCTCCCAAACCCTTAGGTAGACATGTTAAGTGGTAGGATAGGGAGTAAATGAGGGATTTGATGATGGTTTAGGGCTAGAAGTGCACGGTTTGCACAGAATCGAAATGCACCGGTTCGGTTCTGTGCAAAACCGATTCTGGTGGGAGCAAGAATAGATGATTATGGGACTCAAATTGATGTTTAATACATGTTTAGATGATGAGGGTTAAGTTATGGATGATTGGGGTTCATGGATTGAGAAATTGAGTATGGAAAATTGACAAATCGATCGAAATACCTGTGTTGCGCGGTGAATTGAGCCTTGGACCCTTGGAACCGAAAGTTGTGGGGGGATTCAAGAAGAAGTTTGTGTAATCAAACGCAAGGTAAGGGAATTCCTAACCTTATGCTAGGAAGATTGGACTCGATTAGGTGAGTCGAGAGATAAATTGAGTAATCTTTGAGAATATTCCAAAAAGGATAACTATTATTATGTCCCAAGTGGCTATAGAAAGTTTATGTGTGCCCTCGCTTGTGTTTAAATCATGTGCCATGTCGAATGTCATTGATTGTCTAGCATGCCATGAATTTTCAAATTATGCATGAGATGCACTTGCGGTTTAATCTATACATTGAACTAAGAAGCATGGCATGAGCATGACATGGCGAAATCCTAAGGCGCATGAGATGCAGGGCGGGAGATGGATATCCTGATGCGACGAGATCACGGGGTGGAGTTGATATTGTGCGGCGCCCTGATGCGATAAAAATCACGGGATTGAGATAGCCACAGTCTTGATGCGAATTATTTTCGGGACGGAGAGGTCCCGAGGCGTATGAGACACGGAGCAGGAAATGTATACCATGATGCGACGAGATTGGGGGGTGGAGTTGATATCGTGTGGCGCCCTAATGCGACAAGATCACAGGGTTGAGTTTGCCACGGTCCTGATGCGAACTATTTATGCGTTGAACGCGGGTCGGAGTTTGAGATGTGTCGACACAGACCTGGAGTGAAATTGAAAACCTAATGCGTTTAGGCGGGTTTGTCAATGTGATGGTCTGAGGCATATTTACGCGAATCAAGCCTGAGGCATTCTAAACGCAGGCGTGAAAATGAGGAGGACTGAAAAAGTGAAAAGTGTGATTTTGCATGGCAATGTGTGTTTGATTCTAGTGATGTGTTATAGTACCATGACTGCATGTTTGACACTTGTCTCATCCGCATGTTATTTAATGACCGTTGAATATCTCATGCGGTTGCATGTGCACTTGTTCTTGATTGCATTTGCTTGTGTGTACGGTCAGCCTAACCTAAGGTTAGGACCCGCCTTATTGAGACATAAATCTCACCACGTTATGGGACCCCATTTTTCAGATTCTAGGCCGTGAGAATGTGGCCAATTAGATTTGACGACCTGAAAGAGATGTCAGTGTATTTTGATGAGTTTCCGGACGGACAGGGTACGGTGTATGTTTAGAAATGTATCGTTGTCTGGGTCGACGAGGGTGGTAGCAGTTGGAAGCCTCATAGGTACGAGGCCTGATTTAGAAAGGTAGGGGATGTTTCTACGGGGCCACTGAAACACACTGAGGTACCCCGTAGGGTAATCCCTAACTGGTGTCATCTCGCTCAAGATTTGGTGGAGGCCGAGGGGTCAGTAGCTAGCTCGAGAAATGTCCTTGAGAGGACCCCAACCCTAGAGGACACTGACGAGGTCATTGAGATCGAGGCTACCAAAGACGACTTGGTAGAGCCGTCAACTGATGACACACTCGAGGACACCGTGGAGGTTTGCTCTAAGACTCTCTCGGAGTAGAGCCATCTGAGGATGCTGAGGAGACTAATGATTTTAGTGGCTCGACTTAGGAATCTCTATCCTTCTGATCTAATATTTTGATGATGATCTTGATGCCTGTTTCTTTTGGGAGATGTGATGATCCTCCTTGTATTGACCCTGTCACCCTTACTGATCAGCTGGTTTAGCTTGCCATCGCTTTTGTATGAACAAGATAAGAGGTTATGTATATTACTGGCATTCTCGTTACCCTGGTCCCCTTTATTATTGTACGGAGGAGTTTGTAGATTGTCGCTTCTGCATGCTATTGATCTTACACATCTCTCATTGTATGTGAATCCTGGGACGTTCGAGAGAGTTGTTGTTTGAAGGGAGTCGCGCGCTCGTGCCCAGGGCACGGGGCGTGGCATCCTCGCTTTCCTTGGTATCAGTATAAGGTCAGCTCGATCCAAAATTGATTGAGGATTGAAGTAATAAGGAGAATTAAGTTGGGACAAGGATAGGTAGCAAGACCTTAGGAGACTTACTAGAATAAGGCACAAGATGCATGGCATATGACTTGGCGCATGTGATTGGCATTTGGCCTTGGCCGGATTGTGGTGATATACGAAGATGAAGTTCCATGTTTAGCGCTGAAAGTCATTTCTGGATTCTGGCCTGTTAAGTAAATGAGCAAGGTTAGTCTTGGTGAACCATTGGAGTAGACGTAATTGAGGAATAGCCATGAACTACTTATTGAAGTGTATGTGAAATTTGTTGCGTGGAAGGGCGTTATATTGTGACTGTTTCTTTTAAGGCATAGTTTGGTAGCACTGGACTTGGTTGGATGAATGAGTTATTAACTCATTGATGAAATTGTGGTGATCCAAGCTCAGTAGAAGCACATAAGAATGAGTAATCCGCCTAGAAAACTTGGAAGGCCCAAGAGCGGAGCCTCTAGTTCAAGGCCACCTGTGGTGGAAGACCCGAGAATGGACGGAGTGCTGAGAGCACTAGAACGGATTGGCGACCTCATCGACAGGCAGACCTAGGATAGGGATGCTGCCATAGCTCAAGCGGTAGGAGCCGTAATAGCTGTCGTCAATGCCAACAACGGCAATAATGGGGGCAATGGAAACAATGGTGATCAAGACCAAGGCAATAAGGCAGTGAATACCTAGGAAGAAATTGTTGTAGCTAGGCAGATGGATCAGCTGGTCAAACAATTTATCAAACTGAAGCTGACCCAGTTTGATGGGACTGGAGACTACGAACTAGCACCTAGATAGATCAAGAAACTAGAGAAGGCATTTCGAGTCTTGAGGTGCACGGACGAAGAGAAAGTATTATTGGCGGTGTACCAGCTGGAAGGTACCGTAAATGACTGGTGGACTGCCACCAACAATAGAGTCTTTCTAGAAGAAACGGCCTTGACCTAGAATGCCTTTACTACGGCATTCAACGACAAGTATTTCTCGGAGACAACTTGGGAAAGAAAGCAAGTGGAGTTCTTACAGCTGCGTTAGAATCAGCTGACTGTGGATCAGTATGAGGCTGAATTCTCTAGGCTGTCAAGGTATACACCCCGATTAGTAGATGATCCCCTGAAGAAGGCGTGGAGATTTCGGGATGGACTGAGGCCTGAGCTTCGCAGCTAGATGATAACCTTGAATCTGAGAACTTACAAGGAAATCTATGAATGGAGATAGATGATTGAGAGGAACCTGAAGGAGAGGAATGCTGCATCTAGATCGCGGTTTAATTCATTCAGAGACAATTGCCAGATTGGTAAGAGACTAGTGACTGGCAATATGCGCTTTATCCCTCCGATAAGAAAGAATATTGTGAAGCCTCCAAACCCCATGAACTGGAGCTGTCGCCTCTGTAGCAGAAGGCATGGTAATGGACCTTGCCCAGCAAGAACTAGAGCATGCTTCAAGTGTGGTCAGATGGGCCATCAAATGAGGACATGCCCGAACCAAGCTCCAGCTAATAGACTTCAAGGGCAGCGACAACAGGCTGGACCGTCGGCTGGCACTCCCCAAATTGATCAGAATTGACCCCCAGCTCAGGGGAGAGTCTATGCAGTAGCCCGCAAAGAGGCAGAAGAAATTTCAGGCGTGGTCACAGGTATGGTTTATTTGTGTGACCAAGCTACGTATGTTTTATTTGATCCTGGCGCAACAAACTCGTTTGTATCTGCTTAGTTTGCTGATTTGGTTGATATGAAGTTAGAACCATAGAGTGTGATTCTGCATATTGTCACCCCGTTGAAAGATAATGTGCTGGTTTCGTTGGGCTATACGAATTGTAGAATCGAAATTGGCGGTAGTAAGGAGAGTATAGATTTAGCGATGTTGCCCATATATGACTTCGATGTGATCATAGAAATGGACTGTTTGGGTAAACAGGGGGCAATAGTGGATTGTGGTCGTAGGATAATTCGTTTCTATCCAGAAGGTCGCCCTAGTTTCGAATTTGTAGGAAGTCAAGGAGGAACCTCAATTCCTTTAGTCTCGTCCCTTCAAGTGACGAAGTTGATGACTGAAGGATGTCAGGCATACTTGATCGCAGTTATGGACACGACTGTCGAGGAGCCCAAACTAGAAAGCATCCCGGTAGTGCGTGAGTTCCCTGACATATTTCCCCAAGAATTGCCAGGGTTGCCACTAGAGCGAGAGATAGAATTCGTGATCGAGTTAGCTCCCCGAACGGGGTTGATCTCAAAGGCACCCTATAGGATGTCCTTATCTGAACTGAAGGAGTTAAAGGTGCGAATGCAGGAATTACTGGACAAAGAATTTATTCGACCGAGTGCTTCACCGTGGGGAGCGCCGGTGTTGTTTGTAAGAAAAAAGGATGGGTCCTTGCGTCTATGCATCGATTATAGACAACTAAATCAAGTGACGGTAAAGAATAAATACCCACTGCCAAGGATTGATGATCTATTTGATCGGTTGCAATGAGTTGCGGTATTCTCTAAGATTGACCTGAGAACCGGGTATCACCAGTTGAGAATCAAGAAAGAAGACATACCTAAAGTCGCTTTCAGGACAAGGTATGATCATTACGAATTCACTGTGATGTCTTTTGGATTGACCAATGCTCCAGCCGCATTTATGGACTTGATGCATCGGGTGTTCAAGGAATTCTTTGATAGATTCGTCATAGTCTTTATCGATGTTATCCTAATTTACTCAAGGAGTAATGAAGAACACGAAGAGCATATGAGGATTGTTTTATAGATCCTGAGGGAACACTCGCTTTACTCTAAGTTTAGCAAATGCAAGTTCTGGTTGAATAAAGTGGCATTTCTTGGCCATGTGGTATCTAGAGAAGGAATTGCTGTGGATCCTGCAAAGATTAAAGCTGTAACGAATTGGCCTAAGCCTACTACGGTCACGGAAGTCCGAAGTTTCCCAGGATTAGTAGGATATTACAGACGTTTCATGGAGAAGTTTTCATCCATAGTTATGCCACTGACGATATTGACTAAGAAAGAAACAAGGTTCGAATGGACGGATAAGTGCAAAAGGAGTTTCCAAGAGCTCAAGTATCGGTTGACAACCGTACCGGTATTGACGATCCCATCAGGAAATGGAGGCTATGAGATATATATCGATGCTTCGCTAAAGGGACTAGACTATGTGCTAATGCAACATGGAAGAGTAGTGGCCTACGCGTCCCGACAGCTGAGACCGCACGAAATGAACTGTCCAACTCACGATTTGGAATTAGCAGCAATCATCTTTACTCTGAAAATATGGAGGCATTACTTGTGTGGCGAGAAGTTTCAAATTTACACTGACCACCAGAGCCTGAAGTATTTGTTTTCCCAGAATGAACTGAATATGAGGCAGCGTCGATGGATGGAGCTGCTTAAGGATTATGATTACGACATATTGTATTACCCTGGGAAGGCAAACATAATTGCGGATGCGCTCAGTCAAAAATCGAGTATTGCTTATCTACTGGTAAAAAGGTGGTCGCTATTTGAGAACTTGAGGGATTCTGAGTTCAGATTGGAAGTCTGTCAACTGTCCAATTTGATGGCCACACTAAGAGTAGAACCTGAGATCCAGGAAAGGATAAAAGCCTTGCAGCATACGAACCAAGAAATTCAGAAAATCCTGAAGATGGGCGCGACAAAAAGAAAACCAGAATTCCAAGGGTTAGAGGATGGAATCTTGAAATTCCGAGAGCGTCTATGTGTGCCAAAAGACGAAGAACTCAGGGAAAGGATTTTATCAGAGGCTCATAGGAGCAATTATAGTATTCACCCAGGAAGCATGAAGATGTATCAGAACTTGCGTCAACATTATTAGTGGAACGGAATGAAAGTGGATGTAGCGAAGTATGTGGCAAAGTGCTTGACATGCCAGCAGGTGAAGGCCCAACACTGTAAGCTTAGTGGATTATTACAGCCACTAGAAATTCCTGAATGGAAATTGAAGCACGTAGCGATGGATTTTGTGATAGGACTCCCAATGAGCCAGAGAGGCCACGATTCTATTTGGGTAGTCATGGACAGGTTGACCAAGTCCACACACTTCATTCCCGTGCGAAAGGATTTCGCGATGGATAGATATACCGAGTTGTATATGCGGCAGATAGTGAGACTACATAGAGTACCCGTGACGATCACATCAGACAAAGACCCGAAGTTCACAACGAACTTCTGGAAAAGTCTTCAAGATGTCATGGGGACTTGACCGCAATTTAGCACGGCATACCATCCACAAACAAAAGGACAATCGGAGAGGATAATTCAGATGCTCGAGGATATGTTGCGAGCGTGCGTAATAAACTTCAAAGGTGGATGGGAGGATCAGCTGCATTTGTAGAGTTCACATATAATAACAGCTATTAGCAGAGCATTCGAATGGCACCGTTTGAAGCGCTTTACGAAAAAGCATGCAGAACCCCAATTTGCTAGGACGAAGTTGGAGAAAGAAGCATTACAGGCCCAGAGTTAGTAGAGCAATCAATGGAAGCGGTAAAGATAATTCGGGATAAACTAAAGACGGCACAGAGTCGTCAGAAGAATTATGCGGATAAACAACGTAAGCCTTTGAAGTTTCAAGTAGGCGATCATGTTTTCCGTAAGGTGTCGCTGATGAGAGGACAATCCCTATTTAGAAAGAAAGGAAAATTGAGCCCAAGGTACGTAGGTCCATTTGAGATTCTGGAGCGGATTGGGACTTTAGCCTACAGACTGGTCTTACCGCTTAATCTATCCCAAGTGCACAACGTCTTCCATGTGTCCATGCTATGGAAGTACGAGCCGAACCCGACGCATATGCTGGACTATGAGGTTATAGAAGTGGATGATAGAGTATCCTACGTGGAGAAGCTAGTTAGGATCGAAGATCGAAAGGAGCAAATTTTGAGGAATAAAACGATTCCATTGGTCAAAGTTGTTTGGGAGCACCATGGAACCGAAAGCGCTACGAGGGAAAGCGAGAAAACGATGAGGCGTCAATACCCTTATTTGTTTGAGTAATTGAGTTTAATGTAAATTTCAATAACGAAATTTTTGTAAGGAGGGAAGAGTTGTGACATTCTGATTTTTCCTGTCACTTCAAGACACATTAATGAGAATGTATCTAACGATGTATTTCAGTTGTATCTCGCTCGGATTTGATCAACTGGAGTTGACTGATGAAAAGGGAAAGGCTAACACGAGGCAAGGTACGTAGACCTAGGAAACTCGAATAGGAAATGACACTTTGACCATAGGATTGTCGAGGGGACATTTAGAGCTATAAAAAGGCCAATCTAAGAACGATTAAGAAATGCATTGCTAGCGTTATACGATTGAAGCGCAGGTGATACTTGTGACATTTTGATTTCCAGTCGATTTCAGGCTCAGTAATGAGAAGTGTGTATCTAGAGATGTATTTCAGTCATATTTCGCTTGAACCTGATCAATTCGAGTAAACTGACCAAAGGGGAAAGGCTAACGCGAGACGAGGTACGTAGACCTGGGGAACTTGGATAGGAAATGGCACTTTGGTCATAAGGATTGTCGAGGGAACTAGTGATAGACCCTCACAATTACATGACAACCAAAGCCACCACGAATTGACGAGCCCTAAACGTGATATGAATCACGGGGTCGATACGCGTAATATTTGCAAAAGCTGCCCGTCGGTTCGGAATAGGCTGGAACCACATTTGATAGAGAAAACTATCAGAAACGAGCCTTAAAAGATTGAAAATGGAAAATCAAAAATTCCAACATTTTTCGGATTGGCTGTCGCCCTATCAAAGATTTTCGGAACGAGAAAAACGATATTTTGAACGTCGGAGGTACAATGACTGTTTTACCCCTCAAGCTTAGAACTTTGCCCAAGCAAATAAAGAAGGGCATTTTGGACAATTAACCCCTTAAGACTATCGAAAATGAAGATTAAATGAGGGCCATTGGATTCATCTTGGGAAGAGACATTGCCAAGTGTCAAGAATCAAGCCATGGATGGTCATATCACCTTTTGCCAACTACCATTCTTCCTCTTTGACCAAGATTTGATTGAAGCTCTCTCTCCCTCTGCATTTTTTCAGCCACCACCAAAGAGAGAACACCACAACACCTCTTCTTCTTCCTTCTTCATCCTGCTCACTGGCCACGACGGCCACCTCCGTCCACTTTTTGACCGTCGGCCGGTCACACCAACAAAGATCTATGTCTTGCCAACCTTCTTGAAATGGAATCGGGTCATTTGGAGCACCGAGGAGTCTGGAGCAAGGATTCTCCCGAGAGTCAACGGAAACTGACTCAATCTGAGGTAGGTCTGGTTTCTGACCTGTTTGATGGCCGAAATGTTGGAATTTTGAGCTCAAATTTTGTGGAGACTTAGTAGACATGTAGATGGTTCTGTGGTAAAAATTGAGGCTTCATTTGATTAAGTTTTGATCACGAATCGGCCTTGTGAATGTTGCCCTGAAATTGCCAGATTCTGACTCGGGAAGAACCGACGACGTTCGTTGAGTTTCTGGCGACCAATTGACTTCAAATCTTCGGTAAGCCTCCCAAATCCTTAAATAGACATGTTAAGAGATAGATTGACGATTAAATGAAGGATTTAGGAGTGGATTAAGGGCTGGAAGTGTGCGGTTTGCATAGAACCGAAATGAACCGGTTCGGTTCTGTGCAAGACCAGTTCTGTGGAGGCTATGATTGTTGCATTATAAGTCTTAAATTGATGATTAAGATGTGTTAAAATGATGAGGATAATGCTATGGAGACTTGAGGTTCATGGATGGTTGAATTGGATTGGAAATTGATGTAATTGGTTGGATTTTATTAGGTTGCGCATTGAGTTCGATATTGGACATTGAGCGTCGGAATTTTGAAGGCTCAAAAGGAGTAAATTGTATGTTGAAATCAAGGTAAGAAAATTTATAACCTTATACTAGGAAGATTGGACTCAATTGGGTGAGTCGTGAATTGAGTTGTAGAAGTTCCTGGCTCTTCAATTCGTCCCTTTACAGCCGGCAAGGCCAGGTGAGTTCGCTGCCAGCTGTTGAATTAAGGTGAATTGTCTAAGGAGATAGTCTTGTTATGTCCTAAGATGTTATAGGACGCCCTTGTGTGATATTGGATATGCCTGAGTTGTTTGTCATGTCCGGAGTTCATTGATCTGCTTTGTATGCCATGAATCTTGAGTTGTGCTTGAATTGCACATGTCATTTTGTATGGAGAGTTATTTGAAAATCATGTCACAAGTGTGGCATGGCGAGGCCCTAAGGCATATGAAACGCGGGGCAGTGACACGGTGAAGCCCTAAAGTGTATGAGACGCGGGGCAGGATATATAAATATACCTGATGCGACAAGTTCGCGGGTGGAATTTGATGTGATGTGGTGCCTTGATGCGATGTGATCGCGGGGTTAAGTTGGCCATGATCCTAATGTGATATAATCGCAAGACAAAGAAGTCCTGAAGCGTATGAGACGCGGGGCAGGAAGAGTAAACCCCGATGCGACGAGTTCGCAGGGGTTGATTTGGCCATGGTCCTGATGCGATCTAATCGCGGGACGGAGAGACCCTGAGGAGTATGAGACGCGGGGCAGGCGACATATATCCTGATGCGACAAGTTCGCGAGGTGAAGTCGAGATGATGTGACGCCCTGATGCGATGTGATCGCGAGGTTGAGATAGCCACGGTCCTAATGCGATTTAATCGCAGGAGGAAAAGGCCCTGAAGCATATGAGATGCGGGGCTGAAGTTGATACCCCGATGCGACAAGATCACGGGGTGAAGTTATGGTTGAATGGCGCCCTGATGCGACTAGGTCGCAGCGTTGAGATAGCCATGGTCCTGATGCGATCTAATCGCGGGACGAAGTATGAGTTAATGAGCTTTGCTTGGAGATCTATCGGAACATGATACGTTTACGCGGGTTGCCGATGACGGTCTGATACGTTTACGCGGACCAAGCCTGATGCGATATAATCGCGGGCTGGAGATTGAGGCAGGCGTAAATTAGTGGATGTGGTGAAGTGGCGGCCGAGTAGATATGATCATCTGAGTAGACTTGAGGTCACTATCGTATGCCTATCGTCTGCATTTTGTGGTTTTGTGGATTCGTGTTTAATGCGCCAGTGGGATTATGAGATTGATGTTTTTGGGATAGATGACTGCCTGAGTGTACAATCGGCCTAACCTAGGGTTAAGACCCACCTTACTGAAATTTATATCTCACCCTAGTGGGGGCTTCATTTTTTCAAGTTCCAAGCGAAGGAGGCACGAACTTACCAAGGATTGACATTTGAAGAGATAGAGTTGACCAATTGTATTTTGGGTGGATTTGCTTGTTTTGATATTAGGGATTGTACTTCTGATTGGTGAATTAGAAATTGATCTTTTAGTAATTGGATAATGAGATTTTGTTGTATATGTCCTAAGTCATCTGTATGTTGTTGTATTTATATAAATGGGAGATGGCATCGCTTCTGCATGCATTTGATGAAAGGAGTTGTAAATTATTGGTCGTTGGATCCTGGAGCATTCTTGAAGGAACGGCATGGACAGGGATGCTCGCGTGCTCGCCGAGTTCGGGGCATTGACAATACCGCTTAACCAATGTATAATTTACAAAAAATTTAAATCGAACAGTGACGATCGAGACCATCGAAGTTGGTGATAGACCCTTATAATTACATGACAACCAAAGTCGCCATGAATTAACGAGCCCTAATTGCGATATGAATCACAGGGTCGATACGCGTAACGTCTGCAAAAGCCGCCCGTCAGTTCAAGATAGGCTGGAACCACGTCTGATAGAGAAATGATTCAGAAACGAGTCTCGAAATTAGAAAATGGAGAATCAAGGATTCCAACACTATAATTGGATTGGTCGTCGCCTTATCGAAGAAAATTGAAATTGGAAAAACGATGTTTCGAATGTCGAGGGTAAAATTACCATTTTGCCCCTCAAGCCTTGGCCTTGCATTTATAATTGGATGAGGGCATTTTGGTCATTAACCACACCCCAAGGCTGCCAAAAATGAGAAGAAATAATAGTCATTAGATGAAGCAATGATTGACACATGGACAAGTGTCAAAGGATTAGGCAATTATGTGGATGGGGACACTTTTAACCTACCATTCAACCTAGTTGACTCTTGAAATTGTGTATATCTCACTCTCTCTCTCTCCCTTTTCAGCCGAGCATCACCACTATTTGCCTATCTTCTTCTTCTTCTTCTTCTTCTTCTTCTTCTTCTTCTTCCTTCCAGCCGAGAGATCCCAGGCTGACCAATTCTGCCCACCGGTTTCGCCGCCATCGACCGTCGCTTTCAGCCATCGCCTAGACCCGAATGGCCGCCAGCCCCTTTCCCATCCTCTTACTGACATCCTCCAAGTGGAATCAGGTCATTTGACCCACTAAGGAGTCCCGGCCGGCCATTCTCCCGGAAGCCGACGAAAATCGTCGCAACTGGAGGTAAGCCACTATTTAGACTCCGTAGGACCCTAAAATCTCTTATTCTTTCGGCCAAATTTTGTGGACTTCTAGAATACATGTAGGTTGAACTGTGGTGAAAATTTTGGATGAATTTGATAGAGTTTTGACCCCAAATAGGTCTTGTGTTTGAAGGACAAAAACTAATCGGTTGAAGACCTGGAGGAATCGGTGCTGTTCAAGGACTTCCCAGCGTCGCCTTAGCTTCAAACTTTCGGTGAAGCTCTCTAACATCTAGAATAAGTATTAGCATAGATTGATGGATAGATTGAGGATTTAGATTAGTTTATGGGCAGATTTGTGGGATTAAGCACAGAACCGAATTGCCCTATTTCGGATTCTGTTCAAACCGAGCCATAGGAGGCTGTTAGGAGTTCAATTGAGCTCCAAATTCATCATTGAGAAGTATAGGTCCATGAGGTGTATGTTTAGTGAAGTGATGAATTGAGCAAAAAAAATTGACGAATTAGATGAATTTCCTTAGGTTGCACAGCGAACTTGTTCTTGAATCATTAGAACCGAACCCTTGAGGTGCTTGGAAGAAGAATTGTATTGAATTAAGCTTGAGGTAAGAAGTTTCTAAATATTGGCTAAGAGGATTGGACTTAATTGGGGAAATTGAGAGTGAATTAGATTGATTCTTAGAGGTTTATGGGATGATTATCCATTGTGCGTCTTGGAGAGATATAAATGGCTTGAGTACTTGACATTGCTTGTGTCATGGAATGATTATCGCATTTGAATGTTGAATTTAATTGCCTCGCATGCCATTGATGTGTTGCTCGTTACATGAGTTTGAAATTGAGCATGTGGCATGTCTGAGAAATTGTAACACCTTGAGGCATTGAGACACGAGATTGTGTGGGTGGATACCCTGAGGCATTGAGGTGCGGGGTTTGAGTTGAACGATACCTTAAGGCATACGAGACGCGGGGTTGAGATGACCATAGTCTTGATGCGTTGAAACGCGAGATGAAGTTTGACATGTGTCGACACAGGCTTGGAGTGAAATTGAAAACCTGAGGCGTATTTACGTGGACCAAGCTTGAGGCATTCTAAACGCGGGTTTGAAAATGAGGAGAGCTAGTGTGATTTGGCATGGCAATGTGTGTTTGATTCTAGTGATGTGTTATGGTACCATGACTGCATGCCTGACACTCATTTCATTCGCATGTTGTTTATTGACCGTTGAATATCTCATGCGGTTGCATGTGCGCTTGTTCTTGATTGCATTGGCCTGAGTGTACGGTCAACCTAATCTAGGGTTAGGACCTACTTTACTGAGATATAAATCTCACCCCGTTGTGGGACCCCATTTTTCAAATCCTAGGCCGTGAGAATGTGGCCAATCATATTTGGCGACCCGAAAGAGATGTCGATGTATTTTGATGAGTTTCCAGACGGACAGGGGACGGTGTATGTTAGGAAATGTACCGTAGTCTAGGTCGATGAGGGTGGCAGCAGTTGGAAGCCTCATAGGTACGAGGCTTGATTTAGAAAGGTAGGGGATGTTTCTACGGGGCCACTAAAACCCACTGAGGTACCCCGTAGGGTAATCCCTAATTGGTGTCATCCCGCTCGAGATTCGGTGGAGGCTGAGGGATGTTCCTGAGAGGACCCTGACCCTAGAGGACACTGACGAGGTCATCGAGATTGAGACTATAGAGGACGACCAGGTGGAGCCGTCAGCTGATGAGACACTCGAGGATATTGTGGAGGTTTGCTTTGAGACTCTCTCGAAGTACGAACCATCTGAGGATGCTGCGGAGACTGACGATTCCAATAGCTCGACTTAAGAGTCTCTGTTCTTCTGGTCTGATATTTTGATGATGATCTCGATGCCCGTTTCTTTTGGGAGATGTGATGATCCTCCTTGTATTGACCCTGTCACCCCTTCTGATCAGTTAGTTTAGTTTGCCAGCGCTTTTGTATGATTATGATAGGAGGTTATGTATATTTCTGGCATTCTCGTTACCCTGGTCCCCTTTATTATTGTACGGAGGAGTTTGTAGATTGTCGCTTCCGCATGCTATTGATCTTACGCATCTCTCGTTGTATGTGAATCCTAGGACGTTCGAGAGAGTTGTTGCTTGCAGGAAGTCGTGTGCTCGTGCTCGGAGCATGGGTCGTGACATTGTCAAAGCCACTTGATAAGATTTGTTGAAAGTAAAAGGTGAAAGACGGGACACTAGGAGGAACCTCCGACGGAGTAGCAGAAAGCAACCTGATACCAATACCCGAAGGTCCACCTTCTCGTCGAGGAAGGGGAATGTCCGCAAACTGAAAAGGAAAATATAATGTTATCCAGGCCTAGAGAATCCAAAGAGGATCAAACAACACAGCATCCTTTGTGTATGCCATCATTGATCGAGAGGCATCAGTTATGCCCCTATAAAGAATGGCTAAAGCCAAAGGACCTAGAGTGACGTCTCTCCCTCTAGCAAGATTGGATGCAAGGACAAGATAGTCCTGAGACACCTTTATGGCTAGGTTGAAGAAAAAGTGTTTCGACAACCAATACAAAAGGAAGACTGTCTGCTCGGCAAGGGAGACACTGCCAGAAGTCCTATAGTGGAGATTGAGAAATTTTCCATAAGCCAGGGAGGCCTGTGGAGTGGAACAATCTTCTAACGTTTCTAGATTCATGGCAGACGTACCATGAGAAGCTAGGCCAACAATAGTGAAAACATCTAGAAGGGTGACCAACATGGGACCCCACGAAAAAAAGAAACAATTGGTTGACGAAGATTAGAAGCTTATGACAGAGTCCAGTAAACTCCTATTCAGGTCCTGGGATAACAAACTAACCTCAAGAGCTATCCTGATATAGGCTGTCATCCAAGCAGCTCTAGTCAATGAGCTGAATTTGAGCGGGCGAAACCAGGCTAGAAACATGTCATCACGTAACGAGAAGCTAGGGAATCGTTGAGACAGAAGCGACCAAATGTCCCGCATGGAAGAAGCCTGGATAGGAAGTTTTTCACTCCGACGCAACGAAAAACAAGTTTGAAGGGATGTCGGAACAAACAAATAGGAACGTAGACTGGGTCCCAGGATAAACCCAAAATACTCTTTGAAAATATTCAGAAGTTTGAAAAAGAAGTCTTCTTTATTTTCATCCTTCAGCTTGTCGAAGCGGCCAATCATTTGTTTTGGGTCAGAAGAAGTATATGAAGACACGATGGAAAGGGACGAAAGCTGAGAACCAGAAAGGATTTAGGGTTAAAAACGACAAAGAAGACAACGATTGAAGACTTTCTATCTAAAAGGGACTACGAACCAAAAGTTGATGCTTCAAGGAAAAAGAAGAATGATTACTCTCGAGAAAAGAAATCCTGATGATGACGTAGCCATCAAATCAAAATGTCCTTTAAAAGACATAAATCAAGGATTTATATCTTTTAATGGGGGCATTTGTTGACACCCAAAACTATCTTACAAGTCACACGATGTGCACGAAGAAAGGGAATAATAGGCTATGGAAAAATGTATGCAACACAGGCGAAAATTAGCTGTAGAGACGCCACATAGAGGATGATTTTGGCGAAATTTATCCCAAAATGCTAAATACAAAGGGCACGCAAAAGAAGACACGATCAGGGGCAGTCAAAAGATTTGGCGGCAATCCCATCAAAAGGAACAAAAGAGGCGCGGAAATCGTTGAAGGCTTTATCCGCAAGGATCGTCGAAGGAACACGTGCAGAAAAGCTTGAAAGTGACAATTGTCCAGCAATTATCGAATCAAACATCATCCCCAAATGGAGATGTACTTGGAGCACGAGGCAAAGACTCTCTGATGGTTACCAAGACACGCCTATAAATACATAAGAGTATCATATATCAAAGAGACCCAAAAAATACAACAACAAATCTTTATCTTTCAATCTAGTTTAATCTTAGCTATAGCTTTCAGATTCCCGTCATTGATTCAATTCTAGTGTGTTTCATATCCAGAGTTAGGTGTCGTTGATTAAATTTTCACTTCTACTCGTCAAACCAGTGTCATCGATTAAATTCTAATACTTATTGGTTCATTCTCCGCCCGTCCAGTACCGTTGATTCAATTCCTAGTCTGTATCCTACATTTTTACTCGTCCGGCGTCGTAGATTAAATTACAACATCGTATCCTACAATGTGGTCCAGCATCGTCGATTCAATTTCGGTGTTGTACCTCGATGCCCTTTTTCGTCTAAGCAATTCAACAAGGTTCATTGAAATTTGTCTCTAGTAAGTTCGTTGAAATCTTGTACAAAGCTGTCGAAAGACACGCTCCTATCAATAAGATACCTGGCATTTAACGCTCTCTGTCCATAGCTTGCCCTTAACCCTTCTTTCTTAACGAGCTGCTAACGTTCGACAAACGGAATTTTCCGCGATAGCAACCCTTATGGGTTCCGACCTCTTGGGCCGAAACTCAAGAGAATCGATTAGGCCTTCCCGAGGGAGATTTTCGCGCAACACCTTCACATGATTTGATAGGAGATAGCACTATGGACAACAATTATCATTAATAGTCAAAACCAAGCGTTGAAATAGAACCAGTTATGTCATTCTTGTTCGGTTCCAATCAAGGTCAACATTTGTCTCGTGTGCTACTCCATATTATAGGTGGACGATGCCTGTAACAAAGTTTGTCACATCTAAATCGGCTTAAGTACACTCCAAGTGTCATAGATTATATACAGCACTCACTTTAGTGCCAAAACTTTTAAATCGATCACATTAATGCTAAATTTTGTAAATTCGATCACTTAAGTGCCAACTTCTTTTAAAAATGATCATTTTAGTGCCAACTCCAATTTAAGCTGACGTGGCTCGTCGAAAATCTGACATATGTATTTTTTATTATTATTTGAACTGACGTGGCTCATCAGACTTGGCACTGAAATTATCATTTTAAAAATAAGTTGACACTTAAGTGATCGAAGTTATAAAAACTTAGCACTAAAATGATCGATTTGAAAGTTTTGGCGCTAAAGTGAGCGCTACACAACTTATGGCACTTGATATGAACTTAACCCCATCTAAGTTATACTTAATAAAAAAAATTCAAATAAGGATTTAAAATACTTTTATTCTCTCAAATAAGACATCGAAATGAATTTTATTTTAAATGAGGGCATGACATGCCTTTGTTTTTTTAAATAAGACCATGAAGTAAACTTTGTCAAATAAACGGCTGAAGTGACATCAAAGAAGGCCATGGGGCGTTTTTGTCGTTTCACTTTGTTTTTTTTCCTTTTTCTTTTAAAATTAAAAAATAACTGATTGAAAAGCTATGGTCTACCCACTTTGACCAGGCCATCTACCTCAAAGCCAACCTCAACCTCCACATCATCTCTGCCTCCAACCACCCCAACATAGACCTCTTCTCCGAGCACCTCTTCTCCTACTTTCTCTTCTTTCTCTTTCCTACTTTTGCTTCTTCGCCAACGCTAGGCCCTACCGCCTAAGAATGGTCACGGGCCGATTTGAGCCTAGAACCGACCTAGAATCTGCCCAGATCAGACCCATAATACGCCCATTAACCAGGCCCTTGGTTCCAAAGTGGAATCACCCAATGCCATATGGGTCAGTTTCGAATCAGAAAACGTTCACGTCCTTCAAAACCTTAAAACGACCCGAAATCGGCGGCTCCGGTTTGCGTCCGAATCAAAAAATGTATGGGTCCCGAGACCAAAAATATAAAAATAAAAAATAAATACTTAAAAAAGGGGGGAAATAGTTGTCGCTTGGCAAAGCTCTTTCCCCATCATGGCATCATGCCCGTTGTCAAACGCAACGGTCCCTCCCCTCCTCCTTTTTTCTCTCTTTTTATATTAATTTCTAATTTATAACTTTCTAACCATTATAAATACCTATCTCATCTCTCATTTTTTGTCAAAATTTCACTTAAATTCTCTCAAATCCTCTCAATTTGCTTTCCACTCAATTCTCTCAAAAAATGGCAAATGAAAGTAGAACTAGTGAAAAGTGCAAGAACAAGATGGGGAATCCGATTATCCTCTTAATCCTCGTGATTATGAAAATTGGAAAATCAATGTTAATGATGAAATTGACATTATTCCCAATATGGAGTATGTCCAAATGCAAGAAAATTTTCATCCTCCTATCGGTATCGAAGAAATGCCAACAACAAAAGTGCCAAAGTGGGAGGTTACATCCAACTTATGAGACTACTTCACAAAGATGAAAAGAATTGATTTAGGTCCAAAAAAGTAAGATGTAAATTATATACGTTGTGGGTCAAAATATAAATATATAGTGAAGTTGGCTATGGAACATTTAAATGGCATCTTAAGGTGAAACATCCAATCCAAAAGAAATTGACACCACGCAACAAACAAATTTTTGGCTACGTCAATAACATTTCTCCTTTCTTTTGTTGTAATGAAAGAACTTATAAAGAAGAATTGGATAAATGTGTTTCTATTGAACATTTGTCTCTATGTCAGCATGAGTGGAAAGATCGAAAAAGATCAAGGAGAGTGTTCACAAACCATCAACAATTTCTAAGATCACTACCACCACCACCTCCTCCAGATGCAACCCACCACCAAAACAACCACATTTCGGCGACACAGTATTCCACCCGAACCGCCAAGTCCCGCCGTCCTCTCTCCCGCAACCCCTCCCGCTGGCCTTCCACCAACAACGTTTTCATCATTTCTCACTCGATTTTGGCGAGGCCCCCCAGCCCCCCACTTTTGTTTATTCCATTTTTTCTTTTCAAAATTTTTTATTTATTTTTAATCTTAAAAAATAGAAAAAAATAACGAAAAAGAAGTCAATTTTTTTTTAAAAAATGATGAAAATACCCTTTAGGTTAGGCCCTTTTTTTAGACTTCTTGGTCAGTTCAAGCCCTTATTTAAAATAAATTTTATTTCATGTCCTTATTTGAGAAAATAAGAATAATTTGGGCTCTGATTTGGAATTTTCCCTAATTAATATGTGGTCCATATTTCTTAGGACATAAATTAGATGTCACATGTTTTGTTGACTACTAAAGGGCTGTCAAAAAAATCCAAACAGAACCGAACCAAACTGCTAATTTGAGTTTATTCAGACTAGTCTTTTCATGTTCGAGTATTATTTGTAGGGGTGAACGATTTCAAGTTCTTTATAAATTTCATATAGACCTTAGAACCTATCCGTCAAAATCAGTTTATCTATTTTTGAAATCTAGAACCTAAAACCTAAGTTATCACAAGTATTTTAATATATACCCAAGTTGCACCTATATTCTTAACTAAGTTATAGGAGTTTTAATGATCATCATTTGCTATAATAATTCACTGGTCATACTTCATATCTAGACACACGAAAAATATGAAACTCAATAAAATAAAAGTCTCAGTTATAGATATCGCCGAAAATTAGGTTCATACTAACGGTTTATGATTACACATTCATCATCAGGCATCATGAAATACCGCATAATCGCGTAAAGACATATAAAACAAGAAAAAAAAATATTTTAGCTTTTAGATTTCAAGTTCCACCTCATAGAACATAAAACTTAACCGTCTTGCCGTCTTTGAAACTTAGAACCTATCATGTATATCCCTAGAACCTACTCTGTTTATATCGATTCGGTTTTGTAGTTCTCGATTTTACCATGAAATTTGCTCACACCTAATTATAAGACAAATGGTGTATCATGAAGGGTTCGGGTCATACGCAAACCGAATCAAAACTGGTCAAAATACCGTATAGGCGTATGTGCTTCCAAATCGCTCCCAAATCATCGTTAGGTCGCACGCTCCCAAAATCCATCTTCGTCATTGCAGACTCTCGAACTCCCCAATCCATCGCTCCATTGAAGACTCTCCAAGATCGCGAGGCTCTCTCGCTCCCAAACCCGTCTTCTCCAAGATTGCGAATATCTCTGTTCTTGTTCCCTCTCTTCGTCTTTGTGTTCTCTTTGGTTTACTCCTGTTACTTCTTTCCATCCAACGCCCTTCATCGATCCTTAGGACGTCCACACAAAAGCATCGAAGCGACCTCTCAGATCCACGAGGAGGACAACAATCCTGTCCGTTTCAAGAGCAACTCACGCCAAATTTCTATATCTGCACTCCACGATCGTCAGCCTTTTCTTGTTCTCGTTTCTGTTTCGTCATTGTTGCGTTTGCTTGGATTCGCAATTTGGAGAAGGAGATTGGTCCAGTGATCTTCGAAAGAGTTCCGAGCGAGAGTGATCATTGGAAGAGATTGGATTTGCTCTGTACCGAGTGGCGAAGTTACTGCAGTGAGAATTCGCCCTTAAAATTGCTAGAGAAGTGGCTCAAATACTAACTGGACTACATTACTAAAGCAATAATTTGTAGCAAAGCTCTCGCGGCTAGTCGTATACACGGGCCAACGCTTCATTATCGCTATTGTGGGCACATAAGTTTCCTTTGACTAGTTCACCTATGATTAGAGTCGCCTAAGTAAATGGAATCATAACGAGAGAGACGATACCTATTTGTACATATGCCCCTTTAATTGCACTTCTCATGATCTTAGGGAGGGATTCAATCACCCTATGTACCGATTACCTCATTAGTTACGAGAAATCTTTAGAATATTAGCCTACGTTTTGTATAATGCCCTTGGAACATTTTAGAGTACTCATGAAACCCTAAACATGTAGATGCTTCGATGATTGCTCGGCCATCCTAGCTACCTCCTCAGTCCTCAGCCTGCTGCGCCTTGAAAACCTACGGCACTCGTGACCACAAGGCCCACTTCGCACAACTCGCAACAGCTTGTGGCCACTGCAAGCTCGGCACCAATTGCGAGCTCGCCGCTAATACAGACGGCTAGGAAGAAGAGGTGTGGTGAGCAACGAGGTGTCGACGGCAAGGTGGAGCTCCTGTGATGAGGTTCGCATCGGGAAAAGTGTGAAAAGTTTATAAATTTATTGCATTATGTAAAATCAGCCATAAACCATTTATTAGTGACAATTTAATTTTATACATTTGACATTTATATCAATTAAGTCCGTCCGATCAATTTTAACAGGAAATCTTTAACCGTAAATCGCTATCGTGGATGTTGATCAGTCCATATGGCATAGCTGGCGCCCACATGAACATTTTTAAAATTTTTTCGTTAATTTGAATTTTTTTTCTTTTTTTCTTTTTTCTTCCTTTCCTTCTCATTTTTTTCACTGCTTCCATCTTGTACATTGCAAGTGGCCAGCCGCAAGCCGCAGGTTGCACACCAAGACGGCTAGCCTTGCCTGCCAGAGGGTCGGTCTCGTTGGGCTGAGGGCAAGCCTTGCCACGGCCGACCCTTGCCCAGGTTAGAGTGGTTTCAGCCAACGTTACCCAGGCGAAGGTGACGCCCGGCGAACTGACCCATGTGACTTCATTGCTGCCAACCCACAACCTTCGTAAATGGCGTAAAACAGAATAGAGAGACAACAGTGACAACTCAAGTGACGAGGGGCTGTTGTTTGACGACAGCCAGAAGAGTGATGGCGAGGCATTCTCATTGCCTCGACTAGGCAAGGCCGGCTTCGGCTAGGCAAGGACAGCCTCGCCGCCTCTCATCCTCACTCGGGCGATGCGGGTCGAGGCCACCCTGCTTGGGCGGTTAGTTGTGGCGAACCTTGCCCTCGTCCTAGCATGTGGCTTGCAACTAGGTGGTGGGCAGCCATCTACAATGCAGAAGAGGGAAGTAGGACAAAAATGAAGAAGAAAGGAAAAATGATTAAAAGAGTATTTAACAATGTCCACATTAGCACTGGATGCCACGTGGGACGGCCGACATTCACGTCAGCAATTTCTTATCAAAATTGACTGGGTGAAAGCAATTGACATAAATATAAAATATTTAGGACTAAATTGGTACCAATAGAAAGTTTATGATTGAATTAGCACCAATGCAATAGGTTTAAGACTTATTTGATACTTTTCATGGAGGATAAGTACACCGTGAGTATCATAATTTTATATGGCGTTCACCTAAATGCCATTAATTTGAAAAAACGATCACTTAAGCGCCATTGCCGATTTGCCCCTTTGGAAATCCTACATGGACGTCAAAGAATCTGACGTGGCATTGTCGGAGCAATTTTTTTATTTTTTTAATATACACATGGATTTTTATTTTATTTTTTAGTTATTTTGAAAAAAAATAATTTTTTTTTTCGTTTTTCTCTTCTTGGCCGGCAAGGGTCACTTGGAGGAACCTCACCAGCCATCCGACTAGCCCAAGGGGAGGGCCGCTAGACCCTTGGCCGGGGGAGACCGTGAGGGCCTCGTCTAGATCATTACAACCCCCTCGGTAGCGACGACCATCGTCGATGGCCATTGTGGCCTCCTCCGCCAAGGGCGAGGTGGCCCTCAAGGCCTCATAGTGACCGTCACTGGCCATGGGGAAATGTAGGTCTTTTTAAAAAAAAAATATTTAAAATATCAAATAAATAAATAAATAATCCATAAAATATTTAAAAATATAAAAAAAATTCATATGTCACTAAAAAATAAATAAAATAATAATAAAACATCCACTTAAGATGATTTGTCGAAAGTAGCAATCAAGTGAATGATTTTCCTCCGATATGGCACTCAAGAGAACCAAAAAAAAAAAGGTTATAACGCTTAAGTAAACGCCATACAAAAGTTATGGTAATCACGGTATATTTATCCAGACGAGGACTCGATTACGTGGGGAGGGGGGAGGCTTGAACCATGCGTGAGGAGAGAGAAACAAAGATTCTTGATGTAGAACATTAATAATACTAGATCATCACGTGCGCTACAAACGGAAGATTAGGGTCTTAAAATCAAACGAAAAGAGCCAAGCAGCATGCCAGCCATGGTCCCAAAATAAACGTTGAAGAGTGGATGAAAATAAAGGCAGTGGTGGGGCTTGGCCGATGCTCTGGCGATTCTGTTTAGGAAATGTCGATTGCCTTGCTCATCTAACAAGACAGCAACGCGTTGCTAAGCAATTGAAAATGCTCTTTCCAATTTTCTTTTGTAAATTTTTATGGAGGTTTTTTGGTGAGGAATTATTTGTTATGTTGCACCTCGGAAAGAACCAAACTATTTTCAATGTCTATATTCTACCCAGATTGAAGGGCGCTACCTGCAAGGTAACAAAAGTTTCAGCAATTGGGATGTCTTCTACCGCATACAACTGTGCAAGGTCCTCACTCAATTTCTCTTTCTTCTATAAGGGACGCGAATCTTTGAAGAGAAAGAAAAAAAGTAGAGAAAAAGGAGACGAGAATTTTTTTACGTGGAAAAACATTTCTAAATCATAAAGGGAAAAAACCACGGTGCCGCACTGGGTGATCTCTCCACTATCAGTTTTCAGCATTACAGATATAAAAAATATCGCCTCAATATATAATAGGAGTCTAGGGCATACAAAGTTGAGAAGTAAATTACAAGTATGCCACGTAGAATATCTACACTTAATATTGCTTTTTATTTTTTCATTATCAGACTCCACAAAATCCATCAATCTCCTACTTGGAGGCTGATCTTCAACACGACAATAATCTTTCATTTCTTCATTCCTCTTTGTAACCGAAATTTTCCTAGTGCGGCGGCCCCCCTCATCACTATCCATGGAGGCCAACTGAGGCAACGCACAGCCTCAGTTTCTCAATGGTGACAGCCTTTGTTAACATATCTGCTGGATTTTCTACACCAAGAATCTTCTTCAATGACAATGTCTCATCATCTATCAACTCACAGATATGATGATACTTCAACTCAACATGCTTTGTCCCTGAATGATACATTGGATTCTTTGCAAGATAGATAGCATTTTGACTGTCACTGAAAAGAACACTGCTATATTGCTCCTTGCCTATTTCCTTCAGAAATTTTTTCAACCAAATCATCTCCTTTCTAGCTGATATAGCAACGTACTCTGCTTCAGTGGTTGAAAGAGACACACACATCTGAAGTCTGGACATCCAACTGATTGTAGTGCCTCCTAAAGTAAAAACATAACCCGATGTGTTATCCCTCTTATCCAAGTCACCACAAAGATCTGCATCTATAAACCCTTGTAAAGTTATACTGTTTTTCACAAAACATAATGACATACCTGAAGTGCCTCTCAAGTATCTTAATAACCACTTCACGGCTTACTAATGCTTTATTCCCGGATTAGCCATGTATCTGCTCACAACTCTTACTGCATGAGCTATGTTTGGTCTAGTACATACCATTGCATACATTAAACTGCCAATAGCTAACGCATACAACACCTTAGCCATATATTCTTACTCCTCGTTCGTCTTTGGTGAATGCTCCTTTGAGAGTTTGAAGTGACTTCCCAAAGGAGTACTTCTAGGCTTTGCATTCTAAATTTCGAATTTGTCCAGTACTTTCTCAATATACTTTTCTTGAGATAACTTTAGAATGCCTTTGGATCTATCCCGCGTGATCCTTGTCACGCCCCGCGCCCCGGGCACAAGCGCGTGACTCCCTACAAGCACAAATTATCTCTTGGGGTCCCAAGATTCACATATGAGTCGAGAGATGTATCACAGAACGAGCATGCGAAAGCAACGTCATAAAAACTCCTCCGTACAATTATGAAATAGGATATGGAGAGTGAGAGTACTAATAATACATAATATCTGAATATCCATACAAAGAACAGCAAACCAACTATACTAGTTAATAGGGTGGCATGGCCAGCACAAAATGCAGTCATAAATCTTGTAAAAAGAGATAGACCTCGAGAACACCATCAAAATATCAGACTAGTAAATCGAGAGCTCCTAAGTCAAGCTGTTGAAGTCATCAGTCTCCTCCGCCTCCTCCGTAGGCTCATACTCCGAGAATGTCTCAGAGCAAATCTCCACCGTATCCTCGAGTGTCTCATCCATGGATGGCTCCACGAAGTCATCCTCGGTGGCCTCAACCACTATGATCTCCTCAATGTCCTCCAAAGTCAGAATCCTCTCAGAATCAATCCTCGAGCCAACGACAGATCCCTCAGCCTCTACTAAATCCCGAGTAGGATGACACCAGCTAGGGATCACTCCCTAGGGCACCACTGTGGGTTTTAGTGGCCCTGTGGAAACATCGCCTACCTTTCTAAACCATGCCTCATACCTATGAGGCCTCCAGCTACTACCACCCTCATCTACCCAAACAATTGTACATTTCCAAACATAAATAGTCCCATGCCCGTCAGGGAACTCATCAAAATAAACTGACATCTCCTTGAGGTCGCCAAACCTGATGGACCACATCTCAAGGTCTAGGACCTATATATAAAAGGGGGTCCCATAACGGGGTGAGATATACATCTCAGTAAGGTAGGTCCTAACCTTAGGTTAGGCTGACAGTCCACTCAGTCAATTGCAATCACATGCAAATTATACAAAATCAAATGAGGCATTCAACTATTAGGAAATAACACACGGATGTCAAGCATGCAATCAAGGCAACTTATTACGTCATTAGACTCAAACATACTTTATCCAGCCAGATTGCACCTTCCACCCTTCCATGCCTCCATTTGAATCATGCCTGCGTTTATAATGCCTCAGGTTCAGCCCGCGTAAACGCATCAAACCGTCTCATTGACAAACTCGCGTAAACGCATCAGGATTTCAATCTCATCCAAACCTGTGTCGACACATCACAACTCCGTCTCGCGTTCCAACGCATCAAGACTATGACCTTCTCAACCCCGCGTCTCATACGCCTTAGAGTGTCATTCAATTCAAACCCCGCCCCTCAGCGCCTCAAGGCATACATCCACACAACCCCGTGTCTCATACGCCTCATGGTGTCACAACTCCTCAAATAAGCCATAAGTTCATTTAATGTATCGCACACAATCAAGTGCAACTCATGCACGAATAACACATTTACGGCATACGAAGCAATCAAGTTCAATACTCAAATGTAGCAATCACTCAAGGCACAAGCATGGTCAAGCATTTGAATCATCTATATCCTCCTAGGACATACAATGAACAATCACTTTCAAATCTTTCAAGAATTAAGCAAACTTGCATTCGACTCGCCCAATTGAGTCCAATCCTCCTATTAAAGGTTTAGAATCCCCTTACCTCAGGCTTTATGCAATACAAGTCTTCTTCCGAGCACCTCAAAGGTTCAGTCCTAACGATCCAAGATCAAGTCCACCGCACAACATAAGGAAATTTCATCCAATCGTTAACTTTTCTTGCTCAAATCACCACCCCATTAATCATACACCTCATGGGTCAATCAATTCTCATTCTAACACTTCTCAACAATGAATTTGGAGCTCAATTACAACCACCAAAAGCTCCCACAGAACCGATATGCACAGAACAAAACCAGGCGAATTTTAGTTCTGTGTATACCTCGACTTACCAGCCCTTAAACCACCTCAAATCCTCAATTTAATCACTAATCTACTTGCTAACATATAGTTCTAAGGGTTGGGAAGTCTCACCGAAAATTTGAGCTCAAGGCGATGTCAAATGGACCTTGAACGGCTTCGGTTCCTCTAAACTTACCGCAGGTCAATTCTGGCCCTTCAAACACAAGACCCATTTGGGGTCAAAACTCCATCAAATTAACCCAAAATTTTTACCACAGCTTACTCTATGTGTTCCCTAGATTTCCACAAAATGTGGTTGAAAAACTCCAAGTTTTTCGTGGTCCTAAGAGGCCAAAAACTTGGCTTACCTCTGGTTGCGACGATTTCCGTTGACTTTTGGGAGATTGGTCGATCGGAGCTCCTTAGTGGATCAAAAGACTCAGTTCCACTTCGAGAACATCGGCAAGAGGATGAGGAAGTAGCAGGTGATTGGCTCGGGTCCAGGTGGTGGCCAGAGATGGCGGTCAGGAGTGGCGACGGCGGCAGCAGCAAAATCCTGTCGCTAGTGCAGCTCTCGACAAAAGGAAGTAAAAAATGGAAGAAGAAGGTGATCGGCAGCTTGGAGGGGAGTGTTTGGCCAAGGAGAGAGAGAGTGAGGATTTATACAAAATTGAGGGTCAACCAAGATTGAATGGTAGGTTAAAAGTGGCTATATCAACATCATGGCTTGATCTCTTAACACTTGTCCTAGGTGTCAATCAAAGTGCATCCAATGGCTCTCAATTTCTCTAATTTTCGACAGCTATAATGGAGCTTCAATGACCAAAATGCCCTCATACAATTATATAAGCAAGGCTAAGGCTTGAGGGGCAAAATGGTAATTTTACCCCCGACGTCCGGAACGTCATTTTTCTAATTCCAATTTTCTTCGATAAGGCAACGGTCAATCCAATTGTATTGTAAGAATTCTTGATTTTTCATTTTCAAATTTCAAGACTTGTTTCTAAATCATTTCTTTATCCAATGCGATTCCAGTCTATCCCAAACTGACGGGTGGCTTTTACAGACGTTACGCGTATCGACCCTGTGATTCCCATCACAGTTGGGGCTCGTCAATTCATGGCGACTTTGGTTGTCATGTAATTGTGAGAGCCTAGCACTAATTCCGATGGCCTCAATCGTCACTGTTTGATTTAGGAAAATTTTACAAATTATATATTGGTTAAGCGGCATCACCCGCGCTCTAATCATATAACGCTAGCAATGCATTCCTTAGTCGTTCTTAGATCGGTCTTTTATGGCTCTAAATGTCCCCTCGACAATCCTTATGGTCAAAGCGTCATTTCCTATTCGAGTTCCCTAGGTCCACGTACCTTGTTTCGCTTTGGCCTTTCCCCTTTGGTCTGTCAACTCAAATTGATCAGATTCGAGCGAGATATGACTGAAATACATCGCTAGATACATTTCTTATTACTGAGCATGAAAATGACAAGAAAAATCGGAATGTCACAACTCTTTCCCTCTTACAAAAATTTCGTTCTCGAAATTTACATTGCACCCGTTACTCAAACAAATTGGGGTATTGACGCCTCATCGTTTCCTCGCTTTCCCACGTAATGCCTTCGATTCCATGGTGCTCCCAAATAACTTTGACCAATGAAATCGTCTTATTCCTCAAAATTTGCTCCTTCCAATCTTCTATCCTAACTGGCTTCTCCACATAGGATACCCTGTCGTCCACTTCTATAACCTTGTAGTCTAGCACATGTGTCGAGTCCGATACGTACTTTCATAGCATGGACACATGGACGACGTTATGTACTTGGGATAGATTAGGCGGTAAGATCAGTCTGTAGGCTAAGGTCCCAATCCACTCCAGAATTTCAAATAGACCTACGTACCTTGGGTTCAGTTTTCTTTTCTTTCCAAATCGCGATAATCCCCTCATCGGCGACACCTTGAGGAAAACATGATCGCCCACTTGAAACTCTAAAGGCTTACGCCGCTTGTCCGCATAACTCTTCTGACGACTTTGTGCCGTCTTCAGTCTATCCCGAATTATCTTCACCGTTTCCACCGATTGCTCTACCAACAACTCTGGGCCTGTGATACTCCTTTCTCCAACCTCGTCCCAGCAAGTCAGGGTTCTGTAAACCCTTTTATAAAGCGCTTCAAACGGTGCCATCCGGATGCTTTGCTGGTAGCTGTTGTTATATGCGAACTCTACCAAATGCAATTGATCTTCCCATCCACCTTTGAAGTCTATCACACACGCTCTTAACATATCCTCGAGCGTTTGAATCGTCCTCTCCGATTGTCCGTCCGTTTGTGGATGGTCCGCCGTGCTAAATTGCAGTCGAGTCCCCATGGCATCCTAAAGACTTTTCCAAAAGTTCGCTGTGAACTTGGGATCTCTATCTAAGGTAATAGTCACGGGTGCTCCTGTAGTCTCACTATCTGTCTCATGTAAAGTTCAACCTATCTATCCATTACGAAATCCTTTTGCATCGGGATGAAGTGTGCGGACTTAGTCAACTTGTTCACGACTACCCATATAAAATTATGACCTCTCTGGCTCCTTGGGAGTTCCATTACAAAATCCATCGTTACGTGCTCCCACTTCCATTCAAGGATCTCCAGTGGTTTTAACAATCCTCCAGGCTTACAGTGTTGCGCCTTCACTTGTTGGCATGTCAAGCACTTTGCCACATACTTCGCTACATCCACCTTCATCCCGTTCCACCAATAGTATTGACGCAGGTTCCGATACATCTTTGTACTTTCGGGGTGAATATTGTAATTACTCCTATGAGCCTCTGATAAAATCCTTTCCCTGAGTTCTTCGTCCTTTGGTACGCATAGACGTTCTCGAAATTTCAAGATCCCGTCCTCTGACACCTGAAACTCTGGTTTTCTCTTTGTCGCATCCATCTCCAAGATTTTCTGAATTTCTGGGTCCGTATGCTGCAAGGCTTTTATCCTTTCCTGAACCTCAGGTTCTACCCTCAGTGTAGCCATCAAACTGGACAGTTGGCAGACTTCTAGTCTGAACCCAGAATCCCTCAAATCCTCGATCATCGACCATCCTTTTACTAGCAAACAAGCGATGCTTGATTTCCGGCTAAGTGCATTTGCGACTCTGTTTGCCTTCCCAGAGTGATACAGTATATCATAATCATAATCCTTAAGCAGCTCCATCCACCGACGCTGCCTCATATTCAGTTCCTTCTGGGAAAATAGATACTTTAGACTCTAGTAGTCAGTATAAATCTGGAACTTCTCGTCACATAGATAATGTCTCCAAATCTTCAGATAAAAAATAATCGCTGCCAATTTCAAGTCTTGGGTCGGGTAATTCATCTCGTGCGGTCTCAGCTGTCGGGATGCGCAGGTAACTACCCTTCCATGTTGCATTAACACACAGCCTAGTCCCTTTAGCGAAGCATTGCTATATATCTCATAGCTTCTAGGTCCTGATGGAATCGTCAACACCGGTGCGGTTGTCAATCGATCTTGAGCTTTTGGAAACTCCTTTCGCACTTATCCGTCCATTCGAACCTCGTTTCTTTCTTTGTCAAGACGTCTATAGTATCCTGCCAATCCCAAGAAACTTCGGACTTCCGTGACCGTAGTAGGTCTAGGCCAATTTGTTACAGCTTCGATCTTCGCAGGATCCACTACAATTCCTTCTCCAGACACCACATGGCTAAGGAATGCTACTTTATTCAACCAGAACTTGCATTTACTAAGCTTAGCGTAAAGCGAGTGTTCCCTCAAGGTCTGTAAAACAATCCTCAGATGTTCCTCGTGTTCTTCTTCACTCCTTGAGTAAATCAGGATATCGTCAATAAAGGCTATGACGAATCTATCCAAAAATTCCTTGGACACCCGATGCATCAAATCCATGAATGCGACTAGAGCATTGGTCAAACCAAAAGGCATCGCTGTGAATTCATAATGACCATACCTTGTCCTAAAAGCAGTCTTAGGTATGTCTTCTTTCTTAATCCTCAACTTCTTTCTTAATCCTCAACTGGTGATACTCGGTTCTCAGGTCAATCTTAGAGAATCCGCAACTCCTTGCAGTTGATCAAATAAGTCGTCAATTCTCGGCAGTGGATATTTATTCTTCACTATCACCTCGTTCAACTGTCTACGGTCGATGCATAGACGCAAAGACCCATCCTTTTTCCTTACAAACAACACCGGCGCTCCCCACAGTGAAGCACTCGATCGGATAAATCCTTTATCCAATAGTTCTTAAATCTGCACCTTTTGCTCCTTCAGTTCTGATAAAGACATCCTATATGCTACTTTCGAGATCGGCTCTGTTCTGGGAGCTAACTCAATTATGAATTCTATCTCTCACTCTGGTGGCAACCCTAGTAATTCCTGGGGGAAAATGTCAGGAAACTCACGCACTACAGAAATATTTTCTAGTTTAGGCTCCTCGGCAGTCGTGTCCATAATTGCGACTAAGTACGCCCGGCATCCTTTAGTCATCAACTTTGTCACTTCAAGAGACGAGACTAAAGGAATTGAGGTTCCTCTTCGAATTCCTACAAATTCAAAACTAGGGCGACGTTCTGGTAGAAACGAATGATCCTACTACCACAATTCACTACTGCCCCCTATTTACCCAACCAATCCATCCCTATGATCACATCAAAATTATACATGGGTAATACAACCAGATTAATACTCTCTTTACTACCACCAATTACGATCCTACAATCCGCACAGCCCAACGAAACCAATATATTATCTTTCAGCGGGGTGGCTACATGTAGAATCACACTCAACGGTTCTAACTTCATATCAATCAAATTAGCAAATCGTGCAGACACAAATGAGTGTGTTGCGTCAGGATCAAACAATGCATATGCATCTTGGTCACGCAAATAAACCGTACCTGTGACCACGCCTGGCATTTCTTCCGCCTCCCTGTGGGCTAATGCATAAACTCTTCCCTGAGCCGGCGGTTGGTTTTGATTAACTTGGGGAGTGGCAGTCAACGGTCCAGCCTATGGTTGCTGGCCTTGAGGTCGATTCGCTGGAGCTTGGTTCGGGTAAGTCCTCATCTGGTGGACCATCTGACCACACTTAAAGCAGGCTCCAGTTCTTGCTGGGCATGGTCTATTACTATGCCTCCTGCCACAAAAGTGACAACTCCAGTTCATGGGATTCGACGGCTTCACTATCTTCTTCCTCACGGGAGGGACAAAACGCCTGTTACCATCCATTGGTCTCTTGCCCACCTGCCGGTTGTCTCGGAATGAAGTAAACCGCGATCCAGATGCGGCATTCCTCTCCTTTAAATCCCTCTCAATCATCTGGCCCTACTCATAAATTTCCTTATAGGTTCTCAGATTTAGGGCTATCATTTAACTGCGAAGCTTAGGCCTCAATCCCTCCCGAAATCTTCGCTCCTTCTCCAGGGGATCCTCTACTGATCGGGGTGCGTACCTTGATAGTCTAGAGAACTCAACCTCATATTTGTCCACTGTTAGCTTATTCTGACGCAGCTATTTCCTTTCCCTGGCTATTTTCGAAAAGTACTTGTCGTTGAATACCATAGTGAAGGCATTTCAGGTCAAGGTCGTCCCTTCTAGAAAAACTATTTTTGGTGGCAGCTCACCAGTCATTTGCGGTACCTTCTAGTTGATACACCGCCAGTAGCACTTTTTCTTTATTCGTGTACCTCAGGACTCCAAAGGCTTTCTCTAGTTTCTCGATCCATCCGGGTGCTAGTTCAGGGTCTCCAGTCTCGTCGAACTGGGTCGACTTCAGTTTGATGAACTGCTCCCCCAGTTAGCCCATCTGTCTGGCTACAACAATCTCCTCCTGGGCATTCACTACCTCATTGTCCTGGTTGTGATCGCCATTATTTCCATTGCCCCCATTGTTACCGTTGTTGGCGTTGACGGTAGCTATTGCGGCTCCTACCGCTTGGGCTATGCAGCATCCTTATCCTAGGTCTACCTGTCGATGAGGTCGCCAATCCTCTCAAGCGCCCTCAGTACTCCGTCCATCCTCGGGTCTTCTGCCACAAGCGGGCTCGAGCTATAGGCTCCGTTCCTGGGCCTTCCAGGTCTCCTAGACGAATTGCTCATTCTCGAATGCTTTTACTAAGCCTGGTGCACCATAATTTTATCAAGGAGTTAGTAACTCATTTATTCAACCAAGTCCATAGCTACTAACCATGCCTTAATAGAAACAGTTATATCACAACGACTTTTCACACAACAATCCCAGAGGCACTTCAATAAGCCATTTGTGGCTATTTCTCAATTCTGTTCACTCCAACGGTTCACCAAAACTAGCTATGCTCATTCACTTAACATGCCAAAGTCCAGAAATGACCTTCAACGCTAAGCATGGAACTTTACTTTCTTACATCACCACAATCTTGCCAAGGCCAAATGCCAATCATATACACCAAGTCATATGCCATGCAACCCGTGTCTTATTCTAGTAAGTCTCCTAAGGTCTCACTACCCGTCCTTGTCCCAACTTAAACCTCCTTATTACTCCAATCCTCAATCAACTTTGGATCAAGCTGACCTTGCTCTGATACCAAGCAAACAGGGATGTCACGCCCCGCGCCCCGGGCACGAGCGCGCGACTCCCTGCAAGCACAAACTATCTCTCGGGGTCCTAGGATTCACATATGAGTTGAGAGAAGTATCACAGAACGAGCATGCCGAAGCGACGGCATAAAAAGTCCTTCGTACAATTATGAAATGGGATCTGGATAGCGAGAGTACTAATAATACATAATATCTAAATATCCATACAAAGAACAGCAAATCAACTATACTGGTTAATAGGGTGGCATGGCCAGCACAGAATGCAGTCATAAATGTCGCAAAAAGGAATAGACCTCGAGAACACCATCAAAATATTAGACTAGTAAATCAAGAGCTCCTAAGTCGAGCTGCTGGAGTCATCAGTCTCCTCCGCCTCCTCCGTAGGCTCATACTCCGAGAATGTCTCAAACCAAATCTCCACCGTATCCTCGAGTGTCTCATCCACGGATGGCTCCACCAAGTCATCCTTGGTGGCCTCAACCACTATGATCTCCTCAGTGTCCTCCAGGGTCGGAGTCCTCTCAGGACCAATCCTGGAGCCAACGACAGACCCTTCAGCCTCTACTAAATCCCGAGTAGGATGGCACTAGCTAGGGATCACTCCCTGGGGCACCTCGGTGGGTTTTAGTGGCCTTGTGGAAACATCGTCCACCTTTCTAAACCATGCCTCATACCTATGAGGCTTCCAACTACTGTCACCCTCATCTACCCAAACAACTGTATACTTCCTAGCATAAATAGTCCCTTGCCCATCAGGGAACTCATCAAAATAAACTGACATCTCATTGGGATCGCCAAACCTGATGGGCCACATCATCAGGTTCTAGGATCTGTAAATAAAAGGGGGTCCCACAATGGGGTGAGATATGCATCTCAGTAAGGTGGGTCCTAACCTTAAGTTAGGCTGACAGTCCACTCAGACAATTACAATCACATACAAATTATACAAAATCAAATGAGCCATTCAACTATCAAGAAATAACACATGGATGTCAAGCATGCAATCAAGTCAACTTTTTACGTCATTAGACTCAAACACACTTTATCTAGCCAGATTGCACCTTTCACCTTTCCATGCCTCCATTTGAATCATGCCCGCGTTTAGAACGCCTCAGGCTCGACCCGCGTAAACACATCAGACTGTCTCATTGACAAACCCGCGTAAACGCATAAAGTTTTCAATCTCATCCAGGCTTGTGTCGACACATAACAACTCCGTCCCGCATTCCAATGCATCCGGACTATAGCCTTCTCAACCCCACATTTCATACACTTAAGGGTGTCATTCAATTCAAACCCCGCACCTCAGCGCCTCAGGGCATACATTCACATAACCCCGTGTCTCATACGCCTCAGGGTGTCACAACTCATCAGATAAGCCATAAGTTCATTTAATGTATCACACACAATCAAGCGCAACTCATGCACAAATAACACACTTATGGCATACGAAGCAATCAAGTTCAATATTCAAATGCGACAAATCACTCAAGGCACAAGCATGGTCAAGCATTTGAATCATCTATATCCTCCTAGGACGTGCAATGAACAATCACTTTCAAATCTTCTAAGAATTAAGCAAACTTGCATTCGACTCGCCCAATTGAGTCCAATCCTCCTATCAAAGATTTAGAATCCCCTTACCTCAAGCTTAATGCAATACAAGTCTTCTTCCAAGCACCTCAACGGTTCGGGTTTAACGGTCCAAGATCAAGTCAATCGCGCAACCTAAGGAAATTTCATCCAATCGTTAAATTTTCTTGCTCAAATCACCACGCCACTAATCATACACCTCATGGGCCAATCAATTATCATTCTAACACTTCTCAATGATGAATTTGGAGCTCAATTACAACCACCAACAATTCCCACAGAATCGGTATGCACAAAACCGAACCGGGCGAATTTCGGTTCTGTGTATACCTCAACTTACCAGCCCTGAAACCACCTCAAATCCTCAATTTAATCACTAATCTATTTGCTAACATATAGTTCTAAGGTTTGGGAAGCCTCACCAAAAATTTGAGCTCAAGACGACATCTGTACTTGAACAGCGCCGGTTCCTCCAAGCTTACCGCCGGTCAGTTCTAGCCCTTCAAACACAAGACCCATTTGGGGTCAAAACTCCATCAAATTAATCCAAACTTTTTACCACAGCTTACTCTATGTGTCCCCTAGATTTCCACAAAATTTGATTGAAAAAATCCAAGTTTTCAGGGTCCTAAGAGGCCATAAACGTGGCTTACCATTGGTTGCCACGATTTACGTCGACTTTTGGGAGATTAGTCAGCTAAAGCTCCTCTATGGGTCAAACAACTCGTTTCCACTTCGAGAACTTCGGCAAGAGGATGAGGAAGTAGCAGGTGGTCTGCTTGGGTCCAAGCGGTGGCTGGAGAAGGAGGTCGGGAGTGGCGACGGTGACGGCAGAATCCTGTCGCCGGTGCAGCTCTCGGCAAAAGGAAGGAAGAAGAAGAAGAAGGTGATCGGTAGCTTGGAGGGGAGTGTTCGGCCAAGGAGAGAGAGAGTGAGGGTTTATACAAAATTGAGGGTCAACCAAGGTTGAATGGTAGGTTAAAAGTGGCTCTATCAACATCATGGCTTGATCTCTTAACACTTGTCCAATGTGTCAATCAAAGTGCATCCAATGGCTCTTAATTTCTATAATTTTTGACAGCTATAATGGGGCTTCAATGACCAAAATGCCCTCATACAATTATATAAGCAAGGCTAAGGCTTGAGAGGCAAAATTATAATTTTACTCTCGACGTCCAGAATGTCGTTTTTCTAATTCCAATTTTCTTCGATAAGGCGACGGCCAATCCAATTGTATTGTCGGAATTCTTGATTTTCCATTTTCAAATTTCAAGACTTGTTTCTGAATCATTTCTCTATCTAATGTGATTCTAGCCTATCCCAAACTGACGAACGGCTTTTGCAGACGTTATGCGTATCGACCATGTGATTCTCATCACAGTTGGGGCTCGTCAATTCATGGCGACTTTGGTTGTCATGTAATTGTGAGGGTCTATCACTAGTTCCGATGGCTTCAATCGTCACTGTTCGATTTAGAAAAATTTTACAAATTATATATTGGTTAAGCGGCATCACCCGCGCTCCAATCATATAACGCTAGCAATGCATTCCTTAGTCGTTCTTAGATCGGCCTTTTATGGCTCTAAATGTCCCATCGACAATCCTTATGGTCAAAATGTCATTTCCTATTCGAGTTCCCTAGGTCCACGTATCTTGTCTCACGTTAGTCTTTCCCCTTTGGTCAGTCAACTCAAATTGATCAGATTCGAGCGAGATATGACTAAAATACATCGCTAGATACATTTCTCATTACTGAGTTTGAAAATGACAGGAAAAATCAGAATGTCACAATCCTCATCCCAAGAATCTGATTTGTTGCGCCCAAATCCTTCATCTCAAATTCTTTTGACGATTGCTGCTTTAGTATATTGATTTCTCTCATGTTAGATCGTGCAATGAGCATGTCATTCACATACAATAGCAAAATAATATACCAGTCATCAAATTTCTTGAAGTATTAACAGTAATCCATCTCACTTCTAGTGAAGTTGTTACCGCACATAAAGACATCAAATTTTTTGTACCACTGTCTAGGAGCCTGTTTAAAGCCATGTAGACTTTTCTTCAGCTTGCAAACATAATTTTCTTTTCCAGAGACCTGAAAACCTTCTGGTTGTACCATGTATATATCCTCCTCTAAGTCCCTATGGAGGAATGCAGTCTTTACATCTAACTGCTCTAGATATAAATTCTCAGCGGAAACAATACTCAACACTCGCCTGATAGTAGTCAATTTCACAACTAGAGAGAAAATCTCCATGTAGTCAATACCTTCCTTTTGCTGAAAACCTTTTACTACTAACCTTGCTTTGTTTCTTTTGCTTCCGTCAGGTTCTTCTTTGTCCCGATACACCCACTTGTTCTGCAATGCCTTTTTCCCATCTGGTAATTTAGTTAACACCCAAATTATGTTCTTCTCGAGTGAATTCAACTCATCTTGCATTGCTAACTCCCACTTAACAGAATCTTTAACCTGCAGTGCTCCCAAAAAATTTTATGGTTCACCAACATTAGTTGAAAGCAAATAATTCAATGACGGAGAATACCTCTGTACAGGTTTAGATGTTCTGCTAGATCTTCTCATAGTTGGCTCAGGAGTGTATGGTTCTTGTTCTAAATTTCCACTAGAGTCTACAGCAACAGTTTCTGGATTTCTAGCCATATCACTATTAGAAACCCCCTCTAATTCAATCTCTCTAGTCTCCATCGTTTGCTTCTTCACAATAGATTCTACCATACCTCTATCCTTATACAACGAGTTTTCATTGAATGTAACATCAGCAGTTCTTCTATTTTGCTCTTCCCAAAATCGATAGCCAAAATAATTAGAACCATATCCAATGAAAAAAAAAAGGCTTTTGCATCAAGCTTATCTCTATTTTCATAATCTATGTGGACATATGTAACACAACCAAAAACTTTTAGAAGGGAGAGATTTACCTTTCTTCCACTCCATTCTTCTTCTAGTAACTTGAAATCAAGTGGAACTAAAGGTCCTCTATTGATCAGATATGCTGCTGTGTTAATTGCATCCACCCAAAATATCTTAGGTAATCCTGCATGCATCCTCATACTTCTTGCACACATCCTCCTACTTCTTGCACGCTCATTCAAAGTTCTATTCATCCTTTCAGCAACTCCGTTTTGCTACGGTCTATTGCGAATAGTTCTTGTCATTCTGATTCCGTTCTCTACACAAAATTGATTAAACTCCTTGCTATCATACTCACCACCATTATCGAACCTAAGACATTTAATCTTCAAGCCAGTCTCGTTCTCTACTTCAGCTTTCCATCTCTTAAAAGTAGCAAACACGTCATATTTATTTTTCAAAAAATAAACCCATATCTTTCTGGTGGAGTTGTCAATAAACGTGGCATAATAGCGTGAGCCTCCAAGGGAATGAATAGGAGCTGGTCCCTACACGTCTATATGCACTAACTCTAATTTTTCTTTCTTTGGTTCTTTCCTAAATTTCAAAAAACTAACACGTTTCTGCTTACCCAGAACGCAATCCTTACATAGACCAATATCTATGGACTTCAAATCAGGCAGTTTTCCCTTAAAAGCTAACAACTTCATCCCCTTTTCGCTCATGTGTACAAGCCTACAATGCCACAAATTAGAATCCGCTTTCGACTCAGTAATAGCCGCGATTTCTCTACTACTTTCAGTCATGTACAGTGTTCCCAACTTTGTTCCCCGTGCTACAATCAAAGCACCTTTAACTATTTTCCAAGAGCTATCCCCAAAAATAGTTCTATATCATGTGCTATAGAGATTAAATTTCTCTTAAGTCTTGGAATATATCTGACATCATGCAACTTGCATTGATATCCATTAGTAGTTTTAATATAAACATCACCATTTCCCATAATATCCAAAGGCTCATCATCAGCAAGATAAACCTTTCCAAATTTTCCAGCAACAAAATTATGCATTAATTCTTTACATGAACTAGAGTGAAACGACGCACCTGAATCTAGAATTCAAGATTCAATTGGACTGTCAATGCCCAAAATTAAAGCATCATTATCACCGTCTCTTCAAGAGTTGCACTCATTGATTTCGATCGCGATACTGAAATTTCTTCTTTGGGGCTCTACAATCTCAGTCTCAGATGACCCCTTTTTTTCGCAATTCTAGCAAGTTATTTCACCACGAGTTCTCGATTTGCTTCTTCCTCTAGATTTCGATCTACTACCATTGTTGATTGCTTCTCCCTCTGCCTTCTGTATTTAAGGCAGCACCTGAAAATTCACATGACTCTCTTCTGCGAATATCCTCGCGAAGAATCAAATCCCAAATTGCTTGAAGCTCCAACTTTTTATTACCAGACGAACTGCTCACTGTAGTCACAGTTGCACTCCAACTTTCAGGTAGAGAAGATAATAAAATTAAAACTTTTACCTCGTCATCAAATTTGATTTCCACCAAACTCAACTGAGTCGTGATCACGTTGAATTCGTTGATGTGATCTGTCATAGAAACACCTTTGTCCATCTTCAGATTGAAAAAACGACGCATCAAATATACCTTGCTCGATGCTGAAGGCTTCTCGTACATGTTGGATAAGGCCGCCATCAAATCTACCGTTGTCTTCTCATTAGCAATGTTGAAGGTGACGTTCCGCGCCAATGAGAGACAAATCACACCCAAAGCTTGCCTATCCAACAATTCCCACTTTTCTTGCTTCATCGATTTCGGTTTTTTATCCTAACAAAGGCTCATGCAAGTTCTTCTGATACAGTAGATCCTCGATCTGCATCTTCTAGAAACCAAAATCTTTGCCATCGAACCGATCGATCTTTACCTTCCCTTCATCCATATTCGTCGCTCCCACTATTTCGCCAGACCAGGCTCTGATACTAGTTGTAAGGAACGTGAATCTTGAAGAGAAAGAAAAAAGTAGAGAAGAAGGAGACAAGAGAATTTTTTACGTGGAAAAATCCTTCTAAATCAGAAAAGGAAAAAAACCACGGTGACGCACTAGGCAATCTCTCCACTATCAATTTTCAGCGTTACAGATATAAAAGATATCGCCCCAATATATAATAGGAGTCTAGGGCATATAAAGTTGAGAAGTAAATTACAAGTATGCCACGTAGAATATCTACGCTTAATATTGCTTTTTATTTTTTCTTTATTGGACTCCACAAAATCCATCATCTTCCTCATTATTTTCTTACTATTTTTTTATGCAAATTAAGAAAATAGGGTCACATCTCTAATGAATGCAACACAAGACAATTGATTCAGAGAAAATACTTATTTCTTCTAAGTAATAGTCAATAGACGAGCGAAATATTTCGGCTAGTCAAAATCAAGAAAACTGAAATTTGTTTTCTGATCGGTTCCGAGAATATGGTGGAGTTTATCTACGATGCTAGCAAGTGACATGAGACTCGTATATTTTTCGGGTTCATCAACCGCCAGCCCCAACTAGTTTGAGATAAGGGTAATGTTGATATTGATGTTGATGTTGATGTTGATGTTGATGTTGAGGTCGAGGTTGACTCTAGCTAGTAATTCGAAGAACACCATGTGTATAGTTAATAGTCAATTCACCTTCGACAATGGTTAATTTCACTATATTATCTACTTACACAACTTGCAGAAAGGAATATTTAAATAGACGTTATTTTCGGCTGTAGGTTTCTTCAAGAATTTGAATAGAATGTGAATGAAAGGAAGATTAAAGAAAAACACAAATGATAAGATATTGAATATTTCAAACTTTTTATTTTGGGAAGAAGATAGAGTGCGGCCTGTCGTTTATGTGAGGAGACGTTATATGATGTAACAATATAAGATAACCAAAGTTGGTTTATGAAACCGACTTTCTCTTTTCGAAAAAAATAATTCGACAGACTCTCATTGTTCGCTTGAAGATATTCCGTTTGTAACAATCTAAAGTTTGCAACGTCACTTTGTGAACTAATTCTATGCGCGCTCAAGTCGCCATACCTTGATAAATTCCAAAAAGCGTAAAATTCCCCGCATATGTTTGTTAGGATAGTTTGGTCTTTATTGGGTTTGTGATGTGAGTGCTAAAAAGGTTACTCGTGTTTTCATGACAAAATGTCTTTTTTACGGAAAAAGTGCATCGGAAGTCATTAATCACAAAAGTGTTATTGAGTGCTAAAATTTCTAAAAAGTGCAAATAAATCCTAAAAATCATTAAATTGGTGCACTCGAATCATTCAGTCCAATTTGGCTGATGAAAAATGATGACATGACTTTCTTAAATATTTTATCTCCTATGTGGCTAAAACGACTTTGTTTTGGTCCAAATCTTAATAATAATACCATATTCATTTATTTTTAAAAAAGCTAAATAAATAAATAAAACAAAGAGAAAAGGGTTGAGAATCAAGTGGCGAGGGCTTGCACAACTCTCGCCATCGCCACCCCATTATCGCCTCATTGGTGACCATCATTATCAGTAGGCCGTCGGTGAGGGCTATGCAAGCCATCGCAACCTGGTTTTCAACCCTTCTTTAAAACTAAGAAAAGGTTAAAATCTAATTTTAAAAAGCTGAAATTGAAAAAAAAAATTGTAAGGAAGGGCCTTGCCGATGAGGCATGGCAGCACCACCCATCGTCGGAGGAGCCGACAGAGGTCGCCAATCCTAGGCAAGGGTAGTCGGCCCATGCCCACCTAGATCTGGGTTAAGGAAACCCAGAGCTGTGCAATGCTAGCCCTAGGCAAGGGCTAACATTGCCTAGATCTAGACGAACCTCGCCAGAGCCTAGCGAGGTTTGTCGGCCCTTGCCTAGGGCTAGTGAGGGCTCACTCGAAATGGCAGGCCGGCGCATTTCGGCGATAAGCGGCCAGCATCGCACCTCACCAGTGAAAACCTACCTTGCCATTTTAAAAATATTATTTAAATTAAATCACAAGTGACTAGGTAGAGAATACCATACCCGGATCCCTGTAGGGTAGGGGATCATGAAGCTCTTCGCCATTAGATCTTTCCCCCTTTTTATAGAGGGAAAGATCTAATGGCCATAAATACCATGATCCCCTACCCTACAAGCAAGGGATCCGTTCATGAGAATTCCTAGGGGTGCAAGACAACTCTCTCTAAAGAACTGGGCAAAATAATCTCGTAAGGTGTGTAAACTCCCCTATACGTAGGGTTATTAGGGAAAGATGAAAGAAGGCAAGCTTCTTAAAACAAATTTAGTCTTTTCTTAATATTGTAATTTAATTTAAATAAGATTTGACAAAGAAAATAATAAAGAATATCACGTGGAGAGAGAAGTTAATATAACAATGCCATGTCATCATTTTTTGCTAGACAAATTGATGGTGTGACCATAAGGACTAAATTGCAATAATTTGATAAGTTTTAGGACTGGATTGTACTTTTGAAAGTTTTAGGACTTAGTTGTGCGTTCACGATAAATTTTAGGATTTCAGGTGCACTTATACCTAAAAAAAATTATGTTAAAAAGCGCGTTTACACTAAATAATGTCATCACATAATAGAGAGAAATTCTTGAAAAAATCGGGTCAGGTTGTTTCGTTAGTCAAGTTGGACGAAGTTAAGAAATGACTTGACTTTGTTAATTTAATAAGTTTTAGGATTCAATTGCACTTTACGGACTAGTTTTTATGATTTTCAATACACTTGTCCCTTCTTTTTATATTTTGGCAATATATTTTACAATATATAAATATTGACATGGATGGACTTGCCTTTGATTAGGTATTTCACTTTCTCTCTACTCTCGTTAAACCCTTATCGGCGCCCCAAACGTCATAATAGATTTGTCCTAGAATGTAATTTTATTACCTTCATATATTTTCTCGTTATCTTTTTTTTTTCTTTGTTGTGGGTTCTCTGTATCATTTATGATTCCTCTCTTTTGATCAGTTTAACGCCATGTAGTTGCTCATGTTCTGTTCTCTTTTAACTCAAGAAGGAAGATTTGGGGAGGTCAATTCAGGAGGCACTGAGTTCTACCCCAATCTCATCTACTCTCTTTTGGTCAGAGGTAAAAGCAAAATGTACTAATCTATTTGAACCCTCTAGGAGTGAATTCTTTCCATAACGTCTTTACAATCAATCAATTTAACCATTCCTACACGGTAATTACTTCAGGAAGAAGATGAACTGCTCATCCTAAGCGTTTGTAATATCTTCATTTTGACAAGTATAAAGCCGTTTGTGATGTTGAATCATTTCGACATCCCTCACCCTCTGCAAGACCGGTACGGTGTGTGGTTGAGTTTCGTAATATAGCAAGCGAAATTGTTGTCTCCATCCTTTCTCATCTTCATCGATTGAATGATCCAAATAATGTAAGCTGCGATTATAATCCGTATGTAGCGATCCAAGATCACACGTATAGAAATACGAATCCCTAATCCATATAGAGTTAAAAGAATTGACGCTCCTGGTTTCGGATACATCATTCTTGATGTGGAACTTGCGACGATCCAACACTCAAGACCTTCTCCTCTATAAGCCCTCTTTATCGCTGGCTTCAATGAGACGGCCCCTCACGTATTGTTCTGACGACTCCTTGTGTGAGGTTATGCGGACATTCAGGTTTAGAGGAATGACTTGAGCTTCATTTATAGAGAATGAAAGATATCCCTTCATTAAAGATTAGGTTTATCTCGGTCCATACTATCCAGCCACATATCTGACTAGAATTAGAAAACTGTATATATATTTCTTTATTAGATCAATTTACAATAACAAATAATAAAGCTCACAACCAATATATTTTATAATATATTCTAACATTCTCCCTGTGACATTTCGAATTCCATCCCTCTTGAGACTATAAGGTAAGATTCCTTATCTGTGAAGTTTCTAGAAAGTGAAATTCTTGTGGAGCACTTGAGGAATGAAATCAATGATAAATCGACAAAAGTCGATGTGGATTGCTAGAAGTTGAAGTTTCTGAAAGATTGGTGAACTGTTACAGACGGACAATGGGAATATTCCCCACAAGAGCTGTTCCATTGGTGAAACAGACTAAAGACGAGATGTAACACGAAGGGTGAATGAACGTGAAAAGAGTTTTCGAGGATTAAGTCAAGTTGATGACAATGTTGTTAATGGCGTTTCCAGATGGAAATTGAAAAGCTTATGAAGGTCGTAATGACGCGACGTAGAATGAAACTTGAGGTATAAAGAGGCAACCGGAAGTGGGCATTATATGTACGTCGTGGTAGTAAGGCCATATGAGTTGGACTTTTTAACACATGATTGAAGTTGACTTGTATTTGTTCTTGCGACGAATTTTGGAAAGCATTATAGGTAGAAGAAGACTTCAAGTCAATAACTACCTGAAAGAATAAGGTAATAGTTTCCTGATAGGAATTGACCAAGAGGCAACACTGATGCTTGAAATTGCTAGTGGATCTGAGAGCGTTACTTGTATAAGGAAAGACCCCGAAGTTATGTAAATTATAAGAGGTTGAAAGCATTGACTGCCAAAAAGGGAATTGGTGGAAAGGCACGTGGAATGAAAAGATTACCCAAATGTTGTTACAACGATATCCATATCGCTAAGGAAATGTGGATTAACTAGCGAATGTTTATAATTAAGAATCGAGCATTGTTTAATTGGCGATGGAGGGACAGATCTTCCCTCAAAAAATAAGAGATTCAACTTCTGAATTGGAAGTTCGCCATGTGACTAGTCTGATGACTACCTGAACCGTCAAGTCTGAAGGTCGGAAAGGAAGTGAGATATTGTCATGATCGAACCTTGATATCTAAGGGGTTATTGGAATGAATAGAACATGGAGAATTAAGGTGTTCCTTGGGATAGCACAAAAGTGTACCAAGCTTGCCTTAACTCTATCGATGATATGGATTGAAGGTTGAATTAGTCTAACGTGTGGTCGAGCATTAGACATGCCGACAAGAGAGAGACATGACCTTGAAGGTTGATAGATTAGTACGATCACTGGAGATCTTCAAATGAAGTCGAATGTGAACTACTACGGGAGAAACCATGAGCTTGATTAAGGAGTCGAGAAAGTTATGACTCGATTTGGTTGAGAAAGGGCAAATTGACAAAGCCTTGAATCTCTGATGGTACAAGAGAACATTTGAAGGGAGTGATACGTCAAATGGCATGAGTGCCAAAAAGCATATGATTGCGATGGTTTAGTAAGGAACGAAGTTATTTTGAAGAATGAGAATGCGATGAGGCGTGTATACCCCATGAGATTGGATAATTAGAAAGTGGCAAATTTCAAGGACGAAATTTCTTTAAGGGGGAAGAATTGTGACATTCCGAATTCCGTCCCTTTCGAGGCTATTGAATGGAAAGATATCGATCGATGTGTTTCAATTGTAACTCGCTCGGAGTTGGCCACTCCCGAGTTAATTGACCAAAAGGGAAAGACTAACGCGGAGTCGAGTACGTGGACCTAGGAAATTTGAATGAGAAATGGCACTTTGACCATAAGGATTGTTGAGGGAATGTCTTGGGCCGGCAGAGATCAATCTAAGGACGATCATAGAATGTCTTGCTAGCATTATACGTTGAGACGCGGGTGATTTCGCTTAAAAATGTGTAATTTGCGAGAATTTCCTAAATCGGATTTCGATAATCAAGATCGAAGGAACAAACAATAAACCCTTGTAATTACATGACAATCAAAGTCGCCACAGCTTAAGAAAAATCCAAAGGTCGATACGCATATCGCCTGCAAGAGTCGCCTGTCCGTTTTAGATAAACTGGAATCACAGTCGACGAGAGTTCGACATGAAATTGAACCTCGAGATTTGGGTATTAGACATTGAGAAATTCAAACATTTGAATTGATTTAGACATCGCCTCATCGAAGGTAATTCGAATTGGAAGAACGACGTTTCGGATGACAAGAGCAAAATTACTATTTTGCCCCTCGAGTCTCGCCCTTGCTTTAAGAATGATAAAAGGACAATTTGGTCATTTGATTCCCCTAGGGCTGCTGAAATGGTCAATGGAAGTCAATGAGAGTCAAGACATTGTTAGATGAAGACAAGTGGCATAATTGAGATGAAGACAAGTTAAATTATTTGATTGGTTAGCAATTAATTATCACTTTTTACCTACTATTCAAAGGAAGTTGACCAAGTGGATTAAGCTATATCACTTTCTCTCTCTCCCTTTCACTCAATTCAGTACACTCTCTCCCTCTCCACTCTTCTTCTTCATTTTCTTCCTCGTAGCCGAGAGCTCCCAACTGACCAGACTCGACCCGTCTCACTATTCCAACCATATCTCCTTCGTCCGATATCGGATTGAGGTAAAATCACCGCCAAATAAAATATTATCGTCTTTCCTTTCTAGGAAGGTATTATGAGCTTAATTTGACCCAATAGATCTTCCCATGGCTCGATTTTAGTGGACAAAGGTCCAGACGAGGCAGATTCTTACCAAGTTGGGGAAAGGTCTTCGTTTGACCACTTCAAGACTTCAAATTGCTTCAAATTTTCTGTGAGAATTTCTTAAACCATAGTAATTATGTTGGATGAGCTGAAGTGGTGAAATTGATTGAATTTAGAGGGGTAAACATAGCCATTTGGTGATGGCATTTTCGGGACAGAATCTGTCCGCCGATAGACCGATGAGGTTTAAGGCTGCTCGTGATCCTTTTTGACGTCAACTCGCTCTAAAATTCTTGGTAAGACATCTATAGACACATTATGACATGTTAGCAAGTTAAATTAATGGTAAATCAAAGTTTAGAGTTGAATTATGGACGGATTGAGGAGGAGAATAGTAGAACCGAATTCTGCCCTATTTCGATTTGAATAAACCGAACCTTTGAGGGCTGTTGGGGGTGTTTCCATGCCTTGAACTCATCGTTAGGACATCCTACAATTTTAATTGATATGTTAATGAGGTGTATGCTCCGTGAATTGACGATTGGAATAGAAAAATTGATCGATTGGTTGAATTTCTTTAGGTCGCGCCGCTGTCCTGTTTTGGACCAAGGGAACCGAATATTTAGAGAAGTCTTGGAGGGAATTTTATAGATTAAATTGAAAGGCAAGTGAATCCTAAACTTTTGCTAGGAAGTTAGGACACTACTGGATGGGTTTGGATGATACATTGATAAATTTGGGAGCCTATTGCGTTGATTGTTCATGATCGACTTAGATAACTGAGGTGCGAGTCGTGTGTGCTCTTGATTATAAGAAATTATAACTCTCATGGCTAAGTTGTTATTGTGTGCATTCGATTGACATGGATGCCGGTATGGTTAGGTGATATTTGGCCTTGAATGACGACTGTTTGAGAAATATGAATGAGTTGGCAAGAGAACAAACCATTAAATTGACTGTCTTGCGGTGTATTTGATATCACCTTGTGGGTGATTGACCTTGACATCTTGCATGATAATGATCCATTACTTATCTGATAAAGATTATAATCGATCATGAAGTTTCATAAGAGGGGAGTTTAATTTGTGAGCCTAAGCGCTTGTGGCACCCTAATGTGTCAAAACGCGGAGTCATCTTATATCCTGATGCATTATAACGCGGAATAAGTTTAGTACGTCTCAACGCGAGCATTATTATGGCATTTGAAACCTGAGGCATTTTATCGCGGGTTTGTGAATTTTATGGTCTAAGGCATATTGACGCAGGCTGAGCCTGAGGCGTATTAACACAGGCATAGCTATTTAAATGAGAATTGATATCCTGATGCGTCAGAACGTGGGATAGTCTTGATGCATGTCGACACAAATATCTAAGTGGTCTTTGGAACCTGATGTGTCAGAACACGAGTTGCCAATCGAGATTTGTGATTAGTTTGATGCGTATTGAGAAGGGCTTGGCCATTAAAATTGGACATTGTGATAAATTGAGAATACACTCTCGCTTATGGATTTAATACCGTGCTAGTATGAAACTTGGTTTTGATAATATGATTGTCCTTTAATGCCAGTTATATCGAGGTGCCCTGATGTTTGATTGTCATGTGTTGTTTTACCTGAAAAATCCCTACCTATTGTGTGTAAGATGTTGTCTGGGGGGGCTAACGGTCTGGTTTAGGTTTAAGGTGAGCTTGCTGAGATATATATATCTCATCCCAGTTGGGGCTTAACTTTTTTAGGTCCCAGGCAAAGGAAGCCCGAACTTGCCAAGGATTGGCCTTCAAGAAAGTAGTTGATCAAACGTATTTAAAATGTTGGGTAACCTTAGAGATTGTATATTGTTTGGTGGATGTAGAGCCTAAACCTTTAATTTTGACCATTGAAACAAGTGTATTATATATATTAGAGAAGTGATCTATTTATCCGTCCTAAGTCATCTTGATTTTATTTGTGTACAGAGTAGTTTCTTGCGTCCGCATGTATATGATTTGAGAACATGAGGGCCGAAAGATCCTGGATGGCACAGCTTGATTACGGCTAGTGGGATGTTCGCGGGCTCGTCAAGTTCAGGGCATGACACTCCCACTTTAGCCATATTAATTGAAATTGTATTGTATATGTGCATATTTATATTGGTCTAGAGATAATTCTCAATAGTCAATCCGATCCCATAAAATCTTAAGCACCGAACCATGGCAGTAACAGCATTAGAAGACAGAACCATCCATGATCACGAATATTCTTAACTTTACTGATATGGATTTGATATGGTAGTATGGCAATTGGATATAATCTCAAATAACAGAGACACCTTATATGTTATCCTCATTGTCAATCACCATTCTCTCACTTTATATGTCATAAAACCGGATTGTCACAAGAAAACATCTTTACGGTTTCAACAAACCAACATATAATTAACTATACTTTACATGTAACAAGACATATGCTTTTGGCTAAAAATAAATTGCTTAGCCATCACTTAAAGTTCACACGATTCCTTGATATTTTCACTTGATTTATGTATTCAACATCATTGTAATCATAAATGCTTTATTGCATGCAACAGAGTTTATACATACCTAACTGTTACAAAATGTAACAAATACAGATGTAAACTTTATTAGAGCAAATGCAGAAAACAGTTCCCACTGAACAACAGTATCTCATGATGCTTACTCAGCCCATCAATTAACATGTCATATCAACATTCCACGATATTTTTATGTCTACAACATGTTATCCAAATGTGTATGGGCAAAGATCTTTAATTAGTGAGTCTGTACCCTTATCATATGTGTAATAAGCTCTACTGTAGTGTCACCCTTACATCTGTTACCTTTATAGTAAAAAAATAAATCGATAGATGTTCAGACCCCTGAAACTTCTGCTGTCGTTAATAAACAATACTGCAAAGTTATAGTCACGATACAACTGTATGAATCATCCACAAAATTAAATACGGTCATCTCTTTAATGAGATTCCAGAGCCAAATAACCTGAGTAGCAGCTAAAAAACATACTATAAACTCTACTTTCTTGATCGTGAATTATATAGATTTCTTGTGACATTCTGAATTTCCTGTTATTTCGAGACCTTTGACTATAAGATATCTATCGAGATATTTCAGTTATGTCTCGTTCGGATCTGATCAATCTCGAGTCAATTAATCGAGAGGGAAAGGCTAACGCGCGATGAGGTACGTGGACCTAGGAAACTCGATTAGAAAACGGCACTTTGATCATAAGGATCCTCAAGGGAACGTTTAGAACCGAGGTCGATCTAAAACTGATTAAGGAAGGCATTGCTAGTGTTGTACGATTGGGACGCGGGTGATACCGCTTAACCAAAGTATAATTTGTAAAATTTTCCTAAATCAAATTGTGACGATCGTTGCCATCGAGGCTAGCGATAGACCCTCGCGATTACATGACTATCAAAGTTGCCGTAGTGTGAGTTATCCTAAGTATGATTAGAATCACAGAGTCCATACGCGTAACGTCTGCAAAAGCCACCCCTTAATTCGAGACAAACTGGAATTTCAATCGATGGAAAATCAATCATGAGATAGGATCTCGAAATTTGAAAATGGAAATGAGGGATTCCAACATTTGTTATGGATTGGACACCACCTCATCGAGGGTGAAAAATATCAGGAAAACGAAATTTTCAGACAAAAGTTGTGAAAAGATCATTTTGCCCTTGGAGAGTTAATCTTGCCTAATTGATTTGAGAAGGGTATTTTAGTCATGTAACAAATTTCCTTCCTCCCCAAGGCTACCAAAAAATATGAGGGGCAAAAGGGTCATTAGAGCTTGATATTATTGATTCAAAGACAAGTGTCATCACTTGGGTGAAGGTCATTAATTTCCCACTCACTTTTAATCTTCTAAAACCTTGACCTTGGTGGAATGCAACTTCATTTCATTTGCCATTTTCCCCAAAATTTCTTGAGCTACCTTCTTCTTCACCTTCATTTTGAGCTTTTTCCTCAAGAACAGAAAACTGTTTTGCCCAACCAGTTCTGTCCTCCCCATTCGGTCCATACGAGCGCCACCTCCGGTGACTTTTTGGCCTGCTGCCAACCAGCACAGGTTAGTTTAACCTGTCCTTGACAAGTTTTAATTAGTTTTGCGATTTTTATAGGTCTAATTAATTTATAGGAATTTTTGGAAGAAAACCGGATGGATTCTGAGCTAACTGAGAGAGGGCTACGGTTCACCCCCTTAGAAACTTCATTTGGCATCAAACATTTTATGAAAGTTACACGACATGTAGTACTATGTTCATAGGGTTGGGGCCGTTGATTGGGTTAAGTTTCGATTAGGTTTTGATGGTTGAATCGAGGTGGTTTTAAGAGCAAAATCTGACCCCCGATGAGACTGAGATGAAGTAAGCTGTTCAAAATTCTTAGGAGTGCTATTTAGCTTTGAATTTCATCGTGGAACTATATAACATGTTAATTGAGGTATTGGCAAGGGGAATTGGTGATAAATTGGAGCTTAAGATGATGCATGGGCTTTTAATGCATGAGGAAGCAGAATCGGTTATACTCTATTTTGGATTTGTGCAAACTGATTCTGTTGGGGGTTGTTTACGGGGTTATCATGCTCCAAATGTGTTGTTAAGGCATACTAGAAAGTTGGTTGAGGTGTTATTAAGGTGTATGATGGGTGGAGCTGAAGTTAGAAAAGATAATTGATTCAAATGATGAATTGTCGCTGAAGTATCTTGCTGCCCTGTTTTTGGACAGCGGCGTTTGGGGTTGAAGTCGGTCTTGAAAAGGGATCTTCGGTGGAAATTTGCTAATCGGAACGAAGGTGAGTGACCCCTAAGCCTATTTAAGGACATTTGGACGCGACTAGACGGTTTCCGTTGAGGAAACAATGAAATGATTGATTTGTTATACTTGAATAATTAAATTGATGACGTGCTCATTGATGCGCCTTGCTTGCCTATGTGGCGATATGATATTCAATTCTTAAATTGTGCTTTGCAACACAGCACGTTTGTTCCTCTTTGGTAAGCAATTGATTTGTGTTCTAATGCCTAAAAATCATCATGGTGATAATGTGATTAAATGTTTATCGTAATTATTCTTGACTGAGATTTGCTTTAGGAACTAGGCTAGCGAGCCGTGAGAACACATGATGGTGGCAAGTATCATGATGTGATGAGGGCTTGAGGCCAGTGACACCCTGATGCGATTTATCACGGGGTTGCAAGCTATGTACATCACGATGCATCTGAACGTGGGGTTGTGGTTGAAAGTGCATCATGATGCATCTGAACGCGGGATGAGAATTTTGGCCTGTTGACTTGAGCTTAGTAATAAGCTGTTAAACCTGATGTGTTTGAACGTGGGTTTATTGATCTGGACAGCCTGAGGCGTCTGAACGCAGGCTAGTCCTTAGAAGTTTGAAAGAGTGGATGAATTCCTTTCTAATTCACGTGACGATGAAAATGATTGTAAGCATGTACTAAAGCTTGGTCACTTTAGTTTACCTAGAGTTGATGTCATATCTTGCTTTAACAAATAATATGCGTTGCTTTGTTTGCTTTGGTCTGGTAGGACAGATGACCTAGGTAGGGTTAGGCTAGCTTGTTAAGACGTAAGTCTCACCCTGTCGTGGGATCTCTCTTTTTCCAGATCCTAAGCCCCAAGCTCAAAAGATGTTGTCGATCCGTCTTGACGACCCAAAGGAGATGACAGCTTATTTTGAGGAATTTCTAGATATACAAGTACGGTTTATATTAGGAGGAGTACGGTAGTTTGGGTCGACGATGGAGGTAAGCATTGGAAGCCGCATCGTTTTGAGGCTTAGTTTAGGAGGACCGGAGCAGTTACCGCTAGTCCGCTAAAGACTCATGAGGTTCCTAAATGTGTTTTACCATCTTGGTGTCATCCGACTCGAAACGAGATCGAGGTAGAGGGTTCAGTGGTAGGTTCGAAGAACATTCCAGAGGAGGCCCTGGCAAGAGAAGAGAACATTGAAGTAATTGAGATTTCAGACTCTGAAGACGATTTAGAAGAAAAGACAATAGAAGTCCGATCGAAGACATTCTCAGATTATGATCCTGAGGCGGACCTAAGCCAAGATAAAGACGGTAGTACCACTTAGGGAGTTTGATGTCTTAGAACCGCCTGCGTGGTTGTTTCCTTTTCTGGAAGCTCTTAGCCTTTTCTGACAAGGGGTTTAATAGTTACCTTTTTGGTCGACCTTGCTCCTCGGTAACCCTAGCTTTAGGTTGTTAAATGACCCCTTGCTTTTTTGTACAAACTCATCTTTCAGGTTTATGTAAATGTCTTTTATTATCTTGCATCTTATTCTTCGTTTTATTTTTGTTTGGAGGTGTATCTATTTTTGCTTTTCCCCTTCCGCATACGTGTCTCATTTCACTGGCCCATTTGAATAGTATCCTGGGTTGAGTTTACGGCCTAAGTGGATGTGACGTCTTTGAAAGAAAGGCGGGGCGTGACATCCTAATTGAGGATTGGAGTAATAAAGAGAAATGAGATTCTAGACGATGAGGTAGCGAGATTGGAAGGTGTCCGTTAGTGTTAAATAAGAAATGATTGTCATATGAATTGGCACATGTGGTTGGCATCATGAAAGTGGTCTAGTTGTGATGATTAGATAGTGACCAAGCTTCGTACTTGGCTTGTGTATTGATTGTGGATGCTTGCTTAATGAAATATTGAGTGTTGTGTTTGAAATTGAAGCATGATTGTACGTTTCTAATTATTGTGCTCTTGAGAATGACTGGGTGAATGGTTGCATTAGTGTGAGTGCTGCTTGTTGTGTAGCATAAAATCACTGGACTTCTGTAGAAGAGCTAAGTCATTAATTCCGTTGTGGAATAAAGTGGTACAAGTAGTATAAGGATGAACAACCAACCTGGAAGACGTGGGAGACCTAGAGGTGAGCTTCTAGTTCGAGACCGCCTATAGTAGAGAACCTTGGAATGGGTGAAGTCTTGAGAGCTTTGGAACGAATTGGAGATTTGATGGATAGACAAACTCAAGATAGAGACGCCGCCATTACTCGGGCTGTGGGAGCTGCCTTGGCTGCTGTAAATGTGACGACTGGTAATAATGTGGGTAGTGGAGTTAACACGAGCATTGGCTAGGGCGTTGAAGCAGGTAATGCTCGAGTGAATGAGATAAGTGGTCAAGGTGTGGAGGTAGGTAATGCATCAGGTAATGAGCTTGTGACTAGACAAATGGGATGGCAATTTGAACATTTTGTGAAGTTAAAGCCACTCCAGTTTAATGGTACGGGTGATCCAGAGTTGGCACCTAGATTGATAGAAAAGCTCGAGAAAATCTTTGGGGTTCTACGATGTAGTGATGAGGAAAAAGTACTTTTGGCGGTTTACCAACTGGAAGGTACCGCAAATGACTGGTGGAATGATACAAAGGATGGGGTATTTCCTGAGGGTATTGCCCTGAATTGGGTTGCTTTTACTGTTGTCTTCAACGATAAGTATTTCTCGGAGACTGCGCAAAAAAGGAAACTAATGGAATTTCAGAATTTGCGTCAAAATCACATGACGGTAGATCAATATGAGGTTGAATTTGCTAGGTTGTTGAGATACGCGTCACGGTATGTGGAAGACTCGGTAGGGAAGGCGAGGAGATTTCGAGAAGGGTTACGACCAGACCTTCGTAGTCAAATGATAGCTTTAAATTTAAGAACGTACAAAGAAGTATATGAACGGGGACAAATGATTGAGAGAGACCTGAGATAGAGAAATGCCGCATCTGGATTGCGGTTCAGCTCATTTCGAGACAATCGCTAATTTGGTAAGATACCAATGACCAATAATAGACGTTTTATTCCACCCACAAGGAAGAATATTGGGAAGACGCCGCACTAGTCCAACTTGAACTGTCGTCTTTGCGGGAGGAAGCATGGGAGTGGACCTTGCCCGACTAGAATGAGAGCATGCTTTAAGTGTGGTCAGCTGGGCCATTAGCTGAAAAATTGTCCCAACCAAATTCAAGGACCTAGATTTCAAGGACCATAACCACAAGTAGGACCCTCGGCTACTACCCCACAGAATGAATTGAATAGACCGTTGGCTCAAGGGCAAGTGTATGATGTGGCGCAAGGCGAAGCGGAGAACGCGCCTGGTGTGGTCACAGGTATGATTTATTTGAATGACCAAGCTACTTATGCCTTATTTGACCTTGGAGCTTCGCATTCTTTTGTGTCTGCTCAATTTGTTGATATAGTAGATTTGGATTTGAAACCATTGAATATGAGATTGCATATTACTACTCCGCTACAAGATAATGTGATAGTTTCATTAGGCTATACGGATTGTAAGATAGCTTTTGGTGGTAGAGAGGAAAAGATAGATTTGGCAATGCTACCTATGTTTGACTTTGATGTGATCGTTGGGATGGACTAGCTAAGTAAACAAATGGCTATGGTGGATTGTGATGATGGAATAGTTTGTTTTTCTCCGGATGGTCACCCTAGTTTTGAATTCAAGGGAAATCGTGGACGAATTTCCATGCCTTTGGTTTCGTCACTAGAAGCGACAAAGTTGTTAGATGAGGGATGCCAAGCTTATTTGGTTGTGGTAGTTGATACGACGGTTGGGGAGCCGAATTGAAAAATATAGCGGTGGTGTGTAAATTTCCAGATGTCTTTCCTCAAGAATTGCCTGGATTACCACCCGAGCGAAAACTTGAATTTGTAATTGAGTTAGCTCCTAGGACGAAGCCAATTTCAAAGGCACCTTATAGGATGGCCTATCGAAATTAAAAGAGCTGAAAGTGCAAATGCAAGAGTTGTTAGATAAAGGGTTCATTAGACCGAGTGCGTCGCCATGAGGTGAACCAGTGTTATTTGTGAGGAAGAAAGATGGATCATTGCGCTTGTGTATTGATTATAGGCAATTGAACCAAGTGACTATTAAGAACAAATATCCGTTGCCAAGGATTGACGATCTATTTGACCAGTTGCAGGGGGTTTCGGTATTCTCTAAGATAGATTTGAGAACGAGATACCATCAGTTAAGAATTAAGAAAGAATATATTCCAAAGACGGCTTTTAGAACGAGATATGGGCACTATGAATTTACAGTGATGCCTTTTGGGTTGACTAATGCTTCAGCAGCATTTATGGACATGATGCACCTGGTGTTTAAGGAATACCTTGATCGTTTTGTAATTGTCTTTATTGATGACATTTTGATTTACTCGAGGAGTAAGGAAGAGCACGAAAAGCACTTGAGAACCGTCCTGCAAACTCTGAGGGAACACTTACTTATGTCAAATTTAATAAGTGTGAATTTTGGTTGAATAAAGGGACATTTCTTGGCCATGTGGTATCCGGAGAAGGAATCTCTGCAGACCTTACAAAGATCGAGGCGGTGATAAATTGGCCTAGACCTACGACAGTTACGGAAGTTCAGAGTTTTCTAGGATTAGTCGACTACTACAGACTCTTTGTAGAAAAGTTCTCGTCTATAGCTATGCCATTGACGCAGCTAACTAAGAAGCATACGAAGTTTGAATGAACTGATAAATAGGAAAGGAGTTTTCGGGAGCTTAAGCAATGTTTGACAACGGCACCGGTACTTACGATCCCCCTTGGACCTAGAGGCTTTGAGATATACAGTGATGCTTCGTTAAAAGGATTGGGATGTATACTTATGCAACACGGAAGGGTAGTAGCGCATGCTTTGCGACAATTAAGACCCCACGAAATGAATTATCCGACACATGACTTGGAGTTGGCTGTGATTGTTTTTGCTTTAAAAATTTGGAGGCATTATTTATGCGGTGAAAAGTTTCAAATTTATACGGACCATCAGAGTTTAAAGTATTTATTTTCCCAGAGAAAATTGAACACGAGAAAACGTCAATGGATGGAATTGCTTAAAGATTATGATTGCGATATTTTGTACCATCTTGCTGATGAGCTTAGTTGAAAATCTAGTATGGCGCATTTAATAGTTAAAGGATGGTCAGTGCTGGAAAAATTAAGAGACTCTGAGTTTAAGTTGGAAGTGAGCCAGCTGTCGAGTTTGATAGCGACCTTGAGAATTAACCAGAGATACAAGAAAGGATAAAAGTCTTACAGTCTACAGATCCAAAGATTCAGAAAATTCTTATTATGGATACGACAAAGTGGAAAGCCGAATTTCATGTATCTGAGGACGAAATTTTAAGGTTCTATGGATGTCTTTGTGAACCTAATGATAAAGCACTTACAGAGAGAATTTTGTCCGAGACTCATCGAAGCAATTACAGCATCCACCTAGGTAGTATGAAAATGTATCAGAACTTACGTCAACATTATTGGTGGAACGGAACAAAAGTGGACATGGCTAAATATATAGCAAAGTGTTTGACGTGTCAACAGGTAAAAGCTTAGCATTGCAAGCCTAGAGGATTGCTACAACCCTTGAAAATTCCGGAATGAAAATGGGAACACGTAACAATGAACTTTGTTATGGGTTTGTCGTGAAGTCAGAGAGGACATGATTCGATCTGGGTAGTCGTGGACAGATTAACCAAGTCTGCACACTTTATTCTTATGAGAAAGGACTTTGCGATGGATAAATACGCCGAAGTATATATGCGCCAAATTGTACGAATTCATAGAGTGCCTATAACAATTACGTCGGATCGAGATCCTAAATTTACAGCAAATTTCTGGAAGAGCCTTCAGGATGCCTTGAGAACCAGATTGCAGTTCAGTATGGCGTATCATCCGCAAATAGATGGGCAGTCGGAGAGGACAATTCAGACGTTCGAGGACATGTTACAAGCCTGTGTGTTAGATTTTAAAGGTGGATGAGAAGGTCACTTGCATCTAGTGGAGTTTTCATATAATAACAGCTATCGACAAAATATTGGAATGGCTCCTTTTGAAGCACTTTATGGCAGAACTTGTAGATCTCCTTTGTGCTGGGATGAAGTGGGAGAAAGGAGTATTACAGGCCAAAAGTTGGTGGAATAGTCCGTTGAGGTAGTAAAGATAATTAGAGAAAGGTTGAAAATAGCACAAAGTCACTAGAAAAGTTATGCCGATAAAAGACGCAAGCCATTAGAGTTTCAAGTTGGGGAATCATGTTTTCCTCAAGATATCTCCAATGCAAGGCATATCTCGATTTGGAAAGAAAGGAAAGTTGAGTCCGAGATATGTAGGTTCATTCGAAATTCTAGAACGGATTGGAACATTGGCTTATAGGCTTGCCTTACCGCCGAGTTTGTCTTAGGTACATAATGTGTTTCATGTGTCTATGTTGAGGAAGTACGAACCAAACCCGACACATATTTTGGATTATGAAACTATAAAAGTGGACGACAAAGTGTCGTACGTGGAAAAGCCAGTCAGGATCGAAGACCGAAAGGAGCAAGTTTTGAGAACTAAGACCATTCCATTGGTCAAAGTAATATAGGAGCACCATGAAACTGAAGACGCTATGTGGGAGAATGAAGAAGCGATGAGGCGTCAGTACCCCAATTTGTTTGAGTAGCTAGATTGTAATAAATTTCAAGCACAAAATTTTTTATAAGGGGGGAAGAGTTGTGATATTCTGAATTTTCTGTTATTTCGAGACCTTTAACTGTAAGATATCTATCGAGATATTTAAGTTATGTCGCGCTTGGATCTGATTAATCTCGAATCAATTAACCGAAGGGGAAAGGCTAACGATCGATGAGGTACGTGGACTTAGGAAACTTGATTAGAAAACGGCATTTTGACCATAAGGATCGTCATAAGGATCGTCAAGGGAACATTTAGAACCTAGGCCGATCTAAAAACGATGAAGGAAGGCATTGCTAGTATTGTACGATTGGGACGCGGGTGATACCGCTTAACCAAAATATAATTTGCAAAATTTTCATAAATCGAATTGTGACGATCGTTGGCGTCGGGGCTAGTGATAGACCCTCGCGATTACATGACTATCAAAGTTGCCGTAGTTTGAGTTATCCTAAGTGTGATGAGAATCACAGAGTCGATACGCATAATGTCCGCAAGAGCCACCCGTTAATTTGAGACAAATTGAAATTTCGATCCATGGAAAATTGATCATGGGATAGGATCTCAAAATTTGAAATTGGAAATGAGGGTTTCCAACATTTGTTATGGATTGCACGCCGCCTTATCGATGGTGAAAAATGTTAGGAAAACGAAATTTTGGACAAAAGGTGTGAAAAGATCATTTTGCCCTTGGAGACTTAACATTGCCTAATTAATTTGAGAATGATATTTTGGTCATTTAACAAATTTCTTTCCTCCCCAAGGCTGTCGAAAAATCTGAGGAGCAAGAAGGTCATTAGAGCTTGATATTATTGATTCAAAGACAAGTGTCATTACTTGAGTGAAGGTCATTAATTTTCCACTCAATTTTAATCTTCTAGAACCATGACCGTGGTGGAATGAAACCTCATTTCATATGTCATTTTCCTCAAAATTTCGTGAGACACCTTCTTCTTCACCTTCATTTTGAGCTTTTTCCTCAAGAACAGCAAACTACTCTGCCCGACCAGTTCTACCCGCCCCGTTCGATCCTTATGAGCGCCACCTCTGGTGACTTTTTGGTTGGCCTCCAACTACCATAGGTTAGTTTAACCTGTCCTTGACAAGTTCTAATTGGCTTTGTGATGTTTGGAGGTCTGGTTAATTTATAGGGATTTTTGGAAGAAAATCGGACGGATTTTGAGCTAACTGAGAGAGGGCTACGGTTAACCCACCCCCTTAGAGACTTCATTTGGCTCCAAACTTTTTATAGAAGTTACATGACATGTATTACTATGTTCACTAAGTTGGGGCCATTGATTGGGATAAGTTTCAATTAGGTTTCGATGGTTAAATCGAGGTGGTTTTAAGAGCAAAATCTGACCGCCGATGGGACTGAGATGAAGTGAGCTATTCGAAATTCTTAGGAGTGCTATTTAGCTTTGAATTTCATCATGGGACTATATAACATGTTTATTGAGGTTTTAGTAAGAGGAATTGGTGATAAATTGAAGCTTAAGATGATGCATGGGCTATTTAATGCATGAGGAAGCAGAATCGGTTCTACTCTGTTTTGGATTTGTGCAAACCGGTTCTGTTGGGGGTTGTTTACGGGGTTATCAGGCTCTAAATGTGTTGTTAAGGCATACTAGAATGTTGGTTGAGGTGTTATTGAGGTGTATAATGGGTGGAGTTGAAGTTAGAAAAGATAATTAATTGAAACGACGAATTGTCACTGAAGTATCTTGCTGCCTTGTTTTTGGATAGCGGTGTTTATGGTTAAAGCCGGTCTTGACAAGGGATCTTCCACGGAAATTTGCTAACCAAAATGAAGGTGAGTAACCCCTAAAACTATTTAAGAACATTTGGACGCGACTAGATGATTTCCGCTAAGGAAACGATGAAATGATTGATTTGTTATGCTTCAATGATTAAATTGATAACGTGCTCATTGATGCGCCTTGCTTGCCTATGTGGCGGTATGATATTCGATTCTTAAATTCTGCTTTGCGACACGGCACGTTTGTTCCTCTTTGGTAAGTAATTGATTTGTGTTCTAATGCCTAAAAATTCTCATGGTGATAATGTGATTAAATGTTTATCGTAATGATTCTTGACTGAGATTTGCTTGAGGAATTGGGCTAGCGAGCTGTGAGAACACATGAATGGTGGCAAGTATCGTGTTGAGATGAAGGCTTGAGGCCAATGACACCCTGATGCGATTTATCGCGGGGTTGCAAGCTATGTACACCATGATGTGTCTGAATGTGGGGTTGTGGTTGAAAGTACATCCTGATGCGTCTGAACGTGGGATGAGAATTTTGGCCTGTCGACATGAGCTTGGTGATAAGCTGTTAAACCTGATGCGTTTGAATGCAGGTTTTTTGATCGGGATAGCTTGAGGCATCTGAACGCGGGCTAGTCCCTGGAAGTTTGAAAGAGGGGGTGAATTTCTTTCTAATTCACGTGATGATGAAAATGATTGCAAGCTAGTACGAAAGCTTGGTCACTCTATGCTAGTTTACCATGAGTTGATGCCATGTCTTGCTTTACCAAATGAAATGCGTTGCTTTGTTTGCTTTGGTCTGGTGGGACGGATGGCCTAGGTAGGGTTAGGCTAGCTTGCTGAGACGTAAGTCTCAACCCGTCATAGGATCTCTCTTTTTCTAGATCCCAAGCCCTATAGATGCTGCCGATCCATCTTGGCGACCCAAGGAGATGACAACTTATTTTGAGGAATTTCCAAATAGACAAGATATGGTTTATATTAGAAATAGTATAGTAGTTTGGGTCGACGAGGGAAGTGAGCACTGGAAGCCACAACGTTTTGAGACTTGGTTCAGAAGGATCGGAGCAATTACCACTGGTCCACTGAAGACTCATGAGGTTCCTAAACGTGTTGTACCATCTTCGTGTCATCCGACTCGAGATGAGATCGAGGTAGAGGGTTCAGTTGTAGGTTCTAGAAACATTCCAGAGGAGATAGGCAAGAGAAGAGAACTATAAAGTAATTGAGATTTCGAGCTCTGAAGACGATTTAGAAGAAGACACAATAGAAGTTCGATCGGAGACGTTATTAGATTATGATACTGAGGCGAACCTGAGCCAAGATGAAGACAGTAGTACCACTTAGGGAGTTTGATGTCTTAGGACCGCCTGCGTGGTTGTTTCCTTTTCTGAAAGCTCTTAGCCTTTTTAGACAATGGGTTTAACAGTTACATTTTTGGTCGACCCTGATCCTCGGTAACCTTAGCTTTAGGTTGTTAAATGACCCCTGGCTTTTTTGTACAAACTCATCTTTCAGGTTTATGTAAATGTCTTTTATTATCCCGCGTCTTATTCTTTGTTTTATTTTTGTTTGGAGGTGTATCTATTTTTCTTTTCCCCTTCCGCGTGCATGTCTCATTTCATTAGGCCATTTGAATAGTATCCTGAATTGAGTTTACGGCCTAAGTGGATGTGACATCTTTGAAAGAAAAGCGAGGCGTGACATTTATGTTTACGCTTTTCTAGTGCTCTGCACTTCTCTTTAGATATTTAAATGTCTAAAATTGTCAACTTCACATCATCTTGACGGTTAACAAAGTTTGAATCTGAATGCCTTACTAACTGCAGATCTTAAATATGTTTGTAAATTAGCATGTAGCCTTTTGTCCTACTTAAGTATCTGGAAACTGATGTTTTTAAGTGCACCATGATATGGTACATTCTTTATTTAGGTTTTCTTCATAACTTTATGAAGATATGCGACAAATTCAGTCTATTGTTCTTAATGACGGGAGTAATTCTTGACTTGCAGCACTTTATTTTGAATACAATTAATGTATGTCCTCTAGAATCAACCCAATATGTGGCAAGAACGATCCATATATATCTCAATGCCTAGGACAAAATACTCCTTATCAATCATGTCAAAATGCTTTGACAATGTTTATTTCACCTTATGCGGTAATTTAAGTAACCTACTTTCAAGCAAGATATCGTCTATATAGGACACAAGGAAAACAAATTCCTCCCACCGATCTTGTAGTATATACTAATTTACTTTGTTCTTAACAGAACAGAATATAACAACAATACTATGAAGCTTCAAGCAACAATTGTCGAAAAGTTCACTTAAACCCATAAAATAGATTTTTCAGTCTAGAATACCCATGAATATATTCAAACTTTATTCCATGGTATTATATAGGATTTATCTTTCTATACACACAAGTTTATCCGAATCATCTACTGCAAAACCTTCGAGTTACATAAAAAATAATTTCAAATTAAGATATCCAATCCAAATTAAGATCTCCAATCCAAAAGAAGTTTCAATATCTATATAATAAAACTCCTTATTATAATTAGCTATTAATGTCTTAATCACTCTGAAAATCTTTATGAGAGACTAAATAAAAATTATTTTAAGTTTACTCGTTCTTAAAAAATTTGGCTGCCGGTCTATCTTTAAACTTCTTAAATAAAGCACTGATTAAAAAGTAATCAGATATAATAACTTTAAACTTTGATTTGGAGTCCTTTTAAGTTTTGTACATCCAATTGCAGCAGATGGGCTTGTAACCTTGAGGCATGCTAATAAGTTTTCAAATACCGTATGTTTCACAGTCTGTATCTCATCTACTATGAACCCAACCACTGTTCTAATAATGAACAAGAAATAGCAGCTATATAAATTACTAGGTCAATTACATAGTCAGTTTTGCAGCGATGCCCTTTTAGGGTTATTTAGCTATCTGTAATTTCACAATTCTTGTTCCTTTTTTGGGATGATAAGTTAATACCCCTTTAAATGAACTGGGTAAGGTACGAAATAAAATTGAATGGTTCTGAAATCCAACTTATCCAATGTTCGATTATGTAACTTTATTTCTGCATGGACACCCCAAACCTTAATATGGTTCAAACTAGATTAACGTCCAATCTATATCTCAAAAAAAATCAATGAAATAGTTTTGATAGAAATATGATGGGTTATTTTCAAAGTTTTACCCCACAAAAATTGATTTTACAAGTCATACTCTTCATCATATCCATATGGTGTGATTTTGCCTTTTGACCACACATTTCTATTCAAGAACATCAAGAATAGCAAACTAAGTCACTACCCAAGTATCTTTTTAAGTATTCAATAAAATGGCTTTTTAAAGCTATCCAACATTACCATGTCAATTATGATACTCATCACTTCGATCAAATTTGACATTTTTTTAAAGTTTATTGACTATAGTTAGAAAAATGTTGAACTTGTCACAAAAATTAAGCCATTCTTTAATCAAGTACGAACACATATAAAGAAAAATCATCATTTAGATGTGATAAAAGAAAAATCTACACAATATTGTCATATAGGATCCACTTACACCAGTATAAATGATCTTTAATAAGTCATAATTATCGACTATAGTTTCATTATTTATCTTAGTTATCTTACCTCTGCTTCAATCTACGCATATGTTTAGGTCCCTTTTAAGAGTGAGCAGAATGCTTGCTTTTATCAGTCTTTTCACTCTTTCTTTACTGAAGTGACCAAGAAATTTATTCCATAATGCGCATGATTGTTCCTTAGGCAAAGATCTTTTACAAACGACGTTTCAGCTGTATAAGTGACGTATAATTTATTGGGAGATAAACATAATCTGTACACTCCATTAGACATAGAGTAGTACTCAACTTTATTTTAATTAAAAGAAATAGTAATTATTTTATTTGAAATCTCAAAAGAGTAACTACACATGTCCAAACTTGATGCGAAAAATAAATTTCGTCTTTAAGGAGAGTATATAAAATATATTTTTTATTGTCATATTAAAACCAAAATCTGAAATGACATTCCTATCAATTCAACATCAGCTTTATAGTTGTTTTTATAGTGAGCTTGATTCATCCTGATTCGGCATCTTTCAGTTTATGGATTCCTATATGGTGAACGCAACATAATATGTTGCACCACTATCTAGCCATCATAAACCAGATGAGACTTTAGATAGAATAAATTGACAAACCAACACCAAAGAGTCATTACTTTATACTCATATTTTGATAACCAAGTTTTTGTATTAACTATAGCCTTTCTTATGTAACTGTTCTTCTTATAAAAGAAGTAGAAGTTACCATCCTTTTCAAAGAATGCTTTCAATTGACCCAAATGGTCAGTATGACTGGTGGTTTATTATTTCTTTATGAGTATGATTTCAGAACCATTCAATATGCAATTCCACCAACTTGAAGACGTACTCTTTAATCTTAATAGAACCATCACAATCTTAATATAACCATCACACCTGATATTGAGGAGTCATTACAGATATGTATCATTCTTAGTAATATATGAGATATAATTTCAAAACCTTCAAGGCTTCCTTCATTTATTTAACAGTACAGTTAACTGGCAAAACACTTTTCAAGTGTTATTTAATAGATTGCTTTATATCAAACAAGTGAATCTAACGCTCTTTACCCAATAAGCATAGAATGCTTTTGAAAGTTCTCACTAATAAAACTGAGAACTAGGGGGTCTTTCTTGACAAGAGCAATACAAATATTTGCTAATACTTCAAAACAGAAAATCCTCATTCAATTCTAAAAAATTGAACCCGTATGAATCTCAATTCTCAATGTTAACAGAGTTGTCGTTCACAAAAATGGTGACTGAAAAAATAATCAATATTTTCAATTAGCAAAACGTGAAATTTCACCTTGAGAGATACATACATCATCATATAATCACCTTTGGGCAAAAAACACTATATGCAATTGTATACTCCCTACATTACAGTGGCCATGAGAATTTATTTCAATTTTCGTTAATCACCACCTTTAGGTGTACGACATCACTTAGACTAATCAATCCTCAACTATATGATGTACATGTAACCCTCCATGCAAGAATACGCAATTACATAGGAGACATCTCAATACTTTATAAAATGTTCTTTATTAAACTCAATCAAGTGTGCCACTTTGGCGGTCACAACCCAATTGAGTTTATGTAAATTTGGGATATAAATTTTATATTTCACATTTACCGTATGCACATAATTTCAGAAATTAGGGGCAATCATCCACAAAATTACATGTCGCTAATTTACATTGATACACTCGGCAATACATGGCAAACCATATATTTGTATTGACAAATCCTACTACACATATCTATATGTGGTACTTACATGTGAGCTAGCACTTGTATTTCATAAAACCATAGAGAAATACCTAGAAATACGCAAAAATACCCCAAAATATACACATATTTATAATTTCATAGGTATTTTTCATCCATAAAAGTATCAAATGTCACGCCCCGCGCCCTAAGCACGAGCGTGCGACTTCTTGCAAGCATAAATTATCTCTCGAGGTCTCAGGATTCACATACAAGTCGAGAGATATATCACAGAACAAGTATGCGGAAGCGACGATATAAAAACTCCTCCGTACAAAAATAAAATGGGACTTGGGTAATGAAAGTACCAATAATACATAAACTTCTGATTATCCAAATATGGCACGACCGCTAAACATACTAGTCACTAGGGTGGCAGGGCTAACCCAAAATACAATCTATCTACACTCGAAAAGGGACAAGCATCAAGGTCGTTATCAAAATATCAGACGGGGAAAGCAGAATCTCCTAAGTCGAGCTACTGGAGTCATCGGTCTCCTGCGCCTCCTCAGTGGGCTCATACTCAGAGAAGATCTCCGAGCAAACCTCTACAGTGTCCTCCATGGTCTCGTCAGCAGACGGCTCCACCAGGTCATCCTTTGTAGCCTCGACCACTATAACCTCCTCGGTGTCTTCCAAGGTCGGAGCCCTCTCAGGACCAATCCTCGAACCAGCGACAAACCCATCGCCCTCCACTGAATCCCAGGTGGGGTGACACCAACTAGGGATTACTCCATGAGGCACCTCACTGGGCTTCAGTGGCCTCATGGATACACCCTCCACCTTCCGGAACCATGCCTCATACCTATGAGGTTTCTAACTTCTACCACTCTCGTCTACCCATACGACTGTACATTTTCTAACATAAATAGTCCCCTGCCCGTCAGGGAACTCATCAAAATAAACCGACATCTCCTTGGGGTCGCCAAACTTGATGGGCCACATCCTCAAGGCTTAGGATCTGTAAAGAAAGGGGTCCCACAACGGGGTGAGATATACATCTCAGTAAGGTAGGTTTTATCCCTAGGTTAGGCTGACAGTCCACTCAGGCAGATGCAAACACCAGCACTTCATACAAATAAACACATGAGGCATTTAACTATCAATAACAACACACAGATGTCAGGCACGCAGTCATGGCATCATAACACATCAATAGGATCATGCACACATTGCCATATCAAATCACCACTTCCACCCTTTCAGCCTGCCTCACTTTCATGCCCGCGTTTAAAACGCCTCAGGCTCGGTCCACGTAAACACATCAGACCGTTTCATTGACAAACCCGCATAAACACATCAAGTTTTCAATGTTACTCCAGGCCTATGTCGACACATCATAACTCTGTCCCGTGTTTCAACGCATCAAGACTATGGCCTTCTCAACCCCTTATTTTATACGCATCAGGGTGTCATTCAATTCCAACCCCGCGTCTCAAGGCATTCATCATACCACTCCACGTCTCATACGCCTCAGGGTATTACCACGCCTCAGACATGCCATAATTTCAATTCAATTGATTCACACAAGGCTAAGTGCAAACTCATGCATAAACAACACGCCTGTGGCATGCAAGACGATTCAATTGACATTCAAACATGGTAGTCAACTCAAGACACAAGCATTGGCACACATTCAAGTCCTCTATACCATTCTAGGACGCAAAATGGGTCATTACGTTATAAACCTCCCAAAGTTGATCCATTCACACACAAATCGTCCAATCGAGTCCAATCCTCCTATCAAAGGTTTAGGATTCCCCTTACCTCAAGCTTAATACCACAAAATCGTCTTCTCAAGCACCTCAACAATTTGGTCCTAATGATCCAAGGTCAAGTCCACCGCGCAACCTAAGGAAATTTCATCCTACCGTCAATTTTTCTTGCCCAATTCGTCAATCTATGGAACACAAACCTTATCGACATGTTCATCAATGTCACGCCCCGAACCTGGCGAGCACGCGAACATCTCACCAAGCTATTCCTTTATGAAAGTCTTCTAGGATCTTTCGACTCACAATACATATAATTCAATTTACAAGCGAAAGCTTTAGTCATCTCCACTCCAAACAATAAAACAAATGACTAGGGAAAAATAGTAGTGATTCCTTTTTACAATCGCAAAATAGAATACAATCCATATGTTCACAAAATATCTTGTACTCATCCACTTCTTACTCCCACGAATGTCAATCATTGAACTTACTGATGCTCCATCTCCTAAAACTTGAAGAAAATGTTAATCCCCAACGGGGTGAGATACACATCTCAGTAAAAAAGTCCTAACCCAAGGTTTGGCCGACCATCCACTCAGGCAGTCATCTATCCTAATATTCCAAACTCATAAACACACAGGCACATACAAATAAGATGATGACACACAGATGACAAGCATGCAGTTGTGACCTCATATCACACTTAGATGATCTTGCACACCTCGTCCTGCCACTTCACCACAACCATCTCTTCCTGCTTGCCTCAATCTCATGCCCGCGATTAAATCGCATCAGGTTCAGTCCGCGTAAATGCATCAAACCGTCAATGACAACTCGCGTAAACGCATCAAGTTCCAATGATTCTCCATGCTAGTTCACACATTTCATATCTCTTTCTCGCGATTAGATCGCATCAGGACCGTGGTCATCTCAACCCCACGATTAGATCGCATCAGGGTGCCTCACAATTTCAACCCCGCGATTAGATCTCATCAGGGTGCCACACAACCTCTACCCCGTACCTCAGCGCCTCAGGGTATCAACCACATCACCCCGCGTCTCATACACATTAGGGTCTCACCTCGCCTCCGTCATGCCCCCATCACAACTCTTGCACACAAGGTCAAGTGCAAATCATGCATTAACAATGCATCCATGGCATGCAAGGTAATTCAAATGCACGTTCAGATGTGGCAAATTACTCGGGGCACAAGCATAAATAAGCAATTGAAACATCTAAACTCTTCTAGCATACACGAGTATCAGTCATCTTGAAATCCCTCACAATTCAATCAAACTATCGTCCGACTCACCCAATTGAGTCCAATCTTCCTATCTTAAGTTTAAGATTCCCTTACCTTGAGTTTGATACCACAAAAATTCTCTTCTTGATCCTCAAAGATTTGGCCTCCAATGGTCCAAGACCAATCTCACCGCGCAACCTAGAATTTCCAATCAATTCATCAATTTCTTTGGCCAATTTACTAATCCATGAACCATAAACCTCCATAACATTATCCTCATCATTCTAGCATGCCTTAATCACCAATTTGAGGCTCTAAACTAATGGCCATCAACCTCCATAGGTTCGGCCTTGCACAAAACCGAACCGGTTCTTCTCGATTCCGTGCAAACCGAGCTTGTCCAGTCCTAAATCAACTCTCAATCCATCATTAATCACTACCCTACCTCTTAACATGTCTATCTAAGGATCTAAGGGTCTCTCCATGAGTTTGAGGTCGAGTCGTCGCCAGAATTCTGTCAAGAGTCGCCGGTTCCTCCAAGATCAGTAACCGACAGATTTTGTCCAAAGTTCACAAGACCTATGCGAGGTCAAAAATTCATCAAATCAAGCTCAACTTTCTACCACAGATAGATATACATGTCTCCTAGATATCCACAAAATTTGGCCTGAAGATTCCAACATTTCGGCCTCCTAAGGGGTCAGAAACTTGGCCTACCTCAGATTGGGTCAGTTTTCGTCAGGTTTCGGGGAAATGCTTGGCCGGAGCTCTTCGGTGATCCAAATGGCTTGCTTCCAGTTCGAGGAGGTCGAAAAGAGGTGGGGCTAGGAGTGTGTGGTCGGCCAGAGTCCAAGTGATGGCCGGAGGTGAGCGTCAAAACGGCCGAATGGCACGAGCAGGATTGGTCGCAGTCGAGCAGAAAATAAGGAAGAAGAAGAAGAAGCTGTCGGTGGTTCTTGGGGGTTCTATGGCTGGTCATGTGAGGTGAGAGAGAGAGGAAAGAAGACTATATACATCTCACAAGTCAATGGTTGAATGGTAGGTGGTGTAAAGTAGATTTGACTACTCTTTTGCCCATCCATTGACACTTGTCCTCAATGTCATTCAAGCTTGATCCAATGGCCCATATTCATCCTAGTTTTCAGAAGCTATGGGGGGAGGGATAAAGTCCAAAATGCCCTTCCTTCATTGCATGGGCAAGGCTTAAGCTAGAGGGGCAAAATGGTAATTTCACCCTCGACGTTCGAAACGTTGTTTTTCTCGTTCCAATAATCTTCGATAGGGTGACGGCCAATCTGAATATAACGTTGAAATTCTTGATTCTCCATTTTTAATTTTCAAGACTCGTTTCTAATGATTTCCTTTATTAGACGTGATTCCAGTTTATCCCGAATCGACGAGCGACTTTTGCAGACTTTACGCGTATCGACCCTGTGATTCGTATCATGTTTAGGTCTCGTCAATTCGTGGCAGCTTTGGTTGTCGTGTAATTGTGAGGGTCTATCACTAATCCCTAAGGTCTCGATTGTCACTGCCCGATTTCGAAAAATTTTACAAATCATAGGTTGGTTAAGCGGCATCACCCGCACTCCAATCATATGACACTGGCAAGGCATTCCTTAATCATTCTTAGATCGGCTTTTTTGTGGTTCTAAATATCTCCTCGACAATCCTTATGGTTAAAGCGTCATTTCCTATTCGAATTTTCTAGTTCCACGTACCTCGTCTCGCGTAGCCTTTCCCTTTTGGTCAGTCTATTTGAATTGATCAGATTCGAGCGAGATATTACTAAAATACATCGCTAGATATACTTCTCATTAACGAATCTGAAAATGACTAAAAATCAGAATGTCACAATCAACATCCTAGCATGTCTCAATGATGAATTTGAGACTCAATTCCAATCACCAACAGCCCCCACAAAATCGGTATACATAGAACCGAACCGGGTAATTTTTAGTTCTGTGTGTACCTCAATTAACCAGCCCTTAAACTACCTCAAATCCTCAATTTATTTACTAATCTATTTGCTAACATGTATTTCTAAGGATTTGGGAAGCTCACCGAAAATTTGGGGCCAAGGCGACGCTAGAAACTCCTTGAATGTCATCGGTTTTCCCAAGCTTTCAAATTGGCAGTTCTGGCCCTTCAAACACAATATCCATTTGGGGTCAAAACTCCATCAAATTAATCTCAACTTTTTACCACAGCTCAATCTGTGAGTCCCCTAGATGTCCTCAAAATTTGGTTGAAAAACTCCAAGGTTTTGGGGTCCTAAGAGGTCAAAAACGTGACTTACCTCTGGTTGCGACAGTTTCCGTCGACTTTTAGGAGATTGGCTGGCCGGAGCTCCTTACTAAGTCAAATGATCCACTTTCAGTTTGAGGACGTCAGTAAGAGGATGAGGAAGGAGTGGGTGGTCGATCGAAGTCCAGACAGTGGCCAGAGGTGGCAGTCGGTGGCAGCGAATCCGGCGAACAGAACCGGTCGGCTGGAGCAGTTTCACGGCAAGGAGAAGGAAGAGAAGGAAGAAGAAGAAGTTTCGGCAAAAATGAGGGGGTGACCGGCCAAGAGAGAGAGAGTGAGGGTTTATACTTCAAATGGGCTTAGTCAAAATGAGTTGAATGGTAGTTTAAAAGTGGAAACATCAACTCATTGCATCATCCATTAACGCTTGTCCAAGGTGTAATTCAAGCTCATCCAATGGCTCCCCTTTCTTCACATTTTTGGCAGCTAATGAGGGGTGGTTAAAGACCAAAATTCCCTCATTCAATTATATAGGCAAGGTTAAGGCCGAGGGGCAAAATGGTAATTTTACCCCTGACGTCCGGAACGTCATTTTCCTGATTCTAAATTTCTTCGTTAAGGCGACGACCAATCCAATTATGATGTTGGAATTCTTGATTCTCTATTTTCAATTTTCAAGACTCGTTTCTAATTGATTTCTCTAACATACATGGTTTTAGCCTATCTCGAACTGACGGGCGATTTTTGCAGACGTTACACGTATCGAACCTGTGATTCATGTTACAATTAGGCTCGTCAATTCATGGTAACTTTGGTTGTCATGTAATTGTGAGGGTCTATCACTAGTTTCGATGGCCTCGATCGTCACTATTCAATTTAGGAAAATTTTGTAAATTATACGTTGGTTCAGCGGTATCACCCGCATCCCAATCGTATAACGCTAGCAATGCATTCCTTAATCGTTCTAAGATCGGCTTTTTATGGCTCTAAATGTCTCCTCGACAATCTTTATGGTCAAAGCGTCATTTCCTATTCGAGTTCCCTAGGTCCACGTACCTTGTCTTGCGTTAGCCTTTTCCCTTTGGTCAATCAACTCAAATTAATCAGATTCGAGCGAGATATAACTGAAATGCATCGCTAGATACATTTCTCATTAACGAGTCTAAAAATTACAGGAAAATCAGAATGTCACATCAAACATGTAAAATAAATATATCACCTTGTAGAGTATGAGCATACGACTTGTTCAAGATAGAGTTCCCTGTATTCGCACGACTTGTTCTATTCCTGTAGTTTTTTTTTTAACAAGTCCCACCGCGAGACAAGAGTAGAAAAAAACAAAAACAAAAGAGAACTCTCTAGAATGCTGATTGGCCCAACGATATATAGATGGGTGAAAACCTAAATCAAGATTCCTTTTTGATTTTTCTTTCTAACAAGCACAATACTCATTCCGAATAAGTCCAGCCGCACGAAATAGAAGCAAAAATCGCCGCCGCAGAGGAAAAAGTTGAAAGCTTTCTTGAATCAGGAATATTTGAAAATAAAAATTTTGAAAAAATAACCAAAACGTGATTCGATATCTAAAACGTGTAGGCTTTGATACCACATGTAAGTTGCGATTATAATCCACATGCAGTGACTCAAGATCTCACGCATAGAAATACGAATCCTTAATCCATAGAGTTAAAAAAATTGACGCACCTGGTTTCGGATACATCGTTCTTAATGCGAAACTTGCGACGATTCAATACTCAAGATCTTTTCCTCTATAACCCATCTTTATCGTTAGTTTCAATAAGACGGTCACTTACGTATCATTCTGACGACTCTTTACGTGAAGTTATATAGACATTCGAGTTTAGAGGAGGTACTTGAGCTTTATTTATAGAGAATGAAACATATCCCCTCATTAAAGATTAGGTTTAACTCCGTCCATACTATCCAACCCCATATCTAACTAAAATTAGGAAACTGTATATATCTTTCTTTATTAGATCAATTAATTTACAATAATAATTAATAAAGCCCACAACCAATATATTTTATAATATATTCCAACAAATAATTCTCGGTTCCTACTTCATGTGTTTTGAAATCTGCGTGTAGGCTGGATTTCCATTACTTTGCACGAGTCTGTTTCGAAGCATTCGAAGATAGAGTGACGTATTGGACCACATTCAATGAGCCTAACATCTTCATCTATCAAGGTTACCTCTCCGGGACTAACCCATCCAGCCGGTGCTTCTACCCATTTGGAAATTGCTCATTCGGCGACTCCGTTCTCGAACCCCACATTGCGACCCACAATCTGCTGTCCCATGCCACGGCCGCTGAAATTTACCAGAAGTATTACCAGGTAAGTTAAAGAGCTATCTACGAATTGGCTCTATTACCTATTTTACCATCACCATGTTGTGTTCCAGAGTGTTACTAAAAGAACAAGAAAGAACAGAAATGAACCAGTTGCTCCATCTAGCTATGGAAGTGAAATCACCGCTTCGTCTCTTAAATACTGCAAAAACCATGAGAATGAGCACGATGATGGTTTCCATCACTGAGGTAATCATACATCAAGGCCAAGGAGCTCAATTCATAGAATTACCGAAAAAGTCCTAACCTATTAAAATTATGTCAACTCAGCCCTAAATATTATTTTTGTCAATTGAGTCTTAAACCTCTTGCATTATATCAATTCAATCCATCCAATCTATTTTGGTCAATCGACGCTGACGTGGCGCAGCCGTCACTGATATGATAATTTTTAATAATATTTTGATTTTTTTAAAAAAAAAAATTCCTCTACATTTTATGCCTCAGACTTGCAGGCCAGGACGCCCTCGGCCGAGGGCCACAATGGACGCAGACATATGTTGTAATTATTGAATCTAAAAAAAAAATTCAAAATCAGGAAAAGCAAGGAGGAATGATTGGGACAGTGACTACTGCTCCATGGTTCGAGCCGTACGACGACACTCCGGCCGATCGTCTCGCTGTCCGACGATCTTTAGCTTTCCACTTTGCATGGTACATAAGTTCTCTCTTACGACAATCCACGTTCTATGGCCAAGAAAAAGAAATTCATATTCTATTTTTATCGAGATTTTTCCCATCTCCATCTTTGTTAATTTCTCATAATTTCTCTGTTAATTAATGGTTTGTAGACCCTTTAGTATTACAGAGATTATCCGCTCGAGATGCGTCAAGTCGTGCAGTCGAGCTTGCCGACGTTTTCCGCGGAATAGCAGTATAAACTCCTCAAGGCGAAGTTGGATTTCATTGGAATAAATCACTACACGACTAAATACGTGAAGGACTGCATGTTCTCTTCATGCCCTTCGGTTCTCTCTCTAGGCGTGGCGTCCGTGTGTAACACCGGAGAAAAAGATGAGGTTTGCGTCGGAGAACGGATAAGCAACATAAGCACATGTGCCTCGACAATTACACATGGAACTTCCGCAAGAATTAACGGTGTATCTTAAGCTCATCGCAGTGTTTGGAAAGATGCATGCGAGATATGACTCTTGATTCTATTTAGCAGCTTTTCTGGCCGTGATTTTGAGTCAATTTCGCGGTCAGGCTTATATGCTTTGGACTAATAGTTAGTGATCACATTCCAGACCACGATTTCGAATTTATTCGTCGCTCCGAGGGGCGTGGAAGGGATCGTTGCGTATGTCAAAGAAAGATACAACAACACGCCGGTTTTCATTTCTGAGAATGGTATTGCGACACTTCAAACAAATCTAAACTGAACCCCTTTTTCATCATCTAAGTTTAACAAATAAAATCATCGATTGATTCCACAAAAAATAAAAAAAAAATTAAAAATAAAAATTCATTGTTATTTTGCGGCTACGCTACGCGCAACATACGGGTGCAATCGACGATTTGCTAAATGACACAAAAAGAATAGAGTACCATGAGAGCTATCTCACCGTGTTAAGTGAAGTTGTGAGGTATATCTAGCGTTTCGTGCAGTATTGAATGTCTTCGCTATTCGTCTTAAAAACATTCATACCAGCATTTCCCAGATTTGTTCATAGTCTTCTTCTTTCTTCTTTTTTCTTTTTCTTTTATAACCGAGGTATCCAAGTCATCTTGTTAGCACAGCAATCCACCGCCATGGCCAAATAGTCTTCTTCTTTCTTTCTTGGATTAATAAAGAATCTTGATTTTCATAATACAAAAGGTCTATACAATTAGAATCTTTTGTTCACAACTAAATTTTCGAGTTCAATTGTTTCAGAAAAGGAGCAGATGTGAGGGGATATTTCATATGGTCTCTGCTAGACAACTTCGAATGGCTACAGGGATATTCGAGAAGATTTGGGCTGCATTATGTGGACTTCCAAGCACTGCAGAGAACACCCAAATGGTCAGCGACGTGGTACAAGGACTTCCTCTCTGAAGACTATAAAATTCAAACTATTGGGAAAAAATCCACCTACAAAATTTAGCATCGGGCATCTTCCAAACAATTATATAATGTTTGTAATAATGGAACACATGTACGATCTTCTGTTAACTTGATAGCGTCGTATGTCAAATTGGGCTCCTGATTTTTTTGAGTGCCCCAGGTTGTAATTGAGACAGGGAGTTGCAAATGCTACAGTTGGTCCTCTGCTTCTAAAATCTATATTTTGAATGGATATAAATGCATGAGAAACTAAGAAAGTTCGACCGATGTAGTGCAAGGACGAGCATGACAATATTTCTGTTCTAGAATGAATTTTTAGAACAGAAACGGTTTTTTCTATTTCTATTCGTGGATGAGTTTTTTAGCAAAAAAATGTGTTTGAAAACGGCATGAAATTTTTGATTCTAAAATGGAAATTTATTTTACGGGGCGGCGGCGACAGCGACCCACGGCTGGCAGCATTATGTGGACTTCTAAACACTGCAGAGAACCCCAAAATGGTCAGCGACGTGGTACAAGGAGTTCCGCTCTGAAGACTATAAAATTCAAGCGATTCGAAAAACATCCACCCACAAAATGTTGGAGCGGGTGTCATTAGAAAAATTATGTTTTGAATACATGTGCAATTTTGTCTTAACTTGATCACGTGGTAACTCAAGTTGGGGTCCTAATTTATGGAGAAAAATTATCTGAAAAGTCCTAAAGCCTTAAACTTATTATACAACAATCAAGTTATTTCTAAAATTGTCAATCGTGCCAATTTAGTCCTATACCTTTTGACAATTCGATAATTTATCGTAAATCTTTCAATTATCCCAATTTAGTCATAAACATTTTGACAAGTTGTCAATTTAATTCTTCCACCTAACTTTGCCCGGAAACCACATACATTAATACTAGACCTCCTACATAGCACGACCGACGTTAACATACTTTAGGCCAAGATTGGTACGTCGACTGATTCGTTGCATTGCATGGCTGGACACTAACCATGTTATCCCCTCATATGCAAGTAATGTTGAACGACCAACGGTTAGTTGCATCTTTTGTATCCACTTGCAAGCATACAAGATTGCGCATTCCTGCTCGTTAGATTATTTCGTACCCCACATAAAAGCAGAACATTTTATACTAAAGGGGGGTTGAAGCATCGGATAAAAATCAGTGGCACCGGTACGACGAAAAGAGATTACCGAACGGCCAAGCCAAGATTATTTTAGTCAGCATCACGTTCATATGATGGGTATTGAAGAGCACAGCAACGTCAAACGATGATCATATACAACGCAAACAACAAATACATGAACAATAATTGTATTTCTCATGACTATGGTAATCCCTAAACCCCCTCTGGGTCCCCAAAAAATGAAGCCCATTAGCTACAGAATGTCCGTTCAGGACCAGGAGAAGTAAGGAACCCCCATTAAATATGGCATGTCAAGCGTAAGATGAGAAAGGGGCTACGATACACCGTCATCATTGGACAGAGATGACACCTCACATATAAAACAGGCCTGGCTTTGGCAGATCAAATAAGCTAATCTTCTCGAAGATGACTTTCTCTACTACTTAGTTTCTTAGTCAAGCTTGACATTCGAATACAGCAGGGTGTCCTTTGTTAGAGGCATATTCAGAAGGAGATAGATCTGCACATAAGCAGAAAGGAGAGTGTTAAACAGGCCTCCGCAGAAAGAAAGGTGGCTTTCGGACAATGAAAAGTACTCGGCAACGTAGCTGGAAAACAAAGTAGGGGCACTTCAAAATGATGAATCTTACCCCCAAGAGAGTGGAAATAAGAAGAATAATCCCGGTTACCCAAGCAAGAGTCTGTCTAACTAACACCACTCCAGCTTCAGTTGCATTTGCCGAGCCTTCAGTTTCTGCCAACCATCGCACTGATGGCCGAGAAGTAAAAGTCACATCTAACAAAGAATCCGACCGGGAAGAGGCCGTATTGCCCAAAAGTATTACTCCAACAATTTGACCTGTCCATTGCAGTAAGTGTTGCGTATTATGAACAAAAATTTGAAGACATATATATAACATCAGCTACTCAACCCATCATCCGGGTGCAGGCAAACAGTCATGCATGTCAGAATCACTAATGTCAATATGGAATGTGCAATTCCAATATCTTCTTTTGGAAATTCCTTAATTGCCCGCTTGTTTCCAGTTTTTCTAACCAAAACGAACTTGTTGATTTTTCTGTCAGACCTAAAATCTCATTCAAAATTTATAATATAGTGAAAACATTAAATACAAATCTACATATCTATATAGATAATTTTTTTGAAAGGTTTGAAGTAATCCTTATCAAATAAAAGTAGAAGTGTGTGAACCACAAGATTCTAAAATGAAAAAAGGCTCAAAACTAGTCACTCCAGATGGAAAAAGTACAGATGAGAATAAATGAGTGCCTACTTCAAGATTAATAACAAGTTTGAAATATCACTTCATTATAGACATTATTCAGAAAAGGAAACTAACTACATCATGTATGCTGGGGTTCACAGTACAGGAAGTGAATACAGCACTTGTGATCAAAGTTGCACATTAGGATAGGCTTAGTTCACTAATTCAGGTGACGGTACACTTTCAACCATTCGTTAAAATCTCACAAAAGAATATGATAGTTCATTTAAGCTTTTTTTGTCCATAAACTGCAACATTGACTATTTTTAATCAAATCAACTAATAACGATAGCAATTCAACTTGTCTTCAATGATTCCGAAAGCCTAAATTAAGTTTGAGACGCAGAAGGTTTTCTTTCAGACAAATCTAGACTATATTTGTGTCTGTATTTTCCAAAACAATAATGCCTTGCGGGCTTGGTCCATTCGTCAATTTTGGTCATCTATGTACCCAAAAACGGAATGATGATCCAGGATTGAGGTTTTTTCAGTCATATATATATGCCATTAACATTTTTTGGAGCAAGACCTATGCTAGCATCTGAGCAGATGCTTGCTCACATTTTCTCATCACTTGACTTGTTATCACCAAGTAAATTTTATAGGTGAGAAAAACTGACCTTTATATGCTTCCTGCAAAAGATTATATGATTTGGACAAGGTAGCAAGCAATACAAGTAATCCTTGTTCAGCAACACCTTCAGTTCCATGCTCCTCTTTTAAGACCTGCACCGATAAGTATGAACAACCTGTGAGACACTAATTACAATCACACATCAGCTAAAGCATTACTGCATGGCGGATGGTTTCATTTCCTCAAAAGCTTATGCCCAAAGATAGTAAGAAGTACAGAAATACAAAAGCAGCATACTTCAGCATGAAGTTACATTGCTACATCACAAGCCTGATGATAGAACAGCAGAAATGTTTTAACACACCTTTCTTCGTACATACTCTAAAGTATGCTCATTGCACACCCAAATTACACCATGATGACAGAAAATCAATCTTTTTTTAATCCCGGCAAAGCACCAATTTAAACCAAAAGGAAACATTCTCCAATTATTATGATACCGAACATATCAACAGGGAACTCCCAGTAACAGTATCTAAAAAAATCACACTTCCTCATGACAATAAATGGAGGGATAGCACCTTATGCCATACTCCTAAACAGCAGCCTGTCTCGTGAGAAAACCGAAAACTGCCAAAGCACAAGCAAAACTGTAGGTGCTTAAAAAGTTTTGTGCTTTATTGCATCAATAAAAGCAGTTCAAAACTAGTATTGCAATACCGAAACAATTTACCCAACAGTCAACTTCTTCTTTAGTGTTTCAGACGGTATACATGTTACAAAACATCAGTTCATAAGTCCTTTAAGAAAACATATATCTAGGAATGAGGAGCCTCCCCTCAAAAATTGAGTTTTAACAAACCCAAAATAAGTTATCCACTGAGATTCACTTTCAGCATAGCTAAGTGCATCACTAACTCCAATTTTGCAAAATACCACAAAAATTAACATCAAATAAGAACTAGCTTCCACTATGAAGCAACGCACGCACCCTCATTATTAGCAGGTTTCTTGGCTTTTACAGACACTGTCTCACACATATCGGAAGTACATTATTACCTTAATACCCTCAAAACAGCCTTTGATCAACTCAGAAGGTCTTCTTGTGCCTTGTGAAAAATCTTCATGCATATCAATAGCCCTTCTTACACCATTAACAAGAGAAATAAGACTAGCTATGTATTTCCTATCTGCTTCCTGCAGGAAAAGAAAGAATATACCCCTTGCAGATTAGAGAGGAAAAAAAAAGTTATTTGATACAATAGCTGACAGGTATTATAATTCAAGATAAGGAATGCGAATCGTAAAGAAATTTTTTGGATTCAGTAAAGAGACCTTTGACATATGAAGACTCATCTTCGCCCCATTTCCTAGAGGGAAAGTCAACTCCCCTTTTAACGATTCTGACATATCAGTGACATAAGATCCACCCATCCAGGATGCCTAAACAGATGCATAATCATTCGTTAACATAATAGTGCAGAACAAAAAGGAAAGAAAAGAAAAATAAAGCCAATACAGGGATTCTCAACTCCTAACTTACAAATTTGCCAATTTCATCGTCACTGAGAGATGCAAAATCAGATGTCCAGGACTCATCGAGGGAAACTAACAATGCTTCTTCCTCTGCAGCAAAATAAATAAATGACAATCCAAAAAAGAACGAAGAGTATCTAGCAGGATGGCCATATTCCTTTCTTTTTCTCTTTTCGCTTGGAAAAGTACCCTTATTCATTCTAACAAAGAAATGGGTACCTGGGAGTCGAATTTCAGCTTTATCTGACCCAGAGATAACCTTGTCCGTGAAGGCATTTGTAAATAGATTGGATTTGAACAAGGGAAGAAGATCTACAAAGGAAATAAACATGTTATAGCCAAAGAAAAAATACAAGACTACAGGTTACGTGGAAAACGAACAGTCAACCAGACCTTCAACTCCTGTCACCTCCAAAACAAAAGCAGCATGAGGTCTATCGAACGGATTCGGCATGAGAACCTCATTCAACTATGAAGGTCTCAAAAATTTGTCAGACATTTCCACTAAAAAGATTGACATCAAGAAAGAAGCTAGAATCACCATATTGTATGAATGAGCAGAGATTAAACCTTTGAAGAACCAGTGGCTGAAAGTGAAACAGGGGGTGCCAAGCCAAGTAGTACTGACACTGCAGCACCAACTTCAGATGGCAACACTGATTTGAACTGCCAAAGGAGTATGATATTTAGAGAAAGAAATGTATGCCAACATGTACATGCTACAAAGCTAATAAATCCAGAAATAAAGTTAGATAATTGTCAATTTTAGTACAATTATGGATGGATAACTGATCAGCAACTGAATTATGGGAGACTTGCTAATTACTTGTAAATCACAAGTCATGAACTATCCAGATCAAAGGCGCGAGGGAGGGTTCCAGGAAGCGCACCACTCCAAAAGTCGTTCCACAAATAAAGTTCAAAAAGAAGAAATATGGTCGGATCACTTTTGACTTAACAAGACTCATCTCCAAGTTCAAAGTCCACAATCCCTTCGACCTACACGCTATCAATTTTCCTTACCTGTTCTTCCAACCTCCAGTAGAGACTTATGTACATAACTACGATCAAGCAGATAATGATTATTTATCAATTTGACAGAAGGCTAAAAGTTCTATTCCACTTCCCCTTTTCTCCCAGCAACCAAACAAAGCTTAAACACCATCGAATTTCTCAGCACAACCAAGCTAAAAGGTCAACATCGCAGAAATCCGGCGGCAAATAGACCTTCGCGAGCAATTATCCATATAAAATTAAATGCGAATTTAGCCATGACTCTAGGATTGAATTACCTCAGAAACATCGCCAGGGGATCGATGGCGAAGATACTGGTGATTCGAGCTATCCACGAAGAAAACAGAGCCGCCAACTTCAGCCTGGCGAAAATCAACAATTCCATTCAACAAACGCAAGCACGTAGGTCGATCCGGCGGCAGGCAAATCGAGAACAAAGCACAAAATCACACGATTGCGAACTATGGGAATCAGCGACGACGAACGAATGCTGAACCGCGACGCACCTTGGTGATAAGGGAGAGAGAGGAGGAGATGAGGAGAAGTAGAAGACCGCTGCGAATTCGCATTTCCATCCTCGATCGTCACAGAGAGAAAGAGAGAGACACAGAGAGATTATGGTGAGGCGATCTCGTTTTGCTGGGCTGTAGAATGAAGAAGAACGAAGCGACGCCGTTTGGGAGGAATTCAGCTGGGCCGAATATTTCACGGGCCCGATTGATGAATGGACTTAGGCTCGATAATAACGTTACAGACAAGACAATCTCCTAATGTTTCGACGAGCGGCGCTGCTTTTTGTTGAAATTGAAAGTTTCAACTGCCAAAAACATGACAAAACTTCACTACCTAGAAGTGCCTTCTAGCCATAACTTGATTTATCTACTTCTTTTTAACAGCAAAAGTAGATTTTTCTAGTTCTGCTCCAGATTAACTACTGATCAGAGAAATTCGTTTAGTAACGATTGAAAATTTCTACTTTTAAAATATTATTAACAGAATCTTCAGCGTTGGTGGTCTAGCGGCGGCTGATAGAGACGATGGCCGACGGAAACGGCTGGCAGCGGCGAGCGATGGCCCACGGCAATGACCAGCGATAGCAAGGGGGCGGCGGTAGCAGGAGGTGGCGATGGGTGGGGGCGGCAGAAGGGGGCCTGTGATGCCCCACGTTCCCTAACACGAGTCACATCCGCCCAAGCCATTCATAATTATAAATACCCTAGAATAACTCATGGCCTAAAAGTGAAATGAAACACGTGTGCGGAAGGAAATACAATAACCCTGACAAATAAATGAAACAAAAAGGAAATTTTGAAATGATACAAAAGCACACACATTTACATATATAAACATATCATAAGCATTTGAGTACATCTAACAGAAGGGAAAAAAAGACGTAAGGAAGACACACACTAAGATGGGGTAAGGAACTAAGGCTTAAGTCCAAAGGGTTACTACTTAGCCTTAACAAAACCTAACACCAAAATTGTTCCTACTCCCATTACGCTAAACCGCTGCACCCAACTACTCTAAAGAACCACTCGACACATCGTTAGCTTCAGCTTCGTCTTCCTCCTGGTTGTATTTAGAAAATGTTTCGAAAGGCACCTCCTTATAAACCTCTTCAGTGCCCTCTATCTCGTCAATGGAGATCTCGATGTAGTTCATGTACTCTTCTGTAGGGGGAGACTTTGACTCTTCGGGAATGTTCCTTGATCCCCCTATAAACGTCGTATTCTCCACCTCCATCTCTGGACGGGACGGATGACACCAGCTAGGTACCACCTCTATAGAAACGTCTTCAGACAACAGAGGACCCATCAAATTACTACCTCCCAGACGATGAAACCATGATTCAAAGCGGTGAGGTTGCAGCTCCATCTTTCTCTCGTCCACCCAGACAGTCGTTCACTTCCTAACATATACAACCCCTTTCCTCATGGGAAACTTGTCAAAAGAGGCGGTCATCTCTTTCGGATCGCCTAATAGGATCGGCAACATGCTTACGGCTTGAGGTCTGAAAATGTGTCCACTACGAGGTGAGATTTATATCTCAGCAAGTGAAACCTAAACCTAAACCTGATCACCAGTCCCCCAGACCACAAAATGACACCGGATGTAGAAAATCATTCATGCAATGGCATAAGGCATTCATAAATCGAGCATTTCAACAAGTCAAGCATGAACAAGAGTCGCAGTCGAACATACTCAACCTCATGGGATCAAGCTTCACACACTTAACATATAAATAAACTCATGACTCTCAAAAGTCATCCAAATGGTACTTCAATAACTCATCGCTTGGGCTCCCCGTCCCCGATGTACTTTTCTGGGGCTCTCTAGCCAACTAAAATCACTAGGGCACTCTGGTCATTTGCTATCACTAGGGCTCTCTGACCATTCGATATCACTGGGACTCTCTAGCTATTCGATATCGCAATTATCATTCATAGTATAATCATCACACAATCGCATCAAGCATTTCAAGCCACAGGCTTCGCCAATCAATCAATTCATCCAACTAATTTATCTAGTAGTGTCTTAATGTTCAAGAAAAGGATTAAATAACACTTACCCTTCGATCAAGCTAGCTAATTTAATCCCAAACAATCCTCCTAGCACAATAAGCTCACGACCAAAAGAGCACACGTGCGGTCCTAAAGAAATTCCATCAAAATTATGTCATAATCCATTCATTCTTCAATTCCATCACACCAGTACTTCAATAACTAGTCAAATAACAACCTAGGATGTCTTAATGACTATTTAAAGACATGGCAACACTCCAATGAACCCTCAAAATATTCGATTCACCTATTCCTCTAATAGGGCAAAATCGGTTCTGCCTTAAACCGCACAGGTCAGTCCGTAAATCAATCTTAGGTTTCAATTCTTCATGAAATTAACTTATCAAACCTTTATTCTACATGTCTAGGAATCTCACCGAGAGTTTTGGAGCAAGAACACCCCTTTAAGTCTTCCGATCAGCCCCTTTCCTTCAGACGTGCAAATGGCCAAAATATGTCGGAGAGGGCGGTCGACGGCAGTGAACAAGGCAGCAGCGGCTGGTCAGGCGAAAACAGTTTCTGTCGAGAGAGAAGGAAGAAGAAGAAAAATGAAGAGAAAAAGAGAGAGAGAGGGGTAATGGCTGAAGTAAGGTTAAGGGGAAGTGTTCCACACAAATAATTAGTGAATTTTTTTGTGACAAGATTGATTTTATGGAGCAATTAATGCTTGTGCTCTTCTATAGTCGACACTTGGCATGCTCCAATAATATCAACCCTTTGCCATGACTTCCATTGACTCTTCCTCATCAATTTTCGATAGCCACAATGGAGGATCTACATGGCCATTTTGTCCTTCCATTCTTCTCAATGCAAGGGCAAATGGTCGAGAGGAAAAATGATAATTTTGCACTTTCCGTCCAAAACTTCATTTTTCCAATTTTAAATTACCGTTGGCGGAACGATGTCAAATCCTTTTCTAATATTGGAATTCTTCATTTTCATTTGTCAATTTTGAGCTTCCATTCCGTGATCAATTTTATGTCGATCGTATCTTCTGTTTATCTCAAACTAACAGGCGGCTTTTGCAGGCGTTTCGCGTATTGACTCTGTGATTCTCATCACACTTAGAATGACTCAAGTTACGACAGCTGTGGTTGTCATGTAATTGCGAGGATTCATCACTAGTTCCGATAGTCTCGATCGCCAAAGCTCAATTTTGGAAAATTTTACAACTTATACATTGGTACATTGGTTAAACGGCATCACCCATGCTCCAATCGTATAATGCTAGGAAGGGATTCCTTAATCATTATTTGATCGACCTTTATTAGTTCTAAATGTTCCCTCAACAATCCTTATAGTCCAAGTGTTATTTCCTTTTTCGAGTCTCCTAGGTCTACGTACCGTGTCATGCGTTAGTCTTTCCCTTTTGGTTAGTTTACTCTAGATTGATCAGATCCGAGCGAAATAAAACTGAAATACATCAATAGACACTTCTCATTCAATAGCCTCAAATGGAAGGAAATTCAGAATGTCACAATTCTTCCCCCTTAAAGAAATTTTGTTCTCGAAATTTGCAATATACCCAACTATTCAAACAAATGGGGGTATTGACATCTCATAGCCTCTTTGCTTTCCTATCATGCCCTGCACCTCGGGCACGAGCACGCAAGCATCCTTGCAAGCAAACCAACAATAATCTCTTGGCGGTCCCAAGATCTACTAATAGGAATCGAGAGATATAGTAATTACATCACGCATACGGAAGCGATACTCCAATAAATCCCCATACAATATATATATAGATTAAGTGGGACCCAAGATAGCATCATACATGTCATACACCAAACGTATTGTTCATACAAACTTCAGCTACTACAATCCGCTAACTAGGGGTGAAGGGTGAGCAAAACAAAAAGGACCATCAACTAAGTCAACAGGAACAGGGTCAGTCATCATCAAAAGATCGGGCCACCAATTGGAGACTCCTAGGATGAGCTGTTGGAGTCATCCTTATCCTCTACGTCCTCGGTCGGCTCATACTCGAAAAATATCTCGGACGGAACCTCCACTGAGTCCTCCATAGTCGCCTCCTGCAACGGCTCAGCGAGGTCACCCTCAGACGCCTCCAAAACAATGATCTCCTCATGCTCCTGCTTCTCGGTGAACTCCAAGGTCGGTGTCCACTCTGGTCCATTCCTAGACCCTACTACCGACCCATCGGGTAACTCCTGCTCTGCAACAGTCTGGCACCAGTCGGGTATGACACCCGGAGGTACCTCGTGGGGCTTCAGTGGCCTAGTCTGTGTGTCCCCTTCCTTCTTAAACCACGCCTCGAATCTATAAGGCTTCCACTCAGGCTTACCCTCGTCGACCCATACAATGGTACACTTCCTAACATAGACATTCCCATGTCTATCCGGGAACTCATCATAATATGACGTCATCTCTTTCGGGTCCCCAAAACGTATTGGCCACATATCTATGACCTAGGATCTGTAAGGTAAAGGTTTCTCCAAAAAGGGTGAGATACACATCTCAATAAGAAAAACCTAACCCCAGGTCAAGTTGAAAGTCCACTCAAGTAATCGCATCCTTCAACAGATCCAAAATCAATAAATATACAGGCATATCAATCACAATCAAGAAACAGCGACATACAGAAGACAGACATGCAGTTATGATCTCGTGTCACAATCAGATGCACATGCACTCTCAGCTTGTTACTTCACCACATCCATCAACCTCCGTCTATCTCATTCTCTAGCCCGCAAACTAGTCGCCTCAGGCTCGGTCCGCGTAAACGCATCAGACTGTCATCGGTGACCCGCGTAAACTCATCAGGTCCCGATGAACCTCCAGGAAAAGTTCCTTAACTCATACTTCGTCCCGCGAATCATTCGCATCAGGACCGTGGCTATTTCAACCTCACGACTTCGTCGCATCAGGGCACCACCAACCATACTTCACCCTGCGACCTCGTCGCATTAGGGCGCCACCAACCATACTTCACCTCGTGACTTCATCGCATTAGGACGCCTCTAACCATACTTCACCCTGCGACCTCGTCGTATCAAGGTCTTAACCTCCCGCCCCGCATCTCACACACCTCAAGGCCCCGCCATACCATGTTCATGCCATGTCATCACAATTTAATTCACTTACAACAGTAGATGCCACCCATACACAATGTGAGTACCCATGGCATGCAAAGCAACTCAAGTAATAATCAGACATGGCAGACAACTCAAGCATAGACAATGTTATACAATCATCCCTTAACGTCTTTAGACATATTAAAACTATTCCATTTGACAATTTCTCATAAACCATTCCAATCGACCCTCGACTTACCCAATCGAGTCCATTCCCCCTAGCCTCGGTTTAGGAGTTTCCTTACCTTAGCTTGACAACACCAATTACTCCTCTTTGAGCTTCAAAGTTTTGGCCAACACCAACTTCAAGGGTCAATTTGTCGCGCAACCTAGAATATTCAATCAATCCGTCAATTTCCAAGTCCAATTCCTCAATTCATCAATCTAAATCATCCATAACTCAACTCTCAACACTTCATCACATCACAATCATCAATTTACAACTCAAAACCATTGCCCAAGGCCTTTAACAAATTCGGTTTGGCCCGGCATTGAACCGGTTCCATTCGGTTCTGTTCATGCCGGGTCTAATCGGTCTTAATCTACTCCAAACCCATCAATTTTACACTATCCTACCTCTTTTAATGTATACCTAAGGGTTTGGGAGGCTCACCTGTTGTTTGGAGTTGGTTGGTCACCGGAAACTCGTTGAAACTTGCCGGAACGCCTAGGGTCAGAATACCAGCAGATTCTGTCCAATATATACAAGGCCGTTTCGTGGTCAAAAACTTATCAAATAAATCTCTAATTTTTCCACAGAATGCTATATGTGTCTACTAAGCCTCCACAAAATTTGAGCTCAAGACTCAAAGATTTCGTCCATCAAAGAGGGTGAGAACCGAACCTACCTCAGGTTGGTTCCTAATCTGTCGGCTCTCGGGAGATTGCTTGCCCATAACTCCATAGTGCTCCAAACGGCCTGATTCTTATTGGAGAACGTCGGTAAGACGTGGATCTTCATCTGGGTGGTTGGCCAGCAACAGGTGGTGACCGGAGATGGCGATCGTGGCTGGCGAACGGCGGTGCCGGGTCTGGTCGGGTAAGCGGCAAAATGGAGGAGAAGAAGAAGATGGTGATGCTCGATTCTTTGGGGCTTGGTCTGGCCGAATGGAAGAAGAGGAGAGAGAGAAGAGAGAGAGAGAGTTTGTTTATATCCAAAATTTGGTCAATGATGTTGAATGTTAGGTGTGGAAAGGTTGACATGACTATGGCCTTTTGATCTTTGACACTTGGCAAGCTATCTTCCCCATGGGAATCCAATGGCCAATTCTTGTCTTCATTTTCGACAGCTCAAGGGAGGGCATAATGTCCATTTTTCCCTTCTTCAATTATAAAGATAAAGTTTCAAGCTTGAGGGGCAAAATGGTCATTTTATCCCCGACGTTCCGAACGTCGTTTTTCATGTTCCAAAATTCTTCGATAGGGCGACGGCCAATCTAAATAGTGTTGGAATTCTTGATTTTTCATTTTAAACTTTTCAGGACTTGTTTCTAATAATTTTCTCTATCAGATGTGATTCCAGCCCATCCCGAACCAACGGGCGGCTTTTGCAAACATTACGCGTATCGACCTTGTGATTTTCATCACGTTTTGGGCTCGTCAATCCATGACGGCTTTGGTTGTTATGTAATTATGAGGGTTTATCACTAGTCCCTATGGTTTCGATCGTTACAGTCCAATTCAAGATAATTTTGCAAATCATACGTTGGTTAAGCGGCATCACCCGCTCTCCAGTCGTACGACACTCGCATGGTAATCCTTAATCGTTATTAGATCAGCCTTTTGGTGGTTCTAAATATCCCCTCATCAATCCTTATAATCAAAGCATCATTTCTTACCCGAGTCGCCTAGGTCCACGTACCTCGTCTCGCGTTAGCCTTTCCCCTTTGATTAGTCTACTCAAATTGATTAGATTTGAGCGGAATACAATTGAAATACATCGCTTGATACATATAAACTTCTCATTACAGAGTCTGAAACTGATTGGAAATCAAAATGTCACATTTTCCATGTAGCGCCTTTAGTTCCATGGTGCTCCCAAATCACTTTGACTAGCGAGAACATCTTATTTCTCAAGACTTGCTCCTTTCGATCCTCAATTCTGATTGGCTTTTCCACATACCATACCTTGTCGTCTACTTCAATGGTCTCATAGTCTAAAATGTGAGTCGAATCTAGCTCGTACTTTGTTAGCATTGATACATGAAACACATTGTGCACTTATGACAAGCTCGGCGGCAAGGCGTGTCAGTAGGCCAAAGTTTCAATTTGTTCCAAGATTTCGAAAGCACCTACGTATCTCGGACTCAGTTTTTCCTTTTTCTCGAATTGAGATAATCAGCGCATCGGCGATACCTTCAGGAAAACGTAGTCACCAACTTGGAACTCCAAGGACTTGCGTCTTTTATCAGCATAGCTCCTCTGACGACTCTGTGTCGTTCTCAGTCTTTCCTTAATAATCTTAATCGCCTCAACTGATTGTTTCACCAACTCGGGACCTGTTATGCTCCTTTCTCCATCTTCATCCCAACATACAGGAGTTTTGTAGGCTCTATCATAAAGCGCTTCAAACGATGCCATTCGGATGCTCTGTTGATAGCTGTTATTGTAAGCGAACTCTACTAGATGTAGTAAGTCCTCCCATTCACCTTTAAAATCTATCACGCATGCTCGTAGCATATCCTCGAGCGTCTGAATCATCCTTTCCAACAGTCCATCAGTTTGTGGATGATATGTTGTACTAAACTGTAACCTAGTTCCCAAAGCCTCCTGAAGACTCCTCCAGAAATTCGCTGTAAACTTAGGATCTCTGTCCAATGTAATCGTGATTTGAACTCCATGCAATCGTACAATCTAGCGCATATACAACTCTGCATACTTATCCATCGCGAAATCCTTTCGCACGGGTATGAAATGTAAAGACTTGGTCAGTCTATCCACGACTACCCAAATCGAGTCATGACCTCTCTGACTCCTCGGTAATCCCATCACAAAATCCATTGTCACATGCTCCCATTTTCACTCGAGAATTTCTAAAGGTTGCAGCAATCCTCCAGGCTTGCAATGCCGAGTTTTTACTTGCTGACAGGTCAAACACTTTGCCACGTACTTAGCTACATCCACTTTCATTCCATTCCACCAGTAGTGTTGACGCATATTATGATACATTTTCGTGCTACCTGGGTGAATACTGTAATTGCTCCTATAAGTTTCAAATAAAATCTTTTCCGGTAGTTCTTCATTACCAGGTACACATAAACGTCCACGGAATTTTAATATCCCATCTTCTGACACTCGAAACTCAGGTTTCCTTTTCGTCACGTCCATCTTGAGAATCTTCTGGATCTCTAGATTCGTAAACTGCAAGGCCTTTACTCGTTCTTGAATTTCAGGCTCAATTCTCAAGGTTGCCACTAAACTGGACAGTTGGCAAACTTTCAATTTAAACTCGGAGTCTCTCAATTCCTCTAGTAAGGACCATCCTTTTACCAACAAAAGCGTAATGCTGGATTTTCGACTATGTGCATCCGGCACTCTGTTTGCCTCTCCAAGGTAATACAAATTATCGCAGTTATAATTTTTTAGTAACTCCATCCATCGACGTTGTCTTATATTCAATTCTTTCCGCGAAAACAAATATTTCAAACTTTGATGATCTTATTGAAACCTTTCGCTACACAAATAATGTCTCCAAATCTTTAGGGCGAAAATAATGGCTGCTAGCTTCAAGTCATGCGTCAGATAGTTCATCCCATGAGGTGTCAATTGTCGCGAAGCATAAGTGACCATTTTCCCATGTTGCATCAACACACACCCTAATTCCTTTAGCGAAGCATCACTATATACCTTATAATGTTGTCAATCGGTGCTTAAGTTCCTGGAAACTTCTTTCATAGAATTTCACATCCTTCCTTGTTAGCCTCGTCAACGGAGTAGCTATAGATGAAAACTTCTCCACAAATTGTCTATAGTAACCTGTCAATCCTAGAAAACTTCTAACCTTAGTAACAGTCGTGGGTCTAGGCCATTTCATCACTACCTCAATCTTTGAAGGATCCACATAAATTCCTTCTGTCACGCCCCGCGTCCCGGGCACGAGCACGCGACTCCCTGCAAGCAAACCATATAATCTCTTGAGATCTCAAGATCCACAATTAAGACGAGAGACGTGATATATATATATGTACCAAGCATGCGGAAGCGGCAATGAAATAACTCCTCCATACAAAATATAAGTTAAATGGGACCTGAATAGCATAAAAATTGTCGTACATAATAACCGACTGTTCATACAAGTACAAACTACTAAAATCCGCTAAGCATGGAGGTGGTGGGGTAAGTACATATAAGTCCATCAATCGACATCCAAAAAGGAGCATGGTCGGGATCGCCATCAAAAGGTCAAGCTAACAAACTGGGACTCCTAAGATGAGCTGCTGGAGTCTCCGGTGTCCTCGGCATCCTCCTTCGGCACATACTCTAAAAATGTCTCCGAGCGAAACACGATAGTATCATCCATGGTCTCCTCACACGACGGCTCCGCGAAATCCTCCTAGGTCGCCTCCAGAACAATGACCTCATCCTCGGTAAACTTTAAAGTAGAGGTCCTCTCCGGCCCGTTCTGGGAATCGGCAACCGATCCCTCGGCTTGATCCTGGTCCCTACTGGGGTGTCACCAATCAAGGATCACTCCCTAGGGCACCTCATGGGGCTTCAACGGCCCAGTCGACTCATCCCCAACCTTCCTAAACCAGGCCTCGTACCTATGAGGCTTCCAGTTTATACTACCATCGTCAGCCCACACCACTGTATACTTCCTCACGTATATAGTCCCCTGACCATCAGGGAACTCATCAAAATACACTGTCATCTCCTTAGGGTCTCCAAAGCGAATAAGCCACATAGTCAAGACCTAGGATCTGTAAAAATAAAGGTCCCCAAAGGGGTGAGATACACATCTAAGTAAAAGAGTCATAACGCTAGGTCGGCCGACCGTCCACTCAGGCAGTCATCTATCCCAAAATTCCAAACTCATAATCACATAGGTACATCCAAATAAAGATGACGACACATAAATGACAAGCATGCAGCTATGACATCATATCACACTCAAATGATCATGTATATCTCGTCCTGCCACTTCACCACAACCATCTCTTCCTGCCTGCCTCATTCTCATGTCCACGATTAGATCGCATCAGGCTTGGTCCGCGTAAACGCATCAGACCATTATTGACAATCCACATAAACGCATCAGGTTTCAATGATTCTCTAGGCCAGTATCATCACCTTATACCTCCGTCCCGCGATTAGATCGCATTAGGACTGTGGCCATCTCAACCCCGTGATCAGATCGCATTAGGGCGCCAAACAACCTCTACCCTACGCCTCAGTGCCTCAGGGTATCAACCACATCACCTCGCGTCTCGTACGCATCAGGGTCTCACCTTGCCTCTGCCATGCCACAATCAAAACTCATGCACACAAGGTCAAGTAAAACTCATGCATTAACAATGCATCCATGGTATGCAAGGCGATTCAAATGCACAATCAAATGTGACAATTTACTCAAGGCACAAGCATAATCAAACAATTGATCATCTAAACTCTTCTAGCATACACGAGTATCAATCATCTTGAAATCCCTCACGAATCAATCAAACTATCGCCCAACTCACCCAATAGAGTCTAATCTTCGTATCCTAAGTTTAGATTCCCTTATCTTGAATTTGATATCACAATTTTCCTTTCTTGTGCCCTCACAATTTTTGGCTTCAAGGGTCCAAGGCCGAACTCACCGCGCAACCTAGGAATTTCAACCAATTCCTCAATTTCCTTTGTCCAATTCCTCAATCCATGAATCATAAACCTCCATAACGTAGTCCACATCATCCTAGCATGTCTAAATCACCAATTTGAGACTCAAAATCATCAGCCCTCAACCCCAACAGATTCGATCTTACACAGAACCGAACAGGTCCTTTTCGGTTCTGTGCAAATTGAGCACAACATGTCCTAAATCTCTGCCAAATCCATCATTTACTCACTAACCTACCTCTTAACATGTCTATATAGGGTCTAAGGGTCTCACCGTGGGTTTTAAGTCGAGTCATCGCCGAAATCTCGTCGGAAGTTGCCAGATCTTCAAGGTCAGTAACCGGTAGTTTTTTGTCCAAGGTTCACAAGATCCATTCAAGGTCAAAACTTCATCAAATCATTCTCAACTTTTTACCACAGATTGATATACATGTCTCCTAGACCTCCACAAAATTTTACCTCAAGATTCCAACATTTCAGCATCCTAAGGGATCAGAAACTTCACCTACCTCAGATTGGATCAGTTTTCGTCGACTCTCGAGAAAACGCTTGGCCGGAGCTCCTCGGTGGTCCAAACGGCTTGGTTCCAGTTCAAGGACGTCGATAGGATGTTGAGCTAAAAGGGTGTGGTCGGCACGCAGGCAGGTGGTGGCCAGAGGATGGCGTCAACGGCGGCAAACAGGAGCGGCAGGGCTGCTCGGGCTACGGTAGAACAGGAGGAAGAAGAAAGAAGAAGAAAAGGCTGTGGTCGTGGGTTTTGGGGGAGCTATGGCCAGTCAAGGGGGTGAGGAGAGAGCGAAAAAGTTTATATCCAAGGTTCAAGTCAAAGAGTGGAACGGTAGGCAGGGAATAATGGACTTGACGACTCTTCAATCCATCTCTTGACACTTGTCCCACATGTCGTTCATGCTTGATCCAATGGCCACCATTTCTCCACTTTTTCGGTAGCCTTGGGAGAGGGATAAAGATCAAAATGCCCTTCCTTATTTGCATGGGCAAGGCTTAAGCTTGAGAGATAAAATGGTAATTTCACGCCCGACGTCCGGAACGCCGTTTTTCTCGTTTCAAAAATCTTCGATAGGGCGACGGCCAATTCGAATATAAGGTTGGAATTCTTGATTTTCCATGTTCAATTTTCAAGACTCGTTTCTTATGGTTTTCTCTATCAGACGTGGTTCCAGCCTATCCCGATCCGACAGGCAACTTTTGCAGACATTACACGTATCGATCCCGTAATTCATATCATGTTTAGGGCTCGTCAATTCGTGGCGAATTTGGTTGTCATGTAATTGTGAGGGTCTATCACTGGTCCCTATGGTCTCGATCGTCACTGTCCTATTTAGGAAAATTTTACAAATCATACGTTGGTTAAGCGACATCACCCGCGCTCCAGTCGTATGACACTCGCAAGGCATTCCTTAATCGTTCTTAGATCGGCCTTTTTGTGGTTCTAAATATCCTCTCGATAATCCTTATGGTCAAAGCGTCATTTCTTATTCGAGTTCCCTAGGTCCACGTACCTCGTCTTGCGTTAACCTTTCCCTTTTGATCAGCCTACTCAAATTGATCAGATTCGAGCGAGATACGATTGAAATACATCTCTAGATTTACTTCTCATTAATGAGTCTGAAATCGACTAGAAATCAGAATGTCACAACTCTTTCCCCCTTACAAAAATTTCGTCCCCGAAATTTACTTTACACTTAATTACTCAAATAAATGGGGGTATTGTTGCCTCATCGTCTCTTCATTCTCCCACGTGACACCTTCAGTTCCATGGTGCTCCCATATTACCTTGACTAGTGAGATCTTCTTATTCCTGAGGATTTGCTCCTTCCGGTCCTCGATCCTTATCGGCCTCTCCACGTAAGACACTCGGTCGTCCACTTCTATGGCTTCATAGTCCAACACATGTGTCGGATCTGGTTCATACTTTCGCAGCATCGACACGTGGAATACATTATGCACCTGGGATAGATTAGGCGGCAAGGCAAGCCTGTAGGCTAAGGTTCCAATCCGCTCCAATATCTCAAATGGGCCTACATACCTTGGGCTCAACTTCCCCTTTCTTCCAAAACGCGATAACCCTCTCATCGGTGACACTTTGAGAAAGACATGATCGCCCACTTCAAACTCCAAGAATTTACGTCGCTTATCTGCGTAGCTCTTCTGACGACTTTGTGCCATCCTCAATCTATCCCAAATTATCTTCACTGCTTCCACCAATTGCTCTACCAATTCTGAGTCTGTGATACTTCTTTCTCCAACCTCATCCCAGCAAATCGGGGTTCTGTAGGCTCTTCCATAGAGTGCTTCAAATGATGCCATCTGGATACTCTGCTGGTAGCTATTATTATAAGCAAACTCTACCAAATGCAGCTGGTCTTCCCATCCACCTTTAAAATCTATGACGTATGCTCGCAGTATGTCGCAATATGTCCCCAAGCGTCTATATCGTCCTTTCCGACTGTCCGTCCATCTGTGGATGGTACGCCGTACTAAATTATAGTCGGATTCCCATAACATCTTGCAGACTCTGCCAATAATTTGCCGTGAATTTAGGATCTCTATCCGAGGTGATCGTCACAGGCACTCCGTGCAGCCTCACTATCTGTCTCATGTATAGCTCTGCATACCTATCCATAGCGAAGTCCTTTCGCACCGGGATAAAATGGGCGGACTTGGTCAATATATCCACGACTACCCATATAGAGTCGTGGCCTCGCTAGCTCTTTGGGAGTCTTATTACAAAATCCATAGTTATATGCTCTCACTTCCATTCCGGAATCTCCAGTGGCTGTAATAGTCCTCCAGGCTTACAGTGTTGCGCTTTCACTTGCTGGCACGTCAAATACTTAGTCACATACCTTGCTACATCCACCTTCATCCCGTTCTACCAATAGTACTGTCGCAAGTTCCAATACATTTTCGTACTTCCATGGTGGATGCTATAATTGCTCCTGTAAGCCTCTAATAAAATCCTTTCCCTGAGTCCTTCATCCTTTGGTATGCACAATCGTCCTCGAAACTTCAGAATTCCGTCCTCAGACACTTGAAACTCGGGTTTTCTCTGTCACATCCATCTCAAGGATCTTCTAAATCTCTAGGTCCATAGACTATAGGGCCTTTATTCCTTCCTGGACCTCAGGCTCCATCCTCAACGTAGCTATCAAACTGGACAACTGATCGACTTCTAATCTGAACTCGGAGTCTCTCAAATCCTTAATCATCAACCAACCTTTCACCAACAGACATGCGATGATTGACTTCCGACTCAGCGCATCCGCAACTCTATTTGCTTTTCCAAGGTGATATAGTATATCACAATCATAATCCTTGAGCAGCTCCATCCACCTACGCTGCCTCGTGTTCAGCTCCTTCTGGAAAAATAGATACTTTAAGCTATTGTGGTCGGTATAAATCTGAAATTTTTCGCCACATAGGTAATGTCTTCAAATCTTCAGAGCAAATATAATCGCTGCTAACTTCAGGTAACGAGTTGAGTAGTTCATTTCATGTGGCCTCAACTGTCTAGACGGGTAGACTACTACTCTTTCATGCTGCATCAGCACACAGCCTACCCTTTCAACAAAACATCGTTGTATATCTCGTAACCTCCCGGTTTTGATGGAATTGTCATTACTGGCGTGGTTGTCAATCTATGTTTGAGTTCTTGGAAACTCTTCTCACATTTGTCTATCCATTCAAACCTTGTTTCCTTCTTCGTCAACCGCGTCAATGGGATGACTATGGATAAGAATTTCTCCACAAAACGCCTGTAGTATCTTGCCAGTCTCAAGAAACTTCTGACTTCAGTGACCGTAGTAGGCCTAGGCTAATCGATTACAGCCTCGATCTTCACAAGATTTATTGCGATTCCTTCACCCGATACCACATGACCAAGAAATGCTACCCTGTTCAGCCAGAACTCACATTTACTCAACTTCGCATAGAGCATGCTCCTTCAAAGTCTGCAGAACAATCCTCAAGTGCTCCTCATGCTCTGCTTCGCTCATCGAGTAAATCAAGATATCGTCAATGAAGACTATGACGAATCTGTCCAGAAATTCTTTAAATACTCTGTGCATCAGGTCCATAAAAGCAGCTGAAGCGTTGGTCAATCCAAACGGCATCACCGTAAACTCATAATGACCATATCTCGTCCTGAAAGCAGTCTTAGGTATGTCTTTCTTCTTTATCCTCAGTTGGTAATACCCAGTTCTCAAGTCAATAAAATACCGTCGCTCCTTGCAACTGATCAAACAAATCATCAATCCTCGGTAGTGGGTATTTGTTCTTCACTATTACCTGGTTCAGCTGTCGATAGTCAATGCATAAACGCAAAGACCCATCCTTCCTCCTTACGAATAGCACTTGCACTCCCCACGGCGAAGCACTTGGTCAGATAAATCCCTTATCTAGCAGCTCTTGCATCTACATCTTTAACTCCTTCAGTTCTGACAGGGACATCCCGTAAGGTGCTTTCGAGATCGATTCTGTCTTAGGGGCTAACTCGATTACAAATTCTATTTCCCGTTCCGCTGGTAACCCTGGCAATTATTGGGGAAACACATCAGGAAATTCACGCACTACCGGGATACTCTCAAACTTTGGCTCTTCGATAATCTTGTCCATTACTGCCACTACGTATGCCTGACACCCTTCAGACATCAACTTAGTCACCTCCAGAGATGAGACTAAGGGTGTCGAGATTCCTCCTCGACTTCCCACCAATTCAAAGCTAGGGCGGCCTCTCGGATAAAATCGAATTATCTTACTACCACAGTCCACTACTGTCTCCTGCTTACCCAACCAATCCATTCCTATGATAACGTCAAAATCATACATGGGTAATACAGCTAGGTTAATACTCTCTTTACTCCCTCCAATCACAATCTCACAACTAGCACAACCCAATGAAACCAATATATTATCCTTTAACGGAGTGGCAACATGCAGGATTATATTCAACGGTTTCAATTTCATACCCACCAAATCAGCAAACTGTGCAGACACAAATGAATGCGTGGCACCAGGGTCTAACAATGCGTATGCAACTTGGTTGCACAAGTAAACCATATCTGTTACCACACCTGGTGCTTCCTCTGCCTCTTCGCGAGCTGCTGCATATACCCTTCCCTGTGCCGGTGGTCGATTCTGCTCGATCTGGGGAGTTACAGTCGACGGCCCAGCCCGCGATCTTTGCCCTTGAGGTCAATTTGTTGGAGCTTGACTCAAGCACGTCCTGATCTGGTGGCCTAGCTGACCACACTTAAAACAAGCCCCGGTCCTTACCGGGCATGGCCCATTCCCATGCCTCCTACCACAAAGGCGGCAGCTCCAATTTGTGGGATTTGGCGGCTTCACGATATTTTTCCTTACAAGAGGCACAAAACGCCTATTGCACGTCATCGACCTCTTGCCCATCTGGCAGTTATCTTTAAATGATGTGAGCCGCGATCTAGTTGCGGTGTTTCTCTCTTTCAAGTCTCGTTCTATCATCTGGCCTCGTTCGTAGATCTCCTTATTAGTCCTCAAATTTAGAGCGATCATCTGACTACGGAGCTAGGGCCTCAGACCATCCCTAAATCTTCTTGTTTTCTCTCGAGAGTCTTCTACAAATCGAGGTGCATACCTCGACAGCCTCGAGAACTCGGCCTCGTATTGATCTCTCGTCAGCTGGTTCTGGCGCAACTACAGGAATTCCACCTGCTTCCTTTCCCTGGCCGTCTCAAAGAAGTATTTGTCATTGAATGCCGTCTTAAAGGCATCCCAGTTCAAGGCTATCCTTTCAGGGAAGACTCCATCCTTGGTGGTGACCCACCAATCATTCGTTGTACCCTTCAGCTGGTACACTACTAGCAACACCTTCTCCTCATCTGTACACTTCAGCACCCCAAAAGCTTTCTCTAGCTTCTCGATCCACTTGGGTGCTAGCTCAAGATCTCCAGTTCCATCGAACTGAGTTGGTTTCAACTTTATAAACTGCTCCACTAGCTAGCCTATCTGTCTGGCCACAATGATTTCCTCTTGGGCATTCACAGCCTCATTGCCCTGGCCATGTTCGTCTTGATTTCCATTGCCACCATTGTTGTCGTTGTTGGCGATGACGGCGGCCATGGCAGCTCCTACTATCCGGGCTATGGCAACGTCCCGATCTTGGGTCTGCCTGTCAATAAGGTTACCGATTCTCTCCAGTGCCCTTAGCACGCCATCCATTCTTGGATCTTTTGCGACAGGTGGCCTCGAGCTAGAGGCTCCGTCTCTTGACCTTCTAGATGGGTTGCTCATCCTTGCTTTTTCTACTGAACCTAGTCCATCACAAGTTCAGCAAAGAGTTAGTAACTCACTCATTCATCCAAACCCAGAGCCACTAACTACTCCTTAATCTAAACAGTTACAACACAGCAATACTCCATTCAACAAACTCCAGAAACATTTTAGCAAATAGCCCATGGCCATTTCTCAGTTCTGTTCACTCCAACGATTTACTAAAACCAAGCACACTCATTCATTAAGCAGGCCAAGATCTAATATGACCTTCAACTCTAAGTAAGGAACTTAATCCTCATGCATCACCACAACCTTGCTAAGATCAAACACCAACCAAAAGTACCAAGTCACATACCATGCACCCTAGGCCTTATCTTAACCAGTCTCCTAAGGTCTCGCTATCCATCATTATCCTAACTTAATCCTCCTTATCATTCCAGTCCTCAACCATCTTTGGATCGAGCTGACCTTGCTTTGATACCAAATCGGATGGGGATGTCATGCCCCCGCGACTCCCTGCAAGCAAACCGTATAATCTCTCGTGGTTCCAAGATCCACAATTAAGATGTGAGACATAATATATATATATGTGTGTGTGTGTGTGTGTGTGTGTGTGTGTGTGTGTGTGTGTGTGTGTATATGTACCCAACATGCGGAAGCGGCAATGAAATAACTCTTCCGTACAAAATATAAGTTAAGTGGGACCTGGATAGCATAAAAACTGTCGTACATAATAACCGACTATTCATACAAGTACAGAGCTACTAAAATCCGCTAAGCATGGAGGGTGATGGGGTAAGTACATGTAAGTCTATCAATCGACATCCAAAAAAGAGCATGGTCGGGATCTCCATCAAAAGGTCAAGCTAACAAACTGGGACTCTTAAGATGAGCTGCTGGAGTCCCCAGTGTCCTCGGCCTCCTCCATCGGCTCATACTCTAAAAATGTCTCCGAGCGAACCTCGATAGTATCCTCCATGGTCTCCTCATGCGACAGCTCCGTGAGATCCTCCTCGGTTGCCTCCAGAACACTAACCTCATCCTCGGTAAACTCCAAAGCAGGGGTCCTCTCCGGCCCGTTCCGGCAACCGACAACCGATCCCTCAGCCTGATCCCAGTTCCTACCAGGGTGGCACCAATCACGGATCACTCCTTAGGGCACCTCATGGCGCTTCAGTGGCCCAATCGACTCTTCCCCAACCTTCCTAACCAGGCCTCGTATCTATGAGGCTTCCAGTTTGTACTACCCTCGTCAACCCACAGCACTGTACACTTCCTCACTTATATGGTCCCTTGACCGTCAGGGAACTCATCAAAATACACGGTCATCTCCTTAGGGTCTCCAAAGCGAGTAGGCCACATATTCAAGGCCTATGATCTGTAAAAATAAAGGTCCCCAAAGGGGTGAGATACACATCTCAATAAAAGAGTCCTAGCCCTGGATCAGGCCAACCATCCACTGAGGCAGTTATCTAACTCAAAATTCCAAACTCAAAACCACACAGGCACATACAAATAAAGATGACAACACACAGATGATAGGCGTGCAATTATGACATCATATCACACTCAGACGATCATGCACACCTCGTCCTGCCATTTCACCACAACCATCTCTTCATGCCTGCGTCATTTTCATGCTCGCGAATAGATCGCATCAGGCTCGGCCCGCATAAACGCATCATACCGTCATTGATAACCCGCGTAAACGCATCAGGTTTCAATGATTCTTCAGGCCAGTATCACCACCTTATATCTCCGTCCCGCGATTAGATCGCATCAAGACTGTAGCCATCTCAACCCCGCGATTAGATCACATCAGGGCGCCAAATAACCTCTACCTCGCGCCTTAGGTTATCAACCACATCATCCCGCTTCTCGTACACACCATTTCTCCAGAAACATTTCTCCACTTTTTCGGCAGCCTTGGGTGAGGAATAAAGACCAAAATGCCCTTCCTTATTTGCATGGACAAGGCTTAAGCTTGAGGGGCAAAATGATAATTTCACCTCCGACGTTCGAAACGCCGTTTTTCTCGCTCCAAAAATCTTCGATAGGGCGACGGCCAATTCGAATATAACGCTGGAATTCTTGATTCTCCATTTTCAATTTTCAAGACTTATTTCTAATGGTTTTCTCTATCAAACGTGGTGCCAGCCTATCTTGAACTGACGGGCAACTTTTGCAGACATTACGCGTATCGACCCCGTGATTCATATCAAGTTTAGGGCTCGTCAATTCGTGGCGACTTTGGTTGTCATGTAATTGTAAGGGTCTATCACCGGTCCCTATGGTCTCGATCGTCACTGTCCTATTTAGGAAAATTTTGCCAATCATACGTTGGTTAAGAGGCATCACCCGCGCTCCAGTCGTGTGACACTCGCAAGGCATTCCTTAATCGTTCTTAGATCGGCTTTTTTGTGGTTCTAAATATCCCCTCGACAATTCTTATGGTCAAAGCGCCATTTTTTATTCGAGTTCCTTAGGTCCATGTACCTCGTCTCGCGTTAACTTTTCCCTTTTGGTCAGCCTACTCAAATTGATCAGATTCGAGCGAGATACGACTTAAATATGTCTCCAGATTTACTTCTCATTAATGAGTCTGAAATCGACTGGAAATTAGAATGTCACACCTTCTCCAGAAATCACATGACCAAAGAATGCTACTTTACCCAACCAGAATTCGCATTTACTAAACTTGGCGTAAAGCGAATGTTTCCTCAAGGTCTGCAAGACAGTTCTCAAATGTTTCTCATGTCATTACTCCTCGAGTAAATCAAGATATGTCTATAAAAATAATGACGAATCGATCCAAGTACTCCTTAAATACTCGATGCATCAAGTCCATGAATGCAGCAGGGGCATTAGTCAAACCAAAAGGCATAACCGTAAACTCATAATGTTCATATCTCGCTCTAAAGGCAGTCTTTTGTATGTCCTCTTTCTTAATCCTCAGTTGGTGATAACCAGTCCTCAAATCTATTTTAGAAAACACAGATGCTCCTTGCAGCTGATCAAACAAATCATCTATCTTCGACAACGGATACTTGTTCTTAATGGTTACTTGATTCAACTGCCTATAATCAATACATAAACTTAAAGACCCATCCTTCTTCCTTACAAACAGCTCCAACGCTCCCCACGGTGACGCACTCGGTCTAATAAACCCTTTATCTAGTAACTTCTACATCTGTACGATGCCCTCGAGATTGGCTCTGTTCTAGGAGCTAACTCAATCATAAACTCAATTTCTCTTTTAGGTGATAATCCTGGAAATTCCTTAGGAAAGACATCAGAAAATTCACGCACCACCTCTATACTTTCCAACTTCGGTTCTTTGACAGTTGTATTAATTGCAACAACTAGATAAGCTTGACACCCTTCGGTCAACAGCTTAGTCGCCTCAAGTGACGAAACTAAAGGAATCGAGGTTCCTCCCCGACTTCCTACAAATTCAAAACTAGGGCGACCATCCTGGTAAAAATAAATTACCTTGTTACCACAATCAACTACAGCCCTTTGTTTTCCTAACCAGTCCATCCCAATAATCACATCAAAGTCATAAATAGGTAGCACAGCCAAATCTATCATTTCTTTGCTACCACCAATCATTATCTTACAGTCCGCACAATCTAGCGGGTCTAGCATATTATCCTTTAATGGTGTAGTAACGTGCAACAACATATTTAGCAGTTTCAACTTTACACCCACCAAGTCAGCAAATTGAACAGATATAAAGGAATGTAAAGCCTCGGGATCAAATAAAGCATAGGCAGCTTGATCACATAAATAGATCATACCTATGACCACGCCAGGTGCTTTCTCCGCCTCTCTACGTGCCACGGCATACACTCTTCCTTGAGCTGGTGATCGATTTTGTTCATTCTGTGGGGCTACAACTAGCTATCCAGCCTGCAGTCTCTATCCTTGAGCTCGGTTCCCTTAAGCTTGGTTCGGACAATTCTTCAACCGGTGGCCCAACTGACCACATCTAAAACATGCACTAATCCTAACAGGATAGGGACCACTTCCATGCATTTTGCCACAAAAGCGGCAATACCAGTTTGACTAATTCTACGGTTTTTTGATATTTCTTCAAACCAGAGGGACAAAGCGTCGGTTGTTCATCATCAACCTATTTCCTAACTGTCGATTGTCTCTCAAGGGAGTAAATCGCGATTCAGAAGTGGTGGCTCCTTCTTTTATGTCTCTCTCAATCATTTGACTCCTTTCATAAATCTCTCTATATGTCCTCAAATCCACCGTTATAATCCGACTTCGGATCTCTGGTCTCAAACCATCCCGAAACCTTTGCCCTTTCTCCATCGGATCCTCAACCGATCTAGACGCATACCTTGACATTCTTGCGAACTTAGCCTCGTACTGGTCTACAGTCAGCTGATTCTGTCGCAACTGCTGAAACTCTAGTCGTTTCCTTTCTTGTGTTGTTGCTGAGAAATACTTATCATTAAACGCAGCAGTAAAGGCAGCCTAGGCCAAGGCCGTACCTTTAGGAAACACTCCTTCCTTCGAGGCACTCCACCAGTCATTCGCAGTTCCTTCTAGCTGATACACAGCAAACAATACTTTCTCTTCATCGATGCATCTAAGCACTCCAAAAGCCTTCTCAAGTTTCTCAACCCATCTTGGCGCCAAGTAAGGATCTCTAATGCCATCAAACTGGGTCGGCTTCAACTTTATAAACTGCTCAACTAATTGGCCCATCTGTCTATTGGCATTAGCATCACCTTCGGCGCTATCGACATCAACGCCCTGAACATTGTTTCTGTTTTCCATATTCACAGCAGCCACTGCAGTTTCAACAGCCTGAGCTATAGTCTCAGCTCTATCTTAGGTTTCCTTTCCCATTAGCTCTCCAATTTGTTCTAAGACTCTCAAGACTCCATCCACTCTTGGATCTTTGGCTGCTGGTGCTATCGAGCTAGAAGTTCCACTTCTCGATCTTTCGGGTCTATTGCTCATTCTCGCTCAAACTTAGTCTACCTGAGTCACTATAATCCCACCACGAAATTAGAGAACTAAGTCACTTACTCAAGTCTAATGATTTTATGCTACTCAACAAGGCAACAATCACAACACAACAGCCAATCACTCAGGCATTCTCATGAGTACATCAATTAGGGATGCATAATCATACCTCAAATCCAGACGCATCTAAAACTTAGCATAATCACAAGTAATAACTCACTCGTCAAACCAGCATCCACAATAATTCACAATGCAAAATGCGAAGCTTAATCCCCATAGATTCACTACGGCCATGCCAATTCAAGATAATAATCACATGCGCCAATCATATGCCATGCATTTATGCTTGACTCTAACAAATCCCCCTAGGGTCTCACTAACCTATCATCCTAATTCTTTTACTCCTTATTACTCCAATCCTCAATCTGCTAGAATCGAGCTAACCTTACTCTAATACCACTTCAATAGGGATGTGACGCCCCGCGTTCCCTAACACGAGTCACATTTGCCCAGGCCATTCATAATTATAAATACCTAGGAATAACACATGGCCTAAAAGTGAAATGAAACACGCATGCGAAAGGGAAGACAATAATCTTGACAAATAAATGAAACAAAAAGGAAACTTTGGAATGATACAAAAGCACACACATTTACATATATAAACATATCATAAGCATTTGAGTACATTTGACGGAAGGAAAAAAAAAAAGACATAAGGAAGCCGCACACCAAGATGGGGTAAGGAACTAAGGCCTAAGTCCAAAGAGTTACTACTTAACCTTAAGAAAACCTAACACCAAAATTGTTCCTACTCCCATTACTTTAAACCGTTGCACCCAACTACTCGGAAGAACCACTCGACCCATCGCTCAGTTAAGTTTCATCTTCCTTCGAGTTGTATTCAGAAAACATTTCGGAAGCCACCTCCTCAGAAACCTCTTCAGTGCCCTCTATCTCGTTGGCGGAGATCTCGATATAGTTCATGTATTCTTTGGTAGAGGGAGACTTTGACTTTTTGGGAATGTTCTTTGATCCCCCCATAGACGTCGTGTGACGTCCCAGACCGCCACTCTACGGTCATAGGTCTCTTAAATAACATAATTAAGGATTACCTTCGCATAAGATAATTAATCCATAGGCCATAATATATGTGACATTCTGAATTCCGACCCAATCTCGAAGCTTGTGAATGAATAAATGTCTATCGATGTATTTCAGTAAATCTCACTCAGAACTGATCTCTCTTGAGTCGACTAACCAAAAGACAAGGGCTAAATAGGATTTAAGTATGTGGACCAAAGAACTCAACCATGGATCGGCACTTTGTCCATAAGGATTTTCGGGGGAATATTTTGGGCCATTAAAGGGCCGGTCTAATAATGGTTCTAGAACGGTTTGCTAGCATTATGCAATTGGTTCACAGGTGATTCCGTATTACCATAGTATGATTTGCAAATTAATCTAAACCAATTCCTGATGAGTGCGTCTTCGGAACTAGTGATTGACCCTCGCAATTACTTGACAACCAAAGTCACCATGGCTCGAATAACACTTAAACGTGACTTTAATCACGGGTCGATACGCAACTCTTAAGAGCCGCCCGTTAGTCTAGATACGTTGGAATACCAATTGACTGAATTTGGCCATGAATCGGATTTCAAGATCGGAGGCCGGACATTCAAGGATTCCAACGTTAATAAATTGGACGTCGCCTCATCGAGGGCAACTAAGGTTAGGGTACAACCTATAGGAGTTAGAAAATTGAAATTTTGGACTGAGAAGTAAAAATTATCCTTTTGCCCCTAGAAATTACTCATGTTCCTAGAATTAAGTAAGGGCATTTGGTCTTTAATCCTCTTCGTCTTTGGTCGAAAACTTGGAGAATAAAATGGACTTGAGTAATCTTGAATTATTGAAAAGGAAAAGGGCAAGGGAGAAGACTTGGTCAAACCCCATGACCAACTCCCACCAACTAGTCATTCCTTCATACTATTCACCTCAACAATGCCTTGCAATCCCACGACCAACCCCACTTTCTCTTGTTCATGCAAATGGGATATCACCCTCTTTCTCCCTTCCTCCTTCATTCGGTCGAATCCACCTCTCTGTCACTCTCTCATTTACATCTTTTCTCTCAAGGACTCTCTTAGTTTGGCCTCGAGGAGACCGATGCCCTCTCTCCTTCTCCTTCTTGCTTGTTCGACCAAGATACCTCAAAGCCGACGCCACCACCTCGTCGAGCCGCTGCCCATCTATCGCCATTAAACCACAATCGAGCGCGACCTCACCGTGAGCTCTAGGAAAAGTGTCTTGGAGGATTTCTTGGCTTAGCTTGTGGCAAGTAACTCCTAGAGCCTAGCTTAGTACGTTAGAAGGTTGGAAGATGACGTTAAAAGTGTTATTAATGAATTTTCATGGCTATTTTCTTGGTTGAATCAAGGGGCGAACCTGTACCTTGTCGAATCAAGTTGACCCATAGCCTCGTGTTACTTCTTTTGTTGGTTTTGCTTGATCATTTGCTTGGTAAGTTACACTTAAACCTTACTTAGTACTTTAGGCTACTAATAGACGTGTTTAATGGTGGATTTGATGGTAATCAAAGGTAGTTTAAGGGCTATGAAGGTTGAGTATATCTTGCTTCTGAACTTTGCTACTGCTTCTGAATGTTGCTTCTGATGCTGCTTTTGACGTTGTTTCTGAGCGTTCCTTTTGACGCTACTTCTGGCATTGCTTCAAGCGTCCCTTCTGATGCTGCTTCTGAGCGTCCCTTCTGATGGTGCTTCTGAGTGTTCCTTCTAAGCATTCCTTCTAAACGTTGCTTCTGAAGGCTGCTTCTGAGCGTTCCTTCTGAGCGTTGCTTCTGAAGGTTGCTTCTGAGTGTTCTTTCTAAACGTTGCTTCTGAGCATTCCTTCTGAGCATTCCTTCTTAACATTGCTTCTGAAGGTTGCTTCTGAGCGTTCCTCCTGAATGTTGCTTTTGACGTTCTTTCTGATGCTACTTCTGAACGTTACTTCTGAGCGTTCCTTCTGAATATTGCTTCTGACGTTGCTTCTGACGTTGCTTCTGACGCTGCTTTGGAACGTTGCTTCTGAGCGTTCCTTCTTACGCTGCTTCTGACGTTCTTTCTGACGCTACTTCTGAATGATGCTCTTGATTGATGAATTATGTAACTCGCTTTGATTGGCTATTAAATGATTGGGTTATAAACTTGTGTGCACATTATGCATTGATGTGTTAAACGCGAGGTTTGAATATATCCTGAGGCGTTAGACGCGGGATTGACTTGAGGCGTGCTAACGCGAGTCCTAGAATGATATTGTGACCTGAGGCGTACTAATGCGGGTATAAGGATTACTTAAGCCTGAGGCACTAAGGCGCGGCCTTGCCTTTGAAAGTTGGAACCACAATGCGTATAATGTTATCCTATAAACTTACGAACTAGTAAATGCCCAAGTACGAAATCTTAGTCTTGATTGAGTAATTGGACCCTTGAAATGTGATATTGTGTAGTACCATATGCCATAACTTGTGCTAATATATCGATTGCCATGCATTTCTTCTGGTTGAACATTGCATTCATTAAAAGTGTATAGAGGCATTAATGGTCTAGTTTAGGTTTAGGATTAGCTTATTGAGATTTATTCTTAGCCTGTCGTGGGCTCAACTTTTTCAGACCCCAAACCTTAAGCGTGCCACCAAAACGTTTTGGGGAGCCGATGGATATTCAGAAGTCGGTGACCGAGTATCCCGTAGGCCTAGGTAAGGCCTACATTAGAAAGGGGAATATAGTTTGGGTCGACGAAGTATACGACAAAGGAGACGACGATTGGGAGTCGCATTATTTTGAGGCATGGTTCTATCAAGACGATGATGTGACGTAGGAACCTTGATGAGCTTCGATATACCCTAGAGTGTGATTCCTGGATGGTGCAGCGCTACACCACCTAATGGCAAAGTACTCAATCTGGAAGCCAAGTCAAAGAATAGCCAGCCGAAGCCCCCGGAGCCTACCAAGGTTGTCGACGTCGTAGAGCCCTCTGCTGCCGAGAAAGCACTTATAGAACCCACTAAGTCCGAGTTGGAGCGAGAGCTAGAGGGAAAGTTTAACGCCGGGTTTGAATTTAAGATCAAGCCAGAGATGAGTACAGATGAGTTTGATGCGTCTGCAGATACAAAATTCGACCCGGAGGAAGAAGTGCCCATGGACCTGGAGTTAGATGCTTCCGCAGAGTACGACCCTTTGACTGACAAGGACGACTCATCCGATAGCGGGCCCGACCTTTAGGTATAGCTGTGGTGCTTAACTTTTTAGGACACTCTTTAGGATAGGAGTGTCGTGACTGGACTTGATGCATCCTTTTGACTAAATCGCCCATCCCTTTCAAACTCTATCATGTATCCCTGCTTATGACCAAGTTGTAAAACTGGATCTGTATCAAGTTGTGTATAAGTATTTTTATCATCCTCAGTCATCTAGTATTAAGTATTGTATGGAGTTACATATATACGGCTTCTGCACGTGCATTTAAATTCATTCGCCTATCACCTGTCGTTTAATCCTGAGATAGTATGAAAATCACAGGACTCGTGGGATGTTGGCGCACTCGTAAGGACGCAGGCCATGACAATATAAGTAGGTATAATTATAGATATCACTAGACAATTACAAAGTCAAGATTCGAAAATTTTATTTATAAACACATCAAGCTCGACCACATAAGAGTTCATATATAAACAGACATATAACTAAGGTCGTCGATGGATATGCATAGCTGGGATGGCTAAAAGGAAATCTACTCCATCATCCAAAAATATCACCTAAACCAAAAAGCTAACAAGGCTATCTCCAGTCCTCAGTCGTCCTCTGACGAGTCGGTAAGCAACATCTCCTCGTCCTCAGTGTCCTCTAGTGGCTCTGGTGGTGGAATGAACACCTCCGACTCGGCAGGCTCCGAAGGGTGGACAGGTGCATCCACATGAGGAGCTGGTCTACCGGCTCAACAGGATCCGGGGGTGCATCAAAGGTACTCAAGAAAAGGACCCAATAGTCTATTACCTCTTCGAATGTAAATAGCATACCAACGATATATAGCTAAACCAGGTGCTCCCTCATCAACCCACACAGTATGTACATGCATAACAAGTCTCAAATGAGGTACATCAAGATGGATCATGTCACGAGTATAAGACTCAAAATCAAAAGAAACACCAAAACGCTTGGGAGCAGCAGCCATGGATGCTAATCTGAAAATGTGTCCACGAACATGGGTTAGCATGACGGCTAGCAAGAAAACATTTAATCTCACCATATAGGCCCTAAGACTCCCTAGAGCAAACTATAATGTAAACTTGTAGCAAATATAGTTCAAAAGTATTTCAATATGCATACAAGCAATAAACAATGCAAGGGTGTCCATGCATCATGATCATGGCATGTTCTTCAATCATCTCACAATCGCAAGCCAATTACTTGCAATCCCTACTCCAGGGCATCCTCGATGCATGGTACGACTCCACCCCGCACAAAGCTCAGGATCATCAAGTCTGTACAAATCCCCGCCCACAGCCCAGGGGCGTTGTCAAGCCCCAAACCCGTCAAGCACGCGAACATCCCTACAAGCAAAACAATACATCTCTCGCAGCCCCAAGATCCACAAACAAATCGAGAGATAATACATATACACTAAGCATGCGGAAGCGGTACTCAATTAAATCCCCATACAAAATATAAGTTAAAGTGGGACCTAGATAGCATAATAACTGCCATACATCATAACATATTGTTCGTACAAATACTGACTACTACAATCCGCTAGGCAAGGGGCGACAGGGTAAGCACATAAAAAAAATAATGATGACCAACATCTACATCCAAAAGAAACAGGGTCGGATCGCCTCCAAAGCTAAGATGAACTGCTAGAATCCTCGGTGTCATCGGCGTCCTCCGTCGGCTCATACTCGGAGAAGGTCTCTGATGAAACCTCAATGGTGTCCTCCATGGTCTCCTCATGGGACGGCTCCGCAACATCCTTCTCGGTCGCCTCCAGGACAATAACCTCATCCTCCTCCACAGTAAAGTCCAGCGTCGGGGTCTTCTCTGGCTCGTTCCTATAACCAACTACGACCTCTCTGGCAACTCCTGCTCCCCAACAGTTTGGCACCAATCAGGGATAACTTCCTGGGGTAACTCGTGGGGCTTCAACGGCCCAATCGACTCATCTCCAATCTTCTTAAATCATGCCTCAAACCTATGAGGCTTCCAATCTGGGCTACCCTCATCAACCCATACAACCGTACATTTTCTCACATAAATGTTCCCCTGACTATCCGGAAACTCGTCAAAATATGCCGTCATCCCCTTGGGATCCCCAAAATGAATAGGTCACATACTTAAGGCCTAAGATCTATAAAAATAGGGGTCCCCAAAGGGGTGAGATGCACATCTCAATAAAAGAGTTCTAACCCAAGGTCAGGTGATCGTACACTCAGGCAGTCATCTATCCCAAAATTCCAAACTCATAATCATACATGCACAAACAAATAAAGATAGCGACACACAGATGACGGGCATGAACTATGACACTATGTCACACTCAAATGATCATGCACACCTCATCCTGTCATTTCACCACAACCACCTCTTCTTGTCTACCTCATCCTCCAGCCCGCGATTAGATCGCATTAGGCTCGATCTGCGTAAACGCATCAGACCGTCAATGGCAACCTGCGTAAACGCATCAGGTTCCAATGAATCTCCAAGCCAATATCATCATTTCATACCTCCGTCTCGCGAATAGTTCGCATCAGGACTGTGGCTATCTTAACCCCGCGATTAGATCGCATCAGGGCGCCACACAACATCAACTCCACCTCGCGATTACTTCGCATCAAGGTATCCGTCTCCCGCCCCGCGTCTAATATTCCTCAAGGCCTCGCCATGTCATGTTCATGCCATGCTTCTCAATTCAATTCACAAATAAAACAACAGGTGCAACTCATGCACAATTTGAATACTCATGGCATGCAGGACAATCAATGACATTTGACATGGCATATGATTTAAACACAAACAATGTCACACAAAGACCTCCTATAATCACTTAGGACATATTAAGAACTATCTCTTTGGAAGATTCTCATAAATCGGTCAAATTAATTCTCGACTCACCCAATTGAGTCCAATTTTCTAATCCTAAGTTTAGGATTCCCTTACCCTGCGTTTAATAACACAATAATTCGCCTCTTGAGCCCTCACCAATTTGATTCCAAGGGTCCAATGTCGAACTCACTACGCAACCTAGAATATTCAACCAATTCATCAATTTCCTTGTCCAATTCCTCAATCCATGAACCACAATCATCCATAACATAACTCTCATCATCTTAACATATCTTTATCACCAATTTGGGACTCAAAACCACTAGCCATCAGCCCTCAAAGGTTCAGCCTTGCACAGAACCAAACCGATTCTTCTCGGTTCTGTGCAACCGAACTTTTTCAGCTCTAAATCAACTCCAAATCCATCATTTACTCACTATCTTACCCCTTAACATGTCTACCTAAGGTCTAAGGGTCTTGCTGAGGATTTGAAGTCGCGTCGTTGTCGGAATTCCATCGAAAGTCGCCAGTTCCTCCAAAGTCAGTACCAGTAGTTTTCTGTGCAAGATTTACAAAATCGATTCGAGGTCAAAACTTCTTCAAATCACTCCCAACTTTTTATCACAGATTCATACAGATGTTCTCTAGACCTCCATAAAATTTCACCTCAAAACTCCAATATTTCGATCTCAAAAAGGGTTAGAAACCGAACCTACCTTAGATTGAGTCAAATTCTGTCGGCTTTCGAAAAAACGCTTGGCCGGAGCTCCTCAGTGGTCCAAAAGGCTCGTTTCCAATTCAAGGAGGTTGGCAAGATGTAGAGCTAGGTTGGTATGATTGGCTGGTGGTCAAGCGATGGCCGAAGGAGGTCGTCAACGGCGGCAAAGGGAGGCGGCAGATCTGGTCAACGACGGGCAGAAAAAGCAAGAGGAAGAAGAAGAGGTTTTGGGAGTTATGGGGGTTCTATGGCCGGCCAAGTGAGGTGAGAGAGAGAGAGAGAGAAAAAAAAGCTTATATTCAAGACTCAAGTCAAAGGCTTGAATGGTAGGTGGCCAATAGTGGACATGACCACTCTTTAAGCCATCTCTTGACACTTGTCCACTTGTCATTCCAATTCAATCCAATGGGCACCATTCATCCTCTTTTTCGGTAGCTCTTGGGGGTGTACAAAGGCCAAAATGCCCTTCTTCAAATGCATGGGTAAGACTTTAAGCTTGAGGGGCAAAAGGGTAATTTTATCCTCGACTTCGGAACGTCATTTTTCTCGCTCCAAAATTCTTCGATAGGGCGACAGCCAATCTGAATAATGTTGGAAGTCTTGATTTTTCATTTCAAATTTTTCAAGACTCGTTTCTGATGGTTTCCTCTATCAAACGTGGTTCTAGCCTATCTCGAACCGACGTATTCTCATCACATTTAGGGCTCGTCAATTCGTGGTGGCTCTGGTTGCCATGTAATTGTGAGGGTTTATCACTAGCCCCTTTGGTCACGATAGTCACTGTCCAATAAAGGAAATTTTGCAAATCGTACGTTGGTTAAGCGACATCACCCGCGCTCCAATCGTATGACACTCGCAAGGCATTCCTTAATCGTTCTTAGATCAGCCTCTTTGTGGTTCTAAATATCCCCTCGACAATCCTTATAGTCAAAGCGTCATTTCTTATCCGAATTTCCTAAGTCCACGTACCTTGTCTCGCGTTAGTCTTTCCCTTTTAGTTAGTCTACTCAAATTGATCAGATTCGAGCAAGATACGATTGAAATACATCTCTAGATTCATTTCTCATTAATGAGTCTGAAATTGACTAAAAATTAGAATGTCACAACTCTTCCCCCCTTACAAAAATTTCGTCTCCGAAATTTACATTACACTTAATTACTCAAACAAATGGGGGTGTTGTCGTCTCATTGTCCCTTCATTTTTCCATGTGGCACCTTCCGTTCCACGGTACTCCTACACTACTTTGACCAGTGGAATCTTCTTATTCCTGAGGATTTGCTCCTTCTGGTCTTCGATCCATATCGGCTTCTCTACGTAAGACACTCTGTCGTCCACTTCTATAGCTTCGTAGTTCAGCACATGTGTCGGATCTGGTTCATACTTTCACAACATCGACACATGGAACACATTATGCACCTGGGATAGATTAGGCGGCAAGGCAAGCTTGTAGGCTAAGGTTCCAATCCGCTCCAATATTTCAAATGGGCCAACATACCTTGGGCTCAGCTTACCCTTCTTTTCGAATCGCGATAACCCTCTCATCGGTGACACCTTGAGGAAGACATGATCGCCTACTTAAAACTCCAAGGATTTGCGTCGCTTATCCGCGTAGCTCTTTTAACGACTCTATGTCGTCCTTAGTCTATCTCGAATTATTCTCATTGCTTCCACCGATAACTCCACCAACTCTGGGCCTGTAATATTCCTTTCTCCAACCTCATCCCAGCAAATCGGGGTTCTGCAAGCCCTACCGTAGAGTGCTTCAAACGGTGCCATCTGGATGCTCTGCTGATAGCTATTATTATAAGGAAACTCTACCAAATACAATTGGTCTTCCCATCCATCTTTAAAATCAATGACGCACGCTCATAGCATATCCTCAAGCATTTATATCGTCCTTTCTGACTGTCCGTCTGTCTGTGGATGGTACGCCGTACTAAACTGCAGTCGAGTTCCCATGGCTTCCTGCAGACTTTTCCAAAAATTTGCCATGAATTTAGAATCTCGATCGGAAGTAATCGTCACTGGCACCCCGTGCAACCTCACTATCTGCCTCATGTACAGCTCTGCATACCTATCCATAGTAAAGTCCTTCCGCACTGAGATCAAATGTGCGGGCTTGGTCAATCTGTCCACGACTCCCATATAGAGTCGTGACCTTGCGGGCTCCTTGGGAGTCCCATCACAAAATCCATAGTAGCATGCTCCCACTTTCAATCCAGAATCTCCAGTGGCTGTAACAGTTCTCCAGGCCTACAGTGCTGCATCAACACACAGCTCAATCCTTTCAGCAAAGCATCGCTGTAAATCTCATAACCTCCCGATCCTGATGGAATTGTCAGCACTAGCGTGGTTGTCAATCTATGTTTGAGTTCTTGGAAACTCCTTTCACATTTCTCGGTTCATTCAAATTTCGTTTCCTTCTTCGTCAACCGCATCAATGGGATGGCTATGGACGAGAATTTCTCCACAAAACGTCTGTAGTATCATGCCAATCCCAAGAAACTTCTTACTTCAGTGACCGTAGTAGATCTAGGCCAATCTGTTACGGCCTCGATCTTCATAGGATCCACTACGATTCCTTCACAAACACCACATGACCAAGAAATGCTACCCGGTTCAGCCAGAACTCACACTTACTCAACTTCGCATAGAGCGAATGCTCCCTCAGAGTCTACAGTACAGTCCTCAAGTGCTCCTTATGTTCTACTTCGCTCCTCGAGTAAATCAAGATATCGTCAATAAAGACTATGATGAATTTGTCTAGAAATTCCTTAAATACTCGATGCATCAGGTCCATGAATGCAGCTGGGACGTTGGTTAATCCGAACGGCATCACCGTGAATTCATTATGACCATACCCCGTCCTAAAGGCAGTCTTAGGTATGTCTTCCTTCTTAATCCTCAGCTGGTGATACCCTGTCCTCAGGTCAATCTTTGAAAATATCGCAGCTCCTTGCAACTGATCAAACAAGTCGTCAATCCTCGGCAATGGCTACTTGTTCTTCACTGTCACTTGGTTTAACTGCCGATAGTCATGCATAAACGCAAAGACCCATCCTTCTTCCTTACGAACAGCACTGGTGCTCCCCATAGCGAAGCACTTGGTTGGATAAAGCCTTTATCCAGCAGATCCTGCCTCTGCACCTTTAACTCTTTCAGTTCTGACAAGGATATCCTGTAAGGTGCTTTCAAAATCGGCTCCGTTCCAGGGGCTAACTCGATTACAAATTGTATTTCCCGCTCTGGTGGTAATCCTGGTAACTCTTGGGGAAATACATCAGGAAATTCACGCACTATTGGGATATTCTCTAACTTTGGCTCTTCGATAGCCATGTCCATTACTGCCACTAAGTATGCCCAACACCCTTCAGACATCAACTTAGTTACTTCCAAAGATGAGATTAAGGGAATCGAGATTCCTCCTCGACTTCCCACCAATTCAAAGCTAGGGCGGCCTCTCGGGTAAAACCGGATTATCTTACGACGACAGTCCACTACTGCCCCCTGTTTACCCAACCAATCCATTCCTATGATTACGTCAAAATCGTACATGAGTAGCACAGCTAGGTCAATACTCTTTTTACTCCCTCCAATCAAAATCTCGCAATCAGTACAGTCCAATGAAACCAATACATTGTCCTTTAACGGTGTGGCAACATGCAGAATTATGTTCAATGGTTCAATTTCATCCACACTAATTCATCAAAATAAGAAGACACAAACGAATGCGTGGCACCAGGGTCAAACAATGCGTATGCAGCTTGGTTACACAAGTAAACCGTACCTGTGACCACACCTGGTGTCTCATTCGCCTCTTTGCGGGCTATGCCGGTGGTCGGTTCTGCACGATATGAGGGGTTACAATCGACGGTCCAGCCTGCAGTCTTTGTCCTTGCGATCGACTTGTCGGAGCTTGATTCGGGCACATCCTCATCTTGTAGCCCAGCTAACCACACTTAAAGTAAGCCTCGGTCCTTATCGAGCACGGTCCATTTCCATGCCTCCTGCCACAAAGTTTGCAACTCCAGTTTGGGAAATTTCATGGCTTCACAATATCTTTTCATACGGGAGGCAAAAATCGCCTATTGTTCGCCATCGGTCATTTGCCCATCTGGCGGTTATCTCTGAAGGACGTAAACCGCGATCCAATTGCGGTGTTTCTCTCTTTCAAGTCCCTTTCTATCATCTGGCCCCGCTCGTATATTTCCTTATATGTCCTCAGATCTCAGGACTCAAACCATCCCTAAACCTCCTTGCTTTCTCCTGAGGGTCCACAGATTAAGGTATGTACCTTGACAGCCTCGAAAATTCAGCCTCATACTGATCTATCTGTCAGTTGGTTCTAGCGCAGCTGCAGGAATTCCACCAGCTTCCTCTCCCTGGCCATCTTTGAGAAATATTTATCGTTGAAGGCCGTCTTAAAGGCTTCCCAATTCATGACCGTTCCTTTAGGGAAGAGGCCATTCTTGGTGGCAGCCCACCAGTCATTTGCAGTACCCTCCAGCTGGTATACTGCTAGTAGTACCTTCTTCTCATCGGTGCATCTCAGCACCCCAAAAGCTTTCTCCAGCTTCTCAATCCACCTGAGTGCTAACTCGGGATCTCTAGTCCCATCGAATTGAGTTGACTTCAATTTTATGAGCTACTCTACTAGTTGGCCCATCTATCTAGCCACGACGATTTCCTCTTGGGTGTTTACAGCTTCATTACTTTGATTTGGTTCACCCTGACTTCCATTTCCACCTTGTTGCCATTGTTGGCATTGATGGCTGCTATGACAGCTCCTCCTGCCTAGGCGATGGTAGCGTCTCGATCCTGAGCCTGCCTATCAATCATGTCGCCAATTTTTTTCAGTGCCCTCAACACGCCATCCATTCTTGGATCTTCAGCAACAGGCAGCCTCGAGCTAGAAGCTCCGCCTCTGGTTCTTCCAAACCTTCTAGATGGGTTGCTCATCTCTATCACTTTCTATTGAACCTGGTCCACCACAAGTTTAGCAAGGAATTAGTAACTTACTCATTCATCCAAATCCAAAGCTACTAACTAACCCTTAACAGAAACAGTTACAATCCAACTGTACTCTATACCACAAACTCTAGAAACATTTGAACCGATAGCCCATGGCCATTTCTCAATTCCATTCACTTTGGCGATTCACTAAAACCAATCACTTTCATTCATCAGACAGGCCAAGGTCCAAAAATGACCTTCAATTCCAAGCAAGGAACTCAACTCTCCTATGTCTTACCACAACCCTACCAAGATCAAACACCAGCCATAAGTACTGGGTCACACACTATACATCACATGCCTTAACTTAGCTAGTCTCCTAAGGTCTTGCTATCCGTTCTTGTCCCAACTTAATCCTCGTTATTACTCCAGTCCTCAACCAACTCTGGATCGAGCTGACCTTGCTCTAATACCAAGCAAAGCGGGGATGTCACACCCCGAACCCATCAAGCACGCAAACATCCCTGCAAGCAAAACAACACATCTCTCGCGATCCCAAGATCCACAAACAAATCAAGAGATAATATATATACACTAAGCATGCGGAAGCGGTACTCAATTAAATCCCCATACAAAATATAAGTTAAGTGGGACCTAGATAGCACAATAACTGCCATACATCATAACATATTGTTCATACAAATGCCGACTACTACAATCCGCTAGGCAAGGGGCGACAGGGTAAGCACATTAAAAAAATAATGATCATCATCATCAACATCCAAAAGAAACAGGGTTGGATCGCCTCCAAAAGCTCAAGCCAACGAACTGGAATTCTAAGATGAACTGCTGGAATCCTCAGTGTCCTTGACATCCTCCATCGGCTCATACTCGGAGAAGGTCTCTGATGGAACCTCAATGGTGTCCTCCATGGTCTCCTCATGGGACGGCTCCGTAACATCCTGCTCGGTCGCCTCCAGGACAATAACCCCATCCTCCTCCACAGTAAAGTCCAACGTCGGGGTCTTCTCCGGCCCGTTCCAAGAACCAACTAAAGACCCCTCTGGCAACTCCTGCTCCCCAGCAGTTTGGCACCAATCAGAGATAACTTCCTAGGGTATCTCGTGGAGCTTCAACGGCCCAATCGACTCATCTCCGATCTTCTTAAACCATGCCTCGAACCTTTGAAGGTTCCAGTCCGAGCTACCCTCGTCAACCCATACAACCGTACATTTTCTCACATAAATGTTCCCCTGACTATCCGGAAACTCGTCAAAATATGTCGTCATCTCCTTGGGATCCCCAAAATGAATAGGCCACATACTAAAGGCCTAGGATCTGTAAAAATATGGGTCCCCAAAGGGGTGAGAAACACATCTCAGTAAAAAAGTCCTAACCGTAGGTCAGGTTGATCGTCCACTCAGGCAGTCATCTATCCCAAAATTACAAACTCATAATCATACAGGCACAAACAAATAAAGATAGCGACACACAGATGATGGGCATGCAACTATGACAACATGTCACACTCAGATGATCATGCACACCTCATCCTGCCATTTCACCACAACCACATCTTCCTGCTCACCTCATCCTCCAGCCCGCGATTATATCGCATTAGGCTCGGTCCGTGTAAACGCATCAGATCGTCTTGGCAACTGACATAAACGCATCAGGTTCCAATGAATCTCCAAGCCAATATCATCATTTCATACCTCCGTCTCGCGAATAGTTCGCATCAGGACTGTGGCTATCTTAACCCCGCGATTAGATCGCATCAGGGCGCCACACAACATCAACTCCACCTCGCGATTACTTCGCATCAAGGTATCCGTCTCCCGCCCCGCGTCTAATATTCCTCAAGGCCTCGCCATGTCATGTTCATGCCATGCTTCTCAATTCAATTCACAGACAAAACAACAGGTGCTATTCATGCATAATTTGAATACTCATGGCATGCAGGACAATCAATGACATTCGACATGGCATATGATTTAAACACAAACAATGTCACACAAAGACCTCCTATAATCACTTAGGACATATTAAGAGTATCCCTTTGGAAGATTCTCATAAATCGGTCAAATTAATCCTCAACTCACTCAATTGAGTCCAATCTTCCTATCCTAAATTTAGGATTCCCTTACCTTGCATTTGATAACACAATAATTCTCCTCTTGAGCCCTCACCAATTTGGTTCCAAGGGTCCAACGTCAAACTCACCACGCAACCTAGAATATTCAACCAATTCATCAATTTCCTTGTCAAATTCCTCAATTCATGAACCACAATCATCCATAACATAACCCTCATCATCTTAACATGTCTTTATCACCAATTTGGAACTCAAAATCACTAGCCATCAGCCCTCAAAGGTTTGGCCTTGCACAGAACCAAATCGGTTCTTCTCGGTTCTGTGCAAACCGAACTTGTCCAGCCCTTAATCAACTTCAAATCCATCATTTCCTCACTATCCTACCCTTTAACATGTCTACCTAAGGGTCTAAGGGACTTACCGATGGTTTGAAGTCACGTCGTCGCCAGAATTTCATCAAAAGTCGCCGATTCCTCCAATGTCAGTATCGGCAGTTTTCTGTGCAAGGTTTACAAGACCGATTCGAGGTCAAAACTTCTTCAAATCACTCCCAAATTTTTACCACAGATTCATACAGATGTCCTCTAGACCTCCATAAAATGTGACCTCAAAACTCTAACATTTTGGCCTTTAAAAGGGTTAGAAACCGAACCTACCTCAGATTGAGTCAAATTCTGTCGACTTCCAAGAAAACGCTTGGCTAGAGCTCCTCGGTGGTCCAAATGGCTCGCTTCCAGTTCGAGAAGGTCTACAATATGTAAAGCTAGGTTGGTATGGTTGGTCGGTAGTCAGGAGGTGGCCGGAGGAGGTCGTCAACGGCGGCGAAGGGAGGCGGTAGATCTAGTCATTGACGAGCAGAAAAAGCAAGAGGAAAAAGAAGAGGTTTTGGGAGTTATGGGGGTTTTATGGCCGGCCAAGTGAGGTGAGAGAGAGAGGAAAAAGCTTATATTCAAGACTCAAGTCAAAGGCTTGAATGGTAGGTGGCCAATAGTGAACATGACCACTCTTTAAGCCATCTCTTGACACTTGTCCACTTGTCATTCCAATTCAATCCAATGGCCGCCATTCATCCTCTTTTTCGGCAGCTCTTGGAGGTGTACAAAGTCCAAAATGCCCTTCTTCAAATGCATGGGTAAGGCTTTAAGCTTGAGGGGCAAAAGGGTAATTTTACCCCCGACATTCGAAATGTCGTTTTTATCGCTCCAAAATTCTTCGATAGGACGACAGCCAATCCGAATAACGTTGAAATTCTTGATTTTCCATTTCAAATTTTTCAGGACTCGTTTTTTATGGTTTCCTCTATCAGACATGGTTCCAACCTATCTCGAACCGACGGGTGGCTTTTGCAGACTTTACGTGTATCGACCCTGTGATTCTCATCACATTTAGGGATCGTCAATTTGTGGCGGCTCTGGTTGTCATGTAATTGTGAGGGCTTATCACTAGCCTCTTTGGTCACGATCGTCACTGTCCGATAAAAGAAAATTTTGCAAATCGTACGTTCGTTAAGCGGCATCATCCACGCTCCAATCATATGACACTCGCAAGGCATTCCTTAATCATTCTTAGATCGGCCTCCTTGTGGTTTTAAATATCCCCTCGACAATCATTATGGTCAAAGCGTCATTTCTTATCCAAATTCCCCAAGTCCACATACATTGTCTCGCGTTAGCCTTTCCCTTTTGGTCAGTCTACTCGAATTGATCAGATTCAAACGAGATACAACTGAAATACATCTCTAGATTCATTTCTCATTAATGAGTCTGAAATTGACTAGAAATCAGAATGTCACAAGCGTTAACTCAATTCAATGCACTAAAGAGTAATTACTCCACATATCTCATCGAATGTAAGTCGCATATCATGGACCAATGCATGCTCGACCATGAATCATATGATTCTCAATATCAATTATGCAAAAATGTCACAATGCCAGGTAGATACGCAAGCATGCATGTTCACAAAGATATGTACATGAAGATTATCGTCAGGATGTTCAATCGAGCATAGCACAATGGACCAACTTCCATCGACCAAGAACTACCAATTCTCCTCTACACAGCTCTAGGTTTAGTCATGCATATTGACCGTTGAAAGACAATTTCTAACAAATGGTTCGACCAAGACTTAATTATAAATTCAGTAAGTCTTCCTTCTATACTATTATAAAATCTCATCATAATTCCCTTCGAATTAGTCGTTTCTTCATCAACTTACGTCACAAAACTAATCTGTTTTGACCCCTGATCAGTCACGATTTTGGACTCCCAAATAAACATAATACTCTTCAGTTTCTGCTAGCCACACGACGCTAATTGGTCTAGCATAATTCCACAACAATCAAAATAAGAGATTAACGTATAACTCATCTCATAGTAGAAAATGCTCCATTACACCGAATCTACTACTGCACTAAAACAAAACACGGTTATGTTTGCTTTGAATTCGCAAATCAGTCCACTTCTTGCTGCAAATCGACTGATCACTTGAAGTTCTTCTTTGTCCAGACTTAATACTTCATTAAACAACACAAGATAATGCAATGTAGTTCCTTTGTAACTCCAATTGACACTTTGAACATAAAAGAGCAGACTTATTCGAGTTGAACCGAAGCAATTCATTATACAACAAACAAATCAAGCTCTAATTCCCTCTAACAGACCTAAAGCTACTCAAATTGTTTAGTCATCCGCAACCCTACATCATCCTAGTTCTAGCTCATGAACATTCAGCTCGAGATAGTACAATGCAGCTCAATTTCAACACCACTTTGCGCCTAAATCTTACCGGGCCTAAATCAACATTCAGCTGTCCACAGATTCGATTTTTTTGCTTTAAACCAGACTCGAAAGTCCTAAACAAGATAACATGCCGTAGACATCTATCCTAGGATGAAATTGAAGGAATTCTAGGTTCCTTTGAAGTCATGAAGCTGCTCAAACTCGTCTGCAAACTCTCAGCCTCCTCTGCTTCTTCTCGGAACTTCACCGATCAACTCCCTTTCTCTCGGTCTCTCTCTCACTCTCTCGATCGAGCTAAGTAAATGGTGAGGGAAAGATGAAGATAAACAGCCTTTCTTGCATGTTTTTAAGGAGTACTCTAGATAACACTTGTCTCAATCTTCCGACTTTTCACCAAGTGTCTTTGCCCCCATTTGTAAGAAGTCATGTTCTTGAACTCTTGATAAAACTATCTACCGAAGACTTGCCTTGCATTTTCCCCAGGTGTGGTCGGTCAATGAATCTTCATGTAAGAAGAGACATGAGCGCCACTTATATAGTTCCCTAGTGGCTCATTATCTAAGCAAGATTTTGATGAGACAATTGACCAATAGATGAGCTTACTTCTCTCACCAATTCCTTGGTTCATTTAACCCATCCATCTTCATGCATTAGGAGACAATGTCGCCACTTGTCTCATCTTTAAGTGGTCAGTAATCATTTGTGAGATTTTAATGGGAATTGAAGCCAATGATTCTTCTTGTATTTTCCTTATACATGATCGGCCAAGTACTACTCAAGTATGAAAATAGTATTGTCATTTGGCGTCTCCCTTAATGGCTGAACTTCCTTGTCCATCAAGGCTAATAATTTTCGGATATATGTTCATGTATTACTTAATCCTCGTGAATTCTTAAATAGTCGACTACTCTTGTAGCTCTCAATCCTGAGTTCATTCTCATGTATTAAGGTCCATCCATTTAAAATTCCTCGACCAATACTTCAATATCTTATCTATATGACTAAACAACTCTAAATCTTATCCCAACATTCTCCAATGTTCACAGCTAATTTTCCTTGTATTTAAGGAACTTCACTCAGCTTTATATTAGAACCTTGAGTCCTCGCACTAAAAGTCAGCTTTCAAATCCATTTCAATCATTTCTGGTCATTAAGAATCTAGCAAACTGTAGATGCCACAACTTTTTCCCCCTTACAAAAATTTCATCCTCGAAATTCCTAATTCCAAAATAAGTTTCAAGAAAATTTTACCCCAAAAATCCTTTTCATTTATAACCAGTCGCACAAAAAATGTTTTTGGTATATTCATTTACAAGGTATAGATTTACAATTGTAATCCACAATTCCTAGGGATCGATCCAGCAACCACCTTCTCGGACCACGTCACTCCCGGATGCCACTCGACTATTAAACCGACAGCGGTCATCTCATACTTCAATATTCTTATAACATCCGCTTTGCGCTGCTGACGATCTAGGCTCATTTCCTTCATTTTCTTTAAGAATAATCAATTACGAACATCTTAACAACATTGAGCCAATTATAGAAATGAACCAGTCGATCGTCTTGTAATTTCATAATCAAACTAACACTCTATATAGTAGTCATTGCAATGAAACGCAGCATGTCTAGTGAAGAGTCTAATTACTGACCTTTGACTTCAAATAAATGAGGGTATTGCTGCTTCATTGTCTCCTCAAGTTCCTATGTGGCTTCTTCCATGCCATGATGCTGCCATAAAATTTTCACTAAAGAAATAATTTTGTTCCTCAGAACTTGCTCCTTTCGATCCAAAATTCGTACTGGCTTTTCCACATATTCACCCTTTTCGCTGACTTCAATATTCTTATAACATCCGCTTTGTGTTGCTGACGATCTAGGCTCATTTCCTTCATTTTCATTAAGAATAATCAATTACGAACATCTTAACAAAATTTTGCCAATTATAGAAATGAACCAGTCGATCGTCTTGTAATTTCATAATCAAACTAACACTCTATATAGTAGTCATTGCAATGAAACGCAGCATGTCTAGTGAAGAGTCTAATTACTGACCTTTGACTTCAAATAAATGAGGGTGTTGCTGCTTCATTGTCTCCTCAAGCTCCTATGTGGCTTCTTCCATGCCATGATGCTGCCATAAAATTTTCACTAAAGAAATAATTTTGTTCCTCAGAACTTGCTCCTTTCAATCCAAAATTCGTACTAGCTTTTCCACATATTCACCCTTTTCGCTGACTTCAATATTCTTATAACATCCGCTTTGCATTGCTGACGATCTAGGCTCATTTCCTTCATTTTCTTTAAGAATAATCAATTACGAACATCTTAACAACATTGAGCAAATTATAGAAATGAACCAGTCGATCGTCTTGTAATTTCATAATCAAACTAACACTCTATATAGTAGTCATTGCAATGAAACACAGCATGTCTAGTGAAGAGTCTAATTACTGACCTTTGACTTCAAATAAATGAGGGTGTTGCTGCTTCATTGTCTCCTCAAGTTCCTATGTGGCTTCTTCCATGCCATGATGCTGCCATAAAATTTTCACTAAAGAAATAATTTTGTTCCTCAGAACTTGCTCCTTTCGATCCAAAATTCGTACTGGCTTTTCCACATATTCACCTTTTTCGTTGACTTCAATAGTTTCATAATCTAGTATGTGCTCATCATCTGGGTGATATTTCCTCAGCATCGATACATGAAATACATTATGAATATTTGACAATTTTGACGATAAAGCTATCCGATAAGCTAAATCTCCAATCTTTTCCAATACTTCGAAAGGTCCAACGTACCTAGGGCGCAATTTACCTTTCTTCCCAAATCTCGATATTCCTCTTAGAGGTGAGACCTTTAGAAACACAGTCTCCTATTGTAAACTCCAATGGCCTACGCCATTTGTTTGTATAACTTTTCTAATGACTTTGAGCTGTCTTAAGCTTATCACGGACAATTTGTATCGTTTCAGTTGTAACTGTATCATCTCTAGTCCTGTGATCCTTCGCTCTCTTACTTCGTCCCAACACACAAGTGTTCTGCATCTTTGTCCATACAAAGTTTCAAATGGTTCCATGTCAATGCTCTTCTGATAACTGTTATTATAAGCAAATTCTGCTATGTGCAATTTCTCTTCCTAGTTACCCTTGAAATCCAAAATACACGCTCGAAGCATATCTTCAAGGATTTGTATTACTCTCTCTATCTGACCGTCCGTCTGTGGGTGGAAAGCTGTACTAAATTGAAGCTTAGTTCCCACAGCCTCCTATAGGCTCTTCCAGAATTTAGATGTAAATCTCGGGTCCCGATCTAAGGTAATGCTCACTAGAATTCCATGTAGTCTCACTATGGTTTGTACGTACATTTCAGCTAGCTTCTCTAAAGAGTATGTTGTCCTAACTGCCAAGAAATGAGCTGACTTGGTCAATCGGTCCACAATTACCCATAGAGAATCATGACCCTTCGGTGTTCTCGGCAATCCTTGAATGAAATCCATTGTTATGTATTCCCATGTCCAATCAGGAATGTCTAACGGCCTTAACATTCCAGCAGGCATTAAATGTTCGGCTTTTACTTGCTGACAAGTTAAGCATCTCGCAATATATTCAGCAATGTCCTTCTTCATTCCATTCCACCAATAATGTTGTCGAAGATTTTGATACATTTTTGTGCATCCTGGATGGATACTGTAGTTGCTTCGATGAGCTTTATTCAGAATATCCTTCCTTAACTTCTCTTCTTTTGGAACACATAAACGTCCTTGAAAATGAAAAATTCCATCTTATGACATTGAGAAATTCGGCCTTTTGCCCTCTGTTACTTCATCTCGGAGCTTTGAGATTTCAAGATACGTCCGTTACTACTCTTTAATTCTCTGTATTAATTCTTATTCAATTCTCAATGTAGCAAACATGTCAGTTAGTTCATCCAATCCGACCTTGAAATCCGAATTAGAAATTTCGTCTAATAGATCTCATTCCTTGCTCATCATGCTGGCCATGTGCAATGTGGTTTTCCTACTTAAAGCATCTGCCACCTTGTATGCTTTGCCAGGGTAGTAAAGAATTTCACAGTCATAATCTTTGAGTAATTCCATCCATCGCCGCTGCCTCATTTTCAATTCCTTTTGTGAGAAAAGATACTTCAAGATTTTATGATCGGTGAAAATCTGAAATCTTTCCCCATACAGATAGTGCCTCCACATTTTTAGTGCAAAAATCACTGCAGCCAACTCAAAGTCATGCGTCAGATAGTTCACTTCATAAGGTCCTAATTGTCTTGAGGCATACGCCACAACCTTTCCATGTTGCATCAGAACACAACCCAATCATTTATGAGACGCGTCACTGTAAACTACAAATCCTCCTGATCCCGATGGTATTGTCAATACTGGTGTCGAAGTCATTCTTTTCTTGAGTTCTTGGAAGCTTTGCTCACAATTTTCTGTCCATTTAAATCTAACTCCCTTTTGAGTTAATTGAGTCAATGGCCCGACAATTCAAGAGAATCCTTCCACAAACCTGAGGTAATATCCAACAAGGCCAAGAAAACTTCGAATCTCTATAACAGTAGTTGGTCGCGGCCAATTCACAACAGCTTTGATTTTGGTAGGATCAACAAAAATCTCATCTCCTGTAACCATATGACCAAGGAATAAGACCTTGTCCAACCAGAATTCACATTTGCTGAACTTAGCATATAATTGGTGTTCTCTCAGCACCTGCAGTACCATCTGTAAATGTTCTCTATGTTCCTTATGTCCCTTGGAATACACCAAAATGTTGTCAATGAATACTATAACGAACTGATCCAAGTAAGGCTTGAATACCCTATTCATTAAATCCATGAATGCTGCAAGGGCATTGGTAAGTTCGAACGGCATGACCATGAACTCATAGTGTCTGTATCTAGTACGGAAAGCCATCTTGGGAATATCCTTTTGTCTAATAGCCAACTGGTGATAACTCGACCTTAAGTCAATTTTCGAGAAAACTAAAGTTCCTTGCAACCGATCAAATAGGTCTTCAATTCTTGGCAGGAGATGTTTGTTCTTGCTGGTCACATGATTTAGTTGTCTATAATCAATGCAAAGATGTAGCGACCCATCCTTTTTCTTGACGAATAATACTGGTACTCCCCAAGGTAAGGTACTTGGTCTAATAGACCCTTTATTCAACAACTCTTGCAACTGTACCTTCAACTCCTTAAGTTTAGTCAATGCCATCCTGTAGGGAGCTTTGCAAATAGGCTCGGTCCCTAAGGCCAATTCAATAGTGAATTCGACTTCCCACTTAGGTGGTAATTGTCACATCTCGAATCCAGCGAGCACGCCTACATCCCGCCGAGCCGTTTCTTTATTTAAGTTCCAAGATATAACAGCCAATAACATACAACTCTTTTTACACCATGCACGCGAAAGCGATGCCAACTTCAATCATATAAACACCACAACACCCGATGACTCAGGACAGATACAGCAAAATTCCATTAATCAATTTATCACGGGTTCAATTCATATTCCACCAATCAGAAGTACAAACCCAATATCAAGAAAAGACAATTCCATTCTAAATGCAATTGGTCAACTATCTCTTCAAAAGCCAATCCTTGGCAAGTTCGCGCTTTCTTCTGGGACCTGTAAAATTAAGCCCCCTCTGGGATGAGATATAAATCTCAGTAAAGGGAGTCCTAATCCTAGGTTAGGCCGACCGTCCACTCAGGCAGTCATATATCAAATCATTCAAACTCATAAACTCATAGACATATCCAATACAAATCAAAACAACAACATGCCATCTCACCACAACCATCTCATCTTGCTTGCCTCAATTTCCAGCCCCCAATAAATCACATCAAGCTCGGTCCACGTAAACGCATCGGACCATCATCGGCAACCCGCGTAAACGCATCAGGTTCCGATGAATCTCCAAGCAACATCATCATCTCATAAAATTCCGTCCCACGAATAGTTCGCATCAGGACCGTGGCTATCTCAACCTCGCGATCTTGTCGTATCAGGGCATTCTCATACCTCCGTCTCGTGAATAGTTCGCATCAGGACCGTGGCTATCTCAACTCCGCGATCCCGTCGCATTAGGGCGCCACGCAACATCGACTCCACCCCCGCGATCTTGTCGCATCAGGGTATTCTCATACCTTCGGCCCGCGAATAGTTCGCATCAGGACTGTGGCTATCTCAACCCCGCGATCTCGTCACATCAGGGTGTCACGCAACATTGACTCCACCCTACGATCTTGCTGCATCAGGGTATTCTTTTCCCTCCCCGCATCTCGTACGCCTCAGAGCCTCGCCATGTTATACTCAAGCCATGATTTTCAATTCAACTCACAGATAAGACACATGTGCAACTCATGCACAATTTGATTGTTCATGGCATGCAAGACAGTCAATGATACGCATACATGGCAGACAATTCAAATATATACAATATCATACATAATCCATCTATCATTATTTAGGACATACCAATAGTTATCCTTTGGAAAAATCCCCATAATTCGATCCGATCAAACTTCGACTCACCCAATTGAGTTCAATCTTCCTAGCATAAGGTTAGGAATTCTCTTATCTTGATTTCGATATCACAATTTCCTCCTCTTGGGTCCTCAAAGTTTCGGCCAAATCAAACCAAGGACTCATTCACCGCGCAACCTAGCATATTCAACCAATCCGTCAATTTTCAAGTCCAATTCCTCAATTCATTAACCCCAATCATCCATAACATATCCCTCAACATCTCATCATATCTTAAACACCAATTTGGAAATCAAAATTACCAATCCTAGCCTCCGACATATTCGATTTTCCCGGAACCGAACCGATCCTCCTCGGTTCCGTGCAAACCGAACACTACTGATCTACAATCCACTCTTTAATCCATCATTCAATCATAATCATACCTCTTAACATGTCTATCTAGGGGTTTGAGAGGCTCACCAAAGATTTGAAGTCGATTGGTCGTCGGAAACTCGTCGAACGTCGCTGCTTCTTCCCAAGTTAGAATCCGGCAGTTTCTATGCAAGATTTACAAGGTCAGTTCGAGGACAAAACTTCATCAAATCAAGCCCAACTTTTTATCACAGGTTCATCTACATGTCTACTAGATCTCCACAAAATTTGACCTCAAAAATCTAACAATTCGGCCTTCAAAAGGGTCAGAAACCAGACCTACCTCAGGTTAGGTCAGTTTCCATTGACTTCCCAGAAAACGCTTGGTCGGAGCTCCTCGATGCTCCAAATGCCTCGCTTCCACTTCGAAGACATCGGCAGGACATGTATATATGTTGGTGTGGTCGATTGGCGATCGAATGGTGGCTAGAGGTGGTTGCCAGAATGGCCGAACAGCTGCTCCAGTTCTAGTCGCCAGCGCAGAGTCAGGAAGAGAGGAAGCAGAGAGGTTCTCGGTGGTTTTGTGGGGTGTGGCCGGCCAAAATAATTGAGAAGAGAGAGAGAAGACTTATACACAAGCTTGGGTCAAAGGGGAAGAATGGTAGATGGCCAAAAGTTGATATGATCATGCCTTGTCCATCTCTTGACACTTAGCCATTTGTCTTTTCCAAGGTGATCCAATGCCCCTTGTTCCTTCTTATTTTCGGCAGCCTTGAGGAGGTTTCATTGACCAAATTGCCCTTCTTGAATTGCTTGGGCAAGGTTCTAAGCTTGAGGGGCAAAAGGGTCATTTTACCCCCAACGTTCAGAGCGTCATTTTTCTCGTTTCAAAATTCTTCGATAGGGTGACGGCCAATCCAAATAATGTTGGAATTCTTGATTTTTCATTTCAATCTTTTCAAGACTCATTTCTGATAGTTTTCTCTATCAAACGTGATTCCAGCCTATCCCAAACCGACGGGCGGCTTTTGCAAACATTACGCGTATCAACTCCATGATTCATATCACGTTTCGGGCTCGTCAATTCGGGGCGGCTATGGTTGTCATGTAATTGTGAGGGTCTATCGCTAGTTTCCTCAACAATCCTTATGGTCAAAGTGTCGTTTCCTATCCGAGTTCCCTAGGTCCACGTACCTCGTCTCGCGTTAGCCTTTCCCTTTTGGTCAGCCTACTCGAATTGATTAGATTCAAGCGGAATATGATTGAAATACATCTCTAGATATATACTTCTCATTAATGAGCCTGAAATTGACTGAAAATCAGAATGTCACAGTAATCCTGGCAATTCTTCAAGGAAGACATCCAAAAATTCTCAAACCACTGGAATCTCGTCAATTTCGGCTTCCTTCATAATCCAATCTTTAACGCTAACCAGGAATCCCTGACATCCATTGTCTATGAGTTTCTGAGCTTCCACTGCATACACTAAGGGTATAACCATATTCATTCTAGTCTCCACAAATTCAAAATTGCCTCCATTGGGTGGACTAAACCAAATTATCTTCTTGAAGCAGTCTACTATGGCTCGTAATTCATGCAACTAATCCATCTCAATAATAGCAACAAAATCGTAGAAATCCATAACTATCGAGTTAATTCTCTCACTTTTACCTCCTATTTTAATTTCACATCCTTCACAAATCAGGGTGTGTGACATTCTAATTTTCAGTCAATTTCAGGCTCATGGATGAGAAGAGTATATCTAGAGATGTGCTTCATTCGTATTTCGCTCGAACCTGATCATTTCGAGTAGACTGACCAAAAGGGAAAGGCTAATGCCAGACGAGGTACGTGGACCTAGGGAACTCGAATAAAAACTGGCGCTTTGGCCATAAGAATTGTTGAGGGAACTAGCGATAGATCCTCACATTACATGACAACCAAAGCTGCCACGAATTGACAAGCCCTAAACGTAGTATGAATCATGGGGTCGATACGCGTAATGTCTGCAAAATCCGCCCGTCGGTTCGAGATAGGCTGGAACCACGTCTGATAGAGAAAACTATAAGAAACGAGCCTTGAAAGATTGAAAATGGAAAATCAAGAATTCCAACGTTATTTATCAAAGATTTCCGGAACGAGAAAAATGACGTTCTGAACGTCGGGGGTAAAATGACCGTTTTGCCTCTCAAGCTTAGAATTTTGCCCTTGCAATTGAAGAAGGGAAAATGGACAACAAACCCTCCCAAGAGCCGCTAAAAATGAGAATAAATGAGGGCCAATGGATTCATCTTGGGAAGAGACATTGCCAAGTGTCAAGAATCAAGCCATGAATGGTCATATCACCTTTTGCCAACTACCGTTCTTCCTCTTTGACCAAGCTTTGACTATGGCCCACTTTCTCTCTCTCCCTCTACAATTTTCGATCACCACCAAGAGAGAGAGAGAGAATACCTTCATCTTCTTCCTTCTTCTTTTCTGCACCGGCGACAGTTTCTGGGGTCACTATTCGCTGACCACGAAGGCCATCTTCGACCATTTTCTGATCGCTAGCTGGCCACAAAACAAAAATCTATGTCTTTCCGACCTCCTCAAAGTGGAATCGGGTCATTTGGAGCACCGAGGAGTCCGGAGCAAGGATTCTCCCAAGAGTCGACGGAAACTGACTCAATCTGAGGTAGATCCGGTTTCTGACCTGTTTAGTGGCCGAAATCTTGGAGTTTTGAGCTCAAATTTTGTGGAGACTTAATAGACTTATAGATGAATTTGTGATAAAAATTTGAAGTGGATTTGATTAAGTTTTGACCACGAACCAGCCTTGTGAATGTTGCCTAGAAAATTGTCGAATTCTGTGTTTGGGGGAAACAGCGACGTTCGTTGAGTTTCCGGCGACCGATTGACTCCAAATCTTCGGTAAGCCTCCTAAATCCTTAAATAGACATGTTAAGAGATAGATTGATGATTAAATGGTGGATTTAGGAGTTGATTAAGGTCTAAATGTGTTCGGTTTGCACCGAACCAAGAAGGATCGGTTCGGTTTTGTGCAAACCGAATCTGTGAGGGGGCTGAGGATGAATGAATTGAGCTCCAAATTGATGATTAAGGCATGTTAAGAGGATGAGGGTTATGCATTAAAGGTTTATGATTTATGGATTAAGGATTAAGGAAATTGGGCATGGAAATTGACTAATTGATTGGAAATGCTAGGTTGTGCGGTGGATTGGCCTTGAACCATGGTTTGGCCGAGGCCTTGAGGACTTAAGAGGAGTAATTTGCGTGATTAAACCCAAGGTAAGGGGATTCCCAACCCTATGTTAAGACGATTGGACTCGATTGGGTGAGTCGAGGTACCAAATGAATGATTAGTGAGAGATGTCAAGAAAATTGTGTTTGGAATGCCCTAGAATCATATAGGGGTTTACTTGTGCCGTTGTTTATGCTTGAATTATCCACCATGCTTGAGAATTATTTGATTATCTAGTATGCCATGAAGTTTCCAATTGTGCATGAGATGCACTGGTTGTTTATCTGAGAAATAGATTGAAAATCATAGCCCAACTATAACATGGTGAGGCCCGAAAGCGTATAAGACACGGGGCAAAAAATGTATACCCTGATAAGATGAGATCACGAGGTGGAATTGGTAATGTGTGGCACTCTAATGGGACTAGATCGCGGGGTTGAGATAGTCACAGTCCTGATGCGAATCATTTGCAGGACAGGGAAGCCCTGAGGAGCATTAGACACGGGCCAGGAGATGTATACCCTAATGCGATGAGATCGCGGGGTGATGTTGAAATAGAGTGGCACCCTGATGCGACTAGATCGTGGGGTTGAGTTAGCCATGGTTTTGATGCAAATTATTCGCGGGACAAAGATGTGAAAATGCCCTGATGCAACAAGATCGCGGGGTGAAGCTGAAATTGAGTGGCGCCCTGATGCGACAAGATCGCGGGGTTGTGATGGCCATGGTCCTGATGCGATCTATTCACGGGACGGATGTGTGAGAATATCCTGATGCGACAGGATCGCGGGGTGGAACTGATATTGTGTAGCGCCCTGATGTGACAAGATCGTGGGGTTGAGAAGGCCATGGTCCTAATGCGAATTATTCACAGGACGAAGTATGAGATGTTGTTATTGGCCAGGAGATTTATCGGAACCTGATGCGTTTACGCAGGTTGCCGACGACGGTCTGAGGCGTTTACGCGGACCAAGCCTGAGGCAACATGATCGCGGGCTGGAATTTGATAATGAGGCAGGATGGAAAGGATGGTTGTGGTGAGGTGGCAGGGTGAGTCGTGTGTGAACCTCTGAGGGTATTATGAGATCATAGTAGCCTGACTGTCACCTGTGTTTGATTATCTAAGTTGAAGTGATTGATTTGTCTGGAGTTGAATTTTTGGAGATATGACTGCCTGAGTGTACGGTTGGCCTAACCTAGGGTTAGAACCCACCTTACTGAGATTTATATCTCACCCCAGTGGGGGCTTCATTTTTTTCAGGTTTCCAGGCGAAGATAGCATGGACTTGCCAATGAGTGGCATTTGAAGAGATAGTTGACCAGTTGTATTTATAAATGAATTACCAATTATGGATATTTAGATTATACTCCAATGTTTGAATTAGGAGTTGATCTTTCAGTAATTGACTAAGGTAATTTGATGTATTTATCCTAAGTCATCGTATGTGGTTGTATCTGTGAGAATGGAGATGGCATCGCTTCCTTATGTGTATTTCTGTCAGTGCTCAGATTATTGGCCGTTGGATCCTGGAGCTGTCATTCAAACATGAACGGCATGGACAGGAATGTTCGCGCGCTCGTCGAGTTTGGGGCGTGACAGGGTGGTTACTATTATATCTTTCAAAGGTGTGGATACACTAAGGGCTATCTCGAGTGTTTCAAGCTCCAGTCCACACAATTCAACAAACTTTGTTGATATAAAAGAATGCGTCGCTCTAGTATCAAACAATACATAAGCATCCTTATCGCATAACGGGATCGTATCTGCTATAGTAGTCCTAGAGGCTTCCACCTCTTCTCAAGTCGTCGCTTGAATTCTGCCTTGAGCTGGAGGCCTTTGCTACGCTCTATTATGTTTCGTTCGATTATCTTGATTCTGTTGAATCTGTTGTCTTTTCTATGGGCAATCCCTCACCAGATGCCCCATTCGTCCACAACCATAACATTCCCTCCCAGTATTACATGGTAAGTTACCATGAGCTTTGCCACAACGGTTGCAAACTCTGTTTCGATTCCGAACTTGCCCTATCTCTTGGTTCTTCCTTGTTCCATGAAATTTTCCATAATTTTGCCTTTTATTAGGGGTCTCTTGGGATTTGTCGAACCATATAAGCCTCTTGCTGTCATGTTCTTGAGTTGTCACGCGGCTAGCTCCTGCTTTCTGCTTCGCTTCCTTCTTTTCTCTAGTAACATTTGTTCCACAAGCTGTGCTCGTTCATATAACTCAGAATAATCCCTAATCCTCAAAGGTGTCAATTCCGTTTGTATTTCAATTTTGAGGCCATTTAGAAGCCTCTTGCACCAACACTCCTGGGTTTCGATCAGCTGAAGAGCAAACCTAGAAAGTTTTGAGAATTTCGCTTCATACTGAGCCACAGTCATGCTGCCTTGTGTTAGGTTCATGAATTCAGAAGTCTTCTGGTCTTTAGCACAATTAGAGAAATATTGGCTGTAAAAGGCATTGACGAAGGCTTCCCACGTTATCACTGTTCCTGGTGGAAACACCACATTCTTGCTTGCATTCCACCAGTGTTGGGCATTGTCTTCCAGTTGATATCCAGCCAGGGTAATCCTATCTACAATATCGCCACTTGTCTCATTTTTAATCATTTGTGAGATTTTGATGGGAATTGAAGCCAATGATTCTTCTTGCATTTTCCGTATACATGATCGGCCAAGTACTACTCAAGTATGAAAATAGTATTGTCATTTGGCGTCTCCCTTAATGGCCGAACTTCCTTGTCCATCAAGGCTAAGAATTTTCAAATATATGTTCATGTATTACTTAATCCTCAGGAATTCTTAAATAGTCGACTAGTCTTGGAGCTCTCAATCCCGAGTTCATTCTCATGTATTATGGTCCATCCATTTAAAATTCCTCGACCAATCCTTCGATATCTTATCTATATGACTAAACAACTCTAAATCTTATCCCAACATACTCCAATGTTCACTGCTCATTTTCCTTGTATTTAAGGAACATCACTCGGCTTTATATTAGAACCTTGAGTCCTTGCACAAAAAGCTAACTTTCAAATCCATTTTGATCATTTCTGATCATTAAGAATCTAGTAAACAGGGGATGCCACACGTCGTATTCTCCTCCTCTATTTGTGGACGGGACGGATGATACCAGCTAGGTACCACCTCTATAGGAACGTCTTCAGGTAATAGAGGACCCATCAGGTTACTACCTCCCAGACGACGAAATCATGATTCAAAGCGGTGAGGTTGCAGCTCTATCTTTCCCTCGTCCACCAAGACAGTCGTTCGCTTCCTAACATATACAATCTCTTTTCTTGTAGGAAACTCGGCAAAAGAGGCGGTCATCTATTTCGAATCGCCTAATCTGATCGACAACATGTTTTCGGCTTGGGGCCTAAAAATGTGTCTCACTACGGGCTAATATTTACATCCCAGCAAGTGAAACCTAAACCTAAACCTGATCACCAGTCCACCCAGACCACAAAACGACACCAGATGTAGAAAATCATCCATGCAATCGAATAAGGCTGTCACGACCCTCGAGAATGTCTCGGCAGTTTAATGGATCGTCCCCTCTGATCGGGCGCGGGCCTCTTCGAAGGCCCGTTACCTAAGTCGTAACGGCAGTATATGTGGTCGACCTTCAGTGCAATCTGGTGACATGTGATACAAGTACATTCCAAGGATTCGCCACCAATCGTTTTGTGGAGGGTATAATTGAAAACCCTATCGAATAGTTGGGAACATTCTATTCAATTTTGCGAAAGCCAGAGAAATGGGATCGGGGACTTTATTACGCCAACTGTCAGAGTTGACGCCCTTTCGGCACCTAAGTTGAATAATTTATCTAACCTAAGATTTCATGCAGATGAGTGAGGTGCGAACCCTAAAAATAGGAGCTCATGCAAATAGGAGTGACTATCCTAACAAACATAATAAACAAAATGAGTGCGCAAATCGAGGATCCAAGACATGCAGATAAATCACATGAACGCAAGGTGGCATCCCTAATAAGGCCATATTAGCCTAGATAAATGTCAATCAAGCCTCAAGAGTGTTTTTGACATAATTTACCCTTGAGGGGCAAAATCGTAATTTTGAAGAGTTTTGGGACAATTTGCCCAAGAAGAGAAAATTTATCATTTTAGTTGAAATATAAAGTAAAAAGATGATGAAAATAGGATTGATGATCGAAACCATCAATTTCCTATTTTTCAAGAATTTTCAGAATTTTCTGGAATTTTAGAAGTAATTTACCCTTAGAAGGGTAAAATCGTTATTAAGAAAGTGATGAGAGCTAAAAATCCCAAACAAAAGAATTGATCGACCACCAGACCCAAATCTTAATTTTGAGCAAAATTAATAAAAATCGTGAAAATTCCTAGGCATTCCAGAAATTCCAAAAAATTAAGTTTGGCCACAAACAACTAGTCGACCTATTTTTGAGATTTCTCATCTGTTCGTCTGAAAATTGATGATATTACCCTTTAGGGGTAAATCGTCTGTGCCTTGTATATGAGATAGGTCGATAATATCAAGATAAGAATTAGGGTCGACTAGACGATCAATTTTTATGCTTGGGTTTTCGAATCTCGTCCTTTTTCTAAGAATGATGATTTTGCCCCTCAAATGGTAAATCGTCTTTCTTATTCCGATCGAGCCGTGAAAATTGTTCAAAATTAAGATTTGGGTCTGGCGGTCGATCAATCCTTCTGTTTGGGATTTGCACCTCTCAGCATTTTCTGTAATGACGATTTTACCCTTCTAATGGCAAATCGCTTCTAAAATTTGAAAAAAAAAATCTGAAAATTCCCGAAAAATAGGAAATGGATGGTTTCGGTCACCAATCAAGTCAATTCCGTACTGCTGCTGAGTCGTCGAACTTATCCACCACGGCGCTCTCGGCCAGAATCTGAATCCGCAGGTTTATTCATTATCTTTTTACTTCATATTTCATCTGAAATTATAAATTTTTCCTTCTTGGGCAAATTATCCCAAAACTCTTCAAAACTACGATTTTGCCCCTCAAGGGTAAATCATGTCAAAAATACTCTTGAGTCTAGATTGACATTTTTCTAGGCTAATAGGGCCTTATTAGGGATGATACGTTGCGTTCATGTGATTTATCCGCATGTTTTGAATTCTCGATTTGCGCGCTCATTTTATTTATTATGTTTGTTAGGATAATCACTCCTATTTGCATGAGCTCCTAGTTGTAGGTTCGCGCCTCACTCATCTGCATGAAATCTTAAGTTAGACAAATCATTCAACTTAGGTGTCGAAAGGACGTCAACTCTGACAGTTGACGTAACAAAGTCCCCGATCTCATTTCTCTGATTTTCACAGAATTGAATAGAATGCTCCCGACTATTCGATAGGGTTTCCAATCATACCCTCCACAAAATGATTGGTGACGACTTCTTGGCATGTACATGTATCACATGTCACCAGACCGCACTGAAGGTCAACCACGTATACAGCCGTTGTGACTTGGATAACAGGCCTTGGGAGAGGCCCGTGTTCGATCAGAGGGGACGGCCCATTAACCCACCGAGAATTCTCAAGGGTCGCGACAAACTGACGACTCCGCTGGGGAAAAGAAAAACAAATCCTGACATTCAATCTTTCTTGTCTTACTGGTAAACGTTCAGCTCATTCTATCTTTGCTGATGTAAGAGAGAGATGGAGTAGAGATACTCACCTATCTGATGCTCGTGTAACCTATGCGGTGCATGGCGAATTTCAGAAAATACCTAGGGACTCGTCTGTTGAGTATCCTAGAGTAGTTAAATTCTACCCCGTAAGATAAGCCAAACCAGAATGGGATTCCTATCTGATAGGAACATAAGGATGACGCACCCGTTTTTTTGGGATTGTCAAAGGTTTTGATTCGTATGGTGGATCAGACCATGAATAGTACTTCTTTCTATAAAGGACCTATGGATGACGCACCCATTCTTTAGGGTTTGTCGAATACTAGGCTTCCTATCCACTCGAACCTAAAGGTGACGCACCCGTTCTTTAGGGTTTGTCGGATACTAGGCTTCCCATCCACCAAGAACCTAAAGGTGATGCAACCGTTCTTTAGGATTTGTCAGATACTAGGCTTCCCATCCACCAGAAACCTAAGGGTGACGCACCCGTTCTTTAAGATTTGTCTAAGACTAGGCCGATCCTATACCTTGAGGAATCAACAAGGGTCTATACACATGAGGTACACCTGACTCTTAGGTTTACCAAATGAGCTATTATGGGGTTTAGGGGTTACCTAGAACCTTACAAAAAGCTGATTCTAAAGATTTTCTTCTCGACGCGCAAGGCGCCATTTCGGGATTTGGGGACACCAAGTATCCTGTAGAAAGCTCAAACCTGCAAAAACTTTAGTTAACAAGATCTTTTGGGATTTAGAGGTTACCTGAAATCTCTCAGAAAGATAATTTCAAAGATTGCCATTTCGACAAGTGAGGTGTCATTCTAGGATTTAGGGGTTCCAAGTATCCTGCAGAAAGCTCAAATCTGAAATCTCACATAAAATACGACTCTAACGCTTTTCCTTGTTAAGTAAGGTACTCTTCTTCGACCTGGGGCTGCCATAAGTCTCATAGAAGCTTAAATCTAAGAGTTCATTCCTCATCAAAAATATCAGTTATCTCGAGGTAATGACAGTTATCATGCAATCAGAGTTTTATTTTGACCTATGCGATTATGCAAAATGATCTATGATGTTATGGGTTATTCAAGACATCTTGAAGCATGCAAAAAGATCAGAAATCTTTGTAAGAAAAATTCTAAATCAAACAATTTGAAGTTTCCAACAAAACTCATTTAAGCATTCTATTGGAATGTCTTCATCAAAGAGAGTTTCTCACCGATTCTTTGACTTTGGTCTTTTAAGAAAAAAGCACTCGAATTTCCTAATAACTTGTACTTGGATTTTCGGGGCTATTCGAAGCACATACACTCCAATCAATCGAGAGGTCTTTATGGGACCATAATGTTGGGCTTGGACACAGTTTCCAAGGGAGACTCGCTCTCTAAGTCGGGCCTTTTGAATGAAAATTTTCTTCATCTGCTCCAAGTTTACAAGTAAAGAACCCTGCAAAATGAGAAAGAAATAATCTTGCTCGTACTTTTTCGAGCTAAGGTACACGTTAACCTAGGCGTCTTAGTCAAAAATGACTACGAAAGGTTGTAATATTGGTAGGATTGGGGATCAAAAAAGACTTGTTTTTTGCCCGGAATCGCGAAGGGTTTGACATTGGTAATCATTACTGATCAATCTCCAGTTTTGTCTCTGGTCGACGACTCTTTGAAGAACATCTCTAGTCTTCTTGAGAACAGGTCTAATCTTTGAAAGATCTTGTTCATCTCTTGGCAGTTGACTATAATTCCATTCAAGGGGTAGCCTTTTGCTGCACAGTTTCTAAGGGTTCTTGTTTTACTTCAAAACTTGTTGGGGTTGGGGCGTCCAGTAATCCCTTGGTGTCCCAAAATCAGTCTTATGACTTTTCAGCATTTCAATGAGCGTCATCCCTATTCTTGTCAGGCTTTTTGCCTCTTTTTAATGCCTAGGGATTCAGTTTTTTATCTTTTTCGATCTCGCCTTTTCCTTTTCTTTTTCTAGGAATTAGGATTGTTGATATCATGCAAGTTATGTGACTTGAGTCTCATCCTGTTTGACCATTTTACTTTGAAAGCCTCATGTAGCTCCCACTTCTTAAACTTTTCTGTCCGGGAGTGTCTTTGCCACATTCATCTTGGTACTTTGCAATGATCACCAATGGGGGTACATAAAACGAATATGTAGGCTCAAATTGGCTATACAACGAGTATAAGTGTATAGGATAGAGAAATGAATGTCTCTTAGTCATCCTATGGCGCTTGAATCAATGCATATCAACACCTGAAAATTGAAGTTAGTCCGAGCAAAAAGATTTCTAACTATTTACCTTTCATGCTACTGGACTTCTTCTACACGACCCCAATGTAGGGTGGCTCTTGACAAGGTTAAGAAATGAAGACCATCGCTCAAAGGGTTTATCAATGATCACCTGTAGTGTTTATGGAGAAGAATAAATGCCTCTATCATCTCAATTTATGTAATCGATGCGAATAGCCCTTACATTCTCGGGTTCAGGCTTTTCGGTCTTTATACTCCTCTCATCTTTCTGGTGTGTATAGAACGTGTTTGGATTAGGCTTGGCTCTTATCTAAAGAAACATTCCTGCTAGATAACCTAAACAAATCTATTTCGAAAAAAAATCATTCTGTTTTTCTCCAGATATTTCACCTCAAAGAAAATTAATGACACACCATGCGTTCTTCTACCATGTTTGGATAACCTCTAATGCTAACATGTGTGCAACAAGTGTTAGAAGTTTATCTTTTGAAAGCATGGTTCATTCCTAAGTTTGACCACATGCATGTTCATCTTTGACTTCTTCTTTCTTACAAGAAAGTAAGAAATTTTACGGTATTTCTCCATTGCTACCTTTTGTCTTCATTGGATATCCTTGTATGAAGAGAACAGAAACTTCCAATGAGTGGAAGATATTTTAACGCTTGATGGAACGGATACATATCACCTGGTTTTATGTGTTAGGGACCGTTCTATTCTTGATTCCATTTGAACGAGTTTGATTCTGAGTTCATTTCTTAGATCCTGCAAAACATAACACGTGTCATATATGCATGGATGCATGATATGCCTATGTAATGACTACCTAAGTAGCACCAACACCGACATCGATATGGGGACTCGATAGATACGATACGCCGACACGTCATTTCTCAAAAATAGAAAAATTCAACACGCCGGGGATACGTTATATATTAAATATATAATATCATATAGACACATAATAAATTATTATTTTTAGGGTTACTTCAATCAAATTAAATTTGATTCAAATTCATAAATAAATAGAAAGTTAAAAAAAACCTTAGAATTGATCTCACATCGGTAATGATTGAGAGAGACAAAAATAAAATAACTTAAGAAAATTTGAGAATCTCACATAGGTGGTGAATGAGAGGGACAAATATGAAGTCACTTTAAAAAGCCATGAGTGAGACTTAGGAACTTACAATGTGAAGAAAGGAGTCCCACATTGGATGTCTAGTGAGAATAACAAGTCCATTGAGTCTTTAATTGTCAAGAATGAGATATGAAGAATTACTTCTAATGTCTATTTGGCTAATGATGAAGTGAAAAAATATATTTTTTAGTGAAAAAAACTTTTTAAAATGTTCAACATGTGCATCACGCAAGTGTCCAACGTGTTGACCAGATGTCAAAAATCGACACGCGTTGATCATGCGCCGGACACGGGTGTCGGCCGCGTTGACCAAGTGTCGAATGCCGACACGTGGTAAACATGACCAATACGAATATCGGGAGGTATCGGACAGGTGTCGATATCGGACACGATACTCTTACCTAAGAGGAGTATCGGTGCTACATAGATGACTGCTAAGGTGACTCAAGTCATTTTGGAGAAAGTCATGTGACCATTATCTGATTTCATTTCAAGGATAATACTTCTTCATAGTATCTGAGTTTACAAGATATCCCAATTCTTCTCCTTCAGAATTTACAAGAATTAATGCCCCTCCTACCAAAACTTTCTTGACAACAATGGTCTTCATAATTCAGGGTAAACTTGCCTCTCGGATGAGCAGGATTCGGCAGATTCTTCTTCACCACCAAGTCATCTACCTTGAAACTTCTGGGTTTAACTTTTCGGTTAAATGACTTAGCCACCTCTTCTGATAGCTCTAGTAGTGACAAATTGCTCTAAGACGTTTCTCATCTATCAGATTTAGCTGTTCATATATGCCTTTGATCCACTCTGCCTCAGAGAGTTTAACTTCTGACAATATTCTCAAAAACGGAACCTCAATCTCTACAGGTAGGACAGCTTCCATCCCGTATACTATAGCATAAGGAGTTGCCCCAGTAGAAGTCCTGATCGAAGTCCTGATCGAAGTCCGATACGCCATTAAGGCAGAAGGTAGCCTCTCATGCCAATCCCTGTAATTCTTGGCAATCTTAGCCAAGATCTTCTTGATGTTCTTGTTTGCCGCTTCTACTGCTCCATTCATTTGCAGGCGGTAAGGGGAAGAATTAAGATGTCGAATGCCAAAGTGATCATCGACAATCTTGTTGTTTAAGTTGGACCCATTGTCCGTGATGACCACCCAAGGGGTACCATATCGAGAAATTATATCCCTCTTGACAAACCTTGCCACACTTCTCGCAGTGACATTCATGTAAAAACTAGCCTCTATCCACTTCGTGAAGTAATCAATTGCAACTAGAATGAAGCGATGACCATTCGAAGTTGTTGGATTGATAGGTCCTATCATGTCTATTCCCCACATAAAGAAAGGTCAAACTTCAGACATTTGATGAAGTTCGTTTAGGGGTGCATTAATCTTATCTCCGTATACTTGACATTGGTAGCATGACCTGATATGTTGACTGCAGTCTAATTCGATGGTCATCCAATAATAACTAAGCCGCATGATCTTCATCGCAAGGAGATGATCATTCATGTTTGGCGCGCATATACCTTCATAGATTTCCCTCATGAAAGTATTTGCTTCTTTAGCATCTACGCACCTTAACAGAGTAGAGTCAAATGACCTTTTGTACAAGGTTTGTTCACTGAGGAAGAATTTACTAGCCATCTTGGCTATATATCTTCGATCTCCTACTTAACATCCATCAAGAAATTCTCTCTTCAAAAGATAATTCTTGATATCGTGATACCACAGCTCTCCGTCGAACTCTTCTTTGACCATCATACAATAAGCTAGTTTTTTATTATGCCGATCCTCAGTAACTCTATTTCTAATCCATCAGTTATTTATAGCATGGGGGCCAGAGTGGTCAATGCGTCTGCAAACTGGTTCTGCGCTCTTGGCATGTATTCAAATGAAGTTTCTTTAAATTTAAGTATCAATTCTTCCAAGTACTCATGATTGGGGGTGAGTTTTGTGCTATTTGTTTTCCACTCTCCCTGTGTCTGGAAAATAATGAGCATAGAATTTTCATAAACCTGTAGCTTAGGTACCTCCATGGATATCGCCAACTGTAGGCCTAGAATGCACGCCTCATATTCTGAAATATTGTTGGTGCAAGAGAAAGTCAGTTTTGCTGCAACAAGATAATGTTGACCATCAGAGTATATTAGCACTGCTCCTGTGCCAGCTCTAGACAAATTGACGGCACCATTGAAATACATGACTCATTCATCCTCTGTCAGATTCAAAACTTGATCTTCTATTTTTATCTGTCTAGAAGATATGTGATTTTGAGAATTTTCTACCAACATATCGACTATGGCTCTCCCCTTCACAGACTTTTGTGGAAAGTCGTTGATGTCAGATTCAGACAACATCACTTGTCATTTTGCTAATTTCTCAATCAAAGCAGTTTTCTCCAAGAGATATTCGATAGGATCATTTTCTGTCACCGATTGAATATGGTGGTGTAGGGTATACTGTCTCAATCTGCGAAGTACCCACATTGTTGCTACACAAGTCCTCTTGACTAGCACATAATTCGCTTCAAACGAGGTGAATTTCTTACTCGAGTAGTAATTGGCTCTTTCGTTACCATCTACAAGGCTTGTTTGAGCAAGTAAGGCTCCCAAAGACTCTTGATGTACAGTCAAATACAAGGTCAAGGGTGGACCTGGGATGGGTGGCACAAGTACTGGTGGAGTGGCTAGAAAAGTTTTGATCTTTTGAAAGGCCTGATTGCATTCTGTATCCCAAGTTTTCGCGCCCTTCTTGAGCAGTTTGAAAATCGATTTAGCCACATCTTATAATTGGTTGATGAATCTAGTGATGTAGTTTAATCTCCCTAGAAAACTTCTTACTTCCTTCACCGTCGAAGGAGTTACTAGGTCACGAATAGCTTGAATTTTTGAAAGGTCAATTCAATGCCCCTACTAATGACCACGAATCCGAGAAGTTTCCCAGATTTTGCCTCGAACACACATTTGTTAGGATTCAACCTCAACTTATAATTTTGGAGTCGTACAAATAGCTTTCTTAATACTTGAATGTGATCTTGTCCTTCCTTAGACTTGGCGATCATGTCATCGACGTATACCTCGATCTCCTTATGGATCATGTCATGGAATAGGGAGATCATCGCCTTCTGATAAGTTGCCCCAGCATTTTTTAGTCCAAAAGGCATTACTGTATGACAGAAATTTCCCTAAAAGGTGGTAAATGCAGTTTTCAGCTTGTCCTATTTTTTCATGACGGGGACTATGTTTGCAATCCAATCGAGTAAGGGATAGCTTCAATAAAGCCCACTCTAAGAAGTTTCATCACTTCTTCTTTAATTTTGTCTTCTAACTCAGCTTTCATCCGTCGGCTGCCTTGTCTCACAGGTTTAACACTGGGATCTGGGGATAACGTATGTTCCACAATTCTTAGATCCAAACCCGACATATCAGCATATGACCACTCAAAGATATCCTGATACTTTTTAAGTAGTTCTGTAAATCTGAGCCTTTCAGCTCATGACAAATGTCCACCAATCTTGACTTCTTTGATATCTGCAGTACCACCCAAGTTAATGACTATTGGGTCTTCTGAAGTGGGAGGTGTCGAATTTTCGAAGGCACTCTAATCCCTATGGATAGCTGCATAACCCTCATCTGTGTCTTCCTCAATATAGCAGGAGTAATCATCTTGGCGATCCGGTTCACATAATGACCTAGCATGCATGTTCGAGATGACATGTCTGAAATGTCATGAGAATGGTTAGTCTTCATTTCATATGAAAATGCGATGCATGAGTGTGAAAAATCCTTTTAAAAGAGATTTCAAAATAAGTGTAGGCATAAATAGAACTAGCCCTCATATCCTTAGACATCTTTGTTCCTCGAAAATCTTTTGAAAATTAGAAATCACATGGCAAATCAGGCTTCAAGCTTCCCATATGGAAGGCTAGTATCATCATTGGGCTGATCTATAGTCTCATATGTCCTTAATAAGACTTGTGCATTTTATTGAATGTAAAAATGGACCGCATTACAAGCTGTGCAGTTTGGACCAACGGTCGGAGATCCAAAGGCGTTTTTCTACCTCTACTTCAAACAACAAAAATGAAAAGTGCAAAGAAATGCGGGAATTTAAGTGCGGTATTAAAAGCAAGGGGGAGATTTCTTTACTCAGAAGTGGCGGCTTCTTTATCAAGCCACTTTATGATGACGTTCACAGAGTCATTACCTAGAAAATGATTTGTTAGATCTAGTTCTGTTGACGGAGTTGTCTCTTCTTCTAACAGCCACTTAGAGTCTTTGTTGAAGTATTCGTTCAAAAGGTTGTCGAACATCTTAGACTTACCTTTCCAGGCTGGAGAACCAATAAAGGAATCCTTATGGCTTTTCTGGCATCCACGGCTCTTGCCTCGACCTCAGCCTGCTGTCTTAGGAGTAAAGTAACCAGTACGGGTGTTCTGATATCCCAAGCCTATCTTATGTTCGTTGGATTTTAATTGTAGAGGAGCGCTGATTCCTTGACCATACTTGCCAAGACCTTTTCCTACGTTAAACCCATATGCTAGCAACATCTTAGTTGGTAGAAAGTTAGCTTAGGAGATAAAAGCAACCTTCAGTTTACCACCACAGGAGTGTCGATTACTGCCACCAATTCAAGGAATGATAGCTATCTTCTTGCTTAACTTCAGGTTCAATGTAGGGGATAGCATTATTCTGATACGCAAGGAGGTCAACTTCCCCATGGACAGTAACTACTTTTCCGTCAATCACGAATCGTACTTTCTGATGTAGATTTGAAGGTACGGCTCCAACGACATGGATTCAGGGCCCTAACATGAATCCAAATGCTCTTGGCAAATCCATTACTTGGAAGTTTATGGTGAATTTGGTTGGGCCAATGAGCACATCCAACTCCATTTCATCTATCACTATTTTCTTCATCCCATCAAAGGCTTTAACAATCGCCTTAGAAGTTCGAATCATTTCTTCTTTGATATCCAAGCTTCTCAATGTAGCCAATGGACAGATGTTAAAAGCAGACCCGTTGTCAATTAACACGTGTGCTACTTTCTTTCCACTACAATGTGCAGTGATGTATAAGGCCTTGTTGTGCCCCCTCCCTTCCATGGAGAAATCTTCATCTGAGAAGTTCAATTGATCCTTAAGAAGGATTGTCCCCATAAAGTCTCCCAACTGTATGTCATTAATGGTTTCGGGGACATGCACTTCATTTAGTACCTTTAACAGTGCATCCTTGTGCTTCTCTAAGTTGATAAATAAATCCAACAGAGATATTTGGGTAGGCATTTTCCCTAACTGCTCTATCACTTCAAATTCTCTGGTTTTAACGATGGATAGGAGCTTTTTCACATCTTCCTTCGAAACTTCCTTCGAAACTTCCTTCTTTTCAGATTCGCCTCCCCTTAGGGCATAAAATCGTCCGGACCTTATTACGGCATCTACTTCTCCCGTTCCATAGTTTCAATGAACTGCCTTAGGATCATAAATTTCTACCAGCGGGACTTATATGGTTACCGTCGTCAAGTGGGATGTCTCTAGCTCAGATTCATCGTCAGTTTCATCTCTTGGTAAGTGAATTACCACAAGTTTCACCAGAAAATCTTCTTCTTGGCTTAGGCTGTCAAGCTCATCCAGTTTAATTACTATAGTCGTAGCAGTCTCAATCATTGCCACAGTATCGCCAAAACCTTCTAGGAAGTTTTCGCATTCTGAATGGTGGTATTTGTCAGTGTCACTTGACTCAGCTGACATTGCAAACTTCACATGTCTTGTTATCCTCTCAAACAGTTCGGTCAAGCTTTGCCACTGAGCTATTAATTTCTCCATCCTAACGTATTGTTCTGTGTCAAGCTTGTTAGTTGTCGTCTGAGGATGACTGCACGTTGTTAATTGAAATGATACATCCTCCATTTCCCTTGAGAGATTCTTCACTTGCTTTTCTATGCGTAGGAAATGTTCTGATATCACTCAGTTAAGTGATGACTCAGGTTCTTCTGTAAAAGACTCTATCACTACTTCCAAGATTTCTGGTTGAACAGGATCATCCATACATCCTCATCCATCTGGTATAATATCCTACATTCTCTGGAAAAAACTGGGAGCAGAGTATTTTACTTTGAAATTGTACCCACCAGAATCCTCGCCTAGATTACCTATAACCTCACCTCTCTCCAGTGCTTTGGTTACAAATCTATGATCAGCCAGACTTCTCTTAGCAGCTTTCAGTTCATTTTCCTCAAGCTCTTCTTCTGGTTCGGTAATCAGCTTTACATCACCTATCAAACTTTTGTGTGGGACATTCCACATATTCCATCACTCGGTTTCAACCACAAACTAGTTCCATTCTAGGTTCATTAAGGCCTTAATTCCTTCAAACTTCTCATCAGCAATGCTTGACATTATCCCCAGGCTCATCATATTGGAAATACATAGCTTCTTTCTTTCAGTTGACACTTCTCCCTCTTTTGGATATGACGAGGCGATTGTCAGAATGTAGGTTAGTTTAGGTACATTCACTTTCAACTCAAGGTGATTTTCTTCTTTGTCAGCAAATATTACACCAACTACTTGGTGATCAGGGAGTGGATTCTCTTGCACGTTTGGAGCTACATCATCGAATTTCAGAATTTGATTGACAATGAGAGCCTGAACCTTCAGCTTAAGAATATAGCAAATATCTACATTGTGTCATCTTTCACCCATATGATAGGTGCAAGTCTGGCTTTCACCAAAATTAGGATATTTGTAGGATTTGCCTTGGGAGGTTCCTTTGCCACCAAGTATTGTTCTAATAATATCGGGAGCAACGTGGATAACGATCTGGGAAGTTGAGAAAATTACTTCTAAGGTTGCCTCTTCCTAGGCTCTTGCCCTTTAGACATCGACCATGACGATCCTCCTTTAGCTTGATTAGAATTAGCGAACACCTTGAGTTTATGGGAATCTGGTACAAAGGTTATGTCAAATCCAGCATCTCTTTCTTTTCTCAGGGGATATTGCTTTCTCGTCGAAGTTTCGTGTGGCCTTCTTTCTCTCAAAGCCTACTCTAATCTTTCAGCCACCTTTATCAAGTGTGTAAAGGTTTGACATCCTGAGGTGTTTAATCTGTAGAAGTATTCATATGGAAGTGCCTTCAAGAACAGGTCAATCAAGTCATCTTCCGGGATCAACAGTTTCACTTGAGTTGCCAAAGCATGCCATCTCTGGACATATGTTCTGATTGTTTCGTTTCTCCTTTCACGGTTCGTAATAAATCTTCCCTTGTCGGGGCCATAGCCGTGTTAAACTTATACTGCCTGAGGAAATCTTCAGCAAAATCTTCCCATCCGCCGTAATCATCCAGGTCTAACTCAATAAACCAAGTCAGAGCAGCACCTGCCAAACTCTCTTGGAATGTATTCATCAACAGAGGAATATAGTTGGAATAGTGCGTCATCTTACATAGATAGTATTTAAGGTGAGCACGTGGACAGCCTATCCCGTTGTACTTTCTCACAAAATCTGGCTTTTTGTAATCCGAAGGAGTCTCTACTTTGGCGAATGGGAATATCTTGTCAAAACGGGCTAACTCATGGTCCTGACTACTCAAGCACTCATCAATCTTAGCTATTCTTTTAGCCTCGGCTTCAGTTTTCGCAACCTACTTTCCCTTCTCCTCCTTCTCGAGGTTAATGATAACAAGAGATATCTTTGGTTGTGACTGGACATTTGGCGCACGAACGTCCTCTACGACATGTTGGGTACCTTCAGCTGTCCCTTTGTCAGTCGTATTGGGTATTGAGGATTGACCTGAGTTGTTCAAGCTAGGTATTGCCGTCTGTCTAGCTTGGGAGGCTTCCAACATTGCCTTAATTTCAGCCATCATGGCAGCCATGGTAGTCATCTGGGTCTCCAATATGCCCATTCGTGAAGTCAATTCCTGCTATTACATTCTCGTTTTAAGTCGAGTACGGAAATGATGTCTTGATAATTCCGTGATTAGAGAATACCTTTTCTGGCGATGTCAAGCTGAATGGATGAGTGCGATCACTTCTCTGGAACTCCTACAAGCTTCTCCAAATGGAATGGCCGTTCAATTTAGCTTGAATCGTCATTGCCGGCCACCTGCAGTTCGAGCTAAAACTCTCGACGATAGGGGTCGAAGAGTGAGCTCTCTCTCTCTCTCGTTCACTCTCTCTTTCGATTCTGTTGATCCTCCGAAACAGAATGCCTACCTCCTCTTCAAGAATGAGTATGTTCTTCTTTATATTCCCTCCCGAAAATTTTGGCTATTCGGGAGAGGGTGAGTCAATGACCTTCGCATGTGCAGTCACGTATGAAATGGTCACCGACGACTGACAATCAGCGGGAACATAATGGCAAACTCAGTTAGGCCCTCCGATGACCAAATTTCGCGTGAATTTGATCTTAATTTTGGTATTGCGTCGGAGTGAAGATGGCCATGACACACCACAACCTCGTTGGGGTGATTCCAGCGAACCCATGCTGTCGGACTTGTCTCGATCAACGTTAAACTTTGTGGCCAACAAAATGCCTCCATCAATTTCATGAATTGAAGTCAATTGATCGTCCACTTTTTCGATAAAAGCCCGTCCCTTCAAACTACAAAAATAGCGCAATTAGGAGGAAGAAGACATACTGTAGCGGATCGGTTCGACCAGTCTGACCGGTCAGAACTAGTTCTGACTTGTTTTTCCAAAATTAACCCTAATTCGCGTCGAATTTTTGTAAATTAAACCTCAGAATTGAACTTAGGGCATAAATATTATCTAAAAAAGTTATTTACCCAAAAGTTCATGTCAATTTCTATAAAAGCCACAAATTTTTCTTTAATTGCAATTCAAGAAATTATGAAATTGAAGGCTCAAACAATCAAATTGGACCAAACCACATATGTCAATCGACTCGGAATGATGAAATACACTGAGCAGTGGCTTCAATTTGTAAATTTATCCCTTGAATTGAAATTAATTTCAATTATACCCAAATTCAAGGATTAAATTGCAATAAAGTATGCAATTTTGCCCAATTCATGCAATTGAGCAATTTGTGTAAATAATTGGGCTAAACTACAATGAGGGACAATCATATTGAATGTCAAGATCCTAAAAATGCCAGAATTGCAAATAAAAAGACTCAATTGATATTTTTTTACCAAATTCAATCATACATGTAACAAAGGAACACATAAAATTGAACTTGAATTTGGATTTTTTATGAGGTCAAAAATACAAGGGAATAAAAGAAAAATATTGACTATTTTTCTATATTTTTTGACCTCGAATGTTATTTTTCCTAAATTTTCAAGTATTTTCATATTTTCTAAAAATACTAAAAAATATGAAAAATATGAAAAATTATTTTTTTTTGGGTCAAAAATGGTTCCTTGAGCATGGCCAAGGCCACCAAAGTTGATTTTATAATTTTTTAACTTTTTATGAATTTTTTATAAATTTTTCAAAAATAAACTGAAAAAGACTAATCAAAAATCAAGTGTCAATAACAAAGGCATTCATAAATCAAGCATTTCAACAAGTCGAGCATGAACAAAAGTCGCAGTCGAACATATTCAACCTCATGGGATCAAGCTTCACACACTTAGCATATAAATAAACTCATGACTCTCAAAAGTCATCCAAATGGTATTTCAATAACTCATCGTCTGGGCGTCCGGGCCACGATGTACTACTCTGGGGCACTCGGGCCAACTAAAATCACTGGGGCACTCTGGCCATTCTATATCACTAGGGCTCTCTGGCCATTCGATATCACAATTATCATTCACAATATAATCATCACACAATCGCAGCAAGTATTTCAAGCCACAGACTTCACCATTCAATCAATTCATCCAACTAGTAATGTCATAATGTTCAAGCAAAGGTTTAAGGAACACTTACCCTTCAAACAAGCTGGCTAATTTAATCCCAAACAATCCTCCTAGCACAATAAGCTCATGGCCAAAAGAGCACACGTGCGATCCTAGAGAAATTCCATCAAAATCATGCCATGATCCATTCATTCTTCAATTCCATCACACCAATACTTCAATAACTAGTCAAAAAACAACCTAGAAGGCTTTAATGACCATTTAAAGACATGGCAACACTCCAATGAACCCTCAAAATGTTCGGTTCATTTAATCCTCTAATAGAGCAAAATCGGGTCTGCCTTAAACCGCACAAGTCAGTCCATAAATCGATCTTAGATTCCAATTCTTCGTGAAATTAACTTCCCAAAACCTTATTCTACATGTGTAGAAATATCACCAAGAGTTTTGGGGCAAGAACAGCCCTTTAGGTCTTCCGATTGGCCCATTTCCTTTAGGCGTGCAAACGCCAAAATCTGTCCTATAAAAATCACTCTATTTCAGCCAGGAAAACACCTTAAATCTTCAACAAACTTGCAACCAAACTCAACCAACTTGAGTACTATGTGTTATGAATATCCCACAAAAATTTTGAGGTTAATCGAAGCCTCTACGAGGGTAAACAGAAGCCTTACCCCAGCTTGCTCAAAATATGTCCAATTTTGGTCTCGGGGCTGGTCGGGAAAAAATACTCCACAAAATGATGAACTATCACTTGAAACTTGTAGAGGAGAGGTTGGGTTAGCTGCTGATAGTCGGCGCATGGCGAAGTGATCGTCGGAGAGGGCGGTCGATGGCAGCGAACAGGGCGATAGCAGCTGGTCGGACAAAAACAGTTTCGGCCAAGAGAGAAAATGAAGAAGAAGAAGAAGAAGAAAATGAAGAGGAAAAGAGAGAGAGGGGGTCATGACTGAAGTAAGGTTAGGGGGAAGTGTTTCACACAAATAATTTGTCACGCCCCGAACCCGGCGAGCACGCGAACGTCCCCGCAAGCAAACAACACATCTCTCATTGTCCCAAGATCCACAAACAAGTCGAGAGATAACATATAAACATAAGCATGCGGAAGCGATACTTAAATAATCTCCGTACAAAATATAAGTTAAGTGAGACCTGGATAGCATGATAATTGTCATATATCATAACGCATTGTTCATACAAACTCTGGCTACTATGATCCGCTAGGCAAGAGCGGCAGGGTAAACACATCAAAAGGTATGACCATCATAAACATCCAACATAGCAATGGTCGAGGTCGCCATCAAAACTCAGGCCAACGAACTAAGACTCCTAAGACAAACTGCTGGAATCCTCGATGTCCTCGGCATCCTCCGTCGACTCATACTCGGAGAAGGTCTCTAATGGAACCTCGATAGAATCCTCCATGGTCGCCTTGTGCGATGGCTCTGCGAGATCCTCCTCGGTAGCCTCCACGAAAATCACCACGTCCTCCTCCACAGTGAAGTCCAGCGTCGGGGTCTTCTCCAGCCCGTTCCTAGGACCAACTACGGACCCCTCTGGCAGCTCCTGCTCCCTAGTAGTCTGGCACCAATGAAGGATAACTCCCTGGGGTACCTCGTAGAGCTTCAGCGGCCCAATCTGCTCATCCCCAACTCTCTTAAACCATACCTCGAACCTATGAGGCTTCCAATCCAGGCTACCCTCGTCAACCCATACAATCGTACATTTCCTCACATAGATGTTCCCATACCTATCCGGAAACTTGTCAAAATACGTCGTCATCTCCTTGGAATCCCCAAAACGTATGGGCCACATATCTAAGGTCTAGGATCTGTAAAAATAAGGGTCTCCAACGGGGTGAGATACTCATCTCACTAAAAGAGTCATAACCCTAGGTTAGGTCGACCGTCCACTCAGGCAGTCGTCTATCCCACTAATTCCACTCACATGCATATCAAGCATAGATTAATAAAATGACAACATACAGATGACAGGCATACAACTGTAACAACATGTCACACTCAGATGATAATACACAATCCATCATACCATCTCACCACATCTACCTCTCCCTACCTGCCTCAATCTCCAGCTCGTGATCTCGTCGCATCAAGCTCGGTCCACGTAAATGCGTCAGACCGTCATCGGTAACCCGCGTAAATGCATCAGGTTCCGATGAATCTCCAAGACAATATTATCATCGCATATCTCCGTCCTGTGTATAATTAGCATCAGGACCGTGGCCATCTCAACCCCGCGATTTCATCGCATCAGGGTATCACACAACATCAACTCACCCCGCGATCTCGTCGCATCAGAGTATTCACCTCCCGCCCTGCGTCTCATACGCCTTAGGGCCTCGCCATGTCATGCTCATGCCGTAATTTTTAAATTCGTTTCCACACATGACAATATGTGCAATCCTGGCACAATTCAAAGAACTCATGACATGCAAGGCAATCGAGTGACACGCACACATGATGAATGATTTAAACACAAACAATAGCATACATAACCCTCCTATAATCACTTAGGATATATCAAGAGCTATCCTTTAGAAAATCCTCATAAATCGATCAAACTAAACCTCAACTCACCCAATTGAGTCCAATCTCCCTATCCTAAGTTTAGAATTCCCTTACCTTGCGCTTAATAACACCAAAATACTCTTCTTGAGTCCTCAAGGTTCGGCCCCCCAAGGGTTCAAGGTCTAACTCGCCGCGTAACCTATAGAATATTCAACCAATTCATCAATTTGTTTGCCCAATTCCTCAATCCATGAGCCATAATCCTCCATAACATAACTCTCATCATCTTAACATGTCTTATTCATCAATTTGAGATGCAAAATCCAACCATTAATAGCCCAACAGATTCAGTTTGCCCGGAACCGAACCGGTCCTCCTTGGTTCCGTGCAAACCGAACACAATCGATCTTCAATCTACTCCTAAATCCATCATTTAATCATCATCCTGCCTATTAACATGTCTATCTAAGGGTTTGAGAAGCTCACCGTGAGTTTGAAGTCGAATGGTCGCCGGAAACTCGTCGGACGTCACCGGTTCTTCCAAAGTCAGAATCTGGCAGTTTCTGTGCAAGGTTTACAAGACCAATTCGAGGTCAAAACTTCTTCAAATTACTCTCAAATTTTTACCACAGATTCATAAACATGTTTACTAGATCTCCACCAAATTTGGCCTCAAAAATCCAACATTTCGGCCTTCAAAAGGGTTAGAAACTGGACCTACCTCAGGTTGAGCTCGATTATGTCGGCTCTCGGGAAAATCCTTGGTCGAGACTCCTCGGTGCTCCAAATGGCTCGATTCTTGTTCGAGAAGGTCGGTAAGACGTGGCGCTTGGTTGGTGTGGCCAGCTGGCGATCAGACGGTGGCTAGAAGTGGGCATCGTGGGCGGTGAATGGGGTGTCCAGAATCGGTTGGCGACGGCCAGTGAAGAGAAGAAGAATAAGAAGGGTGCTCGGTAGCTCTTGGCGTGCAAATGGCTGAATGAGTGAGGTAAGGAGAGAGAAAATTTGCTATATGCAAAGGCTTGGTCAAAGGGCTTGAATGGTAGGTGGACAAAAGTTGGACATGACCACACTTTACACCATCCATTGACACTTGTCCCCTTGTCTTCCCAAGGTGATCCAACGGCCATCCTTCATTTTCTTTTTCGACAGCAATAAGGTGGATTTAATGACCAAAATGCCCTTCTTCAAATACTTGGGTAAGGTTCTAAGCTTGAGGGCAAAAGGGTCATTTTACCCCGATGTTCAGAACGTCGTTTTTCTCGTTTCAGAATTTTTCGATAGGGCGACGGCCAATCCGAATAACGTTAAAATTCTTGATTTTCCTTTTCAAATCGTTCAAGACTCGTTTCTGATGGTTTTCTCTGTCAGACGTGGTTCCAGCTTATCTCGAACCGACGAGTGGCTTTTGTAGACTTTACGCGTATCGATCTTATAATTCTCATCACATTTAGGGCTCATCAATTCATGGTGGCTTTGGTGGTCGTGTAATTGTGAGGGTTTATCACTAGTCCCTTTGTCTCGATCGTCACTGTCCGATTTAGGAAAATTTTACAAATCATACGTTGGTTAAGCGGCATCACCTGCGCTCCAATCGTATGACACTCGCAAGGCATTCTCTAATCGTTTTTAGATCGGCCTCTTGGTGGTTCTAAATATCCCCTCGACAATCCTTATGATCAAAGCGTCATTTCTTATCTGAATTTCCTAGGACCACGTACCATGTCTCGCGTTACCTTTCCCTTTTGGTCAGTCTACTCGAATTGATCAGATTCGAGCGAGATATTACTGAAATACATCTCTAGATTCATTTCTCCTTAATGAGTCTGAAATTGACTGGAAATCAGAATGTCACATAATTGGTGAATTTTTTGTGACAAGATTGATTTTATGAAGCAATCAACGCTTGTGCTCTTCTATGGTTGACACTTGACATGCTCCAATAATATCAACCCTTTGTTTTGACTTCCATTGACTCTTCATCATCAATTTTCGGCAGCCATAATGGAGGGTCTAAATGACCATTTTGTCTTTGTATTCTTCTCAAGGCAAAGGCAAATGGCAGAGGGGCAAAATGATAATTTTGCACTTTTCATCCAAAACTTTACTTTTTCAATTTTAAATTACCATTGGCAGGATGGCGTCAAATCATTTTCTAATATTGGAATTCTTCATTTTCATTTGCCAATTTTGAGCTTCCATTTCGTAATCAATCTTCCGTCGATCGTATCTTTAGTTTATCTCAAACTAACGGGCGACTTTTGCAAGCGTTACGCGTATTAACTCTGTGATTCTCATCACACTTAGGACCACTCAAGTTGCGACAGCTTTGGTTGTCATGTAATTGCGAGGGTTCATTGCTAGTTCCGACATTCTCGATCGTCATACCTCGATTTAGGAAAATTTTGCAACTTATATATTGGTTAAACGGCATCACCCGCGCTCTAATCGTATAACGACAGTAAGGGATTCCTTAATCGTTATTTAATCGGCCTTTATTAGTTCTAAATGTTCCTCCAACAATCCTTACGGCCAAAGTGTCATTTCCATTTCGAGTTTCCTAGATCCACGTACCTTGTCATGCGTAAGCCTTTTCTCGTTTGGTCAGTTTACTCTGGATTAATCAGATCCGAGCGAAATAAAATAGAAATGCATCGATAGACACTTCTCATTCAATAGCCTCAAAATTGCAGGAAATTTAGAATGTCACTAGGCCGGCGACCGGCTGTGAGTGGCAATCAGCGCCGACGAACGTCGGTGGGCAGGCGTTGGCCGCGGACGCTGGTATGGTCGAAGAAATGGTTTCTCTACCGAGAAGTAAAAATTTGTTACTTTTCAAAGTTGGCCAAAAATCTTACCAGATGTAGAAAATCCGACCACAAGTCACTTTTTTTACCAAAGTCATTTCTACTTCAATAATATTTTTACCAAACTAATTTCTCTGTCAGATTAACTTCTATGAGAAACCAAAAAACAGAAGTGTTATCATGCAAGGGCTAAGCCTATGGCAACAAATATGGAAATGCTCCATTCAGCTTCACCCTAAATGCACTCCTAATCCTCTAAACTGATACCCATGTGACAAATTTATTCAAATTATTTTTTTATCACAAAAAATTTTTAATTAGTACATGTGTGATTAATTTACCCCAAACTGATACATCGGTAATAAATTTATCCTCTAATAGTTTTCGTTTAATATAACCATCGAATTCCTGAATTGAATGACACATAACAGTTGATGGATGTATCAGTTTGGGGTTTTTAACCTTTGTTTATCATCAATTTGAGATTTTTCCTAGTATTAACCCAATTTAACAAAGGGTAAATTTATCACAGGTGTATCAATTTGAGATTTTTCGTGATCACTAAAATTAATTTAGAGAAAATTTGTTACATGTGTAATAGTTTAGGATTTTTTGTGGTTAAAAAATAGTTTGGGATAAATTTATCACAAGTGTGCCAATTTAGGATTTTTCATAATCAAAAAAATAGTTTAGGTAAATTTATTATAGGTGTATCAATTAGAGATTTTTCGTGGTATTAACCTACAAACAAGACCACAGCATGAATGATTAAACATTGATCACGCTAAAAGCTTCCATGGTTCTAATCATTCAATGCGTATCACGTGCAATGAACTTGTCCAATACGAGCACATGCGTTCTAACTCAGTTATCATAAAACCCAATGACTCATGGCTCGTCATTCCCTTAAGCATCCAATACTTAATGGTAAAACTAAAAACATATCAGTCTCAACATGATCATTAATATCCACCCAATGATCCATCAGCTGGGAACAGTTTAAAATCTAGTCTAACTGTGAACTTGTCATACATTCTTAACGTCTCAAAAATAAGTTCAATCACAACTGATCTTATGGAATCATTCATATATATATATATATATATATATATATATATATATATATATATATATAATTGGACAAATGAATGAAGATGTCTTTGCCATTAACTTAATAAGAAATTGAAATTACAACTGAAATCTCTAAAATGTAATTATTACCTAAGTAGCACCAATACTGACACCGACACACAGACACGACAAGTCATTTCTCACAAACAGAAAAATCCGATACGTCAGGGACACGATGAATTAAATATATATTTTAAAATATAAAAAATAAATAAAGCCAAAAATTCGCTCTCGTTTTCACATTTGGTTCTTGCAAGGAGGCTGGTACTATCGCTACCTCAGCGTCAACCCTTGAACAGCCCCCCACACCCGATTCCCCAAGGTCGCTTCCCTATTTTTGCCGAGGGTTGCAATGTTGCTCTACAAGTAGAAGAAGAATTAGAGCACCAAGGGCAATAGGCTCCTGATCAGCGTCAACGTGCTGGGGAGCGCTGGGCCGATCTGTTCATGGTGGGCAAGGAGGAGCTTGCTGCCACGGTCATCGACACTGCGCTCAAATCCTACACCCACGAGGGGAGGCTCCCGGTCCTGAGATCCGATCTCAACGATTTCTTGTTGTACTGCCCCACTTCTGGATCAAATGATATGCTAAATGAGAATAGACGTGGGCCTGGAAACATGACAGACGTACCTAGATACATGAGAGTTCCAAACTTCCAAGTATTGCGCTTCTTTTCCAAACTTCCAAGTATTGCGCTTTCTTTGTCCGACGTGTCAAACACGCATGTCGATTACGTGTCGAAATCCCGACACACGGTCAACGCGTGTCGGACACGTGTCGCCGCGTGTCGGATATGTGCCGTACCGACACCCACACCCATGAGGGGTGTCGGTGATACATAGACTATTACATGATTGCTTTATTGCATATATCTAAAGAAAAAGGTTCCACTGAACATAAATGCAGCCATTGTTTTTTTTTGCTCTTTCCTTTTTTGAATCTTTCAATTTTTGTTTTTATATTTTCAATTTTTCTTTATGCAACTCGAAATAAAGATAAGGCACGATTTATTTAGCTTCATTGTGCTTCTTACGGCTCTTTCGTCTTTTATTTTTTCTTTCAATTTAATTGAAAACTAATTTCCTTAATATTATTTTATTTTCCAACCTATCATCATATATACAATTTTATTTTTATTTTTTTACTTGCTAATTAATTTTTCTCATGTGATTTTTACGATATTACTTTTTTATAGTTTTCTAGAATTATTTGCAATAAATCCAAATAAAGTAAACGATTTAATTTTTCTCAAATATACTTATAGGATGAAAAAAAAAACAAATACAACATTAGACATATGCATTTTACTGTTACAGTGAAACGTCACTGTATGTATAAATCATCGCCATATCATATATATGATGTATCAAGAAAAAAAATATTCATGTGAAGACTCCATTTGTTTAGCAAAAAATGAATGATTTGAAAAATATGTAAAGTTGACCGCTTGTATCACTTAAAATAATTAGTCAATGAAAAATATTTCATTAGCGACAGTAATTTATGTCTAAATAATTTCTAGAGGATGAAATTTTTTTGTCCATTTGTTTTTGTAAACAATATAAGCTAATATTTATTAAAAATATATATTTTTAAAATCATTCATTTTATGAAAAACAAATGAAACTTAAGTCAGTTGCTTCGTTATAAAAAAAAAAGAAAAAAAAAGTAGCCAATCCATTTTCAATGGATTAGAAGTTCAAATTTGAACATCTTAGGTAGAATTAGTTTCATTTTTCCTATATTTTAGTCGATCTTTTTCCTCCCTCTTCAACATTATAGCAGAAAATTTGACATATCCTTTTGTTTCAATTGTAAAATGCGTTACATTAAAAATTGACATATCCAATAAGAAAAATATTGTTAAATAATCTCACGAAATAAACATATCAAAATAAATTGATAAAAAAATTACTGGCTATTAATTATGAAAATTTGCAGGAATTTCAACCGTTTGAAATATTTTGTCAATCATATGATTTGAAGTATTGTTTATGAATTACCAAATTCTTTATTTATCTAATGTGCTAAATTTTTGGAAGTTTCGAAAAGGAAAATTTGTTGGGCATGCAGTAATAGAACTCCTAGGTGGGGGGAGGGAGAGAAAGACACGTCAAAGTTTAAATATGGAGCTAATCAATTGGTGTATTTAATTTAGCTTTTCGAAGAGGCTTTGGGACTTCAAATTACCTTAGAAAAATATTGAGGTATTTGGCAAGCCTTTTCAAGGGTAGCGGGCCAAATGCCAGATTTGGGAAGGTTAAATGCCCAATGCTGGTTGGAGCCATCATTGGATTTTAGCATTTTCGAAATACTAACGGTCCCATTAATGAAAAGTAGTCAATTATCTATTTTGTCTTCCAAAGCTGACTGAAAATCTAGAAACCCCAAATCATTATTCATCTTCCTTATTGAGTTAGGGTTGTTGACAAGGGGACAGTAAAAGGCAACAAAGGGCTGGCAAGGGGCGGCGAAGGCCGACGAACCGGGCAAGGGCAGCCTGGGTCTCGCAACCAACGGTGGCTATCCCTGGGTCGTGTGACCCGGGCCTCGTCGCTTGGGATTGCGTGACCCAAGGGCATCGCCGAGGGTTAGGCAACGCAGGCAACTGCTACTTGGGCCGCGACCCCAAGAGACCTTGGTTGACGGCCGTTGGCACTATCAGCCAACAAAGGGTTTTATTTTTTTCAAAAAAAAATAAAGAAGGAAATAAATAAATAAATAGAAAAGGAATATTCAGCCAAAAAGCCACTTAATTTTTTTTTTTCCCACACACTACTTAGCCCAAAGTTTCATTTCAAAGTGTATTTTACCAAACATCAATTTTAAGACTTTGAACTGTTCTTTTTTTTTTCTAATCTAGGCATTTATCTTCTTAAGTTTTATATTAAACCGGAGTAATTGATTTCCCGATAAAAAAAATGCTTGTGATAATCCTAACGCCCTCCAGCTCCATTCTCTTGCCTCGGTGATTTTTTCTTCTTTATAATTTCTTGGCTTTTTCTTGCTCCGACATTTTTTTCGATTAAAATTTCTTGGCTTTCTTTTTTTTTTTTATGTCTAGTCTATTTTTGATGTGGCACCACGTTGTTGCAACATACGACGTGCCACGTTAGCCAAATCGACCACCTGGTCGTCAAAAGATTTTGATTGCACCAGATTTAATGTTGAGGATTCAATTATATTTTTTTCAAAATTTTATCTGGATTACAATTTTTTTCTTTTTTTTTCTTTTTTTCTTTTTTTCTTTTTTCCTTTTCGATCTGGATTACAAGTTAAAAGGAACCCTTATTTTGTAAGAGGACACAAAAAAGTTTCTAGAAGTTGAGACTTGAGGAATTCAAGACTTCGGGCACCTCGCCAAAATGAGTTGGAGCAAGCATATTGTCAAGTGAAGAGCAATCTCTCACATCATAAATTAAATCAAGAAAACCTTTGTTACTGGTAATCCGGATAGCTAAATTAATTGCAAATAAGACGATTGTCGTAACAAATTATTTCAAAAGATTTTTTCATTTACAAGGAAAACTCATAAATCAATCGTATCATGTGTATATGAATTGAGTTATGATCATAATGAAAAATAAGACGATTGTCGTAATAAATAATTTTCAAAGCTTTTTTATTTTCAAAGAAAGCTCATAAATCAACTTTATCATGTGTATGTGAATTGAGTGATGATGATTATGAAATTTGTATTGCCTGATTTGATTAGACAATAAAAATATATAAAATGAGTAACAAAATATAAAGCGCATATTTTTGTGATACTTTAATGGGTCGCTCAATCAATGGATGGATTTGCATCACGAGGCTTCATTACTCAACATGTGGCAATATCGCATTGCGACATATGTGGGTAGTATTTTCTATAAATGATCTTTCGGGGAGGTTATAAAATCATGCTCCCATTCTATTCTTTCACATTCATCAGTACATCATGATATGTGTAAGAAGATTCGAGCAGGTTGTCCTTGCATTTACATTTTTAATTGCACGTTTTGTTCGACTATTAGCTTGCAAAATATTAATAAAAACAATGTGCTTTCATACTTCGAAGAAATCTACTTTACTAGCAATGATCGTAGAGAGTAAATTTTATAGTGACATTTAGAATTCTTCAAATCATTTATTTTAAAAACTTTAACAAGTAGCCAAAAAAGAGAAAAAATGGAAAGAAAAATAAGATAAAATTATCATTTGTTGGACTCATGCAAAAATAATCTCAAATAAATGCTACGAATTATTTTTTAGAGAGGGTAATAGAAGATAATGAAATCAGGCATTTGAAATAATATGAAAAAGTCAAGAGAAACCAATCAGATACGAACTCTATCATCTGCACTGCGATGGTGAGAGACATCCATCCAATAATAGCTTAACACGTGGAAATTCTCAGAAGTTGTTGTTGCGTTCATGTCGTGTATATCAATTTCTCGATTAGTTGTTTCTCCGATGATACGAAGCATTGACACAGAATAGTCATGATCCCACCATTCTGGAGTGAGGCCAAATCGGAGGCGACAGACACAAGAGGAAGGGGATGGAACTGTCATGATCTTGGCCGTTCATCAGTGGCATTAGATCAGAGGCAATACATCAGGTTTGGAAGTAAGGGGATGGGAGGTAAATCATGTGGAAGCCGTGGGCATAATTGGTAGGCGGCAAAGAATGAGGAGATGGAGAGTAAAAAGGAATCAGCTCCATTGGTGGCGGCTCGCAGTGGGAAAAACGGTGCATTAATCAAAGTTTTGAAAATAAATCCCAAATTTGGAACTAGAGATAACTTACTAACATCCAAATCGTTTACTTAAACTTTCTATGCTACATAAAAATCAATATTTCTATGCTACGCAAAAATCAATCTCGAAAATGGAGCTTCCACATTAGCACATGTAATGAGTGAAACTTCACAGCTGACTGTTATAAAACTATGCTATGCTAATTTCAACTCGTCGGGAATATTCTTAATGAAATCTAAGTAATATCAGTCTATTTATTAATGAAATCTAAGTAACATCAGTCTATTCAACTCCCCCGCTGATTAGTTGGCTAATTTCAGTCTTAGAACATTCTGAGAAACATGAAATCTCTCTCATCCGCCTTTGAGTTTTCCACTTATTCACATAGAAGACAAAATTGGAATTGCTGAACGCAAATCTATTCACTCACCCGGTGCTAGCATGTTGTATTTGTTGGGATTCACGTAACATGCATAGGCAAATAAAACATATAAAATATGCAACGGAAATAAATAAATACCCATATTTGTATCTTCAAAGGTGTAGTTTGTGTGTTTTAGTTGAAAATCATATTGAACGAATGGAGTTAACAGGTTACCTCTTGAAGCGTGCTTGAAACGAAAAAAGTTCAGACACTCTTCGATCCAGGCCTCACAAGTGTCGAGTCTCTAATTCAGACACACCACCAATCACAACGACGAATGAAATAACGAACGCGCGGAATTCGCCACCTAGCAATTCGTGGTGATATTTACTCGAGTTCTTGAATTTTGGTCACAAGAAGAAAAAGAGAGAGAGCATAATAATTTTTTCCTCTATCAAAAAACACACACTATCATTTTTCTCTCTTTCTTGCACAAATGCACACACATAATCCCAGGATCTGCTCCTGGGATTACGGCACACAATCAGCAAATTACTAATTGTGTGCCGCCATGCACCCCTCTTTTTTTTTAATAAATAATAACAACAATTGTTATTATTATAAAATCAAAAAGGTACATTACTCTCATGTGTGCAAATTGGGCACATCAATGTGTCCGGATAATACGTGTAAGTCATTATATGCATATACGTCAATAACCAAAAATAAAATAAAATAAAATCGTATTTAATTTAATTTTAGTACGACTAATTCGATAGTCATGATTGCAAACATATTTGCAATAACGTATTTCACGTTCAATGTCTTCTTGTATTGGTTAAGGTGTGTGACATCCCTAAGTTCATCATTGAGCTGGCACTAAGACACGCACTAACACATTAGTACTTCCAAGAGAATTATTTGTCTCGATTAATCTCTAGTTCCCACAAGCCATGACTGACATCTAGCAATATGTCATGGCTACCCAGATAGTAGGAATTCTTTAAGAACATAATGAACATGTTAGCTTTGGTTAAAGTGTAATTCAATCCATCTATCTTACTATATCCCGATCGAACAAAGACCATAGAATATTTGTCAAGTTACCAATTCGATCATATGCAAAAATTCAATCGACATGCATTTATACGAGACATGAACATTTTATTCTTGATTACAACCCCGATCGAGGATTTCAATGCATTTTCATAATTAAACCGCATAGGATATCATACTTTGCATATGGCAAAGAGATAGATTCTATTTTGCGCACAAGTGTGACTTCGTATGTGCGTGAACTATGATCATCAAGTACAGAGACGGATCGACGAACCGTCAATATGTGTTGAACCATAGCCATCCAACACATAAATCAACATCGTGCCTCAGGTCTAAGGATTTCTTACACAAGACCAAACCATGAACGATTTAGACATTGACCATGCTAAAAGATTCCTTATTGCTAATCGTTCAATGCGTGTTACGTTCAGTGAACTTGTCTGATACAATCACCTATATTCTAACTCAGGCATCCCAATGCCCAATGATTTGTGACTCGTCGTTCCCTTAAGTATACAATACTTAATTGTGAAGTTAAGAACACATCAATCTCAACAAGATTATTGATATTCATTTAATGATTCATCGATCGGGAACAGTTCAAAGATTCAGTCTAATTGTGAACCTGTCACATATATTCTCAACATCTCAAGAATAGGTCTAGTCACAAATGATCTTATGGAATTTATCCATGTAAGTAGGTAATTTGACAAATGAATAAATACGTATTTGTCATTGATTAAAAAAAAAATCAGAAGCACAACTGAAATCCCCAATATGTAACTATTACATGATTACTTTAGGGCATATCTCTAATAGCATTAACCAACAGAAAAAAAAATTAAGAAAACCACAATGTATCTATATCTGTCGTTATGAAAACAACTAATTTGAGTTTTCTTTTTTATGCGTTTCTTCATTTATAGTATGTTAAGAAAACAGTATACCGATTTTTTGATTTATTCAAAACAAACCCAGTTCACTGGTGGATCATGAACCGACCTTGAATCAACGGAATTGGTTCGATTACTAATTCTAATTTGTAATCGGGACCAATACGTTAGGTTCCAAGATTTGGTCTTGGAACTGATCATTTCTAGTATCGTAACAATTTATTTTATCTTATTTTATTTTATTTTATTATTGCTCAGAGTATTGGCACTTTGTCAAGTGTCATGTTTGTGTCGAAAATTTGACATGTTCTGTAAAACACATCATGTTTGGAGTATAGCCACATTCGTGGTGCACACCCCTACGGCACAACGTACTTAACACACGCAACATGCCCACCTATGTATATACATGGATTTACTTAATGCAGCAGTGATTTCCATACTTGCTGCAGAAGACAAGCCACTTCAGATTATAAATCAACATGCTACTGCACCCTAAACTTGAAGTGCGGGGGTACACCCAAATAATGCCATAGTATGCGGGAGAAATAACAGACATTGTTCAAATAAGAACTCAATGCACAAAATGGAAAATCTCCCAAATAAATCTGTTAACCAAAAGGTTCTATTGAGAACATTATACAAAAACAGATGTATAAAAAGTTAAGGGATTGTAGTCAACTTAAATATATATATATTGTAGACAACTTTCACATTTGATGTTATTCAATCCTCTTTAGGCTACCACCAAAAGAAGCAGCCAATAAAACAGAGCTCGATCGATCGATCGAGAGAGAGAGAGAGGTGTCGGCACTACCTCCGGCCTTCCATCCTCTTAAATGGCACAAACACTGCGTTGACGAATATCTATGACTTCACAAGTCTGAAGACTACTATTGCGGCCCAAATATAAGTAATCTTCCTCAACATATAAAGTGATACGGCTCGCACAACACGATCCCCAGCCGATGAGAATTGTCTCCCAATAACAACATGGATACCAACTCAATAAAGTCATCAGCTCTTTGCATTTAATTTTTCGAGAAGAATCTTGTTTAGGAGTCCTGGGTTCGCTTTGCCCTTTGACACTTTCATCACCTGCACACGGGAATCTAATCAGAATTTCTTCCCATCCGTTGAAAAAGAGAATTCCAAGTTTCAACTGAAGTAGCAAATTGGACAAAGCACAACAGCCGAGTTTCTTTTCGTGGGTAGCGAACTTTCTTATACCTGGCCGGCAAAATAGCCTTGAAGCTTAGTTTTGCCTCCACGATACTGTTCCAATTGCTTGGGGTTATCTAAAAGCACTTTGTCCACCATCTTCTCAATCTCAGCTGGATCAGTGATCTGATAGTTTACACTATGAGCAAAACATCCGATGGGATAATGACACCAACTCCAACACAAAATATTTGGAGATGCGCAGTTCTGGTAATAGATTCATGAAGAACTCTATCTGACGACAATCATCTCAATACGGCAATGGATGGGTTGTGATGAACCTCCCAGTGAACAGCACTATCGCTTACCAGAAAAAGTTAAATACTACGTATGGTACACGATACACCAGAAACAAGTTCCAGAAACTAGTCGCAAATTTTGTATAATGAATGAATAAAAGAAAGAACAGAGAAGCAGCCCATCCTTGGACCATTGAGAAGGCTCCAATGCGACAACACGATGTTGTCTCTCAGGGCACACGAACTACTTTTAAAAGCCATCGAAGATACATTCTAGGTTTTACATTTTACACTGATCCTTAGTTCTTACAGAGAACCAATTTTTTGCAGATTGTCAAAGACCAAAAATGGACCAAAATAGAAGAGCGGCAGGGTAAGAACCGTGAATGCTATCAACAGTAAACTAAATTAACTCATCCAAATCATATTGCACAGAGAATTCCAGCTCTAGTAAATGTGACAAATTGTTCAATTCCAAGATATGCAAAACTCCAGATACGGATTCAAGAAAGCACAAAGGCAAAACTATTGACAAGACTGGTTGATCTCTCCACCAAATTCACCAGGTACACCCATAGAATATACAGCTATATGCGTACCTACACACACACAGAATGAATGAAGCACATGCATGTATTGACAACTACACATGCCTGCCTGCACCCCACATCCACCCAACATCTGAGCAGCTGAGAAAAGAACTTGCCTGGACCAGGTCCTTTTCTTCAATCACTCCCTTCACCGTTCCACCTTTAGCCACTAGCTCAAACAATATCTGCACCAAAATGAATGATAATATAGCAACATCGAGATCTGTTCTACAATAAAAAATTTCTAAAAGCCCAGCCTTTCCAATAATCAGGAAAGACAAAGAACCTTTAACAGTCAGAAGACCGACAATACTAACGTGACATTCACAAACAAAAAAGGTACTCATAGTCGCAGAAAAATAGAAAATTCCCCTCCCACAGATCCCCAAGTTTAATAGTTAAATATAACAGGACAAATCATGATCGCATTAGGGTAGAAAGATCCAACCACAATTGTAGCAAGAGCCCCGTATATTTGACAAAAGACACCAATCTATTGACGCAACAAGTTGCAGAAGCACAAGTCCCAGAACCAATAACTATCAACAATACTAGCCAATAAATAATACCAAGAATTGAAATGCATATGTTTGAGAACATGTTTCACCTCTTTTCCTATCTTTCCACTAATAGTCCCTCCTTTAATAGAGGCTATCAGCTCTGCCAACTCTTGAGGCGTAAGTTTAATCTCGTCAATGGACAACCTTTCGTTTTTCAAATAGGCCACAATATCGCCCATTATCCAGTTGGCTGCCAGCTTCACATCAGCACCCTTTGCAATAGTTTCATCAAAAAACTCAGCTACCTTCAACAGTGAAAAGGCAAAACAAATGTCAGGTGACTCTACCATCCTCTTCAATGTAGGAGCGAGTGTAGACCAGCAAACACCAGTACACCTCAAGGTCAGTAACCAGTGGTCAAACCTCGAATTTGAAATACAAAAGCACACACAGTGCATGGAGAGACAATGATTCAAGGTTCAGCAACCAGTGTGTGTTCTGTCCTCAATATGTTTCAGAAAGTATTGGCTTTTGTTAGAAAGTCCAACCCAAAAGCTTTAGCTCTTAGGTGAAAGGAAACAACATGAATACAAAAAGCATACAACACTCATTCACAAGCGATGTGGGAGAACAACAACAACTTCAACACCCCATCTCACGTGTAAGCAATCCGCACGTGGAAATTACCTAATGGGGGGTGGGCCCACATACGCGGAATGTTAGAAAGTCCAACCCAAAAACTTAAGCTCTTAGGTGGAGGGAGACCACATGAATATAAAGAGTATACAACGCTCATTCACAAGCGGTGCGGGACAACAACAACAACTTCAACAGCCTTCAGTATAGAAAAATGAAATACAGGTAAAAGATTTGGATAAGATTTTATTAGGAAGTCACGTTCGAGAAATTTTGTTCAATAACGCTAAGTGGAGTCTTAGTAACAAATGATACATAAAACTTACTTCCTCCAATTTTGGTTTTGTCCCTTTATTAAGTCAGTCGGATATGCCAATAACGTTCCTTCCTTAGCCACTGGCTTCCATTTCATTCTTTCTACACTGGTATAATTTTGCCTTAGGCAGCTCCCAGGAGGTGTCCAGCTTTAGGAAAGAATTGCTTTAAAAAATGCCACGATAACTAAAGTCCTTCACGGCTGCAGAACTTACATTCACATCGTTCGCAAGGAAAAGAACGTCTTGCATGCTGAGTCCCATCTCTTCATACCTTCTGCGCTTCGCTTCTGGAAGTTCGGGCAAAGAATTACGAATGCTATCAACATATTCTTTAGTAAGAGTAACCCCAGGCAAGTCTGGCTCTGGAAAGTATCGGTAATCTGAAAGTCCTTCCTTTTTCCTCATTGTAACTGTTTTCTAGACAAAGTCCAAGAAGTAAGTACAGGATACGAAGGATTAAAACGACTAATGTCAAGTGCACATACTGAATTGTCAGCTTGTAAATGAAAGAATGTAATGGCAAACCTGAGAGCCTTCTTCCCAAAGACGAGTTTCCTGCACAATCTGATCATCTTGACCTTCGCTTAGGAGAAGAGCCTGCCTTGCAATCTCAAAGTCAATTGCCCTATTCACTGAAGAAAAGGAATTCAGATTCTTTATCTCAACCTGCCAAAAAAAAAACAGAGAGAGAGAAAATCAAAAACCACTTTAGCAATGTATTGTATGCATTTGCTTAAGAAAAAGCTACCTTAATCCTGCTATTTAATGTTCTCCTGATCAGTACATCATAAGCGGATCAAGCATGAGAATAACAAGGGAAAAGATACACAAGCAGGGATAGCAGCTTAAGAGATGATGTCTGATAGTATTTTACTTGCTCATTGATTCCAACAGGTATAATACCCACCTTTACTTGTTTGGTTTTTTTAACACTTGCATTAGGAATAACAAGAAGAGTTGCTGCCATCAAAATCACCATGGAATTTTGAGTGATCTTGAGCAAGACTTTAACATTCGATTGTCGATTTAGAATGTAAATTGCTCTCTTGGCTTTGATATATCCACTTAATAATTAGGCCAAACCAACAGCAGGAAAAGAAGAAAAAAAGTCGAAGGTACTCTTCACAGGGAAGTAGCACAACAAAATCACTTCCTTTTTTATTACTTAAAACGCTTCAGAAATATTTATATTATTGGCTCATCCACAGAAAAATAACCTAAGCATACTTCTAATCCACCTATAACATATTATACGACAGTCATATTGAAAAATCATATCTTGAAACGGAACATTGCACCAAATGCCAAGGGTAGGCTAGTTACATTTGCAACTCCGAAAACGTGATAATAATATAAAATGTACAATTCAGAAGTTTAAATGGGTACAATTAATCTTGTACTTAAATTGACAGATCATGAGTCAAAAAATTACAGATACAAAAGAATATTCCTACCTTTGTGCCAAATTTCACTTGCCCAATAGGCCGAATAGAAATGTTAACATCGCAACGCAGTGAACCTTCTTGCATATTTCCATTACTGACACCAAGATACCGAACCAACCTCTGTACTTCTGCAGCATACTCTGCTGCTTCAATACCATTTCGCATGTCAGGCTCAGAGACGATTTCAAGCAATGGCACTCCTGCTCTATTTAAATCAACCTGCATGCTAGTCCAATATTAGTTAGCATAAATACCACCCACTCATCAAACCAAATCTTTAAGAACAAATAGCCCTGGGTAACAAAATAGCTGTATCCGTGTACTATGCACAATGAGTTGCAAAAAAATTATCAAAATATTGCCAACCAAAGGGGAGTCAAAATGTTCTCCACTTGAAAATAAACCAAATTTATGAACCATGACTTAAGTAATTGAATCTAACGGGCAGGATAAAAACTTGGCTAGACGGATTGTGGGAGGAGAGGTATCCAGAAGTACGGAAACTGCAAGGCTTATAGTTAAAAAGAACAACAAGAGTTAAGTAATTTCCTGAGAATAACTCCCATTCCCAGAGTGAAGTAGCTTTCCTGCATCCTCTTCCATATGAACCCTAGTTATGCCAAATCTCCTATGTCCACCACCAAATTCCACTGGGAGATCCAGATCTATGTGACCACCATAAGCAATCGGGACATCAAACTGGGATATTTGATAACCTTTTGGGAGATCTGGATAGAAGTACTGCTTCCTGTCAAACTTTGATTTTAAGTTCAACTTGCAATTGAGAGCAATACCCAATTTCACGGCACATTCAATAACCTTTGAGTTCAGAACTGGCAATGCACCAGGCAAACCCATGCATACAGGGCAGATATTGGTGTTCGGTTGAGACCCATAATTGTAAGGGCAACTGCAGAAGGCCTTGGTTAGTGTTGAGAGCTGCACGTGAGTCTCTATGCCAATTATTGCTTCATAGTCTTTTAGTATACCATCAAGTCCTTTCTTATTTCTGTGTGGGGAGATCTTGATTTGGGTTGACTCGCTTCCTTGTGTTGCTGTATGAGCTTCTGTAGCTCTCATTGTGCAGTAGAATACGTCACTTTTTCTTCTCAAGAGTGCAGCATAATTCAGCAATGGAGGATACGTCAGGATCCCTCTGCATAATAAAGAAGCCATACTGACGGATAGATGTCACGGAGTAGAGCCGCGAAAGAGCCTCGCCTGCAAGAAAATTGAAGCATGTTTGCTACAGTCAGCAAATCGACAACTTGAATGAGTCCATAACCTAAACAGAACCCCCACCCTCCAACCAAAAAAAAAAACAGAGAGAGAAAGAAAACAGAAAACTCGATACTACATCAACATCAACATCAACATCAACAACACCTTTATCCCAAACTAGTTGGGGTCAGCGGTCGATGAACCCCAAAGAATCATAAAAATAAAAGCAAAATCAAGCGAGGGAAAAGAGATAAATGTGTAAAAATAAATGACTATATATATATATATATATATATATATATATATCTATACACTACCCTCCACAATACTAATAGCCTCCCTCCACTCCGTCCTAAGATAAACCGTACGCCAATCTATTTCTCACTCCATTAAATCTTGTTTTACTGCTTTCCCCCAAGTAAGTTTCGGCCGACCGCTTGCTTTTTTCGTGTTATGCTCTCAATAGCAAACTTCTGTTCGTACCGGTGCATCTAAGGGTCTTCGGAGAATATGCCCAAACCATCTCAATCTATGCTCTCTCATCTTTTCTGCCACTGGTTCTACTCCAACTTTTCGTCGAATCTCTTCATTCCTTATCTTATCCATCCTTGTATGACCACACATATACCTTAACATCCTCATTTCCGCTACTCCCATTTTATGATCATATTTCCTTTGTGCTGGCCAACATTCAGCTCCATATAACATGGCAGGTCTGACTGCTGTTCTATAAAATTTTCCTTTTAACCTAAAAGGAATTTTGCGATCACACAAAAATCCCGATGAACTGCGTCATTTCATCCAACCTGCTCTAATTCTATGACTTACATCCTCATCAATTTCTCCCTCCTTTTGCAATATTGATCCTAGATATCTAAATGTATCTTTTTTGGGTATCTCCTGTCCGAGCATATTTACGGTTTCTTAATCCCCTATTCCTGTCGTGTCAAACTCACACTTCAAGTATTCCGTCTTGCTTCGACTTAGCGTAAATCCTTTAGACTCCAACGTGCTTCTCCATACTTCTAATTTAGCGTTAACCCCAGCCCTGGTCTCATCAATAAGCACGATATCGTCTGCAAATAGCATACACCACGGCACCTCATCTTGAATATTTTTTGTTAGCTCATCCATAACCAGGGCAAAAAGGTAAGGGCTCAAAGCAGAACCTTGGTGTAAGCCTACTGTGATTGGAAAATAACTTGATGTGCCATTACAAGCCTTCACACATGTAGCAACACCGTTATACATGTCCTTGATTGCCTCGACATACTTTGAAGGTACTTTTTTCTTCTCAAGAATCCACCACAAAACCTTTCTTGGAGCCCTATCATACGTCTTCTCGAGATCAATAAACACCATATGGAGGTTCTTCTTTCTTTCTCGATATCTTTCCATCAATTGCCGTATTAAGAAAATAGCCTCCATGGTAGATCGTACTGGCATAAATCCAAATTGATTGACAGAAACCTTGGTCTCTATTCTTAAACGATGCTCAATAACTCTCTCCCACAGTTTCATTGTATGGCTCATAAGCTTGATGCCTGTATAATTAGAACAATTCTGGATATCCCCCTTGTTCTTGTATATAGGCACAAGTATACTCTTCCTCCATTCATCAGGCATCTTATTAGTATGGAGGATCTTGTTAAAAAGACTAGTCAACCAACTTATTGCTACATCCCCTAAGCATCTCCACACTTCAATGGGAATACCATCGGGTCCCTAGGCTTTACTAGTCGTCATCTCCACATTTCAATAGGAATACCATCGGGTCCCTAGGCTTTACTAGTCTTCATCTTTTTTAATGCCTCCCTAACTTCTCGCGCTTTAACTCTACGCACAAACCTTCTATTTGAATCATCAGAAGCATCTTTCAAATCCACCTCACTTCTATCGCTCTCCCCATTAAAAAGTTTGTTAAAATAACTCATCCACCTGCCCTTGACGTATTCATCTCTTATCAAGAGTGTTTGATTTTCATCCTTGATACATTTAACCTGTGTCAAGTCTTTACTTTTCTTGTCTCTTGATTTTGCAAGTCTATAGATGTCTTTTTCTCCTTCTTGGCTCCCAAGTTTGTCGTACATATCGGTGAAAATCTTGCCTCTGGCCTCTCATACAGCTTTCTTGGCACTTTTTCTCGCCAATCTAAACTTTTGCAAATTCTCTTCATTAGGACATTTATGTGGGCATCTGAAACACTCCTTCTTCTGCTTAATTGCCTCCTGCACCTCTTCATTCCACCACCAGGTTTCTTTTGTTTGATGTCCATTCCCTCTACTTTCCCCTAACACCCCTTTTGCCACTGTCTGGATGCAGTTAGACATCTCTTTCCACATCATATTTACTTTGCCCTCTAGTTGCCACGGTCCTTCCTGTAGCATTCTTTCCTTGAATTCTGTTTGTTTCTCCTCATGTAACTTCCACCATTTTACTCTGGGGTGCTGCGCACTTCTCTTCATCTTCTGTACTTTGTTATACCGAACTTCTAATACCACCAACTTATGTTGTGTAACTACACATTCACCAGGGTATACCTTACAATCTACATACGAAGCTCTATCCTCTCTCCTGGCAAGAAAAAAATCAATCTGGCTACAATTTTGACTGCTGCGAAAAGTGATCAGTTGTGATTCTCTTTTCCTAAAAAAAGTGTTTGCCAACATCAAATCATAAGCTATTGCCACACTCAAGATGTCTTCGCCAGCCTCATTTCTAGTCCCATATCCAAAACCTCCATGAACTCTGTCAAAACCTCCACGAACTCTGTCAAAACCTCCACTACTCTGACCGACATGTCCATTTAGATCTCCTCCTATGAATACCTTCTCCTCGTGTGGTATCTGCCTTAAAATCTCTTCCAGATCTTCCCAAAATTTACTCTTCTCGGACGCTTGCAGTCCAGCTTGAGGGACATACACGCTAAGGATATTCAAAATCAAATCCCCCACTACTAGCTTAACTAAAATAATCCTATCTCCTATTCTTTTAACATCAACCACTCTATCCTTGAAATTTTTATCGATCATAATCCCAACTCCATTTATACTCTTTGTTGTGCCTGTATACCGTAGCTTGAATCCGGTGCCATCTACTTCCTTAGCCTTCTCTCCTTTCCATTTAGTCTCTTGCAGGCAAGCAATATTCACTTTTCTTCTAGCAAAAGTATTTGTCAATTCCCTCAATTTACCCGTTAAGATTCCTACATTCCAACTCCCCAATCTAATTCCTACCCCCTGGGCTTTTCTTGCCCCCCACACTCGCCCACAGAAGTGTGAGGACCCTTGCTCATTTATCACCACATCCGAGCACCGATGTGGCGCATCACTTTGGGAATGATGGCCCAAGGCTAGCTTCCTTACCCCTTGCACCCACCTATCTTGGTGCAAAGACCCTTGCTTATTTTTCGCTACACCCGGGTGCCGATGCAACGCGTCGCTAAGAAGGGTACGCTCCAACGAAATATCAATAGGGTTCATCTCATAGAGGTAGCTATTTTTTTATAACCGGCTCGCTACGCCTGACGTAACCCTCCTCCTTTACCAAACTTGGGACAGGCTATGTAGAAGAAAACTCGATACTAATGGGTATCAAATACTCCAAAAGCCAACCTCTGACCAATTTGCAAACTCCACACCCCACAAAGTTATATCATGTCTGCGCAGTTTCAAACTTTCAAACCTGCATATTACAATTCAAGGAATGTCATATGGGAGAATAGACCAGCAGAATGATAGTTAGCGTGATCAAATCAACCAAATGAGATCCCTGAACTGCCATGTGTCAAACAAAGGACAAGCCAGCTTGGCAAAGACAACCAAGCTGCTATAGATGCTCAATGAAGCATGAAGGCAGTAACAATGAGTAGCTCTATCAATTCATCAGTAATCACATTCATCCCAACCCCATGCAAGCAATTGGGTTGTAGATATTTCAGATAGATTACAAGTTAAAAAGCACGCAATCATCTGTCACAAATTAACCAATTATCTGGTCCAGAATCCAAACACTACCGCAGTTAATTGCCTTTCGCCACTATCTTTACTTAAAATCTATTCCAAGAGTTAAAAGATTGCCCACATTGAAGAGAATCTTCCAACTAAGCCGCAAAGTTCATATTTTTCATTCAAAAAAGTCCATGCCATAGCATCAAACCAGAGATTTACCATAAGCTATACATGTGACAGTGCACTGGGACTGTACAATGACCAGTAACAACACCACTGAGGCCATGTTCCATTCGTGGTCATGGAATCAAGAAAGGGAATCCGATTCCAAGAAATCAAATTCCTTAAAATAATTTTTCTTCTATTGTTTGGTTCCTCTTTGAGAATCAAGGAAAACTGTTCAATGTTAATTCAAAGAGAACCTAAAAAAAGGGGAAAATGGAGCTTAATTAGTTTGATGCTAACGGGTCATTATAAAAAAAAAAAAGCAAATCCATCAAACATAAGGTGGTGAAACCTATTTGAAAATCCCCGTGTAATTCCTCTGACTGCCCGCTAAAAAAGCACATTGAGAGTTGACATAAGCATTTAAACAAACACATCATTTGCATGCCGCAAAATCTCCCACGTGCGGAAGAAAGAGCAAGTCTAGCCGTATGCTCTACCATTCTACCAAATTCACGTCTAACGGAATGGCAGTCATTCAGCTCGAGCCCACAGTATATAAACTTCATATCCCAACATCAGCGTGAATGGTCATCGAGTGGCAGAAAGGAATAGAGGGTACCTGGAAAAGAGCAAGAGTTGAACTCTGTTGGGGACGGGATTGCTAAAGCCGCGACATTTGGGAGGCTCTGTGCTCGTTACCGTCCCAAAGCCAACAACAGTCCAAAGTTGGTGATAAGGCATGGACATGACTTGGAAGAGAGGCACGCGCTTGAATGAGACCATCAATCTCAGATCTTGGGAAGGGGAAATCTTTTGGGCTTCCAGTTGGGCTTTTCTATTTGTGGGCCTTGGGCCTTGGTCAAATTGCGGCCCAACTCTCTCTCTCCTACTCTGCCGAAATGTGTAGCGTCGGGCCGAAATTTCATGCGAGGGTTACGCCACCGATCGTCATCCCCGCCCTAAACTTCAAGCTTCGCGTAGAATTCCAAGAATCCATCTGTTTTGCAAAAATATAATAATAACAATAATTATTATTTTATATTACTTGAAATAATTAGTCCATAGAAAATGGATATATGCACTGAAAGCCTTAGAACTTATCGCGAAACTGTATTTGAATCCTAAAACTTACAACAACAACAAAAAGTGCAACCAAGTTGTAAAACTTATCAAATTAATACGATCAAGTCATTTCATTAGCTCTGTCTAACTTAGCTACAAGAATATGCTGACATGGCCTTTTTATGATGCTTTCTTTCCTATGTGATGATTATGCTGATGAAATGTGGAGAAGAGGCTCAGACAACATTGTTTTGGCCTAAATATGATTTCTTATGGTAAAATGGGGTTTTTTTTATTTTTCTCTTATCGTTAAATGTTACATTTAATGATGGAATGTGGATTGTGGATTGTTTCTTCTTTTTTTGTTCCTTCAAGTTTTACCGATTTATTGGAATGGAATGTAGTTAATTTTTTCAATTCAAAACATTGGCAAAATGAAATGTTGCTCGTTAGCCTTACATTCATTTATTATTTACATTCTTTATCATGATGTTGTTGTTATTGTTGTCGTTGTTGCTGTTGTCGTTGTAGTCGTTGTTGCTGTTGTTGTTGTTGTTGAAGTCATAAAAATGATAATTTATCATGTATATATAAAAATATAGACATAATGTATAACGTGTCCCATCGTGTCGAAATTTTTTGCTTTTTTAAAATTCACATGTCAACATATAGTGTCGTGTCATTTACTGTGTTGTGTAAGTACAACGTAGATGTAAAGGTTAGAGTCGGTGTTTGGATCGAATCAAACTGGACCTGCCAATTCAACTGAATATCCATGTTGATATTAAAAAAAAAAACAGTTTATGCAAAACTTGGATTTTGTGTTTCTCAAAGTAAAAAGGTCGAGAAAATTCATTTAAACAAAGGGATATTGAGGAAAAAATAGAAACATTTTGACCATAACGGGAATATAATTGCTAAAGCGGGGTTTATATAATCCGATCATTCGAGTTAAGAAGTTAGTGCGCTATGAACATCTGATTTGGCATTAAATCTAAAACTTTATTTATTCGCATGTCAGATGAGATATCTAAAGAGTAACGACATAGATATACTGAGAAAGTTATCGAGATTCTCGTGGTACTCGTGGTAATAGTATGCTTAGAGAAGTTTATTCTAAGCGCTATGCGGTGGACTAGCTATGCATGTTGATCGCGTATGTTATGCCGCAGCACCTCATGTAATTTTTATTTTTGGTCAGAGCATCTCTTCATGAATCGAAGTTTATGAATCTTTTCTGTATACTTGGAATTACACTTAACCTTTTTTTTTTGGGGGTCGGAGAATGTCATCAATAGAATTACACTTATTTCTTATTATTATTATTATTTGTGGTCGGTCGAATTGCACTTACTTTTTTCTTGTCAAAAAATTGCACTTACTTGAATACCTAGAAAATTGGGATTGTAAGCTTAATGCATTTTCCATAGGGACAAATCCATAATTTTGCTCTCCTCCCTTACCTCTGTGCGTGATTTGTGGATAAGGAGACCTTTTTGAGGTGAGAAGATACGTACCGTTAGGGTAGTTGGTCGGGCCCAAAAGCGAATTGACCGTACGCACGTGCGTAGCACGTGGTACCCCCCGACACACGTCTTTTCCATTATTTCCTTTGTATTTTCTTTTCTTTTTTTAACGATGACGACTGCAAATATCGATTGGAGCTTCATCGCCTTTTTTATGTCATAGGTTCAGTGGTATTTCGATCCGATGATATTACATTGATCAAGCGTTTAGCCAAAAAATAATAATTAAAAAAGAATCTTGAGCTAAAAATTATAATATAAATTATTTTAATATCAATTGAGATATCATATCTGATGTGATCAACCGATTGAAATATCGGTACAACAATTTATAAATACCACGTCCTAATTAACGGTGCTTTTGAATTTTTGAAAAGTGTTGCATTTGATCATACTTGGCTTATTTTGTTTCGTTATCGTTTGGTACAACCGAGACACATCATACATTAAATTTTCGGACTCGTGGATCATGGCAACCTCCGTGCTTCAAAGATTAACTCGAAAGCACATTATTTCCAAAAAAAAAAAAACATAAAACAAAGGATAAAATTTCTACAATTAGCAAAGTGCCTTGTTCAATTATTTTTCTACCAGCGCTCTTTACATTAGGGTTCATGTTGATCCTTTTTTTTTTCCCCCTTTCATTGCCAAAGTGCCGGCACAAATGTAATTCCTTCCGTGAGCAGTTCAATCATTTATGTTTACTAAACAAATGATGTTGCGTATTGAACATCTACTATGTTTTTTATGCTTTTACAAAATTTTATAATCCAAATAAAAAGAATACTCGAGAATCGAAATTTTAGAAACACTTTGTCCTTTAAAATTTATTACATTTGAATAAATAAATAAGGATAAGAGCTAAGTAGCAGCAACACCAACACACGACGCAATACGCCGGCATATCATTTCTTAAAAGATAAAGAATTCAAATATGTTGGGACACGTTGTATTTATCATATATTTATAAAAATATCAACAATGAGTTTCTTTTTTATTATTCTTCTGTTAGGGATTCACAATTAGATTTTTATAGTCTATCTAGGTATGTTAATAATGGGGTCCCTGGATGTATGAATAAGCATGTGTGTGTGTGTGTATATATATATATATATTTTATAAATGTGCAATTTAACTCCTAATTTAATGAAAGTGTTTAAAAATTGACATTGCGGGTATCAAAATGGCGTATTTGGATGTTGGACTCGTGTGTCGCCGGCGTTCTTTAAACGCTGACTACCTGTCGATCGTATGTCGAAGAGCGTCGAACACGACACGGAAATCTCTAGAGAGCGTGGGTGATTCTTGGAATAAAAACAGCTCACACACTGTGTGTATTTAATATATCTAGTTGTGAGCGTGACACTCTAATTGTTGGTTGACCAAAATGGAAATCACAAAAGAGAATGTCCATCAATCAATCCGCAGACATGCATTTTGCTTGAGATTTTTTTTTTTTTTTTTTGCAGAAAACTCAGAAAATAAATAAAGCATTAGAAAATTGCAAAAACTAAAATAATTTTTTAGAGGAAAAAAAAAAGGAAGAAAGTGGATGCCAGAAAGAAGAAGAGTTCGAATAAGATTTCGTGCATCTCTGTGCTTCCTCAATGAGCGGTGACCCACGTCCTACGAAGCCAGCCAGTGCAACTGCACATGAGACTCTTGATCCCGCATGACCGGTCGGCGATTGCGCTTTCTTTGATTGATGATTGGCGGAGACTGGGACCCACTTGCTTAGCTGTCACCACCCCCCAAAAAAACCAAAAAAAAAAAAAAATCTCCACCCTCGCTCGACCAAAGTCATACTCAAGCAGTAAATTTATTGGGTCTTAATATGAAACTGGTTAAGGATTGATTCGAATCAAAGTTGTGAACTCTTTTAATTAATAAAGTCATCTTTCACGTGGCACTTCCCGACGAGAAGCATCGTCCATGTCTCGCAGTGACATCGCCACTTCTTCTACGAGCCTTCCTAGTCTCCAAATAGCATGATATGTACAAACATTACGTCCTGCTTGTTTTTTACGGGAAGTTCTTGCCGAAAGAAACGATGAAACCGTCTCATCTAATCAAAAACCTCATTCGCCATTGGACGGATTACATTACCAAGTCACGATTGCGCCGTATAAGTGCGACTTAAATAAAAAGATCTTATTGAGCCATAACCCAAAGTTTTTCGGACTAACGAATTTTCCAAAATAAAAAGAAGAAATGGGCAATTTCTCAACGAATTGTCATAATTTCATTCCTAAGGAACGAACATGGGCACAGCTGGAGTAACTAATGAGTTTTGTCTCCTGGAAAGGGTGGGGTCCCATTGTTGCATCAACCTTTTTTTTTTTTTTACCACTTTTGTCTGGCTTTTTTTTTTGGTGACCTTTTTCCATAATTAATAGCACTAGTAATTGGCCGGCTAAGTTAACATGGACACATGATGTCCCAAGGTCAACGTTTGATGGAGTCTAATTCTGTTTGCTTCCAAATGTCATTTTCCTAGGCTAGTTAACCTCATATCATTAGCATTGACCCCCCTCTCTCTTTTCAATTTTGAGTCACTTCGGGTGTTAAAAAATTAACTTCAAATGGCATTCACAATATTCACTTGTTTAGACTAATTACTTATAATGGATGGTCGTGAGACTTGCTTAGTAAAGAAATCAGAAAAAAAAAAAAGGACCACATGCAGGGAAAGAAATTAAGCATTCGGGCTACGTTTGTATTAAGCATTCAGGCTTCGTTTATTTCATGAAAAATGAATAAATTAAAATATATTTTCTTTATCGACAGCAAATTATGTTTTAAGATTTTCGTAGACAATAATGATTCATTTTTTAAGTGATATAAGCGATTATTTTTATGAAAATGTTTTCCAAATCAATCATTTTTCTCCAAACAAATAGAGTCTTAGGCTCCATTTATTTTGCCAAAAATAAATTTCGGGAAGATATTTTTCGATTTTTTCCGGTGTGGGGTTTACAAAAATAAACTAGTCAAGGAAAATGTTTTGCACCAATTGAAAAAAAAAACTCTTCAAAAATGAGGAAAATATTTTTGTTTTTTTTTAAGAGAGAAAGTCATTTTTCCTCATCCTTCTTTTATCCAAACCAAACAGTTCTCCTCTGTGTACTCCTTTTGATTATCTTTATTCTTTATTTTCTTTTTTTTCTTTTTAAAAAACTATATTTTTAATTGTTTTTTTTTATTTACTTTTTTTCCTTTTTGCTAGTAGGCGGCCATGGCTCATAAGCAAGCAACGAGTTTGCCAACCTCTGGCAAGCCTCGCCTGAGTTGCTCGCCTGTGGCTGATCATTGGCGTTCGACCCATAGGAGAAGAAAGAAAAGTTAAAAAGAATTATTTTTTTGTTCTTTTAAAAAATAAAATAGAAACAATCAAATGAAGTGCACAGAGGAAAATCACATCAAAATTTTCATAATTGCGAAAAATATTTTTTACTTCATTTTCATATTTCAGCCAAACATCGAAAAATATTATCATTTTTAAAAAAAATGACTTCTTGTAAAAATATTTTTCCAAAATCATCGCTTTTTTCGCAGAACAAACCGACCATTAGTCACTCTTCCATTACGTGGACATATCATATGCACTTTTCTGTCTTACATAATTTTCAAGTTTATTATGAAAATGACGTAAAAAGGTGGTCGGAGGGGAAAGGTCGCAATATATGGTCAAAAGCAAAGGCGGGTTCGGTCAGCGGACAGTCACTATTCATTCAATTGCCGCTCTCTCGAGTTGAAGGATGTTATAGTCGGACTGCACTAAATGCAAAGCGCTAGTGTAATGAGAAGTTAAAATATAGACTTTAATAAATTCAATCGGCTTTTTTTTTTGATGAAAAAGGGGAAAAAAAAAACTCGAGCCGAACTTGCTTATGCACATGAGCCGAATCACTCTTCGTGAGACCCGGCACACGGAGTTAGTACCCTTGCATGGCGGCTCAATCCAAAGTCATCGACCCTTTAATCATGTCGTGTCTTATCTATATTAAAAAAAAAAAAAGCAAAGTCAACGTAGCGTAATGATATATCAATATCCCTAATCGATTCGGTAATTAAGTCGATCAATCGATATAGACGACACGAGGGAAAATCCCGATTAGTCCACCATTTCAGGACCAAAAACTTAAACACCCCCCCCCCCCCAGCGCGAATGGGTGCCTAGCATCATATTTGCTTCTTTAGCTTTACAATGTGATGTGTAGGCAAAATCAACTCCCAATCGAGGCACAATTTTAAGTCTCTACGAAACTAATCCTATAAATGGGAAATTTGATAGCTACCAAACACTTACAACTCACCCTTCTTTAGCATGATGATGATATTGTTGAACTAGACGAGATCGAACGTTCCACCACGTCGACATATCTTTGGGTGGATCCTGTTTTGAGCTAACTCAATCAATTGGGGATGAACCCGAAACCTTAAACCCTAAGAACCAAACTCAACAACATTTTCAATCATCGTAAGATGATCTCATAGAGAAATTTTGTCACGAGATATTAGGGTGAGATTTCCAACACATGTATCAACCTCTCTATCTTAAAAGACAAAACCGATCCGAAAGACCATAAATTTTCTTTCCTAAAATAACTTTCGGTGAAATCAAGTATAATTTCATTCCAATGCGACATGCGCAGTAATAACTGAAGCAATTGTCAATTTCCCAAACGTGCCAATGTCTTGGGTTCTCAAGGTTCGATTTTTAGCCACATGTTATCATGTCCACAACTTAATTCTATGTAAAAATTAATAATCGATGTGTAATTATGTATTACTGCCCTAATAACATTTGAGTTGGTGTTTGGAAGATTGAAAGAAATTCTCGACGCCGAGGGGGTGACGCGCCAAAATTTCCGAATGCTTGACAAGGCAACAGTTCTTTTCGCCACGTTGCATGAGTTCATTGGTTCCGTGGAAATATAACCAACATCTGCGGTTACTGACTGAGATGGGGGCGGTCCTCGATTTGTTATGCCACACGTGTCCAAATTCATTAATCCAATCCAATTAACTGTTGAAACCCATGATGAGGCTATTTAGTCTGGGTTTGGTGAACAAAGTTTTAAGACTCACGTCTCGTTTTCTGGTCAACCCCGTAATGTAATGTCAATGTCAAGAGTGGGTAAAAAAAAATTGGATGGTGTGTAGGTAGATGTTGTTTAGGTTTGCAGGGATTAGACCCAAATAATTCACTTTTAATTAACTCGTCACATTCAATCATTTCCATGCAAATACAAAATGCATGTCGCTTATACCCCATGTGAAAATAATCCAGCCTATGCCCATCTCAATAATTCACGCAAATTAGGTCGCATGATGTCGCGAAAAGATAGTTATGTCCACTTCATGTGGCCACGCCGCCAAATCGAGGGAGTTTCTGGAGTCGACATCACATCCCCAGTGTTAGAAACCGGATTCATCTTGCGCAAGTCCCCCCCACATGTTGGGCCGTTGGCAACAACGATAAAAAAAAATCACAAAATTAAAAATATAATCATCAATATCAACATCGCATGTGCCAAGCAAAACAACCGATCCTATTTAAATTGCCATGTCAGCGATTCTCGATCGGAATCAAAAGAAAGAACTCAATTGGTAGATCGTCAAAATATTGAAGACTAAAACGGTCAGATTCAGATGTTGCATGTCATCCTCATGAGCTTTCATTTTGTTACAGTTGTCAACACAAGCCCTTCATTATATTAGCGGCCTTAAGAAGGAAAAAGAAAAAAATAAAGAAAAAGCGGGGGAGGGGCAGGCGGTGAAGGCGGTCCAAAAGTCTCCTCATTTCAGTTTGCGGTTGCGGGAATTTGCATGAGATGAGCGTCCATCACTTTGAGATAAAGCAAATTAGCGCGACCAGACCCGCCAGATTTCCGGTAACAAACCAACCCAGCCCTACAAAATCCCCACCCCACGCCCCCCTCCCTCCCTCTTTACGTGAGAAAAAGCTGGCAATTGAGTGGGGGCCAAAAAACCGCTCTCCTCGATGTGGCGTGTGTTTCAAGAAAATTGAGGATTTGGTCTCCATCCTTTGGTGTGGGGTTTCCTTCGTGGCCCCCAATGAGAAAAATTTGTGTTATTCGCTAACGAAGGGCAGCCTTTTGCCCTAGTCACGCACGAGAGACAAAGAGAAATTGTAGACAATTGAACGTCTTTCGGGATGTGGGGATTTGAAGCTTCTAACACACCCAAGGACAAAGTGGTTAACTCTTATGATGTGCGTGCAATTGAGGGTTTTGATCAAGTGATTAATTTCTCCAAAAGATGTGTGCAACAAGCTTTCGACTACTTAAAAAACCGTTTGCGTTCGGCTATCTTCTAGAATAGAAATCATTTTTCGAAAAAAAAAAAAATCTCATTTCCAGGTCGGTGAATTCATTTGCCTTTGAAGGTGCATGATTGTCCGTAAAGTGATCATTTTCATCAACCAAACGCTTCAAAGTTTGGAGAACTAATTAGTGATAAATTCTCCTACTCACACAAGCGCACCCTAAATGACATCTTGAGTGACAAAATTCTCTTTTTCTCGAAATGGTCTAGTTCACGTTATTTGTTGTGCCTTGGAATTGTTAGTCCGTGTTAACTTATCACTAAGGCTAATTTTCCAATTGGAGGGCAACCAATGCGAATTAGATTATTTTCGTTATGTAAATACCATTAAAAAAGTCAAACTAGTGTCCCGTGATAAAATTGTCTCAAAAGGATTTTCATCAAGTATACTAAAGACACATTTTTCCCAAACAAAGTTTTGTGTCACAAAAAAAAAATCAATCAATTACCCTAACTCAATCGTAACTTTCGTTGGCATCTCATCCGATATCACATTTAAATGCATAAGTGTTAATACACATGGTAGACGACTGCTAGATATATCTATCATGAGAGCAACTAATCTGATCCACTTGTGTTAACACGCCTGTATTTTGACGAAGGCTATTTGGTTAGGGATATCAATTTAAGATGTTTGGTAATACGGGATTTATAAGGGGGCACGCATCACGAGAGGACTGTTTTTTTTTAATATTCGGGATCTTTTGTGAGACAAAAATTTAATTTTGAGTAAATGTGTGAAGGAGGTACCAATTCGCAATTTTTTTTGTGAGACGAAGATGTATGTTTGGTAAATGTACCGTGGGATACTAGTTTGGAATTAAAATAACCTTGGGTTTCTTTCTCAGAATGGGTAAATATTCTGAAGCCCAACTAAAATCATCACATGATATTCCTCTAGAATCGGGACCGTCGGATGGCAGGACCCGGAATGATCATCCGTGGTTAAAAAGTCAATGCGCGGAAAAAGCCATAATAGCACCACGCAATCAATGGTCCTTGATCTACCCGAGAGTTTTTTATCATGATGGATGGCCGAGAGGGTGCGGAACACCTTTTTGTATGTACGCATGATGGTGGATCATGGTGATGGCAAAACTGTAATTTTAAGTGGGAATCACGATTTTATTATATATTTTTCGTTTTAAGTTAAGAGGCGTGAAAATGAAAAAAAAGAAAGAAAACAAATAGAACTACCATGATGGGAGCCACTTGGGATGTTGCATGGGGACATAATCCTGCCCCCCCCATAAAAAAAAAGGATTAAAAAAATAAAAAGTTGATGGGCGTTGATCAAGTGAAGGTAAAAAGAGTGGGAACACCAAAGGGCTCGAATAAGTCAAACTGACTGTTCTTTTTCTTTTTACTTTTACTTTTTTTTTCCTTGCAAAAAAATAATTTTGATTTTGTTTTTGTTTTTGTTTTTGTTTTTATATATTAGGGTGAAAATCAATGGCACAGTTCGTTTGAACACTCAATTGGCGCTTATTTCACAAGACGGTAAAAAGTAAAAGACTAAAAGACCATGTCTATCTCTTTTTTTTTTTTTTAAACGGCCGAGACTCTCTTCATTTAAAAGATAATTTAACTTTTTCAAGTTATGTAATTTTCCATTTGATGGCAGACATATTAGCACGTCATGCCAAGACCCAATTCTTTCTTCTCTCTGTTTTTTTTTAGTATGTATTTTTTTTTTTGTTATTTGGGATATATTTCCATAATGCAAATAATGCAGGGTTGCTTCTTGGGCAGGCAACCGACCCCCATCCGGGGTCGCCACAAGCACGCAAAATCACATGCTCGTCTATAGATAAACCACGTACTCATTCCGTTCAGAAATCTCTCTCAATCCCCAACAAATACGGCTGACAATAGTTTGACTGGCCTGGCCAAGTTTGACCTACATTTAAACAATAAAAAATAAACTTAAAAATATCATCCCTAACATCTTTCAAGGTCACATGCGACCTTGGACTTGCACGCACATAAGACTATGCATATTCAATCATGGCATGCATGCATTTAAATTAAGGGTGCGATTGTTTGAGTGGAAGTTTTCTTTTTTTGAAAATTTATTTTCCAAACTTTCATTCGTTTGGTTTGTGAAAAAATTGACTTCAGTCAACAGAAAATTGATACGTAAAATTATGACAGTAGATTTCAAATCTAAGGAAGTGAGGATATTTTCCAGCGACCAGCAACATGGGGTTGAGCCTTGCCATATTTCAAAGCTCGAGCTCGCCTGAGGCGGATGAGGCTCGAGTTTTCCAAATCCTGATGAGGCTTGAGCTTGCTGCTTGCATATCCTGTCGCAACTAAGGCTTGGGACTCGGTGGAGGAAGAAAAAAAATGAAAAAATAACAAAAAATGAAAAAAATAATATATTGAGAAATTTGATTTTTTTCCCTGAGATGAAGTCATGAGATTTTGGAGTCATTTTCCAAAACGAGATCCAAATACTAGAAAACTTTTTGGGTCATATATCACCAAATAAAAAAAATCATTTTCGTGGAAAATAATTTTCAGGTAAATAGGTTCAGAAAAATTAATCAACAAAAAATATTTTTATCATCGATAACAATCTATGCTTAACTATTTTCATAGAAGATGAGAAAAAAATTCATTTATTTATTTTTTAAGAGGTATAAAAGATTATTTTTTGAAAAAAAAATTCAAATTACTCATTTTTTGTGAAACAAGCGGAGACTAAGTAATTGTGTTTTAGTCCTTAAGAGACAGCAATTTGAAACTGTTGCTTATTGTCAAGACAGTGGTAAAATTGATTTAACTTGTCGGAGTGACGTGATCCATGATTTAAGTGGAGCTTGGAGAAGATAAATTGAGGGGGGCAAATAAAGTTATGCTTAAAATTTTACCAAGAGCGTTGAGCAAAAAAAAAAAAAAGATGAAAAACTATCAAATAACATCGTCACTTCTTACTTAAAATTCATAAATTTCGTTAGGAGAAACGAAATTCGCACATCTTAGTTTTAATATAAGATATACATTTTACGGCTCTTTTGAATTTTAATGGTTGATTAATTACTTTTTGTAAATTAACGAGGTTTATAAATGATAGGGTTAATATAATGAAAATCATAAATTGGTACACATGTGATGAATTTATCTCAAATTAATTTTTTTACCACAAAAAATCGCAAACTTTACATTTGATATATTTGCCCTTCGTTAAATTCTCTTAGAATTTACCATCAAATTATTGAGTTGAATGGTATGTGGCAATTGACGGATATACCAATTTAGAGTATTACCCTCTGTTATCACATATGTATAATTTTTGGGGTTCTTGTGGTATTAAACTAATTTGACGGATACTAACAGAAGATAAATTTATGACATGTGTACCAATTTGAGATTTTTATTGGTAAAAAAATTAGTTTGAGATATATTTATCACAGATACATCAGTTTGAGATTTTTTATATTCAAAAAATTAATTTATGGTGAACTCGTCACATGTATACGATTTGAATTTTTTGTGGTAAAAAATTAGTATTGTAAATTTGTATTAGATATATCAATTTGAAATTTTTTATGGTAATAACACTAAATAATATATTACCAATTCTCAAATTTGATTCATGATTTTTCTAATTCTAAATCTTTTGGGCTGAGTCGAACCAATCGCGGCCGGAGTATATTAGGCCTGGAAAACTGAATCGGCCTAAATGTGAATTTCGAAAATCCACCCTGAAGACTAGCTCGGATTTTACTCATGTCAGAAATTTGAGAAGGTTCGATCCGGTATGGTCCGAGTTTTTGCGCCTTCCAGGTCTTTTTCGTTCCCCTGCCTCTTGTCGCTGCCGGACACCGCCCCGCAACCTTCGACCACCATCTGCATTTGTCAATCTCCTCTACCGTCACTCAACCTCGCATCGTCTCCGGATTTGCGATCTTCCATTTTTGTCGTTAAAGGTGAAATACTCATTACTCATTAGAGGAGGAAAAAGTGGAGAGGATATAGCCGGCAATTTCCACTTTTTCGTTTTATCCCAAAAAGAGATTGATTGAATGTACAAGCCCCCGGTAGAAATGAGGCCAGATATTGGGTAAGTGTCAAAAAAAAAATCCTAAATTTATTGCATTACTGTAAATTTAGTTATAAATCTTTTTTTATATCAATTCAGTCCTAAACCTTTTGTATTGATGCCAATTAAGTCCTAAACCATTTGTTGATGTCAATTAAAAAAAATCCATGTTAGTGAAAGCCGTGTCACGATAATTGAGGTTTGCACCAAATATTTTTATTTTATCAAAATTGACCGAATTGACTCGATTAACATAAATATAAAATATTTAGGACTAAATTGGCATCAATGTAAAAGGTTTTGGACTAAATTGATACAAAAAAAGGTTTAGAACTGAATTGACACTAATTCAATAGATTTATGACTTTTTTGACACTTTTCCCTGCATTGGCATATGTTTGCGCAACCTACGGGTAGAGCTTATATGACTCGCGTGGACGAGACCGTTTGCGGGTTTCCAAGTGAAATTAGTCATACCAAATACGATATTGTTGCAAAAATAATCACTAGGCTAGCTACAATATTGAAATTAAGTATTTAAAATAAGTTTTGACTTTTGAGTATTCAACTACACAAAGTAAGGAAAGTTACCAAAAAAAAAAATCCTAATCCTATTGCACTTATACTAATTCAGTCATATTTTTTTAAAAATAAATTGACTATTTTAATCCTAAGTCTTCTCATAATTTGCCAATTGAGTCCAATTGACCATAAATAGCAGATGTGGACGGTAGCCATCCTATATGGCATGGTCAATATTGAAGTGATTTTTTTTTAAATTTGAATGTATTAATAATTCTTTAAATGTTTATTGTTTATTCTTCTCTTTGTTTATTTCTATTGTGCCATCGAGGGCCTCCAATAACCCTCACCAACTGTAAAGACCTTGGGTAAGTCCTTGCGGCCACAAGCAAGGGTAAGAAGGCCCTCACCCAAGATTGGGATGGCCTCGCCTACAACCTTGGCGGCCCTGCTAGTCATGAGCGATAGATTTGGGAGAGGTTTGCCTTACCCGTGGCGATGGGGCCACGAGAGGGCCTTCCCAGCCTCGTCGGACACTAGCAAGGCGGTCCTCGCCAGTACAATGGGAAAAAAAAAGATAAAGAGAAAATTGAAAACAAAATTAAAAAATATAATTTTTTTAATTGTTCACGTCGACGTCAGCCATGTTACATAGGGATTTCCTACCAATAGGAAAAATTATCAAAATATTTAAGACTAAACTAGCTACATTCAAAAGATAAAAAATGAAGTGGCACGAGTGCAATAAGCTTGAGATTTTTTTTGATAACCTTCCCACAAAGTGAAAAAAAAAAAAAAAACTTAACAACAAATTGATTGAAAATGCCACTGGAACTATTGTTCAACTATGCACATAATGATGGAATGACTTTTACAAATTGCTATTTGTAAGACGACGATTTAGGCAGAATATTGTGCTGTCATATTTTCAGAAGAAGTGTGGAAAATACTCAATTACTTTCTCGGTGCAAAAATAGAAAATGCAACCTTATGCGCTATTGTCGATCGCATACATTTTGTTAAGATATCAACTTAGCAACCTTTTTTTTGTCTAGGTGGTTAACCAAACAACGAAAGTAAAAGTCTCAGCTAACCAACATAAGGCAAAAAAAAAAAAAAAATCAAAAGGAAGAAAATCAAAGATTGGAATTCAATAACTAAAAGTTGTTAAGACATCATATGTAGAAAGAGTCGAATTGACCAATAGAAACAAAAATCATCAATGAGACGTTGGTTGGGTTGGTGAGCTCCATGAATCTTAGATAATTAGATTGATAAGGTCTCAGGTTATCTCCCCGACCGCGTCTTGGAAAACTTAACCGATGACATTGACACTTATACTTCCACCATTCCGAGGAATAGTTCATTGTACGTGGAAAATCTCGGTTACCAAGAAAAAAAAACAAAAATCTTAGAGTGGAGTCGGGTAATTTAAATAAAGAACGCAATACGACCAGAATTTAAAACATCTCATGAGTTTGATACTTGTAAAATATATATATATATATATACACACACGTTGGCCTAAAATCGGAAATAAAATGAAAACTTTAATATAAATGAATTAAACTTAACTTTTACAATAACACTACTTCGTATCGGAATACGATTCTCTCAATCATCCGAATGCATCTTTCCAACTTCTCATACAACTATTCACCATGAGAAAAAGAGAAACCCCGTGGTCATTTAGTGGGAGAAATTCCAAGAAGTCGCTAAACTCATTGCAATTGTGACTTTTCAATCACACACTTTTTCTTTTATCGATTGAGTCCTAATCTTTTGTATTTTTGTCAATTCAGTTCATCTAGCCAATAAAGAATTAACTCCTAAACGAAATGAACCTCAAGTTCATACTAGGCAGCATAGACATGGTAATTTAATTTGATGGAGTTGTAAAATAAGGAATTCTAAGTAAGATTCATGATGAAAGGTAAATTCATCTTGGGCTCTTTTTGTTTCATGACAATTGATGTATTTTTGGAAAATGTTTTGAAGAAAGTCATTTTTAGGAAAATAACAATATTTTTCGATGTTCAGCTGAAACTTAAAAATGAACTATAAAATATTTTCCACTGTGCAGCAAGGAAAATCAATTTCCTTCGTGTAATTTCTTTTAATAATTTACTAGTATTCATTTCACCTTTTTATATTTATTTTTATTTTTTCTCTTTTATTTTTATTTTTTATAATTTATGTTTGTATTTTTTTTCGTCTTCTTCGGCTAGTTGTTCGCCATAGGTGAGGTGACGCGGGCAAGCTAGAGGCTTGCCTTGCAAAATTCGACGACGCTCGGCCTCAATCGAGGCCTCGCCAAATTCGGCAAGGCTTGGGCCTAGGTGAGGACGAGGTTTACTTGTGGCCAATCGCTAGTTGTCATCGGGGCTAGCGACTGGCAGAGGAAGAAAAATGGAAATAAATAATAAAAAAATAAAGAAAAAATTATTAAAAAATTTGCATAACTATTGAAAATTAAAAATGAACATAAAATAAAAATTAAAACAAATTTAAAAAGGAAAGTAGAAGAATGGACAAAGGAAAGACGAGGGAAAATATTTTGTTCTTTTTAAAAAAGGTGAAGTCATTTTTCCTAACTTTTAAATGTATTTTTTCATGAAAGGAAAATGGGAAAATTGTATGCAAAATCTTAAATCTTTTGCGATTTTGTCAATTCATTTACTAATTTAATCTTAAATCTTTTGTATGTGTACTATTAAGTCATGTTGATCAATTTTGGAAAAAAAAATTAATGACGTAGAGTGACCGGCGGTGACATGGCACGGTGCTAACTTGGCCTATATTTTAATATATTTTCATTTTTAACAAATTGTTTTCTTTCCTTTTCCTTTCTCTAGTTTGGCTTTCCATTTCTCTGGTTTGGTTTTTTAGCGGCCAACGATGGTTGACGGGCTCTTGACGGCCTCTAAACAACTAGAGAAACTTAAAAAATGAAAAAAAATAATAATTAAAATATTAAAATATTATTTGAAATTGGCCATGGCGGCGCCCATCGCGCTATGTCAGTGCTGGTCCCACCATGTTAGTGATTTTCAATCAAATTGATCGAAAGTATTAAATTAACACAAATGCAAAAGGTTTATGACTAAATTAGAAAATTTAAAAGGTTTAGGACTGGATTGGCAAAAGTGTAAAATTTATGACTTTTTGATAATATTTTCAAGGAAAATACTTTTCTTGACTCGATTTTTCTTTGAGAAACGGACGAAATTTGAAATATATTTTTCCTGAAAGTTGTTTTCTGCTAAATGATGAATCCTTAATTTCAAATACAGGTTAAGCTCACACACGAAACATTGCAGCATCTGATTTTCCTAAAAGCGTATGATACATGGGAGTAAAGATAAAGTTCACACGCCCCTCTATTTGCGCTTGAATAGTAGTCTACAGGTCTTAGTTTGTGTTGTGGTGAAACTCTCATAGATCTGATGTACACCCTGAAATTAAAATGAAATCTCTACATTAGTCGATAGATACGTTATAACGAATTAGGAATCGATAAAAGAAAAAAATTACCATATTTGTGCTGAATTGGTAAATCAAAAAATAGAATCATCCCGACATTTTGCAAATTCGCCAGTTGGGAACGTTGTTTGTGGACTCTAAATCAGACCGAATCCAGCGATAATAAATCATGCCCCGACGTAATGTGCTTAGCACGTAATTTCCTCTTAAGGATGAGATTTAAGTCCAAAGAGCTCGAGCTTCCTCACCAACCCACATGGTCATGCAAAAAGAATTCCAATTCACGGTGTCCAACTTTGATTGCTGTCGAGAGTCAACGACACAAAGGCTCGAACGGCCGTGATTGGCGCCTGAGACACTCACCAATTCGATTTCTCTTCCGACATTTCTTCATTCGTTTTTTTTTTCGTATTGACATAAAAGTTTATAGTTTTTTTTGGGGCAATTATTTTATTAATTATTTCACACGACATTAAATTTGCTTTGCGCATTATTCAATGCGATGCCGCGATGTCAGCACAGGAACCGTGATCTCTGGCCCTCCGCGAACCCCTCCGTACAGAATAACTTAAAAACATTCACTTAACGGCCTCCGTCCCCCCTCCCCCTCCGTAACGGACTTCCGGACGTGCTTCTCCCGCGGACGGGGAGATTCCGCGTTCTCACAGGGAATCGAGCGATGGCACGTGATCGCCGACTCTGGGCACGTGCGTGGCAGGACAGCGATTGGACTGGAAAAAGAGAGAGAGAGAGAGAGAGTTGTTAGTGGCGGTTAGGGAGGTTATTGAGGGGTGGTTAAAGTAGTGGTTAGTGTCGCCTTCTGAGGTTAATTATGACGTCGAAAAAGGGCAAAAAATACCCAAAAAAAAATCGCTGTTTGCATTTTGTCTCGGTGGTTTTCTCTAGCACTGATTATTTCAGTTTCAGTAATTCCCTTTTTGTAGGCTCGTTGAAATAAAATGTAGGAATTTTTTCATTTTTACAACGGACCTGAATTATTACGAATAAAATTAATCTGACAATCCTCCCTCAATTTCACCTAATCGCTATTAACACCACAGAATAATAATATTTGTTGTCTGATGGTTATTTAATTTAATTAGATTGTATTTGATTAGTGATGCATTATTCTTTATCTCTGAGTAGATTTGTAAAAGCAATTACTCTTCCTTACGATGGAATGAAATAATTATACGACGCATTACATGAATCGATGCCACTGGCTATATGGATTCATTAATGTTCGTTATTTTTATTGAGCAATTTTTTTCATGCATTTTTAAATTTCACGTATGAAAAAGAGTTCTATTGTTTTGTCTTAAATTTCTGTCCATATGCATTGCATGGGTCCTTTTCCGTTCTTTTTTTGTTTGTAAAGTGCTTGAAAAGGAATTTCATTCTTTTCTCTTAAATTTTTGCCAAATATATATAGTATGGGGTCATTTTCTGTTTTTTTTTTCTTTTTTTTGCAAAGTGCGTGCAAATTTTGAAAAGGACGGAAGACTTGAACTCTATTATATCACATAAAAATTGCAATGACGTCATAATAAGGGTCAGAGTTTTTAATTCATCGAATCCTTACTCAAATATGATTAATTATATAAAATAATAAGAGAAAAAATCAGCTATATTATTGACACGACGACTTATTCTGTCAATAATAATCGATATATATACACAAAATTCATCATTTTGCGATTGCAAGCTGTCAATAAAAAATCGTGAACATGTATATTTACATCTCTCGTGGTATTTTCACCCATAACTTTGTTTTTTATCCACCAATAAAGGGGAGAAAAAGCAAAAGAGAACAAGTTTTTAGTTGGCTAACGGCGTTAATAACGGCGTCGGGGTGTTTTCCGTGTGGGTGAAAACCTCGTTGCCGTAGAAATTCTATAAAAGCGCCCATTTTGCTGCACCTGCTTCCCTGACTCTCCACTTCTCTGATTTTTCTTAGCTTTCGCTTCTTCCTTCTCTCTGCATCTCCGTCTTATTCACTCAGAGAGAGAGAGAGAGAGAGAGAGAGAGAGAGAGAGAGAGAGAGAGAGAGAGCGAGAGAGAGAAAGGGGGAGAGAGAGAGAGAGTCTGCAACTTTCGACGGCGAATGGCGGCGGCGAAGAGCCTTGTCTGCGTGAGCGCGGTGGTGCTCCTGATGCTGTTCATCGGAGCAACTATCGCGAGAATCTCTCCGCACTGGTGCTCTCTCCTCTCTCTATCTCTCTTCCGTGTTCGAGGACACCCGAAATGTTGATTCTCCTTCTGCCCGAGAAAAAACGAAATTCAGATTCTCCTCATGCATTTTCGCACTCTAGATGCGTGAAACTGAGAATGCGCTCGCATGTACTCACTCTTCGAGCTCTGTTGCTAGGCATATACTGCTGCTTCTTCTCCGGCTGCGAAATTTACCCGCCTGCATTGCGTTGTCGCTGGGCGAATCGAGAGATTCTCGAGGTCCGGCGAACAGCGTACACTGCCACGTCCCTTTGACTAAAATGCTTTTGAGTAGCTTCGCTCCCCGTTTCTTCTTCTTCTTTTTGCACTTTTTGACCGCAAATTCGCGTCAATGAGCTTTTCCTCTTTCGGCCGCATCGACAAATAACGCTTCTAATCTTTAATCCTGTGCATGATTCACAAGTTTCCCCATAGCCACTATCTCGGCACATTCAGGCTTTAAAGCTCCTCCTGCATAGTGTAGCGACTCCATTATAGCTACATCGGCGATCTCACGCTCTCTCCCTCTCTCACACACATTTCTCTTCTCTACCCGTCTTTAAGGACCACCAGCATTTTGGTACGGAAAGGGTGAAAAAAAGCGCACAAAGCACTTTTCCGAAAACTTTTCAATGTCTTCTCGTCGAGTCTTCCTGAAATCGCTCAGGCTAGGGACAGTAATTCCATAATATTCTTCTGATTTCGTGTTTCTCTCCCGCAGGAATGTGGAAACAGAGAAGATGCGAGGCTCGAGCAACTCGTCAATGGCCGCGAGGTAAACTCACTGGGACTCACTCGTCACTCGGTCTCGTTAACCTAAGGAAACCCCACCCGAGGACGAACCAGATCCGGACCGCCGAACGGGGGCGATTCACGCCAATTCGCGGCCGTTGGATTCGCCCGTTAACGGCTCGTAACTGGAAAAAGGGATCTTAGCCGCTGAGTTCCGGATCCGCGGATCTGGACCGTTTGTTCAGTTATCTTAGGTTACTTAGGATTCCCGTAGTAGCTAATAACTAACGGATCCCCATTGGCCGTCTCACCAATAACTGTAACTCCTTGTCACCAACATAATAAATAAAAAAGAAAAAAGAAAAGGGAAAAAAAGGAAAATCAGGTTCTGGTAATTTTGGTGAATGCACGTGGTGTGTCGCCTGTGTATTTTTATCTCTCTAGTTTTTCTTTTCTTCTCTCTAGACTAGACTTTTATTTATTTATTTAACAAACAATAGATTAGACTAGACTAGAGGAGGGCCTTTTTTGTAACGGTTTTGCACTGAGCTAGCGAGAGTAGTGACCATCAGCGGCCGCCCTCGGCCTCGAGCGGTGCACTTTTTTTCCTAGGCTATTTAGCGTCTGATGATCGCTTCCGAGAGAACGACACGTGCCCCGCCGTCGTGCTCGTCTTGCCCTGTCCCTTGCGGTTTTTTTTTTTTTTTTAATGACCAGTTTTCCTGGTTGGCCCATTTTCAGCTTGGCGGAGGAGGATGCGGTGGTGGACCACTCCAGCCAGCATGCGGTGGAAGATCCGGAGGAAATTGCTTCCATGGTGGAAATGTGAGTGTTGTCTCTGTTCAAGTTTTTAAAATGCGACTAGCTATTTTTTCTGGCGACGATGCTTCAATCTTCTCTTCCAGCCTCGTCGTCCCGACTGCATTGACATGAATTAAGGTTGTTCGTGGGGGTGGGTAGGATGGTTAGGGATGTGGTGGAATTTATTGTAATCTCTTTCGAGATTTTAAAAATACCCAACCCATCTGACCCATTACTGTCGAATTTCTTGAAATTGCTAATTTTTCGTTTGTTTCACGGCAATGACCGGATTTGGGGAAACCAACCTCGTCGTCCCCTCCCACATATGCCCCTGGTGGCGGGTTGGTGGTGAGTTCCGTTTCTCCGGGTCATTAAATTCTAACGTCCCTTTCCTTATCCGTTTTGATTTCTACTCGCTCTCTTGCAAAAAAAAGTCGATTCGCCGATGCTTCTGTTTATGCGGGGTGTCTCTGTTTCCTCTTCCCAGTTGATTGCGACCCACCCCATCTCTGCTAAAATTACTCCCCCCCCCCCCCCCCACCATGTTTCACAAGCTGCCAAAACTGCCCTTGGATTGCTTACGACGAATTCAATTTGGTGGCCACGTTCCAATCTATGTAATGGCCTTAGCTTTCTGTTGTTTTGGTAATGAAATGGGAAATCGATTGAGCGGCTCCGGCAATGACTTTCTCTGCAGAAAGGTGGGAAAAGGGTGAAAAAGAAAGAGACACCCCCTTTCGCATTTTATAGCATCTCTAGAGAGGCAATCCCCCACTGATTCCTTCAATTTCACTTGCTCGTGAAATGGTGTCATTAGACACCACTATGAGAATGAGAAATGGCGGAAAAGAAAAAAAAAAAAAAACTTTGTGCCTGTGAAAGTTATGGGTCCTAGCAACCCATGTGTGCGCAACGAGACAAATGGTGGTATCGAACTTGGTCTCGCTTGCCACTTCTGAAATCAAGCCAGCGAAATTCTATCCGTTATACTGAATGACAGATCCAATTGTCCTGGTATACCGACAAAATGCTTGCTTTTCTGGGCATTTGTAACTTAACTGTTACACACTCCTGTTCGTAGATCTGGTTTTTGGCCGTCAGAGGGAAAAAGTGGCAACTCACCTCCACCGACACACATGGGAGACATTACTGGCCATCCCACTGTCCTAATTTAGCTTTTTACAACCTGTGTATTCTCTACTGTCTCTAACCAACAACTTCTTTGCTCACATTTCCTGAATTAAGAGAGGGATAAAATTTGTTGCCACGATGACAGGACATCGAACTAAATCATGAGTATTGTATACTGACAGTGTAGACATTCGGAGAGATCTTGCCCAGTTTCTTTTCCTTCTCTCACCAAAAGATTTTCCTGGAAGGACATAGAGTCTTCAATTGTGAGTAAGAACAATGGGTTTGTTTTTTGTAGGAGCATCCGCAACAGCACTGAGAGGCGCAAGTTGGGTTATTTCTCTTGTGGAACTGGTAATCCAATTGACGACTGTTGGCGGTGCGATCGCAACTGGCACAAGAATCGCAAGCGCCTGGCCGACTGTGGCATTGGCTTCGGTCGCAATGCCGTTGGTGGCCGCGATGGCCGATTCTATGTCGTCACCGACCCAGGCGACGACGACCCTGTCAACCCAAGGCCAGGCACCTTGCGCCATGCTGTGATACAGGACAAGCCGCTCTGGATCGTCTTCAAGCGGGACATGGTCATAGTGTTGAAGCAAGAGCTGATCATGAACAGCTTCAAGACCATCGACGGCCGCGGTGCCAATGTCCACATTGCAAATGGAGCTTGCATCACCATTCAATATGTCACCAACATTATTATTCACGGTCTTCACATCCATGACTGCAAGCCCACTGGCAATGCCATGGTCAGGAGCTCGCCAACTCATTTTGGCTGGAGGACTATGGCCGATGGCGACGCCATATCCATTTTCGGTTCGAGCCATATCTGGGTCGATCATAATTCACTCTCCAAATGTGCTGATGGCCTCGTGGATGCTGTCATGGGCTCAACAGCCATTACCATTTCCAACAACCACCTCACCCACCATAATGAGGTGAATCTGAATTTAGTGATTGTCGCTTGATTGTTTGGAGCGACCTGCTTCTTGCTAATCAAATGCTGGGTAACGAAAAGGACGCGTCCTGAATGATGATGTTACTTTTGCTTGTCGAAATAGGTGATGCTGTTGGGCCATAGTGATTCTTACACAAGAGACAAGCAAATGCAGGTGACCATCGCCTACAACCATTTCGGGGAGGGCCTCATCCAGAGAATGCCGAGGTAGAATCTGACTTTCGACCCCTCATAATGAATGATTCACGAGACCTAAACAAGATAACAGCAGCTACACAAGCTGCATTGGATTCCAAAAGTGATGCATGCTATATATCCGAAGATAAATAAAAGTTTAATTAGGATTCCCCAAGATTAACATTCTAAACAACTTAATCGAAATCATGATTGATTTGTTGCTAATGCAGGTGTAGACATGGTTACTTCCATGTGGTTAACAATGACTACACGCACTGGGAAATGTATGCCATTGGCGGTAGTGCCAGCCCTACCATCAACAGCCAGGGCAACAGATACGCAGCTCCGTCCAACCCATTTGCAAAAGAGGTAATAAAATGCAAACTGAGTATAAACTTCCAGTAATCTCCTTGTTTAACTGCAAAAGAAGCATGCGTAAGTGTAAAATCTACAGGAAACAATCGTTTCACTCTCTCTTAATTAACATGTGAACACGGTCAAGTTCTTATCTAGTATGAGGTCTAGGACAGATACCACATGGAGTTTGAAACATGATCTCAGATCCCGCATGGAGTTCGAAACATGATCTGCTACATCGGCTGAACTAGATCCGGCTAACAAACGCTAATGGGGAGATATTGAACGGTTTTTGCAGGTGACCAAAAGGGTGGATACAGCAACTAGCCAGTGGAAGAGCTGGAATTGGCGGTCAGAGGGAGACATGTTGCTTAATGGTGCCTACTTCACTCCATCAGGAGCCGGAGCCTCCGCGAGCTATGCTCGTGCTTCAAGCCTTGGAGCCAAGTCCTCCTCCATGGTCGGCTCCATCACTTCCGGTGCCGGCCCGCTTCCTTGCCGCCGCGGCCAGCAATGCTAATCTCTACCTAAATGGCCTTCAAAATGGGGGTCAAATTTCCCTGTGGATTGATTTCCACAATTTGCCGTATAATACAATATATCCCTTACCACGTCCATTGTTTTCAGATACCCCATCTCTACATGATCTGGCAAGTGTACAAATTCTACACATTGTCATCATATATCACCCAAATTCTACCCCACTTTCAATTTCCCCTGTTTTCAGATTTTCTATCTGTTTCCAACCTCGGCCGGCTTCGAATTCAACAAAACCAAAGCCATACTCAGAAGCAGGCGCGGAAGCGTTGTTGATTCGTTATCTTCCTTTTCCCAGCTTTTCGTGGCATCTCCTAGTTCATCGTCCCCATCTTCTTCCTAACCATCACCATTCAAATCAGTTCATTTGTGTGTGTCTCTCACCGTCAGGGTCAGTTTCTACTTGTCCTCTTGCCTTTCGAGTCTACATAGGTTCCGGACGATTCCCGAGGTTGTTTACCTTCTTTTTTCTCTTAGCGTTAGGGTGATCGATATGAATGTGAAACCTCTTGAGTCCTGGAAAGACTTGTGTTACAGTCGATGCATAGAAATAGCAAGTGTTGTTGTTTCCTTGGCCTTTTTTTTTTTTTTGAACCTTTTTCAACTTTTTTTGCTGCTTTTCTTTTGTGTTCTTTGCTTTTGGCAATGGAAGGAAGCCATCTTCTTTTTACAGCTTTCCCTTTTCTCCTTTCCTTGGTCATGCGATTGTGTGTGTTTTTGCTGTATGTCACGATTTATTTTTAATCTCTTGGTTTGTTCTTTGTTTCACCGGCAGCCTTGATTCTTCCATGTGCACACTCCCGCATGAACATGAACGTTTAATCATTGCTTTAACGAAACTAGGATTTGCAAACCTTTCAAACCCTCTCTCCCAATCTTCACGACCTCCATTAGCATCATCAACTTTTTGCTTGACCAGCTGGGGGTTTTTGATCATTTCTCTTTTTACCCTGCAATTCCCCTCCAAGCTATTATTACCTCCTCGCTGGCATGAGTCGGGGCATGCCATCGTCATCATCAGTGAATTGCTTAATTTCAGGGATCATCTCAAAGTTGCCCTATAGAGAGAATCTATAACAGATCTCTCGAAAACGAAAGACAAAAAGAAGGTCCAAATCACGTATTTGCGGAGAAAAGCTTTTGAGAGAGAGAGAGAGAGAGAGAGAGAGAGAGAGAGAGAGAGAGAATAATTACTTGAGTTCACGTGGTGGATGAGGCGAAAGTAAAGCAGGAACACATGCCGATACATGTGGCAGATGGGTCCATACGGCATGAGATGTGAAGACAGTCGATTTCCCACCCCGAGACCAATGTATATCATGGGACATATCTTCGTTCCATTTCGATCAATTCGCTCTCTGGGTACCTGTCACTTCGTTAGCACCGGCACTCCCCCGCTCCCAAGTCCCAAGTCCCAAGTCCCAACCACAATAAATTAATAGTCAAGCTCCTTGCCCCCAAAAATTAAAAGGCTCTTTTTCTTCCTCTTTTTTTTTAATCGCTACAGTTAGGTACGCAATGTGAATGCAATTGCAGGGAAGTGACTCCATTCATTCTCATTGTACTGATTAGTGTCTCTACAAAGGACCCTTCTTGAATTCAAGGTCGACGAATGAATCGATGGATTATGGCTCGCCTTCGTCTGGCGCCCAAACCCAAGAACCGTGTCCAAGATAGGCTTACGCAATACACATTACATACAGGAGGTCAAGAGTTACATGCTTGGATTGGGCTTGGGCGGAGAGCAAAAAGGACCATTCGACCTTTTTTAATGCAAGGGCCTTTTAAAAAGTCACTTTCCAACAGCTTTAGATTGGGGGAAAAAAGGAAGGTGCTTTTCCCCTGTATTCGTACTGGGTTGGTTGGTGGTGAAGACTGAAGGAATCAAAAGCAAAAATGTAAGAGCCATCGTTGCTAATTAGCCCACTGTAGCAACGATGATGGTCAGAAAAATAAGAAAAATTGCTATAAAAAAAAAGAGAGAGGAAGATGTGGCAGGTTGAATTGACTTGAGAAAGCAAAAGGGCATCAATCGTTTTCCCTTTGGTAATGTTTGAACATGTCTGGAACTTGCTGTGGATGTAGAGACCCACCCGCGAAACTTCTGAGAGAGTCTCAAATGAGGCCCGCCAATTGCGCCGAGGAACCCCCATTGGAAGATGAGTCGAATCAGAAACGAGGGGGTGGGTGGGTTGTTGTCTCCGAGAGAATGTGGCTCAAGAGGGGAGAGAGAGTGGTTCAAGTGGGGCCGCAGGCTGGCTGGTTGAGTGGGGATGTTGGCTTTGAGATGATTTGGGGGTTGCGCTTTTCAAGTGCCGCGGTTTTGGTTCGCTCAAATTATGCTTACTGCGAAATATTTATCATAAACTTTTTTGGGATACAAAAATTTCTAAATTTGTAATTTATACCTTTGTGACATATTTACCATAAATTTTATTTTGTGATATCAAAAATCTCAAATTTTGTATATGTGTGACACATTTTCCTTAAAAATTGGGATAAATGTGTCACATCCTATTGGAATTTTTAATGTCACAAAAAAAAATTGAGGGTAAATGTGTCACATGAGTATAAATTTGAGATTTTTGGTATAACAAGAAAAATTTTGAGGTAAATGTGTCATATGGGCACAAGTTTTAGAGTTTTTAGAGTCACAAAAAAATATTTAGGGTAAATGAGTCACAATAGGTATAATTTAGGATTTTTAGCACCCGAAATTGGTTGGTCTCAACGTGACATCCATCTAGTAATTTTCCTCGTTACATGGTCAATTCTTGGACGAATTCTGACTCCACCATAGCCGTTTGTTCTAGGTCAAAAAAGTCAACTCCCAGCACTTTGTTCTGTAACTTGGAGTGGGTAGTCTGCTCTGAAGTAAAAAAAGAATCGTTTATCTTGTACTCATTGAGAAAATCTGCCAAAAGGCATACTGAAAAATACAAGGACAGCTTCCTTCGAGCATCACTTGTTAGCCTATGACTATATACCAATTGTAATCCAATTACATCACCTTTTTTAAATTATCCAAAACTACTTTGAAGTTTCGCAGTTAACCCCCTTATCTTTTGTCCCCGGAAGCGCGCGCTCTGAACGTGATCTAATCGTGAAATTCATGCGCATCGGCCTTGCGCAATGCACAGCGGTTAATATGTACAATATAGCATTACGAAAATACAAGGGGGGCAGCTTCCTTCAAATCAAGCAAAAGTGTCTTTTGGCCTTGAGATTTCAGAAACGAAGGCCGCTTGTGCTCGCAGTTCTCCCTTCTTGCACATCAAAACACCCAGAGCTTTGTAAATAAAGAAAGGAAGAAGTTTCCCTTTGATGAAAGGTGAAGGGTAAAAGACAAATTTGAAAGCCAAGAAGGAGACCGGACCAAAATGGACGCGCATGGGCCGGGTCTTGGGTTTAGATGTCTGTATCCAGGCTCAACCATAGTTTAAAAATATCAAAGGGAATTCTCAACTGGAGCGGTTTCTACTTTTAACCCGTCACTCAGTGGTGTGTGCGGGTCAAAGAATGATCACCAGAAAATTTTATTTACGTTCAAGTGTAAAGTTTCCACATTTGCAGATGAGAATAAAGCATATCAAACATACACCGGTGGAGTATAATACAGGGGTCGTTCCTTCTCAAGTAGCAACTTTTCACGAGACAGAGAATCAGACTCTACTAGCTGGTAACACCTAGCTTTTCGAGGGGGATACTTGGCAATGGGAAAGACTGAACTGAATTTTTATTCAATCGCCCGATAATCACCGGTCGCCCAGCAGGAACACAGCTTTTGAGGCGGATACTTGGCATCTATGGAGGAGAGAGAAGGCTGAACTGAATTTATTCAATCACCCTTGATAATAACTGCCAACGCATGGTAACATCAACGAATCTCATAACCAGTTAAGTAAGGTTGGTCCTTCAACGGGTTATTATGCCTTATAGCAGACGGACAGAGATTCCTTCTTTTCTTGAGAATTTCATTTGCACGATAACCTCTTCCTTTCCTTTACAGGGAGCAAGATTTACTTAGCTTCAAATCAAGTCCAACGTCCATTCCGTTATTACGCAATCGGTGCATACATCCACAAGTCATCAGAACTCGAGCTGTGCAAATTCACACACAAGAAAACAATATCAATGCACATATCTCATTTTTCGGAAGCTTTGTGGTATGAAAGGCGCTGTAGGATGACGTGATATAATCTAACGTAACTTCTTCAATCATTTGGGCTTACCTTTATTTGCACCTGTAGAAACTGAACCTAGTGAACAGCTTCTTCAAGCATTGTGCTAACTAATGTCAACCTGTGAACAGTTAAAACACGAGACTAGATTTTAGCATCCGAGACATGAACTGTGATGCAGGATATTGCCCAATTACCTTAGTTCCATTTCGAACAAGGTTCTGTAGGACTCTGAGGCGCTCATTTATCTGTTCTCTTCTTTTCTATAAGACGAAAGCAATGATATGTTTGTTACTTTATCATTCCTGGAGATGAAAGATCTGTCAAGAAAAACATTCTGGGATTGGACAAATATATAGCTTTATTTTGAAGTACTTACTCTTGCATAGCAAGATTGTGGATCTGCTGCCGAGCCCCTGCTGGTTCTGGTTTTGCCGTTAGGACTGAGAGATGGAGTTTCATTTGGACTCAAACTTAAGTAGCTCCTTTGTTAAGCTCCAGAGAAGAGCTAGAATCATCCTCTGAGAAGCAAGTACTTGAGCTCTGCCCACCAGGGTGAGTTTCAGGTCTTTTGCTTGGAAAATCAAGTTTCGGGTCTTCCCTTAACCTGACACTTCTCTTGTTTTTCTGAACGTCGGAGAAATAGAATCATAAGGAACGGCAGAATTATTCTTAACTCACACAGCAGATCATCGACAAAGCTGTATCCCAAATGCAAACTAGTGATTTTTGGACATGTACAACTTTTACTCACCTCTATATGAATCATCCCCGTCATCTTTCGCAGCTGATATCACTGGTGGAACCTCAGATCCCTATTCAAGCTGCAGAGAGTCCTCCATAAAAGCCATTTCTTGGTGGCGTAACTCATCAACTTCGCTCGGTTCCGTGAATCGTGAGAACCGGTTTGTCTCACATTGCTCATGGAAAGTTCATTGCACAGGGAGCTACTACTAGTGGCCAGAATTGGATTCAAGTCACTCAAATAGTAGTGGCTATAACCTGAACTAGGGAAAAGGAAGCTACTAACACTGTCATGAAATATGTCACGTGGAGAAGAAGAATGTGAAGTTGGATGAAAAATATTGGAAGAACAGAATGCACTTCTGTCAACCCCTGCTAGGCTCACAGATCCATAAGTCGGCAGATATGCGGAATGCAATGCCTGAGAGCCTCCATATAGCTTGGCTGGTAACGAATACTTATCGAGCCATGAGGTCAGGCTCTTCAGTGAACTACACTCCACTGATAAAGCCCCATTCGACCTCAGAATTAGACCCCAAAAGCTTCCACTGTAATTAGTAGAAGCTTTGTGGGAGAATAAAATTGCTATTTTTCTCTGTTGTGAATGATAGGAGAAGCTTGAGTAGCTGAAAGCTTAAAGAGAAACAGGATCCACAAAACATATTTATATGATACCAAGAAGAATGTGGCAAAGGATTGACTTTCATTTACCTAGGGTGACCCTGTCCTCAACTATTCATGGCATTGGCATTCCTAGGGTGCCCTGGCCTCAATTCATGGCAATGCCATGCCTTGGTTGCCCCTACCTTCGACTATTCATGGTATTCTATCCTTGATTCTGCCCTCGATTCATCGCACTATTCATGGCATTCTTAGGTTCCTTTGGTGTGCGATTCCATAGACGTATATTTGATTGGGGTTACACATGATACCATGGCACTGTTTATTTAATTCAGCTTCAGATTTTGGAGAAATTTTCTTTCCACCTAAAATATGAACATAAATGTATGTCTTCTCTCAGGATTCCTGCTCCCTTGCGGGAGGGGTGCTTAGGAGGTATTGTCCAGAGCTGGTAATGGTTGAGTTATGCCCAGAGCGAGAAGAGGTCCTCTAAGAATGAGATAGTGAGTTCCAGGTCGCCTTCGAAGAATCCCAAAGATATGGGGCGGCCTTCTTGCTTGGAGACCAACTGGAGAGCGTGAGACAACTTTTTCTTCTTTGTTAAGCTTAGGTTCATTGTCCTTTTGACAACTTTTTGATAAATTCCAGGTGACTTTGTTATTTTGACAACTTTTTGATTAATTCTAGGTGACTGAACGAAAACTAAGTGAAGCACCAAGTCAGGAAAGCTTTGACTGGACATACAACAAATTAGTAAACCTTTTTTTACAAGACTAGGTGAGGCTTTTAGAGACAAACTTTCACAGCAGGATTCATCGTCCACCAGAGAAACAAGTGCGCATCCATTTGGATTGATTTGTTATTTATACTTCGATATTTTTTGATTTTATAATTTAATTTTCTTTATTTGCTTTATGTAGGATAATAATAGAAAAATTAAAAGGGCGATTGTCTCTTTTCACAGGTCGGCTGCTGCTGTGGTGGGCCTTTACCATCTCAGTGGAATCAAGAAGATATTGAAAAGAGAAGTGAACAAGCAGATACTGTGACCAAAAAGATCTAGTTGCTTTATTTTTTTCCCTTTACTTAGGAGTAAGGATTTTCTAGTTGCTTTTCGAGTAAGGATTTTTTGTCCCTTTACTTAGGAGTAAGGATTTTTTTCCCCTTTACTTAGGAGTAAGGTTTTGGGATGAAGGTATTGTTGATATTGATGTTGTACTTAGGAGTAAGGAAATCCTTACTTCTAAGTAAAGGGTCCATGGACTTTTTTTCCCCTTTACTTAGGGTCCATTCGTTTTACAAAACAAAAGCAACATCTTTCTGGTATCGGCTTATTCACCTTTCTCCTTCCAAAATCTTCCTCATTCCGCCGAGATGGTAAAGGCCCATCACAGCGGCCGTCGACCTATGAAAAGGATAACATCCCTTTTATTTTATTTTTATCATTATCTTACATGAAGCAAACAAAGAAAATCAAATTATAAAATAAAAAAAAATATCGAAATACAAATAACAAATCAAACCAAACCGACAGACACTTGTTTCTCTGGTGGGGGATGACTCTCATCTTGTTAGGAGAGTTGGTCTCTAAAAGCTTCACTTTGCAAAGAAAGGTTCACCAATTTCTTGTATTTCCAATCAAAACTTTTCTAAATTAGTACTTCATTTAGTTTTTGTTTAGTCACCTAGAGTTAATCAAAAAGTTGTCAAAATAACAATGAACCTAAACTTAACAAAGAAGAAAAAGTTATCAAAATCCAATTGGTCCCCAAGCAAGAAGCATGCCCCATATCTCCGAGATTCTCCGAAAGCGACCCCGAACTCGCTATCTCATTCTTAGAGGACTTCTAGTCACTCTAGACAATATCTCCTAAGCACCCCTCCCATAAGGGAGGAGGAATCTTGAGAGAAGACAAAACTTTAATTTATATTTTGTGTGAAAATAAAATTTCTCCAAAATCTAAAACCGAATTAAATAAACAGTACCATGATATCATGTGTAATCCCAATCAAATATACGTTGCACTGTCCTCCGTTCTTTCCCCACAGATTGTTGGAGCAGCAAATGATGCGATCCAAATGAACTTCGTCTCTCATTAGGTCTTCTATCTTTCGAGGGTCTCTCTCAATGGTGGAGATATTCGGCACCGTCATGTAACCAACCAAAGTGCGCTCCCACCCGCAGCAGTTGAGTATCAGCAATGATATGACGCACTAGTCCATCCCAATCCCCAAACATACCGGGACCTACCTATTGTTTTTAGAACCTATGAATCCTTCTTTAAAGTAAAATCAACACAAACACTCAAACACTCAACTATCAAACCATTTTATCACATTCCAATCAGCCATGTTTTACTAAGCAATAGACTATTTGAGAAACTTTGTAAACCTTTCATCAAGGTGATCATATTTTTCAGATTAGCTCTTATGTTGGCCTTTGCTAAAAACACCGAACTAGATCAAGCCTTGTCTTCATTCTAAGACTCAAATACAAAAAATGACCTCTTCTAAGTCTCAAACCCTTCTTTAACGTAGAATCATCACAGTCGCAGTCAAGCTAAAAACACCTAAACACCCAACTATCAAACCATTTTATCAGAAGTAGAACCATTACAGTAACAGTCAAGAATTAGATCAAGACTTGTCTTCATTAGTCGAAAAAATGCAAAAAATGACCTTCCAAGTCTAGTATAATCATTAGAGTCAGAATTATATCAAGCCCAGTTCTAGAGTGTTGCAATCATCACATTCCAATAAGCCATGTTCTACGAAGCAATAGACTATTTGAGAAACTTTGTAAAACTTTCATCAAGGTGACCATATTTTTTAGATTAGCTCTTATGCTGGCCTTTGCTAAAAACACCGAATTAGATCAAGCCTTTCTTCATTCTAAGTCTCAAATGCAAAAAAAGACCTCTTCTAAGTCTCAAACCCTTCTTTAGAGTAGAAACATCACAGTCACAGTCAAGCTAAACACACCCAAGCACCCAACTATCAGACCATTTTATCAAAAGTAGAATCATTACAGTCACAGTCAAGAATTAGATCAAGACTTGTCTTCATCAGTCGAAAAAATTGCAGAAAATGACCTCTTCCAAGTCTAGTATAATTATTACAATCACAGTATGACCATTTTATCAAAGTTGCCAGCTCTAGAGTGTTGCAATCATCACATAGTGGCAAATATCACATTGCCATGTTTGACTAAGCCACAGGGAAACTATGTAAAACTTTCATCATTAGGTCTGATGGTGGCCTTTGATTAGATCAACCCTTGTCGTCATTCTAAGTCTCATTGATCGAAAAATGCAGAAAATGATCTCTTCTAAGTCATAATGCCTAATGCTAAATCACTAAGTAAAGGGAAAGAAGTCAATGACTTCTTACGCAACGGATTCCCCCCATTGTCATTGTCTTTAATGTAATGATCAGCTTATCGAACATGAGTAAAAATTGAAACTTACTAAATAAAGATCAGCTTAGTTAGAAGAGGTCATTAACAATCAATTGCTAATTGACCATTGAAAACTAATTTACACATGTTCGATAAGTTGATCTTGGGATAAGAACACCACAAATGCCACGACCACAACTTTCATGCGGCGCTCACTTGAGTGCTATAATTTTTTTCCCATCAGTTGAGTGTCATAATTTATGTACATCGCTCACTATTTTTTCCTGATCACTTGAGTACCACATACTTTTCAATTGATCACTTGAGTGCCATAACTTTTTAAAAACATTCACCACAAGTGCTATGCCACGTCGGATTTTTGGCAGTTGGGTGAATGTTTCAAAAATTAAAATTAGCACTTAAGCGATCGATTGAAAGTTATGGCACTTAGATCAACATTTTTTTAGAAGTTATGGCACTTAAGTGGTTAAAAATAAAGTTATGACATTCAAGTGAGCGCCATACGAAATTTGTGTTGTACTTATCTCGCCGATCTTTATAGGTTAAAAATATAACAGTAATAGGATTATTGACCAAAACGAAGAATGTCCACAAACTAATAACTAAGCTAATTGATAACAAGCGAATTAACACAAGCGAACATGAGTAAGACCTTTGTTCTCAAGGTTCATGTCAAGAATGACCTAGCCATTAGTTACAATCACTAACTACGGATAGGATAAAAAGAGTTGTTGGGTCATTAACTGACTTAGCCCTTAGCTTATCGAACACGAGTAAGAATTGAAACTCCAGCATAATAGCCGCTTGTTACCATCTAGCGTAGTTATGGCTATTATCAGTTTATAGTAATAGACGGGATTTTTTCCAAATTAATATTTTTTAAAAAAATATTTACCAAATTAGTATTAAAAAATATATATTTACCATATTAGGTGCAGCAAATTGGGTGCTGCTCGACGGCCCAATTGCCGAGCGGATGGCTCTCCTCCCCCCCAGTCAGCAATTGGGCCGCCGAACGGGGCCCAAAACAAGGATTTGAGCCCCGTTCGATGGCCCAATTGCTGAGCAGGGTGAAAATTTAATTTTTTTAATTTAATTTTTTTCAATGGATTTATCTCAAAAAATTACGCGAAATAAAAAAAAATCGTTCCAAACGGATCCATTGAAAAAAAAAGATAATTTTTTAAAAATAAATTTCGGCCCCCGCTCGGCAATTGGGCCATCGAGCGGGGCCCAAATCCTTGTTTTGGTCCCCAATCGGCGGCCCAATTGCTGATTGGGGGGGGGGGGGGGGTGGGAAGCCACCCGCTCGGCAATTGGGCCGCCGAGCGGGGCCCAACTAGCAAATTAGGTGCCACTTGGCAGCCCAATTGCCGAGCGGCGCCTAATATGGTAAATATATATTTTTTTTAAATGCTAATTTGGAAAATTGCCCCTCAATAATGTCCAGTAAGGTCATTCTTGACATGTGAGTCAATTAAGCCACCTCGGGCCAACTTCGATTTATGAATATGAAAATCATAAATTGATTATGATAAACTCAGTAGTTTACGAAAATCCCCAGATTCTTGAGGAAGTGAGGGAGTTCATTTCTTATTCCTTTATTTTATTCTCATCAAACAGCAAGGTGGAGCATTTATTAGTCCAAAGTATACTTACAGAGAAATTATTTCTTGTCTTTCCTTTTTAGTGAACAAGCTTACCATTTCATTTTCAAATCGTAAGCTTGTTCAGGACAAATTTGATAGGTAAGGTCTTGATTAGCCACACATATTAACAGATGAAAAGATCTAAGCAGGGTTAAGAAACTCACTTGCATCCTTGCATTTGTGATGTAGGTTGCCTATATATTTTTCTCATTCTGCATTCAAAATATGAGAGACGACTTTATATTTCTACCAAAAATAGAATAGATACTTGAGGGTTGCAAGTGAAACGTCAGAATCACCTCAAATACCAAACCATAGTGCAAAGGGGAAGTTCAAAAGTATAAGAAAGAGAAGGGAAAAATAGAATCGACATTTTGAGCCATTTAAACCAAGTGATAAATCACTAAAACTCGGTTAACCAAACGCGAACTTACGTCTTCTCAATACATGTCAGCGAAGTGATATAGAAAAAGCCCCAAATTAATCCACATTTAGAAATTCAGTCAGAAATCCAATGCGAAGACCAAAGAAAATGATCACATGGAAAAAAGAAAGGAGTCCTAAGTATTTAAGAGCTTACACGCACCTTTACCGTTCATGTCAACTTCCCTAAAGCGACAGAATGAGCGGCGGAGGCAGCCTGGATACTCCGTGACTCGGCGGGTCGACTGGTGGATGGAGGGAGCGAAAATGATCTCAGCCATGGCTATGGTCCAGGCTCCCAATTGCCTTCTCTCTTGAGAGATTCCGCACTAAACTAAAGTTTTCAAAAATGGCAGATCATTGCAAATGAAGAGGAATAGTGGCAGAAATAGCTCGGAGACGACTGAAGGACGCACCTTTACCTTCTTGTCAACGGAGCTCTCATCCCTCAAGCGAAGGAAGGAGGGCGGCCTGGGTTCTCCGTGACTCGGCCGGTCAAAAACGATCTCTGCTGCGTCCGCGTTGATGGCCGAACCGTGGCTATGGTCGAGGCTAGTTGCATTGTAGATCCAGCCTAAATTTATCGAAAAGTTTTCAAAGATGGTGGATCAAAGCAAATACAGTGGAAATCAAGAGGAATAGTGGCAGAAAAAGCTTGGACACGACTAAAGGACGCACCTTTACCGCTCGTATCGACGGAGCTCTCATCCCTCGAGCGAGGGAAGGACCAGCGGCCTGGGTACTCCGTGGCTTGGCGAGGCGAAAACTATCTCTGCTTCGTCCGCGTTGATGGCCGAAGCCAAGGCTATGGTCGAGGCTCTCAGTTGCCTTCTCTCCCCTCAAGACGATGAAGTCAGATCTAATGTTCACTCTACGAAGCGGTGAACGTCGTGGGCAATGTTTTTGAACAGACAGATATATATATATATATATATATATATATATATATATATATATATAGTTTCCGTTCTGGGTGCGTTTTTTGGAACAAAATGGGTGCGTTTTTTGGAACAAAATGAGTTTGAGAAGTTAAAAAAAATTCTCCGCCTCCGACCGGCGGTGGGCAGCTGATGTCAGGCGGTGGGCAGCTGATGTCAGGCGGTGACTGGACTGGTGATCGACGGCGGACGATCGGCGATCGACCGGCGGCGACGGTGGCCGTGGGTGGTAGTCGCATTGGCGGCGGTGGGTGATGGTTCTAAAAATGTTTCAAAAAGTATTCCAAAATACATAATCAAGTTTTTGTTGTTTTTTCAAAATTATTCCCTGGTGTAAAAGTGTTTAGCGAAACACTTTTAGAACATTTTTGAACCATACGCGTTTCTGTTCCAAAATTGTTTCGAGAATAACTTTGGAATATAAATAATTTCCTTGGAGCGTTTCAGGGGCGTTACCATACGCATCTTCTAAGTATGGTAGCGTTTCTGTTCCTAGAAGTATTTTTTGAATAGAAATTTCTATTTTCGGCTATGATTTTTTGGAAAAAAAAAAACGCATTTTGTAAGTAAAAAAAACACTTTTTTTTTTCAGCGGCTGCTGTGAAGGGCAGCGACCAAAGGGTGATGGACACGTCAACGGCGATGGATGGTGATTACAAAAGTGTTCCAAAAAGTATTTCAAAATATAGAAGCAAGTTTTTTTTTGTTCCTTCAAAAGTATTCCTTGGCACAAAAGTGTTTCGCGGAACACTTTTGAAACATTTTAGAACCATACGCGTTTCTATTCCAAAATTGTTCTCGGAACACTTTTGGAACATAAACACTTCCCTTGTCTACGATCCATACGCAGCCTAAGGCTTCTGAGAGCAAGAAAGGATGAAAGCTCTTATAAACAGTAAGGTTGCGTTTGGTAACACTCTGAAAAGTATTTTTATTTCAGAAGTATTTTCGAAACAATCTCAAAATAGAAATCGTATATAGTAAAAAAATATTTCCCGAAATACTTTTGAAGCAAAAAAAGAAACAAAAAAAATTGTTTATGAATTTTAAAACATTTTTTAGAAACAATACGTCTGGCTCGTGTAAGCCATCGCCACCGCCACCGCGAGTGCCGCTCGCCGACGACCACACTCTGGTCGTTCAACCTTATTAGGTTTTCGTAGCACTTGAACCACTATAATTACTTTCAGGAATTAAATACTTAAGTCATCTACTAGATTTTAGCAGTCTCAGGTTGCTCATCTCATCATCTGTCAAGATCGATCAACCATCCAATGATTTTTAGGCAACTCTCAACTAATTGTCCATCATCTAGGAGTTCCAATTAATCCTTAATTAGCAACCACTTATCAAGCTAGCATTGACTAGGCAATTTCTCAATTAACAGCCAACTATTGGCAAATTTTAGCTCGGCAACTATTAGATAGGCATTCAAGGCATCCATTCAATGGATCAATCAGCATACCTCAAGTCTAGTGGCATCCGTCACTCTATTACAAGTACAATAGGCCATTTCAATTTTAAAAGCATCAGTCAAGCAATATTCAATAAGAAACTTGCCCAAACATGCCAAAGATATACGTCAATAGTTTCTCTTTTTCAAACAATACTCATTGCCAAATACGAAACTCTTAGCCATGCCAATTACAGGCGTCATCACAAATGCCATGCAACTTTTGAAAATTCACTCTAAGTATCACTGCAGTGCATTACACCTCTCAACCAAAATCAGACTCAACCCGATACCTAAATTTTTCATTTCAATTTATGACTTAGGTCAATACTGCCTCCTTATTGTCTTAGAAGCCTGCCGGGAGCCCCTCCTTATCCGGACCTCTCTGTCCTGGCGATCACTTCTTGCCCTCATTAGACCTGGTCGTTGCAAATTGTCACATGTCATACATCTATGAAAAAAATCCTGTTCCACACGTCCTATACCATGCTTCATTACGGTTTATAGGTATCCCGTCAGCTTGTCCCATACCAAGCGACCATTTATTAAGTCTGTTAGTGATAAGCTCATGTAATACATTCCTCAACTTTCATTTTAATACCACAAACACATGCATAGCATGTTTGCCCTTGCTACTCGTCACATCACATCTGTCCCCAAATCAATTCTTATCCGTAAAGGACCTCTAGTTCCAGTAATGACTATTACATCTTATAGATCAACTGCTTATGTTCAATCATATCTCATATTGGGTTATCAACAAGCCACAATCACGATCATATAATCCAATTGAACCATCATTCATAAGTAATTCTCTACTAACCTCAAACACAATATCACTCAAGATCATTCATTAAATAGACACTAGGATCATTAGAATACCACACAAGTTCAAGCCTATAATCCTCAAGATTCAAAAATCAATGCCTAATCCTAAGGGTCTCACTATCTAATCTTCCTCAAGTCATCACTCCTTATCGTTCCAAGTCTCAATCATATTGGATCGAGCTAACCTTGCTCTGATACCAAACAAACGAGGATGTCATGCCCCGAACCCCCGGACATGCGAGCATCCCACCAAGTCGTTTATCATTCACGTGATACCTAGGATCCATCGGCCTACAATTTAAAACTTCTAAAATGATATAAGCATACGGAAACGACAAAACAACTCCATACAACAAAAAAAAAAAAAAGATGATCTAGGATGAAAGAGTACACTTCCCATTTCAAGCTTCCAAAGTCAGGTACAAGTCTAACTCCAACATAATAAGCAATCCCTAAGGTTACCAAAAGGTCAATATCCATTTGTTTCCAATGACTTCCTCGAATACCCAAACCATGGCAACTTCGTATTTCCATCTTAGGGACCTAAAAAATGTTAATCCCACGATGGAGTGATATATAAATCTCATTAAGTTAAACCTAAACCCTAAACTAGGCTATTAATACCACCAGGCACCTTTGAAAATAGGTATTTCAGAAACAAAGGCTTATACATGAATAAAGCATAATTCCATTAATTAATGGTATCTCAATGATTCGAAACCAACTCAATTCAGTCATAAAGTGCATCGGTAAGACTGAACTTCATACTTTGGCAGGGTTTTCCATCAAAACAAACATTCTCGAGGCCATGTTTAATTCATGAGGCAATTTCTCATCATATATCTCCATTTTCAATGGCAAGATCCGCGTAATAACGTTTCAGGCCACTTAAACCAATCATTTGCTCTTATGAGATATTTTTATCCAATATATCGACATTCGAGCATGCGTCTTAACGCATCAGGCTATCATAAAAATACTAAGCAGGACCCACGTCACAACGCTTCAGGTCGTGCTTCTCAATCGTTTGTGTAACACGCATTAGGCTACTATAACATGTTTGGCAAGACCCGCGTCGTAACGCCTCATGTCGTTATATACATATTGTCAGGACTAGCGTAATAACGCCTCAGGTCCTGTTCCTTAATCGTCCGCGTAATAACGCATCAGGCTAGGATACTACCCGCATAATAACGCATCGGGTTAATCATCCTTGCTTGGCCAAGTACAATATCCCGCGTAATTACGCATCAAGATAATCCAAACCCCACGTCATAACGCATCAGGGTATAATTTGCCTTTCATAGACCCGCGTTAACATACCTCAGGTCGAATCCCACGTAATAACGCCTTAGGATTTATTCAAGCCTCGCGTTTAACGCATCAAGGCTTATATGCACTTAAACTCACAATTCCATCATTGAAGGTTAGCTTCAATAAATCATGCCTCTCATCAATCAAAAAATCACAAGAGGCTCTTAAGCCTCATCTTTTCACATTCGTACTACAAGCCATATCTCATCTTAAAATAACCTAATGATCGAGTATCACTCGATTAAACATGTAGCTAGCCCTTTTTAATTCAAGATAACTCATGGCTAATTCTCAAAATTTCACTCGGCATACCCTTGGATATTCATAACTGAGTTTATTCCCTTAGCATAGCTATAATTCACTTCATTTGCCACCACCACGATCAAGCACAATCAACCAAGAGTAAGGCACAATTCAACCCCGAGCAATACCGACATAATTTGAGCAATTCATTGATATTCGAGGCATACGGTTCAAGCCAATCTCGGCATATGGCTCAAGCCAATCTCGGCATACCAATTCCAACACATCTGGCTCATAAATTCAATTACTTATGCGGCCATCACGCAACCTCATGCTTCATCATATATAACATAGTCATCGATCGCATAATCATGCATCAAGCACGCAACTTAATCAAAATTCATCATCGCAAGTCACATTTCACACACGGCATTCCTTCACCGAGTAATCACAGCATCAATTCAACATTTCTTAGGCATGTTAGCACATCATTCCATTGATATCAAATAAGCAACATCAAGTTTCAACTCAGTCAGAACCAATTCGATGCGTTTCATGCCAAAACAACCCATAAACTTCATGAATCAAGTTCAAATCTTTCTCTTAGTACCCTAACATCCCAATAGAGGGTTAGGAGCAACTTACAAATCCAATTGAGCTAGCAATTCACGCCAAGAATAGCCACATGGTCCAGCCTCCACTCGGTCAAAATAAGATACATGCACGGCCCTAATGTAAATCACAATTCAACCATTAAAATCTCTTCCAAATCCAATTTCATCGCACAACCACTTCACCAACACATCATACAACATTTTAGGAAGCCTTACCAAGGATTTTAAGGCAAGGTGACACCTCGGCAAGCCTTTAATTGGCTTCAATGAGCCTTACTGTGCTTCGGTTCCAAAGCCGGTAGCAGGGTCAATTTCGATTCTTGCAAAACCAAGCAATTGTAGCCATTAAAACCTAACTGAAGTCTAATAAGTATTCAATCTTAAATCACTAACCATTATACTAGGTTTTGAGAGTGTCTCACCGAAATTTGGAAACCAAATGAGCTCCTTAGGTCAGCGAAATTGAGCTCTTCCTCAAACCGGATTTCAAACTGACCTGCCTAATCTTCATCCATTCAAATAGCTCCACGAGACAAACGGATGGGTAGAATTTGGGCCATAATACCTTGTTGGAAGGGCAAAAGAAAGAGATTTCTAATGGTGGGTGGCAACCTCAATATGATGTCGGAGGAAGAAGTTATGACCGGAACAGTGGGGGCGTCGGACAACGAAGCGGCTGGTCGGGCAGGGTTTCTCTCGGCCCAAAGAAAAAAACGAAGAGGAAGATGATGGAGGAGAGAGAGTGTTGTCCACAATGAGAGGAAAGAGAGAAGAAATTAGCCTTAATCTCACTTGGATCAAAGGTTGAAGAATGGATTATATGCTTAATGGATGGCTTCAATTGTGTGATGACACTTGTCATCTTCCCCCTTAATATCTTTGGCATAATTGACTTAATTGCCCTCAAATTTTCAGTAGCTAGGGGTGACTTACATATGACTAAAATGCCTTCATCCCTTTCTCAAAGCAAGGTTAGTCTTTTAGGGACAAAATGGTAATTTCACACTTTCCGTCTGAATTTTTATTTTTCCTATAAATTACTTTTGATGAGGCGACGTCCAATTCCCATCTAACGTTGGAATTCTTTATTGTCCCATATCCGATTTAAAGACCCCATTCCATGTCAATAGCCTCAAAGAGGGCCGGAATCCGGAATGTCACACACATACTTGCGAATGAGCTTACGGATACTTAGTTATACGAGAAAGGTGTAATGTCTCATCTAGTAGGCTTTTTTGTTGAGGAAGGCGTGACTTTCGCCAAGGCTTTGTTTGAAGGGTAAATTCCCTTGAGTCTACGTGCTCGCTCAAAGGCCGCATCATTATGGAGTCAGTCGCGCCTGGAATCCCCTTTATCAAACCGAAAATAGGCAAACCCATAGATCCTGTCGTAAATTGCATTTTTTTGAAACAGAAACTTTTTGCAGTTATCAATATGATTATCTAAAACTCATCTATGAACGGAATAAAGCAATTCATTTTAACCATAATCGATTTTCAGAATCAGAATGGATACCATGCGTAAACTTAGTAACGTAAATAATTATGATTCTGATTCTATTTTCAGAATCAGTTTTATAGCAAAATGTAGAACAAAAAAGGTTAATTCTGGGAAAAAGAATTAATTGAAAATTACAAAATATCTCACATCTCTCACTTTTCCCTTTTAATTCTCTCGTCACTTTTCCCTAAACCTAATAAAAATAAAAATAAATAATTTGAAAAAAATTGGAATTTTTTTTAGTAAATCACAAAAAATTTAGAAATTCTCTAAAAATAGAAGAAGGTTAGATTTGGCTTGTTTCACCTCATTTTCATAAATTTGAGCCTAAAAATTTCTTACATTTCATAGTTCAACTCTTTTGCAAAAAATATCGTAGAAAATGAGGGCATCCAACATGTGAATGATCACATATATACTTGTATTCATGCGTCACAAAATGTGACTATCTACATATGGAGCTAGATTCAAACACCAACTTGAATTTAGGACAGAAGCTACAAAATAATAGCGAAGAACTTGTACTTCGTATCAAGGAGGATAATTTGATTTTTTTTGTCAGTAGATAATTTGATTATTTGGTTGTTAAGTTTGTATGTATTTTGAACAAAGCAACATTTAAAGAAAAAGAATCAGTTCTTAATATGGGAATAATCACATGCTTCAATCGAACTTCAAACATCATATATTAAAATTTGTGTTTCATTTATGATATGCTAAAAAATAATATATTTTAAATTATTTTATTGTGCATTAAAAATTAATCTTCAATTTTTGATGAAATTTTACAAAGTAACTACATAGTTCTTTGACTTATATAAAAAAAATTAGGAAGAGAAACCGTTTTTTAAAATAGGAATTTTGTGCAGTTATCAAACATGTTTTTATTCCAGAAACAGAAATTTTGGGCAGTTATCAAACGCGTTCTGATTCTCTAAAACTCATTCAAGAACATAATCAGAATCAGTTTTCGGAACAAAATGGTTACAATGCGCAGCCCTAGTGTTTTATGGAGATCACGTGCTGTTCTAGTGGAGGTCATCTCAAGCCCATCAAGCAGCACGCTGGCCTTCAACCTACCCATCATCGCCCAGATTTGGCCGAGTCTAGCCTTGCTTGTGACTCGTCGGCCTAGGGCGGGGCTGTGATTAGTGAGGGTTTCGCGTCCATCACCCAGTGACCTCTAGTTATCCTCTCTAGACATAAATAAAAAGAAAAAATTAATTAAAAATCTGAAAATTTAAAATGAAATATTATGAAAATATTATTAAAAATTGGCCACAATACCGTCGGCCGGCTTGATGGACTAAATTGCCACGAATGTAAAAATTTTAGGACTCAATTGACAAAAAAAAAGGGACCCAATTGACATAATCGCAATGTATTTAGGAATTTTTGGTAATTTTCCTGAAATTCCTCTCTTTGTTATAGTTATGGACAAGGTTTCTATCATAATGAAAATGACAAGATTTTCTCCAAGATGAGGCATTTCCGTGGGCTAGGACTGGACTATACTAATACTCCAGTCCTACCTTCTTCTATTTGAAAATTGAAGGTTCTTAAGACTTTCTCGATGTTTCAGAAAATCACTCCGGCAGGGTGTTGCTCCATTCTATCACAGAACTGATGAACCTTCAGACTCTTAAAATCTCTAACAATAAAGATGTGTAAATGGATGAGAGGGCAAAAATTTCTTTACTCTCTCAAGGAAATTCTACTCGAATAATTCCCATCAAACCAATGGTGTAAAGACGAAGATTTCACTCAAAATTGTACTGATACTATGTGCTTGGGCCACTCTTAACAATGAATATATACCACATTACTACAACAGTAACAAAAGTGTTAACCCCACATGGCTTAAATACATAGTTAAGTGGATTTCATGTTCATGTATCGGACTTCTACTTAATCATTTAGCTCTTTTCATCGGATTTCCTAACATGGCTTTGATGTAATTTGCATGCAATTGAGAGTGTGTTATATACGGGATTTCCCTTTTTATCTTATTGTTAAACATTTTGGGGTGGGATTTTGCAACAAAAATGAATATTTTCTGACTCTTGGTCAGCCAAAAAAGGAAGAAAGGAAGGGAAAAAAAAAACGAAGAAGAACATTGCAAGTCAAAAAAGGAAGAAACGAAGCCCGTAGCAGTATGGACCGGTTTAAGTGCTCTTCTCTAGTCCATTGCTCTAGGGGTGTACCCGGTTGGGTCTATAAAGCCCATAGATCTAGGTTTTTATTTCCTGTTTGGATGGCTAATCCTCTCAAATTTCTTTGAGATCTTTTATGTTTTGATGCCTCAAGCCTGGGGTCTGGTGCTTAAGTTTCATTTCAATCAATAATACTTAAAAAAAAAAACATTGATGACATCATAGTACGTAGTTTTTTTTTAATCGTAGTGAAGAGCATCGTGGAGATTATTTCATAGCAATGAGCAATGGGCCTCTTTTGACAATCTGTTGGCCCAATACATTTCATATGTAGAAGATGTTGGCCGATTCCCATCATCTTAGAAGGCTGAGAAGATTTCTGGCCCAACTTTAGCCTAGTAAATTTCTTCTGTTTTCTTTTGTTGTTAAGGGCAAGAAAAAACTTCAAGTGTCAATATTTATGTACAGCCCTCACTTTGATGCTAATTTTTTCCGTCGTCTCACTTAAGTATCAAATCGAAGAAAAAATCATCACTCAAGTGCCAACGACGAGAAATTCTAGCCAAACAATCCAATATATATATTTTTTAAGTTTACGTGGATTTTTCTTTGAAAAAAGGCAGCCCACTTGCCAATTTTTTTTTATAAATAAGTCCATGTGGCAATTTTTTAGAAATTCAATCCAGGTGGACTAATTTTTACATATTAAGCTAATTTTTTTAAATGTTAAATTTAAATTTTAAAATAAGCTAAAAGACTATCTAAAAAAGGAACTTCTTCGTATAGCGACGACACTCACCGGAGTTGGCACTCAAATAGTCACTTTTCAAAGAAAAAAATTAGCACTTAAGTGATCTAAAAAAAAAATATCGGCACCAAAATAGGCGCCATACAAAAATATCGACACTCAAGATATCCTTACGCCGCTTTTAGGCTTAAATGTCAAACAAAGAAAAAGGAGGTTCGGACTTTGGAAAGGGAGAGAGAAGTTCCAAAGGAAAGAAATTCGGACCTGAGTGTATGCACTTTAAAAACATTCGAGGTCAGTGTTGTGTTCAAAATAGATGAATCGCTTTGAAAGTTCTATTTAGGCTCATAAGCCCTCCCTCCGCACGATACCCACCAGTGGTCAAAGAAAGGAAGATTGGAATCCCCATGTAAGATAAATTTGGAAGAGAGAGAGAGAGAAAGAATATATATTGCTTGAACATGTTACCACATAACTTTCCTCATCTTGGCCTAAATCACCAATGACCTACATATTGTAGTACTAGTTTCATAGGCATCAATTCCCACAATTGCTGAAGAACGGATCGGGAACTACTATTGCAATTGAGTTCGAACTCGTGACGTCGTAGATGAAAATATTGATGCCGCATAATACGTTGCGGTTAGATTGTCCCCGATTATCTTTCTAAAGTTGTTTCATTTGAACATTATTTTAATGCTTCCAATTGTTCACCAATACCGACCAAAATAAAAATGTGCCCTCTACTAAATAGCAGAGTTCAATTTCATTCCATCTTATTATTATTATTATTATTATTATTTTATGACCTAAGTGTCCAGGTCAGTTTGCGCACACTTTGTTTATTCATTAAGATAGAATAACATAAAATCTAAGGCAATAATACACACTTAAATCACATATATTTATCTAAAAAATCCAACCTGGTCTCATTTTTGTTCCCCACTTTCCGTAGGAATGCAGAAGAAATGTCCTGTTATTGCCCTGTACTAGGAGCCTTTTCTTCTTTCTGCGACATATGCTTTTGCATGGGAGTGGGTTCTTCAGCGAGATGTCAAAATCACCATTCCGATTGGGGTTGACCGGTCAAAGACCCAAGGGTTTTCCACCAGACAAATGGTGGGCCTGAGCATTATCAGGGTCATTGCAGAGATCAAAGCCCCCTGCAACAGACCCACGTGTAAGTGATGGACATCACTCTGTATCCACCTTCAGTATACGTCACAAATACACGTTTAGAATACTCAACTCAATTGATGATTGATCAGAGTCAAAAGTGGTCTCCCCCTTTTTCTCTCTCGTCATTCCGTCCCCACGTTGGACTTACTTTCAAACTAAGTTTGGACACACATGTAGCTACTTTTTTCTGCGTCTCGTATATAATACTGACAAAGAAAGGGAAAATTTTCTACTTTTTTCATCAATTGTAAATAGATTTTTTTTATTTAGTATATAACATACAAATATTGCGATGTGGATAAATGAAATTTTGACTTTGAAGTGATGAACTCTTTGAAGATTCTTCTGAGAAATTTGACCAGTATTATTGAAAAATGATATTGTACACATCTCACATCACGAACAATGAAAGCGAATAAAAAGAAGTTTGAGCCATAAAGGAGTGTAAGCTTCCCGTCCGCATTTCTGTTGACTTAGAGAGTGAATTGATTTGAATTTGGATAACGAAGAGCAAAATGGCCCTTGATGTTCATTTTAGGAGGCAAACTGGTAAAATTTCCCATAAAAGATATTCAGAGAATCATTCTTCTTCTTCTTCTTTTGGAAAAAAAAAACATTGTTGGGCCTCTGAGCTCAAAGACAGACACAAACGTGGATAGATTCCACTGGTGGAGTTTCCCAAGGCCACGACCCTTAAATTAGGGTAGCTGTGAACTGCGCCGTTTAGCTTTCAATATTTGTAATCTATCTTTACAATTTCCTTCTTGGACTTTTTGGTCCTAAAGTGAATAGTTTAAGGGATCTTTAGGTCCTTATGGAATATTATACACGATTTTAGGCCCTTATAATGTATGATATTGGGGTCTGATATCATAAAATATCAAGAGATTATTAAACAAAAGGGATTATTGCAAAAGTGGGTTTGGTTTGGGCAGGCAATTAGTGGGAGGAATTTTTTTTTGGGTTCCCATCCTCACGTGATGTGGTTGCCTCAAAATCAGGGATTTTGTTAAAGCTACCTCCCCACTTACTCCATACTTTCTTCCAAATTTTCTTTAATTAATTCATTAGTTAATTATTTTCTTTTTGAATTATGTTCTTCACTTAGGTTTGGATTAGATTGCTGTAGACTTTATTTTAATTTTTTTTTCAATACCACAAAAAATTTCAAATTATTACACTTGGTACAAATTTATCTCACACTGTTTTTTTTTACTATAAAAAACTTTAAAATTACACTTTTCACAAATTTATCATAAATTGGTACACATGTGATAAATTTACCCTCCGTTAGTTTTCATTAAATTTTATTGTCAAAGTGCTAAGTTAGATGATACATGGCAATTGTCGGATGCATACATTCGGGGTTTTTTTCTCTGTTTGTTACATAAGTATCAATGAGTATCAATTTGGGGGTTTTCGTATTATTAATCTAATTTAACGGAAACTAACATAGGATTATACCAGTTTGGATTTTGGTGGTCAAAGTAATCAATTCAGGGTAATACTAGTTTGTATTTTTTTGGTAAAAAGATATGTTGGAGTAAATTTATCATAGATGTGCCGGTTTGGATGTTTTGTGGTTAAAAAATAGTTTGGGGTGAATTTGTCACAAATGTATCAGTTTGGATTTTTTGTGGTTTAATCATTTTTTTTCTTTATCTTACCCCATTCTTTATATATGCTTATTATTTGATATTGATGGGAAAATATCAAAAAAGTCATACACTTATTATAATGGTGTTAACTTAGTCCTAAACCTTTTAACAATTTAAGTCTATTTGGCCAATTTTGATAATAATAAAAAAAATCACTGACATGGATGTCAGTTGCCTTATGTGGCGATACCAGTGATTTGTTATTTTTTTCCTTATTATTTTGACGAGGCTCGTCCTTGCAGCCTCTAGCTTGGGTCGCTCAAACTAGATCTAGCAAGGGCTCGAGCCTCGCCGGATCTAGCAAGGTCGAGCCTCGCCGGATCTAGCAAGGTCGAGCCTCGCCAACACTACTCTAGTGAGCCGAAGGCCAAAAACTGGCTGGATAAACTACATTGTCAAATTGTCAAAAGGTTTAAGATTAGATTGATCAAATTAAAAAAAATATGACTGGATGAACAAAATTGCAGTTGGTTTGGACTTTTTTGATAGTCTTTCGAGCGACTGGACCACTTGAATTTGTGGCTTGATTGTGGAGAAATCTTTCACGCATATGTGTCGTTGTCGCGTGATAATCAATCAAATTAAGTGGGATGAGATTCATAATATGCGAGTATTGATGATTGTTAGGTTATATCACCTCATCATTGTCATGTGATATATGTCAATCAATTGAAATTCTTTTTATTGGTTTAAATTCCATTTTGATCGCTTAAAATGCCTTGAAAAAGTCACTGCGTAATTATTTGCCAAAATTACGAGATGATACTCTTATATGATTCGAAACACGTGATTATACAAGTAATAGGACTAGCTAGACATAGTCATCATATGAAATTATCTAGGTATTATGTAGAGGTCAATGCATCATGTATACATGAAGTTTAGTCATCGAAGTGAGAGTCATCTAACATGACAGCGGACTAGTCGTAGAGTATAATACAAAAAAAATAAAAAAAAATCAAACTATCACGTGAAGAGCTGAAAAACTTTTTTTGAATAGAAAAGAGTATTTTGACAATATAAATTTCAATGGGAAATTTGTAAAAAAAAACTTATAAATCTATTTCTTTTTTGTCAATTCAGTTATATTGACCAAAAATCGCTGAGGTGAATGTCAGTAGTCTTACGTGGTACGGCCGGCTCTGGCGTGGATAGAGTATATCTTTTTGACTTTTTTCCTTTTTTTATTTTTATTTTCTTCTTCAGTGGTTACTAGGTGAGGGTCATGACTGAGAGCAAGGGTAGCCTCTAAGCAAAGTAGCCTCTCTCATGGCTGGTGAGTTTGGCCTCGCCTAGATCATAACAAGGCATTGCGGCTCTCGCTAGTGGTCGGCAAGGGCGTTGCAATACTCGCCTATAGCTAGCCCTCACTAGTCGCTGAAGAAAACCAGAAGAAATTAAAAAGGAAAAAAATAAGAAGAAATTAGTATATATATATATATATATATATCAAAATATCATCAAAATTTGTCTAAGTCAACGCCACCGGCGTTCGCGTCAGTGATTTTTGGCCAATAGAACTGAAAGGAAAAAAGTGAAAAAGTATGATTCAATTGGCAAACTCAAAAGGTTTTGACTGAATTGTCAAAGTGCAATAAGCTTGGGACTTCTTCGAAAATCTTTCCAAATTTCAACACCACACCAACACGTGGGAGAATTATGCAAGGTGTTTCGTTTTGGGATTATGACTAGTTTAAACTACTAAAATGAGAAGATTAATATAACATTTACATGATTTATGAAACCTTGCAAATTTAACACTACTACCGTACTAGTGATTAAGGTCAAGTTGACACTTAACATCATACGACTAAAACTATGATTCAATGGTGCGTGATTTCATATGCAGTGGGTGATTGAAAGATAAACCCTAATTTACTCGAAAAAATATTAATCTGGAAGGGCAAACATTTAAAGACCTTCTATGTCCAGAGACCCATGACATATGTTGCCCTTTTATCGATTCATGAATGAAATGCTTCGCTCTTTTCGACCCAAAAAAAAAAAATACAGTTTGTGTTCAATTTAAGATCAACCCTGCGAATTAAATGTGGTTGGTGACTCCGATGCTCCATAATGTTTCTGCCAAGTACCATTTAACAAATCAAATAAGTATTATTTTACCATTGAAAAACTGTCTTATTAAGTGAGGCGACTTCTGTTCAACTCTCAAATTCTTTATGCCTCTCTCCCCCACACACACATAAATATGATAAATTACTACCCTTTTGAAGTAATTTTTGTACCTTGCTTTGTAATATTAAATGGTTGTACAGGGGCAGATGCCATTGGATCCAACGGCAATCTGAGCCCAATCTCCATTCTCGATGGATACTCTCATGTTTTGTCAGATTTCTCTTAATAAAAAATAAAACTACATTAATAAAGATTAATACCACAAAAACTCTAAATTGATTAATTACAAAAAAAATCACAAACTGATACACATATAATAACTTTATTTCAAATTATTTTTCGACACCAAAAATCTCAAATTGGTATATATCTGTGATAAATTTATCTCAAAATAATTATTGACCACCAAAAATCCTAGATTGGTATATATGTGACAAATTTACCCTATGTTAGTTTCTATTAAATTGGATTAATATCACGAAAAATCTTAAATTGTATAATAGAGAGTAAAAATCCCAAAAATGAACATCCGATAATTGTCATGTGCCTTCTAACTTAAAGTTTGATGATAAAATTTAATGAAAATTAAGAGAGTAAATTTATCACAAGTGTACCAATTTGAGGTAAATTTATCAAAAATATGCTACTTTAGGGTTTTTAGTGGTAAAAAATTAACTTGAGGTAAATTTGTCACATGTGTATTAGTTTAAGATTTTTCGTGATATAAGTCTCGTTAATAAGTAGGGCAACCACATTTGCAACCATACCGTTTCATAATGCTTGCGAGCCCCCATCATACAAATTTATGTTTCGTGGGCTTGACGTGGAGATATTATTGGATGCATTTCAGTCCTTCGATAAAATTAGACTTCCGTGCAAAAATTTTGCGCTTTAACACTCTAATAAATTATTGAAATGCTAAAAGTCTCATTCTCACTTGATTACTTGCATTAAAATTTGCTTAAAACCACTTAAAAATTTGGATATATGGAGAGGAAAAATCAGTGAAAATAAAAAGAGAACATTATAACAATGCATAATGTGAGGTCATACTAACACAATCATTATACGTACACGCGATTCGAACATGAAATTGCACAAAATACCTAAAAGAACTGGATTTTGATTCGAGCCAATGCCATTCTACCTAATTCCCTCTGCTTCATCGTTTTAGTTCACAAAAATAATGTCACTCCATTAATCCCGTAGCCAAAAACTTCATCCCCGAAAAAATGTAATCCGGTGATGATAAAGATGGTAATTTAAGTGAATCCGGACCCTAAGCAAGCTTAAAGTTAAATGCACAATCATCCCTTGCACTTCCATTTTCAGAAGCTGTTTGAGTCTTTCCACTGAAGATAAGATGATGCAAGTGAGGTTTTAGGGAGTGCCTCAAATCATCCTGTCATAAGGCTTTTTCCTAGGAAATTGTAAGCCATAATTGTCGATTGGTGCAATTTTGGGAAGGGATTTACTAGCCTAATATACCTGTCGTTTATTTATGATCACATGATGTACTATTCAATGAGTACTTTATGCAAAACATGCGATAATGATATGTAAATCTATGATTGAGATTGTGTTGTCTTTAACAGTACTATCAGGAAAGTATTTTTCTCTTGGGAAAAGTATTAAAAAAAGCACTAAACCTACTATATTGTGCCAATTCTGATTGAAAACTTTTAATTATGCCAATTTAGTCCTAGACCTTTGGTATTTTCAGTTCAGCCAAACAATTGTGGTTGAAAATCGCTGGCATGCACACCGGTTATCTTAATTGGCGCGATCGACGCTGACGTAAATATCTTATTTATAGTTTTCTATTTATTGTTTAGTAATTTTTTTAGTTATTATTATTTTTTTGTAACCGAGAATCCGTAAGTATACGCAACGGCTTGCGCCTGCGTCAATACCTCGGGGGGAGCTAGCACAGTGGCCCACCAGCCATGGGGCCCCACTTAAGCCACGAAGTCGAGTTGGGAGTTTCGAAACAATGATCTGACAAGGAATAGCACGCTAATTTTTTTAGTTGTTTCTTCTTCTTTTTTTCTTTTTTCTTTTCTCTGTTTTGTCTTTTTTATTGAGAGCAGGCGACTCTCGTCGAGCCTAGATTTCGAGGGCTTGTAACACTTGCTAGCTACAACGAGAGCCTACGAGCCCTAGCCTAGGGTCAGCAATGGCGTCATAGCCATTGCCTTGTGCCAATAAGGGTCGGCCAACGACCTTGATGTGTACATGAGAAAGTGATTCCGTTGGTAGGCAATTCAAAGTTGCAATCGATAACAATGAGTTGAAGTGTATGGACGACGTAGGGGGGATTTGGGGATTAAGTATATGGGATAGTGTATGAAAATACAATAGAACTGATAGGAACATATCTATACTGAGAAGGATGAACCACTAGCCAAGATACAAAATGAGATGATAGCACGATCACCACCAAGGTCTAAAGATAACATCAGCCAAGGATGAATATCAAAATTGGATAGAAGCTTATCATCATGGTATAAAAGCTACGCTACCGACTGAGGATAAAAATCTTTTAACTCACTACTAAGAAGTAATTCGTTCTCCAAGGATAAGATGCTGAAAATTTATAATTTCACTCACTCAGAAGAATTTTCATTCATTCAATCAAAGTTTGTGTCACAATGGAGAACTCTCGTCATTATATAGAGGAACTTAGACATAGAAAATAACAAAATAATAAAAACTTGAGGACCAATCAACCAATAAAGACATAATGACTAGATAACATAGGAAATTCCCGAAAAGTAAAGACTCACGGTGACTAAATAAAAGTTGAAGACCTAGAAACTAGATGCCTGTATGATAACCATTCTCATTCTTTGATTCTGATTCTGAGAACAAAAAAGAATAAGAATCCTAATTGATAATGTAAATAATTCTGATTTTGTCTCTATAATCAATTTTAAAAAATCAGAATAAGTTTTAGAGCAAAATCCAAAAAAAAAGCTCGTTCTAGAAAAAAGAATCACTTTTGAGCATTACAAAACAGAATGAAGTATCACATCTCTCATTTTTTTTCTTTCATTTTTCTCGTCACTTTTCCCTCAATCAAATAAAAATATAAATAAAAAATTCAAAAAAAAGATTTTTTTAAATCACAAAAAAGTTAGAAAATCCCTAAAAATAGAAGAAGTGTAGATTAGGCTAGTTTGACCTCATTTTCATAAATTTGGGCCTAAATTTCCTAGATTTCACAGTTTAAATTGTTTTACAAAAAATATTGCAGAAGATGAGAGCATCCAACGTGTGAATGATAACATATACTCATAGCCATGTGTCATAAAATATGGCTATCTGCATGTGGAGATGGAGTCAAACACCCACTTGAATTTAGGAAAGAGACTGTAAAATGATAGTGAAAGGCTTGTACTTCGTATTAAGGAGAATAATTTGATTTTTTTTTTTGTGTGTGTGAATAATTTGGTTATTCGGTTGCTACGTTTATGTGTATTTTGGACAAAGCAACGTCTAAAGAAAAATGAGTTCTTAATATGGGAATTACCCCATGCTTCAATCGAACTTCGAATATTATATATTAAAATGTGTGTTTCATTTATGACATGCTAAAAAAATAATATATTTTAAATTATTTTATTGTGCGTTGGAAATTAGTCTTAAAATTTTAGATGAAATTTTAAAAAGTAACTACATAGTTATTTGACTTAAATGAAAAAAAATTAGGAAGAGAAACAGTTTTTTAAAACAGAAATTTTGTACAGTTATCAAATACATTTCTATTCTAAGAACATAAATTTTGGGCAGTTATCAAATGCATTCTGATTCTTTAAAATTCATCCATGAATAGAATTAGAAAAAGTCATTTTAATCAGAATCAATTTTCCGGAACAAAATGGTTACCATGCACAGCCTAGGAAAGTAACAAATGACAACTAGAAGCTAGAAAGTAATAAAGACTTGGAGACTTTCACTTGACTCTTTAGCAATCTCGTCCACAAGGTTGAATCAACAAATAATCATCACGAGAAGTCTCCAAATGACCGAGGAAATGTCGTAGATCCCCATTGGTATATTATTGTTCCACAACCAATTTAGCAGTTAACTATAACAAATAGGGCTCAATCGGCGGGGACATCATTTGGTAGCTCCTCAGTCGGCACATAGGGTCGCCTTTGGAACTTGTTTTTCTCAGTCAAGAGATAGGTAGGCGGCTCAGAAAAGGCATTTCCCAAGCTTTTTGGGTGCTCCAACTGATGGTTCTATCTCGGCCAAGCAACCAAAGCCGGGGACCTATTGGCATCTCCATTATTGTTCCACTGCACTAAAGTGTAATCAAAATTGCCTTTGGCTTGAATAAACGGTAACCCTAACTGCGTCTTTTACAATGACCAATGTCCATGTTACCGATTTCCGATCAAAATTAGCTATTCGGACTCAATTGTCACAAATGAAAATGTTTATGACTAAATTTACTAAATTTAAAGGTTTAGATCTGAATTGAGAAGAAGTATATTTCAAATCCATGGAATTGGTCCAGCTGTGAATAATCGATCGACCGCGATAATTTCGTGCATTTCAATAGATTAGTATCCTCTAATCGAAATTTCAAAATGTATCTTGGTGGGTCTGATACTTCATCACTCATGGCACTATCAGGAGACCATAACTTCATTTTGATTCCAGCACGCAGAAAAGATCGATTCATGCAATTAAGGTACGAAAAGAGTAGTTTTTATTATCATACACATTGGAAAGTTTTCTATTTCCTTTTAAAGGGTGAAAGAGCTTCCCATTTCTTTTGGCTCGGTACGTTGAAAGGTTTAATTGGCCTCCTCTCTCTAGACATCGACATATATTTTTAAGGGCTGTATATCAATAATTATTCAAATCTAATCCAGACTTTAAAAATGATAATAAAATAATCCAACTTTGTATTAGTTTCCATAATGGCCTTAAGATTTCCTCCAAACTTTCATAGGTATTATGTGTTCAACCAAAATTTGAATATACCTCTTAGGGGTTGCAATTTAGGGTAAGGTAAAGCAAATTAAGAAATAGAGAAAAATTCTAACATTGCAAAGCACAATACAATATGCACATTCCTTTGTTGGCCAAAACTAAGGAGTTTGCTCTATAAATCAAATATTTTTCTTATTAAATGATAGATACAAAGCTTTAGGGCTAACATCACTTCATAAGAAACATAACGAGCACCAAATGTTGAGGCAGTGTGACGATGTGCCAAGTTTTATCGTTAAAAAATGACAAATCATTGCAAATACTTTACTTCTATGAGTTATTATGAGAGAGAAATATTTACTAATTAGAAGAAGTGATTATGGAAAATAAACTTTGAGGTTACTCCATAGCCAAGCAAGGGCAGAAGGACCTTCGATAAAATAACAAAAATCAATCTCGGGTGGAGATTAGATAAGAAAAAATTGTCAATATCACTGTCAAAGTTAGGGAAAACTTGTCACATGTGCCATAATCTAAGACGTAATTCGTTATTTGTCGTTACACAGATTTTTCCTTAACGAAGATTAAATTAGGGCTTGCATGACAATCATTCTGATCCTAAAAAATAATTTTTTTTTCAATTCTATTCCCTAAATGAGGTTTAGAGAATCAGAACGCGTTTGATAACTACCCAAAATTTCTATTTCTAGAACAGAAATGCGTTTGATAACTGCATAAAATTTTTGTTCTCGGGAATAATTGCTTTTTCGAATTTTTATCATTTAATTTAAATAATTATGTAGTTACTTTGTGAAATTTCATCCTATATTTTGAATTAATCGAAGATTAATTTATATTGATTTTCTTATATGACATATTGCATATTGAAGCATAAAAATAAATATTAAAAATCATAATGAGTCATTTTTGCCATTTATTGTGGGATTTCATTGAACTCTTTTGAGCGAGGGGATAATCGACACTAGTGATACACTCGCTTCATAAAACCCTAATGAAGCTAGGGTCTAGAGAAATGTGGTTTGAGTTTAATTGCAAATGTGTATATGATTTTACTAACAAAGAACAAAATCTATCAAATCTAGGGAATCTAGGGCCAAATTTATGAAAATTAGGTAAAACTAGTCTAATATAAGTTTCTTCTATTTTTTGAATTTTTTTTGAAAATTTTCTGATTTTTTAAGATTTTTCCAAATATTTTTGGCCTTTGAATTTTTTATTTATTATCTTATATATTTTTCTTTGAATTCGATTTTAGGTCGAAAGAAAATTGACGAGAGAACTAAAAAGGCAAAGTGAGAAATGTGAGATTTTATTCTGTTTTTAATTATCAAAAGTGGCTTTTTTTTTCAGAATCAATTTTTTTGGTTCTTGTTTTTGCTTCAAATTTGCTTCAGGGAATAGAGTCAGAATTATTTACACTACCAAACATGATTCTCATTTTTTTTTATTTGAAGAAATAGAATCAAAGAATCAGAATAGTTGACATACAGTCTCTAATTCTCATCTTTTTGTTTGTTTGTTTGAAGAAACAAAATAAGAGAATAGTGGTTGGCATGCATGCCCTTAGTCACGTGACAAGCAAATGATCGGAGCTCCAACTTAAATATGATGAGGATAAACGACAAGGGGGCGTTGCAACTGATTTCAGGACTTTTGGTGGGGGGATATTGCCAAAACTGAAAAGTCAGGGGGCCAACTCGCAAAAAATGTCAAAATCGGGAGAAAAATGTCATTCGCCTGAATTTTGCTTGGTCTCTTGCTTCGCCCAAAATGATAGAAAAAGAGCGCGCACGATGGCATCTTAGTCTCCTCCTCCTCCCCCCCCACCACCCCCCCCCCCCCCCCCCCCCCCCCCCCCCAAAACAAAAAAAGGCAAGATTATGCACAAATTTTGCAGTTTCCCAAGAAATTGTCTTCATTGTTGGCAAAAAAGTTAAGAAATTCCCTCAATTGTGGGGGCAAGAAAGTTAAGAAAATCCCATGACCTCTCGATTGTTGGCAACAAAAGTCCCTCAATCATGGAGGTGCGCTAGTAAAAACAACCTCAACCCTAATGTCGCTAGTCCAAATATTGGACCACCCAAAACAAAGAGTCAAATTGCTAAGTGATCTCAGGGGCAACATGACAAAGAAGTTAAATGATGACAAAGTACAAAATAGGGGCGTGCATGGTCCGGGCTGATTTTAGTGGGATTGTTAACGTTGGTTGCCTATAAAAATCTCATCATTGGATCTAAACTAACAGCTACCAATCTCAACCATTCAACATAATAAAACATACACATGACCATGTACAAGTATCACATTAGTACTTATAATCCTAAAATAATGAAAAAAGGACTAAATTAGAAAGAAAAACACTTAAAATAACTTAAACGTGATTATGCTTCTGTATCATTCTCCTCGAGTTGGAAAGAATCAAGCTCAAAGTGAGATTATACTTGTATTTTACTGAATCCAAGTACGGACACACCAATAGGTTTGCATGATTTATTCAAGACAAAACACAGATTGAGTCAACACAAAATACGATTGGAGATTGCATATCAACAAAGATATGAAAGGTGAGAGGAGTAAACGTCGAGCAGAGCTGTGTCGCGAAGTCAAGATGTGAGCGTCGAGCAGAAGATGAGGGAATTAGGTTAACTAGCTCTTCAAAAATTTATAATTTTTTTTTCAAATTGTGTGTATGCGTGTATATATATTCTGGGCCGTTCGGTTCGGCCTAATTCATAATGAAATTGAGGACTGGACCGCTCGATCACCGATCCCATTTATTGAGATTACGGACTAGACCGTGCCCCTTATGAACTGGACTAAACCGACCGGTCCGCTCGGATTCGATCCAAGTTACTCATCCCTGTACCAAAATGCAAAAATGGCTCTTGGATGGAGACAAAAAGCAATAAAAGAGAGTAACTGAACCCAGAAACCCTTCTCTATCAGCCAAAAATAAACCGAACCAGAGCCCCGGAAGACCGCGCATGGCTGCATCAAGTTGGACTAATTCCTGTTGTCTACTTGTGTCCGAAAATAAACAATTCGTAAAAGGGCACTTACGCAAGGCGCAGGATCGATCCACTGCGTCGTCGAATGTGCAAATAATATTTCAATTTCGTTCAGTTTTTGTCTTAACTCATATCTTATTTCGTTCATGAGGTTAATAACATACTAATGTGTTCAGTAATAACCTGCATGAAATTTTATAATTATGAAAAAAATGATTAATATTACGAAAAATCCTAAACTTGTACATCTATAATAAATTTACTTCAATTTTATTTTTTTATCAAGAAAAACCTCAAATTAGTACATTTGTTATAAATTTACATCAAATTATTTTTTTGGCTGAAAAAAATTTCAAACTGGTATATTTATGATGAATTTATATTAAATTAATTTTTTTGATCACAAAAAATCTCAAATTAGTACACTTATTATAAAATTATTCTCTGTTAAATTAATTTAATACCATGAAAAATTTCAAATCGATATATTTATGAAAAATATATGATAAAAATTTAAATTGGTACACCCATCAACTGTCATGTGTCATCTAATTAAAACTAACGGAGAGCAAATTATGTCATAAGTGTATCATTTTGAGGTAAATTTATCACAAATGTATCGATTTATGATTTTTGTGTTCAAAAAAATAATTTGAAGTAAATTTATCATATATATATTATCAATTTAAGATTTTTCGTAATATTAATTAAAAAAATCAAAAGGAAGAAAGCAACAGAAAAACAATGAATTGGAGTTGGAGCTAACTTATTTTGGCTTCCCACTTCCTTTTTATGGTTAAGCCAAGAACTATTATAAATAAATTTCACACTTCCGCCTACGTGAGAGAGAGAGAGAGAGAGAGAGAGAGAGAGAGAGAGGGGCATCCTAGGAGGGAGGTGGTGGTCGCGGATCTCAAGGCCATTGTCCTTCTAAGCAATTTGTATTTTAATAATCTCTTTTCTTTTTCGGCAATTGTTTTTGTGAAAATTAATATTTTAATTCCAGTGTTCGTCCGTGCATTTTGCAACGCACGCTACATGAAGCAAAGAGGAGGAAGAAGAGGCAAGAGTGTGCTGTGGCTGCTGTTCTTGCCCCCCCTGAGCTTGAGTTCTTACCAAGAAATCCAACCAAGCGGGAAAAAAAAACACAGAGAGCAAGAAAGAGAAGTTGGGAAGCCCAAATGGTGCAAACCCAAGAAGAATGGTGAAGAAATTGAGGCAAATGTCTATGCCTATGCCCACTCCAACAAAATCTCTCTTTTTCTCCATCTTATTCTTCTTCTTCCTCCTCTTCTCATTCCCTACCATCTCTGCAACCCAAGAAGCTTCCTTCCTCTTCACATGGCTCAACTCATCTCCCTCTCCACCTCCTCCTATTCTCGCTTCTTGGAACAGCCACGACGCTTCCCCATGCAAGTGGGCCTCCATCACATGCTCGCCTCAGGGCTTCGTCACCGAGATCGACATCCAATCCGTGACTCTTCAGCTCCCCGTGCCCACCAATGTCTCCTCTCTCAAGTTCTTGAAGAAGCTTGTCATTTCTGAGGCCAATCTCACCGGCACTATCCCTGATGACATTGGCGACTGCACTTCTCTCTCGGTCATTGACCTGAGCTCCAACTCTCTCGTTGGAGCCATTCCTGAGAGGATTGGGAACCTCAGGGACTTGGAGGAGCTGGCTCTGCATTCTAATAGGCTCGCTGGGAAAATTCCAGTTGGGCTAAGCAATTGCACAGTGCTGAAGAGTCTCTTGCTTTTTGACAACAGGCTTGGCGGGTCTATTCCTCCTGAGTTGGGGAAGCTGTCAAGCCTTGAAGTCTTCAGGGCTGGAGGGAACAAGGACGTTGCTGGGAAGATTCCTGAAGAGCTTGGAGATTGCACAAATTTGGCAGTCCTGGGCTTGGCCGACACACAGGTCGCAGGCTCTTTGCCTCCTTCATTGGGTAAGCTCAAAAAGCTCCAAACTTTGTCCATATACACCACAATGATCTCTGGTGAGATCCCTCCTGAAATAGGGAATTGTTCTGAGCTTGTGGACTTGTTCCTCTATGAGAACAGCTTGTCTGGTTCGATTCCACCTGAGCTTGGCAAGCTTCCGAAGCTTGAACAGTTGTTGTTGTGGCAGAATAATCTTGAGGGCATTATTCCTGAGGAGATTGGTAATTGTAGCAGTCTCAGGATGATTGATCTTTCCTTAAATTTCCTATCTGGGACTATACCAACGTCTCTAGGAAGGGTGTTGGGGCTTGAAGCTTTTATGATTAGCAATAACAATGTGTCAGGTTCGATACCTGCTAGTCTTTCCAATGCCACGAGCCTCCTGCAATTGCAGCTTGACACGAATCAGATCTCGGGGCTAATTCCGCCTGAGCTGGGGAAGCTGTCGATGCTCAATGTGTTCTTCGCCTGGCAGAACCAGCTCGAAGGAAGCATTCCTTCGACCTTGGCTTCTTGTCTTAATCTCCAAGCTCTAGATTTGTCGCACAATGCCCTGACCGGTGGGATTCCTCCGGGGCTCTTTCAGCTCAAGAATCTCACCAAGCTGCTCTTGATTTCTAATGATATTTCTGGTATGATACCTCCGGAAATTGGTAATTGCAGTTCTCTGGTGCGTCTTCGGCTTGGGAACAACCGTATTGCTGGTGGGATTCCTAAAGAAGTAGGAAACCTTAAGAATCTGAATTTTCTTGATTTTTCTGGGAACCGTCTTTCCGGGAAGGTGCCTAATGAGCTCGGGGAATGCATGGAGCTGCAAATGATAGACCTGAGCAACAACACCGTGGAAGGTCCCCTTGCTGAGTCACTATCGTCCCTCTCGGGCCTCCAAGTCTTGGATGTTTCCATCAACAGGATCACAGGCCCAATACCTGCGAGCTTTGGACGTCTCATTTCACTAAACAAGCTTATACTCAACCAGAATTCATTCTCAGGCTCTGTTCCTTCTGAACTTGGTCTGTGTTCGAGGTTGCAGTTGCTGGATCTTAGCAGCAATGAGCTAACAGGAAGCATACCGCTGGAACTGGGCAGAATCGAGGCGCTTGAGATTGCTCTTAACCTCAGCTGGAACGGCCTCACCGGGCCAATTCCAGTACAGATGTCTTCTCTGAGTAAGTTGTCGATCTTGGACCTTTCGCATAACAAGCTTCAGGGAAGTCTCAGTCCACTGGCTTCCCTTGAAAATCTTGTGTCACTCAACATCTCCTATAACAACTTCTCTGGCTATCTTCCCGATACAAAGCTTTTCCGACAACTCTCAAGCAATGATCTTGTTGGAAATGAAGGCCTTTGTTCCTCAAGCCATGCCTCTTGCTTCTTGAATGCTAGTGATGGGAAAGAAATAATGGGTAAAGATGAAGACATCAGCCGTTCACGGAAGCTGAGACTAGCAATCGCCCTGTTGATTACGTTGACAGTGGCTATGGTAGTGATGGGTATATTTGCAGTTATCCGGGCCCGAAGAACGATGAAGGATGATGACGAATCAGAGTTAGGAGATTCTTGGCCATGGCAATTCACCCCTTTCCAAAAGCTAAATTTCTCGGTGGATCAGGTGCTTAAGTGCCTAGTGGATACCAATGTGATCGGAAAAGGGTGTTCTGGGGTCGTCTATCGAGCTGATATGGATAATGGGGAAGTGATTGCCGTGAAGAAGTTGTGGCCCACGACCAAAGCCCCCGCTTGTTCATTTGATGATGAGAAAAGTGGGGTCCGTGATTCGTTCTCGGCAGAGGTGAGAACACTTGGTTCGATCCGTCACAAGAACATTGTGAGATTCTTGGGTTGTTGCTGGAACAGGAACACTAGATTGCTCATGTATGACTATATGCCGAACGGGAGCTTGGGCAGACTCCTGCATGAGAGGACCGGGAATTCACTGGATTGGGAACTCCGGTACCAAATACTGATCGGGGCGGCGCAAGGGCTGGCTTATTTGCACCACGACTGCATACCTCCGATTGTTCACCGAGACATCAAAGCAAATAATATCCTCATAGGCCTAGAGTTTGAGCCGTACATCGCCGATTTTGGCCTGGCCAAGCTTGTGGATGATGGTGATTTTGCTCGGTCCTCAAATACGGTTGCTGGCTCTTATGGATACATTGCTCCAGGTCAGCTTGTCTATTACACATGACCCATTGTTCTCTTTATTGCTCTGCGTCAAACTTTTTGTTTCTTTCCAAGCATTTTTCTTTAAGCATCTGATCCGAGCTTCATTCGAGTTTAATTGAGTTTTCAATGGCTGGTACAATATTTTCGAGATTGATCTGGCCCTGTTGTATCTATGATAGAGTATGGCTACATGATGAAGATAACAGAGAAGAGTGACGTATACAGCTATGGCGTAGTGGTATTGGAAGTCTTGACGGGGAAGCAACCAATAGATCCGACCATTCCGGATGGCCTTCACATTGTGGATTGGGTCAGACGAAAGAGAGGGGGCACCGGATTGCTCGATCAGAATCTGCTGTCCCGGCCCGAATCCGAAGTGGAAGAGATGAGGCAAGTGCTAGGCATCGCATTGCTGTGCGTAAATCCATCCCCCGATGAGAGGCCGACCATGAAGGACGTTGCCGCGATGCTCAAGGAGATCAAACACGAAAGAGAGGAATTTGCCAAGGTTGACGTTCTCCTTAAGGGGACTCAAGCGACTGACAGTCATGGAAACAGAAAGAGCGTCTGCGTCCCGGCAACCTCGTCCTCGAAGCCGGTGAGCTTGTACCCAAAGAGCAATAACACAAGCTTCTCAGCTTCGTCACTACTCTACTCGTCCTCGCTGTCCAGTGCCGGGTTATAACGTTTGGTGTTTTTCATGTAAAGGAAAGGAGGGTCATTTGTTGGAAGTAGATGCATAAGAGTAGAAGTGCCAAAGAGTCGGATCGAGTTGGCATTTTGATGTTTCATCAGATGTAGAGTACCGCATGCACTTGACAAGTAACAGACAGGTGAATTTGGTTCCTGCAAAAAAAAAATAAAAATTGAATTGCAAAATTTGTGGACATAATCTCACAAACAATCTATTAAATCTGGTCAATTATCAAAGAGTCATAGACCTATCCTTTGCAAATCTCATGTTTGAAGAACAATTTCTTAAAAATCATTGCTTTTATTGTGAATTTTTTCATTATCGATGATAATTTATGAGCAAGTATTTGTGCAAAACAGCATTTTTCGTTTATTCTTTTTTTTTTAAGCAACGCGATCATATTTAGGATGATATTTTTCAAAAAGGTGGCATTTGGTTATTGCATGTATAGATGAAAAAAACTTTTGAAAACAAGGGTTTTGGGATTGACAGAAAAGTCTTTTACGATTTTTTTTAAGGAAATATTCGTATGCTTAAGTAAGTAAAGGACAAAGAAACGCGAGAGAATTGAGATGATAACTTTATATATATTCAGAAGAAACCACAATTTTGCAATTACAAACGCCTATTGAATCTATTTGGGTTTTCGTCCAAAAATTTAAAAAATCTATTTGGGTCACCTATCGTTGGGTGCTTGAGTGATCCGGGTCGGAGTCAGCCCCATATGCGCTTCATGGTTGGGCTGGTCTCCATGGGATTTCTAGAGTGGGCTGATTTGGGCTCTTTACCGCTTTTCGTCGGTTAACATGTCCAAGACAATTCCATGGTGACGAAAACCCAACAAACCAAGAGAAAGTTTGGTATCGTCAATTAGCATGTCCTGCCTCTCGCCTTCTTCCAAAAGCTTAATCGTACGCTCACCCCCCCAACTTTGCTCACCACGCCCCACTGCAAAGGTTCCGATCCACGCCAGGGGCACGGCTCGGTGCAGAGTCGCGGTTTCTCTCTCCCTCTCGCCTTCTTCCAAAACCCTAATCTTACGTGCGCACCCCAACTTTGCTCACAACCCCCCACTGCAAACCCCACCAACCGTTCCCTCCTATGGCCGCCGCTCCTAGTTCTGATTGATTTTTACACGACGGCGCAGAGAATGCGAAGAAGACTACGCGGCGGCAGTTCGCCGCCGTCGGCATCCGTGGTGAACAGGAAACTCCTTTCCCGGCGACTAGGGTCGTACAAGCACGATTGCTCCACCGTGGAGGACCTCGTCAAGCGACTCTGCACGGACTTTCCTGAGTACCGACGAATCAACCGACACCCCTTCGCAAACGCCGTTCGGGAAGTCCTAGAGTCATTGAATGAGAAGGAGCGAAAGAAGCGGCAGCAGTTGCGGTCGCCGAGCTCCCTTGAGGGCAGCGACGATGACGAGCACGAGCTCGGAAGAGTCGATTCCTCGAGAAAGAAGTCGAGGAGGACGGACGTGATGGAGGACAGGTTGCAGCGGTTCGAGAACGATTACATTAGGAGGAAACGACCGCGGAGCTGCCAGGAGGTTTCGTCGACTGAGCCGGACGATGACGATGATGAAGGTGAAGAAGACGGTGCTGTATCGACGTCGGAGGATGCGATTTACGAGCAGAAAATGGAGCCGGAGTTCGACTTGATGAAATCCATGCTCCGAGGGAGCTACGTCAGCGAGGCGAAGCGTAATAAAGCTAAGCAAGACGAGAAAGATCAACAAGAGAAGAATATTGAGGTAGAGGTTGCGACTACGAAGCCTAGGAGAGTGATTGATATGACGAATGCGGGTGATGCGAAGGCGGAAGTGGAAGTGAAGGGCTTAGGTTCAGCTTGGAATGAGAGGGTGACGGTGAAGGGGAAGGAAGGGCCGAGGTTTAGGGATTTGGGAGGGATGAAGGAAGTCTTGGAAGAGCTGAAAATGGAGGTGATTGTGCCATTGTATCACCCTCAGCTTCCGAGGATGCTCGGGGTTAGTCCGATGGCGGGGATTTTGTTGCACGGACCGCCTGGTTGCGGCAAGACCAAGTTAGCCCATGCCATCGCCAATGAGACTGGCGTTCCCTTTTACAAGATTTCCGCGACTGAAATAGTTTCCGGCGTCTCTGGTATATCCGTTTTTTCCTTCTTGTGGATGATCATTTTGATTCTACAGCTGTCTATCGTGTTTTGTCTATTCTGAATTTATTGGTTAAGTACGTAAAAATCATTAGTATCAGGTGGCCATTGGCCCTATGTTTGTGTTCTCTCTGAACTCGTGATGTCTGATCAATGCTTATGTTTGTGCTTGCTTCTGTTACCAACTCAATGTCCTCTCTATTTCCATTGAGCCGTTCCCTTTTTCTTTTGCTTTATGTAGATATTCAATGGATAAACCTTGTAGCATGGTATGGTCAATATGTTTAGCCCATCAAACAACACTGCCTTTAAAATGAGCTGCTCGCTTTAGCATCTGATGGCGCAAAAAGGAGTGATCTTTTTGTTACATGCCATCACTACCAACTTACATCTTGCTATCCTTGGTGCAAACATGAAAAGCTCCATTATTTATCTTGAATGGCTGAAATTCTAGGTGCATCAGAAGAAAACATCCGGGACCTCTTTTTGAAAGCACACAAGACAGCACCTTCAATTGTCTTCATTGATGAGATTGATGCAATCGCCTCGAAGCGAGAAAATCTTCAGAGGGAAATGGAGAGACGGATTGTGACACAATTGATGACTTGTATGGATGAATCGCACAGACCAGGAAAATCAACTGATAAGAATGCAGACACGGAGAGCTCTAATATGAAGCCCGGGTATGTTCTTGTGATTGGCGCAACCAATAGGCCTGATGCTGTTGACCCTGCATTAAGGAGGCCTGGACGCTTTGATCGTGAGATTGGTTTAGGCGTTCCAGACGAAAATGCCAGGGTTGAGATCCTTTCAGTGATCACACGTACCCTTAAACTCGAGGGATCTTTTAATTTTCTTAAAATAGCAAGATCTACTCCTGGCTTTGTTGGTGCAGACTTGGCAGCGCTTGCTAACAAGGCTGTTAACCTTGCCATGAAGAGAATTTTGGATGAAAGAAAACTTGAATTATCTAAAAATTCTATGGAGGTAAATTGTATTGATGAATGGTGGCTGCAACCTTGGATACCTGAGGAAATGGAGAAGCTCGCTATTAGTATGGCTGATTTTGAGGTGATGAGTTACTCTTCTCTGTTTAGACTTTGTATTTTCGAAATCAGGCTTGCTTTTATTTGGAAATGTTTATAAAATATATGGACATTCTTAATAAGCTTGTCATTGCTAAATGTGCTTTAGTCTGAAGAGCAAACGACGTAATTGTCACATCAGCTTGACATTCCTTCTTGGAGATTGAGATTGAAATGTTTTATTCCGTTGTTCGTGGTTTTTATTGTTGGACACAATTTTATTTTCTATTGACAATTTTGCTGGTTCTGTTGTCTGATCATCCTTCTTGATCTGCATTTATATATGGTCTACTTTCAGGAGGCATTGAAAATGATCCAACCCTCTTCTAGAAGGGAGGGATTTTCTGCAATCCCCAATGTTAAATGGGAGGATGTCGGAGGTCTTGACTCTTTGAGGCAGGCATTTGACCGGTATATTGTTAGACGTATAAAATATCCTGAGGAGTATGAGGTAATTGACAAACAATTTGTGTTTCCATAACAGTATTATTAGTCTGTTACAGTAGTTGTCTTCAGTCAGCACAAGTGAAAATCAGATTAGTGGAAGGGTCCTTTATAAAGCAGAGGGAAGTTTTTCTCTAGCAAATTCTTCAGGCTAGTAATTGGGAATGTGGACTACTTGATGCATTGTATTTAGTTTAACCATGATCCAAATATTCGTCTCTGTTTAAGGGACGAGCAGGCCAATGAATACTTGAGGCGCATAGGTGTTGTTAGTACCATCAGCCATCTGTCCTTAGGATCCCTGGGCATGTGGCTCTGAAGTTGCAAGTCTGGGGGACTATCTGCCACTAATAAACTACTAAACAGCACAGTTTCCGTGAGGTGTGGTTGAGTTTAATGTCAATCAGGAAGCCCAGAGGATGAGCCTTGCTAGTTTGCTTTGTGAAAATTTTGGTCTAGCAACTAAGCTCGAGGGATGCAGCATTTTTATGGTTCGGTTGACCATTAAAAATTGCTTTCTTATCCTTACCAAAAAAAAAAAAAGTTGCTTTCTTATTATGGCAATGCCAACCTTATATTAGTTTGCCTCTCTTTCAAGTTATCGGCCTTTGGATTTTTGCTTAATGTGAAGTAGTGCTGCCTCATCATCTTCCATTGGTTCTTTGTGTTTCCATTTTATTACAATCTCTGTTTGTGGATTTGGTTTTCAGGAGTTTGGAGTGGATCTAGAGACAGGGTTTCTGCTTTTTGGGCCTCCGGGTTGTGGTAAAACTCTGATTGCCAAGGCAATTGCCAATGAGGCAGGAGCTAACTTTATTCACATCAAGGCAAGTTTCTTTAGTTTTCTGTTCATCAGTTATTTCATCTGTAATTATTTTGGGGAAGTTCTGCATTTTTTCTCTTTCATATCCTGTGTGACTTGAAAGTCTGATTTTTATGAGTTTCTTGATTGTTTAGGGCCCTGAGCTATTGAACAAGTATGTTGGAGAAAGTGAGCTGGCAATTCGAACATTGTTTAGCCGTGCTAGGACTTGTGCGCCATGCATACTTTTCTTTGATGAGGTTTGTGAGACTCATTGTGGCTGTCTAATTTTGTTTTTTCTTTTGGAACTTGTAACTTTGGACAGACATAATTGTCCATTAGTAAGCTTGGCTTTTCTTATTTCGATCGTTGCGAAAGTTTTCCCTGCAGAAGGAACAGTTAAGTTCTACTTGAGGATTCACTGCTATACTTGAAGAGATGAAAATGTGTGTCATTTTATCAACCTTAGAAAGATAAGCGTCTTCTCTTTTGACCTGTCTTTTTTTTTTTTTTGGGGGGGGGGGGGGGGTGGGGGTGGGGGAGGGGGGATGTGTTTTTGCCTGTAGTGCTGAGGGAAGGGGTTGGTGTTTCACCGTCAAACTCAATTAATGTTTAGAACAGGAATGGGGAGGCTCGATCGAGAGAAGTCGGTGAGTAATCAGGGAAATGCGGGAGGGATAGAGGGGAGAAAAAATTTGATAGGTTGTTTGGTCAGTCTCTGATCAGAATGCATATTTCGGATTTGATTTTGAGGTGTTCCTTAGTTTGTTGTCTGATGACCAGTTATAACTGACATGACTAACAGTTAAGGGGGGGCTGGCCTGGCCCCCACTCCTCACGCTGTTCTTGTCCATGTGCATGGCTCCGTAGTTCTTCGCTGGCCTTTATGGTGCCTCATTACAAGAAGCCTCTCTACCTCTTTCTCTCTTAAACCTCTTCTTTATTTCTTGCCTTTGTCTTGTACAAGATGTATTTACAAATAATCTGTAGTTAAAAGGTTGTGTATTGTCGTTTTTGCCTGTAGTGCTGAAGGGATATTGCTTCTTTAGTGCTGACTGCCAAATGCTGAGAAGGAACATTATGGTGTCCTTTGCAGCTTGTAATTTGTTGGCAAGTGAAAATGGAAGTTTTTTTCCCCCACTTGATCTTTGACAAAACTCGGTGAATCTAAACAGAAGTTGCAGAACCGATTTACTTCGTGCAACTACCATCGTTTTACTTCTTGGTTTTTTTATGGCAATTGGAGCCTGAAACTCATGGAAATGCCATCTATGTCCTCAAAGCTAACTACTTTTTAGCCATGAAACACCGAAGTGAAATAGACTGTGTTGTCATTGTAGCTTAGTTGTTTGAATTCCTTGGTCGTGCATTTGCTTAGGGTGCGCATGAAAACACTTCTCACCCGAGAAGTGCTTTTAGCCGGGAAATGGATTTTTCAGCTTTTAGTTTGGAGCGAAAGTTGGATTTTCAGCTCCTGCTTCAAAAGTTGATTTCTGATAGAGAAATGCGTTTGACAACGATCAAAGAAGAAATTATTCGAAATATTATTAAAAAAATGTTCGATGGTGGTGATCGGCGGCCGGTCGGCGACCGCCACCGGCGGGCCATGCGAGAATGACTTCTCGAATTTCTGAAAATCGGTCAAAAATCTTGCAAGAAGTAGAAAATCCTACCAGAAGTCAATTTTTTTACCAAACGGCTTTCTACTTTAGATTGGGTTTTACCAAACACATTTCCCTACCAGAATGACTTCTGGCAGGGAAATGGGAAAAAAGGTGTTGTCATGCAGCACCTTAGTCATGTTATAATTGATACTTTTATCTGCAGGTGGATGCTTTAACAAAGCAGCGTGGCACAGAAGGTGGATGGGTCGTCGAGCGACTGTTGAATCAGGTCAGTGTCTTGATTAAAATGGAGGAGTGTCTTTTAGTCTATAACCCTTATCTTATCCAGTAAAATAGAATGGGTACAACTTTCTGTGCAGCTGCTTATAGAGCTAGATGGTGCAGATCATCGACGTGGTGTTTTCGTGATTGGGGCCACAAATAGGTCTGATTTATAGTTACAGGCTTAGGTTGTCTCCATGTCGGGTACTTTGCTAACTTATCTTGGAATTGCATACTTTTGGCAGAATTGAGGTTATAGACAGTGCTCTCTTGCGTCCTGGAAGGTTTGGAAAACTTCATTATGTTCGCTTGCCAAGCGCTGATGAGCGTGGTTTGATTTTGAAAGCTCTAGGTAGGAAGAAGCCTGTTGATGCTGGTGTGGATTTAGATGCCATTGGGCGGATGGACGCCTGTCAGAATCTAAGTGGCGCTGATCTTGCTGCACTGGTTTGTCTATTTCATTATGCTTCTTTCATTTTATCATTGTTGAAGAATAATTATGCATATTGAAGATTTTCTTGTTAGAGAATATTCTCGGAGATAATTCTTGATATTAGGGATATGATTGGATATGTGATTTCCTATGATTCTGCTAGATTAGCTATTTCCTTTCATATGCAAATTATATTGATTATAAATACTCTTCTCCAATGAAGTGTAATATCGAGCTGATTGAGAAAAGAAGTAGCTTTTCTTGATTCTTTCTTCCTTTCTTGATTCTTTTTTCCTCTCTTGAAGATCTTACGTTGTTTCACATGGTATCAGAGTGGGAAGTCCCGAGTTCAAATCTTTTCAGGCCCCTATTTGCCCCCTTTAATGAATTTTGTCCATGCTTAGTACTGGGCAAAAGATCAGGCTAAGCATGAGGGGAAGTGTTAAAATATATAAATATTAAATCACGCATTCTTCTAACAGCTTAAGCTTTTAGAGTAGTTGGCTGTGGTCCTACTAAATCTTTCAATCATTATCATTTAGCATCATTAGGTTGACAATCACATCAATACTCTCTCTGTCTCTCTCTCTCTCTCGTAATGACAACTTGAACAACATTTTATGCGGTTGGAGATAACTTGAACATTCACCAATTTCATTTCCAATAATTTTAGGTCAATGAAGCTGCAATGCTTGCTCTCGAAGAGAAGTTGACTTCATCGGGTCAGCATTCGGATTCTTCATGCACCATAAAGGCAGCTCATTTTGAGCAGGCACTAACTAAAATTTCTCCCTCTGTATCAAAGATGGTTGGTTCTCGCAGTCATCACACGACTTGAATGCCAGGTTCTTCGAATTACTTTCATCTGAACTTCTAATCGCCCTTCCTTTTTCATCTGAGCAGGACATACGAGTTTATGAGAAATTGGCCAAGGAATTAAATGCGGCATGAGATGGAGCGGTATTTGAAGTTTGTCGGCAGGCGACTGCAGTTTTGATCAATATCTATGGGAGACCTACATTTGATCCATCGGAAATATTTCTATTATTTCTGTATCTGCAATTCAATAACGATGGACACTGTTATGTCCCTCAACCACTGGATCATCACGCAATCTTTATTGACTGCAATCGGTATAGGAGTGCGTGTTTTGAGACGTACCTGGATCTTGGATGGGGTCAAAACTAGACAGTGGAGCTGTTGCAGATGGAAGAGGAATCACCCTTATTGTTTGGTTATTGGTGGGTGTCGGTGTCAAGAACACAGAGAGCTCAAGAACCAAGTCGTCAATATGGGAATTGGTAATTCACTTCCATCCACTACCTTTCGTATTCAGAAGTTTTCTTAGCCGCAGGGTCTGAGTTGTGAATGGCACAAGCTCTGTCCTGTCTCGATCATAGGCAGGGTATTAAGGCTCGGTCCTTGGCCTTGCCCGCGTGTTGATCAGGTCTAGTTTCGACCTACAAGACATGTCTGCCACATCTTTTCAGTTCTCTGGGGAGCCTCGATCAGAATTGATCTTGCAATATGCTATGGTCTAGCGCTTTTCCTTTTGTTGGGATTTTGATGCTGAACTTGCTAAATAATCCAAACTTTTTCACATTGCAGCACTACAAGACATCTGGCCCGGAATTGAGAATATTGTCGCTAGCAGATGCAATTACATGCTGCATTGCCGCAAGGGACGCCTTATGAAAGCAAGCGCAACTTCCCGCTCGCCTATTCCCACTCCGGATGTTGCTTTTGCGCACTACTTTTTAGATAGTCTGAAATGCAGAGAATGCCGAGTGCTGGGGAAAGGTTAATATGTTCAAAGTAATGTTAGAATCTCGCTGTTGCTGTGAGGTATCGCTGCAGTGCAAATTATGGCCGTGGGAGAGCATGATGTTCTGTGTGGTGATAATGTGTTTTACCTCTGAAAGAGATTTAGTTGGTAACTGCAAATCATGTACGTGCCTAATGGGCTTGTTCCACACATCTAGGGATAAGGACTTAGCAAGGTTCCGAGAGTACTGGTCTTCCGGTTAATTTGAAAATTCTCAGCGAAATGCGCATGTGAGGCCCGTGTAGCCCAATAAGAAGATGGGCCTGACTGGAAAATTCAGGCTGGCCCAGAACAACAAACCCGGCACGAGCAATGAAAAACTCTCGGCCCAACGATGCCGAGATGGAAAGCGGCCCGCGGACGCGTCTGGCTAGCGGAAAGCGGGCCCCACCTCGGAGAGAGAGACTGTAAGAGAGACGGGGCCACTCGCTCTGCATTTACTTCACAGCGTAGCAAACTCCCGCGCGTTAGGCCGACGCTAGACGTTAGGCTCGTCACAAGGCCGTGACATTATCCTTCCTTATTTTAAGCCCAGCGGTTGTAACTAAAATTATCTCTAAAAACTCCTCTCTAAATTCTTTCGTTTCGTCAGCTCGACTCGCTCCCGTACCCTCATTTCAGTACCGTCAGATTTTTTAGAACATGTGATGGAAGGACCAAATTAGGGGGAAAAGATAAGAAAAATTAGTAAGCCTTTTTTTTTTGGTCAAAAGAAAAATTAGTAAGCTTGAGTTGCTAGGTAAGAGACCGGTTTGTTGCTTCATTTTTTAAACTGTCAACACTTGAAAAACTGATTTTTCGACTGAAACGCAAAAATCACTGATCAAGAATCTTCTCTAAACTGAAACAATGGGGCAATTCATAGGGATAATATGGATCGGTCTCTTCGTACTGGAGCATTCGATAAATACAACTGTATATGGTAATCATAATCCCGACAACGAAAAGGGTAAAAAAAAAAACAAAAAGAAGAAGAGACCGTTCAGGCACAATTAGAAGGCAAAATGCCAATAAGAGAGGTAATTTGTATGAATTTCTCAGAGTCAAAAACAAAGTAAAAATGGCGAGATCACGTGTTGACGGAACTCCCCAGAAATTGCGGGTAGTGATACAGGGCAATTCTGTTCATTTCTACGACTTGATTGACAGGATGGTTGTAGTTAGAAACAAGGCTTCTTTCCCAATTGGTAAAATGTCCATCTGCCTGTCCATGGAAGTTGTGTAGTCGATAATTAGGACAACTGTAGCATTTAGAGAGCCGAAACTGTGGCGCTATTGTCAATTGACTTTGCCTCTGTTCATTTACCATGAGATGCACGCAGATGAAAATTGCAATGGAAACTATTTCAGCTAAGTTAGTGAACCCAAGAAGCATAAACCTACAGCAAACAGCACTTTGTTTTTACTATTGCTTATTGATTATCCACCAAATTATAAGCATCTAAATAAGAGGCCTCCTCCTGTTATCTTTCGCACGCCGTTAATCTTTGGAGGAAAAGTGGATCCAGCACACTTAAAGCACCATAGTATATAAAACAGAAATACTCGTATACAATAAAGCATGCACATTGAAACTTAGACGATTAAAACCAAGGAAATGCTTACCCATCCACTCTTTTTAAGCCATCAAAAGCAGAGATCATATGCTCGCATATTTCCATCAAGGAGGGGTCTACGACATCTCCATTTGGCTTCAGAGCACCTTCAGCAGAATGAGACTTGCAAGAAAGAGCCAACTGGGCCTGAAGGATATCCATGAGAATAATGAAAAATAAACAAATATAATGCAGACCTCAAGACATCTGTAGCGCATATTTAGATCATATCCTTCATCTGGAAAGCATGAGTTAGGACTGGACTGTTTCTGCACCAACCTTCTTCACAATGCTTCTCAAGCTACTCCCGTTTGAGAGGCACTTCAAAAGTCCACCAAATGTTGGATCGTCGGTATAATCACTTGATCTTCGAGTACGAACAGAAGGCTGTTGATCGGGGGGAAAGAAAAGGGCATGCAGCCATCATGGATGACACAAGTTATTCATCCCTTAATTTATCAACGTATAAAGCATGTCCAATGAAAACTTCCATCGAGGAAAAATAGAAACACTTCATCAAAGAAATGGCAGAAATCCTATGGTCTAATTCAAACCTTGGCAGTGTACTTAGAGAGATACTGCAAGATAAGCTCCAGCTTCCATTTTGGTTGACTAAAAACCTGAAATCAATTCATGAGAACTCAATCTTCTAACAACCACTAAATTTAAAATGTTGCTATAGAGACATATGAACTGTAGTATCAGGACATAAAATATTAGGACATTCAGATAAACCATCCTCAAGTTTCCTCTAACCATACTTTGCATCCTCTGTTTTGAAATCTACATGTCTCCTACACTTTGCATTTCAAAGTTTCAAACTAATCTACTCTGCACCTCACATTTGCTTATGGTGTTAGACCCCAAGGTGTCAAGTTTAGGTCCTTTCAAATCTCTTGTGTGAAAGAGTAAATTTTTAAAAACAAGAAGAGTAAATTTTGAAACTAGAGGGTGCAACCTGTAGATTTAAAATTAGAAAGTTCATAATTTTGTTTTCAATTGTACCCAGAACTTTTCATGAATGTGAGTCTATATACATCCAATAAAGAAGAAATAAAACAATATTTGTCTCGCCGCAAGTTTTATGATTTTTTCGTTTTCTAGTAGATAAGAAAGTTCCGGACCATTCTTAGTAAGGAAACATTTGATTTCAAAACATTGATTGTGCATATCACGGGACTGCATCAGAAAGTGCAACATTTCTATTTTTAATTTCTTAACAAGTACCCTTTTGGACAAAATCCTTCTTCAGAAAGTTTGAGAGCTCTAGCCCCCCAACTCTGCCACACACCAAAGAAGGAAAAGAACAAACAACACCCACAATACCACCCCAAATATGTCCTCTAAGTGAGAGGTAGAGACACTCCTATATTGGTACCTGAAGATATGGAGACAGGATCTCATCATTGTATGCCAGTTCATCTAGTATTATCTCCAGCAATGGAGTTCTGCACTGAATCCAATGTTTAATGCATTCTCAACAGGTAAAGGGAATTACTAACCACGGGGGTTTATAAGGTGATTAAAACTGGGAAACATGTACCTAAATCCATCAGCTCTTGTAGTGCAGCCTTTCTTATCTGCTTGGTTTTTCAACACATCAAGCTCTATAATCTAAAAGAACACAAGTCCGCACCTCAAGAAGAAAGCATTGCATTAAGTCCCCATATAGTCAAACGAAAATCACCATTGTCATAAGTTTCTGCATAGCCGTGCAAGTATTGTCCACAACATCAAGTGAAGCAATTACCAAAGAAGTGTCACAAACTTTGGATGACTTGGCCTCAGAAAACTCTGGAAGTATAAGTTCGTTACCAAATCCAGTGCAAAGTTGCCACAACCCACACAAAGCAGATGGGCAATCCTTCATCAAGTTCTTGTAGCTGAATCTTCTTGAGCACGACACAGACGGCAATGCACAATAATTGACCATCCTTGTACAAGATTTTACAAGATAACATCGCTTCCCCTACCAATACTGCATTGTCGAACAGATGATTTTTTTTTTCTCTAAAAGACAAATTAGAATATGTGAAAATGAAGACATTGCTATTGTTGTCATAAGAATTAGTAATTTTAGCAGATATTGGAAATACCAAAAGCATGCTCAGCAAAGACTCCCTTATGACAGTCCAATCCATGGTTTCTGCAATACCGTGTAGCCTCTTAAACCTTCATTGTGGGGCAAAAATGCAAATATTAATGGCATTAGGATGAGACACGACGTCTTATCTTTATAAAAATTGCTGTGAGATGAAAAATCTCCTTCAAGAAAATTGATGAGATACTAGAGCAACAACATATTCCTCAGAGACTGTCGTCAAAGAGGACAAGAAAAACCAATATTTCAAGATGTCATTCAAGCTATAGAGAACCTGATATATGCAAAATGCAAGGACAATCTTTTATACAGAAATATATTCGGAGTAGTGCCATAGAGAACAAAAATTAATTGGTGTCTGGCATAAACAGCTGAGCGGATTGAGGAGTCAGCATACTGGAAAAGATATAAGTATTTAAGAGACATAGCAGTGTAGTGTGGCTGTTATCAAATAAATTCTAATAGGAGACATTAACCAGAAAGAGTGTACTTGTGTCATTAGGGTCATGTTGGACTAATTACCTTCATTGTCCATTTTTAACCAGAGTTTCTTAACAGTCACTAGCGTAATTTTCAGATGGTAGAAGAGGAAAGAAGTTCTTGATCACTTGTAAATTCATCTTTAGCTCAACTTACTGCTTCAGCTTTTAATTTTGCACACAAAAGTTCCACCAGAAAGAGGGTTTCAAGAAGTAAAATGCTTAAAGAGTTAACAAGTAGATACACAATGTAAAATAGATGAAGCTTTTCCTTTTCGTTGCTTTTGTTTTCCAGCTTTATTGAAATAAGTTAATTTAATATGAGCAGCAGATGGATATATTTCACAGTTCATACTCTTCCCAACATGGAAGGGTGGATAGACATATCAATAAATGGAACTTTTTATGCATGCTATACCAACATGCATACCATCTATTCACCAAAGCAAGAGAGTTCTGTTTAGTTGACATAGCACTGAAAATAAAATAGATAAGCAGACCTCGATTTCAACTACTTGGTGGTTTGTCCCATCCACCAGTGAAAATAGGCCTTGTATCAGAGATCAAAGCCCTGCAGTGATGGATCGAAGAGCTTTGACTAACTATGGCAAGGTTTATGGAACACTTGAGAAGAAACTTACAAACACCAGTAAGGTTAACCAAAAACAAGCCCAATCACCACCAAGAATTGTGATAAAAGAACTCACATTTGCTAACATCTATCATCTCCATGAAACATGAAAAAAATGCTTTATTCTTCTTAGTTCGTCCAAGGATTTAGAGTAAGAGAAATGCAAAAACAGAAGGAATGATTGCCATTATGTCCATCCAACCAGAAACTGGTTGTTATGAAAAATTGGAACATAGTCATATATCTATAGCCAGCTAGCAGTTTTAAGCTATCACATTCATACACATGTTTACACGATGACCTAGTAAATCTACCATTAAATGCATTTCAGTTCACAAGCGGGTAGCATGACTAATCGCCATTAGCGCCTCAAACCCAGAAAGTGTTGAGAGCAGAGAGCAACAATACAAAAGGATTGTTACTACTGCAAGCAAAGAATGCATAACTTTCAAATCAATCAATTCCAGAGTAATGAAAAGGAAACGGATTAACCAGCATACACAAATTACATCATTCTAAAGTATTATAAAATGAATTTACGAAATACGTCTCAAATTAAACTCACGGAGGGGTCAAGTGGCCCACGAGGGTTTTCATTCCCGGCTGCTCTCCCACTTGTAGCACTGTCTGAACTGAGAGACAAGGGGGACCAATCCTGTTATAGAGGTGTTGCCTTATCAATGTGTGTTGTGTGTGTGTTGGGGGGGAGGGGTCGAGGGAGAGAGAGAGAGACTACTACCTCTTTTAGCACGTCAAGCTCAGGTCGAGCAGCTGAAGATGATTCGGATGTACCTCCAGCAGATGAACACATGCGAGGATGGCACTTCAAATAGAGCAAATTCAGAACTTTGGTCATCCGAACCGAGTACACCAATAGACAGAGCGGTCATTTACCTTTTCCAACTCGTTAAGAAGTTGGAAACTCCCCGTGATAGATTGCAATGATTCACCCGTCCTGAGAATCCGGAAGATAGCCTCCAACATTTTGCTATCGCCGTCAAATGAAAAGAAACTCGCAATCAACTTAATGGGCAGCCAAAAACAAAGCATCACATTGACAGAAAACCTCTGGTACTCGTGAAAGGTAACGAGCCACGCAAATGTAGTGCAAAGAAAGAAACCAAGCTGAACGACACACCAGACAGGATCAATGGGTGACCGCGAAGGACTAAAGTCTTGACAGTCGAGCTTAGCTTAACATTAACACGTTCGAGATCTCAATTTCAACATCCAGCACAAAGACAATCACAGAGAGGGAGAGACAGAGACAGAGAGATCAAATGGGAGATTACTTGGTCGGAGGAGTTCCAGTTTCTGCAACGACGGAGGCGTCGCGGACTGCTTCGAGGAAAGCGATGCCTAAATTTTTTTCAATTTCCCAGAAACGAACAATCACAATCATCAACACTGAAGCTCGCACGCGAAGTCGAAACAAAAAAATGCCGCCGATTTCCAAAAGGTGGAATCGTCAATCCAAACAAAAGAAAGGCGTGAGCTCTTCCGGAAGAGAATACGTACGATCGTCGTGAGAGTAGCGAGGGTCGCTGGACTCGAAAGCATCGAGGATCGCCAAGGTGTTCTCTTCGACGCCCGCTTTTAGCCTGACGCTTCTTCTGACGCTACCATCAGTGGCCTTGTCTCTCGCCATTGCCGTTCCCCTGAAGCTTCTGGTCTTCTTGCTTGCAGAGTCTTTCAAATCCTAAAAATTGCAGAGAGATGGGGACTGAAACTGATGACGGAAGCTTTTATGGTTTTCCCGCCATTGTTGCGTTGGGTTGGGCGTAGCCGCGTAGGAGAGGATGGAATCTCATCTACCTGAATTGTACCCCAAAGGGCCAAATAAAAACAATAAAAATAAAAATAAAAAGAAATAAAACATTTCCGTTGCTGGGACTTGGGTGAGAGACGAGTATACTAACCAACTAGACTACAACGGATTCTGATGAAATTCACACAAAATACGTAAATGAAGAAAAAACGAGGCCAACTGGAGGTTTCTCAAGCTTTTATTAAGAAGACACACGAACTCACGGTTCAGTTGTCACAAAAATTCATGAAAAATTTTGAAAATTGCCAAAATTAGGGTCGCCACGTTCAACTGGCCAACCCTGTTTTTCCCGTCCCTATTCTTTTTTAAAACGATAATTTTACCACTAAAAGGTAAATCGTATTTGAAAATTCTTGAAAATTTTAAAAAAATGTCGAAAATTAGAAAATGAGCCATTTCGACTAGCTGATCCTATTTTTCACATTTTGGACTCTCGATTCCTTCGAGAAATTATAGTTTTTTCCTTATTGGAAAATTATCTCCTATTTTGTTCGAAATTACGATTTTGCTCCTCATGAGTGAATCATCTTAAAATCATTCCTGAACTCTTTCTATTCCTATGCTTTGAATGTCACTTCTCTAAGCCAATAGGGCTATGCTAGGAATGCCATGCTTTGTATTCATGCGATTTTAAGCATGTTATGGATTCCTTGATCTGAGCATTTTAATTCATTGATTGTGATTGCTAGGTTAATTACTCATATGTGCCTGAACTCCTAGTTTTAGAATTCATACCCCAACTTTTCAGCATAAAAATCGCGATGTTAGAAAATTCATTCAACATAGGTACCGAAAGTACGCCAATTGCAACATTGGCATAACTAAGTCCCCGATCCCACTTCTCTAGTTCTCGCATAATCGAATATAAGCTCCCAAGTATTCAATAGGATTTTCCAATCATACCTTCCAGGAAATGATTGATGGCGACTTCGAGGCATGTATACATATGCACATGTCACTAAATCACTCTAAAAAGTTAACCTCGATTGTAATTCCTCCTCCGTTGCCATTTGGATAATGGGCCTTGGGAGGGTCCCGCGTCTGAAATCCATAGATAGCTGGACAATGACGACCCATTAGCCTACTTGAGCCCTTCCGTCCTCGAGAGGATTGCGACAAACCCATTTAGTTATTTATTGCATAAGAAAATGAATTATCCACCCCGACTCCTAAACAAAAATATTGATGCTGGGTAATTTTGCATTTAGACAATAGGGACATCAATGGAAAACAAGGACTTTGTTGCGACACAATATTCTAATATTTCTTATCGGTTGATGGAAGAAGAAGGGGAAAAAAAAAAGAAACAAAGGAACAATAAAAAATTTCAAACGAAATTAAAATAATATGTTGGATGGATCGAATTGGAATAATTGCAAAAGGTTGAGGGCAAAAAAAAGTCTAGAGCTGAATTGTCACAATTACAATAATTTTAAGACTTTTTGTGATAATTTTTCAAATGAAAGACTAGTTTTCATTAAAGTACATAACAATTAACAAAAAAACTACTTAGTAGAATGGATAAAATAACCATCTTCGATTGTTGTTGTATGAAACATATAAACCTTAGGTGTAATCTAGTAAATATGAGCTTGGAAACTGTTGGCACCAAAATAAAAACACAATTCCCGAGTGAGCATAGGAGTCACCAGCTCCCGAATCGAGTAAGTGTAGAATGCCAAATAGCTTCCCGACGATCGGTAAGTCAGCCCTAAGTATCAAGATCCCAATATTCGGGAAGTGAACATGAGAGTCACCATTTCCTGAATCGGGTAAGTGGAGCAACCAAATGGCTTTCCAAGGATCGGTAAATCAACCCTAAGTATCAAGATCTCGATATTCAGGAAGTAACCAGTAAGATGAACTTTCCCTGAAGTTTGGTAACTGAGTATGATTCAGTAATTTACCGAACAACACAGAGGATAATTGTCAAAAGTTTATGGATACAAGAGAAGTTATACATCATCAAAAGGCCATGATCATGAGGAGTTACAAATAGGAGATCAAAAAAATGGACCCGACTGGATCGTGGGCACGAACGTTAAAAGGATTCAAAACTCAAACTCATAGAGGCAGTTCATAACCAACTTTTGGCAGACAAGGCAGTGAAGAACGTGTGCAGAAAGGAAGATATTGAAGGCGCCAAGATTCAAGATTTCAAAATACAAAGATAACTGATTGAACGATTATCAGAGTCAAGGAAATACAAATATTGAGAAGAAAAGAAGAAGGAGATAGACGAACACACATCCAAAACAATTCAATTTCCTATGCAATTTAGCTTCCATTCCTTCACATTTCTTGTATCTTTACTTTTGGCAAGGCCATTTACTTTATCTGCAATTTACAAGCTTTCCTAGGAATATTGTAACTTAACTCAAATCCTTGCTGATCTCGAACGATCCATCTATCTTCATCCATTGTCATCTTTCATCATACTTCTTTGAGGATTTAGTCATAGAACTTTCTTAATAAAAATTGAAGAACGAATTTCGGTGAAATATTTTTCTTGTTGCAAAAACAAGCGAACATCTTTTTGATATGCCCGATGGAACATTCGCGATAAGATTTGAAGAAATGGTGAGAATCAGAAACCAACTGGAGACATTACTTGTTGACAATGTCAACAATTTTGATGATGGTACGTGATCAGAACATTCAACAGTCAATCAGGCTGGTGGAGAAGCCCATCGTAATGCCGACATACCACGACAATTAACAAAGGAACAGACTCATGCATTAGCACCCGACGCGGCGTTGGTGGCTACGTTAAAGAGGATGTTCGAGGAACAACAGAATGAACTTACCAACCACATGGTGCACCATGTGACTGATGTGATAAAGCCAATAGTGATCAATGCTATGAATGAGGTAATATCACGTCCAAGTTCATCTTCTCAAGTTCCAACTTTTTTCGCCAATTCTTTAGGCATCATGCCATATCCTTCTATGTCGGGACTTCCCAACACTGGGTATAATGGTAGTGGTGGATAGAATTTTCAATTGCCATTAAGGATCATCCCAACGCTAGAGAATCCGACAACAACAAACTTGGTAAACGGAATGAATGGTTATAATTTTCCATAGACCGCTTCCATTGAAGTTAATGTGGTGAACCCGATAGTTCAAAACCCACAACCAGTGTTGAACACACCACCACTACCACCACCAAACATCTAAAATCCTAAACCTATAAGGCCTCTTATAGCCCAGCCATATCCACACACAGTAGAGACTCCTCTCTACAGGTCACAACCACAACCACAACCATAGCCACCACCCATTAACTTCAATGTGGATTACCAAGGGGTGAACAGGCCTCAACAGGTTGATCTTAGGGGGCAAGACCTATGATTGGGTCAACAGAATGCAAGGCCTTGGAACCCAAACCAAGTAGCGGAGTTGGTGATACAATTGAGAGCCGAGAGAGGAGCCCCGAGACCTGTGTACAGGAAACCACATCTAGATTAGGTCGACACCATCCCATATCCAAAGGTTTCAAAACACCAGATTTTGTTGTGTTCACAAGAGAGGAAGACAAGTCCACTGTGGAACATGTGGGTCGTTTCTTAGCACAGTGTGATGAGGCTGGGACCAATGTGTATCTACGGTTGAGACTATCCCCATTGTCTCTATCTAATACAACATTCACTTAGTACACCAACTTGACTGCAAACTCGATCCAAACATGGGCTGAGATGGAAAGGCAATTCCACTCTCAATTTTACTGATCAGTGCCTGAGGTGACAGTTGCCGATCTTGCAAGGATGTACTAGTACAACACTGAGGCAACAAATCAGTTCATTGCTCGCTTTAAGAAGTCAAGGAACATATGCTTAACATCTCTAACTAAAAGGGAATTAACTGATCTAGCCTTCAATGGGTTGAAGTTCAACTTGAAAGAAAGGTTTGAGGGACAAGCCTTTGATGATCATCAAGCCTTTGATGATCTCTTTCAAATGAATGCTTGAGCGTCTAAGTATGAACACTTGCTGAAAGAGAAAGACAAGAAGCCGAGTAAAGATAACATGCAAATAGTGGCCTTGGCTAAAAGCTCTGAGTTCAGTGACCATGCTGAGGAAGAGAATGAGATTGCAGTGGCAACTGTGGTGCTTGAGAAACCATATGTATGTCCAGCTCTTAAACCAGCACGGCTGAGAGATGTATCCAAGTTTAAGGCCAAAGAGACGAACAATTACTCATTCTACATTTTCAAGTTGGATGAGATATTTGATTTGTTGTTGAAGGAAGGCATGATCAAATTGGCTGAAGATTAGGAAATTCCATCCAAATAGAACTAGGTTGGGAAGAGATATTGCAAGTGGCATCACTCCATGACTCATGATACAATGCATTGCATTGTCTTTAGAAAGACAATTCAAGAAGCAATCAGGCAAGGAAAGATTAAATTTGCTGAGGATAAAACCAAAGCTCTAATGGAAGTGGACATAGAGTCTTTCCCAAACATGATCAGCATGGTCATTGTTCATGAGTCATCGAGATATGATGATAGAAAACTCTGTGTTTGTTGCAAATAGGAACTGAGGAACCAGGATCAGGAAGTTCCTAGGTTTCAGTTCATGAGAGGAACTAGAGGAAGATACCGATCAGGATCTTTTGTTCACAGGCAAGGTAGACCACAGATAAGGTCAGAGGTGGTATCAAACCAATTCCTATCAGTTCAACCAACAAGACAAAAGGTTCAACAAAGACAGTTAATGTTAGATCTTGAAAGGAAAGTTACCGATCACCATTTGGTGACAAAGAAGTTTGAACTCAAGTTACCGAGTCAAGCCTCTTCGACTCAGAAGATTGAGAAGCAAGGCCAAAAGGATCAAGTAATCCCACCAAACCTTGAGAAGAAGAACAATTTTTAGCAAATATACAAGGAAGGAGATCCCAAATGAGGTTTACTTGGAGAACCTAGCAGGAAATTTGAGTATGCGGTGTACTATGGTAATTCACTTGATTATTCACCTCCATCATCGCCCATTGAACCATCTAGTTGCGGAGATGAGTTTTATGATCCTCCACCTGACCCAACTCCACAGGATGTTTGGAAGAAAAAGACTGTTAAGATTCCACACCACCATCCTAAGAACAAATGTTCGGTAGCAAGGCAACATGGTGAGGCATCTTACTGAACCATTAAGAGGCACTTTCAACGCATAAAGAGCAGACAGAGGAGTCATGAAAATTATCAAAACATAAGCATAATGTCAACATCCAGTCCTTTGAGAGGAAAGGGAATTGGGTTTGGAGGCGAAACCCCTATCAAAGAGAATATGCCAAACTAGATAAAGCTCCTAAATTTGATCCTGAAAGTAGTTCTTATCAAATATCCAGTTATCAGATTTCATTGGAGAAGTTACCGAAGTCAATGGGCAATCATGCTTGACTTAACCATAGGATTTAAAATATTGAAAACTACTTTCTTTGTAAAAGATTCTGATGGTTCATATAACCTACTGCTTGGGAGAGATTGGATACATTTCAATCAGTGTGTGCCATCAACTCTTCACCAAGTGTTGGCATTTTGGAATGGAGAAAAAGTAGAGTATATTGAAGCAAATTCAAGACTTGCTTCAATAGGTTGGATCAAGGTTTATCAAGAGTATCGGGATCATTATAGAAGTCATGTGATAAAGCCATCAAGGACAGACTCACAGTCCTGTGCTTATTGCCGCTTTGGGAACAATAAGACCGAATGGGTCCCTAAATCAAGCTTGGCAATTGAAGACTTTGCACTGTTTTTATGGAAAACGAGTCATTGTTGCGAGAAGTTTGTGAAAAGTACTTTGTGTACTTGACGGAGATAGCCCAGCAAAGTTTTAAAACTTCAGATTGCATTGAAGAGTGGGAAGACTCACCGATCAAAGAAAGAAACAGAGTAATAGAGGCTCAAAACCCATAGCTGGAAGTTGATATTGGAGAATCCGGTTATCACCAACTAGTGTACATAAGTACTTTCTTGCAATGCGGCATCAAAGAGGATTTGATTAATCTGGTCAAAGAGTATAAAGATTGCTTCTCTTGGGATTATCATGAGACGCTTCGTCTCTCAAGGGATATCATAGAATATCGCCTTCCTATCAAGAAACGATTTCGTCCACACAAACAACCAACGAGAAGGTTTGCACCAGATGTGGTGGATAAAGTCAAGGAAGAAATCGAGAGGCTTCTGAAGGCAAAGTTCATTGAGACAACGAAGTATGTTGAATGGCTTTCAAATATAGTTCTTGTGAAGAAGAAGAATGGGAAGCTACGAGTTTGTATAGACTTTTGGGATCTTAACAATGTCACTCCAAAGAATGAATATTAAATACCTATGATAGACATGCTTGTAGATTCAACATCAGGAAGTGAGATGTTGTCTCTAATGGATGGCCATTCAGGCTATAACCATATCTTCATTGCAATTGAGGATGTCCCAAAAACAGCTTTTAGATGCCCAGGTGCGATTGAGACTTTTCAATGGGTTGTCATGTCCTTTAGATTGAAGAATGCAGGGGCTACCTACTAACATGCTATGAACTTTATTTTCCATGATACGATCGGCAAGTTCCTAGAAGTCTACATTGATGATGTAGTAGTTAAGTCTTCTCAAGAAAAACGTTTGGAGTATCTGGAACAAGCTTCATTAGGATGAGGAAATACAAGCTGAAGATGAATTCAACTAAGTGTGCCTTTGGAGTATGAGCAGGAAACTTTATAGGATTTCTAGTCAATCAAAGAGGGATTGAAATTGATAGAAACAAAGCAAAGGCCATCATAGAGCTCCCACATCCAACGACAAAGAAACAACTTCAGATGGTGCTCGACAAAACTAATTTTCTTAGAAGATTCATTGCCAATTTATCTCGGAAGATAGAGCCAATGACACAGGTCCTGCAAGTCAAAGGCCATGAAGAATTCACATGAGGAGAAAAACAACAAGCAGCGCTTGATGCAGTCAAGACATATTTGACCAATGCTCTTGTGTTATTGCCGCCAAAGGCTGACAGGTTTTTGAAGTTGTATTTATCAGCTACCGATACAACTATCGAGAATATGATGGTACAAGAAAATGAGAATGGAAAAGAACAAGCAGTTTATTATTTGAGCAGAACATTAACTAATATTGAAAAAAGATATACCGGGACAGAAAAATTATGTCTATCTTTGTACTTTTCTTGTATGAAGTTAAGACAATATTTGTTGCCAAGTATAGCACACGTTCTCGGTAAAACTGATGTAATAAAGTATATGTTATCAAGAGTTGTTATAAAAGGACGTATAGCCAAATGGGTGTTTATCCTATCTGAGTTTGATTTGGTATACATATCCATGAAAGCAATTAAAGGGCAGACTGTTGTCAACTTTATTACTAAGTATCCCGATTTGCAAGTTGAAGATAATGATCAAAATCTTAGCCAAGTGACACCATGGACCATGTACTTTGATGGGTCCTGTGCTAATAATATAGCTGGCGCATGAGTTATATTGATTTCTCCCATGGGGAGACATACAAAGTACATGTATAAGCTAGATTTTGAATGCTCTAATAATCAAGCTGAGTATGAAGCCTTGATAATAGGCTTAGGAATATTGATTGAGCTGAGAGTTCAGTTTGTTAAAATATTTGGTGACTTACAGTTGGTGGTTAAGCAATTGAAGGGAGAATATCAATGCTCAAATGAAAATTTGATTGGCTATTACTATTTAGCCAAGCAACAGTTTGGTCAATTTAAAGATTATGACATTGACCATGTGGAGAGGAAAATGAATTATGAAGCCAAGAGTTAGCACAAATGGCATTAGGATATAAAATATCAAAAGAATTGGCTAGTATTGCAACTATCATTACACTATCAGTACTTCTCTTGAACAGAGAGAGATATCGATAGCACCCAGTGAGGTAGTTAAGAAGAAAGATTGGAGAAAACCTATCACTGATTACTTAAAGAATCCCGATTCGAGGGATCGTAGGCTAAGGAGACAAGCTCAAAAGTACGTGATAGTATGAGAGGAATTATATCGAAAGTCTTTAGACGGGTTGCTACTACGATGCATTGATGAAGATGATGCAAAGTTGGTCACGACGAAAACACAAGAAGGAATATGTGGAGCTCATCAAGCTAGGATCAAAACAAGGTGGCTACTGAAGAGGTATGGATATTTTTGGCCTTATATGATGCAAAACTGTGTTGATTTTGCCAAAGTATGTCATTCATGTCAAAAACATTGTCCATTACAACACATCCTAGCTATGGAGCTCCATTTTATTATAAAGCTATGGCCATTTAGGGGTTGGGCAATGGACATAATCGGTAAGATTTACCCTCCTTCTTCTCATAAGCATATCTTTATTCTCCTGGCAACGGATTATTTCACAAAATGGGTGGAAGCGGTTCCATATAAGAGCATAAATGAAAGGACAATGATTAAGTTCATTGAGGAAAACATCACTTATCGGTTTGGTTTGCCTGAGTCAATTACTGCAGATCAAGGGACAGTTTTCACCGGGAGTGAGGTTATAGAGTTTCCCGATCAAGACGAATTAAGATGATGCATTCTACGCCATATTATCCACAAGCAAATGGGCAAGTTGAAGCTACCAATGAGGTGGTGATTAGCTTAATCAAGAAACACTTGGAGGAAAATCCAAGAGAGTGGGATGTCAATAGTTTTGTGAGCATATAGAACTTCACAAAGATCAAGCACCGGAGTTAGTTCTTATATGCTTACATATGGACAAGAAGCAGTATTGCCAATGGAGATAATTGTGCAGTCAATGAGTGCAATTGCAGAATGAAATATTGCCTAAGGATTATAAGGACTGGATGTACATTAATTTGGATGACTTAGACGAGGTTCGTGCAGCAGCTTTGGATCAATTGATTGTTCAAAAGAAAAGAGTAGCCAGAGCTTTTAACAAGAAGGTCAGGAAAAAACGATTTGACACAGGTGACTTAGTGTGGAAAGCGATTCTGCTACTCAATCAACAAAATAGACATTTCGGTAAGCAGTCATCAAATTGGGAAGGACCTTATCTAGTCACCGAATTGCTCGGAGGAAATGCATATAGGCTGATGGACATCGAAGGAAAAGAGTTATCTCGTTCTATCAATGGAAGATTCTTGAAGAAATATTATCCACCAGTTTGGGAAACACAAGGAGATTGAATGCATTCATTAGAATTGAAAATATATTCTAATCTCGATTACAAAGGCTTTCAAGTCTTTAACAAGCTTGAGATTCTGGGTTATAAGATTAGAATGTAATGCAAGGTCACAATGAAGCTCAGACTGCTGCTCTTTGAGATATGCCAAGCAATGTGTGTGGAGTTGGATAGCTTCAAACTTTTCCCAAGATTCCAGAAGCAGCTGTTGGTACCTACTTGAATAGGTTTCAATCATGGATCTAACACGGGAAATCTCTTCTCTGAGTATTCTCCGTTCTGCACGACGATGATTGAGAATGAAATCGAGAAGGCGATGTGTCATCTCTACGTCTTCTCTGGCCTGAACGCAGGAACGCTTGGGTTGAATAAACTCTGTTTCAGAGTCGTGTAATTGGGAAGATTCCTCCACAACCTGGAGCTTAAGAGCATCAGCTTCCGCAATTAGAGGCTCAAGGCTCCAAATCTCCTTGACATTGTGATCAAATTCATCAGAGCTGGCAGGGAATAGAGAGTCCAAGAAATCAGAGTCTGCAAACAAGAACACCTTAGATTTGAAGACGTCTGTTAGCTTGGCAACTTCCAACCTATGTTTGTGGCTCAGCAGGAAAGCATGGTGTCCTTGGGACAGCAGTTCATGTAGTCGCCTCCATAAAGTTCGATCATCCTTGGGCAACTGGATAAAGGAAGATGCCCCTGCTCGGAGAAAGAGGGTAAAAGTGAGAAACGTGGCCATGTATGTGTAAAGTGGTTAATTACTTCCTTTGGACTTACTGCGATTGAGGATATGGAGAAATTAAGTTCCCAAATGAGTTATCATATTGGCTTTGTGACAAGAGTTTCCACTTCTTGGTGGTTTGAATGAAGAAATATTCAGTGGGACGTTATGATTACTAATTAGTGAAAAACATGGGATACTCAGAATCTGCAATTTGGAACATTGGGAAATTACGGAATCCGGAGATTACATAGGTTAAAAAAAAAAAAAAGGACAGAGAGAAAGAGATGACATTGTAATTCAGCCAAGAGAGCTTTTCCTTCATCTACAATAACCCGAAGTTCAACCTCTAGGTTAATGATTTCTTTAATTATCTCTACTTGACATGGACAATTCATTGAGCGGATTCTATCTGTGCGAGTAGTTCAATACATCTTTGCCGTTTTCGTTTAATCTCGGCATAGAAAATATCTCTTCTTTCTTCATTGCCAGCTATCGAAGTTCATCTCTTTATCATATTAGCTTCCAACCGCGCCTTCTTCTCAGCAAGATCTAGAAATATCTTTTCCTTAGCATCAATGCTGCTTAGGGTCGCTTGGATCTTTTCACGCTTTTGAGCTACTGAATCTTGAGTAGTTATTATATCTCCTGGATCTCTTTGAAGCAGGGTTGTAAGTCTAGCCTTGTTTTGCCAAAAAGTGATTATAGCATCCATAAAATTATCAGCAAAAGTGTTGTTTTTGTCTTGAAATTCCTCAGACAGAATGAAAGAAGGATTGCCAGAGCATAGTTCTTGAAAGAGAGCCTTTACTCGGCTTTCTGTGAAAGGATCAATGATCAAATTTCCATTCCTAGGCTGCAGTAGCTCAAGGAATTTTGTCCATTTGGCTTTAACAATTGGCTTGGGACTTCAATAGACGGAGCAGGATTCTGGGAGACAGATGGTGATCTTAAAGATTCATTAGCAGCAGGTAGGTGTAAAGAATCAACAGTGATTATAGCTCTCAAGTTGGCTTTCTCTTGATCTGACAGTGGTGCCATCCCGATGTCAGCTGAATTTGTGGGGCAGAAGCAGATGTACCGACTAGAACAGGAGTCACCACACGTGTGGAAGCAATAGAAGTGAATGAATCCTTAACTTCAATGATGGTTTTGTTTCATGTAAAAGCAACAGAGGTTCATTAGTACGTGTTGGGAACATTGGTTGTTTAGAAGAACAAGAGAGAAATAAGACGTACAAACTGAAGTCGAAGATGAACTTTTTCTTGAATATCTCACTTCAATCTTTGGAGGGGAGAATCTTTAGAAGAAGGAAGTTTAGAGGAATGAGCCGCAATCTTCTTTGTTGGAATCTTTTTTGGGAGATCTGGTGAGATAGGTGAGTTTGAAGCCTTCCTCTTCCTGCTATTTGTAAAGACAAATAGTAGTTGGTCATATGTAGGGCAAGTTATCAAAAGAGAGCATGTGTTTAAGAAAAAAGGGCAAGCATACCTTTGGCAAGATCTTTGATTCTCCGGCGGTAAAAACTTTTTTAATAAGAACGGAAGGGAGTACTCTTTGCACCACCAGTTAGAGAATTTCGCCAAAACTCAGTTGGAATTGTGTACGAATGCAGTGACAAGGAACAGTCCATATATATCCCGAAGGAGTTTGTTTAACTCCTCAAAGGTTGGAATGTTGCCTATTTTACATGCGGCCTCGGTAGCATCCTTAGAGAAAGATGAGAATAAGAAAAGTACAAAGAGCAGGAACAGGGATACTCTGGATTAGCCCGAGTTGTCTCGCACAATATTGTGGGGAATAAATTTCGAATTTGGTAGGAAGGTCAATAGAGGTCAAGACCACTTTGCCAGAAGTCACCCTTGTCTCTATAAAATTCAGAAAGATATTGGAAGAATTCAAGAGAGATAAAGGGAGACAAAGAGAACCGTTCTTCCTCAATGTCGAATATCTGGGAGACAAAATATTGAAGATATGAGAAGGGTCCCCCTGAAATTAAGAGCTTGTGAATTTCTTACGAAATTCGGGATAAATAGTTGGGGAAAGAGTAGCTGGGTCTTCCACCAAAGTATCGAGACCGGTGAGACAATGAGAGCAAGGTTATTGACATTGGGGAAAAAGGAAAAAAGAAGCAATTAGTGGAAGACGACCAAAAGCAAGATAATGCACTAATTAATTCATAATGGAGGCGATACTCAAAGTAGCAAAGGCATAATGCATCATCAATTTGAGCATCATTCCAAGAAGAAATCTTAGAAGCAAAAAGACGCTTGTACCATCGGAAGAAGTCAGATTCAAATTGAGACATGGGCAGAGCCCTAAGACGAGATATAAACGACAATAGATGATCCATGAATTGGGAGAATCTCGCCTTGATCACGGGGGAAGTGATTGGCCGACTTCTTCAGGAACAGAACAGAAACGGCAAATTGCAGGGCCGAGAATAAAAGATTCCTCGTAATCGTTTTGCACTGACAAGAAATGAAGCGTCTTGTCGCGATCACTTGAAGCCCTAAATTGATGATATTTTCCAAGAGTCTTCTCTGCATAGAAGGTGGGTTCCGGAGCTTTGGGAGCCATAGAGAGCAAGTGAAGAAAAAGTACTGCCTCGAGGGATTGAGAAGATGAAGAAGAGCCCGAGGAAGACGATGGGGTTTAGAAAAGCAAAGTCAGAGATTTTGTGGGGACAAATGCCTATGTATCGACCTGATGTGAACAGAGTTGAAAAGACAAAGCACTCATCAGTATTTAAAAGAATTAAAATTTATTTTAATTTTTTTTAAATGGGCATCCGTTTGCGCCAAAATAAAAACACAATTCTCGAGTGAGCATGTGGGTCATCAGCTCCCGAATCGGGTAAGTGGAGAAAGCCATAGATTTTCAAGAATCGGTAAGCCAGGCCTGAGTATCAAGATCCCAATATTCGGGAAGTGAGCATGGGAATCATCATTTCTCGAATCGGGTAAGTAGAGAAAGCCAAATGGATCCTTGAGGATCGGCAAGTCAATCTTGAGTATCAAAATCCTAATATTCGGGAAGTAAGCAGTAAGGTGAACTTTCCTTGAAGTTCGGTAACAGAGTATGATTTGGTAATTTACCAAACAGTACAGAGGATAACTGTCAAAAGTTTAAGGATACAAGGGAAGTTATACATCCATCAAAAGTCCACGATCACGAGGAGTTACAAATAGGAGATCAAGATAATGGACACGATTGGATCGTGGGCACGAAAGTTACTCAAAATAATTCAAAACTCAAACTCATGGAGTCAGTCTGTAACTAACTTTTATCGGATAGGGAAGTGAAGAATTTGTGCAGAAAGGAGGATATTGCAGGCGCCAAGATTCAAGATTTCAAAATATAAAGATAATTGATTGAACGGTTATTAGAGTTAAGGAAATACAAATACTAAGAATAAAAGAAGAAGGAGACAGACGAACACACATCCAAAACAACTCAATTTCCTCTTAACATTTCCCGTATCTTTACTTTTTGGCAAGGCCGTTTACTTTATTTGCAATTTACAAACTTTTCTAGAAGTATTATAACTTAATTCAAATCCTTGTTGATCTTGAACGATCCATCTATCTTCATCCATTGTCATCTTTCACCGTACTTCTTTGAGGATCGAGCCACAGAACCTTCTTAATAAAAATCGAAGAACGAATTTCGGTGAAAGTTTTTCCTTGTTGAAAAAACAAGCGAATATATTTCCTTACCCAAAAAAAAGTTTCATTACCCAAAAAAGACACGCGAACATACGCCAATTTAAAAGTTCTTTTTATAGTAACAGGTTTAAATTTTTAGATTTTATTTAGATCTTTATTTTTAGTTTATTCTAGAGTTATTCAGGGTGTTGGGAATATGTTTTCGTTATATTATGTTATATAGTAATTGCTATGCAAATTTGAGTTTGGTTTCTGCTTTTGTGCTTTAATGAGTGTATTATACATCGTCGATCTTTATTTATTACTCAGGCTCAGTTTGTTTTGCTAAAAATGAATGATTCAAAAAATGCCTACAAAATGAATGAACGGGAAAAAAAAACTCATTTTTCAAGAAAATGTTAAGACGTAAATTATTTATGATAATAAAAGAATTTCACATCGATTAATCATGTTAAGTAATATAAGTTATCATTTTTATGAAAATATTTTTCAAGTAATTTGTTTTTCATAATACAACCGGAGCCTTTGTTTCACGGCTCTCGATTTTCATTACATAGCTTTGGCATTTCCTTTTCTTTTTCAAATTAACTTTGTAATTCAAATTTCTTTTTTTTTTGGCTCTTTTGTTGAACATAAGTTCAATATACTTCCACAAATTTGCTTTAAATTTCCGAGTTATATAGCATACACCATATAATCACATGAGACCACAATTCGCTCTTTTTTTAATAATGCAATTAGTTTTCCTTAGTGATGCGAATAAGTAAATGACTTAGATGTGATTAGTTGCATATAATCTTTTGGACTTATATTAACTTTTTTTTTTTATAATCAAGGTGTTCGGGCCAGTTTGCGCACACTTATACTATTTCTCGGGGGAGACAAGCACAGCATTCCACCGCCATGACTCACCATTTAAATCATAGGTTCTCATACGAGGAATCGAATCTAGGATCAGTGCGCCTAACCACACAACCACACAATCTCAAGTGCGCCCTAACCAACTGTGATACCCATGGGTGGGTGACTTATATTAACTTCATCTTCATAAAGTATCGTATATAATTCATATTAATGAATTAGTGTGATTGTATTTGTTCAATTCAATCTTGAGTCAATCTAATTTAGCCTCTTTTTAAATAAAACAGAATAAATTCGAGTGGGTGCAAAAGAACTCGAAGCGGAGTTGACTCCCACATTGATCACAAAGATGGTATAGACTTCCTCCCCTTGAGAAAGCTCATAACTTCAGAATTGGTCATTCCTTGATAATACGCTAACATCTATAATCGTGATCTGAATCTTAAAAATTGAACTCCAGAGAAAAACAATGTGTCTAACTGTATTACAGCCTAACATCAAAACAATTTTTTGTTTGTCTTATTATCCGTTAATCAAGCAGCGTGTTGTTTTGCTTGTAAGATGGGGCGTCGAACTGATTTCTCTTCATTTGAGTCTCATATTCATGTAAATCTCTCTCCACTTCATAGGCAAATTTTTGAAGTTGAATATTCTGACATGCTTACCGGAACACAGGCTATAAGCTTAACATTTGACACTATTGGTGATACAAACAGAATCAGGCAATGATTACTGGTCACAATGGTTTTCACAATAAAATCCTATCTACACATTGATATATCGTATGTATGCTTGAAATAGTTGAGCTAAGAATAGCTGCTTGTCACATATATGCATATATTTCATTTGAACAAGATAACATCTTATTGTTCAGAGACCACGTGTCAAGATGAAACCCTTTTGTTCAGAAATCATTTTGGGCATGCGATCCTCTGGAATATTTTTCTTTTGAAACATAAGCTGCTTTTAGATGGATTTGACCTAGGATGACCATCTCCATGGCAGAAAAGATTGCGAAAAGTGCTGGCTTGTACTAGTTTTTACGAGCAATACATCACGAAATAAACACATCAATAACAATATCTACGGAGAAATTCGTTCATTAATTCAAATTACAAAACATGGTCTTCGCATGTACAATAGAACCTAATCCAAAGGAAAAGCTAAGACCAAGTCCTATGGCATTACAAAGAAACGAACGAATCCGGCACACAATGGCAAGTATGTTCCCATCATTCTTGATCGCACGATTATGGTTGGCCTCTCCTACTTCGGCCTCGGCCACTTGAAGAACACAATTGAGCAATTGAGGCGAGCAGTCCAAGTAGAGCCCTATCTTTTCACCTGACTGATCTCGACACTGATTCAACCACGATTGCAACATCATAGAATGCAAGAAGTTCATTGGGATCTCGCCATGTTCTCTCTCTTCACCGATGTACACTGCAAAGCATCCTCTTCTTGCTAGCTGCTAGCCGATTCCCAACTTTTCAAGGAGCTAATGCCGCTTTCTTTCTGGAACGGCCATCATAACTTTCCGAAGAAGAACGGTGAATCCTTAATGTACAAATTGTTGGAGGCTTAGCGAATGGATTATTTATAGAGGGATAGACATCGTGGATTAAAGCAGGATTAGGTTTACTTTTCTAAATAGAATTGGGTGAAGTGGCTTAATTTAATTTTAAAGGTCTAATTGAATTCTAGAGGAATTTTTAAACCAGATAGCGATCCCCAACTAGAATTATTTGCTTAACTATATATCCACTAATTGCAGATTTAGAGATTGTAAATGTGACAGACATTAGTGATAAAACAAATAAAAGTGTGAATACATCTGATATTCGCAATCTTTATTTTCTGAGATTAACATGCTTCAATTTCTTAAGGTTGCAATCTATTTCTAAAACAATGAAATAGAGTATTTTCGCGGTGAAGGTTTTAATGGAGAGGACTCTAGCCGAAGGGTAAGGACTCTTTCCCCTGCGCCCAAAAACAATATCTAGGTCGTGGGAGTAGAGGATCCATGTTCTGGAATAATTAATTTGTTGGGAGCGCACAACGAATGTCCGATATTTTTCACTTGGGGAGATCATCAATAGGAGCCTAGGTCCAAACCCGTCAATATATCCAATTGGACTCACCTTCACTCAAAAACTTAAACCAATGAGTTATGAGCCAACTTGGGTATATTAACTGCTCAATATCACATCAATCTCTCCTACTCAATATTAATTCTTCGATGTGATACTTTTCTAACTCAACTTACATGTGCATCCTAACAATCTCTCCCTCTAACCCAACTCACATGTGCATCCTAACAATCTCTCCCTCACACGTGTGAGCTCCAATGTTAGGTTTGCTCTCCCTTAATCCAATTATCCTCCCGCACCAACATATCTCAACTTGAATCTCCATCAATGCTCATCGGGCCCGTTGTTACACCACAACGTCCACCGACCCGGAAACCGCGTTGGCTTCATCTCAACCTAAATCTCTATCAACGTCTATTGAGTTTGCGCTGTTACACCATAACGCCCACCGGCACCACAACGCCCACCGACCCACACCAACATATCTCAACTTGAATTTCCATCAACGCCCATCGGGCCCGTTGCTACACCACAACGTCCCCTGGCTCGCTCCCCCTTAATCCAAGTATTCTCCCGCACCAACATATCTCAACTTGAATCCACATCAATACCCATCGGGCCCGGAAACCGCGTTGGCTCCATCTTAACCTAAATCTCCATCAATGTCTATTGAGTCTGCGCTGCTACACCATAACGCCCACCGGCACCACAATGCCCACCGGCACCACAATGCCCATCGGCCCGCACCAACATATCTCAACTTGAATATCCATCAACGTCCATCGGGCCCGTTGCCACACCACAACGTCTACCGGCCTGGAAACCGCATTAGCTCCATCTCAATCAACGTTCTTTGAGTTTGCGTTGCTACACCACAACGCCCACCGGACGTTGGCATCAGATTCCTTCTTGAGACGCAATCATTCCCTCTAACCCAACTCACATGTGTATCCTAACAATCTCTCCCTCACTAACCCAACTCACATGTGTATCCTAACAATCTCTCCCTCATACGTGTGAGCTTCAGTGCTAGGTTTGCTCCTCTAACTCCTAACTCACATGTGCATCTTAACAATCTCTCTCTCACACGTGTGAGCTCCCCTTTAATCCAAGTATCCTTCCACCTGAGGATATCATCAAGAGAGAGCTTTGGTCCGAGCCCGTCAATATATCTATTTGGACTCATTTTCAATCAAAAGTTTAAGTCAATGAGTAATGTGCCAATTTGGATATATTAACTGCTCAATATCACATCAATTCTCTGATGTGGGATTTTTCTAGCATAACTCACACGTGCATCCTAACATAATTAATGAAAAACATTAAGTTGATTGGATACAAAAATTGTCGTTTGATTATATTTTTGATTATTTTTTGAGGATCCAACTTAATTTTCGTTTCAGGTGGGAAAAATATCTACCCATTAATAATTCTTCTCATTGCTTAATCTTCATCCTCAAACATTGTCTGATAACGAGGAACAAGTTCAAGGGAAATGATATGAGATTCTCAACCAAGATGTGATTGGTTAGCAGATTTCCGTACATCGTATAGCTACAGTACCTTTTTTCCATTCCCAATTGGAATTGGAATCCGACACTTACTTTGCATGATCCGGTGAGAATTGTTGACGATTTAAGGAGAGCATGATTGTAGAATGTATAATATAAATAGCTTTTTTTTACGAACGACCTGCTACGCCTGACGTAATCCTCCTCCTTTATCCTGACTTGGTACATGTTATATAAGCTACATAAGCAGAGTTTGAGATAAATGTGTTATTGATGACCCAGATCTGGCCAGGCCAGGCCGAGTCTTGCCTTGCCATGGCATCTCAGTTTGCCTATTTCGTTCTTTGCCCCTTCGAATTTCTCATCCCATTTCAGTCACGACATGCTCTCCCCCTCTCGCACGGTCCATCTCTCTCTGTAACGTCTCGTTGGAGAAGGAATCAGCAACATCGACGCCATGGCTGGCGAGGTTCAGCCTGGCTAGATTTGGGTGAGGTCGAGCTCGCTCAACCATGGCATCATCATTGCTCTTTATCATGGCTCGGGACATGCTATGTAAGCTACATAGGCGGGGTTTGGGATAAATGTGTTGTTGATGATCGTAAAATATGTAGGTCGAAGAATTTGGATTTGGTACAGGAATGTATGACGGTTTTAGATTGGTCAAAGAGTAGAGGTCATTCTTAGACCTACCTATTGTTGTTTCGGTTATTTCTCTAATAGACTACCCTACGTGAAATGTTGAAATAAAATAGCAATGTTGTATTACAATATCACGTACTGGCGAAACGATGCATCACAATTTTTTGTACAGTTGTAACGATTAGAATCGTACACGTTGACCGCACTAGGAAAAGATTATGAGAGAAACTCTTTTGAGAATTATGAAGAACGGCCATGGCTCCCTAAATTTCCAACCAAAAAATTGTAGCAACACACCCATTTCCAGTAGTGAAATGGCTCACCCAAACAGATTAGACTCTAGAGTGGACTACCCCCACGATCTCATCTTGAGTCTAGACCTCGCCTCCAAATTCTAATATTACTACATTTAATAGCTTAATTTTTTGAAATAATTGATAATGATTTCATGAAATCTTACGTCTTTTAAAATATGGTGGTCAAATTAAATTAAGTGAAGACGATTAGCTAGAGAAAAGCTTAAATAATTCTAAAGTACTTATCTTAAAAGTAAGAGATGGTTTTGAGAAATGATTTTGCTTATGAATAAAAGGACCCGATCATAAATAATAGAAATGGAAAATGAATAAATTTTCTCATCAAAATAATAAAACTGGATGATGAAAGACGATTATCACAATCAAGGTAGCATCAAACATTTAAAACTTATGAATAAAGCAAATCCCATGGGGTGCAGCACTGGTGGTGATTAATGCAACATATATAATCATTTAATCAAATCTAATTTGCATCAGTAAAACTGACATTTATGTACTGAATGCATTTAATGCAACGACCATTGACGAGATATATATATATATATATATATATATTTTTATAAACTTCTACATGAAAAATTTAATCGACAGATGTTCTAAAAATATTAATTTTTATGATATTGGCTTTGACTTTCCACTTATAATGCACAATACGGTCCAATCATGTCGGTGCTTCATGTGACCCGACTCAAGTCGTTGCTTAGAAAGTCTATACAAAAAAAATCGTATTCTCAAAAGATTAATTCTAATTGAAAAAGCCAGTTGATATAGCCAAAATCAATTTATCTACTACCAATTTTTGTTAAAACTACCTAAGCTGGACATAGAGAAAAATATATGTATATAGACTTCATATCGAAATAGAAATAAAAATGTCAGAATTTTGCAACTAACAAGCATTTGATGTAATTATATTAGGGATTTGATGTGTTCACTTTCTCTTCACACTGGGTGCTACGATTAACCATGATCCAACCAACGTAGTTTTTATAAAATGGATCCAGCATCTCTATTTTCTATGATTATGTTGAACTCCAGCCGAATTGACTCTCACTAAGCACCCGTGTAGCATCAAATCATCCAGTGTTATTTTTATATTAAGTATTCGAAACATTCATGAGGTATAAATCTATTACGTAAATTTGTATGGCGTTTTGATGATATTTTGAATTGCGAATTTGATTTCGCTTGAAAATCAACCAAGTAAATTTTTCGTTTTAGTTGAGCTTACAGAAAGGCAACCAAATAAATTTTTCATGATATTTTGAATTTCGAATTTGTATAATGTTTCCCAATAATGTTTCCCAATATCTTTCTCGATATCTCTTGCTCTGTTACGATTTGTTCGACTCAGCCATGTAAGCAAGAAAAGAAACAGGGGAGAGAAGGGATGGAGAGAGAACAGAGGTAACGTGGCTTCCATGGCTGAGTCAAATGGCTGAGTCAAATAAGCTCGTAACAGAGAATCTGTTTTGCGTGGAGAACGGAACCGAAAAAATCTCGAGTTTTCTCTTCATAACTAGTCGCTCTCTCTGTGTGGCGGAAATGGACAGTCGTGCGCCACTGCTCCTCCGTTCCTCAGCCATCGCCCATGGCCGTCATTGTCACTATTTGTTGCCGATGGTCACCGCTCGCTGATGCTCACCATAATGTGTTTCAGAAACCGCGGAAGATGCTCTGCTTATACTCTGTTTCGAAAATGAGAAACCTTGAAGTGATGACATATCGAGCCTGTGACTCGTCCGTTGGCTGTAATCCTGGCCATGGGCGATGACCGAAACACACCCTTGATGTAATCACTTCTATTCTTTTTCTAATTAGGTAATTTCATTCTCCTTTCTTTTGTCTGGTTTTTGCGAGACATAAACCGAGATGTGTTCCTCTCACTCATGTGTAAGTCAATAAGAATCTGAGTCGTTACTTTATGATTCATGACAATATTTCTGTTCCAGTTTGGGTTCCGCTGGGAAAACTTCTTTGATTTTTGTATTAGATTCAACATTCTCGATGTCCGTATACTGTTTGTTGAAATGCCGCTTAGACAAGGCTGCAAAATGGCTTATCATTTTGTATGACCCCAGAAAGCATTGATGTAAATTGATCATTTTTTTAGTGTTCATATTTGATTCCTGTCATCTGACCATTGTTTGTGTTTCCGTTCTCTGTGTTCATGTATGTGTATGGCAATGGCGAGGAAATGCTGGTTCATTGAGGTGTTTCGCGCCGGTTTGCCCTTCTAACCCATGCATTGATTGGTCTCCATAATAGTCAGATTGTAGGTGATTGAACTGTTCACTGAATAGAGAAGAGACAAAGTTAATCATTGATAATAGTTAATGATTCTGTGAAGGTCAGTAGTAAACACAAAGATGGTGCTCATTCGAAGTCTAGGGATGCTTTAATTTAGATAATAATTCGTTTATGATTTTAGTGCTTCATTTCTTAAGATTGACTTTGATTTAGTCTCTGTTTGCTTTACACAAAATGAATGATCTTGAAGACATTTTCGTGAAAGTGATCTTTTGTATCGCTTACAAAAATAAATGAGTAAAAAAATATTTTCATTATTGACATAATTTATGTTTATATATTTCTGTAAACGATATAAAAATATTTTTATTCATTCATTTTTGTAAAGAAAAATATTTTACGAATCATTCATTTTTTCCAAAGGGAATGGTAGAAAAATGGATATTTTGCGAAATGGGCCCGACCCCTCATTGCCAGAAATAATAAAAATAAAGAAAAAAAAATATCCGACTGCAAAAGAAATTGGAAAATTGAATAGAAAATTCTATTTCTTGATTTTTAGTCTAATTTGTGCTTTTTACTCGATTGATTGATTGATGGTTTGTGGGTTTAGGTTAGATGAAATTGTGGACCCTTCTTTTCGTTTAGGATCACCTAGGAATAGCAGAGCTGATTGGCCTCAATGTGTACCCGTTTGATCCTTGCTTTACAATCCAAATGATAATTAGTTGCAGCGATGTATGATTGTTCGGCGGTTAATTTAGAATTAGAATTTATAAGATGCTTTGTGACTTAGCCCACCACGTGATAAACGTTCAAGTGGGGGTTAATAACAACTTAGTGGTAATTAATCAATCCTACTTATATGAGATAGATGGGAAATCAAATTGCATGAACGAAACCAAATTCCCCAAATCCCGAATTTCTTGATTGTTTGTTGATTGTGCGAGATTGTTCATGCTTGATTTAATTGTTTTATGAATAATTGGGCGTGATTGGCAAATGGAGGTGGCGGTCTAGAGTCCATGAGGCTGTCCAATTTGACTATTGATGGAGACGTCTACTTTAGTTTAGTATAAGCTTAGTTTAGCATGATAAGTTAGACTAGCTAGTTGTAAACTTAGAGAGTTAGTAATCAAATTAGACTTTGCGTCAGTTCCTTAATAATTGGTTCGCTTAGTGGAGATTAGTTTTACCACTTGAGGAGTAGATTAAATTTGCAGAAATCGATAAGCACAAGAGCAGCAATTCAAATTATATAGACAAGAAACTAGGAACTAAGTACCATATGCTCCTTACTCCTCTGCCACGAATTTTGTCAAGTTCCTGCGGTGACGCAGCCTTCAGCGAAAATCAAACAAATCCTTACTTAGAGAGAAAATCTCGAAGTCAATATTGACAAAGAATATATTCTGTCGTTCAAAAACCTTAAAACAAGCTTATATAGTGTCATGCCCCGCACCTCATCGTGAGCACGCAATCATCCCTGCAAGCAAAACAACAATAATCTCTCGGCGGTCCCAAGGATTCACTTATATATAAAGGAAGATCGAGAGATGAAATAATTTACATTAAGCACACGGAAGCGTTTCCCAAAAACTCCACGGACCATATATATATTTCAAGACTAAGCAGGACTGGATAGCATCATAAAGTGATACATCAACATCAACTGGTCACATCTACTACAGACCGCTATACAGCAAGGCGACGGGTAAATATGTCAAAAGATGTCCACAAAATCCACTAGGAAAGGGGGATCAGATCACTAGTCAGAAGTCAGGTCATCATCCGGAGTCGCCTAGGAAGAACTACTGGAATCTCCGGTGTCCTCGCTCCCCTCTGATGGCTCATACTCAGAGAAAGTCTCTGACAGAACCTCCACATAGTCTTCCATGGTCGCTTCCTGCGACTGCTCAGCCTGGTCTCCCTCCACGGTCGTCTCTTAGTTCGGTTCGGATGGATCTCTCTCGGATGGCTCCACCACGATGACCTCATCCTTTGGCGGTGGCACGAGAAACTCAGCTGTCGGCATCCGCTCTGGGCCGTTCCTCGAACCAACCACTGAGCCCTCGGGAAACTCCTGGTCTGCTATCGTCTAACACCAAGGAGGTATGACACCCTCTGGAACCTCATGGGGCTTCAGCAACCCGACCTTCCTATCCCCGTCTTGTCTAAACCAAGCCTCAAACCGATGAGGCTTCCAGTCAGGTTTGCCCTCATCTATCCAAACTACTATACATTTCCTTATGTATATATTTCCCTGCCTATCGGGGAACTCATCGTAGTACGTCGTCATCTCCTGCGGGTCCCCGAACCTGATAGGCCACATAGCTACTGCCTAGGATCTGTAAAGTAAAATTTCCCCAAAAGGAGTGAGATACACATCTCAGTAAGAAAAACCTAACTCTAGGTCAGGTTGACCGTCCACTCAGGCAGGCAAGTCACTCAACCTATCCAGCTCATAGGCTTACGCAGGTATGACATTCATAATTCAATAAACAATAATGCATAGAGGACAATCATGCATTTATATTCTCATGTCACACACAATTGCACGTATATGCTCGGCCCGTCACTTCACCACATCAATCAATCTCTGCCTGCCTTATTCTCTAGCCCGCGATTAGATAGCATCAGGCTTGGCCTGCGTAAACGCATCAGGCCCCGGTTCAATTTCCAGGCAGAGTCTATGAGCTCGTATTCTTTCCTGTGATTATATCGCATCAAGACTGTGGTTATCTCAACCCCGTGACTTTGTCCCATCAGGGCGCCAACTTTTCATAATCCACCCGGCGACCTCGTCGCATCAAGGTCTCAACCTCCGCCCCGCGTCCCATAATCCTCAGGGCCATGCCATGCAATGCCACAATCATGTCTCATGCCACATCATATCAATTAACTTGATTTTTAAAAAAAATCAAATTTCATAACCAATGTCCAATGCGCATGATAATATGTTTAATAAATTTCGTGGCATGCAATTCAATTCAAATAGTACTCAGGCACTCAGACAATTCACACATAGGCTAGGTCAAACAATCATTCTATAACGTCCAAGGGCGCATCAAGCTATTACATGCGAGGGTTTTCTCATAAATCGTTCCGTTCGGCCCTCGACTTACCCAATCGAGTCCAATCCCCCTAGCCTCGGTTTAGGAAATTCCTTACCTCCCCTTAACAACGCAAATTTCCCCTCCTTAAGTCTCCTATGGTTCGGCCAATCCAAGTCCCAAAGCTGACTTGTCGCGCAACTTAGTTTAACCAATCGATTTGTCAAAATTTCAAGTCTAATTCCTCAATTCATACATCCAAATCACTCATAACATAATCCTCATCATCTTAACACATCATACATATCAAATTACAACATAATCCCAGCCTATTCAGCCCTCCACGGAACCGGTTTGGCCCGGCATTGAACCGGTTCCATTCGGTTCTGTTCATGCCGGGTCCAACCGGCCTTAATCTATCTCAAACCCATCAAATATACACCATTCTACCTCTTATAATGTCTACATAAGAGTTTGGAAGTCTCACCGTAAGTTTCAAGTCGCGTGGTTGCCGGAAGGTCGTCGGAAGTCGCCGGATCACTCAAACACAGAATACTGACAGATTCTGGGCATAATGTACAAGGGTGGTTCATGATAAAAAACTTATCAAATAAATCCCAAATTTTTACCACAGAACCATCTATATGTCTACTTGATCTCCACAAAATTTGAACCAAATATTCCAAGTTTTTGGCTGTCTAAAGGGTTCAGAACCGAACCTACCTCAAACTGGAACAGATTCCGTCGACCTGTGGGAGAATGCTTGTCCCGAATTCCTCAGAGCTCCAAATGACCTGATTCAAGTTGGAGAACGTCGGAAAGACGTGGGGCTACATCTGGGTGGTTGGTCGGAAGTAGGGAACAGCCGGAGGTGGCGGTCGTACGGACCGAACGGCGACGTCCGGCGGGATTGGCGAAAACAGAAACTGGAGAAGAAGAAGAAGCTTGGTCTGGTCTTCGGGGGAGCAAAAATGGCCGAATGGTAGAGTGAGAGGGAGCAGAAAGAGAGCTTATTATTCCAAAAAAATTGATTAATTTGAAGTGATTGGTAGGTGGGCATTTAATGTGAGTTGATCTACCACCCTTGGATGCTTGACACTTGTATATTACTCTAACCAAGAAGATCCAATGGCCATCCCTTTGTCCTTCAATTTTCGGCAGCCAAGGGGGAGAGAAATGTCCATTTTTCTCCTCCTTCAATTATAAAGACAAGGTCCTAAGCTTGAGGGGCATTATGGTCATTTTACCCTCGACATTCGGAACGCTGTTTTTCTCGATTCTGACTTCTTCGATAGGGCGACGGCCAATCCAATTGACATTGAAATTCTTGATTTTCCTTTTTCAAACTTTTCAGGACTCAATTCTGATCGTTCCTTCTACCAGACGTGATTCTAGCCTATTCCGAACTGACGGGCGGCTTCTGCAGACTCTACTCGTATTGACCCCGTGATTCTCATTACGTTTAGAGCTCGTCAATTCATGGCGGTCTTGGTTGTCATGTAATTGCGAGGGCTTATCGTTAGTCCCTGTGGTCTCGATCGTCACAGTCCGATTTAGTATAATTTTGCAAATCGTACGTTGGTTAAGCGGCATCACCCGCGCTCCAATAGTACGACGCTCGCATGGTAATCCTTAATCGTTCTTAGATCGGCCTTTTTGCGGTCCTAAATATCCCCTCGACAATCCTTATGGTCAAAGCGCCATTTCCTATTAGAGTCCCCTAGGTCTACATATCTCGTCTTGCGTTAGCCTTTCCCCTTTGGTCAGGCTACTCAAATTGATCAGATTTGAGCGGAATACAACTAAAATACATCGCTTGATATAAATAAACTTCTCATTACAGAGTTTGAAGTTAATTGAAAATCAGAATGTCACAACTCTTCCCCCCTTACAAAAATTTTGTCCTCGAAATTTTCGTTACACTCGACTACTCAAATAAATGGGGGTGCTGTCGTCTCATCGTTTCTTCATTCTTCCACGTGGCTCCTTCCATTCCGTGGTGCTCCCATATTACTTTGACTAGCGGGATCTTCTTATTCCTGAGGATCTGCTCCTTCCGGTCCTCGATCCTTATCGGCTTCTCTATATAGGATACTCTGTCATCTACTTCTATGGCTTCATAGTCTAGCACATGTGTCGGGTCAGGCTCATATTTTCTTAGCATCGACACATGAAATACATTATGTACCTGGGATAGATTGGCGGTAACACAAGCCGGTAGGCCAGGGTTCCAATTCTCTCCAATATCTCGAAAGGGCCTACATATCTTGGGCTCAGCTTCCCTTTCCTTCCGAATCGCGAGAGTCCTCTCATTGGCGACACCTTGAGGAAGACATGATCGCCTACTTGAAACTCCAAAGGCTTGCGCCGCTTGTCTGCATAGCTCTTCTGGCGATTCTGCGCCGTCCTCAGCTTGTTCCGAATGATTTTCACTGCTTCCATCGATTGCTCTACTAACTCGGGGCCTGTGATACTCCTTTCTCCTACTTCATCCCAGCATATTGGTGTCCTACATGCTCTGCCATAGAGTGCCTTAAACGGTGCCATCTGTATACTCTGTTGGTAGCTATTGTTGTACGCAAACTCTACCAGGTGTAACTGCTCTTCCCATCCGCCTTTAAAATCTATGACACACACTCTCAACATGTCCTCGAGCGTCTGGATGGTCCTTTCTGACTGTACATCAATTTGTGGGTGGTACGCCGTACTGAATTGTAGTCGCGTCCCCATTGCTCCTTGCAAACTCTTCCAAAAATTTACCGTGAACTTCGGATCCCTATCTGAGGTGATCGTCACTAGCACTCCATGTAATCTGACTATGTGCCTCATGTACAGTTCTGCGTACTTATCCATGGCGAAGTCCTTTCGTACAGGAATGAAATGGGCGGACTTAGTCAATCGATCCACGACTACCCAAATTGAGTCGTGACCTCTTTGGCTCCTCGGAAGTCCCATCACAAAATTCATAGTTATGTGTTCCCACTTCCATTCCGGAATCTCCAGCGGCTGCAACAATCCTCCATGCTTACAATGCTGCACTTTCACTTGCTGGCAAGTCAAACACTTAGCCGCATATCTTGCCACATCTACCTTCATTCCGTTCCACCAATAATGTTGTCTTAAGTTCTGGTACATCTTTGTACTTCCAGGGTGGACACTGTAATTGCTCTTATGAGCCTCTGACAAGATTCTTTCTCGGAGCCCTTCATCCTTTGGTACATATAATCGCCCTCGAAATCTCAAAAGTCCATCCTCAAACACCTGGAACTCTGGCTTCCTCTTCGTCGCTTCCATTTCAATAACTTTCTGAATCTCTGGGTCCGTAGACTGTAATGCCTTAATCCCCTTTTGGACCTCAGGTTCCACCCTCAAAGTCGCTATCAAACTGGATAGCTGATTAACCTCCAATCTAAATTCAGAATCTCTCAGGTCCTCTATCGTCGACCAACTTCTCACCAGCAGGCATGCAATACTCGACTTTCGACTTAATGCATCTGCCACTCTGTTTGCTTTCCCAAGATGATATAATATCTCACAATCATAATCTTTCAACAGCTCCATCTATCTACGCTGCCTTAGGTTCAACTCTTTCTGGGAAAATAAATACTTCAAACTCTGGTGGTCTGTATATATCTGAAACTTCTTGCCACAAAGATAATGCCTCCAAATCTTCAAGGCAAACACAATCGCCGCTAACTCCAAGTCGTGGGTTGGGTAATTCATTTCGTGCGGCCTCAACTGCTTGGATGCATAAGCTACTACCCGGCCGTGCTGCATCAATACACAACCCAATCCTTTCAGCGAAGCGTTGTTATAGATCTCATATCCTCTCGGTCTCGACGGAATGGTCAGTACTGGCGCGGTCGTCAATCTATGCTTAAGCTCTTGGAAACTCTGTTCACACCTATCAGTCCATTCAAACTTCGTTTTCTTCTTCATCAACCGCGTCAGTGGGACGTCTATGGATGAGAACTTTTCCACGAATCGCCTATAATATCTTGCTAGTCCCAAGAAGCTTCTGACTTCCGTGACCGTAGTAGGCCTCGGCCAATTGGTTACAGCCTCTATCTTTACAAGGTCCACTGCAATCCCTTCACCAGACACAATATGACGCAGAAATGCTACCCTGTCTAGCCAAAATTCACATATACTTAGCTTCGCATCAGGGTCCTCAATACGATTCTCAAATGTTCTTCGTGCTCTACGTCGCTCATCGAGTAGATTAAGATGTCGTCAATGAAAACTATGACGAACCTGTTCAGAAACTCTTTGAACACTCGATGCATTAGATCCATAAATGCGGCTGGGGCGTTAGTCAATCCGAACGGCATTACCATAAACTCGTAATGTCCATACCTCGTCCTGAATGCAGTCTTCGGTATGTCTTCCTTCTTGATCCTCAGCTGGTGATACCCCGTCCTCAAGTCAATCTTCGAGAACACTGTTGCTCCTTGTAATTGATAAAAAAGATTGTCAATCCTCGGCAGCGGATACTTGTTCTTCACCGTCACTTGATTCAGTTGTCGGTAATCAATGCATAGTCGCAAGGATCCGTCTTTCTTCTTTACGAACAGCACCAGTGCTCCCCACGGCGAAGCACTTGGTCGGATGAATCCTTTGTCCAGCAACTCTTGCATTTGCACCTTTAACTCCTTTAATTCTGACAGGGACATCCTGTACAGTGTTTTCGAAATCGGCTACGTTCCAGGAGCAAATTCAATCACAAACTCTATGTCCCGCTCCGGTAGCAATCTCGGCAATTCCTGGGGAAACACATCCGGAAACTCCCGTACCACAGGAATGTTCTCTAACTTAGGTTCCTCGACAGTCGTATCCACCACAGCTACGGTAGCACCATCCTTCAGATATCAACTCTTGTATGCCCGACATCCTTCAGTTATCAACTTAGTTACTTCCAAAGATGAAACCAAGGAAATTGAGACTCCTCCTCAGCTTCCTACCAATTCATAACTGGGGCAATCTTTCGGGTAAAATCGAATCGTTTTATTGCCACAGTCTACTACCGCTCCTTGCCTGCTCAGCCAATCCATTCCTATAATCACGTCAAAATCAAACATAGGCAATACAGCTAGGTCGATACTGTCCTTACTTCCTCCAACCATAATCTCACATCCCGCACACCCTAATGAAACCAAGACATTATCCTTCAATGGGGTGGCTACATGCAATGCCATGCTTAATGGTTCCAATCTCATGCCTACTAACTCAGTAAACTGTGCAGATACAAAAGAATGCGTGGCACCCGGGTCAAATAATGCATAAGCGGTCTGGTTGCACAAGTAAACCGTACTTGTGACCACTCCGGGTGCATCTTTTGCCTCGTTGCGCGCTCCAGCGTACATTCTGCCCTGAGTTGGTGGTCTGTTCGGTTCTATCTGGGGTGTTGCAGTCAACGATCCTGCTTGCGGCCTCGGTCCTTGTGGTCGACTGGCCGGTGCTTGGTTTGGACATGTACTCGTTTGATGGCCCAGCTGACCACACTTGAAACAGGCTCCAGTCCTCATAGGGCATGGTCCATTCCCATGCCTTCTGCCACATAGCCTGCAGCTCCAGTTCGTCGGGTTTGGCGGTTTCACGATATTCCTCCTTGCAGGTGGCACGAAACGTCTATTACCTGCCATCGGTCTCTTGCCCATTTGACGATGGTCTCTAAATGATAGGAACCACGATCCAGTTGCGATGTTTCTTTCCCTCAAGTCTCGCTCAATCATCTGACCTCGTTCGTATATCTCCTTGTAGGTCCTCAAATTCAAGGCTATCATCTGGCTACGGAGTTCGGGCCTCAATCCATCCCTGAATCTCCGTGCCTTCTCCAAAGGGTCCTCCACCGATCGAGGCGCATATCTCGAAAGCCTCAAGAACTCAGCTTCATATTGATCTATCGATAGCTGGTTCTGTCGCAGCTGCAGGAACTCATTTTGTTTCATTTCCCTGGCCGTTTCTGAAAAGTACTTGTCATTGAACGCCCTCTTAAAAGTGTTCCAGTTTAGGGCCGTACCTTTAAGGAAGACTCCATCCTTGGTGGTAGCCCACCAGTCATTTGTCATACCCTCTAGCTGATATACGGCTAGCAACACCTTCTCCTCATCAGTACATCTTAGTACCCCGAAAGCCTTTTTCAGCTTCTCTATCCATCTAGGTGCTAGCTCGGGATCTCCAATCCCGTCAAACTGCGTCGGCTTCAACTTCATAAATTGTTCCACCAGTTGGCCCATCTGCTTGGCCACTATGATTTCCTCTTGAGGGTTCACCATTTCATTGCTCTGGTTCGGCTCGCCCTGACTTTCACTTTCACCAGCGTTGCTAGTGTTGGTATTCGCAGCTGCTAAGGCAGCTCCCACTGCCTGGGCTATGGCAGAGTCCCGATCCTAGACCTGCCTCTCTATGATGTCCCTAAGTCCTTCCATTGCCCTCAGTAGACCGTCCACTCTTGGATCTTCAGTTGCGGGCGGCCTCGAGTTAGAGACTCCGCCTCTTGGTCTTTCAGGTCTTTTGGATGGGTTACTCATCTCTATCACTTACTAACGAACCTGGTCCATAACAAGTTCAGTAACAGATTAGCAACTTACTCAATCATCCAATCCAGGGTTACTAACTACTCCTTAACAAAACAATTACACAACAACAGTACTTCATACGTCAACATCAATTCCAGAAATGTCCCAACCAATGGCTCATAGCGGTTACTCAAATCCATTCATTCCAGTGATTCACTAAAACTAACCACTTTCAAGCATCAAGCCGGTCAAGGTCCATAAATGATCTTCAATCCTAAGCAGAGAACTCAATCCTCTATGCCCTATCAAAACCTTACCAAGATCAAAAATCATCCATAGGTGTCAAGTCACAACTAGGCATCCCCTGCCTTACCCTGACCAGTTTCCTAAGGCCTAGCTATCCGTCCTTGTCCTACCTAGTCCTCCTTATTACTCTAATCCTTAACCAACTTCGTATCGAGCCGACCTTGCTTTGATACCAAAACAAGCGGGGATGTCACGCCCCGCACCTCATCGCGAGCACGCAATCATCCCTGCAAGCAAAACAACAATAATCTCTCGGCAGTCCCAAGGATCCACTTATATATAAAGGAAGATCGAGAGATGAAATAATTTACATTAAGCACACGGAAGCGTTTCCCAAAAACTCCCCGGACCATATATATATCCCAAGACTAAGCAGGACTGGATAGCATCATAAAGTCGTACATTAACATCAACTAGTCACATCTGTACAGACCGCTATACAGCAAGGCGACTGGTAAACATGTCAAAAGATGTCCACAAAATCCACTAGGGAAGGGGGATTAGGTCGCCAGTCAAAAGTTAGGTCATCATCCGGAGTCGCCTAGGAAGAACTGCTGGAATCTCCGGTGTCCACGCTCCCCTCTGATGGCTCGTACTCGGAGAAAGTCTTTGACGGAACCTCCACAGAGTCTTCCATGGTCACTTCCTCCGACTGCTCAGCCTGGTCTCCCTCCACGGTCGTCTCCTGGTCCGGCTCGGATGGATCTCTCTCGGATGGCTCCACCACGATGACCTCATCCTCTGGCGGTGGCATGGGAAACTCAGCTGTCGGCGTCCGCTCCGGGCCGTTCCTCGAACCAACCACTGAGCCCTCGGGAAACTCCTAGTCTGCTATCGTCTGACACCAAGGAGGTATGACACCCTCTGGAGCCTCATGGGGTTTCAGCGGCCCGACCTTCCTATCCCCGTCCTGTCTAAACCAAGCCTTAAACCGATGAGGCTTCCAGTCAGGTTTGCCCTCATCTACCCAAACTACTGTACATTTCCTTTTATATATATATATATATATATATATATATATATATATATATATATATTTCCCTACCTATCGGGGAACTCATCGTAGTACGCCGTCATCTCCTGCGGGTCCCCGAACCTGATAGGCCACATAGCTACTACCTAGGATCTGTAAAGTAAAATTTCCCCAAAGGGGTGAGATACACATCTCAGTAAGAAAAACCTAACCCTAGGTCAGGTTGACCGTCCACTCAAGCAGTCAAGTCACTCAACCTATCCAACTCATAGGCTCATGCAGGTATGACATCAATAATTCAATAAACAATAATGCATAGATGACAGACATGCGTTTATATTCTCATGTCACACGCAGTTGCACGTATATGCTCGGCCCGTCACTTCTCCACATTAGTCAACCTCTGCTTGCCTCATTCTCTAGCCCACGATTAGACCACATCAGGCTCGGCTTGCGTAAACGTATCGGGCCTCGGTTCAATTTCCAGGCAGAGTCTATGAGCTCGTATTCTTTCCCACGATTATATCGCATCAGGACTGTGGTTATCTCAACCCCGCGACTCTATCGCATCAAGGCGCTACCTTTTCATAATCCACCCTGCGACCTCGTCGCATTAGGTTCTCAACCTCCGCCCCGCGTCCCATACTCCTCAGAGCCATGCCATGCAATGCCACAATCATGTCTCATGCCACATCATATCAATTAACTTGATTTAAAAAAAATCAAGTTTCATAACCAATGGCCAATGTGCATGATAATATGTTTAATAAATTTCGTGGCATGCAATTCAATTCAAATAGTACTCAGGCACTCAGACAATTCACACATAGGCGAGGTCTAACAATCATTCTATAACGTCCAAGGGCGCATCAAGCTATTACATGCGAGAGTTTTCTCATAAATCGTTCCGTTCGGCCCTCGACTTACCCAATCGAGTCCAATCTCCCTAGCCTCGATTTAGGAAATTCCTTATCTCCGCTTAACAACGCAAATTTCCCCTCCTTAAGTCTCCTATGGTTCGGCCAATCCAAGTCCCAAAGTCGACTTGTCGCGCAACCTAGTTTAACCAATCAATTTGTCAAAATTCCAAGTCTAATTCCTCAATTCATCCATCTAAATCACTCATAACATACTCCTCATCATCTTAACACATCATACACACCAAATTACAACATAATCCCAGCCTATTCATCCCTCCACAGAACCGGTTTGACCCGGCATTGAACCGGTTCCATTCGGTTCTGTTCATGCCGGGTCCAACCGGCCTTAATCTATCTCAAACCCATCAAATATACACCATTCTACCTCTTATAATGTCTACCTAAGAGTTTGGAAGTCTCACCATGAGTTTCAAGTCGCGTGGTTGCCGGAAGGTCGTCGGAAGTTGCCGGATCACTCAAACACAGAATACCGGCAGATTCTGGGCATAATGTACAAGGGTGGTTCATGGTCAAAAACTTATCAAATAAATCTCAAATTTTTACCACAAAACCATCTATATGTCTACTTGATCTCCACAAAATTTGAACCAAAGATTCCAAGTTTTCGGCTGTCTAAAGGGTTCAGAACCGAACCTACCTCAAACTGAAACAGATTCCGTCGACCCATGGGAGAATGCTTACCCCGAATTCCTTAGAGCTCTAAATGACCTGATTCAAGTTGGAGGACGTCGGCAAGACGTGGGAACGTCTGGCTAGTCGGCCGGAAGAGAAACTGTCCATATATATTTTAGTCAATATTTTAGTCAATTCCTAATGCTCCTAGCTGTCGAAAATGAAGAGGGCAATATGGTCATTGAAGCCTTGATATTATGCATAAGAGGACAAGTGTCTTCATGAGAACTATTGGTATTTAATGATACCTTTTAACCTACAATTCTTTGTGTCGACCACACAAATTATTGCGTAAAGCCTTCAATTTCTCCTTGCTTCAACCGAATCCTTCCTCTCCCTCTCCATTTCATTTTCTTCTTTCTTCTTTTTCTTTACTGAGCTGCTTTGCCCGACCAGCCGCTGCCTGCCATTTTGCCACCGTCGACCGCTACCTTTGACGGCTACCTCGCCTCGCGCGGGCAACCAACTTCAACCTCAATGTTTCCCCTACAAGCTCCCACCGACTGTTCGTTGATTGGATGTCCTGATTTGCCCGACTAGCCTCATTTCCAAAAATGAACATATTTAGACTCAGCTGAGGGTAAGCCTTCATTCGACCGCTTCAAGGCTTCGTTTTGCTTCAAATTTTCAGTGAGGATCTCTTAACTCATAGTAATAGTATTGGCTGAGTTGAAATGGTGAATTTGATGGAGTTTGGAAGGGTAACCATGGCCATTTTGTGATGATTTCCTAGGGGCAGGTCTGACCGCCTGTGGACTTGGGGAAACCGAGGCTGTTTACGGCACTCTTGGCGTTGACTCGCTCCAAAATTCTTGATGAGACTCTTATAGATAAAGAACGACATGTTAGCAAGTTGATTATGTGGTAAATCAAGATTTATGATTGAAATACGGACTGATTAAAGGAGTATAGGGCATAACCGAATTCTGCCCTGTTTCGATTTGCTTAAACCAGACCTCAAAGGATTGTAGGGGGTATCGCCGTGCCCTAAATTCGTCGTTAGGATATATTAGAATGTTAATTGAGGTGTTAATGAGGTGTATGCTCCGTGAATTGGCGATTGGAAGAGAAAAATTGATTAATTGGGCGAATTTCTTTAGGTTGCACAGTTGCCCTATTTTGGAATAAAGAAACCGAACTCTTAGGGGAGCATTTGGAAGGATTTTTGCTGGTTAATCCAAAAGTAAGTGGTTCCTAAGTCTTTGTTAGGAGGATAGGTCTCTACAGGACGAATTGGGATTAAATTGGATGAATTTTCATGGAGTTATCGTGTGATTGTTTATTGTCGATCATGGTAACCAAGTGCAAGTTATGTGTACTCAAGTAACGTATATGCTTTGTGTTGATGTCACCTTGTGGTGGTCAATCTTGTTGGTTCGCATGTGACAGATTCATTACTTAGTGGATAAAACTGTACTCGATTATAAAGTCTTGAGGGGAAAGTGAAACTTGTAGGCTTTTGGCACCCTAATGCCTCGGGACGCGGGGTTACAAAGAGTGTCATCTTGAGGCGTTGAGATGCGGGATAAGATTGTGCATGTACCGACACAGGTCTTGAATGGCATTGAAAACCTGAGGCATGTAACGTAGGTTTGTGGATTGTCATGGTCTGAGGCGTTTTGACCGGACCAAGCCTGAGATGTTTTGACGCGGGCGAGGATAATAAAATGAATCATAGTGCTAGTACGTTAAGCTTGATCTTGTATCCTCATGCATGCCGTGAGTTATGAGTTACATGTCGTCCTAATAGTATACCATGATGATTGTTTACCGTATGCCTTTTTATGTTGCACTATGACAATTGCTTGCCTTTGCTCATTGTTTGAAGTTGTGTTTAGGTGTACTGTTGGCCTAACTGAGATTTAGAAATTAGCTTACTGAGATGTAAATCTCACTCGTCATGGGACCTTCCTTTTTCAGACCCTAAGCCCTGAAGTATGTTTCCAACCCGACTAGGCGATCCCAAGGAGACAATCGCCTATTTTGACGAATTTACTGATGGTCAGGGTATGGTATATGTTAGGAAATGTACTGTTATTTGGGTTGATGAAGGAGGAAAGGATTGGAAACTACATAGGTTCGAGACATGATTTCGTAGAGTCGGCGAGGATACTACAGGTCCTTTGAAGCCTACGGAGGTACCCCGAGGTGTGGTGCCTAGCTGGTGTCATCCTATCCAAGATGAGGTAGAGGTAGAGATATCCATAGTAGGATCGAGGAATGTGCTAGAGAAGACCCCTACTGTTGAGGAGGATGTTGAAGTGATAGAGGTTTTTACTTCAAAGGACGAGCTGGAGGACGCCATGGAGGACGATTCGGTGGATGTATGCTTTGAGACTTTTTCCGACTACGATCCAGTTGAGGACGAGGGTGAGGACGAAGATGAAGCTAGTAGTGCATTTTAGTGGTTTTCTGTTCGTTTTAGGAGTTGTCTTTTGGAGTTTCCTTTTGATGATATGTTAGCTTTTGGAGATTTAGGTAATTGTTGTCTTTTGGTTAGTCCCCGATTTCCCCTGACTCATCCGAAGGTTTTAGTTTGATCTTGGATCTTATGTATAAACCCGTGCTTATGTTATGTATTTATATGTTCTTGTTATCCCATATTCCCTTTGCACTTGTTTCGGAGTTGTTTATTCATTTCATTTCTGCATGCGCATTTTACATCACGTGTACCGCGAGAGTTGTATCCTGCGCCTTTAGCGGTAATATAGCGCTGTGGCACGTTCGCCTCATGACGCGAGGCGTGACATCCCCGCTTGTTTGGTATTAGAGTAATGTCAGCTCGATCCAAGTTGAATGATGATTGGAGTAATAAGGAGGATTGAGTTGGGATTGACTGGGTAGTGAGATTTTAGGAGGCTCGTTAGAGTTAGACACGAAATACGTATCATATTAATTGGCGCATGTGGTTGGCATATGGTGTTGGCATAATTGTGGTAATTTTATGAAGACCAAGCCTCGTGCTTAGCACTGAGTGCTACCCATGAATATTGATTGGTTGAGCGAATGATTGTCTCCGGTTATATTAAAGTGCAAAAGTGACTGGAATTGAGATGTAGTTGTGAATCTTTTATTGACGTACTCTTGAAAATGACTGTGAGAATGGTTGCCTAGTTGTGATTGTTATTTTAAGGTATAACGTAGAACCACTTGACTTGAGTAGATAATTTACATCTCTAATTCCGTGGTGGAATTATAGTGGTCCAGGTATAGTAAGTGTGGGCAAGAATGAGCAACCAACCCAGAAGACCGGAAAGGCCTAGAAGTGGAGTTTCTAGCTCAAGGCCGCCCGTGGCGGAAGATCCAAGAATGGATGGAGTGCTGAGAGTGCTAGAGAGGATTGGCGATCTTATAGACATGCAAACTCAAGACATAGATGCTGCCATCGCTCAAGTTGTGAGAGCTGCCATAGCTGATGCTAATGCGAATAATGGCAACAATGAAGGTAACGGGAGTAATGGTGACGACGACCAGGGCAATGAAGCTGGTAATGCCCAAGAAAAATGGAATGTGGCTAGGCAAAAAGCCAATTGGTCGAGCAGTTTATAAAACTGAAACCAACCCAATTCGACGGAATCGGAGATCCTGAATTAGTACCAAGATGGATAGAGAAACTAGAGAAAGCTTTTGGAGTTTTGAGATGCACCGACAAAGATAAGGTATTATTGACAGTATACCAGCTGGAGGGTGCCGCTAACGATTGGTGGAGTGCCACCAAGAACAAAGTATTCCTAGAAGGTACCGTCTTGACTTGGGCTGCTTTTACCATTGCGTTTAACGATAAGTACTTCTTCGAGACTGCGTGCGAAATGAAGCAAGTAAAATTTCAACAGTTGCGCTGGAATCATCTGACGGTGGATCAATATGAAGCTGAATTTTCTAGGCTGTCAAGGTACGCACCGAGGTTAGTAGAGGACCCACTGGAAAAGGCACAAAGATTTCAAAATGGACTAAGACCCGAGCTTCGCAGCCAGATGGTGGCCCTAAACTTGAGAACCTATGAGGAAATTTATGAGCGGGGTCAAATGATAGAAAGAGATATGAAAGAAAGAACAGCCGCATTTGGATTACGGTTTAGTTCGTTTCAAGATAATCGTTAGACGGCTAAGAGATGTCACAGCCCAAGCCCGGTGGGCACGCGAGCATCCTACCTTCACCGTTACCTTTAATGAACTCCTAAGATCCAACGTCCAATAACTTACAACTCTATTTGAAGCATGCATGCGAAAGCGAGACCAACTCCATTACAAATAAAACAACACATGATGACTTAGGACAAAAGGGTACACCTTTCATAAAGGTCAGTCATACTTCAGAGGTTACAAATCTAAATCCCTAAGAATATCATTTCAACCCTAAGGTTACAAAAGAGTAATCTTCATTTTCCTCCAATGACTTCTTCAAATGCCAATCTATGGCAAACTCGGTTTTTTTCGTCTGGGACCTGAAAAATGTTGTCCCGCGACGGGGTGAGATATATAATCTCAGTAAGTCAAACCTAATCCTAAACTAGGCTGCTAGTACCTCCAGACACTTTTGGAAAATGTGGGTATTTTGGTATTATAAATATTGGCATGCTTAAAACAGGATACTTGTCAGTACTTCAAATTGACATTACTCAATCACAAATCACGGCAAAAATCTGAGCTTCATACGGTGGCAGGGTTTTCAATCAAAAGCAAACACTCGACATCATCTCAAAAACATGATGCAACTTTCGCTTCTTTCTCAAAAGTATCATTCCTTGAAATTTTCAGAAAACACATTCTTTTCTCTCACGCCCCTTTCTGGGCCATTTTCAAATCATGAGACAAATTTCCAAACTTGAAGCATAAATAATTTTTCACAAAATCATTCTTGATTTTTCCAGAAAATAGATCTTTCCAAAACTGCCCATCCTAAGCCGCCCACTTTGCGGCTGCGAGATGATTTGGTCTCCATATGACCCGTCGGTCCATATGAGACTCTCGTGTCCAGACCTAGAGAAGATTCGGTCGCCATGTGACTCTCGACGCCCATTTTCAATCGAGATGAATCGTGTTAGTATGGGACTCTCTAACCGCACAACCTCGTTAGGTCAAATGTGAGTAACTCCCTCCCAATACGTTGGCCAAAATATAATTTCTCGGTGATCTCACACGCCATTGGCGATCGCACATGCCAGTGCACCTATAATTTCCTCAGCGATCCCACACGCCATTTTATTCATAAAAATATCAATCATAGAAAGCCTCATATTTTCATTTAAGGAAAACAATTCATTTCACCTTCCTCAACTTTCATTAAGTCTGATAATGATAAGTTCATGCATTCACCTTCCTCAACTTTCATTTCAATGCCATAAACACATGCACTAAATGATCATCCTCAATACTTGCCACACCACATTCGTTTTTAGATCAGTTCTTATCCATGAAAGGTTTCTAATTCCACAAATGACCATCTCACAGATCAATTGCCTATGTTCAACCATATATCTCAAGGCCACAATCACGATCATATAATCCAATCGATCTTTTACCAATAAGCAATCATCTATTAACCTCAAACACATTCACAACCTCAAATCCATCCTTATGGCTCCTCAATTTTCGCTTGCTTTCTTATGAACCTCAGTCACATCATTACCTAAGATCATCGATTAAAATCGATACTATACCCATTAAAGCGCAACACAAGTTCAAGCCTATAATCCTCGAGATTCAACAATCAATACTTAATCTTAAGGGTCTCACTATCTAATCGTCCTCAAGTCATCACTCCAAGTCTCAATCAAGTTGGATTGAGCCGACCTTGCTCTGATATCACTTAAGCGGGGATGTCACACCTCGAGCCCGGTGGGCGCGCGAGCATCCCACCTTCACCGTCACCTTTAATGAATTCCCAAGATCTAACAGCCAATAACTTACAACTCTATAAGAAGCATGATGTGAAAGTGAGGCCAACTCCATTACACATAAAACAACACATGATGACTTAGGACAAAAGGGTACACCTTTCATAAGTGTCAATTATACTTCAGAGGTTACAAATTTAAATCTCCAAGAATATTATTTTTCAACCCTAAGGTTACAAAAGAGTAATTTTTATTTTCCTCCAATGATTTCTTTAAATGCCAATTCATGGCAAACTTGGTTTTCTTTGCATGAGACCTGAAAAATGTTGTCCCACGACAAGGTGAGATATATAATCTCAGTAAGTCAAACCTAACTCTAAACTAGACTGCTAGTACCTCCAAACGCTTTTGGAAAACATGGGTATTTTGGTATTAAAAATATTGGCATGCTTAAAATAGGGTACTTGTCAAAACCTGACATTTCACTACTTCAAATTGACATGACTCATTCACAAATCATGGTAAAAATATGAGCTTCGTACGGTGGTAGGGTTTTCAATCAAAAGCAAGCACTCGACGCCATCTCAAAAATATTATGCAACTTTCACTTCTTTCTCAAAAGTATCATTGCTTGAAATTTCTAAAAACACATTCTTTTCTCTCATGCTCCTTTCTGGGCCATTTTCAAATCATGAGGCAAATTTCCAAACATGAGGCATAAACAATTTTTCACAAAATCATTGTTGATTTTTCCGAAAAACGTATCTTTCCATAACCGCCCATCCTAGGCCGCCCACTTTGGGGCTGCGAGATGATTCGGTTTCCATATGACCCGTCGGTCCATATGAGACTCTCACATCAGGATCTAGAGATGATTCGGTCGCCATACGACTCTCGGCGCCCATTTTCAATCGAGATGAATCGTGTCAGTATGAGATTCTCTAGCCGCACGACCTCATCAGGTCAAATGGGAGTAACTCCCTCTCAATACGTTGGCCAAAATATAATTTCTCAGCGATCCCACATGCCAGTGTACTTATAATTTTTCCCGGCGATCCCACAAGTCATTGGCGATCCCACACGCCAGTGTACATATAATTTCCTCGGCGATCCCACATGCCATTTTATTCATAAAAATTTCAATCATAGAAAGCCTCAGATATTCATTTAAGGAAAACAATTCATGTCTCAAAATTCATCATTCAAGAACAACTCATGAAATCAAGCAATTCATCGCCTATTGGAGGCATTCCTTTCAAACGTCCGTCATTGGACACAACACGTTTCAAGTCATAACTTTCTCAGTCAAGCATGTATAAATTCAAGTAAAGCCTCATAATCACATTTTTCAATGATTACAAAAAATTCATAATTTCAACTTGACTCAAAATCACATTTTTCAAGCTTGACTAAAAAATTCATAATTTCAGGCACGTATAAATTCAATGATTACGAAAAATTCATAATTTCAAGCTTGACTCAAAATCACATTTTTTTCACCACTTTCAGCCTTAGCTTTCATTTCTGTCACGCCCCGAACTCGTCGAGCACGCGAACATCCCTGCCCATGCCGTTCATTTAAGAATGCTCTAGGATCCAACAGTCCATAACTTACAACTCCTTTAATCAAAGCATGCAGAAGCGATGCCTTTGCCAATCGTATAAATACATCACATCCGATGACTTAGGACAGATGCCTCAAAAATAATAAACAAGAACATACAGTGGTTTAACTCCTAACCTGCCAATCAGGTGTACAACTATATTATCACAAAAGACAAATCTCATTCTATGTGTCATTGGTCACTAACTCTTCAAGGCCAATCCTTGGCAAGTCCGTACTTCCTCCTCCTGTAACCTGTAAAAATTAAGCCCCCACTAGGGTGAGATATAAATCTCAGTAAGGTGGGTCCTAACCCTAGGTTAGGCCGATCGTCCACTCAGGCAGTCATATATCCAATCAAATTAGGCTTTGGCTCACACAGGCATATAGGGCACCAGTCAATAAACTCAACATATGGATGACAGGCAAACATCGATGATCTCAAGTCACACTCAAGTAATAATACCCATGCACTCTCAACCTACCACATCTCATATTCACTGACCTCAACTTGTCTAAATCTCTAGCCCGCGATCTTGTCACCTCAAGCTCGGCGATCGGCGTAAATGCATCAGGTTTCGATAAATCTCATGGCCAATAACATTATCCTAACTTCTGCCTGCCTCATTCTCTAGACCGCGAACTACTCGCCTCAGGCTCGGCCCGCGTAAACGCATTAGATCGTCATCGGTGACTCACATAAATGCATCAAGTCCCGGTTCATCTCCAGGCAAGGTTTATGAGTTCTTACTCAACCCCGCGAACTTGTCGCATCAGGGTATATATCCTGTCCCGCGTCTCATACGCTTCAGGGCCTCTTCGTCCGCGATTAGATCGCATTAGGACCTTGGCTATCTCAACCCCGTGATCACATCGCATCAGGGCGCCACATCATATCAACTTCACCCCGCGAACTCGTCGCATCAGGGTATACATATCCCGCCCCGCGTCTCATACGCTTCAGGGCTCACCGTGTTACTGCCTCGCCATATTATCTCAACTCTACTCACACACGACTATAAGTGCAACTAGTGCACAAACCAAAAACTCATGGCATGCAAGGCTATACGATACACATATAAATGAGGTCAATGCTCAAGAGTCATGCATGTACAATTATTCAAATCATTTACACTCTCTTGGCACTCTCAAGGCCAATCAAACCAAGCTCCTCAAGAAAATCATCTTAACCCCATTCGACTTGCCCAATAGAGTCCAATTTTTCTAGCATAAGGTTAGGAATTCTCTTACCTTTGATTTGGCAACACAAATAAGTCCTCTTGGTCCCTCCAAGGTTTCGGCCAAATCAATCCAAAGCCAATTCATCGCGCAATCTAATAAAATTCAATCAATTTGTCAATTCTCAAGTCTAATTCCTCAATTTATTAACTCCTATCATCCATATCATATCCCTCAACATCTCATCACATCATAATCATCAATTTGCAGCTCAAAATTACCAATCTCAGCCTCCCACAGATTCGGTTTATACAAAACCGAATCGATCCTTCTTGGTTTGGTATAAACCAAGCTCTACCAGCCCTTAATCCAACTCTTAATCCATCATTTAATCATTAATCTACCTCTTAACATGTCTATTTAGAGGTTTGAGAGGCTCATCGTGAGTTTGAGCTTGATTGGTTGCCAAAAACCCTTTTACATCGCTAGATTCTCCCTTGGTCAGTATTGGTAGTTTTCTGGGCAGAATGTACAAGGCCATTTCGAGGTCAAAACTTTATCAAATAAATCCCCAATTTTTACCACAAATTCATATATGTCTCTACTTGATCTCCACAAAATTTGAGCCAAATTGTCCAAGATTTCGGCCATAAAACAGGTCAGAAACCAGATTTATCTCAGATTGGAGCAGATTCCGTCGACTCTCGGGAGAATCCTTGGTCCGGACTCCTCGGTGCTCCAAATGCTCCGATTATTATTGGAGAATGTCGGCAAGACATAGATCTTTGTTTAGGTGGCTGGCCGGCATCCAGGGGTGACTGTAAGTGGCCCTGGTAGATGGCGAACAGGAGGCCCAGAATCTGTCTGACGAATAGGGAAACAAGAAGAAGAAGAAGATGGTGTTCGGTAGTTGAGGGGCTGTTATGGTCGAAAATGGAGTGAGGAGAGAGAGAGTAGGCTGATATACAAGTTTGGGTCAAAGGCCTTTGATTGGTAGGTGGGAAAAGTGTGATATGACCACCACCCTTGGTTGCTTGACACTTGGCACTTGCTCTTTCCCATGAGATCCAATGGCTCCTTTTTTTTCTCTTGAATTTTCGATAGCCAAGGGGGTTAATTGTCCAAATTACCCTTCTTCGTTTGCTTGGGCAAAGTATTAAGCTTGAGGGGCAAAATGATCATTTTACTCCCGACGTTCCGAACGTCGTTTTTCTCATTCCGGAAACCTTCGATAGGGCAATGGCTAATCCGAATAACGTTGGAATTCTTGATTTTCCATTTCAAACTTTCAAGGCTCTTTTTTGATAGTCTTCTCTATCAGATGTGGTTCCAATCTATCCCGAATCGACGTGCGGCTTTCGTAGACATTACGCGTATCGACCCTATGATTCATATCACGTTTAGGGCTCGTTAATTTGTGGCGGCTTTGGTTGTCATGTAATTGTGAGGGTCTATCATTAGCTCCTAAGGTCTCGATCTTCACCGTTTGATTTGGGAAAATTTTGTAAATCATACGTTGGTTAAGCGGCATCACCCGTGCTCCAATTGTATGACACTTGCAAGGCATCCCTTAATCGTTCTTGGATCGGCCTTTTTGTAGCTCTAAATATCCCCTCGACAATCCTTATGGCCAAAACGCCATTTCCTATCCAAGTTCCTTAGGTCGACGTACCTCGTCTCGCGTTAGCCTTTCCCCTTTGGTCAGTCTACTTGAATTGATCAGGTTCGAGCGAAAGACGACTGAAATACATTTCCAGATACACACTTCTCATTACTGAGCCTGAAATAGACTGAAAATCAGAATGTCACAATTTCAATCAAAACTTTCGGCTTCTCATCTCACATGCGCAAATAGCCATTAAGGCATACATTTATGGTCAATTAGGGCTTCCTAAACAATCAGTTTTCAACCAAACATGCCAAGGAATGCCAACTCACAAAACTGGACAGATTTGGACTCCCTTGCGTCTCTCACAAAATCAGGTCATAAAATCATTCAATCGAACTCAAAACTCCGTCTTTTAGTAACATAACATCCTAATAAAGGTTTAGGCATAACTTACCTCAAGCTTAGGCCAAGCAATTCCATAAAATGATCGACGAAACATCGCGACACCAAACTATCCACTTTGGCCTTCCACGACCAGATTTAGTCCCGAATACACTGACATTGATCTACTGACTTCTTGAGAAATCTACTTTCTGAGTATTGTCCCTCATGGTCTTACAGACGTGTGAGCGAAAATCGAGCCCAATTTTGATGCCGAACGACCTAGAACGAGTCATTTCAAAATTAGTGCGCGCTAACAGTAGATTTACACGGCTCTCGATTTTTCACATCAAATCAGCCCTTTAAGCACTTTCAATTCAACCACAATTCATCTATTGATAACATAACACCCTAACAAAGGGTTAGAAGTCAACTTACCACAAACCAAGCAAGTGAAATCCCACAATTTGCGGCCACCATTCTCGGTTCCAAACACCGACCAGCGTAGGGCAGTTTTTTGTCCTAGGGAAAACCATACATAACCAGCCATGAAATTCCAATCTAACTCACATACTTCTTGCCAACATGAAATATTATGTTCTAAGGAGGCTTACCCAAGATTTCCATGCTAAGCAATGCCTCGACGGACCTCAAATGTGTCCCGATTCCAAACCGGTTGGTGGTGGACAGATTCTGTCCACGGTGAGTCCACAAGAAATCAATCGTTAAAAATCCTCTTAAACTCCATTCTAGCCCACACACATCTTGTTAACACATAATAATATGTCTTAATATGGCTTACTGGCGATTTGCAAGCAAAACAAAGCCTTAAGGACCCTCAAGGAGTTACGGTTCCAAGTCTGACCGGTGGGGGCAGTTTTTGTCCTCTTGATAACCATGAAGATTCAACCACCAAAACTCATCAAAATCCAACCAAACTTCATGGACACAAAGATATATGTCTTAGCTAGGTTTGAGAGATGGTCTTACAAAAAATAAAGCCAAAACAAGCCCGAAATTCCAAGATGAAGCTCCTCGGGTTGGTACAGGGTCGGGCAACGACCTTTGCTCATTCAAATGGCTTTACAAGACAAACGGCTTGGTGGATTTAGGTGTGTAATACCTTGTTGGAACGGCAAGAGAAAGAGATTTCTATTGATGGGTGGCTCGCCTGAAACAGATAAAGGACGAAAAAGTTATGGCCAAAATAAAAGAGGGGGTCAGAATTGATTTTGAGCGAGTTGAGCGAGAGAGAGAGTTTGGAAGTGAGAGAGTGTAATCCCTTAAGGGTTTCGACCAAAATGAAAAAGAAGAAGGAGATGGCTTCCCTAGCAAGCCAAGGAGAAGAGAGATAGGATTAGACTTGAGGTGATGGGTTTAGGCTAGGGCTTAGGCTAGTAGGTGAGATTAGACAAATGCAATTAATGGCTTTGTCTTTTCCCCATAATATCTAGAAGCCAAATGACCATATTGCCCTTCAATTTTTGGTCATATGGGGAACAACCAAATGACTATTTTGCCCTTGACTTGTCTTAAAGAAAAATATATCTAATTAGGGACAAAAAGGTAATTTTTCACTTAGGGTCCGAAATTTCACTTTCTCAATCTTAATTACCGTTGATGATGTGACGTCCAATTCTCTTCCAATGTTGGAATTCCTCAATGTTCGTTACTCACTTCCGAGGTCCAATTCATGTCGAGTTCTTGTCGATTGTAATTCCAGTTTATTTCAAACTGACAGGTGATTCTTGCAGGCATTACGTATATCGACCTTAGGATCTCTCAAGTCATGACGATTTTGGTTGTCATGTGATCGCGAGGGTTTATCACTAGCTCCTGCGGTCCTGATCATCAAAATTCGATTTAGAGAACTTTTGTAAATTATATATTGGTTAAGCGGAATCACTCGCGTCCCAACTGTATAACGCTAGCAAAGCATCCCATGATCGTTCCTAGATCGATCTCTGCTAACCCAAAATATCCTCTTGACAATTCTTATGGTTAGAGTGCCATTTCTTATTCGAATTTCCCAAGTCCGCGTACCCGACTCAGCGTTAGTCTTTTCCTTTTGGTCAGTTAACTCGAGAGTGGCCTGCTTCGAGCGAGATACAACTGAAATATCTCAATCGATATCTTTCCATTCAATAACCTTGAGAGGGGTTGGAATTCGGAATGTCACAAGAGACCTATGCCTAGTAATAAATGTTTCGTCCCTCCGGTGAGGAAGAGCATTGGGAAACCGCCGCACCAAGCAAACCGGAACAGCCGCCTCTGTGGCAGGAGGCATGGAAACGAATCTTGCCCGGCTAGGACAGGAGCGTGCTTTAAATGTGGTCAATTGGGCCATCAGATGAGATGGTGTAATTGGATGTACAATTTTGAATATGAAGAGGTATGTTTGAACTATCTGTTATTGGGCAAGAAGGGTTGCAATTTTTCATACAGAAGACTGTCTTCAAAAAATTATGAAAAAGTGTGTTTAAATAAACTATATTTAACACGAAGATTTGCATGAGAATCAACTACTTTTCGGAGGCGAAAAATATGTGTTCATTTCTCGTTATATATTCTAGTGTTCTGTTCATTTCAACACGCTTCCTCACTTTCGATTTTCGTTAAAAAATCGAGAGATACGACTTTCTTTATGATTGTTTCCCAGGGAGTTCTTGAAAATTATTAGAATTTCTATCTAATAATCTTGCTTAAGACCCGGTTGTATCCTGCAAGATCTTTGCGGATAGCCATTAGCAAAGTTGTGGGGCAAATAATTCTTTAAAGAGAGTGTTATCACGCCTCAGAGTCTGATTCTTTTGCTCATCCAGTTCGGCCATATTTTTCCAACATCTTTGTCTCAACAAGTGTGGCGATAACCATGGATGTGATCGAGAAGAACATCCCGAATCCCATCATTGCATCACATTGATCCCTTTATCGTTGTGTAAAATTCGTGCGATCGGGATCAGTATCATGTCATTCAGGAGCATACATATATATATATATATCGATTGTATGTATGTATGTATGTATGTATGTATGTATATATATATATATATATTGATATACAAACATATATACACGTGTATATATCGGTATACATATACATATGTATATATACATATACACGTGTGTGTGTGTGTCGGCTTTGCTACTTCTATTGGTTGTCATGATTAAATATGCCGAGAAACGAGTTTGCTCGAGCAAGAATACTTGTTGCTTTAGCCAAGCCTAAAGGCACAGTGAAAATCATAGTGGTCATTCTTAGATCTGTCAGGTTGTTAGTTTGGTTATTTCTCTAAGATTTTACCACCTTAGTCTGCATAATAGACTACCATATATGAAATGTTGAAATTGAATTGCAACGTTATATTACAGTGTCAGGATATAAGCAAAACGATTTGTTGAAGTTTTCTGTAGAGTACAGGATGGATGATTAGAATCATGCACACCGACCGCATTGGGAAAAAGACTATGAGAGAACTCTTCTAAGCATTATGAAGAACGACCCTGGCTCCCTAATTTTCCAAACAATTGAGAATTGTTTTTTGTAAGACCCCTCCTTTGAGTTTTTTGTAGTTCCAATCTTGCACATTGCTCAACCTGACAGTTATTAGAATACCTAGAGCTACACTTACTCAAATCAGCAATATAGACAAAACGAAACATGATGTGCTTTTCGCCTTTCCTAGATCTGGTCTATTTTTATTTAAAAATAACAATAGTAATAGGAGCTCCCGTGAGCAAAAATTATTTTCCACGTTGGTTCAATCTCTTCTCCACTAATCATAATAACAACCTGACCCCCTTTTTGTTCTGTTTCTGGCTTAGAGATTCCTAAGCGAATCTCTCCTGGAGCCTCCTAAAATGGTCCAACAATTTCTCAGGGTCGGCGTGGTTTTCTTTGACCACATCAACCTCCTTCCAATTCTCAACCCATGAATGCAGGCGGGGGGAAACTGTTGGGACATAGCAATTTCACCCCAATGGCTTCCTCTGTGCATTCATACCAATAAGCCAACCATCCAAAGGTGATGTCCACCAGTCCTACGTTGTCTCCTCCAAAGAACTTCTTGTCAGCAAGAGCTTCATGTTCTAGAGTCCTCAAGACTTCAAGCACTTTTGCAATTGCCTTCTCTCTGTCTTCTCCTTGGGGCATTAGGAACAATTTGAAAAAGGAAGGACTCTACAAGAGAGAAACAGGCGAAGAAGAAGAAGGAGAAAAGAGAAAATATCTGATGTTAGCTAATCTCACAGGATCCTTGCAATTTTCTTGATTTTTGCCATCTTGATTAAGTGGAATAACATATGGGTTCCGCAGTAAAATTCATAATTTGGATTTACTGATCAGATTGCGTGAGAAGATGAATTTCTTGGTTATTTCCTAGTTAATAGAGAAGGGTGATATCACTTAAGGCAGCAAGAAGAAAATGGAACAATTTTTCAACACAACAAGGGAAAGGGACTGGGTGAAATTTAAAAAATCTGCAACCATATGCAAATTAATGTCAATTTGCTTGGGTCGCTGACAACTTGGATTAAGTATGCTTGAAGATCTACTGCTGAAGATGAAAACTTAAATAATAGCAGAAACAACTGGCCACCCTCAACTTTTCTGCCATAAAGTTCGTCCAAAACCGAGATGCTGGGAGGCTCGGGCCATGCTTCTTCGATTTACTCCAGGATAACAAGGGATTCGATGGTCGGTTTGCTATGATGAACGAGGACTGGAATCTTTTTGTGAACTGGGTTGTACAGTATCAGCAATTGGCTCTTGTTGGAGAGATCTTCTACGTACTCATATTCCACGGCTTTGAGTTTCAGAGCCCATATCACTCTGTGACTGTACGGACTTTCCCAGAAACCAGGCAACTTCAGTTACTTCCATTTCCAAAGATGAAAGAAAGGTCCAAGGGCTGCCGAATAGAGGGTGCAAACAGAGCTTGCTTTATACACAGTTAAGATGGATGAAGGAAACTCATCCATGTATGATCATATGGTTCTCTGTCTTGCTGCATGTGGGGACACCGATGAAAGGATTTTATTGATAACTGCAACCTTTGACTATCATTTGTAACTTTAAGGATGTTTTTTATGAATGCCAACGAGTCCAATAAGCTGGCCAAAGAAAACAGATTGGCAACCAAAGCGAGAAAAAGAGAGAGCGCTTTGATTCATACTATGTAGATAGACTAATAAAAGCTCACCAAGTGGAAGATACACATGCTCTGGTGAAAATTAAGACCTTCTAATGGAGATAGTAAACCAAGAAGAATACAAAAAAGGAGGATTTATGACACAAAATACTGACCAGAGATAGGGTATCACAAACGTTACTCCAATATTTGCATTGTCCTGGAAAACAACCTTTATGCAATGTCAGCTTTGGCACAATTAAGGAAAGTAAACGGATCTAACCTCATCATTTGTTTGTCCAGGGAAAGGATGAATCCAATTCAAGGCAACATGAATGTGATCCTCTCCATTTAGCTCTTCCGTCCTTGTTGATCTAACCTCATCATTTGTTTGGCAGCTCTAGCAAGTTAACCTTTCTATTTTCCTGAGAAGCCTGCAATATTCTTGGATAATCCGTTTTCCTAGAAACTCAGGTCTGTGACGGAGAACTATCACTTGGACATTCTAGCGTGAATGGAGGGAATGACTTACACGAATCACCTCATCCCACTCATCCCAGGTACAGCCATAGACTAAGGTTTGGTCACAAGCAGTAGATTTTTTCAGAATAAAGAGAAAATCATGGAATTCCAGCCGGTAGCAGCAAAATTGTGTGTGATCCTTCAATTCTAGAGGTAATAGGAATTTGTTGCCGCTTGGGTTTATACCGGATGAATTCCTACGAAAAAGAAATGAAGTAAATTAAGCATACAATCACTTGAGTCACTATCCTTCTCTGGTGGCCACATCTATATCCTTACGACAAAATATACATTAAGGTAGAGTTGAAAATATGACAACAGAAAGAAGTCCCAACTTTTTTGGCCCTCAAAAGAAGCAATTGGACTCATTACATAATACAATTACATAGAACAAGAAAGTGATACTGATAGTAGATATAGGAAGAGAAGGACAGTTGAATTCATCCATGATCTTCATGGACTAGCAAATAAAAACTCCCTTCGACGCTTTAGACATGCCAAAAGCTTTTCATGATCAGGTAAGTTCTCACATATTATTGGCACTTTCTTGAAACTCTCCATCCAACATTGCAAGCGCGTGAACTTTTCTGCATCAAATAGCTTTGCTCCCAACACCTCCTCTATGATGCTCATCCAGTGAGCGACGCTACCAAGGGCAATGTCCACAATGTTGATGTTGTCGCCCCAAAAGAATTTCTTTGCCTTGTTAGGACCATAATCTTCAAGCATTGTCAGCATTTCCACAACATTTTTCTTGATCTTCTCTTGTTCTTCTCCACGGTTCGATACAGCAGCGAAAGGTTAGGGACCTGACCATAGTAAAAACATTGAAAGGAAAAAACAAAGGCAACACTTACCAAAAAGGGAAAGAAAAGGAACTGCAGAAGGAAAGAAGCTCTTTTTGGATAGGGTTGGATCTGGTCATTCGTTTTCTATTCTTTTTTTTTTTCTTTTTCTTGGGTAAGGCAGGATCTGGTCAATTTTTTTTTTTTGATAACCAAAGTGTTCGGGACAGCTTGCGCGCATCTTGACTATTACTCGGGAGAGACTAGCATAGTAACCTACCGACATGGCCCCCCACTTAAATCATAGATGATCATATGAGAAATCGAACTTGGGACCAGTGCGCCTAACCACACAATCTCAATCTCAAGTGCGCCCTAAACTTAAAAAATCTTCCCCTGAAGCAGATTTTACTCTAGTTAATGACGCCCACTCCTTGAAAGCATACATCTTAAGTCATAATCAAAATTGCATGAAATCAATCCTACCTCACAAGTCATGCAGAGTTCTGATTTGATTCAGAAAAAGAAGACAGACGATGTGATTTTTATGCCTCGGCAAGTAAAGTCTGTCTTCATGAAATATTATTACAAAAGAATCTAGCCTATCCAAACAGTCGGGATGTTGATGTACACCTGCGCGCTAACACAGAGTTGGGTGCTAGCTAAATTCAAGACGTAACACAACAACTCCACAACACTCAGAACTCACTCAAGGATAAGACTGCTTAATCTCTGATGGATCCGAATTGGTAACACAACCAACACAGAGTCTGTTCCTTTTCCCATTGCTTTTGTTGTTTGACATCATTGACCCCCCTGATTTCATCTGCCAAACGTCTAAAACTTTTGTAGTACATAAGCTTTATGAACCTTATTGATAACCCACAAATTGTACGAGCGCACGCAGGTGATTGAAAGAGAGAAACCTTTTCTTGGGCGAATTTGACCCAGAACCGTGCCGTGGCTCTCTCGGAAGTGTCACTTGGCACTAGAGGATGCTGTGGCCACTTCTCTTCAAGGTATTCGATGATGACCATGGACTCGCAAATGGGTCTTCCACCATGGACAAGCACAGGGATCTTCTTGTGCACCGGATTGTACCGCAGCAGCAAGTCACTCTTGTTGGAAAGATCCTCCTCAATGTACTCGAAAGGGATGGCCTGAGCTTCAGAGCCCACATCACATAATGACTGTACGGGCTTGTCCAAGCACCATGCAGCTTCACGTCTCCCATGCCTCGAGAGTCCTTAGACTGATCGTTGCTTCTTGTTGGGCCGATATGCACGGGTTATAAGAGCTTCGCTGAGTCAAATTGCTTGGGCAAAACGTTTGAGGTTGGAAGGTTTCGTTCAAAAATTCGCTTTTGCCCAGCAGGGCTGTATCTGTTGACTATGTGCTTACACTAATACATAGTCTAAATGGCACTAAACACGTTTTCCTTTGACCATTGATGAAGCTTGTTTGTTTTGCTGGTAGGTTTTTTTATAAAACTAGTGGCCAAGTAGTGGGTTGACGTTACTAATATCGCGGATAGACTTATACAATAGGCATGTCAGCACGGCAAATTCGCGTCGTTTCTCGCAAAAGGCGACGGTCATGTAGTCATTTAAATCAAGGACCCTTTCAGCGAGGAAAGAGAGGTCCCTTTTTTTTTTTTTTTTTTAATGGGTCGAGAAAGAGCTTCATTCATCATTAGTAATTAAAAGTTGATTGGTACGCCAAGTGGGTTTTAGAGCATAATAAATCTCAAAGGGCTTAGGATGATTTAGAGACTCAATAAGAGAGGAGAGAATCTTCAATTTGAGCTTTGACGATCTAGTTCGTAACCTTATTAGAGTGGAGTCTCGGCACACCCACGAGTTGGTGCCAATTACTTCACCCTCCAAGAGCGAGACATTTTTGTTGATTTTATACTACTGATGCTCAGTACAGTCTACTGTCCTGATAAGGTCTAGGAAAGACAGAATTTGGTGAATATGGAAATGTATGTTAAATTATCTTTATGTTTTCTCATGTTAGAGAGAGGAATGAAATGAGATAACATCGGTTCATATCAACTTTATATGCCCTTAGGCTAAATGTATAAAAAAAATATATACTCCTAATTTGTTTAAATAAAATTATGGTTAAAGTCAAAATTAATTGTCATGCCGAAGTGATCTATATATCCCGCTTGAAAGACTGAACATCTTAGGCGTGATCCAGTCAATTATGAAAATGGGATTCGTCATATTGTCTTTCGAAAAGATTTATTGAAGAAAAGCTAATAAGGTCTTCTAGCTAACTACGAGCTTGTTCACAATTAGAAAAGAGTTTTTTTTTTTTTTTTTTATAACCAAGGTGTTCAGGCCAGCTTGCGCACACCTTGACTATTCCTTGAGGGAGACTAGCACAGCAACCCACTGCTAATGCCTCCCACTTAAATCACAGGTGCTCATTTGGGCAATCGAACCTAGAATGAATGCGCCCTAACCAACTGAGCTACCCATGGATGTGTAATGATATGCAATGTTTGAATGGTCATTTTCCCTGTCATAAACCTATTGCATTGATGCCAAATCAGTCCTAAATTTTTTTGTATCAATTCAGTCCTAAATTTTTTGCGTTGGTGTTAATTCAATCCTAAATCTTTTATTGATGCCAATTTAGTCTTAAACTTTTTGTATTTGTACAAATTTAGTCCTACGTCGGTCAATTGAATTAGCTCGCGTGGCATTCTTAGGCCATGTGATTTCGGGTGAAGGTATCGCGGTGGATCCAACTAAAATTGAGGCAGTTATAAATTGGTGAAGATCGACAACTACTATAGAGATTAGAAGCTTATTGGGTTTGGCAGGTTATTACAAGCGATTTGTGGAAGGGTTCTCAGCTATATCCTCGTCTTTGGCTAACTTACTGAAGAAAGACATGAGGTTTGAATGGACAGACAAGTGTGAGCGTAGTTTCCAAGAGATTAAGCATAGGCTAACTACGGCTCCAGTTCTAACAATTCCGTTTGGTCCTGGTGGTTATGAGATTTATAGCGATGCTTCGCTTAGGGGACTTGGTTGTGTTTTAATGCAACATGGTAGGGTGGTAGCGTATGCGTCTCATCAATTGAGACCGCATGAGTTGAATTATCCCACACACGGCCTGGAGTTAGCTGCGGTCGTGTTTGCTTTGAAGAGCTGGAGACATTATTTGATTGGGGAAAGTTTTCAGGTGTATACCGACCATCAGAGTCTGAAATACCTGTTCTCTCAAAAGGAGCTGAACATGAGGCAGCGCCGATGGATGGAGTTATTTAAAGATTATGACTGCGAGATCCTGAATCATCCTGGTAAGGCGAATAGGGTTGTTGATGCCCTGAATAGAAAATCAGTGATTGCTCAATTACAGGTGCATGAATGGCGTTTACTTGAGCAATTGAGAGACTCAGACTTTAAGTTGGAGATGAGCCACCTGTCAAGTCTCGTGGCTACTTTGAGAATTGAGCCGGAAGTGAAGATTAAGACTCTATAGTCTACAGACCCCTTTATTCAGAAGATCCTTCAAGAAGACTCGGCTAAACGAAGAGTCAACTTTCAAATAGCTGAGGATGGGATACTAAAATTCAGAGGACAATTGGTTGTGCCTGTTGATGAAAATTTAAAGGATGAGATTTTATCAGAGGCATATCGTAGTAGTTATAGCATCTATCCTGGGAGTACGAAGATGTATCAGAATTTAAAACAACACTACTGTTGGAATGGGATGAAAATAGATATAGCCAAACATGTGGCTAAGTGTTTGACCTGTCAACAGGTCAAGGTGCAGCATTGCAAACCCGAAGGACTGCTGCAGCCTTTGAAAATTCCATAGTGGAAATGGAAGTATATCACGATGGCTTTTGTGATGAGTTTGCCAAGGAGTCAGAGAGGGCATGATTCAATTTGGGTTGTGGTAGACAGATTAACGAAATCAGCGCACTTCATTCCAGTAAGAAAGGACTTGGCCTTGGATAGATACGTAGAGTTGTATGTAAGGCATATTGTAAGGCTACATGGTGTGCCTGTAACAATCACTTCTGATTGGGATCCCAGATTCACTGCTATATTTTGGAAGAGTTTACAAACTGCTTTAGGAACGAAGCAGCAATTTAGTACAGCTTATTATCCGCAGACAGATGGCCAGTCTGAAAGAACGATTCAAACATTGGAGGACATGTTGAGAGCATGTGTTCTGGATTTCAAAGGTAGCTGGGAGGAACAATTACATTTGGTAGAGTTTTCCTATAATAACAGTTATCAGCAGAGTATTAAGGTGACGCCTTTCAAGGCCTTGTATGGCAGAGCTTGCAGAATACCAGTCTGCTGGAATGAGGTCGGTGAAAGGAAGATAACTGGCCCTGAGTTGGTAGAACAGTCGATGGAAGCAATTAAGGTGATTAAAGACAGACTAAAAACAGCTCAAAGTCGCTAGAAAAGTTATGCAGATAAAAGGCGCAGACCTTTGGAGTTTCGAGTAGGCGATCATGTTTTTCTGAAAGTGTCGCCTATGGGAGGAACATCCCTCTTTGGCAGGAAAGGAAAGCTGATCCCGAGATATGTTGGACCATTTGAAATCCTAGAACGAATTGAAATTTTGGCTTATCAACTTGCGTTGCCGCATAGACTTGCTCAAGTGCATAATGTCTTCCATGTGTCGATGTTGAGGAAGTACGAGCCAGACCCCGCTCATGTGCTGGGTTATGAGGACATTGATCTGGATGAACGAGCGTCATACGTGGAACGACCAGTCAGGATCATAGATAGGAAAGAGCAGGTATTCCGAACCAAGACGATTCCGTTAGTTAAGGTGATTTGGCAACACCATGGTACTGAAGAAGCTACATGGAAGAACGAGGAGGTTATGAAGTGTAACTATCCTTATCTTTTTAAATAGTTAGAACTGTGCTGTAATTTCAAGGACGAAATTTCCTAAGTGGGGGAGAGTTGTGACGTCTTGGAAATTCGGCTTTTGTAAGCGCCGGAAGTCGATGGAAATGATATGAAAATATAATCATAGTCGACATATATTTTGGACTGTAAGGATTGAAGAGACGAAAATTTGGGAATTCTAAAGTTTAGGCTATCCTGGATTAGGTTTCAAATTTTTATCCTTCGCGAATTGAAATTGCCGTTTCGCGATCGACCCTAACCCCGATCGAACTTGGCCAGTGAATTTTTCGAAATTACCCTTCGTTCAGTATACCAAAATTTCATTTCAGTTTCGACGCGCCAAATGACCATTTTGCCCCTACTTATGCATATAGGACAAGGGTGATTATTGGGCATAAGAGATAAATTTGCCACAAAAGTCTGGTGGGTCCCACCAAATTTCCCTTCCCCATGCTCCCTCACGTCAGCCCCCTTCTACCTTCTTCTTCTTCTTCTTCTTTGTTCTTCTTCCTTCTTCTTCTTTGGTTTCACCGTGGACACCCCCCAAAGCCGATCCACTCCTCCTCCATCGACGATTTCGACGGCCACCACCCCTCACCATCGAAGGCCATCGCCTTCAGCCACTCCCCGCCGCCGCCTTCACCCGAGCCGGGCTGCTGTCGCCGTCGAATGGCAGAGAAAACGGCTCGGGGAATCCTGCTCTATTCTCAGGTCATTTGACCCGAGAACTCCTTAGCTTCTTCCGGCCACCACGGCCGTCACCGGCGCCAACCACCATTCTACAACCGACCACCGTCCTCCCCTCGATCACCCCGACCCAGCCACCCCAAATGTCCGCTGCCGGAGCCGCCGGAAAATTGCCCTAAAGCCCCAGTGCCATGTTTTGAACCCAGCTCAGTTCGGTCTTCGATCCGGCCTAACCGGCTGTCGCCGTACCTCACCGCCACCGCTGATCACCTCCCTAGAGTTCCCTCTACCACCTCGGAACTCACCGCCGTTGGTCGCCACGCATGGCACCTGGAATACGCCATCGATCATCTCTCTTGTTTCGGCACCGAGAAGGCCGATTCTGTTCGCGGCTGTTCGCCGCCGTCGACAGCCTTCCACCGCCGTCCATCGGTCCCGACCGACCCCACCGACCCCTGGGTGAGTTCCCGAGCCTTGGCCGGCCTTATCCCGGCCCGTGTCGCCGGGAAACACCTCAAAACAGTCCGATTTCCCTATTTCGCCACTAACCGTTACTATTTCAGGCTGTCGGCCGCCGCTCACCGGAGCTCCTTCGCCGGCCGCTTGTCCCGGCGACCTTGTAGGACTTCTCCGTGGTGTCGCCAAAGTTTGAGCTCGGTCATCGCGCTATAAACCATCATTCCACCGCCGCCGCTGCCGCTGCCGCTACCGCCGTCACCGCCATCACCGCCACTGTCGCCGTCACCACCGCTGCCGTTCGTCGAGGCCGCTCGAGCTAACTCACCTTGTGAGTTGACCCTAAACCTTGATTAAGACGCTAATTACGCTTAGGATTAGTTTTAATTATTTATTATTTGTAAAAAAAAATTTCACGATCGAGACCGGTTTAGATAGAAACAATGATTAGGATAAATGGCCGATCGAGTATATTGTCTGTGGCTATTTGTGATAAATTATTAGTTGTTTGATTGTGTTTGTTCACAAGCGAGAGACATGTTAGAGACGAGCGGGCGATTGACTTATAAATCGACTGAGAAATAAGAGTTTTAATGCGATTTGAGCTCAAAATTGCCCAATTGAGTTAATTGCTCGCAAGTGCTTTCAATTGCCTTATTGATTTGGTTGCCTCGATGAAATGCCTGACTAAGAGTCTGCTTGGCCTTAGGCCGAGTTTGTTGCATTTCTGTATAAATCTTGGCATTAATTGTAGTTAATTAAGAGGTGATTTCCGATTGTGAATTGTGTGGTCATTTAAATGATCAATGACGTTACCTGGCAAGCTCGTGTTGTACTATTGGTACTTACACCGTACCTATTGTATGGAAACTTGCGACTTGTCAGAAGCATGATAATCCATGCCCCGTGCCAATCGTACGATTTTAATGGATTATCGGATGCCAGTCGCAGCTTGTGACGGATTGAAGCTCATTTTCAAGGAATGCTTACTTACAGTGCCGTACCGGGTGCACTGGATACATCCCTTGTAGTAGTCGTCGTTGAGAGGGTAAAAATGGACGAAGCCTGGTCCTTCCAGACGAGTGCGGGATCGCACTATTGATGTTTTTATCACGCCAGTCACGTGGGTCATTGTTAATAATGGATTTTTGTGATGCCTTGTGTACGCCTGAGTGGTGATGCCGTGATTGGTTGCTTATTTAATGAATTGGTTTTATTGATATATGTGTTTATACTTTATGACTGGCTATTGTGCTTAGGATATCCTGGGCGAATCAGTGTCCTAACCGAGCTTAGGCTTGATTCACTGAGATTTGTTTTCACCTCGTCGTGGGACAACTTTCAAGTCCAAAATAATGGAGAGGCTAGTGTGATTCGGTACACCTACCCACTCATCACACTTTGTCACTATCCACCCGGTACTAGGTATGGACTAGATATGGGAACGCCACATCATGACGATATGGGTCGATGAGAGGATGCCGCAACTGGTGGCGCATCTTTTCAAGGCTTGGTATCTTCGTGATGGGGTGGATCTCTTTGGTCCGCTCAGAGGATTTGAGGGGCCACCTATTCAAGGGGTCCCTAATATCCCCGCCTGAGATATGATGGATATTGATACATCTGATGGGGAGGTGGTGGATCCCGCATCTGGTATGCAGCCTGAGCTCGAGCCCGAGCAGTCCGTAGGCCCCTCTGTACATTCTAGCCAGAGTTCCTGTGATTATCCTAATGACCCGGCTCCCCCGATTTGTTACGACGATTCGGATGCCGTTTTTACCCAGTAGAGGATTAGGTTTCTTTTGTGGTCAGGGAACTAGTGACGTATTTTGTAGGGTACTATTTTGGGATAGATGAGAATTAACCTTACCCGACTCCTGTATTTTTTTGTGAGTCCTAGAGGGTTGCCCCGAAGTATGGGGTTGTAATTATCAGCTGTTGGCTCTATAAGGTTGTAGATCATCTATTCTCAGCAGCATTACGTTTGCGTTGGGTTGTCTGGCTTTTCTTCTTATCTATCCCATGTTGATTTTATTGTATGGAAGATTGCACGTTCCGCATGCGTAGTATATTCTTAGGTCGATGGTAGTTGCTTGGGACGCTATCTTTTATGACCTAGTGGCGATTTGGCAAGGGATGTCGCGGGTTCGAAAGTCGAAACGTGACATGTCGTGAGAACTTTAAATAGAAATGAGAAAAGTGGTTGGGTAGGTAATGTCGAGAAAGAGCTTCCATTGCTACTTAAGTCGCTGAGTTGACTAATGTTAGTGCTGATGAGTTAAGTGATGGAAGTCACGAGAAAGGTGACTCTGAGTTACTTCATTCTAAATTGAATGTGCGGAAAGAATCACGAGAGTTTTGAAAATCTCGTGAAACTATGAATAAGGTTGAGATTGACTGAGTTTGATGGAGGGATGGGATTTGAAATTGTCTCCTTCTGAATTGGGGATCTTGGTAAGTAAATCTCAGAGGTTGTGGGTATACTGAGGAAAGAAAGTAACCCTGACAGCTTTAGCCTTAAGAGGCTGTTGATAGTTGGTGAAAGTTCACCAAAGGAAAAGTTTTCCTCGAAGGCATGAGATCTGCCTGGACTACCTCTGTTGAGTTGTTCGATGGAAAGTATCCTCTTGGGATTACTTTAAAGAAAAGATTGTTTGGATCTTGATACTTTTGCAAGGATCAGAGGATGATTAACCAGTGTGAAACTGAGTTCTCAAGGTCGTTTAAGCATATGGTAAAGGCGGTCAAAGATCCTTAAATAAGAAGTGGATTGGAATTTGAAAGCCTTATGACTGGTTGTTATTTCTGATGTTAAGGAATGGTAATGAGACTCAGTAAAAGAAGAGAAATGATCGGAAGACTTACGAAGAAGAGAACTCCTGCTTATGGATTACGAGCAAAGAGATGTTTATTATGAAATATGGAACGTGCCTACGAGAAATGGTTGATTACCTAGGCGTAAGACCCATGGTAGAAAATAGGTAGCTTGTCTCTTATATTATGGAAGGAGTTGAGGAAAAAAAAATCGGCATGCTAGTTTGCTTGGAATTAATGATTCCTTGTGATTGGTTGGTTGCATTGGAATCATTAGAAATGGAATCATGAGTTGGTGTTCCCTAAAGAGTGGGGTGTCATTCTTAAAAGGCGATAGGACCATGAGATGGTCGTTGATGAAAAGAAAAGTGAACGGACTTGATAGTTCTGACTGTTCATAATTCTAATGAATGGTTAAGTAACCGAAAAGAGCGCTTAGAGTGTAATTACAAAATGACTCGAGGAAGTCGAATTAAGTATTCGATACGTGAATTGGGGGAGACCAAGGACGAATGAGTTTAGTCACTTAAGGTGACTGAGTCATTGGAAGAAAAATTATAAGTATGGTGGCATCTGAATCTTGGATTAAAAATACCACCATTGACACAAACTCTAAGATTGATGTCCTATGGAATAGGAAGAACAATGTGGATTCGAAGTGAGAGAATGCCATTGAGAAGTACAGTTTCCTTAAAAGGGTAAGAGACCCTAGTGTAAAAGGAATGAGAAACTAATTGTCTCGAAATTGAGATTGAGCATCTAGACTAAGAAAGAAGACATAGAACATGAATGATTCCTAGAAGTAAAGTCCGATAGACTGTCCTGTAGACAATGTCGAATTCCAAGATGATGTCGACATATAGTGGAACAGACAGAATTGAGATAAAGTCGCATTAACTGGTTATGGAAACCAGCGGTTAAGATAAGAGTGCTTCCTCAAGGAAAAGTGACAAAAATGAACAAAATGTTGCGTGGTTCTAGTGGAGACCCGTGGCAACAAAAGGCCAAGGTTTGAGCTCTCAAGTGAAACGTATGAAGATTCGACACATGGTAGAAAGAAACTGACGAGAGTTTGATTGAGTATCCAAGGAATAATTGGATGGATTGTTACCATCTTGAGAGATACTGATTGGACTCATTTAAGGAGTCATGAGGAACATGCACGGCTTTGAGAGTATCCTATTAACTCGAAGGAGATGCTCGTTGTATGCTAAATGTGTAGAGCGCAAGCTGCGGACCTAATGAGGTAAGATTCCTCAATCGTGAAATTCCTAAAAAATGGAACCCTGTGGAGCCTTTGAAGATGAGATAAGTGACAAATTGATTAGGGTTGATGTGGGTTGTTAGAAGTTGAAATTTCCTGGGATTAATAAATTGTAATAGACGAACCGTGGGAGGATTCCCTACAAGAGCTGTTCCATTGGTGAAATGGACTAAGGACGAGACGTAACACAAATGGATGAATGAACGTGAAAAGAATTTCAATGGCTCAAGTCAAGTTGATGGCTACGCTGTTAATAGCGTTTCTGGCAGGAAATTGAAAAGCTTATGAAGGTCGTAGTGACACGACGTAAACTAAAACTTGAGGCATAGCGAGGCGATCGGAAGTGGACATTGCATATATATCGTGATGATAAGGCCATATGAGTTGGAATGTTTAGAGCATGATTGGAGTTGGTTTACAATTGTACTTACGACAAAAGTTTGGGAACATTGTGGATAGAAAAAGATTTCAAGTCAATTTCTACCGCAAGAGAATAACGTAGTAGTTTCCTAAGAGGAATTGAACAAGAGGCAATGCTGATGCGTAAAATTGCCTGTGGATATGAGAGTATTGCTTGGATAAAGAAAGACCTCGAAGTTATGTGAATTATATGAGGTTGAGACCATTGATTGTCAAAAGAGGAATTGAATGAAAGCATAACCGTTGCAAGTTGATGGATTAAATTGGTCATTGGAGGATCTCAAATGAAATTGAGGAAGAGCTATTAAGGACTCAATCATGAGATTGCCTGAGAAGTCGAGAAGGCTATGACTCGATTTGAACGATCGAGGGTAAGCTAATGAAATTCGTGCGTCCCCAATGATATGAAAGGACGTTTGTATTGTATGGTTATGCCAAATGGTAGAGACACCAAGGAGTATGTTTTCGTGATGATTTGGTAATGGTCATGGCAGGAAAGAACATAAATTTAAAGCGATGTTTTGGAAAAGCCTTCCGATTGAGAATTTCAAAAGCAAGGTTGTAGTGTGATATACATATTATTCTTGGATCATAGGACGATTTGAAAAGAAGGTTAGTATGCCAGAAGGTGTGCCACCGACCAATGTTGTGAATGTCAATGGAGAATAGAGAAGTAAACACAGATTGAGGGCTGAAGGAAACAAGTCTTGGGGAAATATGACTTTTGTTAGAAAGGACAAATGGGAGTGTCAAGTAATGGAAGAAACCATTTTAAAAAGTGAGAAGGCGATGAGGCGTCTATACCCTAATGGAAGTGAATAATCAAGAAATTACAAATTTCGAGGACGAAATTTCTTTAAGGAGGGAAGAATTGTGACATTTTGAATCCGACCTCTCGAGGCTATTGAATGGAAGGATATCGATCGATGTGTTTCAGTTGTAACTCGCTTGGAGTTGGCCACTCTTGAGTTATTTGACCAAAAGGGAAATACTGGCGCGAAATCGGGTACATGGACCTGGGAAATTTGAATGGGAAATGATATTTTGACCATAAGGATTGTCGATGGAATATCTTGGGCTAGTAGAGATCGATCTAGGTGCAATCATGGAATGTCTTGCTCGTGTTATACATTGAGACGTAGGTGATTCCGCTTAACCAACGTATAATTTGCGAGAATTTTCTAAATCATATGCTAATGATCACGATTGAATGAACGAGCGATAAACCCTCGCAATTACATGACAATCAAAGTCGCCACGGCTTGAGAAAATCTCAAGGTCGATATGTGTAACGCCTACAAGAGTCGCTCGTCAGTTTGAGATAAATTAGAATTACAATTGACAAGAGTTCGACATGCAATTGGACATGGAGATTTGGGTATTGGATATTGAGGAATTCAAATATTGGAATTGAGATGGACGTCCCCTCATCGAGGGTGGTTTATACTGAAAAATGAAAGTTTGGACGAAAAGTGCAAAATGACCATTTTACCCCTCGACCTTTAGCCTTGCCTTAAGAAGTTTAAAAGGTTATTTTGATCATTTCCCGTCCTCTATATGCTGCCAAAAATGTATAATGGATATGGTCAAAGGAAGTCAATTAATGAAGCAACCAATGAAAGGTTGTCAAGTGTCAAGCAATGAGATGGCCAATAATTAAATGCCCATTAATTACACTTCTTATCAAATTGATCAAAAGGGATTATTGGTGTGTAATAGACTCTCTCTCTCTCTCCAATTTGTCCGGCCACCTTCATCTCCACCATCTTCTTCCTCTTCCTCTCTCTCGATCAAATGGGTTTCTCGCGGATAAGGAAAAACTAGCTCACTGTTTTGGTCATAACTTCGTCGTCTGACTTCGTATTGAGATAAAACCACCGCCATCTTAAAGCTTATCATCTTTCCGTTCTAGAAATGTATTATGAGCTTAATTTGACCTAGCTGTTTGTTCCGTAGGTCTTTTTGAGTAGGTAAAGGTCAAAATTTGACCCGAGTTTAGAGAGGCTACGTTTTTGGGAGCTTCTAGACTCCAAACGATTTCAAATTTTTAGTGAGGTCTTCATAACATCTAGTACTTAAATTGACCGAGCTTTGATTATAATTTTAGTTGAATTTTGATGTGTATACATGGTTGATTTGTAGAGGTTTTTATCGAGCAAATTCTGCCCATTTGAGTACAGTGAAGTAGCCGGATTGTTCGAAGGTCTTTGAAGCGTTGTTTTGCTTCAAATATCTTATTGAGGTCTCTAAACCCATAAATGAATGTTTTAGATTTTTTTTGAAGAATTAAGGCTTGGAATTGAAATATGGCTTGATTGAACGGTTTGAACCCAAAACCGATTCTATTTTGTGGGTGAACCATTATTGGCCGATTCTGTTGAAGGCTGATTAAGGGGTAATTAGGCTTCAAATTGGCTCATAATGTCTTATAAGATGTGATGTGAGGTGTTAATGAGAAGTATGCGAAGTGAATTGAGAGTTAGGAGTGAATTATGGAAAAATTGATGTATGGACCTCTAAGTTGTACCTTGCCTTGTATGTGATCATATGAGCCGTACACATTGAGGTTTCGTGGGAGTGCTGATATGTGTTCAATTTATCAATAAAGCGTCGTGAATTGCCTATGATATGGCTAATGAGAAAATGGGTTAAAGGAAGTTAAAATTCAATGACTTTTGATTCAAGATTGGTGAACCATCCTAGGTTGACAAGGAATTCTTGGGGATTATATACTTGTGGACTTGAAAAGAATCAATTGGTGTTGAGTTTTGCTAATCAATCGAGGTAAGTGTTTCCTAAACCTTTACTTGAATATTAGGATATTACTGGATAAATTGGTTGGATAAATTGATTGATTGATGAAGCATGTGGCTTAGTTTGCTTGATGCAATCGTGTGAGGATTATATTGTAACAGATAATTAAGATTTAAAATGGCCAGAGAACCTTGTGAGGTAAATGACTATTGGGCTTGGTGATATAGTTTGGCTAAGATGCCCTGGTATTTAGTTGGCAGTGGTGCCCGTGTTATTGAATTTCCATATTGTTTATGCTATATAAACGGCTATAGTGCCGAAGCTATATGAATGGGCTATATTGTCATAGCAGTCGTTGGCCTGCAGAACCGGAGATCGCATTGGCTTGATGCCCTGATGATACCGATTGGCCTGTGGCCCCAGTGATATTGAGTGTGATTTTACTGTGAACGATGATGAGGATACTGATTGGCCTGTGGCCCTAGTGGTATTAAATGATTGTGAGCCCTAAGTATTAATGATGATACAGATTGGTCTATGACCCTAGTGGTATCGAATGGTGGTGAGCTCGAATAAGAATGAAAAGGTCGATTGGCCTGTGCCCTGATGGCATTGAATGACTGCGAGCCTTGAAAGTATCGATTGGTCTGTGGCCTTAGTAGTACAAAGACATCAATTGGTATGTTGCCCCGGTGATGTCAGATGACAATAGTGCCAGAGGAGGATGTGGGTAGATGAGAAAGTAGTGGCAGTTGTGTATCGACTCATGTGCTTGAGCATTGGGCTTGGGATCCTGATATTGAATGCTGTTGATTGTACTGCTTATCCATAATTGGCTATTGATATTTTTATTGATTGATGCCATACTTGATTTATTGATGCCTTGTACCATTGCATTGATGAATGCCTACATCTGGTGTTGTTTTGTTAGTCTGGAGAGACTGGTGTTCAGGTTTAGATTTATGTTTAGGTTTTACTTGCTGATATTTAAATCTCACCCCAGTGGGGGCTTAAATTTTTTAGGTCCCAAGAGAAGGAAGCCCGAACATGCTAAGGATTGGCATTCAAGGAAGTAGGTGATCAAATGTATTTAAGTCGTTGGTTGACATTAGAGATAGTATATTATTTGATGGATGTAGAAATTAAACCTTTAGTTTGGACCATGGAAACGAATTGAGGTGCATTTTATGTAATCGGGAAAAGTACTATTTTTTTTGTCTTAAATAATCTTGATTATAATTGTGTACGGGGTAGTTTCTTGCTTCCGCATGTATATAGGTACTTGAGGTCGTGAGGGCCGAAGGATCTTGGATGGCATAGTTTGATTACGACCCGTGGGATGTTTGTGTGCTCGATGGGTTCGGGGCGCGAAACTGCACGTGTGCAGCACGTGTGGGGCTGATGTTAGCATGACGTCATCTTGGCCCGGGTAGACCCGATCCGATTTCGCTGTCCCTACTCGATCTGTTGACTAGGCCCGAATAGTTGACTATTGACTTGGACCATTCGGTTGGACTGGTCATTGACTGGTTCAACCGAATCGCCTCGACTCGATTCGCTAAATCGATTCAGGGGTAGCTGTTGGACCGGTTAGACCGATCAGATCGATTTGAAGACTGGTTGAGATACTGAACACGTGCGTTGCATGTGTCAACGCGTGGTTCTCACGCACCGAAGCTTTTGATGGCGTGTTAGGGTACGTGTGATTCCGATGGAGGTGTTCTAGGTACCGGCGTGGTCGTATGCTCATGCTCTACAAATTGGTATATTTAGTTTACATATTTGATGCATCTATCGTTGGAAAATACATATGGAACCCCAAATACATGTATTTTGTGGGGGTATTTTCGGGGTATTTTCAGGTATTTCTATATGGTTTCATGAAATACAAGTGCAAGTTCATATGTAAGTACCACATACATATATGTGGAGCATGATTTATCAATACATGTTTATGATTTGTCATGTATTATTATGTGTATCAATGCAAATTAGCGGCGTGTAATTTTGCAGATGATTGTCCCTAATTTCTGAAATTACAAGCATACGATAAATGTAAAATATAAAGTTATATCTCAATTTCTGGTAAATTCAATTGGGTCCGCCATAGCGGCACACTTTTTTGAGTTTAATAAAGAACAGTTTACAAAATATTGAGATATCTCCTGTTTTAATGTGTAGTTATACTCCCAAAGGATGTAATTGCGTATTTTTGCAAAGAAAGTTACATGTACAACATATAATTAGAATTGATTATTCTAAGTGTTGTCATACACCCAAATGTGGTGATTAACGAAGATTGAAATAAATTCTCATGGCTGTTGTAATGTAGGGAGTATACAACTGCATGTCATGTTTTCTGCCCAAAGGTGATTATATGATGATGTATGTATTTCTCAAAGTGAAATTTCACATTATGCTAATTGAAAAAATTGATTGTCTTTCCAGTCAATGCTTTTATGAACGACGACTCTATTAAAATTGATAATTGAGATTCATATGGGTTTAAGTTTTGAGAATTGAATGGGAATTTTCTGTTTACAAAGGATTGGCAAATATTTATATTGCCCTTGTCAAGAAAGGCCCCGTAGATCTCACTTTCATTACTGAGAACTTTCAAAAGCACTATGTGCTTATTGGATAAAGAGCAATTAATTTCGTTTATTTGATATAAAGCGATCCATTAAATAACACTTGAAACGTATTTTTGCCAGTTAACTATACAGTTAAATAAATAAAGAAAATCTTGGAGGGTTTGAAATTATACCTCGTCTATTACTAAGAGTAGTGCATATCTGCGATGACTCCTCAACATCAGGTGTAATAGTTCTATTAAGATTAAATATTACATCTTAAAATTGGTGAAATTGCATATTAAGCGGTTCTGAAATCATACTCATAAAGTATTATAATAAACCACCAGTCATTCGGATGATTTGGATCTATGAAAAGCATTCTTTGAGAAAGATGGTGATCACTACTTCTTTTATAAGAAGAACGATCACATAAATAAAAACTACAATTAATACAAAGACTTGGTTATTTAAGTACGAGCACAAAGTAATGATTCTTTGGTATTAGTTTTTGAATTTATTATATCTAAAGCCTCATTTGATTTGTGATTACTAGATAACAGTGTGACATATTCTGTTGCGTTTGTCATATAGGAATTTATAAACTGAAAGATACCAAATCAGGTTGAATCAAGCTAGTTATGAAAATAACTATAAAGCCAACGTTGAATTGATAGGAATGTCATTCAAGATTCTGGTTTTAATATGATATTAAGAAACATATTTTTTGTATTTTCTTTAAAGACGGAATTTATTTACGTATCAAGTTTGGACATGTGTAGTTACTCTTTTGAGATTTCAAATAAAGCAATTACTTTTCTTTTAATTAAGATGGGTACTACACTATGTCCAATGGATTGTACGAATTATGTTTATCTCCCAATGAATTACACATCATTTATATAGCTGAAAAGTTGTTTGCAAAAGATCTCTGCCTGAGGTACAGTCATACACATTATGGAATAAATGTCCTAGTCACATATCTAAAGAAAGAGTGAAAAGACTGATAAAGGTAAACATTCTGCTCACTCTTAAAAATGACCTAGACACATGTGTAGAATGAAGCAGAGGTAAGATAACTGAGATAAAGAATATTGAAAGTTGTGATCTATCTAAGGTCATTGATATTGGAATAAATGGATCCTATATGGCAACATTGTGTAGAAATTTTTATTTCATCATATTTATCAAAGATTATTACATATATAGTTATATGTTCTTCATTAAGGAAAAGTTTTGATTTCTTGACAAGTTTAAGATGTTTCGAACTAAAGTCAAGAAAAGATTGAGAAAATCATAAAGGTTGTTAGTTTTGACTAAGGTTGTGAGTATCATGGTTGACATGGTAATGCTATATAGCTTAAAGAGCTATTTACCAAATACTTAAGAGGATTCTAGAATTGTGGCTTTATGCCAGGTAGTCCTGAACAGAAAAGTGTGGCCGAAAGGCAAAATCATACCCTATGGATATGATGAAAAATATGATTTGTAAAATCAATTTTTATGATTTTTTGTGGGGAGAAACTTTGAAAATAACCCATTATGTTTCTATCAAAATTATTTCATTAGTTTCTTTTGAGCCATGGACTGGACGTAAATCTAGTTAGAACCATATTTGGGTTTGAGGTGCTCATACAAAAATAAAGTTACATAATTCAATAGTGGATAAGTTGGACTCTAGAACCACTCGATTTTACTCCATACCTTATACAGATCATTCTAGGGGTATTGATTTATCATCCCAAAAGAGGAACATGAGTTGGATAGCTAAATTGCTGGAGCTTGATATAGCTGAATAAAGGTAGTGACTCATAGACTATTAAAGGTAATGGTGTGGTTGCGATAACTATGTTGTTTTTTTTGCTTATACAGACGATCATTGAGCGTTCTAAATTATGATTTGATTTTGATGGGGTTTAGGTTCTTTTTGTTACGATAATTCCTAATGAAGTTTATTAGACCCCACAAGCATAAAATAAAGGTTAAAGTAGCTCCTCTTAATAGATCTATCCATCAAACAAAGATGATTAGTTGTACCATCGCACTAAATATATATCTAGAAGAGCATGACTGCAAAATCGACTATATAATTTAACTAATAATTTATATTGTTGCTCTTTCTTGTTCATAATTAGAACTCTGGTTGGGTGCATGGTAGATGAGATACAGACTATAGAACATACGGTGTTTGAAAGCTTATAGCATGCCTCAAAGTCACAAGTCCATCTGATACAATTGGTGTGTAAAATTTAAAGGGACTTCATACAAATTTTTTCAAGTGTAAAGAATGAGCAGACTTAACATAAGTTTTCTTTTCAGTCTCTCATAAAGTTTGTCAGAGTGATTAAGGTATTAATAGCTCATTTTAATGAGGAGTTTTACTATACATATATTGAAACTTTCTTTTGATTAGAGATCTTAATTTGAAAGTCTTTTTTATGTAACCCGAAGGTTTTATAACAGATGATTCGGGTAAACTTGTGCGTAAAAAAAGATAAATCTCATATAATGCCACGGAATAAAGTTTGAATATATTCATGGGTATTCTAGACTCAAAAGTTTGTTTATAAGTTTAAGTAAGCTTTTGGACAATTGTTGCTTGAAGTTTCATAGTATTGTTATTATGTTCTGTTTTGTCAAGAACGAAATAAATTAGTATATACCACAAGATCTGTCACGCCCTGTGTCTAAACTAGCTCGCCAATATCTCTCTAAAGCTAATAACTTGAAGTTCTTCCCAGGATCCATCGGCTAACATCTTGAACAGGATATGAAACGCACAAAAGGAAGCAACCCAAACTCCATACTATTTAAAAGAAGATGACTCAGGATGAAAAGAGATGGATTTATACATGTACCAAAAATATTCTTACAACCTCGAATTGCTTTCAAGAACTACAACCGTCAGTGTTCAAAATACACCTTCCACGAATCAATGATGGATGACACTTAACCCTACAGGACTACACAATCTCCAAGTTCACAAATGAGATACAACCAAATAAATTTAGACCTCCATTTACTTCAAAAGACATCTCCAGACCTAATCAGTAACATCCTCTAAGCTTTATCATTCGAGACCTGAAAATGTTATCCCACGACGGGGTGAGAATAAATCTCAGCAAGTAAATTCCTAAACCTAGACTAAGCCAATACTACCTCCAAACAAATCCTAAATAGGTAGTTCTCACACTATAGGCCAACATCAAATCATATCTTATCCTGCAATTCTAATTATCAAGGTCGTTCTTCAAAACGATACCTATCAAGCAATTTTTATCCATCGAGGCCTTCCTTCAGATCATTCCTTATCATGCCCGCGACGCTTCAAGTCACTCTCCAAATCATTACTTATCATGCACTCTCATCTAAAGAGACGATTCGTTAAACTAGGCAAAAGTAAGGATGAATTGCAATCTCGAACTCAGGAGATCACAAATTAAGTCATGAATCACAATTCAAGGTCAAGCTTCGTACTTAAGCACTCGATAGCTCATAAGCTTAAAGGATAGCATACTAGTCATTGTGATTCCAACTTTCAATGGCCAAGCCCACGCATTAGCGCCTCAGGCTTAAGTAATTGTTGAACTCGCGTTAGTATGCCTCAGGTTACAATGCCATTCTAGGACTTGCGTTATCACGCCTCAAGTTAATCCCACATCTAACTCCTCAGGATATATTCAAACCTCGCGTATAACGCATCAAGGCATAATGTGCACACAAGTTTATAACCCAATCAATAAATAGCCAATCAAAGTGAGTTACACAATTCATCAATTAAGAGCACCATTCAAAAGCACACTCAGAAGCAACGTTCAGAAGTAGCGTCAGAAGGAACATCAGAAGGAGCGTCAGAAGGAACGTCAGAAGTTGCGTCAGAAGGAACGCTCAGAAGCACACTCAGAAGCAACGTTCAGAAGCAACACTCAAAAATAATGTTGAGAAGCAACACTCAGAAGCAGCGTTCAGAAACAATGCTCAGAAGCACGCTCAGAAGTAACGTTCAGAAGCAACGTCAGAAGCAACGTTCAGATGGAACGCTTAGAAGCACATTCAGAAGCAACGCTCAGAAGCACACTCAGAAGCAATGTTTAGAAGCAACGTCAGAAGCAATGTTCAGAAGGAACACTCAGAAGCACATTCAGAAGCAACGTCAGAAGCAACGTTCAAAAGCAACGTCAGAAGCAATGTTCAGAAGGAACGCTTAGAAGCAATGTTCAGACGGAACGCTTAGAAGCACACTCAGAAGCAACGCTCAGAAGGAAATCTCAGAAGCACACTCAGAAGCAACCTTCAGAAGCAACGTTCAGAAGCAAGATATCCTCAACATTCACAACCCTCAAACTATCTTTCATCACTGTCAAATCCACCATTAGACACGTCTATTAGTAGCCTAAAGTCCTAGGTAAGGTTTAAGAGTAACTTACCATGAGACTATGTCTAATAATTCCACGAAATAAGCGGCACAAGATCACTGCTCAAACTGGTCAGCAAAGTTGATTCGATCCCCCTTGAAGTTCACATGAAATCGGCCATGAAATTCCATAAGAATCACTCTTAATTCCATCAACTAACTTCTTAGCACACTAGACTATGTATTATAAGTCACTTACTATTCAAATGACCAAATCAAGTTGGGCGAGACCTCAAGAACATCCACCAAAGTTATGGTCTCAGCTAGTCAGCGACACTGAGTTGGTTTCGAAGAGAAACACCACAAGTCAGCCACTTAAATCTTTTCATAATCTAACTTTAACCTCAAAAACATGTTGCTACACATCCCAACTAAGTCTTAGAAGTATCTTACAAAGAGATTGGGGTGAAATGAGTTCAAGAATCAAACATTGAAGCTCTCGGGTTCGAGTCAGATAGGTCAGCAACCACTGCTGCTTCAAATGGCTCTACAAGAAAAACGGCTGGGTGGATTTTGGCCTATAATACCTTGTTGGAACGGCAAGAGAAAGATCTTTCTCGCGATAGATGGTTCGTCTACAACCGATGACGGACGACGGAGATATGGTCGGAAGAGTGGGCAGCAACGGGCTGCTAATGAGAGAGAGAGAGGGAGAGAAAATGAGATGGTCCTCTTATGGGGTGGTCGGCTGAATGAGCAAGAGGAAGATGGTGTGCTCATCCAAGTCTTCATCCAAAATGCAAGAGTGTGATGGTGGGGTGGTTGATGAAGTATAGGACAAGATTGACCAGAGGTGTCATGTTGTAAAAGAGTTGGAAATGGGTTGGAGGGGCTTGACTTTTCAATGTTCTTGTCTTTTGTGCATAATGATGCAAGACCATTTTGGAGAATAATGCCCTTGGATTTTCAGCCATTAGGGATCTCTCTCTAAAGATCAAAATGCCATTGACAAAACTTGAGGATTGGGAAATTAACCGGAGGTAAAAATGTGATCTTCTACTTCACAGTTCGAAACTTCACTCTTTTGCTTTCTTTGGAACGATCCATGAACTTAATCAACTCCGATAAGGTGACGTTCGATTTATCACCATTGGAATCCTTGAATATCCGACATCTAATCCTGAAGTCCAATTCGTGGTCGAGTTCTTTGGTCCACGTACTTAAATCCTAATTAGTATTTCCCCATCGGTGAGTCTTCTCAAGAGTGGCCAATTCTGAGTGAGATTTAACTGAATTGCAACGACGAGATATCTCATTCATTCATACTTCGAAAAGGGTCGGATTTTAGAATGTCACAACTCTTCACCCGTTACAAAAATTTCATCCTCGAAATTTATCATAAACCCAACTATCTCAAACTAATTGGGGGTGCTGACGCCTCATCCCTTCTTCACTTTCCTCGATGGGTATCTTTAGTTCCAAGATCTCAAACTGGCCTGCATATTTCAGATTCAACTTTTCAATTCGAGACAAGCCTCGAATGGGTGATACCTTGAGGAAGACATGATCTCTCACTTGAAGTCCCAAATATCCATGTCGTTTATCCATGAGGCTCAATCATCAAAGCCAAGTCCTGGGTATTGATGCATCGGCTATCAAACTTAATAAAGATCTGTGAATTATGCCTTAGATCAAATTACTTCTAAAAAACCGCGTCTTAACGCTTCTAGTCAACATCTCGCTTAGTAATGCATCAAGATGAGTGTAAATCCCTGTGTCATCACGCTTCAAGATATTATGTGACGACGTATACATAAGTTCAAGCAATTGGGTCCATATGATAAACTAAGGATCCATACATACTATCCAACAAGGCTGAATACAATCAGATGACACCTTAAGTCAGTCCCTATTATAGTCATTTTGAACTAAGATAAATCAGCCACAATGAGTCCTCACTCAATCATCCTTGACTAAAGCATGAACCAATAACAAACCGGTCATCAAATCCATCTCTATAGGCAATTGTTATTGTGGATGACTCGGCCAGGTGTGACTCTTCCTTCCAACTTCCTTCAAAATCTGTGACACGCGCTTGCAATATAATTTCGAGCATCTAAGTCATCCTCTTAGATTGTCCATTTACTTGTGTAAAATAGGACGTGTTATAACGTGACTTCGTCCCCACGACGCCCTAAAGACTTTTTTCAAAAGTGACGATGAACTTAGAATCTTATCCAACATAATCATCATTAGAACTCCATACAAGTGAACTATCTGGCGCCTATATAACTTAGCGCACTCATTCATTGCGAAGTCCTTTAGCATTATCAGGAATTACGCTAACTTAATTAGCTCATCTATGAATATACAAATCGAGTCATGGCCTTCTTGACCTTTCAGATAATCTCATAGCCAAGTTCATAACATTTCGTTCCCAGTTCCATTCGGGAATTTCCCATGATTGGATAACCCCCCAAACTTATCGAGTCGTGCCTTCTCTTGTTCGTACGTTCGATTCTTAGCCATGAACTTAACTCAAGTCCTTTAAAATTCTTTTCACGTTCATTCATCCATTCGTGTTACATCTCGTCCTTATTCCGTTTCATCAATGGAACAGTTCTTGTGGGGAATCTTCCCATGTTCTGTTTGTGACAATTCACCAATCTCAAGAAATTTCAACTTCCAGCAACTTATATCGACTCTAGTCGATTCATCACTTATTCCAATCCTCAAAGGCTCCATAGGGATTTCATTTCTCAGAAATTCCACGACCGAGAAATATTACCTCATCAGATCCATAGCTCGTGCTCTTTACATTTCGCATACAATGAGCATCTCCTTAAAGTCCATAGGACACCCTCGAAGGTTTTTCATGTTTCTCATGACTCCTTAAATGAGTCCCATCATCGCCTCTTAAGATGGTAACAGTTCATGCAATTATTCCTCGGATGTTCAATCCAACTATTATCAGTTTCTTTCTTCCAAGTGTCAAATCTTTCAAACTGTTCTTCATACATTCACTTGAGACCTTAAACCTTAGCCCTCTACTCTCTTGAGTGCCTACCTGGACTTTGTATCATTTTGTTCATTTTTGTCACTCTTCCTTGAGGAAGCACTCTTATCTTAACCGTTGGTTTTCATAACCTTGTCAATGCGACTTTATCCCAATTCCGTCTGTTACACTGAACGTCGACATTATCTTGAAATTCAATGTTGTCCACAAGATAGTTTCTCAGACTTAATTTCCATGAATCATTCAAGTTCCGCGTCTTCTTTCTCAGTCTAGACGTTCAGTTTTTTTTAACACCAAGACAATTAGAAATTCCTCTTCCTTACTCACTAGGGTCTCTTACCCAACAAATGAAACTATACACTTCAGTGGCATTCTTTTACTTCGAATCCACTTTATCCTTCGAATTTCATAGGACATCAATCTTGGAGTCTGCACCAACGACAATACCTTCACTCTAGGATTCAAATGTCACCATGTTTGACATTCTCCTTCCAGTAACTTAGCCACCTCAAGTGACAAGATTCCAAGGAGTCGAGGTTCTTCCTCAGTCTCCACAAATTCTCGTATCAAATACTCAATTCGACTACCTCGAGTCACTCTGTAATTACATTCTAAGTGCTCTTTTCGCTTACTCAACCGTTCATTACAATCGCAAGCCGCTAAGACCATCATGTCCATTCATCTTTCTTTCCAACACGATCATCTTATGGCTCAATCATCCTTTAAGAACGACGCCCTAACCTTTAGGGGTGATAAAATACAATACCACTTCTAGTGATCTAGATTTATCATCAATTAATTTCATAGAATCATCAATGTCAGACAACTGACATAGCTCTTTCCTCAATTTTCCCCACGACGAAAGGAACGATATGTCAGTCTCTCATTATGAGACTTGCACCAAGATAACAACCATCCCTTACAGACGCATTATGTGGAATCTCTATATTAATAATCCTTGAATGGAAATCCTCTCTCGATCCCCCACTTCCTTTCTTAGGATCTATTACAGTTTTCCCTGAATCAAAATAACAACTAGCCATAAGGTTTTCAAGTTTCAATTACTTAGGAATTTACGTATCTTATCAAGGGTCCTCGACCACTCTTAATGTACTTAGGAGACCTTGAGAACTCTGTCTCATATTGGTCAATCATTCTCTGCTCCTTACAAAATTATCAGGATCTAAACAACCTTTGCTCGAGCAATCCCAAGAGCATGCTTTCCGTCGAACAACTTAACAGAGGTAGTCTAGGCATATTCATGCCTTCAAGGAAACCCTTTCTCTGGTGACCTTTCACCAATTATCAACTGCCTCTTAAGGCTAAAAATTACCGGGGTCACTTTCTTTCCTCAGTGTACCCAAACTTTTAAGGTTTCCTTACCTTGATCTCTAATCCAAAGGGAGACAATTTCAAATATCATCCCTCCTTTAAACTCAGTCAATCTCAACCTTATTCATAGCTTCACAAGCTTTTCAAAACTCTCATGGTTCTTCCCACATATTCAATTTAGAAAGGATTAACTCAGAGTCACATTTCTCGTGACTTCCATCATTTAACCCATCAGCACTAGCATTAGTCGTCCCAGCGACTTGGGTACAATGGTAACTCCTTCTCAAGTTTTTCTACCCATCCACTTTTCTCATTTCCATTTAAAGTTCTCACGATCCTTTAATACACTTGAGTTTCGCACGATTAACAAATCGAGCCATATTCTGTTCCAGTACTTATATTCTAGTCGCTCATCTTTACTCACTTCTCATGATCCATCTTAAGTTCTTGGATCTTCCGTACCATATATACTTGAGCCCAATGCTCTTCTACGATCATACTTTGGTCGTTCAACTTCATTAGGTTCTCATGTCACTTGAACCACTATAATTCCCTCCAGGAATCAAAGACTTAAGTCATTTACTTAAGTCTAGCAGTCTCAGACTGCTAATCTCATTATCTTTCACATCAACCATTAGTGATTCCCAAACAACTCTTAACTAGTTGCTCATTATTCAAGGATTTCAAATCATCCTTAAACAGCAACCACATAACAAGACAGCCTCAATGAGGCAACTTCTCAATTAACAACTATTACTAAGCAAGCCTCAACTAGGCCCAAACTCAACTAGGTCAGCACCAAGCAAGTACTCAAAGTGTCATTTCAATCGTTCATGCCATAGATCCAAAGGCACCTGCCACTTTAGCATAATCACAATAGAATATCTTAATCTCAACAGGCATTAGTTCAATGGGTATAAATCCCACATGCCATCTAATCTCTTAGTTAGACTTTGGCCAAGCCAATCACATGATGCCAACTACAAAACATGCCCAACATGCCAATCATAAACATCAATTTTCTTTTTCAAGTGGCATTCACTGTCAAGCACAAAGCTTTTAATCATGCCACAGGCGTCATTTCACATGCCATACCACTTTTGAACATCCACTTCGAGAATCAATCTCGTGCCAACATCTCTTAAATAATTGGATTCAACTTGATACCTAGACTTTCCCTTCCAATTTATGGCTTGGGTCATTCCTGCCTCTTGCCATCTTAGAAGCCTGCTAGGAGCAGCTCCTTGTCCGGACCTCTCTTTCTTGGCGATCACTCTCCGCTCTCATCAGACCTGGCCGTTGCAGGTTGTCCCAAGTCATACATCTACAGAGGAAGCCCCGTTCCACATGTCTCATACCATGTTTCATGATGGTTTATAGGTATCCCATCAACTTGTCTAATATCAAACGATAATTTATTAAGTCCAACAGCGATAAGCTCATGCATGCACCCTCATCAGTTTTTATTTCAAAGCCTCAAACACATGCACAACATGTTCGTTCTCACCACTTGTCATACCACGACCACCTTCAAATCAATTCTTATCCATTGAAGATTTCTAATTCCATAAGGATCATCGCCTCTCACAGATCAATTGCCTATTTTCAACCATATATCTCAATCTCTACTTACTTCCTTATGAGCCTTAATCATAAAATCACTCATGATCATCAATCAAAATCAATGCTAGAACCATTAGTATACAACACAAGTTCAAGCCTATAATCCACAAGATTCAGTGGTCAATGCTTAATCTTAAAGGTCTCACTATCTAATTGTCCCCAAGTCATTACTCCTTATCATCCAAATCACAATCACATTGGATCGAGCTGACCTTGCTCTAATACCACTTAAACGGGGTTGTCACCCCCGTGTCTCAACTAGGCTCTTGAACATCCCTCTAAAGCTGATAACTTGAAGTTTTCCCAGGATCCATTGGCTAACATCTTGAACAGGATATGAAACGCACAAACGGAAGCAACCCAAACTCCATACTATTTAAAACAAGATGACTCAAGATGGGAAGCGATGGATTTATACATGTACCAAAAATATTCTTACAACCTCGAATTGCTTTCAAGAATTACAACTGTCAGTGTTCAAATTACACATTCTTCCACAAATCAATGATGGATGAAACTTAACCCTACAGGACTACACGATCTCCAAGTTCACAAAGGATATACAACCAAATAAATTTAGACCTCCATTTACTTCAAAAGACATCTCCAAACCCAATCAGTAACATCCTCTGAGCTTTATCATTCGAGACATGAAAATGTTATCCCACGACGGGGTGAGAATAAATCTCAGCAGGTAAACTACTAAATCTAGACTAAGCCAATAGTACCTCTAGACAAATCTTAAATAGGTAGTTCTCACACTATAGGCCAACATCAAATCATATCTTATCCTGCAATTCTAATCATCAAGGTCGTTCTTCAAAATGATACCTATCAAGTAATTTTTATCCATCGAGGCCTTCCCTTGGATCATTCCTTATCATGCCTGTGATATTTCAAGTTGCTCTCCAAATCATTCCTTATCATGCCCGCGACACTTCAAGTCACACTCCAAATCATTCCTTATCATGCACTTTCTTCAAAAGAGACGATTCGCTAAACCAGACAAAAGCAAGGATGAATTGCAATCTCGAACTCAGGAGATCACAAATTAAGTCATGAATCACAATTCAAGGTCAAGCTTCGTACTTAAGCACTCGATAGCTCATAAGCTTATAGGATAGCATACTAGTCATTGTGGTTTCAACTTTCAATGGCCAAGCCCGCGCATTAGTGCCTCAGGATTAAGTAATTGTTGTACCCGCGTTAGCATGCCTTAGGTTACAATAACATTATAGGACTCGCATTATCACGCCTCAAGTCAATCTTGCGTCCAACGCCTCAAGATATATTCGAACCTCGCGTATAACGCATCAAGGCATAATGTGCACACAAGTTTATAAATCAATCAATAAATAGCCAATCAAAGCGAGTTACACAATTCATCAATCAATGGCACCATTCATAAGCACACTTAGAAGGAACGTCAGAAGCAGCGTCAGAAGGAACGTCAGAAGCAGCGTCAGAAGGAACGTCAGAAGTAGCGTCAGAAGGAACATCAGAAGCAACGTCAGAAGGAACGCTTAGAAACAGCGTCAGAAGCAACGTCAGAAGCAACATTCAGAAGGAACGCTCAGAAGCACACTCAGAAGCAACGTTCAGAAGCAGCGGTCATAAGTAACGTTCAGAAGCAACGTCAGAAGTGACGTTTAGAAGCAATGCTCAGAAGGAACGCTCAGAAACACACTCAGAAGCAACGTTCAGAAGCAATGTTTAGAAGGAACGCTCAGAAGCACACTTGAAGCAACGTCAGAAGCAACGCTCAGAAGTACACTTAGAAGGAACACTCAGAAGCAACGCTCAGAAACAACATCAGAAGCAATGTTCAGAAGGAATGCTCAGAAGCACACTCAGAAGCAACATTCTGAAGAAACGCTCAGAAGCAACATTCAGAAGGAACGCTTAGAAGCACACTCAGAAGCAATATTTAGAAGAAATGTTAGAAGGAACGCTCAGAAGCAACGTTCAGAAGGAACGCTTAGAAGCAATGTTCAGAAGCAAAGTCAGAAACAACGTTCAGAAGGAACGCTTAGAAGCACACTCAGAAGCAACGTTCAGAAGAAGACGCAAAGTTCAGAAGCAAGATATCATCAACATTCACAGCCCTCAAACTACCTTTGACCACCATCAAATCCATCATTAGACACGTCTATTAGTAGCCTAAAGTCCTAGGTAAGGTTTAAGAGTAACTTACCACGAGACTAGGTCAAGTAATTCTACGAAATAAGCGGCACAAGATCACGGCTCAAGCTAGTCGGCGAAACTGATTCGTTGCCCCTTGAAGTTCACATGAAATCAACCATGTAAATCCACAAGAATCACTCTTAATTCCATCAACTAACTTCTTAGCACACTAGACTAGGTATTAGAAGTCACTTACTCTTCAAATGACCAAAGCAAGTTGGGCGAGACCTCAAGAACAGACACCAAAGTTATGGTCTCAGCTAGTCAGCGGCACTGAGTTGGTTTCGAAGAGAAACGCTACAAGTCAGCCACTTAAATCCTTTCATAATCTAACTTTAACCTCAAAAATATGTTGCTACACATCCCAACTAAGTCTTAGAAGTGTCTTACCAAGAGATTAGGGTGAAATGAGTTCAAGCATCCAACATTGAAGCTCTCGGGTTTGGGTCAGATTGGGCAGCAACCATTGCTACTTCAAACGGCTCTACAGGACAAACGACTGGGTAGATTTCGACCCATAATACCTTGTTGGAACGGCAAGAGAAAGAGCTTTCTAACGATAGGTGGTTCGCCAGCAACCGACGATGGACGACGGAGATATGGCCGGAAGAGTGGGCAACAAAAGGCTGCCAACGAGAGAGATAGAGAGGGAGAGAAAATGCGACAGTCCTCTTATGGGGTGGTCGGCTAAATGAGCAAGAGGAAGATGGTCTGCTCATCGAAGTCTTCATCTAAACTACAAGAGTGTGATGGTGGGGTGGTTGAAGAAGTACAAGACAAGATTGACTAGAGGTGACATGTTGTAAGAGAGTTGGTAGTGGTGAGAGGGGTTTAACTTTCCAATGTGCTTGTCTTCTGTGCATAATGATGCAAGACCATTTTGGACAATAATGCCCTTGGATTTTCGGCCATTAGGGATCTCTCTCTAAAGATCACAATGCCCTTAACAAAACTTGAGGATTGAGAAATTAACCAGAGGTAAAAATGCGATCTTCTACTTCACAGTCCGAAACTTTACTTTTCTGCTTTCTTTGGAACGATCCAGGAACTTAATTAACTCCGATAAGGCGACGTTCGATTTATCACCGTTGGAATCCTTGAATATTCGATATCTAATCCCGAAGTCCAATTTGTGATCGAGTTCTTTGGTCCACATACTTAAATCCTAATTAGTCTTTCCTCATCGGTTAGTCTTCTCAAGAGTGACCAACTCTGAGTGAGATTTAACTAAAGGGCAACGACGAGATATCTCATTCATTCATACTTCGAAAAGGGTTGGATTTCAGAATGTCACAAGATCAGTGGGAGGATTTTTTTTTCCTTGTGTCTTACATAGATGATATCTTGCTAGAAAGTGATTTTCTTTAGTTACTGCATAAGGTGAAGCAAATATTGTCAAAGAATCTTAATAAGGAATATTTCGTCCTAGGCATTGAGATCCATATGGATCATTCTCGCTACATGTTGAGTTATTTCTAGAGAACACACATTGATTGCATTCGGTATAAAGTATTACAAATTAGGAATTGCTCTTGTCATTAAGGGCAATAGACTGAATCTGCCATAGTGTCTTCATAAAGTTATTAAGAAAACCCACATAAAGAATGTACTATATCAGGGTACACTTAAAAGCATCTTGTATGCTCAAGCTTGCACTATACCAGATGTTGCCTTTGCAACGAAACTTCTAAGTAGATATTGGTTAAATCCAATGATCATTGGATTGCTACTAAGAAAGTTTTGAGGTACTTAAAGATGACAAAAGACTATATGCTAATTTATAGACATATTCAGGACCTGGAGCTAGTAGTGCATTCGGATTCAAGCTTTGTTAGCTGTCAGGATAATGCGAAGTTGACAACTACAAACGTTTACATGTCTAAAGAGAAATGCAGTATTACAGAAAAGTGTAAACAGAAATCTATGTAATTCTCGATCAAAAAAGCGGAGTTTGTAGTATGTTTTTTAGCTACTATTCAGGTTATTTGGCTACAGAATCTCATTAAAGAGTTTGCCGTATTTGATTTTGTGAATAGACCCATACAGTTGTATTGTGACTATAACTCTGCAGTATTATTCATTAACAACAACAAATGTCTCAAGGGGTTTAAGCATATGGCGGTCAAGTTTTGACAATAAAGGTATCACAAAAAAATGGTGACACTATAGTAGAGCTTATTATACTGATGATATGGTTGTAGACTCACTAAATAAAGGTCTTTGCCTATACACATTTGGATGACATGTCGCAGACGTGAAAGCATCGTGTAATGTTGATATGACATGTTAAGTGATGGGCTGAGTAAGCATCATGGATGCTGTTGTTTACTAGGAGCTGTATTCGGTATTTGCTCTAGGAAAGTTTACAAATGTGTTTATTATATTTTGTAATATTTAGGTGTGTATCAACTCTATTGCATACAATAAAGTATTTTATAATTAAGGTGATGTTGAATACATATATCGGTTGAAAATCTAGGCATCGTGTAAATCTTGAGTGATGGCTGTGGCATTTATTTTAGCCAAAAGCATATGTCTTGTTACACGTAAAGTATAGTTAACTATAAATGTAAGACATATGTTGGTTCGTTGGAACCATAAAGATGTTTTTTCGTGACACATCCGGTTTCGTAACACATAAAGTGAGAGAGTGGCGACTGACAAAGAGGATAACATTTAAGGTGTCTTTATCATTTGAAATGTTATTCGATTGCCACACTACCATATCAAATCCATATCAGTAGAGTTAAGAGTATTCGTGGTCATGGATGGCTCTATGTCTTCCGATGCAGTTACTGGCATGGTCCAGTGCTTAAAACTTTATGGGATCAGATTTACTGTTGGGAATTATCTCTAAACTAATATAAAGATGTACATATACAACATAATTTCAATTAATTTCGCCCAATTAGGAGAATGTTAGAATATTAAATTTTAATATTCAATTGTGGGCGTTATTAATTATTATTGTAATTATTAATTGATCCAATTGTCGCGATTCGAATCTCGAGGTGAGGTGAATGGTCAGCCTCCTCATCGAGTTAATGGGCCGTCCGACGTTCGATCGAACGCTGGCCTCTCCTAAGGCCCGTTACCTAAATCGCAACGGCGGTACACGTGGTCGACTTTCAGTGTAGTCAGGTGACATGTGATACGTGTACATGCCAAGGAGTCGCCACCAATTGTTCTGTGGAGGGTACGATTGGAAACCCTATCGAATAGTTGGGAGCATTATATTCAATTCTGCGAAAACTAGAAAAAAAAGGATCGGAGATTTTGTTACGCCAACTGTTAGAGTTGACGCCCTTTCGGCACCTAAGTTAAATAATTTGTCTAATCTAAGATTTCATGTAGAAGAGTGAGATGCGAATCCTAACACTAGGAGTTCATGCAAATATAAATGACTACTATAGCACTCACAATCAGTAAAAATAGATTTACAAATCAAGGATTCAAAACGTGTGGATAAATCACATGAAAGTAACGTGACATCCCTATTAAGGCTCTATTAGCCTAGAAAAATATTAATCAAGGCTCAGGAGTATTTTTGACATGATTTTCCCTTGAGGGGAAAAATTGTAATTTTGAAAAGTTTTTGGGACAATTTTCCCAAGAATGGTAAATTTATCCTTTCAGATGAAATATGGAGTTAAAAAATAGTGGAAATAGGATTGGTCATCAAATCAATCCATTTTCTATTTTTCAGGAATTTCTAGAATTTTTCTAGAATTTTAAAATCGATTCACCCTTTGAGGGGTAAAATAATAATTTCAGAAAGTGATGAGAAGTGAAAATCTAAAACATAAGGATTGATCGACCTCTTGACCTAAATCATAATTTTGAGCAATTTTCACGGCTCGATCGGAATAAAAAAGACGATTTACCTTTTGAGGGGTAAAATCGTCATTCTTAGAAAAAGGACGAGATTCGAAAATCCAAACATGAGAATTGATCGCCTAATCGATCCTAAATCTTATCTTGGCGTTATAGACCTTTCTCATGTACAAAGCAGAGACGATTTACCTCTAATGGGTAATATTGTCAATTTTTGGATGAACAAAAAATAATTCCCAAAAATAGGATTGACCAGTTATCTATGGTCAATGCTTAATTTTTGAGAATTTCTGGAATGTCTAGAAATTTTTCATAATTTTCCTACATGTTTTGGGATTTTCTAGGATTTTCTAACATTTTTTAGGATTTTCTAGAATTTTTTGATTTTTTTATTATTTAAAAATTCTTTCTGAATTTTTTATGAAAAAAAGATTCGAATAGGGTCGACCCAACCCACCCAGGTCAGACTTGGCCCAGACCTTGACCCGCGCGTTCTACGCCTCAAAACGACGCCGTTCTACATTTTTTTGTTTTTCGATAATTCACATTTAATCCGACGGTTCCTATTGAATCACGTGGCTACTCCACGACCACTGGATCTGTTGACTAAAACCTACGGCTCAGATTAAAAGTCGACTATCCCTCAACCATCAGATCTGATTACTTGATTCTATGGTCACGATCGAACGATTCGGCTAATCCTCAACCGTCCGATCTGTCGATTTATTTTTTATTTCTAAAAATCAATTTTTTATTAAACCGAAGATTAAAACTGATCCAACAGTCACCAAGCCCACACGTGGCATAACCTAGACCGTCGGATCGCCTAACAGACTAACTTCTAATTTCAACGACTCTGCTGACTAGGCAAATACATGGACCTATCATAATACGACACCTAAGACGTTGACTCCTTGACTAGCCACGTCATCTCTGTCTTCAACCTCTTGACCCCGGCGGAATGGACGGTTGAGACTTCTCTGGCACCGATCGACGACTAAACCTACATCAATTTACTTGAAACTAATTCCATTCGACTCATCTACTTCACTAGTTTCACATAAGTCAGAATCAAAGTATTTCATCTACAGAATTAAGCATAGGCAAGCTCGAACCAGGTCAACTATAGCGACCTTATACATGTGATTCATGGCATATCAAGCAAATTCACTCACAGAAAAGGTTATACTAGAGTTCAGAACACTTACCTCGAGCTCCGATTGAGCTCACAAGATCTAGATTTGGCTAGGCGATATTGAACAGTGTTCAACAATGGATGTTGAGTTTGGATACTCGATTTGAAGTATTCAAGAAAAATCAATACGAAATGAAAATGTGATGGTGGTTAGTGATTCTTAGGGAGTAAACGCATACTCGAAAAATGATGATCGGATGTAAAATCCGCCATTGATGCACAGTATGGAAGCTCAAAGACTGAACTCACCTTTTGTGGGATTACAGACGGCCTGGCTAGTGGTGATCGGCTCATGCTATCTCAGGCAACCTTTCGGTGACGCTTAAAATCTTCAGTTTGGCCCAGAAGAGCCTAACTAGTGCTTTCCCAATTCGAGCTCCAACTTCGACAATGGTAATGGAAGGAAAGCTCTCTCTATCTCTTTCTTCTCTCTCTATTCTGTTCTATCCTCTCTACCAAATGAACCTCCCTTTTGCTCTCGAAAGCCTCTAAAGGCTATATACCGATTTTCAATTTTTGGCGCCGAACGGTGGAAGCTAACGGACTCCAAATGGCATGTGACTGTGCATGCCATTTGGTCCAAACGGCGCCGGTGACGATGGGTAGCACCATCCAACTCAAATGGCCTTCGGGCGCGCACAAATGGATGGCCAATTTATCCGTCCGTGTTGACTTTCACGGCCGATGTAGCATTGACCAGTCGATTTCGTCTTCCTCCGGTGGCCATTGGTCGCGACTTCGGTATCAATCGACGGGGATTGGCCTGAAGAACTAAACTCCCATCAATGTGTCTTCAATTGTGGTCGATTAGTTGATTAATTTTGCCATCAAAGTTCAGCCCCGCACAGTTTACCTGCACAGGAGTCTAAAGAAGAAGGTGATACCGTAGCGAACTGGTTCGACCGGTCTGAACCGGTTCAGACTTGAAATTTTCAAAATTAGCTCAAATATGTGGGAAATTTTTATAATTAAACCTCAGAATCGAACTTAGGACATCAATATTGTCTAAAAATGTGATTTTGCCCAAAAGTTCATGTCAATTTCTACAAAAACCCCAAATTTATCCTTAATTTCAATTCGAAAAATTATGAAATTGAAGGCTCAAATGATCAAATTGGACTGAATCACCCATGCCAATCGACTTAGAATGATGAAATAAATTGGATAGTGGCATCAATTTGTAAAGTTAGCTCTTGAATTGAATGCAATTTCAATTATGCCCAAAATCGAGGACTAAATTGCAATTAAGTATGCAATTTTGTCCAATTCAAGCAATTGAGCAATTTGTGCAAATAATCGAGCTAAATTGCAATGGAAAATAATTAGATTGACTGTCAAGACCCTAAAAATGCCGAAATTGTAAATTAAAAGACTTAATTGACATTTTTTTTTACCAATTTCAATCATATGTGTAACAAAAGAACAAATAAAATTGAACTTGAATTTGGACTTTTTATGAGGTCAAAAATACAAGGGAATTAAAAGAAAAATATTAAATATTTGTCTATATTTTTGTGACTAAAATGCTATTTTTCCTGAATTTTCGAGTATTTTTCTATTTTTTAAAATACTTAAAAAATATGAAAAATTATTTTTTGATCGAAAATAGTTCCTTGAGCTTTGCGAAGGCCACCAAAGTTGATTTTGTGATTTTTTCAAAAATAAACTGAAAAAACTAATAAAAAATTAGGTGTCAACAGTTCCCCTCTTTGAGAGGAATCTCGTGAATGGTTTCACTTAAAGACAGGTGATTCCTGAGCCTAGATTGACTCGACTGGGGAAAAGAAAAATGAATCCTGACATTCAATCATTCTTGTACTACTAATGAACGCTCTGCTCATTCTGTCTTTGCTGATGTAAGAAAGAGAGATGGAGTAGAGATACACACCTGTTACTCACCTAACTGATGATCGTGTGGCATGCATGGTGTATGTTAGATTCAAGTAACTACCTAGAGGACTTGTCTCTTAAGCGTCCTAGGGCAGTTAGGTTCTAGCCTATGTGGTAGGCCAAACCAGAATGAGATTCCTATATGATAGGAATCTATGGATGACGCACCCGTTCTTCAGAGATTGTCAGAAGTTTTGATCCGCATGGTGGATCAGACCATGAATAGGACTCCTTTCTATCAAGAACCTATGGATGTGCACCCGTTCTTTAGGGATTGTCAGAAGTTTAGTTTCGTATGGTGAATCAGACAACGAATAGGACTCCTTTATATTAGAAACCTATAGATGACGCACCCGTTATTTAGGGATTGTCAAAAGTTTTGATCCGTATTGTTATATTATGAATTTCCTACCATTTTGAGGTTGTTGAATGTGAATGTACCTTATGATGTATTTCAATTTTGTCTCGCTCAGATCTGATCAATCTTGAGTAAACTGACCAAAAGGAAAAGGCTAACGCATAACGAGGTACGTGGACCTAGGAAACTTGAAAAAGAAAAAGATGCCTTGACCACAAGGATTGTCGAGGGAACATTTAGAGCTAATGATGCCGATCAGATAACGATTAAGGAATACAATGCTAACGTTATATGATTGGATCGCGAGTGAAACCGCTTAACCAATGCATAATCTGTAAATTTTCCTAAATCGAACTATGACGATCGAAGCTGTCGAGACTAGCGATGAACCATCGCAAATACATGACAACCAAAGCTGTCATAATTTGAGTTATCCTTAGTGTGATGAGAATCACAAAGTCGATACGCGTAACGTTTGCAAAAGTCGTTCGTTAGTTCGAGACAAACTAGAATTTCAATTGACAGATGAATGATCATGAAATAGAAGCTCAAAATTGATAATTGGAAATAGAGAATTTCAATTCTGGATAGAAATTTGATGACGTCTCGTCAAATGATAATTTCGAATTAGAAAAGTGAAGTTTGGACTGAAAGTGCAAAATTACCATTTTGTCCCTCGACCATATGTTTTGTCTTAAGAACTAAAGAAGGACAAAATGGACATTTTCCTACCCATATGGTTGCCAAAAATTGCTGTATGCAAGGGTCAAAGGTGAGTCAAAACCTTAAGAAATATTATTGGAGTTGCCACATGTCACTCATTGAAATTGTTTGGCATTAATGACCCTCACCAACCCATGTATAATTAAATTAGCCTCAATAATATGTGTGAAACAACAATAATGAAGCCGTAGCAGCCGTGTATACCATCTACCATCCATTCCATAGCATTTTCCACTCCAAAATTCACCTCAATCGAAACTGTCAAGAAGACAAATTCTGTCCTCTCTGTTCGGTGTGCTCGAGCAGCTCTTCCTGGCATCATTTGGTCGAGCTCCAACTACCAAAAGGTAGATAGACGTGTCCTTGACACATTCCAAGTGGTAGATCGAGGTTTCATTGGACGGTTTTTTCGAACCAGCCCTTAGACGGAAACAACACGAGCTGAGGTAAAGTCTTCGTTCTACCTCTTAGAAACTCCGATTGGCCTCAAATGTTTTAGAAGAGCTTCATAACATCTAGTACTATGTTCAGATGGTTTGTGGTTGCAAGTAGATGGTGTTAAATTAAATTTTTATGGCTGATTATGGATGGTACAAAAATGGACAGATTCTGACCTTGTGGAGATCGGGCTATTTCGAAGTCTATGGGGTGTCAATCGACTTCAAATCTCCCGATGATCCTTCTAAACTTGTAAATGAAAGCCTTAATATGTTATTTGTGCAAAGAGTTAGGCTTAGAATTGAAGTATAGATCAATTGAACGGTTGAAAATCGAAATCGGTTCTTTTTTGAGGATGTAGCCATGTGGCCGGTTCTGTTTAGGGACTAATTAGGAATAATTGGACTTCAATTGATGTTTACCTTCTTGTATGATATTATGTGAAGTGTCAATGGGAAATGTGAGAAGTGAATTGAAGTTTAGAGGTGATTTATGGCAAATTTGGTGCATAAACCTCTAAGTTATGACTTATTATGGCTATGATCATGCGAACCGAATAGCTTAAGGGTTCGGAGTGAGTATTCTAAGGTTCATGACTCAAGATTTGTTAATTTTGTTCGGTTGACGACGTTTTCGTGGGGATTTTATTCTTGTGACTTTGAGAAGAGTTGTCTAGTATGACATTGTGTTATTTAATCAGGTAAGTGTTTCCTACTCCTTTCTCTAAATGCCGGGACACTACTAGATGAGTGATTGAATGAAATGATTGACTTGTGAACTTTTATGAATTGAATCGCATGTGTGTCTTGATGGCATTGTGATGATAATGAGAAAGGTGTTGAGGATACCATTTGGTCTGATGACCTCGGCGGTATCGGAGGGTGGTGAAATTGAATGAGAATGTGAATGTCATTTGGTCTTATGACCCCGGCAGCATGGAGTGGCTGTAAGCCTAGAAAGTACCGATTGGTCAGATGACCCCAGTGGTACATGGATATTGTTTGGTCTGATGACCCCAATGATGTTAGGTGGCAGGAGTGCCAGTGAATTATATGGGTGGTTGAAAAAGTGGTGATTGTAGTGTATGTGGTGCATGTGTTTGAATATTTAATTTGAAATTAAATGTTATTGTTGTATTGATTGTCCATGTCTGGTTATGGATATTTGTCGTGTGACTCCTTTTGCCATTGCATGGCTTGTTGTCTTGCATTTTGGGTGGCATTTGTGTGTGATCTGGTAGAACTGGTATTGAGGTATAAGGCTAGGTTTCACTTTCTGAGATGTCAATCTCACCCCTTAGTGGAACAAACTTTTCAGACCCCAAACCCTATCCATGTGCCAATCCGCCTGGGCGATCCAAAGGAGATGACCGCCCTTTTTAATGAGTTTCCGTATCGGAAGGGTATCACTTATATCAGGAAGCGCACGACTGTCTGGGTAGACGAAGGGAAGCTGGAACCACAACCCAGATGCTGAGGGAGACGATGGAAGGGACGATTCAAGCTGTTCTGAAGAGAAGTTCAGATGAAATGGGTTAAGTGACTAGGGAACAATTTTGGTGTGAGGCTCTAAGAAGGGTATACTAGTAACCTTTGAACCCTAGGCCTTAGTTTCTTTTCAACCCAGGTGTGTGGCTTTATATTTTTGTCTTTTCCCTTCCGCTATTTGTACTGGATGCTTTTGGATTGAATAATATGGGTGTATTTTTGAATTCTCCCAAAACTCCCCTTTTCTTTTTATTTTCTTTGTACGGAGATATTATCTCACTTTCGTTGTGCATTTCATATCATTCTAGGCCGTGAGAGGTTCTTAAGTTATTGTTGGCCTAAGGTGAATGTAATAGGCTCCAAGGGACGAGGGGCGTTACACGGATGGTGGATCGAACCACGAGTATGACTCCTTTCTATTAGGAACCTATGGATGACGCACTCGTTCTTTAGAGATTGTCAGAAGTTTTGATTCGTATGGTGGATCAGACCACGAATAGGACTTCTTTCTATCAAGAACCTATGAATCACGCACCTGTTCGTTAGAGATTGTGTGACATTCTGATTTCCCAGTCATTTTCAGAATCATTAATGAGAAATTTATCTAGAGATGTGTTTCAGTTATATCTCGTTCGAATCTGATTAATTCGAGTAGATTGACCAAAAGGGAAAGACTAACGCGAGATGAGATACGTAGACCTAGGGAATTCAACGAGGAAATGACGCTTTAACCATAAAGATTGTCGAGGGGACATTTAGAACCACAAAAGACCGATTTAAGAACGATTAAGGAATACCTTACTAGTGTTATACGATTGGAGCGCGGGTGATGCCGCTTAATTAACGAATAATTTGCAAAATTTTCCTAAATCGGACGGTGACAATCGAGACCATAGGAACTAGTTATAAACCCTCACAATTACATGATAACCAAACTCACCATGAATTGATGAGCCTTAAATGTGATATGAATCACAGAGTCAATACGCGTAAAGTCTGCAAAAGCTGCCCGTCGGTTCGGGATAGGCTAAAACCACGTTTGATAGAGAAAACAATCAAAAATGAGTTTTGAAAATTGAAAATGGAGAATCAAGAATTCCAACGTCATTTTTGGATTGGTTGTCACCTTATCGAAGAATATTGGAACGGGAAAAACGACGTTCCGAATGTCGAGGGTGAAATTACCATTTTGCCCCTCAAAGCTTTAGCCTTTCCTATGCAAATGAAGAAGGGTATTTTGGTCTTTCAACCATCCCAAGGCTGCCGAAAAAGAGAAAAGATTGTGGCCATTGGATTAAGTTTGATTGACACTTAGGACAAGTGTCCATAGATGAGCTAAAGAGTGGTCTTGTCGACTATTGACCACTTACCATTCAACCATTGACTTTTGAGATTGAATATAGTCTCTTCTCTCTCTCTCTCTCCTCTCATCTTGACTGACCATAACACCCCCAACTCACGACAACATCTTCTTCTTCTTCCTCTCTTCTCTGCAGTCGCCGACCATTTCCTGCCGCCCCATTCGCTACCACCGACGAGCCCCTCTGGCGACCACCAGCCGGAGAGCCAACCACCTACACTTAGCTTAGCCTCTTGCCGACCTCCTCGAAGTGGAAGCACGTCAATTGGACCACCGAGGAGCTCCGGCCAACCATTTCCCAGGAAGCCGACGGAAACTGATTCAATCTGAGGTAGGCCGAGTTTCTGACCCTTAAGGACCTCAAAATGTTGGAGTTTTGAGACCAAATTTTGTGGAGATCTAGGGGACTAGTATATCAATCTGTGGTAAAAAGTTGAGCTTGATTTGATAAAGTTTTGACCCCAAATGGTTCTTGTGAATGTTGGACAGAAACTGCCGGTTTACTGTCTTGGAGGAGCTGACGACTTTCGAAGAGATTCCGGCGACGACGCGACCTCAAAATTTCGGTGAGACCCTTAGACCCTTAGGTAGACATGTTAACAAGTAGATTGGTGATTAAATGATGGATTTGGAATAGATTATAGGCTGGACATACTCGATTTGCACAGAACCAAAAATAGTCGGTTCGGTTCTATGCAAGACCGAATCTGTGGGGGCTGAAGGCTGTTGGTTTTGTGTCTCAAATTGGTGATTGAGGCATGTTAGGATAGTGAGGATTGTGTTATGAAGGTTTGTGATGCATGAATGAGTGAATTAGACAAAGGAAATTGACAAGTGGTTGGAAATTCATAGGTTGCGCAGTGAGTTTAGCCTTGGACCATTGAAACCAAAATTGTGAAGGCTCAAGAGGAGGATTTTTGTGGCATCAAACTCGAGGTAAGGGAACTCCTAACCTTACGATAGGAAGATTGGACTCGATTGGGCGAGTCGAGTAGAATTGAGATTGTTTCTTGAGAAGCTTAGCGTGATTGGATCTTGTGTATGCTAAGAAAGTATAGTTAATCCTAATGTTTGCTTAGGCATGTCTCTTGAGTAATTGGTCATGCTTGATTATGTATTGAATCGCCTTGTGTGCCATGGATGCATTGTTTATGCATGAGTTGCACTTGGCCTTGTGTGCAGGAATTGTGATTGTGGCATGGCGAAGACGAGGCGAGACCTGAGGCGTATGAGACGCGGGGTGATGTGGTTGATATCTTGAGGCGCTGAAGCGCAGGGTTGGAGTTGTGTGGCGCCCTGATGCCTACGAAATGCAGGGTTGAGATGGCCACAATCTTGATGCGTTTACGCGGGACAGAGATATGAGGTGTCGACACGGCATGTAGTATCATTGAAACCTAATGCGTTTACGCGGACCGAGCCTGATGCGATCTAATCGCGGGCATGAGAATGAGGCAAGCGGAAAGTGATGGATGTGGTGAGGTGGCAGGGCGAGTTGTGCATAATCATCTGAGTGTGTTGTGATGCCATCGCTGCATGCTTACCATCTGTGTGTTGCCATTTATATTTGCATTTGCCTTATATGTCTATGAGTTTGAACTATTAAGATATGTGATTGCCTGAGTGGACGGTCTGCCTAACCTAGGGTTAGGACCCACCTTACTGAGATGTGAATCTCACCCCATTAGGGACCCTTTCTTTTATAGATCCTAGGCCTTGACGATGTGGCCCATTCGTTTTGGAGACCCGAAGGAGATGTCCACATATTTTGATGAGTTCCCTGACGGGCAGGGAACTATTCATGTTAGAAAATGTACGGTTGTCTGGATAGACGAGGGTAGTACAAGTTGGAAGCCTCACAGGTATGAGACCTGGTTTAGGAAAGTTGAGGATTTGTCTACCGGACTGCTGAAACCTAATGAGGTGCCTTGGGGAGTTGTCCCTAGTTGGTGCCACCCCACCCGAGATTTAGATCAGGCTGAGGGGTCCGTTGTCGGGTTGAGGAATGGACCGGAGAGGACCTCGATCATAGAGAACACAGAGGAGGAGGTCATTGTGGTCGAGGCGACCGAGAAGGATCTCATGGAGCCATCTGCTGAGGATACTATAGAGGTTCGCTCTGAGACCTTTTGGGAGTACGAGCCCACGGAGGACGCAAAAGGCACCGAGAACTCCAGCAGCTCGCCTCAGGAGCTCTCAGCTTATCAGCCGAACCTTTGGTGGTGACCTTGACTCCATTTCTTTTGGATGTTGATGATAAACCCTTTTTTTGTGTACTTACCATGTCGCCCTCGTGTTAGCGGATTTAGTAGCTATGTACCTGTATGAACATTTGGATTTATGTATGATAGTATTGGCGCTATCCAGGTTCCACTTATATTTTGTACGGAGGAGTTGTTTCATTATTGCTTCCGCGTGCTTGGTATATATTATGTCTCTCGACTTGTTTGCAAATCTTGGGACCACGAGAGATATTTGATTTGCTTGCAGAGAGTCGCGTAATCGTGCCCTTGAGGCGTGGGGCATGACATCCGCGTTCGATTTGGTATCAGAGCAAGGTTAGCTTGATCCAAGGTTGATTAAGGACTGGAATAATAAGGAGGGTTAAGTTGGGACTTGGACGGATAGCGAGACTTTAGGAGATTGGTTAAGATAAGCATGAGGTGCATAGCATGTGACTTGGCACTTATGGTTGGTGTTTGACCTTGGCAGGGTTGTGGTAATGCATGAGGATTAAGTTCCCTGCTTGGTTGAAAGTCATTTTTGGACTTTGGCCTATTGAATGATCGAGTATGGTTGGTTTTAGCAAACCGTTGGAGTGAACGGAACTGAGGAATGACCATGTGCTGCTTGTTGAAATACCCCTGGGATTTGTTGTATGGGGTACTGCTGTGTTATGATTGTTTCTGTTGAGGAGTAGTTAGTAGCTCTAGATTTGGATGAATGAATGAGTTACTAACTCCTTGCTGAACTCGTGGTGGACCAGGCTCAGTAGAGAGAGATAAGAATGAGCAACCCATCCAGGCGATCTGGAAGGTCCAGAGGTGGGGCCTCTAGCTCGAGGCCGCCTGTAGCTGAGGACCCAAGATTGGATGGCGTGCTAAGGGCACTGGAGAAAATTAATGACCTTATTGATAGGTAGACCCAGGACTGGGATGCTGCTATAGCCAGGAGGTAGGAGTGTCATAGCTACCGTTAACGCCAACAACGGCAACAATGGTGGCAATAGAAATCAGGATGAACATGGCCAGGGCAATGAGACGATGAATGCCCAAGAGGAATAGTCGTGGCCAGACAGATGGGTCAACTAGTGGAACAATTCATAAAGCTGAAGCTGACTCAGTTCGATGGGACTGGAGATCCCGAGCTAGCACCCAGGTAGATCGAGGAGTTGGAGAAAGCCTTTGGAGTGCTGAGGTGCACGGGCGAAGAGAAGGTGCTGTTAGCAGTGTACCAGCTAGACGGTACGACAAATGATTGGTAAGCTGCCATCAAGAATGGAGTTTTCCCTGAAGAAACGACCATGAATTGGGATGCCTCTAAGACGACGTTTAACGACAAGTACTTCTCGAAGACGGCTAAGGAAAGGAAACAGGTAGAATTCTTACAGCTGCGCCAGAACCAACTGACGATAGATCAATATGAGGCCGAGTTCTCCAGATTATCAAGGTACGCACCTCGATCAGTGGAGGATCCCCAAGAAAAAGCACGGAGATTTAGTGATGGTTTGAGGCCTAAGCTTCATAGTCAAATGATTACTCTAAACCTAAGGACTTATAAGGAGATCTATGAGTGGGGCCAGATGATTGAAAGGGACTTGAAAGAGAGGAATACCACAACGGGATCACGGTTTACCCCATTCAGAGACAACCGTCAGATGGGCAAGAGACCAATGGTGGGCAACGAACGTTTTGTTCCTCCCGTAAGGAAAAATATTGTGAAGCCGCTGAATTCCACTAATTGGAGCTGCCGCCTTTATGGCAGGAGACATGGAAATGGGTCGTGCCCGGTAAGGACTGGGGCTTGTTTCAAGTGTGGTCAGCTGGGCCACCGGATGAGGACGTGCCCAAACTAAGCTCCAGCGAGTCGCTCTCATGGATAGAGACCACAAGCTGGACCATCAACAGCCACTCCTTAGATCGAGCAGAATCGACCAGCGGCCTAGGAAAGGGTATATGCAGTAGCCCGCAGAGAAGCAGAGGAAGCACTAGGCGTGGTCACAGATACGGTTTACTTGTGCGACTAAGCTGCATATGCATTGTTTGATCCTAGTGCCACACATTCTTTTGTGTCTACTCAATTTGCTGATTTGGTGGGTGTGGAATTAAACCATTGAATATGAATCTGCATGTTGTCACTCCATTAAAGGATAACATATTGGTTTCTTTGGGCTGTGCTGGTTGTGAAATCATGATTGGAAGGAGTAAGGAGAGTATTGATCTAGCTATATTGCCCATTTATGAATTTAACGTGATCATAGGAATGGATTGGTTGGGTAAGTAGGGGGCAGTGGTAGATTGTGGTAGTAGGGCAATTTGCTTTTACCCTGAAGGCCGCCCTAGCTTTGAATTGATAGGAAGTCGAGGAAGAATTTCGATTCCCTTAGTCTCATCTCTGGAAGTGACCAAGTTGATGTCAGAAGGGTGTCAAGCGTACTTGGTTGCAGTGATGGATACGACTACCGAAGAACCAAAACTAGAGAGTATCCTGGTAGTGCGTGAATTTTCTAACATGTTTCCCCAAGGGTTGCCAGGATTGCCACAGGAGCGAGAGATAGAATTCGTGATCAAGTTAACTCTTGGAACGGAGCCGATCTCGAAGGCACCTTATAGATGTCCCTGTCGAAATTGAAGGAGTTAAAGGTGCAGATGCAGGAACTGCTGGATAAAGGATTTATCCGACCGAGTGCTTCACCGTGGAGAGCGCCAGTGCCATTCGTAAGAAAGAAGGATGTGTCTCTACGTATATGTATTGACTATCGGCAGCCGAACCAAGTAACAGTGAAGAATAAGTACCCATTGCCGAGGATTGATGACCTGTTTGATCAGTTACAAGGAGCAGCGGTATTCTCAAAAATTGACTTGAGGACCGGGTATCACCAGTTGAGGATCAAAAAGGAGGGCATACCTAAGACTGCTTTCAGGACGAGGTATGGTCATTATGAGTTTACGGTGATACTGTTTGGATTGATCGTCATAGTCTTTATTGACGATATCTTGATTTACTCGAGGAGTGACGCGAAACATGAAGAGCACTTGAGGATTGTCCTGCAGACCCTGAAGGAGCATTCACTCTATGCGAAGTTGAGTAAATGCGAGTTTTGGCTGAATAAGGTAGCATTTCTTGATCATGTGGTATCTAGAGAAGGAATCGCAATGGATCCTATGAAGATCGAAGCGGTAAGGAATTGGCCTAGGCCTACTACAGTCACTAAGGTTAGAAGTTTTTTGGGATTGGCAGGGTATTACAGGCGATTTGTGGAGAAATTCTCATCCATAGCCATCCCATTGATGAGGCTAACAAAGAAGGAAACGAGGTTTGAATGTATAGATAAATGCGAAAGGAGTTTCCAAGAACTCAAGAAACGGTTGACGACCGCACCGGTGTTGACAATTCCATCAGGACTAGGAGGCTACGAGATTTATAGTGATGCTTCGCTGAAAGGACCGGGCTATGTATTGATGCAGCATGGAAGAGTAGTGGCCTACACATTCCGACAGTTGAGACTACATGAAATGAACTACCCAACGCATGATCTAAAATTAGCAACGATCATATTTGCTCTGAAGATCAAGAGACACTACCTATGTGACGAGAAGTTCCAGATTTATACCAACCACCAGAGCTTAAAGTATCTGTTTTCCCAGAAAGAGTTAAATATAAGGCAGTGCCAATGGATGGAACTGCTCAAGGACTATGATTATGATATATTGTATCACCCTGAGAAGACAAACAGAGTAGCAAACGCACTGAGTCGGAAGTTGACCATCGCCTGTCTGCTGGTAAGAAGTTGGTTGATGATCAAGGACTTGAGAGACTCTGAGTTCAGACTGGAAGTCTGCCAGTTGTCCAACTTAATGACTACATTGAGGGTGGAACCTGAGGTCTAAGAAGGAATAAAGACCTTACAATCCACGGACCCGGAAATTCAGAAAATTTTGGAGATGGACGCGACGAAGAGAAAGCCAGAATTTCAAGTGTCAGAGGACGGAATTTTAAAGTTCCGAGGACGACTGTGCGTGCCAAAAGATGAAGGACTCAAGGAAAGGATTTTATCAAATGCTTATAGGAGCAATTATAGTGTCCACCCGGGGAGTACGAAGATGTATTAGAACTTGCGACAGCACTATTGGTGGAACAGAATGAAGGTAGATGTGGCGTGATATGTGGCTAAGTGTTTGACATGCCAGCAGGTGAAAGCACAACACTGTAAGCCTGGAGGATTATTACAGCCACTAGAGATTCCGGAATGGAAGTAAGAGCATATAACTATGGATTTTGTGATGGGACACCCATGGAGCCAACGAGGTCACGACTCTATAAGGGTAGTCTTGGACAGATTGACCAAGTCCGCCCACTTCATTCCTGTGCGAAAGGATTTCACAATGGATAGATACGCCGAGTTATACGTGAGGCAGATAGTGAGGCTGCATGGAGTGCCTGTGACGATTACCTCAGATAGAGATCTGAAATTCACGGCGAACTTTTGGAAGAGTCTTCAAGAAGCCATAGGAACTTGACTGCAGTTTAGTACAATGTATCATCCACAGACGGACGGACAGTCGGAAAGAACGATTCAAGCGCTTGAGGATATGCTACGAGCATGCGTCATAGATTTTAAAGGTGGATGGGAGGATCAGCCACATTTGGTGGAATTCGCGTACAATAATAGCTACCAGCAGAGTATCCAAATGGCACCATTTGAAGCACTCTATGGAAGGGCCTGCAGAACCCCGATTTGCTGGGATGATGTTGGGGAAAGGAGTATCACAGGCCCAAAGCTGGTAGAGCAATCGATGGAAGTAGTAAAAATAATTCGGGATAGACTGAAGAAGGCTCGGAGTCATCAGAAGTGTTATGCAGATAAGCGGTGTAAGCCTTTGGAGTTTCAAATAGGCGACCATGTTTTCCTTAAGGTGTCACCGATGAGGGGATTATCGCGCTTTGGAAAGAAGGGAAAACTGAGCTCAAGGTATGTAGGCCCATTCGAGATATTGGAGCGAATTGGAACCTCGGCTTACAGGCTTGCCTTGCCGCCTAATCTATCCCAAGTGCATAATGTCTTCCATGTGTCAATGCTGCGAAAATACGAAATAGATCCGACACATGTGCTGAATTATGAGGTCATAGAAGTGGACAACCGGGTATCCTACGTGAAGAAACCGATCAGGATCGAAGACCGGAAAGAGCAAATTCTAAGGAATAAGAAGATTCCTTTGGTCTAGGCGGTGCGGGAGCACCATGGAACTGAAGGCGCCACATGGGAGAAAGAAGAGACGATGAGGCGACAACACCCCCATTTATTTGAGTAATTAAGTTTGATGTAAATTTCGGGGACGAAATTTTTGAAAGGGGGGAAGAGTTGTGACATTCTGATTTCCCAGTCATTTTCAGACTCATTAATGAGAAATATATCTAGAGATGTGTTTCAGTCATATCTCGCTCGAATCTGATCAATTCGAGTAGACTGACCAAAAGGGAAAGGCTAACGCAAGACAAGATACATGGATCTAGGGAATTCGAAGAGAAAATGGCGCTTTGACTATAAGGATTATCGATGTGACATTTAGAACCACAAAAGGCCGATCTAAGAACGATTAAAGAATGCCTTGTTAACGTTATACGATTGGAGCGAGGGTGATACCGCTTAACCAACGTATAATTTGCAAAATTTTCCTAAGTCGGACAGTGACGATCGAGACCATAGTAACTACTAATAGACCCTCACAATTACATGACAGCCAATGTCGCCACGAATTGACGAGCCCTAAATGTGATATGTAAAGTCTGTAAAATCCAACCGTCGGTTCGGGATAGGCTGGAACCACGTCTGATAGAAAAAACAATCAGAAACGAGTCTTGAAAATTGAAAATGAAGAATCAAGAATTCCAACGTCATGTTTGAATTGGTCGTCGCCTTATCGAAGAATATTGGAACGAGGAAAACGACGTTGCGGATGTCGGGGGTGAAATTATCATTTTGCCCCTCAAAGCTTTAGCCTTGCCTATGCAAATGAAGAAGGGCATTTTGGTCTTTCAACCACCCCAAGGCTATCGAAAAAGAGAAAATATTGTGGCCATTGGATTGAGTTTGATTGACACTTAGGACGAGTGTCCATGGATGAGCTAAAGAGTGGTCTTGTCCATTATTGACCACCTAACATTCAACCATTGACTTTTGAGATTGAATATAGCCTCTTCTCTCTCTCTCTCCTCTCATCTTGACCGGCCATAACACCCCCCCAACTCACGACAACATCTTCTTCTTCTTCCTCTCTTCTTTGCCGTCGTCGACCAGCTCCTGCCGCCCCATTCGCTGCCGCCGATGAGCCCCTCCGGCGACACTTAGCTTAGCCTCTTGCCGACTACCGAGGAGCTCTAGCCAACCATTTTCCCAGAAGCCGACGGAAACTGATTCAATCTAAGGTAGGCCGAGTTTTTAACCCTTAAGGATCTCGAAATATTGGAGTTTTGCGATCAAATTTTATGGAGATCTGGGGGACTTGTATATTAATCTGCGGTAAAAATTTAAATTTGATTTGATGAAGTTTTGACCCCAAATGGTTCTTGTGAATGTTGGACAGAAACTGCCGATTTACTGTCTTGGAGGAGCCGACGACTTTCAAAAAGATTCCGGCGACGACGCGACCTCAAAATTTCAGTGAAACCCTTAGACCCATAGGTAGACATGTTAATAAGTAGGTTGGTGATTAAATGATAGATTTGGAGTAGATTAAAGGCTGGATATACTCGGTTTGCACAGAACCGAAAATAGCCGGTTTGGTTCTGTGCAAGACCGAATCTGTGGGGGTTGAAGGTTGTTGGTTTTGAGTCTCAAATTGGTGATTGAGGGCATGCTAGGATAGTGAGGATTGTGTTATAGAGGTTTGTGATGCATGGATGGGTGAATAAAGGAAATTGACAATTGGTTGGAAATTCTCAGATTGCGCGGTGAGTTTGGCCTTGGACCATTGAAACTGAAATTGTAAGGAATCAAGAAGGGGATTTTTGTGGCATCAAACTCGAGGCAAGGGAACTCCTAACCTTATGATAGGAAGATTGGACTCGATTGGGCGAGTCGAGTAGAACTGAGATTGTTTCTTGCGAAGCTTAGCGTGATTGGATCTTGTGTATGCTAAGAGAGTATAGTTGATCCTAATGTTTGCTTAGGCTTATCTCTTGAGTAATTGATCACACTTGATTGTGTATTGAATCGCCTTGTGTGCCATGGATGCATTATTTATGCATGAGTTGCATTTGGCCTTATGTACATGAATTGTGATTGTGGCATAGCATAGACGAGACGAGACCTTGAGGCGTACAAGACTTGGCGTGATGTGGTTGATACCCTGAGGCACTGAGGCGTGAGGTTGGAGTTGTGTGGCTCCCTGATGCGTACAAAACGCGGGGTTGAGATGGTCAGGGTCCTGATGCGTTTACACGGGGCGGAGATATGAGTTATCGACACTGGCTGGAGTATCGTGAAACCTAATGCGTTTACGCGGGTTGTCAATGACAGTCTAATGCCTTTACGTGGACCAAGCCTGATGCGATCTAATCGCGGGCATGAGAATGAGGCAGGCGGAAAACAGTGGTGTGGTGAGGTAGCATGACGAGTTGTGCATAATCATCTGAGTGTATTGTGATGCCATGGCTGCATGCCCGCCATTTGTGTGTTGTCGTTTATATTTGCATTTGCCTTATATGTCTGTGAATTTGAACTGTTAGGATATGTGACTGCCTGAGTGGACGGTCGGCCTAACCTAGGGTTAGGGCTCACCTTACTAAGATGTGAATCTCACCCCGTTGGGGACCCCTTCTTTTACAGATCCTAGGCCTTGACGATATGACCCATTCGTTTTGGAGATCCGAAGGAGATGTCCACCTATTTTGATGAGTTCCCTGACATGCAGGGAACTATTTATGTCAGGAAATGTACGGTTGTCTGGGTAGACGAGGATAGTACAAGTTTGAAGCCTCACAAGTATGAGGCTTGGTTCAGGAAAGTCGAAGATGTGTATATCGGGCCGTTGTAGCCCAATGAGGTGCCCAGGGAGTTGTCCCTAGTTGGTGCCACCCCACCCGAAATTTAGATTTGGCTGAGGAGTTCGTTTTCGGGTCGAGGAATGGACCGGAGAGGACCCCAATCATAGAGAACACGGAGGAGGAGGTCATTGTAGTCGAGGCGACCAAGGAGGATCTTGTGGAGCCATCTGCTGAGGAGATAACTAAGAATACTATAGAGGTTTGCTCTGAGATCTTTTGGGAGTACGAGCCCACGGAAGACGCAGAGGACACCGAGGACTCCAGCAGCTCGTCTTAGGAGCTCCCAGCTTATCAGCCGATCCTTTGGTGGCGACCCTGACCCCCATTTCTTTTGGATGTTGATGATGTACCCTTTTTTGTGTACTTACCCCATCGCCCCTCGTGTTAGCGGATTTAGTAGCTATGTACCTGTATGAACATTTGGATTTATGTATGATAGTATTGGCACTATCCAGGTTCCACTTATATTTTGTACGGAGGAGTTATTTCATTATTGCTTCCGCGTGCTTGGTATATATTATGTCTCTCCACTTGTTTACGGATCTTGGGACCACGAGAGATATTTGATTTGCTTGCAGGGAGTCACGTGATCGTGCCCTTAAGGAGCAGGGCATGACAGATTGTCAGAAGTTTTGATCCATATGGTTGATTAGACCATGAATAGGACTCCTTTCTATTAGGAACCCATGGATGATGCACTCGTTCTTTATGGTTTGTCTGAGACAAGGCTTCCTATCCACTAGGAACCTAAAGGTGACGCACCCGTTCTTATGGATTTGTTTGAGACTAGGCTTTCTATCCACCAGGAACCTAAAGGTGACGCACCCGTTCTTTGGGGTTTGTTAGAGTCTAGGCTTCCTATCCAACCGGAACCTAAAGGTGACGCACCCGTTCTTTGAGGTTTGTCAGAGACTAGGCTAATCCTACACCTTAAGGAATCAACGGGGGTCTATACACATGAGGTATTCCTGACTCTTAGGTTTATCAAAGGAGCTATTTGAGATTTCTAGGTTACCTAGAATTTTACAGATGGTTCTAAAGATTATCTTCTTGACGTGTAAGGCGTCATTCTGGGATTTGGGGACTCCAAGTATCTTGCAGAAAGCTCAAACCTGCAAAAACTTTCGTTAACAAGATTCTTTTGGGATTTAAGGGTTACTTGAAATCTCTCAGAAAGATAATTTCAAAGATTGTCATTTCGACAAGTGAGGTGCTATTCTGGGATTTGGGGGTTTCAAGAATCCTGCAGAAGCTTAAATATGAAATCTCACATAAAAGACGACTTTAATGCTCTTCCTTGTTGAGTAAGGTATTCTTCTTTGATCCGGGGCTGTTATGAGTCTCATAGAAGTTTCAACCTGAGAGTTTATTACTCATCAAAGATATCAATTATCTTGAGGCAATGACAGTTATAATGCGGGCAAAGTTTTACTTTTACCTATACAACTATGCAAAATGATCTATGATGTTGAAGGTTATCCAAGACATCTTGAAGCATACAAAGATGATCATAAATCCTTATAAGGAAAATCCTGGATCAAACAATTTGAAGTTTCCAATGAAGCTCACTTTTAAACATTCTATTAGAATGTCTTCGTCAAAGAGGTTTTCTTACCGATTCTTCGACTTTGGTCTTTTAAGAAGAAAACACTCGAATTTCCTAATAACCTGCACATGGATTTTCGGGGTTATTCGCATCGCATACATGCTGATCAATCGGGCGGTATTTACGGAATCATAATGTTGGGCTTGGACACAGTATTAAAGGGGGACTCACTCTCTGAGTCAGGACTTTTGAATGAAAGTTTTCATCTGTTTCGAGTTTACAAGTCAAAAACCTTGCAAAATAAGAAAGAAATAATCTTGCTTGTATCTCTTCAAGCTGCGGTATACATTAACCTATGCGTCTTAGTAAAAAAAGACTACGAATGGTTGTAATGTCGGTAGGATAGGGGACCGAAAATGGCTTGTTTTTAGCCTAGAATCGCAAAAGGTTTGACATTGGTGATCATTGTTGATCAATCTTCTATTTTGTCTCTGGTCGACGGCTCTTTGAAGAACATCTTTAGTCTTCTTGAGAATGGATCTAATCTTTGAAAGACTTGTATCTTTTGGCAGTTAGCTATGATTCCATTTGAAGGGTAGCCCATTGTTGCGCAATCCCTGAGGATTCTTCTTTACTTTAGAACTTGTTGGGGGTGGAAGCATCTAGTAATCCTTTGGTGTCCCAAAATTAGTCTCACTACTTTCAGTATTTTAATGAGCGCCGGCCCTGTTCTTGTCAGGCTTTTTATTTCTTTTTTAATGCATAGAGATTAAGCTTTTTCTCTTTTTGATCCCACATTTTCCTTTTCTTTATCTAGAAACTAGAACTTTTGATGATCATGTAAGTTATGTGATTTGAGTCTCATCCTGTCTGAACGTTTTGCTTTGACAGTCTCATGTAGCTCTTACTTCTTAAAATTCTCTATCTGCGAGTGTCTTTGCCACCTTCGTCTTGGCGCTATGTAATGATCACTAATGATGGTACATAAAACAAATATGTAGGCTTAAATTGGCTATAAAATGGGTATAAGTGCATATGATAGATAAGTAAATGTCTCTTCGTCATTCTATGGAGCCTAGATTAACGCATATCAACACACGAAGATTGATGTTAGTCCAAGCAAAAAGATTTCTAACCATTTACCTTTCCAAGCTGCTGGATTGTTTCTACACAACCCCAATGTGAGGTGGCTCTTGACAGGGTTAAGAAATGAAGACCACCGCTCAAAAGGTTTATCAATGATCACCTGTAGTTTTTATGGAGAAGAATGAATGCCTCCGTCATCCCAACCCATGTAATCGATGCGAATAGCCCTTACATCCCTGGATTCAGGCTTTTCTATCCTAGCACTCATCTCATCTCTCTAGTGTGTATAAAACGTATTTGGATTAGGCTTGCCTCTTATCTGAAGAAACATTCATGCTAGATAGCCTAAACAACTCTGTTTTGAAAAAATTATTTTATTTTTCTCCAGACATTTCACCTCGCAAGGAATTAATGACGCACCATGCGTGCTTCAATCATGTCTGGATAACCTCCAATCTTAACATACGTGCAACAAATGTTAGAAGTTTATCTTTTGAAAGCATGGTTCATTTCAAAATTTGACCACATGCATGTTCATCTTCGACTTCTTCTTTCTCACAAAAAAGTGAGAAATTTTACGATATTCCTCAATTGCTGCTTTTTGTCTTCATCGAACATCCTTGTATGAAGAGAACAGAAATTCCAGTGAGTGGGAGACATTTTAACGCTTGATGGAACAGATACATATCACATAGTTCTATGTGTCAGAGGCCATTCTGTTCTTGGTTCTATCTGAACGAGTTTGATTCTAAGTCCATTTCTTGGAATCCTGCAAAACATAACACATGTCATGTATGCATGGATGCATGATATGCCTATGTAATGACTGCTAAGGCGACTCGAATCGTTTTGGAGAAAATCATGTGACCACCAACTGATTTCATTTCAAGGATAATACTTCTTCACAACATCTTAGTTTGCAGGATATCCGAATTCTTCTCCTTTATAATTTATAAGAATTAATGTCCCTCCTACAAGGACTTTCTTGAAAACATAAGGGCCTTCATAATTCGAAGTAAACTTGCCTCCCGGATGAGTAACATTCGGCAAAGTCTTCCTTATCACCAGGTCATCCACTTCGAAACTTTTGGGTTTAGCTTTCCAATTAAGTGACTTAGCCATCCTTTTTCTAGCAGTTCTGGTCGTGACAAATCACTCTAAGACGCTTCTTGTCTATCAGATTTAATTATTCATGTCTGTGTTTGATCCACTCTGTCTCGGAGAGTTTCACTTCTGATGATATTATCAAAGACAGAACCTCAATCTGTACAGGCATGATAGCTTCCATCCCGTATACCAGAGCATAAGGAGTTGCCTTGGTTGAGGTCCTGATTGAAGTTCGATATGCCATTAAGGCAAAGGGTAGCCTCCCATGCCAATCCCTATAATTCTCGACAGTCTTAGCCAAGATCTTTTTGATGTTCTTGTTTGCCACTTCTACTGCTCCATTCATTTACGGGCAGTAAGGGGAAGAATTAAGATGTCAAACACCAAAGTGATTTAGTAGATCATCGACAATCTTGTTATTTAAGTTGGACCCATTGTTTGTGATGATCACTCAAGGGATACCATATCGAGAGATTATATCCCTCTTGATAAATCTTGACACATTCCTCGCAGTGACATTTGTGTAAGAACTAGCCTCTATCTACTTCGTGAAGTAATCAATTGCAACTAGAATGAAGCGATTGACATTTGAAGCTACTAGATTGATAGGCCCTATCATATCTATTTCCCACATAGAGAAAGGCCAGAATTGAAACATCTGATGGAGTTCATTCGGGGGTGCATTAATCTTATCCCCATACACTTGACATTGGTGGCATGACCTGGCGTGTTGACTACAATCTAATTCGATGGTCATCCAATAATAACCAAGCCGCATGATCTTCCTCGCGAGGAGATGGTCATTCATGTGTGGTCCGCATACACCTTCATGGATTTCCCTCATGAGAGTATTTGCTTCTGTAGCGTCTACGCATCTTAATAGAGTAGAGTCGAACGAACTTTTGTACAAAGTTTGTCCACTGAGGAAGAATTTATTAGCCATTTTGGCTATATATCTTTGATCTCCTATTTGACATCCATTAGGAAATTCTCTCTCAAAGAGATAATTCTTGATATCATGATACCACGGCTCTTTGTCAAACTCTTCTTCAATCAGCATACAATAAGCTAGTTTTTTTATTATGCCAATTCTCAGTGACTCTACTTCTAATCCATCAATTATCTACAACATGGAGGCCAATGTGACTTAACGCATCTACGAATTAGTTTTGTGCTCTTGGCATGTATTCAATTTTGCTTCTTCGAATTTAAGTGTCAACTCTTCCAGGTACTTATGAGAAGGGATAAACTTTGCGTCCTTTGTTTTCCACTCCCCTTGTATTTGAAAGATGATGATCATAGAATCTCCATAAATCTGTAGCTTAGATACCTCCATGGAGATGTTCAACTATAGGCTTAGAATGCATGCTTTATATTTTGAAATATTGTCGGTGCAAGGGAAAATTAGTTTTACTGCAACAGGATAATGCTGACCATCAGAGGATATTAGTATTGTCCCTGTGCCAGCTCTCGATAGATTAACCGTACCATCAAAATACATGACTCATTTGTCTTCTGTTAGATTCAAAACTTGATCTTCTACTTTTGTTTGCTCAGAAGATATGCGATTTTGGGCGCTCTCTGTCAACATATCAGCTATGGCTCTTCCTTTCATATGCTTTTGCGGAGAGTTTTTTTATATCAAATTCAGGCATTACTTGCCATTTTTCTAATTTCCCTATCAAGGCGAGCTTCTTTAGGAGATATTTGATAGGATCATTTTTTGTCACCAGATGAATATGGTGGTGTAGGGTATACTTTCTCAATCTGCGAAATACCCACACTGCTGCTACACAAGCCCTCTCAACAGACACATAATTTGCCTCAAATGAAGTGAATTTCTTACTCAAGTAGTAGATGGCTCTTTCTTTACCATCCACAGGGCTTGCTTGAGCAAGTAAGGCTCCCAAAGATTCTCGATATATAGTCAACTACAAGGTCAAGGAGTGACCTGGGGTGGGTGGCACAAGTGCTGGTGGAGTGGCTAAGTAAGTTTTAATCTTTTGAAATGCATGACTGCATTCTGTATCTCAAGTCACTTTCGCACCCTTCTTGAGTAGTTTGAAAATCAATTTAGTCACATCCAATAATTGATTGATGAATCAGGTGATGTAGTTTATTCTCCCCAAAAGACTTTTTACTTCTTTCACCATTGAGGGGGTTGCTAGGTCACAGATACCTTGAAATTTTAAAGAGTGAATTTCGATGCCCCTTCTACTAACCATAAATTTGAGAAGTTTCCCAGATTTCGGCCCAAACACACATTTGTTAGGATTGAGTCTCAACTTGTATTTTCGGAGTCACTCAAATAGCTTTCTTAGCACTTGAATGTGATCTTATCCTTTCTTGGATTTGATGATCATGTCATCGACATATACTTCGATCTCCTTATGAATCATGTCATGAAATAAGGTGACCATCGCCTTCTGATAAGTTACCCCAGCGTTTTTTAGTCCAAAGGGTATCACTTTATAATAGAAATTTCCCCAATGGGTGGTAAATGCAATTTTCAACTTGTCCTCCTGCTTCATGAGGATCTAATTATATCTGGAGAATTCGTTCAAGAATGAAAATAATTCGTACCCTATTGTACTACCACCAACACATCGATGTGGGGAAGCGAAAAATCATCCTTTTGGCTTGCTTTATTCAAGTCCCGATAATCCATACAGATCCAGACAGTGCCAACTTTTTTCATGACAAAGACTATGTTTGCAATCTATTCTTAGTAAGGGACAGCTTCAATAAAGCCCACTTTAATAAGTTTCATCACTTCTTCTTTAATTATGTCTTCTAACTCAGCTTTCATCCGTCGGCTGCCTTATCTCACAAGTTTAACACTGGGATCTGTGGTAATGCATGTTCCACAATTCTTGGATCCAAACCCGGGATATCGGCGTATGACCATGCAAAGATATCCTGATACTCTTTAAGTAATTCAGTAAATCTAAGCCTTTCAGCTCGAAACAAATGTCCACCAATCTTGACTTCTTTGATATCTGCAGCATCACTCAAGTTAATGACTATCGGCTCTTCTAAAATAGGAGATGTCGAATTTTCGAAAGCGCTCCAATCTCTACGGTTACCAGCGTAACCCTCATCTGTGTCTTCCTCAATATCACGGGAGTAATCATCTTGGTGGTTCAATTCGCATAATAACCTAGTATGTATGTTTGAGATGATATGTCTGAAATGTAATGAGAATGATTAGTCTCTATTTCATATGAAAATGTGATGTATGAGTGTGAAAAGTCTTTTCAAAAGAGATTTCAAATTAAGTGTAGGAATAAATGGAACTAGTCCTCATATCCTCAGACATCCTTGTTCCTCGAAAATCTTTTGAAAATTAGGAATCATATGGCAAATCAGGCCTCAAGCTTCCCATATGAAAGGCTAGTATCATCATTGGGATGATTTGTAGTCCCATATGTCCTTAATAAAACTTGTGCGTTTTATTGAATGCAAAAATGGACTGCATTACAAGATATGTTGTTTGGACTAACGGTCGGAGATCCAAAGGTGTTTTCCTATGCTTACTTCAAACAACAAAAACAGAAAGTGTGAGGAAATGCAGGAATTTAAGTGTAGTATTGAAAGCAAGAGAGATGTTTCTTTACTCAGAAGTATCGACTTCCTCATCAAGCCACTCTATAATGATGTTCACAGAGTCATTATCTAGAAAATGGTTTGCTAAATCTGTTTCTGCTGACGAAATTGTCCTTTTTTTTTATAGCCACTTAGAGTCTTTGCTGAAGTATTCATTCAAAGGACTGCTGAACATCTTAGATTTTCCTTTCCAAGCGGATGAGCCAATGAAGGAATCTTTTTGATCTCTCTGGCATCCATGGCGTCCACGACCCTTGTCTCGCCTTCGGCCTGTTGTCTTAAGAGTAAAATCACTCATGCGAGTGTTATGATACCCCAAGCCTATCTTATGCTCGTTGGATTTTAACGGTAGAGGAGCGCTGATTCCTTGACCATGTTTTCCCAAACCTTTTCTTGGGTTAAATCCATATGCTAGCAACATTTTAGCTGGTAGAAGGTTAGCTTCAAAAATAAAAGGAGTCTTCATTTTCGCCCCAACGGGAGTGTGGATTACTACCACCAGCTCCAAGGAATGATAGCTAGTTTCTTGCTTAACTTCAGATTCAATGTAGGGGATAACGCTATTCTGATATGCAAGGAGGTCAATTTCCCCATGGACGATAACTACATTCCCATCAATCACTAATCGTACCTTCTGATGCAAATTTGAAGGTACGGCTCCAGTAATGTGGATCCAGGATCTCCCTAATAGGAAACCAAATGCGCTCGGCAGATCTATCACTTGGAATTTTATGGAGAAATTGGCCGGGTCAATGAGCACATCTAGCTAGATTTCTCCTACCACTATTTTTCTCATCCCATCAAAGGCTCTAACAGCTGCCTTGAAAGTTCGAATAATTTCCTCTTTGATGCCCAAGCTACTCAACGTAGCCAACGGGCAGATATTGAAAGCAGATCTGTTATCGATTAGTACACGTGCTACCCTCGTTCCATTACATTGTGTAGTGATGTATATGGCCTGGTTGTGCCCTCTTTCCTCCATAGGGAAATTTTCATCTAAGAAGTTCAATTGATCTTTAAGAAGAATTGCTCCTACAAAATCTCTCAACTGTACATCGTTGATATTTTCGAGGACATGCACTTCATTTAGCACCTTTAGCAGTGCATCTTTATGTTTTTCTGAATTGATGAACAAATCCAATAGAGATATATGGGTTGACATTTTTCATAACTACTCTATTACCTCAAATTCCCTGATTTTGACAATGGATAGGAATTTTTCTGCATCTTCTTTTGACACCTCCTTCTTCTCAGACTTGCCCTCCCTTGGGGCGTAAAATCGTCCTGACCTCATTACGGTATTTACTTCCCCCGTTCCATAGTTCCAATGAACTGCCTTAGGATCGTAGGTTTCTACCGACGTAACTTTTATGGTTACCGTCGTCAGGCGATATGTCTCTGGTTCAAATTCATCATCAATTTTATCTCTTGGCAGGTGACTTACCACAAGTTTCACCAGACAATCCTCTTATTGGCTTAGGCTGTCAAGCTCATCCAGTTTGATCACCACAATCGTAGCTATTTCAATCATTGCCACTATATCGCTCAAGCCTTCTAGGAAGTCTTCGTATCCCGACTGGTGGTAACTGTCAGCATCACTTGACTCAGCTAACATTGCAACCTTCAAGTGTCTTCTTACTCTTTTGAATAGTTCCGTCAAGCTTTGCCACTGGGCTATTAACTTATCCATCCTGACGTATTACTCGGCGTCAAGCTCATCATCTATCGTTTGGGATTGACCGCACATTGTCAATTGAAATGACGCATCCTCTATCTCTCTCGAGAGATCATTCACTTGTTCTCTATGCGCAGAAAATGTTCTGATATCACTTAGTTGAGTGATGATTCAGGTTCTTCTGTAAAAGGCTTTATCACCGCCTCTTGGACTTTGGGTTGAACATGATTATCTTTACCTCCCCACCCATCGAATATGATATCCTCTATCTTCTGGAAGAAACTAGAAGAAGTAGAGTACTTAACTTTGAAGTTATATCTACCAAAATCCTCGCCCAGATTATTTACAATTTTGCCTTTCTCTAGTGCTTCGGCTACGAATCTACGATCGGCCAGGCTTCGCTTGGTAGCCTTTAATTCGTCTTCGTCAAGCTTTTCTTTTGGTTCGGTAATCAGCTCTACGTCGCCTACCAGACTTTCAAGTGGGACATTCCACATATTTCCTCGCTCAATTTCAACCACAAACTAGTTCCATTCTAAGTTCACCGAGACTTTAATTCCTTTAAACTTTTCGTCAGCAATGATTGACATTATTCCCAAGCTCATCATCTTGGAAATACACAGCTTCTTTCTTTCAGCCGACACTTCTCCCTCTTTTGGATATGATGAGGCGATTGCTAGAATGTTGGTTAGTCTAGGTACATTTACCTTCAGCTCAAGGTGGTTTCCTTCTTTATCATCAAGTATTGCACTAACTGCTTGGTGAACATGGAGTGGATTCTCTTGAACGTCTGGAGCCACATCATCGAATTTCAAAATTTGATAGTCAATGAGAGCTTGAACCTTCAGCTTAAAGATGTAGCAATTATCTAGCTTATCAATGATCGGTATTTGAAGAAGTAATTATAAGAAAGGAATTTACACTTTTGTGACTTTAGGGATTTCATGTCACCTTGAAGTTAAAGTTGTATCCTCTAAACCTGTAGTCAGTGTTTTTAAGAAGGCGTACCATATGTCCTGAGTTATCTAAGTTTGAGTTGTACGAAAAAGTTTCATCGCTTCCGTATGTTTGTATCATTTAGAAGTTTTAAATTGTTAGCCGACGGATCTTGGGTATCATCGAGACAAGACGCCCCTGGTGGGATATTGCGTGCCTGCCGGGTTTGAGGCATGACACCCACAGCCTGAGCGATGGTAGCATCCATTAGGAAATACACTTGAGCTGAACCGAAATTATCTTGAATCGAACTGAACCAAACTAAACAAACTCAGTTCGGTTCGGTTCTATTTTCGGTTTGGCTTTCAGTTTTTTTTTTTTTTTGCGCGCTTGCTGTTGAAATCCAAGTGAATAACTCATAGTTATTAATTGATTGCAGAGTCTCAATATTATTTTTCATCTCATATAAGTAGCCTTTTCTGAAAAAACCAATTTAATGTCTTTGAATAACACAAGTTAAGCCGAGACAAATATTTCTATACTGACATCATCAAATAAATGCGTGCATTAAAAACAGTTCTCGACCAGCAACGAACCTAACAAAGTTCTTTGTACAAAAGTTGCCTATTGTCTAGCTGCACAAACTCCTCTACTCCCTCCTATCATGGCATTTCTATGATTCAACCATGGGAAGAAGCATGATGCCTAACTCTTCGAATAACAAATCCCTGACCGACAACAAAATAAAGCCATAGATGCCCGAAAACAGAACTTGGAGCAATGAAGGCATTAACAGAAGTTTCAGAGACTTGCAATTTTCACAAGAAGAAACACAATCTGATGTGCCACAGCACTGTTCTCGTCCAAACAAAAGCAAGGACAACAAACCATACAAACTAGACTAAACATGATAGAGTTTGATTGAAAAAAAAAACAACAAAGAAAACAAGGATAATTGTTTCAATTGACATATAATGATCTTAGTGAACACTTCGCAAAATTCTGCACATCTAGCCCGCAGTCATAACTAGAGAGACCACAGATACAATACCTGCTGGAAATATCTTTCCTAATTTCTTAAGGCGATTGCAACTGTCGTTGGGGTATCCATGTGTAATGCCTCGCATCCCCTTGGAGCTCATTACATCCGCCTCAAGCCAACAATAACCCAGGAACCTCACACGGCCTAGTATGATTTGAAATGCACAAACGAAAGTGAGCATCTCCGTACATTAAAAAATAAAAAGAAAATGGGAGTTTTGGAAGAATTCGAACGCACACCCATTTCATACAAACCAGAAACATTCATTACAAACATCGGAAGGGAAATACAAATAAACATAAAGCCGTACACCCGAGTAGAAAAGAAACTAAGGCTTATGGTTCAAATGCTACTACTAAACCTTTCCTAAAGCCTAACACCAAAATTGTTCCTTGATCACTTAACCCCCTTCATTCAGACTTCTCATTAGAATAGCTTGAATCATCCCTTCCATCGTCTCCCTTAGCATCTGGGTTGTAGTCCGAAAAAGTCTCAGATGGAACGTCCTGTCACGTCCCAAACTCGGCGAGCACGCGAACGTCTCACCTGGCCGTTGATCTTCAATAATCTCCCAGGATCCCTTGGCCAATAAATCACAGCTCCAAAATAATACAAAGTCACGGAAGCAATTAAACAGCTCCATACAAATTCACAATCAGATGACTCAGGGCAAAGAGTATACACTTCTTATAAATAAAATTCTTCTAAGAAGTTATCGCAGTCAAGTACCTAAAATTCAATTCTTAATTCCTCAAAATTCAGATAAAATCCCTAAGTCCACAAAATAGATAAAATCATTAATGCCATTACTCATCGAGAGTTCATCCTCATTACGCTTGTATTTCCATTTTCAAGGACCTGAAAAATTAATCCTTTACTAGGGTAAGATATATATATATCTCGGCAAGTGAAACCTAACCCTATACCTCAACACCAGTCCTACCAGACCACCCACATATGCCACTCATAAGCAAAATAAAAAATAACGCAATGGCACAAGGCATCACACAACGGCAGTATCAATTAGCAAGCATAAACAATCAATACAAATAGTCATGCTCAATTACAAGGTCCCAATATGCAATCACATGCATCACATACACCACAATCACCACTTTTTCATCCACCCACATACTCCTCTGGCACTCCTACCATATGACATTACCAGGGTCATCAGACCAAATAATGTACACGTACCACTGGGTTCATCAGACCAATCGATACTCTCCAAACTTACAAGCACTCCATGCCGCAGGGGTCATCAGACCAAATAGCATTCACATTCTCATTCAATTTCACCACCCACCTACACCGTCAGGGTCATCAGACCAAATGGTATCCACATTCTCATTCAATTTCACCACCCTCCGATACCGCTGAGGTCATCAGACCAAATGGTATCCACATTCTCATTCAATTTCACCACATTTGGTATCCACATTCTCATCCAATTTCACAACCCTCCGATATCGCCGGGGTTATCAGACCAAATTGTATCCCCATCACCTTTCTCATTAATATCACAATGCTAGCAAGACACACATGCGATTCAATTTATAAAAATTCGTCAGTCAATTATGTCATTCAATCACTCATCCAGCAGTGTCCTGGCATTCAGAGGATTAGGAAACACTTACCTTGATCAATTAGCAAAATGTTACACAAAGTGACTATCCTCAATGCCACAAGTATGAACTCTCCACGAATTCATTGTCAACCTAGAAAGATTTACCAACGTTAAATAAAATATCAAGGAATGCTCGCTTCCATTAATCCAATCCTTCCTTTGTCATATTATAGGCAATTCAAGACACCTTTTCTAACAATTGAGCACATGGCAACGCTCCCCTCGAACCCTTATTGTGTTCGGTTCACACGGGGTCATATACATGGCAATACTCAAATTAGAGGTTCATACACCAATTTTGTCGTAATTTACTTCTAAATCCCAAATTCACTTCACTCACTTCTCATTAACACTTCACATCACATCATATAGGGTATTATAAGTCCAATTGAAGTTAAATTACTCATTTATCAGTCCTAAACAGAACCGGCCAGTAATAGTTCATCCACCAAAATAGAATCAGTTTTGATTTCCAACCGTTCAATCGAGCCATACTTTAATTCTAATCCTCAATCCTTCAATAACCAACTTACTAAGACTTTTATGGGTTTAGAAAGCTCACCGCAAGATTTGAAATGGATTGACACCCCAAAGACATCAGAATAGCCTGGTTCCTTTACGGTCCTCAAACGGGCAGAATTTTCTCGGTAAATACCTCCATAAATCAGCCATGTACACCCATAAAAAATAACTAAAATTGCAAGTACAGCTCAGCCAACTTTAATACTATGAGTTTAGAAGATCTTACCGAAAATTTGAAGTCATTTGAAATCCGGAAACTCCTAAAACAGATCTTTCCCCAAAACTGGTCAGAATCAGCCTCCATCATTACCTTTGCCCACTAAAATAGACCTACGGGACAAACGACTAGGCTAAATCAAGCTTATAATACCTTCTTAGAACTACAAAACAATAAGCTTTAAGATGGCAGTGGTTTTACCTCAATTCGAAATTGGACGACGAAATTATGGCCAAAACAGTGAGCTAATTTTTCCCTATCTGCAAGAATTCTGTTCGGCCGAGAGCAAAAGGAAGAGGAACATGATGGTGGGAGTGAGGGTGGTCAGCCAAATGAAGAGAGTTTATTCCATAGCAATAATTCATTTTTATGGTAGGTGGGGCTTAATTAATGCTTAACCTCTCTAATGGTGACACTTGGCAAGCTTCCATTGATTGCTCCATTGACTTTGACTTCCATCGACTCTTTCCCATTCAATTTTCGGCAGCCATATATAGGAGGGGAATTGATCAAAATGACATTCTAAACTTCTTAAAGCAAGGCCAAAGGTTGAGGGGCAAAATTGTCATTTGGCATTTTTCGTCCGCAAATCCATTTCTCCAGTATAAACCATCGTCGATGAGGCGACGTCCATTTCAATTTCAATAGTAGAGTTCCTCAATGTCCAATACCCGAATCTCGAGGTCTAATTTCATATCAAACTATCGTCGACTATAATTTCAGTTTATCTCAAACTGACGGGCGACTCTTGCTGGCGCTACGCGTATCAACCTTGAGATTATTCTTAAGCCGTTACGACTTTGATTGTCATGTAATTGTGAGGGTTTATCGTTTGTTCCTTCGGTCCTGATCATCGAAATCCGATTTAGGAAATTCTCGTAAATTATACATTGGTTAAGCGGAATCATTCGCGTCCCAACGTATAATGCTAGCAAGACATTCCATGATAATCCTTAGATCGATCTCTGCTGGCTCGGAATATTCTCTCGACAATCTTTATGGTCAAAGTGTCATTTCTCAAACTCCCTAGGTCCACGTGCCCGACTCGGCATCAGTCTTTCCCTTTTGGTCAGTTAACTCAAGAGTGGCCAACTCCGAGCAAGTTATTGCTGGTGTCACGCCCCGCGCCCAGGGCACGAGCACGCGACTCCCTGCAAGAAAACTAAATATCTCTCGTGGTGCCAAGATCCACACCTAAGTCGAGAGACACATAATATACAAGTACGCGGAAGCAATAATGAAATAACTCCTCCGTACAAAATATGAAGTGAGACTTGGATAGTGCAAATACTGTCATACATGATATCCAACTGTTTATACAGATACAGAACTAGTAAATTCGCTAACATGGGGGACGGGGTAAGTACACAAAAGGGATCCATCATCAACAACCGACTCTTAAACAGGGTCAGGGTCGCCATCAAAAGACCGACCGGCAAACTGGGAGCTCCTAAGACGAGCTGCTGGAGTCCTCAGTCTCCTCTGCGTCCTCCGTAGGCTCGTACTCCGTAAAGGTCTCAGAGCGAACCTCTATAGTATCCTCCGTGGTCTCCTTAGGAGATGGCTCCACGAGATTCTCCTCAGTCGCCTCAACCACTATGACCTCTTCCTCCGTATCCTCCAAGGTCGGAGTCCTCTCCGGTTCATTCCTTGAACCGGCAATAGACCCCTCAGCCTGGTCTAAGTCTCAGGTGGGGTGGCATCAACTAGGGATCACTCTTTAGGGCACCTCATTGGGCTTTAGCGGCCCGGTAGACACATCCCCGACCTTCCTGAACTAGGCCTCATACCTGTAAGGCTTCCAACTAGTACTACCCTCGTCTACCCAAATCACCATACACTTCCTGACATATATACTTCCCTGCCCGTCAGGGAACTCCTCAAAATAGGTCGTCATCTCCTTGGGGTCACCAAAATGAATAGGCCACATCTTCAAGGCCTAGGATTTGTAAAAAAAAAAGGGTCCCCAATGGGGTGAGATACACATCTCGGTAAGGTAGGTCCTAATCCTAGGTTAGGCCGACCGTCCACTCAGGCAGTCATAAAGATCAACATTTCACACAAACAAACATAGGAGGCAATTCAAGTGTCAATACAACGCACAATGTCAGGCATGCAGTCATAGCATCATAACACATCCAGATGATCATGCATGAATCACCATGCCACATCATCACTTCCACCCTTCACACCTGCCTCAATCTCTTGTCCGTGTTTAGAACGCATCAGGCTCGGTCCGCGTAAACGCATCAGACCGTCATTGACAACCCGCATAAACGCATCATATTTCAATGATACTCCAAGCCAATATCGACACGTCACATCTCCGTCCCGCGTATATGCATCAAGACCGTGACCATCTCAACCCCGCGTCTCATACTCTTCAGGGTGCCACATAACTCCAACCCCGCGCCTCAGCGCCTCAGGGTAACCATCACACCACCCTAGGTCTTATACGCATCAGGGTCTCGCCTCGTCTCCGTCATGCCACAATCACAAATCATACATACAAGACCAAGTGCAACTCATGCATAAACAATGCATCCATGGCATGCAAGACGATTCAATCAACGTGTAATAAGGTGGCCAATTCAAATTACGAATATTAGCACACATGCAATCCTCTATACCGTCCTAAGACGCACAAGGAACAATCTCATAAAAACCTTTCAAGAATCACCCAAAATTTACTCGATTCGCCCAATTGAGTCCAATCTTCCTATCTTAGGTTTAGGGTTCCCTTACCTTAAGCTTGATGCCACAAAAATCCTCTCCTCAAGCCCTCAACAATTCAGTCTCAATAGTCCAAGAACAAACCCACCATGCAACCTAGGAAAATCTAATCAATTGTCAATTTCTCTTATCCAATTCACCCATCCATGAACCACCAACCTTAATAACACATTCTTCAATATCCTAACATGTCTCATTGATGAATTTGAGACTCAAAACCAACATCCAACAACCTCCATAGAACCGGTTTACACAGAATCGAACCGGGCTATGTTCGGTTCTGTGTAAACCGAGCATATCCAGCCCTTAACCTACTCCAATTCTACTATTTAATCACTAACCTACTTGCTAACATGTCTATCTAATGGTCTAAAAGGCTTACCGAAGATTTGAGGCCGTGTCGTCGCTGGAAATCCCTTAAAAGTCGTCGGTTCCCTAAAGTCCTTAAATCGGCAGTTTCTGTCCAACAATCACAAGACCCATTTGGGGTCAAAACTTCATCAAATTGAGCTTAAATTTTTACCACAGATCACAATACAAGTTCCCTAGACCTCCACAAAATTTGGTCACAAGAATCCAACGTTTCGAGGTTCTATGAGGTCAGAATCGCTACCTACGTCAGATTGTGTCGGTTTCCATCGGCTTCCGGGAGAATGGCTTGCCGGAGCTCCTCAGTGGGTCAATCGACGCGCTTCCACTTTGAGGACGTCGGCAAGAGACTAAGCTAGGAGGGTGTGGTTGGCCGGAGTCCAAGCGGTGGCCGGAGGTGGTCGTCAGAGCTGGCGAACGGCGGCACAGAAACTGGTCGGTGAGCGGCAGAAAGAAAGGAAGAAGGAGATGGTGGTTCTCTGTGAAAATGGGAGTGTATGGCCGGGCAAGAGAGAGAGTGAGAAGCTATATTCAACTTTCAAAGTCAAAGGTTGAATGGTAGTTGTGTAAAGGTGGACATGACCACCCTTTAGCTAATCCATTGACACATGTCCTAAGTTTCAATCAAGGTGATCCAATGGCCACAATCTCTCCCAATTTTTGGTGTCTCTTGAAGTGGTTGAAAGACCAAAATGCCCTCCTTCAATTGCATAAGCAAGGTTAAAGCTTTGAGGGGCAAAATAGTAATTTTACCCCCAACGTCAGGAACGTCGTTTTTCTCGTTTCAATATTCTTCGATAAGGCGACAGCCAATCCAAACATGATGTTGGAATTCTTAATTCTCCATTTTCAATTTTCAAGACTCGTTTCTGATTGTTTTCTCTATCAGACGTGGTTTCAGTCTATCCCGAACCGACGGGCGGCTTTTGCAGACTTTACACGTATCGACCCTATGATTCATGTCACATTTAGGGCTTGTCAATTCATGGTGACTTTGGTTGTTATGTAATTGTGAGGGTCTATCACTAGTTCCTATGGTCTCGATCATCACTGTCCGATTTAGGAAAATTTTCAAATTATACATTGGTTAAACGGCATCACCCGCGCTTCAATCATATAACACTAGCAAGGCATTCCTTAATCGTTCTTAGATCGGCCTTTTATGGTTCTAAATGTCCCCTCAATAATGCTTATGGTCAAAGCGTCATTTCCTATTCGAATTTCCTAGGTCTACGTACCTCATCTCGTGTTAGCCTTTCCTTTTTGGTCAGTCTACTCTAATTGATCAGATTCGAGCGAGATATTACTGAAACACATCGCTAGATATACTTCTCATTAATGAGTCTGAAAATGATTGGGAAATCAGAATGTCACAGCTAGAATACACCGATCAATATCCTTCCATTCAATAGCCTCAAGAGGGTCGGAATTCGGAATGTCACAATTCTTCCCCCTTAAAGAAATTTCGTCCTCGAAATTTGTCACTTTCCAATTATCCAATCTCATAAGGTATCGACACCTCATCGCATTCTCATTCTCCAAAGTAAATCCTCCCATTACTTGACGTTCTCACTTGTCTTTTCTGACAAAAGTCATTCCTCCAGGACTTATTTCCCTCATTCCTTAGCCTACACTTGGTTTTTTCTATTCTTTTCCAACATTCACAATATCTGTCGATGATACACCTTCGAGCATTCGAACCTTCTTTTCAATTCGTCCAATGGTCCAGGAATATTATGTACGTCATACTGTAATCCCGCTGTTCAAACGCCTTATTGGAAGGCTTTTTTTTTTAGAATGCCGTAGTAGATTCAAGATCGTTTTCTATCACGATCATTGCACAACCATCATGAAATTGCACTCCTTGAGTGGCTCTATCAATTGGCTTGATCATCTAATTCAAACGTCATGTTGCACTGTTGGGAACGCACAAGTTCCATTAACTTTCCTTCGATTGTCTAAATCGAACACTAGCCTTCTCGACTTCTCAAGCAAGCTCGTGATTGAGTCCTTAATAGCTTTTCCTCGATTATATTCGAAATTCTCCAATGACCAATTAATCTACTAGCTTGCGATGGTTATATTTTCCCTTCAATTCCTTTGGAGCAGTCAACGTTTCCAACTCTCGCAATTCACATAGTTGCGAGGTCTTTCCTTACACGAGCAATGCTTCCATATCTGTAAGTAATTTCATCCATCGGCGTTACTTCTCATCAATTCCTCTTGAGGAACCCATACTTCAAGTTCTTATAGTTTGTATAAACTCGAAACCTTTATTCTCGCAAGTCATGTTTTCTCAACTCCCTCACAAGGGCGGTCGTTTTCTAATTCCAATTATGCATTAGGTATTTCCACTCATGAGATCCTATGGCTGCGATATGTAAGCAACAACCTTTCACGTTACACTAATTTACACTTAAATTTTCTTTTCGCATCAGGCCATCGTAACCCTTGTCATCCTTCACTTTCCAATGAAATCACCATCATCGGCACGGTCGCTAGCTATGCTTAAGTCCTTGGGACTCCTTTTCACATTCATTCGTCCACCCACGTCACACCTCATCATTAGTCCATTCCCTTAATGAAACAGATCCTCTGAAAAATCTTCCTACGACATCTATAGCAGACCATTATAATCCACCAGACTTAGGAGGTCTCAAGCCTCAGTGGTTCACGTCGTCATTAGTCAACCTATCATCATCTCCTACTGTCGGGAATCTATAGGGATTCCACTCCTCAAATCTACCTGGCCAAGGAATTTCACCTTATCAGGCCCACAGCTCGTGTTATTCAAACTGAGCATAAGACAAGCGTTCTCTTAGGATTCATGAGCATAACTCACGACTCCTTAAACAAGTTTGATCATCGTCTCTCAAGACGCTAACAACCCATCCAGTTAATCTGGTTATTGTCAACTCCTTTCTACCATGTATCAAATCTTCCAAGCTGTTCCTCATACCTTTCACTTGAGAGCTCAGATCTTGGCTCTCTGTTACCACGGGTCTCCACTAGGACCACGCAATATTTTGTTCATTTTTGTCACTCTTCTTTGAGAAATCACTCTTATCTTAACCGCTGGTTTTCATAACCAGTCAATGTGACTTTATCCTAATTTCGTCTGTTCCACCAACATCGTCTATAAGACAGTCTCTCGAACTTAACTTCCCTTCCAAGAATCATTCAAGTCATGAGTCGTCTTTCTCAGTCTAGACGCTCAACGTCGATACTAGGACAATTGAAATTTTCTCTTCCTTCCACACTAGGGTCTCTTACCCTATGAAGAAAACTATACCCTTCAATGGCATTCTCTCACTTCGAATCCACCTCATCCTTCCCATTTCATAGGACATCAATCTTGGAGTTTGCGCTAACCGTGGCGTTTCACTCCAAGATTTCCACCAGACTTGACATTCTTCTTTCAGTGACTCAGTCACCGCAAGTGACAAGATTCATTCGTTTTTGGTCTCCACCAATTCACATATCGAATACTCATTTCGACTACTTCAAGTCGCCTTCCGATTAGCATCTAAGCACGTTTTTTGCTTATTTACTCATTCATTAAAATCGCAAGTCGCTAGGACCATCAAGTCCATTTGCTTTTCTTTCCATCAACGATCATCTCATGGTCCAATCGTACTTTAAGAACGACACCCTACTCTTTAGGGGACAACAACTTATGATTCCATTTCTAATGGTTCCAATTCAATTAACCAATCCCAAGGAATCATTAATTCCAAGCAAACTAGCAATCCGATTTTTCTTAACTCCTTTCATAACAAAAGAGAAGGACTACCCATTTTCCACCATGGATTTTACACCCAGGTAATGAACCATTCCTTAAATACACTTTCCGCGTTCCACAAGTGACGTTCTCTTTACTCATATTTCTTCCGATCATTCACTCCTCCTATTAAAATTCATTACAGTTCCTCAAAATCAAGAACAGCAATTAGCCATAAGGCTTTCAAATTCCAATCCACTCAGGGACTTCACGTCTCATTCAAAGGGTACTTAACCACTTTTAACATACTTAGGCGACTTTGAGAACTCTGTCTTACATTGGCCGATCATCCTCTGATCCTTGTAAAATTATCAGGATCCAAACAACCTTTGCTCTCGAGCAATCCCAAGAGGATACTTTTCGTCGAACAACTCAACAGGGATAGTCCAGGTAGATATCATGCCTTCGAGGAAACCCTTCCTATGGTGACCTTTCACCAATTATCAACAGTCTCTTAAGGCTGCAACTGTCAGGGTCACTTTATTTCCTCAGTGTAACCAAAATCTCTAAGGTTTCCCTGCTAAGATCTCCAATCCAGAGGGAGACAATTTTAAATCTCATCCCTACATCAAATTTAGTCAATCTCAACCTTACTCATAGTTTCACAAGCTTTTCAAAACTCTCATGGTCCTTCCCACTTATTCAATTTTGATAGGATTAGCTTAGAGTCACATTCTCGTGACTTCCATCTTTTAACTCATCGATACAAGCATCTGTCACCATAATGACTCAAGCAACATTAGCAGCTCCTCCTCGAGCTTGCCTACCTATCAGTTTTTCTCATTTCCATTTAAAGTTCTCATGACCCCTTATCACGCCTAGGTCTCGTACGATTAATAAATCAAGCCATACGCTCTTCTAGTACTCATATTCCAATTGTCTTTACTCAATTCTCATGATCCATCTCAATTCTTATATCTTTCGTACCATATACACCAAGCCCTATACTCTTCTACGACCATACTTGGGTCGTTCAACGTCATTAGGTTCTCATGTCACTTGAACCACTCTGATTCCCTCTAGGAATCAAAGACTTAAGTCATCTACTCAAGTTTAGTAATCTCTAGCTGCTCATCTCATCATTCATCATTCATCATTATCAAACATCCAATGGTTCCAAACAACTCTCAACTAGTTGTCCACTACCCAAGGATTTCATATCCTCATTAGTCAATAACTATTCGACAAGCCAACCTCAACAAGACAATTTTTCAGTCAACAGCCAATTACTAAGCAAGTCTCAACTAGGCAACTATCAAACAACCATCAAAACAGCAATTCACTAAGTTAGTAGCTCACACTTTCAGCCTAAAGGCATCTGCCACTCTTTCGCAAACACGACAGACTATCTCATTCTCAACAGGCATCAATTCAACGGGTATAAACCCCATATGTAGTCTAATCTCTCAGTTAGACCTCGGCCAAGCCAATCGCATGATGTCAATCATAAAACATGCCTAACATGCCCATCACAAACATCGCTTTTCAGATTCATAGTTGAGGCTTAATTAATGCTTAACCTCTCCAATGGTGACACTTGACAAGCTTTCATTAGTTGCTCCATTGACTTGAACTTCCATTGACTCTTCCTCATTCAATTTTCGGCAACCATATATAGGAGAGGAATTGATCAAAATGACCTTCTAAACTTCTTAAGGCAAGGCCAAAGGTCGAGGGACAAAATGGTCATTTGACACTTTTCGTTCGAAAATTCATTTTTCTAGTATAAACCACCCTCGATGAGGCGATGTCCATTTCAATTTCAATATTGTAATTCCTCAATGTCCAATACCCAAATCTCAAGGCCTAATTTCACGTTGAACTCTCATCGACTGTAATTTCAGTTTATCTCAAATTGACGGGCAACTCTCGCAAGCGCTACGCGTATCAATCTTGGGATTATTGTTAAGCCATGACGACTTTGGTTGTTATGTAATTGTGAGGGTTTATCGTTCGTTCCTTCGATCTTGATCATCGGAATCCGATTTATGAAATTCTCGCAAATTATACATTGGTTAAGCGGAATCATCAACGTCCCAACGTATAACGCTAGCAAGATGATCCTTAAATCGATCTTTACCAATCCGGAATATTCCCTCGATAATCTTTATGGTCAAAGTGCCATTTCTCATTCAAACTTCTTAGGTCCACGTACCCGACTTTACGTCAGTCTTTCCCTTTTGGTCAGTTAACTCAATAGTGGCCAACTCCGAGCGAGTTATAGTTGGAATACACCAATCGATATCCTTCCATTCAATACCGTCGAGAGGGTCGAAATTCAGAATGTCACACGTCCTCTGAAGGCTCTTCAATGTCTTCCTCATCTTCCTCCTCATCTTCAACTTCAGCTTCTTCTTCTTCAGTTGGCTCAATCGCGTCAGCAGAAATTTCAATATAGTTCATATACTCTGTAGAGGACAGTGGAGACTTTGGTACTTCATGTATGTTTATTGAATCTCTCACAGATGCTGGGTTGTCCACTTCAATGTCAATCGGGACGGATGACACCAAGTTGGACTCACCTCCCACGGAACATCCTCTGACAGTAGGGGTCCCATCAAGCTACTATCTCTCACTTGATGAAATCAGACTTCAAAACGGTGGGGTTACAATTCCGGCTTCCCTTCGTCTACCAAGACTGTCGTGCGCTTTATGATATACATGATACCCTTCCGACAGAGAAACTCATCAAAATCGGCGATCATCTCTTTTGGGTCGCCCAGGCGAATTGGCAACATGGTTAAGGTTTAGGGTTTGAAAAGATTGTCCCATTAAAGGGTGAGATCGACATCTTAGAAAATGATACCCAACCTAAACTAAACCACTAGTCCTACCAGACAAAACAAAATGCAGATAATGCAGGGAATTCAACAAGCAATGGCATATAGCAAACATCATTTATCACAGAATAATTGGCTTATCAGATCATTAACGAACACATCACAGGCTATAGGACCCATGCCATTTAATCATTGCCAAGGCCCACGGCCGCGATGTATCGCCAGGGCTCCAAGCCAAATCATCGCCAGGGCCCACGCCCGCGATGTCATCACCAGTCATCGCTAAAGCCCATGGCCGCGACGTCATCACCAAGGCACGCGGCCAATTCACTACCAAGGCATCTCGGCCAATTCATCAATATCACACTATCAATCACCATACTTTTATCGCACAATCACGCTACATAAGACAACTATCCAGTAGCTTCTTAGGGTTCAAGTAAGGGTTTAAAAACCACTTACAGAGATTAATCGGCAAAAATCCACACCAAACGAGTCTCCTCAATTCACAAGATCACAGCCAAACGAGAACCACGTGTCGTCCTGAGAAGTTCATCAATTTTGAGTCAAAAATCCATTCAATTTCAAATTAGAAACAATCGAATTTCACTTTCGTTAAACCATTCTCTTGATCACCAAACAAATGGCAACTCAAGATGCCTTATCATTTGGTCGAATACACTACAACACCTCCATTAATCCCGTATATATTCGGCTCATGCTATTATTTAAAGGGCAGAATATATATCTCAAAGTTCCATGCACCAATTTGCCCTTAAATCACTTTTAAACTTCAATCCACTTCTCATACTTCCCATTGACACTGCACATGAAATCATACAAGACGTTATACGTCAATTGACATCCAAATATTCCTCAATTAATCCTTAAACAGAAGTGGCCAGCATGACTACATCCTTAAAAAAGAACCGATTTTGGGTTCTAACTGGTCAATCGAGCCATAAGTCAATTCCAAGCCTAACTCTTCGCACAAACAACATTCCAAGACCTTCATTTATAAGTTTAGAAGGCTCACCGAGAAATTTGGAGTCGGTTGACACCCCAAAGACGTCGGAACAGCCCCGTCTCCACGAGGTCAAAATTTGTCTAGATTTTATCGTTAATGTTTTGCCATGAAAACCGAAGCTAACACCATATATTTGCATCCATAAACCATCTGAACATAGTACTAGATGTTATAAAACTCTTCTAAAAAATTTGAGGCCAAAAGGAGTCTCTAAGAGGTAGAATGAAGACTTTACCTCAACTGGCGCAAATTTTGTCCAGTTTTAGTCTAAGGCCTGGTCCGGAAAAACCGTCCAACAAAACTCCGATCTATCACTTGGGATGTGTCAAGGACACGTTTATCTAGCTCCTGGTGGTCGGAGACGGCCAGCCGACGCCGGAAAGACTTGCTCAACTTCACCCAACAAAGAGGGCAGAAGTTGTCTTTCTCAGCAGTTTTTGGTGAGGTGAGTTTAAGAAGGAAATTGAAATAAACATGAGGTAGATGGTATACACAGCAGATGAGGTCTTCAATATACTTGTCTCACACATATTATTGGCCTAAATTGGATTAGACTTGGTTAGGTGAAGGCATTTAATGCTTAAGGCTCCCATTGCTTGACAAGTGGCAAGTGACCAATAATGCAACTTAACCTTTAACTCATTCTTTGACCCTTGTATAGCAAATTTTCGATAGACATATGGGTGTGAGGGAATGACCATTTTGTCCTTCATGGTTTCTTAGGGTAAGACAAATGATCGAGGGGCAAAATAATAATTTTACACTTTCAGTCCAAACTTTATTTTTCCAATTCAAAATTACCACTTGGCGAAACGTCGTCAAATTCCTATACAAAATTAGAATTCCCTATTTCCAATTACCAATTTTAAATTTTCATTTCATGATCATTCGTCTGTCAATCAAAATTCTAATTTGTCTCGAACTAATAGGTGGCTTTTGCAAACATTACGCTTATCGATTTTGTGATTCTTATCACTGAGAAAATCTCAAGTTATGATAATTTTGGTTGTCATGTAATTGCGAGGGTTCATTGCTAGTTCCGACGGCTTCGATCGTCATAGTTCGATTTAGAAAAATTTACAAATCATACATTGGTTAAGCGACTTCACGCGCAATCCAATCGTATAATGCTAACATTATATTCATTAATCGTTATCTGATCGGCCTTATTGGCTCTAAATATTCCCTTGACAGTCCTTATGGTCAAAGCGTCATTTCCTTTTTCGAGTTTCCTAGATCCACGTACCTTGTTATGCGTTAGCATTTCCATTTTAATCAGTTTACTCAAAATTAATTAGATCTGAGCGAGACAAAACTGAAATAAGTCTAAAGGTACGTTCACATTCAACAGTATCAAAATGGTAGAAAATTCAAAATGTCACACCATGGGAGTACATTCAAAGCTTCAAGACTGGCAGAAACATCAACAGTAAATGCTGCAAGGTAAACAATATTGTCCAAACAAAACAAGACACACTAGGAAAGCTAAAGCTCCTACCCGATTATTACCTCATCGCTATAAGGTGGTTTGATGCTCATGAGAATAGCATAGTAACGAAGAAGCAGAAGCTACAGACCGCATATGCATATTTTCGTGATGCAAGAATACGAACTACAGTTGGCAAATTACTATGTGATTCAGTTCCAACTGGTTAAACATAAATATGTAAGTTGCCACGCTCATGGAGCCACCTCAGAAGTCTTTAAAGATGCCAATGAACTCTGGGAATCGATTGAGATTTGGATTACTTCACAAGCAGCACAGCATAAAATGCAAAAGAAGTGAAAAGAAAAAGGCAGTGAAAAGAAAGAGTGGAACATGTGAACTAAAGAACCACCCGAGTCTGAATAGTGGTGAGCTTTCAACCACAGAACACCCAACACGCTCTCTGAGCAAAAGAACATGCCCCGCTTGGCACATCTATCCAACCGACCCTATCCAACCGTGAAAAAGGAAATTCACTGGAAGCTACAGAGGAAGATATTTGTTGACCAAATGGAATGACTTTATCAACATAAGTTAAAGATCCGCATCTTTTGATTAAACAAGATAATAATGCCACGAAAAGTTCCAGATATTATCAACTGAGAACGCTTGCATGACAAGATTGATCTGTAGATGCTTGTCATACTGTGCCATGAAAGCTGCACATCTGTGAAGCTTCAAAATACCCTAGCTAGTCACTGGAAAAAATCTCGAATTCGAACAGGCCTTTTTATTGCGTTTGTGAAACCCTGCAGAAAAGGAAATCACTAACTCATAAACAGGGAGCCTTAAATCTGAGCGGACAACACCCAAAAAAAAAAAAAAAAGACATAACCTCTTATGAAAAGTAGAAAATCCTATGTCTATCACATGGGGCAATATTCAATTTGGGATACGATGCTTCAACATCTCATTCATGCTTTCTACTTTGCTACAAGCTTCTATTAAGTGAGGATGGCATCAAATATTCTACCTCATTAAACTTGAAAAGCAAAGGGTATGAGTCTCTCTTTAAAGTGGTCGCCATTTGTGCGGCATTGTCTGAGGTCTGAGAACCGTCATTTTTCAATTTTCTAAACCTGTTCCATAGAAGAATAATATTCAGCAGAATTAAGGATAATACACGCTCTAAGGCACATTAAATGTAGATAATCTTGGAGCAGATCTCCAATTCTATTTGCAACATCAACGGAAAGATAAGATATATATTTGGCATGGAGCCATGAATACACACCAGTTAAAAACCATTGGGAATAAGGACACTGACAGTGTCAAAACTTCAGTACGACGCTCATTTTGTTGCCATAACTTTTCAAGAGATCAGTCAAATATCATAACTTTTAGGAAAGCATATCCTTAAGTTACACAGCAATCTCTTGCCGGAAAATCCTACGTCGCATTAATTTCCAGTAAGCCATGTCGGATAATTTAATGTTCGATAAATGCCACATAGCATTTTCAAGCAAGTGATTGGTTTCCAAAAGTTATGATACTCAAATAATCGCTTGGAAAGTTATGGCATCAAAGTAAGTACCGTACAAGAATTATTACACATTTAGTGCCTTTACCCAAACCATTGAGATGTCAATGTAGAACCAAAAGTATGCATTGATCACAAGCTACTAAATCATATCAAGTTTGGCCCAAAAAAAAAAATAATACCAAGCGTTTCAAAACCAAATTATTCTTTAAGAGGCTATTGGTAACATTAAGGGAGGTATATCACAATTTCTGTAAGTTTTAATAAATGAAAAAGTGTTTGCTATGTTTAAATTCTACAGAAACTATGTGGAGAGTGAAGTAAGCTAACAGATGAAATGAGGGCCACCCAATTACGGTAGCATTATTCAAGAAGGATAACTGGATTTCAAGCTAGCGTTGAATTAACAAGAGTTGCTGCTTTCAAGAATTCTTCCCACTTAAAACTAAGCCAGATGTTAACTACACACTAACTTAGGAAATCAGGACTATCAGTGAGTTTAGCTACTATCTTATGTAGTATAGACAGGAAAGGTTCGTGGAACCACATGGCCATTTATAAAGACAGGAAGAAAAATGTTTTATAATAAAGGAGCTAAGCGTTTCCAAACTTTCCAATTCGAGAGGTGGATGACATTTTCTCGGTCAGGACAACCCTATAGCTGTAGCTGTGAGAGGAAGCTTTTAAAAATAATATCATGGGTTACAGAAAGAAAAGGTGAGTTCCTATGTATTCTGCAATCCAAACTTTTAAAAAATGATCACTCTAGTTTAAGTTAGAAGGTTGAAAGAAAAAACTCGATGATCGAAATAAAGCACCTGTCAAAGAAGCTGGGGCCAGCAGAAAGCTTTTTAGAATCATTAGTAGGCTTTAGCTTCACGGCCACAGTGATAGCTCTTTTGGGAGCAAGGGATGAAAAATCAGTGGAGGCACTAGCATTTAATTGAGTAGAGCCAGATATAATAGCTCCATTGTCAGTGTCCTTCATAGCACAAGTGGCCGCATTGAGAGAATTGTATATGGCTCCACCAGTCTTCTCTCCTGCAATATGTTGTGAAACAGATTTCCCGGTGCTCCCATGCAAAATCTTTTGTTTCTCGACCTGAGTTTCATCGAATTTAAGGATGTGAGTAACAATTGATTATGTCAATAAAAAAGGAAAAGCTTCGTAATAGCCTAAACCACAATATTCAAATTGTACAGGGCACCTGTGGATCCGCCCATATCCCTACATGCAGTGCCTGCACAGGCACATGCAGTTGGGACTGTGTGCACAAGCACCCAGACACCAGCATGACAAACACAAAAGCACGTGGCATGCCTGCGGCATCCATGCTTACCCACACACAGTCTGCAAGGCCATCCAATTAACATGGCCAGTTATCTGCTGAAGCGACATGACAGGAAGATAAGCTTCAACAGCGTTGGCAGTAATTTGTGTGTCAAATTAGTTGGCATCAACATGTCAATTGAACTTCCGTTTGAGTAAAAGGACGGATAGATCTTTACTGCCATAAGACGGTGTGAGCCAAGATAAAACCAGATGCACTAAAAGAGAGGTTAAACATTAAGGTCCTTCAACTTTGAACAAAAGTTGTTCCGTACGATTTGCACTCAGGTCATGATCAAGCCAATTTCATAAAAGTATCTCTTATTGAAGCTTACAAGTTCTCCAGCTCCAGTTTACTGCTGTGACAACATCTTGAGCAATGTGGTTGAGTTTTTGAGATACTTCTTACTACATGCAGCAGCTCATGCCTCTTGGTACATAATGCAAAGCACCTTGACAAGAATTATAAAAATTTGCAGTCCTATCCTAACAACATATCTAATGGAAATCATAGGAATTTGAGCGTCTCAATTTCATGTCAATTCTCTGGCTGATTGTGGTGTTGATAAAGCTAGACAGACAAATTGGCATGAAAATATTCCATTAGGTACTTTATGCAACAAAAGTTACTTCAAATCTTATGCCAGTACAACCTCAAACTGGATATTGTCATATCTTTCTCCTCTTTCAACATAGATAGACACAAAGAAGTTCACTTTTAAAAATGCTCAAAAAATCCTCTCTTTAAAGTCAATTCTTGTTATAAAGAAGATGCCTATATTTGAATGCTTCCATTCTTTTAAGCTGGAATCAGTTGGGAAGAAGAAAACGGTGCCAGCTACAAGGTTGTTTGTTCATTGAGCATTATGTCCGGGTACAGCAAACGAATCAACTTGATTTTCAAGACACTGCACACAAAACACAAAGCACTGAGCTAAAGGACTTTATCAACCTACCTCATGGACTAACACCTGCTTCATTGCTGCCGGGAGTATGTGATGATTAGACTGGTAGTCCTGCTTAGCACAGACAAGAACACTTTGAGAACAATATAATCAACAACTACAAAGCATGTGAATTAGGATATATAGTTCACAACCCTTACCTTGAAGTTGACATACTCATGAATAGGCGGATCAAAATCAAGTGAAGAGGAATCTGAAATAGCTTCCTCTTTCAGGTTACCTGGTGGACAAGAATTTCTGTTCTTATATGTTATAGAATAAGACACCATTGCGCGAACCAACTGATTCAGATCATTCTTCTCCTTCTCTGACAATAAGTGCATAGCCACCTGAGAGAAGTCCAAAGTCCAATTAAAAGACCACAGCAACAAAGCAACAAGGAATAGGAACTTGCATTGAGGTTGTTCTTTGCATGTAGTGTCAGCTGTCACCTTGTTTAAGTACCAGCAGTTGTAGGAATTGTGAGAAATCATGACAATAGAGTTGGTTATTTGTCATTTTGTGTCATCACTAAAATCTATCAACATGATTACAGTGTGTTTTCTGTACAAAATGAATGAAAATGTGTAAATTCATGTCATTTTGGTGTTAAAACATGTCATGTCGTGATAAGATTGGGTTTCTCTCACTAAATTTGTTTTGCACAATGTTTGTTGTGTTTAGAATTTCCATCCTTTGGGATGCTTGACCAAGGATTATATCAGGTGAGAACCGCAAAATGACAACAAACGAGCATCATGCATGTGGGGAAATACAGAAAAGCCACTCTTTTCATTGCTCTTTTTTTTTTTTATTATTGAAGTTTTGTTTCCCCTCAATCACATATGGTCCAATTCCCATGTTAGGTTACATGGATTTACAGTCAATTATAAACCAAATGAGGGATACCGTATGCTCTGCTAGGACCAAAAGCTAGTATGGAGAAGTTCTTGCGAAATTGTGCTCTTGCCCAAATTTGAATTTTCAATCAGTTATATAAAAATCATTTGGAACTGGAATAAAGAGCACACTGATCTCATAGATACGTTTTAAATGAAGCCATAATAATTTCAGCAGATGAAACGTAAGCAATATCCTCGTGAAATTCTGAGGGGACCGAAAACAAAGCTGATCTGGTGAGATTAAATCCAACTACCATGATAAGGAAATTTAATGAATTCTCACCTAAGTGATGGAATTTCTTGGTTAACAACTACAATCAACAGCAGACAAAAATAATCGATGTGATATCACCAATTCAACTCAGCCTATGTAGTCTACATAGCTTGTCCCAAGCCAGGTAAAGGAGGAGGGTTACGTCAGGCGTAGCGAGCTGGTTATAAAAAAAGAGCTACCTCTATAAGATGAACCCTATTGATTTTTCGTTGGAGCGTACCCTTCTTAGCGACGCGTTGCATCGGCACCCGGGTGTAGCGAAAAATGAGCAAGGGTCTTTGTACCAAAATAGGTGGGTGCAAAGGGTAAGGAAGCTAGCCTTGGGCCATCATTCTCAAAGTGATGCGCCACATCGGTGACCGGATGTGGTGATAAATGAGCAAGGGTCCTCACACTTCCGTGGGCGAGTGTGGGGGGTAAGAAAAGCCTAGGGGGTGGGGATTAGATTGGGAAGTTGGAATGTAGGAACCTTAACGGGTAAATTGAGGGAATTGACAGATATTTTTGCTAGAAGAAAAGTGAATATTGCTTACCTGCAAGAAACTAAATGGAAATAAGAGAAGGCTAAGGAAGTGGATGGCATCGGATTCAAGCTATGGTATACAGGCACAACAAAGAGTATAAATAGAGTTGGGATTCTGATCGATAAAAATTTCAAGGATAGAGCAGTTGATGTTAAAAGAATAGGAGATAAGATTATTTTAGTTAAGCTAGTAGTGGGGGATTTGATTTTGAATATCCTTAGTGTGTATGCCCCTCAAGTTGGACTGCAAGCGTCCGAGAAGAGCAGATTTTGAGAAGATCTGAAAGAGATTTTAAGGCGAATACCACACGAGGAGAAGGTATTCATAGGACGAGATCTAAATGGACATGTTGGTCAGAGTAGTAGAGGTTTTGACAGAGTTAATGGAGGTTTTGAATATGGGACTAGAAATGAGGCTGGCGAAGACATTTTGAGTGTGACATTAGCTTATGATTTGATGTTGGCAAACACTTTTTTTAGGAAAAGAGAATCACATCCGATCACTTTTCGCAGTGGTCAAAATTGTAGCCAAATTGATTCTTTCTTGCCAGGAGAGAGGATAGAGCTTCGTATGTAGATTGTAAAGTATACCCTGGTGTATGTGTAGTTACACAACATAAATTGGTGGTCTTCGAAGTTCGATATAACAAAGTACAGAAGATGAAAAGTGTGCAGCACCCCAGAGTAAATTGGTGGAAGTTATACGAGGAGAAACAAACAGAATTCAAGGAAAGAATGCTACAGGATGGACCATGGCGACTGGAGGGCGAAGAAATTATGATGTGGAAAGAGATGTCTAACTGCATCCAGACAGTAGCAAAAGGGGTGTTAGGGAAAGTAGAGGAAATGGACATCAAACAAAAAAAACCTGGTGGTGGAATGAAGAGGTGCAGGAGGCAATTAAGCAGAAGAAGTTTCAGATGCCTACATAAATGTCCTAATGAAGAAAATTTGCAAAAGTTTAGATTGGCGAGAAAAAGTTCCAAGAAAGCTATATGAGAGGCCAGAGACAAGGTTTTCACCGATATGTACAACAAACTTGGGAGCAAAGAAGGAGAAAAAGACATCTATAGACTTGCAAAATCAAGAGACAAGAAAAGTAAAGACTTGACACGGGTTAGATATATCAAGGATGAAAATCAAATACTCTTAATAAGAAATGAAGACGTCAAGGGCAGGTGAATGAGTTATTTTAACAACTTTTTAATGGGGAGAGCGATAGAAGTGAGGTGGATTTGGAAGATGCTTCTGATGATTCAAATAGAAGGTTTGTGCGTAGAGTTAAAGCACGGAAAGTTAGGGAGACATTAAAAAAGATGAAGACTAGTAAAGCCTTGGGACCCGATGGTATTCCTATTGAAGTGTGGAGATGCTTAGGGGATGTAGCAATAAGTTGGTTGACTAGTCTTTTTAACAAGATCCTCCATACTAATAAGATGCCTGATGAATGGAGGAAGAGTATACTTGTGCCTATATATAAGAACAAGTGAGATCCAAAATTGTTCTAATCATAGAGGCATCAAGATTATGAGCCATACAATGAAACTGTGGGAGAAAGTTATTGAGCATCGTTTGAGAATACAGAACAAGATTTCTGTCAATCAATTTGAATTTATGCCAGGAAGATCTTCCATGGAGGCTATTTTCTTAATACGACAATTGATGAAAAGATATCGAGAAAGAAAGAAGGACCTCCATATGGTGTTTATTGATCTCGAGAAGGTATATGATAAGGTTCCAAGAAAGGTTTTGTGGTGGATTCTTGAGAAGAAAAAAGTACCTTCAAAGTATGTCGAGGCAATCAAAGACATGTATAACGGTGCTACTACATGTGTGAAGGCTTGTAATGGCACATCAAGTTATTTTCCAATCACAGTAGCCTTACAACAAGGTTCTGCTTTAAACCCTTACCTTTTTGCCCTGGTTATGGATGAGCTAACAAAAGATATTCAAGATGAGGTGCCGTGGTGTATGCTATTTGCAGACGATATCGTGCTTATTGATGAGACCAGGGCTGGGGTTAACGCTAAGTTAGAAGTATGGAGAAGCACGTTGGAGTCTAAAGGATTTACGCTAAATCGAAATAAGACGGAATACTTGAAGTGTGAGTTTGACACGGCAGAAAGAGGGGATCAAGAAGCCGTAAATATGCTAGGACAGGAAGTACCCAAAAAAGATACATTTAGATGTCTGGGATCAATATTGCAAAAGGAGAGATTAATGAGGATGTAAACCATAGAATCAGAGCAGGTTGGATGAAATGGCGCAGTGCATTGGGATTTTTGTGTGACCGCAAAATTCCTCTTAGGTTAAAAGGAAAATTTTATAGAACAGCAGTCAAACCTGCCATGTTATATGGAGCTGAATGTTGGCCAACACAAAGGAAACATGAGCATAAAATGGGAGTAGCGGAAATGAGGATGTTAAGGTGGATGTGTGGTCATACAAAGATGGATAAGATAAGGAATGAATAGATTAGACGAAAAGTTGGAGCAGAACCGGCGGCGGAAAAGATGAGAGAGCATAGATTGAGATGGTTTGGGCATATTCTCCGAAGACTCTTAGATGTACCGGTACGAACAGAAATTTGCTATCGAGAGCGTAACACGAAAAAAGCAAGAGGTCGGCCAAAACTTACTTGGGGAAAAGCAGTAAAACAAAATTTAATGGAGTGGGAAATAAATTGGCGTACGGTTTGTCTTAGGACGGAGTGGAGGAAAGCTATTAGTATTGTGGAGGGAGGCTATTAGTATTGTGGAGGGGTAGTGTATAAATAGATAGATATATATATACTTATTTATTTTTACACATTTATCTCTTTTCCCTCCCTTGATTCTGCTTTTATTTTTATGATTCTTTGGGGTTCATCAACCGCCGACCCCAACTAGTTTGGGATAAAGGTGTTGTTGATGTTGATGTTGATATCACCAATTCCCAAGCATGAAGTACGCCAAGCTAACAATGAATAATTATTGCGTGGATGGTGGTTCGATTTAGGTTTTGATGTAATACACCACTACTTGCTCTTTGCTAATGACGCTATTGTTTTACTCAGAGGCAATGCTGATCATTTACTGAATCTTAAACGTGTTGTTCTTTGCTTTAGATGTTTCTGGCCTTAGGATTGATAAGTGAAGTCTGCCAGTGGGCCATTGTTGAAAGTTTTGAAATACTCATTGATTTACTTGTACAGTTGAAAGCCTTACTATGAAATTTCTTATTCTTCCTTAGGGCGCTCCTTATAAAAGTGTGAGAGTGGATTGGCATTAGCTAAACAATAGAAATTCATCAGAGTAGTTGAAAGAGGGCCTATCTCACGAAAGGTGGTTGAATTACTCTATGTTTACAGAGCCCAAGTAGTTTGATACGATGCACAAATACGACCTAAATTAGTAGAATAAGGCTTGAGTGATTGTCATTGTAATGCTCGATTATACCCATAGTTTTATGAGTTCAAATAAAAGTCAGCTAAGAGAGCTTCAATTTGGCAATTTAAGCAATTCACTCAATTTGTATTCCACTTGATTAAGGGAAAGTAATTTGTAGTCTCAGATATCGAAACAAATTCAGATTAAGCAATTCAATGGTTCAGCATCTTCTTACAAATTCATATGACCATTCACCTTTATGTATCAATTTAATGGATTATAGGACACTCTAATGCTCACATAGTTCATACTCAGATCTGATATCCTAATATACACTGAACTAACTCAAAAACCTTGGTCCAGGTACATATAGCGTTGACCAAAAGATTTAGGTGACCTTTTTACATCGCAAGAACTGTAGTTTAGGGAGGTAAAAGGCAAAATATCCTTGAAAGTTTATGTATTGATAGACTAAGAAGTTTAAAAAACCAATTCTCCTCATCTTTTCTCTCACCTTCAGTAAAACATCTGTTAATGCCAGTACACTAAGATCTCACAAACAAAATCAAGACATTAACAGCTCTATTAATGAAGCTGACATTTGAAGATATTAACAGGAAGTATTTTCCATTAGGTAGTCCAGTATCCTTATGCATGAAGATAATAAATTTGGTCGTTATGGTCAGACTCTATTATGGATGTCTAGAGCCCTCTTATCTCTTCCTTCTCCGAGCTCGAGTTATGGAAGGAGAAGAAGGAACCAAAAAGAAGGTATCAGCAACAACCGGTTTTATTTCGGGACAGCACATGATGTTCATATCGATCTATTATGCGCCTCTGCATCTAGCATTGGGTAGGTTGCGTTAAATTCCAATCATAAACTATTCTCGAAGAATGCAGCTTCTTGTCTATATATGGTTTTCATCAAGAAATTATTCAAAGCTTCAACATATGGCACATAAGACATACACTAGTTCTTTCTAGATTCCAACAAGGTTTGTTAGCCAGAAAATTTATCAGAATTCAACCAAAGCACGTAAACATGGAACTAGAATAACATACAAGTCAACACATGCGAGAATTTAGAGTTTCGAGAAAGACAAAGGTTTGCTTTTGTTATAAAGGGGTAAAATAGTCTTTGTGGGTTTGTGGGTTTATTATATATGTTGTTCTCCATATTGAATAAAGATGCGTTTTGTGAAATACCAACCCAATAACATGGTATCAGAGCTTCCTAATTGTAAACCTAAATAGCTAACCTCCGTCGACCATCCATCCTCGACCGCCGTCAACTCACCAGAGACCCGGCGAACCTAGATCCAGGTCCGGCGACCCCCTATCAAGCGTCGAACCTCAAATCCAGACCCAGCGAACCCAGATCCAGACCTGGCAACCCTCTATCAAAAGTCACCTGACGTCGCGAAGGCCCAGCGACCACTGCTAGGCATCGCCCGACGTCACCAAGGCTCAGCGACCCCCTATCAAGAATCGCCCGACGTCGCTGAGGCCCGGCAACCCCCTACCGGGGGTCGCTCGACAACGCCGAGGCCCGGCGACCCCCTCCGAGGTGACGCCCTACGTCGCCGAGGCCTAGCGACCCTTTGCCTGACAACGCCGAGGCCCGACAACCCCCTGCCAGGCGTCGCCTGATGTAACCCAGCTCCGGCGACCCTGTTGCAGGCCTGGTGAATCCCTAAAAGGCGACATACAAGCTTGACGTTGCTGTTTGAAGCGTCCTTTACCAAGAGTAATGTCTCTGTGAATCTGATGTACCAAGAATTGAGAAATTTTCTCTAAGTTCATGGAGTTTGGAGACTGATCGTGATTGCAGAGTATTGAGAGTTGAATGTTGTCTAGTTGATTGGGTTGAATCTAGTTGATTGTGTTGAATGTTGTTGGTGGATGGTTTGACTGTAGAACTGTCTTTTTTTTTTTTTTTTTTTGAGAGGTTGAAAGGGAAGTATTGAGTTGGTGATGAGTAGTGTGGTGTAAATCTAGTAGAAGTGTCTGATTATGGCAGCTAAGAACAAAGGAGTTCTTGTTGAGGTCGTAACTACACCTTCTAGTCGTTTGACAGAGGTGAAATTAGATGGGATCACCAACTTTCAGCATTGGAAGAGGATTGTAACGGTAGCATTAACGAGGAGAGAACAACAACACCATTTGACAGGTGAACGAACCGATAATGATACTAAATGGAATACTATGGATGCTAGAATACTTGGACAGATGTGGAATTGTATGGAATCTCATGTGGTTGCGGCGGTTACACATGTTACTACAGTTAAAGAGTTGTGGGATTATTTGAATGTTCTCTATTCTGGAGAAAACAATCTATCAAGGATCTATGAGGTTTCCTAGGAGTTCTTTAGAGCTGACAGAAAAGGTCAGTCTCTTAATTAGTTTTTGCTGATTTTAAACAAATGTACGAGGAACTTAATCTTCTTTTGCCAATTACTGCTGATGTTACGAAGATGCGGGAGCAGCGAGAATAGTTAGCCGTTATGGGTTTTTTGGGAGCACTAGAACCAGAGTTTGAAGCAGTTCGATCAGAAGTTCTTAGAGGAGACATTGTGGCCTCATTGACTGAGACCTTTTCTTGGGTCTCAAGAGTTTCACGTGAATCATCCAGAGATACATCCTCCACAGGTGATAGCTCTGCATTGGCTGTGCACGGGAACCGCGGTGGCGGTCGAGGTCGTGGTGTTAGTCGTAGCGGCCGTGGCTTTAGTAGTGGTAGTAGTGGTTGTGGATTTACAAGAGGCCAATCGCAGTTATACAGTAGTACCTCTGGTGATATAGGTAATAATACATCACCAGCACGAACCTGCCACTATTGTGGGATGCCTGGACATATCTAGCGTTTTTGTTATAAACTTCATGGACAGCCCTCCCAGTCTGCTGCTGCGAATGTTGCTAATGCAACGAAGTCTGTTGTCTCTACTAACTCCTTTAAAGGAAGAACATTGATTAGAATGTCAGAAGAAGAACTTGCTAGGTATAATCAGTTCCAAATATCTCAGCCAGTTTCCTCCTCTACAGCTACCTTCGCTCAGACAGGTAATGCAACAGCGTCTCTCATCTACCTCTCGCTCTTGGATCATGATTCAGGAGCAACTGATCACATGACTGGATCTTCAGGTATATTTTCCACCTTTCATGAGTCTGTGTCTAATGTCACATTAGCTGACGGCTCCATATCCACAGTAAAAGGCATAGGCTCAATCCCTTTGACGTCCTCCTTGTCTTTATCTTCTGTTATATACCTTCCAAATTTTTCGTTTAACCTTTTGCCAGTCGGTCGCCTTACCAAAGAATATAATTATTTTGTAACCTTTCATCATGATTCCTGTGTTTTTCAGGATTTGAAGACGACGAAGACGATTGGTAAAGGACATTTGTCAGGGGGGCTCTATGTGTTTGAAGATATTACCAGTGCCGCTTGTTCAGTAGTCCCTCCACATCAAGTTCATTGTCGCTTGGGACATCCCTCCTTAGGAAATTTAAAGAAGTTAGATTCACATTTTCATTCTTTATCTCGTATTGAGTGTGAGTCGTGTCAGTTTGAAAAATTGCACCGTGTTAGTTATAGTCAACGAGTCAATAAACAGGCTTCTCAGTCTTTTGCTCTAGTTCATTCTGATGTTTGGAGTCCATGTCCTGTCACTTCTAAGTTGGGTTTTAAGTACTTCGTTACTTTTGTAGATGACTATTCAAGAGCCACTTGGTTATATCTAATGAAAAATTGTTCCAAGTTATTTTCTATTTTTTGTTCATTTATTAACGAAGTACAGACTCAATTTTCTACTCCTGTTCGTATTCTTCGAAGTGATAATGCAAAAGAGTATTTTTCTAAGGCATTTTCTGGTTTTATGATTCAACGGGGCATTCTTCATCAATCCTCTTGTTCGGATACACCTCAATAAAATGGTGTCGCTGAAAGAAAGAATAGTCATTTGTTAAAAGTCACTCGATCTTTGATGTTTGAAATGAAGACAGATAAATCCTTTTGGGTTGACACAGTTTTAACTGCGTGTTATCTTATCAATCGCATGCCATCCTCTGTTCTTAAGGATGTGATTCCTCACTCTCATCTTTTTCCTTCTGATCCCTTGTTTCATTTGCCACCTCGCATATTCGGTTGTGTCTGTTATATTCGAGATCATCGTCCAAGACTTTCTAAACTTGACCTTCGATCTCCTAAATGCATTTTTGTGGGGTATTCGCACACCCAAAAGGGTTATCGATGCTATTGTCCCTTTTTACAGAAGTACTTCACTACTACATGTCTCTTTCTTTGAGTCTACTATTCATTCTGATATTCCAATGGTGCCTCCTACAGTGGATGATGAATCCTTGACATATGTTGTTATGGAATCTTCATCCACTTTGGAATCTCCGCCTCCTCATCCACCTATTCAGCATGTTTACAGTAGACGGCCTCGTCAGCATGTGGAGCCCCTTGCAGACGTATCCCAACCTATCTCGTATTCTTCGTCTTCGGAACCTGAGGTACGTCATTCTTATACTAATCTTGATATTCCTATTGCCCATCGCAAAGGAATTCGTAGTTGTACGAAATACCCTATTGCCCAGTTTGTCTCCTATTCCGATCTATCTACCTCTTGTCAGGAAAAGGTCTACGTATAGCAACCACCTGGTTTTGTTGCTCAGGGGGAGTCTAGTAATGTTGTGTGTCGCTCAAAAAAATCTTTCTATGGTTTGAAATTGTTAAGGATAAGGGCAGAATAGCCACTTTTATATATCCTACGTTTATATATCCTTGTAATTATGGTTACTGAATAACACATTATTTTCTCCAACATGGTATCAGAGCCACCCTAAACCTAAAACAACTACCTCCGTTGATCATCCATCGATGACCATCGTCGATCCTCCGTCGGGCCGCCGTCGGCCTCTCACCGGCATAGTAAAAAAAAAAAAAAAAAACCTCAGATATGAGGTCGCTCGGCAGCCGCAAAGCCAGATCCGAGGTTGTCCCGAGCCGGCGAAACCAAATTTGAGGTGGCCCAGGCTCGGGGACCCCCGGCGAAGCCAGATCTGAGGTCGCCCAGGCTCGGCGACCCCATTTTCGGCGCCGACCAAGGTCGCCCAGGCCTGGCGACACTATTTCCTGCGCCTACCAAGGTCATCCCAAGCAGGCGAAGCCAGATCTGAGGTCGCCCAAGCTCGGCGACCCTCGGAGAAGCCAAATCTAAGGTCGTCCGAGCTCGGCAACCCCATTTCCGGCACCGACCGAAGTCGCCCAGGCCTAGCAACACTATTTCCGGCGCCGGCGACCTCCAAGACCTCCTGTTCTAAGCTGCAACCTCCTGTTTCAGGCGTCCTCTGAAGCTGCTGGACGTATTTATGGCATTCTCTGAAGCTGCGACCTCCTGTTCTGAGCTGAATGTACTTATTTCAGGCGTCCTCTGAAGTTACTAGACCTATTCCGGCATTCTCTAAAGCTACTGACTGGGAAGCAACCCTTCCTCGGTAGTTGCACAGCTTTGTAGGTGTATGATGTTCAATGTTTTTAAGTTCTCTGAAGTGAATCGGTATTCTAGAAGTGCAAATGAGTTTGAGGAATATAGAATGTGCTGATACATTTGAGAAGGTCTGATGAATAACACCATTTCTATTGGTGTTCTGTTTTTTGGTGTTGGGGGTTTAAATTCAATCAAGTCCAAATTCTGTTCTTGATAGCTCTTGGAGACATGAAGTCAATAAAGTGGAGTTACTCCTTTAGGTTGGAGCATTTTGTGTTGCAATACATACGTTAGTTGCAGTTCTTAATTACTGTGAAGTTCATTTTGTATTTGGACTTGATTGAATTCATGGCTACTGGATCGAATTCTGGATCCCCTTTTGGTCACTTTCAATTGAACTCTGTCAAGTTGGATGGCACAAATTATCAATCATGGTCAACAACTGTCGAAGTCTGTCTTACTGTCACCGAACAACTTGATTTTCTTACGTCTATAGCACCGTCTGAAAAAGAGAAACTTGCCAAATGGACTGCAGGAGATGCTATGATTCGAACTCTTCTATGGAATAGCATGGATCCAAAGGTTAGTCCCCACTTTATTCAGTGTAAGACTGCTAAGGCGGTTTGGTTGGAATGTGCATTGCTCTATTCTGGATAAAATAATATGACGCGAGTCTGTGACACTTGGGAAGCATTATTTGATCTTCAGCGTGGAGATCAATCTTTATATTATCATTATGCTTAGTTTACTACTCTTTGTCGACGTTTGGGCACTTATCTTCCTGCCTCGGATGATCCACGTGTTTTGGCCAAGCGACAAGAGGATTTGCAGACAATATTATATCTTAAGTCATTGGGGCCCCAGTATTATCTCTTCGGCAACACATTACGTCACAGAGCTCACTTCCCACTGTGGATGAAGTCTTTTCTCAGGCTCTTCGTTCTACGGTTACTGAGAAAGTTTCTTCCATGCCAACTATAGAGACGAGCGCTATGCTTTCCCATGGTCCTGGTGGACGTGAGAGTCGTGGTCGAGGTTACCGAGCTCGTGGACGTGGCTTTGTTTATAATGATAGTCGAGGAGGTCGCGATGGAGGGGCTAGCAATTGTGGTGCCGTTAGTTCTGGGAATAGTCGTAGTTCACGCTATTGCCATCATTGTCAAAGAATTGATCATACTGAAGGTTATTGTTATTCTCTTCATCCAGAGCTCAAACCACCTCTTGCCGCCTATGCTAAAGTGGAGAATCATGTTGTTTCTCCTTCATTGACTCTGTCTAGTTCGAGCACCACACGTGTAGGAGACTCGGTTACATTGACACGTGCTAAGTATGATGCATTGATTCGTCCTCAACAAATGACAGGAACTTCAGCTCCTATTGCTACTTTGGCACAAACATCCAAAGGTAGTTTGTCTTGTTTGTTTTCTGCGACGTCTAATTCTTGGGTCATAGACTCTAGAGCTACCAATCACATGTCTGGTAACTCTAATTTGCTATCTTCATTTCATTCTCTGTCTCCTTCATTGTCTAATTCGGTTACATTAGCAAATGGTTCCCAATCGCAGGTTACTGGTACGGGAGTTGTTCATTTGAGTCCCTCTCTTTCTGTCATCTGTCCTTCACCTATCCCAGTCTCTCTATAATCTGATTTCTGTTAGCTCATTGACTAAACAATTGAATTGCTCTATAACTTTTTTTGCTTCTCGCTATATCTTTCAGGATCTGAAGACTGGACAGACGATTAGTGGGGGACATGAATCAAATGGTTTATATTATCTTGACAAGAAGGTGTTAGTTGCCGCAACTATGAAGCGTCCATCCACTGATATATATCGGACACATTGTCGAGCTGGTCATCCGCCACCAAACATACTTCATCGTATATTTCCTGAGTTCGAGTCTGTGAGTTCTTTTCAATGTGAAGCATGTTAATTTGGTAAACATCATAGAGCGTCTTTTCCTTCCCGTATTCAGAGTCGTGTGACGAGTCCATTTGAGCTGGTTCATTCAAATGTATGGGATCCATGTCGTGTGTCTGATATTTCTGGATTCAAATACTTTGTTACATTCGTGGATGATTTTTCCCGAATGACTTGGTTATTTTTAATAAAGGACCGTACGGAAATTTTTCATTGTTTTCGATTATTCTACTTCGAAGTGTTGAATCAATATAATATCTCCGTCAAATATTTACGATCAGATAACGCTAGAGAATATCTTGCTACCACTTTTGGTTTCCAGCCCTTCCTTGATTCTCATGGTATTATCCATCAGACTTCCTGTTCATACACCCCTCAACAAAATGGAGTTGCTGAACGTAAAAATCGTCATATTCTTGATGTTGCTCGTTGTCTTATATTTCACATGAATCTACCTGAAAATTTTTGGGGCCATGCTATTCTGACAGCGTGTTATTTAATTAATAGGCTTCCAACTTCTGTTCTTCAGGGGGAGACACCGTTCACTACTTTACATCTAGATCGTTCCCCTTTTTCATTACCTCTTCGAGTATTTGGCTGTGTTTGTTTTGTACATTCTCTTACTCCATGTCTAGATAAGCTGGATCCTTGTGCTGAAAAATGTATCTTTGTGGGATACTCTCGTACTCAAAAGGGGTACAAATGTTACAGCCCTGCTCGTCATGTATTCGTGTCTGCAGATGTGACATTCTTTGAAGATCAATCATATTTTCCCTCTCAGTCTGTTCCCACAACATCTGATGATAGTATTTGTTGTGTCATACCAATTATTCCACCTACTTCACTTCCAGAAGCTAGCTCCAACAACGCCCAAGGATTTCAGTTTGCTAAGCACACCTATCAATGACGCAGTACAGCACTTACACATGATTCATCTGTTCCCTCATTAGTTGCTGCACCATCCTCTGATCCTGATGTGCCCATAGCTACTCGCAAAGGTACACGTTCTTGTGTCAGTCGTCCTGTGGATCGTTATGCTCCTTATTTTGGTCTTTCTGAATGTCTTCGTACTCGTCATCCTATTTCCAATTTCTTGTCATATGATCGTTTATCTTCTAGTTTCTCCGTATTTGTCTCGTCCTTGTCCTCCGTTTCTGTGCCTAGCAGTGCTGCTGAAGCACTTGCTCATCCTGGATGGCAGCAAGCAATGGAAGATGAGATGAAGGCCCTCATTGAAAACCGTACTTGGGAACCCACTTCATTACCTGCGGCGAAACACACTGGTGGTTGTCGTTGGGTATTCACTGTTAAGGTTCATCCTGACAGCACTATTGATCGATTGACGGCTCGATTGGTTGCAAAAGGATATACTCAAACATACGGCGTTGATTACGATGACACCTTTTCACCTATTGCCAAAATCTCCTCTGCTCGTGTCTTTATTTCCCTTGCAGCACATTTTGGTTGGGTACTTCATCAACTAGATGTGAAAAATGCCTTCCTTCATGGTGAGGAAGTTTATATGGAGCAACCACCCGGGTTTGTTGCTCAGGGAGAGAATTTGGTATGTCGCTTACATAAAGCCTTATATGGACTCAAGCAATATCCTCGCGCTTGGTTTGGAAGATTTAGTGATGCTATTATCAGGTTTGGATTAAAGCATTGTCAAGTAGATCATTCAGTTTTTAGTTCTACCTCCTCAGCTGGATGTATTCTCCTGGTTGTATATGTGGACGATATTATCATTACTGGCAGTGATTCAAATGGTATCCAACAGCTTAAGCAATTTCTATAGAAAGAATTTAGTACGAAGGATCTGGGACGTCTACGATATTTTCTTGGTATTGAAGTTGCATACTCACATGCAGGTATCAATTTATCTCAACGAAAGAATGTGCTTGACATCCTTGACGAGGTTGGATATCTTGGAGTAAAGCCAATAGATACTCCTATGGAACCCAATGTGAAGCTTGATGCAGAAAGTGGAGATTTGTTACATGATCCAGGGAAGTATAGAAGATTAGTGGGAAAGTTGAACTATCTTACCGTCACAAGGCCTGACATATCTTTTGCTGTCAATGTAATCAGTCAGTTCATGAATTCTCCCCGTACTACTCACCGGGATACTCTACTTAGAATTATCAAGTACTTGAAGGGAACGCCAGGTAAAGGGCTACTCTTCAAGAATTATGGACATCTGAACACTGTAGGTTTTTCTAGTGCAGACTGGGCTGGATGTCCTATCGATAGGAGATCTACATCGAGTTACTGTGTATTCCTTGGAAGTAATTTAGTCGCTTGGAAAAGTAAAAAGCAACATGTGGTTTCTCGATCAAGTGCTGAAGCAGAGTATAGAACTATGGCATATGTGACGAGTGAGTTACTCTGGTTGAGGATGTTATTATCAGAAATTGACTTGCCAATATCAGATCCGTCGGTCTTATATTGTGATAATCAACGGCTATTCACATTGCAAATAACCCTGTCTTCCATGAGCAAACTAAACACATTAAGGTTGATTGTCATTTCGTACAGGAGAAAGTTGAGAAAGGAGATATTATTCTTCAACATGCAAGGACAGAGGATCAGCTTGCTGATATTTTTACTAAATCTATAAGGGAGAGTAGAGTGAGTTTTTTATGTAACAAGTTGGGATTATTTGATATTTACATCCCAACTTGAGGGGGAGTGTTAAGGATGAGGGCAAAATAGTCAATTTTATATATCCTACATTCATATATCCTTGTAATTGTGGCTACTAAATAACACATTATTTTCTCCAACAACAGAAACAGTCTCCCAGGGCGTGGTTTGGGAAGTTTTCTGAGACGGTACTCTAGTTTGGACTTTATCGATGCACTGGAGATCATTCGATGTTTTACCAGGTTTCTGGAGCTGGTCGGATATTTCCCATACTATATGTGGATGATATTGTCATAACTGGAGATGATTCTGCAGGTATCAAGGAGCTGAAACTGTATCTGCAACAACAGTTTCATACAAAATATTTGGCACGAGCAAAGAAAGGTATTCATATCTCTCAACGGAAGTATGTTCTGGATTTACTTACTGAAACAGGTATGCTAGGAGCTAAACCATTGGATGCACCAATAGAAGGTGGCTTGAAATTGATGGCAGATGATGGTGAACTGTTAGATGATCCAGAAAGATATCAAAGATTTGTTGGAAAGCTAAATTATTTAACTATCACTCGGCCTAGTCTTTCCTTTTCAGTAAGTGTGTGAGTCAGTTTAAGTCTTCTCCTCGTACCTCACATTAGGATGTTGTAATCAGAATTCTGAGACACTTGAAGAAAACCCCAGGTCGTGGTCTTGTTTATAGGGAACACAGTCATAGAAGAGTGGAAGCCTTCTCAGATGCCGATTGGGCAAAATCTCCTATAGATAGAAGATCTACATCAAGTTATTGCACATTTGTGGGAGGAAACCTAGTATCTTGGAGAAGTAAGAAGCAAAGTGTTGTGGCTAGATCAAGTGCAGAATCAAAATACAGAGCTATGGCTCAAGCTACTCGTGAGTTAATCTGGATGCGCCAGTTATTAGTTGAACTCAGATTCAAAGATCCTACACCAATGGAGTTGTAGTGCGATAATCAAGCGGCTATCCTTGTTGCTTCTAATCCAGTATTCCATGAGCATACCAAGCATATTGAAGTTGATTGTCATCTTGTTCGTAGGAAGGTTCAAGCTAAGATTATCTCTACTAGTTACATTAGGACTGGTGAACAACTTGCTGATATTTTCACCAAACCTCTAGGGAGTAGTAGGGTTGAGTATATTTGTAACAAGCTGGGCATGCTTAATATCCATGCTCCAGCTTGAGGGGGAGTGTTACAAAGGGGTAAAATAGTCTTTGTGGGTTTGTGGGTTTATTATATATGTTGTTCTCCATAATGAATAAAGATACGTTTTGTGAAATACCAAACCAATAACAGCTTTCATATTAATACACGGTCATCCTCATAGACAATTGACTATCAAATGATACGAAAAGTCGGTAGATTGGCAAATGCAAAATGATATGAGAATTTGCCAGGTAGATTGGCAAATGCAAAATGAATATTTAATATTCAAACACCCAACTAAAACCTTGCCACAACACTTTGCGAAGCAATTTTATAGATAACTTTTTTTCACCTAAAAAAAGAGCATATCACAAAAGACGATTAAAAAAATTGAGTAGCAGCAAATTACCGGCCTCAAATTTGGTGGAGAGAGGATATGCAACAACGGAGAAACTGAGTCTTCAATAACAGACTTAATTGATAAATGCCTAGATAGATGAGGAGGAATCCTATGAGACCAGTCCCGTAGAGCGTCTGCCCTCTCTATTAACATTGTTCGACATCTGAAGTTCACACATGAAGAGAATAAGAAAGGTCAAGAAAAAAAAAAGTACAAGCATTTTGCATCAATTTTAATGTCATGCACCTTTGGTAAGACTTCGGCCACTCAATATTTCCTTTCTGAGCTTGAGCTACATGGCGATGTACAGCTAGTGCAATAGAGGGCTGATAAACTTGATAAAAGAGCAGCAATTAAATGATTTTCCCAAGCATTGGACACATTCAATATGGAAAAGTTGACATTGACAGGCAACAAATCTCACCTTGAAGATGCATCTGCTGCGAGCGAAAGATATATTGGTGAATCAGGTCAGACACACCAATGTTATCGAGGCACACAACCTTTTGGTTGACACAAGATAATCAGATCTCAGGTCATAGTAATTTATGCAATACTGTCAAAGCTCAATATAGTTTTCTAAACTAATCAGAAACCAAAAGGTCGTTGGCCTTACAGTTTTCCACATTACAGGATCATGATAATGAAGGTGCAAAATATTTTCATGAATCCCTTCCAAGACTAGATCATAGTCACCGCTGCATTAAACATATGTATCCAATAAGGTCATCCACTAAAGACAGGCCTGGAAATTGCAATTCTCAGAAATTCCCACCTACCGACTAGAAATAAGAGAGTGCAAAGCGTCGAATTCACTGGACAGACTGCTGGAAATACTAGACTTTCTGTCCCTTTTGTTTTTTCTCTTCTGAAAAATCTGCACAAGAGAGTCCTTGATTACTAGCTGCAGTGAGAAAAAAGAGATAATTAGATAGACTTTACAGATATCAACTACTTTTTTGAACCTCTTTCCATATATCAAAGATACTTCTTGAGATGTCCTTTCGACCAACCACTTGAGAACTTATGTCCACCTGAAAGACACCAAAGATATATATGTACTGGTGAGATGCAACAGAACAGCCAACTGCCACTGGCAGCGATACGGAAAAAATCGAAACCAACAATTCATAGGATGCAATTTCCAGTAAAACTACTCAACTCTCACTAGGTCATGATTAGGGAATGACTACGTGGTCTTCCGAGAGAAGGGAAGTTCACATCCCCAGAACCCCCAGAACCCAAATGTAAAGGGATTGCAGATGTTTTCCAGCTATTGTAGCAGGAAGGATCCATCAATCTACAGCCACAAGGTCACGTATGCTTATTTCTCACGGTTATTACTTTTATATAGCAGTTCATGCGTCTAGTGTTCAAAGCCACCTGCTGCAGTTCAAATCTACCGATTCTCTATGTCAATGGAAAATTCAGATTTGTCAGACTACATTAACAAAAATAGCATGACTTCAACTGTGAGATCCAAATATTCAGTTTTTTGCAGAATTCAAAGCAATTAGAACCTCCGACCCCAAAATAAAAAAAAATAAAAAAAAAAAGAAGAAGAAGAAGAAGCAATTTGAACAAACTTAAAATATGTTGCCAATTTGCTCAACCTACCCACTGCTTTTACTGAGCCAATCAGTCAAATCAAATCTGGAGTTATGCTTCTCCTATATGCCAGAAGCATAGTAGGTGATCCGAGCTCTGGCACATTAAACTACAAAGAAAATTAACCCAATGGAAAATGCTTTCGAAGCCATCCTCTATCTAGCATTGTAGCTATAAGAGACTAAAGCTACATAATATACGTTAAAAGCTAATCATTAGTATAGTAAGCAAAAAATTCCTGCAGATAAAGTCTTACCACATTGAGAGTTTCCTTCTTCTTGTTGAGAAACTGAAGAGTATTTAAACAAGATCGGATGTCACATTCTGAAATTAAAGACAAAGTCAAGCATTTGAAGGAAATAATTAAAAATGAAAACCAAGCAAACAATCAGACTGTCGAGACAACTACGTGTGATGCATGGCTGGAGCATCAACTCACCGGTGTATTCTGCAAGGGCAGTAAGTGCAATTGAGCTTGTTTTCATTCCCTCCTTGTTACAAATATACTTAAGTCTGTCATTAAATAAAGAGCAAGAGCTTAAAATTTGTTTCATGAATTTTACAGTGTTCTGGTATCAAAATTCAACATGCATAAGTTGAGGGGGCACAAAAACTATGGATTCCATTAAAATATAAATGAAGTGTCAGATAAGTGCTTGAATCACTAAATCAAGAAAAAATCACTAAACCAAGAAAAAAAATTCTACATTCAGTAAGCCCCAGCATCAATTACTAAATAATGAATCAGACTGGAAAAGATTTCATGGTCAAATGTTTTCAATTGCTTAAATTTTAATCATTAAATACAATCCTTTGGGTAAGATTGCTACCAAGCCTACCACCTGCTACTTTTATTTGCTAAATGGTCTTCTTAGAAAATCTTATTATCATATTTATTACTTATTCAAAACCATTATCTATAGTTTGTGTGAACGACATACTGAGTTCAAAAGCACAGTCACAGGAGTCTTGGATTCAGGGGAATATTCATGAATAAAGTTAGCTGGTTTTTCTAGTGTTACAGCTTCAATGTCTAATCCTCTGAAAATCACTACGAATTTTCTTTCGTATAATACCACAAACTTATCTCCAAGTAGAGAAAAATGTCCGGGCATACTGCATGTTGTTTGGTGGATGACATGGTTAAAGACCACCAGATATGGTCCATTCGAGCACTAAGAAGTTATTAAAGCTTCATAATCAGCATTGCTGACACATACAAAACTATCATAAATACATCCGCGCACTATAATAATTAAATAAGTTTGTTTTCTCCTTCATGTATAAACAGTTATAACCACTTCAGTTTATACGCATGTGGTTGCAGGTACTTGACCCATAATTCACAAAGCATCTTTGACAATGATCCCCTATGTCCATATGGCTGCCAATGAGCAAAAAGAAGACAATTTTTTATTAAAAGTTTCAAACAACATGTTAAATGTGGGACATCACTATCCAGGTTGCTGTATGGTTATGAAGGAAGTACAAAGGAAAAAAAAACAAATATAAATGTTACACCCCCTCATATTTGCAGAACTTACAACAAGCAGACAAGAAATAGATTTAAGAGTAGCCATTCAACACCTGCTCACTATTCGGCTAATGGACGGTTGGACAAATATATGAACCCTGTGTCACAAAGAAGCAAATACTTACTCAAGTTCAAGTACTTCCAAACTGAGCAAGACAAAATAAATGCTATTAGTTCTAGTAAAAGTGGTATGTATGATCCAACACCAATTATGCAAAAGCCTGAAGAGATACACTTCCAGAGAAACACAGATTGAAATCACAAAATAGGTTGCTTTTAACTCACACAAGACACTGAAATTGTTTTGATATGATAAGGAAGCATGCTTAAACCATGTTATCCTGATGCAACTTCTCATAAACAAAAATCTCCTTCCGAAGGATTGTGGATATCAACCTGCTGGTTTCTGTGTTTAGCAAACTATCATGTGCTAGGGTAGGATGCCCAGTTGCCTACCAGGCAGTAACTCACTAAGTCAATCAACATTACCTCATAGAAGAAATCACCCATCTTTTAGATCAGAATTAACCAATCTCACTATCACGAGGATTAGCTTAGCTTTTGTATTGATGAAATTACATTCTAATAAGACAAGGGAAAAAGTCCTCTTGCAAGCTGATTTAAGCTTAGCTTTGATATGAAAAGATGCAATTTGACCATATCACATAAGCTACGGAGGCCAAGATGGTGGACATATACTAGGAGATAGGTTGGTAGCCAAAAGCAAGACGGAAAGGAAGAACAATTTGTTCGTGTGGAAAAAAAAAAAGAGAGAGAAAATGAGACTCCGTGGTTAGGGATGTCTAAGAGCACCCCTTCCTTATTAAAAATATACACTACATGTGTTGAAACCTCTTATGTTTATTGTTAATGTTAGTGGGCCTAGTTATTTAGGCCTAGTTTATTTTATTTAGATGTCTTAGGGTTGAAGTCTATCTCTACTCTCTCTCTCTCTCTCTCTCTCTCTCTCTCTCTCTCTATATATATATATATATATATATATATATTGTATTTCACTTTTCCCAGAGTTAATGAATAAGAGAATTCTTTCATACAACATGGTATCAGAGCTCAATTAGCCTCTCAACCCCAAAACCTCTCTCCATCAACGTAAATCACCTTCAACACTCTCGGCCGAGCTTATTCAGACCAGGCGAAGCACAATCTAAGTTGCCCAGGTCAGGCAACACAGAACCGACACCAGATCTGAGTCGCCCAGGCCAGGCGACCTAGAGCCTGACGTCACCCAGGTCAGGCGACCTCTTCCTGGGTGTCGCCTGACATCAAGCAGGTCAGGCGACTTCCTCTGGGGCGTCGCCTAACATCAACCAGGTCAGGCGACCTCTTCCTGGGTGTCTCTTGACATCAACAAACTTGGCGACCCCTCTCTTCTGATCCAGCGGCCCTTTTTTCGTGATGACCTGAAGTAACTCAGGTTCAACAATCCTTGTGTGGTGGTTTCCAGTGGTCGCCTGACTTCAAGACACTGCGACTGATTTTTGTCCTTCTCAATGTTGTAGGCAATTTCCATACTCTGTTCACTGCCTTCCGAGAGCTTCTTTGACGTCGACCAATAGTGATGTTTTCGTTTATACAATTTATATGATCTAAATCGTGTCGGTTTGATACAATTTATTACCCGAGACCATGTCAGAGATAGAACAAGTTTCGGACTCTATTGGGGAATTGAGCCATAGAGCTCCTGGTATATATTCCTCCTTTCCAACAAATCCCATCAATTTAGATGGCTCCAACTACCTGATATGGTCTCGCTCTTGTTATCTCACCATTGTTTCACGTGGTCTTACCGGCTATCTTACCGGCGAGAGCGTGAAACCTACTACTGGAGATGATGGTCTCCGAGAATGCCTTGGTTATGGCTTATCTTGTCAATTCAATCACTGACACTATTGCCCGTGGCTACTTCTTCTTGGATACAGCAGCAAAGATGTGGAAGGCCGCTTTGAATACTTATTCTCAAGTGGGGAATGATGCCCAAATCTATGAACTTCAATAGAAAATTCATGAAACCAAGCAAAGGGAGTTGTCCTTATCTCAATATTACTCTGAGTTACGTAGTCTATGGCATGAACTGGATTTTTATGATGATTTTCATCCTACCAACCCCCGCTACGCTGCTGCTTTTCAAAAGAGTGGACAAATTTCGTGTGTTTGAGTTCTTGGCTGGTCTTAATATGGAGTATGATCATATTAGGGCCCAGATCTTGTGTCGTGTTCCATTTCCGACCTTGGAACAATCCTATGCCATGGTTCATCTAGAGGAAAAACGTCAAAGCGCAATGCATCAGCTCGTTGTCCCAGAGCGCTCTATCCTTTACACTTCGGCGGGAAGTGAATCTCGCGGTCGTTTTGGCAATGACAGACCAGTTGTGACGTGTGATTATTGTGGAAAAGAACGTCACACCCGCGAAACTTGCAACAAACTTCATGGGCGTCCTTTCAATGCTGACCGTGGTCGTGGAAGGGGTCGAATCGAACCTCAGGTACGCTTGGATGAAGCTCCAAGTCAGCCACCAGCAGCTCCCTCGGACTCTCTATCTACTGCCGAGTTGACAAGTCTGCGTCTTCTCTTAGCACGCAACGGAGACAACCCTGGCACCACTACATCATCAGCCCCTAGCACTTTGGCCTCTAATTTCGCACAGTCGGGTAGTTTTTTCGGTGGTTTGTGTAAATCTTCTCAGTCGTAGATCCTTGATTCGGGTGCCACGCACCATATGAGTGGTGATATTACACTCTTTACCGATTATTCTCATTCTTCTAAGCGTGAGTGTATTATTGTTGCTGATGGTTCTTTAACCCCTATAGCCGGCCAGGGCTCGGTGTCTATTACCCGTGACATTACTCTATCATCCGTTTTACATGTTCCTAAAGTTTACACTATTCTCCTATCAATGGGTTCCTTGACCTGTGATCTGAAGTGTCAAGTGTTTTTCTTTCCATCTCATTGTGTCGTGTAGGACTTGGCAACGGGTCGAGAGATTGGTCGTGGTAGAGTAGAGGGGGGCTTATATGTGCTCAATTCACCACCATCAGCTCATCTTATCACTCCAGCATCCTTGGCAGCCCTATCAGAGTTACATGTTTGACATCGCCGTTTGGGTCATCCACCGCTTGAAACTTTAATAAAGATTTGTCCATATATAGTTGATAGATGTAGAAGTCAAGATTTCTTTTGCGATTCTTGTGTTCTAGCAAAACAAACTCGAGTTACTTATTTTCCTATTAATAATAAAAGTGATGCACCTTTTGCTCTTGTGCATTCGGATGTTTGGGGTCCTCGTGTATCATCCATACCATTGGTTTGTGACATTTATTGATTGTTGTACCCGCAGTACTTGGGTTTATTTATTGCGACAGAAGAGTGATGTCTTCCAATGCTTTCAGCAGTTTCTGGCAATGATTTAGACACAATTTGATGGAAAGCTTCATATCCTTCGAAGTGACAATGGAACAGAATACACCAGATCAGATTTTCGGGCATTTTTACATGACCGTGGTATTATACATCAAACGAGCTGTGTTGATACTCCTACACAAAATGGTGTAGCGGAACGCAAGAATTGCCATCTCTTGGAGGTGGGGTACTTGGGAGTTAGTTCAACTTCCCCGAGATAAAAGTACCGTTGGATGCATGTGGGTGTTTGTTGTCAACCAAAAGGCTGATGGAACTATTGACCGCTACAAAGCTCACTTGGTGGCCAACGGTTATACCCAAACCTATGGCCTTGATTACACTGAGACATTCGCAACGGTTGCCAAGATGAACACTATTAGAGTTATTATCGCATGTGTTGTCAATCTTGGATGGGACTTACAATAATTGGATGTGAAGAATGTATTTCTTCACGGGGAACTTGAAGAAGTTTATATGGACATTCGTCTAGGATTTTCCAACCCGGAGACAAAAGGTCATGTGTGCAAACTCAAGAAGGCTATATATGGCTTAAAACAATCCCCTAGAGCCTGGTTTGGTCGATTTCAAAAAGCTATGAGTGTCTTTGGTTTTACTCAAAGTAATGTTGATCATACCTTATTCATCAAACAATCAGGTACTCAAGTTGTTGTTCTCATCGTATATGTTGATGATATTGTAGTAACTGGGAATGATACAGTAAAAATTTCTCGTCTTAAATAATATCTGGGGAGAGTTTGAAATTAAAGACCTAGGAGATCTACGGTATTTTCTAGGTATTGAAGTTGCTCGGTCTGAAAAAGGGGTATTTCTCTCTCAATTGAAGTATATACTGGATGTGTTGACTGAGGTTGGAATGCTTGGATGTAAGCCGACTAAAACTTGAGGCCAATGGCCACTTGCAGTCTAAAGAAGGAAAGCCTGTTGATAAAGGAAGTTACCAAAGATTGGTAGGTCGGCTAATTTATCTCTCCTATACTCGACCTGATATAACTTATGCAATGAGCTTGGTGAGTCAATACATGCATGATCCACATTCGTCGCACCTTGAAGCAGTTCACAGGATACTCCGTTATTTGAAATCTACTCCAAGGAAAGGGATTTTATTTGCACCTCATGGTCATCTTTCTACGGAGTCTTATACAGACGCTGATTGGGCCAGATCTTTAGATTATCGACGCTCTACTTCCGGTTATTGTACTCTTGTTGAAGGTAACCTAGTCACCTGGCACAGTAAAAAGCAAGTTGTGGTTTCCCGCTCAAGTGCTAAGGCAGAATTTCGTGTTATAGCTCAAGGAGTTTGTGAATTACTTTGGCTAAAAACCCTTCTTACTGATCTCGAAGTTGTTGTTTTACAACCAATGCGTCTTTATTGTGACAGCAAGTCTGCTATAAACATTGCTCATAATCCAGTACAACATCATCGCACCAAGCAAGTGGAAATTGATCGTCATTTTATAAAGGAAAAATTGGACAACGATCTCATCAACTTGTCTTTCGTTGCCTCCAATGAACAACTGGCCGACGTCTTCACCAAAGGCTTGAACGGGCGCATGTTTCATACCATTCTCAACAAGTTGGGCATATCTAATATCTATGCTCCAACTTGAGGGGGAGTGTTGAAACCTCTTATGTTTATTGTTAATGTTAGTAGGCCTAGTTTATTTTATTTAGATGGCTTAGGATTGAGATCTATCTCTACTCTATATATATATATATATATTGTATTTCACTTTTCCTAGAGTTAATGAATAAGAGAATTCTTTCATACAACAACATGATTATCCACAAGATATGCCTCTGTAGCCACTGACACCATGGGCATAATATTCCTCAATAGTTCATGGCATCTACTAGGAGTTTGCGTGAGATACCATTGTCAGTTGCAAAGTAACCTGCAGCTAAGTCTACATGCGAATATCTGCTGCTGCTTTGAAAGCAGTTTGAAGTATTATCGTCTTTCTTGAACTCAGTCAATTCTAGGGGAGAATGCAAAATGGGCGTCTTTTGTCTTCAATTTTGAGTGGGGGACAGTTCACCTATAGAACTGAGGCATGCTCTTGGAAGAAAAGATAACAAAAGCGAAAACCAAAAATTACGAGAGGAATGACAAATAAGCTTAGTCAGCACTCTTGAATTGGTGTCCCTAAGTTAAGTTTTCTGCAAATGACATGGCTTTGATAGAATTGAGGGAGTAACTGCAAAGCTCAAAGTATGTGTGACATCCCTTGTGTCCTACATGGCTTAGGGTGTGTGGTCTTGGGGGCTTTATATGGACTTGGGTGCCTTTGAACTTGCAAGACGCGTTTTTCGGGGGTTGTATGGGCGGCCCTCGGAGAAACAAAACCATGAGGACTGTGTGTCCAAAGCGGACAATATCTTGCGAGTGGCGGGCCAAGTCGTTACAGTTGGTACCAGAGCCGACTTCCGACAGCATGTGGCCACAGTAGGCGGTGCACAGCGAGGACGTTGTGCCGCTACGGGGGAAGAGTCTGTGACGGCCCTTGTGTCCTACACGGCTTAGGGAGTGTGGTCTTGGGGGCTTTATATGGACTTGGGTGCCTTTGAACTAGTAAGACGCGTTTTCTAGGGGTTGTATGGGCGGCCCTCAAAGAAACAAAACCGTGAGAACTGTGTGCCCAAAGCGGACAATATCTTGCGAGTGGTGGGCCCAGGTCATTATAGGGAGAGTATGTGACATCCCTTGTGTCCTACATGGCTTAGGGAGTGTGGTCTTGGGGGCTTTATATGGACTTGGGTGCCTTTGAACTTGCAAGACGCATTTTCCAGGAGTTGTATGGATCTCAGAGGAACAAAACCGTGAGGACTGCGTCCAAAGAGGACAACATCTTGCGAGTGGTGGGCCTAGGCCATTACACTATGGGACGTAGTGGAAGATGAAAGTTTCATCTATATAGTATGAAGAAGAAACTGGACTGTAAATCCTGGAGGAAGAGGGTAGCAACAAAGCTTCAGCACAAACTGTGGACCAAGAAATAGCAACAAAAAGCAAATTAGATATCTTCGCTTCATTTTGACAAATAATAAGGTATTTATGGAGATGTCACAATTGGAATAAAAGCGTGATGGATGCAATGGAAAAAGTGTTTCAAAGTTTGGCATTCTCCATAGGTTGGCAGCAAGGCTGAATAAGTTCATTGTAACAAAGTGTTGAGAAGCTAAATGTCTTGACCTATAAGCTGGACATAAACACTGGTCAACCACTTTAAGGATACCTAGGTGGAAGCTAATTCAAACGTAATCACTACAGGTAGATGACCATTGTCTTCTTCACAAACTTAGCATTGAGATAAAATAGGTTGACATCATGACAAAAGTTCCTTATAAAAAATATAGCATATTACATCAATGTACTTGCATTGCACCCACATATTCATTGATGCTTAAAGGAAAATCCGGGTCCAGATAACAGGAGTTTTGCTAATACTTTAGGCTACTAATGCGAGCTACACGGTTCAAACTTTGAGAAATGGAAACCAATGATGATTATTTTCTTTTATTTTACAAGTAAACGCACACGACTAATGTGGCTCCTAGAGAATGCTACCCATTACAATGTCATCTAAAACGCGTGGAAAATAATTAAATAAAAAGCACAAAAGACTTACTTTGCAATCTGACGTAATTGTCTCAAGGCAGGAGCATAAAGGTCATTACATATGCATATTACCTGTAATATGGGGATGATTCACTATGAAATTGAATAAAAGTAATTTACAAGAAATATGTCTGAGCAACGAACTAACTGGTCTCAATAGTGATGGAGTCTTCTGCCTCTTTTTTGAGATCTTTCCAGATTGTTCTTCCTTCGCAGTATTTTGCTTTCCTTCCTCAAATTTCCTTCCGGCGGAGACCTTAATATATTATGTGATGAAATGAGAAAATTATAAGTTCGAGGAAAATAAAATACTTGATCTGATAAAAACCTAGTTTTGAACAAAATAAAGAAGAGTTACCGCGATAATCTAATTAACATAGGGCGCACTATTCCCTTGTTAATATAGACAAAAGAAAAGGAATCACATGTAGAAGGAATCATGAATCCTCATGCTTTTAATCATGAGGACTTGATTTTGGGAATACAATTGTCAGTTTTTAATTTCCTTCTTATATAAGGATTGCATACATGCTCTTAGCAAAGAAACCAAGACTTCACACTTCTTCATTATTGTCACAGGTAAAAGGATAGACTATAGAGCAACAAGGGGGTGCAACCCATATACAGGAAAGTTCAAATCACTAAAGCCATGTATAAAGCAGCTCGCAAAACCAAAAAGGAGTTCAATAATCGTCAAAAATATTAGCCGACGCATTTACATCCTCAGCAAGTGTCCACTATACCAAAAGTGTCAAATATTAAGCCAATTTTCAATGAAAACCGAGATGAGAGATTCCTCTCCATCAAAAGCTCTCTTGTTCCACTCCTCCCCAATCAACCAAAAGGTAGAAAGAGGAGTTGAGGTTATTTGTTTTTTCTTGTTGCGCTGTAAGTTAATGACCTGCAAAACCTAATTTTTTTCTCAATAGAACCTCCAATAACCCAAGATAAAGCAACGCAAGCAGAGGAAGCCGTCAAAAACCCTTCTCCTCCAAGAACAACAAAGGAGAAGACGCCCAACAGCCTCTGCCTCCTTTTTGCAGATGAAACAACAAGTAACGAATACTTTGCCTCTTTGATGAAGGTTATCTTTCCAGCCCAAAAAAAAAAAAAAAGAAAAAAATAGAAACTCTTGTAGGGATTTTCACTTTTCACTTTCCAAATTGCTTTTCTAGGGAAATATTAATCTACCACAAAAACCCTCCCTATCTAGCAGGACTTAGTAAGACTAAAAAAAAAAAAAAATCATGTCTCCCGCTGTTCCCCACCAAAGCATCCTCAGAAGCAGTAGAGATCCTCGAATTACACAAAGCATCAAAAGAGAAAAAAAAAGAAGCAAAAACTTCGAATGTCCAATCTTGGGCTTGCCTCAAGAAATCACTAATGACCATAGCATCGTCTAGACAATGACAATCCGCTACCAAAGCCTTCTTGTTCAGGTGATGTCAAAGACATCTAGGAACCAATATTTCAAAGTTTTGTCCCCACACCAATCATCAGAACAAATCTGTCTCCTATTTCCATGAGAAGCTTCAACCTGCTATAATCTTCCTTCGTCCATGTGAAGCTCCCCTATCCTCAGTGACTCAACCTGCCTTTTCAAGCCAAATATTGCAACTATTACTGTCTCCAAAGACGTTAATTTGTGACACTGAACCACCAAAGCCATTTGCCAAGAAGAGCCTTGTTGATTGACAAGAGGGATTTAATGGCTACGCTGCCATTTCAAAAAGGTCATTTGACTGCTTTCCCATTCACCAAATTGAACTTGTGCGCCTCCTCAGTGTCACCCACGAAAATTCGTTCTGAATGGCATCCAACCTCTTAGCCACCAAGCAAGGTTTGGGAAAGAGAAAGGAAATCAATGGCAAGATTGGGAATAGTACTTTCAATAATACCACATCTCCCTGCTTTGGAGGGCAGAACTTTTCCAGCCAGACACTCACTAAAGAAAAACAGGCTCCCAGGTATGCTTGTTCTTGGAACAAGAACCAAAAAGGGGTACCCTAAACCTATCAGTTACTGAATGGCAAAATTCCAAATCTTTTTCATACAATCATGTCATCTCTCTCTAATGGAAAAATCCAAAATCAGATCTTATTGGGGAGGGATTGTATTATGAAGACTCGAAGTTTATTCATTAGAATTATTTAGACAAATATTTGGATGATTAAGGTATGGAAGTAAGAAATTTACGTTGTTTAAACAAAGAAATTGTTGGGAAATGGCGATGGAGATTTGCACAGCCCATGGGAAAGAACTATGTTTTTCTTTTTCCTAGATACATCTAAGGGGAGCAAGATTTCCATTCCAAAAGATTAGAGGTGCAGAGCACCTAATTATGGAAATCTGTCCAGAGAAATTGGGATAACTTCTCTTGAGTTTGTCCGCTTCAATGTCGTCCATGGATGTAAGACAAGATCTTGGATTGTTTTGTGTTGCGGTTAATGTGCGGTGAACACTTGTATGACAATTGGCCGCACTTCTTTGTTGCATAGCATCACATCAAAAGTGCTGCACTTTCTAAGATAAATAATCATTCCATCAACTGGAATTCAAGGCTTGGTTGGAACATTGATTAGCTCACATCTGTTAGTTTCAATTCTGTATTTTGTAATGCTTTCTTTCTTTCCTTGGTTTTTCTCTTAAACTTTTTTACTTGTAAGAGAAAATGAGAGATGCAAAGAATTTCACAGTTGGTGTGCATTTGAATTCAGTTTCTTTTCTACTCATAACAAAATCACATTAAACAGAAAATAGTAGAATTCTTAAAGTAAAATGACGAGAGTAAGTTAAGAAATAAGCAAAGTCCTGAGACACACCAGCTAGTTCTATTTAGGGTCACAAGTTCACAACCCTTCATTAAAGAGGCTTACTTATACAGAAAAATAAGGAAGAATAATCTTATTATAGCTATGGCAGAAAGAATGTTTATGGATTATTACCTTAGTTTCGGCCCAAAAAACAAAATACCTTTGGACTATCAGCTATTTACTGCTGTATCGTTAATCCATGCATGCTGTATATGATGTAATGTGTAAATCTTAAAATGGCATTGCACTGTAATGTCATCTTAAAATATTCCGGAAATGACTTACCAACTTTAGTATAACCTCCACCGCACCCTTCCCATCCCCAAGAGCACCATCAATTTCATCAATTATCTGCAGTATCAACGTCACATTCATCATCTCCAATAGTACAAAAATCCAGAGTCAGACATTTTTTAACAACACGTACCAAACACTTGGGCTTTGAGTCAGCCATGACAGAGTCCATCTGAACCACATCAAGGATTTTGGCTTCAACCGTTGCTGATGACCGATCATCACTAGCATTGATCTACACAGACAGTCTTTCAGTAATTATAGCTCGAACACAACTAGCAAGAGAAGGAACACACTATGTGGCCTAAATGAGAAAAGATGCCCATGGAATGACCCCAAACATGATGGAGGGGAGGGGGTGGAAGTGGGAAATAATCTATTACAAGGACAAAGACAGAGCTCATGTCTAAAATAACCACAATACACAGAAGGGATATAATAAATCATTTTATAACAAATGCCCTCTTATTGTTTCTTTCTTTTGTTTAGATAAACAGTTAACCACCCCGAAAGTCTGGTATAGTGTTCCTGTCTTAATTTAGCAGATGATACACTCGGCAATTGTTATAATATAAGGCAATCTGATCGGCAGGACTCAGGTCCCGGCTAAGGATGTCTATTATAGGTCCTCAAAAGTTGTTTCGCAATCCATCATCATCAACGTTTACAACTCATCGATGCCTTTTCAGTTTTGATGTTATTACGAAAAACAGCACATAAATAAGAACACTTAAGGATGGTCTAATAAGAACACAAAGCAAAGTGTTAAACCTATTATCGTTATAAATCAGCCAAAACCAAGCGGAAATGTATATACTGTTTTGCTTGCAAAGAAAAACCATCATGAGACACTTTCTGATGCACCTCATTTACAATTTTAAAGTCACCCGAAACTCACAGAATAATTAACAGACTGGTATATCTATAAATGAATGATAAATCTTGCCAAAGAGAATCAGATAACACCTCCACCACTCGATACCCGCAATGTTTAGCAGCTACATGAGCAAGTGTAGTTTTTCCAAGTCCTGGAGGACCACAGAGTAGAAGGACCTGCACAATTGGAAACAAACGTCCAAAGTATTGACAACAGACAGACCCGTCTATAAGATGCGCATGGGATAGTAAAACATTTCTAAAAATTAGAGATAGAATGCTAAAAGGTAGAAGTAAACAATAATCTAACTATTTTTTTTTGGGGGGTAAGGTACGTATAATCTAACTGGTTTTTTTTTTTTTTGGGTAAGATCGTATAATCTAACTGTTTATGTTTCTTATATCTTGAAAAAAGAACAAGATCTGTATAGTTGGTTCTGTAGTAGGGCATGAACATCTTGCTTTTGAGCATCCTTCCAACACAACAAACACCCCCCCCCCCCCCCCCCCCCCCCAAAAAAAAAAAAAGTAAAAAAAGGAGAAGAAGAAGATTTAATAATGCAAATGAAACACAAAGAACAAGAAGATTGCTGCAAGTAATGCAATAATGGCACATTTACTTTGTATTCTCTTTGATTATAGCAGTACTTTCTCCCAGGGATTTGTCCATAGAATCCATAAAAATATTTAGGATTTTATTTTTATGATTCTTTGGGGTTCATCAACCGCCGACCCCAATTAGTTTGGGATAAAGGTGTTGTTGATGTTGATGTTGAGATTCACATCTGTTAGAAAGTCCAACCCAAAAGCTTAAGCTGTTAGAAGAATGCGTGGTTTAATATTTATTTATTCCAACACTCCCCCTCACACTTAGTCTGGTCTTTTGCCTAGTATTAAACATGGACAAATTCATTGGGGAGGCAAATAGGGGCCTAGAAAGATTTGAACTCGGGACCTCCTGCTCTAATACCATATTAGATTTTGATGGGGCCACAACCAACTGCTCTAAAAGCTTAAGCTGTTAGAAGAATGTGTGGTTTAATATTTAAACTGGCTCTGATACCATGTTAGAAAGTCCAACCCGAAAGCTTAAGCTTTTAGAGAAATTGGTTGTGGTCCCATCAAAATCTAATAACATCCATCTAACAACATATTGCTTTAGAACACCCCACTCTAGCTATAAATACTGTGGAAAACCGTAAAATTAGAGGATTTCTTGTAATTAAGTTGATCCTTAATTCTTGGAATAGTCAATCTCCTTAATTCTAGTTCTGATTTCTGTGAAGTTTGAAATCCCATAAATCAAGGGATTTATTCTTACTTTGTAGATAGTAGCTATGTATATATTGGTTGTAAAAATTCTTAGCAATTGATAGCAGAATTCATACAATTCAATCTCTATTTTTCATCATGGTATCAGAGCAGACCAATCTTGGGACTGCTACCTAACTTTCAAGCCTTCATTGCCTTTAATCTTTTGTGTTTTCGCCACACGGACTCTTTTTCTTCTAGCCTTCATTGCCGTTCTCATTCTGCTAGAAACCACATTACTCATCGTAGAGAATGTCTAAAATAAGAGAGGTCACTTCCAGGACTTTATCCGATCAGGCAGTGAAAAATCCGCAAAATGAAGAATTGTAGAACATCCATTCTGCCTATAGGCTCGACGGAAAAAATTATTTAAAATGGTCTCAACTCATTCGGACCATTCTGAAGGGCAAAGGAAAGCTAAGCCGCCTAACTAGAAACGGACCAAAACCAGAAGATCCGAAATACGAAGCATGGGACGAAGAAGATTCTATGATTATGGCATGGATGTGGAACTCAGTGATTGTAGAAATCAGTGATACGTGCATGTTCTTGGCCACAGCCAAAGACATTTAGGAGGCTATCCAACAGACATATTCTAAGGCGAGAGATGCAGCTCGTCTATGAGGTCAAGGTTAAAACATTAGCAGCCAAACAAGGAAACAAGACGGTTACAGAATATGCCAACCAACTTAAAGCTTTATGCCAGGAATTGGATCACTACCGAGTCATCAAGACAAAGTGCTCTGAAGATGCTGCATTAGTAAAGGAGTATATTGAGCAAGATTTTTTGGTAGGATTAAATCCTGAGTTCGACCAGATAAGGGTTCAGATTCTTGGGAAACCAGAGGTGCCGTGTTTCATTGAAGTTGTGGCATTGGTTCGAGGGGAAGAGAGCAGAAGAGGATTGATGTTAGAGCTTCCAAGTATTGATAGTTCAGCAATGGTATTTCAAGGTGGACAGCATTTAATCCCGACAGTGAACAGGGCATTTGCTGCTGAAAATGGAAGAATTGGGCAATTCAAACCACAGAACCGAGACAACCTATGGTGTACCCACTACAAGAAGGCTCGTCACACATGAGAAAAATGTTGGAAACTTCATGGTAAACCTCCTAGCCGAGAACGGGGGCAGAAAGAAGAGCGATCTAAAAATAATGGCCACGCACATGTTACATCTGCACAGCAACCTGAAGCCACTAATAAAGAGGTCACTAGCCTTAATCAGGAGGATATAGAGCGGGTAAAAACTCTCTGGAGCAGCCTTGAAAACAAATCAGGTACCTGTTCTTTAGCATATTCAGGTAAGTTTCCACTTTCTATAGGGTTAAATGTCCCTGGTAATTTCCTTCCAAGCCCTTGGATCATAGATTCAGGTGCAACTGACCACATGACACATTCACCAAATCTGTTCACCACATATTCTCCCTGTCCAAGTAGTAGAAAGATAGCTACTGCTGATGGCTCCTTAACCACTGTGGCTGGAAATGGCAATATTGAGCTCACCCCATCCTTAACCTTAAAAAATGTCCTACATGTTCCTAGACTATCTACAAACCTTGTTTCTGTGAAAAAACTCACGCAAGATTTACATTGTAATGTAATATTTCACCATAGTCATTGTGTATTCAGGACAAGGATTCAGGGAGGACAATTGGACATGCTAGAGAAAGGGATGGACTCTACTACCTTGAGGCACCAGGCCAATCACATGCTACCAATGGCAGTCTTTCTCAAACCAATAAAGGAAAAGTACTGCTTTACCATCACCGACTTGGACATCCTTCCTTTAAAGTAATCAGTCTTTTGCTTCCTTCTTTGTTTCAAGGCATGCGTGTTGAAGAGTTTCATTGTGAGGTGTGTGAGCTTGCTAAACACATGCGTGTACCATTTCCTTTAAGCAATAACAGAAGTCCCATTCCCTTTTATCTCATTCATAGTGATATTTAGAGTCCTTCTAATGTTCCTAATGTGTCTGGGGCAAGGTGGTTTGTGTCATTCATTGATGACTACAGTCGTGTCACATGGATTTTTCTACTTAAGAATAAATCAGACATTAACATTGTTCTTCCCAACTTCCTTTCCATGGTTAAAAATCAATTTGGAGTTAGTATCAAAAGATTCAGATCTGATAATGCTAGAGACTATTTTAACCAAATCCTAACCCCATTCTTTCAAAGGGAAGGAATCATACATGAGTCATCGTGTATTCACACTCCACAACAAAACGGGGTAGCCGAACGGAAAAATGGCCATCTTCTTGATGTAACCAGAGCCTTCCTATTCCAATACAATGTGCCTAAATCTTTTTAGGGGAAAGCAGTCCTTACAGCAACTCATCTCATAAATTGGTTGCCTTCTAGAGTCTTAGGATTCAAGAGTCCAATGGGTATTCTTTCCCAATTCTACCCAAACTTACAAACCACAAATAATCTTGTTCCTCGAATTTTCAGGTGTGTGTCATTTGTTCATATTCATGGACCATCTCGAGGTAAATTAGATCCTAGAGCGCTCAAATGTTTATTGGTAGGATATTCCTCTACTCAAAAGAGCTATAAGTGCTATCACCCTCCTTCAAAAAGGTTCTATGTGTCCATTGATGTCACTTTTCATGAGCATAAGTCTTATTTTTCCACACCTTATCTTTAGGGGGAGAATTCAATAATGGAAGATAAGGATGGGAATGAAAATTTCTTACTAGACCTAGAGTCCACTCCCAAACACTTACCTGCGTCACCTGTGTCAAACTCTGAACAACCTAAGCCTGTGTCAACCTCTGGAATTGAAGAGCCTGTTTTAGAAAAACCTGTTTCTGGTCTTGAGCATGTGAGATTTGGCAAAGAAAAAGTGTACTCAAGGAAGAAGAATCTTGTTCCGGAATAAGTGCAAGTCCAAGACTCCAACCTAAGTTCTGGAAATGAGGTACAAATGACTAATCCTTCACTAACCGTATCTAAAGTGGATCTTCCTATTGCAATTAGGAAAGGAACTAGAGAATGCACAAAGAAACCTGTGTACCCCCTTGCACAATTCTTGTCCTTTAAACACTTTTCCCCATCTCATAAAGCCTTCCTTGTGAGTTTAAACACCATTACCATTCCTAACACCTTATCAGAGGCTTTATCCAATAAAGAGTGGAAACAAGCTATGAATGTGGAGATGGAGGCATTAGAAAAGAATGGAACCTGGGAACTTGTGAGGTTACCAGAAGGGAAGAAACCCGTGGGGTGGAAATGGGTCTATGAAGGAAGTATCGAGCAGATGGATCTTTAGAAAGGTACAAGGCAAGGTTGGTTGCCAAGGGCTACACCCAGACTTACGGGATTGTCTATCTAGAGACATTTGCTCCAATTGCCAAAATGAATACTGTCAGAATCTTGTTATCTTTGACGACAAATTATGGCTGGGACTTGCAACAGTTTGACGTTAGAAATGCATTCCTACATGGTGAACTAGAAGAAGAAATTTATATGGAGGTTTCACCTGGTTATGGGAAGGTTTTAGCTACTAATACCGTATGCAAGTTAAAAAAGGGCCTTATATAGACTCAAACAGTCACCACAAGCATGGTTTGACAGATTTGCGCAAGTCATGATTGGTATGGGTTACAGACAAAGTCAAGGAGACCATACATTGTTTATCAAGCACTTATCGTCAGGAGGAGTCACGGCACCACTAGTCTATATTGATGATATTATAGTGACCGAAAATCAAGAAAAAGAGAAACAACATTTGAGTCGGTGCTTGGCCAAGGAATTCGAGATCAAGGCTTTGGGAAGATTAAAATACTTCCTCGCCATTGAAGTTGCTCACTCTTAACAAGGCATTTTCATCTCTCAACAAAAATATGTTACGGATCTCCTTAAAGAAACAGGAATGGCCGCATGTAAACCAGCAAGCACTCCAACAGATACCAACAGCAAACTCGGGATGCAGGAGAAGATGTTGCTGTAGATCGAGAGATGTATCAAAGACTAGTAGGAAGACTAATCTTCTTGTCTCATACAAGACCAGATATAGCATATGCAGTAAGTGTGATCAGCCAATTCATGCATAGTCCAAAGGAAGTCCACTTGCATGCAGCTCATCGTGTGCTACAATATTTAAAAGGGACGCCGGGGAGAGGCATTGTATTCAAAAGGAATGATGGACTGATACACCGATGCTGATTATGCAGGGTCAGTGGCAGATAGAAGGTCAACCACAGGATATTGCACCTTCCTTGGTGGCGATCTTGTGACGTGGAGGAGCAAGAAGCAGAATGTTGTGGCGCGGTCAAGTGCAGAAGCCGAGTTCCGTGCGATGGCGCCAGGAATATGTGAATTACTTTGGTTGAAGGTTATCCTAGAGGACTTGAACATTAAATGGGATGGACCAATGAGACTCTACTGTGACAACAAATCAACTATCAGCATAGCACACAACCCTGTTCAACATGACCGAACCAAGCACATTGAAATAGACAGGCACTTCATCAAAGAGAAGCTGGACAATAGGCTAATTTGTACACCATATGTATCAACACATGGTCAACTTGCTAATGTACTCACTAAAGGACTAAGCAGCTCAGCATTTCAAAATTGCATATCCAAGCTGGGAATGGAAAATGCCTATTCACCAGCTTGAGGGGGAGTAGAAAACCGTAAAATTAGAAGGATTTCTTGTAATTAAGTTGATCCTTAATTCTAGGAATAGTCAATCTCCTTAATTCTAGTTCTGATTTCTGTGAAGTTTGAAATCCCATAAATCAAGGGATTTATTCTAGGAAGTTTCCTACTTTGTAGATAGTAGCTGTGCATATATTGGTTGTAAAAATTCTGAGCAATTGATAGCAGAATTCATACAATTCAATCTCTATTTTTCATCAAATACAATGTGAACTGGACAAACAACATTGCCAAATAGATCTTTACATGCATGACCCTCTATTAGGCAACATATGTGATCCAGATGTCAGTTATGAGATGCTCGTCCCTACGAACTGAAAACTATACACCACATTGAGTGAGCACTTCATCAACAACCCTTCCTTTAGTACACTTAACAGATTCTTTCTAGAAGTACTGACCTTCTGCTCAGGTGGGCCAGTGAGCCTTGAGCTTTTGCTGCGTATATCCGAAGCTCCTTTCAGATCGGCATCTTTGTGGTCTGATCTATGAGGATCTTTGAAGCTCTCGTTAGTCCATTTTTGCCATCTACTACTCTTGAGTGTATTTAGACTACTATATTTTTTATGCTGACTATGAGAAAAATGACGTCTAAGTGCCAACAGAACCTCATCTGTAGTGCTCCTAATTTCAGACCCAAAAACACACGAATCCCACTGTTTTAGCCATAAAAGTACCTGAAAATGCAACAAAACAGAAGATTCGAAAACTATTGAAAAATTCAACAAACAGAAGCACTGGGGCCAAAAAAAAAGAGCTTTCGAAAAAATATACAATTACTGCAAGAAACTTGGAATAAAGTCTTGCCTCACGATTTGTCTGCTCATCACTAAGAAGCTCGCTAAAAGAATTTGGGGCATATTTATCCACCCAAAGTTTCTCCAGTATTATCGGCGCTCCTGGAAGCAGTTGATCTCTCGTTCCCTCTGAGCTTACAAGTAGAGCCTTCAAAAACACGATCATTGTAATGAGAAAGCTTGCATTACCAAACAAATACTTAATATACAAGACCATCATTTGGTAATGAGGGTAACACCCTTTCATATTGATAATCATATTAACTAAGGTCCATAGTTTCTTAGACAGGAAAAAAAGCTTATACATCTCGCCAAGAAAAATACCAAATGCAAACTGTCGTGAGATATACCAAATATAATACAACAGTGTAAAAGATATTTTGATATTTGATGGCACTTGATACTGAGCTTATTACAATGAAATACTAGACTGAATTCACTTTAGAATAGCATGTAGGACCTTAAGAATTGTATATCAATCTACTCTGCATGATCCGTTAATTAGGTTCTTTAGGTAATTCAGACAGAAAAGTAGACTCATTGAAGATGAAGTTTTTGTCTGGGTTTCACTCTGATATTTTATCAGTTGCGCCAATTTGAAAAGAAGTTTATCACCTGACCTTGCAATTCATCTTGCACCTAAAACTGAACTATTACCAACGTGAAGTTACTTCATGCAATAAGAAATATCTCCCGTTTTATTTTCTATAGTCTATGGGATTTATGTGAGCCGAGTTGTTTAGGTCAGTCTAAGACATTACAGAACATAAATCTACAATACCTATATAAAAAATCTCACATAAAACGGAATGATGCTGTGAGACCAATATCGTGCACACAGTTGACCAATCAGAGCAATAAAGGTAGAAAAATCTGATAACACAGGGTAAACTCCATATGGCATTGTTCGAAGTGTCAAGGGTAAAGTGGTCTTTTGGGTTTATTGGAGTTACTTATGTATAAATACTTCTGTACTCATTAATATCTCTTACCTTTTTCCCTTCTACATGGTATCAGAGCCTCGTTGATATCGAAACCTTACCTAGCCGTCAACCACCAACCAAACACTGTCCACCACCACCAGCCACTGCCGGAATCTTTCGATCTAGCGTCACCCAGCCTAGGCGACTCCAAATCAAGGGTCAACTTACATCACCCAACCCAAGCAACTCAAGACCCAGGCTCGGACAGACCCAGCGAGCCTTGCAGGGGGATCGCTCAGGCCGGCGAGCCTAGATTCAACATCGCCAGGCCCCCCGCAAGCTCAGATCCCGGCTCCGACAGCCCCAGCAAGTCTTGCAGGGGGGTTGCTCAAGCCAGTCAGCCTAGATCTGGCATCGCCTGGGTTTGAGTAGGTCTTGCAAGGCAAGATCCAGCATCAACGAGGCCTGGCATGATTTGCGAAGGTGTCATCCATCGTCGACGAGACACCCAGCCTCTCGGTTTTGACTCTGCATCCTCTTGGTTTTAACTTTGCGTCACTCACAGGCTCTCACACCCTCTGTTGTCTAATTATGACTCCACAGGTTTGATTCTCAGTGAATCAATGTTTGTTACAGCCTCTTGTTGCTTGATTATGGCCTCACAGTGTGGTTTTCTGATGGGTTGATGGGTATCAAGTTTCAAAGCAGAAGTGTTATGAGTGGTAAATTGTTCATTAGAATAGGTGGTTATTACTGATCTGTTTGTGGGAAGTTTCTGAACTGTTGGAACCACTGTGAAGCTAATTAGGTGAATTTTGGAGATTTTGGAATCGATTATTTGAAGATTTATTGGATACATGCGATATTTGTTAATATTTTGTGGAGTTTGTGAGTAGTTTTGAGAAGAATAATTGTGATGGCTGAGGTGATTTCTTTCTCGTTTAATCGAATCACTGATGAGAAACTTGAAGGTGCTGTTTGAAGAAAATTGTGAAGATTACTTTGATGGGCAGGAATCAACATAGGCACTTGACTAAGCCTAAGCCCACAAATGATGAGACTTGGGATGTTATTGATGCACAAATTCTTGGTCAAATGTTAAACTCTATGGACATGAATATAGTTGATTTAGTAATTCATGTTGATACAGTTAAAGAATTGTGGGAGTATTTGGATGTATTGTATTCAGGTCAAAATAACCTCTCACAGGTGTACGAGTTATCGCAGGAATTTCTTCGTTCTGAGAGGAAGGGGTGTCCTATCACTCTTTCACAGATGTATGAGTTATCGCAGAAATTTTATCATTTTGAGAGGAAGGGATGTCCTATCAAGTAGTACTTTGCTGATTTTAAGCGAATGTATGAGGAGTTGAATGATGTTCTTCCTATTTCGGCCAATGTTCAACAAATGCACCTTCAGAGAGAACATTGGTTGTAATAGGATTTCTAGGAGGTCTTGGCCCTGAATACGAAACTATCAAATCTCAAATTCTTGGAAGAGATACTATTGCATCACTCACAGATATGTTTGATCGGGTTCTTCGAGTATCTAGTGAGTCTTTTCAGGATTGCATATATGTTGTAGATAATTCAACCCTTACGTTATACTCCCACACTGATGGTGAAGTTGGGAGTGATAGAGGAAATCATGGAGGATCCGATGAATGTGGGGGTAAGATAGTGGTTATGTCTGAAGAAGAGTATCAGTCTCCAAGTTCACGGTCTACTTCTTCCACTGCTACTTTAGCACAGACAGGTAATTCTACTGCGTGTTTTTCAGCTACTTCTCGCCCTTGGGTCATTGATTCAGGGGCTTCTGATCACATGTCAGGTCTTTCAGGTATATTTTCCTCTCTTTCACCTTCTTCATCCACAGTTACATTAGCCAATGGTTCATCCGCCCATGTTAAAGGAGTTGGCACAGTTCATCCAACTCCCTCATTACCTTTGTCTTCAGTGCTTTACCTTTCACAATTTCCATTTAATCTCATGTCTGTCAGTAAGTTAACTAAAACCTTTCAGTGTTCAATAACATTTTATCCTGATTCTTGTATATTCTAGGATCTCGCTACGAAGAGGACAATCGATAAAGGACGTGAGGTAGGGGGGCTATATGTGCTTGAAGACTCAACTTCCTTTGCATGTTATGGTGTTTCGTCTTTGCATCATATCCATTGTCGCCTTGGTCATCCTTCTCTACAAAGTCTTCAACGATTAGATTCCCATTTTAAGTCTCTTTCTAGTTTAGATTGTGAATTATGCCAATTTGGCAAATTACATCGTGTCAATTATCCGCCTCGAGTCATTAAACGAGTAAAGTCTCCTTTTCCGTTAGTTCATTCAGATGTTTAGGGTCCATGTCCTGTGACTTCCCATTTGGGTTTTAGATATTTTGTTACTTCTTTTCCTTTTTTTTTTCTTTTTCAATAGATATGAAAAAGTAGTAATAAGAATGAGAGGTGTTACGCTTTTTATCATCCTGGCGTCGAGCTATTTTTCCGCAGGACCTCCGCGGGCTTTGAGTCAAGAGTTCAAGATTTCAAAATTGGAATATGCCTTAAATAACGCCCTTTTCATTCCTCTTCTTTTTCCCGTTGTTGATGACTATTCTAGAGTTACTTGGTTATATCTAACGAAAGATCGTTCGGAGTTGTTTTCTATATTTCGTACATTTATTCTTGAAATTTTTACGTAGTTTGATGTGCATGTTAAAGTTTTGCGTTCTGATAATGCTAAGGAGTATTTTTCTGCACCTTTTTTCTGATTTTATGACACAGCATGGTATAATTCATGAATCTTCCTGTCCTGATACACCACAGCAGAATGGTATTGCTGAAAAGAAGAATAGACATTTGTTGGAAGTTACTAGATCTATGTTATTTGAGATGAAGGTCCCAAAAATCTTTTGGTTTGTTGTTGTCTTGACTGCATGCTATCTCATTAATCGCATGCCTTCTTCTGTTTTGCGAGGTGGTATTCCTTTTTCCACTCTGTTTCCAAATCAGCCCCTATTTTCCTTACCACCTCGTGTTTTTGGTTGTGTTTGTTTCGTTCATGATCATCAACCCAGAGTATCAAAACTCGATCCACGGGCTAGGTTAGTCTCGTACTCAAAAGGGGTATCATTGCTATTCTTTATCACTAAAGAAGCACTTCATAACTGCTGATGTCTCATTTTTTGAATCCACTCCTTATCATGATGTTTCAATTAATGTATTTGAGTTGGATGAAGAATTCCATGTGACTACCATTAGATCAACTGTTCCGGTTGTTTCACCTGTATCTACACAAGAATCACGTCCTCTACAGGTTTATAGTCAGCGTCCTCGGGTTCATACACCCCCCTTTCCTCCTGTCACAACTGGGTCATCTTCCGTTCTAGATCCACCGTTAGTTAATCCTCTTGTAACAACTACTAATCTTGATCTCCCTATAACTCATCGTAAAGGTACACGTGCTTGTACTCAGCATTCTATTGCAAACTTTATTTCATACTCTTCTGTGTCTCCTTCTTTTCGAGCCTTTTTATCTATTATAAAGGGTAAAATAATATTTGTGGGTTTGTGGGTCTATTATATATGTAGTTCTCTCTGCTGAAGTAAATAATGTTTTGAATAGAAATACCTTTTTACATGGTATCAAAGCATCAAACCTAAATACCCACCGCCGTTAATCACCCACCACCGCCCTCCGCCACCATTGCCGACCACTGTCGTTGTCCACCGTCGAGGTCGCCCAAGTCAGGCGAAGCACACCATCGACCGTCGAAGTTGCCCAAACCAGGCGAAGCCAGATCTGGCGTCGTCCGGCGTCGGGTAGGTCGACGAGTCCTCAATCCAACGTCGCCCAGCGTCGGCTATGCTGGGGAAGCCCAAACCCATCGTCGTCGACGTCGGCTAGGCTAGAGATGCCAAGATTCATCGTCGCCTAGCCTGGCGAGTTCGGTATCTGGGCTCATCACCATCGCCATCCTCGTCGTCGCCGTCGTTGTCTTCTCCGCCGTCCTCTTCCTCATCTCCACTGGAAACCACGACTTCCTCCTCCTCGTCCTTCTCAACGTACTGTTTCTCTTCCTCCACGAGCTTCATCTTTCTTCGAAAAAAAAAAAGTCACTAGAAACTTTCTCGGGAAAATGTCCTTCGTCATCCTCTTCGAATGTTCTTTTTTGCCTTGCTCGCGTTCAATCTTCGCTTCTTTCCCTTGCAATTGAAGATCAAGGAAGCAGTTGGTGTACTGCGACCACACTTGCTTACTTCGATTAGCGCCGTCGATGCAGTTCATGGGTTGGAAGACATGAGAGAATTGGTGTCTGGTCCAAGTGTCTTCTTTGTGTGTGGATCTCTCTAGTGAATTGTTCCTGTGAGCTCTCTGTGACCTTTGGTTTTCCTTCTTTCTTCTTCAATTTGTTCTCAGGGGCTGTGAAGTCAGTAGAGTGGCATTATTGGAGAATTTTGTGTGAGAGGTTGAAAGGGAAGTATTGAGTTGGTAATCAGTAGTGTGGTGTAAGTCTAGTAGAAGTGTCTGAGTATGGCAAATAAGAACAAAGGAGTTGTTGTTGAGGTCGTAACTGCACCTAGTCGTTTGACAGCGGAGAAATTAGCTGGGGTCACCAACTTTCAGCATTGGAAAAGGATTGTAACGGTAGCATTAACGGGAAGAGAACAACAACACCATTTGACGGGTGAACGAACTGATAATGATACTAAGTGGAATACTATGGATGCTAGAATACTTGGACAGATGTGGAATTGTATGGAATCTCATGTGGTTGCGGTGGTTACACGTCACTACGGTTAAAGATTTGTGGGATTATTTGAATGTTCTCTATTATGGAGAAAACAATCTATCAAGGATCTATGAAGTTTCCCAGGAGTTCTCTAGAGCTGACAGAAAAGGTCGGCCCCTTAATCAATTTTTTGCTGATTTTAAACAAATGTACGAGGAACTTAATCTTCTTTTGCCAATTACTGCTGATGTTAAGAAAATGCGGGAGCAGCGAGAACAATTAGCCGTTATGGGTTTTTTGGGAGCACTAGGACCAGAGTTTGAAACAGTTCGATCACAAGTTCTTGGAGGAGACACTGTGGCCTCATTGACTGAGACCTCTTCTCGGGTCTCAAGAGTTTCGCGTGAATCATCTAGAGATACATCCTCCACAAGTGATAGCTCTGCATTGGCTATACACGGGAACCGCGATGGTGGTCGAGGTCGTGGTGTTGGTCGTAGGGGTCGTGGCTTTAGTAGTGGTAGTAGTGGTCGTGGATTTACAAGAGGCCAATCGCAGTCATACAGTAGTACCTCTGGTGATATAGGTAATAATACATCACCTGCACGAACCTGCCACTATTGTGGAATGCCTGGACATATCCGGCGCTTTTGTTATAAACTTCATGGACGGCCCTCCCAATCTACTGCTGTCAATGTGGTTAATGCAATGGAGTCTATTGTCTCTACTAATTCCTCTAATGGAGGAACATTGATCAGAATGTCCGAAGAAGAACTTGCTAGGTATAATCAGTTCTAAATATCTCAGCCAGTTTCCTCCTCTACAGCTACCTTCACTCAGACAAGTAATGCAACAGCGTCTCTCATCTACCTCTCGCTCTTGGATCATTGATTCAGGAGCGACTGATCACATGACGGGATCTTCAAGTATATTTTCCACCTTTCATGAGTCTGTCTAATGTCACATTAGCTGACGGCTCCATATCCACAGTAAAAGGCATAGGCTCAATCTCTTTAACGTCCTCCTTGTCTTTATCTTCTGTTATGTATCTTCCAAATTTTCCGTTTAACCTTTTGTCTGTCGATCGTTTTACCAAAGAATATAATTGTTCTGTAACTTTTTATCATGATTACTGTGTTTTTCAGGATTTGAAGACGACAAAGACGATTGGTAGAGGACGTTTTTCAAGGGGACTATGTGTTTGAAGATATTACTAGTGCCGCTTGTTCAGCAGTCTCTCCACATCAAGTTCATTGTCGCTTGAGACATCCCTCCTTAGGAAATTTGAAGAAGTTAGATTCACGTTTTCATTCTTTCTCTCGTATTGAGTGTGAGTCGTGCCAGTTTGGAAAACTACACCGTGTTAGTTGTAGTCAACGAGTCAATAAACAGGCTTCTCAGCCTTTTGCTCTAGTTCATTCTGATGTTTGGGGTTCATGTCCTGTCACTTCTAAGTTGGGTTTTAAGTAATTCGTTACTTTTGTAGATGACTATTCAAGAGCCACTTGGTTATATCTAATGAAAAGTCGTTCCGAGTTATTTTCTATTTTTTGTTCATTTATTAACGAAGTACAGACTCAGTTTTCTACTACAGTTCATATTCTTCGAAGTGATAATGCAAAAGAGTATTTTTCTAAGGAATTCTCTGATTTTATGATTCAACGGGGCATTCTTCATCAATCCTCTTGTTCGGATACACCACAACAAAATGGTGTCGCTAAAAGAAAGAATCGCCATTTGTTAGAAGTGACTCGATCTTTGATGTTTGAAATGAATACAGATAAATCCTTTTGGGCTGACGCAGTTTTGACTGCGTGTTATCTTATCAATCGCATGCCTTCCTCTATTCTTAAGGATGCGATTCCTCACTCTCTTTTTTTTCCTTCTGATCCCTTGTTTCATTTGCCACCTCGCATATTCGGTTGCGTCTGTTTTATTCGAGATCATTGTCCAGGACTTTCTAAACTTGATCCTCGATCTCTTAAATGCATTTTTGTGGGGTATTCTCGCACCCAAAAGGGTTATCGATGCTATTGTCCCTCTTTACTACTTCACTACTGCAGATGTCTCTTTATTTGAGTCTACTATTCATTCTAATATTCCAATGGTGCCTCCTACAGTGGATGATGATTCCTTGACATATGTTATTATGGAATCTTCATCCACTTCGGAATCTCCACCTCCTCATCCACCTATTCAGCATGTTTACAATAGACAGACTCGTCAACATGTGGAGCCCCTTGCAAACGTATCCCAACCTATCTCGTCTTCTTCGTCTTCGGAACCTGAGGTACGTCATTCTCATACTGATCTTGATATTCCTATTGCCCATCGCAAAGGAATTCGTAATTGTACGAAATACCCTATTGCCCAGTTTGTCTCCTATTCTGGTCTATCTACCTCTTGTCAGGCTCATCTAATGACCATTGATACACATCCTATTCCTACCACTGTTGCTGAAGCATTATCTAGTCCAGGCTGAAAGAAAGCTATGGAAGAGGAATTACTGGCACTGGACCAAAACCAAACTTGGGATATGGTTCCTTTACCTGCAGGGAAGACGGCCAATGGATGTAAGTGGGTATTTACCGTTAAGGTTAATCCTAACGGCTCCCTAGCTCCTCTCAAAGCTAGATTGGTTGCTAAAGGGTATGCACAGGTATATGGAGTTGATTATCATGATACATTTTCTCCTGTGGCTAAGATGACTTCTATTCATCTTTTACTTTCTTTGGTTGCTTCTGCTGGCTGGCCTATGTTTCAGCTCGATGTTTAAAATGCCTTTCTTCATGGAGAGTTATAGGAAGAGGTCTAAGTAGAGCAACCACCCGGTTTTGTTGCTCAGGGGGAGTCTAGTTATGTTTTGTGTCGCTTAAAAAAATCTTTATATGGATTGAAACAATCTCCCAGGGCGTGGTTTGGGAAGTTTTCTGAGGCGGTACTCTAGTTTGGACTCTATCAATGCGCTGGAGATCATTCAATGTTTTACCGGGTTTATGGAGCTGGTCGGATATTTCTCATATTATATGTGGATGATATTGTCATAACTGGAAATGATTCTGCAGGTATCAAGGAGCTGAAACTGTATCTGCAACAACAGTTTCATACAAAAGATTTGGGATATCTTAGATATTTCTTGGGTATTGAAGTGGCACGAGCAAAAAAAGGTATTCATATCTCTCAAAGGAAGTATATTCTGGATTTACTTACTGAGATAGGTATGCTAGGAGCTAAAACATTGGATGCACCAATAGAAGGTGGCTTGAAATTGATGGCAAATGGTGGTGAACTGTTAGATGATCCAGAAAGATATTGAAGACTTGTTGGAAAGCTAAATTATTTAACTATCACTCGGCCTGATATTTCCTTTTTAGTGAGTGTTGTGAGTCAGTTTATGTCTTCTCCTCGTACCTCACATTGGGATGTTGTAATCAGAATTCTGAGATACTTGAAGAAAGCCCCAGGTCGTGGTCTTGTTTATAGGGATCACGGTCATAGAAGAGTGGAAGCCTTCTCAGATGTCGATTGGGCAGGATCTCCTATGGATAGAGGATCTACATCAGGTTATTGCACATTTGTGAGAGGAAACCTAGTATCTTGGAGAAGTAAGAAACGAAGTGTTGTGGCTAGATCAAGTGCAAAATCAAAATACAGGGCTATGGGTCAAGCTACTTGTGAGTTAATTTGGATGCACCAGTTATTAGTTGAACTCAGATTCAAATATCCTGCACCAACGGAGTTGTGCGATAATCAAGCGGCTATCCATATTGCTTCTAATCCTGTATTCCATGAGCGTACCAAGCATATTGAAGTTGATTATCATCTTGTCCGTGAGAAGCTTCAAGCTAAGATTATCTCTACTAGTTACATTAGGACTGGTGAACTTGCTGATATTTTCACCAAATCTTTAGGAAGTAGTAGGGTTGAGTATATTTGTAATAAGCTAGGCATGCTTAATATCCATGCTCCAGCTTGAGGGGGAGTGTTATAAAGGGTAAAATAGTATTTGTGGGTTTGTGTGTTTATTATATATGTAGTTCTCTCTGTTGAATAAATAATGTTTAGAATAGAAATTCCTTTTTACATTATTTACTGTTGATCAATATACTATTCCCAAGTCTGTCTCTGAGGCATTACAAATTTCTGGCTGGAGGTCGACTATGGAAAAAGAATTACAGGCTTTACAAGTTAATCAAACTTAGGACTTGGTACCTCTTCCTTCAGGCAAAACTGCTATTGGTTGTAGATGAGTGTATGCTGTGAAAGTAAATCTTGATGGTTCTCTTGCTCGCTTAAAAGCGAGACTTGTTGCGAAAGGGTATGCTCAAGTATATGGGGTTGATTATCCGGATACTTTCTCTCCTGTTGCCAAGCTTACTTTTGTTCGTGTTTTGATCTCTCTTGCTGCCACCTATAATTAGCCTTTGCTACAGCTTGATGTCAAGAATGCGTTTTTGCATGGTACTCTACATGAAGAAGTTTATATGGAGCAACCTCCCAGGTTTGTTGCTCAGGGGAAATCTGGAGGAGGAATGGCTTGCAAACTAAAAAGATCTTTGTATGGGTTGAAGCAGTCTCCACGGGCATGGTTTGGAAGATTTTTTGATGCTATCCTTTCCTTTGGATTGTCTAGGTGTTGCAGTGATCATTCATTCTTTTATAGACATTTAAGGGAAGGAAAATTATTCTTGATTGTATATGTGGACGATATTATTATCACGGGAAATGATTCAATTGGTATAGCTGAACTAAAGATCTATCTTCAGAAACAGTTTCAGACAAAGGACCTAGGAAAATTGAAGTACTTCTTAGGAATTGAAGTGGCACAGTCGCAGAAAGGTATTGTTCTGTCACAACGAAAATATGTTCTTGATTTACTCACTGAGATTGGTATGCTGGGATCAAAGCCTCTTGATTCACCCATGGAATCAGGAGTTAAGCTGGTTGCTGAGGAGGGAGAGTTATTCGATAATCCTGAGAGATATAGAAGATTGGTAGGCAAACTGAATTATCTTACAGTTACTCGACTAGATATTGCCTTTCCAATTAGTGTGGTAAGCCAGTTTCTATCTTCTCCTCGTACTTCTCACTGGGATGTCGTAACTCGAATTTTAAGGTACTTGAAGAAGACTCCAGGAAAAGGGATTGTTTACAAAAATCATGATCATAGCAAAGTTGAAGGGTTTTCTTATGCTGATTGGGCAAGGTCTCCATATGACAGGAGATCCATTACAGGCTATTGTACTTTGGTTGGAGTAAACCTGGTGTCATGGAAGAGTAAGAAACAGTGTTGTTGCCCGTTCCATTGCTGAGTCAGAATATAGAGCCATGGCACGAGCTACATGTGAATTAGTGTGAAATCAGCAGTTGTTAACTGAGTTAGGCTTGAAAGCTTCAGTTCCTATACCTTCGTGGTGTGATAATAAGGCTGCAATGCATATAGCTTCCAACCCCGTATTTCATGAGAGAACAAAACATATTAAGATTGATTGTCATTTTATTCGAGAGAAATTGCAAAGTGGGATGATTCTTCCTAGTCATGTTAGAACTGGTGAACAACTCGCGGATATTTTTACTAAACCTTTGGGTTGTGGGAGGATAAAATATATTTGTAACAAGCTGGGCATAATTAATATCTATGCTCCAGCTTGAGGAGGAGTGTTAGAAGTGTCAAGGGTAAAGTGGTCTTTTGGGTTTATTGGGGTTACTTATGTATAAATACTTCTGTACTAAATAATATCTTTTACCTTTTTCCCTTCTACAGGCATCATTGAACTTTAATATATTTTCAAAACAAGTCATTAAGTTTGATTTCAGTGATCAATGTACTAAACTTTTTTTTTTTTTTTGGTTATTTGATGCACTATAAGAGGTTTTAGACCAATTACCTAAAGAAATTGTGACATTGATCATAGAACCTTCCTCTGGAGGCGAGGAACGTTTGCCAGCCCTCGTCTTCTTTCTTATTTTCTATTGGAATTTTTTAGTAGGGGTTGGATTAGGCACCACATCAGCACCCTCTTGTCACAAAGTTAGCATTTTCATTGAAAAAAAGTTGCACTCTGTCGATAATGCATCAGTTGCGATATATGAGAGCATACTACATCGGTTGATTTGAAAAATTTAATGATCTAACTGCATCGATTTTTCAGTGACCATCGATGAAATTTACTGATCATACATGCTGTTAGAGATATAAAGAGGGTAGAATGGTCTTTTGGTATCTAGGGTTTATCTTGTATATATATGTGTGGAATTTTATCAATAAAAATCATGTCATTCTCTCTCTTCTTTCACATGGTATCAGAGCTAAAACTATCGTCTCCATCTTCGTCACCTACGACTCTCCACACATACTAGAACCGAACCTATCAGAGCCGGCGACCCTCTTCCCGGCGTCGCCCAGGGTCAGCAACTCTCTTCCCGACGTCACCCAGGGCCGGCGACCATTCCCGGCGTCGTCCAAGCCCTGCACCTCTCTTCCTAAAAGTTGCCCAGACCCGGCGACCCTCTTCCTGGTGTCGTCCAGGCCCGACTTCTCCTTGTCTGACGTTGCCTTAAGTCATTTAGGCCGGGCGACTCATCTCTGGTGTCTTTTGACCAGATTCTGATCTCCTGATCAAGGAGTGACCTCCTCGTGGTTGAGGCGTGTTGCTGTTGAGGTGAGATCTTCTTGTGGATTTGAATGGGTGGTAGCTAGATATGAGGTAGAATGTTCTGTGTGAATTGGTGGCTCTGTGACGTTCGACCCCCTCTTTTTGGTTACTGAGTTGCTGTTAAGGATATTTGCTTGATGAGAACTCTTTGTTGCTGAGTTGTTTCAGTTTGGTTGTGGTGAATTCTGGTGTTGGATGTGGTGTTAGAATGGGAACGAATTGATGGTATTGGCTTTTGCTGAATTTGATGGTCTGATTGTGATATTTTGGGGTATTTCGTGGCTAAGTAGGTGAAATTTGGTGGAGTTTTGCTGTTTTTGTGTTTGGGTTATTAAGTTGTTGAGTTGATTTGAAGTGGTCATCCATCATAATGGATGATCCTCAGAAGAGTGGTACGGTCACAACTGAGATCCTTTCTGCTGCATCTTCTCGCATTACTGATAAGAAGCTTGAGGGTATTACCAATTTTCAGCAATGGAAACGGCTTGTTAAGTTCGTCTTGACCGGTAGAAATGAGCATACACACTTGACTGGAACTAAGCCTGCTGATGATACAACTTGGGATGTTATTGATTCACGTCTTATGGGTCAACTTTTGAATTATATGGAGAGTAACATACAAGCTTTGGTAATACACATTGATACAGTCAAGGAATTATGGGAGTATTTAGATGTATTATATTCTGGCTAGAATAATATCTCCAGGATATATGAACTTTCTTAAGAGTTTCATCGATGTGAGGTCAAAGAGCGTTCCATTGATCAATATTTTGCTAATTTTAATAAAATGTATAAAGAGTTGAATGCTCTTCTTCCTATTTCTTCTAATGTTGAACAAATGCGACTTCAAAGAGAGCAATTAGCTGTAATGAATTTTCTAGGTGGTCTTGGTCCGACATACGAGTCTATTTGGTCTCAGATTCTTGGAGGAGAGACTATTGCATCACTTAGGAATACCTATGCTAGAGTTCTTCGGGTATCACGTGGTTCTTCTCAGAGCACCACAGCTATGGTTGATAGTTCCATTCTTGTCTCTCATCATTGAACTGCTGGAGGTAGGGGTGATGAAGGAAATCATGGAGGATATAATGGTCGTGGTGGTCGAAGTATAGGAATAGGAACAGGTCCAGGACAAAGACCGCCTTATGGACAATCCCAAACTTCTACTGAGAGTTCAGGGATTATTCGAACTTGTCATTATTGTGGAAAACCTGGTCATATTCAGAAATTTTGCTATAAGTTACATGGTAGACTAGGACAACAACAGCAGTTTGCCAATGCTGCATCTGGCACCGACTCTTTCTCCCTACCACAGTCTTCTCAAGGCAATGTAGTGGTTATGTCTGATGAGGAATATGCACGGTACAACCAGTCTCAGATTTCATAGTCACAAGCTACTTCTTCTTCTTCCATTGCTACTCTAATCCAGACAGGTAATGCTACTGCCTGAGCCCTCGGCCACTAGCATGTTTTTGTCACACATGCAACAATCTTGAAAAATTAATTTGTCATAATAGCAGAATGAGAATGGAAGCACAAAGAGTTTTAAATAGCATGTTTTTCTCTATTATTCTTATTGTTTTATGTCTCAGTGTTAAGCCGTTTTGGTCAAGATGCAGCTTGGATCAAAGCCTGAAAACAACCAGAGGTCCAAAATAGGTGTTTTTATAACAGGGAACTGGGGTCAGGTGCATCGCCACAAGGCCGGGGCTACTGGCCAGAGGCCTGGAACAGGCAACCATTTCTATGGACTGCCTGAACCCTCGGCCACTAGCCCTGAAAAGCTAGTCCATTATGTGAACTTGACAAGCACATTTCCATGCCCGACCGTCAACCGAGTACCCAGTGGCAACGTGAACTTTCCCTATTTCGTGCTTTTAAGCCTTTTCCAAGTTAATTGCTGAATTACACATATGAGCCATCAAAGAGTGCTTTAGGGTTCTTTGTGTGACTTTTTGGTGAGCAAAGCACTGAGAGATTTTGTGAATTATAAAGAGGATTTGTGTCAAGGGCTGGTATTGAGAGACATGGATTTAAGCTTTAATCTCCATTGTACAAAGTCATTCGATTGTTACCTCCCGTGGACATAGATCACTCTAACAGAACCATTCAACTCCTGGTGTTGATTTCTCTTCTCTTTCTAGTGAACTACAGCAAATTTCCACATTTTTCAGAAGTCCGTATGTGTGACATGGCATGCTTTCTGTTAAGATGCATTTTAGCACTTGCACTAGCAGCAAACCCGAATAGCAGTTTTCAAATTCTAAATCTTGCCCCAACACTTCTACTTGCGTAAGGTTATTTGTGACATGGATACCTTGGTGAGTGCCTCCTTTTCGCATCTTTGTAGCAGAAGATTGACAGGTTCAGTGGTTAGGCCTGCAACATGATTCGGTGCTAACGTCATCAAAAATAAACTTTGACAACTTGTATAGAAAGAAAAAAATTCTGTCATTTATTACCATAGACCCTATATTATTAAGATTTCCTAGTACACAACATGCCTCAAGCTGAACATGAAAGCTTTCGTCATGTAGACAAAAATTTGCCTGTTAGAGCACATATTATGAATGTTGTAAAAACTAATCACAGTGAAGCTTGACAGCCTTGGAATTTTTCTCAATCCCAAGTCTAAAAGCCTAACAGTAATCTGGAGAGGAGTGGGGACAAGAAAGACTAGGAGCTTCTTGAGCGAATTAAATTTTCCATTTATTATTGTTACACCATCGCAACCTATTAGACAGACAAGATCAGTCATCTCTCTCCTTATCAGCTCCCATGCCTTCTCACAAGAGAACATCCCTGAGACTTCAACTCCAAGTAATCAGATCAACCATCCTCCAAGGCCACTTCAGGCATGAGCCAGCAAACTGAACTGGAGCTTCTGTCCATAATCAAAATAACCACCCAAACCAGGATTCACGAAACCACCAGCGAAAAATAAATCTGATCAATACTTGAGTTGGTTATGATGTACCACTGTTTAAAGACATTCTTAATTGAGGATTGTCCCTATCTTATGCTTAGCTGCACTGAGTATCCAATCCACATCACACGACATTTGCAAGTCAATCCTTTAGACTGACATGGCCCACGAATGAGTACAGCCAAGGGTAAACTGTAAGTTTATGAAGTCGGGGGTTGACGTATAGTTATGTTAAAGTGCAAAGTGCGCATGTAGTTCCCCCGAAGCATACTAATAGCATCTTCAGTTTAATCTTTCACAATGGGTGAGTTTGTTTTGCTGAAAATGAATGATTGGAAAAACATTTTCCTCTAAATAATTGCATCGCTTTCAAAATTAAACAAACAAAAAATATTGTCGTTAATCCCAAAAATGTTTAGACAAATTAATGTTGATAATGAAACATTTTTTATTGACTAATTATTTTAAGTGATACAAGCTATCATTTTTTGGAAAACATATTTCAAATTATTATTTTCAGTGAAACAAAGGAACCAAGATCCATGAATCAATACACACACGGATGCTGTTACATTTCTGGCAATGTTGCATATCTCGCCAGCTCTGATCTGTTACCTTATTGCAAAACCAAGACAGATCAAGGTGAGCTACATCCCTTACAACCTCAGCCACTGATTCCTTCACTTCAATCTACTTACTCAAATCACTTTGTGTTGCTTGATTGTATCTGGCATCATACCTCCTGTCAGATTCGGGACTGAGCTTATTTCGATTTTGGTAATCGGTCTCGGAAATAAATGACTAACTGTTGGAGTGAGCAATCCGAGGGTGAGTATCTCTTATCACTCTATCCGGAGCCAACTGAAACGAAATATGACTACCAAAATTGCATTGTACATCCAAAATAGGCTAAGAAGACATGATCCCAAGCAGACACTTGACTTGTTCCCCCGCTTCCAAGTCCATCACATGGGAAACGAAAACAAAGATTTGCTTTATCCGGTATCAAACGAGAGCTATGAGCAAATAGAACACCTTGACTCCAAAAAGAAGATAAAAAGGTAGGGGATTTATTGGTTGTCAAATGATACATAGTGCGATGCAGTCAAAACAAGGTATTTTTTCTACTACCAACTTGTTGGTGTAATCTCTAAAGACAAAAATAGATTTGACTCGACTAACGTGAAATTGGATACCAACACAAGCTCTTCCTCCTACATTATGTTCCTCAGCCATCCAAAAACCAGAAACACTAGCAATAATTACAAACAGGTAAGGCAAGAGGGCCAAAGGAAATTACCATCAGATCGAGCCCTTGCATCCAATTTCTTAGGCCGTGAATCAGTGTCAAACCTATAAATCTTCGCATAAACCCGGTCACCTCCGGGCGCCGTCACCGGGACACACTCACCATCAATCTGAGACGTGTACCGTGAAATGGAAACTTCCTCCGGCTCCAAAATCTCTTCCTCTCGAAGCTCTGCGTGACTAGTCTCCGGTGGAGGAGAGTAACGCAACCAATCCTCCTCCCCGTCGTCCTCATGGTCAGCAACTTTGCTCCGCTTCTTCTCAATCGAATCAGCAGCTTCCTCTCGGGAAGGGCGTTTGTGGTTTTCGAGCTGCTCTGCAATGGATTGCGGAGACTTGGGAGGCGGCGAGGTTCGATTGCCCCAAAAACTGCGCTCTTCTCCTTCTTCGTCTTCCTTGTCGCCTTTGGGAGGGGAAAGGTAGGGATCGGGTGGCTGGAGGTCCAGCGGGTACTCTTCGTGGAGGCGAGAGTGAGCTTCGAGCCACTCGAGCTCGTCTGGGAGAGGAATGTCCATGTCCGTGTCAATCGGTGGTTCCACAGCGGCGATATGTGGCGGTGCTCGAAGCGACGGAGAGAGAGAGAGAGAGCGGCTGACTGTGTGAGGGAAACGCAGCTCAGCAAAATGAGGGGCTTTTGGCGGGAAAAGAACGAAGGCTTAGTGGGACGCGCAAGGCTATCCCCGGAATTTAATAGCCGAAACCTGTGAAATATTGGAATTTAGTCATTGACATTCTACTTCCGCGGCTACTTCCAGTTCCGCACATAAGTTCGCGTACAGTAACACTCCAAAGAAATTGTTTCTATTTCGAAATTATTCTCAAAATAATTTCGAAATATATATCTTTGTCATATAATGGGATACATGTGTTTGACGAAATATTTTGCGTCATGTAACTGCCTTGACGCTTTGCTTGGGAACAATTCTTCGCAAATTGCCCTTTCTTGTTACAAATGTAGCATCAATCAGAATTCTTCTTTTTCTTGAAACCTGAAGAATGATACCATTTCTTTTTTCGAAGGAGCTTCCACTTGTCTTTTTTGGATCTACGTTTGCCAAAAGAAAACTTATCAAAGGAGAATTTCTTGAAGTACTTACGTTTTATGTTACCAACACAAGAGAGATCACTACAGTCTTTTGAGCATTTGATCTTCCAACGAGGATTGTCATAATTTTTTTCGAGTGAACGATTCTCCCGGAGATAACTCTTGAACACTTCTCTTCTGTGGCACATCTCTTCAATGGCAAGATGGACAGACTGTTGGATTTCTTCAAAATTGTCATATGTGATAATATTGTTATTGAGCTTCAGGGCTTTCTCAACAACTTAACTAATTTATTTGGGGATGGAAGCCAAGAAAAATGACTTGAGATTAGGATTAGAACCAAGCTGGTAGAAGAGCTTGATCATTTCTCTAATGTATTATCTGTCAAAGATAAACCTTCACCTGATACACTCTTTGCTCTTCGAACATACTCCTTAGACTTTGATGATTCCCCTGGTGATATCTTTGCATTCTTCCATGATACTATCTCTGATTTCTTCCATGACCAACCTATTTTCCACTCTCCATATATTCACATCCAAATCCACACTTCAAAAGATGATAAACTCATCCAAGCCATTGCTCTCATTGATACCGATGCAGTAGCATCTTTCATGGATGTAAAAGTACTCCCAAAAAAATTAAATTCTGAATGCCTTATACACGGTATTTTCATTCTGCTTCTGGTGATACTTTTACCACAAAATTCCGCAGCAAAACCATCACACTCTAAATCTTCCCGGATTGTTCCATATCCACAAAAATACTTGGTTCTAATTCCCTAGATAAAGATGCCAAAGATCTCTAAAACACTCTTTCCTCTTCAGCAAATATTGAAAAAAGATGCTTCCCCATGGACCAAAGCAGACACAAGTTGTGGCCTATCTCAAAGAAATTTTGCAGCATCTTTCCCCCTTTGCAAATCCCTTTTAAATGGCAAGAGAATTTTGCAAACAGATGCTAGCGATAAATATTGAGCAGCTATTCTCCTTGAAGAAATCAAAGACAAGCGATTCATTTATACTTACAAAAGTGGAAGATTCACCTCTGCAAAAATGCATTATCACTCCACTTTTAAGGAGATCTTTGCAGTCAAATATGGCACAAGAAGTTTGAATATCACCTTATTGGGCATCACTTTCTGGTAGAAATGGATGTCTTCATTTCCCCATATACTCAAATTCAAGCATAAACAGATTTTTCATCCTTAGCTATTAAGGTGAGCCGAATGGTTCTCGAAATATTCTTTTGATGCCAAATACATAGCAGGCAAAAAGAATGTTCTTGCAGATTTCCTGTCCAGACTCAAGCAGCCGGTTGAATTCATCAACATGTATATTCGCAAAAACCCTCTACACCCTCTTACCTTTCGAACTCAAAATATACGAGAAAGCCAATGGAATTCTCATACTTATCCCCCAGAAGTACCTCAGCAGATTGAGCAAAATGTCTTGTTTCATAATATGTATTACCATATGTGGAATTATCAACATTGGATTTTCGGAGATTATGGTGAATTAATATTACATCCACGAGGTCTTGATCCTGACTACCCCTTCGTCCGATTGCTTCAGTGGTCTCCTAATCATGAGTTTCATCAAGAACTCAAATGATTTTTCTGGTTCTTGTTTAACCTCCATACGGTTGCCATTAAATTCCCTACAAACAAGATTATTAAGGTTCTCTCTAATGCCTTAATGGGAAATTTCTCTAACCAGAAAGCTCTAACTAAGATGCTCACATGGTTTCAACCATTGCAAGCATGGCGTCAAATCTTCATTGAGCAACGACACATTGGGTGTCCTGAGCCAGAAAGACACATAGTTGTTCTCTTCCACAGACCATGGCATTACACAAGACCTACTGGAGAACGACAACCAGATGTATTATCTTCGAGCGTAACAACATTCAAGCCAAATATGCACGCACAAAAGGCTCATGTCCTCAAAACTTTACCTAGGTCCATGTTCCCTTTTAAATATGAGTTACGAGAGCTTCAGTGGGTTTTGTTTTAAGAAAACCAAATTATTCCATTGGAGATTTGGCCTTATTCTTCCACAAATTTTTCATGGGATAGACCCAAGATCCATCCGTTAACTCTTGAGGCACTTGAAGAATATCAAAGGAATCAGCCAAGCTCTTCAATGTATATTGATGACCCTTGGGGAGGACCATTATCGTAGGATCCTTATCCTACACAGGATATCGCATCTAGTACTCAAGATCAACTATCCAGCTCCACGTGGCCTCAACTCCAATTATGGCCTCAGCCTCAGATGCCATCCAGCTCTACTCAAGATCCTCGACAAGATCCACGAGACCTAGTCACCATGGAAGATATATTATCCCGAGAAAGGCACGCGGCAGAACAAGAATATAGTCCCTCACTATTTGAAGACCCGGACATCAGACTATCTCAACTCGAAGAACAGTGGTACTTGAATAAATACAAAAGAGATAAGGATGACCCAGACAGTTCCGACTCTGACGATGCTAATTACCACGCAAACCCAAATCGTCGTCGGCTTTGAATCACTCACTTGCTCAGACTTCACGTGTGTAATAAAGTATCATTGTGCTAAAGTCTTCAGTTGTGTCAAAGTCTTAAGTATTGAATAACTGAGTTTTCTACAGGTTTTCGAAGACTTTTCAAAAAAGTACTGTGGCAAGTTATTGTTCATCACTGTAGTAGTACTGTAGCACTGTTGGGTACTGTAGCAGCATTGTTCATCCGAAGACTTTTTTTAATTTTTCGGACGAATCTACGTATTTGACGTCTGTTCAATCTGTATGCCTATAAAAGGCCCCCAAATATATTATAATTGGCAGAACTCGCCATATATGAAATATCAGTATGTTTCCTATAAACTATGAGTTTCTAAGTTTCCTTTCTTTTTCCTTCCTAAAAGCATGGTTATTTAGGTACCCTCCTCTTGATCCAGTCATACGATTGGTTTGGTCAGTATGTTCTTCACTTGCTACTATGTGGAACCTTTAAATCATAAATTTATGACACCTTAAGAGTTGAGCTTCAAGAATGAGTTTGAACGAGCAAAAAGGCAGTCCAAATCTTGGAGATAATTGACAATGCCAAGGAAAGTCTAGATTTGGGTAATTGTCAAATTCTCAGAGGAAATTTTTGAAGTTCTTATGCAAGGTGAGGTCTTGGGCAATAGGTGACTTCTTTCAAATGCATGCCTAAGAACTCGATCTCTTTTTGAGAAAGAATAATTTTCTTCTAGGAAAGCATGATTCCATGTTTCTGGACTATGTCAACAAACTAGGAAAGCAATTTGTGTTGGGATTCTTCATCAGGACTATAAAGGAGAATGTCATCAATGTAAATCTAGGCATGTGGGAGAACAGATTGGAAAATTCTACACATGGCTTTCTGAAAAATGAATGGGGTTGTTTTAAGACCAAAAGGGACAACTATCCATTGAAAATGCTGATTTGGGATGCAAAAACCAATTTTAGGACGGTCATCGGGATGAATTTCAATTTACAAAAAACCTACTTTTAGATCAAACTTTGAATAGATTTTAGCCTGGGCTAGGCTACCAAACAAATAGTTTTTGTGAAACAAAGGGAATTTGTCATCTTGAAGGAATTTACTCAAGGGTTGGTAATTGATCATCAATCTGAGCTTACCGCGATTCTATTATGCTCTCTTGTTCACATAAAAGGCTTTGCAAGCCCAATGTGAATCAGAGGGTTTAATCAGGCCTTAAGAGAGTAGCTCAGCACATTCTTTATAGGCCAAAGCAAGATGTTTAGGATTCATACCAGAATGACTGGCTTTTGTGGAGTTCACATCTTTGTTTTTCTTTTAAATGGGAGCTTGACAAAAAAGTCAGGATTTTTCTAAAGGGGGTTTGAACATATTTGGATAAACTAGGAATGAGACTCAGAGTAACATGATAAAAGACTTTGGGTAATTGGATCAAGGATTTCTGGTTGGATAATAAAAAGTCTCTGAATATCCACATATTCAAGGAACTAGTCACCAAACTGTAAACTATTGGGTTTAATCCTTAGATGGGAGAGCTGGGCTAGAACATCCCAACCAATGATAAGGTCAAGATTCCGCATGAGTTTCCTACTTAGTGGGGCTCAACAGGTTTGGAGCCATCAGATCAGCCTTGTCTTTGCATGGACGAAAAGGCTTGCCAGTTGTCGCGCGAGTTGCTCTTCTTGATACTCGCTTTTTGGAATGTCAGCATGCTTGCATCGGCACAGTTCAGACTACTCTGAACGCAGGCACTATCTTTATTACTCTATTCCCAAATTTCAACATGGCCTTGGCAGATCCCAACCTTCTTTTTGCTCTAAAGGTCCAGTTACAGATCATTGGTGCTCCTCAAACCACCTTTGCTATAATTGCTACTCTTTACTACTATATGGTATATAGAGTGCAAAATTACGCCATTGATCTTAACCTTCTCAGTGCCGAAGATGCTTTGCTTATCTCTGTTGACAATAACCAACTCTAGTGGAATTTGTCTTGAATTGGCAGACAGGGAATGCTCTAGACCAAAATATAGCCATCAACTCAGTTTCTACTCGTCTTGATTGGGTAGACCATGCTACATTTGTCTCAAAGAAGATGTTTGAAGATTTTCAGAAAAGGCTCCATTTGATGGAAACAAAGCAGATCCCTACCAGTCATTATCTGGAAGACCAAACTCCTGAGTTTGAGAAGCTCAGACGCCAGGTCCAGATACAACAAAAACAACAGGCTCTCTTAGAACAAAGAAATCTACATCTTTTAGATTCGTTCTTTTTCCCAACAGCAGCACCAAAATCAACATCCTTCTTCTCGTCCAGCTCTTTAGATCCTAGCTCTTTTGCAGTTGTCCTTAGCACAACACCACCTCCTCCAAAGACGAATTTACTATCTCTTTGGGATCGTCTTAAGAAGCTAGATCAAGAGAAAAAAGAAAAAGGCAAACAGACCACTCTTTCACCTCCATCGGCCCCACAAGAACAATCTCCTTCGTCATCCCCACCTCACAAACCTTCCCATTCATATATGGTTTCTAATCCCATGGAAAATTTCCTTAGAAATCAAGTCCCTACCATCTCTACAGTGGAACCCATAAATCCTTCACTTCCAGCTACCCCTTAAGTATCCATAAGTGACTCTTCTCCCGTTCCTGATACCGAGTCTTTTGACTCTAGTTCTCCGTCTGTCATAGCAGACATTATGATGGAAGATCCAGCATAGCCAATCATTGATAAAGAAATGAAAGACCATCCTTAGGGAGAACATCCATTTCTATCTCCACAGCACTGCCATGACCCATCATCCTCAAAAACCTATTCATCCAATTTCTTCACTTTGGATGATATTCCTTACCACAAATGGGCTGAAAGATTCCAAGAGTTTCATACTTGGTTGATTACCAGGAACCTTAAAGAACACAGTACCTATGATGTTCTCCTTAAATTTGTCATCCGATTCACTTGTTCCTGAAAGATTTGTGGAAGTTAGCCTTAGAAAAAGACCAACTCCAGTTCTTAACTATGTCATTTGATGAAGCCATTTAGCTTATTCATCTCGTAAAAAAATATTCCAAAATTATTTTGGAGAACACTTTTGTTCCTAGGAACACTTTTGAAGAAATAAAAAAAAACCTTATTTATGGGTTTTGGAGCACTTTTGGAATCACTACCCATTGTCGCCGACGCAACCACCACTCACTGGCCACCGTCTCCGCAGGTCGCTTACTGCCGCCTCTGCTGGTCGCCGGCTATCCGGCCTGTGCCGGCCGCGAAAAAAAGTGTTTTATGATTTTTGAGAACAGAAATGTGTTTGGCAACTACGTAAAATTTCTGTTCCTGAAATAAAACAAAAAAGAAACTTATTTTTTTCATTTAATTAAGGAAATTATATATATTAAAATTAAGATATCTTTATCTTTTTAACTTACTAAATCAAATTAAATCTCATTTGTTCAATTTATTGTATCACATTAGACCAATATATGCATAAATAATTTATGGATAATTTATCAAATTACAATATGGACGAGATCAATTATAAAAAAAAAAATTGAAAGAGAACATGATTTGCGATTGGACAATGAGAACATCAAATATGCTTTCTATAGATAGCAAAAAAACTACAATTATAAGTCATGCATAAATGCTTTTCAATAGTTAAAAATATGATTTCCTTGAAGCGGGGACCCGTAGAAATATATTAATTGCACTTCGAGTGAAACCGAATACTAAAATAAACAAAATTATGTATTTAGGAGCTTTTAGTCCAATTGTGCAATTTTTTTAAACATGTGGACTAAAATGAGATGGAGAGTATCAAAATCTCATTTTATTACTCTAAAGTAAAAAAGTTTGTCTAAAATGATTTAAAATGAAATTTTTTAGTCAATTTAGGATTATTCTCAATGAAGAGGCATGTAGTTCCAAACTGAATTTTTAAAAATTTAAGAGGACAAAATTAAAAGTGAATTAAAATAAAAAATATATTTTTTTCGCATTTTTTTACCACGAATACTATTTTTCCTGATTTTTGGATATTTTTATAATTAAAATAAATCCGAAAAATGTCAAAAATTAAGAAAGCAATTGTTAAAAATTGGTTTCTAAGGCTTGGCCAAAGTTTACAAGACTGATTTTGTAATTTTATGAATTATTTTGATATTTTCAATTTTTTTAAATAAAATGATAAAAAATTGGGTGTCAACAGCATAGAAGAACAAAAGAGAAGTGTTAAAAAAAATCCAATTGTTTCTAAAAATGTTCCTAATGTGTTTCTAAAAAGTGTTCCAGAAATACATAAGCAAGTTTTTTACTTTTTATTTCTAATTTAAAAGTGTTTATGTTTCTCAAAAGAGTTCCAAAACATTTCGGAACATTTTATTAAAAAATGAGTTTCTGTTCCAAAAGTGTTCCCGGAACACTTTTGGAACAGAAATACTTTCCCTAGAGTGTTAGACTGAGTATGGTACTCTCTAAAAAAAGTGTTTCTATTTCCAAAGTGTTCCGAGAACACTTTGAGAACAGAAATGCGCATGGTAAAAAAGTGTTCTTAAAGTGTTCCGGGAACACTTTTGAGAAACAGAAACACTTTTAGTGCAGAAATAAAAACCAAAAAAAAATTGCTTCTGTGTTCTTAGAACAATTTTTAGAAACAATTGAGAACAAATTTTTTTAAACACACTTTCTTCTCTTTTGTTCTTACATGATGTTGACATATGATTTTTTATTATTTTATTTTATAAAATTAATTAAAAATGCCAAAAAATTCATAAAATTACAAAATTAACCTTGAAAGCTTTAGCCTAGCCTTAGGAACCAATTTTGAACAAATTTTTTTTGTTATTTTTGACATTATTTATTTATTTAATTATAAAAATAGCCAAAAATCAGGAAAAATAGTATTCGTGGTCAGAAAAATGCGCAAAAATAGTGTATATTTTTATTTTACTTTTTTTTTCATTTTGGCCTCTTAAAAATTTAAAAATTCAGTTTGGGACCACATGACTGTTGAACGTAATCATAAATTGACTAAAAATTTTCATTTTAAATCATTTTAGCCAAATTTTTTACTTTTAAAGTCATGACATAAGATTTTAATATCTTGTATCTCATTTCAGTCCTCATATTTGGAAAAATTGCACAATTTGACTAAAAGGATCTAAATGCACAAATATTTTGTATTCTAGTTCTCAGTTTTACTCAAAGTGCAATTAATATTTTTTTAAGGTTCCCCGTTTAAAGGTAATCATATTTTTAACTACTTGAAAATATTTATGTGTGACTCATAATTGTAATTTTTTCTATCCATAGAAAACATATTTTATGCTCTCGTTGTCCAATTTCAATTCAGTTTTTCTTTCAATTTTTTAATAGTTGATCTCGTCTATGTTGTAATTTGATAAATTGTGCATAAATTACTTATACATATATTGGTCTAATTTTATTTAGTAAATTGAAAAAATGATATTTTATTCAGTAAGTTAAAAATATAAAGATATCTTGATTTTATTATAAATATTCCCCTTAATCAAATGAAAAAATTAGAAAGAATTTTTTTATTGTTACCAAACACGTTTCTTTTCTCTTTCTTTTTTTCTAAATTTCGGGAACAAAAACTTTATGCAGTTACCAAACGTGTTTATGTTCTTTTTTTGTTCTGAGAAAAGATTTTTTGCAGTTACCAAATACGTTTTTGTTCCGAAAAATCGTTACCGAGAACAGAAACAGAAAAAAGTATTTCTGTTCCAAAAGTTTTTCCGGGAACAGAAACGTTACCATACATAGCCTTAAAGCCTGTATGGCATTAACACTCTAGGGAAAGTGTTCTGTTCCGAAAATATTTCGGGAACACTTTTGGAACAAAAACACTTATGGTAAAAAAATGTTTCAAAATTGTTCCGGAGAACACTTTTGAAGAAATAAAAAATAACTTGCTTATGGGTTTTGGAATATTTTGGAACCACTAACCGCCGCCGCCGATGTAGCCACCACCAGCCGGCCTTCATCGCCGCCAGCTGTCACCTCTAGTCGCCAGATGCAGAAAAAGGTTTTTTTTTTTACTTACTAAACGCGTTTCTATTCTCGAAAATCGTAGCTGGGAACAAAAACACAAAATAATATTTATGTTTCAAATATGTTCCCAAGAATAGAAACGTTACCATACACAATCTAATATTGTTGCGAGCACATCTTTTTCATCAAAGAGACGAAATTACCCTCATGTAAAATCGCCTCTGCTTCTACATATTATGGACACACGGTAAGAGAAGTGGATTTTTGGGATGGGGCCCACCATTTAGGATTTTATCTCATGTTACGCAGAACACGACAAAATACGACACGACACGACACGTCGATACATGAATTCTCAAAAAATAGAGAATTTCAACACACTGGGACATGTCATATATTTTATGTATATTTTTATATGTACACGATAAATTATTATTTTTATGATTTTTATATGCATATTTTATGTATATTATTATTTTTATGATTTCAATAACTCACCTCAGTACATTCAACACTATTTCAGAACTATAAAATTTTAATTATTACCAACACCACAGTGTCCAAAACAGAGACAGAGCAATAGAGAGTCGACAAGCTGAGGCGCGAGCGGAGGAGGGGAAGCTAAGGAGGGTGATACCTTGAGGTGAGCGAGCAGAGCTAAGGCGCGAGCAAAATCCGGCAAGAGGAGGGGGAGCCGAGGCGAGTCATGAGAGGTCTAAAGGGGCGAGTCGCGAGGGGAGTCAGCGAGAGGGGAGCCTTCGTGATGGGAGCCGGTGACTGCGAGAGGCGAGTCACAAGAGGGAGAGGGAGAGGCAAGTCACGAGAGAGAGGTTTTGGAAATTAAGTCAAAAGGTTGGGTTATTATTATTATTTTTGCCTCTGGACAAGCTCGCTCAAAAAAAAAAAAAAAAAAACTGGACTCGCGAGTCGAGCATGTGTCCATGTCCGACACTCAAAAAAATTTGAGAAGTGCTTCTCCGTGTAACAGAGGTTTTATGAGGCGCGTGAGAGAGCAAACATTGCCTGAGAAAACCGAAAAAAGAAAAAAGAATGATTGTTGGAAGTTATGATCGAGGGCCTTTTGAGTGCTTTTTCTATCATATGATAAAAAATTTACCAATTTACTTATATTTTTTTAAAAAATCACCGGTATAAGGCATGTGCGCCTCGCGCACCTCTATAGAGGCGCACATCTTCATTTTTTTTTCTTTTTTTAGCTACATATTTTATTTTTAATTTTCAATTATTTTTTATTTTATAATAACTTTTATTTATATCGTTTGTATTTATACAACTTTATAAATATATTTTTTCTTTTTAGACCTTCATTTTATAGCGTAATTACTAATAATTAATTTAAAATTTATGAATACATATAATTAATAAATAATTTAATATTTATATAATTAATTTATATAGTGTGTGAATAATTAATAGATATAGATAAAATAATACATAAAATTGGTAAGATACATAAAGATGAACTATCCAGATTAAATGGAAATACAATAGTAGATAACAAGCCATGGATTGAAAAAAAAAACATCCGACAAATAAAGAGTGCAATACTAAATTATTCACATGTTAAATAAACAGTATAAGATCCATCAATTTTATCTATTATTCTATCTATATTTATTAATTATTCACATAATTAAAAAATTAATTACATAAATATTAAATTATTTATTAATTATATGTCTTCATAAATTTTAAATTAATTATTAATAATTATGTTATAAAAAGAAAGTTTAAAAAATTTATATTTATAAAGTTGCATAAATATAAACGTTATTATAAATATAAAATGAAAAAATATATATAAATAAAAATAAAATATATCGCTTAAAAGAGAAAAAAAATGAAGGCGCACATCTTCATTTTGCGCCTCCCATAGAGATGTAGATGCCCTATATCGGTAATTTTTATTAAAAAAATTACGTAAATTGGTAATTTATTACCATATAATAGAAAAAAAGCCCACAATTTGATCTCTTCACTGATAAAGCTATCAATTAGACGGTAGCGCCCACACAACCAAAGTAATTAGCGCATGCGCAAAACTAAGTAATCAAGACGGCCATATATATAAACATGTGCATGATATATAATGGAAATATACGCCCATTAGGGGCTAAATTGGCTAATTGCCTCAATAGCAATAATTGATTGCAATCGATTAATTTTGTTTCCTATTCTAAGAGAGAGAGAGGAGTTACTCTCTTCAACCAACAGAACGTAGGTCGTTCTCATGAATGGTAAGACAAATTCTCCCAAAAACTCTATGGAAAAGCTCTCTCTCGAAGAACAACCGATCAAGGGATTGGATTGTTCTCGTCATCTACAAAGAGGCTCTTAATCTGTGACTATCGGGGTATGTTCGTTTTACATTATATACCTTAACGACCAGTGATTCAAGTTTGATCCTAAGGTTTGATGATCCAGTACACGACGGTTTGATTGACGCATGGCTGCAATCCGCACTTCGTGTTTATGGTTATGTGGATCTATTTTATTTCGCTTTGTTTATAGATCTTGATTAGCAAGTTTGTATGAAATTCCCATCAGTGGTATCAGAGCGAAGTGTTCTTGTTTCCTGATTGTTTGAGTTTCGTGGTCGAATTGGCATGAAAAACGGTTTTTCTATTGTTACTATTCACGGCCTACTCCTGATTTTTTGTGCAATAAAAAAGTGTTTAGGATGCATGATTGGAACGGGCTCGACGAGACGAGAATTTTGAGTGTTTGCCCTTTGGGAGGCGACATCTGGAGTGGCCGCACGGGCGCCACGGGATTAGTTCCCGACACAGCAGCGAATCGACAGCTTTTCATGAAATTTCGCTCAACGAAAATGCAATGTAAATATACCCATAGACTCGTATTGCCAATACGAGCATTTTGAGGGGTCAACCACTGCCAATGGCCACCGGAGGAGACCACATGCACCACACGCGCCGGCTGGACTGGTTCAACTAGCGTCCACAAGCCACATGCATTATATGTGGAAAAACTATCGCCCACGCGGATGACATCAGTGCGTGCAATGCACATGCTCCAACCAGCGCTCTTATCCATCACTTAAAGTTTTGCTTTCCCTTCGTCCCTTTCATCTATCTATTTTGGCTACATGGCAAGGTAGATGCCATAGTAGGTCTAAAGGGTATAACGAGTAAAAGAGTTCTCCCACTGCTAGCATTTCCTATTCATATTTCGTAAAGCTAACTAGACTCAAATTCCCTTGTTGCGGTTACCCAAATTTGCGCAAATGTGTCTACACCTCCCAAATTGACTTTACGAGGAATCCATTCCACTCGAGTTCATTTTATGCCGCTGGGGAAAGACAGCGCGGCCCCTTCTCGAGAAAGGGGAGTGGGGGTCAAACAAGCTCTTTCTGCAGAGGGGGCCCACAATTGGCTTCCTACCTTGAAGGGAAGTTTCGCTCCGGAATTGACAAGTGTACAGCCTCATCCCATAACAAAAGTAAATATTCGGTTACCAAATTATGGTATAAGGCTTAAGTACACTTGGAGTGCCATAAGTTGTGTACGGCGATCAGTTTAGTATCAAAACTTTCAAATCGATCAGTTTATTGCCAAAACTTTCAAATCGATCAGTTTATTACTAATTTTTCGTAACTTCGATTACTTAAGTGCTAATATCGGAGAAAATCGTGCACTTCAGTGCCATTCCGGCAAAAATCCGGCCAAAGTTCGGCGAAATGAATTATGTGGACATTATAATTGATTTTTATTATCTAACATGGCAAATTTTTGGAAGTTGCTGCACGATGGAATGCCGACGTGGCTTAAACGTTGAGCACAAGAGTAAAATAGTGTCGTTTTTAATGTATAGTAAACGACGTCGCTACCATCTTCTTCAAAGTCTCATGTGAAAAGAAGGAAGTATCGAAGAGACTAGCAAAAATCCAAAGTCACGATCATCATTCGTGGGGTCAGAGGGTGAGGTCGTCGTCGTCGTCACGAGGTATGCCTTCCACGTTCACTGTCCCTCTGTCAAAGTGAAACTCGAGCCGAAATTAGGGAAAAATATGGTGAAATTAGGGTTCCGAGTGGACAATTAGGGTTACGGGCCAAAATGGGCGAATATGGTAAAACAAAGGCTCGAAATTGACGCATTAAGCACGTGTACTACTTTAATAACAGATTGCTTTCATCAGTTTGTTGACAAAGGAAAATAGTGGCCCCCAAGGTGCCAGGTCCTTTTCAAATATTATTTTTCCTTTTTTGCATCTAAAAGGTGCACTTGTTTAATCACACCTTTGACGCCGTTTGCATTGTAAATTGATTTTTACTTGCTAGGAAGTAGTGAATTAAATGTTATGGGGACCTCAAAATGTAGAATCTGAAACACTATGCACATTGACTATCCTGTTGCTTTGTTCATACTAGATGACAAGTTATGAGTCTTTAATCAAATAGTAGGCATGTGGAGACCTCCACGTGCATTTGTTGACAGTGGTCCCAAAAGCTAATACCTTTATTTGTTTTTTTTAATATTTTCGTACAGGTATGGACAATAATATTGTTGCGGTCATTATTTGTTATGGCGAAAATTTTGTCAATGGCATTGAGGAGTGGGACTACGAAGGTGGAAATGAAGGAATAATTTTCGTCGATGTCAGGACATCGTCGTATGTTTCGTTCGTGAGGGAAATATTGAACTTATACAACTGCAAAGTAGGTAAATTACTCTATTGTCTTCCTGGGAAGGGTTTGAAGGATGGACTGAGAGAGTTGGGAGATGGTAATGGGTTTAAAGATGTGATTTATCACTATCTTCATGGCAACGAAGCGAAAGTTTATGTAGACAGTGATAGCGATGATGTTGGGGATAAAGATAGGGCTGAAACAAGAGAAGTAGGCATTGGTTCCACATCCATGGAGGTGAAACTATTGTACAAGGGAATGAGGAATGGACAGATAGAGAGGATTGGGCTAATAGGCAGCATCTTGGGGAGGGGGAGGACAATGAGGAGAGGGAGGACAAGGAGGAAGGAGGAGTAAATACATATGATGATCAGATCACTGGATTAGAATGGGATGTTTCAGAATCCAATGATGACGACGATGATGCTGAAGTTATGGAAAATATCAGCTTCGTAGGAAACGACGATGACAATGAGGAGCTGCAACGATCAAGGAAATTCTGCAAGGAATTTGAGAGGAGAAAATGTGTGGGATTTGTAGACGTAGAGGGAGGTGAAGCAATAAATATAGGAGAACCTATACCTGCTACAGCTACTGGTTCTACTATAGCTACTGGCAACAATGAGGACATTTGCAGTGACGAATGGGTTGGTACTTCTGATGATGATCCTGAACAAGAAGGAAAAGTTGCAGTTGTGCGTAGACGGAAAAGTAAGTACCCTTCCTATGATCCAACTGTAGGGAGTCCTGTTTTGATGCTTGGTATGAAATTTGAGGATGCGAAACAGTTTAAAGATGCAATCCTGAAGAGGTCCATTGCTGATCAGAGGAGTCTAGAATTTATTCGCAATACAAAGGAGCATGTAAGAGCTAGGTGTCTACTACGTAATTGTGGATGGAAGATCTACGCATCACTAAACAAGAGGAGTGGGTCATTCCAAATTAGATCATTTCAGGAGGAACATACGTGTGCAATTGTTTTTTACAACAAAAGGATAACAAGTAAGTGGCTGTCACAGTAGTTCTTCAACACGATCAAGACGATGCCGGAGATTAGAAGTCCTTACTTGAAGCAATTGGTGAGAGAGCAGATATGGATTAATGTATCGGAGAATTAGTGTAATAGAGCAAAGTACAAGGTTATGAGAAAACTCTTGGGTCAATACAAGCGAGAATATGCCCAGGTATGGGATAATGCCTATGAATGTAGGCTGCAAAACTATCCAAGTAGGGTGTTTGCGGAGACTGTGGGTAGGCCATTGCCCGATGAAGGGACCATGTTTGACAAATTTTACGTGTGCTTCAATGCATGCAAGAAGGAATTTTTATCTAGTTGTAGGAGAGTAGTTGGATTGGATGGGTGCTTTTTGAAAGGGTTATGGAAGAGCGAATTATTGGCTGCAATTGGTAGGGATACCAACAACCAAATGTTTCCTATCGCTTGGGCTGTAGTGAGGATAGAAAATAAGGACACTTGGTCCTGGTTCATGAAAAATTTGATGGTTGACTTGGAGATTACAGACGGGAGCGGTTGGGCTTTCTTTTGTGAGCGATCAACAGAAGGTAATGTGGGTCGTTATATTGGTCAATGCATTCTTTTGTAATGAGCTCATTATGTCTTATTTTCCCTTTTTCTTACAATTATTCCTTATTCCTTAGTTTAATATTGTAGGGACTTGTTCCTGCACTAGCTGACTTGATGCCATATGCCGAGCATAGGATGTGTGCGAGGCATATATATGCGAACTGGGCGAAGAAGTATAAAAGAGAGAAACTTCATAAGCAATTCTGGCAAATTAAAAAGAGCATGAACATGGCTGACTTTAGAATAGCAAAACAGGGTCTACTTGAGCTGACCAAGGATTGGTTCGATGCACTATTCCAAACAGAAGCAAAGCATTGGTGTAGGGCTTTATTCAAGGAAGAATTCAAGTGCGATATCGTCGACAACAACCTTAGTGAAGCTTTCAATGGTAGCATATTAGCTGCTAGGTGCAAGCCAATCGTAGCCATGCTTTAGGATATACGACTTATGGTAATGACTAGGCTGCATAGTAAACGAGATGATGTTGCGAAGTGGACTGGAGAATGTGGTCCTCGGATTGCAAAGACATTAGATGACAATGTGGCTGCTAGTAGGTTCTGTCATCCAGTTTGGAATGGCGATGATGGGTTTGAGATCAAGAAGAATGAAGAAACATTTGTTGTTCACCTCCAAAGAAGGAAATGCTCTTGTTGGGCATGGGAACTAAATGGAATTCCCTGCTTACATGCCATTTCTTCCATCCAGCACAATGGAGAGAACCCAGAGCATTACCTATCTGAATGCTACAGCAAAAGGTCGTATCTTGATACGTATAAGTTCATGATGCAACCTATTAGAAGTAGCAAATATTGGGAGCCAACCAATCATGATGCCCTTGCACCTTTACCATTAAAAAAGGAAGTAGGAAACCCAAAGCGGAGACTAAGGCTGAAAGAGGGAGAGATTTCAAGACGAAGGATGAGCAAGTTTGGTGCAAGAATGATGTGTTCGTATTGCCATAAGTTAGGGCACAATAAGAAAGGCTGTCAAGTGAGGAAGCAACATGAAGAGCAAGTAGTTGCTCCAGATCCGACACAAGAATCAGTAGAAGGCCACATAGTCAAGCCAGCCCAAGGGTTACCAGAAGAGTAGAATGAGTCAGTTATTCACCAACCGAGGAAAATATATATAGTAAGCTGTTACATTCATTATTTTTTTTTGTCTTTCTATAAGGTATACAATAATCTAGCATCATTATATACACATTTCAGGTGAAAAGAAGGGCAATAGTTGACCAAACTGCCCAACCGCCACCACCTCAAAAGCCAACAGGGCATGCTGTGCTGCCACTTCAACCAAAGCGCACTGAATCTACAGTTGACCAATCAAGGAGGAAATATCCAGTAAGATGTAGTTTTCTTTTTTGTTACTTTATGGCCCGTAGTGTAACATCGTTTGTATATTTCAGGTGAGAAGAAGACCAGTAACTCAGACAATAGTCCAGCCACCACTACCACCACCTCCTCTGGAGCCAAAAGAACCTGATGCACAACCATCACTTCCTTGGCGAACAAGAAGAGCTCTTGGAAGGAGATTAAAGGAATATGGCTATGGCCTATTCACAGATGCACGCAGTGGAATGACTATTTGCATGTATGTTTCTTTGGATTTATCCATTTCAGGACATTTAAATAAAAATTTATGAATCGTTTGCTTATGTTATTATGTTGTTGTAGCCTGGGAGAAGCTTGGACATGCTTATTTCCGAAGGTGGACCAACCCAAGATTCAACGACTCAGTCAAAGAGATCACGAAATACGAAGACAAAAGCTGCAACTCCGAAGCAACATCCGAGGAAGAAGCCAGCAAAAGTTCCATGTGAAACGGTGTCGGATACACCACTTGGGGAACCAGAACCTTCAAGGAAGAAGTCAGCAAAAGTTCAATGTCAAGAAGTGAAGGATATGGCACTCGAGGATCCATAATCTCCACATATTAGAAAGAATGCTAGGATCATGAACCAATTCAAAAAGTAGAGCTGGAGTGAAACTCTAATTTATTGTTGTCATTTTTTTTTGGAAACTTGTACTCGTGTTACTATCTTTTGTTGAGAACCTGTTTTGGCTGACTTTTTGTTAATGTAAACTGTTTAGAGCTAAACAGCTCAATTTGAGCTTGTTTATGAATGTTGAATTATGCATTTAGATTGCTGTAATTTCTCTAGTTATTGTGTTGGCCTGTTTATGATTGTGGGCGGCTAGTTATAGTTGGTGGTTGTTTATTGACAGGTTATAGTTGGTCGTGGTTGTTAATTGTCATATTGTATTGCCCATTTGGAGTGCTGGTTGATTGACTGGTTAAGTTGCTGGTGCACAATTTGCACGAGCAAGTTGCTAGTGCACTCTGGTGCATAATCTGCACCACCAACTAGCATGATGAACGTGTAGTACTGTCAGGATGTAGCTTGAATGAATTGATATTGTAGGTTTTGTTGAAGCACTTAATTGATCGCTTTCAGAACAATTTTGCACTTAAGCATTTGATTTTAGAACTAGTTGGCACTCAAGTGATCAATGTTAGAAAAATTTGGCACTTAAGTGAGTCTTTTTTTAAAAAAAAAATTAAAACTAAAGTGATCACTTTTTAACCCCAACTAGCACTTAAATGATCGAAATATACAACTTATTGGCACTAACATTATAACGATAATCACCATTTGCAGCAATTTTTTTTTTATACAAAAACCTGCATAACTCTATCCAGGCTGCTCTAGCCAACTTGCAATCTTCAAACAGCTCCAATGCAGGAAACTTTACAAAGAAATGTCTCCCAAATTAAATAGTTCAAGTGAAACAATTGCAAACCCAAACCAAGCATGACCTCACAACAAAAGCATTAGCAACAGCCAAAACTTTGCAATAAACCACCTCTTTTTTTAGCAAACTACCTCTTTTACAGCAAACGAAATAGCTAAAAATAAGCATGCACTGAAAACCAAAACTAAGCATACATTGCATTAATCTTCCATTTCCAACAAAGTACTTCATCCATTACTTATACATTGTGCAATACTACATAACGAACTAAACTGCACCTACAGAAGACTGAGAAAGCTCCTCTCATCACACACCTTAGACTTGAACACTATGTACATTACACAACATATCAAAGCAATAATTATGGTTTGATCACGCCTCCTTTGTCTTCGCAACGTCGACACTTCCTTCTTCAATTGATTCGCCAGAGATGTTACAACCTTCAGCTCAGCTTCCCTTGAATCGACATCATCCAATTCCTCCATGAATGTATGTACAGGTTCACGCCGTTTTTCAAGAAGCTCTATTATCACGTTCGTGGCTCGACCGGAGAATTTATGATCTACCCATTTGAAATATTGGCACTTTGACCCCTCTCTAAACTTGCCGCATCCATGAAATCTTCTCCCAGGATTCAATCGAGTCCAAGATGTTCTTGTTGGACTTGGTATCCAATAAAATAGTATATCTCACCAGTATCTTCACTCGCCCGAATTGAATTTGAGCTGCTATTGAAGCTCATTCCCTTCATTTCGATCGATGGCTTTTGATTTTAAGGCGAAATCAAAAAGTGGGAGTTTGAATTTCACTCAGTCGAGGCGTAGGGTTTCTTTTGAAGTTCAATGTTGAGTTCTGCGGTTCAATTTTGGAGATTAGGATTTATGAGGACACAAATGATAAACGACGTCGTCCGCCTCCTTATAATGCTGAGTCCGCCTCCGGCGAGCCACGTCAGCCTTATTATTTTATGCAAACCATCCACGTAGGCGCCACATAGACATTCTGAATGCCACGTATGCACTTAGCACTGAAGTGATCGAAGTAACGAAAAATTGACACTAAACTAATTGATTTGAAAGTTTTGGCACTAAACTAATCACCGTACACAATTTATGGCAGCCATGGTATAAGAATACCAAAAAACATCCCTCTCGAAAACGAAGATTTGAAGTGGTTTATAATTTACTGAAACCTGACGTCACCGGGCCTTAATCCCATCGACCCGACCTGAGACCGCGAACCGTTATCCGGCCCGACCCGTTGACCCGATCTTTCATTGATCGTTGACTGGTCAACGTTGACCGATCAAACCAAAATTTTTAAAACTATAATTTGATCCCCGAACTTTCTAAAAATTGCAATTTAGTCCCCGAAATTTCTGAAAATTATGAGTCGGTCCTTAAGATTTTGAGAAATTACATTTTGACCCGTTGATTGAGCATTAACTAGTCAAAGCAGAAATTTTGACCGGCTCGTGTAGATGCATATGAGCTCCATTTGGGACGTGTGAGATACCTTGCATTCATATCGAAATTATCTTTGATTTTATATATTATGTGGATATATTTGATGAATTTAAAATTATGAAAATACGTATGAAAGTTTACACACGTATTTTGGGGCGTTTTTCAATTATTAAAAAAATGGCTTATATATAGGTAGCCTTATTGTGTAAAGAATTTATTAATGGCATGTATCATGCAATCTCAATATGATTTGATGTGTAAAATATGTATGGATAGTTCAAATCATGTTATCCATGTTATGATTACAAAATATAGATATCATTATCTGATTTATGATCTTTATTTGAGTGGAGAATTCTAGAGGTGAGCATGGTTCCTGGGTAAAATCAGGAACTGGAGAACCGAACAGCTGATTCCGGTTCGGTTCTGATGTGCCTGGGTCCGATTCCCGGTTCCCCTATGGAACCTACCCAGAACCGGAATCGTATATGTTGTAAAACAAAAATCCTAATTTTCTATATCAGCACTTTCCTCAACAACGCTGCCTCCACCCCCTTCCCGGTAATGGTCTTCGATTGCTCTTCTGCTGAGCGATTCATCAAATTAACTCAAGGATCTGATGGATCAACGATGGATGGCGACTTGGAAGGCTTCAACTTCGAGCAGAGACATGGCAAAGACAGAGTGTCATGCCTTGAGGCGAGCGTGCCACACCCTTATTTTACCGCTTAAGACCCAGGATACTACTCACACAATACGTGTGATGTAAAGTAAGCATGCGGAAACGAAATGGACATACAACTCCGTACAAATACAAAAGGGAAAACTGGTATAACGAAAACATATTATAAACATTATAAACATGAGTTGATACAAAGATCCAAGATCTAATTAAAACCTCTAGACGGGTCAGGGGAGATCAGGGACTATCCAACAGACAACCTAGTCCCCAAAAGATAACAGATCCTTGAGGTGAATTTCGAAAAGACAACCCCTAAAGAACATAAACCACAAAGATGATCTACTAGATTCATCTACATCCTCATCTTCAGCTAGATCATAGTCAGAAAGGTCTCAGTGCGTATATCCATAGAATCGTCCTTCATGGCGTCCTCCACCTCGTCCTATGAAGTAGAAATCTCTATCACCTTAAACTCCTCCGCAACAGTAGGGGTCTTATCCGGCACGTTCTGCGATCATACCATGAATATCTCCACCTCTACCTCATCTCGGATAGGAGGACACTAGCTAGGTACGACCCCTCAGGCTAGCTCTATGGGCTTCAAAGGACCTGTAGTCTCCTCTCCGACTCTACGAAACCATGCCTCGAACCTATGAGGTTTCCAATCCTTTCCTCCCTCATCAACCCAAATAACAGTACATTTCCTAACGTATACCGTTTCCTGACCATTGGTAAACTCGTCAAAATAGGCGGTCATCTCCTTGGGATTGCCTAGGCGGGTTGGAAGCATACTTCAGGACTTGGGGTCTGAAAAATTAAGGTTCCACGACGGGATAAGATTTACATATCAGTAAGCTAAGTCCTAAGTTTATGTCACGCCTCACACCCTGGGCACGAGCGCGCGACCCCCTGCGAGCGTAAACTCTCGAGCGTCCTAGGATTCACATATATCGAGAGATGCAAAAGATCGATAGCATGCGGAAACGATAACATACAAACTTCTTCGTACAATAATAAAGGGGACTTGGGCAACGAGAACATCAATATACATCGTCGAGAGTTTATACAAAAGAGTAGGTAAACTAACCCTGCTAGTCGGTAGGGGTAGCTGGACCAACTCAAAAGACAACCATTAATATCTCCCAAGAAAACAGGCCATCTAGTTCTTCAGCGAAATAACAGTCTAGAGAATGGAGACCCTTAAGTCGAGCTATTGGAGTCATCAGTCTCCTCGGCATCCTCGGTAGGCTCGTACTCAGAGAAGGTCTCCGAGTGTACCTCTACTGTGTCCTCTATCGTCTTGCCTGTTGACTGCTCCATCAGTTCGTTCTTGGAGGTTTCGATCTCAATAACCTCGTCGGTGTCCTCTGGGATCGGGGTTCTCTCAAGAATGTTCCTCGAACCGGCTGCTGACCCCTAGACCTCTACAGAATCCCGAGCGGAATGACACCAACTAGGGATTACACCACGGGGTACCTCGGTGGGCTTCAGTGGTCCCGTAGTAACTTCCCATACCTTCCGAAACCAAGCCTCGAACCTATGAAGCTTCTAGTTCTTTCCACCTTTATCGACCCAAACTACCGTACACTTCCAGACGTACACAGTCTCCCGTCCATCCGGGAACTCCTCAAAATACGCAGACATCTCCTTTGGGTCACCCGGTCTGATTGACAACATGCTCACGGTTTGGGATCTATAAATGTGATTCCGCGATGGGATGAGATTTATATCTCAGTAAGACATGTACTAACCCTAAGTTAGACTGACCGTACACTCAGGTGAATACATTCCGAACAAAAATGCACAAGCAATTACATGAGGCATTCAACAGTCATTAAAATACATAATGCACAGACGAGCGTCAAACACACTACCATGGCATCACATCTCATCATTCTAATTATGCACACACAACCAAACCAAGTCACAACTTCCACCCTTCCATGCCTCCATTTGATTCATGCTCGTGTTTAGAACGCCTCAAGCTTGGTCTGTATAAGTACGCCTCAGACCATCTCGTTGACAAACCTGCGTAAACGCATCAAGTTTTTAATTTCATTTCAAGCTTATGCCGACACATCTCGAACTCCGTCCCGCGTTTCAACGCATCAGAAACTTGGCCATTTCAACCCCGCGTCTCAACGCATCAAGGTACAACTCAACACAACCCGGCATAAATGCCTCAGGATATCCATCCATACAACCCTGTGTCTCAATACCTCAGGATATCACAAGTTTCTCAAACATGCCAAAAACTCAATTCAATCCAGAACCTCACATTCAAGTGCAAACTCATGCAACGAGCAACACATTTATGGAATGTGAGACAATTAAATTCAACACTTAAATGTGGTAATCCATTCATGGCACAAGCATTCAACGTGCATTTATGCCATCTATACATGTCAAGGACGCACAATGAACAATCACACCATAACTCTCAAGAGCCAACCAAATTTACACCCAATTCACCCAATCGAGTCTAATCCTCCTAGCCAAGGTTTAGAAACCCCTTATCTCAAGCATAATTCAATAAAATTTTTCTTCCAAGCACTTCAATCACTCGGTCCAACAATTCCCGAAATAAGGCAGCCTCGCACCTATTGGAAATCAATCCAATTCATCAATTTTTCTTGCTCAATTCACCAATTCATGAAGCATAAGCCTCAATGACATATTCATCGACATTCTAATACATCTCAACGATTAATTTGAGACTCAATTCTATCACCAACAGCCCCCAACAATTCGATTTGCACAGAATCGAAATAGGGCATTTTCGGTTCTGTGCATACCTCCTTTGATCAGCCCCTAAACTATCCTAAATCCTCAATTTATCTACTAATATTGTTGCTAACATGTAGTTCTAGGAGTTAGGAAGTCTCACTAAAAATTTGAGGCCAAGGCGATGCCAATTGGTCCACGAACGGCGCCAGTTCCTCCAAGTCCTCAACCGATCAGTTTTTTCCTTTCAAACACAAAACCTATTTGGGATCAAAACTCCATTAAATTTGCCCAAACATTTTACCACAACTCAATCTACAAGTCTCTTTGATGTCCACAAAATTTGGCCGAAAGTTTCAAACGTTTCGAGGTTCTACGAAGTCTAAATAGCAGCTTACGTCCAGCTGCAATGGATTTCATCGACTTTAGGGAGAATGGCCGACTGGAGCTGCTCGGTGGGTCAATTGCCGTAATTCCAGTTGGATGTTGTCGACAAGAGGTTGAGGAAGACGCTGGTGGTCGGCTCGAGCTCAGGTGGTGGCCGAAAGTGGCGATCGAAAGTAGCGATGGAGGCGGCAGTGGCTGGTCAGGCGTGGAGCGGCTGTCGGCTGAAGAAGAAGGAAGAAGAAGAAGAAGAAGAGCAGCCTGAAGATGGTGTTCGGCTGAGGGAGGGAGAGAGAGAGAGGTATATACAAAATTGAAAGTCAACCATGAAGAATGGTAGGTTAAAAGTGATTCAATCAATGTCAATGCCTAATCCTTTGACACTTGTCTTCATGTCAATCAAGGCTCATCCAAGGGCTGTGGTTTTTCTTGATTTTCGGCAGCCTATAGGGTGTGGTTAATGACCAAAATGCCCTTATCCATTTATTAAGGCAAGGCTAAGGCTTGATGGGCAAAATGGTAATTTTACCATCGACGTCCGAAACGTCGTTTTTCTGATTCCAATTTTCTTCAATAAGGAGACGTCCAATCCAATTATAATGTTGGAATTCTTGATTCTCTATTTTCTAATTTCGAGACTCGTTTCTAAATTGTTTTTCTTTCAGATGTGATTTCAGCCTATCACAAACTGACGGGTGGCTTTTGCAGACGTTACGCGTATCGACTTTGTGATTCATATCACACTTGGGGCTCGTCAATTCATGACGACTTTGGTTGTCATGAAATTGCGAGGGTCTATTGCTAGTTCCGACGGTCTTGATCGTCATTATTCGATTTAGGAAAATTTTGCAAATTATACATTGGTTAAGCGGCATCACCCGCGCTCCAATCGTATAACGCTAGCATTGTATTCCTTAATCATTCTTAGATCGGCTTTTTATGGCTCTAAATATCCCCTCGACAATCCTTATGGTCAAAGTGTCATTTTCTATTTGAGTTCTCTAGGTCCATGTACCTTGTCTCGCGTTAGCCTTTCCCATTTGGTCAATTAACTCTAGATTGATCAAATTCAAGGAAATACGACTGGAAGACATCGTTAAATATGTTCTTATTAATAAGTCCCGAAATGATAGGAAAATTAGAATGTCACAACTCTTCCCCCCTTACAAAAAAATTCGTCCTCAAAATTTACAATAAACCCGATTACTCAAACAAATGGGGATATTGACGCCTTATCGTTTCCTCGCTTTCCCACGTAGCGACTTCGGTTCCATGGTGCTCCCAAACAACTTTGACCAATGGAATTGTCTTATTCCTTAGAATATGCTCCTTTCGATCTTCGATCCTGACTGGCTTTTTTACGTAGGATACTTTATCATCCACTTTGGTAACCTCGTAATCTAGTACATGCGTCGGGTCCGGCTCGTACTTCCGTAGCATTGACACTGAAAGACGTTGTGCGCCTGGGACAAGTTAGGTGGTAAGGTAAGCCTGTAGGTTAAGGTTCCAATCCATTCCAAAATTTCAAATGGACCTACGTATCTTGAACTCAGTTTTCCTTTCTTCCAAATCGAGATAATCCCCTCATTGGCAACACCTTAAGGAAAACATGGTCGCCTACTTGAAACTCCAGAGGTTTACGTCGTTTATCCGCATAACTCTTCTGACGACTCTAGGCCGTCTTCAGCCTATCCCGAATTATTGTCACCACCTCTACTAATTGCTCTACAACTCTGGGCCTGTAATGCTTCTTTCTCCAATTTCGTCCCAACAAATCTGTGTTCTGCAAGCCCTTCCATAGAGTGCCTCAAAAGGTGTCATTCGAATACTCTGCTGATAGCTGTTGTTATAGGCGAACTCTACCAAATGCAGCTGATCCTCCCATCCACCTTTTAAGTGTATCACACATGCTCGTAACACATCCTCGAGCGTCTGAATCGTCCTTTCCGATTGTTCGTCCGTCTATGGATGATATACCATATTAAATTGTAGTCAAGTTCCAATGGCATCTTGAAGACTCTTCCAGAAGTTCGTCCTGAATTTGGGATCTCTGTCCGATGTAATCGTCACGGGTACTCCATGTAGCCTCACTATCTGCCGCATATACAGTTCGACATATCTGTCTATTGCAAAATCCTTTCGCATAGGAATGAAGTGTGTAGACTTGGTTAATTGTTTCACGAGTAGCCAAATTGAATCGTGGCCTGTCTGACTCCTCGGTAGTCCCATGACAAAGTCCATAGTCACGTGTTTCCATTTCCATTCAGGAATCTCTAACGGCTGTAACAATCCACCAGGCTTACAGTGTTGTGCCTTTACCTGCTGGCACGTCAAGTACTTTGCCACATATTTGGCTACATTTACTTTCATCCCGTTCCATCAGTAGTACTGACGTAAGTTCTGGTACATTTTCGTGCTACTTGGGTGAATACTATAATTACTTCTGTGAGCCTCCGATAAAATCCTTTCTCTAAGCTCTTCATCCTTTGGTACACATAGACGCCCCCGAAACTTCAAAGTTCCTTCTTCTAACACTTGAAACTCTGGTTTCCTCTTCGTAGCATCCATCTTCAGGATTTTCTAAATTTCCGGGTCCGTAGATTGTAAGGCTTTTATCCTTTTCTGGACCTCAGGTTCTATTCTTAGTGTTGCCATCAAACAAAATAATTGACAGACTTACAATCTGAATTCAGAATCCCTCAAACTTTCAAATAACGACCATCCTTTCACCAGTAGATAGGCAATACTAGACTTTCGACTGAACGCATCCGCAACTCTATTTGCCTTTCCAAGATGATATAATATGTCGCAATCATAATCCTTAAGCAGCTCCATCCATTGACGTTGTCTCATGTTCAATTCCTTCTGAGAAAATAAATACTTCAAGCTCTGATGAACTGTATAAATTTGAAACTTCTCACCACATAAATAATTCCTCCAGATTTTTAGAGCAAAGATGATCACTGTCAGTTCCAAATCATGAGTCGGATAGTTCATCTCATGCGGTCTTAGTTATCGTGACGCGTACGCAACCACTCTTCCATGTTGCATTAGCACACAGCCTAGTCCCTTTACCGAAGCATCGCTGTATATTTCATAACCTCTAGGTTCTGATGGGATCGTCAATACCGGTGCGGTTGTCAACCGATGCTTGAGCTCTTGGAAACTCCTTTCACACTTATCCGTCCATTCGAATTTCGTTTCTTTCTTAGTCAATCTCGTTAGTAGAATAGCTATGGATGAAAACTTCTCCACAAAGCATCTGTAGTACCTTGCCAATCCTAAGAAACTTCGGACTTCCGTGACCGTAGTAAGCCTAGGCCAATTCATAACAGCATCGACCTTCGTATGGTCCACCGCAATTCCTTTTCAAGATACCACATGGTCAAGAAATGCCACTTTATTCAGCCAGAACTCGCATTTGCTAAACTTAGCGTAAAGCTAGTGTTCTCTCAAGGTCTACAAAATAATCCTCAGATGTCTTCGAGATCGGCTCCGTCCTGTGAGCTAACTCAATCACGAATTCAATTTCGCGCTCTAGCGGTAACCCTGGTAACTCTTGGGGAAAAATATCGAGAAACTCACTTACTACCGAAATATTTTCTAATTTAAGCCTCTCGATAGTCGTGTCCATAACTGCAATTAAGTACGCCTGACATCCTTCAGTCATCAACTTTGTCGCTTCAAGAGACGAGACAAAAGGAATCGAGGTTCCTCCTCAACTTCCCACAAATTCAAAACTAGGGCGACCTTCCGGATAGAAACAGATTATCCTATTACCACAATCAACTACCACCCTTTGCTTACCCAATCAATCCATTCCTATGATCACATCGAAATCATACATGGGCAACACGGCCAAGTCGATACTCTCTTTACTACTGCCAATTACGATTTCACAGTTAGCAAAACCCAACGAAACCAACATATTATCTTTTAATGGGGTGGCAACATGCAGAATCACACTCAACGGTTTCAATTCCATATCAATCAAATTAGCAAAGCGAGCAGACACATACGAGTATGATGCGTCAGGATCAAACAAAGCATAGGCAGCTTGGTCACACAATAAATCATACCTGTGACCACGCTTGACGTTTCTTTTGCTTCCTTGCATGCTACGACATAGACTCTTCCCTGAACTGGGGGTTGGTTCTGATCATTTTGGGGAGTGACAGTTGACGGTCCTGCCTGTGGTCGTTGCCCTTGAGGTCTATTCGTTGGGGCTTGGTTCGGGCAAGTCCTTATCTGATGGCCTCTCTGACCACATTTGAAGCACATTCCAGTCCTTGCCGAGCAAGGTCCGTTACCATGCCTTCTGCCACAAAGGCGGCAACTCCAGTTCATCGAGTTCGGCGGCTTCACTATATTCTTTCTTATTGGAGGGACGAAGCGTCTATTGCCAGCCATAGGCCTTTTCCCGATTTGGCAGTTGTCTCTGAACGAATTAAATCTTGATCTAAATGCGGCATTCCTCTCTTTCAGGTCCCTCTCGATCATCTGTCCTCGCTCATATACTTCTTTGTAAGTCCTCAAGTTTAGAGTTATCATTTAGTTGTGAAGCTCAGGCCTCAACCCATCTCGAAATCTCCGCGCCTTCTCCACGGGATCATCTACCGATCGGGGTGCATACCTTGACAATCTGGAGAACTCAGCTTCATGCTGGTCCACTATCAGATGATTCTGAAGCAGTTGTAAGAACTCTACTTGCTTCCTTTCTCGAGTTGTCTCTAAGAAGTACTTGTCATTGAATGATATAGTAAAGGCATTACAAGTCAAGACTGTTCCTTTCGGAAAGATTCCATTCTTGGTGGCAGCCCACCAGTCATTAGCGTTCCCTTCCGGTTGGTACACTGCTAACAGTACATTCTCATCATTTGTGTACCTCAGTACCCCAAAGGCCTTTTCTAGTTTCTCGATCCATCTCGATGCTAGTTCGGGGTCTCCAGTCCCATCAAATTGGTTTGGCTTCAGCTTGATAAATTGCTCAACCAGTTGGCCCATCTGTCTAGCCACAACCTCTTCCGGAGCATTCACTGCCTCATCTCCCTAGCCATGATCGCCGTTGTTTCCATTACCTCCATTATTGCCGTTATTGGTGTTGACGGCAGCTATTGCTCCCACCGCTTCAACTATGGCAGCATCCTTAACTTGTGTCTGCCTGTCGATGAGGTCGCCAATCCTTTCTAATGCTCTTAGCACTCTATCCATCCTCGGGTCTTCCGCCATAGGTGGCCTCGAACTAGAGGCTCCGCTCTTGGGTCTTCCAAGTCTTCTAGGCAGATTGCTCATTCTTATATACTTTCACTAAGCCTGGACCACCACAATTTCATCAAGGATTTAGTAACTCATTCATCCAACCAAGTCCAAAGCGACCAAACTATGTCTTAATAGTAACAGTTACAATATAACGGCCTTTCACACAACAAATTTCAGAGGCACTTCACTAAATAGTCCATGGCCATCATTCCATTCCGTCTACTTCAACAGTTCACCAAAACTAGCCATGCTCATTTACTCAGCAGCTCAAGATCTAGAAATGACTTTCGACGCTAGACATGAAACTTAATCCTCATAAATCACCATGACCTTGTCAAGACCAATGTCAATCACATGAGCCAAGTCATATGCCATGCATCTCGTGTCTTATTCTAACAAGTTTCCTTACGTCTCGTTACCCGTCCTGTCCCAACTTAATCCTTCTTATCACTCCAATCCTCAATCAACTTGGATCGAGCTGACCTAGCTATGATACCCAGCAAGGAGGGTTGTCACGCCCTGCACCCCGGGCACAAGCGCACACCCCCTGCGAGCGTAAACTCTCGAGCGTCCCAGGATTCACATATATCAAGAGATGTGAAAGATCAATAGCATACGGAAACGATAACATATAAAATTCTCCGTACAATAATAAAGGGGACCTGGGTAACGAGAACACAAATATACATCGTCGAGAGTTTATACAAAAGAGCAAGTAAACCAACCTTGTTAGTCGGTAGGGGTAGCTGGACCAACTCAAAGGACAACCATCTCCCAAGAGAACGGGCCATCGAGTTCTTTAGCAAAATAATAGTCCAGAGAACGGAAACCCCTAAGTCGAGTTGCTGGAGTGGTCAGTCTCCTCGGCATCCTCGGTAGGCTCGTACTCCAAAAAGGTCTTCGAGCGTACCTCTACTGTGTACTCCATCGTCTTGCCTGCTGACTGCTCCACCAAGTCGTCCTCGAAGTTTTCAATCTCAATAACCTCGTCAGTGTCCTCCAAGGTCGAGATCCTCTCAGGAATATTCGTCGAACTGGCTGCTGACCCCTCGACTTCTACAAAATCCTGAGCGGGATGACACCAACTAGGATTACCCCACGGGGTACCTCTGTGGGCTTCAGTAGTCTCGTAGTAACTCATCCTACCTTCCGAAACCAAGCCTCGAACCTATGAGGCTTCTAGCTCTTTCCACCCTCATTGACCCAAACTACCGTATACTTCCTGATGTACACAGTCCCCCATCCGTCCGGGAACTTCTCAAAATACGCAGACATCTCTTTTGGGTCACCTAGTCTGATTGGCACCATGCTCACGGTTTGGGATTTGGAAATGTGATCCCGCGACGGGGTGAGATTTACATCTCAGTAAGACAGGTCTTAACCCTAGGTTAGACTGACCGTACACTCAGGTGAATACAATCCGAACAAAAATGCACAATCAATCGCATGAGGCATTCAACAGTCATTAAAATACATAATGCACAAACAAACGTCAAGCACACAGCCATAGCATCACATCTCATCATTCCAATTATGCACACATAACCAAACAAAGTCACACCTTCCACCCTTCCATGCCTCCAATTGATTCACGCCCGCGTTTAGAACTCCTCAAGCTCAGTCTGCGTAAGTACGCCTCAAACCATCTCATTGACAAATCTACGTAAACGCATCAGGTTTTCAATTTCATTTCAGGCTTGTGTCGACACATCTCAAACTCTATCCCACGTTTCAACAAATTAGGACCTTGGCCATTTCAACCTCGCATCTCAACGCATCAAAGTACAACTCAACACAACCTCCTTTGATCAGCCCCTAAACTATCTTAAATCCTCAATTTATCTACTAATCTACTTGCTAACATGTAGTTCTAGGAGTTAGGAAGCCTCATAAAAAATTTGAGGCCAAGGCGACGCCAATTGGTCCACGAACGGCACCGGTTCCTCCAAGTCCTCAACCGGTCAGTTTTTTCCTTTCAAACACAAGACCCATTTAGGGTGAAAACTTCATCAAATTCGTCCAAACTTTTTACCACAACTCAGTCTACAAGTTCCCTTGATGTCCACAAAATTTGACCGAAAGATTCGAACGTTTCGAGATTCTACGAAGTCTAAATAGCAGCTTACGTCCAGCTGCGATGGTTTTCGTCGACTTTTGAGAGAATGGCCGGCCGGAGCTCCTCGGTGGGTCAATTATCGTGATTCCAGTTGAAGGTCGTCGACAAGAGGTTGAGGAAGACGTTGGTGTTCGGCTCGAGCTCAGGTGGTGGCCGAAAATGGCGGTTAGAAGTGGCGATGGAGGCAGTAGTGGTTGGTCAAGCGTAGAACGGCTCTCGGCTGAAGAAGAAGGAGGAAGAAGAGCAGGCTGAAGATGGTGTTCGGCTGAGGGAGGGAGAGAGAGAGAAAGGTATATACAAAATTGAGAGTCAACCATGAAGAATGGTAGGTTAAAAGTGATTCAATCAATGTCAATGCCTAATCCTTTAACACTTGTCTTCATGTCAATCAAGGCTCATCCAAGGGCTGTGGTTTTGCTTGATTTTCGGCAGCCTATAGGGTGTGGTTAATGACCAAAATGCCCTTATCTATTTGTTAAGGCAAAGCTAAGGCTTGAGGGGTAAAATGGTAATTTTACCATTGACGTCCGGAACGTCGTTTTTTTTTATTCTAATTTTCTTCGATAAGGTGACATCCAATCCAATTATAACGTTGGAATTCTTGATTCTCTATTTTCTAATTTCGAGACTCGTTTCTGAATCATTTCTCTGCCAGATGTGATTTCAACCTATCCCAAACTAACGGGCGGCTTTTGCAGACGTTATACGTATCGACTTTGTGATTCATATCACAATTAGGGCTCGTCAATTCATGGCGACTTTGGTTGTCATGTAATTGCGAGAGACTATTGCTAGTTCCGACGGTCTCGATCGTCATTGTTCGATTTAGGAAAATTTTACAAATTATACATTGGTGAAGCGGCATCACACGAACTCCAATCGTATAACGCTAGCAATGTATTCCGTAATCGTTCTTAGATCGGCCTTTTATGGCTCTAAATGTCCCCTCGACGATCCTTATAGTTAAAATGTCATTTCCTATTTGAGTTTCCTAGGTCCATGTATCTCGTCTCGCGTTAGCCTTTCCCCTTTGGTCAGTTAACTTGAGATTGATCAGATCCAAGCGAAATACGACTGAAAGACATTGTTAGATATATTCTCATTAATATGTCCCGAAATGACAGGAAAAATCAAAATGTCACAGTCTAAGTTAGACAGACATACATCTAAACACAAATGAAGATAATGAGCAAAGGCATGTCAATGAACAGCATAGGCAAGCAATCGTCATAAAGAAACATATAAAGGCGTATGGTAAACAGTCATTATGGTATACCATCAGGACATCATATAACTCACAATTCAAGGCATGCATCAGGATACAAATTAAGCTTAACGTACTAGCATCATGATTCCTGTTACCATCCTCGTCCGCGTCAAGACACCTCAGGCTTGGTATGCGTTAAAATGCATCGGACCATAATAATCCACAAACACGCATTATACGCCTCAGGTTTTCAATATGATACCAGGCTCATGTCGACACATGCACAAACTTATACCGCGTCTCGATGCCTCATGATATCAGTCATTGCAACCCCGCGTTCCAACGCATCAAGGTGCCAAAAATCCTTAAGCATACAAGTTTTACTTCCCCCTTAAGACTTCATGATCGAGTACCATCTTATTCGTTAAGTTATGAATCTATAGCATGCGAGCCAACAGAAGATGGCATTGGACACAAAGCTTATACATTAAGTGAGTAGACATAACTTGCACTTAATTAACACGATCGACAATGAACAATCACATAATAGTTCCACGAAAATTCGTCCAATTCAATCCCAATTCATCCAGTAACGGCCTATCTTCCTAACTAAGACTTAGGAATTACTTACCTTTCAATTAATCAGCAAGAATCCTTCCAAAATCTCCCTTAAGAATTCGGTTCCTTTATTCTAAAACAAGGTAGCCGCACAACCTAGAGAAATTTATCCAATCGATCAATTTTTCTCTCCCAATCGCCAATCCACGGAGCATACACTTCATTAACATCTCAATTAGCATTCTAGTATGTCATAATGACGAAATTAAGACATGGTGACACCCTAAACAACCCTCAAAGTTTCGGTTTGTTGAAACCGAAACATGGCAGAATTCGGCTCTGCCCTATTCTCCTCTAATCAGCCCGTAATTCAACTTTAAACCTTGATGTAACACATAATCAACTTGTTAACATGTCGATTTATGTCTACAAGAGTCTCATCGAGAATTTTTTAGCGAGTTGACGCCAAGAATGCCGCAAATAGCCCCTATTTTCTCCGAGTCCTCCGGCGATCAGACCTACCCGCAGGAAATCATCACAAAATGGTCGTGGTTATCCTTCCAAACTCCATCAAATTCACCATTCAACTCATCCAATACTAGTAATATGATTCAAGAGATCTTCACCGAAAATTTGGAGCAAAACGAAGCATTGAAGCGGTCGAACGAAGGCTTACCCTCGGTTGAGTCCAAATCTGTTTAATTTTGGAAACAAGGTTGGTCGGGGAAATTGGAGTCTCCAATTAGCAAACGGTCGACGAGGGCTTGTAGGGAAGAGCTTAAGGATGACATTGATGGTCGGCGCGAGGTTGAATGGCTGTCGAAAGTATCCGTGAAGGTGGCGAAGTGGTAGGTAGCGGCTGGTCGACTGGGAGTCTTCGGTCAAGAGGAAGAAACGAAGAAGAACAGAGAGGGAGAGGGTAATGCCGAACAGAGTGAAGGAAAGGGAGAGAAAGTGATATGGCTTCATCCAACTTGGTCAACACTCTTTGAATGGTAGGTCAAAAGGGTTTATTAAATACTAATCCTCTAAAATTTTGACACTTGTCTCTACTCAATAATATCCAAGCTTCATTGACTATATTGTCCCTCAAATTTTCGGCAGCCATAAGGGTTGGATAATAACTAAAATGTCTTTCTTCATTTGTTAAGACCAAGTCAATCCTTGAGGGGCAAAATGGTAATTTTTGTCTCGTCATTCTGATTGCCAATTTTTTAATTTAAATTTCCTTCGATGAGGCGACGTCTAATTCAATTACAATATTTGAATTCTTTATATTCCAATTCTCAATTTCGAGACCCATCTCTTGGTCAATTTTCTATTAAATGAAATTTTCAGGCTATCCAGAACTAACGGATGGCTTTTGCAGACGTTACGCGTATCGGCTCTGTGATTCTCACCACACTTAGGGTTCGTCAATTCGTGATAAATTTGGTTGTCATGTAATTGCGAGGGTTTATTATTAGTTTCGATGGTCTCGATCGTCATTATTCAATTTAGAAAATTTTTGCAAATTATACATTGGTTAAGCGACATCACACGCGCTCCAATCGCATAACGCTAGTAATAATTTCCTTAATCGTTCTTAGATCGACCTTTAATGGTTCTAAATACTCCTTCGGCAATCCTTATGGTCAAAGTGTCATTTTATATTTGAATTCCCTAGGTCCACGTACTTTGTCTAGCGTTAGCCTTTCCCTTTTGGTCAGTTAACTCAAGATTGATCAGATCCGAGCGAGATAAGAATGAAATACATCGATAAATATATCTTCATTGATAAATCTTGAAATGGTAGGAAAACTAGAATGTCACACAGAGTGCGGGTGGTTGGGGTCTAGAGGACTGGCGACGGCCGGAATTTCATGGTCGAGTAGGTCGTCAGCATTAGTCTCTTCTCCGATTGCGTCGACACGTACGCCCGCAACGACAACTCCAACATCGTTGCCACCGATACCATATGAAGAACACGGTACCTAATTACTTCCCTCATTTGAACTGGCCGTGGTGCTTGATGTGAATCGTCTCTCTGCTCTTGTCCAGTCGGTGATGTAGACGGGTGTGTTCGTTTGATTGTGCGGCTTGCTATATACTCCAGCTAAGGGCACTAGTGAATTATGGCGAGTAGCGACTTGTTTTTCGTAATAGCATGTTTATAATATGGTCTAACGAAGCTGGAGCTTTTATTAGGTGTACGTGAAAGCAAAGGAATGTTCGAAGCAACTCTCGGTGGAGCATTTTGCAATTTTGCTTCCCAAGCATTTCACGTCGTTCTATAAAGAGGTTAGCACTTGCCTTATTCTTGGAAAGGATATCATAAGACAACCTAGTTGTCCCTGTCATGGATTTTGCTCTGTAGCCAGAAGAGTTTGCTGTATCTTGCTATTGTTACCGATAAAAATCCGGGATTATAATTTGGAGTCAATATGTTTCACCATTCGAAATCGGTTGCATTAGGAGATCTTGTTAGGGATGGGAGCCATGACACAAACTCATGACTGACCATGGCCGAAATAGTCGCAAAGAAAAGCAGGAAGTGGTTATTAATAGCTCAAAGGCATTGATTGAGATGGTATTAGATGATCTGGTGATAGGAAATACTAAGTTTGCATGGTCTTATTGTCTGCCCTAGAAGACAACAGCGTTGTTGGTTAGCCCGTGCATCATATGTCTGTGCATTATTATATGAGCATGTTGTTGATAGGTGGGTTTATGTGGCTTCTAATGGAAAGTCTGTGGGACCATGGTCGCACCTAAAGTTATGATACATTATCCGGATCTAACTAGGATCACTAACCTGTGAATGACTGAGAGAAGCAATTATCAGATCCAGTTTGAGCTTGCATATTCATAAAAAAAAAAAAAAATCTTTTCTTTTGGTTCGACAAGTTCTAGGGTACCATGGAATCGAATCCGCAACCTGCGGTAGGGTAGGTTTCAGGTTCCAGGGTATACAGAATAGGTTCCAGGTACCAGCGGGTAGGTTCCAGGTTCCAGGTGGAACCTATCCGAAACCTGGAACCGCTTACTCTTAGGGAATTCTATAAAGTTTTAGTAACTTTGGTAAACTCATTTTTACATAAGTAATTGTGTTAATGGTAATTTCAAGCAAGGATTCTTAGACGATGATTGAGAACATGTTGAACTTTCGAATTAGAGATCTTATGTGAAATTATTTATTAATACAATTAGTTAGTACAAAATAGATGCGTAAACATTAGGCATCAATTTTTTGTGAATACATATCTATAAAACTTTGTGTTCAAATATAATGGCTACAGTATTTTAGAATATCATAGTTTGGAAAAACAAAGGAAGATTTTGGATGGCGAAAATTATAAAAATTGGAATATGGAAATCCAGTTGTGCTATGAAGAGTAAGAAGCATGTGAAGCTCTTAACCTAGTTATGAAAGAGCTTGAAGATGAAAGTACTACACAGTCGACATTTGCTGCATGGAAAAGGACGAACTCTATTACTCACATTATATTGCTGAGTAGCATGAAAAATAGTTTTATGCATGAGTTCAGGCATTTATGAAAATGCCAAAGTCAAGTGGAGAGCATTAAAGCTCAATTTGGTTAGACATTGGTCACCAAATTAAGACAGATCACCATAAGTTTTGACACTCATATGATACCTCAGGCCCTCGTGGGCATAATATGAGGCGATTTTTGTGGCGTGTCAAACATGATAAGTGAACTGCATGATGTGGGGCCACTTTTTGATAGATGAGTAGCAAGTGCAAGCAGTAATTCGTTCTGTACTTCATAGCTATGTGCTTATAAAAATCCACTTGATCCACAATAAAAAGTAAAGACTTTTAAGGACACTATGCGACGTCTTGAACTAGCATGATGGTTTAGCTCAAATGGAGTTTCGTGCTCCAAGCCTAAACGTCAAGGTGGATTCAAAAGTGGAAACGATAAAAGGACAAATCCTTCATGATAGAAATCGAAGTTTAACCAATATGAGAAGGGAAAATGTCTTTTCAAGAAAACATCTCAAAACTGAAATGTTTTAAATGTGGCAATAAGGGTCATTTTGTTCATGATTGTGGTGAGCCAAAGAAGTTAAAAAAAAAAAAAAAGAGGAAAACTTTGTACACTTAGGAGTGTTACTTAAGTCTTTAATTCAATTTTTGTTACTAAATCTTTCCTCTGTGGCTTATAGACTTATGAGCCACAGATCATGTAACAAAAGATAGAAATGCCTTCGTGGAATTTCAACGAATTCGACATGGAACAAAATGGATAAATGTGGAAAATAATTTTTGCGCAGAAATTAAAGGGATTGACACCTGCCAATTGAATATGCACGATGATTGCACCCTATTTCTACATATTGTGTTATATGCTCCAAAAACTCAATGGAATATAATTTCCATGTTAATTTTGGTTAACTTGATTTCAGTTTAAACTTTTATAACGGTGGTGATTAATTATCGTTAGGAGCAAGTTATTATGGTTATGGATGGTTTCATCGTGTTGATTGTTAAGCACAACAATGTGACCATTAGTTATTCACTATTTTTCATCATTTGTGATAATTGAATATATGGAATGCTAGGCTGGGTCTGGCGAATAGAAAATATTTAGATAAGCTAAAGAGGGCTTATTGGGCAATATTAAAAAAGTCAATTTGCCTATTTGTGAGTATTGCCAAGCGGAATAGACAATGAGTAAACCATTTAGAAAATGAGCAAGAGCCGAGTTTCATTTGCAATTGATCCATTCAGACATATGTGGTTCAATGAATGTGAGAACAAGGCATGAGCTGTTTATTTTATCACATTTATAGATGGTTATACTCGATTCGGATATGTTGTTTTCGATTTCTCATAAATTTGAGGCATAAGATGCTTTAAGAAATTTTATTTTTGAGCTTAAAAAAAAGGAGATTCGATTGAGGTTGAGAAAATCTCTCTGATCAGTTCAAATATTTATGTGATGAAAAAAGAATAGAAAGACTATTGACTATTCCAGCGATTTCTCAATAGAATAGAGTCGCAAAGAGAAAAAATAGGTTCCAATGAGAATGGTTAGGTCTATGATAGCACATGCTAATTTGTCTATCACCTTTTGAGGTGAAGTTTTTTGTTGATTGCTATTTAGATATTTAACCGTGCGCCTTCTAAATTAGTTACTTTCACTCCATATAAGTTGTGAACAGGTCCAAATGAGATTTGAATTTTCTCAGACCTTGATATGCTTCCTACATACATGATTTCTCCCACTAGTATGAGAAATTAGGCCCTAGAGGCATAAAAGAGTATCTTGATGAGATACTGAGAGCACTCGAAAGGGAACGCATTATAGGTGAGCAAGAAAGAGGGAAGTGTAACCAAATATGAATCACAAGATGTTACATTCTTAGTGAATGAATTTTCGAAAAAGAGCGAGATAGGTGAAGACTATTCTCCATTTGAGATCTTGGGGCATCCATCCAAGTGGGAGCAATATGAAAAGTGGGGAATTTGTTTCAAACGAGTCTTAATTGCAATCACTTGATGTGAAGAAGATGTTATCTAATCCGAGTGGGAGTATAACGAAGAATGATGTATTACGTGTACAATCTCCAATATGGCGAATAAGTCGCCAAGTGGGAGTGTAATGGAGCTTGATGTACTAAGTGTACAATCTCCAATCTAGCGAATAAGTCGCAAAAGTATTCTTCGTCGATTTGTCAATGTTTACACATTGAAGGCAAAGCTTTCTTCATAAGAAAAGGATGAGTCAAGGAATGTAAATGAGGCTCTGACTTGTCTTGATGAGGATAAGTGGATACATACAATGGAAAAAGAGACGGAGTCAATGAACTCAAATCAAGTTTGGGAACTAGTTGATCTTTTGAATGGACATAAAGCCATTGAGAGCAAGCGTGTTCTCAAATTAAAAACGTAAATCTAATGGCTCGATTGAGAAATATAAGAATCGTCTTGTGGCAAAAGGCTAGAAGAATTGATTTTGAGGTGATTTCATCTCATATAGTGAGATTTACCTCAATTCATCTTATTTTGACAATAGTCATTAATATGAAACTTGAGTTACATCAAATGGATGTAAAGACTGCGATTCTTAATGGAGAATTAAAGAAGAAATTTTCAGAGAAACAAACAGTTGGGTTTGTTATAATTAGCCAAGAACAAAAAATATGTCGATTTTTTAGATCGATATATGGCCTTAAGTAGTTTTCAAGATAATGATATATACTTTTTTTTGTATTGCGTTAGTGGCATATGATTTTGTAATGATTGATGAAAATCATTGCATATATATCAAAAGATCCTAAGATCAATATATGATATTATTATTATTATATGTTGATGATATACTAAGTACTTGGAACACTATGAAGTTTGTTAATAAATTCAAGAATTGATTATGTTTCAATTCTGAAATAAAAAGATATGGATGAAGCTGTGTATATTCTTGAAATTAAGATTTCAAGATTTTGTTCAAAGAGATTGTGATCTCTTTCACAAGATACTTATATGAGTAAAGTCCTTAAATGATTTTGTTTGCAAGACTATAAACCCAAAGATACTCTTATTGCATGAGGTGAAGTTTTGAGCTGCAAAATATGTCTTGAGACTCCACAAGCAAGTGCAGAAATGGAAATTGTTCCATATGTTAGTGCTTGAATGCTTAAAATACACTATGATGTGTACAAGATCTAATATTTGTTATGCAGAATCTGATCCAGGTCAAGCATATTAGATTGCCATCAAGAGAATCTTGAGGTATCTTGTGACATTCTAATTTCCAATCAATTTCAGGCTCATCGACGAAAAGTGTGTATCTAGAGATGTATTTCAGTCATATTTCGCTCGAACCTGATCAATTCGAGTAGACTGACCAAAGGGGAAAGGCTAATGTGACATTCTGATTTTCAATCAACTTCAGACTCTGTAATGAGAAGTTTATTTATATTAAGCGATGTATTTCAGTTGTATTCCACTCAAATCTGATCAATTTGAGCAGACTGACCAAAGGGGAAAGGCTAACGCAAGACGAGATACGTGGACCTAGGCGACTCGAATAGGAAATGACGCTTTGACCATAAGGATTGTCGAGGGGATATTTAGGACCGCAAAAAGGCCGATCTAAGAACGATTAAGGATTACCATGCGAGCGTCGTGCGGTTGGAGGGCGGGTGATGTCTCTTAACCAACGTACGATTTGCAAAATTATCATAAATCGGACTATGACGATCGAGACCACAGGGACTAGCGATAAGCCCTCGCGATTACATGACAACCAAGGCCGCCATGAATTGACGAGCTCTAAACGTGATGAGAATCATGGGGTCGATACGCGTATAGTCTGCAGAAGCCGCCCGTCGGTTCGGAATAGGCTGGAATCACGTCTGGTAGAAGGAACGATCAGAATTGAGTCCTGAAAAGTTTGAAAAAGGAAAATCAAGAATTTCAACGTCAATTGGATTGGCCGTCGCCCTATCGAAGAAGTCCAAAACGAGAAAAACGACGTTCCGAACATCGGAGGTAAAAAGACCAAAATGCCCCTCAAGCTTAGGACTCTGTCTTTATAATTGAAGGAACGGTAAAATGGACATTTCTCCTCCCCGAAGCTGGTGCAAATTGAAGAGCAATTGATGGCCATTGGATGCCCTTGAGAAGAACAATGGACAAGTGTCAAGCATCCAAAGGTAGTAGATCATTTCACCAATTAATGCCCACCTACCAATCACCTCAATTAATTTAAATTTTTTGGGATAATAAACAGCTCTCTCTCTCCTCAAACCCCCCATTCGGCCATTTTTGTTCCCCCAAAGACCAGACCAAGCTTCTTCTTCTTCTTCTTCTTCTCCAGTTTCTGCTCCACCCGACCCGGCCGGACGCAGCCGTTCGGTCCGTACGACCGCCACCTCCAACCGTCCCCTACTGTCGGCCGACAACCCAGATGTATCCCCACGTCTTGCCGACGTCCTTCAACTGGAATCAGGTCATTTGGAGCTCTAAGGAATTCGGGGCAAGCATTCTCCCACAGGTCGACGGAATCTGTTCCAGTTTGAGGTAGGTTCGGTTCTGAACCCTTTAGAAAGCCGAAAACTTGGAATCTTTGGCTCAAATTTTGTGGAGATCAAGTAGACATATAGATGGTTCTGTGGTAAAAATTTGGGATTTATTTGATAAGTTTTTTACCATGAACAACCCTTGTACATTATGCCCAGAAACTGTCGGTATTCTGTGTGTGAGTGCTCCGGCGACTTCCGATGACTTTCCGACAACCGCGCGACTTGAAACTCACGGTGAGACTTCCAAACTCTTAGGTAGACATTATAAGAGGTAGAATGGTGTATATTTGATGGATTTGAGATAGATTAAAGCCAGTTGGACCCGGCATAAACAGAACCGAATGGAACCAGTTCAATGCTGGGCCAAACCAGCTCTGTGGAGGGCTGAATAGGCTGGGATTATGTTGTAATTTGGTGTGTATGATGTGTTGTGATGATGAGGAGTATCTAATGGATGATTTGGATGGATGAATGGAGGGATTGAACTTGAAATTTGACAAAATCGATTGATTATCCTAGGTTGCACCACGGATTGACCTTGGACTTGAGTTGACCGAACCTTAGGAGGTGCAGGAGGAGTAATTTGCGTTATTAAGCGGAGGTAAGGAATTTCCTAAATCGAGGCTAGGCAGATTGGACTCGATTGGGTAAGTCGAGGGCCGAACGGAACGGTTTATGAGAAAATCCTCGCATGTAATAGCTTGATGCGCCCTTGGGCATTATAGAATGATTGTTTGACCTAGCCTATGTGTGAATGGTCTGTGTACCTGAGTACTATTTGAATTGAATTGCATGCCACGAAATTTATTAAACATATTATCATGCGCATTGGCCATTGGTTATGAAATTTGATTATTAAAAATCAAGTTAATTGATATGATGTGGCATGAGACATGATTGTGACATTGCATGGCATGGCCCTGAGGCGTATGAGACGCGAGGCGGAGGTTGAGACCCTGATGCGACGAGGTCGCGGGGTGGATTATGAAAAGGTGGCGCCCTGATGCGACGGAGTCGCGGGGTTGAGATAGCCACAGTCCCGATGCGATATAATCGCGGGACAAAATACGAGCTCATAGACTCTGCCTGGATATTGAACCGGGGCATGATGCGTTTACGCGGGCCGAGCCTGATGCAATCTAATCGCGGGCTAGAAAATGAGGCAAACAGAGGTTGATTGGTATGGTGAAGTGACAGGCCGAGCATATACGTGTAACTGTGTGTGACATGAGAATAAAAATGCATGGCTGTCCTCTATGCATTATTGTTTATTGAATTATGACTGTCGTGTCTGCGTGAGTTTATGAGTTGGATAGGTTGAGTGACTTCACTACCTGAGTGGACGGTCAACCTGACCTAGGGTTAAGCTTTTCTTACTGAGATGTGTATCTCACCCCTTTTGGGGAAATTCTACTTTACAGATCCTAGGCAATAGCAATGTGGCCTATCAGATTCGGGGACCCGCAGGAGATGACGGCATATTACGATGAGTTCTCCGATAGGCAGGGTAATATATACATAAGGAAATGTACAGTAGTTTGGGTAGATGAGGGCGAATCTGACTGGAAGCCTTATCGGTTTGAGGCTTGGTTTAGACAGGACGGGGATAGGAAGGTCGGGCCGCTGAAGCTCCATGAGGTTCCAGAGGGTGTCATACCTCCTTGGTGTCGGACGATAGCAGACCAAGAGTTTCCTGAGGGCTTAGTGGTTGGTTCGAGGAACGGCCCGGAGCGGACACCGACAGCTGAGTTTCCCGTGCCACCACCTGAGGATGAGGTCATCGTGGTGGAGTCGTCCAAGAGAGATCCATCCGAGCGGACCAGGAGGCGACCGTGGAGGGAGACTAGGCTGAGCAGTCGCAGGAAGCGACCATGGAAGACTCTGTGGAGGTTCCATCAGAGACTTTCTCCGAGTACGAGCCGTCAGAGGAGAGCGAGGACACCGGAGATTTCAGCAGTTCTTCCTAGACGACTTCGGATGATGACCTGACTTTTTAACTGGCGACCTGATCCCATTTCCCTAGTGGATTTTGTGGACATCTTTTGACATGTTTACCCGTCGCCTTGGTGTATAGCGATTTGTAGTAGATGTGACCAATTGATGTTGATGTACGACCTTTTGATGCTATCCAGTCCTGCTTAGTCTTGGGATATATATGTATTCATGTGGTACGGGGAGTTGTTGGGAAACGCTTCCGTGTGTTTAATGTAAATTATTTCATCTCTCGATCTTTCTTTATATATAAGTGGATCCTTGGAACCGCCGAGAGATTGTTGTGGTTTTACTTGCAGGGATGATTGCGTGCTCGCGATGGGGCGCGGGGCGTGACAGCTAACGTGAGGCGAGGTACGTGGACCTAGGGAACTCGGATAGGAAATGGCGCTTTGGCCATAAGGATTGTCGAGGGAACTAGCGATAGACCCTCACAATTACGTGACAACCAAAGCCGCCACAAATTGACGAGCCCTAAACATGATATGAATCATGGGGTCGATACGCGTAATGTCTGCAAAAACCGTCCGTCGGTTAGGGATAGACTGGGATCACATCTGATAGAGAAAACTATCAGAAATGAGCTCTGTGAAGTTTGAAATGGAAAATCAAGAATTCCAACTTTATTTGGATTGGTCGTTGCCCTATCGATGAATTCCGGAGCGAGAAAAACGACGTTCTGAACGTCGAGGGTGAAATGACCGTTTTGCCCCTCAAGCTTAGGACTTTTCCCTTGGAATTGAAGAAGGGCATAATGGACTCTTAACCCTCCCCATAGCTGCCAAAAATTTGAGCAAATGAGGGCCATTGGATCAAAGATTGATTGACAAGTGGACATGTGTCAAAAGATAGAGAAGTGTGGTCATTCCAGCTACCATTCTCCCATTGACCCAAGGCATTGTATATAAGCCTACCTTCTCTCTCTTCAATCATTTTGGCCGGCCATACCCCCTAGAATCACCAAAAATCCCTCTTCTTCCTCCCTTCCTCACTCTACGCCGGCAACAGCTTCTGGACGCCTCCTTCGCCGGCCATGACGGCCACTTTCGGCTACCACTGGACTCTGGACAGCCATGCCAACGTAGATACACGTCTTGCCGACGTCCTCGAATAAGAATCAGGTTGATTGGAGCACCGAGGAAATCGGAGCAGAGATTCTCCCAAAAACCGACAGATTAGGACTCAAACTGAGGTAGGTCTGGTTCTTAGCCCTTTAGCAGGTTGAAATCTTGGAATCTTTGGCTCAAATTTTGTAGAGATCAAGCTGAGACGTGTAGGAATCCGTGGTAAAAAGTTAGGCTTAATTTGATGAAGTTTTAACCTCGAAATGGTCTTGTGAATTCTAGAAAACTGCCGGAAAACTGATTTGGAGGAACTGGCGACGTTCAGCGAGTTTCCGACGACCAATCGACTCGAAACTCACAATGAGCCTCTCAAACCGCTAGATAAACATGTTAAGGGGTAGAATGTTGATTAAATGATGGATTTAGGAGTTGATTAAGGTCTGAATGTGTTCGGTTTGCACCGAACCAGGAAGGATTGGTTCGATTTTGTGCAAACCGAATCTGTGAGGGGGCTGATGATGGATGATTCGAGTCTCAAATTGGTGATTAGAACATGTTAAGATGTTGAGGATTGTGCTATGGAGGATTAGGATGCATGGATGGTTGAATACGACTAAGAAGTTAATGAATTAATTGGATTTTACTAGGTTGCACGACAAGTCCGGTCTTGGACATTGAGGGCTGAAACTTTGGGGCCTAAAAGGAGTAAATTGTGTTGGCAAATCAAAGGTAAGGGAATTTCCAACCCTATGCTAGGAAGACTGGACACGATTGGGCAAGTCGAGGTTCAATTGGATTAAATTATGAGAATTTGCCCAAGGGGTTAACTTTCATTATATCCTAAGGTGTTATAGGATGATTGTGTGTGATATTATTATGCCTGAGTTGTTTGCCATGTCCGGATATCATTGATTTGCTTGGCATGCCATGGAGTTTTCGAATTGCGCTTGAATTTGCACTTGGTATCAGATGTGCAAATGAATTAGAAATCATAGTATGATTTATGGTTATGGCATGAGCATGACATGGCGAGGCCTTGAGACGTGTGAGACGCGGGGCGGTAGATGGATACCTTGATGCAACAAAATCGCGGGGTGGAGTTCATGTTGCGTGGCGCCCTGATATGACAAGATCGCGGGGTTAAGATAGCCACGGTCTTGATGCGAACTATTCGCGAGAAGGAGAGGCCTTGAGGCGTATGAGACGCAGGGTAGAGGATGTATAACCTAAGGCGACGAGATCGCGAGGTAATGTTGAAATAGAGTGGCGCCCTAATGCGACAAGATCGAGGGGTTGAGTTAGCCACGGTCCTGATGTGAATTATTCGCGGGACAGAGATGTGAAATTACCCTGATGCGACAAGATCGCGGGGTGGAGTTGAAATTGAGTGGCACCCTGATGCGACGAGATCTCGGGATTGAATTGGCCATGGTCCTAATGCGAACTATTCGCAGGACGGAGGTGTGAGAGTACCCTGATGCGACAAGGTCGCGGGGTGGAATTGATATTATGTGGCTCCCTGATGCGACAAGACCGCGGGGTTAAGATGGCCATAGTCCTGATGTGAATTATTCGCGGGACGGAGTATGAGATATTGATACTGGCCAGGAGATTTGTCGGAACCTGATACGTTTACGCGGGTTGCCGATGACAGTCTGAGGCGTTTACGCGGACCGAGCCCGATGCGACATGATCGCGGGCTAGAAATTGAGACAGGCTGAAATCAGTGGATATGAGGTGTGGCAGACTAAGAGTGCAGGTGCATTATTATGTGAATGTGACATGAGGCCATCCTTGCATGCCTGTCGTCTATATGTCATTGTTTTATTAAACGGTGCCCAATCTACCTGTGAGTTATGAGTTTGGGAATATCGAGGGATGGATGACTGCCTGAGTGGACAGTCGGCCTAACCTAAGGTTAGGACCCTCCTTATTGAGATTTATATATCACCTCAGTAGGGGCTTCATTTTTCAGGTTCCAAGCGAAGGGAGCGTGAGCTTGCCAAGGAGCGACATATCGAAGGGATAGTTGACAGTTGTATTTAATATATATTTGTCTTTTGTGATATTAGGAGTTGTACATCTGATTGGCAGGTTAAGATTTGAACCGTTATATATTGGTTAAGAAATTTGACGTATCTATCCTAAGTCGTCGGGAGTTGATTTGTTTATGAGAATGGAGTTAGCATCGCTTCCACATGCATATTTGTAAAGAGATGGAAGTTATTGGCCGATGGATCTTGGAGTTTTCATAAAGGTACGGCTTAGTAGGATGTTTGTGCGCTCGCCGAATTCGAGGCGTGACATATCTAGAAAGTACTATCAATTTTCTGTTAAGTTCAAGGTAGAGATCTGCGCCTTAAAGGCTATAATGGTATTGACTGAGGAAACGGTTTAGATGAAAGAAAATCTACCTCTAAATTTATATTCTTATAGTGTAGTGGCGAAATATCTTGAAGTAACAAGAAGCAAACGTGTATAGCCTTATCCACAATGAAAATTGATCTCGCGATGTTATTAGCAGCAATACAAGAAAGTGTTTAGCTTAAAAGATGTTTGGGTCAGTGAGGTATTGCTAAGGATGTTGTAGGTTCAATTATTAGTTAATTGTGATAGCCAAGTAGCAATAACTTACACTAAGTATCCATTGCAAGACCAAACTTATAGCCACAAAATATAATTTTGTGAAAGACATGGTTGTACGAAAAGATGTGAATATACAATACATATCTACGCTTAGAATGATAGCAGATTCTATGACGGAGTCAATTACTAGAGATGTATTCCATGGTCACACGTTGACAAAGGGATTAGTTCCCTATATTGAAATCTCTGGAAGAGCGTATAAGTGAGAGTACTAGATATTTATATTTCCCAAAAGTTTACAGTTAGTGATATTTTTTTATCATTATTGATGCTTATGAGTTTGTATGACATTTATGCATAATAATACTTAGTTCATTATACTGAGAAAGTATGTCAGACATATTAGAGATTACCCCCACTCACATGGGTAATCGTCTCTATTTGTTGTGCGACAAATGGAGATGAGACGATTTCAAACTTATTATCTAGGTGATAATTGAGAGCTCATGCTTTAAATTTTGATGTCGCCCTAAAAAAAGTGTTAAGATGAGGTCATAATAAGTTATGTTCAAAAGTGAAGTAATTAATGCTAGATGTGAGTTCTATTGAATTCTTTTTAAAGAGAGTAGATTTGTGAACTCTAGTTAAACGTTGAGTATGTCTGAGCTATCATTTGTACAGTAAAAAGACACATGCTTCATGGGAAAGGAGAGAATACCGTAATATGTACTTCATATTACGTATGCATGAGACGACCAAAATGAGTTGGCAAGAGTTCTAATCTCAATTCTATAGTCATGTGAGACTCTTGAGGATATGAGTTCCTCAAGTTAGTCTCGTAACGACTCTTACTTATTCTCAAGATTTTTGTTCGGTGTTCACTATCTTAGAGTGTTGCTAGTGGTCATGTGATTGATTCGATCTAATGGAATATCTCTACAAAAGCGAGCTGGATTGAGGTTCAGAGGTTTAAGGGAAGGTGAAGATTAATTTTGTTTTGAATGTCACATTAACCTTTGTATTCACTATTCACAAGTCGATCAATTATGATTATTTGAGTTTAATCATGATTGTGAATACAATGTATTGATTTGAGCGCTCAAATAAATCAAGAGAGATACGAAGTAAATGTCACTGATTGATCTAGGATACTGCATATTGGATCTACTATGAGGTTATGTCCCCATTTTGAGCTGCAATATACTCCTATCAGATGTATAGCAACGAGCTCTCATAGTATGCTGGTCGCATGAATTATTTGTCCATATGAACTTTGCAGTGAGAATAAAAAGATAGACATTTAACACTTTGCGGGCGAGTGAGAGATAATGAAAATATACGCCCATTAAGGGCTAAATTAGCTAATTGCCTCAATTACAATAATTGATTGCAATCAATTAATTTTGTTTCCTATTTTAAGGGAAAGAGAGAGAGGAGTTACTCTCTTCATCCAACAGAACGTAACGTAGGTCGTTCTCATGAATGGTAAGACGAATTCTCCCAAAAACTCTATGGAAAAAAGCTCTCTCTCGAAGAACGACCGATCAAGGGATTGGATCGTTCTCGTCGTCTGTGAAGGGGCTCTTAATCTGAGGTTGTCGAGGTATATTCATTTTATGTGATATACAATTAACGATCAGTGATTCAAGTTTGATCCTAGGGCTTGACGATCCAGTACAATTGACATATACGACGATTTGATTGACCTACAGCTGCAATCCAAGCTTCGTGTTTATGGGTATGTGAATCTATTTTTTTCCGTTTCGTTTATAGATCTTGATTAGCAATTTTGTATGAAATTCCCATCAATATACAAAAAATCCAATGGTAGGCACGCCTAATAAAGGATTATAGTCTTTTATGATTTCACCAAGCAGATAAAACACATCTCAAATGACAAGATCATTGAGCAGAACTCATAGGTTTGGTATTCACATCTCATTGGTTTTATACGCATCATTTATTCAACCTGACTATCCACTCCTTTTTACATATTTATATGACTACTCACTTTAGTTACAACATTCACATGGGATGATGATTACACAGATAATCTACTTTAGAATACTACAGCTACCCATCGATTCATCATAGTATGAACAGTCAATCGTGTCCTCATCCGAATTCTCAGTCAGATCCTCCATTGCAAAGACACGAGAGGCAAACAAGACGAGCATATCTGGAGCTATAGGGTCTATCCATATTGCTAAACTACGATAGTATATTGACTTGAATACAAGCTTCACTATTCCAACGGAGGATCCTTCGTCCACGTAGATCTTGGAACAAACCAACTTATAGCATGGATAAGATGATTTGGCCTTGATGATACCAATATTTGTGATTTATAGAATTGTACAACTCGGTGTACTTGGATCTAACGTTGGTGATCTTAACACTCACAACAATGAAACATAAACAAGCTAATAATAAGGAATAGAAATCGACTTGCCTTAATTATTCGAGAAAACAACGAACAATTCAGAAACAACAACTAACGAACGGACGGACGAATGAATCGCCAAAGGCGAGGCCATGAATGGCCAAGGCAGCAAACTGCTATGGTGGAGTGAGTCGCGGCAACGGGCGATTGCCAAGGGCGACGCACGAACAATGTCCATGGACGGCGAGCGATGAATGGGTGGTTCAGAGGATACATGAAAGTAAAGTGACAATATTCTGACGATTATACGAATAATAAACTAACTCAGAGATTTATATAGGGAAACAACTGAAGACCAGTCAACTTAGGATTAGTCAGCTTGCAACCGAGTTAGTTTCGGACAAGTCAGCTCTAGAGGATTTGCGCACATCAACATGTGCGGCCATGTGCTATTCCCTGCCTCCAATTGTTTTAGTTTCACACATATTTGACCAGATGGGACCTAACTTAAAATAGTGTCGGACTAAAAAACATTCCCTAAAAATACACTGAGTTCGGATAATAATTCCTTATAGCTTAATCCAATAATCCAAACGCATTAAATGCTAATCCATTCTTAAGCAGGTAAGGATTTTCAAATCATCACATAAGCCCATCCTTTTTTATTAGGGTTAATACCACATAAAATCTCAAGCTGGTACATTTGTATTAAATTTATCCCATGCTATTTTTTCAATCACAAAAAGTCCAAAGTAGTACACTTGTAACAATTTTACCCAAAACTAGTATGTCTGTGACAAATTTATCTTCAGTTAGTTTTCGTTAAATATAACCGTTAAAGTGCTAAGTTATGTGATAGATGGTAATTAACGAGTATACCGGCTTGAGATTTTTATACTCTGTTTGTTATATGTGTATTTGAAATTTTTCATAGTATTAACCCAATTTAACGGAGGTAAATTTGCCATAGCTATATCGGTTTGCGATTTTTCATGATCAAAAAAATTAATTTAGGTTAAATATATAACATGTGTACCTTGTTTAGGGTTTTTGATGGTTAAAAAGATAGTTTAGGATAAATTTATTACAATTGTATCTGTTTAGAGTTTTTTGTTGTCAAAAAAATAATCTATGGTAAATTTATCACAAGTGTAACAGTTGTAATTTTTTCATGGTATTAATCCTTTATATTAACCTGGATTTATAATAATTTTTGTTTTCATTTTCAAGAAATTTTGAAGAAAAAATAATTACTTCAAAGGTCGACATTCAGACAAGCTTAGGCTGCTGGAGAATCGCCAGTCGCCACTTCGTTCTTTTACACGAGAGAAACAGCCTAATTTCCTTAAAAAAATTCTCAACTTTTCACCGATCATAAATTTACTTCAATTTTTTTTTATCTTAGAAAAAATCTTTAACTTTAGGTTCAATCTCAAATCTGTCCCAAGCTTTTTTCTTAAAAAAATATCAAATTTTAGATGTAGTCCCCAATATACCTTGAATCTTATTTTGCCTAAAAATCACATATTTTCAATAGATTCTCAAATCTATCCGGTTAGCCATCTATCCCAAAATAGTTGTTGATTGTCTCGAATATTCATATCCTAGAATGATTTCCTTTTGAGAATTTCTTTATTGGGATGGATTTGCTATCCATATAAAATGCAACCTCTGTTCATATCTATCACCTCATTGCTATGAAAAAATTGGCAAAAATATTCTCAATCTATTACAATTGTGTCAATTCAATCCTAAACATTTAACACTTGTGCCAATTCAGTCCTAAACATTTTACACTTATGCCAATTCAACCTTCTCGATCAACTTTAATCGAAGAATGCGGGTTATTTAATGATGTGAAATTGTTACTTTAAGTTGAGATTGAATCACGAGATAAATTTGAGAATATATTGAAATTTGTGTTTTTTTCTGATAAAATAAAATTCATGGACTTGGGACTGTACCTCTACAATTGCGGATTTTCTCGAGATGAACATATTTGAGCCTGATTTGGAACTGAACTAAAGTTGAAGATCCTTTTTTGAGACAAAAAAAAAAAAAAAACCCCAAGACAGATTAGGGATTGAATCTAAAATTGGGTCTTTTACGAAATTAGGCCCCGAAAACATAGCAGATTGTCGAAAAATAGAGCTACAAAAATGGCGGTTCACTTCACAGCTCAGCAAAATCTTTTCAAGCCTCGGGCTTGCTGGGGCATGACCGTAGCCGAAGTCCTCGTTTCTCGTTGTAGTGGACCACTGGTTATGGACTATGGGGATTCGACATAATTTAGCTCTGAAAGTAGAAATAAAGGCCTGCTGTGGAGGACGATGTCTGTCGGACGACCATGGCATTTTGTCGGATGGAAGAACGTGAAGAAGCAATTCTCGACGTACCATCGCACAACGACGAGCCGTCCGGACATCGTTGCTGCCAACATCTTGATCACGCAGCACGCGAGGAGTGGCCAGCTGGACGTCGCGCGACGCCTGTTCGATCAAATGTCTGAAAGAACTGTCGTCTCTTGGAACACCATTATCGCTGGTTATTCCCAGTGGGGAATGCACGGGGAAGCTCTTAGCCTTGTCTCGAGCATGCATCACCACGGTGTCAAGCTCAACGAGACCACTCTTTCTACGGTACTGAGTGTCTGCGCGAATTCTTGCTCGTCATACGATGGGAAGCAAATCCATTGCCTTGTTTTGAAATCGGGTTTTGAGGATTTCGAGTATGTAGGGAGTGCGTTGATACATTTCTATGCTAATTGCTTTGAGATTAAAGAGGCGAAGCAGGTTTTCAAGGAATTCCGTGGTAGTAATGACTTGTTATGGAGTGTAATGCTTGCGGGCTATGTGCATTGTGATCATATGGAGGAGGCTTTGCCTCTGTTCATGAAGATGCCTGAACGAGGCATTGTTGCATGGACAACGTTGATTTCTGGATTTGCAAAGCGGGTCGATGGATGTGAGAAGGCTCTTGAGTTGTTTCGATGGCTGAGGGAAACTAATGAGGCGGCACCTAATGAGTTTACTTTTGATTGTGTTTTGAGGACTTGTGGTAGACTGCGATCTCACAGTGTAGGGAGAGTTGTACATGGTCTTGTGGTAAAATCAGGGTATGAGTGTGACCAATCTATTGGCAGTGCAATTATTGAATTTTACTGTGAAAGTGAAGCGATCGATGAAGCAAGGAAGGTTTATGAAAAGATGTCGCAACCAAGTTTAAACGCTTCAAACTCTCTAATTGGGGGACTGATATTTGAAGGTAGAATTGAAGATGTTGAGCTAATATTCAGTGGGTTAACTACTAACCCAATTTCATGTAACTTAATGATTAAAGGGTATGCTATGAATGATCGAGTTGCGGATTCAAAAAGCTTGTTTGAGAAGATGCCTATGAAGACATTAATATCTATAAATACCATGATTTCGGTGTATAGCAGGACTGGTGACATTGAGAAGGCATTGGAGCTTTTCGAAGAAGTAAAGGGGGAAAGAAACTCAGTCACATGGAACTCAATGATATCTGGTTATATTCAGAATAGTATGCATGAAGAAGCATTCAAATTATACGAGACCATGAGGAGATTAGCCATACATAGAACCAGATCAACTTTCTCTGCTTTGTTGCATGCTTGTTCATCTCTTGGATCTCTTCAACTAGGTCGACAACTTCAAGCACAGTTGCTTAAAGCATCATTTGAGTCGAACATTTATGTAGGAACATCACTTATTGACATGTATTGCAGATGTGGATGCATTGATGATGCTCGAGTATCATTTGCCAGCATTTCCTTACCCAATGTTGCTGCTTGGACTGCTCTTATCAATGGATATGCACATCATAGGCTTGGCTCTGAGGCAATTCTTCTCTTTGAGCAGATGTTGCGGCAAGGGGTGAACCCTAATGCAGCTACTTTTGTTGGAATTTTAGCTGCTTGTGGCCATTCTGGTCTGGTTGACAAGGGACTGAACTTTTTCCACATGATGAAAGATTATGGATTAAAACCCAACCTGGAGCATTATGCATGTGTTGTGGATCTTCTTGGTCGATTGGGTTATCTAAAGGAAGCTGAAGAGTTTATAAAAGATATGCCAATTGAAGCTGATGGGGTCATTTGGGGAGCTTTGCTTAGTTCATGTTGGTTCTCCGGAGATGTGGAAATGGGTGAGAGGGCAGCTGAGAAGATGTTTAGCGTAGATCCTAAAACAGTATCTGCTTATATTATTCTTTCCAACATTTATGCATTGTCGGGAAGATGGAAGGAGAAGAGGAAGGTGAGGAAGCACTTAAGAGGTTTGGAAGTGAAAAAGGATCCTGGGCGAAGCTGGATTGAACTCAATACCAAAGTTCATGTATTCTCTGTGGAAGATAGAATACACCCACAATGTAACGTGATTTATTCTACATTGGAACAGATAACAGCAAATGTCAACTCGTTTATGAATCTCGGTTTTGCTTAATGACCAACTCATAAGAGCCACCGGTGGATATTCTCTGCCCTTGCACATTAGCTTTCTGAAATGTTTATCCAGTGACGAAGAATGTCACCAGGTGATTGCTGAATCCAACACAAACTGGTTATGCTTAAATTTCAATTGTCAGCTTCTCTCTTCTTAGGCCGCATATCTTATTGCAGCATTTAACCTAGAGCACTTGCTGCAGCAGGATAGGCTGGACAGAGTTCTCCTTGAATATAGCAGTTATTCTGTTGAGCCAGTAAATTCCGTTCAGGAAACACTTTGCAAGAGCATTTTGTAGGATAGTCAACTATTGCTTTTTGAAGAATTTAGAGAAAAGAATTGTGATATTTCTCATTGCATCTTGTATGACTATTACAAATCTATTTGTAGAACTTGTTATGTACAAGCTAAGGGGAAAAACAGATCTTAAAAAAAAACAAAAATACAGCTATTGAAATCCCACAAATTATAGGACCAATCCCACAAATTATGGGACACTAAGAAATCATTTCCTAACTAATTAATTACAGCTATTCCTAATAATCAAGACCTGAAAATCAGGATAATTCAACATTTCTCCTCAAGCTGAGGAATATATGTCTTCCATTCCCAGCTTGGAAGTTATTTTGTGATAGATTCCACCATTAAGTCCTTTGGTCAGCACATCTGCGAGTTGATTTCCAGAATGTTTGTAGGATATGCAGATCAACCCCTCTTCTAGCTCTTCTTTGATGAAGTGTCTGTCAATTTCAAAATGCTTCATCCTATCATGCTGTACAGGGTTATGAGCAATGTTAATTGCTGATTTATTGTCACAATACAGCTTCATAGGACCTTCCCACTCGATTTTCAAATCTTCTAGGATGATTTTGAGCCATAATAGCTCGCATATTCCTTGGGCCATTGCTCGAAATTCTGATTCAGCACTTGATCTTGCAACTACATTCTGTTTTTTACTCCTCCAAGTCACTAAATTTCCACCAAGAAATGTGCAATGATCATATGTCGACCTTCTATTCACCATGGATAGTCAGCATCGATATAAGCTTCTAGCACATGTTTTTGGTTTCTTCTGAATAGAACTCGTTTTCCTGGACTTTCTTTCAAGTAATGTAGCACTCGATCGATGGCTTGTAAGTGTGATTCTCTTGGGTCATGCATAAACTAACTAATCAGACTCACTAAATAGGCAATATCAGGCCTAGTATGAGCTAGATAGATGAGTTTCCCAACCAATCTTTGATACATTTCTCGATCTACAGCTGGTTCTTCCTTTGCCTCCCCAAGGTTTTTATTATGCTCAATAGGTGTAGCTACTTGTTTACTCCCAAGTTTTCCAGTTTCCTTCAAGAGATCGGTCACATACTTCTATTGCGAGACAAAAATCCCTGGTCTAGAGTAGAAACTTCAATCCCAAGTAAGCATTTGAGTCTTTCCAACTCTTTTATTTCAAACTCTTAATCAAGCACCATTTTATCTCCTATTTCTCCTCATCATCGTCACCTATGATGATAATATCATCAACGTACGCTAGAAGTGCTGTCACTCTCCCTGTTGCCGAATGCTTAATGAAGAGGGTATGATCGCCTCGTGTCTCTATTTGTAATCCGAAGCTTTCATAACTCTGGAAAATCTCCCAAACCAGGCTCTAGGCGATTGCTTGAGCCCATATGGTGCTTTCCGTAATCTACATATTTTGTTTATTGTCATCTCCCCTTCAAAGCCCGATGGAATACTCATGTGGATCTCCTCTTCTAGGTCTCCGTGTAAGAATGCATTTTTCACATCATACTGTTGTAGTTGCCAATTAAAGTGGGGAGCTAGAGAAAGTAGAATTCTCATAATGTTCATCTTTGCCACCAGAGCAAATGTCTCCTGATAATCTACTCCATAAGCCTGAGTATAACCCTTTGCCACCAATCTCACTTTATATCTCTCAAGAGAACCTTCAGCTTTATATTTCAAGGTAAAAACCCATTTGCAGCTCACAAGATTTTTTTCCTTTGATTTTTTGACAATCTCCCAAGTCTTTTTTTTTTCTAGTGCATCCATTTATTCTCTCGTTGCATTCTTCATTCTTCTTTAGACAATGCCTCAAATAAAGCAGCGTGTTTAGACTCACAATGAAATTTCTATGAGATGGTGATAGGCGTTCAAGTGACGCATAGTGAGATAGTGGATGCACTTTCTTGTACCTTTTCTAATAGCAATGGGAAGGTAGGAATCATTTTTTGGCATATCTATTGATTGTTCATGCAAAGGAGTGTCGGAACTTACCAGAGATTCATTTGCAGAATTCAGATGAGAATCTTGAACCTGTGTTCGGTCTGGAACAAATGCCTTTCTTGAGATCACAACCAGAGATTCATATCTATTGATATCTATTGATTTTTTGGCATTTCTTGTACCTTTTATAAGCTACAAAAACTTTTCATTGAAAAGTTTTTGTCCAAATGTATCAAAACTAGATCTTCGTGCACTGAAATGTGTTTTTCTTGGTTACTCACAAGTGTCGAAGAGTCATCATTGCTATTCGCCTACCTTAGGAAGAATGCTCATCTCTTGTCATGTTACCTTTATAGAGTTTCAACCTTTCTTTTCTGCATGTGGCTCTAATTCATCTTATCCAATCCTGCAATTGTCCAAATCCTCATCTTCTGACCCTGTCCTTGTTTATTCTCCACAAACGGTCTCTCATCCAGTTATCTCTCCAGCATCTTCACTAGACAATTCCCCCATTGACAATTCTCTTTCTGTGTCAGTCTCTCCCGTGGAGGATACTCCTACTGAGATAGTCTCTCATGTTGCTAACCCACTTGAGACTGATACTACCGAGCAACCTATTGCTCTTCGTAAGAACTACCGTGCCTGTGGAAATCGCCCTCTTTATACACATTCCTACAAAGGTTTATTAGCAAGTTTGTCGGCTTTTGTGGCCAACATCGATGCTATTTCTCTACCTACTTCGGTTTTCGAGGCTCTTCAGCATGTCAGTTGGCGTTTAGCCATGAAGGAGGAAATGAGCGCCCTCCAACGCAATCAGACTTGGTCCTTGGTTAATCTTCCTTCTAGTACTTAGGTTATTGGCTGTCGTTGGGTGTTTGCTGTGAAGGTCAATCCTGATAGAACTGTTGCTCGTCTGAAAACTCGGTTGGTTGCTAAGGGTTATGCTCAAACTCATGGTCTTGATTACTTTGAGACATTTTCTCAGATTACAGAAATGGCCTCTATTCGCCTCTTCTTATCCCTTACAACTGTGCATTCTTGGTCTCTTCATCAGTTGGATATCAATAATGCTTTCCTTCATGGTGATCTTGCCGAGAATGTTTACATGGAGCAGCCCCCAGGGTTTGCTACTTAGGGAGGGAAAATTTGAAGCTTCTTCGCTCTTTGTATGGTTTGAAGCCGTCTCCTCGAGCTTGGTTTGATAAATTCAGCTCAGCTGTTCGGAGTTTTGGTTTGTTTCAGTCTCAAAAGGATCATGCAGTATTCTGTCGATGTGCTACTACTGGGTGTATCTTTCTAGTTTTATATGCGGATGATATTGTCTTGACAGGGGATGACGAGCATGGTATTGCTGAACTGAAAAGATATTTGTATACTCACTTTGAGACGAAGTATCTCGGTGATTTGAGATACTTTCTTGGGATCGAGGTGGCCCGAAAGAAATAAAGTATCTCTTGTCACAGCGTAAGTATGTTATGGATATCTTGACTGAATTTAACATGCAGCAATTTCGCTCCGTAGAGTCCACTATGAAACCAGGATTAAAGCTTCTCCTGATCAGGGTAACTTGTTTGAACATCCTGAAAGATACCGGCGTGTCGTTGGTAAACTAAACTATCTCACTACGATGACTAGGCCTGATCTTGCATATTTGGTTAGTGTGGTTAGCCAGTTTATGGCAGCACCTAGACAACCACATTGGGATGCTGTTTTGAGGATTTTAAGATATCTTCGAGGTAGCCTTGGCAAGAGAATTGTTTTTGCAGCTCATGGTCATGCTCGCATGGAGTGATATACTAATGTTGATTGGGCTGATTGCCCTATTGATAGGTGCTCTACCTTTGGATATGCTTTGTATGTTGGTGGTAATTTAGTTTCCTAGAAGAGTAAGAAACATTATATTATGGCTAGTAGTGCTAAAGCAGAGTATCGAGCCATTGCTACAGCTATTACAAAGATTATGCGGAATAGACATCTTCTGAATGAGATTGGTTATGGATCGAATGGTCCAACATCGTTATGGTGTGAAAGTAGTTCAGCAATTCACATTGCTTCAAATCCTGCCTTTCATGAGAGAACAAAGTATATCGAGATTAATTGTCATTTTGTTCGACAAGAGCTTACACGTGGTAGTCTCACTCTCTCACACATCCGCACTGGAGATCAGCTAGCAAATGTGTTTACTAAACCTTTAGCTGGGCAACGGGTTCGCTTTATATGTAACAAACTAGGCATAGTCGATATCTATGCCTCAGCTTGAGGAAAGGTGTTATAAGTTATTTTATTATTCATCATCATGTGTGGGAATGTCCATCGTATTACTATGTACCATCTTCATTATTATAAATATGAAAACATGCTAATCTAGGGTTACACAATTCATTCATATCATTCTCATCTTTTATTCTTATTCAGACATTGCTATCTTTCTCCCATCCTTTGCATTGTCATATTTCTCGTAGTTATATCTTGCTGGGAAGCTAAGTCCAATTGCTGTGTGGAACACCCTGAAGATCACAAGCTTGCAAAACGTAACTGCTGTGGTCTGACAAGTCAAAGATCCCATGATGGATAGAATCGAATAGATCGGGGGTGCTGGTCTCCTTTGCTGATGTCGGTGCAAAAGGTATCATTGTTAAGCTTATTTTGGCAGTTTTCTCATGCAAGTATTATGATAAAAGCTCTTTACAGCTGATTTGTCGATATTGTGCATGACTTATCCTTGCAATTGACAAAGACCAATCGTTTGTACCTTTATTTTGTTGCGAAATAATTTAGCTAAAGAAGCTTTTCTCTGATGCAGATTCTTGATTGTGAGAGAAGATTGAGCTGCTGGTGCATAAATTGAGAACCTTTGCTCCGAGGTTGGCAAAGTGTAAGTTACATGCAAATACTGGCAATCATGACTGCTGGGAAATTTTTTTAGACAATTTAGAAACTTTTGTTTCTTGGCCTCAACAGAAGTGAACTTGTACCTGCACTGGTCCATCGATCTGTAAAAACTGACGGTAATGTCCAATTTGGCGACGTTTCTGTTCTAAAAAAGCAACTCTTATTAGAATCATATTTTTTAATTTTGTTCCCTTGATGACTTTTATAAAATCAAAACGCGTTTGGTAACTACACAAAATTTCTGTTCCTGAATAGAAACACATTTCAACTTTTATTTTTTAAAATGTTTTTTTAACTTTATCAACTTTTTTTAAAATTTTTAGCTTTTTTAAAAAAACTATTTTTTAAAATTTCCCCTATTTTTTATTTAAAACTTACACGCCATAACGGGCAATCAAGACATTCATTCACACCTTGCATTTTTTTAAAATTTTAAATTTCCCTCCTTTTTAAGTTTTTAACTTTTTTTGTTAAATTTTAAGGGTTTTTTTTTAAATTTAATTTTAAATAAAAAAAGATAAAAAAAATAGTTGTTAGTAAATTTTCAAATCAAATCTTTAATTTTTTTTATAGTTCAAAAGTCCACTTGGACTTAATTATTCTAAAAGAATTGAGACTTTGTTCTTTTTATTGATTCTGAAAAAAAAAATTTAACAAATGTCTTTTTGGTTCTTATTTTTGGCTCAAAATTGTTTTCGAGAGCAGAATCAGAATTATTTGCGTTGCAAACATGTTTCCGATTCATTTTTGTTCTGGAGAACAGAATCAGAGAAACAAAAATATTGCCAAATAGACTCTAAGGTGTGTTTGTTTTAAGAAAAGTGATTTTCAGAAATTCATTTTTTGGAAATTATTTTTTTGAAAAACGATTTGTTTTCCTTTGTTTGGTAATATGTTACCGAAAATAATTTTCAGTATTTGGTTCTCATTTGGAAAACGATTTCAATTTCATCAATGATACTATCCTTGATATTGAGGAGAGGCAGAGGGTCGAGAGAGCTAACGTGAATTGACCCCAATCGTTGGTCTCAACCCTAGTCCCGATCCTTGGCCCCAGTCGCCGGCCCCGACCCCCGGTCTCGATCCCGATCCTCGGCACCGGGTCCCGATCTCGATCTCGATCCCCTGCCTCGGTTCCGATCTCGATCTCAATCCCCGGCTCCGACTCCGGCTCTGTCACCGGTCCCTGGCCTCGGTCGTCGATCCCTGTTGCCAACCCCGGTCCCGGTCCCGGACTTGGACCCAGACCCGATTGGTGGCCTCAGTCCCCATCCTCGACATCGGCCCTGGTCCTCGGCCCCGGGCTCGGTCCTCAACCCCGACACTAGCCTCGATCGCCTGCCCTGGCTTCTCTCGATCCCCAATCCCAGTCGCTTGCCCCGATCGCCCTCGACCATGGTATCGATCCCAGCCCTGTTTTCAAAGAATGTGAGAGACTCAAATTTTGAAAAGTATTTTTACCTTTTTTATTTTGAGGAATTAAATTTTCTATTTTAATGAATAAAATATTTGTTGACTGGAAAGTAATTTTCGTTGATCAAATCATTTTTCGTGAATCAAACAAACGAAATTCCAGAAAATGTTTTCCCTAAAAATGATTTTCCCAAAACAAACACACCATTAAGTGTCATCAACTTAAACGAAATTTCAAGTTCTTTTTTTGTTATCTTGGGTGGCTTTTTTGAAGGCTAAAAGGCATTAGTTGTTGTTTTTGCGGGATTAAAGGCTCCTGCGCATAGATAGCAAAGACTCTTTCCCTAATAATTGAGAATTGGTTTCTTACGGTTGAATCAATTTGCTTGCACGGAGTCATCTGGAGTCTTCGAAATTCCCTGAGCATTCGTGGCCTCCAATATCGAGGACAACATTTCACATGGCAAGCTTGCATTTTCCTTTTCTCGCTGTAGTGCTTGTCTTTATTGCCATTGTAGTTAAGTTACTATGGTTTGCTTATGCTTGAAAATAGAACTGTTCTTTTGGTTGCTTAGGTAAGAAGGAGCACATTAACTTGTTTACATCGATCTAGGTTTTAGTCACCTTAAATCCTTCTATTTATGTTCGCTATCGAAAGTTTCATTAGAACGCAAGGTACTACCAAGTACCTAGGCTGGCTCTCTTTAAGTAGAGGATCTTGATTGGAAAAAAGAAAGATCAGCAGGCTTCCGTTGGGTCGAGATGATTATGCTACGACTACGCCGATGGCCCGGCCAAATGTCGCCGGAGGAAGAGAAATATCACTAATCCTAGCCGACCATACTTTCTCAAATGGCATTTTGTTTCACCAACGGTCAAATTTTTGCGAGGAAAAGATAGTCACTCACAGTCACAACTATAGTTTCGTCCTTTTGTCACTTTTTTTCCCCCTAGCAACAAATGGTAAAAGCGTGCACCAGGGCCAAATCCCAACGAAGACATGAAACAAAGTGCCCCTTAATTACCGTTGGCCCATGAATGAACGATGCATGGTATTGGTGGCTCCTATACAAAAATTATTATGTCTCGTGCAATTTTTGCATCGCGAGTAGCTCTGTCCCTTTCACTAGCCATAGACTAAATCGCTACGATATTGTTTTCTTATGGCCCGTTCTGGACAAAAAGGAATCTCAAAAAACGATGCGCGAAACTTCATGATTTTTATCTGAGAAAAATACCAAAAAAGTTAAAAATATGTTGAATTGGTGCAAATTTTAACTAGAACTGAATTTTTTATAAATTTTTTCAATTATTTACCCTTTTTTTTTTGCTTCCCCCTCTATTTTGGCTGTCGAGAGCCGGCAAAAACTCACCTTGTCCCTCCCTAGATTTGGGCGAGGGCCTTCTTGTAGGTTGCTGATAAGGGCGCGAAGGCCCTTGTCAACCAAAATGAAAAGTTAAAAAAAAAAGGAAAGAAAAAAATAATAATCATCAATAATTGGAATATGAATTCTTAATTAAAAAATTGTAAACTCCGTTTAGGTCTGTTGGCCGGCTATGCCACGTTAGACAACTTATTTCCATGTCAGTAATTTCTGGCTAAAACTAGCCGGATGGACAAAATTGACAAAATATGAAAATTTTTAGAACTAAATTGACATAATTAAAAGATGTATGGCTGAATTAATATAAATGCCACAAGTTTATGATTTTTTTTTTTTAGCTTTGCCATCCTTTCAAGAAAAAGAAATATTACCTAATGGATTAGCAAGAAGACAGAATAAACTTTCTTAATTTTATTTCCCTATTTCTTTTCAACATATGACGGTATGCGCATGCAAGGAGATATTTCACAAGATCTAAAACTCAACAAGCCAACTGATCCCTAAACGGAGAAATCTCTTCAAAAATGGGAAGTCTCTTCGATCTTAGTGGCACCCACTGCTTCATCAAGTGATCAAGTCCTTCGATGAAAGCATCCTCGACCCTCTGCGCCGACCCCGTCAACTGTAATGAGGAGGCTTCCACAGGCACTAATCCTCGCAACAGCTCCTCAGCCCGGGTTCTCACCTTTGGGTCGCCAGATCCTGGAATTTCACCTTGCAATGCATCTAAAAGAATGGAGCGTGCCTCCATGTTCCTTTCTAGCTTGATCAGGCATAAAGACAAGTTGCATGCCTTGTTTGCATCAGGATCGATCATCTGAGCTTTACGGTAAACCACTTCGGCGGCCATAAAGTTGCCCTGTTGCATGTATGCCCATCCTAGGTTGCCCTGCATCACCAAACAGTAGAACAGGAAAGGTCACTTTGGCAATATAGAACAGGAAGACGATAGATTTGTTGCTCATGGTGTCACTGAACCCCATAAATCAATTCATCTCATGTCAAAACCTACGCAAAAATCTACAAGTTTCCCAGTACTCCCCGTAGAATCAGCTCAAGAGAAAGAAGGTCGCGCGCACAAGCATAGCATGTCGCAACACAGAACTATCTTGGATGGTATGAAGGCAACCTTATCACTAGTCAATCAGCAAATGTCGCATAGCAAAGATGACTCTGTTTAATTGTGGGTGCGCGATCAACTTACCAGTATTCTGGAAGTCTCTTGCTTGACAGTGACCTGAAACTTCTTTCCATGTGAACGTGCTGTCTTTGTGGGCTTCCTGTTGAAAACCTCTCCATGGCATATCATCCACAATTTCTGCTTCAATAGTTCAATCTGTTCATCCAGTCTACCACATTTCTGCCAAGTTAACAAAAACACAAGCCAAATTTAACAGGTAGAATTGGTAAGCTGACAGCCTTGAAAAACTGATTCTTTAGCTATCTTTCTGTGAACGATCAGAAGTAGAAGAACAATTTATTTGGTTTTCCTCCTAGAGAAAAATGAAGTTTCTTCACCTTCAATTTTTGGTTTGAGTCTATCAAATGGACAGTACTCTAGTTAAGAGGTTTTGCACCTACATTCTCATAATTTTCTGGGCAAGTTAGACTAAAGATTGGCCATTTGAACATCACAAACAACTTAGACTATTAGCTAAAACGATTAACTAAGAAAATTCCATCTCGAAGGAAGTACTCTCTGCTTGCACTGCCATCTAACTCTACGTGTTTTAGTACTTCTTCAAACTCAAACTGGAAGAAATTGAATATAACATTTCTCTTCTGTTAAATCTTGCATGCCTCATAGATAATAGATTCAAGAACCAACCTTTCCCTGAGGTGCAAGCAGATGACTGCTATAATACAGAACTGCAATGATGTAAAACCAACCTTTCGCTAAGACGCAAGCAGATGACTGCTATAATACAGAACTGCAATAATGTAAGAATCAAGCACCTTATACAAGTCGATAAGTACATTGTCCAGAGATTCTTGAGCATGTGTGGAGCAGAGATGCCTACAAGATCTAACTGCTTCAATCGCTGCTTCTGCTCTGCCTTGTTGTTTCATGATAATAGCCATGTCTTTGAGTGCGCTATCTACTCTATCCCCTGCATTTATCGCCTTCCAGAACAGATCTATTGCCGCATCCGGATTCTTCTCAACCAGCTGCAGTTCACACTGAAACCGATAAGTAACTGGCCACACTTACTTAACGACTAATATTGAATCACCTCCCACACTTACTAAAAGACCAAATTCTGCAATTTGAGATACAATTCTATCTAGATAAGAATACTTCTTTGAAATTCAGACATTATGAGTATTTGGATGGCCAATGGAAGACGAAAAGACTGCAACAAAGTCGCGAATTCAAGCAACCTACTCCCAGCCAACATGCCCATCTCGCAATTTCAGCCCTGGCCAATATGACCATCTGGAGAGAGCCGCAAATACACACGTGCTCACCCAGAAATCACCCCCAAGAAGAATCCACCGAAAACCGAAACGCGACGACCACAACCACAAGAGACGACGACGAACCTGGACTTGCTTGGCTCGGAAGTAAGGGCTGTCACCGGGAGGTAGCTTGTGAAGAACGCGATATGGAGGAGTTTCTTGCTTCTCACTCTTCCTCTGGCTCATCTCTCTCTCTCTCTCTCTCTCCTTCCTCGCTTCCTCCGATGCGCTCACCGTGCGTGGGAGGGACCGATGAAAACCAGAGATCGGGGAGAAGAGCGAACGGAACGGGCTCGAGATGTTATGGCGATGGCGGAGGCATGAATGAATCTGGACATCATTGCGGCCACGTTCCTCGACGTCGTGTCGGCCAGTCAGCTTCTTCCGCATCAGGACACGTGGCGGCCTCCTATTCATCCCGGGCTTTTGTTGTCCGATCATCTCGATTCCCTCCCGAGAAATGAACAATAAACTGATTAGAAGAAATGCAATCGACTTTCTGTTATAGGGGCAATTTGGTGATTCAATGTCCACGATGAGTCAGGTATTACTCCTTTCGAGGGGAAAGTAAGAAAATTAAAACGAGGAATTTTTCATTAAATAAAAAGTGTCGGTCCTCTAAATATTAAAGTTCAATATCAAACACATTTTTTTTTTATAATCATGTGTCCAGGCCAATTTGCACGCACTTCGATTATTTCTCGAAGTATTAACCCACCACTATAACCCCCGCTTAAATTAGCACAGCAACTCATAATCACGGCCTCCCAGCAACCCGTCATCACGGCTCCCCACATAAATTACAAGTGCTCATCTGGGAAATTAAAATTAGGATCATTGCGCCTAACCACATAATCTTAAGTATTGTCTAACCAACTGAGTTATCAATGGATGGGTGCAAACACACTGTTTTTGAACTCTAGAAAACATAAAACACTTTTTGGATATGAAAATGGACTAAAGCCAAATAAAAACAATTTAACATCGTCGATGCAATGCATCATCCTTATTGTATCACCTAATAAAACATGAAATGAAACTCTAGGAGGTAATGAAATGAATTTAGTATCCAATCAATTATCAATTCCGAAATTACCAAGCCAATTAGTAGATTGATTTTCCTTTCTGAAAAATTATGCTGTAGTTGTGGACTAACGAGATCAATAATGACTGTAAATCTCAATCATGAACTTGAGAAAACCAAGTTGTTTTGCAAAATTGAGTCCCAATCCAAAGCACGGAATTACTTATGTCGATATACATATCTTGCGGATGTGGCAAAACCACCAAGTCAGTTACCCCATCGCGGCTAGGGCCGACATATTCGCATCAACGCTGAACTTAAGGTTGGGGACCAATGGGGGGAGCGCCAATGCTGCCGCAATCTCAGCGAGACCTGTGTCGGGGCGAAGCTCGAGTTTGCCGAGCCACCGATGGTGGGGTGCTGGGCGGTCGGCAAGGGACAGGCGAGGGGGGTCGCCGTGGAGTCAGGAAGTTGGGAATCGAGGAGGTGGCAGAGAGTGACAGCAGCGGGCGAGAGCTAAAATGAGAGTTCTCGGAAAATAAGCTAGCGGATAGCGACGGTGGGGTTGGCTAATTGGAGATGGTGATGCTCTAGTTGGTTCGATGCAGCGGAATTGTCTTTCTATACGATGCCGTTTTCGTTGTTGCCTTGAGAATTGGCGAAATTAGTATACTCACTAAGAAGATAAAAGGAAAATAGTCAGTCATGGGCATGACTATGCCATAGAATGACAGGCGGTGCGTTGGCCAGGGAAGGATTTGGTCTAATAGATGCATCCATCACCATCAGATTCAGGCGTTACCATTAGAAAAAAGAAGAATCAGACGGCGCAAAAGCGCAATAATTTAAATTTTTCAATGCTAAATGGTACAAAGGCGTAAGCAAGAATCAAGAATCAAAAAGAAAACTTCCTGGCCCCTCGCGAGGCCGCCGACGCCTCACCTTGCCTCGATCAACGATGGGGCTTGGCTCGAGGCCGGTGACCGGCCAAAGGAGAAGCAGATATAATAATAATAAAAAAGAGGATAAAAAAGAATAGAATTTTTAAAAAAATAATAGCATAATAATAATTTTTTGGTTACAAAAATAAGAATTATGAAAAAATAAATAAAAAATGAAAAGAAAGTAACAAAATAATTATAAAGAAAAAATATGTGAAAAAGAGGAGGATGGAAAAATGAGGAAAATGTTTTTCTCTTCTCAAAACAGGAAACATTTTCCCCACTTTAGATGGAGTTTATGGCATATGGAGAAAATATTTTCCGAGGATAGCTTGTTTTCCGCCCCCAAACGCCGAAAAATCTGAAAAATATTTTCCAAAAAGTTATTTTTCAAGACAAATGGAGCTTAAGTCAGGATATGATATGTTTTACCATATCATGTTTTTGGTAGCTCTTTTGAGTAGGATAAAGCGGTATATAAGAGAGATGTAGCCCACATAAAACTATCTTAGGAGAGGGGTGAGATAGACTAGGATGTAATTTCTTAAGAGAGCAAACACGAGAAGAACGAGGTTTTTCCCACAACCACTACCTCTCGTTCGTGTTGGGCCACCTCTTCACTATGCCAATCGCCTCTCCAGTGGTTAGGACTGTCAAAGGTGGCCATCTCTGCAGCGGGGTGAGGCTAGAATCTACAACCGCAAAGCCAAGTATCTCCACGACTTGTTCTTTAATCGATTGTTTGGCGTGAGATGATGTCTCTCGTTCTTTAACTACTTGAACCTTTTCAATATTCGAAAAGGGTCTCAACATATTACGAAGAACTTGAGATCAATATTTGACTTTCAAGGTAGGTCTCTTGGATGAACTGCATTAATGCATCTTCAATTAGTGAAACGATGTTGAATAATTAGATTATTTAGCACTTATCTACTCACTCGACAAGACAATGAGCAAGGCCGGAGAGTCATTATGAAAGTATTTGATTCCAAATCAAGACCCCCGATTCTGTGGGGTCTGCTCCGTCAATGCTTTATCGAATTCAGATGGCATAAACTTTTGCTCAACAATAACTCAATCACCAGAACTCATCATTTAATAATTTCTAAAGCATCTTGTTGCTAAGTAAAATATAGTCGATATCAGCGATCTTATTCGACTTTAAATTCGTAGTTCACCTAATGTAAATAGGATATCGCAAAATATTTGAATTCCTTATCCTATCATATTCAGTCCTATTTTAACTAAAAATTTGGACGACCAAATGCAAAAAGTATATAAGTTGAAATTATTGGTTATATAAAAATTAAAAGAGTTAATACCACAAAAAATCTGAAATTGTTACATGTGTGATAAATTTATCTCAAATTATTTTTTTGACCAAGAAAAATTCTCAAACTGGTACATTTGTGATAAACTTACCCCAAATTGGTATATCTATGACAAATTTATCCAAAGTTGGTTTTCATTAAATCTAACGGTTTAAGTGCTAAGTTATACGACACGTGGCAATTGACGGGTGTACCAGTTTAGAAATTTTACCCTATATTTTTCAAAGGTTTATCGATTTGAAATTTTTTCGTGATATTAATCTAATTTAAACGAGGTAAATTCGTCATAGGTATACCAGTTTAGGATTTTTCGTGGTAAAAAATATTAGTTAGGATAAATTTATCACAAATGTACTATTTTAGGGTTTTTGGTAGTCAACAAATAATTTGGGGTAGATTTGTGACAATTGCATCAATTTAAGGTTTTTCGTGATTAAAAAAATAGTTTGGAGTCAATTCGTCATACGTATATTAGATTAAAGTTTTTCTTGATATTAACGCAAAGTGAAAGGCACTCCAATTAGATTATCAATTGTTATTAGTTACCACAAAGAAATCACTTTCGAGCTTTTTTCACATCCAAAAGGTGAAAAGAAGAAGAAGTGAAAACCCAAAGAAAAAGGCACTTCAATTAGTCAATTGTTATTAGTTACCACACAGAAATTACTTTCAAGCTTTTTTCCACATCCAAAAGGTGGAAAAAAAATAAAAATAAAAAGTGAAAAAACTGGGGGAGGAAAAGAATCCGACCTGCCGGATTCGAACCAGCGACCTAAGGATTTGCTGAGATTCCCACTACAGTCCTCCGCTCTACCAACTGAGCTAAGGTCGGATTGATGGCGTTTCTTACGACTACATTATTTTATTAAAAAAAATAGGAAATCTCCAGACTAGTTCTCCTCTCACGACTCATCATCCTCCTATGCACTAATCTAGCATGGTCGCCAAAGCCGGCCAACACCTCGCGGCTTGGCTATAGCCTGTAGCTGAAGGACGAGGGTGGCGAGCCGTTGACCAATTGCTGGCACTCGATGTTCTGGCTCCAGTCCTACACCGGTGAGGTCATCACGTCCTTCCTCAATGGGGAGACTAACTTGGGATTGGGCTGTTGCTGGCCGATCTGAACCATTGAGCATGAGTGCTGGCCCAACTTCGTGTCGTCTCTCGGCTACACGATGGATCATCGAGGGCTATTGCGACTCCACGGCGAAGGCGGAGCAGTCATCTACTAGCCTGCAGTGGCCGTTGCTGAGCCGAACATGAAAAGCATTATTTGGAGGCTGATTTTTATTATTTGCGGTTGGTTGTGGGGTTTACTCAAGATGAAGTGAAGTGTTCAATGAAAAGCTTGACTGGCTTCATACAAATAATTCAAAAATCATTTTTCGACATATGATTGGCTATCTGAGCTTGGACCTTGAGATTTATGCTTGGGCACAAGAATACTAATGCTTGTTCTCAGGTCTCCCGGGCCCGAGCTCGGCGCCCATGCCTGAAATTCCGGTGCCCAACCTCAGGTCCATCAAGGCCATGGCCGTGGGACACCGTTGATGGTCCCTGGCATTGAGCCTGGGTCCATCGAGGCTAGTCCCGAGGCCCACGTGCTGTTGCCCAATGACTGGACACCTAGGCTCGAGTCCACAAATGTTGAGTATGGGACCCAAGTAGCCATGTCTGGATCCCCCACACTCGGCCTTTGTGGACTCGAGCTCAGATGCCGAGGGTTCGAGCAAGGACATCTAGGCCTCGGACCCGGGCTAAAGTGTTAGGAAGCCTTGCACGAGCACTGGGTTCTCATTTTTGGCTCATGTGAACCCGAGAGCAACGCCTGTGTTTTTACTCGGGACCTAAGTCCGGGTCCCTGATGCCCGAGTCCGGGTCCATCGAGGCTGGACATATGATTCTAGTGCCCATGCCTGGTTCATCAGTTGTTTACGTGCAAATCAATAGCGTCTGAATAGTATACGTGTATTTAGGAAAATCGAGCCATATTTTTCTTTCCAAATGACGAAGGATATTTCCTGGAAACATTGCCATTTTTCTGAAAAAATGACTTCCTGAAACCTATATTACATGGACACAAGACACGATACACGACACGCCGACATGTGAATTCTAAAAAAATAGAGAATTCCGACACGCTAGAATACGTTGTATATTTTATGTATATTTTTATTTATACTCGATTTCAGAACTATAAAACTTCAATTATTACCAACCACAGTATCCATAGAGTCGAGGAAAATGAAAAAAAACAAAAACAAAGTTCGCGACTATTTTTAGTGTCCAGCGATAGAAGGAGGAGTTAAAAATTAGGTCAAAAATTGAGTTTTTTTTCACTATTTTTAGTGTCCGACGTCAAAATAAAAAAAGGTCCGTGTCCTGCCGTGTCGGACACGACAAAAAATTTTGATTAACCCGTGCCGGTGTAACAGAGCCTGAATCTATAACATTGTCTATCTTTACATGTTGTCACAGAGTCAATTGACTTGCATAATTCTGGAGGTCAACCACTACATTCATCAAAGGTTTGTGTTTGGCAATGACATTTATGTGAATCGGGCAGTTTGATTCCTTGCATATGCCGTTACATGGAAACAATAATCTCATGTACGTGACATTCATACTGGTTTCGGCTCTTAAGTTTTCTATGTCAATCAGGTTAGTGGAGAATAAGAATGTCTTAATCAGGTGTCAAATATTACAAGTCATTTATTTTTCAGATATGTCCATTCACATAATCACATACAAAAAAAAAAATCAAGATGCAACTTGTTAATTTCAAATTTTTGAGAAACCACTCTTAATAAAAGAAAAATAAACTTGGGACAAGTTGTTTTTGCCAATAGTTTTAAAGGATTTCAAGGAAATTTGATGTACTTTTTTGTGTAATCCAATCCTCAGAAATTTGTAAGTGTCGACTCCCACGAGCGCATATCACTCCTTTTAATAGTTTCAATTAAAAAGAGGTGTGAAAAGGGCAACAAGTTTGGTTTAGGTGGTAGGGAATTTGCACTTCTCGTTCATCATGTCTAGATTCAATTCCAGTTGCTAGCAGTCCCGTGGAAGCCCACGGGAAAATTATCAAATCTATTGCCAACTCATCGTGCGATGTATGCTTTTATTTATTTATTTATTTTGGTAAAATCGTGCGATGTATGTTCAGTTCTAAACTTTTCAATTTGATCAATGTCTAAATTTTTTGCACAAATTTCCAAAGTGGATCTTTACTTAATTGCCTCTGGAAATCTTGTGTCCAGAGTTTTCGCCATACCTCTAACATGACACAACCAGCTGTCCTAGTTCAGAGCTCCTGGATCTTAGCCACCCCGGCCAAGGCCCTTTTGCTGCAGTGGGGGCCAATCTGCGTGGAGACACAAGAGATCGAGTTGAATGTTCATTCATCTTCCATGGTTGTCAAGTTTGTATCGGTCGAGATCTCGGCTAATTCGATGGCCATGGATCAAGCCTTCGTATTTGGAGATTGAGCGACTCGTGGTTCCGTTCAGCCTAAATAGAAGTTCGTGCAATCCCGACGAGATCACCATGATGGCCAGTAATCTCATAGCAAGATTGAGCCGCCATGGAATAGGAGATCTCTAGGAAAAAAAGAGCACATTAGCCGGGGGGAGGGAGGGGGAAAAAACAAGGACAGAGAAAATTGAGAAATAAGAGAAATGTAAAATCGTATGATTTCATTACTTATCAAATAATCAACCATGTCACGTAAGACGACGGAATGGCTAAATCATCACGTTAGCGAATTGTAATTTTCGCAAAAGTCCACTGTAAGTCTTCAATGTTAGCTAAATGCTCTTCCTTTGGAGTGGAGTAGACTCCAAAGGAAGAAATAAAAACCAAAAATTGCGTTTGGTAATACTTTTATTTTTTTATAGAATAATTTCTATTCACAAATAATTTTTTCTATTTGTATTCCATTGACAAGTTTTTGAAAAGAAAAAAACGTTTGGTAACCGCACAAAATAGTGACGTGTTTGGTGTACGACCAGAAAACCCTATATTTTCAATTATTCCAAGTAATTATAAAAATTATATATGGAGATTGAACAATTCATATTTGGATAAAATTGAACTTTTGTAAAGACTTCGTTGATCATGATCTTCTGAAGTTAATAGCTAGTAGCGTGTGTCAAAAATACCATAACCGGTCGTACCCAATTAGACCGGAAAATTTGATGATTTTTCGATTCAGTTCGGTCGGGCGAGGTTATTAATAAATAATCTCAAGTAGTTTGGATGGTTTGAGTCATGTCAGACCAGTTTTGCAGCAGGTTTTGGAATTTGTTTTTTTCCCCGCATTCCCAATAATTCTGAAAAAGCACTATATGTCAATCAAAACATATTTAAGACCCAATTCAAAAATTGATAATCCATAACCATAACCCTAACCCTAACCCTAACCCTAACCCCGTCCTCCTCGGCAACTCCTGCCACACCTACCTCCGACAAACAAAAAATAGAAATTAATAACACTCAAGGCTCCAGCATCACCATAATTTTATACTTAGCTATAATTTAAACGTTGTTGTCAATTTTTCACGTTACAGACAAATTTTTTGGTGCATCTTTTGTAAGATGTGTCCGAGAGAGCTGAAAGTAAAAATCTCAATGTAGAAATTTAAAAGGAATTGAATCAATTATTTTGATTTTATCTCGACATTATTTTGATGATAAGTGTATTAATGAAGTCAAAATTATGAATGGTCTTTAGCAAAAACAATCAATCACCTTGTTTTTCTTTTTATTTTTCGGAAAAAGTAGATTCTTTAATTTTTATTTTAAATCTATTTCTTTACTACTAATGTATTATGGAGAGTAGAAAAATTAAGAAACGAATAAATTTCTGTTCTCTCTCTCTTTTCTTTTTTCCGGAAAACGACGGAGAAATAGGAATTTAAACAAACGCTGCCAACCACCGTGAACGGAAAACCAAAAAAAAAACAACCAATCACCTTGTAAATCACGTTGAAATAGCAAAAAAAAAAAAGCACGAACGTTGCCTGTCCTTTCGATCCAATGAAGCCACGCGTTCGCCCACCCGCCAGGTCTTCGTCCCCACTGCTGACAAAAGCACGCACGGCAAAGCCGCCAGCTTCACTCACTTTGCTCTCTCCACCACCACGAGAACTCGCACGGTCGCGCGCGCGCTCTCTCTCTCTCCAGAGTTCCCGCAATGGAGGCGGTGTCGCAGCTCGTGTGCTGCGGCGGGATGGAGCCCCTCCGTTGCAACTTCCCGGCCCACGCCTCGCCGCCTGGCCGATTAGAGGTTCGGAGAGCGCGGGCCAAGCCGGTTCTCGCCGTGGCCGCGGATCCTAAGCCGGTCCAAACCGGAGGACCGCCTAAGTCTCCGTCGCCGCCGGGCACCTTGAATGGGTCGGCGTCGTCGCGGCCTCTGCAGTCCAAGCCCATCAACGGCGCTTCCACGGTGAGCTTTTGCAAATCGGAGTAATGAAATGCTGGTTGCTCTGTCTTCCTCTGATTCTCCCGTGTGCTAACCGGGTTCCCGTGGAGTTCGATGCATACACTGTCGTTTCTGATCGCTTATTTGCAGATGAAGAGTTGACTGAACTGGTCATGAACGCAATGCTCTCGCGCTCATTTCCTCCGCTAATTTTCCTTTTGTGCCGGTGGAAGTTTCGTGTGTATAAGTTTCGGTTTTGAGGATCACCCTGAGAAACTGGACAAAATTTATATCTTGTGTATGCGCAGTTTGAAAGAAGTTTAGTTATTTCATCGATTTCATTGGGTTGATTTGGGTATCGGTCAATTTATCTTTTCTTCTTTACGTGTGATGGCAGAGAATAGGAGATGTCTCGCAGGAGATTAAGAGAGTGAGGGCCCAGATGGAGGAAAATGAGCAACTAGCAATACTCATGCAAGGCTTGAGGGGTCAGAATCTGAGGGACGCACAATTCGCAGATGACAATATTCGACTTCGTTTGGTTGAGGTACGACGTCCTCTCTGCAATTCTGCTGATAAGTGATGAGCCTCAGTAAAACACCTGCAAGTTCTGAGAGTGCTGTATCTTGATGTGCATTCGTCATCACTCGCTTGCATGCTGTATCTTGATGTGCATCGTCATCCCTCGCTTGCGTTGCCTGGAACATTGATGCTTCTGTAGTTTGTTTATTTATGTGATAGAATAGCCATATTTACTGGTGCGCCGCACACAGTGATGCAAGATTGTTGAAAAAGTGTCAAAACTCTCTTTATCTCATATCAATGACAATACTTTACAGGTGGACGAGAGCAGTGAGTTTTTGCCTTTGGTGTATGATCCTGCTAGCATCTCTGATTACTGGGGAAAACGTCCACGAGCTGTTGCTACGCGTGTTGTCCAGTTACTATCTGTTGCTGGAGGGTTTCTCTCCCGCCTTGCCTGGGATGTGATAAATAAGAAAGTTAAAGAGGTATTGCTATTCCGTTCTTTCATCGTATAAAACCTTTGGTATGTACGTTTTGTTGCTGGCTTAAGTATTTATTTGAAATAAATTCTTTTTTTATTTTTTTAATGTAGATAATACTTATTTTTAGAAATTCAAAGACGAGTTCTCCCTTCTTCTGGTCATAGATGAGCGATGAAGTTTCAAAGGGCTATATTTAAGTAGTTAAGGACTCTGGAATAAACTAATGTGTTGTGATTGTCTATCTTTTGATTTTTTTCGCTAGCTTCTTGTTTCCATTTTGAAAATTATTCTCCATCTCTTTGCCTTAGTTAACCTAAGACTTCAATCTTTGTCAGTCGGTTGTGGTTTTGTGTAAAGTTGAGAAATCATTTCTGCATTCAACTTCCAAAATCATCGTGCAAATCCTTATTTCTTATTGGTGTCTACGTGCTTTGATTCCTATGCTTTATCATCAGAATGAAGTTGCTAGGGCAATAGAGTTGAGAGAAATTGTAACTTCCTTGGGTCCAGCCTACATAAAGCTTGGTCAGGCATTGAGCATTCGGCCAGACATTCTTTCACCTGCTGCGATGACTGAGCTGCAGAAACTGTGCGACAAGGTAAACATCTCCTCCTCCTTTACTTATTTTATGTATTCAATGCTTCTCATTTTATTTTTAGTTTGCATGTACCACTCAAATTGATACCTCCACCACTGTTTTTATGATTCTATTGCGGTAGTCATGGAAATTTCAAGCAATTAATTCACTCGTTTGTCTTCGATGGTATAGAAGAGAACGGAAAATGTGAGTTTTTCAGTTCTTGCAGAAGTCTCATTCGAGGGAAGGGAGATTTAATTCTCGCTCATGATTCGGGAGTACGGATCGCAAGGCTTTAACACCAAAATTTTTTCCTTTGATTGATGCTAGATTTTTCATAGAATCTTAAGCCATCTTATGTCATTCCATGAACCTATTTTGTCATTTACTTGCATAGGTCCCCATGATCTGACAATCTGAGTAGTCTGGTTCGGGTTCTTCTGCATTCGCATTGCTCCATTAGCATTATCATTTTTGTACATCATGGTCAATTTCATGCTCTTTACGTTCTTGCTGGTGTCACCTCTGCAAATATGGATTGTTGTTCTATTGATTGCCATTAGCTGGCATTTCCAGTAACTTATCCACAGTGACCTGTGTTGTGTTGCTGCATCTTCATAGAATTATATTAGGTGATGGACAGTTGCATGGTTGATGACTGCTATTGGCTCGACCTCTGGTGGGCAACAGCACCCATGACCATGTTATTATTGTTTACATTCAGCTTCCGGTTTCATCCAATTATAAACACTCAGTTTCCACTTCCAATATGGTGGTGCTAGAATCTTGTTTTTTTACTCGTATCAAGAGCATTTAGTTTTTGTTTGTTTTAAAATATTGCAGTCTTGTTAAAAAATGGATCAGGATAATTTTTCTTTTCTACTACCGCTCCCACCACAACCAACACTATGAAATTCCACATGGACTTTTTCCCTCTAAGAGATCTGCTGCATGGAATCAACCCTTTTCCTCTTGTGGACTGGTTACATAGATCTTCTAATGTTATTTAGGCATGATTGCGTGGACTCATGCCTTGTTCCAGTATATGTGCTGGATTCTAATTTTTAACAAGTATTGTTTGCTTTTGTTAAACATGTCACGGGCAGTCCAGGTGGCTGATGTAGGCTGCATGTAAAATGGCATGCTCAATTCTTCTGTATTCTTACGACATCGAACTACCTTGACCTTGTCTCCCTTTCCTAATTCCTTTTGTTTTGAGTTTCACTTCATCTATAAAGTGTGTATCTAACTTCTTTTTAGGGGAAGGGTTTTCCTCCTTGTTTGTTTTGGGGAGTCCTCGTCATTGTTGTTGTTGTTTTTCTGTTTTTTTTTTTGGGTTGGGGGGGGGGGGGGGGGTGGGGGGGAGGGGGGAGGAGGGAGGAGGAGGAGTGGGATGGATGGGTGGGGGGTTAGACACATTGGGTCATTCTTACGTTACTCCATTTTGTGTAGCAGCTTGCACAATCTCGTGATGAGGGATTTCTGACAGGAAAAAATGAGCAGAATTGGAACACTTTGGCCGTCTCTATGTTAGTTTGAAGTGCCTGTCCTTCCTTTGCTCAAACTGAATCATCATCTGGAAATATATGACTGTTCATATTGGATCATTCTGCACGTCTACATAAAACTGTTATGTGTTAGCGGCTTGCACAATCTCATGACGAGGGATTTTTGACAGGAAAAATGAGCAGAATTGGAACACTTTGGCCGTCTCTATGTTAGGTTGAAGTGCCTGTCTTTCCTTTGCTCAAACTGAATTATCATCTGCAAATATATGACTCTGCATATGCAACTCTGCAGTATTCGTAACTTGAATAGTAGGGGTGAAGTGTAGACAAATGCAAATACGAAGTCTCTTTCTTTCTATATGCATTTGTCTGAAAATATCATCTCGTTTATTGACATTTCTGTCTGCTGAAATGTGAAGGTTCCTTCTTTTCCTGATGATGTAGCTATGGCACTTATTGAGGAGGAACTAGGTCAACCATGGCATGAAATCTACTCTGAACTTACTTCTTCTCCAATTGCCGCAGGTAGTCTTCATGATTTACTTTCTACATTGTTTAGTCAATATTAGCTGTTATTAATAGCATCTCTCTTTATTTTACTAGTGACTGCTATTCATTAGAAGATATTTATTGTTGAGATCTGTGGCAGCATCTCTTGGACAGGTATACAAGGGCAAGTTAAAAGAAAATGGAGATACAGTGGCAGTTAAGGTTCAGAGGCCTTTCGTTCTTGAGACTGTGACCGTTGATTTGTTTGTCATACGGAATTTGGGTTTGGTTCTTCGGAGGTTTCCTCAGGTAGCATTTTATAGTCATTGTTCGGGTGGGTATGATAGCTAAAGCAACCAGTTAGTAGCCTTCAATCTTTTCGTGTTTTTCTTCATTTCCCAGATATCTGTAGATGTGGTTGGGTTAGTTGATGAATGGGCTGCCCGCTTTTTTGAAGAGTTGGATTATGTCAATGAGGGTGAAAATGGAACACGTTTTGCTGAAATGATGAGGAAGGACCTTCCACAGGTGAGATTAATTCCTTGATGACGTATTTGACTGCGAGATCTAGGAGTTATAAAAAATTCTTTCTCATCACTGCATAATCCATAAGGTTAAGAATCTGGAATTTCAATAATCCAGTAGTTTTACTTTCTACCAGTTAGTTATTCTTATCTAGTGCTTTTGAATTGTATATATTTCATGTATTGCTTTAGGGTGTTTAGATACGTCCTATTAAATGTTAGTGGTGCTAGGATTTACTTCTAGATGATCTGTAAAATTATTTAAGACCAATGGCTGTTGATTTCAAAGAAGAAAAGTAGTTTCTTCTATTTCTCATAATCACAATGTTGCAGAAAACATTACACGTAAATAGAGTCTAGGACAACTATGCTAAAGAAAGGAAATAAATGCAGAAAAGGAAAAGATTTCCTACTTTCTAATCTTGAGGATTCATAAATAAAGGAAATAAAATAATGGAAACAAAAGAAATCATATCCCAAGATTTTCCCCTAATTTTCCGAGATCTTCTCCCGATTCTTCGACACTGGTGTCTGTTTTAAAGGTTTAAGCGGCTAGATAGATGCGCAATTTAATATTTAAATATTAAACTCTCCTCCCCCCTCAGGGGCTTTTTCTGGACTTTGGCCTAAGACCACAACATGGAAATATATAATTGGGGAGGCAAGTAAGGGGCCTGAAAAGATTTGAACTTAGTTGTTTCTGATTTGATTAACATCAACATCAACAACATCTTTATCCCAAACTTTTGGTATCATGTAATTGGGGAGGCGGTATTTCCAAGGCTTGGTTTAAGAGGTCAATGTGGTCTCATGGGCCTACTTATAGAGTGTCATATTGTTGTGAAGATGATCATCTTGAATTTTGTATCATCCTTTAGCTGATGATTACTAGTTGGCATTTAGTTGTGGAAATAACACCACATTTCGCAGAATGATAGTGGCTACTTTAGTTTTTCACAAAGCAACTAGACTGCCCAGCGGTATATGAGTTATTAATGTGACAAACCTCCTTAGGAATATAAATTCAAAATGCATGCCTTTTCTTTTCCAAGTTTAATAAACTATTGATAGGAACGAGGAATCTTGTAATTGGATGAATTCATGTTAAGTGCTTGCCTGCAAATCAAGTAATTACTTTCTGCAGCTATCAAAATAGTGTGCACATCTTCCTGAAGTTATGGAGTTTATTGTTAGTGACTTTGCTTGATCGTTTGATAATTTATCATTAAAGGCTTTTGTCAGGTTGTTGTACCTAAAACATATACTAAGTACACTTCAAGGAAGGTTCTTACGACAGGATGGATAGAGGGGGAAAAGCTGTCGCAGAGTACCGAAAGTGATGTTGGAGAACTGGTTAATGTTGGAGTCATCTGTTATTTAAAGCAGGTAAGCCACCTGATCTAATGGGTACTCGCGCCCTTGTATAGTAGGACCTTTTGCTGTGAAACTTGGGTGCTTCCTACTTCTACTGTATCTCTTGTCTTTGTGCATGGTCAAATGTTCTACCTAGGTCCATGGGCTTTTCAGTATGTTCATTTTGTACAGTATGTCAGATGCCTCACACATGTCTATTCTTTAGTGTGGTGAAGTGAGGACGCCTGTATCCTTTTCCACAAATTCAAAGGAAAATTTACCTAAGTTACCTTGGGGACTACAATCAGTAATTGGAAAGAACATACCCTATCAAAAAGGATGAAAGACAGATTAAGAGAACCAATACCCTCACAGCTGTGATGGGGGAAATCACAGAACCTGGTTGCCAACTTTGAAGCTACTTTCAAGTTGGTTAAGGTTATACTTTTCAGATGGATTTACTTGTCCATTTTGATAGGAAAAAAATAGGTAATTGAAAGCCAATGTGGCCCTTAACAAAAGTTACAGGGCATGTTATATGCATGGCATGTGGTATGTCACGTCAACATTCACATAAGTTTTAGTATAGAATGAAGAAGTAACCCCATTGGAAATAGTTAACTAGTATAGTGAAATAGCGACATGAACAGACTTACAAAGGTTGGATAACTTAATTGGATTATTACCTCTAGGTTGAATGACCAAAGTTGTGCTTGTGCTCGACATCTTACTCTTGTAATCGATTCGTCGAAATAGGTCACAGCTTGTAGATTATTTCTATTTGGTTGCTGCTTTTCATGGAAAATATTCACGTGAGTTCATTGGATTTGGGATTGGCGTTTCCATTTTCTAAGAGTCTCGTGATTGTTATCATGCTTAGCTCGACCTTTAGTCCAATTTTATAGGATGAATTTGCAATGGCACTTGTTTCTTCCCCCCCCTCAAAGAGTTGATGCTGAAGAGCTCAAATAAAAAGTTCAAAATATGAAGGGTTTTGATTTCTGAAAATTTAGTTTGTGGGGGTGTTTTGTCCAATTAATGATATTAGACTGTGTGTCCAGCCGAAGTGTAAGAGTGGCCCTACAAGAAATTAACAAGCAAAACAAGATTAATAGAGAGAATGGAATTAACTGCTTGTTTGAACCCTTTGTTTTGCAACTTTCATTTGTAAGAAGATCTACAGCTGGTAATGAGAAAGCGGGGGGGTGTGGGGATTTTGTTGAACGCTGTCATGTCATCTCTCCTTGATATGCTGATTTGCATATTGACAGAGTATAGAGTACCATCTGATACATTTGTGATATGAGGAGAGCAGGTTTGGATGCAGGTGTGGGGATTTTGTTGAACGCTGTCATGTCATCTCTCCTTGATATGCTGATATGCATATTGACAGAGTATAGAGTACCATCTGATACATTTGTGATATGAGGAGAGCAGATTTGGATGCATCTTGCTGCTTATGCATAACATTGACACATCTTTACTGTTTGTCAATAAACTCCACATTAGTCTTTTTGTGCTAGTCCCCTCACAATAATAAACAATTGATCTCTTTTTGTAAAATTGCATGATTGCCATCTTCTAATTTTCGTGAAAGTAAACTTGTTTCGCATATTTGTACCTCAAATGTGGTGGCTCAATGATACCTTCGTTATAAAATTGCAAAGGAATTATTAATTCATTCTTCCTGTGGCAGTTGCTTGACACTGGATTTTTTCATGCTGACCCACATCCTGGAAACTTGATTCGTACCCCAGATGGGAAGTTAGCCATTCTGGACTTCGGTTAGTTACTTCTGAGCCTTAAAGTGAATTACTAGTATCATGAATCGCTCAGCTTTCCCCTCCGTCTTTCTTACAACAATTGCCTTGCATAGGTAACCGATATTTTTAAATAAGTTCATCTATATCCAACATATCAACTGCTCCAGGAAGTGTGCTTTTGTTTAGTTGGTTTCCTTGGCATTAACGTGTTTATATACTACTTGTACCTTCTCTATTAGATACAAAGAAATACATGCTTACTTAAATGCAAAAGAAGTAAACTACCTGTACCTTTCTCTATTAGATTCCCAGGGACACTTGCTTATCGTAAAGGAAAAAGCAAGGAAAAGATATAGAGTGATGAAATTTATGCTTGTGCGGAAGTTCCCATTCTTTTTTTTTTCCCTTCAATGTCTTAGATACATAAGCCTTCACACATGTAGTAACACCGTTATACAAATCCTTATGTAGAGGCAATTAAGGATATATATGACGGTGCTACTACATGTGTGAAGGCTTGTAATGGCACATCAAGTTATTTTTCAATCACAGTAGGCTTACACTAAGGTTCTACTTTAAGTCATTATCTTTTTGCTTGGTTATAAATGAGCTAACAAAAGATATTCAAGATGAGGTGCCGTGATGTATGCTATTTGCAGACGATATTGTGCTTATTGATGAAACCAGGACTGAGGTTAATGCTAAATTAGAATTATGGAGAAGTACGTTGAGTCTAAAGAATTTACGTTAAGTCGAAGTATATACAGAATACTTGAAGTGTGAGTTCGACACGGCAGGAAGAGGGGATCTAGAAGCCGTAAATATGCTCGGACATGAGGTACCCAAGAAAGATACTTTTAAATATCTGGATCAAAAGGAGGGAGAGATTGATGAGGATGTAAGCCATAGAATCAGAGCAAGTTGGATGAAATGGCGCAGTGCATCACGATTTTTGTGTAATCGTAAAATTCCTCTTAGGTTAAAAGAAAAATTTTATAGAACAGCAGTAAGACCTGCCATGCTATACGAAGCCGAATGTTGGCTAGCACAGAGGAAACATGAGCATAAAATGAGAGTAGCGGAGATGAGGATGTTAAGGTGGATGTGTGGTCATACAAGAATGAATAAGATAAGGAAGGAAGATATTTGACGAAAAGTTGGAGTGGAACAGATGGCAAAAAAGATGAGACAACATAGATTGAGATGGTTTGGGCATATTCTTCGAAGGCCCCTAGGTACCCCAGTACGAATAGAAGTTTGCTATCGAAAGTATAACACGAAAAAAGAAAAAGGTCGGCCGAAACTTACTTGGAGTAAAGTAGTAAAACAAGATTTAAGAGAGTGAGAAATAGATTGGCGTTCGTTTATTTTAGAACGGAGTGGAAGAAGGCTATTAGTTTTGTAGAGCTGTAATGTGTGTGTGTGTGTCTATTTATTTTTACATGTTTATCTCTTTTTCCTCGATTGATTTTGCTTTTATTTTTATGAACCTTTGGAATTCATCAACCGCCGACCCTAACTAGTTTCGGATAAAAGTGTTGTTGATGTTGTCTCAGATACATAAGATGCAGATAAATTCAAATATTACTGTCCCTTAGAAATATCATCAGTTTCTTCATGAGAATTTTGTATATTTCACGAAATAATATTGTGGGATATGCACTTTTGCTTCCCAAGGTGATGTGTTTGTTTTTATCCTATAGGGCTTGTTACAAAGTTATCTGATGATCAGAAATACGGAATGATTGAAGCAATTGCTCATCTCATTCATCGAGACTATGACGCAATAGTCAAGGACTTTGTAAAGCTTGATTTCATACCTGATGGGGTCAATTTAGCACCAATTTTGCCAGTTCTTGCAAAGGTTTTCGATCAGGCCCTTGAAGGTGGAGGGGCAAAAAATATCAACTTTCAGGAGCTTGCATCAGATCTGGCTCAAATAACCTTTGATTATCCATTCAGAATACCCCCCTATTTTGCTCTTATCATCAGGGCAATAGGGGTGCTGGAGGGTATAGCTTTGGTTGGAAATCCTGATTTTGCCATAGTGGATGAAGCTTATCCTTATATTGCTCAGGTGAGTGGAATCATCCTCTGTACTGTGGTAGTGTTATTTCCTTCGTCTGTGGACTCATGCAGTTGCCTATCCATAATCTATTACATAACTAATTGGGTGTTTACTTTATGCCTGGACGATGTATGTTATTATTGTTTTATTGTGAAGTCATTTTTTGCAAAAGTAAAGTTTCAATTCCTACCTAACATGGAATTGGTTAGTTTGGTTTTGCTTTGTTACTAGAAAACCTGATTCCACTGGTTGTGTTGTTTTGCTTTTTCAATAAATCCTTTTCTCACACGTTTGACAATGCCTTTTGTCCTTGACAGAGGCTCCTCACAGATGAGTCTCCACGTCTCAGAAATGCCTTAAGATACACGATTTATGGAAAATCTGGGGTATTTGATGCTGAAAGATTTGTTGATGTGATGCAAGCTTTCGAAGATTTTATTACTGCAGCTAAGAGTGGTGGCGGAGAGGATATGAATGGAGATATGGCTGGACTTGGCATTTTAAGAAGCCAAACGAGTAGTTTTGTTCCACGGTTCCCATTGAACACATCTCAGACAGAGGAACCTATTCAAACAAGGGTTGCCTTAACATTTCTGTTATCTGACAAGGGAAATCTCTTCCGGGAGTTCCTTCTGGACGAGGTATGAAAATCCATTAAAGCATGGACTATATATTTTATCACCTCTTCCGCAAATAAGAGTATTCATGTGTACAACCTGTGACAGTAAACGCTTTCAATATTCCTCCAGAACAGTCTAAAGGTCTTGGGAGTGAAAAGAAAATTGATGCAACTAAGGATCATTATTCCTAGATTTAGTTCACATTCTGTGACTGTTCTCGATATCTAATCTCAAGAGAGACTCTTTGTGGTAGAGTTGAAATTGGATATAGATTTTTGTATTTTATGGTTTCACTCCAGTACCTCAGTGTCATTGACGGATTGTAAGAATTACCATATGAAGTGCAATTAGGCAAATCTATGTTGTTTCATATAGGAAAAATTATTGCACTGATGTAAATGTAAAAGCCCTTCATTTCAGAGAGGAATGTCAGAAACAAGTTGTCCTGTATGGATGTAGACAAATTTATCGTAAAATTTCTCAGTAAACGATTAGAAATGCAGCTATGCTGTTGCAGTTGGTCTTTCCTTCGTCTTACAGTCCTTTATAATGAAGTCTCTGTTTTCCGTGATAATAAACCAATTTATGAGATTTTGGTGGTGGATTTACCCAGCTTTTGATTCACCTGCTCATCCTTATCAATATTTTTTTTGTTTTGTGTTGCTCAAAGCACAAGTTCAATTTGTCCAAGGCGCGGTAGCTTTTGAAATAGACTGGTAAGTTGAGTGCCTCTTGACATGGATCGAGTTCAGTAGTTATATAAATGGTGGCGGTGGCCTTTGGACCCCTCTCACCCAACCCCACCTATGACGACCCAATGCCTAGTTGCCACTCTCGAGGAGGACTAGTTTATACAAGATATGACTTACAATTGATGCTCACATGTTACTCAAGAACATCTCTGAAATACCGTAATATTGTCTTCTCCATGCTTACAGATTGTGAAGGGAATTGATGCAGTCACCAGGGAACAGTTAGTACAAATAATGGCAGTCCTTGGGTTGCCTAATGTGTCTCCTGTTTTCAGTATGGTCCCTTCATTCGGACTCATTAAACCTGCTGCACTTCTTCCAACAGTAACAGAGGAGGACCGAGTCGTATTGAACAATGTTCGAACTGTTGTCGAGTTTCTCACTGCTGGAAGCTCAATCTCAAGGACATCAAATCAGGTAGCTTTATGCTCTTCAACTTTTTCAATTATGGTAATTTAGGATGTGCTGAGTACAGATTTTTATAGCCTTCAGCTTCCTTTTTCACTCAACTTGTTTGAGGCAAGATGAGGATGAACGATATCATCTACCTACCTATAATATCTTGTTTCCTTTAATGCAGTTCCCTCATCATAGAAATCCTCTTTATTCGCATAGTCTGGTTCGTGTAATCAAAGTATTGAGCTTATTGTCCATGATCCTCCCCTCTTTTCCATGTTTCATCGTTGAAGTTGTTCAAGTTGGTCTTAGTCTCTTTTAAATTGAAAGACAATAACTTCACCGTTCTATATGCAATGGATAGGGTGCGGATGTCGCTCGGATTGTCCGAGAGATTCTTCCAGTGTTGCCAGGAATTTCTGCCACCGTCCTTCCTGAGGTGCTCAGTCGGTTATCTTCTCGAGTACTGGCGCGCATAATCCGGGATTCATTTTTGTAAATCGCTGACTCTCACTGATTTCATGTGGTAACTGTGCATAAATATATCGACAGCATAATAGCAGAATACGTCAATAGTACATGAATTACGTGGTCGGCTAATCTCCTAGTATGCAATCTCTTTGTATATAATGGCAAGAAAAGCAATTACAAATGTCAATTAGAAATTACAAAGAAATCTTCTTCCTTCATGTCAACATCTACACGCTCGCACTTTGACCTCGGTGCGAATGGGGAAAGTATTTAGCGATATAAATTTAGAGGTCATTAAATCTGGGCCGTCGGATTCAAAATGGACAAGTCATATCAATCAATAGTTTTTTAGTGGGAAATGATGTGGATTGATCTGAACCGTTCATTTTGAATTGAGCGGCCTAGATCGATCATGGTAGGAAATGGTGGAAAATTTTTAATGTAGGAAATCCAGATCCTTGCGAATAATAGGAGCTTTTCTGTTGCGGAGAGTATCTTCTTGTCGCCCTTTAAACCAAGGGATTCATAATATATATATATATATATATATATATATATATATATATATCTCAATATCTACTTTGGTTGATAATCTTTTGATTGTTAATGAAGGATAAGATGTGAGGTGAGATACGAAAGCAGCCATTATATTGTGATAGATAGAATCAATCTTATGATACGTGATAATGGTAGTCGCATGCCCCTCTTGGGAACAGTTGATGCGTGATAATGCTAGGCACATGCTCTTCTCGAGACCGGACATCAGTTTCATCATCTCTTGGCATCCGCCGGTTGAGGTGGAAGCAGTGATTTTCGTGTCATGGCCTAAGCTGCAAAACAACATGGACCCTTTGTCCAGATTTAGCCTCGTTTTCACCGGACCATGTTTCATGCCGATGGATACCCTCAAAAGAAAAGAGGGAAAAATAAGAATGCCTAGATCTCCAATGATGAAAAGGTTAAAAATCACGCTAATCTCGAGAAAGATGGAAAAAAGATGGGAGATTAAGACATAATATATTTCACGTGATCATGATATAAAATCCAACATCAGACAACTCCCTCTCTCTTCATGATTGTTCGCGACTGTGCATTTTGTCACGGCCCTGCCCTCTAGATAACAGCAAAAGAGAAGATTTCAAAGATGCACCACTTCCTCTCGTTCCCTTGCTCCTGTATCTTTGCTTGCTTCCATCATGATGTTATGATGGTGATCCTCCAGATGACCATTGATGGATCACCAATTTGTCTCCGAAGAAAAGATAAAATTCTCTTTCCCGCGGCCCCCCAACCAAACAAATTAAGTTTTCACCTCCCCAATGAGTGCAATGACCAAAAGCAAAAGAGTATCAAGCTTAGTGGGGTGGAGGCAAGGGGGCAAAATCATTAGGCCTCCATCGACGAGCGACCTGGCGAACATATGCCAAATCACTGTGCAGAAAAACATTCCAGGTCTTTGTTCTCTTTTCTCAACCAGAAAAACCTATCATGCTGGTGCACTAAGAAAAGGTATCATCTTACATCAACCTTCTTGGAAATGTTATATCGCTCACTTTGCTCGCTGTAGTTCGGTCCACAAATCTATGTTCACCTTCGCTTGTCAGGATTGCTGTGTCCATGATAAACAGGAAGGTTTCTGAGAGAGGCTAAATCTGCACTCCTGGCGGCCTCGACACAAAGCAGGTGCACTTCTCTGGTCTGCTCTTGCTATGCGCCGTCGCGGAGTTTCGGTGGTAGCGGCGACGTGAGGAATAGAGATCATAGTGTGAAGAAGTCGTCTCCCATAGCACAGAGAGATGGAGTGGTGGAAGAGCTATGGGGTAACGAAATCGGAGGTCGAGTGAAGCGCCATGGTGGGCATTGTCATGCTCATGGTGACCCTATTCATAAGAGCAGCCTCAAGAAAGCCACTGAACCGAGTGAACATCGACGAAGGACGGGGTGCAGGAAAGTCAATTGGCCCGATGCTCACGGGAAGGACATTGCAGATGTGCATGAATTCGAGCCGAGGTAGGATTGTCACCCCCTGCTTATTTAACTTTCGTTGTCAAAGTCGTGTTAAGGGTATTTTTTTTTGTATTCGCACGACATCTAGGGCATGAACAATGGGCAAACATTTGGGTTTTAGTTCACATAAAGTTACTTTCCACTGCGAATAAACATTTAGTATACCGAAAAGATGCTAATATAATTGCAAATCAAAAGAGATGTAGCTCGATCGCAATTCTTTTATGAGATGAGACATGACAAAGCATAAGATGAATTCCAAAGTTTTGAATAATAAAATTCATTTCCCAGATTCATTAGGACCTCACATTGTTTATACTTATGTAGTGTTTCAGAAGATGGAGAAATTGGAGGGGTTAGGAATTCCTGTGTTTGTTCAGTTCAATGAAACAGCACATGCCAAGGTACAAATGTCCAGCTTGTGAGTACCCGATTATCTCAAGTACTTTCTGCCACCCAAATGTTGTCTTCTACTCAAATTCCCGCCGGTCAATTGGGGAACATCATCAGTACATGCTAGCATTTGAGATGAAAAGTCACTCGGAAAACATCTCTCCTGATTCAACTCACCAAGATAACTGGAAATTCGAATGAAGAATTACTGAGGGTTTATGTCTATTGATGCATGTGCTGATCCGGGCTTAGCGAAGACAATATAAGCTATGAAACATTCTTGGTGATCGTCTTCGAGCTGTTTGCTCAGCTAATATATTTAGCCAATTCTTTCAGTATTAGATTCTGTCCCTTGTCTGTGTTAACCGAAAATGAAACGTACAGGTGAAACCACAAGATCTTGCAGCTTCTAATGCGTTAGACATGACTGTTTCTGAGCAGCATCTGTTGTTCCCTCTTTTCTGGTAAACTCAAACTACAAGCTTGCCCTTGTAGACTTGACACTAGGGCTGGCAACTATAGAAGATAGGACAAAAATGATCCTATGGGATACATACAGAAGAAAGTCTAGTGGATCAAATCTGACCACAATACAAACATGGCTTAACTCAAAACTAATTCTGGTCAACTTGATGCGTTTTCAATTTTCTTTTTATTTAGATTTCATATTCAGTAGTATTAGGAACCAGTTAGCCAGTTTGCTGTGAATAAGGTAATTAGGGTGTCCATGTCGTGAGGGTCTCATGTGTTTGATATTCCATTAGGCCTATTTAGTACAGATGTAGCCAGTTTCTGTAATTCTTTCTTCCTCTCTTCTATGGATCTTAAAAATTAATGGAAGAAAGACCAAAATCCTAACGGATGGTTAGAATTCAACAATTTCAACAATCAAGATAAATGCGATGACACCTCAGATTTGCCCATATCTACTCGATACCCGAATCAATGTATTATAGATCAACATCATCTACTTATTATAGTTAATAACGACTTCCTTGGTATTACAATTTAGGCCAGTTGTCTCCTGAGATCAATTATATCCTTTCTACTGCTCTTCTGCAGCATCTCGTGAACATATTCTTCCGCACACAATTGGCCATACAGTGGGTTAAATGTTCTTCCTGTCCTCCAAAGTAGCGTGGACAAGAAATTTTCAGACCTGTGATTAGCTGGCATTGCTTGTTTCTCGTTGTTTATAGTAGGGGAATCAACCTTCGCTTGGCGCAGGTGTTTTGATGGATTTTCCAAGAAGTTCTTCGTATCCAACACTGTGAAGATAATCTCAAAAAGTATGCTTCTTCAAGATACATCAATCAGAAAACAGGAATGGCAGCAGTTGAAATTTCCATGTAAATCGATATAAATATATATATGAGCAGGACAGCATTTCATGTGCGGTTACTGTACTACATATAAGCGTTAATGGAATTGGCAACTTTTACTATAAAATTTTCTACATGAAGAGTTGTATATGGATCGGCTAGAGTTATAGAGGTCTAGAGCATCATCTCCATTGGCAGAAACATCCAACAAAAGCACTGTGAACATCGTATCTAAGGGTCTACGCTTTAGTGAAGAGCCAATGCTGAGATTACTAACATCAACTCTGGAACCGGACACGGCATGCCGAAACCAATCACAGCATGACGTCATAGCAGGTCACTACCACAAAAAGAGTACCCCCCCGTGATAGGCCCGGATGCTGCCGGCCGGGGCGGGGATAAGCTTGCTTCAAAGGTCATCAATGAAATGACACCCAAACCGTGTACTTTTCCTTGCTTTCATGTGGAACCACATAGCTGTTGATTTACATAGCCCGTTAAAGAAATGCTATTCTAATGAGAATTCTTTTCCGAAAAGTAGACCAGGAAAGGCAAGCACAAAGAACAGATAGATTCAGCCTGATTGAGTTTGGAATGTGCTATCCGATAGGTGTGCTTATTTTTCACATCTTTCTTTTACATGATGCCAGCCATGTCTCTCATATGTAGATTTGATGCATTGTGTTACAAAGTACAGTCGCTTCTTTCTTTGTCGTCATATCAGAGCATGCGTGAAGATTTCCTCCCGGTGATTTGTCCTGAACAACCTAGAAACTGAGCAGATCTTTGGTGGACGGCAACACTTTTACGGCGCTGTCTTAGCTGAAAGCTCACGTGCTGAAAAATTGTCGAAACAGATTAGCTCTAACCTTTGCGAGTTGCGGCTGCTTCCTCGCTTCTGATGTTATGGAGTTGACGAGAGCTTATGAAGTGTCTTGCCTCCACCTGATGAATCGAAACTCCACTTGCAACAATTTATAATTGCTAGTATTGGTCATCACATAAGAGATTTTTGCCATTGTTTACAGTTTAACCTAGTGATCCATGGCCACCTGCACATCTATATGCCTTATAATTTCCCACTTGTGAAAAAAGATGGAACATCCAAAGGCAAAGCTAGGCATAGCTAGGCAGAGGAGGTAAGAAATTTGGATTCCATTTTGTATTGCATGGTCTTGTAGCCGAGGAACCAAAACATCAAGAAATGAAATCTTCGACGATCGGAAGCGGAATCTCCAAAGCAATCTTGTGCTCTTCATGCACAGAACACAATCCTAGAAGTTTGACTCCATGACTCTTGTCATAAAGGTTGTTTGCTTCTGATACCGAGTCGATACGAGCCGTTTTAATCCTCGTGAAAATTGAAAGAACAAGTCTTTTTCCGCCCGCCAAGCGCCAATATTAAATGTAATATTAGCTTTTCTTTTTGACCAGATTAAAAGATGTGGGACCCGCAAAAAAAAGAAAAAAAGGGAAAAGAAAGGAAAAGAAAACGTTACGATGGATGCTTTTAGTTGCAAAAACGTTACGGTGGAGTGAATGAAAGAGATATCACGATGAAGACTCGTCAAAGACCAAACATACGTAGAGACAGAAAGAGCAAAGAGAAGACATAAACATAGCGGAAACGAAAGTCAAAAAAAAAAAAAGAATCGCTCATCAGAAAAGCAGAAGGGGGAGATGGAAAAAAAAAATTATCGCGCGATCACGATCTGAAGCCAAATCGACACTACTTCGCACTCCTCGATAAGCAATCGAAGTCTCTATTCGTCTACTCAAAAGGAATTTCCAAACTTAGAGCATTAAAATCGAGTCTGTATCTTTTCTGAGTCGCTGCGTTTAATTGAAGAGTTTTTGGGATGTCGTGGAGGCATAGAAGTTGACAGAAATCAATTTGGGATTACGGTTTGATCGGAGTGAATTTTTAAAATTCGGTGCCCGCTGCTGGACAGTTCCGAATTTATAATTTAGGTGGTGATTTTCGTCCATCCTAGTTTGTCTTTTGGGTCGGCTATGTGAGGGGTTTTTGTAGTGCTTCGGAAGAGCTTTCTATTCACTGTAATTTCACTAGAAACATGATTCGGCGAAGGAAGTTATGGAGCAAAAGATTTTAGCGCACAAGTTGTCCATACTAGTCAGAAAAGGATTTTCATTACGGACGAGATTTTTGTTGGCGCATACGTATCGTTTTATCGAAAATTAGACATAATATAGTCGAGTCATTCATCAGAATGCTATTTTGCTCGGTTTTTGATGTTGTTGTTCGATTTAATTTATAGAAATTCGAGTACGTCGATTCGAGTAACCATCGTAGGTTGATTTTGGTCTTTCTGAGATGACTGCTGCTATCTCTTCTATGAATTTATAAAGTAATGTCTTAAAAGTAAAAAAGATTTGATATATCATCATTATAAAAGAGCATGTTTGTTGCACAAAAATCTGGACGGAACATTTGCCACGTTTTGGCATTTGTGAATGGTCTGGTGTTTTAAGAAATGTGTTGCAAAAAGTTGTAAATATATGATTGGGTGAGTTCAAAGAAGGATTTTTTGGTATACCTTACTTTTTTTTTTTCATTTTTAAGGGATATCAATTATCAATAACAATAACTCAATCGAAATACAATTATCTCCAAGAAAAAAAATGTTTGTTATGCTTAATATCTTTAGTTTGATCTGTATCTGTCTTCATTCCACCCTTTATTCGAGTAGTTTTTTCTTAGCCAAATTACCTGAGGCCTATGCTTTTTTGAATCCAATCGTAGATTTTATGCCAGTAATACCCCTTCTCTTTTTTCTATTAGCCTTTGTTTGGCAAGCTGCTGTAAGTTTTCGATGAGATCTTTAATACTGTTCTAGACATCATTTATTCAAAAAAAAATTGAACAATGGATAAGATCGGATAAGTCTTACAGGACGAACCCTCGATTCAAACAATTCTTAGATTAAACAAATTGTTGGAATTCCTAAAGTGATACATTCTCGAAGAGCCGTATATTCTTCTTGTTGATCAACGAGAATTACAATATCAGGTAACCCCGTCATATATTTAATCCCACCCAGATATGTTTGCAAGTGAGATAATTGTCTCTTCAACATAGCTGCTTCTCTTTTCGGAAGACGATTGAGTCTCCCCGTCTTTTGTTCCGTTCTCAAGTCCCTGAACTTATGAAGTCTCGTTTCTGTAGTGGACCAATTCGTTAACATACCGCCAAGCCACTTATATGCAGACATATAATTATAAAAATATATATGCTGAATTGTGAGTCTGGTAGGATTCTGAAATGGTTTGTGAAAGGTATTTGCGATATATGAAATGGATTCTGAAAGTGGTTTGGGAGATGTGTTGCGATTTATGAAATATTTTTCTGAGTTTTGGAATTATGGATTATTGGAAGTTGATTGTTTGATGTTCAATATAACTGTGAACTTGAGTATGGATTTTGGATTATGCATACTGGTGTTAAGATATCCTTACGAGCCGAGCCATCGGATAATAATAAGCGGAGACTTTGCCAAGAGAGGGAGCTTGGTCGCGTTGTCACAAGGCATTGTGTCATGACCATGGTTTGATATTGAGTAATAGATTGGTGGACCATCAACGTGTGATTTGATTAGATTGATCAGTGGACTCGGCCATTGATGTGTGTTTTTATATTATTGATTTAACGAACGTGTTTTGATATGTATACAATTATGTTAAAGCGATATAACTCTTTCTTATCTTATATGTGTGTTGTTTACCGAAATTGTTATTAGTGAGTTTTGATTTGGTTTTGGTCAAGTGCATGGTCGATGTTCGATCTGCTTAGAAGATACATGCACGACTCATTGGGCTGTGGTTTGCTCATTCCATTCATCGTCATTGCTTTTCAGGTCCTTCAGAAAATCACGAATAAGACGAGAGCAGTAGTGTTAGCAGAAAGACATTTGGACAGTGAGGATTTTTTTTTTTTTTTGTGTGGGTTGCATATAGCTTTTTGATCTTTTGAATTAGATGTTCTTACGATAGGTACATGTAAATATTGTAAATATATCTTTTGATGGTTTATAGAAAGCTTCCGTATGGTAAATATATCTTTTAAGGCTTATGTAGGATTTGCGGCGTGACGTTAAAGGGGTAAATGAAGTCGCCAGAAAACGAAAAAGCTGTCTTAAGAATACCTTCATCACACTACTCAGCAAGTCGAACGGACAGACATACATCCGGTATCAAGGAACAGCAGAGCCTTTTCTGCCGAATGACCCATAACAACAGCCCGAAAGCCTTGTCCGGACTAGTTGCTTGGGTTGCATTGATCCGTTCGGAGAAAGTATTCGGTTCATGGAACGATCGTACGCGCAATATAACAACATCAACGAACACGAACCCTTTCAACCCCGTTTTCGGCTCGATAACACCCGAAAACAGAGGCCTTTCTTCTCGGTTGGTAGTCTTGCATGAACTGCATGACGGAACAAACAAACTCAAATCAGATCATGAGCCAAATTGTGAAAGACAGACATATCCAATCGAACCTGCTCTGATTTGTCTGTGGGGACCTCACCGAAAAGTGTCGAGCTTTTGTTCAAGCACGCCCAAGCCAAAGTTGCAGGCATTGGATGCCAAATGCTGATTGAAGCACCAACAGACTCATGATAAATTCTAATGCTGGTGCTGGAACAATAATTACAAAGATTGCATGTGTGTGACCATCATTCATGCACTGTGTCCTTCTACTGTTACAGGGCGTGATAAAGCCATCATGAACACCCAACAGTGATCCGATTTGATTATAGGGTTTCAAGAAAGGGAAATGCTTCCCTGGCAAGTGTTTTGGTAACAATATAATTTCAACCATAAATCCACACATCGTCATTGCGTAATTTTGCGTAAAACACACATTAATTGGAAGATCGTGTAATCAGAAATAAATGAATCTTTTCGAAAGGATATTACTTGATTGCGAAGACCATTTGAAGGAAAAAAAATGGAGAGTGACCAATTCAAGAGAAGGGCTAAACAAAGTTGAACCACAAATAACAGGCAAGTAACTACTTAATTAGTAAAATGAAAATGAGTTGAAGCAAGGTAGCGATGTAAATCTGGTTATCCAGCCAACAAGATTGCCGAACGACGTCACGGTGTGCTGTGAATACAATTTTTCGGACACAGATGTCGATATTAACTAAATTTTATTCACATCTCCGATAATATCTACGACGTCTAATTTTTCCACGCATGTCTGCTTGGGCATCCACATGTAGTGTCTGGATCCCCTGCTTGTATGGCAAGGGATCATTATATCCTCCACCATTGGATCTTCCCTATAAAAGAAGGGAGATCCAATGACTCCAAAAATAATGATCCATGCCATACATGCAGAGGGTCCGCATCCCCATATGTATTGCACATCATGATTTGGCATTGATATACGGTAATATGTGAGTAAAATTTACTTCGGAAACTTGATTAAATAATTCGTAAAAATAGAAGAATTTTATCAAATAAATTAAAAGTATAGCTGCTTAATAGGAGAAAAAAAACGTGAATGTAATGTACTTAGCCGAAAGTAGAATTTTCCCCTTGACAAATAAAATATATTGCCCTTATATGCACAGCACACGCTTGGTTGAAACGCTCATCCAGCTTTGTCCAACATGGCACATGCTTGATAGGTCTAATGAATGTGCACCTGCTTTTTTTTTTTTTTCTGTCATCTTATTAACATTTTTTCCCTGTCCAATAAGGGTACGTTTATTTATTATTTATTTTTCAAAATAACAAATATTTAAAAAATACTTTCTTAAAAAATGATTGTTTATATCGCCTACAAAATGAATAAACAAGAAATATATGACATCACCTACTAAAAATATTTAAACATGAATTGTTGTTGATAATAAAAATATTATGCATTGACTAATTATCTCAAGTAGCATAAGGGATCATTTTTAGCAAAGTGTTTCAAATCATTCATTTCTCGCAAAAACAAACATATTGGTGTTTGCATCTCATTATGTAATGTCTAAAAAAATAAGTTGATTTTGGCGAAAATACTTGCGGACAACTTCAAATTTAGGGACACTAGGTAAAAGAAAGAGATCAATGGGACTACATGAAGTAAAGATGCGCCCAGATAAAGGGAAGCTGTAGCAAGAATTACAGATTCTTTTCGTTTCTTTTGCAACCAATCCCACATGTTATAACACAATTGGTGTATGGATCACCCACTTTCTTGAATTTCATCAACTAATAAAACACTTCTATTTTTTGTACCTAACTTAGCTCCTGCTCCCAACCCTAAAACGTGCCATCGTCAGCGGTTCTGAGTTTTCCCTTTCTTGGCCCTCTGCTTCTCTTGCATCTTCTTCTTCTTCGCTTCGGCAGTGACCCATGTATAATCCGGCGGGATCAGAAATGGGTCCTGGACATTCTCTATCCTACTGCTAGAACCGCCAAAGGAAGTGCTCGGGCGGTGATATGGGGCCTTTATCCACTGAAGCCAAGATGTGGTCGAGGTACTCGTCATGGCTGGGCTCTCTCGACCTGTAGGGCTTGATGGTGGCGTCGCAAACTCGTCCAGGGGCTGTAGTTCTTCGAACTTTGTGAAAGTAACCAGCACTCTGATGGTGGGGACCACAGGAATTGCAACCTGGATAGACCCACAAACTAATTTGAGTTGAGTCCCTGTATGGACTGAGAAAAAAACCCTATAAAGCTCCACACGCTTCATGAGAAGTGAAGAACCAGCAGAAATTTACGTCAAAGCCACAGAACCACGGAGCAGATATGTTTCCCTCAAAAACTGAGAGTAATCACGGAATCAGCTCATGCCTTACAACTAACGATACTTGGTTTGCGAAAGTGAGTGATCGTCCAGGCTTAATCTCAAAGCTTTCCCATAAAGGACCAAAACACAGACTCATTTGATATCAGCAAGAACTTAAAATCATTTACTATGGCCCTTCGGAAGGTAATGGAGCACTGGACGTCATACACTTTGAATCTAGTGTAAGAATTTGTGTCGGAATGTTTGTGCCAGTGAACTTATTTTAATAGCTGAAGAGACAGTAAAAGAGGGGCCTAGAGCAGAAAACTCTAGGAACCTCTCTCTCACTCCCGTTAGAACTGACACGCACAGAAAAGAAACTTCTTTGAGAAGAACTTCAATTCTGCTACTAAACATCATTACTAGAATATCACATCACTGCATTCTGGTCATTAATCTAAGACAAGAACCCCATACCAAAAATCATAAAAGAAAGCATCTCTCAACTTTATAGTGTCAAACTTGTGGAATAAGGGCGATTGATCATCTAGCAGGCACATAAGCTTCGCATATTAAGTATACTAACTTTAAGAAGCTAGTTGTCAATGTGCTGGAAATATCTGTCAAAGACACCAACATCAAAGTTGATAATAATACCAATCTATAGAAGGAACTTTCACTGAAATTCAATGTAGAAAGTTCCTTCTATAGATTGGCTTTACCATCTTTCACTAAACGTATTGGTTTTACCATCTTTCACTAAACGTATTGGTTTTACCATCTTCCTCGTTCAATTCCTCTTTAGTCTATTTCCTTTCATTAAGGATTCTTTCAACTTCCACTTAAACATTTGGAGAGGCTCAAGAAGGAGGATAACCATTTCTCAATAACTTTATCAACGCCCACCATTAAATTACCAACTCCTGCGCAGAAGATTAACAAAATGACCAATATAAACACCAGTTTTCACACACATCCATCTGATTAATATCGCGTTGTAACTTTGTCCCTAGTGTAAAGGAAGAGATGATCACTGTGCTAGACCACAATCTTCTCTATTGACTTGAACTTCAAGAAACATACTTGTCTTCCACAGCAAGAATTTACCATTAACCATTTGTTTATCTTCTCAGTTTCAATGGTTTAAACTGAAAGTGTAAGCATTTAACTGGTTGCATACTCCAAAAGGCATTGGCAAACTATTCACAAATTTGTATCCCAAAAGTGGTTGGCAGGTTGATCAGAGTAACAGACGGCAAAAAATTGAAGATTGTCCCTCCTTCAACTCCCTGAACAGAACTACTGCATGTTACTACACTATTTCATTTAAAAGCCCCATCAAAGACTTGAAGTTAATATACGCAAGTCCCATATTCCAACCTGTATAAAATTGTAGCTCAACCATCCTCAATCAAATCACACTTCCGTGAATATTCTCCTAGTGTCCTTAGTATGATGGCGGAGATGGTACTAAATGTATACAAACAAGCACATTAAAAGGGGAAAACACCATGTACAAGAACATTTCCTCATAATTAGTGGAAGCAAGCGGGGGGAATAATTGGAGCATGCATAATGCAATTTAATATTAACAAAGACCCAAGGCCTGTAAGTTCCCCTATACGGTCCCTGCACTTGTATCATAGCAAAATTTTCAGTGAACAAGCGACTGAAATGGGTAGCTATAGATAGCCAACTAGCAAAGAAAGAGGAATTTTGAGTAGAGCAGAGAACAAATTGACAAATTTCGGCATTTCTCTAATCACATTCCTCAGGAAATTAACAAAAGAAATTCCTTTCCTAATCATCAAGTCGACAACATTATTCTCAACAGTAAAGCTATCTGGAGCTTCTGAATCTGCGACTCTACGTACTCACTGCAAATAGCAGTTCTATGTGCTAAAGAGCCTACCAAGCCCATGTTCTTGTACAGCAAAAGATTCTATGTGTTTAACGCATATGCTTATCTAACAAAAGCATACATCCCGTCTGACACCCACAGAAAAGCCTTGCCAAAATATGATAAAATGCACGAGGTCTTATTCTCAAAATAAGAGATGGAAAGTTTCTACAATTTTATTCCATGCAATCAAACTTGAGAAGGAGCATGCCCCAACTGCCAAGACAAGTTCCAACAGCTACGCATGTCCAGTCTAAAAGAATGACTTCATTTCTTAATACTCAGGCGCGTTCTCATGTCATTAGCATAGAGATCCAACTTGCATCTGTATCCACGAGCCAGACTTACTGTTCACATAGAACCCACAATTTGACTTAATTTGTTACTTAAGAACAGTCTCCACAAAAAAAAGTTACTCCTCAATCTGAGAATAGCAAATGCTCCCACTGTACTCAAGTCCCAATGGCTTTGTATCGAGGATGTCATATAACTATACCTATAGAGGAATACTCAGTTGTCATTGCAGCCTTCAGGGGGTACAGAAGTTATATTCCAATATATAGCGTCAGTACGTAAAAGCATGTGAATGTAACTTGCCAGTGTTGGAAAGTACGTGACTGTTTGTAAATAAGCAGTGGAAGCATTCAAAGTAACCAAGAAGAAATGGTAAACCTAAGAAAAAAGGAAAATGTGTCAGGACTGCGTAAGCAAGATACCTTGACTGGAAAAGTGCCCATCGGGAGTTTTGTTGTAAGCAATTCTCTTAAACGACGGATGGCCTTGACTTTGTTGGCAAGAATATCAAGCAAAGGAAGGAGTTCTTCCGTCTGCAGAGCGAAGCTAGGAGAAAGCCAAAGAATAGGCCTTAGCCCTTTCTTATACTCATTCTCGCGACCTCCATCCTTGCGGCGGTTACTGCAATCGGAGCTTGCAGACGAAGATGGTCTGCAATCTCTTCCTCTCCGCTGATCCCTCATAACAATCTCCATAGAATGCCTACCAGGTTTGGTTTGATTCCTCGATGGCGAATCTTCGAGTAAATCACTCACTTTCTCATCTCCACAAAGAGAACTCCTAGGAGGAGCAAGTTTCTTGTTCACTTCATTCTTGGGATCCCGTTTCCTCCATCCAGAAAACCATCCTTTCTTCTCCTGCTTATTGTCACCACTTCCACAACCATTCGTATCTTCAATAGGAATCTCCCTCCTCTCATAGCAACTATGGCGATGTCCAATAACTCCATCACCATTCTCGTCTGATGAATCCAACTTCAGTGCAGCTTCAAGTTGCTTTTTTTCATCTTCTGTCAAAAGGTCATCAAGCTCCTCGCTTTCTGTTTCATTTTCATTGCAAGAAGAGAAAAACTCATCGTCTGTCAGAGCACCTGGAACCTTTCTAGACTTGATGCTCACCACTACATTGTGCATTTCATATACTTTTGCCTTCCATGGGCCCACCATCTCTGTCTTTTCCTGTCGCCTCCAAGTCAACTGGGGTAAGAGAACTGCTTCTGTGACGTCAATCCCCGGCCTGAATATATTTGTCTGAGACATCGCAGCCACTTCTTGACGAACCTCTTCTTCAGTTGCTTGAGATCCGGCACCATCCAAAGCATTCATTACCTCCTTGTCCTTATGCGATACCATACAAAGCGAACCAGGAGGAACTTTCCTGTCCTCCGACCCATCACCAAGAAAAAGAATACTCTGATCCGCACGCTGAATCCGAAAACCATCAAATCCTGCCAAAGTCATGTCTGCACGCAAATTCGCACCTCTCTTCCAAATTTTGTAAGTATCCGAAGGGGCGATCCTTGAAATAAATGGAATCACAGAACTTTCGAAATTGAAGGTGATTTCCATGTAGAAGTCCCTCATTCTGTGCATAGTCCCTATCAACCGAGGCAACCTTCTACACCATTTTGCCCATGCCAGTGGCTGGTAATGCCTAACTATGGTCATCGCAATAGCTTCTTCCTTATTGCAAATCGCCTCCTGGAGTGCACTCCACCCCTGCTCATTCTGCAAGCTCCAGTCCGCGCCAGCAACCATGAGCATCTCTGTGGCGGTCTCATCTCCCAGCTTGACGGCTAGATGGAGAGGAGTGTCGCGATTTGGGACATTGCGCTGATCTATCACATGGGAGATGGCATCGGCCTTCTCTTCCTCAGCCATAGAAGCCGCTTCGGTGCGAATCTCGTTCGGGTTACATAGGCGCGGGAGACTAGCGAGGATCTTCCTAAGACTGGCATAATCTCTCATGGCAATAGCTTTATGCACAGGGCTATTAGCATACTTCGAAGAGTCCACTCCCGCCATTGGTCGAATACAACACCCAATTAATCCCCAGTTCTCCACACTAAAATTCTAGGCCAGGAGTGCAAAATGGAAGACTCAAACCGGGAGAGGACCCTCTAAAACTATTGAAGCCATCATAAGCGACCCAATTCAATTATCTTCCACCCAAAATGGAGAAACTGAAGAGGACTTTTTTCCCATGAACAAATCTGACCCAGCTCAGATCACAAAACGAGGGTGGCATAAAGATCACGAGATTTAAATCTCTCACTTGGTTGAGATCAAGAACGAAAAGCAAAGAATCTCGTACGGTGGGCCCCAAGTTGGAAAGATCCAACAGGCCAAACCAAGAAATCTCACCTTTCCTTTCCTCTCCTCTGCACTACTTCTTCTTCTTCTTCTTCTTCTTCTTCTTCTTGGATGACCCCCCCAAAAAGACCCAGGTCCAGAAAAGCCCACCTCTATCCCTCTCTCTCTCTCCCCCTCTTTCTAGGAAGAAGAAAGAGGAAGGGAACAAAGAAGAAAGAGATCCTTGCGATCCAATCCCAGATCAGACAAACCCAGCAACATGCATGTGGGGGGTGTGAATTCGCAGAAAGGGTTCTGGGGAAAGAATTAAAATATTCAAAAGAAACCGAAACAAAGAGGATCGGTTAAAAAGAATTTAAAGGGTGGGGGAAGGGAAGGCAGGGGGGGCAAGACAAGAGGGTGGGAATCAAGAAAGGAAGGAACCACAAAAGCCCCACCAATCATCCCCCCCCAAAGCCAAAACAAAAAATGAGAGAATCGAAAACGGAAACTGCTCCTTCAATTCGAAAAGGAATGATAACCCCCAAAAGAGGAGGAACCGAAAGTCGGCAACTTTGTTCAGGTAACTCGCTGGAGAGAGCAAAGCAATAACTTCAACGTAGACCCATTTCCAGCTCTCTTTTGACATTTTCCTTTTTTATTTTTCCCTTCATTTATGGTTACTGTTGCTTTTTCCATTTTGCCAAGAGAGAGAAAGATAACGAAGAAAAGAACGCCAAGATTGAAAATTTTATATGACCGAGTCAGAGTCAGAAAGCCACGAATGCCCAAATGGGAAAGGCAGCATGCGAGCCAGGAAACAGGGGAACTTGCTTTGCCCTTTCCGCTTTGAAAACATCAGACCACGGTAAGACATCATGATCATCGTTGTCTTGAGGATATGCGGGGAAGTTGGTAAGTTATATATGCGTTCAACCGGGAAGAAATATACTTTTCTTTGTTTTTTCTGAAAGTTTTTTTATTCTTTTTTATGTATCTATGACTATTGCATTTTAAATAGAAAATTATGGTGAAGTATGGTTCGAGGACGACGCCAAACGACATCGGACTGGTCTCTCCAGAGATCATACAACACGCCGGATAAGATGATCTGGATTTGAATTTGTCCAAAAGTACGGTGCCGTTTGGTTCGATTTGCATTAACCATTTTCCTTTTATATTGAGAAAATATAACAAAAAAGAATTGCCTTTCGAATGAAAATGGTGTCCGGATAACTATAGTAGGGTTGGTCAATTCCAAAATAAAAACGAGCATAATTCATAATTAACATTAAGAAAAACTGTCTCTGTATCAATTTTGGAGGGAAAGCCTCAAGTCCAAATGAACGAATCTCCTTTTTAAGATTATTACTTGTCTATTAATGATTACATTTTTCTTAGTTTCGGATTTTAAAATATAAATTTTTTTACCAAATGTTTTTCTTACTGAAATGACATAAAAATATGTTTCTTTCTTAAAACTTATGTATTTCTTTTTTTCGCCGAAAGAAGTAGTTGTTGCTTTCGTTAATTTTAATTAGTTGATATATAATTATATCTGTCATTTACAGAATTTCCTTAAAGCCTTTTCTTGTAGAAATTCATATATTGTGAATTTGAACTACATAGTGTTAATTGGCATGACAAAAAAAAAATATTTGCTTAAGAAACCTTTAAATAAATCGAAAGAAGGTTAATATATTTTTTCGATTATAACCAAATTTAAGTAAATTAATCTAAACGGCACCTAAGAAGAGGCATAACAGTTTAAGTCCGTGATTATCAGACGTGATCAGTTATGGTCAAACATTATTTAAAAAGATACATAATTACAATGTTATATGAATCCACACATGGCTAAACTTTTAGAGTTTGGGTTTAAAATCTATACATAATGAGATCATAAAGTCAAAAAGGAAATCGTAAGAGATTTTTCCAAGTATGTAAATTGGAATACAGACAAAAAGGAAGATCCGAGGCATTTTGTTTTAGGAGCCTAGAAAATAAGACCGAATAAGTCCTCCTTCTCCTTCCCTTTCTTCAAATTGTGATTCCTATTTTTATAGAGAAATCTCTCATCATCGATGACAAGACGATAATCCATTTGCTGAATATCAAAGGGATTCCTCGATTTGTTAAGAATAAATAAATCACAATCACACTTGCTATTCTAACACCTCTCGATTCTTATCTAAGGAGAACAATACTATTTTTAGAGTACGGTGAAATGATGCACTTGCGCCTTTTGATTAGACAACTCATGATGTGAAGCTAACAAAATAGGACTTGTTCATAGGAATGCTTCTGGGGACGTTGACCCAAATGTCGAATACGGTTCGCGTACTGTCTTTCTTCTTGAACACAACGAATCAATTGACTTAACGTAAGCATTGGCACTTTTCTTTGTCATATTTTTACCAATCATTAGTGATTACTCCTCATTCAAAGCACCCTCTTTACTATCGGTAGAGATATGGAATCATCAAAATCAATAAAAAGGCCACTATACCAAGATCCAAACCAATCAATTTTGTTGGGCGGTACTGCCCAAGTAATGAAAATTGGTGACTTCCTCCTCGGAGATTATAAATAAAATTAATGATATGCAAAAGACTTATGGCATCAATGCTCAGACCTCCGTAGGCTAAATATTTTTCTGGATAGGTTGAATCATTGGAAGTTGTTGAGATGTTCATATAAATTGTGTTATAAAGCCTCACATTGAAAAATTAGTATGATTTTAGTGTATCCATAATTCATTGACTTAAGCTTTTTGAGTAACAGTAAATCTAATTAGATATGTTGAAAATCAAATGAACAACATGCGTAAAAAGCAACAATACCCATGAATCCCAAACTCAATCACAGCCCGATCGTTAGTGGCGGAATGTTTTAACATTCGGAGTGAGTCATATCGCTCAGCTAGATCATAAATGGGATTTCCAACTAATATGGCTCTCCCTATTCTTCCAAAAGATGATCAGGTCTCCTTTTAGCGAACAATTTGCAAGCAACGTGAACCAAGAAAGAACAAAAATCAAAACCAACGAAGAGAAGCTAGCGCAACAATTTGAATAAATTGTCCTTTCAAGAAAGATGGACACCTTGACATGGACATAACAATGGTGGCGAGCTATCCGATTGTTGCAATTTTTTTTTTCCCACGGAAATGACTCGATAATAATTATGTCATCCGATAAACTACAAGTCGATAAATTTTCATTTTTTTTTTGTCTTTTTACAGCTATATTCATATGCAGGGTATGGGCCAACAATATCCTTTCGCGGACAGGAAGTGGGATTGATGGTCGAAGTCCCTCCCTCCTGCAAATCTGCATGGGGATTTGATGATGATCCGCGCCTTGCTGGTATTTGGGTGACGGTACCCGCCGGGGGCCCACCTAGAGAGAGAGAGAGTGTGCGTATTGATCCAGTTTGAACCTCACAGATCTCAAAGAATCGTCCAGCGGGATGAAAAAACCTTCGCAGATCTCGAAATGTTGTTTGATGGTGTCCGATGTTGCTGCCCGAGACTTGCGATGTCCAATGAGATTTTGGTCTTGCATTCAACCGTCTTCCATGCTTCGTGGGGGGGACATTGCTATTGCTACGACTAGGGACTAGGGGCAGCTTGTGATTCCCAATGGTCACTAAGTTTATTTTGCTCTGCACTACTAACATTTCTTTCTTATTTTCCTATTTAAAATTCTCGCATTATTTCTAAATATTTAAAACATTAGCCTCGTAAACAATGACCTCCTTAAACTTTTATTTTGTTTATTATAATTTATGATATTTGATTCAATATAAAATGCCGTCCATGAGGTTTGAATTCAACCAAACTAGTTTCTAAACTTTGATCCGATGTTTGATGCGATCATTAAATTTTTAAATATATTTAATATAGCTTAGGGATTATGTTGAATAATTTATCAATATTTCATGAACCACATTGAATAAATTGAAAGTTAGGAACGACATTGCACATTAAGCCAAAAATTAAGAATCATGTTTCGCAAATTAAAAATTCAGGCACAATGTTGTCCGTTCGACCAAAGTTCAATGACTATATAAATAATATGTTTGATTTTGGAGAGAACCTAAAAGTTTTATCATTTTGTTTATATGCAAGTAAATATGACATGCTCATACCCAAAAAAAAAATATATGACATGCCATATATATTTTTAAAAAATTTGGCAAAATTTGATTTAGTGTTTGGACAAGCCAATCTCTAAATATATGGAGGCCACTTATTTCACTATCATTCGAAGCTTGTCCCTTCATTTTCTTTTCCATAGATGGGCAGTGCCTCTATGTAGTTGCAAGATGGAAATTGATTACTTATATCAACATCGAAAGAATTACTTATTACTATCTGAGAAGGAGTTAAGTGTCAATCTATATGAGAGACTGTCAACAAATTAAGAGTATTCATGCAGTTAAAATCTGTCGATATATATATATATATATTACACAACTATCAAGTGAACTGTAAAATCATCACATATCAGTAGAGCCTTGTTAAAAGAAGAAGAAGAAAGAACATAGACATTATTCCCTTGATATTACCCTATTGAGGAGATTTGCACCCGAAACTCTTTTATCTTGCAATATGGTTAGCGTCAAGTAGAAGTCATATCAGAGATTGTCTAATTCCCTAAAAATTTCACAACTTTAAGGTCAAGTCTCAAATTTGTCGGAATATTTTTTTTTTGGTCTCAGCAAAGCCTAAAAAAACTTTAAGTCTAGTCCTAAATCTACCTTGAACTTTTTTGTCTAAGAAAAAATCACCAACTTTTTATGTATCTTTGGGGTTCATCGACCGCCGATCCTAACTAGTTTGAGATAAATATGTTGTTGATATTGATGTTGATGTATCAAATCCATCCCATTACTCCTCTATCCAAAAATCGTCGTTAGTCCTATAACAGTTTCATTTTGGAGAATTTCTTTATTGGGTTGGATTTAATACCATGTGGAAATGCCACGTTTGCTCATACCCATTGGCTGATTACTTTGTTAACGTGGAATTTTATTGACATGGAAATGCCACATCAAATTGGGACTAGACCACGGGATAGATTTGAGAATACATTGTTCATAATTTTTTTTAGACAGAACAAAATCCGGGGCAGATTTGAGACTGTTCCTAAAGTTTGAAGTTTTTTTCGAGACATAAAAAGGTTTGAGTCAAATTTGGGACTCGACCTAAAGTTCGAGGTAGATTTGAAACTGGATCTAAAGTTGAGGGCGTTTTTTAGGGAATTAGGCCCACTAGAAATTGGATTAAACCCCTTTTTTTCTTTAGTGATCCAACCTGAGCGGGAAACCCTAGCACCCCGTGGGACACTCAAGATGGCGTATGAATGAGTGAATTGAATGAAGGAGACTCGGCACTTTCTCAATAGTGAGCCCAGGCCCAAAAACGACTTACACACCCCAGTCGAGCCCTCCCTGTGGTCTTGAGCCCATCTCCGCCGGACTTCTTCCTCATCTCATCCAAAATAAACAAGACAGATGGACTTGACATGCTGTCTAGGAGTATCGTTTGGGCCGTGAAGACCAGCTCGTGCATCGGCTTCTCCATTCGGGGCGCCAGGTCTGATCCCACGATGCCTACGGCTGCTCCAATCCTCGAACAAGGCCTCGACTATCCAGGTGGGCCTCACTTGGCCAGCGGAAGGCGATGGCAACGATCTTGGAGAACACCACGAGGATGCCGGCCCTCCTGTTGTTCTCCGCCAGGTCCTTAGCCAGTCGGAGGACCATGCCGCCTGCGCCACTGCCTTGCTGGTGCATCATGTATTGCTTCAGCGTCGGGCGGAGGCCTAGTAGATTGATGAGCTGGTCGTCCACGCCCGGCCTGCCTACGCCGTAAGTGGTGAAAAGACCACGTGGGTGATCTTGGTCTTTGGGCTGGCCCCATTCTTTGATGGCCTTTGTGGCCTCTTCCTTTCCTAGTTTTAGAACTTCGACCACCACCATGCATTTGCCTAAGGCGATCACGACAACATTTATGCTGCATAAATCAACTTATGATCAGAATTCGATTTTTTTTACTTTTACTTAAAAGAAAAATTTGAATTATGATAAGAGATAAGAGAAATTAGTTTGGTAACGGTTGAAAATTTCTACTTTTGAAATATTATTAAAATAAAATCTTCAATAAAGAATTATTGTCGATGATCTAAAAATTTATACTTCATTTTTAAACCTTTTTAATTTATTTAAAATATTATTTAATTTTTTAAAATAAAAAAATATTATCTATTTTTTTACTCTGGCAGCCAGAGATGACGACTAGCGGGGTAGTCGATGATTGGTGGTAGTCGGCGGAGCTTGGGAGTGGGAGGTGGTCATTTTTTGGTGGCGACTGGCGAATGTCCCCTGTGGTCGTGGGTGGCAATGGGCAGTGGCTGGTAGAGGTTGGCAGTGGTTAGCGGTTGCAACGGACGACAACGAGCGACGGTTGGCGGTGGTCGCAGGTGACGATGGGCGGTGGAGGTCAGCAGGCGGCAGTCGATAGGGAACGGTGGTCGAAAAGAGAATGAGGGCATAATGAAAAAAAATGATGAGACGAGAAGTAATTTTTCTTTCGACATCTCCTCTTTGAATACATGTAGCGATTTTTAATTATGAATTTTCTCCCGAAACTGTGTGAATCCTCGATTCAAGACAAAATTGCATGACACCATCTATCGATGTATGAAGCGACAGACATGTTTAAAGAAATAATTTTCCTGTTTAAGAAGTTCTCTATAATCAGATGGGCATTCCTATTAAAGAAGTCTATTGCATAATCCAAGGTTCATGTCCCGTTAAACATGCCGAATGCAGCAAAGCATATATCGACGACCACCATTCTTCCTTTGCTTCTCCAGTAGCCTGCTTTGAAATGGGACGGGGACACTACCTGGATTAGCCTAAACAAAACAGTCGACCTCATACTTGATTAGTCCAACGAACTACGTGTCGATACCCACTCATTATCTAGATAGCTTTTACTATTCTCTCAGGCCGAGATTGGAATTGTCTAGGCGCCTGCGACAAGAACCTCTCGCTTTCGTTTTCCTCACTATATGACGTGATACATGCATTATCCTTTTTCCTTTTAATCTCAAAATCTACGACAAGGAAAAGCGTTCTCTTCTTTGCCTAATCATTTAGGTTTTTTACATGATAAATATCCATTTTATTACAATCCTTCGTCGTGGATACTAGTGGTAATAGTTCAAAACGTTGACCAAATATCTATATAAATTGGCGATAAATATAGTTTGTGGAGAAAAAGTTTACGCCACCTTGTACGTAAAATTAATTCTATTCTTATAATTTTTCAGCCAAAGTTTCTTTTCCTTATCAACTAGAGACGTTTTGATTTAGCTTTCTCCATTTAGCCATTCATCCATTATTAATTAGCGGGTCCACGCTAAACCATACTTAAGCATTAAGCAACATATAGTAAGTCATCCCACGTTGCCTACGCCAGTAATCTGCTCTGTATGATCTAAGCAATTTCTTTTTCAATTTACATGACAAGATGTAGGATCACGACCAGGATGCACCATGGGCTGCTCAATATCGGCGTACTTGATTTAGTCACCGCAGCATGTGTACCGACGACGAGGTTTAATCGACGAGGAACACAAGGAAGGGTCATATGTTCTTACACATTCGCTTGAACTTCTCCTTCAAGTTCGTCATGTGCTCGCCGTTCGTGACCAGGAAGTAATGGTCTGGCTACTGATCGATGCAGCTTGGCGGGATCGCTGTCCTGATGGCCATGATCGTAGCAGGGACCTCGGCCCACAGGGCGGAGTTCCAAATGTTTGCTATCATTTTGACTGGTAAATTATTCAAAAAGTCCTAAACCTATTGTATAACGGCTAATTTAGTCTAAATATTTTAATTGCACCAATTTAGTTATAAAATTTTTGATGTTTTGCAACTTAGCCCCAAACCTTTTGACAATTTATCTATATAATTATTTCGACCAATTATCAAAATGATAGGTTTAAGAATAAATTGTCAAAGTTTCAATAGATTTGGGACTAAATTGGGATAATTAAACGATTTAGACTAAATTAACAAAGTTTCAAAGTGTTTAGTACTAAATTGGCACAATTGAAAGGTATATAGGATTAAATTGACAATTATCAAAAGATTTAGAACGTTTTGAACAATTATTCCTCACTTTGACCAAACCAAGTGTAGAAGGTCGCAGCCCGGCGGGGCGGCCAGCGGAATGAGCTTAAAAGTCGAAATGGTACTGGAAAAGTTGTTGTTTGTGGGTTGGGGGGGGGGGGGGGGTGTTGGGTTGGGGTGTTTGCGGGGGTGGGAAGAGAGAGGACGCGCGGAGCATCAAGCTTGGTCTTTCAACACGCAGGAGAAGAGTGGGAGAGCCCTGGCGTAGCTGGAGGTCACGTGATGGAGAAGCTGCATGGCACGTGGCTTTGGTGTTTGACTATTCGGAGTGACGTGGCTGTCTGAAGTTTAAGCCATGGCTTGAATGAGCTCATACGTTCAATGAGATATTTTAGGTTGCTCCAGTCACGTGACAGGATCAGGTAGTCTGTTTATCGGGAAAATTATTGCATGATCTACAAATCGCGTAAACCAATACAATCTTAACCATTAAGTATGCGAGTTTATCATGCGATTCACATTATTAAAGATGGAGTTTGGTTTAATTCATAGCATGCATAAGTCATACGATATTAATTTTTTTTTTCTGTCAAAAGCAACTCTGTCATCATCGACGTAGACAGAGTGAGTGATCCTCTAAAGCTAGAATAGTGTGAAAAGTTTCTAAGAAATTGAAATGTAATAGTACACTGTAACTCTAAACGGTTGTGTGGCTATGCAAATCGACATTCATTATGTGAATACAAGGGATCATTATCAAACTAGCACCAAATTTATCGTACGTATGTCATTGCAGTCTTGAACTATCAAATTTTATCAATATGCCGCTAGGCCTTTGTGCAAAATTCCGTTCTGAACGTGTTAATAAATATTGCATATGAAATATTGTTGGGGAAAACTTTAGTACACATAACTCCCCACCCCCTTTTATTTCAACGTAGCCCAGAAGCACCTTGTCCACCCAGTTGCAAGCCCCTGTTTGACACTCAAAATGCGCACATAATGACTTAAGTAAATTGAAAACGAAAATGAAAAAAAATAAAAATAAAATCAGGGAAATTGATGACAGACCAAAATAAATGAAACCACGGAGAGCAATGTTTTGGCTAAGCCTGCGCGGGGAGACTATGGAGGACCACAGTCTCGACGGTGAGCCCCGGTCCGAACCCGAACAACACGCCCCACTCGAGCCCCTCTCCGCTGGTCTTCAGCCCGTCCTCGGCCGACTTCTTCCTCATCTCGTCCAAGATGAACAACACGCAGGCGCTCGACATGTTCCCGTACTCGCTCAGCACGTGGCGCGTCGCCCGCAGCTTCTCCGGCTTGAGGGCCAGCTTCTCCTCCACCTGGTCCAGGATGGCCGGCCCCCCAGGGTGCGCGATCCAGAAGAGGGAGTTCCAGTCTGAGATGCCGAGCGGCTGGAAGGCCTCCACCAGGCTCTTCTCGATGTTCTTCGAGATGAGCCCGGGGACGTCCTTGAGGAGGTGGAACGTGAGCCCGACCTCCCGGAGGTGCCCGTCGATGGCCCCGTCGCTGTCCGGGAGTATGGTCTGGGCCGTCGAGACGAGCTCGTACATCGGCTTCTCGACCCCGGGCATCGGGTCCGACCCCACGATGACCGCGGCAGCGCCGTCTCCGAACAGGGCCTGGCCGACGAGGCTGTCGAGGTGGGTGTCTGTGGGGCCGCGGAAAGTGACGGCGGTGATCTCCGAGCACACGACGAGGACGCGGGCGCCCTTGTTGTTCTCGGCCAGGTCCTTGGCGAGGCGGAGGACCGTGCCGCCGGCGAAGCAGCCCTGCTGGTACATCATGTAGCGCTTGACGGAAGGGCGAAGGCCCAGCAGCTTGGTGAGCTGGTAGTCGGCGCCGGGCATGTCGACGCCGCTGGTGGTGCAGAAGACCAGGTGGGTGATCTTGGACTTGGGCTGGCCCCACTCCTTGATGGCCTTGGTGGCCGCCTCTTTGCCGAGCTTCGGGACTTCGACCACCACCATGTCTTGCCTCGCGTCCAAGGAGGGCGCCATGTAGGCGCAGATGTTAGGGTTCTCTTTCAAGATCTCCTCAGTCAGATGCATGTAGCGTTTCTTGATCATCGACTTCTCGCCTGAAAAAATTAACATGATTTTTAGGACAGAATTCCTCAGTCACTTTCTCATTAATTACAAGATATTCAAGAAGGCAAACTTTCATTATTTTCCTTTTTTGCACGTTTTCCCTGTTAATTTCTCTCATTAATTAGCGAGGACTCGCTCGATCCAATTCAAAAAAGAAACATAAAAATCGCATCTTGTATACATAGAAATTTGGCGAATTAGAGTGCTCTGTTCTCATGCAAATACCAGATGATATGAAAATCTTCTGCTCAATACTACTCTACTTCCTTTAGTTGAATTGCAGAATAGCGACTCTTTACCAATCCCACGTACAACCAAAAATCATGATCATGAACCACAAAGGTTTGAAAACAAAGAGCGCATGTGTGTGGCGGTGCTTACACATCCGCCGGAACTTCTCCTTCAGCTCGGTCTTGTGCTCGCTGTTCGTGATCCGGAAGTAATAGTCCGGGTACGTGCTCTGGTCTACACAGTTGGACGGAGTGGCCGTCCCGATGGCCATGACCGTGGCGGGGCCCTCGGCCCGTTGGTTGCGGCGGACTTCCTCCACGGTGACCATGATTCCTCCTTTTTCTTCCGCCTGAGGCCGGAAAGCCGTCGCAGCCTGCGGTGGTGGTGGGGGAAGAGGGGCTGGGAGTGAAAAAAGCAGAGAGGAGTTTGTCGCTGTGGAGCATCGGAGCGGGCGCAATTTTATACGCGACGCGAGAGGTGGATGGACTATGGAGGAGCGGAGGGGTAGATGGGGGAGTCACGTGCTCGGGGACGCACCCAACCGAGACCAAGAGGCTGGACGGCACGTGACTTTGGGTGTTTGGTGCGTCGGCTCGGTTTACTGGTCCATCAAACCCTCCACATGATCTGCAACGCGCCTCGCTCCTACTTCCCATACCAAACCCCCCCGATTGATGGAGTGTGTTGGTCCAATATGGACCTCATTTTATTTTATTTTTCAATAATTTTAATTTTCCATACTCGAACGTACAAATGCCACGTGCATGGTCCCCACCTCATTTTAAAAATAGGACATTGCAAAGCAAAATTTTCCCCCATTTTGACATTTGTGCATAATCCATCTTATTTAATTTACGTTATGTCCATCAAATAGAATTTCCCCTCACTTAATATTCTTGGTCATACTTGAATCATAGGGTCTTGCAGATCATGACGATACAGAGTAGAACTTATTTTCAAAATTTCCCAAAATAAAATTCTCCGTTCATTTCGCGAAAAACGAACGATGTTGCAAATATCTTTTTTTGAAGAAAAATAATCACACGCGTCGTTTAAGGTAATTCGTCAATAAAAAAATTATTTTGACTTTCGATGGGAACTTAGGTTTTGAACAATTTCGTAAGACGAAAATGTTTCATGTCCATTTATTTTTATAAGCGATACAAGCGATCATTTCAAGAATATGTCTTCAAATCATTCACCCTCCATCACACAAACGGAGCCTCCTTGAATGCTTGTTAATTTTTTTCGTTTTTAACTTTTTGCTGGCCACACTTATGGCTGCAACGTGTCGCCGTGAAGAGGGAATAAAAGGGCGAGAAAGATGAGGATTATGATTCAATTCACCATTTTTAATTTGGTAAAAAAAATTGTAAGTTCGATTTACGTAAGAGTCGTGAGCATGCGACATTGTGATTTATACTGTTTGGTGGGATTGCTTGAGAGGCTGGTTTGAATAATAGTTTGGCAAAGCGAGTACAGACGCACAAGGTCCCCCAAAAAGATCGCTATCGAAACGTGGCGACAGAGTTAGGCAGATTGAAAGGGGGAAGATGATGGGGTCGCAAATTTTTTTTTTTTTTTTTGTCATAAAGATTGTGACCATGAATTTGCCGTTTAAGGCGGTGCGGTCTAAAAGGTACCTCCGATTTGCACACGATTTTACTACTGGCTGAAGTTTTTGTAGAGCCAACTTTTTTTTTTTTTGGCTCGAATAATTACGCCAATCTAAGCGAATCGTCTCGCCTATATGTATTGGATAAGGTTTTACTCCTGAAGACGGGTCTCTTAAGATTATTCCGAACATGTGACGTTGTCATTCGGTTACGATATTGCCTTGTATAGTCAATCCATCATTTTAATCACGGAATCCAAACCCCGTGGATGACAACCTTTTCTCTATGACGTCATGGATCTAGCGAAAAAAAAAAAATCAAATTGAAAAAAGAGGAAGGAAATATATAACCGAAAGCCCTATAGCCCGTGAAGAAAGAAGGAAATTTACGTGGGTCCTAATTTTGGCTGGAAACTTTATAGCTACCGATTCGCCCGCCCTCCTTTTCCAATAGGCAACTAATATGGTATACACGGTGGATTTTATAGAAGGAAACCTCTATATATATATATATATATATATATATATATATAAAACCACTGACGAGTTCCGAATTAGTGGATGACGAGCTTTGTCTCTATTATTTGATGGGTTTACACAAAAAGCATTTAATTGAAAATAGGAAGAAAATATTTAAGCGAAGGTTGTTTATTTATTCAATTTAGTTCATAAACTTTCAATTCATTTAATCTAGTCCCTCAATTTTCCATAAAGAAGTTAAAGGTATGTATAATGACATTCAGATTTTAGAGCATCTTTTCATTTCAATCCATTTTATAAATTATTAAAAAGAAATATGACTATCTTTTCATTACTTTTTTTTTCCCTGTTTTTGGCCTTTATAAATATTATGATAGTTCCATTTAAGTGCAACTTAGTCTATGATCTCTACAATATTAAACATATAAACCATCGTTTAGAGTTGTATTGGATTGATTTGCCTGTCATTTTAATTTCCTAATTTACTGATTTAACTAATTTGATAAGAGAACGTCCAACAAAAGTGCTTGAAAATTTTAACTATCTAAAAAACTAGGAACGAGTTTGGGATTAGTATAAGTACACTAAACTAAAGATAAACTAAACCATAATGAAAATCAAATATTTTTAAAATAAAATTAATATGAATCAGATGGAACTATAAGGGAGATGATATTTTCAGTACTACAATCATCGTCGGCTAAAATGTACGTAAATGGAGCTTTAGTAATATCACTAAAGACAAAAAAAATGTAAAAGTGTGGCTGGTGGTTGTTGTGCTAGTCCCCTCGATGAATAATCGAGGTGCGTGCAAGCTGACCTGGACAACTCGATAATGAAAAAAAATTATAAAAGTGCACACATCCATGGGTATCTCAGTTGGTTAGGGCGCGCTTGGGATTGTATGGTTAGGCGAATTACTCCCAGGTTCGATTCCCTAGATGATCACCTGTATTTAAGTGGGGGCTATGGCGGTGGGTTGCTGTGCTAGTCTCCCCCCAAGGAATAGTCGAGGTGCGCGCAAGCTGGGCTGGACACCTTGATTATAAAAAAAAATATGTAAAAGTGTAATAAAAAGATGGCATTATATTTTTTTCGGACACCTTAATTATAACAAAAATGTAAAAGTGTAATAAAAAGATGGCATTATATTTTTTTTTTGGAGGTAGATTGAAACGACAAGATATTCTAAAATGCGAGCAATAATGCAATTATACAAACTTGTGAACAATACCGAATGACCGATTTGACTTTGTTGAGGAAAGTTAAGGACTGTATTAAACAAATTGATAATTTGGGGATATGAATAAATTGAAAATTTGGAGACTAGATTGAAAATTTAGAAACATTTAAATGGCCATGATGACAATTGCATATGGGACCAAAGTTTAGTAATATTCGTGTCAAGTTACCCAAAACCTTATAACTATCCATTCGTGCTCTTTTATTAATAGATAAATTATAAGTATGGTACATAATAGGAACTATGTAGAGAAGACCCCCATTAATTTATTTGATAGCGTAATGGTACTAGTGCAGAGTTCCGATTGCCGGTCGACTCGTTAAACACCTAGTCTCGTCAATTGATTAACAACCTTCATTGAATTCATTGATGGTAATTGAAATTGCGAGCGGGATTTGTGAAATATATAGGAATAATATATTGTTGTTCTCGACGTTATCATATGCGCTAGCAACACTTCATATCATTGCTGGAATGGTGAAAAAACAAATATGGCTTTTGGCAAAGATTCCCTAAAAAAAAAATACAGTCGTGCTTTTTTCGTTTTTCTTTTGACTAAAACACTCCTTTTTCTTAGGGGTGTGCATGATCCGGATCCGATATGAAATTAAGGATCGAATAGGTAGTTCCGATCCTCAAATTTTTGGGACCAAGGACTGGACCAGGACCAGAATGGCCTAGGACCAGCGATCCGGTCTTGTGACATTCCAGATTCCGACCCTCCTCGAGGCCATTAATAAGGAATGGAATCTCGAAGTTTGATATCGGGCAATGAAGAATTGTGACATTTGAAAGGAATTGGACGTCACCTCATTTAAGGTAATTTAAATCGAAAAAGTAAAATTCCGGACGGTAAGTGTAAAATTACCATTTTGCCCCTCTAGGATTAACCTTACCTTAAGATTGGAGTAAGGACAATTTAGTCTTTCGGTAAATTCCTTAGTGGTTGAAAACTTGGAGGGCATAATGGTCATTGGATGCAAGTTATTATTAGCAAATGTCAAGTGTCAATACAAGAGATGAGTTATCCACTTAGCATTTAATCATAGTCAAATCCAACTACCATTCCAAGCATTGACTCTCTTAGGGATTGAATAAGACTTTTCTCTCTCTCCTCTCTCACTTTGGCCGGCCATCTTCCTTTCTTGCCTTTTCTCTCATGCAGCTCTCTCTCTCCCTCTCACGCTGCTCGCTTCCTTGTCCCGATTGCTCCACTGTTCCGATCAAAACTTTATCGTTCGATATCGAATTGAGGTAAAACTATCGCCATTTGAAAGCTTATTGTTTTGTGATTTTAGGGATATATTATAAGCTCAATTTGGCTCAGCCGTTTGTCCCGTAAGTCTATTTGAGTGGGTAAAGGTCAGGCGGGTCAGTTTTGGAATCCGGTTTGAGGAAGAGCTCAACTTTGCCAACTTCAAGAGCTTGTCTTGCTACCAATTTGAGGTGAGACCTTCTAAAGACATGATATTAAGGTTTGGTAGCTTGATATTAAAGTTTAGTTGGATATTAGATAGGTTTTGATGGTTAAATCTTGGTAGTTCTCCAAGGAGCAGAATTTGTCTCATTCGACTAGTTTGGAGACCGAGCACTTTTAGAGGTTGTTGAAGTGTCGGCTTGCGATGAAATTGCTGATAAGGCTCTCTAGGACATAGTAGTATATGTTCGTGAGGAGTATCTGGGTTAGGATGAAGCTTAGATGAAGATTTAATGAACGATTTTTGTGATTGATTCTAGGACAGAAAGCTGCCCAGTTCTGGCTGGTTTGATTGGAAGGCTTCAAGCGGCCAATTGTGGAATTTCACTTGCTGGGTTGAGTGGTAAGAAGACTTTTAGCTCTTTATCAGGAAGTTAGGTTACTAATGGGTGAATTGTGGTGAAATTGAGGGTGTTTAACTGGCTGATTTGGGGTGAAACCCGAGAGCTAAGCAAAACCGTTCTCTCAAAGCGCACTGATTTTAAAACGACTCATTCTAGGCCGTCCGGTGTTCAAATTGAGCTCTGTTTTCGCTCACACATCCATAAGACCATGAGGGACAAGATTTTGAAAGTGCAATTCTCAAGAAGTCAGTAGACTAATATCAGTTTATTCATGAATGAATATGGTCGTGGAGGCAAAAAATGGATAGCTTGGTGTCGCGACATTTCGTCGATCATTTTATGGAATTTGCTTGTCCTAGGCTCAAGGTAAGTTGATCCTAACCTTCTAATAGGATATTATGTTACTAGGGGACAAGTTTGAGGCTTGAACTGATGATCTTTGGGTGTCAAATGTGCTTGATATTACTAGTACCGACTGTGCCTTGCTTGCTTTGTGGGTGAGATTGTGCAACTTTTGATTAAAAATGCTATGTGGATGCTCGGTTGACATGTGCTCTTGAATGGTTGTGCGACATTAGGTCCTTTGAGTGTCAATTGTGTGACCTTTATGCTTGATTTGGCAATGGTGGAATTCGATTGTTGGGAAGTGATGAATTGAGGCTAAGAATGACTTGTTCGATTGATTTCCCTTGTTGTGCAAATTGTGCCACGCATGTGATTTTGGCCATGATTGTTCTATTAGAAAAAGGCTAGTTGCTTGCCTAATCGAGTTATACTCGATCATGAACTTATTTTTAAAAATGAGATATGGCTTGTAATCCAAATGTGAAAGGATGATGATTGAGAGTCGCTTGTGATTATTGAATGATGAGAAGCATGGTTTATGATAGCTAGCCTCAATTGATTGAGTTATCAGTACATATGCATTTGATGCCTTGATGCGTATTGATGCGGGGCTTGAGTAAATCCTAAAGCGTTATTACGCGGGATTCGACCTGAGGCATATTGACGCGAGTCTATGAAAGGTAAATTGTACCCTGATGCGTTATGACGCGGGGTTTGGATTATCCTGATGCGTTATTACGTGGAATATTGTACTTGGCAAAGTAAGGATAACTAACTTGAGACGTTATTACACGGGTAGTATCATAGCTTGATGCGTTATCACGCGGGTTGCCTGATATGTTATTATGCGGGGGATCGAGAAACACGACATGATGCGTTATTACGCGGGTCTTGGCAATAAGTATGTGTTGACTTGAGGCGTTTAGACGCGAGTCTTACTAAGCATGTTATAGCAGCTTGAAGCTTATTACATGGGCCTTACCATTTGAAATTGTGATATATGATGAAAAATACCTCATGATTTGAAAAAGGGCATTGAGAGTGTTTGTTTTAATAGAAAATCCTACCATAGTACGAAGCTTAGCTTTGCCCATGGATTTTGTGACTGAGTTGAATAGATTTGAAGTACTGAAGCGCCATATTTTTACCATGCCAATGTTTTAACTCCTAATGCTTGTTTTTCAAAAGGTGTCTGGAGGTACTGACAGTCTAGTTTAGAGTTAGGTTAACTTACTGAGATTTATATTTCACCCTGTCGTGCGAAAACATTTTTCAGGTCTTAAATGATGGAAACCCGAGTTTGCCATGGGTTGGCATTCGAAGAAGCCATTGGAGGGAATGGAGTTTTACCTAAGTATTGGTCGTAGTTAGATATGTGACCTTATATGATTGTATTTGTAAACCGAAGCCTGCGTTGTACCTTGACTAAATGTTTCGTTGTGTAGTCCTGAAGCCATCTTTTCTGAATAAGACAGGGGGTTGTTTTCTCACTTCCGTTTGCTCATGTTATTAGTATTGGTTGACAAGTTGCTTGCTGAAGGATCTTGAGAGACTAATGATGTGAGGGATTGGTCTGGTGGGATGTTTGCGTACCTGCCGGGTTCGGGGCATGACATCCTCGTATGTTTGGTATCAGAGCAAGGTCAGCTCGATCCAATGTGATTGAGGTTTGGAGTGATAAGGAGTGATGACTTAAGGACAATTAGCTAGTGAGACCTTTAAGATTAAGCATTGATCACTGAATCTTGAGGATTATATGCTTGAACTTATGCTGTATACTAATGATTCTAGCGTTGATTTTGATTGATGATCATGAATGATTTTATGATTAATGCTCACAAGGAAGTGAGTAGAGATTGAGAAGTTATAAGCCTGGATTTGAGGTTGTTAGATAATAGCTTATGAATGAAGGGTCGATTGGATTATATGATTGTGATTGTGGTTTGTCAATGACCCAACTTGAGCAGTATGAGTTATAACGAGATGACTGTCATTAGTAGATTCAGGCTTGAATTGAATTATATCTTGATGGTTTAGTTATCGATTACTATTGACAACCTTGAATGTATGAGACGAGGTGTATACAAGGAGACAGACAAGGAATATCTTGATTAAAGGCCAGTTGTGATCAAATGCATATGGATTTGGCTTGAATAGTGACTAGACTTGAGGTATCTGGTTGAATATAAGCAATTGATCTGTCACGCCTCGAACCCGCGAATAGGCGTTCAACCCACCAAGCCGTTTCTTTATTCAATCTCCAGGATCCTGCGACCAATAACTTACAACTCTTTACAAATTACGCATGCGAAAGCGGTGCCATCTTCGGTCACAAATAAATCAACAACCAATGACTTAGGACAGATACATCAAAATCTCATTAACCAATTAGTCAAATATTAATTCTTAATTCAATAATCCGAAGTACAATTCCAATATCACCAAAGGCAAATCTACTCTAAATACCATTGGTCAACTATCTCTTCAAATGCCAATCCTTTGCAAGCTCGTGTTACCTTCGCCTGGAACCTGAAAAATGAAGCCCCCACTGGGGCGAGATATAAATCTCAGTAAGATGGGTCCTAACCCCAGGTTAGGCCGACTTCCACTCAGGCAGTCATCTATCCAGACATTTCAAACTCATAATCATACAGACATATCAAGTCCAATCAATAATATAGCAACACGCAGATGACAGGTGTGCAACGATGACCTCATGTCATGCTCAAATGATCAGGTACACCAGTCCTGCCACTTCACAGCATACACAATCTCCGTTTGCCTTAGTCTCCAGCCCGCGACCTCGTCGCATCAGGCTCGGTTCGCGTAAATGCATCAAACCGTCATTAGAAACCCGAGTAGACGTATCAGGTTCCGAAAAATCTCCAGGCCAATATCCTCATCTCATAAATCCGTCTCGCGAATGGTTCGCATCAGGATCGTGGCTATCTCAACCCCGTGATCTCGTCGCATCAGGGCGCCACACATCATCAACTCAACCCCGCGATCTCGTTGCATCAGGGTATACATCTCCTGCCCAACGTCTCATATTCCTCAGGGCCTCCTCGTCTCGCGAATAATTCGCATCAGGACCGTGACCATCTCAACCTCGCGATCTCGTCGCATCAGGGCGCCACACCACATCGACTCCACCCCGCGATCTTGTCGCATCAGGATATTCTCATACCCCTGTCCCGCGAATAGTTCGCATCAGGACTGTGGCTATCTCAACCACGCAATCTCGTTGCATCAGGGCGCCACACATCATCAACTCCACCCCGCGATCTCGTCGCATCAGGGTATCAACTCCTGCCCAGCGTCTCATATGCCTCAGGGTCTCGCCATGCCATGTTTATACTATATCATTTCAAGTTGATCCATATGCACTCAACGGGTGTAACTCATGCACGATTCAAACACTCATGGCACATAAAGCAATTCTTATAATGCCCAGACATGGCCAACGACTCAAGCATAGCCAATGTCACATACATACGTTCTATAACATTTTAGGACAATATAAACTATCCTCATTGAAATTTCCACATGAATCAATTCAATTAAACCTCGATTCACCCAATTGAGTCCAATCTTCCTATCATAAGGTTAGGAATTCCCTTACCTTTGATTTGCCAACATAATTTACTCCTTTTGAGCCCCAAAGTTTCGGCCCTCAATGTCCACAACCAGACTTGTCACGCAATCTAACAAAATTCAACCAATTCCATCAATTTTCACACTCAATTCCTCAATCCACGAACCCCTATCATCCATATCCTAACCCTCATCATCTAATCAGGTCTTAAACATCAATTTGAGGTTCAAAATCACCCACTCTTCAATCCACCAGAACCGTCTTGCATAGAACCTACCCGGTTCAATTCGGTACTGTGCATACCGTGCACTATCCATCTAAAATCAACTTCAATTCCATCATTTAACCCTTATTATACCTCTTAGCATGTATGTCTAAGGGTTCTTGAGGCTCACCGTGAGTTTCGAGTCGATTGGTTGCCGGAAACTTGTCGAACGTCGCTGGATTCCTCAAATCAATTTTCCGACATATTCTGGGAAAAATTCACAAGATCATTTCGAGGTCAAAAATTCATCAAATCAAGCCCAAATTTTTACCACATATTCCTCTAGATGTCTACTGAGTCTCCATAAAATTTGAGCCCAAAAATCTAAGAATTCGACCATCAAATGGATAAAACACCAGACCTACCTCAGGTTCAGTCTGATTTCGTCGACTTCCGGGAGAATCCTTGGCCGAAACTCCTCGGTGCTCCAAATGGTCCGATTCCACTTCGAGAAGGTCGGCAAGATATGGGGCTACGTTGGTGAGGCCAGCTGGCATTCAGGTGGTGGCCAGAAGTGGCTGTCGATGTCGCCGAAGAGAGAGGTCAGTGCTGGTCGCCGGTGAGCAGATGGAGAGGAGTGGAAAGAGACGATTTTCGGTGGCTTGCTTGGGTGTGGCCGGCCAAAATAATTGAGGAGAGAGAGAGAGAGAGAAGAGGCTTATATACAAGCTTGGGTCAAATGTGAGTTGAATGTTAGGTGAAAAAGTTGGATAAGACCTCTCCTCAATTGATCTCGTGACACTTGTATTCTTGTAATTCCAAGATGATCCAATGGCTCTTATTCCTCCATGAATTTCGGTAGCCACTGAGGGTTTTAATATCCAAAATGCCCTTCTTCAATTGCAAGAGCGAAGTTCTAAGCTTAAGGGGCAAAACGATCATTTTATCCCCGACGTTCGGAACATCGTTTTTCCCGTTCCAGAATCCTTCGATAGGGCGACAGCCAATCCGAATAATGTTGAAATTCTTGATTTTCCAATTCAAACTTTTCAGGACTCGTTTTTGATAGTTTTCTCTATCAGACGTGATTCTAGTCTATCCCGAATCGACGGGCGACTTTTGCAGATATTACGCGTATCAACCCTGTGATTCATATCACGTTTAGGGCTCGTCAATTCGTGGCGGCTTTGGTTTTCATGTAATTGTGAGGGTTTATTACTAATTCCCTCGACAATTCTTATGGCCAAAGTGCCATTTCCTATTCGAGTTTCCTAGGTCCACGTACCTCGTCTCGCATTAGCCTTTTTCTTTTGGTCAATCTACTCGAATTGATCAGATTCCAGCGGAATACGATTGAAGCACATCTCTAGATATACTCTTCTCATCAATGAGTCTGAAATTGACTGGAAATCAGAATGTCACAACTATTCCCCCCTTAAGGAAATTTCGTCCTCGAAATTTGCAACCTTCCAACCCATCCAATCCTTTGGGGTACTGGCGCCTCGTCGCACTCTCACTCTTTCGGATAATCCTTTCCGTGGCTTGTCGATCTTGCTTGTCCTTTCCATCCTAAAACTATCGTCCTCAGGACTTGCCTCCTTTAGTCCTCAATCTAGTGGGTTTCTCTCCATTCTCCTTTGGCATTCACATCATTTGTTGGCAGCTCATCCTCGAGCGTTTATCTTATCTCTTTCATATATCCTTAACCATTATCACCAAGCCCTCGTCAGAATGCACTCTTTAATGTCCATGCCATCCAGCGTATCACTCCCTTCAAATTTCCTTTCACGCCAATAGAGATTCAAGGGCTTTATCAATTTGCCAACCATTTATCAAATCGAGTTACGGCCCTCTTAACTCCGCAAATATTTACATGGTTACCTCTATAACAATCCATTCTCGACTCCATCCGAAAATTCTCTTGGATCAAAGTGGTCCTTCAACTTTCGTCATCATGTCTAGTGCTCGACGTTAATCATGGCTCACCTCAATTTCATTCTGACCTTAAGGCTAGGTGTTTACAGTAGCCATCACGCTAGTCCATTAGCGAACTTCCCATTTAGGAATTGAATCTCTTATTTCTTGAGGGAAGATCCATCCCTCCATCACCAATTATACCATGCTCAACTCTCAATTGTAAGCATTCGTTAAACAACTCACCATGCCTTAGCGATACGGTCATCTGTAACAACATTCGAGTGGTTTCTTCTTCCATGTAACTTTCCATCAATCCTCTTTTAGGCAGTTAATGCACTCAGCCTCTTGTAGTTTGCATAACTTCGAGATTTTCCCTTGCATAAGCAACGCTCCTACATCCACAAGCAATTTCATCCTTCGGCGTTGCCTCTAATTCAATTCCCCTTGAGAAACTGCCACCTTATATCCTTGTGGTAGGTGTAGCCTCGCAACGTTCTTTCACCCGAGCAATATTTCCTAACTTTATCGCGAGGGCACTCGTAAACTACTCCGATCATGCTCTAAGCATGCCAATTCACATGGCATTATTGTCACGACGTACAACTAATATCCATTTCAAATTGCTTGTTATGCTTCAAGTTCCATTCTGTGTCGTGTCATTACGACCTTCATAAGCTTTTCAATTTTCCAATTGGAAATGTATTAACACTGTAGCCATTAGTTTAACTGGAGCCCTCAAAAACTCTTTTCACGTTCATTCACCCATTTGTGTCATGACTCAACCTTAGTCCATTTCACCACTGGAACCGCTCTTGTAGGGAATCTTCCCACGATCCGTCCGTAATAACTCACCAATTTCAGAAATTGTCAACTTCTCATAATTTACATCGACCCTAGTCGATCCATCATTCGTCCTCATCCTCACAGGCTCCACATGGATTTCATTTCTCATAAATCTCCCAACGGAGGAATTTACCTCATCAGGTCCACAACGTGCGCTCTTCTTATTTAGCATGCAATAGACATTTCCTTATAGCCCACATGACACTCTTAAAAACTACTCATGTTCCTCATGACTTCTTAAATGAGTCCCATCATCGTCTCTCTAGATGGTAATTGCCGATCCAATTATCCCTTTGATACTCAGTCAAACTATCACTAGTTTCTTTTTACAAGGTGTCGAATCTTCCAATTATCCCTCGCACTTACATGAGTGCTCAAACCTTGGCTCTCTGTTGTCATGGGTTTCTTCTAGGACCGCACGATATTTTGTTTACTCTTGTCACTCTTTTCACGAGAAACATTAGTGCTTTAGCCTCTGAGTCCCATACTCACTAAGGCAACCTTATCCCAATTCCGTTCGTTCCACTGAGCGTCAACATCATCCTGGAATTCAACATTGATTACAAAACGATCTCTCAGACTTCACCTCCAGGAATCATCCCAGTTCTACGTCCTCTTCCTTGGTACGGATGCTCATTCATCATACTCAGACAATTTAAAGTCCTTCTTCCTTTTACAATAGGGTCTCTCACCCTAAGGAAGAAACCGCACCGCTTCGTAGCATTTCCTTACTTCCATTTCACCTTGTCCTTTCCATTTCTTAGGACGTCAACCTTTGAGTCTGTGCCGTCGGCAATACCTTTACTCTAGGGTTCAAATGCCACTATGCTTTCTCATTCTCTTTCCCATAACTTAGTCATCTCCAGTGACAATTTCCGTTCGCCTTTGAGTCACCACTAATTCACTTGTCGAATGGTCAGTTCGATTACCTCAAATCGCTCTGCAAGTACTCTCCAAGCGCTCTTTTCGCTTACTAGGTCATTTACTAGAATCACAATCAACCAGGATTATCAAGTCCGTTCACTTTTCCTTTCGTCAATGCCCAATTCATGGTCCAATCGCCCCTTTAAGAACAATGCCCTATTCTTTAGGGATTAGCAACTCATGATTTCATTCTTCATGATTCCAATTCAATCAACCGATCCCAAGAAATCATTAACTTCAGGCAATCTAGTGTGCCGATTCTTCCTCGACCTCATCCATAACAGAAAAGACTTACCACTCGCTTTCCACCACGTGTCTTATGCCCAGGTAATTCACCATTTCCTGTAGGCACGTTCCATACTTATAGTGAACATCTCCCTGCTCGTAATCCATGAGTAGGAGTTCTCTTACTCATAAGTCTTTCGACCATTCTCCTCTTCTGCTGAGTCTCATCACCATTTCTCAGAATCGATAGTAACAACAGTCATAAGGTTTTCAAACTCCAATCCACTCAGGAACTTACTCATCTTATCCATAGGTCCTTGACCACCTTTACCATATGCTTACGCGACCTTAAGAACTCTGTCTCTTACCAGTCGATCATCCTAATGATCCCTGCAAAAGTATCATGATCCAAACAACCCTTGCTCCAAAGCAATCTCAGGACGATACTTCCCATCGAACACTCAACAGAAGTTAGCTAGGCAGATCTCATGCCTCCGAGGAAATCCTTCCTCTAGTGATCTTTCACTGATCCTCGATAGCCTCTTAGGGCTAGTTCTGCCACGATCACTTTCTTTCTTCAGTGTACCCAAAACTTTCAAGGTTTCTTATCAAGATACTCAATCCAGAGGGAGGTAATTTCGAATCTCATCCCTCTACTTGACTCAATCAATCTCATTCTTATTCATGATCTTCCAAGCTTTTCCAAGCTCTCGTGGTCCCTTCCACACATTCAATTTTGAAAAGGTTACCTTAGAGTTTAACTTTTCAGTACTAGCGTTTATCACCATAGTGACTTATAGAATCTTGGCAGCTCCTCCTCGAGCTTGCTTAATCAACAGATTTACTCAGTTCCATTTAAGGCTCTCACGACCCATTCAATTCCTAGGTCCCATATGGTTCACAAACTCGAGTCAATTGCTCTGCTGGTTTTCACGTTCTGATTACTCATCTTTACTCAATTCTCATGATCTATCCTAGTTCCTAGATCCTTTCGTATCTCACATACACCAGCCAAGTGCTACTCTAGCGACCATACCTTGGTTCTTCAATTTTATCAGATTCTCATGTCACTTGAACCACTATGATTTCCCCTTAGAAATTCAAGACTTAAGTCATTTATGCAATCCGACAGTCTCAAGCTGCTCATGTAATCATTCATCACTATCAACTATCAGTGGTTCCAAAACAACTCTCTGATGACACATAGGAAATTCTCCACTAATTGCCAAATATTCAAGGATCTCAAATCATTCTTGATCAGTAATCGTTCCTCAAGCCAGCCTCAACGAGGCAACTTCTCAACTGACAACCACTACTAGGCTAGCCTCCACTAGGCAACTACCAATCAAGCGCTCAAGACAGCGATTCACTAGATCAAAAGCTTAAACTTTAGGCCTAGAGGCATCCGCCACTCTAGCATAGTCACAACAGACTATCTCATCTCAACATGCCTCGGTTCAATGGGTATAAACCTCTTACGTCATTTAACCTCCCAGTCATACCTTGGCCAAGCCAATCACATGAGGCTAACATCAAACATGCCTAACAGGCCCATCACAACTATCACTTTTCTTTTTCAAAAGGGATCCTTATCAAACATAAGGCTTTTAACCATGCTACTCTTAGGCGCCATTACACATGTCATGCCACGTTCAATCATTCTTGATGAGAATCAATCTCGTGCTATACATCACTTATCCACAATTGGACTCAACCTGATATCTAGACTTTCCCTTTCAAGTTATGACTTGGGTCATTCCCGCCTCTTGACATCTTAGAAGCTTGCCAGGAGACGCTCCTTGTCCGGACCTCTCCGTCTTGGCGATTACTCCGCGCCCTCATCAGACCTGGCCGTTGCAGGATGTCCCAAGTCATACATCTACGGAGAAAGCCCCGTTCCACATGTCCCATACCATGCTTCATTACAGTTTATAGGTATCCCATCAACTCGTCCCATACCGAGCGATAGTTTATTAAGTCCAACAGCGATAAGTCGCTGCATGCACCCTCATCCACTTTCGTTTCAAAGCCATAAACATAAGCATAGCGTGACCGTCCTCATCACTTGTCCTATCGAAGCTACCTTCAGGTCAATTGCCTATATTTCATTATATATCTCACGTCTAGTCAACATTCAAATCTAATCCCTATGCATCCGATCACAACTAATCTTCAATTCAAATACTCCTTGTATTCATCTCATCCCATATCATCCAAGGCTGACAATAACAATTGATAGCTAGATCACTAAGGTATCACACAATTCAAGCTTGAATCCACTAATGTCAACCGCCTCTTTATAATTCATACTTCTCAAGTTGGGTCATTGATAAATCAAGATCACAATTATACGCCACAATTGACCCTTCATTCATAAGCAATTCCCTATTATCATCAAGCACAATTACTACCTCAAAGTCCATGGTTATGACTCTCCAGTCCCAACTTACTTCCACTTAAACTTTAATCACCACATAACTCAAGATCATCCATTATAGTCAACTCTAGGACCATTAAAGTGTATACAAGTTCAAACCTACCATCCTCGATACTCAACAATCCATGCCTAGTCTTATAGGCCTCAATATCTAATTGTCCTCAAGTCATCGCTCTTTATCACTCCAAGTCTCAATCACATTGGATCGAGCTGACCTTACTCTGATATCAAATCGAACGGGGATGCCACGCTCCGAACCCGCGAATGGCCGTACATCCCACCAAGCCGTTTCTTTATTCAATCTCCAGGATCCTTCGACCAATAACTTACAACTCTTTACAAATTACGCATGCGAAAGCGGTGCTATCTCCAGTCACAAATAAATCAACAACTAATGATTTAGGACAGATACATAAAAATCTCATTAACTAATTAGTCAAAGATCAATTCTTAATTCAATAGTCCAAAGTACAATCCCAATATCACCAAAGGCAAATCCACTCTAAATACCATTGGTCAACTATCTCTTCAAATGCCAATCCTTTGCAAGCTTGTGCTACCTTCGCTTGAAACTTGAAAAATGAAGCCTTCACTGGGGTGAGATATAAATCTCAGTAAGGTAGGTCCTAACTCTAGGTTAGGCCGACCGTCCACTCAGGCAGTCATCTATCCAGATATTTCAAACTCATAATCATACAGGCATATCAAGCCCAATCAATAACATAGCAACACGCAGATGATAGGTGTGCAACGATGACCTCATGTCACGCTCAAATGATCAGGTACACTAGTCTTGCCACTTCAAAGCATACACAATCTCCGCCTGCCTCAGTCTCCAGCCCGCGACCTCGTCGCATCAAGCTCGGTCCGCGTAAACGCATCAGACCGTCATCGGAAACCTGCGTAAAGGCAAAAGGTTTTGGTAAATCTCCAAGCCAATATCCTCATCTCATAACTCTGTCTTGCGAATGGTTTGCATCAAGACCGTGGCTATCTCAACCTTGCGATCTCGTCGCATCAGGGCGCCACATATCATCAACTCAACCCTGCGATCTCGTCTCATCAGGTTACATATCTCCTGCCCCGCGTTTCATATGCCTCAAGACCTCTTCGTCCGGAGAAAAATTTGCATCAAGATCATGGCCATCTTAACCCTGTTATCTCGTCACATCAGGGCGCCACGCAACATCGACTCCACCCCGCGATCTTGTCGCATTAGGGTTTTCTCATACCCCGGTCTTACGAATAGTTCGCATCAAGACTGTGGCTATTTCAACCTCGCGATCTCGTCGCATTAGGGTGTCACATATCATCAACTCCACCCCGCGATCTCGCCGCATCAGGGTATCAACTCCCGTCCAGCGTCTCATACGCCTCAGGGCCTCGCCGTGCCATGTTTATACCATGTCAGTTCAAGTCGATCCATATGCACCCAACGGGTGCAAATCATGCATGATTCAAACACTCATGGCATATAAAACAATTCTTATAATGCCTAGACATGGCCAACGACTCAAGCATAGCCAATGTCACATACATACGTCGTATAATATTTTAGGACATAATATAAACTATCCCAATTGAAATTTCCACATGAATCAATTCAATTAAACCTCTACTCACCCAATTGAGTTTAATCTTTCTGGCATAAGGTTATGAATTTCCTTACCTTTGATTTGCCAACACAATTTACTCCTTTTGAGCCCCAAAGTTTCGGCCCTCAATGTCCACAACCGGACTTGTCGCGCAACCTAACGAAATTCAACCAATTCCGTCAATTTTCACACTTTATTCCTCAATCCACGAACCCCTATCATCCATCTCCTAACCCTCATCATCTAATCAAGTCTTAAACATCAATTTGAGGTTCAAAATCACCCGCTCTTCAATCCACCAGAATCGGTCTTGCACAGAACCTACCCGGTTCAATTCGATTTTACGCATACCGTGCACTATCCATCCTAAATCAACTTCAATTCCATCATTTAACCCTTATTATACCTCTTAGCATGTATGTCTAAGGGTTCTTGAGGCTCACCGTGAGTTTCGAGTCGATTGGTCGCCAGAAACTCGTCGAACGTCGCCGAATTCTTCAAGTCAGTTTTTCAGCAGATTCTAGGCAAAATTCACAAGACCATTTCGAAGTCGAAACTTCATCAAATCAAGCCCAACTTTTTACCACATATTTCTCTACGTGTATACTGAGTCTGCACAAAATTTGAGCCCAAAAATCTAAGAATTCAGCCATCAAATGGGTAAAAAACCGGACCTACCTCAGGTTCAGTCTGATTTTGTCGACTTCTGGGAGAATCCTTGGCCGGAACTCCTCGGTGCTCCAAATGGTCCGATTCTACTTCGAGGAGGTCGGCAAGACATAGGGCTACGTTGGTGTGGCCGACCGGCATCTAGGTGGTGGCCGGAAGTGGCTGTCGACGATGCCGAAGAGAGAGGTCAGTGTTGGTCGCCGGGGAGCAGATGGAGAGGAGAGGAAAGAGAGGATTTTCGGTGGCTTTCTTGGTTGTGGCCGGCCAAAATATTTGAGGAGAGAGAGAGGAGGCTTATATACAAGCTTGGGTCACTGGTGAGTTGAATGTTAGGTGAAAAAGTTGGACAAGACCTCTCCTCAATTGTTCTCGTGACACTTGTCTTCTTGTAATTCCAATATGATCCAATGGCTCTTATTCCTCCATGAATTTTGGCAGCCATTGAGGGGTTTAGTATCCAAAATGCCCTTTTTCAATTGCAAGGGGAAAGTTCTAAGCTTAAGGGGCAAAACGGTCATTTTACCCTTGACGTTCAGAACGTTATTTTTCCCATTCTAGAATCCTTCGATAGGGCGGCGACCAATCCGAATAACGTTGGAATTCTTGATTTTTTAATTCAAACTTTTCATGACTCATTTCTGATAATTTTCTCTATCAGATGTGATTCCAATCTATCCCGAACCGGCGTACGACTTTTGTAGACATTACGCGTATCAGCCCTGTGATTCATATCACGTTTAGGGCTTGTCAGTTCGTGGTGGCTTTGGTTGTCATGTAATTGTGACTAGTTCCCTCGACAATTCTTATGGCCAAGGCGCCGTTTTCTATCCTAGTTCCCTAGGTCTACGTACCTCGTCTCGCATTAGCCTTTCTCTTTTGGTCAGTCTACTCGAATTGATCAGATTCGAGCAGCATACGACTGAAGCACATCTCTAGATATACTCTTCTCATCAATGAGCCTGAAATTGACTGGAAATCAGAATGTCACATGATCTGTGAGCTGCGATGGTCCTTGTCGAATTAGAAATCTTCTATTGATAAGAATGGATTTGGAGATGAATGTGGTATGACAAGTAGTGAAGACGATCATGCAGTGCCTGTGCTTGTGGCATTAAAATGAAAGTTGAGGAATGTGCATACATGAGCTTATCACTAACAGAGTTAATAAATTGTCGCTTGGTATGGGACAAGCTAACGAGATACCTACAAATCTTAATGAAGCATGATATGGGACGTGCGGAAATGGGTTTTCTCCATAGATGTATGACTTATGACAACCTGCAACGACCATGTTTGATGAGGGTAGGAAGTGATCACCAGGACAGAGATGTTAGGACAAGGAGTGGCTCTTGACAGGCTTTTAAGACAGCAATGAGGCAGAATTGACCTAAGTCATAAATTGAAAGGGAAAGTCTAATTATTGGGTTGAGTCTGATTTTGGTTAAGAGGTGTTATGCACTGAAGTGATCCTTAGAGTAAATTTCCAAAAGTTGCATGGCATTTGTGATGACGCCTGTAATTGGCATGGCTGAGAGCTTCGTATTTGGTAATGAGTGTTGTTTGAAAATGAGAAACTATTGGCGTATATGTTTGGCTTGTTTAGGCAAGTTCTCATTGAATGTTGCTTGACTGATGCTTTTGAAATTGAGATGGCCTGTTGTGCTTGTAATAGAGTGGCAGATGCCACTAGACTTGAGGTATTCGTGATCGATCCATTGGATGGATGCCTTGAATGTCTGTCTGATAGTTGCCGAGCTAAGATTTTTCAATAGTTGACAATTAATTGAGAAACTGCCTAGTTGAAGCTAGCTTGATAAGTGGTTGCTGATTAAGAATTAATTGAAATCCCTAGATGATGGGCAATTAGTTGAGAGTTGCCCAAGAACCATTGGATGGTTGATTGATTGTGATATATGATGAGATGAGCAGCCTGAGACTGCTAGACTCGAGTAGATGGCTTAAGTCTTTGATTCATGGAGGGTATCATAGTGGTTCAAGTGACATAAGAACATAATGATGTTGAACGACCAAAGTATGGTCATAGAAGAGCATTGGGCTCGAGTATACATGGTATGGAAGATTCGAGAACTAAGATGGATCATTATAATTAAGTAAAGATGAGCGACTAGAGTATGAGTCCTGAAAGAGAATATGGCTCGATTTTGTTAATAGTGTGAGACCCAAGTATAATAAGGGGTGAGAACTTTAAATGGAAATGAGAAAATTTATTGGGTAGGCGAGCTCGAGAAGGAGCTGCCATTGTTACTTAAGTGCTGAGTCGACCGATGCTAGTGCTGATGAGTTAAGTGATGGAGTCACGAGAAGGGTGACTCTGAGTTACTTCATTCTAAAGTGAATGTGTGGGAAGAACCACAAAAGTTTTGAAAAGCTTGTGAAGCTATGTATAAGGTTGAGATTGATTGAGTTTGGTGGAAGAATGAAATTTGAAATTGCCTTCTTTTAAATTGAGGATTTTGTGAGAAAACCTTAGAGGTTTTGGGTACACCGAAGAAAGAAAGTGACCCTGGCAGTTACTGGCCTTAAGAGACTGTTGATGGTTGGTGAAAGGTCACCGGAGGAAGGATTTTCTCGAAGACATGATATCTGCCTGGACTACATCTGTTGAGTTGTTTGACGAAAAATATCCTCTTGAATTGCTTGAGAGCAAAGGTTATTTGGATCCTGATAATTTTGCAAGGTTCATAAGATGATCGACCAATGTGAGATGGAGTCCTCCAGGTTGTCTAAGTGTACCGAAAGTGGTCAAGGACCCTGTGAATGAGACGTGAAGTCCCTGAGTTGATTGAAATCTGAAAGCCTTATGACTAATTTCTATTCATGATTTTGAGGAACGAGAATGGATTTTAATAAGAGAAGTAAATGATTGGAAGAAATACAAGTGAAGATAATGCCATTTGTGAAGCACGGAAAGTGTTTCCAAGGAATGGTTGATTACTTGGGCGTAAGACCCATGGTGGAAAATGAGTAGTCCGTCTCTTCTGTTATGCATGGAGTCAAAGAAAATCAACATGCTAGTTTTGGCTGGATTTAATGATTCCCTAGGATTGGTTGATTGGACTAGAACCATTAGGAATGGAATCATGAGTTGTTGTCCCTTGAAGAATAGGGCATTGATTGTAAAGGGCGATTGGACCATGAGATGGTCGTTGATGAAATGGACTTGATAGTCCTAGCCGCTCGCGGTTTTAATAAATGGTTGAGCAAGCGAAAAGAACGCTTATAGTGTAATTGCAGAGTGATTTAAGGTAATCGAATTGAGTATTCAATATGTGAATTGGTGGAGACCAAGGAGAACGAATCTTGCCACTTGAGGTAACCGAGTCACTAGAAGAAGAATGTCAGGCATGGTGACATTTGAATCCTGGAGTGAAGGTAACGCCGTTGGCGCAAACTCCAAGATTGACGTCCTATGAAATGGGAAGGACAAGATGGATTCGAAGTAAAAGAATGCCATAGAAGTATATAGTTTCCTTCTTAGGGTAAGATGCCCTAGTGTGGAAGGAAAAGTAAATCTTAATTGTCTTGATATTAAGATGGAGCGTTCGGACTAGGAAAGAAGACGCATAACTTGAATGATTCATGGAAGTTAAATCCAAAAAACTGTCCTATGGACAACGTTAAATTCCAAGATAATGTTGACGTTTAGTAGAATGGACGGATTTGGGATAAAGTCGCATTGATTGGTTATGGAACTAGCGGTTAAGACGAGAGTGTTTCCTCAAGGAAGAGTGAAAAAAATGAAAAACAAATACTACAAAGTCCAAGTGGGGACTCATGAGAGCATAGGGCCAAGGTTTGAGCTCTCAAGTGAAAAGTATGAAGAACAGTCTGAAAGATTCGGCACATGGAAGAAAGAAACTGATAATAGTCAGATTGAATATCCGAGAAATAATTGGATGAATTGTTACCATCTTGAGAGGCGATAATTGGACTCATTTAAGAAGTCATGAGAAACATGAATAACCTTCGACAGTATTCTATGGACTTTAAGGATATGCTCGTTATATGCTGAATATGAAGAGCACGAGCTATGGACCTGATGAGGTAAGATTCCTCAGTCGTAATCTTTGAGAAATGAAATTCCTGTAGAGTCTTTGAGGATTGGAATAAATGATGAATCAACTAGAGTCGATTTAAGTTGCTAAAACTTGAAGTTTCCTGAGATTGGCGAATTGTTACAAAAGGATCGTGGGAAGATTCCCCACAAAAGCTGTTCCATTGATAAAATAGACTAAGGACGAGATGTAACACGAATGGGTGAATGAACATGAAAAGAGTTTTCGGGGACTTAAGTCAAGTCGATCACTACGTTGTTAATGGCGTTTCTGGTTGGAAATTGAAAAGCTTATGAAGGTGGTAATGACGCGACGTGGAATGAAACTTGAGGCATAACAAGACAACCAGAAGTGGGCATTGTATATACATCGTGATGATAAGGCCATATGAGTTGGAATGCTGAGTGCATAATCAGAGTTGGCTTACTAATGTTCTCGCGACAAAGTTGGGAAACATTGTTCGGGTGAAAGAATGTTTCAACGCTATACCTACCACAAGAATATAATGTAAAAAATTTTCGAGAAGAATTGAACAAGAGGTAACGCTGATGCGTGAAACTGCTTTTAGATATAAGAATGTAGCATGTTTAAAGAAAGACCTCAAAGTTATGTGAACTATAAGAGGTTGAGAGCGTTGACTGCCTAAAGGAAATTGAAGGAAAGTCACGTGGAATAGGTGATCCAACTTATAAATTGAAAGTTTATCAATTGACTAGTTTGATGGGTAGTTGGAGCATCAAGCCTAAAGGTCAGAAAGGAATTGAGAGGTTGAATGAACCCTGATATCTAAGGGATAAAAGTTGGATTAACCTAACATGAGGCTAAGTATTAGACATACCGATAAGAAAGAGGCATGACTTGGAAGGTTGATGGATTTCTATGATCGTTAGAGATTCTCGAATGGAACCGAGAGCAGATTATTACGAGACAATCATAAATTTGCTTAAGGAGTCGAGAAGGCTATGATTCGATTTGGATAGGAGAGAGCAAGTTGATAAAATCCATGAATCCTTGATGGTACGAAATGACGTTTGAAGGGAGTGATAAGTCAAGTGATACGGGCACCAGAGAGTCCATTCCTGCGATGAGTTAGCAATGATGCTGATAGGCAAAGAGCTTGAGTTTGATGTGATGTTTTGGAAAGGCCTTCAGTCAAGGAATTTGAAAGGTGAGATTGCAGTATGATATACCTATTATCTTCGGATCGGTAGACAAATTGAAAGGACAATTTGAATGCTCAAGGGTATACTGCCGACAAATATTACGAATGTCGAAAAGAATAGAGAAAAGACGAGCACCGATTGAGGACAAAAGGAGACGAGCTCTGAAGACTAAGAACTGTTACTGGAAAAGACATTATGGAAATGTCAAGTAATGAAAAGAGCTATTTTGTAAAGTGAGGAAGTGATGAGGCGCAAGTATCCCATAAAACTGGACGATTAGAGCGTTGTAAATTTCGAGAACGAAATTTCTTCAAGGGGAAATAGTTGTACATTTCGGATTTCGACCCTCCTCGAGACCATTGACAAGGAATGGAATCTCGAAGTTTGATATCGGGCAATGAAGAATTGTGACATTTGAAAGGAATTGGACGTCACCTCATCGAAGGTAATTTAAATCAAAAAAGTGAAATTCCGAACGATAGGTGTAAAATTACCATTTTGCCCCTCGAAGATTAACCTTACCTTAAGATTGGAGTAATAACATTTTAGTCTTTCGGTAAATTCCTTAGTGGCCGAAAACTTGGAGGGCATAAGGGTCATTGGATGCAAGATATTTTTAGCAAATGCCAAATGTCAATACAAGAGATGAGTTATCCACTTAGCATTTAATCATAGTAAAATCCAACTACCATTTTAAGCATTGACTCTCTTGGGGATTGAAGAAGACTTTTCTCTCTCTTCTCTCTCACTTTGGCCAGCCATCTCCCTCTCTTGCCTTTTCTCTCATGGAGCTCTCTCTCTCCCTTGCGCACAACTTGCTTCCCTATCTCGACTGTTCCACTGTTCCGACCATAACTTTGTCGTCCAACATCAGATTAAGGTAAAACCACCTTCATTTGAAATTTTATTGTCTTGTGATTTTAAGAACATATTATAAGCTCAATTTGGCTTAGCCGTTTGTCCTGTAGGTCTATTTGAGTGGGTAAAGGTCAGGCGGGTCAATTTTGGAATTCGATTTGAGGAAGAACTCAACTTTGCCGACTTCAAGAGGCTGTCTTGCTACCAATTTGAGGTGAGACCATATAAACACATGATATTAAGGTTTGGTAGTTTGATATTGAAGTTTAGTTGGAGATTAGATAGGTTTTGATGGTTAAATCTTGGTGGTTCTCCAAGGAGCAGAATTTGTCTCCTTCGACCACTTTGGAGGCCGAGCACTTTTGGAGGTCGTTGAAGTGTTGTCTTGCGTTGAAATTGCTGATAAGGCTCTCTAGGATATAGTAGCACATGTTAGTGAGGAGTATGTGGGTTAGGATTAATCTTAGATGAAGATTTAATGGACGATTTGTGTGATTGATTCTTGGATAGAAAGCTGCCCTGTTCTAGCTGGTTTGATTGGAAGGCTTCAAGCGGCCGATTGTGGAATTTCACTTGCCGGATTGAGTGGTAAGAAGACTTCTAACTCTTTATCAGGAAGTTAGGTTACTAATGGGTGAATTGTGGTGAAATTGAGGGTGTTTAAATGGCTGATTTAGGGTGAAATCCGAGAGCTAAGCAAAATCGTTTTCTCAATGTGCATTGATTTTAAAACGACTCGTTCTAGGTTGTCCGATGCCCAAATCGAGCTTTGTTTTCGCTCACATGTTCGTAAGACCGTGGGGGACAAGATTCTGAAAGTGAAATTCTCAAGAAGTCAACAGAGCAATGTCAGTTTATTTAGGAATGAATCTGGTTGTGGAGGCAAAAAATGGACAGCTTAGTGTCACGACGTTTCATTGATCGTTGTATGGAATTTTCTTGTCCTAGGCTTGAGGTAAGTTGATCCTAACATTCTAATAGGATGTTATGTTACTAAGGGACAAGTTTGAGGCTTGAACTGATGGTCTTTGGGTGTCAAATGTGCTTGAGATTACTAGTGCCGACTGTGATAGTATGGACCGAGCCTTACTTGCTTGTTTTGGGGTGAGATTATGCAACTTTTGATTGAAAATACCATGTAGATGTTCGGTTGACATGTGCTCTTGAATGGTTGTGCATCAGTAGGTTCTTTGAGTGTCAATTGTGTGACCTCTTGCTTGATTTGGCAACGGTCGAATTCAATTGTTGGGAAGTGATGAATTGAGGCCAAGCATGACTTGTTCGATTGATTTCCCTTGTTGTGCAAATTGTGCCACGCATTATTTGATTTTGGCCATGATTGTTCTCTTAGAAAAAGACTAGTTGATTGTTTAATTGAGTTATACTCGATCATGAAGTTATTTTTAAAAATGAGATATGGCTTGTAATCTAAATGTGAAAGGATGGGGTTTGAGAGCCGCTTGTGATCATTGGATGATGAGAAGCATTGTTTATGATTGTTAGCCTCAAATGATTGAGTTGTGAGTACATATGCATTTGATGCCTTGATGCGTATTGACGAGTGCTTGAGTAAATCCCGAGGCGTTATTACGCAGGATTCTACCTGAGGCATATTGACACGAGTCCATGAAAGGCAAATTGTACCCTGTTGCGTTATGATGCGGGATTTGGATTATCCTGATGCATTATTACGCGGGATATTGTACTTCACAAACTAAGGATAACTAACCTGAGGCGTTATTACGCGGGTAGTATCCTAGCCTGGTTTGTTATCACGCAGACTGCCTGATGCGTTATTACGCGGACGATTGAGAAACATGACCTGATGCGTTATTACGCGGGTCTTGACAATAAGTATGTGTTGACCTGAAGCGTTCAGACGCGGGTCTTGCCAAGCATGTTATAGCAGCCTGAATCGTTATTACGGCCTTACCATTTGGAATTATGATATATGATGAAAAATGCCTCATGATTTGAAAAAGGGCCTCGAGAGTGTTTGTTTTGATTGAAAATCCTACTATAGTGAAGCTTGGCTTTGCTCATGGATTTTGTGACTAAGTTGAATAGATTTGAAGTACCGAAACACCATGTTTTTACCATGCCAATATTTTAACTCCAAAATGCTTGTTTTTCAAAAGGTGTCTGGAGGTACTGACAGCCTAGTTTAGGGTTAGGTTTAACTTACTATGATTTATATCTCATCCCGTCGTGGGATAATATTTTTTAGGTCTCAAATGATGGAAACCCGAGTTTGCCATGGGTTGGCATTCGAAGAAGCCATTGGAGGGAATGGAATTTTCCCAAGTATTGGTCGTAGTTAGATAGGTGACCTTATATGATTGTATTTGTAAACTGAAGCCCGCGTTGTACCTTGATAAAATGTTTCGTTGTGTAGTCCTGAAGTCATCTTTTCTGAATAAGACAGGGGGTTGTTTTCTCGCTTTCGTTTGCTCATGTTATTAGTATTGATTTACAAGTTGCTTGCCGAAGTATCCTGGGAGACTAACGATGTAGAGGGATTGGTCTGGCGGGGTGTTTGCGTGCTCGTCGGGTTCGAGGCGTGACAAGTCTGGTCCTGCTAATATTTTGATATTTTTTAAAAAAGTTTTGTTGTTTCTTTTGATAGGTAAATTGATTCTTTATTTGAAAAATGGGGGCTTTTGATTAATATTCTCAGCCTCTAATTTAGTCATTTGAACTATTCTGTGGGCATAGGACTAACAATTTATAGTTAATGAAAACGTGAAGATAGAGAAAATTTATGTATAATCTAATTATGAAATTTTATTTTTCAGAGACTTTTTTAACAACAAATTAAGAAATCTCGAGTTATATTCTACACGTTATCTATTATCGTGTTGTGTAAAATTAATATCATGAAGTTCGAAATTTTTTGTATTAAATATGCTTAACAAGTTTGTAGGGAGCACTTGTTGGCCTGATGATCAGACTAGAGTTTTTAATTTTTATTTGATTGGACCCCAAATTAACATCACATCTAACAATCAAGAGTAACTGCTCATTTAGTATGCAAGACTTCTTGAGTTGAGTTGTCTTCTAATTAATGTATCTCTTTCAATGTACCTAAAACCTAAAAATTTTCTAAGGAAATACAAATGCTCTCATTTATAATCATGCAAACTACAAAATAAATCTAGACTAACTTTGTAAGGAAAATTTATTACCAGGCTAATTACGGAATAAATATGTAGGTTAACTAGTTTTTCAAAAATTTATATTTTTCTTTCTAATTGTGTATTATATATATGTATTTGATATATTTTGCATCCAATCTGGGCGGTCTGGTCCGATCCCATTCATGTGGAATCGAGGACCGGACTGGCCGGTCACCGATCCCATTTATTGGGATCGAGGATTGGATCGCCTCCCTTCAGGACCGGAACAACTCGACCGGTTTGGGCCAGTCCTGTTCAGTTTGCACATCCCCACTCTTTCTTGTGTTTTGACCATATTTTCCCTTGTGTGACCCATCATTCTAAAAAATGATTCAATTTTTTATTTGATCTAACTTTTTTTTGTTTTGGTTCTTCTTTTATTTTATTTTTTCCTTTGCGGATTTCACTTTATTTTTTTCTTTCATTCCACGTTTTGACGTCTCAGTTCTCGATGTGAAAGCAGCGGATAAGCTCCGGAGGAAAGGCAAGGCTGTAAGGATCTTGGTTTCTTGGGAACTTTTTGACGACCAATCTCCTGAGTACTAGGAGAGTGTGTTGCCTTGCTATTGGATCAGCTATAGTTAGTATCGAAGCTGGAATGACTTTTGGTTGGGAGAAGATCGTTGGAAGCAAAGTTAAGGCTATTGAAATTTGGCATTACTACGGAGGCAGTCATTGTTGCAGCCAAGCAAGTGTCTTAGTCTAACTAGTAGTCTATTTATCTTGATTGGGATTTGGGTTTTGGAGCAGAGTTTATATGGAGAAGCCGCCCTTAACAAAGTTTCTCATGCTTAACAAAGCAGAACTATGAAGTTTTTGGCCGCTTAAATTTCCTAAATGCAGCAAAACATAGATTTTAGGATAAAGTAGATTAAGTAACATTGCAATTGTGTAAACACCTGAAGCTTCTTTTTATTACTATTATTATTATTATTAAGATTTTTTGAGAATTTAACAGAATGATTGACCAGACAACTTCATAAAATTCTGTTTCAGATAGAATGAATGGTTAAGTGACTAAGTAATGCCTATAAAAGGATTGTTGGTAGTATTTTCGCTTTCCAAACTTGTTAAACTTCAATAAAATTCCCACTTTCAAGTGATTTGAATGACTCGAGTAGGATTGATGAAATTATTACTATTAATTTAGGGTGCGTATGGGAATGTTTCTGTCATTGGGCATTGTTTTTGAACAGAAATATTTTTTTTGTGTTTCTGTTCCCGGCTACGTTTTTTGAGAATAGAAACGCGTTTGGAAAGTAAAAATAAATAAATAATTTTTTCTGCCGCCGCCTGACGACTGCCGACGGCAACAATCGACGGTGGCCGGCGACGGGCAACCGATTGGCGGCATCGGGTGATCGACGGGCGATTGCGGTGGCAGGCGGCTACCGTGGTCGGGGGGTGGTGGCCGCGTCGGCAGCAGTGGGTGAAGGTTTCAAAAGTTTTCCAAAAAAGTGTTTCAAAACCCAAAAATAAGTTTTTTTTTATTTCTTCAAAAGTGTTCCCTGACGCAAAAGTGTTTTACGGAACAATTTTGCAATATTTTTGAACCATACGTGTTTCTATTCCAAAAGTGTTCTAAAAACACATTTGAAACAGAAATATTCTCCTGAAGCTTTTCTAAAGCGTTACCATACGCAACCTCAATTACCTTCCTTTTTTGCTGATCCCCCCCCTTTTTTCAAGGTTAAAAAAAAGCAGGAGGGGCGATTGGCATTAGCGATCTCCTCTAAAGGTTATTATAAGAATCTCGCACCCACTGTGAAATCTTGAGTTTGAATTGTAATTACTTCACATCATCTACAATAAAAAAAAAGTTCGAGGTTGGCGAGTATATCACTGTAGTCCCCACCTAGCTGCTAGGTATTGACATCAAAATTTTGATTTTTTTAATTATTCATTTTTTTTTTCACAAAAATAAGAATTATTTTTAGTTCTCACCAAAAATAATTAATTAAGTTTTCATGCATTGCATATCATATTTTATTTTTTTTTCTATCTTTCATCGATAGCCAGTTGAGGGCGAGACGATTGAGCTTAATTTAACAGACGTCTAAACCAGAATTGATTTGGAATTTTTGACCACAAAGAGGGATGGCTAAAATTTACATGGACGGGCTCAATTCAAATTCATTTCAATCCATTTTATTTTTTTAAAGAGCAAGGCCTTTAATTAATTACCTGTTTAATTAATTAAAGCCCGGTTAGATTCTAAATTCTCGCAAATAAGCCCATTATTAGAAGGATTTTTGACCAAACATTTTATTTCCCCATAATAGCCGAAAATTTGGATATCCTAGCTCAATAGGGCTCCTCAAAAATAAGAAATTCTAATCCCACGGTTGATATCACCTTTGAAATCTTTAGAGTCAACGGCTGGGATTGAATCTTGGAGCATAAACCTAATATACTATATATATATATATATATATATATATATATATATATATATATCTTATTATGCCTAGGATTATGGGGGAACGACAAAAATTTTCTGTAGAGACTCTCAAAACTCTCCAGCTCTCACACTGTCTCGTTTCATCCCTCCGTCGACATTTCTCTCTCACTCGCCTCTCTCTCGGCTCAGTCCGCTGCTGTCGCCGCCATCGCTGTTCGTCACCCACTCCTGCTTGCGTTGCTGCCTGAAGACCATTGCTGCCGCCCCGCCCTGCTCGCCCGACGCAACTGCCACAGCTCCCCGCTGCCAGGTCCTTCGCCGTTGCTCGGTTGCTGCCGCTGCTCAATCGCCCCTGCTGCTCGCCCTCGGCTCCCGACGCTCGATGTTCACTGCCACTTACGTCGTTCGCTGCCGTTCCGCTTCTGCCGACGCTGCCGTCCAGCCTTTGTTCCCGAGCAAACCGATACTCAATCTTCCCTTACGAGTCAAGGTAATGCTCCGGTACTTTAAGGATCGATTTGAATATGCTTGCCAAGAGATACGCTCCTGTTCCACGGCTAATTAGGTATGGTCAGCATGATTTTTTCTGTTAGGAACTACTTCGCTTTTTGCATGGTTTATGTCTTTGATCTGCGCAAAAAATTCTTGGGAGTTTTAGGAAAGGCGATGCTCTGATTGTTCTAGCGATTGTTCTGCATTTCCCTTTTGATGTCGACATCAAGAAAAAATTGAAACTTTTTTTTTAGAAATTCAAAGAAAAAATTTTTAGATCTAAACTCAAAAGTCTAAGTTTTGGTAAGAAATCGTGGATTTAGTTAATCTGAACTATCGCTCCGATTCAATATCTTCAGAAAGTTGATCTCGAATGAGGAAGGAAGAAATTTTTGAAAAAATTAAAAAGTGGCGATGGTTGGATCTTTCCTTGGTGTGAATAATTATTGATTGCTGTGTTGTCCTGATTTGATTTGCCATATTTCAAAAGTTTTCTAAATAGTTAGGAAGATAAGGTTTCCTAATCTCATCAATCTCTAAGCAAATAAATGAAGGTAATAAAATCTCCAAAATATCCACCATTCTGGCCGAATTTTGTAAAGAGGAAAGTGTGAAAATTATATCCATGCATATCTTGTCATCTTGCATATGTCATATAGTTTAGGGTAGTATATTTTTAAAATCATACAAATCTTGCCATATCTCACCTAAATTAGGATGGTATTTCCTTACATATTCCATGGTCGAACGTTTTAAAAAAAAGTAAAAAAAATAAAGTTGAGAATTTGATCATTCATTCATTCTTTTTTTTTTTGAAGTTGTATGCTCCTGCATCTCGTATCCTTAAAATCCGAAAATAAAAAAAAATCATTTGCATATCACATGATTCCATAACATGTAATTCCATGTCATGCATTATATCATGTCATGTATTTTGCCACGTCATCTCACCACGTCATCTTGCCACGTCACCTATGCATAGTTGTCATGTCATCCTTTTATGTCATTGCACGTCACATGTCAATTAGCATTTCATTTAATAAAGAGAAAATAAAAAAATTCAAGTCACATAAACCAATCAAAAGCCTTTGCATGAAATTGGTACTGAAAGGGCATTAGTTTAAATCAAACTAGTGTAATCAAGTCTCCGAATTCATAATCTTTGGTTCGTAGAAGTAAATGGTACTCCTGCTATTTTACTTAGTTTTCTAATCAACCTACAAAAAAATGATTAGTGGCGGCTTCGATAAAAAAAAAACCATTTCAGTGAACCTAAGTTGCGAATTGATAGGGCTTGGGAGAGTCCGTATTATGATAGTTTATTCTTGTAATTAACCTAATAATCCATTAACCTAATTTTAGATCGCGACAGTTTAGCAACTCCATTGAGGACTTTGTCTTTTAATTTGTTCGAAAATTTTGAAATGGATGAATAGAATTTTTTAGTCAATCTTCGTAAATCAAGCTCAATTTTCGAAATTCTTTAATACACCTTTAATTTTCGGAAAAATTAAAAACATTGTGGGCTTAGGCCGTGGATTTTCGTTATAAGTCTGTTTTGATGATTTGGGATTGTTTCTGGCCTTTAGATTGAGTTTTCTGGATCGAAAAGCCATTTTTCGATTGTGCGGAATTCGCCGGACAGGTGGCAATTGTGCTCAGAATGGGCCCAAACTTGGTGGGCCAAAGGAAAATAATTTTTTGATCAATTTTCATCGCCTTTAGTTGCGATGTGCGATGGATTTTCGCCATCCGGGGTCATCTTGATGGGTTTTCAGGCCGTTTTTATATTTCCAACGGATTGTTTCTTAGTTTTCGGCATTTTATTTGCTTGGTTTAGAGTTTTGTGATTGATTGAATCTCACCATTAATGTATTAAATATTCTTGCAGACTTCGAGTGATAAGGGGTAGAGTGTTTGCTAACCCTTTCTTGTAGATGAGAGTAGGAATGTATATTTTGGAGGTTATGTTAGAGCGTTGTTTTGATATAAACTCTTGTGCATGCCTATACTGTTTTTGCATTTACACATGACACACACAACTTGCCATTGGACCTGAATGGCTAGCCTTATGATGGTATTTGATTAGGGACACTCTGGCCATCGCCATGTGCCTTGAGTCTCGTTCTTCAAGTCTCGAACTCTTCAAAATTGGTGCTATGATTCATCACCCCTATCACTTGTCATGTGATATGGGTCGATACTCGGCAGAGCCGGTTGTCTACGGGGGATCTTGATTCAATCGCAAGCTAAGGTGATTCAATTTGGATATCCATGGGGCTCCACTTTTGTCAAGCATTATTAGATAGAAATCGAACCTCACGTCGCATTCCATGCGCATGTCTATGTGACTGTTTATTTCATATGTCTAAAGGCGGTATTCTCTTCAATCCTTTCGCTCCTGTTTTGTGACATTCTGATTTCCCTGTCATTTCGAGACTTATTCATGAGGATGTATCTAATGATGTATTTCAGTCATATCTCGCTTGGATTTGATCAATCTTGAGTTAACTGACCAAAAGGGAAAGGTTAAGGCGAGACAAGGTACATGAACCTAGGGAACTCGAATAGGGAATGACACTCTGACCATAAGAATTATCGAGGAGACATGTAGAGCCATAAAAAGCCGATCTAAGAACGATTAAGGAATACATTACTAACGTTATACGATTGGAGCGCGGGTGATGCCGCTTAACTAATGTATAATTTGTAAAATTTTCCTAAATTGAACGATAACGATCGAGACCGTCGGAACTAGTAATAGACCTTCGTAATTACATGACAACCAAAGTTGCCATGAACTGACGAGCCCTAAGTGTGATATGAATCACAGAGTCGATACGAGTGACGTCTGTAAAAGCCACCCGTCAGTTCGGGATAGACCGAAATCACATTTGACAGAAAAATGATTCAAAGATGAGTCTCAAAATTAGAAAATGAGAAATCAAGAATTCCAACATTATAATTGGATTGGACGTCGCTTCATCGAAGAAAATTTGAATTAGACAAACAATGTTCCGAACATCGAGGGTGAAATTGCCGTTTTGCCCCTCAAGACTTGGCCTTGCCTTAATAAATGGAATAAGAGCATTTTGGTCTATGACCCTCCCCCATAGCTTTCGAAAATAAGAGAAAATGAGGGCCATTGGATCATCTAAATGATTGACTAGAGGACAAGTGTCATAAGATGAGGTTATGGCATTAATTGGACAACTTTTAACCTACCATTCTATGGGGTTTGACTCTCAACTTTGGTGTATACCCCTTACTCTCTTCCACTTAGCCGAACTCCCTCACTAGCCATCATCTTCATCTCTTCTTCTTCTTCTTCTTTACGCCAAGAACTAGCCACGCAGACCAGCTTCTGCCGACGTTTTTGCTGGTCACGAGTGCCACCGTCGGTGACTTTTAGCCATCGAGCCTACCACCCTCACCTTCCTCAGTCTCTTGCTGACCAGCTCCAACTCGAAGCACGGCATTTGGTCACCGAAAGAGCTCTGTTCAGCCGTTTCCCCGCAAGTCGACGGATTCCATCGCAACTGGAGGTAAGTCGCTGTTTGAGCTCCGTAGGACTTCAATTTTCTTCAATATTCTAGCCAATTTTTGTAGACATCTAGGGCATTCATATAATGAGCCATGGTAAAAATTTTGGATGATTTTGATGGAGTTTTGATGTCGAAACGATACTGTGTTTGAAGGATAAATTCTGACTTGGCAAGGACCTTGAGAAAACGAACATGTTCGTGGACCATTCGGTGTCGCCTTGACTTCAAATTTTCGGTGAGACTCCGCAACACCTAGAAATTTATGTTAGCAAGTGGATTAGTGGATAAATTGAGATTTAATGGTACTTTATGGATTGATTAGTTAGGCATTACACAGAACCGAAAATGCCCTGTTTCGGTTCTATGCATTTCGTAACCTTAGGGGCTGTTTGAGGACGTCGTCGAGCTCTAATTTCATCATTGATGCATATGAGGATACCGATTGATATGTCAAGGAAGTTTATGCTTAGTTATTTGATGATTCACCGACGAAAACTTGATGAAACAGAGGGAATTCTATTAGGTACGAAGCTGTCCTATTTTGGATCTCTTGGGGCCGAATACTTGAGGACCTTGGAAGGAGATTTTGGTCAATTTTAGCCTAAGGTAAGAAGTTCCTAAACCTTGGCTAGGAGGATTGGACTCGACTGGATGAATTGGGTGTGAATTGAATTAGTTTTCATGAGTTACGGTATGATTGTTCAATGTTCATCTTGGTAGGTTGATTGCTTGAATGCTGACTATATGCATATGCCATGAGTTGAATGCCACATTTGAGTGATGAGTTGATTGCCTCGTATGCTTAGATGTTTAGTCATTGCATGAGCTTGTACTTAATCATGAAGTCTTGACTAGAAATGAATTTTGGCATGCTTGAGAACTTGTGATACCCTGAGGGGTAGAGACGTGAGGTCGTGATGGTTGGTACCTTGAAGCATTGAGACACGGGGTAATGAGATGTGGGAGGAGATTGAATATGTGTCGACACATGCCTGGAATGACACTTGGAAACTTGATGCATTTACGCGGGTTTACCAATTGGATGATTTGAGGCGTAATGATACGGACCGAGCCTAAGGCATTTTAAACACGGTCGTGATTCATATGAAAGTTCGGAACAATGGAATATGTGGCTTGAATTTGTACTCTATGCCTGACTCGATCGATAAGTTATGGTGCCCTGTTTGTGTGATTGATAGTCGTTTGCATCAGTGTGGCATATTTGACTGATGGGTGTTTTGTATTGTTGAGTGCGTACTTTTGTTCATTATTTGCATTCATCTGGGTGTACTGTCAGCCTGACCTAGGGTTAGGGCTTGTCTTACTGAGATGTCAATCTCACCCCATCGTGGGACCACCTTTTCAGACCCTAACCCTTGAGGATGCTGACGACTCGATTGGGTGACCCGAAGGAGATGACAACATATTTTGATGAATTCTCGGATGGTAGGGGTATCGTTTATGTTAGGAAGTGTACTGTAGTTTGGGTTGACGAGGGCGGCAAAGACTGGAAACCGCATAGGTTTGAAGCTTGGCTCCGTAGGTAGGCGAGGTTACTATTGATCCGTTAAAGTCCTCGGAGGTACCTCGTGGGGTTATTCCTACTTGGTGTCATCCCACTCAAGATTCGGTAGATGTCGAGGGGTCTGTAGTTGGTTCAAGGAATATACCCGAGAAGACCCCTACTTTGGAGGACATGGTCGAGGTGATTGAGATCGACATCTCAAAGGATGAGCTGAAGGAGCAGATGGAGGACGAGACGATGGAGGACACTGTAGATGTACGCTCTGAAACTTTCTCGGACTACGAGCCTACTGAGGATGCTGAACAGATGGACGACTCCAACAGTTTTACCTGGGGTTTTCTGACTTACTGTGTAGTCTTTTGATGATGACCTTATCGGTCAGTTTCTTTTGGGGACTTATTTTAGTTATCTTTTGATTTAGTCCCGTTACCCCGATCCATAGGCAGGATTAATTCACCTGCACTTTTGTTTGGACTCATGAGACGTGTATATATGTGTTATGTTCTCGCTGCCCAGGTTCCCATTTGTTTATGTATAGAGGTGTTATTCATGTTGCGTTTCCGCATGCTCATTTTTATTACGCATCTCTCGGTAAGTGATTCCTAGGACTCGAGAGTACAAAGAAGGGAGTTGCGCGTTCGTGCCCAGGGTGCGAGGCGTGACATGTTTACTCATATTTTTGGGTCGGTCCATGACATTTTTAGGTGAGTCATAGTCTCAAGCTGTAGATTATGGGGGAGATTCAAGTCATAACTCTAGCGAAGGATCAATTGAAGTAGTGGTGGACTGAGTTGCATGATGACGGCTAAGAGATAGTGTGACATTCCGAATTTCGACACCTTTGAGGCTTGGAATGGAAGGATATCGATCGGTGTATTTCAGTTGTAACTCGTTCAGAGTTGGCCCACTTTCAAGTTAACTGGCCAAAAGGGTAATACTAACGCAGAGTCGGGTATGTGGACCTAGGAAGTTTGAATAAGAAATGACGTTTTGATCATAAGGATTGTCGAGGGAATGTTTTGAGCTAGCAGAGGTCGATCTAGGAACGTTGGGACATGGGTGATTCCGCCTAATCAATGTGTAATTTCCGAGGATTTCCTAAATCGGATTCCGATGATCAAGACCGCAGGAACGAACGATAAACCCTCACAATTAGATGACAACCAAAGTCACCACAGCTTGAGAAACACTAAGGTCGATACGCGTAGCGCCTGTAAGAGTCGCCTATTAGGTTGAGATAAATTAAAATTACAATCGACGAGAGCTTGACATGAAATAAGTCCTCTGAATCAGGTATCGGACATTGAGAAATTTCAACATTTGAAAAGAATTGGACGCCACCTCATCGAGGGTGATTTAAATTGGAAAAGTGAAGTTTCAAACGGAATATGCAAGACTTACCCTTGCCTAAAGATTTAACGAAGGACAATTTGATCATTTGGACCTCCATGGGCTGCCGAAAATAAGAGGATCAAGTGGTCAAAGGAGGTCAATGCAAGAGTTGATATTTATTTACTTCTTGCCAAGTGTCAATCATTGTGTTTGAGCATTAAACACTCCCACCTACCAATCTTATCACTTAATCACACCAATTATTTATGGTAGACTTCATATCATCCCATCTTCAACCATGACTCCTCTCTCTCTCTCTCTCTCTCTCCCTTTCTCTTCATTTTTCTTCTTACTTCTTCTTGGTCGAGAAGACCTCGTTGCCAGCTCGCTGCCCTACTCCGACCAGTCTACTGTTTCGGGCATAACTTTGTCGTTCAACATCGGATTAAGGTAAAACCACCACAATTTGAAAGTTTATTGTCTTATGGTTCTAGGACATATCATAAGCTCAATTTGGCCTAGCCGTTTGTCCCGTAAGTCTATTTGAGTGGGCAAAGGTCAGGATGAGCTCAAATTCTGACACGGTTGAGAGAGGGTCGATTTTCTTCAACTTCAAGGCTTCAAATGGCTTCAATTTTTCGGTGAGTCACTCTCAACTCGTAGTATAAGAGTTTAGAAAGTTGAGATTAATGATTTTTAGGAGTTGAGATAGATTTTAATGAATGAAACCTCTAGATCTTTCATGGACAAATTTTGCCCTTTTACTAACCGGTCGAAACTTAGTCTCTTTGAGACTCGTGGAGGTGCCACCTTGTTCTAAAATCTTTGATAAGACACTTAGAGACATAGATTGATGTATTGAGAAAGTTATTGTGTGATAGAATGAAGTTTAGGGAGGATTTAAGGGCTATTTGGTGTGATGGAATTAGGACCGGTTCTGTCACTTGCACTGACCGAGCAAAAACGAGCACTTTGGGAGTTTGTGGGGGTGTCATCTTACTTATAAACTTGTGGTAAGTAGCCTAGGGATGCTAATTGATGTGTTGGCAAGGTGTTTACTTGGTGGAATTGAGATTGGAAGAGTTTTATTGATGGAATCGTGGATTTTTCCTAAGACCGAATTGTTGCCCTGTTTCAGTCAATGAGAATCGAGCTTGGAGAAGGATTTTCGATGGAATTTTTTAGCTCGATTGGAGGGTAAGTGACCCTTAAACCTCTATTAGGACATTAGGATACTATTGGATGAGTTTGATTGATGAATTGATTGATGAGGGCCGAATAGGATGGTGGTGGACTGAGCCATGTGCATTTGTTATGATGTGAGATTGCAATTTTTATGGTTGAATTATTGAGGTGTGTATTTAATTGGCCTTGTGACTTTGAGTGGCCGCATGACATTTAGGCCTTGAGTGGTGAATGAGCTGAATTAATGCTTAAAATTGCAAGGGAACTAATGAATTGATTAAGTGCCATGAAGTGCGGGATTATGCTTTGGTCTATGTATGTTGGCCATGGCAATGTCCCTTGCGACATGACTTGACTATTGAGCCTATGGGAATTGAAATGACTATAGTGCCTATGTGAATTGAAATGACTATAGTGCCTATATGATATGATTTGACTATGATGCTCCAGATATTGCATGGCTTTAATGCCCTGATGCAAATGAATTGGTTATGATGCCCCAGCGATCAAAGTGGCTATGATGCCCCAACGATCGAATTGGTTATGATGCCCTAACGATTGAATTGGCTATGATGCCCTAGGGATTGCATGGTTATAGTGCCCTTGAAATATATCGTAGTTTATATGATCTTGATGATGAGTTATTGTGATATCACTGTGATGAGTTGAAATGGTAAATTTATTCTATGCTAGTGCGTGAAGCTTGAGTCTCATAAGGTGCGATATGATTGACTATGAGTCTTATCATGCCAATGATCTTGAGACATTTGATATTTGGTTGCCATGTGCTAATGCCTTGATGAGCTTCTGTATTTTTCCTTCACTGTATGCTCTGGGAGGACTGATGGCCTAGTTTAGGTTTAGGGTGAGCTTTTTGAGATTTATATCTCACCCCGTTGGGGATTAATATTTTTTAGGTCCCTAGTGATGGAATCATGTGAATGCCATGAAGTGACACTGGAAGACGTCTCATGAAGTACTTAGATATTAAGTTTTGTTCAGATGTAACCTTTGTAGCCTTAAGAAATTGTTAGTTTTGTATTGTATGCTTTAACTTTGCCACCAGTTGGCGAGTAATGAGAGAAGTACCATCTTTCAACTTGAAGTCATCTTATTTTAATTGTATGGAGTTGTTTCTCGCTTCCGCATAAGAGATGGATTTATTGAGTTATGGGCCGAAGGATCCTGGGAGACTATTGAAGATGAACAGCTTGGTGGGATGTTCGCGTGCTCGACGAGTTCGGGGCGTGACGTCCCTGTTTGTTTGGTATCAGAGTAAGGTCAGCTCGATCCAATTTGATTGAGACTTGGAATAATAAGGAGTGATGACTTGAAGACGACTAGATAGTGAGACCTTTTAGGATTAGGCATGGATTGTTGAATCTTGAGGAATACAAGTTTGAACTTGTGTTGTGTTCTACTAGTTCTAGTATCGATTTTAATTGATGATCTCTATGGCTATTGGTGGTTATAGTTCAAAGATCGATAGTAGATTGGACAATAAGTCGAAATGAAAATGGATGATTGATAGGCTTCAATTGTGAGTACGAGTTATAAAGAGATGATTAGTATTAGTGGATTCAGGCTTGAATTGCGTTATATCTTGATGGTTTTAGTTATCGAATGCTATTAACAACCTTTGATGATATGAGATGAGGTGTATACAAGGAAGATGACAAGGAATATTTAGATTAAAGGCTAGTTGTGATCGAATGCATATGGATTTGACTTGATTAGCGGCTAGACTTGAGGTATATGGTTGAACATAGGCAATTCATTTATGAGGTGTGACGGTCATTGATGGAATTAGAAATCTTCGATGGATAAGAATTGATTTGAAGGCGATTGTGGTATGACAAGTAGTGAGAACAAATATGATGTGCATGTTTTTTGTGGCTATGAAACGAAAGTTGATGAGGATATATGCATGAATTTATCATTATTGGACTTAATAAATTGTCACTTGATATGCGACAAGTTGATGGGATACTATAAACCTTAATGAAGCATGTTGTGGGATGTGTGAAACGAAACTTCTTCGTAGATAAATGATTTAGGACAACCTACAACGACCAGATCTGATAAGGGCGTGGAGTGATCGCCGGGACAGAGAGGTCCGGACAAGGAGTGGCTCTTGACAGGCTTCTAAGATAGCAGAGAGGTAGGAATGACCTAAGTCATAAATTGAAAGGGAGATTCTAGATATCAAGTTGAGTATAATTTTGGTTAAGAGATGTATGTCACGAGAGTGATTCTCAAAGTGAATACTCGAAAGTGGCACGATATTTATAATGACACATGTGATTGGCATACGAATTGATGTCACCATGGGTGACTATAAGACCATAAAGTTACGTACTTAACACCGAGTGTTGTTGTTGAATGCCTGATCGTGAATGAATGGATGGCTTTGATCGCATTGAGTTGCAGGTACGACTATAATTGAGATAGTCTGTTATGTTCATGATAGAGTAGCAGATGCCTTTATACCTAAAGTATGAGCGATTGATTTATTGATGTGATGCCTTGAATGGTTGTTTGATGTTGGCCTAGTTGAATGTGGCCTAGTTAAGGCTTGCCTAGTAATTAGCTATTAATTGAGAAGTTGTCTCGTTGAGACTGGCTTGTTATGTGGTTGCTTCTTACAGATGATTTGGAATCCTTGGATAATGAGCAATAGTAGAGAGCTGCCTAAGCACCACTAGATGGTTGATTGATGGTGAAAGATAATGAGATGAGCAGTTTGAGACTGCTAGGCTTGAGTAAATGACTTAAGTCTTTGATTCCTGGAGGGAATCATAGTGGTTTAAGTGACATGAGAATCTAATAAGGTTGAACGACCAAAGTATAGTCGCTAGAGGAGCGCTTGGCTCGAATATGCAAGACATGGGAAGATCCAAGAACTGAGATGGATCATGAGAATTGAGTGAAGATGAGCGACTGGAGTATGAGTATTGGAAGAGAATATGGCTCGATTTTGTTAATCGTGCGAGACCCAAGTGTAATAAGGGGTTGTGAGAACTTTAAATGGAAATGAAAAAAAATTGATGGGTAGGCAGACTCGAGAAGGAGCTGCCATTGTTACCCAAGTCGCTAGGACGACTGATGCTAGTGCTATGAGTTAAGGGATGGAAGTCACGAGAAAGGTGACTGTGAGACTACTCATTCTAATTGAAAATGTGGAAAAGAACCACGAGAGTTTTGAGTAACTCGTGAAATGGGTCATGAGGTTGAGATTGACTAAGGTTCGATGGGGAGAATGACCCCGAAACTGTCTTTTTCTAGATTGAAAATTTGGAAGGAACCCTTAGAGATTTTGGGTATACTGAGGAAAGAAAGTGACCCTGGCAGTTGTTAGCCTTAAGTGGCTGTTGATGGTTAGGAAAATGTCACCAAAGGAAGAGTTTTCCTTGAAGGGATGATATCTACCTATGCTGCCTTCGTTGAGTTGCTCAATGGAAGTACCTTCTTGGGATTGCTTGAGGTAAGGTTATTTGGATCCTAATAGTCTTGTAAGGATCTAAAGATGATCGACCGATATGAGGCGGAGTCCTCAAGGTCGTCTAACTGTACTAAAGGTGGTCACGGACCCTTTAAATAAGACAAGTAAGTCCTTGAGTGGATTGAAACTTGGAAGCCTTATGGCTAATTGTTATTCATGATTATGAGAAACTGTAATGTGTCCTAAGGAAGAAAGTGAATGATCGGAAGAGGTACAAGTGAGGAAATTACTTTTTATGGACTAAAGAGTGTGCTTGTGAAGAATGACTGATTACCTGGGCATAAAACCCATGGTGGAAGACCAGTATCCGCCACTCTTGTCATGGAAAGTGTTAAGGAAAACTGGTATACTAGTCTTCCCGAGTTTAATGATTCTATGAGATTGATTGAGGTTGAATTGGAACCACTAGAAGTGGCATTGCGAGTTATCACCCCTAAAGAATAAGATGTTGTTCTTAATGATGATTGGACCTTGAGATGGTCGTTGATGGAAGGAAAAGTGAATGGACTCAACAGTCCTAGCTACTTGTGATTTTAATAAATGGAAAGACGAGTAAGAAGAAACATGATGCTTTGACTATAGTAGCAAGCTAGTTTGATCTGATTGGTTTGAATGCCTAAGGTGTGGAATTGTGAGACTAAGGAAGAACCTCGAACCCTTAGAACATTGTCACTTGAGGTGGCCGATCTTTGGAAGAAGAATATTGGGTATAGTGGCACCTGACTCCTGGAGTAAAAACATCGCTACTGGGCATAGACTCCAAGATTGATGTCCTATGTAATAGGAAGGACAAGGGGGATTTAAAGTGAGAGAATGCTACTAAAGTGTATAGTTTTCTTCATAAGGTAAGAGACCCTAGTGTATAAGGAAGATGAAATCCTAATTGTCTTGATATTAAGATTGAGTGTCTGGACTGAGAAAGGAGACGCAGAACTTAGATGATTCCTGAAAGTTAAGTTCGAGAAACTGTCCTGAAGACAACATTGAATTCCAGGATAATGTCGGTGTTCAGTTGAATGGATGAAATTGAGATAAAATTACATTGACTGGTTATGGAAACCAGCGATTAAGACAAGAGTGCTTCCTCAAAGAAGAGTGACAAAAATGAACAAAATACTACAAGGTCGAAGTGGAGACCCATTAGAGCAGAGAACCAATGTATGAGATCTCAAGTGGATGGTATGAAGGACAGTTTAAACGATTCAACATCTGATAGCAATAAGCTAATAATAATTGAATTGAGTATCCGAGGAATAATTGGATTGATTATTACCGTCTTGAGAGATGATGATTGGACTCATGTAAGGAGTTGTAAGAAACATGATCAACCTTTGAGAGTATTCTACGAACTCTAAGGAAATGCTCTTTGCATGCTAAATGTGAAGAACGCGAGTTGTGGAACTAATGAGGTAAGATTCCTCAGTTGAAAATGAAACCCTTATGGAGCCTTTGAGAGTTGAAATAAGTAATGGACCGACTAAGGTCGACACAAGCTATTGAAATTGAAAGTTTCTTGGAAATTGATGTATTGTTATAGACAAATCGTGGAAAAATTCCCCACAAGAGCTGTTCTATCAATGAAATGGACTAAGTATAAGATGTAACCCGAATGGATGAATGAACGTGAAAAGAGTTTCCGAGGACTTGAGCCAAGTTGATGACTACGCTGATAATTGCGTTCCTATTTAGAATAAAAAAGGGTTGATGGAATCAAAATGACGTGATGTTGGAAAGAAATTTGAGGTGTAGCAAGGCAAACTGAAGTAGGCTGTGTAAAGGCGCCGTGACAATAAGACCACCTGAGTTGGAACGCCTAATGTATGATTGGAGTTGGCTTGCGAATGTCCTCACGATAAAGTTTGGGAAACATTGTTTGGGTGGAAGAAGATTTCAAGTTAATATCTACCACAAGAATATAAAGTATGAGTCTCCCGAGAAGAATTGAATGAGAAGCAACATGGATGAAGTTGTGTAAGGACTACGAATAAGAGTAATTGCGAGAAAACTGAGACTTTTGAGTATCTAGAGAAGAAATATTGAAATTGATGATGGAAACCGTGGAGTTTCATAGACAATGAAACGTATTAATGAAGGAAAGCATAATCGTTGCAAGTTCGTGGATTAATTGGTCATTGGAGGATTCCTCGAATGTAATCAAGGAAGAGTTATTAAGGACTCAATCATGAGTTTGCCTGAGAAGTCGAGAAGGCAATGGTTTAATTTGGACAGTCAAGGTTAAGCTAATGGAACTTGTGCGTTCTCAACAATACGAAAGGCCGTTTGAATTGGATGATTATGTCAAATGGTTGAGGCACCAAAGAGTACATTTTCATGCTGATTTGGTAATGATTGTGATAGAAAAAGAACATGAATTTAAGGCAACGTTTGGAAAAGCCTTCCGACTGGGAATTTCAAAAGCAGGGTCGCAGTGTGATACACATATTATCATCGGACCAATAGGCAAATTGAAAGGAAGATTTGAATGCTCAAAGGTGTATCTCCGACAGATATTATGAATGTCAGAGGAGAATAGAGAAAAATAAGTACATATTGAGGACGAAGGGAAACAAGTCCTGGAAGAGGATGACTTTTGTCATCTTGCATATCTCATAGTTTGGGGTAACATATTTTTAAAATCATGCATATCCTGCCATATCTCACCTAGATTAGGATGGTATTTCCTTGCATATCTCATGGTCGAAAGTTTTTTTTTTTTTTTAAATAAAGTTGAGAATCTGATCATTCATTCATTCTTTTTTGAAGTTGCATGCTCATGCATCCCATATGCTTAAAATCTAAACATACCAACAACAAAAAAAATCATTCGCATATCATATGATTCCATAACATGTAATTTCATGTCATACATTATATCATGTCATGCATTTTTGCCACGTCATCTTGCCATGTCATCCATACATAGTTGCCGTGTCATCCTTTTATGTCATTGCACGTCACATGCCATATAATTAGGTTGCATTATCATTACATTTAATAAAGAGAAAATAAAAAAAATTCAAGTCACATAAACCAATCAAAAGACATTTGCATGAAATTGGTATCAAAAGGGCATTAGTTTAAATCAAACTAGTGTAATCAAGTTCCCGAATTCATAATCTCTGGTTCGTAGGAGTAAAATGGTCATCCCACTGTTTTTCTTAGGTTTTCTAATCAACATATCAAAAAAATGATAAGTGGCGGCTCTGATAAAAAAAATCATAATTTAGTGAATCTAAGTTGCGAAATTGGTAAGGCTTGGAAGAGTCAGTATTAGGATAGTTAATTCCTGTAGTTAACCTAATAATTCATTAACCTAATTTTAGGTCGCAACACTAGCAACTGAGAAGTCTTTCAACATAGGATATGCCTTTATTAGGTGTTTGCACTCAAAGTTCAACCATGTTCATTGATCGAGCTAAGAAAAAGCTTTATATGAGGCTAAGTCAATAAGGAAATCCTCAATACTTGGAAATTACCCAAGTGGTCACTCTTTTCATTTGGAAAGAGAGAGGTGGGGCGCTGGAATCCCCACCTTCAGAGGGAGTGGGGTACGGACGAGTGAGGAAGGAGCAAGGTTTTTGTAATCTGTACACTGCACATAACTCACACAGTGTGGCTTGTATAAAAAAAAAAACAAAGGCGCTCCTTTTGAACAAAAAAATAAAATAAAGAGTCTCTCCCGACCAAAAAAGGAGGCCTTCAACTCTGACAATAAAATAAAATAAAATAAAATAAGGAGGTCAGAATTGATGCAAAATAATAAATAAATAGGCCACTATTATACAAAGAGTATATACATTTGGTATATAAGCAATGTGGGATTCTTTCAAATCCTCTTCCACATGCAAGTCGAATTAGGAACGACACGTGAAATTTGATGAATGATGGGCTGCACAACATTCTCATGTCCAAAAATATTTGTGTTTATACTTAATGAAAATTGCTCAATCAGTCCTAAATCAATTGTACAAATATTCGTTCAATCCTAAACTTTTCAATTTTGTTAATTTAGTATTAAATCTTTGCGCGAAATTTCAATTTAGCCCTTCTGACTTATTTTGCTAACTTGGTTGTCCAGCCGATGGAATTTTATCGAAAAGACTACATTGAAATTTTTCATAAATATTTGAGCCCAATTTTGAAACATCGAACATTTAATGGTTGAATTGACATCTATACATTTAGTTATTGAATGCTTTATTCTCCATTTATACTAAGGAAAAGAGAAGAACTCGAGTAATGGGTTTTTTCATTGAAATAGTTATGTCATGTATTGATTATTGAGTACTTATTTAACGTAACAAAATGTTGAGTCTCTCATGGAGTCATAACTCATAAGCGTATAACGTGGTGATATAAAATTTCTCCGTTTCTTGGAATTTTCCTGAGGGGCTGGTTTGAACGATAGCTTGGCAAAGCGAGTAGAGACGCACGAGGTCCCGAGACAGGTCCCAATGAAAATGTGGTGACTGAGTTTGGCAGATCGAACGGCGCAGATGATGAGGTTGCAGTTTTCCTTTTTGTACTCCCTTTCGTAGGTGATAATTTTTTCGGCCCCATACGAGACGACATGGGATCTGTATCGTCATAAGATTGGGACCCTGAATTTGCCTCGTGTGATGGCACGGTGCAGAGGGACTTCGATTCGGGTATATGAGTTTTGGCTTTCACACAAACCGTGTTTTGCCAATTGAGATCATCCGATCAATTTTAACTTGAAATCACTGACGTGAAAGTTGGCCGTCCTATGTGGCACCGTGGCGCTGATGTGAAGAAAAAAATTTAATATTATTGCAATAATTCTATGAATTTTCCTTTTATATATTTTCTCCGTTTCCTTTATTTTGTTCTCCTTTATTATTTTTCTTTTTTCTTCCCATTTACCCTCCGTCGACCTTAGGAGAGGGCCGGCCCCGAGCAAGGGTTGCCCTTGCGAAATCAATTCTGGTATTCCTCGGTTGAGACTGGCGATCTCTGCCAGCAACCAGGCTCATTGATGGTTGGTGAAGGAAAGAAAAAAAAAGACTGTGAAAAAAATAAAGGAAAATAGAAAAAGGAAAACATAAAATTGAAAAAAAAGTATTTGGAAAAATATTGAAGTATCATTAAAAATAGTCAACTTCAGCGTCGACTGTGTCACGTAGGATGGTCGGCATATATATTAGGAATTTCCCATCCAAATTGGTCATATGAACTTAATTGACAAAACGTGAAAATAGTTAGGTCTAAAAAATCTAAAGGTTTATGATTGAATTGACAAAAATACAATAGGTTGGAGATTTTCTTGGATAGTTTTTCCCCAAGTACAAAAACACCATGGTTAGTCCAAACATTTTATGCATGAAGGCCACCTCTACAAGTTTTTCTTTGTAATTTCATGCATTCACTAAAAAATATTTGATTGGAAATGGAGGAAGAAATATATAAGTGAATGTTGCATGATCCGCAAAGAAAAAAGAAATTTGTTTGGGTCTTAATTCTGGTTAAAAAAGTTACAACTGCCCATGCGCGCTCTTTGCACAATATTTAGTTAATTAGGCTCCGTTTGTTTCACAAAAAATGAACGATTTGAAAAATATTTTCTAAAAAGTAATCACTTATATCGTTTAGAAAAATTAATCAATGAAAAATGTTTTCATAATCGATAACAATCTATGCCTAACTATTTTCATAGGTGATGAGAAAAAAATTCATTTATTCATTTTTTAAGAGATATAAACGATTATTTTTTGAAAAATATTTTCCAAATCACTCATTTTTTGTGAAACAAATGGAGCAATATGGTATACATGAGGAAAACCTCAGGTTATTCATTTTGATAACTATTTTGCTAGAATTTCCTAGCGACAAAATATCTTTCACTGAAATTTGTTCTTCAACTTTTAAATGTGATAAAGGGGCTTGTGACAATTCTAGATAGGAGAAATTCAGATAGTCAGAAAATTAACGCACGAATTACGCAAAGACTCCAATACAATTACACAATGTAAACCAATCAGAGTTTGACTCAACAAGAAGGTTGAGATAATAAAATTACAAATAAATCGACACGTAAAAAGCTTGGAAGAAACTACACAACCATACACTAGGCCAGAGTTTGACTCAACAGAATGGATTCGGGAATAATTCCTACTAAAATAATGAACCAACGTGCCTAAAACTATGCAGGAGTTTAACTTGACGATAAGGCGAATACGCTTCGTTACTACATTGGAATTTGACCCAATGATGCAGGATCTAGGATAAAGATAGAGATTCCGATGTACGATTCGGCGACGAGAATTTGAAAGTTACAGTTAAGAAAGTATATTGTAGTGCGAAAAATAAAAATAAGATGAATTCGTTGATTTGTTTGGGGAGGGGGCGGGGGTTTTCTGTGAATGCTTGGTGGTATTTATGGTTGATTTGGTAGCTTCCCTTCGACGGTTGTAACTTTTGGTGCATCGATAGCTCCCAGGTCCATCATTTTCCACGAACTCCTTTGACTAGATCTTTAGGTAGTTGCCTTGTCCTGCATAGGCTCCATGTAACTGCTTACCACCTTCAAACCTTTGCATAGGTTCGGTCCTCTTCGGATGAATTGTGCCCATGTTCTTCGCCTTTTTATATTCTTTGAACCGAACCTTCGGGAGTTGTTTCAATTAGGAATGAGCATGGTTTTGTTGGCTGGGTCCGCTTCTTTGTAGAGCCCAGCAGTTTGTTTTTTTATTTGTTTAGAAGAAAAGAAATAAAAAGACAAAAAAGAAATGAGAAAAAGTCAAAAAAAAAAAAAAAAGGAAAGTGGGCTGTGTTTTTCTATCTTTGTTTTGTGCGTGCGCTGTGGTTTTTTCGTGTGAAGCTGAGAGGAAAAGAAAGCGAAGGAAGCTCTTGGCCACCGTGAGAAAAATAAAACAAAAAGGAAAAAGGGCACAACGATTTGAAGGCTAAACATTATTTAAATTCGCTCAAATTTCGATATGTTGTTTGTGAGGCCAAACTCTAAGAATTGATCGGCTTCGTTCATCGAGCTTCGTCTCCGAATTCTCCAATTGCGGTTAGGATTTTCTTGTCCCTTTTAGTATTATTCCAATTTTATGGTGATGAAAGCTCTTGTGATGTTGATGTTGAGCCCCTAATGTATGATTAGAAAGAAACGTTTTATGTATTATGCTATTCTTGGTTATTAGTTGAGGTTTTTGGGTCGTTCGTGATTTTTCCCATTTCTGGTTTTCCATGTAAATCATGGAATATTGTCTCTCTATCATTGAGCTATCGTATTTACTTATTGCAATATTATTTTTGTTGGATATATTTGTTGGTTGATGCTGGATTAAATCAGAGTAGTGTCGGAAGCTAGTGTTTGATGTGGATTGGCTTGGTTTATGCCAAGGTCCTGCCCGTTTTTCCCAACAAAGTAGTATCAGAGCTAGAGTTGAGATTCTAATATTATATAGAGGATAAGAGTGGCACCGTGTTCAAACTAAATGCCTCGAATTACTCCATATGGAAACCTCAGATGGAAGACGTGTTATATTGCAAAGATTTGTTTGATCCTATCGATGACAATGAAGCTAAATGAGACAAAGAAGACAAAGAGTGGGAGTGAATGAATTGAAAAACGGTTGGACTTATCCGACAATGGATTGATATAGTGTATTTCATCATGTTGCTTTGAAACGAAAGTGAATACTTTGTGGAAAAAATTGCAAAATCTCTATGAGAGAAGAACTCCACAAAATAAAGCTCTTCCAATGAAAAGACTTGCGAATTTGAGACATAAGGAATGGAGTAGCATGACGGAGCACTTGAGTGAATTTCAAGATGTTATAAATCAATTGACAAATCTTGAGATTGACCTTCGTGATGAATTGCAATCATGTTTGTTGCTTGGTACTCTTCCCGATAGTTGGGACACCTTGATTGTAGAGTTAAATAATTCTGCTCCTTCTAGTATGATTTCTATAAGGATGACTAAAGAAAGCTTGTTTAATGAAGAAACAAGGAGGAAAGACTTGAATTATGCTTCTAAATCGGAGGGACTTGTTGTAGAACATAGAGTGAGAAGTTAAACGAGAAAGTTTCAAAGTAATGACAGGGACAAGTTAAAAGGAATGTTGAAGTCAAGGCCGAGGAGAAGTGTAAAGTGTTGCAATTGTGGCAAGATGCAACATTATGCCAAAGAGTGTTGGCTATCAAAAAGAGATAAATCCCATGATAGAAACAGAGAGAAAAAGAAAGAAGAGGATCTGACTACAACAACAACTGCGTCTAATGGTGATATTGTGTTTATTTGTGACGATGGTCGTGTAAACCTGACATGCCAAGATTCTAGCTGGGTTGTTAAATTTGTAGCTTCTTTCCATGTCATTTCACAACGTAACTTCTTTACATCCTATCATAGTGGTGACTTCGGTTGTGTTAGGATGGGAAATGGCAATGTCTCCAAGGTTATCGGCATGAGAGATGTTTATTTGGAGACCGATATGGGATGTACTTTGCTTCTAAAAAATGTGAGACATGTTCTAGATATTCAACTTCGCTTGATCTCCATGAATGCCTTAGATGATGATGATTATTGCAATTCCTTCTATGATGGCAAATGTAGATTGACTAAAGGCTCCATAGTGATGGCACAAGGCAAGAAGACATGCACTCTTTACACCATGCAAGCAAATTTGATGCGAAGAGAGATAATGCGGTGGAGGACTCTTCAGTTGACTTATGGCTTATGAGGCTTGGTCATCTTAGCGAGAAATGGCTTGAAATTCTTGCTATGAATAATCTGAATGAGAAAAGTTTGATGGAATGTACTCATTGCCTTACGGGTAAGCAACATCGATTTTCATTTCGTAGTTCATCTCCACACACAAAATCTAATGTACTTGATTTAGTTAATACAGATATTTGTTGCATGGATACTAGAACACTTAGTGGTGCATTGAATTTTGTAACATTTATTGATGATTGATCTAGAAAAGTGTAGGCTGTTGTATTGAAATCTAAAGACTAGGTACTTGCGACTTTCAAACAATTTCATGTCAACGTTGAACTAGAAAAAAGCTGAAATGTGTTCAAGTTGATAAGGATGGAGAATATAGAGGCCCCTTTGAGTATTATTGCAAGGATTATGGTATCAAGCTTGAGAAGACTGTTTCGAAAACACCACAGCAGAATGGAGTAGCGGAGAGAATGAACCAGACGATCAATGATCAGATTAGGTGTAAGCTATCTCATGCGAAGTTGCCTAATTCATTTTGGGGCGAAGCAATGATTACAATAGTTGGCTTGATAAATCTTTCTCAATCAGTTTCTCTTAAAGGGGATGATCCACAAAGAGTATGGAGTGGGAAAGATGTCTCCTAAAGTTACATGAAGGTGTTTGGTTGTCAGGCATTTATGCATGTTCTAAGAGATGAGAGATTCAAGCTTGATGGTAGGTCTTGTTGAGAAAAACTCCTAAATAATGTTGAAGTTGACAAAACAATTCAAGTACTCTTAAATTTCGAGTTAATGCCGTGAAATATTTATTTTGCACATTGTCCTTTGGTACGAGAAGCACAAGATTGAATCTGGCAAAAAGGTTTTGCTCAGATGTGAATTCTGAGGGACTCAGATGCTGTGTCGAGCTCAGACATTGAGTGGGATAGCTCAGACATTGGAATGATGCTCTGAGTGGAGTATTCACGTGCAATAATCAGAATTTAAAGAAGACTTCAAAATGTACTTAATTGATGCATTACAACATATACAATTCAACTGAATGATTCTTGAGGATTCTCGGGGATAGAGATCAAGCAAGGATGTAAAATCAAGGAGACATACACGACTTTCTAAATGAATGAAATCATCTATGAAAACTCAGGATCATAATTGTACGAACGATTTGATCCAAATGGGGAAGACTTTCCTTTGGTGATCCCCAATGACTACGAGATCTTTTTTTGGTATTTGTCTTATCCAAATTAGAAGTTTTAGAGAAACCTCTTCTAGAAGCCCTACAATGGTTAGATTAAAGGCAGAGGAGTATAAAAGACACCTCAAGCCTGAAGGGAAATAAGATTGACGTTAAGAGGAAAAAATGTTCATAATTTTTAGATCGAGAGTACTTCATTTCATACACACTTCTTGATTCATCCATTGTGATTGTGAAGAGGTGTACACATCAGTGTTGAGCGCTAAGTGAGGTATCCTACATTTCAAGGAGATAACTAAGCTATAGCCTTTCAAGCAATTTACTAGTAGAATCCAGCCAATTGGCTGATAACTAAACCCTATGTGCAATCTTCTCTATCTCTTACTATGATCATATCATATATCTTATGATAGTTGAACTGCATATGAATTGTTGATAGTGATATACTATGCTTCAATTATCTGAGACATCTTAATAACACAAGTACAATTTGAATTTCACGATAAATATTGAAATTGCATTATAATCGCCTATTCACCTCTCTAGGTGATAACGCCAAACCACAACAATTGGTATCAGAGCCTGGTGCTCATATATTGTGAATTGTTTTTACTTCCGAGCTAACGATCTTTATGGCTAACAATTTCCCTCACATATGGATTGAAGGTGAAAGTAACAACAAACCACCATATTTGAAGGGATAGAATACATCGACTGGCAAAACAAATTGAAGGCATATATTAGATGTCAGGATCACTAGATATGGGATGTTGTACAGCGAGGAGTGAATCCAATTGCAAGTGCCACAAACGGATCAAATGCAGGGGATAATAATTCAACGCCAACTGCCACTTTGTCAACTACTGAAGTTGCCAAGAGACAAGCTCTTGATGCAAATGCTATTTACTCATTTTATAGTGCTTTATCTCCTACTAAATATAAACGTATTACGGATTGTTCCTCATCAAAAGAGATTTGAGACAAGCTCTACATCACTTATGGAGGACTAGACAAAGTCAAGGAGACTAAAGTCAATTTCCTTCTCGGCCAGTATGAAACATTCAAAATGAAGCTCAGAGAAACTGTGAAACAAATGTTTGACAGGTTCACTGAAATAATGAACAGTCTCACATATCAAGGGCAACCTGTTTCTGAACTGATGAGAGAGTCAACAAGTTGTTAAGGGCTCTCACAAAAGAATGAGATAATATCAAAACCTCCATTCGAGAGACTCAAAGGATATCTCATTTATCTATGGACGAGCTCATTGGAACTCTACAATCATATGAGGAAGAAAGAGTCAATGAAGAAATCACATCAAAAGGGAAGAAGTCCATTGCTCTAAAATCTAATGTTGATTCTGATGTTTCAAACTCAGAAGATGAAGATGATGAGGAGTTAGCACTCATGGTCAAAAGATTTAGAAGAATGGCTAAGAAAGGCAGGAACTTCAAAGATAGAAAGGATCTCAGACGATATAATCATAAACGATCATCTGAGACCAAAAGTAAAAGCTAAGAAGTCATCTACTACGAATGCAAGAAGAGAGGTTACATTCAATCAAATTGTCTTCTGTTAGAAAAGAAAGGCAATGATGAAAGATTCAGGAAAGTCTTGAAAGTAGAGACTCGGAACAACAATAAATGTGAAAATGATGAGGAGTATGCCAACATATGTCTCATGATAGACTCAGATGATGACCACGAGGAAACTCATTCAAACATATCTTCTGAGGTATCTACTTATAAAGATGAACTATGTCTAGAAAATAAAGCTACTCTTAGAAGACTTTCCGAATTAAAAAGGAAAGTAGCCAATTTTAAACAGTGCGATATTTCACAAAAAGACAAGATTAGTTTTCTTGAAAATGAATTTTCTCAATTGAAGGATGTTGATACTTGATTTTCGATCAATCTTTTCAATTCATTTTTAGAAAATTCATAAACATTCATAAAAAAGTTGAAAAATTACAAAATCAACTTTGGTGGCCTTGGCCAAGCCTAAAAAACCATTTTTGACCAAAAAATAATTTTTCATATTTTTGGCTTTTTTTGTTATTTTTGGAAAGTAGAAAAATACGTGAAAAATCAAGAAAAAAAAGTATTTGAGGTCACAAAAATATGAAAAATGATCAATAGTTTTTTTTTTAATTCCCTTGTCTTCTTGACCCCATAAAAATTTCAAATTTAAGTTCAATTTTATGTGTTCTCTTATTACACATATAGTTGAATTTGGTAAAAAAAAATGTCAATTAAATCTTTTAATTTGTAATTTTGCATTTTGAGAGTGTTGTCATTCAATCCGATTATCCTTCATTACAATTTAATCCAATTATTTACGCAAATTGCTCAATTGCATGATTTGGAAAAAATTACATACTTAATTGTAATTTAGTGCTTGAATTTAGGTATAATAGAAATTACTTTTAATTCAAGGACCTCCATCACAAATTGGAACTACTACCCAATGTTTTTTACCATTTTGAATCGATTGGCCTGGATGATTTGGTCCAATTTGACCGTTTGAACCTTCAATTTCATAATTTTTCGAATTGCAATTAAAAATAAATTTGGGATTTTCATATAAATTGGCAAGAACTTTTGGGAAAAATCACATTTTTAGATAATATTCATGTCCTAAGTTCGATTTTGAGGCTTAATTGTGAAAATTCCCCGTGAATTATGATCAATTTTGAGAAAAAAATCAAGTTGAACCAATTTTGACCGGTCCGACCGGTTGAATCGGACGAATAGTGCATCGTCTTCCCAAAATCGCACCATTTTCAAACATTTGCAGGTCGAATTTTAACGACAAAATTGAAGGCCAATATGGACATAATTGAAAGGATTATGGAGGGCGTTTGGTTCCTCAATTCAAGAGGAGTCAATTGAGACCAATCCCGTCAACAATGGTCACCGGAGCCGAGCGAATCGATCGGTCAACGTTGCAGCGGTCATGAAAGTTAACCTTTCTAGAATGACCAAATCGAGCATCCTTTTGCACACGATAGAGAGCCGTACGGAACACCAAACGTCCCCAACGCCGTTTGGACCTAAAAGCACGTGGTCTCACGTGCAAACTGAGGTCGACGAAGCTTCCTCCGATTGAGCAGGAAATCAAAAAAGAGGATATAGCCTTTGAAGGCTGGAAAGAGAAAAAAAGAGGCCGGCATTATGTTTCGGGGGATTAACAAAATCGAAATAAAGAGAGAACTCGCTCTCCAACTCCCGTCGTCGAGAGCTTGAGCTCGGTCTATGAGTAACTCAAGGCGAGGATCCAGGCCAAATGGAACCGCCATTTCACTTGGAGAAGCTTGCCGGAGTTCCAGAAAAGCGATCGCACTCCTCCAATCAGTTCAACATCGCCGGAAAAGGTATATCTCAAACTCGAGCTTTTGGTTGAACTTTAATGGCGGATCTTGTTTCCGATCACTTCCTTCACAATTAACATGTGCATTTCACATCTAGAATGATACTAAGCATATCTTGTTTGTTTGATTGCATTGAAATCGAGTCAAACCTCGCTTTTGAACCCCGTCGCCATCGCCAATTCAGTCAAAGCTCGTCTAGTTTATCCTAGACCTAACCAGGTCAATCTGACCTGTAGGTAAGTCTCCTGAACTTGTGACGAAGCTTTTCTGTGAATGAATTGGATCGTTGTACTATTTATGGTGAGTTTCGTCAGCCATTGATGTACGTTGTTGAGCTTAATGTATGTATGCTTGTAAACGATAGTGCCTGATGTTGGAGTATGTTGTTCCCAGCGTCGAGGCGAGTCGAATGGTACTGGTCTCGTTGAGTTTGGCTCAAAATCCACCGTTGGATCATCACCAGGGGCTTCCGACTGTACGTTGTAGATGGAGTACGCTCGGGGAAGAAGACGATGATGTGGCAGTCATCCGATCAACGTGAAGATGTGGCGTTGACGTGGCACGCCACTTGGCTGCCATGTCAGCATGGTCATTAAGGGTCGAGAGTAATTCAGTTAGAGGATCCAACGGTCTAGGTTTGGCAACGTGTTGGCCTGGTGAACGTTGGATCAGTTTCGAATTTTCTGATTAATGAAAAATTAATTTTCTGAAATAAAAAATAATTCGATAGATCGAACAGTCGAGAATTAGCCAAGTCGTTAGATCGTGGCCATAGATCTAAGTAATTAAATCTAACGACTGAGTGATAGTTGGCTTTTGATCTGAGCCATATGCTCCCTCTAATAGATTCGGCGGCTGTGGATTAGCCACGTGGTCAAACGATGACCTTAGGATTGGATTGGAAAGTAAATAAACAGAGCGACATCATTTTGGAGCGTTGGTATGCGCGGGTCTAGGTCTGGGCCGGGTTATCCGATCCATGTGAATCGGGTCGACCCAATCCGAATATTGTTTTGTAATAATAATAATAAAATCTAAAAATAATTTAAAAAAAATCAAAAAAATCATTGAAAATTTTAAAAAAATGTTAGAAAATCCTAGAAAATCCCAAAAAAATTAGGAAAAATTATAGAAAATTCCTAGAAACTCCAGAAATTTTCAAAAATTGAGGAATGATCATAGACAACTGGTCAATCATATTTTTGGGATTTCTTATCTGTTTTTCTAAAAATTGAGATAGGTTGAAAATGCCTAGATTAGGATTAGGGCCCGTTAGGTGACCAATTCTTCTGCTTGGGTTTTCAAATTTCATCTTTTTTCCTGAAATGGCGATTCTCCTCAAAGAGTAGATTGTCTTTCTCATTCCGATGACTTGCCAAAATTACCAAAATCAGGTGATGGGTCAGGTGGGTGGCCAACCCTTCTGTCTGAGATTTTCACGCCTTGTTCCTTTTAAAAAAATGACGATTTTACCCCTCAAAGGGAAAATTGCCTTCCAAAATTTCAGAAAATTTTGAAAATTGCCAAAAAATAGGAAATTGACTGATGGGATGATCAATCCTATTTCCAACCCCCTTTGACTCCAGATTTCTTCTGAAATGATAATTTTACCCTTTTGTGTGTAAATTGTCCTGTATGTCATCAAAATTACGATTTTGCCCCTCATGGGCAAGTCGTGTCTAGATCACTCCTAAGCCATGATTGACACTTCTCTAGGCCAATAACGCCTTATTAGCGATGTCATGTTATTTTCATTTGATTTATCCGTATGTATTGGATCCTCGATTTGCGCACCTTCTTTATTGATTGTGAGTGCTACGGTAGTCACTCATATTTGCATGAACTCCTAAATTTAGGGTTCTTACCCCACTCGTCTGCATGAAATTTTAGGGTTAGATAATTCATTCAATCTAGGTACCGAAAAGGCATCGACTCTGATAGTTGGCGTAACTAAGTCCCTTATCTCATTTATCTGGTTCTTGCAAAATCAAATAGAAGCTCCCAACTATTTGATAGTGTTCCAATCGTTCCCTCCACGAAAGAATTGGTGGCGACTCCTTGGCATGTAGACATATCAAATGTCACTAGACCACACTGAAGTCGACCACGTATACCTCTGTTGCGATTTGGGTAATGGGTCTTGGGATAGACTCGTGTCCGACCAGATGGGACGACCCATTAACCCTCACCAACTTGAGGATCCCAGAATCTCTCGAAATACGACAAGCTGGTGATTCCGCTGGGAACTTATTCCAAACCAGAATTTTTGGTTAGGAATTTTAAGGACTTGAGCCGATTAAAAGGTTGATTGATTTATCTTACCCTATTTTCTGCAGATGCTCTCGAAGCTGAGGTACATATCCTAACCATTGTGTTATATGTTTTTGCATATTGAAGAAATAAGGGGTGTAGTGTTTGTTGCATCTTTCTTGCAGGTTGGAGATATGTTTACTTTTACGCACATATTGAAGCGGTGTTTGATATAAAATGTTGTGCATGATTTTGCATTGTGATGATCACGACACATCTCACGCACTATTGGTGTGACATTCCGAATTTTCGCCCCGTCGAGGCTTGAGATATGAAATAAAATCTCAAAATTGAAAAAATGGAGAGTCAAAAATTCTAACATTACAATTGGATTGGCCGTCGCCTTATCGAAGAAATTTAGAATCAGAAAAACGACGTTCCGGATGTCGGGGGTAAAATTACCATTTTGCCCCTCAAGCCCTAACCTTGCCTATATTATTGGATGAGGGCATTTTGGTCCTTAACCACCCCCTATAGTTGCCGAAAATTGAAGAATTTGAGAGCCATTGGATGCACTTTGATTGACACATTATACAAGTGTCAAGAGATTAAGCCTTGAGTTGATAGGTTCACTTTTAACCTACCATTCAACTCAAGTTGACTCTTGAAATTGAGGTATAAACCCTCATTCTCTCTCTCTTGGCTGACCACTCCCTCACTTTGCCAATTTCTTCTTCTTCTTCTTCTCTTCTCCTTGCTGCCAAGAGCTTACCGCCGACCGGTTCTGTCCACCGGTTTTGCTGCTGTCAACTGCCACCTTCAGTGACTTCCAGCTACCGAGTTGACAACCCACTCCTTCCTCAACCTTTTGCCGACGTTCTCGAAGTGAAAGCGAGTCATTTGGTTCAGTGAGGAGCTCCGGCCAGCCGATCTCCCGAAAGTTGACGGAAATCATTGCAACTAGAGGTAAGCCACGTTTTAGGCCTCTTAAGACCCCGAAATCTTGGAGGTTTTTAACCAATTTTGTAGACATCTAGGGGACACATAGAATGAGATGTGGTAAAAAATTTAGGTTAATTTGATAAAGTTTTGACCCCAAATGGGTCTTGTGTTTGAAGGGCCAGAATTGACCGGTTGAAGATTAGGGAGGACCGGCGCCATTCAAGGACTTTCCGGCATTGCCTTGGCTCCAAATTTTTGGTGAGCTTCCCCACCCTTAGAACTACATGTTAGCAAGTAGATTAATGAATAAATTGAGGATTTGAGGTAGTTTAAGGGCTGATTAGTTGGGGGATGCACAGAATCGAAAATGCCTGGTTCGGTTCTGTGCATAACGGTGCTATTGGAGACCATGGATGTTGGAATTGAGTCTCAAATTCATCATTGAGACATGCTAGGATGTTGATGAACATGTCAATAAGGTTTATGTCCCATGGATGGCGATTTGAGCATGAAAAATTGATGATTGGACGAATTTCCTTAGGTTGCGTGGCTGAGTTGTTCGTGAGCCACTTGGATCGAGTTCTTGAGGTGCTTAGGAAGGGATTTTGTTGAGTGAAGCTTGAGGTAAGGGGATTCTAAACCTTTGATAGGAAGATTGGACTCGATTGGGTGATTTTTTGATACGAATCGATCGATTTTTGGAAGTTGTTATGTGGTTGCCCAATGTATGTCCTAGAAAGCTATTGAGGGCTTGATTGATTGATGATTCTTGTGTCATGAATTGGTTGTTGCATTTGTATGTCAAATGTAATTGTCTTGCATGCCATGGATGTGTTGTTCGTCGCATGAGCTTGCAATCGAACGTGTGTTATGAAATGAACTGAAATTTATGGCATGTCTGAGATGTTGTGACACCTTTAGGCGTATGAGATGTGGAGTGGTGTGGATGAATGCCCTGAGGCGCTGAGGCGCGAGGTTTGAATTGAATTGTACCTTGAGGTGTACGATACGCAGGGTTGAGAAGGCCATAGTCCTGATGCGTTGAAACGGGAGACAGAGTTGAGATATGTCGACACAAGCCTGGAGTGACATCGAAAATCCGATGCGTTTACGCAAGTTTGTCAATGAGACGATCTGATGCGTTTACCCGGATCGAGCCTGATGCATTCTAAACGCGGGCTTGAAAGTGAAGAGGCAAGAAAGGGTGGCGTAACATGGCTTGTTTATGCATGCTTGGACTAAATGACGTGATAAGATGCCTGGAGTGCATGCTTGTTGTTCATGCGTTATTTCATGATAGTTGAAAGCCTCTTGAGATTTTGTATAAATTGTTTGTAATTGTAATTGCTTGAGTGGATGGTCAGCCTAACCCAGGTTAGTGTGACATTCTGATTTCCAGTCAATTTCATTCTGATTAATGAGAAATGAATCTAGAGATGTATTTCAGTAATATCTCGCTCGAATTTGATCAATTAGAGTAAAGTGACTAAAAGGGAAAGGCTAACACGAGACATGGTACGTGGACCTAGGGAATTCGGATAAGAAATGACGCTTTGACCATAAGGATTGTCGAGGAGATATTTAGAACCACAAAAAGGCCGATCCAAGAACGATTAAGGAACGCCCTGCGAGTGTCATACGATTGGAGTGTGGGTGATACTGCTTATCCAACGTATGATTTCCAAAGTTTTTTTGAATCGGACCGTGAAGATCGTGACCAAAGGGACTAGTGATAAATCCTCACAATTACACGACAATCAAAGCCGTCACGAATTAACAAATCCTAAATGTGATGAGAATCATAGGGTCGATACGCGTAAAGTCAGCAAAAATCGCCCATCGGTTCGAGATAGGCTGGAACCACGTCTGATAGAGGAAATCATCATAAACGAGTCTTGAAAAGATTGAAAATGGAAATCAAGAATTCCAACATCATTCGGAATGGCAGTCGCTCTATCGAAGAATTTTGGAATGAGCACCCCAAGGAGTGGTGCCTAGCTGGTGTCACCCCATCTGTCACCCCCCACGCTTCGAGTATGAGCACGCAACTCCCTACAAGCAAATCAAATATCTCTCGCAGTCTCAAGATTCACACATAAGTCGAGAGATGTATAATAAACAAGCACGCGGAAGCCATAATGAAATAACTCCTCCGTACAAATATGAAGTGGGACTTGGATAGCATAAGTACTGTCATACATAATAACCAACTGTTCATACAGATACATGGCTACTAAATCCGCTCCTCGAAGGGGTGACGGGGTAAGTACACAAAGAGTCCATCACCATCATACAACAAGAAACAGAGTCAGGATCGCCACCAAAGATTGACTGATAAGTCGGGGGCTCCTAAGACGAGCTGCTGGAGTCATCGGTCTCCTCTGCGTTCTCTGTGGGCTCGTACTCCAAAAAGGTCTCAGAACGAACCTCTATAGTATCCTCAATGGTCTCCTTAGCAGATGGCTCCATGAGATCTTCCTTAGTCGCCTTGACCACAATGACCTCCTCCTCCGTGTTATCTATGGTTGGGGTCCTCTTTGGTCCATTCCTCGAACCGACAACGGACCCCTCAGCCTGGTCTAAATCTCGGGTGGGGTGGCACCAATTAGGGACAACTCCCTAGGGCACCTCATTGGGCTTCAGTGGCCCGGTAGACACATCCCCGACTTTCCTAAACCAGGCTTCATACCTATGAGGCTTCCAGCTAGTACTACCCTCGTCTACCTAGACAACAGTACAATTCCTGACATAAATAGTTCCCTGCCCGTCAGGGAACTCATCAAAATAAGTGGACATCTCTTTGGGGTCTCCAAAACGTATATGCCACATCATCAAGTCCTAGAATCTATAAAAAGAAGTGGTTCCCAACGGGGTGAGATTCACATCTCAGTAAAAGAGTCCTAACCCTTGGTTAGGCCGACTGTCCACTTAGGTAGTCACAAACCTCAAAATTCAAACTCATAAACATATAAGGCAATGCAAATATAGACAACCACACTCGGGTGACAGGCATGCAATTATGGCATCATAACACACTCAGATGATCACGCACGACTCATCCTGCCACATCACCATAATCATCTTTTCCTGTCTGCCTCATTCTCATGCCCGCGATTTGATCGCACCAGGCTCGGTCCGCGTAAACGCATCAGACTGTCATTGACAACTCGTACAAACGCATCAGGTTTCAATGATACTTCAGGCCAGTGTCGGCACCTCATATCTCCATCCCGAGTAAACGCATCAGGACCGTGGCCATCTTAACCCCGCGTCTCGTACGCATCGGGGCGCCACACAACTCCAATCTCGCGTCTCAGCGCCTCAGGGTATTAACCACATCACCCCGCGTCCCATACGCCTCAGGGTTTCGCCTCGTCTCCTCCATGCCACAATCACAAATTATGCACACAAGGCCAAGTGCAACTCTTGCATAAACAATGCATCCATGGCATGCAAGACGATTCAATACACAATCAAACGTGACTAATTACTCAAGAGACAAACATAACCAAACATTAGGATCACCTACACTCTCTTAGCATACACAAGGTCCAATCACGCTAAGCTTCTCAAGAAACAATCTCAATTCCACCCAACTCGCCCAATCGAGCCCAATCTTCCTATCATAAGGTTAGGAATTCCCTTACATCAAGTTTGATGTCACAAAATCCTCTCCTTGAGCCCTCAACAATTCGGTTTCAATGGTCCAAGGCCAAACTCATCACGCAACCTAGGAATTTCCAACCAATTGTCAATTTCCCTTGTCCAATTCACCAATCCATGAATCACAAACTTCCATAACACAATCCTCACCATCCTAGCATGTCTCAATCACCAATTTGAGACTCAAAATCGACCTATCTCAGCCTCTACAGAACAAGTCTTGCACATAACCAAACTAGCTTGTTTCGGTTCTATGCAAACCGAGCATGTCCAGCCCTTAATCCACTCCAAATTCACCATTTAATCACTGACCTAATTGCTAACATGTCTATCTAAGGGTCTAAGAATCTCACCAAAGATTTGAGGTCGCATCGTTGTCGGAATCCCTTTGAAAGTCACTGGTTCCTTCAAGACTGCAACCAGCAGTTTCTGTCCAATGTTCACAAGACCCATTTAGGGTCAAAACACCATCAAATTGAGCTCAAATTTTTACCACAGATCACTAAACAAGTCTCCTAAATCTCCACAAAATTTGGTCACAAGAATACAACATTTAGAGGTCCTAAAGGGTCAGAAACATTGCCTACCTCAGATTGGCGAGGGCTTGGTGATAATAGTCATGGACAAATGAAAGAGATAAGGTGAACGCTCGAGGATGAGCCGCTGGCCAATGATATGCATACCAAAAGAGAATGGAGAGAAGCCTGTTGGATTGAGGACTGAAGGAGACAAGTCCTAAGGAAGATAGTTTTGGGATGGAAAGGATTATTCGGAAGAGTGAGGGTGCGACGAGACGTCAATAACCCAAAAGATTGGATGGATGAAAGATTGCAAATTTCGAGGACGAAATTTCCTTAAGGGGAAAGAGTTGTGACATTCTGATTTCCAGTCAATTTCAGGCTCATAGATGAGAAGTGTGTATGTAGAGATGCATTTCAATCGTATTCCGCTCGAACCTGATCAATTCGAGTAGACTAACCAAAGTGGAAAGGCTAACGTGAGACGAGGTACGTGGACCTAGGGAACTCGGATAGGAAATGGCGCTTTGGCCATAAGGATTGTCGAGGGAACTAGCGATAGATCCTCACAATTACATGACAACCAAAGCCGCTATGAATTGACGAGCCCTAAACGTGATATGAATCACGGGGTCGATATGCGTAATGCCTGCAAAAGCCGCCCGCCGATTCGGGATAGATTGGGATCACGTTTGAGTTGGATTTTATTAGGTTACGCATTGAGTTCTGTATTGGACATTGAGGGCCGAAATTTTGAAGGCTCAAGAGGAGTAAATTGTGATGTTGAAATCAAGGTAAGGGAATTTCTTACCCTATGCTAGGAAGATTGGACTCAATTGGGTGAGTCATGGATTGAATTGACTGAATTAAGAGGATTTATCTAAGGGGATAGCATTGTTATATCCTAAGATGTTAAAGGAGGAAAGTGTGTGACATTGAATATGCCTAAGTCGTTTGCCATGTCCGGATTTCAATTGATTTGCTTTGCATGTCATGAATCTTGAGCTGTGCTTGAATTGCACATGTCGTCATGTATAGAGAATTATTTGAAAATCATGGCACATGTGTGGCATGGTGAATTTGATGTGATGTGGCGCCCTGATGCGATGTGATCGCGGGGTTGACATAGCTACGGATCTGATGCGAAATATTCACGGGACGGAGAGGCCCAGAGGCATATGAGACGCGGGGCAGGAAGTGTAAACCCTGATGCGACGAGATCGCGGGATGGAGTTGATATTGTGTGGTGCCCTGATGTGACGAGATCGCGGGGTTAAGTGGCCACGGTCCTGATGCGATCTAATCGCAGGACGAAGTATGAGTTAATGAGATTTGCCTGGAGATTCATCGGAACCTGATGCGTTTACGCATGTTGCCGATGACGATCTGATTCGTTTATGCAGACTGAGCCTGATGCGATCTCATCGCGGGCTAGAAATTGAGGCAGGCGAAGATTAGTGGATGTGGTGAAGTGGAAGGCTGAGTGAACAAGAATGTCTGAGTAGGACGTGAGGTCATTGTGGTTTGCCTGTCTGCTGCATGTTGTTGTTTTATGGTTTGTGCTTGATGCACCAGCATGTTATGAGATTGGATTTTAAGATAGATGACTGCCTGAGTGGACGGTCGGCCTAACCTAGGGTTAGGACCGACCTTACTGAGATTTATATCTCACCCTAGTGGGGGCTTTATTTTTTCAAGTTCCAGGCGAAAGTAGCACAAGCTTACCAAGGAGTGGCATTTGAAGAGATAGTTGACCAGTTGCACTTAGAATGGAATTGCCAATTGTGAATATTGAGATTGTACATCGGATATTGAATTAGGAATTGATCCTTTAGCAATTGGTTAAGGTAATTTAATGTATTTGTTCTATGTAATCGTATGTGGTTGTGTCTATATGAATGGAGATGGCGTCGCTTCCGCATGTGTATTTCTGCCAGTGCTCAGATTATTGGCCGTTGGACCTGGAGTTAAATGTAAAGGAACGGCAGGGCGGGATGTTCGCGCGCTTGTCGGGTTCGAGGCGTGACCTTATCCTCAAGCGTCTGTATCGTCCTTTCCGACTGTCCATCCGTTTGTGGATGGTAGGCGGTACTAAACTGCAATCGAGTCCCCCCGGCTTCTTGCAGACTTTTCCAGAAATTTATCGTGAACTTAGTATCTCGATCGGATGTGATCGTCACAGGCACTCCATGTAACCTCACTATCAGCCTCATGTACAGCTCTGCATACCTATCCATAGCGAAATCCTTTCGCACAGGAATAAAGTGGACAGACTTGGTCAATCGATCCACGACTACCCATATAGAGTCGTGACCTCTCTGGCTCCTTGGAAGTCCCATCACAAAATCCATAGTTATGTGCTCCCACTTCCATTCCGGAATCTCTAGTGGCTGTAACAGTCCTCCGGGCTTACAACGCTGCGCTTTCACTTGCTGGCATGTCAAACACTTAGCCACATACCTTGCTACGTCCACCTTCATTCCGTTCCACCAATAATACTGTCGCAGATTTTGTTACATCTTTATACTTCCAGGGTGAATGCTATAATTGCTCCTATGAGCCTTTGATAGGATCCTTTCCCTGAGTCCTTCATCCTTTGGTACACACAATCGTCCTCGAAATTTCAAAATTCCGTCCTTCGATACCTGAAATTCCGGCTTTCTTTTCACCGCATCCATCTCGAGGATCTTCTAGATCTCTGGGTTCATAAACTGTAATGTCTTTATTCCTTCTTGGACTTCAGGTTCCACCCTCAACGTAGCTATCAGATTGGACAGCTGATCGACCTCTAACCTAAACTCGGAGTCTCTCAAATCTTCTATCATCGACCAACTACTCACTAGTAGACATGCGATGCTTGACTTCCGACTCAGCGCATCTGCTACTCTATTTGCTTTCCTAGGGTGATACAAGATATCACAACCATAATCTTTCAGCAGTTTCATCCACCTATGCTGTCTCATGTTCAGCTCCTTCTGAGAAAACAAATACTTTGAACTTTGGTGGTCGGTATAGATCTGAAACTTCTTGCCACAAAGGTAGTGTCTCCAAATCTTCAGGGAAAATACAATCGTCGCTAACTCCAGGTCATGAGTTGGATAATTCATCTCGTGTGGCCTCAACTGTCTGGATGCATAGGCTACTACTCCGCCGTGCTGCATTAACACACAGCCCAATCCCTTCAGCGAAGCATCATTGTAAATCTCGTAACCTCCTGGTCCCGACGGAATGGTCAGCACTGGTGTGGTTGTCAATCTATGCTTAAGCTCTTGGAAACTCTTCTCACATTTATCAGTCCATTCAAACCTCATCTCCTTCTTCATCAATCGCGTCAATGGGATGGCTATAGATGAGAATTTCTCCACAAAACGTCTATAGTATCCTGCTAGTCCCAAGAAACTTCTGACCTCCATGACCGTAGTAGGCCTCGGTCAATTGGTTACTGCTTCAATCTTTGTAAGATCCACTGCAATCCCTTCTCCATACACCATGTGACCTAGAAAAGCTACCTTGTTCAGCCAAAATTCATATTTACTCAATTTTGCCTATAGCGAATGCTCCCTCAGGGTCTGCAGTACAATTCTCAAATGCTCTTCATGTTCTGCATTGCTCCTTAAGTAAATCAAGATGTTGTCAAGGAAGACTATGACGAATCTGTCCAAAAATTCCTTAAACACTTGATGCATCAGGTCCATGAATGTAGCTGGAGCGTTAGTCAATCCAAACGGCATCACCGTAAATTCATAATGACCATACCTCGTCCTAAAAGAAGTCTTAGGTATGTCTTCTTTCTTGATCCTCAGCTGGTGATATCCAGTCCTCAAGTCGATCTTTGAAAACACTGCTGCTCCTTGCAACTGATCAAAAAGATCATCAATCCTCGGCAGCGGATACTTGTTCTTCACTGTCACTTGGTTCAGCTGCCAATAGTCAATGCATAATCGCAAAGACCCATCCTTCTTCCTTACAAATAACACCGATGCTCCCCATGGTGAAGCACTAGGTCAGATAAATCCTTTATCTAGCAGCTCTTGCATCTGCACCTTTAACTCTTTTAGTTCTGACGGGGACATCTTGTAAGGTGCTTTCGAAATCGGCCCCGTTCCAGGGGCTAACTCAATTACAAACTCTATTTCCCGCTCTGGTGGTAATCCTGGCAACTCTTGGGGAAATACATTAGGGAATTCACGCACTATCGGGATATTTTCTAACTTTGGCTCTTCGGTAGTCGTGTCCATTACTGCCACTTAGTATGCCTGACATCCTTCAGACATCAACCTAGTCACTTCAAGGGACAAAACTAAGGGAATCGAGATTTCTCCTCTACTTCCCACCAATTCAAAGTTAGGGCAGCTTCTCGAATAAAATCGAATAGTTCTACTACCACAATCTACTACTGCCCCCTGCTTGCCCAATCAATCCATTCCTATTATTACATCAAAGTCATACATAGGTAATACCGCCAAGACAATGCTCTCTTTACTCCCTCAAATCACAATCTCACAACCAGCACAACCTAATGAAACTATTATGTTATACTAGAAGTGAGTGGCAACATGCAAGATTACATTCAACGGTTTCAAGTTCATGCCCACCAAATTAGCAAACCGTGCATACACAAATGAATGCGTGGCACCGGGGTCAAATAATGCGTATGCAGCTTGATTGCACAAGTAGACCATACTTGTGACCACTCCTAGTGCTTCCTCCTCCTCTTTGCAGGCTACTGCATACACTCTGCCTTGTGCCGGTGGTCTGTTCTACTCAATTTGAAACGTGGCAATCGATGGTCCCGCTTGTGTCTTCCATCCTTACGGTCGACTTGCCGGAGCTTGGTTTGGACACACCCTATCAAGCCCCGCGCCTCTAGCACGAGCACGCAATCATCCCTGCAAGCAAACAACAACAATCTTTCAGCGATCCCAAAGATCCACCTATATATATAAAGAAAGGTCGAGAGATAAGATAATTTATATTAAGCAAACGGAAGCGGTCCCCAACAACTCCCCATACTATATATATATATACATATGCCAAGACTAAGCAGGATGTGGATAGCATCATAAAGTCATACATTGTCAACTACTCGTCAACAACTACTACAAACCGCTATACATCAAGGCGACGGGGTAAGCATGCCAAAAAGATATCCACAAAAATCAGTCAGGGATGGGGTTAGGTCGCCAGTCAAAAGGTCAGATCTCTGTCTGGAGTCGCCTAGGAAGAACTGCTAGAATCTCCGGTGTCCTGAGTCTCCTCCGAAGGCTTGTACTTAGAGAAAGTCTCTGACGGGACCTCCACGGAGTCCTCTATAGTCGCCTCCTACGACGACTCGGCTCGACCTCCATCTGTGGTTGCCTCCTGGTCCGGCTCGGCTAATTCTCCATCAGACAGCTCCTCTGGCGGTGGTACCGAATACTCCGCTGTCGGCGTCCACTCCGGGCCGTTCCTCGACCCAACTACTGATCCCTTGGGAAACTCCTAGTCCGAGATCGTCTAAAAATAGGGAGGTATGACACCCTCCGGAACCTCATGGGGCTTCAGCGGCCTGACCTTCCTGTCCCCGTCCCTCCTAAACCATGCTTCAAACCTGTGAGATTTTAGTTCGGTTTGCCCTCGTCTACCCATACTACTGTACATTTCCTTACATAGATATTCCCCTGCCTATCATGGAACTCATTGTAAAAAGCCGTCATCTCCTGCAGGTCCCCAAACTGGATAGGCCACATCGCTACTGTCTAGGATCTGTAAAGTAAGGTTTCCCCAAAAGGGGTGAGATACACATCTCAATAAGAAAAACCTAACCCTAGGTCAGGTTGACTGTCCACTCCGGCAGTTGCGTCACTCAATAGGTCTCAACTCATGATCACACGCAGGTATAACAATCATAAATCGATAAACAACAATACACATAAGACAGGCATGCACTTATATTCTCATGTCACACACGAATGCACGTAAATGCTCGGACTGTCACTTCACCACATCTATCAAACCCTGCCTGCCTCACTCTTTAGCCCGCGAACTTGTCGACTCAGGCTTGGCCCGCATAAACGCATCAGACCGTGATCGGTGACTCGCGTAAATGCATCAGGTCCCGCTTCATCTCCAAGCAAGGTTTTTGAGCTCATATTCTATCCCGCGATTAAATCGCATCAGGACTGTAGCTATATCAACCCTGCGACTTCATCGCATCAGGGCGTCACCTAATCACAATATACCCCGCTACCTCGTCGCATCAGGGTCTCAACCTTCCGCCCCGCGTCTCACACGCCTCAGGGCCTCGCCGTGCCATGCTATGCCACAATCATGTCTCATGCCACATTATATCTAATGTCTTGATTTTCAATTCAAATTTCACAAACAATGACTAATGCGCATTCTAATACGTTTCTTAAATCCCGTGGCATGCGAATCGATTCAAATGGTACCTAGACACACAAACAACTCAAGCATAGGCTAGGTCATGTAATCATTCTATAACATTTAAGAACACAAACCGCTATTACATTTGAGAATTTTCTCATAAATCGATCTAATCGGCCCTCGACTTACCCAATCGAGTCCAATCCCCCTAGCCTTGATTTAGGAAATTCCTTACCTTCACTTAGCAACACAATTCACTCCTCCTTACACCTCCTAATGGTCGGTCAACTCAAGTCCAAGGCCAATTCGTCATGCAACCTAGGATAATCAATCGATTTGTCAAAATTCCAAGTCCAATTCCTCCATTCATCCATCCAAATCACCTATAACATACTCCTCATTATCTCTTCACATCATACACACCAAATCACAACACAAATCTAGCATATCCAGCCACCCACAGAATCGGTTTGGCCCAGCATTGGACCGGTTCCATTCGATTCTGCTCATGCTGGGTCCAACTGGTTCTAGTCTACTCAAAATCCATCAAATTTACACCATTATACCTCTTATAACATCTACCTAAGGATATGGATGGCTCACCGTGAGTTTCAAGCCATGTGGTTGCCGAAAAGTAGCCAAAGGTTGCCGGACGTCCAAGGACCAGAATACCGGCAGTTCCTGGCGAAATATATAAGATCGGTGCATGGTCAAACATTATCAAATCAAGATCAAATTTTTACCACAGAATCATCTATATGTCTACTTGATCTCCACCAAATTTGAGCTCTAGATTCCAAGTTTTCGGCTGCCAAAATGGTTCAGAATCGAACCTACCTCAAACTGGATCAGAATTTGTCGGCCTGTGGGAGAATGCTTGCCCTGAATTCCACAGTGCTCCAAATGGCCTGATTCCTATTGGAGGACATCGATAAGACGTGGATCTACATCTAGGTGGTTGGTTGGTAGCAGTTGGTGGTTGGAGGTGACGATCGTGGCCAGCGAACGGCAGCGTCCGGTCCGGTCGACGAGCAGCAGAACTGAAGAAGAAGAAGAAGGTGGTCCACGGTTCTTTGGGGGAGGGGTTCCGCTGAATGGTGAAGAAGAGAGAGGGAGGAGATAGAGATTTCAATTATACTCAAGCTTGGTCAAGGCCTTCGAATGGTAGGTGAGTGAATAGTATGAAATGACCACAACTCTTGGATTTTTGACACTTAGCATTTGTTCTTTCCCATGAGATCCAATGGCTCCTTTTGCTCTTGAATTTTTGACAGCTTGGGGGGTTCAATTGTCCATTTTTCCCTTCCTTCAATTATAATAACCAATTTCTAAGCTTAAGGGGCAAAACGGTCATTTTACCCCCCGATGTTCGAAACGTCGTTTTTCTCGTTTCTGACTTCTTCGATAGGGTTACGGCCAATCCAATTGACGTTGGAATTCTTGATTTTCCATTTCAAATTTTTTCAGGACTCGTTTCTGATCGTTTCTTCTTTCAGACGTGATTGCAGCCTATCCCGAACCGACGGGCGGCTTTTGCAAACTATACGCGTATCGACCCCACGATTCTATTTACGTTTAGCGCTCATCAATTCATGGTGGCTTTGGTTGTCATGTAATTGTGAGGGTTTATCACTAGTCCATATGGTCTCGATCGTCACAGTCCGATTTAGGATATTTTTGCAAATCGTATGTTGGTTAAGCGACATCACCCGCGCTCCAATTGTACGACGCTCGCATGGTAAACCTTAATCGTTCTTAGATCGGCCTTTTGATGGTCCTAAATATCCCCTCGACAATCCTTATGGTCAAAGCATCCTTTCCTGTCCGAGTCGCCTAGGTCCACGTATTTCATCTCGCTTTAGCCTTTCCCCTTTGGTCAGTCTACTCAAATTGATCAGATTTGAGAGGAATACAACTGAAATACATCGCTTGATATATATAAACTTCTCATTACAGAGTCTGAAGTTGATTGGAAATCAGAATGTCACAACTCTTCCCCTCTTACAAAAATTTCGTCCTCGAAATTTACATTACACTTAACTACTCAAATAAATGGGGGTGTTATCACCTCATCGTCTCTTCGTTCTCCCACGTGGCTCCTTCCGTTCTGTGGGGCTCCCATATTACTTTGACCAGCGGAATTTTCTTATTCCTAAGGAAAGAAACATAAAATAAAAAAGTTCAATTTTTCTAAAAATATTATTACAATTTATCCATGTCAGTGCCGATGTCGACCTCAGCGTCGACCGGTATCCATGTCAGCATTGGCCCACTAAAGTTGTTCGATAGACTGAATTGACACAAATACAAAAGATTTATCACTAAATCGGTACAAAAAATAATTTAGGGCTGAATTGGCACAAAACGAAAGGTTTAGGATTACATTGCCAAAATTAAAAGCTTTACGATTGAATTGGCAAGATTGCAAAAGATTTCGGACTTTTTGATAATTTTTCCATACCCCAACAGATATAAAAAAATAGAAAATACAAATAATGAACACACTTAATCTCTTAGTGCTCATCAAACTTCACGTGAAAATGGTTCTCGATTCTATAAAAATTAACGAGTGATACCATAATGGGCATCTGATTGGAAAGACAAAGGAAAGAAAAAGAAAATTCATGGCAGAATTAAGGATAAAAAAAAATCCTATATTAGCATCTCTACAAACACATTCCACACTATTTTTCAAAACTAAGAGTGACAAAGTCAAGTGAAACATCATATGACAAAATGATCACTCAGACCAATACACATACGAAATGTTTAGAGCTTATAAAAAAAATAGGGAAAATTCCAAATAAGGGCCAGAAGTACCTTTGCTTCTCAAATAAGGGTCTGAAGTAGACCGTGTTTCAAACAAGGGCCTGAAATGTACTTATTGTTTAAAAGAAAAGCATGATCGAAGGGTAATTTCGTCTTTTAATTTTTTTGAATTTTTCCTTTTTCTATTTTTCTCTTTATTTCTTATTCCTTTTTCTGCTTCCTCTTCCCTCCCCCAACGTCTGCTGCAACCCTTTACAACTTCATATTCTGCAACCCTTCATGGCCTTCCTATCGAAGTACAACGGGAAGCAGGAGCCGTCGTTGGCCATGAGCATGGCGACAAGGACATTGAAGAAGTCATGAGGGGAGGCGTGGTGGTCGCCGATCCTGAGATAGTTCTGGTCCTCAAGGCAGATGAAGGTAGTGCCGACAACAATGAAAGTGGTCCTACCACCTTTGATGCAGTAGCGGTAGGTGCACTTGGCAGCCTCGCAATGGGACAGCCATTTCTACTCAAATGGAGCTGAGTAAGGACTACAAAGATCTTCACCGCTCATCACGACCGTAAGAAATTCTTGAAGAGCTTTCAGATTCGGAAGGACACAAGTTTCTATGGGAGTGGCGTACGTAGGGGTTTATTAGTGGAGTGGAGCCTTATGGAGGTAGAGGTGACGCGGAGGCCTGTAAAAGATGAAGAAGGTGAAGATGGCAGAAGGTATGAGTGCTACAATCGTTGCAGGCGATCGCGAGGAGGCGAGGGCACCAAGCAGTAGAGAGAGAGAATGTTTCTCTTTGTCTCGAATGTTTGGGAAGGCCTACATCCATTCTTCCTCCGCAAAAGCACTACATGCTGCTCTCTCGAAGTGGCTCTCGCTGTGGTTGTTTTTAGCTTTAGCTGGAAAGTTTTTTCTTTCTTTCTGCTTGTACAAATGTAAATAGGCTCATATTGTCTCATGATTCACGAGGATTAGGTAATAAATGTATGCTTGTTTTATTAATGAGTCATAACGCCATTTATTATATGCTTGTTTTATTAATTAGTCATATTCAATAAATGCATTACAAATGAGTTTAAACATAATATGAGTGTTAATTAAGTAATAAATGGGTTTATAACTTACTCAGACTGAACCTACCTATATAGCTCTTTTTTCATTTTTCCTCGCCTTCACTCAATTTTGCGTTCATTCTCTCTGCATTTTCATTTCAATTTGGATACGATTTTTTCTTGATTTGATTAATAATGAAAGTGCTTTAGGAATATGTGTTAGGTTGAGTATTGGTAGAGGTGCCAAAATGGGTTGAAAATCCACTTTTAACCTATATTCAATGAGATGGGTCATAAATGGAATATGGAATATATAAGGGTGCTAACAGCATCTTAGACCATTTGACCATAATCGTCAAAGACAGTCTGTCCATTTTCATCAACTTTGACTGTATTCAAGATTTGGTCTCTTTGATTAAGAGTGACCACCATCCTTTGAGAGAGCCAGTAAAACCAGCAATTAGCATATAAATGATTTGATAACCAGTGGTGTCTGAAGAGTTTTATAAGTAGTGGCCAACATTACCATTTGATTTAAGATTTTTAGCAAATTTTATTCAGATACACCATGAATACTCCATTCGTAAACGGCATCTGTTAAATATTTTTTGAAACTCTTTGGAAAGATTCTTCAAAAATAATATCAAGAGGAGTTAGAGGTGAGCAAATCAAACCGCTCGGACCGGACATGACCGATTTTAACACCCCATAAATAGTTCTAACAACATTAACAATACCTTTATCCCAAACTAATTGGGGTCGGCGGTCGATGAACCCAAAAAAATCATAAAAATAAAAGCAGAATCATGGGAGGAAAAAGAGATAAATATGTAAAAATAAATAAGTAAATATATATATCTATATATCTATACATTACCCATCCACAACACTAATAGCCTTCCTCCACTCCGTCCTAAGACAAACCGTACGCCAATCTATTTCTCACTCCATTAAATATTATTTTACTGCTTTCCCCCAAATAAGTTTCAACTGACCTCTTGCTTTCTTCGTGTTATGCTCTCGATAGCAAACTTCTGTTTGTACTGGTGTATCTAAGGGCCTTCGAAGGATATGCCCAAACCATCTCAATCTATGCTCTCTCATCTTTTTTGCCATCAGTTCTACTCCAACTTTTCGTTGAATCTCTTCATTCATTATCTTATCCATCCTTGTATGACCATATACCCATCTTAACATCCTCATTTTCGCTACTCCAATTTTATGCTCATGTTTCCTTTATGCTGGCCAACATTCAGCTCCGTATGACATGGCAGGTCTGACTGCTGTTCTATAAAATTTTTCTTTTAATTTAAGAGGAATTTTGTGATCACACAAAAATCTCGATGCACTGCGTCATTTCATCCAATTTGCTCTGATTCTATGACTTACATCCTCATCAATCTCTCCCTTCTTTTGCAATATTGATCCCAGATATTAAATGTATCTTTCTTGGGTACCTTTTGTCCAAGCATATTTACGGCTTCTTGATCCCCTCTTCTTGCCGTGTCAAACTCACACTTCAAGTATTCCGTCTTACTTTAACTTAGCGTAAATCCTTTAGACTCTATGACATTCTGATTTTCCTGTCATTTTCAGACTCATTAATGAGAAGTGTATCTAGCGATGTGTTTCAATCATATCTCGCTTGAATCTGATCAATTTGAGTTGACAGACCAAAAGAGAAAGGCTAACACGAGACAAGGTATATGGATCTAAGAAACTCGAATAGGAAATGGCGCTTTGACCATAAGGATTGTCGAGGGGACATTTAGAACCACAAAAGGCCGATCTAAGAGAGATTAAGGAATGCATTGCTAGCGTTATACGATTGGCGCGCGGGTGAGGCCGCTTAACCAACGTATAATTTGTAAAATTTTCCTAAATCGAACGATGACGATTGAGACCATCGAAACTAGTGATAGACCCTCACAATTACATGACAACCAAAGTCGTCATGAATTGACGAGCCCTAAATGTGATATGAATCACAAGGTCGATACGCGTAATGTCTACAAAAGCCGTCTGTCAGTTCGGGATATGCTGGAACCACGTCTGATAGAGAAAACGATCATAAACGAGTCTTGAAAAATTGAAAATGGAGAATCAAGAATTCCAACATCAAGATTGGTATGGCCATCACCTTACCTAAGAATATGGGAATGAGAAAAACGACGTTCCGGACGTCAGGGGTAAAATTACCATTTTGCCCCTCAAGCCTTAGCCTTACTTATATAATTGGACGAGAGCATTTTGGTCTTTGACACACCCCCAAAGCCACCAAAAATTTAAGAGAATCATGACCATTGGATGAACTTAAATGACACATTGGGCATGTGTCAATGGATTAGGCCTTGAGTGGACATATCCACTTTTCAACTACCATTTAACCCTTGTTGACTTTTGAAAATTTGCATATAGACCTCTCTCTCTCTCTCTTGGCCGATCACCCTCCTCCATTTGACCGAGAGCTTCTTCTTCTTCTTCTTCTTCTTCTTCTTCTTCTTCTTCTTCCCTTTGCCGTGAAACTGCTGCTTGCCGATTGGTTTCTGTCCGCCTATTCGCTCACTTCGACGGCCACCTCTGGAGACTCACAGCCCCCAAACCGACCACTCACTCTTTGCTTGACCTCTTGCCGACATCCTCGAAGTGGAATCAAGTTATTTGACACACCAAGGAGCTCCGACCAGCCGATATCCCGAAAGTCGACGGAAATTGTCGCAACCAGAGGTAAGCCACATTTTTCGCCTCTTAGGACCCCGAAACTTGGAGTTTTTCAACCAAATTTTGTGGACATCTAGGAGACTCATAGATTACGTTGTGGTAAAAAGTTAGGGTTAATTTGATGGAGTTTTGACCATAAATGAATCTTGTGTTTGATGGGCCAGAACTGCCGGTTTGAGGACTTGGGGAAATCGGTGACATTCAAGGAGTTTTCGGTGATGACTTGGCTCCAAATCTTCAATGAGCTTCCCAAACCTTTAGATATATATGTTAGCAAGTATATTAGTGAATGAATTGAGGATTTGAGATAGTTTAAGAGCTGGTTATTTGCGGTATACACATAATCGAAAATTGCCCGGTTCAGTTCTGTGCATACCGGTTCTATGGGGCTGTTGATGGTTGAAAGGGAGTCTCAAATTCTTCATTGAGACATGCTAGGGGGTTGAGGAACATGTCAATGAGGTTTATGTTCCATGGATTGGGCAATTAAGCAATAAAAATTGACGATTGGATGGATTTCAATAGATTGCGCAGGTGAGTTGTCCTAGGGCTGCTTGGACAGAATTCTTGAGGCTCTTGGGAGAAGGATTTTGTAGCATTAAGCTTGAGGTAAGGGAATCCTAAACCTATGATAGGAAGATTGGACTCAATTGGGTGAGTCGGGTGAAATTTTGATTGATTCTTGAGAGACTTTGATATGATTGTTCATTGTGCGTCCTAGAATGGTATAGAAGACTTGAATGTGTGCCAATGCTTGTACCTTGTATTGACTGCCATGTTTTAATTTCAATTGAATCGTCTTGCATGCCATAAGTGTATTGTTTGTGCGTGGGTTTGCACTTGGCCTTGTGTGCATGAATTGAATTGAGATTGTGGCATGTCTGAGACGTAATAAGACCTTGAGGCGTATGAGAAGCGGGGTGATGTGATGTATGCCCTGAGGCGCTGAGGCGCAAGGTTGGAATTGAATGGCACCCTGAGGCGTATGAGACGCGAGGTTGAGAAGGCCATAGCCCTGATACGTTGAAATGCAGGACGGAGTTGTGGTGTGTCGACACGGGCCTAGAGTGACATTGAAAACCTGATGCGTTTATGCGGGTTTGTCAATGAGACGGTCTGATGCGTTTACGCGGATCGAGCTTGAGGCGTTCTAAACGCGGGCATGAGATTGAGGTAGGCTGGAAGAGTGGAAGTGGTGATGTGACATGGTAAGGTGTACACGACCATATTGATGTGTTATGATGCCATGACTACATGCTTGACATTTGTGTGTTGTTATTGATAATTGAATGCCTCATATGTTTATTTGCATGAAATGCTAGTGTTTATGACTGCTTGAGTGGACTGTTAGCCTAACCTAGGGTTAGGACCCACCTTACTGAGATGTATATTTCACCTCGTTGTGGGACCTCCTTTTTATAGATCCTACGTCCTAAAGATGTGGCCTATCAGATTTTGCGACCCCAAGAAGATGTTTGTCTAATTTGATGAGTTCTTTGACGGGCAGGGGATTATTTATGTTAGGAAATGTACAGTAATATGGGTAAACGAGGATGGCAATAGCCGGAAGCCTCATAGGTATATGGCTTGGTTTCGAAAGGTGAGAGATGTATCCACTGGGCCGCTGAAGCCCACTGAGGTGCGATAGGGAGTGATCTCTAGCTGGTGCCATCCCACTCGGGGTTTAGAGGAGGCTGTAGGGTCAGTTGCCGGTTCGAGGAACGGACCTAAGAGGACCTCGACCTTGGAGGACACTGAGGAGGTCATAGTGGTCGAGGCTACAGAGGATGACCTGGTGGAGCCGTCTGCTGACGAGACCATGGAGGACACCGTAGAGGTTTGTTGGAGACCTTTTCGGAGTATAAGTACACTGATGACTCCAGCAGCTCGACTTAGGAACTCCCGGTGTACTAGCCTGACTTTTTTACGGCAACCCTGATGCCTGTTTCTTTTTACGATGATGGTCCTCTTTTGTACCTATCCCGTCACCCCTTTGACTAGCGGATTTAGTTTGCTATGCACTTGTATGAACATTCGGGTATTATGTATTATTATGGTATTTTCGCTATCCAGGTCTCGCTTTACAATTTGTACAGAGGAGTTTTATTGTTGTCGCTTCCGCCTGCTCGTTCTGTGATACATCTCTCAACTGGTATGTGAATCCTAAGACCACGAGAGATATCTTGATGTGCTTGTAGGGAGTCGCGTGCTCGTGCCCGGGGCGTGGAGCGTGACAGACTCTAACGAGCTTCTCCATACTTCTAACTTAGCGTTAACCCTAGCTCTAATCTCATCAATAAGCACGATATCGTTTGCAAATAGCATACATCACGGCACCTCATCTTGAATATCTTCTGTCAGCTCATCCATAACCAGAGCAAAAAGGTAAGAGCTCAAAGCAGAACCTTAGTGTAAGCCTACTGTGATTGGAAAATAACTTGATGTGTCATTACAAGCATTCACACATGTAATAGCGCCGTCATATATGTCCTTGATTGCCTCGACATACTTTGAAGTAATAGCGTCGTCATATATGTCCTTGATTGCCTCGACATACTTTGAAGGTACTTTTTTCTTCTCAAGAATCCACCACAAGACCTTTCTTGGAACCCTATCATACGCCTTCTCGAGATCAATAAACACCATATGGAGGTACTTCTTTCTTTCGCGATATCTCTCCATCAATTGTCGTATCAAGAAAATAACCTCCATGGTAGATCTTCCTGGCATAAATCCAAATTGATTGACAAAAACCTTGGTCTCTATTCCCAAACGATGTTCAATAACTCTCTCATACAACATCATTGTATGGCTCATAAGCTTGATGCCTCTATAGTTAGAACAATTCTGGATATCCCCCTTGTTTTTGTATATAGGCACAAATATACTCTTCCTCCATTCATCTGGCATCTTATTAGTATGGAGGATCTCGTTAAAAAGACTAGTCAACCAACTTATTGCTACATCCCCTAAACATCTTCACACTTCCATAGGAATATCATTGGGTCCCAAGGCTTTACTAGTCTTCATCTTTTTTAATGCCTCCCTAACTTCCCATGCTTTAACTCTACGCACAAACCTTCTATTTGAATCATCATAAGCATCTTCCAAATCCACCTCAATTTTATCACTTTTCCCATTAAAAAGTTTGTTAAAATAACTCATCCACCTGCCCTTGACATCTTCATTTCTTATCAATAGTGTTTGATTTTCATCCTTGATACATCTAACATGTGTCAAGTCTTTACTTTTCTTGTCCCTTGACTTTGCAAGTCTATAGATGCATTTTTCTCCTTCTTTGCTCCCAAGTTTGTTGTACATATCGGTGAAACTTTGCCTCTGGCCTCTCGTACGACTTTCTTGCACTTTTTCTCGCCAATCTAAACTTTTGTAAATTTTCTTCATTAGGACATTTATATAGGCATCTGAAACACTCTTTCTTCTGCTTAATTGCCTCATGCACCTCTTCATTCCATCACCAGGTTTCCTTTGTTTGATGTCCATTCCCTCTACTTTCCCCTAACACCCATTTTGCCACTGTCTGGATGTAGTTAGACATCTCCTTCCACATCATATTTACTTTGCCCCCCAGTCGCAACTATCCTTCCTGTAGCATTCTTTCCTTGAATTATGTTTATTTCTCCCCATAAATAGTTCTAAATAAACAAAAAATTAGACGAAATCAATTTGAAAGCTAACTCAATTGATTTGAAATGGTGGAAGATTTTGGAAGTGATTATTTCGAATCAGTTAAATGAAGACTCAATTTGGATTTGAGGAGATGGAGTTCTTTGGAGCCTCATAGGTTATTAAGAATGAGCCCAATCCTAGCGCGCGAAACGAAGGACTGACGATGTCACGCCCCGCGTTCCAAGGCAAGCGCGTCACACTCGCCAATGCCGTTCATAAACCCAAGATACGGTATCCACGGCACACACAAAATGAAATACGCATGTAGAAGGAAAATAAGCAAACACCTCCGTACGTAAAATAAAAGAGAATCTGGGATAACGAGAATATTTACATAACATAAACACACGCTCTTACAAAAGACCAAGGTCATACCACCACAACAGACTAAGGTCGGAAAAGGTCAGGGACTAACCAAAAGACAACAACTATCTGGGTGCCCAAAAAGCTACAACCTAAAAAGACAACCAAAAAGACATTCCAGACTCCTAATCTCTAAGTCGAACTATTGGCTTCATCTTCATCTTCATCTTCATCTTCATCCTAATCGGGAACATAGTTGAAAAAGATTTCCGAGGGCACCTAAGTAGTATCATCCTCCATGTCATCCTCAGAAGCGGATATCTCTATCACCTCGATATCCTCTTCTACGGTGGGGGTCTTCTCTGGCACATTCCTCGATCCGACCATCGAGACCTCCACCTCTATTTCATTGCGAACTGAATGACACCAACTCGATACTTCTCCTCTAGGAACCTCTGTGGCCTTCAAGGGACCAGTGGTTACTCCCTCAACTCAATGATACCACGCTTCGAAGCAATACAGCTTCAAATGTTCCCCTCCCTCATCGACCCACACAACTGCACACTTCCTTATATATACTATACCCCGACCATTGGAAAATTCATTAAAAGTGGTGGTCATCTCCTTCGGATCACCTAGGCAAATCATCAACATTCTTCAGGGGTTGGGGTCTGAAAAAAACATGTCCCACTACGGGGTGAGATTTATATCTCAGTAGGCTAGTCCTAAACCTAGACTAAGCCATTAGGCCTCACAATATCTCATTGCCAAGGGCTCCCTAGCCGCAATGTATTTATTAAGGGGTCAATAGCCAATTTCAATGCACAAGGGCTTACTAGCCAATTTCAATGCATAAGGGCTCACTAGCCAATTCCAATGCACAAGGGCTCACTAGTCAATTTCAACGGATAAGGGCTTACTAGCCAAATTCATCAGATAACTTCACGATCGAGTATAATTACATCAAACAAATAGCAAGCTTTTGACATGAAAGCACCAAGGCCGACACTTCATGACATGGCACAAATTCATACGTCAGGGCAATCCATTGCACAATTCATTCACTTGTCAATCCAGGTGCCCTTGCCGATCAAAATCATTTGTCTCATGGTCATGCAAGCATTTATAACAGTCAAGATCATGCAATGTCATTTCAATCATTGAAAACACCAATTTAACCTAAGACTAGTGCATATGGATCGCCTACCACATATCACATACGGCCTTAATTGAATTGAACATAATAAATTCACCAATTCACCGACTCATCAATCAAACTCATCCAGTAGTGTCCTAGCGAAGGGTCACTTACCCTTCAATTGAATTGGAAAAATCCACCAAAAACGCCTCTCCAAGTTCGGTTCTTCTTTGTTCGAAACATGGCAGCAAGGCATCCTAGAGGAAATCCATCAATTCATCCATTTAACTCTTCTAATCTCAATTCCACCAAGCGTACAACTCACTGACACATCAACTAACATTCCGAGATGCCTTACGAGGATTTTATGGCAAGGCGACACCTCCTTAAGCCCTTAAAATGTTCGGTTTGGTCAGTCCTCAAGCAAGGCAGAACCGGTCATAAGCCATTCACACCAAACAGCCCTTAAATCATCCCTAGGCTTCAATTTATCATGCAATCAACCTGCCAATACATCAATCTACATGTGTAGGAGTCTCACTGTGAGTTTTGAAACAAAATAACACTGCAAGGACTTCCAATCCGCCCGGTTCCACTCGGTCTGCAAGCGGTCAGATTCTGCTCCACAAAAATCACTTCATTTCAACCACGGAAACTCATCCAAACTCAACTAAACTTGCAACCCTAGCTCAGATAGCTCTAGTACTATGAGTTTAAAAGATCTCATCGAAAGTTTGAAGCCAATTGAAGCCTTTAAGTGGTTGAACGAAGTGCCCCTCTCAAATCGGGTCAGATTCTGATTGGTTCCGTGTTTGGGGCTGGACGGAGCTCCTCCAGCGCCCAATGGCCGAACGACCACCAATGACTTGTAGAGGAGAGGCTGCGGATGATCGACGTGGCCGGCGAGAGGCAAGGTGGTGGCCGGAGGTGGCGATCGAGGGCGGCGAAACCGGCGGCAATGACTAGTCGACTGGGAGCTCTCGGCAAGAGGAAGAAAAAGAAGAAGAAGAGTGGAGAGAGAGAGAGAGAGAGAGTGAGAGAGAGAGTATGCCGGCCAAGTGAGGAATGTAGAGAGAGATTAGTCTATATTCCTCTTTGGTCAATTTGCTTGAATGGTAGGTAAAAAGTGAGCTAATTAATACCAAACTTCTAAGATTGACACTTGTCCATATGTAAATAAAATCTCGGTATCAATTGACCATTTCACCCTCAAATTTTTTTACAACCAAGGGGGTTTGAAATTGACTAATTTGCCCTTCTTCTAATTTTAAGGCAAAGCAAATTCTCGAGGGGCAAAATGGTCATTTCGCACTTTCCATCCAAAACCTCCATTTTCCAATTCAAATTACCTTCGATGAAGCGGCGTCTAATTCGTTTCAAATGTTGGAATTCCTCATTGTCCATTTCTTATTTCGAGATCCCATTTCATGGTCGATTCTCTATCAAACGTAACTTCAGTTTATCTCGAACTAATGGGCGGCTTTTGCAGATGTTGCGCGTGTCGATTTTGTAATTGTCATCACACTTAGGACAATTCAAGTCATGGCTACTTTGCTTGTCATGTAATTGTGAGGGGTCATTACTAACTCCGATAGTCTCGATCGTCATAGTTCGACTTAGGAAAAGTTTGCAAATCATTCGTTGGTTATGCGACATCACCCGTGCTCCAATCGTATAATACTATCGATGAACTTTTTAATCATTCTTAGATCGGCATTTAATGGCTCTAAATATTCCCTCGCAAGCCTTATGGTCAAAGTGTCATTTCTTATTCAAGTTTCCTAGGTCCACGTGCCTTGCCTTGCATTAGCATTCCCCTTTTGATCAGTTAACTCGAGATTGATTAAATCCGAGAGAGACAAGGCTGAAATGCATCAATAAATATATTCTTATTGATAAGTCTTGAAATGTTAGTAAAACTAGAATGTCACAACTCTTCCCCCTTATAAAAATTTCATCCTCGAAATTTACAATAAACCCAACTACTCAAACAAATGGGGGTATTGACGCCTCATCATAACACCTTCAGTTCCATGGTGCTCCAAAATTACTTCCTTAAAACTTCTCCTTTCAATATTCGATTCTAATTGGCTTTTCTAGGTACGATACCTTGTCATCCACCTTAATAGTCTCATAATCCAACACATGTATCGATTCTGGCGTTTGGCTCGTAGTTCCTTAGAATCAACACATAAAACATGTTATGCACTTGCGATAAATTCGGTGACAGGGCAAGTCTGTAGGCCAAAGTTTCAATTCGCTTCAGAATTTCAAAAGGACCTACGTATCTCGGACTCAGTTTTCCTTTCTTTCCAAATCGAGATAATCCCGCATCAATGATACCCTGAGAAAAACATGATCACCAACTTGAAATTCCAAATGCTTGTGTCGTTTGTCGGCGTAACTCTTCTAACAACTTTGTGTCGTTCTCAATCTTTCCCTAATAACTTTACTGCCTCGAATGATTATTCTACTAACTTAGGGCCTATTATGCTCCTTTCTCCAACTTCATCCTAGTATACAGGAGTTCGACAGGCTCTACAATATAATGGTTCAAATGGTGCCATTTTGATACTTTGCTGGTAGCTATTGTTATATGCGAACTCCCCCAAGTGCAGTCGATTCTCCCATCCACCTTTGAAATCTATGACACATGCTCGCAACATATCTTCGAGTATCTAAATTGTCCTTTCTGATTGTCCATCTCTTTGTGGATGGAACGCCATACTAAACTGCAATCTAGTTCCCAAGGTATCCTGAAGACTCTTCCAAAAGTTCGCTGTAAACTTAAGATCTTTGTCTGAAGTAATTGTTACAAGCACTCTATGCAGTCATACTATATGACGTATATATAACTCAGTGTACTTATCCATCACGAAGTCCTTTCGCACATGGATAAAATGAGCAGATTTAGTCAATTTATCCACGACTAACCAAATCGAGTCATGACCTCTCTAGCTCCTCGGTAATCCCATCATGAAATCTATAGTCATATGCTCCCATTTCCATTTGAGAATTTCCAATGGTTGTAACAATCCACTGGTCTTGTAATGTTGCACTTTTACTTGCTGACATGCCAGGCACTTTGGCACATATTTAGCCACACCTACTTTCTTTCCGTTCTACTAGTAGTGCTGACGTAAATTCTAATACATTTTTATGCTACCTAGATGGATACTATAGTTGCTTCTGTGAGTTTCAGATAAAATCCTTTCCTTAAGCTTTTCGTCATTGGGTACGCACAAACACCTTCGAAATTTCAAAATTCCGCGTTTTGACACTAGGAACGCAAGTTTTCTTTTCGCTGTATCCACCTTAAGAATATTCTGAATCTCTGGGTCCGTAGGCTGCAAAGCCTTTATCTTTTCTTGAATTTCAGGTTCAATTCTCAAAGTTGCTATCAAACTTGACAGTTGGCAAACTTCCAACTTGAAATCGGAATCTCTTAATCCATCGAGCAAAGACCATCCCTTTACCAATAGACGTGCAATGCTTAACTTCCAACTGAGTGCATCCGCAATCCTATTTGCTTTTCAGGATGGTACAAAATTTCACAGTCATAATCCCTGAGCAATTCCATCAATCGACGCTATTTCATATTCAATTCCTTATGGGAAAAGATATACTTTAAGCTCTGATGATCTGTATAAATTTGAAACCTCTCGCCACACAAATAATGCCTCCAAATCTTCAAGGCAAAAATAATTGTGGCAAACTCCAAGTCGTGAGTCGGATGGTTCATTTCATGAGGTCTCAATTGTCAAGAAGCATAGGCAGCAACTCTTCCATGTTGCATTAACACGTAACCCCATCCCCTTAGCGAAGCATCACTATATATCTCATAGCCTCTAGGTCCAGAAGGGATCGTTAACATCGGTGCGGTCGTACATCGATGCTTAAGCTCTTAGAATGTCCTTTCACATTTATCTATCCACTCAAACTTCGTATCCTTCTTAGTTAACCTTGTCAACGGAGTGGCTATAGATGAAAACTTCTCCACAAAGCTTCGGTAATAACTTGCCAGTCCCAGAAAACTCCGGACTTCAGTAACCGTCATAGGTCCAATTCATTACTGCTTCTATCTTCGCAAGGTCTACGGAGATTCCCTCTCCAGATATTACATGACCGAGAAATGCTACTTTATTCATCCAGAGCTTGCATTTGCTAAACGTAGCGTAAAGCGAGTGTTCTCTTAATGTCTGCAAGACAATCCTCAAGTGCCTTTCGTGCTCTTTATTACTTCTTAAGTAAATCAAAATATAATTAATGAAGACTATGACAAACCTATCTTAAAATTCCTTAAGCACTTGGTGCATTAAAACCATAAATGCAGCAGGAGCATTACTCAACCCAAACGGCATAACGGTGATCTCATAGTGGCCATACCTTGTTCTAAAAGCCGTCTTCGGTATGTCCTCTTTCTTAATCCTCAGCTGGTGGTAACCAGTTCTCAAGTCTATCTTAGAAAACACAAAGGCTCCTTACAACTGATCGAACAGATCATCAATCCTCGGCAACAGATGCTTGTTCTTGACAATTACTTGATTCAACTGTCTATAATCAATGCATAAACGCAATGATCTATCTTTTTTCCTTACAAACAACACTGGCGCTCCTCACGGTGACGCGTTCGGTCAAATGAATCCCTTATCTAACAACTCGTGCATTTGCACCTTTAACTCTTTCAACTCCGACAAGGACATCCTATAAGGTGCCTTGGAGATCGGCTTTGTTCCAGAAGCTAACTCAATCACAAACTCAATTTCCCTCTCTGGTGGTAAGCCCGACAATTCTTAAGGAAAGACATCGAGAAATTCACATAACATAGGAATTCTCTCTAACTTAGGTTCCTCGACGGTCTTATCCGCTACCGTAACCAAGCAAACTTGACATCCTTCAACTGACAACTTTACCGCTTCAAGTGACGAGATTAAAGGAATCGAGGTTCCTCCTCGACTTCCCACCAATTCAAAACTAGGGCGACCATCCAGATAAAAATGGATTACTCTTCTACCACAATCAACTATAGCCCTTTGTTTGCCCAATCAATCCATCCCGATAATCTTATCAAAATCAAACATAGGCAAATGGCCAAATCTATTCTTTATTCACTACCACCAATAACTATTTTACAGTCTGCACAACCTAGCGAGACTAACACGTTGTCCTTTAACGTGGTGGTAACATGCAACATCACATTTAAAGGTTTGAATCTCATACCAACCAAGTCAGCAAATTGTGCAGACACAAAAGAATGCGAAGCTCCAGGATCAAATAACGCATAAGCAACTTGATCTCACAAATAAACCGTACCTATGACCACGCCAGGTGCTTCCTCCGCCTCTCTATGTGCCACGGCATAAACTCTCCCTTAGGCTGGCGGCCGATTCTGATCATTTTACGGAGCTACAATTGGTGGTCCAGCCTATGGTTTCTGTCCTTGAAATTGGTTCCTTGGAGCTTGACTTGGACAATTCTTTATCCACTGGCTTCACTGGCCACACTTAAAACACACACCTATCCTACTTAGGCAAAGCCCACTTCCATGCCTTCTGGCATAGAGGAGATAGCTCCAATTCATTTGATGAGGCGGCTTCTCAATATTCTTCCTTGCCGGTGGGACAAAACGACTATTGCTTGTCATCGGCCTCTTGCCAGTCTGACGGTTGTCCCTGGATGGAGTAAATCGCGATTTAGATGTAGTAACTCTTTCTTTCATGTTCTTTTCTATCATCTAACTCCGCTCGTAAATTTCCTTATAAGTCCTCAAGTTCATGGCCACCATCTGATTGTGAAGTTCTGGCCTCAATCCATTACGAAATCTACGCGCCTTCTCCAGTGGGTCCTCAACTGACCTTGGTGCAGACCTTGACAGTTTAGCGAACTCAGCTTCATACTGATCCACCTTCAAATGATTTTGGCGCAACTGATGAAATTCCACTTGTTTCCTCTCTTAAGCAGTCTCTGAGAAATACTTATCATTAAAAGCAACTCACGTTAGAGCAGTGCCTTCAGGAAACACTCCATCCTTCGTGGCACTCCACCAATCATTCGCGGTTCCCTCAAGTTGGTAAATTGCCAAGAGTACTTTTTCCTCATTGGTGCATCTCAATACCCCAGAAGCTTTCTCTTTTCAATCCATCTTGGTGCTAGCTCAGGACCTCCAGTGCCATCAAACTGAGTTGGGTTTAGCTTTATAAACTGCTCAACTAGCTGGCCTATCTGTCTAGTTGCATTTCCTTCACACTGGGCATTACCTGCCTCAACACCCTAGCCATCATCCTCATTATCTCCATTATTTCTGTTATTTCCATTGTTACCATTCGTCACATTAGCAGCAGCCATGGCAGGTCCCACGGCCTAGGCAATCGCGACATCTCTATCTTGAGTCTGCCTGTTAGATAGATCACCAATTCATTCCAAGGCTCTTTGGACTCCATCCATTTTGGGGTCTCTTGCCACAAGTGGCCTCGAGCTAGAAGCTCTTCCTCTTGGTCTTCCGGGTCTGTTGCTCATTCTTGCTCATACTTACTCTACCCATAGCACTATAATTCCACCACGAAATTGGGGACCTAAGTCGTCTACTCAGGTCTAGGGATTCTAAGCTACGCAATAAGGCAACGATCATAACAAAGCAACCAATCACCCAGTCATTCTCAAGAACACGTCAATCAGGGATTCACAATCATACCTCAAGTCCAGACGCTTAATTAGAGGTAATCATCAACTCATCAAGCAGTCATCCACAATCAATGCACAATGCTAAATATGAAGCTTGGTCATCACATACTCACCATAATCATGTCAACTCAATATGCCATTCACATGCACCAATTCATATGACATACATCTCGTGCCTAACTCTAGTGAATCTCCTAAGGTCTCGCTACCCAATCACCCTAAATTTCATTCATTCTTACCACTCCAATTCTCAATCAACTTAGATCGAGCTGACCTTGCTCTGATACCACTCGAACGGGAACGTCACGCCCCGCGTTCCAAGGCAAGTGCGCCATACTCGCCAACGCCGTTCATGAACCCAGGATACGGCATCCACAGCGCACATGAAATGAAATACACGGAAGGAAAATATACAAACACCTCCGTGCGTAAAATAAAAGAGAATCTGGGATAATGAGAATATTTACATAACATAAACACAAGTTCATACAAAAGACCAAAGTCAAACCACCACAACAGACTAGTGTCGGAAAGGATAACAACTATCTATGTGCTCAAAAAGCTGCAACCTCAAAAGACAACCAAAAAGACATCCTAGACTCCTAAGGTCTCTAAGCCGAACAACTAGCTTCATCTTCATCTTCATCCTCATCGGAAACATAGTTGGAAAAGATCTCAAAACGCACCTCAATAGTATAATCCTTCATGTCATCCTCAGAAGCAGGTATGTCTATCACCTCGATATCCTCTTCTACGGTGGGGGTCTTCTCTAGTACATTCCTCAATCCAACCATCGACACCGCCACCTCTATTTCATCGTGAACCAGATGACACCAACTCGGTATTACTCCTCTAGGAACCTCTGCAACCTTTAAGGGACCAGTGGTTACTCCATCAACTCGACGGTACCACGCCTCGAAGCGATGCGGCTTCAAATGTTCCCCTCCCTCATCGACCCACACAACTATACACTTCCTTATATAAGCTATACCCCGACCATTGGGAAACTCCTCAAAAGTAGCGGTCATCTCCTTCGGATTGCCCAGGTGAATTGGCAACATTCTTCAGGGCTTGGGGTCTGAAAAAAAATATGTCTCGCTACGGGGTGAGATTTACATCTCAGTAGGCTAGCCCTAAACCTAAACTGGGCCATTAGTCCTCCCAGACAATACGTCAAGATCAAAATGCAAAGACTCGTCAAAAGTAGCACAAGGCATGCTAGCTTCAATGCACTTAGTCATGAATAGCATAGAACCATCACAATAATACGACAAATAAAGCAACATGACCAAGCTTAACGTATTAGCAAAAAATAAATTCATGATTCTAGAATTTATCTCGAAGACATCACAATCCCTCATCGCTAAGGGCTCCCTAGTCGTGATGAATTTCTTAAGGGCTCGATAGCCAATTTCAATGCATAAGGGCTCACTAGCCAATTTCAATGCACAAGGGCTCACTAACCAATTGTAATGCACAAGGGTTCACTAGAAAAATTCATCAGGTGACTTCATGATCGAGTATAATCAGATCGAACAAATAGCAAGTTTTTGACATGAGAGCACCAAGGCCGACACTTCATGACATGGCACAAATTCATACGTCATGGTAATCCATTGCACAATTCATTCACTTGTCAATCTAAGTACCCTTGACGATCAAAATCATTTGTCGCATGGTCATGTAAGCATTTATAACAATCGAGATCGCACAATGCCATTTCAATCATGGAAAATGGCAATTTAACCCAAGACAAGTGCATATGGATCGACTACTACATATCACATACGACCTTCATCGAATTGAACATAATAAATTCTCCAATTCACCGACTTATCAATCAAACTCATCCAGAAGTGTTCTCGCGTCCTAGTAAAGATTTAAGGATCATTTATCCTTTAATTGAATTAGTAAAATCCACCAAAAACTCCTCTCCAAGTTCGGTTCTTCTCTGTCTAAAACAGGGCAGCAAGGCATCCTAGAGGAAATCCACCAATTCATCTGTTTAACTCTTCCAATCTCAATTCCACCAAGCGTACACCTCACTAACACATCAATTAACATTCCAAGACGCCTTACCGAGGATTTTATGGCAAGATGACACCTCATCAAGCCCTTAAATGGTTCGGTCTGGTCAGTCCTCAAGTACGACAGAACTTATCCTAAGCCATTCACACCAAATAGCCCTTAAATCATACCTAGGCTTCCATTTATCATGCAATCAACTTACCAATACATCAATCTACATGTCTAGGAGTCTCACCGTGAGTTTCGAAGCAAAATAACATCTCAAGAACTTCCAATCCGCCCAGTTTCACTTGGTCTGCAGGCAGTCAAATTCTACTCCACAAAAATCACTTCATTTCAACCATGGAAACTCATCCAAACTCAACTAAACTTGTAACCCTAACTCAACCAGCACTAGTATAGAAGATCTCATCGAAAGTTTGAAGCCAGTTGAAGCATTGAAGTGAGTGAATGAAGTCCCTCTCTCAAATCGGGTCAGATTCTGTCCGGTTCCGTGTTTGGGGCTGGATGGAGCTCTTTCGGTGCCTAATGGCTGATCGACCACTAGGGACTTATAGAGGAGAGGCTAAGGGTGATTAGGATGGCCGGAGCGAGGCAAGGTGGTGGCCAGAGGTGGCGATCGATGGTGGTGAAGCCGGCGACAGTGGCTGGACAGCTGGGAGCTCTCGGCAAGATGAAGAAAAAGAAGAAGAAGAGTGGACAGAGAGAGAGTATGCTGGCCAAGTGAGGAATGGAGAGAGAGATTAGTTTATATTCTCATTTGGTCAATTTGCTTGAATAGTAGGTAAAAAGTGAGCTAATTAATGCCAAACTTCCAAGATTGACACTTGTCCATATGTAAATAAAATCTTGGTATCAATTAACCATTTCACCCTCAAATTTTCGGTAGCCAAGGGGATTTGAAATTGACTAATTTGCCCTTCTTCTAATCTTAAGGCAAAGCTAATTCTCGAGGGGCAAAATATTCATTTCGTACTTTCCGTCCAAAACTTTCCTTTTTCCAATTCAAATTACCTTCGATGAGACGACGTCTAATTCATTTCAAATGTTGAAAATCCTCATTGTCCATTTCTCATTTTGAGATCCCATTTCATGGTCGATTCTCTGTCAAACATAACTTCAGTTTATCTCGAACTAATGAGCGGCTTTTGCAGACGTTATGCGTATCAACTTTGTGATTTTCATCACACTTAGGACGATTTAAGTCACGGCTACTTTGATTGTCATATAATTGCGTGGGGCTATTGGTAGTTCCGACGGTCTCGATCGTCATAGTTCGACTAATGGAAAGTTTGCAAATCATACGTTAGTTAAGCGACATCATCTGCGCTCTAATCATATAACACTAGCAATGAATTCCTTAATCATTTTTAGATCGGCCTTTAATGGCTCTAAATATTCCCTCGCAATCTTTATGGTCAAAGCGTCATTTCTTATTCGAGTTTCCTAGGTCCACGTACCTTGTCTTGCGTTAGCCTTCCCCTTTTGGTCAGTTAACTCAAAATTGATCAAATCCGAGCGATATAAGACAGAAATACATCGATAGATATATTCTTATTGATAAGTCTTGAAATGATAGGAAAACTACTCAGGCAAGATGAAACCAGACCTATAGGTCAGCTATTATTTTTCGTATAGGCCTGAAAGGAGCAAAGGCCCAACTTTATTTTATTTTCGAATTTCCCTTCCCAGATCAAATGTGGCCCAATTTAGCACCTCTCATCTCCAGTTTAACTTAAAACCCTATCCCATGGAACCCTAGATCTATTTCTTTTGAAGCGATGCTGAATAAAATATCGGGGGGTGGAGAGGCTCGGCTACCGCTTTTCTCTTTCATTTTTCACTGAGAACGTTTGGGAATTCACTAAGCACTTTGTTTGATCGTCGGTTGTACCGCCGTCTCTGGCTCCAACGCTATCCACCGCTACTCTACCATTCGCGCGCCGTTCAACCGTCGCTTTCCTCATGGCAAGTCGAGTTTAAATCGTTTGTTAAATTCTTCTAACGGGACGTAGAGAATAGTGATCGTATGTGAGCGAGCAGCAGGTCGGATTCAACTTATGAGGTTTTTAGATGTGTCCTGCAGTCGTCGAAATACATGTGTATATAAGAGATCGTTGGGTCTCGGGAAATGAAGTTGTGGCAGTGAAATTTTTGGGTAAGGCTGGCACGGTTGAGGGTAATTTCGATAAGCTGGAGAGTTTTGTGGCCGAGAAAGTGGAAATCAAAACTAATTGCAAATAATTCTGATTAGTGACAGGATAACTAAGTTGAGTTCAAGTAGCCGGAGTAGGATTGGGGGTCAAATAGTTGAGAGGGCGTTATCTTTAGCCGCAAATGAGTAATGTCAGATATGTCATGGTGAATAAGATGAGCTCAGATCGGGAATCGGGGATTCTTTGGTTTCAACAGCAGCGTGAATGATTTTAGAGGACTGGGCTTTTCTTCGACCTTTGGTGTAAAGGTCCGCAAATCATATTTATTTTGGATATGAAATCAATCATATAATTGAGATTTTCAAGGAAAAGCTGCAATTGAGTTTTATCTTTCAAATCATTAGGAAATTTGTCTGTAAATTGAATAGAACTCTCAATTGGATAATTGTTACCAAATGTATATAATATCCCAAAATCTGATTTTTTTGGGAATAACAGAATCTTAGATGGAGACAATGCTAGACCACTTTTCTTTGCAATATTTAAAAAAAAAAAAGATTGATGTGGCGTTCCGAAATTTCAGACGCCTGTAAGTTACCTGGATTCAATAAAAGATTTAATATCGGATTCTACCTCTTTATATTGATATCGGATTTTGAGGATTTAAGAGACATTATTTGGGTTTTCTGAGACGTCAATCAGATTAGATTAGACGTCGATGGTTTAATCGTCACATCATGAGACCAACACACGAGCGCTCGAGACTAACCTCGACCGAACTCTAGTTACGAAAGTACCACAATACCCTTAGTCGTTTGTGACAAATAACTAGTCCTAAAATGCCAAATGACCAAAATGCCTTTGTTTTAATGCACATCGAGACAAAATTCAAACTTGAGTTGACCCCTCCTTGATTGACCCATGGGTCCCCTCACTCCCCCGCTTCTTTGATTCTTTCTTCTTCTTCTTCTTCTTATTCTTCTTCTTCTTCGAGTTCTCTGTTGTGTCGCACCACCCTTACTGTCGATGCCTCAAAGCTGTTGGCCACCATATCGTTCGCCAGCCGCCGAAGCCGCCATCCCACCGCGCCATCCTGCTCGAGCTCAGCCATAGCACGTCGCCTGAGACCCACTTCCGCTTACCCTTCTTTGTCTCGATACTCCCTCTGCCCCATTGCCACCAGCCATGCCGTTGTCGTCCAGCAGCACCGAGCTTGTCTTGATCGTTGCACCACCAGCACCGACCTCGACCTCAGCCCCGCGAAATCCCCTCTTGACCCAACGACGCCTCTATTTTCCTCATTGCTCACTGCTCGACGCTACACCATTTGCAACCGCCTTCGCTCATCGCTCTATTGCCAACCACCTCATGTTGTCACTAGCCTATCTCACCAATCGACTCCTCAGCTACAGACCTGCCACCACCGAAACCCACAACCGTTGAGAGCTCCAAGAGGCCCCCCACCTCTCTTATCTAGGCCCTCTTCCCCTGCCTCCCTCGCATCGCAACCCTCGAACCACTGTCGTACCACCACCTCCACCTAAGCTATGATACTCGATACTTGCCAGCACCTTAATATGAGCCTTGCCCAGCCCACGAGCCGTTTGGGCCTCCGTAAGCCAACCTCGTGAGCTACCTCCTTCGGCCAAGATCCGAGCTCTTCGTCGTCACCATTTATGACCGGGCGACTCGAGCCCAAAAGTGTCGACGCCTCAACCAGTGTCGTCTCGTGGCTGTTCAAGAACCCAACCGAGCCGCATATCCTCGATTTATTCTGAGAGACTCAAGGGTGCCAAGAACCCTGAGCTCGTACACCACCGTTTGTCATCGTTATCGTGGCCACGAACCACTATCGTCACCTTGTCGACCGCTGTGGACCTAAGAGGACTGTGACTCGCCAAAGTCGAAACTCTTAAGTCAACCCGACCCTAAACAACCCTCTAACTCATCATGAACCGTCCTCGCTGTGCGTTTTTGTGGTTATCATCAACATGCCCAAGTCGTCACCGAACGTCATTTAGATTGTGAGTTAACCCCTAACTCTCGATTAAGTCGTTAAATATGTTTAGTATTAGTTAATTAGTATTAATCACGACGTAGGTACATAATGGAGATAAGTTTTAGTTAAGGATCCGGATTAAGTTAAATGGCACAATTAACTAGATAGACTAGATAGTTAAGTAGGCTGTGGCTAATTGGTGATTAAACTAGATTGATTAGTCGAGCGATTGGTTAGAGCCGAGTGAACGATGAATTGGTTGATTGGTTAGTTGGTCATCGGATTTGCCGACTATGGTTAGTTTAGATAATCGAGCTTAATACGTTTGATTATGGCTTCGATTGCTTGATGTAGTGATCAATGCCTAACTGTTATATGCTCTGATTGTTTCTATGACTAGTTGAATGAGGTTTGATCACTCGTATTTAGATGCAAAATCTAGTGTATAAACTGTACATTCATGTGATCTCATGTGGAATCAAGCTACATGTTTTAGCATGAAAACGGCCTTGTGCCGAGTCTTTGAACACGTCTATATGACCATTTGATTAAATACAAGAGTAAGAATTGGCTGGCTGTCAAATGTGCTTGAGTGGTCATATAATGGCTTTCCTAACAATCCTTGCCTTCAGATTGGTTGGATGCACGTCAATCCTTGTCTTCGGATTGGACGGTTGCTAATCGCAGCTTGTGACGAATCGAAGCCCATACAGGGATTCTTGGTAGTTTTGTGTTATGTTAATTGGAACCATACGGACTATCGAACGCCATCGCCGAAAGTAGGGGATGGTGTCTAGTCATGCTAATAGAGCATCAACTGACTAGTTTCTCGGACCTAATGGTCTTAGCTGTTTATAATTGGACTACGCGTGGTGTCCTGTGCATGCAAGTTAACATGATGCCTCGTTTGTGGACTGATGGATATGACTAGCGTGTCAAGCATTGCATTATGTGTGGCTCCTGACGGGTAAACTTGCATGTGATTGTGGATATGTGGTTGGGTTGTGACTATTTCCCTGTATTAGCTAGAGTGTGGCGTAGATCACCTGCTATTGTTCTATCATCGATGTGTGCTACATGTTTAGGCCACCCTGAGTGAATCAACACCCTAGCCGGGCTTAGGCGTTGACTCGTTGAGATTTATTTCTCATCCCGTCGTTGTTCACCCTTTTTCAGACCTTTAGCTGTGGAGAACTGGAAGTGGACATGAATTGTATTGGAGTAGTTTGGGGAGTAACATTAACCCTAACTTGATATTTTCGAGGGTTGTAGGAAGTAGCCCTAAAGTGGGGCCTGTAAGTAGAAATATACTTCCTAGGGTTAACGAGTATCTCTAAGTGAAATAGGCTTTTACTTATGTTAGTTGATGTGTATCTTGCTTTCATATCCCCGCTTATTGTTGTTGTCTGGGAGCTTAACGTTTCCACATGTGTTTAACGAAGGGTTAAAAAGTAATGGGTTGAAGACATGCCTGGGACGTTGTCCTTTTGACCTAAGGCATTTTGATATGGATGCTGCGAGCTTAAGTACACCTCAAGTACCATAAGTTGTGTACGACGTTCATTCAAATCAATCACTTTAGTGCTAAGTTTTTGTAACTTCGATCACTTAAGTGCCATTTTTTAAAAAATCGATCACTTTAGTATCAACTCTGATTTAAGCTGACGTAGCTCGTCGAAAATCCGACATGTGTATTTTTATTATTATTATTTGAGATGACGCGGCTCATCAGACTTGGCACTGAAGTGATCGTTTTTTAAAAACGTTGACATTTAAGTGATCAAAGTTACAAAAACATAGCCGTAAAATGGTTGATTTGAAAGTTTTGGCATGAAGTGATCGAAGTTGCAAAAACTTAGAAAAAAGTGATTAATTTGAAAGTTTTGGCACTAAAGTGAGCGTCGTACACAACTTACGGTACTTAAGCTGTACTAAATCCTAATGTCGCGTGCCCGATACTAGCACATCAACGATGAGACAATTATAAAATCAGAACAAGGATAAAAAAATGTCATTCATTATCCTCTAATATTCTGAGGGAGCATTTTTTTTAATCCAAAAGGCATTACATTCCATTCATATTATCCGAAAGGAACAGTAAATGCAGTTTTGTATGTCTTTTTCAACAATTTGTATTTGCCAAAATCCAGATTTCATATCAAATTTTGAAAAAACTTTCAAACTATGCAACATGTTCATAAGATGTTTCTTATTAGGAATTGGATATCTTATCCATTTTAAAGCTTTATTCAAAGGTTTATAATTTATGACGAGTTTGGGTACACCTCTTTCTAATTCAGAATTTTTATTTACATAAAAAGTTGAACAGTTCCACAGAGACTGACTCTTTTTTTTTTTTTTATCAAACCTTTATCAACAAGAACTTCAATTTCCATTTGACAGAAATTAAGGATCTCATGATTCATTTGAGTTCATCTGGCCTTGGTCGGAGTATTCCTTTCAGAAAAGTCCGGTTCATAGGGCAGGTCAACAATATTCTTTTTTTCTTGCCCAGAAAGCATTGGGAAGGGTGGAACATATATTTTCTTTTATACATTCTTCCAAAGAAGGAATTTCCTTTTAAATATTTGAATGAGCAAGATTTTGTTCAATCCTCTTATATTCTAATATTTCCCTTTAGGTATAAAAGTTGAGATTCTTTATCTCTCATTAGACAACTAACCTCTTTTGTAGATTATTCCCGAAGCATATTCAAATTCCAGGTTTGAGGTTTGGTTATGGAATTGAACATGATTTTTTTTCCCGAAAATTACTGTTTCAATTCCTTCTTTGGTAACAGTGAAGGATTGAATCAGGTTTATGAAAGGGTTGCCAGTATAGCATTTTGTTTTAAATCCTTCACTAAAAGAAAAGATGCTTTCAATGAAATATTTTCTTTTATTATAAAAGCTTCTAGGAGTTTATATTGATTTTCAAATGATCATCGATTGCTGATTTCAAAGCTTCGATGGTTTTATCAAAATTTTGGTTGGTATGATACCTTCTCGAATACAATTCAAGTTGGCACCAGTATTAAAAAGGGTCATGATATTTAACACAAATTCATTATTGATTCTTACTGAAATACCAACTATCCATTTTCTGGTAGTTACTTCATAAAGCAAGTGTAAAAATGAAGATGGTCACAATTTCTCGGTATCCTCCTTTGTTTTTTTTTTAACATCAATATCAACAACACATTTATCCTAAATTAGTTGGGGTCGGCAGTCGACGAACTTCAAAGAATCATAAAAACAAAAGCAGAATCAAGGGAGGAAAAATATAGAAATGTGTAAAAATAAATAAATATATATATATATATATCTATATCTATATCTATATCTATATCTATATCTATATCTATATCTGTATCTATCTATCTATAAACTACCCCTTCGTAACACTAATAGTCTTCCTCCACTCCGTCCTAAGACAAACCGTACGCCAATTTATTTCCCACTCCATTAAATCTTGCTTTACTGCTTTCCCTCGAGTAAGTTTCGACCAACCTCTTGATTTCTTCGTATTATGCTCTCGATAGCAAACTTCTGTTAGTACCGATGCATCTAAAGGCCTTCGGAGGATATGCTCAAACCATCTCAATCTATGCTGTCTTATCTTTTCCGCCATCAGTTCTACTCCAACTTTTCGTCGAATCTCTTCATTTCTTATCTTATCAATCTTTGTATGACCATACATCCACTTTAACATCCTAATTTCTGATACTCACATTTTATGCTCATGTTTCTTTTGTGCTGGTCAACATTCAGCTCCGTATAACATGGCAGGTCTGACTGCTGTTCTATAAAATTTTCCTTTTAACCTAAGAGGAATTTTGCGATCACATAAAAATCCCGATGCACTACACCATTTCATCCAATCTGCTCTGATTCTATGGCTTATATCCTCATCAATCTCACCCACCTTTTGCAATATTGATCCTAGATACCTAAATGTATTTTTCTTAGGCACCTCTTGCTCAAGCATATTTACGGCTTCTTGATCCCCTCTTCTTACCGTGTCAAACTCACACTTTAAGTATTTCATCTTACTATGACATAGCGTAAATCCTTTAGACTCTAACGTGCTTCTCCATACTTCTAACTTAGCATTAACCCGAGCTCTGGTCTCATCAATAAGCACAATATCATCTATAAATAGCATACACCAAGGCACCTCATCTTGAATATCTTTTGTTAGCTCATCCATAACCAAGGTAAAAAGGTAATGGCTCAAAGTAGAACCTTGGTGTAAGCCTACTGTGATTGGAAAATAACTTGATGTGCTATTACAAGCCTTCACACATGTAGTAGCACCGTCATACATGTCCTTGATTGCCTTTACATACTTTGAAGGTATTTTTTTCTTCTCAAGAATTCACCACAAGACCTTTCTTGGAATCCTATCATACGCTTTCTCGAGATCAATAAACACCATATGAAAGTCCTTCTTTCTTTCTCGATATCTCTCCATAAATTGTCGTATCAAGAAAATAGCCTCCATGGTAGATTTTCCTAGCATAAATCCAAATTAATTGACAGAAATATTGGTCTCTATTTTTAAAAAGCAAGTTTTTCTTTTTAAAACCCGCCTTTTAAATTCCATAAATTCTTTGTGATGATCTATCTAGTTTATTTTGAGAACGAGAATTTATTTTTTGAGTTTGTTAACCTCAACATGAAAATCTTTGTATTGGTGGGACGAGTTTGTAACTTTTTGCCCCTATTAAAAATATTAGTAAGGTTATACGCTGCGTCAAATTGAGAAGATTTATGGAAAATGGAATGGGATTTTTGAACATTTTCTATGACTTCTTCTTTGTCAGAATTGGTCACATTTTCTATTGTATCCAAGATATCTTCTTCTTCTTTTGTCAAAACATGGATTTCTTTTTCGCCTTTTTCATCAAGAAATTTTTCAAGTTACGACTCAGAAATTTCAATATCATTTACGTGAAGTCCATCTTCCTCTTGTTCTTCGATTGAAGAAAAATCAGAAGTGTCATTTTGAAAATCAATCATGAGTTGATTTAATTGATTTAGAATTTCTTCATCAATATCAAGCTCATTGATTTTCTTATTTATCTTGCAAAATTTGCTGGTATGACCCTTTTTCCCACAACCATAACAAGTAAATTTACTAAATACTTTTTTGTTACCAGTTTTGAATCGGGATTTTTTTATGAAAATTGTTTAGAGGTTTGTTTTTATGAAAAGAGTTCATCTTTTTCTTCTTTGTTTGTTCTGGAGGACATTTGCCGGAACATTTAGAGATTGAGAAGGAGTTTAAGAAGGATTGTATTGTCTACAAAAATCCCTTGGTCTTTGTTGGTAAGTGACTTATATATATGTAGATCAGGTATGGGTCCAAAATTTTTCATTATATATAAGTGATTCATAAATGGGTTAATGTGCCAATTTGGGTCGGGTCATTTATGACATGTCCCAAATTTGACTTAACCCACCTCTTTGTCAGGTCTAGGTATGGGTTGTGTATGGTTCGAGTGAAGTATGTGTCAATAGAGCTGTTTTGTAATAAATGGGTCTGTTACCATTTATGACCTGACTTGACCTACCCATTTGATGGGTCTGAAACAAACACATCATGAGACTTTGAAATTCTATAATGCATAAATTGGAAAACACTAAATACTACAATATGGCTCCGTTTATTTCACGAAACCTAGGGATTTGAAAACATCATATCCCTAGGTTTCGTGATGTGCTTTTTTCCGTTTGTTCACAGGGCAGTTCAACAATATGTTTTTTTTCTTGCCTAGAAAGCATTGGGAAGGGTGGAACATATATTTCCTTTTATACGTTCTTCCAATGGGGCGTGGATCGTCTGCCATAAAGGCAGGTACCATACCCCCATCCCCACCCTCCATTTGAATTTTTCTCCTATACGAAGGGTAGGAATGCTATAGATCCCCTGACATTATATCAGGGGATCAAGATCTCTTCCAAAGAAGGAATTTTCTTCTAAATATTTGGATGAGCAAGATTTTGTTCAATACTCTTATATTCTAATTCCTCCTTTAGGTATAAAAGTTGATATTCTTTTTTTTTTTTTGGTAAAGTAACAAAGTTGATATTCTTTATCCCTTGTGAGACCATTAACCTCTTTTATAGAATGTCCCTGACGCATATTCAAATTTCAGGTTTGAGGTTTGGTTATGGAATTGAATATGATTTTTTTTCCCCAAAATCGTTGTTTCAATTGTTTCTTTGGTAACCGTGAAGGGTTGAATCAGGTTTATGAAAGGGTTCTCAGTATAGCATTTTGTTTTAAATCCTTCACTCAAAGAAAAGATGTTTTCAATGAAACATTTTCTTTTATTATAAAAGTTTCTCGGAGTTTATGTTTGATTTTCAAATGATCATCGGTTGCTGGTTGCAAAGCTTCGATGGTTTTATCAAAATGTTGGTTCGTATGAGACCTTCTTGAATACAATCAAGTCAGCACCAGTATCAAAAAGGGTTGTGGTATTTAACACAAATTCGTTATTGATTTTTATTGAAATACCAATTATCCAATTTCTGGAAGCAAGTGTAAAAATGAAGAAGGCTCCGATTTCTCAGTATCCTCCTTTGCTTTTCTTTTTAAAACCTGCTTTTTAAATTGCAGAAATTCTTTTTGATGACCTATCTGGTTTATATTGAGAAGGAAATTTTATTTTTTGAGTTCGTTAACCTCAAAATGAATATCATTTGTATTGGTGGGACGAGTTTGTAACTTTTTGCCCCTATTCAAAATATTAGTAAGGTTATATGCTGTGTCAAATTGAGAAGATTTATGGAAAATGGAATAGGATTTTTGAAAATTTTCTATGACTTCTTCTTTATCAGAATTGGTCACATTCTCTATTGTATCCAAGATATCTTCTTCTTCTTTTGTCAAAACACGAATTTCTTTTTCGCCTTTTTCATCAAAAAATTTTTCAAGTTCTGACTCAGAAATTTCAATATCATTTACGTGAAATCCATCTTCCTCTTGTTCTTCATTTGAAGGAAAATCAGAAGTGTCATTTTCAAAATCAATCATGAGTTGATTTAATTGATTTAGAATTTCTTCATCAATATCAAGTTGATTGATTTTCTTATTTATCTTGCAAAATTTGCTGGTATGACCCTTTTTCCCACAACCATAGCAAGTAAATTTACTAAATACTTTTTTGTTACACATTTTGAATCGGTTTTTTGTGAAAATTCTTTAGAGGTTTATTTTTATGAAAAGATTTCTTCTTTTTCTTCTTTGTTTGTTCTAGAGTACATTTGCCGGAACATTTAGAGCGAGATTTAAAGGAGTATAAGAAGGATCGTATTTTCTACAAAAATCACCGGGGTCTTTGTTGGTAAGTGACATATATATGTAGATCAGGTATGGGTCCAAAAATTTTCATTATATTTAAATGGTTCATAAATGGGTTAATGTGCCAATTTGGGTCGGGCCATTTATGACCTATACCATATCCGACTTAACACACCTATTTGACACGTCTAGGTATGGGTTGTGCATGGTACGGGTAAGGTATTTGTCAATAGATTTGTTTTGTAATAAATGGATCTATAACCATTTATGATCTGACTCGACCCACCCATTTGACGGATCTAAAACAAACACATCATGAGACTTTGAAATTCTATGAAGCATAAAGTAGAGAACACTTCTCGGGCGCCGCAGGGTGACTTAACCGGTGGCACGTGTGTGGTGGCTAGCACGTGTCGCCCCCAAGGTTTACTCCCCAGCTGTCGGCCGTGCGGGGATTCTCTAGGTTATAAAAAAAAAAAAACTAGAGAACGCTAAATACCCCAATAAGGCTCCGTTTGTTTCACAAAACTCAACATTTGTTCCACATAAAATGAACTAGTTAAGAAAAATATTTTCAGTCAATGACCAAAAACACTTTCAAAATTGCGGAAAATGATTTCCTCTCTTTGAAAAAAAAAATCATTCTTTCGCCAGCCCCAGCACATTCTTCTCTGTGCACTCCTTCACTCTTCAAGAATTCGAAATTTTGAAGTATCTTCCATTTTCTTTTCATTTTTCATACTTGCTCGTCTATGGCCGGGAGGCTTGAGCTTGCCCAAGGTCAGTGAGGTTCAACCTTAGCCACCTCGGTGAAGGCTCCACCTCGCCAGACATGTTTACGTATTCATAATCTAATAACATTTCGTTTATTTTAGTAAAAGCTACATAATTCATTAGAAATTTAGAAATGATGCGCAGAACCTTATTTTAAGATCAACCCGCTTCACAGGCAAGCTTGTAGGATCAAACCCAAAATATACATTTTTGAATGATCACACTAATTGGTTAATATGATAAATATCGGAAAAAAAATAAAAAAAAGTCCAAAACTTATTGAATTGATATCAATTTAGTTATAAATCTTTCAATTGGATCAACTTAGTCGTAAATCTTTTTGTATTAGTACTAATTCAGTCAATCCAGTCAATTTTAGCTAGAAATTGCTAATGTAAATGCTATCGTCCTACATGGCATGACTCGAGCTGATGTGGACATTGCTCACGCAAATGTTGACATTTTTAATATATGTTTTTTTAAAATAAATTTCTTATTTTAAACGAAACATTTTTAATTTTTAATTTTATTTTTTCTTTCACTTTTGGCTAGCGAGGGCATGCTGGCCCTCGCTAGATTTCAGCAAGGGCCACCGTGAAGGGGCCTCGGCCTTCGCGGCTAGTGACGGATGGCCCTTGCTAGTGGTCAAAGACGGGTGGCTGGACCTCACTAAGGGTAGACAACGGTTGCCGGTGACCTTGTCAGCCAAAGTGAAAGAACAAAAAATAATTAAAAAATAATTAAAAAATTCTCCTTTTAAAAAATATGTTCACGTTAGTGCTAATTGCGTCTTGTAGGACAGTCGACATCCAAGTAAGTAATTTTCAAACCGAAATTGGCCTGATGGACTGAATTGGTACCTATGCAAAAAGGTTTAGGACTACATTAATCTAATTGAAAGATTTAAGATTGAATTGGTAAATGCAATAGATTCAAGATTTTTTTAATATTTTTCCTAATAAATATCAAGACTCGCGATGTCACTCCCCGAAACTGTCAAGCACGCAAAATCCCACCAGGGCCATCTTGTCTTTCGATGGTACCTAGGATCCATCGGCCAACAATTAATAACTTCTAAATGATACAAACATGCGGAAGCGATTAAACTTCTCCATTCAATTCAATCTTAAGATGACTCAGGACATAGGGTACGTCTTCTTATAAACACTGACTATAGGTTCAAAAGATACAACTCAAACTTCAAGGTAACATGAAATCTCTAAACTCACCAAAGTATAAATCAATTTCATATAATTACTTCTTCAAACACCGATCATTGACAAGCTCAGATTTCCATCGCCTAGGACCTCAAAAAGTTAATCCCTCGACGAGGTGAGATATAAATCTCAGTAAGGTAAGTTCTAACCTTAGGTTAGGCTGACTGTCCACTCAGGCAAATGCAATCACAAACAATTTGTACAAGTAATCGCATAAGGCATTCAACTGTCAATAAATAACATAGGATGTCAATCATGCAGTCATGGCATCATTTCACATCATTAGGATTAAACACACGTTGCCATGTCAAATCACAACTTCCACCCTTCTAGTCTGCCTCACTTTCATGCCCGCTTTTAAAACGCCTCAGGCTCGGTCCGCGTAAACTCATCAGACCGACTCATTAACAAACTCGCGTAAACGCATCAGGTTTTCAATTTCACTTTAGACCTGTGTCGACACACCTCAACTCCATCCCGCGTTTCAACGCATCAGGACATTGGCCATTTCAACCTCGCGTCTCATACGCCTCAGGGTGCCATTCAATTCAAACCCCATACCTCAGCACCTCAGGGCATTCATCCACACAACCCTGTGTCTCAAACGCCTCAGGGTGCCATTCAATTCAAACCCTGCGCCTTAGCGCCTCAAGGTATCCAGTCACACAACCCCACGTCTCAACGCATCAGGGTACCACAACTTCTCAGACATGTCAAATGCTCATTTCAGTTCATAGCACACAATCAATTGCAAACTCAAGCAACGAGCAACACAATAATGGCATGCGAGACAATAAAATTCGGCATTCAAATGTGACTATCAATCAAGGCACAAGCATTGTCATACATTCAAGTGATCTATGTCTTTCTAAGACGTACATTGGACAATCACGATATAATCTCCCAAGAACCGATCAAATTCATACTCATACCACCCAATCGAGTCCAATCGTTCTATCAAAGGTTTAGAACCCCTTACCTCAAGCTTAATGCATTGCAATTTCTCTTCCAAGCACCTCAAGGGTTCAGCCCTACTAGTCCAAGGACAACTCAACTGCGCAACCTATGAAAATTTCATCCAATTGTCAATTTTTTTTGCTCAATCAGCCAATCCATGGGACATAAACCTTATTGACATGTTCATCAACATCCTAGCATGTCTCAATGATGAATTTGAGACTCAATTCCAACACTAATGGTCCCCAACAAAATCGGTATGCACAGAACCGAACCAAGCATTTTCGATTCTGTGTATACCCCAACTAATCAGCCTTTAAACTATCTCAAATCCTCAATTTATTCACTAATCTACTTACTAACATGTAGTTCTAAGGGTTGGGGAGTCTCACCAAAAATTTGGAGCCAAGGCGACACCGGGAAGTCCTTGAATGGCGCCGGTCCTCCCCAATCTTCAACCGGTCAGTTTTTGCCCTTCAAATACAAGACCCATTTGGGGTCAAACTCCATCAAATTCCTCTAAACATTTTACCACAGCTCATTCAACTTTAATACTATAAGTTTAGAAGACCTCACCGAAGATTTGAAACAATTTTAAGTCCGAAAAACCCCGGAACAGGTCTTTCCCCAAAACCGGTCAGAATCTAACCTCGTCTGACCTTTCTCCACTCAAATCGAGTTACGGGAAGATCTACAGGGTAAAATTGAGCATGTAATATGTCTATGGAAAGATAAGACAATATGCTTTCATTTGGAGGTAGTTTTATGTTGATCCGATATTGGACGAAAAAGATATGGCCGGAATAATGGGACGGTCAGGACTGGTCGGCTGGGAGCTCTCGGATTCAAAACTGACCAGCCTGATCTTTGCCCCTTCATACGGCTTTACAGGAAAAACGGCTAGGTGGATTTGGATCCATAATACCTTGTTAGAATGACAAGATGATAAGCTTTCCAATGGTAGGTGGTACGCCTTAATCCGATGACGGACGAAGAAGTTATGGCCAAAATAGTGGCCATGATCGAAACTGAGCGGGTAAGCAGAGTGAGCGAGCGAGAGAGAGAGAGTTTTGAGAGAAAATGGCAAGAGAGAAAGAGATGGCCGGCCAAAATGAGAAAGGAGAGAGAGAAAGTGATCTTCTTCTACATACCAAATGGTCAACATGAAGAATGGTAGATAAAATGTGTTTCCATTACCTCATGACTTAATCCTTTGACACTTGTCCATGTGTTAATCATTTGCTCATCCAATGGCTCTCATTTCTTCAAATTTTCGGCGGCTATAAAGGGCTTTAATGATCAAAATGCCCTTGTCCAATTATTAAGGCAAAGCTAAGGCTTGAGGGGCAAAATAGTAATTTTACCCCGATATCCGGAATGTCGTTTTTCTCATTCTAATTTTCTTCGATAAGGCGACGGCCAGTCTAATTATAATATTGGAATTCTTGATTCTCCATTTTCAAATTTCAAGATTCGTTTATGAATCAATTCTCTATCAATCGTGGTTCCAACCTATCTTGAACTGACGGGCAACTTTTGTAAACGTTATGCGTATCGACCTTGTGATTCATATCACAATTAGGGCTCGTCAATTCATGGCGACTTTGGTTGTCATGTAATTGTGAGGGTCTATCACAAGTTCTAACGGTCTCGATCGTCACTGTTCGATTTAGGAAAATTTTACAAATTATACATTGGTTAAGCGACATCACCCGCCCTCCAATCGTATAACGCTAGCAATGCATTCCTTAATCGTTCTTAGATCGGCCTTTTATAGCTCTAAATGTCCCCTCGACAATCCTTATGGTCAAAACTCCATTCCCTATTCGAGTTCCCTAGATCCACTACCTTGTCTCGCGTTAGCCTTTCCCTTTTGGTCAGTCAACTCGAGATTGATCAAGTCCGAGCGAGATACGACTAAAATACATCGTTAGATACATCTCTCATTAATGAGTCCGAAATGACAGGGAAATCAGAAGGTCACAACTCTTCCCCCCTTACAAAAATTTTGTCCCCGAAATTTATCATTTTTCAATTATCCAATCTCATGAGGTACTGACGCCTCCCCGCATCCTCATTCTCCAAAGTAGTTCCTCCCATTACTTGACGTTCCCACTTGTTTTCTCCTACAAAAGTTATCTTCTTCCTCAACTTGCTTCCCTCAGTCATCAACCTGTACTTGCTTTTCTCTATTCTCTTAATATCTGTCGGTGTTACACATTCGAGCATTCGAATCTGTCTTTCAATCTGCCAATTGGCCCAAAGATAATACGTACATCACACTACAACCTTGCTTTTGAAATTCCCAGTTGGATGACTTTTGCAAAACGTCGCCTTAAATTCAGGTTCTTTTCCCATCAGGATCATTACCAAATCATCATGAAAACGCACTCATTGGTGCCTCTATCATTTGGCATAATCATCCAATTCAAACGTCCTTCGTATCATCGAGGATGCACAAATTTCATTAGCTTACCCTCAATTATCCAAATTGAACCATAACCTTCTCGACTTCTCAAGCAAACTCATAATTGAGTCTTTAATAACTTTTCTTCGATTATATTCGAGATTCTCAAATGACCAATTAATCCGCCAGCTTGCAATGGTTATGCTTTCCTTCATTACTACATTTCCTTGTCTATAAAACTCCGTGATTTCCATCCTTAATTTCAATGTTTCTCCTCTAGATACTCAAAATTCTGGGTTTTCTCCCAATCGCTCTTATTCGTAGTCCTTGCGCAACTTCATCCATGTTGCTTCTCATTCAATTCTCTTGGGCAAGTAAATACTTCATATTCTTTTGGCCTTCATAAACTCAAAACCTTTCTCACTTAAGTCGTGTTTCCCCCAACTTCATCGCAGGTACATTTACAAGCCTACTCCAATCATGTATTAGGTGTCCCAACTCATAAGACCTTACTATCGCGATGTACATGCAATGTCATATCAGATTGATTTGTTACATCTCAAATTTTCTTTCTGCGATACTTCGTCATGATCCTTATGATCTTTTTACTTCCCAACTGAAACACCATTATCAGCGCAGTCATTGACTAGGCTTTAGTCCTTGGGACTCCTTTTCATATTCGTTCGTCCGCTCGCGCCACACCTCATCCTTAGTCCATTCCCTTAACGAAATAACTTCTCTGGGAAATCTTCCCACAACGTCTATACCAGACTTTTATAATCCATCAGACTTAGGAAGTCTCAAGCCTCAATAGCTCACGTCGGCCTCAATCAGCCTATCGTCATCTCCTACTTTGGGGGATCCACAAGGATTTCACTCCTCAGAACTACCTAACCAAGGAATTTTACTTTATCAGGCCCACAGCTCGTGCTATTCATACTTAGCATACAACGAGCATTCTCTTAGGGTTCATAGGATGCTCTCAGAGGTTTTTATCATATCCCTCACAACTCCTTAAACAAATTCGATCATCGTCTCTCAAGACGGTAAGCAACCATCCAATTATTCCTTGGATGCTCAGTCTGGCTATTGTCAACTCCTTTCTACCATGTGTCAAATCTTTCAAATTGTTCCTCACACTTTTCACTTGAGAGCTCAGACCTTGGCTCTCTTTGTCACGGGCCTTCACTAGGACCACACAACATTTTGTTCATTTTTGTCACTCTTTCCTCAGGAAGCATTAGTGCCTTAGCCTTTGGGTTTTACAACCAGTTAATGAGATATTATCCTAATTTCATCCGTTCTACTGAACGTCGATATTATCCTAAAATTCAACATCGTCTACAAGACAGTCTCTCGAACTTAACTTCCCTTACAACAATCATTCAAGTTCTGCATCGTCTTTCTCAGTCTAGACGCTCCATCTTAATATCAAGACAGTTAAGATTTTCTCTTTCTTCCACACTAGGGTCTCTTACCATGTAAAGGAAGCTATACACTTCAGTGGCATTCTCTTATTTCAAATCCACCATATCCTTCCTATTCCATAGGATGTCGATCTTGGAGTCTGCGCCAACGGCGGTGTTTTACTCCAGAACGTAGATGCCACCATCCTCGGCATTCTTCTTCCTATAATTCAGTCACCTCAAGTGACAATATCTGTTCGTCCTTAGTTTCCACAAATTCACATATCGAATACTTGATTAGATTACCTCAATTTACTCTGAAATTACTCTCTAAGTGCTCTTTTTGCTTCCTCAATCATTTACTAGAATTACGAACAGCCAGGACTATCTAGTCCATTCACTTTTCTTTTCACCAATGACTATCTCATGGTCCAATCGTCCTTTAAGAGTGATGCCCTACCCTTTAGGGACGATAACACACAATACCACTTCTAGTGGTCTAGATTTATGCTCAATCGATCTCATAAAATCCACAAGGTCTAACGGAATGACACATCAATCTCCTTATTATTCCTCCCGACAACAAAACGTTAATCACCATAAGCCTTATGTCATAGTAACGACATTTCCTTACAGGCACATTCTATGTTCCATAAGTGAAGTTCTATTTTCTCACAATCCATGAATAGAAATTCTCTTGCTTATTCCTCTCCCGATCATCCACTTCTTTCCTTGATGTCCATTACGATTCATCAGATTTAGGAATAGCAATTAGCATAAGGCCTTCAAATCCCAATCCACTCAAAGACTTCACGTCTCATTTAAAGGGTCCTTGACCATCTTTACCATATGCTTAAACGACCTTGAGAACTCTATCTCACACTGGTCTATCGTCCTTGGATCCTTTCAAGATTATTCGAATCCAAACAACATTTGCTTTCGAGCAATCCCAAGAGGATATTTTTCATCGAACAACTCAACATGGGTAGTCCAGGTAGATATCATGCCGTTGAGGAAACCCTTCCTCTGGCATCTGTCACCTTTCTTGTGACTTCCATCACTTTGACTCATCAGTACTAGCATCTGTCACCACAGTGACTTAAACAATCATGGATCCTCCTCCTTGAGCTTGCTTAACCAACAAATTTCCTCATTTCCATTTAAAGTTCCCACAACCCATTCAGCTCTTGGGTCTCGTACGAATAACAGATTGAACCATATTCTCTTTTGGTACTCATACTCCAATCATCCATCTTTACTCAATTCTCATGATCATATCAGTTCTCGAATCTTCAATACCATGTATACTCGAGCCTAATGCTTTTCTACGACCATACCTTGGTCGTTCAACCTTATTAGGTTCTCATGTTACTTGAACCACTATAATTCCCTCCATGAATCAAAAACTTAATTCATCTACTCAAGTCTATCAGTCTCAGGCTACTCATCTCATCATTCATCATTATCAACCTTATAGTGGTTCCCAAACAACTCTCAACTAGTTGTCCATTACGCAAAGATTCCAAATTCTCATCAGTCAATGACTATTCAACAGGCCAACCTCAATAAGGCAACTTCTTAATCTTTAGCCAATTACTAGGCAAGCCTCAACTAGACCAAAACTCAACTAGGTTAACACCGAGCAAGTACTCAAGGTAGCAATTCAATGAGTCAGTCGATCATGCTATAAGTCTAAGGCATTTACCACTCTGTCACAAACACGACATGCTTTCTCATTCTCAATAGGCATCAGTTCAATGGGTATAAACCCCACATGTCATCTACTCTCCCAGTTAGACCTTGTCCAAACCAATCACATGATGTCAATTACAAAACATGCCCAATAGGCCAATCATAGACATCACTTTTCCTTTCAAACGGCATCCACTGCCAAGCACCAAAGCTTTTAATTATGCCAATCACAGGTATCATTTCACATGTCATGCCACTTTTGAACATCTTCTTCGAGGATCAATCTCGTGCCAAACATCTCTTAACCACAATTGGATTCAACCTAATACCTAGACTTTCCTTTTCAAGTTATGACTTGGGTCATTCCTGCCTCTTGCCATCTTAGAAGCCTGCCAAGACCCGCTCTTTGTTCGGAGCTCTCTGTCCCGGCGATCACTCACAGCCCTCATCGACATGGCCATTGCAGGTTGTCCCAAGTCATATATCTACAGAGAAAGTCCCGTTTCACACATCCCATACCATGCTTCATGACGGTTTATAAGTATCCTATCAACTTGTCCCATACCAAGCAACAGTTTATTAAGTCCAATAATGATAAACTCATGCGCACACCTTCCTCGACTTTCATTTTAATTCCACAAACACATTCGCGTCCTGATTGTCCTTGCCACTTGTCATATCAAAATCGCCTTCAAATCAATTCCTATCCATTGAAGAGTTCTAATTCCACCAATCAATTGCCTATATTCAACCATATACCTCAAGTGGAGTCACTAACTAAATCAAATCCATAAGCATTCGATCACAACTGGCCTTTAATCCAATATACCTTGTATACACCTCACCTCATTTCATCCAAGGCTAACAATAGCAATTGATAGCTAAATCATCAAGATATCACGCAATTCAAGCTTGAATCCACCAATACCAGTCGTCTCTTTATAACTCATACTCCCCAAGTTGGGTTATTGACAAACCACAATCATTATCATATAACCCAAGCGACCCTTCCTTCATAAGTTATTCTCTAGCAACCTCAAATCCAAGCTTATGACTTCTCAATTTCTATTCACTTCCTTGTGAGCCTTATTCATAAAATCACTCAAGATCATCCCTTAAATCGACACTAGGACCATTAGAATACTACACAAGTTCAAGCCTATAGTCCTTAAGATTCAGCAATCCATGTTTATCCCTCAAGGTCTCACTACCTAATTGTCCTTAAGTCATCGCTGCTTATCACTCCAAGTCTCAATCATATTGGATCGAGCTGACCTTACTTTGATACCAAGCAAACGGGGATGTCACACTCCGAACTTGTCAGGCACGCAAAATCCCACCAGGACCGTCTTGTCTATTGGTGGTACCTAAGATCCGTCTGTCAACAATTAATAACTTCTAAATGATACAAACATGCGGAAGTGATGAAACTTCTCCATTCAATTCGACCTTAAGATGACTCAGGACATAAGGTAAGTCTTCTTATAAACACCAACTACAGGTTCAGATGATACAACTCTAACTTCAAGGTAACATGAAATCTCTAAATTCACCAAAGTATAAATCTATTTCATATAATTACTTCTTCAAACACCGATCATTGACAAGCTCAAATTTCCATCACCTGGGACTTGAAAAAGTTAATCCCTCAACGGGGTGAGATATAAATCTCAGTAAGGTAGGTGTTAACCCTAGATTAGGCTAACCGTCCACTCAAGCAAATGCAATCACAAATAATTTGTACAAGTAATCACATAAGGTATTCAATTGTCAATAACCAACATACGGATGTCAAGTATGCAATCATGGCGTCATTGAACATCATTAGGATCAAACACACGTTGCCATGTCAAATCACAACTTCCACCCTTTTAGTCTGCCTCACTTTTATGCCCGCATTTAGAACGCCTCGGGCTCTTTCAGGCCCCGCACCTCGGGCACGAGCACGCGACTCCCTACAAGCAAACGAAACATCTCTCGTGGTCCCAAGATCCACAACTAAGTCGAGAGATATACTATATATACCAAGCACGCGGAAGCGGTAATAAAACAACTCCTCCGTACAGAATATAAAGTGGGATCTGGATAGCGTAAATACTGTCTTACATAACATCCATATGTTCATACCAATACATAAGCACTAAATCCGATAAGCAAGGGGGTAACGGGGCGAGTACACAAAGTTCATCAACGACATCCAAAAAAGAAACATGGTCGGGCTCGCCATCAAAAGATCAAGCTACAAACAGGGAGCTCCTCCTAAGAAGAACTGCTAGAGTCCCTAGTGTCCTTGGCATCCTCTATCGGCTCATACTCTAAGAAGGTCTCTAATCGAACCTCGATAGTATCCTCCACGGTCTCCTCAGCAGATGGCTCCGCGAGATCCTCCTCGGTCGCCTCCAGCACAATGACCTTGTCCTCCGTGTTCTCTATGGTCAGGGTCCTCTCCAGTCCAATCCTAGAGCCGGTAACCGACCCCTCAGCCTGGTCTAAGTTCCGAGTGGGGTGACATCAATTAGGGACGGCTCTCTGGGGCATCTCATGGGATTTCAGCGGCCCAGTCGACACATCCCAGACTCTCCTAAACTAGGCCTCATACCGATGAGGCTTCCAGCTCGTACTATCCTTGTCCACCCAGACAATAGTACATTTCTTTGCATAGATAGTTCCCTGCCCGTCAGGGAACTCGTCAAAATAAGTGGACATTTCCTTCGGGTCTCCAAAACGAATAGGCCACATCGTCAAGGCCTAGGATCTGTAAAAAGGAGGTCCCTAACGGGGTGAGATTCACATCTTAGTAAAAGAGTCCTAACTCTAGATTAGGCCGACCGTCCACTCAGGCAGTCACAGACCCTAATAATTCAAGCTCACAGGCGAACAAACAAGTACAATAAAAGATGACAATACACAGATGACAGGCATGCAGCTATGACATCATGCACACTCAGATGATTACGCACACCCGTCCAGCCACTTCACTACATCCACCATCTCCCGCCTACCTCATTCTCATGTCCGCGATTAGATCGCATCAAGGCTCGATCCGCGTAAACGTATTAGGCTGTCATTTACAACCCTCGTAAATGCATCAGATTTCAATGATACTCCAGGCTAGTCTACACCTCATATCTCCGTCTCGTGTAAACACATCAGGACCGTGGCCATCTTAATCCCGCGATTAGATCGCATCAGGGCCCCACTCAACCTCTACCCCACGCCTCAGTGCCTTAGGGTATCCACCACATCACCCCGCGTCTCACACGCATCAGGATCTCGTCTCGTCTCTGCCATGCCGCAATCACAATTCATGCACACTAGGCTAAGTGCAATTCATGCATAAACAATGCATTCATGGCATGCAAGATGATTCAATACACATTCACAAGTGACTAATTACGCAAGAGACAAGTATAAGCAAACATTAGGGTCACCTATACCCTCATAGCATAGACAAGGACCATTCATCCTAAGCTTCCTAAGATACCATCTCAATTCCATCTGACTCACCCAATTGAGTCCAATCTTCCTATCGTAAGTTTAGGATTCCCTTACCTTGAGTTTGATACCACAAAAACTCTCTTCTTGGGTCCTCAAAGATTCGACCTCCAATGGTCCAAGACCAATCTCACCGCGCAATCTAGAATTCCCAATCAATTCGTCAATTTCCTTTGTCCAATTTACTAATCCACGAACCATAAACCTCCATAACACAATTCTCATCATCTTAGCATATCTAAATCACCAATTTGAGGCTCAAAACCAAAAGCCATCAGCCTCCACAGATTCGGTCCTGCACAGAATCGAACCAGCTATTTTCGATTCTGTGCAAATCGAGCACAACCAGCCCTAAATCTCCATCAAATCCATCATCTAATCACTATCTTACCTCTTAACATGTCTATCTAAGGGTCTAAGGGTCTCACCGAGAGTGTGAGGTTGAGTCGTCACCAGAATCCCGACAAGAGTCGTCAGATCCTTCAAGGTCGCAGACAAGCAGATTTTATCCAAAGTTTACAAGACCCATTTGAGGTCAAAACTTCATCAAATCAAGCTCAACTTTTTACCAAGGATTGATATAAAAGTATCCTAGATCTCCATAAAATTTGGTAGCAATATTCCAACATTTCGATCTCCTAAGGGGTCAGAAACTTTACCTACCTCAGATTGAGTCCGATTCCGTCGGCTTCTGGAAAAAAGCTTGGCCAGAGCTCCTTGGTGGTCCAACCGACGTGCTTCCACTTCAAGGAGGTCGGCAAGAGGCTAAGCTAAGATGGTGTGATCGACCGGAGTCCAAGTGGTGGCCGAAAGGCGGCATCGACGGCGGCGAACATGAGGGGTCAGAAGCTGTCGCCGGCAACAGAGAAGAAGAAAGATGAAGAAGCTGTGGTCGTAGATTTGTGGGGGGTGTATGTTCAGTCAAGAGAAGAGAGAGAGAGAGAGAGAAAAGAGTCTATATACAAGGCTCAAGTCAAGGGGTTGAATGGTAGGTGGTCAATAGTGAACAGACCACTCTTTAGTCCATCCTTTGACACATGTCCAAGTGTCATTCAAGCTTGATCCAATGGCCACCATTCCTCCACTTTTTCGGCAGCCTTGGGAGTATATGAAGACCAAAATGCCCTTCCTTATTTGCATGGGCAAGGCTTAAGCTTTGAGGGGCAAAATGGTAATTTTTTCCCTGATGTCCGGAATGTCGTTTTTCTTGTTCCAATAACTTCGATAGGGCGACGGCCAATCCGAACATAAAGTTGAAATTCTTGATTCTCCATTTTCAATTTTCAAGACTCATTTCTGATTGCTTTCTTTATCAGACGTAGTTTCAGTCTATCCCGAACTTGCAGACTTTACGCGCATCGACCCTGTGATTCATATCACATTTAGCACTCATCAATTCATGGAGGCTTTGGTTGTCATGTAATTGTGAGGATCTATTACTAGTTTCTATGGTCTCAATCGTCACTGTCCGATTTAGAAAGATTTTGCAAATTATACATTAGTTAAGCGGCATCACCCGCGCACCAATCGTATAACACTAGTAATGCATCTCTTAATCGTCCTTAGATCGCCCTTTTTACTGTTCTAAATGTCCCCTCGACAATCCTTTTGGTTAAAACGTCATTTTCTATTCGAATTATCTAGATCCACGTACCTTGTCTCGCGTTAGCTTTTCCCTTTTGGTCAGTCTACTCAAATTGATCAGATTTGAGCGAGATACGACTGAAATACATCCCTAGATATACTTCTCATTAAAGAGTCTGAAATTGACTGAAAATCAGAATGTCACAGGCTCGGTCCGCGTAAACGCATCAGACCGTCTCATTGACAAACCCGCATAAACGCATCACTCTAGGCCCGTGTCAACACACATTAACTTCGTCCTGCGTTTCAACGCATCAGAATATTGGCCATTTCAACCCCGCGTCTCATACGCTTCAAGGTGCCATTCAATTCAAATCCCGCGTCTCATACGCTTCAAGGTGCCATTCAATTCAAACCCCGCGTCTCAGCGCCTCAAGGCATTCATCCACACAACCCCGCGTCTCATACGCCTCAAGATGTCATTTAATTCAAACTCCACGCCTCAACGCCTCAGGGTATCCAGTCACACAACCCCGCGTCTCAATGATCAGGTTATCACAACTTCTCAGACATACCAAATGCTCATTTCAGTTCATAGAACACAATCAATTGCAAACTCAAGAAACGAGCAATACATTAATGGCATGCGAGACAATTAAATTCGACATTCAAATGTGATAATCAATCAAGGCACGAGTATTGTCATACATTCAAGTCATCTATGTCTTTCTAGGACGTACATTGGACAATCACGATATAAACTCCCAAGAACCGATCAAATTCATACTCCTACCACCCAATCGAGTCCAATCCTTCTATCAAAAGTTTAGAACCCCTTACCTCAAGCTTAATGCAATGCAATTCCTCTTCCAAGCACCTCAAGGGTTCGGCCCTATTAGTCCAAGGACAACTCAACCGCGCAACCTAAGGAAATTTTATTCAATCGTCAATTTTTCTTGCTCAATTAGCCAATCCTTGGGACATAAACCTTATTGACATGTTCATCAACATCCTAGCATGTCTCAATGATGAATTTGAGACTCAATTCCAACATCCCCAACAAAGCCGGTATGCATAGAACCGAACTAGGCATTTTCAGTTATGTATATACCCCAACTAATCAGCCCTTAAACTACCTCAAATCCTCAATTTATTCACTAATCTACTTGCTAACATGTAGTTCTAAGGATTGGGGAGCCTCACCGAAAATCTACAGCCAAGGCAACGCCGAGAAGTCCTTGAATGGCGTCGGTCCTTCCCAATCTTCAACAGGTCAATTTTTGCCCTTCAAACACAAGACCCATTTGGAATCAAAACTCCATCAAATTCCTCCAAAATTTTTACCACAGCTCATCCAACTTTAATACTATAAGTGTAGAAGACCTCACTGAAGATTTGAAGCAATTTGAAGTACGGAAGATCCCGGAACAGGTCTTTCCCCAAATCGATCAAAATCTGACCTCGCCTAACTTTTGTCCACTCAAATTGAGCTTATAATATGTCTATGGAAAGATAAGACAATAACCTTTCATTTGGCCATGGTTTTACCTCTATACGATATCGAACGAAAAAGATATGACCAGAATAGTGGGACGGTCGGGACTGGTCTACTGGGAGCTCTCAGATTCAAAACTGACCAGCCTGACCTTTGCTCCTTCAAACTGCTCTATGGAATAAACGGTTGGGTGGATTTGGACCTATAATACCTTGTTGGAACGGTAAGACGATAAACTTTCCAATGGTAGGTGATACGCCTTAATCCGATGACGGAAGAAGAAGTTATGGCTAGAACAGTGGCCATGATCGAAAATGAGCGGGTAAGCAGAGTGAGCGAGCGAGAGAGAGAGAGAGAGAGAGAGAGAGAGTTTTGAGAGAAAATGGCAAGAGAGAAAGAGATGGCCAGCCAAAATGAGAGAGTAGAGAGAGAAAGTGATCTTCTTCTACATACCAAATGGTCAACATGAAGAATGGTAGGTAAAAGTGTTTATATCATCTCATGGTGTAATCCTTTGACACTTGTCCATGTATCAATCATTTGCTCATCCAATGGCTCTCATTTCTTCAAATTTTCAACAGCTATAAAGGGCTTCTTCAATGACCAAAATACCATTGTCCAATTAATAAGGCAAAGCTAAGGTTTGAGGGGCGAAATGATAATTTTACCTCCGATGTTCGGAACATCGTTTTTCTCATTTTAATTTTTTTCAATAAGGCAACGGCCAATCCAATTATAATATTGGAGTTCTTGATTCTCCATTTTCAAATTCAAAAACTCGTTTCTGAATCAATTCTCTATCAGACGTGGTTCTAGCCTATCTCGAACTGACGGGCGACTTTTGCAAACGTTAAGCATATCCACCCTGTCATTCTTATCGCAATTAGGGCTCGTCAATTCATGGCGACTTTTGTTGCCATGTAATTGTGGGGGTCTATCACTAGTTCCGACGGTCTTAATCGCTACTGTTTGATTTAGGAAAATTTTGCAAATTATATATTGGTTAAGCGGCATCACCTGCCCTTCAATCGTATAACGTTAGCAATGCATTCCTTAATCGTTCTTAGATCGGCCTTTTATAGCTCTAAATATCCCCTTGACAATCCTTATGGTCAAAACGTCATTCCCTATTCGAGTTTCCTAGGTCCACGTACCTTGTCTCGCGTTAACCTTTCCCTTTTGGTTAGTCAACTCTAGATTGATCAGATCCGAACGAGATATGACTGAAATACATCGTTAGATACATCTCTCATTAATGAGTCCGAAATGACAGGAAAATCAGAATGTCACACGTGAAGTATGCATCTGTAGCACAATTGAGAAGTGGATGTGGAATGTTTCATGGTTGTATAACTTGCCATCTTGTATCAAGTTATTCTTTCTCATTGTGCCTTTTGGTCTCGATGGGACAATAAAAAGGAAAAATAACTTGCTATAAATTTGATGAGAGAATGACGGTCCATGTGGGATACTCAAGGGAGAATGACTATTCTCTTTTTAGTGTCGCACATAGTAAGTCATTTTCTCTTTTGTGTCCCACGTTGAATAGGAGACAAGTATTTCATGAATATTTTTGGAAACATAAACACGTATGATAAAAAAGTGTTTCCAAAGTGTTACGAACGAGAACAAAAAAAAAACCTTGATTCTCTGTTCTTGGAATGCTTTTTAGAAACACATTTTGAACATTTTTTTAGAAATAATTAGGAGCAATTTGTTTAACACACTCTCTTCTCTTTTGTTCTTGCACGATATTTACACCTGATTTTAAACCATTTTATTTTAGAAAATGAATTAGAAATGCAAAAAAAAAAATTCATAAAATTACAAAATCAACCTTGGAAGCTTTGGCTTGGCCTAAGGAACTAATTTTGAACAAAAACTATTTTCATAAATTTTGACATTTTTGGGATTTATTTTAATTATAAAAATAAAATTAGGAAAAAATAGTATTCGCGGTAAAAAATATGCGCAAAAGTAGTCCATAATTTTATTTTATTTCCTTTTTCATTTTGACCTCTTAAATTTTTAAAAATTCAGTTTGGGACCACATTCCGCTTCATTAAACACAATCCTAAATTGACTAAGAAATTTCATTTTAGATCATTTTAGCGTTTTTATTTTTAGAGTCATGACATAAAAATTTGATGCTCTGCATTTCATTTTAGTCTTCATGTTTGAAAAAAATTGTATAAATTTTTTTATTTTAATCCCTAGTTTCACTCAAAGTGCAACTAATATTTTTTCTCAAGGTCCCCGTTTAAAGTAATCATATTTTTAACCACTTGAAACATTTATTTGTGACTCATAATTATAATTTTTCCTATCTATAGAAAACATATTTGATATTCTAGTTGTCCAATTCAAATTCATCTTTTCTTTCAGTTTTTTTATAGTTGATCTCTCAATATTATAATTTGATAAATCGTACATAAATTACTTATACATATTTTGGCCTAATTTGATTTAGTAAATTAAAAAGATAAAGACAAATTAGGCCCCTTAATTAAATGAAAAAACTAGGAATTTTTTTTTTGCAATTACCAAATGCATTTTTTTTATTCTGGGAATAGAAACTTTTTGCGGTTACCAAATGAGTTTTTATTTTTTTTCTGGGAATAATTTTTTTTGCTGTTACCAAACATGTTTCTGTTCCCAAAAAACATTGTCGGAAACAAAAACAGAAAAAAATATTTTTGTTCCAAAAGTTGTTCTGGGAATAGAAATGTTACCATACACAGCCTTACTTGACATAGGCACTTGGCGCACCCATGCTTTTCGTCAAGCTAATGTCTAACGATCCTTCAAGGAGATTAAAAATAAGTCTACATTAATGTTTAAGAAGTAAGCAAACAAATAGAAGATTTTTAGGCGGTCTAGTTCCCTCTTGGAAATGGGAATCAAAGCGACCATATTCGGTTCCCAATTTATGGAATCAGACCAAAGCATCTAGAAGACATACCAATTCGGCCGACTCAGACGGTTCTGATTCGATTGATCCATTATGCTCAACCCTAGCGTATATTACATTTATCTTGAACTATTTTTTTTTTTGTATCACACAAATCCTAAATTGGTACACTTGTACCATGGTTTGGGAGTAAATACGACACAAAGGTACCAGTTTCAATTTTTTTTTTTAATTTTTGCAGCACGCAAATTAGTTTGTAACAGATGTGGCACAAGTGCACTAATTTGGGATTTTTAAGCGTATCGACCAACAAAATTAAGATTTTCATTTTTTGGATCATCTCTAATCAATTAATTAAAAAAATAAAAATCAAGTTGCCATCAACAAAATCGGAGCATTAACGCAATCTCGCTAGAGGATATCTACCTTTGCCTGCAATCCATTGTCTCTATTGGGATCCGACGGTAGGCACCCGCCACCGCGAACCACATGGCACCAAACCAGGACAGGCACATTTCACCATGCCAAGGCATATTCTCTCTGACCCCAAACTTGCCACTTCCTCGACCTCTCAGAATCAGCTCCTATGAAGGCTGTTGTACCCTTCTGTTTTTTTCCAGACATTAACGCTGTCAAAACAGAGGCAAGACAAGAAAATTCAAAACGATGGGAGCCCGTAAAGTGCTGACGCGTTTGATCGCCATTCTCTGGCTCGCGCAGGCGGCGACGATAGCCGTGATAGGGCAGAGCGGCGGCGCGATACCCACCACCCTCGATGGTCCGTTCGAGCCCGTCACGCGCCGCTTCGACCCGTCCCTCCGCTTGGGCAGCGACGACTTGCCGATGGATCATCCGAGGCTCAAGAAGAACGTCACTTCCTCGTTCCCAGAGCAGATCTCGCTCGCGCTGTCCACCCATCCTAGCTCGATGTGGGTCTCTTGGATCACAGGTAATTAATTCCCTTCACAATCTTGTTGTTTTGTTAGGTTTGTAAAGTCAAGAGTGGTCAAGCTTGAGGTACATGCACAAGTTTCAAGTATGGTACTAACATAATTGGAATTAGGAATAAGTGTTAACTTTTTTTTTTATCATAGTGCATCCCATGCCTAATGGACTGTTGTGACGACCAAGTCGGAAATGCATTTCCACCTTATGCGGTGTTTTGCGTATGAATTCATCGACTACAGATGTGATCGGTGAAATAGATTTGTTTCTATGTGTTAGGAAGTGGAAATAGTTGTTGACGTCCGTCGGGTTAATGAGTTGATCTGTGTCTTTTAAGGGGATGCTCAGATTGGCAAGAATGTGACTCCGCTCGCTCCATCATCGGTAGCTAGCGAGGTTTGGTACGGTACGGTGAGTGGGAAGTACGCAAGCCAGCGAGATGGCAGGTCTTCTGTCTACAGTCAACTATACCCGTTCGAGGGGCTCTTGAATTACACATCCGGCATTATTCATCATGTTAGACTGGAAGGTAAACTGGTAATTGATGAAATGCGGCATAAGGTTCTCCATTTCTTCTTAATAACTTAAAGTTCATTCCTAACCCAGGGGGAAACATTATCTGAATTTTAGGCGCTTCATATATTAGTCGATTTCACTTTAAATTTACCCTCGCATCTGAAATTTTTGTATTCGGAACGGCATCATCTGCGATGGTCTAGGGGACTCTTTTCAACTAAGTTCAATTGGTAACTGCAGGTTGACGCTTTAAAGGGCATAAGAAGCTTCACTTGATAGACAGCTACTTTATCTGTAATAGCTTATTATGTTGCCTGTTATCATCAATTTGTGTAATTGGTTCATTCACTATGAGAAGTAAAAAACGTAATACTCGGATTGAATATGGCTATTGGTTCATTAACTATGAGATGAAATCTAACAGAGTAATTTTTTGGCAAAATGATTTTCTTCAAGCTCATAAGTGGTCTTCAGTACTCTGTCTCCCAGTGCTCGCTGCAATTTTTAGCTTGAAGAATCTGAAAAAGAAAAGGCACTTTTACTATTATAGTCCAATCACGTAGAATCCAATTGCTTAGAAGAGAGATTGATCTCTATGCTTATCAATTCACCCTCCACCAAACATGAAGTTTCTACCAAATTAACAGAGTGCTCATAACATTTTAAGTTACTAGTGCCTTGCCTGCTCTGCTGATTTTTTATTTTCCTTTGCAGGTCTTGAACCTGGTACCACTTATTATTTTAAGTGCGGGGACAGTTCTCTTCCAGCTATGAGCAATGAACTTTCCTTCAAGACCATGCCCTCATCCAGTCCAAATGCATATCCCGGTCGTATAGCAGTTATCGGAGATTTAGGTCTCACGAGCAATTCTTCGACAACCATAGATCACGTGATCAAGAATGATCCGGCCTTGGTTTTGATGGTTGGAGACTTGACTTATGCAAACCAGTATCTCACCACTGGGGGACAAGGCGCTTCGTGCTTCTCTTGTTCGTTCCCAAATGCACCCATTAGGGAGACATATCAACCTCGCTGGGATGGCTGGGGAAGGTAAACCCTCTGTGCCTTCACATCCTTTCACGGGTTCATTGTCATCAGACCAGTCGAATATTCTGTTGTGTATGCATTGAGTCATAAGATGATAAAAGTTTGTGATGCAAGCTTAAAATGAAGCATCTCCATCATGGTGCAAGTGCTAATAAATTTGAAGTTGGGAAGACCAAACATTGCTACACCGATATCAATACTGTGTCTAAGATGTAGGTCACACTTGATATGTTTGTATCAGCATTTCCTTCCTTGTCTCTTTTTATACTTGATGATTTGGTACGATCATCCGCATTGTATTTAGATTGAAGCAGACGTAGAATGGCAGGGATATTTTGGTATGGCCATCCATTATTTTGGTCTCTGCTACTGCACATAACAATGCTCTTGCGACTCCCTTGTTTGAATGCACCAATAACGAACTAATTTCAATTTCAGGTTCATGGAACCATTGACGTCGAGAGTGCCTATGATGGTCATAGAAGGCAACCACGAGATTGAACCCCAAGTTGATGGGATCACCTTCCAATCCTACCGAACGAGGTTTGCCGTTCCCTTGGAGGAGAGTCGTTCCAACAGCAGTTTCTACTACTCCTTCAATGCTGGAGGAGTACACTTTATTATGCTCGGAGCCTATGTCGACTACAACATGACTGGTACATGACTAAATCCTGTGTTGCACATCGCCACTTAGTCACAGTACGAAGAAGAGCCATGCACCCAGCTGATGGATGATTTATAACTTCCGTATCCTGACATTCGTTTGACATATTTTGCCCTTCCAGGCGCTCAGTATTCATGGCTGATGGATGACTTGCATCGGGTGGATCGCAGTTTGACCCCGTGGGTGGTTACTGCTTGGCATCCACCGTGGTACAATAGCTATAACTCCCATTATCAGGAATTTGAATGCATGAGGCAAGAAATGGAAGCTCTTCTTTATCAATACAAAGTCGATATTGTGTTCAATGGCCACGTAAGTTCATAACATGAGGAAGCTTAAAGTTTTCGCGCTTTGAAACTTTAAGCTTCTTTCCATTGTAATCTGTGCACTTATTGTCCTGCGTGAGGAGGAAAGAACTTATGACGATCATGACGGCGTTGCAATGCTTTCACCCCCAGTCATATTTTGGTATTTAGTCTGGGATAGGGATACCCATTTTAACTCTATAATCTTGAAGGTTACGACAAGGATGAACTAAAACCAGAGCTAGTGCATATGGTGCTCATATATGACTAGCAACATGTTCACTTTCTACTACCAGATCTTCTCAGATAACCCTGATATTAATATTTCACCATGATGCCCTTTCATTATGTGTCGCAATCTGCTAGCCCGAAGATTAGAAAATAAGGACATAGATCAAAATGGCAAGAGAGGAGAATTCGAGTCTTGGATTACGTTTATATAAAGTTCAAGCAGAAGAATCGACACTATGTGGACATACCACTACCTTCCTTCAATTAGTTAGTTGCATGATATGCAGGTTTTGGCTCGCAGGTGCATGCATATGAGAGGATGAACAGAGTCTACAACTATACACTGGACCCATGTGGTCCCGTATACATAACAATCGGGGATGGTGGCAATATCGAGAAGGTTGACGTCGAATTTGCAGATGACCCTGGAAAGTGTCCTAAACCTGAAGACAACAAACCTGAGTTCGGGGGGTTGTGTCCTCTGAATTTCTCATCTGGCCCCGCCAAAGGCAAATTCTGCTGGAGCAAGCAACCTGAGTGGAGTGCGTACAGAGAGAGCAGCTTCGGTCATGGAATACTCGAGGTGTTGTTGTCAAATGTTAGGGCATGCACCTTTTTCACACTTAGTTTATGTAAAACATTGTGGGCAGGCCATATTGTAGATGCCACAGCGATTTTTACTTAGCTTGGCTCAAGTTTGCTGCAGTAAGTGACCCTTGCGATGTTAAACATGCTTCCTTAGCTGAACAGATACCGTAATCCTTGTCTCCTCACCATCTGAAGCATCTCTTCCTATGAACTCCATATCTAACAACAATAATCTGAGTGTAAGTTTGAATCAGAGCAGTTGGATTAGACGATCTAAGTGCCCTTTTTCTTCTTTTAGTTGAGAGAAATTTATCTCAGGTTGAATCAGTTGACGGGTACTTGATTCTGGAGAATGAGCGGTATGAATTGCAAATGTTCATCTCACTTTTCTTTGACCGCACCTTGCTAACATCGTACTTCAACTTAGCAAATTTTGCTATATTTCCTCTGCAGCTTGTGAATTCAACGTATGCATTATGGACTTGGCATAGGAATCAGGATGCCTACAAGGAAGACAAACCGGGTGATCAGATATTCATCGTGCGACAGCCTGGATTATGTTCTCCAACCACAAAAGTAATTCTCTAAACCATAGTTTCATCGTTTAAATATATCTTTCTGTCATGAAATTTATTGCATCTCTAGTTCCATTTGTAATTCAACATTAGGGCCTTTCACTTCTTTATTCCTTTTGCAACATCTCATACACAGCCAACTGTATTCGATTCTGCAGAGTTTCATTTCTTGAAGATCTTTGAATGTTCATAGTACGATTAAATTGGAAGACGAGAGTAACAGCACACAGTGAATTCAATTTGTTCCTTTTTTTTTTTTGTCCTTTTGTGATAGGAAACTAGCGATCCTCCTGAAGGCGCTCAAGCGTCGGGACCCGCGTCCCCATCATCTACTGGCATTCTGTCATACAAAATGATGTGGCTGATGGGCTTGCTTCTTGCTTCGTTTGGCATTTTCGCGAGACGACCGTCTTCACAAGCGTGGATCTTTTAAATTTCGTTTTACAATTATCTCGAACAGATTGAGAAAGTTCTTGTGCATAACTTCATATGGGAATGCTGGAACATAGTATTTGCATGAATAATCTGTTCACCGAATTGCTCAGGGAGTCAAGGTAAAAATCAAACTTGTGCGTACACAATTTACACGTTTACTTGAATATAGATTCCACTTTTTCTTCTGTTTTGTTGGCATTCATGAAGTCACATAAAATGTAAATCTGACATGAGTGCTGAACAGACTGTCCATATTGCATTCAAGAACACTGTGTATTACCTTTGGAGTCTGAGGGTGGGCTATCTAATAGAATAATTCTATAGTCGTCCTTTGATTTTATTTTTATTCTGTTCTTCTGGCGCAGTCGTCTCTTGATTTGAGTCGTGTGAATTTTGCATGAGGCCATTTCGTGGTACTTAAGAATCGATAACTATAAAAATATAAGAAAACCGGTCAACAAACACTGTGTGAAGCACAAGCCACCAACGCACGAGCCAAAGCTCTGACAACTTAACCTAGGCATGAGTAGCTGCTATGCGAGATCACCCGACAGTAGCCATCCAAAGACAACATCTTTACACTCCTAAGTTGGAGAAAATGTTTTTCTTCCCTTTTACCTGAGAATAACCTCAAACTTCTATGTTCCAAAGTTTACATGAAGTAGTTTAAGGACTTGCTCGGGTTTAGAATCGATAATTATAAAATATAAGAAGGTTGGGTAAGATATCACTTTGTGATCGGGCCATATGATCGCAAAGCTCTATTCTCTTCCCCTTCACCCGTACTTTATTGTTTACATTATTTAGAATAAAAAAAGCTTAATTATCCGTCATTGATGTTAGATATTAAAATTAAAATGGATTCATGAAATGTATAAAAAGGTCGTTACCAATTAATCACATATGGTTGGCAAATATGTAATCACATAACTATAAATGTGCACAAATAAAAAGCCTAAATTGATAGCCGTTAACTTCTACAATAATTTAGTAGGGAGTTTGATTTTCCACTTAACTCAATTCTCCTTCCATTATTTGGAGTCCATTTGAACTTTAACTTTGAAAGCATAAGTCGTTGAACAAAGAATGAAAAATGAAAGCTTTTGAACTTCTCTTTTATCTTCGACCAAAAAAAAAAAATCACTTCTATCTATTTCTCAAAATCAAATTCAAATTAAGCGTAATTTTAGATGAATTATTGTCTTTTTATTTTCTTATAAATGTATTTCACATGGATATGAGCTATATATCTTTAAATAAGTCAATTTTTAAATAAGGGATAATGACACAAATAGTCCCTAAACTTTCATCTAATGTATAATATATTCTTTAAACTATTAATTTGCTCAATATGGTCCATAAACTTTATCCTAATGTGCAATGTGATCCTTAAACTTTTAATTTGACTAATATAATCCCTAAACTTTTGGACCATGTTTAACTTAATCCCTGACTTATAGCAAAATGTTCAATGTAGTCCTTCCATTAATCCAAGTTTTGGGATGACTTTGAACATTTTCTTATAATTCAAAGATTAAGTTGAATATGTTCTAAAAGTTCTAAAACCACATTGAACAAATCGAAATTTTATGAATCATTTTGCACATTGGGTTAAAATTCAGAGACTATATTGATCAATTAAATGTTTAGGGTTTACATTGTACATTAGGCCAAAATTCAGAAACCATTTGTGTCATTTTCTCTTAAAATGAGAGTGTAAAAATCATCGTAATGTAAAAACGTGTACTCCAAATAAATCAAGTTGTAGATTTATTTTGTTAATTTTTTGCTGAATTAAGTAGACTACATCGTTTATTTCAATCTTATATTTGGCTGAATGAAGGAAACTATATCATTTAAATACGAGTTGTATCATTGAAGCATGTATTTTCTTTACAGTTTGATAAGTTTAATTGAATAGTATAAATTACGTGATTAATTTCATTGTTATATCATTCAAACACAAAACTATATAGCTGAAGAATATATCAAAAGAATATTGTTGACACTAAATAATAAACATAAGTACCGAGCAGGCATCAAGTTCATTAATTCTCGATTTGATCCCAATTCGGTAAAATGAAGAATGGCAAATGACTTACTGAAGATCGACAAGTTGGCCATGGCACATTGAGAACTGGAAGAACCCGATATTCAAGAAGTAGACAGTAAGGATATTCGTTCCCGAAGTTTGGTAAGTAGTCATGAATCAGTAACTTTTCAAAAACCACAAAAAAAAAAAAAAACCAATGAAGAAGGGTCGCGAACATAAAAGGCAATGGATCAACTAAGTTAGTCACTTCAGTGAGCGAAAGTAATGGGCATGGGCACAGTATGGGAAGTTACTCAAAAAGTTCAAATTCAAGGTCATTGTAGTAGTTAAAGATCAATTTTTGCTGACAAAAGCAATGAAGATACATCAATTGAAAATACAAAGATAGCTGTCTGTTGCAAAGTGCAAGGAGATACAAACATTCAATTTCCTTTGCAACTTAGCTTTCGTCGTACTTTAAATTTCCTACACTTTCAATTTCTGCAAACCAGATTCATTCCAAGGCTTTTACCGCTTTCCTATGAGTATTATAATGCAACTTAGATCCTTTATTGATCTCAAATCTATTTACAATCCATCCATTTCCATCCATTTTCAAATCCCACTCATTGTGCTTTGTTCTTTGCTAGAAATTTCTTTGACGATTAAGCGACAGACCTTTACAATAAAAATCAAAATACGAATTTTGGTGAAAGATAGTCCTTGTTATAAAACACGCGGACAAATGTGTTGAAAACAAATTGTGTCCTTTAAAAACATATTTCAGATACTTCCTGCTTATCTATTTCTTTGAGATTTAAAATCAATGACAAATCGATGTTTGAGGATGATAAATTAATGAAAATATAATTGGCAGGGGACAAATTGTCAACGAGACGTATTCATGCCATGTGTTGCTCCTTTTCCAACTTTTGTAGATAATCGGATGCGATCAAATCTTCAGCCCTCATCCAACTCACTGCTTGCCCAAGTCTGTCCATCGTTTGAATCGTTAACTTGTACCCATCTCAACTTTTGTAGATAATCGGTTGCTAAAATTTAGGGTTAACACGTGTTTGATTGATGTTGGTGGGACTGAACTTTTATTATTCTACCAACGTAAGGTTTCGAGTTTGATATTTAATAATTTTGATTGTCAACAAGCTCGAACAATTGCGTAAAAAAACAAAAAGCTCGAACAATAGTAGTTTGTGAAAGTGAGTTAAAAAAGGAAAATAATCAGTCAAAACATAGTAGGTGATGGAAAATCTACATAACACTTAAAAAAAATATAAGGGATGAAATGAAAAAAAAAATTAAAAAGAAAAACTTGTGTACCGAATGGAAAGTTACTAATTGACGATACAAACAGGGAACCATTATATAAGTTAGTAGGCTGGTTTGATGGTATATAGGTACTTTTTTTTGGTCAAAATATAGATATTTACTATGACAGTTTCATATCTACCACATTACTCAATGAGTGTTATTTAGTATATTTAGGCTTCGTTTATTTTGCAAAAAAAAAATGAATGATCTAAAAATATTTTATAGTCGCTTGTATCACGTAAAATAATTAGATGATGAAAATAATCTCATTATCAATACCAATTTATATTTAAATACTTTCAATGAATATGAAAATACTTTTTATTTGTTTATTTTGTAAGCAATATAAATGATGTTTTTAGAAAATGTTTTCAAATTATTTACTTTTTGCAAAAGAAATGAAGTTTCGGCATTACTCCAAAATAAGAAGAAAAGGCACGTCCTAATAGTACAAAGAACTACGACCACCTAATCGGAGGCCGCGTCCCACCCCCCGTAGTGATTGCGAAGGTGGTAGAGAGACTAGTGTTCCGTGCGGTGTCTATCCAGGCCCAGATGATGATATGTCGGACCTATTATAATTTTATTTAGAAAAAATTACTAAAAAAATCTTCAACTTATTGTAATTGTGACAATTCAAATTTATTTATTTTTGTTAATTCAGCTCTAAATATTTTGCAATATTGTCAATTTAGTCCATCATGCCAAATTTGACTAGCTAATCCGGCGCTAGCAGTGCGAAGACATAATATTTTAATATATTTTTTTGACTTTTATATGTTCTTTTTCCTTTTTTCTTCTCTCTAGTTCTTCTTCCTCTGGCACGCGAATGGCCACAGACAATTAAAGACGAGGTCAACCTCGCCAACCTCAAGTAAAGCTCACCACCATCAGCCCTTGAGGAGGGCAAGCCTCACCGTCGCTAGGTGAGTTCGGCCTCACCAACCCAGATCTAGTGAGGTCTCAACTGGCCTCGTCTGACGACGGCGAGGTCACCCCAAATGTCATTTGGTAAGTCATTGTTGCCTTGTGTATACCTTGGTGCTCCTAGCAAATTGTGGGTCTGCGCTCCTGGTAAATTGAGGTTAGACCAGATTGTCTTCATTTAAGTTGGTAAGTCATTGTTACCTTCTATATACACCATGGAGCTCCTAGTAGATTGTGGGTCAGAGTCAAATTGAGGACGGACCAGATCTGGACCTCGCTGCCACCGGGGAGGCTAGCCGAGATCTTGCTTGGGGTCCTAATTAAGAACATAAAGGGTCTTGTAACAATCATATCAACCAAACCATCCGGAGCATGAAAAAGAAGCTTCTTTCGACCTGAGAAAATAATGTAGCATAATAAAAGAAATGCAGTATGATTCATATCAGAATAAAATGAGGTTTCATGAGCTGATAAAATATTGCAATGACCTTTTTAAACTCAGACTAGGATCAAAATTTTCTTGAAGGGGAGCCTCAACAACATTGCTGATATAAGTTCCAAGGGCATAAACACAGTGAAACAAAATCACCCAAAAAATTAACCCAGGTAGCACTAAAGGTTTGCATGAGAATTCCGGACAGCAATAGTCGATAAAGAAGGATGATCACTAAGCTTGGAATTTAAAAGAGAAGCAACGAGGTGCCAATGTGGTGGAAGGGTAAGTTGCACTTTACGGTGAAATGAGGTTTCTAATTTTCTGCCAACTTTCTCGAGACAAGTACACTACAAGTGTATAACTTGAATACAGTGCTCACTTGAGTGCCATAACTTTTATTCGCTCATTTGAGCGTTGCAACTTTTAAAAATCAATCATTTGAGTGTCGTCGGTGATTTTGCTTGTCAAAAAGTCTGACATGGCATCATCGATATGATTTTTTTTTTTAGTTTTTTACTAATTTTTGGAATTTAATTATTATTATTATTTTATTTTCCTTTTTAATATATATATATATATATATATATATATATATTTACATTGGCTGGTGAGGGTCACCGGTGACCCTTGCTGACTACGAATTTATTATCAAGGGGTGAGGGCTACCTTGCCCTCGGCCAACGGGGCTGCGACGGCCATGGGTGAGGGCTGTCACGGCCTCACCGGCCATGGGTGAAGGCACAAAGGCCCTCGCCAAATCTGGGCCTGGAAGTATCGCGGGCAGTGGCGTGAGGCCCCTTGCCTATGCCGTCGAGGCCCCAAGGCCAAGGACGACGCAATCCTCGACCCTCAGCAACGAAAATAAAAAAAAAGAAAAAGAAAAATATAAAATACAACATCAACAACACCTTTATCGAAAACTAGTTGGGATCGGCGGTGGATGAACCCCAAAGATTCATAAAAAAAAAAATCAATCGATGGAAAAAAGAAAAATGTGTAAAAATAAGTAAACAAATATATATACACACATACTACTCCACAATACTAATAGCCTTCATCCACTCCATCCTAAAATAAATCGTATGTCAATCTATTTCTCACTCCATTAAATCTTATTTTACTACTTTCCCCCAAGTAAGTTTCGGTCATCTCTTTCTTTCTTCGTGTTATGCTCTCGATAGCAAACTTCTATTCGTACCGGAGCATCTAGGGCCTTCGGAAAATATGCCAAAACTATCTCAATTTATGTTCTCTTATCTTTTCTGCCATCAGTTATACTCCAACTTTTGGTCGAATATCTTCATTCCTTATCTTATTCGTCCTTTTTTGACCACACATTTACCTTAATATCCTCATTTCTGTTACTCCCATTTTGTGCTCATATTTACTCTGTGCTGGCCAACATTCAGCTCCGTATAGTATGGCAGGTCTTACTACTGTTCTACAAAATTTTCCTTTTAACTTAAGGGGAATTTTGTGGTCATACAAAAATCCTGATGCACTACGCCATTTCATACAATCTGCTTTGATTTTATGCCTTATATCATCATCAATCTCTCTCTCCTTTTGCGATATTAATCCTAGATAACTAAAGTATCTTTCTTGGGTACCTCATGTCCGAGCATATTTATAGATTCTTGATTCCCTCTTCCTACCGTGTCAAACTCACATTTGAAGTATTACGTCTTACTTTTACTTAACGTAAGTTCTTTAGACTCCAACATGCTTCTCCACAATTCTAACTTAGCATTAACCTCAGCCCTAGTCTCATCAATAAGCACAATATCGTCTGCAAATAGCATATATCACGACACCTCATTTTGAATATCTTTTGTTAGCTCATTTACAACCAGGGCAAAAAGGTAAGGGCTCAAAGCAGAACCTTGGTGTAAGTCTATTGTGATTGAAAAATAACTGTGTGACGGAAAAATTAATAAAAAAACCATGTAGGATGATTTTTCGAAAGTGGCGCTCAAGTGATTAGTTTGCTCCGATTTGGCACTCAAGGGTGCCCATGGTAACTCTTAGCTTCACAAGCAGAAGTTGATTTTTCTACTTCTGTTCTAGAATGACATCTTATTTAACGGTTGAAATTTTTTACTTTTGAAACATTATTAATAAAATCTTCGGCATCGGTGCCCAGCGACCAGCAGCGGCGGTGGTGGGTGGGCGATGGTCGATGTGGTTGAAGAAGTGATTCTGGAGCTGAGAAGTCAAAATTTTTTACTTCTCAAAATTGGCCAAAAATCAAACCAGAAGTTGAAAATCCTACCATAAGATAAAAATCCTGCCAAAAGTCAATTTTTTTACCAAACGAATTTATACTTTAACAGGATTTTTATCAAACGGATTTCTCCACTAGATTGATTTTCGGTAGAGAAGTCGATAAGGGGAAGTGTTATCATGCAGCCCCAAATGAGCGGAAAAAAACTTATGGCACAAGTAAGCGCCGTACATAAGTCATGGCACTTGCGGTGTACATATCCCTAGCTTTCCATGTCTAGTGACTTTGAGAACCCTCTTCGGAATCCAAATGAGGCATTGAAAGCTAACAAAGAGGAACATCTCTCCTTTTCGTTCTTTTTATATTTTCCTCTCTTTACAAGGATAGAAGGCCACGTCGTTGATGTTTTTATTCTTGACCTAAATGACTAAAAGGGTTCATTAAACTTTGTTGCATTTAAAGATCATGCAGAAAAATGCAACTCCTGATTCTCAAAAGCTACAGCAGTTTTTGGACTATAAAGCAGAAAGAACTACCACACTTTTCAAGCAGCTCAATATTTGGGAAAACGACTTCTTACTTCATTGCTGATGAGGTACTACCTTAGGAAATCATCACATTGGCTCCATCTTCCTCTGCATCAGTAAATCCGCTGAAAATATACTAACTTTGATACTCCATCAATTACTCTTGTTAATCTCTACACATCCAAAAAGAGTGCGTAGACTCGCGTGATGTCCAAAACCTCCATAATTTTCCCTTCCGCTTTTGGCATTTAATAAAACAACAGCCGTAATGAGATGGGCAGCATATATCAACAATGTATCCACTCCAATCTTTGTCAAACAAGAGTTTTGCCTCTTCAGACGTTTCGACATCCTCCTCTCGGCACCTGCTTTCTATAATCTTGCGGATTTCATCTTCAGTATAAGGCTTAGTAGCGAGGATAAGAAGACGGTCCAGAAGGTCAATGGGACTGTTGGACTGTTGGACCTACTGCTAATATATTCTTATTGCATATGGCATGTCAAAAGTGTGCTAGCTTCTCGTTCTTTGGACTAGCATGGAGTTATGGTACAGCCTGAGGCGCCTACTATTGCCACCACGTACTCCTAGCTACTGAAGTTCAGGTCAACAGCTTTGACAACTGTCATGGGATATATAGTCCACACAAACTCTCTTATCCAGTAATACCCAACATTTCAGCGTCAGGCGTTAAGAAAAGCGTAGACTAATTCAAAATGGCTTTGTTGTCATGCATATGCTAATGAGATTGTCGACTGTGATATATATGCGGCATTGTGATAGTCACGTTGTTGTTGGACTCCCAAACATAACTTTTGGCATAGATTCTTTATTTTCTTTTGAAATGCTTTGTTTTGATTGTGGTCCTTCTTGATCGTCATTTGTGTCTACTATTCATATTTGATTTCAAGCATTGAAACAGTCTAATATAAGTTATGTGAGAAGGAATACGCTTCATTTCTTCCTGTGATTGAAGGATTGAAGATAAAGCAAGCCGCAGAGTGGGCTCAAGATGTTCCAAGGCTGGTTGAATATCGTGTTTTCCAGACAGAGGAAGTGTGGGAGCTCCTGAAGTCTGGAAGTCAAGCTAGATCAGTCGCAAGTGCTGTTGGTCTCACTGGTGATTTTTCTAGTTTATGCCTATCCTAGATTATGTTTCACATAATTCAACTGCTGGATGTGTGCTGTTTTATCTCATGCGAAAAAATACTGCGATCCATAATGATATACTATGGCACTAGCATATGGTATAAGCAGATGGTATGGGACAGCATTCAGAACCTCTGGATGTTTCACCTTCTGTCAACTTATGTTGCTGCTTCTGAACTATTCTTTTTTAACATGTGGAAAAACTAAAGCATGATGATAAAGAAACGAAAAAGTTTCAAGACAATTTTTAGTTATTGCAGTTCAGGCGTGCTGGGAGAGTGTACTTGCAGTTGCAGAAGCCTTTAAGAAAGGGTTAGATATGTACTTGGATTTTCTCCATTAGTTTGTTTTTTTATCCTTCATACGCAAGTCCGTTTGAGTATATTATGTTAAGGGAGTTACATTTGACATTACATATGGTATGAGGAAAAACAATTTTTCCCAGTCTGCCTTCGCGGTCCTCTAGAAATAAGTGTATCTTAAAGTCAATTGTGTTCCTATGCCTAGGGTTTTTCATCAGGCCCATCGTCTGTTGCGCTCTTTAAACGCCACTTTTTCCCCCATTTTCCTTTAAGATACATAAGGGTACAATGGTCAAATGCGGTAGGTAAATGGCTTCTGAGATATAGAAACAGAGATCTCGTGGTTGAAATTTTAGGATCTCTTTCTTCCTCTCTTCATTTCCTCTCTATTTCTCCTCTCATGCTTCTTCTCTCTTTGCTATCTACTGTAGATTCTCTAATCAGATTTGTGACAGTAATAATTAGTCGTGCGAGCTAATTGAGAAGGGACAATTAGCTACTTTATCACAAGTACCGCCAAGTGTATAGCTGAGATTCTTTAGAGCGAAAAAATATAAAAATAGGAATAATTGGTAATAATAATTGGCCTGGGTTCTTGTAAATGAGCTGTGCGACATATTTCTAGCAATTCATTAATGGCAGTGTGTTTTTAGTGATATTTCAAGTTCAACTGAACCTTGTGTATTACCTGAAATAAAATCAATGCAGGATATTGCAGCAATGATGTGGGCTCAGGAGGCTGATCCAACTAATTTGGAAGTGCTTCTTTCCCTGGTGTCAGTCACAGAAATGGTAGGTGCAAAGTTGATAGCAAAAGTTACCTCACAAACCAGTATGCATTTTTATGCTAGTTTTAGCATTGGCAGGATTCATCGGCTAATGAATTACATATTTAAGATTCTGCTTTTTTCCTGGTACTTAGCAGCGCTGATGAAGCTATTTACAAGCTCCTCGAACTTGAATTATTTGTTATTGCTCAAATCTGTCTTATCCGATGCTTAACACTAGCATTATTCTTCACCTGTTCAAGTCAAGTCTATCAGCTCCTAAGCGTCTTAGAGTTGTTGAGAAACATATATGTAGCATGTTTACATACTTTAGAACATTGAAATTTAAGCTATATAGTAGTCCTCATTTAATAATTTCAGTGCAAGCTTGAGCACATTTTAACTTGAGTCTACAAGATGATTCCAGATATTTGAGTCAAGCTGAGTTTTGTTTATAAGAAGTGTTTCACTAGTTGAGGTTTCGTTTGAAAATTCTAGCAGCCTGTGTTTGGATTTCTCCCTCTCTCTCTCTCTCTCTCTCTCTCTCTCCGTGGTGTCCAGCATATGTAATGCAAGTTTTGGCTAGAAAGAGCAGTAACTACTAATTTTGATGATTACTTTCTGGTTTCGGTCTTTTTGTCTTTGAGGTGCTTAAAAGGAGTTGGTAGTAATGAAATAATGATTGTCATTTGGGATAGGGAAATGCGTAGGTACTTACTACATTTAATGACGGACGTTGCTACTTACAATGGCTTGAGCAAAATATCATCTTTAGATAAAATAAGAATCTTTTCAAATCGTTCAAAATATCTTTTGACACTCAGTTTCAAATCCACCAAACTACCATCCCCAACATGAATCTTGAGTTTGTTGCTGAAAATTCTGTCCTCGGTCGTGGAAGCTCTGGTGAGTGATCCCACATGTTGAATTGGATCTCTTTGCCCTTTGAATAATTAGTTTGTTCTTTTCCTTTCTGTTGTGGTTCTGGTAAGCTTTTAATTGATACAAGTTTGCTTTCTATACCTTTAAGAAAAGAAAACTTCTACCACATTTACTTTGTCCTCAGGGTTTTAACTTAGTTCATTTGCTAATTTTGATAATGCTTTACAGGTTTTCATGCTTTTGCCACTTCGTAGCACTGCATTCCCACTTGCTGAAAGAGGCTAATGCAGTTGGCACCTTCAAATCAGGTACAATTTAAGTTTGCTTGTTAGAGTCGTTGACCTAGTGTTGAAAATTCTAGAAATGATTTTGCCGCATTGTATCTTAGAGGTGCTGAAAACTTCAACCATTTGGTCAATATATCAAAATATCCATTTTTGAAGCCCAATACCCTAAAAAAACCTCAAACTTTAGCGTTTGTGACAATTATATTCATCAAAAAATTTGTCTTATAAAAAACCTCTAATTTTACTTTTATTCTAATTTTACCGGCCTAGTACAAAAAAAAAAAAACCCTCAATTGTCCCATATTATATTAAAAAAAATTTATCCCTTAAAAGGCATTATCTTTTACTTTTGTCTCAATTTTACCTCGTACTTTAATGCACCAACGTTTTGTCTTCATTGAATTTTCATCACCAGTTGACAATTACTATGCTAGCTTGAAATACCCAAACTATTTTTATATTTAGGCAACAGCTATCGAGATATACTAAATTGCAGCAAGAGGTCCTCTTATCACGAGAGCTACGGTGAAGGTTCAAGTACCATGGACTCATACAACATTGCATTCTCTGCGTGCCCACCTTCCCTGTACTCGATATTTTAGCCTTCCTTTATTGAGAAACCGGTCTCCTTTCCCTTTCAAGTCTTTTGGTGGCATTATAACTCATACAGTTCATGGGATAAGTTTGACAGTTGAATCACATATTCAGAACAAAAGATTTCGTCAATTGAAATGATGCAATAATGGCCAAACAACGATAAAACAGCGATGAAATACTTTCTGGTAGTGAATTCCTTGATTGGGGCTTCACACGTTCCAAGGTACAAAAAGAAATGGCACTTCCGCTTTGCATGTTTTAGATCTAGTTATTTATAGATTTTGAATGGTGAGGGGAAGGTAATTGCTTTTTGATTTCTGTTCTTCCTTAAATATATGCAAGAGAATTCAAAGGATGTCATAACTTCGTGCGACCCAATGATTTGATATGGGAACTCTGCCCTTGGATTTGGTTGTTCAGATATAAAGGAACATTAAAGATTTCTTTTATGGGGGGCACTCATTTGAGTAGTATAGTAGACATGCTGTGTCAAAATTTGTGTTTGTATGCCAAATGTGTCTGATAAATCTGAGGAATCTCTCTTTAGCTGTTACACATGTTTTGGTTGAGATTAGGAGTACTAGGCTATGAAGGCAGTGTGTCCTGCTTCTTTGTCTGAATTAGACAATGATGAATGCACTAAGAATTGGAGTAAATTTATTTGCTAGAAAGAGTATGATTGTCCTTTGATGATCCGGTTCAAGTCAATGGGGGTGATACACTGACTGCTGAGTCCGGATCTTGAAGCTGAGTTATTGCTTCCCTAATATCAATGAAGAGTTACTCTCATCTTCAGTCGACTCTTGTTAAAGAAGAAGTGAGTTTTACCGTGTGAATGTGCAATTGAGTACTTTTTGGCTGTCGTATTGGTTTGACTTTTATGAAGTTCCGTAAAGCTATTTGTGAAATGTTCAATGAATCTAATATTTCCTACTGAGTTGCCTCTCTTGTTTTGGGATGTGTAGTGATTTACCAAGCTGTGTATTATTGTATTGCGAGTTGCTGGATTTTTAAGAGTAGCTGTATTTTTTGAATTCCGGCTTCCATTTACAATTTGTTTCAATTGTATAGGCTAAGGAAATTGGAAAGGCAAGCTATGCTGGACATCTTCAGTGTGTGATGAATATGTGCCCGTGGTTGATAAGGCAGTTGATGCTGGTTGGAAGAAGCAATCAACCCTTCCGAGGCCTTTTGCTTCCAAAGAAAAGGGAGCAAACCAGAAAAGAAGTGAATTTTTCACTAAACATAACAAGAGTACCATTTTACTAGCAATAGCTCTGCTTCCGAGGCACCAACAAGGAAAACAGCCGCACTAAGCAATTCCTCTTTCTCATCGGGCATTTCAGATGGCTCCCACCCTTTTCCTCTAGCTCAACCCGTCGTTTCAGTACAATGGAGGGGAGATCGGCCTCAGTACATGCCCAGCAGGCGATGGGTGACAGAATTCTTCCTTCTGAATACTATCAGGAGCAAATTCAGAAATATTCTGATCAACATTTACTAAAAAGGTGTGCAATTGATTGGAGGAAAGCAGACAGATTCATGAAGAAGGCCATAACAGCAAATAAATCTGAGCATCAAGTACTTCTAGTCTCTTTGCAGGGTCTGCATGGGCTACAGTACCTGGATCATGGGTAATTCAAATCATTTACTTAATTTTATTAAACGAAACCCTAAAATGCTGGGCAGAGAAGTGATTGTAAATCAGAGATTGGCCAGCATTATTAACAGCAATGCATGCTCAAAATGCTAATGTTAAAAACTTCGAAGAATTCACAAACTGCCCAGCCGTAAGTCCGCAACTACAATCGTAGACTTGCACCATTTGTCTATGTTTGCGTTAAGCTAGACCAATTTTGAGTCTATACGTGAGCTTTCCATTTGTATGTTTAGAGGGGTTATATTCTTCGGTTTTTGCAACATAAGATCACTTTGGGATTGTGAGTTGTTTAGGATGCTTTAGTTATGAAAACGTTTCTTCGAGGTTAGAGTGTATTTTGATCTTGTAATGGGTTTATTGGTGGAGACTCATTTGAGGCTTTCCAACAGTCGATGTCGGGACTATAAATCCACTTGGGAATTTGGGATTATTTTGATCCATAGATGTAAAATGGGGTTAATGGAGACTAATTTGAGGCTTGGTAAGTGTTGATTTAGGGAGTGTACATCCGCTTTGGATTATAATCGGGGTTCTACTATGAATTCGTTGTTCGGTGTTAATCATGTCATTTTAGACTAATTTCGAGTTTATTTAGGAGGTTCTTATTTTTTTGGTGGGGGGGGGGGGGGGTTGGGGGTTATAATCGATGTTTTTCTTCCTTTGAAAGTAAGAAGCCATTTGGAGATTGTGAGTTGCTAAGGTCTTTTTTTTTTTTTTTGTTAATATCACCCAAAACCCCAAACTGGTATACCCGTGACAATTTTTTTATTGCCATGATAAATCCCAAACAGTTACACCTATGATAAATTTATCCCAAACTGGTAAAATTATGAAAAATTTACCCTCCATTAGTTTTCATTAAATTTTATCATCAAATTAATGAGTTGGATATTGTTGGGTGTACACGTTACCTTATGTTTGCTATAGATTGATTAATTTGAAATATTTCGTGGTATTAACTCAATTTAATGAAAATTAACATTTATCATATGTGTATCAGTTTGGGATTTTTTATGATAAAAAAATTAATTTGGGATGAATTTATCATAGTTGTACCAGTTTAGATATTTGGTGGTAAAAAAAATAGTTTAGGGTAAATTTATCACAAATGTACCAGTTTGAAATTTTTTGTGGTGAAAAAAATAGCTTGAGATAAATTTATAAAAAGTATACCAGTTTGAGGTTTTTCATAGTATTAACATTTATTTTTACCCATCTATGGGTAGCTTAGTTGATAAGGGTGCACTTGGGATTGTGTGGTTAGGGGTACTAGTTTCAGGTTCGATTCCCTAAATGAGCACCTGTGATTTAAGTGGGAGGCCATAGCGGTAGATTGCTGTGTTATTCTCCTCCGAGGAATAGTCGAGGTGCGCGCAAGCTAACCCGGACACCTTGATTATAAAAAAAAATTAGGGAAAATTCTAACTAATAAGAGCATTCAATGCCTTCCTTATTTCAAATAAGGGCATAATCAAAAAGTATTTTCATTATTTATTTCTTTTCTTTATTCTTTTTCACTTATTTTTCCTCTCTCCTCACCAACCATGGGACCGCCTTTGTAGGTGTTTTTTTTTTGTCGAAAAAAGTAATTTCATTCATACTAAAAAGTGGATAAATACATCAGCGGTGTTTCTGAGCATAACACATCCCAAATAACTTGTGGTGGGTTAAAAACCCAATCAGGTGGGAGAGTCATATAGAATTGAGCTGGAACAACGAAGTCAGCATGTGACATTCCGAATTCCGACCCTCTTGAGACTATTGTATGGAAGTATATCGATCGATGTGTTTCAGTTCTAACTCGCTCGGAGTTGACCACTCTTGAGTTAACTGACCAAAAGGGAAAGACTGACGCGGAATCGGGTACGTTGTCATGCCCCATGCTCCGAGCATGAGCTCGCAGCTCCCTACAAACACAAACTATCTCTCGACGTCCCAAGATTCAAACTTAGTTCGAGAGGCATACTATATAAAAAGCATACGGAAACGACGATATAATAACTACTCCGTACAAATATAAAATGGGAATTGGGTAACGAGAATACTAATGATATATAAGATCCAAATGTTCATACAAGAGCATAAAAAACCAGATTCGCTCGTTAGTAGGAGTGACAAGGTGAGTACAAGAGAGGTCCATCATCGTCACCAAAAAGGAATGGCATCAAGGTCACCGTCTAATATCAGACTAGTAAACCGGAAGCTCCTAAGTCGAGCTGCTGGAGTCATCAGTCTCCTCGGCCTCTTCAGTAGGCTCATACTTCGAGAAAGTCTCAAAGCAAATCTCCACCGTATCCTCGAGCGTCTCATCCACGGACGGCTCCACTTGGTCATCCTCGGTAGCCTCGACCACTATGATCTCCTTAGTATACTCTAGGGTTGGGGTCCTCTCAGGACCATTCCTCGAGCCGGTGACTAACCCCTCAGCCTCTACTGAATCCCGGTTGGGATGGTATCAGCTAGGGATCACTCCATGAGGCACCTCAGTGGGCTTTAGTGGTCCCGTGAAAACATCTCACCTTTCTAAACCGGGCCTCTTATATGAGGCTTCCAGCTACTACCACCCTCGTCTACCCAATCGATTGCACACTTCCTAATATAGATAGTCCACTGCCTGTCGGGAAACTTCTCAAAATAAACTGACATCTCCTTCGGGTCACCAAACCTGACTGGTCACATCCCCAAGGCCTAGGATCTGTAAAGAAGGGTCCCACAACGGGGTGAAATATACATCTCAGTAAGGTAGGTCCTAACCTTAGGTTAGGCTGACAGTCCACTCATGCTAATACAAACACAAATAATTTATACAAAATCGCATGAGACATTCCACTATTACGAAATAACACATGGATGTCAAGCATACAATCAAGGCATCTTATCACATCATTAATACTCAAGCATAAATTTCAAACCAGATTCACCTTCCATCCTTTTCCAGCCTCCTCACTTTCATGCCTGCATTTAGAACGCCTCAGGCTCGGTCCTCGTAAACGCATCAGACTGTCTCATTGACAAACTCGCGTAAACACATCAGGTTTTCAATGTTACACCAGGCTTGTGTCGACACATCTATACTCCGTCCCGCCTTTCAACACATCAGGATTATGACCTTTTCAACCCCGCGTCTCATACGCCTCAGGATATCACAACATCTTAGACATGCCATAAGTTTATTTCATTTCATAGCACACGTTCGATTACAACTCATGCGACGAACGACACATTCATGGCATGCGAGACAATTAAATTGACACACAAATGCAACAACCAATTCATGACACAAGCTTTCTCATTCAATCATGTCCCCAATAGCTTTCTAGGACATACATTGGACAACCACATTATAAACCTCCAAGAGTTGATCAATTCACACACAACTTGCTCAATCGAGTCCAATCCTCCTATCAAAGGTTTAGAATCCCCTTACCTCAAGCTTGATGTAATACAATACTTCTCCCAAACACCTCAAGGGTTCGGTCCAAATAGTCCAAGGATAACTCAACCGCGCAACTTAATGAAATTCATCCAATCGTTAATTTTTCTTGCTCAATTCGCCAATCCATGGGACATAAACCTTATTGACATGTTCATCAACATCGTAGCATGTCTCAATGATGAATTTAAGACTCAATTCCAACACCAATGCTCCCCAACAGAATCGTTACGCACAGAACCGAACCGGGCATTTTCAGTTCTGTATACGCTCCAACTAATCAGCCCTTAAACTACCTCAAATCCTCAATTTATTCACTAATCTACTTGCTAACATGTGGTTCTAAGGGTTGGGGAATCTCACCAAAAATTTGGAGTCAAGGCGACGCTGAAAAATCCTTGAATGGCGTTGGTCTTCCCAAGTTTTCAACCGATCAGTTCTGGCCCTTCAAACATAAGACTCATTTTGGGTCAAAACTCCATCAAATTCACCCAAACTTTTTACCACAGCTTAATCTATGTGTCCCCTAGATGTTCAAGAAATTTGGTTGAAAACATCCAAGATTTTGGGGTCCTATGAGGCCTAAAATGTGGCTTACCTCTAGTTGCGACGATTTCCGTCGACTTTCGGAAGATTGGCTGGCCGGAGCTTTTCACTGAGCCAAATGGCTTGCTTCCACTTCAAGAACGTCGGCAAGAGGATGAGGAAGCAGCGAATGGTCAGCTCGGCAGCTAGAAGTCATCGGAAGTGGCGGTTGACGGCGGCAAATAGCATCGGCAGAACCGGTCGGGTGATGAGCGGTTGGCAAGAAGGAAGGGAAGAAGAAGAAATTTGCAGAGGAGGAATAGGGGGTTTCGGTCAAGTGAGTGAGAGAGAGAGAGGTTTATTCTATTTTCAAGAGTCAACTTGAGTTGAATGGTAAGTTAAAAGTGAACACATCAACTCAAGGCTTAATCTCTTGACACTTGTCCATGGTGTCAATCAAAGTTCATCTAATGGCTCTCATCTCTTCAAGTTTTCGGCAGCTATGGGGGGTGGTTAAAGACCAAAATGCCCTCATCCAATTATATAGGTAAGGTTAGGGCTTGAGAGACAAAATGGTAATTTTACCCCTGATGTTCGGAACGTCGTTTTTCTAACTCCAATTTTCTTTGATAAGGCGACGACCAATCCAATTATAATGTTGGGATTCTTGATTCTCCATTTTCAATTTCCAAGACTCATTTCTGAATCAATCCTCTATCAGACGTGGTTCAGCCTATCCCAAACTGACGAGCGGATTTTGCAGGCTTTACGCGTATCGACCCTGTGATTCATATCACAATTAGGGCTCGTCAATTCATGGCGACTTTGGTCGTCATGCAATTGTGAGTGTCTATTACTAGTTCCGATGGCTTTGATCGTCACTGTTCGATATAAGGAAAATTTTACAAATTATACATTGGTTAAGCGGCATCACCCGCGCTCAAATCGTACAACGCTAGTAATGCATTCGTTAATCGTTCTTAGATCGCCCTTTTATGGTTCTAAATGTCCCCTCGATAATCCTTATGGTTAAAGCGTCATTTCCTATTCGAGTTCCCTAGGTCCACGTATCTTGTCTCGCATTAGCTTGTCCCCTTTGATCAGTCAACTCAAATTGATCAAATTCGAGCGAGATATGACTAAAATACATCGCTAGATACATTTTCTCATTAATGAGTCCAAAAATGATAGGAAAATCAGAATGTCACAATTCTTCCCCCTTACAAAAATTTCGTCCCTGAAATTTATACCAAACTTAGCTACTCAAACAAATGGGGGTATTAACGCCTCATCGTTTCCTCGTTCTCCCACGTAGCACCTTCGGTTCCATGGTGCTCCCACACAACTTTGACCAATGGAATCATTTTATTCCTTAGAGTTTGCTCCTTCCGATCTTCGATCCTGACTGGCTTCTCCATGTAGGATAATCTGTCATTCACTTCTATAACTTCGTAGTCCAGCACATGCGTCAGGTTCGGCTCATACTTTTGTAGCATGGACACATGGAAGACATTGTGCACTTGAGATAGATTGGGCGGTAAGGCAAGCCTGTAGGCCAATGTCCTAATCCGCTCCAAAATTTCAAATGAACCTACGTACCTTGGGCTCAGTTTTCCTTTCTTTCCAAATATGGATAATCCTCTCATCGGCGACACTTTAAGGAAAACATGATCGTTTACTTGAAACTCCAAAGGCTTACGCCGTTTATCCGCATAGCTATTCTGACGACTTTGTGCCGTCTTCAGTCTATCCCGAACGATCTTTACCGCTTCCACAGATTATTCTACCAACTCTGGGCCTATGATACTCCTTTCTGCAACCTCATCCCAGCAAATCGGGGTTCTGCAAGCCCTTCCATAAAGCGCTTCAAACGGTGCCATCCGGATGCTCTACTGGTAGTTGTTATTGTATGCGAACTCTACCAAGTGCAGCTGATCTTCCCATCCACCTTTGAAGTCTATGATGCACGCTCGTGACATGTCCTCAAGCGTCTGAATCATCCTCTCCGATTGTTCGTTCGTTTGTGGATGGTACGCCATGCTAAATTGCAGTCGAGTCTCATGGCATCTTGAAGACTTTTCCAAATATTCGTAGTGAACTTGGGATTTCTATCTGAGGTAATTGTCACGGGTACTTCATGCAGTCTCACTATCTGTCTCATGTACAATTCGGTGTATCTATCCATTGCGAAATCCTTTTGCACCGGGATGAAGTGTGCGGACTTAGTCAATCTGTCCATGACTATTCATATAGAATCGTGACTTCTTTGGCTCCTTGGGAATCCCATTACAAAATCCATCGTTATGTGCTCCCATTTCCATTTCAAAATTTCCAATGGCTGTAATAATCCACCAGACTTACAGTGATGTACCTTCACCTTCTGGCATGTCAAGCACTTTGCCACATATTTCGCCACATCCGTTTTCATCCCGTTCCACCAGTAGTGTTGACGCAGGTTCTAATACATATTCGTACTTCCTGAGTGGATACTATAATTGCTCCTATGAGCCTCTGATAAAATCCTTTCTCTAAGCTCTTCATCCTTTGGCACACATATACGTCCTCGGAATTTCAAGATTCCATCCTCTAACACTTGGAAATCCGGTTTTCTCTTTGTCACGTCAATTCCCAGGATTTTCTGGATTTTTGGGTCCGTACGCTGCAAGACTTTTATCCTTTTCTGGGCCTCAGGTTCAACCCTCTGTATAACCATCAAACTGAACAGTTGGCAGACTTCTAGTCTGAACTCAAAATCTCTCAAATCCTCGATCATCGACCATTCTTTTACTAACAGATAGGCGATGCTCGATTTCCGGCTAAGTGCATCTGCGACTCTGTTTTCCTTCCCAAGGTGATATAATATATCACAATCATAATCCTTAAGCAACTCCATCCATCGACGTTGCTTCATATTCAGTTCTTTTTTGGGAAAACAGATACTTCAGACTTTGGTGATCAGTGTAAATCTGAAACTTTTCGCCACACAGATAATGTCTCTAGATTTTTAGAGTAAAGATGATCGTTGCCAATTCCAAGTTATGAGTCGAGTAGTTCATCTCGTGCGATCTCAGCTGTCGGGCGTAGGCCACTACTCTTCCATGTTGCATCAACACACAGCCTAGTCCCCTTAGCGAAGCATTGCTATATATCTCATAACCTCCCGGTCCTGATGGGACCGTCAATACGGATGCGGTTGTCAACCGATGCTTGAGCTCTTGGAAACTCCTTTCGCACTTATCCGTCCATTCGAACCTCATTTCTTTCTTTGTCAACCTCGTCAATGGAATGGCTATGGATGAAAACTTCTCCACAAAACGTCTGTAATATCCTGCCAATCCCAAGAAACTTCGGACTTTCGTGACCAAGAGTAGGCTTGGGCCAATTCGTTACAGTTTCGATCTTCACAGGATCCACCGCAATCCCTTCTCCAGATACCACATGACCAAGAAATGCCACCTTGTTCAGCCAGAGCTCGCATTTGCTAAGCTTAGCGTAAAGCGAGTTCTCCCTTAGGGTCTGCAAAACAATCCTCAGGTGTTTTTCGTGTTCCTCGTTGTTCCTTGAGTAAATTAGGATATCGTCGATAAAGACTATGACGAATCTATCCAATAATTCTTTAAACACTCGATGCATCAAATCCATAAATGTGGCTGGAGCATTGGTCAATCCAAAAGGTATCACTGTGAATTCATAATGACCATACCTTGTCCTAAAAGTAGTCTTAGGTATATCTTCCTTCTTAATTCTCAACTGGTGATACCCGGTTCTCAAATAAATCTTAGAGAATACTGCAGCTCCTTGCAACTGATCAAATAGGTCATCAATTCTCGGTAGTGGATACTTATTCTTCATCGTCACCTGGTTCAGCTGTCTATAGTCGATGCATAGACGCAAGGACCCATCCTTTTTCCTTACAAACAATACAGGCGCTCTTCACGGTGAAGCACTCGGTCAGATAAATCCTTTATCCAGTAGTTCTTGTATCTGCACCTTTAACTCCTTCAGCTCTAATAGTGACATCCTATAGGGTGCTTTCAAGATCGGCTCTGTTTCGAGAGTTAACTTAATCACAAATTCTATCTCTCGCTTTGGTGGTAACCTTGGCAACTCTTGGGGAAATATGTCGGGAAACTCACGCACTACCGGGACACTTTCTAGTTTAGGCTCCTCGGCAGTCGAGTCCAAAATTGTGACCAAGTACGCCTGACATCCTTAAGTCATCAATTTCGTCACTTTGAGAGACAAGACTAAAGGAATCGAGGTTCCTCCTCGACTTCCCGCAAATTCAAAAATAGGGCGATCTTCTGGGTAGAAACGAATTATCCTACTACCACAATCCACTACTGCCCCTTGTTTACCCAACCAGTCTATCCCTATGATCACATCAAAATCATACATGGGCAACACCACTAAATCAATACTCTCCTTACTTCCTCCAATCACGATTTTACAGTCAGCACAACCTAATGAAACCAGTATATTATCTTTCAGCAGGGTGGTAACATGCAGAATCACACTCAATGGTTTTAACTTCATATCCACCAATTCAGCAAACCGAGTAGATACAAATGAATGCATTACACCAGGATCAAACAAAGCATACGCAGTTTGGTTACACAAATAAACCGTACCTGTGACCATGTCTGACGTTTCCTCTGCCTCCCTACGGGCTACTGCATATACTCTCCCTTGAGCAAGGGGTCGATTCTGATCAACTTGGGGAGTGGTAGTCGATGGTTCAGCCTGTGGTCGCTGCCCTTGAGGTCGATTCACTGGAGCTTGGTTCGGGCATGTCCTTTTTTGATGACCCATTTGACCACGCTTGAAGCAAGCTCCAGTCCTTACCGAGCATGGCCCATTATCATGCCTTCTGCCACAGAGACGACAGCTCTAGTTCGTGTCGGCAGCTTCACTATGTTCTTCCTTACCGGAGGGACAAAACGCCTATTGCCAGTCATTGGTCTCTTACCCATCTGACGGTTGTCTCAGAATGAATTAAACCGCGATCTAGATGCGGCATTCCTCTCTTTCAAGTCCCTCTCAATCATTTGTCCCCGTTCATAAATATCCTTGTAAGTCCTCAGGTTCAAAGCTATCATCTGACCGCGAAGTTTAGGCCTCAGTCCATCCCGAAATCTCCGCACCTTCTCTTGGGGATCCTCTACTGATCGGGGTGTGTATCTTGAGAGTTTGGAGAACTCAGCCTCATATTTGTCCACGTCAGCTGATTTTGACGCAGTTGTAAAATTTCCACCTACTTTCTTTCCCTGGCTGTCTTTGAAAAGTACTTGTCATTGAATGCCGTAGTAAAAGCATTCCAGGTCAAAGCCGTTTCTTCTGGAAAGACTCCATTCTTGGTGGCAGTCCACCAATCGTTTGCAGTACCTTCCAGCTGGTACACCGCCAATAGCACTTTTTCTTCGTCTGTGCACCTTAGAACTCTAAAGGCTTTCTCTAGTTCCTCAATCCATTTGGGTGCTAGTTCGGGGTCTCCGGTCCCGTCGAATTGGGTAGGCTTCAACTTGATGAATTTCTCCACCAGTTGGCCCATCTGTCTGGGCACGACAATTTCTTCCTAGGCATTCACTGCCTCATTGCCCTAGCCGTGATCACCATTGTTTCCATTGCCCCGTTTATTGCCGTTGTTGGTGTTGGCGGCAGCTATTGCAGCTCCTCCCCCTTGGGCTATGGCAGCATCCCTATCCTTGGTCTTTTTGTCGATGAGGTCGTCAATCCTCTCTAGCACCCTCAATACCCCATTCATTCTCGGGTCTTCTGCTACAGGCAGCCTCAAACTAGAGGCTCCGCTTCTAGGCCTTCCAAGTCTTCTAAAAGAGTTACTCATTTTTATACGCTTCTATTGAGCCTGATCCACCACAAGTTCATCAAGGAGTTAGTATCTCATTTATTCAACCAAGTCCAGAGCTACCAACTAGGTCTTAATAGAAATAGTTATAATACAACGGCCTTCCATATAACAAATTCCATAGACACCATAACAAGCCACTCATGGCGGTCCCTTAATTTTGTTCACTTCAACGGTTCACCGAAACAAGCCATGCTCATCCACTTATAGGCCAAAGTCCATGAATGACTTTCAACGCCAAGCATAAAACTTAATCCTCATAATTACCACAACCTTGCCAAGGCTAAATGCTAATCACGTGTGTCACGTCATGTGTCATGCAACCCGTGTCTCATCCTAACCAATTTCCTATGGTCTCCCTACCCGTCCTTGTCCCAACTTAATCCTCCTTATTACTCCAGTCCTCAATCAACTTTGGATCGAGCTGACCTTGCTCTGATACCAAGCAAACAGGGATGTCACGCCCCGCGCTCTGGGCACGAGTGTGCGGCTCCTTGCAAGCACAAACTATCTCTCGACGTCCCAAGATTCAAACTTGGTTCGAGAGGCATACTATATAAAAAGCACGTGGAAGCGACGATATAATAACTACTCCGTACAAATATAAAATGGGACTTGGGTAACGAGAATATTAATGTTACATAAGATCCAAATGTTCATACAAGAGCATAGTAAACTAGATCCGCTAGTCAGTAGGGGTGACAGGGTGAGTACAAGAGAGGTCCATCATCATCACCAAAAAGGAACGACATCAGGGTCACCATCTAATATCAGACTAGTAAATGGAAAGCTCCTAAGTCGAGCTGGTGGAGTCATTAGTCTCCTCGGCCTCTTCAGTAGGCTCTACTCCGAGAAAGTCTCAGAGCAAATCTCCACCTTATCCTCAAGCGTCTCGTCTGCGGATGGCTCTGCCAAGTCATCATCGGTAGCCTCAACCACTATGATCTCCTCAGTGTTCTTCAGGGTCGGGGTCCTTTCAAGACCATTCCTCGAGCCAGCGATTGACCCCTCAGCCTCTATTGAATTTCAAGTGGGATGACACCAGTTAGGGATCACTCCATTTGGCACCTCAGTGGGCTTTAGCGGCCCCGTAGAAATATCTCCTACCTTTCTAAATCAGGTCTCATATCTGTGAGGTTTCCAGCTACTACCACCCTCGTCTACCCAAACGACTGTACACTTCCTAACATAGATATTCCCCTGCCCGTCAAGAAACTTCTCAAAATAAACTGACATCTCCTTCGGGTCACCGAACCTGATTGGTCACATCCCCAAGGCCTAGGATTTGTAAAGAAGGGGTCCTACAACGGGGTGAGATATACATCTCAGTAAGGTAGGTCCTAACCCTAGGTTAGGCTAACAATTAACTCAGGCTAATGTAAACACAAATAATTTATACATAATTACATGAGGCATTCCACTATTACGAAATAACACATGGATGTTAAGCATGCAATCAAGGCATCTTATTACATCATCAATACTCAAGCATAAAATTCAAACCAGATTGCACCTTCCACCCTTTTCCAGCCTCCTCACTTTCGTGCCCGCGTTTAGAACGCCTCAAGCTCGGTTCGCGTAAACTCATCAGACCGTCTCATTGACAAAATCGCGTAAACGTATCAGGTTTTCAATGTTACACTAGGCCTGTGTCAACACACCTCAACTCCATCCCGCGTTTCAACGCATCAAGACTATGGCCTTCTCAACCCCGCGTCTCATATGCCTTAGGGTGCCATTTATTTCAAACCCCGCGCCTCAGCACCTTGGGCATTCATCCACACAACCCCACGTCTTATACGCCTCAAGGTATCACAACATCTCAGACATGCCATAAATTCATTTCATTTCATATCACTCGTTCGATTGCAACTCATGCGACAAACGACACATTCATGGCATGCGAGACAATTAAATTGATACACAAATGCAACAATCAATTCGTGACAGAAGCATTATCATTCAATCATGTCCTCAATAGCTTTCTAGGACGTACATTGGACAACCACATTATAAACCTCCAAGAGTCGATCAATTCACACACAACTCCCCCAATCGAGTCCAATTCTCCTATCAAAGGTTTAGAACCCCCTTACCTCAAGCTTGATGCAATACAATCCTTCTCCCAAACACCTCAAGGTTTCGGTCCAAATAGTCCAAGGACAACTCAACCGCGCAACCTAATGAAATTCATCCAATCGTCAATTTTTCTTGCTCAATTCGTCAATCCATGGGACATTAATCTTATTGACATGTTCATCAACATCATAACATGTCTCAATGATGAATTTGAGACTCAATTCCAACACCAATGGTCTCCAATAGAACTGGTATGCACAGAACCGAACCGGGCATTTTCGGTTGTGTATACCCCAACTAATCAGCCTTTAAACTACCTCAAATCCTTAATTTATTCACTAATCTACTTGCTAACATGTAGTTTTAAGGGTTGGGGAACCTCACCGAAAATTTGGAGCCAAGGCGACGCCGGAAAGTCCTTGAATGGTGCCGGTCTTCCCACGTTTTCAACCGATCAGTTCCGACCATTCAAACACAAGACCCATTTTGGATCAAAACTCCATCAAATTCACCCAAAATTTTTACCACAGCTCAATCTATGTGTCCCTTAGATGTCCACAAAATTTGGTTGAAAGAATCCACGATTTTGGGGTCCTATGAGGCCTAAAACGTGGCTTACCTCTGGTTACAACGATTTTCGTTGACTTTCGGAAGATTGGCTGGTCGGAGCTCCTCACTAAGCCAAATGGCTTGCTTTCACTTTGAGAACGTTAGCAAGACGATGAGTAAGCAGTGGATGGTTGACTCGGCGATTGGAAGTCGCTGGAAGTGCCGATCGATGGCGGCAAACAGTGGAGGCGGAACCGTTCGGGTAGTGAGCGATCGACAAGAAGGAAGGGAAGAAGAAGAAATTTGCAAAGGAGGAATGGGGGGTTTCGGCCAAGTGAGTGAGTGAGAGAGAGAGGTTTATTCTATTTTCAAGAGTCAACTTGAGTGGAATGGTAGGTTAAAAGTGAACACATCAACTCAAGGCTTAATCTCTTAACACTTGTCCATGGTGTCAATCAAAGTTCATCCAATGGCTCTCATCTCTTCAAGTTTTCGGCAGCTATGGGGGGTGATTAAAGATCAAAATGCCCTCATCCAATTATATAGGTAAGGTTAGGGCTTGAGGGGCAAAATGGTAATTTTACCCTCGATGTCCAAAACGTCGTTTTTCTAACTCCAATTTTCTTCAATAGGGCGACGGCCAATCCAATTATAATGTTGGGATTCTTGATTCTTCATTTTCAATTTTCAAGACTCGTTTATAAATCAATCCTCTGTCAGATGTGGTTTCAACCTATCCCGAACTGACGGGCGGCTTTTGTAGACGTTATGCGTATTGACCTTGTGATTCATAGCACAATTAGGGCTCGTCAATTCATGGCGACTTTGGTCGTCATGTAATTGTGAGGGTTTATTACTAGTTCCGATGGCTTCGATCGTCACTGTTCGATATACGAAAAAATTTATTAATTATATATTGGTTAAGCGGCATCACCCGCGCTCTAATCGTACAACACTAGCAATGCATTCCTTAATCGTTCTTAGATCGGCCTTTTATGGCTCTAAATGTCCCTTCAACAATCCTTATGGTCAAAGCGCCATTTTCTATTTGAGTTCCCTGGGTCACGTACATTGTCTCGCGTTAGCCTTTTTTCTTTGGTCAGTCAACTCAAATTGATCAGATTCGAGTGAGATACGACTGAAATATATCGCTAGATGCATTTTCTCATTAATGAGTTCGAAAATGACAGGAAAATCAGAATGTCACATACGTGGACCTGGGGAATTTAAATAAGAAATGACACTTTAATCATAGAGATTGTCGAGGAAATATCTTGGGCCAGTAGAGATCGATCTAGGAATGATCATGAGATGTCTTGCTAGTGTTATACGTTGGGACGTGGGTGATTCCACTTAACCAATGTGTAATTTGCGAAAATTTCTTAAATCGAATTTCGATGATTAGGATTGTAGGAGCTAGCGATAAATCATCGCAATTACATGACAACCAAAGTTGCCACGATCCAAGAAAAATCCCAAGGTCGATACGCGTAACGCCTACAAGAGTTGCCCTTTAGTTAGAGGTAAACTGGAGTTACAGTCGATGAGAGTTCGAAATGAAATTGGACCTCGAGATTTGGGTATTAGACATTGAGGAATTTCAATGTTTGAATTGCAATGGACGTCGCCTCATCAAGGGTGGTTTATATTGGAAAAATGGAATTTCGGACGAAAAGTACCAAATGACCATTTTGCCCCTCAACATTTGGCCTTTAAGAAGTTTAGAAGGTCATTTTAGTCATTTTACATCCTCTATATGCTGCCGAAAATGATAGGATCAAGTTGTCAAAGAAAGTCAATGGTGGGCCAAGGTCTTCTAAAAGCTTTGACGTATGTCAACCAAGGAGAGATCAAGTATTAAATACCAATCTTATCAAAGTAACCCAAAAAATGAATTATTGGGATGAAGACTCTCTCTCCTTCCTCATTTGGCCGGCCACCATCACTCTCACCATCTTCTTCTTCCTTTTTGCTCTCGGCCGAGAAGGTTTTCTCGCGAACAGATAGAAACTGGTTCATTGTTCCGGCCATAACTTTGTCGTTCGACATCGGATTGAGGTAAAAGCACCTTCATCTTAATGCTTATCATCTTTCCATTCTAACAAGGTATTATGAGCTTAATTCCCAGCCGTTTGTCCCGTAGGTCTGTTTGAGTGGGAAAATGTCAAAATCTGACCCGATTTTGGAGAGGGACGGTGTTCGGGGGCTTTCAGACTCCAAATGATTTCAAATTTTCGGTGAGATCTTTGTAACATCTAGTACTTGAGTTTGTTGAGAAAGTATGGTTATTTTATTGAGGATTTAGGGTGTTTTCATGGTTGAACAGATGTGATTAAAATCAGATAGATTCTGACCATGTGAGGATTGTGAAGGAATCGGGCTATTCAAAGGTTTTTGAGGTGTCATTCCGCTTCAAAACTCTTAGTGAGCTTTCTAAACACTTAGATTGAGGTCCTAACAAGTTTATTGTGTGAGGAATTGAGGCCTAAGGTTGAGAAACGGCTTGATTGTGCAATTGAACCAAAAACCAGTTCTATTTTAAGAGTACCCTGTTGCGATCGATTTTATTGGGGACTATTAAGGGATATTTTGACTTTAAATTAATTCATAAGACTCCATAATATGTTATGTGAGGTGTTAATGGGGTGTATGTAAAATGAATTGGGAGTTGGAAGTGATTTAAGGGCTATTTAGAGCATAAAACTCCGGGAAACATTCTGTCCTATATATGGATGCATGAACCGAATATTTTGAGGGTTCATAGGAGTGTCGTTATGTGTTCAATTGTTCAATAAGGTGTCTTGAGTTGCCAATTGAATGGCTATTGAGGGATTGGTTTAATAGAAGTGAGCATTCAATAGCTTTTGAATTGAAATTGGTGAACCTTTCTAGGTTGATAAAGAATCCTTGGTTGGTTGCTTACTTGTGGTATTGAAAAGAACCATTTGGTGTGGAGTTTTGCTAATCAATCGAGGTAAGTATTTCATAAACCCTTACTTGAACATTAGGACGCTACTAGATAGATTGATTGGATGATTTGATCGATTGGTAAAGCCTGTGGTTTAGATTGCTTGATGCAATCGCATGTCGATTATATTATGATTGGTAATTGGGATTTAGAATGGCTAGAGAGCCCTAGTGATAAGAAATGGCTATAGTGCCCTATGTGAAATGAGATGACTATAGAGCCATGTGTCGAGAAAAGGCTGTTGAGCCTTGTTATTGAATTGGCTATAGTGTCTATCTTATGAAATTTGTCATAATATTTATGCTATATAGATGGCTACAATGCCTGTGTTATATGAATAGGCTATAGTGCCCAGCGATCAATTGACCTGTGGCCCTAGAGATCGCATTGACTTAATGACTCTAATGATATTGATTGGCCTATGGACCCAGTGATATCAATTGACTATGAGTTCCAGTGATACCGATAAGCCTATGGCCTCAGTGATATCGAATGGCTGTAAGCTTGAATGAAAATGAAAATACCGATTGACCTGTGGCCCATGTGGTATTAAATGGCTACGAGTCTCAAAAGTACCGATTGACTTGTGGCTCCAGTGGTACCAATTAACTAAAAGTCATTACGATATCGATTGGCTTGTGACCCCAGTGATATCAGTTGACAAGAGTGCCAGAGGAATACATCACGGCTGAGAGTCTAGACGGTGAGTGATTGTGAAAATTATGAGGATTATGCGTTAGTTACATGTGTTATGTGCGATGAGCGTGAACCCTGAGGTTAAACATGTAGGCTATGATTCTTATCCATGCCAGGTTTGTTGATCTGTCAGAAGGTTTGATGCCTTGCGATATTGAGTTGCGGAATGCTTGCATCTGATAGCATTTGTGTGTGATCTGGGGGATTGGTGTTTAGGTCTAGATTTAGGCTTTACTTGCTGAGATTTATATCTTACCTCAGTGGGGGATTAACTTTTTCAGGTCTCAGGCAAAGGAAACCCGGATTTACTATGAGATGGAATTTGAAGACGTCATTGGAGTTGAATTTGTAACTGACCTTATTATTTATGAAAAGTGTATACCCATTTGTCTTGAGTCATCTCATTATGGAATTGTACGGAGCAGTTTTATGGCTTCCGTGATCTTGTTTCTTTGTCAAGTTGTTAGCTGATTGACCGAGGTATCTTGGGAGATAATTGAAGATCAACGGCCTGGTAGGATGTATGTGTGCTTGACGAGTTCGGGGCATGACATAGCAAGATTGTTTTGGGTCCATGCACAATGGGCCAACCGCAAGCCTTTTAAACTTAAAATCAAGTCTGACCGAGGGTTTTTTGGTGAGGGTTGCCCTCGTCTAAGCTGGCCAACAAGGGTGATCATCGTCTAACGTGAGCGAGGGCGGCCCTAGCCTCAATCTAAGTTCTGATCTCTGCTCGGGGAACTCCATGAGTAGATTTACAACTCTCTCGTCCTATTAGGTTACGTTTGATCGTCCGTATAAAACTTCGGATAGGATATGTTTTATCCTATCCTGTGTTTGGCAGGTGTCCCAGATAGTATAATGTCGGATATAGAGGGGATATAGCCCGGATAAAAAAATCCGGGGAGGAGGGGTGGGGACAAGGTCGAATAGTATTTCTCTTATCCGTCATATAAAAGCTAATTTTTGAAAACCCTACCCTTTCATTCATGCACTCCTTCACCTATGCTACAGTGCTGCAATTTTTTTTTTTTTTTTTCACGTTTATCGCTTGCTTCTACGATTTGTGAAGGTATGTATTCATCCTTCCCATGGACCACCCGATCTCCTCTTCTGCCTCTTCACTCCCATTATGTTTCCCCTCAGCCTCTGCTGTAAACCCTAGCGATTACCGTGCTTCTGTTCAATCGTCGGATTTCCCGTCATCAATGGAGGGTTCTACGGAGGAAGCCGGAGCTCTTGAGTCATGGAAGGTGGCCGACGTGGACGAGTCCATGAGGCGACTGCTGCTCCCTTCTAAGGAGCCGAATGTCTCGGACCTCGACGGCAGCTCAGCTCCCGCGACTCCTTCGCCTCAGGATAAGATCCCAAAGGATGTTCTGGGTCAGGTGGATCAGTTCCTCTTGGAGGCTCTGCAAAATCCTCGAGAGAGAGAGGCTCTCCATTCTACGTATGGAGCAAGATGTGGAGAAATTTATTCGAGATCCAACAAAAAAGTAGATTAGCAGATGGAATTTCAGCAGCTGCCTACTACATCTTATCTACAGCCAGTTGCGCATTGTGTTGCACATCAATACGATTTGCAGTCCATGGTTCTTGTAGACACTAATTTTGCCTGATGCCTCAAACTCCCGCATCATTGTTACGAAGACATCTGAGTGTAGAATTTCCCCAACACGATTGGCAGACATCCCAGTCAATTTACCTTCTCAGCACACTGGTGTCATAAAGGTTGCAATTAAACAGAGACCTCAAAAGCGGTTTCAAAATGCCAATGCAGGTAACTCAAATTCTACGAAATCAATTAGTTCCAAGAGCGTAGAGGAAAGAAAAGAGAAGTATAGCAGGGCTTGTGCACGGATTTTTAACTCTAGCAACTTCAATGCTGGACTGGCTGGGAAACCGGAAACTGGACCAAGGGTAACAGGGCCAAGGTTTCAAGATAATTCCCTGCATAGCTCCTTGGCCTTATCCAAGATGGAAGAGAAGGCTCTGCCAGGAGTTAATGAAGCAAACAATGCTAGGGGATTGACTGACTCATCTACATCTAGTAGCGGATCAGTTGGAAGCATAGAAAAGGAACCTATCGGAAGGCACAGATTCAACAATCAGATGGCTGTATTTCGGGATAATAAAATGAAATAAAATGTGCATATTTTCAAGTTTATTTGTGCATGAGAACGTTATTTTAAGATCGAAATATTTCATGACCATCACGTAAGTACATATATGTCCTTTATATAGATATACAGTGTCTACCAAACGCATGATAGGATAAGATATGAGAATATCTGACTTTAAATAAGCAGTTCACCAAACAATATATAGGATATGGTCAAATCCCTAGATTTCTTATCCTATCATATCCAATCCTATCCTGATCAGAAATCCTGACGACCAAACGCAGCCTTAGATAGTAGGAACAAAATATGGACATCTCCAGCTTGATAAGCCGCTTAGGCAAAACCTGCTTGTTGCTTCAAATGGAATGAAAGAAGCTGCTTGTAAAGAAGTGTGCCAATGAAATATCGAACCACATACGTGTTTGAAAATGCATATTTGAAAACATCATGAATGACCGTGAAAAGGCTTCAAAGCATAGATTTCTTACATCCCATCTTGAAGGATCCAACTCTTCTGGTTACAAGTAATTTGCCGGATCTATTCATATGGACGCCTGCGAAGAAAATTAGGTTATCAGATATCTTCATATGAAAAAATTCTTCTAAACAAACTGCTGACACTCAAAATAACTCGTCCTCCGAGATCAATGTGTGTGTGGAACTCATAGGGATCGACGCACGTGCATGACACATAAGGAGTTCACACGCAAACGAAAAAGGCACGTCGAGAGAGAACAAGAAAAGCCAGTGCAGAACACATGATGGTACCGATGAGCATCATTTGAAGAAACCGTCAAACCTCTTAGTAAATCAAGCGCCAATAAGGAACAGTCCCGCCAGATTCAAGGTCTTTTCAATGAGCATCAAAGCATCAGAAAGAAATTTCCTTGAATCTCTTGGTGGGAGGACATTTTTGAGGCAAAACGATTCCCTAAGAACAAGTCAAGGAATCTGTGAAATGCGGGGGACGTGAGCATACCCCTCACGACCGAAAGGGAACTGGTAAGAGTCCTATCTACAGTTATTGGATTGTCAAACTGTGAAGCCCCAAGATGTGGAGGACATGGGCACTACTGACACATGTTGTAGTCGAAGAGAAGCGCTAACATTATTAGTTATCTGGAGTCAAATAACTGCTCAAAGACTGGATCAAAAAGATTTCAAAAAGACCGAGGAAGGCGGCAATTGTTGGCATGCTCGAGTTATAATTGCTGATGAGCATTTACTACTTCAATCATTGTAAATATCACCAAAGCATCCACAGAGGAGAACCCCTCAAACAAAACAAATCAACAAATTTATCTTATTTTTACTTTATGTGTTTTCAGATTCTCGTCGTTGAGTCAAACTCCAGTGTTTATCTTTATCCCAGATACTGTGCCATCAAGTCAAACTCTTGTGCATTCTCGAAGTGTATTCAAGGCTTTCTCATCGAGTCAAATTCTAACACTGTTTTGGATGGTCGGTTCGTAACCTTTGATGGAAATGGTGCTTGCCAGACCATACCATCGAGTTAAACTCTAGTTTAGTTCACGTTTTGCATTTTCTTTCAATTTCACCTATATTGATTCCTTTAGATTTATACTTGTAGACTCTCAACATCGAGTCAAACTCTAATCGAGACAATATTTGTATAATTCTATTGGATTATTTACAAGTTTTGTAGGTTGATTCTTCATACTATGTGAGATTCTCCCATCCAAAATTATCACAAAACCCCTCAACATATTTAAAAATCAAAGCATGAATTCCGATGAAAGATATTTTCTTGTGAAGTAATTTCGGCGAAATATCTTTTTGGCACACCTGGTGGGACCATTGTGATTAATTCAAATAGAATATCAATGAGAACCAGAAACCAACATAATCCATACATCACTTGTGATCCTTCTCCACCATCACCTAGTGATCGAGTAGGTGTATTGGAGTACTCAGGCAACCGTGGAACGAGTGCAAATCGAGACAGATATCCCTAGGAAGCTTACAAATGATTAGAGAGCACAAATGGAGATAAATCCGTCCACTTTTGCTATGACACAGAGGATATCCAAAGAGAGTTAGAATGAGTAGACCAATCTTGTGATCAGATAGATGGCAGAGATGCTCAACCTTTGATAATCAACACAATTATGGAATGTGATCATAGGCGAGAGTCATCAAGCAGTCCTAGTCTCACGCCATCTATCTTTCATAATCAACACAATTATGGAATGTAGTCTAATGGTAGATTAGCTTTCTTATGGATTTAGTCCCAATTTACCATTGTGATTTTCGTATGGCCAATTCATGTAGACAAAGAGAATACATATTTAGTATTCAGATTGCTACTAGAAACGAAGTTATTGATGTGGTTGCTGACGACATCACCAAAGGCTCTGCTTCTGCCTGGATCTGTCTCTGCTTCTGCTGTCCAACTGCTTTTGCCTGGATCTGGCTCTGATTATGTTGTCCAACTACTTCTACCTAAATCTATCTCTGCCTTTGTTGTCCAGATGCCTTTGTCGGGATCATCCTTTGCCTTTGCTGCGGTTTTTGTACACTATGGTGAGAAACCAAAAAAGTTCAACGGATCGAACTTTAAAAAGTTGTAGCTAAAGATGTTTGTTTAACGACTTTGAATCTTGCGAGATTCTTGAGTGCCGAAGTTTGTCACGCCCCGCGCCCCATCGTGAGCATGCAATCATCCCTGCAAGCAAAACCACAACAATCTCTCGGCAGTCCCAAGGATCCACTTATATATAAAGGAAGATCGAGAGATGAAATAATTTACATTAAGCACACGGAAGTGTTTCCCAACAACTCCCCGTACCACATGAATATATATATCCCAAGACTAAGCAGGACTGGATAGCATCAAAAGGTCGTACAGCAACATCAACTAGTCACATCTACTACAGACTGCTATACACCAAGGCGACGGGTAAACATGTCAAAAGATGTCCACAAAATCCACTAGGGAAAGGGGATCAGGTCGCCAGTCAAAAAGTCAGGTCATCATCCGAAGTCGCCTAGGAAGAACTGCTGGAATCTCCGGTGTCCTCGCTCTCCTCTAACGGCTCGTACTCGGAGAAAGTCTCTAATGGAACCTCCACAGAACTCTTCCATGGTCGCTTCCTGCGACTGCTCAGCTCGGTCTCCCTCCACGATCGCCTCCTGGTCCAGCTTGGATGGATCTCTCTCGGACGGCTCCACCACGATGATCTCATCCTCTGGCGGTGGCACGGGAAACTCAGCTGTCAGCGTCCGCTCCGGGCCATTCCTCGAACCAACCACTGAGCATTCGGGAAACTCCTGATCTGCTATCGTCTGACACCAAGGAGGTATGACACCCTCTGAAACCTCATGGGGCTTCAGCGGCCCGACCTTCCTATCCCCGTCCTGTCTAAACCAAGCCTCAAATTAATGAGGCTTCCAGTCGGGTTCGCCCTCATCTACCCAAACTACTATACATTTTCTTATGTATATATTACCCTACCTATCGGGGAACTCATCGTAATACGCCGTCATCTCCTGCGGGTCCCCTAATCTGATAGGCCACATTGCTATTGCCTAGGATCTGTAAAGAAGAATTTCCCCAAAAGGGGTGAGACACACATCTCAGTAAGAAAAACCTAACCTTAGGTCAGGTTGACTGTCCACTCAGGCAGTCAAGTCACTCAACCTATCCAACTCATGAACTCACGCGGACATGACAGTCATAATTCAATAAACAATAATGCATAGAGGACAGGCATGCAATTATATTCTCATGTCACACACAGTTGCACGTATATGCTCGGCCTGTCACTTCACCACACCAATCAACCTCTGTCCACCTCATTCTCTAGCCCGAGATTAGATCGCATCAGGCTCGGCCCGCGTAAACGCATTAGACCCCGGTTCAATTTCCAGGCAAAGTCTATGAGTTCGTATTCTGTCCCGCGATTATATCGCATCAGGACTGTGGCTATCTCAACCCCGCGACTTCGTAGCATCAGGGCGCCACCTTTTCATAATCCACCCCGCGACCTCGTCGCATCAGGGTCTCAACCTCCGCCCTGCGTCTCATACGCCTCAGGGCCCTGCCATGCAATGTCACAATCATGTCTCATGCCACATCATATCAATTAACTTGATTTTAAAAAAATCAAATTTCATAACCTATGGCCAATGCGCATGATAATATGTTTAATAAATTTCATGGCATGCAATTCAATTCAAATAGTACTCAGGCACTCAGACCATTCACACATAGGCTAGGTCAAACAATCATTCTATAATGTCCAAGGGCGCATCAAGCTATTACATGCGAGGATTTTCTCATAAATCGTTCCGTTCGGCCCTCGACTTACCCAATCGAATCCAATCCACCTAGCCTCGGTTTAGGAAATTCCTTACCTTCGCTTAATAACGCAAATTACTCCTCCTTGCACCTCCTAAGGTTCGGCCAACTCAAGTCCAAGGTCAATCCGTCGCGTAACCTAGGATAATCAATCGATTTTGTCAAATTTTAAGTTCAATCCCTTCATTCATCCATCCAAATCATCCATTAGATACTCCTCATCATCACAACACATCATACACACCAAATTACAACACCATCCCAGCCTATTCAGCCCTCCACAGAACTGGTTTGGCCCAGCATTGAACCGGTCCCATTCTGTTCTGTTCATGCCGGGTCCAACTGGCCTTAATCTATCTCAAATCCATCAAATATACACCATTCTACCTCTTATAATGTTTACCTAAGAGTTTGGAAGTCTCACCATGAATTTCAAGTAGCGCGGTTGCCGGAAAGTCGTCGAAAGTCGCCGGAAGTCGCCGGAGCACTCACACACAGAATACCGGCAGATTCTGGGCATAATGTACAAGGGTTGTTCATGGTCAAAAACTTATCAAATAAATCCTAAATTTTTACCACAGAACCATCTATATGTCTACTTGACCTCCACAAAATTTGAGCCAAAGATTCCAAGTTTTCGGCTGTCTAAAGGGTTCAGAACCGAACCTACCTCAAACTGGAACAGATTTCGTCGACCTGTGGGAAATGCTTGCCCCGAATTCCTCAGAGCTCCAAATGACCTGATTCCAGTTGGAGGACGTCGGCAAGACATGGGCCTACGTCTGGGTAGTCGTCCGGAAGAAGGGGAAGTTCGGAGGTGGCGGTCGTACGGACCGAACGACGGCGTCCGGCGGGGTCGGGTGGAGCAGAAACTGGAGAAGAAGAAGAAGAAGAAGCTTGGTCTGGTCTTTGGGGGAATAAAAATGGCCGAATGGGGAGTTTGAGGAGAGAGAGAGGGCTGTTTATTATCCCAAAAAATTTAAATTAATTGAGGTGATTGGTAGGTGGACATTAATTGGTGAAATGATCTACTACCCTTGGATGCTTGACACTTGTCCATTATTCTTCTCAAGGGCATCCAATGGCCATCAATTGCTCTTCAATTTGCAGCAGCTTGGGGGAGGGGAAATTTTCATTTTGCCCTTCCTTCAATTATAAAGACAAAGTCCTAAGCTTGAGGGGCATTTTGGTCTTTTTACCTCCGATGTTCGGAACGTCGTTTTTCTCGATTTTGACTTCTTCGATAGGGCGGCGGCCAATCCAATTGATGTTGGAATTCTTGATTTTTCTTTTTCAAACTTTTCAGGACTCAATTCTGATTGTTCCTTCTACCAGACGTGATTCCAGCCTATTCCGAACCGACGGGCGGCTTCTGCAGACTATACGCGTATCGACCCCGTGATTCTCATCAAGTTTAGAGCTCGTCAATTCATGGCGGCCTTGGTTGTCATGCAATTGCGAGGGCTTATCGCTAGGCCCTGTGGTCTCGATCGTCACAGTCCGATTTAGGATAATTTTGCAAATCGTACGTTGGTTAAGCGGCATCACCCGCGCTCCAACCGCACGACGCTCGCATGGTAATCCTTAATCGTTCTTAGATCGGCCTTTCTGCGGTCCTAAATATCCCCTCGACAATCCTTATGGTCAAAGTACCATTTCCTATTCGAGTCGCTTAGGTCCACGTATCTCGTCTTGCGTTAGCCTTTCCCCTTTGGTCAATCTGCTCAAATTGATCAGATTTGAGTGGAATACAACTGAAATATATCGCTTGATATAAATAAACTTCTCATTACAGAGTCTGAAGTTGATTGAAAATCAAAATATCACAAAGTTCTTAAGCTATTCAATAGAGAAACAAAAAAGCAAGTTTTCAACGATGAGGCCTTGAAAGCATTATGACTTCCTATGTAGGAATTATGTCATGAATGACTTACATGGCTCCTTGTACAATGTCTATTATGCAATATAAACATCAAAGAAATAATGAAAATCCTTGACCGGAGATATAAAACAGAGGATGTGTCACGCCCCGCGTCCCGGGCACGAGAGCGCGACTCCTTGCAAGCACGAACTCTCTCTCGAGATCCCAGGATGCACATGGGTCGAGAGGTGAACCATATTGATAGCAAGCGGAAGCGATAATAAACAACTCCTACGTATAATTATAAAATGTGACCTAGGTAACGAGAGTACCAATAATACGTAAACTACACAAGCTTGTCAGTAGAGTGGCAAGGCAAATACAAAAGACGGTCATCAGTCTCCTAAAAGAAGCATATATCGAGAACACCATCAAAATATCAGACTAGTAAAACAGAGACTCTGAGGTCGAGCTACTGGAGTCGTCAATCTCCTCCGCCTCTTCAGTAGGCTCGTACTCCGAGAAAGTCTCATAGCAGACCTCCACTGTGTCCTTGAGTGTCTCGTCCGCTAACGGCTCTACCTGGTCATCCTCGGTGGCTTTGATCACTATAATCTCATCGGTGTCTTCCAAGGTCGAGGTTCAGGACCATTCATTGTGCCAATGACTGACCCCTCAGCCTCCATTGAATCCCGAGCATAATGACACCAACTAGGGATCACCCCACGGGGTACCTCAGTGGGCTTCAGTGGCCCTGTGGAAACATCCCCTATCTTTCGATACCAGGCCTCGTACCTATGAGGCTTCTAGCTACTGCCACCCTCATCTACCTAGACGACAGTGCACTTCCTAACATAAACTGTCCTCTATCCGTCAGGAAACTCCTCAAAATATACGGACATCTCCTTTGGGTCACCAAACCTGATTGGCCACATTCTCAAGGCCTAAGATCTGAAAAATGGGGTCCCACGATGGGGTGAGATTTACATCTTAGTAAGGTAGGTCTTAGCCCTAAGTTAGGCTGATCGTACACTCAGGCAAATGCAATCACAAACAATTTGTACAAATAATCACATGAGGCACTCAACTGTCAATAAACAACATACGAATGTTAAGCATGCAGTCATGACATCATTCCACATCATTAGAATTAAGTACACATTGCCATGCCAAATCACACCTTCCACCCTTCCAGTCTGCTTCACTTTCATGCTCGGTTAGAATGCCTCAGGCTCGGTCCGCGTAAACATATCAAACCGTCTCATTGACAAACCCGTGTAAACGCATCAAGTTTTCAATCTCATTCTAGGCCTGTGTCGACACATCTCAACTCCGTCCCGCATTTCAACGCATCAGGACCATGGCCTTCTCAATCCCGCATCTCGTATGCCTCAAGGTGCCATTCAATTCAAGCCCCACGCCTCAGGTTATCCATTCGTACAATCCCGCGTCTCAATGCATCAGGGTGTCACAACTTCTCAGACATGCCACAAGTTCATTTCATTTCATAGCACACGTTCGAATGCAAACTCATGCGACGAACGACACATCCATGGCATCCGAGATAAGTAAATTTGACATACAAATGTGACAAATAATTCATGGCACAAGCATTGTCAAACAATCAAGTCCTCTATATCTTTCTAGGACGTACATTAGACAATCATGTTATGACGTTATGAACCTTCAGAAATCGATCAATTAGCACATAATTCACCTAATCGAGTCCAATCCTCCTATCAAAGGGTCAGAATCCCCTTACCTTATGCTTAAACCAATACGATCTCTTCCCAAACACTCCAAGGATTTGGTCCAAATAGTTCAAAAGCAACTCAGCCACGCAACCTAAGAAAATTCCTCCAATCGTCTATTTTCCTTGCTCAATTCATTATTCCATGAAGCATGAACCTCATGAACCTATCAATTAATCTTCTAATGCATCTCAACAATGAATTTGGAACCCATTTCCTTCACCAATAGCCTCCCACAGAACCAGTATGCATAGAATCGAAACATGACATTTTCGGTTCTATGCATATCACAACTAATCAGCCCTTAAACTAAGTCAAATCCTTAATTTATCCACTAATCTACTTGCTAACATGAATTTTAAAAGGTTAGGGAGCCTCACTAAAAATTTGGAGCCAAGGCGACGCAGGAAAGTCTTTGAACGACGCCGGTTTCTCCGAGTCTTCAACCGATCAGTTTTTACCCTTCAAACACAAGACCCATTTGGGATCAAAACTCCATCAAATTCCTCCAAACTTTTTACCATAGCTCAGTCTATATGTACTCTAGACGTCTACAAAATTTAGTAAAAAAAATTGAAGGATTCGAGGTCCTACGGGGTCTAAACAGTAGCTTACCTCCAGCTGTGACGGTTTTCATCGGCTCCCGGGAGATTGACCAGCCGGAGGTCCTCAGGTGGTCAAATGGCTTGCTTCCAATTGAAGAATGTCGGTAAGAGGATGAGGAAGGGGCTGGCGATCGGCTCGACGCTAGAAGTCACCGGAGATGGCGGCCGGGAGTGGCGACGGCGGGGTAGAATCCTGTCACCGGCACAGCTCTCGGCAGAAGGAAGGGAGAAAAAGAAGAAGGTGATCGATAGCTTGGAAGGGAGTGTTCAACCAAGGAGATAGAGTGAGAGAGGTTTATACTTCAATGGCTTGGTCAACTTGTTGAATGGTAGGTTAAAAGGTGACTCCATCACATCATAGCTTAATCCTTTGACACTTGTCAATGTGCCAATCAATTGCTCATCCATTGGCTCTCATTTTCTTCAATTTTCAGCAGCCTCGATGTGTAGTTAATGACCAAAATGCCCTCATCCAATTATATAGGCAAGGTTAGGGCTTGAGGGGCAAAATGGTAATTTTACTCCTGACGTCCGGATTGTCATTTTTCTAATCCCAATTTTCTTCGATAAGGCGACGGCCAATCCAATTATAATGTTGGAATTCTTGATTCTCTATTTTCTAATTTCGAGACTCGTTTCTAAATCATTTCTCTATTAGACGTGGTTCCAATCTATCTCGAACTGACGGGCGGCTTTTGCAGACATTACGCGTATCGACCCTGCGATTCATATCACAATTAAGGCTCATCAATTCATGGCGACTTTGGTTGTCATGTAATTGTGAGGGTCTATCACTAGTTTCGATGGTCTCGATCGTCACTGTGGGATTTAGAAAAATCTTGCAAATTATACATTGGTTAAACGGCATCACCCGCGCTCCAATCGTATAACGCTAGCAATACATTCCTTAATCATTCTTAGATCGGCTTTTATGGCTCTAAATGTCTCATCGACAATCCTTATGGTCAAAGTGTCTTTTCCTATTCAAATTCCCTAGGTCCACGTATCTTGTGGTCAAAGTGTCATTTCCTATTCGAATTTCCTAGGTCCACGTACCTTGTCTCATGTTAGCCTTTCCCTCTTGGTCAGTCAACTTGAGATTGGTTAGATCCGAGTGAGATACGACTGAAATACCTTGTTAGATACTTTCTCATTAATGAGTCTTGAAAGGATAGGAAAAATCAGAATGTCACAACTCTTCCCCTTTACAAAAATTTCGTCTCTGAAATTTACATCAAACTTAGTTACTCAAACAAATGGGGGTATTGACGACTCATCGTTTCCTCGCTTTCCTACGTACGCCTTCGGTTCCATGGTGCTCTCAAACAACTTTCACCAATGGAATCGTTTTATTTCTCAGAATTTGCTCCTTCCGGTCTTCGACCTTGACTGGCTTCTCCACGTAGGATACTCTGTCATCCACTTCGATAACTTTGTAATCCAGTACGTGCGTCGGGTCTGGCTCATATTTCCGTAGCATTGACACATGGAAGACCTTGTGCACTTCGGATAGATTAGGCGGTAAAGCAAGCCTGTAGGCTAAGGTTCCGATTCGTTCCAAAATTTGAAATGGGCCTACGTACCTTGGGCTCAATTTTCCTTTCTTTCCAAATCGCGATAATCCCCTCATCGGCGACACCTTGAGGAAAACATGATCGCCTACTTGAAACTCCAAAGGCTTACGCCATTTATCCGCATAACTCTTTTGACGACTCTGTGCCGTCTTCAGTTTTTCTTGAATTACCTTTACCGCTTTCACCGATTGCTCCACTAACTATGGGCCTGTGATACTTCTTTCTCCAACCTCATCCCAGCAAATCGGCGTCCTGCAAGCTTTTCCGTACAAGTCTTCAAACGGTGACATTCAAATGCTCTGCTGATAGCTATTATTATATGTAAATTCCACCAAATGCAGCTGATCCTCCTATCCACCTTTGAAGTCTATCATACACGCTCGTAACATATTCTCGAGCGTCTAAATCGTACTCTCCGATTGTCCATCCGTTTGTGGATGGTATGTCGTACTAAATTGTAGTCGAGTTCCCATGGCATCTTGAAGACTCTTCCAGAAGTTCGCTGTGAACTTGGGATCTCTATCTGATGTAATTGTCACGGGTACTCCATGTAGTCTCACTATCTGCCGCATATACAACTCGGCATATCTGTCTATCGCGAAATTCTTTCGCATAGGGATGAAGTGTGCAGACTTGGTCAACCGGTCCACAACTACCCAAATAGAATCGTGGCCTCTCTGGCTCCTTGGGGGTCACATCTTGAAATCCATCATCACGTGCTCCCATTTCCATTCAGGACTTTCTAGTGGCTGTAATAATCCACCAGGCTTACAGTGTTAGGCCTTCACCTGCTGACATGTCAAGCACCTTACCACATCCACTTTCATCCCGTTTCACCAATAATGTTGACCCAAGTTCTGATACATCTTTGTGATTCCTGGGTGAATACTATAATTGCTTCTATGAGCCTCTGATAAAATACTTTCTTTAAGTTCTTCATCCTTTGGCACGCATAGACGTCCTCGAAATTTCAAAATTGCATCCCCTGACACTTGGAACTCTGGTTTCCTTTCTGTTATGCCCATCTCCAAGATTTTCTGAATTTTTGAGTCCGTAGACTGCAAGGTTTTAATCCTTTCCTGGACCTCAGGTTCTATTCTCAGTGTGGCCATCAAATTGGATAGTTGACAGACTTCTAATCTGAACCCATAATCCCTCAAATCCTCAAATAACGATCACGCTTTCACCAGTAGACAGGCAATACTCGATTTTCGACTGAGCGCATCCGCGACTCTGTTTTCCTTCCCAGGGTGATATAGTATGTTGCAATCATAATCCTTAAGAAGCTCCATCCATCAACGCTGCCTCATATTCAGTTCCTTTTGGGAAAACAGATACTTTAGGCTTTGGTGGTCAGTGTAAATCTGGAACTTCTCGCAGCATAAATAATGCCTCCAGATTTTCAGAGCAAAGATGATCCCTGCTAATTCCAAATCGTGAGTCGGATAGTTCATTTCGTGCGGTCTCAGCTATCGGGATGCGTAGGCAACTACTCTTCTATGTTGCATTAGCATAAAGCCTAGCCTCTTTAGTGAAGCATCGCTATATATCTCATAACCTCCAAGTCCTGATGGAATCGTCAACACTGGTGTGGTTATCAACCGATACTTGAGCTCTTGGAAACTCCTTTCGCACTTATCCATCCATTCGAACTTAGTCTCTTTCTTAGTCAATCTCGTCAGTAGAATGGCTATAGATGAAAATTCTCCACAAAACGTCTATAATATCCTGCCAATCCCAAGAAACTTCGGACTTCCGTGATCGAAGTAGGCATAGGCCAATTCGTTACAGTTTCAATCTTCGCAGGATCCACCGCAATTCCTTCTCCAAATACCACATGGCCAAGGAATGCCACTTTGTTTAGCCCAAACTCGCATTTGCTAAACTTAGCGCAAAGCGAGTGTTCCCTCAGGGTCTGCAAAACAATCCTCATATGCTTCTCATGTTCTTCGTCATTCCTTGAGTAAATTAGGATATTGTCGATAAAGACTATCACGAATCTATTCAAAAATTCCTTAAACACCCGATGCATCAAATCCGTAAATGCGGTTGGAGCATTGGTCAATCCAAAAGGCATCACTGTGAATTTGTAGTGACCATACCTTGTCCTAAAAGCAGTCTTAGGTATGTTTTCCTTCTTGATTCTTAACTAGTGATACCTAATTCTCAAGTCAGTCTTAGAGAATACCGCAGCTCCTTGCAATTGGTCAAATAAATCATCAATCCTCGACAGTGGATATTTATTCTTCACAGTCACTTGATTCAACTATCTATAGTCAATACATAGACGCAAGGACCTATCCTTTTTCTTTACAAACAACACTAGTGCTCCCCACGGTGAAGCACTTGGTCGGATAAATCCCTTATCTAGTAACTTTTGCATCTGTATCTTTAACTCCTTCAGTTCTGACAAGGACATTCTATAGGGTGTCTTCGAGATCGGCACCGTTCCGGGAGCTAACTCAATCACAAACTCTATTTCTCGCTTTGGTGGCAACCCTGGTAACTCATAGGGAAAAACGTTAGGAAACTCGCGCATTATCGGAATACTTTCTAATGTAGGCTCTTCGGTAGTCATGTCCATAACTGCGACTAAGTACGCCTGGCACCCTTCAGTCATCAACTTCGTCACTTCAAGAGACGAGACTAAAGGAATCAAGGTTCCTCCTCGACTTCCCACAAATTCAAAGCTAGGGCGGCCTTTTGGGTAGAAACGAATTATCCTACTACCCAATCCACTACTGCCCCCTGTTTACCCAACCAGTCCATTCCTATGATCACATCGAAGTCATATATGGGCAACACAGCTAAATTAATACTCTCCTTACTATCTCCAATTATAATTTTACAGTCAACACAGACCAATGAAACCAATACATTATCTTTCAACGGGGTGGCAACATGTAGAATCAGACTCAACGGTTTTAACTTCACATCAACTAAATCAGCAAACCGAGCAGACACAAATGAGTATGTTGCGCCAGGATCAAACAAGGCATATGCAGCTTGGCCACACAAATAAACCGTACTTGTGAACACGCCTGGCGTTTTTTCTGCCTCCCTGCGGGCTACTACATAGACTCTTCCTTGAGCTGTGGTCGATTTTGATCAACTTAGGGAGTGGCAGCCGATGTTCCAGCCTGTGGTGGCCCATGCCAAATCACACCTTTCACCTTTCCAATTTGCCTCACTTTCATGCGCGAATTTAGAACGCCTCAAGCTCGGTCCGCGTAAACGCATCAAACCGTCTCATTGACAAACTCGCGTAAACGCATCAGGTTTTCAATCTCATTCCAGGCATGTGTTGACACATCTCAACTCTGTCCCGCATTTCAAAGCATCAGGACATGGCCTTCTCAACCTCGCGTCTCGTACGCCTCAGGGTGCCATTCAATTCAAGCCCCGCGCCTCAGTGCCTCAAGGTATCCATTCATACAACCCCGCGTCTTCTTAGACATGTCACAAGTTCATTTCATTTCATAGCACACATTCGAATGCAAACTCATGCGACGAACAACACATCTATGGCATGCGAGATAATTAAATTTGACATACAAATGCGACAAACAATTCATGGCACAAGCATTGTCAAACAATCAAGTCCTCTATATCTTTCTAGGATGTACATTAGACAATCACGTTATGAACCTCCATGAATCGATCAATTCGCACACAATTCACCCAATCGAGTCCAATCCTCCTATCAAAGGTTTAGAATCCCCTTACCTTGTGCTTAAACCAACAAAATCTTCCTCCTATCAAAGGTTTAGAATCCCCTTAACTTTGGTTGTCATGTAATTGTGAGGGTCTATCACTAGTTCCAACGATCTCGATCGTCACTATTCGATTTAGAAAAATTTTACAAATTATACATTGGTTAAAAGGCATTACCCGCGCTCTAATCGTATAACGCTAGCAATGCATTCCTTAATCGTTCTTAGATCGGCCTTTTGTGGCTCTAAATGTCCCCTCAACAATCTCTATGGTCAAAGTGCCATTTTCTATTCGAATTCCCTAGGTCTACGTACCTTGTCTCGCATTAGCCTTTCCCTCTTTGTCAGTCAACTAGAGATTGATCATATCCGAGCGAGATATGACTGAAATATATCGTTAGATACTTTCTCATTAATGAGTCTTGAAATGATAGGAAAAATCAGAATGTCACAGGAAGCCAGAGTAAAAAAAATTATTGTCGGTCGATTCCTTGATTATATGATGGTGGATTCTATGACTGTGATCAGTCAAGTGTAAAAAATTCAAGTGATCTTGCATGAGGTTTAGGCTAAATGAATGTACTTGACTGAATCCCTAGACCGAGCTACGTGTTGGGTAGATCGAGCTAAAGGCCAAGATGGCCATACTCGAGTCTAGGTGTGTGAACAGGGCGATCCCCGTACCGCTTAGAGTGAATGTCCCTCGACCCAATAAATTCAAGGGCTTAAGAAATGTCAAGGATGTAGATAACTTTCTATGGGCGGAGAATCGATATTTAGAAACCCAAGGAGCTTGGGAAAATGCATTGCTGTGGTGATGCACCAGGAGCAACGATAAGGCCAACCGTATCAAGATATGGGAGGCATCTGAGGCTGAGTTTCGAAAGCAATTCTTTCCTCCTATGCGGAGGAGGTTGCTTGAAACGAGATGCGACGCCTTGAACAAAAATAGCGCTCAACAAAGGCTCTGAATGCAAAGAGCTCAACAGAGGCTGTGAACACAAAAGGGTTCATCAGAGGCTCTAAACGCAAAAAGATCGATGGAAGTTGTAAATGCAAATAATTCAATAGAGGCTGTGAACGCAAAAAGTTCAACGAAGACTCTGAATGAAATAAAATAAAATAAATAAAATGTTGATGGAGGCTTTGAACGGAAAAAGAGACTTTGAATGCAAAAGGTTCAATAGAGGCTTTGCATGCGAAGGAAATGAGTCTACAAAGGCTCTATACGCGAAAGGAATGATTCTACAGAGGCTTGTGCGTGAAAAGGAAATAGAGGCTCTGTGTACAAAAAGAATGAACCAACAAAGGTTCTACATATGAAAGAAACTCAGAACCTCTTGAATTGAGTCATTGTGATGTATGTGAATTGAAATTCATACAAACAAGAGACGGTAATAAATATTTTATTATCTTTATCAATGATAACACTAAATAATGTTGTGTATTTGTTTAAAAGCAAAGATGAAGTCTTAAGAGAAATTTGTTCTCTATAAGAATGAAGATTGAGAAGTGATCGAGGAAATGAGAAGCACCAATTGGTGAATTTTGTGCACAACACAGAATTATACAAGAAAATATTGAGGACTATTCAAGGAAATGAAATCGGCACTTTACATGTCTATGTATTGTCATTGCCAAGTGGCAATGGCCATTGCAAAGAATAGAACTTTCTATGGTAGAAAGAGACATATCCGCTTGAGGTATGATATGATAAAGCAATTGCTTGAAAATAGAATTATATCCATTGATAATATGAAATCAGAAATGGATTAGTCCGATCCTCTGACTATTCCTCGAGGGAAATGGGACTTAGCCAGTTGAAGAAAATCAATAGTGATGGTAACCCAAGCTATGTGATTGACGATTTCATGAATTAGGACAATAACAAGTCATTTGTTGATCTTGTGAAGCATTATAAAACTTATTTACTTCCTAAAGTGAGAATAATGCAATACTTTGAAAGAAAGAGGATAAAACCTCTTATGAGCTATGGAAAAGTAGGAGACCATCCTACAAATGCTTACAAGTGTGGAGGTGTTTTGTAAAAGTGGCTGTTCCAAAATCTACTAGTGGATATATATTCACACGCAGATGCAGCCATATTTTTGAAAATCCTATAAACAAACAGTTATAGTTAGATCCACAATGAAATCCTAAATTATAGCTATGGATAAAGGTGGTGAAGAGGTTGAATGGCTATGCCATTTTTTAAAGGATATTCCAAAATGGCAAAAATCTGTGCCGCCGATCTGTATACATTGTGATAGTCAATCTGCGATTGGAAGAACATAGAGTAACATGTATATTGGTAATTTTAGGCATATACATCGTTGACATAATACTATTAGATAACTACTCTCAACTGAAATTATCTCTATTGACTACGTAAAGTCAAAGGATAATATTACGGTCCGCTATCCAAAGGGTTAAATAGAGAGTTAGTTGGAAAATCGACAATAGGAATGGGACTGAAGCCCATGATAGGAAAGTTTGTATAACGGTAAACCCAATCTAGCTGATTGGAGATCCCAAGATCTAGGTTTAAAGGGAGCAACCTAAGTATACGAACTTAAGATATCACTGTGGCGATCCATCCCCCAAATCATTCCTATAAAAGAAACAGTTATTTGATATCTCCAAGTATTTGGAGTAAACAAATTGCAGTGGGGGTTATCAAGAAAAAGGATAGCAATTGTTGCTCTAATGATCTTTAAATGGGGTAAACTAATTACTCAAGATTAAGTGATCACCTATGTGAGAGAGAAGAGGGGGCCGCTTTGAATGAGAATTTTTTTTGGGCTGAATTCTCTAAAAACTCTCGCAGAACTCGGATGATGTTCAGGGCCAAAATGAAAATAATCCATGAGAACTGAACAAACGTTTAGATGATTCATGTGTGAATTATTACGCCCCGCGCCCTTGAGCATGAAAGCGCAATTCCCTTCACTGTACTCTCGAGGCCCAGAGGTCACTTATCGAGAGATGCATAATGTAAGCAAGCACGTGGAAACGAAATAAACAACTCCTCCATACACAAATCGATGGGAACTTGGATAACAAGAACATAACACACACACACACACATATATCACCAAGAGTTCATACAAAAGTGCGGGTAAGTTAATCCTGCAGACGGATCGGGGCAAACGAGACTTAACCAAAAGACAACAAAGTTCGAAGTCTCCAAAAGAAAACATACCAACGAGGGTCATCATCAAAAGACTACTCAGTAAGGTTAGGAAACCCCTAGGTCAAACAGCTAGATCCATCAGTCGTCTCGTCCACATCCTCGTCTGGCTAGTAGTCCAAGAAGGTCTTGGAGCGCACATCCACCGTGTCATGCATCGTATCGTCCTCCAGTTCGTCCTCCGAGGCATTGATCTCAATCACCTCATTAGTGTCCTCCAAAGTAGGGGTCTTCTTAGGTACGTTCCTCGACCCAGCTACAGACACCTCGACCTCCACTAAATCCCGAGTAAGGTGACACCAACTAGGGATGACTCCTCGAGGTACATCCATGGACTTCAACTGACCAATAGTGACCTCACCTACCCTACGAAATCAGGCCTCACATCGATGTGATTTGTAATCCTTACCTCCCTCATCGGCCCACACAACTGTACATTTTCTCACATACACAGTACCCCGACTGTTAGGAAACTCATCAAAATAGGCGGCCATTTCTTTTGGATCGCCTAGATGCATCGGTAGCATTTTCAGAATTTAGGGTCTGAAAAAGTAAGGTCCCATGACGGGATTAGATTTACATCTTAGTAAGATAAGTTCTAACTCTAGGTAAGACTGACAATACACCCAGATGAATGCAAATAATGAGCAAGAACACACTCAACAATATAAGGTAATCATCAGCCATAACATGCCATATAGCAACAAATGGTGAACAGTCGTACAAGCATATCAACATAACTTGTCACTCAAGTCAAGCATGAAAACACAAGGATAAGTCGTACTCTACATTCTCCGAAATTATCTCATAATTCACGCCCGCGTCAAAACACCTCAGGCTCGGTTTGCGTCATTATGCCTCAGACCAACAACTTGACAAACCCTCGTTAAACGCATCAGGTTTTCATCGCCATTCCAGGCCTGTGTCGACACATAATCAATCTCGTCTCGCGTCTCAACGCATCAGGACATTAGCCATCGCAACCCCGTATCTCGACGCATCAGAGTGCTAAGAGTTTCTAAGCATGCCAAATTCCTTTCCAATTCAAGACTTCATGATCGAGTACAAGCCCATGTATTGAGCTAGGAGTCTACAGCATGCAAGACAATCAAATTCATCACTCATGAAATGGCGTTCGATACGAGGCACATGCATTTAGCAAGCATACTCACATTCACCAATCCACAATAATAGACATTGAACAACCACACAATAAATTCACGAAAATTCATCCAAATCACAACCAAATCATCTAGTTGAGGCCTATCATCCTAGCCAAGATTTAGAGACTCCTTACCTTAGGCTTAATTTAGCAAAATCTTCCTTCCAAAGCCCTATAAGGATTTGGCCTTAAGAATCCAAAATAGGCAGCCGTATAACCTAAGGAAATCCAACCAATTTCATCAATTTTTCTCGCCCAATTGTCGAACCACGAAGCATAAACCTCAATAACACCTTAATTAACATCCTAAGATATCATAATGACCATTTCAAGGTACAGTCTCAACCCCAACAACCCCTAAGGATTTGATTCGTGTAATACGAAATAGGGTATTTTCGGTTATGCTCTATTCCCGACTAATTAGTCCATAATCCAATATTAAGCCTCAATTTATCATTCAAATCACTTGCTAACATATAGTCCTATGTGTTATAGAGCCTCACCGAAAATTTTGTGGCTAGTCGATGCCCGGAAGTCTCAAAATAGCACCGGTTTGTGGAGTACTACCGCTGGTCAGTTTCTGTCCTTCAGAAACAACAACATTTCATCATCAAATCTCCTTCAAAGTCCAACCAATTTGCTACCTCAGCTCAATATACAAGTGTACTACGCGTCTACAAAGTTTTTCCGAAAGATTGAAGCAAATCGAGGTCCTATGGAGGCTAAATGAAGACTTACTCCCTGCTGAGTTCGATTCTGTCGGCTGGCCGGAGCTCTACTGGCATCCAAATGTCGAGCTTCAACTTGGAGATGGTCGGCAAGAGGTTGAGCTAGGAGCAGGTGATCGGCGTGAGGTCAGGCAGTCGTCGGCGGTGGCGGTGAAGAATAGCGAAGAAGCGGCGGCGGTCCGGTTGAGTAGGGGAGTTCTCGACAAGGAAGAAGATGATTGGCTATGGAGATGGGGTATTCGGCTGAGTAAGGAGAGAGGATGGGCTATACACCAATTTGGAGAGTCAAACAAGAGGAATGATAGGTAAAAAGTTGGGTAATTAATGTCAATTGGCCATCTATTGACACTTGTCCATATGTCCATCATTTAATCATCCAATGGCTCTTATTTCTTCTAATTTTCGGCAGCCTTGGGGTGTGGTTAATGACCAAAATGTCCTCCTTCATTTATTAAAACAAAGCCAAACCTTGAGGGGCAAAATGGTAATTTGACTCTCGTTGTTCGGAACATCGTTTTTTCTGATTCAACTTTCCTACGATGAGGCGACGTCCAATTTGATTATAACGTTGGTATTCTTGGTTTTTCATTTTTCAATTCGAGACTCGTCTCTAGGCCATTTTTTCTGTTAGATGTAATTTCAGACTATCCCGAACTAACGGGCGGCTCTTGCAGAAGTTACGCGTATCGACTCTGTAATTCTCATCACACTTAGGGCTCATCAATTCATGGCGACTTTGGTTGTCATATAATTGCGAGGGTCTATTACTATCTCCAATGGTCTTGATCGTCATCATTCGATTTAAGAAAATTTTGTAAATTACACATTGGTTAAACGACATCACCCGCGCTCCAATCGTATAACGCTAGCAATGCACCTTAATCGTTCTTAAATCGGGCTTTAATGGTTCTAAACATTTCCTTGACAATCATTATGGTCAAAGTGTCATTTTCAATTTGAGTTCCCTATGTCTACGTACCTTGTCTTGAGTTAGCCTTTCCCTTTTGGTAAGTTAACTCGAGATTAATCAGATCCGAGCGAGATAAGACTGAAATACATTTTTAGATACATTTTCATTGATAAGTCTCAAAATGACAGGAAACCCAGAATGTCAGATGAACTGTACGAGTTATTTAATAAGAAAGCAGGACAGTTCAAGGACATCATGTCTACTGGACAGTTGGTAAATTAAATATACTTTCACAAGAGAAGGTTTAAAGGGTGATACCTACCTATCTTATGCATGTTTTATTTGTTGAGCACTATCACAGAGTCAAAATCAAAACATTTTTCATTCATGTGGGGGATTGTTCGAAAATATGAGATATTTTCATGGGTGAGTGAATGAGAAATTATTTCTCAAAGAACACCCTTGAGTTGGAAGTGGGAAGTGAAAGTACGTTCGTCCCACATTGGATAGAAAGAAAGCTTGTGAGTGTTTTATATAGAGTTACACTCCTTTATAGTGGTAACTTTCATAAAACACGTGCAATGCCTCGCGCGCGCATGTAGAGGATGCATATCTCAGACCCCAACGAAGGCTCAATAAGTTGAAACTTGGGTGCAAGCGCACGACCTACGTACGCGAATGCAGGATTAGAAAGTGGATCTCATGACAAGCCTAATTTTCCCTTCAATTTTAATTTTTTCAACTCAAACCGTTGTAAATTTTATGTAATAGCTGTTAAGTTAATTAACAGCATGTTAATGTCATTAGCTGAGTAATGGCTATTATGATTATGTGGTTATAGAATTAAATGCATAACGACTTTGCAGCCATTACAAAGCATAATGGTTTTGCCGTCATAGAAGTATGACGGTTCTGTTGTTATGGTTTTACCGTTATGATTTTGCTGTTACATAGTTAAAGTTATAACGGTCAATTTATTCAACTGTTATTCTCTATTTTTGAAATTCCCCTACTTACCCTATAAATAGGTGACTTCCCATTTTGTTTCAAAGAAGACAAACAACACTTGTTTGAAAAATCACTTCTCCCTCTCTTTCAATTTTTTGCATTTGCATTATTTCAGATAGTGTTCATGATTTGTTCAAATTCACTGGAAGCTTTGGAATGTTATGCTTGCCTCAGACAAACAACACTTGTTTGAAAAATCACTTCTCCCTCTCTTTCAATTTTTTGCATTTGCATTATTTCAGATAGTGTTCATGATTTGTTCAAATTCACTGGAAGCTTTGGAATGTTATGCTTGCCTCTACTGCTGTCAACCGCTGTATACTGGGAGATAGATGTTCACGAAACTTCAAAGCACGTACGAGAGAGGACGAATCTGTTTTAAGGAAACTGTGTCAAACATAGATCTCGGTAGTTGTATCAATTCTATTTCTTTCATTACTCTGGTGGTTCTGTTCAACATTTGCGCTTCTTACATTCAGTGTTGTGCTTCTACCGACTCAACGCTGACTCAATGTTTGTGTTTCTACCGAATCAATTTTTTTCCTTTGCCAGTTGAATATATTTATAGATTCAATGTTTGAGGCAGTTTGCCTACATTTACTACTACCATTTGAATTTGAATATCTTCTAATATTATAAAACAGTGTTGTTATTTTTAACACTGTTTTTCCAACAATCTTAAAACAAGAAGGTTGCGAAGCTAAATTTGGGATCAGAAGGAGGAGTTATCAAGAATAGGTTTCAAGGAAAATACTTCAACTGTTACAAGATGGTAATTCTATGGATTGCAGATTTCCAAAGACGAACAAGATTTATGAGACATATATGGTGAATGACATAGTCCAAGACGTGTAAGATATAAACCTCTCTATAATTTCAATATTTAAGCCTATGTTATTTTAGATATGTCATTTTATATGTTATATTTTGCTAACAACATGCAGTAGAATCAACAGACACTTCAGCTGGAACAACTAAGATTAAGGTTGGTTTTGTGAGATAGGATCAGATTGTCATAAAGCATCATGTGAATAAATGTACACTAATTTATTTAGCAATACACTAAAGCAACATTTTGAATGAATACATTGGCATGGAATAATCCTAAAACAATAAAGAACTTTGTACCTATTATGCTTGGTAAGCATATTAATGATTCCAATAGTTGATAGGGTTTTCTCCCCTCACTCTCATGAATATGTCATTATGTTATTGAAATCTCATTCTAAGAAGTTGCCCACAATAAAATAAAGGCAACTTCCGACCGAAAAAATAAAAATAAAATCAAGCAAAAATTGTCCTTGTATGTTTTATTCGGCAATTTTTAGTTTCGATCATCATACTATTTTACTGACATTTATGTTCTCTAAACTAATCATCAACACAGGCAAAAAAAAGAAGAAGCTAATCTCCGATCATAATTTCAGGCAAAATCCCATAATCTGCATGAATTTTAGTGGAAAATGCTAACCGAACGTCGAAGACGAACACCTGGTGACGACCGTGAATATTAAAAAACAATCAACAGTTGGGAAAACTCTTAAAGAGATTCGTGAATATGACATCCAAATTGATGTTGGAGGTGTAAAAGCCACGTTGAATGGTTTTACAACTCTATAACAAGAATTATCGGAATGTGTCACGCCCCGCACCTTAGGCACGAGCGCGCAACTCTCTTCACTGAACTCTTGAGTCCCAGGAATTGAATATCGAGAGATGCATAATGTATTCAAGCATGCGGAAACATAATGTGAAAAACACCTCCGTACATAAACCAATGGGGACCTGGGTAATGAGAACATAACATATATGCATATAACATCAATAGTTCATACAAAAGTGCAGGTGAGCTAGTCCTGCTGATAGGTCGGGGCAACGGGACTTAATCAAAAGACAATCCATACCTAAGTCCCCCAATGAAACAAACCGACAATGTCATCACCAAAAGACTACAAAGTAATTTAGGAAACCCCTAGGTCGAATCGTTGTAATTGTCAGTCTCATCTGTGTCCTCATCTGACTCGTAGTCCGAGAAGGTCTCAAAGCGCACATCTATAGTTTCATCCATTGTATCGTCCTCCAGCTCGTCCTCCAAGACATCAATCTCTATCATCTCCACTGTGTCCTCCAAAGTTGGGGTCTTCTCGGGTATATTCCTCAAACCAACTACAAACACCTCGATCTCAACAGAATCCCAAGTGGGATGACACCAATCAGGGATGGCTCCTCGAGGCACCTCCGTAGACCTCAGTGGACCAGTAGTAACATCGCCTACCCTACGGAACTAGGCTTCAAACCTATGCGGTTTCCACACACAAAACTATACATTTTCTCACATACACGGTACCCCGAACGTCCGGGAACTCATCAATGTAGGTGGTCATTTCCTTTGGATCGCCTAGACACGTAGGTAACATTTTCAGGGTTTCGGGTATGAAAAAGTAAGGTTCCACGACAGGATGAGATTCACATCTCAGTAAGATAAGTCCTAACCTTAAGTCAGGCTAACATTACACCCAGATGAATACAAATAATGAACAAGAACAAGCACTCAACAATATACGGCACTCATCAGTCATAAAATGCCATACGGATACAAACGATTGACAGTCAAGCAGTCATTTCAACATAACTCATCAATCAAATCTGGCATGGAACAAATCAAGCCATACAATCCACCATTCAGAATTTTCTCATGATTCACGCTCGGGTCAAAACGCCTCAGGCTCGGTCCGTGTCATTATGCCTCAGACCATCAAGTTGACAAACCCGCGTTAAACGTATCAGGTTTTCAATGCCATTCCAGGCTTATGTCAACACATAATCAATCTCATCCTGCGTCTCAACGCATCAGGACATTAGCCACCACAACCACACATCTCAACGCACTAGGGTACTAGCCATCACCATCCCGCGTCTCAACGCATCAGGGTATCACAAGTTTCCAAGCAAGCCAGATTTCATTTTAATTCAAGACTTCATAATTGAGTACAAGCCCATGCATTAAGCTAAATATCTACGGCATGTGAGGCAATCAATTTCATCACTTAAAAGTGGCAATCGACACAAGGCATATGCATTTAGCAAGCATTCAAGCATTCATCAACTCGCAGTGATGAACATCGAACATTCACACAATAACTCATGGAAATTCACCCAATTCACAATCAAGTCATCTAGTCGAGGCCTATCCGCCTAGCCAAGGTTTAGAGACTTCTTACCTTAGGCTTAATTTAGCTAAATTCTCCTTCCAAGGCCCTCCAATAATTTGGCCTTAGAAATCCAAAACAGTGTAGTCGTATGACCCTAGGAAAATACAATCAATTTGTTAATTTTCTCTCATCCAATTTTCAAACCACGAAGCATAAACCTTAATAACATGTTAATTGATGTCCTAGAATGCCTCAATTATGAAATTAGAACTTGTCGATACCATGAACAGCCTCCTAAGAGTTTGAGTTCAATAAGCCGAAACAGGGGACTTAATCGGTCCTGCCCTAGTCCTGGTTAATTAGTCCACAAATCTTTCTAAATCATTAATTTATCACTCAAATCACTTGCTAACATATAGTCCCAAGTGTTAAGGAACCTCACCGAAAATTTGAGGCCGAGGCGATGTTGAAAAGTCCACAAACGAAGCCGATTCCTTCACGTCCTACCGCCGGTTAGTTCTGCCCTTCAATCAAAACGCCATTTCGATATCAAAACTCTATCAAATTCATCTAAAATTTTTACCTCAGCTCAGACATTCCTTCTCATGCCCTGCGCTCTGGGCACGAGCACGCGATTCCCTGCAAACAAACCATATAATCTCTCGCGGTCGCAAGATCCACAATCTAAGCCGAGTGATATAACAAATATATCAAGCATGCGGAAGTGGTAATAAAGCAACTCCTCTATACAAAATATAAATTAAGTGGGACCTAAATAGCATAGAAACTGTCGTACACAATAACCGACTGTGTCACGCCCCGAACCCGTCGAGCGCGCGAACATCCCTGCAAGCAAACAACACATCTCTTGTGGTCTCAAGATCCACGATTAATTTGAGAGATATAAAATAGTCAATCGTGCGAAAGTGGTATTCAAATAAATTTCCACACAAAATATAAGTTAAGTGGGACCTCGATAGCTTAATAATAGTCATACATCATAATATATGGTTTGTACAAATTTCGACTACTACATCTACTAGACAAGGACAACGGGGTAGGCACATCAAAAATATGACCATCATTGACATCCAAAATAGCAATGGTCGAGGGTCACCATCATAAGATTGAGCCGACAAACTGTATCTCCTAGGATGAGCTGCTGGAGTCCCCAGTATCCTCTACGTCCTTGGTCGACTCATACTAGGAGAACGTCTCGGACATAATCTCGATGGAATCCTCTATGGTCTCTTCGCGCGATGGCTTGGCAAGATCCTCCTCGGTCACCCCCACGACAATCACCTCATCCTCGGTGAAGTCTAGAGTCGGGGTCTTCTCCGGCCCATTCCTAGATCCAACTACAGATCTCTCTAGCTGCTCGTGCTCTCCCGCGGTCTGGCACCAGTTGGGTATCACTCTCTGGGGTACCTCCTGGGGCTTCAGCGGTTCAATCTGTGCATTCCTAACCTTTCTAAACCAAGCCTCGAACCTATGAGACTTCTAATCCGGGCTACCCTCGTCAACCCAAACGATAGTACACTTTCTCACATAAACGTTTCCCCGATTGTCGGGGAACTCATCAAAATACGCCGTCAACTCCTTAGGATCCACAAAACGTATGAGCTACATATCTAAGGCCTAGGATCTGTAAAAATAAGGGTCCCCAAAGGGATGAGATACACATCTCAGTAAAAGAGTCCTAACCCTAGGTTAGGTCGACCATCCACTCAAGTAGTCGTACACCCCAATAATTCCACTCACATGCATATTAAGCATAAATCAATATAACGACAACATACAGATGACAAGCATGCAACTATGACAACATGTCACACTCAGATGATAATGCACACCTCATCCGCCATCTCAACACAACCACCTCTTCCTGCCTGCCTCAATCTTCAGCCCGCGATTTCGTCGCATCAGGCTCGATCCGGGTAAACACATCAGACCGTCATCGGCAACCCGCGTAAACGCATCAGGTCTCGATGAATCTCCAGGCCAATATCATCATCTCATATCTCCGTCTTGCGAATAATTCGCATCAGGGCCGTGACCATCTCAACCCCGCGATTTCATCGCATCAGGGCGCCACCCAACATCAACTCCACCCTGCAATCTCGTCGCATCAGAGTATCCACCTCTCGCCCCGCCTCTCGAATGCCTCAGGACCTCATCATGTCATGTTCATGCCACAAACATAACTCATGCCATGATTTTCAATTCATTTATACATACACAATGCCAAGTGCAAATCGTAAATCCCGTGGCACGCAAAGCAAATCAAATGATATCCGGACATGGAAAATGACTCAAGCATAAACAATGTCATACACAATATCCTATAATATTTTAGGATATAATAAGAGCTATCCCTTTCGTAAATCATCATAACCGATCAATTCAATCTCCAACTCACCTAATTGAGTCCAATCTCCCTATCCTAAGTTTAGGATTCCCTTACCTTGTATTTGATAACACCAAAATTCACTTCTTGGATCCTCAAAGTTTCGGTCTCCCAGGGTTCAAGGTTGAACTCGCTGCGCAACCTAGGAATTTCAACCAATTCCATCAATTTTCAAGTCCAATTCAACCATCCATCAATTACGAGTCTCCTTAACATAATCCTCATTGTCCTAACATGTATTAATCACTAATCTGAGACTCAAAATCCAACGCCAACAGTCCTCCAAGGTCCGACCATGCACATAACCAAACCAGTCCCTCTCGATTCTGTACATGCCGTGAGCTACCAGTCCTAATTCAACTCCAAATTCATCACTTAAACACTATCCTACCTCTTAACATGTCTATCTAAGGGTTTGTGAACCGAAGGTTAGAAGTCGAATCGTTGCCGGAAACTCGTCGAAAGTCGCCGGATCGTCCAAGGTTAGAATCCGGCAGTTTCTGTCCATAGTTCACAAGACCGTTTCGAGGTCAAAACTTCTTCAAATCACTCTCAAATTTTTATCATAGATTCATACACATGTCTACTAGACCTCCATAAAATTTGACCTTAAAAATCCAATAATTTGGCCTCCAAAGAAATAGGACCTTCCTCAGGTTAAGTCTGATTTCGTCGGCTTTCGGGAAAGCTCTTGGCTAGAGCTCCTCGGTGGTCCAAACGCCTCGCTTCCACTTCGAGGAGGTCGGCAAGACATAGAGTTTGGTTGGTGTAGCTGGTCGATGATCAGGCGGTGGCCAGAGGAGGTCGTCGGTACGGTCGAACAAGGCGGCAAGTGCTGGTCGCTTGTAATAGAATGAAGAGGAAGAAGAAGATGGAGTTGGCGTGAGTTCTTGGGAGTGTATGGCCGGCCAAAGTGAGTGAGGAGAGAGAGAAAAAGACTATATATCCAAGATTGGGTCAAATGGTTGAGTGGTAGGTTTGTAATAGTAGACAAGACTTCTCTTTAAGCCATCTACTGACACTTGTCCTCAATGTCAATCATGCATGATCCAATGGCCCTCATTTATCCTCTTTTTCGACAGCTATGGGGAGGGTGTAATGTCCAAAATGCCCTTCTTCAAATGCATGGGCAAAATTTTAAGCTTGAGGGGCAAAAAGGTAATTTTGCCCCGACGTTCAGAACGTCGTTTTTCTCGTTCCAAAATCCTTGGATAGGACGACGACCAATCCGAATAACGTTGGAATTCTTGATTTTCCATTTCAAACTTTTCAAGACTCGTTTATGATGATTTCCACTATTGGACGCGATCCCAACCTATCTCGAACCGACTGGCGGCTTTTGCAGACTTTACGCGTATCGACCCTGTGATTCTCATCATATTTAGGGCTCGTCAATTTGTGGCGGCTTTGGTTGTTATGTAATTGTGAGGGTTTATCACTAGTCCCTTTGGTCACGATCTTCACTGTCCGATTCAAGAAAATTTTGCAAATCATATATTGGTTAAGCGGCATCACCTATGCTCTAATTGTACGACACTCGCAAGGCATTCCCTAATCATTCTTAGATTGGCCTTTTTGTGGTTCTAAATATCCCCTCGACAATTCTTATGGTCAAAGCATCATTTCTTATTCGAATTCCCTAGGTCCACGTACCATGTCTCGCGTTTGCCTTTCCCTTTTGGTCAGTCTACTCGAATTGATTAGATTCGAGCGAGATATGACTGAAATACATCTCTAGATTCATTTCTCATTAATGAGTCTGAAATTGACTGGAAATCAGAATGTCACAACTCTTCCTCCCTTACAAAAATTTCATCCTCGAAATTTACATTACACTTAATTATTCAAATAAATAGGAGTGTTGTCGCCTCATCGTTTCTTCATTTTCCCATGTGGCAGCTTCAGTTTCGTGGTGCTCCCATACTCCTTTGACTAGCGAAATCTTCTTATTCTTGAGGATTTGCTCTTTTCAGTCTTCGATCCTTGTTGGCTTCTCCACGTTAGACACTCTATCATCCACTTCTATGGCTTCGTAGTCCAGCACATGTGTCGGGTCTAATTCATACTTCCGTAGCATCGATACATGGAACATATTATGCACCTGGGATAGATTGGGCGGCAGGGCAAGCCTGTAGGCCAAGGTTCCAATCCGCTCCAATATCTCAAATGGGCCTACATATCTTAGGCTCAGCTTCCCTTTCTTTCCAAATCGTGATAGCACTCTCATTGGTGACACCTTGAGGAAGACGTGATTGCTCACTTGAAACTCTAAAGGCTTTCTCTGTTTATCCTCATAGCTCTTTTGACGACTCTGTGCCATCCTCAGTCTATCCCGAATTATCTTCACTGCTTCCATCGATTTCTCTATCAATTCTGGGCCTGCGATACTCCTTTCTCCAACCTCATCCCAGCAAATTGGGGTTCTGCAAGCTCGTCCATAAAGTGCCTCAAATGATGCCATCTGGATACTCTGCTGGTAGCTATTATTACAAGCAAACTCTACCAGGTGTAGCTGATCTTTCCATCCACCTTTAAAATCAATGATGCATGCTCGCAGCATATCCTCCAGCGTCTGTATCATCCTTTCCAATTATCCGTCCGTCTTTGGATAGTATGCCGTACTATACTGCAGTCGGGTTCCCATGGCTTCTTGCAGACTCTTCCAAAAATTTGTCATGACTTTAGGATCTTGATCGGACATAATTGTCACTAGTACTCCGTGCAACCTCACTATCTATCTCATGTATAGCTCTGCATACCTGTTCATAGCGAAGTCCTTTCGTATCGGGATGAAATGTGCGGACTTGGTCAATCTGTCCATGACTACCCATATAGAGTCGTGACCTCTTTGGCTTCTTGGGAGTCTCATCACAAAGCCCATAGTCACATGCTCCTACTTCCACTCTGGAATTTTCAGTGGCTGTAATAGTCTTCCAAGCTTACAGTACTATACTTTCACTTGCTGGCATGTCAAACACTTAGCCACATACCTTACTACGTCCACCTTCATCCCGTTCCACCAATAGTGTTGTCGCAGGTTTTGATACATTTTTGTACTTTCAAGGTGGATGCTATAATTGCTCCTATGAGCCTTTGATAAAATCCTTTCCTTGAGTCATTCATCTTTTGGCACGCATAATCGTCCTCGAACTTTAGAATTCCGTCCTCAGACACCTGAAATTCTGGTTTTCTCTTTGTCACATCCATCTCAAGGATCTTTTGGATCTCTGGGGTCCATAGATTGTAAGGTCTTTATTCCTTCTTAGACCTCAGGTTCTACCCTCAACGTAGCTATCAAACTGGATAGTCAATCGACTTCTAATCTGAACTTGGAGTCTCTCAAATTCTCAATCATCGACCAACCTTTCACCAGCAGACATGCGATGCTTGACTTCCGACTCAGCGTATCTGCCACTCGGTTTGCTTTCCCAAGGTGATATAGGATATCACAATCATAATCCTTCAGCAGCTCCATCCACCTACGCTGCTTCATATTAAGCTCTTTCTGGAAAAACAGATACTTTAAACTTTGGTGGTCGGTATATATCTGGAACTTCTCGCCGCAAAGGTAATGTCTCTAAATTTTCAAAGAGAATATAATCGCTGCTAACTCCAGGTCATGAGTTGGGTAGTTCATCTCATGTGGCCTCAACTGTCTGGATGCGTAGGCTACTACTCTTCCGTGTTGCATCAATACATAGCCCAATCCTTTCAGCGAAGCATCGCTGTAAATCTCGTAACCTCCCGATCCTGATGGAGTTGTCAGTACTGGTGCGGTTGTCAATCTGTGTTTAAGCTCTTGGAAACTCCTTTCACATTTGTTAGCCCATTCAGACCTCGTTTCCTTCTTTGTCAACCGCTTCAATGGGATGGCTATGGAAGAGAATTTCTCCACAAAACGCCTATAGTACCCTGTCAATCCTAAGAAACTTCTGACTTCAGTGACCGTAGTAGGTCTAGGCCAATTTATCACAGCTTCAATCTTCGCAGGATCCACTGTGATTCCTTCACCAGACACCACGTGACCAAGGAATGCTACCCTGTTCAGCCAAAACTCACACTTGCTTAACTTTGCGTAGAGCGCATGCTCTCTCAGTATCTATAGTACAATTCTTAGGTGTTCTTCATGTTCCGTACCATTCTTCGAGTAAATCAAGATATCATCAATGAAGACTATGACGAATCTGTCCAGAAATTCCTTAAATACTCTATGCATCAGGTCCATGAATGCAGCTGGAGTGTTGGTCAATCCAAACGGCATCACCGTAAACTCATAATGACCATACCTCGTTCTGAAAGCGGTCTTAGGTATATCTTCCTTCTTGATCCTCAGCTAGTGATACCCAATTCTCAAGTCAATCTTCGAAAATACTGTTGCTCCTTGCAACTGATCAAACAGGTCGCCATTCCTCGGCAGTGGGTACTTGTTCTTCACTGTCACTTGGTTTAGCTGCCGATAGTCGATGCATAGATGCATAGACCATCATTCTTCCTTACAAATAGCATCGGTGCTCCCTACGGTGAAGCACTTAGTCGGATAAATCCCTTATCCAATAGCTCTTACATCTGCACCTTTAACTCCTTTAATTCTGATGGGACATCCTATAAGGTGCTTTCGAGATCGGCTCCGTTCTAGGGGCTAACTCGATTACAAATTCTCCCGTTTCGGTGGTAACCCTGGCAACTCTTGGGGAAACACATTAGGAAATTCACGCACTACCGGGATATTCTCTAACTTTGGCTCTTCGGTAGTCGTGTCCATTACTGTCACTAAGTATGCCTGACATCCTTCAGACATCAACTTCGTCACTTCAAGGGACGAAACTAAGGGAATCGAGATTCCTCCTCGACTTCCCACCAATTCAAAGCTAGGGCGTCCTCTCGAATAAAATTGAATTATTTTACTACCACTGTCTACCACTGGCCTCTGCTTACCCAACCAATCCATTCCTATTATTACATCGAAATCAAATATTGGTAATACAGCTAGGTCGATACTCTCTTTACTTTCCCTAATCACAATCTCACAACTAGCACAACCCATTAAAACCGTTATATTATCCTTTAATGATGTAGCAACATGTAGACTTATGTTCAACGATTTCAATTTCATCCCCACTAATTCAGCGAACTGACCAGACACAAACGAATGCTTGACACCAGGGTCAAATAATGCGTAAGCAGCTTGATTGCACAAGTAAACTATACCTGTGACCACACCTAGAGCTTCCTCTACTTCCCTGTGGGCTACTGCATACACTCTGCCCTGGGCCGATGGTCGTTTCTGCTCAATTTGAGGCGTGGCAGTCGACGGTCCAGCTTGCGGCCTTTGTCCTTGTGGTCGACTTGCCAAGGCTTGGTTTGGACACACCCTTATCTGGTAGCCTAGTTGACCACACTTAAAACAAACTCCTGTCCTTACCGGGCATGGCCCATTCCCATGCCTACTGCCACAAAGGCGGAAGTTCCATTTCATAGGATTCTGCGGCTTCAAGATATTTTTCCGCGCTGGAGGCACATAGCGCCTATTACCCGCCATCGACTTCTTGCCCATCTGGCGGTTATCTCTGAAGGACGTAAATCGTGAACCAGTTGCGGCATTTCTCTCCTTCAAGTCTCTTTCAATTATCTGGCCCTGCTTGTAGATCTCCTTGTAGGTCCTCAAATTCAGCGCATTCATCTGGCTACGGAGCTCGGGCCTCAAATCATCCCTAAATCTTCTTGCTTTCTCTTGAGGGTCCTCCACTGATCGTGGTGCATACCTTGATAGCCTCGATAATTCAGCCTTGTACTGGTCTATTGTCAGCTAGTTCTAGTGCAACTGCAGGAATTTCACCTGTTTCCTTTCCCTGGCCATCTCATAAAAGTATTTATCATTAAAGGTCGTCTTAAAGGTTCCCAATTCATGACTGTTCCTTTGGGGAAGACGTCATTCTTGGTGGCAGTCCACCAGTCATTCGTTGTACCCTCCAGCTGGTACACGGTTAGTAGTACCTTCTCCTCGTCGGTGCATCTCAGCACTCCGAATGCCTTCTCTAACTTTTCTATCCATCTGGGTGCTAGCTCGGGATCTCCGGTCCCATCAAACTGTGTCGGTTTAGATTTATGAATTGTTCCACTAATTGACCCATTTGTCTGGCCACGACGATTTCCTCTTGGGTGTTTACAGCTTCATTACTCTGGTTCGGTTCACCCTGACTTCCATTTCCACCATTGTTGTCATGGTTGGCATTGACGGCTGCTACGGCAGCTCCTACTGCTTAGGCGATGGCAGCGTCCCGATCTTGAGCCTGCCGATCAATCATGTCACCAATCCTTTCCAATGCCCTCAGCACACCATCCATCCTTGGATCCTCAACGACAAGCGGCCTTGAGCTAGAAGCTTCGCCTCTTGGCCTTCTAGCCCTTCTAGATGGGTTGCTCATCTTTGCTTCTTTCTACTGAACCTGATCCACCACAAGTTCAGCAAAGAGTTAGTAACTTACTTAATCATTCAAATCCAAAGCTACTAACTAACCCGTAACAAAACAGTTACAATCCAAAGGTACTCTATACCATAGAATCCAGAAACATTTAACCAATAGCCCATGGCCATTTCTCAGTTCCATTCACTCTAGTGATTCACTAAAGCCAATCACTTTCATCCCTTAAACAAACCAAGGTCCAGAAATGACCTTCACTCCAAAGCAAGGAACTTGATCCTCATGTATTTCCACAATCCTGCCAGAGTCCACTGTCAACCTTAAGTACTAGGTCACGCATTATACACCCCATGTCTTACTTTAATCAGTCTCCTAAGGTATTGCTATCCGTCCTTGTCCCAACTTAGCCCTCCTTATTACTTCAGTCCTCAACTAACTTTGGATCGAGCTGACCTCGCTTTGATATCAAGCAAAGCAGGGATATCACGCCTCGAACCCGTCGAGCGCGCGAACATCCCTGCAAGCAAACAACACATCTCTTGTGGTCCCAAGATCCACGATTAATTCGAGAGATATAAAATAGTCAAGCGTGTGGAAGCGGCATTCAAATAAATTCCCGCATAAAATATAAGTTAAGTGGGACCAGGATAGCATAATAACTATAATACATCATAATATACGGTTTGTACAAATTCCGACCACTACATCCGCTAGGCAAGGACGACGGAGTAAGCACATAAAAAATATGACCATCATTGACGTCCAAAATAGCAAGGGTCGGGGTCGCCATCATAAGATCGAGCCAACAAACTGTATCTCCTAGGATGAGCTGCTGGAGTCCCCAGTATCCTCTGCGTCCTCGATCGGCTCATACTCGGAGAACGTCTTGGACAGAACCTCGATAAAATCCTCCTTGGTCTCCTCACGTGACGGCTCGGCAAGATCCTCCTCGGTCACCTCCACGACAATCACCTCATCCTCGGTGAAGTCTAGAGTCAGGGGCTTCTCTGGCCCATTCCTAGATCCAACTACAGATCCCTCTAGATGCTCCTGCTCTCCCGCGGTCTGGCACCAGTCGGGTATCACTCCCTAGGGTACCTCATGGGGCTTCAGCGGTCCAATCTGTGCATCCCTAACATTTCTAAACTAAGTCTCGCTATGAGGCTTCCAATCTGGGCTACCCTCGTCAACCCAAACGACAGTACACTTTCTCACATAAACGTTTCCCCAACTGTCGGGGAACTCATCAAAACGTCGTCATCTCCTTGGGATCCCCAAAACGTATGGGCCACATGTCTAAGGCCTAGAATTTGTAAAACTAAGGGTCCCTAAAAGGGTGAGATACACATCTTAGTAAAAGAGTCCTAACCCTAGGTTAGGTCGACCGTCCACTCAGGTAGTCGTACACCCCAATAATTTCACTCACAAGCATATCAAGCATAAATCAATAAAATGACAACATACGGATGACAGACATGCAACTATGACAACATGTCACACTCAGATGATAATGCACACCTCATCCGCCATCTCACCACAACCACCTCTTCCTGCCTGCCTCAATCTCCAACCCGCGATCTCGTTTCATCAGGCTCGATTCCCGTAAACGCATCAAACCGTCATCGGCAACCCACGTAAATGCATCAGATCTCGATAAATCTATAGGCCACTATCATCATCTCATATCTCCGTCCCACGAATAATTCGCTTCAGGACCATGACCATCTCAACCCCGCGATTTCATCGCATCAAGGCGCCACCCAACATCAACTCCACCCCGTAATCTTGTCTCATCAGGGTATCCACCTCCCGCCCCACGTCTCATACGCCTCAAGGCCTCGCCATGTCATGTTTAAGCCACAAACATAATTCATGCCATGATTTTCAATTTATTTGCACACACACAATGCCAAGTGCAAATTCATGTGCAAATCGTAAATCCCTTGGCATGCAAAGCAAATCAAATGATATCCGGACATGGCAAAGGACTCAGGCATAAACAATGTCATACACAATCATCCTATAACATCTTAGGATATAATAAGAGCTATCCCTTTGGTAAATCATCATAAACCTATCAATTCAACCTCCAACTCACCCAATTGAGTCTAATCTCCCTATCCTAAGTTTAGGATTCCCTTACCTTGCATTTGATAACACCAAAATTCGCTTCTTGGATCCTCAAAGTTTCGGCCTGCTAGGGTTCAAGGTCGAACTCGCCACGCAACCTAGGAATTTCAACCGATTCCATCAATTTCCAAGTCCAATTCAACCATCCATGAATTACGAGTCTCCTTAACATAATCCGCATCGTCCTAGCATGCCCTAATCACCAATTTGAGACTCAAAATCCAATGCCAACAGCCCTCCAAGGTCCGACCATGCACATAACCAAATCGGTCCCTCTCGGTTCTGTGCATGCCGTGAGCTACCAATCCTAATTCAACTCCAAATTCATTATTTAAACACTATCCTTCCTCTTAACATGTCTATCTAAGGGTCTGTGATGCTTACCAAAGGTTTGAAGTCGAACCGTTGCCGGAAACTCGTCGAAAGTCGCCGGATCGTCCAAGGTCAGAATCCGGCAGTTTCTGTCCATAGTTCACAAGACCGTTTCGAGGTCAAAACTTCTTCAAATCACTCTCAAATTTTTATCACAGATTCATATACATGTTAATAGACCTCCATAAAATTTGACCTCAAAACTCTAACAATTCGACCTCCAAAAGGGTTCAGAAATCGGACCTACCTCAAGTTAAGTCTGATTTGTCGGCTTCCGGGAAAACTCTTGGCCGGAGTTTCTCGGTGGTCCAAACGTCTCGCTTCCACTTCGAGGAGATCGGCAAGACATAGCGCTTGGTTGGTGTGGTCGATCGTCAGTCAGGCGGTGGTTGGAGGAGGTCGTCGAAACGGCTGAACAAGGCGGCAGGGGCTGGTCGCTGGTGACAGAATGAAAAGGAAGAAGAAGATGGAGTTGGCGTTAGTTCTTGGGAGTGTATGGCCGGCCAAAGTGAGTGAGGAGAGAGAGAAAAAGGCTATATATCCAAGCTTGGGTCAAATGGTTGAATGGTAGGTTTGTAATGGTAGACAAGACTTCTCTTTTAGCCATTCATTGACACTTGTCCTCAATGTCAATCATGCATGATCCAATGGCCCTCATTTTTCCTCTTTTTTGGTAGCTATAGGGAGGGTTTATTGTCCAAAATACCCTTCTTCAAATGCATGGCAAAGTTCTAAGCTTGAGGGGCAAAAAGGTAATTTTACCCCCAACGCTTAGAACGTCGTTTTTCTCGTTCCAGAATCCTTTGATAGGGCGACAGCCAATCCGAATAACGTTGGAATTCTTGATTTTCCATTTCAAACTTTTCAAGACTCGTTTCTGATGATTTTCTCTATCGAACGTGGTCCCAACCTATCTCGAACCGACGGGCGGCTTTTGTAGACTTTACGCGTATGGACCTTGTGATTCTCATCACATTTAGGGATTGACAAGTCGTGGCGGTTTTGGTTGTCATGTAATTGTGAGGGTTTATCACTAGTCCTTTGATCACGATCTTCACTGTCCGATTTAGCGAAATTTTGCAAATCATACATTGGTTAAGCGGCATTACCCGTGCTCCAATCGTACGACACTCACAAGGCATTCTCTAATAGTTCTTAGATCGTCCTTTTTATGGTTCTAAATATCCCCTCGATAATACTTATGGTCAAAGCGTCATTTCTTATTCGAATTCCCTGGGTCTATGTACCATGTCTCGCGTTAGCCTTTTCCTTTTGGTCAGTCTACTCGAATTGATCAGATTTGAGTGAGATATGACTGAAATACATCTAGATTCATTTCTCATTAATGAGTCTGAAATTGACTAGAAATCAGAATGTCACAGACTGTTCATACAAGTACAGAACTACTAAAATCCGATAAGCAAGGGGGTGACGGGGTGAGCATACAAAATGGTGCACCGTCAAAATACCATAGGAATAGGGTCGGGGTCGTCACCAAAGATCAAGCTACAACTAGAGTCTCCTAGGATGAGCTGCTGGAGTCATCGGTATCCTCGGCATCGTTCGTCGGCTCATACTCTAAGAACGTCTCGGAGCAAACCTTAATAGTATCCTCCATGGTCTCCTCATGTAACATCTCTGCAAGATCCTCCTCGATCACCTCCAGGACAATGACCTCATCATCCTTAGTAAACTCCAGCGTCGGAGTCCTCTTCGGCCCATTCCTAGATTCGACTACCGATCCCACGGCCTACTCCTGGTTCTTATCGGGATGGCACCAATCAGGGATCACTCCCTGAGGCACCTCATGGGGCTTTAGCGGCCCAGTCAACATGTCCCCAACTTTCCTAAACTAAGCCTCGTACTGATGATGCTTCCAGTCCGTACAACCCTCGTCAACCCACACCATTGTACACTTCCTCACGTAAATGGTCCCTTGACCGTCAGGGAACTCATCAAAATACGCGGTCATCTCCTTAGGATGTCCAAATAGAATAGGCCACATCGTCAAGGCCTAGGATCTGTAAAAAAAATGGATCCCCAAAGGGGTGAGATACACATCTCAATAAAAAAGTCCTAACCCTAGGTTAGGCCGACCGTCCACTCAAGCAGTCATCTACCCCAAGATTCTAAACTCATAAACACCCAGACACATACAAATAAAGACGACGACACACGGATGACAGGCATATAGCTATGACATCATATCACACTCAGATGATCGTGCACACCTCATCTTGCCACTTCACCACAACCATCTCTTCTTGCCTGCCTCATTCTCATGCCGGCGATTAAATCGCATCAGGCCTTCCTCATGCCCCCGATTAGATCGTATCAGGCCTTTCTTTTCTCACGCCCATGATTCTTACAATTAGATAGCATCAGGTCTTTTTTTTCTCATGCCCACGATTAGATCGCATCAGGCTTTTCTCCACCCCACGTCTCATACGCCTCAAGGTCTTATCTCGTCTCTGACATGCCACAACCACAATTCATGTACACAAGGTCAAGCGCATCTCGTACATAAACATCTCATGCATAAACAAGACATCCATGGCATGCGAAACGAGTCAATACACATACAAATGTGACCAATTACTCAAGAGACATGCATATGCAATTATTCGAATCATTTGTACTCTCTTGGCATTCACAAAGACCAATCACACTAAACTCCTCAAGAATTCATTTCAATCTCATCTGACTTGCCTAATCGAGTCCAATCTTCCTATCCTAAGTTTAGGATTCCCTTACCTTGAATTTGATACCACAAAATTCTTTTCTTGGTCCTAAAGATTCGGCCTCCTATGGTCTAAGACCAATCTCACCGCACAACCTAATAAAATCCAACCAATCCATCAATTTTCATGTCCAATTCCTCAATCCATGAATCACAAACCTCCATAACATAATCCTCATCATCTTAGCATGTTCTAATCACCAAATTGAGGTTCAAAACCAACCATCATCAGCCCCCCACAGATTCGGTTTGCATAGAACCAAACCGGGCTATGTTCGATTTTATGTAAACTGAGTATATCTAGCCCTAAGTCTCCACCAAATCCATCATTTAAATACTATCCTACCTCTTAACATGTCTATCTAAGGGTCTCACCGAGAGTTTGAAGTCGAGTCATTGCCGAAATGCCGTCAAGAGTCGCCGAATCCTCCAAGGTCAGTAACTGGCAGATTTTGTCCAAAGTTTACAAGACCCATTTGGGGTCAAAAATTCATCAAATCAAGCCCAAATTTTTACCACAGATAGATATACATGTCCCCTAAATTTCCATAAAATTTGGCCTCAAGATTGTAACATTTCGGCCTCCTAAGGGGTTTGAAACTCGGCCTACCTCAGATTGGGTCAACTTTCGTCGGCTTCCGAGGAAATGCTTGGCCGGAGCTCCTCGGTGGTCCAATCGCCGTGCTTCCACTTCGAGGATGTCGACAAGAGGTGGGGCTAGGAGGGTGTGGTTGGTTCACCGAGGAGGGCATCGGAACGGCCAAACGACGGCTCCAGAAGCTGTCGGCGACGCAGAATGAGGAGGAGAAAGAGGAGAAGAAGTTGGCGTGAGCTATGGAGTTCTATGGCAGGCCAAAGTGAGGTGAGAGAGAGAGAAAAAGTCTTATATACAAGGGTCAAGTCAAAGAGAAGAATGGTAGGTGGTGTATAGTGGATTTGACCACTCTTTAATCCATCTCTTGACACTTGTCCTCAATGTCATTCAACTTGATCCAATGGCCACAATTCGCCCACTTTTTCGGTAGCTATGGGGTAGAGATAAAGGCCAAAATGCCATTCCTTATTTGTATGGCAAGGCTTAAGCTTGAGGGGCAAAATGGTAATTTCATCCTTGACATCCGGAATGCCGTTTTTCTCGTTCCAATAATCTTCGATAGGGCGACGGCCAATCCCAATATAACATTGAAATTCTTGACTCTCCATTTTCATCTTTCAAGACTCGTTTCTGATGGTTTTCTCTATAGGACGTAGTTCCAGTCTATCCCGAACCGACGGACAGCTTTTGTAGGCATTACACGTATCGACCCTGTGATTCATATCACGTTTAGGGTTCGTCAATTCGTGGCGGCTTTGGTTGTCATGTAATTGTGAGGGTCTATTATCACTAGTCCCTAAGGTCTCGATCGTCACTATCCGATTTTAGAAAATTTTGCAAATCATACGTTGGTTAAGCGGCATCACCCGCGCTTCAATCGTATGACACTCGCAAGGCATTCCTTAATCGTTCTTAGATCGGTCTTTTTGTGGTTCTAAATATCCCCTCGACAATCCTTATGGTCAAAGCGTCATTTCTTATTCGAGTTCCCTAGGTCCACGTACTTCGTCTTGCGTTAGCCTTTCCTTTTCGGTCAGCCTACTCGAATTGATCAGATTTGAGCGAGGTACAATTGAAATACGTCTTCAGATTTACTTCTCATTAATGAGTCTGCAATTGACTGAAAATCAGAATATCACATTCCTAGTACAAGATGTCTACAAACTACCATTGAAAATTTCAGGCAATATGTCAAACGAAGGCTTAACTCCTATTGCGATGAAATCTGTCGACTTTTAAGAAATTGGCTGGCCAGAGCTCCTCTAGTGGTCAAATGCTGTGATTCCACTTAGAGCTGGTCGACAAGAGACTGAGCTTGGGGTTGGTGGTCAACGCGTGCTAACTGGAAGCAGTGGTCGGAAGTGGCGAAATCTGCAAGAGGAGCTGGTCGGGCGATGGCGTTGTTGGATTGAAGAAGAAGAACGAAGAAGAAGATGAAAAATGGCAGCTTTGAGTGGTATTCGGCTGAGCCAGAGGATGAAGGGGAGTAGACACCAATTTGGCTTGGTCAAACATGGTAGAATGGTAGGTTAAAAGGTCAATAATAAATACCACTTAGGCATCCTTTGACACTTGTCCAAGTAGTAATTATTTAATGATTCAATGGCCATTAATTCTCTCAATTTTCGGCAGCCAAGGGGGTATGGTCAATGACCAAAATGCTCAAGACCAAGAATTGAGGGGCAAAACGATACTTTCACACTCGTCTTCCGAAACGTCATTTTTCTAATTCAAATTTTCTTCAATAAGGTGACGTCCAATCCAATATAATGTTAGAATTCTTGGTTTTCCATTTTCTAATTTCGAGACTTGTCTCTGAAAAATTTCTCTGTTGATTGTAATTTCAGACTATCCCGAACTAGCGGACGGTTTTTGTAAACGTTGCGCGTATCGACTCTGTGATTCTCATCACATTTAGGGCTCATCAATTCATGGCGACTTTGGTTATCATGTAATTGCAACGGTCTATTATTAGTTTCGATGGTCTCGATCGTCATCGTTCAATTTAAGAAAATTTTACAAATTATACATTGATTAAGCGGCATCACCCGCGCTCCAATCGTATAACGCTAGCAATGTATTCCTTAATCGTTCTTAGATCGGATTTTAATGGTTCTAAATACTGTCTCGGCAATCCTTATGGTCAATGTGTCATTTCCCATTTAAGTTCCCTAGGTCCACGTACTTTGTCTCCCGTTAGCCTTCCCTTTTGGTCAATTAACTCGAGATTGTTCAGATTCGAGCGAGATATGACTGAAATTTATTGTTAGATATATTCTCATTGATAAGTCTCGAAATGATAGGAAAAATCAAAATGTCACAACTCTTCCCCCTTACAAAAATTGTGTTCTCGAAATTTACAATAAACCAGCTATACAAACAAATGGGGGTATTGACGCCTCATCATTTCCTCGCTTTCCCATGTACCGCCTTTGGTTCCATGGTGTTCCCAAATTACTTTAACCAATGGAATCGTCTTGTTCCTCAAAACTTGCTCTTTTCGATCTTCGATCTCGACTGGCTTTTCTACGTAGGATACTCTGTCGTCCACTTCGATAGTTTCATAATCCAGCACGTATGTCGGGCCTGGCTCGTACTTCATTAGCATTGACACGTGGAAGACGTTGTGCACTTTTCTTTCTAGGAGGTAAGACGAGTCTGTAGGCCAACGTCCCAATCTATTCCAAAATCTCAAAAGGACCTACATATCTTGAACTCAACTTTTCTTTCTTTCCAAATAGAGATAGTCCTCGCATCAGTGAAACTTTAAGAAAAACATGGTCGCCGACTTGAAACTCTAGAGGTTTGCGTCGTTTGTCAACATAACTTTTCTGGCGACTCTGTGCTGTCTTTAATCTATCCCGTATTATTTCCATAGCCTTCACTGATTGTTCTACTAACTCTGGTCCCGTAATACTTCTTTCTCCAACTTCGTCTCAGCAAATCGGCGTTTCGCAAGCTCTTCCATACAGTACCTAAAAAGGTGCCATTTGAATGCTCTGCTGATAATTGTTGTTGTACGTGAACTCTACCAAATGTAACTGATCCTCCCATCCACCCTTGAAATCTATAACACACGCTCGTAACATATCCTCGAGCGTCTGAATTGTCCTCTCCATTTGTCTGTCCATTTGTGGATGATACGCTGTACTGAACTGTAGTCCATTTCCCATGGCATCCTGAAAACTCTTCTAGAAGTTCGCCGTAAATTTGGGATCTCTGTCCAACGTAACCGTTACGGGTACTCTGTGTAGTCGTACTATCTGACGCATATACAATTCGGCATACATGTCCATCGTAAAGTCCTTTCGTACAGGAATGATATGTGCAGACTTGGTCAATCTGTCCACGACTACCCAAATAGAATCGTGACCTCTTTTTCTTCTTGGCAATCCCAATACGAAATCCATAATTACATGCTCCTATTTTCCCTCGAGAATCTCTAAGGGTTGTAACAATCTACCGAGCTTACAGTGTTGTGCCTTCACCTGCTGACAAGTCAAGCACTTTGGTACATATTTCGCAACGTCCACCTTCATCCCGTTCCACCAGTAATGTTGACGCACGCTCCGGTACATCTTCGTACTACCTGGATGGATATTGTAATATCTTCTGTGAACCTCCGATAAAATCTTTTCTTTGAGCTCTTCGTCCTTGGGCACGTATAGATGCCCTTGAAATTTCAAAATTTCATCCTATAACACTTGGAACTCTGGTTTCCTTTTTTTGCATCCATCTTGAGGATCTTCTGAATTTCTAGGCCCGCAGGCTGCAAGGCTTTTATCTTTTCTTGGATCTCATGTTCTATTGTTAGGGTCGCTACCAAACAGGACAGTTGATAGACTTCCAATTTGAGCTCAGAATCCCTTAAATTTTCAAATAATGACAACCCTTTAACCAGTAGACAAGCGATACTTGATTTCCAACTGAATGCATTCGCGACGCTGTTCACATTTTCAGGATGATATAATATGTCACAATCGTAATCTTTAAGCAACTCCATCCATCGACATAGTCTCATGTTCAATTCTTTCTCGGAAAAGAAATACTTCAGGCTCTGATGGTCTATATAGATCTGAAACTTCTCGCTACACAAATAATGTCTCCAGATCTTCAGAGCAAAGATGATTACAGGCAATTCAAAATTATGAGTCGGGTAGTTCATCTCATGCAGTCGCAGTTGTCGTGACGTGCAAGCAACCACTCTTCCATGTTGCATTAGTACACAACCCAACCCTTTCAGCGAAGTGTCGCTATATATCTCATAGCCTCCAAGTCCTGATGGGATTGTCAATACTGGTGCTGTCGTCAATCGATGTTTAAGCTCCTTTTACACTTATTTGTCCATTCGAACTTCGTTTCTTTCTTAGTCAACCTCGTTAATGGAATGTCTATGGATGAAAACTTCTCCACAAAACGTTTGTAATACCCTGCCAATCCTAGAAAACTTCGGACTTCCGTAACCGTAGTCGGTCTAGGCCAATTCATAACGGCTTCGATTTTCGCAGGATCCACAGCGATTCCTTCTCCAGATATCACACGACCAGGAAATGCTACTTTATTCAACCAAAAGTTGCATTTGCTAAACTTAGCGTAAAGTGAGTATTCTCTCAAAGTCTGCAAGACAATCCTCAAATGCTTTTTGTGTTCTTCGCTACTCTTTGAGTATATTAGAATATCATCGATGAAAACTGTCACGCCCCAAACCCGGCGAGCACGTGAACATCCCACCTGGCCGTTGATCTTCAATAATCTCCCAATATCCCTCGGCCAATTAATCACAGCTAAGAAATAATACAAGCTCATGGAAGCAAATAAATAGCTCCATACAAAACCACAATAAGATGACTCAAGACAATATAGTATACACTTATCCTCAGTATCACAATTGATTACAAATCTAACTCCAACGACTACTTCAAATGCCATCCCATGGCAAGTCCGGGTGTTATTCGCCTGGGACCTAAAAAGGCTAAGCCCCCATTGGAGTGAGATATAAATCTCAATAAGTGAAACCTAAACTTAAACCTGAACACCAGTCCCCCCGAACCACACCCACAAAGCCGCCAAGATGCAAGCAATCAACAATAACGCATGGCATCAAACAAACAAACATATCAATAGCCAAGCATGGATGAGCAATACAATCAATCACCTAGGGTCTCAAACTCCCTGCTCAAGCATCATGTAATTCGATACATAATTGTCCCAACTTTCTCATCCACCCACATACTACTCTGGCTCTCTTTCCATCTGACATCATCGGGGCCACATGCCAATCGATGTCTATGTCCATTAGGACCACAGGCCAATCGATACATTTAAGACTAATAGCCAACGCAATCTCCGAGGCTACAGGCCAATGATCGCTGGGGCACGATAGCCCATTCATAAAACACAAGCATTAAGTCATATAGATCACTTAGGCATCACAACCAATTAAACAATCAAGAGTTTTTCTTCCTTTTACAATAGAGTTTCTTACCCTAAGAAAGAAACTATACACTTCCGTGGCATTCTCTCACTTCAAATTCATCTTGTCTTTCCCATTTCATAGGACGTCAACCTTGGAGTCTGCGCCAACGGCAGTATTTTACTCCAGAACGTAGATGCCATCATATTTGGCATTCTTCTGCCTATAATTTAGTCATCTCAAGTGACAATATCTATTCGTCCCTAGTTTCAACCAATTCACGTATCTAATACTCGATTCGACTACTTCAAATCACTCTATAATTACACTCCAAGCGCTCCTTTCACTTACTCAACCATTGACTTTTCTTTTCATCAACGACCATTTCATGGTCTAATTGCCCTTTAAGAATGACACCCTACACTTTAGGAGTGATGGTTCGTAATGCCACTTCTAGTGGTTCCTTTTCAATCTCAATCATTCTCATAGAATCATCAATGTCAGACAACTGACATAACTCTTTCCTTAACCTTTCCCCGTGACGAAAGAAATGAAACATCAATCTCTCACTACGAGACTTGCTCCAAGATAACAACCATCCCTTATAGGCGCATTCTGTGGAAATCTCTATATTCATAATCCGTGAACGGAAATCCTCTTTCGATTATCCACTCCCTTCCTTTCGATCCATTATAGTTCCTCTGAATCAAGAATATCAACTAGTCATAAGGCTCTTAAGTTTCAATCTACTCAGGGATTTACTCATCTTATTAAATGGGTCCTTGAACACCTTTACCACATACTTAAACGACCTCGAGAACTATGTCTCACACTGGTCGATCATCCTCTGATCCTTGCAAAAGTATCAAGATCCAAACAACCTTTGCTCTTAAGCAATCCCAAGAGGATACTTTCCATCGTACAACTTAATAGAGATAGTCCAAGCAGATCTCATTCCTTTAAGGAGAACTTTTCCTTTGACAACCTTTCACCAATTATCAATAGCCTCTTAAGGTTAAAACTACCACAGTCACTTTCTTTTTTCAATGTACCAAAAACCTCTAGAGTTTCCTTACCAATATCCCCAATCCTGAGGGAGACAGTGTGAGAACTCTATCTCACACTGGTCGATCATCCTCTGATCCTTGCAAAAGTATCAGGATCCAAACAACCTTTCCTTACGAATGTCCCCAATCTAGAGAAAGACAATTTCAAATCTCATCCCTCCATCAAACTCAGTCATTCTCAACTTATACATATCTTCACAAGTTTTTCAAAACTCTCATGGTTCTTCCCACACATTCAATTTAGAAAGGATTAACTCAAAGTCACCACCAGCATCAGTCGTCCTAGCAACTTAGGTACAATGACAGCTCCTTCTCGAGTCTGTCTACCCATCCACTTTTCTCCTTTCCATTTAAAGTTTTCATGACCCCTTACACACTTGGGTCTCCCACGATTAACAAATCGAGTCATATTCTCTTTTGGTACTCATACTCCAGTTGTTCATCTTTACTCAATTCTCATGATCCATCTCAGTTCCTGGATCTTCCATACCATATATACTCGAGCCCAATGCTCTTCTACGACCATACTTTGGTCACTTTACCATGTCAGGTTCTTGTGCCACTTGACTACAATTCCCTCCAGGAATCAAAGACTTAAGTCATCTAAGTCTAGCAGTCTCTAGCTGCTCATCTCATCATCTTTCACCATCAACCATCCTGTGGTTCCCAAACAACTCTCTAATGATTTTTAGGCAATTCTCAATTAATTGCCAATTATTTAAGGATCCTAAATCTTCCTTAATCAACAGCCATTTATCAAGCCTGCCTCAACGAGACAATTTCTCTATTAATCGCCATCACTAGACAAGCCTCAACTAGGCTAAAACTCAACTAGGTCAATACCCAGCAAATACTCAAGGCGTTACTTTTATTAGTCAATCGCCCTAACTCAAAGTCTAGGGCATCTGCAACTCTGTCCCAAACTTGACAGGCTATCTCAATCCCAGAAGATACCAGTTCAATGGGTATAAACTTCATATATTGTCTAATCTCTCAATTAGACCTTGGCTAAGCCAATCACATGATGCCAATCATAAAACACGCCTAAAAGGCCAATCACAACATCACTTTTCTTTTTCAAACGGCATCCACTGCCAAGCACAAAGATTTTAACCACGCCACTCATAGACGTCATTTCACATGCCATGTCACTTTCAACATTCATTTCTCGAATCAATCTCGTGCTATATATGTCTTAACCACAATTGGACTCAATCTGATACCTAGACTTTCCCTTTCAAGGTATGATTTGGGTCATTCCTGCTTCTTACCATCTTAGAAGCCTGTCAGGAGCCGCTCCTTGTTTAGACCTCTCTGTCTCGGTGATTACTCCCTGTCCTCATCAAACCATGGTCGTTGCAGGTTGTCCTAAGTCATACATCTACGAAGAAAGCCCCATTTCACACGTCTCATACTATGCTTCATTACAGTTTATAGGTATCCCATCCACTTGTCCCATACCAAGCGACAGTTTATTAAGTCCCATGTACCCTCATCAGCTTTCGTTTCAAAGCCACAAACACATGCATAGCATGTTCGTTCTCACCACCTGTCGTACCACAATCATTTCCCCGTCAAACCTTATCCGTAGAAAACCTCTAGCTCCATCAGGACCATCGCCTCTCACAGATCAATTACCTATATTCAACTATGTACCTCAAGTCTAGTCGTTATTCAAGTCAAATCCACATGCATTCGATCACAACTGGCCTTTAGCCAAAGTATTCCTTACCCACTTCCTTGTATACACCTCATCTCATACCATCGAGGGTCGTCAATAGGAATTGACAACTAAATCATTGGGATATAACGCAATTCAAGCCTGAATCCACTAATGCCGGTCGTCTCTTTATAAATCATATTCCCCAAGTTGGTCATCGACAAGCCACGATCACAATCATATACTCCAATTGATGCTTCATTCATAGGCTATTCTCTAGCAATCTTAAATCCAGGCTTATGACTTTTCAATCTCTACTCACTTCATTATGAGCCTTATTCATAAAATCACTCTAGATCATCCATTAAATCGACACTAGAACTATTAGTATACCTCACAAGTTCAAGCCTATAGTCCTCAAGATTCAACAATCCATGCTTAACCCTAAATGTCTCACTACCTAATTGTTCTCAAGTCATCACTCCTTATCACTCTAAGTCTCAATCAAATTTGATCGAGCTAACCTTGCTTTGATACCACTTAAATGGGGATGTCACGCCCCGAACCCGGCGAGCACGCTAACATCCCACCTAGCTATTGATCTTCAATAATCTCCCAAGATCTCTCGGCCAATTAATCACAGCTAAGAAATAATACAAGGTCATGGAAGCAAATAAATAGCTCCATACAAAACCACAATAAGATGACTCAGGACAAATAGAGTATACATTTATCATCAATATCACAGTCGGTTACAAATCTAACTCCAACGACTACTTCAAATGCCATCCCATGGTAAGTCCGGGTGTTATTTGCCTGGAACCTGAAAAATTAAGCCCCCACTAGGGTGAGATATAAATCTCAATAAATGAAATCTAAACCTAAACTTGAATAACAGTCCCCTCAGACCACACCCACAAAGCCACCAAGATGCAAGTAATCAACAATAGCGCATGGCATCAAACAAACAGGCATATCAATAGCCAAGCATGGATGAGCAATACAATCAATCACCTTCAACTTCAAGGTCTCAAGCTCCTTGCTCAAGCATCACGTAATTCGATGCACAATTGCCACCACTTTCTCATCCACCTACATACTCCTCTAGCACTATTGCCATCTAACATCACCGTACATACTCCTTGGCCATAGGCCTATTAATGTCCACGTACCACTAGGGCCATAGGCCAATCGGTACATTCAAGGCTCACAGCCAACGCAATCTCCGGGGCCACAGGCTAATGATCACCGGGGCACTATAGCCCATTCATAAAACACAGGCATTAAGTCATATATATCATGCAGGCATCACAGCCAATTAAACAATCAAGAGCTCAATGGCCAAATATGTCATTAAAGCATATCAAATCATTAATGAACACATCACATGCTATAGGACCCATGCTTCATACATTATCCTAAAAAAAACATATTGTCTTCAATGTGACAAACCATTTAATCATCGCCAGGGCCCACGGCTGCGATGTATCTTCAGGGCCTACAGCTGCAGTGTAATTTCATAGGGCTCCAAGCCAAATCATCGCCAAGGCTCACGGCCGCGATGTCATCACCAAGGCCCATGACCAATTCACTACCAGGGCATCTCAACTAATTCCTTAACAGTAACAGGACTCACAACCAATTTAATAATAAGAACAGGGCATCATTGCCAATTCATGAATACAAGGCTCAATAGCCGAACTATATTACTAAGAGCTCAATAGCCACTTACCTCACAAGGCTCTCTAGTCAATCGAAACACACTAGCCAGACATAACATCAAGGGATATCACAATATTCAATTGTCACACTATACCTTCCAAGTCATGAAATCCGCTATTTAATCAAGTAATTCAAGGCCTAGGATTCACCAAGCACTCAATTCATCCAATTAATCAATCCAATAGTGTCCTAGCATTCGGGTAAGGGTTTAGTAAACACTTACCTTAATTGATTAGCAAAATTCTACACCAAACGATCCTTTTGAACACCACAAGTATGCAACCAACCAAGGATCCCTCATCAACCTATAAAATTTCACCAATTCTGATCAAAAGCTATTGAATGCTCACTTCTATTAAATCAATCCCTCAGTAGCTATTCAATTGGTAACTCAAGATGCCTTATTGAACAATTGAACACATGACGACACTCCCCCGAACCAAATATTCGGTTCATACATCCACAAATATGGTAGAATGTTTCCTGGGGTTTTATGCACTAACTAGCCCTTAAATCACTTTCAATTCTCAATCCACTTTACATACATCCCATTAACACCTCGTACCACGTCCTATGAAGTTTTATGAGTCAATTTGAAATCCAAATACCCCTTAATAGGTCTCCAACAGAATCTGCACAGCCGGACACCCCCCAAAACAGAATCGATTTTCGGTTCAATCCGCTTAATCAAGCCATATCTCAATCCCAAACCTTAATTTCCCACAAAATAAACTTGCCATAACCTTAATCTACATGTTAAAGGAGCTCATCGAGAGTTTTGGAGCAAAACAATACCCTAAAGACCTTTGAGTAGCCCGACTTCCACATGGTTCTCAAACAGGCAAAATCTGTTCAATTTGTGTCATCCACAATCAGTCATGAAAACCTATTTTAACACCATTAAAATTGTAACCACAGACCATCCAACTTGATTACTAGATGTTATGAAGATCTCACCGAAAATTTGAGGTCATTTACAGTCCAGAAGCTCCCAAAAACGCAGCCTCTCCAAAATCGGGTCAGAGTTTGACCTTTACCCACTCAAACAGACCTACAAGATAAACGGCTGTGTCAAATTAAGCTCATAATACCTTCCTAGAATGACAATACGATAAGCTTTAAGTTGGATGATAAAGTTATGGCTGAAATAGTGAGCCGGTGTTTCCCTTTTCGGGAGAAACACAGCTGAGCCAAGAGCAAAATGAAAAAGAGAGAGATGGTGGGAGATGGTGGCCAGCCAAATTCGAGGAGAGAGAGCACTCCACCACGAAGTGGAGTCTTCGGGTTGGATAGGCCTACCTTTGCACACCTCCGTTACTCTTTAGGAGGCATCCGCCGTACCGACGCCTTTCCCTTAGTAGACGGCGTCCAGGGGTCACGGACCTACCATAGAATCCTGTCCGGTACTTAGACTAATTCAACTATCTCCAGAAAGACCATTTCTCCGAGCTCGGGTTTTGGAAGAAGGAACCGAGGAGATTTGGATGGGTATACCACTACTAGAGTAGAAGAGCTAGCGAACTTCAATCATTACATTAAAGCAATCGTTATCTAGCTGGTTGAACTAGAATAAGTTTCTGCATCCTGGCATTTTTGTGCAATAAACCCCTCCGGCCGACATTTCAATCTCACAAGAGTGACCTAGTGACACCGCTCCAGTCTTTCATTTAATTCCTATTTTGGGAATTACTTACATCTTTCATTAATGAAAATTTTTGGATCAGTGAGTCCTTTCTCCCGTGATTCACTTTTGGCACTAAAACAAGCAGCTTTACACCTGACAGCTTCAATGACCTTTCTCTGGGGCTCGAGGTTTTGGGGGTCGATCAACTATTCCTCAGGTGCTTCATATAACTACTATGAAAAGCATCGAAAGATATTGCAGGATCAACAACAATAGCTGCACAGAGTACGGTAGAATTCCTCGGTACGCGCTAGGAGCTTGGATGCCCCTACTCCCAACAAGTTGCTGCTGGGGCCTTATTGACCAAGCAGGAACCGGGGATAAAAGTTTCAAGCTCAAAAGAAGGAGTACACATTTTTTTATTTTAAAATTCAATCTCAGTCCGGCCTGAGGAAACCTTTGCACAAAGAAATACGACCTCTCTGAGATATACGGTTTATGAGTGGAGTTCACCTTTCCAGGTGTTCCGATATCAAGGTTGAAAGCACTTTTCAACCGTGAAAACGGGGTTGTGGGAGAGCAATACAAGCGTCGTGCTGCTAGGCGAAGCAGTTACGGACAGCCCTAACTGTCGAGCTAAAAATGGTAATTAGTGGATTACAAAGTATCCATTGCTTGGAATTCATTTCGTTTCTAAAGAAAGTTCAGTTCAGACCACTATCTATGCATGTATTTTTAGCCTAGACTCTCGAATCTTTTGCTTCTTGGGTGGTGGCGGACAAACTTATTCAATGAATAGATATAATGACTAAAAATCCAAATTCGATTCAATGTACAGTATTTCATTAAAAGATCTTGGGGACTGGTAGCCAAACAGGCAGGAATCGCGAATTTCTCATAACATCAGAATAGTATTTATAGACAAAAGTATTCGGTTATTGGGAAGAAGTACCAAAAACGATTAAAAACAATTTTTGAATTTGGGATAAGCTTTCCCCACCAATATAAGAGAGAGGATCGAGCAATGAGTGAAGTTCATCCCCAGCTGCGGTCTCGGGAATCACTGACTTCCTTAGACCACGGTCTCGCAAATGAGGTCCTCTTCCCACTGGTCTAAGGCAGAAAGAGTGCCTTGTGAGATTCCTATTGAGGAGAAGGGGAGTGCATGCAGGGCTGACCCGAACCTCAGAGGAAGGGCATAAAATGCAAAAAACCACAAACTCCTGAGCGTCAAGCTCTGCCCCCCCCCCCCCCAGAACCAAGGACTGTGCCTGGGGAGGTCCGTTTGATATCCAAAAATATGGCATGAAACAACTCGAAGCATGGGTCTAGGCATATCGGTTGAAGTAGATTCTTCTTTTTGATCAATCAAAGGAAAAAGAATAGGATAATCTAGGGGTAGGGTACGATGTAGTTGCCGAAATCCAATGAAGAATCCCTTGCATACCCAATCGGAAAAGGATGTTATCCAAACGCATTTCTATTTAATTCAAAATTAATTTAATTGAATTTTTTTTTCAAATAAAAAGAAATAGAAATACTAGTAATAGTAGGGGCGGATGTAGCCAAGTGGATCAAGGCGGTGGATTCTATTTCTTTTGAAGCGACTATTCCCTAGATACATAAGTCACACCAATAATCTATTTTGGTCAATTTAATAAGATGTGTAATTAATGAGCATTTAATTCTTGGCCTTCTCATTACTTGACACTTGGCAACCTTCCATTGATTGCTTCATTGACTTTGTCTCTCTTTGACTCATCCTCATCCAATTTTTGGATCATATAGAGGAGAGAAAATGATCAAAATAACCTTCTAAACTTCCTAAGGCAATGCCAAAGGTTGAAGGGCAAAATGGTCATTTGGCACTTTTAGTCCGAAATTTCATTTTTTCATTATAAATCACCCTCGATGAGGCGATGTCCATTTCAATCCAAATATTGAAATTTCTCAATGTCCAATACCCAAATCTCGAGGTTCAATTTTATGTCGAACTCTCGTCGACTGTAATTCTAGTTTATCTCAAACTAACGGGCGAGTTTTGCAGGCTCTACATGTATCAACCTTGGGATTTTTCTCAAGCCATGACGACTTTGATTGTATGTAATTACGAGGGTTTATCGTTTGTTCCTTCGATCCTAATCATCGAAATTCGATTTAGAAAATTCTCGCAAATTACACATTGGTTAAGCAGAATCACCCGTGTCCCAACGTATGATGCTAACAAGACATTCCATGATCATCCTTAGATCGATCATTGCCGGCCCAAGATATTCCCTCGACTATTCTTATGGTCAAAGTGCCATTTCTCATTCAAAGTCCCTAGGTCTACGTACCCAACTCCACATCAGTCTTTCTCTTTTGGTCAGTTAACTCGGGAGTGGCCAACTCTGAATGAGTTACAACTGAAACACATCGACAAATATCCTTCCATTCAATAGCCTCGAGAGGATCTGAATTCGGAATGTCACAAAAACTATAACAAATCTATTCAAGAATTCCTTGAACACCCGGTGCATCAAATCCATAAATGCAGCTGGAGCATTGGTCAATCCAAAAGGCATAACGGCAAACTCATAATGACCGTATCTCATTCTAAAAGATGTCTTCGGTACATCCTCCTTCTTGATTCTCAACTGATGATACCCGGTCCTCAAGTCTATCTTATAAAATACCGAAGCTCCTTGCAGTTGATCGAATAAATCATCAATCCTCGACAGTGGATATTTATTCTTTACAGTCGCTTGATTCAACTGCCTATAGTCGATGCATAAGCGTAAGGATCTATTCTTTTTCCTCACAAACAACACCCCTCCCCACGATGAAGCACTCGGTCGAATAAATCATTTATCCAGTAATTCTTGCATTTGCACCTTTAAATCTTTCAACTCCGAATAGAACATCTTATAGGGTGCCTTCGAGACTGGCTCTATTCCGGGAGCTAACTCAATCACAAATTCAATTTCTCTCTTTGGTAGCAATCCTGGTATTTCTTGGGGAAAAACATCTAGAAACTCAAGCACTACCTGAATATTTTCTAATTTAGGGTCCACAGCGGTCGTATCCATAACTGCGACTAAGTAAGCTTGACATCCTTCGATCATCAGCTTTGTCGCTTCCAGCGATGAGACTAAAGGAATCAAGGTTCCTCCTCGACTTTCTACAAATTCAAAATTAGGGTGACCTTCCGGATAAAAACGGATTATCCCACAACCACAATCGACTACTGCCCGTTGCTTACCAAACCAATCTATTCCTATGATCACATCGAAATCATATATGGGCAACGCAACCAAGTCTATACTCTCTTTACTACCACCAATGACTATTTTACAATCAGCACAGCCCAAAGAAACCAAAATATTATCCTTCAACAGGGTAGCAACATGCAGTATCACACTCAATGGTTGTAACTTCATATCAACCAAATCAGCAAATTCAGCAGACACAAACGAGTGTGATGCGTCAGGATCAAATAAGGCATAAGCAGCTTGGTTACATAAATAAACCATACTTGTGACCACGCTAGACGCTTCTTCCGCTTCCCTACGCGTCACAGCATAAACCCTTTCTTGAGCTGAGAGTCGGTTCTGATCATTCTGGGGAGTGGCAGTTGACGGTCCTGCTTGTGGTCATTGCCCTTGAGGTCTAGTTACTAGAGCTTGATTAGGGTAAATCTTCATTTGATGACCCATCTGACCTCACTTGAAGCATGCTCCGGTCTTAGCTAGATAGGGTCTATTACCACGCCTTCTACTACAAAGGAGGTAATTCCAGTTTGCTTGGTGCGGCAGCTTCATTATATTCTTTCTTACTGGAGGGACGAAGCGTCTATTGCCAGTCGTAGGTCTTTTGCCGGCCTGACGGTTATCTCTAAATGAACTAAACCATGATCTAGATGCGGCTTTCCTCTCCTTCAGGTCCTTCTCGATCATCTGTCCCCATTCATTATATTTCCTTGTATGTTCTCAAGTTCAGAGCTATCATATGGCTGCGAAGTTCAGGTTTCAGTCCATCCCGAAATCTTCGTGCCTTCTCCAGCGGGTCCTCTACTGATCAGGGCACGTACCTCGACAATCGAGAGAACTCAGCTTCGTATTGATCCACTATCAAGTGATTCTGAAGTAGTTGTAGGAATTCCACTTGCTTCCTCTCGCGCGCTATCTCACAAAAATACTTGTCATTGAATGCCATAGTAAAAGCATTCCACGTTATGGCAGTTCCTTCTAGAAACACTCCATTCTTGATTGCGCTCCACCAGTCATTAGCGGTACCTTCTTGTTGGTACACTCCCAATAATACCTTTTCCACATCTATGCACCTCAGTACTCCAAAGGCCTTCTCAAGCTTCTCTATCCATCTCGGCATCAATTCAAGATCTCTAGTCCCATCGAACTGGGTCGGCTTCTGCTTAATAAATTGTTCAACTAGTTGGCCCATTTGCCTAGCTACGACAACTTCTTCCTAGGCATTACCTACTTCATTGCCCTGGTCATTGTCGCCGTTGTTTTCGTTACCTCCATTATTGTCATTATTGGTGTTAACAGCAGCTATCGCAGCTCCTGTAGCTTGGGCTATGACAGCGTCTCTATCCCGGGTCTGCATGTCGATGAGGTGACCGATTCGAATGCCCTCAGCACTCCGTCTATCATTGGGTGCATAGGCGGTCTCGAGCTAGAAGCTCCGCTCCTAGCCCTTCCAGGTTTTCTAGGCGAATTACTCATTCTTGTGTACTCTCACTACACCTGGACTACTATAATTTCACCACGGAATTAGAAATTTACTCATCTAGTCAAGTCCAACGATACTAAATTATCTCTTAAAGAAGCAATCATAACAAGACAAACTTCTACACAACTATTTCTATAGGCACTTCAATAAGCTAACCGCGGCTATTACCCAAGTCCATTCACTTCAGCGGTTCCTCAAAACCAGCTATACTCATTTACTCAACAAGCCAAAATCCGGGAATGACTTCCAGCGCTAAACATGGAGCTCAATCTTCATAAACCACCACAATCATGTCAATCACATGCCAAGTCATATGTCATGCATTTCATGCGTAACTCTAACGAGTCTCCTAAGGTCTCTCTACCCAGTCAGTCCTACTCATCCATCCTTATTACTCCAATCCTCAATCAACTAGGATCGAGCTGACCTTACTTTGATACCAAACAAGCGAGGTTGTCACACCCCGCACCCTAGGCACGAGTGCGCAACTCCCTTCACTGAACTCTCAAGTCACAGGAATTGAATATCGAGAGATGCATAATGTATTCAAGCATGCGGAAACGTAATACGAAAAACACCACCGTACATAAACCAATGGGGACCTAGGTAACGAGAACATAACATATATGCATATAACATCAAGAGTTCATACAAAAGTGCAGGTGAGCTAGTCATGCTGATTGGTCGAGGCAACAGGACTTAATCAAAAGACAATCCATATCTAAGTCTCCCAAAATGAAACAGACCGACGATGTCATCACCAAAAGACTACAAAGTAAGTTAGAAAACCCCTAGATCGAATTGCTGAAATTGTCAGTCTCATCTGCGTCCTCATCTGGTTCGTAGTCTGAGAAGGTCTTAGAGCACGCATCTATAGTGTTATCCATCGTATTGTCTTTTAGCTCGTCCTCCGAGGCATCAATCTCTACTGTGTCCTCTATAGTTGGGGTTCTCCGGTATGTTCCTCAAGCTAGCTACAGACACCTCGACCTCAACAGAATCCCGAGTGGGATGACACCAGTTAGGGATGGCTCCACGAGGCGCTTCCGTGGACCTCAACAGACCAGTAGTAACATGTCTACCTTATAGAATCAAGCTTCAAACCTATGCGGTTTCTAGTCTTTACCACCCTCATCGACCCATACAACTGTACATTTTTCTCACATACAAGGTACCCCGACCGTCCGAGAACTCATCGAAATAAGCGGTCATTTCCTTCGGATCATCTAGACGCATAGGTAACATCTTCAAGGTTTCAGGTCTGAAAAAGTAAGGTCCCACGATAGGGTGAGATTCACATCTCAATAAGATAAGTCCTAACCCTAGGTCAAGCTGACAGTACACCCAGATGAATACAAATAATGAACAAGAACAAGCACTCAACAATATAAGGTACTCATCAGTCATAAAATGCCATACGAATACAAACAATTAACAGTCAAGCAGTCGTTTCAACATAACTCAACAATCAAGTCGGGCATGGAACACAAAAATCAAGCCACACATTCCACCATTTAGAATTTTCTCATGATTCATGCCAGCGTCAAAACGCCTCAAGCTCGATCCGCGTCATTGCACCCCAAACCATCAAGTTGACAAACCACCATTAAACGCATCGAGTTTCAATGCCATTCTAGGCCTGTGTCGATACATAATCAATCTCGTATCGCGTCTCAACGCAACAAGATATTAGCCACCACAACCTCGTGTCTCAACGCATCAAGGTACTAGCCATCACCACCCCACGTCTCAATGCATCAGGGTATCACGAGTTTCCAAGCATGTTAGATTTCATTTCAATTCAAGACTTCATGATTGAGTACAAGCCCAAGCATTGAGCTAAATGTCTACAGAATGCGAAGCAATCAATTTCATCACTCAAAAGTGGCAATCGACAAAAGGCATATGCATTTAGCAAGCATTTAAGCATTCATCAACTCGCAATGATGAACATCGAACAATCACACAATAACTCATGGAAATTCATCCAATTCACAATCAAGTTATGTAGTCGAGGCCAATCAGCCTAGCTAAGGTTTAGAGACTCCTTACCCTAGGCTTAATTTAGCAAAATTCTCCTTCTAAGGCCCCCCAATAATTCGGCCCTAATAATCCAAAACAAGGCAGTCGTATGACGCTAGGGAAATCCAATCAATTTGTCAATTTTCTCTCGTCCAATCTTCGAACCACGAAGCAAAAACCTTAATAACATGTTAATTGATGTCCTAGTATGCCTCAATGGCAAAATTAGAACTTTGCAACACCATGAACAACCCTTAAGGGTTCGGGTTCAACAAGCCGACATAGGGGACTTAATCGGTTCTACCCTAGTCCCAGTTAATCAGTCCACAAATCTATCTACATCCTTAATTTATTACTCAAATCACTTGCTAACACATAGTCCTAGGTTTCAAGGAGCCTCACCAAAAATTTGAGGGCGAGGCGACGTCGAAAAGTCCACTAATGAAGCCGATTCCTTCAAGTCCTACCGCCGGTTAGTTCTACCCTTCAATCACAACGTCATTTTGATATCAAAACTCCATCAAATTCATCCAAAATTTTTACCTCAGCTCTTCCATTCCTAGTACAACATTTCTACAAACTACCACCGAAAATTTGAAGAGATTCAAGGTCCTATGGATGTCAAACGAAGGCTTACCTCCTGCTGTATGATATTTTGATTTTTCCTGTCATTTCAAGACTTATTAATGAGAATATATCTAACGATGTATTTTAGTCATATCTCGCTCAGATCTGATCGATCTCGACTTAACTGACTAAAAGGGGAAGGCTAACGCGAGACAAGGTACGTGGACGTAAGAAACTCGAATAGGAAATGACACTTTGACCATAAGGATTGTCGAGGAGACATTTAGAGCCATGAAAGGCAAATCTAAGAATGATTAAGGAATGCATTGCTAGTGTTATACGATTAGAGCGCGGGTGATGCCGCTTAATCAATGTATAATTTGTAAAAAATTTTCTAAATCGAGCGATGACGATCGAGATCGTTAGAACTAGTAATAGAACCTCACAATTACATGACAACCAAAGTCGCCATGAACTGATGAGGCCTAAGTGTGATATGAATCACAGAGTCGATACGCGTAACGTCTGCAAGAGCCGCCCATCAGTTTCTTACCTCCTGCTGTATGATATTTTGATTTTTCCTGTCATTTCAAGACTTATTAATGAGAATATATCTAACGATGTATTTTAGTCATATCTCGCTCAGATCTGATCGATCTCGACTTAACTGACTAAAAGGGGAAGGCTAACGCGAGACAAGGTACGTGGACGTAAGAAACTCGAATAGGAAATGACACTTTGACCATAAGGATTGTCGAGGAGACATTTAGAGCCATGAAAGGCTAATCTAAGAATGATTAAGGAATGCATTGCTAGTGTTATACGATTAGAGCACGGGTGATGCCGCTTAATCAATGTATAATTTGTAAAAAATTTTCTAAATCGAGCGATGACGATCGAGATCGTTAGAACTAGTAATAGAACCTCACAATTACATGACAACCAAAGTCGCCATGAACTGATGAGGCCTAAGTGTGATATGAATCACAGAGTCGATACGCGTAACGTCTGCAAGAGCCGCCCATCAGTTCGGGATAGACTGAAATCACATCTGACAGAGAAATGATTTAGAGACGAGTCTCCAAATTAGAAAATGGAGAATCAATAATTCCAACATTATAATTGGATTGGTTGTCACCTCATCGAAGAAAATTGGATTTTGAAAAACGATGTTCTGGACGTCGAGGGTAAAATTACCATTTTATCTCTTAAGTCTTGGCCTTGCCTTAATAATTGGATAAGGACATTTTTATCATTTGCAATACCCTATAGCAGTCGAAAAATTGGATAAATGATAGCTCTTGGATGAGCTATTGATTGACATATGGACAAGTGTCAATGGATGCTCGATTGGCATTAAATGGCAACTTGTTAACCTACCATTCTTCATGGTTGACTCTCAAATTGGTGTATACACTCCTCTTCTTCCCTCATTCTACCGAAGACCTCATCACCATAGCCATCTTCTTCCTTTTCTTCTCCTTCTTCCTCCAGCCGAGAACTGTCCCGCCCAACCAGCCACTATCGCCGTCTCTGCCACTTTCGACCGCCACTTCTGACGACTTTTAGCCATCGAACTGGCCACCAACATCAAGCTCAACCTCTTGCCGACCAGATCAAATTTGAATCAAGTCATTTAACCCACTAAAGAGCTCCGACCAACCATTTTCCCGAGAGTCAACGGAAACTATCGTAGCTGGAGGTAAGCTGCTGTTTGAACTCCGTAGGACCTCGAATCGTTTGAATATTTTGGCCAAATTTTGTGGAGTTTAAGGGAACATGTATACTGAGTTGTGGTAGAAATTTGAACTGAGTTTGATGGAGTTTTGACACCAAAATAGTGTTGTGTTTGAAGGGCAAAAACTAACCGGTTGAGGACTTGGGAAGACCGGCGCTGTTCATGGACCATTTGACGTCGCCTTGAGCTCAAATTTTCGATGAGGCTTCCCAACTTGTAGAATTAGTTGATAGCAAGTAGATTATTGGATAAATTGAGGATTTAGGATGGTTTATGGGCTGATTGAGTGAGATATGCATAGAACCAAAAATGCTCTGTTTCGGTTCTGTGTATATCAAATCATGGGGGGTTGTTCATGGAGTCACCGAGCTCTACATTATTCATTGAGGCATATTAGAATGTCAATAGATATGTTATTGACGTTTACGCTAGGTGATTTGAGGATTTGACAAGGAAAAATTGATGAAATGGATTGAATTATCATAGGTGGACCGTTGCCTTGTTTTGGACTCTTTGAGGGCCAAACCTTAAAGTGCTTAGAGGAAGATTTTTGTTGAATTAAGCTTGAGGTAAGGGGTATCTAAAACTTGGCTATGAGAATTGGACTCCACTGGGTGAATTGAGTGTGAATTAGGTTGGTTCTCGTGAATTATGGTGTGATTGTCCAATGTGCATCCACGTGAGATGTCGATGGCTTGAACGCTTGTTGGATACTTGTTCCATGAATTGATTGCCTCTTTTTAGTGATGAGATTGATTGCCTTGCATGCCATATCTAGCTCGATGCTTGAGCTTGTACTCGATCATGAAGTTTAAATTGAATAATGTCTGGCATGCTTTGAAACTTATGATACCCTGAGGCGTTGAGACGCGGGGTTGTGTTGAATTGTATCCTGATGCATTAAGACGCGGGGTTGAAATGGCCATTATTCTGATGCGTTGAGACGCGGGACAAAATTTGATATGTGTCGACTCAGGCCTGGAATGAAATTAAAAACCTAATGCGTTTACGCATGTTTATCAATGGAATGGTTTGAGGCGCAATTACGCAGATCGAGCCTAAGGCGTTCTAAACGCGGACGTTAATCAAATGGAGGCCTGAAAGGGTGAAAGGTGTGACCTGTTTTGGTCAATGGTGCTTAATTTGAACGATGAGATATGATGCCATGATTGTGTGCTTGATGCTCGTCTATGTCCATATGTTATTTAATGACTGCTGAATGCTTCATATGGTTGTTTGTACATTTTGTTCTTGATTGCATTCACTTGAGTGTACGGTTAGCCTAACCTAGGGTTAGGATCTATCTTACTGAGATATAAATCTCACCCCATTGCGGGATCACATTTTCAGATCTTAGACCGTGAGAATGCTGCCGATCAGACTAGGAGACTCGAAGGAGATGTCTGCATATTTTGAGGAGTTATCGGACGGACGGGAAACCGCGTACGTTAGGAAGTGTACTGTAGTCTGGGCAATGAGGGTGGAAAGTGCTGGAAGCCTCACAAGTTCGAGGCTTAGTTTCGGAGGGTAGTAGAGGTTACTACTGGACCATTGAAGTCCTTTGAGGTACCCTGTAGGGTTATCCCTAGTTTGTGTCATCCCATTCGGGATTTCGTGGAGGTCGAGGGATTAGTAGCTGATTCGAGGAACATTCCTGAGAGGACCACAATCGTAAAAGACACCGACGAGGTCATTGAAATCAAAGCCTCCGAGGACGACCTGGTGGAGCGGTCAGCAGGCGAGACGATGGAGGATACCGTAGAGGTACGCTTGGAGACTTTTTCGGAGTACGAGCCTACCGAGAATGTCGAGGAGACTGGCGACTCCAGTAGCTTGACCTAGGAGTTTTCGTTTTCTAGATTGTAATTTTGTTGATGATCTCGATGATCCGTTTTATTTTGGAGATGTTAATGGTTGTCTTTTGAGTTGGTCCAGTTACCTCTACCAACTAGCAAGATTAGTATACCAGCGCTTTTGTAAGAACTCGTGGGAGGTTATGTACAAATGTAACTATGGTGTCCTTGCTATCCAAGTCCCCGCTAATGTTTGTAAGGAGGATTTTATGTTATCGCTTCCGCATGTGAACGATTTTTATGTGTCTCTCGAAATATGACTCGTGGGACACGAGAGAGTTCGCTCGCAGGGAGTCATGTGCCTATGCCCGAGGCCCGAGGCGTGACATCCCGCCTTGCTTGTTATCATAGCTAGGTCAGCTTGATCCAAGTTGATTGAGGATTGGAGTGATAAGGAAGATTAAGTTGGGACAGAACAGGTAGCGAGATCTTAGGAAACTTGTTAGAATAAGGCATGAGATGCATGGCATATGACTTGGCACATGTGATTGGCATTGGTCCTGACAAGATTGTGGTGATTTATGAGGATTAAGTTCCATGTCTAGCATTGAAAGTCATTTCTGGATCTTGATATGCCTAGTAAATGAGCATGGCTAGTTTTGGTGAACCGTTGAAGTGGACGGAATGGGGTAATGGCCATGAACTGTTTAGTGAAGTGCCTCTAAAATTAGTTGTGTGGAAGGTTGTTATGTTATGACCGTTTCCGTTAAGTCATAGTTTGGTAGCTTTGGTCTTGGTTGGATGAATAAGTTACTAACTCCTTGGTGGAATTGTGGTGGTCCAAACTTAGTGAAAGCATACAAGAATGAGTAATCCGTCTAGAAGACCTGAAAGACCCAGGAGTGGAGCCTCTAGTTCGAGGCCACCTATGGCGGAAGACTCGAGAATGGACGAAGTACTGAGGGCACTCGAAAGGATTAGCGACCTCATCGATAGGCAGATCCAGGATAGGGATGCTGCCATAGCTCAAGCGGTGGGAGTCGCAATAGTCGCTGTCAACGCTAATAACAACAATAATGGAGGCAATGGAAACAACGACGATCATGGCCAAGATAATGAGGTAGGGAATGCCCAGAAGGAAGTTGTTGTGGCTAGACAGATGGGCCAACTGGTCGAACAATTTATCAAGCTGAAGCCCACCCAGTTCGATGGGACTAGAGACCTCGAACTAGCACTGAGATGGATCGAGAAACTAGAAAAGGCCTTTGGAGTACTGGGGCGCACAGATGAGGAAAAGGTACTGTTAGCAGTGTACCAACTGGAAGGGACCGTTAATGAATAGTGGGCTACCACCAAGAATGGAATCTTTCCAGAAGGGATAGCCTTGACCTAGAATGCCTTTACTACGACCTTCAATGACAAATACTTCTCCGAGACAGCTCGAGAAAGGAAGCAAGTGGAGTTCTTGCAACAGCGTCAGAATCATCTGACCATAGACCAGTATGAAGCTAAGTTCTCTAGATTATCAAGGTACGCGCCTCGATCAGTAGAGAATCCCCTGGAGAAGGCGCGGAGATTTTGGGATGGCTTGAGGCCTAAGCTTCGCAGCTAAATAATAGCTCTGAACCTAAGGACTTACAAGGAAATATATAAATGAGGACAAATGATTGAGAGAAATCTGAAAGAGAGAAATGCTGCATCTGGGTCACGATTTAGTTCATTCAGAGACAATCACCAAATTGGTAAAGACTGGTGACTGACAATAGACGCTTCGTCCCTCCGATAAACAGAACATTGTGAAGCCACCAAACCCAATGAACTGGAGTTGATGCCTCTGTGGCAGAAGGCATGGTTATGGACCATTCCCGGCAAAGAATGGAGTGTGCTTCAAGTGTGGTCAAATGGGCCATTAGATGAGAACTTGCCTGAATCAAGCTCCAATGACTAAACCTTAAGGGCAACTACCATAGACAGGACCGTCAACTACCACTCCCCAAAATGATCAGAACCGTCCCCCAGCTTAGGGAAGAGTGTATGTAGTGGCACGTAGGGAAGCGAAAGAAGCGCCAGGCGTGGTCACGGGTACGGTTTATTTGTGTTATCCTTTGTTTGATCCTGGCGCATCACACTTGTTTGTGTCTGCTCGGCTTGCTGATTTTGTTAATATGGAATTGAAATCGTTGAGCGTGATTCTCCATGTTGCCACCCCGTTGAAGGATAATGTGCTAGTTTTGTTAGGCTGAGCTGATTGTGAAATCGTAATTGGCGGTAGTAAAGAGAGTATCGACTTGGCTGTATTGCCCATGTATGACTTCGATGTGATCAAAGAAATGGACTGGTTGGGTAAGCAAAGGGCAGTAGTTGATTGTGGTAGTAGGATAATCTGTTTCTATTTGAAAGGTCGCCCTAATTTTGAATTTGTGGGGAGTTGAGAAGGAACCTCAATTCCTTTAGTCTCGTCTCTTGAAGCGACAAAGCTGATGACTAAAGGATGTCAGGCATACTTAGTCGCAGTTATGGACACGACAACCGAGGAGCTTAAACTAGATAGTAATCTGGTAGTGCGTGAGTTTCCTAACATTTTCCCCCAAGAATTTCCAAGGTTGCCACCAGAACGAGAAATAGAATTCATGATTGAGTTAGCTCCTGGAACGGAGCCGATCTCGAAGGCACCCTATAGGATGTCCATATCAGAACTGAAGGAGTTAAAGGTGCAAATGCAAGAATTACTAGACAAAGGATTTATTCGACCGAGTGCTTCACCGTGGGAAGCGCCGGTGTTGTTTGTGAAGAAAAATGATAGGTCCTTGCGTTTATGCATCGACTACAGATAGTTGAATCAAGTAACTATAAAGAATAAGTATCCACTGCCGAGGATTGATGACTTATTTGACCAATTGCAAGGAGTTGAGGTATTCTAAAAAATTGACCTAAGGACCGGGTATTATCAGTTGAGAATTAAGAAGGAAGGCATACCTAATACCGCTTTTAGGACAAGGCATGGTCATTACGAATTCATCATGATACCTTTTGGACTGACCAATGCTCCAACCGCATTCATGGACTTGATGCATCAGGTGTTCAAGAAATTCTTGGATAGATTAGTTATAGTTTTTATTGACGATATCCCTATTTACTCAAAGAGTAATGAAGAACACGAAGAGCATCTAAGGACTGTCTTGCAGACCCTGAGGGAGCACTCGCTTTACACTAAGTTTAGCAAATGCGAGTTCTGGCTGAATAAAGTGGCATTTCTTGGCTATGTGGTATCTAGAGAAGGAATTGTTGTGGATCCTACGAAGATCGAAATAGTTATGAATTGACCTAGGCATACTACGGTCACAGAAGTCCGAAGTTTCTTAGGATTGGCAGGGTATTACAGACACTTTGTGGAGAAGTTTTCATCCATAGCTATTCCATTGACGAGATTGACTAAGAAAGAAACTAAGTTCGAGTGGATAGACAAGTGTGAAAGGAGTTTTCAGGAGCTGAAGCATTGGTTAACGACTGCGCCGGTATTGACGATCCCATCAGGACCTAGAGGTTATGAGATATACAGCAATGCTTCGCTAAAAGGACTATGATGTGTGCTAATGCAACATAGAAGAGTGGATACCTACGCGTCCCGACAACTGAGACTGCATGAGATGAACTAACTGACTCACGATTTGGAATTGGCAGCAATCATTTTTGCTCTGAAGATCTGAAGGCATTATTTGTGTGGCGAGAAGTTTCAAATTTATATAGATCATCAGAGCCCGAAGTATCTATTTTCTCAAAAGGAACTAAACATGAGACAACGTCGCTGGATGGAGCAGCTTAAGGATTATGAATGCGACATATTATATCATCCTGGGAAAGCGAGTCGAGTTGTGGATGTTCTCAATCAAAAGTCTAGTATTGCCTATCTACTGGTGAAAGGATGGTCGTTATTTGAAAATTTGAGAAATTCTGAATTTAGATTGGAAGTTTGTCAATTATCCAGTTTGATGGCCACACTAAGAATAGAACCTGAGATCCAGGAAAGAATAAAAACCTTACAGTCTACGGACTCGGAAATTCAGAAAATCTTAGAGATGGATGCTATGAAGAGGAAACCATAGTTCCAAGTGTTAGAAGATGAAATTTTGAAGTTTTGGGGGAATCTATGCGTACCAAAGGACGAAGAGCTTAGAGAAAGGATTTTATCGAAGGTTCACAAAAGCAATTATAGTATCCATCCAGGTAGCAGGAAAATGTATTAGAACTTGCGTCAACATTATTGGTGGAACGGGATAAAAGTGGATGTAGCGAAGTATGTGGCGAATTGCTTGACATGTTAGCAGGTGAAGGCACAACACTATAAGCCTGATGGATTGTTACAGCCGTTAAAGATTCCTGAATGGAAATGGGAACACGTGACTATAGACTTTGTCATGGGACTACCAAGGAGCCAAAGAGGCCATGATTCTATTTGGGTAGTCGTGGACCAATTAACCAACTCTGCACATTTTATTCCTGTGCAAAAAGACTTCGCGATGGATAGATATGCCAAATTGTAGATGCAGTAGATAGTGAGACTACATAGAGTACCCGTGACAATTACACCGGGCAGAGATCCCAAGTTCACGGTGAACTTCTAGAAGTGTCTTCAAGATGTCATGGGAACTCGATTATAATTTAGAACGGCATACCATCCACAAACGGACAGACAATCGGAGAGGAAAATTCAGGCGCTCGAGAATATTTTACGAGCGTGTGTTATAGACTTCAAAGGTGGATGGGAGGATCAGTTACATCTGGTGGAGTTCGCATATAATAACAGTTATCAACAGAGTATTTGAATGTCACCTTTTGAAGCGCTTTACGGAAGAGCTTGCAGGACCTCGATTTGTTGGGACAAGGTTGGAGAAAAAAGCATTACAGGCCTAGAATTGATAAAGCAATCGGTGGAAGCGGTAAGGATAATTCGGGATAGACTAAAAACAACACAGAGTCGTCAGAAAAGTTAGGCAGATAAACGGCGTAAGTCTTTGGAGTTTCAAGTAGGCGAACATGTTTTCCTTAAGGTGTCACCAATGAGATAATTATCTCGATTTGAAAAGGTACCTAGGACTTTTTGAGATTTTGGAACGAATTGGGACCTTATCTTATAGGCTTACCTTGCCGACTAACTTGTCCCAAGTACACAACGTCTTCCATGTATCAATGCTACAAAAGTACAAGCCAGACTCGACGCATGTACTGGATTACGAGATTATCGAAGTGGATGACAAAGTATTCTACGTAGAAAAGCCAGTCAGGATTGAAGATCGAAAGGAGCCAATTCTAAGGAATAAGACGATTCTATTAGTCAAAGTTGTTTGGGAGCACCGTGGAACCGAATGACCTACGTGGGAAAGCGAGGAAACGATGAGGCGTCAATACCCCCATTTGTTTGAGTAACCGGGTTTATTGTAAATTTCGAGGACGAAATTTTTGTAAGGAGAAAAGAGTTGTGAGATTCTGATTTTTCATATTATTTCGAGACTTAGTAATGAGAATATATCTAACGATGTATTTTAGTCGTATCTCACTTGGATCTGATCAATCTCAAGTTAACTGACTAAAAGGGGAAGGCTAACGTAAGACAGGGTTCGGAATTGAACTGGCACTAGTATGAACAATATTCAAATGTTTTAAATTTTTTTACATTTTCTCTTTCTTTCTTTTTCTTTCTTTTCCACTATTCATCCTCCTAGAAGGGCGACGAGGGTTGTCGGTGCCTCAATGATAGGAGGCATCTCATCAGCCGCTAACCATGTATAATTTTGAGAAAGAAAATTTAAATATAATTTAAAAAGATTTAATACCATGAAAAATCTCAAATTGGTATACTTGTGACAAATTTACCCCAAATTATTTTTTTGACCACGAAAAATTTCAAATCGGTACAGTTACAATAAATTTACCCTAGACTATTTTTTTTACTACCAAAAATCTTAAATTGGTACACTTGTGACAGATTTACTCTAAATTAATTTTTTTGACCACGAAAAACTTCAAACTGGTATGCTTGTGACAAATTTCCCTCTGTAAAATTGTGTTAATACCACGAAAAATTTCAAATTAATACGCATATGACAATCAAGGGATAAAAATCCCAAGCTGGTATACCCGTCTATTGTCACGTGTCATAAACTTAACACTTTAGCGGTTAGATTTAACAAAAACTAACGGACAGTAAATTTGTCACAAATGTACCAATTTGGGGTAGAATTGTCACAAGTGTACCAGTTTGAAATTTTTTTTTGTGATTAAAAAATAGTTTAAGATAAATTTGTCACAAATGTACCAGTTTGGGGTTTTCTGTGATATTAACCCATAATTTAATGAGCCCAATTAAATCTTGAACATTTCACCATTTTTTAATATATTTCTTCTGGCTAATTTTGTATGCGGATTGCTGACACAGTAGTTAAGTCAATGCCAGCCACCTATGTGGCGAAATTGGTGTGGACGATTTTTATGTATGAATTTTAATTTTCTAAGATTTGTTTCCCTTTTACCCTCTTTTTTTAAGGGTTAATATCATTAAAAATTCTAAACTGGTACATATGTGACAAATTTAATCCAAACTATTTTTTTAATCACCAAAAATCACTAAAAATCCTAAACTGGTATAACTATGATAAATTTATCCTAAATTAATTTTTTTATCGCAAAAAATCTCAAATTGGTACACATATGACAAATTTTCCCTGTATTAGTTTTCGCTAAATTGAGTTAACACCACAAAAAATTTTAAACTGATACTCGTGTAAAAACATAGGGTAACATGTATACTCGACAATTGCCACGTGTCATCCAACTCATCAATTTCACGGTAAAATTTAACAAAAGCTAACATGGGTTAAATTTATCATAGTTGTACCAGTTTGGGGTAAATTTATTGTGAGTATACCAGTTTGGAGTTTTTCATGGTTAAAAAAATTATTCAGGGTAAATTTGTCACAGATGTATCAGTTTGAAATTTTTCGTGGTATTAATCGTAAATCAAATAGGAATGAATTTATTGCCGACAACAGGTGTATAACTTTTTGGACAATTTTCTCTTGGACATAAAGATACCATTAAATAGAATAAGGGCAATTAACCAAATTATGATTTTTTAAAAAAACATTGTGACATTCTGGTTTTCTTGTCATTTCAAGACTTATTAATGAGAATGTATCTAACGATGTCTTTCAATCGTATCTCGCTCGAATCTGATCAATCTCGAGTTAATTGACCAAATGGGAAAGGCTAACGAGACAAGGTACATGGACCAAGGGAACTCAAATAGGAAATGACACACATAAGGATTATCGAAGGGATATTAAGAGCCATGAAAGGCCGATCTAATAATGATTAAGGAATGCATTGCTAGCATTATACGATTGGAGCGCGGGTGATGTCGCTTAACCAATGTATAATTTGTAAAAATTTTTTGAATCAAACAATGACGATCGAGACCATTGAAACTAGTGACAGACCCTCACAATTACATGACAACCAAAGTCGCCATGAATTGATGAGCCTTAAGTGTGATATAAATCAAAGAGTCGATACGCGTAATGTCTGCAAAAGTCGACCGCCAGTTCGGGATAGGTTGGAATCACATTGTATAGAGAAAGGATTCAAAAACGAGTCTCGAAATTAAAAAAATGGAGAATCAAGAATTCAACATTATAATTGGATTGGTCGTCGCCTTATCGAAGAAAATTGAAATCAGAAAAACGATGCTCCGGACGTCGAGGGTAAAATTACCATTTTGCCCCTCAAGCCTTGGCCTTGCACTTATAATGGAAAAAGGGCATTTTGGTCATTGATACCCCTCTATAGCTTTCGAAAATTAGAAAAATTGGCAGCCATTGGATGAAACATTGAATGACATGAGGACAAGTGTCAAAGGATTAGGCATTGACATTGATGGGAACACTTTTAACCTACCATTCAATCTTGTTGACTCTTGAATATGTGTATACACCCTATCTCTCTCTCCCCTAGTCGAAACCCCCTTCATTTTTGCTGATCTTCTTCTTATTCTTCCTTCTTCTTCATCGTCGAGCTGCTCTACGCCCAACCAGGTTCTGTCGCCGGTTTCGCCACCGTCGACCATCACTTCCGGTAACTTCCAACTGTCGAGCCGACCACCAGCACTTCCCTCATCCTCTTGTCGACAACCTCTAAGTGGAATCAAGTTATTCGACCCACTGAGGAGCTCCGGCCAGCCAATCTCCCGAAAGTCGACGAAAACCGTAGCAGCTGGAGGTAAGCTGTTGTTTAGACTCTGTAGAGCCCTGAATCCTTTGAATCTTTCGGCCAAATTTTGTGAACATCTAGAGGACTTGTAGACTGAGCTGTGGTAAAAAGTTGGGATGAATTTGATGGAGTTTTGACCCTGAATGGGCCTTGTATTTGAAGGATAAAAACTGACCCGTTGAGGACTTGGAGGAACCGGCGCCGTTCAAGTTCTTTTCGGCGTCGCCTTGACTTCAAATTTTCGGTGAGGCTTCCCAACTCCTAGAACTAAATGTTAGCAAGAGATTATGGTCTGAGACGTATTGACGCGGGCCGAGCCTAAGGCGTATTAATGCGAGTATAGCTATTGAAAAGAGAATTGATATCCCGATACATCAGAACACGTGATAGTCTTGATACGTGTCGACACAAGTATCGAAATAGCCTTTGGAACCTGATGTGTTAGAATGCAGGTTGCCAATCGAGACCTTGATTAGCCTGATACGTATTGACGCGAGCTTGGCTGTTGGGATTGAATTTGGGATTACGCTGATGCGTATTGATGCGGGCTTGGCCGTTGGAATTGGAAGTTGTGATGAAATTGGGAACACACCTTCGCTTATGAACTTAATGTTGTGTTAGTACAAAACTTGGTTGTGATGATATGATTGCCCTTGAAACGTGATTGTTTTATGCCAGTTATATCGAGGTGCCTGATATTTGATTGTCATGTGTTGTCTTACCCGAAGAATCCCTGCCTTTTGTGTTGGAAATGTTGTCTAGGGGGACTAACGGTCTGGTTTAGGTTGAGGGTGAGTTTGTTGAGATTTATATCTCACCCTAGTGGGGGCTTAACTTTTCAGGTTCCGGGCGATGGAAATCCGAGTTTGCCAATGATCTGTATTCGAGGAAGTAATTATAAGAGATGGATTTACACTTTAGTGACTTAAGAGATTTCATGTTATCTTGAAGTTAGAGTTGTATTCTCTGAACTTGTAATAGGTATTTATAAGAAGACATATTGTGACATTCTAATTTTCCAGTCATTTTCAGACTCATTAATGAGAAGTGTATCTAGCGATGTATTTTGGTCATATCTCGCTTGAATCTGATCAATTTGAGTAGACTGACCAAAAAAGGAAAAGCTAATGCGAAACAAGGTACGTAGACCTAGGAAACTCGAATAAGAAATGATGCTTTGACCATAAGAATTGTCGAGGGGACATTTAGAGCCATAAAAGACCGATCTAAGAACGATTGAGCGATGCTTTGCTAGTGTTATACGATTGGAGCGCGGGTGATGTCGCTTAACCAACATATTTTGCAAAACTTTCCTAAATTGGACGGTGATGATTGAGACCGTCGGAACTAGTGTTAGACCCTCACAATTACATGACAACCAAAGTCGCCATGAATTGATGAGCCCTAATCATGATATGAATCATAGGATCGATACGCATAACGTCTGCAAAAGCCGTCCATCAGTTTAAAATAGGCTGGAACCACGTTTGATAGAGAAAATGATCAGAAACAAGTCTTGAAAATTGAAAACGGAGAATCAAGAATTTTAACATTTTATTTGGATTGGCCATCGCCTTATTGAAGAAAATTGAAATTAGAAAAATGACGTTTCGGACGTCGGGAGTAAAATTACTATTTTGCCCCTTAAAGTTTTGGCCTTGCTTATGCAATTGAAGAAGGGCATTTTGGTCTTTTAATTCCCCCAAGAGCCACCAAAAATTGGGAGAGAGCATGGCTATTAGATCACTCTTGATTGGCACTTAGGACATGTGTCAATGGATGAGCTAAAGAGTGGTCTTGTCCACTATTACCCAACTACCATTCAACCTTTGACCTTGAACCTTGAATATAACACTTTTTCTCTCTCTCTCCTCTCATTTTGACCGGCCATACACTCCCTACCATCAACGAGAACTTCCTCCTTCTTCTTCCTCTTTCCACCGTCGCCGACCGATCCTACCCTCGCCGTTCGCCGCTCTGACGATCCCCTCCAGCCACCACCTGGACTTCGGCCAACCACACACTCCTAGCTTAGCCTCTTGCCGACCTCCTCGAAGTGGAAGCATGTCGATTGACCCACTATGGAGCTTCGGCCAATCATTCTCCCGGAAGCCGACGAAAACCGACACAATCTGAGGTAGGCGGAGTTTCTGACCCTTTAGAACCTCGAAAAGTTTGAGTCTTGTGACTAAATTTTGTGGAGATCTAGGGACTCGTTTAGTGATCTGTGGTAAAAATTTGAGCATAATTCGATGGATTTTTGACCCCGAATGGATATTGTGAATGTCGAACAGAAACTGCCGGTTTGTAGCCTTGAAGGAACCGGCGACTTTTGAAGGAATTTCGACGACGACTCGACCTCAAATCTTCGGTGAGCCTCTTAGACTCTTAGGTAGACATGTTAGCAAGTAGATTAGTAATTAAATGGTGAATTTGGAGAGATTAAGGGCTGGATATGCTCTGTTTACATAGAACCGAACATAGCCCGATTCGGTTTTGTGTAAACCGATTCTGTAGGGGCTGATTGTTGTTGATTTTGAGTCTCAAATTGGTGATTAAGACATGCTAGGATGATGAGGATTGTGTTATGGAGGTTTGTGATTCATGGATGGGTGAATTGGACAAGGGAAATTGACGATTGGTTGGAATTTCCTAGGTTGCACGGTGGGTTTGCTCTTGGACCATTGAGACCGAATTATTGAGGGCTTGAGAAGAAGATTTTTTGTGCCATCAAACTTGAGGTAAGGGAATCCTAAACTTAGGATAGGAAGATTGGACTCAATTGGGTGAGTCAAGCAATAATTTGAATGATTTGTGAGAGATTCCAAGATGATTGTTCGTGGTGCGTCCTAAGATGGTATAGGGGATTAATGTGGGCTAATGCTTGTGCTTGAATTATCTGTCATGTCTGAGTATCACTTGATTATCTTGCATGCCATGAGCATATGAATTGTGCTTGAGCTACACATGTTGTTATGTATATGAAATGAATGGAGAATCTTGTCATGAGTGTGACATGGTGAGATCTCGATGCGTATGAGATGCGGGGTGGTGGAAATGAGTACCCTAAGGCGCTGAAGCGCGGGATTGGAGTTGTGTGGCGCCCTAATGCGTACGAGATGCAGAGTTGAGAAGGCCACGGTCCTAATGCGTTGAAACGAGGGATGAAGATGTGATTGGTTGACACTGGCCTGGAGTATCATTGAAAACATGATGCATTTACGCGGGTTTGTCAATGACGGTTTAATGCGTTTATGCGGACCGAGCTTGAGGTGTTAAAATGCGGGCATGGGATTGAGGCAGGCTGGAATGGTGGAAGTGATGATGTGGCATGGCAGTTTGTGCATGATCATCGGGATGTGTTATGATGTCATGATTGCATACCTGACATCCGTGTATTGTTATCTATAATTGAATTGCCTCGTATGTCTATTCGTATGAATTGTTGGGGTTGTGACTGCCTGAGCGGACAGTTGGCCTAACTTAGGATTAGGACCTACCTTACTGAGATTTATATCTCACCCCATTGGGGATTAACATTTTCTTCAGGTTCCAAGCGATGGAGCATCAGTAAGTTCAACGATTGGTATTCGTGAGAGTAAATAGTGAATGAGTACCAGATATTCTGTGAACTTGGGGATTGTATTCCATTTTGCGATTGTAAAATGGAATCACTACTATTTGCCCATAGTCATTTGTTTTATTGAATGGAGTGGAGATGACTGAAACTTCTGCTTGTAATTGGATTATTTGTATTATGGGCCAAAAGATCCTGGAAGACTTTCATAAAGGAACGGCTTGGTGGGATGTTCGCGCGCTCGCCGGGTTCGGAGTGTGACACATATCCTATGTCCTGAGTCATCTCGCTAATGAATGGTATGGAGCAGTTTTATGGCTTCCGTGATCTTGTTTCTTTTTCAAGTTATGATATGATTGCCCGAGGGATCTTGGAGATTATTGAAAAATCAACAGTCTAGCGGGATGTTCGATACGAGCTCGACGGGTTCGGAGCGTGACAGCAACATATAAGTTACACATGATTCAAATATAAATAAAAATCAAATAAATAAATCTACATTTACAAAAATTTTCAAAATGACTACAACGAAATTTTTCTCAAATTATCGAGAGAGAGCACACATCGAATTTAAAAGCTCAAACTGCCAAGAGAAAACACCGGATAAAGATGTCGGCTTTGCTTGAACACAACAAACATATTAACAATGCAAAAGACGCCAATTATGGTGTACACTTACTGCGATGGAGAGGACCAGAGAAAGCTTAGTAAGGGAACAAGAGCACGAGAAAAATTGCGATGAAAGTAAGGGATGAGAGGAGCGCGAGAGCTTGAGATGAGAGTGAGGGGTGAAGAGGGGGATGGGGGAGGTGCTGAAAGCACTGTGGGTCTAGGATGCCGCTCGGCATTCGGGCTACAAAGCGGGATCCGTGGCCCATCGAGTGGGCTGCTCGTCCAGATGGGCCTCGAACCCCGCTCGGCATTTGGTCTGCCGAGCGAGTGGCTCGCTTTGCATTTGGGTTGCCGAGTAGGCTCAGCTGGGCAGCACAAGTGTCGATTGGGTGCCGCTCGGCCCAATGACTGTCGAGCGACACCCAATTAGGTTAATTTTTTTTTTTAATGTTATTTTTGTAATTCTTTTTAAAATTCCATTTTGTTAAAAAGCCCTGATGATGACGCACTATGTCGGGTTCAGTTTACTTACTAAGCAAATAATCCCATGGATGTTTACAATGAAGATCCAGCAGAAACTACAGGTAAATGCGGAAGCTATGAATCCAGATTCTTGTGTCACGACAGGTATGGCGAGAATCCCAGAATGTGCGCCGGGCAGAACAGTTCGTGGTCCAGCAAAAATCGAACATCACCTCCGCACATGACTCGATTCTAACTTAGGCCAGGCCAATGCTGAAGTCGCATTCAAATTGGTCATCGAATCCTTAACGTAGTGCCCGCGACCAGAAAAACCGCACCGGAAAACAGCAAAATAAGAAAAACGAACGTCGCCACGATTAGTAAAATAACGTCGGACAACGCAGCCCCCAAGGAATGCGCGCTGCGCGAGGTCGGAGGATACCGTACGAGGTTCCTGCTTGAGAGTGGCCTGGTTAAGATTCAAGAACAGCCGCTCGAGTTCGAGCTCGCTCTCTTCGGCCGATTGCCTCTGCGAAGAGCATCTGAGCCTGACCGTCCTTGAAAGCTCGGAAGAAGAAGAAGAGAGGCAGTGAGGAGGTACGGACGGTCCGCCTCCTGGGGACCGCGAAGTAGGGGGCAACTGGAAGGAACGGCGATTTCGGGGTTGGATCGAGAGAGAATACAATAGAAGGCAAGAAGGAGAAGATGATGATGCCATTCCACCGTCTCCTCTCGTCTCGAATGTGATAGAATATGTTGAATCACCAGCGCGTCTTCAACAAATTTATAACCCACGATGGTCCAAATGTTCCACGCTCCACAACGTATACGCCGATTGATTCTCAAAAGCAACCTAAAGTAGGGCTGCGATCTATACAAAGTAATAATCTTTATTGCGGTGGTGAAACTGAAAGGATAAGGTCACTAGAGTATAAGCAAATCACGGTAAAAGGATACAAGTTGGAAAATCATCTTAGCTATACAAAGAAACTCTGAAAAGAAAAGATAAGAAATGCTGATCTTCATTCTCGCTCTGGAAAATACATATCCATCGAAAAACCTTAAGAAGAATCCAATGAATTGGCAATGTCGATGACAAATCGATACTTAACATCTGCTTTTGACAGACGCTCCATGGCAGTGTTGATGTAATCCATAGGAATAAGCTCAAGATCCGCAACTATGTCGTGTTCCGCCGCGAAATCAATCATCTCCTGTGTCTCCTTAATACCTCCTATAAGACTTCCTCCCACAATCTTTCTACCTATCATCATAAGTCTTATTGTTACTTTTTTTTTTCATCCGTGAAATTCGAAAATTAATCTTTAACTGAAAATAAAAAGCATTAGAATTTCATCTTAAACACCAAATATGAAGATAATAGGCTTACCCATGAGGAGTGGCATAGCAAGTAGCTCAAGTGGCTTCTCTGGTGCACCAACTAGAACAAATTTTCCATGAGTTTTTAAGAGACCGATCAAAGGCAAAAGAGATGATACTATCCATTGTACCCATCGCTGACTGCGCTTAATGAAAGATAGAAACATTAATTCATCTTCAGTTTTCCTTACCCCTATACTTGAAAAAAAAAAAATTGTGACTAGAACATACTTGAATCTCTTCTTTGCTTCGGCTAACCAAGAATCCGTCAGCTCCCAAATGGTCCATAGCTTCCTTCTTCTTGTTAGGCGATGTACTGATAATAGTTACCTTGAGGCCCATGGCTTTAGCAAACTTTACGGCCATGTGCCCCGACCCACCCAGCCCAACCACTCCTAAGTGCAGTCCAGTCTTATCAAGCCCGTAGTACTTCAATGGACTGTAAACAGTGATCCCAGCACAAAGGAGAGGGGCACTACCATCAAGAGGCAAGTTCTCGGGAATTTTAATTACGAAGTGCTCGTCCGATACCATGATGTCCGAGTAGCCACCATAAGTGATGGTTCCATCGCAGTCCTTTGCACCATATGACAAGATCATTTTGGGGCAACAATTCTCAAGATCGTCTTTGCAATTTGCACAAGATTGACATGATCCGACTAAGCACCCAACACCCACTTTGTCCCCAACTTTGAATTTTTTCACTTTGGTGCCTACTTCAGTGACAACACCGACAATCTCATGCCTGCATACAATCGACAATTGGTATAGTTGTTTTCTAAACATTTTCCTTTATTTATATAAAAAAATCGAAAAAAAAATTACGTTCTTCAGAACCAAACCCTGGTACCACGGGATAAGAAGTTGTTCCCCATTCATTTTTGACATTGTGCAAATCCGTATGGCATATACCACAATACAATACTTTGAAAGTCGCGTCCTTTGCTCCAGTGGATCTACAAAAAGAGAAAGGATGAATTTCACCGTTGATGTGTTTTTTTTTTTTTTTTTTTGGTAAGGTACCGTTGATGTGTTTTCATCTGCACCAAAAATAAGAAATGAAGAAAATCAACCAAGAGATGTTACCTTCTTGAGAACTTAAAGGGTGATAGATGTCCTGAAGAATCTTTGGCTGCCCATCCAAAAGCCTTCACCAGGTGTTCATTCTCTGGTGACATTGCCATTTCTCCAAGCTTGACGAGCACTACTTCTAACAGGATTGGAAGGGAATTTCGTAATTTTGTGTGCTTTGGTGTGTAAAGAGAATGGTTTTGAGAGGGGGATGAGAAGCGATGTATATATAGGGCATGAGCAGATAGAGGAAGTGGCGGTGATGACGTACTTAGTGAGCAAACTGATCCAGGCACTGTGCATCATCATCGCTTCCCATTTTTTGACCAGTCAACATTTGCAAGATTCGACCCAAAAAAACAAGAAGAAGAAAATTCTCTTTTTGAACTCGCGTCTGCTCTGCCAGCAGCCAAAAGTTCATCTGTGGCGTCCAATTGAAAAACATATTATAAAAATTGGAGAGAGAAAACATATAGTGCATTAACTTTAACTACAGTTCGATTAAAAAAATATTTAACTACAGGTGCCAAACTTATGGCCTATTTAAAAATTTTAAGGGTAAACATGGTACCACTTCAAATACATATATTATTAACGGTGAGTAGAAAAAAATTAATCAGAGGGAACCGGTCCGACTGTAATGTGCTTTTTTATTTGGTTCTTAGTTTCCGGTTAGAACCACCAGGACATGCCTGATTCTTTTTTTTATTTTTATTTCTTAAAGATATTTAAAGAAATCATTAAAGCTCTTATTATTATGTGTATTTCTACATATTTAAAATGGAGAATATATGTTTTAAACACATCTGATTGGTTCCATTGGATTGCTTGCGAACGAGACCGAACTGGTCGGTCCGATTTTCTGCATCTCTAGTTCGGTCTCATTTCGAAAATTGGGAATAAATCATATTAGTCCAGCTCCCGATTCTTGGATTGGATCGGACCGAATTGGACATTTATCTCCGCTACATATTATAATATTTGTGAAAAGGCATATGTACATAGATCCATATATACTTATATATATTTGTCTATTCTAAACTATTGTTAGCATTTGATGTATCCCGTATTTTCTTTAAATCTATAGATTCTTCAGCGTTTTGCAATATTTTTACGGAAAAAAGGCTAAAAATTTATTCCTTTGGAGTTCGTGGAATTTTTTAACTTTTTGGAACCTTTTTATTTTGTAACTTTTTGGCTGCTATCAGAGCATACCCATGTGCAAAAACAGACATAACGTTCGTGAAAAGGTTGGACTGGTCAAAAAAGGCCAGGGAGTGTGATGACGCACTATGTCGGATTTTGTTGTGCTCACTAAGTACGTCATCACCACGTTCAGCGTGTTCACTAAGTACGTCATCCCCGTCTCTTCTTATTTCTTCTCAAGCTTTTATATATCCGCTTCTCCTTCCCCTCTTTATCGCCTTTCTCTCCATCTCTCAAAACACAACGAGTGGGGAATGACTTCTTATCCCGGGTATGAGTTGTAAAAAATATCATCCTTTCTGATTTTCCTAGATAAAAAATATCACATAATTCTGCATTCCCATATATCTCACTACACTTAAATCGCATATGATAATCATAGACATTTTGGTGATAGTATCATGGATCACGTATTATGAATTAATGGCAACGAGGACGTAGGAGCTCCATAATCGCTCAATTCATGATTAGATCAACCTTTCTCTCGTTGATTCTCTTCCGGGACCTATTTAAGCTAGCAAAAACTTGTGGAAGGATCCATGAGACTAGGCCATGATCAAAAAGCCACACATATGTCACTCGCTTTCCTTCTTGCTTTCCTAATTCACAGCCCAAACGAGTTTAGAAGCAGTTCTAGAGCATACGAAATCTAGGGAAAGTATTCAACGGAATCAAGGAAAGAAGTGAAGGCGATATGGCTGGATTTTGGCAAAATAGAAGGAAACGATTGAGCGAGTTTGGTGGGACAAAAGAGCAAATGAGAAGGGAAAAAGGAAGTAAAGAGAGATGGGTGTTGTGGCGGTTAGGGGTGTCAAAAGGCAAGGCCGAATTATTATTATTTTTCATTTTTTTGAAATTAAAGTTAATTGATAAATCTACCAAATGAAAGAGTATAAAAAGAAAGAATTAAATTAAATTAAAGAAAAAAATATAGATGTTAAAAATCATCCGAGCGTCGGTCGGGCCGATTAGTGGCGGTGAATTCGAAGAGGGGAGGAAAGAGAGATATTCTCACATGCCACATTTAAGAAGGGGAGTGAGCGCAAAAAACTGGGGGTGCGGTGCAGGTGTGATTAAAATAGGGAGAACAAAGAGAAAAAACACATTCTTGATAAGAAAAAAGCTTTAGAATAGGGAAAGAGTGCGCAGTCGCACGAAAATGGCTAGCACGTGCGACTTCACACAGTCGGGACGAGTTGAAAATTGAATGAACCCTCAAAAGACACATGTTCTTCAACTTCACCAAAAGGGACAAGCATCCAAAATAATCAGAGCGTTACGAAGATCCTCGAAAGCGTCGCGTGATTTCGCCACTGCTTTAGATTCACTATCTCCTGTGATTGTCTTGCTGGCTTTGCTGAGGCCATCCATATTGAATGATCCCTGTTTTGCACGTTCAAATTGCTGGCTTTTTTCGAAAATAGGTCAAATTGTTTTACAAAATTAGGTCTTTTTTTTTTCTTTACGAAAAGGATGCCGCACGAGCCTTATGCGATTGTTTAAGTGCCGCACGGGCCAGTGCAACAGTAGGTCCACGGGGTCCAGCTCCCCCTTTTTTTTTTTTTTGGACAATACATTGAAGAAAACCACATTAATCTTTACTTACAGTTCACATACACTGTAAACACAATAGAAGCCTGTCATCCCAGGTAGTTTTCTGGTTCATGCACAAAGATGGCCTTTCCGCAGATTGGTAACGAAAAGCCAAACTTCTAAGATAATCGTGATAATAACACTTTACAATTAAAATAGAGAAAATGCGCCGTTATGCAGTTAGTATTCACTAACTTAACGACGAATTTGGTAATGTGAATTACATCACTTACAAAGAGAAAACGCAACCAAATGTATTCCTTTTGCATATTCGAAACTTAAAACAGCAATGCAATAAAAAACAGTAGAAGCCATCTCATAGCAATTAGAGGCTGTAAATATCAGCCATAGATAAAAACAAGCGAGACTCTTTTCAAGAGTTGGAGAAGGATGAGCACCCATTATTTGCTCCCCTCATACATAGAAATGTTGCCAAGTGTTTAAAAACAACTTTACAAAATTCGAAAATACAAAATCATAGAATTTCAAGCATATTGTGAACCCTTGTCATTTTATTTGCAATATTTTCCCTAGGCATGTTTATCTCATCTGCCAACTCATGCGAAGTATCATCTGCAATCTCCACTTATCTAGGTCCAAATAGATACTCTAGATCGCCATCTAACGAAAAGTTTTCCTCCATCCTGTCTTGGTCATGAATGTTATTATGGAGAGCACAACACACAATTACAATAAGTGCTTGACTTTGAATAGTAAAGGAGGCATGTATCTCAAAATGAATAGGCAATTCTTAAATGCCCCAAATGACCTCTTAATGACATCCCTTAGTGAAGAGTGCGGTTGAACAATTCTCTTGATGCTCTAAGTTGTCTCCCTCTACTCCTACAAATGTTTAAATGATACCGTCTATCTTTAAATGCAGTTAAAAATCTCGAAAATGCTGTCTAACCAGAATCTACCCTGTAGTATTTGCTTATAACAAGGTATTTATAGATTTGTTATGACATGTACCCGCAATACAATCAAAATGAAAATTACTCTAGACAAGGCAAATACCTGGTGGTGGTCGAGGAATCTCGAGTGCTCTGAGAGCATTTGTCAATCGTTGGCAGATCCTTCCCCTCCTACATACATGTAAGTGAATTTTATATCAAAAGAGCATACGCACAACACATTTTGGGTGGTACGTCCTTTCCTTCCTCTAAATGGGATTAATTTGACAATGTGATAGAAGCATTAATGTGGGTGTCATCACCAGCACCTATACAGCTTTGTGATTTTATGGAAGGCTAGTGTTATCCAAGATTATCAATTACATGTATTTGATGGTGTAAAATCAATATGAAAATTATACCTTGAAATAGCATTCATGATTACGACCCACAAGAATCTCCTCTGGTACAACATCAAAGGAATGTGATTTGATAACCTCTTTTGATAGCTTGAGAATTGCTTTCAACATTATAGTGAAATATGTATTCATTATCTCTTCCGAATGTTGGAATCTCTCACATTAATATCCATTGGAGTTCTTGTGAACAACCAAAGATAATAAGATTCCAACTTGTTCATCTACTCTAACATATCAACCATCTTTCAACCACCTCTTGCCCTCCTTAACTCACATCGGTTTAGAAAAATTGCGTCTCTACATCCTAAAGGCTTCATATATTCTATTTGAATGTCCAAAAAGAATCTCACTTACCTCGGGTCCTAACAATTTGTTATTCCTAATGGGTTCTATCTTATGCATGCACATGTCCACCCTAATAAAGCACAATCATGCTATAATTATGTCAATATCAAACTCATCCAAATACTATTCAACCGGTGCTACCTACCCATTAGAAACACTATTTGGTCTCCCTTCCGTAGTACCTATGCCATCACACAAAAACAAGGACATCAAGATAGTTATTTGAAAAAGAAAACAATAGCAAGGTTGTATAGTTAAAGCAAGCCAAATATATAACATAGTCATAGCATCATTAATAAACTTCTACTTGAAATGAAAAACGCAATCACACAGTGACCCCCAAAAATCCACAAAAGCTCAAATTAACTCTTAATAGCACTTCGACTAAGAATGAACTGGAGAATTTAGGAAATCAAGGTCTACAATCAACAAAATCAGAAAGCAATTAACAACACGATAGACTAGGTAATCCGTTTCCCAAAAAATATTAGCAATTCAATCAGCGGGGAGAAAACACCAAGAACAAAGTAAATAATATATCAGTGTCTCTCTTCTCAATAAGGGAAAACAACTTTGCTTACTACCCATCAATCCCTTACAAATCTTACTTTAGAAGTGATGCGTACGTGGGGCAGGCGAATGTCGTTTTGAGTGATGGATGTCGGAAATGAGGATAAAATAGAGTGAGGGGAATGGACGCCGATGGTTAGATGCAAATGTTGGATAGATAAGATCTACACCAAGGCTTGAAGGATGCATTTTCAACCGATACAGATTGGGATTAATGAATCTCAGCACAATAGAGTGTGAGGAGAATGGATACCGATGGTTGGATGCAGTTGTCGGATAGATACGATCTACATCGAGGCATGAAAGACGCATTATCAATCCACGATATAGATCAGGATTAATGAATCTCACCACCACAGTCTAAAAGAAACGCCACCTATTGAGGATAAAGGGCTTCAGAATAGGAAATCTGACCGTCAAGGCCCAAAGAAAACACTAGCCAACGTAAAAGTCTTTTTGGCTCACCAACAAGGAGTGATCCAGCTATCCACTCTCCGAAGATATTCACTCAATAGAGGAAAATCTCACAAGTTTTCATATCCATCAAAATAATCATCTTCTGCATTACAATGGAGATTTTACCTCATTATATAGAAGGGCTTGGATATAGGAAATAGATACAGAAACAAAGACTCCTAAACTAGTCAATCAACTAACAAGGACATGGTGACTAAACAAACATAGGGACTTAAAAACACCGTTCCCTTTACTGAGCCATTGAAGCTTGTACGGTTGAAGATGTACCAACGTCATTAACTTCAGTTTGTCCACGAGGGTTGTCGATGCAATGTTGGTACAGCTTCCTCCATCAATAATCATCATACACACCTTCCTATTAATGGTGCAACAGGTATGGAAGATGTTCTCCCTTCGCTCATTTACTTCTAGAACAACCGCTGTGTATAGAGTTCTTTGGGTGAGCAACAACTCGCTATCATCAGCTTGCTCCAGAATCTCCTCTCCATCTTCAAATTTGAAACCATTCTGGTTGGAATCATGCTCAGCTTCTTGCAGTTCCAAGTCAATCTCTTCAATCTCTTGAAGAGTCGAAACTCTTTGATGAGGACAGGCATGAAAGTGTCCATACCCATGACATTTAAAACACTTTCCAACACTACTGACAGCCTATTTGGAGAGTTCATTGACAAACTCCACAGCATTCTTCTGTTTCAATACATCACTATCGGTTTGATTAGAATAAGAATCCTTACAAAAATTTATACCTTAATATAGAGGCTTGGCCGAAAAGCTCTTGCCATACTTGAGTTGCTTCTCGACTTTTATGGCCAACTTGCAAAAATCTTTGAAGGACCAATATGGTTGAAGTTCAACCAAATCAGCGACCTCCCTATTCAAACCACCAAGGAAAAGAGCAACGGCTCGGTCAGGCAATTCTGGAACATCGCACCTCGTAAGGAGTTGTTCAAACTCTCTAATGTGTTCTTCAAGACTCATTCCACACTACTAAAGGGAATTCATTTTGAGGAACATGTCTTGCTTATAGTTGTCGGTCAAAAACCTCTTCTTTATTAGTTTCTTGGGTTTTTCCCAAGGTTTGATCTTTCTTTTACCTACCATGAATCATTGATGCTTCAAATTCTCCCACCGCAGAGATACATATTTTGTCAATTTAAGAACAACACCCTTGCATTTTTTTCTCATCAGAGTATGAGTTGAAGTTAAAAACTCATTCGACCGAATGTCACTAATTGATGAAGACGTCTAGATTGAGGTTACCTTCAAATTTTATTGTTTCTACTTTAACTTCATGATGATTGTCTTTACTGTTGACACATAAATTTTGATTTTTAGAAAATCATTCATCTATTCATAAAATGAGAGTTAGTTATAATTCTCACAAAAAACAAATTCTCATGCATGGTATATTATTTTCTGTCAGTCGTGCCATTGCATTTAAGGTCAAAGATGAGTTAATTGAACTTGATTTTGATGGGCAGCTAGACTAGACTCAGCTTGGAATTTTCGATGAAGCTACAGAGAGTGACGAATTTTCTGTAAGGCAATTAGACCAATTTTATGTTAAATTTAGTCCATTCAAGCTTTATTTTTTAAGTAAGGTTTTTAATTAGATGTCCATTATTTAGAAAAAGCCATAATTAAGCCTGAAAATTTGAGATAAGCCCATAATGTGATTGCAAATTTCGGTCAAGGCAAGTTCATGGGTATGCCGAATGCCTATGGTAATGTGGACCTAGTTTCAACTTTAAAATAGCCCATTCTAGATATTTAATTGAGTGAAGCCTCTAGTTAATTATACATTTAATTAACTAACTCCACTAGGCCCAAAATTACATTGTAAACCCACAAAAGAGTCCATTTTCGACCATTTCTTGCTTCATTACCCCCTTTGGCTGAAAAATGCAGAGTCCTAAGAGATTTGGACTCTTCCAAGTTTCAAATTAGTTAAGAGTTTGATCAATTTGGGAGTGTTATCTTAACTAAAATTTTTATCGGATCGGGAACATACCTAGCTAGAGTTTTGGTGGATTTGGCCTCTTACGATCCAATGGTCAATAATGAATCTTATTCTAGTTAGGATTGTGATTTGATATTCCTAGCGAGTCCTACTCCTACTAGGATTGGGCGAGTCTTGTTCTATATAAACAGGCATTCGTTTACAAAACAGGGGTCGGCACTTTTGGAATTCACACTCAGAATTTTTTCACAAAAAAAAAATAAAAAAAAAATTAGAGAGAGAGACTATGGTCGAGTTCTAGGCTGCTCAATTCCAGCTTGAGTAGTTTCGCTCCAACTGATTGTGCGTCGCCATCCTTGCTCCGATTTCGAGTAGTTTCGCTCCAACTGATCGTGCGTCGCCATCCTTACTCCGATTGATGGTGTCAGTAACCACGACAATCATCTCTCAACAATTTACGATCAGCCACTAATGGCGCACCCATCTGTTCTCTAAAGATTCTCGTCCAAGCCTTGGAAGTTGCTTCCCGGCCATCCAGTCCCAGCCTGTCGAACAGAACGACCAGTTTCACGCCGCTCAACTGTGTGCCTCCATCTCCTCTCCGTTTAGCTCGGCCAGTAGCCACGATGATCTTCTGTCGATGATCTACCACTAGCCACTGACGGCGCATCGATCAGACACCCGAAGCCTCCCGTTCAAACTCAAGAATCTGCCGTTATCCTTGCTGCTGTCTCTGCCGACCAACCTTCAAAATGCCAATATTGAGCTTCGGTTTGAGTTGCATTGACCGTCGTTTCATCACCTAGTCAAGGTCTAACATTTGGTTAATTGTGCTAGATCATTTGGGATTGGTTTCGAGCAAGCCGGACTTGAATAAGTATGATTTTGAGCACAATTATATCAAGTTCACACTGCTAGTAGTCTGCTTTAGAAATGGTAATTTATTCAACCTTTTGGGTTTCTATTCATGCTTTTCTAAATTGGTAATATTTACATTTGTGGATGTCAAGGGATGTATGTTGATTTGCAATCGAGTTGGAAAAGTTAAGATTTTTCATGTATTCCAAGCGGAAAATTGAACTTGACTTGCTTGCAAGATAAAATTCTCATCTGGTTTTGTCAAGCCTTGTCCATTCATAGATTTTTTGAATTCATATAACACTTTTGAGAATCGGCGAAATATAATCGGAGCCATGTCTTTTCTTGAAATAAAAATTGATTCCTATCTATCCTAGTTGAGTTGAGCAAAGGTCGGAATTTATTTAGCAAAATCTGGAATCTTTGGCAATATAACTTCTCTGGCCGAATGTTGCATATAGATGGATGAATATACTTGTTGGGATTTTCTTCCTGCAAGTGTTCAACGTTATCTCGTGTGATCTAGAAACGGTCATGCGAATTGGATAACATTACATGTGTTATAAATAAATTTCGATGTTGATCATCATCTCTAAGCATGTGGATTGGTTGTTTATCTGATAGTTATCTTACCCTATCTCTTATGTTTTTATATGAACATGTTCGATTAGAGAAAAGATTTGATTGAGTCTTTTGAGAATTATTCGAAACAATTTTTCCAAACTTTAAAGAAAATTTTCTCAAATTAAAACTAGATCGAATTTTGAATGAGGAAAGGTAGATCCCAATCTCATATCTTTAGCCACCCATTTACTTCTTTCGAAAATTCAAATTAAATTGACTCATTTTCATTTTATTTTTGTCATGCTTGTTTGTTATAAAGTTTGTACATTTTTTAAACAAACATGCTCTCCATTTGCCTAGACCTTTTGAAAAATTAAATTACATGCCTTGGCCATGATTTCATGGAATGGAATGTCAATTTTGCAACACCCTGAACCTGGCGAGCTCATGAACATCCCACCTGGCCATTGACTTTAGAATAACTCCCAGGCCTTGGCCAATTAATCACAACTCCAAAATATAACAAGGTCGATAAAAGGGTATACACTTCTCATAAATATCAAAGTCGGTTACAAATCTAACTCCAATCAATATACAGTTCTTAAAGTGTCAACCATATTCATTATGACTTCCTCAAATGCGAACCAACAACCAACCAACAATATACAGTTCCTAAAGTGTCAGCCAGATTCATTACGACTTCTTCAAATTCCTCAAATTCCAACCAATGGCAAGTTCGGATTTCCTTCGCTTGGGACTTGAAAAAGTTAATCCCCAACGGGGTGATATTTATATCACAGTAAGTAAAACCTAAACCTGATCACCAATCCCCTAGACCACAAAACAATACCAGATGCAGAAAACAATGCAATGGCACGATGCCTTCATAAATCAAGCATCTTGGTAAGACAGGCATAAACAAGAGCCACAATTAATCATGCTCAACCTCATGAGTTCAAGCTTCAAGCACATGGCTTATAAACAAGCACACATAACTTCACAAGTCATCCCAGTCATTCATCACTTAGGCTCTTAGGCTGCGATGTACTTCTCTAGGTACTCTGGCTAATTGGTATCATAGAGGCTATAAGCCAATCGATATCATCAGGACTCATAGCCAATTGGTACCACCGGGGCTACAATCCAATCGATACCTCTTGGGCTCACAACTAATTAATGTTACTGGGCCTCACAGCCAATCGATACTATTGAGGCTACAATCTAATCGATATCACTAGGGTACCAAGTGTGACATTTTGAAATCCAATCCTTTTTGAAGTATGAATGAATGAGATATCTCCTCGGTGCGCTTCAGTTAAATCTCACTCGGTGTTGGCCACTCTTGAAAAGACTAACCGATGGAGAAATGCTAACTAGGATTTAAGTACATGGACCAAAGAACTTGACCATGGATTGACATCTTGATCATAAGGATTGTCGAGGGAACATTTTGAGGCATTATAGGCCGGTCTAAGATTGGTCTTGGAACAATTTGCTAGTACTATACAATTGGATCACGGGTGATTCTGTTTAACCATTGTATGATTTGCAAATTAACCTAAATCGATTCTTGACGATTGCGCCCTTTGGAACTAGCGATTTACCCTCGCAATTACAGATTAACATGTTCTTGACAAGTTTCAAGTGGTGGTTTGTCAATTGGTCGAGTGGTTTTCCCGACCAGCCCTTAGACCAAAACCGGATAGAATTTGAGCGAGCTGGGGTAAGACCTCCGTTCTCCCACTTAGAGATTCCGATTAGCGTCAAATGTTTTAGAAGATATTCCTAACATTTAGTAATGAAGTTGGATGGTCTGTGGTTGCAAGTTTGGTAGTGTTAAAATAGGTTTTCATGGCTGATTGTGGATAGTTAAAACTAGACATATTTGACCGTGTGAGAGCCATGTGGAAGCCGGGTTGTTCAGAGGTCTTTGGATTGTCATTCCGCTTAAAATCTCTTGATGAACTTTCTAAATACATAAAATAAGGTCCTATCAAGTTTGTTTGTAAAGAATTGAGGTTTAAGGTTGAGTTATGGCTTGGTTATGTTAGTTGAACCAAAAACTGATTATGTTTTGTGGGTGAACCCTATTCTGGCCGATTCTGTTGAGGGCTAATTAAGGGATATTGTGACTTCAAATTGACTCATAATACCTATAAGATGTGATGTGAGGTGTTAATGAGAAGTACATGAAGTGAATTGAGAGTTAGAAGTGAATTGTGGGCAAAATTGATGCATGAACCTCTAAGTGGTATCTTGCCTTTTGTGTGGTCATATGAACCGAACATGTTGAGGGTTCGTGGGAGTGTTATTATGTGTTCAATTGATCGATAAATCGTCTGGAATTGCGAATTGTATGGCTAATGAGAAATTGGATTAATGGAAGTGAGAATTTAATGACTTTTGATCCAAGATTGGTGAACATTTCTAGGTTGACGAGGGATTCTTGGGGATTGCATACTTGTGGCATTGAGGAGAGGAACTTGATGTGAGATTTTGCTAATTATCAAGGGAAGTGTTTTCTAGATTTTTCTCTGAATGTTAGGATATTGCTGGACGATTTATTGAATGAATGGAATAACTGGTGAATTCTATGAATTGAATTGTGTGTTATGATAACATTTAGAACTCAATGAGAAAGATATTGAGGATATCGACTGACTTGTGGCCTTAATGGTATCGAATGGTGGTGAGCTCGAATAATGATGAGAATACCGATTGACCTTTGGCCCCAATGGTATCAAATGGCCGCGAGTCTCGAAAGTTCTAGCATCGCCGACCATAAGTAGCATGACCCATCAAATAGATGAGCCGGGTCGGATCAAATTTGAATTGAGTCATAAATAATAGATCCAAATTTCAATTGATTCACAAATAATATATCCATGTAACCTGTTTATAACTTATTTATTGCAATGTAAATGCATTGAATTTCAGATATTTCTTGCAAATTTGTTAACACGTATTGACAATTATGTCATTTAACAGGTAGTACCCCGCAACTTTGGAGCATGTCCATTCTATTTCAAGCGAGGATGCCCTATTCTGGTACTGGCACATTGAATGATAAAACATAGAGGTGTCAAAAAACCCGCATCGGGCGAGGCAAGTATTTGCTTGATTTTCGAGCCTTTTAGGGCTGGGTTCTGTACTCGGGCCAGATCGGCCTGCGGCCCGACTTTTTTTTTTTTAACACCCATGTTTTTTAATTTATTTTATTTTAATTTTTAATTTTTTATATTTTTTCATTTGATGGGTTTATTTTTTTTTTTTTATGATTGAGGTATTCGAGCCAGCTTGCGGGTAAGAAAAATATAAAAGAAAAAAGAATCCCGCCTTAAATCGACTCAGCCCGGCTCGACCCAGCCCATTGACACCCCTAATAAAACATGTTGTATCATTGATTTTTTTTAAGAATAGAACCTTGGCAAACACATTCGAGCCTTGGCTTTCCGACTTTGCTTTCTTGGAGCTAAGTTCTTTTGTTAGTGATAGTTAAATTTTAAAACGAATAACATTTTGTTCAAGAGGTGCCACATCAACTACGTCATAAAAGGCGAAATGAGGTGTTGGATCACACAAAGAAAGTTGTGGAAGAAGAGTTCATGTAGATTCTGCGCAACTTTGACAAATATAATACTTGAGGATGATTTCACCATTTTTCTTAGATGGGATGATTAATGAATGCCAGCTGCCCACTAGGGTGCTAAACTATTATTTCACGACTTTCGGGGACAGGCTATTCATCTCAATAATTCTTTGACGGTGGCGCCCCTTAACATTTAAAAGACAACCTGGCTTTAGATCACAAAAATAAAGTATTTCAAAAACTGAAAGTTGCTCGAGGATGTCCACTGATTGGGTGGATTCGAAGATATATATGTTTACCTGAATTCTAGCGAGGGTGAATAAGAAATTAAATCCATTGTGAACACCGAATTTTACTTTATTTGATGTGTGAGAAAATTTGACAGATAATATTGCTCAATTATAAGTTCTATCGAAAGGTGAGGCTAGGCCTTGCTCATAAAGAGCTTCTTGATGATTTCAACTTTGCACAAATTGGTAGGTTGGATCTTGAGATATTGCACGACCATCCAATTGTGAGGTGCTCGGAAATTTCATGATTTGATCCAATTAACTAATTCAAACTTAAAGAAAATGTTGTAAGCTATCTGATGCCACAAGAGTCACGAGGATCAACCTTTTACCAAAGAAAATATCACAGACTTTTCAATCTAGTCATCCGTTCAGCACCACTCTCGAATATTTATGATCGCGACACCATTTGAATAATTGAACCTCATTTTCACGGCCTAATAAATTGGCGGAAGGGCAACATTTGAGAAACACTAGTCTGAGTGAAAAATTGCGGCATTTATATATTCCTGGAGAGAATAATACAAGCATTGTTAATAACTTTGGTAAGCAATGCAACATTGCGTAGTTGAAGCATCAATCAACATAGGTTTTTCTTTTTTCCCCCCCAAAATCAGCATAGTTTGGAGGGCTATGTTATTTTATTATGCTCCTTCAAAACTATTCTTTGAAAGCTTGACACTTCACCATTGCATTATTTTGTTATTCTCATTCTCTTTCTTTTCTTTCCCCTCCTTTATTTCCACCTAGGCCTCTGACATCTCTCTCTCCCTCTCGTTCGTCTCAACCATGATCCCCACATGGAAGAGGAACTAAACCACGTACCTGAAAAGAAGAGGTCGTCATCAACAGCCACGTGCCGGCCCGCTCTATCGCGAAACCTCTTCTGTCTATCGCGGCCGCCATCGCCGTCACGGTATCACCATAGTCTCGAGCCCCACCCTCATCATCTGCTTTTGTCGCGAGTTGACTCCAGATCCAATGTCATCTAGTCCAGTTCCGGCACCGCCGACCTTAAGCAACATGACCTATCAAATAGATGAACAAATTTGAATCAAGTCATAAATAATAGATACAAATTTAAATCGAGTCATAAATAATATATCCATTTCACCCGTTTACAACCTATTAGTTGCAATGCAAATGCATTGAATTTGAGATGTTTCATGCAAATTTATTAACATGTATCAACAATTATGTCATTTAAGAGGAAGTACCCTGTAACTTTCGAGTATGTCCATCCTATTTTTAAGCAAGGATTCCCTATTTTGGTATTGGCACATTGAATGGTCAAACATAGACGTGTCAAAAAAATCCGCATCAAGCGGGGTAGGGTAGGGAGGGGAGGGCATTTGCTTGATTTTTAGGCTTTTTAGGCCAGGTTTGGTACTCGAATAAGCTAGCCCGCTACCCGACTTTTTTTAACACCCATGTTTTCTTTTTAATTTAATTTATTTTTATTTTTATATTATTTCATTTGATGGGTTTGTTAATTGATTTTGATTCCAAAAAAAGAAAAAAAAAGAAAAGAAAGAAAGAATCTATCCTGAAATCGGCCCAGCCCGACCTGGCCAAGACCCAGCCCATTGACACCCCTAATAAAACATGTCGTATCATTGGTTGGGGATTGCAATAATTTTTCAATTATCCTTTTTTTGTATTTTATATTTTTTCTATGTTTTTTTTTTCAAGTTTGGACCAGCAGCCTATGGTCGAGGGCCGTGAACCTCTCTTGCAGCTGGCGAAGGTCACGAGGGCTCGCAAGCCCTCCACCTGTGGTTGACGGCCTCCTACCAGCTGAAATCTAAAAAAAAAAAGAAAAGGAAAAAAGTTATTTAAAAAACCAAGAAATTAGAAAATTAAAATATTATTAAAAATTTGCCACATTACTCCAGTCGAAATGAGCTGAATTGACACAAATGCAAAAAGTATATGATTGAATTGACACAATTACAATGAATTTATTAATTTTTGATAATTTCTTTAGATAATATTTTCATGTCATTTCGTTTCGCTATTATATTTTGAATATGACTTGCCATGTCATATTACTGATGATGTTCTGTGATGTTATTTTGTTATCGTGCTCTGAATCCAATTCGGCATACCATGCTTCATGTGAACATTGTGTACAAACTCAGTCCACTATCATGGTTTGAATATGGTTTGCCATGTGATTATTGCTATTTATGTCATCCTCCGATTTACTGCATCATGCCACGTACTAATTATTACTATGTTATGCCATATCATTATCTCGTTTTGGATCATATTGGCCACATCATATTACATGTCAATATTATCATGCCTTGTCATGTCATTTCTGTTATCATGTGCTATATTGCATATGTCATGTTATGCTGCATGTGAATATTATGTCTTAAATCTAGTTTTTCATGCCGTTGCCATGTCCTGTAATTTTCCCATATTATGATTTTTCTTTTTTGGTCAGACCATATCATGATTGAATCGTGCATCTTAATTGATATATGCGTAGTATGCATGAAGACATGACACGACCCGACCTGACCTCAGGGACAGGCTTTTCATCTTAATTATTATTATGTTATGCATTGCATGCACATTCTCACACACAAATGGAGCTATGATGCCACACGCGACAAAACGGCCTCGTTAGTCAATCACCATGTCGTATAAGTGTTCTGGCCACACTCTGAAATCTTAAATTGAAACATCATGGATGCTCAGGATATTAAATGATGCTCGATTTAACACTTAACCAAAAATGGGGCTGCCGTGCTGAAAGGGTGTCATGAAATGCTGGATCTAAGATCTCTAATCTTCGAAGGACAATTTTCAACACACAGGCACTTAGTTAGCTAACTTTCTCATCGCTGCTTAGGCTTTTAGGTCCTAATTGATCTAGCTTTTCCGAATTGGATTAGTGGTCTATTCTAACATTCAAGTTCATGGGCAATTTTTGCATCCTGCAGGTTATTCGATCTTAGGATTTTCGTAGATCTTGAGGACCAAGATGACCATCGTCCTCGATTTGCAGAAATCGAGGTGCTACGGCCATATAACATAATTTACCGAGTTTCTAACGATCTTAGACATTATTTTGCAGTTTTTTTGTTTCCTTATGTCCAAGAATTTGATGAAGCACGTTTCCCTCATAGCGTCTCCCTTCTTCCATCTAACAGTCACGATCGTATAGTCTAGCCAAAATAGAACATAATGAATGGTAGTTGTAGTCCAAACGTCCGCTGGCATCTGCGGTGTTCCACCAAATCTTCTACTTTCATGCCTCGCTGAATCAAACGACCTCTGGAATCTGCACCTTATGACATTTCACCAACCTTGGGACTATCTCTCTCGCTGAATCAAACAATTATTTTCCAAATCCCTCTCATCCTTGACGGCTTTAAATAACGCGGGTTCAAAGTCGATTCGTCTCGGGAAAAGTAGAACGAGAGAAGAAATGGAACACCATGCCGGAGCTAGGAACATCCTAGTGTTCATCACATGTTGCACCGTCGCCTGCAGTTTCGGAACTGTCGATGGAGGAAACGACACCCAGGCCAGCCCTTCGAGTAATGTGGGAATCGACAGAAGTAGCTTTCCGCCGGGTTTCATATTCGGCGTCGCATCGAGCGCCTACCAGGTAAAATGGATTCACAAGAGCTAGGTCACCATGTGTGTATGCGACGGTGTAGCCCTGTCAATTTCGACTGAAAGATCGATCTGATAAACTCGATCTACTAGTATTATGGAAAAGTAGCTAATTAAGCTTTATAACGGTTCTGGCCTGTTCAGTGTGAAGGTGCAGCTGAAGCAGACGGCAAAGGACCAAGTAATTGGGACATCTACACTAGAATGTATCCAGGTCTCTCTCTCTCTATCTCTCTCTCTCAATCCGACAGATTCACTCAACATTTTAGGCTATCTGGGTTGAGGGTGAGGACTAGATTTATGAAGCACTTGTGCAAATCTTTGAGCACATTGTTGAGGTTCATACAAGATCAGCTTTCCTCTTCATTTAGCACCGGTTTTTTTTTTTTCTTTGTGTGTGGAGACTGATTTTTTCTTTTGTTTTGTTAAGGGAAGTGGAGAGTGAATATTTTGTCTTTATTTGACCCAAAAAAAAATATTTTTGCCTTTTTTTCTCATTTTGAGGTGATTTTTATTATTATCGAGCTGGATTTGGTGGATAATCTGAACTTTAACTATTAGTAAAGATGCGGTGGACCGTGTGGACGACTAATTGTCTAGTTGACCGCCCATTCGATAAAAATAAATGATTTGGATTTTTTTCCTAAAATGATAATTTTTTTTTGCCGAACTAAAATGATCAATTGTCTTGTTTGAAATAATTACTCAAAAGAAAATATTTTAATTATCGATAATATCTTATATCTAAATATCTGCATGAACAATAAAAAAAAAACGATTCTAAAAGATGGAAAAATCGACTAACTTTTTAATTGTCTGTCTCTCTCTCCATCCAAGGAGAGGCCTGATGATATTTTCTTCTCAGAGAAGATAACTGACAGAAGCTCCGGAGATGTAGCTGATGAATTTTACTACAATTATAAGGTAATGAAACTTGCAAAAAGCCAATAATTTTAGAATTGCCAGATCAAACTTCATATAATTGAATGTAAAGTAGGTAAATCTTGGTCATATGATGAAATGAGGTGCTCGGTAGAGTGACTACATATGATTTAGAAGTGAATATGGTAATAATTGTCATTCTAATTCTCACACATTTGTCAATTTCTGAATTACTAAATCAACCCTTGCTGGATTTCCTTTTCCTGGTATTAGCTTTAAGACTAACCACTAGAAATTCGTGGAACAGGAGGATATCGCTTTGTTGAAAGCGATCGGATTGGACTCCTTCAGATTTTCCATCTCCTGGCCCAGAATCGCACCTTGTAAAAAAGTGTTCTTATTTGAAAATACGAATATTTATAAAATTTATTTATTTTTAATAAGATTGTTCCCTAATTATACATATGGGTCTTGGATCTTTTGTAGATGGGAAAATTTTCAGCGGGGTCAATCAGCGAGGCGTGGACTTCTACAACAATCTGATTAACGGACTGCTGGAGAATGGTAAGGCATGGAATTATAATATTACTAATTGTCATTACTCATATTATTATAATAAGTACAGTGGATGTAGATTTGACTTTTGGAAAATGGCTTTTGCTTTTAAAGTTTTGAGGGAGGCCTGGGGATCTGAAGATGGGTCTAGAGAAGATGTAAAATGAAAGAAAAAAGGGTAAAACAGTAATGAAAAGCGGAGCAATCATAGGCGGTAGAATCTGCGGATTATGGAGTATGTAAATTAAGTAACAGTAAAGTAAGTACAGAAATGTAAATGCATATATCAAGAAAAAAACGAACCACAGGCGGTAGAACCTGCTCACTGTGGGATATGTCTTGGATATGAAAAAGTACTTCTTTATTGAAATGAGCTGAAAGTTTATAATATGGAAAGTTGCAGAAAGATAAAAGGAACAACAGATCCGGTGCATACAAGTGCGAATATAAAACCTTAAAATCCACAGACCTTCAATAGATCTAGCACCAATCCATTGTACACGGGGAAGTGTAAAAAAAGTCTTAAACTTATTACACTAGTACTAATTTAGTCCTGAACCTTTTTTTGGTGCCAATTCAATCTTAAACATTTTATATTTATGCTAATTGAGTTAATCCAACTAATTTTACCTGAAAATAGCTAACTTAAACATTGATTGTCCTACATAGCACAAAAAATGGTGATTTGGATTTTTTAAATATTATTATATAATTTTAAATAAGTTTTAAGCATTTTTTTAGTTTTTTCAAAAAATATTGTTAAAAATTATTTAAAATAATAAAAAATATTAAAAAATATCCACATTAGCTTAAGTTGTGCCATGTAGGATAATTGATATTCGAGCCAATAATTTTCGATCAAAATTAATCGAATTGACTCAATTGATGTAAATGCACAGCGTTTAGGACTAAATTGGTACTAATGTAAAAAGTTTAGGATTGAATTGACATCAATATAAGGTTTAAGACTAAAATGACACCATTGTAAAATGTTTATGATTGAATTAGCATAAAAAAATGTTTAAGACTGAATTGACACTAATACAACAGGTTTAGTACTTTTTTGACACTATTCTCGGCCGTATTGCTTTATCGTACACTGTAGCGACAGTATCATGTATATAGATTTTCAGATCCCCAGGCCTTATGGTGTACATATATAAATTTTCTAAACCATGAATAAAAAGAAAATCAATATATGTGGCGTCTTCGAGTACTCCAAAGGAACGACCAAACATGTCGCGTGCTTTAATCAAAAGGGTGCTCACTCTTCCGACATTTTAAAAAAATTATATAAGCATAATATAAACAAAAAAAAAAGGGCGGTGCCATCGTAATTAATCTTTATTTTTATGTTCTTTTTCAATGTTAATTTGAGCAGGCATAAAACCTTTCGTGACTTTGTTGCATTGGGACGTTCCGCAAGCTTTAGAAGACGAGTACGGTGGATTCTTAAGCCATATGATCACGTAGGACACATTTTCACCTCTAAAGAATATGCAGTCAAATACTCCTGAAAAATTGGAAAAAAAAATACTATAGTTAGAGACATATTTTTTTTGCCAGCGAATTAGACACAGAAATTTCTAACTTGATTGCACTTTTTTACCATTGCTATATCAGGGACGATTTCGTCGGATACGCGAATTTCTGCTTTCAAGAATTCGGCGATAGAGTCAAGCGCTGGGTTACTATCAACGAACCCAATTTTTTTGCATATTACGGCTACGACACTGGTGAGGCGGCTCCTGGCCGTTGTTCCAACTATGTCGGCAACTGCCCGGCTGGGAACTCGGCGACGGAACCCTATATCGTGCTCCACAACATGCTTCTCTCTCACTCAGCAGCCGTGAAATCATACAGAGAGAACTATCAGGTTCTTATCATTGGTTTTCATCCCTATCATCCGTAAAATTATGCCAAAGCGTGTGCAAATTAATTTGGTTTTGCATTCAATTTGGGGACTAGATCGAACAAGACGGAGAAATAGGGATCTCAATTCAAACCTTCTGGATGACACCCAAGTTCGAGACGGAAATTAGCAGAGAGGCTGCCTCTAGAGCCCTTGACTTTTGGTTCGGATGGTAGGTTTTCGAAAGGTATTATAAGATGCATTTTGTAGTTGTCGAAGGATTTGGTCATCGCTATAGGTTTTGTCTATCTTTAAATTGTAATGAAGTTGTTGAAGTTTTGTGTTTTTTTTTTTTCATTGGGATATGATATCTACATATGTATCTATAACCTATGGGTGACTTCCTTTGTGGACTTTGTGGTTACGAAGTAAATAGATATCATTGCAACTTGAGTTTGGTCTGCATGTCTCCCAATAAAGCGGGTTACAACCCTCGAGAATCATTTTGTGTCGATCCAAGGCCGACCCTCAAGCCCCCAATTCCTACCAAATTATTTTTTTCTTGCCCAGAAAAGCTTAAGGAAACCTAACTACCAGCTTTCCATTAAGCCTTCTAAGGACATGCCCAGCTCTCAGGATTATGATACTTGTACCTATATCTAAAACTTCCAGGCCAATGTTGCCTGGTTACTTGCCCTTACCTCTTCACATGTTTATTAAATTTGACTTACTTTGAAAGAACTATTTTTGATATACGGAGAGTATGATGAAGATAGTTTGAATTTCAATCGTTAACAATAACATCACGACAGAAAGCATGTTTATGTGTGCATGGCCAGTTGTTGTATTTGTATGAGCTTTTGTAATAAATTTGTAATGGCAATATGTCTATTTTTGTAATATTTGGCTAGTTATTATTATAGTTAAGTGTCAAATGTGGGTGTAGGGCTGCCCATCCAGTGACCTATGGTGAGTACCCCGAGACAATGAGGAGGTATGTGGGGAGCAGATTGCCCAAATTTACCGCGGCACAATCGAATATGGTCAAAGGCTCTCTTGATTTCATGGCCATCAATTACTACACTGCCAGATATGTGGATGAATCGTCTTCATCGTCGACCAGTCTCAATATGAGCTACAGCACAGATTGTCGCTGTAATATCACCAGTAAGCTTCCCCATTCACTCTCTCTCTCTCTCTCTCTGTGTGACGGTAGAGGAGTAATTCTCCCAATATCACAATACCTATCTCAATCACTGACATGGACAACGGTTCTCTTATATGGCACGGACAGCTGAACATGAACATTTTAAAAAACTATAAAAACAAATTCAAGAGAAGGAAAAACAAAAACAAACAAGGTTATAAATGTTAACACAGAGAGATTGGTGGAATAAACGTATTCCCAATATTATGTATATATTCTTTATATCTTTTACAATGACCTAGAGACATATATACATAGAAAGGAAATAATCCTAAAATATATATTCTCTAATCTAACTAATTATTATCCTTCAATCTCGCTAATTACAACTCACTCATATATTTTATAGCTCATTTTCACACTTTCCCTCAAGTTGGTGCATTGATATCGTGAATGCCCAACTTGCCAAATGAGTTGTAGAAGATCCTGCTTGATATAGCTTTCGTCAAAATATATGCCAAATGGTCTTCAGATCGTATAAATGGAAATCGAATCACTTTGTTGTCCAAGTTTTGCTTGATAAAATGACAGTCCATTTTAATATATTTGGTACTGTCATGCTTGTAACAGATGTCAATTGATGTTTTGTTATCACAAAATAGCTTAATCTCGGCTCTTAGAGCGAACCCAATCTCCGACATTAACTTCTTAAGCCATAGAAGTTCCCTTTGGTAATCCTTCTAAATTCTGCCTCTGCACTTGATAAAGCCCTATCTTCTTCTTTTTTACTCCTCCAAGTAACTAAGTTCTGTCCCATGAAAGTGAAGTATCCTAATGTTGATCTCCAGTCATAAACACTCATAGCCCAGTCTGCATCAGTAAATTCTTCGATTTCAAGATGCCCTAGAGATGACTTCAAGTAGCGAGGTATACGCAATACTGCATTAATATGATCTTTAGCCGAGGCATGCATAAATTGGCTTACAATACTCACCTCATATACAATGTGACATTCTGATTTTTCTTGTCATTTCAAGACTCATTAATGTGAAATGTATCTAATGATGTATTTTAGTCGTATCTTGCTTGGATTTGATCAATCTCGAGTCGACTGACCAAAAGGGAAACGCTAACGCGAGACAAGGTAGAGGGAACTCGAATAGAAAATGGCGCTTTGACCATAAGGATTGTCGATGTGACATTTAGAGCCATAAAAGACCGATCTAAGAACGATTAAGAAATGCATTGCTAGTGTTATACGATTGGAGCGTGGGTGATGCCGCTTAACTAATGTATAATTTGCAAAATTTTTCTAAATCGAGCGATGACGATCGAGACCGTCGGAACTAGTAATAGATCCTTGTAATTACATGACAACCAAAGTCGCCATGAATTGACGACGCGAAACGTTTGCAAAAGCCGCCCGTCAATTTGAGATAGGCTGGAACCACGTCTGATAGAGAAACGATTCAGAAACGAGTCTTGAAATTAGAAAATGGAGAATCAAGAATTCCACCATCATAATTGGATTGGCCATCGCCTCATCGAAGAAAATTGAAATTAGAAAAACGACGTTCAAGATGTCGGGGGTAAAATTACTATTTTGCCCCTCAAGCCCTAACCTTCCCTATATAATTGGATGAGGGTATTTTGGTCATTGAAGCCCCATTATAGCTGCCGAAAATTGAAGAAAATGAGAGCCATTGGATGAATATTGATTGACACATGGACAAGTGTCAAAGGATTCTGCTATGATGTTGATGGAGTCACCTTTTAACCTACCATTCAACAAGTTGACCAAGCCATTGAAGTATAAACCTCTCTTACTCTCTCTCCTTGGCCGAACGCTCCCCTCCAAGCTGTTGATCACCTTCTTCTTCTTCTTTCTTCCTTCTACCGAGAGCTGCACGGGTGATAGGATTCTGCCGCCGCCGTCACCACTCCCGACCACCGTCTCCGGTGACTTCCAGCTACCGAGCCGACTACTTGCTGCTTCCTTGCCCTCTTGCTGACATTCTCCAAGTTGAAGTAAGCCATTTGACTCAATGAGGAGCTCTGGCCGGCCAAACTCCTAGAAGTCGACGGAAATCGTCGCAACTGGAGGTAAGCCATGGTTTAGGCTTCATAGGACCCTGAATCCTTTGAATTTTTCAACCAAACTTTGTGGACATTTGAAAGACATGTGGACTAAGTTGTGATAAAAAGTTTGGAGGAATTTGATGGAGTTTTGACTCTAAGTGGGTCTTGTGTTTGAAGGGTAAAAACTGATCGTTGGAGGACTCGGAGGAACCGACACCATTCAAGGACTTTTCGGCGTCGCCTTGGCTCCAAATTTTCAGTGAGGCTCCCCAAACCCTATAAATTCATGTTAACAAGTAGATTAGTGGATAAATTAAGGATTTAAGTTAGTTTAAGGACCAATAAGTTAGGATATGCACAGAACCAAGTATGCCCTATTTCGGTTCTATGCATATCAGTTCTGTGGGAGGCTGTTGGTGATGAAAATGGATTCCAAATTCATTGTTGAGATGTATTAGGATGTTAATTGATAGGTCCGTGAGGTTCATGTTTCATGGATTGATGAATTGAGCAAGGAAAATTAACGATTGAAGGAATTTCCTTAGGTTGCGCGGCTGAGTTATTCTTGAGCTATTTGGGCCGAACCCTTAGAGTGCTTGGGAAGAAATTTTGTGGCTTTAGCACAAGATAAGGGGATTCTAAACTTTTGATAGGAGGATTGGACTCGATTAAGTGATTTGTGTGTGAATTGATCGGTTCTTGGAGGTTATAATGTGGTTGTCCAATGTACGTCCTAGAAAGATATAGAGGACTTGAATGTTTGACAATGCTTGTGCTATAAATTGATTGTCACATTTGTATGTCAAATTTAATTATCTCGCGTGCCATAGATGTGTCGTTCGTCGCATGAGTTGTAATCGAACGTGTGCTATGAAATGAAATGAACTTGTGGCATGTCTGAGAAGTGGAGACACCCTGATACGTTGAGACGCGGGGTTGTGTGAATGGATACCCTAAGGAGCTGAGACTCGGGGTTTGAATTGAATGGCACCCTGAGTCGTACGAGACGCGGGGTTGAGAATGCCATGGTCCTGATACGTTGAAATGCGGGACAGAGTTGAGATGTGTCGACACAGGCCTGGAATGAGATTGAAAACCTGATGTGTTTACGCGGGTTTGTCAATGAGACAGTTTGATGTGTTTACGCGAATCAAGCCTGAGGCGTTCTAAACGCGAGCATGAAAGTGAGGAGGTAGGAAAGGATGGAAGGTGTAATCTGGCTTGATAATATGTGCTTGAGCTTAGTGATGTAATAAGATGCCTTGATTGCATGCTTGAAATCCGTGTGTTATTTCGTGATAGTTGAATGCCTCATGTGATTTTGTATAAATTATTTGTGATTGTATTTGCCTAAGTAGATGGTCAGCCTAACCTAGTGTTAGGACTCACCTTACTGAGATGTATGTCTCACCTCGTTGTAGGATCCCATTTTTCAGATCCTAGGCCTTGAGGATGTGACCAATCAGGTTTGGAGACCCGAAGGAGATGTTAGTATATTTTGAGGAGTTCCTTGACGAACATGGGACCGTTTATGTTAGGAAGTGTACGGTCGTCTAGGTAGATGAGGGTGGCAGTAGCTGGAAGCTTCACAGATACGAGGCCTGGTTCATGAAGATAGGGAATGTTTTTACAGGGTCACTGAAGCCCACTACCCCGTGGGGGTGATTCCTAGTTGGTGCTATCTCGCTCGGGATTTAATGGAGGCCGAGGGGTCAGTCCCTGGCTCAAGGAATAGTCTTGAAAGGACCTCGACCCTAGAGGACACCGATGAGGTTATAGTGATTGAGGCTACCGAGGACGACCTGGTAGAGCCATCAGCTGACGAGACACTTGAGGACACCGTGGAGATCTGCTTCGAGACACTCTTAGAGTACGAGCCAACTGAGGAGGCTGAGGAGACTGATGACTCCAGTAGCTCGACTTAGGATTCTCTGCTCTGTTTTTACTGGTATGATATTTTGATGGTGACCTCAACGCTTATTTCTTCTAGGAGTCTACTGATTGTCTGTTGTACTAGTCTTGCCACCCTATTGACCAGCATGTTTAGTTTGTCGTGTCTTGTATGGGAATTCGGAAGTTCATGTATTATCGGTACCCTCGTTACCCAAGTCCCATTTTATATTTGTACGGATGAGTTTTTATATCGTCGCTTCTGCGTGCTTTCTATATGATATATCTCTTGACCTATATGTGAATCTTGGAACCTCGAGAGAGAGTTTGTGCTTGTAGAGAGTCGCGTGCTCGTGCCCGGGGCGCGGGGCGTGACATACAATTTCCGGACGAGTATGTGATAGGTAAATTAGTTTTCTAACTAACCTTTGATATCTTTCTTTATTTGTTAACACTTAATCCGGATACTCCCCAAGTCTATGATTCTGAATAATTGGTGTGTTTGCAGGTTTGCAGTCCAACATTCCCACCTTTGTCAATAGATCTAGCACATATTTTCTTTGTGAGAAAAATATTCCCCCTGTCGACCTCACTACTTCTATATTTAGGAAGTATTTCAATCCCCCACGATTTTCATTTCAAACTCCTTAGAAAGATTCTTTTGAAGCTTAGATATTTCTGTCAAATCATCTCCAGTAATAATCATATTATCAACATTGTTCCTTCCATTAATGTTGTTTTAGAAATAATGTGTGATTTGAGTCACTTTGAGAATACCCATATCTCCTCATCGCCAAAGTGAACCGACCAAACCATCCTCGAGCTGACTGTTTCATACCATAAAATGTTCTTTTGTACTTACAAACCACCTTATGTTGTAAAGGTGAATTATAACCTAATGGAACGTCCATATAAATCTCTTCTTCAAGATCGCCATGAATGCATTCTTGACATCATACTGGTGTAATGATCAATCTAAATTAGTTGCAAGAGTCAACAAGACCCGAACAATATTAAGTTTAGCAACAGGAGAAAAAGTTTCATGATAATTAATCTCATAAGTTTGTGTGTAGCCCTTCGCTAACAATCTTTGCCTTGCACCTTTCAATAGATCCATCTACTTTGTACTTCACAAAAGAGACCTACTTACGTCCCACAGTCTTCTTCCCTTCGGGTAAATTCACCGGCTTCCAAGTCTCTTTTTTATTTTCAATGTAGCCGTCTCCTCCTCCATTGCTCGAACCCACTTGGGATCTTTCAGAGTATTATGTAACCCTTCTAGAATACGAACTACAGACACATTCGACACAAACGCTTTTACTGCTGACAATCTTTTAGTTGACACAGAATTTGCAATAGGATATGTAGATCTCTTCTCTTCAGCATCCAACGAATATCTATTTGGGGGCTTGCCTCGATTTTGCATAGCAGGTAGTTTATATTCCACAGAAGTATTAAGTTCATCAAAGGCACAAAGAGGAGTAAGAGATGTTACCTCAAGAATATTCTCAAGAGTTGGGTTGGATATTAGAGAAGAGGAAAGCAGTTCTTTGTGATTTTGCTCCTATAGAAGTTAGATTTGCACAACATCAGATGATACCCCCTTAGACGAAGCCTTCTCCATTCCCTCGAATGATGCCTTCTCCATTTTCCAAGCAATATACTTTCAGAAAACTCCCTTTCTATCTGTATCTCTCCTTGAAAGAAGAACTAAAAATTCGGATAAAAAGATTCAGCTTTAACAAATGAGACCATTCTAGTCACATAGGTTCACCATGTAGAAGGATCAGAGCAGTGATACCTCCTCTAGTGTGTACCATACCCCAAGAATAGACATCGTAGTACACAGAGAGCAAGTTTCGTCTGGTGATTCTTTAGGATGTAAACAAATGCAACACAATCAAACACCCAAGGAGGAATGGTTATCACATATGGTAAAGGAACATATGTAGACAAGGTCTGTAGTGATGTCTTTAAGTTCAACCCCTTATACGACATCTAATTGAAGAGATGAACAGCTGTAGTCACAATATTGTCCCAAAATCTTTGAGGTACATGACTTTCAATCAACAAAGCTTGAGTTGTCTCAAGGAAATGCCTATTCTTTCTCTCCACGACACCATTCTGCTAAGGTGTTTGAGAGCAAGATGACTCATGGATCATGCCATGTAGTTGAAAGTACTCATTAAGGTATTCATTCATGTACTCCCCACCATTATCACTTCTTAAAACTTGGATCCGGTCGCTAAATTGGGTTTGGAACATAGTATGAAAGTTTCTAAATATCTTGACTATTTTATTCTTGCTTTTCATTAAGTAAAGTCATGTCATCCTAGTACAGTCATCAATAAATGTGACATTTCGGATTTCGACCCTCTTCGAGGCTATTGGCATGAAATGAGGTCTTGAAATGGGATATTGGACAATAAAGAATTCCAACATTGAAAGGAATTGGATATCGCCTCATCGAAGGTAAATTATATTAACAAAAGTGAAGTTCCGGACAGAAAGTGTAAAATGACCATTTTGCCCCTCAAGGATTGATTTTGTCTTACGATTAGAAGAAGATCATTTTTGTCATTTGGAATCCCCCATGGTTGCCAAAAATTTAAGGGTAAAATGATTTTTGGATGCTAAGATTTTATTTGCATTTGGACAAGTGTCATTGTTGGAAGCCTTGCATTAATGGGATTACTATTCTACCTATCATTCAAGCAATTGACCAAGAAGGATTAAGACAAGTCTTTCTCTCTCTCCCCTCTCTCATTTTCGGCTGATTACCTCCCCCTCACTCTCTCTTTCTTTTCTTCTTTTTCCCTCTCTCTCTCACGTGGACCAACTCGCTGCCCTATCCCGACTGCTTCACTGTTCCAGCCATATTTTCATCATCCGATATCGGATTAAGATGAGACCGCCAATAGAAAGTTTATTGTCTTGTGGTTCTAGTGATATATTATAAACTCAATTTGACCCAACCATTTTCCCATAGATTTGTTTGAATGGGCAAAGGTTAGGACTGGCCAGAATCTAACCCGGTTTGAGAGAGAGATAGTTCACTGACTTCAAAAGTTCATTTGGCACCAAATCTTTGGTGAGTTGATCTAAACACATAGTATAAAGGTTTAATGAGCTGAGATTAAGAATTGGTTGATGTTAGAAGGGTTTTAATGGATGGATTTTGGATGATTTTGCAAGATAGTTTCTGCCTTCTTTGCTGGCCGTGAGGTTCCGAGCCATTTAGAGGCTCTTGGATGTGTCACCTAGCGGTGGAATGCTCGATAAGGCCCCTAGAGACATAGTTTAATGTATTGGCAAGGTGATTTCTTGATGAAATTGAGTTTGGAAGAGAAATGATGGCTGTCTTGTGTATATTTCTTAGGACAGTACACTACCCTTGCCCTGACCTGAACAAAATCGAACCTTTGGAGGTTCGTGGCCATGTCGTCGTACTTTGAAACTCGTGGTAAGTCTCCTAGGGATATTAATTGATATGTTGCTATTGTAGTTGCACGGTAGAATGAAGTAATGAAGTGTTTTAATGACGAAATTGATGCAATTTCCCTAGGACGTACCCTGTTCCATTCGGACCAAGCTAATACCGAACCGTGTCGCTGTCCTTAGTGAATTTTCATAGCTGAATTGAAGAGGTACGTGACTTCTAAATCCTTACTAGGACATTAGGGTAATAATAGGCGAACTTGAGTGTTAAATTGATGAATTGTGGACCTATTGTGCTTGATTTACTCATGGCCGGATTAGATTGGTGAGGACTGAGCCATGTGTGCTTGATTGGAGTGAAATTGTGATATTCATGGTTGAAATTGCTATGTGAACATTCGGTGGGCTCGTGCTCTTGATTTAGCCGTGTGGTATTTGGCTAATGAGCCCTTGTGAAATGAATTGGCTATTGAACCCTTGTATTATGAATTAGCTAATGAGCCCTTGTGAAATGAATTGACTATTGAGCCCTTGTGATATGAATCGGCTTGGTGTCCTTGATTCATGAGAGTTGGCTTGATGCTATTGTGATATGAATCAGCTTGGTGCCCTTGATTTATGAGAATTGGCTTGGTGCCCTTGAAAAATGAATCAGCTAGTGAGCCCTTGATTCATGATAAATGACTTATGAGCCTTCGAATGACAAAATTGAGACCAATCCATCGCATATGAACCTGATATTGTGCAAGTATGAAATCTTGGTCTCGATATTATGAATGTCCTTGAATCATATTTATTTTATGCCAATCATGGTGAGTTGTTTCAATGCATTGAGTGTCATATGCTATTTTTTCCTGGTGACCTGTTGTATGCTTGGTTTAAAAAGGATATCTGGAGGTACTAATGGTCTAGTTTAGGTTTAGGGTGAGCTTGCTGAGATTTATATCTCACCCCTTCATGTGATTAACATTTTCATGTCTAAGTTGATGAAATTCCATGGATGCAGAAGATGATTAGCGAAAGATTTCTTTCGAAGGACTTAGTTATTAAACTCTATTTAGACGTCAACCTTCGTAGTCTTAAGTAATTGAAAATTTTGTATCGTTTGCTTGACTTTGCAGCCAGTTTGGCGAGTAATGAGAAGAGTACCGCCTTCGTCCTAAGTCATCTTATTTTAATTGTGGAGTTGTCTCTCGCTTCTGTATGTCATATGGATTTCTCTTAGTTAAGGGCCAACGGATCCTGGGAAACAATAAGGAGGAATAACGGCTAGGTGGGATGTGCGCGAGTCGTCGGGTTTGGGGCGTGACAACAAATATCACAAACCATCTACAATCCGAAACAGTAGTAACAAGAGATGGACCCCAAACATCCGAATGTAATAAAGAAAATGTAGCTTCTATTTTATTCAAACTTATAGGACAAGAAACTCTATGGCTCTTAGCCAATATGCAATCTGACATTGAAAATCTAAATCCTTCAAATTCAAAAAAGATCAAGAAATAACTTTATCAAACAACCAAATGGCGAAGATCCCAATCGTCGATGCCAAAGTCATATCTGTTTCTCCGTATTGATGGATGTACCTTGACTATTATTTGCACTCCCGGAGCTGAAGACATCTATGTAATACAAACCCCCTCTCTTAGTAGCATGACCAATTATCTCATTCGTGAGAATATCCTGAAATAAATAAAAGTGGAGATACATTATAACAGCGCAATACAAATATTTAGTAACTTGTCTAACCAAAATTAATTTGGTCGATAATGAAGGGACAAGCAAAGTGTTAGGGAGAGAAAATGCATGGGAAATCGCAATAATTCCAGCCCCAGTCATCGAACAGGTGAATCCATTAACATTTAAGATACTATCATGTCTTGGTTCTGAAGTACAAAGTCATCAGGAGTAAAAGTCATGTGATTTATGGCTTTCGAATCAATTATCTAATGGTTGCAATCGACCTGATTGCAACTAGCCAAAGCAATTCCATGATTACCTTTTGACATCACATTATGTGGATCAATGTGAGATATTAATGACAGCCGAGGCTTTGCAGTCACTAGAGAAGCTCTCCTTTTTCCTTATGCTTGCTTTTGGGGCTTCAACTCCTTCCACCAATCTGGATATCCGTGAAGTTTAAAGCACGTCTCCCTCATATATTTAAAATTGCCATAATTTGTGTAACCTCCCCCAAGTGAGATTCTCTAGCGTTGTGTTAAACTTGGCCTTCCTCTTTCCTATGCAGCTCCTGGATTAGCTATCTGCAACAAGGGTTCTTTATTTTCTTTAACATTCGCCTTATTCCCCTGTGATATCATGGCTGTCGAATCATGGACAGTGTCGTTATTAAAGGGCGCATGACAAAATTTTTGTTCTAGAAATAGTTTCTGGAGCAGAAATAGTTTTTTGCATTTCTATTTCAGAATGAGTTTCTAAGTAAAATAAATGCGTGCGATAATGACAAAAAAAATTATTTCTGAAATAGATATTTATTTGACCTGCGGAGGTGACGGCAGTGGGGGGCGACCGGTGGCGGCCGTCCGGCGACCTCCAGCAACCGATGGTGGCCGCCCGACGACCTCCGGCCGCCAGTCAAAGACTGGAGGCAGCCGGTTGGTGATTGGACGCGACTTTCATCGGCCGGTCGACGATCGACAGTAGTCGTTCGGCGGCCTCCGGTGGCCTCCAGCGACTGTCAGTGACCTCCAGCAGCAGGCCGGCGACCTCTGGTGGCCCGCCGACGATTGAGGGCACGTCTAGCGACCTCTAGCAAGTGGTGGCGGCCGTCTGGTGACCTCTAGCGAGCGGCAGTGGCCGTCCGGCAATTTTCGACAATCGGTGGAGATTGGAGGCGACCTCCGGCGGCCGACCGGCGACCGGTCGACGACCTTCGGTGACCGGCGGGGGCGGTAGGAGGCGATCGACGGTCAAAGAGGTGCAATCAGTGGCGGCCGTCGTCTACGAAGATTTCTATTTCTATTTTTATTTCTTGAAGAAGTAACTTTTTTTTGTTTATCATTTCTGCTTCAAATCTATTCTAGCTCTAATCAAGACCCTCGACAAGAACTTAAAGACCTAGTCACTATAGAAGACATCTTGTTAGCAGGAAAACACGAGGTAGAACAAGCAGATAGTCCCCCACTATTTGATGATCCAGAGATAGGATTGCCCAACTTGAAGAACAGTAGTATTGGAATAAATACAAAAAAGAGAAAGATGGCCTAGAAAGTTTAGACTCTAATGATGTCAATTATTATCCAGACCCAGACCGTCGTCAACTTTGAACTGTCCAGTTTCACATGTGTATTAAGTCTTTGTCTAAGTCTTTAATAAGTAGGTAAGAAGTTAGTTCACTCTACCAAACTTCTGCCAACTTTCAAACCACTCTGTCTGAAAAGTACTATTTATCGAATATTGTAACAGCATTGTAGCAATGGTACTGTAGCAGTACTGTTCACCCGGTCGTTTTTTCCATCAGATTTACGAATTCTTTGTAATTTGTCGTATTAAGTGTGTTTCGCTTATAAAAAAGTCCCCCATGTCATGTAAGAAGCAAAACTTTGCCTCTTATGAAACATCAGTGTGTTTGCTAAACCATGAGTTTCTAAAGTTCCCTCTCTTCTTCTTTCCTATAAACATGATTATTTGAATATCAAAATCCTCTTGTTGATTCTATAGTACGATTGATTTGATTTAGTATGCTCTTCACTTGCCACTATGTGGAACCTGTGAATTAGAAATTTCTGGCACATTAAGAGTTGAGCTTCAAGAATGAGCTTGAGTGAGCAAACAGACAGTCCCTTGTTAAGGCCGGGAGTGCCGTGTGTTAGGGATAGCATGCCTGCTCATGGAGCTCAGGCTTGTCTCCGCTTCCTTTACTGGTATTAGAGCTTAGAAACCAGACCTCTCTCCTACCTCTTTCAGCTCAACCAGAAAAATCTCCCCCTCCATCTCCACCTCATAAACCTTCTCATTCGTATATGGTTTCTAATCCTTTAGAAAGTTTCCTTAGAAACCAAGTTCCCACCGTCTCCACTGTGAAACCCATCAATCCTTCATCTCCAGGCATTCCAGATGTCTCTATGAGTGAACCTTCTTCCATTCCGGTTACTGATCCATAGTTCGCTTCATCCAATTTAATTACAATATGAGGTGAAGCCGAATTATTATGCGTCTTTGGTGCTGGAGGAGGAGGATGGGCGTAGTTCTGAGTCAAATATGATTTAATCGGGTAGTCAGATTCTCCAAAAGAGCTTCCGTGGTCAAACTTTCCCTTGATGGTGGGAAATCACTACTCCAGTAGGATTCTGATCCACCATGGATCCAAGGTCGATCATGAGAAAGATGAAGAAGATCGGATGGAACGAAGTTGGCTGGCGCGAGACAGCGGCGCAACAAAGAAAACGGGCCAAAAAACTGGCACGAGAAGTCCTGCTGGCGCAGGACCACCGTAATCGAGAATTAACATACAATATTCCTAAAGAGCAAACCCTAGGGTTCTGATACTATGTTAACATATAGAGATTTAGAGGAAGTGATGTATTCCTCAATATTCTATATATTTTTTTCATATCTTTTACAATGACTTAGAGACATATATATACAAGGAAAGGAAAGATCCTAAAAGGTATATTCTCTAATCTTGCTAATTATTATCCTTCAATCTAGCTAATTACAACTCACACATATATTTTACAGCTCATTTTCACAATAAAAACTACAAAAAACCAAAAGAATAATAATAAAAAAATCCAAGTCACCACAGGTTATGCCACGTAGAATGAGTAATGCTTTCTACTGCTCAATTTGCATTAAAGACTAGGCTTGGTACTAAACTACATACAGGTTGTAACATTTACTTCTAGCGGACTGTTTCCCATATACTTCCACTGTAGGTGAGCTTCCTTCTAAGAAACACTTGTTGAATTGTTTTTCTTTCTTCTTTGTGTTTTGCAGCTGAAAAAGATGGCGTTCCCATTGGTCAGCCGGTACTCTCTATGAATCCACAAGCACTGTGTTGGCTTTTATTTTCTTTTAACATACACAAGTTCTTGAGACATGCATGCTCTATTCTGAATTATGTAGACAGCCCAAGATTGGTTATACATCTATCCGGAAGGACTTCGAGAGTTTGCGCTCTATGTAAAGACAAATTACAATGACCCCCCAATTTACGTGACTGAAAATGGTAATGTAATGGACACAAATGTGCACGCATACAAATCAAGATCATAATGCTATACATCATTGACCAATGAGTTTGTCTTTTGCAGGAATGGCTGAAGCAAATAATAAGTCATTGCCACTTGAAGATGCACTCAGGGATAGTCTGAAGATTGATTTCTTTCAGCTCCATCTGTCCTATCTCTTGAGTGCTATCAAGTGAGTTGAACATGATCAATCCAATTGCTACGTTTCACGAGATCGTTCTACGAATTATAAGTGAACATTTAAACGATTAGGTTGTGTTCGAGACTCAATAAAATTTTGTTGTTATGATGTAAATGACAATTAGGGAAGGAGCGAACGTAAAGGGATATTTCGCATGGACTTTCCTTGATGACTTCGAGTGGGCAGAGGGTTACACGTTCCGGTTTGGTCTCACGTTCGTGGATTTTGGCGATGGGTTGAAGAGATATCTCAAGGACTCTGCCTTGTGGTTTAAAAGGTTCTTGAGCTTCCATACCAGAAGTGTGTCTCATGGTCTCTTGTCGTCCATGCACAGTGATGATGCCTAGGCCTGTAATGCGCTTAGGTCGTCGCAAGTAATGCAATTTGTCGAAGAATGCTCGAAGACAGCATTAATCGATGTCAACCGGGAGATACATATATATACTGTTTTAATTTATGTTTCCAAGATGCAGAGGCATTAAGAGCTTCTGCATATAAAACCTTGTGTTCATTCGAGAAATTGAAAAAGGCAGTTGACAGTGTTCTGACGAAATTCTGCATGATATGTCATAGCTCTGGCACCTTATTAAAAATGGCACAAGATGTCATTTTGAGATAAGTGAATTGATTCATCCATAGATTAATAGAAATGATTATGACGTGTATGAGCTTCTTAACTTCAATTTTCACTGAAAGACAAGTTTTGACTTTTTTCTCCTATAAAAGTCAGTTCGCCAGATGCCGACTCATGTTCATCTTCTTTTAAGACTCACCATCCACGATCAAATTGAAATTATTCTAACCTTAACATTCTCATTCTCTCTCGCGCCCCGAACCCTACGAGCGCGCGATCATACCTCCACGGCTGATGATTTGAAAATTTCCCAGGATCTAACGACAACGAACTAAAGCTTAAGATGATAAGCATATGCGAAAACCAGAACTAAACTTCACTTCTATATGAATAAATAAATACAATGACTCGGGATTCAAAACAGATGTTGAACTTAACTTCGTACATTTCTTATAAACATTAGATCGACTTCAGAAGTTACAACATCCAAGTAAGACTAAACATTTATCTACTTCAAGAGGATTCTTCCAGCAGCCAAACCTCGACATTCTCGGGATTCCATCATTTAGGGACCTGAAAATGTTATCCCACGACGAGGTGAGAATAAATCTCAGCAAGTAAACTCCTAAATCTAGACTAGGCCAAACACTTCCAGACAAATCCTAAACATGCAATGCTCACATTCTAGATCAATCACTAGATCATTTCTTCTCATGCAATTCTAGTCATTAAGGCCAATCTTCAAATAGATTTCTATCCAATTATTCTATCCATCAAGGCCTTCCTTTGGATCGTTCTTTATCATGTACTCTATCCTTCAAAGTCATTCTCCAGATCGTTCCTTATTATGCACTCGATCCTTCAAAGTCATTCTTCATATTGTTCCTTATCATGCAATTCAAATCAAATGGAATGATTCGCTAAACCAGACAAATAGCAAAGATGCATTGCAATCATTAATTCAGGAGTTCACAAATTAAGCCATGAATCACAATTTAAGGTTAAGCTTCGTACTTTAGGCATTTAATCAATCAATTGCTCATATGAGATGATTCCATCGAGTACATTGATTCTCGTTACCATTCACATAATTGAGATGATTTAGTCGATTATATCGACCCTTGATACCATTAACTATTTGCACATTCGAGATGATTTCATTGGTTATAACGACTCTCGATGTTGTTTGTTTATTCGAGACGATTCAGTCGATTATATCGATTCTTGTTACCCATTCAAACATTTGAGATAATTCAGTCGATTATATCGACTATCGACACCATTTGCATATTCGAGATGATTCAGTTGATTATATCGACTCTCAATTACATTTGCTCATGCAATGAATTCAAGACAAGTAATTGTACTAGCACAAATTTCGAAATCAATTCATGCTTCACAACCAAGCAATTAAAATGACAATTCAATTCATTTGCTTCAATCAAACCACAAGGTACCTCAAGGCCATGTATAATCATGCGGTAATTGTGACATTCCGAATTCCGACCCCTCTCGAGGCTATGGAATGGAAAGATATCGATCGATATATTTCAGTTATAACTCACTTGGAGTTGGTCGCTCTTGAGTTAACTAACCGAAAGGGAAAGACTACCGTGGAGTCGGATACGTAGACCTGGGGAATTCGAATGAGAAACGGTACTTGACCATAAGGATTGTCGAGGGGATATTTTAGGCCAGCAAAGGTCGATTTAGGGACGATCATGGAATGCTCTGTTAGCGTTGTACGTTGGGACACGAGTGATGTCGCTTAACCACTGTATAATTTGCTAGAATTTTATAAATCGGACTCTGATGATCAAGACCGTAAGAACTAGCAATAAACTCTCGAAAGCACATAACAACCAAAGTCGCTATGACTTGAGAAATCTTAAGGTCGATACGCATAACGTCTGCAAGAGTCGCCCGTCAGTAAGAGATAAACTAAAAATTACAGTCGACGAGAGTTCGACATGAAATTGGACCTTGGGAGTGGGTATCACACATTGAGAAATTCCAACATTTGAAAAAGAATTGGACGTCACCTCATCGAGGATAATTTAAATTGAAAAAAAATGAAATTTAGACCGAAGGTGAAAAATTACACTTTTGCCCCTCAACGGACATTCTTCTTTTAAGAACAAGTGAGAGCATTATAGCCATTTGTTCTCTCCCTTGGTGGCCGAATATTGGAGGGCAATGTGGTCAATTGATCTTGATATTTTTATGTGGATGGAGACAAGTGTTATGGTTAGATTAATTGGCATTAATTTGTCACTTTTTTATCTGCCATTCAAAGCAAGTTGACCAAGAGTGGACAATGCCTAATCCCTTGTCTCTCTCTCTTTATTTTACATGACAGATTCTTCTTTCTCTTCTCCTCCTCTGCATTTTCTTCCCCAGCTGAACTTCTCCAGCCCGACTAGTTTGATTCCCTAATTGACAGCCCCACTATTCCGGTCATAGCTTTGTCGTCCGATATCGGATTGAGGTGAGACCACTGCATTAGAAATCTTATTATCATGTGGTTCTAGATACATATTATAAGCTCAATTTGGCCAAACCATTGTTCCCGTAGGTCTGTTTGAATGGGCAAAGGTCAGGACGGGTCATATTCGAATCCTATTTGAGGAAGAGCAGCTTTTCGCCGGCTTTGGGAACTCTTTTGGCTTAAAATATTCGGTGAGGCTCTCTCTTAATATCTAGTAGAAAGGTTTAGAGAGTGGAGATTGAGAATTGGTTGAAGATTAGATGGGTTTTTATGGTTAAAGTTTGATGATCTCCTTAGGACAGAATATGTCTTCATCGATCGGCAAAGGAACCGAGGGCTTTGGAAGGGCATCAAAGTATCATGTGACTTGGAAATTGTTGGTAAGGCTTTATAAGACATAGAACTATATGTTAACTTGAGGTTTGTTGATTGGAATGAGGTGCGGATGAAGTTTAATGGTTGGTTTGCATGAAATTCTCTAGGACCGAGCTGCCCTACACCCAACCAATCTGAACCGTGACGTGTGGCTGCCAATTTTGGGATTTCACTTGCTTGATTTTGTGGTAAGAAGATTTCTAACCCTTTGTTATGTTGGATTACTAATGAATGGAATTTAGTTGAATTGAAAGTGTTCGAGAAGCCAATTTGAGGTGAAACCCGAGAGTGTTGCAAAATTGTTTTCAGTGCGCACCGATTTTGAAATGAGTTGTTTTAAGTTGTTCGGTACTCGAATTGAGCCTCGTTTTCTCCCACAAGTTCATAACACCTTGAGGGACAACATTGTGAAATTTATTTCTCAGAGAGTCAGTGGAAAATTGTCAGTTTACTTGTGATTGGATTAGTTCATGGAGGGCCAGAATGGGCATTTTCGGTGAATTGAGGTTATTGATGACTTTCTTTGATTGAATGACTCTTAATATGCTTAGAAAATGTTGAATTGAAGCTATGGCTTCTTGATATTGATGTGTCGTGCGTGAAATGTGGCATGAGGCGATGAATTTGATTGAATTGTGTGCTTGATATGATTGGGTACTCGGCTGCTATCTTTATGGCTGAATGAGGAGATGTGAATTTGCATTATGAGATTTCGGTTATCATGAATGCTTGCATGGTCGTGTGGCATTTGGCTTTGAATGGAAAATGTTTGAAAAAACACGCGTGAATTGGAGAGTAAACGAATTGTATGACTGATTGCCATGACGTATGAATTGGCGCCATGCAATGATAGTGTTTGGCCTTGATATTTCTCATGTCAAAAGATTTGCTATTTGCTTGATGTGACTATACTTGATCATGAAGTCACTTGATGAGATTGGCTTTTAAGCCTTGAGAAACATGTTATGTGATGGCATCCCGGTGCGTCAGAACGCGGGGTTGCAATTATGGCAAGTTGGTTGAAAATGAAATAGGAGCCTAAGGGCCTTTGGCATCTTGACGCGTTAGAACACGGGGTTGCAATTTGAATTGTTATATCCTGATGCATCAGAATGTGGGATAAGCTTGCTATGTGTCGACACAAGCCTTGATATGGCATTCCAAACCTGATGCGACAGAATGCGGGTTTGTGAGTTGTTGAGCCTGATACGTCATGTCATGCTCTGCCCTTCTTTGCGAGTGGGAGACATCGGCCAAGACTAGAATAGTAGTCCCAGGAACCAACAGATGGCCTAAAGAATGAAATGAAACACGCATGCGGAAGGGGAATAACAAGCCAGACATTTCATGCATGGGAGATTCGAGATAACATCAAAGCATATATATATACACATACCATAACATAACATCCAATTTACACTGAGAGGTCGGGAAAGGACATAACCCAAGCACGTACAAAGTTGGGTCAGAGGTACTAAGGGCTACTATCCAAAAGACTACAACATCGCCCTAACAAAAACCATCCATCAAAATATTACAACCCCCAAAGCTTTCCATGGCAACCTAGACTACTCTAATGAACTGCTCATCTTGTCGTCGTTTTCAGCTTCGTCTTCATCTGGAACATAGTCGGAGAAAGTCTTTGATCGCACCTCCGTAGTATCGTCCTCCATTTCAATTCTCTAAAGCAGAAACCTCTATCACTTCAATGTCCTCCTCGACAGTACAGGTCTTCTCTAGTATATTCATCGATCCTACCACCGAAATCTCTACTTCGACCTCGTCGCAAATGGGGTGACACCATCTAGGTACCACTCCTCTGGGTACTTCTATGGGCTTCAAAGGACCAGTCATACTCTCACCAACTCGACGAAACTAGGCTTCAAAACGATGCAATTCCTACCCTTCTCCTTTTTCATCGACTCACATCGTAGCGTGCTTCCTAGTATAAACTGTTCCGTGACCATCCGAAAATTCGTCAAAATAGGCGGCCATCTTCTTGGGATTGCCTAGACGGACTGAGAACATGCTTCAAGGCTTGGGGTCTGAAAAGCACGTCCTACTATGGGGTGAGACTTACATCTCAGCAAGTGAATCCTAAACCTAAACTAGACCGCCAGTCCCCCCAGACTATGCGGTGAAGCAATATGCAGAATTTTACCAAGACACTAGCACATGGTGCGTAAACATCAAACATTTCAACGCAATTGGCACAAATGAGCATCATAATAATGCATACTCAAAGATATGAAACCACACTTAACGTACTAGCATAAAATGAACTCATAACTTCAGAAATTATCTCAATGACATCTCACACTTTCATCGCCAAGGGCTCTTTAGTCGCGATGTACACCTCAAGGGATCGATAGTCAATTTCGTCTTGTGGGGGCTCACTAGCCATATTTATCACAACAGGGCTCACTAGCCTTTTAAACACATAAGGGCTCAATAGCCGTTTCTTTTCACAGGGCACTATAGTCATTTCCATCTCATAGGGCACTATAGCCATTTCAATTCACATAGGGCACTGTAGCCATTTCAATTCACATAGGGCACTATAGCATTTCAATCTCATAAGGCACTATAGCCATTTCAATTCACATAAGACATTATAGCCATTTCAATTCACATAGGCAATTACAATGTAAGTTTCACACAACCATGCCAATCCTTTTCACCACCAAAATCACACTATGCAATGAAATCATCGAATTCATCAATCTAAATCGTCTAGTAGTGTCCTAGTGATCGAGTAAAGGTTTAAGGGACACTTATACTTCGATCGAGCTAGCAAATTTCCATCCAAACAATCCTCCCAACTCAACAAGCTCACGACCAAATAAGGGTCACGTACGGTCCTAGGAAATTTCATCAATTTCACATTAAAACTCATTCGATTCTCAATTCTCTTGAGCAAATACTTGAGTAACAGATCAAACAAAAATCTAAGATGCTTTAACGACATTTTAAAGACACAGCGACGCCTTTATTGTCATGCCTCGAACCCGCGAAGCACGCGAACATCCCATCAAGCCGTTTTTCTTATTTTAATTTTCTAGGACCCTTCGACCAATCATGCTTAACATTCTAAATGAAATAAGCACACGAAAGCGATAAAACAACTTCATACAAATTCATTACAAGATGACTCAGGACAATGGATACGTTTTCTTATGAACACTCATTACAAAATCGGAGGTTACGATTCTATCTTTCATACAACATGAAATTCTTAAAGTCACAAAAGGGTAAATCCATTTCCCTACAATTTCTTCTTCAAATGCCAATCCTTGGTAAATTTGGCGTTTTATCGCTTGGGATCTGAAAAAGTTAATCCTCAAAGGGTTGAGATATAAATGTCAACAAGTGAACCATAAACCTAGACTAGACCGCTAGTCCCCCCAAACTACACAATGATGCAAAGAGGCAGAAACTCATCAAACATTAGCACATGGCAATCAAACATCAGATGTCTCAAGATCATTGGCACAATAAGACCCACAGTCAATCGTATCACACCCTATGAGACCTATGCTTCACGTACTAGCATAGAATAAATTTACCATTTAAAACTCATCACAGTGATATCACAATAATTCATCGTCAATGTCATATAAACCACGATATATTTCAAGGGCACTCGGACCATAATATTTGTATCAGGACACTATAGCCGTAAAATGTCTGGGGAGCTATAGTCAATACATTTGCATCAGGACGTTATAGCCATGCAATATCCGAGGCACTATTGCCAATATTGCATCAGGCGATATAGTCATGCAATATCCGGGGCACTATAGCCAATTCGATCTCTGGGGCACTCTAGCCATTTCAATTCACATAGGTACTATAGTGTTGACACCTAAATTTTGATTTTTAAAAATTATTTCATTTAAATATAAGGTGAGAGTTATTCATAATTCTTACAAAAAAAAATATATATTTTCTACGCATTGCATATTTATTTAGGGGCGTGATTAGCATTCATCTGCATGGGCGAAATTGATTCAGTTTAATAAGCAATCGGACCGCCACGGGCTGAAAATTCGGCCAAGGCATGGAGAGGTTTCATATTTACTGAGCTAGGCCGACTTCGTATTATTAAGGCGGGAATTTCATTAGTTAAACCCGTACGATTATTTTAGTTGAAAAGGCTTTAATTTCAATTGGACTCATGGTACCTTTAACTTTCAGCCTGCGCCAATCTGCTTCATCCTGATAGCCGAAACTTGGCCTTGCAAGATTTGACCCAGTTTTTTTAATATATAAGGATCACTAGCCTACAGGGGAAGGGGTCGTCCACAAATGCAAAAAAATTCTTAGTGGGCATAATTTTGGGGGAGTACGTGAGAGGCAAGAGAGGGAGGGATTCGGCCATTAAAAAATTTTCGAGGGCTTCCACTAGATTTTGGAGGCTTGCCAAGAAAGAGAAAACCGAGCGATCTAGGCGAGCGAAGAACCTTGACTGAGACCTTCCTTTCAACGTATGCAAGCTTGCTTTTACTCCGCCTCTACCGCACCTCGCAACATTCCCATCGGCAGTCTAGCTCACTCTAAATCTTACTTCAACCCTACTGGAGTTGACGCCTACCAAGCCGAGCCGCTGTCCAGATTTTGGGCGCCCACATTGCAGCCACGTTTTCAGGGTCAGTTCATCTCCCCTTTGGTTAAAGCCTACTCTCCAACGAGGTGATTGTTTGGTGCTAAGAATTTATAAATACGGAGTTCAATTCGCTGCAAAGTGGAGCAAGAAAAGAACTGTCTTCAGTGTGAATTACGGCTCGCACGTTTCTAGAGAATTTGCTAAAAAAGATGGCTGAATTGGACTAGCTAAAAAAAAAGGTCAGGTTTCTATGAATTTCGGTGTCTACCTGCTGTTATGCTTTAGACCCTCAAGTTGAATGCTTGGCTTATTTTGTCGGTTTGGGATAATTCTCATGTAGAACAAGTTAGTGTTCTTGGCGCGCATACCTTGTCATGATCCAATTGCCATGGATACTCATGAATGTTTCTTGTCTTGGCTAATGGTTATTCTGTTGTTAACAACTATTTGGATCTCAAACGTTCATCTTTAACTATGTTTGGGCGAGAATGCCTATCAGTTAATTGATTGGATTTATCTCGTAATTTTCTGGTAATGTTCCATCATTAGAGAAAATTTTGGTTGGAGAATGTCTGACAATTTTGAAGTTTATCAAAGATTAACTTCATCATCGACCTTAAAGATAATTCCTCAATTCAAATTTGATGAGATTCCACCTGGATTGAAGATATCTTTAAAAATCTGGAGAATTATCTAAAAAAATTCACTTCATATCTTGAAAGAAAATTTTCCTAATTTAAAAGATGCAATCCTTTGTGGATAGGGCTTACCCCCTTTAAAATTTCGGTACCTACCCAAGCTTGGGCCGAAAATCACTTTCATTTTTATTTTAATTCAAATAATTATATAAACTACCTTAAGTATAATACATCTCTCCCTCAGAATATGTGCATTGTGATGACTATCTGACTTCAGCCCGAGGTACGACGTCATCCGCATATCAATTTCTCTAACCTATCCCATAACTTTGGAATCAAATAGACAAATTTCAAAATTCACTATCTTACCCGACCCCTAGGATAGACGTGAATAAATTAACTTCTGACCCAACCCCCAGGTACGAAGCGAATTCATCGAAAATTTTGGAATTTAAGGTGAATTTAAGGTGTATTATACGCAAGGTCTATTATATTTTTATTTGATTCATTTTTCATAAAAAACATAAAAAAATAAAAAAAATCATGAAAAAAAATCATGTCATGGCTTTAAGTGAATATTTTGGAAGTTTTATTCCAAAGGAACTCCTAATATAAATTGGATTTTAACTAATCAATTTGTGTTAATAGTTGAGCAAATTCATTATAAAAATCGAAAATTCATGAAGGGTAATGACATCTCAGGTGCATTTCATATAGTTTGGTCATCATTCATTCTCATATGCCATGCACGCATTTTTCTTCAAATCATTTCATAATTCATGCGTATGTCTCGTCATATTCATGCCATTGTCATCCATTTTTGCGACACTAGTATAGGTCATATTTTTGCTTGTCATTCATGCATTGATTCTTCCATTCCACGTCATATCATCTAAACCATGTGCATTTGCATTAAATTTAACTTTTTTTCTCGAAGATCATTCATGCAACTTTTATATAAATTTTGCACGTTATTTAGGGCAGTCATAATTTTCACATTTCATGCATAATTGCCAGTCATTCATGCATTACCATGCCATGTTATCTAAACTCATGCATCACCATGTCGCGTGTCATTTAGATTAGAATTTACATTCTTTATTGCATTAAAATTTAATTTTTCAAGAGTCATCACGCATGATCATCTTTTCTTACATCATGTAGTTTCATATCACATTGCATGTGACATTTTGATTTTCCCTGTCATTTCGAGACTTATCAATGAGAATGTATCTAACGATGTATTTCAGTCTTATCTCGCTCGGATCTGATCAATCTCGAGTTAGCTAACCAAAAGGGAAAGGTTAACGCAAGACAAGGTACGTGGACCTAAGGAACTCAAATAGGAAGTGACACTTTGACCATAAGGATTGCCGACGAAGTATTTAGAACCATTAAAGGCTGATATAAGAACGATCAAGGAATACATTGCTAGCGTTATACGATTGGAGCGCGGGTAATACCACAACCAATGTATAATTTGCGAAATTTTCTGAAATCGAACGATGACGATCGAGACCGTCGGGGCTAGTAATAGACCCTCGTAATTACATGACAACCAAAGTCGCCATGAACTGATGAGCCCTAAGTGTAATGAGAATCACAGAATCGATACGCGTAACGTCTGCAAAAGCCGCCCGTTAGTTCGAGATAGTCTGGAATTACATTCGATGGAGAAATAGCCTAGAGACGAGTCTTGAAATTGAAAAATGGAAAATCAAGGATTCCAATATTATAATTGGATTGGATGTCGCCTTATTGAAGGAAATTTGAATCAGAAAAACGACGTTCCGGACTACGAAGATGAAATTACCATTTTGCCCCTGAAGTCTTGGTCTTGTCTTAACAAATGAATGAGGGCATTTTGGTCATTGACTATTCCCCTATAGCTGTCGAAAATTAGAAGAGATGAGGGCCATTGGATGAGGAAAAGATGAGCAAAATGACAAGTGTCAATGGATGGTGAGTTGGCATTAATTATACAACTTTTTAGATATCATTCTTCTCCATTGACTAAGTTATTTGGTGTATACTTCCCCTTCATTTTGCTTAGCTGAACAGCCCCATATCCATAGCCAATCATCTTCTTTCTCTTTCTCTTCTTCGGCCGAGAACCAGCCACGCCCGACCAGACCTAACCACCTCCATCGCTGCCGTCGACCGCCACATCCAGCCGCCGTCTGACCTCGCGCCAGTACCAACCTTAAGCCTTGCCTCTTACCGACCAGCTCCAAGTGGAATCTTGACATTTGGCCACCTGAGGAGCCATGGCCAGCCAATCTCCCGAAAGCCGACGAATTTCGTCATAACAGGAGGTAAGCCTTCGTTTGACCTCCATAAGACCTCGATTTGCTTCAAACTTCCGGCCAAATTTTGTATACATCTAGGGAACTTGTATACTAAGCTGAGCTAAAATGTTTGGGCATTTTTTATGGAGTTTTGATGCTGAAATGGTGTTGTGTTTAAAGGGCAGAATCTGACCGGTAGAGGACTTGGAAGAATCGGCATTGTTCGTGGACTTTCCGACGTCACATCGCCCTCAAATTTTCGGTGAGGCTCTATAACACCTAGAACTATATGTTAGCAAGTAGTTTATTTGATAAATTAAGATTTAAGAGTGAATTATGGACTGATTAATCGGGATTAGGGCAGAATTGACTAGGTCTCTCGTTTTGACGGGTTAAACCTGAACTCTTAGGGGCTGTTAAGGGTGTCGCTGAGCTTCAATTTCATCATTGAGGCATACTAGGGCATCCATTAATATGTTATTAAGGTTTATGCTTCGTGGTTCGAAGATTGGACGAGAGAAAATTGACAAATTAATTGGATTTCCCTGGGATTATACGACTGCCCTTTTTTGGACTCTTAGGGCCGAACTCTTGGAGTGCTTAGGAAGGAGATTTTGTTAAATTGAGACTAAGATAAGGAGTCTCTAAACCTTGGTGAGGAGGATAGACCTCGAATGGGTGATTTGGTGTCGAATTGAGTGAATTTTCATGAGTTATTGTGTGATTGTTCGATGTTCGTCATTGTGAGTTGATGAATGCTTGAATGCTTGCTAAATGCATATGCCTTGTGTTGATTGCCACATTTGAACGATGAATTTGATTGTCTCGCATGTCGTAAACGGTTAGCTCAAAGCATATACTTGTATGCAATCATAAAGCCTTGACTTGAAATGAAATTTGGCATGCTTTGGAAACTCATGGTACCCTGATGCGTTGAGACGATGGGTTGTGATGGTTAGTACCCTGATGCGTTGAGATGTGGGGTTATGGTGGCCAATGTCTTGATGCGTTGAGACGCGGTACGAGATTGATTATATGTCGACATAGGCTTGGAATGACATTGAAAACCTGATGCATTTAACGTGGGTTTGTTAGTTTGATGGTCTGAGGCGTAATAATGCAGACCAAGCCTGAGGCGTTTTGAAGCGGGCGTGAATCATGAAAAAATTTTGAAGGGTGGAATGTATGACTTGATTTTGTGTTCCATGCCTGACTTGAAAGTTAAGTTATGATGACATAGTTATGATGACATGATTGCTTGATTGACAATCGCTTGTACCCGTGTGGCATGTTATGACTGATAGGTGCTTTATATTGTTGAGTGCGTGTTCTTGCTCATGATTTGCATTTATCTGGGTGTACTATCATTCTAACCTAGGGTTAGGACTTGTCTTACTGAGATATCAATCTCACCCCGTCGTGGGACCTTACTTTTAAGCCCTAAAGATGTTACCTACGCGTCTAGGCGATCCAAAGGAAATGACCGCCTATTTTGATGAGTTTCTGGACGGTCGAGGTACAGTATATGTAAGGAAATGTACAGTGGTATGGGTTGATGAGGGTGGTAAAGACTGGAAACCACATAGGTTCGAGGATTGATTTCGTAGGGTAGGTGAGGTTACTATAGGACCGCCGAAGTCCACAGAGGTGCCTCGAGGAGTCATCCCTAGCTGGTGTCATCCCACTCAAGATTCTGTGGAGGTAGAGGTGTTTGTGGCTGGCTCGAGGAACATACCTGAGAAGACGCCTACTTTGGAGCACACGGACTAGGTAATTGAGATCGATGCCTCGGAGGACAAGTTGGAGGACGACACGATGGAGGACACACTAGGTGTACGCTTTGAGACTTTCTCGGACTACGAGCCAGAGGAGGATGCGGGCGAGTCGATTGACGATTTTAGTGGTTCGACCTAGGGGTTTCTTATTTTTACTTGACTGTTTTTTGATGACCTCGTTGGCTTATTTTATTTTGGGGACTCATATATAGATTGTCTTTTGATTAAGTCCCGTTGCCTCGACCTATCAACAGTATTAGCTCACTTGCGCTTTTGTATGACCTCATGATGTTATATGCATATATTAGGTTCTCGCTATCCAGGTTCCTATCGATATTTGTACAGAGGAGATGTTTTTCGTTTCCGCTTACTCGCTTACATTATGCATTTCTCGATAAGCAATTCCTAGGACTCAAGAGTAAAGTGAAGGGAGTTGCGCACTCATGCCTGGGGTGCGGGACGTGACATTACATGTCATTTGGTTGCATTTTACATGCATTCGTTAAATCCAGAAAACTAAAAAAAAAAATAGAAATTGCACCATAATCTTTAACTGAGATCAATGGAATTTACCAATCAAGGAAATTTATCACAAGAATGGTACCGAAAGAGTGTTAATTGAAAAAATTAACATAATCAAGTCCTCGAACCTAAACTCCTAGTTAGTAGAAAATAAAGTATTATCTCGTACTTTATTTAGGTATCTAATCTACCTACAAAAAAAAGATTAGTGGCGGCTCCGAAATTAAAAATCCTTTAATTAAAATCAAATGGTCCTAAATCACGAAATGGTAGAGCTTGGGAGAGCTTGCGCTATGTTAGTTAATTCAATTAATTAATCTGGTAATCCATTAATCTGAAATTCTAAATCAAATTTTAGGTCGCGACATATAGCCATTTCAACTCACATAGGCACTATAGCCATTTCAATTCACAAGGCACAATAGCCAAATCAAATCACAAGAGAAAATGCCATAGCCAACATGCATAGAGCGAAGCATAATCCTGCACATCATGACAATTGATCAATTCATTAGTTCCCTTGCTATTTCAAGCATTAATTCAGCTCATTCACCACTCAAGGCTTAAATTCCATACGGCCACTCAAAGTCACATGCCAATTAAATACACACCTCAATAATTCAGCCATAAAAATTTCAATCTCACATCGTAACAAACGCATATGGCTCAATCCACCACCATCATATTTGGCCCTCATCAATTTGAACACAATAAAATCACCAATTCATCAATTCATCAACCAAACTCATCCAGTAGTGTCCTAATGTCCTAATAAAGGTTTAAGAGTCATTTACCTTCAATCGAGCTAGCAATTTGAACTCAAATGATCCTCCTAGGTCGGCAAGCCCACGGCCGAATAGGGTACCCACGTTGCGCCTAGGAAAATCACATTGAAATCCAATCATTTCTCAATTTTATCGTGCTAAAAATTCAATAACATATCTATTAACATTCTAGGATGTCTGAACGATTATTTTATAACAAGACGACACCTTCATAATCCCTCAATATATTCGATTTACACAAATCGAAACAGGGATAAAATCGGTCCTCACAAAATCAAATCCAACAACCCTTAATTCATGTCTAAATTCGTTACAAAACCAACTTACAATAACCTTAATCCACATGTCTAGGAAGCTCACCGAGAGTTTCGAAGCGAAATAACACCTTAAAGACTTTCAATTGGCTCGGTTCACTTCAGCGTGCAGGTGGTCAGAATCTGCCTCCAAGGACTTACCTCAAATCAGCCATGAAAACCTATCTTAACTCAACTAAACTTGTAATCCTAGCTAAGTCAACTCTAGTACTATGAGTCTAGAAGACCTCACAGAAAATTTGGAGCCATTTGAAGTCTCGAAGCCTCAAAAAATGGACCCTCTCCGAAATCGGGTCAAATTCAGCTTCCTTCTAACCATTGCCCATTCAAATGGACCTACGGGAAACGCGGATGGGCCAAATCGAGCTTATAATATGTCTCTAGTACCACAAGATAATAAGCTTTCAAATGGCGGTGGTTTACCTCAATCCGATATTGGACGATAAAGTTATGATCGGGACAATGGACCAGTCGAAGCTGGACGCAAGCTGGTCGGGTGAGGTTTCTTGGTCGAGAAAGAAGAAAGGAAAGAGACAATTAGGTGGAGGAGAGAGCTACCGAAAAAGATGAGAGAGGACGGCTTTCTTCCTTTATCCCATGTGGTCAAACATTGAGAATGGAAGTTGGGACAAGTTGCTAATTAATGCTAGAATGATAGGCTTTGTTCTCACAATAACATATGACATTAGTCAATCAATACTTTGAAGCCAATTTGACTCATATGCCCCCCATATTTTCGATCAAGTTAGGGAATCATCAAAAGAACAAAATGCCATTATTTCTCTCTTACGACAGGATTATTCTTTTAGGGGCAAAACTGAAATTTCACCCTTTCCGATTGAAATTTCAAATTTTCAATTTAAATTGCCCTCGATAGAGTGACGTCCATTTCTTTTTATATATTGGAATTCCTCATTGTCCGATACTCACTTCTGAGGTCCAATTTTATGTCGAGCTCTCGTCGACTGTAATTCGAATTTATCTCGAACTGACGAGTGACTCTTACAAGTATTACACGTATCAAACTTAGGATTTTTCAAGTCATGGCGGCTTTGGTTATCATGTGATTGCAAGGATTTATTGCTAGCTCCTACAATCCTGATCATTGGAATTCGATTTAGGAAATTCTCGCAAATTACACATTGTTTTGGCAGAATCACCCGCGTCCCAACGTATAACACTAGCGAGGCATTTCATGCTTGTTCCTAGATCAATCTCTACTGGCCTAAAATATTCTCTCGACAGTCCTTATGGTCAAAGCGTCATTTCTTATTCAAACTTCCTAAGTCCGCTTACCCGACTCCGCATTAGTCTTTCCCTTTTGATCAGTTAATTCGAGAATGGCTTGCTTCGAGCGAGATACCATTGAAATACCTCGATCGATATCTTTCCATTCAATAGCCTCAAAAAGGGTAGGAATTCGGAATGTCACAACTCTTCCCCACTTGTGGAAATTTCGTCCTTGAAATTTGTAGTCTTTTAATTATCCAATCTCATAGGGTACCGACGCCTCATCGCGTGCTCGCTTTCCAAGATAGCTCATTCTCTTACTTGATGTTCCCATTTGTCTTTTCTAACAAAAGTTATCATCCTCCAGAACTTGTCCCCATTTGTCCCCAACCTGTACTTACATTTCCTGGTCTTCTTTAAAATTCCACATCACCACTTTTCCTAGAAAAGCTGAATCCCCTTTTCAATTTGTCCATGAACCTTCCAGATTTTGATCCTCAATTTCAAGGTTCCATTTTCCAGGCACTCGGAAGTCTGGATTTTCTTTTTGTTACTTCATCCATATTATCCCTTGGACATCAAGATCCGTTCATTACAGCGTCTTAATCTCTTCCTGACTTTTAGGGTCAACGCTCTAGGTAATTTTTAAACCGTCGAAATGGAAACTTCCAATTTGGAAGTTGAATTTCTTATTTCTTTAAATGAAGTCCATCCTTTATTCGCTAATTGCACGATGTTCAATTTCAATCACATACGTCTGCTACTCTTATTCTCAGCCCTTAAGCAACTTTATCCATGTCATTTCTCATTCAATTCTTTTGGTAGATAGGTACTTCACATTCTAACGGTCTTTATAAACTCGAAACCTTTCTTCAAGCAAGTTGTGTTTTTCAAACTTCGTCGGAGGATATTTGTAGGGCAACTCCAATCATACATTGGGTATTCCTACTCATGAGGTCTTATGGTCATGACGTGTTAGCAACAACCTTTAGCGTTACACTAATTCACATTCAAATTTTCTTTTCGCGTCATGTCATCGTGACTCTCACCATCCTTCACTTTCCAATCAAATCGCCATCATTGGCACGGTCGCCTACTAGGCTTAAGTCCTTGTAACTCCTTTTCATATTCGTCTATCAACTCGCGCCAGATCTCATTTTAAGTCCATTCCTTTAATGGGATAACTCTTCTAGGAAATCTTTCCACGACATCTATAACAATCATTTAATCCATCAGACTTATGAATCTTCAAGCCTCTGTAGCTCATGTCAGCTTTGGTCAGTCCATCGCCACCTTCTACCTTTGAGGATTCATAGGGATTCCACTCCCCAGAACTACCAGCCAATGAATTCACTTTATCAGGCCCACAGCTCGTGCTATTCAAACTTAGCATACATCGAGCGATCTCTTAGGATTCATATGATGCTCTCAAAGGCTTATCATATTCCTCACAACTCCTTAAACGAGTCCGATCATCGTCTCTCAAGACGGTAACAATCAATTCAATTATCCCATGGGTACTTAATCCAACTATCATCAGTTTCTTGCCACCAGGTGTCGGATTCTTCATACTTTTCACTTGAAAGCTCAAACCTTAGCCCTCTACTTTCATGGGTCTCTACTTAGACCATACAACATTTTGTTCATTTTTGTCACTCTTTCCTGAGGAAGCATTAGTGCCTTAACCTTTTGGTTCCACAACAAGCTAATGTGACCTTATTCCAATTTCATCCGTTCAACTGAATATCGACATGTCCTGGAATTCAACGTTGTTTACGGGATAATTTCTCGGACTTAACTTCTAAAAATCATTCGAACTTTGCGTCTTCCTCGTTAGTCCAGACATTCAATTTTAACACCAAGATAATCAGAAGTTCCTCTTCCTTACTCTCTGGGGTCTCTAACCTTGCGAAGGAAGCTTTAACTTTAGTGGCATTCTCTCACTTTGAATCCACCTTACCTGTTTCATAGGACGTCAATCTTGGAGTTTGCGCCAATAACGATGTTTTTACTCTAGGATTCATATGCCATCATACTTGACATTCTTATTCCAATGACTTAATCACCTCAGGTGACGAGGTTTCAAAGGATTGAGGTTCTTCCTTAGTCTTCACAAATCTACACCTTGGATATTCTAAATAATCAAATCAAGCTAGCTTGCTGCTATAATTCAAGTAGTCCTTTTTGCTTACTTATCCATTAGAATTACGAATAATTGAGACTATCAATCTATTCACTTTCCTTTCTATTAACAACCACCTCATGGTCCAATCATCCTTAAGGACAACGTCCTATCCTCTAGGGGATAACAACTTATAACCCCATTTCCAATGGTTTTAGTTCAATATCAACCAATCTCATAAAATCATTAAAACCAAGCAAACTAGCATGCCGATTTTCTCAACACTTTCCATAATAGGAGAGACGGGCTACCAATTCCTCTCCATGGGCCTTATGCCCAAGAAATATCCATTCCTTATAGGTACATTTCACCATTCATAACTATAAATATTCTCACTTATATCTCTTCCAATCATCCAATTCTTTCCTTAGGACTCATTATGGTTCCTCAGAATCAAGAATAACAATTAGCTATAAAGCTTTCAAATTTCAATCCACTCAGGGACTTTACGCCTCATTCAAGGAGTCCTTGACCACCTTAGTACACTTAGGCGACCTTGAGAACTCTGTCTCACATTAGTCGATCATCCTCAGATTCTAACAAAATTATTAGAATTCAAGCAACCTTTGTTCTTGAGTAGCTTCAGAGTGGTACTTCCTATCAATCAACCCAACAAAGGCAATCTAATTAAACATTATGTCTTCAAGGAAATTCTTCCTTTGGTGAACTTTTATCAATTGTCAACAATTTCTTAAGGTTAATGACTGCCAGGGTCACTTTCTTTCTTCAACGTACCCAAAACCTCCAAGGTTTTCTCACAAAACCTCCAATTTATAAAAAGACAGTTTCAAATTTATTTTCTCCATCGAACCTTAGTCGACCTCAATCTCGTGATTCACCTCACAAGCTATTTAAAACTCTTGTGGTCTTCTCCACGTTTCCAGTTTAGAAATGAGTAGTCTCAGATTCATATTTCTCATGACTTCTATCACTTAACTCATCAGCGCTAGCGTCAGTTGTCTCAGCGACTTGGGCAACTATGACATTTTGAATTTACTGTCATTTTGAGGCTATTGAATGTGAATGTACCTTTCGATATAGTTCAATTTTGTCTCGCTCAGATCTAATCAATCTCGAGTAAACTGACCAAAAATGGAAAGGCTAACGTATAACAAGATATGTGGACCTAGGAAACTCGAAAAAGAAAATGACGCTTTGACCATAAGGTTTGTCGAGGAAATATTTAGAGCCCGAAAGACTGGTTAGATAACGATTAAGGAATATAATGTTAGCATTATACGATTAGATCGCGACTGAAGTTGCTTAACCAATGTATAATTTACAAATTTTCTTAAATCGAACTATGACGATAGAAGCCGTTGGAACTAGCGATGAACCCTCACAATTACATGACAACCAAAGCTGTCATACCTTGAGTTATCCTCAGTGTGATGAGAATCACAGAGTCGATATGCGTAATGTTTGCAAAAGTTACCCATTAGTTCGAAACAAACTGGAATTACGATCAACGGACAAATGATCATGAAATGGAAGCTCAAAATTGGTAATTGAAAATAGAGAATTCCAATTCTGGATAGAAATTTGACAATGTCTCGCCAAATGGTAATTTGAAATTGAAAAAGTGAAGCTTGGACTGAAAGTACAAAATTACCATTTTGCCCCTCAACCATTTACCCTTGCATTAAGAAATCATGAAGGATAAAATGGTCATTTCCCCACACCCATATGGATACTGAAATTGCTATATACAAGGGTCAAAGGATTGAGTCAAAGCTAATGTTGCATTATTGGGCAATGCCACTTGTCAAGTAAGGAGACCCTCAAGCATTAATGACATCACCTAACCATGTCTTATCAAATTAGCCTCAATAATATATGTGAGACAAGTAGAATGAAGATCTCATAAGCTATGTATACTGTGACATTCTGATTTCCAATCAGTTTAAGACTCTGTAATGAGAAGTTTATATATATATCAAGTGATATATTTCAGTTGTATTTAGCTCAAATCTAATCAATTTGAGTAGGCTGACCAAAGGGGAAAGGCTAACGCAAGACGAGGTACGTGGACCTAGGCGACTCGGATAAGAAATGACGTTTTGACCATAAGGATTGTCAAGGGGATATTTAGAACCACCAAAAGGCCGATCTAAGAACGATCAAGGATTACCATGCGAGTGTCGTACGACTGAAGCACGGGTGATGCCGCTTAACCAGCGTACGATTTGCAAAATTATCCTAAATCGGACTGTGACAATCAAGACCATAGGGACTAGTGCTAAACCCTCACAATTACATAACAACCAAAGCCGTCATGAATTGACGAGCCGTAAACGTAATGAGAATCACGGGGTCGATACACGTAATGTTTGCAAAAATCGCCCGTCAGTTCGGGATAGGCTGGAATCACGTCTGATAGAGAAAACTATCAGAAACAAGTCTTAAAAATTTGAAATGGAAAATCAAGAATTCCATTGTCATTTGGATTGGCCATCGCCCTATCGAATAATCTTGAAACGAGAAAAACAACGTTCGGAACGTCGGGGATAAAATGATTGTTTTGCCCCTCGAGCTTAGAACTTTATCTTTATAATTGAAGAAGGGCAAATTGGACATTATACCCATCCAAGGCTACCGAAAATGAAGGACAAAAGGTGGCCATTGGATCTCCATTGGGAAGACAACTTGCCCAGTGTCAATAGATGGTGAAGCATGGTCATATCATCTTTTCCACACCTAACATTCAACCTCATTGACCAAAAATTGAATATAGCAATCTCTCTTCTCTCTCTTCACTTCATTTCACTCGGCCACCACCCAAGAGAGAGCACCGAACACCATCTTCATCTCCTTCCTCCATTCCGCCCGACACCGGCCAGCTTCAGCCGCTTCCTTTGCCAGTTCTGACGGCCTCCTCCGGCCATCACCTACTGTCAAACGACCACCGAGACGAAGATCCACATCTTACCGACATCCTCCAACAAGAATCAGGCTGTTTGGAGCACTGTGGAGTTCTAGGCAAGCAATCTCTCGAGAGCCGACAGATTAGGAACCAACCAGAGGTAGGTTCGGTTCTAGACCTTTTTCATGGTCGAAATCTTTGAATTTTGAGCTCAAATTTCATGGAGGCTCAATAGACACATATAACATTCTGTGGTAAAAATTAGAGATTTATTTGATGAGTTTTTTACCACGAACCGGCCTTGTATATATTGGACATAATCTGCCGGTATTCTGATCCTAGGTGATCCGACGACTTCGAACGACTTTCCGGCGACCAACCAACTCCAAACGACCGGTGAGCCTTCCAAACCTTTAGGTATACATTATAAGAAGTAGGATAATGTATAATTGATGCATTTGGAGTAGATTAGAATGGTTGGACCTGGCATGAAGAGAACTGAATGGAACCCGTTCAATGCCAAGCCAAACCGAATCTGTTGAAGGCTTTGGGCGATGGTTTTGAGTTGTAAATTGATGATTTTGATGTGATGAAGCATTGTGAGTTGAGTTATGGATGATTTGGATTGATGAATTGAGGAATTGGACTTGGAAATTGATGGATTGATTGAATATTCTAGGTTGCGCAACAAATTAACCCTTGGAGTTGGGGTTGGCCGAAACTTTGGAGCTCAAAGAGGAGTGATTTATATTGTCAAGCTAAGGGAAGGGAATTCCCAAACCGAGGCTAGGGGGATTGGACTCGATTGGGTAAGTCGAGGGTTGATTGGAGTGATTTATGAGAGAATTTCCAAATGGGATCACTTGATATGTCCTAAGATGATAGGGAATGATAGTATGACATTGCCTATGCTTGAATTATTTGCCATGTCTGTGTTTAGTTTAAACTGATTTGCATGCCACGGAATTTATGAAATGCATTTCAATGCGTGCTTGCCAGTGAGTGTGAAACTGAATTGAAATTCAAGGCATTTAAGGTGATGTGGCATGAGCATGGCATGGCGAGGCCTTGAGGCTTAGGAGACGTGGGGCGGGAGGTCGAGACCCTGATGCGACGAAGTCGCGAGATTGAGATAGCCACAGTCCTAGTGCGAAATGTTCGCGAGATGGAGTATGAGTTGATGAGCTTTACCTGGAGAATTCATCGGGACCTGAGGCATTTACGCGGGTTACCAATGACGGTCTGATGTGTTTACACGGATCGAGCCTGAGGCGGCTAGTTCGCAGGCTAGAGAATGAGGCAAGCAGAAGTTGATGGATGTGGTGAAGTAGCAGGCTAAGTATACATGTGCATATGAGTGTGACACGAGATCATAAATGCATGCATGTCTTCTATGTGTTGTTGTTTATTGAGTTGTGATTGTTATGTCCATGTGTTCATGAATTTGGATCAGTCGAGTGACGCGACTACCCGAGTGGACTGTCAACCTAACCTAGGGTTAGGTTTTTCTTACTGAGATGTGTATCTCACCCCTTTTGGGGAAACCTTACTTTACAGATCCTAGGTCGTAGCAATGTGGCCTATTCGATTTGGCGATCCGCAGGAGATGACGGCCTTCTATGATCAGTTCCCTGATAGGCAAGGGAACATATGTGTAAGAAAATGTACAGTAGTTTGTGTCGATGAAGGCAAGCCAGATTGGAAGCCTTATAGGTTTGAGGCATGGTTCAGGAGGGACGGGGATAGACAGGTCGGGCCACTAAAGCCCCGCAAGGTGCCGGAGGGTGTCATGCCCGACTGGTGCCAAACGATAGCGGACCAGGAGTTTCTCGAGGGATCGATGATTGGGTCCAAGAATGGACCAGAGAGGAAGCCGACAGCAGAGTATTCTGTACTGCCGGCGGAGGACGAGGTCATAGTTGTGAAGCTGTTTGATGGAGACCTAGCTGAGTCGTCGCAGGAGGCGACCATGGAGGACTCTGTAGAGGTTCGTCATAAACTTTCTCCGAGTACGAGCTGATGGAGGATACTAGGGAGATCGAGAATTCTAGCAGTTCTTTCTAGGCGACTCCAGATGGTGATCCGATCTTTTGTCTAGCGACCTGACCCCATTCTTGACGGATTTTTGTGGATATCCTTTTTGGCATGCTTACCCCGTCGCCTTGATGTATAGCGGACTGTAGTAGTTGTTGACCAGTATGCTGTGATGTACGACATTCCTTTTGCTATCCAGGTCCTGCTTAGTCTTTAAATATATTATACGGGAATTTGATGGGAACCGCTTTCCTATGCATAATGTGATTATTATATCTCTCATACCTTTTTATATAGGTGGATCCTTGGGACCGTCGAGAGATTGTTGTTGTCTTGCTTGTAGGGATGTTTGCGTGCTCGTGCTTGGAGCGCGGGGCGTGACATCTTCGCTTGTTTTGGTATCAGAGCAAGGTTTGCTCGATACAAAGTTGGTTGAGGACTGGAGTAATAAGGAGGACTAAGTGGGACTAGGACGGATAGCTAGACCCTTGGAGACTGGTCAAGGTAAGACATAGGATGCCTAGCTTGTGACTTGACACCTATGGATGGTGTATGACCTTGGTAAGATTGTAGCAAGGCATAAGGAATTAAGTTCTCTTCTTAGGATTTGAAGTCATTTCTGAACCTTGGCTTGCCTGATGTATAAAAGTGATTGATTTTAGTAAATCACTGGAGTGAATGGAATTGAGTAATGGCCATGAGTCATTGGTTGAAACATTTCTGGAATTGATGTTGATGTATAGATTACTGTTGTTGTGTAACTGTTTCTGTTAAGGAGCAGCTAGTAGCTCTGGATTGGATGGATGAGTAAGTTCCTAACTCATTGCTGAACTTATGGTGGACCAGGTTCAGTAACAAGTGGCAGAGATGAGTAACCCGTCTGAGAGATTTGGAAGGACCAAAGGCGGAGCTTCTAGTTCGAGGTTGCCCGTAGCTGAGGACCCAAGGATGGATGGTGTACTCAGAGCATTGGAAAGGGTTGGTGACATGATCGCCGGCAGGCCTAGGATCGAGACACTGCCATAGCCCAGGCAGTAGGAGCTGCCATAGCAGCCGTCAACGCCAACCAAGGCAACAATGGAGGTAATGGGAGTCAAGGAGAACCAAACCAGAGTAATGAGGCTATGAATACCCAAGAGGAAATTATAGTGGCTAGACAAATGGGCCAACTAGTAGAGCAGTTCATGAAATTAAAGCCAACGCAGTTTGACAGGATTGGAGATCCCGAGTTAGTGCCTAGATGGATAGAAAAGCTAGATAAGGTTTTTGGGGTGCCAAGATGTACAGATGAGGAGAAGGTCTGCTAGCCGTGTACTAACTAGAGGGTACAACAAATGACTGATGGGCTGCCACCAAAGACAGAGTCTTCCCTGAAGGAGTGGTCATGAACTGGAACGCCTTTAAGAGGGCATTTAACGAAAAGTATTTTTCAGAAATGGCCAAAGAAAGGAAACAGATTGAGTTCCTGCAACTGCGTCAGAACCAGCTAACGATAGACTAGTACGAAGCTAAGTTTGCGAGGCTCTCGAGGTATGCACCCCGATCTGTGGAGGACCCTTTGAAGAAGGCATGGAGATTCAGGGATGGTCTGAGGCCCGAACTCCGCAGCCAGATGATAGCTTTAAACTTGAGAACCTACTGGGAGATATACGAGCGAGGCCAAATGATTGAACGAGATTTGAGGGAAAGAAATACCGCAACTGGATCGTGGTTCCCATCGTTCAGAGACCATCGCTAGATAGGCAAGAGGCCGACAGTAGGTAACAGACGTTTCATGCCGCTTGCTAGGAGGAATATAATGAAACCGCCAAACCCGGTGAACTGGAGTTGCAGACTATGTGGCAGAAGGTATGGAAATGGGCCATGCCTAGTGAGGACAGGAGCCTGTTTCAAGTGTGGTCAACTGGGCCACTAGATGAGGGCCTGTCCGAACCAAGCACCGGCCAGTCGACCGCAAGGACAGAGGCCGTAAGCGGGACCGTCAATTGCCGCACCTCAGATCGAACAGAGCAAACCATAGGCACAGGGTAGAGTATACGCTGTAGCTCGCAGTGAGGTAAAAGATGCGCCAGGAGTAGCCACAGGTACGGTCTACTTGTGTAACCAGACTGCTTATGCATTGTTTGACCCGAGTGCCACGCATTCTTTTGTATCTGCACAGTTTGCTGAATTAGTAGGCATGAAATTGGAACCGTTAAGCATGACATTGCATGTTGCCACCCCATTGAAAGATAATGTCTTGGTTTCATTAGGGTGTGTTGGGTGTGAGATGGTGATTGGGGGAAGTAAGGAAAGTATCGACTTAGCCGTATTGCCTATGTTTGATTTTGACGTGATTATAGGAATGGATTGGTTGGGTAGACAGGGAGCAGTAGTAGACTGTGGCAATAAAATAATTCAGTTTTATCTGAGAGACCGCCCTAGTTTTGAGTTTGTGGGAAGTCGAGGAGGAATCTCGATTCCATTGGTTTCGTCTTTGGAAGTAACTAAATTGATGTCTGAAGAATGTCGGGCATATTTAGTAGCAGTAATGGATACGATTGCCGAGGAACCCAAGTTAGAGAGTATTTTGGTAGTGCCCAAGTTTCCGGATGTGTTTCCCCAGGAATTGTCGAGATTACCCCCAGAAAGGAAGATAGAGTTTGTAATTAAATTAGCCCCTGGAACAGAACCGATATCGAAAGCACCTTACAGGATGTCCCTGTCAGAATTAAAGGAGTTAAAGGTGTAGATGCAAGAGCTTCTTGACAAGGGATTCATCCGACCAAGTGCTTCATCGTGGGGGGCACCGGTACTGTTTGTGAGAAAGAAGGACGGATCGTTACGGGTATGCATTGACTACCGACCGCTGAATCAAGTGATGATAAAGAACAAGTATCCGCTACCGAGGATTGATGATCTATTCGATCAGTTGCAAGGAGCAGCTATATTTTCGAAGATTGACTTGAGGACTGGGTATCATCAGTTGAGGATCAAGAAGGAAGACATACCTAAGACTACTTTCAAGACGAGATATGGTCATTATAAGTTCACGGTGATGCCGTTTGGATTGACTGATGCCGTTTGGATTGACTAATGCCCCAGCTGCTTTCATGGACTTAATGCATCGAGTATTTAAGGAGTTTCTAGACAGATTCGTCATAGTTTTTATTGACGATATCTTGATTTACTCGAGGATCGATGCGGAACATGAAGAACATTTAAGAATTGTACTGAGGACACTGAGGGAACATTCACTGTATGTGAAGTTAAGCAAGTGTGAATTTTGGTTGAATGAGGTAGCATTTCTGGGTCTTATTGTGTCTGATGAAGGGATTGCAGTGGACTCTGCCAAGATAGAGGCTGTAACCAATTGGCCGAGGCCTACTACAATCACGAAGGTTAGAAGCTTCTTGGGACTGGCAGGATATTATAGGCGATTTGTGAAAAAATTCTCATCCATAGCCGTCCCACTGACACGGTTGACGAAAAAGGAAACAAAGTTTGAATGGACTGATAGATGAGAGCAAAGTTTCCAAGAGCTTAAGCGTAGATTGATGACCGAGCCAGTACTGACCATTCCGTCAGGACCGGGAGGATATGAAATTTATAGCGATGCTTCACTGAAAGGATTGGGCTGTGTATTGATGCAGCATGGAAGGGTAGTAGCCTATGCATGCAGGTAGTTGAGGCTACACGAGATGAATTACCCAACCCACGACATGGAGTTAACGGCAATTGTATTTGCTTTGAAGATTTGGAGGCTCTACCTTTGTGGCGAGAAGTTTCAAATATACACAGACCACTAGAGTTTAAAATATCCATTTTCCTAGAAAGAGCTAACGTGAGGCAGCGCAGGTGGATGGAGCTGTTAAAAGATTATAACTGCGAGATATTATACCATCCTGGGAAAGCGAACCAAGTAGCAGATGCCTTAAGTCGTAAGTCAAGTATTGCATGCTTGCTAATGAGAAGTTGGTTGACGATAGAAAACTTGAGAGATTCTGAATTTAGATTAGAGGTTGATTAGTTATCCAGTTTGATAGCGACTCTGAGGGTGGAACCTAAGGTCCAAGAAGGGATTAAGGCATTACAGTCTATGGACCCGGAGATCCAGAAAATTGTCGAGATGGATGCGACGAAAAGAAAGCCAGAATTCCAAGTGCTTGAGGATGGAATGTTGAGGTTTCGATGACGTTTATGTGTACCAAAGGACGAAGGACTCCGAGAAAGAATCTTGTCAGAAGCTCATTGAAGCAACTATAGTGTCCACCCTAGAAGTATAAAGATGTACCAGAATCTATGACAACATTATTGGTGGAACGGAATGAAGATAAATGTGGCAAGATACGTGGTTAAGTATTTAACTTGCCAACAAGTAAAGGCGCAACACTGTAAGCCTGGAGGACTGCTGCAGCCACTAGAAATCCTAGAATGGAAGTAAGAGCATATAACCATGGATTTTGTAATGGGACTGCCGAGAAGCCAAAGAGGTCACGACTCGATATGGGTAGTCGTGGACCGATTGACCAAGTCCGCCCACTTCATTCCTGTACGAAAGGACTTCGCCATGGATAAGTACGCATATCTGTACATGAGGTAGATTGTAAGGTTACATGGAGTGCCAGTGACGATCACCTCGGATAGGGATCCAAAATTCATGGCGAATTCCTGCGAGAAGCCATGGGGACCAGACTGCAGTTCAGTGCGGCATATCATCCCCAGACAGATGGACAGTCAGAGAGAACGATCTAGATGCTCGAGGACATGTTGAGAGCGTGCGTGATCGATTTCAAAGGTGGATGGGAAGAGCAGTAACATTTGGTAAAGTTTGTGTACAATAATAGCTACCAGCAGAGTATACAGATGGCATCGTTTGAGGCACTCTATGGTAGAGCTTGCAGAACACCGATATGCTGGGATGAAGTAGGAGAAAGAAGTATCACAGGCCCCGAATTGATAGAGCAATTGGTGGAAGCAGTGAAGGTCATTCGAGATAGACTGAAGACGGCGTAGAGTCGCCAGAAGAGCTATGCAAACAAGCGGCGCAAGCCTCTAGAGTTTCAAGTGGGCGATCACGTCTTCCTCAAGGTGTCACTAATGAGGGGACTTTTGCGATTCGGAAGAAAAGGGAAGCTGAGCCCAAGATATGTAGGCCCTTTTAAGATATTGGAGAGAATTGGAACTTTGGCCTATCGGCTTGCTCTACCGCCAAATCTATCTCAAGTACATAATGTATTCCATGTGTCGATGCTAAGAAAGTATGAGCCTGACCCGACACATGTGCTGGATTACAAGGCCATATAAGTGGATGACAGAGTGTCCTAAGTGGAAAAGCCAATAAGGATCGAGGATCGGAAAGAGCAGATCCTCAGGAATAAGAAGATCCCACTAGTAAAGATAGTATGGAGGCACCACAGGACGGAAAGAGCCATGTGGGAGAATGAAGAGACGATGAGGCGACAACACCCCATTTATTTGAGTAATTGAGTGAAAAGTAAATTTCGGGGACGAAATTTTTGTAAGGAGGTAAGAGTTGTGACATTCTGATTTCCAGTCAGTTTCAAACTCTGTAATGAAAAGTTTATATATATCAAGCAATGCATTTCAATTGTATTCCACTCAAATCTAATCAATTTGAGTAGGCTAACCAAAGAGGAAAGGCCAACGCGAGACGAGGTACGTGGACCCAGGCGACTCAGATAAGAAATGATGCTTTGACCATAAGGATTGTCGAGGGAATATTTAGAACCAATAAAAGGCCGATCTAAGAACGATTAAGGATTACCATGCGAGTGTCGTACGACTGGAGCGCGGGTGATGCCGCTTAACCAGCGTATGATTTGCAAAATTATCCTGAATCGGACTGTGACGATCGAGACCATAGGGACTAGCGATAAACCCTCACAATTACATGACAACCAAAGCCACCATGAATTGACGAGCCCTAAATGTGATGAGAATCACGGGATCGATATGCGTAATGTTTGTAAAAGCCGTCCGTCAGTTCGGAATAGGCTAAAATCACGTATGATAGAGAAAACTATCAGAAACGAATCCGAAAAAGTTTGAAATAGAAATTCAAGAATTCCAACTTCATTTGGATTGGTCGTTGCCCTATCGAATAATCTTGAAAAGAGAAAATCGACGTTTGGAACGTCGGGGGTAAAATGACTATTTTGCCTCTTGAGCTTAGAACTTTGTCTTTATACTTGAAGAAGGGAAAATTGGACATTTTGCCCATCCAAGGCTGCCAAAAATGAAGGACAAAAGGTGGCCGTTGGATCTCCATTGGGAAGACAACTTGCCAAGTGTCAATAGATGGTGAAGCATGGTCATATCACCTTTTTCACACCTAACATTCAACCTCATTGACCAAAAATTGAATATAGCAATCTCTCTTCTCTCTCTTCACCTTGTTTCATTCGGCCACCACCCAAGAGAGAGCACCAAACACCATCTCCATCTCCTTCCTCCATTCCGCCCGACGCCGACCAACTTCAGCCGCTTCCTTCGCTAGTTCTGGCGGCCTCCTCCGGTCATCACCTGCTGCCAACCGACCACCCAAATGAAGAACCATGTCTTGCCGACATCCTCCAACAAGAATCAGGCCGTTTGGAGCACTGTGGAATTCTGGGCAAGCAATCTCCCGAGAGCCGACAGATTAGGAACCAACCAGAGGTAGGTTCGGTAATAGCCCCTTTTCATGGTTGAAATATTTGATTTTTGAGCTCAAATTTCGTGGAGGCCCAGTAGACACATATAGCATTCTGTGGCAAAAATTGGGAATTTATTTGATGAGTTTTTTACCACGAACCGGCCTTGTATATATTGGACAGAATCTGTCGATATTCTGATCCTAGGTGATCCGGTGACTTCGGACGACTTTCCGGCGACCAACCCTTAGGCAGACATTATAAGAGGTAGGATAGTGTATAATTGATGGATTTGGAGTAGATTAAGACCAGTTGGACCCGGCATGAAGAGAACCGAATGGAACCGGTTCAATGCTGGTCCAAACCAAATCTGTTGAAGGCCTTGGGCGATGGTTTTGAGTTGTAAATTGATGATTGTGATGTGATGAAGTGTTGAGAGTTGAGTTATGGATGATTTGAATTGATGAATTGAGGAATTGGACTTGGAAATTGACGGATCGATTGAATATTCTAGGTTGCGCGACAAATTGACCCTTGGAGTTGGGGTTGGTCGAAACTTTGGAGCTCAAAGAGGAGTGATTTGTATTGTCAAGCTATGGTAAGGGAATTCCTAAACCGAGGCTAGAGGGATTGGACTCGATTGGGTAAGTCGAGGGTTGATTGGAGTGATTTATGAGAGAATTTCCAAATGGGATTGCTTGATATGTCCTAAGACGATAAGGAATGATTGTATGACATTGCCTATGCCTGAATTATTTTCCATGTCTGTGTACCGTTTAAACTGATTTGCATGCCACAGAATTTATGAAATGCATTTGAAAGCGTGTTTGCCAATGAGTGTGAAACTGAATTGAAATTCAAGGCATTCAAGGTGATGTGGCATGAGCATGGCATGGCGAGGCCATGAGGCGTGTGAGACGCGGGGCGGGAGGTCGAGACCCTGATGCGATGAAGTCGCGGGGTGTAGTGTGGTTAGGTGGCGCCCTGATGCGACGAAGTCGCAGGTTGAGATAGTTATAGTTCTGATGCGAAATGTTTGCGGGACGGAGTATGAGTTAATGAGCTTTGCCTGGAGAATTCATCGGGACCTGATGCATTTACACGGGTCACCGATGGCAGTCTGATGCGTTTACGCGGATTGAGCCTGAGGCGGCTAGTTCGTGGGCTAGAGACTGAGGCAGGCAAAGGTTGATGTATGTGGTGAAGTGGCAGACTGAGTATACATGTGCATATGAGTGTGACACGAGATCATAAATGCGTGCCTGTCTTCTATGTGTTGTTGTTTATTGAATTGTGATTGTTATGTCCATGTGTTCATGAATTTGGATCAGTCGAGTGACGCGACTACCCGAGTGGACTGTCAACCTGACCTAAGGTTAGGTTTTTTTTACTGAGATGTGTATCTCACCCCTTTTGGGGAAACCTTACTTTACAAATCCTAGGTTATAGCTATGTGGCCTATTCGATTGGCGATCCGCAGGAGATGACGGCCTTCTATGATGAGTTCCCTAATAGGCAAGGGAACATATATGTAAGTAAATGTACAGTAGTGTAGGTCGATGAGGGTAAGCCGGGCTGGAAGCCTCATAGGTTCGAGGGATGGTACAGGAGGGACGGGGATAGATAGGTCGGGCCACTGAAGCCCTATGAGGTGCGGGAGGGTGTCATACTCTACTGGTGCCAAATGATAGCGGACCAGGAGTTTCCCATGGGATCAATGGTTGGGTCCAGGAATGGACTAGAGAGGACGCCGACAACGGAGTATTCTGTACTGCCATTGGAGGACAAGGACATAGTTGTGGAGCTATTTGATGGAGACCTAGCCGAGCCATCGCAGGAGGCGACCATGGAGGACTCTGTAGAGGTTCCGTCAGAGACCTTCTCCCAGTACGAGCCAACGGAGGAGATTGGGGACACCGAGGATTCTAGCAGTTCTTCCTAGGCGACTCCAGATAGCAATCCGATCTTTTGACTGGCGACCTGACCTTATTCCTGATGGATTTTTGTGGATATCCTTTTTGGCATGCTTACCCCGTCGCCCTGATGTATAGCAGACTGTAGTAGTTGTCGTCCAGTATGTTGTGATGTACGACATTCCTTATTCTATCCAGGTCCTCCTTAGTCTTTATATATATTGTACGGGAATTTTATGGGAACCGCTTCCGTATGCATAATGTGATTATTATATCTCTTGTACCTTTTTATATAGGTGGATCCTTGACACCGCCGAGAGATTATTGATGTCTTGCTTGTAGGGATGTTTGCGTGCTCATGATTGGAGCGTAGGGCATGACATATACCATATCTCTCACGTTCATTGCCTCTTCCTCTCCATTTTGCAAAAACCGAAACTACCACAGAAAAACTAATTCTGTCCCTTCTGTTTGGTGAGCTCGAGCAGGCCTTTCTAATGGCCATTTGAGGTTCTTCGACTTCCAGAGGTAAGGTCTATGTGTCCTTGATAAGTTATAATTGGAATTTCTTCATTTGGATAAGTATTTTCATCGGTGTGAGTCCGAGACTAAAACTGGACGAAATCTATGCAAGCTGGGATAAGGCCACCATATATCCTCTTAGATTTTCGAATGACCTCAAATTTTTTAGGAGAGCTTCATAACACTTATCACTATGTTCAGATGGTTTATGGCTACAAGTAGATGTTATTAACTTCGGTTTTCATAGTTGAACATTAACGGTAAAATCTGGATAGATTCTGACCAAGAGGAGTTTGGGCTGTTTCGGCGTCTTTAGGGTGACAACGGACTCCAAATCTCTTGCTGAGCCTTCTAAACATGTAAATGAAGGTTTTGATATGTTATTGGTACAAAGAGTTAGGCTTGAGATTGAAGTATGGCTCGATTGAGCGATTAGAACCCAAAATCAGTTTTGTTTAGATGATTTATACATGCTGGCCGGTTCTGTTTGGGGACTAAATGATGAATATTTGGACTTCAATTGACCTATAATAACTTGTATGATATCATGTGAGATGTCAATGGGAAGTGTGAGAAGTGGTTTGGAGTTTAAAGGTGATTTAGGGCTGATTGGTGCATGGAACTTTGAGATGTACATTCTGCCTTTTAAATTGTAGCATGAATCGCGTGTATGGAGGATTAATGGAGGTGTTGTCATTTATTCGATCAATTGATAAGGCATCCGGAGTTGCCATTTGTTTGATGATCGAGAGAATGGTTTATCGAAAGTGAAAGTCAATTGTTTCTAATCCGAAATTGGGTAGATTTTGACTCAAAATTGATGAACTTCTTAAGACGGCACGTGGTTCTCGTTTGGTTGTGATTTTGTGGATCGAGGAGGCTCTTTTGGTGTGGATTTTTACTGGTTAATCACTGTAAGTGGTTCATAAAACCTTACTTGAACCCTAGGACGCTACTGGAAAGTTATTTTGTGTAGCGCGATTATGTGATCAAAGTATGGTAATTGATAACATGTTATTGAATTGGTCGTGGGCCCTGATGATAACATCGCGGCCGTGGGCCCTGGCGATGAGTAGTGATGACATCACGGTCACGGGCCCTGGCGATGCTTTGGCTTTAAGCCCTATGAAACTATGTCGTGGCTTGGAGCCTTGGCGATACATCACGGCAATGGGCCCCAGCAATACGACGTGGCCGTGGGCATTGGCAATGACTAAATGTGATTTTAGGTTAATGTGTGAAGCTTGGATCCTATGGCATGTGGTGTGTTTGATAATGATTTGATATGCCAATTGTTCTATGACAAATGATGTTGAATTGCCATATGTCATTGCTTGCTAATTTCCCTGCATTATTTGCATTTTGTTTTATCTGGTGGGACTAGTGGTTTAGTTTAGGTTGGGTTTCACTTGATGGGATGCAAATCTCACCCCGCAGTGGGACATATTTTTCATACCTGGAACTTTAGCCATGCTACCGATAAGACTGGACGATCCAAAGGAAACGATCGTCTCCTTTGATGAATTTCTTGCAAAAAGGGGAATTATTTACGTTTGGAAGAAAACGACAGAGTGGGTGGATGAAGGAAAGGTAGAACTGCAACCTCACCATTTCGAGGCATGGTACCATCGACTGGGAAACAGCAACCTGACGGGTCCCCTGTTACCTAAAGAAGTCCATATGGAGGCCGCCGTACCAAGCTAATGCCACCATTCCCATTTGGAAATTGAGGTGGAGAATTCAACATCCGTGAAGGGATCAAAGAATATGCCCGAGAAGTCGAAATCACCTCCTTCTAAACAGTATCAAAATTATATAGAAATTTCTGCTGATAAATCAAAAGACCTTAAGGAGGAAATTGAGGAAGATATAGAGGATATTTTTTAGGAGGTTCCATTTGAGACCTTTTCAGATTATATTCCAGATGAAGACGAAGCTAAAGGAAGCGACAGTTCAAGCGGTTCTTCAGGTTAGAGAGGTGTAGTGGCCAAGTTAGGGGTAGGAACGAATTTTGGTGTGAGGCTTAAGTTAACTTTTGAACTAGCTCTTTTTTTTATATTAGCCTGAGTGCCTACCTAGTCTGGTTTGCGGTTTTTGGCTAAGACATTTCCACTATCGTTGTATGACTTCCATGTATGTTATGTTTATGTACATGCGTGTTTTCTTATGTCCCAAATTCCTTTTATGTTTAATTGTCAGGGCGTTGTTATCTTTTGCTTGCGTATTTCATTTCACGTAGGCCATGTGGTTCCTGGGATTTCATTAATGTCCACCGTAGTGGGATGCCACAGGCTACCGATGGTAAGCGGGGCGTGACATATCCATTTAAGTGGTATTAGAGTGAGGTTTTCTCTATTCCAATAGGATGAAGATTTGAGTGATACGGAGTGATGGAAGTTGGACGATGGGGTAGAGAGACACTAGGGGAAAATTTGTTAGAGTTAAGCATGAATGCATGGCATACGAATGGCGCATGTGTATGACATCTTGAATTGGCATGATTGATGTTGTTCTATGAGGACCAAGCTTCACACTCAGCACTGTGAATTGTTCGTGAATGTTGGTCTGAAGAGTGAGATAATACCTCTGATTATAATAAGTTGTAGATGCGTCTAGACTTGAGGTATGGTTGAGAACCCTTGTTGATGTGCTTATGAAAATGCCTGAGTGATTTGTTGTTGTTTTATGATTGCTACTTTTTTGAGTATCGTAGATGTAATGAGATATGAGTAAGTGAATTGGATCTCTAATTCCATGGTGGAACTATGGTGACTCAGGTGAGTTAAGTTGAGAAAGTATAAGTAATCGACTTGGAAGGCCGAGAAGCGAAACTTCGAGCTCCAGAGCTCTAGTGGCCAAGGATCTAAGAATGGAAGGAGTCCTGCGGACCTTAGAACAGATTGGCGAGCTTTTGGGAAAAGAAGCTAAGGATAGAGCTGCTACTGATCTTAGGCAAGCAGAAGATAGAGTTGACATCATAACTCAGGACGCTGAAGCCGCTGTGGCAACTATGAATATGGTAAATGAAAATAATGCCCAGGGTGCTAAAACTGGGAATGCTCAAGGGGATGTCAATGCTAACAAACCAATGGGTAAGTTGGTCGAGCAGTTTATTAAACTGAAATCGACCTAGTTTGATGGTACTGGAGATCTTGAGTTGGCTCCAACGTGGATTGAGAAGCTCGAAAAGGCTTTTGAAGTGTTGAGATGCGTAGATGAAGAGAAGGTGTTGCTAGCCGTGTATCGGCTAGAGGGAACTGTGCATGATTAGTGGAGTGGCTCTTAGGGAGGAGTATTTCTTGAAAGTACAGCTTTGACTTGGGCTGCCTTCATTGCTGCTTTTAATGACAAGTATTTTTCTGAGACGGCACGTGAAAGGAAGCGACTATAATTTCAGCAGTTGCGACAGAATCAACTGACGGTGGATAAGTATGAAGTTGAGTTTTCGAGATTGTCGAGGTATACACCAAGGTTAGTTGATGATCCACTTGAGAAAGCGCAAAGGTTTCGAGATGGTCTGTGTGACATTCTGATTTCCCTGTCATTTTCAGACTCATTAATGAGAAGTATATCTAGCGATAAATTGCAGTCATATCCCGCTCGACTCTGATCAATTTGAGTTGACTGACCAAAAGGGAAAGGCTAACGCGAGACAAGGAACATGGACCTAGGGAACTCGAATAAGAAATGACGATTTGACCATAAAGATAGTCGAGGAGACATTTAGAACCACAAAAGGCCGATCTAAGAACGATTAAGGAATGTATTTCTAGCGTTATACAATTGGAGCGCGGATGATGTCGCATAACCAACGTATAATTTTCAAAATTCTCCTAAATCGGACAATGACGATCGAGACCATAGGAACTAGTGATAGACTCTCACAATTACATGACAACCAAAATCGCCATGAATTGTCTAGCCCTAAATGTGATATGAATCATAGGGTCAATACGCGTAACGTTTGCAAAAGCCGCCGTCGGTTCGGGATAGGCTGGAACCACGTTTGATAGAGAAAACGATCAAAAACGAGTCTTGAAAATTAAAAATGGAGAATCAAGAATTCCAACGTCAGGTTTGGATGGGCCATTGCCTTATCAAAGAATATTGGAATGAGAAAAACGACGTTCCGGACGTTGGGGGTAAAATTATCATTTTGCCCCTCAAGCCTTAGCCTTGCTTATGCAATTGAAGGAGGGAATTTTGGTCTTTTATACACTCCTAAGAGCCACCAAAAATTTGAAGAGACCTTGGCCATTGGATGAAGCTTGATTGACACTTAGGACAAGTGTCAATAGGTTAGGTAAAGAGTGGTCATGTCTATTTTTTCCTATCTACCATTCAACTCATTGACTTTGAAGATGAATGTAGCTCTCTTCTCTCTCTCTCTTGGCCGGCCATTCTTCCCCATTTCCATCGAAAACACCATCTTCTTCTTCTTCTTCTTTCTACTGCTCGCCGACCGGTTCTGTCCCTCCGGTTCACTGCTGTCGACGGCCACTTTCGGCCACCGTCTGGACTCCGACCGACCACCCACCCCTAATTTGACCTCTTGCCGACACCCTCGAAGTAGAAGCGAGACGTTTGACCCACCGAAGAGCTTCGAGCAGCCAATCTCCCGCAAGTCGACGGAAACCGTCACAACCTGAGATAGGCAATGTTTATGACCTCTTAGGAACTTGAAACTTTGGAGTTTTGCAACCAAATTTTATGAAACTCTAGGGGACTCATAGAGTGATTTTTGGTAAAAAGTTGAGGTTAATTTGATGGAGTTTTGACCTCAAATGGGTCTTGTTTTTGAAGGACAAAAAATGCCGGTTGGAGGACTAAGGGAAACCGGTGAGATTCAAGGTGTTTCCGGCGATAACTCGGCCCTAAATCTTCGGTGAGCCTCTTAAACCCTTAGATATACATGTTAGCAAGTAGGTTAGTGAATAAATGATGGATTTGAAGTGATTTAAGGGCTGAAAAATCTCGGTATACACAGAATCGAAAATAGCCCGGTTTGGTTCTATGTGCTGTTATTGGATGGTTTTGAGTCTCAAATTCATCAATGGGACATGCTAAGATGTTGAGGATCATGTTAGTAAGGTTGGTGGTTCATGGATGGGTGAATTGGACAAGAGAAATTGACAATTGGTTGAAATTTTCTAGGTTGCGCGGTGGGTTTGTTCTTGGACCATTGAGACCAAATTGTTGAGGGCTTGAGGAGAGGATTTTTGTGGCATCAAGCTTGAGGTAACAGAATCCTAAAACTATGATAGGAAAATTAGACTCAATTGGGTGAGTCAGGTGAAATTTAGATTGATTCGTGAGAGGCTTAATGGATTGATCTTTGTGTATGCTAAAAGAGTATAGATGAATCAAATGCTTGACTATGCTTATGTATGAACTTTCAGGCATTATGTATCATGGTATTCTCGCTATCCAGGTCCCACTTTATATTTTGTAAGGAGGAGTTTTATCTTTGTCGTTTCCGCGTGCTTTGTATATATTATGTCTCTCGACTTATGTGTGGATCTTGGGACCACGAAAGATATCTTGAGTTGCTTGCAAGGAGTGGCGCGCTGGTACCCGAGGCGCGGGGCGTAACATCCCCGTTTGATTTGGTATCAGAGCAAGGCCAGCTCAATCCAAAGCTGATTGAGGACTGAAGTAACAAGGAAAATTAAGTTGGGACAAGGACAGGTAGCGAGACCTTAGGAGACTGGTTAGGATAAGGCATCGGGTGCATAGTATGTGACTTGGCACTGATGGTTGGCATTGGGCCTTGGCAGGGCGTGGTAATGTATAAGGATCAAGTTCCCTACTTAGTGTGGAAAGTTATTTCTAGATTTTGGCCTGTTAATTGAATGAGTATGGCTTGTTTTAGTGAACCGTTGGAGTGAACGGAATTGAGGAATGGCCATGGACTACTTGTTAAAATGTCTCTAGAAATTGTTGTATGGAGATTGTTGTGTTAGAACCGTTTCTATTAAGGAGTAGTTGGTAACTCTGGATTTGGATGAATGAGCAGTTACTAACCCCTCGATGAACTTGTGGTGGATCAGGCTCAGTAAAAGAATATAAGGATGAGCAACCCATCTAGGAGATCTGGAAGGCCCAGAGGTGAAGCTTCTAGCTCGAGGCCGCCCGTAGCAGAAGATCCAAGGATGGATGGTGTGCTGAGGGCGTTAGAGAGGATTGATGACTTCATTGACAGGCAGACTTAGGACAGGGATGCTGCCATAGCCCAGGTAGTAGGAGTTGCCATAGCTGCCATTAACGCCAACAACGACAATAACGGTAGCAATGAAAACCAGGGTGAACATGGCCAAAGTAATGAGTCAGTGAATTCCCAAGAAGAGATTGTCGTGGCTAGAAAGATTCAGCTGGAGGAGCAATTCATAAAACTGAAGCCAACCTAGTTCGACGGGACTAGAGATCCCGAGCTAGCACCCAGGTGAATTGAGAAGTTGGAGAAAGCTTTTGGAGTCTTGAGGTGCACGGACGAAGAGAAGGTGCTGCTAGCAGTGTACCAGTTGGAGGGTATAGCAAACGATTGGTGGGCTGCCACCAAGAATGGAGTTTTTCCAGAAGGAATGACCATGACCTAGGATGCCTTTAAGACGACATTTAACGACAAGTACTTCTCGGAGACGGTCAGGGAAAGGAAGCAGGTGAAATTTTTACAGCTACATTAGAACCAGCTGACGGTGGACCAGTATGAGGCCGAGTTCTCTAAATTATCAAGGTATGCACCTCGATCAGTGGAGAATCCCAGGAGAAAGCAAGGAGATTTAGGGACGGATTGAGGCATGAGCTCCACAGTCAGATGATTGCCCTAAATCTGAGGACTTATAAGGAGATCTATGAGCGGGGCTAGATGATTGAAAGGGACTTGAAGGAGAGGAACGCCGCATCTAAATCGCGGTTTACCCCATTTTGAGACAACCGCCAGATGGGCAAGAGACCGATGGCGGGCAATAGGCATTTCGTGCCTCTGGTAAGGAAAAATATTGTCAAGCCGCTGAATCCCACGAACTGGAGTTGTCGTCTCTATGGAAAGAGGTATGGAAATGGGCCATGCCTAGTGAGGACTGGAGCCTCTTTTAAGTGTGGTCAAATGGGCCACCAAATGAGGACGTGCCCGAACCAAACTCTGACAAGTCGACCTTAAGGATAGAGACCACAAGCTGGACCATCGACTGCCACTCCTCAGATCGAGCAGAATCGACCACCGGCTTAGGGAAGGGTATATGCAGTAGCCTGCAGAGAAGTGAAGGCAGCGTCAGGCGTGGTCACATGTACGGTTTACTTGTGTGACCAAGCTGCATATGCATTGTTTGACCTTGGTGCCACGCATTCATTTATGTCTGTTCAGTTTGCTGATTTGGTGGGTATGAAATTAAAACCGTTGAGTATAATCCTCCATGTTGCCACTCCATTAATGGATAATATATTGGTTTCATTGGGCTGTGCTGACTGTGAAATTGTGATTGGAGGGAGTAAAGAGAGTATTGATCTAACTATATTACCCATAAACAATTTTGATGTGATCATATGAATGGATTGATTGGGTAAACAAGGGGCAGTGGTAGATTGTGGTAGTAAGACAATTCATTTCTACCCAGAAGACCGCCCTAGCTTTGAATTGGTGGAAAGTCGAGGAGGGATATCGATTCCCTTGGTCTTATCTTTGGAAGTGACAAAGTTGATGTCCGAAGGATGTTAGGCGTATTTAGTTGCAGTGGTGGACACGACTGCCGAGGAACCAAAACTAGAGAGTATTCCGATAGTGCATGAGTTCCCTGACATTTTTCCCCAAGAGTCGCCAAGATTGCCACCAGAGCAAGAGATAGAATTCGTGATCGAGTTAGCACCTAGAATGGTGCCGATTTCAAAGGCACCTTATAGGATGTCCCTGTCAAAACCGAAAGAGTTAAAGGTGCATATGCAGAAACCGCGGGATAAGGGATTTATCCAACCGAGTGCTTCATTATGGGGAGCGTCGGTATTGTTCGTAAGGAATTCAGATGGGTCCTTGCGTCTATGCATAAACTATAGGCAGTTGAACCAGGTAACAGTGAAGAATAAATACCCACTGCCGAGAATCGACGACCTATTTGATCAGTTGCAAGGAGCGGCGGTATTTTCAAAGATTGACTTGAGCACCGAGTATCACCAGTTGAGGATTAAGAAGGAGGACATACCTAAGACTGTTTTTAGGATGAGGTATGGTCATTATAACTTCACAGTGATGCCTTTTGGATTGACCAATGCTCCAGCCGCATTCATGGACGTGATGCATCGAGTATTTAAGGAATTCCTGGATAGATTCATCAAAGTCTTTATTAACGATATCCTAATTTACTCAAGGAGTGACGCAGAACACGAGGAGCACCTAAGGATTGTCTTGCAAACCTTGAGGGAACACTCGCTATACGCTAAGTTGAGCAAATGCGAGTTCTGGTTGAATAAGGTAGAATTTCTTGGTCATTGGTGTCTGGAGAAGGAGTCGTAGTGGATCCTACGAAGATCGAAGCTGTAACAAATTGGCCTAGGCCCACTGCGGTCATAGAAGTCAGAAGTTTTTTAAGATTGGCAGGGTATTACAGACGTTTTGTGGAGAAATTTTCTCCCATAGCCATCCCATTGACGAGGTTGACAAAGAAAGAGACAATGTTTGAATGGACAAACAAATGTGAAAGGAGTTTCCAAGAATTTAAGCATCGGTTGACAACCGCACCATTATTGACGATTCCATCATGACTAGGGGGCTATGAGATTTATAGCGATGCTTCACTAAAAGGACTGGGCTGTGTGTCAATGCAGCATGGGAGAGTAGTGGCCTACGCATCCCGACAACAGAGACCACATGAAATGAGCTACCAAACTTATGATCTGAGTTAGCAGCGATCATTTTCGCTCTAAAGATCTGGAGACATTATCTGTGTGGCAAAAAGTTTCAGATTTACACCGACCACCAGAGCTTGAAGTACCTATTTTTCGATAAAGAACTGAATATGAGGCGGTGTCGGTGCATGGAGATACTCAAGGATTATGACTGCGATATACTGTATCACACTGGGAAGGCAAACTGAGTAGCAGATGCACTTAGCCGGAAGTTGAGCATTGCCTGTCTGCTGGTAATGAGTTGGTCGATGATCGAGGACTTAAGAGATCCTGAGTTCAGATTGGAAGTTTGCCAGTTGTCTAGTTTGATGGCTACATTGAGGGTAGAATTTGAGGTCCGGGAAGGAATAAAGAACTTACAATCTACGGACCCAGAGATCCAGAAAATCCTGGAGATGGACGCGACAAAGAGAAAACCAGAGTTTCAAGTGTCGGAGGACGGAAACCTGAAGTTCCGAGGACGACTGTGCGTGCCAAAGGATGAAGAATTCAGGGAAAAGATTTTGTCAGAAGCTCATAGAAGCAATTATAGCATCCACCTGGGGAGTACGAAGATGTATCAAAACATGCGACAGCACTACTGGTGGAACGGGATGAAGGTAGATGTAGCGAAGTATGTGGTGAAGTGTCTGATGTGCTAGCAGGTGAAAGCGCAGCACTGTAAGCCTAGAGGATTATTATAGTCACTGGAGATTCCAGAACGGAAATGGGAGCATATAACTATGGATTTTGTGATGGGACTCTCAAGGAGCCGAGAGGTCACGACTCTATATGGGTAGTTGTGGATAGATTGACCAAGTCCGTCCACTTCATTCCTATACGAAAGGATTTCGCAATGGATAGATGTCATGCCCTGTGCCCCAGGCACGAGCACGCGACTCCCTGCAAGCACACTACATAATCTCTCGCGGTCCCAAGATCCACATTCTAAGTTGAGAGATACAACAAATATATCAAGCATGGGGAAGCGGTAATAAAACAACTCCTCCGTACAAATATAAATTAAGTGGGATCTGGATAGCATAGAAGTTATCGTACATAATAACCAACGGTCATACAAGTACAGAACTACTGACATTTGATAAACAAGGGGGAGATGGGGTAAACATACAAAATGGGCAATCATCACAATCCGATAGGAATTGGGTCGGGGTCGTCATCCAAGATCAAGCCACAACTAGAATCTCCTAGGAAGAGTTGCTGGAGTCATCGGTGTCGTTAGCGTTCTCTGTCGGCTCGTACTCTGAGAACGTCTCGGAGCGAACCTCAATAGTATCCTCCATGGTCTCCTCATGCGACGGCTCAGCGAGATCCTCCTCGGTCGCCTCCAGGACAATGTCCTCCCCCTCCACAGTAAAATCCAACGTCGGAGTCCTCTCCGACCCATTCCTAGAACCGACTACCGATCCCTCTGCCTGATCCTGGTCCCTACCTGGGTGGCACCAATCAGGGATCACTCCCTGGGGCACCTCATGGGGCTTCAGCAGCTCAGTAGACTTGTCCCAAACTTTCCTAAACCACGCCTCACACCTAAGAGGCTTCCAGTCCGTACTACCCTCGTCAACCCACACCACTGTACACTTTCTCACGTATGTAGTCCCCTGGCCGTCAAGGAACTCATCAAAATGTACAGTCATCTCCTTAGGGTCTCCAAAGCGAATAGGCCACATAGTCAAGGCCTAGAATTTGTAAAAACAAGGTCCCCAAAAGGGGTGAGATGCACATCTCAGTAAAAGAGTCCTAACCCTAGGTTATGCCGACCGTCCATTCACACAGTCGCAACCCCAATCATTTAAACTCACAGACATATCAAGAAAATGCAAGTACAGACAACAACACATAGGTGGTAAACACGCAATTATGGCATCATAACACACTCAGATGATACACACTTGCTCTGCCACATCACCACATTCACCACAATTCAAAGACTCATGGCATGCAAGGCAATCTAGTGACACATACACATGGCAGATAATTCAAGCACTTGCATTTACACACTTTAATCCCCTATAACAACTTAGGGTACACCAAGAACATTCACCATTGAATCTCTCAACAATCAACTAATTCATCGCACGACTCACCCAATCGAGTCCAAACTTCCTATCCTAAGTTTAGGATTCCCTTACCTCGAATTTCTTATCACAAATTTTCTCTTCTTGAGCCCCACAATTTTCGGCTCCAAGGGTCCAAGGTTGAACTCACCGCGCAACCTAATAAAATCCAACAAATCCGTCAATTTTCATGTCCAATTCACCAATCCACAAACCACAAACTTCCATAACACAATGCTCATCATCTTAGCATGCATTAATTAACAATTTGAGGCTCTAAACCAACCATTATCAGCCCCCCACAGATTCGGTTTGCACAGACTCGAACTAGTCCTTTTCGATTCTGTGCAAATCGGGAATAATCGATCCTAAATCTCCCCCAAATCAATCATTTAAGCACTATCCTACCTCTTAAAATGTCTATCTAAGGGTCTAAGGGTCTCACCATGAGTTTGGAGTGGAGTTGTCACCGAAATTCCGTCACGGGTCGCCGGATCCTCCAAGATCAGTAACCGGCAGTTTTTTGTTCTACATTAGCAAGACCGATTCGAGGTTAAAATTCATCAAATCATTCTCAACTTTCTACCACATATTGAAATACATGTCTCCTATATCTCCATAAAATTTGACCTCAAAATTCCAACATTTCGGCCTCCTAAGGGGTCAGAAACTTCACCTACCTCAGATTGGGTCAAATTTCGTTGGCTTCCGGGAAAAAGCTTGGCCGGAGCTCCTCGGTGATCCAATCGCCGTGCTTCTAGTTCCAGGAGGTCAACAGGATGTGGGGCTAAGATCAGGTGGTCAGTCGGTGTCCAGGAGGTGGCCGGAGGGTGGCGTCGACGGCAATGAGCAAGGCGGCAGGGGCTGATCGTCGGTAAGCAGAACAGGAGGAAGAAGTAGACGATGGTTTCGGTGATTGAGGGGTATTATGGTTGGCCAAAGTGAGGTGAGGAGAGAGAGAAGAAGTTTATATCTAAGGCTCAGGTCAATGGTTGAATGGTAGGTAGATAAAGGTGGACATGACTACTCCAAGCTTGATCTTGTGACACTTGTCCTAAGTGTCCGTCAAGCAAATCCAATGGCCAATACTTCTTCAGATTTTCGGTGGCCTTGGGGTGAGGATAAAGTCCAAAATGCCCTTCCTTATTTGCATGGACAAGGCTTAAGCTTGAGGGGCAAAATGGTAATTTTACTCCTGACGTCCAGAACGTCATTTTTCTCGTTCCAATAATCTTCGATAGGGCGATGGCCAATACGAATATAACGTTGGAATTCTTGATTCTTCATTTTCAATTTTCAAGACTCGTTTATGATGGTTTTCTCTATCAGACGTGGTTCTCGTTTATCCCGAACCGACGGGCGGCTTTTGCAGACATTACGCATATCGACCCCGTGATTCATATCACGTTTTGGGCTCGTCAATTCGTGGCGACTTTGGTTGTCATGTAATTATGAGGGTTTATCACTAGTCCCTAAGGTCTTGATCGTCACTGTCCGATTTAGGAAAATTTTGCAAATCACACGTTGGTTAAGCGACATTAGCCGCGCTCCAATTGTATGACACTCGCAAGGCATTCCTTAGTCGTTCTTAAATCGGCCTTTTTGTGGTTCTAAATATCCCCTCGACAATCCTTATGGTCAAAGTACCATTTCTTATTTGAGTTTCCTAGGTCCACGCACCTCGTCTCGCGTTAGCCTTTCCCTTTTGGTCAACTTACTCGAATTGATTAGATTCGAGCGGAATACGACTGAAATACATCTCTAGATTTACTTCTCATTAATGAGTCTGAAATTGACTAGAAATCAGAATGTTACAACTCTTCCCCTTTACAAAAATTTCGTCCCCGAAATTTACATTCACCTAATTACTCAAATAAATGGGGGTGTTGTCGCCTTATCGTCTCTTCATTCTCCTACGTGGCACCTTCGGTTTCATGGTGCTCCCATACTACTTTGACCAGTGGGTTCTTATTCATGAGGATTTGCTCATTCCAGTCCTCGATCCTTATCGGCCTCTCCACGCATAACACTTGGTCGTCCAATCTATGGCTTCGTAGTCCAACACATGTGTTGGATCTCGTTCATACTTTTGCAGCATCGATATGTGGAATACATTATGCACTTGGGATAGACTAGGCAGCAAGACAAGCCTGTTGGCCATGGTTCCAATCCGCTCTGGTATCTCAAATGGGCCTATATACCTTGGGCTCAGCTTCCCCTTCTTTCTGAATCGCGATAGTCCTCTCATTGTTGATACCTTGAGGAAGACGTGATTGCCCACTTGAAACTCCAAGGGCTTGCGCCACTTATCTGTGTAGCTTTTCTGACGACTCTGTGCCGTTCTCAGTCTATCCCGAATTATCTTCACTGCTTCCACCGATTGCTCTACCAATTCTGAGCCTGTGATACTTCTTTCTCCAACCTCATCCCAGTAAATCGGGATTCTGTAGGCTCTTTCATAGAGTGCTTCAAAAGGTGCCATCTGGATGCTCTGCTGGTAGCTATTATTATAAGCAAATTCTACCAAATGCAGTTGGTCTTCCCATCCACCTTTAAAATCAATGGCGCATGCTCGCAGCATATCCTTAAGTGTCCGTATCGTCCTTTTCGATTGTCCATCCGTTTGTGGATGGTACGCCGTGCTAAACTGCACTCGGGTTCCCGTAGCATCTTGTAAGCTTTTCCATAAGTTTTCCATGAATTTGAGATCTCTATACGAGGTAATCGTCACAGGCACTCCATGCAGCCTCACTATCTGCCTTATGTACAACTCTGCATATCCATAGCGAAGTCTTTTCGCACCGGGATGAAATGTGCGGACTTGGTCAATCTGTCCACGACTATCCATATAGAGTCCTAACTTCTCTAGCTCCTTGAGAGTCCCATCACAAAATCCATAGTCACATGCTCCCACTTCCATTCGGGTATCTCCAGTGGCTGTAATAGTCCTCCAAACTTACAGTGCTGCGCTTTCACTTACTGCACGTCAAACACTTAGCCACATACGTTGCTACGTCTACCTTCATCTCGTTCCACCAATAGTGCTATCGCAAGTTCTGATACATTTTCGTACTTTCAGCGTGGATGCTATAATTGCTCCTGTAAGCCTCTGATAAAATCCTTTCCTTGAGTCCTTCGTTCTTTGGTACGCACAATCGTCCTCGAAACTTCAGAATTACGTCCTCAGACACCTAAAACTCGATTTTTCTCATTGTCGCATCCATCTCAAGGATCTTCTGAATCTCTGGGTCCATATATTATAAGGCCTTTATTCCTTCCTGGATCTCAGGTTCCACCCTTAACGTAGCTATCAAACTGGACAACTGATCGACCTCTAGCCTGAACTTGAAGTCTCTCAAATCCTCAATCATCGACCAGCCTTTTACTAGTAGACATACGATGCTTGACTTTCGACTTAGCACATCTGCTACTCTGTTTGCTTTCTCTGGGTGATATAGTATATCACAATCATAGTCCTTAAGCAGCTCCATCCACCTGCGTTGCCTCATATTTAGCTCTTTTTGGGAAAACATGTACTTTAAGCTTTAGAGGTCGGTATAGATATGAAACTTCTCGCCACATAAGTAATGTCTCCAAATCTTAAGAGCAAATACAATTGCCGCTAACTCCAGGTCATGAGTTAGGGTAGTTTATCTCATGTGGCCTCAACTGTCTGGACGCATAGGCTACTACTCTTCCATGCTACATCAGCACACAGCCCAATCCTTTCAGCGAGGCATTGCTATATACTCGTAACATCTAGGTCCTGATGGAATTGTCAGTACTGACGCGGTTGTCAATCTATGTTTGAGTTCTTGAAAACTCCTCTTACATTTGTCCGTCCATTCAAACCTTGTTTCCTTCTTCGTTAACCACATCAATAGGATGGATATGGATGAGAATTTCTCCATAAAACGCCTGTACTATCCTGCCAATCCCAAGAAATTTTTGACTTCAGTGACCGTAGTAGGTCTAGGCCAATTTGTCACAGCCTCGATCTTCGCAGGATCCACTACGATTCCTTCACCAGATACCACATGACCAAGAAATGTTACCCTGTTCAACCAGAACTCACATTTACTCAACTTTGCATAGAGCGAATGCTCCCTCAGGGTCTACAGTACAATCCTTACGTGCTACTCATGTTCTGCACCACTCCTCGAGAAAATCAAGATATCGTTAATAAAGACTATGACGAATCTTTCTAGAAACTCCTTAAATACTCGATGCATTAGGTCCATAAAAGCAGCTGGAGCGTTGGTCAATCCAAACGACATCACCGTAAAATCATAATGGCCATACCTTGTCCTAAAGGCAGTCTTAGGTATGTCCTCCTTCTTGATCCTCAACTGGTGATACCCTGTTCTCAGGTTAATCTTCGAAAATACCGACGCTCCTTGCAACTGATCAAACAGATCGTCAATTCTCGGCAGTGGGTACTTGTTCTTTAATGTCACTTGATTCAGCTGCCGATAGTCGATACATAGACGAAATGACCCATCCTTCTTCCTTACGAATAACACCGGTGCTCCCCACGGTGAAGCACTAGGTCGGATGAATCCCTTGTCCAACAGTTCCTGCATCTGTACCTTTAACTCTTTCAGTTCTGACAGGGACATCCTGTATGGTGCCTTCGAGATCGGTTCCGTTCCAAGAGCTAACTCGATTACAAATTCTATTTCCCATTCCGGTGGTAATCCTGGCAACTCTTGAGGAAATACATCAGGAAATTCACGCACTACCAGGATACTCTCTATCTTTAGCTCCTCGATAGTCGTGTCCAGTACTGCCACTAAGTATGCCTAACACCTTTCAGATATCAACTTAGCCACCTCTAGAGATGAGACTAAGGGATTAAGATTCCTCCTTGACTTCCCACCAATTTAAAGCTAGGGCGGCCTCTCGGATAAAATCGAATTATCTTACTACCACAGTCTACTACTGCCCCCTACTTACCTAACCAATCCATTCCTATGATTACGTCAAAATCATACGTGGGTAATACAACTAAGTCAATACTCTTTTTACTCCCTCCAATCACAATCTCACAACCAGCACAGCCCAACGAAACCAATATATTATCCTTTAACGGAGTGGCAACATGCAAGATTATATTCAACTGTTTCAATTCCATACTCACCAAATCAGCAAACTGTGCAGACACAAATGAATGCATGGCACCAGGCTCAAACAATGCGTATGCAGCTTGGTTGCACAAGTAAACCGTACCTGTGACCACACCTGGTGCTTCCTCCGTCTTTCTGCAGGCTACTGCATACACCATTCCCTGTGTCGATGGTCGATTTTGCTTGATCTGGGGAGTTGCAGTCGACGGCCCAGCCTGTGGTCTCTGCTCTTGAGGTCGATTTGTCGGAGCTTGACTCGGGCACGTCCACATCTGGTGGCCTAGTTGACCCACTTAAATCAAGCTCCTGTCCTTATCGAGCATGGCCCATTTCCATGCCTTCTGCCACAAATGCGGCAGCTCCAGTTAGTGGGATTCGGCAACTTCAGGATATTTTTCCTTACGGGAGGCACGAAACACCTATTGTCTGTCATCGATCTCTTGCCCATCTGGCGGTTATCTCTGAATGGTGTAAACCGCAATCCAGTTGCGGTATTCCTCTCTTTCAAGTCCCTTTCTATCATCTGGCCCTGTTTGTATATCTCCTTATAAGTCCTCGGATTTTGAGCGATCATCTGACTACGGAGCTCAGGCCTCAAACCATCCCTAAATCTTCTTGCTTTCTCCTAAGGATCCTCTACAAATCGAGGTGCGTACCTTGACAGCCTCGAAAACTCGGCCTCATATTGATCTATCGTCAATTGATTCGACGCAACTGTAGGAATTCCACCTCTTTCCTTTCCCTGGTCGTCTCAGAGAAGTACTCGTCATTGAACGCTGTCTTAAATGCATCCCAATTCAAGGCTGTTCCCTTTGGGAAAACTCCATCCTTGGTGGTAGCCTACCAATCATTCACCGTACCCTCTAGCTGGTACATTGCTAGCAATACCTTCTCTTCATCAGTGCACCTCAGCACTCCAAAAGCTTTCTCTAGCTTCTCGATCCACCTGGGTGTTAGCTCAGGATCTCTAGTTCCATCGAACTGAGTCGGTTTCAACTTTATAAACTACTCCACTAGCTGGCCTATCTGTCTGGCCACGATGATTTCTTCTTGGGCATTCACAGCTTCATTGCCCTGGCCATGTTCATTCTGGCTTCTAATGCCACCATTGTTGCTGTTGTTGGCATTGACGGCGGCTATGGCAGATCCTACTGCCTTGGCAATGGCAGCGTCCCGATCATGGGTCTACCTATCAATCAAGTCACCAATTCTTTCTAGCGCCCTCAGCACGCCATCCATTCTTGGATTTTCTGCTACGTGTGACCTCGAGCTAGAGGCTCCGCCTCTTGACCTTTCAGACCTTCTAGACGGGTTGCTCATCCTTGCTTCTTTGTACTGAACTTGGTCCACGACAAGTTCAGCAAGGAGTTAGTAACTCACTCATTCACCTAAATCCAAAGCTACTAACTAACCCTTAATAGAAGCAGTGACAAACCAACAGTACTCCATACCACAAACTCCAGAAACATTTCAATAAATAGCCCATGGCCATTTCTCGGTTCCATTCACTCTAGTGATTCACTAAAACCAATCACTTTCATTCATCAAACAGGCCATGGTCCAGAAATGACCTTCAATCCTAAGCGGGGAACTCAACTCTCCCATGCCTTACCACAACCCTGCCAAGATCAAACACCAGTCATAAGTATCCGGTCACACTCTATGCCCCTCATGCCTTATCTTAACCAGTCTCCTAAAGTCTCGCTATCCGTCGTTGACCCAACTTAATCCTCCTTATTACCGATCCTCAATCAACTTTGGATCGAGCCGACCTTACTCTGATACCAAATCGAACGGGGATATCACGCCCCGTGCCCCGGGCACGAGCACGCAACTCCCTGCAAGCACACCACATAATCTCTCGAGGTCCCAAGATCCACAGTTTAAGCCGAGAGATGTAACAAATATATCAAGCATACAGAATCGGTAATAAAACAACTCCTCCTTACAAATATAAATTAAGTGGGACCTAGATAGTATAGAAGTTGTCGTACATAATAACCAACGGTCATACAAGTACAAAACTACTAACATCCGATAAACAAGGGGGTGACGGGGTAAACATACAAAATGGGCCATCATCAAAATTCGACAGGAACTTGGTCGGGGTCATCACCCAAGATCAAGCCACAACTAGAATCTCCTAGGAAGAGCTGTTGGAGTTATCGATGTCCTCGGCGTACTCTGTCGGCTCGTATACTGAGAACGTCTCGGACCGAACCTCAATAGTATCCTCCATGGTCTCCTCATGCGATGGCTCAGCGGGATCCTCCTCGGTCGCCTCCAGGATAATGTCCTCCTCCTCCATAGTAAAATCCAGCATCGGGGTCCTCTCTGACCCGTTCCTAGAACCGACTACCGATCTCTCTTCCTGATCCTAGTCCCTACCAAGGTGGCACCAATCAGGGATCACTCCCTGGGATACCTCATGGGGATTCAACGGCCTAGTAGACTTGTCCCCAACTTTCCTAAACCACGCCTCACACCTATGAGGCTTCCAGTCCGTACTACTCTCGTCAACCAACACCACTGTACACTTTCTCACGTATATAGTCCCTTGGCCATCAGGGAACTCATCAAAATATGCAGTCGTCTCCTTAGGGTCTCCAAAGCGAATAGACCACATAGTCAAGGCCTAGAATCTATAAAAGAAGGGTCCCCAAAAGGGGTGAGATACACATCTCAGTAAAAAATTCCTAACCCTAGGTCAGGCCGACCGTCCACTCAGGCAGTCGCAACCCCTATCATTCAAACTCATAAACATATCAAGAAAATGCAAGTACAGACAACAACACATAGGTGGTAAACATGCAATTATGGCATCATAACACACTCAGATGATACGCACACTCGCTCTACCACATCATCACATCCACCACTTCCCGCCGGCCCCATTCTCATGCTCGCTATTAGATCGCATCAGGCTCGGTCCGCGTAAATGCATCAGACCGTCATTGACAAATCGCGTAAATGCATCCGGTTTCAATGATACTCCAGGCCAATGTCACCATCTTATATCTCCATCCCGTGTAAACGCATCAGGACCATGACCTTTTCACAACCCCGCGATTAGATCGCATCAAGGTGCCTCACAATTCCAATCCCGTGTCTCAGCGCCTCAAGGTATCATCCACCTCACCCCACATCTCATACACATCAAGGTCTCGCCATGTCACACTCATGCCATGATTTTCAATTTGTTTCCCTTACATGACGACATATGCAATTCAAGCACAATTCTAAGACTCATGGCATGCAAGGCAATCAAGTGACACACACACATGGCAGATAATTCAAGCACTAGCATTTACACACTTTAATCCCTTATAATAACTTAGGGTACACCAGGAACATTCACCATTGAATCTCTCACAAATCAACCAATTCATAGCTCGACTCACCTAATTGAGTCCAATCTCCCTATCCTAAGTTTAGGATTCCCTTACCTTGAATTTGTTATCGCAAATTTTCTCTTCTTGAGCCCCACAATTTTTGGCTCCAAGGGTCTAAGGTCGAACTCACCACGCAACCTAATAAAATCCAACCAATCTGTCAATTTCCATATCCAAATCACCAATCGACAAACCACAAACTTCCATAACACAATCCTCATCATCTTAGCATGCCTTAATTACCAATTTGAGGCTCTAAACCAGCCATCATCAGCCCCCCACAGATTCGGTTTGCACAGACCCGAACCGGTCCTTTTCGATTCTCTACAAACCGGGCACAACTGGTCCTAAATCTCTCCTAAATTCATTATTTAAGCACTATCCTACCTCTTAACATGTCTATCTAAGAGTCTAAGGGTCTCAGCGTGAGTTTGGAGTCTAGTCGTCGTCGGATTCCGTCAAGAGTTACCGGATCCTCCAAGATCAGTAACCGGCAGTTTTCTATTCTACATTCGCAAGATCGATTCGAGGTCAAAACTTCATCAAATCATTCTCAACTTTTTACCATAGATTGATATACATGTCCTCTATATCTCCACAAAATTTGACCTCAAAATTCCAACATTTCGGCCTCCTAAGGGGTAGATTGGGTCAAATTACGTCGGCTTTCGAGAAAAAGCTTGGCTGGAGCTCCTCGGTGGTCCAATCGCCGTGCTTCCAGTTTGAGGAGGTTGACAGGACGTGGGGCTAAGCTCAAGTGGTTGGCCAGTGTCCAGGCAGTAGCCGGAGGGTGCTGTCGACGGCAACGAGCAAGGCGGCAGGGGCTGGTCATCAGCAAATAGAATAGGAGGAAGAAGAAGAAGTTGATTTCGGTGATTAAGGGGTATTATGGCCGGCCAAAGTGAGGTGAGGAGAGAGAGAAGAAGCTTATATTTAAGGCTCAAGTCAATGGTTGAATGGTAGGTAGATAAAGGTGGACATGAGTACTCCAAGCTTGATCTTGTGACACTTGTCCTAAGTGTCCATCAAGCAAATCCAATAGCCAATACTTCTTCAGATTTTCGGTGGCCTTGGGGTAGGAATAAAGACCAAAATGCCCTTTTTTATTTGCATGGACAAGGCTTAAGCTTGAGGGGCAAAATGGTAATTTTACCCCTGACGTCCAGAACATCGTTTTTCTCGTTCAAATAATCTTTGATAGGGCGACGGCCAATCCGAATATAAAATTGTAATTCTTGATTCTCTATTTTCAATTTTCAAGAGTCATTTCTGATAGTTTTCTCTATCAGACGTGGTTCCAGCCTATCCCGAATCGACGGACGGCTTTTGTAGACATTACGTGTATGGACCTCGTGATTCATATCACTTTTGGGCTCGTCAATTCGTGGCGACTTTGGTTGTCATGTAATTGTGAGGGTCTATCACTAGTCCTTAAGGTCTCGATCATCACAATCCGATTTAGGAAAATTTTGCAAATCACACGTTGGTTAAGTGGCATCACTCGCACTCCAATCGTATGACACTCGCTAGGCATTTCTTTGTCGTTCTTAGATCGGCCTTTTTGTGGTTCTAAATATGCCCTCGACAATCCTTATGGTCAAAGCACCATTTCCTATCCGAGTTGCCTAGGTTCATGTACCTCGTCTCACGTTAGGCTTTCCCTTTTGGTCAACCTACTCGAATTGATCAGATTCGAGCGGAATATGATTGAAATACATCTCTCGATTTGCTTCTCATTAATGAGTCTGAAATTGACTGGAAATCAGAATGTCACAATAGATACGCTGAGTTGTACACGAGACAGATAGTGAGGTGGCATGGAGTGCCTGTAACAATTAGCTCAGATAGAGATCCTGAGTTCACAGAGAACTTTTAGAAAAGCCTGCAAGATGTTATGGGAACCCGGCTACAATTTAGCAAGGCATACCATCCACAGACGAACGGATAATCGAAGAGGGGACGATTCAGATGCTTGAGGATATGCTGCGAGCATGCGTCATCGATTTTAAAGGTAGATGGGAAGATCAGCTACATTTGGTGGAATTCACGTACAATAATAGCTACCAGCAGAGCATCCAGATGGCACCATTTGAAGCACTTTTTGGAAGGGCCTGCAGAACCCCGATTTGCTGGGATGAGGTTGGAGAAAGAAGTATCATAGGCCTAGAGTTGGTAGAGCAATATGTGGAAGTGGTAAAGATAATTCAGGATAGACTGAAGACGGCACAGGGTCGTTAGAAGAGCTATACGGATAAGCGGCGTAAGCCTTTGGAGTTTCATGTGGGCGATCATGTCTTCCTCAAGGTGTCGTCGATGAGGGGATTATCATAATTTGAAAAGAAAGGAAAACTGAGCCTAAGGTACGTAGGTCCATTTGAAATTTTGGAGCGAATTGGAACCTTGGCCTATAGGCTTGCCTTACCGCCTAATCTATCCCAAGTACCTAATGTCTTCCACGTGTCAATGCTGCGGAAATATAAACCAGACTCGACACATGTGCTGGACTATGAGGTCATAGAGGTGGGCAATCGGGTATCCTACGTGGAGAAGTCGATCAAGATCGAAGATCGGAATGAGCAAATTCTCAGGAATAAGACGATTCTATTGGTCAAAGTTGTGAGGAAGCACCATGAAACCAAAGATGCCACGTGGGAAAATGAGTAGATGATGAGGCATCAACACCCCCATTTGTTTGAGTAATTAAGCTTGATGTAAAGTTCAGGGACGAAATTTTTGTAAGGGGGAAGAGTTATGACATTTTGATTTCCCAGTCATTTTTAGACTCATTAATGAGAAGTATATCTAGCAATGTATTTTAGTCATATCCAGCTCGAATCTGATCAATTTGAGTTGACTGACCAAAAGGGAAAGGCTAACACGAGACAAGGAACGTGGACCAAGGAAACTCGAAGAGGAAATGGCGCTTTGACCATAAGGATTGTCGAGAGGACATTTAGAACCACAAAAGGCCGATCTACGAATGATTAAGAAATGCATTGCTAGCGTTATACGATTGGAGCGCGGGTGATGCCACTTAACCAATGTATAATTTACAAAATTCTCCTAAATTGGACAGTGACGATCGAGACCATAGGAACTTGTGATAGACCCTCACAATTACATGACAACTAAAGTCGCCATGAATTGACGAGCCCTAAATGTGATATGAATCACAGGATCAATACGTGTAACGTCTGCAAAAGCCGCCCGTCGGTTCGGGATAGGCTAGAACCACGTCTGATAGAGAAAACGATCAGAAACGAGTCTTGAAAATTGAAAAGGGAGAATCAAGAATTTCAACGTCATATTTGGATCGGTCGTCACCTTACCGAAGAATATTGGAATGAGAAAAATGACGTTCCGGACGTCGGGGGTAAAATTACCATTTTGCCCCTCAAGACCTAGTCTTATTTATATAATTGGACGAGAGCATTTTGATCTTTTATACACCCCAAGGCTGCCGAAAAGTTGGATGAATCTTGGCCATTGGATTTGCTTGAATGACACTTGGAACATGTGTCAATAGATTAAGTAATGAGTGGTCATATCCACTTTTCCTAACTACCATTCAATCCTTTGAAGGAGGGCATTTTGGTCTTTTACACACCCCCAAGAGCCACCAAAAATTTGAAGAGACCTTGGCCATTGGATGAAGCTTGATTGACACTTAGGACGAGTGTCAATAGGTTAGGTAAAGAGTGGTCATGTCCACTTTTTCCCAACTTCCATTCAACTCATTGACTTTGAAGATGAATATAGCTCTCTTCTCTCTCTCTTGGCCAGCCATTTTTCCCCATTTCCATCGAGAACACCATCTTCTTCTTCTTCTTCTTTCTGCCGCTCGCCGACCGATTCTGTCCCTCCGGTTCGCTGCTGCCGACGGCTAATTTCGACCACCGCCCGGACTCCGGCCGACCACCCACCCCTAGCTTGACCTCTTGCCGACACCCTCGAAGTGGAAACGAGTCGTTTAACCCACCGTAGAGCTCCGAGTAGCCGATCTCCCACAAATCGACGGAAACCGTCACAACCTGAGGTAGGTAACGTTTCTGACCTCTTAGGACCTCGAAACTTTAGATTTTTGCAAGCAAATTTTATGGACATCTAGGGGACTCATAGAGTGATCTGTGGTAAAAAGTTAAGATTAATTTGATGGATTTTTGTCCCCAAATAGGTCTTGTGTTTGAAGGACAAGAACTGCCGGTTAGAGGACTAAAGGAAACCGGTGAGATTCAAGGTGTTTCCGGGGACGACTCGGCCCCAAATCTTCAGTGAGCCTCTTAAACCCTTAGATATACATGTTAACAAGTAGCTTAGTGAATAAATGATGGATTTGAAGTGATTTAAGGGCTAGAAAATCTCGGTATACACAAAATTGAAAATAGCCCGGTTCTGTTCCATGTAAACCGGAACTGTGGAGGCTGTTATTGGTTGGTTTTAAGTCTCAAATTCATCAATGGGACATGCTAAGATGTTGAGGATCATGTTAGTAAGGTTGGTGGTTCATGGATGGGTGAATTGGACAAGAGAAATTGACAATTGGTTGGAATTTTCTAGGTTGCGCGGTGGGTTTGTTCTCGGACCATTAAGACCAAATTGTTGAAGGCTTGAGGAAAGGATTTTTGTGGCATCAAGCTTAAGGTAAAGGAATCCTAAAACTATGATAGGAAGATTGGACTCAATTGGGCAAGTCAGGTGAAATTTAGATTGAATCGTGAGAGGCTTAATGGATTGATCTTTGTGTGTGCTAAAAGAGTATAGATGACTCAAATGTTTGACTATGCTTATGTATGAACTTTCAAGTATTATGCATCATGGTATTCTCGCTATCCAGATCCCGCTTTATATTTTGTACGGAGGAGTTTTATCTTTGTTGTTTCCGCGTGCTTTGTATATAGTATGTCTCTCGACTTATGTGTGGATCTTGGGACCACGAGAGATATCTTGAGTTGCTTGCAGGGAGTCGCGCGCTCGTGCTCGGGGCGCAGGGCGTGACAGTCTATGACCGAAGATTCGCAGTAGGATCATAACTGTGAATTTGAGAACGTACAAATAGATTTATGAGATGAGTCAAATGATTGAAAGGGATATCAGGGAAAGAGGCATTGCTTCTAGATCACAATTTATCCCTCTGAGAGATAATCGGCAGTTGAGAACAAGGCCGATAGTGAACAATCGACGATTTGTTCCTCCGATTTGCGGGGATATCGGCAAGCCGACAAACTAGTCCAACTGGAATTATCGTATCTGTGGGCGAAGTCATGGAAATGGACCTTGCCCAAAGCAGTTAAGACCATGTTATAGATGTGGTCAGTTGGGCCAGTAGGCGAAAAATTATCAAAGCCAAGCTCCAGTAAATCGAGGTCAAAGACAGAGACCACAGATTAGACTACTAGCTATGGCTCCACAGAACGACCAGAACCGACCACCTACTTAGGGAAGAATGTACGTTGTGGCATGTAGAGAGGCGGAGGAAGCGCCTGACGTGGTTATAAGTACGATTTATTTCTGTGACCAAGTTGCCTATGCCTTGTTTGATCCTGGTGCTTCACATTCCTTTCTATCTGCTTAGTTTGCTGATCTAGTGGGAGTAGAGTTGAAACCATTAAATGTGCTATTGCATGTTCCTACACCATTAAAGGAAAATGTTCTAGTTACGCTAGGCTGGGTGGATTGTAAAATAGTGATTGGTGGTAGCGAAGAAAGGATTGATTTGGCTGTGTTGCCAATGTATGATTTTGACGTGATTATCAGTATGGATTATTTGGTAAAGCAAAGGGTTGTAGTGGATTGTGGTAATAGGGTAATTCGATTTTACCCGGAAGGTCGCCCTAGTTTTGAATTTGCAAGAAGTTGGGGAGGAACCTCGATTCATTTGGTTTCGTTGCTTGAGGCGACCAAGTTGTTGAGCAAAGGATGTCGAGCTTATTTGGCTGTTGCGGTAGACACAACGGTTGAAGAAACAAAGCTAGATTGTATAGCGGCAGTACATGAGTTTCTTGATGTCTTTCCTAAGGAATTGCCAAGATTACCACATGAGAGAGAGATTGAGTTTGTGATAGAATTGGCACCTGGAACGGAGCCAATCTCAAATGCACCATATAGGATGTCCTTATCTGAGATAAAAGAATTAAAAGTACAAATGTGGGAACTACTGGATAAGAGATTTATTAGACCGAGCGCGTCGCCATGGAGAGCGCCGGTGTTGTTTGTGCGAAAGAATGATAGATCCTTGCATTTGTGTATAGATTACAGACAATTGAATTAAGTGACCATCAAGAACAAGTATCCATTGCCAAGGATAGATGATTTGTTTGATTAGCTGCAAGAAGCGTCTGTATTTTCTAAAATAGACTTGAGGACTAGTTATTATCAACTGAGGATAAAGAAGGAGTATATACCAAAGACTGCCTTTAGAACAAGATATGGTCATTACGAGTTTACGGTTATGTCTTTTGGTTTGACCAATGCCTCTGCTACATTCATGGATTTGATGCATTGAGTGTTTAAGGAGTACTTGAATCGGTTCGTCATTGTCTTTATAGACGATATATTGATTTATTCGAAGAGTAATGAGGAACATGAGGAACATCTGAGGGTAGTTTTGCAAACCCTGAGGGAGCATTCGCTTTACGTCAAATTTAGTAAATGTGAATTTTGGTTGAGTAAGGTAGCTTTTCTTGGTCATGTGATTTCTGGAGAAAGAATTTCAGTAGATCCTTTGAAGATTGAGGCAGTGATGAAATGGTCTAGACCTATGATGTTTACCAAGATTAGAAGTTTTCTAGGATTAGCAGATTATTATAGACGATTTGTAGAGAAGTTTTCGTCTATAGTTACTCCGTTGATGAGGCTAACGAAGAAGAACGTGAAGTTCGAATGGACTGATAAGTGTGAAAGCAGTTTCCAAGAACTTAAGCACCGATTGACAACCGCACCGGTGTTGATTATTCCTTTTGGACTTGGAGGTTATGAGATATATAACGATGCTTTACTAAAAGGTTTGGGGTGCGTGTTGATGAAATATGGAAAAGTGGTTGTTTATGCCTCACAACAATTGAGATCACATGAGATGAATTATCCGACGCATGATTTGGACTTAGCTGCCATCATCTTAGCTCTAAAGATCTAGAAACACTATTTTTGTGGTGAAAGATTTCAGATTTGCACAGATCATCAAAGTTTGAAGTATCTGTTTCCTCAGAAAGAATTGAATATGAAACAATGTTGATGGATGGAATTATTCAAGGACTATGATTGCGAGATTCTGTATCATCCTGGAAAAGCGAATAGAGTCGCGGATGCACTTAGTCGGAAATCAACTATTGCCTTTTTATTAGTTAAAGGATGGCTTTGGCTAGAGGAGTTGAGAGATTCTAAGTTTAAATTGGAATTTTACCTACTGTCAAGTTTGGTGGCAACCTTGAGGATTGAGCCTAAGATTCAGGAAAGAGTAAAGGTTTTGCAGTCTATGGACCCAGAGATTCAAAATATTCTCGTGATGGACGCAACAAAAAGGAATGTTGAGTTTCAAGTGTCTGAAGATGGAATTATAAAATTTCGCGGACATCTATATGTACCTGGTGATGACGAACTTAAAGAAATGATTTTGTCGGAAGCTCATAGGAGCAATTACAGTATCACCTAGATAGCACTAAGATGTATCAGAATTTGTGACAACACTACTAGTGGAACGGAATGAAGGTGGATGTAGCCAAGCATGTGGTGAAGTGTTTAACCTGTCAGCAGGTAAAAGCTCAGCATTACAAGCCTAGAGGATTGCTGTAACCTCTAGAAATTCCTGAATGGAAATCGAAACATGTGACGATGGATTTTGCAATGGATGAGTACATAGAGTTGTATATGTGTCAGATCGTGCGATTACATGGATTACCAGTTATGATCACGTCGGATCGAGATTCCAAGTTTACAGCAAACTTTTGGAAAAGTCTGCAGGAGGCTTTGGGAACGAGATTACAATTCAGTACAACATACCATCTCTAGACTAATGGATAGTCAATGAGGATAATTCAAACGCTGGAGGAAATGTTGCGAGCTTGTGTCATAGACTTCAAAGGTGGATGGGAGGACCAACTGCATTTGGTGGAGTTTGCGTATAATAACAGCTACCAACAAAGCATTGGTATGGCACTGTTTGAAGCACTTTATGGTCGAGCTTGCAGAACGCCTGTATGTTGGAATGAAGTTGGAGAAAGGGGTATAACAAGCCCATAATTAGTTGAACAGTCTAACGAGGCGATTAAAGTCATTAGAGAAAGGCTGAAAACGGCACAAAGTCGACAGAAGAGTTATGTGGATAAAAGACGCAAAGCATTAGAATTTCAAGGTGATGATCATGTTTTCCTGAAGATATCACCAATGCGTAGATTGTTTTGATTTGGGAAAAAGGGAAAACTAAGTCTGAGATACGTAGGTCCTTTTGAAATTTTAGAGCAAATTGAAACTTTGATCTACAGACTTGCTTTGCCGCAAAACTTATCGCTGTTACATAACGTATTTCATGTGAAATGTTGAAAAAGTATGAGCTAGACCCCGCTCATGTTTTGGATTTTGAAACCATCGAGGTTGATGACAAGGTGTCATATGTGGAAAAAGCCCATTAGAATCGAGGATCGAAAAGAACAAGTCTTAAGGAATAAGATGATTCCATTAGTCAAAGTGATTTGGGAGCATCGCGAGACTAAAGGAGCAACGTGGAAAAGCAAAGAAGTTATGAGACGTCAATACCCCCATTTATTTACTTAAGTTGGGTTTATTGTAAATTTCGAGAACGAAATTTCTGTAAGGGGGACGAATTGTGACATTCTGAATTTCCTGCCATTTTGAGGCTGTTGAATGTGAATGTACTTTTCGATGCAGTTTAGTTTTATCTCGCTCAGATCTGATTAATCTTGAGTAAACTAACCAAAAAGAGAAACGCTAACGCATGACAAGGTACGTGGACCTAGGAAACTCGAAAACGGAAATGACGTTTTGACCATAAGGATTGTCGAGGGAATATTTAGATCCAATAAGGTCATTCAAATAACGATTAAGGAATATAATATTAGCGTTATATGATTGGATCATGGGTGAAGCAGTTTAATCAATGTATAATTTGCAAATTTTCTTAAATCGAACTATGACGATTGAAGCCATCAAAGCTAGCGATGAACCCTTACAATTACATGACAACCAAAGCTGTCATAACTTGAGTTATCCTCAGTGTGATGAGAATCACAGAATTGATACGCATAACGTTTGCAAAAGCCACTTGTTAGTTCGAAACAAATTAGAATTACGATCGACGGACGAATGATTATGAAATGGAAGCCCAAAATTGACAATTGAAAATAGAGAATTCAATTCTGGATAGGAATTTGACAATGTTTCGCCAAGTGATAATTTGGAATTGGAAAAGTGAAGTTTGGACTGAAAGTGCAAAATTACCATTTTACCCCTCGACCATTTACCCTTGCCTTAAGAAATCATGAAGGAGAAATTGGTCATTCTCTCATACCCATATGGCTGCCAAAATTTCTATATACAAGGGTAAAAAGGATTGAGTCAAAGCTAATGTTGTATTATTGGACATTGCCACTTGTCAAGCAAGGAGACCCTCAAGCATTAATGACCTTACCTAACCATGTCTTATCAAATTAGCCTCAATAATATGTGTTAGACAAGTAGAATGAAGACCTCATTAGCTGTGTATACCACATCTCTCACATTCATTGCCTCTTCCTCTCCATTTTGCCAAAATCGAAACTGCCCAAAAAAACTAATTCTATCCCTTCTGTTCGGTGAGCTCGAACAGACCTACTCGATGGCCATTTGAGGTTCTTCGACTTCCAAAGGTAAGGTCTATGTGTCCTTGACAATTTTCAATTGGAATTTCTTCATTTGGATAAGTATTTTTATCGGTGTGAGTCCGAGACTAAAACTGGACAAAATCTGCGCGAACTGGGATAAGGCCACCGTATACCCTCTTAGAAATTCCGAATGACCTCAAATTTTCTAGGAGAGCTTCATAACACATAGTACTATATTCCGATGGTTTATAGCTGCAATTAGATGGTGTTAACTTTGGTTTTCATGGCTGAACATTAACGGTAAAATCTAGACAAATAATGACCGGCGTCTTTGGGGTGTCAACGACTACGAATCTCTTGGTGAGCCTTCTAAACTTGTAAATGAAGGTCTTGATATGTTATTTGTATAATGATTTAGGCTTGAGATTGAAGTATGACTCGATTGAGCAATTAGAACCCAAAATCGGTTCTGTTTAGATGATGTATACATGATGGCCGGTTATGTTTGGGGACTAAATGATGAATATTTGGACTTCAATTGACATATAATTACTTGTTAGATATCATGTGAGGTGTCAATGAGAAGTGTGAGAATTGGATTGGAGTTTAAAGGTGATTTAAGGACTAATTAGTGTATGAAACTTTGAGATGTACAATCTGCCCTTTAAATTGTAACATGAACCGAGTGTATAGAGGATTAATGGAGGTGTTGTCATGTATTCGACCAATTGATAAGGCATCTTGAGTTGCTTTTTGTTTGATGATCGAGAGAATGATTTATCGAAAGGGAAAGTCGATTGTCTCTAATCCGAAATCGAGTGTATTTTGACTCAAAATTGATGAACTTCCTAGGATGGCACGTGGTTCTCATTATGATTTTTGCTGATTAATCATTCTAAGTGGTTCCTAAACCCTTACTTGAAACCTAAGACGCTATTAGAAAGTTGCTTTGTGTAGCACGATTGTGTGATAAAAGCATGGTAATTGATAAATTGTTATTGAATTGGCTGTGGGCCCTGGTGATAACATCGCGACAGTGGGCCCTGGCGATGAGTAGTGATGGCATCGCGGCCGTGGGCCCTGGCGATACTTTAGCTTTGAGCCTTATGAAATTATATCTCGGTTTGGAGCCTTGGAGATACATCGCGGCCATGGGCCCTAGCGATACATCATGGCCATGGGCCCTAGCGATGACCAAATGTGATTTTAGCCTAATGTGTGAAGCTTGGATCTTATGGCGTGTGGTGTGTTTGATAATGATTTGATATGCCAATTGTTCTATGACAAATGATGTTGAATTGCCATATGTCATTGCTTGATGATTTCCTTGCATTATCTGCATTTTATTTTATCTGGTGGGACTAGTGGTTTAGTTTAGGTTAGGTTTCACTTGTTGGGATGCAAATCTCATCCCGTAGTGGGACATATTTTTCAGACCCGAAACCTTAGCCATGCTACCGATAAGACTGGGCGATCCAGAGGAAACGATCGTCTCTTTTGATGAATTTCCTGTAAAAAGGGGAATTGTTTACGTTTGGAAGAAAACGACAGTGTGGGTGGATGAAGGAAAGTCAGAACTGCAACCTCACCGTTTCGAGGCGTGGTATCATCGATTGGGAAATAACAACCTGATGGGTCCCCTGTTACTTGAGGAAGTCCCTATGGAGGTCGTGCCAAGCTGGTGCCACCCTTCCCATTTGGAAATTGAGGTGGGGAATCCAACGTCCGTGAAAGGATAAAAAAATATGCCCAAGAAGTCGAAGTCACCTCCTTTCGAATAGTACCAAAATTATATAGAAAGTTCTGCTGATAAATTAGAAGACCTTGAGGAGGAAATTGAGGAAGATACAAAGGATATTTTTGAGGAGGTTCCATCTGAGACCTTTTCAAATTATATTCCAGATGAAGACGAAGCTGAAGGAAGCAACGGTTCAAGCGATTCTTTAGGTTAGAGAGGTGCGATGGCCAAGTTAGGGGTGGGAACGAATTTTGGTGTGAGGCTTAAGTTAAGTTTTGAACTAGCCCTTTTTTTTTATATTAGCCTGAGTGCCAACCCAGTCTGGTTTGCGATTTTTGGCTAAGACATTTCCACTGTCGTTGTATGACTTCCATGTATGTTATGTTTATGTACATGCGTGTTTTCTTATGTCCCAAATTCCTTTTATGTTTAATTGTCAGGACGTTGTTATGTTTCGCTTGTGCATTTCATTGCACGTAGGTCGTGTGGTTCCTGGGATTTCATTAATGGCCACTGTAGTGGGATGCCACAGGCTACCGATGGTAAGCGGGGCTTGACAACAACAATGGTAGTTTTTTCTTAAGTTTCCCTACCCATTTACTTTTCTCTTTTTCATTCAAAGTTTTCATGACCCTTTTTACACTTGGGTATCGCATGATTAAAAAAAATCGAGCCATACACTCTTCCGATGCTCATACTCTAGTTCTTCATCCTTACTCATTTCTCACGACTCCCTTCAGTTCTAAAGTCCTCTTGTATCTTGCATACTCGAGTCAAATGCTCTTCTAGCGACCATATTCTAGTCGTTCAACCATATTAAGTTCTCATGGAACTTGAATCACTATGATTTCTCCTATGAATTGAAGACTTCATTCATCTACTCGAGTCTAGCAGTCTCAAGCTGCTCATCTCATCATCTATCACTAGCAAACAATCATCTAATGATTCTTAGGCAATTCTTAATTAATTGCCAATTATTCAGGGACCCCAAATCATCCTTGATCAACAACCATTCATCAAGTCAGTCTCAACGAGAAACTTCTCAATTAATAGCCAATTGCCAAACATGCCTCAACTAGGCCAACATCGAACAACCACTTAAGGCATCACTTCAATGAGTTAATCGCTCATACTTTAAGTCTAGAGACATCCACCACTCTAGAATGAATATAACAGACTATCTCAATTCCAGAAGACATCAATCCAATGCGATATAAACCCCACACGCCATCTATCTCTTAGTTAGACCTTGGCCATACAATAAGTGACGCTAACTACAAAACACGCTAAGCAGGCCAATCACAACTTCACTTTTCTTTTTCAAACGGCATCCACTGCCAAGCACAAAACTTTCAATCATGTCAACCACATGCGTCATTACAAATGCCATGCCACTTTCAAAAATTCACTTTGAGAATCAATCTCGTGCCATACATCTCTTAACCACAATTGGACTTAATTCGATACCTAGACTTTCTATTTCAATTTATGACTTGGATCATTCCTGCCTCACCGCCATCTTAGAAGCCTTGCAGGAAATGCTCCTTGTCCAAACCTTTTTGTCTCGGCGATCACTCCCCACCCTCATCGGACTTGGTCATTGTAGGTTGTCCAAATTCATACATCTATGGAGAAAGCCTCGTTCCACACGTCACACAACATGCTTTATTACGGTTTATAGATATCCCATCAACATTTCTCATACCAAACGATAATTTATTAAGCCCAATAATGATAAGATCATGTATATACCCTCATCAACTTTCATTTCATAGCCATAAACACATGCATAACATGTTTATCCTCACTACTTGTCATACCACAATCGCCTTCAAATCAATTCTTATCCATCAAAGATTTCTAATTCCATCAATGACCATCACACCTCATAAATTAATTTCCTATGTTCAACCATATAGCTCAAATCTAGTCGCTATTCAAGTCAAATCCATATGCATTTGATAACAATTGGTCTTTATTGCAAATATTCCTTATATGCTTCCTTTTATACACCTCATCTCATATCTCCAAGGTTGTCGATAGTTTTTGATAACTAAAATCATGAAGATATAACACAATTCAAACATGAATCCACAAATAACAGTCGTCTCTTTATAACTCATACTCCTCGAGTTGGGTCATTGACCAACCACAACCATAATCATATAATCCAGTCAACCCATCATTCATAAGCAATTCTCTACTATCCTCAACCACAATTACTACCTCAAAATCCAGGCATATGTCTCCTTAATTTCTACTTGCTTTCACTTGAACCTCAATCAGTACATCACTCAAGATCATCCATTAAATCGACACTGGGACCATTAAAATACCACACAAGTTCAACCCTATAATCCTCAAGATTCAGTGATTAATGCTTAATCCTAAAGGTCTCACTATCTAATTGTTCCCAAGTCATCACTACTTTTCACTCCAAACCTCAATCACATTGGATCGAGCTGACCTTACTCTGATACCAAATAAACGCGGGAATCACGTCCCAAGCCCGCGAAGCACGCGAACATTCCATCAGCCCGTTCTTCTTATTTCAATTTCTCAAGACCCTTCGACCAATCATCCTTAACGTTCTAAATGAAACAAGCACACAAAAGCGATAAAACTGCTTCATAAAAAGTCATTACGAGATAACTTAGGACAAGGGATACGTCTTCTCATGAACTCTCATTACAAAATCAGAGATTACGATTTTATCTTCCATACAACATGAAATTCTAAAAGTCACAAAAGAGTAAATCTATTTCCCTACAATTCCTTCTTCAAACCCCGATCTTTGGCAAACTTAGTGCTTCATCGCTTGGGACCTAAAAAAGTTAATCCCAACAGGATGAGATATAAATCTCAGCAAGTGAACCTTAAACCTAGACCAGACCGCTAGTCCCCCTAAACTACACAATGATGCAAAAGGGCTGAAACTCATCAAGTATTAGCATATGGCAATCAAACATCAAATGTCTCAAGATCATTGGCACAATAGACTCACAGTCAATCGTATCACACCCTATGAGACCCAAGCTTCATGCACAAGCATAGAATAAATTCACCATATCAAACTCATCATGTGATATCACAGTAACTCATCGTCAATGTCATATAAATCACGATATATTTCAAGGGCACGCTGGCCATAATATTTGCATCAGGACACTATAGCTGTGCAATGTCTGGGGCACAATAGCTAATACATTTGCATTAGGACATTATAGCCATGCAATACTCGGGGCACTATAACCAATACATTTGCATTAGGGTGTTATAGCCATCCAATATTCGGGCCACTATAGCCAATTCGATCTCTGGGGCAATATAGCCAATCATATCACATAGGCACTATAGCCATTTCAATTCACATAGGCACTATAGCCATTTTAACTCACATAGGCACTATAGCTATTTCAATTCACAAGGCTCAATAACCAAGTCATATCACAAGGGACATTGCCATAGCCAACATACATAGAGCAAAGCATAATCCCGCACTTTATGGCAATTAATCAATTCGTTAGTTCCCTTACCATTTCAAGCATTAATTCAGCTCATTCACCACTCAAGGCCTAAATGTCATAGGACTACTCAAAGTCACATGCCGATTAAATACACAACTCAATAATTTAGTCATTAAAATTGCAATCTCACATCATAACTAATGCACGTGGCTCAATCCACCACCATCCTATTCGGCCCTCATCAATTTGAACGTAATAAAATCACCAATTCATCAATTCATCAATCAAACTTATCTAGTAGTGTTACTTACCTTTAATCGAGCCAGCAATTTCAACTCAAATGACACTCCTAGGTCAGCAAGCCCACTGCCGAGCAGGGTACCCACGTCACGCATATGAAAATCACATCGAAACCTAATCATTTCACAATTCTATTGTGCCAAAATTTCGATAACATATCGATTGACATTCTAAGATGTCTTAACGATGATTTTATAACAAGACGACACCTCTGCAATCCCTCAATATTATCCGATTTGCACAAACCGAAACACGGGCAAAATTTGTCATCACAAAATCAATCCCAACAGCCCTTAATTCAAGTCTAAATTTCAATTCGTCACATAACCAGCTTACAATAACCTTAATCCACATGTCTAGGAAGCTCACTGAGAGTTTCAAAGTGAAATAACACCTTAAGGACTTTCAATCGGCTCGATTCACTTCGGCGTGTAGGTGGTCAGAATCTGCCTCCAAGGACTCACCTCAAATCAACCATGAAAACCTATCTTAACTCAACTAAAATTGTAATCCTAGCTGAGCCAACTCTAGTACTACGAGTGTAGAAGACTTCACCGAAAATTTAGAGCCATTTGAAGTCTCGAAACCCCCTAGAAATTGACCCTCTCCAAAATCGGGTTAGATTTTATCTCCTCTTGACCTTTGCCCATTCAAATGGACCTACGAAAAAAACGGTTGGGCCAAATCGAGTTTATAATATATCTCTAGAACCACAAGACAATAAGCTTTCAAATGGCAATGGTTTTGCTTCAATTCGATATTGGACAACAAAGTTATGGCTGGAACCGGGGATTGGTCGAAGTTGGACTCGAGCTGGTCAAGCAAGGTTTCTTGGCCGAGGAAGAAGAAAGGAAAGAGAGAGTGAGGAGGAGGAGATAGTGTCGCAACCCTCTTGAGAAATCTCGAGATATCCCTTCTTCTAGAAATCTTGGCGAGTTAATGGGCCGTCCCCAATCTGGTCGGATGCGAGCCTCTCCCAAGCTCTTTACCCAAGTCGCAATGGCGGTATACGTGGTCGACCTTTATTGCGGTCTGGTGACATGTGATACGTGTACATTTCAAGGAGTGGCCACCAATCGTTTTGTGGAGAGTACGATTGGGAGCTCTATCGAATAGTTAGGAGAATTCTATTCAATTCTACGGAAACTATAGAAATGGGATCGGGGACTTTTTTACGCCAACTGGCAAAGTTGATACCCTTTCAGCACCTAAGTCGAATGATTTATCTAACCTTAAGATTTTATACAGATGAGTGGGCCGCGAACCTTATATTTAAGAGTTCAAGCATGTAGGAGTGACTATCCTAACAAACACAATCAATAAAAGGAGTGCACAAATTAAGAATCCAATACATGAGGATAAATCACATTAAAGTAATGTGACGTCCTTAGTAAGGCCCTATTAGCCTAAAGAGATGTCAAGCAAGGCTTAGAAGTATTTTTGACAAATGGACAAATTCGTCATTTTAGATGAAAGAGGGAGTTAAAAGATGGTGGAAATATGACTGATCATCTAACCCATCTATTTCCTATTTTTCGAAAATTTTTAGAATTTTTCTGAAATTTTTGAAGCGATTTACCCCTTGAAGGGTAAAATCGTCATTACAGAAAGTGACGAGAAGTGAAAATCCCAAAAAGAAGGATTGATCGACCACCAGACTCAAATCATAATTTTGAGCAATTTTCGCAACTCAATTGAAATGAGGAAGACGATTTACCCTTTGAGGGGTAAATCGTCATTTTCAGAAAAAGAACAAGATTCAAAAACCTAAACATGAGAATTGATCACCTGACTGAACTCAATTATTATCTTGGCATTCTTCGACCTATCTCATATACCAAGCAGATGCGATTTACCCCTAAAAGGTAATACCGTCAATTTCTAAAAGAACGGATAAGAAATCCTAATAATAGGATTAAGCAGTTGTATGTGGTCATTCCTCAATTTTTGGAAATTTTTGGAACGTCTAGGAATTTTCTATAATTTTCCTACCTTTTTTGGGAATTTCTAGGATTTTCTAACATTTTTTTAGAATTTTTCTGATTTTTTTATTTTTTAAAAAAATATTTTTTTTTTATTTTTTTCAATGATTCGGACCAGGTCAACCTTACCCACTCGGGTCGAAACTCGACCAAACCCGGATCCGCGCTGCCTCAGCCTCAAAACAACACCTTTATGCATTTTCTCATTTTTTTTATTACTCGAATTTAATCCAACGGTCCTTATTAAACCACGTGGCTACTCCACGACCTTTGGATTAGTTGACCAAGACCTACGACTCAAATCAAAAGCCAACTACTCTTCGATCATCAGATTTGATTACTTAAATCTACGATCGCGATTAAAATCCAAGACTTGATCTGGTCTGTTCATCCTCACTAACCTAAACGACATCACTCAACCCTTAATATAAACGGCACCATTTCAGTTCATTTTGATTTTTTGATTATAAAACTATTTTCGGATATTCCTAATTTCTAGTCGGACGGCCATTAAAAATAGGACTCGATTAATCTAGGCCGTCCGATCTAAACTAACTCGACCTAACAAACTAACGGTCGAGCTGACTTGACATCCACGTGGACCAATGACAGATTGCCGCCTAAGATCGATGACTCTTTGACCAGACATGTCAACTTCATCTTCAGCCTCGCGACTGCAACTAAACAAACATCTATGAATCTCCGACGATGATCCAACAGTGAAACCTTGACGAAATTGCATGAGATCGACGCCAATCGACTCGCGATAATCTCTAGTTCGACATATCTAAAAATCAAAGCATTTCATCCACGGAGTCACGTGCATCATGCAGAGCGCCGAGTATGGCCATAGGAGTTCACTCATGCAAACTACGCAAAATCGAGATAATTCAAACACATAGTAGCACGGAAGAAGGTTCAGAACACTTACCTCGAGCTCCGATTGAGTTTGCACGGCCTAGATTTTGCTAGGTGAGATTCAATAGTACTCGACTATAGTAGAAAGTTTGGAGACTAGATTCGAAGTGTTAAAGCGAAACCGATGCAAAATGAATATGTGATGATGGTCAATGATGTCTAAAGAACAAAACGCACACACTAAATGCAAGAATAAACATAAGGCAGGTGAATCACCATTGATGCTCAATGAGGAGCTTGAAGTTCTGACTCACATGTTCTCGTGGTTTCAGGTGGCGCGGCCGACAGCGATCGCTTCCTAGAGCTTCAAGAAAGCTTCCAACGTTCTTCTTTGGCTTCGGTTTGGCCGGAGATGATGTAACCAGCGCTTTGCAGTCGAGCTCAAGTTATCGACGACAGGAGCCAGAGAACGAGCTATCTCTCGCTTATTCTCTCTTTCTCTCTCTCGATTGTGTTAATCTTGTACGACTGAATGAACCGACCCCCTTTCTCGAAAGCCCCTCAAAGGCTATATACCCCCTTTCATTTTTTAGTGCCCATTCGGGGGAGTGTATACCGGCTTGAATCGCACGTGAGGCTGCATGCTTTTAGGTCCAAACGGCGTCGAGAATGATAGGCTTTCCGTCCAACTCCATTTGGTTCTCCGGCAGGTTTAATCTCGCTCAAATTTGGCACGGATTTGAGCTGTTGTTTGAAAATATTGACTTTTAAAAGTCCCGCGAGCTTGACCAGCCCATTGCTTTCTATTCCAACGACATCGAATGGTGCTGCCGGAGTCAGTTGATAGGGAAGGGCGAGGGTGACATACGCCCACCATTGCTTGTCCGATTATCCACGGAACTTCATTTTGAGGATCAAAATTGGTCTGGGGACTGTTCATCCGCACGGGTGTCTGGAGAAGAAGACGATAGTGTAGCAGGCCGATTCAACCGATCTAACCGGGCGATCTGACCGGTCAAAACTTGTTCTAACTTGTTTTTCCAAAGTTAACCATAATTCGCGTGAACTTTTTACGAATTAAACCTCAGAATCGAACTTTGGGCATGAATATTATCTAAAAATATGATTTTGCCCAAAAGTTCATATCAATTTTCATAAAAGCCCCAAATTTGCCTTTAATTGCAATTCGGGAAATTATGAAATCGAAGGCTCAAATAGTCAAATTGGACCAAAAAACCTATGCCAATCGATTTAGAATGCCGAAAAACATTAGGTAGTGACTGCAATTGGCAAATATAACCCTTGAATTGGAAGTAATTTCAATTATGTCCAAATTTAAGGACTAAATTGCAATAAAATATGCAATTTTGTCAAATTCATGTAATTGAGCAATTTGTGCAAATAGCCAGGTTAAATTGCAATGGAGTACAATTAGATTGAATGTCAATATCCTAAAAATGTCAAAATTACAAATTAAAAGACTCAATTGATATTTTTTTATCAAATTCAATCATATGTGTAACAAAGGAACATATAAAATTAAACTTGAATTTGGAATTTTTATAAGGGTAAGAAGACAAAGAAACTAAAATAAAAATATTGACTATTTTTTCATATTTTTGTGACCTCAAATTCTATTTTTTTAAAATTTTTGGTTATTTTGTTATTTTCTAAAAATACCAAAAAATATAAAATATAAAAAAATTATTTTTGGTCAAAAATGGTTCCTTGGGCTTGGCCAAGACCACCAAAGTTGATTTTATAATTTTTCAACTTTTGATGGATTTTTTAATGAATTTTTAAAAATAAGACTGAAAAAGACTTGTCAAAAATCAGGTGTTAATAGCTGCCCCTCTTTGAGAGGAATCTCGCGAGAGGTTTCACGTAAAGACAGGTGACACTTGAGTCCAGATTGACTTTATTGGAAAAAAAAATGAATCCTAACATTTAATCTTTCTAATCCTAACATTTAATCTTTCTTGTCCTATTAATGAATGCTCTGCTCATTCCATTTTAGCTAATATGATAGAGAGAGAGATGTAGTAGAGATACCTACCTATTACTCACCTGACTAATGCTCGTGTGGCATACGCGATGTATGGCGGATTCAAGTAATTACCTAGGGACTCGTCTCTTGAGTGTCCTAGGGCAGTTAAACTCTAGCCTGTATGGTAGGTCAAAATAAAATGAGATTCCTAGCTAACAGGAACCTATGAATGATGCACCCGTTCTCTAGGAATTTTCAAAGGTTTTGATCTGTATAGTGGATCAAACCATGAATAGGATTCATTTCTATCAGAAACCTATGGATGACGCACCCGTGTTTTAAGGTTTTTCGGAAACTAGATTTCCTATCCACTAGAAACTTAAAGGTGACATATCTATTCTTTAGGGTTTTGTTGGAGACTAGGCTTCCTATCCATCAGGAACCTAAAGGTGACGCACCCCATTCTTTGGGGTTTGTCGGAGACTAGGCTTCCTATCCACCAAGAACCTAAAGGTGATGCACGCATTCTCTAGGGTTTGTCAGAAACTAGGCTTCCTATCCATCAGGAACCTAAATGTGACACACCAGTTCTTTGGGATTTGTCGGAGACTAGGCTGATCCACATATTTCCTCGCTCAGTTTCAACCACAAACTGATTCCATTCTAAGTTCACCAAGGCTTTAATTCCTTCAAACTCTTCATCGGCTACGCTCGACATTATCCCTAGGCTCATCATTTTGGCAAAACATAACCTTTTTCTTTCAGCCGACACTTCTCCCACTTTTGGATATGACGACCCGATTGCTAAAATGTTGGTTAGCTTAGGTATATTCACCTTCAGCTCAAGGTCGTTTTCTTCTTCATCTGCAAATGTTGCACCAATTGCTTGGTGATCAGGGAGTGGATTCTCTTGCACGTTTGGAGCCACATCATCGAATTTCAAAATTTGATTGTTAATGAGAGCCTGAACCTTCAGCTTAAGGGTGTAGCAATTATCTACATTGTGTCATCTTTCACCCATACGATAGCTGCAAGTCTGGCTTTTATCAAAATTAGAATATTTCGCCGGATTCACTCTGAGAGGTTCCTTTGCCACCAAGTGTTTCTCTAATAACATCGAGAGGAACTTGGATAACGATTTGGGAAGTTGAGAAAATTGCTTCTAGGGTTGCCTCTTCCTGGGCTCTTGCCCTTTAGACATCGACCACAACGATCCTCCTTTAGCCTGATTAGAATTAGCAAACACCTTAGGTTTTATGGGAATCCGGTACAAAGGCTATGTAACCTCCAGCCTCTCTTTCTTTTCTCGGGGATATTGCTTTCTCGTCGAAGTTTCATGCGAATTCTTTCTCTCAAAGGCCACTCTAATCTTTCAGCCACCTTTATCAAGTGCGTAAAAGTTTGGCATCCTGAGGTGTTCAATCTGTCGAAGTGCTCATATGAAAGTGCCTTCAAGAATAGATCAATCAAGTCATCTTTCGAGATCGGCAGTTTCACTTGAATGGTCAAAGTGCGCCATCTCTGGGCACATGTTCTGATTATTTCTCCTCTTTCTTTCACAGTTCATAACAGCTCTTCTCTTGTCAGGGCCGTAGCCATGTTAAACTTATACTATCTAAGGAAATCCTCAGCAAGATCCTCCCATCCATCATAATCATCAAGGTCTAACTCAACAAACCATGCTAGAGCAGCGCCCGCCCAACTCTCTTGAAATGTATTCATCAGCAGAGGAATGTAGTCAGAATAATGCGCCATTTTACACAAATAATATTTGAGGTGAGCACGTGAATAGCCTGTCCCATTGTATTTTCTAACAAAGTCCGGCTCTTTGTAATCCCGAGGAGTCTCTACTTTGACGAAATGAGATATCTTATCAAAACGGGCTAGCTCATAGCCTTGGCTACTCAAGCACTCCTTAATTTTGGCTATCCTCTTAGCCTCAAATTTAGTTTTCACTACCTGTTTTCTTTTCTCCTTCTTATCGAGGTTAATGACAACAGGAGGTATCTTCTGTTGTGACTGGACATTTGGCGCATGAATGTCCTCTATGACATGTTGGGCATTTTCAGCTGTTCCTTTGTCAGTCTTATTGAGTATTGAGAATTGACCTGAGTCGTTTAGGTTAAGTACTGCTGTCTCCCTTACTTGGGAGGCTTCCACATTGCCTTAATTTCAGCCATAATAGTCATCTGGATCTCCATTATGCCCACTTGTGGAATCAACTCCTATTGTTCCATTCTCATCTTAAGTCAAGTACAGAAATGATGTCTTGGTAATTTCGTGATTAGAGAGTACCTATTTATTTACATGTCCATCGAAGTTCTAATACACGGGGCTTTTTAGGAGTGGTCGATTCTAGGACATTCTCAAAGCTTAAGGGTCTAAACCGAACACTTTAATAGAGTTAGTGGACCTTAGAATCGCTTTGTTACACTGAATCACGAGCTCTGCCTTAAGCTAGTCATGATATTATCATTGAGATATCTAAGGTTGGTATTATTTTCTATCCTAATACCTTGCTGGGTATCGAAAGAGAACGAAGGACAAGCATTCATGTTAGCATGTCAATGAGTGGCCGATCGAGATGCCAATGTCTAATGTCTGTATTGACACTGTATACATGATGCTTGCTTTCCTTGGTCAATGATGCATGTTACTCCATGGTTATTGGAAATGATTGACACCCTGAGCTGAGTACGGGGAGTGCCAAGAATTGTGGATGTTCCTAAGCATATGCGGGAAACACCCTGAGCCATGTGCAGGAGATGTACCTATGCCATGTGTGGGAGTTGTTCCTAAACTATGTGCGGGAGCACCATGAAGAATAGAAATTCTTGAGCCATACACGGAAACAATCCTGAGCCATGTGCAGGAGACATACCAGAGCTATGTGAGGGAATTGTTTCCGAGTTATGTGCGGGTGACGATAGAGCCCTGCAATTATTCATTGTCGAGTTGCATTGTTATGAATCTGAATTTGTTATGACATGTTAAATAAATGAATGACATGGAGTTATGTGATGCTAATAAGTAAGTAGACCTTCATGGTTGGAATTGCTCCGTTATGATCTGGAATATATTCTGAAGCATTACATGAGTTAGATTGAACTTGTGGGGTTGTCCATGAAGTGCAAATGGCCTCCTTACCTGTTGATCTTCTTGCATGATATGTCACTTGAAGAGCGAACTTAGGCTCCTAGCCAATAATTATGTCTAATTGATTAAATAAAACCTGGCTAGGTAGTAGAGTCAGAATATTTCTTGTTGAGCTAATGAGCTCGCCATTATATTACTCACCATATTTCATGTCGCTGGATGTGGTGTCCTACCCTGGTCGACAATCAAGGAGGACCGAAGGTTTAGGATGCTCAAGATCATATGATGGAAAGATGATATGACGCTTGATGAGTTCATACGATGCCTATAGCATGAACCATACGACTTGTCAATTTACACGACTCTCTATATATGGTATTAACGAGTGCGGCATACAGTTAGATTATCGAATGTTGGTCGCAGCTTGTTATGGACCAATGCTCCTTACGAAATGCCTACTTGAGGTATTGGGTTTACCGCTTGTAATTGTCGTCGCCGAAGGAAAAGGGCGATGCCTAATTCGCCAGATGACACTGCTAACGAAGCTGTAGTGTGGATCTTACCATTTGTTGTGGATCATCTTAAATAAATGAATGATATGTGATATGAATCGTTCATGGGTTACTACAAATCTGGTATAGGGCGAATGGAGTAGGAAGACAGAAGCTCATATTCGCTTGTGTTCGAGTTATCACTGCATGGTGTGTGTGATACTTTGATAAATATATTTAGTGGATTTGAATAATGATGTGTTTTGTCACAAGTGATTGAATTACTTGATGGTCAAGTCGATTTGATATGATTGTTATGTTATAATCATTTTGCATTACGTATGGCGTCATGGAAAGTAAGTTGTCTGTGATTGATTGATAGGGTATTCTGGACGAATCAACGCTCTAGCCGGGCTTAGGCGTTGGTTCACTGATATTATATCTCACCCCTTCGTGGGAACATTTTTCAGGTCCAAAGTGATGAAGTTTGTAGGCTTGGAGTTATTGGTTCTTTTGGAGTAGATTGACGTGACCTTATCTCGCATCGTAGTATGAGGTCGATTAGTGTGTTATCCCGTTTAAGTTAAGATGTATCTGTAAATGAATTGATGTTTTGATCTGATATGTATCCTATTATTCTATCTCTATTTCTTTCCTTCTCAGGAAGTATTATACGTTTAAGCTTGCGTAATAAACTATCATGGGTCAATAGCGAACCTAGGACGTTATCCTTATGAACTAAGAGACGATTTGACTCGGATGCCGCGTACTCGGGATTTAGAGCTTAACAAATAGTTCTTGTTATTAAATAGAACTTGTGTTCTATGCTACATTGTCTAATTCTATGTTGTTGATGACAAAAAAGGGGAGAAGTTGGCTCTATATTTTATTTTTACAAGATTATATACGCAAGTCAAGGAATTTTGCGATTAAGTTCTACATTTATTATTCTTCTCAGGCGTCGGATAACACTTAGTGATATTCTTCAGTTTATTTATTATTATTATTATTATTATTTTGATAATTTAATTTTGTATAAACTTTCCAAGAGACTAGGTATAAATATGAAGCCGAACACAATAATCATGAACCAATAATGGCATCAAGTGTGCCAAAATAGATTTAATGGTAAATTGACTGCAAGATATCAATGCGACAAAGTGAATCTAACCTAGTGGCCAGAGTCGGCCGAATGCTAGTAGAACGGCCAAACAAACGACCCCAAAAGCAGCAATACCAGCCCTAGAAATGAACTGGCCAAGAGGAAATAGTTAGAAACACGACTAAATAGGCGGCCTAAAACAAGTAGAAGAACCAAACAAAAGTGACCAGATGAAGTTTGCCACAACAACAACAAATCTAAGCTAATTCTTTACGAATAAAGCATTGAGTAAGCAACACCAAGGTCAGCTGATAGGCAGTATACCAATCTGTCAAAATCTTGGCAGAACCGAGAAGGATAACTTCTCACGAAATGTGATGAAACCTGTGCAAAAAAAACTAAAAAAGAAGGACAAAACATGGCCATATGGGGATCGAATGAGGCCAAATACATGACTAGAAATAGCAATAAAAAGTAAAGAAAAGGAGTCGAGTTGACAGCCAAAAAGGCGCCAAGTAGTCAACTTGTGGTGATGTACCAATCCGCCAAGAACTGGGCAGCATGAATTGGTAAAATGTCCAGCCAAAAAAGGGGAAACTTATGCAATCCAATCAAAAGCAGAAGGGACAAGGGCTAAACAAGTAGCCAAGAAGAATGACGGCATATATAGATAAGGAGCCAAGTAATTGGCCAACAAAGTAACCAGACCAGTCGACCTAAATAGGACCAATCCGAGGCGCAGCAATTCTGGATAGTAACAAGTTTGAGCAGCAACAAATCTAGGCCGTAGATAAGAACAACAACATACCAATAATAGCCAAACAGTCTGCCCCAAAAAATAAAAGAAAGTAACAAGATCTTAGGCCAAACAAGTGGCTAAAGGAGGGATTTGACTAGGTTTGCAATCCACCGACCAAATCAAAGTAAGACTAGCTGCCAAGAACCACTAAAAATCAGCACCACGAACAGCTGGTCAGCCAACCAAATAGCCAAATAAGTCATAAAAAAATAGACAAGATAGAAGTCAACTTATTTTCCTTAAAGGGTACCGAACAGGGAGGCAGCAGCAGATCTGTCTAGCAGCATAATGGTAGCACAATTTGTGACAGTCATAGGCATAAAAACATAATAGCGATCTAGTATTGGAGCCTCTAAAAAACATCTAAACCTGTCTCCTGTAAGTCAAACATGAAGAAGGTCACAGCCACAAAATGAAACAATGAAGCAGCCGGCTATGGTACATCCATATCCTACTACTATCAAGGGGCAACAGGCGTAAAGGAACCGATGTAACATGACTAAAGAACAATGGCCAAAACCATGGCCTAAAGGAAAAGGAAAAGCTACCCATAAAATAGCAACTAATTAGAGTTGTGTTGATCCTCAAATATGGTGGCCGAGAGCCTCTATTTTCTCTATAAGCTTCTATTGCGTGGACAGTCTTGAATGTGTCCAAACAAGAGGACTCTGTCTTTAATCTTCTTAGTAAGATATAACATGATAACCGGTATGAAGACATTTTTACCTCGGAAAAGTATGTTATTCCTTTCGCTCCAAATAATGTGGCATAATGCGCCAAGGAAAAACTTTACAATTTGATGAGCAAATGATCGGCCACCCATATGTTGTTTGGCTCATCTATAAAATCATCCTAGGCTCGGTTTTACCAAGACAAGTTACAATTAGAAGCCCATGTAGAGGCAAGGCTCCCGGTGATCGAGCAACCAAAAAATAAGTGGTCAATGGAATCTGGTCTAAATCGACGAAAAGCACAACACCATTCTCAAATTGACGGTTCTGAAGTAGTCGTACTTGGGTAGGTAAGTGATTATGCGAAGCTAACCACATAAGAAAGGCATCTCTTGGGGGCAAAGGCCTTATCCCATATGAATGAATGCCAATGCACTAGCTATTTTTTGGGTCTCGACGAGTTCCAAGATGACGCTAACGAAAAGGCTCCGGAAGAGTGACCTATCCAAGTGAGCTTGTCATCTTTATTCTCTACAAAATGAGGGCGCTAGATCCATCCAAGATAAAACCGTGTCTAGCATAGTAGAGGACGGCCAATCCGAGTAGAAAAAATCTCGAACTGTTGCCAATGATCAAACCAGAATGACATCGAATGCCCATTGCCAATAATCCATCTATAGAGATGAAAGAAATCTGACCTAAGGTCCAAAATCTTCTTCCATGCCTAAGAACATAAAGTAGGTTTGCTAACTACCCAAAAGTTTTTGTTCTTGAGGAAGGTTGAGTGAATCCACTTGCACGAAATTGACTATTTATCTGTGATGAGAATCCATATATGCATCAAGGTCATCGCCTTGTTGCAATCCACTAATCTATGAATCCCTAAGCCTCCTTCATCCTTAGGTAAGCAAATGTATGACCAGGAGACTTTAGGCTCTCCAACACCTGAGTCGGGGCCTTTCCAACGGAATTATCTAAGGATTTGTTCAATCCTATTCATAACGGACTTTGGAAGAGTGAAAAAAGTAGCCCAATATACGTGTATAGAATGTAAAATCGATTTCAAGAGCTGCAACTGTCCAACATAAGATAGAAATCTCTGGGTTCAAGACCGGGCTCTAGTAGTAATGGCGTTTACTAGGGCATCACAATCAGCTTTGCAGATTCTGGAGGAAATAACAGGTACTCCTAAATATCAAAAAGGAAGAGTATCTTCTTAGAAATATAGACACTGTTGAATCTGATCCTGTAAGAAAGCTGAACCACCCGAGAGAAAAAGTTCACTCGGGTGAAAATCCATCAGCAAATAGAAGTGCATCATCAGCAAAGAATAAGTGTGAAACTCAGCTATGTTTGCATCTCAAGAAAAATTGAAGGCGAGTAAAGTAGTCTCGGACTTAGGATTGTGGACACTTAATTTTTACTAGTATTTTTTAGTCTTATTTGTGAAAATTGATAAAATAAAATCCATAAAAAGTCAAAAAATTACAAAATCAACTTTGGTGGTATTGGCCAAGTTCAAGGAACCATTTTGACTAAAAAAATAATTTTTCATATTTTTCACATTTTTCAATATTTTTAGAAAATAGGAAAATACTTGAAAATTCAAGAAAAATAGCATTTGAGGTCACAAAAATATCAAAAAATAGTCAATATTTTTATTTTAATTCCCTTGTATTTTTGGCCTCATAAAAAGTCCAAATCTAAGTTCAATTTTACATGTTTCTTTGTTACACATATGATTGAATTTGGTAAAAAAAAAATATCAACCGAGTCTTTTAATTTGCAATTTCGGCATTTTTAGGATCTTGACATTCAATTTGATTGCCCCTCATTGTAATTTAGGCCAATTATTTGTACAAATTGCTCAATTACATGAATTGGACAAAATTGCATGCTTTATTGCAATTTAGTCCTTGAATTTAGGCATAATTGAAATTACTTTCAATTCAAGGGCTACCTTTGCCAATTGAATCCACTGTCCAATGTATTTCATCATTATGAGTCGATTGGCATCGGTGCTTTGGTTCAATTTGACCGTTTAAGCCTATAATTTCACAAATTTTCGTATTGAAATTAAGGACAAATTTTGGATTTTTATAGAAATTGACATGAACTTTTGGGAAATATCATATTTTTAGACAATATTCATGTACTAAGTTCGATTTTGACATTTAATTGCAAAAATTATCTACCAATTTGGGTTAATTTTTAAAATTTCAAGTCGAAACTGGTTCAGACTGGTCAGACTGCCCAATCAGACCGGTCGAATCAGTCCGCTACAGTATCGTCTTCTTCCTCAAGCTTCTGCGTAGATGAACAGTCCTTGAGTTGATTTTGATTCTCAAATAAAAGATCAATTCGCGGACAATCGGACAAGCAATGGTAGCTGTATTGTCGCTCATACCCTTCCCTATCGATTGACACCGACAACACCACTCAACATCACCGGAGTAAGGAGTAATCGGCTGGTCAACCTTCGGAGCTGTAAAAAGTCAACAAAAGAAAACACGGCACAAATCTAAGATAAATTCACGCGATATTAAACCTGCCGGAGAACCAAACGAAGTTGGACGGAATGCCCATCATCTCCGACGCCATTTGGACTTAAAAGCACGTGGTCTAACGTGCAATTGAAGCCGGTATACACTTCATTGTTCGGCGCCAAATTTTAAGAGCGATATATAGCCTTTAGGAGAATGTTCAGTTGATGGGTTGGTTCATTCTGTTTCCAGAAGAGAACGGAATAGAGAGAGAGAGAGAAGAGAGAGAGAAAGGGAGCTTGCCTTCCATCGCCATTGTCGAAGGCTTGAGCTTGAATTTGCAGAGCACCGGTTAGGCCTTCTCAGGCCAAACCAAAGCTTCTAAAGGTCGTCAGGAGGTCGCTTGGATTGAGAGGAATCGATTGCTGCCGGGCGTGCCACTTGAAACCACAAGAACAGGTGTGTTGAATATTCAAACTTTCATATTGTGCATCAATGGTGAATTTTGTATTTGATCGTCTTTCTTTGATTTTTTGTGGGCGTTTTGTTCCCCAAGCATCACTAACCATCATCTCATCTCTATTTTGCATCAGTCTTACTTTAAAACTTCGAATAGAATCTCCAAACCTTACGCGATAAGCCAAGAACTGTTCAAACTTGCCTAGCCCAATCTAGGTCGTGCGAGCTCGAGGTAAGTATCCTGAACCTTTTATGATACTTCTGTGTCGATGAATCGACTCGAAATGCCATGAATTGTGTGATTTGAGTAGTTGTATATGTACTAGTTCGAGCTTGCTTGTACTCGATTCTGTGGAAGAAATCGTTTGATCTTACAATATGTTGTGTGCGACGATGAGACGAGTTGATTGGCACTGGTTTTGTGTAATTCCGTTGAGGTTTCACCGTTAGATCATCGTTGGAAGTTCTTGGCCATCCGTTTAGGCGTCGTCGGGAGGTTGAAGATGAGCTGTCATGGCTGGTCAAAGAGTCAAAGTCCTAGGTGTTCATTCATCATTGGTCCACGTGTTCACCTAGTCAGCATGGCCGTTAAGGTCTGTTATTCGAATAAATGAGTCAGATGGTTCTAATAAATCGAGTCTAAATTTTAGTGGTTGTCTGATTGGTAATTAGGAATATTCAAAATTGATTTTATAATCGGAAATTCAAAACTGTTCGAAACGGTGTCGTTTAGGTTAGTAGTCATGCGACGTCATTTAGACAAATGAGGATGGACGGTCCAAATCGAGTTTCAACTTTAATCTTGACTATAGGTTTAAGTAATCAGATCTGACGGCTGAGGCGTAGTCGGCTTTTGATCTGAGCCATAGGTTTTAGTCAAATGATCCTAAGGCCATAGAATAGCCACGTGGTTCCTTAAGAGCCATCGGAATAAATCCAAATAATCAGAAAATAAAAAAACGAGAAACGGCGTTGTTTCGGTGTATTGGCTACGCGAGTCCGAGTCTAGGCCGGGTATCCGATTTGAGTGGGTCGGGTCGACCCGGTCCGAATAATTTTTTTATAATAAAAATCAGAAAATGATTTTTAAATAATAAAAAAATCATAAAAATCCTAGAAATTTCTAAAAAAATGTTAGAAAATAATAGAAAATCCAAAAAAATTGTAGGAAAATTACGGAAAATTCCTAGACATTCCTAAAATTTCCAAAAGTTGAGGAATGACTACAGACAACTGGTCATTCCAATTTTTGAAATTTCTTATCTGTTCATCCGAGAATTGACAATATTACCCTTTGGGAGTAAATTGCCTTTGCCTTGTAAGCGAGATAAGTCGATAATGGCAAAATAAGAATTAAGGACGATTATGCGATCAATTCTTGTGTTTGGGCTTTCGAATCTTATCCCTTTTTTCTGAAATGACGATTCTACCCTTCTAAGGGTAAATCGTATTTCCTATTCCAATTGAGTCGTGAAAATTACTCAAAATCAGGATTTTGATCAAGAGGTAGACCAATCCTTATGTTTGAGATTTTCACTTCTCATCACTTTTTCAAATGACGATTTTACCTCTCATAGGGTAAATCGCTTCCAAAATTCTAGAAAAATTCTGAAATTTCTCAAAAAATAGGAAATAAATTGATTTGGTGACCAATCCTATTTCCACCATCTTTTGACTCCATATTTCATTTATAATGACAAATCTGCCCTTCTTGGACAAATTATCCAAAAATTTTCAAAATTACGATTTTGTTCCTCAAGGGCAAATCATGTCAAAAATATTCAGGAGCCTTGATTGACTTTCTCTAGGCTAATATAGCATTATTAGGGATACTACGTTGCTTTCATGTGATTTATCCGTACGTATTGGATCATTGATTTGCGCACTTTCATTTCATTGATTGTGAGTGCTAGGGTAGTCACTCTTATCTGCATGAACTCCTAGTCTTAGGGTTCGCACCTTATTCATCTACGTGAAATCTTAAGGTTAGATAAATCATTCAACTTAGGAACCGAAAGGGCGTCAACTCTGACAGTTGGCATAACAAAGTCCTAGATCTCATTTCTCTGATTTTCGCATAATTGAATAGAATGCTCTCAATTATTTGATAGGATTTTCAATCATACCCTCTATAGAACGATTGGTGGCGACTCCTTGGAATGTACACGTATCACATGTCACCAGACCACACCGAAGGTTGACCACATATATTGCCGTTGCAACTTGGGTAACGGACCTTGGGAGAGGCCCACGTCCAATCGAGAGTGGATGCCCATTAACCTACCTTGAGAGCGTGGGTCGCAACAAATTGGCGACTCCACTAGGGACTTATTCCAATCCAGAATCTTTGGTTAGGAATTTTAGAGGACTTGAGTCGATTAAAAAGTTGATTGGTTTATCTAACCTTGTTTTTTGCAGATACTCTCGAAGGTGAGGTATGTATCCTAACTATTATGTTAGATATTTTTGCAGATTGGAGAAATAAGGGGTGGAGTGTTTGTTGACATCTTTCCTACAGGTTGGAGTTGGAATTGTATGTTTATTTTTATGCATATATTGAAGCGGTGATTGGTACGAATTGATGTGCATGATCTTGCATGGTGATGATCACGACACATTTCATACACTGGCGGTCAAACCCCGACTGCAACCACCTTTAGGTTATCTTAGATAGGGAAATTATACGAAAGAATCTCGTGTTTGATGGCACTTGAGACTTTTGTGTTCGTTCCCGCTCACGATCCAAATTGGTGATATCTAGCCCTCTTGGATGGGCACCCTTAGGGAGGAATCTATCATATTTGGATCGTGGAAGACTGAGCTATAGGTTCCTCACTTGATTTTATTTTTAAAGTGTATTCCCCACTTGTCTCATGCGCATGTCTGTGGAAGGTTAGTATACCTAAAACTACCCATTATTACCGGATAATACTTCATGTTCACTAAGATTTTGGTTGGTAAGGCATTTACTTTCGATGTATTTCCTTACTCCCTATTTTATAGTATGTTCGTGTGTTGCATATCGTTCATGTCTACATGCATTGCATACGTTCTGAAATCATTCTAGTGACTAATTAAAATAACGATGATAGGGGATAGGATGTCGCTTTTTCCTAAAAATTTGATGGAGTTGGTAGCCTTCGAGTATCTAAGAAAACTCACTCATCCTGGGCTGAACACGAGGCTGCATTTTACTAGGTTTGTACATGGCCGAGAGCTGATTGGATGTAAGCTAGGATATGCTGAAAACTGTCAGGGTAGTTACTATGTAGATAACCTTAGGTTTAAGTAGCAGGCGGACGACATGTTCAAACACTATCTAGAGATGAAAAGGCAATGTCGTGACAGCTTAGCTAGAGAAGCATATACCCGTCGAAGAGAGGAACATCAAACCAGGGAGAACCAACCGGTGATCTCTCTTTAGGAAAAAAAAAAGACGCCTTGCAACCAAGACAAAATCAAGATGCATCATACTAAAAAAGACCAAACTCAAGAAGACCCCTGAGGTCATTATACCATGGACTAGGGAATGGCCGGAAGAGCTAAAGCATCTCAACCAACCCACTAAAGACCATCCTTCACATTCTGAGGAACTTCTCAACCAGGAAAAAAGTCTTGATTACCGAATTGTGTCCTGAAGAGGGACCAAATAAAGATGCCATCAAAAAGGAAATCTTGATCGACTATAACCCAGAGAAAGAATAAATCTTAGGGGAAGGATAGCTTAGATCCCACATTCCAGGGGCCTTTTATGGCTTTCTTGTTTTAAAATAAACTCGATTGGTGTCTCACCCCCTTTTTGACACCCCTCTTGATCTATCATGGTATATCCTTTTTGTAATGAGGAATTTCATCTGCTATACTCACAATTGATGTTTTGACTAATGGAATGTGGCGTTGTTATTTCCTTTAGTCACTAAGATGATTCTGACTAATTGCATAATTCACTTTTTTGAAATTCAAATTAGACCTTGAGTCAGGTTCTTATGCTTGAAAGGAATTCTAATTTTCATTTCATTAACTAGAATATGCAATTAAATAAATCCATGGATATTTCATGAAATTTGCATAATCATGTTTAAAAGTAATCTTTGGCGATTGATTTCTCAAAATCATTTGTATATTTTAGACTTGATGGGAAAGAATGATATCCAAGTGTTCAAAGTCCTTCAAACTGAGCTCATAGCCTGGTGGGATAGCATGGGTGAAGCCAGCTAGAAATACGCCAGATTGCGACTAGGATATCTATTGGACTTGCTAAAGATTAAATATTCACTTGCCTTTATCCAAGCCATGGCACTCTATTGGGATCCAACCACCGCGACGTTCTGCATGGAATGATTGGAAGTTACCCCTAACCTTGAGCAATATAGCGCCGCCAATGGAGTTGAGTTTACCAACTTGTTAGTCCAACCTCCTATAGAGTTTGAGCCTTTGAGTCAACTAGTTGAATTCCTGAATATAAATCTCAACGAAATCAAAGTAGACGCCAAAAGCAAATTCTGGGCGAATTTCCTTATCCTTCCTTGTAGAAAGGCTTTCCAACCTCCCTACCAGTAAAGGAACTAAGTCTGGTAGAGCTTTCGTCTTGGCATTGTTTAGCTTTTTCCTATTTCCGATCTCATTTGTAACTTTTGACCCTATCATGGCTATAGTAGCCTAACAAGTCCTTTTTGGGTGGGATTACTCGAACCTTATTCTTGCTGAAACCTTCCTCTCCCTCAACCGTTTTGGAAAAAATAAGAAATGGATTTTTAGAACTTCTGGTGGCCTCCTGTACTCGTGGTTCACATCCCATGTAAAATAATTTCATATCCATATGGGTTTCACTGAGATTAGCTCTAAGACCCATCCTCTTAGAACTTTCGTCAAAACCCATACACATATTCCTAAATTCAACTTCAAAGAATAGAAAGAATTTCTTAGAGCTTTAAAGGCAGAACAACTCGGATGGCGGCTTAGATTACCAACTTTAGGTAAAGTCAAGGTCACACGCAATTGTGAAGATCCAATCCCCTTATTAGGATTCACAGGCGCTACTGCATATTATCCAAGAGGGGTCATGCGACAATATGAGGCATTGCAAGAGGTTCCTTCATCGCCACAACCAGATATCTTCTCATTTGACGTGCCGAAAGAAATCCTTACAAGAGAGAAGAAAAAGCAATTCGAAGGTAAGGTGGAGTCCAACATACGCGCTTTAAAAGACTCTCGAATGGAAGACGTAGAATGGCCAGATGATATGACTCCCGAGATGGATACTCACAAAGCTTCTACATAATATATTCGACGCTTTGAGGCGACCAGACGCAGTTTCGTCGAACTTTAGCTACCCGAATACATTGTGCCATACGTGTCTGGAGTGGAGTCGTATATACTTGAAGACATGGGATCGCCATCATATTCAGGATATGAGGATTCCCAGAATGAGGGATTTGATCTTTGCTGGAATGATGAGGGTGCCTTAGACCTTAAGCACCGTAGACTTGGATAGACTATTTTGTCAAGTGTAAAGCATGTGAACATTATAATGTTTTCTTGATATTTGGATACTCATTTGTATTAAATGTTACTTTTAACACATGTGTATAAGTATAAGCATGTTTTATCGATGCATCAAAACTATTGCCAAAGATTGCGCTTCCTTTAATTTCATTAATTCTCTTGGCAAATGATTGAAAGAACTGCTCATGCAAGACAAAGACTAGCAAGGTAGTCCTTTTTCTCGTTAATCAATAGAAAACATGCAATTGAAGGAATCTTGTACTTTTCTTATTTGTTCTAAAGAGACGCTTGTTATTTTCAAATAAACAGGTATTCTCCAATCATGGAATTACCAAGATATCATTTCCGTACTCGACTTAAGACGAGGATGGAACAAGAAGAACTAACTTTTCGAGTGGGCATGTTAGAGACTTAGATGACCACCATGACCACTATGATGGCTGAAATTAAGGCTATGCTGGAAGCCTCCCAAACTAGACAAACGACGGTGCCTAACCTGAACGACTCGGATCAATCCTCAATACCCAATGCGACTGACAAAGAGGCAATTGAAAGTGTTCAGCATGTCGTAGAGGATATTCGTGCACCAAATGCCCAGTCACAACCAAAGGTACCTCCTGTTGTCATCAACCTTGAGAAAGAAGAGAAAGGAAAGCAAGCTGGGAAAACTGAAGCCGAGGCTAAGAGAATAGTCAAGATTGAAGAGTGCTTGAGCAGTTAGGGTTATGAGTTAGCACGTTTCAACAAGATACCATCGTTTGCTAAAGTGGAGACTCCTCCGCACCATAAAGAGCTGGACTTTGTGAGAAAATATAATGGGACAGGCTGTCCACGTGCTCACCTCAAATACTATCAGCGTAAGATGGCGCACTATTCTTACTATATTCCCCTTCTGATGAATACATCCCAAGAAAGTCTGGCTGGCACTGCTTTAGCTTAGTTTATTGAGTTAGACTTGAATGATTATGACGGATGGAAGGACCTTACTGAAGATTTCTTCAGGCAGTATAAGTTTAACATGGCTACGGCCCCGATAAGGGAAGATCTGTTGTGAACGGTGAAAGGGAGAAGCGAAACAATCAGAACATATACTTAGAGATGGCGAGCGAGCCTTGGCAACTCAAGTGAAACCGCCGATCTCGAAAGATAACTTGATTAACCTATTCTTGAAGGCACTTCCCTATGAGTGCTTTGATAGACTAAAAACTTCAGGATGTCAAACTTTTGCACACTTGATAAAGGTGTCTGAAAGATTAGAGTGGGCTTTGAGAGAAAGAAGGCCACGTGAAACTTCAACAAGAAAGCAATATCCCCCAAAGAAAGAAAGAAAGACTGGAGTTGATATAGCCTTTGTGCCAGACTCCAATAAATACAAGGTGATCACTAATTCCAATCAGGCAAGAGGAGGATCATTATGGTTGGTGTCTAAAGGATAAGAGTCTAGGAAGAGACAACACTCCAAAGCAATTCTCTCAACTTCCCAAGTCGTTGTCTAAATTACCCCCGATGTTGTTAGAGTAGCACTTGGTGGCAAATAAACCTCCTAGAACAAATCCAGTAAAATATCCTGGTTTCGATGAAAGCCAGACTTGCACTTATCATATGGGTGAAAAAGCAATTAATGTTGATAATTGCTACATCCTTAAGCCGAATGTTTAAGCTTTCATTGACAATCAAATTTTGAAATTTGATGATGTAGCTCCAAATGTGCAAGAAAATCCACTGCTTAACTATCAGGCAGTTGCTACAATATTTGATGAAGAGAAAAGGAACCATCTGGAGTTGAAGGTGAATGTACCTAAATTAACCAACATTCCGACAATCGCATCATCATACCCAAAAGAGGGAGAAGTATCGGCTGAAAGAAAGAAGCTATTCATTGCTAAGATGATGAGCTTGGGGATAATGTCAAGTGTCGCTGATAAAGAATTTGAAGGGATTAAAGCCTCGGTGAACTTAGAATGGAACCAATTTGTAGTTAAAACCGAGCAAGGAAGTATGTAGAATGTCCAACATGAAAGTTTGGTAGGAGACATAAAACTGATTACCGAATCAGAAGAAGAGTTTTATGAAGATGAATTGAAAGCTACCAAGGGAAGTCTGGCTAATCGTAGATTTGTAACAGAAGCACTAGGAAGAGGCGAGATTATAGATAATCTAGGCGAGGATTCGGGTGGGTACAATTTCAAAGTGAAGTACTCCGCTCCCCCTAGTTTCTTTCAGAGAATGGAGGATATTATACCGGATGGATGGGGAGGTATGGATGATCCTATTCAATCAGAAATCTGGGAGGCGGTAATAGAACCTTTAACAAAAAACCTAAATCATCACTCAACCAAGTGATATCGGGACATTTCCTACGCATAGAGGAACAAGTAGATGATCTCTTGAGAGAGATAGAAGATGTGTCATTTAGATTGACATTGTCCTCAAACGATAGATAACGAACTTGACACAGAACAATACATTAGGATGGAGAAAATAATAGCCCAGTGGCGATGCCTGACTGAACTGTTCGAAAGAGTAACAAGACATATGAAACTTACAATATCAGCTGAGTCAAGTGACGTTAACAAATATCACCAGTTAGAATGCGAAAACTTCCCAGAACACTTTGGTGATACTGTGGCAATGATTGAAACTGCCACGACTATAGTGATGAAACTGGATGAGCTTGACAGCTTGGGCCAAGAAGAGGATTGTTTGGTGAAGCCGGTGGTAATTCACCCACCAAGAGATGAATCCGACGACGAATCTGAACCAAAGATACCCCACCTAACGACAGTAACCATACAAGTCCCGCTGGTTGAGATTTACGACTTTAAGGCAGTTCATTGGGACTATGGAACGGGTGAAGTAGATGCCGTGATGAGATCCAGACGATTTTGCGCCCCAAGGGAAGGCGAATCTAAGAAGAAAGAGGTATCAAAAGAGGATGCAGAAAAACTCCTATCTATCGTCAAGACCAGCAAATTTGAGATGATAGAACAGTTAAGAAAAATGTCAGCCTAGATATCTCTATTGGATTTGTTCATCGATTCAGAAAAATATAAGGATGCGCTGCTAAAGATGCTAAATGAAGTGCATGTTCCTAAGACCATCAAAGATGTACAGTTGGGAGATTTTGTGGGGGCTATCCTTTTTAAGGATCATTTGAGCTTCTTAGACGAAGATTTCCCCATGGAGGGGAAGGGGACACAACAAGGCCTTTTATATCACTACACACTGTAATGGAAAGATAGTGCCACACGTGCTAATTGACAACGAATCATCTTTTAACATTTGCACATTGGCTACATTGAGAAATTTAGGCGTTAAAGAGGAAATGATTTGAACTTCCAAAGCAGCTGTTAGAGTCTTTGATGGGATGAGGAAGACAGTGGCAAGCAAGATCGAGCTGGATGTGTTCATAGGCCCAAACAAATTTTCTATAAACTTTCAAGTGATGGATCTGTCGAACGCATTTGGATTCCTGTTAGGGAGACCATGGATCCGTATCACTGGGGCCGTACCTTCGAGTTTACATCAGAAAGTACGATTTGTGATTGATGAGAATGTAATTAATATCCATGGGGAAGTTAACCTCCTTTCATATCAGAATAGCGTTATCCCCTACATTGAACCTGAAATTAAGCAAGAAGCTAGCTATCATTCCTTAGGGCTGGTGTCACTAATCCACACTCTTGTGGGAGCGAAACTGAAGGTTTCGTTTGTCTTTGAAGCTAACCTTTTACCAGCTAAGATATTGTTAGCATATGGGTTCAACCAGGAAAAGGTCTTGGCAAACATGGTCAAGGGATCAGCACTCCTCTACAGTTAAAATCCAACGAGCATAAAATAGGCTTGGGGTATCGTAACACTCGTATTGGTTATTTCACCTCTAAGACAACAGGCCAAGGCCGGGCAAGAGCCGTGGACGCCAACGAAACCAAACGGATTCCTTCATTGGTTCTTCAACTTGGAAATGCAATTCTAAGATGTTCAGCAGTCCTTTAAACGTTTATTTCAACAAAGACTTGAAGTGGCTGTCAAAAGAAAGGATAACTCCGTTAGCGGAACCAAATCTCGCAAACCATTTTCTAGGAGATGACTCTGTGAACGTCATCATAGAGTGGCTTGATGATGAAGCCACTACTCCCGAGTAAAGAGACTTCTCCCTTGCTTTTAATACTGCACTTAAATTCCTACATTTCTTTGCACTTTTCATTTTTTGTTGTTTGAAGTAAGTGTAAGAAAACGCCTTTGGATCTCCGATCGTTGGTCCAAACAACGTAGCTTGTAATGTGATCCATTTTTTCATTTAATAAAACACACAAGTTTTGTTAATGACATATGGGACTACAAATCAACCCAATGATGATACTCGCCTTCCATTTGGGAAGCTTGATGCCTAATTTTCCATATGATTCCAGATTTTCAAAAGATTTTCGAGGGACAAAGATGTTTGAGGATATGAGACTAGTTCCATTTATGCATGCACTTATTTTGAAATCTCTTTTGAAAATATTTTTCATACTCATGCATCGCATTTTCATGTGAAATAGAGAGTAACCATTCTCATACCTTTTCAGGCATATTATCTCAAACATGCATGCTAGGTTATGATGCGAACCGAACCAGCAATGTGCTTACTCTTGCGATATTGAGGAAGATGCAGATGAGGATTACACAGTTATTCGTAGAGATTGGAGTGCCTTTGAAAATTCGACGCCTCCCACTTTAGAAGAACCAATAGTCATCAATTTGGGTAGTGATGCAAATGTCAAAGAAGTCAAGATAGGTGAACATTTGTCTCGAGCTAAAAGGCTCAGATTTACTGAATCACTTAAAGAGTATCAGGATGTCTTTGCATGGTCGTACGCCATTATGCCGAATTTGGATCCAAGAATTGTGGAGCATGCGTGACCCATGGATCCCAGTGTTAAATTGGTGAGACAAGGCAGCCGACAGATGAAAGCTGAGTTAGAAGATTGAATTAAAGAAGTGATGAAACTTCTTACAGTGGGCTTTATTGAAGCTATCCCTTATTCAGATTGGATTGCAAATATAGTCCCCGTCATGACGAAAGATGGCAAAGTTCGGATTTGTGTAGATTATCGGGACTTGAATAGAGCAAGCCCGGAGGATGATTTCCCATTTCCCCACATTGATGTGCTAGTTAATAGTACAACAGGGTACAAACTATTCTCATTCATGTATGGATTCTCAGGATATAACCAGATCTTCATGAAATAGGAGGACAAGTCAAAGACCGCGTTTACCACCCCTTAGGGAATTTTTTGTTATAAAGTGATGCCATTTGGACTAAAGAATGTTGGGGCAACTTATCAGAAGGCAATGGTCACCTCATTTCATGATATGATTCATAAAGAAATCGAAGTATATGTCGACGACATGATCGCCAAGTCCAAAAAGGGACAAGATCACATTCAAGTGCTAAGGAAACTGTTTGACCGATTGCGAAAATACAAGTTGAGGTTGAACCCTAATAAATGTGTGTTTGGGGCGAAATCTGGGAAACTTCTTGGATTCATGGTCAGTAGCAGGGGCATTGAAATTGACCCTTCGAAAATCCAAGCTATTTGTGACCTAGCAACTCCCTCAACAGTGAAAGAAGTAAGAAGTCTTCTTGGGAGATTAAACTACATCACCAGATTTATCAATCAATTATCGAACGTGGCTAAACCAATTTTCAAACTACTCAAGAAGGGTGCAAAGTGACTTGGGATACAGAATGCAGTTAGGCATTTCAAAAGATCAAAACTTTTCTAGCCACTCTACCAGTACTTATGCCACTCATTCCAGGTCACCCCTTGACCTTATACTTGACTATACATCAAGAGTCTTTAAGAGCCTTACTTACTCAAACAAGCCCTATGGATGGTAAAGAAAGAGCCATCTACTACCTGAATAAGAAATTTACTTCATCTGAAGCAAATTATGTGCCTGTTGAGAGGGCTTGTGTAGCAGTAATGTGGGTACTTAGCAGATTGAGACAATATACCCTACACCACCACATGCATCTGGTAACAGAAAATGACCCTATCAAATATCTCTTGGAGAAACCCGCCTTGATAGTGAAGTTGGCAAAATGGCAAGTGTTGTCGATAATTTGATATCAAAAACTCTCCACAAAAGTCTGTGAAGGGAAGAGCAATAGCTGATATATTGGCATGAGAGGCTACCCTTTGCCTTAATGGCATATCGGACTTCGATCAGGACTTCTACTAGGGCAACTCCTTATGCCCTGGTATACAAAATGGAAGTTGTCCTACCGATATAGATTGAAGTTCCATCTTTGAGGATATTGTCAGAAGTTAAACTCTCCAAGGCAGAGTGGATCAAACACAGATATGAACAGCTAAATCTAATAGACGAGAAGCATCTTAGAGCGATCTGTCATGGCCAGAGCTACCAGAAGAGGGTAGCTAAGTCATTTAATTGGAAAGTTAAACTCAGAAGTTACGAGGTGGATGACCTGGTGATAAGGAGGACTTTGCCAAATGCTGTTCATCCGGGAGGCAAGTTTACCCTGAATTATGAAGGCCCTTATGTTGTCAAGAAAGTCCTTGTGAAAGGAACATTAATTCTTGTAAATTCTGAAGGAGAAGAATTTGGATATCCTGTAAACTCAGTTGCTGTGAAGAAGTATCATCCTTGAAATGAAATCGGATGATGATCACATGACTTTCTTCAAGACGATTCGAGCCACCTTAGCAGCCGTTACATAGACATATCATGCATCCATGCATAAATAGCATGTGTTATGTTTTGCAGGATTCCGAAGAATGGACTCAGAATTAAACCTGTTTAGACGGAACCAAGAACAGAATAATCCCTGATACGAAGAACCAGGTAAAATGTATCTATTCCATCAAGCGTCAAAACGTCTTTCACTCACTGGAATTCTTATTCTCTTCATACAGGGATGTCCAATGAAGGTGGAATGCAGCAATGGCGAAATACCGTAAAATTTCTCACTTTCTCGGAAAAAAGAAAAAGTCAAAGGTGGACGTGCATTTGGTCGAACTTATGAACGAATCATGCTTCTAACGATTGTTGCACACATGTTAGGGTTTGAGATTATCCAAACATGGCTAAAGCATACATGGTGCGTCATTAATTCCATGTGAGATGAAATGTCTGGAGAAAAACAGGTTGATTTTTCCAAAACAAAGTTGTTTAGGCTATCCAGCAGGAATGTTTCTTTAGATAAGAGGTAAGCCTAATCTAAACATGTCATATACACATCAGAGAGATGAGAGGAGTGTAAGGATAGAAAAGCCTGAACCCAGGGATGTAAGGGCTATTCGCATCAATTATATGGATTGGGATGACGAAGGCATTCATTCTTCTCAAAAAACACTACAGGCGATCATTGATAAACCTATTGAGCGGTGGTCTTCATTTCTTAACCTCGTCAAGAATCACCGCACATTGGGATCATATAGAAGCAGTCCAGCAGCATGAAAGATAAATGGTTAAAAATCTTTTTGCTCGAACTAACATCAATCTTCGTGTGTTGATATGCGTTAATTCAAGCATCATAGGATGACGAAGGGACGTTCATTTCTCTATCATATACACTTATACGCATTACATAGCCAATTTGAGCCTACATATTCGTTTCATGTACCCTCATTGATTATCATTGCACAGCACCAAGACGAAGGTGGTAAAGACACTCGCAAACAGAGACGTTTAAGAAATAGGAGCTACATGAAACTTTCAAAGAAAAATGTTCAGACAGGATGAGACTCAAGTCACATACCTTACATGATCATAAAAATCCTAGTTCCTAGAAAAAGAAAAGGAAAAGGCGGAATCGAAAAAGAGAAAAAGCCAAATCTCTATGCATTAAAAAAGAAGAAGAGACAAAAACCCAACAAGAGCAAGGCTGATCCTCACCAGAAGGCTGAAAAATCATAAGACTGATTTTGGGACACCAAGGGATTACTAGATACTTCCCCCCCAACAACTTCTAAAGTAAATAAGAATCCTCAGAAACTGTGTAGCGAAAGGGAACCCTCCAAATGGAATCATAGCCAACTGCCAAAAGATATAGAAGGTCTTTCAAAGATTAGACCTATCCTCAAGAAGACTAAAGATGTTCTTTAAGGAATCGTCGACCAAAGACAAAACAGAAGATTGATCGGCAATGATCACTGATGTCAAACCCTTCACGATTCTAGGCAAAAAAATAAACCTTTTTTCGATCCCCAATTCTATTGACATTACAACCCTTTACAATTTTTTCTGACTAAGACGCCTAGGTTAATGTGTACCTTAGCTTAAAGAGGTACAAGCAAGATTATTTCTTTCTCATTTTTGCAAGGTTTTTGATTTGTAAACCCAGAGCAGATGAAGAAAACTTTCATTCGAAAGGCCTGACTCAGAAAGTGAGTCTCCCTTGAAAACTATGTCCAAGCCTAACATTATGCTCCCATAAATCCCACATGATTGATCGAATTATATGCACTACGAATAGTCTTGAAGACCCAGGTACAAGTTCGTAGGAAATTCGAGTGCTTTCTTCATAAAAAGCCAAAGTCAAAGAATCGGTGAGAAACCCTTTTAGATGAAAACATTCTAATAGAATGTTTAAAAGCAAGCTTTGTTGGAAACTTCAAAATGTTTGATCCAGGATTTTCCTTACAAGGATTTTTGGTCATCATTGCATGCTTTAAGATGTCTTGGATAACCTCCTGCATCATATGTCGTTTTGCATAATTACATAGGTCAAAGTAAAAGCTTTCCTTGCATTATAACTATCATTGTCTCGAGGTAACTGATATCTCTTCGACGAGAAACGAACTTTAGGTTAAACTTCCATGAGACTCACGGCAGCCTTGAGTCAAAGAAGAATACCTTGCTCAAGAAGAAAGAGCATCAGAGTCATCTTTTATGTGAGGTTTCAGATTTGAGCTCTCTATAGGATTCTTGGAGTCTCCAAATCCCAAAATAGCATCTCGCTTGTCAAAAGGATAATTTTTTAGATTATCTTCCTATGAGATTTCAGGTAATCCCTAAATCTCAGAAAAATCTTGTTAACAAAAGTTTTGTAGGTTTGAACTTTCTGCAAGATACTTGGGATCTCAAAATCCCATAATGACACCTTGCATGTCGAGAAGACAATCTTTAAAATCAGCTTTCTGTAAGGCTCTAGGTAACCCCTAAACCCCAAAATAGCTCTAGGTAACCCCTAACCCCTAAACCAGCTTTCTGTTAGACTATCTTGATTCCTTAAGGTGTAAGATCAACTTAGTCTCTAACAAACCCTAAAGAATGGGCGTGTCACCTAATGGATGGGAAGTCTAGTATCCGACAAACCCTAAAGAACGGGTGTGTCACCTTTAGGTTCATGGTGGATGGGAAACCTAGTCCCTGACAAACTCTAAAGAATAGGTGCATCACATTTAGATTCCTGGTGGATGGGAAGCTTAGTATCCGACAAGCCCTAAAGAACGGATGGGTTACCTTTAGGTCTCTAGTGGATGGGAAGCCTAGTATCCAACAAATCCTACAGAACGGGTGCGTCACCTTTAGGTCTCTAGAAGATGGGAAGCCTAGTATTCGACAAACTCTAAAAAACGGGTGCATCACCTTTAGATTCTTGGTAGATGGGAAGCCTAGTATCCGACAAACCCTAAAGAATAGATGCGTCATCCATAGGTTCCTGATGAAAAGGAGTCCTATTCAAGGTCTAATCCTCCACACGGATCGAAACTTATGACAAACCCCTAAAGAACGGGTACGTCACCCCTAGGTTCTTGTCATATAGGAATCTCATTTTGGTTTGGCCTACCATACGGGCTAGAACTCAACTACCCTAGGATACTCAAGAGACGAGTCCCTAGGTATCTACTTGAATTCGCCATACACTATGCATGTCACACGAGCATCAAGTTGGTAAGTAACGGGTGAGTATCTTTACTCCATCTCTCTTTCTCGTATCAACATAAATAGAATGAGCAAAGCGTTCACCAGTAGGACAAAAAAGATTGAATGTCAAGATTCATTTTTCTTTTCCTTAGTCGAGTCGGTCAAGCATCACTAGTCTTTGAGTGAAACTTCTCACGAGATTACTCTCAAAGAGAGGCAGCTATTGACACTTGATTTTTTACTAGTATTTTTCAATTGTATTTGTGAAAATTCATAAAAAAAAATCTATAAAAAGTCAAAAAATTATAAAATCAACTTTGGTGGCCTTGGCCAAGCTCAAGGAATTATTTTTGACTAGAAAATAATTTTTCACATATTTCACATTTTTCAGTACTTTTAGAAAATAGGAAAATACTTGAAAATTCAAAAAAAAGAGCATTTGAGATCACAAAAATATGAACATATAGTCAATATTTTTCTTTTAATTCCCTTATATTTTTTACCTCATAAAAAGTCCAAATTCAAGTTCAATTTTATGTGTTCCTGTCTTACACATATGATTGAATTTGGTAAAAAAAAATGTCAATTGAGTCTTTTAATTTGCAATTTCAGTATCTTGACATTCAATCTAATTGTCCCTCATTGCAATTTAGCCCAATTTTTTGTACAAATTACTCAATTGCATGAATTGGGCAAAATTGCATGCTTTATTGCAATTTAGTCCTTGAATTTGGTCATAATTGAAATTACTTTCAATTCAAGGGCTATCTTTGCCAAATGAACCCACTGCCCAATGTATTTCATCATTCTGAGTCAATTGGCATCGGTGTTTTGATCCAATTTGACCGTTTGATTCTTCAATTTCTCAAATTTTCGAATTGAAATTAATGACAAATTTGAGATTTTTATAAAAATTGACATAAACTTTTGGGAAAAATCATATTTTTAGACAATACTCATATCCTAAGTTCGATTATGAGATTTAATTGCAAAAATTCCCCGTCAATTTGGGTTAATTTTAAAAATTTCAGGTCAGAACCGGTTCAGACTGGTCAGACCGACTGGTCAAACCAATCGAACCAATCCGCTATAGTATCGTCTTCTTCCTCATGCTTCTGTGCAGATAAATAGTCCTTGAGTTGATTTTGGTCCTCAAATAGGAGACTAATTCACAAACAATCAGACAAGCAATGGTGACCGTATTGTCGCCCATACCCTTCCCTGTCGATTGGCACCGACGACACCACTTGACATCGCTGGAGTAAGGAGTAATCAGCTGGTCAAGCTTCGAAGCTATAAAAAGTCAACAAAAGCAAACACATCTCAAATCCTTGATAAATTCGCACAAGATTAAACCTGCCAGAGAACCAAACGGAGTTGGACGGAATGTCCATCATCTCTGACGCCGTTTGGACTCAAAAGCACGTGGCCTCACGTGCAATTGAATCCGGCATACACTTCATCATTCGGCGCCAAATTTTAAGAGTGTTATATAGCCTTTGGGAGGACGTTCGGTTGAGGGGTTGGTTCATTCTGTTTCACGAAGAGAACGGAATAGAGAGAGAGAAGAGAGAGAGAAAAGGATCTCCCCTTCCACTGCTATTGTCGAAGGCTTAAGCTCAAATTTGCAGAGCATCGATTGGGCCTTCTCAGGCCAAACCAAAGCTTCTAAAGGTCGTCAGGAGGTCGCCTGGACTGAGAGGAAGCAATCGCTGCCGACCGTGCCACCTGAAACCACAAGAACAGGTTAGTTCAATCTTTAAACTTCCATACTATGCATCAATGGTGGATTTTGTATTCGATCGACTTTCTTCGATTTTATGTGGGCATTTTGTTCCCCAAGCATCACTGACCATCATCGCATCTCCATTTTGCATCGGTCTTACTTTAAAACTTCTAATCAAGTCTCCAAACCTTCCACCATAAGCCAAGAACTATTCAAACTTGCCTAGCCCAATCTAAGTCGTGCGAGCTCGATCGGAGCTCGAGGTAAGTATCCTGATTCGAGCTTGCTTGTACTCGATTGGAGTAGTTGTATATGTACTGGTTCGAGCTTGCTTGTACTCGATTTTATGGATGAAATCGTTTGATTTTATGATATGTTGTGTGCGACGATGAGACGAGTTGATTGACCTTGGTTTTGTGTAATTCCGTTGAGGTTTCCCTGTTAGATCGTCGCTGGAAGTTCTCAGCCGTCCATTTAGGCGTCGTCGAGAGGTTGAAGATGAAGCTGACGTGGTTGGTCAAAGAGTCAAAGTCCTAGGTGTTCGTTCATCATTAGTCCATGTGTTCGCCTAGTCAGCATGGCCGTTAAGGTCTATTATTCGAATAAATGAATCGGATGGTTCAGATAAATCGAGTCTAAATTTTAGAGGTCGTCCGATTGGTAATTAGGAATATTGGAAATTGGTTTTATATTTGAAAATTCAAAACAGTTCGAAATGGTGTCGTTTAGGTTAATAGTCAGGCGACGTCATTTAGACAAATGAGGATGGACGGTCCAGATCAAATCTCGACTTTAATCTTGACCGTGGGTTTAAGTAATTAGATTTGACGGCAGAGGCGTAGTCGGCTTTTGATCTGAGCCATAGGTTTTAGTCAAATGATCCTAAGGCAATAGAATAGCCACGTGTTCCTCAAGAGCCGTCGTATTAAATCAAAATAATCAGAAAATAAAAAAACGAGAAACAGCGTCGTTTCGATGTGTAGGCTATGCAGGTCCAGGTCTGGGCCAGGTATCCGATCCGAGTGGGTCGGGTCGACCCGGTCCGAATCATTTTTTTATAATAAAAATCAAAAAATAATTTTTAAATAATAAAAAAATCAAAAAAATACTAGAAAATTTTAAAAAATGTTAGAAAATACTAGAAAACCCAAAAAAATGTAGGAAAATTATGGAAAACTCCTAGACATTCTAGAAATTCCCAAAAGTTGAGCAATGACCACAGATAACTGGTCAATCTTATTTTTGAGATTTCTAATCCGTTCATCCAAGAATTGACGCTATTACTATTTGAGCGTAAATCGCCTCTGTCTTGTAAGCGAGATAGGTCGATAATATCAAGATAAGAATTAGAGTCGATTAGGCGATCAATTCTTGTGCTTGGGCTTTCGTATCTTGTCACTTTTTTCTGAAATGATGATTATACCCTTCTAAGGGTAAATCGTCTTTCCTATTCCAATCGAGTCGTGAAAATTGCTCAAAATCAGGATTTGAGTCAAGAGATAGACCAATCCTTCTATTTGAAATTTTTACTTCTCATCACTTTTTCAAATGACGATTTTACCCCTCATAGGGTAAATCGTTTCCAAAATTCCAAAAAAATTCTGAAAATTCTCGAAAAATAGGAAATGGATTGATTTGGTGACCAATACTATTTCCACCATCATTTAACTCCATATTTCATCTCTAATGACAAATCTGCCCGTCTTGGCAAATTGTCCCAAAATTCTTCAAAATTACGATTTTGCCCCTCAAGAGTAAATCATGTCAAAAATATTCAAGAGCTTAGATTGACATTTCTCTAGGCTAATAAAGCCTTATTAGGGATGTCACGTTGCTTTCATATGATTTAATCTCAAGTATTAGATCTTTGATTTGTGCACTTTCATTTCATTGATTGTGAGTGCTAAGGTGGTCACTCTCATCTGCATGAACTCCTAGTCTTAGGGTTCGTATCTTATTCATCTGCATGAAATCTTAGGGTTAGATAAATCATTCAACTTAGGTGCCGAAAGGGTGTCAACTCTGACAGTTGGCCTAACAAAGTCTCCGATCCCATTTTTCTGATTTTCGCAGAATTGAATTAAATGCTCTCAACTATTCGATAGGGTTTTCAATCGTACCCTCCATAGAACGATTGGTGGTGACTCCTTGGCATGTACACGTGTCACGTATCACATATCACCAGACCACACCGAAGGTCGACCACGTATACCGCAATTGCGACTTGGGTAACAGGCCTTGAGAGAGGCTCGTGTCCAACAGAGAGTGGACGGCCCATTAGCCCGCCTCGAGAGAGCAGGTCACGACAAGGATGCCAGAAAAACTTCTATAACCAAAGCGAAGAGATATGAAGATAACGGATCACCCTATTGGATGCCTCTAGTACTCGAGAAGAAACCTTGAATTTCTCCATTAATTGCCACAGAGAACTTAGGAGTGGAGACACATTCCACGATAAGTTTAACAATGAAATCTGAGAATCAAAAAGCTTTCAATGTCGCCTTAAGGAACCCCCAATCCACCGTGTCATAAGCTTTACGAAAGTCAACCTTACTAGCACATTTGGGAAGATATGGCTCATGATGAAAGTCCGCAAATAACTCTTGAGCAAGCATTATATTGTCACTAATCCGCCTACCTCTAACAAAGAAGTTTGAGAGTGGAAATGATGTATGGCGATATAGATGCTACTCTGTTGGCCAGTATCTTAGTGATGCATTTGTAAATCATATTACAACATGCAATAGGTCAAAAGTCACCCAAAGCCATGGCATTAGGAGTCTTCGGCACAAGTGATAAAATGGCAGCCTTCGTCTTTTTTAGGAGGCTACCATTTGTGAACAAGTCCTGGATTGCCATAATAACTGAAGGTCCAACGACATCCCACAACGAGATAAAGACTTCAACACTAAAGCCATTAGGTCTGGGAGCTTTAGCTTTAACTAAAGAGAAGATAGTGGTTCGAATTTCCTCCGTGATAGTCCGGGATAATGCCTCCACTTGCTTGTCATCTAAATTGCGAGAAAGATATCCACATATCTCAGGAATTCCAAGCCTAGTAGATGAAGGATCACCGTTGACCAACGTCTTAAAGTGGCCGACTATATGGTCCCGAACTTGATTAGGTTCAGTCAAAAGATTCCCACCCAAATACAACACCGAGAGGATGCGATTGTGAAGTCTCCTCTTATTGACGAAGTGATGGAAAAATCTAGTGTTCATATCAACTTCCTTGAGCTATCTGATTCTTGATTTTTATTTATATAAAGACTCCTCTTGGAGTCTTAGAGTAGAGAAGGCCTGAAGGTGTTCCATTTCACTATCCACCAATGCCTGATTAGTGAGATCAAGCTCAGAACGTCTTGTGCCGAATTAAGGGCTATTCTTTCTTGTTCAATCCGATTAGAAATATCATAAAATGAGCTCCTATTCAACTGTTTTAGTCAGCATTTGAAGAGCTAGAGTTTGCGACAGAGTATATACATAGGGGAGCCGCCAAAATAAGTAGCCTATACGTGTGCAACAATAGCTTTGTTTGAGGGGTGCATAGTCCAATAGTGAAAGAATTTGAATGGGTTCTTGGATATAGATGGAGGCATAATTTTGACCACCATGGAAGTGTGGTCAGAGACCCCGGCGGCAAAAAGGTAGCCTCGAAATAGGAATATATTTGGCTCCAGTGTTAATTTATAAGAATACGATCAATCTTGCACTTTTTTCGAGACAAACCGGAAGAGGTGGCCATCTGAGGTCATTCAAACCTGCCTGCGTTAAACACTCCCCAAATTCATCAAAAGCAGGGATCCAAGCATTCGAGATACCCATTCTATCTATATGGTCTCAAATAGCATTGAAGTCTCCTGCCACCATCCAAGGCTCATCACATGTACTAAGCCTAATAAGGTCGGCCCACAAAGGCCTTCAAACAATAAATGTATATTCACCATAGACAATCGAAAGCATACAGGAATTGTTCATGGAAATCAATCTGACTCTAGCAAAGATCATCTGGGTTGAAGTGGAAAGAATCTGGAGTTCAACTGTTTGAGGCTCCCATCTAGTCCATATCCTACCCCAATGAAAATATTCATAGTTCACTACCCACCACCAATCGGGTATTAAACTATCAGAAATATTACCAAAAATAGACTCTTTCACCTTAATCTCCAGTATATCCACACAAGAAAGGCGATTATTTTGAATGAAGAACCGAATTTCAGCTTCTCGAAGAGGATCGACAAGACCCCTAATATTCCATATTCCAAAAAATATATTTGCAAGAAGGAACAGGGTGGTTACTGGTATCTTCTTTTGGCCTTCTTCTTTTTTGACTTAGGCTGGCCAGTCTTTGAAGAGGAAAGGCTACTTTCCTCCCTAATGGGAAGGTCTTTACGTACAACACTCGGCTTAGGCCGAATCAATTTAGGATCATCCATAAGTGAGAAGACTGTTAGGCGAGATCTGATAATAGGAGGAGTTGAGGATGCAATGTCTTCCTCTCCATCGTTGCCAATACTACTTGCCATTTCCTCGCCATTCTCTGACTTTGAAGAGTGTATAAACCCTGCTCGTGGGGAATGGTCAGTGATATCAATTTGTTGGTTTCCTGCAACTTTAAGCCTCTCGGTAGCAACAATAGCAATAAGAGCAGCATAGATTAGAGGCTCCATGTGATCGTTTTCCTTGAGAGGAAGGTGATTGTTAGATTTATCCAAGGATGACCGAGAGCTTTCCAGAGCTGGAGGAGGTTCTGGCAGGTTTAGAATAAGCTCAATTGCAGCTTCCAGACCTACGGTATAGGGCAGAGTCAAGATCTGAGTAGGTGGCCGAGAGGTCAACAAAAGAGGAGCACTAACTGCTCGGTTAAGGGACTAGTCTGGTCCCCTCCTTTTATCTTCCCTTGCATTTTTAGGACATTTAGTGGTTGCCATGGATGTGGTCTCCAAGTGCCCATTTCGCGCAGTCTTCTCCAATAGTGGTCGAGAGTTGTTCAGAACTCAGGATGGGTCTAGTCGGCTTATATTCTGATCAGCAGCAGCCCCCAGAGCTGAAGCGAAGAGCAGATTTGAAGTCTGGGCATGGGGCCAATAGTTTATCAGAACTAGGGCTGTCACTATTCGATTAAGAAGTTGATTTGTCCCCTTAATCGTCCTTCCCTTTACTTGTTGCCATTCTCCCTCCTTCCCCTTTTGTTGTCTTGGGATCGAGGCCTTCGACAAAGGGATTTCAGGTTCTTAGGCACAAGGAAAGTCTTGAGTGCCTTGTTTATGACCATATACATGACAAGACTCACAAGCTAGGGGTTTCCATTCATATTCTACACCCACATTCATCATCTCACCATCCTAGCTAATTTCAATCACTTCAGGGCAAGGATGAGCAGCCTTAATCTCCACACAAACACGAGCAAAAGATAGTATCTTCATTTGGTCAGTTTGTGTATCAACATATAGAGGGTTACTAATGGCACTTGCTATCCGACTAATACTCGTAGGATTCCGAAGAGAGAGTGGGACATCCCTCAATCTAACCCAAACGGGCAAAGTATCATGCATTCCCCTTTTGAGCTTCAATTTTGGATGCCATGATTGGAGCATCATTTTGCTATTTAGGAATGAAATAAGTCCCAAACCTAGTACCTTCCTCCTAAACTCTTTATCCGGTATATGAATGAAGTAATACCCGTCTTCATGTAAATGGACATCAACAACTTTGTTACCCCTTATTTTCTTGATGGCTTCCTCGGTTAACTTAAAGTAGATCTTCTTCCCCAGAAATTGACCCACAACACATTCTTTCAAGAATGGATTTTTCTTTCCCACTTCATTTGGAGGGATAACCACCATTGCCTTTCCATCCTTCATGACCGGGGCTACATAAGAGAGGTTGTAACCCTTGGTCATAACCTTTTCCATATTAACCCAAGTTTATGGTTGAATTGGTGCTCTAGATTGGAAGTGCTGCTTACTGTTGTTGCATTGCCTACCTCCTTCCTTACTCGAAAGAGAAGTACTGCTTACCATTTCTGAAAAAAAAGGTCTTGATTTTCTTCCACTCGACCTACTCCTACTCTGGTTGTGATTAGGGACAATTGCAGTCACATGTGAAATCCCACCATCATCCCTAACCATGATAGCAATATGTGTAGCTTCAGCATCAACATTAGCATGATAACCAGTGACATTTAATTCGTTTGAAAGGTAGAATGCACTTGAGGGGGGCTTGAAATCCTGACACTAGATTTGGACCTACTTTAACTTCTCTTAGGGACACGACCAGCCAGCCTTGAGGTCCCAACTGTCGAGAAAAACCCCTAGGTAATTTTGAAGTTGACAAAACAATCTAAATACTCTTAAGCTTCGAGATAATATTATGGAATACTTGTTTTGTAGATTATCATTTGGTGCGGGGATGCACAGGATTGAATCTGTCAATAGAATTTTACTTAGATGGGATTTCTGAAGGGCTCAAAGGCTAATTCGAGCTCAGACGTTGAGCGGGGATAGCTCATACGTTAGAATGATGCTCAAGCTCTGAGTGGAGTATTCACGCGTAGTAATCAAATCCTGAAGAGAACTTTGAAATACAATTACTCGATACACTACAATGGATATAATCGAGCTGGATCATTCTTGAGGATTCTTAAGGATAAAGATCAATCAAGGATGCGAAATTAAGAAGACAAATATACGACTTTCCAAATGAATGAAATAATCTATGGAAACCCAGGATCGTAATTGTATGGGTGATTTGATCCAAATGGAGAAGACTTTCCTTTAGCGATTCCCAACAGCTACCAGATCTTTTTTTGGTATCTGTCTTATCCAAATGAAAAGTTTTGAAGAGACCTCTTCTGAAAGCCTTGCAACAGTTAGATTGGAGGCGGAAGAGTATAAAAGACATCTCAAGGTCGAATGGCCAAAAGATCGGTGTTTAGAGGGAAAAGTCTTTATAATTCTTAGATCGAAAGTACTTCATTTCATATACACTTCTCGATTCATTCATTGTAATTGTGAGGCGGTGTACATAAGAGTGTAGAGCACTATGTTGGGCTTTTTGCATATCAAGGATATCACTAAGCTATAACCTCTTGAGTAGTTTACTAGCAAAATCCAGCCAATTGGCTGATAGCCGAAGAAGTGGACGTAAGCTTAACCAAAGCTGAACCACTATAAACTCTATGTGCAGTTTTCTCTATCCCTACTCTGATCATATCATATATCCTGTGATAGTAGAACTACATATGAACTATCTATAGTGATATACTATGTTGCCATCATCTGAGAAGTTATATAAATACCTGTGTAATTTGTATTTCAAAAAAAATATTTAAATTACACTATAATCACCTATTCACCCCATTAGGTGATAACGCTAGCCACAGCAATTGGTATCAAAGCTTGGTGCTCGTATTTTATGAAGTGTTTTTACTTCCGAGCTAACGATCTTTATAGCTAGCAATTTCTCTCCCATGTAGATCGAAGGTGGAAGCAACAACAGACCAACGTATTTTGAAGGGAAAGAGTACAGTGGTTGGCAAAATAAATTTGAAACATATATCAGATGCCAAGATCCTCAGATATGGGATATTGTACAACGAGGAGTCAATCAACTGCAAATGCTATGACCGTATCAAATGCGGGGGATAACAATCCTACGCCGACTACCACTCTGTCAACTACTGAGATTGCCAAGAGAGATGTTCTTGATGCAAATGCTATTTATTCATTTTATAGTGCTTTATCTCCTACTAAATATAAACGTATTGCAGATTAGTCATCATCGAAAGAAATTTGGGACAAGCTCTACATTACATATGAAGGAAGAGACAGAGTCAAGGAAACCAAAGTCAATTTTCTTCTTGGCCAATATGAAGCACTCAAAATGAAGCCCTAAGAAACTGTGAAACAAATGTTTGACAAATTCACTAAAATAGTGAATGGTCTTACATACCATGGGCAATCTGTTTCTGGACCAATGAGAGTCAACAAGATACTAAGAGCTCTCACATAAGAATGGGACAATGTCAAAACCTCCATTCGAGAGACTCAGAGGATATCTCCCTTATCTATGGACTAACTTATTGGAACTCTTCAATCCTATGAGGAAGAAAGAATGGATGAAGAGACTACATCTGTGACATTCCGAATTTCGATTCTTTTCAAGACTGTTGAATGGAAAGATATCGATAGATGTATTTCAGTGATATCTCGCTCGGAGCTGATCATTCTCGAGTTAACTGACCAAAAAGGAAAGACTAACGTGGAGTCGGGTACGTGGACATAGGAAATTCGAATAAAAAATGGCATTTTGACTATATAAGGATTGTCAAGGGGATATTTTGGTCAGTAGAGATCGATCTAGGAACGATCATAAAATGTCTTGCTAGAGTTATACGTTGGGACGCAGGTAATTCTGCCTAACCTATATGTAATTTGCGAGAATTTCCTAAATCGAATTCCGATGATCAGGACCGTAGGAACTAGCGATAAAACATCGCAATCACATGACAACCAAAGTCACCACGACTTGAGAAATCTTAAGGTCAATATGCGTAGCGCCTGCAAGAGTCACCCGTTAGTTTCTGACAAACTGAAACTACAGTCGACGAAAACTCGACATGAAATAGACCTCGAAAGTAGGTATCGGACATTGAGGAATTTCAACATTTGAAAAGAATGGACGCTGCCTTTTCGAGGGTAATTAAGATTACAAATCGCCTCATAAGGTTTGAAAAATGAAATTTTGGATGATAAGTGAAACATGACCTTTTTGCTCTCGGAGGTTACTCGTGCTTTTATGAATGGACAAGAGCATTTTGGTCATTCCTCCCTCACCTCTCTTTGGCCGAAAATCAAGGGATAAGATGGTCATTTTGGACCTTGATATTTTTTATGGGGAAAACAAACCTACTAGTCTAGGTAATAGGCCCCTAATTAGCATTTAATGCCTTGTCTTGTCTCACCAACCTTGTCATGTCTTGCTTTATCACTTTGGGATTAAGCAAACCCTCTCTCTCACTCCCTTAAAGCCTCTTGGTCAACCACCATTCTCTTCCATCTCCCCCAACTCACTCGGCACCCTTTCTCTCATATTGACCTGTGCATTTGTGGTTCCAACATTTCCAAAGCTATTCCAAGTCCCTGCTTTCTCTTCTAATGAGTTCTCGCCGCCCAGTTTCGACCACACTCACTGTTTGGCTCATATCGTCTTCACCCATTATCGTAAGAAGACGAGCCACTCACAATTAGAAAGATCTTTCTCTTTCCGTTTCAATAAGGTATTATGAGCACAAATCCACTTAGCCATTTGTCCCGTAGAGCCGTTTGAAGGAGCAAAAGTCACTAGCTAGTCTAATTTGGACCCGATGAGCTTTGGAATTCTGAGCTCATTTCGTCCAAATCTTTGGTAAGACCACCTCTCAAGCCTAGTTAAAACATATATATTTGTATTTATGAGGTTAAAGTTGAATTTTGAAAGATTTTGATGGGTGGTTTCTCATGAAACATTTGAGGACATAATCTATCCAACCAGTCTTCTTGCAAAGCTCGTGTCTTGAGGCCTGTGTCAGGACTGATCGAGCCTCTCCGATGAGGTTCGTTGCTTCTAAGACTTAGTTTAGCATGTTAAGATAGGAATGGTTGAGGTTTAGTGAGGATTCAACAAACTTTGACGGCTATTTGTGGCGTTTCCCCTTGAACCGAACAGATTTGGCACATCCTGGTTGAACCGTAGACTTTGGGAGTGATTTAATGACTAATTTTGCTTGGAACTAAAGGTGGGATGTCTCTAAATCTTAGCTTAACATATTAGTGAGCTAATAATTGAAGTTTGGGATGAATTTGATGGAGTTTAATGGTTGATTTTTGCTTAGACTTCCAGGAGGATAAATCTGTCCATTAGAACCAGTTCTGGTTGTGAGCTTCAAGGAGGCATTTGAGGACTTTGGTTAGCTTATTTGCTTGGGAAGTTGATCCTAAATCTTTATTAGGATGTTAGGTTACTAATAGACAAAGTTTGTGCTTGAATTGATGGTTTATGAACTCATTTTGTGGGAAAACACCATGAGAACTGAACTAGTCCAGATTTGAGAGTTGTGATCTTTGGCTTGATTTTGAAGTGGAAGATCGAATGCTTGATGAGTCCCATATGATCATGAACATGTGTTTTTAATGGCCAATTGATTTCTTGAGTTGGGAAATCTCGAAGAATATTTTGTTGAAATGAAGCCAAAATTGAGTTTTGTGAAATGGCCATGACTTACTTGATTTTCCATGAATGATCTTTTGGCTGTGAATGTTTAACGTTGAATTGAATGCCTTGAATTGGCTATGAGATGCATGAGTTGCAAGGGTTTGTTTTGGATCAAAAGTTGAGGCTTGAACCTATTTTTCGAATGATGATTGAGGCATGAGTTGTTTTTTGATGAAAAATCAAGGCTATTTTATAACTGGAAATTTTTATGAATAAATGGCATGTGGGATCGCCGATGGAAATTATAAGTGAACAAGCGTGTGGGATCGCCAAGGATGTGTGGGTCACCAAGGACGTGTGGGATCGCCGGGAAATATTATATGTGCACTAGTATGTGGGATCGCCAATGACATATAGGATCACCAAGGACTTATGAAATTTGGTCAATGTATTGGGAGGGAGTTACTCCCATTTGACCTGACAAGGTTGTGTGGCTAGAGAGTCCCATACCAACACGATTCGTCTCGATTGAAAACGGGCGTCGAGAGTCGTATGGCTACTGAATCACCTTTAAGTCTGGACTCGAGAGTCTCATATGGACTGATGGATCATATGATGGACCGAATCATCTCGCAGCCTAGGATGGGCGGCCTAGGATGGGTGAAAATGGAAAGAGGCCCTAGATGGGCAGGAACGAAAAGATATGTTTTCAGAAAATTCAAGAAATGGAACCTTTGAGAAATTGAAAAATGCCTCATTGTTTGAAATTTAGAAATTTCTCTCGTGATTTGAAAAGGTGTCAAGTGTATGATTCTGATTGAAAACCTTATCATTGTATGAAACTTAGATTTATCACGATTTTCTTGACTGAGTCAAGTTGATTTGAGAGTACTGAAATGCCATGTTTTGACAAGTATCCTGTTTTACCATGACAAAACTTTTATCCTGAAATACTTATTTTTCAAAAAATGTCTAGAGGTACTGATAGCCTAGTTTAGGATTAGGTTTAGCTTATTAAGATTTATATCTCACATCGTTGTGGGATTAACATTTTCAGGTCCTAGACAATGGAAATCCGAACTTACCATGGTTTGGCAAATGACGAAGTCACTGGAGTAAACGGATATTAGCCCTTTTGTGACCTTAGGGATTGCATTTTGAATTTGGGGATTTAGAATTGTAACCTTTGAAATATGATTGACCATTATGAGAGGTGTACCCTTTTTCTATCTTAAGTCATCTTGCATTTATTTTGCATGGAGTTGTTTTCTCGTTTCCATATGCATGAATCCTTTAGCTGATTTGAAGTCATTGGCCAAGGGATCATGGGTAATATTAATGAAGAACGGCCTGGTGGGATGTTCACGTGCTCGCCGGGTTCGGGGCGTGACAACATAAAAAGGTAAAAAGTTCATTTCTTTAAAATCTAATGCCGATTATGTGACATTCTAATTTCCAATCAATTTCAGGCTCATTAATGAGAAGTAAATCTAGAGATGTATTTCAGTCGTATTCCGCTCGAATCTGATCAATTCGAGAAGGCTGATCAAAAGGGAAAGGCTAACGCGAAACGAGGTACGTGGACCTAGGAAACTCAAATAGGAAATGGCGCTTTGACCATAAGGATTGTTGAGGGGATATTTAGAACCACAAAAAGGCTGATCTAAGAACGATTAAGGAATGTCTTGTGAGTGTCATACGATTGGAGCGCAGGTGATGCCGCTTAACCAATGTATGATTTGCAAAATTTTTCTAAATCCAATAGTGACGATCGAGACCATAGAGACTAGAGATAGACCCTCATAATTACATGAAAACCAAAGTCGCCATGAATTGATGAGCCCTAAACGTGATATGAATCACGGGGTCGATACGCGTAATGTCTGCAAAAGCCGCTCGTCGGTTCGGGATAGGCTGGAACCACGTCTGATAGAGAAGACCATCAGAAACGAGTATTGAAATTGAAAATTGAGAATCAAGAATTCCAACATCACAATTGGATTTGCCATCACCCTATCGAAGATTATTAGAACGAGAAAAACGGCGTTTCGGACGTCGAGGGTGAAATTACCATTTTACCCCTCAAGTTTAAGCCTTGCCCATGCAATGAAAGAAGGGCATTTTGGACTTTATCCATCCCCTTAGGCTGCCAAAAAAGTGGACAAATATTGCTCATTGGATCAAGTTGAATGACAAGTAGGACAAATGTTAAGAGATGGCTTAAAGAGTAGTCAAGTCCACTATTCCATACCTACCATTCAACCCATTGACTCAAGCTTGGTATATAGCATTTTTCTCTCTCTCCTCAACCTCATTTGTCCAGCCATTTCACTCCTCAACTCACCGAAACCTCTCCTCTTCATCTTCATTATTCTGCCTGTCGCCGACCATCTCTGGGGCTGTTGTTCGCCGCCCACAATGCCATCTTCCGGCCACCACCTGGACCCCGACGGACCACACCAACCTAGCTCCTTGTCTTGCCGACCTCCTCGAGTTGGAAGCAAGCCATTTAGACCATCGAGGATCTCCGGCCAAGTGTTTTCCCGAGAGCCGATAGAATTTGACCCAATCTGAGGTATGTTCGATTTCTAACCCCTTAGGAGGCCGAAATGCTGGAATCTTGAGGTCAAATATTATGGAGGTCTAGGAGACATGTATATCTATTTGTGGTAAAAATTTGAGAAGGATTTGGTGAAGTTTTGACCCCAAATGGGTCTTGTGAATGCAGGACAGAAAATTGCCGGTACTGACCTTGGAGGATTCAGCAACTTCCGATGGGATTCCGGCGACGACGCGACTTTAAACCCTCAATAAGACCCTTAGACCCTTAGGTAGACATGTTAAGAGGCAGGATGATGATTAAATGATGGATTTGGAGTTGATTTAAGGCTGGTTGTGCTCGATTTGCACAGAACTGAGAAGAACCTGTTTGGTTATGTGCAAGGCTGAGGCTGTTGGAGCTGATGACTATGGATTGTGAGACTCAAATTGATGATTAAGACATGCTAAGTTGATGAGGGTTAGGTTTTAGAGGTTTGGGATTCATGGGTGGTTGAATTGGACAAGGAAATTGACTAATTGATTAAAATTCCTAGGTTGCGCAGTGAGGTTTGTCTTGGACCCTTGGAACCAAGATTGTGAGGATCCAAGAAGAGAATTTTGGTGCTATCAAATTCAAGGTAAGGGAATCCTAAACTTAGAATAAGAGGATTGGACTCGATTGGGCGAGTCAAGCGATAAATTGAATGATTTGTGAGAGTTTTCAAGGGATTATTCTTAACATGTCCTACGATTGTATAGGGGGTTTATGTGTGCCATTGCTTGTGCTTAAATTGCTTGCCATGTCTGAATGTCACTTGATTGCTTGACATGCCATGGAATATACGAATCGTGCTTGGGTTGTACTAGGCATTGTGCGTACAAATGAATTGAAAAACATGGCATGAGTGTGACATGGCGAAGCCCTAAGGCGTATGAGGCGCGGGGCGGAGTTGGATACCCTGATGCGATCTAATCGCGGGTCGAATTGAGATTGTGTGGCACCATGATGCGATTAAATCGCGGGGTTGAGATGACCACAGTCCTGATGCGATCTAATCGCGGGACAGAGATATGAGGTGATGATATTAGCCTAGTGAATCATTGAAACCGGATGCGTTTATGCGGATTGTCAATGACGGTATGATACGTTTACGCGAACCGAACCTGATTGTATAGGGGGTTTCTGTGTGCCATTGCTTGTGCTTAAATTTCTTGCCATGTCTGAATGTCACTTGAGATCTTGGCATGCCATGGAATATAAGAATTGTTCTTGAGTTGTACCAGGCATTGTGTGTCCAAATGAATTGAAAAACATGATATGAGTGTGACATGGCGAAGCCCTAAGGCGTATGAGACGCAGGGTGGAGTTGGATACCCTGATGCGATCTAATCACGAGGTCAAATTGAGATTGTGTGGAGCCTGATGCGATCTAATTGCGGGGTTGAGATGGCCACGGTCCTGATGTGATCTAATCACGGGACAGAGATATGAAGTGATGATATTGACCTGGTGAATTATTGAAACATGATGCATTTACGCGGGTTGTCAATGACTGTCTGACACGTTTACGCGGACCGAGCTTGATGCGATCTAATCGCAAGCATGAGAATGAGGCAGACAGAAAGAGATGGTTGTGGTGAAGTGGCGGGACGAGGTGTGCATGATCATCTGAGTGTGACATGATGTTATAGTTGCATACCTGTCATCTGTGTGTCGTTATCTTTTACTGAGATATGTATCTCACCTCTTTTGGGGACCCTTCTTTTATAGATCCTAGGCCTTGACCATGTGGCCCATTCGCTTTAAAGACCCTAAGGAGATGACTGTGTATTTTGATAAGTTCCCTGACGGTCAAGGGACTATATACGTGAGAAAGTGTACAGTGGTGTGGGTTGACGAAGGTAGTACAAACTGGAATCCTCATAGGTATGAGGCGTGGTTTAGGAAAGTTGAGGACAAGACTACTAGGCCACTGAAGCCCCATGAGGTGCCCTAGGGAGTGATCCCTGATTGGTGCTACCCCGGTAGGAAGCAGGATCAGGTAGAGGGATTGGTAGTCGGATCTAGGAACGGGCCGGAGAAGACCCCGATGCTGGACTTTACTGTGGAGGAAGATGAGGTCATTGTCCTGGAGGCGACCGAAGAGAATCTCGCAGAGCCGTCCCATGAGGAGACTATGGAGATACCATTGAGATTCCATTAGAGACCTTCTTCGAGTATGAGTCGACGGGGGATGACGAGGACACCGAGGATTCCAGTAGCTCATCTTAGGATTCTAGTTCATTGGCTTTAGCTTTTAGAGGCGACCCGACCCTATTTCTTTTGGGTGTCGTGAGGGTCTCTTTTGTGTACTATCCCGTTGCCCAGTTTGTTAGCGGATTTTAATAGCTCCTTATCTATATGAATAGATGGTTATTATCTATGACAATATTGATACTATCCGGGTGCCACTTAACTTATATTTTATACGAGGGAGTTGTTTTATTACCACTTCCGTATGCTTGATACATTTGTTATATCTCTCGACTTAGACTGTGGATCTTGGGACCACGAGAAATTATGTGGTTTCCTTGCAAGGAGTCGCGTGCTCGTGCCCAGGGCGTGGCGCGTGACATTCCTCGTCTTGCTTGGTATCAGAGCAAGATTAGCTCGATCCAAAGTTGGTTAAGGATTGGAGTAATAAGGAGGATTAAGTTGGGACTTGGATGAATAGCGAGACCTTAGGAGGCTGGTTAAGATAAGACAAGGGGTGCATTGTGTGTGACCTGGTACTTATAGTTGGTGTTTAATCTTGGTAAGGTTGTAGTGATGCAAGAGGACTGAGTTCCCAGCTTAGGATTGAAGATCATTTCTGGATCTTGGCCTATTTGATGAATGAAAGTGATTGATTTTAGTGAATAAGTGGAGTGAATAGAACTGAGAAATGGCCATGGGCTATTTGTTGAAATGTTTCTGGAGTTTATGGTATGGAGTACTGATGGATTATCGCTGCTTCTGTTAAGGGTTAGTTAGTAGTTGTGGATGTGGATGAATGAGTGAGTTGCTAACTCATTGCTGAACTTGTGAAAGGCTAGGTTCAGTAGAAAGAGACAAAGATGAGCAACCTGTCTAGAAGGTCTGGAAGGCCAAGAGGCGAAGCTTCTATCTCGAGGCCGTCCGTAGCAAAAGATCCAAGGATGTTCGGTGTGCTGAGGGCACTGGAAAGAATCGGTGACTTGATCAATAGGTAGACCCAAGATCGGGACGATGCCATAGCCCAAGCAGTAGGAGCGGCCACAATCACCGTCAATGCCAACAATAGCAACAATGGTGGCAATTGAAGCTAGAATGAACATGGCCAAGGCAATGAAGCTGTGAATGCCCAAGAAGAAATCGTCGTGGCCAGGCAAATGGGCCAGCTAGTGGAGCAGTTTATAAAGTTGAAACCGACTCAATTCGATGGAACTAGAGATCCACAGCTAGCACCCAGATGGGTGGAGAAGCTAGAGAAAGCTTTTGGGGTGCTGAGGTGCACAGACGAGAAAAAGGTTCTATAAAAAGCGTACCAGCTGGAGGGTACAACGAATGATTGGTGGGCTGCCACCAAGGACAGAGTATTTCCTGAAGGGAAAGCCTTGAATTGGGATGTATTTAAGACAGCGTTCAATGACAAGTACTTCTCTAAGACGGCCAGGGAAAGGAAATAGGTGGAATTCCTACAGTTGCGCCAAAGGCAGATAACGATATATCAGTACGAGGCCGAGTTCTCGAGACTGTCAAGGTACGCACCTCGATTTGTAGAGGATCCTTAAGAGAAAGCAAGAAGGTTTAAAGACGGTCTGAGACCTGAGCTCCGTAGTTAGATAATTGCTCTGAATCTGAGGATGTATAAGGAGATATACAAGTGGGGCTAGATGATAGAACGGGACTTGAAAAAGAGAAAGACCGCAACTGGATCGCGGTTCACATCATTTAGAGATAACCGCCAAATGGACAAGAGACTGATGACGAGTAATAGGCGTTTCGTGCCTCCCATAAGGAAAAATATCGTGAAGCCGCCGAATCCCACTAACTGAAGCTGCCGCATTTGTGGAAGAAGGCATGGGAATGGGCTATGCCCAGTAAGTATCGGAGCTTGTTTTAAGTGTGGTCAACTAGGCCACCAGATGAGGACGTGCCCGAGTCAAGCTCCGACAAATTGCCCTTAAGGGCAGAGACCGCAGGCTGGGCCGTCGACTGCAACTCCCCAAATAGAGCAGAATCGACCATCGGCAGAGGAAAGAGTGTATGCAGTAGCTCGTAGAGAGGCGAAGTAAGCGCCAGACGTGGTCACAAGTACGGTTTACTTGTGCAACCAAGCTGCATACTCATTGTTTGACCCTGGTGCTACGCATCCATTCGTGTCTGCACAGTTTGCTGAATTAGTGGGAATTAAATTGATATCGTTGAACATAATTTTGCATGTTGCCACACCGTTAAAGGATAATATATTGGTTTCATTGGGTTGTGCTAGTTGTGAGATTGTGATTGGGGGGAAGTAAAGAATGTATTAACCTAGCTGTACTAACCATGTACGATTTTGATGTAATCATAGGAATGGATTGGTTGGGCAAGCAGGGGGCAGTAGTGGATTGTGGTAGTAGGATAATTCGATTTTATCTGAGGGGCCACCCTAGCTTTGAATTGGTGGGAAGTCGAGGAGGAATCTAGATTCCCTTAGTCTCATCTCTGGAGGTGACTAAGTTGATGTCTAAAGGGTGTCAGCCATACTTAATGGCGGTAATAGACACGAATGCCGAAGAAGCAAAGATGGAGAGTATCCCGGTAGTGCGTGAATTTCCCAATGTGTTTCCCTAAGAGTTGCCAGGGTTACCACCAGAACGGGAAATAAAATTTGTAATCATGTTAACCTGGGACGGAACCAATCTCAAAAGCACCTTACAAGATGTCCCTGTCAGAACTAAAAGAGTTAAAGGTGCAGATGCAGGAACTGTTGGACAAGGAATTCATCCAACCTAGTGCTTCACCGTGGAGAGCACCGGTACTCTTCGTAAGGATTAAGGACGGGTCTTTACATTTATGCATTGACTATCGGCAGCTGAACCAGGTAAAGGTGAAGAACAAATATCCACTGCCGAGGATTGACGATATGTTTGATCAATTGCAAGGAGCGGTGGTATTTTCGAAGATTAACTTGAGGACTGGATATCACCAGCTGAGGACCAAGAAGGAAGACATACCTAAGACTGCCTTTAGGACGAGGTATGGTCATTACGAATTTACGGTGATGCCATTTGGATTGACCAACGCTCCAGCTTCTTTTATGGACCTGATGCATAGAGTATTTAAGGAATTTCTGGATAGATTCGTCATAGTCTTCATTGAAGATATCTTGATTTACTCGATGAGTGATGTAGAACATAAGGAGCATCTAAGAATTGTACTGCAGACTCTGAGGGAGCATACGCTCTATGCAAAGTTGAGTAAGTGTGAGTTCTGGCTGAGCAGGGTAGCATTTCTTGGTCATGTGGTATTGAGTGAAGGAATCGCAGTGGATCCTGCGAAGATTGAGGTTGTAACAAACTGGCCTAGACCTACTATGGTCACTGAAGTTAGAAGTTTCTTGGAATTGTAAGGATACTACAGGCGTTTGTGGAGAGATTCTCGTCCATTGCCATCCCATTGACGTGGTTGACGAAAAAGGAAACAAGGTTTGAATGGACAAACAAACGTGAGAGGAGTTTCCAAGAACTCAAACATAGATTGACAACCACACCTGTACTGACAATTCCATCAGGACCAGGAGATTACGAGATATACAGCAATGCTTCGCTGAAAGGATTGGGCTGTGTGCTGATGCAGCATGGAAGAGTAGTAGCCTACGTGTCTAGACAGTTGAGGCCACATGAGATGAACTACCCAACTCATGACCTGGAGTTAGCGGCGATTATATTTGCTCTGAAGAATTGGAGACATTACCTCTATGGCGAGAAGTTTTAGATCTATACCGACCACCAAAGCTTAAAGTACCTATTTTCCCAGAAGGAGCTGAACATGAGGCAGCGTAGGTGGATGGAGCTGCTCAAGGATTATGATTGTGACATACTATATCACTTTGGGAAAGCAAACAGAGTAGCAGATGCGCTGAGTCGAAAGTCAAGCATCGCATGTCTGTTGGCGAAAGGTTGGTCAATGATTGAGGATTTGAGAGACTCCAAGTTCAGGCTAGAAGTCGATCAGTTGTCCAGTTTGATAGCTACGTTAAGGGTGGAACCTGAGATCCAAAAAGGAATAAAGTCCCTACAGTTTATGGACCTTGAGATTCAGAAGATCCTTGAGATGGATGGGACAATGAGAAAACCCGAGTTTCAAGTGTCTGAGGACGGAATTTTGAAGTTCCGAGGATGATTGTGCGTACCAAAGGATGAAGGACTCAGGGAAAGAATCTTGTCAGAGACTCATAGGAGCAATTATAACATACATCTTGGAAGTACAAAAATGTATCAGAACTTGCGATAGCACTATTGGTGGAACGGGATGAAGATGGACGTAGCAAGGTATGTGGCTAAGTGTTTGACATGCCAGCAAGTGAAAGCACAGCACTGTAAGCTTGGAGGACTATTACAGCCACTGGAGATACCCAAATAGAAGTGGGAGCATGTGACTATGGATTTTGTGATGGGACTCCTAAGGAGCCAAAGAGGTCACGACCCTATATGGGTAGTCGTGGACAGATTGACTAAGTTCGCACATTTCATCCCGGTGCGAAAGGACTTCGTTATGGATAAGTATGTAGAGTTATACATGCGACAGATAGTGAGGCTACACGGAGTGCCTGTGACGATCACCTCGGATAAAGATCCCAAATTCACGGCAAATTTTTCAAAGAGTTTGCAAGATGCTATGGGAACCCAACTGTAGTTTAGTACGACGTAGCATCCACAGACAGACGGACAGTCGGAAAGGACGATACAGATGCTTGAGGACATGCTGCGTGCAAGCATCATTGAATTTAAAGGTGGATGGGAAGATCAGCTGCATCTGGTAGAGTTTGCTTATAATAATAGCTACCAGCAGAGTATACAGATGGCACCATTCGAAGTACTCTATGGAATAGCCTATAGAACCTCGATTTGCTGGGATGAAGTTGGAGATAGAAGTATCACAGGCCCAGAATTGGTAGAGCAATTGGTGGAAGCAGTGAAGATAATTCGAGATAGATTGAGGATGGCACAGAATCGTCAGAAGAGTTACACAGATAAGCGGCGCAAGCCCTTGGAGTTTCAAGTGGGCGTTCACGTCTTCCTCAAGGTATCGCCGATGAGAGGACTATTGCGATTCGGAAAGAAAGGGAAGTTGAGCCCAAGATATGTAGGCCCATTTGAGATACTGAAACGAATTGGAACCTTAACCTACAGGCTTGGTCTACCGCCTAATCTATCCCAGGTGCATAACGTTTTCCATGTGTCGATGCTACGAAAGTATGAATCAGATCCGACACATGTGCTGGATTATGAGTCCACAGAAGTGGACAATCGAGTGTCTTATGTAGAGAGACCGATAAGGATCGAGCACCGAAAGGAGCAAATCCCCAGGAATAAGAATATCCCGCTGGTCAAAGTGGCATGGGAGCACCATTGAACTGAAGGCGCCACTTGGGACAATGAAGAGACGATGAGGCAACAACACCCCCATTTATTTGAGTAATTAAGCGTAATGTAAATTTCAGGGACGAAATTCTTGTAAGGGGGGAAGAGTTGTGACATTCTGATTTCCAATCAATTTCAAACTTATTAATTAGAAGTAAATCTAGAGATGTATTTCAGTCGTATTCCGCTAGAATCTGATCAATTCGAGTAGGCTGACCAAAAGGGAAAGGCTAACGCTAGACGAGGTACATGGACCTAGGCAACTCAAATAGAAAATGGCGCTTTGACCATAAGGATTGTCGAGTAGATATTTAGAACCACAAAAAGGCCGATCTAAGAAATATTAAGGAATGCCTTGCGAGTGTCACACAATTGGAGCGCGGATGATGCCGCTTAACCAATGTATGATTTGCAAAATTTTCCTAAATCGAACAGTAACGATCGAGACTATAGGGACTAGAGATAGACCCTCACAATTACATGACAACCAAAGTCGCCACGGATTGACGAGCCCTAAATGTGATATGAATCACGGGGTCGATACGCGTAATGTCTGTAAAAGCCGCCCATCGGTTCGGGATAGGCTAGAACCACGTCTGATAGAGAAGGCCATCAGAAACGAGTCTTGAAAATTCAAAATGGAGAATCAAGAGTTCCAACATCACAATTGGATTGGCCGTCGTCCTATCGAAGATTATTGGAACGAGAAAAACGACATTTCGGACGTTGGGGCGAAAATACCATTTTGCTCCGCAAGCTTAAGCCTTGCCCATGCAATGAAAGAAGGGCATTTTGGACTTCATCCCTCCCTTTAGGCTGCCGAAAAATTGGAAAAATATTGGTCATTGGATCAAGTTGAATGACAAGTGGGACAAGTGTCAAGAGATGGCTTAAAGAGTAGGCAAGGCCACTATTCCATACCTACCATTCAACCCATTGACTCAAGCTTGGTATATAGCATTTTTCTCTCTCTCCTCAACCTCACTTGACCGGCCATTTCACTCGTCAACTCACCGAAACCTCTCCTCTTCATCTTCTTCCTTCTATCAACTCCCGACCAGCACTGGGGTTGTTGTTCGCCACCCACGATGCCATCTTCCGGCCACCACCTGGACCCCGGCTGACCACACCAACCTAGCTCCACATCTTGTCGACCTCCTCGAGTTGGAAGCAAGCCATTTGGACCACCGAGGAGCTCCGACCAAGTATTTTCCCAAAAGCCGATAGAATCTAATCCAATCTGAGGTAGGTTCTGTTTCTAACCCCTTAGGAGGCCGAAATGTTGGAATCTTGAGGTCAAATGTTATGGAGGTCTAGGAGACATGTATATCTATCTGTGGTAAAAAGTTGAGAAGTATTTGGTGAAGTTTTGACCCCAAATGGGTCTGTCAATGTAGGACAGAAAACTGTCGGTACTGACTTTGGAGGATTCCGGCGATTACGCGACTTTAAACCCTTGGTAAGACCCTTAGACCCTTAGAGAGACATGTTAAGAGGTAGGATGATGATTAAATGATGAATTTGGAGTTGATTTAAGGCTGGTTGTGCTCGATTTGCATAGAATTTAAAAGAATCGGTTCGGTTCTATACAAGGTCAAGGCTGTTGGAGATGATGACTATGGATTATGAGACTCAAATTGATGATTAAGACATGTTAAGTTGATGAGGGTTAGGTTATGGAGGATTGTGATTCATCGGTGGTTGAATTGGACAAGGAAATTGACTAATTGATTGAAATTCCTAGGTTGCGCGGTGAGGTTTGTCTTGGACCCTTGGAACCGAGATTGTGAAGATCCAATAAGAGAATTTTGGTATTATCAAATTCAAGGTAAGGGAATCCTAAACTTAGGATAGGAGGATTGGACTCAATTGGGCGAGTCAAGCGATAAATTGAATGATTTGTGAGAGTTTTCAAGAGGATTGTTCTTGGAATGTCCTAAGATTATATAGGGGGTTTATGTGTGCCATTGCTTGTGCTTAAATTGCTTGCCATGTCTGAATGTCACTTGATTGCTTGGCATGCCATGAAATATACGAATTGTGCTTGGGTTGTACTAGGCATTGTGTGTGCAAATGAATTGAAAAACATGGCATGAGTGTGACAAGGCGAAGCCCTAAGGCGTATGAGACGTGGGGCGGAGTTGGATACCCTGATGCGATCTAATCACAGGGTCGACTTGAGATTTTGTGTCACCCTGACGCGATCTAATCGCGGGGTTGAGATGGCCATGGTTCTAATGCGATCTAATCGCGGGACAGAGATATGTGGTGATGGCATTGGCCTGGTGAATTATTGAAACTTGATGCATTTACACAGGTTGTCAATGACGGTCTGATGCATTTTCGCGGACCAAGCCTGATGTGATCTAATCGCGGACATGAGAATGAGGCAGGCATGAAGAGATGGTTGTAGTCAAGTGGCAAGACGAGGTGTGCATGATCATCTGAGTGTGACATGATGTTATAGTTGCATACCTGTCATCTGCGTGTCGTTATCTTTATTCGCATGTTCCTGTCTGATTATGAGTTTAGAATTTTTGGGATAGGTGACTCCCTAAGTGGACGGTCAGCTTGACCTAGGATTAGGATTCTTTTACTGAGATGTGTATCCCACCCCTTTTGGGGACCCTTCTTTTACAAATCCTAGGCCTTGACCATGTAGCCCATTCGCTTTGGAGACCCTAAGGAGATGAACGCGTATTTTGATGAGTTCCTTGACGGTCAGGAGATTATATATGTGAGAAAGTGTACAGTGATGTGGGTTGACGAGGGTAGTACGGATTGGAAGACTCAAAGGTATGAGGCATGGTTTAGGAAAGGTGGGGACAAGACTACTGGGCCGCTAAAGCCCCATAAGGTGCCCCAGGGAGTAATCTCTGATTAGTGCCTCCCTGGTAGGGACCAGGATCAGGCAGAGGGATTGGTTGTCGGATCTAGAAACGGGCCGAAAAAGACCACGCGCTGGACTTTACTGTGGAGAAGGATGAGGTCATTGTCTTGGAGGCAACTGAGGAAGATCTCATGGAGCCGTCCCATGAGGAGATCATGATGATACCATTAAGGTTCCATTAGAGACCTTCTTCGGGTATGAGCCGACGGAGGATGCCGAGGACACTAAGGATTCCAGCAGCTCATCTTAGGATTCTAGTTCGTTGGATTGAGCTTTTGGAGGCGACCAGACCTTGTTTTTTTTTTATGTCGTGAGAAATCTTTTGTGTACTATCCCATTGCCCAGTTTGTTAGCGAATTTTAATAGCTCCTTATCTATATGAATAGATGGTTATTATGTATGACCGTACTGATGCTATCCAGGTCCCACTTAACTTATATTTTGTACGAGGGAGTTGTTTTATTACCGCTTCCGCATGCTTGATACATTTGTTATATCTCTCGACTTAGACTGTGGATCTTGAGGCCACGAGAGATTATGTGGTTTGCTTGCAAGGAGTCGCGTGCTCATGCCAAGGGCGTGGGGCGTGACATTCCTCGTCTTGCTTGGTATCAGAGCAAGGTTAACTTTATCCAAAATTGGTTGAGGATAGGAGTAATAAGGAGGATTAAGTTGGGACTTGGACGGATAACAAGACCTTAGGAGGTTGGTTAAGATAAGACGTGGGGTGCATGGTATGTGACCTGGTACTTATAGTTGGTGTTTGGTCTTGGTAAGGTTGTAGTGATGCAAGAAGGCTGAGTTCCCTATTTAGGATTGAAGATCATTTCTGGATCTTGGCCTATTTGATGAATGAAAGTGATTGGTTTTAGTGAATCATTGAAGTGAATAGAACTTAGAAATGACCACGGGCTATTTGTTGAAATGTTTCTAGAGTTTGCGGTATGGAGTACTATTGAATTATCACTACTTCTGTTATGGGTTAGATAGTAGCTGTGGATGTGGATGAATGAGTGAGTTACTAACTCCTTGCTAAACGTGTGATGGACCAGGTTCAGTAGAAAGAGACAAAGATGAGCAACCTGTCTAGAAGGTCTAAAAGGCCAAGAAGCAGAGCCTCTAGCTCAAGGCCGCCCGTAGCAAAAGATCCAAGGATGTATGGTGTGCTGAGGGCACTGGAAAGAATCGGTGACTTGATCGATAGGCAGACCCAAGATCGAGACGCTGCCACAGCCCAGGCAGTTGGAGCTGCCATAGCCGCCGTCAATGCCAACAACGGCAACAATGGTGACAATGGAAGCCAGAATGAACATGGCCAGGGCAATGAAGCTGTGAATGCCCAAGAAGAAATCGCCGTGGCCAGGCAGATGGGCCAACTAGTGGAGCAGTTTATAAAGTTGAAACTGACTCAATTCGTTGGAACTGGAGATCCTAAGTTAGCACCCAGATGGGTCGAGAAGCTAGAGAAAGCTTTTGGGGTGCTGAGGTGCATAGATAGGGAAAAGGTGCTATTAGTAGTGTACCAACTGGAGGGCACAGCGAATGAATGGTGGGCTGCCATCAAGGACGGAGTCTTCCCTGAAGGGATAACCTTAAATTGGGATGTATTTAAGACAGCGTTCAATGACAAGTACTTCTCTAAGACGGCTAGCGAAAGGAAGCAGGTGGAATTCCTACAGTTGTGCCAGAACCAGTTAACGATAGATCAGTACAAGGCCGAGTTCTCGAGACTGTCAAGGTACGCACCTCGATCTGTAGAGGATCCTCAGAAGAAAGCAAGAAGGTTTAGGGACGGTCTGAGACCCAAGCTCCGTAGTCAGATGATTGCTCAGAATCTGAGAACGTATACGGAGATATATGAGCGGGGCCAGATGATAGAACAGGACATGAAAGAGAGAAACACCGCAACTAGATCGTGGTTCACATCATTTAGAGATAACCGCTAGATGGGCAAGAGACCGATGACGGGCAATAGACGTTTCGTGCCTCCCGTAAGGAAAAATATCATGAAGCCACTGAATCCCACTAACTGGAGCTGCCATATTTGTGGCAGAAGGCATGGGAATGGGCCATGCTCGGTAAGGATAGGAGCTTATTTTAAATGTGCTCAATTGGGCCACCAAATGAGAACGTGCCCGAGTCAAGCTCCGACAAATCGACCTCAAGGGCAGAGACTGTAGGCTGGGCCGTCGACTGCAACTCCCCAAATCGAGCAGAATCGACCTTTGGCATAGGGAAGAGTGTGTGCAGAAGCTTGTAGAGAGGCGGAGGAAGCGCCAGGCATGGTCACAGGTACGGTTTACTTGTACAACTAAGCTGCATACGCATTGTTTGACCCTGGTGCCACGCATTCATTCGTGTGTGCACAGTTTACTGAATTAGTGAGAATGAAATTGAAATCGTTGAACATAAATCTGCATGTCGCCACACCGTTAAAAGATAATATATTGGTTTCATTGGGCTGTGCTGGTTGTGAAATTGTGATTGCGGGGAGCAAAGAGAGTATTGACCTAGCTGTACTACCCATGTACGATTTTGATGTAATCATAGAAATGGATTGGTTGGGTAAGTAGGGGGCAGTAGTGGATTGTGGTAGTAGGATAATTTGATTTTATCCGAGAGGTCACCCTAGCTTTGAATTGGTGTGAAGTCGAGGAGGAATCTCGATTCCCTTAGTCTCATCTCTGGAGGTGACAAAGTCGATGTCTGAAGGGTGTCAAGCATGCCTAATGGCAGTAATGGACACGACTACCGAAAAACCAAAGATGGAGAGTATCCCAATAGTGCGTGAATTTCCTGATGTGTTTCCCTAAGAGTTGTTAGGGTTACCACTAGAACGGGAAATAAAATTTGCAATCGAGTTAGCCCCTAGGACGGAACCGATCTCGAAAGCACCTTACAAGATGTCCCTGTTAGAATTGAAAGAGTTAAAGGTGCAAATGCAGGAAATGTTGGACAAGTGATTCATCCGACCTAGTGCTTCACCGTGGGGAGCACCGGTACTATTCGTAAGGAAGAAGGATGGGTCCTTGCTTTTTTGCATTGACTATCGCAACTGAACTAGGTAACGGTGAAGAACAATATCCATTGCCAGGGATTGACGATCTATTTGATCAGTTGCAAGGAGCGGCGGTATTTTCGAAGATTGACTTGAGGACTGGGTATCACCAGCTGAGGATCAAGAAGGAAGACATACCCAAGACTGCCTTTAGGATGAGGTATGATCATTGTGAATTTACGGTGATGCCGTTCGAATTGACCAATGCTCCAGCTGCTTTTATGGACCTGATGCATAGAGTATTCATGAATTTCTGGACAGATTCATCATAGTCTTCATTGACGATATCTTGATTTACTAGAGGAGTGAGGCAGAACATGAGGAGCACCTAAGAATTGTACTGTAGACTCTGAGGGAGCATACGCTCTATGCGAAGTTGAGTAAGTGTGAGTTCTGGCTGAGCAGTGTAGCATTTCTTGGTCATGTGGTATCGAGTGAAGGAATCGCAGTGGATCCTGCAAAGATCGAGGCTGTAACAAACTGGCCTAGTCCTACTACGGTCACTGAAGTCTGAAGTTTCTTGGGATTGGCAGAATACTATAGGCGTTTTGTGGAGAGATTCTCGTCTGTAGCCATCGCATTGACGTAGTTGACGAAAAAGGAAACAAGGTTTGAATGGACAGACAAATGTGAAAGGAGTTTCCAAGAACTCAAACTTAGATTGACAATCGCGCCTGTATTGACAATTCCACCGGGACCAGGAGGTTGTGAGATATACAGCAATGCTTCGCTGAAAGGACTGGATTGTGTGCTGATGCAGCATGGAAGAGTAGTAGCCTACGCGTCCAGACAGTTGAGGCCACATGAGATGAACTACCCAACTCCTAACCTGGAGTTAACGGCGATTATATTTGCTCTGAAGATTTAGAGACATTACCTCTGTGGCGAGAAGTTTCAGATCTATACCGACCACCAAAACTTAAAGTACCTATTTTCCTAGAAGGAGCTGAACATGAGGCAACGTAGGTGGATAGAGCTACTCAAGGATTATGATTGTGACATACTATATCACTCTGGGAAAGCAAATAGAGTAGCAGATGCGCTGAGTCGGAAGTCAAGCATCGCATGTTTGCTGGGCAAAGGTTGGTCGATGATTGAGGATTTGAGAGACTCCAAGTTCAGGCTAGAAGTCGATCAGTTGTCCTGTTTGATAGCTACGTTGTGGGTGGAACCTAAGATCCAGAAAGGAATAAAGGCCCTACAGTCTTTGGACCCAGAGATTTAGAAGATCCTTGAGATGGATGCGACAAAGAGAAAATTCTTTGTTTCAAGTGTCTGAGGACGGAATTCTGAAGTTCCGGGGACGATTGTACGTACCAAAGGATGAAGGACTCAAGGAAAGAATCTTGTCAGAGACTCATCGGAGCAATTATAGCATCCACCATAGAAGTACGAAAATGTATCAGACCTTGTGACAACACTATTGGTGGAACGAGATAAAAGTGGACGTAGCAAGGTATGTGGCTAAGTGTTTGACATGCCAGTAAGTGAAAGCACAGCACTGTAAACCTGGAGGACTATTACAACCACTAGAGATACCCAAATGGAAGTGAGAGCATGTGACTATGGATTTTGTGATAGGACTCCCAAGAAGCCAAATAGGTCACGACTCTATATGGGTAGTCTTGGACAGATTGACTAAGTCCGCACATTTCATCCCGGTGCGAAAGGACTTCGCTATAGATAAGTATGTAGAGCTGTACATGCGATAGATAGTGAGGTTGCACGGAGTGCCTGTGACGATCACCTCGGATAGAGATTCCAAATTCATGGCAAATTTTGGAAGAGTTTGCAAGATGCTGTGGAAACCCGACTGCAGTTTAGTACGGCGTACTATCCATAGACAGACTGACAGTCGGAAAGTACGATATTGACGCTTGAGGACATGTTGTGTGCATGCGTCATTGATTTTAAAGGTGGATGGGAAGATCAGCTACATCTGGTAGAGTTGCTTATAATAATAGCTACCAAGAGTATCCAGATGGCACCATTCGAAGCACTCTATGGAAGAACCTGCAGAACCCCGATTTGCTGAGATGAAGTTGGAGAAAGAAGTATCACAGGTTCAGAATTGGTAGAGCAATCGGTGGAAGCAGTGAACATAATTCGGGATAGACTGAGGACAATACAGAGTCGTCAGAAGAGCTACGCAGATAAGTGGCATAAACCTTTGGAGTTTCAAGTGGGCGATCACGTCTTCCTCAAGGTATCGCCGATGAGAGGACAATCGCGATTCGGAAAGAAAGGGAAGCTTAGCCCAAGGTATGTAGGCCCATTTGAGATACTGGAACGAATTGGAACCTTAGCCTACATGTTTGCTCTGCTGCCTAATCTATCTCAAGTGCATAACCTTTTCCATGTGTCAATGCTGCGAAGGTATGAATCAGATCTGACATATGTGCTGGATTATGAGTCCATAGAAGTGGACGACCGAGTGTCTTACATAGAGAGACCAATAAGGATCGAGGACCGGATGGAGCAAATCCTTAGGAATAAGAAGATCCCACTAGTCAAGGTAGTATAGGAGCACCATGAAACTGAAGGCGCCACGTAGGAGAATGAAGAGACAATGAGGCGACAACACCCCCATTTATTTGAGTAATTAAGTGTAATGTAAATTTCGGGGACGAAATTCTTGTAAAGGGGAAGAGTTGTAACATTCTGATTTCCAGTCAATTCCAGACTCATTAATGAGAAGTAAATCTAGAGATGTGTTTCAGTCGTATTCCGCTAGAATCTGATCAATTCGAGTAGGCTGATTAAAAGGGAAAGGCTAACGCGAGACGAGGTACGTGTGTGACGTCCCTCTGGCAAGGTAACTGAAATCAATTTAAGAAATTGACATCAACCAGAATTAGTTGTGACGTCCAGGAAATCCACCTCTTGCATGGTAACTGAAATCAATTTAAGAAATTGACATCAAATTCCAGTTGATGGAAAATTTTGGATTGCACAGACTGAAGAGACGATAATTGGACGAATTTTAGAGTTTCAGTCAGTTTAGATTAGGTTTCGAAATTCTTAGTCGTCGCAAATTAGGATTTCAATCCTTGCGCTCGAGCTTAATCCCGATCGAGCTTAGCTTGTGAAATTACCGAATTACCCCTCTTGTAAAAAAATAAAAAAAAATAATTCCCCAGTGGGCCCCTCCTTCTCCCTCCCACGTGCCTTTCCCCCCTTCTTTCTCTCAGTCTCTCTCTCTCTCTCTCTCTCTGCGTACACAGCCCCCCCGATCGAACCTCTGTCCTGGTCCTGCCGCTGGCGATTAATGCCGCCACCACCCACCACCAGCGGCCACAACCCTCAACCCTTTGTTGTCGTCGCTCCCGAACCCCCCGTAGCCGTAGACGGCCGCCGAACGACCAAGAATCACTGCGAAATCCTAGCCCCTGTTTCGGTCTCCACTGGCCGTGGGCTTCGTGGCCTCCTCCGGCTATTTTCGGCCGCCACCGCCACCACCCCTCCAACATTCCCCTACCTCCCCTCGACATCCTTGACCCAGCCCCGCGCCGATTGCCCGCCGAAGCCGCCGTAATCGGCCCCGAAGCCGTCGGTGCCCTATTTTGGGGACCGGTCGGATTTTTCATCGATCCGACCGATTCCAACGACGCCGTCCCTCACGGCCACCGTCGTTGAGTCCCCAAGACCTCCCTCCATCTTCCCCGAACTTGTGGCCACCGATCGCCGCTCGTGGAGGCTTGAAATCGGCCTAAACCGAGCTCCTACTCTTAGCACCCCAAACACACCTCTCGGCCGGTTCTGTCGGTCGTAGATCCGCCGCCTCCGGATGCCCTCCGCCACGGCCACCTGTCCCGATCGACTCCCGCCAACCCCTGGTCTTTCCACCGTCCAACTTCCGGCCATTTAAGCCCCGGCGCCGCCCCTGCCCTGCTAGGACCGATTCGTGCGAGCCTTGGCCCGTTTTGCCTCGAGTCGGGTGACCGAGTGGCCGGGTCAGTGGTCGGGTCGGTGGCCGGGTCCGTGAGCCAGTTGGCCTAGAAAAGTCCAGGCTGTAGCCCAAGAATTTTGAACCATCGTTCAAGGAATTTGGTTCATGATTCGTCGTCGCCATTCGTCCCCACCGCCGTTGCCGTCGCCGTCGTCGTTGGGACTGCCCGAGTGTACTTAATTGGTGAGTTGACCCTAATCCTTGGTTAGGGCGCTAATTGCGCCTAGGATTAGTCGTTTAGACGATTAAGGAATTTAGATACGCGATCGAGACCGATTTAGATAGAAATTATGATTAAGTTAAATGGCCGATCGACTAGGTTAGTTAGTTGATTATATTATCTGTGGCTAATTTTGATTAGTTGCAATTGATTGATTGTGTATGATTGTGAGCGAGCAACAGGTTAGAGACGAGCGAGTGATCGACGCCTTAAATCGATTAATTTGGTTAATAAAATATTATTGTACGAATCGAGCTTTTTGTGACCTAATAGGTTTTGATTGCTCGTGATTGCTTGATAGTCTTGTTGATTTGATTGCTTCGCTGAGTTGCCTATTTGACTGTCTTTTTGCCATTGGGCAATTGACTGTCTATTTAGGGTTTAATAGTCCGTTTATGATTGCAATGTCTAAAGTTAGACTGCATATGCATATAGCCATGTGGGAAATCAAAAGACATGTTTTAACATGAAAATGGCCTTTGGCCGATCTTTTACATGCGTGAGTGAGCATCCGGCTTTAACCGAAGATAATGAAATGGGTTGATTGCCGGATGTGTTCTATGTGGTCATATAATGAAACGATGATGCTTTTCCTAGCAAGTTTGTACTGTACCAATTGTATAAAATCAAACGACTTGCCAGAAGCACGATAATTCATGCCCCGTATGGTACGTATGATTTTAAGGGATTGTCGGATGCCGGTCGCAGCTTGTAATGGAATGATGCCCCGTTTAGGGATGCTTACTTGCTGGTGCCGTATCGGTCGCACCAGAGACAGCTCTTGTAGTAGCCGTTGCCAAGAGAAAAGGGACGTAGCCCGGTCCTGCCGGTAGAACGCTTGATTGCACTGAGGTGCTCGATCGCGTTATTTGTGGGAGTCGAATCACGTCTTCTTTTCGCGTAGATCCTCTCATGTGCCGTGGGCACAATCATCGTTAATAAATGGACTTGTGTGATGTCCAGTGTGTACTTGTGGATAAAATGCTTGCTGAGTGATTGACTGTTTGGTTGTGAGTCAAGTCAAGCGTTGCATTTTGTGTGGTTGAGGCTGACAAGTATGCATGTGAATTGTTTTTATATAGTGACTGTATTTGGGTGCTATTTGTGGTGAATCGCTTTTGTGATACTTCCGTTAGGATGCCCGGGTGAATCAGTTTCCTAACCGAGCTTAAGCTTGATTCATTGAGATTTATTCTCACCCCGTCGTGGGATAATATTTTCAAGTCTCAAGTACGAAGTCTCGTGGATGCCAAGGTTTGGATTTTGGATTAGTCATCTGAAGTAATATAAGAAGTTAGTATTACCTCACTAGGTACACCTGCAAAGGTCTAGTCTAGTCACCCCGAAGTAAGAGGTTGTTTTTGTACGTAAGTAAGGTCGACATGATTAAAATTTATTTGTGGTGTTTGACTCCTACTATGCTATTCCTGTTTGTTTTTATTGTCAAGGAGTTGATACGTTTCGGCATGCTTGAGTAAGTGATAGGTCGATAGCGTGCCTAGGACGCTATCTCTATGACCTCGTAGAGATTGGGCAAGAGATGTCACGAGCTCGAGAGTCGGAGCGTGACATCCCCGCCCCAAGGTGGTATTAGAGCAAGGTCAGCCTGATCCATCTAGTCATTGGCTTGGAGTGATAAGGAGCGCTGGTATTTGAGATAGTTAGTAGGATTGTAAGCTTTTGCATGTGCTTGTTATCTGTGTTTCTTTTGATTGATTGTTAGTGATCGCATTACGTGTTGCTTGGGGTGGACAGGACTCCGTAAGTTACCTGTATAATAAGCAACGGTAATGAGAGGGTGCCTAGTGGAAGGATAGCTCAAGAAGATCCTAAAGTGGAAGGGATTATGCAGGCGTTGGAAACTTTAGAAGCTGTAGTTGGACAACAAGTAAGTAGCCGGATTAATGATGTCGCCGTTTCGAGCAAAGACTTGTTGACTGGAAACGAGAAAGGTGTGCAGCCGATAATTGAGTTAATGGAGGGATTTCTTAACCTCGAGCCATCGAAGTTCAAAGAATTAGGAGATCCAGAGGCTACAATCTTGTGGATTAAGGAAATTGAGAAGGTATTCGCCATACTAGGATGTTCCGAAGAGGACAGAGTGACCTTGGCGGTTTACCAACTTCCAAGTGATGCTAATGTGTAGTGGGAAGTCACACGAAGAAAGATCTTTCCTGAAGGTATGGTTCTGGTGTGGGATGCCTTCATTTCAGCCTTTTATGGCAAGTACTTCTTGGACTGTAGGCCAGAGAAAAAGATGGCGGAATTCTTGCAACTTCGACAGGACCAAATGACAGTAAAGCAGTATAAGGCGAAATTTACTGAGCTGTCAGAGTTTGCACCATGGACAGTTGGAGATCCTATGAACAGGATGAGAAAATTTCGTGAAGGATTGAAGCCCGAGATTAAGGATCAACTGGTACCATTGAACCTTAAGAGTTATAGTGAATTGTATAAAATGGCTCAATCTGTGGAGAGGAGCATGACAGATAGAGCAATTGTATCTGGATCGCGACTTGTGCCTTCTTCCAGGGATAACCGTTGGATAGAGAAGAGACCAATATATGCTAACAAGTATCATATTCCGTCTAATCGGAGGAGTACAATCAGGAAGCCGATGTTCCGCCAAAGTGAGAAGTGTCGCTTGTGTCGCCTAAGGCATGGGTCTGGTCCCTGCCCGTATAGAGGTGGAGAATGCTTTAAATGTTATTAACCGGGACACCAAATGAAGGATTGCCCGTTGAGATAGAAAATCGCCTTAGCATCGTTGTCGCAAGAAGGACAAACTCGGGGAGATGTTCAGCAGAATACCTAGGATCGACTCTATTGGGAGTAGGGTGACTTTTGAGTTAAGATGCTTTGGTGTAGATTAGCAATAGCTAGTCGAGTTTGAAAAGAACTTTTTTATGAAAAAGGCTTATGGATATGGGTTTGTAATAAGACAATTAATATTTTGTGGATCTTATAAGTTTGAAGCGTTGTTTTACTTGGATTGTCTTAGCCGTTGTTTTCTTGGATCCTAATCACTGATTAGATGAATATCTGCAAAAGAGTGAGTGTGAATTGTGAAGGTAATCTCTGCGATGTAATGAACCCCCAAAGAGTCAGAAAGTATGAATTGATAATGATCAATGCGAAGGCAGGTAAAGTGTGCCGAAGAGTGATGAAAATTTTTCTCTACATGTGGTTAAAGTGGGACTTAAAAGTGAAAAAACGATTGTGAGTGCCATGTGTCATTTAGAGTGATAGACAGAAGAGTGTGGATGAACCGAGATGCCACGGGTAAGTCAGACTTATGCGCTTCGCAGGGTTGGTGAAAATTGATTTTATCTATGAATCCTGATTGAAGAAGGACTTGTAGTGTATCAAAAGCAGTATTGGAATGACTTGAGGCCGTATGACTTAGTCAACTAGTAACTTGATAAGATCATGGTGAAGTATACACTACCTGAAGATGATAATTAATGAAGCCTTAGACGTGCATGAAACGAGGACAGTGAAGACGAACAAGGGAAGTTCATAATGGCAATCCAAGATTAGGTGACATGATAGGTTCGCCAGTTGTATGCACATGCTATTGAATTTGGAGATACCCCTGAATAAGATTAAGATTGCTAGATGTGACAATTAAGGAAGACTAGTTAACAGAGTGGCGTAATGAAAGCATAGTAAGGCCACATGATTGCTTGGAATAACGACCATAAGGGCCTTGCTTTATATAAAGTAGAAAACTGATTGAGATTCACAACAGTAGTTTCAGCGTTGGCCCAGATAGTTCGTGAGGACATCAAGATTTGAGGTAGGGCTACTAGCATATTAATAGACGTGGTCGAGCAAATGACGAAGATTTTGGTGTATCGATAAGTCAAAGGGCAACATTGCAAGCCTAAGTGGACTGCTGCCGTCGTTGGAAATTCTAAGGTAAAGGTGGAAAAAAAAAAGAGATTACAATAGATTAGTGATGAAACTTCTAAGAAGTCAAGGGATAAATGACTTAATTTGGAATACAGTAAGCAGATTGACGATGCATGTTCAAAATATAACAGTGTGAAGAAATTCAACTTAGTATGAGTGTGATGTTCCAGGACCTACGACCGATTCAAGTTTAAGACTCGAACTAATCGCAAACAACGACCAAGGGTCGAGAAAGCCACTGAGAATTAGAGGTCGCCCTCGACATGGATGATGGCCTGAATTGCCAGTCGGTTGTGTTATTGATTATGGGTCGACTGTGTGGCGATCTTAAATCAAGCACAGATCGAGTTGGGTTGGTCTCGCTCAACTGTAAGTCAACCATAGGATTACCTTGAAATTGACCAGGGATTGATTCATGGCATGATTTGGCATTGATCGATATTCAGGATGGCCATGGACCAGTGAGGGACGATTTGTACTAGAACCCCGTACAAGCTACACACTAGTCAAGGATTAGCTACCTTGGATTTTGTGTTGTGTTACTGGAGGACTACGGGTCGAGTTGAACTAATCCTGCATTAATTTCAGTTGGTCATGAGGTGTGATCTCGATAGTGTTCGATTGTACCACTAGTCTAGGAATGGGTGATTCCAACCCTAAATTGGAATATTTGAGGTGGTCCTCAACTCGTCAGTCGGTTGTGAGCTGACCCTATTCGATAGAATGAACGGTCCGATCCTCAATTGGATTTGACGTCTGAGTTTAGTAATTCTCCAGGTGTTCAAGAGTTGACAAGTAGAGATTCTAATCTCAAAGCGTAGAAGAAAAGGCGAATTATTAGTATACCTTCTCCATGTAAGCAGAATGCCCAAATTGCCATTAGTGTTAATCGTGGTTGACATCTATGGAACAGGAGGGAAAAAGCGGCATTAAACTCTGCTCGTTGGAATTTAAGGAATGGTCAGTCTATTCGTGGGAATAGATAATTATTACGGTTACTAGGATAACCAACAGTTGTTTGGGACAGCAAGATCGAATGATCACAGTTGAGTTGAATTCCTAGAGACGGATGATTCACCCTGCTAAAACAAATTGTGGATATGGAATTGTGTCAGATTAGTAGTCAAGGATCGTAAGTTAGGTTCCGACTTGGATTTGATAGTCACTTTAAGATTTTCGATACACAGAGTGGAGAGTAGAAATGACTTGGAGCAAACAGGGTATGAAGTTTGGGAAAATAAAATTCAGTTCGGTATGGCTTATTACCCACAGACAGAAGGTCAATCTGAAAGGACAATTCAGACCATGGAGGACATGATGGTCGCATGCGTTTTTGGATTCCAAGGTGATTGGAAAGAACAGTTGCATCGGATAAAAAAAAAATCAGCGGAGCCTTAGGATGATGCTTTTCGAGGCATGATATGGTAGAACATGCAGAACGCTAATCTGTTGGAATGAAAATGGTGAGATGAAGATCATGAGTCTTCAGTTAGCAAAACAGCCAATAGACGCAATCAAGGCTATCAGAAACAAACTGAAAACAGTTCAGAGTTGGTAGGAAAGTTACGCCATTCAGGAGCGAAGACCAATGAAATTTCAGGTGGGTGATCATGTCTGTAGGAAGTGACGCCTGTTGAAAGGACAACTCATTTTTGCAATATAGGAATGCTAAGTTCAAGTATCTCGAACCTTTCAAGATTTTTGGAAAGAATTAGGAAATTGACGTATCGTCTTACGTTACTGCTAAGACCGGCTCAGATGCACAACGTCTTCCATGTGTCGATCTTGAGGAAGTGTGAGCCAAACCCTGCTCATGCGTTGTGTTGAGTTATGAGAAGATTGAACTGGATGAGCGAGCATCGTAATTGGGAAGTCCAGTCAAGATCCGTTGTTGGGAGACAATAGGTATTCTGGAGAAAGAATTTTTCCCTTTGGTCAAGGCGTTTGGTAATACCGTGGTTCTGAAGAAACTATTTGAGAAAATTGTCAGGACTGAATCATTATTGTTTGAAGGATTGTAGTAGTACTACAATTTCGATGACGAAATTTCCTAAGTGGGAAAGAGTCGTGACGTCCTGGAAATTCACCTCTAGCAAGGTAACTGAAATCAATTTAAGAAATTGACAACAAATTTCAGTTGATGGAAAATTTTGGATCGCAAGGACTGAAGAGACGATAATTGGACGAATTCTAGAGTTTCAGTCGATTTAGAATAGGTTTCGAAATTCTTAGTCGTCACAAATTAAGATTTCAATCCTCGCGCCCGAGCCTAATCCCGACCGAGCTTAGCCTGTGAAATTACCGAATTACCTCTCTTGAAAATAATAATAATAATAATAATTCCCCCGGTGGACCCCATCTCCCTCTCACGTGCCTTTCCCCCTTCTCTCTCTCTCTCTCTCTTTCTCTCTATCGGCGTACATAGCCCCCCCGACCGAACCTCTATCCTCCTCCTACCACCGGCGATTTACTCCGCCACCATCCATCACCGACGGCCACAACCCTCAGACCTTCGTCACTGTCGCTCCCGAACCCTCCGCCGCCGTCAACAGCCGCCGGACGACCGAGAATCACCGCGAAATCCTAGCCCCTGTTTCGGTCTCTGCTGACCGTAGGCTTCGCGGCCTCTTCCGACCGTTTCTGGCCTCTACCGCCGCCACCCACCACCCCTCCGACGTTCCCCTACCTCCCCTCGACATCCTCAACCCAGCCCCACTGCCGATTGCCCGCTGGAGCCGCCGTAATTGTCCCCAAAGCCGCCAGTGTCTTGTTTTGGGGACCGGTCGGATTTTTCTTCGATCCGGCCATTTCCGACGACGCCGTACCTCACCGCCACCGCCGATAAGTCCCCAAGACCTCCCTCCATCTTCCCTGAGCTTGTGGCCACCGGCCGCCACGCGTGGCGATCGAAAATCGACCTAAATAGAGCCCCTGCTCTCAGCACCCAAAACACAACTCTCGGCTGGTTCTGTCGGCAGCCAATCCGCCGCCTCCGGCCACCCTCCGCCACGGCCACCGGTCATGATCGACTCCCGCTAACCCCCTGGTCCATCCACCGTCCACCTCCGAGCCGGTCGTCGTCCGCCGATCGCCGTTTCGGTTATTTAAGCCCCAGCGCCACCCCTGCCCTATCCGGGCCGGTTCGCGCGAGCCTTGGCCCTTTTTGGCTCGGGCCGAGTGACCAAGTGGCCGGGTCGATGGTCGATTCAGTGGCCGGGTCCGTAGGCCATTTGGCCGAGAAAAGTTCGGGCCGTGGCCCGAGAATTTTAGGTCGTTGTTCGAGAAATTTTGTTCGTGATTCGTCGTCGCCGTTCGTCGCCACCGCCGTTCGTCGCCACCGCCGTCGTCGTCGCTGTTGGGACCGCCCGAGTCGACTTAATTGGTGACTTGACCCTAATCGTTGGTTAGGGCGCTAATTGCGCCTAGGATTAGTCGTTTAGGCGATTAAGGAATTTAGGTACGCGATCGAAGCCGATTTAGATAGAAATTATAATTAAGTTAAATGGCCGATCGACTAGGTTAGTCGGTTGATTATATTATTTGTGGCTAATTGTGATTAGTTACAATTGATTGATAGTGTATGATCGTGAGCGAGCGACAGGTTAGAGACGAGCGAACGATCGACGCCTTAAATCGATTAATTTGGTTAATAAAGTATTATTGCACGAATCAAGCTTTTTGTGACCTAATAGGTTTTGATTGCTCGTGATTGCTTTGTAGTCTTGTTGATTTGATTGTTTCGCTGATTTGCCTGTTTGACTGTCTTTTTGCCACTAGGCAATTAACTGTCTATTTAGGGTTTGATAGCCCGTTTATGATTGCAATGTCTAAAGTTAGACTGCATATGCATATAGCCGTGTGGAAATCAAAAGAGATGTTTTAGAATGAAAATGGCCTTTGGCCGATCTTTTACATGTGTGAGTGAGCATACGGCTTTAACTGAAGATAATGAAATGGTTTGATTGTTAGATGTGTTCTATGTGGTCATATGATGGAACGATGATGCTTTTTCTAGCAAGTTCGTACTGTACCAGTTGTATAGAACCACTTGACTTGCCAAAAGCACGATAATTCATGCCCCGTATGGTACGTATGATTTTAAGGGATTGTCGGATGCCAGTCACAGCTTGTGATGGACCGATACCCCGTTTAGGGATGCCTACTTACTGGTGCCGTGCCAGTCGCACCGGAGACACCTCTTGTAGTAGCCGTTGCCAAGAGAAAATGGACATTGCCCGATCCTACCGGTAGAACGTTCGATTGCACTGAGGTGCTGGATCGCGTTATTTGTGGGAGTCGAATCACGCCTTCTTTTCGCATAGACCCTCTCATGTGCCATGGGCATGATCATCGTTTATAAATGAACTTATGTGATGTTCAGTGTGTACTTGTGGATGAAATGTTTGCCGAGTGATCGACTGTTTGGTTGTGAGTCAAGTCAAGCATTGCATTATATGTGGTTGAGGCTGACAAGTATGCATGTGAATTGTTTTTATATAGTGACTATATTTGGGTGCTATTTGTGGTGAATCACTTTTGTGATACTTCCGTTAGGATGCCCGAGTGAATCAGTTTCCTAACTAAGCTTAGGCTTGATTCACTGAGATTTATTCTCACCCCGTCGTGGGATAATATTTTCAGGTCTCAAGTGACGAAATCTCATGGATGTTAAGGTTTGGTTTTTGGATTAGTCATTTGAAGTAAGATGAGAAGTTAGTATTTCCTAACTAAGTACACCTGCAAAGGTCTGGTCTAGTCACCCCGAAGTAGGAGGTTGTTTTTGTACGGAAGTAAGGTCGACAGGATTAAAATTTATTTGTGGTGTTTGACTCCTACCATGATATTCCTGTTTGTTTTTATTGTCAGGGAGTTGACACGTTTCCGCATGCTTAAGTAAGTGATAGGTCGATAGCGTGCCTGGGACGCTATCTATGACCTCGTGGAGATTGGGCAAGGAATGTCACGGGCTCGAGAGTCGGGGTGTGACAACGTGGACCTAGGCAACTCAGATAGGAAATGGCGTTTTGATCATAAGGATTGTCGAGTAGATATTTAGAACCACAAAAAGGCCGATCTAAGAATGATTAAGGAATGTCTTGCGAGTGTCATACGATTAGAGTGCGGGTGATACCGCTTAACCAATGTATGATTTGCAAAATTTTCATAAATCGAACAGTGACGATCGAGACCATAAGGACTAGAGATAGACCCTCACAATTACATGAAAACCAAAGTTGCCACGAATTGACGAGCCCTAAACGTGATATGAATCACGAGGTCGATACGCATAATGTCTGCAAAAGCCGTCTGTCGATTCGGGATAGGCTGGAACCACGTCTGATAGAGAAGGTCATCAGAAACGAATCTTGAAAATTGAAAATGGAGAATCAAGAATTCCAACATCACAATTGGATTGGCCGTCGCCCTATCGAAGATTATTGGAACGAGAAAAACGATGTTTCGGATGTCGGGGGCAAAATTACTATTTTGCCACTCAAGCTTAAGCCTTGCCCTTGCAATGAGAGAAGGGCATTTTGGAATTTATCCCTCCCCCTAGGCTGCTAAAAAAGTGGACAAATATTGGCCATTGGATCAAGTTGAATGACAAGTGGGACAAGTGTCAAGAGATGGCTTAAAGAGTAGTCAGGTCCACTATTCCATACCTACCATTCAACCCATTGACTCAAGCTTGGTATATAGCATTTTTCTCTCTCTCCTCAACCTCACTTGACCGGCCATTTCACTCCTCAACTCACCAAAACCTCTCCTCTTCATCTTCTTCCTTTTGCCCGCCGCCGACCAGCTCTAGGGTTTCTATTCGTCGCCCACGACGCTATCTTCCGGCCACCACCTAGACCTTGGTCGACCACACCAACCTAGCTCCACGTCTTGCCGACCTCCTCGAGGTGGAAGCAAACCATTTGGACCACCGAGGAGCTCCGGCCAAGTGTTTTCCCGAGAGCCGACAGAATCTGAACCAATCTGAGGTAGGTTCGGTTTCTAACCCCTTAGGAGGCCGAAATGTTGGAATCTTGAGATCAAATTTTATGGAGGTCTAGGAGACATGTATATCTATCTGTTATAAAAAGTTGAGAAGGATATGGTGAAGTTTTCACCCCAAATAGTCTTGTGAATGTAGGATAGAAAACTGCATGTACTAACCTTGGAGGATCTGGCAACTTCCGACGGGATTCCGACGACGACGAGACTTCAAACCCTTGGTAAGACTCTTAAACCCTTAGGTAGACATGTTAAGAGGTAGGATAATGATTAAATGAGGGATTTGGAGTTGATTTAAGGCTGGTTGTGCACGATTTGCACAGAACCAAGAAGAACTGGTTTGGTTCTATGTAAGGCCGAGGCTGTTGGAGCTGATGACTATGGATTATGAGACTCAAATTGATGATTAAGACATGTTAAGTTGATGAGGGTTAGGTTATGGAGGTTTGTGATTCATGGGTGGTTGAATTGGACAAGGAAATTGACTAATTGATTAAAATTCCTAGGTTGCGCGGTGAGGTTTATCTTGGACCCGTGGAACCGAGATTGTGAGGATCTAATAAGAGAATTTTGGTGTTATCAAATTCAAGGTAAAGGAATCCTAAACTTAGGATAGGAGGATTGGACTCGATTGAGCGAGTCAAGCGATAAATTGAATGATTTATGAGAGTTTTCAAGAGGATTGTTCTTGGAATGTCCTAAGATTGTATAGGGGGTTTCTGTGTGCCATTGCTTGTGCTTAAATTTCTTGCCATGTTTGAATGTCACTTGAGATCTTGGCATGCCATGGAATATACGAATTGTTCTTGAGTTGTACTAGGCATTGTGTGTGCAAATGAATTGAAAAACATGGCATGAGTGTGACATGGCGAAGCCTTAAGGCGTATGAGATGCAGGGTGGAGTTGGATACCCTGATGCGATCTAATTGAGAGGTCGAATTGAGATTGTGTGGAGCCCTAATGCGATATAATCGCGGGGTTGAGATGGCCACGGTCCTAATGCGATCTAATCGCGGGACGGAGATATGAAGTGATGATATTAACCTGGTGAATTATTGAAACATGATGCATTTATGCGGGTTGTCAATGACTGTCTGATACGTTTACGCGGACCGAGCTTAATGCGATCTAATCGCGGGCATGAGAATGAGGCAGGCAAGAAGAGATGGTTATGGTGAAGTAGCAGGACGAGGTGTGCATGATCATCTGAGTGTGACATGATATTATAGTTGCATACCTGTCATATGCGTGTTGTTATCTTTATTTGCATGTGCCTATATGATTATGAGTTTAGAATTTTTTGGATAAGTGACTGCTTGAGTGGACGGTCAGCCTGACCTATGGTTAGGACTCTTTTACTGAGATGTGTATCTCACCCCTTTTGGGGACCCTTCTTTTACAGATCCTAGGTCTTGACCATGTGACCCATTCGCTTTAGAGACCCTAAGGAGATCACCGCATATTTTGATGAGTTCCTTGACGGTTAGGCAACTATGTATATGAGAAAGTGTACAGTGGTGTGGGTTGACAAAAATAGTATAGACTGAAAGCTTCATAGGTATGAGGCGTGGTTTAGGAAAGTTGGGGACAAGACTACTGGGCCATTGAAGCCCCATGAGGTGCCCCAGGGAGTGATCCCTAATTTGTGCCAACCCGGTAGGGACCAAGATCAGGCAGAGGGATCGGTAGTCGGATCTAGGAACTGGCCAGAGAAGACCCTGACGCTGGACTTTACTATAGAGGAGGATGAGGTCATTATCCTGGAGGCGACCGAGGAGGATCTCGCGGAGCCGTCCCATGAGCAGACCATGGAGGATACCATTGAGGTTCCATCAAAGACCTTCTCTGAGTATGAGCTGACGGAGGATGCCGAGGACACCGAGGATTCCAGCAGCTCATCTTAGAATTCTAGTTCGTTGGCTTAAGCTTTTGGAGATGACCCGACCCTGTCTCTTTTGGATGTCGTGAGGGACTCTTTTGTGTACTTTCCCGTTGCCCAGTTTGTTAGCGAATTTTAATAGCTCCTTATCTGTATGAATAGATGGTTATTATGTATGATGGTACTGATGCTATCTAGGTCCCACTTAACTTATATTTTGTACGGGGGAGTTGTTTTATTACCTCTTCCGCATGCTTGATACATTTGTTATATCTCTCAGCTTAGACTGTGGATCTTGGGATCATAAGAGATTATGTGGTTTGCTTGCAAGGAGTCGCATGCTCGTGCCCGGGGCACGGGGCGTGACAGATTATGATGTTTCAGACTCAGAAGATGAAGATGATGAGTAGTTAGTACTCATGGTCAAAAGATTTAGAAGAATATTTAAGAAAGGCTGGAACTTCACAGACAGAAAAAATCTCAAACGATATGATCAGAAATGATCATTTGAAACCAAAAGTGAAAGCCAAGAAGTCATCTGCTATGAATGCAAAAAGAGATGCCACATTAAATCAAATTGCCCTCTATTAAAGAAGAAAGGCAGGGATAGAAAATTCAAGAAAGCCTTAAAAGTAGAGACTTGGAGCGACACTGAATGTGAAAGCGATGAAAAATATGCGTACATATGTCTCATGGAAGACTCAGATGATGATCTCGAGGTAACTCATTCAAATATTCCTCTTGAGGTATCAGATTATATAGACGAGCTATGTTTAGATTACAAAGCTACGCTTAAAAGACTTTACGAATTGAAAAAGGAAGTAGCTATTTTTAAGTAGAAAGATCTTTCTCAAAAAGATAAGATTAGTTTTCTCGAAAATGAATTTTTAACAAGAAAACTGATCATGCAACTAACGAGAATATTCATTTGAAGTCAAAATTGGAAAATCTTGAGTAAGAAACTGAATCCTTGAAAAAGTAAAGAAATCTTTTTGACATGGAGAGGAATTCTTTGAAAAAGGAAAGGGATCTTTTTGAAAAAAAAATATATATCTTTAAGAAAAGAAATCTCGAATATTCACAAAAAATTCTCTACGAGATCCAAAACATTACAACATATACTTTCTATACAAGTTCCGTATTATAATAAATCGAGTTTGGGTTTTCAAAAGGAAAATACTGTGGAAAATGCTTTCCTCTGTTAAGGAAAGAATCAAGAAAAGACCTCCTAAGAAATCTTATGAGAGTCATTTTAGAAAACAGTTTGTAAAATTGAAAGATCAATAATTATTTGTATGTTGAAACTGTGGTAATCCAAGACGCTCCAAGAGTTATTGTTCTAATGATAGTAAAAGGTTGATTCGAGAAATTCTTAGATATACAAATGTTGCTAACCACAAAGGACCTTAACAGATTTGGGTACTAAAGAAAACTTGAGTTTCGTTGATCATTGTAGGTACCAATGAAAAGGAAAAATAAATGGTACCTCGATAGTGGTGTTCAAGACATATGACTGGAGATGCAATAAAATTTATTATTCTTGAGATGATCAATGGTAGAAACGTTTACTTTGGAGGAAATAACAAGGGAATAATTATTGGCAAAGGAACCTTGAATATTAGAAATCTTCTTATCCATGATGTTTCTTTGGTTAAGGGTTTGAATTTCAATATTTCAATCTCATTAGTATTAGCCAATTATGCGATATTTGATACAAAGTCTATTTTGCAGAAAATAAATATTCAAGTACAAGTTAAGACAAAGAATCTTCATTCACTGGACGAAGACATGATAATAAGTACCTTCCGATACAATGTCTAAAGAAGAAAAGTGTCTTTTATCTGTAAAAAATGATCCAAAACTTTGGCACAGAAAGCTAGGACATATAAGCTTCAAGCAAATATCAAAGCTCTCCAAAAAGAAGTCAGTGAGAGGACTCCCAAAAGCCAAGTTTGAAAAATCTAAACACTGTGAAGCTTGCACACTCGGGAAAGAAGTAAGAAGTTCTTACAAATCTATAAATGAAGTATCTATTGACCGTGCTCTGCAGCTATTACATATAGATGTTTTCGGAGCTACTCGAACTCGAAGTATTGGAGGTAAAAAATATTGTTTAGTCATTGTGGATGATTATACCAGATTTACATGGGTTTTCTTTCTTGCACATAAAAGTGATGCTTTTTCATATTTTGAAACATTTTCGAAGAAAGTTCAAAACGAAAAAGGTTACTCCATTTCAAGCATCAAAACAGATCATGGAGAGAAATTTGAAAACCAATACTTTGCTGATTTTTATGACCAAAATGGTTTTCAACACAATTTCTCATCTCCATATACTCCACAACAAAATGATGTTGCTGAAAAAAAGAATAGATCTTTACAAGAAATGGCACGAACTTTTTTAATTGAAAGCAAAGCTCCATCCTATTTTTGAGCAAAAACTGTCTCTACTGCTTGCTATATTATAAATCATGTCTTTCTTAGACCATTACTTGAGCAAACCACCTATGAGCTTTACAAAGGAAAGAAATCAAACATTTCATATTTCCATATTTTTTGTTGTAAATGCTATATTCTTAAAAATTCAAGTGCAGATTGATGAAAGATCAGACGAAAGAGTATTCTTGGGATATTCAACTTCAAGCAAAGCCTATCGAGTCTTCAACAAGAAAACTCGGAAAGTTGAAGAATTCATGAACGTGAAATTCAAAGATGAGTACACTACTCATAAGATCACTACTAGTAGTATAGTGTTAGATGATGAAAACCAATCATCTCAAAAGTAGAACTCCTCATCTGAAACTGAAGAAGCAACTGAATCTTCTTTTCAAATGCTGAAGAATCAATTGATAATGAGCTTGAAAAATCAAAGAAGAACTGGAAATACAAATCTAGCCATCCCACAGATCAAGTCATTGGGAACATTGATGAAGGAATCAAAACCAAATCTAAACTAAGAAGTACAATAAATGCATTTGCTCTGGTTTCTAAGTTTAAACCCAAAATAATTGAAAAAGCTCTTGAAAATGAAAGCTAGATTGAAGCGATGCAACAAGAGTTACACCAATTCAAACTCAATGAAGTATGGAAATTAGTACCAAGACCAAAGGATTATCCTGTTATCGGAACCAAAAGGGTATTCAAAAACAATCTAGATGATAGAGGCAAGGTAACTAAAAACAAAGCAAGACTTGTTGCTAAGGGCTACTCTCAAGAAGCGAGAATCGACTATGATGAAACTTATACCCCAGTAGCAAGACTGGAATCTATCAAACTCCTACTTGCCTATGCTTGCTATCACGACTTCAAACTATATCAAATGGATGTCAAAAGTGCATTCCTCAATAGATATATCAAGGAAAAAGTCTATGTTGATCAGCCTCTAGGTTTTGAAGATCCAAAATGTTCAGATCATGTATTCAAACTTCAAAAAGCACTCTATAGGCTCAAGTAAGCTCCACGAGCATGGTATGAAAGGTTAAATAATTTCCTTACCAACCAAGGTTTTGAGAAAGGTAAAGTTGATACAACTTTATCTATCAAAAGGGAAGATAACGAAATTCTACTCATTCAAATTTATGTAGATGATATAATATTTGGATCATCTAACAAAAATCTCTGTAAGGAATTCTCTCAGATCATGTAGAATGAATTTGAGATGAGTATGATGAGAGAACTTACATTCTTCCTAGGACTGCAAGTCAATGAGACCAAACAATACATTTTCATAAATCAAGAGAAATATGCCCTTGAATTGGTAAAAAAGTTTGGTCAGGAAAATTATAAGAAAATTGATTTGCCAATCTCTTCCTCATCCAAGCTAGACAAGGATGAATAAGGCAAACAGATTGATCAGAAGTTTTATAGGAGAATGATCAGTTCATTACTATATCTAACTACTTCTAGACCTGACATAATCTTTAGTGTATGCATGTGTGCTAGATTTCAATCAAATCCCAATGAATCACATTTTACAACCGTCAAAAGAATTATTAAATATATAGGAACCTATCCTAATTTGGGACTATGGTATCCTAAGACTTATATTACATGGATATTCAGACCTTGATCATGCAGGTTGTAAGTTAGAAAGGAAAAGTACTTCGCAGACATATCAACTTTTGGGAACAATGCTGTTGTCTTGGTTCTCTAAGAAACAAAACATTGTAACTCTATCGACTGCAGAAGCTAAGTATATTGCCTTAGGTAGTTGCTGTGTAGAAATTCTATAAATGAAGCAACAACTGAAGGACTTTGGTGTTCAATCTCACAATGTGGAAATCAAATGTGACAACACCAGCACAATCAATCTCACCAAGGATCTAATCCTATACTCACGAGCTAAGCATATTGAAATTAAGCATCTAATCATGTACACCACCTTTTTCTATAGATTCATATGGAGGGGAAATTGCCAAAAATATCCAAAACTTATCATATTGGTACCAATTCAGTTTTAAACTTTTCAATTGAATTAATTTAATACTAAACATTTTCATATTTGAACAAATTCAACCCATTCGTCTAATTTAGGCTTGAAATGATTGACGAGAATGGTGGCCTCTATAAGTGATACTGTCGATGTCGAAGAAAAAAATTTCATAATTATCTTATATCTTCCTGAATTTTTTTAAAAATTTTTCTTTCTTTTTTCCTTTTTGTTTCTCCATTCTCCTTCCGCCAATGGTTAACTGTGGCCCATGGCAGCAAGGGCAACTATTGCTTAGGCAAGGCCAGTGAGGCTAGCCACGGATGGAAGGAGAATGAAAAAAAAAAAGAAAGAAAAAATAAATATTGAGAATAAATATTCAATGATTATAAAGTTTGTTCACGATTCAGAATAAATATTAAATGATTATAAAATTTGTTCATGTCAGTGTTGACAATGCCACACAAAACGATCGATATCCACATCAGCGATTTCTTATCTAAATTGATTGGATGGATTGAATTGGTATCATTATGAAAATATTAAGGTCTTAGTTAATTTAATTGAAAGGTTTATAACTAAATTGGTATCGATGAAATAAGTTTAGAAATATTTTTATACTTTTCCGCTCGTATGGGTTTTGAGAAAAAATCTATGTCCCCTATTGTACTTCCTTATATGTTGAATTACACTATTTTAAACAAACTTAAGTATACCTCAAGTGCCATAAGTTATATACAGCACTCACTTTAATGTCAAAACTTCAAAATCGATCACTTTAGTGCTAAGTTTTTGTAATTTCGATCACTTAAGTACCAACTTCTTTTAAAAACGATAACTTCAGTACTAATTCTCATTTAATCTGACGTGGCTCACCGAAAATTCGACGCGTACATTTTTTATTATTATTTATCCTGACATGGCTCATCGAACTTGGCATTGAAGTGATCGTTTTTAAAAGAAGTTAGCACGTAAGTGTCGAAGTTACAAAAACTTAGTATTAAAGTGATTGATTTAAAAGTTTTGACGGTAAAATGAGCGTTGTACATTACTTATGGCACTTGAGATATATTTAACTCGTTTAAAACACAAGTCTCTCCCATGTTGATTTGATGGATGACTAAAGCAGAATATACTGAGGAAATTGCTATCATGACCTTATGGTCAGTCATGAGTAGTAACTTCATTTTCTCTTTATCCATCCGTCGTTACGAACATTTTAATATTTTTTAAATGAAGAATAATTGACAGTTAAGCAAATATTTGCGCTCAGTACTATTTTATCCCTTTTCCCAGATGAAATTTAATTAACCAACTAATTAAGTTTCAATTTTATTAAGTCAAATTGCAGTGAGAATGTCATATTTGCGAGCATTCCCATGTCTACATAAACATACTCTTCATTTAAATCCTATCATTCCCAAAGGCAAACTTTTTCCACTCCTTCTCAACCCACAAATCTGAAACAATTTGCCACTTAGATCGGGATTCGTTCACTTTGAGTATCATAACTTTCACGCAGTGTTCATTTGAATGTCAAAACTTTTGCTTTCGCTCACTTGAGTGCCACATTGGAATAAAATAGCTAAGTCGAGTTTCATTTCTGACAAATCATCCTACGTGAAATTTTTTAATTATTTTTCTATTTTTACGTGTATTTTTATTTTTATTTTCCTTTTTTTCTTTGTTTTTTTTTGTGTAAGCAAAGGTCACCGGCATCCTTCACCGGCCCTGAATTACCTCGCCAGATACTAGGAGGTGGGGCCACAAAAGCCCGGTTGTAGGATACCTCACCAAGATCTAGTGAGGGCCTTCATGACCGTAGGTGAGGCAGCGTTGCCCAGTCTGGCGACAGTGTAATGGTCCTCGCACATGGCCTTGGTGGCCCCTCGTCGGTAGTAGACATGGATGCAGTGGCCCTCACCCAGGCCTTCTACTACCACCTATCAAGCCCGACGAACAATCCACAGAGCTGTATCCCTACTCAACCGGTGTCAATCGGACAGACATAGTTTCACTCCGATCCATTGATTAAAAAATGCAAAATCCATGCTTTCTTTGACATGTGTGGCCCTGCAAGCCGCGGACGAAGCGGCCTCTTTTCGACCGGTGACCCTCGTCGTCAGAGCGAAAGAAAATTGAAGGAAAAAAGGTAAAAAAAATAAAGATAAAATAAAAAATGAATAAGAAAAATAAAAGAAAATTTGATAAAATTGTCTACTTAAGATTTTTTGGTGTCCACATGGGATTCCTGATGAGACAAATCGTTGGTGGCATTTAAATGACCGGTTTTTCAAATTTATGCCACTTAAAGCTGTTGGAATATATAAATATAAACCACGACTTTTTTTAATAGCTTAAACTTTTAGAGCGGTTGGCAGATGGTCCCACCAAATCTTTTATGGTATCAGAGTAGGAAGTCCTAAATTTAAATCTTTCCAAGCTTCTATTTGTCTCCTCAATGAATTTGTCCACGCTTAATATTAGGCATGAGGGAGAGTGTTGCAAAACATCATATGAAAGTTATAGCACTCAGATAAACTTATCCTTGTTCAAATGTCTTACTTGTCCAAGAAGGTCGTACAACAACTTACGGGAGAGGAGACAACTTTTGCTCAAATCATACTATATTTTCCTCGTGAAGAAGAAAAATGCAAACCAGAGAGATAAAAAAAGGAATAGGGCTAAAGATCAACGACTATACAAATGCACCGTTATCCGACCTTAATCTAACTTTGAACTAGACGGGGTCTAGCATGATCAATGCAAAGATAATTTCAATTATCCTTTGTAACCCTAGTTTGTTTCTCCTACTCCCCTGCCACTGCCCGACCCCGACCATAGTTGTCCCTGCCACACGATGTCGCTGCCGTTGAACATGGCGAGCTCCTCGATCGTTCCACTACGGCCGAGTTTGTCTCCACTCAGGTCCATGTCCACGCTTTCCTTATTTTCTCTTCCACTCTAACATCCTCTACTTTATCCCTCTATCACTTCAATGCGTGAGCGTCGAGCTCAACGTCAACCTCGATAGACCTTGGCCCCGCATGTCGAGCTTTACGCCATTAACGACATGTCAGTACAGGAGCCGAAGCATGTTGGATAAAGAAGAGAGAATCGGTCGAAGGGTACTTTGGTTATTGCACAATAGTGAGGTATTTTTAACTATAATGAGGGTGGGAATAGCCCCGGCCCCGCTATTTCTTATCTTTTTTTTTCCGCCGAGATTACCGCCTCCCGAACTATATCCAGGTCTGAGTTCTTTTGGCTTTGACACGAGAAGAATTACATCGGCCTAAGGGTGTCAAATAAAAACAAAAGTAAGATCATTCACAGCTTGGAATCATTCATACAGATGGTAAGACATTGTAAAAAATGAGGTTAAAATACACTACAAATATCAAAACTTATGTAAGACACTCACTTTAATTTCAAAACTTTCAAAATGATCATTTAAATACCATTTTTTTTTAAAAACGCTCACTTCAGTACTAATTTCCGATTTGAACTGACGTGACTTACCGAATATCCGACATGGCCTATTTTTTATTAATATTTCAGATGACGTGGCTCGTCGAAATTGACGTTGAAATGAACATTTTTTTAAAAAAAATTATCACTTAAGTGATATTTTTTAAAATTTTGGCACTAAAGTGAGGGTCATACACAAGATTTAGTACTTATAGTGTACTTAATCCGAATTGCAAAGTATACATGTTTTCATGTCTAAATCAGGCTTTTCAAATTTCCTCTTTTTCTTGTTATTGTTTCCACGTAAGATGTGCAATGTTCGAATATGGTTGTTTTATTATGGATTCACCGACTTTAGATAAGAAGGAAAAAAAAAAAGGAATGATTTTAAATGTTCCTCAAATTGGGGGCAGGAGGTAGTGGGAAACATTGGGAAGAAATCCAGTTTTGACGGTTGAGAAAAGTCAACTCCAAAGTCCAAAAAGAGAACCAGCTTCCTATTTCGCGATATTAGCAGCTACGCTCTCCGGGAAAACACCAATTGCATTATTTAAAGTTGACTCCAGAAACATTTTTTTTTTAAAGTGTACGTTGAAAAAGAAAGTGGAATTAAAAAACGTGATAGAAGATAGTAGGATGCGATCGCACTCTCTCCATAATGATCATTTCTTGAATACCGCCAACCGGGAAAGCACAAAGAGAGGACCAAGTGAAGCACTCCATATTACCTGAAACTGAAAGCACTATGTGCGATATTTATCTCCGATCCTAATCCGAGAAAAAGACATCCCATCATACTAGACATGGCCAAAATGAACCGTGAGTCCAGAATCAATCCGTTGACTTAATCGGAACTGGCCCGTTGACCGGGCCTACGGTTTCGAATTGGAACTAGGGCCAATTCCGGTTCCACAATTTTCAGAACCAACGCGGAACAAGCGGTTCAAGGCTTGTCCTGAACCTCAATTTTTTAAAAAAAATATATAATATATTTAATATAAAATTTATAATTTATTTTTTATTATTTATTATTTTAAAAATTAAATTAAAAAAGGGAACCGGAACTTGCCCGGAACCGCCGGTTCCGGTTCCACCTCACGGGTTTAGACATGACTATATGTCAACTCAACTAAATATAAAAGGATAAAGCAACGAAATACCCTTGAATTATTAGAAAATATTTAATTTGGTCCCCCAGTTCCATTCTTTTTTTTTTTTGGCAAATATCATGCGATTTTTTTGAATTGGTATTTTCCTATTTTGGTGTTTAAACTATTGTTAAGTGCCAAGCAACAGGGGTGAGAGGAAAGGGATTGCCAGCCCTTTCCTCATAAGTGCAAGTCCTGCCTTGAAATTCGAGTCATCCATGTTATAAATGGACGATCCATATCATTACTTAAAAAAATAAAAAATAAAACACAAAAAATTACCCTTAAAAACAGAAAATTTGGGTCATCCATTCAAAAACAGATGGCCCGAATTCTAAGTGCAAACGCCTGCTCTTCTAAAAAAAGAGAAGGCAATCCGGATTTGGGGCGAGAACCATCCCAACGGCCCAAAACCGTTGGGTCCCAAGGAAATCTGTTTAGTTCCCAGTTCCAACAAAATGAAACCATGGGTATGATGTGATTTCTGATTTCAAGTATGAAACTACTCACCCGAATTGGACTTGTATATATATAAGAAAAACTACAACCCTAAATCTCTAATCTCGTTCATCAGACATCTTGCCTCATCTCGGTCTCTCTCATTTCAACTCCCTCAAGCAACTCCCTCGATCTCTCCATCTCTCGACTCTCAACTCCCATTGACTCATGACGGCCGAGCCTATGGTCGTTCCTCACAGACACGAATCATGGCCTCACGTTCCACTCTCGCTCTCAATTGCCTCACTCTCTCTCTCTCTTTCACATCCATTTGATGTAAATTGAAAAATCCGAATCGCTTTCATTTGTCCCTTTTTAGTTTCTTCAATCTACTCATTGTTGGAATTATTGAGAGGAAATATTCTTTGCACATGTTTGAAGGTTTTTTTTTTATACAAAAAACATGGCATTCTTTTTTGCTGAAAAAATTGGTAGGATCTATTCATGGCTTGCTGGAAAACGAGCTACTAATCGCATAAAGCTTGGTGTGATTAGTTCCATCGACCCACTCGGGAATGAGACCGGATTTGCAGTCCGATTCTTGATTTCAATTTTTCGGAATTGATCCTTAGTGGGTGGTTCCCAGTTTCAAGGTAGGAATCGCTCACTCTGAAATCAATTATCCATACCGGGCTCCCCATATGGCTATTTAAAGCTAAAAATACCAAAAAAAAAAGGTCGTTTCTAAAGACTATTTTTTTTTTTGGTCGTTTCTAAAGACTTCAAAAACAGGAAATTGGAAACGACAGAAAAATGAATTAGTTTTGTACATCGAAAATAAATGGAAAGGGAAAAGCCACGGCGGTGCTATAGCTTTGGCAACGCCCAAGAATGCAGAGGGTTTCGACAAAGGACACTGGGATGAGCCAGATGCGCCGCGGATGCCACCGGTGTAGCTACATCACATGAGAGAGAGAGAGAGAGAGAGAGAGAGGTGTGGTACCTGGATGCGGTGAGGGCGGTGACCCTCCCTCCCGTGGGAAACTCCCCTGCAAGATATCTGTTTCAAAATCTGGTGATGAGGTACTAAGGCCGAATTTATCATGCCCAATGTGGGCTCATTAGCTCTTTCGCAGGCTTAATTACGCTTCAGTTGATTGATAGACATTTAATTAAAAAGCCTTCTTCTTTTGATTAAACCTTAACGGGCTGAATTAAGCCTAAAATAGGCCATGAGGCCTTTAATATTTTTGGCACTCCTTTGGGAGAAGTATCAAAAAAAGTTTTAAACCTATTACATTGGTGTCAATTCAATCATAAACCTTTTATTGATGTCAATGCAATCTCAAACATTTTATATTTGTGTCAATTGAGTCATTTCGATCAATTTTAACTGAAATTCAATGACGTAGATTCCGGCCATTACATATGGCACGACCACCATTAACGTGGATATTTTAAAATGTATTTTGAACTTTTTAAATAATTCTTATACGTCTTTTCTTCTCGTTTCGTTTCTTTTTTTGCTTTCTTCTTCGTTCTTATTTCCTTCCCTCTTTTGCTACTTTTGCGTCGCAGACTTGCAGGGTTTTGCAACGGTTGGTCATCGCTTGGCCCCAAGCTGCACGCCGGGATGACTAGCCTCGTCGGGCCGAGAGCAAGCCACGCCATGGTTGACCCTTGGCCAGACAAGGTAGCCTCAGCTGGCGTCTCCTGGCTGAGGTCGAGGACCGGTGAGGCTGTCCTCGCTTGGCCGATGCGGGCCTCACCTGATCGAGGCCGCAACGATATCTCGCCACCGCACCTCCAGCCTTCATCAAACACTTGCCCCTTGCCACTGGAGCCATCGATGTCGCCCCTTTCTATCTTTCAACATTCTTGAAGGTCGTGGGTTGGAATCGGCTGCGGCAATGGAGGCCACATGGGTCGACGTCGCCAGATCTGGCCTGGAGGAGCCTCACCCAGGCCAAATCTAGCAACGCCGACACTTGCTAGGTGTCGCCAGTTCTAGGTTGAGTGAGGTTCACCTATGCCAGATCCGCTAACGTCGACACTCGTCAAATGTCACCTTCCCAGGGCATGACGATGCTCACTCTCGCCTCGACGTAGGGCTTGCGGCCGGGCAGTGGCCGACCGTTGCAGAAGACTACAACACAGAAGTTGCAGAAGACAGAGGAAAAAAGAACGAATAAGACAGAAGAAGAAAGGGCAAAAAAGAGGGAAAAAAATAAAGCATGAAAACTATTAAAAAATTCAAAAATATTAAAAATATATTTTAAAATGTCCATGTCTACGCAGACCGTGCCACGTAGGAAGATCGACATCCACTTCAGCGAATTCCGGCTAAAATTGACTGGAAGGACTCAATTAGCACAAATACAAAAAATTTGAGACTAAATTGACACCCAAAAAATGTTTAGATTTGAATTGACACTAATGCAATAGGTTTAGGAATTTTTGAAACTTTTCTCGTATTCCTTTCCCCCTCATGGCTGAATGCTCCTTGATGGCTCTGGTCTGTATAAGTGTCAATTTTAGCTCTATTTTCCACTGCCGCCCAATTGAATACATATGTTAATGCATGAAGAATCTAATTAATCAAAATGCAAACAATATTTTGAATTTAACATTTTTGCTAGAGGCTAAAGTTCGTCTCTAATTTTTTTATGCATTTTTTTCTAAATGATATAGCCAAAATTTAGGTGTCAACACCGGCTACTGGTAAAAAGAGAAGGTATAAAAAAACAATTATAAAAAAAATATCAATATCAGCGTTGATCGTGCCATGAAGGATCATTGGCGTCCACGTCAGCGATCTCAACCCTAAATTGGTCGGATGGACTGAACAGTACCAAAGTGAAAGGGTTCAAGACTAATTGAACTACTTGAAAGGTTTATAATTGAATTTGTACTAGTGCAATAGTTTTGAGACTATTTTTTTGTATTTTTAACTATATATAACAATGCTTGAGAAGCGTAATATATGTTTAGACAAATATTACATCCAAATCAAGACATCTTTATCAAAAGTTCATACCATACATATCACCTGGGTTCAAATCGTACCAAGACGTCCACTAGAGATCAGAAATAGTTGAAGAAAGAACAAGATGTTTCTTTTGTCTCTTCCTGACGATCGAAAAATAAAAAAATATTTAATATATTTAAGATAATTATGTGTTTCCAAAATAATATCTCAACTCATCTTATTCCAAATGTTTATTGAATCGTTGCAATTGATGTTCGATCCCGCAGAGAAGGAAGAGATCTTCTCTGGCTGCGTTACAATACCTCGCTTCTTATACAAAAGCAGCTCTCGCTAATTATTTTACGTTTGTGATTTCATGGGAATTTAGCGAAAGATTCTTCAACATCTTATCAAGGACTTGTTTGTGATTCTATCATGTGCAATTGAGTGCTTGAAATCGTAAAAGTGTTCGAATGAGTCAAATGTGGTTTATACTAACTATTATGTCGTTGATCTATAATTAATATTAGGTTGCTTCCTCCATGGACGTAGGTTGCATGTGTTATGTAGATATTTTTTTTAAAAAAAACTCATTGCTTATTTCTTTGTTTAATTATTCTGGTGAAAAGTTATGGCTCTTCAAGGGCATTCTTCATAACAACTGCATAGGTGTATTATAGATTTGATTCTCTTTTATTGGCGTTTAATTCTCTAGTTCAAGTTAGTTTGTCTTCTCTTAGTACGTGGAAAAGCTCGGTTTTGTCCTATTTTCAATCCCTAAATACTGTTTTTGCCACTATCTCACTATTACGTGAATGAAATAAATCTGGCTTCAATTTAATTCTTTTTGTTCTCCTCGTCAGTATGTGTTTCGATCGGCTTGTCTTCTTGGCTCGGCAACACGCATGTGAATCTATATATAAACATATGTTTTTACTTACATCAGTCGATTTCAATATATTTAGGCAAAAAGTTTTGTTTGTCTCACTTTCCAGAGATTCCAATATTACCTCGACTACTCACTAGCTCATATCATTTCATTGTGGCATAAAAGAAAATCTTTAGGAACTTTTCTAGCGCCGGCGACAATAAATGAAACCTTTAGGAACACGGGAAGATTATTTCCGGGGCAGACGATAATAGAAGAAAAAAAGAAACCTTAATTGTGTAGTACCTCGTAAATACATTGTTCTTAATTACACAGACTAAACATTTTGTGAATACAAACTTATGATAAGACTCTAAAATAATCTCCCTCGTCAACGGTAAAATGCCATTTGCTAGGCTATACAAGGGGAAATTAGAGAATCTTTAGGAACTTTTTCTTCGGCTTGGGAAAACTAAGCTGCGCAGATTTTGACGGCTCACCTTCGGGAAGAAACTTGTCTTCCCCGCTAGCAACATAAAACTACATATACGTATACCTATAAATCCTCAAAATCCCCAAACCGTAAAATATAATTATATACCAAAAGATATCGAAAAAAAACAAGTGCCAAGAGAACATCAAGATCAAGACACCTGCCCCATCACGTCCTCGAACCTTATGAACGTGCCGTGAAACCCGTACGGCACTCGCGACGGCAACCTCACCGTCGCCACCTGCTCCATGTCCGAAGCCCTCACGATCACCAGCTCCGACCTCTCTCTCTCCTCATCCCTCACGAAGCTCATCAAGTACCCGCCTCCATCATCTTCCTCGCAGCAACCCTCCTCCTTAGGCACGTAACACGGCTCGCCCCCGAACCTCCCCCGTCCGTACAATAACTTGCTCACTTTGCCATTCAACAGGTCGACCTTGGCCATCCCGCAGCACTTGGGCCACGGCTCGGCTATGGCCAAGTACACGTACCTCGACCTCCTCCCCAGGAGATGCCTGGCCACCTGACCCGCCTCCAGGTTCGTCCCCGCCACCACGACCCTCCTCGTGTAGCGCCCCGTCCTCGTATTGATCCGGATCTCCGACAACTGACTCCGCAGCCGCTGCTCACCTTCGGCAATGTGCTCATTGAAGACAGAGTCTGGCGGATCCATGCACGACCCGAGAATGGTCACGACCTTGTCTCCGTCGCCGTCCCTTTCCTCCCACGCATTCCACAGGTGGAAGCAGAAGCAGTCGGGCACCTCGTACCACCGGATGCCCGACTCATCCACGGCATCCTTCGGCATGATCCCAAACCGCGACATCTTCCTCCTGTCATAGAGGACCGGCGACCCTCCACGGAGCATCTCGGACAGCCTGAACACCACCTGATGGTCCGGGATCACCACGTTGTTCTCGGTAATTGCAAAGTCATGGATCATGGTGGGCTGCTGGAGGGTTATGTCCACGTCCGATGTTTTCTTTCCTGCCTTATCGAATTTGAAGTACTTCAAGTATGGACGCTTTACGACGTCATAGCTAAGAGCGTGGAGCTCGCCCGTGGCGGGGTCTACTTTGGGGTGGGCTATCATAGGACAGCGGAGCTGGCTGCCGAAGTTGAACCGCCCGACTGTCTCCAGGTCGCCGCTGCCGTCAATCCGAACATGGTACGGGTGGTCGTCCTCCGACATGGCCAGCAGGCGGCCGTTGAAGTACACGAGCCCCGCGTTGGCGACCCCCGAGCCGGCAGAGCCATCGATGAGGCCAAACGCGGTGCGGGCCGCGTACAGCACCAGCCTCGCCAGGCCCGAGTGGCCATGCAGCTCCCCGATAGGCTTCGGGAACACAGGCCGGCCAAACGCAGCCTCCTGCTCGATCCGGCTCGTTCGGGTATACCTGCAACTGTAGCTGGCGCGGTTGCCCCAGCCGAGCGTGACGGCATGGATCATGCCATCACCGTCGAACAAATGGTGGCCGCCTCGTGGCGGGAACAGGGGATTCGCTCCGTTCCGCATGTAGGCGCCACGTAGGCAAGAGGGTATCTGGCCCACCACTTCCAAGCCGTGCTGAACCGGACACTCTTGGACTGGAGCGAAGTTCCCGGACAACTGAGCCGCCGGGTCTGCCGTTTTGGGCAATTCGTGCTGCTTCTCAAAGGGCACCAACAGTGAGGCCTCTAGCGTGTCTAGCGCCGAGGCCACCAGCCTCTGGAGCAGGTTCAGGTCCGGCGGGTAGTTTGGCTTCGACGGGGTCAGCAGTGGTGGTGGCGGTGGCAGTGGCGGTGGCAGCATCAGCAGCTCCTGCGGCGGCAATGAGGGCGGGTAAATAATCTTGGGGAGGGTCTTCTTGGAAGGGTTGAGGAGCATTTTGCAGGTGGGTGGCCACAATTGAGGGGAATTGTGCGGGGTTGGAGGAGTGATTAAGTGCAGTGAAGTGGAAGCTTGCATGGCTAAAAAGAATCGGGAAGTGGGGTATGTAAGTACGAGAACGATTACAACGAAGTGTGCATGCTTTCAGACATATATATAGGGTGAGGACTCCTATCTATGGTTTGCATAAGTGGGCCGAGAGCAGCATGTTTGTCGCCACCTATTGGAGACCGGAGATGTGGGACACGTGGGGGAGATTACTTGAGGGAAATGATTGGCGTAACAACTCATCAAGGCCGGTGCTTCCGCTTAGTAAGGTCAAGAAGGGATTGATTTAGTTCAGAATTGGGACACCTGAACAATAAACGCGTGATTGAAATTAAGTATATTTAGTTTGTATGGCGGTGACCTATCCCATGCATAAGATATTATTTTGTGACCTTTGCTAACATAAATAGTCTTGGGACTACTGTTGCATTGTGAGTCATAAATTTATAAAAGAGTGGACTCACGACAATCCATAAAGTATTTATTGGAAGCTGCTAGCTTAATAATATGACAATACTATAATTTATTTTTGATCGCGCGATATCCCAATCAATATGTATTTTATGCAAAATAACGCGGTGTAGCGCGGTGATGCTACAGGAATGAGATCATATTGTTCCTAACAATATTATCAGAAGAGACTGTTATTTTTTATTTTTTATTTGATTTTTCATAGTCCAGAAGAGACTGTTATTTTGCTGTCTGTTTTTGGGTCACAAACAAAAATAATAAATAATTAAAAATTATTGTGAGGTTCTTGTAAGAATTGATGGCTCATTACATATTGTTATTTGCACACTGACCCGAAAGCTGCCATACTAGCAAAGCCATTTATCTTATGTTCTCTCTTTTCGTGTTGGGATCTAAGACTTCTTAAATCTGCTTTTGAACAGGAATTTTCCTTTTTCTTCCTTTTATCAAAGATAATTTTTGCACTCAGATATATATATATATATATATATATATATATATATATATATATATATATATTTTGGAATCACCAAGTCACTAACCCCTTAGGGGAACCAGATCTGCTGACTTCACCGGATCCTCACCCTTGATATAGGGGAACAATAAAAAAATCCCCCCCCCCCCCCATATCAAGGGTGGGGATCCCCTTACCTTATCAAAACTAAGGCAGGAGATCCCAATCCCCCTTAGGTCTGTCGATGTGTTTCTTAATTCTCAAATTCTTCCGATTAGGTTTTCGATTAGACAGTCACAAACATGAAGTTACTTACATTTATATTTTAATTAAAACGCATATGGGTGATATTTATGCTACATAATATATCAATCAGAAATAATTTGCTTCGACTGTGTTATCGACTTCACACTGAACCACCTTCTATAATTAATTTCCTATACAAATTTAGTCATAAACCTTTTGCATTTATGTCAATTTAGTCCATCAGACTAATTTTAGTAGAAAATCATTATTGCGGACATCGGCCGTCCTACTTAATACAAACGATGTTGATGTGTATAACTTTTTAATAATTTCTATAAATTCTCAATATTTTTTCAAAACTTCTAAACTTTTTTTGTTTTATTTCACTTAGTCAGGGCGAGGGTGTCGCGGCCCTTGCCGGCCATCAAGTGAGGGTATTGGGCCTCTCTTGGATCTAGGCGAGGGCCCAATGCCCTCACCAGCCAGAGTTGTAAAAAAGAGAAAGAAAAGAAAAAAGAATAAATATTTAAAAAATTATCCACATTATCGCCTGTCGTATCACATAGGACAATCATTGTTTATGTCAGTGATTTTTTTATCGAAATTTTCCTAATAGATTATATTGGCACATATGTAAAAGGTTTGAGATTAAATTGGTTTAGTTAAAATATTTATGACTGAATTGATACCAATAAAATAAATTTAAGACTTTTTTGGTACTTTTCTCAAATTAGACTCTGTTTGCCTTGAGGAAAATAACTTATGTGAAATAGATTTTCTTAAAAATGATTGCTTAAACCCAAAATGATTATTTAAGAAAAATATTTTCAAATCATTGATTTTTTGCGAAACAATGAAGCCTTTATTTTGGTCATAATTTATTCGTTCAGTCATTTCACGTATTTCCTTGACTACCCAATTCAGATATGAATTATGCTTTCATTATGATGGTTTGGTATTATCCATTAACTCGTTCTCAATTATTAATGTCGTCCATTCCACTTTCCTCCATCTTGATTAACTATAGTTACTCGAAATATGGTGATGACTTCGTTAGGTAAATGTGAATGCATGGAGATGCCCCCTCTTGGGGACTTTGTCATTTCACTGGGTGATTGATGTTGACGACCATGAATTTATTAGGAAGCTTCGTGAGATATGTAAATGAAAACAAACTGGCACCAGAATATATTGACAAATGATAAACAACTGATGACTATAATCAACAATACATAAAATGATAGAGATAGTTCTTGTCACGCGGTCTTGAAACTCTCAAAAAATAAAGTCATATGAATCACATGACAAATATCTGATATCGTGTTCCATAAAGTAGAATTAGGAAAAAGTTAAAAAAAAATCGTAAACTTATTGCAATTGTATCATTTCGGTTATGAATTTTTGTTGATCGCGATTCAATCATGAACATTTTACATGTGTGTCAATTGCGTTCATCCAACTAATTTTGCTCGAAAATTGCTTATGTGCGCACCAGTTATCTTACGTGGCACAACCGGTACTAATGTAGATATTTTTTTAATGTTTCTAATATTCTTTTATATCTTTAATCATATTTTTGTCTTTCTTCTTCTTCTTCTTCTTTTCTCTACAAATTCTTTTTCACTAACGGCCAGCGAGGATTGCCGGCTGACCCTGCTCGCCCCATGCAAGGGCACCATGGCCCTCGTCCAGTGCCGGCGATTATCCCTTGCCCTCAATCAAAACTAAATTACAAAAAAAGAAAAAATACATATTTAAAAATATCCACATTAGGGTTAGTCGTGCCACGTGAGACGAACGATATCTAATTCAGCGATTTTCGGTCAAGTTTAGCTTGATGGACTCAATTGGCACAAATGTAAAAGAATTCGGAATGAATTGACCCCAATAAAAGGTTTATGATTGCATTGTCACAAATGCAATAAGTTTGTGACTTTTTCACACTTTTGTCGTAGAATAGTGGTACGGATCAAAAATCGCATTGTCTTCGTCTCCAAATCACCTGCAACACAAATCATTTACTTTCTTGATAAGTAAAAAAATAAATAAATCTAATTGTTTAAGTTCATTGCTCATATCGTTTATTTCATTATTTTCATTAAGTTGATCGGGGATAGTCAAAATTCAATCATCTAGATGCGTATGCAAACGACGACTATGTGTAATAAATTCGGTACGGGATTATAAGAGATTGCGTTGGCTGTGGAGTTCAAAGTTCGAGCGATTAACGAAACCAATCAAATCTGATTTAATTAGGCACATGTGATCGAGCTAACTCCTTGCTTCTAGCGTGCATCTATTGTATGTCTTGTGTTCATGTCCCCCTTAAAGGATGGCACTTAGCAATTCGGATGGCTCTGGTTTCTCGGATACGTCCACTATAAGAGCACGCTAAAATCCAATTTCACCCCCCACGGGACCCGAACACCCCCGCGTTGCCCGATGGCACGCCGTACCATGAGACGAAGGTCTGGCGTCTTTCGGACCAAAACGCGACGGCACGTGGGGCAGGTCATGATCTGCATGATCTGACGGTCCCCCATTGGCGACGGCCCCTGGTTGGGCCCCACACGCCCCGTCCCCTTCCTGACTTGACCTCGACCCCTCGACACAGTCCCGATGGCTTTCCCCGCGGCGGCTGTCATTCCCAACAGAGAGCTGATTAAATTTTTGTCTTCACTTTGTTTTATTCGACGGAAAAAAGATTCTATTTTGGTTCCACCCCGGCAGCTGTAACTTCTTCTTCGTCCGGAGCGAAGGGAGCTTGGGACCTCAGCTGCCCAACACGAGCGGACGGAGACGAGGGGTGTGCCACGTGTATTAGAGGGGCATCTAGAGGCCACGTGTCTGAGCCGGGGGATCTTGGGAAGGATAAATCCCGCTTCGGACTGCTTAGATATTTTTTTTTTTTTTACTTTGTCTTTGTTTACACGTGTTTTTTGCCGATATATTGGGCAGAATCTAATATGCTTCTGTGATTTTTTTGTGACGGGAAATTAATCTGTTCATATGAATTTTAGACATTCGATCACATGAAAATTTATTGGATGAAATTTAAATTTCTTCGTGATAATAACTTATTTTAAAGGGCTGAAGGGATGGCAAAATTGATCAGAGTTTCGGACTGCTCTGTAACGGCACAGATTCAACGGAATCCTGGAGAGTTACAACCGCCAAATGCACGGCAGCGTTGCCACCTGGCCAACCAGCGTGTGCTCGTGTCGGAGAGACTTTGACCATGAAACGAATGTGCTGTCGAGTTTCTATCAGGTTGATGATCTTGGGACGCTCGTGAATGGGGGAAGATATTTCTAGAGAGTCGCGGAGGAAACTATGCGGGGAGATATTTCTAATGATTATTCGTCCCCGGCCATCATGGCGATCCCCATCACTTATCTTATGTATATGTCCAATAATGCAAATTAGCTAGCTCATCAAATGAATGGATCCGATCATAAATAGTTTGATCCAAATATATCAATTTAACTTATTTATGACTCATTTTATTATAATACAAATATGGTGACTCATACCCTATGCGATTCATGCTCAATTCATATCTGACCCGACTCATAATCTTAAATCATTTTCAGATTTAATTTGATTTATAGAAACTTATCTTCACACTAGATGAGAGTGTGTAGCGAGATCAAGTGAGGAAAAAAAAGAATGAAGAATGACATAGAGGCGGGTTTGGTCCAACTAAATTGTAAATCTATTTATGATTCATTTATTGAGTATAATTAACACGTATAACAACTCTGTCCATCATATATGAGTTAAGAAATTGATTTATAGCCCACCAATTTTGATAGATCTAACTTTTATCTTATCAATGATGTTGACATCAGCCTTTTTTTTTTAAAATAACATTTAAACTAAATATACACAAGATGTATGTCATTTTGTCCATTGACATGCTCTATCACTAGTCGAATGAAAAGTAATTAGTTGGTGCCTCCTTGTAGACAAGGTGGTTGCGTGGCAGATTGAGTGTCTGCTGTGGTAACAACACCCAAAAATAAGTAATGAGTAGGGATGAGTATGGTTCTAGGGTAGAATCAAGAATTGAAGAACCGTACTAGCGGAAACAAAACAGGTCTCAAGGCACATAAGGTAGGTTTTATGTTTCTAAAAATTGGGGAATCGATTCGGATGAATAAATTCTAGGTTTTAGAAGGGGAATTTGAGAACTCGGTGTTGAAATTAGTAGTTTAATGGCTCAATTATTGTCAACGTAACCAATGTGGGATTAATGTCGGCACAATCAACGTGATTTAATATTGCGTAATGGACGTAATCGACTTAGGATTAATGTTGGCGTAACCGATATGGTTTAATGTTGCGTAACGGACGCAACCGATGTGATTTAATGTCGCGTAACTGATGTTTTCCCGGTTTATATATAGACATGTTTCCCCGTGGTTCAGAAACATAACTTATAGATTGAAGTTCATTCCCCTAGTTCTCTCTTAGTTGTCCTCCAAGTGTGTCGACTTCTAGAAGTGGTTGATAGAGTCTTGTTCGTATAATGCCGATACAAACATGTTCGAGGCGTTGTATCTTGAAAGACATAGTTCGTGAAGCTACTTAGCACTGTCGGCAGGAACTAATCACCTTAAAAAGATTTGGTTAGTCGTACCTCATCTCATCTCCAATTCCTCTTTTCTTTTGAGTTTATGGTATTCAACTAGTTTATTTGTTTTGTAATCTTTATACGTAAAGGTTGTAATTTGGCTTGATTTGGATATTATTATCATCTTCATCTTATTATTTTTTCTGATAATAACAATTAGTGTTTTGTATTTCCGATGATACGTTCACAAGTGCACAATTATTTTCCAACAATCTTAAGGTGATTAGCACTTGTTTTTTCTTTTTATTATTGTTTGTTTCGGTTTATCAGAAAAATCTTGATGACTGAAAATAGTCAAGTGCCCAATAATGTCCAGAATATTTTTGGAGATGTTCCTACGGTTGATCTGACCTTTGCTAATGGAGAGGTTCATACCTCGAGAGCAAGTGTTGTGGCAGCACATGCTGTGAGTATTTGGGCTGAGGCCATTTTTGGTGATTTGGGTATACGTCAACAAACTTTGCCTTCCTTGATGGTGCCATTTTTTGTAATACCGAATAAGAAACTGAAAAAAGTCACTGGTGTAGGCTTTAAGCCGAAGGAATAGTCTCAAAAATTTCATAGGACATGTTTTCTTTGCAATCAGTCTAGTCATCATGCTAAGGATTGCAAAAAGTGCCTGAGAAAAGGCAAGGGCGGTGGTGTAGCTAAGCAGTTCAATTTGACAGAGCAGGTAGGTAATCAAGGCCTAACTGCTGTGGTGGTGTCCGAGATATCCTTGATGCCGAATAATATCGATTGATGGTTGGACACAGGTGTCACAAATCACATTTGTGAGGACAAATACATGTTCTCGTCATACGAGAAGACCGAGGCAGATGAGAAACTTTATATGGGTAACTTGCATATGTAAAAATTATTGGGAGAGGAAAGGTGCTACTAAAGTTTACCTCCGATAAGGAGATTGCCCTCCTAAATGCGCTACATGTACCGGAGATGCGGAAGAATCTCATTGCTAGGCCCATAATTTTCAAGAAGGGTTTCAAAAGTGTATTTGAATCCGATAAGTTTGGACTTTCTAAAGGGGGAACGTATGTGGGGAAATGATACTTGAACAATACTTGTTCAAAGCCAATGTAGCTGTTATTGATGTAAACTCGAAATTCTTATAACCAAAGACTATTAATAAAGAGATATTGGCATGGTAGATTAGGACATAAACTATGGTACAATGAAAAATATAGCAAATTTGGGGCTAATTTCAAAATTTGAGTTGGATGCCCATTACAAATGTGAGACTTGTGTTGAGACTAAGTTTGCTAAGAAATCTTTCAGATTGGTTGAAAGAACGAGTGAGCCTCTACAACTAATCCATAGTGATCTATGTGATTTAAAGTTTATAGAAAGTAGAGGTGGAAAGAGGTACTTCATCACCTTTGTGGATGATTATATTCGATTTTTCTATGTTTATCTATTAATTAGCAAAGATGAGGCTATGAGCATGTTTATCAAGTATAAAAATGAGATTGAGAACTAACTTGATAGATGAATCAAAATGTTTGAATCTGATATGTGACATTCTGATTTCCAGTCAATTTCAGACTCATTAATGAGAAATGAATCTAGAAATGTATTTCCGTCATATCTCGCTCAAATCTGATCAATTCGAGTAGACTGACCAAAAGGGAAAGGCTAACGCGAGACATGGTACGTGGACTCAGGGAATTTGGATAGGAAATGACGCTTTGACCATAAGGATTGTCGATGGGATATTTAGAACCACCAAAAGGCCGATCTAAGAACGATTAAGGGATATCTTGCGAGTGTCATACGATTGGAGCGCGGATGATGCCGCTTAATCAACGTATGATTTGCAAAATTTTTCTAAATCGGACCGTGACGATCGAGACCATAGGGACTAGCGATAAACCCTCACAATTACATGACAATCAAAGCCGCCATGAATTGATGAGCCCTAAACGTGATATGAATTACGGGGTCGATACGTGTAATGTCTACAAAAGCCGCTCGTTGGTTTGGGATAGGTTGGAATCACGTTTGATAGAAGAAATCATCAGAAACGAGTCTTGAAAGATTTGAAATAGAAAATCAAGAATTTCAACGTTATTCGAATTGATCGTTGCCCTATCGAAGAATTCTGGAACAAGAAAAACGACATTCTGAATGTCGGGGGTAAAATTACCCTTTTGCCTCTCAAGCTTAGAACCTTGCCCAAGCAATTGAAGAAGGACATTTTGGATATTAAATCCCCTCAAGGCTGCCGAAATTCAAGAATAAATGAAGGCCATTGGATCACATTAGGAAGACAAGAAGACATGTGTCACAAGATCAAGAGGCGTGGTCATGTCCTACTTTTTCTACCTAACATTCAACCCCTCTTTGACCAAGTTTGTATATAGCAAATTCTCTCTCTTCTCACCTCACTTGATCGGCCAAAGCTCTCCCTCAAACTCCCGAAACTTCCTTCTTTTTCTTCCTTCAATTTGCCGATCGTCGACCAGAACTAGAGTCGTTGTTCGGCCGTTCTGACGCTACTTTTTGGCCACCATCCGACCACCGGTCGACCACACCAACGTAGATTTACGCCTTACCGACATCCTTGAACAAGAATCGAGCCATTTGGAGCACCGAGGAGTCCCGAGCAAGCATTTTCCCAAGAGCCGATAGAATCAAGCTCAACCTAAGGTAGGTCCGGTTGCTAACCCTTTTAAAGGCTGAATTGTTGGATTTTTGAGGCCAAATTTGGTGGAGATCAAGTAGACATGTGTCTGAATCTGTAATAAAAATTGAGATTCAATTTGATGAAGTTTTGACTATGAATCGATCTTGTAAACCTTGCATAGAAACTGTTGGATTCTGACTTTAGAGGAACCGACAACGTCCAACAAGTTTCCGGCGACCATTTGACTTCAAACTCATGGTGAGCCTCACAAACCCTTAGATAGACATGTTAAGAGGTAGGATAGTGAGTAGATGAGGGATTTGATGAAGGTTTAGGGGTGGAAGTGCACGGTTTGCACAAAATCGAAATGAACCGGTTCGGTTCTGTGCAAAATCTGTTCTGGTGGGTGCAAGAGCAGATGGTTATGGGACTCAAATTAATATTTAAAATATGTTAAGATGATGAGGATAGGGTTATGGAGGATTATGGTTCATGGATTGAGAATTTGGACAAGGAAATTGATGAAATTGGTTGAAATTCTAGGTTGCGCGGTGAATTGACCATTGGATTGATTTGGCCGAGACTTGAGGCACTTACAAGGAGGAAATTTGTGTTATCAAATCCAAGGTAAGGGAATTCTAAGCTTAGGATAGGGAGATTGGACTCAATTGAGTGAGTCAAGGTTGAAATTGATTGATTTATGAAGATTTAACAAAGGGATAGTTCTTGGTATGCCCTAAGTGACTATAGGAGGATTATGTATGTTATTGTTTATGCTTGAATTAACAGCCATGTATGTGTGTCATCTGATTGCCTTGCATGCCATGAGTATTCGAACTGTGCATGAGTTGCACTTGTTGTTTGATTTGTGAAATTAAATTAAAATCATGGCATAAGCATGACATGGCGAGGTCTTGAGGCGTATGAGACGTAGGGCGAGAGGTGGATACCCTGATGCGACGAGATCGCGGGGTTGAGATGGCCACGGTCCTGATGGGAATTATTCGCGGGACGGAGATATGAGATGATGTTATTGGCCTAGAGATTCATCGAAACCTGATGCGTTTATGTGGGTTGCTGATGACGATCTGATGCATTTATGCGGACCGAGTCTAATGCGACGAGATCGCGGGCTGGAGATTGAGGCAGGTGGAGATTGGTGGATGTGGTGAAGTGGCAGGATGGGTGTGCATGATCATCTAAGTGTGACATGAGGTTGTCATTGCATGCCTGTCATCTATATGTTGTTGTTTCATTGATTTGTGTCTGATATACCTGTGTGTTTATGAGTTTGGAATGATTGAGGTGTACGACTGCCTAAGTGGACGGTTGACCTGACCTAGCATTAGGATTCTTTTACTGAGATGAATATCTCACCCCTTTGGGGACCTTTATTTTTACAGATCCGAGGCCTTAGATATGTGGCCTATACGTTTTGGGGATCCAAAGGAGATGACGGTGTATTTTGATGAGTTCCCGAATAGTCAGGGGAACATTTAAGTGATGAAATACACGGTTGTATGGGTCAATGAGGGTAACTCTGACTGGAAGTCTCATAGGTTCGAGGTATGATTTAAGAGGGTCGGAGACGAGCAGATTGGGCCGCTGAAGCCCCACGAGATAACCCTAGGGTGTTATCCTTGCTTGGTATCAGACTGCTGGGAAGCAGGAGTTACCAGAGGGGTCCGTAGTTGGTTCTAGGAACGGGCCAGAGAAGACCCCGATGTTGGACTTCACCGTGGAGGAGGATGAGTCATCATCCTGGAGGCGACCGAGGAGGACCTTGCTGAGCCGTATCATGAGGTGACTATGGAGAATTCTATCGAGGTCCCATCCGAGACCTTCTCCGAGTACGAGCCTACGGAGGATGCCGAGAATACCAAGGATTCCAACAGTTCATCTTAGGACCCCAATTCGTTGACTTGAGCTTTTGGAGGCGACCTACCCTTCCCTTTTGGATGTCATGAGGGACTCTTTTTGTGTCCTACCCCGTCGCCCAATTTGTTAGCGAATTGTAGTAGCCGGCATCTGTGCGAACCATATATTATGATGTATGACAGTTTTTTTTTTTGCTATCCAGGTCCCACTTAACTTATATTGTACGGGGATTTATTTGAGTACCACTTTCGCATGCTTGACTATTTTATATCTCTTGGATTGATTGTGGATCTTGGGATCACGAGAGATGTGTTGTTTGCTTGCAGGGATGTTTATGTGCTCGACGGGTTCGGGGCGTGACATGATAGACGAGGAAAATATGGTTATTCTAATTTAAAGGAGTTGCGTGCTATTTTGGAGATAACTCTCCAAACGAATGCATCTTATACTCTACAACAAAATGGAACTGTTGAACGGAAGAATATAACTCTAAATGAGATGGCTAACGCCATGCTTTTAAGTTTTGGCTTACTCAAAACTTTCGGGGAAAGGAAGTATTAACCGCAAACTATATTCTTAATAAAATACTTCACAAGAAAATAGGTAAGATTCTAGATTAGTTATGGAATGCAAAGCTATCATCTTACAATTATTCAAAAGTGTGGGGTGCCTAGCTAAGGTGGTGATTCCTCTGCCTAAACAAACTCGATTGGGACCTAAAACAATGGATTGTATATTCATTGGTTATGCTCAAAATAGCAGCACATGCAGATTTTTGGTTCATAAATCTGATAATGCGAAAATCCATGTCAATACTATCCTAAAATCAATGGATGTTGAATTCTTTGAAGATATATATGCTGCGAAAAGAAATCAAGATGAACATTCTCATAAGAGATTAAGAGTTTCAAAATATGAGATTGATGAAGTTGGGGCCGAGTACACCGAACTTCGAAGGAGCAAAAGGTCGCGAACTGCAAAATCTTTCAGATCTTACTTTTTGACATCCATGTTAGAAGGTAAGACTCAAACATTCAAAGAGGCAATGCCATTTTCATATGCTCCTTTTTTGAAAGAAACTATTGACAATGAAATTGATTCTATCCTAAGCAACTATACTTGGGAATTGATTGATCTTTCACCTGGAAATAAATCAATTGGGTGTAAATGGATATTCAAGAAAAAGTGTAAAGCTGATGGTTTCATTGATAAGTACAAAGAAGGGCTTGTTGCCAAAGGGTTTAGACAAAAAAAAGAGTCTGAAATACTTTGATACTTATTCACCAATAAGGAGAATAACATCAATTAGGATATTGATTGCTATAGCTTCGTTATATAATTTGCAGGTATATCAGATGGATGTGAAAACTACATTCTTGAATGATGATCTCGATGAGGAGATTTACATGGAGCAACATGAATGATTTAGGGTCAAAAGACAAGAACACAAAGTGTGTAGACTTGTCAAATCATTGTATAGATTGAAACAAGCTCCTAAACAATGGCATGAGAAGTTTGATCATGTGATAATAAAAAAATGGGTATATAATCAATGAATGTGACAAATGTTGTACACCAAATCTACATCCATTGGATGTGTACTTATTTGTCGATATGTTGACGGCTTGCTTATTCTTGGAGATAACGCTGAAGTTATCAAAATCACCAAGAATGTTTTCAAGAAGAATTTTGAGATGAAAGAGTTAGGTGTTGCGGATGTTATACCCAATATCAAAATTCTAAAGAATTTTAATGGCCTAGGTTTAACACAATCTCATTTCATTGAAATGGTAATTGAGAGATTTAAAGGATTTGGCATTAAAAATGCAAATAATTATTTTCTACCGCACCTAAATTTAAGAAAGAATACTACAAATAGTATTAGATAGTTGGAATACTCTCAAGTGTTCGATTGTCTCATGTACATCATGAACTGCACTATACCTAATATTGCATATTCAGTAGGAAAACTGAGCTTACTTATAAGCAATTTAAGTCACGAGCATTGGAATGATTTGCTGAGAGTATTAAGGTATCTAAAGAATACCAAAGACTATATTCTACAATATAGTCAATATCCAACTGTGTTGGAAGGCTATATGACTCCAACGGAATTTCATATTCTGATGAATTGAAATCAGTTAGCAGATATGTGTTCACGCTAGGAGGTGCCGTAGTATAATGGAAATCCTCAAAGCAAACTCTATTAGCGCATTCCATAATGGAATCAGAGTTTATTACTTTGGATAAAACTGCTGAAGAAGCAAAGTGGCTTCGGCAGTTTTTAGAGGATGTTCCGTTGTGACCAAAACCTATGCCTGCAATATGCATTCACTGTGACAATCAAGCAGCTATTATATGGGCACAGAATGTGATTATAACGGTAACTCTAGACACATTCGTTGTAAACATAATACTGTAAGGCCGTTGCTCTCACATGGAATAATTTATTTAGACTTTGTGAAGTTAAATGAAAACATTATGAATCCGCTGACAAAAGGTTTGTTGAGAAAGTAAGTAAATTGCGCATCGATGGGAATGAGGTTAAAATCCTTGACCCAATAAAGAGCTTTCGAGGTGAAAACCTAACATATACGAAGGGAGATTCCATGGACTAAGTTCAATAGAACAACACAAACTTCGAAAACTCTAGAGTGAGCACTGTCTCTCATTCTTAGTAAGGTATGGTAGGATACCTTTTGTCACACCCCGAAACCGGCGGACACATGAATATCCCACCAGGTCGTTCTTCTCTCTATAGTCTCCCAAGATCTTTTGGCCGACAACTTATAGATTCATACAAATGAAATGAACAAGCAGAAGCGAGAAAACAACCCCTTTCATATGCACAAAAAATGACTTTAGGACTACACCATGAAAACATTCAATCAAGGTACTACACAAGGCTTTGGTTTTCAAAAGAGGTTAACGCTACATTAGGTTTAGCATCACTTCTACAATAGGGCATCTTCAATTGCCAGTTCATGATAATCTTGGAGATTTTATCACCCTAACTAGACTGTTAGTATATCTAGACACCTTAGAAAATATATATTTTAGAAGCAAAAGCTTACACATGATAAAAGTATAATTCTATCAATTCATGGCATCTTAATGATTCAAAGCCAACTCGATTCAGTCATAAAGTACACAAGTAATACTGATCTTCGTACTATGATAGGGTTCTCAATCAAAACAAACATTCTCGAGGCCTTTTTTCCAATTCATGAGGCAATTCTTATCAATAAATCTCAAATCCCAATGGCAAGGCCCACATAGTAACGCTTTAGGCTGCTATAATATGCTTGGCAAAACCCGCATCATAACGTCTCAGGTCAACATATTCATATTGCCAGGACCCGCGTAATAACGCATCAAGTTATGTTTCTCAATCGCCCACGTAATAACTCATCAGGCTGCTATAATATGCTTGGCAAGACCCGCATCTGTTGATACCCAATTTTTGGATTAACCTTTTTTCAATTTATTTTGAAAAATTCATAAAAAAATTCATAAAAAATCAAAAAATTGTAAAATCAACTTTGGTGGCCTTGGCCAAGCTTAAGGAACCATTTTTGAACAAAAAATATTTTTTCATATTTTCACTTTTTTTAGTATTAAAAATAGGAAAATACTTGAAAATTCAAGAAAAATAGCATTTGAGGTCACAAAAATATAAAAAATAATAAATATTTTTATTTTAATTCCCTTGTATTTTTTACCTCATAAAAATTTCAAATCCAAGTTCAATTTTATGTGTTCCTTTATTATACGTACGATTGAATTCGGTAAAAAATGTCAATTGATTCTTTTAATTTGTAATTTTGGCATTTTGACATTCAATCTAATTGTACTTCATTGCAATTTAGCCTAATTATTTACACACATTGCTCAATTACATGAATTGGACAAAATTACGTACTTTATTGCAATTTAGTCCTTGAATTTGGGCATAATTGAAATTACTTTCAATTTAAGGGCTACATTTACAAATTGAAGTCATTACCCAATGTTTTTCATCATTCTGAGTCGATTGGTATGGGTGATCTAGTACATTTTGATCATTTGATTTCCCGAATTGCAATTAAGGGCAAATTTGGAGATTTTATAGAAATTAACATGAACTTTTGGGCAAAATCATATTTTTAGATAATATTCATGCCCTAAGGTCAATTCTGAGGTTTCATCGTGAAAATTCCCCATTGATTTTGATTAATTTTAAAAATTACAAGTTGGAACCGGCTCGGACTGGTTAGACCGGTCGAATCGGTCGAGAACAGTGTCATCTTCTTCCTTAGACACCCGCGATGATGAACAGTCCCCATACCAATTTTGAGTCTCTAATTGAAAATCAATTCGGGGATAATTGGACTAGCAATGGTGGGCGTACTGTCACCCTCGCCCTTCCCTGTCGATTAACACCAGCGACACTACTCGACGTCGTCGGAGTGGAGAGCAATTGGCCGGTCAAGCTCGCAAGACCTGCGAATGTCAACATTTTCAAAACACAGCTTAAATCCGTGCCAAATTCGGGCGAGATTAAACCTGCCGGAGAACCAAACGGAATTGGACGGAATGCCCATCATCTTCGACGCCGTTTGAACCTAAAAGCACGTGGCCTCACGTGCGATTGAAGCTGGTATACACTTCGTCGTTCGGCGCCAAATTTTAAAAAAAGCAGTGCATAGCCTTTAGAGGCTTTAGAGAAGAGGAGGCTAGCTCATTTTGTTGGAAGGGCATAACAGAATCAAAAGGAACTAGAGAAAGAGAGGGAGAATTCGCTCTCCAATCTCCATTATAGAGAGCTTGAGTTCGAACTGGTAAGGCACTGGTTAGGCTGTTTCTGACCAAAACAAAGCCAAAGAAGGCCACCAGAAGCTCGCTTGGAGTAGTAGGAGTCGATCGCCCTCGGTTAGGCCACCTGTAATCTCGGAAAATGTGAGTTCAGTCTTGAAGCTTTCGTATTGTACATCAATGGCGGATTTGGTATCCGACCATCATTCTTCGATTTCATGTGGGCATTTTATTCCCTAAACATTACTGACCACGATCGCATCCTATTTGTCTCGATTTTGCATAATAATTCCTATCTGAGTCTCCAAACTACTCGCCATAAATCGAGAATTGTTCACTCTTGCCTAGCCCTATCTAGGCCGAGCGAGCTCAATCGGAGCTCGAGGTAAGTCTTCTGAACATCGAATGATGCTTTTGTGTTGATGAATTAGTTCAAAATGCCATGAATCGTATGATTAGAGTGGTTATACATGTACTGGTTCAAACTTGATTATGCTTGATTCAGTGTATGAAATCGTGTGATTCTACGATGTGTTGCGTGTGACGATAAGACGAGTTGATTGGCGCCGGTCTCGAGTGATTTCGTCGAGGTTTCACCGTTGGATCGTCGCCAGAAATTCATAGCCGTTTATTTAGGTTACGCTGGGAGGTTGAAGATGAAGTTGACGTGGCTGGTCAAAGAGTCAAAGGCCTAGGTGTTGTCTTAGGATAGGTCCACGTGTTTGCCTAGTCAGCAAAGCCGTTGGAGTCGGAAGTTAGTTTGTTAGTCGATCTAACAGTCTAAGTTGCGCCACGTGTTGGCTTGGTGACTGTTAGATCAGTTACATAAATTCTGTTAATAAAAATCAATTTTTCAAAAATAAAAAAAATAAATAGTTTCATTGAATGGTCGAAGATTAGCCGAGTCATTCGATCTTGACCATAGATCTGAGTAATTAGATCGAACGGCTGAGGGATAGTTGTCTTTTAATCGGAGCCATAGGTTTCAGACAGCCAATCCAGTGGTCGTGGAATAGCCACGTGGTATTAAATCCGAATAATAAAAAAAAAAGTGCGAAATGGTGTCGTTTTGAGGCAGAGGTTGCGCAGGTTCGGGTTTGGGTCGGGTCGACCCTGTCCGAATTATTTTTAATAAAAAAATTCAGAATATGATTTTTAAATAATAAAAAAAATCAAAAAATTCTAGAAAATCCTTAAAAAAATGTCAGAAAATTCTAAAAAATCCAAAAAAATGTAGAAAAATTGTGCACAATTTCTAGAAATTCCAGAAATTCTCAAAAATTGAGTATTGACCATAGACAACTGGTCAATCCTATTTTTGAGATTTCTTATCTATTCATCTGAAAATTGACGATATTACCCTTTAGGGGTAAATCGCCTCTGCCTTATATATGAGATAGGTTGAGAATGCCAAGATAAGAACTAGGGTCGGTTAGGCGACCAATTCTTATACTTGGACTCTCGAATCTCGTCTTTTTTATTAAATGACAATTCTACCCCTTAAAGGGTAAATCGTTTTTCTTATTCCATCGATCCGTGAAATTTGCTCAAAATTAGGATTTGAGTCTGGAGGTGAACCAATCCTTCTGTTTGAGATTTTTACTTCTCATCACTTTTTGAAATGACGATTTTACCCCTCAAAGGGTAAATCGCTCTAAAAATTCCACAAAACTCGAAAAATCCCCGAAAAATAGAAAATGGATCGGTTTGATAATCAATCCTATTTTCACCATCTTTTGACTCCATATTTCATCTGAAATGATAAATTTGCCCTTCTAGGGCAAATTGTCTCGAAATTCTTTGAAATTACGATTTTGCCCCTTAAGGACAAATCATGTCAAAAACACTTATGAGCCTTGATTGATATTCTCTAGTCTAATAGGGCCTTACTAGGGATGATGTCACGCCTCGTGACCCGGGCACGATCATGCGACTCCCTACAAGCAAACCAAATATCTCTCGTGGTCCCAAGATCCTCAAATAAGTCGAGAGACATGATATATATATACAAAGTACGCGGGAGCAATAATGAAATAACTCATCCGTACAAAATATAAAGTGGGACCTGCGGATAACGCAACTACTGTCATACAAATATCCAACTGTTTATACAGATACATATCTACTAAATCCGCTAACACAAGGGGCGACGGGGTAAGTACACAAAAAAGAGGCCCATCCTCATACATCCAAGGAAAACTAGGTCAGGGTCACCACCAAAAGATCGACTGATAAGCTGGGAGCTCCTAAGACGAGCTGCTGGAGTCCTCGGTCTCCTATGCGTCCTCCGTGGGTTCCAGAGCGAACCTCTGTAGTATCCTCAACGGTCTCCTCAGCAGACGGCTCCATGAGATCATCTTCAGACGCTTCGACCACAATGACCTCTTCCTCAGTGTTCTATATGGTCTGGGTCCTCTCTGGTCCATTTCTCGAACTGACAATGGACCCCTTCAGCCTGGTCTAAATCTCGGGTGAGGTGGCACCAACTAGGGACAACTTCCTAGGGCACCTCATTGGGCTTCAGTAGCCCGGTAGATACATCCCTGACCTTCTTGAATCAGGCCTCATACCTGTGAGGCTTCTAGCTAGTATTACCCTCGTCTGCCCAAACAGCAGTACACTTAATGACATATATAGTTCACTGCTCATCAGGGAATTCATCAAAATAGTTGGACATCTCCTTGGGGTCACCAAAACGTATAGGCCACATCGTTAGGACCTAGGATCTAACGGGGCGAGATTCACATCTTAGTAAAAGAGTCCTAACCCTAGGTTAGGTCGACCGTCCACTCAGGCTGTCACATACTCCAATAATTCAAACTCATAGACATGCGAGGTAATGCAAAAATAAGTAACAACACACGGATAGCAGGCATACAGTTAAGGCATCATAACACACTCAGATGATCATGCACGACTCATCCTGCCACATCACCATAATCATCTTTTCCTACCTGCCTTCTTCTCATGCCCGCGATTAGATCGCATCAGGCTCAGTCCGCGTAAACGCATCAGACCGTCATTGACAACCCGCGTAAACGCATCAGGTTTCAATGATACTTCAGGCTAGCGTCGACACTTCATATCTTCGTCTCGCGTAAACGTATCAGGACTGTGGCCATCTTAACCCAGCGTCTCGTACGCATCAGGGCGCCACACATCTCCAACCCCACGTCTCAGCGCTTCAAGGTACTCATTTCCACCACCCCGCGTCTCATACGCATCAGGGTCTCGCCATGTCACATTCGTGCCATGGTTCTCAATTCATTTCGCATTCATAATGCAAAGGTGCAACTCAAGCACAATAATACACCCATGGCATGCAAGACAATCAAAGTGACACTTAGACATGGCAAGTAATTCAAGTACAAGCAACAGCACACATTAATCCCCTACACCATCTTAGGACGTACCAAGAACATTCATCTTGGAATCTCTCACAAATCAATCAAATTATCGTCCGACTCACCCAATTGAGTCCAATCTTCCTATCCTAAGTTTATGATTCCTTTACCTTGAGTTTGATGTCACAAAAATCTTCTTCTCAAGCCCACAATAATTTGGTCTCAATGGTCCAAGAATAAACCCACCGCGTAACCTAGGAAATTCCAACCAATTGTCAATTTTCCTTGTCCAATTCACCAATCTATTATTCACAAACCTCCATAACACAATCCTCACTATCCTAGCATGTCTCAATCACCAATTTGAGACTCAAAATCAACAATCATTAGCCCCCACAGATTCGGTTTGCACAGAACCGTACCGGCTGTTCTCGGTTCTATGTAAACCGAGCATAGCCAGCCGTTAATCTACTCCAAATCCATCATTTATCACTAACCTACTTGTTAACATGTTCATCTAAGGGTTTATGAGGCTCACCGAAGGTTTGAAGTCTAGTCGTCGCCGGAAACACCTTGAATCTCATCGGTTTCCCTTAGTCCTCTTACTGACAGTTTCTGTCCTTCAAACACAAGACCCATTTGGGGTTAAAACTCCATCAAATTAAGCTGAATGTTTTACCATAGATCACTAAATGAGTCCCCTAGATCTCCACAAAATTTGGTCACAAGACTCCAACACCTCAGGTTGTGTCGGTTTTCGTCGGCTTTCCGGAGAATAGTTGGCCGGAGCTCCTCGGTGGTTCAATTGACGCGCTTCCACTTCGAGGAGGTCGGCAAGAGGCTAAGCTAGGTGGATGTGGTTGGCTGGAGTCCAGGCGATGGTCAGAGGGGCTCATCGGCGGCAGCGAACAGAGAGGTCAGGAGCGATCGGCGACGGTAGAAAGAGAGGAAGAAGAAGAAGAGGGTTTCGGTGATGGTGGGGTGTATGGCCGGTCAAAAATGAGAGGAGAGAGAGAGAAAAAGAGTTATATTCAATTCTCAAGTCAAAGGAGTTGGATGGTAGGTGGTTAATAGTGGACAAGACCACTCTTTAGCCCATCCATTGACACATGTCCTAGTGTCATTCAAGGGTGATCCAATGGTCACAATTTCTCCAAAATTTCGGTGGCTCTTGGGGTGTATAGAAGACCAAAATGCCCTTCTTCATTTGCATAAGCAATGCTAAAGCTTTGAGGGGCAAAATGGTAAGTTTACCCTGATGTCCAGAACGTCGTTTTTCTCGTTCCAATATTCTTTAATAAGGCGACAACCAATCCAAACATGACGTTGGAATTCTTGATTCTCCATTTTCAATTTTCAAGACTCGTTTCTAATTATTTTCTCTATCAGACGTGGTTCCAGCCTGTCCCGAACCGACGTGCGGCTTTTGCAGACGTTACGCATATCGACCCTGTGATTCATATCACATTTAGGGCCCGTCAATTGATGGCAACTTTGATTGTCATGTAATTGTGAGGGTCTATCACTAGTTCCTGTGGTCTGATCGTCACTGTTCGATTTAGGAAAATTTTGCAAATTACATGTTGGTTAAGCGGCATCACCCGCGCTCCAATTGTATAACGCTAGCAAGTCATTCCTTAATCGTTCTTAGATTGGCCTTTTGTGGTTCTAAATGTCCCATCGACAATCCTTATGGTCAAAGCGCCTTTTTCTATTTGAATTCCCTAGGTCCACGTATCTCGTCTCGCATTAGCCTTTCCCTTTTGGTCAGTTTACTCAAATTGATCAGATTTGAGCGAGATACAATTGAAATACATCACTAGATATACTTCTCATTAATGAGTCTGAAATTGACTGGAAATCATAATGTCACAGATGCCATGTTGCTTTCATGTGATTTATCCGCGCGTTTTGAATCCTTGATTTGCGCATTCATTTTATTGATTGTGAGTGTTAGGGTAGCTACTCCTATCTGCATGAACTTTTAGTGTTAGGGTTCGCACCTTACTCATTTGCATGAAATCTTAAGTTAGATAAATTATTCAACTTAGGTGCCGAAAGGGCGTCAACTCTGACAGTTGGCGTAACAAAGTCCCCGATCCCATTTCTTTGATTTTCGCAGAATTGAATAGAATGTTCCCACCTATTCGATAAGGTTTTTAATCGTACCCTCCACAGAACGATTGGTGGCGACTCCTTGACATGTACACGTATCACATGTTACCAGAACGCACCGAAGGTCGATCACGTATACTGCCGTTGCGACTTGGGTAATGGGTCTTGGGAGAGACCCGCGTCCGACCAGAGTGGACGGCCCATTAGCTTGCCCGAACGGGTCGCGATAGAGTTATAATGCCTTAGGTTAACACATTCATATTGCCAGGACAAGCGTAATAATGCATCAGGTCGTGTTTCTCAATCGCCCGTGTAATAACGCATCAAGCTGCTATAATATGCTTGGCAAGACCCGCATTATAACGCCTTAGGTCAACACATTCATATTGCCAGGAGCCGCATAATAATGCATCATGTCGTCTTTCTCAATCGCCCGCGTAATAACGTATCAGGCAACCCGCATAATAACCCATCAGGTTAGGATACTACCCTCGTAATAACCCATCAAGTCAGCCATCCTTACTTGGCCAAGTGCAATATCCCGCGTAGCAACGTATCAGGATAATCCAAACCGCACATCATAATGCATCATAGTACAATTTGCCTTTTCTAGACCTGCGTCATAATGCCTCAGGTGAAATCTCGCGTAACAACGTCTCAGGATTTACTCAAGCCCCGCGTTTAGCGCATCAAGGCATCACATGCACACGTACTTATGATTCAATCAATTATTGACCAAATAAAATAAAGAGCGTAATCATTATTGGGGATTCTCATAGTCCATCCAAAGGCCAAATTAACCTCTCGGACCCATTACCTTATAGATGGCCTCAATTTTCATTCAAGAACAACTCATGCAATTCAAGCATTCCTACAACCAATAGGACGTCATAAGCATCCATCTCGTAACGAGCATTTTACGCCAAATCAAGGCAAACGGTTCTAGCAATTCACGTCCAAGACAGAGTATTCAATTCCAACTGAATCACATTGGCATAGCATAATCCCAATTGCCTACTTTCCAATCATTTACACATGTATTAACCGGTCATTCATAAATCCAAGTCTCGCCATCCAATCTAAATCGATTAAAAACCCATTAGTCCGATCACACCTCTTGTCAATCAAGCACACACCACGACCATTATATCATTCATAAGCTCTCAGTTTTCAAATTCCAACTTAAATCTCGGTTTAGTTCCTTGCACCACTCAACTTGCTCATTTCTTGCTAGGGCGGCCTTAGTACAAGCTCGGGGTCTAACGACGACCTAAGACCAGAATTAAAACACCGCAATCAATCCCAATTTCATCAATTTCAAGCCAAGAAATCATAGAGTATCGCATACTAAAGCAAGAAATGATTTGGCTTTGCATTAATCCACCTAATCCAATTTATAACCTCTTCGGTTATTTAAATAATCACATCATTTAGTAACCTAACATTCTAATAGAGGTTAGGATCAACTTATGGAGGTATTCAAGCTAGCAAAATTCTACAAATGGTAGCCTCAATTCACAGTTCAAGTTTGGTCGGGTGCAGGGCAGTGGAGTTCCTAGGAGATTTCACACAAAACCAGCTATTAAACTTCATCCAAACTCCATTCTAAATCACATGCCCCTTGCTAACACATACTACTACATCTTAAAGGGTCTTACCAGTAATTTCTAAGTCAATCAATGTCTCGACAAACCTCAAAGTGCCTCTGTTCCATCCTGACCGGCGATGGACATATTATGTCCTTGAGAAACCATGGATATTCAGTCATCAAAACCCATCAATAATCCATCCTTCAACCCATAAATATAATTATATATATCTTAACAAGGCTTGAGAGGCGATCTTACCAAGAATCAAGTCATAACAAGCTCGGAAATCCAATTTGAAGCTTCTCGGATTCAGACCAGACCAGTCGGCGATTTTTGCTCACTAAAACGACTTTATGGGACAAATGGCTCGGTGGATTTAGAACTATAATACCTTCTTAGAACGTCAAGAGGACAAGCTTTCTAATGGTGGATGGCTTGCCTCCATTCGACGTCAGACGATGAAGTTATGGCCGGAACAGTGAAGGGCGACGAGATTGGGTAGTGCTGACCGAGAGAGAAAAGAGAGAAAAGTGAGAGAGAGATGAGGGAGAGAGTGGTCAGTCGAAAATGAGAGGAGAGAGAGAGAGAGAGAGAGAGAGAGAGAGAGAGAGAGAGAGATCTTTTATCCCAATTTGGTCAAATGAGGAGAATGGTAGTTGGCATATGATAGGGAATCAATGCTAAGTGGACTTCTCTTCTCATGTAATGACACTTGTCTTTAATCCACCAATATCTTGGCTCAAATTGACCCTTCTACCCTCATAATTTTGTGCCATCTAGGAGATTGGTAAAAGACTAATTTGCCTTTGGTCCATTCTTAAGGCAAAGGTTATCCTTGTAAGAGAAAATTGATAATTTCACACTTAAAGTCCGAAATTTCACTTTTCTAATTTTAATTACCCTCGATGAGGCGACATTCAATTCCTTTTGAATGTTGGAACTCTTCATTTTTTAATATCTAATTTCGAGACTCCATTTCATGTCAATAGCCTTGAAGAGGGTCAGAATTCGGAATGTCACACCTTTGATAGGAATGCACCTATATGTATAGAGCTGACCGACTATATGAAAATCTTCAAAGGCTGGACTTTTTAAAGAAAACATGAATCCTGAGAGGTTTAGGGATGAAAGAATGAACGCAGCTGAGAACCAACCTTGATTTAGAGATACTTCGTGTGAGTTTTATTGTGACATTCTGATTTTTCTGTCATTTCAAGACTCCGTAATGAGAAATGTATCTAGCAATATATTTCAGTCATATCTTGCTCATATCTCATCAATTTGAGTTGACTAACCAAAGGGAAAAGGATAACGCGAGACAAGGTACGTGGACTTAGGGAAGTCGAATAGGAAATGACACTTTTACCATAAGGATTATCGAGGGGATTTTTAGAGCCATAAAAGGCCGATCTAAAAATGATTAATGAATGCATTGTTAGCGTTATACGATTAGGGCGTGGGTGATGCCGCTTAACCAATGTATAATTTGCAAATTTTCCTAAATCGAACAGTGACGATCGAGATCATCAGAACTAGTGATAGACCCTCACAATTACATGAAAATCAAAGTTGGCATGAATTGATGAGCCCTAATTATGATATGAATCACAAGGTCGATACGCGTAACATCTACAAAAACCGCTTGTCAATTCGAGATAGGTTGGAACCACGTCTGATAGAGAGTTGAATAAAAAAACGAGTCTTGAAAATTGAAAATGGAGAATCAAGAATTCCAACATCTCAATTGGATTGACCGTCGCCTTATCGAAGAAAATTGAAATTAGAAAAATAATTTTCCGGACGTCGGGGGTAAAATTACCATTATGTCCCTCAAGTCTTAACCTTGCTTATATAATTAGATGAGGGCATTTTGGTCTTTAATCACACCCCATAGCTGCTGAAAATGGGGAGAAACCATGGCCATTGGATGAGCTTTGAATGACACATTGGACAAGCGTCAAGAGATTAAGTCTTGAGTTGATGTTTTTACTTTTAACCTACCATTCAACTCAAGTTGACTCTTGAAATTGAAGTATAAACCCTCATTCTCTCTCTTGCTTGGCCGAACACCCCCCTTCTACATGCCATTATTGACATATTCATCAACATCCTAGCATGTCTCAATGATGAATTTGAGACTCAATTCTAACACCTATGGCCCCCAACAAAACCGGCATGCACAGAACCGAATCGGGCATTTTTCGGTTCTGTGTATACCCCCACCAATCAGCCCTTAAACTACCTCAAATCCTCAATTTATTCACTAATCTACTTGCTAACATGTAGTTCTAAGGGTTGGGGAACCTCACCGAAAATTTGGAGCCAAGGCGATGCCGAAAAGTCCTTGAATGGCGCTGGTCTTCCCATGTACTCAACCGGTCAGTTCTGGCCCTTCAAACACAAGACTCATTTTGAGTCAAAACTCCATCAAATTAACCCAAACTTTTCACCATATATCATTCTATGTGTCCCCTAGATGTCCACAAAATTTGGTTGAAAAACTCCAAGATTTCGAGGTCCTAAGAGGCCAAAAACGTGGCATACCTCTGGTTGCGATAATTTCCGTCGACTTTCGGGAGATTAGCTGGTTGGAGCTCTTCACTGAGCCAAATGGCTTGCTTCCACTTCGAGAATGTTGGCAATAGGTTGAGGAAGGAGTAGGTGGTTGGCTAGGCGGCTGGGATCGCTGGAAGAGGCGGTCGACGGAGGCGAACGGGCAAGCAGAAATCGATCGGCGGCAGGCTGTTCGGCCAAGAGGAAGGGAAGAGGAAGAAGAGGAAATCGGCAATTGGGGGAGGGTATTCGGCCAAGTGAGGGGAGAGAGAGAGAGAGAGAGGGGTATATGCAAATTTCAAAAGTCAACTTGTTGAATGGTTGGTAAAAAGTGGCTCTATCAATATCATGGCTTGATCTCTTGACACTTGTCCAAGGTGTCAATCAAAGTGCATCCAATGGTTCTCATTTTCTCAAATTTTCGGCAGTCTTATGGGTGTGTTAATGACCAAAATACCCTCATCCCATTATATAGGAAAGGTTAGGGCTTGAGGGGCAAAATGGTAATTTTACCCCCGACGTCTAGGATATCATTTTTTCTAATTTCCATTTTCTTCGATGAGGCGATGGCCAATCCAATTGTATTGTTGGAATTCTTGGTTCTCTATTTTCAAATTTCAAGACTTGTTTTTGAATCATTTCTCTATCCAATGCGATTCCAGCCTATCCCAAACTAACGGACGGCTTGTGCAGACGTTACGTGTATCGACCCTATGATTCATATCACAATTAAAGCTCGTCAATTCATGGCGACTTTGGTTGTCATGTAATAGTGAGGGTCTATCACTAGTTTCGATGGTCTCGATCGTTACTATTCGATTTAGGAAAATTTTGCAAATTATATATTGATTAAGCGGCATCACACCCACGCTCCAATCATATAACACTAACAATACATTCCTTAATCATTTTTAGATCGGTTTTTTATGGCTCTAAATGTCCCATCGACAATCCTTATGGTCAAAGTGCTATTTCCTATTCGAATTTCCTAGGTCTACGTACCTCGTCTCGCGTTAGCCTTTTCCTTTTGGTCAGTCAACTAGAGTTTGATCAGATCCGAGTGAAATATGACTGAAATACATTGTTAGACAATTTCTCATTACCGAGTCTTGAAATGACAGGAAAATCAGAATGTCACAATTTAGGTCCTTTTAGTCTAGTTCTGAAATTATTTCAAACATGAGGACTGAAATGAGATGTAGAGTATCAAAGTCTCATGTCATGATTCTAAAAGTAAAAATTTGGCTAAAATGATTAAAATGAATTTTTTAGTCAATTTAGTATTACGTTCAATGAAGAGGCATATGGTCACAAATTGAATTTTTGAAACTTTAAGAGGCCAAAATGAAAAGAGAATTGAAATAAAAATTGGACTATTTTTGCACATTTTTCTGACTGCAAATACAATGTTTCCTATTTTCGATTATTTTATAATTAAAATAAATTTGAAAATTGTCAAAAATTATGAAAATATATTTTTTGTTCAAAATTTGTTCCTAAGGCTAGGTCAAAGCTTTCAAGGTTGATTTTGTAATTTTATGAATTATTTTGGTATTTTCAATTAATTTTTTAAAGTAAAATGATCAAAAATCACGTGTTTACATCGTGCAAAAACAAAAGAGAAGAGAGTGTGTTAAAAAAAATTATTCTCACTTATTTCTAAAAAATGTTCTAAATGTGCTTCTAAAAGATGTTTCAAGAATACAAAAGCAATTTTTTTTTTTGTTTCTTGTTTATGCTCCAAAAGTCTTTTTATTTCTCAAACGTGTGCCTAGAACATTTTGGAAATATTTTTTTACCATATGCTTTTATGTTCCCAAAGCGTTCTTGGAATACTTTGGGAATAGAAACAATTTTTCTTACTTGAGTTATTTTCCCAACAAATGGTGGTTATTAAAGAGGCAATAAGTGATTGCAATCATAACCTAATAGATTCTGAAGCCGTCCCTAGAACCTGTGACATGATGGGTTTCAATGCATGCAAAGTAAGTTTCAGGTTTTAGAAAATGGAGAACATTTTTGGACGGTTTCATATGAAACCTTCAAAAAACCTGATACTATTCATCCCTAATATTTAAGAAACTCGTCCTCGAATTAACCTTTGCATGCATTTCATCACCGGATGCACGTGGGCAGACTCGCAATTTTTCATCCCCTCGAGTTGTAGTACGCAAAAGATGCATCTCACGACTCCATGCCACGCGTACTCACTGCTCATGACTTGGCTGATAACGAGGGCCATGGCAAAAATTGTTCAAAATCAGGGCGCTTTAACTGGTTCTAGTTCTTGAGACTAGTAGTGACATTTATAGGTACATCTTGAACTCTGCATATCAGGGTCACTAGCTGGTCGCGCCTCGGTCCCCATGATCTTCCACATTCCTAGTTTTGGAGTAATCCACGAGGTTTGGATGCGATCATGAATTTAAATAACAAATTTTCCTATCTGTTACAATTTACAAATTTACATGCATGGTGATCGAAAAATGTGGTGTAACATTTTTTATGTGAAAATTGTCTAAAAAGTCCTAAAATTATTGCATTTTTGCCGATTCAGTTTTAAACATTTCAAATTGCCTAATTGAGTCTTAATCCTTAGCACATTTTGCTAGTTGAGTCTGTCCGGTCAATTTTGGCTGAAATTCACTGACGTTATGCCAATCACCCTACATGACATGGCTGACGCTTTATGAATTATATTTGCAATTTTGGCGTGGACAATTCTTAATGATATTATCAAAATTTTGTGACTCTTTTCTTTTTGGCTTTCCTTTTCCTTTTGTTGGTGGCCGGCCACTAGCCATGGCCTTGCCAAGGTTGATCCCTCTTCGGGCCTCACCTGGGCGAGGGTGAGCCTCGATCTGGGGAGGGGTGTCCTCGCTCTGTCGGGCCTCATCTGTGGCATGCGAGGGTGACCCTTGGTCCAGGTGAGGCCAGCTCACCTGGCCAAGGCCGATGGCCGGCGATTGGCAAAAGGAAGAAAAAAAGGGAAAAAAGGTAACAAAAATAATAAATTAAGAAAAAATTGAAATATTATTAAAAATTATTCACGTCTGTGCTGACATTGTCACGTAAAATGAATGGTGTCACATCAGCAATTTCCTATCAAAATTGCCCTTGTGGACTCAATTAACAAAGTTTGAAAAGGTTTAGAGCTCAATTAGTAAAATTGAAAGGTTTTTACCTGAATTGGCAAAAATGCAATATGTTTATAACTTTTTTTTGAGAAATTCCTCCCCCCCTTTTTTTGGTTAATCTGTACAGCGTTTTTACTTGGAAAAATTCGTACGGTATTTGACATTATGTTTTTTGTAAACTTCTTCGAAACAACTGGTGGAATGAACCATGGCGAACGTATTTGATCAAGGAGTGACGAAGTTCATGTGCTTAACTCAATGGCATTTCTTTTAAATTAAAAGGAACCGTGGAAGATCATGAAACTCCTCAGGAAATGCCAATAAATAGTCTATCGTTTATATGCAAGTTAACCACCAATTAATGGCAATATACGTACCTCGAGCAGCATTTCATGGAACCGCACGATCATTTTGTGATGGTGAAGTTGACTAACCATATTGGTCATTAAGTATTGCGACGATAACATACCATGAGGCGTTGGTGTCGACTGATTTGAAGAATTTTGCGTACATGAATGGGCAGTGCAACCGACGTGAGATGACCAATCGGTCGTCGCTTGGCTTGCTTGATCGTGGTCCATTCGCATCTTGAGCCGTGGAAATGCCATCAATGTCATGCACAAAGTGCCGGCCTTCGATCCAAAGCGATGAGTGACTACATTGTCTTTGTCACGGGCACGTCAGTTGGTTGTCTCTATCATCATGGTGTTGCGCGAAAATTCCCCTCGGTCGGACCTAGTTGAGCCTCTCAGAGTTCGACCCATGAGGTTGAGGCTGTAGACGCGGAAAATTCTTTTTATCGAACGTTAACAGTTCGTTAAGTAAGAAGGATTCCGGGTAAGTTTTGGACAGAGAGTGTCAAATACAAAATGTATTGATAAGAGTGTGTCTTTCAACAACTTTGTACAAGATTTCGACATACCTCCTGGATACGATTTCGATGAAACTTGTCGAACTGCTTCGATGTAATAGTAACTGAGATACAACACCGGAATTGAATCGACGATACTGAACCTTGCTGTAGGACACGATGCCGGAATTTAATTTACGACACCGGACGGGTGGAAATGTAGGACACAGCTCCGGAATTTAATCAATGGTACTGGACGGATGGATGATAGACCAATGCAACACCAGAATTGAATCGACGACACCTAACTCTAGATATGAAACATGTCAGAATCAAATCGGCAACACCTAACTCTAGATATGAAACATGTCGGAATCGAATTAACGACGGGAATCTGAAAAGTTACGGCTAGATTTAGGCTAAGTGGAAAAGATAGAGGCTTGTAGTTGTGTTGTGTGTGTGTTTTGTGTTGGATACCTTTAGGTATTTATAGGCGTGCTCTAGTAACCGTCAAATAGTCATTGCCTTGGGCTCCAAGCACGTTTCCCTTCAGTGATCCTTGTAGATAAGACCTTTAACAGTTTTCGCACCTTTTTTGCTTCGCTTGATGGGATTACCGCCAAATCCTGTAACTACTTCGATCATGTCTTCTTTTGTGTGTCTTTTCTCTTTGGCTTTTTTGGGACAAATACCGCCAAAATCACTTTCTACACGTAGTGCATCCATGGCTTGATGTTTACCCTACCTGTGTACATCTGCCCGTAGCCAATCATTCTATCATGTACGCATCACGTGACCCCTAGGGTAATTTTTATGTGTCAACAAATGCCCCCTTTAAAAGATATAAATGGAAGATTTATGTCTTTTAAATAACGTATCTTGATTTGACGGCTGCCATCAACAGGGTATTTCATTTCCAAAGGGCGTAATCATTCTAACTTTCCCTTGACGCATCGATTTCTGGTCTGTAGCGCCTCTTCGGACATAAAGCTCTCAATCATCGTCTTCTTTGCCGCCTTAAATCCTAAACCCTTTCTGGTTCTTTGTCTCATCCTTTTCCATGACGTCTTCTTCTTCTCTTCCTGACCCGAAACAACTGATCAGCCGGTTTGATGAACTGAAGGACAAGAGCAAAGATGATGGCTTTTTCGAATTGTTAAACATCTCCAAAAAATATTTGGGATTTATCTTGGGACCCAATCTTCGAACCCATTTGTTCGTTCTAGTATCTCTCCAAACCTGTTTTCCATTGCATTGGCACAAGAGACTTCCTGTCCAAGCTTCTCCTATGTGAGACATTTGGTCGCTTCCAACTCAGCGATTCCGTAGTTTTTCGTTGCTTGATGAAACATTTATGGCCTGGTTTCAACGACTCAAATCCGACTCGTTGACTACTGTTGCTTGGGCAGTAGCGCACATAAGGACAGCTCTTGAGGTTAGTGTGCTATCTCATGATTTGAACAGAGGTCTATTAGGCTCTGTTACAAGCTTCTAGTCCTCATCTACCAACTGCTTCTTTTTCCCATGGAGTTCTATGTCAGTCACACTTCTGGACATTTTTACCATTGCCGATTTGGCTACCCATGGTATGTCTGCCATAAATCTAGAAATCTTAGAGGATTGCTCCAGTCCTCCTACTTCCCTTGCTTACGGAACGTTCTTGAATCTTCATTGCAAAACCTCTAGTACTGTCTCACTTGCCGAGCGAACAAACTTTCTTCTTTTTTAGTTATTGAAATACCTATTGTTTAGCCCAACCGTAAAAGTGTCTAAGGATTACCTCGTTCTTGCGTCTAATCTTGCGAGAGGAAGAGACGTTGCTTTGGGTCCCCTAGCTTTGGTTGTTCTTTATAGAAGCATTACCTATGCTTCCTGGTCAATGGTGACATATACCAAGGACAGCGTGTTGTCTGGCCCACTCTGGATCATTCAACCCTCGATAGCACTGTACCTTCACTTTTTATTTGCGGATGTCCCAAACCCTTGAAAGAGAAGTAGTTTCTCAAGTATTGGCACCAAATTACTCAAAGTCGTTCTGCTGCAAGTTTCATCTAACATTCCACCTTTAATTTTTTACCTTCAGCAGATCGTGCCATGTGATCCTGACAATCTTGATATGTTTCCATATCATTCGGCTGAGCTCAGCTTCCTTCTTGACCAAAAAATGCACGAGCCTTTTAGGTTCCGCGATTTCTTGATTTATGTCCTTTCTCCTAAGGATCTCCTCATCCGGCTGTGCCTCAAAGGCAGATTTTACCCTGGGATCGAACTTTACTCTCCTCAATATTGCGCTCGACAGTTTGGCCTTTGACAAGCTATTCCTATGTCCATTCTTTATCTTATGGACTTTCCATTGATGACCAAGAAGGCGTATAGATTTGATGATGATGATTCTTTCGCTTGTTGCGCCCGGGTGATTGCTTAGATACACCAATGTTTCTCCAAGAATACCACTAGAGCTCTTCGATTTGGTCTTGGGTTTACTTCAAAATACCCGACCTGGTGGTTGTCTTTCAGTCTTGAAAGACCTTATGAAGTAGCTATCTCCTCGCTTCTCAACAAGGATCGAATTAAATTTGTTGGCTTAACTCTGAAGGGAACAGGCCCAAAGTGCAAACAGAAAACCTCTCAATGATACTCCCGAGCATTCAACTTTCTCCTTTTTATGCTATCTCTTGTGAAATTCGACTTTTTCAAATTGCCTGTTGAGGATATATTTTATAGCTCACTTAGTGAAGATTGAGATGCACACATGTTCTGGATGAGTGTTTTGACCTCGTCTGACATCGCTCTGAACTTGTCGAATTGAGGTAAATTTTCCTCTAGTTTTGAGGTCTATAATCCTCATTATTGTGCCCATCAGTTTGGACTTACTCAAGGTATCTCGATGCCAACGATATCTTTGATGAGTTATCCTTTCTCTCCTGATCGAGCGGCGAATTTCGATCTGGCCTGCCAAATTGAGATTGCTAAGATCGTCTATGGTCACTTCACTTTTATTAATTTTCGGGGTCATCTATGTAGCTTGGTAACTTTCGACAGGTGGTGGGCTGACTACCAGTACTCCCTTTTCCCGAACGACATCAGTGATATTTTCTCAAAGATTTATTGACTTCCATTGGGTTTGTTGCACCCTGTTGTGACTCTCCTTCGCGAGGTGAGGGCTAATGGGTCGTCCATTGTCTGATCGGACGCGAGACTATCCCAAGGTCCATTACCCAAATTGCAACGGTGGAATACGTGGTCAACCTTCGGTGTGGTCTAGTGACATGCGATACGTATAAATACCAAGGAGTCGCTACCAATCGTTTCATGGAGGGTACGATTGGAAACCCTATAGAATAGTTGGGAGCAGTCTATTCATTTCTGATGAAACTAGAGAAATGGGTTCGGGGACTTTGTTACCCCAACTATCAGAGTTGACGCCCTTTCGGCGCCTAAGTTAAATAATTTATCTAACCCTAAGATTTCATGCATATGAGTATAGTACAGACCCTAAATCTAGGAATTCATGTAGATAGGAGCGACTACCCTATCACTCACAATTAGTAAAAATAAATTCGTAAATTAAGGAATTAAAATGTGCGGATGAATCACATGAACGCAACGTAGCATCCCTAGTAAGGCCCCCTATTAGCCTAGAGAAATGTCAATCAAGACTCACGAGTGTTTTTGACACGATTTACCTTTGAAGGGTAAAATCATAATTTTGAAGAGTTTTGGGATAATTTTTTCTAAAGGGTAAATTTGTCATTTCAGATGAAATTTGGAGTCAAAAGATGGTGAAAATAGGATTGATCACAAAACCAATCCATTTCCTATTTTTCGGGAATTTTCAAAATTTTTATGGAATTTTAAAAGCAATTTACCCTTTGAGGGGTAAATCGTCATTACAAAAGGTGATGAGAAATGAAAATCTCAAACAAAAGAATTGGTCGATCACTAGACTCAAATCCTAATTCTGAGCAATTTTTATGACTCGATCAGAATAAGAAAGATGATTTACCCTTTGAGGGATAAAATCGACATTTTCAAAAAAAATGACGAGATTTGAAAACCCAAGCAAAAGAATTGATCACCTAATTGACTCTAATTCTTATCTTGGCATTCTCGGCCTATCTCATATACAAAGTAGAGGCGATTTATCTCTAAAGGGTAATATCGTCAATTTTCAGAAGAACGGATAAGAAATCTCAAAAATAGAATTGACTAGTTGTCTGTGATCAATCCTCGATTTTTGAGAATTTCTGGAGTGTCTAGGAATTTTCTACAATTTTTCTACATTTTTTTTGAAAATTTTTAGGATTTTCTAACATCTTTTTTAGAATTTGATAAGATTTTTTCGATTTTTTATTTTTTTTTAAAAATTATTTCTGAATTTTTTATTTAAAATATTATCCAAACCGTATCGACCCGATCCATTCAGACCAGAACCTGACCTAGACCCAGATCCGCGCGTTTGGCCCTACCAAAATGACATCGTTCCACGTTTTTTTATTTTTGGTTATACGGATTTAATCCGATGGCTCCTATTGAACCACGTGGCTACTCCACGGCCTTAGGATCAGCTGACTAAAACTTGCGGCTCAGATCAAAAGCTGACTACTCCTCAACTGTCAAATTTGATTACTTAAACTTACGACCACAATTAAAAGCCAAGACTCAATCTGGACCGTCCATCCTCACTAACCTACTTGACGTCGCTCGACCACTAACCTAAATGGAACCATTTCAGTATGTTCTGATGTTTTAATTTTAAAATAATTTTCGAATATTCCTAATTACTAATCGAGCGGCCACTAAAAATAGGGGCTCGATTTATCTAGACCGTTCAATCTAAACGACTCGACTTAAACGACTAACGGTTGAATTAACACAGCATCTACGTAGACCAATCACGTGTTGCCACCTAGACCTTTGACTCATTGACTTGCCACGTATGCATTGTCTTCAGCCTCTTGACTACATCTAAACGGACGGCTGAAAATCTCCGGCGACGATCCAACGGTGAAACCTCAACGAAATTGTACAAAACCGGGGCCAATCAATTCGTCTCAATGTCAAACACAACATATCGTAGAATCATATAATTTCATCCACATAATTAAGAATGACGAAGCTTACACAGTATGTAGGCATAGCATCTCAATCGAGCAGAGCAAGGCATTTCAGACTGATTCCTTCACAGAAAAGCTTCTAATGAGGTTCAAAATACTCACCTTCAGGTCCGGTTGACCTGGTTTAGGCTAGCTTGAGTTAGAGGAGCTTCAACATGATCGATAATCGCGAGAAGATTTACGGGGCTCAGACGCGAGGGTTTATGTAAAATTGACACAAAAAAGGATTGTGACAGAGCTTAGAGTAGTTCAAGGAACAAAATGCCTACTATAATTGCAAGAAACAAAGTCGGCTATAGATGCACAGTATGAAGCTCGAAGAATGGACCTTCCTTTTCTGGCAATGTCAGGTCGATTGAGTAGGCGCGATCGACTCTCAGGTGCCTCATCGAACTTCTCGAAGTGGAATGGTGACACGATTTAGCTTGAATTGTTGCCACCGGCCACTCTCAATTTAACCTCAAACTCTCGATTGTAGGGGCTAGAGAGCTCTCTCTCTCTCTCTCTCTCTTGATTTCTCTCTCTTTCGATTCTGTTGATCCTCTCTAATAGAATGAGCTCCTCTTCCTTCTAGAAAGCCACCAAAGGCTATATCCCACTCTCGAAATTTTGCCACCAATCGGGGGGACCCCCGCCCACTTGAATTCACATGCCATTACGTGGCAAATGGTATGTCGATGGTGACGGAGATGCTGTGTATTCCGTCCAACTCCGTTTGGCTCTCCGGTGAGTCTCATTCCATGCGTTTTTGGCATGGATTTGGTCTGCATTTGATAAATATTGACTTCCGCAGGTCCCTCATTTTGACTAGTCGATTTCACCTCCTTCGGCAACCATTGGTCGCAATTCCGGTATCAATCGTAGGGAATGGCTTGAAGAATTAAACCCCGACCAATGCATCTTCAATTGTAAGCGATTGGTCGATCAATTTTGCTATCAAAATTCAGTCTTGCACTGTTTATCTACACTGGAGTTTGGGGAAGCGGGCCGGTTCAACCAGTCAGAACTGACCCGACTCTATTTTTGCAAAATTAACCAAATTTTGTGGGAAATTTTCACAATTAAACCTCAGAATCGAACTTAGGACATGAATATCATCTAAAAGTGTGTTTTTGCCCAAAAGTTCTAGCCAATTTCTATAAAAGCCCCAAATTTTCATTTAATTGCAATTCAAAAAATTGTGCAATTGAGGGCTTAAACAGTCAAATTGGACCAAACCACCTCTGTCAATCGACTCAGAATGATGAAAAATATTGAGCAATGCTTCAATTTGAAAGTAATTTCAATTATGCCCAAATTCAAGGACTAAATTGTAATAAAATATGTAATTTTATTTTAATCAAACAATTAAGCCATTTACTCAAACAATTGGACCAAATTGCAAATAAGGACAGTCAGATTGGGTGACAAGACTCTCAAAATGCCAAAAATTGCAAATCAAAAGACTCGATTGACTTTTTTTTACCAAATTTTATCATATGTGTAACAAAGAAACATATATGATTGAACTTGCATTTTCACTTTTTATGTGGTAAAAAAGACAAGGAATTTTAAAGAAAAATATTTACTATTTTTTCATATTTTTATGACCTCGAATGCTATTTTTCTTGAATTTTTGAGTATTCTTCTATTTTCTAAAAATACTAAAAATTGTGAAAAATATGAAAAATTATTTTTCGGTCAAATATGGTTACTTAGGCTTAGTCAAGGCCACCAAAGTTGATCGTGCAATTGTTTAATTTTTTATGGATTGTTTTATGAATTTTTCAAAAATAAGATGAAAAAAGACTAATCCAAAATTAGGTGTCAACACACCCTTTCAAGAGGCATGTCTCACTTTGTTGACACCTAAATTTTAATTTTTAGGAATTCATTCATTTAAAAATAAAATGAGAGTTATTTATGACTCTCGTAAAAAAATAAATTCGCATACATTACATATTTATTTTCTGTCAGTCATGTCATTTGCATTAGGATCAAAGGTGAGTCGATTGAGCACAACCTAAAATTTTCGACCAAGGGAGGAGTAGTGTCGAATTTCCTATGGGCCAATTGAATCGATTTTTTAAAATTAATACATTCTGGATTAAATCAATCATTAAGGCCTTCATTTAACTGTCCATTATTCGGAAAAGCCTTAATTTGAACCCATGAATTTGATTGGAAAAATCGGTCGGGAGGTGAATATGCGAATGCCGAATTGGTGAGTGAGCGTGGGCTCAAAATTAATTTAGCCCCATCTTATTCGATTAAAGATAGAAAGGCTCTAATTAATTGCTCAATTTGAGCTTAAATTAATAGAGCCCATACCATAAGAATTTTCAGCAGCCCACAATTACACCCCTGATGGTCAAAGGTTTAAAGGAATGTGGTGGGTTGGGACACTTCTATTCATGTTTTTTTTTAATCCGATGGCTAAAAATCAATCCTAGTTTAACTAGGATCCTTATCTAATGGCCAAGGTTCGATCCTATTTCCACTAGGTTGAGGACACTCAAGCTCTATATAAATATAACTTTAGGTTTTCGCTGGAGGGGGGAGGATTCTGCTCATACACATCACAAACACGGTCATTGGAGATATTTTGACAGACTCAAAAATTTCGACACTCACAAGAGAAGGGAGCTTCAGAATTTAAGAAAAGTGAGGGAACGTGAGAAAAAGGGAGTAATTGAAGGAGTTCGAGAGTTTCTCCTCCCCTGAGGATCGAAGCTTTCCTCCCCCGGTTCGCGCATTCCCCGTTGTTCGCCACCTGTTCGTGTTTGACCACCGCCACAGCTCAGCCCATTCTGCAGCACTTCCGCAGCCCATACGTCCGCGACACCACGATACCAACCCGACTTGACCACAAACCCGGCATTTTCAACTACGGCCTGCCGTTCAGTGAAGAATTCGTTCTCCCCCAAGGTTGTTCTCCAGGCGAGTTTCTATCTGCTGGCCAGAACTAGAACATCTTCAAACTGATAATTCAGTTTGAGTTGGGAGTAAGTCAAGTAAAAAGGCTGTCTCGTGCGATTCCGCAGCTTGCGCGCATCCTGAAAAATTTAGTTGAAATGGTAATTTCCCTGACTTTTAATCGTTGATTCACGCTTGCGATTGATAATATGAATATACCTTCATTGGATGTGCATTGATTCGTGGTTAAAAGGGCAAAAAATCACAGTTTCTCGTCAATCCATACTAGAAATCGAAAACTGGATTCATGTTGGATAAAAAATCTGATTCGTTCCCACTTGTTAAATTGAACAATTGGTAAATGGACTAAAGCTCAATTGGAATGTACCTCCACCCACGTGAAAGTCATCCACCAACTTTCTTTGAGTTGAGTTGAATCATGTACTTTTGGTGTTCCTTATTTCATGGCCGAATTATGCATTGGTAATTGAGCTAAAAAAATTGGAGTTCTTGGCATGTAAATCTTCTTGATTGTATTCCGTGCTTTGGTGGACATGGACGTTTCTTTTGTGGATTGCTATCTCTAGTCATGGGTGGTTAGCAGATTATATTTTATATTATCTCTAGCAACTTTATTGAATTTATTTGAGTATAGATGAGATCGAAATTCATTAGCTATATTCGAAACTTGAGAAATTATCCAAAGCTAATCTTTCCAAACCTTAAGATAACTTTCTCAAATTTTGAAGATTTAAGATAAAATTTCATTCATAAAGAAATCTTTTAAAATTCTGAAGGTTATCTAAGATTCTCTGGAAATCTTAATAGATAACTTTCTTAATTCAAAAGATATGAATCCATGGTGGACATGAGCTTATCTCCTTTAAAATTCTTGGCACCTACCCTAGTATACATACTCCTTTGTGCCTCGTCCCTCGGAAATGTGATGTCTATCTAACTTCATCCTTGAGGTACGACGTCATCCACACGTTAATTTATCTAACATATCCCATAACTTTGGGACCGAATTGACAAATTTCAAATTCACTATCTAACCCGTCCCCCAGGGTATGATGTGAATAAATTACCTTCTAACCCGACCCCCTAGGGTACGAAGCGAATTCATTTCGGAATTTAAGATGTATTATGCTCAAGGTCTATTATACTTTAATTTGATTCATTTTTCATTAAAAAACACAAAAAAATGAAAAAAAAAATCATTGAAAACATAAAAATCATCGTGTTATGACTTTAAATGAATTCTTCGGAACTCATATTAAAAGACGACTCTTAATATAAGTTGATTTTTAATTAATCAATTTGTGTTAATTGTTGGACAAATACATCACAAAAAATCAAAAATTCAGTAAAAGTTATAACATCCCATTTGCATTTCGTGTAGTCTAATTCGTCATGCATTTTCACGGTTTTTTTTTTGTATAGCCTACATCATATTGCATGTAACTTGAAAATCATGTCATTTTGCAAGTTATCGAGGCTAGACTCATTTTTTTTCGTATACCTGGGGTAAATTATATCTTCGCCCATCATTCATGCATTCCGTTACCACGTCACAAATTTCATTTCATGTCATCTAAATAGAGATCATGTTTATTTGCATCATATTTAATTTTTCTCTAAAATCATTCATGCCATACTTTTAATGAATCATTTTGCATGTCATTCAGGGTATTAATAACTTTCGCATTTCATGCATTATTATGCATCATATCATCTAAGTTCATGCATTATCATGTCACTTGTTATCTAGGTTCGAATTCACATTTTTGCTTGCGTTAAAATTTGATTTTTTAAAAAGTCATCATGCATGACCATTTTCATGTCATGTAGTCGCATGTCATATGGTCGCATTTGCATAGCATTCATTAAATCAAGAAAATCCCAAAAAAATAAATTGCACCTTAATCTTTAACTGAGATCAATGGAATTTGCCAATCAAGTAAATTTTTCACAAGAATGGACCGAAAGGGTTTTAATTGAAAAATTAACATAATCAAGTCCCCGAACCTAAATCTATGATTAGCAGAAAATAAATTATTCTCCCATACTTTATTTAGGTATCTAATCTACCTAACGAAAAAGATTAGTGGCGGCTCCAAAATTAAAAATCTTTTAATTAAAATCAAGTGGACCTAAGTGATGAATTGGTAGAGCTTGGGAGAGCTCGTGCTAGGTTAGTTAATTCATTTAATTAATTTGGTAATCTATTAACCCGAAATTCCAAATTGAATTTTAGGTCGCGACACACTTTCCATGTCGAACTTTGTGGTCAGATCATTGCCCGACGAAGGTATCTCTGTGTTTTTATCTTGTCAGCTGGGCTTAATCATACCTTCATTAACTCCTTTCTTAAGGCAGATGACTCGCTAGCTTTAGATGGTCGCACCGCGAATATTCTTAATAATGCATTGGTGGTTTCTACCAACCTTGTTTGTGCTTTAAGTGGTCCATCGCACAAGTTTAATGACCATTATCACCTCATCTATGCCAAATGGTCGTGGCTCCACAATCTTTTGGAAGAAGGATATGCTTCTATTTGCAATAACACAGTTGCTGAGGATGAGGTCAAAGCTCTCCTTGCCTTCTTGGCTCATTTACCCTGTTCGATCCAGTGTCATGTGCTCGAACCTACTGCCAACGAACATTCCTTACGTTTAGCTCGACTCTGAGGTCATTTAGGGCAAGCCAAGATGACTTAAAAATGGTTGCCAGACGAGAGGAAGATACTCTCCTGGCCAATGAGAAACTTGTTCGTCAACGTCAAATGTGGCATTCTGATTTCCCGTCATTTTCACTCATTAATCTGAAACGAGTCTTGAAAATTAAAAATGGAGAATCAAGAATTTCAACATCAAATTCAAATTGGCCATCGCCCTATTGAAGGTTAGTGGGACAAGAAAGACAACGTTCTGAACGTCGGGAGTAAAATTATCCTTTTGCCCCTCAAGCTGAGAACTCTGCCCATGCATTTGAAGAAGGACAATTTGGTCATTAAACCCATCTCAAGACCACCGAAAATTTGAAGTATTATTGGCCATTGGATTGAGTTGGAATAACAAGTGGACAAGTGTCACAAGATCAAGCATTGGAGTAGTCATGTCCAACTTTACAAACCTACCATTCAAACCCTTTGACTCAAGCCTTGAATATAAGCTTTTTCCTCTCTCTCTCTCTCTCTCCTCTCATTCGGCCATAACCCACTCCAAGAACCACCGACAGCCACTCCTTCTTCTTCCTCCAATTTTGCTCGCCGGTGACCAGTTCTGGTCCTTCTGTTCGGTGCCCACGAAAACCTCCTCCGGCCACCACCTGACTGCCGGCTAGCCATACTAACCTAGATATACGTCTTGCCGACCTCCTCGAAGTGGAAGCGAGGCATTTGAACCACCGAGGAGCTCCGGCCAAGCATTTTTCTGAGAGCCGACGGAATCTGTTCCAACCTGAGGTAGGTCCGATTTCTAACCCTTTTGGAGGCTGAAATGTTAGATTTTTTAGGTTAAATTTTATGAAGGTCTAGTAGACATGTATATGAATCTGTGGTAAAAAATTAGGCTTGATTTGATGAAGTTTTGACCTCGAATCGATCTTGTGAACTTGGAACATAAAACTACCGGTACTGACCTAGGGAGATCCGGTGACGTTCAACGGGTTTTCGGCAGCCAATTGACCTCAAACTCACGGTGAGCCTCAAGAACCCTTAGATAGACATGTTAAGAGGTAGGATGAGGATTAAATGATGGATTTAGAGTTGATTTAGGGTTGATTGTGCCCGGTTTGCACAGAACCGAGAAGAACCGGTTCGATTCTGTGCAAGGTCGGGGCTGTAGGAACTATTCGCAGGACGGAGGAATGAGGTGATGATATTGGCCTGGAGAATCATTGGAACCTGATGCGTTTACGCGGGTTGCTAGTGGTGCCCTAATGCGATCTAATCGTGGGGTTACGATGGCCACGGTCTTGATGCGATCTAATCGCAGGACGGAGATATGAGGCGTTGGTACCAGCTTGGAGAATCATTAGAACCTGATGCGTTTACGCGGGTTGTTAATGACGGTTTGATGTGTTTACGCGGATCGAGCCTGATGCGATCTAATTGCGGGCATGAGAATGAGGCAAGGGGGAATGATGATTGTGGTGAGGTGGCAGGATGAGTCGTGTATAAACCTTTGAGTGTGATATGATACCATATTTGCATGCTTGCCACCTATGTATGGTTGTCTATATTTGAATTGACTGATATGTTTATGAGTTGAACTATTGAAGTAGATGACTACCTGAGTGGACGGTCGGCTTAACCTAGGGTTAGGACCCACGTTACTAAGATGATATTTCACCCTAGTAGGGGCTTAACTTTTCGGGTTCGGGACGTGACATCCCCGTTCGATTTGGTATCAAAACAAGGTCAGCTCAATCCAATGTGATTGAGACTTGGAGTGATAATGAGCGATGGCTTGAGGACAATTAGATAGTGAGACCTTTAGAGATAAGCATGGGTTACTGAACCTTGAGGATTGTAGGTTTGAACTGGTGAGGTAGCCTAATGGTCCTAATGTCGAATTAAAAGATTGAGTGATTTATGAATAAGGTTCACAAGGAAGTGAATAGAAATTAAGGAGTCATGAACCTGGATTTGAGGTTGCTAGAGAATGAATTACGAATGAAGGGTTAATTGAGGTATATGATTGTGATCTTGATTTGTCAATGACCCAACTTGAGGAGTACGAGTTATAAAGAGGCGACTAATATTAGTGGATCCAGGCTTGAATTGCGTGATATTTTGATGGTTTAGCTATCAATTACCATTGACAGTCTTGGATGATATAAGATGAGATGCATGCAAGGGAGCAGATGAGGAATACATGATTAAAATCCAGTCGTGATCGAATGCTTATGGATTTGATTTAGTTAACGACTCCACTTGAGGTGCATGGTTAAATATAGGTAATTGATCTGTGAGATGTGATGGTCATTGGCAAAATTAGAACTCTTAAATGGATAGGAATTGATTTGAAGGCGATTTTGATATGACAAGTGGTGAGGGCAGTCATGTTGTGCTTGAGTTTGTGGCTTTGAAACGAAAATTGATGAGAGTGCATGCATGAACTTATTGCTGTTGGACTTAATAAACTGTCGCTTGGTATGGGACAAGTTGATGGGATACCTATAAACTGTAATGAAACATGGTATGTGACATGTGAAACGAGGCTTTCTCCGTAAATGTATGACTTGGGACAACCTGCAACGGCCAGGTCTGATGAGGGCGGGGAGTGATCGCCGGGACAGAGAGGTCCGGACAAGGAGCGGCTCCTGACAGGCTTCTAAGATGGCAAGATACAGGAATGACCCAAGTCATAACTTGAAAGGGGAAGTCTAGGTATCAGGTTGAGTCCAATTGTGGATAAGAGATGATGGCACGGGATTGATCCTCATAAAGAATGATCGAAAGTGGCATGACATGTGTAATGGCGCCTATGAGTGGCATGGTTAAAAGTTTCATGGATGCCCTTTTTAAAAAGAAAAGTGATGTTCGATGGGCCTGTTAGGCGTGTTCTATGACTGGCACCATGTGATTAGTTTGGCTAAGGTCTAATTGAGAGATTAGACAACCTGTAGGGCTTATACCCATTAAATTGAGGCATGTTGAGAATGAGATAGTCTGTTGTGATTATGCTAGAGTGGCGGATGCCTCTAGGCTTAAAATATGAACTATTGACTTAGTGAATTACTGCCTTGAGTGCTTGTTTGATAGTTGCCTAGTTGAGGCTAACCTAGTAATGGCTGTTAGTGGAGAAATTACCTCGTTAAGGCTGGCTCGATGAATGATTGCAAATCAAGGATGATATGAGATCCTTGGATATTTGGCAATTAGTTGAGAATTTCCTATGTGTTATTAGAGAGTTGTTTGGGAACCACTGAGGTTGATAATAATGAATGATGAGATGAGCAGTTTGAGACTACCGGACTTGAGTAGATGACTTAAGTTTCTGATTCCTAGAGGAAATCATAGTGGTTCGGGAGACATGAAAACTAGAGGACGTTGAGCGACCAAGGTGCGGTCGTAGAAGAACATTGGGCTCGAATATACGTGGTATGAAAGATCCGAGAACTGATATGGATTATGAAAATTGAGTAAAGATGGGCGATTGGAGTATGAGTAATAAAAGAAAACATGGCTTGATCGGTTAATCGTACGAGACCCAAAAGCTGAATGGGTCGTGAGAACTTTAAATGGAAATGAGGAAATTTGCTGGTTAAGCAAGCTCGAGGAGGAGCTGCCATGATTCTCTAAGTCACTGTGGTGATAAATACCTGTGCTGACGAGTTAAGTGATAGAATTCACGAGAAAGGTGACTCTGAGTTATTTCATTCACGAGAAAAGTGAATGTGTGGGAAGGACCATGAGAGTTTTGAAAAGCTCATGAAGCTATGAATAAGAATGAGATTGATCGAGTTTGATGGAGGGATGCAATTCAAAATTGTCTCCCTCTGGATTGAGGATCTTGATAAGGAAACCTTGGAGGTTTTGGGTACACTAAAGAAAGAAAGTGACCCTGGCAGTTTTTAGCCCTAAGAGGCTATTGATAATTGATGAAAGGCCACTAGGGGAAGGGTTTTCTCGAAGGCATGAGATTTGCCTAGACGACCTCTGTTGAGTTATTCAACGGAAAATATCCTTTTGAGATTGCTCGAAAGCAAAGGTTGTAGGGATCCTGATAGTTTTGTAAGGATCAGAGGATGATTGACCAATGTGAGACAGAGTTCTCAAGGTTCCCTAAGTATATTAAAAATCCCTTGAATAAGATAAATAAATCCCTGAGTAGATTGAAACTTGAAAACCTTATGACTGGTTGTTATTCCTAATTTTGAGGAACGGTTATGAGACTCTGTAAAAGAGGAGAATGATCGAAAGACTTATGAATAAGAGAACTCCTGCTCATGGATTACGAGCAAAAAGATGTTCAATGTGAATATGAAACGTGCCTATGGGAAATGGCTGATTACTTAGGCGTAAGACACGTGGTGAAAAATGGGTAGTCCGTCTTTTCTATTGTGGAAAAGGTTGAGGAAGAATCAGCATGCTAGTTTGCCTGGAATTAATGACTTCCTGGGATCGGTTGGTTGAATTGGAGCCATGAGAAATGAAATCATGAGTTGTTGTTCCCTAAAGAGTAGGGCATTGTTCTTAAAGGGCGATTGGACCATGAAATGGTCGTTGACAAAAAGAAAAGTAAACGGACTTGATAGTCAGACTGGTTGTGATTCTAGTAAATGATTTAGTAAATGAAAAGAGCGCTTAGAGAATAATTGCAAAGTGTTTTGAGGTAATTGAATTGAGCATTCGACAAGTGAACTAGTGGAGACTTGGGGACGAACATATATCGTCACTTGAGGTGATTGAGTTATGGGAAGGAGAATGTGAAAGCATGGTGGCATTTGAATCCTGGAGTAAAGGTATCGCCGTCGGCGCAGACTCCAAGGTTGCCGTCCTATGGAATGGGAAGGACGAGGTGAATTTGAAGCGAGAAAATGCCACGGAGTTGTGTAGTTTTTTCCTTAAGGTAAGAGACCCTATTGTAAGAGGAAGAAAAACTCTAAATTATCTTAGTATTATGATTGAGCGTCTCTACCGAGAAAGAGTACGCAGAACTTGAATGACTCCTAGAAGTGAAATCCGAGAGACAGTCTTGTAGATAATGTTGAATTCCAGGATGATGTTGACATTCAATGGAACGAACGAAATTGGGATAAAGTCGCCCTAGTGAGTATGGAACTCAGAGGCTAAAGCACTAATGCTTCTCAAGAGAAGAGTGACAAGAATAAGTAAAATGTCGTGCGGTCCTAGGGGAGACCCGTGACAATAGAGAGCTAAGATCTGAGCTCTCAAATGAGAAGTGCAAGGAATAGTTGGAAGATTCGGCACTTGGTAGAAAGAAGTGGATAATAGTCGAACTAAGTGCCCAAAGAATAATTGAGTTAGTCGTTACCATCTCGAGAGACGATGGTTGAACTCATGTAAGGAACCATGAGAAACATGAACAGTTTTAAGAGTGTCATATGGGCTCTAAGGAAATGCCTATTGCATGCTAAATGTGGAGAGCGCAAGTTGTGGATCTAATGAAGTAAGATTCACGCATTGGAATAAGTGATAAATCCTCTAAAGATTGGAATAAGTGATGAATCAACTATAGTTGATGTGAGTTGCGGGAAGTTGAGATTTACTGAGATTGGTGAATTGTTACGGACGAATCGTGGGAAGATTCCCCACCAGAGCTGTTCCAAGATGAAATGGGTTAAATATAAGATGTAATGCGAAGGGAGGAACAGACGTGAATTGCACTTTCGAGGACTTGAGTCAAGTGGAGGCATACGCTGGTAGTGGCGTTCCTGTTCGAAATCAAAAGAGTCAATATAGTCTTGATGATGTGATGTGGAAAGGAAATTTGAGACGTAACAAGGCGATTTGAAATGGGTATTACATGTACGCCATGATAGTAAGGCCACATGAGTTGCAATGCTTAGAGCTCGCGACAAAGTTTGAGAAACCTTACTTGAGTGGAAAGAGGTTTGAGTTAACATCTACCACAAGAAAATAACGTAGTAATTTCCCAAGAAAAATTGAATGAGAGGCAATGCCGAAAGATGAAATTGCTTGTGGATGTAGGAGCGTTGCTTGTGCAAGGAAAGACCTCGAAGTTATGTGAACTATAAAAGATTGAGAGCATAGACTGTCTAAAGGGAATTGGTGGAAAGGCACGTGGAACGAAGAGACCACCCAAATGTTGTTAAATAATAACCATATCACTAAGGACGGGTGAATTATCTAGTGGATGCTTATAATTGAACTTTGAGCATTAAGTAATTGGCAATGGAGGGACATATCTTCCCTCAAGAAATAATAGATTCAACTTCTAAATTGGAATTCGCTAATGGACTAGTGTGATGGCTACTGGAAACAACTAGCCTGAAGGCCAAAAGGAAATTGAGGTGTGCTATGATTAAACATCGATACTGGAGGGATTATACGAATGGATGGAACCCTTGAGGCTCATGGACGGAAGTACGAGTGCAGTATTGAGGGGTACTCAAAGAGATGACCTCATCGAGATTCAAAGGAGGAATTATAGTGTCCTTTGGGATGGCACAAAAGTGTGCTAGACTCGCATCAATGCTATCGATGAATGGATTGAAAGTAGGATTAGTCTAACAAGAGGTCAAGCAGACATGCTGACAAGAAAAGGGGCATCACATTGAAAATTGATGGATTACCACGATCGTTGAATTTTTAGGACTAAATCGAGAGTGAATTACTCCGGAGGTAGGCATGAACTTGTTAAGGGTCAAGAAGTCTATGATTCAATTTGGATAATAGAGGACAAGTTGATAAAGCCTTGAATCACGAATGGTACGAAAGGACATTTGGAGGAAGTGATACGCCAAATAGTATAGCCACCAAAGAGTGCATTTTTGCGACGGTTTAGTAACGGCGGATAGGTAAAGATCTTGAGTTTAATACGACGTCTGGAAAGGCCTTCTATCAAGGAATTTGAAAAGCGAGATTGCAGTATAACGTATATACCCTCAGACCATTAGGTAAATTGAAAAGGCGATTTGAATGCTCGAGAGTATATCACTGACAAGTATTATGAATATCGATTGGGAACAAAGAAAGGTGAGCATAGATTGAGGACTGAAGGAGACAAATCCTAGAGAAAGATGGCTTTAGGTCGAAAAGTACGAGTAAGATCGTCAAGTCATAAGAAGGAATTATTCGGAGAAATGAGAATGTGATGAGACGCCAATACCCCAGAGGACTAGATGGTTAGAATGTTGTAAATTTCGAGAACAAAATTTCTGTAAGGGGGGAAGAATTGTGACATTCTGATTTCCTGTCATTTTCAGACTCATTAATCTGAAACGAGTCTTGAAAATTGAAAATGGGAAATCAAGAATTCCAACATCACATTCGGATTGGCCGTCGCCTTATCGAAGGTTAGTGGGACGATAAAAACTACGTTCTGAACGTCGGGAGTAAAATTACCATTTTGCCCCTCAAGCTTAGAACTCTGCCCATGCATTTGAAGAAGGACAATTTGGTCATTAAACCCATCCCAAGGCCACTGAAAATTTGAAAGATTATTGGCCATTGGATTGAGTTGGAATGACAAGTGGACAAGTGTCACAAGATCAAGTATTGGAGTAGTCATGTCCAACTTTACAAACCTGCCATTCAAACCCTTTGACTCAAGCCTTGAATATAAGATTTTTCCTCTCTCTCTCTCCTCTCATTTGGCCATAACCCACCCCAAGAACCACCGACAGGCACTCCTTCTTCTTCCTCCAATTTTGCTTGCCGACGACTAGTTCTGGTCCCTCTGTTCGGTGCCCACGACAACCTCCTCCGGCCACCACTTGACCGCCGACCGGCTATACCAACTTATATATACGTCTTTCCGACCTCCTCGAAGTGGAAGTGAGGCATTTGGACCATCGAGGAGCTCCAGCCAAGCATTTTCCCGAGAGCCGACGGAATCTGCTCCAGCCTGAGGTAGGTCCAGTTTCTAACCCTTTTGGAGGCCGAAATATTGGATTTTTGAGGTTAAATTTTGTGGAGGTCTTGTATACATGTATATAAATCTGTGGTAAAAAATTGGGTTTGATTTGATGAATTTTTGACCTCGAATCGATCTTGTGAACTTGGAACAGAAAACTGCTAGTACTGAGCTATAGAGATCCAGCGACGTTCGACAGGTTTCCGGCAACCAATCGATCTCAAACTCACGGTGAGCCTCAAGGACCCTTAGATAGATATGTTAAGAGGTAGCATGAGGATTAAATGATGGATTTAGAGTTGGTTTAGGGCTGATTGTGCCCGATTTGCACGGAACCGGGAAGAATCGATTCGGTTCTGTGCAAGCCCGGGGCTGTGGGGGCTGTTGGCGTTGGGTTTGAGCCTCAAATTGGTAATTAAGGAATGTTAAGATGATGAGGATTATGCTATGGAGGTTTATGATTCATGGATTGAGGAGTTGGATATAGAAATTGACCAATTGATTGAAATTCCTAGGTTGCGCAGTGAGGTTTGTCTTGGACCCTTGGAACCGAGATTGTGAGGATCCAAGAAGAGAATTTTGGTGTTATCAAATTCAAAGTAAGAGAATTTCTAGCCTTATACTAGGAAGATTGGACTCAATTGGGTGAGTCGGTAAAAGATTCAATTAGTCCTTGAGTAATTCCAAGGTAGTTGGTTGCGGTATTTGTTCTTGAATGATTTGGAGGATTTGAAGGCTTGTTAATGCTTGAGTTTAAATCATATGCCATGTCGAATGTCATTGATCGTCTTGCATACCATGAGAATTCAAATTGTACAAGAGTTGCACTTGTTGTTTTATTTGTGAGTGGAATTGAGAAGCATGGCTTGAACATGACATGGCAAGGCCTCGAGGCGTCTGAGATGCGGGGCGGGAGGTGGATACCCTGATGCGATGTAACCGCGGGGTCGAGTTGAGGTTGTGTGGTGCCCTGATGCGAACTATTCGCGGGGTTATGATGGCCACGGTCTTGTTGCGAACTATTCGCGGGACGGAGGAATGAAATGGTGATATTGGCCTGGAGAATCATTGGAACCTGATGCGTTTAGGCAGGTTGCCAGTGGTGCCCTGATGCGATCTAATCGCGGGGTTATGATTACCACGGTCCTGGTGCGAACTATTCACAAGACGGAGGAATGAGGTGAGGATATTGGCCTGGAGAATCATTGGAACCTAATGCATTTATGCGGGTTGCCAATGGTGCCCTGATGCGATCTAATCGCGGGGTTATGATGGCCACGGTCCTGATGCGATATATGAGGCGTTGGTACCGGCCTGGAGAATCATTGGAACCTGATGCGTTTACGAGGGTTGTCAATGACGGTTCGATGCGTTTACGCGGACCGAGCCTAATGCGATATAATCGCAGGCATGAGAATAAGGCAAGGGGGAAAGGATAATTGTGGTGAGGTGGCAGGATGAGTCGTGTATGAACCTCTAAGTGTGATATGATACCATATTTGCATGCCTATCACCTGTGTATGGTTGTCTATATTTGAATTGACTGATATGTCTATGAGTTGAACTATTAGAGTATATGACTGCCTGAGTGGATGGTCGGCCTAACCTAGGGTTAGGACCCACCTTACTAAGATTATATCTCACCCCAGTGCGGGCTTAACTTTTCAAGTTCCTGGCGACGAAAGTGCAAACTTGCCATGGATTGGCACAGAGACGAGGTCACTAGAGGAAAAATGAAGACTTCTCTTTTGTGACCTTAGAATGGAATAGTACTGATTTCGAGGATTTAGATTTGTAATAAAGAAAAGTATATTTGACCTTTATTAAAGGTGCACTCTTGTGTTCTAAGTCATAGGGTGTTGTTGTATTTGTAAATAGGAGTTGGCATCGCTTTCGCATGTATGTTTCTTTCAGCGCAAAGGACATTGGCTGTTGGATCTTGGAGCTTTCATAAGGAACGGCTTGGTGGGATGCTCGCGTGCCCGCCGGGTTCGGGACGTGACATCAAATCTTAGACATGTTGAACAATGATGGGTACACCCCTGCAAACTTCGTTTATTCAATTGAAAGTTGTCAAGAAACAGGAGGCAACTTGTGAATGTTTGTGCCTTGAGCTGCTATAGGCCAACTATCGAAGAGAAGCCATTAATGATGCCAATTGTAATAGTGAGATACAACTCCAAAGTTTCGTTTCAAGCATCCGGCGAAATGTATTGTAACTCACTTTTGTGGACACCACCTTTGTTTTCTCCCAATGAATATTACTCTCTGGTGTCGTATGTTCATGATAAGAATTCACCTTTTATCTTCCTAGCTCTTAATGCCAGATGTCGTTTACATCTTTCCTAGAATTCGTACAATCATGTCGCTTCAAAGGAAAGGACAGGAAAGTGAGATGTTACCATCCACGTCACCCAAGTTAATTGCACCTTTCCACTTTCCTACGATACACTTGATTGCCTTGTAACTCGGCATTCCTCCATTATCTCAACTGCTCCTGTTACTGAAAGGTCATGGCCGGATACTTAGCATTTTAGGTTCCTAGAGTTTTGTCTATAAATAACATTGCTCTTGCTTGGTGGGTCCTCATTCACACCTTCTATCCTTAAATACATGAGCAGTTTCTTCATTTTTACCATCATGAAGCCTACACTTTCTCCTTCGTCTTCATCTGCCTCTTCACCGCCAACTTTTACTTGGGAGTTTTCCTCTCTGTGGAAGGAAATTATCTACTTTCTGGGCTACACATATACCATGCTAGTGACGCGCCCTAGACCACTCGAAAAGCTGAATGGTCTTTTGCAGCGAGCTACCCCTAATCTTCTCCCCGTTGGTCATCCTTTTCGGGTGGACTTTGAAGAGTTCTCCACCACCTTCACTCACGGAGTCAACAAGTTTCAGCAGAACCTGGCGGCCATCTCTCATCATGATCTTGCTGACCATGAAATGTGGTGCAAGATTGATGAGATCGAAAATGGTGAGGGGTTGAATAAGGAACTCTGCACTGCTCGAGAGGTTGTCTTCTCTGCCTTTTCTAGTATCCTTCAACTTCGGGGACTCATCTCCGATCAACTAGCAAGAAACCAACGGCACCTGTCGAAATCTCTAAGGGATGTTGAAAGGCATGAGTATGAGCTGGCTTAAGTCTGTGAAGTCCGCTCCTTGGCTTTTGTTGACGGGCTCGTTGAGGTGCTAAGGGTAATTCTGAACACCCTTGATGACCAAGTGCAGGCCCAGATAGTAGGGGTGAGCAAAAAAAGTCACCCGGACCGGATCGGGACAAGTGGTCTATTTTTCGATTTTAGAGGGTCCGATATTGTCTCCAGTTCTTAAAATTGAAACCGATGACCGGGCGGTCCGGTCCCCGATTCTAGGGACAGGTTTCGGAACCGTACCGCCCGGTCTTTAATTAAAAAAAAGAAATATATATTCATGTTTACTCCTATTTTAGTCGATTAGATTCATTAGGGTTTCTTTGCCTTTCAAAGTCTCGATAATCTGATTCTCCTCTTCGATCGATTCAGTTATCTTTATTCCTTCTCTCTCCCTCTCGGCAAAAGACCTCCTTGCTCGCCTTTTTGTGAGAGTGTGAAATAGCACGAAGATGCTGTGATATTTTGACGCTTCGGACGGAGGTATAGATCGGAGTGCAAGAGATTCGCGGCCATCGAGCTTCATACGCCTCTCGTCTCTGGTGAAATCTGTGTCTCCGGTGAGTGCAACTTCGTCCGCCTCTCGTCCCCAACGTTCTCGAGGTATCATCCTTTCTCTTTTCCCTTTCAATCGTTAATAGGAGTCATCTTTCTTGTAAAAATAGAAAATGGGTTCAAAGAACTTCCACGGAAGAGAAGAAGAGAGATCATTACTTGGAGTGAGAGACATCGCCGCACTAATTACTACTCTTAGGGTCTCAAAGAAAGCCCATATCATTACTTGCTTTTCCTTTGTGTTCTTGTCCTGTCATGGTAGGAAATTTTAGTATTTACTTGGGAATTGTAAAAGCAAAATTAGTTGAAAGGATATGGATGATTGTCGGATCCCTACAAGCGTTGTGGCTACGGTGTGGTTCAACGAGATGCCGCAAGTAATCATCTCAACTAAGATTGAATGTCGATGTCGACCACCTGATGTAGTGCGGAACATATGATTTGTTGTTCTTACAGAGAAGTTAGTTTAGTTTCACGTTTCATGTTCCTTAATTACATGATGGCATACAATCTGTAAAGCCTTGACGAGTTCAATTTCGATCCAGACTAGAATAGGTAATCATTTTTATTCCTCCCTTTTGTTAAAGGCCTCACCCATTTTGGTTGTTTCTTTAGTATAAAACATAAGGTAATATGTTTGATTCAGGTGGTCTACCTATATGTCAATGGAAGCCCGTATCATTACTTGCTTTTCCTTTTTGTTCTTGTCCTGTCATGGTAGGAAATTTTAGTATTTACTTGGGAATTGTAAAAGAAAAATTAGTTGAAAGGATATGGATGATTGTCGAATCCCTACAAGCGTTGTGGCTACGGTGTGGTTCAACGAGATGCCGCAAGTAACCATCTCAACTAAGGTTGAATGTCGATTTCGACCACCTGATGTAGTGCGGAACAGATGATTTGTTGTTCTTACAGAGAAGTTAGTTTAGTTTCACGTTTCATGTTCCTTAATTACATGATGGCATACAATCTGTAAAGCCTTGACGAGTTCAATTTCGATCCAAACTAGAATAGGTAATCATTTTTATTCCTCCCTTTTGTTAAAGGCCTCACCCATTTTGGTTGTTTCTTTAGTATAAAACATAGGGTAATATGTTTGATTCAGGTGGTCTACCTATATGTCAATGGAAGTGGACAAATCCATGGATGAGGTGACTTCGCTAATGGATTCACTAGAACATGAAAGTGAAGAAATACATGAAGGTGAAGAAGTCTTTGAAGAGGAAGTCGACACAAATAAGATATCTCATGGTTGCCCAATTGATACTGGTAAATGGATAATCATCAAAAGCCTGGCCTCATTCTCGTAGAGGCAACAAAAATAAGAAGGGGAAAACTGAGGTGTTTTGCAAATATTGTGGCGCCATGTATTTGTATTGTGTTAATAACGATACTTCTGCTATGTTGAAGCACTTGGGTAGGTGCAATAAGTATCCTCGAAATATAGATAAGAAGCAAAAGTTTTGTGTCCCACGTAGAATGGATAAGACTCAGATGAAGGGAAATACCACCACTAGTAGTGCTCATGACTTATCCACATGGGAGTTTGATCAAGAACTTTATAGGAAAATGCTTGTTCGGATGATTATAGTGGATGAACATCCTTTTTCATTGGTTCAGCATGTGGGATTATGTGATTTTATAAAGCAGCTACATGATAGAGAAACATAAGTCCATGATCATTGTGGATAATATCAGTTCGAATGATGTAGCCAGCAAGTTTTTGGAAGCTAAATTTTTGAAAGATATTCTATTTATCTTAAATGGTGAAGCTTTACACATGAGGTGCACGGCTCATATTTTAAACTTGATTGTGAGGGATGGACATGAGATACGTGATTCTATTACACGTATTTGAAACTCTGTTAGGTATGTGAGAAGTTCTCTCATGATAGCTAAATCATTCCAAGTTGGTATTGAGAGTGCAAGGGTCAGATATAAAGGTTCAGCTTATCTTGATGTTTCCACTAGATGGAGCTCCACTTATCTCATGTTAGACACTACCTTAAAGCTAAGAAAATCTTTTGAGAGGCTGGAAGAAAATGATCCTTTCTTCTTGGCTGAGCTTGAAGATAAAGCTCCCAAAACTAAAGATTGGGAAAATGCCAGAGTTCTTGTCATATTTTTGAAGAAGTTTTATGATTCGACCAACAAGATATTTGGGACTTTATATATCACTTCAAATGATTATTTTGACGAGATAGTTGGTTTATATAAAACTTTGAAACAAGCGGCGATCGCTTCAAATGCTAGTGTGAAAGCCATGGGGGTGAAGATGAAGGAAAAAATTGAAAAATAGTATGGGAGTTTTGAAAAAGTGAATATGATGGTTTGGATTGAGGTGATATTGGATCCAAGAAAAAAGATGAAGTATGTGCGATTTTTTTATAAACTAATATATGATGATGATGGGTAGTAAATGAGAAGTACGATTATGTGAGGGCTTACCTAAAACGTTTTTTTAGTTTTTACGATAAGTCTTGTGGTTCCGGAACTTCTCAACATCAACATCAACAATGCCTTTAACCTAAACTAGTTGGGGTCAGTGACCGATAAACCTCAAAGAATCATAAAAATAAAAGCAGAATCAAGCGAGGGAAAAGAAATAAATGTGTAAAAATATATATCTATCCACAACACTTCTAGCCTTCCTCCACTCCGTCCGTTCTAAGACAAACCATACGTCAATTTATTTCTCACTCCATTAAATCTTGCTTTACTGCTTTCCCCAAGTAAGTTTCGACCTACCTCTTGCTTTCTTCGTGTTATGCTCTCGATAGCAAACTTCTATTTGTACTAGTCATCTAAGGGCCTTCGGAGGATATGCCCAAACCATCCCAATCTATGCTCTCTTATCTTTTCTACCATCGATTCTACTCCAACTTTCGTCGAATTTCTTCATTCCTTATCTTATTCATCCTTATATGACCATACATTCACCTTAACATCCTTATTTCCGTTACTCCCATTTTATGCTCATTTTTCCTTTGTGCTAACTAATATTCAGCTCCGTATAACATGGCAGGTCTGACTGTTGTTCTATAAAATTTTCCTTTTAACCTAAGAGAAATTTTGCGATTACACAAAAATCCCGATGCACTGCGCCATTTTATCCAATCTGCTATGATTTTATGGCTTACATCCTCATCAATCTCTCCCTCCTTTTGTAATAGTGATCTCTGATATCTAAATGTATATTTTTTGGGTACCTCCTGTCCGAGCATATTTACAGCTTCTTGATTCTCTCTTCCTATCGTATCAAACTCACACTTCAAGTATTCCATCTTACTTCGACTTAGCGTAAATCCTTTAGACTCTAATGTGCTTCTCCATACTTCTAACTTAGCGTTAACCCTAGCTCTGATCTCATCAACAAGCACAATATTGTCTTCAAATAGCATACACCACGGCACCTTATCTTGAATATCTTTTGTTAGCTCATCCATAACTAGGGCAAAAATATAAGGGCTCAAAGAAGAACCTTGGTGTAACCTATTGTGATTGGAAAATAACTTGATGTGTCATTATAAGCCTTCACACATGTAGTAGCACCGTCATGCATGTCCTTAATTTCCTCGACATACTTTGAAGGTACTTTTTTCTTCTCAAGAATCCACCACAAGACTTTTCTTAGAACCCTATCATACGCCTTCTCTATATCAATAAACATCATATGGATGTCCTTATTTCTTTCTCGATATCTCTCCATTAATTATCGTATTAAGAAAATAGTCTCCATGGTGGATCTTCCTAGCATAAATCCAAATTGATTGACAGAAATCTTGATCTCTATTCTCAAATGATGCTCAATGACTCTCTCCCACAACTTCATTGTATGGCTTATAAGCTTAATATATGGTTCCGAAACTTTTAGTGACAAAAATTCATGTGGTCAACTTTTAATTGATGCTAGTGGTAGTTCAGGTGGTCAACGTGAGGAAGGTTACAAAGATGATATTGGCCACATTGTGGATTTCGATGTGAGTTTCGATTGGGACAACGCATTTGAATACTTCATGGATGAGGAGAAAAAAGTGTTCGAGGGCAATTTATCCGAGATAGAAAAGTATCTTCAAACAACACATGAAGAAGGTCGTACTCTTGACATTTTGCAGTGGTGGAATATTGCTGGCCAAAATTTTAAATTCCTCTCTTTGATGGCTCGGGATATCTTGGCTATTCTTGTAACAATCATTGCTTCGGAGTCCACTTTCAGCACATCTGGTCGTGTGCTTGATGTCTATCAAAGTTTTTTGACTCCTAAAGTGGTAAAAGCTTTGATTTGCACTCAAGATTGGTTGAGAGTTGTTAACAAACCGGTTAATATTGAGGAGTGCATCGAGAACGCAGAAAAGTTCGAGTCGGGTAAGTCATGGATATATTTTTTCTTTTGTATCTTGTATTTCTTTTGTATATTTAATAAGTGAATGCTCTAATTAATATCTTGTTTTTCTTCTAGCCATCGATGATGCTTGTTCGAAGCTTACCAGTAAATAGAGTTTGCAAATTGGTGGAAGGAATATATGGTGAGATTTTCATTCACCAATTTTTGGAATATAGCTTCCAATGCTAACTTTGACAAATGTATGATCCTCTTTTTCATTGTGATGCACTAATGCATATTCGTTATCTATTCTTGTTTTTGCGCTCAATTCAATTTTACTTAGAAATAATGTCGTATTCTCATGAACTTATGAAGGAAAATTTGGTCCTCTACTCTGATTTTTCAATTAATCTAGATATTAAGAAATGCTAAATATTGGACTAAAGGAGCTGGGTCTTTACTAAATCCATGAACTTTCTTATTTTGCATATACATTGCTTTTCTAGGAACGGATGTCTTGTTACGCATGTATTATACTATGTAATCTTTTGCATATTCAAATAAAGGCGTAATAACCCTTTTAGGCTATTGGTATAAAGTATGGCCTTTGCATCTTTATAGTGCGAGATCGAGTTATTAAGTTTGTTCTGTTCTATGTCTTATCTTTGGGCTACCGTCAGCATTATATTTGAGTATTTTTGGGTTGTTTATTATCTTTCTTGTCTATCGAATTCATGGAAGTAAAATACCGTACGTTTCACAGGCTTATCAGTTGCTGGCTATTCACAAGGAGTTGAGCGTCTAACTTTTCAGGAAGATGTGAGCTGTTTTATTGCCGAATCCAAACTTACAAGTCATCTACACCTTCATGATGAACATCCTCCTTTGTGGAAGAATTATGTTCTGTTGCCCAGAATTCTATTGGCTTTTGTTTGGTTTTTTGGAAGAGTTCTGTTGGCTTTTGTGAAGAATTTTGTTGGCCAAAATGTTTTTGAATATTGGCTTTTGTTTGTTTTTGAGCGTCTAACTTTGTGGAAGAATTATGTTCTGTTGCCCAGAATTCCACCATCATGTGCCCATCTAAAACTGAGACTTTTGTTGGAATTGTTCTCGGCTGAATGGTAATTTTGAGATTCCCGCACATGTTGCAATTAGTCAGGGACACAGAAGGAATGACTTATTTTCTAGTATTTTCCACCCAACTATATGTTAAGTCCATCTTGTGCATGAAACTCCACAAAAACGTCCACCTTCGTGAAAGCATACAAGTTCCCACGGCATCCTTTATTGGTTCCTTGGAATCGGACCGGACTGACAGTTCGGTCTAGTTCCCGATTCTCGGGTGGCCGGTCCGGTTCGCGGTTCTGAAAAATGAGAACCGAGACTATTGGGCCGATTCTCAATTCTTGAAGGGAATCGGATCGGACCGAGAACTGCTCATCCCTACGAGATAGGGCATCTTCAGAAGCTGGAGCGGGAGAGAGATGGTGTCACGCCCCGCGCCCCAAGCACGAGCACGCGACTCCCTGCAAGCAAACCAAGATATCTCGCGTGGTCTCAGGATCCAAACATGGTTCGAAAGATATACCATATAATAAGCACGCGGAAGCGATAACATTAGAACTCCTCTGTACAAACGTGAAGTGGGAGCTGGATAGCAAGAATAATAACAATACATAATGCCTGAATGTTCATATAAGTGCATGGCAACTAAATCCGCTAGTCAGTGGGGAGACGGGGTAAGTACAAAAGAAATCCATCATCATCAAAAGAAACAGGCATTAGGGTCACCGTAAAAAAGTCAGACTAGTATGCCAGGAGCTCCTAAGACGAGCTGCTGGAGTCATCTATCTCTTCTGCCTCCTTCGTGGGCTCGTACTCTGAGAAGGTCTCTGAGCAAACCTCTGCGGTATCCTCCATGGTCTCCTCAGCAGATGGCTCCACCAAGTACTCCTCAGTAGCCTCGACCACTATGACCTCCTCAGTGTCCTCCGGGGTCGGGGTCCTCTCAGGTCCGTTCCTCGAACCGGCAACTGAGCCCTCAGCCTCCTCTAAACCTCGGGTGGGATGGCATCAGCTAGGGATCACTCCTTGAGGCACCTCAGTAGGCTTTAGCGGCCCTGTAGATACATCCCCCACCTTTCGGAACCAAGCCTCATACCTATAAGGCTTCCAACTACTACCACCCTCGTCTACGCACACTACTGCACATTTCCTAACATAAACAGTTCCCTGCCCGTCAGGGAACTCATCAAAATAGATAGACATCTCCTTAGGGTTGCCAAATCTGATAGGCCACATCTTTAGGACTTAGGATCTGTAAAAAGGGGGTCCCACAACGGGGTGAGATATACATTTCAGTAAGGTGGGTCTTAACCTTAGGTCAAGCCGACAATCCACTCAGGCAGTCATAAACACCAGTATTTCATGCAAATAAACATATGAGGCATTCAATTATCAATAACAACACATAGATGTCAAGCATGCAGTCATGGCATCATAACACATCAATATGGTCATGCACACCTCGCCATGTCATATCACCACTTCTACCCTTCCAGTGACATTCTGATTTCCCAGTCAGTTTCAGACTCATTAATGAGAAGTATATCTAGTGATGTATTTTAGTCGTGTCTCGCTAAATTTGATCAATTTGAGTAGACTAACTAAAAGGGAAAGGCTAACGCGAGACGAGGTACGTGGACCTAGGTAATTCGAATAGGAAATGATGTTTTGACCATAAGGATTGTTAAGGGGACATTTAGAACCACAAAAGGCCGATCTAAGAACGATTAAGGAATGTCTTGCTAGCATTATACGATTGGAGCGTGGGTGATGCCGCTCAACCAACGTATGATTTGCAAAATTTTCCTAAATCGAACAATAACGATTGAGATCATAGGAACTAGTGATAGATCCTCACAATTACATGACAACCAAAGTCGCCATGAATTGACGAGCCCTAAATGTGATATGAATCACAGGGTCGATACGCGTAACGTCTGCAAAAGCCGCTCGTCGGTTCGGGATAGGCTGGAACCACATCTGATAGAGAAAACAATCAGAAATGAGTCTTGAAAATTGAAAATGGAGAATCAAGAATTTCAACGTCATGTTTGGATTGATTGTTGCCTTATCGAAGAATATTGAGACGAGAAAAACGATGTTCCGGACGTCGGGGTAAAATTATCATTTTGCCCCTCAAAAGCTTTAGCCTTGCTTATGCAAATGAAGAAGAGCATTTTGGTCTTCTATGCACCCCAAGAGCCACCGAAATTTTGGAGAAATTGTGGTCACTGGATCACCCTTGAATGACACTAGGACATGTGCCAATGGATGGACTAAAGAGTGGTCTTGTCCACTATTAACCACCTACCATTCAACTCCTTTGACTTGAGGATTGAATATAACCCTTTTTCTCTCTCACCTCACATTGGCTGGCCATTCAGCCCACCAGCACTGAGAACTCCCTTTTTTCCTTCTCTCTTCTCTACCGCCCGATGACCAGCTTCTGCCTCGCCGTTCGCCTGTTCCAACGAGCCCCTCCGGCCACCGCCTGGACTCTGGTTGACCACATCCGCCTAGCCCCACCTCTTGCCGACCTAATCAAAGTGGAAGCATGTTGATTGAGCCACCGAGGAGCTTCGGCCAACCATTCTCCCGGAAGCCAACGGAAACCGGCACAACCTGAGGTAGGCAACGTTTCTGACCCTTGAGGACCTCGAAATGTTTAGTGATCTGTGGTAAAAAGTTGAGCTCAATTTAATAGAGTTTTGACACAAATGGGTCTTGTGAACATTCGACAGAAACTACCAGTTGCAATCTTGAAGGAGCCGGCGACTTTCGAAGGGATTCCGGCGACGACACGACCTCAAACTCTCGGTGAGACTCTTAGACCCTTAGATAGACATGTTAGCAAGTAGGTTAGTGATTAAATGGCGAATTTGGAGTAGATTAAGGGCTAGACATGCTCGGTTTACACAGAATCGAAAATAGCCAGTTCGGTGAAGGCTGTGGTCGTTGGTTTTGAGTCTCAAATTGGTGATTGAGACATGTTAGGATGATGAGGATTGTGTTATAGGGGTTTGTGATTCATGGATGGGTGAATTGGACAAGGAAAATTGACAATTGGTTGGAATTTCCTAGGTTGCGCAGTGGGTTCGCTCTTGGACCTTTGAGGCCGAACTATTGAGGGTTTGAAAAGGAGATTTTTGTGGCATTAAACTCGAGGTAAGGGAACTCATAACCTTATGATAGGAAGATTGGACTCGATTGGGCGAGTCGGGTGAATTGAGATTGTTTCTTGAGAAGCTTAGCGTGATTGGACCTTGTGTATGCTAAGAGAGTATAGTTGATCCTAATGTTTGCTTAGGCTTGTCTCTTGAGTAATTGGTCACGCTTGAATGTGTATTGAATCGTCTTGTATGCTATGGATGCATTGTTTATGCACGAGTTACACTTGGCCTTATGTGTATGATTTGTGATTGTGGCATGGCGGAGATGAGGCGAGACCTTGAGACGTATGAGATGCGGGGTGATGTGGTTGATACCCTGTCCCGCCTCGAACCCATCGAGCACGCGAACATCCCTGCAAGCAGACAACTCCTCTCGTGGTCCCAAGATCCACAAACAAGTTGAGAGATAATATATACATTAAGCATGCGGAAGCGGTACTCAAATAAATCCTTATACAAAATATAAGTTAAGTGGGACCTAGATAGCATAATAACTGTCATGCATTATAACTAACTATTCATATAACTCCGACTACTACAATCCGCTAGGCAAGGACGACAGGGTAAGCACATCAAAAGGTACAACCATCATCGACATCCAAAATAGCAGTGGTCGGGGGTCACCATCACAAGATCGAGCCAACGACTCAGGACACCTAAGATGAGCTGCTGGAGTCCCCTGTATCCTTTGCATCCTCTGTCGGCTCATACTCCGAGAAGTTCTCTGATTGGACCTCGATGGAATCCTCTATGGTCGTCTCATGTGATGGCTCCGCCAAATCCTCCTCGGTAGCCTCCACGACAATCACTTCGTCCTCAGTGAATTCCAAGGTCGGGGTCTTCTCTGGTCGATTCTTAGACCCAACTACAGAACCCTCTGGCAACTCCTGCTCCTTGGTTGTTTGGCGCCAATCAGGGATAACACCCTGAGGTACCTCGTGGGGCTTCAACGGCTCAATCTGCTCGTCCCCAATTTTCTTAAACCATACCTTGAACCTATGAGGCTTTCAATTCGAGCTACCCTCATCAACCCATTCAGCCGTACATTTTCTCACATAAATATTCCCCTGCCTATCCGGGAACTCGTTAAAATATGTCGTCATCTCCTAGGGATTCTAAAACGTATGAGCCATATATCTAAGGCCTAAGATTTGTAAAAATAAGGGTCCCCAAAGGGGTGAGATATACATATCAATAAAAGAGTCCTAACCCTAGGTTAGGTCGACCGTCCACTCAGGTAGTCGTACACCCCAATAATTTCACTCACAGGCATATCAAGCACAAATCGATAAAATAACAACATACAGATGACAGACATGCAACTATGACAACACGTCACACTCAGATGATAATGCACAATTCACCCTGCCATCTCACCACAACCATCTCTTCCTGCCTGCCTCAATCTACAGCCCGCGATTAGATCGCATCAGGCTCGGCCCTCGTAAACGCATCAGACCGTCATCGGCAACTCGCATAAACATATCAGGTTCCGATGAATCTCCAGACCAATATCATCATCTCATACCTCCATCTCGCAAATAGTTTGCATCAGGACCGTGGCCATCTCAACCCCGCGATTTCATTGCATCAAGGCGCCACACAACACCAACTCCACCCTGCGATCTCGTCGCATCAGGGCATCCTTCTCCCACCTCGCGTCTTATACACCTCAGGGCCTCGTCATGCCATGCTTCTCAATGCAATTCACAGATAAAACCATAGGTGCAACTCATGCACAATTTGAATATTCATGGTTTGCAAGACAATCAATGACATTTGACATGGCATGTGATTTAAACATAAACAATACCACACATGGGCTTCCTATAACCACTCGTGACATATTAAGAACTACCCGTTTGGAATATTCTCCTAAATCGATCAATTTAATCCTTGACTCACCTAATTGAGTCCAACCTCCCTATCCTAAGTTTAAGATTCCCTTACCTTACATTTGATAACACCAAAATTCACTTCTTGGATCCTCAAAGTTTCAGCCCCCAATAGTCCAATACCGAACTCACCGCGCAACCTAATAAAATCCAACCAATTCCATCAATTTTCAAGTCCAATTCAACCATCCATGAATCACAAGTCTTCATAACATAATCTCCATCATCTTAGCATGTCTTAATCACCAATTTGAGACTCGAAACCCAATGTCAACAGCCCCCACAATCCCGGCCTTGCACAAAATCGAACCGGTTCTTCTCGATTCTGTGTAAACCGGACACAATCAATCCTAAATCAATTCTAAATCCATCATTTAATCATCATCCTACCTCTTAACATGTCTATCTAAGGGTTTGTGAGGCTCACCATGAGTTTGAGGTCGATTAGTTGCCGGAATCCCGTTGAAAGTCACCGGATCTCCCTAGGTCAGAAACTGGCAGTTTCTGTTCTAAGTTCACAAGACTGTTTTGAGGTCAAAACTTCTTCAAATCACTCTCAACTTTTTATCAAAGATCCATATACTTGTCTACTAAATTTCCATAAAATTTGACCTTAAAACTCCAACATTTCAGCCTCCAAAAGGGTCAGAAACCGAACCTACCTCAGGCTGGAGCAAATTCCATCGGCTCTCGGGAAAACACTTGGATGGAGCTCCTCAGTGGTCCAAATACCTCGCTTCCACTTCAAGGAGGTCGGCAAGACATATATCTAGGTTGGTATGGTCAGACGGTGGTCAGGAGGTGGCCGGAAGGTGGCATTGTGGGCGGCGAACGACACGGGTAGGCCTGGTCGGCGACTGGCAGAAACAAGGAAGGAGAAGAAGAAGTTTCAGAAGCTTGAGCGAGTGAAATGGCCGGTAAATTGGAGAGGAGAGAGAGTGAAATTGATATATATCCAAGCTTGAGTCAAAGGGTTTGAATGGCAGGTTTGAAATAGTGGATATGACTTCTCTTTACGCCATCCATTGACACTTGTCCCCTTGTTATTCACACTTTGATCCAATGGCCATCATTGACTCTCTTTTTTGGCAGGTCTTGGGAGGGTTTAATGTTAAAAATGCCCTTCTTCAAATGCATGGGCAAAGTTCTAAGCTCGAGGGGGTAAAAAGGTAATTTTACCTCCGACGTTCAGAACGTCATTTTTCTCGCTCCAATAATCTTTGATAGGGCGATGGCCAATCCGAATAGCATTGGAATTCTTGATTTTCCATTTAAAACTTTTCAAGACTCGTTTATGATGATTTCCTCTATCGGACGTAGTTCCAACCTATCTCGAACCGACGGGTGGCTTTTGCAGACTTTACGTGTATCGACCCTGTGATTCTCATCACATTTAGGGCTCGCCAATTCATGGTGGCTTTGGTTGTCATGTAATTGTGAGGATTAATTACTAGTCTCTTTGTTCATGATTTTCACTGTCCAATTCAGGAAAATTTTGCAAATCATATATTGATTAAGCGACAACACCCACGCTCTAATCGTACGACACTCGCAAGGCATTCCCTAATCGTTCTTAAATCAGCCTTTTTGTGGTTCTAAATATCCCCTCGACAATCCTTATGGTCAAAGCGTCATTTCTTATCCGAATTCCCTAGGTCCACCTACCATGTCTCGCGTTAGCCTTTCCTTTTTGGTCAGTCTACTCGAATTGATCAGATTCGAGCGAGATATGACTGAAATACATCTCTAGATCATTTCTCATCAATGAGTCTGAAATTGACTAGAAATCAGAATGTCACATACCCTGAGGGGCTGAGGCGTGGGGTTGGAGTTCTGTGGCGCCCTGATGCATACAGGACACGAGGTTGAGATGGCTACGGTCTTGATGCGTTTACGCGGGATGGAGATGTGAGGTGTTGACACTGGCCCGGAGTATCATTGAAATCTGATGTGTTTACGCGGGTTGTCGATGACAATCTGCTGCATTTAGGCAGACCAGGCCTGATGTGATCTAATCGCAGGCATAACAATGAGATAGGCAGGAAAAGATGGTCGTGGTGATGTGGCAGGACGAGTCTTGTATGATCATCCGAATGTGATATGATGCCATAATTGCATGCCTGTCATCTATGTGTAATTATCTAAATTTGTATTGCCTTATATGTCTATGAGATTGAATGATTGGGGTATGTAACTGCCTGAGTGGGCGATCAGCCTAACCTAAAGTTAGGACCCACCTTACTGAAATGTGAATGTCACCCCGTTGGGGACCCCTTCTTTTAAAAATCCTAGGCCTTAACGATGTGGGCCATTCGTTTTGGAGATCCGAAGGAGATGTCCACCTATTTTGATGAGTTCCCTAACGGGCATGAAACTATTTATGTAAGGAAGTGTACTGTGGTTTGGGTAGACGAGGGTAACATGAGCTGAAAGCCTCATCGGTATGAGGCCTAGTTTAGAAAGGTCGGGGATATGTCTACTGGGCTACTAAAGCCCAATGAGGTGCCCTAGGGAGTTGTTCCTAGCTGGTGCCACCCTACCCGAGACTTAGACCAGGCTGAGAGGTATGTTGCTGGTTCTAGGAATATACCAGAAAGGACCCTGACTATAGAGAACATGGAGGAGGAGGTCATTGTGGTCGAGGCGTTCGAGGAGGATCTCATGGAGCCATATGCTGAGGAGACCGCTACGGATACTATGGAGGTTCGCCCTGAGACCTTTTTGGAGTACGAACCCACGGAGGACGCCAAGACGACCGAGGACTCCAGCAACTCGTCTTAGAAGCTCCCAACTTATCAGCCGATCCTTTAGTGGCGACCCTGGCCTAGTTTCTTTTGGATGTTGATGATGAACCCTTTTTGTGTACTTACCCCGTCGCCCCTCGTGTTAGTGGATTTAGTAGCTATGTACCTGTATGAACGTTTGGATTTATGTATGACAGTATTTGCGCTATCCAGGTCCCACTTCATATTTTGTACGGAGAAGTTATCTTGTTATTGTTTTCGCATGCTTATTATATTATACGTCTCTCGACTTATGTGTGAATTTTGAGACCTCGAGAGATATTTGGTTTACTTGCAGGGAGTCACGTGCTCGTGCCCGGGGCGCGAGGCGTGACACTTCCATCCTACCTCAATCTCATGCCCGAGTTTAGAACGCCTCAAGCTCGATCCGCGTAAACGCATCAAACCGTCTCATTGACAAACCCGCATAAACGTGTCAGTTTTTCAATGTCACTCCAGGTCCATGTCGACATACCATAGCTCCATCTCGCGTTTCAACGCATCAGGACTATGGCCTTCTCAACCCTACGTCTCATACGCCTCAGGGTGCCATTCAATTCCACTCCGCGCCTCTGCGCCTCAGGGCATTCATCACATTATGACTAAGAAGGAATAACAGACTCAGCTGCAGTGGCTACATTTGCAGTAGCCAAATGAGGGGGCTTTCCATGAAGTTTATAATAGAAATGCTGAATATGTCCGGGAAAACCACAATAATGACATGTTCGTGCAAGTCTAGTATTACTGCCTATGTCACTAGAGGTGCTACCTGTGACATTCCGATTTCCAATCAACTTCAGACTCTGTAATAAGAAGTTTATGTATAACATGCAATGTATTCCAGTTGTATTCCGCTCAAATTTGATCACTTTGAGTAGACTGACCAAAGGGGAAAGGCTAAAGCGAGAAGAGATATGTGGACCTAGGTGACTCGGATAGGAAATGACGCTTTGACCATAAGGATTGTCGAGGGGATATTTAGAACCATCAAAAGGCCAATCTAAGAACGATTAAGGGTTACCATGCGAGCATCGTACGATTGGAGCGCGGGTGATGCCGCTTAACCAACGTACAATTTGCAAAATTATCCTAAATCGAACTGTGACAATCGAGACCATAGGGACTAGTGATAAATCCTCACAATTACATAACAACCAAAGCCACCATGAATTGATGAGCCCCAAAGGTGATGAGAATCACGAGGTCGATACGCGTATTGTCTACAAAAGCCGTCCGTACGTTCGGAATAGGCTGGAATCACGTCTAATGGAAGAAACGATCAGAAACGAGTCCTGAAAAAGTTTGAAATGGAAAATCAAGAATTTCAACGTCATTTGGATTGGTCGTCGCCTTATCGAAGAAGTCAGAAACGAGAAAAACGACGTTGCGAACGTTGGGGGTAAAATGATCATTTTGCCCATCAAGCTTAGAACTTAGTTATTATAATTGAAGGAAGGGAAAAATGGACAATTGACCCCCCCCTTGGCTGCTGAAAATTCAAGACAAAAAAGGAGGCATAGGATCTCATGGGAAAGAGCAAGTGCCAAGTGTCAAGAATCCAAAGGTGGTGGTCATCTCACACTAAATGCCCACCTACCAATCAACTCATTTGACCAAATTTTGAGATATAACAAAAGCTCTCTCTTTCCTCTCTCTCTCACTCTTCATTCGGCAGAAATCCCCCAAAGAACCGTGGACCACCTTCATCTTCTTCCTCCTTCAGTTTTGTTCCCCCCTAACCAGCCCCAGCACCTCCATTTGGCAGGTTCGACCCCTCCTCCGGCCATCATCTATTGTCGGCCGACCACCCAGACGTAGATCCATGTCTTTCCGACGTCCTCCAATTGGAATCAGGCTATTTGGGGCACTGTGGAATTTAGGGCAAGCATTCTCTCACAGGCCGACAAAATAGGAACCAACCAGAGGTAGGTTCTGTTCTTACTCCCTTTGATGGTCGAGTTCTTGGGGTCTTGAGCTCAAATTTGGTGGAGACTCAGTAGACATATGTAGAATCTGTGGTAAAAATTGGGGATTTGTTTGATAAGTTTTTTTTTATCACAAACCGGCCTTGGACATTTTGGACAGAATCTGCTGGTGTTCTGGACCTTGGACGACCGGCGACCTTCGGCGACTTTCCGGCAACCACGCGGCTTGAAAATCATGGTGAGCCATGCATATCCTTAGGTAGATGTTATTAGAGGTAGAATGGTGTAGAATTGATGGATTTTGAGTAGACTAGAACCGGTTGGACCCGGCATGAGTAGAACTGAATGGAACCGGTCCAATGCCGAGCCAAACCAATTCTGTGGGTGGGGGGATATGCTGGATTTGTGTTGTAATTTGGTGTGTATGATGTGAAGAGATAATGAGAAGTGTGTTATAGATGATTTGGATGGATGAATTAAGGAATTGGACTTGGAATTTTGACAAATCGATTGATTATCCTAGCTTGCACAACAAATTGACCTTGGACTTGTGTTGGTCGAACCTTAGTAGGTGCAAGGAGGAGTGAATTGTGTTGCTAAGCAAACGTATGGAATTTCCTAAATCAAGGCTAGGGGGATTGGACTCGATCCGGTAAGTCGAGGGCTGATTAGATCAATTTATGAAAAAATTCTCAAATGTAATAGCGGGATGTGTTCTTAAATGTTATAGAATGATTGCATGACCTAGCCTATACTTGAGTTGTTTGTGTGTTTGGGTACCATTTGAATCGATTTGCATGCCACGAGATTTAAGAAACGTATTAGAATGCGCATTAGTCATTGATTGTGAAATTTGAATTGAAAATCAAGACATTAGATATAATGTGGCATGAGACATGATTGTAGCATGAGCATGGCACGGCGAGGCCCTAAGGCGTGTGAGACGCGAGGCGGAAGGTTGAGACCCTAATGCGATGTGATCGCGGGGTAAATTGTGATTAGGTGGCGCCCTGATACGACGAAGTCACGGAGTTGAGATAGTTACAGTCCTGATGCGATTTAATCGCGAGACAGAATATGAGCTCATAAATCTTGCCTAGAGATGATGCAGGACCTGATGCGTTTACGCAGGTCATCGATCACGGTCTGATGCGTTTACGCGGGCCAAGCCTGAGGTGACAAATTCGCGGGCTGAAGAATGAGGCAAGCAAGGATTGATAAATGTGGTGAAGTGACAGGCCGAACATTTACGTGCATTCATGTGTGACATGAGAATATAAGTACATGCCTGTCTTATGTGTATTGTTGTTTATCGATTTATGATTGTTATACCTGTGTGTGATCATGAGTTGAGACCTATTGAGTGACGCGACTGCCTGAGTGGACAGTCAACCTGACCTAGGGTTAGGTTTTTCTTATTGAGATGTGTATCTCATCCCTTTTGGGAAAATCTTACTTTACAAATCCTAGGTAGTAGCGATGTGGCCTATCCGGTTTGGGGAGCCGCAGGAGATGACGGCTTTTTACGACGAGTTCCTTGATAGGCAGGGGAATATCTATCTAAGGAAATGTACAGTAGTATGGGTAGACGAGGACAAACCAGACTGGAAGCCTCACAGGTTTGAGGCATGGTTTAGGAGGGACGAAGACAGGAAGGTCGGGACGCTGAAGCCTCATGAGGTTTCGGAGGATGTCATACCCCCTTGGTGTTAGACGATCTCGGACGAGGAGTTTCCCGATGGATCACTGGTTGGGTCGAGGAACGGCCCGGAGCAGATGCCGACAGCGGAGTATTCGGTACCACCGCTGGAGGACGAGATTATCGTGGTGGAGCTATCTGATGAGACCTAGCCGAGCCGGACTAGGAGGCGACCACGGATAGAGGTTGGGCCGAGTCGTCATAGGAGGCGACTATAAAGGACTCCATGGAGGTTCCGTCGGAGACTTTATCTGAGTACGAGCCATCGGAGGAGACTCAGGACACCGGAGATTCCGGCAGTTCTTCTTAGGTGACTCCAGACGGCGATCTGACCTTTTGACTGGCGACCTGACCCCATCCCTGATGGATTTTTGTGGATACCTTTTTGGCATGCTTTCCCCGTCGCCTTGATGTATGGCGATTTGTAGTAGTTGTTGACCAGTAGTTGACGATGTATGACTTTATGATGCTATCCAGATGCTGCATAGTCTTGGCATATGTATATATATATTTTACAGGGAGTTGTTGGGGACCGCTTCCGTGTGCTTAATGTAAATTTTCCTATCTCTCGACCTTTCTTTATATATATAGATGGATCCTTGGGACCGTCGAGAGATTGTTGTTGTTTGCTTGCAGAGATGATTGCGTGCTCGTGCTAAAAGCGCAGGGAGTGACATTCCCGCTTGTTTTGGTATCAGAGCAAGGTCAGCTCGATATAAAGTTGGTCGAGGATTGAAGTGATAATGAGGACTAAGTGGGACAAGGATGGATAGCTAGATCTTAGAAGACTGGTCAGGGTATGACATGGGATGCCTAGTTGTGATTTGACACCTATGGATGGTGTTTGACCTTGGTAGGTTATAACAGGGCATAGAGAATTAAGTTCTCTGCTTAAGATTGAAGTCATTTCTGAACCTTGGCTTGTTTGATGCTTAAAAGTGAGTGATTTTAGTAAATCACTGGAGTGAATGGAATTGAGTATGGCCATGAGCCATTGGTTGAAACATTTCTGGAATTTAAGTGGATGTATGGAGTACTGTCGTTGTATAACGGTTTGGTTAAAGAGTAACTAGTAGCTCTGGATTGGATGGATGAGTAAGTTGCTAACCTGTTGCTGAACTTGTGGTGGACCAAGTTCATTAGTAAGTGACAAAGATGAGTAACCCGTCCAGGAGATCTGGAAAGACCAAAGGCGAAGCTTCTAGTTCGAGGCCGCTCGTAGCTGAGGACCCAAGGATGGATGGTATACTTAGGGCATTGGAAAGGATTGGTGACACGATCGATCGACAGGCCTAGGATTGAGACGCTGCCATAGCCCAGGCAGTAGAAGCGGCCAGAGCAGCCGTCAACGCCAACCAAGGCAACACTGGGGATAATGGGAGTCAAAGGGAACCAAACCAAAGTAATGAGGCTGTGAATACTCAAGAGTAAATTGTGGTGGCTAGACAGATAGGCCAACTAGTGGAACAGTTTATGAAGTTAAAGCCGGCACAATTTGACGGGATTGGAGATCCCGAGCCAGCACCCAGATGGATAAAGAAGCTGGAGAAGGCCTTCGGAGTGTTAAGATGTACAGATGAAGAGAAGGAGTTGCTAGCTGTGTATCAGCTGGAAGGTACAACAAATGACTGGTAGGCTGCCACTAAGGACGGAGTCTTCCCTGAAGGTATGGCCATGAACTGGAACACTTTTAAGAGGACATTCAACGATAAGCACTTTCAGAAACGGCCAGGGAAAGGAAACAGATTGAGTTCCTGCAACTGCGACAGAACCAACTATCGATAGACTAGTATGAAGTTGAGTTCTCGAGGCTCTCGAGGTACGCCCCTCGATCTATGGAGGATCATGGTCTAAGGCCCGAACTCCATAGCTAGATGATAGCCTTGAACTTGAGGACCTACCGGGAGATATACGAGCGAGGTCAGATGATTGAGGAAGATTTGAGGGAAAGGAATACCGCAACTGGATTGCGGTTCCCATCGTTTAGAGACCACCACCAAATGGGCAAGAGGCCGATGTCAGGTAACAAACGTTTCGTGCCGCCTATAAGGAGAAATATAATGAAACCGCTAAACCCGGCGAACTGGAGCTGCAGACAGTGTGGCCGAAGGCATGGAAATGGGCTGTGCCCGGTGAGAACAGGAGCCTGTTTCAAGTGTGGTCAACTGGGCCACCAGATGAGGGCATGTCCAAACCAAGCACCGGCCAATCGACGACAAAGATCGAGGCCTCAAGCAGGACCGTCGACTGCCGCACCTCGGATTGACCAGAGCAGACCACAAGCATAGGACAGGGTATACGCTGTAGCTCGTAGCAAGGCGAAGGATGCGCCAGGAGTAGTCACATGTACGATCTACTTGTGCAACCAGACTGCTTATGCATTGTTTGACCCAGGTGCCACGCATTCTTTTGTATCTGCACAGTTTACTGAATTAGCAGGCATGAAATTGGAACCATTGAGTATGACATTGCATGTTGCCGCCCCATTGAAGGATAATATCTTGGTTTCATTAGGGTGTGCAGGGTGTGAGATCGTGATTGGGGAAAGTAAGGAAAGTATCGACTTAGCCGTATTACCTATGTTTGATTTTGACGTGATTATAGGAATGGATTGACTGAGTAAACAGGGAGCAGTAGTAGACTGTGGCAATAAGACAATTCGATTTTATCCGAAAGACCGCCCTAGTTTTGAGTTGGTGGGAAGTCGAGGAGGAATCTCGATTCCCTTGGTTTCGTCTTTGGAAGTAACTAAGCTGATGTTTGAGGGATGTCGAGCATACTTAGTAGCCGTGATGGATACGACTATCAAGGAACCCAAGTTAGAGAATATTCCTATGGTGAGTGAGTTTCCGGATGTGTTTCTTTAGGAATTGTCGAGATTGCCACCGGAGCTGGAAATAGAGTTTGTGATTAATTAGCTCTTGGAACGGAGCCGATATCGAAAGCACCGTATAGGATGTCCCTGTCTGAATTAAAGGAGTTAAAGGTGTAAATGCAAGAGTTGTTGGATAAAAGATTCATCCGACCAAGTGTTTCGTCGTGAGGAGCACCGGTGTTGTTTGTAAAGAAGAAAGACGGATCCTTACGACTATGCATTGACTACCAACAGCTGAATCAGGTGACGGTGAAGAACAAGTATCCGCTGCCGAGGATTGGCGATCTTTTTTATCAGCTGCAAGGAGCAGTAGTGTTCTCGAAGATCGACTTGAGGACGAGGTATCACCAGTTAAGGATCAAGAAGGAAGACACACTGAAGACTGCATTCAGGACGAGGTATGGTCATTACGAGTTTGCGGTGATGCCGTTTGGATTGATGAATGCTCCAGCTGCTTTTATGGATTTGATGCACCAAGTATTCAGAGAGTTTCTGGACAGATTCGTCCTAGTTTTTATTGACGATATCTTAATCTACTTGAGGAGCGATGTAGAACACAAAGAGCATTTGAGAACCGTATTAAGGACCCTAGGGAACACTCATTGTATGCAAAACTAAGCAAATGTGAATTTTGGCTGAGCATGTAGCATTTCTAAGTCATATTGTGTCAGGTGAAGGGATTGTAGTGGACCCTGCAAAGATAGAGGTTGTAATCAATTGGTCGAGACCTACTACGATCACGGAGGTCAGGAGCTTCTTGGGACTAGTAGGATATTTTAGGCGATTCGTGGAAAATTTCTCGTCCATAGCCGTCCCACTGACGCGGTTGACGAAGAAGGAAATGAAGTTCGAATGGAGTGATAGGTATGAACAGAGTTTCCAAGAGCTTAAACATAGGTTGACGACCGCACCAGTGCTGAACATTCCGTCGGGACCGGGAGGATATGAGATTTACAGCAACGCTTCGCTAAAAGGTTTGGGTTGTGTATTGATGCAGCACGGCCAGGTAGTAGCTTATGCATCCAGGCAATTGAGGCCACACGAGATGAATTACCCGACCCACGACTTGGAGTTAGCGGTAATTGTGTTTGCCTTGAAGATCTGGAGGCACTACCTTTGTGGCGAGAAGTTTCAGATATACACAGACCACTAGAGTCTGAAATACTTATTTTCCCAGAAAGAGCTGAACTTGAGACAGCGCAGGTGGATGGAGCCATTGAAAGGTTATGATTATGAAATACTATATCATTCTGGGAAGGCAAACAAAGTGGTAGATGCATTGAATCGAAAGTCAAGCATTGCATGCCTGATGGTGAGGAGTTGGTCGACGATAGAGGACTTGAGAGACTCTGAATTCAGATTAGAGGTCGATCAACTATCCAGTTTGATAGCAACTATGAGGGTGGAACCTGAGATCTAAGATGAGATAAAGGCGTTACAATCTACAGACCCAGAGATTCAGAAAATCGTTGGGATGGACGCAACGAAGAGGAAGCTAGAATTCCAGGTGTCTGAGAACGGATTCTTGAAATTTTGAGGACGGTTATGTGTACCAAAAGATGAAGGACTCCGAGAAAGAATTTTGTCAAAGGCTCATAGGAGCAACTACAGTGCCCACCCTGGAAGTACAAAAATGTACCGAAACTTGAGACAGCATTATTGGTGGAACGGGATGAAGTTAGATGTGGCAAGGTGGCAAGGTACGTTGCTAAGTGTTTGACTTGCCAGCAAGTGAAGGCGCGGCATTGTAAGCCTGGAGGACTACTGCAATCGTTAGAGATTCCGGAATGGAAGTGGGAGCACATAACTATGGATTTTGTGATGGGACTTTCAAGGAGCCAAAGAGGTCACGACTCTATCTAGATAGTCGTGGACAGGTTGACCAAGTCCGCCCACTTCATTTCTGTACGAAAGGACTTCGCCATGGATAAATACGTAGAACTGTACATGAGGCACATAGTAAGATTACACGGAGTGCCAGTGACGAACACCTCAGATAAGGATCCGAAGTTTACGACAAATTTTTGGAAGAGCCTGCAAGAGGCCATGGGGACCCGATTGCAGTTCAGTACGGCATATCATCCCCAGACAGATGGACAGTCAAAAAGGATGATCCAGACGCTCGAGGACATGTTGACAGCGTGCGTCATAGATTTCAAAGGCGGATGGGGAGAGCAACTACACCTGGTAGAATTTGCGTACAATAATAACTACTAGCAGAGTATACGAATGGCACCGTTTGAAGCACTCTATGGTAGAGCCTATAGAACACCGATATGTTGGGATGAGGTCGGAGAAAGAAGTATCACAGGCCCGGAATTGATAGAGCAATCGGTGGAAGCAGTAAAGATGATCCGGGATAGATTGAGGACGGCGTAGAGTCCCCAGAAGAGCTATGCAAACAAGCGACGCAAGCCCCTGGAGTTTCAAGTGGGCGATCACGTCTTCCTCAAGGTGTCGCCAATGAGAGAACTTTCGCGATTCGGAAGGAAAGAGAAGCTGAGCCCAAGATATGTAGGCTCTTTTGAGATATTGGAAAGGATTGGAACTTTAGCCTACCGGCTTGCCTTGCCACCAAATCTATCCCAGGTACATAATGTATTCCATGTGTCGATGCTAAGAAAGTATGAACCTGACCTGACACATGTGCTGGACTTCGAATCCATAGAGGTGGACGACAGAATATCCTATATAGAGAAGCCAATAAGGATCGAGGACCGGAAGGAGCAGATCCTCAGGAATAAGAAGATTTCGCTGGTCAAAGTAATATGGGAGCACCACGGAAGGGAAGGAGCCACATGGGAGAATGAAGAGACAATGAGGCGACAAAACCCCCATTTATTTGAGTAATTGAGTGTAATGTAATTTCAAGGACGAAATTTTATAAGGGGGGAAGAGTTGTGATATTCTGATTTCCAATCAACTTCAGACTCTGTAATGAGAAGTTTATGTATATCAAGCAATGTATTCCAGTTGTATTCCGCCCAAATCTGATCAATTTGAGTAGACTGACCAAAGAGGAAAGGTTAAAGCGGGACGAGATACGTGGACCTAAGCGACTCGGACAGGAAATGACGCTTTGACCATAAGGATTGTCGAGGGGATATTTAGAACCACCAAAAAATCGATTTAAGAATGATTAAGGGTTATCATGCGAGCGTCCTACGATAAGAGCGCGGGTGATGCCGCTTAACCAACGTACGATTTGCAAAATTATCCTAAATCGGACTGTGATGATCGAGACCATTGGGACTAGTGATAAACCCTCACAATTGCATGACAACCAAAGCCGCCATGAATTGAGAGCCCTAAACATGATGAGAATCACGAGGTTGATACGCGTATAATATGTAAAAATCGTCCGTCGATTCGGGATGGGTTGGAATCACGTCTAATGAAAGAAACGAGTCCTGAAAAAGTTTGAAATGGAAAATCAAGAATTCGAACGTCATTTGGATTGGCCGTCGTCCTATCGCAAAAGTTAGAAAAGAGAAAAACGACGCTCCGAACATCAGGGGTAAAATGACCGTTTTGCCCCTCAAGCTTAGAACTTAGTTATTATAATTGAAGGAAGGGAAAAATGGACAATTACCCCCTTGGCTGCCAAAAATTCAAGACCAAAAAGGAGTCATAGGATCTCATGGGAAAGAGCAAGTGCCAAGTGTCGATAATCCAAGGGTGGTGGTCATCTCACACTAAATGCCTACCTACCAATCAACTCATTTGACCAAATTTTGAGATATAAAAAAAGATCTCTCTTTCCTCTCTCTCTCACTCTTCATTCGGCAGAAATCCCCCAAAGAACAGTGGACCACCTTTATCTTCTTCCTCCTTCAGTTTTGTTCTCGTCCGACCAACCCCAACACCGCCGTTCGGCCTGTTCGACCGCCTCCTTTGGCCATCATCTATTATTGGATGACCACCTAGACGTAGATCCATGTCTTTCCGACGTCCTCCAACTGGAATCAGGCCATTTGGGGCACTGTGGAATTCAGGGCAAATATTCTCCCACAGGCCGACAGAATAGGAATCAACCAGAGGTAGGTTCTGTTCTTGGAGTCTTGAGCTCAAATTTGGTGGAGATTCAGTAGACATATGTAGGAATCTGTGGTAAGAATTGGGAATTTGTTTGATAATTTTTTGACCACAAACCGGCCTTGGATATTTTGGACAGAATCTGCTGGTGTTCTGGACCTTGGACGACCGGCGACCTTCGGGGACTTTCCAGCAACCACGTGGCTTGAAACTCACGGTGAGTTATCCATATCCTTAGGTAGATGCTATAAGAGGTAGAATGGTGTAGAATTGATGGATTTTGAGTAGACTAGAATCGATTGAACCTGGCATAAGCAGAACCGAATGGAACTGGTCCAATGCCGGCCAAACCAATTCTGTAGGTGGGTGGATATGCTGGATTTGTGTTGTAATTTGGTGTGTATGATGTGAAGAGATAATGAGGAGTGTGTTATAAATGATTTGGATAGATGAATTGAAGAATTGGACTTGGAATTTTGACAAATCGATTGATTAATCTAGGTTGTACGATAAATTGGCCTTGGACTTGTGTTGGCCGAACCTTAGGACGTGCAAGGAGGAGTGAATTGTGTTGCTAAGCAAAGGTAAGGAATTTCCTAAACCAAGTCTAGGGGGATTGGACTCGATCGGGTAAGTCGAGGGCCGATTAGATCAATTTATGAAAAAATTCTCAAATGTAATAGCGGGATGTGTTCTTAAATGTTATCGAATGATTGCATGACCTAGCCTATGCTTGAGTTGTTTGTGTGTCTAGGTACCATTTGAATCGATTTGCATGCCACGAGATTTAAGAAACGTATTAGAATGCGCATTAGTCATTGATTGTGAAATTTGAATTGTAAATCAAGACATCAGATATAATGTGGCATGAGACATAATTGTAGCATGAGCATGGCACGGCGAGGTCCTGAGGCGTGTGAAACGCGGGGCGGAAGGTTGATACCCTGATGCGATGTGATCGCGGGGTGAATTGTGACTAGGTAGCGCCCTGATGCGACGAAGTTGCGGGGTTGAGATAGCCACAGTCCTGATGCTATTTAATCGCGGGACAGAATATGAGCTCATAAACCCTACCTGGAGATGATGCGGGACCTGATGCGTTTACGCGGGTCACCGATCATGGTCTGATGCATTTACGCGGGCCGAGCCTGAGGCGACAAGTTCGCGGGCTAGAGAATGAGGCATGCATGGGTTGATAGATGTGGTGAAGTGATAAGCCGAGCATTTACGTGCATTCGTGTGTGACATGAGAATATAAGTGCATGCCTATCTTATGTGTATTGTTGTTTATTGATTTGTGATTGTTATATCTGCGTGTGGTCATGAGTTGAGACCTATTGAGTGACGCGACTGACTGAGTGGACAGTCAACCTGATCTAGGGTTAGATTTTTTTTACTAAGATGTGTATCTCAACCCTTTTGGGGAAACCTTACTTTACAGATCCTAGACAGTGGCGATGTGGCCTATCTGGTTTGGGGACCTGTAGGAGATGACGGCTTTTTACGACGAGTTCTCTTATAGGAATGGGAATATATATGTAAGGAAATGTACAGTAGTATGGGTAGAGGAAGGCAAACCGGACTGGAAGCCTCACAGATTTGAGGCATGATTTAGGAGGGACGGGGACAGGAAGGTCGGGCCGCTGAAGCTCCATGAGGTTCCGGAGGGTGTCATACCTCCTTGGTGCCAGATGATCTCGGACCAGGAGTTTCTCGAGGGATCAGCGATTAGGTCGAGGAGCGGCCCGGAACGGACACCGACAGCGGAGTATTCGGTACCACTACTGGAGGACAAGATCATCGTGGTAGAGCTGTCTGATGAAGACCTAGCCGAGCCGGACTAGGAGGCGACCACGGATGGAGGTCTGGCCGATTTGTCACAGGAGGCGACTATAGAGGACTCCGTGGAGGTCCCGTCGGATACTTTCTCTGAGTACGAGCCGTCGGAGGAGACTTAGGACACCAGAGATTCCGGCAGTTCTTCTTAGGTGACTCCAGACGGCGATCTGACCTTGTGACTGGCGACCTGACCCATCCCTGACGGATTTTTGTGGATACCTTTTTGGCATGCTTACCCCGTCCCCTTGATGTATAGAGGTTTGTAGTAGTTGTTGACTAGTAGTTGATGGTGTATGACTTTATGATACTATCTAGATCTTGCTTAGTCTTGGCGCATATATATATATATATATATATATATATATATTGTACGGGGAGTTGTTGGGGACCGCTTCCATGTGCTTAATATAAATTATCTTATCTCTCGACCTTTTTTTATATATATAGGTGGATTCTTGGAACCGCCGAGAGATTGTTGTTGCTTGCTTGCAAGGATGATTGCGTGCTCGTGTTAGGAGCGCGGGGCGTGACACTGCCGTGTGACTGTGATTGGCCTCTACTGAATCCATGGCCATCGCTACTATTATTTAAGCCACGACCTCGACCACCACCTCGGTTCCCTTGGACTGCCAATGCAAAACTATCACCTATAGGGGATACATCTTTAGATGATTCTCGCAAAACCCGTAAGACTAAGAAAAGGTCTCCGTCAGTGAGGTCGCGGTGTCTCCTTCGAGAATTCGTGAATGGACTGCCTCAAACTCTGGTCCTAATGCTCCCAAAAATCCCATGACCGCCAATTGTTCTGGTTACTCCTGCATCTCCTTAACATCATAGGTAATTGGCAAAAGATGATTAAGTTCCTCATACATTTTTTTAAAATTTGCAAAGAATTGAGTAAGAGGCCGACCCTTTCTATCAGCTCGAAAGAAATCCTAGGAAACTTCATAGATTCTTGACTTATTATTTTCTCCAGAATAGAGAACATTCAAGTAATCCCACAACTCCTTAATTGTGGTGATGTGTGTAACCAAAGCAGCCATATGGGATTCCATAGAATTCCACATTTAGCCTAGAATTTTGGTATCTATGGTGTCCCATTTAGTATCAATTTTCGTTTTTGCATCCGTTAGATGATGATGTTGCTCTCTTCCGATCAATACTACCATCACAATTCTCCTCCAATGTTGGAAATTTGTGACACTAGCTAATTTTTCCTCTGTCAAACAACTAGAGGAAGCAGACACGACCTCAATCACTACTCATTTTCCTTCTGCCATAACACACACTAAATAAAGCTCCACAAACTATCACGGATTACCAACTGAATCAGCCCCTTTCACTCCACACAAATCAAAAACTAACAACTTCAGAATCAAAACATACACCTCAAAATAGACGTGGCCAGTTCCACGGAACTGCCGGTTCCAGTTCAGGAAATAGCCGTTTCGGTTCCACCAAAAGGGGGAACTGGAACAGGCCCTTAAGGGACCGGTTCTTGGTTCCGGTTTCGAACTTTTAATTTTATTTTTAAAATAATAAAATAAATAAATTATAAATTATAATCATTAATACAAATTATGCATTGTAATAAAATTTAAAAAATAAAAATATTATTTTTTGTGCGACATTATTTTTTTGTGTAGTAAAAAAAATATTATAAATTATAAATAAATTATTATTATTATTATTTATGTGGCGGTTCGGAACTGGCCCGAAACCGGCGGTCCCAAAAAATCAAGAATCGGAACCGGCCCGTGAAGGCCCGTTTCGGTTCCGATTCGGAATCGTGGGCCCGGTCAAAGGGCCGATTTCGGGCCCACGATTCCAAATGGCCATATCTACCTCAAAATACACGTCAAAGTCTACGCAATTCCCTTCCAATCAACAAGCACACACAGCTTCTAACCATATCAGCCAACTGAAGCAACAATGACTCTTTACAATCAGCCAAACAGTCCCACCCAATCGATACGCAGAACATTACCCTCACTCAGTCAACTGATACCTGATAGAACAATCCTCTGTAAATCAGATTCACAGAAGACTTACATCAGTAGTGGCGACTTTGTGTGCACTTCAAACAGCAAAATCCAGCACCACAAGCTCCAAAATCAGGCGTTACAAAGTTGTGCGAAGGGGTTGCACTTCAATCAACGACCCCCAGGAAGTCTCATACTTTGGTACACATCTAAGATGAATCGTCGGGATTGGACATCGCCTTTCAGGGGTTCTCCAGGCCTGCAACAAGGTCGCCAGAGCTAGGTCACATCAGGCAACGCCTGGCAAGGGGTCTCCAGGCCTGGATCTAGGGTTCGCCGGGTCACCGATGAAGGAGTCGTCGACGGCAATCGACAATGGATGGTCAACGAAGGTTAGCTATTTAAGTTTAGGATCAAAAGTTTTCTAAGGAAACACAGTTGCTCTCATTTATCACCAGGCTAACTACATAATAAATATAGACTCACTATATAAGAAAAATTTATCACCAATATAGGTTAACTACTCCTTCAAAAATTTATATTTTTCTTTCTAATTGCGTTATATATATATATATATATATATATATTTGTGTTTTATATATTTTACATCCAGTCAAGCGGTCCAGTCCGATCCCATTCATATGGAACCGAGGATCGGACCGCCCAATCAACGGTCCCATCTATTAGGACTGGGCCACCCCCCTCTAGGACAGGACCAATCCAGCCGATCCGGGCCGATCTAGTCCAGATTGCACACTCCTAACAAACGGGCATCCCGAGTCTCAAGTGGGTGCAGAAGTACCATGATCACAAGGGAACATATAAAAAACAAAAAACAAAAACAAAGCGACAGCATTTTCCGTAGTTGAAATCTAGGATCAACATATTCTCATAAGACTGGATTTAGTTTTCTGACGACTCCGCCGACGTTATTGACTACGACGACGAGGTTGATGATAGCAGCAACACTAAAAATAATTAGAGCCCCACAATGATTGTCCTATGGGCCTGAATGACTTGATTAAAATTTAAGGCCATCCCAATGTCTCAATGGAGATAAAAATTATTCCCATTACAAACACAAGCGAAAAGAAAATCGACAAGACTTCAAACAACAATCCTTCCCGAAGAAACAAACTAGAAAGAGGAAACACGAGATATAAATAAGAACTTGTGCTACAGTGGCTGAAAAGACTGGGAACCTGGATCGGTGCCATAAACAAGCCACTGGAGAATCCACCTGCACTAGTGTACACCAACACGCACTCTATACACACTAATATCGTAGTCACTCAGGCTCCATTTATTCATCTGTGACGCATCCATTGGAAGCCGACTGCACGCACTTTACGTACTGCAAAAATAACAAGAAACAGTTCAACGATAGAGACGTCAATTAGAGTTAACCAATATATTGTACTTTGATTAATTTTCACTACCTTGTATAGAACTCCTTTTACCGCCTTAGGTGGTGGGGGGTTCCACTTCTTCCTTCGCTCATCCATCTCCTTATCTGATAGTTGGACATCAATCCTCCTCTTCTCGACATCGATAGTGATGACATCTCCATTTTCAATGAGGCCAATAGGACCACCCTCCTAGAATTGAGTTCACAAATGCAAATTGCATCACTTATTATCACTTCACTGACTAAACTCTACTTTGTACAGATGAAATCACTCAACTTCATATCCAATTTCAATCAGGATCATCATATTAAAAACATGAATGAAGCTAAGTTAATTGAATAATCCAAATGCACAAGCACTTAGTAATGTCGAGCAGATATTTTAAATAAAATAGGCAAAGCAATAAGCTTAGGGCATTTCTGTCAGCAGAATTGCCTGTAAAGTCCATGACAAACACTACATATAGTTGTTACAGGTAAATACACTAATAACTATAAACAAGACAGAACCCAACTTTCTTATGTGGATAGAGAAAATACTTCCAGTCAAGACACGTAAGTACTATTGGGTGAAGTGTTGTATAACCTCTCCAAATTAGACCAGCATTGCAAGGAAGATTCAAATATAATGTGGCCATCAAACTCATGATTCATTGGAAATAGAAAAGTCGGCCAATCAATCATGTAATCGTGCCTATATCACCATCCATTTCCTCTTGTGGTTCGCATATTAAAGTCACTAGACATTAGCCTACAACATGCATAAGGGTATGGCTACAGGACTCTACATCTCAATGCAAAATTGTCATGTCCATGTCTTATTGCAACATTGCTACCATAGTAAATATCATAAAATAAATATTGAACAAAAATCATATCGAGATATTGAACTACGGTAGTTTAATTGTCAATATAAAATAAATGATCCCCGCGCCCATAGCATTCTGAGAGCCACAAACATTTTCAATTTATGATTTTCATTTTCAAGCTGAAGTGTTTAATTTTTATACAATTTCATGCCAAGTCCATGTGTCCTGAATCTAGATGCAAAGATAACTCACACGTTACACCTGCATCCCAAATGCACATCAACGGCCACGTGTGATAATTGAGACAAAATGCGATTGCTAACATCCAAACTGGGTCTACTCACTCCTATCTTCTAAGAAAAGTCAAGCAACTGTTTTTATTGCATCATTAAAGAGCATTCCAGAAACTACAAGACAGCCTTTTCAACTTCTTGTCGACAATTACAGAAAAGCAACGCTTTTGCTCTGCTATAAGCTAGCTAATCAAAAACCATCTTTTAACTCACATATTCAGTTATTTGGCTAACAGGAGTAGATGAAAGGATATGAATAATACACACCTGTGCTTCAGGACATACATGGCCAACAACAAAACCATGCGAGCCGCCTGAGAACCTACCATCAGTTAATAATGCAACTTCCTGCAAGTTTGGAAGCAGACATACTGAGTTATAAACAAAAACGACGCTTTCTCCACTAAACGAGCAAGTAGATTTTCACAAGATCAAGAGGACAAATCAGTCTCAAAGAAAACATCGTGAGACTAAGTGAAAAAAGGATTTGATGGATACATTTCAGTTAAATGAAAGAAATGCCACTAATGGAAAGCAATTTGCTTAGACATAATCCTTGACAAGAACACATGCCTATCTGTGACATAACTCACACGGAAAGACATATATCAATGCCCAGTTACCTTTCCAAGACCTGCTCCCATTATTGCACTTGTTGGTGTCAACATTTCAGGCATGCCCGGTCCACCTTTAGGCCCCTCTCCTCTGATAACTACCACTTTTCCCTGGAAACATAGAATTTGAGATCTCAGTACCAATAGAAAAGCAAAGTTAATTCAGAAGCTTAGAGGAATCGTGAGGCACTCATCGCAGAAATTGCATGTCAGGCAACCGTGTCCAAGTAATAATGGAATAAAAGGGTTCAAACTGTGATCTCAAGTTTACATTAAAAAGCCAATTAGCAGTACAAGACTTTAAGCAAAAGGCCGGATTTTCGAGATGCAAAGATGTAAAGCTTTGTGGCCATGTAGAGAAAATACAAGAACAGCCATTGCCATCAACAATAGTGCAGCAAAATTATACAATCCACAAGGTTCACAAAAGAAGGGCTCTGGAAGTCAGACATGGTACTGGAAAGTAGACCTGATGATGCTAAGGAAAGTTTCTCAGATACATTTTCAGTATGGCGTGCGTTAAATCATTTCGTTTCTGAGTTGTTTTATCCTATTGACTGATTCTTCTTGTGAATTTGACTAACATAGCATTATTTGAAGTAATACTGGTTTGGAGGAAAAAAAACTGCTGGTTGCTTGGAGATCACTCTTGTAGAACTCTTTCCTTCGTTCGTGCACCAGCTGCGATGAGAATTATTGCATGGAACTCTCATGTTTTGGCGGGGCTTCAACAATGACAAAGGGAGTTTAAAGCTATGTATTGAGCACTAAACCCAGTTATAGCATTATTCCAAAACTTACGACACTTGACGTGAATTGAAGCTGTGAGAAAGTTGTTATTACTTTTGTTATTGCTTATGCAAGACCTGCTGATAAGTTGGAGCCTGAACCCTCTCTAGCAAAGAGGAATCAATATACAGTTATCATGGATTCTGATAGTATCCATATGCAAATAATTTTGTATGAAGAATATAATAGTGTGCCGTCCTATATGTCTGCCTTATGAGAGCTTGCTATCTCTTTTTGGAAGAATCGAGAGGTCATCGGTGCCAAAATGAACGAACAAACAATGGACTTCTCCTTGAGAACTTCAACAATACTTCAAATGAAAAGGAAATTTGCAGCTTCGGTAGGTGCAGCAGCTGTCCAAGTTGGGTACTTAAGACATTTTACAAAGAATTTGCGCTTATGGTCATGGGCCAAAGTCGTGGAAAAATAAGAGGAAATATGAGGCCATTGATCGCAAAAGACTGTATAGGCTATGTCCAACATAGAATGCTTAATCAAACTCTGACCACCATCCATCGCTTCTCGATACTGAATTAGTCAGGGGAAAACAGCAAAAGCCCCTCAGATGTAAGGCAGCCTAGACAATTAATCCTGTTTGGGAGTCAACAATGAAGCCCAGAGTCGTAAAGAAAGAAAACGACTCTACTTCATAACAGCAGTCCTCAAACAAATAGAAAACAACAGCAGAGGCACTAAAGAAATGGAGCATGGATCTTTTTGAAATTGTCCAAAAATAACTTATCACTTACATTTTTATGTGCAGTTAAGAAATGGGTTTCTATCCCCCACTTCTACACACATTTCATCAGATTTTCGTCTCCACATCTGTTCGTCTTAACCACAGGTCAGTTAACAAGTGCTGGTATTTCTGAAAGTTCATTTTTCCGCCTCAGAATGCAGTGACAATCAAATTTCATTAGCAACAGGAGCCAAAAACGCTCACCCAACCATGCTCAAAGAAATGGGTTGGGACAGATTTTTACTGGTAGCAGACAACAGCAATCATCACCCCTTTGTACAATAGACACTACGGAAGCTAAGGTGACTCTAAGGAGTGCCAATCAACCGAGACATGCAGCTTGCAAATTGTGATGAATCTGCTCTGGAATAATTCAGCCAATATGTGGCAGATATGCACATTTACAAGAGATGTAAGTCAACTCTCAGTGAGAATGCACGGATTTCCAAAGAGTTTGATCTGAAGATCAGCAAATGTGCTTGACCAGACAAGCAAATAAATCCTCAAGCAACGAGAAAATGATTCTCCCTCACAGAAGAAAGTTTTGCAGTGTACAACCATTACAAAACAGTAAAAATTGTGGATCATCAACTACATTTCCAAAAGCAATTACTTTTGTAATTCGTGATTTCACTTGTCCAGGAGAAAAAAGAGCAAAATAGACAATTGGAGAAGTTTGCAGAGAAGACAAATAGCTCATGAAAGATACTCATGTTTAGAGATAGCAAAAGCAACCCCAGGTCTCACATTCAGTGATAGAAGATTTTGTCGAGCCATCACTTATTAATGCTGATGAGAAACTCATGTTTCCCTCCCTTACCTTTACATGGGTTATTATACTGAAAACATGTAAAAGGCAATACCGCAAAAAATCACTTGTTAAACATGTCATGTACCTTGAAACCTGTGGGATCCTCTGAGATAGCTGCAAGCATAGATTCTTCCCCTTCAAAAGTAAGTGCAGGACCTGCAGGCCATTAGATTTAAGCATTACTTTTTCCATAGCTAAAAATGCAAGCGCCAATGGGGGGGGGGGGGGGGGAAGCCATGCAAATCACACCTGAAAAGTACAGCCCCTCTTTTCCAGTTATTTTAGCCACAGAACCATCAGGAGCAAGATTTCCGTATAATATTTGAATATGCCCAGTTTTCTTGATAGGGTTGTGGAGGGGTCTTATTATATCCTGATACAATGAATGGAATTATGAGCAACTAGATAATTGTTGGATCCAATATGCACATAAGTAAATAGAGAGTGCACCTGTCCTTCAGCCAATGAAGGAGCAGCCTTTGCATTTTCAGCAAGCGTCTTCCCAGAAACTAGAGATGAGTTTAATTAAATTAGCCCCGAAAAACAATCAAGAACTAATTTGTTGTGCAATCTTCTGAAGAACATACCAGTTATACAATCACCGTCCAAAAATCCAAGCTCCAAGAGGTAGCGGATAACTGCAGGTGTTCCTCCAATCTGTGAGAACACAAAAATTCATCTGGCTATTGATGAAATATATCATGATAATGTAACATATGTGAAATGCTCATATGCTAAAATGTGTAGACAATAGCCTGCATGGTAACTATTCTCATTCTCTGATTCTGATTTTGATCTTCAAAACCGATTCCGATTAAAATGACTTTTTTTTATTCTATTTATGGATGAGTATTAAAGAATCAGAACATGTATGATAACTGCACAAAAATTATATTTAAAAAAATGTCTCTTTTCCTATTTTTTTATTTAAGTCAAATACCTATGTAGTTAATTTATAAAATTTCATCCTAAATTGAAGACTAATTTTCAATGCACATAAAATAATTTAAAATACATTATTTTTTAGCATGTCATGAATGAAACATAAAATTTAATATATGATGTTTGAAGTTTGATGAAGCATGGACATGTTTTCATATTAAGGACTCATTTTTCTTTAAATGTTGTGTTGTCTAAATACATAGAAAGATGTTGGATGTCCTTATCTTCTGTGATATTTTTTATAGGAGAGTGAAATCTATGAAATTTAGATCAAAATTTATGAAAATAAGGTCAAGCTAGCATAATCTAAGTTTTTTCTATTTTTTGAGATTTTTTATATTTTTTAAAATTTTTTAAAATTTTCTATTTTATTTTATTTTTATTAGGTAGAGTGAAAAGTGACGAGAAAACTAAAGGGGAAAAGTGAAAGATATGATATTCATCCTATTTTGTTGTTTTCAAAAGTAATTCTTTTTCCAGAACCTACTTTTTTTTGCTTCTAGATTTTACTATAAAACTGATTCTGGGAACAAAATCAGAATCAGAATTATTTACATCACCAAACAGTATTCTCATTTTTACTGTTCTGGAATGAGAATCGGAGAATCAGAATAGTTACCGTGCAGACCCTAAGATAGCAGAAGAACAATTCCATCACACACACACACACACCTTATGCACATCCTCCATGACATACTTGCCACTGGGCTTAAGATCGGCAAGAAACGGAACCTCATCGCTAACCTTCTGAAAATCATTAAGAGTTAACTTCAACCCTACAGACCTGCCAAGAATGGGGCGATGAGTATTTTTCTTTTGGTGCAATTATCTTCAGCCAGAGAAGATGGCGCCAAAGCATAGTCACCTTGCAATAGCAATTAAGTGTAACACAGCATTGGTGGACCCACCAAGTGCCATCACGACTACCATTGCATTACGCAATGATTTCTGGGTGATAATGTCGCGTGGCTTCAAATCCATCTTTAACAGTTCCAGGAGATGCTTCCCAGCTAACTCACACTCAAATAATTTCATCGGGTCTTCAGCAGGTGTCGAAGAGCTTTGCATGGGCAAAAACAAAAGATACGTGACATCAGGGATACTTACTACACAAAAGCAAGCAACCAAGGGAAAGAACCTATCTATACCTTCCAGGAAGAGACATTCCCATGGCTTCAATGGCAGAGGCCATAGTATTAGCAGTGTACATACCACCACATGCCCCTGCACCAGGACATGAATGAAGGACTATGTTTCTCCTTTCCTCATCACTGATTGATCCCCCTACATATTCTCCAAAACACTAGTAAAAAAATTGCAAAAAAATAATAGTCAGTCCCCATTGAAGCAAAAACCAATAATCAGGAAGAGCATGCATAAAGTCAGTTGAAGCAAATAATTTTCGAAGCCAAGCAGACTAATGTTATTCTGCGTAGACATAGGATAGGAGGAGCAGAAACTTCCCCAAGAGACAACTATTGACATTTGGCGATGGTTATGATACAAAACCAAGAAAGGTACATTCAATTTGAAGGAGGTCATATTACCATGGTTAAGCTCCACTTCAAAAGTCAAAACCAGAGTGGACAGGTGGAATCAGTGCTTTATGATACAAACCCAAGAAAGGTACATTCAATTTGAAGGAGGTCATATTACCATGGTTAAGCTCCACTTCAAAAGTCAAAAGCAGAGTGGACAGGTGGAATCAGTTCAAGCACTGGAGATAGTATAGAAAGAACATTCTAAGTTCGTATTTTTTACATAAGTTATGTTCGTAACTGATGTTATAATCCAATTCACTGTAGAACTGCACCTTCATTTTTAAAGCATGTATATTCTTAAGCTAACAACATATTGAAGGTTCATAAGATGACTTTCTGCACTCCACTATAAATAATTTGTGGAGTAGCTGTATTGCATGTGATGATACTCATTGAAAAAATAATAATAATAAGCATAATCCAATGACAACCATAGAGAAAAAAGTCTATCTATATGGTATATGCAACAAACAATCCATCCCTCAAACAACTGCTATGACATAAACGGACACATTTAAGTTCCCACCTGAAAGGCCGATACTATATCATATGTATGGCCTTGAAAATGACCTGGCTGCAAAAAGTTAGCAAATATATCAGTATATTAAATTTCTTCCACTTGAAAAAGCAAAAAAGAGAATAAGTAAAGTATCTAATTAACCGCAACACAAAATGAACTAGCAACTTTGAAAGACATGAAGGGAGGTAGTAATTCGCCACAAAAAACATATAGATATAAAGTCGTTACAGAGATATCAAGCAATACAAAATGGAAACAGAGGCATTCAAATTTCCATGCTGGATTCGTTGTGTGCTCTTTTTGGTTAATTTCCTTGCGCTTTTACTGATTAAAGCTAAACCCCATCTGATCTCTCTCTTTAAATTTGATAATATGTCAATGCATGTATGGGCAAACATAGGCATATCATCAAAACAACTTCACCAACAAAGTGCAATTCTTTGTTTATCTGAAATCAATACAATAGGCTACACCATAGGAAAACATTATACAGAAAGTGAGTAATTATAAACTTAACTAACCATGAATTCTTAAATTGAAACATGAATTAACATGTCAAAATGGTGGCTTCTTCCAACAAGGGTTTTCTTTTTACCCTATATGAATAAAGTTCATCCCTTGATACTGCAACTAACACTTCTTAATACAAGACTCCAGATTAGATGCTTAAGACACAAACACCCATTAAGAAGCCCTCAATACACCATCAGTCAAACACAGCCTTTGAATCATTAAAAGCAAGATATAGGAATCTTTTTCATAACAAAACCGAAACGAACGCATCATGTACCGACGAAATTGGTGCAATGTCTAGAATTCTCATGCATGTAGGTGCCAGAGTAAATAGCAAGATAAAACAGCAGATCTAAGTCTCGAACCTTGATGGTTCCACCATAAACCATGATGCTTGGTCGGTTGAGGCGTCCCATCGCCATGATTGTACCAGGCATCTGCGACAATTATAGAAAGTAGGTCAAATGTTAGCAGTACGACATCAAAACAGGAAGGAATGTGGAGTACGTATACCAACAAAGCCAATTGCAGCTGCGTGCAAGAAAAAATTTAAAAAAAAAAAAACGTATTGGTACTGCAAACTCTTCAGAAAACTGAAAAATAATTCCAGAAAGGGTTAGCGGGGTAATGACAAGTGTATATCAGTTAATCTTCCTCAAAGTGTATACCAAGCAACAATATATTGAAAATTACACTCATTAAGATCCGTGAAAGCAAAGAAAAGAAGTTTAAACGCCTTAAAATTTGAAAATGATGGGTTCCCCTTATGAGCTTTGAGGCATAAATTCCATCTATTTGACATAAGCTTCCTGATTATATGATACCTTTTATCCATAAGCAGTTTCCAGCCTTTTAAAATCTGTTTGCCCCTAAATTTCCTTGACGAATTGACTCCTCATATTTTCAGTGATTACACAGACTAAAAAACATGTAGAAGCACAACTATAAGTGTAAAACAAACATTAAACGAGAGCTAAAGGACTAAGTTACCTTTTCTTCATACAGGAAGGTAAATTCAGATCCGCTGACCTCTTTCTTATAATGAAAAATAGGAAAACCAAATGAAAAGATATTAAAAAGAGATTCTAGTACTATGTCTCTTAGTGCCACATAGAACAATGCATATAACAGAGAGAGAAGGTAAACAACTCGAACTCCAACATTGGACCCTGGGGATAAGAAAGAAACTACGATTATTCAGGCTGCTGAGAGGAACAAGACATCCAGACAGAATCCTATATTCTTGCTGGGCTTAAAGAAGATAAACAAGACATAATACATTCATCGGCTATCACAAAATAACCTCCAAAACCAAAATGATCATCAAAACTAAAGGCCAGCATTCCGAGTCTCGCGGCAAAATAAAGACCCACTGTACCCTCTCTCGAACAAGAATTGGCTAGAAAAGTGCTCGGAGCCTAAACTCGAAGAAAAGCACACTTCTTGCCAGTTAGACAACTTACACAGAATCTTGCATATCTAATTCAGCGATTAAAAAAACCACATTTCCCCTGGAGCTAGCAAATGAGCACATGGAAAACAAGAAAGATAAAAACCTAAATGCCTATAAACGACCCACTAATTGCCCAAGGGGGGAAAAATCCTCATCAGCTTCAAACATCAAAACAGACAACTTCAAGCCGAAACTACCAGACAAGCATCGTCACTCAACATTAAAGAAAACAAAATAAACGATTTCCGGGGGAAATTAGGACCTACGTTCTTATCGCAACCGGGAATGGAGATGTTCCCATCATACCACTGAGCAGACATGACGGTTTCGATGCTATCTGCAATCAAGTCCCTCGACTGGAGGCTGAAGCACATCCCCCTCGTCCCCATCGAGATCGCGTCGCTGACGCCGACCGTGTTGAACCGGAACCCCACCATGCCAGCCTCCCTCACGCCCTTCTTCACGGCCTCGGAGAGGCGGAGCAGGTGCATGTTGCAGGTGTTGCCCTCATACCAGACGGAGGAAATCCCGACCTGGGGCTTCGAGAGGTCGTCGTCGGAGAGGCCGACGCCGTGGAGGACTGCCTGGGAGCCACCCTGGGATTTGGGCTCGGTGATGCGAGAGCTGTACTTGTTGAGCATGGTCTGGGCGGGCAATGGAGGCTGTGTGGGCGGTGGGGGCGATTCTACGGTCGAAGAAGAAGGGGAAGGAGAAGAGGTGGAGGCGGCAGCGACTTTGAGAGTGAAGGATCTCGGGAGGTGCCGTGGGCCGTGGGGAGGGAGGGAGACGGGGCGGAGAGGGGTGGCGCATGGGGAGGCGAGGGAGGCTTGCATGGCGGCCCGTGGCTGGGGTGGTTGGAGAAGGGGGGTTTGGGAGGGTTTAGTTCGGATTAGTAAAAGTTAGGCTTTTGGATCGTTTGAGAGTGAAAATGTGAATGTATGTATGCACGTGTTTTGTGTTTGGGATTGGCCTAAAAGAAAAATTATAAACTAAAAGAAATTAAAACGAATGTTCAATCTTGAATTGGATCCAAATGGACCACGAAACGCTTCCCCTAGCAGACAAACTCAATTTTGCTCTCATCTTGATGGGGTTTGGTCGTTCAAATATTATACGCCTTTCGAAAAACATTATTTCCCTAAAAGCCTTTTTTGTTTACTTAAAAATTTCAAGGGCACTCTCAGAGGTGATGGATTCTCAATTATGTTGGTTCTCATACGTATAATCTAAGTAGAATCGATGTCGACATGCGATACGACACGCACATCATCAATACAAAAAAAGAATTTCGACACGTGATGACACATCGTATATTAAATGTATGTTTTCGCATATACATGATAAATATTAGCAATAAGTTCTTATTTTTCTTCTTCTTCTTCTTTTTCTTTTTCTGTTAGGGATTCATGATTATTATTATTTTGCTAGATGCATATATTAGTTTCAGGGCCGCTAAGTATATGATTCAAGTATACATATTTTTAATAAATTTATATTTGACCCCTAATTTATTAAAAATGCTTAAAATTAACCATATGTGTGTCGAAATGGCATAATGGCATGCTAGACTCGCATGCTTGTAGTGTGTTTGGAGCGCTGACCACGTGTCGATCATATGTCGAAGAGTGTCGAGCAAGATACAGAAGTTCTCAACGATTGTTGATCCTTCCTAGCTTATAACTATTGATTATAAAAGATTAAAATCGGTAACTGGCTTATCTTTTTTTGTATAAAATTACAAAAGTTGTATTTTGTTTTGCTATGTTTTTATTTTTTTCATATTAGAAATCGTCATCGGATTCTTGATGGGGATAAAAGTTTTTCCCCTGAAAAAGGTTTCCCAATCCCAACTAAACCGATTCAGCAAGTCCATTGCCCTAATATTGAGAAACCTGTTCCTAAAAAAGGCTTCCCAACCGGTTCAACAAGTCACAATTTTTTTCTTACTAGGAGGGAAGCCTTTTTTAGGAAATGGACTTGTTGAACCGGTTGGACCAGACCTAGTTCACACTTTGGCACAATTCTTTGTTTTGATTTTTACATTATTTTTTTATTAAAAAAAAACTAAAGTTATATGCTCTTGGCACAGCAAAATGTGACTTTGCTTATCTTTGGACTCCAAGTTAGATGATAAAATGAAGGCGTTATATAAGCAGTTTAGCTAATACACACATCTTTTTGACTAAAGTGAATGGTTCTTTGGTTAGAATGGTTCTTGCCCAACATAAATTTACCAAACTGTGAAAATACAAATTCTCTAAGCAACGTTGCTTTGAGAAAGTACTCAAATATATCCACAAAAGTCAACAAGCATGAATTCGTCTTCAAAATATTGCGTATCAATTTTTGGAAAAGGTTATTCTTGCTAGAATGACTGTTATCTTTTGGAGAGCTCTTCTCTACTCCATAGATGGCAGCATCCCTAAAACCCTAAACCCTCACCCACCCATTCACTGCCCCTTACCATTGCCCTAATATTGATAAGCATTTGTTCCCCTAGTAGGTAGATTCACCAAACCCCAAAGCCTCATTCCTCATTTAATCCCTCTGCCTGTTCACCGAATACTGAAGGTTTGTAATCCTTTATGTTATAATACTAACGTGGAAATTAGAATTTTGCAAATACGCCATGCGAAAATTCAGAGAAAATAACAAGAAATGATAAATGACACCCGCTGTATAAACTAGTATGCATTATCACAGGAGAAAACACTTCATTACAGTTAATGCCCTCCCGCTGTATAAACCCCTTCGCTACAAGTCTCGCCTTATACCTCGCTGCCTCGACATCGATAATGCCCTCTTTCCGTTTGTAGACCTATTTGCTTACAATAATCTTCTGACTCTTGGGTACTTTAATTAGCTCCCATGTCTGATTTCGATGGAGTGGTTCCATCTCTTCACTCATAGCTCCTAGCCACTGCGACGACTCAGAACTAGCCATCGCCTCAAAGTAAGACGAAGTCTCATCTGTCTCCACCTTGTCACTTATAGTCAAAGCATAAACAATATCTGTATAACCATAACGTACTGGTGGTTTTATTTGCATTTGTTGTCTGCCTTCAACTAGAGTGTGTTGCGGCTGCACTAGTTGTCACTATCACCAACTTTAGGAATTGCAGTCTCATTTGCAGTCTCAACATCTGTTACCTCTGAGGTTTTTGGAGTCTCCACCTGAAGCTCCACCTCACTACTGACACCATGATTTATCTGCTTTATTGGTAGTGTCTCAGGGCTCCTCTATCAAAGCATTGCAGTCTCATCGAAGATTACATCTCTGCTGACTAGAAAACCGGGTGATTTAGGATCAGTGCACCACAGCTGATAGCCTTTCATCCTGTCACGCTCCGCACCCCATAGAGAGCACGCAATCATCCCTGCAAGCAAAACAACAACAATCTCTTGGCGGTCCCAAGGATCCACCTCATATAAAAAGAAAGGTCGAAAGATAAAATAACTTACATTAAGCACACGGAAGCGGTTCCTAATGTCTCCCCTACAATATGTATATACATATACAGACTAAGTAGGACATGGATAGCATCAAGAAAGCCGTACATCATCACCTACAGACCGATAATTACTAAATCCGCTAAACATCAGGGACGACGAGTAAGCATGCCAAAAAGGTATCCACAAAATCCACCAAGGAAGGGGGGTCAGGTCGACAGTCAAAAAGTCAGGTCATCATCCAGAGTCGCCTAGGAAGAACTGCTGAAATCTCCGGTGTCCTCGCTCTCCTCTGACGGCTCGTACTCGGTGAAAGTCTCTGACGGAACCTCCATAGAGTCCTCTATGGTCGCTTCCTGCGATTGCTCAGCCTGGTCTCCCTCCATGGTCGCCTCCTGGTCCGGCTCGAATGGATCTCTCTTGGACAGCTCCACCACAATGACCTCATCATTTGGCGATAGTACGGAAAACTCAGCTGTCGGCATCCGCTTCGGGCCGTTCCTCGACCCAATCACTGAACCCTCTGGAAACTCCTGATCCGAAGTCATCTAACACCATGGAGGTATAACACCCTTCGGAACCTCGTGAGGCTTCAACGGCCCGACCTTCCTATCCCCGTTCTATCTAAACCAAGCCTCAAACCGATGAGGCTTCAAGTCTGGTTTGCCCTTATCTACCCAAACTACTGTACGTTTCCTTCAGTATATATTTCCCTGCCTATCGGGGAACTCATCGTAATACGCCGTCATCTCCTGCGGGTCTCCAAACCTAATAGGCCACATAGCTACTATCTAGGATCTGTAAAGTAAAATTTCCCTAAAAGGGGTGAGATACACATCTCAATAAAAAAAACTTAATCTTAGGTCAGCTTGACCGTTCACTCAGGCAGTCAAGTCACTCAACCTATCCAACTCATGTACTCATGCAAGTATGACATTCATAATTCAATAAACAATAATGCATAGAGGACATGCATGCATTTATATTCTCATGTCACACACAGTTGTACGTATGTGCTTGGCATGTCACTTCACCACATCAATCAACCTTTGCCTGCCCTCATTCTCTGGCCCGCTATTAGATCGCATCAGGCTCGACCCGCGTAAATGCATCAGGCCCCGGTTCAAATTCCAGGCAGGGTCTATGGGCTCGTATTTTGTCCCGCGATTATATCGCATCAGGACTGTGGCTATCTCACCCCGCGACTTCGTCGCATCAGGGCACCACCTAATCATCAGTCACCCTGCGACCTCGTCGCCTTAGGGTCTCAATCTCCCGCCCCACGTCTCACACGCCTAAGGGCCATGCCATGTCATGCTACAATCAAGATTCATACCATAATCTTCTAACATTCACACACTCAATATCAATTACATTTCAAGTAGCATTCATAATCCCATGGCATGCAAAGCAATTCAATTATTATCCAAACATGACACGCGATTCCAATACAAGTCAAGGCACACATAAACTCTTTAATTAATCCTAAAACATACCAAGGCTCATTACTTTAAAATATGCCTATTAATCGATCAATTTCCCCACTCGACTTGCCCAATCGAGTCCAATCCCCCTAGCCTTGGTTTAGGAAATTCCTTACCTCCGCTTAACAACGCAATTTTCCCCTCCTCGAGTCTCCTATGGTTCGGCTAATCCAAGTCCCAAAGCCGACTTGTCGCGCAATCTAGTTTAACCAATCGATTTGTCAAAATCCCAAGTCTAATTCCTCAATTCATCCATCCAAATCACTCATAACATACTCCTCATCATCTTAACACATCATACACACCAAATTACAATATAATCCCAACCTAATCAGCCCTCCACAGAACCGGTTTGGCCCGGCATTGAACCGGTTCCATTTGGTTCTGTTCATGTCGGGTCCAACCGGCCTTAATTTATCTCAAATCCATCAAATATACACAATTCTACCTCTTATAATGCCTACCTAAGAGTTTGAAAGTCTCACTGTGAGTTTCAAGTCGCGTGGTTGCCGAAAAGTCGTCGGAAGTCGCTGGATCACTCAAACACAGAATATCGGCAAATTCTGGGCATAATGTACAAGGGTGGTTCATGGTCAAAAACTTATCAAATAAATCCCCAATTTTTACCACAGAACCATCTATATGTCTACTTTATCTCCACAAAATTTGAGCCAAAGATTCCAAGTTTTCGACTGTCTAAAGGGTTCAGAATCGAACCTACCTCAAACTGAAACAGAATCCGTCGACCTGTGGGAGAATGCCTGCCCCGAATTCTTCAGAGCTCCAAGTGACCCGATTCAAGTTGGAGGACGTCGACAAGACGTGGGGCTATGTCTGGGTGGTCGGCCGGAGGTGGCGGTCGTACGGACCGAACGGCGGCATCCGGCGGGGTCGGGTGAAGCAGAAACTGGAGAAGAAGAAGAAGAAGAAAGAGAAATGGTGGTGCTCTGCAATTTTTTTGGTCGAATGATGGGATTTGAGGAGAGAGAGAGAGCTGGTTATTCCCCTAAAACTTTAATTAATTGATGTAATTGGTAGGTGGGCATTAAATGAAGAGTTGATCTTCCACCCTTGGATATATGACACTTGACAATTGTTCTTCTCAAGGGCATCCAATGGCCATCAATTGCTCTTCAATTTTCAGCAACTTGGGGAGGGGAGAAATGTCCATTTTGCCATTTCTTCAATTATAAAGATAAAGTACTAAGTTTGAGGGGCATTATGGTCTTTTTACCTCCGACGTTCGGAACGTCGTTTTTCTCGATTCTGACTTTTTCGATAGGGCGACGGCCAATCCTATCTACGTTGGAATTCTTGATTTTCCTTTTTCAAACTTTTTAGTACTCGTTTCTGATCGTTTCTTCTATTAGACATGATTCCAACCTATCCCGAACTGACTGACGACTTTTGCAGACTATACGCGTATCGACCCTGTGATCCTCATCACATTTAGGGCTCGTCAATTCATGGCGGCTTTGGTTGTCATGTAATTGCGAGAGTTTATCACTAGTCCATAAGGTCTCGATCGTCACAGTCCGATTAAAGATAATTTTGCAAATCGTACATTGGTTAAGCGACATCACTCGCGTTCCAATCGTACGACGCTCGCATGGTAATCCTGGATCGTTCTTATATTGGCCTTTTGGTGGTTCTAAATATTTCCTCGACAATCCTTATGGTCAAAGCATCGTTTCCTATCTGAGTCGCCTAGGTCCACGTATCTCGTCTCGCTTTAGCCTTTCCCTTTTGATCAATCTACTCAAATTGATCAGATTTGAGCGGAATATAATTGGAATACATCGCTTGATATATATAAACTTCTCATTACAGAGTCTGAAGTTAATTGGGAAATCAGAACGTCACACATCCCATGTGCATAACCTAGAAATATGCACTTCTTTGACCTCGGCTCGAGCTTACCATCACTAGCATGAACATAAGATCGATTAATCAGGTAACAGGCCATATTCACTACTTCGGTCCAAAATTCCTTGCCTATTCTAGCATGCGATAATATGCTCCAAACCTGCTCAAGTAAAGTTCTATTCTTCCGTTCTTCCATGCCATTCTGCTATGGTATCCCAAGTACTATGCGGTGTCTAACAATACCTTCTCTCTCGCAAAACTTCGTAAAATTTTTACCACAAAACTCTATGTCGTTATCGGTTTTCAGGCACTTGATCTGTTTATCCGTCTGCTTCCCAATCAATGGCTTAAATTTCGTGAACCGATCAAACACATCAGATTTGTGCTTTAAAAAGTATACACATACTTTCCTAGAATAATCGTCGATATATGTTAGCATATAACGGGCACTCTTTTCGAAGGAACAGGAGACGACCCAGATATTTGAATGAATATACTTAACCGTTTGCTTGGTCGAATGAATACCTGTAGTAAACTTAATCCTGTGCTATTTTTCAAAGATGCAGTGCTCATATAAGTCTAACTTACTTGTCTTTTGACCCTTTAACAACCCTCTATCACTCAGCATTGTCATACATGTCTCACTCATGTGCCCTAAACACATATGCCATAAACAAGTTAAATCACCTGATGAAACTCCAAAGCTCCTGTCATGGTCTCTCCCAGTAGATGATAGAGATAACTTACTTTCTTCCCTTTCATCACTGTCATGACACCTCGAGAAATATTCAGTACTCCACCTTCGGCGGTGTACTTACACCTGATATCATCGAGTGTCCCCAGAGAAATAATGTTCTTCTTGAGCTCTAGTACATGCCTCACATCTATCAATGTGCAAACTACACCATTATGCATTTGAATATGAACTATCCCTATCCCCATAAACTTTATTCCCCAATAGAACTCTACCACTATCTGTAGTTTGGTAAGTAGTAAACCAATTCCTATGAGGCGCCATATAATAAGAACACCCCGAATCTAGCACCCATTCGTTTCTTGACGAACCTGTAGTCACGCAAAAAACATCATCTACATCACTAGTGCTCTCCTCAGCAATGTTTTCCATACTTACTGTGGCCTTCTACTTATCACCTCTATTTCTCAACTTAGGACAATCTCTCATGATGTGCCCCTTCTTGTGACATTCAAAGCATTTTACGTGTCCTTTGAATTTTCTATGGTGTGATTTAGACCTGCTTTTACCTCTGTTGCTGCTGGACCCCCGCTGTTACTCTCTACCATGAACCACTAGTCTCCACGCTACATCCTACGCTAGACTGTCATCTCGCAACTTTCTCTGCCACTCCTTAGAAAACAAGGCAGACTTTATATCTTCTAAGGTAATCGTAGTACGCCCTTGTAACAGTGAATTAGTAAAATGCTCCCATGACTCTGGTAAAAAAACCAATAACATCATGTCTTGCTCTTCATCTTCAAGAGTTTTATCGACGTTCTTTAGATTCATCATGAGTTTATTAAATTCATCTAGGTGGGTTCTGATAGACGTACCTTCAGTATATCTGAACTGAAACATCCTCTTCAACATATACAAGCGATTATTCAAACCCTTCTTTACATAGAGCGACTAAGATTTTGCCCATAATGCTGCGATATCCTTTTCTTCGCCTACCTCTATCAACACTTCATCCGATAAATTCAACAGAATAAAACTCCTAGCCTTCCTTATTAACACATCCTTATCAGCATCTTTCATTGATTCAGACAACTTAGCTTTGCCCTCCAATGCTTCTGTTAAATCTTAAGTTGTCAATAATGTCTCCATCTTGAGGCTCTATAATCTAAAGTTGTTCCTCCCATTAAATTTCGCAATTTCAGCTTTTACCTCGACATAATTGCAGCAACAAAATTTTCAGATAATAATCAGACAAGCAAAAGCCTCAAATCACAATCTAGAAATTTGACCCAAGCTCTGATACCAGTGTTGGGTGATTTTAGGTCTCTCTCAACCCAAAAACTAGCTCAAAGGTTGAGGCTTTCCCTCACACTTATAAACCGACCACCAGCCCCTTCCGCAACTAATGTGGGACAACCCAACACCAGTATCAGAGCCTAGGTTACCAACAAGTTTGGACCCAACAGTCACTCGGTAGAGATACGGGTTGTCGCTTCCTCCGACCCATGGCTCGATGTGTGATGGGGAGATTGTTAGAGTTGTCCCACATCAGTTGTGAAAGGAGTTGGTGGTCGGTTTGTAAGTGTGAGGGAAAGTTTCAACCTTTGAGTTACCTTTTGGATTGAGATAGTTCCAAGACCACCCAACACTTTACATGATATAAAGGGATTACTCATGGCCATTCCTAGAGCTCCTTGTAAGGCTCATAGAAAACGAGTTGTCAAAAATGAACATTGAAATGTCCCCTAAGCATTCTTCTTAACAGCTAGATCCAATCTCCCAATCTGCAGTAGAACATATGATTATCTTTTCAAGGAAACTTTCAAATGAGGATAGCTAAACGCTTGAAACATATTACAATTTCAGGTGACGAAGAGCCAACATCGAGATGTCAAACGTGAAGCACGAAATAAAGGTGGTTCTATCTAGTGCATTTCATTAATTTTACATTATATATGTTGTAGAAAATGCCAAAAGATGTACAAATTCAAGTGCGTAATAGCAAGGATGAAAGTAAAATAAAAAACGCACGAGACATGATATATGTGGAAAACCCAAAAATGGAAAAAACTACAGGGAGAGAGGCGTTTCACTATCTTCGTTGACAAGTAAAAACGTATAATCACATATCAAAAGATCTCACAAGAAGAAGTGAAAAACAAAGGGTTTCAGGGCAAAGCAAAAATAAGTGTTTCAATGTGATATGTAAAATATCCTTTTTATAACTCCCTCTAAAAAAATCTTAAAACAAAGTGAATGGTAAAAAATAATTTTATCACTAATTTAAAGTCAAAATATAACAAATCTCCATCTTGAATTCAAATCTCCAAAAGAACGTTTAAGCAAACGCTATAAGACCTCTCTCCCTCACCATCAAGAGTGACTTTACAAAGCCAACTGCCAAATAGCAGAATCAACGGCGCATACCCTTAAGCCTATGTGAGCATACTCAATGCAGGAAACAAGGGATGAATAGCCATAAACACCACCTAAGTAACTTAAACAGTGAGAACACCAACCAAATCCAAACAATGCTTGAACTTGGTCAAAGGAATTGGTTTAGTCAACATATCTGCTGAATTATCCATTGTAGGTACTTTCTTCACTGTTTCTATACTTTTAGCAACCTCATCACGCACAAAATGATAATGAATATCGATTTGTTTCGTTCTCTCATGATATATCGGATTCTTGGTCAACTGAATCGCACTTTGATTATTGAAAAAGATAATGGAGACTCCCCTGCTTCATTCCAAGTTCTATAACCAAACGCTTTAACCAAAGAGCTTCCTTTGCTGTCATGTACTCTGCTTTCGTGGTAGATTAAGCAACCGTGTCTTGCAAAGCTGCTTTCCAACTAATTGTGGAACTACCAAGCGTAAAAACATAACCTATCAAAGACCTCTTTTTGTCGAGATCGCCTACATAGTCAAAATTAACGAAGCCAACAACTAAATGCCCTATATCACAATCTCTATCAAAGATCAAACCAACATCTGAGGTACCCCAAATATACCGAAGAATCCACTTCACTGCCGGCCAGTGAGTTTTACCCGGATTTTCCATATACCTATTCATAATACTAACCGCCTGAAAAATATCTGGACAAGTACACACCATAGCATACATAAGACTACCAATAGCATTGGAATGTGGAACTTGAGATATCTCATATTCCTCTTCTTTGGTTTTAAATGATAAAGAAGCAAAAAGTCTAAAATGGGAAGCCAAGAGAGTGCTTACCTATTTAGCATTTTTCATACCAAAACGTTCAAGCACTTTCTTAATATACCCCTTTTGCGAAAGGTATAACTTCACAAACTATCTATCTCTACAAATCTCAACACCTAGAATTTTCTTGGCAGCTCCAAGATCCTTTATCTCAAATTCCCTACTAAGTTGTTTTTTTAAAAACTACATATCTAACATGTCCTTTGCTGCAATAAACATGTCATCCACATACAATAGCATATAAACAAAAAAACCATCATGCAATTTTTCATAGTACACAACTGTCATGCGCACTTCACGAGTAGCCATGACTTAACATAAAGTTGTCAAACCTCTTATATCATTGTCGTGGAGATTGCTTGAGACCATACAAAAAACGTTTCAACTTGCAAACTTGATCTTTTTTACTCTCAACTGTGAATCCCTCGGGTTGAGACATAAGATTGTCTCCTCAAGCTCGCCATGCAGAAAAGCAATTTTAACATCAAGTTGCTCAAGTTCTAAATCATAAAGGGTCACTAATGCGAGCAACACATATATATAGAACTATGTTTCGTAACTGGAGAGAATACTTCATTGAAGTCGATCCCTTCCTTCTGACTAAAGCCGTTTCTTCCATCTTCAACACCTAGAATTCCCTCTTTTCTTTTGAAAATCCACTTGTATCCAACAGCTCTTTTGTCCTTAGGAATTTTCTCAAGATCCCAAGTATGGTTCTTATGAAGAGACTCAATCTCTTCATTCATCGCAACAAGCCACTTCTCAGATTTAGAACAAATAGTAGCTTCACGAAATGCAGAAGTTTCTTCAATGCCAAGCTTTTCAGCAACTGTAAGAGCATATGCTACTAAGTCAGTGAAACCATACCTCTGAGGAGGCTTAATTTGTTTTTAGCTTTCCCCGTAGCCAAAGTCTGAGGTTATTCAACTTCTTCGACTTCTTCTTTAATCGAATCTGAGTCTTGTTAGTCACTGTCACTTTCTGGCTGAATAATAAAGTCTTCAGAGGTTCTTCGTGGATGCTTTACACTAAACTCCACCTCTTTCGCTATTTTCTTTTCCTGAATATCTGCAGACTCAACAACTTTTCTTTAATCAAGCATAGAATTTTCATTAAAAGTAACATCCCTATTGATTATAAACTTTGGTGATTGAGGGTCAGAACACCTAATATATATCCTTTAACTCCACCTGCATAACTAACAAAAATACATTTCTTGGCTCTAGGTTCAATTTTACCATCTTTTATATGATAATAAGCGGGACATCTAAATATTTTCAATACAGAATAATCAAAAGGCTTATCAGACCAAACCTCATTTGGAATGTTACATTCAATTGCGGTAGAAAGAGAATGATTCACCAAATAACATGTCGTGTTCACGGCTTCAGCCCAAAAATCTTTATCAAGTCCAGCATTGGAAAGCATATATCTAGCTCTCTCTAAAAGTGTTCGGTTCATATGCTCCGCCACCCCCATTCTGTTGAGGTGTATACCTGACTGTTCGATGTCGAACAATCCCTAAATCTTCACAATACTTGTTAAAATCACCTTCGCAAAACTCAAGACCATTGTCCATTCTGAGACGCTTTATCTTCTTGCCAGTTTGATTTTCAATCGGTATCTTCTACTTCTTGAAATTATACAAAAAAAAATGTCACTTTTACGCTTCAAGAAAAAAAAAACCTAGACTTTCCCAGAAAATTCATCAATAAATTTCAGAAGATAAAATGTGTCACCTTTAAATGTAACCTGTGCAGGTCCCCATAAATTGGAGTGAATATAGTCAATCGTGCCCTTCGTTGAGTGCACCCCAATATTGAAACTAACTATGCGATGTTTTCCATAAACACAATGTTCACAAAAATCAAGTGGAACTGTATGCTCCCCACATAGTAAACCATGCTTACTCAGGATAGTCATTCTTCTTTTGCTTATGTGGCCCAACCGCATATGTCGCAAATTAATTTATCAGAATCTGAAGATGATGATATATTTAAAGAACCCACAACGGTACTTTCTTGTAGAATATAAAAACTATTCTTCTTGTTACCTCTCATCACAATCAAGGAGCCCTTTGAAATTTTCAAACTCCAACTCCATAGGTATACATGCATTCGATAGAATCCAAATAGCTCAAAGAAATAAGGTTCTTCTTCAAATCTGAAATGTGTCTAACATCTATCAAAGTTCTTACTACCTTGTCATAACATTTGATCCACACCGTACCAATACCCACAATCCTACAAACTGCATTGTTACCCATTAAAATTGAACCACCAGTGACATTCTCATATGTGTGAAACCAATCTCTATTTGGGCACATATGGTATTGTCGCGATCTAAAATTAGGTTATTGGACCATTGAGTTATTTAGATGAATTAACTAGCTCAATACGGACTCTCTCAAGCCTACCAATTCGCAACTTGGGGTTCTTTTTAATTTAGAAGTTGCCACTAATCATTTATGGTAGGTTGATTAGAAATCTACATAAAATAGCGGGAGGACTATTTTATCTCTATGAACCCAAGAAATTGAGTTCGGGGATTTGGTTACATTAATCAAGAGTTAATGCACTTTCGGTACTAATTTCATGAAAATGTCTTTTTGATTGGTTATGTGACTTGATTTTTTTTTAAAAAAATTTCCTCGAATTTCTTTTTAAAAAAGGGGAGTTTGAACAAATTTAAACAAAAATGCCAATAATACACCTTAATGTCCAATTTTTTTTGAAAATTCACTTATTTCCAAAGATTTGGGCTAGAGTAGAAATTTGTATCCACCACATCCTCGAAGATTCGAGCCAGTATGCGAATATATGTATAAGACGACAATGTCCATTTTGCAAAAGGGAAAAAACACGAGGTCTTATACTAAATCATCATCCCACCCCATAAGATCATGGGTAAGGCGTATGATTTAATTTTTTCGCCGGGTCTAGGCACGAGGGGAGCATATATTATAGGCATGTTTGTTTAAAAATGTGCGAACATTAATAAGTCAGTCAAGTTTAGGGATTTCGAAAATTGCATGGGGGTGACCGAAATTTTCAAGGGCATAATCTCCTATCCACCAAGGATCTATATATTTTTAATTAGGAAAATTGTCTCTTAAGATTTTCAGAGAATTTTAGATAATCTTTAGAATTTTAAAAGATATCTTACTTGAATGAAATCCTATTTTATATTCTGAGATTTTTTAGAAAGCCATCTTTGTGATTTGGAAAGGTTAATCTTAGATGATTCTCTAGGATTTCGGATTTTCTCCAATTCGACTAGAACATTATCTCTAGATAACATGCTTGGCAAAACCCTTAAAGAGATAAAAGACGTAACCGAGCAAACTCACGTGTTAAGAATAATCCTCATATCTAAGCAAGCTCGACCACCATCCGCCATTCAAATTCGGCTAAGTATACTTGTACAATCAAAATTTCAGATTTACCCCGAAAGATCGCCAACTCAATTTTGCTCGTAAAAATTCAAACTCATCCGCTACTCTCAGAACAGAATAATTCCATCGCAACCTCAAAATGGATCTAAATATTGGCACAGCATTCAACCTACGAACATGTCAAGCCTATTCGAACGAAGATTAGATTTCCATTCAATTCTCGGTGCCGATGTGAATTTGATAAGAACAGATCCAGTTTTCCGCCTTCGATTTGCAAATCAATGTTTATTCATCGTGGCACTAAAACATTCATGCAAATTATTGTGCAAGTCACATGAGCTATGGTCAAAGAGGTGAAACTCATACCTTTTTTTTTAGCAATTTCCAGATCACGCAAAAGCAGTAAATCCGTCCAAAATAGCTCTTTCTGGGTTCGTTTCGCTGTCGAAACCTCTTTTCAAACCAAGGCTGATTAGTGCAGGAATTAGAGCTTCAAATAACGTCGAAGCAAAAGCGAACCGTCCTTAAACCAAGGCTAATCAGTGGCGCCACAGGACTGCACAACGAACGAAAGGCCTGAGCAGAACGTCGGTAATGCTCGATGGACTCGTCGTGGGCCAAATTGGATCGACGTTTATGTGTGTCGTGGCTGATCGGCGGTGAAACAAAATTAAACGAGGTCAAGCACAGCGGCAATGAAGATCCGACGGAGATGGTCGCATGAAAGGAAAACGCCATCAACTTGGGGATGTTCGGCTTAGGACTGAAGATTGCCTCGACCGGAGGGGGAAACAATTGGACTCCACGCAGCTCAAACTTTCTATTTTGTTCTTCAAGTTGGTGTGATTCTCGGATCCTCCTCGGATGAACTCTTCTCTCTTTCTCGCATTCCCTCACGGTCATTTTTTTGAAAAAATTCTGGAGCTCCTTCTCCAACCCTAAACATAATATGATATATATAAAGAAAATTAGGGCAAGGTATAGGATTTAATCTCGATCGTTGAATCAGGAACTTTCAGACCGAATCACAGCTGTAAGATTTGTAATCCTAAAGTCCAAGAGCCCTATCCCCTTAAAAATCCTTGCAATTTTCGGCCATAAGGATATCACTGCCGGCTGGCCGAAAATTGCAAGTCTTTATGCGTATTACCAGCTTAAATTCAACTCAAATTGGGCCTTAATTAATTAAGAATCAATTAAATAAAGGCCCTTAACATTTAGACGAGCAAAATGGGCTGATTTTTTAAAAATAAGGGTAGGTCCGATCTTATGTGAATACTTCGGCACACTCCTTAGCCTTAGTCGGAATTTTCGGATTATGCTTAGTCCAATCGTCCGTCAAATTAAGCTCAAATGACTCCTTCGACATGCAAATCACATGACCGAAATAAATATGCAATGCATGAAAATTTATTTTTGTGATAATTCTAAATAACTCTTATTTTATGTTTAAAATTCTTAATTAAAGAAGATCAAAATTTAGGAGTCAACAAGTATGAATAAGTCGAATCCAAAATCCATTCATCGTGTATACGACAATTTGAAGACAAAAAGTAAGAACATTATCTGCATTAGCAAACTTATTATCCTTTACTAGACTAGCTGAATCATAACTCTCCATCAACTTTTTCCCCTTAGCCTTGAGTAAAGGACACTCATTTTTATAGTGTCTGAACTTGTGACAATAATAACACTAAACTTTTGTCTTGTACTGGTCTGACCTAGACTTCAAATGCCCTTTACTATTACCGCGTTTATCTCGATAATTTGACCTTCCCCTAATAACTAAGCCATATGTTTTATCTGCACTATTGCTCACATTCAATTTTGTACTCATCTCCGCGAAATTCATAGAGGCCTTCACATCTTCAAGAGTGATGGATTCTCTTCCATACAACATAGAATTCAAAAAATTCTCATACGAGGTGTGTGATATTTTGAATTCCCCCCCTCGAGACTTGAGATATGAAATGAAATCTCAAAATTGAAAAATGAAAAATAAAGATGTGACATTCTGATTATTCTATCATTTTCGGACTCATTAATGAGAATTGTATCTAGCGATGTATTTCAGTTGTATCTCGCTCGGATCTGATCAATCTTGAGTTGACTGACCAAAAGGGAAAGGCTAACGCGAGACAAGGTACGTGGACCTAGGGAACTCGAATAGGAAATGACGCTTTGACCATAAGGATTGTCGATAGGACGTTTAAAACCGCAAAAGGCCAATCTAAGAACGATTAAGGAATACATTGCTAGCGTTATACGATTGGAGTGCAGGTGATGCCGCTTAACCAACATATAATTTGCAAAATTTTCCTAAATCGAACGGTGACAATCGAGACCATTGGAACTAGTGATAGACCCTCACAATTACATGACAACCAAAGTCGCCATGAATTGACAAGCCCTAAATATGATATGAATCACAGGGTCGATACGCGTAACGTTCCCAAAAGTCGCCCGTCGATCCGGGATAGGCTAGAACCATGTTTGATAGAGAAAACGACTAGAAACGAGTCTTGAAAATTGAAAAGGGAGAATCAAGAATGTCAACGTCATATTTGGATTAGTCGTCGACTTACCGAAAAATATTGGAATGAGAAAAACGAAGTTTCGGACGTCGAGGGTAAAATTACAATTTTGTCCCTCAAGACCTAGCCTTATTTATGTAATTGGACGAGGGCATTTTGGTCTTTTATACACCCCAAGGCTGCCGAAAAGTTGGATGAATCTTGGCCCTTGGATTTGTTTAAATGATACCTTGGACAAGTGTCACTAGATTAAGCCATGAGTGGACATATCCACTTTTCCAACTACCATTCCACCCATGTTGACTTGTGAGACTTGCATATAGCTTTCTCTCTCTCTCTCTCTCTCACCCCTCACTTGGCCGACCATCATCCACCATTGTCGAAAACTTCATCTTCTTCTTCCTCTTTTTCTTTTGATCGCCCGATCGGTTTCTGCAGCCGGTTTTGCCTGCTCCGACAACCACCTCTAGCCACCGCCTGGACTTCGGCCAACCACCCACTCCTAGCTCAACCTCTTGCCGACATCCTCAAAGTGGAAGTGAGTCATTTGACCCACCGAAGAGCTCCGACCAACCATTCTACCGGAAGTCGATGAAAACCGTCACAGCTAGAGGTAAGTTGCTATTAGGACTCCGTAGGACCTCTTAACGCTTGCATATTTCAGCCAAATTTTGTGGAGATCTAGGAGACTCATATACTAAGTTGTGGTAAAAATTTGGACCAAATTTCATGGAGGTTGGATGACGAAATCATGTCACTTTTGATAGATAGAAATTGCCGGTTGGAGGACTAAGGGAAACCGGTGATATTCAAGGTGTTTCCAGCGACGACTCGGCCCCAAATCTTCGGTGAGCTTCCCAAACCCTTAGATTTACATGTTAGCAAGTAGGTTAGTGAATAAATGGTGAATTTGAGGTAGTTTGAGGGCTGGATAATCTCGGTATACATAGAACCGAAAATAGCCCGGTTCGGTTCTGTGCAAACCAGTTCTGTGGAGGCTGTTATGAGTTGGATTTGAGCCTCAAATTCATTATTGAGACATGCTAGAATATAGAGGATCATGTCATTAATGTTGGTGGTTCATTGATGGGTGAATTGGACAAGAGAAATTGACGATTGGTTGGAATTTCATAGGTTGCGCGGCGGATTTGGTCTTGGACCACTTGGACCGAATTGGAGGAGGCACTTGAGGAGAGAATTTGTGATATTAAGTTTGAGGTAAGGGAACCCTAAACCTATGATAAGAGATTGGACTCAATTGGGTGAGTCGAGTGAGATTATGAATGATTTTGAGTGACTTCAATGAGATTATTCTTTGTGTGTCCTAGAATGGTATAAAAGGCTTGAATGTGTGCAAATGCTTGTGCCTAATTGTCTGCCATGTTTGAATGTCGATTTGACTGTCTTGCATGCCATGAGTATATGAATTGTGCTTGAGTTGCACATAACATTATGTGTGTGGATTGAATGAGAATCATGGCATGAGTGTGACATGGTAAGACCCTGATGCGTATGAAACGCAGGGTGGTGTGAGGAATACTCTGAGGCGCTGAGGCGCGGGATTTGGAATGGTATGACACCTTGATGCGTATGAGACGCGGGGTTGAGAAGGCCATAGTCCTGATGCGTTGAAACGCGGGACGGAGTTGTGATGTGTCAACACTGGCCTGGAGTAACATTGAAACCTGATGCGTTTACGCGGGTTGTCAATGACGGTCTGATGCGTTTACGTGGACCAAGCTTGATGCGTTCTAAACGGGAGCATGAGAATGAGACATGTATGAAGGGTAGAAGTGGTGGTATGACGTGACGGTGTGTGCATGATCTTAGTGATGTGTTGTGATGCCATGACTGCCTGTCTGACATCTGCATGATTATTGAGAATTGAATACCTCATGTGTTTGTTTGCATGAAACGCTGATGTTTATGACTGCCTGAGTGGACTGTCGGCCTAACTTAGGGTTAGGACTCACCTTACTAATATGTGTATCTCACCTCATTGGGGACCCCATTTTATAGATCTTAGGTCCTGAAAATGTGGCCTATAAGGTTTAGAGACCTTAAGGAGATGTCCGTTTATTTTGATGAGTTCCTTGACGGGCAAGGGACTATTTATGTTAAAAAATGTACAGTGGCGTGGGTAGACGAGGGAAGCACTAGCTGGAAGCCTCATAGATATGAGGCCTGATTTCGAAAGGGCCGCTGAAGCCCACTGAGGTGCCCTAGGGAGTCGTTCCTAGTTGGTGTCACCCCACCTAGGATTTAGAGCAGGCTGAGGAATGGACCTAAGAGGACCTCGACTTTAGAAGATACTGAGGAGGTCATAGCGGTCAAGGCTTCAGAGGATGACCTGGTGGAACCGTCTACTGAGGAGATCATGGAGGACACCGTAGAGGTTTGCTCGGAGACTTTCTCGGAGTATGTGCCCACGGAGGAGGCAGGGGAAATAGATGACTCCAGCATCTCGTTTTAGGAGCTCTCAATTTGCTAGTTTGATCTTTTGACGGCGATCCTGACCTTGTTTCTTGTTGGATGTTAATGATGGATCCTTTTGTGTACTTACCTCGTCACCCCTTTATTGACGGATCTAGTTGCTATTGTATGAACTTTCAGGTATTTTGTATTATGGTATTCTCGCTATCCAGGTCCCACTTTATGTTTGTACAGAGGAGTTATTGTATGGTCGCTTCCGCGTTCTTTGTTTATAACACGTCTTTCGACTTATGTGTGGATCTTGGGATCACAAGAGATATTTTGGTTGGCTAGCAGGGAGTCGCGTGCTCGTGCCCGAGGCGCGGGGTGTGACAAAAGATTTCAACGTTCTAATTGAATTAGACGTCGTCTCATCAAAGGTAATTCGAATAAAAAAAATGACGTTCCGAATATCGATGGTAAAATTACCATTTTGCCCGTTAAGCCTTGGCCTTGCATTTATAATTGGATAAGGGCATTTTGGTCAATCACAATACCCTATAGCTGCCGAAAATGGAAGAATTGAGAGCCATTGGATACACTTTGATTGACACAATGGACAAGTGTCAAGAGATTAAGCCTTGAGTTGATATATTCACTTTTAACCAACCATTCAACTCACGTTGACCCTTGAAATTGGTATAAACCTCACTCTCTCTCCTTCTTTTGGCCAAATACCCCTCCAAGCTGCCGATCTTCTTCCTCTTCTCTTCTTCTTCAAGCCTGGAAACTGTTCCAAGCCCGACCGATCCTGACCGCCGGCTTTGCCACCGTCGACTGCCACTTCTGGAGACTTCCAGCCGCCGACCAACCACCTACTCCTTCCTCATCCTCTTGCCGACATTTTTGAAGTGGAAGAAAGTCGTTTGACCCACCGAGGAGCTCCGGCCGGCCAATCTCCCGAAAGTCGACGGAAATCGTCGCAACCAGAGGTAAGCCAAGGTTTAGGCCTCTTAGGACCCCGAAATCTTGGATTTTTCCAACGAAATTTTGTGGACATTTAGGGGACACATAGATTGAGCTGTGGTAAAATGTTTGGATGAATTTGATAGATTTTTGACCCCAAATGGGTCTTGTGTTTGAAGGGCTAAAACTGACCAATTGAGGACTTGGAAAGACCGGTGCCGTTCAAGGACTTTTCGGTGTCGCCTTGGCTCCAAATTTTTGGTAAGGCTCTTCAAACCTTAGAACTACATGTTAGCAAGTAGATTAGTGATTAAATAGAGGATTTAAGATAGTTTAAGAGCTGTTAGGTTGGGATATGCACAAAATCGAGTATGCCCGGTTTGGTTCTACGCATATCGATTCTGTGGGAGCTCTTGGTGGTTGTAATTGAGCTCCAAATTCATTGTTGAGAAGTGTGAGGATGTTAATTGATAGGTCCATAAGGTGTATGTTTAGTGGGGTGATGATTTGAGCAAAAAAATTAACAATTGGATGAAATTTCCTTAGGTTGCGCAGTTGAATCATCCTTGGACCTTAGGGCCAAACTATTGGAGTGCTTGAGAAGGAATTTTTGTTGGCTATAGCACAAGATAAGGGGATTCTAAACCTTTGATAGGAGGATTGGACTCGATTGGGCGAATTGAGTGTAAGTTTGATTGATTCTTGGAAGATTATCAAATGTTTGTCCATTGTATGTCCAAGAAAGACATAGATGACTCGAATGCTTGGCCATGCATATGCCTTGAGTTGATTATCACATTTGAATGTTGAACTTGATTGCCTTGTATGCCATAAGTGTGTTGTCGTCATGAGTTACACTTGGTTGTATGTATCATACATTAAGATGAACTTATAGCTTATTTAAGAGGTTGTGACACCTTGAGGCGTATGAGACACGGAGTTGTGTGGATGAATGCCTCGAGGCGCCGAGGCGCGGGGTTTGAATTAAATGACACTCTGAGGCGTATGAGACGCGGGATTGAGAAGGCCACAGTCCTGATGCGTTGAAACGCAGGACGGAGTTGAGATGTGTCGACATAAGCTTGGAATGAGATTGAAAACCTAATGCATTTACGCGGGTTTGTCAATGAGACGGTCTGATGCGTTTACGCAGACCGAGCCTGAGGCGTTATAAACGCGGGCATGAAAGTGAGGTAGATTGGAAATGGGTAGTGTAATTTGGCTTGGCATAATGTGCTTGTTTTAATGATATTTTATGATGCCATGATTGCATGCTTGTCATCCGTGTGGTATTTCGTGCAAGTTTAATGCCTCTTGTATCTTTATATGAATTGTTTGTGATGGTAATTGCTTGAGTGGACGGTCAGCCTAACTTAAGGTTAGGACCTACTTTACTGAGATGTATATCTCACCCGTTGTGAGACCCCCTTTCTTTTCAGATCCTAGGCCTTGAGAATGTGGCTAGTTAGGTTCGGTGACCCGAAGGAGATGTCTATTTATTTTGATGAGTTCCCAGATGGACAGAGAACTATATATGTTAGGAAGTGAACGGTCGTCTGGGTAGATGAGGGTGGCAGTAGTTGGAAGCCTCACAGGTACAAGGCATGGTTCAAGAAGGTAGGAGATGTTTCCACAGGACCATTGAAACCTACTAAGGTACCCCGTGGGGTAATACCAAGTTAGTGCCATCCCCCTTGGGATTTAGTGGGGGGCGATGGGTCTGTCGTTGGCTCGAGAATTGGTTTTGAGAGGACTCCAACCCTAGAGGACACCGAGGAGGTTATAGTGGTCGAGGCTACCGAGGACGACCTGGTGGAGATGTCAGCGGACGAGACGCTTGAGGAAAAGGTGGAAATTTGCTTTGAGACTTTCTCAAAGTATGAGCCTACTGAGGAGACGGAGGAGACTGATGACTCTAGTAGCTCGACCTAGGAGTTTCTGCTTTCCTGGTATGATATTTTGATGGTGACCCTGATGCCCGTTCCTTTTTGAGATGATGATAGATCACTTTTGCACTCTCCCTATCACCCCTATTGACTAGCAGATCTCGTTTACTATGCTCTTGTATGAACATTTGGATCTTATGTATTAATGGTATTCTCGTTACCCAAGTTCCATTTTATATCTGCATGGAGGATTTTCATATCGTCACTTCCGCGTGCTTTTTATTGATGATATATCTCTTGACCTATATGTGCATTCTAGGACTTCGAGAGAGTTTGTGCTTGTAGGGAGTTACGCGCTTGTGCCCAAGGCGCGGGGCGTAACATCCCCACTTTGCTTGGTATTAGAGCAAGGTCAGCTCAATCCAATGTGATTGGGACTTGGAGCGCTAAGGAGCGATGACTTGAGGACAATTAGGTAGTGAGACCTTGATGGATAAGCATGGATTGCTGAATCTTGAGGATTATAGGCTTGAACTTATGTAGTATTCTAATGGTCCTAGTGCCAATTTAAAGGATAATCTTTGAGTGATTTTATGAATAAGGCTCACAAAAAAGTGAATAGAAATTGAGGAGTCATAAGCTTGGATTTGAGGTTGTTAGAGAATAACTTATGAATGAAGGGTCGATTGGGTTATATGATTTAATAACCCAACTTGGGGAGTATGAGTTATAAAGAGACAGTTGGTATTGGTGGATTCAAGCTTGAATTGTGTGATATTTTGATGGTTTAGCTATCAATTGCTATTGTCAGCCTTGGATGAAATGAGGTGAAGTGTATACAAGGTATATTGGATTAAAGGCCTATTGTGATCGAATGCTTATGGATTTGATTTAGTTAGCGACTCCACTTGAGGTATATGGTTGAATATAGGCAATTGATCGGTGGAATTAGAACTCTTCAATGGATAGGAATTGATCTGAAGGCGATTTTGATATGACAAGTGGTGAGGACAGTCATGCTGTGCATGTGTTTGTGGCTTTGAAACGAAAGTTGATGAGGGTGCATGCATAAACTTATTGCTGTTGAACTTAATAAACTGTCGCTTGGTATGGGACAAGTTGATGGGATACCTATAAACTGTAATGAAACATGGTATGGGACATGTAGAACGGGGCTTTTTTCGTAGATGCATGACTTGGGACAACCTACAACGGCTAGGTCTGATGAGGGCGAGGAGTGATCGCCGAAACAGAGAGGTCCGGACAAGGAATAGCTCCTGGCAGGCTTCTAAGATGGCAAGAGGCAGGAATGACTCAAGTCATGACTTGAAAGGGGAAGTCTAGGTATTAGGTTGAGTTCAATTATGGTTAAGAGATGTATGACACAAGATTGATCCTCGAAGAAGATGTTCAAAGGTGGCATGACATGTGAAATGATGCTTGTGATTAGCATAATTAAAAGCTTTGTGCTTGGCGGTGGATGCTGTTTGAAAAGAAAAATTGATGTTTATGATTAGCCTGTTGAGAATGAGAAAGCATGTCGCGTTTGTGACAGAGTGACAAATGCCTTAGACTTATAGCATGATCGATTGACTCATTAAACTGATGCCTTGAGTGATTGTTTGATAGTTGCCGAGCTAAGGCTTACTTAGTAGTTGACTGTTAATTGAGAAATTGCCTAGTTGAGGCTGGTTTGATATGTGGCTGCCGCTTAAGGATGATTTGGAATCCTCAGATAATTGACAATTAGTTGAGAATTGCATAGGGACTACTGGATGGTTGTTTGATGGTGATAGATGATGAAATGAGCAGTCTGAGATTGCCGGACTTGAGTAGATGACTTAATTATTTGATTTCTAGAGGGAATTGTAGTGGTTCGAGTGCCATAAGAACCTAATGAGGTTGAATGGCAAGAGAATGGTCACTAGAGGAGCATTGGCTCGAGTATGCAAGATATGAGATGACTCTAAAACTGAAGGGAATTGTGAGAATTGAGTAAAGATGGGTAACCAGAATATGAGTGCTAGAAAAGCATTTGGCTCGAGCTTGTGGACTGTACAAGACCTAAGAATTGAAAGGGTCATGAGAACTTTGAATGGAAATGAGAAAGTAGATGGGTAGATAGACTCGAGAAGGAGCTATCATTATACCCAAGTCGTTGAGACGATTGAAGCTAGTGTTGATGAGTTAAATGATAAAAGTCACGGGAGAGGTGACTCCGAGTTAATCCTTTTCTAAATTGAATGCGTGGGAAGAACCACGAGAATTTTGAAAAGCTTGTGAAGCCATGTATACGATTGAGATTGACCAAGTTTGAAGGAGGGATGAGATTTGAAGTTGTCTCCTCTAGATTAGGGATCTTGGTAAGGAAATCTTAAAGGTTTTGGGTACGCTAAGGAAAGAAAGTAACCCTGGTAGATTGTAGCCTTAAAAGGCTGTTGATAATTAGTGAAAGGTCACCAGAGGAAGGGTTTCCTCAAAGGCATGATATTTGCCTGGACTGCCTTTATTGAATTGTTTAATGAAGTGCTTTCCCTGGATTGCTTGAGAACAAAGGTTGTTTCGATCCTAATATTTTTGCAAAGATCAGAGGACGATCGACCAGTGTGAGACAGAGTTCTCAAGGTCGTTTAAGCATATAGTAAATGTGGTCAAGGATTCTTGAATAAGATAAGTAAATCTCTGAGTGGATTGAAGTTTGAAAGCCTTATGGCTAGTTGTTTTTCCTGATTTTGAGGAATGGTAATGGGACTCAGTAAAAGAAGAGAACTCCTGCTCATGGATTATGAGCAAAGAGATGTTCATTTTGGAACATGAAACGTACTTGCGAGAGATGGTTGTTATCTTGTCGCCAGTCTCGTAATGAGAGACTAACATGTCGTTCCTTCCGTCGTTGGAAAAGTTGAGGAAAGAAATTTGTCAATTGTCTAATATTGATGATTTTATGAGATTGATTGAGCATAAATCTAGACCACTAGAAGTGGTATTGTGTGTTATCACCTCTAAAGGGTAGGGCGTCATTCTTAAAGGACGATTGGACCATGAGATGGTTATTGATGAAAAGAAAAGTGAATGGATTGGATAGTCCTGGCTGTTCGTAATTCTAGTGAATGATTGAGGAAACGAAAAGAGCGCTTAAAGAGTAATTACAGAGTAAATTAAGGTAATCTAATCGAGTATTCGATACGTGAATTGATGGAAACCAAGGACGAATAGATATTGTCACCTGAGGTGACTGAATTATGGGAAGAAGAATGCCGAGTATGGTGGCATCTACGTTCTAGAGTAAAACACCGCCGCTGGCGCAAACTCCAAGATCGACGTCCTATGGAATAGGAAGGACATGGTGGATTTGAAATAAGAGAATGCCACAGAAGTGTATAGCTTCCTTCACATGGTAAGAAACCCTAGTGTGGAAGAAAGAGAAAATCCTATTGGTCTTGATATTAAGATGGAGCTTCTAGACTGAGAAAGACGACGCAGAACTTGAATGATTGCTGTAAGAGAAGTTAAGTTCGAGAGACTGTCTTGTAGATGATGTTGAATTCCAGGATAATGTCGACGTTCATTGGGATAGACAGAATTGAGATAAGGTCGCTGTTACGCCCCGCGCTCCAAGCATGAGCACGCGAACATCCCTACAAGCAAATTAATAATAATCTCTCGGCTATCCCAATATCTACTAATAGAAGTCGAGAGATATAATAAATACATCACGCATGCGGAAGTGATACTCTAACAAATCCCCGTACAACACGTATATAGATTAAATGGGACCCAGATAGCTCAATAACATTCATACATCGTATCTTACTATTCATACAGATACCAACTACTAAGATCCGCTAAACAACAGGGTGACAACGTAAGCATATCAAAAGGAGACATCCAAAAAATCCCTCAGAGTCGGGGTTAGGTCACCAGTCAAAGATCGATCCACCAACTGAAATATCCTAGGATGAGCTGCTGGAGTCATCCATATCCTCTGCGTCCTCGGTCGGCTCATACTAAAAAAACATCTCGGACGGGACCTCCACAGAATCCTCCATAGTCGCCTCCTGCGACGGCTCAGCTAGGTCTCCCTCGGACGCCTCTAAAACTATGACCTCTTCCTGTTCCTGCTCTTGCTCCTCGGTGAACTCCATGGTCGGTGTTCGCTTTGGTCCGTTCCTAGACCCTACCACTAACCCCTCAGGTAACTTCTGCTCCACTACGATCTGGCACCAATCGGGTATGATATCCTGAGGTACATCATGGGGCTTCAGCAGCCCTATCTGAGAATCCCCTTCCTTCTTGAACCACGCCTCGAATCTATGAAGCTTCCACTTAGGCTTATCCTCGTCCACCCATACTATAGTGCATTTCCTTAGATATATGTTTCCCTGCCTATTCGGGAACTCATCATAATACCTCGTCATCTCCTTTGGGTCCCTAAAACGTATTGGTCACATAACTATGACCTAGGATCTGTAAAGTAAAGGTTTCCCCAGAAGGGGTGAGATACACATCTCAGTAAGAAAAACCTAACCCTAGGTCAGGTTGACAGTCTACTTAGGTAGTCGCATCCCCCAACAGATCCACACTCATGAACACATAGACATAACAATCATAATTCAATAGACAACGACATACAAAAGACAGGCATGCATATATGATTTCGTGTCACACTCGAATGCACATGTACTCTCAGTCTGCTACTTCACCACATCCATCAACCTCCGCCTGCCTCATTCTCTAGCCCGCGAACTAGTCGCCTCAGCCTCGGCCCTCGTAAACGCATCAGACCATCATCGGTGACCCGCGTAAACGCATCAGGTCCCGATGAATCTCCAGGCAAAGCTCATTAACTCATACTCCGTCCCACGAATAATTCGCATCAGGACTGTGGCCATCTCAACCTCGCGATTTCGTCTCATAAGGGCGCTACCTAGCTATACCTCATCCCGCGACCTCGTCGTATCAAGGTCTCAACCTTTCGTCCCTCGTCTCACACGCCTCAGGGCCTCGTTGCGCCATGCTTATGCCACATTATATCGTATGCCTTGATTTTCAATTCAGTTTCACACTCACTGGCAAGTGCGCATTCAAATGCATTTCATAAATTTCGTGGCATGCAAATCAATTCAAATGGTGCACAGACATGGCAAACAGCTCAGGCATAGGCAATGTCACATAATCATTCCTTAACGTCTTAGGACATATCACGACTACCCCATTTGGTAATTTCTCATAAATCATTCCAATCGACCCTCGACTTACCCAATCGAGTCCAATCCCCCTAGCTTCGATTTAGAAAATCCATTACCTTTGATTGGACAACATAATTTCTTCTTCTTGGACCACCTAGGGTTCGGCCAACCAAGGTCCACACCCGGACTTGTCGCGCAACCTAGAATTTCAACCAATTCGTCAAATTTCCGAACCCAATTCCTCAATCCATTTATCCCAATCATCCATAACTTAAATCTCAACACTTCATCACATCACAATCATCAAATTGTAGCTCAAAACCATCGCTCAAAGCCCTCAACAGATTCGGTTTGGGCCCGGCACGAACTGGTTCCACTCGATTTTGTGCTAGCCGGATCCAACCGGTTCTAATCTACTCCAAAACCAACATTTATACACTATCTTACGTCTTAGAATGTCTACCTAAGGGTTTGGAAGGCTCACCGGTTGTTTGGAGTCGGTTGGTCGCCGAAAATTCGTCTAAAGTCGCCGAATCGCCTATGGTCAGAATACCGGCAGTTTCTGGGCAAAATGTTCAAGGTCGGTTCGTGGTAAAAAACTTATCAAATAAATCTTTAATTTTTACCACAAAATTTTATATGTGTCTACTAAGTCCCCACAAAATTTGAGCTCAAGACTAAAGGATTTCGACTATCAAAAGGGTTGAGAACCGGACCTACCTCAAGTTTGTCCCGATTCCGTCGGCTCTCGAGAAATCTCTTGCCCAGAACTCCTTAGTGCTCCAAACGCCTTGATTCTTATTGAAGGAGCTTGGCAAGACGTGGATCTTCATCTGGGTGGTTGGCCGGTAGCAGATGATGGTCGGAGAGGCCGGTCGTGGGCGGCGAACAGCGAATTCCGGTCTGGTTGGGTGGCGACAGAAACTGAGGAGGAGGAAGAAGAAAATTCCGGTGGCTTGAGGAGGGGTTTCAGTTGAATGGTGGTAAGGAGAGAGAGAGAAGAGAGAAAAATTGGCTATATTCAATATTTTTGTTAATGAAGTTGAATGTTAGATGGGTAAATAGTTGATATGACCATGTCTCATGATCTTGTGACACTTGGCATGTTGCTTTTCCAATAAGATCCAATGGCTCCCCTTTAGTCCTTGTGTTTGGTAGCCATGGGGGATTGAAAGACCAATTTGCCCTTCCTCAATTGTAAAGGCAAAGTTCTAAGCTTGAGGGGCAATACTGTCATTTTACCCCCGACGTTCCGAACGTCGTTTTTCTCGTTCCAAGATTATTCGATAGGGCGACGACCAATCCAAATAACGTTGGACCTTTTGATTTTCCATTTCAAACTTTTCAAGACTCTTTTATGATAGTTTTCTCTATCAGACGTGATTCCAGCCTATCCCGAACTGACGGATGGCTTTTGCAGACATTACGCGTATCGATCCCGTGATTTATATCACGTTAGGGCTCGTCATTTCATGGAGGCTTTGGTTGTCGTGTAATTGTGAGGGTTTATCACTAGTCCTTATGGTCTCGATCATTATAGTCCGATTTAGGATAATTTTGCAAATCATATGCTAGTTAAACGGCATCACCCGCGCTCCAATCGTACGACACTCGCATGGTAATCCTTAATCGTTCTTAGATCGGCCTTTTGGTGGTTCTAAATATTATCTCGACAATCCTTATGATCAAAGCGTCATTTCCTTTCCGAGTCGCCTAGGTCCACGTACCTCGTCTCGCATCAGCCTTTCCTCTTTGGTCAGTCTACTCAAATTGATCAGATTTGAGCGGAATATGACTGAAATACATCGCAGGACACATACAAACTTCTCATTACAGAGTCTAAAAATGATTGAAAATCAGAATGTCACAGTCGCATTAGCTGGTTGTGAAACCAAGAGGTCAAGGCACTAATGTTTCTTGAGAAAAGAATGACAAAAATAAACATAGTGTTGTGTAGTTCAAGCGGAGACTCATGAGGGTAGAGGGCCAAGGTTTGAGCTCTCAAGTTAAAAATGTGAATAACAGTTTGAAGATTTGACACCTGGTCGAAAGAAATAGATAAAAGTCCGACTGAGTATCCAAGGAATAATGGGATTGATTGTTATCGTCTTTAGAGACAATGAATATACTCATTTAAGGAGCCATGAGAAACATAAATAACTTTCAAGAGTATCTTATGGAATCTAAGGAGATGCTCATTGTGTGCTGCTAGTCGTGAAGAGCACGAATTGCGGGTCTGATGATGTAAGATTGCACGGTAGTGAGATTTCTAAGAAATGAAATCTCCGTGGAGCCCTTGAGGAATAGAATAAGTGATGAATTGACTAAGATTGATGTGAGTTGCGAAAATTGAAAGTTTCCTGGAATTGGTGAATTGTTATGGATGGATCGGGGGGAGATTTCCCACAAAAGCAATTCCATGGATAAATGAATACGAAAAGAGTTTTCAAGAACTTAAGTCAAGTTGATGACTACGCCGACAATAGTGTTCCTATTTAGAATTAAAAAGGGGTCGAGTGAATCATAATGACATGACACAGAAAGGAAATTTGAGGCGTAGCAAGGCAAACTAAAGTGGGCTATGCGATACGTCGTGATAGTAAAGCCATATGAGTTGGAACGTCTAATGCATGGTTGGAGTTGGCTTGCAAATGTTATTGAAGTGAAATTGAAAAACACGACTCGCATGGAGAGGTTTCAAGTTTACACTAACCATAAGAATTTGAGGTATAAGGTTGCCTAGAAAAATTGAATGAGGAACAACATGTGTGAAGGAGATTGCTTAAGCACTAAGGATGAAATATCCTATATCGCTTAGAAAAGGGTGATTTAAGAAGCAGATGCATATAAGTGAAAATTGAGTATCGTGCATTTGGCAGATAAAGGATAGGCTTTGCTCAAGGAATAAGAAATCCAACTCATAAATTGGAAGGTTGTCAATTGACTAGTTTGATAACTACCTGAAGCATCAAGTTTGAAGTCAGAAAGGAATTAAGATGTTGTAATGAACAAACCCTGACATTTAAGAGGGTTATGGAAAAGGATAGAATAGGGAGGAAATCCAGATTTTCGGATACTTGGAAAAGAAACCTCAAAGTTGAGGGTAGAAACCTTAAAGTCCCATGGACGAGAGTACGAGTCCAATATTGAAAAGGAACATAAAGAAATGACCTCATCAGAAATTCAAAAAGAGGATTATAGTGTCCCTTGGGATGACATAAAGTTGTGCCAGACTTGCATCGGTATTATCGATGGAATGGACTGAAAGTTTGGTTAGTTGAACATGAGGTCAATTATTAAACGTGCCGACAAGAAAAAAGCATGCCCTCGAAAGGATTGATACGCCGAATGGTATGGGCATTAAAGAGTGCATTCTGGCGAGAGTTTAGTAATAATAGTGATGGACAAATGAAAGAGATGAGGTGAACGCTCGAGGATGAACTGCTGACAGATGTTATGAATATCGAAAGAGAATAAAGAGAAGCAAATCAAATTTAGGACTGAAGGAGACAAGTACTAGGGAAAGATGGCTTTGGTCGGGAAGGACAAGTAAGATCGTCAAGTCATGAAAGGAATTGTCCGGCAGAATGAGGATGCGATGAGACGCCGATACCCCAAAGGACTGCATGGTTAGAAGGTTGTAAATTTCGAGGACGAAATTTCTTTAAGAGGGGAAGAGTTGTGACATTCCGAATTTTTCGCCCCCTCGAGGCTTGAGATGTGAAATGAAATCTCAAAATTGGAGAATGAAAAATAAAGACTTCAACGTTCTAATCGAATTAGACGTCGCCTCATCAAAGGTATTTCGAATAAGAAAAACGACGTTCCTAACGTTGAAGGTAAAATTACCATTTTGCCCCTCCAGCCTTGGCCTTGCATTTATAATTGGATAAAGGCATTTTGGTCAATCACAATACCCTATAGCTGCCGAAAATGGAAGAATTGAGAGCCATTGGATGCACTTTGATTGACACAATAGACAAGTGTCAAGAGATTAAGCCTTGAGCTGATATATCCACTTTTAACCACCATTCAACTCAAGTTGACCCTTGAAATTGGTATAAACCTTACTCTCTCTCCTTCTCTTGGCCTAGTACCCCTCCAAGTTGCCGATCTTCTTCCTCTTCTCTTCTTCTTCACGCCTGGAAACTACTCCAAGCCCGACCGGTTCTGACCGCCGGCTTCGCCACCGTCGACCGCCACTTCCGACGACTTCCAGCCGCCGAGTCGATCACCTACTCCTTCCTTATCCTCTTGCCAATTTTATCGAAGTGAAAGAAAGTTGTTTGACCCACCGAGGAGCTCCAGCCGGCCAATCTCCCGAAAGTCGATGGAAATCGTCGCAACCAGAGGTAAGCCAAGGTTTAAGCCTCTTAGAACCCTGAAATGTTGGAGTTTTCCAACCAAATTTTGTGGACATTTAGGGGACACATAGATTGAGCTGTGGTAAAAAATTTGGATGAATTTGATAGAGTTTTGACCCCAAATGGGTCTTGTGTTTGAAGGGTCAGAACTGACTGGTTGAGGACTTGGGAAGACCGGCGCCGTTCAAGGACTTTAGGGCGTTGTCTTGGCTCCAAATTTTCAGTGAGGCTCCCCAACCCTTAGAACTACATGTTAGCAAGTAGATTAATGATTAAATAGATGATTGAAGATAGTTTAAGGGCTGTTAGATTAGGATATGCACAGAACAGAGTATGCCCGGTTCGGTTCTGTGCATACCGATTCTGTGGGAGCTGTTGGTGGTTATAATTGAGCTCTAAATTCATTGTTGAGAAGTGTGAGGATGTTAATTGATAGGTCCATAAGGTGTATGTTTAGTGGGGTGATGATTTGAGCAAGGAAATTAACGATTAGATGAAATTTCCTTAGGTTGCGCGGTTGAATCATCCTTGGACCCTTAGGGCCGAACCATTGGAGTGCTTGGGAAGGAATTTTTGTTGGCTATAGCACAAGGTAAGGGGATTCTAAACCTTTGATAGGAGGATTGGATTCGATTGGGTGAATTGAGTGTGAGTTTGATTGATTCTTGGAAGATTATCAAATGCTTGTTCATTTTACGTCTTAGAAAGACATAGATGACTCGAATGCTTGGCCATGCTTGTGCCTTGAGTTGATTGTCGCATTTGAATGTTGAACTTGAATGCCTTGCATGCCATAAGTGTGTTGTCATGCATGATTTGCACTTGGTTGTATGTGTCATACATTAAGATGAACTTATGCCTTATTTAAGAGGTTGTGACACCTTGAGACATATGAGACGCGGTGTTGTATGGATGAATGCCCTGAGGCACAGGGTTTGAATTAAATGGTACCCTGAGGCATACAAGACGCGGGATTGAGAAGGCCATAGTCCTTATGCGTCGAAACGCGAGACGGAGTTGAGATGTGTCGACACAGGCCTGGAATGAGATTGGAAACCTGATGCGTTTACACGAGTTTGTCAATGAGACGGTCTGATGCGTTTACACGGATCGAGCTTGAGGCGTTATAGACGCGGGCATGAAAGTGAGACAAACTGGAAAGGGGTGGAAGGTATAATCTGGGTTGGCATAATGTGCTTGATTTTAATGATATTGTATGATGCCATGATTGCATGCTTGCCATCCGTGTGTTATTTCGTGCAAGTTTAATGCCTCTTGTGTCTTTATATGAATTGTTTGTGATGGTAATTGCTTGAGTGGACGGTTAGCCTAATCTAGAGTTAGGACCTACCTTACTGATATGTATATCTCACCCCTTTATGAGACCCCCTTTCTTTTCAGATCCTAGGCCTTGAGGATATGGCCAGTCAAGTTCGGTGACCCGAAAGAGATGTCTGCTTATTTTGATGAGCTTCCAGATGGACAGGGAACTATATATGTTAGGAAGTGCACGGTCGTCAGGGTAGATGAGGGTGACAGTAGCTGGAAGCCTCACAAATACGAGGCATGGTTCAAGAAGGTAGGGGACGTTTCTATAGGGCCACTGAAGCCCGCCGAGGTACCTCGTGGGGTGATACCCAGTTGGTGCCATCCTGCTCGGAATTTAGTAAAGGGGGCGAGGGTCTGTCGCTGGCTTGAGAATTGGTCCTGAGAGGACTCTGACCCTGGAGGACACCGAACAGGTTATAGTGGTCGAGGCTATCGAAGACGACCTGGTGAAACCGTTAGCGGACGAGACGCTCGAGGATACAGTAGAAATTTGCTGTGAGATTTTCTTGGAGTATGAGCCTACTGAGAAGCGGAGGAGACTGATAACTCTAATAGCTCGACCTAGGAGTTTCTTCTTTCCTGGTCTGATATTTTGATGGTGACCTTGATGCCCGTTCCTTTTTGAGATGATGATATACCTCTTTTGCACTCACCCTGCCACCCCTACTGACTAGCAAATCTGGTTTACTACGCTCTTGTATGAACATTTGGATCTTATGTATTAATGGTATTCTCGTTACCCAAGTTCCATTTTATATCTATAAGGAGGAGTTTTATATCATCGTTTTCGCGTGCTTTTTATTGATGATATATCTCTCAACCTATACATGCATCCTGGGACCTCGAGAGAGTTTGTGCTTGCAGGGAGTCGCGCGCTTGTGTCCGAGGCGCTGGGCGTGACAAGGTACTTAGCAAGCATAACATAATTAGGGCTTCATCCTCATCGTCTGAATTCAAATATAGATTTTTCATATGCATAACAATTTTATTAAATTCATCTAGATGTTCTTGGATAGGAATACCTTAGTACATCTTTAATGTAAAAAGACGCTGATTCAAGAATAACCTCATAGTAAGATATTTCTTCATATAGAGACTCTCTAACTTTTGCCATAATCCCGAAATCGTTTCTTCATCAGCAACTTCACGAAGCATCTTATCAGACAACGACAATTGGATTGCTATGCGCCTTCTCTTCCATCTCCTCGATCTCTGTGGTAGTCATGTCATCATAATAATTCCCATCCAAGGCTCTAATTGAGCCTTCCCGACACAGAAAAGCTTTCATCTTTATCCTCCTTAGCCCGAAATTATTTTAGTCATCGAAATATGCCACTTCGAACTTGATAGATGCCATCTCAAACAAAAGACCGAAATTCCTTCGCTCTAATACCAATTTGTTGCGGAAATCGCCAAGAGATGCATAAATTTGATGAAAGTAAAATAGAAAACGCACGAGACACAATATACGTGGATAACCCAAAAAAGGGAAAAGCCACGAAGAGAGAGGAGTTTCGCTATCTTCAATAACGAGTACAAGCATACAATCACAAATCGAAAGATCTAACAAGTAGAAGTGAAAAATAAAGGATTTTGGGGCAAAAGCGAAAGCAAATGTTCAATGTGATATCCAAGATATCTTTTTTATAGTCCCTTCTAAAAAACCTTAAACAAAATGAATGGTAAAAAATAGCCTTATCACTAATTTAAATTCAAAATATAACAATATAAGAAGTCACGTCCAACCAGTTAGAAACAAATGATTGTGGACTATTTTAGTTAAACTAGTGCTCCACCGGGTATCCATACTTTTCAACCCATTTGGAGGAGTGTCCAAGCCAAATCAGGGATTATTAAACAGGTGCCTAACAGCGCGAGTGTCATTAGAAGGGGTTACTACAGTTGTTCAGCCATTGGGAGGTACCAAAGCACCGGGGCCTAATGATCTGAATGGACAATTCTATCAATCCCATTGCAAAGATATTCAAAGTGATATTTTTAGAGAATTGAAGAATTCTTCATCTCACGGCAGCTAAATTCGGAGTTAAACTAGAACTCCCATTTCCCTGATTCCAAATTCCCAATAATTCCTCATCCTGACCAATTGAAACACTTCTGGCCCATCAGTTTCGAGTAACTTTGCTTATAAAATCGCTTCAAAAATTTTCATCAACCGACTCAAATCATGGTTGCCATAATTGTTTGGGATGGAGCAAAGCGCTTTCATGAGTGGATTACAAAACCAATATAATATCTTGATTGTTCAAGAAGTGCTTCGTCATATGAAAATCCGCAATAGAGAAAGGAAATTCAAGCGGTTCTCAAGCTTAACGTGAAATAGCCCACGAGTGGGCGAAATGGGATTTCTCGGAGATCAGTATGCGTAAAATGAGTTTTTGTCCTAGATGGATTAATTGGGTGATGCAATGCGTCTCGATAGTTCTTTCATTGTTAAACTCAATGGAGAACCACTGCCTTATTTTCAACCTTTGAGAGGAATAAGACAAAGATTATTTGTTTATCCTGGTTGCTGATGTATGAAGAAAGCAATAGAAGAAGGAAGCAATAATGGATGGAGATTACAGAGAAGATAAAGAAGTCTCACAAATTCAATAACAGATAACGACAAAGATTACAGAGGTTCTCTAGATTTATGGAGTTGCAGGAGAAGATAGAAACTGAGTTCTTGACAGAGAGAAGTTGTATAAAAAAGATGTTATCATAATTGAGGAATCCGAATGATGCTCTGTCAGGCCGCAAAAGCTGTCGTTTTGCAATAATGGTATGATAACGTTGCCCATTTGACTGATTGTCCCAATGATTTTTTTTTCATCCATCAACTGCATGAATAGATTAAGAGAGCACAACCAAAAAAAAAAAAAAAAAGATTAAGAGAGACTGTTTTTGGTGGTCATACTTGGATACCATAACAATCATCCCCATTCGAAATTGTTGCTTGAGCTCACTTCAGTTTCATATGAGCCCTTCTGAGATGAGTGTTGTAGGGCTTGCTAAAAAGCTTTGATTCACGATTCTAAAGTCTTGTATTCCTTCTAACGCATCCTGCATTTCACCCGTCTGTTCCAAGAATCGCTGTTGAAGTGTTTAACTTCCTGCAAATTACTGGTTTTGACTAAGCATGCTTGCGCTGCTTGAGAATCAGTGGACTTGTCAAATGGGTGGGGCCGGTCGGGTTTGATCCAATCTTTATTGATCAATTTAACTCGTTTTGAACTATTTTCATACAATACAAATCTAACAATCCATACCCAATCCAACCTATATTGCTAAAACACTTTAATATTAAATTAAATTTAATAAAACTTGTATTTCATTAATTTTTTAATATATATACCGTGGACAATTTTTATAATTCTTAAAAAAATTGATTTTTTTTTCTATTTTCATATTTTCTTTCTTCTCTTTTTTCCCTTCTATGTCTGGCAAGGGTCACAAATGACGTTCGACGACCAGAGACATTGCAACCAATTTTTGAAATTTTAAGTGACCCATCATACCAATCTGGGCCCATTAAAACTGAGTTAATAAATGGATTTCTGACGCATATTGCCACATATAAGAATCGGATTGATTAACATCTCATTTGAAATGAAGGTTCTTTTAGCCTTAACTTCAGTAGAATCTTGGACCGGATCTAGTTTAGAATTCCATGCAGCGGTCCTTGCTAAACTAAGATCCGTGTAGTATCTGAACGAACTTTGCGGCAGGAAATGTACTTGAGAAATATTTGAAGTTTTGAAGTCTCTATATCGTTTAACCACAACGAGGCTTGTCTTGAGAAATATTTCCCGGAGAATAAGAATTCAATTTCGAAAATAAAGGAAGTTCTTCGATGCGGCTGTATGACCATGATAGATCGTCAGTTCCCGGAATAAACTATAATAATGATGTCTATGGAGTATATGGCGCTCGGGTCCAATCTATCAAAGGAGGACCTTTTTTTGATTCAGCATTTTAAAACGGCAGTCTAATGAGGATCATTTTCGCCTTTGATATGATTTATTTTTACTCTATCGGTATCTACTAAGATAAACTTATAGTCTGAGTCTTATTATATCAGTTGGATAAAGGTGAAAAATGAGAGGGCAGACCTTGTTGACATCCAAACGTTTGTTCGACAATTCAACCGTTCGTTCTTACAAAGCTGTAAAACACAGCAAAAAAACAAGAAGGAAATAAATAAGAGAATAAAAGAAAATAGGGAGCCCGGTCGAGCAGTGCATATAGCCCAATTCGTAAAGCTAGCCCAAGCTCATTTGCCCAACAAAATAGGCCAGCATAAGAGGTCAAATGAACAAAGCAACTATTCCATTTCGTACACCAGAGCCACAACCCATTATACCAAAGCTCGTATAGAATGATAGAGGTGGCAAAGTCTTGAACTCATATTATAAACCATATTTAATGATATGGATAAAACATTGGTTATCTTTATTTTTAAAAACAAGCTTAAGTGGGTCGTACATGGGTTAATTAACAAGTTAATGAGCCATAGATAGGTTAGTTATCCAATAAGTTTAAGTGAGTCATAAACAAGTATTTTTTTATTCTTTTAATTGTTCATAATTATTTATTTTATATTTTCTTTATTTACATTTTTTTCCATGAAATTTGATAAGGGTGTCAGCTGCCGTCGCCGATCACCACCCCCGTTGCCAATCGCTAGATGTAGAAGGAAAACAGATAAGAAAGAAAGAAAAAAAAAGAATTCTTTAAAAAATTGTAAAAAATTGTCCATAGTGTTTTTACAGTTTTTTTTATAAAAAAATTATAAGAAACAATATTTTCTTACATAGAATTTAATCCTGAATTGTTTTAGCAATATGGGGCAACTCAGAAATAGTCGCTAGATTTGTATTATACGAAAATATGTCAAAAAGATTAAATAGGTCAATATAGATTAGAGTTTATGCAGAAAATATTCGTCTAATGAATTATCGAACATTCGCGACCTTCCTTTCTAGACAGATAAACTAACAAAGGAACCTCTCTAGTTTCTATGGCGACCCTGGCATCAACGGATCTTGCCTTGGCTTCGGCCCATCATCGTTGAGGTAGAGCCATTAGCCTGGTAACCCAAGCCGATTTTATGCTTATTAGACTTTAATTGTAATGGAGTGCGGATCCCCTGACCATGCTTGCCTAGACCTTCTACTTGACTAAATCAAAATGTTCGCAGCATTTTGGCTTGCAAAAGGCTAAATTCAGAGATGTATGGGACTCTCAACTTTACTCCTGCAAGAGTGTGAATTACCGCCACTAGATCCAGGGAATCATAACTCGCCTCTTGCTTTTAACTTCTGACTCAATGTAAGGGATGGTGCTGTGCTGATAAGCAAGGAGATCAACTTCTCCATGAATGGTAATCACCTTTCCGTCGAGCACAAATTGTACCTTTTGATGTAGGCTCGAGGGTACGGCTCCAGCCGTGTGGATCTAAGGTCTTCCTATCAAAAATCCAAATACGCTCGGTAAATCCATCACTTGGAAGTCAATAAAAAATTTTGTTGGGCCGATGAAGACATCCAGCTCAATCTCACCCGCCACTGTCTTTCTCATTATGTCGAAGACTCTGACAGTTGCCTTGGAAGTTCGAATCATTTCATCTTTAATGTCCAAGCTTCTTAATGTGGCTAGAGAACAAATATTAAAAGGTGATCTGTTATCGATTAATACATTGGCTACTCGCTTCCCATGACAATGAGTAGTGACATATAAAGTCTTGTTGTGCCCTCTTCCTTCCATAGGGAAGTCTTCATCTGAAAAGCTCAACTAATCCTTTAAAAGGATTACTTCAACAAAGTCTCTCAATTGTACTTCGTTGATAGTTTCAGGGACATGTACCTTAGCAGTGCATCTTTATGTTTCTCAGAGTTGATAAACAAGTGCAATAAGGATACTTGAGTAGGCATTTTCCTTAGTTATTCTATCATCTCAAATTCATTAGTTTTGACGATGGATAGGAGTTTTTCTACATCTTCTTTCGATACTTTCTTTTTCTCCGATTCACCCTCCCTTGGGGAATAAAATCGTTCGGATCTCATCACCGCATCTATTTCATTTGTCCCATAACTCCACTAGACTGCCCTAGGATCATAATCTTCCACGAATGGAACCTTTATGGCTACCGTCGTCAAGTTGGATACTTCTGATTCAAATTCATCATCTGTTTCGTCCTTTGATAGACGAATCATGTCACCCCCCGACCCCATCAAGACACGCGAACATCCCTGCAAGCAAACTAAGAACAATCTCTCGATGGTCCCAAGATCCATCACTAGTTCTCGAGAGACATAATAAATACATCACGCATGCGGAAGCGTTACTAACATAAATCCCCGTACAATATATAAAGATTAAGTGGGACCTAGATAGCTCAATGACATTCATACATCATATCGTACTGTTCATACAAATACCAACTACCAAGATCCACTAGACAACAGGGCGACGGGGTAAGCATGTCAAAGGAAACATCCACAAAATTCATCAGGAGCGGGGTTTGGTCGCCAGTCAAAAGATCAGGTCCCCAACTGGAGTCGCCTAGGAAGAACTGCTAAAATCTCCTATGTCCTCAGTCTCTTTCGCCGGCTCGTACTCGGAGAAGGTCTCGGACGGGACCTCAATGGAGTCTTCCATGGTTGCCTCCTACGATGGCTGAACAAGGTCCCCCTCGGACGCGTCTAGGATTATAACTTTCGTCTCCTGCTGCTCTGTGGACTACAAGGTCGGGGTCTGCTCTGGCCCATTCCTAGACCCTACTACTGACCCCTTAGACAACTCATACTCTACTGCAGTCTGGCACCAATCGGTATGACACCCTGAGGTACCTCGTGGGGCTTCAGCGGTCCTATCTGTGCATCCCCTTCCTTCTTGAACCATGCCTCGAATCTATGAGACTTTCACTCTAGCTTACCCTTGTCAACCCATACGACAGTACATTTCCTCACATATACACTCCTCTGCTTATCCGGGAACTCATTAAAATACGCCATCATCTCTTTTGGGTCTCCAAAATTTATTGGCCACATAGCTATGGCCTAGGATCTGTAAAGTAAATGGTTCCCCAAAAGGGGTGAGATACACATCTCAGTAAGAAAAACCTAACCCCAGGTCAGGTTGACAGTCCACTCAAGTAGCCGTACCCCACTCTAATTTCAAACTTAGAAATAGGCAGGCATATAAGGCACGAATCAATAAACAACAATATACAAGAGACAAACATGCAAATATGACGACATGCCACACTCAGATGCACATGCACTCTCAGCCTGTCCTTTCGCCACATCCATCAATCCTCACCTACCTCAATCTCTAGCCCGCGAACTAGTCTTCTCAGGCTCGATCCGCGTAAACGCATCTGACCGTCATCGGTGACCCGCGTAAACGCATCAGGTCCCGATGAATCTCCAGGCAAAGCTCATTAACTCATACTCCGTCCTGCGAATAGTTCGACCAAGACAGTGGCTATCTCAACCCACAATCTCGTCGCATCAGGGTGCCACACAACCCTAACTTCTCCCCCGCAATCCTGTCACATTAGGGTATCTACTTTTGCTCTCCGTCTCATACGCCTCAGGGCCTTGCCATGCCATGTTTATGTCATATCATCTTAAGTCGGTCTATATGCACATAATGGGTGCAACTCATGCACGATTCGAACACTCATGGCATACAAAGCAATTCATATAATGCCTAGACATGGCCAACGACTCAAGCATAGACAATGTCACATACATACGTCCTATAACATTTTAGGACCTAATATAAGCTATCCCCATTGAAATTTCCACATGAATCAATTCAATTAAACCTCGACTCACCCAATTAAGTCCAATCCCCCTAACCTAGGTTTAGAAATTCCCTTACCTTAGCTTGACAACATAAATTTCTCCTTCTTGAAGTCTTTAGGTTTCAGCCAACCAATGTCCACACCTGGACTTATCGCGCAACCTAGAATTTCAACCAATTCGTCAAACTTTCGTACCCAAATCCTCAATCCATCAATCTCAATCATCTATAACTTAACCCTCAACACCTCATCACATCTTAAATATCAATTTACAGCTCAAAATCATCATCCACAGCCCTCAACAGAATCGGTTTGGCCCGGTACAGAACCGGTCCCACTTGATTTTGTGCTAGCCGGGTCTAGCCAGTCTTAATCTACTCCAAACCCAACATTTATATATTATTGTACCTCTTAGAATGTCTACCTAAGGGTTTGGGAGGCTCACCATGAGTTTCGAGTCAAATGGCCGTCGAATTCCCGTTGAAACTCACCGGAACGCCCAAGGTCAGATTACCGACAGATTTTGGACAAAATGTACAACGCTGGTTCATGATCAAAACCTTATCAAATCAAGCTCCAATTTTTACCACATAATCCTACACATCTCTACTAGATCTTCACAAAATTTGAGCCCCAAATTCCAAAATTTCGACCATCAAAAGGGTTGAGAACCAGACCTACCTCAGATTGAGTCCTATCTGTCGGCTCTCGGGAGAATCTCTGCTCGGGACTCCTCCGTGCTTCAATCGACCTGATTCTTGTTTGCGGATATCGGCAAGACATAGAACTTCATCGGTGTGGTTGGCCGATGGTCGGTTGGTGGCCGGAAGGGTCGATTGTGGGCGGCGAACGGGAGGCTTCGGTCTGGTCGGGCGGCGATCAGAATGAAGGAGAAGGAAGAAGATGATGTTTAGTGATTGAGAGGGTGGTTCGGCCAAATGGGGGTGAGGAGAGAGAGAAGAGAAAGAGAGTTTGGCTATATCCAATTTTGATCAAAGGGTTTGATTGTTAGGTGAGCATAAAGTATGATATGACCACACTTCCTAATCTCTTGACACTCGGCATGTTGTCTTCTCAAGAGGATCTAATGGCTCTCCTCAAATCTTCTTTTTCGGCAGCCATGGGTGGGTTATAAGACCAATTTTCCCTTCTCCAATTGTAAAGGCAAGGTTCTAAGCTTGAGGGGCAAAACGGTCATTTTACCCCTGACTTTTAGAACGTCATTTTTCTCGCTCCGAAATTCATCGATAGGGTGACAACCAATCCAAATAATGTTAGAATTCTTGATTTTTCATTTGAAACTTTTCAGGACTCGTTTCTGATAGTTTTCTCTATCATACGTGATTCCAGCCTATCCCGAACCGACGGACAGCTTTTGCAGACATTACGCGTATCGACCCCGTGATTCATATCACGTGTAGGACTCGTCAATTTGTGACGGCTTTGGTTGTCATGTAATTGTGAGGGTTTATCACTAGTCCCTATGGTCTCGATCGTCATAGTCCAATTTAAGATAATTTTGCAAATCATACGCTGGTTAAGCGGCATCACCCGTGCTCCAATCGTGTGACACTCGCATGGTAATCCTTAATCGTTCTTAGCTCGGCCTATTAGCGGTTCTAAATATCCCCTCGACAATCTTTATAGTCAAAGCGTCATTTTTTATCCGAGTCGCCTAGGTCCACATACCTTATCTCATGTTAGCCTTTCCCCTTGGGTCAGCTTACTCAAATTGATCAGATTTGGGTGAAATACAACTAAAACACATCACTTGATATATATAAACTTCTCATTACAGAGTCTGAAGTTGATTGGAAATCAGAATGTCACAAATCACAACAAGTTTAACCGAACAATCATCTTCTTGGCCTAGGTTGTCAAGATGATCAAGTTTGATCACCGCGATCGTAAGAGTTCTGACCATTGCACAGTATTGTCAAAGTCTTTTGAGAAATATTCATATTCCAACTAGTGATGTCCGTCAGCAACACTTGATTTCGTTGAAGTTACAAAATTAAGTTGCTTTCTCACTTCTTTGAATAGTTTGGTTAAGCTTTGTCACTACGCTCTTAATTTCTCCATCCTAACATATTGCTCGGTGTAGAGTGTGCCATTTGTCATCTAAGAATGGTTGCATGTCGCTAATCGAAGTGACACATCTTCTATCTCCCATGAGAGATCATTTACTTGCTTTTCAATGCGCAAGAAATGTTCTGACATCACTTAACTGAGTGAGTGACGATTCATATTCTCCTAAAAGAGACTCAGTCACATCTTCCATGACCTCTAGTTGAATAGGATCATCCAGACCCCCATCCATCGGGTATAATATCCTCTATTTTTTGAAAGAAACTTGAAGGAACAGAGTACTTCACTTTAAAGTTGTATCCTCTAGAATTTTCGCTCAAATTACCTATAGCTTCGCCCTTTCTGGTGCTTCAGTCATAAATCTGTGATCAGCTAGACTTCGTTTGGTGGCTCCAGATCGTCTTTGTCGAGTTCTTCCTTTGGTTTGGTAATCAATTCAACGTCACCTAACAAACTCTCATGAGAAACACTCCATGTATTTCCTTGCTTGGTCTCAATCACGAATTGATTCCAACTCAAGTTTACGGAGGCAAGGGTTCTCTCGAATGACTCATCCGTAGCGTCCGCGTTTATCCCCAGACTCATCATCTTGGCAAAACATAGCTTTTCCTTTCAATTGACACGTCCCCTTCCTGTGGGTATGAGGATGCTATAGTCAGGATGTCAGTCAGCCTAGCGACATTCACCTTTAGGCCTAGACGGCTTTCTTCCTCGTCGTCGAGAATCATCCCAACCACTTGGTGGTTGGAAAGAGGGTTCTCTTGTATATTCGGGGCCACATTGTCAAATTTCAGGATTTGATTGTCGATAAGAGCTTGCACCTTCAGCTTGAGAATACAACAATTGTCTACATTATGTCCCTTTTCGCCTATATGATAAGTGCAAGTTTGGCTATCATCAAAACCAGGGTACCTCGCTGGATTTGCTATGGGAGGCTCTTTTGCAACTAGATGTCATTCCAATAACATCGGGAGCAATTTAGACAACGGTCTTGGGAGTTGTGAAAATTGCTTATGTGGTTTCTTCTTTGTTTCCTACCTCTTTGGCGTCGACTAGGATGGTCCTTCCTTGACCTGATTATAGTTAGCAAATTGCTTGGGCCTAGACAAATTTGGCACAAAAACTATGTCAAGTCCAGTTTCTCTCTCTTTTCTTGAGGGATACTGCCTTCTAACCGAAGCTTCTAGTGGCTTCCTTTCTCTTAAGGCTCATTCCAACCTTTCAGCTACTTTTATTAAGTGTGTAAAGGTTTGGCACTTAGAGGTGTTTAGCCTATCAAAGTATTCATATAGGAGTGCCCTCAAGAACAGATCGACCAGTTCGTCTTCAAGGATCGGCGATCTGACCTGAGTCGCCAAAGACTGCCACCTTTGGGCATATGTCTTGATCATCTTGTTCTTTCCTTTCATAATTGTAGTAAATCCTCCATTGTCGGAGCAGTCGCGGTGCTAAACTTATATTGGCGAAGGAAATCTTCAGCGAGATCTTTCCATCCATCATAGTCATCCAGGTCTAACTCAATAAACCAAGCTAAAATGGCACCGGCCAAACTTTCTTGGAATGTGTTCCAAGCAATGAAACATAGTTCTAAGTAGTGTGTCATCTTGCGTAAGCAATACTTGAGGTGAGCATGGGGATAGCCTGTCCCATTATACTTCCTTACAAAGTCGGGCTCTTTGTAATCCGAGAGAGTCTTCATCTTCGCAAAATGAGATATTTTGTCAAAACGGGCCAACTCATAGCCTTGGCTTCTTAAGCATTCTTCGATCTTAGCTATCCTCTTGGCCTCTGCTTCGGTTTTTACTGCCAATTTTCTCCTTTCTTCCTTTTCAAGGTTGATGATAATAGGGGGTGTCTTCAGCCAAGAGTAAACATTTGGCGCTTGATTATATTCCAAAACACGCTGGACATCTTTAGCTGGTTCTTTATCAGCCATATTAGGCATCAGGGGATGACTAGCGTCATTCGGGCTTGGCATTACTGTTTGTCTGACCTGAGAGGCTTATAGCATAGCCCTGATCACAGCCATTATAGTAGCCATGCTAGTCACCTGAGTTTCCAATATACCAACTCGTGGAGTTAGCTCTTGCTATTCCATTATTGTTTTGAGTCGAGTACGTAAACGATGTTTAAGCATTTCCGTGATTGAAGAACACCTGATTAAATAGCAATATGAAAGTAAATATCCTATTAAGAAGAACATCGAAAGTACTGAATCCTTTCAATTGTATGTTTTCTGCTGATTAATAGAAAAAAGGGCTACCACATAAGCCTTAGCCTCATTTGGGTAGTTCTTTCAATCATTTATCCAGAGAACAAATGAATTAAAAGAAACGTAACCCATGGCGATAGTTTTTTTATGCATAGAAGAAATATGTCTTCATATGCACATGCATAAAAAATCAATGTTTATTACAATTTTGCGTTCAAATGTCAAGTTATCATAATGTTTAGACATTCTAAGCTTGACAGAGCCATCTTATCCAAGTCTGGGGTGCTTGGGACCTAAGAAGTCCTCCATACCCGACTAATGATCAAATTCATCAGTTTGGGACTCTTCATATTCACTTTGTGCTGGTGATCCCATATCTTCGAGTATATACGGCTCCACTCCGGGTACATACGACACAATGTACTCTGGCACATACGGCTCCACAAAGTTGCGCCGATCATCTGAAAATGTCAGATGTAATCAATAGAAGCTCTATGTATATCCATTTCTGTAGTGATGCCATTTGGCCATTCTACATCTTCGGTCTAGGATTCTTTCAAAGAATGTATGATGAATTTCACCTTGACTTCGAATTGCTTCTTCTTTTCCCTTGTGAGAATTTCTTTTGGCATGTCAAATGAGAAGACACTTGGTCGTGATAGTGAAGGGATCTCTTGTAATGCCCCAAATTGTCTGATAACCATTTTTCAAGTAATACGCAGTAGTACCTATGAATCCTAACAATGGGACTAGATCTCCATCATTATATGTAAGTCTGACTTTATCTAGTGTTGTCAATCTGAGCTGCCATTGAAGTTGTTCTAGCTTTAGAGTCCTAAGGAATTCCATCCATTCTTTAAAATTGAACCTTGGGATTCGCGTAGGAGCTTTGATAAAAGTCTTACGAGGATGGCTATCAGAGTTAATCTCAGTGAGACCCATACGGATGTGGAATTGTTTAGTATGGGAAGTAAACCATAGGTATATGAGACCACTAGAGGCTCTAAAGATTCTCTTCTTACTTTTTCTAAAATGGTTTAGAGAGAGGAAGGTTTCGGCAACGATAAGGTTCGAATAATTTCACCCGTAACAGACTTGTTTAATCATTATGGCCATGATAAGATCAAAGGTAATAGATGAGATGGGAAATAATACAAAGCTAAAGAATGCTAAAACAAAGGCTCTACCAGATTTAGTTCCTTTACTAGCAAGAAGGTCGGGAAATCTATTCGGAAGAAAGGAGGACACCCGTCCGGATTTGCTTTTGGTTTCTACTTCTATCTCAACCAAGCTTGTATCGAGGAATTCAGTCAGTTGGCTAAGAGGTTCGAGTCCTATTAGGGGTCGAACTAGGAGATAGTTGAACTCAACTCCAATGGCGGCACTATACTCCTCCAATGTATGAGTAATCTACAATCCCTCCATGCAAAATGTAGTTGTGGTGGGGTCCCAATAACGCCTCATAGCTTGGATAAAGGTAGGTGAGTACTCAAATTTTAGTAGGTCCAACAGATAACCTAATCGCAATCTGACATACGTCTGACTGGCCTTACCCATGCTATCCCACTAGACTTGAAGCTCATATTGAGGAATTTTGAACACTTGAATGTCGTCTTTCCCCATCAAGTCTAAAATATGCAGGTAATTTTGAAAAATCAATCGCTATAAGTTACTCTAAAATGTGAGTATGCGAATATCATGAAATATGCAAGAACCAATTCAATTATATATTTCAATTAGTGAAATAAAAATTAGACTTCCCATTAGGTCTAAAGACCCAACACGAGGTCTAATTTAAATTTCGAATAAGTGAAGCATGCTATTGATCTAGGTCATCGTCGTGATTAAAGAAAATAACAATGTCGCATTTCATTGGTCAAAACATCAAATTGATCAAAGAAATACAAAGAAAAAAAATTCTTATTACGTGAAAATTCATTAGGGGAGAGACGAATCGCCAAGTGCGAACTTCGAATAGAGGTACCTAATAGTCTTATTCTTCAAACAAGAAAACCATAAAAGACCAATAGAATGCGGGGTCTACACTACCCAAGTCTTAACATCCCTAGGGACTAGTTCTCCTCAGGAGGGTAGTCAATCGGAATCTCCTTGAGGTGGCTCAATTCTTCTGGCCATTCTTTGGTCTAAGATATGATCACTTCAAGGACTTTTCAGCCTCCTTAGACTCGTTCCTTTGAGGATAATGCACTTTGGTTTGGTCTTGGTGGCATGGCGTCTCCACTTTTCCCAAAAAGTCAATATTGGTCTATTTTCCTTAGCTTGGCGCTCAGCCTTTTGGTGAGCGTACGCTTAGCCAGGCGGTTGTGATATTGTCCTTTCATCTCCATATAATCCTTGAACATTTCATCGGATTGTCGCTTGAATTTGAGGTTATCAATGTAGTAGCAGGTCTGACAATCTTTAGCGTATCCTAACTTGCGTCCAGTCAACTTGCGGCCGTGCACGAATCTTGTAAAGTGTAGCTTCGTGTTCGGCCTAGGGCAAGTTACCTTTCTTAGGGGCTCGAAGGTCTCCAACTCAGATGAACACTTAGGAAATAGAGACATCTTATCCCTATCATCGTTATTTTAATCAGTCACTCGGATGATTCCAATGCATGTTATGCATGTAGATGTAAATGAAATGTAACATATGAATATATCATAAAATGGGCTTAAGATACACTAAGTGGTGAATTCCTTACTAACCCCAAAATCCAGGGAATGTCGGACATTCCCTTGTAACCATGAGCAGTTTTAGGTATACCAACCATCCAGAGGCATGCGCATGAGATAAGTAGGAGGCATACTCTATAAACCGAAAATCAGGTGAGGAACCTATAGCTCAGGCTCTCACGATCCAAATATGACAGATTTTCCCTAAGAGTACCCACTCAAGAGGGCTAGATATCACCAATTTAGATTGTGAGCGGGAACGAATACGAAAGTCTCAAATGCCATCAAATACAAGATCCTTTCGCATCCTTTCCCTATCTAAGGTAACCTAAAAGTGATTGCAGTCGAGGTTTGACCAATTGTCACGCCCCGAACTTGTTAGGCACGCAAAATCCCACCAGGGCCGTCTCATCTTTCGATGGTACCTAGGATCCGTCGGCCAATAATTAATAACTTCTAAATGATACAAACATGTGGAAGCGATGAAACTTTTCCATTCAATTCAACCTTAAGATGACTCAGGACATAGGGTACGTCTTCTTATAAACACCGACTATAGGTTCAGAGGATACAACTCTAACTTTAAGATAACATGAAATCTCTAAATTCACTAAAGTATAAATACATTTCATATAATTACTTCTTCAAACACCGATCATTGTCAAGCTCGGATTTCCATCGCCTGAAACTTGAAAAAGTTAGTCCCACGACAGGGTGAGATATACATCTCAGTCAGGTAGGTCCTAACTGTCACACCCTGAATCCGTCGAGCACGCAAACATCCCTGCAAGCAAACGACACATCTCTCGAGATCTCAAGATCCAGATTTACAAGTCGAGAGATAATATATAAACATAAGCATGCGGAAGCGATACTTAAATAATCCCCGTATAGAATATTAGTTAAGTGGGACTTGGATAGCATAATAATTATCATACATCATAACTAACAGTTCATACAACTCTGACCACTACAGTCTGCTAATAAACTGGGCGACGAGGTAGTACGCAAAAAGAGTCCCTCATGATACCCTAAAGGACAGGATCGGGTCGCCTCCAAAAGATCGAGTCAATGAACTATATCTCCTAGGATGAGCTGCTGGAGTCCCCGAAATCCTCTGCGTCCTCGATTGGCTCATATTTAGAGAATATCTCGGATGGAACCTCGATGGAATCCTCCAAGGTCTCCTTGCGTGACGGCTTCGCCAAGTCCTCCTCGGTCGCCTCCAAGACTATGACCTCGTCCTCCTCGACGATGAAGTCCAGCGTTAGGGTCTTCTCCAGCCCATTCCTAGAGTCAATTACGGACTCCTCTGGTAACTCCTGCTCTCCAGCGGTCTAGCACCAGTCAGGTATAACTCCTCGGGGTATCTCATAGGGCTTCAGCGGCTCAATCTGCTCATCCCCGACCCTCTTAAACCATGCCTCAAACCTATGAGGCTTTCAATCAGGGCTACCCTCGTCGACCCATACGACTGTGCACTTCCTCACATAAATGTTCCACTAACTATCCGAGAACTTATCAAAATACGCCGTCATTTCTTTAGGGTCCCCAAAACGTATATGCCACATCTCTAAAGTCTAGAATCTGTAAAAATAATGGTCCCCAAAAGAGGTGATATACACATCTCAGTAAAAGAACCCTAACCCTAGGTCAGGTCGATAGTCCACTCAGGTAGTCGTACCCCTCAATAATTTCAAGCTCATAAACACACGGGCATATCAGGCGTAAATCAATAAAACAACAACATACAGATGACAGGCATGCAATGATGACCTCATGTCTCACTTAGATGATCATGCACACCCGTCCTGCCACTTCACCACATTCACCAATCCCCGCCTGCCTCAATCTCTAGCCTATGATAAATCGCATCAAGCTCGGTCAGCGTAAACACATCAGACCGTCATCGGCAACCCGCGTAAACGCATCAGGTTCCGATGAATCTCCAGGCTAATCTTATCATCTCATCCTCTGTCCCGCGAATAGTTCGCATCAGGACCGTGGCCATCTCAACCCCGCGATCTTGTCGCATTAGGGCGCCACATTACATCATCTCCACCCCGCGATCTCGTCGTATCAGGGTATCCACCTCCCGTCCATCGTCTCATACACCTCAGGGCCTCGCCATGTCATGCTCATGCCATGATTTTAATTCAATTTCACAATTCAAATAACAGGTGCAAGTCATGCACAGTTCAAAAACTTATGGCATGCAAGGCAATCAAATGACATACAAACATGGCGGATGATTCAAGCATGAACAATAGCATACATAATCCTCCTATAGCCACTTAGGATATATCAAGAGCCATCCTTTAGAAAATCCTCATAAATCGATCGAACTAAACCTCGACTCACCCAATTGAGTCCAATCTCCCTATCCTAGGTTTAGAACTCCCTTACCTTGGGTTTAATATCACAATAATTCCTTCTTGCGAGCCTTGAAGTCTCGGTCAAACCAACTCAAGGGTTAATTCACCGCGTACCTAGAATATTCAACGAATCCGTCAATTTTCCATATCCAATTCCTCAATCCGTTAACCCCAATCGTCCATAATATAACCCTTATCATTTCATCATGTCTTAAACATCAATTTGCAACTCAAAATCACCATCCTCAGCCCTCAACAGATTCGGTTTGCCGGGAACCGAACCAGTCCTCCTCAGTTCTGTGCAAACCGAACACAATCGGTCTTCAATCTACTCCTAAATTCATCATTTAAATACTATCCTACCTCTTAACATATTTATCTAAGGTTTTAGGGGTCTCACCAAAGATTTAAAGTCGATTGGTAGCCGGGAACTCGTCGGACGTCGCCGGTTCTTCCCAAGTCAGAATCCGACAGTTTCTGTGCAATAATTACAAGATCGATTCATGGTCAAAACTTTATCAAATTGAGCCCCAATTTTTATCAAAGATTCCTACACGTCTCTTCTAGATCTCCACACAATTTGACTCCAAAATTCTAAGATTTCGGCCTTCAAAAGGACTAGGAACCAGACCTACCTCAGATTGGCTCTAATTCTGTCGGCTCTCGGGAGAATCCTTGGCCGGAATCCCTGGGTGCTCCAAATGGCTCGATTCTTATTCGAGGAGGTTGACAAGATGTGGATCTATGCTAATGTGGTCAGCCGGCGATCAGATGGTGGCCTGAGATGGCCGTCAGAATTGCCGAACAGCGAGGCTCGGTTCTGGTCGGCGGTCGGCAGATTGGAGGAAGAAGAAGAAGTGGATTTTCGGTGGCTTTGTGGGGTGTGGCCAGCTAAATGAGTGAGGAGAGAGAGAGTGTGATGTATATTCAAGTCCATGGTCAAAGCTTGAATGGTAGGTGGCCAAAAGGTGGACATGACTTCTCTTTTGCCTATCCATTGACACATGTCCATTAGTCATTCCAAGGTGATCCAATGGTCCTCCTTTCTTCTTGAATTTTGGCAGCCTTGAGGTGGGGCAAGGACCAATTTTCCATTCTTGAATTGTATAGGTAAGGTTCTAGGCTTGAGGGGCAAAACGGTCATTTTACCCCCGTGTGGGCTTCAAAGGACCCGTGGTATCCTCGCCAACCCCACAAAACTATGCCTCGAAATGATGTGACTGCCATCCTTCTCCTCTCTCGTCAACCCACACTGTAGTACGTTTCCTAATATAGACAGTTCCGCGACCGTTCGGAAACTCGTCAAAATAGGCGGTCATCTCCTTGGGATCGCCTAGACAGACTGGGAACATGCTTCAGGGCTTGGGATCTGAAAAAGGTAAGTTTCACGACGGGGTGAGATTTACATTTCAGTAAGCTAACTCCTAAACCTTGACTAGACCATCAGTACACCCAGATACAACTTTAAACAATAACCAATAGTACACAAAGAAAAAGCATATAATGTCCAAACCTCGTAATGCAACCTTAGATAGGCATATAATTCACAACTCAAGGCATGCACGAAGACATATGTCACGCCCCGCACCCTGGGCAAGAGCGCGACTCCCTACAAGCGAACTCTCGAGTCCCAAGATTTAGTTATCGAGAGATGCACGATAAAAGAAGCATGCGAAAGTGGTATCATATACTCCTCTGTACAAACATCCATAGGAACCTGGATAGCGAGAACATAACATATATACATAACATTTCAAGAGTTCGTACAAAAGCGTAGGAGAACTAGTCTTATAGATGGGTCAGGGTAACGGTACTGCGTCAAAAGACATCCATAACAAGTCTTCAAGAGAAACTGGCCTACGAGACCTTCATTAAAAGAAAATTATAGCAAGTTAGAAACCACTAAGTTGAACTGCTGGAGTCGTCAGTCTCCTCGACATCCTCGATAGGCTCGTACTTCGAGAAAGTCTCATAGTATACCTCTACGGTATCCTCCATCGTCTCATCCTCTGGTTGCTCCACCAGATTACCCTCTAAGGCTTTGATCTCAATCACTTCAACGGTGTCTTCCAAGGCTGGGATCCTCTCGAGAATGTTTCTCGAACCAGCTATAGATCCCTCAACCTCCACAGAATCCCGAGTGGGATGACACCAACTGGGAATAACCCTACGGAGTACCTCAGTGGACTTTGGTGGTCTAGTAATAACCTCGCCTACCCTACGAAACCAAGCCTCAAACTTATGAGGCTTTGAGTCCTTTTCACCTTCATCAACCCAAACTACTGTACACTTTCTAACGTACATAGTTCCCCGTCCGTTCAAGAACTCGTCAAAATATGCAGTCATCTCTTTCGGGTCACCTAGTCTGGTCGGCAGCATCCTCACGATCTAGGATCTGAAAATGGGGTCCCGCAACGGGGTGAGATTCATATCTTAGTAAGATAAGTCCTAACTTTAGGTCAGGTTGATCGTACACTCAAATGGATGCAAACAATGAACAAGAATATGCACTCAGCAATATAATGCACTCATTAGTCAATATGCCACGGAGTTGCAAGCGTTCATCAACCACACGGTAATAACATCATATCATATCAATTAAGTCAGGCATGACGATATTAAATCAAGTCACAAATTCCACCCTTCCGACTTCCTCATGGTTCTCGCCCGTGTTTAGAACGTTTCAGGCTCGATCCGTGTAATCACGCCTCAGACCATCCAATTGACAAACCCGCGTAAACACATCAGGTGTTCAATTTCATTCAAAGCCTGTATTGACACATATCAAATTCCATCCGCGTCTTAATGCATCAGAATATTGGCCATTTCAAACCTGCGTCTCAAAGTATCATGGTACCAACCGTCACAACCCTGCGACACAACGCCTCAGGGTATCACAAATCCTCATGCATGCCAGATATCATTTCAAATCAAACTTCATGATTAAGCACAAGCTCACAGATCTAGCTAGATATCTATGGCATGCAAGGCAATCAATTTTATCACTCACACAAGGCAATCAATTCATGGCATATGTATTAAGCAAGCATTCAAGCAATCATCCATCCACCATGATGAACATTGGACAATTATGCCATAACTCACGAAAACTAACTCAATCCGCACCCAAATCACCTAGTCGAGTCCAATCCTCCTAGCTAAGGTTTAGGAACTCCTTACCTTGTGCTAAAATTGACAAAAATCCTCCTCTAAGCACTTCAAAGGTTCAGCCCCAAAGAGTCCAAAACAGGGCAGCTTTGTACCTAAGCGGATTCCATCCATTTCGTCAATATTTCTTCGTCCAATCATCGAACCATCAAGTATAAACCTTAATAACACATCCATCGAAATTCTGTAACCCTATGCCTCAAGGCCCAAAACCATTTTGTTAGCCTCGTTAAGTAAACTAATATTGACATATGGATAATCATTATCCATCCTACCTTCTCAAATAGTTAAAGACACCCTACTTTGGCAGACTCATCTTTTGACGATTCAAGAATTGATAGGTGTATGATTGGAAAGACATTGTTTTATTACTTAATTTTGTCAGGTACTTTCACAGTATTTTATACAGTGATGAATGTATGCATGTTATGAATATAATCACTTATCAAAACAAAAGTATAACAATTATATTGAGAACGACCAATCCATGTAGGGGTCAAGAGGGTCAAAGGGGCAACACTCCTCGCGGGGTCAAGGGGCAGAGCCCTTTACAGTGGTCTACTTATACTGACCCCGCTAGGGCAAACGATTTCAACTAAATCGTCCCTAAGGTCGTTCATGTTTTGTTCTTTCTCAGAACTCTAAACAGAATTTGTAATTCTTTCTTAATAGAACGTCTCTGGATCAATCACATTAATCCACATCATTATAGCAATTCAAGTTTGTTTCAATGTGAGATTACTCGAATTGATCATTTCAATTCATATTCTCAATTCATCTAACCCTAATTAAGAATCACTCTAGGCATACTTCACATGCATCGACAATTGGGGTTTTTTCTATTCAATTTCGATATAACACAAGCAGCTCTGATACCACTGAAGGGTTTCCTAGATTCATAAAACGCAGCAGAACAAAACCCTAAACAAGATTCATGTGTATATCGAAATCAAAATAGTTTCAAGATGTGACGGTCAGTTGTGTTTAGATTAGCGCTTCAAGTGTTGCGCCTTTACCAGTATCCATACACACGAACTGAGTTCTACAACAATCCAAGTGCTAGCTTTCAAATCTTGGAATGTCTCTCGCAATCGCCTGAATAGAGAACTGTTCTCCGTTTTTCTCCTTTGGGATTAAAAAAAATGACACATAATTTTAGGCGTCTCTAGGGTTATTACTCGTAACCCTACACTTCACTTTTTGGGCCGCACGACGTAACGGCTTGGGTCCACGACTTCCTCTAAACCGTCCATTCAATCGTGCGTTTAATTATTATCTCATAACGTGCACGATTACATAGATATTCGTAATAGGATAATAAATAAAGCTCTACTTCTTAAGTAGTCAAGGCGTAGAGAAAATATTAAATCAGTTTGTTATTGTGTGTGACCCTGTAGGTTCACTAGACATTAGCAGTGTGCCAAAAACTCTTTTAACCCACAAGTCATAAGCGGTCTCTAGCAAGACATTATGACTACCGAAGTATAGTGAATGTCGATTTTCCAACACAATCTAATCCACAACTAATGTTAGAGTATCAATCTTAATTAGTTCTTAGGGCAGACCACTAACAGTATCTCACCTTCAAGCACATTTGCATAAAACTAGGTTAGAAAATCAATCAACTTTTTAATTGGCTGAAGTCCTCTAAAATTCCCAACCAGAGATTCTGATTTGGAATAAGTCCTAGTGAAGTCGCTTGTTTATCGCGACCCTCCTTTCGTCGTCGAGATAGAAGGAGAGCGAGGCAGAGGGCTAATAGTCGTCCGGTCTAGTTGGACGCGGGCCTCTTTCAAGGCCCATTACCCAAATTGCAATGGAGGTATACGTAGTCGACTTTCAGTGTGGTCTAGTAACAATGACATGTGTACATGCCAATGAGTCACCACTAATCGTTTCGTAGAGGGTACGACTGAAAATCATGTCAAATGGTTGGGAGCTTTTATTCGATTCTGCGAGAATCAGAGAAACGAGATCGGGGATTTAGTTACGCCGACTATCAGATTTAGCACCCTTTTAGTACCTAAGTTGATTGAATTATCTAACATAAGATTTCATGCAGATGAATAGGGTATGAACGCTAAATCTAGGAGCACAAGCAAATATGAGTGACTACTATAGCATTCACAATCGATAAAAAAAATGTGCTCAAATCTAGGATCTAGGACATGAGGATAAATCATATGAATATAATATGGCATCCCTAGTAAGGCCTATTGGCCTAGAGAAGTATCAATCACAGCTCATGGGTGATTTGGACATGATTTGCTCATGTGGAGAAAAATCGTCATTTTAGAAGAAATTTAGAGTAAAAAATGGTCAAAGATAAGATTGGTCACCCAGCTGATTGATTTCCCATTTTTCAACATTTTTTATTATTTTTTTGAAATTTTTAAGGCGATTTACCCTTTGAGGGGTAAAATTGTTATCTCAGAAAAAGAAAACGACACTTGAAAATCCCAAACATTAAGATTTAGTCATTTATCTGACCAAATCCTAATTTTGAGCAATTTTCACGACTCATTGAAATGGGAAAGACGATTTACCTTTAAGGGGTAAAATTATCTTTTCATGAAAAAGACAAAATTCAAAAACCTAAGCAGAAGGATTGGCCATTTGACTGACCCTAATCCTAATCTAGGTATTTTCAACCCATCTCAGATACAAAGCGGCAGCAATTTACCCATAAAGGGTATAATCATCAAACTCAATAAGAAAAGATAAGAAATTTCAAAAGTAGGATTGACCAATTGTTTGTGGTCATTTCTCAATTTTCAGGTATTTCTATATCTTTTGGAATTTGCAGGAGTATCTGGAAAATTTCTACAATTTTTTTTTTTATTTTTCTGAAATTTTCTAGGATTTTTTTTTATTTTTTAGAACTTTTCCTATTTTTAAAACAATTTTTTATTTCCTAATTTTTTATTATTCGGACTAGTCTAAATCGGCCCACGCGAACCGGACCCTCGGTCCGATCGCCCACCTAACTTGATTTGACTGAAATGACGACATATGCCTATTTGAGAAACGGCGTCATACATTAAAGATAAAAATGACACCGCATCTACCTATACCTTAAACAACGTCTCTCACCAACTATCTTATACGATACCGTTTTCGTTCATTATTATTATTTATTTACAAAAAAATTATTTTTTATTTAATCGATTATCTGAAAATCGTATTTACTGATTAGACGGTTCAGATGCCTCCACGTGGCACACTCTAGGCCGTCCGATCTTGTAATAGTATCGTATAATCGATTACCGGTTTCAGACGCGATGTGCCACGTGTCACAACACATGGCACCACGTGTCACGCCCCGCGCCCTCGTGCGCAAATGCGTAACTCCTTTCACTGTACTCTCGAGGCCCAGGACTTACTTGTCGAGAGATGCATAATGTAGACAAGCATGCGAAAATGAAAATAAACAACCCCTCTGTACACAAATCGAGAGAACTTGGATAACGAGAACTTAAATATATACACCATCATGAGTTCATACAAAAGCATAGGTAAGCTAAGCCTGTTGACGGATCGGGGCGAATGGGGCTCAATCAAAAGACAATAAAAAATATAAGTCTCCCGAAAGATTAAGGCCAACAAGAGCCACCAACGAAAGGCTACTAAGTAAAGTCAAGAAACCCCTAGGTCGAACATCTAGATCCATCTGTCTCGTCCGCATCCTTGTCTGGTTCATAGTCCGTGAAGGTCTCAGAACTCACCTCCACTAAGTCATCCATCATGGCATCCTCTAGCTCATCCTCAAAGGCGTCGATCTCTATCACCTCGTCAGTATCATCCAAGGTAGGGGTCTTCTCAGGTACATTTCGCAATCCAACTACTGATATCTTTACCTCCACTGAATCTCGAGTAGGATGACACAGCTATGTATGACTCCTCGAGGTACCTCGGTTACTTTACAGAACCAGGCCTCGAACCTTTGCGGTTTTCAGTCCTTACCTCCCTCGTCAATCCAAACAACTGTACACTTCCTCACATAAACGGTACCCCAACTGTTAGGAAACTCATCAAAATAGGCGATCATCTCTTTCAGATCGCCTAAACATGTCGATAGCATCTTCAGGTTTAGGGTTTGAAAAAGTGAGGTCCGAAAAAATGAGGTCCCACGACGAGATGAGATTTACATCTCAGTAAGTTAAGTCCTAACTCTAGGTTAGGTTGACAGTACATCCAGATGAATGCAAACAATGAACAAGAACACAATTATCAATATAAGGCAAACATCAGTCATAAAAAGCCATATAGAAACAAATGGTTGATAATCATGCGAGCATGTCAACATAACTTACAACTCAAGTCAAGCACGGAAACACAAGGATAAGTCGTACATTCCATCCTCCAGAATTTTCTCATAATTCTCGCCCGTGTCAAAACGCCTTAGGCTTGGTCCACGTCATTACGCCTCAGACCATTATAAACATGAACCTGCGTTAAATGCCTCAGGTTTTCAATGCCATCCAAGGCCTGTGTCAACACATGTAAAATCTCATCCCGCGTCTTAACGCATTAAGAAATTAGCCATCACAACCCCGTGTCTCGACGCATCAGGGTGCCAAGAGTTTTCAAGCATGTCAAAATCCCCTCCATTTAAAGACTTCATGATCGAGTACAAGTTCATTCCTCGAGTTAAGAGTCTATAGTATGCGAGTCGAAAAAATTCATCACACACTGCATAACATTCGACATAAGTATGTGCATCAAGTAAGAACACACATATCACACCAAGCCACAAGTATTGTTATTAAGCAATTACACAGGAATCACACAAGAATTCATCCAATTTGAACCCAAATCATCAAGTAGAGGCCTATCATCTTAGCCAAGATTTAGGAACTCCTTACCTTAGACTTAATTCAGCAAAAAACTCCTTCCAAGCACACCAACAATTCGGTTCTAGTAGTCCAAGAACAAGCCAGCTGCACAACTTAAGGAAATCCATTCAATTCATCAATTTTATTGTCCAATTCATCAAACCACAGGGCATACACCTCAATAACATGTCAATTGACATGCTAGTACGCCTCAACAACGAAATTAGTACATGGTGACACCCCGAACAACCCTCAATAACTCGGATTGCTCAACCGAAACACGAGATTTTCGGTTCTGCTCGAAACCCAACTAATCAGCCAATAATTCATCCTTAAAATCTTAATTTATCACCTAATCTACTTGCTAACGTATAGTTATATGTGTAATAGAGCCTCACCAAAAATTGAAGGGTGAGTCGACATCTGGAAGTCCACGAGCAACCCCGGTTCTCTTACGCCTACCGCCGGTCAATTTCTGCTTGTCGGGAGCAACACCATTTCAACATCAAAACTCCATTAAAGTCTAACCAACTTGTTATCCAGCTCAGTATATCTAATTAATACATGTCTATAAAATATTGCCGAAAGTTTGAAGCAAAATGAGGTCCTACAGAGGCCGAACAAAGACTTATTTTATGCTGCGACTAAATCTGTCCGCTTTCAGGAAAATGGCTGGTCGGAACTCCACCAGTGTCCAATGGCCGAGCCACCACTTGGAGGTTGTCGGCAAGACACTGAGGAAGACGTTGGCGGCCGATGCGAGGTCAGGTGGTCGTCGGAGGCGGCTGTCAAAAACGGCGAAGGAGGCGGACAAAGCTGGTCGAGCAGCTTCGGTGAGGAAGAAGAGGAAGAACAAAGAAGAAGATGAAAAATGAAGAAAGGGAGTGAGTTTTTGGCTGAGCAAGGGAATAAGGAGGCTGCAAACCAATTTTGGGTGGTCAACAAGCAAGAATGATAGGTAAAAAGTTAAATAATTAATGTCATTCAACCATCCAATGACACTTGTCTCTATAGCCATCATTTTGATAATCCAATGGCTATTAATCACTCCCATTTTCAGTAGCCTTGGGGAGAAGTCAATGACCAAAATGCCCTCATTCATTTAATAAGACAAAGTCAAACCTTGAGGGGCAAAATAGTAATTTTGTTCTCGTCATCCGGAACGTCGTTTTTCCAATTCAAATTTTCTTCGATGAGGCGACGTCCAATTCGATTAAAATGTTGGAATTCTTGATTTTTCATTTTCCAATTTCGAGACTCGTCCTTGGGTCGTTCTCTAATAGATGAAATTTTCAGACTATCACGAACTAACGGGCTGCTTTTGCAGACATTACGCGTATCGACTCTGCGATTCTCATCACACTCAAGGCTCGTCAGTTCATGGCGATATTGATTGTCATGTAATTGCGATGGTCTATTACTAGTTTTGACGATCTCGATCATCATAGTTTGATTTAGGAAAATTTTGCAAATTATATGTTGGTTAAGCGGCATCACCTGCGCTCCAATCGTATAACGCTAGCAATGCATTCCTTAATCATTCTTAGATCGACCTTTAATGTTTCTAAATACCCCCTCAGCAATCCTTATGGTCAAAGTGTTATTTCCTATTTGAGTTCCCTAGGTCCACGTATATTGTATCTTGTTTAGCGTTAACCTTTTCCTTTTGGTCAGTTAACTCAAGATTAATCAGATCCGAGTGAGATACGACTAAAATACATCGTTAGATATATTTTCATTGATAAGTCTCAAAATGATAGGGAAACCAAAATGTCACACCATGCCAGTGCTACGTGATCGTTGACTAGAGTCAACGCTAGTCAAAGAAGACGATCGGCACCGGCTCCCTTCGCTAGCGCCTCGTCGAAAGCCCATATCTCACAACACAGACACCCAAACTTCGCGATTCCAACACCATTTGATTCAACTCGACCTCCTCTGAAACATATTCCAACCTCAACACAGCACAATCACATTTGGCTATGCTACCTAGTTCGATCAAAGCTACTCTCCGGCGACTACTCACTCTAGCCGTTCTACACGTCATGGAAGCAATCCAAAGCTTCAGGAAACATTGAATAGGTCTAAGAGGACTTACCTGGGGTCCGTGACGGCTCGATTTGGTCTAAATCGAGCCATTGACCTCACGGCCACTCGAGGAATGTTGGAGGTCAACACAAGAATTCATACGATGAAAATGCACAAAATTGACTCAAGAATGATCAGTACGACATAAAGAACAAATCGTAAGTCATAACATGCAGAATGAGTACCACAACTTAAGATGCCATGCAAGGCCGGGACTAAGCTTGAGAAGGAACCTCACTGTTTTTCGAGTTCTCAGACGAGTTCGTCGGGTTTGTTAGCTTCCTCAGGTTCTTAGAGAGCTAGAATAGCCGAGCGTCGTCCTCGATTTAGTCAAAAAATATCCAGCGAGCACATCACAAGATTCGACTATCCGAACCTTCAATGGCAACTCTCAAAGCTTTGGATCGCCTCTCTCTCTCTCTCTCTCTCTCTCTCTCTCTCTCTAGAGTCTTTGATAACAGAACGAGCCTTTCCTAAGCCAAAAATGCATGCCCCTCACTAAATTCCCCTTTTCAATCTTTGAGCATGCGGGGGAAGTAAGTCGGTGACTATTTGCACGTGCAGACACGTGCGAAATGGTCACCTGAGACAGGCCAATGTCGGAGACTCCATGACCATTTCATTTAGGTCTTTCGATGATTGCCATTTCGCTTCAATTTGGTCTAAATTTGGCATTGATTTAGGCACAGTCAGCAATGGCAGGAATGGCCCTCACCGACACGACTTCAGTGGACCCAGGTAGTCGGACCAGTCCCAATCGACACAGGACACGACGACCGACTATACACCTCCACCAATTTCATCAATTAACGTCAATAGGCCTGCCAATTTCATGATCAAAATTCACCTACAAAAATTAAAAAGGCGCAGGAGGAGGTAGTTGAACGAACTAGGTTTTCGATCGGGTTCGCGGGTCGGATCAAATTTGGCCCGCGGTGTGACATTTGATTTCCAATCAGTTTCAGACTCTGTAATGAGAAGTTTATATATATCAAGCGATGTATTTCAGTAGTATTCCGCTCAAATCTAATCAATTTGAGTAGACTGACCAAATGGGAAAGGCTAACACGAGTCGAGATACGTGGACCTAGGCGACTCGAATAAGGAATGACGCTTTGACCATAAGGATTGTCGAGGGGATATTTAGAACTGCCAAAAGGCCGATCCAAGAACAATTAAGAGACACCTTGCGAGTGTCATACGATTGGAGCGCCAGTGATGCCACTTAACCAATGTATGATTTGCAAAATCTTCCTAAATCGAACGGTGAACATCGAGACCTTAGGGACTAGTGATAAACCCTCACAATTACATGACAATCAAAGCCGCCATGAATTGACGAGCCCTAAACGTGATATGAATCATGAGGTCGATACGCGTAAAGTCTGCAAAAGCCACCCATCAGTTCGGGATAGGTTGAAATCACGTCTAATAGAGAAAATTATCATAAACGAGTCCTGAAAAGTTTATGATGAAAAATCAAGAATTCAAACGTCATTTGGATTGGCCATCGCCTTATCGAATAACCCAGAAACGAGAAAAACGACGTTCGGAATGTCGGGAGTAAAATGACCGTTTTGCTCCTCAAGTTTAGGCCTTGCTTTTATAATTGAAAAAGGGAAAAATGAACATTTTTCCCATCCATGGCTGCCGAAAATGAAGGACACAAAATGGCCATTGGATCATCATTGGTAAAGCAAATGCCAAGTGTCAAGAGAGTAAGGGTGGTGGTCACCTCAACTATTTGCCCACCTAACAATCAAACATTTGACCAAGCTTTAGATATAATTGAACTCTCTCTCTCCTCTCTCTCCCTTCATCACCATTTGGCCAGAACACCCTCCAAATAACCGAGGAAACCTTATCCTTCTTCTCTAGCTTTTGCCACTCACCCGACCAGAACTGGACTACCCATTCGCCGGCCACGATTGCCACCTCCGATCACTATCTGCTGTCGGTCGACCATCCAGACGTAGATCCACGTCTTGCCGACGTCCTCCAATAAGAATCAGGCCATTTGGAGCACTGTGGAGTTCTGGTCAGAAGTTTTCCCAAAAGTCGACGGAATCGAAACCAACCAGAGGTAGGTCCGGTTCTTACCCCTTTTCATGGCCGAAATCTTTGAGTCTTGAGGTCAAATTTCATGGAGGCTCAGTAGACACATAGAGCATTTTGCGAAAAAAATTGGGGATTTATTTGATAATTTTTTGACCACGAACCGCCCTTGTATATTTTGGACAGAATCTGTCGGTATTCTGGTCCTTAGCGATCCGGCGAGTTCCAACAAGTTTTCGGCAACCATTTGGCTTGAAACTCACAGTGAGCCTCCCAAACCCTTAGGTAGACATGTTAAGAGGTAGAATAAGGCTTGAATGAAAGAATTGATGAGGATTGAAGGCTGGAAACACTCGGTTTGCACAGAACCGAAGTTCTATGCAAAACCGATTCTATGGGTTGCAAGAACAGAAGCTTATGGGGCTTAAATTGATGTTTATGATGCGTTAAGGTGTTGAGGATTGAGTAATGGATGATTTGGAATGATGAATTGAAGAATTGGACTTGGAAATTGATGGATCGATTGATTATTCTAGGTTGCGCGACAAATTGGCCCTTGGACTTGAGTTGGCTAAAACTTAGGAGGTTTAAGAAGAAGTGATTTGTGTTACCAAGTAAAGGTAAGGAAATTCCTAAACCAAGGCTAGGGGGATTGGACTCGATTGGGTAAGTCGAGGGCCGATTGGATTGTTTATCATGTTTGTATGCCATTTGAATTGATTTGCATGCCATGGAATTTATGGAATGCATTGAATGCGCGTTTTCCAGCAAGTGTAAAATTGAATTGAAAACCAATGCATATGATGTGGGGTAGCATGAGCATGGCACGGCGAGGCCCTGAGGCTTGTGAGACGCGGGGCGGGAGGTTGAGACCCTGATGCGACGAGGTCGCGGGGGGAAGTATGAATAGGTGGCGCCCTAATGCGACGAAGTTGCGGGGTTGAGATAGCCACAGTCCTGATGCGTATTATTCGCAGGACGGAGTATGAGCTCATAAACCCTGCTTGGAGATGAATCGGGACCTGATGCGTTTACGTGGGCCACCGATGACGGTCTGATGCGTTTACGTGGGCCGAGCCTGATGGGACTAGTTCGCGGGCTAGAGAATGAGGTAGGCAGAGTTTGATGGATGTGGTGAAGTGGTAGGCTGAATATACACGTGCATATGAGTGTGATGTGAGATCATAAATGCATGTCTGTCTTCTGTGTGTTGTTGTTTATTGAGTTGTGATTGTTATACCTATGTATTCATGAGTTTGGATATGTCGAGTGACGCGACTATCCAAGTAAATTGTCAACCTGACCTAGGGTTAGGTTTTTCTTACTGAGATGTGTATCTCACCCCTCTTGGGGAAACCTTCTTTTTACAGATCCTAGGCCATAGGAATGTGGCCTATTCGATTTGGCGATTCGAAGGAGATGACGGCCTTCTATGATGAGTTCCCTGATAGGCAAGGGAACATTTATGTAAGAAAATGTACAGTGGTATAGGTCGATGAGGGCAAGCTGGAATGGAAGCCTCACAGGTTCGAGGCGTGGTTCAGGAGGGACGGAGATAGATAGGTCGGGCTACTGAAGCCCCATGAGGTACCACAGGGCGTCATTCCCGATTGGTGCCAGATCGTGGTGGAGCAGGAGCTACCTAAGGGGTCAGTAGTAGGGTCTAGGAATGGCCCGAAATGGACACCGACAGTGAAGTATTCTGTGCTACCGCCGGAGGACAAGGTCATAGTGGTGGAGTTGTCTGATGGAGACCTGGCCAAGCCGTCGCAGGAGGCGACCATGGAGGACTCCGTCGAGGTTCCGTCAGAGACTTTCTCCTAGTATGAGACGACGGAGGAGACTGGGGACACCGGAGATTCTAGCAGTTCTTCTTAGGCGACTCAAGATGGTGACCCGATCTTTTGACTAGCGACCTGACCCTATTCCTGACGAATTTTTGTGGATATCTCTTTTGACATGCTTACCCCGTTGCCCTAATGTTTAACGGATTGTAGTAGTTGTTGACCAGTGGGTTGTGATGTACGATGTTCCTTATGCTATCCAGGTCCTGCTTAGTCTTAATCTCTTTATATTGTACGGGGATTTATTAGAGCGTCGCTTCCGCATACATGGTGTATTTATTATATCTCTCGACCTTGGTTGGTGGATCTTGGGACCATCGAGAGATTTTTGTTGGTTTGCTTGCAGGGATCCTTGAGTGCTTGTGCCGAGACGCGGGGCGTGACATCCCCGCTTGTTTTGGTATCAGAGCAAGGTCAGCTCGATACAAAGTAGATTGAGGACTGGAGTAATAAGGAAGATTAAGTTGGGATAAAGGACGGATAACGAGACCTTAAGAGACTAGTCAGGGTAAGACATGGGGTGCCTAGCATGTGACCTGACACCTATGGATGGTGTTTGACCTTAGTAAAATTGTGGCAAAGCATAAGGAATTCAGTTCTTTGCTTAAGATTGAAGGTCATTTTTAGACCTCGGCTTGCTTGATGAATGAAAGTGATTGGTGTTAGCGAATCACTAGAGTGGATGGGAATGAGGAATGGCTAGGGGCCATTGGTTGAAATGTTTCTGGAATTGATGTATGGAGTACTATTATTATATAACTTTTTATGTTAAGGAGTAGTTAGTAATTCTAAATTGGACGAATAAGTAATTTACTAACTCGTTGTCAAACTTGTGGTGGATCAAGTTCAATAGCAGGAAACAAGGATGAGTAACCTATCCAGGAGACTTGGAAAAACCAAGAGGCAGAACCTCTAGCTCGAGGCCGCCCGTAGCTGAGGATCCAAGAGTGGACAGTCTACTGAGGGTAATGGAAGGACTCAGAGACATTATAGAGAGACAGGCCTAGGATCGAGACTCTACCATAGCCCAGGCAGTAGGAGCTGCCTTAGCAACCGTGAATACTAACACGAGCAACGCTGGTGGAAGTAGAAGTCAGGGTGAACCGAATCATAGCAATGAAACGGTGAACCCTCACGAGGAAATGGTTGTGGCCAGACAGATGGACCAATTGGTGGAGCAGTTCATGAAACTGAAGCCGACACAGTTCGACGGGATTGGAGATCCCGAGCTAGCGTCCAGATGGATAGAAAAGCTAGAAAAGGCTTTTGGGATGCTAAGATGTACAGATGAGGGGAAGGTGCTGCTAGCCGTGTATAAGTTGGAGGGTACGGCAAATGACTGGTGGGCTGCCACCAAGGATGGAGTATTCTTTGAAGGTATGGCCATGAACTGGAACACTTTTAAGGGGGCATTTAACGATAAGTATTTTTCGAAAACGGCCAGAGAAAGGAAGCAAATTGAGTTCCTACAACTACATCAGAACCAGCTGACGATAAACCAGTATGAAGCCGAGTTCGCGAGGCTCTCGAGGTATGCACCTCGATCTGTGGAGGACCCTTTGGAGAAGGCATGGAGGTTCAGGGATGGTCTGAGGCCTGAACTCCGCAACCAGATGATAGCTTTGAACTTGAGGACCTATTGGGAGATATACAAGCGAGGCCAAATGACTGAACGGGACATGAGAGAAAGGAATACCGCAACTGGATCGCAGTTTACATCTTTCAGAATCGCTAATTGGGCAAGAGGCCGATGGCAAACAACAGACGCTTTGTGCCTCCAATACGAAAGAACATCACGAAGCTGCCAAATCCAGCGAACTAGAACTGCCGACTCTGTGGCAGGAGGCATGGAAACGAGCCATGCCCTGTAAGGACGGGAGCATGTTTCAAGTGTGGTCAGCTGGGCCATCGATGAGAACGTGCCCAAACCAGGCTCCGGCAGGTCGACCGCAAGGACTGAGGCCGCAAGCAGGATCATCGACTGCCACACCTTAAATCGAGCAGGGCAGATCGCCATCACAGGGCAGAGTTTATACTGTAGCCCGTGGAGAGGTGGAGAAAGCACCGGGAGTGGTTACAGGTATGGTTCACTTGTGCAATTAAACCGCTTATGCATTATATGACTCGGGTGCCACGCATTCATTTGTATCTGCACAATTTGCTGAACTAGTATGCATGAAATTGAAACCGTTGAGCATGACATTGCATGTGGCCACCCCATTGAAGGATAATGTCTTGGTTTCATTAGGGTGTATTGGGTGTGAGATTGTGATTGGGGGAAGTAAGGAGAGTATCGATTTAGCCGTACTGCCTATGTTTGATTTCGACGTGATTATAGGAATGAATTGGCTGGGTAGACAGGGAGCAATAGTAGATTGTGGTAGTAGAATGATTCGGTTTTATCCGAGAGATCACCCTAGCTTTGAATTGGTGGGAAGTCGAGGAGGAATCTCGATTCCCTTAGTCTCATCTTTGGAAGTGACCAAGTGGATGTCTGAAGGATGTCAGGCATACTTAGTAGTAATAATGGATACGACTGCTGAGGAACCCAAGTTAGAGAATATCCCCGTAGTGCGTGAGTTTCCGAATGTGTTTCCCCAGGAGTTGCCAGGGTTACCACCAGAACGGGAGATAGAGTTTGTGATTGAGTTAGCCCCTAGGACGGAACCGATATCGAAAGCACCGTACAAGATGTCCCTGTCATAATTAAAGGAGGTAAAGGTGTAGATACAAGAGCTGCTAGACAAGGGATTCATTCAACCAAGTGCTTCGCCGTGGGGAGCACCAGTGCTGTTTGTGAGGAAAAAGGATAGATCTCTGCGGCTATGCATTGACTACCGACAACTGAATCAGGTGACGGTGAAGAACAAGTATCCGCTGCCGAGGATTGATGATCTATTCGATCAGTTGCAAGGAGCAGCAGTATTTTCAAAGATTGACTTGAGGACGAGGTATCATCAGCTGAGGATCAAGAAGGAAGACATATCCAAGACTGCATTCAAGATGAGATATGGTCATTATGAGTTTACGGTGATGCCGTTTGGATTGACTAACGCCCCAGCTGCTTTCATGGACCTAATGCATCAAGTATTTAAGGAGTTTCTGGACAGATTCTTCATAGTCTTTATTGACGACATCTTGATTTACTCGAGGAACGATGCAGAACATGAAGAACATTTAAGAATTGTATTGAGCACCCTGAGGGAACATTCACTATATGCGAAGCTAAGCAAGTGAGAATTTTGGTTGAACAAGGTAGCATTTCTGGGTCATGTGGTGTTTGGTGAAGGGATTGCAGTGGACCCTGCAAAGATTGAGGCCGTAATCAATTGGCCGAGGTCTACTACGGTCACGGAGGTCAGAAGCTTCTTGAGACTAGCAAGATATTACATGCGATTTGTGGAAAAATTCTCATCCATAGTCGTCCCACTGACGAGGTTGATAAAGAATGAAACGAAGTTTGAATGGACTGATAGATGTGAGTAAAGTTTCCAAGAACTTAAGCATAGATTGATGACTGCGCCAGTACTGACCATTCCGTCGGGACCAGGAGGATATGAGATTTACAGCAATACTTCGCTGAAAGGATTGGACTGTGTATTGATGCAGCATGGAAGGGCAGTAGCCTATGCATCTAGGTAGTTAAGGCCATACAAGATGAATTACCCGACCCACGAACTTGGAGTTAGCGGCAATTGTATTTGCCCTGAAGATCTGGAGCCACTACCTATGTGGCGAGAAGTTTCAAATATACATAGACCACCAGAATTTAAAATATTTGTTTTCCCAGAAGGAGCTAAACATGAGGCAGCGCAGGTGGATGGAGTTGTTGAAAGATTATGTCACACCCCACGCCTCCAGCACGAGCACGCAATCATCCCTGCAAGCAAACAACAACAATCTCTCGGCGGTCCCAAGGATCCACCTATATTTATAAAGAAAGGTCGAAAGATAAGATAATTTATGTTAAGCAAACGGAAGCGGTCCCCAACAACTCCCCGTACAATATATATATATATATATATATATATATATACATATGCCAAGACTAAGCAGGATCTGGATAGCATCATAAAGTCATACATCATCAACTACTGGTCAACAACTACTACAAACCGCTATACATCAAGACGACGGACTAAGCAGGCCAAAAAGGTATCCACAAAAATCCGTCAGGGATGGGGTCAAGTCGCCAGTCAAAAGGTCAAAACGCCGTCTGGAGTCGTCTAGGAAGAACTGCTGGAATATCCAGTGGCCTGAGTCTCCTCCGACGGCTTGTACTCAAAGAAAGTCTCCAACGGGACCTCCACGGAGTCCTCTATAGTCGCCTCCTGCGACGGGTCGGCTTGACCTCCATCCGTGGTCGCCTCCTAGTCCGGCTCGGCTAGGTTTCCATTAGACAGCTCCACCACGATAATTTCATCCTTCGGTGGTGTTACCGAATACTCCGCTATCGGCGTCCGCTCCGGGCCGTTCCTTAACCCAACCGCTAATCCCTCGGGAAACTCCTGATCAGAGATTGTCTGACACCAGGGAGGTATGACACCCTTCGAAACTTCATGGGGCTTCAGCGGCCTGACCTTCCTATCCTCGTCTCTCCTAAACCATGCCTCAAACCTATGAGGCTTCCAGCCCGATTTGCCCTCGTCTACCCATACTACTATACATTTCCTTACATAGATATTCCCCTGCCTATTAGGGAACTCATCGTAAAAAGCCGTCATCTCTTGCGGGTCCCTAAACTGGATAGGCCACATCGCTACTACCTACGATCTGTAAAGTAAGGTTTCCCCAAAAGGGGTGAGATACACATCTTAGTAAGAAAAACCTAACCCTAGGTCAGGTTGACTGTCCACTCAGGCAGTTGCGTCGCTCAATAGGTCTCAACTCATGATCACACGCAGTTATAATAAGCATAAATCGATAAACAACAATTCACATAAGACAGGCATGCACTTATATTCTCATGTCACACACGAATGCAAGTAAATGCTCGGTCTGTCACTTCACCACATCTATCAACCCCCGCCTGCCTCATTCTCTAGCCCGCAAACTTGTCGCCTCAGGCTCGGCCTGCCCGCATAAACGCATCAGACCGTGATCGGTGACCCGCGTAAACGTATCAGGTCCCGCATTATCTCCAGGCAGGGTTTATGAGCTCATATTCTGTCTTGCGATTATATCGCATCAGGACTGTGGCTATCTCAACCCCGCAACTTCGTCGCATCAGGGCACCACCTAATCACAATTTACCACGCGAACTCGTCGCATCAGGGTCTCAACCTTCCGCCCCGCGTCTCACACGCCTCAAGGCCTCGCTATGCCATGCTCATGCCACAATCATGTCTCATGCCATATTACATCTAATGTCTTAATTTTCAATTCAAATTTCACAATCAATGACTAATGCACATTCTAATACGTTTCTTAAATCCCGTGGCATGCAAATCAATTCAAATGGTACCCAGACACACAAGCAACTCAAGCATAGGCTAGGTCATGCAATCATTCTATAACATTTAAGAACACATCCCGCTATTACATTTGAGAATTTTCTCATAAATCGATCTAATTGGCCCTCGACTTACCCGATCGAGTCCAATCCCCCCAGCCTTGGTTTAGGAAATTCCTTACCTTCTCTTAGCAACACAATTCACTCCTCCTTGAACCTCCTAAGGTTTGGCCAACTCAAGTCCAAGGCCAATTCGTCGCGCAACCTAGGATAATCAATCGATTTGTCAAAATTCCAAGTCCAATTCCTCAATTCATCCATCCAAATCACCTGTAACATACTCCTCATTATCTCTTCACATCATACACACCAAATTATAACACAAATCCAGCATATCCAACCACCTACAGAATTGGTTTGGCCCGGCATTGGACCTGTTCCATTCGGTTCTGCTCATGCCGGGTCCAACCGGTTGTAGTCTACTCAAAATCCATCAATTCTACACCATTCTATCTTTTATAACATCTACCTAAGGATATGGTTGGCTCGCCGTGATTTTCAAGCCGCGTGGTTGCCGAAAAGTTGCCAAAGGTCGCCGGTCGTCCAAGGTCCAGAATACTAGCAGATTCTGTCCAAGGTCCAGAATACCAGCAGATTCTGTCCAAAATGTCTAAGGCCGGTTTGTGGTCAAAAACTTATCCAACAAATACTCAATTTTTACCACATAACCATCTATATGTCTACTTGATCTCCACCAAATTTGAGCTCTAGATTCTAATATTTTGGCTGTCAAAGAGGATGAGATCTGAACCTACCTCGGGTTTGTTCCATTCCTGTCGGCTCTTGGGAAAACTTCTTCCCAGAATTCCTCAGTGATCAAAACGCCTTGATTCCAGTTGGAGGAAGTCGGTAAGATGTGGAGCTATGTCTGGGTAGTTGTCCGGCAGTAGCTGGTGGTCAGAGGTGATGATCGTGGCCAGCGAACGGCGGCGTCCGATCCGATCGAAGAGTAGCATAGCTGAAGAAGAAGAAGAAGAAGAAGAAAGTGGTCCATGATTCTTTGGGGAAGGGGTTCTGTCGAATGGTGAAGAAGAGAGAGGAAGGAGAGAGAGATTTCAATTATACTCAAGTTTGGTCAAGGCCTTTGAATGGTAGGTGAGTGAATAGTGTGAAATGACCACAACTCTTGGATTTTTTACACTTGGCATTTGTTCTAATCAAGGAGATCCAATGACTCTCTCCTTGTCCTTGTGTTCGGTAGCCTAGGGGGTATCAATTGCCCATTTTCCCCTTCTTCAATTATAATAAAAAAGTTGTAAGCTTAACGGGCAAAACGGTCATTTTACCCCTGACGTTCGGAACGTCATTTTTCTCGTTTCTGACTTCTTCTATAGGGCGACGACCAATCCAATTGACACTGGAATTCTTGATTTTTCATTTTAAACTTTTTTAGGACTCGTTTATGATCGTTTCTTCTATCAGACATGATGCTAACCTATCCCGAACCGACGGACGGCTTTTGTAGACTATACGCGTATCGACCCCGTGATTCTATCACGTTTAGCGCTCATCAATTCATGGCGACTTTGGTTGTCATGTAATTGTGAGGGTTTATCACTAGTCCCTATGGTCTCGATCGTCACAGTCCGATTTAGGATAATTTTGCAAATCGTACGTTGGTTAAGCGGCATTTCGCTCTAATCGTACGACGATCGCATGGTAACCCTTAATCGTTTTTAGATCGGCCTTTTGGTAGTTCTAAATATCCCCTCGACAATCCTTATGGTCAAAGCGTCATTTTCCATCCGAGTCGCCTAAGTCCACGTATCTCATCTCGCTTTAGCCTTTCCCCTTTAGTTAATCTTCTCAAATTGATCAAATTTGAGCGGAATACAACTGAAATACATCGCTTGATATATATAAACTTCTCATTACAGAGTCTGAAGTTCATTGGAAATCAAAATGTCACAACTCTTCCCCCCTTACAAAAATTTCATCCTCGAAATTTACATTACACTTAACTACTCAAATAAATGGGGGTGCTGTCGCCTCATCATCTCTTCGTTCTCCCACGTGGCTCCTTCCGTTTTGTGGTGTTCCCATATTACTTTGACCAGCGGAATCTTCTTATTCCTGAGGATATGCTCCTTCCGGTCCACGATCCTTATTGGCTTCTCTATATAGGATACTCTGTAGTCCACCTCTATGGCTTCGTAGCCCAGCACATGTGTCAGGCCAGGTTCATACTTCCTTAGCATCGACACATGGAATACGTTATATACCTGGGATAGAATTGGCAGCAAAGCAAGCCGGTAGGTCAAAGTTCCAATCCTCTCCAATATCTCAAAATTGCCTACACACCTAGGGCTCAGCTTCCCTTTCCTTCCGAATCGCGAAAGTCCTCTCATCGATGACACTTTGAGGAAGACATGATCGCCCACTTGAAACTCCAAAGGCTTGCGCCACTTGTCTGCATAGCTCTTCTGGTGACTCTGCGCCGTCCTCAGTCTATCTCGGATGATCTTTAATGCTTCCACTGATTACTCTATCAATTTGGGGCCTGTGATACTTCTTTCCCCTACCTCGTCCCAACATATCGGTGTTCTACAGGCTCTGCCATAGAGTGCCTCAAACGGTGCCATCTGTATACTCTGTTGGTAGCTATTACTGTACGCGAACTCTACCAGGTGCAACTGCTCTTCCCATCCGCCTTTGAAATCTATGACGCACACTCTCAATATGCCCATCAGTCTGTGGGTGGTACGCCGTATTGAACTGCAGTCGGGTCCCCATGGCCTCTTGTAGGCTCTTCCAAAAATTCGCCGTGAACTTCGGATCCCTATCGAAGGTGATCGTCACTAGCACTCCGTGTTATCTTGCTATGTATCTCATGTACAGTTATGCATACTTATCCATGGTGAAGTCCTTTCGTACAGGAATGAAATGGGCGGACTTGGTCAACCTGTCCACGACTACCCAAATAGAGTCCTGACCTCTTTGGCTTCTTGGAAGTCCCATCACAAAATCCATAGTTATGTGCTCCCACTTCCATTTCGGAATCTCTAACGGTTGCAGTAGTCCTCCAAGCTTACAGTGTTGTGCCTTCACTTTTTTGCAAGTCAAACACTTAGCAACGTACCTTGCCACGTCTACCTTCATCCCGTTCCACCAATAATGTTGTCTCAAGTTCTGGTACATCTTTGTACTTCCAGGGTGGACACTGTAGTTGCTCCTATGAGCCTTTGATAAAATTCTTTCTCGGAGTCCTTCATTTTTTGGTACACATAACCGTCCTCAAAATTTCAAGAGTCCATCCTCAGACACCTGGAATTCTGGCTTCCTCTTCGTTGCGTCCATCTCGATAATTTTCTGAATCTCTGGGTCTGTTGATTGTGACACCTTTATCTCATCTTGGACCTCAGGTTCCACCCTCAAAGTCGCTATCAAACTAGATAGCTGGTCAACCTCTAATATGAATTCAGAGTCTCTCAAGTCCTCTATCGTTGACCAACTTCTCACCAGCAGGTATGCAATAGTTGACTTTCGACTCAATGCATCTGCCACTCTGTTTGCCTTCCCAGGATGATATAGTATCTCACAATCATAATCTTTCAATAGCTCCATCCATCTGCACTGTCTCAAGTTCAGCTATTTCTGGAAAAACAAGTATTTCAGACTCTGGTGATCTGTATATATCTGAAACTTCTCGCCACAAAGATAGTGCCTCCAGATCTTCAAGGCAAACACAATCACCGTTAACTCCAAGTCGTTGGTCGGGTAATTCATCTCATGCAGCTTCAATTGCCTGGATGCATAAGCTACTACCCAGTCATGCTGCATCAATACACAACCCAATCCTTTCAGCTAAGCGTCGTTGTAGATCTCATATCCTTCCAGTCCTAATGGAATGGTCAGCATTGATGCGGTCATCAGTCTATGTTTAAGGTCTTGGAAACTCTGTTCACACCTATCAGTCCATTCAAACTTCGTTTCCTTCTTCGTCAACCGCGTTAGTGGGACGGCTATGGATGAGAACTTTTCCACGAATCGCCTATAATATCTTGCTAGTCCCAAGAAGCTCTTGACCTCCATGACCGTAGTAGGCCTCGGCCAATTGGTTACAGCCTCTATTTTTGTAGGGTCCACTGCAATCCCTTCACCTGACACAATATGACCCAGAAATGCTACCCTGCTCAGCCAAAATTCACATTTGCTTAGTTTCGCATACAGTGAATGTTCCCTCAGGGTCCTCAATACGATTCTCAAATGCTTTTCGTGTTCTATGTCGCTCTTCGAGTAGATTAAGATATCGTCAATGAAAACTATGACAAATTTGTCTAGAAACTCTCTGAATACTCGATGCATCAAATCCATAAAAGCAGCTGGAGCGTTCGTCAATCCAAACGGCATCACCGTAAACTCGTAATGACCATACCTCGTCCTGGATGCAGTCTTTGGTATGTATTCCTTCTTGATCCTTAGCTGGTGTTACCTCGTCCTCAAGTCAATCTTTGGGAAAACTGTTGCTCCTTGTAATTGATCGAATAGATCATCAATCCTCGGCAGCGGATACTTGTTCTTCACTGTCACTTGGTTCAGCTACCGATAATCAATGCATAGCCGCAGAGATCCATCCTTTTTCATCACAAACAGCACTAGTGCTCCCCATGGCGAAGCACTTGGTCGGATGAATCCCTTATCCAACAACTCTTGCATTTGCACCTTTAACTCCTTTAATTCAGATAAGGACATCCTATATAGTGCTTTCGAAATCAACTCCGTTCTAGGAGCTAATTCAATCACAAACTCTATTTCCCGCTCCGGTAGCAATCCCGGCAATTCCTGGGGAAACACATCCGGAAACTCATGCACCATAGGAATATTCTCTAACTTGGGTTCCTCGACAATCGCATCCATCACTGCTACTAAGTATGCCCGACATCCCTCAGACATCAACTTAGTTACTTCCAAAGATGAAACCAAGGGAATCGAGATTCCTCCTCGACTTCCCACCAACTCAAAACTAGGGCGGTCTTTCGGATAAAATCGAATTGTCTTATTGTCATAGTCTACTACTGCTCCCTCTTTACTCAGCCAATCCATTCCTATAATCACGTCAAAATCAAACATAGGTAATTCGGCTAAGTCGATACTTTCCTTACTTCCCCCAATCACCTTTTCATACCCAGCACACCCTAATGAAACCAAGACATTATCCTTCAATAGGGTGGCAACATGCAATGTCATACTTAATGGTTCCAATTTCACGCCTACTAATTCAGCAAACTGTGCATATACAAAAGAATGCGTGGCACTCAAGTCAAACAATACATAAGCAGTCTGGTTGCACAAGTAGATCGTACCTGTGACTACTCTTGGCGCATCCTCCGCCTCGCTGAGAGCTACAGCGTATATCTTGCCCTGTGCCTATGGTCTGCTCTGGTCAATCCGAGGTGTAGCAATCGACGGTCCTGCTTGCGGCCTCGATCCTTGCTGTCAACCGGCCGGTGCTTGGTTTGGACACACCCTCATCTGGTGGCCCAGTTGACCACACTTGAAACAAGCTCCTGTTCTCACCGGGCACGGCCCATTTCCATGCCTTCGGCCACACAGTCTGCAACTCCAGTTCGCCGGGTTTAGCGGTTTCACTATATTTCTCCTTGCAGGCGGCATGAAATGTCTGTTACGTGCCATTGACCTCTTGCTAACTTGGCGATGGTCTCTGAACGATGGGAACCGCGATCCAGTTGCGGTATTCCTTTCCCTCAAATCTCGCTCAATCATCTGACCTCGCTCGTATATCTCTCGGTAGGTCCTCAAGTTCAAGGCTATCATCTGGCTGCGGAGTTCGGGCCTCAGGCCATCCCTGAATCTTCGCGCCTTTTCCAAAGGGTCCTCCACCGATCTAGGTGTATACCTCGAGAGCCTCGAGAACTCAGCTTCATACTGGTCTATCGATAGTTAGTTTTGTCGCAGTTGCAGGAACTCAATCTGTTTCCTTTCCTTGGCCGTTTCTGAAAAATACTTATCGTTGAATGCCCTCTTAAAAGTATTCCAGTTCAGGGCCATACCTTTAGGGAAGACTCCATCCTTGGTGGCGCTCCACCAGTCATTTGCCGTACTTCTAGTTGATACACGGTTAGCAGCACCTTTTCGTCATCTGTACATCTCAGTACTCCGAAAGCCTTTTCCAGCTTCTCTATCCATCGAGGTACCAGTTCGGGATCTCCAATCCCGTCAAACTACGTCGGCTTTAACTTCATGAATTGCTCCACTAGTTGGCCCATTTGTCTAGCCACCATAATTTCCTCTTGAGTATTCACAGCCTCATTACTCTGGTCTGGTTCCCCTTGACTCCCATTACCCCTAGTATTGCCTTGGTTGGCGTTAACGGCTGCTATGGCCGTTCCTACTACCTGGGCTATGGTAGCGTCTCGATCCCGGGCCTATCGATCGATCATGTCACCAATCCTTTCCAATGCCCTGAGTACACCATCCATCCTTGGGTCCTCAGCTACGGGCGGCCTCGAACTAGAAGTTCCGCCTCTGGTCCTTTCAGATCTCCTGGACGGGTTACTCATCTTTGTCACTTACTAATGAACCTGGTCCACCACAAGTTCAGCAACAGGCTAGCAACTTACTCATCCATCCAAACCAAAGCTACTAGCTACTCTTTAACCGAATAGTTATACAACAACAATACTCTATACATCCACATCAATTCCAAAAGTGTTTCAACCAATGGCTCATGGCCATACTCAATTCCATTCACTCCAGTGATTTACTAAAATCACTCACTTTCAAGCATCAAACAAGCCAAGGTCCAGAAATGACTTCAATCCTAAGAAGAGAACTTAATTCTCTATGCCCTGTCACAACCTACCAAGGTCAAACACCATCCATAGGTATCAAGTCACAACTAGGCATCCCATGTCTTACCCTGACCAATTTTCTAAGGTCTAGCTATCCGTCCTTATCCCACTTAATCCTCCTTATTACTCCAATCCTTCGCCAATTTTGTATCGCGCTGACCTTACTCTGATACCAAAACAAGCGGGGATGTCACGCCCCGCGCCTCCAGCACGAGCACGCAATCATCCCTGCAAGCAAACAACAACAATCTCTCGGCGGTCCCAAGGATCCACCTATATATATAAAGAAAGGTCGAGAGATAAGATAATTTATGTTAAGCAAACGGAAGCGGTCCCCAACAACTCCCCGTACAATATATATATATACATATGCCAAGACTAAGTAGGATCTAGATAGCATCACAAAATCATACATCGTCAACTACTGGCCAACAACTACTACAAACCGCTATACATCAAGGCGACGGGGTAACCATGCCAAAAAGGTATCCACAAAAATCCGTCAGGGATGGGATTAGGTCGCCAGTGAAAAGGTCAGATCGCCGTCTGGAGTCACCTAGGAAGAACTGCTGGAATCTTCGGTGTCCTGAGTCTCCGACGACGACTCGTACTCAGAGAAAGTCTCCGACGGGACCTCCACAGAGTCCTCTATAGTCGCCTCCTGCGACGGCTCGGCTCGACCTCCATCCGTGGTCACCTCCTAGTCCGACTCGACTAGGTATCCATCAGACAGCTCCACCATGATGATTTCATCCTCTGGCGGTGGTACCGAATACTCCGCTGTCGGCGTCCGCTACGGGCCGTTCCTCGACCCAACCGTTGATCTCTCAGGAAACTCCTGGTCCGAGATCGTCTGATACCATAGAGGTATGACATCCTCCGAAATCTCATGGGGCTTCAGCGGCCCGGCCTTCCTGTCCCTGTCCCTCCTAAACCATGCCTCAAACCTGTGAGGCTTCCAGCTCGATTTGCCCTCGTCTACACATACTACTGTATATTTCCTTATATAGATATTTCCCTACCTATTAGGGAACTCATCGTAAAAAGCCGTCATCTCCTGCAGGTCCCTAAACCGGATAGGCCACATCGCTACTGCCTAGGATCTGTAAAGTAAGGTTTTCCCCAAAAGGGGTGAGATACACATCTTAATAAAAAAAACCTAACCTTAGGTCAGGTTGACTGTCCACTCAGGCAGTTGCGTCACTCAATAGGTCTCAACTCATGATCGCACGTAGGTATAATAATCATAAATTGATAAACAACAATACACATAAGACAGGCATGCACTTATATTCTCATGTCACACACAAATGCACGTAAATGCTCCTCCTGTCACTGTACCACATCTATCAACCCCCGCCTGCCTCATTCTCTAGCCCGCGAACTTGTCGCCTCAGGCTCGGCCCGCGTAAACGTATCAGACCGTGATCGGTGACCCGCGTAAACGCATCAGGTCCCGCATCATCTCCAAGCAGGATTTATGAGCTCATATTATGTCCCGCGATTAAATCACATCAGGACTGTGACTATCTCAACCCCGCGAATTCGTCGCATCAGGGCGCCATCTAATCACAATTCACTCCGCGACCTCATCGCATCAGGATCTCAACCTTCCGCATCGCGTCTCACATGCCTCAGAGCCTCGCCGTGCCCTGCTCATGCTACAATCATGTCTCATGCCACATTACATATAAGTCTTAATTTTCAATTCAAATTTCACAATCAATGTCTAATGCGCATTCTAATACGTTTCTTAAATCTCGTGGCATGCAAATCGATTCAAATGGCACCCAGACACACAAACAACTCAAGCATAGGCTAGGTCATGCAATCATTGTATAACATTTAAGAACACATCCCGCTATTACATTTGAGAATTTTCTCATAAATCGATCTAATCAGCCCTCGACTTACCCAATCGAGTCCAATCCCCCTAGCCTTGGTTTAGAAAATTCCTCACCTTTGCTTAGCAACACAATTCACTCCTCCTTACACCTCCTAAGGTTCGGCCAACTCAAGTCCAAGGCCAATTCATCTCGCAACCTAGGATAGTCAATCGATTTGTCAAAATTCCAAGTCCAATTCCTCAATTCATCCATCCAAATCACCTATAACATACTCCTCATTATCTCTTCACATCATACACAACAAATTACAATACAAATCCAGCATATCTAGCCACCCACAGAATTGGTTTGGCCCGACATTGGACCGATTCCATTCGGTTCTACTCATGCTGGGTCTAACCGATTCTAGTCTACTCAAAATCCTTCAATTATACACCATTCTACCTCATATAACATCTACGTAAGGATATGGATGGCTCACCGTGAGTTTCAAGCCGCGTGGTTGCCGAAAAGTCGCCAAAGGTCGCCGCTCATCCAAGGTCTAGAATACCAGCAAATTCTGTCCAAAATGTCCAAGGCCGGTTTGTGGTCAAAAACTTATCAAAAAAATCCTCAATTTTTACCACAGAACCATCTATATGTTTACTTGATCTCCACCAAATTTGAGCTCTAGATTCCAAGATTTCGACTTTCAAAGAGGGTGAGATCCGAACCTACCTCAAGTTTGTTCCGTTCCCGTTGGCTCTCGGAAAAACTTCTTCCCAAAATTCCTCAGTGCTCCAAAGGCCTTGATTCCAGTTAGAGGAAGTCGGAAAGACGTGGAGTTATGTCTAGGTGGTCGGTCGATAGTAGCTGGTGGTCGGAGGTGACGATCATGGCCAGCGAACGACGGCGTCTGGTCTGGTCGGCAAGCAGTAGAATTGAAGAAGAAGAAGAAGGTGGTCCACGATTCTTTGGGGAACAGGTTCTGCCGAATGGTGAAGAAGAGAGAGGGAGAATAGAGAGATTTCAATTATACTCAAGCTTGGTCAAGGCCTTTGAATGGTAGGTGAGTAAATAGTATGAAATGACCACAACTCTTGGATTTTTTACACTTGGCATTTGTTCTAATCAAAGAGATCCAATGGCTCTCTCCTTGTCCTTGTGTTCAGCAGCCTAGGGGGTATCAATTGTCATTTTGCCCTTCTCTAATTATAATAACAAAGTTTTAAGCTTGAGGGGCAAAACGGTCATTTTACCCCCGACGTTCGGAACATCATTTTTATCATTTCTGACTTCTTTGATAAGACGACAGCCATTCCAATTGACGTTGAAATTCTTTATTTTCCATTTTAAACTTTTTCAAGACTCGTTTCTAATCGTTTCTTCTATCAGATGTGATTCCAACCTACCCCGAATCGACGGGCGGCTTTTATAGACTATACGCGTATCGACCCCGCGATTCTAGTCACGTTTAGCGCTCATTAATTCATGGCGGCTTTGATTGTCATGTAATTATGAGGGTTTATCACTAGTCCCTATGATATCGATCGTCACAGTCCGATTTAGGATAATTTTGCAAATCGTACGTTGGTTAAGCGGCATTACCCGCGCTCCAATCGTACGATGCTCGCATGGTAACCCTTAATCGTTCTTAGATCGGCCATTTGGTGGTTCTAAATATCCTCACGACAATCCTTATGGTCAAAGTATTTTTTCCTGTCCGAGTTGCCTAGGTCTACATCTCTCATCTCGCTTTACCCTTTTCCCTTTAGTCAGTCTACTCAAATTGATCAGATTTGAGCTGAATACAATTGAAATACATCGCTTGATATATATAAACTTCTCATTACAGAGTCTGAAGTTGATTGAAAATCAATATGTCACAGATTATGACTGCTAGATACTATACCACTCTAGGAAAGTGAACCGAGTAGCAGATGCCTTAAGTCGCAAGTCAAGTGTCGCATGCCTACTAGTGAAAAGTTGGTCGACGATAGAGGACTTGCGAGATTCTGAATTCAGATTAGAGGTCGATCAGTTATCCAGTTTGATAGCGACTCTGAGGGTGGAACCTGAAGTCCAAGAAGGGATTAAGGCATCACAGTCTACGAACCCGGAGATTTAAAAGATTGTCGAGATGGATGTGACGAAAAGGAAGCCAGAATTCCAAGTATCTGAAAATGGAATTTTGAGGTTCCGAGGACGGCTGTGTGTACCAAAGGACGAAGGACTCCGAGAGAGAATCTTGTCAGAAGCTCATCGAAGCAACTATAGTGTCCATCCTAGGAGTACAAAGATGTACTAGAATCTACGACAACATTACTGGTGGAACGGAATGAAGGTAGACGTGGCAAGGTACGTGGCTAAGTGTTTAACCTGCCAGCAAGTGAAGGCGCAGCATTGTAAACCTGGAAGACTGTTGTAGCCATTGGAAATTCCGGAATGGAAGTGGAAGCACATAACCATGGATTTTGAAATGGGACTACCGCGGAGCCAAAGAGGTCACGACTCGATATGGGTAGTCGTGGATCGATTGACCAAGTCCGTCCACTTCATTCCTATACGAAATGACTTCGCCATGGATAAGTACGCAGAGCTGTACATGAGGCAGATAGTAAGATTACATGTAGTGCCGGTGACGATCACCTCGGATAGGGATCCAAAGTTCACCGCAAATTTTTGGAAGAGCCTGTAAGAAGCCATGGTGACCCAACTGCAGTTCAGTATGGCATATCATCCCCAAACAGATGGACAGTCAGAAAGGACGATCCAAACACTCGAGGACATGTTGAGAGCGTGCGTTATAGATTTCAAAGGCGGATGGGAAGAGCAATTACACCTGGTAGAGTTTTGTACAATAATAGCTACCAGCAGAATATACAGATGGCGGCACCGTTTGAGGTGCTCTATGGCAGAGCCTGTAGAACACCGATTTGCTGGGACGAGATAGGGGAAAGAAGCACATAGGCCCCAAAAATTGGTAGAGCAATCGGTGGAAGCAGTGAAGATCATTCGGGATAGACTGAGGACGGCGCAGAGTCGCTAGAAGAGCTATGCAGATAAGCGGCGCAAGCCCCTAGAATTTCGAGTAGGGGATCATGTCTTCCTCAAGGTGTTGCCAATGGGAGGACTTTCGCGATTCGAAAAGAAACGGAAGCTGAGCCCAAGATATGTAGGCCCTTTTGAGATATTTGAGAGAATTGAAACTTTGGCCTACTAGCTTGCGCTACTACCAAATCTATCACAAGTACATAACGTATTCCATGTGTCAATGCTAAGAAAGTATGAGCATGATCCGACGCATGTACTGGACTACGAAGCCATAGAGGTGGACGATAGAGTATCTTACGTAGAGAAGTCAATAAAGATCGAGGATCGGAAGGAGCAGATCCTTAGGAATAAGAAGATCCCACTAGTTAAGGTAGTATGGGAGCACCACGGGACAGAAGGAGCCACGTGGGAGAATGAAGATATAATGAGGCGACAGCACCCCCATTTATTTAAGTAATTGAGTGTAATGTAAATTTCGGGGATGAAATTTTTGTAAGGAGGGAAGAGTTGTGACATTCTGATTTCAACTCAGTTTCAGACTCTATAATGAGAAGTTTATATATATCAAGTGATGTATTTCAGTCGTATTCCGCTCAAATCTGATCAATTTGAGTAGACTGACCAAAGGGAAAAGGCTAACGCTAGACGAGGTACGTGGACCTAGGCGACTTGGATAAGGAATGGCGATTTGACCATAAGGATTATCGAGGGGATATTTAGAATCGCCAAAAGATCGATCCAAGAAAGATTAAGGGACGTCTTGCGAGTGTCATATGATTGGAGCGCGGGTGATGCCGCTTAACCAATTTATGATTTGCAAAATCTTTCTAAATCAGACGGTGAAGATCGAGACCTTAGGGACTAGTGATAAACCCTCACAATTACATGACAACCAAAGCCGCCATGAATTGACGAGCCCTAAACGTGATATGAATCACGGGGTCGATACGCGTAAAGTCTGCAAAAGCTACCCGTCAATTCGGGATAGGTTGGAATCACGTTTGATAGAAAAAACTATCAGAAAAGAGTCCTGAAAAGTTTGAAATGAAAAATTAAGAATTTCAACGTCATTTGGATTGGCCATCGCCCTATTGAATAACCCAGAAACGAGAAAAACGACGTTCGGAACGTCGGGGGTAAGATGACCGTTTTGCCCCTTAAGTTTAGGACTTTGCTTTTATAATTGAAGAAGGACAAAATGGATATTTTGCCCATCCATGGCTGCCGAAAATGAAGGATAAAAAATGGCCATTGAATCATCATTGGTAAAGCAAATGCCAAGTGTCAAGAGATTAAGGGTGGTGGTCACCTCAACTATTTGCCCACCTAACAATCAAACATTTGACCAAGCTTTAGATATGATTGAACTCTCTCTCTCCTCTCTCTCTCTCTTCATCACCATTCGGCCAAAACATCCCCCAAAGAACCGAGAAAACCTTCTCCGTCTTCTCCAGCTTCTGCCGCTCACCCGACCAGAACTGGGCCGCCCATTCGCCTGCCACGATCGCCACCTCCGATCACCATCTGCTACCGGCCGACCACCCAGAGGTAGATCCACGTCTTTCCGATGTCCTCCAATAAGAATAAGGCCATTTGGAGCACTGTGGAATTCTAGGCAAAAGTTTTCCCAAAAGCCGACGGAATTGGAGCCAACCAAAGGTAGGTCCGGATCTTGCCCCTTTTCCTGGCCGAAATCTTTGAGTCTTGAGGTCAAATTTAGTGAAATCTCAGTAGACACATAGAGCATTCTATGGTAAAAATTAAGGGTTTATTTGATAATTTTTTTATCACGAACCTCCCTTGTATATTTTGGACAGAATCTGCCGGTATTCTGGTCCTTGGCGATCCAGTGAGTTCCAACAAGTTTCTGGCAACCATTTGGCTTGAAACTCACGGTGAGCCTCCCAAACCCTTAGGTAGACATGTTAAGAGGTGGAATAAGACTTGAATGAAAGAATTGAGGAGGATTAAAGGCTGGAAATACTCAGTTTGCACAAAATCGAAGTGAACCGGTTCGGTTCTGTGCAAAATCGGTTCTGTGGGTTGCAAGAACAGAAGCTTATGGGGCTTAAATTGATGTTTATTATGTGTTAAGGTGTTGAGGATTGAGTAATGGATGATTTGGATTGATGAATTGAAGAATTGGACTTGAAAATTGATGGATCGATTGATTATTCTAGGTTGCGCGACAAATTGGCCCTTGGACTTGAGTTGGTCAAAATTTAGGAGGTTCAAGAAGAAGTGATTTGTGTTACCAAGCAAAGGTAAGGAAATTCCTAAATCGAGCCTAGGGGGATTGGACTCGATTGGGTAAATCGAGGGCCGATTGGATTAGTTTATGGGAAATTGACAAATCGGGTAACCTTGATAAGTCCTAAAATGTTAAAGTATGATTGTGTGACATTATATATATGCCTGAGTTGTTTGTCATGCTTGTATGCCATTTGAATTGACTTGCATGCCACGGAATTTGTGGAATGCATTGAATGCGCGTTTGCCAGCGAGTGTAAAATTGAATTAAAAATCAATGCACATGATGTGGGGTGGCATGAGCATGGCACGACGAAACCCTAAGGCATGTGAGACGCGGGGTGAGAGGTTGAGACCCTGATGCGACGAGGTCGGGGGGCAAAGTATGAATAGGTGGCACCCTGATGCGACGAAGTCACGGGTTGAGATAGCCACAGTCCTGATGTGTATTATTCGCAGGACGGAATATGAGCTCATAAACCCTGCCTGGAGATGAATTGGGACCTGATGCGTTTACGCGGGCACCGATAACGGTCTGATGCTTTTACGCATGCCGAGCATGATGCGACTAGTTCGCGGGCTAGAGAATGAGGCAGGCAGAGGTTGATGGATGTGGTGAAGTGACAAGCTGAATATACACGTGCATATGAGTGTGATGTGAGATCATAAATGCATGCTTGTCTCCTATGTGTTGTTGTTTATTGAGTTGTGATTGTTATACCTATGTATTCATGAGTTTGGATATGTCGAGTGACGCGACTACCCGAGTGGACTGTCAACCTGACCTAGGGTTAGGTTTTTCTTACTAAGATGTGTATCTCACCCCTTTTGGGAAAACCTTATTTTTACAGATTCTAGGTCTTAGGAATGTGGTCTATTCGATTTGGCGATTCGAAGAAGATGACGGCCTTCTATGATGAGTTCCTTGATAGGCAGGGGACCATTTATGTAAGAAAATGTACAGTGGTATGGGTCGATGAGGGCAAGCCGGAATGGAAGCCTTATAGGTTCGAGGCGTGGTTCAGGAGGGACGGGGATAGACAGGTCGGACCACTGAAGCCCCAGAGGTACCATAGGGCATCATTCCCGATTAGTGCCAGATCGTGGCGGAGCAGGAGCTACCTGAGGGGTCGATAGTAGGGTCTAGGAATGGCTCGGAACGGACACCGATAGCGGAGTATTCTGTGCCACCGCCGGCGGATGAGGTCATAATGGTAGAGTTGTCTGATGGAGACCTGGCCGAGCCATCGCAAGAGGCGACCATGGAGGACTCCGTCGAGGTTCCGTCAGAAACTTTCTCCGAGTACGAGCCGACGGAGGAGACTGGGGAAACCGGAGATTCTAGCAGTTCTTCCTAGGCGACTCCAGATGGCGATCCGATCTTTTGACTGGCGCCCTGACCCCATTCCTGATGAATTTTTGTGGATATCTCTTTTGACATGCTTACCTCGTCGCCCTGATGTTTAGCGGATTATGGTAGTTATTGACTAGTGGGTTGTGATGTACGATGTTCCTTATGTTATCCAGGTCCTGCTTAGTCTTAATCTATATATATTGTACGGGGATTTATTAGAGCGTCGCTTCCGCATACGTGGTGTATTTATTATATCTCTTGACCTTGGTTGGTGGATCTTGGGACCATCGAGAGATTTTTATTGGTTTGCTTGCAGGGATGCTCGCGTGCTCGTGCCGGGGCGCGGGGCGTGACACGCAGACACGATCAAGATTAGCTCCAAAATTTTTCCAAATCGGTAGGAATTTTATGAAATTAAACCTCAAAATTGAATTCAGGGATACTAAATTTATCTAAAGACATGATTTTCTCCAAAATTCTAGCATGAATAGATCACAAAGTCCAATTTTGATCTAAGATTGTCAAATTGGAGCTCTAATTGGCCAAGTCAGACCAAACCACTCCCACCAATCAATTTAGAAGGGTGAAAAACATCGGATAGTGGTTTCAAATTGTCATGTCAGTCTTTAGATTAAAAGTAATTTCACTTTTGGTGAGGTCGAGTGACTAAATTGCAATAAAAGTATGCAATCTTACCCAATTCGTGCAATCATGCAATTTCAGTGAACAATTGGAATAAATTGCAATGCAGGACAAACAAATTGAATGTTAAGACTCTAAAATGCACAAATTATAAATTAAAATATTTAAATGATATTTTTTTTACCAAGTTCAACCATATGTATAACAAAGAAACACCTAAAATTGAATTTAAATTTTTACTTTTTATGCGGTCAAAATGAAAAGTGAATTAAAATAAAAATATTGACTATTTTGTATATTTTGTGACCTAAAGAGCTATTTTTCTTGATTTTTCATGCATTTTTCTATTTTCCAAAAATACTAAAAAATACGAAAAATATGAAAAATTATTTTTTGGTCAAAAATGATTCCATAGGCTTGGCCAAAGCTACAAAATTAATTTTGTAATCTTTTACTTTTTATTGATTTTCTATGAATTTTTTTTAAAAAAAAACTAATTAGAAATCAGGTGTCATCACTCACTCATCCATGGTGAGGCCAAGTTCATTGGCTTGATATCAACTAGGCCGGTGCAATTCATGGCCAGGCTCAACAGCCCCACGTGTCTGAAGAACCTAAACCGGGAGAGATCTACGGATCTGAGGGTGGAGGTCCAAGACCGATAGAGGAAGGTTAGCATCGTGTTGTCGACGCGAGGGTAGAGCAAGATATCGAGCCGTGAAATGAAGGGTTAATGACGAGGGATTGAAGAGAGGAGAGGGGCCTGAAGACTTGTGGTAGCAGGACTCCGCGGAGAGGGAGGACTTGCGAGCAATAGGGTTGTTGGTTGAGGATGAGGTGGATGATCTTTTCAGTGAGGCCATCCAAAGAGTTAAGTTGGTCATGGGGTGTGACGACGGTGGCATCGTAGTCTTTTTCTTCCTCTGCGTTCTATTCTTAAGCTTCTTATTTGCTGCAGGGACACGAGTTCAGTGGCAATGAAGGAAGAAGAAAGAGAAAGTATAAGAAAGAAAAAAAAATTAAAAATTATCAAAATATCATTAAAAATTATCTACATCAGGACCGACGTCCACATCAGCACCGACCAGTATCCACGTCAGCACCGGCCAACTAAAGTTGGTTGGATGGACTAAATTGGCACAAATACAAAAGGTTTCGAAATAAATCGGCACAAAAAAATGATTGAGAACTGAATTGATATAAATGCAAGATGTTTAGACTGAGTTGGCAAAATTTAGAGATTTAAGACTGCAATGACAAAATTGCAATAAGTTTAGAACTTTGTTTGACAATTTTTCTGTTGGTTTATAATGATAATTAAAAAAGGTTAAAAGCCGTCGAAAACTTTAAAAACTATGCCCACTATGACACATTTAGCCTAAACTTTTTTTCTGTGGCGCAAAAAATCTAGGACTTGTACTTGTGTGACATATTTTTCCTCCGTCAAATTTCAGTCAATGAGAACCTTGAAAAATCTACTTACATGATTAACATGGCACCCATGTGGCTAAAGTTAAATGAAAACAAAATTTGTTCGAATTGAAAAATCATTAAATGGAACCCTGACAGAGGATAAATATGTCTCATAGGTATAAATTTAGAAATTTGTATGTCACAAGAAAAAAGTTTAGAGTAAACATGTCACATGGGGCCTAGTTTGGGGGTTTTGATGTCATAAAAAAAAGTTCCAGATAAATGTGCCACATTGGGCATGTTTTGAGTTTTTTTTTCCTAAAAAGAAATCTAAACATTTTTACTTCATATATCAGTAATATCTTAGACAATGATTTCGATATCATCATTGTTTTGTATCCTATGAACAAAATATAATGACAATGGATAGGAGAGTTTTTGAAAGTACGACTTCGATATTGAAAAAAAAAAAACATTCCCACTTTCAAGTACACCACTAAGCAATTTAAAACCGCCATTTTTCCTTAAAGTGATTTTACGGAAATTTTTTTACTAAGAAATTTTTCGCGAAGTAAAGGAAATTTTCCATTTGAGGTATATCGCAGGCATAATGGCATATATTTAGGTTAGGCTAGGGTCCATGTCTTCTTAGTTTACATGGACACAGATTAATGCATTTTATCATCAGGAGAGCATTGTCTAGACGAATTCAAAGGCATCAATAATCTTGGTCGGACATATTGCGTGGCAATACATCGCTGATAAATAAGGGAGGGAGTAGATCGTCTACAAATATTAATATCGACTATTTAGATAGCTAATCACTTATGCTATCCAAGCAAGTACGAAAATCAACAAAATCAGGAGGTACTTCGCATTTAAATTGCAAGAGCTGCAAAATTAGTAACAATCAAAATGTAAAAAATCACTCTAACAAACCTAATATGGAGTGCGCGACTAAATCTAAGTTGCTACATAGTGCCCCTTCACGTTTTAATTTTCGCAATTCGTCATCTGAATCCTTGGAACTTGTTTCAATGTGCCCCTAGCTCTGACTCTAACCAAAGTACGGTTGGAGTTCCGACCGCTTGACAACATGAATGATTTTGGATGGAAAATTGGTCATATAAGAACATACATATAGAAAAATAGGATGACTCAGAAATTAACTGCGTGTGATAGCATATGGCCCAAGTTTGGATGAAAATCTGACGAGAGCCGATGCGAAATAAAGTTTTGAAATTCATTTTTGAGTCATACATCCATGTCGAATCCTCCGTAACTGGTCATGCGCTTTCATATGGTGAGATTGCAAGCAAAATTTGACTGGAGCCAATGTTAAGAAGCACATCGCAGCAGATTTCAAAAATTAAAGGAGCAAATCGCATAATGAACTTTTAGTGGGCAACTTGCCACAATCTAAAAAATTTGAGAGGTATAATATAATTCACCCGTACATAAAAATGATCATCCCGTGAAAATTGAAAAAGCAGTGCAAAACCCTAGATGGTTCAATCAATAATGAGCTCAATTTCAATTAAACACTCAAAAAAAAGCATCGTGGTGGACTTTTGCATTACAAATTCAAACCCCTTAGAGCCACAGCTTTTTTATTAATAAGAGTCATGAAAAGTAAGAGAAAAAGAGCGTCGTTGGCCACTTGTGACATCCATTAATTAAAGGGAGGTGAACTGTGAAACTCTGTGAGGTGGGCATTTATCTCCCAACAGGCTCCTCTCTCTCTAAGTCAAAAAGGCAAACTTGGCCCTTCATAACACGTAACTCCACCACCTTATCTTCTCCGAAAACCACCTCAAACTTCATAAACACCAAAGCCCTACTTTGCTCTTTGTCCCATTGCCATTTCTCTCTCTCCAATCAGGTTCCTCTTTTGTTCACATCACGACTCTCTTACCTTGCATTTGTTTCATAAATTTGTCCTTTGAAGCTAAACATGACACAAGATTTGTATTGGGTTAAACAGATTTCGGTTGCTTCTGGTGTAATTTGATGTGTTTGCTGCCATTTCAGGTGTAAGATCCAAGGTGGGTGAAATCTCATCAGGCTTCTCGTCTTTGCGTGAAGGACTGAGCTTTGTTAGGGTTTTTCTTTTATTGAAGTCGTACGTATATCCAATGGAGAAAGAAGAGAGCTCCTCGGTACTACAAATTGTGCAATCTCATCATCTGCACTTGCTTGCTAGTTTTCATTGACAAATCAAATCTTGTCTGTCAATGGATTCACTCTCTCTCCAATGTTGCATGATGGCTCTGAACATGAACAAATTCCCATGCAGGCCATCCAAGATAATCCTGCGTTCAATGTGCAACATTATCATCACCATCAGTTCGTAAAGTCACGAGTCAGCGAAGTCCCAGACAGCGGAGGTGACAACAATGGAATGGTGGATTACATGTTGAGTCACCCTCCTCAACAAGGCCATCAACAATTGGTATCTCCGCTCGGGTTTTCTGGCTCCGGCTCTCTTGACAAGCTGAGCTTTGCAGATGTGATGCAATTCGCAGACTTTGGACCCAAGTTGGTCATCAACCAAGCGAGCCACAACTCCGAGGATGAAACCGGGATTGACCCGATTTGCTTTCTCAAGTTTCCAGTTCTGAATGACAATAACGACGAAAGAAGAATCGACGATGAGGATGAAATTAGGGAGGATCGAGAAGCTGCTCGGTTTGCCGATAATGCTTCTGTACAATTGCATTTTTTAGGGGAAGATTTGCGAAGCAACAAGAGTCCGACGGCGGCGGAGGCCAGCAAGAGCAAGAGGAAGCGACCACGGACTATCAAGACAAGCGAGGAAGTTGAGAGCCAGCGGATGACTCACATAGCTGTCGAGAGAAATAGGAGAAGGCAAATGAACGATCATCTCCGAGTTCTCAGGTCTCTCATGCCAGGCTCTTACGTACAAAGGGTATGCCATGCCATAAAACAATTTTTTTTTTTTGGTAGATAATGAAATATAAGAAAGGACATGTAGAAAGTAAGCTCACAGAACATTAGTTATTGACAGAAACTATTGATCTAAGTGTGCTTCATGAGATCAAATATTTTGAATTGCTTGTGTGTAATATTTCTCAACTCGTTTTATTGAATCAAGCTGATTGTAGGGAGAGGGAGATTTACTGACAAGGTCTCAAAATAAAATCTTTTGAACTGGCCCCATCATCCTATATTTGATTTATGAAGCACAATTACTAGATTGCAAAATCTTTCAATACCACTCCATGCAAATTTCAGTTTTGCAGTTAAGAAAATGAAAAAAATCAGAGAAATATTGGTGAGGGGTCTTTCTTAATCTTTTCACAGGGAGATCAAGCTTCAATCATTGGAGGCGCCATCGAGTTCGTGAGGGAGCTGGAGCAACTCCTCCAGTGCCTTGAGTCACAGAAGCGGCGGCGGCTCTATGGGGATGGCAGTGGGCCGCCACTCTCTCTCCCTGTGCAACAGCCACCTCACCAGCCGCCGCAGCCACAGTTCTTTCCCCCTCTGGCTGGCCTCCCGAGCGACCCGATCAAGATCCCGGATTTCGACACCGGGCTCCATGAGGAGACTGCAGAGAGCAAGTCGTGCATTGCCGATGTGGAGGTGAAGCTCCTAGGGTTCGACGCCATGATCAAGATACTGTCAAGAAGGAGGCCCGGGCAGCTCATCAAGGCCATTGCGGCTCTAGAGGACCTCCAACTCAATATCCTTCACACAAACATAACCACCATTGAGCAGACCGTCCTCTATTCATTTAACGTTAAGGTAATTCGCCCACATACTTGAAAGATGTTAAAGTTTTTAGGGTGCTATGTCAAACTCTATGGAACCGTAATTATGTCGTGTACACTGGCCAATATTGATGGACTGAGTTTTTTTTACTATAGGACTTGTGATGATCGAGATAATTTCTTTGTTTCAATTGAATATCGTCTAGCAAGAGCGCCCGTAAAACACATGGAATTCACCATAATGATCACTCCAACCAAAAGACTTGTAGGAAGATGTATGGTTTCACTAGTCAGTTTCGTTTGTGTTGTTCTTGCGCAGGTTGCGGGTGAAGCGAGGTTTACAGCAGAAGACATAGCCAGTTCGGTTCAGCAGATATTCGGATTCATCCATGCAAATAGCGCGATGTAATTACGACCATAAACCAACTAGCGAGAGAGAGAGAGAGAGAGAGTGAATTGACTTATTGAATGTTGCATTATATTTCTTTTTCCATTACATCTGTAGTTTTTGTCTTTTGATGTTAGAAAAGTACTAGTGTAGCACACAGTTTGTACTGGCCACAAATAAAATAGTTAACTACTTTGCCCTTCCATATGATATACTAATGTGATCTCCCTAATAAAATCATGGTAACTCGTGAAAGAAGTGATAACTATGTGATGCAAAATGTAAAGAAACACGCCCGGATTTTGAAGTTCGTGCACGGTGTTAGATGTGATATCACTAACCAAACTGATTGCCAACGCGCAACATGTCCTGCATGTGCAATCTGCAAAAGGACAGATTAACATATATATGAAAATGTAGTTATTAAAGACAAAATCTCAAATATTGTCACGAAAATAAATTTCCATCATCTGTAATTGAAATAAAGGTCGTATTAATCCTTTTATTTTTTTATTTGGATCAAGATTGGGACTTGGTTAGAAATGATGGAAACATAAATATCATCCTATTAATCTTCTTTCATAATATGCCGCGAGAGAGACCACATTTTGTGATTATAATGTATTATTGAATGCCTAATGTCCTCGTTGGTTCAAACCTTTAGTAGACTATCTTTGATCATATGATAATTCGTTGTTCCATATATTTCTTTTGTGACCAACAATTTCTATTGCTTACTCTGGAAAGAAGTTTTAATGGGAACACGTAGTACATCTAGCTATAATAGTTGGTTAGGAAAGGCACATTGGGAAATTGTGATAATTTAGTTCTAAACCTATTGCAGTTGCGCTGATTCAGTCCTAATTTTTTTTTGTCAATTGAGTTCTAAATATTTTGCTTTTGTGCCATTTCAGTCTATTTGGCTAACTTTGGTAAGCCGGTGCAAACACGAAAATTTTTATTAATATTTTAACAATTGTCAAATTATCTATTTGTTTTTATTTGTTTTTCCTTTTTTTATTTTCTTTCTTTTTTTCTCCTTCTCCATCTTCCTCCAGCCAGTCACCAATCCTTCGCCCTCACCAGACACCATTGAGGTTGACCTTGCGACCCACGACTTTGGTCGATTTCTGATCTAGCAATCGACTAGAAGAAAAATGACAAGGAAATAAAAAATAAAAAGAAAATTTGAAATTTAAATAATATTAAAAATTATCTCGTCTATGTCGCCCAGCCAAAATTGGCTGAGTAAAACATATTAGCAGAAATGTAAAAGGTTTATGACTCAATTATAAAAATTTAATGCTGAATTGATATAATTATAATATATTTATGATTTTTTTAGTAGTTTTTCTGAATTACGTAAGGGGTCAGTTCTTTATCAAACAACATTACTCAAATTTGATATTCAAAACCTGCAATATGCTCTTTTCTCTGTTTAGTAACTTTCGAACTCTCGGAAATTCCTATGTCCTAATTTTATAACTGTGAATAATTAATTTACAATGACATAATGTGAATCTTATTGTTAGATGAAAAAAATCAGTTTGGTTGGGGTGAAGAGTGGTCGAGGCGACCGACAAGAGCTGTCGCTGTTGTATGAGTTGCCAATGAGAACGATTGATTTTGTTGGTCCACGAGTGAGTGAGAAGGTCAACGAGTTGTCCTACGTAGGTACCTTCTTACATCTTGGTTGACCTGTCAGAAAATGTTTCCTAGACTTTTTGGCTTTGGAGTATCGGGCGAAACTCTGAAACGGACCATGACCTTAAAGAACAGTAAGTTATAATTAGTACAGATAATTGGAAAAATATTTTTTGAAAACTGTTATTTATATCGCTTACAAAAATGAATATTTATTGCATCATTCGCGAAAATATTTAGAGATAAATTAATAATAATAATAATATGTTATATTAACTAATTATTTCAAATAATATAAATGATTGTTTTTAAAAATAATTGATATCTCATGTTGCCAGACTTGTTCTAAGATGCCTCGTTGTCCTCTACTATTTCCGCACACGAAGCTTCATCCCTTTGTCACTTTGTGGGTTGACACATCCACATGCTTGGGCTATTGGCTGAGCCAAAGTCTTGTCACTACCAACCAGGACCCTCTTCTTTCCTAAGTCAAACTCTCGTACTGTCAATTGGACTTCTCGAAAAGGTTAATTGCGTTGTCCTTATACATGGACAATAATTGCCAGGAAATTCCGCATATACGTAGAACCGCATGGTTAAACAAATAGAAATTAATTGAGAACTCGTGTACCGGTCGACACAACCTAAAATTTGACCAATCTTAAGTTAATGGATTGTTGAGCTAGCTAATTATTTAATTAACTTAATTAGGACTCTATCAAGCCCATACAAAATCACAACTTTGGATTTAATTTATAGCATGCAAATGATTCTAACTTTTGGAGTTGCCACTAATCAATTTACTTTAAGCTAATTAGTGAGTTGAGGATTATTTCTAATATCCTTTCAGTACCTTTTATTTTTAATGAGAACATTTAAGCAGGCAGCTTGGATTAATTTTATTTTAAACTCCTAACATGAGAGATCAACGCTACACCCTAAACACCAACGCTTATCTCTCAAGCGCAAGACTTAGTCTAATGCGATATTTTTATGATTTTCACTTGTCTAATCAATGATGCAAATGCATAGAATGCAAATGATGCAACTAATATAAATCATGGCACGTGGGACGTTCATCGAAATGACCTAATTATAATGGAATGCGAAAACGAATTTAATTAGAATGAGAATGCAATTCTAATTATATTACTTGCAAATCGACTAAATTAAACTAGTTTGAAAAGCATGCAAAAATGAATTGAATTTAGCCTGAGCGGTAACAGTAGGCTAAATGATCTAATCATGCAAACTAGCTAGGTTAATTAACCTAGACATGCAAGCTATGTGAATGAATCTAGACATGATTCTTGATTACATGCAAATATGACATGGAAGACTAATGACATGACAAATATCGTGGCATGCAATTAATGACATGGAAAGCTGTATGACATGGCAAAATATGCATTCTAGCCTATGTGACATGTATATATAATGAAATGCCTAATCCATAAGCGTGACATGGAATATTCTAAATTATATGAAATGCATGTGCATGAGATAATTTTGGTATTTAAAGATGAATTTTGAAATTAGGAATTAATAAAATAAATTCTATCCTAAATGAAGATTATTTAAAATGTCTAGGAAATAATCTGAAGTAAATCTAAAATTATCTAGGAAATCTGTAATCCTAAGTTTAAATATTTATGATGCAGTTATCTATCTAAATGAAGATGCAATCCTAATCCATGTGAGTATATTTTAAATGCATCTAATCTATTAGATATGATTTCTAATGAATCACATCTTTGAATGCATATCCTATCAGTTAAGACTTCTAATAAATCTTATCTCATTATGGCAATGGAATTTTCAAGATAAGGTTTAACCTTTCTCTTTATATCTCTTGAAATTTCCCATGATAAGGAAATTATTCAGTGAATATGTAGTAAAGATATGCAAAATTTTGAAAATATTTTCCAATTCAAACTTAGTAATAAATTTAATGGAGGAGTCATATCTACTTGGTTGTAGATTAGGTTTCCCGATCCCGTGCTATCGAGACAAATCTCATTGTCAAGATTAGTCCTAATTTGCATGTTGTTGGCGGAAAACTAATACCCAATCTAAACCTGATTTTCTAATCTAATGAAATATTCATGATATCCAAATATTCTAATTTAAGAAAATAGAACATTCAAATCATATTGGATAAGAGATTTACCTATTTTGAATATCATGAAAGATAATATTTCTCAATTTGAACTAGCAGATCGGGACCAGGGTGAGGACAACAGCAGCGATAGCTCTTGAGATGGCGACGACAATGATCAGCTGCGTGGCGAGTTCCGGGATTATAGCGATAGATGGCTTGGCTCATGGCAAGGCAACAGTTCGCGGGATGCCAAAACTTCTTTCAGTGGTTGTTCACAAGGACAACGACGATAGTGAAGTCTGGCGATAGCAAAAACGACCTTCTCGAGCAGTAGCGACTCTGACATTGCAGTAGCAAAATCCGCCGGGCAGTTTCAACAATTCTCGGCTTCTAGGGTCTGCTTGCGGGATAGCAGCATAGCACGGTGGAGCAACAAGGCTCAACGTGGCGGGAGGACGCTTCAGGATCGTAGGATAGGGACCTCCGATAAGCAGCAACGGGTCGCTGGTGGTTTGTGGTGGACACGTCAAGCATAGCTCGGCCGGACTAGCTCTCGACCAAGAATCTTTCTCTCCCTTTTCTCTATGGCTGCTGATCGGTATTTCACACAAAATTGTTAATCAAGATATATAATCAAAGCGAAATGATATAAATCCACGTACCCATAAGCACGAAGCGCGGATTACATCCATACTGTCTATCAAACCGTCGTATGCATACGTTTACGCATTTATTGTACTGGATCTTCAAGCCCTATGATCAAACTTGAATCACTGATCGGAGAAGTATATCACGTAAAATGAACATACATCGATAGCCATAGATTAAGAGCTCCTATTACAGATGATAAACGATTTCGATCCGCCGATCAATCGTCCATTGAGAGAGATTATCCATGGAGTGTTTTTTGAAAGAGTTTTCTGGCAATGGTGATTGCTTGAGAAGAGAAAACATATCTTCTCTTTCTCAATTATGGCAAATATGGCAATTAGCCAATTTAGCCAATTTAGCGGTTAATGAGCTCTATATTTCATTATCTCTCACTTGCCCGGAAAGAGATAAATGTCTCTCTTTCTCTTCTCGCTGCAAAGTTCATATGAGCAAATAATCCGTGCGACCAGATATTATGAGAGCTAGTTATTATACATCTGTTAGAAGTATATAGCAGCTCAAAATGGGCACAAAACCTCAGAGTATATCCAATATGCAGTACCCTAGATCAATCAGTCATATTTACAACATATCTCTCTTGATCTATTTGAGCGCTCAAATATAGTACATTGTATTCACAATCATGATTAAACTCGAATAATCATAATTGGTTGACCTGTAAATACAAATATTGAATGTGACATTCAAAATAAAATTGATCTTCCTCTTCCCTCAAACCTCTCAATCTCAGTCCAGCTCGCTTTTCTAGAGATGTCTCATTAGATCGAATCAATCTCATGATCATAGGCAACACTCTAAGATAGCAAACACTGAATAGAAATATCAAGAATAGGTTAGAGTCGTGAGGGTACTTAATTGAAGAACTCATATCCTCAAGAGTCTCAAACGACCATGGAGTTGAGATCAAAACTCTCGCCAACTCATCTTGGTCATCTCATACATACGTAATATGAAGTACGTATTACGGTATTCTCTCATTTCCCATGGAGCGTATGTCTTTTCACTCAATACTCTACAGATGATAGCTCAGACAAACTCAACGTCTAGCTTGAGTTCACAAATCTGCCCTCTTCAAGGAATCCAACTAGCATCAAAGACAGATTAAATTAAATACGTAGTTATTTCACTTTCGGGCATAACTTATTATGACTTCATCTTAACACTTTTGTTAAGGCAACATAAAAAAATTTCAAGTTTGAGCTCTCAATTATCACATAGATAATAACCTTGAAAATGTATCATCTCTATTCGTCACCCAGCAAATAACAGCGATTACCCGTGTGAGTGGGCTAATCTCTAATCTGTCCAACATACTTTCTCAATATAATGTACTAAGCATTATTATGCATAAACTTCATACAAACTCATAAGTATAAAAAATGATAACAAATATCATTAACTGTGAACTTTAAGAAATATAAATATCCAGTATACACACTTCTAGAGATTTCAATATAAGGAACTAATCCCTTTGTCAACACATGACTAAGAAAAAACATCTCTAGGGATTCACTTCATCAGAAGATCTGTTATCCTACGTATATATGTATTGTATGTTCACATCTTTTCATACAACCATGTCTTTCACAAAATTATATTTTGTGACTTTAGTTTGGTCTTCTAATGGATCTTCAGTGTAAGCTATTGCTGCTTACTATTACAATTAACTAATAATTGGACCTGCAGCATCATTAGCAATATCTCACTGACCCAAACATCTTTTAAAACAAACACTTTTTTGTCCTGTTGTTGATAACATCACGAGATCAATTTCCATTGTGGATAAGGTTATACACGTTTACTTCTTACTTCTCCAAAAATATAGTGCCACTACACTATAAGAATACAAATCCAGAAGTAGATTTCCTCTTATCTAAACATCTTTCTCATTCAACATCAGTATAGTTTTCAAGGCGCAGATCTCTACCTTGATAACTCAGCAAAAAATCAGCAGTGCTTTTCAAATACTCGAGGATTCTCTTGACGGCAATCTAATATGCTTAACCTACATTGAATTGATACATTTACCATTCCAACCACATAACAAATATCAGGTCTTGTACACATCATATTGTACATTAAGCTTCTAATCATTAGTATATGGAACACCTTCCATTTCTGTATTTACTTGTGGAGTCTCGAAACCCATTTTGAGGCTCCGACCTTCACATCTTGCAATAAGAGTTTCTTTGGCTTTACAGTCTTGCATATGAGATCATTCGAGGACTTCATCTATACAAGTCTCTTGTGAAAGAGATCATAATCTCTTTGAACGATATATTAAAATCTTAATTTCAAGAATGTATGCAAATTCGCCCATCTTTTTATTTCAGAATTGGAACATAATCAATTCTTGACTGTTTAAACAAACTCCATATTACTCCAAGCAATCAATATATCATCAACATATAATGATAAGATCACACATTGATCTTTGGATCTTTTGATATGTACTCAATGATATTCATTAATCAATACAAAATCATATGTCACTATAGCATTATGAAAAAGTATATACCATTATCTCGAAAACTGCTTGAGGCCAAATATCGATATCAAAAAATCGACATACTTTTTGCTCTTGACCATTTATAACAAACCCAACAGGTTGTTTCTCTGTAAATTTCTTCTTTTAATTCTCCATTGAGAATCGCAGTCTTTACATTCATTTGATGTAACTCGAGATTCATACTAATCACTATTGTCAAAATAGGGTGAATTGAGGTAAATCTCACCACATGAGAAAAAACATCCTCATGATAAATTCTTCTAGCCTTTTACCACAAGGCGAGCCTTATATCACTCAATCGAGCCATCAGCTTTGTTTTAAGAACATACTTGTTCCTAATGGCTTTTGCATCCATTCGGAAGATCAGCGGTTCTTTAACTTAGTTTGATCTCATTGACTCCATCTCTTCTTCTATTGATTGAATCCACTTTTCCTTATCAGAGCAAGTCAGAGCCTCATTTACATTCCTTGACTCATCATTTTCTTGTGAAGCAACCATGAAAGCTCTGCATGAAAGCTGTGACATTCTGATTTTTTCCTGTCATTTTCAAGGCTCCGTAATGAGAAATTTATCTAGCGATGTATTTCAGTCATATCTCACTCGAATCTGATCAATTTGAGTTGACTGACTAAGGGGAAAGGCTAACGCGAGACAAGGTACGTAGACCTAGGGAATTCGAATAGGAAATGGCACTTTGACTACAAGGATTGTCGATGGGACATTTAGAGTCATAAAAGGCCGATCTAAGAACAATTAAGGAATGCATTGCTAGCGTTATACGATTGGAGCGCGGGTGATATCGCTTAACCATTGTATAATTTGAAAATTTTCCTAAATTGAACAGTGACGATCAAGAACATCGGAACTAGTAATAGACCATCACAATTACATGACAACCAAAGTCGCCATAAATTGACGAGCCCTAATTGTGATATGAATCACATGGTCGATATGCGTAACGTCTACAAAAGCCGTCTGTCAGTTCGGGATAGGCTGGAATCACGTCTGATAGAGAGTTGAATCAAAAATGAGTCTAGAAAATTGAAAATGGAGAATCAAGAATTCTAATATCTCAATTGGATTGGCTGTCGCCTTATCGAAGAAAATTGAAATTAGAAAAGTGACGTTCCGAACGTCGAGGGTAAAATTATCATTTTGCCCCTCAAGCCTTAGCCTTGCTTTATTAATTGGACAAGGGCATTTTGGTCATTGAAACCCCCAAGAGTTGCCGAAAATTGAAGAAATTGTGGGCCATTGAATGAGCTTTGAATGACACATTGAACAAGTGTCGATGGATGAAGCCATGAGTTGATGTTTCCACTTTTAAACTACCATTCAACTCATGTTGACCAAGCTAATTGAAGTATAAACCCCCCTTCTCTCTCTCCTCATAGCCGAATACCTCTTCCATTTGCAAATTTCTTCTTCTTCTTCTTCTTCCTTCTTCTTGTAGAGAGCTCCACCGCCGACAAGTTTCTGCTCGCTTGTTCGCCACCGTCGACTGCCACCTCCGGCGATCCCCAGCCCGTCGAGCCAACCACCCACTCCTTCCTTAACCTCTTGCAGACGTTCTCGAAGTGGAAGCAAGTCGTTTGACCCATCGAGGAGCTCCAGCCAGCCAATCTCCCAAAAGTCGCCAGAAATCGTCGCAATCAAAGGTAAGCCATGTTTTTTGCCCTTTAGGACCCCGAAATCTTGGAGTTTTGCAACCAAATTTTGTGGACATTTAGGAGACACATAGATGGAGCTATGGAAAAAATTTTGGGTTAATTTGATGAAGTTTTGATCCCAAATGGGTCTTGTATTTGAAGGGCCAGAACTGATCGGAGATAAGCTTGGAGGAATCGGCGCCGTTCGTGGACCATTTGACGTCATCTTGAGCTCAAATTTTTAGTGAGGCTTCCCAACCTTAGAACTACATGTTAGCAAGTAGATTAGTGATTAAATTAAGGATTTGAGGTGGTTTAAGGGCTGATAAGTTGTGGTATACACAACCGAAATTCTCTCGGTTCGGTTCTGTGCATACCGATTCTGTGCGGGCTATTGGTGGTTACAATTGAGCTCCAAATTCATCGTTGAAAAGTGTTAGAATGTTAATTGATTAGCCCATGAGGTGTATGATTAGTGGGATGGCGATTTGAGCAAGAAAAGTTAATGATTGGATGAATTTCCTTAGGTTAAGCGGTGGACTTGATCTTGGACCGTTAGGACTGAACCTTTGAGGTGCTCGGGAGAAGACTTGTATCGCATTAAGCTTGAGGTAAGGGGAATCCTAAACCTTTGATAGGAGGATTGGACTCGATTGGGTGATTGGTGTATGAACTGATCAATTATTGGAAGTTTATAATGTAGTGGTCCAATGTGCGTCCTAGAAAGATATAGAAGACTTGAATGTGTGTGTGACGATGCTTGTGCTTTGAATTGATTGCCACATTTGAATGTCACAATTGATTGCCTCGTATGCCATAAGTGTATTATTAGTGCATGAGTTGCACTTGATTGTGTGTGATACATTAAATGAACTTATGGCTTATCTGAGGAGTTTTGACACCCTGAGGCGTATGAGACGCGGGGTTGTGTGGATGTATGCCTTGAGGCGCTGAGGCATGGGTTTGAATTGAATAGCACCCTAAGACGTATGAGACGCGGGGGAGAAGGCCATAGTCCTGATGCGTTGAAACGCGAGACTGAATTGTGATGTGTCGACACAGGCCTGGAGTAATATTGAAAACCTGATGCATTTACGCGGGTTTGTCAATGAAACGGTCTGATGCGTTTACGCGGACCGAGTCTGAGGCGTTATAAACGCGGGCATGAAAGTGAGGAGGTAGGAAAGGTGGAAAGTGCAATCTGACTTGAAATGTGTGCTTGAGTATAATGATGTGATAATATGCCTTGATTGCATACTTGACATCTATGTGTGTTACTTGTGATAGTGGAATGCCTCATGCGGTTTTGTATTTATTATTAGCGTTTGCATTTGCCTGAGTGGACGGTCTGCTTAACCTAGGGTTAGGACCCACCTTATTGAGATATATATATCTCACCCCGTTGTGGAACCCCCCTTTTCTTTACAAATCCTAGACCCTGAGGATGTGGCCCATCAGGTTTAGCTACCCCAAGGAGATGTCAGTTTATTTTGATGAGTTCCCTGATGGGCAGGAGACTATTTATGTTAGGAAATGTACAATTGTTTGGGTAGATAAGGGTGGCAGTAGCTAGAAGCCTCATAGGTATAAGGCATGGTTTAGAAAGGTGGGCAATGTTTCCACAAGGCTACTAAAACCCACCGAGGTGCCCTAAGGAGTGATCCCTAGCTGGTACCATCTCACCCGGGAATCAGTAGAGGCTGAGGGATCTATCGCTGGCTCGAGGATTGGTCTTGAGAGGAGTCCAACCCTGGAGGACACCGAGGAGATCATAGTGGTCGAGGCTACCGAAGATGAACTGGTAGAGCCATCCGCGGACGAGACACTCGAGGATACGGTGGAGATTTGCTTTGAGACTTTTTCAGAGTATAAGCCTACTGAGGAGGCAGATGAGACTAATGACTCCAACAGCTCGACTTAGGAGCTCCTGGTTTACTAGTCTGATATTTTGATGGTGTTCTCGAGGTCTATCCCTTTTTGCGAAACTTATGACTGCATTTTGTGCTGGCCATGCCACCCTACTAACCAGTGTAGTTGGTTAGATATTCCTCGTATGGATATTCAGATATTATGTATTAGTAGTGTTCTCGCTATCTAGATCCCATTTTATATTTGTACAGAAGAGTTTTTACATCGTCGCTTTCACGTGTTAGCTTTTTATATGGTATGTCTCTCGAATCATGTTTGAATCTTGGGACCTCGAGAGATAGTTTGTGCTTGCAGGGAGTCGCGCGCTCGTGCCCGGGGCGTAGGGCATGACAAAAGCTCTGCCTTCAATGTGTAAACATCGACAAATCGATGGAGAATGCTTTTGCGACTTGTTTGCTAGATTAGAGATTGTACACTTAGTACATCAAACTCCATTACGCTCTCACTTAGCGACTTGTTCACCGTATTGGAGATTGTATACTCAGTACACCATTCTCCATTATGCTCACACTCGGATTAGATAACGAAATCTTCTTCACATCAAGTGGTTGCAATTGAGATTCGTTTAAAACAAATTCCCCACTTCTCATATTGCTCCCACTTGGATGGATGCCCAATAATATCATTATCACTATCCAAGATCTCAAATGGAGAATAGTCTTCACCTATCTCGCCCTTTTTCAGAAATTCATTCACTAAGAATGTGCCATTTCGTGATTCATATTCTCACTTTCTTGCTCACCTATAATGCATTTCCTTTATAGTGCTCTCAGTATCTCATCAAGATACTCTTTTGGCATCTATGATCGAATTTCTCTTACAAATGAGAGAAAACATGTGTATATGAAGCACATCAAGATCTTAGACGACTCAAATCTCATTTTCGACCTATCCAGAACTCATATAGAGTGGAAGTAATTGATTTAGAAAGCACACGGTTAATTATTTAGATAGAAATAAACAAAACTTCACCCCAAAAGGTGATAGGCAAATTAGCCTATGCCATCATAGACCTAATGATGTGGACATCGAACCATATCGAGGAAGAGGTGCCAGGGATCTGTTGTTCTATCCGCTTGGTCCAATTACTCGAGCAAGGGCAATGGAATTCAAGCAAGTTGTCGACATCATGGTTCAAGATCTTTGGAAGGGAGGTCATCTTGACTCGAGAATTGAAGATTCTGAAGTTCTTTGGCGCAACACGATTACATTTAGCCTCACAAATTCTAAATAGATTTAGGGCTAATGAGCTCCAAATGGGCTCAAATTTGGTCAAGTGAAGCGAAACGACGTCTTGATCAATACTCATGACCTATGGCCATGAATTGCGATGGATTTTGGCTATTCGACATCATTTAGATGGACTTTTAAGCCATTTTCTATTTTTAGGTGAATTTTTTATTAATTAAGATTATTTTCGTCTTTTTGCCCTTTTAGGGTTAGCACCATATATAAGGGTGCTTATGAGTTTCTGATAACATAACATTAATTCAAAATTTTGTACCGAGAGTTTTCCTCTTCTTCAAGTTCTCTTGAAAACTACATCTTATTAAGGCTTTCTTGTGGCGATCGATCGACTTATTGAGCAAGATCACGAATTTTCTTGTTTGTGGCGTCTACAGCGTGAATTGGTTGACACAGGTTCGTCAACAGGTTACGCTCATATCGAGGTTACCAATCACAGGTTCGATTGGGGGTTGAGGTTCGCAATTCGCAACCTCTGGATCTTCGTAGAACAATCCGTTTCCGCAGCGATTTACATCATCTGGTATCAAAGCTAGTTCTACAAGGTCTAATTATCTTACTTTTACTAATTTTACTTCAGCAATCTAAAGTTTATAGATTTAGGGTTTATAGAGTTAGGGATTCGTTATTAATCGAATTAGGGTTCTAAATTGTTCTTTATGCGATATCAATTTTGATTTAGGGTTTTTCGGTCCTAGTTGTTTTGATTGTATTGAGTTCATCAAAAAATAAATTTCGGCAAAAAAAAGTTCAGTGAAAAAAAACTGAAAAAAAGGTATCGGTAAAAAAAAAATAGACCAAAAAAATTCGAAAAAAAAGTCCAAAAAAAATCAAGAGGATGACTCATTTCTTTATTATTATTATTATTATTATTATTAGCTAGACCGAATAGAAAAAAAAAAGTAGCAGAAATTGAATCTGAATTCAAATATAGTAAAAGTTGATGAATTGAGCAGTATATTGCTGAATTGATCTTACTTGATGGTTTAGTCGAATGTTCTGAGAAGCTTGTGAGACTGAAATTCTAGTTTGATAAAGAGCTTGAAAAAAGGAAACGAGAGAAAAAAGGCAAGAGTGTGTGAGTTTAATTGAGGGAAGAAAAAGCCTAGATTGAGTTAAACATGAGGGGAGTGATAAATACCTTGAGCGAAACACATGAGGGACTGTGGTGAGATTTCTTTTATTTCTAACGTCATATTGCAGGTTTAGACAAAAAAAAATTATGTCAGGTCAGGAAAGCGTAAATCAAAGGGAAAATGGTACCAATCTAAGGGATAATATGATTTTAGCAGGCATCCAACAGTTGAGCTTACAACTTGAAGCACTTAACAACCGAGTTGTGAGGTGTGAGACGAGGCTTAATGGTGATTGAGAGCAACCACGAGGGAAGCCACAAAATCAGCGAGATGAGCCTAGGCACAACCCAGATGACAGCGGCAATTTAAGGATGAATATGTGTCCGATACAGAAGATGACGGAGATGGCAGGTTTGGGAGGAGAAACAGACGCCGAGAGTTCAGACATCGAGAAGATGATGAGTTTAGTAATATCAAGATGAAGATTCCATCTTTCCAAGGAAAGAATGATCCTGATGCATATCTAGAATGGGAGAAACGAATGGAGATAGTATTTCACTGCCAGCGACATTCGGAGCTCAAAAAGGTACAAATTGCAGCTGTTGAATTCACTGATTATGCAATAATTTGGTGGGATCAGCTTGTGAATAACAGAAGACGCAATGGTGAGAGATCGGCAGAAACGTGGGATGAGATGAAAGTGGTCATGAGGAGGCGCTTCATACCAAGTCATTACCATAAAGACTTGTTCCATAAACTGCAAAATCTCACACAAGGTAACAAGAGCGTGAAAGAGTACCATAAAGAGATGGAGATTGCCATGATCCATGCTAATGTGGTAGAGGACCGTGAAGCTACCATGCCACGGTTCTTATGTGGTTTGATCCGAGATATAACAAAAGTGGTAGAGATGCAACATTATGTCAAGTTCGAGGAATTGGTGGACAAAGCTATCAAGTAGAGAGGCAATTGAAGTTGGACCGAAATTACAAGAGTGGTGGAGGATCAAGCTCGAATTGAAAACCCAATTGGAAGAGAGACGAGAAGCCGAATTGGAAGGGAAACAACACCAATGTCGAAACTTCAAAGGAGAAGGAGAAGATGGCAGAGTTGATTCGAATCCGGTTTCAGGCAAAACTGAAAATCCTAACACTAGAAATCGTGAAATTAAATGTTTCAAGTGTTTAGGCATGGGTCGTATGGCGAATCAATGCCCTAATAGGAGGGTGATGATAATGACTGGACTTGGAGATGTTCAATCTGAAGGTGACAAGGAGGAAGAGGATGATGTCATGTCGCCATTGGAGGATTGTAGCGATGTCGAGATGCTTGTCAAGGGTGAATTGATAGTGGTTAGACGTTCTCTTAGCATGCAAGTTAAGGAGGAAGAGCATCACCAGCAACGTGATAACTTGTTCCATACAAGATGCTTGGTGAATGGTAAGATTTGTAGTTTAATTATTGATGGAGGTAGTTGTACAAATGTGGCAAGTTGTACTATGGTGGAGAAACTAAGATTGAAGACTATAAAGCACCCTAGACCATATAGACCTCAGTGGTTGAATGATAGTGGTGAAATGAAAGTGTCAAAGCAAGTCCTAGTTCCATTTGAGATAGGGCGATATAAGAATGAGGTGGTGTGTGATGTTGTACCTATGCAAGTGGGACATCTTTTACTTGATAGACCATGACAGTATGATCGGAGGGTGCATCATGATGGGTACACTAACCGATATTCATTGGTGATGAATCAAAAAACTTACACTTTGATGTCAATGACACGTACTGAGGTGTATGAAGATCAATTGACACTACAACGTGAGGCTGAGAAAGAGAGAAAAAGTGAGAAAACTGAGAGCTTGCGTGGAGAGTCTGAGGCGCAAGGAAAAAGAGAGGCTGAGAAAAATAGAGTGATAAAAATCGAGGGAAAAGCAGAGAGAAAAGAAAAGATAAAAAAGAATTTCTATGCAAGATCGAGCGACGCGATGAGAGCTTTGGTTTTGGAACGGCCGATCTTGTACTTTTGTACAAGGAGGCATTGTTTACTACTAACGATTTTAATCCGAGTTTGCCTAATTCTGTCGTGTTTTTATTGCAGGAATTTGAAGATGTCTTTCCTGATGAGGTTCCTAGAGGTTTACCACCAATTTGAGGCATAGAGTATCAAATCGACTTGATACCTGGTGCATCATTACCTAACTGACCCGCATATCGAAGTAATCCCGAGAAGACAAAGGAACTTTAGTGGCAAGTTAGTGAATTACTGGAACGAGGATATGTCCGAGAAAGCCTTAGTCCATGTGTTGTTCCTGTTTTGTTAGTGCCAAAGAATGATGAGACTTGGCGAATGTGTGTTGATTGCTGAATAATCAATAATATTACGGTAAAGTATCGACATCCTATTCCTAGATTAGATGGCATTTTAGATGAGTTACATGAATCTTGCATATTTACTAAAATTGATCTGAAAAGTGGTTATCATCAGATTAGAATGAAAGAAGGGGATGAATGGAAAACTGCGTTTAAGACCAAGTATAGGTTGTATGAGTGGTTAGTCATGCCATTTGGTTTAACTAATGCACCTAGTACTTTCATGGGACTTATGAATTATGTTCTACATGCTTTTATTGGTCGATTTGTGGTTGTCTATTTTGATGATATTTTGATATATAGCCGAAGTCTTCATGACCATATTGAACATGCGCGAGTTGTTTTACAGGTTTTAAGGGCTGAGCAACTATATGCTAATTTGAAAAAGTGCTTTTGTGTAACTAACAAATTAGTATTTCTAAGGTTTGTTGTTGGTGTTGATGGAATATAGGTTGACGAAGAAAAGGTGAAAACGATCCAAGAATGGTGGACACCTAAAACTGTAGGAGAGGTGCTCAACTTTCATGGCTTAGCTAGTTTCTATCGCAGATTTGTGAAGGATTGCAGCACCATCGCCTCATTTTTAACCGAGGTCATTAAGAAGCACGTGGGTTTCATGTGGGGAGAATAGCAAGAGAGAGCATTCAATCTGTTGAAGGATAAGATAACTAATACTCCTTTGTTATCTTTACCAAATTTCAATGCTACTTTTGAAATAGAATGCGATCTTCTGGTACAAAAATTGGAGCTGTGTTGATGCAAGGAGTACGTCCCATAGCTTATTTCAGTGAGAAGTTAAGTGGGGCAATATTGAATTATCCAAGTTACGATAAGAAGATGTACGCTTTGGTGCGAGCTTTGGAGACTTGACAATATTACCTATGGCCAAAGGAGTTCGTGATCCACACTGACCACGAGACATTAAAGTACTTGAAGGGACAACAAAAGTTGAACAAAAGACATGCCAAATGGATGGAGTTCGGCGAGACTTTTCCATATGTGATCAAGTACAAGAAAGGTAAGGAAAATGTGGTAGCCAATGCACTTTCTAGAAGGTACGCAATTCTAGCTACTCTAGGGGCAAGTGTTTAGATTTTGAACATGTCAAAGAATTATATACTGATGATAATGCTTTGGAAGAGTGTTTGAAGCTTGTGGGCATGCTGCATTTGAAAAATTCTACAAGCATGATGGCTTTATTTTTCGTGAAAATAAGCTGTGTTTGCCTAGATGCTCATTGCGAGAATTGTTGGTGCAAGAGGCGCATAGTGGTAGTTTAATGGGGCATTTTGAAATCAATAAAACTTATGAAGTGCTGCATGAATATTTTTATTGGCCACACATGAAGCGAGATGTCACACGTGTTTGTGAAATGTGCATTGCATGTAAACAGGCTAAGTTTACAACTAAACCACATGGTTTATATAAACATTTATCCATCCCGACACATCCTTGGGTTGATTTTTCTATAGATTTCATGTTGGATTGCCTAGATCTAAGCATGGTAGAGATTCTATTTATGTGGTTGTAGATTAGTTTTCAAAGATGGCTCATTTTATGCCATGTCATAAATCCAATGATACATCACATGCTACTGATTTATTCTTTCGTGAGATTGTGCGTTTACATGGCATGCCTAGGTCTATTGTTTTTTATCGTGATACTAAATTTCTTAGCTACTTTTGAAAGACATTGTGAAAAAAATTAGGTACACACCTTTTATTCTCTATTACTTGTCATCCACAAATCGATGGTCAAACCGAAGTCGTTAATAGAACTCTAGGGATATTGTTGCGTGCTATCATTAAAAAGAACATTAAGTCTTGGGAAGATTATTTACCGCATGTTGAGTTTGCATATAATAGGAGTGTGCATTCTGCTACTAAATTTACTCCATTTAAGGTTGTCTATGATTTTAATCCGTTAACTCCGTTAGATTTAACCTCTTTGCCTGTTGATGAGCGTGTGAATTTAGATGGTGCTAAGAAGGCCGAATTTGTGATGACATTACATGAGAAGATGCGATTGAATATTGAGCACAAGACATAGCAATATGCTAAGCAGGCTAACAAGGGCCATAAGAAAGTAATGTTTGAACCCGATGATTGGGTATGGATTCATATGCACACGGAACATTTTTCCAAGCAGCGTCGTGCTAAGTTATTACCACGAGAGGATGGATCATTCATGGTGTTGGAGAGGGTCATCAATAATGCTTACAAGCTTGATCTTCCAGGTGAGTATGGTATTAGTGATACTTTTAATGTTACTGACTTGACTCTTTTCGATGTAGGTGATGATTTGAGGGCAAATCCTTTGCACGAGAGAGGGAATGATGTGGACATCAAACCATATCGAGGAGGAGGTACTAGGAATCCGTTGTTCTATCCGCTTGGTCCAATTACTCGAGTAAGGACGAGGGAATTCAAGCAAGTTGTCGGTATCATGGTTCAAGATTTGGAGGGGAGGTGATCTTGATTCGAGAATTGAATATTCTGAAGCTCCTCGGCGCAACACGATTACATTTAGCCTCACGAATTCTGAACGGATTTAGGGCTAACGAGCTCCGAATGAGCTCAAATTTGGTCAACTGAAGTGAAACGACGTCCTGATCAATGTTCATGGCTTTAGCCATGATCTGCGATGGATTTCGGTTATTTGGCATCGTTTAGATGGACTTTTAAGCCATTTTCTATTTTTAGGCTAACTTTTTTATTAATTAAGGTTATTTTCGTCTTTTTGCTCTTTTAGGGTTAGCACCATATATAAGGGTAAGGATGCTTATGAGTTTCTGAGATCACAACACTAATTCAGAATTTTATACATAGAGTTTTCCTCTTCTTCAAGTTCTCTTGAAAACTATATTTTATCAAGGCTTTCTTGTGGCGATCGATCGACTTATCGAGCAAGATCGCGGATTTTCTTGTTCGTGGCGTCTACAACGTGAATTTGTTGACACAGGTTCGTTAACAGATCACGCTTATATCGAGGTTACCAATCACAGGTTCGATCGGGGGTCGAGGTTCGTAATTCGTATTTCTTTTCTTTACGACTCCATTCTGTTGAGAAATTGCTCAAATAGTCAACTGTCTTTCTATTCCTTTTCCTTCGCATGAACATCTGAACTGATCATATACATTTTCTTGACCTCGATCAAATCCATTTTTTTATAAAGATTTTTCAAAGCTCATAAATTTTCTCAAAGTAACTTTTTCTTCATATTTATGAGAAATCGAAAGTAACATATCCGAATCGAGTGTAACCATCTAAAAATGTGATGAAATAAACAACCTCATGCCTTGCTCTCATATTATTATACTCCACAATCAGCACAATGAAACCACCCAGAACCATAATAACTTGTTCCTAATTACAAGTCATCACCCTCATTATGAAAGTTCAAACGAAATCAAGTTTAACTAAAACTTAACATGGAAACTATATTCCATTGAACTTTTAGAGCATATAACATAATATGGAGAAATAGGGTACGACAACTATGCATATTCAATTGGCTGGTGCCAATCCCTTTAACTCCCACTCAAGAATTATTTTTCACATTTATCAACTTTGTTTTGTGTCAAACTCATTGAAATTCCACGAAGGCATTTTTCATTTTTTTTGTCACATGGTCTGTTGACACTAAGTCTATAATCTACAAAGGATATGATTCAGTAACAAAAACTAAATTAGAGACTTAAGTAACACAATCAAGTATACAACTGTTTTGTTCACCACAGTCATAAGCAAAGTGACCCTTATGGCCACATTTGAAAATATTTCACTTTTGATATGTTTTTCTTGAAAGGATGTTTTCCTTTCTCACATCGGTTAAACTTCGATTTCCATCTTGAATGATCCGTTCTTTTACTCTTTCCACCTCTTGAACCCACCTTGACGCTTAGTCTTAGAGAACGATGCCCAATTTGGGTTAGAACCAACACTTTAGTTCAGGACAGTGCATAGCGTCCTCAAAAGTCTTTACTTTTTGTTCTGGATCCAGTGATTTTTCATATGCACATAACTGTGAAGTAAAGAACAAATTACTACTTGCACTTGCTATTCATCAGTCAAAAGGTGGCCCACATCATACAGTTCACTTATCATGTTTGACACGTCACAAAAGTCGTTTCATGTTCTACCCACAAGACATTATTAGTGATCTGTCTCAATTTGATAACCAATGTCTAATCAAATTTACTTTTTAATGCCTCCCACTTGACTTTGGCATTATCATAAATGCCTGAACTCATGTATAAAATCATTTTTCATGCTACTCAGCAACATAATGCGAGTAATAGAGTTCATTCTTCCATAACTAGGTTAAGAGCTTCAAATGTTTCTTGCTCTTCATAGCATAAACTAGATTTCATATTCCAGTTTTCATAATACTTGCCGTTCAAAATCTCTCCATTGTTAAGCTCAGCGCATAATCGTTGTATCTGAACATGAAATTCTATAGACATGTATTCATGAACCATTAATGCCTAATATTTACGTATCTATTTTACAATAACTAATTATATTAATGAATAATTTCACATAAGGCCTCAAATTCAAAAGTTCATTATGTTCCCAATCACTGTCTAAGAATCCTCGCTTGAAATTACCATTAACATAATCATTTATGTAAAATCGAGTTCACTAAAGTTACTGAAACTTTCTGGAACTCTCCACTCAAATAAAGATCATAAATCAGATAATGATCTCTATATTTTGTAAGAATAACATGGCATAACATTATTTGAGCTATACATACATGCTTTACACATCAAATCATATTGAGATTACAGAATAAATATCATTAATAAATTCTTTACGTAATATGTCTATCTACATGCAAGCCATTTGTTTTTCATACTTGAAAAACGCTCCAAAATACGTGTATCATGAATTTTCATACAAATTTTCATAATTGTAAATTCATCAAACATATCCAAATAATATATCAAAACGAAGATAATTTTGATACAAACACAAGGTACCTCATACACTCCAAACGGAGCTGATACATTCCTATATGAGCCGGTCAAAGCTTCGGCTTGCTTGGTCAACGCGTGGTCAACGATGTCAAAAGCGTAATTTTCTAAAAATTTTGAGGACAGAATCGCAATTTTCAAAAAATTAGGGACTAAATTATAATTTCGAGAAAGTTCGAGGACCGAATTGCAATTTTTAGAAAGTTCAGGGAGCAAATTGCAATTTCGAGGACCAAATTGTAATTTTTAGAAAGTTCATAGATCAAATTATAATTTTTAAAAAGTTTGGGGATCAAATTGTAATTTTTAAAACTTTGATTTGATCGATCGACGATGAACAGTTGACCAGGTCAACGGGTCGGGTCAAATTTGGATCGAAACAAAACCAAACCGGATTTGGGACATCGAGAATTGGATTTGGGATAGACTTAAACCGATTTTGGAATAGGGTGAAATCGGGTTTGGGATAGCTTTAACAGGATTTGGGCTCATTTGGCCATAGTACACGTGCCATGCACGTACATGCGTGAAGCCCACGCGTAGCGCGCCCGCCGGCCCGTGTTGGAGCATACGGCTCCGTCTGGTCTCCTCCGACGGCGATCCACCCCTTGAAACGCTCGTCTCGTCGATACGAACCCGATGGTATATTCAAATCCAATTTTCGTGAAACAAAATTTCATGAAAAAGCCGCCGATTCATCGCTATGTCGAGAACCTAATCCCGTGGCGCCCGTGCAGCCACTCTCGGCGTCGTGTCGCAACGGGCGACCACTCAAAATTGTAGTCTTGCCAAACCCGTTCCGACCGTGTATTTGAAAATGATTTTTATTATACAAAAATTCATGAACGAACAATGAACAATAACCTCGAAATCAGGTTTTTCGCGGTCAAATCGACGATAAAATAAAACACAATCAGGAAACAAGGACACATAACTCATACCACTGATGGGTATTTCATACAAAATTGCTAATCAAGATCTATAATCGAAGTGGAATAATATAGATCCATATACCTATAAGCATGAAGCGCGGATTACATCAATACGTCTATCAAATCGTCATATGCGTAAGTTTACGCATTTATTGTACTGGATCATCAAGCCCTAAGATCAAACTTGAATTACTAATCAGAGAAGTATATCACATAAAATAAATATATCTCGATACCCATAGATTAAGAGCCCCATTGCAGATGATAAACGATTCCGATCCACCGATCAATCGTCAATTGAGAGAGATTATCCATGGAGTGTTTTTTGAGAGAGATTTCTGTCAATGTTGGTTGCTTGAACGACGAACGTTCTGGAGAAGAAAAAACGTATCTTCTCTCTCTCTCAATTATGGTAAATATGGCAATTAGTCAATTTAGCCAATTTAGACCTTAATGGGCACTATATTCCATTACTGCCTTAAATCCAAGGAATTTGTCATATACTATCAATCGTTTGGTGAATTACAATATTAAAGCCAGATATATTCATATCTTATTATGTTTATTATTTGATATTGATATATATATAAATGTAAATGAATATAAAAATGTACAAACGAAGACCATAAGAATCTATTATAATTCACTACCAACTCTATTAAGAGAGAAAATATGATCATCCACATTTGCAATTACGAAAATTTTTGTCTCTCTCATTACTTTTATTAAATTTCAACATGAATCACAAGTTAAAAAGAAAAATGAGTTTTCACTATCTTTCCATTTTTATATATTTTTTACGTGAACCAGAAACTTACGAAGGAGAAAAAGTTTTAACTCTCTCGCTGTTTTTGTAATATTTTAACATGAACTAAAAAACTATAAAGAAGTGGTGAAACTTCATTATGAATCAAAGATACATAGGAGAAGGAAATTTCTATTTTTTAAATAGAAATTTCATTGCCTTCAAGTTCAAATTTGTTCATTTAAAATTTGCATTCTTCTACTTCATTTTTATTTCATATATATTTTTTTATTTTTATATCCCCCTTTCATTATTTTTATTTTGTTTCATCATTTCTTAATAAAAATTTTATTAAATAACATATTATACTGCCAAAAAAATCCTTCTTTGAACTCACTAAATAAAAAATCCTTTAATTCTTAATGACATGGATATATGAAGTGTGAGTAAGTATGTGCACAAAATATATGTTGTAAAGTAGAAAGAAACTAAGATTTATAAATATATAATGAAATAAATAAAAATATTTTCAATTTTGAAATTTATTTTTAATATTAGAATTTAAATATAATTTGTATTTAATTATTATTTTAATTTTATTTTTTAAGAATTTTGTTATTAAAGAAAAAATAGTTTTTATATTATGAACATAAAAAATCCCATTCACCTTTATTCCATCTCCCCATGAAATATTTTATGTAGACCATATCTCCCTTATATTTCATTTTATCCAGTTCTGGGCCATAGCCAAGCACAAGATAGAATAACTTTTATTCTATCCTGCTTTTTATCCTGACCACCAAACACTGCCTATGAGTTTTTCTAAATAATAATGTCTGTCCCTAAATCCTAAGGAATAAAAATGCATATATAGACATTTTAGGCCAGGGGCCTCGGGCTTTCAATATTCGCGAAATTGATCCAGGAAAAAAATATTGTTCTTCATTAAGTCCCCGGGGGGCCAAATTACGTCGATTTGAGCCTTGTGCTATTGAGAATTCGGCCAAGCCCAGTACATGGGCTGGCTGAAATTCTCCTGTGGGCTTGATAGTTCATTCGTGGGCTTAATTAGGCTTTTTCTAATCAATTAATATTTACCTAAAAGGAATTTTTCTTTAATTAAAGTTCAATGGGCTGAATTAGGCTCAAGGTTGGCCCTAAGGCCTTTGAATTTTTGGTTAGGGGACTCACCAAAATTCCCAACGGGTTTTGGCCCGTCCGCTCGTCAATTGCAGTTCCGTTTTTGCTGCCGGGCCGAATAAATGCATATGCATGAATGTGAAAACTAATACTATACTACGTGCAAATTATATAAAAATGATTTGATTATTTTTAATAGATCTTTCATTGTTATGCAATATTTCCTAAATGATTTAACCAGATTTAAGGTGTCAACACCGGCCTTGAAGTTAGTTTTGTCAGAATGAACACGGTGAAGAAAAAATCACTAGCAACTACATATTGAAATTAATTTCGGATGTTAGGAAACCAGTTAATACATATTAGCTGTAATAAAGTATTTGATTGACACTTATGAAATAAAAAAGTTACTAACCATTTGTCAAAACAATGAACAGTATTTATTTCGCAAAAAATTAATGATTTAGAAAATAATTTTTTAAAACTGATCACTTGCATTAAAAGGTAGTATTTGGTTAGCTCAATTGGTTAGGGCGCACTTGGGATTCTGTGGTTAGGCGCACTAGTCCTAGATTCGATTCCTCAAATGAACACTTGTGATTTAAGTGGGGGTTTATGGCGGTGGGTTGCTGTACTAGTCTTCCCCGAGAAATAGTCGAGATGCACGCAAGCTGGCCTGGATACCTTGATTATAAAAAAAACAACAACAAAACACTGCCTCTTAAATGATCCTAACATAAAGGTTACTTCTGTAAATAAGAAACTACAAATTTAAACTTCAACTTTTTTTTTGGTCAAATTTAAAAACTTGAAAAGTTACTACACTTACAACAAAACTACTAAAGTACTCAAAGAAGACAACTTACTCGGAGAAAGATACTTTCTGCAAAACTCACTTTGTTTCTGACATTACCATTTAATTTCGAATCTTTGGGTAAATATAAAAATGATGGTACTGGGGCACAAATTCTTAAAAGAGTGAACTCAATAATAATTTTTTTTATTAATTTTATTTGATTTTTTGTGGCCCAAAGCAGACTGTAAGTCTTACATTCACTCAAAGACCCTAACTTCATCAATTTTCTTTACTTTTCACTGGGAAAAAAACATACTAACAACATATAAAAGTTACTAACCAGTTTATGATAATTAAGATATTACTAACGACTTGGGGAAGTTACTGCACATACGGAGAAATACTGATTCCTTACAACAATGAGATTGCCCTCGTAATATAGCGATTTTCTCAGTACGTGGAAAAGTTGCTAGGGACATATTGTCATGTACTTGTTTACATGAAAAGTTACAACGAATGTGGAAAACTTACCGACTAAAAGACGAACCTAAGGGTAATTTTTAAAATTTGAAAGTTATGAAAAATATGAGAAAGATAGTAAATATTTATTGATAGTAGAAAATTTATATATGTAATTCTTACTTCGTATAAGAATAAAGGTCATTTAGAAATCTTACATTTTTCAACACATTAAAATTAAGAGACAATTTCAAATAAGGAGCCGAAATACTCTCATTTTCTCCAATAACGGTCTGAAGTTGATCTTGCTTCAAAGAAGGACCTAAAATAGATATTATTTCAAATAAGAGCCTGAAGTAGTAATATCAGTCTTAAAAAAGACCTATTACAAGTTGATTAGAGGAATTTTCGTCGTTTACTTTTTTATTTTTTTTTCTCTTTTTTCTTTTATTTTTTATTTTTCAACAAAATAAAAAATAATAAAGACACAAGCCCTCCCGCCAATGGACATCGCCCCGCCGCTAGTAGTCCTCTCCTTGCTTTAGCTAGGGCCTGCAGGTCCTCGCCCCTAGTCAGTGGGGTCGCCGACTCTCGCCCGAAGCATCGACAACTGCCATCATCGACACCCCGCCTGGCGAGGGCCTGCAAGCCCTTTTCCTTACTGCTTCCCGCCTCCTTCATTCTTACTGCCTCCTTTAGTAGGAAGTTCCGTTCCCTTTTCTAAAATGCTTGATTGGTTTGCTTACATTCCGGGCAAAGGTCATAATTTGTAGAAACATTCTATGGTCTCAATAAGAGGGGGTAGAGTGAAAGATTTGCCAAGTGTGAAATCCCATTGTATTCGAGGAGTCAAGGATTTGCTGGGGATATGTCGAAACATTATTATATACCATACCGTAGCGAAAGAACAACAACCTAAAAGGGCTCTCAATAGCGGGTATTGACATAAGATGAAAACAACAGTCACCCCTTCATTAGGATCAGAAGTGTGCCTTTCTTAGGTTAGGGGAAATTTCTTTGATCGATTTCTTAGAGATGAAAAGCAATTCTTCATACCTGTCAGATATAAAGACGACCTCACCTTCTCGTAGATTGTGTCAGTGAGAGGACTTCATCGGCTGTGTGCTTGTTGCCCCCGCCCCAATGATAGTGGGACAGCCATAGCCTCCGGCATGTATTTCTTTTAAAATTTAATTTAGCCAAAAATTATGTTAAAGTTATATTCTGATGAAAATACCATTAATTGGCCGGAATATTTAGTCCACATATGAGGTCACGCCCTTATTTAAAATATCAATGACCCCTTTAGGTCTTTATTTGAGACAAAGACTAGTTCAAGCCCCTATTGGATAAAATGAGGGCACATCGGCACTATTTGAAATGTTCCCTCAAATTAATTTCTATAGGAGAAGTTACTAGTGAGGAGACAAAATTTAATCATGATATTAAATTTATATTAAAGACGCCGATTTTGATTGCCAAACATATATTCCTAAAGTCAGGTAATTTATACACCCTACTTTATTAATTACAATTTTTTTACTCTTAGTTTGTCTTTACCATATGTGATTGCAACTAATTTACCCATAATCAATGACATTTAGGGCGTGTATAACAACATTTCTATTCTAGAAATTGATTTTTGGATTATTTTTTGAGGAAAAAAATGCGTTTGATAACGACATAAAATTTCTTATCCTAAAATCATTGTCGCCGACCGGCGGCGGCGGCGGGCGATGGCGGTAGCAGTCAGCGATGAAGATTTTTATTTCTATTTCTTTGAGAAGTAACTTTTTTTTTTGTTTTTTTATTTATGTTTCAAATCTATTTTTAAAAAAACTTTTTGTTTTATAAATAGAAAAATAAAATTTCCTATTTATTATTTAATGGGGCACCACTAGGCAATCAAAACTAACCTAGACAATCAAAACTTCCGATGCGATGCCACAAACTTACCAAATCATCTGACCACAAATGTAATTAAGCCCAGTTCGGTCACACGTTGACTGCCCATTTAAAAGAGGACCACTAACCAACTCTAATATCACACGACATGATCACAGACGCCCAATAAATATAATATCAAGATCAGATAAGACCACGATAATACAACTACAGATTAGAAAAACTCCTTACATGCGCTCACTAAGGTCGGTCGAGTAACCCATATTCTTCAGCATCAATCCAGGCCAAGCCGATGTCACAGCCACAATCGCATGACCACGGTCTAGCAAACGAGAATGTTGGATTTAATGGGGTGTATAGGAATACATTGGTCTGCCCATGTATGCTATCCCTGTCCCTTATCCTCTTAGATAACTGCAAAGACAATTACCCATTTTAAACGTGAAAAATTTCACGTTTGTTCCTATGTTTAAGAATGAATGACGTTCATTCTTTAGAGAATATAGAGAATAGAGAACGACAACAACGATATTTTCCCGCTCTTCTCTCCGAAACGTCAAATGGGCGACTAGACTTTCTTGATGCATCGATACATTTAATCTATGAAAATCGAGATGCGTTCGTTCTGTAATGCAGTTCTCTGATCAATGATTCAAGTAAGTTTCTAGACTTGTTAATTTCGAGTAATTTCGCTGCACATATAATGGGATTGGCTTCCTTCTTTGGATGTTTAGCATTAATTAATCCACTTTTTACCTATCATTCCACTTCCTTTGACTAAGATTGTATCAATCTTAGTCTTCTTCCCCTTCTCTCTCCATCTTGCACAACAACCTCCCTCCTTCCTCTCCATTTTGCAATTTTCTCTTTCTTTCCCCTTCAGCCGAACCTGCTCTGTTCGACCAGCCCCGACCGCCCGCTTTGCCGTTGAAGATCGCCACCTCTGCCCACCACCTCGCCTCCTGTCGACCGCTAGAGTGTCCCTCAACCTCTCTTATACAAGTTCCTAATGGTAGTTTGGCCATTGGACACCAAAGGAGTTCCGGCCAGTCCTAAACGCAAAACCGGACATAATTTGACTCAGTTGAGAGAGGGTCTTCATTCGGTCACTTCAAGGCTATTTTTTTTTTACTTCAAACTTTCGGTGAGGTCTTCTACACTCTTAGTACAAGAGTTGGCTGAGCTAGGGTTGCAATTTACTTGAGTTTTTATGGGTATATAATGCTAATTTGAGAAGGTTTTCTTGGAGCAGAATCTGATCGCCTGTGGACCGAGAGGAATCGGACTATTCGGAAGCCTTTCGGGTGTTGTTTCGCTTTGACATTCTCGATAAGGTCTCTCTAGACATGAAGGTCTTGGCAAGATGATTTTGCGGTAAATAGGAACTTATGATCGAATTATGAACTGATTAGGGCGTTAGGGAGCAGAACCGAATCTGCTCTACTGTAGGACTGTGTAAATCGAACACTTTGAGGCTTAGGGAAGGTGTCACCTTGCTATTAAATGTTTGTTAAGGCACCTTAAAATGTTAATTGCTAGGTTATCGAAGTATTGGTGCGATGGAATTGAGAAACAAATGAGTTTTGATGAGGAAAATGTGATTTTTTCCTAGGACCGTGCGTGTACTCTATTTGGCCGTGAGCTTGCTGTTTTAGGGGATCTTTTGGATTGAAATTTGCTAGCTCGATTGAAGGGCAAGTGTTCCTTAAACTTTTACTGGAAAGTTAGGACACTATCGAATGAATTTGATTGATGAATTGATTGATTAGTGAATTCTATGAGCTAAGAAATAGTGTGATTTTGTTAGTAATGAGGATTGACATTATCGTGTGATAAATGAGAAAGAAATGGCTATTGAGCTCTATGAAAAGAAATGGCTATTGAGCCCTTATGTGTTCAAAAAACGCTAGTAAGCTCTATTGTGATAAAAATGGCTAGTGAGCCCTGTTGTGATGAATATGGCTAGTGAGCCCCCGCGTGACGAAATTGGCTATCGAGCTATTAAGGTGTACATTGCGGCTAGAGAGCCCTTGGCAATGAAAGTGTGAGATGTCTTTGAGATAATTTCTGAAGTTATGAGCTCATTTTATGCTAGCGCGTTAAGCTTGGTCTAGTAACTTTGAGTTTGCTTTATTGTGATTCTTATTTGTGACAATTGCATTGAGATGTTTGATGTTTGCGCACCATGTGCTATTGTCTTGGTAAATTCTGCATATTGTTTCATGCATAGTCTGGGGGGACTGGTGGTGTGGCGTCCTAGACCGCCACCCTACGGCCATAGGTCTCCTAAAACATAACTAAGGATTACCTTTGCATAATTAATCCATAGGCCACAATATAAGTAGGTATAAATATCAAATAACACTAGACATTTACAAAGTCAGGATCCGAAAATTTTATTTATAAACACATCACGCACGACCAAATAAGAGTTCATATATATATAAACAGACATATAACAAGGTCGTTGATCCATCTGCAAATTTGAGATGGCCAAAAGGAAATATACTCCATCATCCAAAAAGACCACCTACACCAAAAAGCTAACAAGGTTATCTCCAGTCCTCAGTCATCCTTTGATGGGTAGGTAAGCAACATCTCCTCGTCCTCAATGTCCTCTAGTGGCTCTGGCGGTGGAATGAACACCTCTGGCTCGACAGGCTCCGGAGGGTGAACAGGTGCATCTGCAGGAGGAGCTGGTGCTACCGACTTAATAAGATCCGGGGGTGCATCAAAGGTACTCTTAGGAAAAGGCCCCACTAGTCTATTACCTACTCGAATGTAAATAGCATACCAACGATATATAGCTAATCCAGGCACTCCCTCATCAACCCACATAGTATGTACATGCATAAAAAGCCTCAAGTGAGGTACATAAAGATGGATCATGTCACGAGTATAAGACTCAGAATCAAAAGGAACACCAAAATGCGTGAGAGCAGCAACCATGGATGCTAATCTGAAAATATGTCCACAAACGCGGGTTAGCGCGACGGCTAGTAAGAAAACATTCAATCCCACCAAAGGGGTCCTAAGACTCCCTAGAACAACTATAATATAAACCTGTAACATTCATAGTTCACAAGCATTTCAATATGCAAACAGGCATCAAACAATGCAAGAATGTCCATGAGTAATGATCATGACAAGTTCTTCAATCATCTCACCATTGCAAGCCAGTCTACTTGCGACCCCTACCCTAGGGTATCCTCGACGCATGGTACGACTCTACCCCTCACATAGCTTAGGATCGTCAAGTTTGTACAAATCCTTGCACACAGCCCAAGGGTGTGACATTCTGATTTTTCCTGTCACTTCGAGACTCATTAATGAGAATATATCTAACGATGATCAATCGTATCTCGCTCGGATCTAATCAATTTCGAGTTGACTGACCAAAAGGGAAAGGCTAACGCGAGGCAAGGTACGTGGACCTAGGGAACTCGAATAGAAAATGGCACTTTGACTATAAGGATTGTCGAGGGGACATCTAAAGCCATAAAAAGGCCGATCTAAGACGATTAAGGAATGCATTGCTAGCGTTATACGATTGGAGCGCGGGTGATGCCGCTTAACCAATGTATAATTTGTAAAATTTTCCTAAATCGAACAGTGATGATCAAGACCGTCAGAACTAGTGATAGACCCTCACAATTACATGACAATCAAAGTCGCCATAAATTAACGAGCCCTAATTGTGATATGAATCGCTAGGTCGATACTCGTAATGTCTGCAAAAGCCGCCCGTCAGTTTGAGATAGGCTGAAACCACGTCTGATAGAGAAATGATTCAAAAACGAGTCTCGAAATTAGAAAATAGAGAATCAGGGATTCCAACATTATAATTGGATTGGCCGTCGCCTTATCGAAGAAAATTGGAATTAGAAAAAGGACGTTCTAGACGTCGAGAGTAAAGCCTGAAGTATATGTTTTTCCAGAAGGAACTGAATATGAGGCAGCGTCGATGGATGGAGCTGCTTAAGAATTATGATTGCGATATATTATACCATTCTGGGAAAGCTAATCGAGTTGCGAATGCGCTCAGTCAGAAATCGAGTATCGCTTGTCTACTGGTGAAAGGGTGGTCGTTATTTGAGAACTTGAGAGATTCTGAATTCAGATTAGAAGTCTGTCAGCTATCTAGTCTGATGGCCACATTGAGAGTAGAACCTGAGGTCTAGAAAGGGATAAAAGCCTTACAGTCTACGGACTAGAAAATTTAGCAAATCCTGAAAATGGACGCGATAAAAAGGAAGCCAGAGTTCCAAGTATTAGAGGATGTAATCTTGAAATTTTGAGGATGTCTATGCGTGCCAAAGGACGAAGAACTCAGGGAAAGAATTTTATCAGAGGCTTATAGGAGCAATTATAGCATTCACCCAAGAAGCACGAAGATGTATCAGAACTTGCGTCAACATTATTGGTGGAACAGGATGAAAGTGGTGTAGCGAAGTATGTGGCAAAGTGCTTGACATGCCAGTAGGTGAAGGCCTAACACTATAAGCCTGGTGGATTATTAAAGCCACTAGAAATTCTTGAATGGAAATGGGAGCACGTAATGATGGATTTTGTGATGGGACTCCCAAGGAACCAGAGAGGCCATGATTCTATTTGGGTAGTCGTGGACAGGTTGACCAAGTCTGCACACTTCATTCCTGTGAGAAAGGATTTTGCGATGGATAGATATGTTGAATTGTACATGAGGCAGATAGTGAGACTACATGGAGTACCCGTGACAATTACATCGGACAGAGATCCCAAGTTCATAGCGAATTTCTAGAAAAGTCTTCAAGATGTCATGGAAACTCGATTGCAATTTAACATTGCATACCATCCACAAACGGATAGACAATCGGAGAGGACAATTCAGACACTCGAGGATATGTTGTGAGCGTGCATAATAGACTTCAAAGATGGATGGGAGAATCAACTGCATTTGTTAGAGTTCGCATATAATAACAGCTATCAGCAGAGCATTCGAATGGCACCATTTGAAGCGCTTTACAGAAGAGTTTGCAGAACCCCGATTTGTTGGAACGAAGTTGGAGAAAGAAGCATTACAGGCCTAGAGTTAGTAGAGCAATCGGTGGAAGCGGTAAAGATAATTCAGGATAGACTGAATACGGCACAGAGTCATCAAAAGAGTTATGCGGATAAACAGCGTAAGCCTTTGGAGTTTCAAGTAGGCGATCATGTTTTTCTTAAGGTGTCGTCGAAGAGGGGATTATCCTGATTTGGAAAGAAAGAAAAACTGAGCCCAAGGTACATAGGTCCATTTGAGATTCTAAAGCGGATTGGGACCTTAGCCTACAAACTGGCCTTACCGCCTAATCTATCCCAAGTGCACAACGTCTTCCATGTGTCCATGCTATGCATGTGCTGGACTACGAGGTTATAGACGTGGATGACAGAGTATCCTACGTAGAGAAGCAAGTTAGGATCGAAGATTGAAAGGAGTAGATTCTAAGGAATAAGACGATTTCATTGGTCAAAGTCATTTGGCAGCACCATGGAATTGAAGGTGCTACGTGGGAAAATGAGAAAACGATGAGGTGTCAATATCCCCATTTGTTTAAGTAACTAGGTTTAATGTAAATTTTGAGGACAAAATTTTTGTAAGGGGGAAGAGTTATGACATTAAGATTTTTTCTGTCACTTCGAGACTCATTAATAAGAATGTATCTAACGATGTATTTCAGTCATATCTTGCTCGGATCTGATCAATCTTGAGTTGACTGACCAAAAGGGAAAGGCTAACGCGAGGCAAGGTACGGGGACCTAGAGAACTCGAATAGGAAATGACACTTTGACCATAAGGATTGTCGATGGGACATTTAGAGCCATAAAAAGGTCGATCTAAGAACGATTAAGGAATACATTGCTAGCGTTATACGATTGGAGCCCGGGTGATGCCGCTTAACCAATGTATAATTCGCAAAATTTTTCTAAATCTAATAGTGACGATTGAAACCGTCGAAACTAGTGATAGACCCTTATAATTACATGACAACCAAAGTCGCCATGAATTGACGAGCCCTAATTGTGATATGAATCACCGAGTCGATACGCGTAACTTCTGCAAAAGCCGCCCATTTGTTTGAGATAGGCTGAAACCACGTTTGATAGAGCAATGATTCAGAAACAAGTCTCCAAATTAGGAAATGAAGAATCAAGGATTCTAACATTATAATTGGATTGGCCGTCCTCTTATCGAAGAAAATTGGAATTAGAAAAATGACATTCCGGACGTCGAGAGTAAAATTACCATTTTGCCCCTCAAGCCTTGGCCTTGCATTTATAATTGGATGAGTGAATTTGGTCATTAACCACACCCCAAGGCTGCCGAAAATGAGAAGAAATAACAGCCCTTGGATGGGCATTGATTGACCTTGGACAAGTGTCAAAGGATTAAGCCTTGATGTAGATGGGGACACTTTTAACCTACCATTCAACCAAGTTGATCAAGCCATTTGTGTATATACTTCACCCTCTCTCTCTCTTCAGCCGAAACCCCCTCCAATCTGCCAATCATCATCATCTTCTTCTCTTTCTCTTCGCCGAGAGAGAGCTCCAGCCGACCAGCCACTGCCCACCTATTCGCCGCCATCAACTGCGTCCTCTGGCCACCACCTGGACTAGAACTGACCACCAGCCCCTTCCTCATCCTATTGCCGATATCCTCCAAGTGGATTCAGGTCATTTGACCACTGACGAGTCCCAGCCGGCCATTCTCTCGAAAGTCGACGAAAACCGTCGCAGCTGGATGTAAGCCACTGTTTAGACTCCGTAGGACCCCGAAATCTTTGATTCTTTCGGTTAAATTTGTGGACATCTAGAAGACATGTAGGCTGAACGTGGTAAAAGGTTTGGATGAATTTGATGGAGTTTTGACCCCAAATGGGTCTTGTGTTTGAAGGACAAAAAATGACCGGTTGAAGACCCGGAGGAACCGACGCCGTTCAAGGACTTCCCGGCATCGCCTTGGCTTCAAATTTTCGGTGAGGTTCCCTAAATCCTATAACTATATATTAACAAGTAGATTAGTGGATAAATTGAGGATTTAAGTTAGTTTAAGGTTGATTGGTTGAGATATGCACATAACCGAAAATGCCCTGTTTTGGTTCTGTGCATACCGAATCTATGGGAGGCTGTTGGCGTTGGAATTGAGTCTCAAATTCATCATTGAGACGTGCTAGGATGTTGATGAACATGTCAATGAGGTTTATGTTTCATGGATTGGCAAATTAAGCAAGAAAAATTGATGATTGGATGAATTTCTTTAGGTTGCGTGATTGACTTATTCTTGGGATAATTGGACCGAACCATTGAAGTGTTTGTAAGGAGAATTTTGTTGAATTAAACTTGAGGTAAGAAGTTTCTAAACCTTGGATAGGAGGATTGGACTCGATTGGGTGAATTGAGTGCGAATTTGATTGGTTCTTGGAAGATTATAACGTGATTGTCTAATGTACGTCCTAGAGAGTTATAGATGACTTGAATGCTTGACAATGCTTGTGCCATGAATTGATTGTCACATTTGAATGTCGAAGTTAATTGTCTCGCGTGCCATTAATGTGTTGCTCGTTGCATGAGTTTGCAATTGATCATGTGTTATGAATTAAAATAAGCATTTGGCATGTCTGAGCAATTGTGACATCCTGAGGTGTTGAGATGCGAGGTTGAGATAGCCATAGTCCTGATGCGTTGAAATGCGAGACGGAGTTTAAGATGTGTCGACACAGGCCTGGAGTGAAATTGAAAATCTGGTGTGTTTACGCGGGTTTGTCAATGTGATGGTCTGAGGCGTATTTACGAGGACCAAGCTTGAGGCGTTCTAAACACGGGCGTGAAAATGAGGAAGACTGGAAGGTTGGAAAGTGTCATTTGGCATGGCAATGTGTGTTTGATTCTAGTGATGTGATATGGTACCATGACCGCATGCCTGACTCTCGTTTCATCCGCATGTTGTTTAATGACTATTGAATATCCCATGTGGTTGCATGTGCCCTTGTTCTTGATTGCATTTGCCTAAGCGTACGGTCATCCTAACCTAGGGTTAGGACCTACCTTACTGAGATGTAAATCTCACCCCGTTGTGGGACTGCATTTTCAAATTCTAGGTCATGATCATGTTGCCCATCAGATTTGGTGACCCGAAAGAGATGTCGGTATATTTTGAGGAGTTCCCGGATGGACAGGGAACTGTATACGTTAGGAAATGTACCATAGTCTGAGTCGACGAGGGTGGAGCATTTGGAAGCCTCATAGGTATGAGGCACGGTTTAGAAAGGTAGGGGATGTTTCTACGGGGCCACTGAACCCTATTGAGGTACGTCGTGGGGCAGTCCCTAGTTGGTGTCATCCCACTTAGGATTCGGTGGAGGCCGGGGGGTCAGTAGCCGGCTCGAAGAACGTTCCTGAGAGGATCCCGACCTTGGAGGACACCGACGAGGTCATCGAGTTCGAGGCTACCGAGGACGATCTAGCGGAGCCATCAGCTGACAAGACGTTGGAGGATACCGTGGAGGTTTGCTCGAAGACCCTCTTGGAGTATGAGCCCACTGAGGAGGCTGGGGAGACTGACGACTCTAGTAGCTCCACTTAGGAGTTTCTGTTTCTGGTTTGATAGTTTGATGGTGACCTCGATGCCTATCTCTTTTTGAGAGTAGTGATGATTATCTTTTGTACTAGTCCTGCCACCCCTACTAACCAGCATGTTTAGTTTGCCAGTACTCTTGTATGAACATTTGAGAGTTTATGTATCTATTGGTACTCTCGTTACCCAGGTCCCTTTTTATTATTGTATAGAGGAGTTTGCATATTATCGCTTCCGCTTGCTATCGATATGGTTCATTTCTCAACCTATGTGAATCTTGGGACTTCGAGAGAGTTCATGCTTGTAGGGAGTCGCGCGCTCGTGCCCGGAGCGCGGGGCTTGACAAGGGGCGTCAACTTAATTCAATGCACTGAAGAGCTAATACTCCTCATATTTAGCCGGTTATCAATCATGTATAATGTACCAATGCATGCTCGGCCGAGAATCATAACATTCTCAATAACTATTTGATCGACAAGGTCACAAAGCCAGACCAACATATAAGCATTCATGCTTACAAAGACATGTACATGAGAATTAGTATTATAATGATCAATTGAGCGAGGCATTATAAACGGACTTTCATGGACCATGAGACTACCATTTCTTATCTTTTGAAGCTCTCAGATCAGTCAAGTTTTGACTACCAAGTTTACCATTTCAGCAAGTAAAACCATAGAGACTTAGCTTATAAGTCAATGAGAGACATTCCTTAACTCCCTTATTTCATTCCTTCGTAGATTTCGAATCAATTCACCGTCTCTATCACCTATTCAAGTCCGAAATCCTGATCTGTCCTATACTCGAACAAAATCCGTTTTTATCTCCAAAAATAGACCTAAAACTTCTTCATTTGACTAGCCATTCGACCCTATATTTAGTAGTAACATAATTCTCCTACATCTAGGTCGAATGAACGTAACATGGTTCGGTTTTAGCATCAAAATAGAAATGAAACATCATCAATGGCAGAATAGTTTCTATCCTAAATTAGTCCCAAATTTGCCTCACTTCAACTAGTCACTCAAGCTCTTACTTAGGACAAACATAGTTCAGCAATGTTCAAAACAAACAACATAATCTAGCTCGATTACACACCGCACATAGGACATAACATATTCTGCACTAAGAAATCAACATCGTTTTTAGTTTAAACTCTACAATTTAAACTTCTAGTTCATTTCAATTCGGTTGGCACTTCATTCCTCATTAAACATTAACATATTTCTATAATATCCAGAGTAAGAAAACATCATCTAACTTGATTTGCACATCAAGAATAGCCTACATATCAAACATGTTCCTGTATTGTAAACCGAACATTATCTCAATTCTCATCCTACAAATCAATTCAAAATGTCTCGATTCAACCAACCATTCGATCATCATCCTTATCCTAGTTTAGTTCACCATAATTTAGCATCAAGGTCATAATTTATCTCTCGAATTTAACCTCATTTCCACGTCTATTCATAACCGAACAACAATGTTTCTTTCTCAATCCACAGAATCAAGGTTATGTCCTAACTACGCGGCTTGATTTCTTATCTTGACGACTTCGCTAAGTACTTCTATTCTATGGTAAGATTAAAGGAATCCTTGCCTATTCGCAGCTTGATCTTGCTCAAACTTCCACAATCTCCTCCTTGCTCGTTCGTTGAAGTTGCCGAGCTACTCCTCCTTTCTCTTTCTATTCTCGGTCTCTCTCTCTACTCTCTTGGTCGAGCTAGGGATGAATGAGCAGAAAACCTAGCTCATTAAAACTACCTATTTTTACTAGAAGGGAGGGAGTGTAGAATGAAATCCTTGAGTGAAAAATGGCAATCCAATTCTATTACTTCTAACATGCTCGACCAAATGGCATCATGCATGTCACTTGAAAATTCTGATCTTGATAATTGTAGATAATCCCTCAATTCATGGATTTGTCCCTAGGATTTTCGCCACATCTCATTGCCCTCATTGGTCACTTATCTCATGTCAAGTCTTGCTCCTTCCCTAGGTTCAATCAACTAACAGAGTTTCATGCATCAAGAATGAAGGTGCCACCTTGCATAGTCCTCATTGGTGATAAATCTTCTTCATGATATCTTGATCAGACTATTCACCAATGATTTATCTTGAATGGTCCCTAGGTGTGATTGACCAATCAATTTTCATGCATCAAGAGACATGAGCACCACTTGTACTAACCCTAAGTGGTCGGTCATCATTTGAAATATATTGATGGGATTGAAGCTAATGATTGCCTTACATTCTTCATGCAAATTCCCTAGGCATTCTTTGGCCAATAACAACTCATATTTTGAAGAGAAATTTCACCACTTCATTGCATTCCCCATGGCCGATCCTTCCTTCCTCATTCGACTTTCGAAATTTCGGAGATATGGTCATGTATCACTTAATCCTCATGAATTTTTCAATGTCTTATCTACTTGATCGATATCTAATTTAAAAAACCAATCGAAGTTTCCTATCATGGCACATTCCAATGTTGACGACCCATATTCCTTGTAATTAAGAAACTTCGCCTAGCATTGTCTAATAAGACTCCTGGTGAATTTCTACTGTCTCTCTTCCATTTTTATCGTCTTAACTTATCTCTGCCCCCTAATCTCAGCCTTGTATTAGAACCTTGAGTCTCGCATTAAAAGTCAGCTTTCAAATCCATTTCGATCATTTCTGATCGTTAGGAATCTAGCGAATACGGGATGCCACAGGTGGTCTAGTCTAGATTGAGAATTCACTTGCTAAGATGTAAATCTCACCTCGTAGTGAGACGTCCTTTTCAGACCCCATGCCTTGAAGCATGTTTCCCGTCCTCTTAGGCGATTCTAAGGAGAAGACTGCCTATTTTGACGAGTTTCCGGATAGTTAGGAAACAGTTTATGTTAGGAAGCGCGCTACTGTGTGGGTCGATGAGAGAGGAGAAGGATGGGAGCTATATCACTTTGAAGCTTAGTTTTGTCGGGTTGATGAGAGTACGAATAGTTCATTGAAGCCTACAAAGGTACCCAGAGGAGTGGTGTCTAGCTGGTGTCACCCCATCCGCGACGAGGTCGAAGTAGAGATTTCGGTAGTAAGATCGATGAATATACCAAAGAATACTCCTATTATCGAGGAGGACATGAGGTGATGGAGATTTCAGCTTCAGAGGACGAAATGGAGGGCGTTATTGTGGAGGTGCTATCAGAGACTTTCTTCGTTTATGTTCCAAATGAAGACAAAGTTGAAGACGACGACGAGACAAACAGTTCCTTAGAGTAGTCTAGGCTGCCTTGAAAAGCTTTTGGGGGTTGTAATCTTTTGATGGATGGCTTTTGTTAGGGCGATGTTGCAGTCTTTTGATAGTAGCCCTTAGTACCTCTAACCCAACTTTGTGCGTGCTTGGTTTATATCCTTTCTCGACCTCTAGGTGTAAACTGTATGTTATGTTATATTATGTATATATACGTTGTGTTATCCAAGTCACCCTCGGGTATTTTTTTTTTATTTTTGTTTGGGTTGTTATTCTTTTCTTTTCTTTTTTTCCTTCCATGTGCATGTTTCGTTTTACTCTTTAGGCCATTTGTTGGTTCCTGGGACTACTATTTTGGCCTTGGCGGACGTCTCACGCTCGCGAAGAAGGGCAGGGCGTGACATCCCCGTTCGAGTGGTATCAAAGCAAGGTCAATTTGATCTAGATTGATTGATGATTGGAGTGATAAGAAGGGATGAATTCAGGTTAACTAGGTAACGAGACCTTAGGAAGTTCGCTACAGTTAAGCACAAAATGCATGGATGTGATTGACATCTTGAACTGACATGATTGTGGTGAATCTATGACGACCAAACTTCATACTTAGCACTATGGATTGAGTGTAGATGCTGGCATATTGAGTGAATAATGGCCTCTGATTTTACTAAGTTGCAGATGTATCTAGACTTGAGGTAAAATTATGAATCCCTAATTGATGTGCTCATGAGAATGCCTGAGTGGTTAGTTGTTGTGTTGTACTTGCTACCTTGTTGAGTAGCATAGAATCACTAGATTGAGTAGATGACTTAGGTCCCTAATTTCGTGGTGGAATTATAGTGAATTAGGTAGTTTAATATTGAGCAAGAATGAGCAATAGGCCTGGAAGGCTGAGAGGAGGAGCTTCTAGCTCAAGGCCGCTTGTGGCGGAAGATCCTAGAATGGACAGAGTCTTAAGGGCATTAGAACGAATCGGAGACTTGATAGAGAGGCAAAGCCCAGGGTAGGGATGCTGCTATTGCCCAAGCTGTTGGGGTTACGGTTGCTGCTGCAAATTTGAACAACGGAAATAATGGCAGCAATGGGAATGACAGAAATAATAATCAGGGCGATGAGGTTGGTAACACTCAAGGCGTTGGAAATGCTAATAGACAGATGGTTCAATTGGTCGAGCAATTTATGAAGTTGAAACCAACTCAGTTTGACAGCAAGGGTGACCCAGATTTAGCGTCAAGGTGGATTGAAAAGCTCGAGAAATCTTTTGGGGTGCTGAAGTGCACTGACGAGGAGAATGCAATTTTGGCTATGTATCAGCTGGAAGGCATTGCTAACGATTGGTGGAGTGACATGAAGGATGGACTGTTTCCTGAAGGTACTGCCTCGACGTGGGCCACCTTCACTGTTGCCTTTAATGATAAGTATTTTTTGAAAACAACACGAGAGAGGAAACGAGTAGAATTTCAGCAGTTGCGTCAGATCAGCTGATTGTGGACGGGTATGAGGCTGAGTTCTCGAGATTGTCGAGATATGCATCGAGATCAATTGAGGATCCGTTAGAGAAAGCACAGAGATTCCGGGATGGCCTGAGGTCGAAAATTAGAAGTCAGATAATAACGGTGAACCTGAGAACCTATAGAGAGATGAACGAACAAAGTCAAATGATCGAGAGAGACATGAAAGAAAGAGCCGCCGCTTTTGGATCGCGGTTCGCTTTTTCAAAAATAATCGGCAACTAGGAAAAAGGCCGATGGCGAACAATAGGCATTTTGTTCGTCCTGTTCGAAAGAACATTGGGAAGCCGTCATATCAATCGAATTGGAATTGTTGCCTTTGTAGCAGGAGGCTGGAAGTGGGCCCTGCCCAACTAAGATGGATGCATATTTTAAGCATGGTCAGCTGGGCCACCAGATAAAGAATTTTTCGAACCAAGCTCCAGGGAACCGAGCACAGGGACAAAGACCGCAAGCTGGACAACTGGCTGTGGCCCCGCAAAATAATTAGAATTGACCGCCAGCCCAAGGTAGAGTTTATGCTGTGGCACGTGGAGAGGCGGAGGAAGTGCCCGGCGTGGTCACATGTATGATCTATTTGTGCGATCAAGCTGCATATGCTTTATTTGATCTGGGAGCTTCGCATTTCTTTATGTCTGCTCAGTTTGCTGATTTGGTGGGTATAGAGTTAAAACCGCTGAATGTGAGGTTGCGTGTTACTACACTATTAAAGGATAATGTATTAGTCTCGCTAGGATGTGCGGACTGTAAGATAGTCGTTGGCGATAGTGAACAAAGGATAGATTTGGCCATGTTGCCAATGTATGATTTTGATGTGATTATTGGGATGGACTGGTTGGGGAAACAAAGGGCTGTAGTTGATTGTGGTAACAGGGTAATTCGTTTTTATCATGATGGTCGCCCTAATTTTAAATTTTTGGGAAGTCAAGGGGGAAACTCAATTCCTTTAGTCTCGTCGCTTGAAGCGACAATGCTGTTGAGTGAAAAGTGTTAAGCTTATTTAGCTATTGTAGTCAACACAACAGTTGAGGAACCGAAATTAGAAAGTATAGTAGTAGTGCGTGAATTTCCTAATGTTTTTCCTAAGGAATTACCAAGATTACCACCTGAGAGAGAAATTGAGTTCGTGATTAATTTAGCTCCTGGAACGAAGCCAATCTCGAAGGCACCGTATATAATGTCCTTATTAAAATTGAAAGAATTGAAGGTGTAGATGCATGAATTGCTAGACAAAGGGTTCATTAGACCTAGTGCATCGCCGTGGGGAGCGCCGGTGTTGTTCGTGAGGAAAAAGGATGGATTCTTGCATTTGTGTATTGATTATAGGCAATTGAATCAAGTGACTATCAAGAATAAGTATCCGTTGCCTAGAATTGATGATTTGTCCCACCAATTGCAAGGAGCCTCTGTATTTTCTAAGATAGATTTGAGAACTGGTTATCACAGCTGAGAATTAAGAAAGATGACATTCCGAAGATTGCCTTTAGGACGAGATATGGGCATTACGAGTTTACAGTTATGCCATTTGGATTGACTAATGCCCTGGCTGCATTCATGGACCTGATGCATCGAGTATTTTAGGAGTATTTAGATCGGTTTGTTATTGTGTTCATTGACGACATTTTGATTTATTTGAAGAGTAATGAGAAGCATGAAAGACACCTGAGGGTTGTCCTGCGAACTTTGAGGGAATATTCGCTTTACGCTAAGTTTATCGAATGCGAAGTTTGGTTAAATAAAGTGGCGTTTTTTGGTCATGTGATATCCGGCAAAGGAATCTCCATGGATCCTTCCAAGATTGAAGATGTGATGAATTGGCCTAAGCCTACGACAATTACAGAAGTTCGAAATTTTTCGAGATTAACAGGTTACTATAAACGATTTGTGGAAAAGTTTTCATCTATAGCTACTCCGTTAACGATGTTAACTAAGAAGGATACGAAGTTTGAGTGGACGGATAAGTGTGAAAGAAGTTTTCAATAACTTAAGCATGCTTGATGATCGCACCAGTGTTAACGATTGCTTATGGATCTGGTGGTTTTGAGATTTATAGCGATGCTTCGCTAAAGGGATTAGGGTGTATGTTAATGAAGTATGGAAGAGTCGTTGCTTATGCCTCGCGACAATTGAGACCTTATGAGATGAACTATCCGACTCAGGACTTGGAGTTAGCGGTAATTATTTTCACCTTGAAGATTTGGAGGCATTACTTGTGTGGTGAACGGTTTCAAGTTTATACAGACCATCAGAGTTTGAAGTATCTATTTTCACAGAAGGAATTGAATATGAGATAGCGTCGATAGATAGAGTTACTCAAGAATTATGACTGCAATATTTTGTATCACCTTAGAAAGGCGAATAGAGTCGCGGATGCGCTTAGTAGGAAATCTAGCATTGTGCTTTTGTTGGGTAAGGGAAGGTCCTTACTTGAGGGATTGAGAGATTCCGAGTTTAAGCTGGAAGTTTGCCAACTGCCGAGCTTAGTGGCAACCTTGAGGATTGAACCTAAAATTCGTAAACGAGTAAAGGCTTGCAGTATACGGATCCTGAGATCCAAAAGATCCTCGAGATGGATGTAGCGAGAAGGAAACCTGAGTTTCAAATATCAAAGGATGGAATTCTGAATTTTCGCGAATGTTTATGTGTGCCTGGCGACGAGAAGCTCAAAGAAATGATCTTGTCTGAAGCTCATAGGAGCAATTACAATATTCACCCATGTAGCAAGAAAATGTATCAGAATATGCGTCAACACTATTGTTGAAATGGAATAAAAGTGGTTGTGGCTAAGTATGTAGCAAAGTGTTTGATTTGCTAGCAAGTAAAAACGCAACATTGTAAACTTGGAGGATTGTTGCAACCTTTAGAAATCCTGAGCGGAACCGAGAACACATAACTATGGACTTTGTAATGGGATTGTCGAGGAGTCAGAGAGGTCATTATTCGATTTAGGTAGTCGCAGATAAACTGACCAAGTTTGCACATTCTATACTTGTGTGAAAGGATTTCCTGATGGATAAGTACGCCAAACTGTATATGCATCATATTGTACGACTGCATGGAGAACCCGTCACGAAAACGTCAAACAGAGATCCTAAGTTTACAGCAAATTTCTGGAAAAGTTTACAGGATGCCTTGGGAACTAGATTGCAGTTTAGTACGGCGTACCATCCATAGATAGACGAACAATCGGAAAGGACAATTCAGACGCTCAAGGATATGCTGCGAGCATGTATCATAGACTTTAAAAATGGATGGGAGGACCAACTACACTTGGTGGAAGTCGCCTACAATAACAACTACCAGCAGAGTATTAGAATGGGTCCTTTCGAAGCACTTCTTGGTAGAGCCTACAGAACTCCCGTTTGTTCGGATGAGGTTGGAGAAAGACGCATTACAGGTCCTGAATTAGTAGAACAATCAGTTGAGGTAGTAAAGGTCATTAGAGAAACGCTGAAAACGGTACAAAGTCGTCAAAAGAGTTATGCCGATAAAAGACGCAGGCCTTTGGAATTTCAAGTAGGTGATCACATTTTCCTCAAAATATCACCGATGTGAGGATTATCTCGATTTGGAAAAAAATGAAAAACTGAGTCCAAGGTACGTAGGTCCTTTTGAGATTCTAGAACACATTGGAACTTTGGCCTACAGACTCGCCTTGCTGTAAGTGCATAACGTGTTTCATATGTCGATGTTGAGGAAGGACGAGTCGGATCCGACTCATGTTTTGGATTATGAGACTATCGAGGTAGACGACAAGATATCGTATGTGGAAAAGCCAATCAGAATTGAAGATCGAAAGGAGAAGATCTTAAGGAATAAGATGATTCCACTAGTCAAAGTTATCTGGGAGCACCACGAAACTAAAGGTGCTACGTGGGAAAGCGAAGAAGCTATGAAGCAACAGTACCCTCATTTGTTTGTATAGCTGGGTTTATCGTAAATTACGAGGACGAAATTTTTGTAAGGGAGGAAGAATTGTGACATTCTAAATTTTCTACCATTTCGAGACTATTGAATGAAGGATATCTATAGATGTATTCCAGTTTTATTTCATTTAGATCTGATCAATCCTAAGTAACTGATCAAAAGGGAAAGGCTAACGCATGGCAAAGCACTTGGACCTAGGGAACTCGAAAAAGGAAACAGCGCTTTGACCACAAGGATTACCAAGGGAATATTAGAATCAATAAAGGCCGATCTAAGAATGATTAAGGAATTCATTGCTAGCATTATATGATTGGAGCGCGGGTGATGCTGCTTAACCAATGTATAATTTGTAAAAATTTACTAAATCAAACTATGAGGATCAAGACCGTCAAAACTAGCAATGGCCCCTCATAATTACATGACAACCAAAGTCCTTGTGACTTGAGTCTTCGTCAGCCTTCCTCTAGGGCTGCCGAAATTACAAGGGTGAATTGGTCATTTGATAATAAGATTTTTATGAAAATCAATACAAGTGTCAAGTTTTGGATGTTTAGCATTACTTAATCCACTTTTTACTTACCATTTCACTTCATTTGACCAAGATTGTGTCAAGTTCTGAAGTTATGAGCTCATTTTATGCTAATGCATTAAGCTTGGTCTCGTAATTTTGAGTATACTTTATTGTGATTCTTATTTGTGCCCATTACATTGAGATGTTTGATGTTTGTGTACCATGTGCTATTGTTTTGGTGAATTTTTGCATATTGCTTCACTACATAGTCTGGGGGGACTGGCGGTATAGTCTAAGTTGAGGATTCACTTGCTGAGATATAAATCTCACCCCGTAGTGGGACGTGCTTTTTAGACCCCAAGCCTTGAAGCATGTTTCCAGTCCTCCTAGGCAATCCCAAGGAGATGGCCACCTATTTTGATGAGTTTCCAGATGGTCAGGAAACAATTTATGTTAGGAAGCGCACAACTGTGTGGGTCGATAAGAGAGGAGAAGGGTGGGAGTCGCAACGTTTTGAAGCTTGGTTTCGTTGGGTCGATGAGAGTACGACTGGTCCTTTGAAGCCCATAGAGGTACCTAGAGGAGTGGCACCTAGCTGGTGTCACCCCATCCTCGACGAGGTCGAAGTAGAGATTTTGGTGGTAAGATCGATGAATATACCAGAGAAGACCCCTACTATCAATGATGACATTGAGGTGATAGAGATTTCAGCTTCAGAGGATGATATTGTGGAGGTGCGATCAGAGACTTTCTCCAACTATGTTCTAGATGAAGACGAAGCTAAAGACGACGACGAGACGAGTAGTTCCTCAGAGTAGTCTAGGCTGCCATGGAAAGCTTGTGGGGATTGTAATCCTTTGATGGATGGCTTTTGTTAGAGCGATGTTGCAGTCTTTTGATAGCAGCCCTTAGTATATCTGACCCAACTTTGTGCGTACTTGGTTTATGTTCTTTCCCGACCTCTGGGTGTAAACTGGATGTTATGTTATGTTATATATGTATATGTTGTGCTATACGAGTCACCCTTGGATATTTTTTTTTTGTTTTTGTCTGGTTGTTATTCTTTTCTTTTCTTTGTCCTTCCGCATGTGTGTTTCATTTTATTCTTTAGGCCGTTTGTTGGTTACTGGGACTACTATTCTGGTCTTCGCGGATGCCTCGCGCTCGCGAGGAAGGGCGGAGCGTGACATTTATGAGAATAAGTCTTTGTTCGGCCTCTTTAGGACTTTGTTTTGCTTCAAATATTCAGTGGGGATTTCCTAACATATAGTACTAGGATTTACTGAGCCGAAGTGGGAAATTTGATGGAATTTGGAAGGGTCATCATGGCTATTTTGTGGTGAATCTCTCGACATAGGTTTGACCAGCGGTGGACCGAAGAGAACCGGAGCCATTCGCGAACTTTCGGCCGTCGACTCGCCCTAAAATCTTCGGTGAGATTCCCTTATACCTAAAACAACATGTTAGCATGTAGATTATGTGATAAATTAAGGTTTAAGGTGGAGTTGTGGGCTGTATTTAGACCAGGAGGGCAGAACCGAAATTGCCCTATTTTGTTTTGTGCCAACCGAATTCTTAAGGGCTGTTGGGATTGATGCCATGCCTTGAAATTGTCGTTATGATATACTAGGATGTTAATTAGGATGCTATTGAGGTGTATGCCTCGTGGATTGGTGTATTAGAAGAGAAAAATTGAAGAATTGGATTAATTGCTCTAGGTGCGTGGCTGCCTTGTTTAGACCGAGATAAATCGAGTCCTTAGAGGAGCTTTTGGAGGAAAGTTGCTGATTAAAGTTTAAGGTAAGGAGTCCATAAACATCGGTTAGGTGGATACGCTTCTACTAGATGAATTGGGTTCGAATTGAATGAATTCTCGTGAGATTATTGTGTGATTGTTCAATGTCAATCATTATGGTTTGGTGTAATACATATATGCTTACTTATTGCATATACTTTATGTCGGATGCCATCTTGTCGGTGATGAATCATATTGAACCGTATGCTTTAGATTCTTAACTCGATGAATAAGCTTGTACTCGATCATGAAGTCTTGAAGTGAATGAGAATCTGGCATGCTTAAGAACTTTTGGTACCCTGATGCGTTGAGACGCGGGGATGTACTGGCTAATAGCCTGAGGCGTTGAGACGCGGGATAAGTGTGCATGTGTCGACACAAGCCTTGAATGGCTTTGAGAACCCGAGGCGTTTAATGCAGGGTTATGTTTATAATGGTCTGATGCGTTATGACGTGAACCAAGCCTACGACGTTTTGACGCGGGGTAGATAATCAGATGAATCATGGTGGAGAAACGTATAATTTGATCTTATATTTCCATGCCTGACTTAAGTGTAAATTATGATGATATACTTGGATGATTGGCAACCACTTGTCTCTTTATAGTTCATTATGATGATTGTTTGCCTTATATCGTTTGGTGTGCCTTTGCTCATTGTCTGCATTTATGTCTGGGTTTACTGTCAGCCTAACCTAGAGTTAGGACTCAGCTACTGAGATGTAAATCTCACCCCGTCGTGGGACCTTACTTTTTCAGACCTCAAGCCTTGAAGCAATCTTCCGACCTGCCTAGGCGATCCTAAAGAGATGACCGCCTATTTTGACGAATTTCCTGATGGTCGGGGTACTACTTATGTTAGAAAATGTATCATTATTTGGGTTGACAAGGAAGGTAAAGATTTGAAACCACATAGGTTTGAGGCCTACTTCCGTAGAGTAGGTGAGGTCACGAGGGGTCCATTGAAGTCCACAAAAGTGCCTCGTGGAGTCGTACCCAGCTGGTGTCATCCTATCTGAGATGAGGTATAAGTGGAGGTGTCCGTAGTAGGATCAAGGAATGTGCCAGAGAAGACCCCTACCCTGAAGGACGTTGACGAGGTGATAGAAATCTCTACTTTTGAGGATGAGCTAGAGGATGTCATGGTGGACGACTCGGTGGATGTGCGTTCTTAGTCCTTCTCAGATTATGATCCAGACGAAGATGAGGACGGGGACGGAGCTAGTAGTTCGACTTAGGGGTTTCCTGACATTACTAGGTAGTCTTTTGATGGGGACCCTCGTTGGCTTGTAAGCTTTTGAGGACTTAGGATTTGTTGTCTTTAGGTTGATCTCCAATCACCCTAACCTGGCTGTAGGAGTAGTTCATCTGCATCTTTTGTATAAATCCTTGATGGTATTATGTATGCATATATATGTTCTTGTTATTCCAAATTTCCTTTCACATACTTTATAGGATGTGTTCATTCTTTTCGCTTCTGTATACGCATTTCACTCTACGTGTACCGCGTGGGCCGTATTTTGGGACTATTAGCCATTTGTTTTTGATGTTGTGAGCCACAATAAGGCACGGGGCTTGACATCCCCGCTTGTTTGGTATCAGAGCAATGTCAACTCAATCCAAGATGATTGAGGATTGGAGTAATAAGGAGGTACGAGTTGGGATTGACTGGGTAGTGAGACTTTAGGAGGTTCGTTAGAGTTTGGCACGAAATGCATGACATATAAATTGGCGCATGTGGTGAATATGTGGTGTTGGCATGATTGTGGTAGTTTATGAAGAACAAGCTTTATGCTTAGCATTGGGAGCCATTTTCGAAGTTTGGCTGGTTGAGTGAATGATTATCACTAGTTATGTTGAATTCCTGAGGTGACTAAAATTGAGATGTAGTTGTGGATTATTATTGAGATGTACTTTTGGAATGAACTATGTGGATGGTTGTTTTGTTGGGACTGATGTCTTTAGGATGTATTCTTAGAATCGTTGGACTTGACTAGATAAGTAAGTCTCTAATTCCGTGGTGGAATTTAAGTGGTCAGGTGTAATGAGCGTAGATCAGGATGAGCAATCCGTCTAGAAGACCTGAAAGACCTAGAAGTGGAGCTTCTGGCTTAAGACTGCTCGTGGCGTAAGAGCTAAAAATGGATGGAATACTGAGAGCACTAGAAAGGATTGGCGATCTCATAGACCGACAAACCCAAGACAGGGATGTTGTCATTGCTCAAGCCGTGGGAGCTGCGATAGCTGCTGTTAATGCAAATAATGGCAACAACAGAGGTAACGGGAATAATGGCGATAATGACCAGTGTAATGAAGTAGGCAACGCCTAGGAAGAAGGTGTTGCGGCTAGACAAATGGGCCAATTGATCGAACAATTTATTAAGCTGAAGCTAACGCAATTCGACGGAACTGGAGACCCCGAATTGGCACCAAGGTGGATAGAAAAGCTTGAGAAGGCTTTTGGGGTTCTGAGATGCACTGACGAAGAAAAAGTATTATTGGCGGTTTACCAGCTGGAAGGTACCGCAAATGACTGGTGGAGTGCGACCAAGAACGGAGCATTCCCGGAAGGAATTGCCTTGACTTGGAATGCCTTTACTACTGCATTTAATGATAAGTATTTTTTCGAGGCGGCGCGCGAGAGGAGGTAAGTGGAATTTCAACAGTTGCACCACAATCATCTAACGGTGGACCAATATGAAGTTGAGTTTGCTAGATTGTCGAGGTACGCACCGAGGTCAGTAGAGGACCCACTGGAAAAAGCACGAAGGTTTCGAGATGGATTGAGGCCTAAACTTCGTAGTCAGATTGTGGCCCTGAACTTAAGGACCTATAAAGAAATTTACGAATGGAGTCAAATGATAGAAAGGGATATGAAAGAGAGAACAGCTGCATCTGGATCGTGGTTTAACTCATTTCGAGATAATTGTCAAACAGGTAAGAGACCTGTGGCTAGCAATAGACGCTTCGTCCTTCCAGTGAGGCAGAATATTGGGAAACCGCCGCACCAAGGAAACTGGATCTGCTGCCTCTTTGGTAGGAAGCGTGGCAATGGCCCTTACCCAGCTAGGACAGGAGCGTGCTTTAAGTGTGGTCAGATGGGCCATCAAATAAGGAGCCGTCCTAATCAAACTCCAGTGATCAAACTTCAAGGGTAACGGTCGCAAGTAGGATCGTCGTCTACAACTCCATCGAATGATCAAAACCGACCCCCAGCTCAAGGAAGGGTGTACGCTGTGGCACGAAGGGAGGCGGAGAAAGCGCATGGCGTGGTCATAGGTATGATTTATTTGTGCGACCAAGCTGCATATGCCTTATTTGACCTTGGCGCTTCACATTCTTTCATGTCTGCCCAATTTGCCGCTCTAGTCGATATGAAATTGAAACCGCTGAATGTGATACCGCATATTGCCACCTCGTTAAAGGATAATGTGTTGGTCTCATTAAGCTTTGCGAACTGTAAGATAGTCATTGGTGGAAACGAAGAGATGATAGATTTGGCTGTGTTACCCATGTACGACTTTGATGTGATTATTGGAATGAATTGGCTGGGTAGGCAAAGGGCAGTAGTTGATTGTGGTAGTTTTTATCCGGATGGTCACCCTAAGTTTGAATTTGTGGGAAGTCGAGGAGGAACCTCGATTCCTTTAGTCTTATTGCTTGAAGCGACAAAGCTGATGACCGAAGGATGCCAAGCTTACTTAGCTGCAGTTGTGGATACGACTACTGTGGAACCTAAATTAGAAAGTATTCCAGTGGTGTGTGAATTTCCTGATGTCTTTTCTCAAGAATTGCTAGGATTGCCACCGGAGAGAAAAATTGAATTTGTGATTAAGTTAGCTCCTGAAACGAAGCTGATCTTGAAGGCACCTTATAGGATATCTCTGTTGGAATGGAAAGAGTTAAAAGTGCAAATGCAAGAACTATTAGATAAAGGATTTATTCGATCAAGTGCTTCACCGTAAGGAGCGCCGGTGTTATTTGTGAGGAAAAAGGATGGATCCTTGCATTTATGTATTGATTATAGGTAGTTGAATCAAGTAACTATAAAGAATAAATATCCACTACCGAAGATTGATGATTTATTCGATCAGTTGCAAGGAGCTTCTGTATTCTCTAAAATTGACCTGAGGACCGATTATAGTCAGTTGAGAATTAAAAAAGAGGATATACCGAAGATAGCTTTTAGGACAAGGTATGGTCACTACAAATTCACCGTTTTGCCTTTTGGATTGACTAATGCTCTAGCGGCATTTATGGATTTAATGCATCGGGTATTTAAGGAATTCTTGGACAGGTTCGTGATAGTCTTCATCGATGATATTCTAATTTACTCGAGGAGTAGCAAATGACATGAAAGGCATTTGAGGATTATCTTACAGACTTTGAGGGAGTACTCGCTTTAAGCTAAGTTTAGAAAATACGAGTTCTGGCTTAATAAAGTAGCATTTCTTGACCATGTGGTATCAGGAGAACGAATTACTATAGACCCTGCAAAGATTGAAGCCGTCATAAATTGGCCTAGCCTTACTATGATTACAGAAGTTCGGAGTTTTCTAGGGCAGGGTATTATTGACGTTTTGTGGAAAAGTTTTCATCTATAGCCATTCCATTGACGAGGTTGACTAAGAAGGAAACGGAATTTGAGTGGACGAATAAATGTGAAAGAAGTTTCTAAGAGCTCAAGCATCGATCGACGACTGCACCGGCATTGACGAGCCCATTAGGACCCGAGGCTACGAGATATACACTGACGTTTCACTAAAGGGACTGGGCTATGTACTAATGCAACATGGAAGAGTGGTCGCCTACGCGTCACGACAATTGAGACCGCACAATATGAATTATCCAACTCATAACTTGGAATTGGCCGCAATTATCTTCACCCTGAAGATTTGGAGACATTATTTGTGTGGCGAAAAGTTTCAGATTTATACAGATCACTAGAGCCTGAAGTACCTCTTTTCCCAGAAGGAATTAAATATGAGGCAATGCCGATGGATGGAACTGCTTCAAGATTATGACTACGACATTTTGTATCATCTTGGGAAAGCGAATAGAGATGCAGATGCACTCAGTCGGAAATCAAGCATTGATTGTCTGTTGGTTAAAGGATGGTCGTTACTTGAAGAATTAAGGGATTCTGAATTCAAGTTGGAAGTTGGTCAACAATCCAGTTTGGTAGCGACTTTGAGAATAGACACTGAAATCTAAGAAAGGATAAAGATTCTACAGCCTACGGACCTAGAAATTCAGAAAATCCTTGAAAATGGATGTAACGAAAAGAAAGCCGGAATTCAGGCACCCAGAGATGGAATTTTGAGATTTTGAGGGCGCTTGTGCGTGCCCAAGGAAGAAGAGCTTAGGGAAAGGATTTTATCTGAGGCTCACAGAAACAATTATAGTATCCATCTAGGTAGCACGAAAATGTACTAGAATCTACGTCAGCATTACTGGTGGAACGGGATGAAAGTAAACGTAGCTAAATATGTGGCAAAGTGCCTGATGTGTCAGCAGGTAAAGGCACAACACTGTAAGCCTGGGGGATTGCTACAACCTTTGGGGATTTCCGAATGGAAGTGTGAGCACGTGACTATGGATTTTGTGATGGGATTGCCGAGGAGCCAAATAGGCCACGATTCAATTTGGGTAGTTGTGGACAGACTAACCAAGTTTGTTCATTTCATCCCGGTGCGAAAGGACTTCACAATGGACAAGTATGCCGAGCTGTAACGATTACATCAGATAAAGACCCTAAGTTCATAACGAACTTCTGGAAAAGCCTGTAAGATGTCATGGGAACTCGACTACAGTTCAGCACGGCATATCATCCGCAAATGGATGGACAATCGGAGAGAACAATCCAGACGCTTGAGAATATATTACGAGCATGAATCATAGACTTCAAAGGTGGTTGGGAGGACTAATTGCACTTGATAGACTTCGCGTATAATAACAGTTATCAATAGAGTATTCAAATGACACCTTTTGAAGCGCTTTATGAAAGAGCCTGCAGAACCCCGATTTGCTGGGATGAAGTTGGAGATAGAAGTATTATAGGCCTAGAGTTGGTAGAGCAATTAGTGGAGGCTATGAAGATAATACGAGATAGGTTGAAGACGATAAAGAGTCGTTAGAAAAGTAATGCTAACAAGCGACGCAAGCCCTTGGTGTTTCAAGTTGGTGATCATGTTTTCCTTAAAATTTCACCGATGCGAGGACTATCTCGATTTGGAAAGAAAGGAAAATTGAGTCCAAGGTATGTATGCCCTTTTGAAGTTCTGGAATGGATTGGAACTTTGGCTTACAGACTTGCCCTACTGCCTAATTTATCCCAAGTACACAACGTCTTCCATGTGTCAATGCTAAGGAAATAGGAGCCAGACCCGACGCATGTGTTGGATTATGAGACTATCCAAGTGGATGACAAGGTGTCATATGTGGAAAAACTAGTCAGAATTGAAGATCGAAAAGAGCAAGTTTTGAGAAACAAGACGGTTCTACTAGTCAAAGTAATTTGAGAGCACCATGGGACCAAAAGTGCTACGTGGGAGAGTAAAGAAATGATGAGGCGTCAATACTCTTATTTGTTTTGAATAGCTGGGTTTACTGTAAATTTTGAGGACGGAATTTTTGTAAGGAGAGAAGAGTTGTGACATTCTGGTTTTCTGTCATTTTGAGACTTATCAATGAAAACATATCTATCGATGTATTTCAGTCTTATCTCGCTCAGATCTGATCAATCTCTAGTTAACTGATCAAAAGGGAAAGGCTAACGCAAGACAATGTACGTGGACCTAGGAAAATCGAATAGGAAATGACACTTTGACCATAAGGACTGCCGATGAAGCATTTAGAACCATTAAAGATCGATCTAAGAACGATTAAGGAATGCATTGCTAGCGTTATACAATTGGAGCGCAGGTGATGCCGATTAATCAATGTATAATTTGCAAAATTTTTCTAAATCGAACAATGACGTTCGTAACCATTAATTACATGATAACCAAAGTTGCCATGAACTGACGAGCCCTAAGTGTGATGAGAATCACAGAGTCGATACGCGTAACGTCTGCAAATGCCTCCCGTTAGTTCGGGATAGTCTGAAATTTGCATTTGACAGAGAAATGACCCAAGGACGAGTCTCGAAATTGAAAAAAATGGAAAACAAAGAATTGTAAGATTATAATCGAACTGGACGTCGCCTCATCGAAGAAAATTTGAATTGGAAAAACGACGTTTCGGACGACGAGAGCAAAATTATCATTTTGCCCCTCAAGGATGGACTTTGTCTTAACAATTAAGGAAGGGCAATTTGGTCAATTCCTAACGCCCTAGCTACCGAAAATTGAAGGGTATATTGGCCATTGAGGCTTGGATATTATGCATGTAAAGACAAGTGTCAATGGTTGGTGTTGTGGCATTAATTAGACACCTTTTAACCTACCATTCCTCGTGTTGACCAAGATGAATGTTAGTGGATAGCTCTTCATTCTCTTGCCCCAATCGAAACCCTTTCTGCTATTTTCTTCTTGTTTTTCTTCTTCCTCTTCGTTCTTTCTTCTTCCTTGCCTAGACTTTGCCCAACCAACCACTGCTACCCATTTCGCTGCTGTCGATTGCCACTCCCGACCACTCCCTCGCCTCGCCCCATCCACCAACTTCAACATCAACCTCTTCCCGACAACATCCATGTGTTAGCTCGACTGTTAGACGCCGGAGGAGCCCCGACCAGCCCTGTTTCCAAAACCGGATAGATTTGAGCTCAACTGAGAGTAAGTCTTCGTTTAACGTCTTCACGACTTCGTTTTGCTTCAAATTTTCTATGGGGATTTCCTAACATATAGTACTAGGATTTGTTGAGACGAATCTATAAATTTGAGGGAGTTTGGAAGGGTTATCGTGGCTATTTTGTGGTGAATCTCTTGGCACATGTTTGACCGGTGGTGGACTGAAGAGAACCAAAGCCATTCACGAACTTTCAGCCGTCGACTCGCCTTAAAATCTTTGATGAGACTCCCTTGGACCTAGAACAACATGTTAGCATGTAGATTATGTGATAAATTAAGGTTTAAGGTGGAGTTATGGGTTGTATTTGGACTAAGAGGGCATAACCAAAATTGCACCGTTTCGATTTGTGTCAATCGAATTCTTAAGGGCTGTTGGAATTAATGCCCTGCCTTGAAATTATCGTTATGATTTATTAGGATGTTAATTAGGATGCTATTGAGGTGTATGCCCCGTGGATTGGTGGATTAGAATAGAAAAATTGAAGAATTGGATTAATTGCTCTAGGTGCGTGGCTGCCTTGTTTAGACCAAGATAAACCGAGTCCTTAGAGGATCTTTTGGAGGAAAGTTGCTGATTAAAATTTAAGGTAAGGAGTCCCTAAACCTTGGTTAGGAGGATAGGCCTCTACTGGATGAATTGGGTTCGAATTGGATGAATTCTCATGAGATTATTATGTGAGTGTTCAATGTTGATAATTATGGTTCGATGTAATATGTGTATGCTTACTTAATGCATATACTTTGTGTCGGATGCCATCTTGTGGGTGATGAATCTTATTTAACCGAATGCTTTAGATTCTTAACTCGATGAATAAGCTTATACTCGATCATGAAGTCTTGAAGTGAATGAGAATTTGGCATGCTTAAGAACTTTTGGTACCCTGATGAGTTGAGACGCCGGATAAGTGTGCATGTATCGACACAAACCTTGAATGACATTGAAAACCTGAGGCGTTTAACGTGGGTTTGTGTTTATAATGGTCTGAGGCGTTATGACGCGGACCAAGCCTAAGGTGTTTTGATGCGGGCGTGGATAATCAGACGAATCATGGTGGTGAAACGTATAATTTGATCTTATATTTCCATGTTTGACTTAAGTGTAAATTATGATGATATACTTGGATGATTGGAAACCACTTGTCTCTTTATAGTTCATTATGATGATCGTTTGCCTTATATCATTTGGTGTGCCTTTGCTCATTGTCTGCATTTATGTCTGGATTTACTATCAGCCTAACCTAGAGTTAGGACTTTAAATCTCACCCCGTCGTGGGACCTTACTTTTTCAGACCCAAACCTTAAAGGATGCTTCCGACCTGCCTAGGCGATCCTAAAGAGATGACTGCCTATTTTGATGAGTTCCCTAACGTTCGGGTTATTACTTATGTTAGGAAATGTATCGCTAGTTGGGTTGACGAGGAAGGTAACGATTTGAAACAACATTAGTTTAAGGTCTGGTTCCGTAGAGTCAGTGAGGTCACGACAGGTCCATTGAAGTCTAGAGAAGTGCCTCGTGGATTCGTACCCAACTGGTGTCATCCTATCCGAGATAATGTAGAAGTGGAGATGTTCGTAGTAGGATCAAGGAATGTGCCAGAAAAGAGCCCTACCCTGGAAGACGTTGATGAGGTGATAGAAATGTCTACTTCTGAGGATGAGTTAGAGGATGTCATGGTGGACGACTCGGTGGATGTGCATTCTGAGACCTTCTCGGATTATGATCCAGACGAAGATGAAGGCGGGGACGGAGCTAGTAGTTTGACTTAGGGGTTTCCTGACCTTATTGTGCAGTCTTTTGGTGGTGACCCTCATTGGCTTGTAAGCTTTTGGGGACTTAGGATTTGTTGTCTTTTGGTTGATCTCCAATCACCCTGACCCGTCTGCAGGAGTAGTTTATCTGCATCTTTTGTATAAACCCTTGATGGTATTATGTATGCATATATATGTTCTCGCTTTTCCAAGTTTTCTTTCACATACTTTATAGGAGGTGTCCGTTCTTTTCGCTTCCACATGCGCATTTCAGCTTACGTGTACCGTGTAGGCCGTAACCCGGGACTATTAGCCATTTGTTTGGATGTTGTGAGCCGCGATAAGGCGCGGGGCGTGACATTAGTCATCTCTTGTTTTGATTGAATGAAGTTGTTTCTCGCTTCTGATTAAAAAGGAATTTGTTGAGTTATGGCCGAAAGACCCTCGGAGAATATTGAAGATCCAACGGCCTGGTGGGATGTTTGCGTGCTCGCCAGGTTCGATGCGTGACATCCTTGTTTTAGTGGTATCAGATCAAGGTCAGCTCGATCCATTGTGATTGATGCTTGGAGTGATAAGGAGTGATGACTTGGGGACAATTAGATAGTGAGATCTTTAGGGATAGGCTTGAACTTGTGTGCACTCTAATGTTTCTAGCGTTGATTGTGATTGTGATTGTGATTGTGATTGTGGTTTGGCAATGACCCACCTTGAGAAGTATAAGTTATAAAAAGACGATTGACATTAGTGGATTCAGACTTGAATTGCGTTGTATCTTGATGATTTAGTTATTGATTGCTATTAACAGCCTTGGATGGTATGAGACGATGTGTATACAAGGAAGCAGACAGTGAATATTTTGATTAAAGGACAGTTGTGATTGAATGCATGTGGATTTGACTTGAATAGTGACTAGACTTGAGGTATATGGTTGAATATATGCAATTGATTTGTGAGATGCGATGGTCATTGGTGAAACCAGATGTTTTCTATAATTGAGGCTTGATGTGGAAACAATTGTGGTATGACAGGTAGTGAGAACGAACATGCTGTACATGTGTTTGTCGCTTTGAAGCGAAAGCTGATGAGAGTGCATGCATGAACTTATTGCTATTGGACTTAATAAATTGTCGCTTGGTATGGGACAAGTTGATGGGATACCTACAAACCGCAATGAAGCATATTATAGGACGTGTGGAATGGGACTTCCTCTATAGATATATGACTTGGGACAACTTGCAACGGCCAGGTCTGATGAGGACAGGGAGTGATCGTCGAGATAAAGAGGTCTGGACAAGGAGCGGCTCTTGGTAGGCTTCTAAGATGGCAAGAGGTAGGATTGACCCAAGTCATAACTTGAAAGGGAAAGTCTAGGTATCAGGTTGAGTCCAATTATGGTTAAAAGATGTATGGCATGGGATGGATTCCCAAGTGAATGTTCAAAAGTGACATGGCATGTGAAATGGCGCTTGTGATTGGCAGTATTAAGAGCTTTGTGGTTGGTAGTGGATGCCGTTTGAAAAAGAACATTGATTTTGTGATGGGCCTATTAGGTGTGTTTTATGATTGGCATCATGGGATTGTTATGGCCAAGGTCTAACTGAGAGATTAGACAGAGTGTGGGGTCTATACCTCGTTGAATTGATGTCTTCTAGAATTGAGATAGCCTGTCATATTTGTGATAGAGTGGCAGATGCCCTTGTACTTAAAGCATGAGTAATTAACTTACTGAAGTGATGCCTTGAGTATTTGCTTGGTGTTGACCTCGTTGAGTTTTGGCGTAGTTGAGGCTTAGCTAGTAATTGACTGATGATTGATAAGTTGCCTCATTGAGACTGGCTTGATAAGCGATTGCTGCTTAAGAAGGATTTTGAATCCCTGGATAATGGGCAATTAGTTGAGAGTTGCCTAAGCACCACTAGATGGTGAAAGATAAAGAGATGAGCAGCCTGAGACTGCTGGACTTGAGTAAATGACTTAAGTTTTTGATTCCTGGAGGGAATCATAGTAATTCAAGTGACATAAGAACCTAATAAAGTTGAACGACCAAGGTACGATTGCTAGAGGAGCACTTGGCTTGAATATGTAAGATATAAGAAGATCTAAGAATTGAGATGGATCATGAGAATTGAGTAAAGAAGAGTGACTGAAGTATGAGTACTAGACGAGAATATGACTTGATTTGTTAATCGTACGAGACCTAAGTGTGATAAGGGGTCATGAGAACTTTAAACGAAAATGAGAAAAGTTGATGGGTAGACAAACTCGAGAAGGAGCTGCCATTATACCCTAGTCGCTAAGACGACTGATGCTAGTGCTGATATGTTAAAAGATGAAAGTCACGAGAAAGGTGACTCTGAGTTACTCCTTTCTAAATTGAATGTGTTGGAAGAACCACGAGAGTTTTGAAAAGCTTTTGAAGCTATGTATAAGGTTGAGATTGATTGAGTTTGGTGAAAGGATGGAATTTGAAATTGCCTTCTTTTAAATTGAGGGTTTTGTGAGAAAACCTTAGAGGTTTTGGATACACCGAAGAAAAGAAGTAAACGTGGCAGTTACTGGCCTTAAGAGGCTATTGATAATTGGCGAAAGGTCACCAAAGGAAGTGTTTCCTCAAAGGCATGATATCTGCCTGGACTACCTTCATTGAGTTGTTTAACAAAAGTACTTTCCTAGGATTGCTTGAGAGCAAGAGTTGTTGGATCCTAATAATTTTGCAAGGATTAGAGGATGATCGACCAATGTGAGACAGAGTTTTCAAGGTCGCCTAAGTACATTAAGAGTGGTCAAGGACCCTCAAATAAGATAAGTAAATTCCTGAGTGGATTGGAACTTGAGAGCCTTATGGCTAGTTGCTATGCTTTATTAAGAGGAACTGTAATAGATCCTAAGGACGGAAGTGGATGATCGAAACAAGAATAAACAAGAGAATTTCCGTTCAAGGATTATGAATATAGAGATTTCCACAGAATGCACCTGTAAGGGATGGTTGTTATCTTGGCGCAAGTCTCGTAATGAGAGATTGATATGCCATTCCTTACATTGTGTGGAAAGTTGAGAAAAGAGATATGTTAGTTGTTTGACATTAATGATTCTATGAAATTAATTGAGGATGAATCTAGATCACTAAAAGTGGTACTGTGTGTTATCACCCTTAAAGGTTAGGGCGTCGTTCTTAAAGGACGATTTGACCATAAGATGATCGTGATGGAAAGAAAGATGAATGGACTTGATGGTCTTAGCAACTTGCGATTGTAATGAATGGTTGAGTAAGTGAAAAGAGCGCTTAGAGTGTAATCACAAAGTGACTCGTGGTAGTCGAATTGATTATTCGATACATGAATTGGCGGAGACCAAAGAGGAATGAATCTTGTCACTTGCGGTGACTGAGTCACTAAAAGAAGAATGTCAAGTATGGTGACATTTGGAAACCTTGGAGCAAAAACACTGCTATTAGCGCAAATTAAAAGATTGATCTCCTATGGAACGGACAGGACAAGGTGGATTCAAAGTGAGAGAAAGCCACTAAAGTGTATCACTTCCTTTGTTGGGTAAGAGAACCTAACAAGTAAGAAAGAGGAATTTATGATTGTCTTGGTGTTTAAACTGAACGTCTGGACTAACAAGGAAAACACAAAGTTTGAATGATTCCTGGAAGTAAAGTACGAGAAACTATCCTGTAGACAACGTTGAATTCCAGGATAATGTCGACGTTCAGTGGAACTGTGACATTCTGATTTCCAGTCGATTTCAGACTCATTAGTGAGAAGTAAATCTGGAGATGTATTTTAGTCGTATCCCGCTTGAATCTGATCAATTCGAGTAGGCTGACCAAAAGGAAAAGGCTAACGCGAGACGAGGTACGTGGACCTAGGCAACTCGGATAGAAAATGGCGTTTTGACCATAAGGATTATCGAGGGATATTTAGAACCACAAAGAGGCCGATCTAAGAACGATTAGGGAACGTCTTGCGAGTGTCATACGATTGGAACGCGGGTGATGCCGCTTAACCAATGTGTGATTTGCAAAATTTTCCTAAATCGGACAGTGATGATCGAGACCATAGGGACTAGTGATAGACCCTCACAATTACATGACAACCAAAGTCGACACGAATTGACGAGCCCTAAACGTAATATGAATCACAGGGTCGATACGCGTAATGTCTACAAAAGCCGCCCCTCGGTTCGGGATAGGTTGGAACCACGTCCGATAGAGAAAATCATTAGAAACGAGTCTTGAAAATTGAAAATGGAGAATCAAGAATTCCAACGTTATATTCGGATTGACCGTTGCTCTATCGAAGATTATTGGAAAGAGAAAAACGATGTTCTGAACGTCGGGGGAGAAATTATCATTTTGCCCCTCAAGCTTAAACCTTGCCCATGCAAATAAAGAAGGACATTTTGATCTTTATCCCTCCCCCAAGGCTGCCGAAAAGTGGATGAATTGTAGCCATTGCATCAAGTTTGAATGACACTAGGACATGTGTCAATGGATTGGCAAAAGAGTAGTCAAATCTACTATACACCACCTACAATTCAACCATTGACTTGTGAGATGTATATAGTCTTTTTCCACTCTCTCTCCTCATTCATTGACCGGCCATAATCCCCCAAGAACCATCGACAGCTACTCCATCTTCTTCCTCCTATTCTGCTCGCCAACGATAGCTTCTGATCCTCCCGTTCGCCGCTGTCGATGCCACCCTCCGGCCACTGCCTGGACACCGACCAACCACCTGAGCTTAGCCCCATGTCCTGCCGACCTCCTCGAAGTGGAAGCACGGCGATTGGACTACCGAGAAGCTCCGACCAAGCGTTTTCCTGGGAGTCGACGAAAACTGATCCAATATGAGGTAGGTGAGGTTTCTGACCCCTTAGGAGGCCAAAATGTTGGAATTTTGAGGTCAAATTTTGTGGAAGTCTAGAAGACATGTATATCAATTTGTGGTAAAAAATTTGGAATGATTTGATGAAGTTTTGACCCCAAATGGATCTTGTGAATGTAGGACAGAATATGCTGGTTACTGACCTTGGAGGATCCGGGGACTTTTGACGGGATTTCGGCGACGACTCGACTTCAAACTCACGGTGAGACCCTTAGACCCTTATATAGACATGTTAAGAGGTAGGATAGTGCTTAAATGGTGGATTTGGGGGAGATTTAGGACCGGTTATGCCCTATTTACACAGAACCGAAAAGGACCGGTTCGGTTCTATGCAAATCGAATCTGTGGGGGCTGATGATGGTTGGTTTTGAACCTCAAATTGGTAATTAAGGCATGCTAAGATGATGAGGATTAGGTTATGGAGGTTTGTGGTTCATGGATTGAGGAATTGGACAAAGGAAATTGACGAATTGATTGGAAATTCTAGGTTGCGCGGTGAGATTAACCATGGACCCTTGGAGGCCGAATCTTTGAGGACCAAGAAGAGAATTTTTTTGGTATCAAACTCAAGGTAAGGGAATCATAAACATAGGATAGGAAGATTGGACTCGATTGGGTGAGTCAAGCGATGAATTGGTTGATTGGTGAGAGATTCCATGGTGAATGTTCTTGGTATACCCTAAGTTGTTACAGGGGATTAAGGTGTGTAAATGCTTGTGCTTGAATTATCTACTATCTGTGTGTGTCACTTGATTGCCTTACATGCCATGAGTCTTTAAATTGTGCATGAATTGCACATGTCGTCATGTATGGGAAACGAATTAAAAATCATGACATGAGTGTGACATGGCAAGGCCCTGATGCGTATGAGATGCGAGGTGCGGTGGATGATACCCTAAGGTGCGGGGTTGGAATGGTGTGGCGCCTTGATGCGATCTAATTGTGGGGTTGAGATGACCACGGTCCTGATGCGATTTAATCGCAGGATGGAGATATGAGGTACCGATAATGACCTGGAGAATCATTGAAACTTGATGCGTTTACGCGGGTTGTCAATGACGGTCTGATGCGTTTATGTGGACCGAGCCTGATGCGATCTAATCGCGGGCATGAGAATGAGGCAGGCAGGAAGAGATGATTGTGGTGATGTGGCAGAGCGAGTGTGCATATCATCTGAGTGTGTTATGATGCCAAATTTGTGTGTATGTCACCTATGTGTTGTTGTCTATACTTGCATTTGCTTAATATGTCTGTGAGCATGAATGACTGGGGTTGCGACTGCCTGAATGGACGGTCGGCCTGACCTAGGGTTAGGACTCTTTCACTGAGATGTGTATCTCACCCCTTTTGGAGACCCATTTTTTACAAATTCTTGGCCTTGACTATGTGGCCTATTTGCTTTGGAGACCCTAAGGAGATGACCACATATTTTGATGAGTTCCTTGACGGTCAGGGGACTATATACGTGAGAAAATGTACAGTGGTGTGGGTTGATGATGGTAGTACAGACTGGAAGCCTCATAGGTATAAGGCGTGGTTTAAGAAAGTTGGGGACAAGTCTACTGGACCGTTGAAGCCCCATGAGGTGCCCTAGGGAGTGATTCCTGATTGGTTCCACCCCGGTAGGGACCAGGATCAGACAGAAGGATCGGTAGTAGGTTCTAGGAACTGGCCGGAGAGGACCCCGACGCTGGATTTTACTATGGAGGAGGATGAGGTCATTGTTCCGGAAGCGACCGAGGAGGATCTCGCGGAGCCGTCGTATGAGGAGACCATGGAGGATACTATTGAGGTTCGCTCCAAGAAGTTCTCAGAGTATGAGCCAACGGAAGATGTCGAGGATGCCAAGGACACCGATGATTCTAGCAGCTTATCCTAGGAAACTCTAGTGGTAGCTTGATCTTTGGTGACGACCCCGACCTTATTCTTGTCGGATTTTGATGATGGTCCATTTTGTATGCTCATCCGTCACCCCTTTGTTTATCAAATTTTTGTAGTTCGGTACTTGTATGGACAGTCGGATGTTATGTTCGATAATGTTATGTTATCTAGGTCCCACTTAACTTATATTTTGTACGGAGGATTTATCGCATTGCCACTTTTGCATGCTTTGTTCATATATATATTACGTCTCTCATCTTAATTGTGGATCTTGGGACCACGAGAGATACTTGACTTGCTTGTAGGGAGTCACGTGCTCATACCCGGGGTGCGGGGCGTGATAGGAACGGACAGAATTGGGATAAAGTCGCATTGACTGGTTATGGAAACCAACAATTAAGATAAGAGTGCTTCCTCAAGAAAGAGTAACAAAAATGAACCAAATGTTGCGTGGTCCTAGTGGAGACCCGTGAAAACAGAAGGCCAAGGTTTAAACTCTCAAGTGAAAAGTGTGAGGAACAGTTTGAAAGGTTTGATACATGGTAGAAAGAAGTTGATAATAGTCGAATTGAGCATCCAAGCAATAATTTGATTAGTTGTTATCGTCTTGAGAGACAATGATGGGACTCATTTGAGGAGTCACGAGAAACATGAATAATTTTGAGAGTATCCTATGGAGTCTAGGAGATGGTCATTGTATGCTAAATATGAAGAGTACAAGCTGTGGACCTGATGAGGTAAGATTCCTCAGTCGTGAAATCTCTGAGAAATGAAATTCCTATGGAGCCTTTGAGGATTGGAATAAGTAACGAATCGATCGGGGTCTATGTGAGTTGCGAAAATTGAAAGTTTCTAGAAATTGATGGATTGTTATAGACGGATCATGGGAAGATTCCCACACGGGAACTATTCCATTGATGAAATGGACTAAGGTGAGATATAATGTGAATGAATAACTAAACGTGAAAAAAGATTTCGAGAACTTGAGTCAAGTTGATGACTACGCTGATAGTGGCGTTCCTGTTTGGGATCAAAATGTTAATGGAATCATAATAACGTGATGCAGGAAAGAAATTTGAGGTGTAGCAAGGCAAACTGAAGCAGGCTGTGTGAATGCGCAGTAACAATAAGACTACATGAGTTGGAATTCTTAGAACATGATTAGAGTTGACTTACGAATGTCCTCGTGACAAAGTTTGGGAAACATTGTTTAGGTGGAAGAAGAAGATTTCAAGTCTACATCTGCTAAAAACATATCGAGTAGTAGTTTCCCGAGAGAAATTGATGAGAAGCAACGCCTATGGGTAAAATAACTTACAGATATGGGAGCGCTGCTCGTGTAAGGAAAGACTTCGCAACTGTGTGAACTGCAAGAGTTGAAAATGTTGACTGTTCGAAAGGGATTGAAGGAAAGGAAAGCATAATCGTTGCAAGTTGGTGGATTAATTGGTCATTTGGGGACCTTGAATGTAATCAAGGAAGAACTATTAAAGATTCAATCACGAGTTTGCCTAAGAAGTCGAGAAGATTATGGTTCAATTTGGTAGTCAAGGTTAAGGTAATGAAACTGTGCGTTCCCGACGGTGCAACATAACATTTGAATAAGATGATTATGCCAATTGATAGAGGCACTCAAGGATTGCGATTTCATGATGGTTGAGTAATGATCGTGATAGAAAACGATCTTGAATCTACTGCGACGTTCTGGAAAAAGCCTTCCGACAAGGAATTTGAAAAGCGAGATTACAGTATGACGTACATATTATTCTCGGACCATTGGACGAATTGAAAAGAAGGTTCGTGTGCTAGAAGGTGTATCAACGACCAATTTTGTGAATGTCAAAGGAGAATAGAGAAGTAAACACAGATTGACGACTGAAGGAAACAAGTCTTGGGGAAGGATGACTTTTGTAAGAAAAGATAAATGAGAATGTCAGGTAATGGGAAGAGTTATCTTAAAGAGTAAGGAGATGATAAGGTGTCTATACCCATGAGATTGGATAATTGAAAAATGACAAATTTCGAGGACGAAATTTCTTTAAGGGGGAAGAGTTGTGACATTCTGAATTCCAACCCTCTCGAAGGTATTGAATGAAAGGATATTGATCGATGTATTTCAGTTGTAACTCGCTAAAAGTTGGCTACTCCTGAGTTAACTGACCAAAAGAGAAAGACTGACACGAAGTCGGGTACGTGGACCTAGGGACTTTGAATGAGAAATGACACTTTGACCATAAGGATTGTCAACAGAATATTTTGGGTCAGTAGAGATCGATCTAGGAACGATAACGGAATGTCTTGCTAGCGTTATACGTTGGGAGTCGAGTGATTCTGCTTAATCAATGTGTAATTTGCGAAAATTTCCTAAATTAGATTCCGATGATCAAGACCGTAGGAGCTAGCGACAAACTCTCGCAATTACATGACAACAAAAGTCGCAACGGCTTAAGAAAATCCCAAAGTCGATACGCGTAACGCCTGCAAGAGTCGCCTGTCAATTACAGTTAAACTAGAATTACAGTCGACGAGAGTTCGACATGAAATTGGACCTCGATATTTAGGTATTAGACATTGAGGAATTTCAACATTTGAATTGAAATGGACGTCGTCTCATCAAGGGCAATTTGAATTGGAAATGTGAAGTTTCAGAAGGAAAGTGCAAAAGGAACATTTTGCCCCTTGACCTTTGGTCTTGCCTTAAAAACTAATGGAAGTCATTTTGATCATTTGAACCTCCCAAGGGCTGCAGAAAATTAATGAAGGATTGGTCAAAGAAATTCAATGGTGGACCAAAGACCTTCTAAAAGCTTGCCAAGTGTCAACCAAGGAAAGACCGAGCATTAATTACCAATCTTATCAAATTAACCCAAAATGAATTATTGGGGTGAAAAAATCTCTCTCCACCCTCATTTTGGCTGGTCATTTTTCTCTTCTCTCTCTCCATTTCTTCTTCTTCTTCCTTTTCTATTATGACCGAGAAGATTTCTCGCGGACAGACAAAAACTGCTTCACTGTTTCGGTCATAACTTTGTCGTTCGACATCGGATTGAGATAAAACCAACGCCATCTGAACTCTTATCATCTTTTCATTTCAACAATGTATTATAAGCTTCAGTGGCCTAGCCATTTATCCTGTAGGTCTATTTGAGTAGGTAAAGGTCATATTTTGATCCAGTTTTGGAGAGGGTCCATTTTTGGGGGCTTCAGGACTTCAAATAGCTCCATATTTTCGGTGAGTCACTTTAAACTCATAGTATATGAGTTTAGCAAGATAAGATTAAATATTTGTTGGAGTTAAAATAAATTTTGATGGAGTAAATGACTTGATTTTGTAAGGGCAGAAACTGACCACTTGCTGTTCGGGTGGAGCCGAGCCATTTGGAGGCTCTTGGAAGTGCCGCCTTGCTGTAGAATAATCGGTAAGACCCCTAGAGACATTATTTGATATGCTGGCAAGGAGATTGTGTGAGGAATTGGGGTTTATGAGTGAATTTAAGGGTTGTTTTGTATGTTTTGCTAGGATCGATTCTGCCCTGCCCTAAATCGAGTAAACCGAGCTATTTGGGGACTTGTCGGAGTGTCGTTGCATTTCAAAAACCTTGGTATGATGTTCTAAAGAGATGGTTGATGTGTTAACTTGGTGGTTGTTTGATGGAATTGAAGTTGGAAGAGTTTTAACGATAAAATTATAAATTATTCTTAGGGTCGTGTACTTGTTTTATTCGGCCGGTTGAGGACTAAATGTGGAGGCTCATTTTGAGTGGAGATTCTAACTCAATTGATGAGGTAAGTGTTTCCTAAACCCTTAGTTGAACATTATGACACTATTGGATGGAGTGGTAGAATGAATTCACTAATTGGTGAAGCCTATGGCTTAAATTATTTGATGCAATCGTGTGATAGTTATATTATGATGGGTAATTGAGATTTAAAATGGCCAGATAGCCACAGTGATAAGAAATGACTATAGTGCCCTATGTGAAATGAGATGACTATCGTGCCCTGTGAAAGAAAAGTCTATTGAGCCCTTGAGCTGTACATCGCAGCCAGAAAGCCTTTTGATGTAATTGGCTATTGGGCTTGGTGATATAGTTCGGCTATGATGTCCTATTATTGAATTGACTATGATGCCCTGTTATTGAATTGGCTATGATGACATGTTATTAGATTGGTTATATAGATGGCTATAATGCCTATGCTATATAAACGGTTATAGTGCCGATACTATATGAATGAGTTATAATGCCCCAACGATTGTTGGGTTGTAGACCCGGAGATTGCATTGGCTCGGTGCCCTGATAATATCGATTGGCTTGTAACCACAATGATATCAATTGGCCAGAGTACCCCAGAGATATCGATTGGCTTGTAGCCCCGGTGGTACCAAATAGCTAAGAGCTTTGATGAAATCGATTGGCATGTGGCCCCGGTGATATCAATTGGCCAAAGTGCCAGAGAAGTATATCGCGGCTAAGAGCTCAGGCGATGATTAATTGTGATCACTGTAAAGATGAAGTGTATGGTTTATATGCTATATAATAGAAGCTTGAACCTATGAGGTTAAGTACGTATGACTATGACTTTTGATTATGTCTGTCTTGCTGAGATAGTGAATTGGTAGATGCCTTGTGCCATTGCTTGGACAATGTTCTGCATCTAGTGTCGTTTCATGGTCTGGGGGGACTGATGTTCAGGTTTAGGTTTAGGTTTCACTTATTGAGATTTGTATCTCACCCCATCGTGGGATTACTATTTTTCAGGTCCAAGGCGATGAACTCTCATGGTTGCCAAGGATTAGTGTATATGAAGTAGAATTTGTAGAGAAATGGATTTACCCTTTTGTGATTTTAAGAATTTCATGTTGTATTGAAGATAGAATCATAATCTCTGAGTTTTTATTAATAGTTTATGAGAAGAAGTACCCTTTGTCCTGAGTCATCTCTTGTTTTGATTGAATGCAGTCGTTTCTCGTGTCCGGTTAAAAAGGGATTTGTTGAGTTAAGGCCGAAAGACCCATCACTTCACCATTCTATAAACTCATCCCCAAATGGGTAAAGAACAATTCTTGCCCTATCAAATTGCCTAAACCATACACTTACAATCCTAAACCTGAACCACCCCCCATTTTATCTAGTATTTGCATGCTCAGACCAGAAGATTTCCCCCCTTTGCAACCTTCTGAAGAAAGCACAAGACCCTTTAGATTTCCTCTCGTTGAAAGTTTTCTTGATTAGTAACAGAAATACTTCCAATCTTCGAAGATCCCAGTTCCAAATGATGTTGATCTTCAAGGGGGATGGAAGGCACTATTCCAATGGAAGCTATCTTGAACTGCCAGATAGAGAATCTCTAGCCCAGAATGTAACCACAAACTCTGTTGTTACTCGTCTTGATTAGGTAGACCATGCTACAACTGTCTCAAAGATGTTGGAAGATTTCCAGAAAAGACTCTATTTGATGGAAACAATGTAAATCCCTACCAGTCATTATCTGGAAGACCAAATTCTTGAGATTGAGAAGCTCAGACGCCAGGTCCAGATACTGCAAGAACAACAGGCTCTCTTAGAGCAAAAGAACCTGAATGCCTTAGATCCATTCTTTTTCCCAACATTAACACCAAAGCCAACATCCTTCTTCTATTCAAGCTCTTTTGCAGATGTCATTAGCACAGCACCACCTCCTCCAAAGACGAATATCCTTTCTTTTTGGGATCGTCTTAAGAAGCTAGATCAAGAGAAAAAAGAAAGAGGCAAATAGACCTCTCTTCCATAGCCTTCAGCTCCACCAGAACAATCTCCTTTGTCATCCCCACCTCATAAACCTTCCCATTCATATATGGTTTCTAATCCTTTGAAAATTTTCCTTAGAAACCAAGTTCCTACCATCTCTATAGTGGAACCCATTAATCCTTCACTTCCAATCACTCCTGAAGTCTCCATCAGTGACTCTTCTTCCATTCATGATACCGAGTCTTATGACTCCAGTTCTCCGTCTGTTGTAACAGACATTATGATGGCAGATCCAGCAGAGCCAATCATTGAAGAAGAAATGGAAGACCAATTCAAGGTAGAACATTCACCTCACCTTCACAGCCTTACCATGACCCATCGTCCCCAAAAACCTATTCGTCCAACTTCTTCACCTTGGATGATATCTCTGATCACAAATGGGCAGAAAGACTCCAAGAGTTTCAGGCTTGGTTGATTACCAGGAACCTGAAAGAATACAGTACCTATGATATTCTCCTTGAATTTGTCACTCGGTTCACTAGCTCCTTGAAAGATTGGTGGAAGTTAGCCCCAGAAAGAGACCAATTTCAGTTCTTAACCATGTCCTTTGATGAAGTCATTCAACTTATTTATCTTTTCTTTATTGGTCAATCCCAAGATTCAAAAGAACTCAAAAGAAAAGAATTCTTTCAAAGAAAATGTTGTTCTCTAGCAAAAAACGATCTGGATCGACATTTTAGAGAAATGATCAAGCTCTTCTACTAGCTTGGTTTTGATCCTAATCTCAAGTCAGATTTCCTGGCCTCCATTCCCAAAGAAATTAGTCAAATTGTTGAGAAAACCCTAAAGCTCAAGAACAAGACTAGCACAGATGCCACTTTTGGAGATATCAAACAGTCTGTCCACCTTGCCAATGAAGAAATGTGCCACAAAAGAGAAGTCTTTAAGAGTTACCTCCGAGAGAATCGTTCTCTGCAAAAAAACATTGTGACAATTCCCATTGGAAGATCAAATGCTCAAGAGACTGCAGTGATCCCTCTTGTGCTGGCAATAAAAAACGTAAACACTTAAAGAAGTTCTCCTTTGAAAAGTTTTCTTTTGGTAAATGGAGATCCAAGAAAGGCAAGTGGAAGTTCCTTCGAAGAAAGAAACGGTATCCTTCTTCTGGTTCTAGAAAGAAGAAGAAACCTGACAGATGCTACATTTGTAACAATAAATGGCACTTTGCGAAGAATTGTCCCCAAGCAAAGCGCCAAGGAAGTTACATGATCCAAAAGATTTCATCAACTGCAAGTATCCCATTGGATGATGAAGATATCGAGTCTGTATTCTCTATCGAAAATGAACCTTCACCTGATACACGTTTTGCTCTTCAAACATACTCTTCATACTCTGATGAACCCCTAGGTGATATTTGTACATTTTTTCTTGATACTATCTCTGATTCTTTCCATGTCCAACCTGTTTTCCACTCTCTATATATTCCCATCCAAATCCACACTTCAGAAGATGTAAACCCATCCAAGTCATTGCCCTCATTGATATCGGTGCGGCAGCATCTCTCATGGATGTAAAAGTACTCTCAAAAAAATTATGGATGCCTTACACAAGGTATTTTAATTTTGCTTCTGGTGACACTTTTACCACAAAATTTTGTAGCAAAACTATCACACTCCAAATCTTCCCAGGCTATTCCATATTCATAAAAATCCTTGGTTGTAATTCCCCATGTAAAGACCTTATTATTGATCGAGATGTTCTTGCCCAGCTCTCCCAGCTAAGGATTAAACCTACTGGTTTACAGTTTGGTTACCAGTTCCGTGAGTATGTGGATATTCAGCGACCTTTCATTATCCAACTAGAAATTCTTGATCCAATCTCTTATCGTGTTGTTCTGAGCCTCATTCCTAGTTTGTCCAAACATGTTCAAACCCTTTTTGGAAAAATTGTGACTTCTTTGTCATGCTCCCATTTAAAAAAAGTGAAGATGTGAATCCTACAAAAGCTTGTCATTCTGGTATGAATCCTAAACATCTTGCTTTGGCCTAGAAGAAATGTGTTGAGCTACTCTCACAAGGTCTGATTGAACCCTCTGATTCACAATGGGCTTGGGAAGCCTTTTATGTGAACAAGAGAGCATAATAGAATCGCGGTAAGCTTAGATTGGTGATTAATTACCAACACTTGAATAAATTCCTTCAAGATGATAAATTCTCTTTGCCTCACAAAAACTCTTTGTTTGGTAGCCTAGCCCAAGCTAAGATCTATTCAAAGTTTAACCTAAAAGCAAGTTTTTGGCAAATTAGAATTCATCCTGATGACCGCCCTAAAACTGGTTTTTGTATTCCAAACCAGCATTTTCAATGGACAATTGTCCTTTTGATCTTAAAACAGTCCCATCCATTTTTTAGAAAGCCAAGTGTAGAATTTTCTAGTCTATTCTCCCACATGCCCAAATTTACATCGATGACATTCTCCTTTCTAGTCCTGATGAAGAATCCCGTTGCAAACTGCTTTCCCATTTCGTTGACATTGTCCAGAAACACGGAATCATGCTTTCCCAAAAGAAAATGATTCTTGCTCAAAAAGAGATCGAGTTCTTAGGCATGCAATTGAAAGAATGCATCTATTGTCCAGGACTTCACCTTGCAGAAGAACTTCAAAAATTTCTCTATGAGAAATTGACGGTTACCCAAGTCCAGGCTATTCTTGGAATTGTCAATTATCTCCGAAACTTCGTGCCAAAGATATCTAATGCACTTTATCCTCTTCGGATGATGTTGAAAAGGATGCTCCCCCGTGGGGACCTAAGTAGACACAAGGTCTGGCCCATCTCAAACAAATTTTGCCACATCTTCCTCCTTTGCAAATTCCTTCCACTGGCAAGAGAATTTTGCAAGCAGATGCTAGTTTTTAATATTGGACAGCTATTCTCCTTGAAGAAATCAAAGGTAAGTGCTTCATTTATGCTTACAAAAGTGGAAGATTCACCTTTGCAGAAATGCATTACTACTCCACTTTTAAGGAGATTCTTGCAGTCAAGTATGGCATCAAGAAGTTTGAATACCACCTTATTAGGCATCGCTTTTTGGTAGAAATGGATATGTCTTCATTTCCCCAAATGCTCAAATTCAAGCAAAAACAAATTCACTATCCTCAGCTGTTAAGAAGGGCTGAATGGTTCTCAAAATATTATTTTGATGCTAAACACATAGCAGGAAAAAAGAATGTCCTTGCATATTTACTATTCAGACCCAAGCAGCCGGTTGAATCCCTTAACACGTATATTCGCAAAAACCCTCTGGACCCTGGTACTTTTTAAACTCAGAATATGTGAGAAATCCAATGAAATTCTCATACATACCTCCAGAAGTACCTCAGCAGATTGAGAAAAATGTCTTGTTTCATAATATCTATTACCATATATGGAATTATCAGCACCGAATTTTCAGAGATTATGGTGGATTAATGCTAAATCCACAAGGTCTTGATCCTAACTATCCCTTCGTCCAACTGCTTCAATGGTCTCCTAATCATGAGTTTCCTAAAGAATTCAAATGGTTTTTCTTATTCTTGTTCAACCTCCATACGGTTGCCATTGAATTCCCTACGGACAAGATTATTAAGGTTCTTTCTTATGCCTTGGTGGGGAATTTCTCTAACCAGAAAGCTCTTACTAAGATGCTCACATGGTTTCAACCATTGCAAGGATGGCATCAAATCTTCATTGAGCAAAGACGCATCGGGCATCCTGAGCCAGAAAGACACAAAGTTTTTCTCTTCCACAGACCATGGCATTACAAAAGACTTACTGGAGAACGACAAGAAGATGTTCTATCTTCAAGCATATAACATTCAAGTCGAATATGCAAGCACAAAAGGCTCATGTCTACAGAACATTACCCAGGTCCATGTTTCCTTTTGAATATGAGTTACGAGAGCTTCAACGGTTTTTGTTTCATGAAAACAAAATTATTCCACCATAGATTTGGCCTTATTCATCCACAAATATCTCATGGGATAGACCCAAGATTTATCTGTTAACTCTTGAGGCACTCGAAAAATATCAAAGGAATCGGCCAGACTCTTCAATGGATGCTGATGACCCTTTGGGAAGACCATTATCGCAAGATCCTTATCCTGCATAGGATATCGCGTCCATTACTCAAGATCAGCCATCCAACTCCACGTGGCCTCAACTCCAATTATGGTCTTAGCCTCAGATGCCATCCAGCTCTACTCAAGACCCTCGACAAGATCCACAAGATCTAGTCACCATGGAAGATATCTTGTCTGGAGAAAGGCATGTGGTAGAACAAGAAGATAGTACCCCACTATCTGAAGACCCAAACATCAGACTATCCCAACTCAAAGAACAATGGTATTGGAATAAATACAAAAGAGTCAAAGATGGCCCAGACAGCTCTGATTCTGATCACCTAGACCCAAATCATCATCGTCTTTGAACTACTCAGATGTTTAGACTGACTTCACTTCACGTGTGTGTAATAAGAGTCTTAAAAGTTGTTGTTTAATGTGTTAAAAGTCTTAAGTATTGAATGTATGTAAGACAAAACTTTCTGCAGGATTTCATAAGATCTTCGAAAAAGTACTATAGAAAGCTACTGTTCATCACTGTAGCAGTACTATAGCATTGTTTAGCACTGTAGCAGTACTGCAGCAATACTGTTCATCCGAAGACTTTTTTCAATTTTTTCCTTCGATCTACGTATCCGACATCTGTTCGTCTTGTTAAGTCTGTACGCCTATAAAAGGCTTTCAAATGTGTTATAATCCGCAGAACTTGCCTTATATGAAACATCAGTGTGTTTCCTATAAATCATGAGTTTCTAAGTTTCCTTTCTTCTTCTTTCCCCAAAGCATGGTTCTTCGGGTACTAGAATCCGCTTCTCGATTCAGTTGTACGATTGGTTTGATCCAGTATGCTCTTCACTTGCCACTATGTGGAACTTGTGAATTAGAAATTTCTGGCACCTTAAGGGTTGAGCTTCAAGAATGAGCTTGAGTGAGCAAAAAGATAGTCCCCTGTTAAAGGCCATGAGTGCCGTGTTTATGGGGATAACATACATGTTCGTCTCGCTCAGCCTTGTCTCTGCTTTCTTTACTGGTATCAGAGCCATACATCGTTGAAACTGAGTTAAGATTAGTATTATGAAATTCATGACCTACTAACGGGAAAGAAGAAACTCATACTCTCATGGAATCCTCCACAAATATTGCAACTCCTGTCCAGTTAGACATCCTCGTTTCACTTCCTCCACCACCTGAACTTCGAAAAACTACTTCCTCCAAAATGGACTACCTTTATGAGGTATCCTATGTGAATGATGATCGAAAAATCTCTAAGATACAACTACCCCTCATGAACCCATATTCTGCCTTTTCTAAACCATCATCCTTCTCATCCATCCAATCCATCAAACACATCTCTCGTTCTGCCAAAGAATATGTCCAGTCCACCAAATTTGATCAGCACCCCATCCTGTCTATGCAGCAAGAGCAGTTTGTCACTCTCTAGATTCCACCTGAGTTTTCTGCTCAGTGAGCTCAGCATGGCTATACTCACCTTCACTTTGGAGCCATCAGACTAGCCTTGTCCTTGCATGGACGAAAAGGCTTGCCAGTTGTTGCGTGGGTTGCTCTTCTTGATTCTCATTTTTTATTAATATTAGCATGCTTGCATCGGCACAGTTCAGACTACTCTAAACACAGGCACAGTCTTTGTTACTCTCTTCCCAAATTTCAATATGACCTTGACAAACCCCAACCTCCTTTCTTCTTTAAAGGTCCAGTTATAGATCACTGGTGCTCCTCAAACTACTTTTAATATAATTGCTACTTTTCCCTACAGATGGTCTATAAAGTGCAAAACCATGCCATTGATCTTAACCTTCCCAATGCCGAAGATGCTTTGCTTATCTCTATTGACAATGACCAGATTTCATGCATCCACGTCCCTCGTCAATTTTCAATAGATCAACTTGTCAAACTCATTCCTGATAGTTGGGTGACCAACTATGAAAAACTTCACCAGAATTCCAGACATGTCCAATCTTCTTTGCCACGGTACACCAAGAAAAAAGATGGTACTGTTACCATCAAATTTGTCAAAGAAAATGAAGACACTTCTTCCTCTATTTTCCCCTATTTCCCCACCATATTGTGCTTCACTCCATGTCTAACTGAATCAGTCAGTATGGAAGACCCTAATCCTAAAACTCATGTCCAATCTTTTGATGCACACGGACAAGCTGTCGATTATTTCAAGGATCCTTCCGGACATTGTTTTTGGGATGTTGATTGTTCCTGTTCCTCCTGCTTAAATCCAGACGATGAGGATAACAGATCTTCCTCCATAAAAAAGAAAAAGAAAAAAGAATCCCTTTACCAAAGGTATCTAGACGATGATTCGACCGTAGGACCTCCTGGCGAAGGCGGTGGCTGTTGACAATACATGATTGAGTATGGTTCCCCCAAACTTTCCCAAATTACTGCATCTCCACCTACCTGTCCCCAGATGAATCGAAGCAGCCACCTCCACCACCAAAGAAACCCATCACTTCACCATTATATAAACCCATCCTCAAATGGGCAAAGAAAAATTCTTGCCCTATCAAACTCCCTGAGCCATACACTTGCAATCCTAAACCCGAACCACCCCTATTTTACCCAGTATTTACATGTTCAGATCTTAAGATTTTCCCCCTTTGTAACCTTCTGAAGAAAGCGCAACACCCTTCAAATTTCTTCCTGTTGAAAGTTTTTCTGATCAGCAACAGAAATACTTCCATTCTCCGAAAATCCTAGTTCCAAATGATGTCGATCTTCAAGGGAGACGGAAAGGCCCTACTCTAGTGGAAGCTATCTTGAATTGGTAGACAGAGAATGCTATAGCCCAGAATGTTCATAAACTCAGTTGATACTCGTCTTGATCGGGTAGGCCATGCTACATCTATCTCAAAGAAAATGTTGAAAGATTTCTAGAAAAGTATCTATTTTATGGAAACAAAGTAGATACGTATCAGCCATTATCTAGAAGATCAAACTCCTGAGATTGAGAAGCTTAGACGCCAGGTCCAGATACTGCAAGAACAAGGCTCTCTTAGAGCAAAGGAACCTGAATACCCTGGATTCATTCTTTTTCCCAATAGAAACACAAAAACCAACATCCTTCTTCTCGTCAAGCTCTTCAAATCCTAGCTCTTTTGCAGCTATCCTTAGTACAGCACCACCTCCTCCAAAGACGAATATCCTTTCTTTTTGGGATCGTCTTAAGAAGCTAGATCAAGAGAAAAAAGAAAGAGGCAAATAGACCTCTCTTCCATAGCCTTCAGCTCCACCAGAACAATCTCCTTTGTCATCCCCACCTCATAAACCTTCCCATTCATATATGGTTTCTAATCCTTTGAAAATTTTCCTTAGAAACCAAGTTCCTACCATCTTTACAATGGAACTCATAAATCCTTCACTTCCAGCCACTCCTGAAGTCTCCATCAGTGACTCTTATTCCATTCCTGATGCCGAGTCTTATGACTCCAGTTCATCGTCTGTTGTAGCAGACATTATGATGGCAGATCCAGCAGAGCCAATTATTGAAGAAGAAATGGAAGACCAACCACCTCCACCTTCACAGCCCTACCGTGACCCATCATCCTCAAAAACCTATTCGTCCAACTTCTTCACTTTGGATGATATCTCTAATCACAAATGGGCCGAAAGACTCCAAGAGTTTCATTCTTGGTTGATTACCAGGAACCTAAAAGAACGTAGTACCTATGATGTTCTCCTTGAATTTATCACTCGCTTCACTGGTTCCTTGAAAGATTGGTGGAAGTTAGCCCCAGAAAGAGACCAACTATAGTTTTTAACCATGTCATTTGATGAAGTCATTCAGCTTATTCATCTCTTCTTTATTGGCCAAGTCCAAGCTTTTCTTGGAATTGTCAATTATCTTCGAGACTTCGTGCCAAAGATCTCAAAGGCACTCTATTCTCTTCAGAGGATGTTGAAAAAGGATGATCCCCCATGAGACCCAAGCAAACACAAGTTGTGGCCCATCTCATAAAAATTTTGCAGCTTCTTCCTCCTTTGCAAATTCCTTCCACTTGCAAGAGAATTTTATAAACAGATGCTAGTGATAAATATTGGACTGCTATTCTCCTTGAAGAAATCAAAGGTAAGCGCTTCATTTGTGCTTAAAAAAGTGGAAGATTCACCTCTGCAGAAATGCATTACCACTCCACTTTTAAGGAGATTCTCCCAATCAAGTATGGCATCAAGAAGTTTGAATACCACCTTATTGGGCATCACTTTCTAGTAGAAATGAATATGTCTTCATTTCCCAAAATGCTCAAATTCAAGCAGAAATAGATTCCCCATCCTTAGCTGTTAAGAAGGGCTAAATGGTTCTAAAAATATTATTTTGATGCTAAACACATAGCAGGAAAAAAGAATGTCCTTGCACATTTCCTATCCATACCCAAGCAGCCGGTTGAATCCCCCAACACGTATATTCGCAAAAAACTCTCTGCACCCTGGTACTTTTCGAACTTAGAATATGCGAGAAAGCCAATGGAATTCTCATACATACCTCCAGAAGTACCTCAGCAGATTGAGCAAAATGTCTTGTTTCATAATATCTATTTCCACATGTGGAATTATCAACACCGGATTTTCAAAGATTATAGTGGATTAATGCTAAATCCACGAGGTCTTGATCATAACTATCCCTTCGTCCGACTACTTCAATGGTCTCTTGATCATGAGTTTCCTAAAAAACTCAAATGGTTTTTCTGGTTCTTGTTCAACCTCCATAAGGTTACCATTGAATTCCCTCTAGTCAAGATTATTAAGGTTCTCTCTGATGCCTTAATGGGGAATTTCTCCAACTAGAAAGCTCTTACTGAGATGCTCACATGGTTTCATGTCACGCTCCACGCCCCGGGCATAGGCACATAACTCCCGGCGAGTAAACTCTCGAACGTCCCAGGATTCACGTATTTCAAGAGATGCATAAAAATCAATCGTTCGCTTGCGGAAGCTATAACATAAATTCCTCCGTACAAACATTAGCGGGGACATGGATAGCAAGAACACCATAATTACCATTATACATAACCTCCCACGAGTTCTTATAAAAGCACTGGTAGACAAATTCTGCTAATTGGTAGGGGAAACTGGACTGGCTCAAAAGACAACCACTTACATCTCCAAAAGAAAACGGACCATCGAGGTCATCAACAAAATAACAGTCCAGAAAAACGGAAACCCCTTGGTCGAGCTACTGGAGTCATCAATCTCCTCAGCATCCTCGGTAGGCTTGTAGTTCGAGAAAGTTTCCGAGCGTACCTCCACTGTATTCTCCATCATCTCATATGCTGACTGCTCCACTAGATCGTCCTCGGAGGCTTCGATCTCAATGACCTCGCCGGTGTCTTCCAAGGTTGGAGTCTTCTCGGGAATGTTCCTCGAACCAGCTGCCCACCCCTCAACCTCCACAGAATCCCGAGTAGGATGACACCAACTAGGGATTACCCTACAGGGTACCTCGGTGGGCTTCAGTGGTCCAATAGTAACCTCTACTATCCTCCGAAATCAAGCCTTGAACCTATGAGGCTTCCAGCTCTTTCCACCCTCATCGACCCAGACTATAGTACACTTCCTAATGTACACGGTTCTCTGTTTGTCTGGGAACTCCTCAAAATACGTGGACATCTTCTTCGGGTCACCTAGTCTGATCGGCAACATTCTCACGACCTAGGATCTGAAAATGTGGTCCCCCAACAGGGTGAGATTCAAATCATAGTAAGACAAGTCCTAACTTTAAGTTAGGCTGACCGTACACTTAGGGAATGCAATCATGAACACAATGCGCAAGCAACCACATGAAGCATTCAGCAGTCACATATAGATACTCACACTCGAATTTGATCAATTCGAGTAGACTGACCAAAAGGGAAAGGCTGACGCGAGACAAGGTACGTAGACCTAGGGAATTCAGATAAGAAATGGCGCTTTAACCATAAGGATTGTTGAGGGGATATTTAGAACCACAAAAAGGCCGATCTAAGAAAGATTAAGCAATGCCTTGCGAGTGTCGTACGATTGAAGTGCGGGTGGTGCCGCTTAACCAACGTATGATTTGTAAAATTTTCCTGAATCGAACAATGACGATCGAGACCAAAGGGACTAGTGATAAACCCTCATAATTACTTGACAACCAAAGCTGCCACGAATTGACGAGCCCTAAATGTGATGAGAATCACAAGGTCGATATGCATAAAGTTTGCAAAAGCCATCCGTTGATTCGAGATAGGCTAGAACCACGTCTGATAGAGGAAACCATCAGAAATGAGTCTTGAAAGATTTGAAAAGGAGAATCAAGAATTCCAATGTTAATCAGATTGGCTATCGCCCTATTGAAGAGTTTTGGAGCGAGAAAAACGACGTTCTGAACGTCAGGATTAAAATTACCATTTTGCCCCTCAAGCTTAAAGCCTTGCCCATGCAATTGAAGAAGGGCATTTTGGACTTTAAACCCCCTCAAGGCTGCAGAAAAAGTGGATGAATATGGGCAATTGGATCACCTTTGAATGACACTAAGGACAAGTGCTACAAGATCAAGCTTGGAGTAGTCATGTTCAATTTTACATACCTACCATTCAAACCCTTTGACTCAAGCCTTGAATATAACAATTTTCTCTCTCTCCTCACCTGATTTGGCTAGCCATAACTCCCTTAAGCTTCCGAAAACCATCGTCTTCTACCTTCTTCAATCTGCTCGCCAGCAACCAGATTCTGGGGTGCCGTTCGCCACCCACGACGACCTTCTCCGACCACCGTCTGACCACCGGCCAATCATACTGACCAAGTCCTACGTCTTGCTGACCTCCTCAAATTGGAAGCACGGCATTTGGACCACCGAGGAGCTCTGGCCAAGAGTTTTCCCGCAAGCCGACAGAATAAAGCTCAACCTGAGGTAGGTTCGATTTCTGACCATTTCAAAGGTCGAAATGTTGGAGTTTTGAGGTCAAATTTTATGGAGGTCTAGAGGACATCTGTATGAATCTGTGGTAAAAAGTTGGGAGTGATTTGAAGAAGTTTTGACCTCGAATCGATCTTGTAAACATTGCACAGAAAACTGCTGGTACTGACTTTGGAGGAACCGGCAACTTTCAATGGGATTCCAGCGACCATTCAACCTCAAACTCACGGTGAGCCTCATAAACCCTTAGATAGACATGTTAAGAGGTAGGATGATGATTAAATGATGGATTTAGAGTTGATTTAGAGCGGGACAAGTTCGGTTTGCACAGAATTGAGAAGAATCGGTTCAGTTCTGCGGATGGCCGAACCTTTGAGGGCTGATGGCTAGTGATTTTGAGTCCCAAATTGATATTTAAGACATGTTAAGATGATGAGAGTTGTGTTATGGAGGATTATGATTCATGAATTGTGGAATTGGACGAGGAAATTGATGAATTGATTGAAATTCCTAGGTTGCGCGGTGAGGTTTGTCTTGGACCCTTGGAACCGAGATTGTGAGGATCCAAGAAGTGAATTTGGCGTTATCGAACGCAAGGTAAGGGAATCCTAAACTTAGAATAGGAAGATTGGACTCGATTGGGTGAGTCGAGGATTCATTTGATTGATTGATGAGAATTTTCCTAAAGATAGCTCTTGGTATATCCTCAGTAGTTATAGGAGGGTTATGTGTGTTATTATTTATTTTTAAATCATTCATCATGTGTGTGTGTCACTTGATTGTCTCGCATGCGATGAGTCTTTGAATTATGCATGAATTGTACATGTCGTCATGTATGGAAAATGAATTGAAAATCATGGCATGAGTATGACATGGCGAGGCCCTGAGGCGTATGAGACGCGGGGCGGGAGGTGGATACCTTGATGCGATGTAATCGTGGGGTGGAGTTGATGTTGTGTGGCACCCTGATGTGATCTAATCAAGGGGTTGAGATGGCCACGGTCCTGATGTGAACTATTCGCTGGACGGAGGTATGAGATGATGATTTTGGCTTGGAGATTCATTGGAACCTGATGCATTTACGCGAGTTGCCAATGACGATCTGATGCGTTTACACGGATTGAGCCTGATGCGATCTAATCGCGGGTTGGAGGATAAGGCAGGCAGGAAGAGGTGGTTGTGGTGAAATGGCAAGATGAGGTATGCATGATCATCTGAGTATGACATGGTGTCATAGTTGCATGCTCATCATCTGTGTGTCGCCATCTTTATTTGTATGTGCCTGCATGATTATGAGTTTGGAATTTTGGGATAGATGACTGCCTGAGTGGACGATCAGCCTGACCTAGGGTTAGGACTCTTTTATTGAGATGTGTATCTCACCCCTTTGGGGATCCCTATTTTTATAGATCCTAGGCCTTAGCTTTGTGGCCTATTCGTTTTGAGGATCCCAAGGAGATGACGGCATATTTTGCTGAGTTTTCGGATAGTCAGGGGAACATTTATGTGAGAAAGTGTACGGTTTTATGGGTTGACAAGGGTAGTCCAGACCAGAAGCCTCATAGATTTGAGGCATGGTTCAAGAAGGTCGAAGACGAGTCGATTGGGCCGCTGAAGCCCCATGAGGTACCCTAGGGAGTTATCCCTGATTGGTGGCAGACTGCCTGGAAGCAGGAGTTGCCAGAGGGATCTGTAGTTGGTTATAGGAATGGACTAGAGAAGACCTCGACCTTGGAGTTCGCTAAGGATGAGGTAATTGTCATAGAGGCTACCGAGGAGAATCTCGCAGAGCCGTCGCATGAGGCCACCATGGAGGATTCTATCGAGGTTCCATTAGAGACCTTCTCCGAGTATGAGCCGATAGAGGATGCAGAGGATACAGGGGACTCCAACAGCTCATCCTAGGTGTCCTAGTTTATTGGCTCGATCTTGTGATGGCAACCCCCAACCATGGCTATTTTGGATGTCGATGATGGTCACATTTTTTTGATATGCTTACCCCGTCGACCTTGCCTAGTGGATTGTAGTAGTCGGAATTTGTATGAACAATATGTTATGATGTATGACAGTTATTATGCTATACAGGTCCCACTTAACTTATATTTTGTACGGGGTTTTATTTGAGTACCGCTTCCACATGCTTAATATATATATATATATATATATATTATCTCTCGACTTGTTTGTAGATCTTGGGACCATGAGAGATGTGTTGTTTACTTGCAGGGATGTTTGCGTGCTCGACAGATTCGGGGCGTGACATCCTCGTCTGACTTGGAATCAGAGCAAGGTCAGCTCGATCCAAAGTTAGTTTAGGACTGGAGTAATAAGGAGGATTAAGTTGGGATAAGGACAGATAGCAAGACCTTAGGAGGCTGGTTAAGATAAGGCATAGGGTGTATGGTTTGTGGCTTGGTACTTAAGGTTGGCATTGGACTTTGGAAGGGTTGTGGAAATGCATAAGGATTTAGTTCCCTGCTTAGGATTGAAGATCATTTCTGGACTTTAGTTTGTTTAAGGAATGAAAGTGATTAGTTTTAGCGAATCACTGGAGTGAATGAAACTGAGAAATAGCCATAGGCTATTTGTTGAAATGTTTCTAGAGTCTGTGGTATGGAGTATTGTTTAATTGTAACTGTTTCTGTTAGGGTTAATTAGTAGCTCTGGATTTGAATGATTGAGTAAGTGACTAACTCCTCATTGAACTTGTAGTGGACCAGGTTCAATAGAAAGTGACAAAGATGAGCAGCCCATCCAGAAGGTCTAGAAGGCCAAGAGGCGGAGCTTCTAGCTCGAGGCCGCCTGTCGCTGAAGATCTAAGAATGGCTGGCGTGTTAAGGGCGTTGGAAACAATTGGTGACATGATCGATAGGTAGGCTCAGGATCGAGACGCTGCAATAGCCCAGGCAGTAGGAGCTGCCATAGCAGCCGTCAATGCCAACAATGGCAACAATGGTGGAAATGGAAGTCAGGGTGAACCGAACCAGAGTAATGAAGCTGTACCCAAGAGGACATCGTCGTGGCCAGACAGATAGACCAACTAGTAGAGCAGTTCATAAATTTGAAGCCGACTCAATTCGATGGGACTGGAGATCCCGAGTTAGCACCTAGGTGGATTGAGAAGCTGGAGAAAGCTTTTGGTGTGCTGAGGTGCACCGACGAAGAGAAGGTGCTGCTAGCAGTATACCAGTTGAAGGGTACAGCGAATGACTGGTAGGTTGCCACCAAGAATGGCGTCATCCCTGAAGGAACAGCCTTAAACTGGGCTACCTTTAAGACGGCGTTCAATGACAAGTACTTCGCTGAGACGGCCAGGGAAAGAAAGCAGGTGGAATTCCTGCAGTTGCACCAGAATCAGTTAACGATAAATCAGTACGAGGCCGGGTTCTCGAGGCTGTCGAGGTACGCACCACGATCTGTGGAGGACCGGTAAGAGAAAGCGCGGAGATTTAGGGATGGTCTAAGGCCCGAGCTCCGTAGCCAGATGATTGCTCTGAATTTGAAGACCTACAAGGAGATCTACGAGCAGGGCCAAATGATTGAAAGGAACTTGAAAGAGAGAAACACAGCAACTGGATCGCGGTTTACGTACTTCAGAGATAACCGCCAGATGGGCAAAAGATCGATGGCGAACAATAGGCATTTTGTGCCTCCCGTACGAAAAGATATTGTGAAGCCACGGAATTCCCCAAGCTGGAGCTGCAGACTTTGCGGCAGGAGGCATGAAAATGGACCGTGCCCGATAAGGACCGGGGTTTGCTTTAAGTGTGGTCAGCTGGGCCACTAGATGAGGATGTGCTCGAATCAAGCTCCGATAAGTCGACCGCAGGGACAGAGACCATAAGCTGGACCGTCAACCGTAACCCCTCAGATCGAGCAGAACCGACCATCAACATAGGGAAGAGTATATGCAGTAGCCCGTAGAGAGGCAGAAGAGACACTAGGGGTGGTCATAGGTACGGTTTACTTGTGCAACCAAGAAGCATATGCATTGTTTGACCCTAGTGCCACGCATTCGTTTGTGTCTGCACAGTTTGCTGAATTAGTTGGGATGAAATTGAAACCGTTGGACATAATTCTGCGTGTTGCCACACCGTTAAAGGTTAATGTATTGCTTTCAATGGGTTGTACTGATTGCGAGATTTTGATTGGAGGAGTAAAAAGAGTATTGATCTAGCTGGCTTACCCATGTACGATTTTGACCTAATCATAGGAATGGATTGGTTGGGTAAGCAGGGGGCAGTAGTGGATTGTGGCAGTAGGATAATTCGATTTTATCCGAGAGACCGCCCTAGCTTTAAATTGGTGGGAAGTCGAGGAGGAATCTCGATTCCCTTAGTCTTATCCCTGGAAGTAACCAAGTTGATGTCTGAAGGGTGTCAAGCATACTTAGTGGCAGTAATGGACACGACTACCAAAGAGCCAAAGTTAGAGAATATTTTGGTAGTACGTGAGTTTCCTGATGTGTTTCCCCAAGAATTGCCAGGGTTACCACCAGAACGGGAAATAGAATTTGTGATTGAATTAGCCCCTGAAACGGAGCCGATTTCGAAAGCACCTTACAGGATGTCCCTATCAGAACTGAAAGAGTTAAAGGTGCAGATGCAAGAATTGTTGGATAAGGGATTTATCTAGCCTAGTGCTTCACCATGGGGAGCACCAGTGCTATTCGTGAGGAAGAAGGATGGGTCTTTGCGTTTATGCATTGACTATTGGCAGCTAAACCAAGTGACAGTGAAGAACAAGTACCCACTGCCGAGGATTGACGATTTGTTTGATTAGTTACAAGGAGCGGTGGTGTTTTCAAAGATTGACTTGAGGATCGAGTATCACCAATTGAGGATCAAGAAGGAAGACATACCTAAGACTGTCTTTAGGACAAGGTATGGTCACTATGAATTCACGATGATGCCGTTTGGTTTGACCAACGCTCCAGCTGCTTTTATGGATCTGATGCATCAAGTATTTAAGGAATTCCTGGACAGATTCGTCATAGTCTTCATTGACGATATCTTCATTTATTCGAGGAATGATGCAGAACATGAGGAGCACCTAAGGATTGTGCTATAGACTCTGAGGGAGCATACGCTCTATGCGAAGTTGAGAAAGTGTGAGTTTTGGCTGAACAGAATAGCATTCCTTGGTCATGTGGTGTTTGGCAAAGGAATCGCGGTGGATCCTGTGAAGATCGAAGCTGTGACGAATTGGCCTAGACTTACTACGGTCACTGAAGTCAGAAGTTTCTTGGGATTGGCAGGATATTACAGGTGTTTTGTGGAGACATTCTCATCCATAGTCATTCCATTGACGCGGTTGACGAAGAAGAAAACGAGGTTTGAATGGATTGACAATTGTGAAAAGAGTTTTCAAGAACTCAAATATAGACTGACTACCGCGCTAGTATTGACAATTCCATTAAGACTGGGAGGTTACGAGATTTACAGCGATGCTTTGTTGAAAGGATTAGGCTGTGTGTTGATGTAGCACGGAAGAGTAGTAGCCTACGCATCCAGACAGTTGAGGCCACATGAGATGAACTACCCAACTCATGACCTGGAGTTAGCGGCGATTATATTCGCATTGAAAATTTGGAGACATTAGCTATGTTGCGAGAAGTTTCAGATCTATACCGACCACCAAAGTTTAAAGTATCTGTTTTCCCAGAGAGAGAAGTTTCAGATCTATACCGACCACCAAAGTTTAAAGTATCTATTTTCCCAGAGAGAGTTAAACATGAGGCAGCGTAGATGGATGGAGCTGCTCAAGGACTATAACTGTGATATATTGTATTACCCTAGGAAGCAAACCGAGTGGCAAATGCGCTGAGTCGGAAGTCGAGCATCGCCTGTTTGTTAGTAAAGGGTTGGTCGATGATTGAGAATTTAAGAGATTCTGAGTTCAGACTAGAGGTTAGCCAGTTGTCCAGCTTAATAGCTACATTGAGGGTGGAACCTGAGGTCCAAGAAGGAATAAAGACCTTGCAATCTATGGACCCAGAGATTTAGAAAATTTTGGAGATGGACATGATGAAGAGAAAGCTCGAGTTTCAGGTGTCTGAGGACGGAATCCTAAAGTTTCGAGGACGATTGTGTGTACCAAAGGATGAAGGACTCAGGGAAAGGATTTTATCAAAGGCTCACAGCAGTAATTATAGCATCCACTTGGAAGTACGAAAATGTATCAGAACTTGTGGCAACACTGTTGGTGGAACGGGATGAAAGTGGACATAGCAAAGCATGTGGTTAAGGGTTTGACGTGCCAGCAAGTGGAAGTGCAGCACTGTAAGCCTAAAGGACTATTACAGCCACTGGAGATTTCGGAATAGAAGTGGAAGCATGTGACTATGGATTTTGTGATGGGACTCCCCAGGAGCCAGCGAGGTCACGACTCTATTTGGGTAGTCGTGGACAGATTGAACAAGTCCATACATTTTATCCTGGTGCGGAAGGACTTCGCTATGGATAGGTATGCATAGCTGTACATGAGGCAGATAGTGAGGCTGCATGGAGTGCCAGTGACGATCACTTTGGATAGAGATCCTAAGTTCACGGCAAACTTTTGGAAAAGTCTACAAGAAACCATGGGAACTTGATTGCAGTTTAGAACAGCCTACCATCCACAGACGGACGGACAGTCGGAAAGGACGATACAGATGCTTGAGGATATGATACGAGCATGCGTCATTGATTTTAAAGGTGGATGGGAAGATCAGTTACATCTGGTAGAGTTTGTATATAATAATAGCTACCAGCAGAGCATCCAGATGGCACCATTCGAAACACTCTATGGAAGAGCCTGCAAAACCCTGATTTGTTGGGATGAGGTTGGAGAAATGAGTATCACAGGCCCAGAATTGGTAGAGCAATCGGTGGAAGTAGTGAAGATAATTCGGGATAGACTGAGGACGGCAAAGAGTCGTCAAAAGAGCTATGCGGATAAACGGCGCAAGCCCTTGGAGTTTCAAGTGAGCGATCACATCTTCCTTAAGGTATTGCCGATGAGAGGATTATCGCGTTTTAGAAGAAAGGGGAAGCTGAGCCCAAGATATGTAGGCCCATTTGAGATACTGGAGCGGATTGGAACCTTGGCCTACAGGATTGCCTTGCCGCCTAATCTATCCCAGGTGCATAATGTGTTCCATGTATCGATGCTGCGAAAGTATAAACCAGATCTGACACATATGCTGGACTACGAAGCCATAGAAGTGGACGACAGAGTGTCTTACGTAGAGAAGCCAATAAGAATCGAAGATCGGAAGGAGCAAATCCTCAAGAATAAAAAGATTCCACTGGTCAAAGTGGTGTGGAAGCACCATTGTCACGCCCCGTGCCTCTAGCACGAACACATAATCATCTCTGCAAGCAAACAACAGCAATCTCTCGGCGGTCCCAAGGATCCACCTATATATATAAAGAAAGGTCGAGAGATAAGATAATTTACATTAAGCACACGGAAGCAGTCCCCAACAACTCCCCGTACAATAAATATATACATATGCCAAGACTAAGCAGGATCTGGATAGCATCATAAAGTCATACATCGTCAACTACTGGTCAACAACTACTACAAACCGCTATACATCAATGCGAAGGGGCAAGCATGCCAAAAAGGTATCCACAAAAATCCGTCAAGGATGGGGTCAAGTCACCAGTCAAAAGGTCAGATTGCCGTCTAGAGTCGTCTAAGATGAACTGTTGGAATCTTCGATGTCTTGAGTCTCCTTCGACAGCTCGTACTCAGAGAAAGTCTCCGACGGGACCTCCACGGAGTCCTCTACAGTCGCCTCCTGCGACAGCTCGGCTCGACCTCCATCCGTGGTCGCCTCCTGGTCCAGCTCGGCTAGGTCTCCATCAAACAGCTCCACCATGATGACCTCATCCTTCGGCAGTGGTACAGAATACTCCGCTGTCGGCATCCGCTCCGGATAGTTTCTCGACCCAACCGCTGATCTCTCGGGAAATCCTGGTTCCAGATCATCTGACACTAGAGAGGTATGACACCCTTCAGAACCTCATGGGGTTTCAGCGGCCCGACCTTCCTGTCCCCGTCCCTCCTAAACCATGCCTCAAACCTCTGAGGCTTCCAGTCCGGTTTGCCCTCGTCTACCCATACTACTGTACATTTCCTTACATAGATATTCCCCTGCCTATCAAGGAACTCATCGTAAAAAGCCGTCATCTCCTGCGGGTCTCCAAACCGGATAGGCCACATCGCTACTGCCTAGAATCTGTAAAGTAAGGTTTCTCCAAAAGGGATGAGATACACATCTTAGTAAGAAAAACCTAACCCTAGGTCAGGTTGACTGTCCACTCAGGTAGTCGTATCACTCAATAGGTCTCAACTCATGATCACACGCAGGTATAACACTCGTAAATCGATAAACAACAATACACATAAGACAGGTGTGCACTTATATTCTCATGTCACACACGAATGCACGTAAATGCTCGGCCTGTCACTTCACCACACCTATCAACCCCTGTCTACCTCATTCTCTAGCCTGCGAACTTGTCGCCTGAGGCTCGACCCGCGTAAAGGCATTAGACCGTGAACGGTGACCCGCATAAACGCATCAAGTCCCGCATCATCTCCAGGCAGGATTTATGAGCTTATATATTGTCCCGCGATTAAATCGCATCAGGATTCTGGCTATCTCAACCCTGCGACTTCGTCGTATCAGGGCGCCACCTAATCACATTTCACCCCGCGACCTCGTCGCATCAGGGTCTCAACCTTCCGCCTCGTGTCTCACACGCCTTAGTGCTCCGCCGTGCCATGCTCATGCTACAATCATGTCTTATGCCACATTATATCTAATGTCTTGATTTTCAATTCAAATTTCACAATCAATGACTAATGCGCATTCTAATACGTTTCTTAAATCCCGTGGCACGCAAATTGATTCGAATGGTACCCAACCACACAAACAATTCAAGCATAGGCTAGGTCATGCAATCATTCTATAACATTAAAGAACACATCCCGCTATTACATTTGAGAATTTGCTCATAAATCGATCTAATCGACCCTCAACTTACCCGATCGAGTCCTTTCCCCATAGTCTTGGTTTAGGAAATTCCTTACCTTCGCTTAGCAACACAATTCACTCCTCCTTGCACCTCCTAAGGTTCAGCCAACTCAAGTCCAAGGCCAATTCGTCGCGCAACCTAGGATAATCAATCGATTTGTCAAAATTCCAAGTCCAATTCCTCAATTCATCCATCCAAATCACCTATAACATACTCCTCATTATCTCTTCACAACATACACACCAAATTACAACACAAATCCAGCATATCCAGCCACCCACAGAATCGGTTTGGCCCAGCATTGGATTAGTTCCATTCGGTTCTGCTCATGCCGGGTCCAACCGGTTCTAGTCTACTCAAAACCCATCAATTCTATACCATTCTACCTAAGGATACGGATGGCTCACCATGAGTTTCAAGCCGCGTGGTTGTCGAAAAGTCGCCGAAGGTTGCCGGACGTCCAAGGACCAAAATATCGACAATTTCTAGGTGAAATATACAGAATCGGCTCATGGTCAAAACCTTATCAAATCAAGCTCAAATTTTTACCACAGAATCATCTATGTGTCTACTTGATCTCCACCAAATTTGAACTCTAGATTCTAATTTTTTGGCTGTCAAAAGGGTTCAGAACCAAACGTACCTCAAACTAGAGCAGAATCTGTCGGCCTGTGGGAGAATGCTTGCCCTGAATTCCACAGTGCTCCAAATGGCCTGATTCCTATTGGAGGACATCGACAAGACGTGGATCTACGTCTGGGTGGCCGTCCGGTGGTCGGTATGTAGCAGGAAGGGGCGATCAAACTGGCTAAACGGCGGTGCTAGGGCTGGTCGGGCGAGAACAAAACTAAAGGAGGAAGAAGATGAAGGTGGTCCACGGTTCTTTGGGGGATTTCTGCCGAATGAAGAGTGAGAGAGAGAAAGAGGAAAGAGAGAGCTTTTGTTATATCTCAAAATTTGGTCAAATGAGTTGATTGGTAGGTGGGCATTTAGTGTGAGATGACCACCACCCTTGGGTTCTTGACACTTGGCACTTGCTCTTTCCCATGAGATCCTATGGCTCCTCTTTGGTCTTGAATTTTTGGCAACTTGGGGGTTCAATTGTCCATTTTGCCCTTCCTTCAATTATAATAACAAAGTTCTAAACTTGAGGAGCAAAACGGTCATTTTACCCTCGACGTTCGGAACATCGTTTTTCTCGTTTCTGACTCCTTCGATAGGGCGACGACCATTCCAAATGAAGTTGGAATTCTTGATTCCATTTCAAACTTTTCAGGACTCGCTTCCGATAGTTTTCTCTATCAGACATGATTTCAGCCTATCTCGGACTGACGGACGGCTTTTGCAGACATTACACGTATTGACCTCGTGATTCATATAATGTTTAGGGCTCGTCAAATCATGGCGGTTTTGGTTGTCATGTAATTGTGAGGGTCTATCACTAGTCCATGTAGTCTCGATCGTCATAGTCCGATTTTGGATAATTTTGCAAATCATACGCTGGTTAAGCGGCATCACCTACGCTCCAGTCATACGATACTCGCATGGTAATCCTTGATCGTTCTTAGATCGGCCTTTTGGTGGTTATAAATATCCCCTCGACAATCCTTATGGTCCAAGCGCCATTTTTTATCCGAGTTACCTAGGTCCACGTATCTCATCTCGCTTTAGCATTTCCCCTTTGGTCAGTCTACTCAAATTGATCAGATTTAAGCGGAATACAACTGAAATACATCGCTTGATATATATAAACTTCTCATTACAAAGTCTGAAGTTGATTGGAAATCAGAATGCCGCAACCATGGAACTGAAGGTGCCACATGGGAAAACGAAGAGACGATGAGGCGACAATACCCCCATTTATTTGAGTAATTAAGTGTAATGTAAATTTCGAGGATAAAATTTTTGCAAGGGGGGAAGAGTTGTGACATTCTGATTTACAGTCAATTTCAGACTCATTAATGAAAAATGAATTTAGAGATGTATTTTAGTCATATCTCCCTCGAATTTGATCAATTCGAGTAGACTGACCAAAAGGGAAAGGCTAACGCGAGACAAGGTATGTGGACCTAGGGAATTCGGATAAGAAATGGTGCTTTGACAATAAGGATTGTCGAGAGGATATTTAGAACCACAAAAAGGCCTATCTAAGAACGATTAAGAAATGCCTTGCGAGTGTTATACGATTGAAACACGGGTGGTGCCGCTTAACCAACGTATGATTTTCAAAATTTTCCTGAATCGGACAATGACGATCAAGACCAAAGGGACTAGTGATAAACCCTCACAATTACATGACAACCAAAGCCACTACGAATTGACGAGTCCTAAATGTGATGACAATCACAAGGTCGATACGCATAAAGTCTGCAAAAGCCACCCATCGATTTGAGATAGGCCGGAACCACGTCTGATAGAGGAAACCATCAGAAACGAGTCTTGAAAAATTTGAAATGGCGAATCAAGAATTCCAACGTTATTCGGATTGGCCGTCGCCCTATCGAAGAGTTTTGGAGTGAGAAAAACGACGTTCTGAACGTCAAAGGTAAAATTACCATTTTGCCCCTCAAGCTTATAGCCTTGCCTATGCAATTGAAGAAGGGCATTTTGGATTTTAAACCCCCTCAAGGTTGCTGAAAAAGTGGATGAATATGGGCCATTGGATCACCTTTGAATGACACTAAGGACAAGTGTCACAAGATCAAGCTTGGAGTAGTCATGTCCAATTTTACGTACCTACCATTCAAACCCTTTGACTCAAGCCTTGAATATAACAATTTTTTCTCTCTCCTCACCTGATTTGGTCGGCCATAACTCCCTCAAGCTTTCAAAAACCATCTTATTCTTCCTTTTTCAATCTGCTCGTTGGCGACCAGATTTTGGGGTGCCGTTCGCCGCCCACGACGACCTTCTCCGACCACCATCTGACCACCGGCCGACCATACCGACCAAGCCCTACATCTTGTCGACCTCCTCGAATTGGAAGAACGATGTTTGGAGCACCGAGGAGCTCCGACCAAGAGTTTTCCCGGAAGCCGACAGAATCGAGCTCAACCTGAGGTAGGTTCGGTTTCTGACCCTTTTGAAGTCCAAAATGTTGGATTTTTTAGATCAAATTTTATGGAGGTCTAGAGGACATCTGTATGAATCTGTGGTAAAAAGTTGAGAGTGATTTGAAGAAGTTTTGATCTCGAATCAGTATTGTAAACCTTGCACAGAAAACTACCGGTACTGACTTTGGAGGAACCGGCGACTTTCAACGGGCTTCCGGCGACCATTCAACCTCAAACTCACGGTGAGCCTCATAAACCCTAAGATAGACATGTTAAGAGGTAGTATGATGATTAAATGATGGATTTAGAGTTGATTTAGGGCTGGACAAGTTCGGTTTACACAGAACCGAGAAGAACCGGTTCTGTTCTGTGCATGGCCGAACCTTTGAGGGCTCATGGCTAGTGATTTTGAGTCCCAAATAGATGTTTAAGACATGTTAAGATGATGAGAGTTGTGTTGTGGAGGATTATGATTCATGGATTGAGGAATTGGACGAGGAAATTGATGAATTGATTGAAATTCCTAGGTTGCGCGGTGAGGTTTGTCTTGGACCCTTGGAACCGAGATTGTGAGGATCCAAGAAGTGAATTTGGTGTTATCGAACGCAAGGTAAGGGAATCCTAAACTTAGGATAGGAAGATTGGACTCGATTAGGAGAGTCAAGGATTAATTTGATTGATTGATGAGAATTTTCCAAAGGATACCTCTTGGTATATCCTAAGTGTTTATAGGAGGCTTATGTGTGTTATTGTTTGTGTTTAAATCATTCACCATATGTGTGTGTCACTTGATTGCCTCGCATGCCATGAGTCTTTGAATTGTGCATGAATTGCACATGTCGTCATGTATGGAAAATGAATTGAAAATCATGGCATGAGCATGACATGGCGAGGCCCTAAAGTGTATGAGACGCGGGGCGGGTGGTGGATACCCTGATCCGATGTAATCGCGGGGTGAAGTTGATGTTGTGTGGTGCCCTGATGCGATCTAACCGCGGGGTTGAGATGGCCACGGTCCTGATGCGAACTATTCGCGGGATGGAGGTATGAGATGATGATATTGGCTTGGAGATTCATTAGAACCTGATGCATTTACGTGGGTTGCCAATGACGGTCTGATACATTTACACGGATCGAGCCCTATGCGATCTAATCGCGGGCTAGAATATGAGGCAGGCAGGAAGAGGTGGTTGTGGTGAAATGATAGGATGTGGTGTGCATGATCATCTAAGTGTGACATGGTGTCGTAGTTGCATGCCCATCATCTGTGTGTTTCCATCTTTATTTGTATGTGCCTACATGATTATGAGTTTAAAATTTTGGGATAGATGACTGCCTAAGTGGACGATCAGCCTGACTTAGAGTTAGGACTCTTTTACTGAGATGTGTATCTCTCCCCTTTGGGGACCCTTATTTTTACAGATCCTAGGCCTTAGCTATGTGGCCTATTCGTTTTGGGGATCCTAAGGAGATGACGACATATTTTGATGAGTTTTCGAATAGTCAGGGGAACATTTATGTGAGAAAGTGTACGGTTGTATGGGTTGACGAGGGTTGTCCAAACTGGAAGCCTCATAGATTCGAGGCATGGTTTAGAAGGTCGAAGACGAGTCGATTGGGCCGTTGAAGCCTCACGAGGTACCCCAGGAAGTTATCTCTGATTGGTGCCAGACTGTCGGGGAGTAGGAGCTGCCAGAGGGATTTATAGTTGGTTTTAGGAATGGACCGGAGAAGACCCCGACCTTGGAGTTCACTAAGGACGAGGTGATTGTCGTGGAGGCTACCGAGGAGGATCTCGCAGAGCAGTCACATGAGGCGACCATGGAGGATTCTATCTAGGTTCCATCAGAGACCTTTTCCGAGTATGAGCCAACAGAGGATACAGAGGATACAGGGGACTCCAGCAGCTCATCCTAGGTGTCCTAGTTTATTGGCTCAATGTTGTGATGGCGTCTCCCGATCATGGCTATTTTGGATGTCAATGATGGTCATATTTTTTTTATATGCTTACCCCATTGCCTTGCCTAGCAGATTATAGTAGTCGAAATTTGTATGAATAGTATGTTATGATGTATGACAGTTATTATGCTATCCAAGTCCCACTTAACTTATATTTTGTACGGGGATTTATTTGAGTACTGCTTTCGCATGATTAATATATATATATTATCTCTCGACTTGTTTGTAGATCTTGGGACCACGAGAGATGTGTTGTTTGCTTGCATGGATGTTCGCGTGCTCGACGAATTCGGGGCGTGACAGATACAGACTATCGTCAAGCACGCAATCATGGCATCATATCTCATCGTTCAAATCAAGCACGCATTACCAAGTCAGGTCACACCTTCCCCTTTTCCAGCCTCCATTGATTCACGTCCGCATTTAGAACACCTCAAGCTCGATCCGCGCAATTACGCCTCAGACCATACCATTGACAAACCAGCGTAAACGCATCAGGTTTTCAATCGTTCCAGGCTTGTGTTGACACATATCAAGTTCCATCATGCGTCTCAAAGCATCAGGACGTTAGCCATTTTAACCACACATCTCAACTATCAGGGCATAATTCAACACAACCCCGCGTCTCAACTCCTCAAGGTATCAATCCATACGACCCCACATCTCAACACCTCAGGGTATCATCGATTCCAAACATGCCAGACGTTATTTCAATTTAAACTTCATGATCGAGTACAAATTCATGCATCAAGCTAGATATCTATGGCATGCAAGGCAATTAATCTCATCACTCACAAGAGGCAATCAATTCATGACATAAACATTCAACAAGCATTAAGCCATCGACACCTCACGAGAACGCACATTGGACAATCACATCATAATTCCCAAGAACCAACCTAATTCACAACCAATTCACCCAATCGAGTCCAATTCTCCTAGCCAAGTTTTACAAACCCCTTACTTTGTGGTAAAATCAACACAAATCTCCTTCCAAGCACTTCAACAATTCAGCCCAAGCAATCCTCAAACAAGGCAACCTCGCACCTATTGGGATTCAATCTTATTCATCAATTTTTCTTGCTCAATTCACCAATCCATGAAGCATAAATCTCACCGACATATTCATCAACGGTGAATTTAGAGCTCGGCGACACCCCTAAATAGTCCCCTATGGTTCGGTTTGAGTAGAACCGAAACAGGACAATTCGGTTCTGTGTTTAATTCCACCAATCAGCAGATAACCCATCCTAAATCGTCAATTTATCCACTAATGTACTTGCTAACATGTAGTTCTAGGAGTTAGGAAGCCTCACCGAAAATTTGAGCTCAAGGCGACGTCAAAAAGGCCACGAACAGGTTCAGTTCTCACACGCCTACCGCCGGTCAGTTTCTGTCCATCAAAGGCGACATCATTTCATCATCAAATCTCCATCAAATTCAGCCCAAATTTTTACCACAACTCAGCATACTTGTGCCCATGAAGTCCACAAAATTTGGCCTAAATATTCAAATGATTAGAGGTCCTACGGAGTCCAAACAGCAACTTACCTCCAGCAGCAATGGTTTCCATCCACTCTCAAGACAGTGGCTGGCCGGAGCTCCTCAGTGGGTCAAATGACTTGATTCAAGGTGGAGCTGATCGACAAGAGGATGAAGAAGACACTGGTGATCGACTCGAGCTCAGGTGGTGGCCGAAAGTGGCGGTCGAAGGTGGTGATGGAGGCGGGACGAATCGGTTGGGCGAGAGCAACTCTCGGTGAAGAAGAAGATGAATAAGAAGAAGAAGATGGTTATAGTGATGGTGGTTTTGGCGGAATGAAGGGGGTGATGGAGAGTTAGACACCAAAATGAGAGTCAACCCAAGTGGAATGGTAGGTTAAAAGTTGTTTAATAAATGCCTATCCACCATCCATTGACACTTGTCTTCATGTCAATCAAGCCTTCATCCAAGGGCTGTTATTTTTCCTTATTTTCGGCAGCTATGGGGTATTGTGATTGATCAAAATACCCTTATCCATTTATTAAGGCAAGGCTAAGACTTAAGGGGCAAAATGGTAATTTTACCATTGACGTTCGGAACGTCGTTTTTCTAATTCAAATTTTCTTCGATAAGGCAATGGCCAATCCAATTATAATGTTAGAATCCTTGATTCTCCATTTTCTAATTTCGAAACTCGTCTCTGAATCATTCCAATGTCGGATGTGACTTCAGTCTATCCCAAACTAATTGGCGACTTTTGCAGACGTTACGCATATCAACTCTGTGATTCATGGTGACTTTGGTTGTCATGTAATTGCGAGGGTCTATTACTAGTCCGCGGTCTCGACGTCATCGTTCAATTTAGAAAAATTTTGCAAATTATACTTTAGTTAAGCAGCATCACCCGCGCTCCAATCGTATAATGCTAGCAATGCATTCCTTAATCATCCTTAGATCGGCCTTTTATGGCTCTAAATGTCCCCTCGACAATCTTTATGGTCAAAGTGTCATTTCCTATTCGAGCTCCCTAGATCCCCGTACTTTGTCTCGCGTTAGCCTTTCCCTTTTGGTCAGTTAACTCGAGATTGATCAGATCCGAGCGAGATACAACTAAAACACATCGCTAAATATATTCTCATTAATAAGTCTCGAAATGATAGAAAAATCAAAATGTCACAACTCTTCCCCCTTACAAAAATTTCATCCTCGAAATTTACAATAAACCAGTTACTCAAACAAATGAGGATATTGACGCATCATCGTTTCCTTTCTTTCCCATGTTGCGCCTTCGGTTCCATGGTGCTCCCAAATGACTTTGACCAATGAAATCGTCTTATTCCCTAAAACCTGCTCCTTTCAATCTTCGATCCTGACTGGCTTTTCTATGTAGGATACTCTGTCATCTACTTCGATAACATCGTGATCCAGTACATGCGTCGGGTCCAGCTCGTACTTCCGTAGCATTGATACATGGAAGACGTTGTGTACTTGGGTTAGATTAGGCAGTAGGGCAAGCCTGTAGGCTAAGGTCCCAATTCGTTTCAAAATCTCGAAAGGTCCAACGTACCCTGGACTCATTCTTCCTTTCTTCCCAAATCAAGATAATCCCCTCATTGGCGACACCTTAAGGAAAACATAATCGCCTACTTGAAACTCCAAAGGCTTACGACGTTAATCCGCATAACTTTTCTAACGAATCTGTGCTGTCTTTAGCCTATCCCGAATTATCTTCACCGCTTTCACTGATTGCTCTACCAATTCTAGGCCTGTAATACTTCTTTCTCCAACCCCGTCCCAGCAAATCGGGGTCCTGCAAGATCTTCCGTAAAGCGCTTCAAAAGGTGTCATTCGAATACTCTGCTGATAACTGTTATTATATGTGAACTCCACCAAATGCAACTGCTTCTCCCATCAACCTTTGAAGTCTATAACACACGCTCATAAAATATCCTCGAGTGTCTCAATTGTCCTCTCCGATTGTCCGTCCATCTGTGGATGGTATGTTGTACTAAATTGTAATCGAGTTCCCATAACATCTTGAAGACTCTTCCAGAAGTTCGCTGTAAACTTGGGATCTATATCCGATGTGTTTGTCACGGGTACTCCATGTAGCCTCACTATCTGCTGCATATACAGTTCGACATATCTATCCATTGCAAAGTATTTTCGCACAAGAATAAAATGTACAGATTTGGTTAATCGATCCACGACTACCCAAATAGAATCATGGCCGCTCTAGCTCCTTGGTAGTCCCATGACAAAGTCCATAGTCACGTGTTCCCATTTCAATTTAGGAATCTCTAACGGCTGTAAAATCTACCAAGCTTACAGTGTTATGCCTTCATCTGCTGGCATGTCAAGCACTTCGCCACATACTTCGCTACATCCACCTTCATCACGTTCCACCAATAATGTTGACGCAAATTTTGATACATTTTCGTGCTACCTGGGTGGATACTATAATTGCTTCTGTGAGCCTCCGATAAAATTCTTCCTCTAAGCTCTTCATCCTTTGGTACACGTAGACGCCCTCGAAATTTAAAATTCTGTCTTCTAACACCTGGAACTCTAGTTTCCTCTTCGTAGCCTCCATCTCCAGGATTTTCTAAATTTCTGGGTCTGTCGGCTGCAAGGTTTTTATCCTCTCTTGGATCTCGGGTTCTATCCTCAGTGTGGCTACCAAACTAGATAGCTGACAGACTTCCAATCTGAATTCAGAATCCCTCAAATTTTCAAATAACGGCCATTCTTTTACCAGTAGACAGGCGATAGTTGATTTCCGGCTAAGCGCATCTGCGAGTCTGTTCGCCTTTCTAGGGTGATATAATATGTCGCAATCGTAATCCTTAAGCAGCTCCATCCATCAACGTTGCCTCATGTTCAGTTCCTTCTAAGAAAATAGATATTTCAAACTCTGGTGATCTGTATAAATTTGAAACTTCTCACCACACAAATAATGCCTCTAGATCTTCAAAGCAAAAATGATTGCTGCCAATTCCAAATCATGAGTCAGATAGTTCATCTCGTGCGGTCTCAGTTGTCGGGACACGTAGGCAACTACTCTTCCATGTTGCATTAACACACATTATAGTCCTTTTAGCGAAGCATCGCTATATATTTCATAGCCTCCAGGTCCTGATGGAATGGTTAATACAGGTGTTGTCGTCAACCGATGCTTCAGCTCCTGAAAACTCCTTTCACACTTGTCTGTCCACTCGAACTTAGTTTCTTTCTTAGTCAATCTCGTCAGGGGAATAGCTATGGATGAAAACTTCTCCACAAAGCGTCTGTAATACCCTGCCAATCTAAGAAACTTCGAATTTCCGTGACCGTAGTAGGCCTAGGCCAATTCATAACGACTTCAATCTTCATAGGATCCACAACACTTTCTTCTCCAAATACCACACGGCCAAGAAATACCACTTTATTCAGCCACAACTCGCATTTGCTAAACTTAGCGTAAAGCAAGTGCTCCCTCGGGGTCTGCAAGACAGTCCTCAGATGCTCTTTGTATTATTCGTTACTCTTTGAATAAATCAGGATATCGTCAATAAAGACTATAACATATCTATCCAATAACTCCTTGAACACCTGATGCATCAAGTCCATGAATGCGGCCGGAGCATTGGTCAGTCAAAAAGGCATCACGGTGAATTCGTAATGATCATACATTGTCCTAAAAGCGGTCTTAGGTATGTCTCCCTTCTTAATTCTCAACTGATGATACCCAATCCTTAGGTCAATTTTTGAGAATACCGCAGCTCCTTGCAATTGGTCAAATAAGTCATCAATCCTCGGCAGTAGGTACTTATTCTTTACAGTTACTTGATTCAACTGTCTGTAGTAAATGCATAAACGCAAGGACCCATCCTTTTTCCTCACAAACAACACCGACGCTCCCATGGTGAAGCACGCAATTGAATAAATCCCTTATCCAATAATTCTTGCATTTGCACCTTTAGCTCTTTCAGTTATGATAGGGACATCCTATAGGGTGCCTTGGAGATCGGCTCCGTTTCGAGAGCCAACTCAATCATGAATTCTATTTCTCGCTCTGATGGCAACCCTGGTAACTCTTGGGGAAAAATGTTAGGAAACTCACGCACTACCGGAATATTTTCTAATTTTGGCTCCTCGGCAACCATGTCCATAACTGCGACTAAGTACATCTGACATCCTTTAGTCATCAGCTTTGTCGCTTCAAGCGATGAGACTAAAGGAATCGAGGTTCCTCCTCGACTTTTCACAAATTCAAAAGTATGACGACCTTTCGGATAGAAATGAATTATCCTACTACTATAATCAACTACCGCCCTTTGCTTACCCAACCAATCCATTCCCATGATTACATCGAAGTCATACATGGGCAACACAGCCAAGTCGATACTCTATTTACTACCATCAATTATGATTTTACAATCAGCACATCCAACGAAACCAGCACATTATCCTTCAACGGGGTGACAACATGCAAAATCACACTCAACAGTTTCAATTCCATATCAACTAAATCAGCAAACCGAGCAATCACAAACGAGTGTGATGTGCCAGGATCAAACAAAGCACAAGCAACTTAGTCACATAAATAAATCGTACATGTGACCACGCCTGGCGCTTCTTCCGCTTCCCTGCATGCCACTGCATATACTCTTCCTTGAGTTGGGGGTCGATTCTGATCATTTTGGGGAGTGGCAGTTGACGGTCCTGCTTGAGGTCGTTACCCTTGGGGTCTATTCGCTGGGGTTTGGTTCGGGCAAGGGCTCATCTGATGGCCCATCTGACCACACTTGAAGCACGTCCTAGTCCTTGCCGGACAAGGTCCATTACCATGCCTTCTGCCACAGAGGCGGCAACTCCAGTTCATTGGGTTCGGCGGCTTCACTATGTTCTTTCTTATCGGAGGGACGAAGCGTCTATTGCCAGTCACCGATCATTTACCAATCTGGTGATTGTCTTAAAATGAACTGAACCGCAATCCAGATGCGGCATTTCTCTCTTTCAGATCTCTCTCAATCATCTGTCCTCATTCATAGATTTCCTTGTAAGTCCTTAGGTTCAGAGCTATCATCTGGCTACGAAGCTCAGGCCTCAGTCTATCCCGAAATCTCCGCGCCTTCTCTAGGGGATCCTCTACCAGCCGCGGCGCATACCTTGATAATCTCGAGAACTCAGCTTCATACTGCTCTACGGTCAAATGATTCTGACGTAGTTGCAAGAACTCTACTTGCTTCCTTTCTCGAGCCGTCTCGGAGAAGTACTTGTCATTGAATGCCGTAGTAAAGGCATTCCAGATCAAGGATGTCCCTTCTGGAAAGACTCTATTCTTGGTGGCAGGCCACCTGTCATTTGCGGTACCTTCCAGCTGGTGCATTGCCAAAAGTACTTTTTCTTCGTCCGTGCATCTCAAGACTCCAAAGGCCTTCTCAAGTTTCTCGATCCACCTTAGCGCCAACTTAGGATCTCCAGTCCCATCGAACTGGGTTGGCTTTAGCTTAATAAATTGTTCGACCAGTTGGCCCATCTGCCTGGCCACAACAACTTCTTCCTGGGCATTCCCAACCTCATTGCTCTGGTCATGATCGCCGTTATTTTCATTGCCTCCATTATTGTCGTTATTGGCGTTGACAACAGCTATTGCAGCTCCCACCACTTGAGCTATAGCAGCATCTCTATCTTGGGTTTGCCTATCGATAATGTTGCCAATCCTTTCTAGTGCTCTCAACACTCTGTCCATACTCGGGTCTTCCGCCACGGGTGGCCTCGAACAACAGGCTCCGCTCCTAGGTCTTCCAAGTCTTCTAGGCGGATTACTCATTCTTGTATGCTTTCGCTAAGCCTAGACCACCACAATTCCATCAAGGGGTTAGTAACTCATTCATCCAACCAAGTCCAGAGCTACCAAACTATGCCTTAACGAAAACAATCATAACATAACGACCTTCCACACACCTAATTCTAGAGGCACTTCACTAAATAGTTCATGGCCATTACCCCATTTCGTCCACTTCAATGGTTAACAAGAACTAGCCATGCTCATTTACTCAACAGACCAAAATCCAAAAATGACTTTTAGCGCTAAACATGAAACTTATCCTCAAAAGCCACCATAATCGTGTCATGACCAAATGTCAATCACATGCGCCAAGTCATATGTCATGCATCTCGTGCCTTATTCTAACAAGTTTCATAAGGTCTCGCTACCCGTCTTGTCCCAACTTGATCCTCCTTATCACTCCAATCATCAATCAACTTAGATCGAGCTGACCTTGCTCTGATACCAAGCAAGGCGGGATGTCACGCCCCGCGCCCCGAGCACAGGCTTGCGACTCCCTAAGAGTAAACTCTCGAGCGTCCCATGATTCACGTATTTCGAGATATGCATAAAAATTAATCGTTTGCATGTGAAAGTGATAACATAAATTCCTCCATACAAACATTAGCGGGGACATGAATAGCAAGAACACCATAATTACCAATATACATAACCTCTCACGAGTTCTAATGAAAGCGCTAGTAGATAAATCCTGTTAATCGGTAGGGGTAACTAGACCGGCTCAAAAGACAACCACTAACATCTCCAAAATAAAACGGACCATCGAGGTCATCAGCAAAATAACAGTCCGAAAAAATAGAAACCCTAAGGTCGAGCTGCTGGAGTCGTCAATCTCCTCAGGATCCTCGGTAGGCTCGTACTCCGAGAAAATCTTCGAGCGTACCTCCACTGTATCCTCCATTGTCTCGTCTACTGACTGCTCCACCAATTCGTCCTCGGAGGTTTCGATCTCAATGACCTCGTCGGTGTCTTCCAGGATTGGTGTCCTCTCGGGAATGTTTCTCGAACCAGCTGCTGACCCCTCAACCTTCACAGAATCTCGAGTGGAATGACACCAACTAGGAATTACCCCACGGGGTACCTCGGTAGGCTTAAGTGGTCCAGTAGTAACCTCCTCTACCCTCCGAAACTAAGCCTCGAACCTATGAGGCATCCAGCTCTTTCCACCCTCATCGACCCAGACTATAGTACACTTCTTAACGTACACAGTTCCCTGTCCGTCCAAGAACTCCTCAAAATACGCGGACATCTTCTTCGGGTCACCTAGTCTAATCGGCAACATTCTCACTACCTAGGATCTGAAAATGTGGTCCCGCAACGGGGTGAGATTCACATCTCAGTAAGACAGGTCCTAACCCTAGGTTACGCTGATCGTACACTTAGGGAATGCAATTGTGTACAAAATGGACAAGCAACCACATGAAGCATTCAACAGTCATTAAACAACATATAGATACAGACTAGCGTCAAGCACGCAATCATGGAATCATATCTCATTGTTCAAATCAAACACACATTACCAAATCAGGTCACACCTTCCACCTTTCCAGGCCTCCATTGATTCACGCCTGCGTTTAGAACGCCTTAGGCTCGGTCCGCGTAATTACGCCTCAGACCATCTCATTGAAACCCGTGTAAACGCACGAGGTTTTCAATTTCATTTCGGGCTTGTGTCGATACATATCAAGTTTCATCCCGCGTCTCAACGTATCAGGGCACAATTCAACACAACCCCACGTCTCAACGCCTCAGGGTATTATCGGTTCCAAACATGCCAGACGTTATTTCAATTTAAACGTCATGATCGAGTACAAATTCATGCATCGAGCTAGATATTTATGGCATGCAAGGCAATCAATCTTATCACTCACAAGAGGCAATAAATTCACGGCACAAACATTCAACAACGTTCAAGCCATCGACACCTCACGAGAACGCACATTGGACAATCACACCATAATTCCCCAGAACCAACTTAATTCGCAATTAATTTACGCAATCGAGTCCAATTCTTCTAACCAAGGTTTAGAAATCCCTTACCTTGTGGTAAAATCAACATAAATCTCCTTCCAAGCAATTCAACAATTCGGCCCAAGCAATCCTAAAAAAGGGCAGCCTCGCACCTATTGGGATTCAATCTGATTCATCAATTTTTCTTGCTTAATTCACCAATTCATGAAGCATAAACCTCAACTACATATTCATCGACATCCTAATACATCTCAATGGTGAATTTAGAGCTCGGCGACACCCCTAAATAGTCCCCTATGGTTCGGTTTGAGAAGAACCGAAACAGGGCGATTCAGTTCTGTGTTTAATTCCACCAATCAGTCCATAAACCATCCTAAATCCTCAATTTGTCCACTAATCTACTTGCTAACATGTAGTTCTAGGAGTTAGGAAGCCTCATCAAAAATTTGAGCTCAAGGCGACGCCAAAAAGCCCACGAACAGGTTCGGTTCTCACATGCCTACTGCCGGTCAGTTTCTATCCATCAAAGGTGACACCATTTCATCATCAAATCTCCATCAAATTCAGCCCAAATTTTTACTACAACTCAATATACATGTGTCCTTGATGTCCACAAAATTTGGCCAAAAGATTCAAACTATTAGAGGTCCTACGGAGTCCAAACAGCAGCTTACCTCCAGTTGCAACGGTTTCCGTCCACTCTCGAGAAAGTGGTTGGCCGGAGCTCCTCAGTGGGTCAAATGACTTGATTCAAGTTGGAGTTGATCGGCAAGAGGATGAAGAAGACACTGGTGGCCGGCTCAAGCTCAGGTGGTGGACGGAAGTGGCATTCGACGGCGGCGATGGAGGCCGGCAGAATCAGTCGGGTGGGAGCAGCTCTTGATGAAGAAGAAGATGAAGAATAAGATGATGAAGATGGTTATGGTGATGGTGGTTTCAGCAGAATGAAGGGGGTGAGGGAGAGTTATACACCAAAATGAGAGTCAACCCAAGTGGAATGGTTGGTTAAAAGTTGTTTAATAAATGCCCATCCACCATCCATTGACACTTGTCTTCATGTCAATCAAGTCTTCATCCAAGGGCTGTTATTTTTCCTAATTTTCGATAGCCATGGGGTATTGTGATTGACCAAAATGCCCCTATTTATTTATTAAGGCAAGGCTAAGACTTGAGGGGCAAAATAATAATTTTACCCTCGACGTCCGGAATGTCGTTTTTCTAATTCAAATTTTCTTCGATGAGGCGACGGCCAATCCAATTATAATGTTGGAATCCTTGATTCTCCATTTTCTAATTTTGAGACTCGTCTCTGAATCATTCCTCTGTCGGATGTGACTTTAGTCTATCTTGAACAGACGGGCGACTTTTGCAGACGTTACGCGTATCGACTCTATGATTCATATCACACTTAGGGCTCGTCAGTTCAATGCAACTTTGGTTGTCATGTAATTGCAAGGGTCTATTATTAGTCCCGACGGTCTCGATCGTCATCGTTCAATTTAGAAAAATTTTACAAATTATACTTTGGTTAAGCGGCATCACCCGCGTTCCAATCCTATAACGCTAGCCATGCATTCCTTAATCGGCCTTAGATCAGCCTTTTATGGCTCTAAATGTCCCCTCGACAATCCTTATGGTCAAAGTGTCATTTTCTATTCGAGCTCCCTAGGTCCACGTACATTATCTCGCATTAGCCTTCCCTTTTGGTCAGTTAACTCGAGATTAATCAAATCCGAGCGAGATACGATTGAAACACATCACTAGATATATTCTCATTAATAAGTCTCGAAACGACAGGAAAATCAGAATGTCAACATGGCGTCGAATCTTCATTGAGCAAAGACGCATTGGGCATCCTTAGCCAGAAAGACACGCAGTTTTTCTCTTCCACAGACCATGGCATTACATAGGACTTACTGGAGAACGACAAGCAGATGTTCTATCTTCAGGCGTAACAACATTCAAGCCGAATGTGCAAGCACAAAAGGCTCATGTCTACAAAACATTACCCAGGTCCATGTTTCCTTTTGAATATGAGTTACGAGAGCTTCAACGATTTTTGTTTCAAGAAAACAAAATTATTCCACCAGAGATTTGGCCTTATTCTTCCACAAATCTCTCATGGGATAGACCCAGGATCCATCCGTTAACTCTTGAGGCACTTGAAGAATATCAAAGGAATTAGCCAGACTATTCAATAGATGCTGATGACCCTTGGGGAGGACCATCATCGCAGGATCCTTATCCTACACAAGATATCGCATCCAGCACTCAAGATCAGCCATCCAGCTTTACGTAGCCTCAGCTCCAATTATGGCCTCATCCTCAAATGCCATCCAGCTTTGCTCATGACCCTCGGCAAGATCCATAAGATCCAGTCACCATAGAAGATATTGTGACATTCTGATATCCTAGTCATTTTCAGACTCAGTAAAGAGAAGTATATGTAGCGATGTGTTTCAGCCATATCTCGCTCGAATCTGATCAATTTGAGTAGACTGACCAAAAGGGAAAGGCTAACGCAAGACAAGGTACGTGGACCTAGGGAACTCGAATAGGAAATTGTGCTTTGATCATAAGGATTGTCGAGGGGACATTTAGAACCATAAAAGGCCGATCTAAGAACGATTAAGGAATGCATTGCTAGTGTTATACAATTGGAGCGCGAGTGATGTCGCTGAATCAATGTATAATTTGTAAAATTTTCATAAATCGGACAGTGATGATCGAGACCATAGGAACTAGTGATAGACCCTCATAATTACATGACAACCAAAGTCGCCATGAATTGATGAGCCCTAAATGTGATACGAATCACAGGGTCGATATGCGTAACGTTTGCAAAAACCGCCAGTCGGTTCGGGATAGGCTGGAACCACGTCTGATAGAGAAAATAATCAGAAACGAGTCTTGAAAATTGAAAATAGAGAATCAAGAATTCCAACGTCATGTTTGGATTGGTCGTCGCTATGTCGAAGATTACTGAATTGAGAAAAACAACGCTCCGAACGTCGAGGGTAAAATTACCATTTTGCCCCTCAAAGCTTTAGCCTTGCTTATGCAATTGAAGAAGGGCATTTTGGTCTTCTATACACCCCAAGAGCCACCAAAAATTTGAAGAAATTGTGGCCATCAGATCACCCTTGAATGACACTTAGGACATGTGTCAATGGATGAGCTAAAGAGTGGTCTTGTCCACTATTACCCACCTATACCATTCTTCCCTTTGACTCTTGAGATTGAATATAACTCTTTTCTCTCTCTCTCTCCTCTCATTTTTGAATAGCCATACACCCCCCACCATCAACGACAGCTTCTTCTTCTCCTTCCTCTCTACCGTCGCCGACCAGCTTCTGCCTCTCCATTCACTGCCGTCGACGAGCCCCTCCAACTACCGGCTGGACTTCGGCCAACCACACCCACCCAGCTTAGCCTCTTGTCGACCTCCTCGAAGTGGAAGCACTTCGATTGAACCACCAAGGAGCTCTAACCAACCATTCTCCCAGAAGCCGATGGAAATCGGCACAATCTGAGGTAGGTAGAGTTTCTGACCCTTTAGGACCTCGAAATGTTGGATTCTTGTGACCAAATCTTGTGGAGATCTAGGGGACTTGTTTAGTGATCTATGATAAAAAGTTGAGTTCAATTTGATAGAGTTTTGAACCCAAATGGGTCTTGTGAACATTGGACAGAAACTGCCGGTTGCAGTCTTGAAGGAACCGGTGACTTTCAAAAAGATTCCGGCGACGACGCAATCTCAAATCGTCAATGAGCCTCATAAACACTTAGATAGACATGTTAGCAAGTAGGCTAGTGATTAAATGGTGAATTTGGAGTGGATTAAGGGCCGTACATGCTCGGTTTGCACAGAACCGAAAATAGCCTGTTCAGTTCTGTTCAAGACCGGTTCTGTGGAGGCTGAGATAGGTCGATTTTGAGTCTCAAATTGGTGATTGAGACATGCTAGGATAGTGAAGATTGTGTTGTGGAGGTTTGTGGTTCATGGATTGGCGAATTGGACAAGGAAAATTGATAATTGGTTGGAAATTCCTAGGTTGCACGATGAGTTTGGCCTTAGACCATTAAAATCGAATTATTGAGGGCTCAAGGAGAGGATTCTGTGACATCAAACTTGAGGTAAGGGAATTCCTAACCTTATGATAGGATGATTGGACTCGATTGGGTGAGTTGGGTGGAATTGAGATTGTTTCTTGAGAAGCTTAGCATGATTGGTCCTTGTGTATGCCAAGAGAGCATAGGTGGTTCCAATGTCCGCTTATGTTTGTCTCTTGAGTAATTGGTCACGTTTGATTGTGTATTGAATCATCTTGCATGCCATGGATGCATTGTTTATGCATGAGTTGCACTTGGCCTTGTGTGCATAATTTGTGATTGTGCCATGGCAGAGACGAGGCGAGACCTTGAGGCGTATAAGACGCGGGGTGATGTAGTTGATACCTTGAGACGTGGGGTTAGAGTTGTGTGGCGCCCTAATGTGTACGAGATGCAAGGTTGAGTAGGCCACGGTCCTGATGCGTTTACGTGGGACGAAGATATGAGGTGTTGACACTGGCCTGAAGTATCATTGAAACTTGATGCGTTTACACGGGTTGTCAATGATGGTCTGATGCGTTTACGCGGACCTAGCCTGATGAGATCTAATCGCGGGCATGAGAATGAGGCAGTCAAGAAAAAGATAATTGTGGAGATGTGGCGGGATGAGTCGTGCATGATCATCTAAGTGTATTATGATGCCATAATTGCATGCCCGTCACTCAAGTATGGTTGTCTACATTTGCATTGCCTTATATGATTATGAGTTTTAATTATTTGGGTGTGTAACTGCCTGAGTGTACACTCGGCCTAACCTAGGGTTAGAGCTTTTTTACTGAGATGTGAATCTCACCCCGTTGGGGACCCTTGTTTTTACAGATCCTAGGTCTTGACAATGTGGCCCATACGTTTTGGAGACCCTAAGGAGATGTCCACTTATTTTGATGAGTTCCCTAACGGACAGGGAACTATTTACATCAGGAAGTGTACTGTTGTCTGGGTAGACAAGGGTAGTACTAGTTGGAAGCCTCACAGGTATGAGGCCTAGTTCAGGAAAGTCGATGATGTGTCTACCGGGCCGCTGAAGCCTAATGAGGTGCCCCAGGGAGTTGTCCCTAGTTGGTACCACCCCACCAGAGATTTAGACCAAGCTGAGGGGTCTGTTGTCGGTTCGAGGAATGGACTAGAGAGGACCCCGACCATAGAGAACACGGAGGAGGAGGTTATTGTGGTCGAGGCGACTGAGGAGGACCTCGTGGAGCCATCTGCTGAGGGGACTATGGAGGACACAATCAGGGTTCGTTCGGAGACCTTCTCAAAGTACGAGCCCACAGAGAACGCAGAGGAGACTGAGGACTCCAGCTGCTCGTCTTAGGAGCGCCTAGTTTGTCAGTTTAATGTTTTGATGGCGACCCTGATCCCTTGAAATGTTGGATGTTTATTGATGAACCATTTTTGTGTACTTACCCCTTCGCCCCTTGTGTTAGTGGATTTGGTAGCTACGTATCTGTATGAACAGTTGGATATTTGAATAATAGTATTTGCGCTATCTAAGTCCCACTTCATATTTTGTACGGAGGAGTTATTTCATTATCGCTTCCGCGTGCTTTGTATATTATACATCTCTCGACTTTTGTGTGGATCTTGAGACCTCGAGAGATATTTGGTTTGCTTGCAGGGAGTCGTATGCTCGTGCCCAAGGCCCGAGGCATGACATCTCTGTCCGATTTGGTATCAGAGCAAAGTCAGCTCGATCCAAAATTGATTGAGGATTAGAGTAATAAGGAGGATTAAGTTGGGACTTGGAGGGTTAGCGAGACCTTAGGAGACTGGTTAGGATAAGACATGGGATGCATAGCATGTGACTTGATGCTTGTGGATGGCATTTGGCCTCAGCAGGGTTGTAGTAAGGCATAAGGATTTAGTTCCCTACTTGGTGTTGGAAGTCATTTCTGGACTCTGGCCTGTTGAATGAATGAGCATGGTTGGTTTTAGTGAACCGTTGGAGTGAACGAAACTGAGAAATTGCCATGGACTACTTGTTGAAATATCTCTAGGACTTGTTGTATGGAGTACTGTTGTGTTATGATTGTTTTTGTTAAGGAGCAGTTAGTAGCTCTGGGTGTGGATGAATGAGTGAGTACTAACTCCTTACTGAACTTGTGGTGGACCAGGTTCAGTAGAAGGAGATAAGGATGAGTAACCCATCTAGAAGATCTGAAAGGTCCAGGGGCAGAGCCTCTAGCTCGAGGCCACCTGTCTCAAAAGATCCAAGGATGGATGGTGTGCTGAAGGCACTGGAGAGAATAGGTGACCTTATTCACAAGCAGACCCAAGACCAAGATGCTGCCACAGCCCAGGCAGTAGGAGCCGCCATAGCTGCTGTCAACGCCAATAACGGCAACAACGGTGGTAATGAAAACCAGGATGAACATGGCCAAGGCAATGAGACGGTGAATGCCCAAGAGGAAATAGTCGTGGCCAGACAAATGGGTCAGCTAACGGAACAATTCATAAAGCTGAAGCCAACTCAGTTTGACGGGACTAGAGATCCCGAGCTAGCACCTAGGTGGATCAAGAAGTTGGAAAAAGCCTTTGGAGTGCTGAGGTGCACAGATAAGGAGAAAGTGCTACTGGCAGTCTACCAGTTGGAGGGTACTACAAAGGATTGGTGGGCTGCCACCAAGAATGGTGTTTTTCCTAAAGGAACAGCCATGACCTAGGAAGCCTTTAAGACGGCGTTCAATGACAAGTACTTCTCAAAGACGGGCAGGGAAAGGAAGCAAGTGGAATTTTTACAGTTGCGCCAGAACCAGCTGACGACAGACCAGTACGAGGCCGAGTTCTCTAGACTGTCGAGGTACGCACCTCGATCTGTAGAGGATCTTCAAGAGAAAACATGGAGATTTAAGGACGGTTTGAGGCATGAGCTCCGTAGTCAGATGATTGCCCTAAACCTGAGAACGTATAAGGAGATCTATGCGCGGGGCCAGATGATTGAAAGGGACTTAAAAGAGAAGAATATTGCAACTGGATCGCGGTTTACCCCATTTAGAGATAACCGCCAGATGGTCAAGAGACCGATGACGGGCAACAGGCATTTTGTGCCTCCCGTAAGGAAAAATATTGTGAAGCCGCTAAATCCCACTAACTGAAGCTGTCGCCTTTGTGGCAAGAGGCATGGAAATGGGCCATGCCCGGTAAGGACTTGGGCTTGTTTCAAGTGTGGTCAGATGGGCCACCAAATGAGGACGTGCCCAAATCAAGGTCCGACAAGTCGACCTCAAGGACAGAGACCACAAGCTGGACCGTCGACTGCCACTCCCCAGATCGAGCAGAATCAACCACCGGCCTAAGAAAGGGTATATGCAGTAGCCCGCAGAGAGGAGGAGGAAGCACCAGGTGTGGTCACAGGTACGATTTACTTGTGTAATCAAGCTGCATATGCATTGTTTGATCCTAATGCCACGCATTCATTTGTGTCTGCTTAGTTTACTGAATTGGTGGGTATGAAGTTAAAACCGTTGAATATAATTCTGCATGTTGCCACTCCATTAAGGATAACATACTGGTTTCTTTGGGCTGTGCTGGTTGTGAAATTGTGATTGAAGGGAGTAAAGAGAGTATTGATCTAGCTGTATTGCCCATGTATGATTTTGACGTGATCATAGGGATGGATTGGTTGGGTAAACATGAGGCAGTAGTAGACTGTGGTAGTAAAATAATCCAGTTTTATCCGAGAGGCCGCCCTAGCTTTGAATTGGTGGGAAGTCAAGGAGGAATCTCGATTCCTTTAGTTTCATCTCTAGAAGTGACCAAGTTGATGTCAGAAGGGTGTCAAGCATATTTAGTTGCAGTGTGGACACGACTACCGAAGAGCCAAAACTAAAGAGTATCCTGGTAGTGAATGAATTTCCTGACGTGTTTCCTCAAGAGTTGCTAAGATTGCCACCGGAGCGAGAAATAGAATTCATTATCGAGTTAACCCTTGGAACGGAACCGATCTCAAAGGCACCTTATAGGATATCCCTATCTGAATTGAAGGAGTTAAAGGTGCAGATGCAGGAACTGCTGGATAAAGGATTTATCCGGCCAAGTGCTTCACCGTGGGGAGTGCCGGTGTTATTCGTAAGGAAGAAGGATGGGTCTCTGCGTTTATGTATTGACTATCGACAGCTGAACCAAGTAACAGTGAAGAATAAGTACCCACTGCCGAGGATTGATGACATGTTTGATCAGTTACAAGGAGCGGCGATTTTCTCAAAGATTGATCTGAGAATAGGGTATCACCAGTTGAGGATCAAGTAGGAAGACATACCTAAGACTGCTTTTAGAACGAGGTATGGTCATTATGAGTTTATGGTGATGCCGTTTGGATTGACCAACGCTCCAGCTGCATTCATGGAACTGATGCATCGAGTATTTAAGGAATTTTTGGACAGATTCGTCATAGTCTTCATTGACAATATCTTGATTTACTCGAGGAGTGACACAGAGCATGAGAAGCACCTGAGGATTGTCCTGCAGACCCTGAGGGAGCACTCGTTCTATGCGAAGTTGAGTAAATGCAAGTTCTGATTGAGTAGGGTAGCATTTCTTGGTCATGTGGTGTCTGGAAAAGGGATTGCAGTAGATCCTGCAAAGATCGAAGCGGTAACAAATTGGCCTAGGCCCACTACAGTCACTAAAGTCAAAAGTTTCTTGGGATTGGCCGGGTATTACAGACGTTTTGTGGAGAAATTCTCATCTATAGCCATCCCATTGACGAGGCTAATAAAGAAGGAAACAACGTTTGAATGGACAGACAAGTGTGAAAGGAGTTTCTAAGAACTCAAGCATCGGTTGACGACTGCACCGGTGTTGACGATTCCATTAGGACCAGGGAGCTATGAGATATACAGCGATGTTCACTGAAAAGATTGGGTTGTGTGTTAATGCAGCATGGAAGAGTAGTGGCCTACGCATCCCGACAGTTGAGACCACATGAAATGAACTACCCAACGCATGATCTAGAATTAGCAGCAATCATATTTGCCCTGAAGATCTGGAGACATTACCTCTATGGCGAGAAGTTTCAGATTTATACCGACCACCAAAGCTTAAAGTATCTGTTCTCCTAGAAAGAGCTGAATATGAGGCAGCGTCGGTGGATGGAGCTGCTCAAGGACTATGATTGTGATATATTGTATCACCCTGGGAAGGCAAACAGAGTAGCAGATGCGCTTAGTCGGAAGTCAAGCATCGCGGGTCTACTAGTAAAGGGATGGTCGATGATAGAAGACCTGAGAGATTCTGAGTTCAGACTAGAAGTCTGCCAGTTGTCCAACATAATGGCTACATTAAGGGTGGAGCCTGAGGTCTAGGAAGGAATAAAGGCCTTACAGTCTACGGACCCAGAGATTCAAAAGATCCTGGAGATGGAAGCGACAAAGAGGAAACCAAAGTTTCAGATATCAGAGGACGAAATCCTGAAGTTCCGAGGGCGACTATGTGTGCCAAAGGATGAAGGACTCAAAGAAAGGATCTTGTCAAAGTCTCATGGAAGCAATTATAGTATCCACCCTGAAAGTACGAAAATGTATCAGAACTTGCGACAACACAATTGGTGGAACGGAATGAAGGTGGATGTGACGAAATATGTGGCTAAGGGTTTGACATGCCAGCAAGTGAAAGCACAGCACTGTAAGCTTGGAGGATTATTACAGCCGCTGGAGATTTCGAAATGGAAGTGGGAGCATATAACTATGGATTTTGTGATGGGACTCCCGAGGAGCCAGAGAGGTCACGACTCTATATGGGTAGTCGTGGACAGATTAACCAAGTCCGCCCACTTCATTCCTGTGCGAAAGGATTTTGCAATGGATAGATACGCCGAGTTATACATGAGGCAGATTGTGAGATTACATGGAATGCCTGTGACGATTACCTCGGATAGAGATCCTAAGTTCACGGCAAACTTTTGGAAGAGTCTTCAAGAAGCCATGGGAAGCCGACTGCAGTTTAGCACGGCGTACCATCCACAAACGGACGGACAGTCGGAAAGGACGATTTAGATGCTTGAGGACATGTTGCGCTCATGCGTTATTGATTTTAAAGGTGGATGGGAAGATCAGCTACATTTGGTAGAGTTTGCTTATAATAATAGCTATCAGCAGAGCATCCAGATGGCACCATTCGAAGCACTCTATGGAAGAGCCTACAGAACCCCGATTTGTTGGGGTGAGGTTGGAGAAAAGAGTATCATAGGCCTAGAGCTGATAGAGCAATCGGTGGAAGCAGTAAAAATAATTTGGGATAGACTAAAGACGGCACAGAGTCATCAGAAGAGCTACGCAGATAAGCGGCGTAAGCCTTTGGAGTTTCAAGTGGGCGATCATGTCTTCCTCAAGGTGGATTATCGCGATTTGGAAAGAAGGGGAAGCTGAGCCCAAGGTATGTAGGCCCATTCGAGATACTAGAGCGGATTGGAATCTTGGCCTACAGGCTTGTCTTACTGCCTAATCTATCCCAGGTGCATAACATTTTTCATGTGTCAATGCTACGAAAATATGAACCAAATCCGACACATGTGCTGGACTACGAAGTCGTAGAAGTGGACGACCGGGTATCCTATGTGGAGAAGCCGATCAAGATCGAAGATCGAAAAGAGCAAACTCTAAGGAATAAGACGATTCCTTTAGTCAAAGTCGTATGGGAGCACCATGGAACCGAAGGCATTACGTGGGAAAACGAAGAGACGATGAGGCGACAACACCCCCATTTGTTTGAGTAATTGAGTTCGATGTAAATTTCGGGGACGAAATTTTTGTAAGGGGAAAGAGTTGTGACATTCTGATTTCCTAGTCGTTTTCAAACTCAGTAATGAGAAGTATATCTAGCGATGTGTTTCAGCCATATCTCGCTCGAATCTGATCAATTTGAGTAGAGTGGCCAAAAGGGAAAGGCTAACATGAGACAAGGTACGTGGACCTAGGAAACTCTAATAGGAAATGGTACTTTGACCATAAAGTTTGTCGAGGGGACATTTAGAACCATAAAAGGCCGATCTAAGATCGATTAAGGAATGCCTTGCTAGTGTTATACAATTGGAGCGCGGGTGATGCCGCTGAACCACTGTATAATTTGTAAAATTTTTCAAAATCGGACAGTGACGATCGAGACCATAGGAACTAGTGATAGACCCTCACAAATACATGACAACCAAAGTCGCCACAAATTGACAAGCACTAAATGTGATACGAATCACAGGGTCGTTACATGTAACGTCTGCAAAAGCCGCCTGTCGGTTCGAGATAAGCTGGAACCATGTCCGATAGAGAAAAAAATCAGAAACAAGCCTTGAAAATTGAAAATGGAGAATCAAGAATTTCAACGTCATGTTTGGATTAGCCGTCGCCATGTCGAAGATTATTGGATTGAGAAAAACGACGCTTCGAACGTCGAGGGTAAAATTATCATTTTACCCCTCAAAGTTTTAGCCTTGCTTATGCAATTGAAAAAGGGCATTTTGTTCTTCTATACACCCCAAGAGCCACCGAAAATTTGGAGAAATTGTGGCCATTGGATCACCCATGAATGACACTTAGGACAGGTGTCAATGGATGAGCTAAAGAGTGGTCTTTCCACTATTACCCACCTACCATTCTTTCCTTTGATTCTTGAGATTGAATAAAACTCTTTTCTCTCTCTCTCCTCTCATTTTCGACCGGCCATACACCCCCCACCATCAACGACAGCTTCTTTTTCTTCTTCTTCCTCTCTGCCGTCACCGACCAACTTCTGCCTCTCCATTCGCTGCCGCCGACGAGCCACTTCGGCCACCGCCTGGACTCCGGCCGACCACACCCATCTAGCTTAGCCTCTTGCTAACCTCCTCGAAGTGAAAGCACGTCGGTTGAACCAACAAGGAGCTCCGGCCAGCCATTCTCCCGGAAGCCGACGGAAATCGGTACAATCTGAGGTAGGTAGAGTTTCTGACCATTTAGGACCTCGAAATATTGGAGTCTTGAGATCAAATTTTTTGAAGATCTAGGGGACTTGTTTAATGATCTATGGTAAAAATTTGAGTTCAATTTGATGGAGTTTTGACCCCAAATAGGTCTTGTGAACATTGGATAGAAACTGCCGGTTGCAGTCTTGAAGGAACCGATAACTTTCGAAGAGATTCCGGCGACGACGCGACCTCAAATATTCAGTGAGCCTGATAAACCCTTAGATAGACATGTTAGCCAGTAGGTTAGTGATTAAATGGTGAATTTGAAGTGGATTAAGGGCCGGACATGCTCGGTTTACACAAAACTGAAAATAGCCGGTTCGGTTCTACGCAAGACCGGTTCTGTGGAGGCTGAGAAAGGTTGATTTTGATTCTCAAATTGGTGATTGAGACATGCTAGGATAGTGAGGATTGTGTTATGGAGGTATGTGGTTCATGGATTGACGAATTGAACAAGGGAAATTGACAATTGATTGGAAATTCCTAGGTTGCGCGATGAGTTTGGCCTTAGACCATTGAAACTGAATTGTTGAGGGCTCAAGGAGAGGATTCTGTGACATCAAACTTAAGGTAAGGAAATTCCTAACCTTATGATTGGAAGATTAGACTCGATTGGGCGAGTCGGGTGGAATTGAGATTGTTTCTTGAGAAGCTTAGCGTGATTGGTCCTTGTGTATGCCAAGAGAGTATAGGTGGTCCTAATGTTCGCTTATGTTTATCTCTTAAGTAATTGGTCACATTTGATTGTGTATTGAATCATCTTGCATGCCATGGATGCATTGTTTATGCATGAGTTGCACTTGGCCTTGTGTGCATAATTTGTGATTGTAGCATGGCGGAGACGAGGCAAAACCCTGAGGCGTATGAGACGCGAGGTAATGTGGTTGATACCCTGAGGCGCTGAGGCACGAGGTTAGAGTTGCGTGGCGCCCTAATGCGTACGAGACACAGGGTTAAGTAGGCCACGGTCCTGATGCGTTTACATGGGATGAAGATATGAGGTGTTGACACTGGCCTAAAGTATCATTGAAACCTAATGCATTTACGCGGGTTGTCAATGACGATCTAATGTGTTTACACGGACCGAGCCTGATGCGATCTAGTCGCGGGCATGAGAATGAGGCAGGCAGGAAAAAGATAATTGTGGAGATGTGGCGGAATGAGTCATGCATGATCATCTAAGTGTGTTATAATGTCATAAATGCATGTATGTCACTCAAGTGTGGTTGTCTATATTTGCATTGTCTTATATGATTATGAGTTTGAATTATTGGGGTATGGACTGCTTGAGTGTACGGTTGGCCTAACCTAGGGTTAGGGCTCTTTTATTAAGATGTGAATCTCACCCCGTTGGGGACCCTTGTTTTTACAGATCCTAGGTCTTGACGATGTGGCATATACATTTTGGAGGCCCTAAGGAGATGTCTACTTATTTTGATGAGTTTCCTTACGGACAGGGAACTATTTATGTCAAGAAATGTACTGTTGTCTAGGTAAACGAGGGTAGTACTAGTTGAAAGCCTCACGGGTATGAGACCTGGTTCAGGAAATTTGGGGATGTGTCAACCGGGCCACTAAAGCCCAATGAGGTGCTCTAGGGAATTGTCCCTAGTTGATGCCACCCCACTAGAGATTTAGACCAGGCTGAGGAGTCTGTTCTTGGTTCGAGAAATGGACCGAAGAGGACCCCGACTATAGAGAACACGGAGGAGGAGGTTATTGTGGTCGAGGCGATTGAGGAGGACTTCGTGGAGCCATCTGCTAAGGAGACTATGGAGGACACCATCGAGGTTCGTTCGGAGACCTTCTTAGAGTACGAGCCCACGGAGGACGCAGAGGAGACCGAGGACTCCAGCTGCTCGTCTTAGGAGCTCCCAGTTTGTCAGTTTGATCTTTTGATGGTGACCCTGATCCCTTGAAATGTTAGATGTTTATTGATGAACTCTTTTTGTGTACTTACCCCGTCACCCCTTGTGTTAGCGGATTTGGTAGCTACGTATCTGTATGAACAGTTGGATATTTGTATGACAATATTTGCGCTATCCAGGTCCCACTTCATATTTTGTACGGAAGAGTTATTTCATTATCGCTTCTACGTGCCTTGTATATTATACGTCTCTCGACTTATGTGTGGAACTTGGGACCTCGAGAGATATTTGGTTTGCTTACAGGGAGCCGCGTGCTCGTGCCCGAGGTGCGAGGCATGACAGATATCTTGTTCGGAGAAAGGCACGCGACAGAACAAGAAGATAGTCCTCCACTATCTAAAAACCCAAACATCAGACCGTCCCAACTCAAAGAACAAGGATATCGGAATAAATACAAAAGTGTCAAAGATAGCCCAGACAGCTCTGATTCTGACGATGCCAATCATCATCCAGACCCAGATCGTCGTCGGTTTTGAACTACTCAGACACTCAGTCTTAAAAGTCGTTGTTTGGTTTGTTAAAAGTTTTAAGTATTCAATGTGTGTAAGACTAAATTTTCTACAGGATTTTAGAAAACTTTTCAAAAAAGTACTATAGCAAGTTACTGTAGCAAAGTACTGTGGTAAGTTACTGTCGATCACTATAGCAATGACAGTATAGCAGTATTGTAGCACTGTAGCAGTATTGTAGCAGTACTGTTCATCCAAAGACTTTTCAATTTTTTCAGTTTTTTCCGTGGATCTGCGTATCTGATGTCTATTCGTCTTGTTAAGTCCGTATGCCTATAAACGGCCCCCAAATTTCTTGTAATATGTAGAAAATGCCTTATATGAACATCAGTGTGCTTCCTATAAACCATGAGCTTCTAAGTTTTCTTTTTTCTTCTTTCCCCAATGCATGGTTCTTCGAATATCAAAATCCTATTCTTAATTTAGTAGTACGATTGGTTTGGTCCAGTATGCTCTTCACTTGCCACTATATGGAACCTGTGAATCAGAAATTTCTAGCACCTTAAGGGTTAAGCTTCAATAATGAGCTTGAGTGAGCAAAAAGGCAGTCCCCTGTTAAAGGCCATGAGCGTCGTTTTTGTGGGGATAGCATGCCTGCTCGTCTCGCTCAACTTAGACACCCGATGCATCAAGTCCATAAAAGTTATGGGTGCGTTTGTTAATCCAAATGGCACTACTATGAACTTGTAATGCCCATATCGCGTCCTAAAAGACGTCTTTGGAATAACTTCTTTCCTGATTCTTAGTTCATGGTATCCCGATCTTAAATATATCTTAGAGAACACCGATGCTCCTTGAAATTGGTAGAACAAATAGTCGATCCTCGACAATGGATACTTATTCTTAACGGTTACATGGTTCAATTGTCGATGATCTATACATAGTCGTAAAGATCCATATTTTTTCTTTACAAACAAGACTGGTGCTGCCCAAGGCGACGTACTTGATCGGATAAACCCCTTATCAAGCATTCTTGTAACTGCACCTTTAACTCCTTTAGTTCCGAGCCATCCAATAGGGAGCTTTGGAAATCGGGTCCGTACTCGGAACTAACTCAATCGTAAATTCGATCTTTCTTTTCGGAGGTAATTCTGGTAAATCTTTCAAAAAGACATCGGGATATTCCTTAACCACGGGTGTACTTCCAACCTAGGTTCTTCTTGCGACTTATCTTTTACCGTCGCCAAATATCCTTGACATCCATCATTAAGAAGTTTGGCTACTTCTATTGCCGAAATTATAAGGATCGAACATATTCCACTGTTTCCAATAAATTCATACCCAGATGCTCTAGGTGGATTGAGATGAATTATCCTTTGTTGACAATCCATATTGGCCTGCTGTTGACGAAGCTAATCCATTCATATTATGACATCAAAGTCATGCATATCCAGGACTACTAAATTTATCCTTCTCTCATATCCTCCTACGTCAATTCTACATGCCTCACATGACGATGAGGATATCCTTTCCTTTTTAAGAGGTGTGGACATACTTAAGGGCAACTCTATCGGCTTAACTTTTATTCCAAATAGATTCACAAAACGCCTAGCTACAAAAGAATGCATAATTCCACTATCAAATAATACATATGCTAGGCAACCATTAATAAGAACCGTACATATAATGACGGACATATAATTTTTTACTTCCTCTTGTCTCGCCGCGTAGATTCATCCTTGTGTTGGCGGTCGCTATATGTTTTCTCGTTGTCCCACCTATTGAGGTAGCTTCCTATTCTGTAGCTAGGGTTGTTGCTGTGGATCATCTCTTATCCGATAGCCTTGTTGTCTATTTTGGAAGCATGATCCACTTGACATTTGGCAACGGGCATTACTATATTGCCTTACACAATACTTCAATTTGTTTACCACCTAGTTTTCGATTCTTTTTATTTGGGACAAAGGGTCTTTTACCGGTGAAACTTTTTTCACAATTTACTAAATGGAGAGGAGTACACTCCTAAATCGACTTAGACGATGAATGCTCTACGGCATACTATTTCATCATCTAAGCTCTTGCGTATAGCTCATTGTTGTCCCGAAGGTTTAACGGTACTACTTGATCTCGGATGCTAGGTTGCAACCATTATAGGAATTGTTTGGTCTTACTACTAGTTCCTCTACCAACTGGGGTGCATATCTAGACAATCTCAACAAATTTCACTTCGTATTGATCTATCGTCATATTACTCTGCTGCACTGCATAAACTTCATCATTTTTCTATCATGTGCACTTTTCGAAAGAATACGTTTCATAAACAAAAGCGGCCCATGTTACTTTAGCACCCGTAGGAAACATCATTCCTTTTTATAGCCTTCCACTAATAATTGGCCTTTTCTTGCAATTAATATTCAGCCAAGTCTACAAGATCAAGTTCTGGGCAATCTATGAATGTGAATATCTTTTCAAGTTTATCTATCCATAATTGAGCTTCCTCTCTTGTTTTCTATATCGACAAGTCTGGGAGGCTTTAACTTTGAGAACTGTTTTATCAAATACTGTATACGACATCTTCCATTTCTTATTCTATTTTTAGATACTGAAGCAATTCCTTAGGCATTAGCAGCTTGCTATCAAGCTTATTGCTGCATCAAATCACCTATATTTGCTAAGGCTTGCAAAATCTCATCCAGTTGAGTATTTTAAGTCGATATTACATGAATACTCATATTTTTCTACCGTAACAAATCTACAGTCAATGAACTCAATATCAATACTATCCAAGGCAACAGAAGCACTAAACATTTGGTCATAACAATGCAATCATCAACCACATGCATATAATGATATATCTCTTATTCATCTAACTCATTTCCCATCGCGCCTTATCACTCCAAGCATTATAAACCCTGCTCTGATATCAAATAAACTGTGACACCTCCGACCCGACCCTCATACCCATGATAGGAGGTGTAAGTTCCTTTAAGGTTCTCAATCTCTTGAATCCCTCCAAGAGCATTATGACTTTACGCCGTTTATAATCCGAGACTGTATGAGGATCGCAGAGTCGCGACATTGTGGCGGAGGACAAATTAACGTCCTCATAATCGACTCTTAATCTTTTTTCACCTTTTTTTTTAATGATTGCATGTGAAAGTGATTAATTCTTTAAACTATTCGTTAAGCGAGGAAACTGGGGAAGACATTTTTACACCATACTATATTTCATTTTCTTTATAATATTTACATAGGTTCTAGAAGCCTCTCTGTTTCGTATACATCATAGGCTAGGGAGATTACTCCGATATTTTGAGTTGCCCTCAAAAAGTGGTATTTGGGCTTTCAAAAGCTCCTCCAAGCTAGTCAATCACCTGGGGTTTATGCGTTGCCCATCTTCATGCTATTTCTTTCTTATCAAAAGGATACTCCTCCACGATATCAACACAAGCAATTTCTACAGATATAACTATACCAAAACGAGAAGATGGAGAACTTGACATTTCCTACAAGTCTAAAAATTAAAGGTGTGAGATACAACTATCTCAACAAGAGTATATCTAAACTAAACATAGGAAGCAAGCTAAATGTACAATTCATAATGCAAGCAATCATATCATATACGAATTGTTTCTGATTCATTTTCATATAAGCATAAAGTCTCCACTTTTCATATCATATAGCGTACTTTTTAAGGCCCTGTCACCCTTGTGGATGAGACATGTATACATATCATATCATATCTTGTCATATGGATCCACCATTTTCATATATGCATGAGGCCCTCTCATCGTTGCGAATGAGGCATATAATATATCATATCGTATAATCTCACTACCAAAGGTAGCAAGACCAAGGAGAGTATGCATCTCATGTAAGTTTTCAAGCAAGCATTAGAGTAGCTAAAGTTTTATGCCCTACATAAGGGTTAGATGTCACTTACCTCATATAGATGAACATAGGAATTAAAAAGAAATGGTAGATTGTCTTGTGCATGTGTGGTGGTCTCGGAGGCGGTCGGGCGATGGTGGCTTGTGGTGGTGCTTAGTAGCTGAAAATGAAAGAGTGAGTGAGAGAGAGAGTGGCGTGAAACGAGAGGGGGAGTAAGGAGGGGTGGTCGAATTTTTTAGGGGTTATGCCCTATATATATTACTAATTTTTATTTAATTTATTTAATTACTACTTGTTCTCCAAGGCAAGCTTAGGCGGCAATGATTTGTCTCTTTCTACTAATTATTGGCCTCTCACATAAGCTCAAAAGCCATGCATATTATGTCACCTTGCTCTCTAGAGCTTTCTATTATAACATTTGATCCTTTTCTATTTGGTTATATTTTTCATTTTAATTTCTTTCTACTTGTTGCCCAAGATAAGCTCCCAAGTTCTATTAATTTGTCACCTGTTTCTAACTATTGTCTTGATCAATAAATTTTACTATTCTAGAAGTCTTGACTTGCTCCTCAAGTTTTATCAATTACTCAAATATTTCTTATGCTATTTAAAATAAGATCAAATTCCTTTAATAACATCTTCTCTTTACACACTTATTCTAGGACATTCTACATTATTTTCATTTTTATTTTTCTTATTTAAGTATACTAATAATTTGTTTGTCTTTTCTAAATTAATAATTGGCATAGAATATTCTAGAGATACCATTAGGAATTGCCACATAGTTAGTCTAGGATATCCTAAGATTCTATGTTACTTTTTCTAATCCAATTTTATCTTATATGCTTGGCTTGTTCCTCAAGTCAAAAATTATATTTTTATTTAATTTGTCTTTTATGTCCGACTTACTCTTCAAGTCGGATTTGTCTTTTATACTTTCTACATGTCGTTCTCTTATTCCCACTTATTTTCTAAGCCTATTTTGTCTTTATATGCTAACTTGCTCTCCATGCCAATTGTATTTTTATTTTATTTTATTTCCTTGAGAATATTCTGGATGTCATTTCTTGTTCTCCAAGCTAATATTTTACATTTAATTTAATTAATAATAATTTAGATGCCACATGTCTTATTTTTAACTTCTCCATGTAGCTATCCAATAATCCTATAACATTTAGGTCCAAATGATGACATATTTTTATAATTGAATATCTCATTTTTTTTCTCTATAACTTATACGCTTTCATATATAGAAAATTAATTTATTTTATTTCATTTTACATTTAAAATAAATATTTAACGCATAAATCTCGATACTCCTTGGTGTCGTTCAATCGAGAGGGTCTCTAGACTTCCATTTCTATTCCATAGATGCCATCCATGACTAACACTAATGGCAATTTGGGCATTCTATTCAAATGGGTAAGGTCATCTATTAATCAACCTCTTATTCATTACTCTAGGACATTATAAGTGCCGCTTGTCAAACTCTCAAGACATCCAGGCAATTCCTCTATTTTGGGCGCCTAACAAGCTAAAGGTCGGACTATCTATTTTTCCAAGTAAAATCGGCTCACATATAAACAGGTCCAGAGGCATCGCCCATTCTATGGTTTGACGCGTTCTAGTACGTGTCTGGTTACCTATCTAGTTAAGAGCCACCCAAATTTATCTCGATTTAGAGTTAGAATCACTCGTTTCTAAACCGATGATATAATCGAACACTCTCGAGCTCCCCTCTCGTGACCAATTCAAATTGGTACAGGATTGGTTTATCTAGATTGATTGTCCTTCAGCAGCACATCACATAGTCTAGGATGGTCAATCATTTACTAGTGTGTGGCTGGTACGGAGTTATGATACAAATCGACCTTTGTCGAATCTATGGCTAGCTTAGTTGTTGATTGTTGTTAACTCGCAAATCGTTCCACGAATCAATCCCTGGTCAACTTCAGGGTGATCCTATGGTCGCTTCACAGCTATGTGAGGTCAATCACAATTGATTCATACTCGATTTAAGGTCGCCACAAGCCGCCTTAATCAAAAGCGTAGTCGATCGGTTCATCGAGCCATGATCCATATCGAAGTCAATCTCTATTCTTTTGGTGGCCTATCTCAACTCTTGGCTGTTATTTGTAAATAGTCCGAACCTTAGGATTTAACTGGCTCTAAGTTTTGGGGTGTCATCGATATCTCGATCGTTTAATTACGAAAGCCACTAACAAAAACAAACGGATCACCACACACAAAAGCATAGCTATGCACAGTTCAACATTGAAAGATTTATATATATATATATATATATAAAGGAAAAGAAAGGGCTTCCTGTGTGCACGATTGCGAGGGATGGCTGGAGGCGAGGATGACTATGAGGGAGGGTTTACAATGAGCACCAACAGTCGTACAGTCACGTGAGAGAGCGTAGGAAGTTACTGCAACGACTGCGAGGGAAGGCCGGAGGCGAGGCCGTGACTGTGACAACATGATAGAGGTCCCGAGGTTAGAGCTCGATGATATTGAGAGGCGACCAAAAGCGAGATGAGGCAAGAGATTTGAGAGAATCGTGCAATGAGGGATTCGAGAGTGAGATGAGGCGTGAGAATTAGGAGTAAAGTTTTGAGATTTTTAATTTAATGTATATAAATATGTGTGTGCGAACGTGCGCGCCTGTACTAATCCGGTCCGATTGATCTCGGTGAGCGGTTTTACACTTGGAACCGCGAACCAGACCATTGCTCACTAGTTCCTATGGGAACCGCCCAGAACAGATCTGCTTAGTCCCATTCGGACGGTTCTCGATTCTTTTACACACCCTTAATTACAATGGTAACTTCCTCCAGTTAAAGTAATTTGAAGGCGCATTATCATGCACTATCGACAACTGTATTAACCGTCTAATGTCCCATAGGAAGATTAAGGAGGTATTTTGTGCTTCACCAGGCTATTAAATTGAACTTGAACAAAATTAGCCCTTACGCGCACGAGTGCTTCTTGCACTCTTATACAGAAAAAGATAAATACAATTCTAGCAAACCAAAAAGGAAAAGAAATAGATAACTGTTGACACATGAATTTCGCGAGTTCATCATGCATATTCCAAATGCTGACCATTGTAAAGAATTAGTCTGTTTATGTGGCATGGCTCGTTCTCGCTGACTAACCAATCGAAACGATAATTGGGTAGGTATAATTGGTGTCAAGGTCCTTCAATTATTGCTAATCCTCACTCAATCATGTTTGTACGTGAGTAGTCCAAGACAAGTTTAAATACATATACAACCATGGCAGATATAATCACAGAAGAAGGTTGCCCTAGGAATTGATTTACCGATGAATGCGGCACAATTTGGTTAGTTGTTCATAAGATTGAATAATTGCTATATTACATAAGACTACTTATGAAAACTCTGTTTGGCCTTTATATCATATTCTACGCCGACTTTCCGCTTTCAAAGATTTTCGTGCTTCAAGTTTGACGGGGACTCTCGTTTGTGACTCGATCGCAAAACGTCAAAGTTAATTTGATAAGTCTATACGGATTTATGGAGATGCATAAATTCGATCACTCAAATTAGGGAAATTGTAGCAGGTTTTGCTGTATATATGATTTTCATTTTATTTGCTAGGCATAAATTTGGTATTTTCTATTTTTGTTTCACGAAATTTCATCTTGTAATTATGTGACCTCCATAGGAAATTTGGTCCTTTCAACGATGGCAATTTACCATTTGTAACCATGTGCCCTTAAAGTAAATGAATGTGCATCATAACTCAGAAATGCCTATCCTTGAAATTAGTTGCTATGCATGCCCAAGATTCTAAGTTACTATTCAAACAGTTACTCATACCCACCATTACATTCTGAAATGGCTTGATGCACTTTCATATGATGAAGAATTCCAAATATGAGAGTTGCTATCCTGACAGTTGTCATTATTTATAACCTCGCGACTTTTTAATTATTGAGTGATTTATGTAAAATATGTGATGATGATGTGTAGATCTACAATTAGAAATTATTGACAGTACTGTCAAACTGTCAGGGTAGCATTTTCCTTCCAAATATAAATTGTGTTGCCCTAGCCAATATTTCCTTCCTAGGATCGGGCCACTTACATAGTCCCTTCGGTCATTCTCAATCCTGATTCTTCATGAATAAACTCTAACATTTTTTTTTTTCAGAAATTGGGGGCGGATATGGACAAGGACTTTTAGCCCGATATATTCCAAAATCGCCATTGCTTAACACTAAACTATCGCAGCCAAAAGGAAATACACTTTCTCAAGTGGAATAAAATGTCATATTGTCGCAATAAAAACGCTCTCCAATTACTTCTTGAGCGAATACAAAAATAAGTTCTTGAAAATTGGACCATTTGGGACTTACTAAAGAATAGTTAAGTTCATGAGTCGAGCTAATAAAAAAGTCAACTTCACTACTGAAGTTAAGTATCAACAAATTCGAGGACTAAAGTCTAACTTGCTCTCTGACTAATACTAATGCACAGTCGTAATCTGTGAAGAAATATAACCAAACAAACTAAAAGAATGAATGTTTATCAATAAGTAGTGTACGCTCTAAAAAAATGACCAACTTTTGGTTATTATTAACAAGTGATAGACTTAGTCGATAAAAAACAGATCGAAAGGAAAATTTTCATTTCACATGAATAAAAAATGCACAACTCCATGGCAAAACCAAACTCAAAAATTTACAGTCTAATGCAAATATTAAAAATAAATCAACTTGGTACAATATGCATAAACTCGTCATTCTACAAGAATGGATTTGTCATAACATCTAGCACAATTGGTGGTTGATTACTTAAACTCGCTTATCATTAGTGATGAGTACACGTCGAGGCTTCTCTCTCTAGTAGCTACGGCTTTGCTCAAAGTAAGTCATGCTAAAGTTCGGCGCCCCCAGCACCATTAAAGTATAAAGACAACAACACCAATAGATTGAATAAGCATAGATAATGCCTTGTAGATCCTAGATCTTTCACTAGAATGGGAGAGAAGAACATTCAAATCTAGATTTAACTTGAAATTGGAAGAGAAGAGCTGCGAACTAAATACCTCTTGATTACAAAATTACTTTTAGATAAGATAAGCCCATCGAGAGAGGAACTTTGGAGACTTGTGGAGCCCTCGACTTTCTGGAGCAAGCACTCAGAGCCAACGCGAGAGCAGATTCTTCCGATGCGGTCTTCAGAGCTCACAAAGACAAAATTGTCCACTTCCGTGGAGGAAGTCGACAACGTCTTCCACAAAATTAATGAATAAATTTTGAAGGAGTCTTGAAGAAAAAGAGATAAGGAGATAGATATGGAAGAGGGAGAGGGAGAGGGAGAGGGAGAGAGGAGTCAGTCCTATCTAGTTGGCGGCTAGGAAAGAAGGGAAACCTTAAAAAAAGAGGGGAAAGAGGTCGAAAAGTGATCAGAATAGGGTATCGTTTCCAACTTTTGAGTTATTAGCAACAAGTATTAGACTTAGTCAATAAGAATAGAGTTTAATTAGCAATGAATAAAACAATCGGCAACATAAAGGTAATGGCTACCCGCTAAGGAAGTCATCAACAATAGCCCTTATCAAGGCTTCAGAAGTTGATCAACAAAGTCATCGACATTGGGAATTTAAAAAAAATAATAATTTTTATTATTTAAAAATAATTTTTTTTTACATCATTAGTGACCGTGGTTGCGGCGGCCGACATGATGAGCGACGACAACTAGTAGAGGTCAGCAGTGGTTTATGGTGGCTGAGGGTGGTTGCAGCGGCCGGCAAAGTGTGGCGATGAGGATTGGCGATTGGTAACGGCTGGTGGTAGGCAACAGTGGGGTTCATAGCCGTCGGTGTTGGCGATATGGGCGGTGGGCACAACGATGGCGGGCGACAGAGATAGGCAGTGGGTGACAGCAGGCGATGGTTGGTGGGGGAGGGGTGTGGTTGGCAGTTTACAGCGGCCAATGGTGGTGACCATGGCAGTGGTTGTGATGGCTGCTGCTATAGTCGGCGGTGTTGACAAGGGCCAGTGTTGGGCACGAGCAGTCAGTGGAGGTAGGTGTGGAGCGGCGGTGGGCAGCGACTGACAAAGGAATGGCAATAGAGAGTTTGACGAGGACTTACGAAAAAATGAAGGATTTTAGTGGGTTATTTCTCATTTCTATTTCTGAAATATAGAAGCTACCATTTTTTCCTTTTCATTTCTCTTTCAAATATATTTCTGGAACAAAAATTTGTTCCAAAAACAGAAAATAGAATTGCATTACCAAATAAATTTCTATTATAAATCTATTTTATAAATAGGTTTGGAACAAAAACAGAGTTATGATGCACGCCCTCAATGTCTCTAAAATAAGTTGATTTGATATTTTAATGAATGAGCTCTTGTAGCTTATAATCTTGAAAGGGAAAATGCCACCAAAAACCGTAAATTATGCCTGCTGTGACACATTTGTCCTAAATTTTGTTATGACGTCAAAAATCCCAAATCCTAAACTTTTATTGTAACACTAAAAACACTAAACTTATACTATTATGACATATTTACCTTCTATAAAAAGTGGCACTTAAAAATATAACGTGAATCTAAGGTTGAGCTGATATGGTCCCACGGAAGCGCCAAATCAGAAAAACTATAAAAGGAAAAAAAAAGGAAAATTTGAAGTCACTACTCATCGTCTTCAACCTCCGATGTCCTCGGGCACTCTGTTTGTTGCTACCCACTTTCATTTGGACCTCCATCCATTCACCAAGTTGAAAAAAAAATTATTTGTGTTCTTAAATAAACATTGACGAATTCAAGGACTAAAATCTAATTTAGCTCTCAAGCTAATTTTCATGAGGAAAACTTTTTTTTTTTGGTTTGAAACTCAACCCTTATTCAAAATTCTCCTTGCCCCTTTATAACCAAAGGCTACGTATTACATGAATTACATAATTTAATGGATCCATTTCTCCTCATTGGAACCACTAAACTATGTTGTGGCAGAAATTTCTTTTTTGCTTGTACAAATATGAAATGTCCTTGATTGATTGATGACGCTTGAGTATACTTGTGGGTGTTTGTCTTTGATGAAATGTCCAGGCGTCCGATGAATTTCCAAGCTCCCATGCTCCCTTATCACACGGCCAACCGCTCTGGGGACCGGCACATGGGCTAGCACGGGAAATTCCCATGTTCCCGGGTACGGCAGTGGTGCCACCCAAGTTCCAAGTTCTAATTCATGATTCTACCGTGCTTCTAAGATAGTCACCGTCATTAATTCAAAACAAGAAAGTATTGGGGCCCACACTTAAATTGAGATCTTTGTTTTTATTAGGGTAAATTCCAAATAAGAGTGTGAAGTGACTTCATCTTCTCAAAAAAAGATATTAAAGTGAATCTTGTTTCAAATAAGGGTATGATTCATGTGAGAAATGGACAAGAGATTTTATCACTGATGTCGATGGGTAAATGAAAGATACAAGATAGATTACGATCAAAACCAAGGCAAACATAATGTTGTTAGCCAAGGATCACAATTGGGATTGACGAAGTTCACCACAAAGGCCCACAGAACATCACTAGCCAATGATACAGATGCTTTTTTGACTCGCCATCAAGGAGTAATCCAATCTCTAAGAATACAGATGTCGGATAGGAGTTATCCACTCTCCAAAGAAAATTGTTCACATAGGTGCAAATATCATACGTTTTCATTCATCAAAATTATCCATCTTACATTTGAGATTTCGCGTCTATTCACAGAGGAACTTGGACATAGGAAATAGACAACAGTAGAGGACATGGGAACTAGACGACCGTGGGGACTCACCAAACACTAAAGAAAAATGAGAACTACCAAAATGTTAAAGATATAGGAACTAGAAAACACAATGAATACCTAGGAACTTAAAAAGTACATTAAACACTTGGAGATCAGAACTTTGACTCTACATTCATTCATCATCTTCTCCTCACGATCGCCTTACAGTGCTTATCTAAAAAAATAAGAACATGTAAGTTATAAATCTAAGAGTCCAAGAACTTTTTGGCGCTAGAATCAGATCAATAGGATCTGTATGGACAGAATTATGATTATTCTCCCGAGTTAGCGTAGAGCTGAAATTTCTGCTCGCTGTCTCCATATGCATAAGTCATTCTCCCGAAGTTCGACATCTTCAACATCAAATTGTTGAGAAGACCCAATCCTCCCGCATCAGGGCATGAAGTGCCATTTTTATTTTAAAGAAAGGTTTTTTTTTTTCTCTTTTCTTTTCTCCCTCTCCCTCCCTAGCCGTCACCGAGTCGAGCAAGGGTTGGCTGCCCAGGCCAGGACAACCCTCGCCCGATGACAGCAGGGACAACCCTCACCCGACACCGGCCCAGGCGAGAGAGGTGTAGTAGCAGAACCTGGTGTTGCTCGAACTGCACCTTGGGCAGTTCTGGGCATGATCCTTTTGTGGCCTGCTTGAGTGCTCGTCGTCGTGGTTCTGCATGTAGTCTTGATTTCTTGCAAGCTCACAGACGCAGGCCTCGACGACGATGCTATTTCCATTGAGGGGTTGCTATTAATCACCCTAATGAATCCCTAAAATTCAAAGAACCAAAGGGAGGAAGGAAGGCATGACGAAAACTGAATGGTGAGAGAGACAAGGGAATAAACAAGGACACGAACAAAGACCGAGGAAAACCGAGGCAAAAGAAGGTGATTTGAAGGCTCAAAAAATCAAAAAAGTAAATGAGAAACATATATTTCAGTCATGCGTTTCTTTGAAATAAAAAGAATAATTCAGACTCTTATTTAAAATAAAATATAATTCAGACTTCTATTTGAGAAAATAAGGATACTCCATGCCCTTATTTGAAATTTTTATTTTTTCTAAAAGATGTAAATTAACTTTTTTACTAATAGACGAGAAAATAAGAATCTCTGACTAATTTTTCTTTTTTTTGTGTGTGGGTCAAATGGTTCTGAATCTCTGTTGCTCTCTACTACTAGAGCGTTCAAAAATTTTCCATTGTGATTCATCATATTTCCAGTCCATAATCACGACTCGATATATGAAAGATAAATCTTCGTTCGACTTGGCTTTTAAAATACCAACACCACACGAAGAAAGTTATTCGGACAATTCAAGGTAATATATGTAATGGAATCGAAGGTAAACTTGAAAAAGCTCAGAAGAAGAAGAATCTGTAAAACTGGACACACAATTTTATCGTACTGATCTGAGAAAAAACATGTACAGATCCTTAAAAAAGCAAGGTCCAAAATAAGCAATAAAAGAAAGAAAATTTCAACAACTGAGGGTTTTCACGAATCCGAGACCAAAATAGCATCCCAAATAATCTCCATGTCCAACGAAGGCATTCTACTGAGCTGAACAGCATCTGCATCAGCGCCAGCACTTGCGATGGCCTCTTGTGCCTTCTTGCTCAGACTCATCATATCAGACCCAACAACGCTTGCTTCGAACTCAAGTTGCCACTTGCTTCCCCTTGGGTCTTTCGGGCTCATGGCGCTTGGACATTCGCTCGCAAATACCTCCTTATTCGCGACCGATTTCGGCAGCGAACCTTTGTGGAGTTTCTTTCTCGAGGACACACCTTGCGATATGGTTCTGATCTTGGCTTCGAGGAGCGCGGCGGTGGTGCCGTTCAGGGAGCAATTGCCCTTCACCAGCTCATGCTTGAGGTCGGGGAAGTTCAAGTGTGCGAAGTCGCCTCGGAGCATGTATGCCGCGGTGTCGTAGGCCAGGGCCGCCTCCTCGGCCGTGTCGAAAGTCCCAAGCCACACCCTTGTCCGGTTCCTCGGTAACCTAATCTCTGCTACCCACTTCCCCCAATGCCTTTGCCTCACTCCCCGGAACAACTTTCCCGACAAAGACAGTGAAGATGACAATCTCGGCCTGTGCCCCTTCTTGCTTGCCGTAGATCTCCGTACCGTGTGCTTCACAGGCTGAAGCTTGGTATTGCCGAGCCCATAGCAAGAGTGGTCAAAAACTCTAGATGATGAACGATCTGATAGATGGTCTAAACTTCGGTCTGTCGCGAGCCTTTCCAATCCAGGTCGCTGCATAACATGACTGTGCTGGGTCAGGTGGTTGCTTGCGGAAGATGCTATGGACTCACAAGTCGTGTCCATTCCAAGTAAATCCATCGTCGATGGGTTCTTTTTCGCAGGTTCTTGCCAGAACAAATTTAGATTACACGGGACCCTTGATGCCGACGATGACGAGCACTGTGACGAAGGAGACGACGGGTTCGACGCGTTAACCTTTGCAAGTGGATTTAAGAATGCCTTGAAAGGAAACAAGCTGTCCTTGAGATCACCACCACATAACAATGGAGCTTTATTGTTAAAAGCCATTGAAATCGAATCATTCTGGTAGGCATCTGAAGAGATCATGCCTAGTGAACCCCACAAGAGCGGATCCACAAAGGTTCTTGGCGATCCATTTCCTGTTGATGATCCATCATTCAAACATGATGGCGATGCCGATGACAACGATGATGATGAGAATTCCTTGTGCACCAACAGTCTTTCCACATCTGGAATCCCGTTCTCCATTTTTGTGAGGTCGAGATGTATGAAGAGCAAAAGAAACAAAAGACGGGGGCCGAGTCAGAGAGGAAATGATGCAAAATGAGCAAGTCCAAGGCTTTATAAACCAAACTTTGGTTGGGGGTTGTTTGCGGGGGGGGGGGGGGCGGGGGGCGCGCTGGGTGTGGTGTGTTATCAAAAGAGTGCCATAAGAAAATTGTAGAGCTACCCACTTTATCGAGTCATCATCTGAGTCAGATCTCTTGCTTCTTCTACTTCTAAAAGAATAGTTTAACTTTTATCATCTCTTTTCTCTGGCATCATAATGCTCCCAATTCGTACTAACCAGGCTTTGTGTCCTGGGAAAAAACTTAGCTGCACCTCTAATATGTGTGCATTTATTACATAAGCCATTGGATGATCCGTGGTGCGTTCAATTCTTGCTCCTTTTGTATGTGTGTTTCAAGTACTGGACACTTCCTGGAAAACTATTTCATAGACATTTGCCATGATGACACGGCGAAAAATAAAATAACAAGGCCAGATTTTCTTCAAATCCCATAAGGATTTTACTGTTTCAATGATACGTGATTGATCTGATGTTGAATGGGATATACTTAGACATCAATAGTTGGCGCTTGGCGGAATTTATACTCTGCTTCCTTTCCATAAAAGCAAGTCCTCGGCCTTCAGCCAATTTCATGGCGTTTAGCTGCGAGTATTCTAATCCTTGGCATGTGATTTTCGCAAGCACCCACATGTTGGATTTCAGTTTTATGACCTTTTCCAGTTAGTATACATCAACAAATATAGCGGGCCATTGAGTCCCACTATATTTGATTATGCAAAAAGTGTTTGTCCTTATTGTTTGACGTGAATATTATATTACAAAACCTTATCATCTAGTACATGTTCGATCCAATCGCAAACTATTGCCAATTGCAATTTTTCATGATATTGTACAAAATCATAATTTCCTTAGTCTAAATCATATGACGACAGTTGACAACCAAAACAGAGAAAACAAATATATCTGTATGTCAACCAAGATGCTAAAGAAAACCCTCATGATTGGTGCTGAATTAGAGTCAATAGCACAAAACACACCCTCATTAACTAAATCATTTTTTGGGTTTACCTAGTTAATGTTATCACAAGCTTAGCAGGCTCCACCATAATTCAACCTCAATCAATAATGTCTCCAACATATGCACAATTGAGAAACTAATAGCTGTCTTTTTCTAGATCTGGTGCTAAAACTAGCAAATTAGAAACCAAGGGAGTGGGCCGGCAGTATACCTCGTTTGGCTTGAGTTCTGGGGCATCACCAGAGGATGTCTTTTGGGATGAAGTCGGAGACACAAAGACGTGCACAACTGATCATCAACTGTATAAACCGAGGGAAAAGAAAAAGTAAATAGCATAAGAATAAAACTGTTAAAGAATGAGGAAAAGAGAAAAGGAGAAGACATTCTATGGGCCACCTCCCTTTCCACCTCAAAATCTGCTGCCCACAGAGAATGATTAGAATCTGCAATCAATTTTTGGGTTGGTGACAGGTTGCACTCATCTTAAGTTACTTGTTCTGGTCAGTGCCACTTGGGGCCATCTGTGTGAAGAGAATGGAGCCCAAAAGAGTGAGAGAAGGCGGAGATTCCCGTTGGCCTTTTTTGTTTTTTCACTTTTATTTTCTCTTATGAAGATTTCAAACTCTCCTTTCTTCTTTTGGGTTCCAACTTCATCCACACGTTTTTCCAAACGTTCTTCCCTGTGGTCATTTCTATTGGTTACCCATTCTAGAAAAGAGGCAACCATAAATCCGGTGGCAACTTGATATAAATAATAAGGTTCCGTTTGTCTAATATTTTGGTAAATATTTTCAAGACATTGATCGCTTGTATGTCTTAACATAATTAACCAACGCAACTTTTTTCTCTTTTTAGCAACAATTTATGTCCAAAGTTCATGGATAATAAAAGTAAGTATCGTATGTTCATTTCTGCAAGTGATAAAAGTAATCATTTTCAAGAAAATAATTTTCGAATTATGCATTTTTCGCAAAACAAATGGAGCCGAAATAAAAATTTGTGTTCTTTTACATAGAGATCTATATAATGTTTAACAGCCATAAATTCTGCTTTATTAGTACGCATACTTGTCTTTCTTATTTGAGATTGTAAATTTTTTTATAAAAAAGCTTAAAAAATATTGTTACAATTATTCTTTTGTAGTTTTGGTTCTAGAAAGCATTGAGTTTATTGGGTCTATGCACGCTTGGAATGTAGGTAATATGAGTTCATAGAATTGGAGAGATGCAGCAATCCCATTGATAGTTAGGGTATCTTTCGACTTTGAGAATAGAGTGGTATCATCTTTACAATCCCATCAAGCCCTTCGGAATTCACCTTTCCAATGTCCTATGAATCTATCTCCAAGTTCAAAAAGAGATGCAAAGATTAGATCATTCCAGTCCTATAGACATATAATTTCTTTCCAAAGTTCAGATCTTCACTTCTTAGATGGAAGAAAAAGGATGGAAAGATGAGGAGGACACGTTCCTCCTATTGCGCCACTTTTCTTGCTTTTTTTTTTTTTTTTCAGTCTGTCACCTTTTAAGACATAAAGTTCTTTATTCCTCCTCCTCGTGCTTGCCATAACGTAAAACTTCAAATAAAATGAGACATATAAGACGTGGAAGAATATTTTAACCGTAGAAAACGAATCATTATTTCTACTTGCTTAGAGATAAGCCTTCATTAAAAAAAAAAATAATACAGTCCAACGACAAGCTGCTTTATTTTTTGTTTTTATTTAATGAAGATTAGTTGAGAGTTGTGACGTTAAGTTGATGTTAGCTGTGCCCATTATTGATTACTCAAATCGTACAACTGTTGTACATTTTTCACGGTCATGACTCATCCACCTTCAAATTTTCCTATACAGAAAATGTTCGCTAAATTCACTTAATGAGGCTAATGACAACAAATGATAATGACACTTGTTATTTGATTGAACAAAATATACGCGTAGAGTATTGCACTCAGTGTTTGAAAATTGCAAAGTTTCTTTGTTTTTTTGGGATAACTAATAGAGTTCTACGTTGACAGAGCAAAAAGGCTATTTTCCTTTTATAGAAAGTCTTTAAGGAGTGTTCGAGAGCACTAATTGATACTGGACATAAGTTAATAAGTCACGGAATTTTGCTAGGTTCATCTATCGTTGTAAAATATATTTCACATATCACTACTGGTTAAGCACTATGCGGAACAACTTAGTTGAATGTCAATTCCAAACACGCATGTTACACATCCAACGTTGAAGCTGTAAATGTTTTTTTACACTGATTTTGATGCGGGAGCCGCATGCATCAGATTTGGACATAAAAATAACCTTAACATAATTTATGGGTGTTTCACCAACAATAGGTCAACCATAGCCATAGCAAAATTATGAATTTTCTATCAAAGTCCGAATGCCTTTGAAACTTCACAGAAATAACTTGAAGGCATTGTAGTATATTCTTCGCAATATGCATCTGGGAGAAAATTTTTTATTGTGCAGATCATGCTTGTCTCCGATTTGTTTCCTGTGCTTTTTAAAATGTAATTTGACTGATTTTAGTATATTCTATCTCCCTGGTGAGGCTGAGTCAAGTAGATGGTGGAAAATTAGTTTTTAATTGCTTTGCTGACATAGTGTCTCTCACACCTCCCTAATATATTTGTATGATATGCTAAATGAATACTAATCGAGACTGCATATATATTCTCCATTTGTTTCACAAAAAATGAGAAATTCGGACAACATTTTTTATAAAAATTATCACACACATCGTTTGAAGTAATTGATTATTGAAAAGTACTATGGATAATAATTTGTGTCTAGACATTTGCGTCAAATTTTTTTTGTTTAATTTTGTTAGTGATATAAGAGATCATATTTTGAAAATTTTGTTTCAAATCATTCATTTTCCTTGAAATAAACGGAACAAGATGTCATGATTAAGTTGATTTGTTACCTATTGCATTGAATTACTTGAACTTTTTTAAAGAAATATGTAGTTGCATTCTGACTTCCGCAACTACCTTCCTAGCGTCCAACTCCCTCAGTTTAGTCTTCCTTTTCATCCTTTTGGCCACATTCAACTAACATATCAAACCGAAAAAAAAAACAAAAAACAAACCTGACATTCCAATAATATATAGACTACTCTTTGGTTATCCAAAGGGCCTTTTTCACGCTCTCTCCATGCATGAATTGCTTCCATTTTTTTTATGTAGGATTAAATAAATTTTAGGTACATGTGTGTATATATTTTTGATGATCTAGAGGCACGGGCATGAAAATTCGACTTCCCAAAGGCCCATCGAACACTCTATAAGCCCCTAGAATATCAAACAGATTGCTAATAATTTACTAATCTATAACTAATACAAAGAGACAATTCGACTTTACAAAGTTCCACCGAAAAAGACCAGTTACATTAGAAATACCCCTCCTTTTCTTTCGAGCTTATCACACATTGCTTACACGATATTCAAATCGATTTTATAACCTTGATTATGGTCGATTATGGCAAGGGAAAAAAAAAAGAGCTCGACGAATATTTATGGTCAACGCTATGATTTGATGAAGTTTTTTTAGCGGTTTGAGTTCGATTCTGCCTTAAATGAAAATACTGCTAAAACCCTAATAAATAGAGTTTCATGTTTCCTACTCAAGTTTTATCATATTTTGTCCCTTGTACCTGGCAAGAATCTAGACATGACAAAGTAGAGATAAGATGAATGTCAAGATATAAGGTAAACAAAAATTTATAAAGAGAAAAAATAAATAAAGGGGGATGGATGATGGATGTACACCAAAGTAGAATATCATTTCACCTCATCAAACAATTCCTTTCTTTTGTTTGTTTTTTATCACTCTTTCATTCTTTATAGATCGACATACGCCGCATTCACTACAACGTTGTCCTAAAGAGATTCTCTCCGTGAACTGCGAATATCTCCAACTTCTGATCATGGGAAAAGGAAGTAGAAACTTGAAATGAACTCGAAAACGTAATGCCCGAAAAGAAAGAGTGAAACACGTACAACCATATCGGGGAAGGCCATCATCTTCGGCTTAGTGACCTTCATGGAGCAAATAGTTACCGATGACGTTTGTGCTATGAGGCAAATCGACAACACGAGTATCTGTCGAAGTAATATCGAGAAAAACAAACCGAAGGCACTAGGAATGGATGAAGACCTTTTCTTCAACACCGGATTACCTCCGAAGCAGTGAATTATTGCTGACAAGGACGCTTGCACCGTGAAGCTAATAGACGAAATGAATATATATGAAACACCTAAAAATGTAGTCTTATACATCCGCGCGAGGAGGACTTTATTAGCAAGCCCTCGAAATTTTTTCAGTAAGTTTATGCTATCAAAACAGTCTTATGGACTCCAATTCTCAATCATAATCTGTGGAAAAATGGCAATAGGATGCTGCACATTCTGCATCTCATGGCCATATGAACCGTATGCAGAAAAAAAGTCCAAGGTAAAATGAAGATTCCCAGTCACACCCTTCGGGAAAAAAAAAATAGATTTAAAAATAAGTTGACAAAAGTTCAATTTTTTTTTTCGATATATAGGACATGAAGTTAGTCAGTGCTGCTTTGGGCTGAGAAGTGCAATTTGAGATAGCGTAAACGTGCTTGGCAGGACAACCTTCAGGGGGTTATTTAGCACACCGGTGGCCATCACTTTTATTAGAGAATCCTATTATTCTCCTTTGGTGCTCTCTATCATATTCTCTGGATATAACACAACTATTTTATGTTTAGAAATCGCTCCTTCTTCGGCCTAGCACTTATGAAGCATCTTCAGAAGGTCGTTAGAGACAAGGCCCTCACCTTTAATCAGGTAGAGGATAACCCTCGGAATCGGCGAACGCAAGTCAATTGGGGCATTTCGGCGTCTATCTTTGATTAGTGGGGATGTCAACCAGTTCTATTTCTGGTATAGTTATTTTTTTCTCCTTTCAGTTGCACTTTGTTGACAGAAAGTTATTGATGTATTTAGTCGCGCATGCACTGTAGGCTTGTCCTTTGTTCAGCTGTAACACATTTGCGCTCGTTGTGACATACCCAAGTGTCACAATGGGTACGAGGTTTTTGTGTTCAGCTACCTCTGTGTAATTTTTGGAGTGAAAATTGAATATACTACTTATTTTACCCAAAAAAAAGAAGTCAATCCTCATGCCTACGCCGGATAGGAATACAAAATCGCATATTTGACGTATATTATATACATTTCGACTCGCACTTTCTTTCGGCACTGTATTAAAAACACATAACCTTATATTTGTCTTGTGAAAACTATGTTTTACTTGTCCCTCTCCTTGAGAAAGAAACCAACATGAACTTTCATCAATTTGCAAGTTACTCATAACATTTAAAAAATAAGACCGAGGCTTTGAAGCATGGCACTTTTTGGCTATTTTAACAAGGCATGCTTGTCATTGCTGTTACAGTTGTCACTATCTTTACATTACTCTAATCTTGCTAGCTCCCGGGCTTAGGTACAAAGGGTTATTATTTTATTTTTCTATGAAAATTTAAAAAAAAAATGAAAAAAGAAGAAAGAAAAATGCGTGTCCAAGGCAACGGAATCTGAGACATGGTCTGGTGGACGAAAATAACGTAATAATGTGGTATAGAAGTGTGCCAAGGAAGTGCCACGTGTCGCGATTTTGTGGTGGTCCAAGCGTGCCCACCAGTCTTCCACATGAGTTAGCGATGGAATTGAGCTTAAATTAAGGCACAAGAATAGCCATTTTTCCTAATGGCAAATTAGGTAATGATTGACTTATTAAACATAATTAAATAACATATTGATTAGCAACTATAGCTCATCTTCGGCTACATCCGATGAGCTGTGAAGTTTACCGATATATTCGGACAAGGGCGTTTTATGTGGACTGTTCATCCCCCCCTTGACATATGAATATTAGGATAAGTTTCTTTAGTTCAACCGAAATGACGAAAAGATATGATTAATTTATTAAAACTATATAATACCATAACAACAACTCCAATACACCACAAAGTGCTCCGCATGCAATTAATTTTTTTATATAATTAGACAATGTGTTCTTCTATGTTTGTCCGTTTAAGTTTTGTGGTAATCATGTCTTTTGACATATGTCATTTTTTTTAAAAAAAAAAAAGGGAGAAGATGCTTCCAATGTAATGGTCGTATGAGGAAGAGATAGAACAGTCCAATGAAAGAGTCCGGAGCAGGAAATGTTTGAAAATACTAAAAGAAAATGTATTAATTTAATGTTATGATGTTCTAAGGAGTTGCTTACACAAGCCCATGAGGAGAGTATTATCACATGAAGGTGTTGCCTTGAGGAATAGTGTCTAATAGGAGCAAATGCCAATGTCTGATTAGTTGTTTGTGCCGTGCTGGGCAAGTGGTGTTGGATAGCACGTCAGCATGTTTGGACATCTCTTTCTTGAACATACCATTCTAGAGTAGTTTGCATGTAATTAATGGAATATGAACAAGTAACTTCTAGCTTCTAAGTTGGGAATTTCTTGAAGCCGCAACGGGCTGCGCTAGTTCTAAAAGGGTACAATCGCTACTTACTAGATCCTTAAAGAAGTTACCTTTGTTGACGTCGCTAATTAATTGCGGACGCTTTTTAAAATTATGCTTTACAATTTCTAGAAAAGTTATTTAATTACCTGCGAACGCTAGTCCCACTTTCAACTTATCATCCGGAGCTTCGTCGCCCCTGCAGGTGGAGGTGCATGCTCCTCTCTCAAGCCATATTTTTTATTAGTAAGAAGAGAGAGATAAAGCGGACCTAATTGTTGAGTCAGACAACCTTAAGGCTTACGGTGGCAAAAGCAATGTATTAATTGAGTCTAAAAAAATTTCACTTTTTATCAATTGAGTTCATCTGACCAATTTTGGCTGGCAATTGCTAACGTGAATATTGATCATCCTACGTGACACGATAGATGCGGGAGTTGAATTTATTTATTTATTTTCCTTTTCTTTCCTCTTTTTCTTGGCCAGCAAGGGTTGGGCAAGGGTTGCCTTGCTTACCCACTGTTGGTGAGAGCCGCTACACCCTCGTCAGCTACTAGTAAGGACCGCGACTCTTTGCAAAGTATCGCGACTCACCCCTGAATCTGGGTGAGGCCCTCGTGGCCGCGGACGATGCTACAATTGTATGGACGAGGCAAGCCTTGCTCATGACCGGAATGGCCTCGGCAGCAGATGAGAAAAGAAAATCTAATAAAAGAAAAAAAATGAAGGAAAAAAGGAAAAAGGAAATAAATGATTCGAAGAATTTTTAAAATATAATTACAAGTTGTCCACATCAATGCTGGCAATGGCACATAGGATGACCGACGTCTACGTCAATGATTTTTCGATCAAAATTAACTAGATTAATTCAATTTACAAAATGTGAAAATATTTGGGACTTAATGCATGAATTGGCAAAAATACAATATATGTTTATATATTGTGATGGGACTATCGAGGAATGTCAACATTTGATGAATATTCTCAATCAATATTGTGATGTCTCGGATAGACAATCAACCTCCAAATATCAGGTATATCTTTCAGCGATGGCTACTCGCAACATTTAAAGGAAGACATGGCTAATTTTTTGAGGGTGCCTATTATTGAGAAGATTGGGAAGTATCTCGGTATCCTGGTAGATTGGGGACATTCTAAAAAGAACATGTTTGCTTGGATTTTGGCTAGAGTGTATATGAAACTTCAAGGTTGGAAGGAGAAATTGCTCTCAAAGGCCGGAAAGGAGATCTTGCTTAAAACTATGGTGCAAGCTTTGCCTCAATCCGCTTTGTCGGTATTTAAAATCCATGTTTCTATCCGTCGAGCTATAGAAAGATCGCTTCCTTTTGGTGGAAACAGAGCAACAACACTAAATTAGGAGTTTACTAGAGGAGGCGGGATGTTTTGAGGACTAGAAAGAATATTGGTGGTTTCGATTTCAAGGATCTTATCAATTTTAATAAAGCAATGCTCAGCAAACAATCTTGGAGGTTGTAGCGAACCCCATTTGGTCTTTGGAGCCAAATTCTACAATGACTCTACTTTCCAACTGGAGATTTCTGGAGAGCACGGAAAGGTTTTCGCCCTTGCGAGGTTGGCAAAGCCTAATTTCGAGAAGAGATGCAATTGCATCGAACGTTAGATGGGTTGTTATATATATATATAATCAAGGTGTCCAGGTCAGCTTGTGCGCATCTCAACTATTCCTCGAGGAAGGCTAGCATAGCAACCCACCGCCATGGCCCCTCACTTAAATCATAAGTGCTCATTTAGAGAATCGAACCTAGGACCAGTGCGCCTAACCACACAATCCGAAGTGCGCCTTAACCAACTGAGCTACCCATGGTGAGTTTAGATGGGTTGTTTGTAATGGAAAAAAGTATTAAAATCAGGGAGGATAGATGGCTTCCTGCAGGTATCCTAGGGGCCTCCTAATTGTGCAGATCTAGTGATGGTTGAGGATCTAATAGACAAAGATGCACAAGCCTGGGACCATCCTAAGTTGGACTCCCTATTCATTCATGAGATTGTGCAGGATATTCTTTCGGTTTCTCTCTGTTCAAGGCCAGCGTATGACAAATTAGTCTGGACTGAATCTAAAGATGGCTCTTATAGTGTTAGAAGTGCCTATAATTCTATACAGTTTGAAACCAAGCTAACAGTAACAAATTTAGCTTCATCTTCATATCAACCCCCTCAAAAGCTTTGGTCTAGAATCTAGAAGTTACGATCCCCTTCAAAGGTCAGATTTTTTTACCTGGAGTGCTTGCCAAAATGCCCTTCTGAGAAAGGAAAACCTATGGAAACGCAAAATTCTACTCGATCCTCTCTGCCCTATCTGTAATCAAGCCCAAGAGACTACAGAATATGTACTTCTGTTATGCGAGTGGACAAAACAGATTTGGTCGGACCCTAGAATCAATATTGTCAATGATCTTCACAACATCACAAGGTTGGATTCATGGATATTTGACGTTCTACCGGTAGTACTCCTCTCCAAACACGAAATATGGTGATGATGGTCCCCCAGCAATTTTGGAAGGCAAGAAATGCTTTGGTGTTCCGAGGGCACAAACCAGCTCCACTCCTGATCATTAATGAGGTCTTAGTGAGCACAGGTATGTCGACTGTAAACTGTTGCAAAATATCCCAGGTTCTCGCTTAGAGGGAAAGAATACAAACCCGCCTAGGGATCAAAACTGCATCAGAAGGAGAAGTCCTGGAAAATCCATGTCGATTCATATGGGGCTGATAGCATATCTGAAGCTTCAATTGCTGGAGTGGTGAGAGATAGCGAAGGCATGCTAATTGATGGTTTTGCGCAAACAATCTGAGTTGATTCTCCTTTCACGGCTGAAACCCTAGCTTTAAAGTAGTGGCTGCATATCTTGCTTCATCAAAGGGAGTGTTCTTATCCATGGGAGTCAAAGTCTTCAAGCACACTGCACATGAAGAGTTTAGAACCCTAGTGGGGGATATTTAGAATAAGCATCACAACACTTCTAGTAGGGAAGTCAATTTCTCGCAAGAAATTGATTTTTCAACTTCTCTTCAAAAGTAGAAGTTGATTTTTCTACTTCTCGATCAAATTGACTTTTGATTAAAGAAATTCATTTGGTAATGATTAAAAAAAATATTCGAAACATTATTAGAAAAATGTTCGATGGTGGCGACGGCGGCGACCAGCGGCGGGATGCGGGCGGATGGCAACCGGTAATGGTGGGCGGCCGACGGAGGTGGTCAGCGGCCGCGATAATGACTTCTAGAGCCGAAGAAGTAAAAAAATTGTACTTCTCGAAATTGGTCAAAAATTTTGTAAGAAGTAGAAAATCAGACCAGAAGTAGAATATTTTACCATAAGTCAATTTTTTTGCCAAACACATTTCTGCTTCAAATAGGATTTTACCAAACGAATCTGGCAAGGAAATGAAAAGGCATAAGTGTTTTCATGCACACCCTTAGTGACAATCTTTCTCTTGTTGAGCTTTTGACCGAACAAGCACATCAAGCTCCTGGCCCATGGCCAATCTCGAATTTACTTCCAGATTGTAGAGATATGTTGGGCCGAATGAAGGGGGTCAGTATTAATTTCTCTTGTCGCGGAGCTAATTTGTGTACAGACTAGGTAGGTAAGATTCACAAATTAGATTATCCTTCGGGGCTTGTTATGTTTGATGTAATTTTGAGTTGTTTCTCAAACTTTTCACGGGATTGAAAATCCTCGTATCTAGTCCAAAAAATAATAATAATAAGCTCTCAATCAGACCATTTTGTATTTATGCAAGTGCTAGGCATTTGATTTTAGCCGACAAGTCATTAAAGCCAAAGCTCAAAACTAGGGTTTTTAATCTCGACAGAACCCGTTTCTTGGCTAAAAAGTGCCATATATATATATATATATTTACACGCGCATATTAAGAATTTCAAGTTTCATATTGTTCTAAGTAAATTAACCCAATAGAGCTTTTAGAATTGACTTTTTGGTCAAATTACTAAAGTTAATTCTTAGTTTCGACCAAAAAAAAAAAACTCTCAGTCAACTTGGGAATAATTAATTTTACAAAAAAATCATAAATTGTCTTTTCCTCAAATTGGGAATTTCTATTTTCAAATGGTCAAAATCAAAATTCATTCATTTACGATTGAAAGTTTCCTTCAGAACGTTATGATTCATGCCAATTTGCTTCAATTGAGTCCAATTAAGTGCATGAACACGAATCCAATGTCAATTTTGGCAACTTCATCAACGTTCTACTAGTACCTAATTTGAGAAGGGTTTAATCCAATTGACCCACCCAAATGGGCTTGACCCATACTAGATTAGTATCCAATTTGAATAATTGAGGTCCAATTTGATCAATCGAGTATTATTAAAATTTGGTGACATGATTGATAGGGTAATTCTGATAGAAATTGGAGAAAGTAATACATCATTTAACAATACGATCAAACCAAATCAGCACGAGTTGAACCAGATTGATTTATTTGAATTCAATTTCACTCAAATCATTACAATAACCCTTAATTTAGCTCAACTGGACGAAATTAGGAAAAATGGGGCACAAATTGGGCAAATCAGGGGTTCGAACCAACCCGGCTCGATCGGGTCAACCCAATCACATTTTTAGGCCAATCTGAGCCGTCCGACCAGCACAAGCCAAGGCTCGCGCCGCACCTAACCGTCCATCACACTCCAAAATTACCAATTTGCCACTTTGAGGAATTACCAAAATGCCCAATCCCTAGTCGCCACTCATCAGTCCATGCTAAGATACAATCCAAGCCATCCAATTGCCATTTGATCTTGGCCATCCATGATGCCAAGTAACCAATCCTTGTGACGCAAATGCACTCCAATGAGAGTCGTCCCTAGCCATTAAGCAAGCAATATAGACTCTTGGGTTAATTCAAGGAATATATTTGGAGATTCAAGATTACATAGTCTCATATTTCCCTCCAAAACCGTAGAACACTTCACATTTCAGAAAATAGAGAATAAAAGAATTATTGAAACCTATCAAAAATTTAATTATTAAAATATGAATTTTTTTAATTACAAAAAATTGTCCACGTTCATGCTGGCCGTACATGTAGGATAGTCCGGTCCACGTCAAAAATTTTCGACAAAAGAACGACACAAAAATCAAATCAAAATTTTCATACCAAAAGGGGAAAACTATTTTTCAATTTATTTTCAAGTTTCAGCCAAATGCCCAAAAATATCGCCATTTTCCTGAAAAATGACTTCCCGAAAATTATTTTTCAAAAATCACATATTTTTCGAGAAACAAAGAGTCTTAGTGTGGCTTTTGCTTCTATGGGATGCCAACTCAGTAAAAATTGAACCAAAATAATAAAAAGGAAATGCTAAAACGGCCTCAAATTGAAGTCATCCAAATAATCTTCATTTTTTACAATAGGTCGCGCTTTTTTCACTCCCAATTTGACATAGGCACTCTCTTCCATAGTGTACTAAACATATTACCCCTTGCTTTTTCCTTCTTTAGAATTATGTATCCGCAAATACTCAAATTTAGGGCCCATTTAGTATTTATTTTATTTGTTTCTTCTTTTTCTTTCACTTCCCTTTTTTCTTCTTGTTGGTTTTGTTGATTAGGGACTCTCGAATTTGAGGATGATGCCGCGGATCAACAACGAGAAAAAAATCAACCAATGTGATAAAAGGATTGTATTGGTTCCAGAACATATTGCTCTTGAATTATCCAATGATTATCGAAGATAAGAAGTCTTGTTCTTAATGTGAACGAGACTGTTCCTAGAATGATTTCGTTGATTTATTCTGTGATGCTTTCGTGATTTGTTGTTCTTGTTCTATATGAGTAAACTCAAAGAGCTTATCAAGGTAATCAAATTCTCTCTTTGATCGTACTATTTAGTGCAGCTATTAATTTCTTGCAGATTCAAGCAACGATATATTCAACTGAATTCATAAGCATTTGTAACAAAAATAGCTTCTCATTTGCAATCTAAAGATTGTAAGTGGGTTTCTTATATCACTCCAATCGAGTAATTATGAAAGTCATCAAGGTATTTTAATTTCAAAGGGGTTTCATCATTCATCCAATTCTTAATTGTTGGACATGAAATGAGTAGAACTGCTTCAACAACTACTCCACAGATTCTCCTCCTTCATGGAATTGACTGTACATGTACTTAATATATGCACTCGTGAAAGCTTCCTCCGTTATTTTTTAAAATTGAATGACTGCAACAATTTCTCATCTCGATCATAACAAGCATACTACAGAAAGAAGAAGAAGAAGAAGAAGAAGAAGTAATAGTAGACATGACAGACCAAAAAGTAATGGTGAGCGGTTTTAGGGTTGATCTAGGTTCCTCTTAAAATCTATCGGCTGGTATGCATAGAGGTCTCAAAGGAGGAAATGAAGAAGTATGCGATATGCTTCAACACAAGTGAGAACAAGAAGGAAAGTAGAAAAAAAAAAGAAACAAAAAAAAAACCCCCAAAATAGGCCGCACATCATGGGGCAACAAAGTTAGCACACTGTGAAAGAGAGTGTTTAAGTCATGTACAAGTGGAAATAGCATCGCCCACATTCACTCCCCTCATTCCCCTCTCCCTCCTCTACCCTTCTCTCCCACTTACACCGTCGTTTCTGTTATCTCCAGCAAAGTTTGGTTCTTGTGTGGCACACCCCTTGCATTCACTTTTGGTTTGTGTGAGTGGTGCTTTTATCTCTTTCGAATTCCAAAATATCATGGCCCAATACCCAAAGAAACATCGAACATTAGCATTTCTGCTATTTATATCCATTTTTTGCTTCATAAAAAAATTTCATCTTTTAGTTGACACCTAAATTTTGACTTTAGAAAATTATTTATTTAAGCACAAAATGAGAGTTAGACATAATTTTCACCAAAAAATAAATCATTGTGCATTGCATATTTATTTTTTGTTGGTCATGTCCTTTCCAATTAGGGTCAGAAATAAGTCAATTGTACCTACTTTGACAGGTGGCCAGACCGAACTCAATCCAGAACTTTCGCCTATGTCAAGAAGGGGTGCCAAATGGATGAATTCTGCTTATTTTAGTCATTAAGGCTTTTTAATAAAATGTCCATTATTTAACAGCCTTTTATATGAGCCTGAGAATGACAGACGACCCCATTTATTAGAAAATTCGACTAAAGCCTTGTCCAATGGATAACCGAATTTCCATGGTGGTTTGGACCTCAATTCGAATTCAATTCAGCACATTTTGTTCATGAAGGTCCATAATTAATTACCCACTTAATTAGAGCTCGATCTAGGCTAAGACTGCACCTCAAGCCCGCAAGCAAGGCCTAATTCGGGTATCATCAACATTACACTCACTTGGCCAAATTTTAAGGGGTATAAGATGTCAACTTCCAATTTGACTCGAAGAGTAAGAAAAGATATACATTATTCTTTTAATATTCATTCTACAAGATATTCATCAAATATTTAGATACAGAATATGAATATTGAATGCTGCGTTGTTGTCCATCAAGTTAGACGATGCATCTATAAATACAAGACTTGAACGAAGGCTTGAAGGGGTCGGCAATCCTGAGAAATTTCGGCACTTTTATATATACACAGAATTCTTTGAGGATTTCGTGAGAGAGGAAATTAGCTGGAGTTCCACCCCATTGGCAATTTGGAGCATTTCCCGGTAATTGATCGTGCTTCATTGTCCATACTCTGATCAACTCGCACTTGGTACCTTAGCATTCGACGATCTATCAATAGCCACTGAAGGCGAGTCGATCCTACGAACTGATTTTCCTGTCCAAGCGAGGGAAATTGCCACTGCACTTACCATTCTGTTCAGCCTGAGACTTGCTGCTGTTCGCCTCGGTCTAATCACAAATTAAGGTCGATCAGCCCTGATTTAGCATTATTTGAAGATCTAACGCCTTTGTTATCAGTGCTAGATCTCCCGAAAAGATTGGTGACAAATCGAGCTCAAATAAGCGCATTCTTGGACGAGTTTTCCAGATTGCACGTGTGTTGGAAATTCTGTTTAGAAAAGGTAAATTCCTCAAACATTTGGTCATAAATCTGCGCTAGTTTGATTGGAAATTTGCGTTGATCTTCTTGCATCTCTTCGAACATGTTTGATTGGTGATCAAAGGTAGGAATTTAAACCCTTCTTCTTCTTCTTTTTTATCAAATCCAGTGCTCGAATCGAAAAGTCATGCATATACCCTTGAGACTGAGCTCATTATCTATAATCGTCAATCAAAATTGAATCAATTTCAGATGAGGAAAGATAGATCCCAATCTTATATTTTCGGCCATCCCTCTTGGACTTCGAGATTTCAAATTTAATTGACTCATCTTTATTTTGTTTTTGTGACATGTTTGGTTATTACAAAGTTTGCACAATTTTAAACAAAAATGTCTATGACATATGCTCCCATCGTGCCTACACCCGTAGAAAAAAGTTAAATCACATGCCTTAGCCATGATCTCATGGAATGAGATAGTGATTTAGTATTGAACTTAGTGTTTTCCTTTAGTGAAATGAATGTTGTTATTTTATACAATTGTCCGCATACTGGCTCGAATCCTCGATGATGTAGCGGATAAAATCTCGCTTTAGCCCATATCTGGGAATGAGAGGATTTATCGAAAATTTGGAATATCAAGGTATTTCATAGGCATTTTTATTTAATTATGTTCAAATCTTTTGATTGCTTTTGATTTCTTAATTTGAGAATAACCCCCAAAAAAATTATATCATTTTCGTGCATCACATTTTTTCTAAATAAAAAAATCAATCAGATCAATTCATATTAATCAAATGAAAAGGAATCTTTCACGAAATCGGTAATGAAAGGGCATTTATTTATTTTCTAAATTAATGTAAGCAAATCCCCGAATTCATTTTTCATTCGTAGAAATAAGATATTTTCCATCGATATCTTATTAAAGTTTCTAATCAACCTTCCATAAATGGTTAATGGCAGCTTCGATTAATTTTTTGTGTGTGTGAATAAATATAAGATACGATTTGGTAGGACTTGGGGGAGTTCGAATAATGTTATTTAATTTAATTAACCTGATAATTCGTTAGCCTGATTTTTTAGGTCGCGACACTTTTATTCTAATTCTACCACAAACTTCTATTTTTTATCACAATTCTGTCGGCCTAGTACAATAAAACTCTTAACTTTAGCATATGTTCCAATTATATTACTTTTTTTTGTCTCATATAAAAAAAATTTAACTTTTACTTTTGTCCCAATTCTATGTCCATAACCATCATTAATTAATCATGCACAACATTTCCACGTCGTTAATAAATTGCACCTCAGTAAAGCTAACATGAAAAAATTCTCGAATTTCTCGTTTGCTTCCTTATATATTGCCGAGAGATACGGAATCACTCAAGACAACGTGTTTCGTATTATATTCGACACTTAACAGTAGGGGTGAGCAGTTCTAGGTTCCGGGTAGGTTCCACCTAGAACCTGGAACCTACCCTCGAGTACAGGTTCCTCATTTTTCGGAAGTTGAAACTTATCATGTGTTCTCTGGAACCTGGAACCTACCCGACCATAGGTTTTGGATCCGGTTCCAGAGTACCCTAGAACCTGTCAAGACGCGAGAAAATACTTTTTTTTTTAAATATGAATATGCAAGTTCAAATGTGAAGTAATAACTTTTTATACTATAACACATTTTATTATCTGTTGTCTTTATCTGTCAGTGTTGCTCACATCCTATGGACTTGAAAGAGCCACATTAAGATTGTTTCCCACAGATAAGTCCTTTTCTTGCATGTTACTGCAATCTAGTGGTTTACATAAACCAAAATCTGATAGTTTCATTTGACCATTTCTATCAAGCAGCAAGTTGTCAGGCTTGATATCTCTACAACATAAAATGGCAAGATGCATCATTAGTCATTTCAATGAATTGTAAGGGAAACAACTATAGGAAATAGAAGTAGATAATTAACTATTAACAATGCACAATTGAGGAAAGTTCAAACACTGATATAGAAAATTATAAATTTTGTTTTATAACATATACGGTTCTGGTTCCGGGTAGGTTCCATAAGGGAACCGGGAACCGAAATCGGAACCCACTTAGTTCCTCAAAATGAGGAACCGGACTCGGAAACATCGGAACCGGGAACCGAATCGGAACCCACCGTTCGGTTCTCTAGTTCCCGGGTAGAACCGAGAACCATGTTCACCCCTACTTAACAGCCTAAAGAACGTTACACATGAAGATATTTGGACAAATGATCTAAAATTTCTCTGTCCCTAAAACCTACTATTTCTAAAATTCGGAGATTCATTGATAAGTTTGGAGAGAAAATTCAAGCCACGTAGGATTAACTAACAATGATTATAAACGGAAGGCTAACAGTGATAGAATTGAAATAAAAATAAAAGTTAGGTTTTTTGTGAAACAAAATTTTTTTTTGAATATAATTAAGACAGATGCTAAAGTTTGAAGGTTTTTTTTTCGTATTAAAACGGTAGAATTGTGATAAAAGTAAAAATTGAGGATTTTTTATGAGATAAAAAAACTTTGGATGTATCGTCACGAATGCTAATATTGGAGTTTTTTGGGTATGAAGCCAAAATATCATATCTTGAAAATTTAGCATCTATTATGATATAAGATACATGTGGCATGGAATGGTATTTGAAAAGAAAGTGAAAGTATTTGTAGCATTTCTTTATTAAAATTCAGATCGGATATTGAGGGATTCGCTAAAAAGATAAAATTTTGAGTTACGTTTCACGCGATTTATGCCATAGGTTTCCCCAATCCTTGCTCGGTACAATAGAAAAGTGAATGAATTAAAAAGAACGAAGAAATATGGAAATTACGGTACCCTTAAGTAAAAAAAAAAAATTATTCATCTCCTCTCTAAAGAGAGGTTGATGACCTAACATTTGACCACTCTTAGGTTTTCATTAGTTGCAAACCCAACAAACAACTTCAGCTCGTAAAGGCCAAGAAGAGGGGACCTGCCTCTTGCTTTTTACCCTTTCTTTCTTTGAAGAATAGCGTTGCTTCTCGTGCGTTAAGCCAGGTAGGAAACTGACAAAGAAAGAAACTGTCTCATCTAGATAAAACAATCTTTATCTAGGGAAGCCTTCGTGGAGTAAAATGGGTGATCAAAAGATCGAATTACTAGGTGTAGATGAATAGGCTAGGTCTACTTCATATAGGTATGAATTTCTTGGAATGTAGATAGAGCAAAAGAGGGAAGAGCTTCTCCCAATTATGTCTAGCAGTTAAATTGGAGGTTAGTGACCTCGGCATAGGCAATTCAATCAATAGTCCCAAAGCTTCTTCCAAAGGTTTTACTTCGCTTTGCACGGCCCACCAACTGTATTTGAAATTTCGGACTCGATTGGAATTCTTGATAATCCCCTCGAATATAACTCTAGATGGTTCATTAAAATGCCTACCCAAGCTCTTTGAAAGATTCTATCTCATGTTTATCAAAAACTTATGGAGCATGAAGAAGACAAACGAGAGACAAAGCAAGAGCACCTTTCACAAGGGCAGAAGTTTGAGAGGCTAAGATGAAGCCCCCTCCACCACGCCGACCTTCGAGAGGAGCTGACCGAAGCGACTTTTCCTTGAGAGCCGAGGGCTCCTAGTGCTAAGTTTTTGATAAACATGAGCATTGTGATTTGGGTTGCCTTATACCTTTAAAGCTTTGTGAAGTTTGTTTTATGGTTCCTTTTTTAAATGGATTGAAAATAAGAAATGCCCTATGGAAGTATTACATGATTTCACTCGTGAGCTCCATTTTAAAAGTGAGTTGCAATGGTTCTGGGTTTCGGCATTTATAATACTTTAAGAATATACATTTATTAAAGTTCATTCTCTAATTTTGCATGTTTTTGGAGTAATAGTAGCGACAATCATATTGAAATAGTATATACGAAATGAAAAATAATGAAAAAAAGTATCACGTTACAACAATATGAACAGATGTATATTAAATTGAATTGTCGTACGTATAAATTCACCATTGATTACTTTTTATTTATCATTTGACACGATTACTTACTCACCACCTTTTAAGGAATTTCCATTCATTAGTTAAACATACATTATAATAATGTATTCTATTACATGTGTGTTATCCAAAAAGGGAATTAGTTTTACTATCTATATTGTAGCATATTGATGTTTTTATAACTAGTTATACTTATCTTTATTTCTATTACATCTTATATTACTCCTCTAAGACACAACCTTATCTCGACTACGTCGGGTTGCACGCAATAAAGTCAATTTTTTTATCCTAAAGTTATATAGACATGGGTACTTGTATTTTTCCACAGCATTTTCTCTTTATTGTATTTTTTAAATATGGTTAATATCACCAAAAATCTCAAAGTGAAAAACTCGTGATAAATTTACCCAAACCGGTACACCAGTGATAAATTTATCCTAAACTGATACAGTTGTGACTAATTTACTCTCCATTAGTTTCAATTAAATTTTACCGTTAAATTTCTGAGTTGATAATAGAGGATAATTGTCAGGTGTATACGCTACCCTCTAAATGTTATAGGTACATCAATTTGAAGTTTTTTTTACTCGATTTAATAGAAATTAACAGAGGTAAATTTATTACATGTGTACTAATTTGAGATTTTTTACCATAAAAAAATTAGTTTTTTAGAGTTTTTAGTGGAAAAAAATAGTTTGGATTAAATTTATCATAAGTGTATCAATTTGAAATTTTTTTCGGTAAAAAGCATAATTTGAGATAAATTTATTATATCAGTTTGAGGTTTTTGACGGTATGATCTTTTTTTTTTGCCGTGATTTTTTGAGAATTTGAATTATTTAGGGCGTGTTGAAATTTGAAAGATGATATCGCCTGCAAATGTGACCGTTGCGACCTCTCCTCCCTACTGCTCGAGTTTCTCTCTCTCTCTCCCGTTCGTTCTCTCGCGAGGCCTCTGCAAAATCGTTTTTGAGAAGTATCAGTCTCTCTTTCTTTACTTTTGTATCTTGATCGATTGTTGATAAGCGAACTGCTTTCCCGGTCTGATTTATTTAAGAAACCTATTTTCTTATGGGTAGTGTATGGTTTAGCTCCTCCTCTGATCGTTCATGGATTCGTCGACGGATCCATCTTTCTGTTCATTTTGTTTCACGAACTGCTTCTGGGTTCTGTTATTTGGTGGTGGGTTCTTTACCTGAGAGCAAATTGGTTGTCTGAGGATTTGGTCTAAAGATGATGAACATCGTTCTTGAAAGCCTGTTGAGGCGAAAGATATGAGCTTTTGGCGTTCTCGGGAGGAGACTGGTATGTGCAGAGAGGTGTAATAGTTTGGACAAGTTGGTAGGTTTTTGCAGATTGGGCGAAAATTGTCCTTACATGTCTACTGGATGAGATACGGATTAGATATGCAATTGGTTCTTTCTTGTTCGATCTTCGGGTTAGGATTCTACGTGTTCTGTTAAATAGTTAAACAGGTTAGAATTGAAGAGGAGATGGAATCATGATCGTTTAGTTCATCAATTTAGTAAATTCGGCCTCCCAGGTACTTTGTCATTCTTGTTGTCTCGGCCATCTTTTTTGCCAATCTTATCATTACCTCATGGATTCGATCTTGTAGCTTAGTTCTGTTGATGCAAAGAAACTAATTCCCATTGAATGGTCTTTAGCTCTGTCAAATGTTTGAAGTGGCAGAGATATGATTCATTTGTATTCACCGCTGTTACAGTGTAGCAGTAATTATTTGGATCACTGGATTCTGCTGATGCGGGACATTGCTTTCCTTTTTTTTTTTGGGGGGTAAAAATACCTTGCTTTCTTTTGATGCTGATTACGTCGCTTATTTGATCAGTACATGAAGTGAAATAAGGACATCCACCTGTTTTTTCCCCGCTGCATGTATATTCTTAAATGAACTCTAGATCCTCTCATTTTGATAATCATTCGATTCACATTTATCTCTACATTGTATTTCACTGGGTTACTCACCATGGAACCCCTTTCATCAAAATTTTGCTGTCTGGTCTAACAAACTCTTTACAGTTTCCATCTCTTCTGGTCTACAAGTTGAGTAGCATCTTTTGGGTTTGTCTCTATAGAAAAGGCTCATATGGCATTTTTTCTGTTAGAATGAATAGCTTGTGTGCGCTTGTTCTTTGTTAATGGACAGAATTTTAAAAAACACGTTGACGTTTAATATCTCCTCTCCATTACCTGACCTACTGCTCCATTATATGCAGGGCGGAGTACAACCCTGACCAATACCCGTGGGAAAAATATCTTACTCTACCAGTGTTACGCTCTGGAAATTCGTCATTTGTAAATCGATAAATTCGATAAAGAGGAATGAGATTGAATTTCAATCAACATGAAATTTTGAACCGTAAGGAATTAAGAGACGGATTTTGGACGATTCTCGAAATACCAGTCGGTTAGGATAGGCTTTGCAATTCTGAAGCGCCATGATTTAGGATTGAAATCCTCACGCCGAGCCTAATCCTGATTGAGCCAAGCTTGTAAAAATGCCAAAATTTCCCTCCGTCGGTTGAGCAAAAATCCGTTCAGTCTTGAATTATTGATTTACCATTTTACCCTTGGATATTATACACTACAAGACAAAATATTTGAATTTGACTTGACTTGTGGAACCCTCTGTCAAATCCTACCTAACGGTCAACCCCCAACAACCATTCTCTCTCTCTCTCTCTCTCTCTCTCTCTCTCTCTCTCTCTCTCTCTCTCTCTCTCTCTCTCGCGTCTGTTCCCCCCCCCCCCTCTTTACTATGCTTCGTGGACAACTCCCCCCCTTGGCCGACCGCCTCCTCCTCACCTCCTCTCCTCCTCCGTAAGCGATTGTCGCGCGCCGCCGCCACCGCCAGTCCTCCGCCGCTCCTCAACCGCCCCATTGCTACCAGTCCGGCCGTTGTTCGCTGCCGCAAAGAACAAAACAGAACTGTCGACTGCTTTGCCCTGTTTCAGACCCGAGGAGTCCCAACCGTCGACCGCCACTTTCGTCGACCACCATCCTTCGTTACACTGTCCACCGCCTCCCCTACGACCCTCCTCGACCGCCCTTCACCGCCCGTCACTGCTCGAAACCACCATGAATCACCACAAAAGCTCGAGGCCCGTCGATACTCGATTTTGGACCCGGATTTACTCGAGCCACTCTCCGCCCAACTCCACCGCTTCTGCCGCTCACCACCACCACCAACTACTCCCCTTCGACCCCTTGTCGTCCCCCACACCCACTAGAGTTCGATCGCTGGCCTTGGAACCCCAAGGAGATCCGAATTTCCCTTCCCATATTTTCCCACCGAAAACCACCCGATTTTGTTCGGTGGTCGTTTCGCCGTCTCCGGCCGCCGTCTGCCACCCACAACCGGTCCCAACAGTCGCCTTCAATGGCCTGGTGAGTCCCCCAGCCCTTCTCGGCCTTGCCTTAACCTTCAAGGCCAAGAATCACCCCAAAACAATTCGTTTTTCCCTGTTGCAGCAGCTGGCCGGTTCTGTTTTGGCAGAACCGCCGCCCGCCGAAGCTTTGCCGCCGCTGCTAACCTCTTGCTGGACCTCCACAATGCATCCTAGCAGTTGTGGGGTATGGTCGCCACTCAATTAGCTGATAAACCTAAGTGGTTCGAAGAAAAATCGTGAACCGTCGTCGTCACCAAGCCGAGTTATTATTGTCGTGACCGCCCGAGTTTGATTTGATAGTGAGTTAACCCCTAATCCTAGGTTAGTGCGCTAATTGCGCCTAGGATTAGTTAATCAGTCGATTAAGGTATTAGTTAGATTAATTGTGGTCGATTTAGATAGAAATCGGGTTTATGATAAATGGCCGTGATTAATTGAGTTAGTCGAGTTTAGTTAGATCGTATGTGGCTAGTTGGTTGTTAGATTCAATTGATTGACTGATTGGGCATTGATTGCCGTTGTTTGATCGCGAGCGAGCGTTAGTTCAGAACCGAACGATCGATTGATAATTAAATGAAATTGGGATTAATCAATGTCGTTTGATTAATTGAATTAGTTAATCGATTGTGCTTTGACTGCTTGATTGACTGCAGTTGATTGATTATGATGTGACGTGATTGTGTTTCTGAATGTTTCATCGTCTGTGTCGGGCGCAAGCCTACTGGTGAGGTTATGCATTCATATGACCTGTGTGAACTCAAACTGTATGATTCAACATGAAAACGGCCTTGGGCCGAGTCTTTGAGGACATTTGTATGAGCATCCGGCCTAGATCAAAGATGAAAAAAATGATTGATTGCCGAGTGTCATGTATGGTCATATGATGGGATAATGAGATTCCTGATAAGATTATACCGTGACGATCAGGAAAATACGATTTGTCAGAAGTACGTCATTCTGTGATGTTAGTTTGACGGATGCCGGCTGCAACTTGTGACGGACCGAAGCCCTAGAAGAGATTCCTGGTAGCTCTGCGCCGTGACAATCGGAATCACACGAACTACTAGAAGTAGTCGCCGAAAGTAAGGGACGATGTCTGGCGTCGCCAGAAGAGTACCAACTAACTAGTGTACTAGGCGCCAACTGACCGGTGTGCAAGGCTAACATGCCCATATTCTTGGGCTGACATGCCTTGAGATGACATGCCTTATCTCATTAATAAAATGGACTACGTGTGACGTCATGTATGTCGAATGATGTGATGCTTGCCTTGATTGGATTATTTGACTGTCATGTCGTGTCTGCACCACATTTTGTGTGACTTCCTAGAGGGTAAATTGCATGTGGTTGGATATCTGTTTTGATTGACATGCCATGTCTGCTTGTTATGATATCTTGGGTGAATCATCGTTCTAGCCGAGCTTAGGTGTTGACTTCACTAAGATTTATTTCTCACCCCGTCATGGGATAACTTTTCAGGTCACAAGTGATGGAGTTTCGTGGATACCGAGGCGTGACCCTTTTGGAGTAAATATGGAGTTAACCCTATCGACCATTATCTCTTTTGAGGTCCTAGAGAGCCGCCCCGAAGAATGGGGTTATATGCTGTTAGCTTTATAGGGTTAATTAGTATCTGCTTTGCATAATGATTACAGTTGTCTTTTGTGAATTTGATTGAATGAATGTTCCTGTTGATTTATCCAGTGCTGATCTTGTTGTCTAGAAGTTTGGCACGTTCCGCATGCGCATTTCGGTTATAGGTCAATAGCGAGCCTGTGATGCTATCATTCGTAACATAAGGGTGTCTAGATAGGGATGTCGCGTACTCGAAGATCGGAGTGTGATATCCCTGCCTAAGGTGGAATCAGAGTAAGGTCTGCCTGATCCATCTAATCATTAGCCTAGAGTAATAATGAGCGATGAGAAATGTGATAGTTAGTAGGACCTTTGACGTTGTGCATGTTATTGCTACTTCTGTCTTAAGTAGTTGGGTTGCCTTCTGACCGCATTTTGCCATGGGGTGAGCAGGATTCCGTAACTCATCTGTGCAATGAGCGGACGCGGCAGAAGAGCACCCTGAAGGAGGCATGTCAGGCCAGTCGAAGAGATTGCAGCTGATGAAAGGGCACCCCGTGCTGCTGAGCTTGCTGGGCAAGAGCCGACCGTGGCTGATGTTTTCAAGCGCTGAGAGCACTATGAGATAGTTTGGACTAGCAAGAAAGGAATCAAGGTGCTCCTGCTATTGTTGCTGCTGTTCAGGCACCCCGAGGAAATCCCGTGGTTGGAAACACGAATAGAGATCGACCGATACAAAAGCTGGTGGAACAGTTTCTCAAGCTAATGTCGTCGAAATTTGTCGGAGATAGAGATCCCGAGAAAGCTGCCTCGAGGATCAAGCAGCTGGAGAAAGTATTTGAGGTGCTGAAGTGTACCGAAGAGGACAAGGTCACCTTGGCCATCTTCAACTAAAAGGGCATGTAAGAACTTGGTGGGATGCATCCAAGGGAAGAGTCTTTCCCGACGGGACCGTTCCGAGATGGATTGCGTTCGCAGAAGCCTTTAATGGCAAGTATTTCTTGGATTGTGCTAAAGAACAGAAATTCAATGAGTTCATGCGTCTGCATCAGGATCAAATAACTGTGGATCAATACGAGGTGAAATTCGTTGAATTGTCGCTGTATGCCCCGAGGATAATTAAAGACCCGTTATACAAAGCTAAGAGATTCCGAGACGGATTGAAGCCAGAGATAAAGGATATCTTGTGCCTTTCAACTTAAAGGACTACAAAGACATTTATGAGAGAGCTCAATTGATCGAGCAGAGTTTGAAGGAAAAAGATGCTGCCAGTGGATCGCGGTTTACGACCTATAACAAGAAGTACACTTGGAAAGGCAAGAAGTGGATGATGGGTGGTAAACACCACATTCCACCAAACCGAAAGGGGCGATCAGCAAACCTGTGCATGGTTAGGATGACATGTGCCGCCTATGCCGTCAGAAGCATGGTTCTGTTCCGTGTCCATATGGCGATGGATCTTATTTTGGTTGTGGCCAGAAGGTCAACGAGTGAGGGATTGCCTGCAAAGACAACAATTCGGGCCTCAGGAGGCCAAGCTGGAGGAAACATGCCACAAAACTTTTAGAACTGACCACCGGCGCAAGGATGAATGTTTGCTGTCACTCGAGAAGAGGCGAAGGATTCGCTGATCGTTACAGGTACGATCTTCTTGCATAATCAAGTAGCTTATGCCTTGTTTGATATGGGTGCCACGCATTCATTTGTTGCCAATCAATTTGCTAAGCTGTCTGGAGTGAATTTGGTGCCATTAGATGTTGTTTTCAAGGTGTTTACACCTTTGAAGGATAGTGTGATAGCTGCAGTAGGCTGTCCTGATTGTAAACTTGTCGTAGATGGCCATGAAAGTAATATAGATCTGATTGTGCTAGGATGTACGATTTTGATCTGATTGTGGGAATGGATTGACTGACAAAGCAAAGGGGCACAATGGACTGCTATCGTAAAACAATACAGTTTAACCTGCTAAATGAGGTTAGTTATGAGTTTGTGGGTAATCGAGGAGGAACCTCGACTATAGTGATCTCATCGTTGGAGGTGACCCGTCTATTGGAAAAAGAATGCTAAGGTTATTTGGCTACTGTGGTTGACATGTCTGTTGGGGAACTTAAGTTGGAAGATATTGATGTTGTATGTGAGTTCCCAGATGTCTTTCCTCAGGAGTTACCTAGCTTGCCACTAAAAAGGAAATTGAATTTGTGATAGAGTTAGCTCTTGGGACGGAGCCGATCTCTAAGGCACCGTATAGGATGGCGTTGTCGGAACTGAAAGAACTCGAGGTTCAGATGCAAGAGTTGTTGGATAAAGGGTTTATTCGCCCTAGTGCATCATCTCGGGGAGAGCCTGTATTGTTTGTGAGGAAAAATGATGAATCGTTGTGGTTGTACATCGACTATACGCAGCTGAATCAAGTAACGATCAAGAATAAGTACCCACTGCCGAGGATTGACGATCTATTTGATCAGTTGCAAGGGGCATCGATATTTTCAAAGATTGATCTATGGACGGGTTATCATCAATTGAGGATCAGGAAAGAGGATATATCGAAAATGGCATTCAGGACGCGTTATAGACATTATGAATTCACCGTGATGCCGTTTGGTCTGACGAATGCTCCTGCCGCTTTTATGGACCAGATGAATAGAGTATTCAAGGAATTCCTGGATCACTTTGTGATAGTGTTCATAGATGACATTCTGGTATACTCGAAGAGTCCAGTGGATCACGAACAACACTTGAGGATTGTGTTAAAAACTCTTAGAATGCATCAGCTATATGCCAAGTTCAATAATTGCGAGTTTTGGCGAGCTCGTGTGGCTTTCCTAGGACATGTGGCTTCTGGTGAAGGTATTGCCGTGGATCTGTCCAAGATTGAAGCCATTGGCCGAGACCGACGACAGTGACTGAGATCAGAAGTTCATTGGGTTTGGCAGGTTATTATAGACGATTCGTGGAGAAATTCTCAGCTATAGCCTCGCTTTTAACTAAGCTGTTGAAGAAGGACACAAAGTTTGAATGGACAGACAAGTCCGAGCGTAGTTTTCAAGAGCTTAAACAGAGGCTGACTATTGCTCTTGTTCTGACAATTCCGTCTGGTCTTGGAGGATTCGAGATCTATAGTGATGCTTCGCTTAGAGGACTTGGTTGTGTCTTGATGCAGTATGGAAGGGTAGCAACATATGCTTCTCGTCAGTTGAGGCCGCATGAGTCGAATTATTCAACGCATAACCTGAAACTAGCTATTGTCGTGTTTGCTTTGAAAATCTGGAGGCATTACCTGATTGGAGAAAGTTTTCAAGTATATACCGATCACCAAAGCCTGAAGTATATGTTCTCTCAAAAGGAGTTGAACATGAGAAAATTGGACTCTAGAGACAAAACTAGTATCTGTGTGAGATATTGAAAGCGCTCGAAATTGTAGGTGTTATAGGTGAGCCAGAAAGTAGAAGTGTAACTGAATATGAATCATAAGATGTCATATTCTTAGTAAATGAATTTTCACAAAAGGGCAAGATAGGTGAAAATTATTCTCCGTTCTAATCTTGGAGAGTGATAATAATTTTACTAGTGCATCACATCCAAGTAGGAGCAATGTGAGAAGTGGGTAATTTGTTTCGAGCTAGTCTCAATGGTCATCACTTGATGTGAGGAAGATGTCGTCGTTGTCTAATCCGAGCAGGAGTGTAATGGAGCATAATGTCCTAAGTGTACAATCTCCAATTTGGCGAATAAGTTGCAAAAGCTTTCTCCGTCGACTTGTCGATGTTTAGACATTGAAAGTAAAGCTTTCATGGTAGCTCCACAAGAAGATAATGAACTAAGGAATATAGATAGGCCTCCGACTTGCATTGATAACGAAAGTAGATACAAGTAATAGAAGAAGAAATGGAGTCAACAAGATCAAATCAAGTTTGAAAAGTAGTTGATCTTTCGAAAGGATGCAAAGCTATTGGGAATAAGCTAGTTCTCAAAATAAAGCGCAAACTAAATGGCTCGATTGGGAGATATAAAACTCGCCTTGTAGTGAAATGGTATAGCCAATTCAACTTATTTTTTGCAATCATGATTAGTATGGAACTTGAATTACATCAAATGGATGTAAAGACTGCGATTCTCAATGGAGAAATAAAAGAAAAGATTTACATCAAACAACTCGCTGAGTTGTTACAGTAGGTCAAAAGCAAAAAGTATGTTGATTTTTTATATCGATATATAGCCTCAAGTAGTCTTCGAGATAATGCATATATACTTTTTCGTAATGTAGTAGTGGCATATGATTATGCAGTGATTAATGAGGATCATTACATATATATCAAAAGATCCAGATATGAATATGTGATCTTATCATTATATGTTGATGATATACTAATTACTAAGAGTAATATGGAATTTGTTAATACAGTCAAGCATTGGTTATGTTCTAATTTTGGAATAAAAAGATATCGGTGAAGCACTTTGGATTGCCGTTCAGATCAAGCACTTGATATTTGTAATGTTGTAAGGATGGTAAATATGTATCAATACAATCTAAGTCAAGCACTTTGGATTGCCGTTTAGGTATCTGGTCGAGTTTTTTGCTAAGTTATTAGGATAATGATCTGCACTTTGAAAGCTATATTGATGTTGACTGAGAAAGAGGTTTAGATGAGACAAATTCAACCTCTAGATTTGCGTTCTTACTTAGCAATGACGCCATATGATGAAGTAGTAAGAAGCAAAAACATATAGCATTATCCACGATAGAGACTGATCTCAAGGTATTATCAACAGTAGTACAAGGAAATGTTTGGCTTAAGAGATGTTTGAGTCACTGAAGTATTGCTAAAAATGTTACAAGTCCAATTATTGATTAATTGTAATAGCCAAGTAGCGAAAGCTTACAATGTGGATCCACTGCAAGACCAAACAAATAGATCGGTGTATTTTTTTTTTTTGTGAAAGACAAGTTTGTACAAAAAGATGTGAACATACAATACATATCTACGCATAGAATGATAGCAAATTCTATGACAAAATCAATTCATATGTTTTAATTAGCAATATGTTGACAAAGGGATCATCACCCTAAATTGAAATCTTTGGATGCACGTAGAAGTAGGAATACTAGATATTTATATTTCTCAAAGTTCACAGCTAATGGTGTTTGTTATCACTATTGATGCCTATGAATTTGTATGACATTTATGCCTATTAATGCTTAGTGCGTTATGTTGGGAAGGTCTGTCGGATAGATGGAAATTAGCCCACTCACACGGATAATCACCTCTATTTACTACGTGATAAACATAGATGAAATAATTTTAAGCTCATTATCTGAGTGATAATTGAGGACTCAAGCTTAAAGTATGAATGTCGCCTTGACAGAGTGTTAAGATGAGGTCATAATATTTATTATATCCAAAAGTGAAATAACCTCACATATTTCACTTTAGGTGTCTTTAATGCCAAATATGAGTTCTGGTGGATTCAATTGAAGAGAGTATATTTATGAACTCAAGTTAGACATTGAGTATGCCTGAGTTATCATATATACGGTATCAAAAGGAAAGACAAAAATTCCATAGAAAATGAGAGAATATCGTAATACAACTTCATATTATGTATACATGAATCGATCAAGAAGAATTGGCAAGAGTATTGATCTCAACTCTACAGCCGTGTGAGACTCTTGAGGATAAGAGTTCCTCAATTTAGTTTCCTTACGACTTTTACTTATTCTCAAGATTTTTTTTCAGTGTTCGCTATCTTAGAATGTTACCAATGATCATGAGATTGATTCGATCTAATGGGACATTTCTAGAAAAGTGAGCTGAACTGAGATTGAAAAGTTCAAAGGAATAGAAAGATCAATTTATTTTTGGTGTCACATTCAATCTTTGGGTTCAAAAGTCGATTAATTATGATTATTTGAGTTTAATCGTGATTGTGAATACAATGTTTTGTATTTGAGCGCTCAAATAGATCAAGAGAGATACTATGTAAATGTGACCGATTGATCTAAGGTATTGTATATTGAATCTACTTTGAGTTAAATTGTCATTATGAGCTGCTATATACTTCCAACGGATGTATGGCAATGAGCTCTCGTAGTATGCTGGTCGCACAAATTATTTGTTTATATGAACTTTGCAGAAAATAGAGAGTTATGTTGAACCCTTTGTGGGTGAATGAGATTTATTAACCTTTCGTGGGTAAATGAGAGTCATGGATAGCCCACAATGGGCGAATGGGAGATATTGGATTTTAAGGGGTGTATGGAAATTACCGTGGTCTACACTACTGGTCGATCGCCTTTTGAAGTTGTGTACGGAGTTAATTCGCTTACACCAATGGATTCAATTCCTATTCTATCCAACTCGCAAGTCAGTTTTGATGGCAATGAAAGAGCTCAATCAATGAAAAAGCTTATGAGCATGTTTGATGCAAGATTGAGAGGGCCAACCATATAAGAAGCAAGCTAATTGGCATAGAAAGTAGGGTCATTTTCAACCAAGTGATATTATGTGGATTCTTCTAAGAAAGGAAAGATTTCCATTCAAACAAAAAATAAGCTGATGCCGAGAGCCGATGGTACATTTAAAGTTCAAGAGAGAATTAATTATAATGCGTATAAAATAGAAGTTCTTAGAGAGTTTAGAGTTTCAGCAATTTTTAATGTAGATATCTATATCCTTACTTGGAGGATGAAGGCCTAGATTTGATGTCGAATCACAAACAACCCATGAAGAATGATGTGGTAGCATTCAATTATGTTATCAATGATACACTCGGCATTAATGAGCAATCCTTGATTCCATTCACAAGTTCTATGCAATCATTATTCATTTGGACCAAGGTTGATTTTCGTCACAACTTGCTTCGGTGGATCGTGTCTACATGAAGATTATCGACTAGGATTGTCGATAACAAAGTTTCGATTCTTTTCTTTCCAATAAGATAATCGATTCACCAGATTGATTGCGCTGATTCCATGGTGATTCATCAAATTAATTGCTAACCAGATTGATTGAAGATTCAAGGGCATATTCAAAGTATGATTGATTATTGGTTCAATGGCATATTCAAAATGTGATTCATTGCTGATTTCAAGTAATATCTTTTTAATTAATTGCTGATTGATGGCAAATCAAACACATATTAATGGGAGTCTGATTATAGTTATTTCCTTTTATATTAATAGATCTTTTAAGGTTGTTATTAACTGTACAAGGCTAATGGAAGAAATTATTATATTTTTTTCTTTGTCCTAGTCCTTCTACTAATTGAGAAGTCTTACTCAATTGTAAGAACATATTTGATAAATAAACGAGAATTCCTCTCTTAAGTTGAATTCACTTTATATCGGTTTCTTTAGCCTTGAAATTATATTCTTCCTCGGTAGTGAACCAAAAGCCCTTTAGCTTTTGTGGTTATTTTGATTCTTGGCTAGTGGAATGTCCTTTTATGCCTTGATTTGATCATAATCTGTTCTTATTTTGCGTTTTTCCTTCGATATCCATCCCATAAACTTTGATTGATCCATTATTCATTGCAAAAATCACTCAACACGCATTCGCCTGCCTCACGCATGCATCAAGTATGATTTGTAATTTGATTATGCATCTTAACTTATGTTGAAAAGAAACACGTTCTTCAATGATACGCTCCAGTTTTTTTTTTTTTTTGAATGGTTAACCAGAATGATAATGAGAAAGTTTGTGTATAACCATATTTACCCTTTTATACAGTGCACACATAAAGCTTTGGTCCAATACAAAATTATATTTTCCATGAAGGTCATATTTTTCTCCCTTTAGCATGATCAACCAACATAGAAAATACAAAATTTTCATTAGTAATGATCGGATATTCTTGTAAAAACGAACTTTTTCTCGTTTAATCAGTCAAGTTTAATGTTAGAATATTCAAGTACAAAAAAATCACGCATTCATCTAATGACTTAAACTTACATTATTTTTACATTTGGAGTGGCTTTTCCCTTTTTTTCTTGTTTTTTTAACAGTCCTCATAGTTAAATAGTTATTTCCTGGAAGTAGCGGCGATGCTCCAAAATGCATAGCTATTAGCTATCCACTTGTAAAATCACACTTAGTTTCTTTATGCACTTTTATTTTAATAACAATTAATACGACTTAGAGTGATTTTTCTATAAATCGAAAGAACATGTTTCATTTCTCCCAATTAAGTTACTGTCTGAAGCAAGCTACTTTAAAAAAATTTCAAAAACAGATAAATATTTACATTATCACGCATATTTTGTTAATGTTTTTCAAATTTTAATAAAGTATTTAAATTTTTTACAGAAAGGTGAATAAGTAACTTTTTCTTACGAAAAGGGTAATAGACGGATACCCCGAATTGAATATTTTGGAATAACCGTGTTTCTTACTTATTTTCTTCAAAAGGAAAATGAAGAAATGAAGAAAGGGTCGGAGTGGGGTTTTGTGAGCAGAGCCATAAACCCCAACGTCGCCGCCGATGATGTTCCGATGGCACCCTCGATCGACGCTGCTCCGCCGCATTCTCACCGAGAAACACCTTCTTCCTCTCTCTTCCCACAGTCGTCAAGGTTCTCTCTCTCTCTCTCTCTCTCTCTCTCCATCTTCTCCGTCTCAGATTTTCGTCTCTGTGCAGTTAGTCCATTTGAGGTCTCAGCTCCTCCACTTCACGCCCCCTTCTCCACTCGCATTGTCGGCGACAAGCCTATACTCGTGAGACTACGCGTTCTCGATCCCTCCGTCCTTTGTATTCCGTCAAACTTTTAAAGGATATGATAGAATCGTGCAGGTTCGTGATTTCATACGTTCGGCGTTGTACGACCCAAAGCATGGCTACTTCTCTCTGCGGTCGGGCTCCGTCGGTGTGCTGGAGAGGAGCATTAAGTTCAATCAGCTTGAAGGTATATGTTGATTCTTGGTTTCTCTGGAGATCGTCCTGTTACTTGTGCAATGCATAGCGTGCAAGATGGTTTCCCTGAAGAGAACCTTGCGTAGATATGCTTTACAATGATACGGTCTCTGTCATTTTGTTGTAAACTCTTAATGATTAGGACTGTCTCGTGGTTAAGTTACTTATTATCCTTTGCGGATGCAATGGCACAATGATCTGGGTGATGTATCGACATTCAACACTTCACTGCTTGATTAAAGACGAATGTAAGCTCTAATATATAGTTCAGCCTTTCAAGTTAAACCTAATCATCCAAGAGTTACTATTCACACAAGTAGCGGAGAACATACCAAAGGTTTGGAATGTTCTATTTGGGCAGTAGACTGAAACCCTTCTTACCACGGGCTTTCAATGGTATTCCTGTCGCATGTGCCTATTTCTCCGTAGGGGCATATGAAGTTAAATCACAAACTGGTATTCGGAGATCGGTTGCAGTGACCAGAGTACTAGTCATGCTGTTTTCCTTATCCTCTGATAATTGGATAGATGGAGTTGCAGTGACCAGAGTACAACTCAATTTACTTCTTTAAACTCAACAACTTCAGTCATTATTCATGCCCAAATGGTTAGAAGATCAACATAGTCATATAGAGAAGGGAGCACAATATGATAAATATAGGTACCTTTTTTTTCTATTCATGTAGTGACAAATTGTATTTCTAGGCAGGAAGGATTACATGGAGCATTTGGATAAAATCTACAGGCAAAGTGATATTTCGTGGTTTACTCCTGTGGAGCTCTTCAAGGTATTTATTTAACCAGTAACTTGTGTTGACATATTCATGATGCCCCATGAATTTCTTTTCTAGGGTGTGGGTTGCCTGCCTTGTGGTTTTTGAGTGAGGCTGGGGGGTAATTCTCACAAGTGAGTTTGAGAAGAAAAATTTTAGCATGCACTAGGTTCATGTGAGCTCAGTGACATATCATCCATTGAATTCGCTGGGTTACACGTGGTACCCACATGATCTATGGTTGTGGTAAGCTGGACTCAGGTGAACTTGATGCACCCAATGATGGCTTATATGTGAATGGGTGGATTGTAGTGCTTGATTGGTTTGTCTGGATTTTTGTTAGGTTATGAAGCTTTTCTTTTTCTGTAATAATTGCATCACTAAGTTAAAGAAATACAACAATATGATTGCATGTGATCTTTGATTATTCTAACCTTTCGAAGTCTAGATTAGTTACAAGTTTGTAGGAAAATATATGCAAGTGATTGCGATGTTTTCTCCCTTAATTTAGACATTGCTTTTTGTTTTAATATTACTAATTAAGCACTGTGTTCATCGATCATGCACTCACCTAGTATGTTTTGTGGAAAATTCTCATGAATTTCAAAAGCTTATTTTTCGATAGCTCATCTGATGTGTAAGTAAATTTAGACATATTTGATTTGGACTTAGTGTCAGACTGCTAGTAATCTCAATGGCTGACGTTAGAGAAGCTTAAATTTCAAGTGGGAATTTGGATGGGCTCTCACTAGGAAGTAGTAGATATCTAGTGGTAGAAAGGCAAAATCAATCGCAATGGCATAAGTATGTCAAAGCAATTGAAAGAGGCTGCAAGGGATATGCCAAGCATTGATACATGGGCATTAGGTAGGATATTTGTGCATATAGGCATTGCAATGATATTGAAATGCTGTCATCACTTACTTTTCAGTCACAAGGGAACTCATGTCTCTAGAAATCCAAAGTACCCCTCTTGAATTTTGCTATTTTGCTTGAGAAGTACAATGTGAGAATTGACGGTCAAATCACTGTTCTCAAATCATTTATGCTGAGTTCAAGCGTCACATGATATCATATGGTTGTCAATTGTGGCTATTATTGTGTTTGCGTATAATCTACAATAACTGCAAGTGCATTATTTATATGAAAGTATCTATTTGTATGTTTTATGTGTAACACCGTCCAGTGGGATCTATAAAGTTTTGCTTGCAAATATGATTTAAGTATTAAGAGTAGTTGTCATTCTGGTAAACACGCTTATCAGTTTCATCACATCATGGTATGACGTGCTAATTGACATCAGATCTTGTAGCTCTTCTCTATATTTCTTTTGGGTTATCTCCTTTAACGATGAATTTGCAACTTAATTACATTATGTTTTCTTTCCCTGTAGCCATGGTACGCCCATGGCATCGCCGAAGCCATATTGCGCACTGCTAACCTTTCGGTTCCTCTGAAAGTAAGTCTATTTGTACATATTTCTCTTTCTTCTTGTTGCTAGATGCTAGGAGGTTATTTGTTTACAAAACATCAAGGCCCGTATTTGTACTTGAGTGTTGAATTACGGTCTTCATGGCATTTCATTCTCCATTCTAACATTATGTTTTGTATACTCATCTTTTTTGCCTAGAATGGCAATGACATTAGTGATTATTCTCATGTGAGTTTGTGAACCAAGACATACAGCCGTAAGAGTTAAGGTCCTAATTTATGCAACGATGGTCATGACTGCAATAATTTCAGTCCTGCTTTCTTCTTTAATTTTACAACCCGGATGAAGGGTTTGATTGGTCTTAATTTTTTCGTCTTTCCTTGTTCAAAGAAATTTTCCTAGCTGAACTTGATCTAGCACTGCAGCTTGACTCTTCAACCATCCAGATTTGAAGCAATTGTGCTTGCATTTTGAGGTTTTGGAACTTGATGATTGCCTCAATGTGCAACAAATACCTATGAGTCGGCCATTCTGGGATTACCGATGAAAATACTGTTGCCTATGAAAGCTCATCAAGTACTAAAAGGATGAATTAGTGCAGTTTAGCTGCTGCTGCCAGAGTTGAGACTCTCTGTCTCTGTCTCTCTCCCCTGGTGCATCCTCTATGCGAGTGTGCCTCTATCACGAAATTAAGGAGCATCCTCCACCCGAGCAGCGTTTTCCTTGGACAACGAAGTCTTTGTAAGACTTTCATGTAGCTTCTGTCTTGGAAGGGGAGGGGTACCTGCTGACTTGCTCACCCGGGGCTGGTTTTCAGCCACTAGCACTTCTGTTATGTTACAGCTGTGGGGATGAAACTTCTAGTTGATCGCCTGAAATGCATGAAATTGCTTTATTACTTTGTTTCCTTTATGTTGCTGTGGCTTAAAAGTCCTTCGAAATTTTCATGTCAATGCTCTGTTTGAATTTGAACCAAAGTAATTTTAAGTTGTTCTTTGCTTTTTAATAGATAATTCTTTAATTTTTTTGTTGGGCCATTGATATAGGATGAGATAGTACTGCTGCTTATTTGTCAGACTGAATCTACTTGCTTACTATGCACTTCGTAATATTCTCTCAGATATATGAAATTGGAGGTGGATCAGGAACTTGTGCGAAGGGCATCATGGATTACATAAAATTAAATGCACCAGAAAGGGTTTACAACAGTATGACTTATATGTATGTGCAATGACAACCACCCTTTTCAACTTTCAAATTGTATGTAATGGGCTGCATTTAGAGTAAGTATATATTCTGTTTGTATGTATATCTTGTAAATCCCTTTGCATCCTGACATAGACCATACATTCTTGTTTGTTTATATCTTGTAAATCCATTTGCATCCTGACATATACCTTACACTCTTGTGTACATATCTTGTGCATAAGTGTCTGTGCTTGATGTGTTTGAGATGAAATCTTGCATGTGAGAATGATAACTCTTAATTCCCTCTTGCTATCATTACCTGCTCTGTAGTTCAAGGTTGTGCTTGCTGAAATGTTCTCTTTTGCCTGTACTATAACTCATTATCAATCATTTCAGAAGATGAAAACTGCGGAGGTCTTACCATCAAGTAATAGTTCTTGAAAAGATAACTTTTTTTTAACAAACCCCTATGATCTAGGGGATGGTTGATTATGGGTGAGGAACTTTATTAGGACGAAGTATGGCATAAATCTGTTAATAAAAGATGGAGTAAAATGAGCTCTTCGCGTCCTTGAGGTCCATATTATTTTTTAGCAAGCCTTTACCATAAGGAATTGCCCCCCTAGGCTTACAAATGCTGTTCAGCCCTATATGAACTTAAAAAGGTCGCAAGTGTTGGTGGGATTTTGTATGTTTAAGGCTGAGATGATCTAATATAAAAACCACAAATGCAATTTGTTTTCTGTTACACAATGTTCTGCTAGGTGAAGTGGTAGACGTAAGTGCTTAGTTCTGGTCAATCAGTGCTTCAAGTTGCTTTATGTGCATGGAGTCTTTTACAGCTAGAATTGAGCATGCTTCTTTCAAATGTTCTTTTGCACCTGGAAAGCAATAAAACAAGAATGGTGCTTTGTACATGCTTTGCAGCTCTGTTGAAATTAGTCCCTCCCTGGCAAAGATACAGAGGGAAACTGTTGGAGTTGTCCTCAGCCACTCTTCAAAATTTAAGGTGGAATGCCGTGATGCCACAGACCGAAGTGGATGGGGTAAAGTAGGAAGCTTTTTTCTCTTGATTGGTCTTTACTTCTCTAGTGAGAGCGCAATTGTTCTACGTGGAACATCTAATGCGAATCTGAGTGGTAAAGGAATCAAAGTAGAAAATAAAGCCTTCTCATGCCATCTTAGAACTTTCTTTCCAAATCACATTGATTGGGATCTAACAATACCCTCTTAGACATTTTGTGTCGGTGCTGATGACATTGGTTGCTTATCCTAGGGACAGTGCTTGGATAATTATGATCAGACAGATTAGAATGATGGTATTTCTGGGTTTTCTGTGAGGGATTTAGAATAGTGAGGAGAAGATATCATGCTATGTCAGTTTACTGAGAGTAACTTTCTAGATCATTTCTGCTCTGTTTGGGATTCTTCTAGATCGGTATGACATAAAACTTCTGTGCAGTCTCAAATCATTGGGGACAAGTCATATTCTTTGCTCCCTCGTTCTAAAATGAGATCCTTATGTGACTTATTCAGTTTCTGGCTTATTGATCTCTGCTTTGTTATCCCAATGCACGAGGGGTACTATTTTGTTTTGGTCTGTGGGGAAGGCATATAATCTCATCTTATTTTGCAACAGTGTTATATTCTCCTTAGATCTGTTTGTTTTTTCCCCTTTACTTCAATGTAAGCTATTCTGGCTTATGATGCTTGTCAGCTTATGTGCTTAATATTATGTTAAGCTAAGTTTCTGTTCCAAGTTCATGTGTTTTTTTATATTCAAATGAAATGCATCAATCACATCGTTTTGATTTTCCATTTTCACATGCCTTTGTTGCAGGGGACCGTCAGGAACAACCTTGTTGGGTTATTATGCTTGAGGTATGCTTGACTTCTTGGAGCTATTTCCTCTTTTGCTCAAGTCGTGAGATTGTAATTCTTAAGAATGGTAATTTCCAATATTTTATTCCCTTCTGTATTGTTGCAACCTGGCTGCAAACAACTAGCTCTTTTGTTTTTGCACCGTCTTGACTTTTGCAAAATCTGTATAGCATCTTCAGTCGAATTGTTTCACCTTCATTTGCTCCATCTTTTGTTAAATTCCAGTAGTGATATCCTTTGTCTTTGTTGGGTTAATAGTTAGTTCCTTTTCTTTTGCAGGTGCTTGATAATCTTCCACATGATCTTATCTATGCAGAAAATCAAATTTCTCCATGGATGGAAGTGTGGGTCGAGAAACAAAATGACAGGTTGGAGCATCGCCAAGTAACATGCTAGTTTTGTGTTCTTGCTAGTTTTATGACTGAATTAACAACATGGGTGTATTGAGTTTCATTAAGTAGATTGGCCAAGCCGGAGCAGTTCTATTATGTGGAAAAAGTAATAGTTCTGCAAAACCTTCTGATTTTACCTGATTTTCCTTTTTTTTTTTTGGCGAAACTAAGTTTCGCAGTTTATATAAATGATGTTTGATTATCTGTCAGAAAGTTTGTTATTCCTCTTATTTGTCTATGTTCAGTCTGTGTCCCTTCACCAGTTGTTTCCTTTTGCTTCCTTACATTTAGAAGTCATTGAGCTTCAGTCTATTTGGTACCTAGAGTGGAATTATCCATCATAAGTGAAATAATGGATATTATGGTTTATAGTTCTCTCTCGGTTTAGTTGGGTCCACCTTCTTTATATATATATATATATATATTTCTTTTTTCTCCCCCTGTTTTTCCAATACATATAATGCTTGGATTTAATCATCTTATAGATTCCCACTTTGTGCATCATGGAGATGGGCTCGGACATGCAACCATTAACCGAAGTTCCTGCAAACCAATTAATGCAGGGAAACCCTATCTGAATTGTATAAGCCATTAGAGGATCCCCTGATCAAGAATTGTCTTGATATCGTGAATTCGGCAAAAAAACAAGCTTCTCCTAGTGGTGTAAGATTAATGACAGGTACTTTGTGGTCCAAAGTCTTTCCCAGACCCCGAAGATGTTGGCTGCCGACGGGTTGCTTGGTAGGAAACAGTAACTGCATACTTTTTGCTGTTTACTTCATTCTATTTTTAGTCTGCTAGCCTGGAGACAAACCCTATACAGGAACCTTTCTCTGGTTGTGACACTGCCTTTGCAAATTTGCAGAAACTACTTGAGGTTGTACATGAGGCTCTACCGAAAATGTCTTTGATTGTTTCAGACTTTAATTACTTACCTGATGTAAGGATAAATGGCGAAAGAGCTCCTCTCGTATCAACAAAGGTACATCCAATCTCTGTAATGTGTGTGATGCTGCTCATGCTTTTCTATTCTATTACAAGCTATCTACGGACTCTTAATGCTTCGAACTTTGAATTAAACTGTGTCTATGCCATGCATTAATTATGAGACGACTAGCAAGTGGCGATATTTCTATCAGACATTACAATCAGATGCTGCTTTAGTTGATTCTCGTGTTGCATGGTTTGACCATTGTGCTTCTCATGTAATTTGTCCATTTATTATACTAATGATGTTCTCATAGGCTTCCACATCACTATGTGTTATGATTGGAACCCCTCGGAAGGACAAATTGGTCTGGTTTGTTTGAGTTCTGCGAGGATGCAGTACATTGGGGAAAAAAGAGAATAATGGGACTGCTAGAAGAAATGCTATGGTAGGTCAAAATATTGAGAGATGCCATGGACTTATGCAGGACTGCAATACTGAATTAACTGAGGATATTCAAAAGAAAATTCTAAACTCAAGTGTCAAGAAGATGGTTATACAGATCTTTCAATCCAATTTACAGCGTAGCAGACTGCAGACTGCAGACTGTGTTCTGGATCCATGCGGTCTGTCCTCTGATGTAGTAATTAGAAGCCACTGATTTGTGTTGCTATTTTCATACATTTTTCTTAACTTCTGGAGTGATTGTTTCAACTTTTTATAAACAGCACAGAATATACAGTTTGACCATTTTTGGCTTTTGTTCTGCAGAAGGATGGGAGGAGCCGGGATTATGATAGCTACTTGGAGGCAAAGGTTTGCAATTCATAGATTCACTTTAAATTGTCCCAGCAATCTGTCTCCATGGAATGATTATTGACATCATATTAACTGATTACCATATCTTAATGAGTATGGTCCTACTTTAAGATGCCTTGTGAGTGACTTTTTTGGGGGGTCAAAGCCTAATGGGAGAATTTGGCAATGGAGGTTATGCTGGAATTTGCATTATAGTGTCGGAAACTTTTAGTTTTATTATGCACAAATCTACCTAGTATGGCTACCTTAAGTATTTGGTTGTATATGCATGATATGTACTCGAGTGTCTCTCTTAATATGTCTGGCCATGGCTGTGATAACAAAAGTACTTAGCAATCAATACTTTGGAGTGCTCATTCCATCTGTGCAGTAATAATTTGGAGCCCCAAAATTAGCAGCCACAACTCTTCAATAGGTGAATAGATATTTGACTTTTACATGATGCTGGAACGTTAGATCTGGGCATAATTAAAGGTATAAGTTTTAATAGCTTTTTGCTACGCATTAAGTACATTGTGATGTACTGGTACTAACATAAATCAAGCATTAGTTCGGGTAATATCTTATAGTTGATCCATGCTCCTTGGGCCACTGTTCCTTGTGGTTTTACTCCATGGATAATTTTTTGCTTGCAAGCAGTGTCCTTGATCAATTGGATAAGAATTTATACATTCTAGAATATAGAAATTCCAATCGCTAGTATGGTATTTCTTAACTACTAAATAATGAATGTATTTCTAACTAGTAATAATGTATCTTAGTTTTGAAATAGAACCAAATGTTCCAGTAATATAAATGATAAGGACTGGTTGGGATTGCTCAGCTGGTAGAGCAGAGAAGTGGTCTTGTGTCACCAGTCTTATTGGTGGACATTATTTGTTCTAAAGATTCTGGCGGTAGTGATTCTTTCATTCTCTCATTAATGTTGTGCTGGATTTATAATGCAGGGTGATGCTGATATATTCTTCCCTACTGACTTTGGGCTTTTGGAACGAATTGACCATTTTTGTTCAGGGTGGCTGAAACTTCATGAAGATGCATCCTCTAAACAAGGAAGAAAGAGGAGAACAATTACGGTGAGATCGCTTTTTCATGCTACTTGTCTAGCAATGCTTCTTCTGCTGGAAGAAAAATTTATATCTGAGTAAAAGGAGAACAACATTGCATAGGATATTGATTGCACAATAATTTCACTCATTCGAGGAGTTCACAATGTTCATATGCTTTATCCACCAACTTGCTCCGGGTACCTTTATCCAAGCAAATAAAGGGCAAGGAGTGAACCGCTCCATATTTATTGGTGCTACAGCGACCTTAGACGAAATCACTGTTGACTTTGAGGTGGTTGCCATCTTCAAGGATGACGGCAACCACCTCACAGTGGTCGCACGGCATTGAGGGGGTCATGGAGTTCATAAGGCCAAGTGTCTTCTTTTGGCCAGTCTTTTTCTTTGTCAAATGTCAAATATTTATTATAGCACGTCATAGTCAATCTTGTCTTTCCAACATGTGCCAATTTCAAAATCATGAAGTATATACCTAATATCAAGTGTTGTCCTTTTCAAAACAAAAGTACAGGTTATGTAAGAAATCCAATCCCATTCTATCCTATCAGGTCCAGTTTCTTGTTGACCAAATGCTGGTGAAACTCTGTTGGATTACTTTGATTCTGTCTTTGGTCTTCACAGCTGAAACGAATTTGCAGTATTGCTGTCATGGTCAAGTTTTGCTTATTTGACTTTATCTGATGCAGCTTGGTACTTCTTCATTCATGGAGGAATTTGGCTTACCTTCAAGGACACGAACCAAGGATGGATACAACCCTCTTTTAGATGACTTTAAAAACACAAAATTCTATCTTAGTGTTCCTACTCACAACATTAAGTGATAAATCTCGCGCTCAAGTTTCCAAGAACGTCGCTGCCTCTTTTGATGGAGGAAGAGATTGATTCGGGTTTCCTCAAGAAAATACAGCATCCTTCAAAGCAGATAAAGGGTCTCTCAATCTCGATTTCCATTGCATTCTAAACTCGCTGAAGTGCTGAGATCATAACCGATATATGTTTTGCATCGCAGCTCACAAGCAGAACCAAGTTGTGTGCGATCCAGTAAACTATCAGCAGCTATTTTAAACTTATTATTTCTTTAATTTGTAACATGACGTTTAGGATGGTCAGGATTCAATGCTGTGCTCAATAGAGAGCAGTAGAGAGATCACAAAATATCAGCTGCTATTGATTCTCAAAGATTCAATTGTGCTCAATAGAGAGTTCACAAATCTTCACTAGTCTGGGTCGATGTGTTATGACATTGCTTTTATTAGTCAATAAGCCTCGTTTCTATGACATTCCCTTTTTGGTGTACCATTTTCATAATGTCAGGACAAATCCTTTGACTCAGCCACAAGAGACAGAGACGAGTCACTTTAGCACATGTACAAGTAAGGGTGAGCATTGGTCCCGGTCCAACCCGGGAGCTGGATTGAACCGGCCGGTTTCTCAGCGGTTCCTTGTCCTGAACCTGAATGGAAAGGTAATTTTTCTCTATCTTGTAATATTTTTCTCATTTAAATTAAAAAGTAAACCTGGCGGAGGCGAAAGGTTACCTTTGGCCTCTCAGTCTCACGGTTCTCGACTCTCTTACTTCCCTATCTCGCTTTAGCCTCAGCTTGCCTATCGGGTCTTCCTCTCTCCTCGCCATCTCTCACGTCTCAGCTCTCATTGCAGATGGCATGTTCATTTTTCAAGGGTCATGGCTTGGGGAAAATTAAGTACAGATAAACTGAAGGGTATCGTCTGGAGCGGATGATTTGCGAAAACGAAAGTTCTTTTATCGTTTGTAGCGGATGATTTAATTAGATGATTATATAATTGTCAGGGTTTTAGTCATTTGATTCATTGGGTGTCTGAATTGCTGCTGCTTTTTTTTCCTCCTATTTCTTCCCTCAGTTTTTTCAACGTGGGCCATCATAAAGAAGACTTCGAAACCTTTGCAGTTCAAGCTTCGATTCCAAAAATAACCGCCACCCAAATGAAGGCTAATGGTCAGTCTCCTAATCTAACCTATGAATCGGACGATCCAGTTCCTCGGTGAATGGGGGTTGGCTTCCAGTTTCACAATTTGGGAAGCAGATTTGTCCATTCTAGTTCCTAGTTCTATGGTGGGAATCGGCCCACCTTGGAACCGACCTACGTACAAAAATTATAAATATGTAATAATGAAGAACTACATACACAAAAAAGATGGACATGACTACGCTAACTTCTAAACCACTTATTTCTAGTTTCGTGCCGGTAATTCACTCGTGATGGAAGAGGGAAATAAGAATAGTATTAAGGTAATTTAAGTCCATGCAACGACGTCATGGAGCACTAAAAGGGAAATAATGAACTAAGTAATAATAGTATTAGAGGGGTTGAGTTCCTAGCCATCCTTCAGAGTCAACGAAACTCGTGCTGAGCAATTGGCTGACCACCGCCCTGTTCAACTTCTTCTCCCAACCTACGCGGCGAGAAGTATCTGACCCGGGTCCGTAGCACCCGTATTCTGAAAATGTCAATTGGGACCTGATCCATTTTAATAAAAGAGAAAGGAAAAAAAAACAAATAAAAAACCAGACCTTCAATACCTAAAAGCCAAACTAAAACAGGAAGGAAGATAAATTTTACACAAGCAAACTTCTAAACTGATGTCAACAGCAAAGGTCTCACTAAACAACAGGGGGCAAAAATAGCACTAAAAGTGTCTGCACAGGTAATATTGATCAAAATGGAAACCCAAAAGACTCACTTTGGTCCGCTATGTCCACAAGTTCAATTCAAAATTCGTTAATTTTGTAGGACCATGATTAGACTCGATATGTTTGTTTTGGGTAATAAAAAACAAAAAGGCAACCTATTCATTTTTCTTGAGAATCTAAAATATAATTCGAGTTCATAAAATGATGGATGAATTATATGTAAATATATGTGTCAATATTTATAAATACCAAGAAAGTTTGGAGCGCTTAAGGATCATGCTCAAATTTTCTCTTTGGGTGATTTTTCAAGATGAAATAGCAGAAAGGGCATAATGGATAAGATGAACACACTCTTGTCCGGCGAAATGCCCGGCTTCCCAGCCTCGAGGATGCACGACGTTGGTGAAATTGGATTGGTAGAAGATGACTCTTGCGTAGGCTCTCCACGGCCGTCCTAACAAGGCCAACCCAGAGCCGAATACGTTGCACTCCTTGAACACGAACCCATTTGTGTCGCTAGGGTTGCTTCTTCCTTGCGCTGTGATGAACCCTAAAACTCCTGGCCCAAGAGCTCTTCCAAGTACTGATATTGCACAGTTCTACAGAACAAATCGCAAGAAATGGAAAAGGGAAATAACAACATTTTAATTTTAGGGATAAAAGTCGCCCTAAACAAAATTCCGTTCAAGATAATGCAGAAGGGTGGAAATCATATGTGCTTAAGGAGTCATAAATTCTTCTGTAAGTTATAAATTCAACATAACCTCACTCTCTTGGTCGACATCAAACCCTGGAGATCTGATCATCCAAAACTTTGTTTGCTTTATGCAAACAAATAGTCTTGGCGATTTTTTCTTCATATACTCAAGTTGATATAAATAAGGTTGTTTGTAAGACGAGTAAAATTTACCTCATAAATGGACTGCCCGCTACCGAAGATGAAGTCAACGGCTCCTTGGATCGTGGAACGCTTGAAATAATGCCGTCCTTGGTCATCCCACAGTGTATCTTGCAGACCATAGAAACCACATCTATAGAACACATTCTTGTCCCCAGAAATCCTAGCTGCAACTGCTGGAACCCTAGGGTTTTTCTTATTAATCGGATTATTGTACATATTCTACAGCCAAAAAAATGCAAGAAAAGAAAGCATTAGTATGTCAATTAACAAAAATTCTTCCATTATATATACGTGAATGCGAGAAAAGCTACGCACGTATCACCCATTCAACACATTGCAACATTGTTGAACTTGACATTATACCTCATATTATATCTTACCCTGAAACTAATGCTCTTGGCGACGATGTTATCAGCGAAGGAAGTGAAAGTGGGGCTGTGGGTGATGGTGTCGTGGTCGTCCCACAGGACCTGGGTCGTCCTCTTCGCTTGTCCTTTGAGGATGATGTACCGCTTGTCCTTCAGTATTCTCACCTTCTCCCTGCATTTTCACATTAGGCACGCTTCTCAACTCATGCACAAACTTGACAACGTAAGAGAATTTCCATTATTTTTTTTCGTTAATAATATGCGAGGAAATTAACGTGTATTAAACACGTCAAACGGTTAAATAGAAAAAGTGATGTACATGACTCCATGCAGAGACTGTCATTTCGATTTTTTTATGCATGCTGGACTAAAATCCAAAATTAGTAAGGGCTGCCCTAACATTGACGAGCCCTTTCTAATTTCTCGATTTCGATGTGAAAAACCGTAAGAGGGAACAACAAATGAATAAGACAGTACCGATAAATCCCTTTCTTGATGTAGATGCAGACCCAGTCTGTGTTATTTGAAGGGACGGAGTCAATGGCAGACTGTATGGTGGTGAAATTGCCGAGTCGCCCAGATGAGTCGACGAAGATCGTCCGGTAAGGCACTGTGTTAGTGCCGATCCGCCGGAGCCAATCACTATCGTCTGTGAGTCCCTCCGTGGATTTTGTATGGAGAATAAGAAGAATCCATGTGCAAGGGTTAAACAGAAGGAACAATTTGCTCAATCTTGAAGAAGCCATGGAAATGCAACCGGGGGAGATGAGACAAAGAAAGAATCAGTGACAATGGAGGATGACTGAATACGCTGAATGAAGCTTATGGATTCACATATAAAGGTGTGAATCGTTAGTGGGAGTTTGGCTGTTCAAAGGTTGACTCTCGAGTTATCCAACTATACACTCTGTCCATATTGTAGTGTTTTAGTGATTGTATCAACCCTCATACAGTAATCACGATCTGGAGACTGTCAGCTATATATGGGGACCATTATATGTTGGTTTGAGGTTTATTTATTTATTATTTTTTTTGGGGAAAATCACTGACCATAGAGAGTTGGCGTTTCCGAACATTTTAAATGAAATTCAAGGCTAGATTAGTAAGGAAAACATAATCACTAGAGTGATTTATTTGAAAGCTTGAATGGTAAATTCATGCACAAGCTTAAATCAGTGAAGAAGAACCGTCCATCTTGGCTCCATTTTTTTTTTGGTCTTAATTTTTTTGGCTCCATTTTTTTACTAAAAAATGAATGATTAGAAAAATTATTTTCTTTTCTAAAAATGATCGCTTATATCGCTTGAAATTATTAGTTAATGGAAAATGTTTCCCTTATTTACAACAATTTATGTCTAAATATTTTTGTAAATAACCAAAAGATTTTTCGTTCATTCATTTCTTTAAGTGATACAATTGCTTATTTTTAAATTAATTTTTTTCAAATGTTTTTTTTACTGTAGAATATTTTTTACCGCGAGATAAACAGAGTGTTGGTACTAAAATGAACTTACCAGGGTTAGAGAGATACGTGAATAGTCTGAAAAGGGGGTTTAAGTGGGAGGTAGAACGTGCAAGTGCCTGGTAGGCGTGAGGGAGGAATTTAATTATGACAGGCTCGTGTTGATTATGATGAGGGAATTGATTGCTTATTGAAGTAGAAGTGAAGTATTGAGTTATGGGGTCGGTGACTTGTCAATGAAGGGATGGTTCATTTCACATGCTCCAAGTGGCTATGGAATGCCGGTGAAAACTTGTTCGTGAATAATCTCGTCATGATGAATCAATGGTGGTCTTTAGGGAACTTCTTTCAACAAAAGATGGAATACTTTATTTAGCGAAAGCCATTTGGAAAACATCTATGCTAGAGACACTAACTTGGTATAGCTGTAGTAACTGTCAGTGCCGAAACATGTGTATTTGGCAGCACATTGTTTAAAAATGTTATGCTGTACTTTACAAATTAATACGTTTCAGTGAAAACTCTTTCGAGATTGATGAGGCTAACAAAACAAGAAAATAGTCTGCTAACATTGTGGCATCATGCTCCAAATGAAGAGTATAATACTCAACATAAAAACGAAGACCCAATGCATGCGATTCAATTTCTTGGTACTTTGGAGGCAACTTCAAGCCTTGGGATTTATGGAGAAACGTTCAAGAAAAAGTTGGATAAGATTGCGGAGGCAACTTGGTCTATTTCGGGCAAGAATCATAAATTGGGTCTCGGTGTATGTCTTCTGTTATAAAAAGCCATTGCAACGACTACTTTTACCTAGTGCGTCAAGTGACATTTAAGAGTGGTAGAGGGGATCAAAATGATCTCAAAACGTTTTTACTACTTTTCTTATTGGCTAACGCTTTTTTCACTCCCCTTATAGCTTTGAAACTCCTTTTTGAATGTGTTTTGATTGCCCTATCCCTTATGTGTGGCCTACCAAATCTTGATACAATTTTATATGATTATTCTTTTTAAATTCTTTTTTTTTCTTATTTTCCCTTGCGGATCCCGCGTTCTTCCTTTTCTTCTTCCTCCTCCTTCCCATGCTTCCCAAATGTCTCTTTTTTTTTTCCTGCACGACTTCTCATTGACATGTCCCTCTCCTTCCAAAAATCCCGAAAAGCTTCGCCACTTTACCATGTTCTCCCAAAATATGATAAAGGGAAGGAACAAATACATACAATAACATTGTTTCTAAGTTATGAGATGGAACCATAAGAACCATCCGGCGTGGATGCATCCTAAGAATTTTAGATTGTAGCAAATATCAGAGTAAAAATTGGGATGAAATATCCAATTTTGCATCATCACCTATGTTCAATAGTAAATCATGACATGTTTAGCATGGTTCAATATCGCATGCCTTGCTGTAAGGACACAAACTTATGTTCAAGAAAATAACTAAAGGAGCAAGCAAATCTCAAGTGTTCAACCTAATTATAAAGCAAGTAAACATCCCTCACTTGATTTTGATATCTGTAGGGGTGACCATCTAAAGTTTAAAATATTGAGTCAGATGAGCTCCAATATGCATAGCGAATGCTGATTACATGATGAGTTTCTTCAAAATTAGCAAAGTTTGTTTCAGTAGTTTTTGTAGTATGGTTCTTTCTTGGATGATATAATATGAGACAGAGCCGATTGTTCCCCCCCGCAGTGTGCGTCTTTTGCTTTTAAAAAAAATGTGATTTGTAGTATCGAAATCGACAAGCAAAAGAGGCATCAATTAAGCCTCTTGAAGTTTACGAGGCAAAAATTCTATCGTACGTTAAATGAGGTTATCAAGAAGGCAGAGAAGAAAACAAAATAAGTATGCAAATGAAAACTGAAATAAGATTAAATTACTAATTCAAATATCGCTTTCTGTCAAAACAAAACTCATCTAATATTACCTTCGTGCGGAGAAAAGGGTATCGTTGAGGAGGCCGACAAAATTGTTGAGGAGGATGAGATTGACATAGTAAAGTAGAGATTTTTGGAAGAAGAGGGAGGCATTGAAGCGAACGTCGTGCAAGAAGGGAGATGGTGTCATGCCCCGCGCCTTGGGCACGAGCGCGTGGTCATCCTTGCAAGTCAAACACACACGATCTCTCGCGGTCCCAAGATTCGCCAATAACTTAAGTCGAGAGATGTAATAAAAACCATCAAGCATGCGGAAGTGATGCCAACTCCATTCATATCAATAAATCAACACCCGATGACTTGGGACAAATACATCAAAATTTCATTAATTCATTCACAAAAGGCAAATCAGAAGGACAATCCCAATATCACAAAAGATAAATCCATTCTAAACACAATGGGCCAACTATCTCTTCAAATGTCGATCCTTGGCAAGCTGGTGCTTTTTTTTTTGCTTGGAACCTGAAAAATGTAAGCCTCCACTGGGGTGAGATATAAATCTCAGTAAGGTGGGTCCTAACCCTAGGTTAGACCGACTGTCCATTAGGTAGTTATCCATCCCGATATTACAAACTCATAATCATATAGGCATATCAAGCCCATTCAATAAAACAATGACATGCAGATGACAGATGTGCAACGATGACTTCATGTCACATTCCAATGATCATGTACACCAGTCCTGCCACTTCACAACATACACAACCTCTGCCTGCCTCCATCTCCAGCCTGTGATCTCGTCGTATCAGGCTCGGTCTGCGTAAACGCATCAGACTGTCATCGACAACCCGCGTAAACGCATCAGGTTCCAATAATCCTCCAGGCCAATATCCTCATCTCATAACTCCGTCCTGCGAATAGTTCGCATCAAGACCGTGGCTATCTCAACCCCGCGATCTCGTCGCATTAGGGCGCCACACATCATCAACTCCACCCTGCGATCTCGTCGCATCAGGGTATACATTTCTTGCCCCGCGTTTCATACGCCTTAGGGCCTCTCCGTCCCGCGAATAATTCGCATAAGGACCGTGGCTATCTCTACCCCGCGACCTTGTCGCATTAGGGCGCCACACCACCATAATTTCACCCTGCGATCTTGTCGCATCAGGGTATCAACTCTCGCCTCGCATCTCATACGCTTCAAGGCCTCGCTATGCCATGTTTATGCCATATCATCTCAAGTCGATTCACATGCACACAACCAGTGCAACTCATGCACGATTCAAACACTCATGGCATATAAAGCAATTCATATAATGCCCAGACATGACCAACGACTCAAACATAGCCAATGTCACATACATACGTCCTATAACATTTTAGGACATAATATAAGCTATCCCTATTGAAATTTCCACATAAATCAATTCAATTAAACCTCGACTCACCCAATTGAGTCCATTCTTCCTAGCATAAGGTTAGGAATCCCCTTACATTTGATTGGACAACACCAATTTCTTCTTCTTGAATCCCCTAGGTTTTGGCCAACCAATGTCCACACCCGGACTTATCGCGCAACCTAGAATTTCAACTAATTCTGTCAATTTCCGTACCCAATTCCTCAATCCATCAATCACAATCATTCACAACATAACCCTCATCATTTTACCATATTGTAAACATCAATTTGCAGCTCAAACCATCCACACTCAGCCTCCCACAGATTTGGTTTGGCCTGGCACCGAACCGGTCCCACTCGATTTTGTGCAAACCGGGGCCAACCGGTCCTAAACCTACCCAATTCCAACATTTAAATGCTATCCTCCTCCTTAACATGTCTACCTAAGGGTTTGGGAGGCTCATCGTGAGTTTCGAGTAGATTGGTCGCCGGAAACTCGCCCAAGGTCGCCGGATCGTCCACTTCAGTTTTCAGACAGATTCTGGGCAAAATTTACAAGGCCGGTTCGTGGGCAAAACTTTATCAAATGGAGCCCCAATTTTTACCACAGAATCCTAAATATGTCTATTAAGTCTCCATGAAATTTGAGCCCAAAGTTTTAAGATTTCGACCATCAAAAGTGCTAAGAACCGGACCTACCTCAGGTTTACTCCAATTTTGTCGGCTCTTGGGAAATCTCTTGCCCGGGACTCCTCGGTACTCTAATTGACCTGATTCTTATTCGAGAATATCTGCAAGACATAGGGCTTCGTTGGTGTTGTCGGCCGGTGGTCGAATGTGGCCAGAGGTGGTTTCCGAAATGACCGAACAGAATGCTCGGTTCTGGTCAGCGGCAAGCAAAATTGGAGTAAGGAGAAGGAGGAGTGTTTGGTTGGTTTTGGGGTGGAAATGGCCGGCCAAATGGAGTAAAGAGAGAGAAGAAAAAGCTATATACTCAAGGCTTGGTCAATGGTTGAATGGTAGGTTTGAAAAGTTGACTTGACCACTCTTTAAAGCATCCATTGACACTTGTCCCTCAAGTCCATCATGCATGATCCAATGGCCCTTGTTCCTTCTTATTTTCGGCAGCCTTAAGGATTGTTTATTGACCAAATTTCCCTTCTTGAATTGTATAGGTAAGGTCCTAGGCTTGAGGGGCAAAATGGTCATTTTACCCCCGACGTTCAGAACGTCGTTTTTCTCGTTCCAGAATTCTTCGATGGGGCGACGCCCAATCCAATTGAAATGTTGAAATTATTGATTCTCCATTTTCAATTCTCGAGACTCATTTCTGATGGTTTTCTCTACTAGACGTGGTTCCAGCCTATCCCGAACCGACGGGTGGCTTTTGCAGCCGTTACGCGTATCGACCCCGTGATTCATATCACGTTTAGGGCTCGTCTATTCATGGCGGCTTTGGTTGTCATGTAATTGTGAGGGTCTATCGCTAGTTACCTCGACAATCCTTATGTCAAAAGTGCCGTTTCCTATCCGAGTTCCTTAGGTCCACGTATCTCGTCTAGCGTTAGCCTTTCCCTTTTGGTCAGTCTACTTGAATTGATCAGATTCGAGTGGAATACAACTGAAACACATCGCTAGATATACACTTCTCATTAATGAGTCTAAAATTAACTGAAAATCAGAATGTCAAAGAGAGAGAGAGAGAGAGAGAGACGACTAGAAGGCATGGGAAGGAGGAAGAAGAAAAAAAGGGAAAAGGTAGGACCCACAAGAAAAAAAAGAAACGAAATAAAATAAATAACAAAAATAGAATCCTATAGAATTGTATTAGATTTGGTGGGGATATGATGGTCAAAACACACACAAAAAGGAGTGTTAAATCTATAAGATGAGTGGAAAAAGCCCGAGCCTTCTTATTTTTTGGGGAAGTCTGAACCAATATCAAATTTTCATTGTGACTCCGATCGTAATTCTTTAAAAGGGTATTGGTGGTAATCATTATAAAGAGTGCTTTGAGCTGAGAAAGGATTTTCTAGTATGATGTTATGGGTGCCATTAATTCTGGGTTGCCCAATTCAACAAGGACGGTTTAGATCAATCCATAGTTTTTTAATAGAAAATGATATGGACTGATCTGAACTGTCCTTTTGAATTGAAATGTTCAGATCGATCATAGTAGGAAATCCTTGATGATAGGTTGTAGTGAAGTGTGGATAATTGTAAAGCAATGAAGGGGCAATTTTATTAGGCTTTAAAGGATTGCACTTGTGTATTCTAGCCTGGTCATTTAGGCTATTTGTGACGCCCCAGGCACGTCATGATCATTCCGACCCATTTTGCCTTTTCCTTCGATTTCTTGTAAGAATGCTGAATCGTGTAAAATCGTAACACCCACACAAGCATACCAGACTATAAAGGAAACACTGAAACACATCACTTGGCTATTATACATGAGTATATTTCACATGACCCTTCTTATAAGCACACCCATATTTCACATTATATATTTTCATCCGAGAAAGCCGGGGGCTCCTAACTCCGCTAACGTAGCCGCGACATCCAATGACTGGTCCCCCTCGCTCTACAGGTGGCTCACCCTCTTGGTTGGCCATCCTCCGCTGTTAAATCCGGGTGGCCCATCAAAATTTCGAAGAGGCCCCACGAGATCGCTGTCGAACCAGACATACCATGCAATATAACAGAGGGGAACCCACTCATCCCATCCTTCCTCCACCCAAACTATGGTAATGCATCTACAAAAAGTGAGGTCGTTTCCCACATCGACCACCTCGTCATGAGACACATCTATAGATATCAGCAAGGTTGAGAAAACCTCCTTCTGAATGTTTTGATTATGACAAAACTGTTATGTACCTTATAGAAACTGGTAAGTACTAAGTGTTTTATCTCATATGTAATACATGAATAGAGAAGGTTATTTTGATTCTAATTGGTGTTCAGACTCAAGATGATGTCATCGCAAATTTCTTTCTGAAGGAGTTGAATTATTTTATACAGATTAAGTGATGCGTCACTTACGTAGATTCAATCATAGCTTTGAAGGAGATGAATATGCGAGCATCAAAGAGGACTTTATTGAGTTCATATTCAGTGTTCCAATATGTTCAAATTCTAGAGACTATTTCTATTTTTGAAGACCCACATTTGACGTAAACTACTATGGCTAAGGATTTCATTTATGAAAATTTGTAATCTTTGATTGATAAGATTATTTTTATAGCTGATTAGTAGAATATCCTTGGTTGAAAATTGCCTTACAAGAGGCAAGACAATTTCCATACTTGACGAATTCCATTTATAGAAACCGAAGATTGAGTTGTGTGGGTGAGTGAATCTAACGGGTTCAGATTCAAAATCAACGATCATCAAATCTCCCAAGATATAGTCTTGTTGAATCAAGACTGATGGCTCCAATCAATGATTAACCATTCTTTAAAGACCTATCCAATGGCTAGTTTGGGGATGAAAGAAATATAAAATGAGATCCATAGTGCTGCACTTGGTGTAGGATCAAAATCATTAGTTCCAAAGTGATAGAGTGCTCTAGATTCTATATTGTTCTCAAGAGCTACATACCACACTCTTTGAGAGGCTTTGTAACACCGTGAGATTACAATCACTTGTAAATCTTTCATTGATTCATCTAGTAAAATCTAGTCTATCTGCTATTAGCTTGTGAGAGTGGATATAGGCTTAATCTAAGCTGAGCCACTATAATCATGTGCAAATTTCTCTATCTCTAAACACCTTTTTTCTCATCCTGTAGAGTATTGCATATTGACGGTTGGAATCTCATATCTTATACATTTAGATTCTGAATCAGTACTTAGTTTGAATTTGTTCCTTTTGTTCTGCAATTTAGAGTCAAATTTGTTCATACTAATCTATTCACCCATTCCTAGGTGACATTGTTAAACAAGTTTAGTAAGCAAAATCACTAGTCTTTAAGGTAGGAAGATAGCTCGCTACCAAATCTAGCATGGAGACATGACTTACACTTATGCACTGATCGCAAATCAATAGCTATGCTATCACGATCATGCCATTATATACATGTGAACTACCCTTGGCTTAGCATTAGAAACATTAACATGCATAGGACCTCTTTCATTAACATCATCATTCATACGTCCTGTCATCAAACGGGCCTTCCCATCATCAAATGTGGCATCCTGTTAGAACGATAGGATATTTCAATCACACGAACATAAGATAAAATTGATAAATAAAGCGTACCCGAATCAAAAGAAGCCATTGTTGATTCGATGAAGGTGAATATGTCGTCTATGGGTGTAGATCTTCACCACTCTCCTCTATACCAATTGAGATGAATGTGTATTTTTCTCTCAATAATTTTGTGGAGAAAACGGAAGCGTAAGAATGCTGAAGCGTAAGGAAGCGTTAGCCGTTTTCCATAAAAAGAGATTTTATATAAAGGGAGTGATAAGACCAGCCCTAGAGCTACCTAATTTCAACCGTCCATCAAAGTTTAAAGACAAGGTTCTAGAAACTCAATCGGATGTCATAAAATATTATCTAATATACTTACTTAAATAAGAACTATAGGCCACTTAATTGGAATGGATATCGTCAGATCCAACATTCTCCCACTTGGCCAAAGGTTCTATTAACGGTCTAATTCATGAGGCTTAACATAACATAATTAAGCATATATAACATCCCTTAAGTAAGGTCATGTTTAACATTTATAAAGAAAAGAATTGAAGCCAGTATCCATGTTCCAAAGCCACAGTACTGTTCTCCAGTTACTATTCTCGCACAAACATCAATTACAACATCTAAAAGTCATGAACAATGATATTTCATGCTATAAAATGTTCATGTGGTCCATACGTAATTATTTATTTCAAAATGCTTCAAATGTGCACATATAACGAGAAGTAACAAACTATAAATTCAAAATTCATTACATGAGGTGATCACAAATATAACATCATGTGTCCAAAACCATGGTATAAACTAAAGGCTATCAACCAAACCCATGCTAGCAACATGTTCTCGAAAGAGATTGCGTGGTAAGCCTTTCGTCAAGGGATTCACTAACATGGCTTTCGTATTAATATGTTGAATGAACATAATTTGATTTTGAACTCTTTAAACAAGATACTTAATGTCAATGTGTTTCGATGCACCACTTGACTTTTTATTTTTTGAGAAGAAAACAGCAGCCTGATTGTCATAGTGAATCTTCAATGGTCTCGAAGTAGCATCAACTGCCTCAAGCCCCATAATGAAGTTTCTTAACCAAAGACCATGAGAACTCGCTTCATAACATGCTATGAACTCTGCCTCCACGCTTGAGGGACGGTAGAGATTTGCTTTGAGACTTTCTTGGAGTTTGAGCTTACTGAGGAGGCGGAGGAGACTGATGACTCTAGTAGCATGACCTAGGTGTCCTGCTTTCCTCATATGATATTTTGATGGTCACCCTGATGCTCGTTCCTTTTTGAGATGATAATAGACCTTTTTTGCACTCACCCTGTCACCCCTACTGACTAGCAGATCTGGTTTACTACACTCTTGTATGAACATTTAGATCTCATGTATTAATGGTATTCTCGTTACCCAAGTCCCATTTTATATATGTACAAAGGAGTTTTATATCGTTGCTTCTGCGTGCTTTTTACTGATGATATATCTCTCGACCTATACATGCATCCTGGGACCTCAAGAGATAGTTTGTGCTTGCAGGGAGTCGCGCGCTCGTGCCTAGGGCACGAGGCGTGACATCCCCATCTGCTTGGTATCAGAGCAAGGTCAGCTCGATCCAAGGTTGGTTGAGAATTGGAGTAATAAGGAGGATTAAGTTGGGACAAAGACAGGAAGCGAGACCTTAGGAAACTGGTTAGGATAAGACACGAGTTGCATGGCATAGGACTTGGCGCATATGATTGGCATTTGGCCTTGGCAGGATTGTGGTGATATAAGAGAATGAAGTTCTATGTTTAGCGTTGGAAGTCATTTCTTGATTTTGACTTGTTAAGTGGGTGAGCATGGCTAGTTTTGGTGAATCATTGGAGTGAACAGAATTGAGAAATAGCCATGAACGGCCTAGTGAAGTGCCTCTGGGATTGTTGTGTGAAAAGTCGTTGTGATATAACTGTTTCTATTAAGGCATGGTTGGTAGCTCTGGACTTGGTTGAATAAATGAGTTACTAACTCCTGGATGAAATTGTGGTGGACTAGGCTTAGTAAAAGCATACGAGAATGAGTAATCCATATATGAGACCTGGAAGGCCAGAAACGAAGCCTCTAGCTTGAAGCTGCTTGTAGCAGAGGACCTAAGGATGGATGGAGTACTGAGGGCGCTCGAAAGAATTGGCAACCTCATTGACAGACAAACCCAAGATAGGGATGCTGCTATAGCCTAAGCGGTAGGAGCCGCAATAACTGCTGTCCATGGCAATAACGGCAACAACGGGGGCAACAGAAACAATGGCGACCACGACCAGGGCAATGAAGCAATGTGTGACATATTGATTTCCAGTCGATTTCAGACTCATTAATGAGAAGTAAATCTGAAGGGTATTTCAGTTGTATCTCGTTCGAATTTGATCAATTCGAGTAGGCTGACCAAAAGGGAGAGGCTAACGTGAGACGAGGTATGTGGACCTAGGGAACTTGAATAAGAAGTGGCGCTTTGACTATAAGGGTTGTCAAGGGGATATTTAGAACCACAAAAAGGCCGATCTAAAAACGATTAAGGAATGCCTTGCGAGTGTCATACGATTGGAGCAAGGGTGATGCTGCTTAATCAATGTACGATTTACAAATTTTCCTAATTCGGATAGTGATGATCGAGACCTTAAGGACTAGTGATAGACCATCATAATTACATAACAATCAAAGTCGCCACGAATTGGCGAGCTCTAAACGTGATATGAATCACGGGGTCGATACGCGTAATGTCTGCAAAAGCCGCTCGTCGGTTCGGGATAGGTTGAAACCACGTCCAAAAGAGAAAACCATCAGAAACGAGTCTTGAAAATTGAAAATGAAGAATCAAGAATTCCAATGTTATATTCGGATTGGCCATCGCCTTATTGAAGATTATTGGAACGAGAAAAACGACGTTCTAGATATCAGGGGTAAAATTATCATTTTACCCTTCAAGCTTAAGCTTTGCCCATGCAATGAAGGAAGGGCATTTTGATCTTTATCCCTCCCTCAAGGCTGCCGAAAATTAGGATGAAATGTGGCCATTGGATCAAGTTGGAATGACCATTGGACAAGTGTCACTAGATCAAGCATTGAGTGGTCATGTCCACCTTTATCCACCTACCATTCAGCCATTGACCTTGAGCCTTGTATATAAGACTTTTTCTCTCTCTCCTCACTCATTGACCGGCCATGCACTCCCCTCAAACTCACAACAGCCACTCCATCTTCTTCCCCCTGTTTTGCCGCCGACGACAACTCCTGCCGCTCCCCTTCACTGCCGTCGATGCCACCCTCCGACCACCGCCTGGACTTCGGCCGACCACACCCTCTTAGCTCAACCTCTTGTTGACCTCCTCGAACTGAAAACAAGCCATTTGGACCACCGAGGAGCTTCGGCCAAGCTCTTTCCCGGGAGTCGACGGAAACTGACTCAATCTGATGTAAGCGAAGTTTCTGACCCCTTAGGAGACCGAAATGTTGGAATCTTGAGATCAAATTTTGTGGAGGTCTAGGAGACATGTATATCAATCTGTGGTTAAAAGTTGAGAATGATTTGATAAGTTTTTGACGTCAAGTGGGTCTTGTGAACGTAGGATAGAAAACTGCCGGTTACTGACCTAGGAGGATCTAGCGACTCTTGACGGAATTCCGGCGACGACTTGACTCCAAACCCATGGTGAGACCCTCAGACCCTTATACAGACATGTTAAGAGGTAGGATAATGCTTAAATGATGGATTTGGTGGAGACTTAGGGCTAGATATACTCGGTTTACACATAACCGAACAAAGCCCGGTTCGATTCTGTGCAAACCGAATCTGTAGGGGCTGATGATGGTTGGTTTTAAACCTCAAATTGGTGATTTAGACATGCTAAGATGATGATGATTATATTATGGAGGTTTGTGATTCATGGATTGGTGAATTGGATATGGAAAATTGACGAATTGATTGAAAATTCTAGATTGCGCGGTGAGATTGATCTTGGACCATTGGAGGCCGAATCCTTGAGGACTAAGAAGAGAATTTTTGTGGTATCAAACTCAAGGTAAGGGAATCCTAAACTTAGGATAGGAAGATTGGACTCGATTGGGTGAGTCGGACGAGATTGAGATGAATTCTTGAGGAGCTTAGTGTGATTGGTCTTTGTGAATGCCAAGAGAGTATAAATGATTCGAATAATTGCATATGCATGTCTCTTGAGTAATTGGTCACATTTGTATGTGTATTGACTCGTTTCGCATGCCATGGATGTCTTGTTTAAGCATGAGGTGTTTATACTCGAGATACGCTTGACCTTGTGTACATGAATTGTGATTATGGCATGGCGAAGAAGAGGTAAGACCCCGAGGCGTATGAGACGCGGGGTGAAAAAAAGCCTGATGCGATCTAATCACGGGCATGAGATTAGCCTGATGCAATCTAATCGTGGGCATGTGAATGAGGCAGGCATGAAAAAATTGTTGTGGTGAAGTGGCAGAACGAGGTGTGCATGATTATCTGAGTGTGATATGATGTCATAGCTGCATGCCTGTATCTGTGTGTCATCATCTTTATTTGTATGTGCCTGCATGTTTATGAGTTTAGAATTTTGGGGTAGATGACTGCTTGAGTGGACGGTTGGCCTAACCTAGGGTTAGGACTCTTTTACTGAGATGTGTATTTCACCCCTTTAGGGACCCTTATTTTTATAGATCCTAGACCTTGACGATGTGGCCTATTCGATTTGGAGACTCTAAGGAGATGACCGTGTATTTTGATGAGTTCCCTGACGGTCAGGGGACCATTTACGTGAGGAATGTATAGTGGTGTGGGTTGGCGAGGGTAGTATGGACTGGAAGCCTCATCGGTACGAGGCTTTGTTTAGAAATGTTGGGGATGTGTCGACTGGGCCGCTAAAGCCCCATGAGGTGCCCTAGGGAGTAATCCCTGATTGGTGCCACCCCAATAGGGACTAAAATTAGGCCGAGGGATCGGTAGTCGATTCTAGGAACAGGCCGGAGAGGACCCCGACGCTGGAGTTTACTGAGGAGGATGAGGTCATTATCCTGGAGGCGACCGAGGAGGATCTCGCAGAGCCGTCGCATAAGGAGACTATGGAGGATACTATTGAGGTTCGCTCCGAGATGTTATCAGAGCATGAGCGAACGGAGGATGCCAAGGACACCGATGATTCCAGCAGCTCATCCTAGGAGACTCTAGTTGTAGTTTGATCTTTGGTGACGACCCCGACCATGTTCCTGTCGGATTTTGATGATGGTCCATTTTGTATGCTCGCCCCGTTACTCCCTTTACTTATTGGATTTTAGTAGCTTTGTACTTGTATGCACAGTCGGTTACTATGTACGACAGTTTCTATGCTATCCAGGTCCCACTTAATTTATATTTTGTATGGTGGAGTTGCTTTACTACCGCTTCCGCATGCTTGATATATTTGTTATATCTCTCGGCTTAGATTGTGGATCTTGGGACCACGAGAGATTAAATGGTTTGTTTGCAGGGAGTTACGTGCTCGTGCTCGGCGCGCGGGGCGTGACACAATGAATGCCTAGGAAGAAATTGTTGCGGCTAGGCAGATGGGCCAGCTGGTCGAACAATTTATTAAGTTGAAGCCGACCCAATTTGATGGGACTGGAGACCCCGAACTAACATCAAGATGGATCGAGAAACTAGAGAAAGCTTTTAGAGTTTTGAGGTGCACAGACGAGGAAAAGGTACTGTTGGCGGTGTACCAACTGGAAGGTACCGTGAATGACTGGTGGGCTGCCACCAAGAATGAAGTCTTTTTGGAAGGAACGACTGTGACCTAGAATGCCTTTTCTACGGCATTCAACGACAAGTACTTTTCGGAAACAGCCCGGGAAAGGAAATAGGAAGAATTCTTATGGCTACATTAGAATCAGCTGACAGTGGACCAGTATGAGGCTGAGTTCTCCAGACTGTCAAGGTACGTACCCCAATCAGTAGAGGATCCCCTGGAGAAGGCGTAGAGATTTCGGGACGGACTGAGACCTGAACTTTGCAGTCAGATGATAGCTTTGAACCTGATGACTTACAAGAAATTTATGAACGGGGACAAATGATTGAGAGGGATCTGAAGGAGAGAAATGCCGCATCTGGATTGCGATTTACTTCATTTAGAGATAATCGCCAGATGGGTAAGAGACCAGTGGTTGGCAATAGGCGCTTTGTCCCCTCCGTGAGGAAAAATATTGTGAAGCCGCAGAATCTCATGAACTGGAGCTGTCGCCTCTATGGCAGAAGACATGGTAATAGACCATGTCCAGCAAGAACTGGAGCATGCTTTAAGTGTGGTCAGATGGGCCACCAGATAAGGACTTATCCGAACCAAGTTCCAATGAATCGACCTTAAGGGCAACGACCACAGGCTGGACCATCGGTTGCCACTCCTTAAATTGATCAGAATCGACCCCCAACTTAGGGGAGAGTTTATGCAGTAGCCCGTAAGGAGGCAGAAGAAACGCCAGGCGTGGTCACAGGTATGGTTTATTTGTGTGACCAGACTGCATATGCTTTGCTTAATCCTGGTGCAGCACACTCATTCGTGTCTGCACGGTTTGCTGATTTGATTGATATGAAGTTAGAACTGTTGAATGTGATTCTCCATGTTGCCACCCCGTTGAAAGATAATGTGCTGGTTTCGTTGGGCTGTGTTGACTGTAGGATCGTAATTGGTGGTAGTAAGAAGAGTATTGATTTAGCTGTGTTGCCCATGTATGATTTCGATGTGATCATAGGAATGGATTGATTGGGTAAGTGAAGGGCGATAGTGGCTTGTGGTAGTAGGATAATCCGGTTCTATCCGGAAGGCCATCCGAGTTTTGAATTTGTAGGAAGTCGAGAAGGAACCTCGATTCCTTTAGTCTCGTCTCTTGAAGTGACGAAGTTGATGACTGAAGGATGTCAAGCATACTTAGTCGCAGTTGTGGACACGATTGCCAAGGAACCTAAACTAGAAAGTATTCCGATAGTACGCGAGTTTCCTGATATTTATCCTCAAGAGTTACTAGGGTTGCCACCAGAGCGAGAGATAGAATTCACGATTGAGTTAGCTCCCAGAACGGAGCCGATCTCGAAAGCACCCTATAGAATGTTCCTATCAGAACTGAAAGAGTTAAAGGTGTAGATGCAAGAATTACTGGATAAGGGATTTATCCGACCGAGTGCTTCACCGTGGGGAGCCCCGGTATTGTTTGTAAGGAAAAAGGATGGGTCCTTGCGTCTATGCATCGACTATAGACAGTTGAACCAAGTGACAGTGAAGAATAAGTACCCTCTGCCGAGAATTGATGATTTATTTGACCAATTGCAAGGAGCTGCGGTATTCTCTAAGATTGACTTGAGAACCAGGTATCACCAGTTGAGGATTAAGAGAGAAGACATAGCTAAGACTGCTTTTAGGACAAGGTATGGTCATTGCGAATTCACTGTGATGCCTTTTGGATTGACTAATACTCCAGCCGCATTCATGGACCTAATGCATCGGGTGTTTAAGGGATTTTTGGATAGATTCGTCATAGTCTTCATCTATGATATCCTAATTTATTCAAGGAGTAAGTAGGAACACGAAGAGCACCTGAGGATTGTTTTGCAGACCCTGAAGGAACACTCGCTTTACGCTAAGCTTAGTAAATGCGAGTTTTGGTTGAACAAAGTGGCATTTCTTGGTTATGTGGTGTCTGGAGAAGGAATTGCGGTGGATCCTGCGAAGATTGAGCCGTAACAAATTGGCCTAGATCTACTACGGTCACGGAAGTCCGAAGTTTCTTGGAATTGACAGGATACTACAGACGTTTTGTGGAGAAGTTTTCATCCATAGCCGTCCCACTGATGAGGTTGACAAAGAAAGAAACGAAGTTTGAATGGACGGATAGGTGCGAAAGGAGTTTCCAAGAGCTCAAGCATCGATTGACAACCGCACCGATATTGACAATTCCATCAAAATCTGGAGGCTATAAGATATATAGCGATGCTTCGCTAAAGGGACTAGGCTGTGTACTAATGCAACATGGAAGACTAGTGGCCTATCCGTCCCGACAGCTGAGACCGTACGAGATGAATTACTCGACCCACGATTTGGAGTTAGCAGAGATCATTTTTGCTCTGAAGATCTGGAGACATTATCTATGTGGCGAAAAGTTTCAGATTTATACTTACCACCAGAGCTTGAAGTATCTGTTTTCCCATAAGGAATTGAATATGGGACAACGTCGATGGATGGAGCTGCTTAAGGATTATGATTGTGACATACTGTATCACCGTCGGAAGGCAAACAAAGTCGCAGATGCTCTCAGCCGAAAGTCGAGCATTGCCTGTCTATTGGTGAAAGGATGGTCGTTAATCGAGGATTTGAGGGATTCTGAGTTCAGACTATAAGTCTGCCAACTGTCCAATTTGATGGCTACACTAAGGGGAGAACTGAGGTCTAGGAAAGGATAAAAGCCTTGCAGCATACGGGCCTAGGAATTCAGAAAATTCTGGAGATGGACGCAACAAAAAGGAAACCAGAGTTCCAAGTACTAGAGGATGGAATCTTGAAATTTCGAGAACGTCTATGCGTGCCAAAAGATGAAGAACTTAGAGAAAGGGTTTTGTCAAAGGCTTATAGGAGCAATCATAGTATCCATCCAGGGACCACGAAGATGTATCAGAACTTGCGTCAACACTATTGGTGGAACGGGATGAAAGCTGATGTGGCGAAATATATGGCTAAGTGTCTGACATGCCAACAGGTGAAGGCCCAACACTATAAGCTTGGAGGATTATTACAGCCATTGGAGTTCCTGAATGGAAGTGGGAGCACGTAACGATGGATTTTGTAATGGGACTTTCAAGGAGCCAGAGAGGCCACGATTCTATTTGGGTAATCGTGGACAGGTTGATGAAGTCCGCACACTTCATCCCTGTGCGAAAGGATTTCGCAATGGACAAATATGCCGAATTGTACATGAGACAGATTATGAGACTACACGGAGTACCCGTGACAATTACATCGGACAGAGATTCCAAGTTCACAGTGAACTTCTGGAAGAGTCTTCAAGATGCCATAGGAACTTGACTGCAATTTAGCATGGCGTACCATCCACAAACGGACAGACAATCGGAGAGGATGATTCAGACGCTCGAGGATATGTTACGAGCGTGTGTGATGGACTTCAAAGGTGGATGGGAAGATCAGCTGCATTTGGTAGAATACACATATAATAACAGCTACCAGCAGAGCATTCGAATGGCATCGTTTGAAGCGCTTTATGGAAGAGCTTGCTAAACACCGATTTGCTGGGACGAGGTTGGAGAAAGAAGTATCACAGGCCTAGAATTGGTGGAGCAATCAGTGGAAGCGGTAAGGTTAATTCGGGATAGACTGAAGATGGCATAGAGTTGTCAGATGATTTATGCGGATAAACGGTGTAAGCCTTTGGAGTTTCAAGTAGGCGATCATGTTTTCCTTAAGGTGTCACCAATGAGGAGACTATCTCGATTTGGAAAGAAAGGAAAACTGAGCCCAAGGTACGTAGGTCCATTTGAAATTCTGGAGCGGATTGGGACCTTAGCCTAAAGACTTGCCTTACCGCCTAATCTATCTCAAGTGCACAACGTCTTTCATGTGTCCATGCTACGGAAGTACGAACCGGACCCAACGCATGTGCTGGACTACGAGGTTATAGAAGTGGACGACAGAGTATACTGCGTGGAAAAGCCGGTTAGGATTGAAGATTGAAAAAAGCAAATTTTGAGGAATAAAATGATTCCATTGGTCAAGGTTATTTGGGAGCACCACGGGACCGAAGGTGCTATGTGGGAAAGCGAAGAAATGATGAGGCGTCAGTACCCCCATTTGTTTGAGTAATGGGTGTAATGTAAATTTCGAGGACGAAATTTTTGTAAGGGGGGAAGAGTTGTGACATTCTGATTTTTCCTGTCATTTCAAGACTCACTAATGAGGAATTATCTAACGATGTATTCCAGTTGTATTTCGCTCGGATCTGATCAATCTCGAGTTGACTGACTAAAAGGGAAAGGCTAACGCGAGACAAGGTACATGGACCTAGGGAATTTGAATAGGAAATGACGCTTTGACCATAAGGATTGTCGATGGGGCATTTAGAACAAAAAAAAGGTCTATCTAAGAACGATTAAGGAATGCAATGCTAGCGCTATATGATTGGAATGCGGGTGATGCCGCTAAACTAATATATAATTTGTAAAATTTTCCTAAATCGAACAGTTACGATCGAGCCCATCGGAACTAGTGATAGATCCTCGCAATTACATGACAACCAAAGTTGCCATGAATTGACGAGCCCTAATTATGATATGAATCACAGGATCGATACGCGTAACGTTTGCAAAAGCTGCCCGTCAGTTCGGGATAGGCTGGAATCTCATTGGATAGAGAAATGATTCAGAAACAAGTCTTGAAATTCGAAAATGGATAATCAAGAATTCTAACATTTCAATTGGATTAGTCGTCGACTTAACGAAGAAATTTAGAATCAGAAAAATGATGTTTCAGATGTCGAGGGTAAAATTACCATTTTACCCCTAAAGCCCTAACCTTGCCTATATGATTGGATGAGGGGATTTTGATCAAAAACCACATCCAAGGCTGCCGAAAATGGAGAGAAACCATGGCCATTGGATGAGCTTTAATTGACACCATGGACAAGTGTCAAGAGATTAAGCCTTGAGTTGATATATCCACTTTTAACCTACCATTCAACTCATGTTGACCAAGCCAATTGAAGTATAAACCTCTCATTCTCACTCACTTGGCCAAAACCCCCATTCTTCCTCTGCAAATTTCTTCTTATTCTTCCTATTTCTGCTGACCTCTTACCGCCCGACCGAACTCTGTCGCCACCGTCGCCACTTCCGACCGCCGTCTCTAGCCATCCCCAGCCGCCGAGCCAACCACCTACTCCTTCCTCATCCTCTTGCCGACGTTCTCAAAGTGGAAGCAAGTCATTTGACCACCTGAGGAGCTCCGACCGGCCAATCTCTCGAAAGTTGACGGAAATCGTCACAACTAGAGGTAAGTCATGATTTAGGCCTCTTAGGACCCCAAAATCTTGGATTTTTCCAACTAAATTTTGTGGACATTTAGGGGATACATAGATTGAGCTGTGGTAAAAAGTTTGGATGAATTTGATGAATTTTTGACCCTAAATGGGTCTTGTGTTTGAAGGGACAGATCTGACCGGTTGAGGACTTGTGAAGACCGACGCCATTCAAGGACTCGCCGGAGTCGCCTTGGCTCCAAATTTTGGGTGAGGCTCCCCAACCCTTAGAACTATATGTTAACAAATAGATTAGTAATTAAATAAATGATTTAAGATAGTTTAAGGGCTGTTTAGTTGGGGTATAGACAGAACTGAAAATGCCCTGCTTCGGTTCTGTGAATACCGGTTTTGTGGGAGCTGTTGGTGGAATTGAGCTCTCAATTCATCGTTGAGAAGTATTAGGATGTTAATTGATTGGCCCATGAGGTGTATGACTAGTGGGATGGTGATTTGAGCGAGGAAATTAACGATTGGATGAAATTTCCTTAGGTTGCGCAGTTGAGTTGCTCTTGGGCTAGTAGGGCCTTAAGGTGCTTGGAAGAGGAATTGCATTGCATTAAGCTTGAGGTATGGGGATTCTAAATCTTTGATAGGAGAATTGGACTCAATTGAGCGAATTGAGTGTGGGTTTGATTGATTCTTGAAAGATTATCAAATGCTTGTCCAATGTACGTCCTAGAAAGATATAGATGACTCGAATGCTTGGTCATGCTTGCGCCTTGAGTTGATTATCGCATTTGAGTGTTGAACTTGATTGCCTCATATGTCATAAGTGTGTTGTTCATGCATGAGTTGTACTTGATTGTTTGTGTTATGTATTAAAATGTCATAACTCTTCCCCATTACAAAAATTTCGTCCCTGAAATTTTCATTACACTTAATTGCTCAAATAAATGGAGGTGTTGTCACCTCATCGTCTCTTCGTTCTCCCATGTGGCACCTTCATTTTCATGGTGCTCCCATACTACTTTGACCAGTGGAATCTTCTTATTCCTAAGGATTTGCTCTTTCTGGTCCTCGATCCTTATCGACTTCTCCACATAGGATACTCAGTTGTCCACTTCTATGGTCTCATAATCCAACACATGTGTCGGATCTGATTCATACTTTCGCAGCATCGACACATGGAAAATGTTATGCACCTAAGATATATTAGGCGGCAGGGCAAGCCCGTAGGCTAAGGTTTCAATCCATTCCAGTATCTCAAATGGGCCTACATACCTGGGACTCAGCATCCCCTTCTTTCCGAATCGTGATAGTCCTCTCATCGGCGATACCTTGAGGAAGACGTGATCGCCCACTTGAAACTTTAAGAGCTTGTGCCGCTTATTTGCGTAGCTCTTTTGACGACTCTGTGCCGTCCTCAGTCTATCCCGAATTATCTTCACTGCTTCCACCGATTACTCTACCAATTCTAGGCCTGTGATACTTCTTTGTCCAACTTCATCCCAGCAAATCGGGGTTCTTCAGGCTTTCCATAGAGTGCTTCGAATCGTGCCATCTGGATACTCTGCTGGTAGCTATTATTATAAGCACATCCACCTTTAAAATCAATGACGCATGCACGCAACATGTCCTCAAGCATCTGTATCGTCCTTTTCGACTGTTCGTCTGTCTATGGATGGTACGCCGTACTAAACTGCAGTCGGGTTCCCATAGTATCTTGTAAAATCTTCGAAAAATTTGCCATGAATTTGGGATCTCTATCCGAGGTGATTGTCACAGGCACTCCATGCAGCCTCATTATTTGTCTCATATACAGCTCGCATACCTATCCATAACGAAGTCCTTTCGCACTGGGATGAAATGGGCGGATCTGGTCAGTCTGTCCACAACTACCCACATAGAGTCGTGACCTCTCTGACTCCTTGGGAGTCCCATCACAAAATCCATAGTCACATGCTCCCACTTCCATTCGGGTATCTTCAGTGGCTGTAATAGTCCTCCTGGCTTACAGTGTTGGGTTTTTACTTGCTGACACGTCAAACACTTAGCCACATACCTTGCTACGTCTACTTTCATCCCGTTCCACCAATAGTGCTGTCGCAAGTTCTGATACATTTTCATACTTCCAGGGTGGATGCTATAATTGCTCCTGTGAGCCTCTAATAAAATTCTTTTTCTGAGTCCTTCATCCTTTGGTACGCACAATCGTCCTCGGAACTTCAAAATTTCGTCCTCAGACACTTGAAACTCGAGTTTTCTCTTGGTCGCATCCATCTCAAGGATCTTCTAAATCTCTGGGTCCATAGATTGTAGGGCCTTTATTCCTTCTTGGATCTTAGGTTCCACCCTCAACGTAGCTATCAAACTGGATAACTGATCGACTTCAAATCTGAACTCGGAGTCTCTCAAATCCTCAATCATTAACCAACCTTTCACCAGCAAACATACGATGCTTGACTTCCGAGTCAACACATCTGCTACTCTGTTTGCTTTCCCAGGGTGATACAGTATATCACAATCATAAGCTTTGAGTAGCTTCATCCACCTACGCTGTCTCATATTCAGCTCCTTTTGGGAAAATAGATACTTTAAACTTTGGTGGTCGGTATAGATTTGAAACTTCTCGCCACAGAGGTAATGTCTCCAAATCTTCAGAGCAAATATAATCGCCGCTAACTCTAGGTCATGAGTTGGGTGGTTCATCTCATGTGGCCTCAACTATCTGGATGCATAGGCCACTACTCTTCCGTGCTGCATCAATATACAGCCTAACCCTTTCAACGAAGCATCGCTGTATATCTCGTAACCTCCTGGTCCTGATGGAATTGTCAGCACTAGCACGGTTGTCAATCTATGTTTGAGTTCTTGGAAACTCCTCTCACATTTGTCTGTCCATTCAAACCTTGTTTCCTTTTTCGTCAACCGCGTCAATGGGATGGTTATGGACGAGAATTTCTCCACAAAACGCTTGTAGTATCCTGCCAATCCCAAGAAACTTCTGACTTCAGTGACCGTAGTAGGTCTAGGCCAGTTTGTTACAGCCTTGATCTTCGTAGGATCCACTGCGATTCCTTCACTGATACCACATGACCAAGGAATGCTACCCTGTTCAGCCAAAACTCACATTTACTCAACTTCGCATAGAGCGAATGCTCCCTCAAAGTCTGTAGTACAATCCTTAGGTGCTTCTCATGTTCTGTACTATTCCTTGAGTAAATCAAGATATCGTCAATAAAGACTATGACGAATCTATCCAGGAATTCCTTAAATACTCGATGCATCAGGTCCATGAATGTAGCTGAAGCATCGGTCAAACCAAATGGCATCACCGTAAACTCATAATGACCATACCTCATCCTAAAGGCGGTCTTGGGTATGTCTTCCTTCTTGATCCTTAGTTGGTGGTACCCATTTCTCAGGTCAATCTTTGAAAATACCGCTGCTCCTTTTAATTGATCAAACAGATCATCAATCCTCGGCAGTGGGTATTTGTTCTTCATCGTTACCTGGTTCAGCTGCTGATAGTCAATGCATAAACGCAAGGACCCATCCTTCTTCCTTATGAATAGTACCGGTGCTCCTCACGGTGAAGCACTAGGTCGGATGAATCCCTTGTCCAACAGTTCTTGCATCTGCACCTTTAACTCTTTCAGTTCTGACAGGGACATCCTTTAAGGTACTTTCGAGATCGGCTCCGTCCCAAGGGTTAACTCAATTACAAATTCTATTTCCCGTTCCGCTGGTAATCCTGGCGACTCTTAGGGAAACACATTAGGAAATTCATGCACTACCGGGATACTCTCCATCTTTGGTTCTTCGGTAGTCGTGTCCATTACTGCCTCTAGGTATGCCTGACACCCTTCAGACATCAACTTAGTCACCTCCAGAGATGAGACTAAGGGAATTGAGATTCCTCCTCGACTTCCCACCAATTCAAAGCTAGGGCGGCCTCTCGAATAAAATCGAATTATCCTACTACCACAATCCACTACTGCCCCCTGCTTACCAAACCAATCCATTCCTATGATTACATCAAAATCGCACATGGGTAGTATAGCTAGGTCAATACTCTCTTTACTCCCCCCAATCACAATCTCACAACCAGCTTAGCCCAATGAAACCAATGTATTATCCTTTAACGGTGTAGCAACATGTAGAATTATGTTCAACAGTCTCAATTTCATTCCCACTAATTCAGCAAACTGTGCAGATACGAATGAATGCGTGGCACTAGGGTCAAACAATGCGTATGCAACTTGGTTGCACAAGTAAACCGTACCTGTGACCACGCTTGGCGCTTCCTTCATCTCTCTATGAGCTACTGCATACACTATTCCCTATGCTAGTGGTTGATTCTGCTCGATTTAGGGAGTTGCAATCGACGGCCCAACTGCGGTCTCTACCCTTGAGGTCGATTTGTCGGAGCTTGACTCGGACACGTCCTCATCTGGTGGCCCAGTTGACCACACTTAAAGCAAGCTCCTGTCCTTACCTGGGCATGGCCTATTTCCATGCCTTTTGCCACCAATGCGGTAGCTCCAGTTTGTGGGATTCGGCGGCTTCACGATATTTTTCCTTACGGGAGGTACGAAACGCCTATTGCTCGCCATCGATCTCTTGCCCAACTGGTGGTTGTCTCTGAATAATATGAACCGCGATCCAGTTGTGGTGTTCCTCTCTTTCAAGTCCCGTTCTATCATTTGGCCCCGTTCGTAAATCTCCTTATAAGTCCTCAAATTTAGAACAATCATCTGACTACGGAGTTTGGGTCTCAGACCGTTCCTAAACCTTCTTGCTTTCTCCTGAGGGTCTTCTACAGATCGAGGTGCATACCTTGATAGTCTCGAGAACTCGGCCTCGTACTGATCTATCATTAACTAGTTCTGACGCAATTGTAGGAATTCCACCTACTTCCTTTCCCTGGCCGTCTTATAGAAGTACTTGTCATTGAACGCTGTCTTAAATGCATCCCAATTCAAGACTGTCCCTTCAGGGAAGACTCCATCCTTGGTGGCAGCCCACCAATCATTCGTTGTACCTTCTAACTAGTACACTGCTAGCAACACCTTCTCCTTGTCTGTGCACCTCAGCACCCCAAAAGCTTTCTCTAGGTTCTCGATCTACTTGGGTGCTAGCTCAGGATCTCCAGTTCCATTGAATTGAGTTGGTTTCGACTTTATAAACTGCTCCACTAGCTGGCCCATCTGCCTGGCCACGACGATTTCTTCTTGGGCATTCATAGCTTCATTGCCCTGGCCATGTTCATTCTAGCTTCCATTGCCACCATTGTTGCCGTTGTTGGCATTGACGGCGGCTATGGCAGCTCCTACTGCCTGGGCTATGGCAGCATCCCGATCTTGGGTTTGCCTATCGATCAAGTCACCGATTCTTTCCAGTGCCCTCAGTACACCATCCCTCCTTGGATCTTCTACCACGGGCGGCCTCGAGTTAGAGGCTCCGCCTCTTGGCCTTCCAGACCTTCTAGGCAAGTTGCTCATCTTTGTCTCTTTCTACTGAACCTAGTCTATCACAAGTTCAGCAAGGAGTTAGTAACTCACTCATTCATCCAAACCCACAGCTACTAACTAACCCTTAACAGAAGCAGTGATAATCCAACAATACTCCAGACCACAAACTCCAGAAACATTTCAACAAATAGCCCATAGCCATTTCTTAGTTCCATTCACTCCAGTGATTCATTAAAACCAATCACTTTCATTCATCAAATAGGCCAAGATCCAGAAATGATCTTCAATCTTAAGCAGGTAACTCAGTCCTCTTGCATCACTACAACCTTACCGAGATCAAACACCAACTATAAGTACTAGGTCACACACCATGCACCCCATGTCTTATCTTAACCAGCCTTTTAAGGTCTCGCTATCCGTTCAAGTCCTAACTTAATCCTCTTTATTACTCCAATTCTCAATCAACTTTGGATCGAGCTGACCTTACTCTGATACCAAGCAAGACTGGGGAATGTCATGACCCGCGCCCCGGCCACGAACACGCGACTCCCTGCAAACAAACCACATAATCTCTCGTGGTCCCAAGATCCACAGTCTAAGCCGAGAGATATAACAAATGTATCAAGCATGTAGAAGTGGTAATAAAACAACTCCCCCGTACAAAATATAAGTTAAGTGGGTCCTGGATAGCATCAATTGTGACATTCTGATTTTCAATCAACTTCAGACTCTGTAATGAGAAGTTTATTGATATCAAGCGACATATTTCAGTTGTATTCCACTCAAATCTGATCAATTTGAGCAGACTGACCAAAGGGGAAAGGCTAACGCAAGACGAGATACGTGGACCTAGGCGACTTGAATAGGAAATGGCGCTTTGACCATAAGGATTGTCGAGGGGATATTTAGGACTGCAAAAAGGCGAATCTAAGAACGATTAAGGATTACCATGCGAGTGTCGTGCGGTTGGAGCGCGGGTGATGCCGCTTAACCAACGTACGATTTGCAAAATTATCCTAAATCGGACTGTGACGATTGAGACAACAGGGACTAGCGATAAGCCCTCGCGATTACATGACAACCAAGGCCGCCATGAATTGACGAGCTCTAAACGTGACGAGAATCACGGGGTCGATACGCGTATGGTCTGTAGAAGCCACCCGTCAGTTCGGAATAGGTTGGAATCACGTCTGGTAGAAGGAACGATCAGAATTGAGTCCTGAAAAGTTTGAAAAAGGAAAATCAAGAATTCCAACGTAAATTGGATTGGCCGTCGCCCTATCGAAGAAGTCAGAAACGAGAAAAACGACGTTTCGAACATCGAAGGTAAAAAGACCAAAATGCCCCTCAAGCTTAGGACTTTGTCTTTATAATTGAAGGAAGGGAAAAATGGACATTTCTCCTCCCCCAAGCTGCTGCAAATTGAAGAGCAATTGATGGCCATTGGATGCCCTTGAGAAGAACAATGGACAAGTGTCAAGCATCCAAGGGTAGTAGATCATTTCACCAATTAATGCCCACCTACCAATCACCTCAATTAATTTAAATTTTTTTGGGATAATAAACAGCTCTCTCTCTCTCTCCTCAAACCCCCCATTCGGCCATTTTTGTTCCCCCAAAGACCAGACCAAGCTTCTTCTTCTTCTTCTTCTTCTCCAGTTTCTGCTCCACCCGACCCCGCCGGACGCCGCCGTTCGGTCCGTACGACCGCCACCTCCGACCGACCCCTGCTGTCGGTCAACTAACCAGACGTAGCCCCATGTCTTGCCGACGTCCTCCAACTGGAATCAGGTCATTTGGAGCTCTGAGGAATTCGAGGCAAGCATTCTCCCACAGGTCGAAGGAATCTGTTCCAGTTTGAGGTAGGTTCGGTTCTGAACCCTTTAGACAGTCGAAAACTTGGAATCTTTGGCTCAAATTTTGTGGAGATCAAGTAGACATATAGATGGTTATGTGGTAAAAATTTTGGGATTTATTTGATAAGTTTTTGACCATGAACAACCCTTGTACATTATGCCCAGAATCTGCCGGTATTCTGTGTGTGAGTGCTCCGGCGACTTCTGACGACTTTCCGGCAACCGCGGGACTTGAAACTCACGGTGAGACTTCCAAACTCTTAGGTAGACATTATAAGAGGTAGAATGGTGTATATTTGATGGATTTGAGATAGACTAAGGCCGGTTGGACCTGGCATGAATAGAACCGAATGGAACCGGTTCAATGCTGGGCCAAACCAGTTCTGTGGAGGGCTGAATAGGCTGGGATTGTGTTGTAATTTGGTGTGTATGATGTGTTGTGATGATGAGGAGTATCTAATGGATGATTTGGATGGATGAATGGAGGGATTGAACTTGCAATTTGACAAAATCGATTGATTACCCTAGGTTGCGCGACGGATTGACCTTAGACTTGAGTTGACCGAACCTTAGGAGGTGCAAGGAGGAGTAATTTGCGTTATTAAGCGGAGGTAAGGAATTTCCTAAACCGAGGCTAGGGGGATTGGACTCGATTGGGTAAGTCGAGGGCCGAACGGAATGATTTATGAGAAAATCCTCGCATGTAATAGCTTGATGCGCCCTTGGACATTATAGAATGATTGTTTGACCTAGCCTATGTGTGAATGGTCTGAGTGCCTGAGTACTATTTGAGTTGAATTGCATGCCACGAAATTTATTTTTATTAAACATATTATCATGCGCATTGGCCATTGGTTATGAAATTTGATTTTTTTAAAATCAAGTTAATTGATATGATGTGGCATGAGACATGATTGTGACATTGCATGGCATGGCCCTGAGGCGTATGAGACGCGGGGCGGAGGTTGAGACCCTGATGCGACGAGGTCGCGGGGTGGATTATGAAAAGGTGGCGCCCTGATGCGACGGAGTCGCGAGGTTGAGATAGCCACAGTCCTGATGCGATATAATCGCGGGACAGAATACGAGCTCATAGACTCTGCCTGAAAATTGAACCGGGGCCTGATGCGTTTACGCTGGCCGAGCCTGATGCGATCTAATCGCGGGCTAGAGAATGAGGCAGACAGAGGTTGATGGGTGTGGTGAAGTGACAGGCCGAGCATATACGTACAACTGTGTGTGACATGGGAATATAAATGCATGCCTGTCCTCTATGCATTATTGTTTATTGAATTATGACTGTCATGTCCGCGTGAGTTCATGAGTTGGATAGGTTGAGTGACTTAACTGCCTGAGTGGACGGTCAACCTGACCTAGGGTTAGGTTTTTCTTACTGAGATGTGTATCTCACCCCTTTTGGGGAAATTCTACTTTACAGATCCTAGGCAATAGCAATGTGGCCTATCAGATTCGGAGACCCGCAGGAAATGACTGCGTATTACGATGAGTTCCTCGATAGGCAGGGTAATATATACATAAGGAAATGTACAGTAGTTTGGGTAGATGAGGGCGAACCTGACTGGAAGCCTCATCGGTTTGAGGCTTGGTTTAGACAGGACAGAGATAGGAAGGTCGGGCCGCTGAAGCCCCATGAGGTTCCAGAGGGTGTTACACCTCCTTGGTGTCAGACGATAACAGACCAAGAGTTTCCCGAGGGCTCAGTGGTTGGTTTGAGGAACGGCCCGGAGCGGACGCCGACAGCTGAGTTTCCCGTGCCACCGCCAGAGGATGAGGTCATCCTGGTGGAGCCGTCCGAGAGAGATCCATCCGAGTTGGACCAGGAGGTGACCGGGCTGAGTAGTCACAGGAAGCGACCATGGAAGACTCTGTGGAGGTTCCATTGGAGACTTTCTCCGAGTACGAGCCGTCAGAGGAGAGCGAGGACACCGGAGATTCCAGCAGTTCTTCCTAGGCGACTTCGGATGATGACCTGACTTTTTGACTGGCAACCTGATCCCCTTTCCCTAGTGGATTTTGTGGACATCCTTTGACATGTTTACTCGTCGCCTTGGTGTATAGCGGTTTGTAGTAGATGTGACCAGTTGATGTTGATGTACGACCTTTTGATGCTATCCAGTCCTGCTTAGTCTTGGGATATATATATATATATATTCATGTGGTACGGGGAGTTGTTGGGAAACGTTTCCGTGTGCTTAATGTAAATTATTTCATCTCTCGATCTTTCTTTATATATAAGTGGATCCTTGGGACCGCCGAGAGATTATTGTGGTTTTGCTTGCAGGGATGATTACGTGCTCGCGATGGGGCGCGGGGCGTGACATCAGTACTGTCATACGTAATAACCATCTATTCATACAGATAAGGAGCTACTAAAATCCGCTAACAAACTGGGCAACGAGATAGTACACAAAAGAGTCCCTCACGACATCCAAAAGAAACAGGGTCGGGTCGCCTCCAAAAGGCTCAAGTCAACGAACTAGAATCCTAAGATCAGTTGCTAGAATCCTCGGTGTCCTTGGCATCCTCCGTCGGCTTATACTCGGAGAAGGTCTCTAATGAAACCTCAATGATATCCTCTATGGTCTCCTCATGGGACGGCTTTGCGAGATCCTTCTCGGTCGCCTCTAGGACAATAATCTCATCCTCCTCCACAGTAAAGTCCAGCGTCAGGGTCTTCTCTGGCCCGTTCCTAGATCCGACTACCGATCCCTCTGCCTGATCCTGGTCCCTACCGGGGTGGCACCAATTAGGTTCACTTCCTTGGACACCTCATGGGGCTTCAGCGGCCCAGTAGTCTTGTCCCCAACTTTCCTAAACCACGCCTCATACCTATGAGGCTTCTAGTCTATACTACCCTCGTCAACCCACACCACTGTACACTTTCTCACGTATATAGTCCCCTGACCGTCAGGGAACTCATCAAAATATGCCGTCATCTCTTTTGGGTCTCCAAAGCGAATAGGCCACATGATCAAGGCCTAGAATCTGTAAAAGAAGGGTCCCCAAGAGGGGTGAGATACACATCCCAGTATAAGAATCCTAACCCTAGGTCAGACTGATCGTCCACTCAAGAAGTCATCTATCCCAAAAATTCCAAACTCATAATCATACATGCATATGAAAATAAAGATAACGATACGTAGATGATAGGTATGCAACTATAACATCATGTCACACTCATATGATCATGCACACCTTGTTCTGCCACTTCACCGCAACCATCTCTTCCTGCTTGCCTCTTTCTCATGCTCGCGATTAGATCACATCAGGCTCGGTCCGCGTAAACGCATCAGACCGACATTGAAAACCCGCGTAAACGCATCATGTTTCAATGATTTACCAGGCCAATATCATCACCTCATATCTCCGTCCCGCAATTAAATCGCATTAGGACCGTGGTCGTCTCAACCCCGTGATTAGATCGTATCAGGGCACCACACAATCTCAATTCCCCCCGCGATTAGATCGCATCAGGGTATCCACCTCCGCTCCGCGTCTCATACGTCTCAGGGCTTCGCCATGTCACACTCATGCCATGTTTTTCAATTCATTTGCATACACAATGCCTAGTATAACCCAAGTACGATTCGTATATTCCATGGCATGCCGAGCAATCAAGTGACATTCAGACATGGCAAGCAATTCAAGCACAAGCAGTGGCACATATAAACCCCCTATACAATCTTAGGACATTCCAAGAACAATCCTCTTGAAAACTATCACAAATCATTCAATTTATCGCTTGACTCGCCCAATCGAGTCCAATCTTCCTATTCTAAGTTTAGGATTCTCTTACCTTGTGTTTGATACCACAATAATTCTCCTCTTGAACCCTCACCAATTCGGTTCCAAGGGTCCAAAGTCGAACTCACCACGCAACCTATAATTTCCAATCAATTCGTCAATTTTCTTTGCTCAATTCCTCAATCCACGAATCATAATCATCCATAACATAACCCTCATTATCTTAACATGTCTTAATCACCAATTCGAGACTCAAATAATCCATCAGTAGCCCCTCCACAGATTCGGTTTGCACAGAACAAAATCGGGCTATGTTCGGTTCTGTGTAAACCGAATGTATCCATGCCTAAATCTCCACCAAATCCATCATTTAAATACCATCCTACCTCTTAACATGTTTATCTAAGGTCTAAGGTTCTCACCGAGGTTTTGAAGTCAAATCGTCGCCGGAATCTCTGCGGAAGTTGTCGGATTCTACAAGTCAGTACACCGAAAGTTTCTATCCATAGTTCACAAGATCCATTTGAGGTGAAAACTTCATCAAATCAAGCCCAACTTTTTACCACAGATAGATATACATGTATCCTAGATCTCCACAAAATAAGACCTCAAGATTCCAACATTTCGGTCTCCAAAAGGGTCAGAAACCTCACCTACCTTAGATTGAGTCTAATTCTGTCGGCTTCCGGGAAAACTCTTGGCAGGAGCTCCTCGGTGGTCCAAACGCCATGCTTCTACTTTGAAGAGGTTGGCAAGACGTAGGGCTAGGTCGGTATGGTCGGTGCGCCGGCAGCTGGTCATTGGAGGAGGTCGTCGACGGCGGCGAACAGGGACTCCAGAAACTATCACTGAGCGGCAGAATGATGGAATAAGAAGAAGAAGATTTTTGGTGCTTTGGAGGGGAAAATGGCCGGTCATGAGTGAGGAGAAAGAGCAAGATTCGCTAAATACAACTCTCATGGTCAATGGGTTGAATGGTTGATGTATAAAGTTGGACAAGACTACTCTTTAATTGATCTTGTAACACTTGTCCTCAATGTTAATCAACTTGATCAAAGACCCATAATTCTCCTTGTGTTTGGCAGCCTCGGGAGGATTTAATGACCAAATTGGCCTTCTTCAAATGCATGGACAAGGCTTTCAGCTTGAGGGGCAAAAGGATAATTTTACCCCCGACGTCTAGAACGTCGTTTTTCTCATTCCAATAATCTTCGATAGGGCAACGACCAATCCAAATATAACGTTGGAATCCTTGATCCTCCATTTTTAATTTTCAAGACTCGTTTATGATGATTTGCTCTATCAGACGTGGTTCCAGCCTATCCCGAACTGACGGGCGGCTTTTGCAGGCATTATGCATATCGACCTCGTGATTCATATCACTTTAAGGCTCGTCAATTCGTGGCGACTCTAGTTGTCATGTAATTATAAGAGTCTATCACTAGTCTCTTTGGTCTCGATCGTCGCTGTCTGATAAAGGAAAATTTTGCAAATCATACGTTGGTTAAGCAGCATCACCCGTGCTCCAATCGTATGACACTTGCAGGGCATTCCTTAATCATTCTTAGATCGCCCTTTTTGTGGTTCTAAATATTCCCTTGACAATCCTTATGGTCAAAGCGTCATTTCTTATTCGAATTCCCTAGGTCCACGTACCTTGTCTCGCGTTAGCCTTTCCCTTTTTGATCAGTTTACTCGAATTGATCAGATTCGGGTGAGATACGACTGAAATACATCTCTAGATTTACTTCTCATTAATGAGTCTAAAATTGACTGGAAATCAGAATGTCATAGAACCAAAGGTAATTACATGAGCACCATCAGGTTGTTCAGATTTCGCCTCTCTTCTTCTTGGACACACATAGAAATCAACTCGCTCATCTTTCATTTCTCCTTTTGCGTATTATAGTTGATCTTAAAAGGACCAAATTGTGCAAGAAGAGATGTCATAATGAAGTGAACAAGAAAACCTTCAGAGATTTCCATATCCAAGGACTTAAGTTGAGCAGCCATATCATTCATCCGCATTATGTGCTCACGAACGCCATTGATTCCATTATACTTGAGGGTAATCATTTTGGAAATAAGAGGAGTAGCTTGTGCTTTAGAAGTGCCCTCATATTGCTCCTCAATGTGAGCAAGGTACTCCTTAGCATTATTATAATCATGAATGACACCCCGAATAGTGGTCGTTATCGAGCCTTTCATAATCATTAGAGATATGCGATTAGATCGCTCCCACTTTTCATAAGCAGATTTTTGCTCAGTTGAGCTTTCATTTGTGAGTTCAGTAGGAGCGTCAACACGAAATGCATAGTCCAAGTCCATGACTCCAAGAATGAGGCTTATTTGCTCTTTTCACTTTTTAAAGTTTGTACCACTCAGTTGTTCAATAGAGGAAAGGTAATTGGTAATAGCAGCAGGATTGTATGCTAGATCAATAAAATTATGCACATTAGTACCCTTTTAGAAAAAACACAAAAACAAACAAATAATTTAATTCATCATCACAGTATATTGAAAAATAAACAATTCGCTTACTTGGAAGGTAAAATACACAAAACCTTACCAAAAGAATTCCAAGAATTATCTATATCCTTCTGTTGGGCTGACTATAAACACTTTAAATGGATTCTTACAAAATTTATCATCAAATTTCAAAAGGCAATAATAAGTCAAATTAAATCACCGTTGGGTAGAATTAATTCAAATCGCATATTTGTAAATTACTTGCATATCATATTATCATTTTTCTCAAAATTAAATATCTTAACTTTCCGTTGGGCCAGTTATGAATTTAATGATGAGCATAACATAAGACGGTTTTATCAAAATATAAAACTATTTAAAATAATAATCTTCTGTTGGGCTGATTACCAGATCAAATAATTTAGAACTGTAATAAAACAAAATATTCGACATAATAGAATATCTTGCCCCAAAGGCTCATATTTCATAAACTACTTCCCATATATAAGCTATCTTCTTGATGGCCTGCCTATTGACTATCCTTTCTGTGTTATAGTACGTTCTCAATCTAAAAGAAGAAGTGTGTATTCCCAATTTTCACTTTGGAAAGAATCAAAGAATTTGACTTATGTACTCGTTACTCTAGCAGAATCAAAAACTCACAGTAGATATAATTCTTCATAATCGCCTTTTTCATACTTTTCAGTTTGTTATCTAATGTCACAGTCGAAATTCTGGGGAAAAAACTAAGGATCGTAGGCTAACTCCTCATGAGCAATTATTGAGGACAAACCCTTAGACAATTCAGATTATCTAGTCGATGTCCGAATCAGACAAATTTGTAGCACCTCATAGAATTGTTTTGGCGTTTACTGCATTTATAGTACACGATTTCATGGAATCTCAAAACGATTATCACCATCCGAATCAAATAAAAGGGACAACACAAAATTACAAGTATTCGGAAATCTTAGATAGAATACGAATCGAATAAAAAACCCCAATCACCAGACATAAAAGAAACGATCATTAGCATATGCGTATTCCAAATCAATCATAAATAGAGACGAAAGATCATGATAAATATTATAACTATGTCTGTGCATTGAATAAACCGAAGTTCTGATACCACGTGTTAGAACGATAGGATCTTTCAATCACACGAACATAAGATAAAATTGATAAATAAAGCGTACTCGAATCAAAAGAAGCTATTGTTGATCCGATGAAGGCGAATTTGTCGTTTATGACTGTAGATCTTTACCACTCTCCTCTATACCAATTGAGATGGATGTGTATTTTTCTCTCAATAATTTTGTGGAGAAAACAGAAGCGGAAGAATACGGAAGCGTAAGGAAGTGTTAGCCGTTTTCCACAAAAAGGATATATTATATAGAGGGAGTGATGGGACCAGTGCTAGAGCTGCCTAATATCAACCGTCTATCAATGTTTAAAGACAAGGTTCTAGAAGCCCAATCGGATGTCATAAAATATTATCTAATATACTTACTTCAATAATAGAACCTTGTCAGATCCAACACATCCAACATCAACTGGGCATCGCATGCCACGACATCCTGAAATGTTATTCCTCAGGGTACTCCCATCATCAAATGAGGTATTGCCCTCTCTGGCGGCATCCCAAAACTCTTCCCGAGCATCTTGTCATTAAACTAGGTATCTTTGCCATCGTCAAGTGATGGCAGTTCTTACTTTTCTTAGGTGTTCATGCATGACATCACAAATGCAATGGCCAATTTATCAACTTAGCCAACATAACAAAGGGTCCGAGGGCGTACTGTCATTTGAGTATTGTGATGCATGACAATTAACACAAATCATATTCATGCATATCTGAGTATGAACAAGGCTCACAGCTAAGACCTAGTGTAGCTTAATGTGATTCACGATCGAATTGGTCCAGGGCCGAGAGTGGCCTACCTGTGGCCCGAGGCACAACCCAACTCACGGGCATAATACATGACAAACCTTAAAACCATCATCAGTCATACACATAGCCAGGCCGAAGCATTGAATTACTTTACTTACTCTATGATCAGCCAGACGGAGGGACGACCAAGCCGGCGAGAGGGAGGCCAAGCAGGAGAGAGAGAGAGAGAGAGAGAGAGAGAAGTGGGGATTTACTGCTGAGTGGTGGTGAAAAATGGAGGGGCCTATTTATATCCATTCCTATAATAATGGCCATCATTAATGTATGCTAAGTGGTTCAATGAATGTTATACACATTTCCTAGCTAATGGTAAGAGATGGCATTCTAATTTACTTATGTGTTCGTCTAGGCTCATAATAACATTATTTACTTGGCCAATAATTTCCTATGTCCCTTGACATTTAGGAGCCTAAGGTTCAAGTCTTAGATCATACTAATTAGACCTAGGCACAAGTGGTCCAATGTGTGGGCTCACTTGGCTAGGCTAAGAGGAGGTGTAGCTTGCCTAAGTGGCGAGATATGGCATAAATATAACATTGTGGGACAAATGGATGGTCACCTTGAACGAGCACTTCGCCTTGTGCCAAGTAGCCCTATGAGTCATCTTGGTAATCATGGCCTAAAGATTGGTCATAATGGCATGAGATTTGTACCATTCTTTTGTTGGCACACGAGGTAGTGAATCATCCCCTCTCATTAACTGGCTAGCTCATTGAGTGATAATGATGTGAGAACTTGATGCAAGCCCCGACATCGGGTGAGAAACTTTCATGAACATCCATGACCGATGGTGTGATTCGGTTGAGGGTTGTGGTCAGGCTTATGGCTGGGTGATCGTTCAAATTCCTAGATATCATACTATTACTGCTGGGAGAGTGTAGCAAGCCAATTGAAAAGTCTGAACGAATATGAAATTCTTTGCAATCTCTTGTATCTCTTATCGTTTTACAATTTTGTTGATAGAAGAAATTTGTTTCACATTAAAAGATTCAAGAACCATACAACAACTAATTAAATCCCCTTTTGGTCCATTTGAGCATTTTCTGAAGAGAATGTTAAAATTGTCCTAGATCAAAGAGGAAGGTTCAAATTGTCCTAGATCAGAGTGGCCTTTTCAAAGGGTGTAATGGCTAGGCTTGGTTCTTTCAAAGCTAGCTAAAGACTCATGAATCCATGTTAAAATGTGTGATCACTTTTTTGATCCCACACTTCTTATTGTTTGGTACTGATTCCTGAGCCAATTGACAATGCCTAATTTGAATGGAATTCCTTAAGGGTCATTACATAACTCACTAGCCGTGAGAGAGCTTAACCTCGCTTGTGGCTGGTCGCTGGCCTTGGGTGAGCTCGACCTCATCTGTGGCTAGTTGCTAGTTGACACCATAGCTGTTTCACATACCACAAGTGGCTATATAAGATCATAATCATTTCTAGTAAATGAAGATCATTTAATGATCATTCAATCTTATGACTAGTCAACCGAATTGTAAGAAGTCGTGCCTATAAAAAAATATTTCTACCATAGCTAGGAGCCATGAGACATAGGTCTGTGATGCGTATGTGGGTGAGTGATTCCGTCGGGAGATATTTTTAGAGTTGGAATTAGTAATAATTGGTTGAAGTACATGGACAATGTATGGGGATTGTCAGAGATAAGTGTTTAGAAAAGTGTTATAACCAGGCATAAAGGACGAACTACCAATCGACGATACAAAACGAAGGAGAGAACAATCAACATTAAGGTCTAAAGATAACACCGGCCAATGATAAAGATTGGAGCTGGATGAAAGCTCACCACCAGGGCATAAAGGCTATGCCGATGATAAAGGGCTTTTGGGCTCACCATCAACAAATGATCCACTCTTCAATGATAAGGATGTCAAAGGGGTTTATAATTTAACTCACGCAGAGGAATTCTTATTCACTCAATCAAGTCTATCTTACAATGGAGAACTCTTCCTCATTATATGGAGTGACTCAAACTTAGGAAGTAGAAAAACAATAGTCTCGAGGACCAACTAACTAGTAAAGATATGGGGACCAAACACATAGGGACTCCATGAATATTAAAGACACTTGGAAACTAGAAAGGAATATAAACAACTATAAACCAGAAAGCATTAAGGACTTAGAGACTTGCATTTCTTTAGCAATCTCATCCACAAGGCTAGACCAGCAAATAATCATCATGAGAAATCTCCAAATGACCAAGGAGACAACTTAGATAAACTCCCCGTAAGTACGTTATTTGTCTACAAAAAATCAACAACTATCTTGGAGAAATCGAGCTTAGTTGACTAGATTAGGAGTCAGTAATGCTTTTGTCGGCTACTCAGATGCTAGCCTTTGTGCCGGTAACTACACACCAACGAAGAAAATTGAAATTGAAGTTAGTTTTTCCCAAGTGAGTAGCGACATTGTTGGGTTAGCTGGTAGAACCAAATAGGAGTTGAAGGATCGTTCCGATGTGTCGAATGCTCCCGCATCGTCTCCCCCAGATTGTTTGAGATTTGACCTCAAATCTAAAAGTTCTTCATCCTCTAAATAAGGAGAAAGATCTCCCATGTTGAACATTTGTAAAAGACCAAACTCTCTAGAAAGTTCAATCTTGTACACATTGTCACTAATTCTCTACAGAATTTTGAATGAGTCATCGGCTCACACATAAGCTTGTTCTTTTGATGAGTTGAAATCTTTCATTCCTTAGATGTAACTATATAAGCTTATTCTGTTCAAAATAAGACTTCTTTCCATGTCGGTTAGCTTTCTTCTTGTAGGACTCTTAGCCTTCTTAATCTTGGAACGAATCTGCTCATGAAGCTTCTTGATGGATTGAGTCTTTTCTTTGCTGTCAAAGTTGATTTGAGACTTGTATGGAATCAGCTTCAAACCGACCAGTGTGAGAGGGTTAATTCAACACATAACTTCAAAAGGTGAATGACAAGTAGCATAACTCGATGACCGATCATAAGAAAATTCATTATGCCCCAACTTTAAATCCCAATCTTTAAGACATTTACTCACAATTCCACGAAGGAGAACAATAAGAGTTCAATTGATTACCTCTGTTTGGTCATTGGTTTGAGCATGAGAAGTTGTGTTGAATAGAGGCCTTGTACCGAGTGTTGTGCATAGAGTCTTCCAGAAGTAGCTTAAAAACTTAGAATCTTGATTAGACACAATGGTTTTCAGCTCTCCACGGAGGCGAATGATCTCCTTAAAATACAACCAAGCAACATGAGAAGCACCATTCGTCTTAATGGGCCATATTAGAGAACCGATTAACAACCACTATGATGGCATATTTTTCTCTTTGAGTTCTCGAAAGAGTGACAATGAAATCCATACTCACACTTCCAAGGGCTACAATGGAACTGGAAGTGGAGTAAACAACCTCTCATGGAAATTACTCTTTGACAAGTTGTACACCTCGAGATAATGGCTTCCACATTTTCATTCATCTTTGGGCAGTAAAATGCTCTTGAAGGACCTCGAGACTTTTATTGATAATCCTCCACCATATGATTCAAAGATGAGCTATGTGACTAACGTTATCTCCTAAAGGGGGTGAATAGGTGATTATTGTGCAATTTTAAAGTATATCGCGAACTTCAAATTGCACTGCGTTAATATGACGTTTCAGATAATGAAAGTGTAGTATATCACTATGAACAATTCACATGCAGTTCAACTATCACAAGATATATAATATAATCAGAGTAAGGATAGAGAAGGCTGCACAGAGGGTTTATAATGGTTCGGCTTTGATTGAGCCTACGTCCACTTCTTCGGCTATTAGCCAATCGGCTGGATTTCACTAGTAAACTGCTCGAGAGGTTACAGCTTAGTGATCTCCTTGACATGCATGATACCCCACCTAACGTTCAATACTCTTGTGTACACCTCCTCACAATTATAATGGATGAATCAATAAGTTTGTATGAAATGAAGTACTATCAATCTAAGAATTACGAACACTTTTCCCTCTTAACGCCGATCTTTCTTCCCTTTAGTCTTGAGATTTCTTTTATACTCCTCTGCCTCCAATCTAACCGTTGCAAGGTTTTTAGAAGAGGTCCATTCAAAACTTCCCGTTTGGATAAGACAAATACCAAAAGAAGATCTCGTAGCCATTGGGGATCGCCAAAGGAAAGTCTTCCCCATTCGGATCAAATCGGCCACAAAATTATGATCATAGGTTTTCATAGATGATTTTATTCATTTGGAAAGTCGTGTATGTCTCCTTGATTTTGCACCCTTGATTGATCTCTATCCCTAAGAATCCTTAAGAATGATCCAGCTCGATTGTATCTATTATAATGTATCAATTAAATACATTTCGAAGTACTCTTCAAGTTTTGATTATTGCACATGAATACTCCACTCAGAGCTTGAGCCCATCCCAACGTCTGAGCTTGAAACAGCATCTGAGCAAAACTCTTTTTGCCAGATTCAATCTTGTGCATCCCTGCACCAAAGGACAATATGCAAAACAAGTGTTCCACGACATTATCTCGAAACTTAAGAGTACTTAGATTGTTTTGTTAATCTTCAAAATCATCTAGAGGTTTTCTCAACATGAGCAACTCTCTGAAATAACTTGTCGGCACGCATGACCTATTTCCTTAACAAAAAAAAAAAATTCAGATAGAATAAGTCTCTTAAACTCTATGGTTACAATCGGTGATGATGGATGAGGAATCGAGGTCATCAACATAGAGTTCTTTCATAGCTTAGAAACTAAGAATTCTAGAATCCAAAATAGCAAGCATAGAATATCTTCTTGACAAAGCATCGGCCATTAAATTAGTATGATCAGGTTTACATCTTGAAACAAAAGAAAAGTATTTGAGAAATTATATCCATTTGGCATGTCTCAAATTGAGTTTGTGTTAGCGTTAGCGTTAATAAACTTAAGGGCTTCATGATCTGAATGAAGCACAAACTGTTTCAACCTCAAGTAATGACTCCAATAATTTTGAACTCTCACAATGGCATAGAAGTCATTATCATACGTTGAATAATTCTTCTTGAAGTCGATTAGCTTTTCACTGAAATACTCTAACGACGTTTACTCTTGTACAAGAACAGTTCCAATGTCCACTCCACTTGCATCACAATCAACTTCAAATTCTTTATCAAAGTAAGGAAGGGCTAGAATAGGGGACTCACATAGCTTCTATTTGATTGCTCCAAAAGCGTTGTGAGCAGTCTTTGTATATTCAAAAGAACCCTTCTTCATGCGTTCGGTAATGTGAGCCATAACAGTACTTAAGTCATTCACATATCTCCAATAGAAAGAAGCAAGGCCATGAAAACTCCTCATGTCGATGATAGATTTCAATATCGACCACGACTTTATTGTTCCCACTTAGATTGATCAATGGAGATATCATCCTTAGAAATCATATATCCAAGGGATACAATGCTTAGTGAGAAGAGATGACACTTCTCCGTTTTAGCTAGAGCTTATTCTACCTTAGAATTTCAAAGATCTATTTTAAGTGAGAAATATGCTTCTTTTCGCTCCTACTATATACAAGTATATAATCAAAGAATAACACAATGAAGTGGTCAATATATAGACAAAGGAATTAATTCATCATCCTCATGAAAGTACTCGAAGCACTAGAAAGTCCGAATGACATAACTAGCCACTTATAGAGACCTTCTTTAGTCTTGAAAGTTGTTTCCCATTCATAATCTTTTATTCGAATCTGGTGATAGCCGCTCCTCAAATATTTCTTTGGAAACACAATAAAAACAACAATTCATCAAGCATATCATCAAGTCTAGACATATGGTACATATACGTCATAGTGATGTTGTTAATGGCCTGGCTATCCACGCACATTTTGAATGAACCATTTTTTTGTACGAGTAGAGCTGGGCAGAACACGGATTCATACTTGTTGAGAAAACCTTTGAGTAATTTTGAAGTCGATAAAACAATCCATACACTATTGATTTGGGATAATGCCATGAAATTTTTATTTTGCAAATTGTCCAAAGGTGTGGGGATACGCAAGATTGGATCTGTCAAAAAATGGCTTAGATGTTACTCTAAAGGACTTAGATGTTGTGTGGAGCTCAGACGTTGAGTAGGAAAACTCAAACGTTGGAATGATGTTAAAGTTTTGAGAGAAGTATTTTGCATGCAGTAACTAGAACTACAAGAGAAATTCAAAAGATGATTTAATTGGTAGATTACATCATCATAACAGCTAGAAATCGAGCTGGATCATTCTTGAAGATTCTCGATGATGAAGATCAATCAAGGACGTGGATCAAAGGGGACGAGCACAACTTTACTATTGGAGAAATACATCTATGGAAACCCAGGACCTTAATTGTATGAGTGATTTGATCCACTGGAAAAGACTTTCGTTTGACAACCCTCAATGGCTAAGAGATCTTCTTTTGGATATAGTCTCATCTAAATGGGTAGTTTTGAAAAGTGATCCACTAGAGGCCTTACAACAGATAGTTGGACTCAGGATCGAAGATAAAAAAGGTTGGTATAAGAGGGGATAGTGTTCTAAATTTCAAGATTGAGAGAGCTTCAATTCTTATATTTCTCATTGATCTATTCATTGTATTTCTTAGAGGTGTCCACAAGAGTGTTGAGTGTTAGATGTGGAGTCCTTTGTCTCAAGGGAGATTACTGAGTTGTAACCTCTGAGCAGTTGACTGGTAAAATCTAATCGATTGGCTGCTAGCTTGAAGAATTGTAGGCTTGAATAAAGCTGAACCACTAAAAATCCTATGTGTAGTTTTCTCTATCCCTTACTCATACTTGTTTATACATATAGATTTTTGTGATAGTTGAACTACAACTCAACACACATTGCAATATTACGTGTGACTATCACTGAGGGTCAAGTTGCGAGATTACTTGATTATAATTCCACTTGAAATTTTAGAAAAATACATTGTAATCACCTATTCACCCCTCTAGGTGATAATGCTAGCCCCAACTATTGGTATCAGAGCTTGGTGCTCATCTATTATTGAAGTGCTTTAATTCTGAGTGAATGATCTCTATGGCTAGCAATTTCTCTTCCACTTGATTGACAGTGAAAGTAACAACATATCATCCTATTTTAAAGGGAATGAGTACATTGACCAATAGGATAAATTCAAGGCATACATCAGATGCGAAGACCCCCCAAATTTGGGATGATGTACAACAAGGAGAGAATCCTATTGCATGCACATCAAATAGAAAAAATGTAGGTGATGATACCAACGCTACTCCAACCGCCACTCTATTTGCTATTGAAATAGCAAATAGAGGTGCTTAGGATGCAAATGTCATTTACTCATTTTATAGTGCATTATCTCCCACTGAATATAAATATATTGCCGATTGTTTCTCGTCAAAAGAGATTTGAGACATGTTCTATGTAACTTATGAAGGAATAGACAAAGTCAAGGAGACTAAAGTTAATTTCCTTCTCGACCAGTATGAAGTACTCAAGATGAAGCTCGTTAAAATAGTGAAAGAGATGTTTGACAGATTTATTGAAATAGTGAATGGTCTCACCTACCACGGGCCATCTATTTCTGAATCGTTGTGTGTAAACAAGTGACTAAGAGTACACATAAAGGAATGTGACAATGTGAAAACTTCCAATTAAGAGACTCAGAGGATATTACCTCTATCTATGGATGAGCTCATTAGAACTCTTCAATCCTATGAAGATGAAAGAAATAATGATGAAGCAACATCAAAAGGTAACAATTCCATTGCTTTGAGATCTAATGTTGAGTCTGATGTTTCAGACTTTGAAGATGAAGACGACAAGGAACCATTACTCATGATTAAGAGATTCAGAAAAATGGGAAAGAAAGGAAGAAATTTCAAAGATAAAAGAAATTTCAAATAATATGATCAAGAAGATCATCTAGAGGTAGAGATGAAAACAAAGATGTCACTTACTATGAATACAAGAAAAGAGGACACATTAAATCAAATTGCCCTCTATTAAAGAAGAAAGAGAAGGATGATATATTCAAGAAAACCTTCAACGCAAAGACTTGGAGCAACACTGAATGTGAAAGTGATGAAGAATATGCCAATATCTATCTCATGGCCAACTCAGAGGATGAGCATAAGGTAACAAATTTAAAATTCCTTTTGAGATATTTGATTACATAGATGAACTATGTTCAGAATATAAAGCTACTCTTAAAAAGCTTTCTGTATTGAAAGAGAAAGTAGCTAGTCTAAAATAAAGAGATGTTTCTGAAAAGAAATAAAATAAGTTTTCTAGAAAATGAATTTTGTCAATTCAATGAGAAATGCGATTTTATTTTTGGGAATAATATGCGGCTGAAGTGTAGAAAATGAATCTCTAGAGAAAGAAAACATCTCTTTGAAAAAGGAAAAAATATCTTTTTGAAAAAGAAAGTACATTTTTGGAAAAGGAAAAAAGATCTTCCAAAAAAAGAAAATGCCTCTTTATGAAAGGAAATTTCGGATATCCACAAAAGATTTTTATTCGGATAAAAAACGTTGTAGCATATACTTTCTATATAAGTTCTCTATTATAACAAAACAGGACTTGGTTTTTAAAAAAGAAAGTAATTTGAAAAATTATTTTCTTGAAGTGAAGGAGAGGTTTAGAAAAAAGCTTCCTAAAATTTTGTACAAGAGAAATTTTAGGAAACAATTTGTAAAATCTAAAGGATAACGTTTTTGTACATGCTCAAATTGTGGTGACACAAAGCACTCTACAAGTTGCTGTACTAATATTAGGATCAACTCAAGACAATCTTAGATTTATGAATTCCTCTAGCCCCAAAGGACCTAAACAGATTTGGGTACCAAAGAAAACTTGAGCTTCCTTGATGATTGCAGGTACCAAAGAAAAGAAGAAATGAAGTGGTACCTTGATAGTGGTTATTCTAGACACATCAGTGAAGACTCTACGATATTCATCAATCTTGAAATGCTTGATGGAGAAAATGTTTCCATTGACGGCAACAACAAAGGCAAATTTATAGGCAAAGGAACTATGAAGATTAGCAACATTCTTATCAATGATGTCTCATTGGTCAATAGTTTGAATTTCAATCTCATTAGTGAAATCAAAGCTCCATCCCATTTTTGGACTGAAATTGTTTCTACTGCTTGTTACATTGTAAATCGTGTCTTTCTGATACCATTAATTAAGAAAACCCTTTATGAGCTTTATAAAGGAGAAACCAAACATATCATTTTTTCATATATTTGGGTGCAAATGTTACATTCTTAAGAACTCAAGTGATTGGTCTAGTAAGTTTGATGAAAGATCAGAGGAAGGTGTGTTTCTGGGTAATTTTACTTCATGCAAAGCATACAAAGTCTTCAACAAGAACTCACAAATAGTTGAAGAATTTATGAATATGAGATTTGAAGATGAATAAACTGCTCAAAAGACATATATTGAAGGTATGATACTATTTGACCAAAATACATCATCTGAGAATAAGAGCAATATGAAGCTTCTCAAAACATAGAAGATATTCAATTTGTCTCAACTTATGAAGAAGAAAATCTTGAAGAATCTCAAGAGACTGAGCATGAAAAGTCAAAGAAGAACTGGAAATACAAAATCACTCACCCTACAGATCTGGTCATTGGAGATATAGATGAAGGGATCAGAACAACATCCAAGCTCAAGAATGCTCTAAATGTGTTCACATTAGTTTCTGAAGTAGAAACCAAACGAATTGAGGAATCTCTTGCAGACGAAAGCTGGATAGAAGTAATACAACAATAGCTACATCAGTTTAGACTCAGTGAAGTTTGGGAACTAGTGTCCAAATTGAAGGATTATCCAATTATTGGAACCAAATGGGTCTTTAGAAATAAAATGGATGACAAAGCGAAAGTAACCAGGAACAAAGCAAGGTTCGTAGCAAAGAGCTGCTCCCAAGAAGATGGGATTGACTATAATGAAACATATACTTTAGTAGCAAGATTGGAATCCATCAGACTATTACTTGCCTATGTTTACTACAACAATTTCAAGTTATATCAAATGAATGTCAAGAGTGCATTTTGAATGAATATATCAAAGTTGTACGTCAAGCCCTAGGCTTTGAAGATCTAAAGAGTCCAGATCACGTATATAAATTGAAGAAAACTCTCTATGGACTCAAGCAAACAACCCGAGCTTGGTATGAAAGGTTAAGTAATTTTGTTATCGAAAAAGATTTTGAAAAAGATAAAGTTGATACAACTTTATTTATCAAAAGGAAATGTAAAGAAATCTTGCTTATCCGGATATATGTAGATGATATTATTTTGGTTCTTCTAATGAAAAACATTGCAAGAGTTTCTCTCATATCATGTTGAGTGAGTTTGAAATGAGCATGATGGTAGAACTTACTGTCTTTCTTGAACAACAAGTGAATAAAATTGAGCAAGGCACATTCATACATTAAAGAGAAGTATGTGAAGGAAGTAGTGATGAAGTTTGGTTAGGAGAACTGTAAGAAAATTGAATCACCAATGTCTTTTTCACCCAAGCTAGACAATGATGAACATGGAAAACAAGCTAATAAGAAGATTTACGGGAGCATGATTGGTTCTTTACCATATCTTATTGCTTCTAGACCTGATATCATTTTCAATGTGTTTTAATCAGATCCTAAAATATAAAGGGACAAATCCTAATCTAGGATTTTGGTATCCTAAGATGTTAGACTTTATATTATATGGCAATTCAGATGTTGACTTTGGAGGTTGTAAGTTAGACAGAAGTAGTACTTTAGGTATATACCAACTTCCGGTATCAATGTTGGTGTCTTGGTTCTAAAAAAAATATTATGAATTTATCAACCGCAGAAGCTAAGTATGTGGTATTAAAAAGTTACTGTGCTCAAATCTTATGGATAAAACAAAAACTGAAGTACTTTGGTGCAGAAGCTTCCACTGTGGAAATCAAGTGTGACAACACCAGTGTCATCAACCTCACAAAGAATTCAATTTTGCACTCGCGAGCTAAGCATATTTAAATCAAGCATCATTTCATTCATGATTATATCCATAATGGTAATGTTGATATTCAATTCGTTGATTCAAAGCATCAATTAGCTTACGTATTCACGAAACCTGTGACATTTCGAATTTCGACCCTTTTTAAGGTTAGTGAATGAAAAGAAATTCATCGAGGTATTTCAGTTGTATCTAGATCAGAGCTGGCTACTCTCGAGTTAACCGACCAAAAGGGAAGGCTAACGCAGATTCAAGTACGTGGACCTAGGAACTCGAATAAGAAATGACATTTTGACCATGAGGATTGTCGAAGGAAAATTTTGGGCTAGTAAAGATCAATCTAAGAATGATCATATAATTTGCTAGCATTATACGATTGGAACGTGAGTGATTCTGCCTAATCAATGTATAATTTGCAAGCATTTCCTAAATTGAACTCCGATGATTAGGACCGCAGGAACTAGTGATAATCTCTCGCAATTACATGACAACCAAAGTCTTCATGACTTGAGTAATCCTAAAGTCGATACACGTAGCGCCTGCAAGAGTCACCTGTTGTTTTAGATAAACTATAATTATAGTCGACGAGATTTGACATGAATTGGACTTTGAAAGAGGGTATTAGATATTGACGAATTCCAACATTGAATAACAATTTGGATGTCGCCTCATCATGGACAAATAAGGCCATGGTTTGCCCCATGAGAATTTAGAGAAATCGAAAGTTTGACTGAAGATTGGAAATTACCCTCTTGCACTTAGGAATACACTTGACTTTAAGAATCAGCAAGGGCATTTTAGTCATTCACCATCCTTCCTTATTGGCCGAAAATAAACAGGGCTTATTGGTCATTTAACTTCTAGATATTATGAAGATAAGACAAGCCACTAATTAACCAAGTCAAATCCCCACCTAAAAGCCTATTCTAATTGACAATTAAGAGCCTAAAAAGGCTAAGCCATCACCACAATTTTTTTTCTCTCTCTTCTTTTGGCTTGTAGGAGAAGCCATCTCCTTCTTCTTCTTCTTCATTTTGGCCGAAATAACCCCCATTTTCCTCCATTTATCTCTCTCAAACTCTCTCTCAGATTTTTCTCTCTCGTTGCCTTTCGGCACTGTCCGATTTTCTGGCCATAAATCCACCTTTCCTGATCCGCTACGGGCGAACCATACACCATTAGAAAAATCTTTCTTTTTCTGTTCTAATGGCATATCGTGAGCCCCAAGCCACCTTGGCCTTTTGTCCTATAAAGGCGTTTGAAGCAGCAAAGGTCGCTGCCAGACCCTATTCCGACCCGAGAAGCTCTAAGTTTGGATTTTGAGCTTGTTTCGTCCCAATTGTTTGTAAGACCACCTCTAAAACTTAGTTAAGACATATAGCATTGTGTTTATGGGTTTGAGTTTGGATTATGATTGGATTTAAGGGCTAAGCTCTTATGATTTTTGTGGACAAAAACCGGAGTAGCTCTGTCCATGGAGGAAAAGCGTGACTTGCTGCCTTTGCCGGAGGTTTTCTAGCTTGGTTCTCAAGGTAAGAGATACTCTAAGCTTAGTTTAACATGCTAAAAGAAGGATGGTTGAGGATTTGTGAGGATTCAATGGGTTTTGATGGCGATTTGTGGCATTTTTCCTTAAACCAGACAGATTATGGACCCCTGACTGAACCGTGACTTTAATGGCTGTTCAAGGCCTGATTTTGCTTGGATTGAGTGGTAAGATGTCTCTAAATCTTAGCTTAGGGTGTTAGAAGATTAATGGTTGAAGTTAAATGAGGTTTGGTTGGATTTTGGCTGTTGATTTGGCATATTTGCATGAACCGAACCGGCTGTCTCTATCTTGATCGAACCGTGACTCATGGGGGAGGTTTAAGGATTGATCTTGCTAGGAACAAGTGGTGAGTTTCCTATAAACCCTAGCTTGGGATGTTAAGAAGTCTTTCGTTGAGGTTTGGAGTGATTGTGATAAAGTTTGGTGGTTGTTTCTTACATGAACTCTTTAGAGGACAAACTGCCAATTTCGGACTAACCTAGTGCCGTGAGCTATTGCTGCTTGTTTTAGGGAATTCCTTGGTTTATGGTAAGTTAATCCTAAAACTTTATTAGGATGGGCTACTAAGGGACCGAGTTTAAACTTAAATTGAATGGTTTATGGACTGATTTTGTGAGAGGTGCAATGAAGTCGAAGTCTGCTAAGTTTTGAGAGTTAGTGGTCCTCGGTGTTCTTGATTGATAACCATGTCGTTTTGCTAAAATTTTGTTAACTTAAAGCTGTGGTTAAAGGATGTTTTGAATATTGTTAAAGGGATTGGGCATTGCTAATTGTTTTGGCTCAGTTATGGGCTTGGTTGCTTGAGCGTGCATTTTAATGACTCATCGATCTTTTGAGTTGAAAAGCCCGAGATTTTTATAGAAAAGAATGCCAAAATTGAGTTTTGTGAAATGACCGTGTATGTTTAACATTTGAATTGAATGCCTTGTTTTGGCAATGAATCTCATGAGTTGTTTTCAAATAAAAATTGAGTCTATTTATGATCAGATTTTTATTAATCAATGGCGTGTGGGATCGTCAAGAATTTTATGGAATGACGTGTGGGATCATCGATGGCGTGCGGGATAGTCGAGGAATTATGAGATTGGCCAATGCATTGAGCTAGGGAGGGAGTTACTCCCAGTTGACCTAACGAGGTCGTGCAGCTAGAGAGTCTCATATTGACCGAATCATCTCGATTGAATTGAGCGTCGAGAGTCATATGGCAACCGAATAATCTCTAGGTTTGGATGTGAGAGTCATCATATCGACCAAATCATCTCGATTGAATTGGGTGTCGAGAGTCATATGATTGACCGAATCATCTCGCAGCCTAGTATTGGCAGCCTATGATGGGCCGAAATGAAAAGGTTTGTTTTCTGGAATATGAATGAATAAATTTGGTGAAAATTGAAAATGCCCCGTGAATTGAAAATTTACTTCAAGTGTATGTTTTGATTGAAAACCCTGACATTGTACGAAGTTTAGATTTTATCATGATTTTTGACTAAGTCGAGTCGATTTGGAAATATCGAAATACCATGTTTTCACAATACCATGTTTTTGTCATCCCAGAGCTTTTTAATCCAGAATACCTATTTTCCAAAAGTGTCTAGAGTTACTGGCAACTAGTTTAGGGTTAGGTCTAGCTTACTGAGATTTATATCTTACTCCGTCCTGCGATTAATTTTTTTAGGTCCAGACGATGGAAACCCGAGTATATCTGTTGACACGTGATTTTTGACCAGTATTTTTCTGTCTTATTTTTGAAAATTTATAAACAAATCATAAAAAAGTAAAAAAAAATACAAAATAAACTTTGGTAGCCTTGACCAAGCTTAAGGAACCATTTTTTATTAAAAAAATAATTTTTCGTATTTTTCACATTTTCAGTATTTTTAGAAAATAGGAAAATACTTGAAAATTCAATAAAAATAGCATTTGAGGCCACAAAAATATGAAAAAATAGTTAATATTTTTCTTTTAATTCCCTTGTATTTTTAACCTCATCAAAAGTCCAAAAAAAAGTTCAATTTTATATGTTCCTTTGTTACACATATGATTAAATTTGGTAAAAAAATATCAATTGAGTCTTTTAATTTGCAATTTTGGCATTTTTAAGGTCTTGACATTCAATCTGATTGTTCTTCATTGTAATTTAGCCCAATTATTTGTACAAATTGCTCAATTACATGAATTAGGCAAAATTGCATAATTTATTGTAATTTAGTCCTTGAATTTGGGCATAATTGAAATTACTTTCAATTCAAGGGCTACCTTTGCCAATTGAAGCCACTATCTAATGTATTTCATCATTCTGAGTTGATTGGCTTCGGTGGTTTGGTCCAATTTGCCCGTTTGAGTCTTTAATTTCGCAAATTTTCGAATTGAAATTAAGGACAAATTTAGGATTTTTATAGAAATTGATATGAACTTTTGGGCAAAATCACATTTTAGACAATATTCATGTCCTAAGTTCGATTCTGAGATTTAATTACAAAAACTCCCTACCAATTTGGGCTAATTTTGGAAATTTCAAGTTGAAATCGGTTTAGAACGATCAGACCGCCCGGTTAGACTTGTCGAACAGGTTCACTACAGTGTCGTCTTCCTCCCCAAGTATTTGTGCAGATGAATAGTATAAGGCTGAATTTCAATGGGGAAATCAATTGATCAATCGACTGCAATTGAAGACATGCTGGTGGGCGTTTAATTCCACAATCCATTTCTTGTTGATTGATACCGAAATCACGACCAATGGTCGTTGGACGAAGGCGAAATCTGCCGGTCAATGCTACACTGGCCGTGAAAGTCAACATCGACAGAACGGCTAAATTGGCCATCCATTTGCGCACGCGGGAAGGCCATTTGAGTTAGATGGAGTTACCCATCACCACCGTCGCTGTTTGGACCAAATGGCATGCACGATCACGTGCCATTTAGAGTCCATTAGCTCTCCTTGTTCGGCGCCAAAATTCGAAAATAGTAGATAGTTTGAACAGGCTTAGGGGAAGAGGGAGGTTGGTTCATTCTATTTTTCGAAGAGAACATAATAGAGAGAGAGAAGAGAGAGAGAAAGAGAGCTTGCCTTCCATCGCCATTGTCGAAGGCTTAAGCTTGAATTTGCATAGCACTGGTTAGGCCTTCTCAAGCCAAACCAAAGCTTCTAAAAGTCGTTAGGAGGTCGCCTAGACTGAGAGGAAGTGATCGCTGTCGGCCGTGCCATCTGAAACCACAAGAACAGGTGAGTTCAATCTTCAAACTTTCATACTGTGCATCAATGGTGGATGTATTCGATCGCATTCTTCGATTTTATGTGGGCATTTTGTTCCCTAAGCATCACTGACCATCATCGCATCTCCATTTTGCATCGATTTTATTTTAAAACTTCGAATCAAGTCTCCAAACCTTTCGCCATAAGTCAAAAACTGTTCAAACTTGCCTAGCCCAATCTAAGTCGTGCAAGCTCGATCGGAGCTCGAGGTAAGTATCCTAAACCTCTTATGTGCTTCTTTGTTGATGAATTGACTCGAAATGTCATGAATCATGTGATTAGAGTAGTTATATATGTACTAATTCGAGCTTGCTTGTACTTGATTCTGTGGACGAAATAGTTTGATTTTGCGATATGTTGTGTGCGACGAGGAGATGAGTTGATTGGCCCTGGTTTTGTGTAATTCCGTGAGGTTTCACCGTTAGATCATCGCCGGAAGTTTTTGGTCATTCATTTAGGTGTCATCGAGAGGTTGAAGACGAAGCTGACGTGGCTGGTCAAAGAGTCAAAGTCTTAGGTGTCTATTTGTCATTGGTCTACGTGTTCGCCTAGTCAGCGTGGCCGTTGGGGTCTGTTATTCGAATAAACGAATCGGATGGCTCAGATAAATTGAGTCTAAATTAGTGGCCGTCCGATTAGTAATTGGGAATATTCAAAATTGGTTTTATAATTGAAAATTCAAAGGTGTCATTTAGGTTAGTAATCAGGGAACATCGTTTAGACGAATGAGGACAGACGGTCCAGGTCGAGTCTCGGCTTTTAATCGTGACCTTATATTTAAGTAATCAGATCTAACGACTGAGGGATAATTGGCTTTTGATCTGGGTCGTAGGTTTCAGTCAGCTGATCTAGTGATCGTGGATTAACCACGTGGTTCAATAGAAATCATCGGATTAATACCGATTAAATCGAAAAATTAAAAATGAGAAACGATGTCGTTTCGGTGTGTATGACGTGCGGATTTCGGTCTGGGCCGGGTATCCGATCCGGTCCAAATTATTTTTTAATAAAAAAATTTAGAAAATGATTTTTAAATAATAAAAAATGGAAAAATTCTAGAAAATCCTAAAAAATATTAGAAAATCCCAAACAATGTAGGAAAATTGTGGATGATTCCTAGACATTCCAGAAATTCCCAAAAATTGAGGATTGACCACAGACAACTGATCAATCCTATTTTTGAGATTTTTTATCTGTTCATCTGAAAATTGACGATATTTCCCTTTGGGGGTAAATCTCCTTTGCTTGGTATATGAGATATGTCGATAATGCCAAGATAAGAATTAGGATTGGTTAAGCGGTCAATTCTTATGTTTGGGTTTTCGAATCTCGTCCATTTTTTTGAAATAACGATTCTACCCTTCTAAGGGTAAATTGTCTTTCTTATTCCGACCGAGTCGTAAAAATTGCTCAAAATTAGGATTTAAGTCTGGTGGTCGATCAATCCTTTTGTTTGGGATTTTCACTTCTCATCACTTTTTCAAATGACGATTTTACCCCTCACAGGTTAAATTGCTCTAAAAATTCAGAAAAATTTTGAAAATTCCCGAAAAATAGGAAATAGATTGGTTTGGTGACTAATCCTATTTTCACCATCTTTTGAATCCATATTTCATTTGAAATGACGAATTTTCCCTTCTTGGGAAAATTATCCCAAAACTCTTCAAAATTACGATTTTGCCCCTTAAGGGCAAATCAATTCAAAAATACTCCTGAGCCTTGATTGATATTTCTCTAGGCTAATAGGGCCTTACTAGGGATGCCACGTTGCTTTTATGTGATTTATCCGCACGTTTTGGATCCTTGATTTGCGCATTCATTTTTACTGATTGTGAGTGTCAAGGTTGTCACTCCTATCTGTATGGACTCCAAGTGTTAGGATTTGCACCTCACTTATCTACATGAAATTTTAAGTTAGAAAAATCATTCAACTTAGGTGCCGAAAGGTCGTCAATTTTGACAGCTGGCGTAACAAAGTCCCTAATCCCATTTATCTGGTTTTTGCAGAATTAAATAGAATGCTCCCAACTATTCGATAAGGTTTCCAACCGGACCCTCCATAGAACGATTGATGGCGACTCTTTGGCATGTACACGTATCACATGTTACTATATCGCATCGAAGGTCGATCACGTATACCGCCGTTGCGACTTGGGTAACGGGCCTTGGGAGAGGCCTGCGTTTGACCAGAGTGGACGGTCCATTAGCCTTTTCTGCTGAAAACTGCGTGAAAGGGTCACGACAGATTGGCGACTTCGTTGGGGACTTATTCCAACCCAGAATATCTAGTTAGAAATTTTAGAGGATTTAAGCCGATTAAATGGTTGATTGGTTTATCTAACTCTATTTCCTGCAAATGCTCTCGAAGGTGAGGTATGTACCCTAACATTGTGTTAGATATTTTTGCAGATTGGAGAAGTAAGGGATGGAGTGTTTGTTGACATCTTTCCTGCTAGTTGGAGTTGGGAATGTATGTTTTATGTATATACTGAAGTGTTGTTTGATACAAACTATTATGCATAATCTTGCATTGTAATGATCACGACACATCTCACACACTGACGATCAAACCTCGACTGCAACCACCTCTAGGTTACCTTAGATAGGGAAAAGATACGAAATGATCTCGTATTTGATAGCACTTGAGACTTTCGTGTTCGTTCCCACTCACGATCCAAATTGGTGATATCTAGACCTCTTGGATGGGTACTTTTGGGGGAGAAATTTGCTATATTTGGATCGTGGGAGCCTGAGCTATAGGTTCCTCACCTGATTTTATTTTTAGAGTATATCCCCCACTTATCTCATGCGCATGTCTGTGGAAGGTTGGTATATCTAAAACCACCTTTTGTTACGAGGGAATATTTCATGTTCCTCGATGTTTTGGTTGGTAAGACATTTATTTTTGATGTATTTCCTTACTCCCTACTTTGTAGTATGTTTATGTATTGCATATCATTCACATCCACATGCATTGCATACATTATGAAATCATTCTAGTGACTGATTGAAGAAATAATGATAGGGGATAGGATGTTGCTATTTCCTAGAAGTTCGACGGAGTTGGTAACCTTCGAGTATCTAAGGAAAGTCACTTGTCCTGGGCCGAACACGAGGCTGCATTTTACTAGGTTTGTACATGGCCGAGAGCTGATTGGACATAAACTGGGATATGCTGAAGATTGCCAGACTAGTTACCATGTCGATAACCTTAGGTTTAAGCGGTAGGCGGATGAGATGTTCAGACACCATTTAAAGGTGAAAAGACAGTATCGCAACAGTTTAGCTAGAGAAGCATATGCTCGACGAAAAGAGGAACGACAAGTTAGGGAGAACCAACCGGTGATCTCTCTTTGGGGAAAGAAAAGATGCCTTGCAACCAAAACAAAGTCAAGGCGTATCATACTCGAAAAGGCAAAACCCAACAGGACCCCTGAAGTCATCATACCATGGACCAAAGAATAGCCAGAAGAGATAAAGCATCTCAACCAGCCTACTGAAGATTATCTTTTGCATTCTGAAGAACACTTAACTAGGGGGGAAGTTCTGATTACCGAGCCGTATCCTGAAGAGGGGCAAGAAAAGAATGCCATCAAGAAGGAAACCTTGATCGATCATCATCTCACAGAAGATTAGGTCTTGGGGATGGATATTTTAGAATCCCACATTCCAAGAGCCTTTTATGGCTTTCTTGTTTTAGAATAAACCTGACTGGTATTTTCCCCCTCTCGAGACCCCTTTCTATCTCTCTGTCATATCATATCCTTTTTGTACTAAGAAACATTATCTGTTACGTTTACAGTTGATGTTTTGACCAATGTAATGTGATATTGTTATTTCCTTTGGTTACTAAGATGATTCTGACTAATTGCATAATTTACTTCTTTGAATTCAATTTAGAGCTTGAGTCAGGTTTTTCATGCCTGAAAGGAATTATAATTTTTATTTTATTAATTGGAATATGCAATTAAATTAGTCCATGCATATTTCATGACATTTGCATAATAATGTTTAAAGTAATCTTTGGCAATTGATTTCTCAAAATCATTTGCATATTTTTAGACTTGATGGGAAAGAATGACATCCAAGTGTTCAAAGTCCCTCAAGCTGAGCTCATAAGCTGGTGGGATAACATGTGTGAAGCAAGCCAGAAGTACGCCAGATTGCAGCCAGAATATCTGTTGGACCTGCTGAAGATTGAATGTCCACTGCCTTTATCCAAGCCATGGCACTCTATTAGGATCCAACCACCGCGGCGTTCTGCATGGAATGATTAGAAATTACCCATACCCTTGAGGAATATAGTGCTACCAAAGGATTCGAGTCTTTGAGTCAACTAGCTAAATTCCTAGATACGAACCTCAACGAAATCAAAGCGAACGCCAAAAGTAATTTTGGGCGAGTTTCCCTATCCTTTCTTCTAGAAAGGTTTCTCAACCTCCCTACTAGCAAAGGAACTAAGTCTGGTAGAGCTTTTGTCTTAGCATTCTTTAGCTTTGTCCTATTACCAATCTCGTTCGTAACTTTTGACCCTATCATGGTTGCATTGTCAAACAAGTCTGTCATGGGTGGGATTATTCGAACCTTATCCTTGCTGAAACCTTCCTCTCCCTCAACCGTTTTGGGAAAAACAAGAAAGGGATTTTTAGAGCCTCTAGTGGTCTCCTGTATTTGTGGCTCATATCCCATGTAAAACAATTTCATATCTGTATGAGTTTCATTGAGATTAGCTCTGATGCCCATCGTCTTAGAACCTTTGCCAAAACCATACACGCATTCCTAAATTCAACTTCAAAGAATGGAAGGAATTTCTTAGAACTTTAAAGCCAGAACAACTCCAATGGCAGTTTAGATTACCAACATTAGGTAAAGTCAGGCTCGCATGCAATGGTAAAGATCCAGTCCCCTTGTTAGGATTCACAGGCGCCACTGTATATTATCCAAGGAGGGTATACGACAGTATGGGGCATTGCAAGAGGTTCCTTCATCGCCACGACCAGATGTCTACTCGTTTCAATTGCCGAAAGAGATCCTCACAGGAGAGAAGAAAAAGAAATTCGGAGTTAAGGTGGAGTCCATCATACGCGCTTTGAAGGACTCCCGAATGGAAGACGTAGAATGGCTAGATGATATGACTTTCGAAATGGATACTCACAGAGCTTCACAGAATATATCTGACGCTTTGAGGAGACTAGACGCAGCTTCTTCGAACCTCATCTACCCCGAGTGCATTGTACCATACGTGCTTGGAGTGGAGCCATATAAACCTGAAGACATGGGATCGCCATCATATTTAGGAGACGAGGATTCCCAGGATAGGGGATTTGATCTTTGCTGGGACGATGAGGGTGCCTGTCACGCCCCACGCCCCGGGGGCGAGCATGCGACTCTCTGCAGGCAAACCAAATATATCTCGTAGTCCCAAGATCCACACATAAGTCGAGAGACGTATAATATACAAGCATGCGGAAGCAATATTGAAATAACTCCTCCGTACAAACTATGAAGTGGGACCTGGATAGCGTAAATGTTGTCATACATAAAATCCATAAGTTCATACAGACATACGACCACTAAATTCTCTAAAACAAGGGGTGACGGGTTAAGTACACAAAAAGAAGCCCATCCTCAAGGATCCAAAGAAAACAAGGTCAGAGTCGCCACCAAAAGATCAAACTAACAAACTAGGAACTCCTAAGATGAGCTGCTGGAGTCCTCGGTCTCCTCTGTGTCCTTGGTGGGCTCGTACTCTGAGAAGGTCTCCGAGCGGACCTCGATGATTTCCTCCATGGTCTCCTCAGTAGACTGCTCCATGAGATCCTCCTCAATCGCCTCGACCACAATTACCTCCTCCTCCGTGTCCTCCAAGGTCGGGGTCTTCTCTGGTCCATTCCTTGAACCGACAACAGACCCCTCAGCCTAGTCTAAATCTCAGGTGGGGTGGCACCAACTAGGGACAAATCCATTGTGATATTTTGATTTTCAATCGACTTCAGACTTTGTAATGAGAAGTTCATGTACATCAAGCGATGTATTTTAATCATATTCCACTCAAATCTGATCAATTTGAGTAGGCTGACCAAAGGGAAAAGGCTAAAGCGAGACGAGGTACGTGGACCTAGGCGACTCGGATAGGAAATGGCTCTTTGACCATAAGGATTGTCGAGGGGATATTTAGAACCACAAAAAGGCCGATCTAAGAATGATCAAGGATTACCATGCGAGTGTTGTACGACTAGAGCGTGGGTGACGCCGCTTAACCAGCTTAAGATTTGCAAAATTATTCTAAATCGGACTGTGACGATCGAGACCATAGGGACTAGTGATAAACCCTCACAATTACATAACAACCAAAGCCACCATGAATCGACGAGCCCTAAACATGATGAGAATCACGAGTCGGTACGCGTATAGTCTGCAAAAGCTGTCTGTCGGTTTGGGATAGGCTGGAATCACGCTTGATAGAAGAAACGATCGGAAACGAGTCCTGAAAAAGTTTGAAATGGAAAATCAAGAATTTCAACGTCAATTGGATTGGTCGTTGCCCTATCGAAGAAGTCAGAAACGAGAAAAACGACGTTCCGAACGTCGGAGGTAAAATGACCATAATGGCCCTTAAGCTTAGAACTTTGTCTTTATAATTGAAGGAAGGGCAAAATGGACATTTCTTTTCCCCCAAGCTACCAAAAATTCAAGGGCAAGTGATGACCATTGGATGCCCTTGAGAAGAACAATGGACAAGTGTCAAGCATCCAAGGGTGGAAGATCAATTCACCAATTAAATGCCCACCTATCAATCACTTCAAATAATCAATTTTTAAGGATAACCAGCTCTCTCTCTCTCCTCAAACCCCCCCATTCGGCCAAAAATCATCGAGCACCACAATTCCCCTTTCTTCTTCTTCTTCCTCTGTTCTGTTTCGTCAACCAGCCCTGGCACCTCCCGTTCGGTCCGTACGACTGGCTCCTCCGGCCATCCCCTGCTGCTGGTCGACCACCCATATGTAGATCCACGTCTTGCCGACATCTTCCAACTTGAATCAAGTCATTTGGAGCTCTGTGGAATTCGGGGCAAGCATTCTCCCACAGGTCGACAGATTTTGCTCCAATTTGAGGTAGGTTCGGTTCTGAACCGTTTTGACAGTCGAAAAATTAGAATCTTTGGCTCCAATTTGGTGGAGATCAAGTAGACATATAGATGGTTCTGTGGTAAAATTTGAGGATTTATTTGATAAGTTTTTGACCATGAACCACCCCTGTATATTTCGCCCAGAAACAGCCGGTATTCTGTGCTTAGACGATCCGGCGAGCGCCGACGACTTTCTGGCAACCATGCAGCTTGAACCTCTCGGTGAGCACTCCAAACCCTTAGGTAGTGTTATAAGAGGTAGGGTAGTGTATAATTGAGGGATTTAGAGTAGATTAGAACCGGTTGGACCCGATATATGTAGAACCGAATGGAACCAGTTTAGTGTCGGGCCAAACCGATTCTGTTGGAGGCTGTGAATGATGGTTTTGTGCTGAAAATTGGTGTTTGAGATGTGAAGAGATGATGAGAGGTATGTTATGGGTAATTTGGATTGATGGATTGAGGAACTGAGTATAAAATTTGACGAAACGGTTGATTATTCTAGGTTGCGCGACAAATTATCCTTGGACTTGAGTTGGCTGAAGGTTAGGTGATCCAAGAAGAGAAAATTGTGTTGCCGAGCTAAGGTAGGAAATTCTCTAAACCAAGGCTAGGGGGATTGGACTCGATTGGGTAAGTCGAGAGCCGATCAAAATGGTTTATGACAAAATCCTCAATGGCAATAGCTTGATGTGTTCTTAGATGCTATCGAATGATTACATGACATAGCCTATGCTTGAGTTGTTTGTGAGTCTAGGAGTCATTTGTATTGATTCGCATACCACGAATTTAGGAATTGTATTAGAATGCACATTAGCTATTGGAAAGTGAAATTTGAATTGAAAGAGCAAGTTGTTTGATATGATGTGGCATGGATTATGATTGTGACATTACATGGCAAGGCCCTGAGACGTATGAGACGCGGGGCGGAAGGTTGAGACTCTGATGCGACGAAGTCGCGGAGTTAAGATAGCCATAGTCTTGATGCGATCTAATTGCAGGACAAAGTATAAGCTCATACCTGACTGGAATTGAACCGGGGCCTGATGCGTTTACGTGGCCGAGCCTGATGCGATCTAATCGCGGGCTAGAGAATGAGGCAGGCAGAGGTTGATAGATGTGGTGAAGTGACAGGCCGAGCGTTTACCTGCATTTACGTGTGACATGTGAATATAAATGCATGCCTGTCTTATGTGTATTGTTGTTTATCGATTTATGATTGCTATACCTGCGTGGGATCATGAGTTGAGACCTGTTGAGTGATGCGACTGCCTGAGTAGACTATCAACCTGACCTAGGGTTAGGTTTTTCTTACTAAGATGTGTATCTCATCCTTTTTGGGGAAAACTTACTTTACAGATAAGTAGTAGCGATGTGGCCTATCCGGTTTGGGGACCCGTAGGAAATGACAGCTTATTACGATGAGTTCCTTAATAGGCCGGGGAATATCTACGTAAGGAAATGTACAGTAGTATGGGTAGATGAGGGCAAACCAGACTGGAATCCTCACAGGTTTGAGGCATGGTTTAGGAGGGACGAGGACAAGAAGGTCGGGTCGCTGAAGCTCCATGAGGTTCCGGAGGGTGTCATACTTTCCTGGTGTCAGACGATCTCGAACTAGCAGTTTCCCGAGGGATTAACTGTTGGGTCGAGGAACAGCCCGGAGCGGGCGTCGACAGTGGAGTACTCTGTGCCACCGCCGGAGGACGAGGTCATCGTGGTGGAGTTGTCTGATGGAGACCTAGCTGAGCCGAACCAGGAGGCGACCATGGATGGAGACCCAGCTGAGCCGTCGCAGGAGGTAACTTTGGAGGACTCTGTGGAGATTTCGTAAGAGACCTTCTCCGAGTACGAGCCGTCGAAGGAGACTGAGGACACCGGGGATTCCAGCAGTTCTTCCTAGACTACTCCGGATGGTGACCTGACTTTTTGACTGTGACCTGACCCCCTTCCCTGGTGGATTTTGTAGATACCTTTTTGCCATGCTTACCCGTCGCCCTGATGTTTAGCGGAGTAGTAATCGTTGGCTGTTGGTGTTGATGTATGACTTTTTATGATGCTATCCAAGCCTGCTTAGTCTTGGTGTATATGTATATATATGTTGTACGGGAAGTTGTTGAGAATCGCTTCTGTGTGCTTAATGTAAATTATTTTATCTCTCGCCCTTTCTTCATATATAGGTAGATCCTTGGGACGCCGAGAGATTGTTGTTGTTTTACTAGTGGGGATGATTGCGTCCTCGCGATGAGATGCGGGGCGTGACATCCCCGCTTATTTTTGTATCAGAGCAAGGTCAACTCGGTACGAAGTTGGAGAAGGATTGGAGTAATAAGGAGGACTAAGTCAGACAAGGATGGATAGCTAGACCTTAGAAGACTGGTCAAGGTAAGGCTTGGGATGCCTAGTTGTGACTTGACACCTATGGATGGTGTTTGACCTTGGTAAGGTGGTGATAGGACATAGAGAATTAAGTTCTCTGCTAAGGATTGAAGGACATTTCTGGACCTCGGTTTGTTTGATGCTTGAAAGTGATTGATTTTAGTGAATCACTAGGGTGAACTGAATTAGGTAATGGCCATGAACCATTGGTTGAAACATTTCTGGAATTGATGTGGATGTATGGAGTACCGTTGTTGTGAAATTGTTTTTACTAAGGAGTAGTTAGTAGTTTTGGATTGGATGGATAACTCATTGTTGAATTTGTGGTGGATCAGGTTCAGTAGAAAGAAGAAAAGATGAGTGACCCACCTAGGAGGGCTGGAAGACCAAGAGGCAGAGCCTCTAGCTCGAGGCCGCCCGTAGTTGAAGATCCAAGAGTGGACGGTCTACTGAGGGCAATGGAAGGACTCAGGGACATCATAGAGAGGCAAGCCTAGGATCGGGACACTTCCATAGCCCAGGCAGTAGGAGCAGCCCAGGCAGTAGGAGCTGCCATAACAGTTGTGAATACCAACACTAGCAACGCGAGTGGAAGTGGAAGTTAGGGCGAGCTGAACCAAAGTAATGAAACGGTGAACCCTCAAGAGGAAATCGTTGTTGCCAGACAGATGGGCCAACTAGTGGAGCAGTTTATGAAGCTAAAGCCGACCTAGTTTGACAGGATTAGAGATCTCGAGCTAGCGCCCAGATGGATAGAAAAGCTAGAGAAGGCTTTTGGGGTGCTAAGATGTACAAATGAGGAACAGGTGCTACGAGCCGTGCATCAGCTAGAGGGTACGGCAAATGATTGGTGGGCTGCCACCAAGGACGGAGTCTTCCCTGAAGGTATGGCCATGAATTGGAACACTTTTAAGAGGGCGTTCAATGATAAGTAATTTTCAGAAATGGCTAGGGAAAGGAAATAGATTGAGTTCCTGCAGCTGCGACAGAACCAACTATCGATAGATCAGTATGAAGCTGAGTTAGCGAGGCTCTCGAGGTACGCCCCTCGATCGATGGAGGATCCTTTGGAGAAGGCATGGAGATTCAGGGATGGTCTGAGGCCAGAACTCCGTAGTCAGATGATAGCCTTGAACTTGAGGACCTACCAGGAGATATATGAGCGAGGCCAGATGATTGAGCAAGACTTGAGGGAAAGGAATACCGTAACTGGATCGCGGTTCCCATCGTTCAGAGAACATCGCCAGATGGTGCAAGAGGCCGATGGCAAATAATAGACGCTTTGTGCCTCCAGTGCGGAAGAACATTGCCAAGCCACCAAACCCGGCGAACTAGAGTTGCAGATTGTGTGGCAGAAGGCATGGAAATGGGCCATGCCCAGTAAGGACGGGAGCATGTTTCAAATGTGGCCAGCTGGGCCACCAGATGAGGACGTGTCCAAATCAAGCTTCGACAAACAGATCGCAAGTGCAGCGACCACAAGCAGGACCGTCGACTGCAACGCCTCAGATAGAATAGAGCAGATCGCTGGCATAGGGCAAAGTCTTTGCTGTAGCTCGTGGAGAGGCGGAAGTAGCATCGGGAGTGGTCACAGGTATGGTCTACTTGTGCAATCAAACTGCTTATGCTTTGTTCGACCCAGGTGTCACACATTCATTTGTATCTGCATAATTTGCTGAGTTAGTAGGCATGACATTGGAACCATTGAGCATGACATTGCATGTTGTCACCCCATTAAAGGATAACGTCTTAGTTTCATTAGGGTGTGCTGGGTGTGAGATAGTGATTGGGGGAAGTAAGGAAAGTATCAACCTAGCTGTATTGCCTATGTTTGATTTCGACATGATTATAAGAATGGATTGGCTAAGTAGGTAGGGAGTAGTAGTAGACTGTAGCAATAAGATGATTCGGTTTTATTCGAAAGATCATCCTAGTTTTGAGTTGGTGGGAAGTCGAGGAAGAATCTCGATTCCCTTGGTTTCGTCTTTGGAATTAACTAAGTTGATGTCTGAAGGATGTCGGGCATACTTAGTAACCGTGATGGATACGACGGTCGAGGAACCCAAGTTAGAGAATATTCCTGTGGTGCGTGAATTTTCGGATGTGTTTCCCCAGGAATTGCCAGGATTACCACCGAAACAGGAAATAGAGTTTGTAATTGAATTAGCTCCTAGAACGGAGCCGATTTCGAAAGCACCGTACAAGATGTCCTTGTCTGAATTGAAGGAGTTAAAGGTGCAAATGCAAGAGTTGCTGGATAAAGGATTCATCCGATCAAGTGCTTCGCCGTGGAGAGCACCGGTACTGTTCGTAAAGAAAAAGGATGGATCTTTGCGGCTATGCTTGATTACTGGCAGCTGAATCAAGTAACGGTGAAGAATAAGTATCCGCTGCCGAGGATTGACGATCTTTTTGATCAGTTGCAAGAAGCAGCAGTGTTTTCGAAGATTGACTTGAGGACGGGGTATCACCAACTGAGGATCAAGAAGGAAGACATACCGAAGATTGCATTTAGAACAAGGTATGGTCATTACGAGTTCACGATGATGCCGTTTGGATTGACGAACACTTCAGCTGCATTTATGGATCTAATGCATCGAGTATTCAAAGAATTTCTGGATAGGTTCGTCATAGTTTTCATTGACGACATCTTAATCTACTCGAGGAGCGATGTAGAGTAAGAAGAACATTTGAGAATCGTATTGAGGACCTTGAGGGAACATTCGCTGTATGCGAAGCTAAGCAAATGTGAATTTTGGCTAAACAGGGTAGCATTTCTGGGTCATGTTGTGTCAAGTGAAGGAATTACAGTGGACCCTACAAAGATAGAGGCCGTAACTAATTGGCCGAGGCCTACTACGGTTACAGAGGTCAGGAGCTTCTTGGGATTGGCAGGATATTATAGGCGATTTGTGGAAAAGTTCTCATCTATAGCCGTTCCACTGACGCAGTTGACGAAGAAGGAAACGAAATTCGAATGGACTGACAGGTGTGAGCAAAGTTTCCAAGAGCTTAAGCATAGATTGACGACCTCACTAGTCTGACCATTCTGTCGGGACCAGGGGGCTATGAGATTTACAGCTATGCTTCACTGAAAGGACTGGATTGTGTATTGATGCAACACGGTAGGGTAGTAGCTTGTGCATCCAGACAACTGAGGCCGCACGAGATGAATTACCCAACCCACGACTTGGAGTTAGCGGCAATCGTGCTTGCCTTGAAGATTTGGAGGCACTATCTTTGTGGCGGAAGTTTCAGATATATGCAGACCACCAGAGTCTAAAATACTTGTTTTCCCAAAAAGAGTTGAACTTGAGACAGCGCAGATGGATGGAGCTGTTGAAAGATTATGATTGTGAGATACTATATCACTATGGGAAGGCAAATAGAGTGGCAGATACATTGCCGAAAGTCAAGTATTGCATGCCTGCTGGTGAGAAGTTGGTCGACGATAGAGGACTTGAGAGACTTTAAATTCAGATTAGAGGTCGAACAACGATCTAGTTTGATAGAGACTTTGAGGGTGGAACCTGAGGTCCAAGGTGAGATAAGAGCATTACAATCTACGGATCCGGAGATTCAGAAAATCGTTGGGATGGATGCATCGAAAAGGAAGCCAGAATTCCAAGTGTCTGAAGACGGACTCTTGAAGTTTCGAGGACGGTTATGCATACCCAACGATGAAGGACTTCGAGAAAGAATATTGTTAGAGGCTCATAGGAGCAACTACAGTATCCACCCTGGAAGTACAAAGATGTAACAGAACTTAAGACAACATTATTGGTGGAACATTATAAAGGTAGACGTGGCAAGATACGTTGCTAAGTGTTTGACATGCAAGCAAGTGAAGGCGCAACACTATAAGCTTGGAGGACTACTGCAACCGTTGGAGATTTCGGAATGGAAGTGAGAGCACATAACTATAGATTTTGTGATGGGACTTCCAAAGAGCCAAAGAAGTCACGACTCGATCTAGGTAGTCATGGATCGATTGACTAAGTCCGCCCACTTCATTCCCGTGCGTAAGGACTTCGCCATGGATAAGTACGCTGAATTGTACATGAGGCACATAGTAAGACTATACGGAGTGCTAGTGACTATCACCTCAGATAGGGATCCGAAGTTCACGGCGAATTTTTGAAAGAGCCTGCAAGAGGCCATGGGGACCCGACTACAGTTCAGTACGGCGTATCATCCCCAAACAGATGGACGGTCAGAAAGGACGATCCAAACGCTTGAGGACATGTTGAGAGCGTGCGTTATAGATTTCAAAGGTGGATAGGAAGATCAGTTACACTTGGTAGAGTTCGCGTACAACAATAGCTACTAGTAAAGTATACAGATGGCACTGTTTGAGGCACTTTATGGCAGAGCCTGCAGAACATCGATATGCTAGGACGGAGCAGGAGAAAGGAGCATCACGGACCCTAAATTGGTAGAGCAATTGATGGCAGTAGTGAAAATCATCCGGGATAAACTGAGGACGGCGTAAAGTCGCCAGAAAAGCTATGTAGACAAGCGGCACAAGTCGTTGGAGTTCCAAGTAGGCGATCATGTCTTTCTCAAAGTGTCGTCAATGAGAGGACTTTCGCGATTCGGAAGGAAAGGAAAGCTGAGCCCAAGATATGTAGGCCCTTTTGAGATATTAGAGAGAATTGGAACCTTGGCCTACCGGCTTACGTTACTGCCAAGTCTATCCCAGGTACATAATGTATTCAATGTGTCGATGCTAAGAAAGTATGAGCCTGACCCGACACATGTGCTGGACTACGAAGCCATAGAGGTAGACGACAGAGTATCCTATATAGAGAAGCCAATAAAGATCAAGGATCGAAAGGAGCAGATCCTCAGGAATAAGAGGATTCCGCAGGTCAAAGTAATATGGGAGCACCACGGAACGGAAGGAGCCACATGGGAGAACGAAGAGACGATGAGGCGACAACACCCCCATTTATTTGAGCAGTCGAGTGTAATGTAAATTTCGAGGACGAAATTTTTGTAAGGGGGGAAGAGTTGTGACATTCTGATTTTCAATCGACTTCAGACTCTGTAATGAGAAGTTCATGTATATCAAGTGATATATTTCAGTCATATTCCACTCAAATTTGATCAATTTGAGTAGGCTGACCAAAAGGGAAAGGCTAAAGTGAGACGAGGTACGTGAACCTAGGCGACTCGGATAGGAAATGACGTTTTGACCATAACGATTGTCGAGGGGATATTTGAAACCACCAAATAGCCGATCTAAGAACAATCAAGGATTACCATGCGAGTGTCGTACGACTGGAGCGCGAGTGACACCGCTTAACTAGTGTACGATTTGCGAAATTATCCTAAATCGGACTGTGACAATCGAGACCATAGGGACTAGTGATAAACCCTCGCAATTACATGACAACCAAAGCCTCCATGAATTAACGAGTTCTAAACGTGATGAGAATCACGGGGTCGATACGCGTATAATTACTCAAATAAATGGGGGTGTTGTCGCCTCATTGTCTCTTCGTTTTCCCACGTGGCGCCTTCGGTTCCATGGTGCTCCCATACGACTTTGACCAATGAAATCGTCTTATTCCTTAGAGTTTGCTCCTTCCGGTCTTCGATTTTGATCGGCTTCTCCACGTAGGATACCCGGTCGTCCACTTCTATGACCTCATAATCCACCACATGTGTCAGGTCTGGTTCATATTTTCGTAGCATTGATACATGGAAGACATTATGCACCTGGGATAGATTAGGCGACAAGGCAAGCCTGTAGGCTAAGGTTCCAATCTGCTCCAGTATCTCGAATGGACCTACATTCTTTCCAAATCGCGACAATCCCCTTATCGATGACACCTTGAGGAAGACATGATTGCCTACTTGAAATTTCAAAGGTTTACGCCGCTTATCTGTATAACTCTTCTAACGACTCTATGCCATCTTCAGTCTAACCCAAATTAATTTCACTACTTCCACCGATTGCTCTACCAACTCTGGGCCCGTGATACTTCTTTCTCCAACCTCATCCCAACAAATTGGGGTTTTGTAAGCCCTTTTATAGAACGCTTCAAATGGTGCCATCTGGATACTCTGCTGGTAGCTATTATTGTACGCGAATTCCACCAAATGTAGCTGATCCTCCCATCCCCCTTTAAAATCTATGACGCATGCTCGTAGCATATCCTCAAGCGTCTGAATCGTCCTTTCTGACTGTCCGTCTGTCTATGGATGGTACGTAGTGCTAAACTGCAGTCGGGTTCCCATAGCATCTGGTAGGCTTTTCCAAAAGTTTGCCATGAACTTTGGATCCCTATCCGAGGTAATCGTCACAGGCAATCCATGTAGTCTCACAATCTGCCTCATGTATAACTCGGCGTATCTATCCATTGCGAAATTCTTTTGCACAGGAATGAAGTGGGTGGACTTGGTCAATCTGTCCACAACTACCCATATAGAGTCATGACCTCTCTGGTTCCTCGGGAGTCCCATCATAAAATCCATAGTTATATGCTCCTACTTCTATTCAGGAATCTCCAGTGGCTGTAGTAGTCATCCAAGCTTACAGTGCTGTGTTTCATTTGCTGGCATGTCAAACACTTAACCACATATTTCGCCACATCCACCTTTATTTCGTTCCACCAATAGTGTTGTCGCAAGTTCTGATACATTTTTGTACTTCTAGGGTGGATACTATAATTGCTCTTATGAGCCTCTGACAAAATCCTTTCCCGGAGCTCTTCATCTTTTGGCACGCATAGTCGTTCTCAGAACTTCAAAATTCCATCCTTTGACACCTGAAATTCTGGTTTCCTCTTTGTTGCTTCCATCTCTAGAATTTTCTGAATCTCTATGTCCGTAGACTGTAAGGTCTTTATTCCTTCCTAGACCTCAGGCTCTACCCTCAATGTAGCTATCAAACTGGACAACTGGTAGACTTCTAGTCTGAACTCAGAATCTCTTAAATTCTCGATCATCGACCATCCCTTTACTAGCAGACCCACGATGCTTGACTTCCGACTAAGCGCATTTGCTACTCTGTTTGCGTTCCTATGGTGACACAGTATATCACAATCATAGTCCTTGAGCAGCTCCATCCACCGACGCCGCCTCATATTCAGCTCTTTATGGGAGAACAGACACTTTAAGCTCTGGTGGTCGGTATAAATTTGAAACTTCTCGCCACAGAGATAATGTCTCTAGATCTTCAGGGCAAATATGATCGTTGGTAGCTCCAAATCATGCGTTGGGTAGTTCATTTCATGTGGCATCAACTGTCGGGATGCGTAGGCCACTACTCTTCCATGCCGCATCAATACACAACCCAGTCCTTTCAGCGAAGCATCGCTATAAATCTCATAGTCTCATGGTCCTGATGGAATTGTCAACACCGGTGCGGTCGTCAACCGATACTTGAGTTCTTGGAAACTCCTTTCACATTTGTATGTCCATTTAAACCTTGTTTCCTTCTTTGTCAGCCTCGTCAATGGGACAGCTATAGATGAAAACTTCTCCACAAATCGTTTGTCATACTCTACCAATCCCAAGAAACTTCTGACTTCAGTGACCATAGTAGGCTTAGGCTAATTGGTTATCGCTTCGATCTTTGCAAGATCCACTGCAATTCCTTCTCCAGATACCACATGACCAAGAAATACTATCTTGTTCAGCCAAAACTCACATTTACTCAACTTAGCATATAGCAAGTGCTCCCTCAAGGTCTGTAGGACAATCCTCATGTGCTCCTCATGTTCTGCGTCACTCCTTGAGTAAATCAAGATGTCGTCAATAAAGACTATGATGAATCTATCTAGGAATTCCTTAAATACTCGATGCATCAAGTCCATGAATGCGGCTGGAGCATTGGTTAATCCAAAAGGCATCATTGTGAACTCATAATGACCATACCTAGTCTTAAAAGCAGTCTTAGGTATGTCTTCCTTCTTAATCCTCAACTGGTGATACCTGATCCTCAAGTCAATCTTTGAGAATATCGCTGCTCCTTGCAACTAATCAAACAGATCATCGATTCTTGGCAGTGGGTACTCGTTCTTCACTGTTACCTAATTCAACTGCCTATAGTCGATGCATAGACGCAAAGACCCATCCTTCTTCCTTACGAATAATACTGGCGCTTCCCACGGTGAAGCACTCGGTTGAATAAATCCCTTATCCAGCAGTTCCTGCATATGCACCTTTAACTCTTTTAATTTTAATGGGGACATCCTATAAAGTGCCTTCGAGATCGGCTCCGTTCTAGGAGCTAACTCGATCACGAATTCTATCTCTTGCTCTGGTGGCAATCTTGGCAACTCTTGGGAAAACACGTCAGGAAATTCACGCACCACCGGGATACTCTCTAACTTTGGCTCTTCGGCAGCCATGTCCATTACTGTCACTAAGTATGCTTAACACCCTTCAGACATCAACTTTGTCACTTCAAGAGATGTGACTAAGGGAATCGAGGTTCCTCCTCGACTTCCTACCAATTCAAAGCTAGGGTGGCCTTCAAGGTACAAGCGAATTGTCATACTACCACAATCTACCACTGCCCCCTGCTTACCCAGCCAATCCAGCTCTATGATCATGTCAAAATCATACATGGGCAATACAACTAGATCAATACTCTCCCTACTCCCTCTAATCACAATTTCGCAACCAGCACAGCCCAAAGAAACCAGTATTTTATCTTTTAATGGAGTGGCAACATGCATAACAATATTCAACAGTTCTAACTTCACACCCACCAATTCAGCAAACTGAGTAGACACAAAGGAATGCGTGGCACCAGGATCAAACAATGCATATGCAGCTTGGTCGCACAAGTAAACCATACTTGTGACCACGCTTGGTGCTTCCTCCGCCTCTCTGCGATCTACTGCATATACCCTTCCCTAGGCCGGTGGTCGATTCAACTCGATCTGAGGAGTGGCATCAACGGTCTAGCTTGCGGTCTCTGTCCTTGAGGTCGACTCGTCGGAGCTTGATTTAGGTACATCCTCATCTGGTTGCTCCTTTGACCACACTTAAAACAAGCTCTAGTCCTTACTAGGCATGGCCCATTTCCATGCCTTCTGCTACAAAGGCGGCAGCTCTAGTTTGTGGGGATTTGGCGGCTTCACAATATTTTTTCTTACTGGAGGCACGAAGCGCCTATTGCCCGCCATCAGTCTCTTGCCCAACTGACGGTTGTCTCTGAGTAGGGTAAACTGCGATCCAATTGCGGTATTCCTCTCTTTCAAGTCCCTTTCAATTATTTGCCCCTCTAATAGATCTCCTTATAAGTCCTCAGGTTTAGAGCAATCATCTGACTACGGAGCTCAGGCCTCAAACCGTCTTGAAATCTCCGTGCTTTCTCTTGGGGATCTTCTACAAATAGAGGTGTGTACCTCGACAGTATGGAGAACTCAGCCTCGTATTGATCCACCGTCAGCTGGTTCTGACGTAGCTGTAGAAATTCTACCTGCTTCCTTTCTCTGGCCGTCTTCGAGAAGTACTTGTCGTTGAACGCCGTCTTAAAGGCTTCTCAGGTCATGGCTGCTCCTTCATGAAAAATAATATTCTTGGTGGCAGCCCACCAATCGTCTGCAGTACCCTCCAGATGATATATTGCCATCAATACTTTCTCATCATCTATGCATCTCAGCACCCCAAAATCTTTCTCCAGCTTCTCAATCCACCCAGGTGCTAGCTAGGACCTCTAGTCCCGTCGAACTGAGTCGGCTTCAGCTTTATGAATTGTTCCACTAGCTGACTCATTTGTCTAGTCACGACAATTTCCTCCTGGGCATTCACTGCCTCATTGCCCTGGCCATGATCACCTTGATTTCCATTGCCCCCATTATTGCCATTGTTGGCATTGACGGCAGCTATGGCGGCTTCTATCGCTTGGGCTGTGGCAGCATCTCAATCCTGGGTCTGCCTGTCAAGAAGGTCACCAATTCTCTTCTGTGCCCTCAGCACGCTATCCATCCTTGGATCTTCCGCTATAGGCGACCTCGAGCTAGAGGCTCCGCCTTTGGACCTTCCAGATCTCCTGGATGGGTTGCTCATACTTATATTTCTTTACTGAGCCTGATCCACCACAATTCAACAAGGAGTTAGTAACTCGCTCAATCATCCAAGTCCAAAGCTGCTAACTATACCTTAACAAAAATAGTCATAATACAACAGTACATTTCAACAAGCAGCACATGGTCATTCCTCAATTCCGTTCACTCTAACGGTTCACTAAAACCAACCATACTCATTCATTCAACGGGCCAAAGTTCAGAAATGACTTTCAATACCAAGTAGGGAACTCAATCCTCATGCCTTACCACAACCCTGCCAAAGCCAAATGCCATCCATAAGTGTCAAGTCACATGCTATGCACCTTACATCTTATCCTAACCAATCTTCTAAGGTCTCGCTACCCGTCCAAGTCCCAACTTAATCCTCTTTATTACTCCAGTCCTCAACCAACTTTGGATCGAGCTGACCTTATTTTGATACCAAATCAAACAGGGATGCCACACCCTGCGCCGTGGGCTCTAGCACGCAACTCCTTGCAAACAAACCAAATATCTCTTGTGGTCCTAAGATCTACACATAAGTCGAGAGACGTATAATATACAAGCACGCGGAAGCAATATTGAAATAACTCCTTCGTACAAATTATGAAGTGAGACCTGGATAGCGCAAATGCTATCATATATAAAATCCATAAGTTCGTACAGATATACAACCACTAAATTCGCTAAAACAAGGGGTGACGGGGTAAGTACACAAAAAGAAGCCCATCCTCAAGGATCCGAAGAAAATAAGGTCAGGGTCGCCACTAAAAGATCAAACTAACAAACTGGGAGCTCCTAAGACGAGTTGCTGGAGTCATCGGTCTCCTTTGCGTCCTCCGTGGGCTAGTACTCTAAGAAGGTCTTTGAGCGAACCTCGATGGTATCCTCCATGGTCTCGTCAATAGACGGCTCCATGAGATCCTCCTTAGTCGCCTCGACCACAATGACCTCTTCCTCTGTGTCCTCCAAGGTCGGGGTCTTCTCCGGTCCATTCCTTGAACCGACAACAGACCCCTCATCTTGGTCTAAATCTCGGGTGGGGTGGCACCAACTAGGGACAACTCTTTGGGGCACCTCATTAGGCACCAGCGGCCCGATAGACACATCCCCGGCCTTCCTGAATCAGGCCTCATACCGGTGAGGCTTCCAACTAGTACTACCTTCGTCTACCCAAAATACGATATACTTCCTGACATAAATGGTTCCCTGCCCGTCAGGGAACTCATCAAAATAGGTGGCCATCTCTTTTGGGGTCACCAAAACGAATAGGCCACGTCCTCAAGGCCTAGGATATGTAAAAGAAAAGGGGTCCCCAACGGGGTGAGATACACATCTCAGTAAGGTAGGTCCTAACCCTAGGTTAGCCGACCGTCCACTCAGGCAGTCATAAAAACCAGCATTTCATACAAATAACATGCGAGGTAATCAGTTAGTGAGACAACACACAGATGTTAGACATGCAATCATGGCATCATAATACATTCAGATAATCTTGTACACCTCGCCATGTCATATCACCAATTCCACCCTTAATGCCTGCCTCATTCTCAAGCCCGAGTTTAGAACGTATCAGGCTCGGTCCGCATAAACGCATCAGACCGTCATTGATAACCCGCGTAAATGCATCAAATTTCAATGATACTTTAGGCTAGTGTCAACACATCATATCTCCGTCTCGCGTAAACGCATCAAGACTGTGGCCATCTCAACCCCGCGTCTCATACGCATCAAGGTGCCACACAACTCTAACTCAGCGCCTCAGCACCTCAAGGTAACCATCACACCACCCCGCGCCTCATACGCATTAGGGTCTCGCCTTATCTCCGACATGCCACAATCACAATTAATGCGCACAAGGCCAAGTGCAACTCATGCATTAATAATGCATCCATGGCATGTAAGACTATTCAATCAACGTGCAAACAAGGTAGCCAATTCAAAGCACGAATATTAGCACACATGCCATCCTTTATACCGTCCTAAGACACACAAGGAACAATCACATAAAAACCTTTCAAGAATTGCCTAAAATTTACTTAACTCGCCCGATCAAGTCCAATCTTCATATCTTAGGTTTAGGGTTCCCTTGCCTTAAACTCGATGCTACAAAAATCCTCTCCTTAGCCCTCAACAATTCGGTCTCAATGGTCCAAGAACAAACCTACTGTGCAACCTAAGAAAATCCAACCAATTGTCAATTTCTCTTGCCCAATTCACCCATCCATGAACCGCCAACCTTATTAACACGTTACTCAACCTCCTAACATGTCTCATTGATGAATTTAAGACTCAAAACCAACAACCAAAAGCCTCCATAGAACCGGTTTACACTGAACTGAATCGGGCTATGTCCGGTTCTGTGTAAACCGAGCATATCCAGCCCTTAACCTACTCCAATTCCACCATTTAATTACTAACTTACTTGTTAACATATATATCTAAGGGTTTATGAGGCTCACCGAAGATTTGAAGTCAAGCCGTCATCGAAAATCCCTTGAAAGTCGCCAGTTCCCTCAAGTCCTTAAACCAGCAGTTTCTATCCAACAATCACAAGACCCATTTGGGGTCAAAACTTCATCAAATAAATCCCAAATTTTTACCACAGATCACTATAAGAGTCCCCTAGATCTCCACAAAATTTGGTCACAAGACTCTAACGTTTCAAGGTCCTAAGAGGTCAGGAATGTTGCCTACCTCATATTGTGCCGTTTTCGTCAGCTTCTGGGAGAATGGTTGGCCAGAGCTCTTTGGGGGTCAATCGACGCGCTTCCACTTCGAGGACGTCGGCAAGAGACTAAGCTAGGAGGGTGTGATCGGTCGGAGTTCAGGCGGTGGCCGGAGGGGGTTGTTGAAGCTGGCGAACAGGTGGCACAGAGCCGGTCGGCGAGCGACGGAAAAGAGGAAGAAGAAGAAGAGAGTTTCGGTGCTTTGGAGGAAGAGTGGCCGGCCAAGAGATAGAGTGAGAAGCTATATTCAATCTCAAGAGTCAAAGGGAAGAATGGTAGTTGGCAAAAAAGTGGGCATGACCACTCTTTAGCTAATCCATTGACACATGTCCTAAGTGTCAATCAAGGTGATCCAATGGGCCCAATCTCTCCCAATTTTCGGTGGCTCTTCGGGTGGTTGAAAGATCAAAATACCCTCATTCAATTGCATAAGCAAGGTCAAAGCTTTGAGGGGAAAAATGGTAATTTTACCCCTGATGTCTGGACCGTCATTTTTCTCATTCCAATACTCTTCGATAAGGTGATGGCCAATCCAAATCTGACGTTGGAATTCTTGATTCTTCATTTTCAATTTTCGAGACTTGTTTCTGATCGTTTTCTCTATCAGACATGGTTTCAGTCTCTTCCGAACTGACATGTGGCTTTTGTAGACTTTACGCGTATCGACCCTGTGATTCATATCACATTTAGGGCTTGCCAATTCGTGGCAACTTTGGTTGTCATGTAATCGTGGGGGTCTATCACTAGTTCTTATGGTTTCGATCGTTACTATCCAATTTAGGAAAATTTGCAAATTATACGTTGGTTAAGCGGCATCACCCGTGCTCCAATCGTATAACGCTAGCAAGGCATTCTTTAATCGTTCTTAGATCGGCCTTTTATGGTTCTAAATGTCTCCTTGACAATCCTTATGGTCAAAGCGCCATTTCTATTCGAATTCCCTAGGTCCACGTACCTCGTCTCGCGTTAGCCTTTCTCTTTTGGTCAGTCCACTCAAATTGATCAGATTTGAGCGAGATATGACTGAAACACATAATTAGATATACCTCTCATTAATGAGTCTGAAAATGACTGGAAAATCAAAATATCACAGTGCCTTAAACCCTAAGCGCCCTAGACTTGGATAGACTATTTTATCAAGTGTAAAACGTATGAATATTATGATGATTTCTTAACATTTGGATACTCGTCTATATTAAATGTTACTTTTAACACGTCGTGTATGAACATAAGCCTGTTTTATCGATGCATCAAAACTATCGCCAAGGATTGCGCTTTCTTTAATTTTATGAATTCTCTTGGCAAATGATTGAAAGAACTGCTCATGTGAGACTAAGGTTCACAAGATAGTCCTTTTTCTCATCCATCAATAGAAAACATGCAATTGAAGGAATCCTGTACTTTTCTTATTTGTCCTAAAGAGATGCTTACTTGTTATTTTCAAATAAGCAGGTATTCTCTAATCAAGGAATTACCAAGACATCATTTTCGTACTCAACTTAAGTCGAGTATGGAACAACAAGAACTAACTCCGCGAGTGGGCATGTTAGAGACTCAGATGACTATCATGACCACCATGATGGCTGAAATTAAGGCCATGCTGGAAGCCTCCCAAGCCAGACAAACGGCAGTACCTAACCTGAATGACCTAGGTCAATCTTCAATACACAATATGACTGACAAAGGAACAGGTGAAGGTGCCCAACATGTCGTAGAGGACATTCGTGCGCCAAATGTCCAGTCATAACAGAAGATACCTCCTAGTGTCATTAATCTCGAGAATGGGGAGAAAGGAAAGCAGGCTGGGAAAACTGAAGCCGAGGTTAAGAGAATAGCCAAGATTGAAGAGTGTTTGAGTAGTTAGGGCTATGAGTTAGCTCGTTTCGATAAGATATCACCGTTTATTAAGGTGGAGACTCCTCCGGACTATAAAAAGCGGACTTTGTGAGAAATACAATGGAACAGGCTGTCCACGTGCTCAGCTCAAATACTATCTGCGCAAGATGACCCACTATTTTAATTATATTTCCCTTCTGATGAATACGTTCCAAGAGAGTTTGGATGACGCCATTCTAACTTGGTTTATCGAGTTAAACTTAGATGATTACGATGGATGGGAGGATCTTGCTGAAGATTTCCTCAAGCAATACAAGTTTAACATGGCTACAGCCCTAACAAAGAAAGATTTGTTGTTAATGGCGAAAGGGAGAAGCGAAATGATCATAACATTTGACTAGAGATGGCGAGCCTTGGCAACTCGAGTGAAACCGCCGATCCTAGAAGATGATTTGATTGACCTGTTCTTGAAGGCACTTCCCTATGAGTATTTTGATAGGTTGAATACTTCAGCATGTCAAACCTTTACACACTTGATAAAGGTGGCTGAGAGATTGGAGTGGGCTTTGAGAGAAAGAAGACAACATGAAACTTCAACAAGAAAACAATATTCCCCAAGGAAAGAAAGAGAGACTGGGATTAATGTAGCCTTTGTGCCAGATTCCAATAAACCCAAGATGTTCACTAATTCCAATCAGGCAAGAGGAGGATCGTCATGGTCAGTGTCTAAAGGACAAGAGCCTAGAAAGAGACAACCTTCGAAGCAATTCTCTCAACTTCCCAAATCGTTGTCTAAGTTATTCCCGATGTTATTAGAGCAGCACTTGGTGGCAAAAGAATCTCCCAGAGCAAATCCAGCGAAATACCCTGCTTTTGATGAAAGCCAGACTTGCACTTATCATATGGGTGAAAGATGACATAGTGCAGATAATTGCTACATCCTTAAGCCGAAAGTTCAGGTTCTCATTGACAATCAAATTTTAAATTTGATGATGTAGCTCCAAATATGCAAGAAAATCCACTCCCTGATCACCAAGCAGTTTGTGCAATACTTGATGATGAATAACGAAACCACCTTGAGCTGAAGGTGAATGTACCTAAGCCAACCAATATTCTGGCAATAGCCTCATCATACCCAAAAGAAGGAGAGTTGTTGGCTGAAAGAAAAAGGCTATGTATTGCCAAAATGATTAGCTTGGAGATAATGTCAAGCATTGCGGATGAAGAGTTTGAAGGAATTAAGGCCTTAGTGAACCCGAAATAGAACCGGTTTGTGGTTGAAACCGAACGAGGGAATATGTGGAATGTCCCACATGAAAGTCTAGTAGGCGAGGAAGAGCTGATTACTAAACCAGAAGAAGAGCTTGATGAAGACGAATTGAAAGCTGCCAAGCGAAGTCTGGCTGATCGCAAATTTGTAGCTGAAGCACTAGAGAGAGGTGAAGTCATAGACAATCTAAGCGAGGATTCAGGTGGGTATAATTTCAAAGTGAAGTACTCTGATCCCCCTAGTTTCTTCTAGAGAATAAAAATATTATACCGGATGGATGGGGATGTATGGATGATCTTATTCAATCAGAAGTCTTGGACGTGGTGATAGCCCTTTAACAGAAAAACCTGAATCATCACTCAATCGAGTGATATTAGAACATCTCCTGTGTATAGAAGAACAAATGAATGATCTCTCGAGAGAGAGATGGAAGATGTGTCATTTCGATTGAAAACATGTAGTAGTCCTCAAACGACAGATAACAAGTTGGACACAGAGCAATACGTCAGGATGAAGAAGTTAATAGCCGAGTGGCAAAGCTTGACTGAACTATTCGAAAGAATAAGGAGACACTTGAAGATCGCAACGTTAGCCGAGTCAAGTGATGCCGACGGATACTGCCAGTCAGAATACGAAAACTCCCCTAAATACTTGAGGAACACGGTGGCAATGATTGAAACTACTACGAATGTGGTGATTAAACTGAATAAGCTTGACAATCTAAGCCAAGAAGAGGATTATTTGGTGAAACCTGTGGTAATTCACCTACCAAGAGATGAATTCGACAATGAACCTGAACTAGAGACATCCCACCTGACGTCGGTAACCATACGAGTCTCGCTAGTAGAAATATATGATCCTAAGGCAGTTCATTGAGACTATGGAACAGAAGAAGTGGATGCCGTAATGAGTTCCGGACGATTTTACACCTCAAGGGATGGTGAATCTAAGAAGAAAGAGGTATCAAAAGAGGATGCAGAAAAACTCCTATCTATCATCAAGACCAGCGAATTTGAGGTAATAGAACAATTAAAGAAAATGCCAGCCCATATATCTCTGTTGGATTTGTTCATTAATTCAAAAAAGCATAAGGATGCGCTGCTAAAGGTGCTAAATAAAGTGCATGTCCCCGAAACCATCAACGACGTACAGTTAAGAGATTTTGTGGGGGCAATCCTTCTTAAAGATCAATTGAGCTTCTCAGATGAAGATTTCCCCATAAAGGTAAGAGGGTATAACTAGGCCTTATACATCACTGCCCACTGTAATAGAAAGAAAGTGGCACACGTGCTAATTGACAAAGGATCAACTTTTAACATCTTCCCCTTGGCTATGTTAAGGAATTTGGGCATTAAAGATGAAATGATTTGAACTTCCAAAGTAGCTGTTAGAGCCTTTAATGGGATGCGAAAGACGGTGGTATGCGAGATTGAGCTGGATGTGCTCATAGGCCCAACCAAATTCTCTATAAACTTCCAGGCGATGGATCTGCCGAACGTATTTAGATTCCTATTAGGGAGACCCCTGGATTCATATCGCTAGAGCCGTACCTTCAAGTCTACATCAAAAAGTGCGATTCGTGATTGATAGGAAAGCAGTTACTGTCCATGGGGAAGTTGACCTCTTTGCATATTAGAATAATGCTATTCCCTACATGGAACTTGAAGTTAAGAAAGAAGTTAGCTATCATTCCTTGGAGCTGGTGGCAATAATCCACACTCCTATAGGGGCGAAACTGTAGATTCCTTTTATCTTTAAATCTAACTTTTTACCAGCTAAGATGTTGCTAGCATATGAGTTCAACTCAGGAAAAGGTCTTGGCAAGCATAGCCAAGGAATCGACGCTCCTCTACAATTAAAATCCAATGAGCATAAGATGGGCTTGGGATATCATAACACTCGCACTGATGATTTTACTCCTAAGATAGCAGGCCGAGGCCGAGGCAAGAGCCGTGGACGCCATGGACACTAATGAAACCAAAATGATTCCTTCATTGGTTCTTCAACCTGGAAAGGCAAACCTAAGATGTTTAGCAGCGCTTTGAACGAGTATTTCAGCAAGGACTTAGATGAAGGGATGACTTCTCAGTAGAACCAGATCTAGCATACCCTTTTTTGGGAAATAACTCTCTGAACGTCATCATAGAGTGGGTTGATGATGAGACCACTACTTTTGAGTAAATAGACTTATCCCTTACTTTTGATATTGCATTTAAATTCCTGTATTTCTTCGCACTTTTAGTTTTTGTTGTTTAAAGTAAGTGTAGGAAAACGCCTTTGGATCTCCGACCGTTGGACCAAATAGCATACCTAGGAATGCGGTCCATTCTTGCATTCAATAAAACACACAAGTTTTATTAAGGGCATATGGGACTACAAATCAGCCCAATGATGATACTAGCCTTCCATATAGGAAGCTTGAAGCTTGATTTGCCATGTGATTCCTAGTTCTCAAAATATTTTCGAGGAACAAAGATGTCTGAGGATATGAAGACTAGTTCTGTTTATGCCTGTGCTTATTTTGAAATCTCTTTTGAAAATATTTTTCACGCTCATACAATGCATTTCTGTATGAAGCAGAGACTAACCAATCTCATGACATTTTAGGCATATCATCTCAAACATGCATGCTAGGTTATTATGTGAGCCAGATCACCAAGATGATTACTCTTGCGATATTGAGGAAGAAGCATATGAAGGTTACGCAACTATTCGTAGAGATTGGAGTACCTTTGAAAATTTGACGCCTCCCATTTCAAAAGAACCAATAGTCATTAATTTGGGCACTGATGCAGATGTAAAAGAAGTCAAAATTGGTGGACATCTATCCTGAGCTGAAAAGCTGAGGTTTATAGAGTTACTTAAAGAATTTCAGGACATTTTGCAAGGTCGTACGCTGATATGCTAGGTTCAGATCCAATAATTGTAGATCACGCGTTACCTACAGATCCTAGTGTTAAACCTGTGAGACAAGGTAGCCAATGGATGAAAGCTGAGTTAGAAGACAGAATTAAAGAAGAAGTGATGAAACTTCTTAGAGTGGGCTTTATTGAAGCTATCCCTTACTCATATTAGATTGCAAACATAGTCCCCGTCATGAAGAAAGATGACAAAGTTCGGATATGCGTGGATTATCGGGACTTGAATAAAGCTAGCCAAAAAGATGATTGCTCGGTTCCCCACATCGATGTGCTGGTAGATAGTATAGCAGGCTACGGATTACTCTCATTCATGAACGGATTCTTAGGATATAATCAGATCCTCATGAAGCAGGAGGACAACCCGAAAATTGCGTTTACCACCCATTGGGGAAATTTCTATTATAAAGTGATGCCCTTTGGACTAAAAAAATGCCGAAGCAACTTATTAGAAGGCGAAAGTCACCCTATTCCATGACATGATCCATAAGGAGATCGAAGTATATGTCGATGACATGATCGCCAAGTCCAAGAAAGGACAAGACCACATTCAAGTGTTAAGGAAGCTATTTGAGAGGCTCGGAAAATACAAGTTGAGATTGAACCCTAACAAATGAGTGTTCGGGGCAAAATCTAGGAAACTTCTTGGATTCATGGTCGTAGCAGAGGCATTAAAATTGACCCTTCGAAAATCCAAGCTATTTGTGACCCGGCAACTCCCTCAACGGTGAAAGAAGTAAGAAGTCTTCTAGGGAGATTAAACTACATCACCACATTCATCAATCAGTTATCGGACGTGGCTAAACCAATTTTCAAATTCCTCAAGAAGGGCGCAAAAGTGACCTGGGATGCAGAATGCAGTCAGGCGTTCCAAAAGATCAAAACTTACTTAGCCACTCCACCGATACTTGTGCCACCCATCCCTGGTCACCCGTCGACCTTGTACTTGATCATACATCAAGAGTCTTTGAGAGCCTTACTTGCTCAAACAAGCCTTGTAGATGGTAAAGAAAGAGCCATATACTACCTGAGTAAGAAATTTACTTCATCGGAAGCAAATTATGTGCTTGTTGAGAGGGCTTATGTAGCAGCAATATGGGTATTTCGCAGATTGAGGCAGTATATCCTACACCACCACATTCATCTAGTGACAGAAAATAACCCTATCAAATATCTCTTGGAGAAACCCGCCATGAAAGGGAAGTTGGCAAATTGACAAGTAATGTTGTCTGAATTTGATATCAAAAGCTCTCCGCAAAAGTCTGTGAAGGGAAGAGCCACAGTTGATATGTTGGTAGAGAGCGCCCAAAATCGCACCTCTTCTAGACAACCAAAAAAGAAGATCAAGTTATGAACCTAATAGAAGACAAATGGGTCATGTATTTTGATGGTGCAGTTAACTTATCGGGAGCTGGCACAAGGACAGTGTTGATATCCCTTGATGGTCAACATTATCCTATTGCAGCAAAACTGACTTTCCCTTACACCAATAATATTTCAGAATACGAGGCATGCATCCTGAGCCTCCAGTTGGCCATCTCCATAAAGGTACCTAATTTTCAGGTTTACAGATATTCTATGCTCGTTATTTTTCAAACACAAGGGGAGTGGAAGACGAATGACACAAAACTCATCCCTTATCATGAGTACCTAGAAGAGTTGACACTTAAATTCGAATAAGTGTCGTTTGAATACATGCCAAGAGCACAGAATCAGTTTGCAGACGCATTGGCCACCCTAGCCTCCATGCTGCAAATAACTGATGGACTAGAAATAAAGCCACTAAAGACCAACATAATCAGAAAATCAGCTTATTGTATGCTAGTTGAAGAAGTATTTGACGGAGAGCCATGGTACCACGATATTAAGAATTATCTCTTGAGGAGAGAATTTTCCGATGGATGTCAAGTAGAAGACCGAAGATATATAGCCAAGATGGCTAGTAAATTCTCCCTCAGTGGACAAACCTTGTACAAAAGGTCATTTGATTCTACTCTGTTAAGGTGCGTAGATGCTAAATAAGCAAACACTATCATGAGGAAAATCCATGAAGGTATATGCGAGCCACACATGAATGGCCATCTCCTTGCTAGGAAGGTTATGCGGGTTAGTCATTATTGGATAACCAATGAATCAGACTGTAGTCAATATGTCATGTCACGCCCCGCGCCCCGGCACGGGCTCGCGACTCCCTGCAAGCACAAACTCTCTTTCGAGGTCCCAAGATTCACATATAGGTCGAGGGACATATCATATAGAAAGCACGCGGAAGTGATGATATAAAAACTCCTCCGTACAAATATAACATTGGACTTAGGTAACCAGCATACTAATAAAGACATAAGTTCCCAAATATTCATACAAGAGCATGGCAAACTAGACTCGCTGGTCAATAAGGGTGATGATGCTGGTACAAAAGACTATCATCACCGCTCTCAGAAAGGGACAAGCATCGTGGTCACCATCAAAATATCTGACTAGAAAAAGTAGAAACTCCTAGGTTGAGCTACTAGAGTCGTCGGTCTCCTCCTCAGCCTCCGTAGTGGGTTCGTACTTCGAGAAGATTTCCAAGCAAACCTCTACGGTGTAATCCATCGTCTCGTCAGCTGATTGTTCCACCTGGTTATCCTCGGTGGCCTCGATCACTATAACCTCATATGTGTCCTCCAGGGTCGGGGTCCTCTCAGGACCATTGCTCGAACAAGTAACTGATCTCTCAGCCTCCACTGAATCTCGAGCGGGATGGCACCAACTAGGGATCACCCCACGGGGTACCTCAGTGGGCTTCAATGGCCCCGTAGAACGTCCCCTATCTTTCTAAAATAGGCCTCATACCTGTGAGACTTCCAGCTTCTGCTACCCTCATCTGCCCAGACAACCGTACACTTCATAACATAAACGGTCCCCCGTCCGTCAGGAAACTCCTCAAAATATACAGAAATCTCCTTTGGGTCACCAAACCTGATTGGCCACATCTTCAAGGCCTAGGATCGGAAAAATGGGATCCCATAACGGGGTGAGATAAACATCTCAGTAAGGTGGGTCCTAACCCTAGGTTAGGCCGATCGACTACTCAAGTAGATACCATCACAAGCAATTTATAGAAAATCACATTAGGTATTCAACTAACACAAAATAACACACGAATGTCAAGCATACAATCAAAGCATCTTATTACGTCATTAAATTCAAGTACACATTATCAAGCCAAATTACACCTTTCATCCTTTCCTGCCTCCTCACTTTCATGCCTACGTATAGAATGCCTCAGGCTCGGCCCGCGTAAACGCATCAGGTTTTCAATCTCATTCCAGGCTTGTGTCAACACATCTCAACTTCGTCTCGCATTTCAATGCATCAAGACTATGGCCATCTCAACCCCGCCTTTCATACGCCTCAGGGTGCCATTCAGTTCAAACCCTGCGCCTCAAGGCATTCATCCACACAACCTCGCATCTCATACGCCTCAGGGTGTCTCCACTTCTTAGATATGCCACAAGTTCATTTCATTTCATAACACACGTTCGAATGCAACTCATGCGACGAACGACACATCCATGGCATGCGACACAATTAAATTTGACATACAAATGTGACAATCAATTCATAGCACAAGCAATGTAAAACATTCAAGTCCTCTATATCTTTCTATGAAGTACATTGGACAACCACATTATAACGTCCAAGAATCGATCAATTCGCACACAAATCACCCAATCGAGTCAATCCTCCTATTAAAGGTTTATAATCCCCTTACCTCAAGCTTAATTCAATATAAGTCTTCTTCCAAGCACATCAAGGGTTCAGTTCTAATGATCCAAGATCAAGTCCGCCGCGTAACCTAAGTAAATTCATCCAATCATCAATTTTTCTTGCTCAAATCGTCACCCTACTAAACATACATCTCATGGACCTATCAATTAACATCCTCACACTTCTCAACGATGAATTTGGAGCTTAATTTCAACACCAGCAGCCTCCCACAGAATCGGTAGACACAGAACCGAAACAGGGCATACTCGGTTCTGTGCATTTCCCAACTTAACCGTCCTTAAACTAACTTAAATCCTTAATTTATCCACTAATCTACTTGTTAACATGTAGGACTAAGGGTTGGGAAGCCTCACCGAAAATTTAGAGCCAAGGCGACGTAGGAAAGTCCTTGAACGGCCCCGGTTACTCAGTGTCTTCAACCAGTCAGTTCTGGCCCTTCAACCGGTAAGTCCTTGAATGGCGCCAGTTTCCAATGGCTTCCGAAAGATTGGCCGACCGGAGCTCCTCACTGAATCAAATGGCTTGTTTCCACTTGGAGAATATTGGCAAGAGGATGAGGAAGGGGCTGGTGGTCGACTCGGGTCCAGGCGGTGGCCGGAGATGGAGGTCGGAGCGAGCGAATGGGCAGCCTGCAGCTGGTCGGCAGAGCAGCTCTCAGCAACAAGAGAAGAAGAAGAAGCAGAAGAAGCAGAAGAAGAAGGTGATCGGCAGATGGAAGGGGTTTCGACCAAGAAGAGGGTGAGAAAGAGAGGTTTATACTTCAATGGCTTGGTCAACTTGTTGAATAGTAGATTAAAAGGTGAGTCCATTAACATCAAGGCTTAATCTCTTGACACTTGTCCATTGTGTCAATCAATGCTTCATCTAATGGCTCTTAATTCTTCCAATTTTCGACAGCTATAAAGGGATTCAATGACCAAAATGCCCTTGTCCAATTATAAAGGCAAAGTTAAGGCTTAAGGGGCAAAATGGTAATTTTACCCTCGACGTCCGAAATGTCGTTTTATAATTTCAATTTTCTTCGATAAGGCAACGGTCAATCCAATTATATTATTGAAATTCTTGATTCTCCATTTTCGAATTTCAAGACTTATTTTTGAATCATTTCTCTATCCAATGTGATTCCAGCCTATCCCGAATTGATGGGCGGCTTTTGTAGACGTTACGCGTATCGATCCTGTGATTCATATCACAATTAGGGCTCGTCAATTCTTGGCGACTTTGATTGTCATGTAATTGTGAGGGTCTATCACTAGTTTTGACGATCTCGATCATCACTGTTCAATTTAGAAAAATTTTACAAATTATACATTGGTTTAACGGCATCACCCGCGCTCCAATTGTATAACGCTAGCAATGCATTCCTTAATCATTCTTAGATCAGACTTTTATGGCTCTAAATGTTCCCTCGATAATCCTTATGGTCAAAATGCCATTTCCTATTCGAATTTCCTAGGTTCACGTACCTCGCCTCGCGTTAGCCTTTCCCTCTTGATCAAATCCGAGTGAGATATGACTGAAATACATCGTTAGGTACTTTCTCATTAATGAGTCTTGAAATGACAGGAAAAATCAGAATGTCGCAACTCTTTCCCCCTACAAAAATTTCATCCCCGAAATTTACATTAAACTCGTTACTCAAACAAATGGGGGTATTGACACCTCATCGTTTCCTTGCTTTTTCACGTAGCACCTTCGGTCTCATGGTGCTTCCAAACAACTTTGACCAATGGAATCGTTTTATTCCTCAGAATTTGCTCCTTTCGATCTTCAATCCTAACCGACTTTTCCATGTAGGATACTTTGTCAGCCACTTCTATAACCTTGTAGTCCAGTACATGCGTTGAGTCCGGTTCGTACTTCCGTAGCATGGAAACATGGAAGACGTTGTGCACTTGGGAAAGATTAGGCGGTATGCCTTGTCTGTAGGCTAAGGTCCTAATCCGCTCTAGAATTTCAAATGAACCTACGTTCATTGGGCTCAGTTTGGTGACCCCTTAAGGAAAACGTGATCACCTACTTGAAACTCCAACGGCTTACGTTGTTTATCCGCATAACTCTTCTGACGACTCTGTATCGTCTTTAGTCTATCTCTAATTACCTTCACCGCTTCCACCGATTGTTCTACCAACTCTAGGCCTGTGATACTTTTTCTCCAATCTCGTCCCAGCAAATCGGGGTTCTGCAAGCCTTTCTATAAAGTACTTCAAACGGTGTCATTCGAATGCTCTGTTGATAGCTGTTATTATAAGCAAATTCTAACAAATGCAGTTGGTCTTCCCATCCACCTTTGAAGTCTATTACGCATGCTCGCAACTTATCCTCGAGTGTCTGAATCGTCCTCTCCGATTGTCCGTCCTTTTATGGATGGTATGCCGTACTAAACAGCAGTCGAGTCCTCATGGCATCCTGAAGACTTTTCTAGAAGTTTGCTGTGAACTTGGGGTCTCTGTCTCATGTGATCGTCACGGGTACTCCATGTAGTCTCACTATCTGCCGCATATACAACTTGGCATATCTATCCATCACGAAATCCTATCGCATAGGAAGGAAGTGTGCGGACTTGGTCAACCTGTCCACGACTACCTAAATAGAATCATGGCCTCTTTGGCTCCTTGGGAGTCCCATCACAAAATCCTTCTTTACGTGCTCCCATTTTCATTCAGGAATCTCTAACGGTTGTAATAATCCACCAGGCTTACAGTGTTATGCCTTCACTTGCTGGCATGTCAAGCACTTTGCCACGTATTTGGCTACGTCCACTTTCATCCTGTTCCACCAGTAGTGTTGACGTAAGTTCTGATACATCTTTGTGCTTCCTAGATGGATACAATAATTGCTCCTATGAGACTCTGATAAAATCCTTTTCCTAAGTTCTTCATCCTTTGGCATGCATAGACGTCCTCGAAATTTCAAGATTCCATCCTCTAGTACTTTGAATTCTGATTTCCTTTTTGTCGCGTCCATCTCTAGGATTTTTTGAATTTTCGGGTCCATACACTGCAAGGCTTTTATCCTATCTTGGACCTCAGGTTCTATTCTCAGTGTGGCCATCAAATTGGACAGTTGACAAACTTCCAATATGAACTCAGAATCCCTCAAATTTTCGAATAACGACCGCCCTTTCACCAGTAGACAGGCAATGCTCGATTTCTGACAGAGCGCATCCGTGACTCGATTCGTTTTCCCATGACGATACAGTATGTCGCAATCATAATCCTTAAGCAGTTTCATCCATCGACGCTGTCTCATATTCAGTTACTTCTGGGAAAACAAATACTTGAGGCTCTAGTGGTTAGTGTTAATCTGGAACTTCTCGCCACACAAATAATGCCTCCAAATCTTCAAAGCAAAGATGATCGCTGCTAATTCCAAATCATGAGTTGGATAATTCATCTCGTGCGGTCTCAGCTGCCGGGACGCGTAGGCAACCACTCTTCTACATTGCATTAGCACACAACCTAGTCCCTTTAGCGAGGCATCGCTATATATCTCATAACCTCCAGGTCCTGATGGAATCGTCAACACTAGTGCGGTTGTCAACCGATGCTTGAGCTCTTAGAAACTCCTTTCGCACTTATCCGTCCATTCGAACCTCGTTTCTTTCTTAATCAACCTTGTCAGTGGCACAGTTATGGATGAAAAACTTCTTCACGAAACGTCTGTAATATTCTGCCAATCCTAAGAAACTTCGGACTTCCGTGACCGTAGTAGGTCTAGGCTAATTCGTTACAGCTTCAATCTTCGTAGGATCCACAGCAATCCCTTCTCCAGATACCATATGGCCAAGAAATGTCACTTTATTCAACCAGAACTCGCATTTGCTAAACTTAGCGTAAAGCGAGTGCCCCCTTAGGTTCTGCAAAACAATCCTCAGGTGCTCTTCGTGTTCCTCGTTACTCCTTGAGTAAATTAGGATATCGTCGATAAAGACTATGACGAATCTATCCAAGAATTCCTTGAACACCGGATGTATCAAGTCCATAAATGCGGCTGGAGCATTGGTCAATCCAAAAGGCATCACAGTAAATTCATAATGACATACCTTGTCCTAAAAGCAGTCTTAGGTATGTCTTCCTTCTTGATTCACAATTGGTGATACCCGGTTCTCAGGTCAATCTTAGAGAATACCGCAGCTCCTTGCAATTGGTCAAATAAATCATCAATCCTCGGCAGAGGGTACTTATTCTTCACTGTCACTTGGTTCTACTGTTTATAATCGATGCATAGACGTAAGGACCCATCCTTTTTCTTTACAAACAACAATGGCGCTCCCCACGGTGAAGCACTCGATCGGATAAATCCCCTATCCAGTAATTCCTGCATTTGCACTTTTAACTCCTTCAGTTCTGATAAGGACATCCTATAAGGTGCTTTCAAGATCGGCTCCGTTCCGAGAGCTAACTCGATCACAAATTTTATCTCTCGCTCTGGTGGTAACCCTAACAACTCTTGGGGAAATATGTCAGGAAACTCACGCACTATCAAGATGTCTTCTAGTTTGGGCACCTCGGCAATCGTGTCCATAACTGCGACTAAGTACACCCGACATCCTTCAGTCATCAACTTCGTCACTTCAAGGGACGTGACTAAAGGAATCGAGGTCCCTCCTCTGTTTCCCATAAATTCAAAACTAGGGTGGCCTTCTGGATAGAAATGAACTATTCTACGACTACAATCCACTACTGCCTCCTGTTTACCTAATTGGTCCATTCTTACGATCACATCGAAGTCATACATGGGCAACACAGCTAGATCAATACTCTCCTTACTACCTCCAATTACGATCCTATAGTCAGCACAGCCTAATGAAACCAGCACATTATCTTTCAACGGGGTAGCAACATGCAGAATCACACTCAATGGTTTTAACTTCATATCAACCAAATCAGCAAACTGAGCAAATATAAACGAGTGTGTTGTGCTAGGATTAAACAAAGTATATGCAGCTTGATTACATAAATAAACCGTACTTGTGACCACGCCTGGCATTTCTTCTGCCTTCCTGCGTGCTACTGCATAAACTCTCCCCTAAGCTGGGGGTCGATTCTGATCAATTTGGGGAGTGGCAGCCGACGGTCCAACCTGTGGTCGCGGCCCTTGAGGTTTATTCGTTGGAGCTTGATTCGGGCAAGTCCTCATTTGGTAGCCCATCTGACCACACTTAAAGCATGCTTCAGTTCTTATTGGGCAAGGTCCATTACTATGCCTTCTGCCGCAGAGGCGATAGCTCCAGTTCATGGGGTTCGGTGGCTTCACGATATTCTTCTGTACGGGAGGGACGAAGCGCTTATTGCCAGCCACTAGTCTCTTACCAATCTGGCGACTGTCTCTGAATGAATTAAATCGCAATCCAAATGCGGCATTCCTCTCCTTCAGGTCTCTCTCGATCATCTGACCCCGTTCATAGATTTCCTTGTAGGTTCTCAAATTCAGGGCTATCATCTGGCTGCGAAGCTCAGGTCTTAGTCCATCCCAAAATCTTCGCGCCTTCTCAGGGGATCCTTTACTGATCGAGGTGCGTACCTTGACAGCCTAGAGAACTTCGCTTCATACTAATCCACGGTCAACTGATTTTGACGCAGCTGTAAGAATTTCACTTGCTTCCTTTCTCGGGCTGTATCTGAGAAATACTTGTCATTAAATGCCATAGTGAAGGCATTCCAGGTTAAGGTCGTTCCTTCTGGAAAAACTCCATTCTTGATGGTAGTCCATCAGTTGTTTGCGGTACCTTCCAACTGGTATACCGCCAATGGTACTTTCTCTTCGTCCGTGCACCTCAAAACTCCAAAGGCCTTCTCTAGTTTCTCGATCCATCTTGGTGCTACTTCGGGGTCTCCAGTCCCATCAAACTGGGTTGGCTTCAGCTTGATAAACTACTCAACCAGTTGGCCCATTTATCTGGCCACAACAATTTCTTCCTAGGCATTCATTGCCTCATTTTCCTGGTCATGGTGGCCATTATTTCCATTGCCCCCATTATTGCCGTTATTGGCGTTGACGGCAGCTATCGCGGCTCCCATCGCTTGGGCTGTGGCATCATCCCTATCTTGGGCCTACCTGTCGATGAGGTCGCCAATTCTCTCGAGTGCCCTCAATACTCCATCCATCCTCGGGTCCTCTGCTACCGGTGGCCTTGAATTGGAGGCTCCGTTTCTGGGTCTTCCCAGTCTCCTAGAGGGATCACTCATCCTCGTATGCTTTTACTGAACTTTACCACCATAATTTCATCATGGAGTAAGTAACTCATTCATCCAACCAAGTCCAGAGTTACCTAACTATGCCTTAATGGAAACGGTCATAACATAATGACCTTCCATACAATAAATTCCAGAGGCACCTCAATAAGCAGTTCATGGCTATTCCTCAATTCCATCACTGCAACGGTTCACGAAAACTAGCCATGCTCATTCAATTAACAGGCTAAAATCCAGAAATGACTTCCAGCACTAAGCATGAAACTTAATCCTCATACATTACCACAACCTTGCCAAGGCCAAATGCCAATCACTTGTGTCAAGTCATATGCCATGCATCCCATGCCTTATCCTAATAAGTCTCCTAAGGTCTCGCTACCCGTCCTTGTCCCAACTTAATTCTCCTTATCACTCCAATCCTCAATCAATTTTAATCGAGCTGACCTTGCTCTGATACCAAGCAAATAGGCATGTCACGCACCGCGCCCTAGGCACAAGATCGCGACTCCCTGCAAGCACAAACTCTCTCTCGATGTCCCAGAATTCACATATAGGTCGAGGGACATATTATACAGAAAGCATACGGAAGCGACGATATAAAAACTACTCCGTACAAATATAACATGGAACTTAGGTAACGAGAATACTAATAAAGACATGAGTTTCCAAATATTCATACAAGAGCATGGCAAACTAGACTCGCTTGTCAATAGGGGTGGCGAGACTAGTATAAAAGACTATCATCACTACTCTCAAAAAGGGACAGGCATCGTGGTCACCATCAAAATATCATACCATAAAAACAGAAACTCCTAGGTCGAGCTACTAGAGTCGTCGGTCTCCTCTTCAACCTCCTTAGTGGGCTCATACTCTGAGAAGGTCTCCAAGCAAACCTCAACGGTGTCCTCCATCGTCTCATCAGCTGATGGCTCCACCTGGTCATCCTCGATGGCCTCGATCACTATAACATCATCTATGCCCTCCAGGGTTGGGGTTCTCTTGGGACCATTCCTCAGACCAACAACTAATCCCTCGGCCTCCACTGAATTTCGAGCGGGATGGCACCAACTAGGGATCACCCCACAGGGTACCTCAGTGGGCTTTAGTGGCCCCGTGAAAACATCCCTTATCTTCCTGAACCAGGCCTCATACTTGTGAGGCTTCTAGCTACTACCACCCTCATCTACCCAGACAACCGTACACTTCCTACCATAAATGGTCCCTTGTCTGTCAGGGAACTCCTCAAAATATACAGACATCACCTTTGAGTCACCAAAACTTTGGCCACATCCTCAAGGCTTAGGATCTGAAAGATAAGGTTCCATAACGAGGTGAGATATACATCTCAGTAAGATGGGTCCTACCCTAGGTTAGGCTGACCGTCCTCTTAGGCAGATACGATCACAAGCAATCTATAGAAAATCACATGAAGCATTCAACTAACACGAAATAACACAAGGATGTCAAGCATGCAATCAAGGCATCTTATTGCGTCATTAAATTCAAGCACACGTTATCAAGCCATATTACACCTTCCATCCTTTCCTGCATCCTCACTTTCATGCCCGCGTATAGAACGCCTCAGGCTCGGCCCGCATAAGCGCATCAGACCTTCTCATTGCCAAACCCGCGTAAACACATCAAGTTTTCAATCTCATTCCAGGCTTGTGTCGACACATCTCAACTCCATCCCGCGTTTCAACGCATCAGGACTATGGTCATCTCAACCCCGCGTCCATAGCCTCAGGGTGCCATTCAGTTCAAACCCCACGCCTCAGCACCTCAGGGGTATTCATCCACACAATCCCACGTCTCATACACCTCAGGGTGTCTCCACTTCTCAAACATGTCACAAGTTCATTTCATTTCATAGCACACGGTCGAATGTCACTCATGCGATGAACAACACATCCATGGCGTGCGAGATAATTAAATTTGAAATACAAATGTCACAATCAATTCATAGCACAAGCAATGTCAAACATTCATGTCCTCTATATCTTTTTAGGGCGTACATTGGACAACCACATTATAACCTCTAAGAATCAATCAATTCGCACACAAATGACCCAATCGAGTCCAATCCTCCTATCAAAGGCTTAGAATCCCTTTACCTCAAGCTTAATTCCATACAAGTCTTCTTCCAAGCACCTCAAGGGTTCAGTTCTAATGATCCAAGATCAAGTCCGCCGCGCAACCTAAGAAAATCCATCCAATCATCAATTTTTCTTGCTCAAATCGTCACCCCACTAAACATACACCTCATGGATCTATCAATTAACATCCTCACACTTCAAAAATGATGAACTTGGAGCTCAATTTCAGCACCAACAGCCTCCCACAGAACCGGCATGCACATAACCGAAATAAGGCATACTCGGTTCTGTGCATATCCCAACTTAACTGCCTTTAAACTAACTTAAATCCTCAATTTATCTACTAATCTACTTGCTATCATATAATTCTAAGGGTTAGAGAGCCTCACCAAAAATTTGGAACCAAGGCGACGCTGGAAAGTCCTTGAACGACACCTGTTTCTTCAGGTCTTCAACCTGTTAGTTTTGTCCCTTCAAACTCAAGACCCATTTGGGGTCAAAATTCCATCAAATTCCTCTAAAATTTTTACCACATCTCAATATATGTGTTCTCTAGACGTCCACAAAATTTGATAGAAAAATTCGAAGGAATCGAGGTCCTATGAAGCCTAAATCATGGCTTACCTCTAGTTGTGACGGTTTCCTTCGGCTTCCGGGAGATTGGCCGGCTGGAACTCCTCACTTAGTCAAATGGATTGCTTCCACTTGGAGAATGTCGGCAATAGGATGAGGAAGGGGCTGGTGGTTGGGTCGGGTCCAGGCGGTGGCCGAAGATAGCAGTCGGAGCGAGCAAACGGGCGGCTAGGGCTGGTCGGCGCTGCAGCTCTCGGTAACAAGAGAAAAAGAAGAAGAAGAAGGTGATCAGCAGATGGAGGGGGTTTCAGCCAAGAAGAGGGAGAGAGAGAGGGGTTTATACTTCAATGGCTTGGTAAACTTGTTGAATAGTAGGTTAAAAGGTGACTCCATCAACATCAAGGCTTAATCTATTGGCACTTGTCCATTGTGTCAATCAATGCTTCATCCAATGGCTCTTAATTCTTCCCATTTTCGGCAGCTATAAAGGGCTTCAATGACCAAAATGCCCTTGTCCAATTATTAAGGCAAAGTTAAGGCTTGAGGGGCAAAATGGTAATTTTACCCCCGACATCCGGAACGTCGTTTTTCTAATTCCAATTTCCTTTGATAAGGCGACGGCCAATCCAATTGTATTGTTGAAATTCTTGATTCTCCATTTTCGAATTTCAAGACTTGTTTTTGAATCATTTCTCTATCCAATGCGATTCCAGCCTATCCCGAACTAACGAGCGGCTTTTGCAGACGTTATACGTATCAACCTTGTGATTCATATCACAATTAGGGCTCGTCAATTCTTGGCGACTTTGGTTGTCATGTAATTGTGAGGGTCTATCACTAGTTTCGATGGTCTCGATCATCACTGTTCAATTTAGGAAAATTTTACAAATTATACATTGGTTTAGCGGCATCACCCACGCTCCAATCGTATAACTCTAGCAATGTATTCTTTAATCGTTCCTAGATCGGACTTTTATGGCTTTAAATGTTCCCTCGATAATCCCTATGGTCAAAGTGTCATTTCCTATTCGAATTCCCTAGGTCCACGTACCTCGCCTCGCCGTTAGCCTTTCTCTCTTGATCAGTCAACTCAAGATTGATCAGATCTGAGCGAGATACGACTGAAATACATCGTTAGGTACTTTCTCTTTAATAAGTCTTGAAATGATAGAAAAAATCAGAATGTCACATGTCAGGTCATGCCACCAATGCCAAATACATGGTGATAAGATTAATGCGCCCCCAAACGAACTACATTAGATATCTGAAGTCTGACCTTTCTCTATGTGGGGAATAGACATGATAGGGCCTATCAATCCAGTAGATTCAAATGGACATCGCTTCATTCTGGTTGCAATTGATTACTCCACGAAGTGGATAGAGGCCAGTTCTTATACAAACGTCACTGCGAGAAGTGTGGCAAGGTTTATTAAAAGGGATATAATATTTAGATATGGTACCCCTCGAGCGATCATCATGGACAATGGGTCCAACTTAAAGAACAAGATTGTCGATGATCTACTGGATCACTTTGGTGTTCGACATCTTAATTCTTCCCCTTACCGCCCACAAATGAATGGAGCAGTAGAAGCGGCAAACAAGAACATCAAGAAGATCTTGGCTAAGGCTGCCGAAAATTTCAGGGATTGGCATGAGAGGCTACCCTTCGCCTTAATGGTGTATCAGACTTCGATCAGGACCTCAACTGGGGCAACTCCTTATGCACTGGTATACAGAATGGAAGTTGTCCTGCCTGTAGAGATTGAGGTTCTGTCTTTGAGGATATTGTCAGAAGTTAAACTCTCCGAGGCAAAGTGGATCAAACACAGATATGAACAACTAAATCTGATAGACGAGAAGCGTCTTAGAGCGATCTGTTATGGTCAAAGCTACTAGAAGAAGGTGGCTAAGTCATTTGACCGGAAAGTTAAACCCAGAAGTTTCGAGGTGGATGACCTGGTGATAAGGAAGACTTTGCCAAATGCTGTTCATCTGGGAGGTAAGTTTACCATGAATTATGAAGGCCTTTATGTTGTCAAGAAAGTCCTTGTAGGATGGGCATTAATTCTTGTAAACTCTGAAGGAAAAGAATTGGGATATCCTATAAACTCGGATGCTGTGAAGAAGTATTATCCTTGAAATGAAATCAAATGATGATCACATGACTTTCTTCAAAATGATTTGAGTCGCCTTAACAGTCATTACATAAGCATATCATGCATCCATGCATACATGGCATGTGTTATGTTTTACAGGACTTCGAAGAATGGACTCAGAATTAAACCTGTTCAAACGGAACCAAGAACAGAATAGTCCCTGATGCGAAGAACCAAGTAATATGTATCTATTCCATCAAGCGTTACAATATCTTTCACTCACTAGAGTTCTTGTCTTCTTTATACAGGGATGTCCAATGAAGGTGGAAAGCAGCAATGGAGAAATACCGTTAAATTTGTCACTAAGAAAGAAAAAGTCAAAGGTGGACATACATTTGGTCGAACTCATGAACGAATCATGCTTCTAACGATTGCTACACAAATGTTAGGGTTAGAGGTTATCTAAACATAGCTGAAGCATGCATGGTGGGTCATTGATTCACTGTGAGGTGAAATGTTGGGAGAAAAACAGATTGATTTTTCCAAAAAAGAGTTGTTTAGGCTATCTAGCATGAATGTTTCTTCAGATAAGAGGCAAGCCTAATCCAAACACGTCCTATACACACTAGAGAGATGAGAGTAGTGTAAGGATAGAAAAGCTTGAATCCAGGGATGTAAGAGCTATTTGCATCGATTACATGGATTGGGATGACGAAGGCATTCATTCTTCTCCACAAACACCACAGGTGTTCATTGATAAACCCTTTGAGCGGTGGTCTTCATTTCTTAATGCTGTCAAGAATCACTCTACATTGGGATCATATAGAAGTAGTCTAGCAGCTTGGAAAGGTAAATGGTTATAAATCTTTTTTGCTTGGACTAAAATCAATTTTCGTGTATTGATAGGCGTTAATCCAGGCTCCATAGGATGACAAAGAGACGTTCATTTCTCTATCATATACACTTATACCTATTGCATAGCCAATTTGAGCCTACATATTTGTTTCATGTACCCTCATTGTTGATCATTGCACAGCACCAAGACAAAGGGAGCAAAGAGACTCGCAGACAGAGAAGTTCAAGAAATAGGAGCTACATGAAACTTTCAAATCAAAATGTTCAGACAGGATGAGACTCAAGTCACATGCCTTACATGATCATAAAAATCCTAGTTCCTAGAAAAAGAAAAGGAAAATGTGGGATCGAAAAAGAGAAAAAGTCAAATCTCTATGCATTAAAAAAAGAGAAGAAGAGACAAAAGCCCAACAAGAGTAGGGATGATCCTCACCAGAAGGCTGAAAAGTCATAAGACTGATTTTGGGACACAAAGGTATTACTAGATACTTCCACCCCAAATAACTTCTGAAATAAAGAAAAATCACCAGAAACTGTGCAGCAAAAGGCTACCCTCTAAAGAAAATCACAGCCAATTACCAAAATATTTATACATAAGGTCTTTCAAAGATTAGACCTATCGTCAAGAAGACTAAAGATGTTCTTCAAGAAATCGTCGATCAGAGACAAAACAGAATGTTGATCGGCAATGATCACCGATGTCAAACCATTCACGACTCTGGGCAAAAAACAAGCTTTTTTCAGTCTCAAATCCTATCGATATTACAACCTTTTGCAATCTTTCCTGACTAAGACGCCTAGGTTAATGTGTACCTTAGCTCGAAGAGGTACAAGCAAGATTATTTCTTTCTTATTTTGCAGGGTTTTTGACTTGTAAATCCGAAACAGACGAAGAAAACTTTAATTCAAAAGGCCTGACTTAGAGGTGAGTCCCCCTTTGAAACCGTATCCAAGCCTAACGTTATGGCCCCGTAAAGACCTCTTGATTAATCGAAGTGTATGCACTACGAGTAGCCCCGAAAACCCGAGTGTAGGTTATTAAGAAATTCGAGTTCTTTCTTCATAAAAGACCAAAGTTGAAGAATCGGTGAGAAACCCACTTTGATGAAGACATTCCAATAGAATGCTTAAAAAGCGAACTTTTTGGATACTTCAAAATGTTTGATCTAGGATTTTCCTTATAAGGATTTCTAGTCATCATTGCATGCTTTAAGATGTCCTAGATAACCTCCTGCATCATAAGTTATTTTGCATAATTGCATAGGTAATCTTTCCTTGTATTATAACTGTCGTTGCCTCGAGATAACTGATATCTTTGATGAGGAATGAACTCTCAGGTTGAAACTTCTATGAGACTCATGGCATCCCCAAGTCAAAGAAGAATACCTTGCTCAATAATGAAAACCCTCAAAATCTTCCTAATGTGAGATTTCAGATTTGAGCTTTCTATAAGATACTTGGAACTCCAAAATTCCAGAACAGCGCCTCACTCGTCGAAAGGATAATCTTCAAAATTATCTTTCTGAGAGATTTCAGGTAACACCTAAATCCTAGAAGAATCTTGTTAACAAAAGTTTTTGCAGGTTCGAGCTTTCTACAGGATACTTGGAGTCCCCAAATTCCAGCATGACACCTTACATGTCGAGAAGACAATCTTTAGAACCAGCTTTTTGTAAGGCTCTAGGTAACCTTTAAACCCTAGAATAGCTCCTTTGGTAACAAAAGTTAGGTATACCTCATGTGTATAGACCCTTGTTGATTCCTCAAGGTGTAGGATTAACCTAGCATCCGACAAACCCTAAAGAACGGGTGCATCACCTTTAGGTCCCTAGTGGATGGGAAGGCTAGTATCCGACAAACCCTAAAGAATAGGTACGTCACCTTTAGGTCCCTGGTGGATGATAACCTAGTATCCGACAAACCCTAAAGAACAGGTGCGTCATCCATAGGTTCTTGATATAAAGGAGTGCTATTCAAGGCCCGATCCTCCATACGGATCGAAACCTGTGATAAACCCTAAAGAAGACGAGTCCCTAGGTATCTACTTGAATCCGCCATACACCACGTATGCCACATGAGCATCAGGTAGGTGAATAACAGGTGAGTATCTCTACTTCATCTCTCTCTCTCTCTCACTTGTATAAACTAAAATAGAATGAGCAAAGCTTTCACCAATAGGACAAGAAAGATTGAATATCAGGATTCGTTTTTCTTTTCCACAGTTGAGTCTCTTTAAATTCAGGTGTCACATGTCTTTGAGTAAAACCTCTCACGAGATTCCTCTCTAAGATGGATAGTTATTGACACGTGATTTTTGATTAGTATTTTTCAGTCTTATTTTTGAAAATTCATAAAAAAAATACATAAAATGACAAAAAATTACAAAATCAACTTTGGAGGCCTTGGCCAAGCTCAAGGAACCATTTTTGACCAAAAAATATTTTTTCATATTTTTCACATTTTTCAGTATTTTTAGAAAATAAGAAAATACTTAAAAATTCAAGAAATATAGCATTTGAGGTCACAAAAATATGAAAAAATAGTTAATATTTTTCATTTTAATTCCCTTGCATTTTTTATCTCATCAAAAGTCCAAATCCAAGTTCAATTTTATATGTTCCTTTGTTACACATATGATTGAATTTGATAAAAAAATATCAATTGAGTCTTTTAATTTGCAATTTTGACATTTTTAAGGTCATTCAATCTTATTGTCCTTCATTACAATTTAGCTCAATCATTTATACAAATTGCTTAATTGCATGAATTGGGCAAAATTGCATACTTTATTGCAATTTAGTCCTTGAATTTGGGCATAATTGAAATTACTTTCAATTCAAGGGCTACCTTTGCCAATTGAAGCCACTGCCTAATGTATTTCATCATTTGAGTCGATTGACATCGGTGGTTTGGTCCAATTTGACCGTTTGAGCCTTCAATATATCAAATTTCCGAATTGAAATTAAGGACAAATTTGGAGTTTTTATATAAATTGACATGAACTTTTGGGTAAAATCATATTTTTAGATAATATTTGTGACATTCTGATTTCCAGACAATTTCATACTCATTAACGAGAAATGAATCTAGAGATGCATTTTAGTCATATCTCCCTCGAACCTGATCAATTTGAGTGGGCTGACCAAAAGGGAAAGGCTAACGTGACACGAGATACACGGACCTAGGGAATTCGAAAAAGAAATGGCACTTTGACCATAAGGAATATCGAGGGGATATTTAGAGCCACAAAAAAGCCGATTCAAGAACGATTAGGGAATGCCTTGCGAGTGTCATACAGTTGGAGTGCGGGTGATGCCACTTAACCAAGATATGATTTGCAAAATTTTCCTTAATCAGATAATGAAAATCGAGACCATAGGAACTAGTGATAGACCCTCACTATTACATGACAACCAAAGCCTCCACGAATTGACGAGCCCTAAATGTGATGAGAATCACAGGGTCGATATGTGTAAAATCTACAAAAGCCATCTGTCGGTTCGAGGTAGGCTGGAACCACGTCTGATAGAGAAAACCATCATAAACGAGTCTTGAAAATTTTGAAATGGAGAATCAGGAATTTTAACATTATTCGGATTGGCCGTCGCCCTATCGAAGAGTTTTGGAGCGAGAAAAATGACGTTCTGAACGTGGGGGGTAAATTTACCTTTTTGCCCCTCAAGCTTAGAACTTTGCCCATGCATTTGAAAAAGGGCAAAGTGGTCCTTACACATCCTCAAGGCTGCCGAATTCAAGAAGAGAAGAGAGCCATTGGATCAAAGTTTGAATGACAAGGGGACAAGTGTCAATGGATGGTGTAAAGAGAAGTCATATCCACCTTTATGCAACTACCATTCAACTATTGACCAAAGGATTTTGTATAGTCTTCTCACTCTCTCTCTCTCTTCATTCGGCTACTTCAAACCACAATCCGCAGGGATTCCACTCCTCAGAACTACCTGGCCAAGGAATTTCACCTTATCAGGCCCACAACTCGTGCTATTCAAACTTAGCATACAACGAGCATTCTCTTAGGATTCATAGGATGCTCTCAAAGGTTTTTATCATATCCCTCACGACTCCTTAAACAAATCCGATCATCGTCTCTCAAGACGGTAACAACCCATCTAATTATTCCTTGGATGCTTAATCTGGCTATTGTCAACTCCTTTCTATCATGTGTCAAATCTTTCAAACTGTTTCTCACACTTTTCACTTGAGAACTCAGACCTTGGCTCTCTTTGTCACGGCCCTCCACTAGAACCATACAACATTTTGTTCATTTGTCACTCTTTCCTCAAGAAGCATTAGTGCCTTAGCCTCTGAGTTTCACAACTAGTTAATGAGACCTTATCCCAATTTCGTCGGTTCCACTGAACGTCAACATTATTTTGAAATTCAACATTGTCCACATGATAGTTTCTCGTACTTCACTTTCAGGAATCATTCAAGTTCTGCGTCTTCTTTCTCATTATAGACGCTCCATCTTAATATCAAGACCATTAGGATTTTCTTTTTCTCTCACGCTAGGGTTTCTTACCCTATTAAGGAAACTATGTACTTCAGTGATATTTTTTTTCTTTGAATTCACATTGTCATTCCCATTTCATAGGACGTCAATCTTAGAGTCTGCGCCAACGGCGGTGTCTTACTCCAAGATTTCCAAATGTCACCAAATATGACATTCCTCTTTCAGTGACTTAGTCACCGCAAGTGACAAGATTCGTTCGTCTTTGGTCTCCACCAATTCACATATCGAATACTCAATTTGACTATCTTAAGTCACTTTATAATTACACTCTAAGCGCTCTTTTCGCTTACTCAACCATTCATTAATGCCGCGAGCAACTAGGACTATCAAGTTCATTCGCTTTCTTTTCCATCAACGATCTTCTCATGGTCTAATCGTCCTTAAGGGCAACGCCCTATCCTTTAGGGAACAACAACTTATAATTTCATCTTTAGCGGCTTCAGTTCATTCTCTACCAATCTCATAGTCATTAAAACCAGGCACACTAGCATGCCAGTTTTCCCTTAACGCTTCTCATAACAGAAGAGATGGACTATCAATTCAATTTTTCTACCATTGGTCTTACGCTCAAGTAATCAGCCTATCTACCATTCCTTATAGGCACTTTCTATGATCCATGAGCATTAATTTTCTCACTTATAACTCTTCCAATCATTCGGGCTTTTCATTTATGCTTATTACAGCTTCTTCAGATTCTTGCAAAGCTATTAGAGATCAAGCAATCCTTGCTCTCGAGTAACCTCGAAAAGGTACCCTCCATTGCACAATTTGACGAAGCCAATCCAGTTAAGTACCACGCCTTCAAGGAAATCTCTTCCTTCGGTGGTCTTTTACCAATAATCTATAGCCTCTTAAGGCTAGGAACTGTCAAGGTCACTTTCTTTCTTCAATGTACCCAAAACCTCTAAGGTTTCCTTTCCAAATTCTTAATCCAGAGAAAAGCAGTTTTAGAATCATCTTCCCCATCGAACTTTAGTCGATCTCAAGAAGCATTTCACAAGCTATTCAAAACTCTCATGGTTCTTCTCCACATTTCCCATTTAGGAATGAATAGTCTTAGAGTCACCTTTCTCATGACTTCCATCACTTAATTCATCAGCACTAGCATCAGTCACCTCAGCAACTTGGACAATAATGGAAGCTCCTTCTTTAGTCTGTCTACTCATCCACTTTTCTCATTTCCGTTTAAATTTCTCACGACCCTTTATCACACTTGGGTCTCGCACGATTAATAAATCATGCCATACTCTCTTCTAGTATTCATACTCCAATTGTTCTTTACTCAATTCTACTGGTCCTTTTCGGTTCTCGGATTATTCATATCATGTATACTCGAGCCCTATGCTCTTTTATGACTATACTTTGGTCGTTCAACGTTATTAGATTCTCATGTCACTTGAACCACTATGATTTTCTCTAAGAATTAAAGACTTGAGTCATCTAAGTCTAGCAGTCTCAAGTTGCTCATCTCATCATCTATCACAAGCAATCAACTATCTAGTGGTTCTAAGCAAATCCTTAATCAATTGCCAATTACCCAAGGATTTCAAATCATCATTCATCAGTAATCACTTATCGAGCCAGCCTCTTCCAGGAAATTTCGCAACTAGTAGTCATCACTAGGCAAACTCTCGAGTCACAATTCATTGGTCAAGTGTTCGCACCTTAAGTCCAGACGTATCTGCGACTTAGCAATAACTCAACAGACTATCTCAACTTCACAAGATATCAATCAAACGACATTCGTTGCCATCACTCGCCACACAGGCCAAACACACGCGTCAATTTCCTTTTATTTTAAACGACATCCACTGCCATGTACGAAACTCCTAACCATGCCAATAGTATATGCCATTACAACTATCATGCAATTTTGAAAATTCACCTTGAGGGTCACTTCAGTGCAATATATCTCTTAACCAAAATTAGACTCAACCCGACACCTAGACTCTCTTTTTCAATTTATGACTTGGGTCATTCCTACCTCCTTGCTATCTTAGAAGCCTGTCAGGAGCCGCTCCTTGTCCGAACCTCTCTATCCCAGCGTATACTCCCCACCCTCGTTAGATCTAGTCATTGAAGGTTGTCCCAAGCCATACATCTACGAAAAAAGTCCCGTTCCACACGTCCCATAACATGTTTCACTACGGTTTATAGATATCCCATCAGCTTGTCTCATACCAAGTGACGGTTTATTAAGTCTGATAATGATAAGTTCATGCATTCACCTTCCTCAACTTTCATTTCAATGCCGTAAATACATGCACTGAACGATCGCCCTCAATACTCGCCACACCACATTTGTTTTCAGATCAGTTCTTATCCATGAAAGATTTGTAATTCCACAAATGACCATCTCACATATCAATTACCTATGGTCAACCATATAGCTCAAGGCGACAATCACAATCATAAAATCCAAATGACTCTCAGTTCTTAGGCTATTCTCTATTAACCACAAGCACATTCACAACCTCAAATCCATGCTCATGGCTCCTCAATTTCTACTTGCTTTCTTGTGAACCTCAATCACACCATTGCCCAAGATCATCGATTAAAATCAATACTATAACCATTAAAGCGTAACAAAAGTTCAAGCCTACAATCCTCAAGAATCGGCAATCCATGCTTAACCCTAGAGGTCTCACTATCTAATTATTCTCAAGTCACCGCTTCTTATTGCTCCAAATCTCAATCAAATTTAATCGAGTTGGCCTTGCTCTGATACCATTTAAACAGGGATGTCATGTCCTAAATCGGTCAGGCACGCAATATCCCACCAAGGCCGTCTTGTCTTGGTGGTACCTAGAATCCGTCGGCCAACAATTTATAACTTTTAATTTAGACAAGCATACGGAAGTGATGGAACTTCTCCATACAATTCAAACTTAAGATGACTCATGACATAGGGTACGTCTTCTTATAAACGCCGACTACAGGTTCAGAGGATACAACACTAACTTCAAGGTAACATGAAATTCCTAAAGTCACAAAAGTGTAAATCTATTTCCTATAATTACTTCATCAAATACCGATTATTGGCAAACTCAGATTTCCATCGCCTAGGACCTGAAAAAGTTAATCCCACGATGATGTGAGATATAAATCTTAGCAAGTTCACCCTAAACCTAGACCAGACCATTAGTCCTCCCAAATTATGCAATAAAATAATAGACCCGGATTCATTGATAAAACAACACATGACAATGAAACATCTAGGTACCTCGATACATCTGGCATAACGCAATCACGATTCCAGGACGATCATATCATCACAACTTTCAATTCCAATGGCCAAGCCTGCGTTGATCGCATCAGGCTAATAAAAAATTTAATCCCAATGGTCAAGTCTACGTCAATACGCATCAGGCTAATCAAAAATTTAATCCCAATGGCCAAGCCCGCGTCAATATGCCTCAGGCTAATCAACGTCTCAATTGGCAATCCGCGTTCTGACGCATCAGGTTCCAAAGGCCATTTCAATACTTGTGTCGACACGTATCAAGACTATCCCGTGTTTTGACGCATCAGGATATCAATTCTCTTTTCAATAGCTATGCTTGAGTCAATACGCCTCAGGCTTGGTCTGCGTCATTACGCCTCAGACCATCAAATTGACAAACCCACATTAAATGCAGCAGGTTTTCAATTCTCTTTTCAATAGCTATGTCCGTGTCAATACGCCTCAAGCTCGGTCCGCGTCATTACGCCTCAGACCATCAAGCTGATAAACCCGCGTTAAACACATCAAGTTTTCAATGCCATTCTCGGCCTGTGTCAACACATAATCAAGCTTGTCCCGCGTCTCAACTTATCAGGACATTAGCCACCATAACCCCGCGTCTCAACGCATCAGGGTACTAGCCATCACAACCCCACGTCTCAACACATTAAGGTACCACAAGCTCTTAGGCTCATAAATCAAACCCCCCTCTTAAGGAACTTCATAATCAAGTACAATTTTTATCAGCTAAATAATTATTCATTGACAGGCGAGACGTCAAGGCCAAACGCCCACAAGGTGATCTCAAGTACACAACAAGACAGTCAATCTAAGGATTTGTTCTCTTGCCAACCCATTCATATTTCTCAACAGTCGCCATTCAGGGCCAAATATCACATAGCCATATCAACATCCATGTCAATCGAATGCACACATAATAATTTAGCCATGAGAGTTATAATTTCTCATCATCAGGAGTACACACAACTCACACCTCCATTATCTCAATCGATCATGAACAATTAATACAATAGACTCCCAAATTCATCAATATATCATCCAAACACATCCAGTAGTGTTCTAACTTCCTAGCAAAAGTTTAGGAGTCACTTACCTTTCAATTTAATCCGTAAAATTCCCTCTAAGATTCCTCCAAAGATTCGGTTCCCTTGACCCCAAAATAGGACAACCGTGCGACCTAATCCAAAGTTCGTCAAACAATCAATTTTTCTACTCTAATCACAAATTCACGGAGCATACACCTCATTAACATCTCAATTAATGTTCTAGTATGTCTTAACGATGAATTTAAGGCATAGTGACACCTCCCACAGCCCTCAAAGGGTTTGGTTCATCCAAATCGAAACATAGCAAAATTCAGTTCTGCCCTCTGCCTCCTTAATCAGTCCATAATTCAACTCTAAACCTTGATTTACCACAAAATCAACTTACTAACATGTTGTTCTAGGAGTTAGGAAGCCTCACCAAAGATTTGGAAGCAAAATAACACCTCAAGGACTTCCAATCAGCTCGGTTCCACTCGGTGTACATGCGGTCATATTTTGCCCCAGAAAAATCATCCCAAATTAGCCATGAAAACCCATATTAACTCAACTAAAATTGCAACCATATTTCTGTCAATTTTAATACTATAAGTGTAGAAGATCTCACTGAAAATTTGAAGCTATTTGAAGTCCGGAAGACCACGGAACAGGTCTTTCCCCAAAATCGATCAGAATCTGACCTCACCTGACCTTTGCCTACTCAAACAAACCTAGGGGACAAATGGCTAAGCCAAATGGAGCTTATAATATGTTTATAGAACCACAAGACAAGAAACTTTCAGATGGAAATAGTTTTACCTCAATCTGATATCGGACGATAAAGATATGGTCGGAAGAGTGAAGCAGTTGGGATAGGGTGACGGGCTGGTCGACAAGAGAGAGAAGAGGAAGAAGAAGAAAATGGAGAAAATGAAGAGAGAGAGGAATGGCCGGCCAAATGAGAATGAGAGAGAGTCTTCCACCAATAATTCACTTGGTTAAAGGCTTGGAATGTTAGTTGGGATAAGATGGCCAATTAATGCTTGAAGGATAAGCTTTGTTCTTATAATGACACATGGCTTGTTCTCATAATGACACATGGCAAGCTTCTAGAAGTTCTTTGGTCCACATTGGCTTTCTTTGACTAATCCTTCATCAACTTTCGACAACCCTTGGGAGGTTCAAATGACCAAAATGACCTCCATTAGTTCCTATGGCAAGGCCAAAAGTCGAGGGGCAAAATGGTCATTGGCACTTACCACTCGGAATTTCACTTTTCGATTTAAATTACCTTTGATGAGGCGGCATCTAATTCATTTCCAATGTTGGAATTCCTCATTGTCTGATACCCAATTTCGAGGTCTAATTTCTTGTCAAGCTCTGGTCGACCGTATTTCAATTTATCTCAAACTGGCAGGCGACTCTTGTAGGCGCTACGCGTATCGACCTTAGGATTTCTTAAGCTGTGGCGACTTTGATTGTCATGTGATTGCGAGGGCTTATCGCTAGTTCCTGCGGTCCTGATCATTGGAATCCGATTTAAGAAATTCTCGCAAATTACACATTGGTTAAGCGGAATCACCTGTGTCCCAATGTATAACGCTAGCAAGGCATTCCATAATCGTTCCTAGATAGATCTCTGCTAGCCCAAAACATCCCCTCGACAATCCTTATGGTCAAAGTATCGTTTCTTACTCGACTTCCTCAAGTCTACGTACTCGACTCCGCGTTAGTCTTTCCCTTTTGGTCAGTTAACTCAAGAGTAGCCAACTGCAAGCGAGCTAAAACTGAAATACACCGATCGATATCCTTCCATTCAATAGCCTCGAGAGAGGCCGAAATTCGGAATGTCACAACGAAGCTGACATGGCTGGTCAAAGAGTCAAAGTCTTAGGTGTCCGTTCGTTACAAGTCCATGTGTTTGCCTAGCCAGCGTGGCCGTTAGGGGTCTATTATTTGAATAAACGAATCGGGCGGCTCAGATAAATTGAGTCTAAATTTTAGTGGCCGTCCGATCGGTAATTAGGAATATTTGAAATTGGTTTTGTAATCGGAAATTTTAAACAGTTTGAAACGGTGTCGTTTAGGTTAGTAATCCGGCGACGTCGTTTAGATGAAAGAGGATGGACGGTCCGAAATGAGTCTCGGCTTTTAATCGTGATCGTAGGTTTAAGTAATCAGATCTGACGGCTAAGGAATAGTCGGCTTTTGATCTGGCCATAGGTCTCAGTCAGCTGATCCAGTGATCGTGGATTAACCACGTGGTTCAATAGGAACCGTCGAATTAATTTCGATTAAATCAAAAAATAAAAAATGAGAAACGACGTTGTTTCGGTGTGTAGGCCGAGCGGGTCCAGGTCTGGGCCGGGTATCCGACCCGAATGGGTCGGGTCGACCCGGTCCGAATCATTTTTTAATAAAAAAATTCAATTTTTTTTTAAAAAAATAAAAAAAATTATTAGAAAATCCTAGAAAATCCCAAAAAATATAGGAAAAATGTGGACGATTCCTAGACATTCCAGATATTTCCAAAAATTAAGGATTGACCAAGGACAACTGATCAGTACTATTTTTGGGATTTTTTATCTGTTCATTTGAAAATTGACAAAATTACCCTTTAGGGGTAAATCGCCTATTCTTGGTATATGAGATAGGTCAATAACGCCAAGGTAAGAATTAGGGTTAGTTAGGCGATCAATTTTTATGCTTGGATTTTCGAATCTTGTCCATTTTTCTGAAATGACGATTCTACCCTTCTAAGGGTAAATTATCTTTCTTATTCCGATCGAGTTGTAAAAATTGCTCAAAATTAGGATTTGGGTCTGGTGGTCAATGAATCCTTATGTTTGAGATTTTCACTTCTCATCACTTTTTCAAATGATGATTTTACCCCTCAAAGGGTAAATCGCTCCAAAAATTCAAAAAAATTCTAGAAATTCTCGAATAATAGGAAATGGATTGGTTTGGTGACTAATCTTATTTTCACCATCTTTTAAATCCATATTTCATCTGAAATGATGAATTTTCTCTTCTTGCAAAAATTATCCCAAAACTCTTCAAAATTACGATTTTGCCCCTTAAGGGCAAATCAAGTCAAAAACACTCTTGAGGCTTGATTGATATTTCTCTAGGCTAATAGGATCTTACTAGAGATGCCACATTGCTTTCATGTGATTTATCCGTATGTTTTGGATCATTAATTTGTGCATTCATTTTTAACTGATTGTGAGTGTTAGGGTAGTCAATTCTATCTGCATTGACTCCTAATATTAGGGTTCGCACCTCATTTATCTGTGTGAAATCTTAAGTTAGATAAATCATTCAACTTAGGTGTCGAAAGGGCGTCAACTTTGACTGTTGGCGTAACAAAGTCCCCGGTCTCATTTATCTGGTTTTCGCAAAATTGAATATAATGGTCTCAACTATTCGATAGAATTTCCAATCATACCCTCCATAGAATAATTGGTGGCAACTCCTTGGCATGTATATGTATCACATGTCACCAGACTGCACCGAAGGTCAACCACGTATACCATCGTTGCAACTTTGGTAACGGGTCTTGGGAGAGGCCCACGTCCGACCAAAGTGGATGGCCGATTAGCCCTTTTCGCTTGAAACCGCGCAAGAGGGTCGCAACAATACCATGGATAGGAAATTGAAGAAGTCATTGGAGGAAATGGATATTAGCCTTTTTGTGGCCTTAGGGAATGCATATTGTTTTAGAGTTAGAATTGTATGTGTCTTTGGTGTATGGAAGGAATTCAACTTATTTGGTACTTGATTATTGTAACCTTTGAAGTGATTTTGGCGTTTATGAGAAGAGCACCATTTTTTCGTCATAAGTCATCTTGTATTTTTATGTATGGAGTTGTTTCTCGCTTCCGCATGCATATCTTATTTAGAAGTTTTGAGTTGATGACCGCTAGATCCTGGGTAATAACAATAAGAACGGTTGGTGGAATGCTCGTGTGCTCTTTGAATTTGGGATGTGACAAAACCGCTTGAGAAACATACTTTTAATTATATCAAACAAGAATTGGGTATTATTGTTTTGCCTATTTGAGATATTTTGTAGATAGGAAAACTTGCTTCTGAGCAAACTGCAACATCTAAAGAAAGCAAGAAGATGTTAAGCTTCATCTAAAGTTGCCTGATAACTGAAATGACTTTCAAAACTTAAAGCATCGTTTGAAGATGTTATTATTTGAGTGTATTCGACATAAGGTTTGATCGTTCAAATTTTGGCACGTAAGTAGATATTTTTAGCAACAAGTAAGGTACACACCATCTCGATCATTTTAAATGTTATGCAAAATTGTGATTGATGTGATAGAATTGATTGATGATTATGTTTCCGAAATCAATTCATCATATCTTTTCAAAATATTTTATTCCATCTCAAATTTGTTCTCTGTCAATCAATAAATTCCAAATGTGCATGCGCTACACTACCCTTTGAATGCTCCTTTCAAAAAGATCATGCATATTCCAACTCTATTCATTCCCTCCAAAAGACATTCCATCTCAAAATCTTCCTCAAAACCTCTTGTGGCTTCCAAAAACTCATCTGTCTCGGAGAAACCATTAATTGACGACTCAAGACTTACCTTGAGTGATCTAGAAGATGAAAATCAACTTACTCTTGGGGAATTCATAGTAAAAGTTAGAAACAAAAAAAAAAAAAAGAAAAAAAAAAAGAGAAGCTGCATTGAAATCTAAGATGGAAGAAGAAGAAATCTGCCACAAGGAAATGGTAGAAGATGGCACTAAAGATGAAATGCGGGTGATTGAAATCAGAGAAACACATTCTCAGAGGTTGCCTATGGAAACTGAGATAGGAGAAGAAGAAAAGGAAATGAGTCAAAATAAAGATTCTGAACTGTTGAAAGATGTTCTGTACTTTTAGAATGATTTGAAGCTTCAAACTCAAGAGCTATATAAGACACTTTTTCAGGAAACAGATGAAGTGAAAGCAAAGCTGATGGATGAGTTCATGAGGTTAAGGGAAAACATGTTTGAAAAGGCAAGTCTTATATTTCTTAAAGGGGATGACATTGGCAAAATGATGGACAATCTCATAGACGCCATCAATTTAAATCTGGAAGAGTTCTCTAAATTCATTCTGATGAAGTTTCCTCAGGACTTTACACTATCTACACCAGCCCAAACTAGTTCGAATCAAATAAGACATGAGTCTGAATAGCTTGCAAACCAGGTAAAGTCCCACTCTACTGAAAGAGCTACCTATTATTTTGAAAGAAAAATAAGACTTACAGGAGTAATTAGGAAAGCTTTTCTAAAGGCTACATTAAGAGGAGACAATGAAAACTCCGTGAAGTCTTTATTAAGGAATAACTGATTTATCTCAAAAGAGGACGTAATTGAATATGCGTCCAAGCCAACTGAAGAGGAATTGAAGACATCCTCGCTGACAGGAAAAGAGATCCAACATAAAATTCATCCAAGTCTAAGAGACTTCAGTGTCCATGATCTCATCAATTTCTGCAAAGAGAATGAGCAAGACATCACTCTAGCAGAGTATGCAAGAATACAAGTAGAAGAATGTAAGCTGGACCTGAGCTACATCCTAACTGGGATACATGCTCTGGAAAAAATATTCTACACAAATGAATAAGGAAATAAAGGAAGAGACTGAAGAAAAAGAAAATGCCAGGACACGAGGAGTGGTGTAGCCGCTAGGAATCAGAGAAAAAGAAAGAAGTCTCAGACAATGACAAACTTTGGGACATTTTATTTAAGTAGGGAGAATGCAAGGACAATCTAAAAAAGTTTAGAACAGAGCTGTGCATTGGAATGCCTCATATCAAAGAGTAGCTAACTATGATGGGACAGAGCTTTAAAGAAGAAATGAAGAAGAAATTCCATCTCAAGTCCCAGAAAAGAAGTTGAACAATGTGGAAGAAGGCAACTGTCTTAACTATCCAAGAATGTCATATTTCAAATCTTCCTTGAATCCTCCGCAATCAACAACCATTATGCTTAATCCTCGTCCTATCCATACCCAAATCTTCCTAGATAAGATCTATTTTGCACACTTATTTCGTAAAATTTGTTTCTTTTTCGGATTCATTTAAGCTTCATCCCAAGAGCTTATTTCTTTTGTTGTGATGATCGGATTCAAGCTCTTTATGGATAATCTTATCTGTTTGAAATGTTGAACTTGAATTTGTGTACTCGATTAATGCTATGGTTGAAATATTTGTGCCCTTATTGCACATTTCTAGGTATTTCGCAATAGCCCTTTTTTTGCTGGAGACAAAAAGGGGGGAAAGTTAGACAGAATAAAAAAAATCTAATAATAAGATTAAACGTCTAGTTATGATACATTTGTGATAAATATATTGTGATAAGAAAATCTGATAACAGGATTAAACGTTTGATTATTCTACATCTGTGATAAATATCCTAAGATAGAAATATATTAATACTATAATATAATCCGCAGGTTCATGCAACAGATTATGTGATCTAAGAATCACACAAATTATATTTTGAGCAAGACGAAATGGCTATAAGCTGAGCAGGTTGATTAAATCTCAGGAACTGATTATTAGAGCAATACAAAATGAATTTGTGGTGCATTAGAGGACAGAAATATCCAAATTACAGATATTATGCTCTGAGATATTACACTGCTCAAGTTCGTCGAACTAATCCAGTTCACAAATCCATGTGCTTTAATTATGAAAAATCCTTTGATCACATATTTCTATAGTATAAATACTATATACATGTAAGTGTATACAAATCAAAAATTATTTTGAAACAGGCTTCAAATGTTTTGAGATTAATCATGATGTCAATGGACTTGAATTTTGAATTCAACTCTATATCAAAACTTTCTCTTGCTAAAATACAATATATGTTGTGACGAATTATTATTTAACAAGACTACACTTGAGTAACACAATTATGTGATACTTGCCTCTTTTTACTTAACAATTGATATTCTTGTGTATGGTTTTGTCATCATAAAAAAGAATGAGATTGTTGAGAAAAAACTTTGAGTAATTTTGAAGTTGACAAAACAATCCATGTTGGGATAGTACCGTGAAATATTTATTTTATGGATTGCCCAAAGGTGCGGGGATGCACAGGATTGAATTTGTCAAAAGGTAGCTCGAATTTACTCCAAGAGACTCAGATGTTGTGTTGAGCTCAGTTATTGAGCGGGAGAGCTCAAATATTAGAATGATGCTCAAGTTTTAAGAGAAGTATTTTGGAAGCAATAACCAAAACTTCAAGAGAAATTCAAAAGTTGATTTAATTGAGTTGGATCATTATTGAATATTCTCGATGATGAAGATCAATCAAAGACGCGGATCAAAGGAGACGATTTGATCCAATGGTAAAAACTTTCCTTTGGCAACCCTCAGTGGCTAAGAGATCTTCTTTTGGATATGATCTCGTCCAAATAGGTAGTTTTGGAGAACGATTCTCTGAAAGTTTTGCAACGAATAGTTAGAGGTGGAGGAGTATAAAAGACATCTCAAGGTTAGAAATAAAAATGGTTGGCATAGGGGGAATAGTATTCTAAATTCCAAGATTGAGAGAGCTTCAATTCTTATCTTTCTCCTTAATCTATTTATTGTATTTCTTAAAAGTGTACACGAGAGTGTCGAGCGTTAGGTGTAAAGTACTTCATCTCAAGGGAGATTTTTGAGTTGTAACCTCTGAGCAATTGACGAGTGTCATCCCGCCGATTGGATACTAGGGCAAAAAAGTGGATGCAGACTTGAATAAAGCTGAACCACTATCAACCATATGTACAATTTTTTATATCTCTCACTCATACTTGTTCATACATATATATTGTATGATAATAGAATTGCACATTGAGCACACATTGCAATGTTACGTGTGACTATCATTTGAAGGTCAAGCTGCAAGCTTACTTGACCATAATTCCACATAAAATTTTGAGAAAATACATTATAATCCTATTCACCCCTCTAGGTGATAACCTAGCCCCAACAATACTTTCTCGGACACAGACTTTATCGATAAACTCAATGACTCGTCATTGCAGCTCTGTTTCCTTTGGATTGCCTCAGTACACTGCTTTTTTCGGTGGGAAGCACCATTAAGTAAATCAATTTGATGCTTAACTCCCTTAATGGAGGTAATCCAAGAGGCATTTCCTCTGGAAATACATATGCAATTCTTTCAACAAAAAATGCATTTTCAGATGTGGGGTGTTTCTCATCCTCCCTATTTTCTCAATAATAAGCAAAGCATATACGGTCTTTTGTTTGTAATGGCTCTCTCAATCCGAATTTTATTCAAGAATAAATTCTCTTTTTTAGTGTTTCGCTCCATCGGTTGATTTTTCGATATCATGACTGGATTCAAGGGAACAAGTGTTATGCATTTTGTTCCTTGTGAAACGAATAAGTGTTTTTATGCTCATCATGCACAACCTTTCTATAATACAACCAATGACTTCCTAATATCAAATGACATGCATCCATGGGAATAACATCGCAGAGAATCTGGTCTCGATAAATTATACCAATTGAAAATAATCAAGGTTCTTTTTGGTTACCTTAATATCGTTTCCTTTGCTAAGCCATTGGATATTGTATGGTTGAGGATGCTTAGTTTTCGGCAATTTTAGCTTATCAACCAAAGTTAACACAATATTGGTGCAGCTTCCTCCATCAACGATCATCATACACACCTTCCCGATAGTGGTGCAACAGGTGCAGTAGAAGTTCTCCCTTTGCTCATCATCTTTTGGATAAATGTTGGAGTGCAAGGCTGTCCGAATAATCAAGAGCTTGCCCTCATCAGCTTTCTTCATGACCTCTTGTCCCTCAAATTCGGCACTGTTTTGGTTAGAATCATCCGCTTCCTCTTGAAGTTCCAAATCAATCTTCTCAGCCTCTTGAAGGATCACAACCCTTCAGTTAAGATAATTCGCTTGAAAATGCCCATAGCCAACACAATTAAAGCATTTTCGATTGTTGCCTTTAGGTTTCTAATTGAGATATTTGACGGGTTCGACGGGCTTTGCTTGCCTTGTCTTTAGCTAATGAACTCTCAACCTTGCTAAAAAAAAGCATCCTTAAAAAAGGATGTTCCCCTTGTCGAGATTTTGGAAGAAAACCTTTTGTTCTTCGCTCACTTCTCAACCTTCATTGCTAGTTTGCACACGTTCTCAAAGGACCAATGAGGGTGAAGATCAACCAAATCAGCAATCTCTCGATTCATTTCCCTCAAGGAATGTACCGATGGTTTGCTCTTGCGATACTAGCCTCACTCCTTATCATGAGTTGTTCAAACTCCCTAATGTATTCTTCGATGCTCATCCTCTGTTGATTAAGGGAATTCAGCTTCAGGAACCGGTCTCGCTTATAGCTGGTAGGTAAGAACCTTTTCTTCATCAATTTCTTGAGTTCTTCCCAAGAATGAATCTTTCTCTGCCCATTCCCGTTTCATTGATGCTTTAAATTCTCCCACTAGAGAGAAATGTACTTAGTCAATTTTAGCACAACTTTGCATTTCGTTTCGTCCGAGTATGACGTGAAATGAAAAGGTCATTCAGTTGCCCGAAGCCAATCTACGAAGTCATCAAGATTGAGATTTCCTTCAAACTCAGTGACCTCTACCTTGACATCAAGATCATCATCTTTGTGCCTCCCTCTCTTCTCCTCCGAGCGCCATATTCTAAATCACTAGAGTTTCCTCTGGTGGAACCAGAACCTTTAATAGAACTTCGTCGGGAATCAAAATCGTCGCGCCGGTAACGTTCTTCGGGATATCTTGCTGGTGACTCAAAAATTTCAAGTATACGCTTCATTTGCCTTTGTAGATTCTCCATGGAACAATCTCGCCTTTCATTGTGCGCTTTCTCCAAAGTCATGCCTCTTGCAACAGGGTCATCCATTTGTAGAATGAGTTAGATAACAGAAAAAGAATCACTCGAGATGAGTTCAACCTTGAGCTCTGATACCAACTTGACACGTGCGTGGGCAAGTAATTCCATTGGTAGAGATTTTCAGAGTTGGAAACAGTAACAGTGGGTTCAAATATATGGATGGTGTATGGGGATTGTCGGAGATAATTGTTCAGAACAGTGTGTAAGAACATTAAGTAACCGATAGGAAACGAATTATATTGAGGTGTAAATGATAAACCAACGGCCAACAATATAGAACAAAGGATACAACGATCACCATCAGGGCCTAAATATAACCCCAACTAAGGATAAAGATCAGGATGGATGAAAGCTCACCACCACAGTATAAAGGCTATACTACCAACCGATAATAAAGGGCTTTTTGGCTCATCATCAAGGAGTGATTCACTCTCCAAGGATAAAGATGCCAAAGGGTTTATAATTCAACTCACACAAATAAATTCTCATTCATTCAATCAAGTCTGTCTTAAAATGGATAACTATTCATCATTATATAGAGGGACCAAGACTGGGAAAACAGAAGAACAATAAAGACTTGAGGACCAACGTACTAGTAAAGACGTGGGGACTAGAAACAGAGGGACTCCTTGAATATTAAAGATACTTGGGAACCAAAAAGGAATTAAAGACAACTAGAAACCAGAAAGCATTAAAGATTTGGAGACTCGCACTTCTTTAGCAATCTCGTCCACTAGGCTAGACCAGAAATGGAAAGTTTCCAAATGACCAAGAAAATAACTTCGATAAATCCCCCATCGGTATGTTATTCGTCCTCAGCCACTATCTTGGAGAAATTGAGCTTAGTCGGCTAGGTCAGGAGTCGGTAACACTTTAGTCGGCTACTCGGGTGCTAGCCTTTGTGTTAGTAACATCAGTCAACACGGAGAAACTTACCAGGTCCAGACATAGTAAGGATTGACAGATGAGAGCTCTTTTTTTATTCTATGGGTGGTGGTGCATGACCGTTCTTAATTGGTGGAGCGATTTGTCTGGTTAATTCCGATAATGAACGAGACCTCAGTCTGCTAACTAGCTATGTGGATGTACATCTCCACGACAAACTTATTAGAGGGACTATGGCCGCGTAGGCCAAGAAAGTTTGAGGCAAACAAGTCCATGATGCCCTTAGATGTTGTGGACCGCGCACGCGCTACACTGATGTATTCAACGAGTCTATAGCCTTGGTCGACAAGCCTGGTAATCTTTGAAATTTCATCGTCATGGGGATAAATCATTGCAATTGTTGGTCTTCAATGAGGAATTCCCAGTAAGATCGAGTCATCAGGTCGCGTTGACTACGTCCCTGCTCTTTGTACACACCGCCCGTCACTCCTACCGATTGAATGGTCCTGTGAAATGTTCAGATCGCGGCAACTTCGCCGCCGATGACGTCGCGAGAAGTCCATTGAATCTTATCATTTAGAGGAAGGATAAGTCGTAACAAGGTTTCCGTAGGTGAACCTGCGGAAGGATCATTGTCGAATCCTGCCTAGTAGAATGACCAGAGAACTCGTAACGAACTCAATGGGGACGATGAGATTTTTCTCATCGTTCCTTGACGTCGGGATCGCACGGGTGCCTAGAGCACTCGGGCTTTCCTTGGCGGCACAACGAACCCGGCATGGAACGTGCCAAGGAGCTTGAACCCATCACCCCAGAAATGGTGCGTGTGGGATGCCATCCAATCTCCTATTATTCATAACGACTCTCAGCAATGGATATCTCGGTTCTCGCATCGAACACCGAAGCAGAGTGTAACAGAGGTTGGTTTTGGCCTGAATGAGCAGCGAGGTGTTGGGCTGCCGATAGAACCAGGTCGGAGTTTAAGGATTGTTCCAATGTGTTGAATGCTCCCGCGTCCGTCTGCAACCCCTTCATTACAACAGGAATCCCCGACCTCGCTTTCGCTCCAACGATGCCAGTGGCTTCTTCTATCCGTGCACAAACTTGTTGTAATCTTTCGTCATATTAGATTTTCACGGATTAAATTGGCAAGATTGAAAGATTTTAGAGCTAAATTGATATCTATGCAATATGATTTCTTCGAACTAAACGTAAGTGCCTTGATTTCTTGTTTTTTCAAATCACATGTACGATAGTTACATATTGTCTTATTTGATTTATAGATATATGAATGTTGCATTTCTATATTCTCCGAGTGATGTTCACGAGGGAAGATCATCACCGTAAACACCGCAATCACCATTACTGGAGCCGTCGTCTTCGTCGTCGTTGGTTTCCACACCAACCCAATCAACGAAAGTGAAAAGGAACTCTCTAAAGCTTACTTTTCCTTTTCTACCCCAGTCCATCTCTCCTGCACTCATTGAAAAAACAGGCCAATGTCAACAATAACCACGAAAATGAATCGTATGGCGATGTTTGCATTATAAATAGGGTTTCGAGGTGTACTGAATCGTTTCATGGTAACGTGGCGAGGAGATTTCTCCGTCGGCGAAGCCTCGTTCAGTGCTTTGACCACATCTTTCTTCTTCAACTTCCCATCGCCATCTTTATCCAGAAATAAGAAGGCTTCAACGATTGCATCAAAAGTAGCTTCTATTGATGGTGAGCCTATCTTTTCCGTCTGGAAGATTATGTCATTTTAATTAGAACAGTATTTAAAATGGTTTATTGTTGACCTTCGAACTTCCAAAAAAAAAAAAAAAGGTTAAAGATGCAATTACCTCATTAGTTGATGAAGCTTCTTTCAAGAGATAGATGAGGCATAAAAGAACGATGAATTCTGTGAATTGTATTTCTCGGTTTTCATCAATATTACAAGAATGAAACAAGTCCTCCACATCCTTTTCGGAGAGATGAAGCTGCATTTCCTCCAAACATTTCTTTAGTTCCTCTTTATCAATTGTCCCGTTTGAGTCTTCATCTACAATGAAAGAAGAAATAAGGGAGTAGGTTGCAATATTTATTGCCTTCACATATTTAACGATAATATTGCAACAAGATCTATATCTATGATGGTGAGAGCATATTGCGATATAGTACTATAGATCATACACATACAGATATCACAAAAGATTAATGATACAGTTTGTTACCAGTATAAATTCAACTTATTTCAAAATCTTAGTAGCTCTTAAGTTTAGCTTATGTCATAAGCATTCACCGTCTCATTGATAACCCCGAAAAGTTCATTAATTCAACATCTTATAGTTATAATCTAACTGAAGGATCAATCTTAATAGAAGTGTATAATTTTACAACATGGATTTTAATAAACTTACCATATAAGATTTAGAGAGAAAGAACATCATGAACTAAATTGTGGGTTTCTTAGGGAGGACATGACAACAATTTTCAATCAAAAATCAATTTTAAACTAGAAGTTGATTTCTCTACTTCTCATAAAATCAACTTCTGCTTCAAATTGACTTTTGATCAGAGAAATTCGTTTGGTAACAGTTGAAAATTTCAACTTTTAAAACATTATTAACAAAATCTTCGGCGGCGGCAGCAAATGACGACAGCGGGCAGTGGCCGCAACTGCGGTGGGCGGTGGTTAGCGGCGAAGTGGTCAGCTGAGGCCGGTGTGGTAGAATAAGTAAATTTGGAACAGAGAAGTAAAAATTTTTTACCTCTCAAAGTTGGCCAAAAACCCAACCAGAAGTTGAAAATCCTACCAAAAGCCAAGTTTTTTACCAAACATATTTCTACTTCAACGGGTTTTTTATTAAACGGATTTCTCCACCAGATTGACTTATGGCAGAGCAATGAAGAAGGAGAAGTGTTATCATGCAGCCCCTTAGCAAACCTACAAAGATTAAGAAACAAAATTCATATCGTTTTCATTCATAATTAAGATAACACAACTAAATTTGAATGCAAATAAGCATCACTTGTGTATGTTCTCCAGTGATATCAAAAGAACGTATGAAGCAATGGATAATATTGTTAAACTCACCGTATTGCTGGAAAACGGCCTTAATATTCTTCAATCCCTCTTTGAACACAGGGAACCTCATGATGATGCTATTGATTGTTTGGAACTTGTTACGCCTTGATGATAATGTGTTCTTCACTTCGAGCACCTTCTTTTCAAGTTTTTTGTCCAATCTCTTGTACCTAATTTGTGAAGTACGATTGCAGAGTATTGTTCCCACTTTGCTGGATAAAGATTTTAAGGAAGGACAAGGGCATGAAGTGCCTATTGCAAAAGTGACCAGTGAGATCTTGATAAGACCCACATGTTATTTAGTAAGAAGCATTCTTACAAGGTTAAAGATGAATATAGTAAGACTGTTTAACAAAACTGCTAGCCTCTCTATATATACAAGAACACTACAAATGCATAACTTTCCTACGACTTTTAGTTGAGTGTCATAGTATTTTTTTTTTATCACTAGAGTATGATGACTTATAAAAAAAAGTTCACTTGAGTACATAACTTTTAATTGATCACTTGAATGCCATAAATTTTAAAAAACGTTCATCCCAGTGTCCAAAGTCTGACATGGCCGGCCCTAGTGAGGGATGGTTTAAAAAAATCATGTAATTTAAGTGGTTGATTGAAAATTTATATAACACTCAAATGATCGGAAAAAAGTTGTGATATTGAAATGAGCTTCTTACGAAAGTTAAGACACTCATGTGATAAAAAAAATGACACCCAAGTGAGCGTCATACAGAAATTACGGCACTTGTAATGTTTTTTTTTCTATATATATATATAAACATATATACATGTGTACACACACATATATATACACACACATATACATATATACATATGTGAGATAATGCTGTCATGTAGTTACATCATATCGTATGGCCACACGAGTTTTACTTACGGTATGAAATTTGAATGACATTAAGATTTTGAAAATTGACGATTGATTAAATATATTGTTTTCTACGCTTAATGCTAAAGACCCTAAATTTTCTTTTATTCATTTAGGCAAGTTGAAATTCAAACATGCATTCAAATTTATAAGCTGAAGAAGAATTTAGACCATATAGTATAAAAATATCTTCAGTAATCACACACATAATAGAGATAGCAATTTTACTGTCCAGTAGTTTCTGTTTGTTTAGTGAAAATGCTAGCCGTAAAACATTTTCCCATTCTTTGTTATCCTGTGTCTTTAACAAAATGAGTCGAGAAACAAATTCTTCATGGGAAACCCGAATCTATGCTTGAATTCCAAGAAACAATAGATCCTTCTAATCTTAAGTTCATTTTTCCAAATCCAACTTGACCTTCACCACTACTAAGACTGTTCTTGTCGTTTGGAACTAAGACAACGACAGTAGGGACACTCCAACTACGACTCCAGGCCTTGTTGGTTGGACCATGGATGTGCTCGGACGAGGAATCTTGTGTGTTGATTTAGCTCTCGTGTTAATTTCGCAGCTGCATTGGTATGTAATTGAGCTTAATTTGGGAATGGATCTAGGTTTAATTGTTGGAAGCTACTTCATTGTATGCTTTTTGGTGGAAAAAATGCTGGGTTTGATGAGCACATGTGGATGTTTTGCCAATGACTGCTCTATGATTGGCAAATTGAGGGTAAAGATATCTATAGCTTTGTCTGGTTTCTTCGGAGCTCATTACAAGATGCAAGGCCTTTTGTTGCACCAGGAAGCAGGGATACCAAAATTTGGGCTCTTGGTTAAGCTGCGGTATTTATTCCTCTAGGAATATTACCATATAGGCCCTAAATCTATTGTACATATGCCAGTCCATTCTTTAACTTTTTAATTTTGCTAATTTAGTCCTAAATCTTTATGCTAAATTTCAATATAATTTTTCCCGTTAATTTTTACCGAAAATATTGTTGACATGAAGTTTTGGAAATGAAATACGAGAAAAGTATCTCATAACATGATGTTAATGACTAGAGTTGTACATGACGTTAATCACTAGAGTTGTACATACCATACCATCGACCATGCTACTTAGGATGGCTAATGATGGATGGACGATATGTTATCAATTTTCAACAAAAATTGATCAGAAAGACTTCATTGAAATTTAGCAAAGGTTTAGGACTAAATAGTCAAACTTCAAAAGTTTAGAACTAACTTGTTCACATAACAAATTTAGGACCGATCGATTAACTTTCTTTTGTTGTTTTCATACCGATGTATAAACACAGCAAATTGACTTCGGAAACTGGTAAAATGAAAGATCAGCAATTGGTGCCATGGGTTGAAAAAATTAAAAAGCAAGATGTTAAAAATTTCTTATACGACTTCTAGCGACCAATGAGCCATTTTTGATCTCTAGAAAGTCACCAAAATTACTTCTACCAGCTAATTATGGCTCATTTGGTCGCATAAAGTATTTCTGGTGGCTAATCCTGAAGTTGTCGGAATTATTCGTAATAGGATATTGGCTACAGATGAAAAGATCTTATCAATAAAATTTCCATTTATCCTCGATCTAGAAGTGGGGGCCAGAACCGCCTTTGGGTGAATATTAGCAACCATAGCTACGACTTCTGCGACTAAATACTTTGGTCGGAACATATAAGCTCCACAGCGTCCAAACAATTTGTTTGGTTACGAGAGCTTTGGGCGACCAACTTTTGGTCCTGGCAACCAAAAGTGGATCCCTAGCAACCCATTTTTTGGTCGCTATATATCCTTTCTAGTTTACAAATTGACCTTTATTTTCTCTAATAAAGTAAATTGCTCTGCAAAAGTGTGAAGACTTCAATCAATCTTAACAGAGAAGCACTTATCTGTAGCATGACATTTAATGTGATTTTTTAGAAGATTGTTGACAGGAGCGTAATAAAGACTTTATGGATAGGGAAACAAAGCCTCCGCTTATAATTAAGAGACAATTCACATTAACATTGTTCGTTTATTTTGCTGAAAATGAATGATTTCAAAATATTTTTCTAAAAATGATTGTTTTTTTTACCTAAAGTAATTAGTCAACGAAAATTATTTTCATCATCAACAATAATTTATGTCTAAAGTTTTTTCTGTGAACCATAAATTTATTTATTTTTTCATAGTTGTAAGCAATATAAACAGCCATTTAAAATAAATATTTTTTCAAATCATTCATTTTCCACAAAAGAAAATGAGTGTTAGTTATAATCATAGGTATAGCATATAATATTATTTGCTAAGCCAGCACACAACACCCTAATAACATAATTACCAATATTTTTTACCCTAAGAATGATAGAATTACGTTTTACCAATCTTTTATGAAAATTACTTAAAGGAATAAGGAAAAACAATAAAAATTATCACATTGCTGTACTGTTTTTGCTTGTCACATGATTGAATATGTTCTAAACAATGACAATTCTACGTATAAAACATATAACATAAAACAGGAATGAAACTAAAACATTTCAAATAAAAGTAATTCTACCTAGTGAAAGGAATTAAGGATTACCTATTTGATCTTTCATTGTGATTGTCTGTATTGGAGAAAGGAGATGGTTCGTCCCAGAGTTGAAGAAGGAAGGAAAGAGCAATGTTTCATAGGTGAAAAGAAGAACATAACGTATAGAAGAGAATGAAAAATGAAACACTAAGAAGAATTCTAAGAGATGCTAAAGTAGCTTTAGAAGTAAGCATATTTAAAATTATTCCTTTCTTTTTGTTTTAATTTCTTCTTTTGTTTGATACAAAGGCATTCCTTTCTTCACCGCATGACTAATCAAAACAAATCTTCTTCAAGCATATTGTCAAGAAATAATAAGGTAAAATAAGCGATGAATTGGGAGAAAACTCTATTTTGGAGAAAAGTTCACTAAAAGATCTCTTATGAACATAACTTAATTGAGTTCTAAACTTTTTCTAACTGACATAATATCCATCTAGTGTTTATTGGTCGACCAGGAATTTTAAATTCAGTTTTGAATCTTTAATGTTTAATTGACATTAACCAAAAATGGAACTTAGGTTTACTAACCTCCTAAGTCTGCTAGTGGAGTCCACAAGATATGAACTTGATTAAATGACAGGAAATTTCCCATATTGTGCCGTTGAATTGCATTTCTGATAAAGGTTTGCACTTCAATGCAACTTGTATCAATTGTTTATAACTTGCACAAATCCGGAGGGTTAAATCTCGGTTTGCTCCACTTAGTAAAAAGTTGAATTTTGATTGCATCAAATTGAAAGGGTAAGAACTCGACGGCATAAACTGCATTTCATAAAAGAAATTTTGAGAAAAACCACAGCATTCGGCCACTTGGGAATTTGGGTAACGCCAAAAGGCTGACAAAGAAATTTTGAGATAAACTACAACATGTTCGGCTATTTTGGGAACTTGAGTAATGCAAAAAGACTGACAAAACTATCTTACTGATTAATAAGGGTGATTGGAATCACGAATTACTTTTCTGAGATTCGATTTTATTAGGGTGGTTAGATTACAAGTGCTTCTCGGCTATCCTTCTCGTAAATATATGACTTGTCAAGTGGATTATTATTTGTGAGGTAAACAAAAAAGTGAAAAATCATTTGGAATCAACCATATACTCCCACACAAAAAAAATTACCAAAAAACTCATAAATTTATTATAATTGCACAGAAAAGCAAAGCACACTTTTAGTGTTAAAAATTGTTATGGAGATCATTTTGGTACCAAAAGTTTCAATAGGATCACTGTAGTGCCGAGTCGGAGAAAAGAAGATCACTTTGGTGCCTCCAGCAAAAAATTCCGACCAAAATTGTCACGTGACATTTTTAATTAATTTTTCAATATAGCTGGCATTTAAAAAAATGAAGTTCATGTTGGTTCCACGTTGACTTCAAAATTCAGAAAAAAAATAAAAATAAAACTAACATAATTTTTTTAAAAAAAATTATTTAAAATAAATTACAATAAGATGAAATGTAAGAAAAAAAAAGAAGGCAGGCAGTGAGGGTTGGTGTAACCCTTGCCGCCGCTGCCCCTCCATCGTTCGTGATGGCTGGCAAGGGTGGACCATGGCCGATGGGGGTCACCGAGACCCGGCTAGCGGTCGGCGACCGCCTGCAGGCCTCAGGCGAGGGCTTGCAGGCCAGGGATTGGTGACCCCCACCGGCCATGCTCCATCCTCGCCAGCCATCGCTGGCGATGGTGGGGTGATGGCGGCAACGGTTATAGCAACCCTCACTTCTGTAATGTTTTTTCCTAAAATTTATTTTTTGAATTTCTAGCCTTTTTTTTAAAAAAAATTTCAGCTTATTTCTCAAATTAAGTTAAATAAAAAATTTCAATTTTAAAAATAAGCCACGTCAGCTGAAAATATTAATAAAAAAGCGACACGCTAGATTTTTAGCAAAGCAAATCAGGATTGGTACTAAAATGATCGTTTTTCAAAAAACTTGGCATTAAATGATCTAATTGAAACTTTTGGTACCAAAGTGATCTCCGTACACAATTTTTGACACTAAAAGTGTGCTTTTTCCTAATTGTATCAATTCATTCATAAATCTTATAATTAATCAAATTAATTTCATATGTACTCTTAGGTTGGCTTACATTCCAGAATAAATTCATCCATTGCATATAGGTTAGTCTTTTTCCTCTTAAAAGCAAAAATCATAAAGACAGAATAATTGTTTGGCGCATACTCCTTGCAATTATCTTGATTTTTGGGTGTTTAATTTAATTGATTAACGCAGTCGCATGATAACGCAGTCCCCGAATTCATAATCTCTAGTTCGTAGAAGTAGTTTAGTTCTCCCATTATTTTACTTAGATGTCTAATTGACCTACAATAAATTGATTAGTCGCCATTAAATATATTTTGTGAAAAACAAAAATTCTAAGTTGCGACTTGGTATAAACTTGGGAGAGTTCGAACTAGGGTAATTAAATAATTAGTTTGGTAATCCATTAGCTTAAGTTTTGTTGGCATTGAAAATTTAGTTCGCGACATCGTGTATTGGGTTTGACTAAGAGGGCATATGTTGATCGTATTTTGAAAAGATTCAGTATGTAGCACTACAAGCCAAGAATTGCTCCTGTTATTAAGGATGATTAATTGAGTCTGTTCGATTGCCCTCATACATATTGAGAAAGGCCAAATGAGGAATATACCTTATGCTTGTGCACTTGGAAGCATCATTTGTGCTTAAGTTTGCAGTAGACTAAACATTGCTTTTGCAGCAAGTAGGGTATTCAGATTTAAACTTTATTGGCTATTAAAATGACATGAAGTCGATAATGGGATATATCTTCATTTTAGCATGCAGTGCAGTATCATGTAAAAGTGAGAAATAGAAATATGCATTAACTATATACCATGCAGGCGGAGTTTGTAAAATGTTTTTTTTTGGTTGCTACTCAAGCTATTTGGCTCGGCAATTTTGTCAGGATGTTGACCATATTTGACTTTATGGATAGGCCTATACAATAATATTAAGAGGTGTTATGCATTTGTCACATTACCATATTGAATTCATATCAGTATAGTTAACAGCCCTCAAGATTATGGATAGATATGTGTTTGCTAATGCAATGATTGCCAAGATTCAGTGTTTGGGACTTTATGCGATCGAATGCACAGAGAAAGTTTGATACTTACACCAGGAGTAATATTTAACAGCCCGGGCCCAAGCTCACCACTTGTAAGATATTGTTTCTTTGGAGTGCAGCACAAGGCTCACCAACTCCTCACGGATTTGTTCTTCCAAGGGACGCCCAGACAATGCCAGAAAACACGTCTTGCAAGTTTAAAAGTTCCAAGGCCATATAAACCATCCCAAGACTCACTCCCTAAGCCATGTGGGACAAGGATATCACATGCTCCCCTCTCAATCGAACAATGTTAATACCTAAATTTTAATTTTTCTTAAATCATTTATCTTGCATAAAGAAAATGTGAACTAGTTTTAGTTATCACAAAATAATCATTTTTATATTTTTATCATGCATTTGCATTTGCACTTATCAGACTGGTAGCAAGGAATTAAACTCAAAATCGACAATTGTTTGAACCCTAATTTATATGAAAATTATGCTAAAAGCATGATGAGGTGCGCCATGAATTTGAGAAAGTTTGGACTCAGCTCATTTAAAGTTCGGGAAAAGAAAGGCTATTATTAATTGACCAATTGTTCGGATAAAGCTTAAATCGAGCCCGAAAATAATGAGACAAGCCCTTGTATATGTGTCATATTTTTCATCGAAAAGGGCCATGTTAAAATAATCGATTTATTAAATGGAATTACTTGGACAATAATTCAGAAAACTATAACCCTAGACTTGTCTCTATAAATATATGTGTTTAGGGTTGATAAAGGGTGGCTGTCACGCCTCGAACCCGTCGAGCTCGTGAACATCCCACCAGGCCGTTGATCTTCAATAATCTCCCAAGATCCCTCGGCCATTCATATCATGACTTGAAAAAGAAACAAGATCACGGAAACTAGAAAACTGCTCCATACCATTCATTAGCGAGATGATTTAGGACATAGGTATTTTTTCTTGTAAACACCAATTACAAGTTCAAAGAAAACAACTTTAACTTCAAGGTAACATGAAATTCCTTAAGTCACCAAAAGTGTAAATCTATCTCCTACAATTACTTCCTCGAATACCGGTCATTGGTTAACTTGGATTTCCATCTCCTAGAATCTAAAAAATTTAAGCCCTCACTAGGGTGAGATATAAATCTCAGCAAGCTCACCCTAAACTTAAACCAGACTGTGAATTTCGACCCTCTCAAGGCCATTGAATGGAAGGATATCGATTGATGTGTTTCAGTCACAACTCGCTCGTAGTTGGCCACTCCCGAGTTAACTGATCAAAAGGGAAAGACTGACGCGGAGTCGGGTACGTGGATCTGGGAAATTTAGATGAGAAATGGCACTTTGACCATAAGGATTGTCGAGGGAATATTCTGAGCCAACGAGATTGATTTAGGAACAATCATGAAATGTCTTGCTAGCTTTATACGTTGAGACGAGGGTGATTCCGGTTAACCAATGTGTAATTTGCTAAAATTTCCTAAATCGGATTTCGATGATCAGGATCGAAGGAACGAACGATAAACCTTCACAATTACATGATAACCAAAGTTGCCACGACTTAAGAAAAATCCCAAGGTCGATACATGTAGCGCCTGCAAGAGTTGTCTGTCAGTTTGAGATAAACTGAAATTACAGTTGACAAGAGTTTGACATGAAATTGGATCTCGAGATTTGGGTATTGGACATTTAGGAATTTCAATGTTTGAATTTAAATGGACGTCGCCTCATCAAGGGTGGTTTATGTTGGAAAAATTGAATTTCAGGCGAAAAGTGCCAAATTATCATTTTGCCCCTCAATCTTTGGACTTGTCTTAAGAAGTTTAGAAGGTTATTTCAGTCAATTTACACCCCCAAGGGCTGCCAAAAATGTGATGGAGGATTGGTCAAAGGAAGTCAAAGTCCATGGATCAACTAATGGAAGCCTGCCAAGTGTCGTTCAAAAGAGGCTTCGCGCATTTAATGCCGATACGATCAATCTTGTCAAGGTTGAGATCAATTATTTAGGTCAAATGCATCACTATACACACATACCAGCCGTGACTCTCTATCTCTCTTCTTCCTCTTCATTTTTCTCTTCATTTTCTTCTTCCTCTCTCTCGGTCGAGAAGGGCTTCCGTAGATAGACAAAAATGGCTTCACTGTTCCGGCCATAACTTTGTCGTCCGATATCGGATTGAGGTAAACCACCACCATCTTGAAGATTATTGTCTTGCCGTTCCAAAATGGTATTATGAGCTTAATTTGGCGTAGCCTTTTGTCCCATAAATCTATTTGAATGGGAAAAGGTCAGAATTTGACCCGATTTTTGAGAGAATCCGTTTTTTGGTGCTTTCGGGTTCCAAATGGCTCTACCTTTTCGGTGAGCTCTTCTACACTCATAGTATTAAAGTTGACTGAGTTTTGGTTATAATTTTAGTTGAGTTTTGATGAGTGTACATGGTTGATTTATTGAGGGTAGGAGGGGAAACCGAATGGTTCAAGGCCTTTGTGGTGTGGTATCACTCCAAAACACTCGGTAAGGTTCCTAGACATGTAGAATAAGGTTTTGACAAGATAAATTCATGAGAAATTGGAACATATTATGGATTTATGGACCAATTGGAGCGGACCAAAGTGAAACCAATTTTGTTTTGTCGATGGAACATGTGAACCGAATAGTGTAAGGGTCCATTGGGGAATCTCCGTGCCTTTAAATGGTCATTGAGATATCTTGGGTTGCTCTTTAACTAATTATTGAGGCATTAGTGTGGTGAAATCGAAGATTGAAAGGGTTATGACGTGAATTTAATGGAATTTCTCTAGGAACGTCATTTGACCGTGAGCTTGCTGACCTAGGAGGGTCGTTTGGATTGAATTTGTTAGCTCGATCAAAAAGTAAGTATTTCCTAAACTATTACTCGAATGCTAGGATACTACTGGATAGATTGGTTGGATGAATTGAATGATTGGTGAAGCCTGTAGCTTAAATTGCTTGATGCGATTGTGTGATGATCATATTATGATTGGTAACTGAGATTTAAAATGGCTGGAGAGCCCCAGTGCTAAGAAATGTCTATAGTGTCCTATATGAAAGAAGTGGCAATAGTGCCTAGTGAAAAGAAAAGGCTACTGAGCCCTTGAGGTATACATTGTGGCCAGAGAGCCTTGTGCGGTAAGTGGCTATTGAGCTTAATGACATAGTTCGGCTATTAAGCTTTGAATTCGTATGAATTGGTTATGAAGTCCCTGCTATTTAATTGGCTAGTGCCTATATTATTGAAATTGTCATAATGTTTATGCTATATAGATGGCTATAATGCCTACGCTATATAAACGACTATAGTACCGATGTTGTATGACTAGGCTATTGTGCCTTAGCGATTAATTGGTCTGTGGTCCTGAAAATCGCATTGGCTTAGAGTCTTGATGATATCGATTGGCCTGTGGCCCCAGTGGTATTTAGTGGCTGTGAGCCTTTAACTGATAATTGGCTATGAGTCTAGAGGTATCGATTGGCCTGTGGCCTCGGTGGTACCAATTTACTAAAAGTCATTATGATATTGATTGGTTTGTGGCCCCGGTGATATAAATTGGCCAGTGTACGAGAGAAGTACATCTCGGCTGAGAGCCCAAGCGATGAATAAGGGTGATGACTTTTGAAGCAGGTGTGCTTATTTATATGCTATGTGTTAGAAGCTTGAACCATGAGGTTAAGTACGTATGATTGTGACTTTTGATTATACATATCTTGCTGAGATAGTTGATTGGTGGATGCCTTGTGCCATTACTCAGATAATATATTTGCATCTGGTGTTAGTTTCATGGTCTGGGGAGCTGATGTTCAGGTCTAGATTTAGATTTCACTTGCTGAGATTTATATCTCACCCCACTGGGGATTACCTTTTTCAGGTTCCAGGCAATGGAAATTCGAGATTGCCAATAATCGATATTCGAGGAAGTGATTGTAGGAGATGGATTTACACTTTTGTGGCTTAAGGGATTTCATGTTACTTTGAAGTTAGAGTTGTATCCTCTGAACTTATAATTATTGATTGTAAGAAGGCATACCCTATGTCCTGAGTCATCTTATTGTGATTTTGTATGAAGCAATTTATGGCTTCCGTGACCTTGTTTCTTTTTTAGTTATGATTCGATTGGCCAAGGGATCCTAGGAAAATATTGAAGATCAACAGCTTGGTGGGATGTTCGCGTGCTCGCCGGATTCGAGGCATGACAACCTTCGTCGAGTTGTTTAATGAAAACTACCACTCTGAAGTTACTCGAGAGCAAAGGTTGCTTGAGTTATATCAGCTTTGCTAGAATCTGAGGATGATCGACAAATGAGAGACAAACATCTCAAGGTCGCCTAAGTGTACAAAAGGTGGTCAAGGACCCTTTGAATAAGACAAGTAAATCCCTGAGTGGATTGGAATTTGGAAGCCTTATGTTTAGTTGTTACTCCTGACTCTAAGAAACTATAATGGATCTTAATGGAAGAAGTGGATGATCAAAAGAGGTATAAGTAAGAGAAATTCTGCTCATGGATTACGAGTAAAGAGATTTTCACTTGCGGGATGTAGAATGTGCCTGTGAGAAATGACTATTACCTTGGCGTAGGGCTCATAACGAGAGATTGATACTTCGTTTCTCCCGTCATAGGGAATATCAAGGAAAAAAAAAGGATATGTCAATTGCCTAGCCTTGTTGATAGAAACGAGATTGGTTTAGATTGATTTGGAACCATGAAAGATAGAGTCATAAGTTGAAGTCCTCTAAAGGATAGGGCATTGTTTTGAAGGATGATTGGAGCATGAGATGGTCGTCAGTAGAAAGGAAAGTGAATGGACTTAACGATCTTAGCAATTGTGATTCTAATTGATGGATGAATAAGCAAAAGGCTGCTTTAGAAAATAGCATCAGGATGAGTAAGCGAAAATGGTTCTTGGATTGTAACCGCAAGGTGATTTGATTTAACCGAATAGGATATCCTAGGTGCGGATTTGTGGAAACCGAGAAGGAACCTTGATCCATTGAACCTTGCACTTGAAGTGATTGAATCGTTAGAAGAAGGATATCAAGTGTCGTAGCATCCTGTTTCTGAGGTAAGTGAATTACCATTGGCAATAGTATTAACTTTGATAGCCTTGAGGCATAAAGGGCCATATAAAATCAAGGCAAAAGAATGACACTGAAGTGGGTAGCTATTTTCCAAGGGTAAAAGACCCTAGTGTGGAAGAAGAGGAAATCCTATTTGCCTTGGTATTAAGATTAAGCGTATGGACTAAGGAAGAAGACATAGAACTTGAATGATTTTTGCAAAGTAAGTCCAAGAAAACTGTTTTGCAGACAACGTTGAATTTTAGGATAATGTCAACATTTAGTTGAACGGATGAAATAGAGAAAAAGTCGTATTGGCTGGCCCTGGAATCCAGTGGTTCAGGCACAAATGCTTCCTGAGGAAAGAGTGAACAAATGATGTATGGTTTAATTGGAGATCCATAAAAGCAGTCACGCCCCACGCCCCGGGCACGAGCACGCGACTCCCTGCAAGCAAACCAAATATCTCTCGTGGTCCCAAGATTTACACATAAGTCGAGAGACGCATAATATATAAGCACGTAGAAGCAATATTGAAATAACTCCTTCGTACAAAATATGAAGTGGGACCTGGATAGCGCAAATGTTGTCATACATAAAATCCATAAGTTCGTACAGACATACGACCATTGAATCCGCTAAAACAAAGGGTGACGGGGTAAGTACACAAAAAGAGGCCCATCCTGAAGGATTCGAAGAAAACAAGGTCATGGTCGCTACCGAAAGATCAAACTAACAAACTGGGAGCTCCTAAGACGAGCTGCTGGAGTCCTCGATCTCCTCTGCGTCCTTTGTGGGCTCGTACTCTAAGAAGGTCTCCGAGCAGACCTCGATAGTGTTCTTCATGGTCTCCTCAACAGACGGCTCCATGAGATCCTCCTTAGTCGCCTCAATCACAATGACCTCCTCGTCCGTGTCCTCCAAGGTCGGGGTCTTCTCCGGTCTATTCCTTGAACCGACAATAGACCCCTCAGCCTGGTCTAAATCTCGGGTGGGGTGGCACCAACTAGGGACAACTCCCTAGGGAACCTCATTAGGCTTTAGCGGCCCGGTAGACACATCCCCGACCTTCTTGAACCAGGCCTCATACCGATGAGGCTTCCAACTAGTACTACCCTCGTCTACCTAAACTATAATACACTTCCCGACATAAATGGTTCCCTGCCCATCAGGAAACTCATCACAATAGGTGGACATCTCCTCACCAAAATGAATAGGCCACATCCTAAAGGCCTAGGATCTGTAAAAGAGAAGGGGTCCCCAACAAAGTGAGATACACATCTCAGTAAGGTAGGTCTTAACCCTAGGTTAAGGCGACCGTCCACTTAGGCAGTCATAAAACCAGCATTTCATACAAATAACATGCGAGGTAATCAGTTACCGAGGCAACACGCAGATGTCAAGCATGCAGTCATGACATCATAACACATTCAGATAATCATGCACACCTTGCCATGCCACATCACCACTTCTACCCTTAACGCCTGCCTCATTCCTATGCCCGCGTTTAGAACGCATCAGGCTCAGTCCGCTTAAATGCATCAGACCGTCATTGACAACCCGCGTAAACGCATCAGGTTTCAATGATACTGCAGGCTAGTGTCGACACGTCACATCTCCGTCCCGCGTAAACGCATTAGAACCGTGGTCATCTCAACCCCGCGCCTCAGCTCCTCAAGATAACCATCACACCATCCCGCGTCTCATATTATGCATCAGGGTCTCGCCTCATCTCCGACATGCCACAATCACAAATCATGCACACAAGGCCAAGTGCAACTCATGCATAAACAATGCGTCCATGGCATGCAAGACGATTCAATCAACATACAAACAAGGTAGCCAATTCAAAGCACGAATTTTAGCACACATGTCATCCTCTATACCGTCCTAAGATGCACAAGGAACAATCACATAAAAACCTTTCAAGAATCACCCAAATTTTCTCGACTCGCCCAATCGAGCCAATCTTTCTATCTTAGGTTTAGGGTCCCTTACCTTAAGCTCGATGCCACAAAAATCCTCTCCTCAAGCCATCAACAATTCGGTCTCAATGGTCCAAGAACAAACCCACCGTGCAACATAGGAAAATCCAGCCAATTGTCAATTTCTCTTGTCCAATTCACTCATTCATGAACTGCCAACCTTATTAACACATTTCTCAACATCCTAACATGTCTCATTGATGAATTTAAGACTCAAAACTAATAGCCAACAGCCTCTACATAATTGGTTTACACTGAACCGAACTGGGCTATGTTCGGTTCTATGTAAACCGAGCATATCCAGCCCTTAACCTACTCCAATTCTATCATTTAATCACTAACCTACTTGCTAACATGTATATCTAAGGGTTTATGAGACTCACCAAAGATTTGAAGTCGAGTCGTCGCCGGAAATCCCTTGAAAGTCGCCGGTTCCCTCAAGTCCTTAAATTGGTAGTTTCTGTCCAACAATCACACGACCCATTTGGGGTCAAAACATCTTCAAATAAATCCCAAATTTTTACCACAGATCACTATATGAGTCCCCTAGATCTCCACAAAATTTTATCACAAGACTCCAACGTTTCGAGGTCCTAAGAGTCAGGAATGTCGCTTACCTCAGATTGTGTCGGTTTCCGTCGACTTCCGGGAGAATGGTTGGCCGGAGCTCTTCGGTAGGTCAATCGACAAGCTTCCACTTTGAGGACGTCGGCAAGAGGCTGAGCTAGGAGGTGTGGTCGACCGGAGTTCAAACGATGGCCAGAGGGGGTCGTCGGAGCTGGCGAACAGGCGGCACAGAACCGGTCAGCGAGCGACAGAAGAGAGGAAGAAGAAGAAGAGAGTTTCGATGCTTTGGAGAAAGAGTGGCCGGCCAAGAGAGAGAGTGAGAAGCTATATTCAATCTCAAGAGTCAAAGGGAAGAATGACAGTTGGCAAAAAGTGGACATAACCACTCTTTAGCTAATCCATTGACACATGTCCTAAGTGTCAATCAAGGTGATCCAATAGCCACAATCTCTCCCAATTTTCGGTGGCTCTTGGGGTGGTTGAAAGACCAAAATGCCCTCCTTCAATTGCATAAGCAAGGTTACAGCTTTGAGGGGCAAAATGATAATTTTACCCCCGACGTTTAGAACGTTATTTTTCTCATTCCAATACTCTTCGTTAAGGCAATGGCCAATCCAAATCTGATGTTGGAATTCTTGATTCTCCATTTTCAATTTTCAAGACTCGTTCTTGATCGTTTTCTCTATCAGACGTGGTTCCAGTCTATCCCGAACTAACGGGCGACTTTTGCAGACGTTACGCGTATCGACCCTGTGATTCATATCACATTTAGGGCTCGTCAATTCGTGGCGACTTTGGTTGTCATGTAATTGTGAGGGTTTATCACTAGTTCCTATGATCACTGTCCGATTTAGGAAAATTTTACAAATTATACGTTGGTTAAGCTGCATCACCCGCGCTCCAATCGTATAACGCTAGTAAGACATTCTTTAATCGTTCTAAGATTAGCCTTTTGTGGTTCTAAATGTCCAATCGACAATCCTTATGGTCAAAGTGTCATTTCATATTCGAATTCCCCAGGTTCACGTATCTCGTCTCGCGTTAGCCTTTCCCTTTTGGTCAATCTACTCAAATTGATCAGATTTAAGCGAGATATGACTACAACACATCGCTAGATATACTTCTCATTAATGAGTCTGAAAATGACTAGGAAATCAGAATGTCACAACTCTTCCCCCTTACAAAAATTTCATCCTTGAAATTTACATCAAACTCAATTACTCAAACAAATGGGGGTGTTGTCGCCTCATTGTCTCTTCGTTTTTCCACGTGGCGCCTTCGGTTCCATGATGCTCCCATACGACTTTGACCAATGGAATCTTCTTATTCCTTAGAGTTTGCTCATTCCAATCTTCGATCCTGATCGGCTTCTCCACGTAGGATACCTAGTCGTCCACTTTTATGACCTCATAATCCAGCACATGTGTCGGGTCTAGTTCATATTTTCGTAGCATTGATACATGGAAGACATTATGCACCTGGGATAGATTAGGCGGCAAGGCAAGCCTATAGGCTAAGGTTCCAATCCGATCCAGTATCTCGAATGGGCCTACATACCTTGGGCTCAATTTTCCCTTCTTTCCAAATCGTGACAATCCCCTCATCGGCGACACCTTGAGGAAGACATGATCGCCTACTTGAAATTCCAAAGGCTTACGCTGCTTATCTGCATAATTCTTCCGACGACTTTGTGCCGTCTTCAGTCTATCCCGAATTAATTTCGCTGCTTCCACCGATTGCTCTACCAACTTTGGGCCTGTGATACTTCTTTCTCCAACCTCATCCCAAAAAATCGGGATTCTGCAAGCCCATCCATATAGCGCTTCAAATGGTGCCATCTAGATACTCTGCCGGTAGCTTTTATTATACGCGAATTCCACCAAATGTAGCTGATTCTTCCATCCAACTTTTAATATCTATGACGCATGCTCGCAGCATATCCTCAAGCATCTAAATCATCCTTTCTGACTATCCGTCTGTCTGTGGATGGTACGCAGTGCTAAACTGCAATCGGGTTCTCATAGCATCTTACAGGCTTTTCCAAAAGTTTGTCGTGAAATTAAGATCTCTATCCGAGGTAATCGTCACAGGCACTCCATGTAGTCTCACGATCTGGCTCATGTATAACTCGGCGTATCTATCCATTGTGAAATCCTTTCGCATAGGAATGAAGTGGGTAGACTTGGTTAATCTATCCATGACTACCCATTAGAGTCGTGACCTCTCTAGCTCCTCGGGAGTCCCATCACAAAATCCATAGTTATATACTCCAACCTCCATTCAGGAATCTCTAGTGGCTGTAGTAGTCCTCCAGGCTTACAGTGTTGTGCTTTCACTTGCTGGCATGTGAAACACTTAGCCATTTATTTCGCCACATCAACTATCATTCCGTTCCACCAATAGTGTTGTCGCAAGTTCTGATACATTTTCGTACTTCCATGGTAGATACTATAATTGCTCCAACGAGCCTCTAACAAAATCCTTTCTCAGAGCGCTTCATCTTTTGGCACGCATAGTCGTCCTCGGTACTTCAAAATTCCATCCTCTAACACCTGAAATTCTGGTTTCCTCTTTGTCGCTTCCATCTTCAGAATTTTCTGAATCTCTAGGTCCGTAGACTGTAAGGTCTTTATTCCTTCCTAGACCTCTAGCTCTACCTTCAATGTAGCTATCAAATTGGACAACTGGCAGATTTCTAGTCTGAACTCAGAATCTCTTAAATTCTTGATCATCGGCCATCCCTTTAATAGCAGACCCGCTATGCTTGACTTCCAACTAAGCACATCTGCTACTTTGTTTGCCTTACTAGGGTGATATAATATATCACAATCATAGTCCTTGAGGAGCTCCATCTACCGACGCTGCCTCATATTCAGCTCTTTCTGGGAGAACAGATACTTTAAGCTCTGGTGGTTGGTATAAATCTAAAACTTCTCGCCACAGAGATAATGTCTCCAGATCTTCAAGGTAAATATGATCACTGCTAACTCCAGGTCATGCGTTGGGTAGTTCATTTCTTGTGGCCTCAACTGCCGGGATACGTAGGCCACTAATCTTCCATGCTACATCAATACACAGCCAGTCCTTTCAACGAAGCATCGCTATAAATCTCGTAGCCTCCTGGTCCTGATAGAATTGTCAACACCGGTGCGGTCGTAAAACGATGCTTGAGTTCTTGGACACTCCTTTCACACTAGTATGTCCATTCAAACCCTGTTTCTTTCTTTGTCAGCCTCGTCCATGGGATGGCCATGGATGGAAACTTCTCCACAAATCGTCCGTAATACTCTACCAATCCCATGAAACTTCTAACTTTAGTGACCGTAGCAGGCCTAGGCCAATTAGTTACCACTTCAATCTTTGCAGGATCCACTGCAATTCCTTCTCCAGATACCACATGATCAAGAAATGCTACCTTGTCCAGCCAGAACTCGCATTTACTCAACTTAGCATATAGCGAGTGCTCCCTTAGGGTCTGCAGGACAATCCTCAAGTGTTGCTCATGTTCTGCGTCACTCCTCGAGTAAATCAAGATATCGTCAATAAAGACTATGACAAATCTATCTTGGAATTCCTTAAATACTCGATGCATCCAGTCCATGAATGCGGCTGGAGCATTGGTTAATCCAAAAGGCATCACTGTGAACTCATAATGACCATACCTAGTCCTAAAAGGAGTCTTGGTATGTCTTCGTTTATAATGTCACAACTCTTCCCCCTTACAAAAATTTCGTCCTTGAAATTTACATCAAACTCAATTACACAAACAAATGGGGGTGTTGTCGCCTCATCGTCTCTTCGTTTTCCCACGTGGCGTCTTCGATTTCATAGTGCTCCCATACGACTTTGGCCAATGGAATCTTCTTATTCCTTAGAGTTTGCTCCTTCCGATCTTCAATCCTGATCGGCTTCTCCACGTAGGATATCCGGTCGTCCACTTCTATGACTTCATAGTCCAACACATGTGTCGGGTCTGGTTCATATTTTCATAGCATTGACACATGGAAGACATTATGCACCAGGGATAGATTAGGCGGCAAGGCAAGCTTGTAGGCCAAGGTTCTAATCCGATCCAGTATCTCGAATGGGCCTACATACCTTGAGCTAAATTTTCCCTTCTTTCCAAATCGCGACAATCTCCTCAACGGCGACATCTTGAGGAAGACATGATCGCCTACTTGAAATTCCAAAGGCTTACGCCGCTTATCTGCATAACTCTTCCGAGGACTCTGTGTTGTTTTCAGTCTATCCCGAATTAATTTCACTGCTTCCACCGATTGCTCTACCAACTCTAGGCAATTTATCCACAACTACCCATATAGAGTCGTGACCTCTCTGGCTCCTCGGGAGTCCCATCACAAAATCCCTAGTTATGTACTCTTACCTCCATTCAGGAATCTCTAGTGGCTGTAGTAGTCCTCCAGGTTTACAATGCTGTGCTTTCACTTGCTGGCATGTCAAACACTTAGCCATATATTTCGCCACATCCACCTTCATTTCGTTCCACCAGTAGTGTTGTCGCAAGTTCTGATACATTTTTGTACTTTCGGGGTGGATACTATAATTGCTCCTATGAGCCTCCAACAAAATCCTTTCTCGGAGCGATTCATCTTTTGGAAAGCATAGTTGTGCTCGGGACTTCAAAATTCCATTCTCTGACACCTGAAATTCTGGTTTCCTCTTTGTCGCTTCCATCTCCAGAATTTTCTGAATCTCTAGGCCCGTAGACAATAAGGTCTTTATTCCTTCCTGGACCTCAAGCTCTACCCTCAATTTAGCTATTAAACTGGACAACTGGCACACTTCTAGTCTGAACTCAAAATCTCTTAAATTCTCGATCATCGACAATCCCTTTACTAGCAGACCCGCGATGCTTGACTTCCTACTAAGCGCATCTGCTACTCTGTTTACCTTCCCAAGATGATACAGTATATCACAATCATAGACCTTGAACACCTCCATCCACCAACGCTGTCTCATATTCAGCTCTTTTTGGGAGAACAGATACTTTAAGCTCTGGTGGTTGGTATAAATCTAAAACTTCTCGCCACAGAGATAATGTCTCCAAATCTTCAGGGCAAATATGATCGCTGCTAACTCCAGATCATGCGTTGGGTAGTTCATTTTATGTGGCCTCAACTGCCGGGGATGCGTACGCCACCACTCTTCCATGCTGCATCAATACACAGCCTAGTCCTTTTAGCGAAGCATCACTATAAATCTCGTAGCCTCCTGGTTCTGATAGAATTGTCAACACCGGTGTGGTCGTCAACCGATGCTTGAGTTCTTGGAAACTTCTTTCACACTAGTATGTCCACTCAAACCTTGTTTCCTTCTTTGTCAGCCTCGTCAATGGGATGGCTATCGATGAAAACTTCTCCACAAATCGTCTGTAATGCCCTGCCAATCCCATGAAACTTCTGACTTCAGTAACCGTAGTAGGCCTAGGCCAATTGGTTACCGCTTCGATCTTTGCAGGATCCACTGCAATTCCTTCTCCATATACCACATGACTAAGAAATGCTACCTTGTTTAGCCAGAACTCGCATTTACTCAACTTAGCATAAAGCGAGTGCTCCCTTAGTGTTTGCAGGACAATCCGCAGGTGCTCCTCATGTTCCGCGTCACTCCTCGAGTAAATCAAGATATCGTCAATAAAGACTATAACAAATCAATCTAGGAATTCCTTAAATACTCGATGCATCAAGTCCATGAATGCGGCTGGAGCATTGGTTAATCCAAAAGGCACCATTGTGAACTCATAATGACCATACCTAGTCCTAAAAGCACTCTTAGGTATGTCTTCGTTCATAATGTCACAACTCTTCCCCCTTACAAAAATTTCGTCCTCGAAATTTACATCAAACTCAATTACTCAAACAAATGGGGGTGTTGTCGCCTCATCGTCTCTTCGTTTTCCCACGTGGCGCATTCGGTTCCATGGTGCTTCCATACACTTGGACCAATGGAATCTTCTTATTCCTTAGAGCTTGCTCCTTTCGGTCTTCAATCCTGATCGGCTTCTCCACGTAGGATACCCGGTCGTCCACTTCTATGACCTCATGATCCAGCCCAGGTGTCGGGTCTGGTTCATATTTTCGTAGCATTGATATACTGTATCACCCTGGTAAGGCAAACAGAGTAGCAGATGCGCTTAGTGGGAAGTCAATCAAGGTTGAAGAAACAGACCAGGTGCATAATATCTTCAATGTATCAATGCTACGAAAATATAAAACAGACCTGACACATGTGCTGGATTATGAGGTCATAGAAATGGACAACCGGGTATCCTATGTGGAGAAGCCGATCAAGGTTGCAGACCGGAAGGAGAAAACTCTAAGGAATAAGAAGATTCCATTGGTCAAAGTCATATGGAAGCACCATAGAACCGAAGGCGCCACGTGGGAAAACGAAGAGACGATGAGGCGACAGCACCCCCATTTGTTTGAGTAATTGAGTTTGATGTAAATTTCGAGGACGAAATTTTTGTAAGGGGAAAGAGTTGTGACATTATGCAGGAAGACATACCTAAGACTGCTTTTAGGACTAGGTATGGTCATTATGAGTTCACAGTGATGCCTTTTGGATTAACCAATGCTCCAGTCGCATTCATGGACTTGATGCATTGAGTATTTAAGGAATTCCTAGATAGATTTGTCATAGTCTTTATTGACGATATCTTGATTTACTCGAGGAGTGACGCAGAACATGAGGAGCACCTGAGGATTGTCCTGCAGACCCTGAGGGAGCACTCGCTATATGCTAAGTTGAGCAAATGCGAGTTCTGGCTAAACAAGGTAACATTTCTTGGTCATGTGGTAGCTGGAGAAGGAATTGGAGTGGATCTTGCAAAGATCGAAGTGGTAACCAATTGGCCTAGGCCTACTACGGTTACTGAAGTCAGAAATTTCATGGGATTGGCAAGGAATTACAGACGATTTGTGGAGAAGTTTTCATCCATAGCCATCCCATTGACGAGGATGACAAAGAAGGAAACAAGGTTTGAATGGACATACTAGTGTGAAAGCAGTTTCAAGAACTCAAGCATCGGTTAACGACCGCATCGGTGTTGACAATTCCATTAGGACCAGGAGGCTACGAGATTTATAGCGATACTTCACAGAAAGGACTGGGTTGTGTATTGATGCAGCATGGAAGAGTGGTGGCCTACGCATCCCGGTAGTTGAGGCCACATGAAATGAACTACCCAGCACATGACCTAGTGTTAGCAAAGATCATATTTGCCCTGAAGATCTGGAGACATTATCTCTGTGGCGAGAAGTTTTAGATTTATACCGACCACCAGAGCTTAAAGTATTTGTTCTCCCAGAAAGAGCTGAATATGAGCCACAGTCGGTGGATGGAGCTCCTCAAGGACTATGATTGTGATATACTGTATCACCCTGGTAAGGCAAACAGAGTAGCAGATGCGCTTAGTGGGAAGTCAAACATAGCGGGTCTGCTAGGAAAGGGATGGTCAATGATCGAGAATTTAAAAGATTCTGAGTATGCCTGACACCCTTCAGACATCAACTTTGTCACTTCAAGAGGTGTGACTAAGGGAATCAAGGTTCCTCCTCGACTTCCTACTAATTCAAAGTTAGGGCGGCCTTCAGGGTAAAAGCAAATTGTCTTACTACCACAATCTACCATTGCCCCCTGCTTACCCAGCCAATCAATCCCTATGATCAGTCAAAATCATACATGGGCAATACAGCTAGATCAATACTCTCCTTACTCCCTCCAATCACAATTTCACAACTAGTACAACCCAAAGAAATTAGTATTTTATCCTTTAATGGAGTGGCAACATGCAGAACTATATTCAACGGTTCTAACTTCATACCCACCAATTCAGCGAACTGAGCAGACACAAATGAATGCATGGTACCTTGATCAAACAATGCATATGCAGCTTGGTCGTACAAGTAAACCGTACCTGTGACTATGCTTGGTGCTTCCTCCGCCCCTCTACGGCCTACTGCATATACCCTTCCCTAAGCCGGTGGTCGATTCGGCTCGATCTGAGGAGTGGCAGTCGACGGTCCAGCTTGCGGTCTCTATCTTTGAGGTCGACTCACCGGAGCTTGATTTGGGCACGTTCTCATCTGGTGACCCGTCTGACCACACTTAAAACAAGCTCCAGTCATGGCCCATTTTCATGCCTTCTGCCACAAAGGCGGCAGCTCTAGTTTGTGGGATTTGGCAGCTTCATAATATTTTTCCTTACTGGAGGCACGAAGCGCCTATTGCCCGCCATCGGTCTCTTGCCCATCTGACGGTTGTCTCTGAATGGGGTAAACCGTGATCCAATTGCGGTATTCCTCTCTTTCAAGTCCCTTTCAACCATTTGGCCCCTCTAATAGATCTCCTTGTAAGTCATCAAGTTTAGAGCAATCATCTGACTACGGAGCTCAAGCCTCAAACCTTCCCGAAATCTCCGTGCTTTCTCTTGGGGATCTTCTGCAGATCGAGGTGCGTACCTCGACAGTCCAGACAACTCAGCCTTGTACTGATCCACCGTCAGCAGGTTTTGACGTAGTTGTTGAAATTCTACCTGCTTCCTTTCTCTAGCCGTCTCCAAGAAGTACTTGTCGTTGAACACCGTCTTAAAGGCTTCCCAGGTCATGGCTGCTCCTTCAGAAAAAACATCATTCTTGGTGGTAGCCCACCAGTCGTTTGTAGTACCCTCCAGCTGATATACTGCCAGTAGTACTTTATCCTCATCTGTGCACCTCAACACCCCAAAAGCTTTCTCCAACTTCCTAATCCACTTGGGTGCTAGCTCGGGGTCTCCTGTTCCGTCGAACTGAGTCGGCTTCAGCTTTATGAATTGTTCCACTAGCTAACCTATTTGTCTACTCATGACAATTTCCTCCTGGGCATTCATTGCCTCATTGCCCTGGTTAAGTTCACCCTGGCTTCCATTGACACCGTTGTTGCCGTTATTGGCGTTGATGGCAGCTATGGTGGCTCTTACTGCCTGGGCTATGGCAGCATCCCTATCCTAGGTCTGCTTGTCAATAAGGTCACCAATTCTCTCCAGTGCTCTCAGCACGCCATCCATCCTTGGATCCTCCGTTACAAGCGGCCTCGAGCTAGAGGCTCCGCCTGTGGACCTTCCAGATCTCCTGGATGGGTTGCTCATACTTATATTTCTTTATTGAGCCTGATCCTCCATAATTCAGCAAGGAGATAGTAACTCACTCCATCATCCAAGTCCAGAGCTACTAACTATACCTTAATAGAAACAGTCATAATACAACAGTCCTTTCACATAACAATTTCCAGAGACATTTCAACAAGCAGCACATGGTCATTCCTCAGTTTTGTTCACTCCAACGGTTCACTAAAACCAACCATACTCATTCATTCAACAGACCAAAGTCCAGAAATGACTTTCAACACCAAGCAGGGAACTCAATCCTCATGCCTTACCAGAACCCTACCAAGGCCAAATGCCATCCATAAGTGTCAAGTCACATGCTATGCACCCCTTGTCTTATCCTAACCAATCTCCTAAGGTCTCGCTATCCGTCCAAGTCCCAACTTAATCCTCCTTATTACTCCAATCCTCAATCAATTTTGGATCGAGCTGACCTTGCTCTGATACTAAATCAAACGGAGATGTCACATCCCACACCCCGGGCACGAGCACGCGACTCCCTGCAAGCAAACTAAATATCTCTTGTGGTCCCAAGATCCACACATAAGTCGAGAGGCGTATAATTTACAAGCACGCGGAAGCAATATTGAAATAACTCCTCCGTACAAAATATGAAGTGGGACCTGGATAGCGCAAATGCTGTCATACATAAAATCCATTAGTTCGTACAGACATACGGCCATTGAATCCGCTAAAACAAAGGGTGACGGGGTAAGTACACAAAAAGAGGCCCATCCTCAAGGATCCGAAGAAAACAAGGTCAGGATTGCCACCAAAAGATAAAACTAGCAAACTGGGAGCTCCTAAGATGAGCTGCTGGAGTCCTCGATCTCCTTTGCGTCCTCCGTGGGCTTGTACTCTAAGAAGGTCTTCAAGGGGACCTCGATGGTGTCCTCCATCATCTCCTCAATAGACGGCTCCATGAGATCCTCCTTAGTCGCCTTGACCATAATGACCTCCTCCTCCGTGTCCTCCAAGGTCAAGGTCTTCTCCAGTCCATTTCTTGAGCCGACAACAGACCCCTCGGCTTGGTCTAAATCTCAGGTGGGGTGGCACCAACTAGGGACAACTCCCTGGGGTACCTCATTAGGCTTCAGCGGCTCGGTAGACATATCCTCGACCTTCCTGAACTAGGCCTCATACCGGTGAGGCTTCCAACTAGTACTGCCCTCGTCTACCCAAACTACAGTACACTTCCTGACATAAATGGTTCCCTGCCTGTCAGGGAACTCATCAAAATAGGTGGACATCTTCTTGGGGTCACCAAAATGAATAGACCACATCCTCAAGCCTAGGATCTGTAAAAGAAAAGGGGTCCCCAACAAAGTGAGATACACATCTCAGTAAGGTAGGTCCTAACCCTAGGTTAGGCCGACCATCCTCTTAGGCAGTCATAAAAACTAGCATTTCAAAAAATAACATGCGAGGTAATCAGTTATCGTGGCAACACACAGATGTCAGGCATGCAGTCATGGCATCATAACACATTCAGATAATCATGCACACCTCGCCATGCCACATCACCACTTCCACCCTTAACGCCTGCCTCATTCTCATGCCCGCGTTTAGAACGCATCGGGCTCGTTCCACATAAACGCATCATACCGTCATTGACAATCCACGTAAACGCATCTGGTTTCAATGATACACTAAGCCAGTGTCGACACGTCACATCTTCGTCCTGCGTAAACGCATCAGGACCGTGGCCATCTCAATCCCGCGTCTCATACGCATCAAGGCACCACACAACTCCAACCCCGCGCCTCAGCGCCTCAGGTAACCATCACACCCCCCCGTGTCTCATACGTATCAACGCCTCGCCTCATCTCCGACATGCCATAATCACAAATCATGCACACAAGGGCAAGTGCAACTCATGTATAAACAATGCATCCATGGCATGCAAGACGATTCAATCAAAGTGCAAACAAGGTAGCCAATTCAAAGCATGAATATTAGCACACATGCCATCCTCTATACCGTCCTAAGATGCAAAAGGAACAATCACATAAAAATCTTTCAAGAATCACCCAAAATTTACTCGACTCGCCCAATCGAGTCTAATTTTCCTATCTTAGGTTTAGGGTTCCCTTACCATAAGCTTGATGCCACAAAAATCCTCTCCTCAAGCCCTCAACAATTCGGTCTCATGGTCCAAGAACAAATCCACCGCGCAACCTAGGAAAATCCAACCAATTGTCAATTTCTCTTATCCAATTCACCCATCCATAAACTGCCAACCTTATTAACACATTCCTCAACATCCTAACATGTCTCATTGATGAATTTGAGACTCAAAACTAACAGCCAATAGCCCCCACAGAACCGGTTTACACTAAACCGAACCGGGCTATGTTCGGTTCTGTGTAAACCGAGCATATCTAGCCCTTAACCTACTCTAATTCCATCATTTAATCACTAACCTACTTGTTAACATGTATATCTAAGGGTTTATAAGGCTCACCAAATATTTGAAGTCGAGTCGTCGTCGGAAATCCCTTGAAAGTTGCCAGTTCCTTCAAGTTCTTAAACCGGCAATTTCTATCCAGCAATCTCAAGGCCTATTTGGGGTCAAAACTTCATCAAATAAATCCCAAATTTTTACCACAGATTACTATCGAATTCCCTAGACCTCCACAAAATTTGGTTGCAAGATTCCAACGTTTCGAGGTCCCAAGAGGTCAGGAATGTTGCCTACCTCAGATTGTGTCGGTTTCCGTCGGCTTCCAGGAGATGGTTGAACGGACCTCTTCGATGGGTCAATCAACGTGCTTCCACTTCAAGGACGTCGGCAAGAGGCTGAGCTAGCAGGGTGTGGTCGGCCTGAATTCAGACGATGGCCGGAGGGGGTCGTCGGAGCTGGCAAACGGGCGGCATAGAACCGGTCGACGAGCGGCAGAAGAGAGGAAGAAGAAGAAGAGAGTTTCGGTGCTTTGGAGGAAGAGGGGCCAGCCAAGAGAGAGAGTGAGAAGCTATATTCAATCTCAAGAGTCAAAGGGAAGAATGGTAGTTGGCAAAAAGTGGACATGACTACTCTTTAGCTAATCCATTGACACATGTCCTAAGTATCAATCAAGGTGATCCGATGGCCACAATCTCTCCCAATTTCTTGTGGCTCTTGGGGTGGTTGAAAGACCAAAATGCCCTCCTTCAAGTGCATAAGCAAGGTTAAAGCTTTGAAGGGTAAAATGCTAATTTTACCCCCGACGTCCAGAACGGCGTTTTTCTCATTCCAATACTCTACGATAAGGCGATGGCCAATCTAAATTTGACGTTGGAATTCTTGATTCTCCATTTTCAATTTTCAAGACTCGTTCCTAATCGTTTTCTCTATCGGACATGATTTCAGTTTACCTCGAACTGACGGGCAACTTTTGTAGACGTTATGCGTATCAACCCTGTGATTCATATCACATTTAGGGCTCGTCAATTCATGGTTACTTTGGTTGTCATGTAATTGTGAGGGTATGTTACTAGTTCCTATGGTCTCGATTGTCACTGTCCGATTTAGGAAAATTTTTTAAATTATACGTTGGTTAAGCGGCATCACCCGCGCTCCAATCGTATAACGCTAGTAAGGCATTCCTTAATCGTTCTTAGATCAGCCTTTTGTGGTTCTAAATGTCCCCTCGACAATCCTTATGGTCAAAGCGTCATTTCCTATTCGAATTTCCCAGGTCCACGTACCTCGTCTCGCGTTAGCCTTTCCCTTTTGGTCAGTGTACTCAAATTGATCAAATTTGAGCTAGATATGACTGAAACACATTGCTAGATATACTTCTTAATAATGAGTTTGAAAATGACTGGGAAATCAAAATGTCACAAAAGCATAGCGCCAAAATATAAGCTCTCAAGTGGATGATGCGAAGGACAGTTGGAATGATTAGACGCCTAGTAGTAAGGAAGCTGATAACAATCGAATTGAGTACTCAATGAGCAATTGGATTGGTTGTTACCGTCTCAAAGACGATGATCAAATTATTCAAGGAGTCATGAGGGACTTGAACTTTTATTGTATGCTGAATGTAAGAGAGCGAGAAATGGAATCCCTGTGGAACCATATTGACTAAGGTCGATGTGAGTTATTAAGATTGGAACACCTGGAATTGATGAATTACCATAAACGAATCATGAGAAGATTCCCCCCACAAGAACTATTTCATTGATGAATGGACTAAGGACGAGATGTAGCGTGAATGGATGAATGAACATGAAAGAAATTTTCAAGGACTTAAGTCAAGTTGATGACCACGTCGACAATGGCGTTTCTGTTAGAATTGAAAAGATCATGAGAATTATAATGGCGTATCACAGAAAAGAAATTAGAGGCGTATCAAAGCAACTTGGAGTGGGCGTTGCATAGGCATCGTGATAGTAAGACTTCACGAGTTGGAGTACCCAATGCGTGGTTAGAATTGGCATGCAACCATCCTTGCGACGAAGTTTGGAATACATCATCTGCGTGGAGGAAGGTTTCAATTCTATATATACCACAAGAACATAAAGTGTTAGTTTCTCGAGAGGAATTAAATGAGAGGCAACACTGATGGGTGGAATTGCTTAAGGATATGGAAACGTTACCTGTGTAAAGAAAGACCTTGCAATTATGTGAACTATAAGAGTTGGAAGAATTGGCTGCCCTGAAAGGGAACTAAGGGAAAGGTCATGTTGAACGAAGATATTACCCAAAGATCATGACTGCCATACTCTATATCGCTTAGGAAGGGCAAACTAAGAAGCGGATGCATAAAATTGGAAATTGAGCAACATGCAATTGGCGAATAAAAGATGAACTTCGCTCAAGGAAATAAGAGATTCAACTTTTAAATTGGAAGTTTGTCATTTGACTAGTTTAAGGGCTACCTTGAGCATCAAACCTGAAAGTCAGGGAAGGATTAAGACGCTACAATGGACAAACTCAAATGTCCAAAGGATAGGGTGAATAAGAGCAACTGGGAGAAAATCCAGGCTCCCGAGCATTGGGGAAAAAGGACCTTGAAGTTGAGGGTAGAAACCTTGATGTCCCATGGACGAGTGTATGTATCCAATAAAGGACGAAAGTTTGAGAATACTCGAAAGAAACAAGTGGGCAAGTGACATAGACTTTGAGTGCCAAAGGAGAAAAAAAAATTCACAGATATTACAAGGTGTCGCAAGGGAGAGAGAATTATGCTAGTCTGAAAGGAAAGGGAACTGAACTCCGAATAGTCGTACTGAGGAAGTACGAATCGGACCAACTCTAATTTGGAGAGTGGAGTTATAAAGGTGGAAAGAAAGAAATATCATTGAGAAAAAAGCAAGTACAGAATAAAGACAAAGGGAAACAAGTCTTGGAGGAGGAGAAATTTTGTTAGAAAAGGCAAATGAGAACGTCCATTAATGGAAGGGGTTATCTTGGAAAGTGAGGAAGCGATGAGGCGTCGGTACTCCCTAAGATTGGATAATTGGAAGGTTGTAAATTCCGAGGATAAAATTTCCTTAAGAGGGAAGAGTTGTGACATTCCGAATTCCGACCCTTTTCGAGGCTATTGATTTGAAAGATATCAATCGATGTATTTTAATTATATCTCGCTCGGAGCTGGCTATTCTCGAGTTAACTAACCGAAAGAGAAAGACTAAGGCGGAGTTGGGTACATGGACTTGGGAGATTCGAATAAGAAATGACACTTTAACTCTAAGGATTGTCGAGGGAATATTTTAGGCCAGTAGAGATCGATCTAGGAACGATCGCGAAATGCCTTGCTAGCGTTATACGTTGGGACGCGAGTGATTCCACCCATCCAATGTGTAATTTATGAGAATTTCCTAAATCGGATACCGATGATTAGAATCGAGGAACTAGTGATAAGCCCTCATAATTACATGACAACCAAAGTCGTCACGACTTGAGAAATCCTAAGATCAATACGCGCGGCACCTGTAAGAGTCGTCTGTCTGTTTAAGATAAACAGGAATTGTAGTTGACGAGAACTCGACATGAATTTGGCCTCATAATTGAGTATCGGACATTGAAAAATTCCCAACATTGAGAAAGTTGGACGTCACCTCATCGAGGGTAACTAAGATTGGAAAAGGTGAAATTTTGGACTGACAGTAGAAAATTACCCATTTGCCCCTCTAAGGACATTCTTTCTTCAAGAGAAGCCAAAGGCATTTTGGTCTTTAGCCACCCTCCCTCTCTTGACCAAATATTTAGGGGTATTATTGTTATTTGGCTCATAAATATTATAAAAAAAGACAAAGCCATTAAATGCATTAGTCAAAATCTCATCTAAAAAGCCTACTCTGTTTGGCAATTAAGAGCCCAAAAAGGCTATGCCATCACCTCATCTCTCTCTCTCTCTCTCTCTCTCTCTCTCTCTGTTGGCTTGTAAGAGAAGCCAACCTCTTCTTGCACCTTCATTTTGGCCGAGAACCACCTTCCCCCTCATTCCCTCAAGTTTTCTCTCTTTTCTCTCTCAGTCAGTACAGCAAAGTCCCGTCACCCTTCACTGTTTCGCCACCCAGTATTAGAAAGCTCTTTCTATTTTCGTTCCAACAAGGTATTATGAGCTCAAATCTCTCCCCAGTCGTTTGTCCCATAGAGCCATTTGAATGAGCAAAGGTCGCTGACTAGTTGATTCGAACCCGAGGAGCTTCAAGTTGGATTTTTGAGTTTGTTATGGCTTGATTCTTGGTAAGACCATATCTCAAGCCTAGTTAAGACATATATAATTATGTTTGTGGGTTGAGAATGGATTATATTGGGATTTAAGGGCTGATCCTTTTATGGTTTTGTTGGACGAGGAACCAGACCAATTCTGTTCGGGGTTTGTCGTGCGTTTGCTGACCCTTTGGATCAACTTTCGTCCTCATAATCCTTGGTAAGTTGACTCTTAACCTTAGTCTAGTATGTTAGGAGAAGGATGGTTGAGGATTTATGAGAGTTCAAAGGAGTTTGATGGATGTATGTGTCATAATTGTTTGAACTGAACAGATTGGGGTAAGCTGATTGAACCGTGGATTCTGGAAGTAAATTAAGGACTGATTTTGCTGGGAACGAAAGGTAGGATGACCCTAAATCTTAGCTTGAATGTTAGTGAGCTATTGATTTGAGTTTGGAGTGAAATTGATGGAGTTTAATGGTTGTCTCTTGCTTAGATTACCAAGATGACAAATATGTCTCTTTAAGACCAATTTTGACCGTGGGCTTTGTTGCTGCTCTTGATGGATTTTTACCGCTTAATTAGCTTGGCAAGTTGATCCTAAACCTTCCCTAGGATGTTAGGTTACTAATAGACAAAGTTAAACTTGAATTGATTGGCCTTGTGGACTGATTTTTGTGAGAGGTGCGAGAAAACCCAAGTCTGTCCAATTTTGAGGATATGTGCCCTTTGGTTTATTTTGGATTGAAACTCGAATGCTGCAAGAGTCTTAATTGACCATGAACAAGTGTCTTAAATGGCTATTTCATTGCTTGAGTAGGATAAGCCCCAAAAGTTTTTATCGAAAGGAAAGCCAAGGTTGAGTTTTGAAGTGGCAATGGATTACCTATGCTATTGTGAGCATTTAAATGAGATTGAATCGAATGCCTTGATTGGGAGATGAAATGCTTAATTTGCGAAAGTTGATTTTTGAATGAAAATGAGGCATGAGTTTGTTTTTCGAATGAAAAATTGAGGGTATTTTTACAACTGAGTTTTTATGAATTAATGGCGTGTAAGATTGCCGAGGAAATTATATGTGCACTGGCGTTTGGGATCACCGAGAAATTATGAGATTGGCCAATGCATTGAGCTGGGGAGGGAGTTACTCCCATTGACCTGACGAGATCGTGCTACTAAAGAGTTTCACATTGACCGATTCATCTCGATTGAAAATGGGCGTCGAGAGTTGTATGGTAACCGAATCATCTCTTGGCCTGGACGCGAGAATCTCATAGGGACTGACGAGTCATATGATTGAGTGAATCATATCACAGCCCAGGATAGGCGGAAATGGAAAGAGGCCCTAGATTGGCGGGACTGAAAAGATATGTTTTCTGGAATTTTAAGAAATGGAACTTTTGAGAAATTGAAAAATGCCTCATGGTTTGAAATTTGGAAATTTGCCTCGTGATTTGAGAAGGTGTCAAGTGTATGTTCTGATTGAAAACCCTGCCATTGTACGAAGCTTAGATTTTATCATGATTTATGACTAAGTCGAGTCGTTTGAAATGCTTAAATGCCTTGTTTTGGTAAATCATCATGTTTTCGCTAAAATCACCATGTGTTACTATGTAAAAGCCTTTTATTCCAAAGTACCTATTTTTCAAAGGTGTCTGGAGGTACTGGCAGCCTAGTTTAGGGTTAGGTTTAGCTTACTAGGATTATATCTCACTCTGTCGTGGGATTAACATTTTCAGGTCTCAGGCAATGGAAATTCGAGCTTCCCAAGGATTCGAGGAAGTAATTGATCGAATAGATATAAACCCTTTTGTGGCCTTACGGATTGCATTTTGTTTGGTGGATTTAGAATTGAACCATTGGTACTTGACTACTGTAACCTCTGAGGTGTATTTGTCAATATGAGAGTTGTACCATTTCTCGCTTCCGCATGCATATATCATTAAGAAGATTTGAAGTCATTGGCCGAGGGATCCTGGGTAATACCAATGAAGAGCGGCTTGGTGGGATATTCACGTGCTTGCCGTGTTTGAGGCGTGACAAACTGGCTTGATCTTTCAATCGCTTGATGGTCTTCTTTGCCATGTCAATCTCTTTATGAGCCTCGACCAATGATTGCCTGAGCTCATTATTTGTATGTCGGGCTAGGGTGACATCGGGAAGCTTCGGTCGCCAGTCTTCAGGGATGGAATGCTTTAGTCGATACTCTTTGGTGGATCTGTAAGCCTCATCAGTGGGCTCCAATGACTCCCTTGGAAAATTGAGATTGATCATTTGAGAAGCTGCCCACATGTTTCAGGTGGCGACGATTGTTTGCTCATGATCCATCATAAGGTTCTTGGAGCTTAGCTGGGTCTGAGAGGTCGGAAGAGGTGGGGGCAACTTCTGGATGCATCCATACTGACGAACGACTCTTGGCCGATTCAGCTACTCTAGTGACGCCCAAGAGAAGGATTGGTTTGGTATGACCAGAAGTCAGGCAAGCCTCTCAACATTAGAACCAGCTAGCATGCCATTGGAGGGACTTGACAGATGGATTCCCCACGAGTTTTAGCCATTCATAAAAGTGATAATCATGGGTATTACTCCACTTTTGTTTGAAAATAACTAATAGAGGGGCAAAGTTTCTAAGAGTTTCAGTTGAAACAAGCTCTTGACATTCCTTGATATGTAAGAGAAACCAGACATGTAAAAGCTCGGTAGGGTCCCTTAAGACCTTAGACTTGCTCTGCCGAAAATTATTCAAAGAAATGACAGTTTCAGCAAGAATAGCATTTACAAAGTGTCCCGCCCCGAACTCGGCGATTACGCGAACATCCCTATCCATGCCATTCATTTAAGAATACTCCAAGATCCAACGACCAATAACGTACAACTCCTTTAATCGAATGCATGCGGAACCGATGCCTTCTTCAATTATATAAATACAACAACATACGATGACTTAGGAACAAGGGTACATCAAAATCACCTTAACTAATCACTAAAAGATCATTCCCCAATTCGATATCCGAAGTACAATCTCAATATCCACAATTGACAATTCTATTCTAATGCAATTGATTAACTATCTCTTCAGACGCCAATCCTTAGCAAGCTTGTGCCACCTTAACCTGGAACTTGTAAAATATAAGCCCCCACTAGGATGAGATATAAATCTCAGTAAGGTGGGTCCTAAACTTAGGTTAGGCCGACTGTCCACTCAAGCAGTCGCGTCACTCATCATATCCAACTTATGAACATGCGCAGACATAACAATCGCAATTCAATACACAACAACATACAGAAGACAGGATGCATTTATGATCTCGTGCCACACTCATGTGCAAATGTATACTCGGCCTGCCTTTCCGCCACATCCAGCAACTCTTGCCTGCCTCATTCTCTAGCCTGCGATTAGATCGCATCAGGTTCAGCCCGCATAAACACATTAGACCGCTATCGGTGACCCGCGTAAACACATCAGGTCCCGGTTCAATTCCAAGCAAGGTTTATGAGCTCATACTCTGCCTCGCGATTAGATCGCATCAGGACTATCGCTATTTCAACCCCGCGACTTCGTCGCATCAAAGCGCCACCTAATCATACTTCACCTCGCGACCTCGTCGCATCAGGGTCTAAATCTTCCACCCTGCGTCTCACACGTCTCAAGACCTTGCCATGCTATACTCATGCCATAATCAGGACCTATGCTTGACTTTCAATTCAATGGCACACTCAGTGGCAAGTACCAATTCAAACACATTTCATAGATTTTGTGGCATGCAGGTAAATCAAATGGCATACAAACATGACAATCACTCAAGCATAGACAATGTCGCATACATTTATCCGATAACACCTTGGGACATAATATAGGCCATCCCTATTGAAAATCTCTCAAGAATCAAACCAACCAAGCCTCGACTCACCCAATCGAGTCCAATCTTCCTATCCTAAGGTTAGGAATTTTCTTACCTTGGTTGCAACATCACAATTTCCTCCTCTTGAACCTCCAAAGTTTCGGCCCCTAATGTCCTATACCGAACTCAATGCGCAACCTAGCATATTCAACCAATTTCATCAATTTCCATACTCAATTCCTCAATCCATCAATCTCAATTGCCCATAACACAACCCTCAACATCTCATCACATCATAAACACCAATTTGGAACTCAATATTACCAACCTCAGTCTCCAACAATTCGGTTTTACCCAGCCTTGCACAGAACCGAACCGGTTCTTCTTGGTTCTGTGCAAACCGGGCACAATCAGCTCTAAACCAACTCTATTGCCATCATTTACTCATCATCCTATCTCTTAATATATCTAGTTAATGATCCAAGACTCTCACCGAAGATTTGAGCTTGATTGATTGCTGGAAACCCTTTGAAGTCGTCGGATCCTTCCTTGGTCATTAACCTGCAGATTCTGGGCAAGATATACATGGATGGTTCATGGTGAAAAAATTATCGAATAAATCTCCAACTTTTACCATAGATTCCTACACATTCTGCTGAGTCTCCACCAAATTTGAGCTTTAAACTCCAAGAATTCGAACTTCAAATGGACTGAGGAACAGACCTACCTCAGGTTGGCTCCAATTCTATCGGCCTGTGGGAGAATACTTGCGCCGAATTCCACAGAGCTCCATATGACTTGATGCAAGTTGGAGGATGTCGATAAGAGGTAGATCTATACTATGGTGGTCGGCCGGCTGCAGCTAGTGGCCGGAAGTGGCCCTTGTGGGCACCGAACAGAGGCTCCAGAACTGATCGCTGGTTCCTCCAAGTCAGTTTCTAAGTAAAATGTACAAGGTCAGTTCGTGGTAAAAAAACTCATCAATTTGAGCACAACTTTTTATCACAGATTTCTACACGTCTTAGCTTGATCTCCACAAAATTTGAGCTATAGATTCTAATATTTCTACCACCAAAGGGATTGAAAACTGAACCTACCTCAGATTGGAGCAGTTTCCATCGACTCTCGGGAGAATCCTTGCTCCGGACTGCTCGGTGCTCCAAATCTCCGATTCTTGTTGGAGAATGTCGGCAAGATATAGATCTTTGTTTGGGTGGCTGGTCGGCGTCCAGGGGTGACCGGAAGTGGCCATGGTGGCCGGCGAAGTGGAGGTCCAGAAGTTGGTCGTCGATGCAAAATGAAGGAGGAAGAAGATGAGGTGATGGTCAGCTGTTCTCTCTCTCTCTTGGGGTGGTCTGGCCGAAAATAATGAGGTGAGGAGAGAGAAAATGCTATATATTCAAGGCCTTGGTCAAATGGTGGAATGGTAGGTGGCAAAAGTTGGACTTGACTAGTCCATGGTTAATCTTGTGACACTTGTCACTTTGTCTTCCCAAGAGGATCCAATTGCCCTCATTCCTTCTTGATTTTTGGCAGCCTTGGGAGGGTGTAATGTCTAATTTGCCCTTCTTCAATTGCAAGGGCAAAGTCTTAAGCTTAAGGGGCAAAATGGTCATTTTACCCCCGACGTTCAGAACGTCGTTTTTCTCGCTCCGGAAATCTTCGATAGGGCGACAGTCATTCCAAATAACGTTAGGATTCTTGATTTTCCATTTCAAATCTTTCAAGGCTCATTTCTGATAGTTTTCTCTATCGTGGTTTCAGCCTATCCCGAACCGACGGGCGGCTTTCGCAGACATTACGCGTATCGACCCCGTGATTCATATCACGCTTAGGGCTCGTCAATTTGTGGCAGCTTTGGTTGTCATGTAATTGTGAGGGTCTATCACTAGCTCCTAAGGTCTCGATCTTCACCGTCCGATTTAGAAAAATTTTGCAAATCATACGTTGGTTAAGCGGCATCACCCGCGCTCCAATCGTATGACACTCGCAAGGCATCCCTTAAACGTTCTTGGATCGGCCTTTTTGTGGCTCTAAATATCCCATCGACAATCCTTATGGTCAATGCGTCATTTCTTATCCGAGTTCCTTAGGTCCACGTACCTCGTCTCGCGTTAGCCATAACCATCCTGTCTACTCGAATTGATCAGGCTCGAGCGGAATACGACTGAAATACATCTCCAGATACACACTTCTCATTACCGAGCCTAAAATCGACTGGAAATCAGAATGTCACGACTCTTCCCCCTTAAAGAAATTTCGTCCTCGAAATTTGTTACCTTTCAATTCATCTAATCCCTTGGGGGTATAGGCGCCTCGTCGCATCCTCACTCTTCCGGATAACTCTTTCCATAGCTTGATGATCTCGTTCGTTCTTTCCAACTCAAAATTATCCTTCTCTAGGACTTGTCCCCTTTTACCCTCAATCTGATTTGCTTTCCTCCATTCTCTTTTGGCATTCACATCTTTGGCCAGCAGTTCTTTCTCAAGCGTTTACTATAACTCTTTCATTTATCCATAACCATCCTTACTAAGCCCTCGCTAGTATGCACTCTTTCTGTCTACACCATTTGGCGTATCACTCCTTTCGAATTTCCTTTCACGTCAATCGAGATTTCAGGGCTTTATCAATTTGCCCTCTATTAACCAAATCGAGTTATAGCCTTCTTAACTCCTCAAACATTCCCATGATTACTTCCAAAGTAATCCATTCTCGACTCCATCCGAAATTCTCTTGGATCGAAGTGATCCTTCATCTTTTATCGTCATGTCCTTCCCTTCCATCGACATGTCTAGTGCTCGACTACAAGATAGATAAATTTTAACTTTCCACCTCATCACATATATATATATATATATATGCTTCTTGGCACATCTTTGTGCCATTCCTAGGAAACACCATAATTTCCCCCTTTGAATCGTACTTTCGTCATATGCCTCAAGAGTTCGTCCATTCCTATAATCCTTTCAGCATCGGTATTTGATCATGGCACACCTCAATTTTCTTCTGGCCTTCAGGTTAGGTGTTTCCAGTAGCCATCACTCTAGTCCATTACTCAATGTTCAACTCCTACTTGTAAACACCCATTAAACCGTTCATCCTTCCTTAGCGATACAACTATCGCTATAACAATACTTGGGTGCCCTCTTCGTTCCACATGTCTCACCTTCAATTCCCTTTATACAATCCATACTTTCAACCTCCTTTAGTTCACATAACTTTAAGATCTTCCTTGCACAAGCAACGCCCCTATATCCTCAAGCAATTTCTATATGTCAGCGTTGCCTTTTATTCGATTCCCCTCGGGAAACTGCTACCTTATACTCTTGTGGTAGGTGTTGCCTTGCAACGTCCTTTCACTCAAGCAATGTTTCCCAAACTTGTAGCGAGGATACTTGCAGACCATTCCAATCATGCTTTAAGCATGCCACTTCATGTAACTTTACTATCATGGCGTACATGCAATACCCATTTCAAATCGTCTTATTATGCCTCGAGTTTTCATTCTGCATCGTGTCATTACGACCTTCATAATTTTTGCGATTTCCAATCAGAATCGTCACACATAGCGTAGTCATCAACTTACTCAAGTCCTCGAAAACTCTTTTCATGTTCGTTCACCCATTCAGGTCACTACTCATCCTTAGTCAATTTCACCAATGGGATAACTCTTGTAGGGAATCTTTCAACGGTTCGTCCGTAACAATTCACCAATCTCAGTAAATCTCAACTTCCCACAACTCGCATCGACCCTAGTGGGTTTGTCACTTATTCCAATCCTTAAAGGTTTTATCATTTATTCCAATGCATGAATCTTACTTCATCCGGTTCACAACTTGCGCTCTTTACATTTGGCGTGCGATAGACATTTCTTCAGAGCCCATATGACACTCTCCAAAAACCGTTCAGGTTTCTCATGGCTCTTTACATGAGTTTAACCATCGCCTATTGAGATGGTAACGACCCACTCAATCATTCCTTGGGCACTTAACTCGACTACTATCAACTTCTCTTTACTAAATGTTGAATCTTCCCAACTATTCCTCACACTGTCCTCTTGAGCTCAGACCTTAGCTCTTTGTCGTCATCGATCTCCTCTAGGACCGCACGACATTTCGTTTATCCTTGTTACTCTTCTCTTCGAGAAGCATTAGTGTCAGCCTCTGAGTTTCATACTCGCTAAGATGACCTTATTCAATTCTGTTTGTTCCACCAAACATCGATATCATCCTGGAATTCAACACTGTCTTCAAAACGCCCTCTCCGATTTCACTTCCAAGAGTCATTCAAGTTTTGCGTCTTCTTTCCCGATACAGACGCTCAATCATCATACTAAGATAATTTAGAGCTTTTCTTCCTTTTACAATAGGGCTCTTACCCTAAGAAAGAAACTACCCAACTCCGTGGCATTTTCCCACTTCAAATTCACCTTGTCCTTCTCTTTCCATAGGACTGCAACCTTGGAGTCTGCGCCCACGGCGATACCTTTACTCTAGAACTCAAATGCCACCATGCTTTCACATTCTCTTTCCCAAAACTCAGTCACCTTCAGTGACAATATTTGTTCGTCCTTGAGTCTTCACCAATTCACTTGTCGAATGGTCAATTCGATTAACTCCAATCACTTTACAAGTGTTCTTCAAGCGTTCCTTTCGCTTATTAAATCATTCACTGAAATCATAACCAGTTAGAACTATCAAGTCCGTTCACTTTTCCTTTCGTCAATGACCAATTCATCGTCCAATCGCCCTTTAAAAACAATGCCCTATTCCTTAGGGAATAACAACTCATGATTTCATTCTTCATTGTTCCAATCCAATCAACCGATCCCAAGAACTCATTAACTTCAGGCAATCTAGCATGCCGATCCTTCTTTGATCTTATTCACCACAGAAAAACTTACTACTCCCTTTTTCCACCATGTGTCTTACTCCCAAGTAATCAACCATTTTCATAGGCACGCTCCATATTTGTATTGAATATCTTTTTGCTCGTATTCCATGAGCAGGAGCTCTCTTATTCATAAGTCTTTTGATCATTCTCCTCTTTAGCTGAGTCCTGTCGCCATTCCTCAAGATCAGGAATGACATCCAGCCACATGGTTCTCAAGTTCCAATCCACTCAGGGACTTACTCATCTTGTTCAAGGGTCCTTGGCCACCCTTACCATATGTCTAAGCGACCTTGAGAACTCTGTCTTACACCGGTTGATCATCCTATGATCCTTGCAATAGCATCAGAATCCAAACAATCCCTGCTCTCAAGCAATGCCAGGATGATACTTTCCATCGATCAACTCAACAGAAGTCGTCTAGGCAGATCTCATACCTCCGAGAAAATTCTGCCTCTAGTGGCCTTCCACCAATCCTCAATAATCTTTTAGGGCTAGTACTACCAGGGTCCTTTTCTTTCTTTCTTTTTTTCAGTGTGCCCAAAATTTCTGAGATTTTCTCACAAAATCCTCAATCCAGAGGGAGACAATTTCGAACATCATCCCTCGATCTGGCTCAATCAATTTCAGCCTTATACATAATCTTACAAGCTTTTTCAAGCTCTCATGGTCCTACCCACGCATTCAATTTCGAAAAGACTTACTCAAAGTCCTTTTCTCGTAACTTCCGTTACTTAACTCCTCAGCACAAGCATTCACCACCACAGTAGTTTAGAGAATCATGGCAGCTCCTCTTCGAGCTTGCTTAATCCACAATTTTCTCATTTCCATTTAAAGTCCTCACGACCTATTCAGCTCTTAGGTCTCGTACGATCAACCGATCGAACCATATTCTCTTTTAGTACTCATACTCAAATCGCCCATATTTACTCAATTCTCATGACTCATATCAATTCTCGGATCTTCCATACCACGTATCCTCGATCCCAACGCTCTCCTACGACCACACCTTGGTCGTTTAACCTCATTAAGTTCTCATGATCCATCTTAGTCCTTGGATCTTTTCGTATCTCACATACACCAGCCAATTTCTACTCTAGCGGCCATACTTTGGTCCTTCAATCTTATCAGATTCTCATGTCACTTGAAGCACTATGATTTCCCCTTAGGAATTTAAGACTTAAGCTATTTACTTAATCCGGTAGTCTCAAGCTGCTCATGTCATCATTCATCACTATCAACCATCAGTGGTTACGAAACAACTCTCTGATGACACATAAGGAATTCTCCACTAATAGCCAAGTATTCAGAAATCTCACTTCACCCTTGGTCAGCAATCATCCCTCAAGCCAGTCTCAACAAGGCAACTCCTCATCTCACGGCCACTACAAGGCCAGCCACATTAGGCATCTACCAATTAAGTACTCGGGGCAGCGATTCACTAGGTCAAAAGTTCATACTCTAGGCCTAAAGGCATCCGCCTCTCTAGCATAGTCACAATGGAGTATCTCATCCCAACATGCCTCGGTTCCAAGGGTATAAACCCATATGTCATCTAACTCCTCAGTTATATCTTGGCCAAGCCAATCACACGAGGCTAATAATCAAACATGCCTAACAGGCCCATCACAACTATCACTTTTCTTTTCCAAGGGCATCTACCGCCAAGCACAAAGCTTTTAAACATGCCACTCATAGGCGTCATTGCACCGGTCATGCCACATTCAATCATTTTCGATGAGAATCAAACTCGTGCCATACATCCCTTATCCACAATTGGACTCAACCTGATACCTAGGCTTCCCCTTTCAAGTTATGACTTGGGTCATTCCTGCCTCTGCCATCTTAGAAGCCTGCCAGGAGCCGCTCCTTGTCCGGACCTCTCTGTCCTGGCGATCACTCCCTATCCTCATCAAACCTGGCCGATGCAGGTTGTCCCAAGCCATACATCTATGGAGAAAACCCTGTTCCACATATCCCATATCATGTTTCATCACAGTTTGTAGGTGTCCCATCAACTCGTCCCATACCAAACGACAGTTTATCAAATCCAATAGTGATAAGTCATTGCATGCATCCTCACCGACTTTCATTTCAAAGTCATAAACTCAAGCACAACATGATTGTCTTCACCACTTGTGTCATAACAAAAGCGCTTTCAGATCAATTCCTACCCATTCAAGAGTTCTAATTCCACCAATGACCATCACACCTCGCAGATCAATTGCCTATATTCTATCTCAAGTCTAGTCAACATTCAAATCAACTCCTCATGCATCCAATCACAACTAATTTTCGATTCAGGTATTCCTCGTATTCATCTCAACTCATATCATCCAAGGCTGTCAATAGCAATCGATAGCTAAACCACCAAAATGTCATACAATTCAAGCCTGAATCCACTAATATCAATCGTCTCTTTATAATTTGTACTCCTCCAGTTGGGTCATCGACTAATCAAGATCGCAACCATATACCTCAATTGACCCTTCATTCATAAGCAATTCCCTATTATCCTCAAGCATAATTACTACCTCAAAGTCCATGCTCGTGACTCTCTAATCACAGCTTGCTTCCACTTGAACTTTAATTACCATCTAACTCAAGATCATCCATCCAAGTTAACTCTAGGACCATTAAAGTATACACAAGTTCAAGCCTACCATCCTCGAGACGCAACAATCCATGCCTAGTCCTATAGGCCTCAATATCAAACAGTCCTCAAGTCATCACTCCTTATCACTCCAAATCTCAACCACATTGGATCGAGCTGACCTTGCTCTGATACCAAATCGAACGGGGACATCACGCCCCGAACTCGGCGAGCACGCGAACATCCCTGCCCATGTCGTTCATTTAAGAATATTCTAGGATCCAACGGCCAATAACATACAACTCCTTTAATCGAATGCATGCGGAAGCGATGCCTTCTTCGATTATATAAATACAACAACATACGGTGACTTAGGATACAAGGGTACATCAAAATCATCTTAACTAATCACTAAAAGATCATTCCCCAATTCGATATCTGAAGTACAATCACAATATCCACAATTAACAATTCCATTCTAATGCAATTGATCGACTATTTCTTTAGACACCAATCCTTGGCAAGCTTGTGCCACCTTCTCCTGGAACCTGTAAAATGTAAGCCCCCACTGGGGTGAGATATAAATCTTGGTAAGGTGGGTCTTAACCCGAGGTTAGGCCGACCGTCCACTCAGGCAGTCGGGTCACTCTTCAGATCCAACTTATGAATACGCGCAGGCATAACAATCGCAATTCAATACACAACAACATACAGAAGACAAGCATGCATTTATGATCTCGTGCCACACTCATGTGTAAATGTATACTCAGCCTACCTTTCCACCACATCCAGCAACTCTTGCCTGCCTCATTCTCTAGCCCGCGATTAGATCACATCAGGCTCGGCCCACGTAAACGTATCAAACTGCCATCGGTGACCCACGTAAACGCATCAGGTCCCGATTCAATTCCAGGCAAGGTTTATGAGCACATACTCTATCCCGCGATTAGATCGCATCAGGACTGTGGCTATTTCAACCCCGCGACTTTGTCGTATCAGGGCACCAACTAATCATACTTCACCCCGCGACCTCGTCGCATCAGGGTCTAAACCTTCCACTCCGCGTCTCACAAGACTCACGGCCTTGCCATGCTATACTCATGCCACAATCAGGACCTATGCTTAACTTTCAATTCAATGGCACACTCAGTGACAAGTGCCAATTCAAACACATTTCATAGATTCTATGGCATGCAGGTAAATCAAATGGCATACAAACATGACAATCAGTCAAGCATAAACAATGTCGCATACATTTATCCTACAACACCTTAGGACATAATATAGGCCATCCCTATTGAAAATCTCTCAAGAATCAAACCAACCAAGCCTCGACTCACCCAATCGAGCCTAATTTTCCTATCTAAGGTTAGGAATTTCCTTACCTTGGTCGCAACATCACAATTTCCTCCTCTTGAGCCTCTAAAGTTTCGGCCCCTAATGTCCTATACCGAACTCAATGCGCAACCTAGCATATTCAACCAATTTCATCAATTTCCATACTCAATTCCTCAATCCATCAATCTCAATTGCCCATAACACAACCCTCAACATCTCATCACATCATAAACACCAATTTGGAACTCAATATTACCAACCTCAGCCTCCAACAATTCGGTTTTGCCCGGCCTTGCATAGAACCGAATCGGTTCTTCTTGGTTCTGTGCAAACCGAGCACAATCAGCTCTAAACCAACTCTATTGCCATCATTTACTCATCATCCTATCTCTTAGCAAGTCTAGTTAAGGATCCAAGAGGCTCATCGAAGATTTGAGCTTGATTGGTTGCCGGAAACCCTTTGAAGTCTCCAGATCCTTCCTTGGTCAGTAACCGGTAGATTCTGAGCAAGATATACATGGGTGGTTCATGGTCAAAACTTATCAAATAAATCCTCAATTTTTACCACAGATTTCTACGCATGTCTGCTGAGTCTCCACCAAATTTGAGCTTTAAACTCCAAGAATTTGACCTTCAAAGGGACTGAGGAACAGACCTACCTCAAGTTGGCTCCAGTTCTATTGACCTGTGAGAGAATACTTGCCTCGAATTCTACAGAGCTTCATATGACTTGATTCAAGTTGGAGGACGTCGGCAAGAGGTGGATCTATACTATGGTGATCGACCAGTAGCAGCTGGTGATTGGAAGTGGCCCTCGTGGGCACCAAACAGAGGCTCCATAATTGATCGCTGGTTCCTCCAAGTTTCTGGGCGAAATGTGTAAGGTCAGTTCGTGGTAAAAAAACTTATCAAATTGAGCCCAAATTTTTACCACAGATTTCTACACATCTCAGCTTGATCTCCACAAAATTTGAGTTATAGATTCCAACATTTCAACCACCAAATGGATTAAAAATCGAACCTACCTCAGATTAGAGCAGTTTCTGTCGACTCTCGGGAGAATCCTTGCTCCGAACTGCTCAGTGCTCCATATGCTCCAATTCTTGTTGGAGAATGTCGGCAAGACATAGATCTTTGTTTGGGTGGTTGGCCGGCATCCAGGGGTGGCCAGAAGTGGCCGTGGTGGCCTGCAAAGTGGAGGTCCAGAAGTCGGTCACCGGTGCAGAATGAAGGAGGAAGAAGATGACGTGATGGTCGGCTGTTCTCTCTCTCTCTTGGGGTGGTCTGGCAAAAAATAATGAGGTGAGAAGAGAGAAAATTCTATATATTCAAGGTCTTGGTCAAATGGTAGAATGGTAAGTGGCAAAAGTTGGACCTGACTAGTCCATGGTTGATCTTGTGACACTTGTCACTTTGTCTTTCCAAGAGGATCCAATGGCCCTCATTCCTTCTTGATTTTCGACAGCCTTGGGAGGGTGTAATGTCTAATTTGTCCTTCTTTAATTGCAAGGGCAAAGTCTTAAGCTTGAGGGGCAAAATGATCATTTTACCCCCGACGTTTAGAATATCGTTTTTCTTGCTCCGGAAATCTTCGATTGGGCGACGGCCATGCCATAACGTTGGGATTCTTGATTTTTCATTTCAAATCTTTCAAGGCTCATTTCTGATAGTTTTCTCTATCAAACGTGATTCCAGCCTATCCCGAACCGATGGGCGGCTTTCGCAAACATTACGCGTATCGACCTCGTGATTCATATTACGCTTAGGGCTCGTCGATTTGTGGCGATTTTGGTTGTCATAAAATTGTGAGGGTCTATCACTAGCTCCTAATATCTCGATCTTCACCGTCCGATTTAGAAAAATTTTGCAAATCATACGTTGGTTAAACGGCATCACCCGCGCTCCAATTGTATGACACTCGTAAGGCATCCCTTAATCGTTCTTGGATCGGCCTTTTGTGGCTCTAAATATCCCCTCGATAATCCTTATAGTCAAAGCGCCATTTCTTATCCAAGTTCCTTACGTCCAGGTACCTCGTCTCGCGTTAGCCTTTCCCCTTTGGTTAGTCTACTCGAATTGATCAGGTTCGAGCAGAATATGACTAAAATACATCTCCAGATACACACTTCTCATTACTGAGCTTGAAATCGACTGGAAATCAGAATGTCACACAAAGTTTCTTTCCTCACAAACTTGCTAAACAAAATGTGCCAAATGAGGCATGACTGAATTTTTGTGATAAAGCAAAATGAATACACCAAAAAATGCTAGTAGAAATACTTTACCCCTTTGCAAAGTTCGAGCTTTGTCAAAACAATCTGACATAAAAATGAAAGGGCAATGTTCATAGTTTGCTTTTAAAACCCTCTATTTGGTGTGTAAATCAACCATCAATGACTCGGCTAAAATTCGTGGGGCATCACCTTTCAAGTATGGGCTAATAAGCTCGGTGTCAAGAGACTTACCAATGAGTACGCTATACTCCTCTATGGTTGGGTGAGCTCATATTTACCAAGCAAGAATGTGGCCGTCTGAGGAACCCAACAATAAGCAAGAGCTTGGATCATCCCAATACAAACATTAATATCCAGCAAATGAATAAGCTTCCTGAATCGGCACTCAACATAATGACGTGCAACCTCATCCAGCTGAGGGAGCCAATCGATTAGATCTTTCTTCATATCTCGACGGTACAGATGTTGCAGTGTCCCATGAAGTGATAGGTCAATCTAATGATACACCTAATAGCCATGGACTAATTCAGGGAAATGTATATAAAAAAACACATGCTGCAAAGATATAAATGATTTCAAAGACAAGCAAAATGATACATGCATGCTTTATTAGCCAGCTTTTTAAGTCTGCCAAGGGAAAATCTAACTTACTGATGTAAGCTGTATCTAGCATCTTTTAAAGCTTTTAGGGACGTTAAGGAACCCTTCCTAGTCACAAATTCAAGCATGAGCGGGAATAGGGATGGAACCCCTCCTACCCATAAATTCAAGCCTGAGCGGGAATCTTAACATAGTTAGGGTCAAGGTTAAAATCGTCCATTACTCCATCCTGAGGCCAGGCAAATTTTTGTTTAAAAATGTGAAAAAAAATGAGTCAATTGAGTTCGGGAATTTCGAAAATTGCATGGAGGTGGCTGAAATTCTAGAGGGGGAAATTCTCTATCCGCCAAAGATTCACATATTTTAAATTAGGAAGTTATCTTTTAAGATATTCAAAAAAAATTTAGATAATCTTCAGAATTTTAAAGATATCTTATCGGAATGAAATATTTATCCTATATCTTCAAATTTTAAAAAAATAGATTTAATCTTGAGATGATCAAAATATTTTGAACAATATGCATAACATCTCTAAGATAAGATTATTTCATCAGATATATCAAAATATGCCCAAGATACGCCCACTATTTTTCAAGGTACGATCAAGACTTCAATCCTTCGAATATCATCCACAAGATATGTCGAAAATTTACGATATGCGCAATATCCTATCCGATTTCCCCAAGTTCGAACTTAATACCAATTGATGCAAGATATTCGCAAATAATCACTGTGATATTCTGATTTTCAGTCAATTTCAGGCTCATTAATGAGAAGTGTATATCGAGAGATGTATTTCAGTTGTATTCCGCTCAAATCTAATCAATTCGAGTAAACTGACCAAAAGGGAAAGGCTAATGCTAGACGAGGTACGTGGACCCAGGAAACTCGGATAGGAAACGACGCTTTGACCATAAGGATTGTCAAGGGAACTAGCGATAGACCCTCACAATTACATGACAACCAAAGCTGCCACGAATTGACAAGCCCTAAATGTGATATGAATCACGAGGTCGATAAGCGTAATGTCTGCAAAAGCTGTCCTTCGGTTCGGGATAGGTTGGAACCACGTCTAGCAAAGAAAACTATCAGAAATGAGCCTTGAAAATTGAAAATGGAGAATCAAGAATTCCAACATTACAATTAGATTGGCCGTTGCCCTATTGGAGATAATTGGATTGACAAAAACGACGTTCCGGTCGTCGGGGGTAAAATAACCGTTTTGCCCCTCAAGCTTAGAACTTTGCCCTTGCAATTGAAGAAGGGCATAATGGACATTACATCCTCCCATGGCTGTCAAAAATGAAGACTAAAGGAGAGCCATTGGATCTCCATGGGAAAAGACAATGTCAAGTGTCACAAGATCAACCATTGAATGGTCAAACTTACCATTCGACACCTACCATTCTTCCATTTGACTCAAGCTTGTATATAGCAAATTTTTCTCTCTCCTCACCTCACTTTCACCGTCCAAGACTCCCCCTAAGCCACCGAAACCCCATCTTCTTCCTCCTCCATCTTCTGCTCGTTAGAGACAGTTTCTAAACCTCATGTTCGGTGCTGTCGACGGCCACTTCCGGCCACCATTCCGCCACCGGCCGACCACATCAACGAAGCTTTATGTCTTGCCAACATCCTCAAATAAGAATCAGGTCAATTGGAGCACCGAGTCCCAAGCAGAGATTCTCCCAAGAGCTGACGGATTAGGACTCAAACTAAGGTAGGTCCGGTTCTCAGCCCTTTTGATGGACATAATCTTGAAATTTAGGTCTCAAATTTTGTGGAGACTCAGTAGACATATGTAGGGTTCTATGGTAAAAATTAGGGATTTATTTTATAATTTTTTGACCACGAACTGAACTTGTACATTTTGCCCAGAAATTGCCAGATTCTAACTCGGGAAGAACCGGCGACATTAGACGAATTTCCGGCGACCAATTGACTTCAAATCTTTGATGAGCCTCAAGAACCCTTAGATAGACATGTTAAAAGGTAGCATAATGGTTAAATGATGGAATTGAAGTTGATTTAGGATGGATAGTGCGCAGTATGCGCAGAACCGAATTGAACCGGGTAGGTTTTGTGCAAGACCAGTTCATGTGGATTGAAGAGCGGGTGATTTTGAACCTCAAATTGATGTTTAAGACATGATTAGATGCTGAGGGTTAGGATATGGATGATTAGAGTTCGTGAATTGAGGAATTGAGCGTGAAAATTGACGAAATTGGTAGAATTTTGTTAGGTTGCGCGACAAGTCCGATTGTGGACATTGAGGGCCGAAACTTTAGGGCTCAAAAGGAGTAAATTGTGTTGGCAAATCAAACATAAAGGAATTCCTAACCTTATGCTAGGAAGATCGGACTCGACTGGGCGAGTCGAGATTCAATTGGATTGAATTATGAGAATTTGCCCAAGGGGGTAACTTTCATTATATCCTAAGATGTTATAGGATGATTGTGTGTGATATTGTTTTTACCTGAGTTGTTTGCCATGTCCGGATATCATTGATTTGCTTGGCATGCCACGGAGTTTTCGAATTGTGCTTGAATTTGCACTTGGTATCGTGTGTGCAAATGAATTAGAAATCATAGTATGAGTTATGGTTGTGCAATGAGCCTGACATGGCGTGGCCTTGAGGTGTATGAGACGTGGGGCGGTAGATGGATACCCTAATGCGACAAGATCGCAGGGTGGAATTGATATTGCTTGGCGCCCTAATGTGACGAGATCGCGAGGTTGAGATAGCCACGGTCCTGATGCGAACTATTCGCGAGATGGAAGTTGAGAATGCCCTGATGCGACGAGATCGCGGGGTGGTGTTGATATTGCGTGGCGTCCTGATGTGACGAGATCGCGAGGTTGAGATAGCCACGGTCCTGATGCGAACTATTCGCGAGACGAAACTGTGAGAATGCCCTGATGCGACGAGATCGCGAGGTGAAATTTGTGAGTTGATGAATTTGCTTGGAGATTCATCGAAACTTGATGCGTTTACGCAGGTTGCCGATGACAGTCTGATGCGTTTAAGCGGACCGAGCTTGATGCGAATTAATCACGGGCTAAGAGATTGAGGCAGGCGGAGATTGGTGGATGTGGTGAAGTGGCAGGCCGAGTGTGCATGATTATTTGAGAGTGACGTGAGTTATCATTGTGTGCCTTCCATATGCACGTTGTTGTTTTATTGAATTGTACTTGATGCGCCTGTTTGATTATGAGTTTGGAATAATTGAGGGATAGTTGACTGCCTGAGTGGATAGTCGGTCTAACCTAGGGTTAGGACCCACCTTACTGAGATTTATATCTCACCCCAGTGGAGGCTTCATTTTTTTCAAGTTTCCAGGCGAAGGTAGCACGAGCTTGCCAAGGAGTGGCATTGAAGAGATAGTTGACCGGTTGTATTGAGAATGGAATTGCCAATTGTGGATATTGAGATTGTACTCCAAATATTGAATTAGGAATTGATCTTTTAGTAATTGGCTAAGGTAATTTGATGTATTTATCCTAAGTCATCGTATGTGGTTATATACATGTGAATAGAGATGACATCGCTTCCGCATGTGTATTTCTGTCAGCGCTCAGATTATTGGCCGTTGGATCCTGAAGTTAATCGAAAAGGAACGACTGGGCAGGATGTTCGCATCCTCGTCGGGTTCGGATCGTGACATCCCCATTCGATTTTGTATCAGAGCAAGGTCAATTCGATCTAATGTGATTGATGTTTGGAGTGATATGGAGCGATGACTTGAGGGCAGTGAGATATTAAGTCCTATAGGACTAAGCATGGATTGCTGGATCTTGAGGATTATAGGCTTGAACTTGTGAGGCATTCTAATGGTCCTAGAGTTGATTTTAATGGATGACCTTGAGTTATGTGGCGATTAAAGCTTAAGTGGAAGCAAGCTGGGATTTGAGAGTCATAAGCATGGATTCTGAGATAGTAATTGAACTCGAGGATAATAGGGAATTGCTTATGAATGAAGGGTCAGTTGACATGTATAGTTGCGACCTTGATTTGTCCATGACCCAACTTGAGGAGTATGAATTATAAGGAGAAGACTGATATTGGTGGATTCAGGCTTGAATTGCGTGATATTATGATGGTTTAGCTATCGATTACTATTGACTGCCTTGGGTGGTTTGAGTTGAAGATTAGTTGTGATCGGATGCATAGGGATTTGATTTGAACGTTGACTAGACTTGAGATATATGATGGCATATAGGCAATTGATCTGTGAGATGTGATGATCATTGGTGGAATTAGAACTCTTGAATGGATAGAGATTAATCTAAAGACGGTTCTGACAGGACAAGTGATGAGGACGGTCATGCTGTGCCTATGTTTGTGGTTATGAAAAGCAAGTTGATGAGGGTGCATGTAGTGACTTATCGCTGTTGGACTTAATAAATCGTCGCTTGGTATGGGACGAGTTAATAGGATACCTATAAATTGTAATGAAACATGGTATGGGACATGTGAAACGAGGCTTTCTCTGTAGATGTATGGCTTGGGACAACCTGCAACGGCCAGGTCTGATGAGGACGGAGAGTGATCGCCGGGACAGAGAGGTCCGAATAAAGAGCGGCTCTTGGCATGCTTCTAAGATGGCAAGAGGCAGGAATGACCCAAGTCATAACTTGAAAGGGGAAGCCTAGGTATCAGGTTGTGTCCAATTGTGGATAAGGGATGTGCGGCACGGATTGATCCTCATCGAGGATGATCGAAAGTGACATGACATGTATAATGATGCCTGTGATTGGCATGGTTAAAGGCTTCGTGCTTAACAGTGGATGCCCTTTGAAGAAGGAAAATGACGTTGTGATGGGCCTATTAGACATGTTTGATGATTAGCCTCATGTGATTGGCTTGGCCAAGGTATAACTGAGAGATTAGACAACGTATGGGGTTTATACCCATTGAATAATGTCTGATGAAAATGAAATAGTCTGTTGTGATTATGCTAGAGTGGCGGATGCCTCTAGGCTTAAAATATGAGCTTTTGACTTAGTTAAATGCTATCTTGAGTGCTTGTTTGATAGTTGCCTAGTTGAGGCTAGCCTTATAGTGGTCGTTAGTTGAGAAGTTGCCTCGTTGAGATTGGCTAGAGGAAGGATTACTGATCAAGGATGATTTGAGATCCTTGAATAATTGGCAATTAATTGGGAATTGCTTAAGAACCATTAGAGGGTTGGTTGATGGTGAAAGATATTGAGATAAGCAGCCTGAGATTGATGGACTTGAGTAGATGACTTGAGTCTTGGATTCCTGGAGGGAATCATAGTGGTTCAAGTGCCATGAGAATCTGTTAAGATTGAAGGACCAAGGTAGGGTCGCTAGAGTAGCACTTGGCTGGTGTATGTGAGATACGAAAAGATCCAAGGACTAAGATGGATCGTGAGAACTGAGTAAAGATGAGTAACCAGAACGTGAAAACCAGCAGAGCAATTGACTCGAGTTTGTGAACCACATGGAACTCAGGAGTTGAATGGGTCGCAAGAACCTTGAATAGAAATGAGAAATTTTTGTGGGTAGGCGAGCTCAAAAAAGGGCTGCCACTATTACCCAAGTCGCTGAGACAATTAGTACTGAGGAGTTAAGTGATGGAAGTCGCGAAGAAGGTGACTCTGAGTAAGTCTTTTCGAAATTGGATGTGTAGATAGGACCACAAGAGCTTGGACAAGTTTGTAAGAATATGTATAAGGCTGAAATTGATTGAGTCGGGTAGAAGGATGAGATTCGAAATTACCTCCCTCTAGATTGAGGGTTTTGTGAGAAAACTTCAGAGATTTTGGTTGTACTAAAGAAGGAAAGTAACCCTGGCAATACTAGCCCTAAGAGGCTATTGAGGATTGGTGAAGGTCACTAGAGGAAGGATTCCCTCGGAAGCATGAGATCAGCCTAGCCAACTTCTGTTGAGTTGTTCGATGGGAAGTATCGTCCTGGGGTTGCTTGAGAGCAAAGGTTGCTTGGATCCTAATACTTTGTAAGGATCGAAGGATGATTGACCTGTATGAGACGGAGTTCTCAAGGTCGCATGAGCATATGGTAAAAGTGGTCGAAGACCCTTGAATGAGGTGAGTAAGTTCCTGAGTAGATTGGAACTTGAGAACCACATGACTGGTTATTATCCCTGATTTTGAGGAATGGTGATGGGACTCAGCAGAAGAGGAGAATGGTCGAAAGACTTATGAGTAAGAGAGCTCCTACTCATGGATTACGAGCAGGGAGATGTTCATTTTGAATATGGAGCGTGCCTACGGAAAATGGTTGATTACCTGGGCATAAGATACACGATAGAAAATGGGTAGCCGTCTTTTCCGTATAGTAGGAGTCGAGAAAGAATCGGCATGCTAGTTTGCCTGAAGTTAATGATTTCCTGAGGACGGTTGATGGAATTGGAACCATGAGAGAGGGAATCATAAACTGTTGTTCCCTAAAGAATAGGGCATTGCTCTTAAAGGGCAATTGGACCATGAGTGGTTGTTGGTGAAAAGGAAAAATGAATAGACTTGATAGTCTTGATTGTTTGTAATTCCAATGAATAATTAGGTAAGCGAAAAGAGTGCTTAGAGTGTAAATACAAAGTGATTCGAGAACGTAGGATTGAGTATTCGGCATGGGAATTTGTGAGACCCAAGTACGGACAAATATTGTCACTTGAGGTGACAGAGTTATGGGAAAGAGAATGTGAAAGCAAGGTGCCATGTGAACCCTGGAGTAAAGGATCGTTGTCGACACAGACCGAAAGATTGACGTCCTAAGAAATGGAAAGGACAAGGTGAATTTGAAGTGAGGAAATGCCACAGAGCTGTGTGGTTTCTTTCTTAGGGTAAGAAACCCTATTGTAAAAGGAAGAAAGACTTTAAATTGTCTAAGTATGATGAATGAGCGTCTATACCAAGGAAGAGGACGCAGAACTTGAATGACTATTGAAAGTGAAGTCAGGGGGGACAGTCCTGTAGACCATGTTGAATTCCAGGATGATGTTAACGTTCAGTGGAACGAACGGAATTGAGATAAGGTTATCTTAGTAAGTATGAAACTCAGAGGCTGAAGCACTAATGCTTCTCGTGAAAAGAGTGACAAGAGTAAACAAAATATCGTGCGGTCCTAGAGGAGACCCGTGATGACAGAGAGCCGAGGTTTGAGCTCTCAAGTGAAAAGTGCGAAAAATAGTCGGAAGATTAGACACTTGGTAGAAGGAAGTGGATATCTGTTGAATTGAGTGCCCAAGGAATGATTGAGTTGGTTGTTACCACCTCAAGAGACGATGATTGGACTCATTTAAGGAGTCTTGAGAAACATGAATGACCTTCGAAGGTACCTTATGGAATTTAAGGAGATGCTCGATATATGACGAATGTGAATAGCGTGAGTCGTGGACCTAATGAGATGAGATTCCTCAGTCGTGAAACTTTTGAAAAAAAAAAGAAATCCTTGGGGAGCCTTTGAGGATTGGAATAAGTAATGAATCGACTATAGTCAATGTGAGTTGCGGAAAGTGCAAGCTTCATGGGATTGATGAGTGGCAATAGACGAACCGTTGAAAGATTCCCTACAAGAGTTGTTCCATTGGTGAAATGGACTGAGGACAAGTCGTAACACGAAGGGATGAGTGAACGTTAAAAGAATTGTTGAAGACTTAAGTTAAGCTGATGGTTATGATGTTAATGGCATTTCGTGTTGAAAACTGAAAAGCTTATGAAAGTTGTAGTGACACGACACAGAATGAAACTTGAAGATATAACAAGGCGATTTGAAATGGATGTTGCTTGTACATCGTGATAATAAGGCCATAAGAGTTGGAATGCTTAGGGCGTGATTGGAATGGGTTACGAGTGTCCTCGTGATGAAGCTAGGGAATGTTGTTCGAGTGAAAGAATGTTTCAAGGCTATACCTGCCACCAGAGTATAAAGTAGTAGTTTCCCAAGGGGAATTAAACAAGAGGCAACACAGATGTATAGAAGTGCTAGTGGGTATGAGAGCGCTGCCTAGATGAAGAAAAGACCTCGAGAATTACGTGGACTATAAGAGATTGAGAGCATAGATTGTCTAAATGGAATTAAAGGTGAGGCATGTAGAACGAAGAGATCACCCAAGTGTTATTATAGCAACATTCGTATCGCTAAGGAAGGGTGAATTGTTTAACGGATGCTTACAATAGAGAGTTGAGCATGGTGTAATCGGTGATGGAGGGACAAATCTTCCCTCAAGAAATAAGAGGCTCAACCTCTAAATTGGAAGTTCGCTAATGGACTAGCGTGATGGTTACTGGAAACACCTAGCCTGAAGGCCATAAGGAAATTGAGGTGTGCCGTGATTAAGCATTGATACTAGAGGAATTATAGGAATGGATGGAACCATTGAGGCCATGGACGGAAGTACGAGTCCAACGTTGGAGAGAAACTTAAGGAGATGACCTTATTGAAACTCAAAGAGAGAATTAGGGTGTTTCCTAGGGATGGCACAAAGATGTGCCAAGATGCATATGTATATCGGTGATAAGGTGGAAAGTTGAAATTTGTCTATCTTGTAGTCGAGCACTAGACGTGTCGATAAAAGTTGAAGGACCACCTTGATTCAAGGGAATTTCGGATGGAACCGAGAATGGATTGCTACTGAAGTAACCATGTAAATGTTTGAGGAGTTAAGAGGGCCATAACTCGATTTGATTAATGGAGGGCAAACTGATAAAGCCTTGGAATCTCTATTGGCGTGAAAGGAAGCTCGGAAGGAGTAATACGCCGAAGGATGTAAATATTAAGAATGCATTCTAGCAAGGGCGTAGTAATAATGGTTATGGACAAATGAAAGAGATAAAGTGAACGCTCGAAGAAGAGCTGCTGGCAAATGATATGAATACCAAAAAAGGGTAGAGAGAAGCTCATTGGATTGAGGACTAAAGGAGACAAGTCCTAAGGAAGATAGTTTTGGGATGGAAAGGATTATCCGGAAGAGTGAGGGTGCGACAAGGCACCAATATCCCAAAGGATTAAATGGGTGGAAGATTGCAAATTTCAAGGACGAAATTTCTTTGAGGGGAAAAGAGTTGTGACATTTTGATTTCCAGTCAATTTTAGGCTCATTAATGAGAAGTGTATATCGAGAGATGTATTTCAATCGTATTTCGCTCGAATCTGATCAATTCGAGTAGACTGACCAAAATAGAAAGGCTAACGCGAGACGAGGTACGTGGACCTAGGAAACTCGGATAGGAAACGGCGCTTTGGCCATAAGGATTGTCGAGAGAACTAGCAATAGACCCTCACAATTACATGACAACCAAAACCGCCACGAATTGACAAGCCCTAAACGTGATATGAATCACGGGGTCGATACACGTAATGTCTGCAAAAATCGCCCGTCGATTCAAGATAGGCTGAAACCACGTTTGGCAGAGAAAACCATCAGAAATGAGCCTTGAAAATTGAAAATGGAGAACCAAGAATTCCAACATTACAATTGGATTGTCTGTCGCCCTATCGGAGATAATTGGATTGAGAAAAACGACGCTCCGGACGTCGAGGGTAAAATGATCGTTTTGCCCCTCAATCTTAGAACTTTGCCCTTGCAATTGAAGAAGGGCATAATGGACATTACACCCTCCGGCTGCCGAAAATGAAGACTAAAGGAGAGCCATTGGATCTCCATGGAAAAAGACAATGCCAAGTGTCACAAGATCAATCATTGAGTGGTCAAACCTACCATTCGACACCTACCATTCTTCCATTTGACTCAAGCCTTATATATAGAAAATTTTTCTCTCTCCTCACCTCACTTTGACTGGCCAAGACTCCCCCTAAGCCACCAAAACCCCATCTTCTTCCTCCTCTATCTTCTGCTCGCCGGAGACAGTTTCTAGACCTCCTGTTCGGTGCTGTCGACAGCCACTTCCGGCCACCATTCGGCCACCAGCCAACTATATCGGTGAAGCTTTACGTCTTGCCGACGTCCTCGAACAAGAATCAGGTCAATTGGAGCACCGAGGAGTCCCGAGCAGAGATTCTCCCGAGAGCCGATGGATTAGGACTCAAAATGAGGTAGGTCCGGTACTCAGCCCTTTTCAAGGATGAAATCTTGGAATTTAGGGCTCAAATTTTGTGGAGACTCAGTAGACAAATGTAGAGTTATGTGGTAAAAATTTGGGATTTATTTGATAAGTTTTTTACCATGAACCGACCTTGTACATTTCTCCCAGAAACTGCCATATTCTAATTCGGGAAGAACCGGCGACGTTCGAGGAATTTCCAGTGACCAACTGACTTCAAATCTTCGGTGAGCCTCAAGAACCCTTAGATAGACATGTTAAGAGGTAGGATAAGGGTTAAATGATGGAATTGAAGTTGATTTAGGATGGATAGTGCACGGTATGCATAGAACCGAATTGAACCGGGTAGGATCTGTGCAAGACCGGTTTTGGTGGATTGAAGAGCAGGTGATTTTGAACCTCAAATTGATGTTTAAGACATGATTAGATGATGAGGGTTGGGATATGGATGATTGGGGTTCGTGGATTGAGGAATTGAGTGTGAAAATTGACGGAATTGATTGAATTTTGTTAGGTTGCGCGACAAGTCCGATTGTGGACATTGAGGGACGAAACCTTTGGGCTAAAACGGAGTAAATTGTATTGGCAAATCAAAGGTAAGGGAATTTCTAACCTTATGCTAGGAAGATCGGACTCGACTGGGCGAGTCGAGGTTCAATTGGATTGAATTATGAGAATTTGCCCAAGAGGATAACTTTCATTATATCCTAAGATGTTATAGGATAATTGTGTGTGATATTGTTTATGCCTAAGTTGTTTGCCATGTCCGGATATCATTGATTTGCTTGGCATGCCACGAAGTTTTCGAATTGTGCTTAAATTTGCACTTGGTATCGTGTGTGCAAATGAATTAGAAATCATAGTATGAGTTATGGTTGTGGCATGAGCCTGACATGGCGAGGCCCTGAGGCGTATGAGACGCAAGGCGGTAGATGGATACCTTGATGCGACGAGATCGCAGGGTGGAATTGATATTGCGTGGCGCTCTGATGCGACGAAATCGTGGGGTTGAGATAGCCACGGTCCTGATGCGAACTATTCGCGGGACAGAAGTGTGAGAATACCCTGATGCGACGAGATCGTGGGGTGGTGCTGATATTGTGTGGCGCGCTAATGCGATGAGATCGCAGGGTTGAGATAGCCACGGTCCTGATGCGAACTATTCGCGGGACGGAAGTGTGAGAATGCCCTGATGCGACGAGATCACGGGGTGGTGTTGATGTTGCATGGCGTCTTGATGAGACGAGATCGCGGGGTTGAGATAGCCACGGTCCTGATGCGAACTATTCGCGGGACGGAAGTGTGAGAATACCCTGATGCGACGAGATCGTGGGGTGGTGCTGATATTATGTGGCGCGCTAATGCGACGAGATCGCAGAGTTGAGATAGCCACGGTCCTAATGCGAACTATTCGCGGGACGGAAGTGTGAGAATGCCCTAATGCGATGAGATCGCGGGGAGGTGTTGATGTTGCATGGCGTCCTGATGAGACGAGATCGCTGGGTTGAGATAGCCACGGTCCTGATGCGAACTATTCGCGAGACGGAACTGTGAGAATACCCTGATGCGACGAGATCGCGGGTGAAATTCGTGAGATGATGAATTTGCTTGGACATTCATCGAAACTTGATGCGTTTACGCAGGTTGCCGATGACGGTCTGATGCGTTTACGCGGACCGAGCTGATGCGAATTAATTGCGGGCTAAGAGATTGAGATAGGCGAAGATTGGTGGATGTGGTGAAGTGGCAGGCCGAATGTGCATGATTATGGGTGACGTGAGTTATCATTGCGTGCCTTCCATATGCACGTTGTTGTTTCATTGAATTGTACTTGATGCGCCTGTTTGATTATGAGTTTGGAATAATTGAGGGATAGTTGACTGCCTGAGTGGACAGTCGGTCTAACTTAGGGTTATGACCCACCTTACTGAGATTTATATTTCACCCCAGTGGGGGCTTCATTTTTTTCAAATTTTCAGGCGAAGGTAGCACGAGCTTGCCAAGGAGTGGCATTTGAAGAGATAGTTGACCAGTTGTATTTAGAATGGAATTGCCAATTGTGGATATTGAGATTGTACTCCAAATATTGAATTAGGAATTGATCTTTTAGTAATTGGCTAAGGTAATTTGATGTATTTTTCGTAAGTCATCGTATGTGGTTGTATCTATGTGAATGGAGATGGCATCGCTTCCACATGTGTATTTCTATCAGTGCTCAGATTATTGGCCGTTGGATCCTGGAGTTAATCGAAAAGGAACGGCTGGGCAGGATGTTCGCGCGCTTGCCAGTTCGGGTCGTGACAATCATAGTATTTTCAAAGTTGATTTCAAGATTCAAAATTTCAAGTTGCGCAAACCACAATTTCCCAAAAAACTAATCACATTCAATGGAGCATTCAAATTACCGAAAATAATTTCAGACTATCTCGGGTTAAGAATGTTAAATGGCATGAGTTTGAACCAAAAACTTGAGCACCAAGCTTGGACTCCGTGGATCGAACCACACGGTTTGCACTCGGATTAGAAAGCTTGACGAAAACGGTCTTGCTTCTTCAATTAGACTCTATTCTCAGCAACAATTTGAGCACCAATTCACTAGTGGAATTAAGGCAACTGATGTGGTCCTTGGAGAGAAACGACGATCGGCACGATAATCAGCAATTTTAAAGGCTGGACAGCGGTGGGAGAACCTCTCAAACAGCCGCCCAATCACACCGGAATGATGACACGGACTCGTCGGGATGGTGCTCGAACAACGGCTAGCCAAGGCGGGCTGAAGCGATGACTATGTAGTGGCTTCGGGACAGCACCTGTTAGTAACGATGGACCACTGGATGGTGGTTCCTAACAGACGAATGGCGGAGAAGACGGTGAAGGAAGTCTCCCCCCTGAATGTCTTCGGCTTTCTCTCCTTTATCCAAACTCTCTCACATATATTTTGAGCTTTGTGAGCAGTAAGTTTTTTTTTTTGTTTTGACGACCCCCCTCTAGCTGAATATGTTGAGTAGTTATAGATCTATTGTTTAACTTGATGAACAATAGTGTAATCTGAATATTCAATGGACGCAATATTATCTGAATATTTGATAAATATCATCCAAATAGATATTGAAAGAATAATACTGATTTTTCCTTTCCCCTCAAGGAAAAATCCGAATTTGTCAACTATATCCCCTTAAAATTCGGCCAGTGATAGCAAGTCTGATAATGGCCGAAAATGAAGCATGTGACGGGCCTCTTCTTAATTTTTCGGGCTCCAGTTAAGGCTAAATTGAAAGCCTCACTAAGTAATGGACTGAAATAATTTTAAAATTAAGTTTATTTGACCCACATAAAATTCGGCACACCCCTTTGTGCTTGGTCGAAAATTTCAATTTAATTCTGATCCAGCCGCCTATCAAATTAAGCTCAATCGACTCATCTAATGTAATGACTGAAATTAAATATACAATGGATGATAAATTATATTTTGTGAAAGTTATGACTAACTCTCATTTTTATGTTTAAATAAATGATTTTTTTAATTAAAATTTACGTGTCAACACTCTTTTGCGCTGAGATGTCCAATTTGGGGACTTATATGTTGATCCAACATCAACATCAACAACACCTTTATTCCAAACTAGTTGTGGTCGGCGGTCGATGAACCCCAAAGAATCATAAAAATAAAAGCAGAATCAATTGAAAGAAAAGAGACAAATGTGTAAAAATAAATAAACAAAGATAAATATACACACACACACACTACTCCTCCACAACACTAATAGACTTCCTCCACTCCATCCTAAGATAAAACCGTACGCCAATCTATTTATTATTTCATTAAATCTTATTTTACTGCTTTCCTCCGAGGGACTTACATGTTGATCCGAGATAAGAAAATCTCTCGTGAGTTTTCCTAGCGGGAGGTGTTTAGAGATGTTGCCACTGCTTTTTTGTTGGCACATCAAGAGGAAGTCAAACCCAACCTAAAGATGGTCAACATGAAGGTGCTCAAGAGTTAAAGGATGTCCCTTCGTCGTCTACAAAACCACCTCGACTGTAACACCCCGCGCCTCTGGGAACGAGCGCGCGACTCTCTGCAAGCAACAACTCTCTCGAACATCCCAAGATTTACATATATCGAGAGATGCGTAATATCAATAGCATGCGGAAGCGACAATATACAAACTCCTCCGTACGATAATAAAGGAGACCAGGGTAACGAGAATACCAATAAATAAACATAATCTCCCAACTGTTCATACAAGGCAAAGTTGTTGGTCGGTAGGAGTGACAGGGTCAGTACAAAAGGGGGTCATCATCATCTCCAAAAGAAATGGGGCATCGAAACCATCATCAAAATATATCAGTCCAGAAAACGGAAGCCCTTAAGTCGAGCTACTGGAGTCGTCAATTTCCTCAGCATCCTCAATGGGCTCGTACTCCGAGAAAGTCTCTAAGCAAACCTCTATTGTATCATCCATCGTCTCATTAGCTGACGACTCCACCAGGTCGTCCTCGGTAGCCTCGATCTCGATGACCTCGTCGGTATCTTCCAAGGTTGGGGTCCTCTTGGGAACATTGCTCGAGCTAGCTATTGACCCCTCGGCCTCCACCGAATCCCAAGCGGGATGACACCAACTAGGAATTACCCCACGGGATACTTCATTGGGCTTTAGCGGCCTTGTAGTAACTTCCTCTACCCTCTTAAACCAAGCCTCGAACCTATGAGACTTCTAGCTCTTTCCACCCTCATCGACCCAGACTCACGTGCACTTCCTAACGTATACGGTTCCCTGTCCGTCCGGAAACTCCTCAAAATAAGCAGACATTTCCTTCGAGTCACCAAATGTGATTGGCCACATTTTCATGGCCTAGGATCTAAAAATATGATCTCGCGACGAGGTGAGATTTACATCTCAGTAAGATAGGTCCTAACCCTAGGTTAGGCTGACCGTACACTCAGGTGAACGCAATCACAAACAAAAATTCCACAAGTAATCACATGAGGCATTCAACTGTCATTAAATAACATACGGATATCAAGCATGCAATCATGGCATCATATTACATCATTAGAATCAAGCACATATTGCTAAGCCAGATCACATTTTTTCCACCCTTCCAGTCCTCCATTGATTCACGCCCGCGTTTAGAACGCCTCAAGCTCGGTCCATATAAAAATGCCTCAGACCATCACATTGACAAACCCGCGTAAACGCATCAGATTTTCAATTTCATTCCAGGTCTGTGTCGACACATCTCAAGTTCCGTCCCGCGTCTCAACGCATCAGGACATTGGCCATTTCAACCTCGCGTTCCATGCGCCTCAGGGTTCCATTCAATTCAAATCTCGCGCCTCAGGATATCCATCCATACAACCACGCGTCTCAACGCCTTAGGGTGTCACAAGTTTCTCAAATATGCCAAATGCTCATTTTAATTCAGACTCATGATCAAGCGTAAACACATGCAACGAGCAACACATCTATGGCATTGGAGACAATTAAATTCAACACTCAAATGTGACAATCAATTCATGGCACAAGCATTGTCAAGCATTCAAGCCATCTATATCTCTCAAGGACGCACAATAGACAATCACACCTTAAACTTTCAAGAATCAATCTAATTTCACACTCAATTCACCCAATCGAGTCCAATCCTCCTAACCAAGGCTTAGAAACTTCTTACCTTGTGCTAAAACCAACACAAATATTCTTCTAAGCACTTCAATGGTTCGGTCCTAATGGTTCAAGAACAATTCAACTGCGTGACCTAAGGAAATTCATCTAATCGTCAATTTTTCTTGCTCAAATCGTCAATTCACTAAACATACACCTCATTGGCATATCGATTGGCATTCTCATACATCTTAACAATGAATTTGGAACTCAATTCCATCACCAACAATCCCCATAGATTCGATATGCACAGAACCGAAACAGGACATTTTCGATTCTATGCATATCTCAACCAATCAGCCTTTAAATTAATTTAAATTCTCAATTTATCCACTAATCTACTTGCTAACATGTAATTTTAGGAGTTGGGAAGCCTCACCGAAAATTTGAAGTCAAGGCGACGCTGAAAAGTCCTTGAACGGCACCGGTTCCTCCAAGTCCTCAATCAGTCAGTTTTTGTCCTTCAAACACAAGAACCATTCGGGGTCAAAACTCTATCAAATTCATCCAAAATTTTTACCAAAGCTCAGTCTACAAGTCCTCTAGATGTCCACAAAATTTGACTGAAAGATTCAAAGGATTCGAGTTCCTACGAAGTCTAAACAGCAGCTTACCTCCAGCTGCGAAGGTTTCTATCGACTTCCGGGAGAATGGCTGGCCGGAGCTCCTCACTAAGTCAAATGACTTGATTCCACATGGAGGTTATCGGCAAGAGGATAAGGAAGGTGTTGGTGGTCAGCTCGGCTGCTGAAGGTTACCGGGAGTGGCGGTCGGCGGCGGCGAAATTGACGAGCAATGGTTGGTCGGCGGTGCAACTTCTCGGTGAAGAAAAAGAAGAAGATAGGCAGATGATGGTGATGCTCGGCTGAAGAGGGAGAGAGAGAGTGGTATATACACATATTCAATGGTCAACAAGGTTGAATGGTAGGTTAAAAGTGTTCCCATTAATATCAGTGCCTAATCCTTTGACACATGTTCATGTGTCAATCAATGTTTCATCCAATGGCTGCCAATTTCTCTAATTTTCAGCAGCTATAGTGGGGTGTCAATGACCAAAATGCCCTTGTTCAATTATAAATGCAAGACTAAGGCTTGAGGGGCAAAATGGTAATTTTACTCACAACGTCCTAAACGTCATTTTTCTAATTCCAATTTTCTTCGATAAGGCGACGGTCAATCCAATTATAATGTTGGAATTCTTGATTCTCCATTTTCTAATTTCGAGACTCGTCTCTGAATTATTTCTCTATCAGATGTGATTCCAGCCTATCCCGAACTGACGGACGGCTTTTGCAAACGTTACGCGTATCAACTCTGTGATTCATATCACATTTAGGGCTCATCAATTCAGGCAACTTTAGTCGTCATGTAATTGCGAGGGTCTATTATTAATTCCGACGGTCTCGATCGTCATCGTTCTATTTAGGAAAATTTTGCAAATTATACATTGGTTAAGCAGCATCACCCGCGCTCCAATCGTATAACGCTAGCAATGCATTCCTTAATCTTTCTTAGATCGGCTTTTTATAGCTCTAAATGTCCCCTCGACAATCCTTATGGTCAAAGTGTCATTTCTTATTTGAGTTCCCTAGGTTCACGTACCTTGTCTCGCGTTAGCCTTTCCCTTTTGGTCAGTTTACTCAAGATTGATCAAATTCGAGTGAGATACGACTGAAATACATCGTTAGATACATTCTCATTAATGAGTTTCGAAATGACGGAAAAAATCAGAATGTCACATCGACCATCGGCTATTTGATTTTTTTTAATAGCTGTATTAGACTTGTTTTTATTGTGCATCAGACATCTTTGTGGAATGTTTAGACTTATCATATTACGTCCTTATTATGGGCTAAAAGTTTTGCTAATTTAAATAAAGCTTAGTCTGTATGCTATATTATTTGTTTATCTCCCTTGTTGACGATAAAAAGGGGGAGAAGTTTCCTCTATCATTATTGCAGGATTACATGCACAAGTCAAGAACATACGCTCTGTACTCAAAGTAAAATTTCAGAATATCATTATTTGCAAACGACGACAATCGATGAAATTTTTTCGGTTTATCTTGGCATGCTCTAAACTGATATATATTTTTTACAAGCCCACACTCTTTCGTAAAGATTCACATGGCATAAAAGTTTACACCTTTGTGAAATCTTTTCTGAGTTTATATTCTATTCATAAATCTTTTTCCAAATATCCTTTTATTGAGGAAGTTTTGGCATCATAAAAAAGGAGTAGATTGTTAAGAAAACCTTCCTTCTGAATATTTTGATTTTGACAAAACTGTCCGTATTTAGAAAAAAAAATAATGCCTATGAATATCTTGCTGCAGGATGAACACGTGAATAAAAACTATATTATTCCAAACGTGTCATTCAGACTCAAGGCGCAGTCGTCATGTTTTTGCTTCCGAGATATTCAGAGTCTTTTATTTAGATGGGGGAAGATGTTGCCTCTGAAGACTCAATCTCTAGAAGACTTATGTATAAGATGATCATGGTTTCAGGATAAAACCGAGAATCGGAGAACCGAACGGCAGTTTCCGGTTCGGTTCTAGGTTCTGGTAAACTAGGATCCAGTTCTGGTTTTATGTTTTTAGGAACCGCAGGTTCCGATTTTATGTTTTTAGGAACCGCAGGTTCCGGTTCTAGTTCCCGGCTCTCAATGGAATCGAACTGGAATAGGAATCGGAACCTGAACTTGAAACCTAGTGTCAACTTTCTAGTTTCATCTCTCTTCGTCACTCTGTTCACTTTTTCCTCTCAATGCAGTATACTTGATTTTCAAATCTCAAACTCTTGCTTCATTGGCTTTCATCGTCTCTTGAGTCTCCTTTATTTCTTCACTCCTTGTTTACTGTCATTGCCATCAACCTTGAGAAGGCACAAGTGATGAGTTCCTTTGCGATGATTTTGCTAAAGAAAGGTTCAATCAAAAGAAAAGAGAACAAAACATCTCAATTTGCTTTTGGAAATCTAAAGGGGAGCTTGAGGTATCCGCAAAAATAAGTGACCACGATCAATTTAAGCCGTTGGGGAAAGAGAAAACTTTCTCTCCCTCTAACTCTATCGAGCCACTGAAGCTTCGAAATTCTAATGCACTCCTTACTTTCCCTGAGTTAAGTTCTTCTATCCTTCGCTTCCTCTGATGTTGGTCGTTTCGAAGGTTTTGATTTTGCTTTCGTGTCTTTACTCTTTCATTCAATTTGTTGTCGGTCCATGTCCTGTTTTTGTCGATGATTCATTTGAAAGGTGCGATTCTTGTGCAGAATGACGTGAATGATGTCAGTTGGTTGTGCTGGTGTTTCCGATGTTACGCTTGGTGCTTTACACTTGCGTCCAAGCTCCTTGTCCGAATTACATATCAACTGTTTGATAATATGTTTGAACTAAGTGTAGCTCGTTCTTTTGATAAATCTGACTGATTTGGCCCGAATGAAATGACTGGCGTTTTGGAGAGTTCTGGCCTTACTAACAATGCACTCAATTCGAATCCTCAAACTCAATTACCAAGTAAGTGAAGTTGGATAAACTGATTCGCCATAATCAAGTCATGTAGGACAAGATGATCTACCCTTTAGGAGTTCCTAGGCTGCCTCACCTGATTTTAATGATAAAATGGCTCTCGTTGTTACATGTTATTGTATTTTTTCGTAGGTTCTCGTGTAATGTTTGATCTACAAAAATTAGCTAGGATAAAAAGGAAAAACTAGTTGCCCTTGCAAAAAGAAATCACTGTAGATAGTAACAAAGATTATATATATTTTTTAGTAAGGATCAAAGATTATATTTTTTTTTTATAACCAAGGTATTCGAACCAGCTTGCGCGCACCTCGACTTTTCCTCGGGGGAGACTATCATAGCAACTCACCGTCATAGCCCCCACTTAAATCACAAGTGCTCATCTGGGAGATCAAACTTGGAATCAGTGCGCTTAACCATACAATCTCAAGTGCACCATAACCAACTCAACTATCCATGAGTGGGTAAGATTATATTTGATGTGATCTAATTATTTAATTTATTATTTCGTTTAATTTCAAGTGGTTAGATTTCATTTCTCAAGCAATTGAAAGTGAGGTTCGTGATAAGTTGTTTGCATGTGGTATTTCAATTGGCAATTTATGTTTGTTTCATCACATCATGATTTGTGATTAGAATAACTGACATACTGTATGTATGAAGGAATTTGTGTTTATGGGTTAGAAGAATGTCAAGGTCGAGTTTGTTTTGAAGGAATCTGTTCTTATGTGCTTATGGGTGAAAAACTATAATTTTTACTCTTCTTTGAATTTGAGAAAAATGGTGGGTACTAAATTTGTGTTTATATCTGTGACATTTTGATTTCCAGTCAATTTCAAACTCATTAATGAGAAAATGAATCTAGAGATGTATTTCAGTCATATCTCGCTCGAATATGATCAATTTGAGTAGACTGGCCAAAAGGGAAAGGCTAAAGCGAGACATGGTACATGGACTTAGGAAATTCGAATAAGAAGTGACGCTTTTGACCATAAGGATTGACGAGGATATATTTAGAACCACCAAGAGGTCGATCTAAGAACGATTAAGGATTTCTTTGCGAGTGTCATACGATTGGAGCGCAGCTGATGCCGCTTAACTAACATATGATTTGCAAAATTTTCCTAAATCGGACCGTGACGATCGAGACCATAGGGACTAGTGATAAACCCTCACAATTACATGACAACCAAAACCGCCACGAATTGACGAGCCCTAAATGTGATGAGAATCACAAGGTCGATACGCGTAAAATATGCAAAAGCCGCCCGTCGGTTCGGGATAGGTTGGAACCACGTCTGATAGAGGAAACCATCAAAAATGAGTCTTTAAAGATTTGAAATGGAGAATCAAGAATTCCAACGTTATTCAGACTGACCGTTGCCCTATCGAAGAGTTTTGGAGTGAGAAAAAAGACGTTTTGAACGTCGAGGGTAAAATTACCTTTTTGCCCCTCAAGCTTAGAACTTGCCCATGCATTTGAAGAAGGGCATTTTGGACATTAAACACACCCCAAGACCACCGAAAATTTGACAAATTTTTGGCCATTGGATCACCTTGGAAACACAAGTGGACAAGTGTCACTAGATGGGCAAAAGAGTGGTCAAATCCACTATTACAAACCTACCATTCAAAGCATTGACCAAGAGCCTTGAATATAATCTTCTCACTCTCTCTCCTCACTCACTTGACCGGCCATTTCCACCCCAAGTCACCGAACACTCTCCATCTTCTTCTCTCTTCTTTCTGTCGTCGAAGACAGATTCTGGAGCCGCCATTCGCCACCCACGACGCCACTTTTCGGCAATCGCCTAACCGCCGGCCGGCCACATCAACCTAGATATACGTCTCGACGACCTCCTCGAAGTGTAAGCGAGGCATTTGGACCACTAAGGAGCTCCGGCCAAGAATTTTCCCAAGAGCCGACAAAATCTGCTCCAACCTGAGGTAGGTCCGGTTTCTAACCCTTTTGAAGGCCGAAATGTTGGTTTTTTGAGATCAAATTTTGTGGATACCTAGTAGACATGTATATGAATGTGTGGTAAAAAGTTGGACTTGATTTGATAAATTTTTGATCTCGAATCAGTCTTGTGAACTTAGAACAGAAAACTGCTGGTAGTGACCTAGGGAGATCTGGCGACGTTCAACGGGTTTTCGGCGACCATTCGACCTCAAACTCACGGTGAGCCTCAGAAACCCTTAGATAGACGTGTTAAGAGGTAGGATGATGATTGAATGATAGATTTGGAGTTGAATTAGGACTGGTAGCTCACGGCATGCACAGAACCGAGAGGAACCGGTTTGGTTCTGTGCAAGGCCGAACCTGTTAGGGATTAGAATTGTTGATTTTAAGTCCCAAATTGATGCTTAAGACATGTTAAGATGATGAGAGTTATGTTATGGAGGATTATGGCTCATGGATTGAGAATTTGGACAAGGAAATTAATGAAATTGGTTGAAATTCTAGGTTGCGCGGTGAATTGAACTTTGGATCCGGTTGGCCGAGACTTTGAGGCTTGCAAGAAGGAAATTATCGTGGTATTAAAAGCAAGGTAAGGGAATTCTAAGATTAGGATAGGAAGATTGGACTCAATTGGCTGAGTCGAGGTTTAGTTTGATCGATTTATGAGATTTTCTAAGGGATAGCTCTTGATATATCCTAAGTGGTTATAAGAGGGTTATGTGTGCTATTGTTTGTATTTAAATCATTCGTCATGTGTGTGTGTCACTTAATTGCCTTGCATGCCATGAGTTCTTTGAATTGTGCTTGAATTGCACATGTCATCTTGTATGGAAATCAATTTGAAAATCATGGCATGAGTATGACATGGCGAGGCCCTGAGGCGTATGAGACGCAGGGCGGGAGATGGATACCCTGATGAGATATAATCACGGGGTGGAGTTGATGTTGTGTGGCGCCCTGATGCGATCTAATCGCGGGGTTGAGATGGCTATGGTCTTGATGCGAAGTAATCGCGGGACGGAGGTGTGAGGTGATGATATTGGCCTAGAAATTCATTGGAACCTGATGCATTTCCGCGGGTTGTCAATGACGGTCTGATGCGTTTATGCGGACCGAGCCTAATGCGATCTAATCGCGGGCTGGAGAATGAGGCAGGCAGGAAGAGGTGGTTGTTGTGAAATGGCTGGATGAGGTGTGCATAATCATTTGAGCATGACATGGTGTCATAGTTGCATGCTCATCATCTGTTTGTCACTATTTTTATTTGTATGTGCATGTATGATTGTGAGTTTGAAACTTTGGGTTAGGTAACTGTCTAAGTGGACGATCCGCCTGACCTAGGGTTAGGATTCGTTTACTGAGATGTGTATCTTACCCCGTTAGGGACCCTTATTTTTACAGATCCTAGGCCTTAGATTTGTGGCTCATACGTTTTGGAAACCCTAAGGAGATGACGGCATATTTTGTCGAGTTCCCGGATAGGCAGGGGAACATTTATGTGAAGAAATGCACGTTTGTATGGGTTGACGAGGTAGCCGGACTGGAAGCCTCATAGATTCGAGGCATGGTTTAAGAAAGTTGAGGATGAGCAGATTGGGCAGTTGAAGCCTCACGAGATACCTCAGGGAGCTATCCTTGCTTGGTGCCAGACTGCTGGAGAGCAGGAGTTGCCAGAGGGGTCTGTAGTTGGTTCTAGGAACTGGCTGGAGAAGACCCCGACGCTAGACTTCACTATGGAGGAGGATGAGGTCATCGTCCTGGAGGCGACCGAGGACGATCTTGCGGAGCCGTCTCATAAGGCGACCATGGGGGATTCTATCGAGGTTCCATCAGAGACCTTCTCCGAGTACGAGCCGACAGAGGATGCTGAGGATACCAAGGATTCCAGCAATTCATCTTAGGGGTTCAGTTTGTTGACCTGAGCTCTTTTGAGGCAACCCGACCCTGTCCTTTTGGATGTCATAAGGGACTCTTTTTGTGTACTACCCCGTCGCCCAGTTTGTTAGTGGATTGTAGTAGCCGGCATTTGTACAAACTATATGTTATGATGTATGACAGTTTTTATGCTATCCAGGTCCCACTTAACTTAAATTTTGTACGGGGATTTATTTGAGTACTGCTTCCGTATGCTTGATGTACATAAGTATTTTATCTCTCGACTTGTTCGTGGATCTTGGGACCACGAGAGATGTGTTGTTTGCTTGCAGGGATGTTCACGTGCTCTACGAGTTCGGGGCTTGACAATATCCAAAGAGCTTCGAGTCTCGAAAATTATATTTGGTGGTCCCGTATGGCTAATTGAACTGCCAAATAAGCGAAGGGGTGCATGTATTTCTTAGTGTAAGTTTATTGTTTAAATGTTTTTAGCGAAATTGGCAAGTTCTCGGGTACCCTGAAACCAAACCTTGGAACCTTTAGCAAGGTAGGTTTCAGGTTCCTGGGTATGAAGAGTGGGTTCCAGGTTCCAAAAAATAAGAAACACATTCTAGTAGGTAGGTTCCAAGCTCTAGGTGGAACCTATTCGGAACTTGGAATCGTTCACCCCTACCTATGTGACACGCTGACAAGGACTTTATTGAAACTCAGACTCACTATTCTAGTGTGCTCAGAATTAGAGAGTTTTTATTTTCTTAAGACTGGTTTTGAATAAAATTCAAATTATGTAATATATTTTATTTGAATTCTGAAGACTCGCGTTTGGCAAGTTTCTAATTTGGTTGTGTTATTTATGGAAGTCTGTAATGTTAAATTGACAAGATTATTTTCCAATCAGATCAGGAGAATATCTTCGATTGGATAATACCCTCCATGAATAAGGTTTGCTAAATATTTGAATTATCTCTACTTATGGAAACTAACAATTTAGTTGTATTGGCGACTGAATTTGAAGAATTCAGACTCAACTCCAACGGCTACTATATCTTCCTAAATACAGTCTCATTCAATCACGGTTGATGGCGTCCCATTATTGATTGAAGAGCAATCCTTTGAAGATCTATCCAACGGCTAGTTTGGAAGCAAAGGAGTATAAAAGAGAAATCCATGGTGTCTGGTAGACAGAGATCAAAACTTACAGTTCCAAAGTGTTTGAGTTGTTCACATTCACGTACTTGTTCTCGAGAGCTATAAGTCTTATCTTTGAGAGGTTCTATAGGAGTGATTAAGAGCGGTATCTCTTGTAACCTTTCAATGATTCATATAGTGAAATCTAGCCAATCGACTGTCAGTATGAGAGAGTGGACATAAACTTGCTAAAGTCAAACCACTATAAATTTTGCGTGCAATTATCTCTTACTCTAAACTCTCTTTACTATGTTTAGATCTCTGCACATTATTCTCTGAACATATATCGAAATTCTTTCAGTTTGTGTTTTGAAATGGTTTCAATTCCGCATTAAGTTTCAAAAACTGTTCAGAATCACCTATTCACCCTCTAGTTGATATTGCTTGATACAACCCTCTGTTATAATCATAAATAAAAAATGCCAACGTGCTAAAATTCCTCGTCCAAAATCCGCTATTTAATGCTTTGCAATAAGAAGTGCTTTGAGTCACTTTGGAATATGTAGATCTCGATGGACATGTTGTCGACTGCTTGTTCATTATTTTGCACCCGTTTTTGTCATCTTTACAAGTAATTAACTATTTCACTAAACTACAAGAAGCACTCTCGATGAAGCACAAATACTTCCTCAATCACGTTGGGGGACGATGGACGTTTAATAATGTGTGGATAATGCTAAACTTCCAAATTCGAATCACTTTAATTGGAGGTGGTGAACAAGGTAACTTGACGTCCCTACAAAGACATTTTCTTTGTAGACGGAAATAATTAATGGTATTGCTGCCAGAAGTTATATACCTTTTTCCAAGTCATTTTCAGTAAATAAAATGATAAGATCCAGACTATAAAACCTGCAATATTAGAGTCATTTGACTTACCAAATTTGTGGATTTTCATATATGTCGCATACTATGTGTGGATAATGCCAAAATATGCAAATTAAAAATAGTTTGATTGGAGGTAGTTAACATGGTAACTTGACAAAATATATATATATATATATATATATATATATATATTCCTGTAGAGGGAAATAATTAATCATATTGCTGCCAAAAGCTATATATACTTTCTAATCATTTCTAGTAAATATAATGACATGATCCAAATTATAAAACCTACCATCTTAGTCATCTGACTTACCAAATTTATGCATTTTCATATATTTCGTATACTATGTGTGGATAATGCTAAAGTATGCAAATTCAAAATACTTTGATTAGAGGTAGTTAACGCGACATCTTGAAATCCTGAAAAAGACATTTTCCTGTGAATGGAAATAATTGATCATGTTGCTGCCAAAAGTTATATACCCTTTTCAATCATTTCTAGTAAATAAAATGATAAGATCCAGACTACAAAACCTACCACATTACAGCTATTGAATTAACAAATTTATACGTTTCTATATAATCGTATACTATCAATCAGGTTGCACAAAGAAGAGTGTATAGTTAAACAACACACCTTTTTTCAAGATTATAAGCTGCAATAGCTCAGTTATTACAATATCAAACCACTTATTTCAGAGACATTGAACTTTCCTAAGAATCGGTCCAAGGAGGATCGTCGGAATAGTTGCTGTCTGAATAAGTTGTCCGGTCTGGTATGGCTTTGGATCTACATCTTGCCTAATTCTTCGAACCTTTTCTTCTGAATTTTTAGCTCCTCCAAGGAGAGCTGCTCGACCGGCACGTCCCACTGGCCTTTGATTGCACATTTTTCTGCCTCTTGTCGGAGTTCATCCCCACGCTTTATGGCATCTCTGGTTTTCATCTCCAATTCCAAGTTCTGCTCGGATAGCTCAAGTAATTTGGCCCCAGGTTCGTCTTAAGATTGCCTAAGAGCATGAGAATCCAATGTGCCACGATTTTCAACTCGGCCAGTCATCTTAAAATCACAAGAGCGATATTTCAATGCTGCCTTCTTCCAAGTGTTGTCCATTGTTTGTAATATATGAAAGATTGAGTCTGATTACAATCGCACTCGCATATAATTAAACCGACCCACGTCTGTTCTGTGATTGATTAATCAATATACGAAATCCTAAATTGTTGAAGTTTCCTATTTGATATGAACATTCAATCTTTCATCGCTTGTTTTATATTTCGTCACCCATTAGGACCATGCCCGGAAATTTTTTGTGACGATATCTTATTTTTCACTCCCAACTCTAGTTGATTACAAACTGAGTCAATGATGCGGGCACATCTGTTTCTCGTGGTCTTAGGCATTCTCAAGACGAAGGGCCAACCTGCCTGTGCTATCCGAACAGAATTCGGAATTGGAGGAGAAAATAAGAGCTGTAGGGAGGCGCGGGGTTGAACTCCGCCGAGTGGCAAAGAAATGTCCAATTAAAGGCTAGTGTAGGAGGTACTGGTCGAGTGGCTCTCCTTGGAGGAGCTAAAATTTCATAAGAGAAGGTTCAAAGAATTAAGCAAGGATGTTGATCGAATCCATTAGAGACCGGGAAACTGATCTAGATAGGATATACAAACTATCCATGACCAAGATGAAGTTTGGGCGAGATTAAGTGGAGGGCCAAACCAACTGATGTTGAAGAATCAGCCATGTCACTTCGAAATAGGCCAAACTTTCTCACAATGTTCTGAACCCAGCTCACGTGGCGCTTTATGAACCCACCAATAAGTGAAGAGATCTTGTCAACTTGTTGGTCCACATGCTTTGTGTTCTATGGCTTTTTTTTTTTTTTTGGTCTAATTGTTCTATGGCTTTTAGCACCTCATTATTTATCGGTATTACGTTAATTATCTGCGTTGTAAAATTGAATATGATCCGATAATAAATTATTGCCCTATGTGGCGAACGTCTAAGGCTTTATGTAATCCGTGTAATACCGTTGCCTTTGGTTATAAAAGGGCTAATGTCAACGTACTCTGTGGGTTCAACCAAAGTCTAAACCATAAAAATTTATAAAAATTCACAAAATTGCAAAAATAAACTTTGGACCCTTGGTCAAGCTTAAAGGCTACTTTTGAAATATATATATATATATATATATATATTGTATTTTCACTTTTTTCAATATTAGGAAAATACTTCAAAAATTGGGAAAAATAGCATCCGTGACCACAAATGTATAAAAAAAAAGTCAATATTTTTATTTTAATTCCCGTTTTATTTTGGCCATTTTAAATTTGAAAAATTAAATTTTGGGATCATAAGTCTCTTCATTGGGCATTGCCCCAAATTGAGCCAAAAATTACATTCCGAACCATTTTATTTGCTATTTTTGCTTCTAAGTTATGACAGTTGTATTCAATACCTCATATTTCATTTTAGTCCAATTTTTTAAGAAATTTCATGATTTAGGAAAAAAGGACCTAATTGCACTTTTATTTTTCAGTTTAGTCCTCGAATATCACTCTAAGTGCAATTAATAAAATTTTAGGGATGATAATGAAAATCCAACTGCACTACCCTATAGTTTTTATCATTATAAATCTATTGATAGGGTCGAATTGAATCAATTTTTCATTAAGGGATTGGATTTCTCATATTTCATTTTTTGGTCAAACCTAAAATTTGGGGATTTTACACAATTTCAAGCATATTTTTCACAAAAACCACATTTTTAGATAGAATACATGTCATAGAATCCAATTTTGGCATTAAACTTGGAAAAAATTGGATTTATGTCGGTCAATTTGGCAATTTTTTAGAGTCTGCGTAATTAAGTATATCTACTTTTCTGATGTGTGTCAATGTGAGGGCTCTGTTAAAATCGTAGACAGAAAATGCAACCGTGCCAAAGGCCTTGTCCAAAATTCACTATGATTGATAATGTTATCATTTTGTTCATAATTAGCACGAAGCAAGCACAAGAGGGCGATATAGGTAAGCTCAAGCTTAAGGAGGAAATTGATTTATGAGGGTTGCCCTTTGTGCTTGAGACCTTGTTAGCTCGACTAGCTTTAATGATGGGAGCGTACTCCAGGCTAATATGAAGCGCATGAATATAGGTTATGCCTTGAAATGAAAGACAATTTCGATTGCTGCAAAGCCTATTATAAGGTCTACTTTATTGTGTCCTTGATTAGCATTTCTAATGCTTTGCAATAAGGAAGTGCTTTGACCCACTTTGGAATATGTAGAACACGATGGACATGATGTCGACTGTTTGAGAATTATTTTGCATTCGTTTTTATCCTCTGTTAAGAAAAAATACTTCCTCAATCATCCTCTGGGACACTGGACGCTTGATACACGTGGGAATGACGCATAAGCATGCACAGTCAAATTACTTTAATTGGAAATCGTTAACATGGTAACTTAAGGCATTTTTATGTAGAGGCAAATAATTAATCATATTGCTGCCAAAAGTAATGATAAGCATCTAGACTACCAAACCTACCGGGTCTTACGCTCTCGCTTTTTACTTTTCCTTTTTTTATCGAAAGAAGAATACCATTCATTAACTAGGATAATAGTCGAGAGAGTTGCATTCAAACTCTCATGTTGTAATGCCCCGCGTCTCTTGGAGCTTGTCACATCCACCTCAAGCCAATAAATACTCATGAACCACTCAAGGCCTAGTATGAAATGAAATGAAATGCGCATACGAAAGGAGAGACATACACCTCCACACAAAAAGAAATAAAAAGGAAATTTGGAATGATTTAAAAGCACACCCATTTGTACGTAACACAAAATCGAGTTACAATAGACAGAAGGAAAGGACAAAAAGGTAAAGCCACACACCCGGGTAGGAAAAGGAGCTAAGGCCTAAGTTCAAAAGGTTAATACTTAGCCATCCCCAAGGTCTAACATCAAAATTTTTCCTAGTCCCTTTCTTGTTTAATCCCCATGTCCAACTACTCAGAAGAACCGCTTGATCCGTCACTTCCATCGTCCTCCTCATCCTCTAGGTTATAATCAAAAATTGTTTCGAATGGCACCTCCTTCAATATTTCCTCGAAATCCTCTTCAATTTTCGCCTCGTTGTTCTCGTCGGTGGCCTCATTCACATCGGCAGAGAGCCCAATGTAGCTCATGTACTCCTCAATAGGAGGAGACTTCGACTCTTCAGGGATATTTCTCGAACCTCCCACTGACGCTGGATTCTCCATTTCGATCTCCAATCGAGACGGATGACACCAGTTAGGAACCGCCTCCGAAGGAACATCTTTAGACAATAGAGGTCCCATCAAGTTACTATTACCCAGGAGACGGAACCATGCTTCAAAGCGGTGGAGCTGTAATTCCAGCTTTCTCTCGTCTACCCAAATGGTCGTGTGTTTCCTAACATACACAATACCTTTCCTTACAGGGAACACATCAAAAAGGGCGGTTGTCTCCTTCGGATAGCCCAGTCGGATCAACAGCATAGTTAAGGCTTGGGGTCTAAAAATGTGTCCCACTATGAGGTGAGATTTACATCTCAGAAAGTAAAACCTAAACATATACCTCAACACCAGTCTCCCTAGCCACACACAAATGCTACCAGATGCAAGCATTCATCGATGCAATGGCGCATGGCATCATCAAAATAGGCATATCAATAACCAAGCATGGATAAGAAACACAATCAACCGCACTCAACTTCAAGGTTTCAAGCCCAATGCACATGCAACATGTAATTCAATACGCAATTGTCATAGCTTTCACATCCACTCATCGTGTGGGCTATTAGCCACGATGTATTTCTCTAGTTCTCTGGCCAATTGATATTACCGGGGCCACAAGCCAATCAATATCATAATGATTTTTAGTCAATTGGTACCACTGGGGCCACGGGCCAATTGATACCTCTAGAGCTCATAACCAATTGTCATCTTAGGGCTCACAGCCACTCGATACCACCGGGGCCACTGGCCAATTGATATCGTCATTATCATTCACAGAACAAAATCAATTTTGGTTCAATCCACACAAACAAATCGTAACTCAATCTTAGCTCTCAATTTCTCACAAAATAAACTGGCTAACATCTCAATCCGAGTGTTGAGAAAGCTCACCAAAATTTGTGAAGAGAAATAACACTCTGAAGCCCTTCAACAGTTCGGTTTCCTCTTGGTACTCGACGTTCGGTTTTCTGCTCATTAGAAATCACTCAAAATCAGCCATGAAAACCTATTACAAAACCACCAAACTTGTGACCACAAACCATCCAACTTGAGTACTATGTGTTATAGAGATCCCACATAAAGAACGAAGCCATTTGAAGTCTCTAAGAGGGAGAACAAAAGCCTTACCCTAGCTCGCTCAGATTCTGTCTGGTTTTGGTCTCGAGGCTGATCAGGAAAAATCACTCCACGAAAATTCGAGCTACCACTTGAAACTTATTAAGGACAAGTTGGGCTAGCTTGTGGTGGTCGGAACTCGGCAAGACGACGATTGGAGGTGGCCGACGAGAGGAGGGAATGGCAGGGCAGAAACGTGTCGGTTGGGGCAGTTTTCGGTGGAGAGAAAATGGAGAGGAAAATGAAAGGGGAAATGGGGGAGGGGTATACACTACTGAAGATGGTCCATAATAGAGTGTTTCACATATATAATTGGGATTAAACTTGACAAGATTGATTTGAGAAAGCAAAAAGCTCTCAATGAATGACACTTTCCATATGCCAATAATGGCTTTGACCTTCTTTGACTCCATCCTCACTATTTTCGGCAGTCATAGAGAGGAGTGGGAATTGACCATTTCGTCCTTCTGAAATATTAAGGCAAGGGCAAATAGTCAAGGGGTAAAATGATAATTTTGCACTTTCAGTCCGAAACTTCATTTTTCCAATTCGAAATTACCATTGGTGAGACAACGTCAATTCCTTATCTAATATTGGAATTCTCTATTTCCAATTGTCAATTTTGAGCTTCCATTTTGTGATCAATCGTCCGTCGAACGTATCTTCAGTTTATTTCGAACTAACAGATGGCTTTTGTAGATGTTACGCGTATCGACTTTGTGATTCTCATCACACTTAGGACGACTCAAGTTACGATAGCTTTGGTTGTCATGTAATTGTGAGGATTCATCGCTAGTTTCGACGGCCTTGATCGTCATAGCTCAATTTAGAAAAATTTACAAATTATACATTGGTTAAGCGGCGTCACCCGCACTCCAATCGTATAACGCTAGTAATGGATTCCTTAATCGTTATCTGATCAGCCTTTATTGGTTCCAAATGTTCCCTAGACAATCCTTATGGTCAAAGCGTCATTTCCTTTTTCGAGTTTCCTAGGTCCATGTATCTTGTCATGCGTTAGCCTTTCCCTTTTCATCAGTTTACTCAAGATTGATTAGATCAGAGCAAGACTGTGACATTTTGATTTCCAGTCGATTTCAGGCTCAGTAATGAGAAGTGTGTATCTGGAGATGTATGTCAGTCGTATCCCGCTCGAACCTGATCAATTCGAGTAGGCTGACAAGAAGGTAAAGGGTAATGGGAGACAAGGTACATGGACTTGGGGAACTCAGATAGGAAATGACGCTTTGACTATAAGGATTGTCGAGGGGTATTTAGAGCCACAAAAAGGCCGATCCAAGAACGATTAAGGAATGCCTTGCGAGTGTCATACAATTGGAGCGCGGGTGATGCCGCTTAGCTAACGTATGATTTGCAAAATTTTCCTAAATTGGACGGTGAAGATCGAGACCTTAGAAGCTAGTGGTAGACCCTCACAATTACATGACAACCAAAGCCACCACAAATTGACGAGCCCTAAACGTGATATGAATCATGGGGTTGATACGCGTAATGTCTGCGAAAGCCGCCCGTCGATTCGGGATAGGCTAGAACCACATCTGATAGAGAAAACTATCAAAAATGAGCCTCGAAAGATTTGAAATGGAAAATCAAGAATTCCAACGTTATTCGGATTGGCCATCGCCCTATCGAAGATTTCTAGAGCGAGAAAAACGACGTTCTGAATGTCAAGGGTAAAATGACCATTTTGCCCCTCAAGCTTAAGACTTTACCCTTGCAATTGGATAAGGGTAAATTGGACTTTTAACCCCCCCAAGCTGCCAAACATTGAAGAGAAAAAGGAGTCATTGGATCTCCTTGGCAAGAACAATGGACAAGTGTCAAGCATCCAAAGGTAGAAGATCAATTCATCAATTAATGCCCACCTACCAATCACCTCAATTAATCAATTTTTTGGAGATAACCTGCTCTCTCTTTCCTCTCTCTCCCACTCTTCATTCGGCCATTTTTCTCCCCCAAAGAACCAACCAATCTTCTTATTCTTCTTCTTCTGATTCTGCCGCTCGCCGACCACCTCAGACGCCACCGTTTGGTCCGTACGATCAGTACCTCTGGCCACCAGCTACCACCAGCCGACCACCACAGCATAGATCCACCTCTTGCCGACATCCTCCAACTTGAATCAAGTCATTTGGAGCTCTGTGTAATTCGAAGCAAGCATTCTCCCACAGGCCGACAGAATTGGAGCCAACCTGAGGTAGGTCTGTTCCTTAGTCCATTTGAAGGTCGAATTCTTGGATTTTAAAGCTCAAATTTGATGGAGATCAAGTAGACATGTGTAGAAATCTGTGGTAAAAATTAGGGATTTGTTTGATAAGTTTTTTACCATGAACCACCCATATATATCTTGCCCAGAATCTGCTGGTATTTTGGATCTTGGACAACCGGCGAATTTCCGACGACTTTCCGACATTCACGTGACTTGAACCTCACGGTGAGCACTCTAAACCCTTAGATAAACATTATAAGAGGTAAAAGGGTGTATAATTGATGGATTTGAGATAGATTAGGACCGGTTTGACCCGGCAAAAATAGAATAGAATGGAACCGGTTCAATGTCGGGCCAAACCGAACATGTGGAGGGCTGAATAGGCTAGAATTGTATTGTAATCTGGTGTGTATGATGTGTCATGGTGATGAGGAGTATGTTATGGGTGATTTGGATGGATGAATTGGGGAATTGGACTTAGAATTTTGACAAATCGATTGGTTAACCTAGGTTGCACGACAAATCGGCTTTGGACTTAGGTTGACTGAATCCTAGGAGGCTTGAGGAGGAGTAATTTGTGTCGTTAAGCAGAGGTAAGAAATTCCTAACCTTATAGGAAGATTGGACTCGATTGGATGAGTCGAGGCTTGATTGGTTTGATTCTTAAGAGATTTTCAATAGGGATGGCCTATATTATGTCCTAAGGTGTTATTGGATAAATGTATGCGACGTTGTCTATGCTTGAGTGATTGCCATGTTTGTATGCCATTTGATTTACCTGCATGCCACATAATCTATGAAATGTGTTTGAATTGGCACTTGCCACTGAGTGTGCCATTGAATTAAAAGTCAAGCATAGGTCCTGATTGTGGTATAAGCATAACATGGCAAGGTCCTGAGACGTGTGAGACACGGGGCGAAAGGTTGTGACCCTAATGCGACGAGGTCGCAGAGTGAAGTATGATTAGATGGCGCCCTGATGCTACGAAGTCGCGGGGTTGAAATAACCACAGTCCTGATGCGATCTAATCGCGGGACAGAGTATGAGCTTATAAACCTTGCTTGGAATTGAACCGGGACCTGATTCGTTTACGCGGGTCACCGATGGCGATCTGATGCGTTTATGCGGGCCGAGCCTGATGCGATCTAATCGTGGGCTAGAGAATGAGGCAAGCAAGAGTTGACGGATGTGGCGAAAAGGCAGGCCGAGTATACATTTGCACATGAGTGTGGCACAAGATCATAAATGCATGCTTGTCTTCTGTATGTTGTTGTGTATTGAATTGCGATTGTTATGCCTGCGCATGTTCATAAGTTGGATCTGAAGAGTAACGCGACTGCTTGAGTGGACAGTTAGCCTAACCTAGGGTTAGGACCCACCTTACTGAGATTTATATCTCACCCTAGTGGGGGCTTACATTTTATAGGTTCCAGGCAAAGGTGGCACAAGCTTGCCAAGGATTGGCGTCTGAAGAGATAGTTGATCAATTGCATTGGAACGGAATTGTCAATTGTGGATATTGAGATTGTACTTTGGATATCGAATTGGGGAATGATCTTTTAGTAATTAGTTAAGGTGATTTTGATGTACCTTTGTGTCCTAAGTCATCATATGTTGTTGTATTTATATAATTGAAGAAGGCATCGCTTCCGCATGCATTCGATTAAAGGAGTTGTATGTTATTGGCCGTTGGATCCTGGAGTATTCTTAAATGAACGGCATGGATAGGGATGTTCACGTGCTCGCCGAGTTCGGGGCGTGACATCCCCGTTCAATTTGGTATCAGAGCAAGGTCAACTCGATCCAATGTGATTGAGACTTAGAGTGATAAGGAGCGATGACTTGAGGACAATTGGATATTAAGGTCTATAGGACTAGGCATAGATTGTTGAGTCTCGAGGATGTAGGTTTGAATTTGTGCGCACTTGAATGGTCCTAGAATTGACTTTAATGGATGATCTTGAGTTAGATGGTGATTAAAGTCAAGTGGAAGCAAGCTATGATTGGAGAGTCATGAGCATGGACTTTGAGGTAGTAATTATGCTTGGGGATAATAGGAAATTGCTTATGAATGAAGGGTCAATTGAGGTGTATGGTTGCGATCTTGATTTGTCCAGGACCCAACTTGAGGAGTACTAATTATAAGGAGACGACTGATATTAGTGGATTCAGACTTGAATTGCATAATATTTTGATGGTTTAGCTATCGATTGCCATTGTCAGCCTTGGATGATATGAGTTGAGATGAACATGAGAAGTACCTAAATCGAAAATCAGTTGTGATTGGATGCATGAGGAGTTGATTTGAATGTTGACAGGACTTGAGATATAGGGTTGAATATAGGCAATTGATTTGTGAGATGTGACGATCATTGGTGGAATTAGAACTCCTGAATAGATAGGAATTGATCTGAAGGCGCTTTTGTTATGACCAATGGTAAGGATGGTCATGTTGTGCTTATGTTGGTGGCTTTGAAATGAAAAGTCGATAAGGGTGCATGCAGCGACTTATCGCTGTTGGACTTAATAAACCGTCGCTTGGTATGGGACAAGTTGATGGTATACCTACAAACTGTGATGAAACATTGTATGGGACATGTGGAGCAGGGCTTTCTCCATAGATGTATGGCTTGGAACAACCTACATCGGCCAGGTCTGATGAGGGCGGGGAGTGATCGCCAGGACATAGTGGTCCGGACAAGGAGCGGCTCCTAGCAGGCTTCTAAGATGGCAAGGGCAGGAATGACCCAAGTCATAACTTGAAAGGGGAAGCCTAGGTATCAGGTTGAGTCCAATTGTGGATAAGGAATGTATAACACGGGATTGATTCTCATCAAGGATGATTGAAAGTGGCATGACCTGTGTAATGGTGCCTATGAGAGGCATATTTAAAAGTTTTGTGCTTGGCGGTGAATGCCCTTGAAAAAAGAAAAGTGAAGGTTGTGATGGGCCTGTTAGGCATGTTTGATGAATAGCCTTGTGTGATTAGCTTGGCCAAGATATAATTGAGGAGTTAGATGACGTATGGGTTTGTACCCTTAGAACCGAGGCGTGTTGAGATGAGATAGTCTGTTATGACTATGCTAGAGAGGCGGATGCCTTTAGGCCTAGAATATGACCTTTTGACCTAGTGAATCGCTGTCTTGAGTGATTGATTGACTATTGCCTAGTTGAGGCTGGCCTAGTAATGGCCGTGAGTTGAGAAATTGCATCGTTGAGGCTGGTTGGAGGAAGGATTATAGACCAATGATGATTTGAGATCCTTGAATATTAGGCAATTAATTGGGAACTGTTTGAGAACCATTAGAGAATTGTTTGGGAATCACTGATGGATGGTGAAAAATATTGAGATGAGCAGCTTGAGGTTGATAGACTTGAGTAGACGACTTGAGTCTTGGATTCCTAGAGGGAATCATAGTGGATCCAGTGACATGAGAACTTGATAAGGCTAAAGGACCAAGATATAGTCGCTAGATTAGCACTTGACTTGCGTATGTGAGATACGAAAAGATTCAAGGACTAAGATGGATCATGAGAACTTAATGAGGTTGAACGACCAAGGTGTGGTCGTAGAAGAGCGTTGGGATCAAGGATATGTGATATGGAAGATCCGAGAATTGATATGAGTCATGAGAATTGAGTAAATGTGGGCGATTTGAGTACGAGTACTAAAAGAGAATATTGCTCGATCGGTTGATCGTACGAGACCTAAGAGCTAAATGGGTCGTGAGGACTTTAAATGGAAATGAGAAAATTATGGATTAAGCGAGCTCGGAGAGAAGCTGCCATGATTTTCTAAATCACTGTGGTGATAAATGCTTGTACTGAAGAGTTAAGTGACGGAAGTTACAAGAAAAGAACTCGGAGTAAGTCTTTTTGAGATTGAATGTGTGGGTAGGATCACGAGAGTTTGGAAAAAGCTTGTAAGATTATGTATAGAGCTAAACTTGATTGAGCCAGGCCGAGGGATGAGGTTCGAAATTTTCTCCCTATGGATTGAGGATTTTGTGAGAAAACCTTAGAGGTTTGGGTGCCCTAAAGAAGGAAAGTGACCTTGGCAGTACTAGCCCTAAGAGGCTATTGAGGATTGATGAAGGGTCATTAGAGGAAGGATTTCCTCGAAGGTATGAGACCTGCCTAGACTATCTTTGTTGAGTGTTTGATGGAAGGTATCATCCTGAGATTGCTTGAGAACAAGGATTGTTTGAATCCTGATACTATTGTAAAGATCATAGGATGATCGACTAGTATGAGACAGAGTCCTCAAGGTCATTTCGACATATGGTCAGAGTGGTCAAGGACCCTGGAACAAGATGAGTAAGTTCCTGAGTGGATTGGAACTTGAGAACCATGTGGCTGATTGTTTTTCCTAATTTTGAGAAATGCTGACAGGAATCAACTAAAGAGGAGAATGATTGAAAGACGTATGAATAAGAGAACTCCTGGTCATGGATTACGAGCAAAGATATATTCATTATGAATATGGAGCGTGCTTACGAGAAATGATTGATTACCTTGGCGTAAAGCATATAGTGGAAAGTGAGTAGCAAGTCTTTTCTGTTATGGATGAGATCGAAGAAGAATTGGCATGCTAGATTGCCTGAAGTTAATGACTTCCTGGGATCTGTTGATTGGATTGAAACCATAAGAAATGCAGTCATGAGTTGTTGTTCCCTAAAGAATAGGACAATGATCTTAAAGGGCGATTGGACCATGAATTGGTCATTGACGAAAGGAAAAGTAAACGGACTTGATAGTCCTGACTGGTTATGATTCCAGTGAATGATTTAGTAAGCGAAAGGAACGCTTGAAAAACACTTGCAAAGTGAATTGAGGTAATCGAACTGACCACTCGACAAGTGAACGGTTGAGACCCAAGGACGAACAGACATCGTCACTAGAGGTGACTGAGTTATGGGAAAGAGAATGTGAAAGCACGGTGATATTTGAATCTTAGAGTAAAGGTGTCGCCATTGGCGCAAACTCCAAGATTGTCGTCCTATGAAATGGGAAGGACAGGGTGAATTTGAAGTGAGAAAATGCCACAGAGTTGTGTAGTTTCTTCCTTAAGGTAAGAGACCCTATTATAAAAGGAAGGAAAACTTTAAATTGTCTTAGTATGATGATCGAGCGTCGGTACTAAGAAAGAAGACGCAGAACTTGAGTAACTCCTGGAAGTGAAATCGGAGAGACAGTATTGGAGACAATGTTGAATTCTAGGATGATGTCGATGTTCAGTGGAACGAACAGAATTGGATAAGGTCACCTTAGCGAGTATGAAACTCAGAGACTAGCACTAATGCTTCTCGAGGAGAAGAGTGACAAGGATAAACGAAATGTCGTGTGATCCTAGAGGAGACTTGTGATGACAGAGAGTCAAGGTCTGAGCTCTCAAGTGAGAAGTGCGAGGAATAGTTGGAAGATTCGACACTTAGTAGAAAGAAGTTGATATCAGTTGAATTAAGTACCCAAGGAATGATTGAGTTAGTCGTTACCGTCTTGAGAGACGATGGTTGAACTCATGTAAGGAGCCATGAGAAATATGGACAGTCCTTGAGAGTGTCGTATGGGCCTTGAGGAAATGTCTATTACATGCTAAATGTGAAGAGCGCAAGTCGTAGACAAGATGAAGTAAGATTCACGCATTGAAATAAATGGTAAATCCTTTGAGGATAGGGATGAGTGATGAATCAACTATAATCAATGCGAGTTCCGGGAAGTTAAGATTTACTAAGATTGGTGAATTGTTGCAGAATGACCATTGGGAGATTCCCTACAAAAGCTATTCCATTAGCGAGATGGATTAAGGACGAGGGGTAACGCGAATAGGTGAATGAACATGAAAAGAGTTTCCGAGGACTCGAGTTAGGCCGATGAAATGGGTTAATACAAGATATAATGTGAAGGGAGGAATAGACGTGAATTGCGCTTTCGAAGACTAGAGTCGAATGGATGCCTAAGCCGATAGTGGCGTTCCTGCCCGGATTCAAAAGAGTTGGTAGAGTCTTATTGATGTGATGTGGAAAGGAAACTTGAGGAGTAACAAGACGATTTGAAAGGGGGATTGCATGTATGCCATAGTAGTAAAGCTACGTGAATTGGCATGCTCAGAGCATGATTGGAACGGGTTCGTGAATGTCCTCGTGATAAAGTTGGGAGATATTGTTTGAGTAAAAGAACATTGCAAGGCTACACCTACTACTAGAGTATAAGGTAGCAGTCTCCCAAGGAGAATTGAATAAGAGGCAACGTGGATATATAGAGTTGTTGTGGTTATGAGAGCATTGCTTAAATGAAGAAAAGACCTCGAGAATTGTGTGAACTAAAGGAGGTTAAGGGTATAGATTGCTCAAAGGAATTGAAGGCGAGGCATGTGAATCAAAGTGACCGCCCAAGTGTTATTATAGCATTGTTCATATCGCTAAGGAAGGGTGAACTGTTTAACGGATGTTTACAAGTGAGAGTTGAACATTGAGAAAGGGGCGATGGAGGGACAAATCTTCCCTCAAGTTGGGAGTTCGTTAATGGACTAATGTGATGGCTATTGAAAATTTCTAGCCTGAGAGCCTGAAGGAGATTAAGGTGTACCGTGATTAAACGCCGATGCTGGAGGGATTATAGAAATGGATGGAACCTTGAGGTCAAGGACGGAAGTACGAGTCCGACATTGAAGAGAAACTAAAGGAGGTGACCTCGTTGAAATTCAAAGGGAAAATTATGGTGTTTCTTGGGGATGGCACAAAGATGTGCCAAGATACATATATATATCGATGATAAGGGTGAGAGTTGAAAGTTGTCTATCTTGTAGTCGAGCACTAGGGGTGCAGATGGAAGGGAAGGATATGGCCATGAAAGTTGAAAGACCACTTTGATCCAAGGAAATTTCGGGTGGAGTCGAGAATAGATTACTACGGAAGTAATCATATGAATGTTAAGGAGTCGAAAGGACTATAAGTCGATTAGATTGATGGATGGCAAATTGATAAAGCCCTGGAATCTCTGTTGGCGCGAAAGGAAGCTCGAAAGGAGAGATACCCTAGAATCTCTGTTTACGCGGACCGAGCCTAATGTGATCTAATCGCGAGCTAGAGAATGAAGCAGGCAAGAGTTGACGGATGTGGCGAAAAGGCAAGCCGAGTATACATTTGCACATGAGTTTGGCACGAGATCATAAATGCATGCCTGTCTTATATATGTTGTTGTGTATTGAATTGCGATTGTTATGCCTGCGCGTGTTCAAAAGTTGGAGCTGAAGAGTAACGCGACTACCTGAGTGGACGGTCGGCATAACCTAGGATGCGACGAGACTCCTATGTCCCCAAGGGATTGGATGGAGTAGAAGGTTGTGAATTTCGAGGACGAAATTTCTTTAAGGGGGAAAAGTTGTGACATTCTGATTTTCAGTCAATTTCAGGCTCAGTAAGGAAAAGTATGTATCTAGAGATGGATTTCAGTCATAGTTCGATCGAACCTGATCAATTCGAGTAGACTGACCAAAAGGGAAAGGCTAACGCGAGACGAGGTACGTAGACTTGGGAACTCGGATAGGAAATGGCGCTTTGACCATAAGAATTGTCGAGGGGATATTTAGAGCCACAAAAAGGCCGATCCAAGAACGATTAAGGGATACCTTGCGAGTGTCATACGAGTGGAGCGCGGGTGATGCCGCTTAACCAACGTATGATTTGCAAAATTTTCCTAAATCGGACGGTGAAGATCGAGACCTTAGCAGCTAGTGATAGATCCTCACAATTACATGACAACCAAAGCCACTACAAATTGGCGAGCCCCAAACTTGATATGAATCACGGGGTCGATACGCGTAATGTCTGTGAAAGCCGCCCATCGATTCAGGATAGGTTGGAACCACGTCTAATAGAGAAAACTATCAGAAACGAGCCTTGAAAGATTTGAATGAAAAATCAAGAATTTCAACGTTATTCGGATTGGACGTCGCCCAATCGAAGGTTTCCGGAATGAGAAAAACGACGTTCTGAACGTCGGGGGTAAAATGACCGTTTTACCCCTCAAGCTTAGAACTTTGTTATTATAATTGAAGAAGGGCAAAATAGGCATTACACCCCCTATGGCTGCCGAACACAAGGAAGAGAGAGTGGCCATTGGATCTTCATGGAAACTAGCAATGCCAAGTGTCAAAGATCCAATCAAGGATAGTCACCTCACCTTTTCATCCACCTACTAATCAACTCATTTGACCACAATTATTGAATATAACCAATTTTTTTTCTCTCTTTCTCCACACCCTCATTCGGCCAGACCATCTTCCCCAACCACCGAAAATCCTCTTCTTCCTCCTCCTTCCTTCTGTCGCCTGGCGACTAGAATTTGGGTCACTGTTCGCCAGCCACCACGGCCACTTCCGGCAATCTTTTGACTTTCAGCTGGCCACACCAACAAAGATCTATGTCCTTCCGACCCCCTCGAAGTGGAATCGGAGCATTTGGAGCACCGAGGAGACCGAAACAAGGATTCTCCCGAGAGTCGACGGAAACTGCTCCAATCTGAGGTAGGTCCGGTTCTCAGTACCTTTTGCGGTCGAAATGTTCGAATCTTTGGCCCAAATTTTGTGAAGATCAAGCTGAAACGTGTAGAAATCTGTGGTAAAAGTTTGGGCTTAATTTGATAAGTTTTTGACCACGAATTGACCTTGTACATTTCACCTAGAAACTGATTTGGAAGGAAACCGGCGATCAGTTTTGGAGCCTCTGTTCGATGCCCACGAGGATCACTTCCGGCCACCATCTGTTGTCAGTCAACCACCACAAAAAAACTCTAATTCTTACCGAACTCCTCCAACAAGAATTGCGGCGTTTGGAGCACCGAGGCGTTCTGGATAGAAGTTTTCCCAAAAGCCGATGGAATCGGAACTCACCCGAGGTAGGTCCGGTTCGTACCCCTTTAATCAGTCGAAATCTTAGAGTTTTGAGATTAAATTTTGTGGAGACTTAGTACAGATGTAGATTAATCTGTGGTAAAAATTTGGGCTTGAATTGATAAATTTTTTACCTCGAATCGATCTTGTGAAATTGGAGCAGAAAACTACCAGTTTTGACCAAGGAAGAATCCGGTGACTTCAAACCGGCAACCAATCAAGCTCAAATCTTCAGTGAGCCTCTTGGACCCTTAGATAATCATGTTAAGAGATGGTATAGTATTTAAATGATGGATTTAGAGATGAATTAAGGCTGGTAGCTCACGGCATGCACAGAACCGTGAGGAACCGATTTGGTTCTGTGCATGGCCGAACCTTAGAGGGCTGTGATTGTTGAATTGAGCTCCAAATTGATGATTAAAGCATGTTATAATAATGAGGATAATGCTATGGAGGCTTGGGGTTCATGGATGGTTGAATTGGATTGGAAATTGATGTAATTGGTTGGATTTGATTAGGTTGCACATTGAGTTCGGTCTGGGACAATTGGGGGCCGAAACTTTGGAGGCTCAAGAGGTGTAAATTGAGTTGCCAAATTCAAGGTAAGGAAATTCCTAACCCTATGTTAAGACGATTGGACTCGATTGGGTAAGTCGAGGGTCGATCAGAGTGAATTTTGAGAAATTGCCAAATGAGATAGTTGAGATATGTCCTAAGACGTTATAGAACGATGGTATGACATAGCCTATGTTTGAGATGCTTGTCTTGTTTGTGCACCATTTGAATTGCTTGTCATGTTTGGATATCAAATGGTTTGCTTGCATGCCACGTGTTTGTGAATTTCGTTTGAATTGGCATTTGTCACTGAGAGTGCCATTGAATTGAAAGTCAAAGCATAAATCCTGATTATGGCATGAGCATAGCATGGAATGACCCTGAGATGTGTGAGACGCGGGGCGGAAGGTTGAGACCCTCATGCGACGAGGTTGCGAGGTGAAGAATGACAAGATGGCGCCCTGATGCGACAAAGTCGTGGGGCTGAGATAGCCACAGTCTTGATGCGATCTAATCGCGGGACAAAGTATGAGCTCATAAACCTTACCTAGAAATGGACCGGGACTTGATGTGTTTACGCGGGTCATCGATAATGGTCTGATGCGTTTACGCGGGCCGAGCCTGATGCGATCTAATCACGGGCTAGAGAATGAGGCACGCCAGAGTTGATGGATGTGGCGAAAAGGCAGGCCGAGTATATATATGCACATGAGTGTAGCACGAGATCATAAATGCATGCCTGTCTTCTGTGTGTTGTTGTGTATTGAATTGTGATTGTTATGCCCGCGCGTATTCATAAGTTGGATCTGAAGAGTGACGGGACTGCCTGAGTGGACGGTTGACCTAATCTAGGGTTAGGACCCACCTTACTGAGATTGATATCTCACCCTAGTGGGGCTTACATAGGTTCCAGGCGAAGGTGGCACAAGCTTGCCAAGGATTGGCGTCTGAAAAGATAGTTGATCAATTGCATTAGAATGGAATTGTCAATTGTGGATATTGAGGTTGTACTTCGGATATTGAATTGAGGAATGATCTTTTAGTGATTAGTTAAGGTGATTTTGATGTACTCTTGTGTCCTAAGTCATCGTATATTGTTGTATTTATATAATTAAAGAAGGCATCGCTTCTGCATGCATTCGGTTAAAGGAGTTGTATGTTGTTGGCCGTTGGATCCTGGAGCGTTAATGAATGAACGGCATGGACAAGGATGTTCGCATGCTCTCCAAGTTCGGGGCGTGACATCCCCGTTTGATTTGGTATCAGAGCCAAGTTCAGCTCAATCCAAGGTGATTGAGATCTAGAGTGATAAGAAGCGATAACTTGAGGACAGTTAGATATTGAGGTCTATAGGACTAGGCCTGGATTGTGAGTCTCAAGGACATAGGCTGAATTTGTGTGCACTTGAATGGTCCTAGAGTTGACTTTAATGGATGATCTTGAGTTTGATGGTGATTAAAGTTCAAGTGGAAGAAAGCTGTGATTGGAGGGTCATGAGCATGAACTTTGAGGTAGTAATTATGCTTGAGGATGATAGGAAATTGTTTATGAATGAAGGGTCAATTGAGGTGTATGGTTGCGATCTCGATTTGTCGATGACCCAACTTGAGGAGTACGAATTATAAAGAGACGACTGAAATTAGTGGATTCAGGCTTGAATTGCATGAGATTTTGATGGTTTTAGTTGTCGATTGCTATTGGCAATGTTGGATGATATGAGTTGAGATGAATACGAGGAGTACCTGAATCGAAGATCAGTGGTGATCGGCTACATAAGGAGTTGATTTGAATGTTGACTGGACTTGAGGTATAGGATTGAATATAGGCAATTGATATGTGAGATGTGACGATCATTGGTGGAATTAGAATTCCTGAATGAATAGGGATTGATCTGAAGGTATTTTTGTTATGACTAGTGGTGAGGACGGTCATGCTGTGCTTATGTTGGTGGCTTTGAAATGAAAGTCAATGAGGGTGCATGCAGCGACTTATCGCTGTTAGACATAATAAACCGTCGCTTGGTATTGGACAAGTTGATGGGATACCTACAAACTGTAATGAAACATGGTATGGGACATGTGGAACGGGACTTTCTCAGTAAATGTATGGCTTAGGATAACCTGCAACGGCCAGGTCTGATGAGGACAGGGAGTGATCGCCAGGACAGAGAGGTCCGAACAAGGAGCGGCTCCTGGCAGGCCTCTAAGATGGCAGAGGCAGGAATGACCCAAGTCATAACTTGAAAGGGGAAGCCTAGGTATCAAGTTGAGTCCAATTGTGGATAAGGAATGGGCGGCACGGATTGATTCTCATCGAGGATGATTGAAAGTGGCATGACCTGTGTGATGGTGCCTGTGAGAAGCATGGTTAAAGGCTTTTGTGCATGGTAGTGGATGCCTTTGGAAAAAAAAGAAAAAAAGAAAAAGTGATGGTTGTGATGAGCTTGTTAGACATGTTTGATGATTAGCCTCGTCTGATTGGCTTGGCCAAGATATAACTAAGGAGTTGGATGACGTATGGGTTTATACCCTTGGAACCGAGGCGTGTTGAGATGAAATAGTTTGTTGTGACTATGCTAGAGAGGCGGATGACTTTAGGCCTAGAATATGAGCTTTTGACCCAGTGAATCGTTGTCTTGAGTGATTGATTGACTATTACCTAGTTGAGGCTGGCCTAGTAATGGCCATTAGTTGAGGAGATTGCCTCGTTGAGGATGGTTTGAGGAAGGATTATAGACCAAGGATGATTTGAGATCCTTGAATATTCGGCAATTAATCGGGAATTGCTTGAGAACCATTAGAGAGATGATTGATAGTGAAAGAAATTGAGATGAACAGCCCGAGATTGGTGGACTTGAGTAGATAATAAAGTCTTGGATTCCTGGAGGGAATCATAGTGGCTCAAGTGACATGAGAACTTGATAAGACTGAAGGACCAAGTTATGGTTGTTAGAGTAGCACTTGGCTTGCATAAGTGAGATACGAAAAGATCCAAGGACTAAGATGGATCATGAGAATTTAATGAGGTTGAACGACCAAGGTGTGGTCGTAGAAAAGCGTTGGGCTCGAGGATACGTGGTATGATAAGATCCAAGAATTGAGATGGATCATGAAATTGAGTAACTATGGGTGATTTGAGTAACGAGTACTAAAAGTGGATATGGCTCGATCGGTTGATCGTACGAGACCTAAGAGTTGAATGAGTCGTGAGGACTTTAAATGGAAATGGGAAAAATTGCTGATTAAGCAAGCTCGGAGAGGAGCTACCATGATTCTCTAAATCACTGTGGTGGTGAATGCTTGTGCTGAAGGATTAAGTGACGGAAGTCACGAGAAAAGAACTCGGAGTAAGTCTTTTCGAGATTGAATGTGTAGGTAGGATCACGAAAGTTTGGAAAAGCCTGTAAGATTATGTATAAGGCTGAAATTGATTGAGCCAGGCCGAAGGATGAGGTTCGAAATTGTCTCCCCTTGGATGGAGGATTTTATGAGAAAACCTCAGAGGTTTGGGTGCCCTAAAGAAGGAAAGTGACCCTGGCAATTCTAGCCCTACGAGGCTATTAAGGATTGGCGAAATGTCACTAAAGGAAGGATTTCCTCGGAGGCATGAGATCTGCCTAGACTACCTCTATTGAGTTGACTAATGGAAAGTATCATCCTGGGATTGCTTGAGAGCAAGGATTATTTAGATCCTGATATTGTTGCAAGGATCATAGGATGATTGGCTAGTATGAGATAGAGTTCTCAAGGTCGCTTAGAGACATGGTAAGGGTGGTTAAAGACCCTTGAATAAGGTGAGTAAGTCCCTGAGTGAATGGGAACTTGAAGACCTTATGTCTAAATGTTGTTCCCGATTTTGAGGAATGGCGATGGGACTCAGCAAGAGAAGGGAATGATCAAAAGATTTATGAGTAAGGAACCCCTGCTCATGGATTACTAGCAAAGAGATATTCATTATGAATATGAAGCGTGCCTATGGGAAATGGTTGATTACCTGGGCGAAGGCACATAGTGGAAATCAAGTAGTAAGTCTCTTTTTGTTGTGAATAAGGTCGAAGAAGAATTGGCATGTTAGATTGCCTGAAGTTAATGATTTCCTGGGATCGGTTGATTGGAGTAGAACCACGAGAGATGAAATCATGAGTTGTTATTCTCTAAAGAATAGGGCATGGTTCTTAAAGAGCGATTGGACGATGAATTGGTCACTAACGAAAAGAAAAGATGAACGGACTCGATAGTCCTGACTGTTTATGATTCTAGTGAATGATTTAATAAACAAAAGGAACGCTTGAAGAACACTTGTAAAGCGATATGAGTTAATCGAATTGACCATTTGACAATAGAACGGTTGAAAACTTAAGGACGAATAGGTATTATCACTAGAGGTGACTGAATTATGGAAAAGAAAATGTGAAAGCATGGTGGCCTTTGAGCTCTAGATCAAAGGTGTCACCGTAGGCGCAGACTCCAAGATTACCGTCCTATGAAATGAGAAGGGCAAGGTGAATTTGAAGTAAGAAAATGCCACGGAATTATGTAGTTTCTTCCTTAGGGTAAGATACCATATTGTAAAAGGAAGAAAGGCTCTAAATTGTCTTAGTGTGATGAATAAGCGTCTGTACTGAGAAAGAGGACGCGGAACTGGAATGACTCCTGGAAGAGAAATCGGAGAGGCCGTTTTGAAGACAATGTTGAATTCCAGGATGATGTCAATGTTCGGTGGAACAAACGGAATTGAATAAGGTCGCCTTAGTGAGTATGAAACTCAGAGGCTGACACTGATGCTTCTTGAAGAGAAGAATGACAAGGATAAACGAAATGTCGTGCGGTCCTAGAGGAGACCTGTGACGACAGAGAGCCAAGGTCTGAGGTCTCAAGTGAAAAGTGTGAGGAGTAGTAGAAAGAAGTTGATATCAATTGAATTAAGTACCCAAGGAATGATTGAGTTAGTCGTTACCGTCTTGAGAGACGATGGTTGAACTCATGTAAAGAGCCATGAGAAACATGAACAATTATGAGGATGTCATATGGACTCTGAGGCAATGTCTATTGCATGCTAAGTGTGAAGGGTGCAAGTTGTGGACCTGATGAGGTAAAATTCCTCTGTTGGGAGATTTATGGGAAATGAAATTCATGTGGAGCCTGTGAGGATGAGGATGAATGATAGATAGACTAGGGTTGATGTGAATTACGGGAAGTTGAGAATTTCTGAGATTGGTGAGTTGTTACGGACGGAGCATTGAAAGATTCCCTACAAGAATTATTCCATTAGTGAAATGGACTAGGGACAAGTTGTGACACAAACGGGTGAATGAACATGAAAAGAGTTTTCGAGGACTCAAGTTAAGCTGATGACTATGCAATGTATGACGATTCCAGTTGGAAGTCGAGAAGCTTATGAAGGTCGTAATGACGCGACACAGAACGGAACTTGAGGAGTAACAAGACAAATTGAAATGGGTATTGCATGTACGCCAAAATAGTAAAGCTACATGAATTGACATGCTTAGAGCATGATTGGAGTAGTCTGCGAGTGTCTTCGTGGTAAAGTTGGGAAATGTTGATGAGTAAAAAGACATTGCAAGGCTACACCTACTAAGAGAGTATAAGGTAACAGTTTCTCGAGGGGAATTGGTTAAGGGGCAACGCAGACATATAGAGTTGTTGGTGGATATGAGAGCATTGCTTAAATGAAGAAAAGACCTCGAGAATTGTGTGAACTAAAGGAGTTTAAGGGTATAGATTGCTTAAAGGGAATTGAAGGCGAGGCACGTGGAACGAAGAGATCACCCAAGTGTTGTTATAGCGATGTTCATATCGCTAAGGAAGGGTGAACTGTTTAACAAATGTTTACAAGTGAGTTGAACATCGAGAAATGGGCAATGGAGGGACAGATCTTCCCTCAAGTTGGAAGTTTGTTAATGGACTAATGTGATGACTACTGGGAACACCTAGCCTGAAGGCCAGAAGGAAATTGAAGTGTGCCAAGTTAAACGTCGATACTGGACGGATTATAGGAATAGATGGAACCTGGAGGACATGGACGGAAGTACGAGTCCAGTATTGAAAGGAAACTTAAGGAGATGACCTCATTAAAAATTCGAAAGGAGAATTATGGTATTTCTTGGGGTGGCACAAAGGTGTGCCAAGATGCACGTGTATATATTGGTGATAAGATTGAAAGTTGAGATTTGTCTATCTTGTAGTCGAACATTAGACTTGTCGATAAAAAGGGGAGGACACGGCGATGAAAGTTGAAAGATCACTTTGATCCAAGGGAATTTCTAAAGGAAATCGAGAATGGATTGATATGGAAGCAACCATGTAAATGTTTAAGGAATCGAGAAGGTCATAACTCGATTTGATTAATGGAGAGCAAATTGATAAAGCCCTGAAATCTCTGTTGACGTAAGAGAAGGTTCGAAAGGAGTGATACGCCTAATGGTGTGGATAGAAAGAGTGCATACTAGCGAGGGCTTGGTAAGGATGGTTATAGATAAATGAAAGAGTTAGAGTGAACGCTCGAGGAAGAGCTGCTGGCCAATGATGTGAATGCCAAAAGAGAACGAAGGAAAGCAAATTAGATTGAGGACTATAAGAGACAAGTCCTAGAGAAGAATGGCCTTGAGTTGGAAAGGACGAACAAGATCGCCAAGCCATGGAAAGAATTATCCGAAAAAGTGAGGATGCGCCGAGACACCTATACCCCGAGGGATTGGATGGAGTAGAAGGTTGTGAATTTCAAGGACGAAATTTCTTTAAGGGGGAAGAGTTGTGACATTCTGATTTTCAGTCAATTTCAGGCTCAGTAATGAGAAGTATGTACCTAGAGATGGATTTCAGTCGTATTCCGCTCGAACCAGATCAATTCGAGTAGACTAATCAAAAAGGAAAGACTAACGCGAGACGAGGTACGTGGACTTGGGGAACTCAGATAAGAAATGGCGCTTTGATCATAACAATTGTCAAGGGGATATTTAGAGCCACAAAAGGCCAATCCAAGAACGATTAAGGGATACGTTGCGAGTGTCATACGAGTGGAGCGTGGGTGATGCCGCTTAACTAACGTATGATTTGCAAAATTTTCCTAAATCGGACGGTGAAGATCGAGACCTTAGGAGCTAGTGATAGACCCTCACAATTACATGACAACCAAAACCACGAGCCCCAAAAGTGATATAAATCACGGGGTCGATACGCGTAATGTCTGCGAAAGTCGTCCGTCGGTTCGGGATAGGCTGGAACCACGTCTGATAGAGAAAACTATTAGAAACGAGCCTTAAAAGATTTGAAATGGAAATCAATAATTTCAACGTTATTCGGATTGGCCGTCGCTCTATCGAAGGTTTCCGGAACGAGAAAAACGACGTTCTGAATGTCGGGGGTAAAATGACCATTTTACCCTTCAAACTTAGAACTTTGTCATTTTAATTGAAGAAGGGAAAAATAGGCATTACACCCCCTATGGCTGCCGAACACAAGGAAGAGAGAGTGGCTTCATGGAAACTAGCAATGCCAAGTGTCAAAAATCCAACTAAGGATGGTCACCTCACCTTTTCATCCACCTACCAATCAACTCATTTGACCACACTTATTGAATATAACCAATTTTATTTTCTCTCTCTCTCTCCACAAACCCTCATTCGGACAGACCATCTTCCCCAACCACCGAAAATCCTCTTCTTCTTCCTCCTTCCTTCCGCTGCCTGGCGACTATAATATGGGTCACTGTTCACCGACCACCACGGCCACCTCCAGCCACCTTTTGACTTCCAACCAGTCACATCAACAAATATCTATGTCCTTCCAACCTCCTCGAAGTGGAATCGGAGCATTTGGAGCACCGAGGAGACCGGAGCAAGGATTCTCCCGAGAGTCGACGGAAACTGCTCCAATCTGAGGTAGGTCCGGTTCTCAGTCACTTTGGTGGTCGAAATGTTGGAAATTTGGCCCAAATTTTGTGGAGATCAAGCTGAGATGTGTAGGAATCTGTGGTAAAAGTTTGGGCTTAATTTGATAATCTTTTAACCACGAACCGAACTTGTACATTTCGCCTAGAAACTGATTTGGAGGAACCGGTGATCAGTTAGGGAGCCTCTGTTCGGTGCCCACGAGGACCACTTCTGACCACTATCTGCTGTCGGCCAACCACCACAACAAAACTCAACATCTTTTAAAACTTCTCCAACAAGAATTGCAGCGTTTGGAGCACCAAAGAGTTCTGGGCAGAAGTTTTCCCAAAAGCCGACGCAATTGGAACCCACCCGAGGTAGGTCCGGTTCTTACCCCTTTAATAGGTCGAAATCTTGGATTTTTGAGCTCAAATTTTGTGGAGACTCAGTAGAGATGTAGATGAATCTGTGGTAAAAATTGGGGCTTTAATTGATAAATTTTTGACCTCCAACCGGTCTTGTGAAATTGGAGAAGAAAACTGCCGGTACTAACCAAGGAAAAATCTGGCAACTTCAAAGGGTTTCCGGCAACCAATCAAGCTCAAATCTTCGGTGAGCCTCTTGGACCCTTAGATAATCATGTTAAGAGATGGTATAGCATTTAAATGATGGATTTAGAGTTGAATTGAGGCTGGTAGCTCACGGCATGCACAGAACCGTGAGGAACTGGTTTGGTTCTGTGTATGGCCGAACCTTAGAGGGCTGTAATTGTTGAATTGAGCTCCAATTTGATGATTAAAGCATGTTATAATGATGAGGATAATCCTATGGAGGCTTAGGGTTCATGGATGGTTGAATTGGATTGGAAATTGATATAATTGGTTGGATTAGATTAGGTTGCACATTGAGTTCAATCTGGGACCATTGGGGGCCGAAACTTTGGAGTCTCAAAAGGAGTAAATTGAGTTGCCAAATTCAAGGTAAGGGAATTCCTAACCCTATGTTAAGACGATTGGACTTGATTGGGTAAGTCGAGGGTCGATCGGAGTGAATTTTGAGAAATTGTCAAATGAGATAGTTGAGATATGTCCTAAGACGTTAGAGAACAATGGTGTGACATAGCCTATGTTTGAGATGCTCGTCTTGTTTGTGCACCATTTGAATTGGTTGTCATGTTTGGATATCAATTTGTTTGCTTGCATGCCATGAGTTTGTGAATTTCGTTTGAATTGACACTTGCCATTGAATGTGCCATTGAATTGAAAGTCAAAGCATAAATCCTAATTATAGCATGAGCATAGCATGGCATGGTCCTGGGATGTGTGAGAAGCGAGGCGGAAGGTTGAGACCCTGATGCGGTGAGGTCGCGGGGTGAAAAATGACTAGATGGCGCCCTGATGCGACGAAGTCGTGGGGCTGAGATAGCCACAGTCCTGATGCGATCTAATCGTAGGACAGAGTATGAACTCATAAACCTTGCTTGGAAATGGACCGGGACCTGATGCGTTTACGCGGGTCACCAATGATGGTCTGATGCTTTTACGCGGGCCGAGCCTGATGCGATCTAATCGCGGGCTAGAGAATGAGGCACGCCAGAGTTGATGGATGTGGCGAAAAGGTAGGCCGAGTATACATTTGCACATGAGTGTAGCACGAGATCATAAATGCATGCTTGTCTCCTGTATGTTGTTATGTATTGAATTGCGATGTTATGCCTGCGCGTGTTCATAAGTTGGATCTGAAGAGTGACGCGACTGCCTGAGTGGACGGTTGGCCTAACCTAGGGTTAGGACCCACTTTACTGAAATTTATATCTCACCCCAGTAGGGGCTTATATTTTACAGGTTCTAGGCGAAGGTGGCACAAGCTTGCCAAGGATTGGCGTCTGAAGAGATAGTTAATAAATTGCATTAGAATAGAATTGTCAATTGTGGATATTGAGGTTGTACTTCGGATATTGAATTGGGGAATGATCTTTTAGTGATTAGTTAAGGTGATTTTGATTTATCCTTGTGTCCTAAGTCATCGTATGTTGTTGTATTTATATAATTGAAGAAGGCATCGCTTCTGCATGCATTCGGTTAAAGTAGTTGTATGTTGTTGGCCGTTGGATCCTGGAGCGTTAATGAATGAACGGCATGGACAGGGATGTTCGCGTGTTCTCCGAGTTTGGGCCGTGACACTCGTATTTTCTTATCATCGACACATGAAACACATTGTGCACTTGCGACAAGTTCGGCAGTAGGGCGAGTCTGTAGGCTAAAGTTCCAAATCATTCTAAAATTTCAAAAGAACCGTACCTCGGACTCAGTTTTTCGACAATCTACACATTGGTGATACCTTCAGGAAAACATGGTCACCAACTTGAAATTCCAATGCTTTGCGTCTTCTATCAGCAAAGCTCTTTTATCAACTTTGTGTCGTTCTCAATCTTTCCCTAATGACTTTAATTGCCTCGACAGATTGTTCCACTAACTCAGGGCCTATTATACTCCTTTGTCCAACTTCATTCCAACATACAGGCATTCTGCAAGCACTACCATAAAGTGCTTCAAACAGTACCATACCGATGCTTTGCTGGTAGTTATTATTGTACGCAAACTCCACTAGATGTAGTTGGTCTTCCCATCCAACTTTTAAATCTATGACACATGCTTGTAACATATCCTCAAGCATCTGAATCGTCCTTTCTAACTGCCCGTCAGTCTGTGGATGATATGCCTTACTGAACTGTAGTCTAGTTCCCAAAGCCTCCTGAAGACTCTTTCAAAAATTTGCTGTAAACTTGGAATCTCTATCCAATGTAATCGTGACTGGAACCCCATGCAATCGCATAATCTGACGCATATACAATTCTACGCACTTATCAATTGCAAAATCCTTTCGTACGGGTGTGAAATGTGCCGATTTGGTCAATCTATCCACGATTACCCAAATTAAATCATGGTCTTTCTGACTCCTTGGCAATCCCATCACAAAATCCATTATCACATGCTCCCATTTCCACTCGGGAATTTCTAGAGGTTGCAACAACCCTCCAGGCTTGCAATGTTGAACTTTCTCCTATTAACAGGTCAAACACTTCTCCACATGTTTAGCTACACCCTCATTCATTCCATTCCACCAGTAGTGTTGACGCAGATTCTAATACATCTTTGTGCTACCGGGATGAATATTATAGTTGCTCCTATGAACTTCCGACAAGATCTTTTCCTTAAGTTCCTCATCCCCATGCACACATAAGCGTCCGCGAAACTTCAGAATTCCATCTTCTGACACTTGAAACTCAGGTTTCCTTTTCGCCGCGTCCATCTCGAGATTCTTTCGAATCTCCAGATCCGTAGACTGCAATGCCTTCACTCTTTCTGGAATTTTGGAATCAATCTCCAAGGTTGCCACTAAACTTGACAATTAGCAAACTTTCAATTTAAACTCGGAATCCCTTAGTTCCTCTAGTAAGGACCATCCTGTAACCAACAAAAGTGCAATATTTGATTTCCTGCTAAGCGCATCTGCAACTCAATTCGCCTTTCCAGGATGATACAAAATCTCGCAGTCATAATTCTTGAGTAACTCCATCTATCGACGTTGTCTCATCTTCAATTCTTTCTGCGAAAATAGGTACTTCAAACTCTAATGATCTATATAAATTTGAAATCTTTCGCCACAAAAGTAGTGTCTCCAGATCTTTAGGGTGAAGATAATGTCCACTAATTCCAAGTCATGCGTCGGGTAATTCGTCTCATGAGGTCTCAACTGTCACGAAGTATAAGCAACCACTTTTCCATATTGCATCAACATGCACCCTAATCCTTTTAGTGAAGCATGCTATATATCTCATAACCTCTAGGTCCAGAAAGAATAGTTAATACTGGTGTAGTCATCAATCGGTGCTTAAGATCTTGAAAACTTTTCTCACACCTATCAGTCCATTCGAACTTTACATCTTTCTTTGTTAGCCTCATCAACGGAATGACTATAGATGAAAACTTTTCCACGAATCGTTGGTAGTAGCATGCCAATCCCAGAAAACTTCTAACCTCCGTAATCGTTGTGGGTCTAGGCCATTTCATCATTGCCTCAATCTTTGACGGATCTACGAAAATTCCTTCTCCATAAATCACATGACCAAGGAAAGTCATTTTACTCAACCAAAATTCGTATTTACTAAACTTGGCGTAAAGCGAATGCTCCCTCAAGATCTGCAGAACCACCCTCAAATGTTCTTCATGTTCCTTATTACTCTTCGAGTAAATCAAGATGTCGTCTATAAAAACAATGACGAATCGATCCAAATACTCCTTAAATACTCAATGCATCAAATTCATGAATCCAGCATGGGCATTAGTCAAATCAAAAGGCATAACCGTAAACTCATAGTGCCCATACCTCGTTCTGAAGGCAGTCTTTGGTATGTTCTCTTTCTTAATTCTCAGCTGGTGATAACTAGTTCTCAAGTCTATTTTAGAAAACACAGATGCTATTTGCAGCTGATCAAACAAATTATCTATCCTCGATAACGGATTCTTATTTTTGATAGTTACTTGGTTCAGTTGTCTATGTTCTATTACACAAACGCAAAGTCTCATTCTTTTTCCTCACAAACAAGACCGGCGCTCCCCATGGCGACGTGCTCGGTCTAATGAACCCTTTGTCTAGTAACTCCTGCATCTGTACTTTTACCTCTTTTAATTCAGACAAGGACATTCTATACGATGCCTTCGAGATTGGCTCCGTTCCAAGAGCTAACTCAATCACAAACTCAATTTCTCTCTCAGGTGATAATCCTGGTAATTCTTTAGGAAAGACATCAGGAAACTCACGTACCACCGTTATATTTTCCAACTTCGGCTCCTCAACCGTTGTGTCAACTGCAATAGCTAGGTAAGCTTGACACTCTTTGTTTAACAGCTCAGTTACCTCAAGCGACGAAATTAAAAGAACCAAGGTTCCTCCTCAACTTCCTATAAATTCAAAACTAGGGTGATCTTCCAAAAAACCACTCCACGAAACTTCAAACCACCATTTGGAACTTGTTAAGGACGGGTTGGGCTAGTTTGTGGTGCTCGGAGCTCGGCAAGACGAGGAACTGGAGGTGGCCGGCGAGAGGAGCGAACGGCAAGGCAGAAATCGGTCAATTAGGGCAGTTTTTGGTGGAGAGAAAATGGAGAGGAAAATGAAAGGGGAAATGGGGGAGGGTATACATAGTTGAAGATGGTCCATAATAAAGTGTTTCACACATATAATTGGGATTAAACTTGACAAGATTGATTTGAAGGGCAATAAATGCAAGAGGCTCTCAATGAATGACACTTGGCATATGCCAATAATGGTTTTGACTTTCTGTGACTCTGTCCTCACTATTTTTGGCAGCCATGGAGAGGAGTGGGAATTGACCATTTCATCCTTCTGAAATATTAAGGCAAGGGCAAATGGTTGAGGGGCAAAATAGTAATTTTGCACTTTTAGTCCAAAACTTCACTTTTCCAATTCGAAATTACCATTGGTGAGACGACGTCAATTCCTTATCTAATATTAAAATTCTCCATTTCCAATTACCAATTTTGAGCTTCTATTTCGTGATCAATCGTCTGTCGATCGTACCTTCAGTTTATCTTTGTCGCAACTCGATCTCAAGATCCTTTTGAGATCATGGTGGGCTAATGGGTCGTCTAGGGTCTAGTCGAATACGGGCCTCTCCTAAGGCTCGTTACCCAAGTGGCAACGAGGGTATACGTGGTCGACCTTCAGTACGGTTTGGTGACATGTGATACGTGTGCATGCCAAGGAGTCGTCACCAATCATTCTGCGGAGGGTGTGATCAGAAACCCTATTGAATAGTTTGGAGTTTCTATTCAATTCTGCGATAACCAAAGGAATGGGATCGGGGACTTAGTTACGCTAACTATCAGAGTTGATGCCCTTTCGGTACCTAAGTTGACTGATTTATCTAACCCAAGAGTTCATGCAGATGAGTGAGGTGCAAACCCTATATTTAAGAGTTCATACAGATAGGAATGACTATCCTAGTAAACACAGTCAATAAAATGAGTGGGCAAATCAAGGATCCAAAATGTGCGGATAAATCACATGAAAGCAATGTGGCATCCTTAGTAAGGACCTATTAGCCTAGAGAAATATCAATCAAGACTCAAGAGTATTTTTGACATAATTTTCCCTTGAGGGGTAAAATCGTAATTTTGAATAATTTTGGGTCTATTTACCCTAAAAGGGCAAATTTGTCATTTCAGACGAAATGTGGAGTCAAAAGATGAAAGAAATAGGATTGGTCACCAGACCAATCCATTTCCTATTATTCAAGAATTTTCAGAATAAGAATTGGTCATTTGACTGACCTTAATTCTTATCTTGGCATTCTCGACATATGTCATATACCAAGCAGATACGATTTACCCCTAAAGGGTAATACCATCAAATTCCAGGAGAATGGATAAGAAATCCTAAAAATAGAATTAACCAGTTGTTTGTGGTCATTCCTCAATATTTGAGAATTTCTGGAATGTCTAAGAACTTCCCACAATTTTCTCACATTTTTTGGGATTTTCTAAGATTTTCTAACAATTTTAGAATTTTCTAGAATTTTTTATTATTTTTATTTTTAAAATCATTTTTGAATTTTTTATTAAAAATGATTCTGACCGGTCGACCCAACCCATTCAGGTCAGAACCCAGCCCAGACCCGGGCCCGCGCGACCACAGCACAGAAGCTACATCATTCCGTATTTTTCATTTTTTGATTTATTCGGATTTAATTCGACGGCTCCTATTGAACCATGCGGCTGTTCGACGGCTTTTGGATTAGCTGACCGAAACCTACGACTCAGATTAAAAGCCGACTACTCCTCGACCGTCAGATCTGATTACTTAAATCTACATCCACGATTAAAAGCGACGACTTGATCTGGACCATCCATTCTCACTAACCTAAACGACGCCGCTCGACCATTAACGTAAACAACACCATTTCAACCTATTCTGATTTTCTGATTTTAAGACCATTTTCGAATATTCCTAATTACTAATCGGACGGCCATCAAACATAAGACTCGATTAATCTCGATCGTCCGATCTAAACTGACTCAGCCTAACAGACTAACGGTCGAGCTGACTCGACATCCACATGGACCAATCACACTCTGCCACCTAACCGCTGACTCGTTGACTCGTTACGTCAGCTTCGTCTTCAACCTCTCGACTATGACTAAATGGATGGCCGAGGCTTCTTCGGGGCCGATGGATGACTAAACCTAAACTGATTAACATAAAACCAACGCCGTTCAACTCGCCTAAACTTCTAGTCTCATATATGCCAGAATTAAAGCATTTCATCCACTAAATCAAACGTAGGAAAGCTTGAACCAATACAGTTATAAATACTCCAATCATGGGATTAATGGCATTTTGAGTCAATTCATTAACACAGAAGCATCATAAGAGGTTCATAACACTTACCTCGAGCTCCAATTGAGCTCGTACGACCTAGATTTGGCTAGGCATGATTGAACAGTTCTCGATTTATGGCGGGAAGTTTGGAGACTGAGACAGGGATTATTATGCAAAATCGAGACAAAAATGGGATGTGATCGTGGTCAATAATGCGTGAGAAATAAAATGCCCACATAAAATCAAAGAATGATGGTCGAATGCTAAATCCGCCATTGATGCACAGTAAGAAAGTTTAAGACTGAACTCACCTTTTCCGAGATTATAGGCGGCCTGACCGGGGGCGATCGACTCTGGCTACTCCAGGTGAGCTTCCGTTGGCCTTCTCTAGCTTCAGTTTGGCCGGAAACAGCCTAACTAGTGCCTTACCAGTTCGAGCTCTGGCTCTCGACAATGGGGATTGGAGAGCGAGCTCTCCTCCTCTTTCTTTCTTCCTCTCAATTCTGTCATCCTCCTCAAACAGAATGAGAGAGGCCTCCTCTTCTAGAAAGCCTCCAAAGGCTATATATCATTTTCAGTTTTGGCATCCATTCGAGGGAGTGTATACCGACTTGAAATGGCACATGATCGTGCGTGCCATTTGGTCCAAACGGCGATGGTGACGATAGGCAACTCCGTCAAACTCAAATGGTCTTCCGACGTGCACAAATGGATGGCCAATTTAGTCGTTCTGTGAATATTGACTTTCACGGCTGATGTAACATTGACCAATCGATTTCATCTTCCTCCAGCAACCATTGGTCGTGATTCCGGTATTAATCAACGAGGAATGGCCTGAAGAACTAAACCCCCACCAATGCGTCTTCAATTGTGGTCGATTAGTCGATCAATTTTGCCATCAAAGTTCAGCCTTGCACTGTTCATCTGCACGAGAGTCTGGGGAACAAGATGATACCCTAGCGGACCGGTTCGACCGGTCGTACCGGTTCGACCGGTCGTACCGGATGGTCTAACCAGTCCGAACCGATTTCGACTTGAAATTCTCAAAATTAACCCAATTTGGTGGGGAAGTTTTGTAATTAAACCTCAAAATCGAACTTAGTATATGAATATTATCCAAAAAAGTGATTTTACCCAAAATTTAATGTCAAATTCTATAAAGACCCCAAATTTTCTTTTAATTGCAATTCAAAAAATTATGCAATTGAAGGCTCAAATAATCAAATTTGACCAAATCACCCATGCCAATCGACTCAGGATGGTGAAATAAATTGGGCAGTGGCTTCAATTTATAAAGTTAGCCCTTGAATTGAAAGTAATTTCAATTATGCCCAAATTCAAGGACTAAATTGCAATTAAGCATGCAATTTTGCCCAATTCATGCAATTGAGCAATTTGTGCAAATAACTGAGCTAAATTGCAATGAAAGACAATCAAATTGAATGTCAAGATCCTAAAAAATACCAAAATTACAAATTAAAAGACTCAATTGACATTTTTTACCAAATTCAATTACACGTGTAGCACAGGAACACATAAAATTGAACTTAAATTCGAAATTTTTATGAGATCAAAAATACGAGAAAATTAAACAAAATACTAACTATTTTTTTCATATTTTTTGGACCTCAAATGATATTTTTTTTCTAAATTTTTGAGTATTTTCCTATTTTTGAAAATATATAAAAAAATATAAAAAATTATTTTTTGGTCAAAAATGGTTCCTTGGGTTTGGCCAAGGCCACCAAAGTTAATTTTGTAATTTTTTGACTTTTTATGGATTTTCTTATAATTTTTTCAAAATAAGACTGAAAAAGACTAGTCAAAAATCATGTGTCAATAGCTGCCCCTCTTTGAGAGGAATCTCGCGAGAGGTTTCACTAAAAGACAGGTGACACCTAAGCTCAAATTGACTCTACTGGGAAAAAAAAACGAATTCTGACATTCAATCTTTATTGTGCTACTAGAAAACGCTTTGTTCATTCCATTTTAGCTGATCTGAGAGAGAGATGAAGTAGAGATACTCATCTATCTGATGCTCGGGTGGCATACGCAGTGTATGGCGAATTCAAGTAGGTACCTAGGGACTCGTCTCCTGAGTATCCTAGGTCAGTTAAATTCTAAACCGTATGGCAGGCCAAACCAGAATGAGATACCTATCTAACAAGAACCCATGGATGATACACTCATTCTTTAGGGATTGTCAAAGGTTTTGATCCGTAAGGTGGATCAGACCATGTATAGAACTCCTTTCTATCAGGAACCTATGGATGACGCACCCGTTCTTTAGAGATTGTCGACGACTAGGCTTCCTATCCACCATGAACCTAAAGGCGGCGCACCCATTCTTTATAGTTTGTCAGAGATTAGGCTTCATATCCTCTAGGAACCTAAAGGTGACGCACCTGTTTTTTAGGGTCTGTCAGATACTAGGCTTCCTATCCACTAGGAACCTAAAGGTGACGTACCCGTTCTTTAGGGTTTGTCGGAGACTAGACTTCCTATTCACCAAGAACCTAAAAGTGACACACCCGTTCTTTAAGGTTTGTTGGAGACTAGGCTGATCTTACACCTTGAGAAATCAACGTGGGTCTATACAAATAGGTATGCCTAACTCTTAGGTTTTTACCAAAGAAACTATTCTGAGATTTAGGAGTTACCTAGAGCCTTACAGAAAGCTGGTTCTCAAGATTGTCTTCTTGACATGCAAGGCTCCATTCTGGGATTTAGGGGCTCCAAGTATCCTGTAGAAAGTTTAAATTTGCAAAAACTTTTGTTAACAAGATTCTTCTGGGATTTAGGGATTACCTAAAATCTCACAGGAAGATGATTCTTAATATTGTCCTTTTGACATGCGATGTGCTATTTTGGGATTTGGGGATCCAAGTATCTTGCAAAAAGGTCAAACCTGCAAAAATTTTCGTTAACGAGATTCTTCTGGGATTTAGGGATTGCCTAAGATCTCGCAGGAAAATGATTCTGAAGATTATCCTTTTGACATGCGATGTGTTATTATGGGATTTGGGGATTCCAAGTATCCTGCAAAAAGCTTAAACCTGCAAAATCTTTCGCTAACAAGATTCTTCTGGGATTTAGGGATTACCTAAGATCTCACAAGAAGATGATTCTAAAGATTGTCCTTTTCACATGCGAGATGATATTTTGGGATTTGGGGACTCCAAGTATTCTACAAAAAGCTCACACTTGTAATATCACATAAAGACAACTCTGATGCTCGTCATTGTTGAGCAAGGTATCCTTCTTTGACCTGGAGTTGCCATAAGTCTTATAGAAGTTTAAACTTGAGAGTTCATTCCTCATTGAAAAGATATCAATTATCTCAAGGCACTGACAATTATAATACAGACAAAACTTTACTTTGACCTATGCGATTACGCAAAACGACTTATGATACAAGAGGTTATCCAAAACATCTTAAACATGCAAAGATGAACAGAAATCCTTGTAAGGAAAATTTTGAATCAAAGAATTTGAAGTTTACAACAAAGCTTATTTAATCATTTTATTGGAATGTCTTTGTTAAAGAGAGCTTCTCACCGATTCTTCGACTTTGGTCTTTTGCGAAGAAAGCACTCAAATTTCCTAATAACCTGCACCTGGGTTTTCGGAGTCATTCGCAGTGCATACAATTCGATTGATCAGGGTCTTTGCGGAACCATAATATTGGGTTTGGACACAGTCTATAAGAGTGACTCACTCTCTGAGTCAGGTCTTTTGAATAAAAGTTTTCTTCATCTGCTATGGGTTTACAAGTTAAAAACCCTGCAAAATGAGAAAGAAATAATCTTGCTCATACCTCTTCGAGCTAAGGTATACATTAACCTAGGCGTCTTAGTCGGAAAAGACTATAAAGGGTTGTAATGTCGGTAGGATTGAGGACCGAAAAAGGCTTGTTTTTTGCTCGGAATTGAAGGGTTTGACATTAGTAATCATTGCTAATCAGTCTTCTATTTTGTCTCTAGTTGACGACTCTTTGAAGAACTTCTTTAGTCTTTTGAGAACGAGTCTAATATTTGAAAGACCTTGTGTATCTTTTGGCAGTTGGCTATGATTCCATTCGAATGGTAGCCTTTTGCCGTGTAATTTCTGAGGATTCTTCTTTACTTCAGAACTTGTTGGGGGTTGGGGTATCAAGTAATTCCTTGATGTCCCCAAAATCAATCTTATGACTTTTCAGCATTCTAGTGAGGGTTAGTCCCGCTCTCGTCGGGCTTTTTGTCTCTTCTTCTTTTTTTTCCTTTTTTTAATGCATAGAGATTATGCTCTTTCTCTTTTTCGATCCCGCTTTTTCCTTTTCTTTTTCTAGGAACTAGGATTTTTTATGATCATGCAAGTTATGCAACTTGAGTCTCATCCTGTTTGAACATTTTACTTTGAAAGCCTCATGTAGCTCCTACTTCTTAAAATTTTCTATCCGGGAGTGTCTTTACCACTGTCACGCCCCATGCCCTCGAGCATGAGCGCGCAACTCCTTGTAAGCACCAACTCTCTCGAACGTCCCAAGATTCACATATATCAAGAGATACATAAAATCGATAGCATGCGAAACCGACAATACACAAACTCCTCCGTACAATAATAAAGGGAACCAGGGTAACGAGAACACCAATAAATAAACATAACCTCCCAACTGTTGATATAAAAGTACTGGCAGACTAAACCAGTGGGTCGGTAGGGGCGACAAGACCAGTACAAAAGACGATCATCAACATCTCTAAAAAGAAACACGACATCGAGACCATCATCAAAATATATCAGTCCAAAAAATGAAAGACCCTAAGTCGAGCTGCTGGAGTCGTCAGTCTCCTCAGCATCCTCAGTAGGCTGGTACTTCGAGAAAGTCTCCAAGCAAACCTCCACTATATCCTCCATCGTCTCGTCAGCTGACTGCTCCACCAGGTCGTCCTCGGTAGCCTCAATCTCAATGACCTCGTCGGTGTCTTCCAAGATTAGGGTCCTCTCGGGAATATTCCTCAAGCCAGCTACTAACCCCTCGGCCTCCATCGAATCTCTAGCAGGATGACACCAACTAGGGATTACCCCACGGGGTACCTCGGTAGGCTTCAGTGGTCCTGTAGTAACTTCTCCTACTCTCCGAAACCAAGCCTCGAACCTATGAGGCTTCCAGCTCTTTCCACCCTCATCGACCTAGACTACAGTATACTTCCTAACATATACGGTTCCCTGTTCGTTCGGGAACTCCTCCAAATAAGCGAACATTTCTTTCGGGTCACCAAATCTGATTGGAAGCATTTTCACGGCCTAGGATATGGAAATAGGGTCCCACAACGGGGTGAGATTTACATCTCAGTAAGACAGGTCCTGATCTTAGGTTAGGCTGACCGTACACTCAGGCGAATGCAATCAAGGACAAAATGCACATGCAATCACATGAGGCATTCAACAGTTATTAAATAACATACGGGTACAAACAAGTGTCAAGCATGTAATCATGGCGCCATATCACATTGTTGGAATCAAACACATATTGCCAAGCCAGATCACACTTTCCACCCTTCCAATCCTCCTTATTTCATGCCCGCATTTAGAACACCTTAGGCTCGGTCCGCGTAAATACGCCTCAGACCATCACATTGATAAACCCGCGTTAACGCATCAGGTTTTCATTTTCATTCCAAGCCTGTGTCGACACATCTCAAATTTCATCCTGCGTTTCAACGTATCAGGACATTGGCCATTTCAACCCTGCGCCTCAAGGTATCAATCCACACAACCCCGCGTCTCAACGCCTCAGGGTGTCATAGGTTTCAAACATGCTAATCATTATTTGGCTTGTTTGGCTGAAGGGGAGTGAGAGAGATATATATATATACACAAATGGCTTGGTCAACTTGGTAGAATGGTAGGTTAAAAGTTGTTCATTAAATGTCAACGCCTAATCCTTTGACACTTGTCTTCATGTCAATTAAGGCTCATCCAATGGCTGTTATTTCTCTCTATTTTCAGCAGCCTTGGGGTGTTGTGAAAGACCAAAATGCCCTCATTCCATTTATTAAGGCAAGGCTAAGGCTTGAGGGGTAAAATGATAATTTTACCCTCAACGTCCGAAACGTCATTTTTCTGATTTCAATTTTCTTCGATGATGCATGGTCAATCCAATTATAATGTTGAAATTATTGATTCTTCATTTTCTAATTTCGAGACTCGTCTCTAAATCATTCCTCTATCAGATGTGATTCCAGCCTATCCCGAACTAACGGGCGATTTTTGCAAACGTTACGCGTGTCGACTTTGTGATTCATATCACACTTAGGGCTCATCAATTCATGGCGACTTTAGTTGTTATATAATTGCGAGGGTCTATTACTAGTTCCGACGGTCTCTATTGTCATCGTTCGATTTAAGAAAATTTTACAAATTATACATTGGTTAAGCGGTATCACCCGCGCTCCAATCGTATAACGCTAGCAATGCATTCCCTAATCATTTTTAGATCAGCCTTTCATGACTCTAAATGTCCCCTCGACAATCCTTATGGTCAAAGTATCATTTCCTATTTGAGTTTCCTAGGTCCACGTACCTTGTCTCGCGTTAGCCTTTCCATTTTGGTTAGTTAACTCGAGATTGATCGGATTTGAGCGAGATACGACTGAAAGACATCGTTAGATACATTCTCATTAATAAGTCTCGAAATGACAAGAAAATCAAAATGTCACAACCACCTTCATCTTGGTACTGTGCGATGACCACCAATGGGGGTACATAAAATGAATATGTAGGCTCAAATTGGCTACAATGGGATAAGTGTATAGGATAGAGAAATGACCATCTCTTCGTCATCCTATGGCTCTTGGATCAATGCATATCAACACACGAAGATTGATGTTAGTCCAAGCAAAAATATTTCTAACCATTTACCTTTCCAAGCTACTAGATTGCTTCCATACGCCTAATGCGGGGTGGCTCTTGACAAGGTTAAGAAATGAAGACCACCACTCAAACGGTTTATGAATGATCACCTGCAGTGTTTACGGTGAAGAATGAATGCCTCCGTCATCCCAATCTATGTAATCGATGCGAATAGCCCTTACATCCCTTGGTCTAGGCTTTTCTATCCTTACACTCCTCTCATCTCTCTAGTATGTATAGGATGTGTTTGGATTAGATTGGCTTCTTATTTGAAGAAACATTCCTACTAGATAGCCTAAACAACTCTGTTTTGAAAAAATCATTTCGTTTTTCTCCATACATTTCATCCCACAAGGATTTAATGATGCACTGTGTATGCTTCAGCCATGTCTGGATAACCTCTAACCCTAACATGTGTGCAACAATTGTTAAAAATTCATCTTTTGAAAAGCACGATTCGTTCGTAAGTTCGACCAAATGCATGTCCATCTTTGACCTCTTCCCTCTTTCAGGAAAGTAAGAAATTTTACAGTGGACCAAATGCATGTCCATCTTTGACCTCTTCCCTCTTTCAGGAAAGTAAGAAATTTTACAGTGTTTCTCCATTGCTGCCTTCTATCTTTATCGGGCATTCCTGTATGAAGAGAATGGAAGCTCCAGTGAGTGAAAGATATTTTAACGCTTGATGGAACAAATCATATCACCTGGTTCTACGTGTCAGGGGTCGTTCCGTTCTTGGTTCCATTTGAACAAATTTGATTTTGAGTTCGTTCCTCGGAATCCTGCAAAACATAACACATGCCCTGTATGTATGGATACATGATATGCTTATGTAATGACCGCTATGGCGACTCGGATTATTTCTAAGAAAGTCAAGTGATCATCATCTGATTTCATTTCAAGGATAATACTTCTTCACAGCATCTGAATTTACAGGATATTCTAATTTTTCTCCTTCAGAATTTACCAGAATTAATTCCCATCCCATGAGAACTTTCTTGACAACGTAAGGGCCTTCGCAATTCTGGGTAAACTTGTCTCCCAAATGAGCAGCATTCTGCAAAGTCTTCTGTAGCACTAGGTCATTCACCTCGAAACTTCTGGGTTTAACTTTCCAATTAAATGACTTAGCCACCCTCTTTTGGTAACTCTAGCCATGACAGATTGCTCTAAAACGCTTTTCGTCTATCAGATTTAGCTGTTCATATCTGTGTATGATCACTTTGCTTCAGAGAGTTCAACTTCTGACAATATTCTCAAAGATAGAACCTCAATCTCTACGAGCAGGACAGCTTCTATCCTATATACCAAAGCATAAGGAGTTGCCCCTGTAGAGATTCTAATCGAAGCTCAATATGCCATTAAGGCAAAGGGTAGCCTTTCATGCCAATCCTTGTAATTCTCGGCAGTCTTAGCCAAAATCTTCTTGATGTTTTTGTTTGCCACTTATACTGCTCCATTCATTTGTAGATAGTAAGGGGAAAAATTAAGATGTCGAACACCAAAGTGATCCAGCAGATCATCGACAATCTTGTTGTTTAAATTGGACCCATTGTCTGTGATGATCGCTCATGGGGTACCATATCGAGAAATTATATCTCTCTTGGTAAATCTTGCCACGCTCCTTGCAGTGACATTCATATAAGAATTGATCTCTATCCATTTTATGAAATAATCAATTGCAACTAGAATGAAGCGACGACCATTCGAAGCTGCTGGATTAATAGGCTCTATCATGTCTATTCCCCACGTAGAAAAAGGCCAAGCTTCAGACATCTAATGAAGTTCGTTCGAAGGCGCATTAATCTTATCGCCATATACTTGGCATTGGTGGCATGACCTGACATATTGACTACAGTCTGATTCAATGGCCATCCAATAATAACCAAGCCGCATGATCTTCCTAGCGAGGAGATGGCCATTCATTTGTGGTCCGCATATAACTTCATGAATTTACCTCAGGAGAGTATTTGCTTCTTTAGCATCTATGCACCTTAACTAAGTGGAGTCAAATGACCTTTTATACAAAGTTTGTCCACTGAGGAAGAATTTACTGGCCATCTTGGCTATATATCTTCGATCTCATGCTTGACATCCTTCAGGAAACTCTTTCTTCAAGAGATAGTTCTTGATATCGTGGTACCACGGCTCTCCGTCAAATTCTTCTTCGACCATCATACAATAAGCTGTTTTTTGATTATGTCAATCCTTAGTGGCTCCACTTATAATCCATTAGTTATTTGCAACATTGAGGCCAGCATGGCCAACGCGTCTGCAAATTGGTTCTGCGTTCTTGGCATGTATTCAAATGACACATCTTCGAATTTAAGTGTCAACTCTTCCAGATACTCATGATAAGGGATGAGTTTTGCGTACTTTGTTTTTCACTCTCCCTGTGTCTGAAAAATAATGAGTATAGAATCTCTATAAACCTGCAACTTAGGTACCTACATGGAGATGGCCAACTGTAGGCCTAGAATGCATGCTTCGTATTCTAAAATATTATTGGTGCAAGGGAAAGTTAGTTTTGCTGCAACGAGATAATGTTGACCATCAGGGGATATTAGCACTGCCCCTATGCCAGCTCCTGACAAATTAACAGCACCATCGAAATACATGACCCACCTATCTTCTATCAGATTCAAAACTTGGTATTCCATTTTTGTCCGTCTAGAAGATGTGCGATTTTGAGAATTTTCTGCTAACTTATCGACTATGGCTCTCCCCTTCACAGACTTTTGTGGGAAGCTCTTAATGTTAAATTCAGACAACATCACTTGCCATTTTGCTAATTTTCTAATCAAAGCAGTTTTTTTCAAGAGATATTTGATAGGGTCATTTTCTATTACCAAATGAATATAATGGTGTAGGGTATACTGTCTTAATCTGCGAAGTACCCACACTGTTGCTACATAAGTCCTCTCGACAAGTACATAATTCGCTTCAAACGAGGTGAATTTGATACTCATGTAGTAAATGGCTCTTTCTTTACCATCCACAGGGCTTGTTTGAGCAAGTAAGGCTCCCAAAGATTCTTGATGTATAGTCAAATACAAGATCAAGGGATGATCTAGGATGGGTGGCACAAGTACTGGCGGAGTGGCTAAGTAAGTTTTGATCTTTTGGAAGGCCTGGCTGCATTCTGCATCACAAGTCACTTTCGCGCCCTTCTTGAGCAGTTTGAAGATCGGTTTAGCCACATCTGATAATTGGTTGATGAATATGGTGATGTAGTTTAATCTCCCTAGAAGACTTCTTACTTCCTTCACCGTTGAGGGAGTCGCTAGGTCACAAATAGCTTGAATTTTCAAATGGACAATTTCAATGCCCCTGTTTCTGACCATGAATTTGAGAAGTTTTCTAGATTTTACCCCCCGAACACACATTTGTTAGGGTCCAGCCTCAACTTGTATTTTCGGAGTCGCTCAAACAACTTCCCTAACATTTGAATGTGATCTTGTCCTTTCTTGGACTTGGCGATCATGTCATCGACATATACCTCGATCTCCTTATGGGTCATATTAGGAAATAGGGTGACCATCGCCTTCTGATAAGTTGCCCCAGCATTCTTTAGTCCAAAGGGCATTACTTTATAACAGAAATTTCTCCAAGGGGTGGTAAATGCAGTTTTCGGCTTGTCCTCTTATTTCATGAGGATCTGGTTATAACCGAAGAATCCGTCCATGAATGAGAATAATTTGTACCCTGCTGTACTATCCACCAGCACATCGATGTGGAGAAGTGGAAAATCATCCTTTGGGCTTACTCTATTCAAGTCTCGATAATCCATATAGATCCAGACTTTGCCATCTTTTTTCATGACGGGGACTATATTTACAATCCAATCTAAGTAAGGGATAGATTTAATAAAGCCCACTCTAAGAAGTTTTATCACTTCTTTAATTATGCCTTCTAACTCAGCTTTCATCCGTCTGCTGCCTTGTCTCACTGGTTTAACACTGGGATTTGTGGGTAACGTATGTTCCACAATTCTTGGATCCAAACCCGACATATCTGTGTATGACCATGCAAAGATATCTTGATACTCTTTAAATAATTCTATAAATCTGAGCCTCTCAGCTCGCGATAGATGTCCACCAATCTTGACTTCTTTGACATCTGTGGCGTTACCCAAGTTAATGACTATTGGCTCTTCTGAAGTGGAAGATGTCGAATTTTCGAAGGCACTCCAATCTCTACGGATAGCTGCGTAACCCTCATCTGCATCTTCTTCAATATCGCAGGAGTAATCATCTTGGTGGTCTGGTTCGCACAATAACCTAGTATGCATGATTGAGATGATATGCCTGAAATGTCATGAGAACGGTTAATCTCCATTTCATATGAAAATGCGATGCATGAGTATGAAAAATCTTTTCAAAAGAGATTTCAAAATAAGTGCAGGCATAAATGAAACTAGTCCTCGTATTCTTGGACATTCTTGTTCCCTGAAAATCTCTTGACAATCATGAATCATATGGCAAATCAGGCCTCAAGCTTCTCATATGAAAGGCTAGTATCATCATTGGGTTGATTTGTAGTCTCATACGTCCTTAATAAAATTTATGTGTTTTATTGAATGTAAAAATAAACCGCATTACAAGTTATGCTATTTGGACCAACGATCGGAGATCCAAAAGCGTTTTCCTACCTCTACTTCAAACTACAAAAATGAAGAGTGCAAAGAAATGTAGAAATTTAAGTGCAGCATTAAAAGCAAGGGAGAGGTTTTTCTATTCAGAAGTAGCAGCTTCCTCATCAAGCCACTCTATGATGACGTTCACAGAGTCATTACCCAGAAAATGGTTTTCTAAATCTAGTTCCATTAACGGAGTTGTCCCTTCTTCTAACAGCCACTTAGAATCTTTGCTGAAGTACTCGTTCAAAGGGCTATTGACCATCTTAGACTTACCTTTCCAGGCTGGAAAACCAATGAAAGAATCCTTCTGATTTTTTTGGCGTCTACGGCTCTTGCCTTGACCTCGGCCTACTGTCTTAGAGATGAAATCACCAATACGAGTGCTCTGATATCCCAAGCCTGTCTTATGCTCGTTGGATTTTAATTGTAGAGGAGCGATGATTCCCTAACCATAATTGCCAAGGCCTTTTCCTGGGTTAAACCCATATGCTAGTAGCATTTTAGCTGGTAAAAGGTTAGCTTCAGAGATAAACGGGGTATTCAGTTTTTCCCCCACAGGAGTGTGGATCACTGGCACCAACTCCAAGGAAGGGTAGCTAGCTTCTTGCTTAACTTCTGGCTCAATGTAGGGGATAGTGCTATTCTGATACGTAAAGAGATCAACTTCCCCATGGACGGTAACTTCTTTCCCATCAATCACGAATCACACTTTCTGATGAAAACTTGAAAGCACGGCTCCAGCGATGCGGATCCATGGTCTCCCTAATATGAATCTAAATGCACTTGGCAAATCCATTACTTGAAAGTTTATGAAGAATTTGGTTGGGCCAATGAGCACATCCAGCTCAATTTCGCATACCATTGTTTTCATCATCCCATCAAAGGCTCTAACAACTGCCTTGAAAGTTCAAATTATTTCTTCTTTGATGCCCAAGCTTCTCAATGTAGCCAATGGGCAGATGTTAAAAGTTGATCCGTTATCGATTAGCACGTGTGCTACTCTCTTTCCATTATAGTGTGCAGTGATATATAAGGCTTTATTATGCCCTCTTCCTTCCATGGGGAAATCTTCATATGAGAAGCTCAATTGATCATTAAGAAGGATTGCCCCCACAAAGTCTCTCAATTGTATGTCATTGATGGTTTCGGGGACATACACTTCATTTAGTACCTTTAGCAGCGCATCCTTATGTTTTTTTGAGTTGATGAACAAATCTAACAGAAATTTTTGGGCTGACATTTTCCTTAACTGCTCTATTACCTCGAATTCGCTGGTTTTAACGATGGATAGGAGTTTTTCTGCATCTTCTTTCGACACCTCCTTCTTTTCAGATTCGTCTTCCTTTGGGACGTAAAATCGTTTGGACCTCATCACGACATTTACTTCTCCCATTCCATAGTTCCAATTAACTGCCCTAGAGTCATAGCTTTCTACTGGTGGGACTTTTATGGTTACTGTTATTAGGCAAGGTGCCTCAAGTTCAGATTCATCATCTATTTCATCTCTTGGTAGGCGAATCACAACAGGTTTAACCGGACAATCATCTTCTTGGCTTAGGCTATTAAACTCATCCAGTTTGATTACTATAATCGTAGCAGCTTCAATGATTGCCACAGTATAGCCAAAGCCTTCTGAGAAGTTTTCTTATTCCGAATAGTTCAGCATCACTTGACTCAGCTGACATTGCAAACTTCAAGTGTCTTCTTACTTTCTCGAATAGTTCAGTCAAGCTTTGCCACTGGGCTATTAACTTATCCATGCTGACGTATTGCTCGGTGTCGAGCTTGTCATCTGTCGTCTGAGAATGACCGCACGTTGTCAATCAAAATGACACATCCTCCATTTCCTTTGAGAGATCATCCACTTGCTTTTCAATGCGTAGGAGATGTTCTGACATCACTTGGTAGAGTGATGGTTCAAGTTCTTCCGCAAAGGGTTTTATCACATCTTCTAAGACTTCTGCTTGAATGGGGTTATCCATACTTCCCCACCCATCAGGTATAATATCTTATATTCTTTAGAAGAAACTGGGGGGCAGAGTATTTCACTTTGAAGTTATATCCACCCAAATCCTCGCCCAGATTATCTATAACCTCGTCTTTATCTAGTGTTTCGGTTACAAATCTGCGATCGGCCGCGCTTCGATTGGTAGCTTTCAATTCGTCTTCGTCAAGCTCTTCTTCTGATTCGGTAATCAGCTCTACGTCGCCTACCAGACTTTTATGCGGGGCATTCCACATATTTCCTTTCTCGATTTCAACTACAAACTAGTTCCATTCTAAGTTCACCAAGGCCTTAATTCCTTCAAACTCTTCATCAGCAATGCTCGACATTATCCCTAGGCTCATCATTTTGGTAATACATAACTTCTTTCTCTCAGTCGACACTTCTCCCTCTTTTGGATATGTGAGGCAATCGCCAGAATGTTGGTTAGCTTGGGTATATTCACCTTCAGCTCATGGTGATTTCCTTCTTCATAAGCAAATATTGCATCTACTGCTTGGTGATCAGGGAGCGGATTCTCTTGCACATTTGGAGTCACATTATCGAATTTCAAATTTTGACAGTCAATGAGAGCCTGAACCTTCAGTTTAAGAATGTAGCAATTATCTACATTGTGTCCTCTTTCACCCATATGATAGGTGCAAGTCTAGCTTTTATCAAAATCAGGATATTTCCCCTGATTCGTTGTGGGATGTTCCTTTGCCACCAAGTGTAGCTCTAATAACATCGAGAGCAACTTGGATAACGATTTGGGAAGTTGAGAAAATTACTTCTAAGACTGCCTCTTCCTGGACTCTTGCTCTTTAGACATTGACCACGATGATCCTCCTTTAGCTTGATTAGAATTAGCGAACACTTTGGGTTTATGGAAATCTGGTACAAAGGCAATGTCAACTCCAGCCTCTCTTTCTTTTCTCGAGGGATATTGCTTTCTTGTCGAAGTTTCCTATGGCCTTTTTTCTCTTAAAGCCTACTCCAATCTTTCAGCCACCTTTATCAAATGTGTAAAGGTTTAGCATCCTGAGGTGTTTAATCTGTCGAAGTACTCATATGGAAGTGCTTTCAAGAACAGGTCAATCAAGTCATCTTCCGGAATTGGCAGCTTCACTTGAGTTGTCAAAGCACGCCATCTCTGGGTGTATGTTCTGACTGTTTCGCTTCTTCCTTTTACGGTTCGTAACAAATCTTCCCTTGTCGAGGCCGTAGCCGTATTAAACTTATACTGCCTGAGGAAATCTTCAGCAAGATCCCCTCATCCATCATAATCATCAATGTCTAACTCAATAAACCAAGCTAGAGCAGCGCCAGCCAAACTCTCTTGGAATGTATTTATTAGCAGAGGAATGCAGTCAGAATAGTACGCCATTTTACGCAGATAATATTTGAGGTGAGCACGTAGATAGCCTGTCCCATTGTACTTTCTCACAAAATCTTGCTCTTTGTAATCCGAAGAAGTTTCGAGTTTGGTGAAAGGAGATATATTGTCAAAACGGGCTAGCTTATAGCCTTGACTACTCAAGCACTCCTCAATTTTGGCTATTCTCTTAGTCTCGACTTCAGTTTTCATAGCCTGTTTTCCTTTCTCCTCCTTCTCGAGGTTAATGACAACAGGAGGTATCTTCGGTTGTGACCGGACATTTGGCTCATGAATGTCCTCTACGACATGGTGGGCACCTTCAGATGTCTCTTTGTCAGTCGTAGTAGGTATTGAGGATTGACCTAAGTTGTTCAGGTTAGGTACTGTTGTCTGTCTGGCTTGGAAGGCATTCAATATTGCCTTAATTTTAGCCATCATTGTCACTCTCCGTACCCGTCAAGCACGTAAACATCCCTGCAAACAAACCATACAATCTCTCGCGGTCCCAAGATCCACAATCATGTCGAGAGATATTATAAAGATTAAGCATACGGAAGCGATACTCATATAAATCCCCGTACAAATATAAGTTAAGTGGGACCTAGATAGCTTACTAACATTCGTACATCATGGCATACTGTTCATACAGACACTGACTACTACAATCCGATAAACGAAAGGGTGACAGGATAAGCATACAAAAAGAACCATCTACTAAGCCAGCATAAACCGAATCAGGTCATCATCAAAAGATCAAGCCACCAACTTGAGTCACCTAGGAAGAACTGCTGGAGTCCCCCGTGTCCTCAGCATCCGTCATCGGCTCGTACTCGGAGAAGGTCTCGGACGGAACCTCAATGGAGTCCTCCATGGTCGCATCTTGTAACGGCTCAGCAAGGTCCCCTTCGGACGCCTCCAGGACAATAACCTCCTCCTCCTCCGGCTCAATAAACTCCAAGGTCGGGGTCTTCTCTGGCCCATTCCTAGACACAACTACATATCCCTCAGGCAACTCCTACTCTCCTGCAGTCTGGCATCAATCAGGTATAACCTCCTGAGATACCTCATGGGGCTTCAGTGGCCCAATTGACTGGTCTCCTACTTTCTTAAACCACGCCTCAAACCTATAAGGCTTCCAATCTGGCTTACCCTCATCCACCCAAACAACAATGCACTTCCTCATATACATGTTCCCCTGCCCATCTAGGAACTCGTTAAAATATGTCTTCATCTCTTTAGGGTCCCCAAAACGTATAGACCACATATCTAAGGCCTAGGATTTGTAAAAAGAAGGGTTCTCCAAAAGAGGTGAGATACTCTTCTCAGTAAAAGATTCCTTACCCTAAGTCAGGTTGACAGTCCACTCAGGTAGTCGCATACCTCAATGATACCATTCACAGGAATATAAGGCACAAATCCATAAACAACAATATACAGAAGACAGGCATGCGAATATGAAGACATGTCACACTCAGATGATAATGCATAAATCATCCTGCCATTTCACCACACTACTTCTTCCTGCCTGCCTCAATCTCAGCCCGCGATTAAATCGCCTTAGGCTCGATCCGCGTAAACGCATCATACCGTCGTCGGCAACCCTCATAAACGCACCAGGTTCCGACAAATCTCTAAGCTAATATCAATATCTCACACTTCGTCCCGCGAATAATTCGCATCAGGACCATCGCTATCTCAACCCCACGACTTCGTCGCATCAGGGTGCCACACGACATCTACTCCACCCGCGATCTCGTCGCATCAGGATATCCACTTCCCTTGCCCCGCATCTTATACGCCTCAGGGCTTCGCCATGTCATGCTTATGCCATGATATCTCAATTCAATTCATATACAAGCAACGGGTGCAACTCAGGCATGATTTGAACACTCATGGCATGCAAGCAAGTCAATTGATACTCCGACATGGCAGATAACTCAAGCATAGACAATGTCACACACAATCATCCAATAACATCTGAAGACATATAAAAGGCTATCCCTTTTGACAATTTCTCACAAATCAATCCAATCAATCCTCGACTCACCCAATTGAGTCCAATCTCCCTATCCTAAGCTTAGGAATCCCTTACCTCGAGCTTGACAACACAAAAATCTTCCTTTTGAGCCCCCAAGGTCTCGGTCAACCCAAATCCAAGGGTCAATTTGCCGCGCAACCTAAAATATTCAACCGATTCATCAATTTCCAAGTCCAATTCCTCAATTCATTAACCTCAATCATCCATAACATATCCCTCAACATCTCATCATATCTTAAACATCAATTTGGAACTCAAAATCACCAATCTCAGCCTTCAACAGATTCGATTTTGCCTGGCCCTGCACAGAACCAGGCCGGTCCCTCACGGTTCTTGTGCAAATCGAGCACAATCGATCCTAATCTTATCCCAAATCCAACATTTAAATGTTATTCACCCTCTTAACATGTCTACCTAAGTGTTTGGGAGGCTTACTGTGAGTTTCAAGTCGGTTGGTCGCCGGAAACTCGCCCAAAGTCGCCGGATCGTCCGGGTCAGTCTTCCGGGCAGATTCTGTCCAACATTTACAAGACTGGTTCATGGTCAAAAATTCATCAAATTGAGCCCCAATTTTTATCACAGATTCCTACACGTCTCTACTAGATCTCCACAAAATTTGGCTCCAAAATTCCAAGATTTTGACCATCAAAAGAACAAAGAACCAGACCTACCTCAGATTTGCTCCGATTCTGTCGACTCTCGTGAAATCTCTTGGCCGGGGCTCCTCGGTGCTCCAAACCACTTGATTCTTGTTCGAGGATGTCGGCAAGATGTGGGGCTTTGTTGGTGTGGTTGGCTGGCGGTCGAATAGTGGCCGGAGGTGGTCGGTGATGGTGCCGAACAGAGAGGTTAGTGGTGGTCGGCAGATTTGGAGGAAGAAGAAAGAGGAAGTTTTGGTGGTCTTGGGCGAAGTTATGGCCGAATGGAGTGAGGAGAGAGAGAGAGTGAGATATATATTCAAGTCCATGGTCAAGGTTTGAATGGTAAGTGGCCAAAAGTGTAACATAACTACACTTGCCCATCTTGTGACACTTGGCAAAATGTCTTCCCAAGATGATCCAATAGCCATTCTCCACCCTTGAATTTCGACAGCCTTGGGAGTGTGTATGGACCAATTTGGCCTTCTTCCTTTGCATGGATAATGTCCTAAGTTTGAAGGGCAAAAGGGTCATTTTACCCCCGACGTTCAAAACGTCATTTTTCTCGTTTCAGAATCCTTTGATAAGGCGATGGCCAATCCGAATTATGTTGGAATTCTTGATTTTTCATTTCAAACTCTTCAAGACTCGTTTCTAATGGTTTCTTCTATTAGACGTGGTTTCAGCCTATCCCGAACCGACAGGCGAATTTTTGCAGACATTATGCGTATCGTCCCCGTGATTCATATCACGTTTAGGACTCGTCAATTTACGGCGGCTTTGGTTGTCATGTAATTGTGAGGGTTTATCACTAGTCCCTATGGTCTCGATCGTCACAGTCCGATTAAAGAAAATTTTACAAATCATAGTTGGTTAAGCGGCATCACCCGCGCTCCAATCGTATGACACTCGCAAGGCAATCTTTAATCATTCTTAGATCGGCCTCTTGGTGGTTCTAAATATCCCCTTGACAATCCTTATGGTCAAAGCGTCATTTCCTATCTGAGTTGTCTAGGTCCACGTATCTCGTCTCGCGTTAGCCTTTCCCTTTTGGTCAACCTACTCAAATTGATCATATTTGAGCGAAATATGACTGAAACACATCATTTGATATATATAAATTTCTCATTAATGAGTCTGAAATTGGCTGGAAATCAGAATGTCACAACTCTTCCCCCCTTACAAAAATTTCGTCCTCGAAATTTACATTACACTTGATTACTCAAACAAATGGGGGTGATGTCACCTCATCGTTTCTTCGTTCTCCCACGTAGCTCCTTCAGTTCTGTGGTGCTCTCATACTACTTTGACCAGTGGGATCTTCTTATTCTTGAGGATTTGCTCATTCCGATCTTCAATCCTTATTGGCCTCTCCACGTAAGACACTATGTTGTCCACTTCTATGGCCTCGTAATCCAGCACATGTGTCGAGTCAGGTTCATACTTCCGCAGCATCGACTCATGGAATGCATTATGCACCTGGAATAGATTTGGCGGCAGGGCAAGCCGGTATGCCAAAGTTCCAATCCATCCAGTATCTCAAAAGGGCCTACATACCTTGGGCTCAGGTTCCTCTTCTTTTTGAATCGCAATAGTCCTCTCATCAACGACACCTTGAGGAAGACGTGATCGCCCACTTGAAATTCCAAGGGCTTGCGCCGCTTATCTACATAGCTCTTCTGGCGACTCTGTGCCGTCCTCAGTCTATCCCAAATGATCTCCACTGCTTCCATCGATTGCTCTACCAGTTCTGGGCCTGTGATACTTCTTTCTTCGACCTCATCCCAGTAAATCGGTGTTCTGCAGGCTCTACCATAGAATGCTTCGAATGGTGCCATCTGTATACTCTGTTGGTAGCTATTGCTATAAGCGAACTTTACCAGGTGTAGCTGTTCTTCCCATCCGCCTTTGAAATCAATGACGTACGCTCTTAACATGTTCTCGAGCATCTGGATCATCCTTTCCGACTGCCCATCTATCTGTGGAAGGTACGATGTACTATACTGCAGTCGGGTCCCCATAGTTTCTTGCAGGCTCTTCCAAAAATTCACCGTGAATTTCGAATCCCTATCTGAGGTGATCGTCACTGGCACTCCGTGTAATCTTACTATTTGTCTCATATACAGCTCTGCGTACTTATCCATGGCGAAGTCCTTTCGTACAGAAATAAAGATGGCGGACTTGGTCAATCTGTCCATGACTACCCATATCGAGTCATGACCCTTCTGGCTCCTCAGAAGTCCCATCACAAAGTCTATAGTTATGTGCACCCATTTCCATTCCGAAATCTCCAATGGCCGTAAAAGTCCTCCAGGCTTACAGTGCTATGCTTTCACTTACTAGCAAGTCAAATACTTAGCCATGTATCTTGCCACGTCTACCTTCATTCCGTTCCACCAATAATGTTGTGGCAAAGTTTGGTACATTTTTGTACTTCTAAGGTGGACACTATAGTTGCTTCTATGAGCTTCTGACAAAATTCTTTCCTTGAGTCTTTCATCCTTCGGTACGCACAGTCGTCCTCGAAACCTCAAAATTCCGTCCTCAGACACCTAAACTCGAGTTTTCTCTTCGTAGCATCCATCTCTACAATTTTCTGAATCTTCGGGTCCGTAGACTGTAATGCCTTTATCCCTTCTTGGACCTCAGGTTCCACCCTCAACGTAGCTATCAAACTGGACAGCTGATTAACTTCAAATCTGAACTCGAAATCTCTCAAGTCCTTTATCGTCGACCAACTCCTCACTAGCAGACATGCAATGCTTGACTTCCGACTCAGTGTATTTGCTACTCTGTTGGCCTTCCCAAGATGATATAGTATCTCACAATCGTAATCCTTGAACAGCTCCATCCACTTACGCTTCCTCATGTTCAGTTCCTTCCCGGAAAATAAATACTTTAAGCTCTGGTGGTCGGTGTAGATCTGAAACTTCTCGCCACGAAGGTAGTGTCTCCAAATCTTCAGGGTAAATACGATCGCCGCTAACTCCAGGTCATGAGTCGGGTAATTCATCTCGTGTAGTCTCAATTGTCTGGATGCATAGGCTACTACTCTTCCATGCTGCATCAACACACAGCCCAATCCTTTCAGGAAGCATCGTTGTATATCTCGTAGCCTCCTGGTCCCGACGGAATGGTCAGCACTGGTGCTGTCATCAATCTATGCTTAAGCTCTTGGAAACTCCGCTCATATTTATCAGTCCATTCAAACTTCGTTTCCTTCTTCGTCAACCGTGTTAGTGGGATGGCTATAGATGAGAATTTCTCCACAAAAACGCCTATAGTATCCTGACAGTCCCAAAAAACTTCTAACCTCCGTGACCGTAGTAGGCCTCGGCTAATTGGTTACTGCTTCAATCTTTGCAGGATCCACTGCAATCCCTTCTCCAGACACTACATGCCCTAGAAAAGCTACCCTGTTCAGCCAAAACTCACATTTGCTTAACTTCGCATACAGCGAATGCTTCCTCAGGGTCTGTAGTACAATTCTCAAGTGTTCTTCATGTTCTGCATTGCTCCTCGAGTAAATCAAGATATTGTCAATGAAGACTATGACGAATCTGTCCAGAAACTCCTTAAATACTCAATGCATCAGGTCCATAAAAGCAGATGAAGCGTTCGTCAATCCAAACGGCATCACCGTAAACTCATAATGACCATACCTCGTCCTAAAAGCAGTCTTAGGTATGTCTTCCTTCTTGATCCTCAACTGGTGATACCCAGTCCTCAAGTCAATCTTTGAAAATACTGTTGCTCCCTGCAACTAATAAAACAGAACATCGATCCTCGGCAGCGGGTACTTGTTCTTCACGGTTACTTGGTTCAGCTGCCGGTAGTCAATGCATAATCGCATAGACCAGTCCTTCTTCCTTACAAATAGCACTGGTGCTCCCCATGGCAAAGCACTAGGTCGAATGAATCCTTTGTCTAGGAACTCTTGCATCTGTACCTTCAACTCCTTCAATTCCGACAAGGACATCCTGTAAGGTGCTTTCGAAATCGATTCTGTCCCAGCGGCTAGCTTAATTACGAATTCTATTTCCCGTTCCGGTGGTAACCCTGGCAACTCCTGGAGAAACACATCGGGAAACTCACGCACTACTGGGATATTTTTTTAATTTTGGCTCTTCGGTAGTCGTATCCATTACCGCTACTAAGTATGCCCGACATCCTTCAGACATCAACTTAGTTACTTCCAAAGATGAGACTAAGGGAATCGAGATTCCTCATCGACTTCCCACTAATTCAAAGCTAGGGCGGCCTCTCGGATAAGATCGAATTGTTCTGCTGCCACAGTCTACTACTGCCCCATGCTTACCCAATCCATTCCTATTATTACGTCAAAGTCATACATGGGTAGTACTGCTAGGTCAATACTCTCTTTACTTTCCCCAATCACAATCTCACAACTAGCACAACCCATTGAAACCAGTATACCATCCTTTAACGGCGTGGCAACATGCAAAATTATGCTCAATGGTTCCAATTTCATACCCACTAATTCAGCAAACTGTGCAGACAAGAATGAATGCGTGGCACCCGGATCAAACAATGCATAAGCAGTTTGGTTGCACAAGTAGACCATACCTGCGACCACCCCTGGCGCTTCCTCCGCTTCCCTACGGGTTACAGCATATACTCTGCCATGTGTCGGCGGTCTGCTCTGCTCAACCTAGGAGTTGCAGTCGACGGCCCAGCTTGTGGCCTCTGTCCTTTCGGTCAACTTGCCGGAGCTTAGTTTGAACATACCCTCATCTGGTGGCCCAGTTAACCACACTTGAAACATGCTCCTGTCCTATCTGGGCACGACCCATTCCCATGCCTCCTGTCGCAAAGTCTGCAGTTCCAGTTTGCAGGATTTGACGATTTCACTATATTCTTCCTCGCCGGCAGCACGAAACGTCTATTACCCGCCATTGACCTCTTGCCCATCTAGCGATTATCTCTGAACAACGGGAACCGCGATCCCGTTGCGGTGTTTCTTTCCCTCAAGTCCCGTTCTATCATTTGGCCCCACTCATATATCTCCTGGTAGGTCCTCAAGTTCAAAGCAATCATCTGGCTACGAAGCTCGGGCCTCAGACCATCCCTAAACCTCCTTGCTTTCTCCAGAGGGTCCTCCACAGATCGAGGTGCATACCTCGAAAGCCTCGCGAACTCGGCCTCGTATTGATCTATTGTCAGTTGTTTTTAGCGTAGCTGCAGGAACTCAACCTGTTTCTTTTCCCTAACCGTTTCTGAGAAATATTTATCGTTAAATACCATCTTAAAAGAATTCCAGTTCATGGCCACTCCTTCAGGGAAGACTCCGTCATTGATGGCAGCCCACCAGTCATTTGTTGTACCCTCTAGTTGGTACAAAGCCAGCAATACCTTCTCCTCGTCTGTGCATCTCAGCACCTCAAATGCCTTCTCTAGCTTCTCTATCCATCTGGGCGCTAGTTTGGGACTTTCAATCCCGTCAAACTGTGTCGGCTTCAATTTCATAAATTGTTCAACTAGTTGGCCCATCTGTCTGACCACAACGATTTTCTCGTGAGGTTTTACAATTTCGTTACTTTGATTCGGCTTGCCCTGACTTCCACTTCCGCTAGCGTTGCCATTGTTGGCGTTAATGGCTGTTAAAGCAGCTCCTACTACTTGGGAGATGGCAGCGTCCCGGTCTTGGGCCTGCCTATCTATTAGGTCTCTGATCCCCTCCATTGCCCTCAGCAGACCGTCCACTCTTGGATTTTCCATACAGGCGGTCTCGAGCTAGAGTCTCCGCCTCTTGGTCTTCCAATCTTCTGGATGGGTTACTCATCCTTACTATTTTCTATTGAATCTGGTCTACCACGAGTTCAACAATTAGTTAGCAACTTACTCAACCATCCAAATCCAGAGTTACTAACTAATCCTTAACAGAAACAGCAACAATCCAACAGTACTTCAGAAGTATTCCAACAAATAGCCTATGGTCATTTCTCAGTTCCATTTACTCTAGTGATTCATTAAAACCAATCACTTCCATTCATCAAGTAGGCCAAGGTCCAACTGACCTTCAACTCTAAGCAAGGAACTTAGTCCTCATGCTTCACCACACTTGCCAAGATCAAACACCCGTCACAAGTACTAGGTCTCAAGCTATGTACCCATGTTCTACCCTTACCAGTCTTCCAAGGTCTAGCTATTCGTCATTGTCCCCACTTAATCCTCCTTATTACTCCAATCCTCAATCAACTTTGGATCGAGCTGACCTTGCTCTGATACCAAACAAGCGGGGATGTCATGCCCCGAACCCGTCGAGCACGTAAATATCCCTGCAAGCAAACCATATAATTTCTCGCGGTCCCAAGATCCACGATCATGTCAAGAGATATTATAAAGATTAAACATACGAAAGCAATACTCATATAAATCTCGTATAAATATAAGTTAAGTGGGACTTGGATAGCTTAATAACATTCATACATCTTGACATACTGTTCATACAGACACTGACTACTACAATTCGATAAACGAAAGGGTGATAGGATAAACATACAAAAAAAACCATCTACTAAGCCAGTAGAAACCGGATCAGGTCGTCAGCAAAAGATCAGGCCACCAACTCGAGTTACCTAGCAAAAACTGCTAGAGTCCCCCGTGTCCTCAGCATCCTACGTCGGCTTGTACTCGGAGAAGGTCTCGGACAAAACGTCAATGGAGTCCTCCATGGTCGCCTCTTATAACGGCTCAGTAAGGTCCTCCTCGGACTCCTCTAGGACAAGAACCTCCTCCTCCTTTGGCCTAGTAAACTCCAAGGTCGGGGTCTTCTCTGGCCCATTCTTGGACCCACTACAAATCCCTCAACAGTTCCTACTCTCTTGCGGTCTTGCACCAATCAAGTATAACCCCCTGAGGTACCTCGTGGGGCTTCAGTGGCCCAATCAACCGGTCTCTTACTTTCTTAAACCACGCCTCAAACCTATGAGGCTTTCAATCTGGCTTACCCTCATCCACCCATACAACAGTGCACTTCTTCACATACATGTTCCCCTACCTATCCGGGAACTCGTCAAAATATGTCATCATCTCTTTAGGGTCCCCAAAACATATAGACCATATATCTAAGGCCTAGGATCTATAAAAAGAAGGGTTCCCCAAAAGGGATGAGACACTCATCTCAGTAAAAGAATCATAACCATAGGTCAGGTAGACAGTCCACTCAGGTAGTCGCGCACCTCAACGATACCATTCATAGGCATATAAGGCACAAATCCATAAACAACAATATACAGAAGACAGGCATGCGAATATGAGGGCATGTCACACTCAGATGATAATGCATAAATCATCCTACCATTTCACCACACTACTTCTTCCTGCCTGCCTCGATCTCAGCCCGCGATTAAATCGCTTCAGGCTCGATCCGCGTAAACGCATCAGACCGTCGTCGGCAACCCGCGTAAACGCATTAGGTTCCGACAAATCTCTAGGTCAATATCAATATCTCATACTTCATCCAGCGAATAATTCGCATCAGGACCGATGCTATCTCAATCCCGCAACTTCGTCGCATCAGGGTGCCACACGACATCTACTCCACCCCGCGATCTCATCGCATTAGGGTATCCACTTCCCCCGCCCCGCGTCTCATACGCCTCAAGGCTTCGTCATGTCATGCTTATGCCATGATATCTCAATTCAATTCATATACAAGCAACGGGTGCAACTCATGCACGATTTGAACACTCATGGCATGCAAGCAAGTCAATTGATACTCCGACATAGCAGACAACTCAGGCATAGATAATGTCACACACAATCATCCTATAACATCTTAGAACATATCAAAGGCTATCCCTTCTGACAATTCCTCACAAATCATTCCAATCAATCCTCAACTTATCTAATTGAGTCCAATCTCCCTATCCTAAGCTTAGGAATCCCTTACCTCGAGCTTGACAGCACAAAACTCTTCCTTTTGAGCCCCCAAGATTTTGGTCAACCCAAATCCAAGGGTCAATTTGCCGCGCAACCTAGAATATTCAACCGATTCGTCAATTTCCAAGTCTAATTCCTCAATTCATTAACCCCAATCATCTATAACATATCCCTCAACATCTCATCATATCTTAAACATCAATTTGGAACTCAAAATCACCAATCTCAGCCTTCAACAGATTTGGTTTTGCCCGGCCTTGCATAGAACCGGGCCGGTCCCTCACGATTCTTGTGCAAATCGAGCACAACTGGTCCTAATCTTACCCCAAATCCAATATGTAAATGTTATTCTTCCTCTTAACATGTCTACCTAAGTGTTTGGGAGGCTCACCCTGAGTTTCGAGTCAGTTGGTCGCCGGAAACTCGCCCAAAGTCGCCGGATCACTGGGTCAGTCTTCCGGACAGATTCTGTCTAACATTTGCAAGATTGGTTCATGGTCAAACTTCATCAAATTGAGCCCCAATTTTTATCTCAGATTCCTACATGTCTCTACTAGATCTTCATAAAATTTGGCTCCAAAATTCTAAGATTTTGACCATCAAAAGGACTAGGAACCGGACCTACCTAAGGTTTGCTTCGATTCTGTCGGCTCTCGGGAAATCTCTTGAAAGGGGCTCCTCGGTGCTCCAAATGACTTGATTCTTGTTCGAGGATGTCGGCAAGATGTGGAGCTTCGTTGGTGTGGTTGGCCAGCGATCGAATGGTGGCCGGAGGTGGTCGGTGACGGCGCCGAACAGAGAGGTCAGTGGTAATCGGCAAATTTGGAGGAAGAAGGAGGAAGTTTCGGTGGTCTTGGGGGGAGCTATGGCCAAATGGAGTGAGGAGAGAGAGAGAGAGTGAGATATATATTCAATTCCATGGTCAAGGTTTGAATGGTAGGTGGCCAAAAGTGTGACATGACCACACTTGCCCATCTTGTGACACTTGGCAAATTGTCTTCGCAAGATGATCTAATAGCCATTCTCCACCCTTGAATTTCGGCAGCCTTGGGAGTGTGTATGGACCAATTTGCCCTTCTTCCTTTGCATGGATAAGGTCCTAAGCTTGAGGGGCAAAAGGGTCATTTTACCCCCGACGTTCAGAACGTCGTTTTTCTCGTTTCAGAATCCTTTGATAGGGCGACGACCAATCCGAATAATGTTGAAATTCTTGATTTTCCATTTCAAACTCCTCAAGACTCATTTCTAATGGTTTCTTCTATCAGACGTGCTTCCAACCTATCCCGAACCAACGGGCGGCTTTTGCAAACATTACGCGTATCGACCCTGTGATTCATATCACGTTTAGGACTCATCAATTCACGGCGGCTTTGATTGTCATGTAATTGTTAGGGTTTATCACTAGTCTCTATGGTCTCGATCGTCATAGTCCGATTAAGGAAAATTTTGCAAATCATACGTTGGTTAAGCGGCATCACCCGCGCTCCAATCGTATGACACTCGCAAGGTAATCCTTAATCGTTCTTAGATGGGCCTCTTGGTGGTTCTAAATATCTCCTCGACAATCCTTATGGTCAAAACGTCATTTCCTATTTGAGTCGTCTAGGTCCACGTACCTCGTTTAGCGTTGGCCTTTTTCTTTTGGTCAGCGTACTCAAATTGATCAGATTTGAGCGAAATATGACTGAAACACATCATTTGATATATATAAACTTCTCATTAATGAGTCTAAAATTGACTGGAAATCAGAATGTCACAATCATGGTAGTCATAGTAGTTATCTAGGTCTCCAACATGCCCACTCGTGGAGTCAAATCCTGTTGTTCCATTCTCGTCTTAAGTCGAATACGGAAATGATGTCTTGATAATTCTATGATTAGAGAGTACCTATTTATTTGCAAATAACAAGTAAGTATCTCTTTAGGATAGATAAGGAAAGTATTGGATTCCTTCAATTGCATGCTTTCTATTGATGAATGAGAAAAAGGACTACCTTGTGAGCCCTAGTCTCACGTGAGCAGTTCTTTTAATCATTTGTCAAGAGAATTCATAAAATTAAAGGAAGTGCAATCTTCGATGATAGTTTTTTATGTGTTGATAAAACATGCTTATGCTCATACACATATACCAGCTGTAACATTTTAATACAAATGAGTATCCGAATACTAAGAAAACATCATAATGTTCACACGTTTTATACTTGACAGAATAGTCTTATCCAAGCCTTGGGCGATTAGGATCTAAGGCACCCTCATTGTACCACCAGAGATCGAGTCCTTCAATCTGAGATCTCCGTCTCCCGAATATGACGACGATCTCATGTCTTCAGGTATATACGGCTCCACTCTAGGCACGAACATCATGATATATTCAGCACATAAAGCTCAACAAAGCTGCATCTGGTCGCCTTAAAGTATCGAATGTATTCTACAAAAGCCCTATGAGCATTCATCTTTTGTGTCATATCATATGGCCATTCCACGTCTTCAGTTTGAGAGCCTTTCAAAGAATGTATAATGAATTCCTCCTTAGCTTCGAATTGCTCCTTCTTTTGGCAGATTAAATGAGAAAACACCTGGTCGTGGTGATGAAAGAATCTCTTGCAACGCTCCAAACTATCAGATAACCCTCCTTGGATAATATGCAGTGGCGCCGGTGAATCCTAACAAGGGGATTGTGTCACGCCCCGCGTCTCAGGCACGAGCATGCGACTCCCTACAAGCAAAACAAATATCTTTCATGGTCCCAAGATCCACAACTAAGTCGAGAGACATGATATACATATACCAAGCATGCAGAAGCGATAACGAAATAACTCCTCTATACAAATAGTGAAACGGGACCTGGATAGCGTAAATACTATCATACATAAAGCCCAACTATTCATACAGAAATATAATTACTAGATCCGCTAACAAGAGGGCGGCGGGGTAAGCACGCAAAATGATCCATCATCAGCATCCAGAAGAAATAAGGTCAGGGTCGCCATTAAAAGACCAACTGACAAACTGGGAGCTCCTAAGAAGAACTGCTAGAGTCCCCGGTGTCCTCGGCATTCTCCATCGGCTTATACTCCGAAAAGGTCTCAAAGCAAACCTCTATAGTATCCTCAACGGTCTCCTCAGCAGATGGCTCCATGAGATCCTCCTCGGTCGCCTCGACCACAATGACCTCCTCCTCCGTGTTCTCTCTGGTCGGGGTCCTCTCCGATCCATTCCTTGATCCGGCAACAAACCCCTCAACCTGGTTTAAGTCTCGAGCAGGGTGGCACCAGCTAGGAACAGCTCCCTTAGGCACCTCATGAGGCTTCAGCGGCCCAGTCAACACATCCCCGACTTTCCTAAACTAGGCCTCATACCAATGAGACTTCCAGCTCGTACTACCCTCGTCTACCCAAACAACAGTACATTTACTTACATAGATAGTTCCCTGCCCGTTAGGAAACTCATCAAAATAAGTGGACATCTCCTTCGGGTCTCCAAAACGAATAGGCCACATTGTCAAGGCTTAGAATCTGTAAAAAAAAGTGGGTCCCCAACGGGGTGAGATACACATCTCAGTAAGGTGGGTCCTAACCCTAGGTTAGGCCAACCGTCCACTCAGATAGTCACATACCTCAATAAGTCAAACTTAATATACGAGGCAAATGCAAGCATAGATAACAACACACGGATGGCAGGCACACAATTATAGCATCATAACGCATTCAGATGATATGCACACTCGTCCTACCACATCATCACATCCATTATTTCCCTTTCTGCCTCATTCTCATGCCCCCCATTAGATCGCATTAGGCTCGGTCCGCGTAAACGCGTTAGACCGTCATGACAACCCTCGTAAACGCATCAGATTTCAATGATACTCCAGGCCAGTGTCGACACCTCATATCTTCGTCCCATGTAAACGCATTAGGACCGTGGCCATCTCAACCCCGCGATTAGATCGCATCAGGGCACCTCACAACCTCTAACCCCGCGTCTTAGGGTATCCACCACCACATCACCCCGCGTCTCACACGCCTCAAGGTCTCGCCATACCTCACTCATGCCATGATTCTCAATTCCTTTCACATTCATAATGCGATGTGCAACTCTATCACAATCATACATCCATGGCGTGCAAGGCAATCCAAGCGACACTCAGGCATGGCGGATAATTCAAGCATAAGCATTAGCACACATAAATCCCCTATACTATCTTAGGGCATACCAAGAACAATCCTCTTGGAAATCTCTCACAAATCAATCAAACTAACGTCTGACTTACCCAATTGAGTCCAATCTTCCTATCCCAAGTTTAGGATTCCCTTACCTTGATTTGATGCCACAAAATTTTCTTCTTGAACCCTCAAAGATTCTGCCCTCAATGATCCAAGACCAATCTCACCGCACCACCTAGGAAATTTCAACCAATTGTTAATTTTTCTTGTCCGATTCAACCATCCATGAATCATAAACCTTCGTTAACACATCCTCATCATTCTAACATGTCTAAATCACCAATTTGAGACTCAAAATCCATAGCCATTAGCCTCCACAGATTCGGTCTTGCACAGAACCGAACCGGCTATTTTTGATTCTGTGCAAACCGAGTATAACCAGTCCTAAATCTCCACCAAATTCATCATTTAATCACTAACTTAATTCTTAACATGTCTATCTAAGGGTCTAAGAGTCTCACCAAAATTTTGAAGTCGCGTCGTCATCGGAATCTCTTCGAAAGTCGCCGAATCCTCCAAGTTAGTAAACCGACAGTTTCTATCTAAGGTTCACAAGACCCATTTAGGGTCAAAACTTCATCAAATCAAGCTCAAATTACCACAGATAGCTATACAAGTCCCCTAGATCTTCATAAAATTTGGTCACAAGATTTCAACATTTCGATGTCCTAAGGGGTCAGAAACTCGGCCTACCTCAGATTGGGTCAGTTTTCGTCGGCTTCTGAGGAAATGCTTGGCCGGAGCTCCTCGATGGTCCAATCGACGTGCTTCCACTTCAAGGAAGTCGGCAAGAGGTGAGGCTGGGCTCAGGTGGTCGGCCGGAGTCCAGGCGGTGGCCGGAGGGCGGCGTCGACGGAGGCGAACGACAAGGGCAGAACTGGTCGGCAACGGCAAAGAGAGCAAGAGGAAGAAGATGAAGTTTCGGTGATGGTGGGGGTGTTTGGCCAGTCAAGGGGAGAGGAGAGAGAGAGAGAGAGAGGGAAAAAGACTATATACAAGGCTCAAGGTCAATGGTTGAATGGTAGGTGGATAAAGGTGGCATGACTACTCTTTAGTCCATCCTTTAACACATGTCCTAAATGTCATTCAAGCTTGATCCAATGGCCACAATTCCTTCACTTTTTCGACAGCCTTGGGGAGTGTATGAAGACCAAAATGCCCTTCTTTATTTGCATGGGCAAGGCTTAAGCTTGAGGGGCAAAATAGTAATTTTACCTCCGACGTCCGAAACGTCATTTTTCTCATTCTAATATTCTTCGATAGGACGACGGCCAATCCGAATATAACGTTGAAATTCTTGATTCTCTATTTTCAATTTTCAAGACTCGTTTCTGATTATTTTCTCTATCGGACGTGGTCCCAGCCTATCCCAAACCGACGGGCGGCTTTTGCAGATGTTACGCGTATCGACCTTGTGATTCTTTGCACATTTAAGACTCGTCAATTCGTGGCGGCTTTGATTGTCATGTAATTGTGAGGGTCTATCACTAGTTCCTATGGTCTCGATCGTCACTATCTGATTTAGGAAAATTTTACAAATTATACATTAGTTAAGCGGCATCACCCGTGCTCCAATCGTATAATGCTAGCAATGCATCCCTTAATCGTCCTTAGATCGGCCCTTTACGATTCTAAATATCCTCTCGACAATCCTTATGGTCAAAACGTCATTTCCTATTCGAGTTTCCTAGGTCCACGTACCTTGTCTCTCGTCACCCTTTCCCTTTTGGTCAGCCTACTCAAATTGATCAAATTCGAGCGAAATACGACTGAAATACATCTCTAGATTTACTTCTCATTAATGAGTCTAAAATTGACTATAAATCAAAATGTCATAGATTGGGTCTTCGCCATTACATGCGAGTCTGACTTTACCTAGTGTTGGTAATCTAAACCGCCATCGGAGTTGTTCCGGTTTTAACGTTCTAAGAAATTCCTTCCATTCTTTAAAGTTGAACTTAGGAATATGTATATGAGTTTTGATGAAAGTTCTAAGAGGATGGGCATCAGAACCAATCTCAGTGAAACCTATACGATAAGAAATTGCTTTATATGGGATGTGAACCACAGGTATAGGAGACCACTAGAGGTTCTAAAGATTCCTTTCTTGCTTTTTCCAAAACAATTGAGGGAGAGTAAGGTTTCAACAAGGATAAGTTCGAGTAATTCCACCCATAACAGACTTGTTTAACCACTACAGTCATAAAAGGGTCAAAAGTTACAGACGAGATCAAAAATAGGACAAAGCTAAAGGATGCCAAGACAAAAGCTCTACCAGATTTAGTTCATTTACTAGCATAGTGGTTGAGAAACCTATCTAGAAGAAAGGATGGGGAAACTCGCCCAAAATTACTTTTGGCGTCTTCTTTGATTTCGTTGAGATTTGTATCCAGGAATTCAACTAGTTGACTCAAAGGCTTAAACCCTATAGGAGGTTGGACTAACAAGTGGGTAAACTCAACCCCAATGGCAGCGCTATATTCTTCAAGGGTAGGGGTAACCTTCAATCCTTCCATGCAGAACGTCGTGGTGGTGGATTCCCAATAAAGTGCCATGACTTGGATAAAGGCAGGTAGACATTCAATCTTCAACAAGTCCAATAGATATCCTAGCCACAATCTGGCGTACTTCTGGCTAGCTTCACCCATGCTGCCCTACCAAGCTAGGAGCTCAGCTCGAGGGACCTTGAATACTTGGATGTCATTCTTTCCCATCAAGTCTAAAATACGCAAATGATTTTGAAAATCAGTCGCCAAAGATTACTTTAAACATGTGATTATACTAATGTCATGAAATATGCATGAACTGGTTTAATTGCATATTCCAGTCAATGAAATAGAAATTAGAATCCTTTCAAGTATGAAAGATCCAACTCAAGGTCTAATTTGAATTTCAAATAAGTGAATTATGCAATTTGTCAAAATTATCTTAGTGACTAAACAAAATAACAACGTCACATTCCATTGATCAAAATATCAACTGCGGGCATGGCAGAAGAAATTCCTTATTACAAAAAATGATAGGCTATGATAGAGAGATAGAGAGGGGTCTCGAGAGGGGATAAATACCAATCAAATTTATTTTCAGACAAGAAAGCCATAAAAGGCCAATGAAATGTGGGATCTAAGCTATCCCTCCCCAAGATCTAATCTTCTTCGGGGTGATGGGTCAGCAGGGTTTCCTTGATTGCATCTTTGTCTTGCTCCTCTTTAGGATACCGCTCAGTGATCAGGACTTCTTTCCTAGTTGAGCGCCCTTCAGGTTGTGAAGAATAATCTTAAGTAGGTTGGTGGAGATGCTTTAGCTCTTCCGGCCATTCTCTAGTCCATGGTATAACGACTTCGGGAGTCTTCATAGGTTTTGTCTTTTTTAGTATGATGCGCCTTGACTTTGTCTTGGTTGCAGGGCATCTTTTCTTCCCCCAAAGAGTGATCATCGATTGATTCTCCATAGATTGATGTTCATTTTTTCGGCGGGCATATGCTTCTCTAATTAAGCCGTTGCGATACTGCCTTTTCATCTCTAGATAGTGCTTGAGCATCTCGTCTGTCTACCGCTTAAACTTGACGTTATCGACATAGTAACTAGTCTGGCAATCTTCGGCATATCCCAGCCTACGCCCAATTAGCTCTCGGCCATGCACAAATTTAATAAAATGCAACCTTGTGTTCGGTCCACGACGAGTGACTTTTCTTAAATACTCGAAGGTCACTAGCTCCGTCAAACTTCTAGGAAATAGCAACATCCTATCTCTTATCATTGTTATTTCAATCAGTCACTTGAGTGATTTCAAAATGTATGCAATGTATGTAGATGTGAATAATATGAACATACTATAAAATAGGGAGTAAGGAAATACATTAAAAGTAAATGCCTTACCAACCAAAACATCGGGGAACATGAAATATTTCCTTGTAACAATGTGTGATTTTAGATATACCAACCTTTCACAGAAATATGCATGAGACAAGTGAGATATACTCTAAAGATAAAATTAGGTGAAGAACTTATAGCTCAAGCTCCCACGATCCAAATATGGCAGATTCCTCCTCAAGAGTACACACCCAAGAGGGCTAGAGACCACCAATTTGGATTGTGAGCGGGAACGAATACGAAAATCTCAAGTACTATCAATACAAGATCCTTTCGCACCCTTTCCCTATCTAAGGTAACCTAGAGGTGGTTGCAGTCCGCCAGTGTGTGAGATGCGTCGTGATCATCACAATGCAAAGTCATGCACAATAGTTTATATCAAACACCGCTTCAGTATAAATGTAAAAATAAACATACAATCCCAACTCTAACCTATAGAAAAGGTGTCAGCAAACACTTCACCCCTTATTTCTCCAATCTGCAAAAACATCTAACACAATAGTTAGGATACGTACCTCACATTCAAGAGCATGTGCAGAAAACAAGGTTAGATAAACCAATCAAGTTTTTAAGAGGCTCAAGTCCTGAAAAAATTCATAACCAGAGATTATGGTTTGGAATAGATCCCCAGCAGAGTCGCCAATCCGTCGCAATCCAATCTCAAGATTCTTTCGAGATCATGGTGGGCTAATGGGCCATCTGGAGTCTAGTCGGACGCGGGCCTCTCCCAAGGCTCGTTACCCAAGTCGCAACGGAGGTATACGTGGTCGACCTTTAATGCGATCTGGTAACATGTGATAAGTATGCATGCCAAGGAGTCGCCGCCAATCATTTTACGAAGGGTACAATCGGAAACCCTATCGAATAGTTGGGAGGTTCTATTCAATTATGTGATAACTAGAGAAATGGGATCGGGGACTTAGTTATGCTAACTATCAGAGTTGACGCCCTTTTGATAGCTAAGTTGACTGGTTTATCTAACCTAAGATTTCATGCAAATGAATGAGGTGCGAACCCTACATCTAAGAGTTCATGCAGATAGAAATGACTATCCTAGCAAACATAGTCAATAAAATGAGTGCGCAAATCAAGGATCCAAAACGTGCAAATAAATCACATGAAAGCAACGTGGCATCCTTAGTAAGTCCCTATTAGCTTAGAGAAATATCAATCAAAGCTCAGGAGTATTTTTTATATGATTTTTCCTTGAGGGGTAAAATCGTAATTTTGAAGAATTTTAGGACTATTTGCCTTAAAAGGATAAATTTGTCATTTCAGATAAAATATGGACACAAAAGATGATAGAAATAGGATTGGTCACCAGACCAATCCATTTCCTATTATTCAGGAATTTTTAGAATTTTTCTAGAATTTTAGAAGTGATTTACCCTTTGAGGGGTAAAATCGTCATTACATAAAGTAACAAGAAGTGAAAATCTCAAATAAAAGGATTGATCGATCACCAGACCTAAATCTTAATTTTGAGCAATTTTCGCAACTCCATTGGAGTAAGAAAGAATATTTACCCTTTGAGGGGTAAAATTATCGTTTTCGGAAAAAGAATGAAATTCGAAAACCCAAGCATAAGAATTGATCACCTGGCTGACCTTAATTCTTCTCTTGACATTCTCGACCTATCTCATATACCAAGCATAGGTGATTTACCTCTAAAGGGAAATACCATCAATTTCCGGGAGAACGGATAAGAAATCTCAAAAATAGGATTGACCAGTTATCTTTGGTCATTCCTTAATTTTTTAGAATTTCTAGAATGTCTAAGAACTCCCCATAATTTTCCCACATTTTTTTTGGGATTTTTCAGGATTTTCTAACAATTTTTAGAATTTTATAGAATTTTTTTATTTTGTTATTTTAAAATAATTTTTTAATTTTTTATTAAAAAATAATTCGGACCGAGTTGACCCAACCCATTCGGGTCAGAACCCGACCCAGACCGGAACCCGCATGATCACTACACCGAAACGACGTCGTCCCGTATTTTTCATTTTTCAGTTTATTCGAATTTAATCCGACGGCTCCTATTGAACCATGTGGTTGTTCGACGTCTTTTGGATTAGCTAATGGAGACCTACGACTCAGATCAAAAGCCAACTACTCCTCGACCGTCGGATCTGATTACTTAAATTTACGACCATTATTAAAAGCGAAGATTCGATCTGGACCGTCTGTCCTCACTAACCTAAACAACGCCACTCAACCATTAACGTAAATGGCATCGTTTCAACCTATTCTGGTTTTATGATTTTAAAATTATTTTTGAATTTTCCTAATTACTAATCGGACAATCATTAAAAATAGTACTCGATTAATTTCGACCGTCTGATCTAAACTGACTCAGCCTAACAAACTAACGGTCGAGTTGACTCGACATCCACGTGGACCAATCACACTATGCCACCTAAGCCGTTGACTCGTTGACTCTCCACGTCAGCTTCATCTTCAACCTCCCGACTATGACTAAACAGACGGCCGAGGCTTTTCCGGGGCCGATGGACGACTAAACCTAAATCGATTAACATAAAACCAACGTCGTTCAACTCGCCTAAACTTCTAGTCTCATATATCCCAAAATTAAAGCATTTCATCCACAGAATCAAACGCAAGCAAGCTTGAACAGTACATGTATAGCTACTCCAATCATACGATTCATGGTATTTCGAGTCAATTCATCAACACAGAAGCATCATAAGAGGTTCAAAACACTTACCTCGAATTCCGATTGAGCTCGCACGACTTAGATTTGGTTAGGCAGGATTGAACAGTTCTCGATTTATGACGGGAAGTTTGGAGACTCAAACATGGATTATTATGCAAAATCGAGACAAAAATGGGATGCGATTGTGGTCAGTAATGCTTGGGGAATAAAACCCCCACATAAAATCGAAGAATAATGGTCGGATGCCAAATCCGCCATTGATGCATAGTAAGAAAGCTTCAAGACTGAACTCACCTTTTTTGAGATTATTGGCGGCCTGACCAAGAACGATCGACTCCTACTACTCCAAGCGAGCTTCCGAGGACCTTCTCTGGCTTCGGTTTGGCCGAAAACAGCCTAACTAGTGCCTTATCAATTCGAGCTTTAGCTCTCGACAATGGGAATTGGAGAGCGAGCCCTCCTCCTCTTTTTTTCTTCCTCTCGATTCTGTTATCCTCCCCGAACAGAACGAGAGAGACCTCCTCTTCTAGAAAGCCTCCAAAGGCTATATATCATTTTCAGTTTTGCGTCCGTTAAGGGGAGTGTATACCGGCTTGAAATGGCACGTGATTGTGCGTGCTACTTGGTCCAAACGGCAACGGTGATGATGGGAAACTCCGTCAAACTCAAATGTTCTTCTGGCGGGCACAAATGGTGGCCAATTTAGTCGCTCAGTGAATGTTGACTTTCACGGCCGATGTAACATTGACCAATCGATTTCATCTTCCGACGACGACCATTGGTCATGATTCCGTATCAATCGACGGGGAATAGCCTGAATAATTAAACCCCCACCAATGCATCTTCAACTGTGGTCGATTAGTCGATCAATTTTGCCATCAAAGTTCAGCCCTGCATTGTTCATCTGCATGGGAGTCTGAGGAAGAAGATGATACTGTAGCGGACCGATTCGACCGGTCGGATCGGGTGGTCTAACCGGTCCAAATAGGTTCCAACTTGAAATTCTCAAAATTAACCCAATTTGGTGGGGACTTTTTACAATTAAACCTCAATATAGAACTTAAAACATGAATATTATTCAAAAAAGTGATTTTGCCTAAAAGTTCATGTCAATTTCTATAAAAATCCCAAATTTTCTTTTAATTGCAATTCAAAAAATTATGCAATTGAAGTCTCATATGATCAAATTGGACCAAATCACCCATGCCAATCGACTTAGGATGGTGAAATACATTGGGCAGTGGCTTCAATTTGTAAAGTTAGCCCTTGAATTGAAAGTAATTTAAATTATGTCCAAATTCAAGGACTAAATTGCAATTAAGTATGTAATTTTGCTCAATTCATATAATTGAGCAATTTGTGCAAATAATTGGGCCAAATTGCAATGAGAGACAATCAGATTGAATGTCAAGATCCTAAAAAATGCCAAAATTAAAAATTAAAAGACTCAATTGATATTTTTTTACCAAATTCAATTACACGTGTAACAAAGGAACACATAAAATTAAACTTGAATTTGAAATTTTTATGAGGTCAAAAATACAAGGAAATTAAAATAAAAATATTGAATATTTTTGCAACCTCAAATGATATTTTTCTGAATTTTCGATTATTTTCCTATTTTCGAAAATATTAAAAAATATGAAAATTATAGAAAATTATTTTTTTGGTCAAAAATAGTTCCTTGGGTTTGGCCAAGGCCACCAAAGTTGATTTTGTAATTTTTTGATTTTTTTAAGGAGTTTTTATGATATTTTCAAAATATGACTGAAAAAGACTAGTAAAAAATCAAGTATCAACAATCTCGAACTAACAGGCGTCTTTTATAGACGTTACACGTATCGACTCTGTAATTCTCATCACACTTAGGACGACTCAAGTTATGACAGCTTTAGTTGTTATGTAATTGCGAGGGTTCATCGCTAGTTCCGACGCCTCGATCGTCATAGCTTGATTTATGAAAATTTACAAATTATACATTGGTTAAGTGACATTACCCGCGCTCCAATTGTATAACGCTAGTAATGGATTACTTAATCATTATCTGATCAACCTTTATTGATTCTAAATGTTTACTCGACAATCCTTATGGTCAAAGCGTCATTTCCTTTTTCGAGTTTCCTAGGTCCACGTATCTTGTCATGCTTTAACTTTTTCCTTTTGGTTAGTTTACTCAAGATTGATCAGATCTGAGCGAGACAAAACTGAAATACATCGATAGAAACATTCTCATTGAATAGCTTCAAAATGGTAAGAAATTCAGAATGTCATACATGTAACTACAGAAAAAAGAAAGTAGCAAAAAGCAAACAAAAAAACATATTCTATAGCTAGAAGCACACTCTTATCCTTCAAGAATAGATCTGCAACCATAAAAATTTGGTGGCCGATCTCCAAAGTCAGTCATGAGCACACATCAAGAAACGGCGCAAGGGGAGGTGAAAGAACACATATTATGTTCTTATGAGAAACTCCCAAATCTATATCCAATGTAGATCGCCACAGTAAAATCCCTAGATCTAGACCTAAATCTAAATTGAGAGAGGAAAGCGACCTAACTTTGAAAAGTTTGTGAAGCCTAGTAATAAACATCCTCATAAAGAAAAATCCCTCTCTCTCCCTCAGAATATACAGGCGCAAGGGGAGGTGAAAAGGGCAGTGGCGGCGTAAACCCTAAAGCAGGGGAGGGGAAGAGACTCATGTTCAAGTCAATTTTTTGTAGTCATTTGACTTACCAAATTTAAGCATTTCCACATATTCGTTTGGAATCAATCAAATTGCTCAAAAGTGGATGGGCAAGAAGAATGTATAATTTAACAACACGCTTTATTTCAAGATTATGAGCCGCAAGAGCTCACTTATTACAATATCAAATTAACCACCCTATTAGGAAGACATTGAACTTTCTCAAGAATCGGTCCTAGAAGGCTGGTCGGAATTGTTGCCATGAGAATCTGTTGCCCGGTCTCCAATGGACTCAGTCAACCTATTTCTTAGTTCTTCAAACCTTCTCTTTTGAAGTATCAGATCCTCCAAGGAGAGCTGCTCGATCGGTACCTCCCACCAGCCTTTGATCGGGCATTTCTCTATCCGTCGCCAGAGTTCGAACCCCCTCTTTCTTTCATTCCTTATCTTCTTCTCCAATTCTAAGTTCTGCTTCAATAGCTCCCGCAGGTTCGCCCCACGTTTGTCTTGAGATTTCTCAAGAGCATGAGAGGCCAATGTGCCGGGATCTCCGACTCGGCCAGAAATCTTGAAACCATGAGGGCGATTTTTCGGAGTGGCCTTCTTCTGAGTTTTGTCCATAGTCGTGATGTATGTGAGTTTGCGTCGTATTGATCTCGCGCCGGCACATGATTGAGTGGGATCAGTCTGCGATTTATAGGGCCGCGACACCAATTAAACCAACCCACGTCTCATTCCGTGATTGATCAATTGAATTAGTTTGCATCTATAGCATATTCAAGAATCCTAAATTAATGAAGTTTCCCATTTTCATATAGGCATTCAATCTATCATCTTGCTTGTTTTGTGTCTCTTCACCAATTATGACCATGCCGGAAAATTATCCTGGAGCTTGTCTATATTCGACAGGTCCCAACTATGCAACTTTTTTGTGAGAGCATATTTGTTGTAGCAAAATAAAATTTGATGTCCGAGACTATTATAGTTATTTACAATAATCAGATATGAATCTTTATTATCCATTAGACATCATGTCACAACTGACCATTATTTTTATATCGCCATAGAAAGAGACCTGTCCAGCCCATTCTGTTCATTGGGCTTGGTTTGGGGCCCCAAGCCAAACCCATTACTCATTCACATTAATTCACTTATCTGGGCCCAATATCCACGAGCCTTCCTCCGTCCCTTCGCCCTCTCTCTCTCTCTCTCTCCTCTCCTCGAACCAGAAGAAATTGCTGGAAGAGAAGCTGGGTTCGAGAAGCTTCCAGATCTTTCTTCGCCGGCCGTCGAACGTCGCCCGCCTTCTCTCCGTCGTCTTTTGGCTGGCCGAAGAACCATCGAACGTCGTCTTTCATTCGTCGTTGCTGAGAAGCTCCGTTCGGCCCTGTATAGGGGCCGAGAAACTTGAAGAGAGGCAATCTTCACTTGAGATTCCTCTACAAGCTCAGATTTCTGTCTGTGGAACGTTCAGAAGCCGCCGCCTCTCGTTGGATCACCAACCTTAGCTTCGACAGGCTTCATTGCCACGTCAGTGTGCTTTTTGTTCTATGTTTTCGTGCCCTCTGCGGCCGGAATCCACAGCTTACCTGGCCACCTTGGGGCGGCTTCGTCTGGCTCTGCCTCTCGTAAGCCCCGTCTCGATCTTTCAATCTAAACGTCTATTAGTCAGTTTGCATATTTTAGGTATACTTCCTTGTTCATTTGGTTCCTTTTGGGGGTTGATTTCGAGGTCTATTATCTACACTGGACTCAAATCATGATGCATTTCAGTTTCGATGAAGTGGGATTATTCTTTTTCTTTTTCTTTTTTTCATCTAATTGTGTCTCGATGGGATAGGCTTTGTAAGGGTGGATGTTGAGTTTGGTTTTTTTATTTTTTGAGATGTTTGCTTATTTCTTTTTTCTGTTGATGATGGTAAGCAAGGGATTTTTTTTATTTTTTTTTCTGTGTAGCGAGCCGCAGGTGACGAAGAAACCTGATTCCTCAGCGTAGTGAACGAAATGAGGTTTGGAACCCTAAGAGAAATCGTTCAACCACTCTCCAGAACCCTACAATGTCGCACTTTCGTCTCTTCTGCAACGAACGCGTTGCGAGTTGCACCTCTCGAGCCTGTTCCCCAGCTCTTCTGTGGTGGTAGCTCGCTGCCGAAGCTACTGACTCCATGGAATCAAGCGTTTTCCCATATCCACAGCTTGACCGACCCACGATATCCCAAGAGAAGGCCTGTCGACAAGCCCCGTCACAAAAGGGCCACCTTGAGACCCCCGGGTTTGTCTTCTCTCTCTCTTCCCCCAATTCAATGGTGTTCGTTTTCTATGTTCCGCGATTGATTGAAGAAGACCGGTTCTGCTTCAGATACATCTCAATCTAATGCGGTTGCGTTTATGTCGAATTGAAAATGTTGGTTTGCCCGTCAACTTTGTCAAAATGTGTGTGATTGCATTGGCTGGAGTTGGAGTGGAGTTAGAAGCCACAAGCCTGTGTGCCTTGTAGTTTCAAGGTGGAGTTATAAACGTGCATTTGATGTTTCCATTATTGTAGGTCCATATGCATGGGTTCAGTATGTTCCTGGTGAACCCATACTTCCAAATAGGCCCAACGAAGGAAGCATCAAGAGAAGGAACGAAAAAAAGCACATCAAGCAGCGCCATGCTTTTATAGTGGTGCGTGCTCGTTCAAATTTTACGGCTGCTACTTGAATTTTCCTGGGTATTTAACTTTCTTGTTATATGATTGATGATCAAACACTGTCCTGTGGGATTCCTTCAATTGTGTTTCTGAAATCTCTGAGATTCAGCTTTTCCCCTATGTTTATGTTAACGACTGATACTTATATGCTCCTCTAGATGGTTTACACGTTTTGCTCGATTGTGATTGATGGTTCTGTTGATTATCCCTCATTTCTTGGATAGCGTCATATCTGTTTAAATCTAAATCCTTAGATGGCCCTTTGCATCATCAATGACTTTTGAAACTAAATGACATTCAAGACCATGCTCTAACATTTTCCCTGTTTTAGAAAGTCGAATCCTGCCCATAAATAAATTTGCTGGATGGCATACTGATTTTTATGGGTTTTGAGTTCTGGTTGGATGTTGAGGTTTCGGTTTAATTACCCGTGGAATTTTTCTGTTGTTAAGCTGTAGTATCCGTGCTAGTTTCGTCTGATATTTCAGTGGTTTTATCCATAGTGCAGTTTGTATATATATGGACTGACCTAAAGCTCTGATGTGCATTGTATTCGATCTTGCCATCACTTATGCGGCGAAGTCTGCACCTGGCAATAGAGAGAGATTTATGAGTAATGTAGTCCACCATGTGCTCTTTAAACAGGACACCATTCCGATGTTCTGAGCCTTTGAACCACCAAATTTCTCGAATTTTCCTTAGGTCAAATCGGGTGTATTTTTCTGAAAGATTCTCTTAAGAGCATAAAATGCCTTAGGTACCCTATACCAAACCCTTGTCTTTGTGTGTTTAAGCTTAATCTGTCTACATAAAAATTTTATTGACTCTTCATTTCCTGTCTAATTGAGAAGTTGTGGTACTTCCACAGTAATAACAAACAGAAAGGAGGTATAAAATCATCTAAGCATCAACCTCCACTATCGGAGAAACTCCTTTAAATGAATATCTGTAATATAGTTAGTGGAGCTCATTATATGAGTTTTTGAACCCAAGAAGTATATTTGACAAGTGTATCGGTGGATTTCCCTTCTTGGAGGAGAGGAGGTAATGGATCCAGTTTCCTTGACCTCAAGGTAGAGTAATGAAGAAGCAATTCCTAAGAAATCACTGAAGCGTTTTATTACATAGCAAAACTCAAAACCAGAGAAACTCATATTTATGATCCAATAAACGTTGACTTTTATATTCCTTCTCCAATGCAATAAACGTTGGCTTATTCGACATAATCCAATTAAGAAAGAAAGAGAAAGGAAGAGGTCATTGGGGCAGTTGCAAAACCTCGCAGAAAATAAATTGCATTTCGAGCAAATTCTTTGCATGTTCTGAAATGCATTTAGAAATAAAAACAATTAATGCTCTCAATAAAGGTACTCAATTTAATTAACTGTTGAGTTGCTCAAAAGTGGCTTTGCTGTGCTTGCTTATGCATTGAGGCACCGCATATGCAATCATGTCTACATTTCTCTTGTTTAATCCTTGTGCCATCGTAATTGTACTTCTGGGATCTGAATCTTATACAGACAAGAGAACCTTGGAGAAGTCTGTGGTTGTGGTTATATTATTCATCTAATAAGCTTCCAAGTTCTTCATAGTCTCTGAATAGTTAGCAGTCCTTTTCTTGCTAGGATGGTTAGTACCTTTACAATGGTCCTACGTCAATGAATGTATAGACACAATGGGAAGAGGTTTATCTAATCCAATGAGCCTTGATTTTTTGGAAACAGTTACATTGAGTAGTTGTTGAATAATTGAACTTTGTTCTCTTAAGGTCCAAAGCTAGAGCAAAACTATTCGGTTGACTGGAAGAATTGGAAGCAACTCGAGTTGGGATTTTCTGCCTTTATACCAAGACTAATAGATCTGGATATAAAGTCCACCTGTCCCCTTGTCCATTGCCTAATAGAAAGATGGATTTAGCATCATTTGCATTGGTTAGGGAAAAATTCCTAGAAAATTAATGTGTCTCTTGGGATACTTACCACTTGTACCTTTGCTATTCTGAATGTGCATTTTCTCCACTTTCTTGATGTTTATGATCGTGTTTATCGTAAATGACCTGTTTGGAGTTGTGGACAGGCTGAACGGAAGAAAAGAAAAGCTCAAATGCAAGAGGCAAATAGAAAGAAAGTCAATGCACAGGTGGAGAGAAAGATGGCCGCAGTGGCAAGAGACAGAGCATGGGCACAGAGGTTAGCTGAGCTGCAGCAACTTGAAGAAGAGAAGAAGTCTATGGCTGATACTTAGCTTGCTTGGTCTGTCAAGCAGATAATGACTGCTGCTAATTTTTTCCCCCTCTTTGGTGCATCGTAGTTAAAACGGTTGTTGCGGGAGCTCTTTAGGTTTTACCTCTTAGACAGGTGAGTTCTGTAGACTACTAATATTTGATTTATTCACATCATGTTTTTTCTACCTCATGCCATGTAGTTTATCAGGCAAAACCTACTCTTAGGGCATGTGTATGACGTTTCAATAGTTGATGCCGGAGCAATCTTCATTATTTTGGTTGATGAGATATGATGCAGTTTGCTTACAGATGATAAAGTAGTAGCTGATGTCAATTCGGTGAGCTAGGAACTCATATGTGCAGGATGATTGGATTGTACAAAAGCGTGCTTCTAAACCTGATCTTAAACGTGTCTGGTGTATCTTCATGGAAACCGTTTAATCTGTTTCAGCAACACCTAATCTATAAGCTAATGATTTCAATCATTCTTATGTTCTTTGTCGTCCTAGTTTCTGATAGTTGAGTATTGCAGATATCACATTCACTGCCTTCCTACAGGATCATCCCTAAAAAGCTTTTTTATGCCTTCGCTTACCTGACTCTGAATGAATATTGACATTTCAATGTGGTTGCCAAAATTCTCTCTTCTTGGGTAGTCTCCATCTGCAGCTTTAATGTTGCTCTAACAAAACCGGGGTCTAACCTTGAATTGATGGATTAATGACGTCATGAGTTGTCAATATGGGTCTTTGACCCATTTTAGACCCATGTTTTTGTATAAGTGGGTTCTACATGAGTTAGTTTTTAGAGGGCCTGCTAAAAATGTGTCCTAAAAAGTTAAGCTAAATCTGATGGTTACACAGAACCCATTTTCTACCCATCCAAAAGGCTAAGTTATTGTTGTACTTGGCTGGGGCTTGGGCTTGGGCGAAACGGACGTGGCTTCTGCAAGAACCCTCGCAACTAGCAAGCAGCCGTCACCTTCCTCCGTGCCTCCATTTCGCTCCCTATGCCTTCTTGCAGACGCCAAATGCCGCGACTTGTCAGCTTCATTCATCGAGGAGGTCGCCGCTGCCTGCCGTGATCTCCATCCAGTGCTACTACCGTGGATCTCTGTACAACACGCTTGTGTCTGAGATATGCCAGCATTGTCATGTGAGGAAGGCTAGTTCAATCTACGAAGATAGAAACGCTCAGTTCAGGGCATAACCATCGTTACAGTGTTTTTTTTGTAGGGTTGAGTTTTTAGAGGGCCTGCGATCAGTGAGCTACTAGGAATGATTCATCCCATTGTGAGCCCACAGGTCTAGTTGTGCCAAAAGAACCGGGAATGGCTTTGCCAAAACGTCTGATGAATGAAATCGATTTTGGAAGCCCAAGCATTCTTGGTCGTAGGGGTTTGCTTTGGAGGTTTTGGACCCACTTGATCCTTTCGCGAGACCTTATGAGTAGTACGATTCTTACCATTTTCGAGTTCCTGTTCAATGTCTTCTGTCAAGAGTTGCGTTCTTGCATAATTTTCTACCACTCTACTTGTCCACGAGAGTAGAGATGGTGAGGACATCCTCTTGATAAAATGTTGCCTCCAAAGCATTCTTGCTATTTGTATATTGCAAATTTGTCTAATACGGTGAGAGTTCATGATAACGAGTCACTCAAGTTAGCATTGGAGGACGCATTCTAAATGAATACCGTGGTTCTCTTTCGCCTGAAAAATGGCCGAGTTGTGCACCGGAGATTGGTTATTTGGGCTTCTGCCTGAGGAGGATTTTCACGATGAGACTCTTAATGTCGACTTTGAAGATTATCTGCATTAGGTACTTTCTTTTATCTCATTCTCCTCTTGGCTTACTCACATGATGTAATGCACGCGTTGCTTAGCCGATGTGTGTGTGGATATACTAGTTTCTATAATTTTGAAAGCACTGTCCATGAGCTCATCCAGTATGAGAGTAAATATATATACAGTGTTGCGATGCTATGGCTGTTGCATACGGTTTTCCCAAGCACATACCTAATATTAGCTATGGTTTGGACTGAATGTGCTTATTTCTCACGTCTAAACTCATCTGGTTTCGTCTTAGATGTTGGTTATATTCTTCACTGGATTGGTTTTTTGGCTTTGGTGTTCAATAGCGGCATGAAAAAGGTACTCAGTTTATGGTTGTTATGCCTGTGCATGTGGCTTTTATCTTTATTGCGATGATGTGCGCGAATGAAGTAGATGGATTTTGCTGATCATCCTCTTAAAATGCTGGATTCTTTGTCTGTCGTCTTGAGATCGAAGAGCACCAGCGAAATTTCGTTTGCTTCGGAAAATAGATTCGAGGTTTGTGTTTGTTGGGCATTTGATGCCAAATGGGCTCTTGTTGCTTGTGATAGATTGTAGTCTAATGACCACCAGATTGGATCAATTTTTAACAACTCCTAAAGATGAGGCGGGCTCGATGCGTGATTTTGCTTCAGGACATAAATTCGACAGCTGAGATTCAGTTGGAAAGCAAGTTAGAGAATTCGGGTTGAACGTGCTTGACGGTCGGTTAAGTTCATCAAGCACATGCATATCTAATTCATAAAACGAGTTATCCATACGAAATTGGGCTCATTAAATATGGGCCACAACCCATTTTGTCAGCCTTTTTTTTTTATATGAGTATTTCAAATTATAGATTGTTTACATATTTTATTTTATTTATAATTTTTTATTGGTTAATTTGCTTTTCTTATATAATGTGATATATACACACATATATATATATATGTATTATATATATACACGTATATAATATTGGTCAAAATAGGCCGTGTCAGGTATGGGTTAGTTACTGGTCGAGCTAGACATAAATAATTAAATATGAGTCAAAACGGACTAGATAAGTCAATATGAATTAGATCATATTTCACCGAACCAAATCCGATCCACTCATTTGAACTTTTTATGATGAAGTGCACCCCTTCTCTTGAACATCTTCGGGAGTGGTATGCATCTTCGTGCTCGTCCGACATTGTCTCCGGGCACTTATATAGACATGCAGGAAACCTGTGGTTGATTATTTTTTCCTTTACTGTTCTCCGAGGATCTTACAGGTAAGATACAGGAGCTGCATTTTCCCGACTTGCTCAGAGCTCATTACTTGAGAAAACATCCATGTTTGTGTATGGCATCACCGGCATGTCCATTTGACTTTTGGGAGTGGGTATAATTTGTTTGCTTCTTGTTTTGATTGGATTGGCAGGCTCAGTGGTATTAATTTATTTCGTCCTTTGCACATATCTCCACAATATCTTGCCCTCTCCGTAAAGTTTTGCATGCGTGGCCTAGCCGCGAAATATACAGACGTCCATCTATTGTATTTTTATTCAATTGAGTATTAAATATTTTATTTTTATCCATTGACTCTTACACATTTTCACGATTTCTCAATTGAATCTATCTGCATAATTTCAAACGAAAATCACTAACATGGACGTCGGCTGTCCTATGTAGCACGGATGGCGCTAACATGAACAAGTTTCAATGATATTTCGACATATATTAAAAAAAAAATTCGTTTCTTCTATTTTCATTCTTTACTTTACTTTTCTTTTTTCTTTTCTCTTAAACCTTTTTCATCAGTTAAATCCATATGATCAATTTTGGTTGGAATACTAACGTGGCACGATTGACGCGGACATAGATATGTTTTTTTTATTTATTATTTCTTCCTTCTTGCTCATCTGATCGCCGAGTCCGAAGACCGACTAGAGACAAGGGTTGGTGAGGTTATTGGCCTCTGGTGAAGCTCGCCCCCACCGGCCACTGGCAAGGTTGAGTTGATTGAAGGAAGAAAAGAAAAGGTAGAGAAAAACAACTAATATTTTCAAAAAAAAATTCCCCATATCAATGCTTAGCTATGACACGTTGGAGATTTCGGTCAAGATTGGCACAAATGCAAATAGCTTATGACTTAAGTGGCAAAAAAAATTATATTTTTAAGACTGAATTAACATAATTATAATAATTTTAGAATTTTTTTGATACATTTTTTCGGGCCGAAGCTATACCATTACCTACTCAATTGTCCTGAGATTTACACGGCTAATCACTCCAAGAAACAGACAGCTGCATGCATCGAGACTCAGTTATAATTCAACTAGTCACAAAATCGTCTAGTACTACCCAAAATCAACTTAATTCTTGTCACTCTTATCAATTTTAGGTAGGTTTGCCAGAAAATCCGATACGCACATTCCCCTAATGAATAATTTTTTCTGTAGTTAGCCTCCCTGACTCGCTGAAAAACAACAATAAAATAAGAAGAACAAAAAAAACAAGAGTGATTTTCCTTCTTTTGATCTACCACAATTTGCATTGGCTTAGCATACTCCATAATTCCATATTGATTGCCACATCATATGTAAAATTTCCTAGTGATAGTTATCTAGAGGCTCTCACATTTATTTGGTTAGGAAAAATACTATGGCATGGGCATTTTAATTCCAATTCCCATTGCCAAAATTACCCGACCTTTAAACGATTCCTTACTACTTTTCACAAAATTAATTATGAGCAAAACTATTACCTCGTTTTAGTTAATACTGTATTACAACATAAATTATTAATTATGGAGTATATCGATTATTATTAGTTAATAATTTATTATTCATAATTACCTATGAAATAACAAAATAAAAAATTCTTAATTACAGCTACTAATTAATTATAAACTATGCGGTTTATTTAAAAATCAAAATAACTATCCTGGGTACTTGATCAATTACTTTTTTAATACTAAATTAACATATCAAGGAAGTAATTTGTTTTCACAATACATTGTGAGATATAATTGGAACTTCATGTCAAACAACTACAGTTACTTTCTTGAAATATTTATTAGATTTGGGCACAATAATATAGAAAAACTCTCATTTGATTCTACTGTAAAAAAGAAAGAGAAAAATTCCTATAAGTAGAAAAAAAAAATCTTCATGTCATTTTATTCCATTCTTTTTCCAATCCAATCCTTAATACCAAACGCAACATTACACAGACTGCGCCAATCATACGTTGATCTTGAACATACGATTTCAAAATTTTGTTTGTGATGTTACGGAATTAAATCTATGTTAAGATACCATAGAGCAATTTTTCAACTGAGATATTTAGAAGTCAATTCATCTCTATCAACTTTCAGATTTCCATCTCTCCATTTTTTCCGTCAGGGAAAATCAATTGGCATAGCGACATTATTGTGAAAGCTGTTCAATACAAAATGTTACATCCAACAAAATTATTTCCAACACGTAATTTAAATACAATTGATCATTAATCTCACTCCCAGAGGAATGCTTGTTTGGTGTTAACAAAGGAATAAACTCATAACTTACTTCTTCAATATTCTCATTAAACCCACATTGAAATGAGACAACTGAGGCAATCTCCGTTCTGGACTGAGACGAGCGCGCCCGGGTAGGCTTCAAGAGCTCTTGCTCTGCCTATTGTCTTATTTATGTTTGGGTAAGATAAGTTTGTATATACTTTTCAAAAAGCTAGGTACAAATGTGAAACTGAACACAAAAATCATGAACCAATAATGACGTCGAGTGCCAAAATGGGTTCAATGATAAACCGGTTGCAATATACATCACCGTGGAACCCACATCAAACCTAGAGACCATCGAATGGCATGCAGCAACAGCAGTCCATAAAACAACTCTAGGCAGGGGAGGGAAAAGTAAAAATGGCCAAACAAGCGGCCAAAATTGGCAAAGAAAGAGTGGTCACAGCCACGGCCATACACGGGTAAAGGGTAAGCAGCAAAAACGGTTCAAAGTTAGGAACTTGAAGTGAAACAAGCCGGCATGTAACTCGCGGAGGTAAGGTCCGAATAGAAATGCGGAGCCCCAGCCTCAACGTGGAACCTGTGAAGATATTCCCAAAAAGGAGTGGCCATACCAGATAACGAAGAGGCCAAAAACACTAGTGAAAGTAAAGTACTGGAGCCGAGTGGTCGGTCAAAAAAGACGCCAAAACAATTGGCCTACGGTGCACCAATCAGAGAAGCAGCAGCAAAACAGGGCAATGGAGCAGCAGTGTAGCAAAGTTGGAGTCCCTGAGGCAAAGCGTTGAGGAAGACAACTAGTTTCGGAACAGCAAAGGAGCAAGCAAACCTGTCTTGAGAGGGTTTGGGCAGTAAGCAGCGTGGAATGAAGACAAGGGCAGCCAAACTGAGACCACAACCATCCACCAGCGAGGGTAATAAGGCCTAGAAGAGCAAAAGTGACGAACCTGATCTAAGGGTCGAAGGCCATTCACAGAGCCATGGCAGCCTAACCAAAAACGTACTCCAAAATGTAACGAAAACCTAAACAAGGGACTAAAAAGTACAAGACTGAAACAGCTAGAACAGCAAAATAAAAAAAATCCTTTGTAGCCCGCAATGCAACATCTAAAGCAGGACCAAGACCAGCCAAGGAACCACCCAAGAAGAGATGAGAGGCCAAGTAGCAGGAGTAAAGGCTCGTCTATGAACTTCAGGCCATGAAAAAGCAAACAGGGAGCAGCAGCAGCAAAGTAGCCATTCTCCAAAGACCAGCAGCAGCTCGGCCACATCAGCAGCATCAAATGCACAGGCCATATGGCTTAGGGAAAGTGAGATAGACAGCAACAGTAAGTCCAACCAACAGAGTAGTGTATATTGTGTCCTCAACCGGGGAATAGAAGGTGGTACAAGAGGCCAAGGCATTGGCCGAACCTTTGTGGTGTCTTCTAGGCTAGGGTATCCTGCAAATATCATAGGAGATAGCAGCAAAAGTGGGAAGCAGCAACATGCATATCTCCCCATTAGGTTCCAACACAGAATAATGATTCCCCTGCAAGGAGTAGCATCCACAGCCTGAAGGAACCAGCACGAAGAGGTGGTAATCTGGTTGGAGGTAGAGCAGAAAGGAAGCACCAGCAGCAACCGAACCAACTTCCCCAAGCCAACAAGGGTGATCAGACCTAAAATGGCCAAAAGGATGAACCTAAAAATTGAGGACAAAAGGCCAGCCATAGAAACACGACAATCTGACCAGTCCCAAACTCCAAAATACCAAAGAAACCTAAACAAAACGTTGCAATCTACAATAAAATAACAGGTAAAACAGCAAAAGGAAAAATTTCTTTGGAGCCTGCAATAGATGAGCATAGGCAGCAACAAGGCCGTCCAAGAAGCCACCCAAGAGGAAAAGTATAGTGGAACAGCAGAGACAAAGCTCGTCCATGAAGCTTAGGCAGTCATAGGCAGCAAGATCGTCCTACTTATTTATTAAGGCCAATATGGATCATTTTTGGGGTTTATCACACACACACTCACACACTCACTCTCCCACTCTCTCTCTTCTTTCTTTCTTTTTTCTTTTCTTCTCCTTTCTCTTTGCCAAACCGTCATTGACCTGGCATTGGCGAGGGCGAAGGCGAGGGTCAGCCAAGCGAAGGGTGGCCTTGCCGACCTTCGCCCTGACCAAGTCCGGACGAGGGATGGCCAGCGAGCGTAATGCTTGCCTATTTCCTGGGAAAAGGATAAAATAAGGATAAAAATAAAATAAAATAAAACAAAATGTAAAATTCAGAAAACTATACAAAATTATATTAATTGCTTGCGTCAACAAGCCTTGCTAGGCTCTTCGTTTTTTTTTTTTGGGCAATCGAGGTGTTTGGGCCAGCTTGCACGTACTTTGACTATTTATCGAGGGAGACTAGCACAGAAACTCACCACCATTGCCTCCCGGTTAAATCACAGATGCTCGGTTGGGAAATTAAACTTGAAATTAGTGCGCTTAACCATACAATCCCAAGTACGCATTAAACAACTGAGCTACCCACGGATGGGTTGCTCTTCGTCTTTTGGTAGATGTCAAACACAATTTTCATGTGACTTGGTTAAGAGATTGGGTCTTCAAACTAGGCAGGTAGAACATTACCGACGCAACTTCTAATTCATTTGGAGTGAGGAACTTACTGGGATGATTTCTCAATAATTTTCACATTCGGCATGACATGCAGTTAAAATCCAATCATGATAAAGAAAATGACACGATCGGACAATGATCACATGTAACATGGCATGAATATGGCTTTTTCTCCAAAGTCAACTGATGATATCTCCAAAGCCAAAAAGAGCGCTATGTGAAGGAGATTCCAACAGCCTCCAACTGAACGATCTTCTTCGATTGCAATGCTCGATCTTTCTGTCGATTCTCTTTCTCTCACCGTGTAATTAGATCAAGGAGACCAACTTGGGTTTATCTGGTTCAATTCGGGGCAAACAGACAACGCTGAATTTTATTGGATCTGTTTGGTTCATTTTGGGGGCATTGCCCGACGATTGCCCCTTTTTCGTAAGTCAAGGGAAAGAAAACGATGTTTTGCCGATGTACACGACCTAGGGAAGCAACTTGCCACGTAAGAGAGAGAGAGAGAGAGACGAATAAAAAAGCTACCTCATCATTTTTCATCCCTCAATCTGGACAGAGCTGACTTAATATTGAAGAGTACAATGAGTTAATGCTATATTAGACCCCCAAGGTTTATATCTCTAGATCTGTCCCTACCGATGATCATAATGCTTCAAGATTAATCAGAATTCAAGTTACGTATTTGATTTATTTGCATTTGATGCACTATGTTGCCTTTCTAAGTTGATTTTTTTAAAACCAAAAAAGGACATTTTTGTCATCGTGATACTAACATGATGTCCGTTGGATGGCGTCAGGAGCATTTATCAAGAAAATAGAAGACAAGCGAGGGTTGATCTAGAACATTTCGACAGTTTGTTATGATAGCTATGAAATTCATCACTTTATAACGGTTTTCTAATGGCTTTGTGTGTCGCATGGTGTTGATAATCCTGCTAAACCAAGAGTCGAGTTGATTGATGCAGATGATTATGATATTTTGCATTGGCCACAATATCGGATTGAGACATAACCACAACAAAATATAAGTATTTGTTGTGGTTATGTCTCAATCCGATATTGAGGTTAAATTAGGATCTGCTTGTCTCGAGGAAAATGTGAAGTTTTAGAAAATAATTTTTCTAAAAGTTATTTCCTAAGAGGACAATATTATTCAGTGTTTGGCTAAAATATGAAAAAAAAACCCCAAAAAAATGATTTCTATCATATGGTGTATAGAAAATCGAATTTTATTTTCCTTCAAGGAATCTTTTTAATAATTTGTTTTCATTTTTTTATTTTTAGTTATTAATACTTATATTTTTATTTTCATTTATTTTTCGCCTGATTTCAACTTTTTCAATATTGCTTAATAAGCCATCTTTGGCTTATCTAAATATTTGTTATTAACCAATATGACTCGGTCGAGCATGTCATATATTCACATTATTATGGAAGATATAAATAAGGAATAACTAATATTCACATTATCGTACTTATTCACATTATCAACACAATGAAACCATCTAGAAAATATTCAAAGCCATAATAACTTATTCCCAATGACAAGTCATTTATAAAAGTTCAAACTAAAATCAAATTTAACTGATCCTTACCCGAAAACTAAAATCCGTCAAGTTTTTGGAGCATATAATACATCATGTAGGAATATGATGCGACCATCGCGAATATTCAATTGGCAAGTACCATGTGAAACTTGTTGAAATTACATGAAGGTATTTTTGTCCTACGCTACATGGTGTGTGGCCCACAAATTTACAACCCACAAAGGACGAGATTCAATTATAAAAATTGAATTGGACATTTAAATAACATTCTCAAGTGCACAAATGGTATCTAACTTCTTTGGCTCTCACAGTCATGAGCAAAGTAATCCTTATTGCCACAGTTAAAACATTTGACATTTGAGATATTTTTCTTGAACTGACACTTTTCTTTCCCATGTCGATTAAACTTCAACTTCTTTCTTGAAGAATATGTTCCCTCACCCTTCCACTTCTCGAACCCACCTTGACTATTATGCCTGGAGCGTGAAGTCCTATTTGAGCCGGAACCAACAAAACAAATGTTGGTTTTGGATTTAGCCAACAGAAGGTGATCCTTCAAGACGGCGCGCATAGCATCGTCGAAAGTTTGTTGTGGATTAAGTGGATTTTTATATGCACACAACTATGAAAAAAAAAACAGATTACTACTAACGCTTGCTGCTCATAAGTCAAAATGTGGCCTGCATCTTATAGTTTATTTATCATGTTTGCCACAAAAATTGTTTCATGATTCTTCCGATGAGGCATCATATAAGTGTCAAACTTTATAGTGATCTGTCTTAACTTGGTAATCGATGCCAAACCAAATTTACTTTATAATGCTTCCCGCTTGATTTTGGCATTTTCATGAATGCCTGAACTTACACATACATCCATTTTTTATGGTACTAAACAACGTAATGCAAGCAACAGAGTTCAACTTTTTCCATGCAACAAATGTCTCTTTATACTTTCTATGCTGTGCAGTATTTCCATCTTCAAATTCTTCCATAACTAGGTTAAGAGCTTTTAGTGCTTTTTGCTCTTCTAACACAAACTGGATTCTTATGTTATAGTTTTCATAATTTTCGCCGTTCAATTTCTCTTCTTTATTTAGCTCAGCTACGATATTCTAAAATACTGTAGCCATTATATTTGAACATGAAGTTCTATGGACATGTATTCACGAACTATTAATTCCTAATATTTGTGCACCTATTATTAATGAATAATTTCACATAAAGTCTCAAATTCAAAAGTTCTCTGTGTTCCCAATCATTGTCTAAAAATCCTCGTTTGAAATTACCATTAATATAATTATTTATGTAAAATTGAGTTCATTAAAATTACTAAAAGTTCATACAACTCTCTACCCAACCACATAACACCACCAAGTCATTACATAACAAATCCCTCAATCCATTCACAACTAAACATTTCATAAAATATTTATATACAACATGAATAACAATAGCATAGAAAGGAAATATTTACAAGTAACAAACCAATAAGAAATCAACAACATCAGAGTCAATAATGCTTCTCATAAATAGGGAAAGACTTAAAAAACTCATTAGGAAACCTAGAAGGTGTCCTTGTAGTAGCTCTTATGAAACCCTCAGGTTTATGTCAGGGAGAATTATATGTCTACCAGAGCGCATTCTTTCTGCGCCAAGACCCATTCGAGCAAGGGTTGATGTTTTCCTTATCCCGACCCTAATGAACTTTTTAGGATATTAATTTCAAATTCTTTTTAGGAATATGGGCCATTCTTCCTTAAGTGATTAAAGACCTTATGTCATTCCATAAGAAGAATACTTCACGGGGCTTTGACTTTCTCAAAGTCTAGCATGACATGACCCCTCCAAATAATTTCTTGTATCATTTCATTAACCCTAATGATGTGTGTCATCATATTGGCACTACCTTCCCGTTGGTAAACATCCAATTCACCAACAAGTCTTGCAAGTGTCGAATTTTCCTCTTCATATAGTATTCCATAGTTCATGCAATGATTACAAAATAATGAAAAAAAGGGATTACACAAGATTCATGCTGCATAAATTGGTAAAATAAATATACCATGTTATAGGAGATTTCAACACAAACACATCGGTGCCAAAGTCACCTCGTTTGCACACCCACGTGCCCTCACACACCCCAAGAAGCCTTTGTCCATGGGCTTCACGTGCCACATGTGCTAGGCACACTACGATCAACGCGAGAAGCGGTCAACGTTGATCGAGCTGGGTCATGGTTGAGTCATGGGTCGGGTAGGGGTCGCCACATCATCAGCCACGTCAGTGCCATGTGTCGCCACATCATCACGTAGCTCCAAAAGGTTCTAGGTACGCACAAGGCACATGGACGCATGAGGCCCACTAGGACCGAACCCTTTCGGCGCATGAGCCTCCGTTCAGCTACCTCCGGCAACGAGCTACCCCTCAAAATGCTTGTATCGTTGAGACGAGTCTAATGGTATACTCACATTCCATTTTCACTAAGCAGAATTACACGAAAAAACAACATTTCGTCGCTGCTTCAGGGAACCCGATCCCGTCGCGACGCGTGGTGTGCTTGCGACCTTTGCCGGCGTCGTTTCATGATGAACAACCACTTAAAATTCTCATGTCGCCGAGCACGTTCCGACTATGTAATCAAAAATTATTTTTATTGCATATAAAATTATGAACAAAACGTGAACAATAATGAAGAAAAACTATTTTTCGCACTTGAATTAACGACAAAACACAATATGATTAGGAAACAAGAACAATTATGCTCTGAAACTAATAAATGGAACAGATCCTGAAAATATATGTGCAAATATGCAGCAGATCACACTGAAATACGAACCCTATACTAACTCGAATCACTAATCGAAAAGATATATCACGTAGAACGAACATACCTCGATATCTACAGATTCAGAGCCCCAATTACAGGTGACAAAACTATCCTTATCCGATCGTTTTTGAGAGAGAGTCTTCTGTAGAGTATAGATAACATAATCACGTGCATTTTGTATATTGAAGATATCATATCTCTCTCCTATCCATGTATTCAATAGGAAATAGTATCCACCTCAATTTTGCCCTTAATGGGCGTAACTTCCCTCATTTGTTGATGGAATAAATTGTGCATAGATCACACGACTATCGCGATGGATAGATGTAGTGGTGTATATAACCTAGTCAAATTAATGTGACTAAATTCGATACGCAACTCAAACTTGACTAAACTCAATTGTAGCTCAATCTTAGTTCGACTTGGTTGGAGTTCGACCTCTTTAAACTCAACGTCACTAAATTTTCAACAAGCAACTTGGACTCGATCAGCAGGTAAAATTTTAGTCTAACTTGGAGTTGAGCAAGGATTTGAGGTCCAACTTGAGGTCCAATTCTCAAAATGTAATAGAATTTTTTAAAAAGTGCTATTTAGCTTTTCACACTGATTACACGTACGGTGAAAAGAAAAAATCCGAGTCCAACCATTGTAATAGTGGAGTCCATTTGTCGCACAATGACAAGAGCAAGTGCTTTTCACACTGATTAAACTTCACTTTATTATTGTTTGTTGATTGATTCTAGTACTGTACACGAAAATTGACTCTCTCTCTTGTTAACAAGAAAATATTCGACTTTCATGATATTGATTATACATATCGCGAGAATTAATTAATTAACTAACTAACTAATTTCACTAATTTTTATTTAAAAGAAATATAATTTTTTTTTAACAATGTGAAAAATAAATTCTTTTTATTTTTGCCCTTTCTTGTTTAGCTTTGGTGGGGGGTTGGACAATCCAATCTATGTTTTACCTCCAAAAATGAGGGCGAAAGATGAACCCCTTGACATACGCACGCTCGCGGCTCGCCTCCTTGTTCCCTTCTTCTACCCTCTCTGCTTCTCCTCGCTCGTAGCGAGAGTGAAAAGACTGGCTGGTGCTCCAACCCCACCTCCCTCCACGAGCTCTTTACTCTTGCCCTACACACCGTCTTCTTCTTCTTCTTCTCGTCTCTTCCCCGTCGGAATATTGAATCTTCTGTTTGCCCTTTTCATTGAATCGCGGATCGTGTCCCACAACCTTCGGGCGGCTTCGTCCTACTCTCCAGCTTCTCGTAAGCCCCGTTTCGATCCTTCATCTAAGTGTCTATTAGTCGGTTTGCATCGTTGTTTGATTTCGAGGTCGATTATCTACTTTGGATCCAAATCATGATGCAGTTCAGTTTCGACGAACTGGGATTTTTCTTTTTTCCTTTTTTCAGATTGTCCTAATGGTATTGGCTTTCTAGCAATGGATGTTGAGTTGGGTTTTTTCTGGAGTTTGCTCTTTTCTTTTCCTGTTGATAATCGGGTGGCCATTTTTTTTTTTTTTTGTCCTTTGAGTTTCAGATTTCAATGTGCATACGGAGAGTTGGCAACTAGTCTACGATCGGTTCGAGTTAATAGATGGGAAAGAAAGCGAAGAAGAAGGCCAGGACTCCTATTAGGGAAAACCGGGCTGCTAACCATATCCCGAAAACTGTGCCCCCACAAAACGTTGCTGAGAACGAGATTGCCGAGGGCCATCCGGTTCAGAATGAGAGTAAAATCTGTGCCCACCTGGAAAAGGGTTTTGATTTGAATGCTTTGTCTGCAAAGATCAAATCTTCTGAATCTGTAAAGTGTGAGGATTGTAGAGAAGGTGTAGCTGATAGGAGAGGGAATAAGGGAAAGGGTAAACAGGGGAAGAAGCAAGGTAGCGCTTCAACGGACTCGAAGTCCGAGTCCAGAGCCATCTGGGTTTGCTTGGAGTGTGGGCATTATGCCTGTGGAGGCGTCGGTTTTCCAACAACTTCTCAAAGTCATGCTGTTCGGCATGCAAGGCAAACACGCCACCCCTTGGCAATCCAACTTGAAAAGCCTAGCCTTCGGTGGTGCTTTCCATGCAGTGCACCAATCCCGATTGATAAAAGTCAAGAAAATGGCGAACAAAAGGACGATCCGCTTGCAGAAGCCATGAAGCTAATTAAACGGCGGGTTACGCAAGCGCCATCTGTAGATATTGAAGATGTTTGGTTTGGAAGTGGCAGTGTTGCCAGCGAAATGAATTTGACAAGTCGTGTCTCCAGCTGTTCAGACAGAAGAGGTGGTTATGTGGTAAGAGGAATGGTTAATCTTGGGAATACTTGCTTTTTTAACTCAGTAGTGCAAAATCTTTTAGCCTTAGACAGGCTGAAAGATCATCTTGGGAAGCTGGACACATCTATTGGACCTCTCACTATTTCATTGAAAAAACTTTTTTCAGAAGTAAAGGTGGAAAATGGAGCGAAAAATGTGACTAACCCAAGATCCTTATTTGGATGTATCTGTTCCAAGGCTCCTCAGTTCAGAGGATATCAGCAGCATGACAGTCATGAATTGCTCCGATGCTTACTGGATGTGTTGTCAACTGAGGAGTTTGACATGGAAAAACAGACAAAACTTCCCCAAGAGGGTGGAGTTCCCCATAATCAGAATGTGACTTTTGTCGATGCTGTCTTTGGGGGCCAGATATCAAGCACCGTTTGCTGTGTTGAGTGTGGGCACTCGTCTACTGTGTATGAGCCATTTCTGGATCTCTCATTGCCTGTTCCCACCAAGAAATCTCCACCGAAAAAGAACCAGCCTATTTCTCGAGCAAAGAAAGCAAAAATACTGCCAAAAAAAGGTGCACGGATACGACCAAAGAGTAACAAAGATTCAGAATCCATTACAGCTCATAGTGTTTCCAGTGCATCAGGTGCACAATCTACCACCCCTCCTATAGACACTGTTGCTTCGGCAAGTGATTCTAGGATTGAAACTTCTACTGGCTCAGGTGCTGTAGTTGATGACAGAGTTACTTTTCCACCAGATGACTTGGCTATCAAAGAGCATGATAACACACCTCTCTCTGGAGAAGAGACAGACACGATAGCTGCTTCTACAGAAGAGTTTACATGGTTCGATTACCTTGATCCTGGGGTTCAGGTCCTTGAGAAAGAGTTGGAACAGCATGCTGTTCCTGCGGATGATTCTACTTGGTTGGACTATCTTGATTCACAACAATCATCAAGTGAAATTAATTTTTCTTCACTGGATAATGGGTGTACACAGGTCCAGGGAGATGGTGTTCTAGATGTCGCTGATCATGGCTCGCAACAAAATCACTTTTTTATTGACTCTGTTAATGAAGCTACTGATCTAAAAGAGGAAATATCTTCTAAAAATTCCTGGGAAGACGAGACACCATTGCTGGTCCAAGATTCTGAAGTCCTGTTGCTTCCATATGAAGAAAACAAGTCAACTACGGGCGACATCACCAGAGAAGGTGTGACATCTTCGATGGGCTATACACAAGACGAATCAGAATTTGATGGCTTTGGTGACATGTTCAATGAGCCTGACGTTGTTTATGGGCCTGTTGCCGGTCCCTCTTTAGGTGGTGATAATTTTCAGACAAATGAAGTTGCAGACTCTGGTTTGATGGCTGGAAACAGCAGCGAGTCTGATCCTGGTGAAGTTGATCATTCAGATTCTCCTATATCCATTGAGAGTTGTTTGACTCACTTCACTAAAGAGGAACTTCTCTCTAATGATAATGCTTGGGACTGTGAGAAATGTTCAAGAACTCTGCGACAACGGCAGCTTGAATCCAAGAAGAAGAAGCAGGCAAATTGTGTCGCAAGCTTATGCGCTAATGGATGTGAGACAGGAAGCCAGATCATTTCAGCTGATTCAAGTTCAGAATCCTGGTGTCCAGCTGAGGCCCACAAGCTTAGCAATGGAAGTAGCGAAAATGAAGATCACTCCGTTGAAACTAATCACAAAGAAGTTGTCCGTCAAAATGGGAAGCTAGGTATACCGTGTCATATGAGCTCAAGTGATCAAGCTACTGGGTCTCGTGCAGGTGATGAACCTACTTGTACTGGACCGATTATGGGAAAACTTCAACAGGTCAATCCCATGTTGGCTATAAAATGTGAATCGGAGATAGTTGACGACGAGGCAGATTCAGGAGCTGTGAAAGTGAAGAGGGATGCAACTAAAAGGGTCCTCATACACAAAGCTCCACCTATCCTTACCATTCACTTAAAAAGATTCAACCAAGATGCTCGCGGTCGTCTAAGTAAATTGAATGGTCATGTCATTTTTAGAGAAACAATTGATCTGAGACCATTTATGGATACGAGGTACCATCACTTTCCTGCTCTTGTTAGAGCGCTTTCTATTTATTTCTTGCAGCGACTTTAAACAATCAACACCTGCTGAAAGAAACAAGAGAGGAAATCTGGTTGAAAACAGAAAAGATTGAAGTGGTTCATTGCCTTTCTGTTTTTGAAGTATCTACAACTACTGCATGAGTAGAAACACTGCTCTCCTACATGATATCATTTTGGTCCGATGTTGATGCCTCACTGAATTTATCTTCATCAAGTACACTTGCTAACCTTGCGAAATGAAAATTAGGTCATTCAGTTTAGGATTCATCTTCTCATGGACAGTTTTTTCAACAGGAGAACTTATATGATAAGAAGAAGAAGGAAAATCAGATTTAGATGGTTAAGAGCACTGTTATAATCAGTGATTGATTCCTTAGTTACATCCGTCTGTTTGCTGTGAATGATTCAACTCAGATGGGAGAATCTGATAAGAACTATGTGTTGGGATTCTCTATTGTGCAAATCGACAGGCTACTTCAAATTTCTACTCTTAGGTCAAATTTATACCAACGAGGTGCCAAGTAGATTGAAACACTTCAGAGAGAGAGAGGCACACTACCATAAACAGAAAAAAGTAGATTGAATCCTAAAACTGAAGCTTCTGTCATTATACCAATTCTCAAACATTTATAGCCCTTTAAAGTCTCAAAAGGACAAATTTACACCCATGCTGTATTGGTCGAAATCATCCACTTAAATTTAGTGAAATCACAAGTCCACTTTCTTTCATATTTGTTAAATTATATTCATGCCCAATTAATTTTTGTAGCTTTTTTCCCCCCTTTTCCTGGCAATGGTTAGTAATGTTTTAAGGAGGGTGTTAGTGATATATGTATGTATACACATATAAAATATATTACGTAGGATAAAAGTTAAATGAGAGTACATAGGGAAGGGGCTGCTGGAATGGCTCATGGCTTCTTTCTAATAGTAAATAGACTGTTAGCGGAATACACAGAAATTTTCATTTTTTGCGAAAATGCAATTTTGAGGATGAGTACCTATTTTTGTTGACAACTACCATTTTCCTCCTGCCATTATCAAGAAAACAAAAATTTGCAACTTCCTGCTTTCAGTAGGCCACATAGCACAACCAATATTATAAAGTTATGCCCAAACATACGCTGCCTTTAACAGTCTCTAGTAATGGGACAGCATAGAACTTCCTGCGACACCTTCAGAAAGCTGTCCTATTAGTAAATTACTTCTAATGTAAAGCAACAGGTGAAAGAGCATTGCCTTCCGGTGACACCTTCAACCAACAAGCTTCAGTACTTCACCAACATAGATCTTCCATTTTATGAAATCATTGTATGGTAAAAACATAGGGAATATATCTGTGTTGACTATATACAACAATTAGAGCATTGTTTGGAAAATAATCTGCAAGGTTGAGGTGTAAGTTTTGTCACAGGGGAGGAAAGTACCATTCGACTAATACAGAAGGGGAACACTACAATGTGTGACAATAAAAATATGGCATGTGTTCTTCATAATTCGGTATCGACATTCTTTAGCTTGTTTCTATAGCTTATGAGTTGTTTTCTCTGTGTCAGTTGAAATATTCAGTTCATTAAGGAAGTAGTCTACTGTAGGTTCAGTCAGGAGAATCATTATATTGATGCCTTACATTGTACAAAGCTAGCCATTCAAATCATGAAAGGGGACCAACCTTCCCTCTGTGTCTTCCCTTTGTAATTGACTGAGTCGGAAATGTAGCCATAGGTTGCCCTTCATGCCTACTCTAGAGCCCCGGAACCACATCTGAGTAGACCTTATCATTCTTGATTTCTTTCTATACCATTGAAGGATGAACCCGAAGTTTGCAAACTGAGGCATCAATCTTTCATTATTTGAAGTTTCAACAGGAAATAAATTGGGAGATCCAGAATCTGCACTTTGAACTGGCCTTCGGTGTGATGGCTTTATCTTGTGCTTGTGTTTTTCTGACTCTGATGTCATTGGTTCTTCACAGTTAGTGTCATTCAACAAAAACCATACATACGAAGGAGATATATTAATAAATACATTTGAGTATTGTGGCAGAAAAAGAATACTTAATATGATCCATGATTGAAAAAGAAGTACAAACAGCCTAAACTTTGTGGAACTGTATCTGATTAGGACCTGTAGACTTTGGTTTGTGGGATAATCCAGATGCTAGGTGCCAGGGCAATTCATGGTGAGCCATTTTGCTTTTTCCTGGGGCGATGCACTCTCATTGACAGCCACAAATTATTGAGATGGTTACATTCTTGCTAAAAAGATAATGTTCCCATTATTCTTGGACTCGGAAATGGAAGTTTGACATTTTTTTTTAGAATATTTATTCGTTAGTTGGTTCTTCCGCTTCATTTTGCGGATCAATAGTTCTATGGTGTGTAATATGTAATTGAGAGGTAATTCAAAAATAGGACTAGGTTTTACTTGAAAAATAAAGGATGAACTAAAATGCCTAAGCTGAACTTTAGAGGTTATTGTTTAGTGCTTGGTAAACTACAAGATGAGCTGGTGATTGATGAGAGCGGGATTCCATTTATTTGTAATTTAAAGAATTACTTATGATTTTGGAGATCATAACTTTTGAAACTACTTTGTAGTTTTACTTAGAAGTAACTATATATTATTGGAATAGTTGTCTTCGGCACTATCGCTTGTAACTCAACATGTTTTGTAGTTATCTTTATACTGAAAGGCCAAAAGCATAGGTTGAAAGTTCAGAGAGAATGACGCAGTTCAGCTGTTGATTGTTATTGGCTAAGTTTTGACGGGTCTTTTAAACCAAATAGCAAGATGAATTAGAAGCTACGATTCGAGAGTAGTCTGAAGCAGATGTTTGGAAGAAGTCTCTGCCCTCCCCCACAGGATAATTTGCCAGAGAGAACTTAATTGTACAATAGTTATGCAACTAGACTCTTGAAACCTGTAACATTGGACGTACTTTTTTCGTAGGATGACTATGTATGTAGGAAATGCAAAGTTGCTTTTACCAAGCCGATCTAGAATGGATTGACCATAGAGAACTACAAGCGTAAAAAACGAGAGTAGTAAGTGTATGACATAGCCAGTCCTTAGTTGTTCAGATGAAGTATACTGGGATGACGTTGGCTGTTTTAATCAGAGAATTAGGTTGCAGAGCAACATTTTAAGTATTTAATTCAATGCTTCAGCTGACAACCACTTCTGCTACCCACTTTCGTTCTAGATTTCTTCTGTCACTTCACGGAAAAATGTTCCTGATACCAATCAGTGTGTAGTTTGTCTAATAGCTAGAGGATAGTAAACTGGTTCCGAGGGAAGATTTATGGCTTAAGTATATTAGATACTGGGTCTCTTGATTCCTATGTCTTGAGCTTACCTTTTGATGTTTTAGATCCTTGTCTTGCTAATAGCCCGTAGCACATCATCTTATTTGAGGCATTGCCGGACCAGAGAGTTCCATTTTTATAAGGTCTTCTTGACTCTCATTCAAAAGGTCAAATAATGTATGTATATTGTATTTTTGAGGAAATTATAGGTCTTTGGAGGCAATTCTAATTGATCAATAAAAATAGATTTTAATTCTAAACAGAACGTATTGAACTTGTAATTCATTAGATACTTTTTATAAATGTCAACTAAGTATCATAAGCAATTTGCTCCTGGTTGTTCAATCATTTGAGAAACAGAGTCATTCTTTGATAAATGATCATTATGAGTCAAACTCAATAGAATTTGATCTATCATTTTTTCTGTCATTAAGGTGGAAAGTGAGGAATCCTTGGTTCAATTCTGATTCTCTCACTCTAGTCGTTGCTTTTCTTTCTGTTAGTTCGAAAGTAGCTGCTTCAGCTTTAGCCAGCATCAAAGTGTACATATTTCTGGTTTCTTTTGTGTACGCTGTGCCAGTTGTCTCTTTTAAGTACCATGAGGCTTGATTGTTTTTTAACTCTCTTTTTCCGTTCAGGCGCTGGCATTGACCATCTGTAACTGAATCTTCTTGTATAACACAATGTGTGTCCGGTTGTTTCCTTTTGGCTCTTTCGCAGGGGGGAGGAGAAAGAAAAGTGTGTCTACCGTCTCACAGGTGTTGTCGAGCATATGGGGACCATGCGTGGGGGCCACTACGTCGCCTACATACACGGAGGTGAGAAGAGCAAAAACGGAGTTGGGGCTTCTGTGTGGTATCATGCCAGTGATGCGTATGTGCGTGAAGTTACGATAGAAGAAGTTCTTCGCTGTGAGGCATATATCTTATTTTATGAGATAATTTGAATCCAATCTACATTTTTGTTTTGATATATTTTTCTTCATTCTTTGTCCCTCAAGAGCATTGTGAGCCGTTTTGGAGGGAGATAACAAGAGAGAAGGCAGAGAGAGAGAATATATAGGTTGAGAGAACAGCAGGGTTGTCATTTACCCTGAACCATATACCCACTTTTTTCCTTTGAGGTGTAGTGAGCTGCAAATTGCGCACTGGAGAAATTGGGGAAATTTTCACTGAAATTTTTTTTTTTTCCATATCTTTCAGGCTTAAATTGCAGCCTGGGAATGCCTGCAGACGTACTTTGTCAATGGTAACATGAGGAAATGATGATTCTTTCTCATTATGTTCTCTTATGTACGAATGTCAAGGTCATGTTTTGGATGATTAACGTCGTGAACTCTGCTAGTCGAATTCGGTCATATCTGCTTTCGTTTAAGCAAAACAAGAAAAGGCCAGGACACATTGCGGCAGGAGAAGGGGAAAAGTATCATAAAATCGTTTCGATACTAATTCAATATTTAACATTTTAACCGAATCAATTTAATCCTAAATGTTTTTTCATTGATATAAGTTGAGCTCATCTGTCCAATTTAGGTCGAAAATTATTGATGTGGATGTAGTTGTCCTACATAACACGATCGGCGTTGACATCAATAACTTTATAATTTTTTTTAAGAAAATTGAAGTTTAATTTTTTTTCTTTTCATTTTGTCCGGCGATGGTGGCCTCACCCTTGCCCTCGCTTGTCATCCACAAAGCCACGATGGCCTTGCCCAGTTCATTATGAAAGGAAAACATAAAAGAAAGAAAATAATAATAAGTGCAAGAAATTATTAAAAATATTATTTAAAAATGCTTATATTAGTGCCAATCACACTAAGTAGAACGGCTGGCATTTATGTTATTAAATTTCGGACTAAATTGGTCATATAGACTCAATTGATAATAATGTAAAAAGGTTTATGACAAAATTAGTTCAATTGAAAATTTTATGACTAAAAATTACCAATGCTAGTTTATGCCTTTTTTAATACTTTTTCTCGATATCACGAGAAAAGAAAGAAACGCTTTTGTATTGTCTAAGGAATATCATGTAGTTCGCTCCAATTTTGTATTTTCTTTTCATCGTAAGAGATTATACGCATGAGCACAACAAACATTCAGAAAAAATACGAACATTCGTTGTACTGACTTATAATTAAAAAAAAAAAAAAAACACTGCACCTTAAGTATACAAACACATCCTCTTGCCCACAATCGCATAATTAGCTTCCTGTAGAAACAGCAACAGCTCTCTGTATCAACTGTAGAAGTAACAACTGCTAAATTTTCTTCTCAAAAATTTAATCTTGATCTGATCTTGTGGCCTTGGTCAGATGTTTCTCTTCCCCTTGATTGGGCACTTATCAGGTTGCCGAACGATGTAGATGACGTCTCCCGCATACTTGTACAAGTCTTGATTCCTATGCCATGTCCACAAAGCATGAGTCTCATTCTTCACCTGCACGAGCGGAGAAGGTGGTGACTGTCAAAATCTCCCTAAATATCCTTTCTTTCCGAATGCATAAGTGAGATGGAATGTTCAACTCTTATGCTTTTGTTTGAGGAAACGAGGGACTTGCGTGGAAAATGATTTAAAAATCTCGAATTTTCTTCGCGAATAGAGGACGGGAATTGAATGTTTTCATCTGTTTTGAACCCTTCATGCATTCCAAACATAGAATTAAGGTCATATGATCAAAATTAAAGCTTCCTAAACAATGGTGAAGCATAGGCTGTGCTTAATCCTCCCCGCAGTTAATAGGAAAACAAGCCCTGGCTGACTTGGTCCCAAACACAGGTTTCCCACAAGGAGAAGCAAAATTTAATCATCCTTGCAAAATGCACAGATTATCTTGGGCATCACCACAAATGCAAATTGAATAATTGCGTGGTCACTCCAGAAGCGGGGGCAGATTAGAAAGAACTTGAACTGAGCATTTTAGGATGTTGAATGAAAATGGCGGCCGTAAGTTTGTAACTGAGGGTTTCACAAGTTGAAATTTCATGATGCTTTCTTACTGAAATGTGAGCACATCATGCATTCTATTCGGTGCATACCTCTCAATACAGTCATGTAGCGTAGTTAAGGGATTGTTAGTTACCTCAAAAATTCCATGCCCGAAGCTGCTTTCTCTGTAAGCACTATATTCCGGTTGCCTGTCCCAGCAGAAGTTGCCTGCAGCAGGGCCTGATGTGAAGTTAAAGGCACAGAAGCCACCCATGTACTTATCAGGGGTGGTACTTGGGTCGGGACAGTTTCCTGGTTCATCTGCATGTGTAATCGCCATCTTCTCTCGGTTACCGCCATCTCCAACTGTGATGTGAACAGGACCACAGGGATCTAGAGTGTAGTTGTATACTCTATTTGACCTCTCATAGGCATGAACCTGTTGATTATTTCCAATAGAGATTCATGTCAACCATTGATCATGTTCAACAGAAGAAGAGGGCTCACAAAGATAAAGACACATTGCAAAAGTTCCATAAAATTGAGCATGCCATATTGCTAAGATGCAGCTAAAGCTTAGAACTGGATTATGTATCGATCTGCCTGATATAATGCCTAAGATGGGCATACGAGACAAAAAGGACTAAGAACATTTGCACCTCAATTCCGAGTTCAGAAAAAGTAACAGCAAACCTTTCGCTGGAGCAGCAAATAACAGATAAATGATAAGGAGTGGCAACTCACATGTCCATTAAAGACGACATCAACCCCATAACTGTACAGCAAATCCTCCATTGCAACCCTCATGCACTCTGCCTCTCTGTAATGTGCCGTGTAAGTACTGTACCAAGGCGGGTGCCATGTAGCCACCAACCATGGTGTTAATTCTCTGTCAACCTTAGACAGGTCTTTCTCTAACCATCTGTACTGATCCGCTGAGGCAAAAGCATAAAAGTGTGAGACATGCGTCCGAAGATCCTACTATTTGAGGGAAAAAAACAAGAGGAAGACACTCACATGATTTATCATAAGAAATATAGGCACCAAGCATTAAAAAGTGTATGCCGCCGGCATTGAAGGAATAGTAAAATGTAGACAATGATCCACTTTCTTTGGATGGAAATGCAAATCGAGAACTGTAAGCAACAAAAGTCTGATTCTCAGCCTGTTCTTCAATCTCATGATTTCCTTCTATGACCATGATGGGAACTTTAGACACTAGAGGCTGCACAAATCTGAAATGAAAAAAAAAATAGAAATTCATAGTATATTAGACTCCAATAGGTTAGACAAAGCCACCATACAAAGAAAAATAAATGCTTCGTCAGGAACACAATGCTTGAGGACAAATTCACAATTTCTCAAAAACATCCACATGAGCTCTTAAGAGAACACCAAGAGCAGCATTAGCAAGAAGTTGGAGATTCCTTTTACTGCACTCTCAGATGAATTACACTTGAAACCCCATCAAGAATTGTTGGCCCTATTTCCACTTCAGATTAGTGAGAATTAGGCACCCTAATTGCTGATACAATTGTATTTTGACTCTTCATGAGATTCGAAATGAACAGAAATCATCTCAGCCAACTAGTTAGTGACACAGCTGTGCTAGTCAAGACTGAAGAAAAGTGACTCATTATTTTCCATCCAGAAAGAACAAAGTAGTATGCCAACCTGCCCCAATAATCCCATCGTGGCTGGTAGGTTTCATGAATAGGAGTTTGTGGAAACGAGCAGGAGTAGCAATCGGCCCCAGTTCCATTTGTAAGATACAAGTTAGCATAACTCACATCCCCGACCAGAAGAACGAGATCAGGATGATTACTCAGCATGTGGTCGACCGTCGAAGTGGTATTGTATGTAAGACCCAAGTCACCAACCACGGCCACTCTGCTGGGGTAACTCCTTGGGCCAGCGACGGGCATAGTCCTAAAATAATATATATCGCTCATTGCTATTGAAGGATCTCCACATCGGTAATAGTATAAAGTATTGGGCTTCAACCCTGAAGATAAACCAAAGTCAGCAAGTGATATCAGAGTGGAAACTATCAGCAACCAAAATCCCTTAAAAGTCGGAATTGCAAAAGTCTGTGACAGTGTAGTGCCAAAGATAAGCCGCTAGAATATGTCTGATGTTCAGACAAGTTTCGGAAAATTACGTTAGTATTAACAACTGCAAGAACATCTGACATTCCGGAAATTTCTTCAGAGAGTTCTTCTCACATTTGCGTTTCTAGATGTACTTTCAAGCTTGAGAAAATTAAGAATTTGACAGGAAAAAACAAAACTAGGAAACAAAGTGGAGCTTCACCATTTGACTAATTGAAAAAGGAGCCTAAATCTTGGGATGACTAGGAAAGCATTGGTCACAGATTCAAACAAAGGATGAGCGAGAGATTTTTATTTAGCATTGTCTTTTCTTTATGACCTGTGGATGTGAGGAAAAAAATAGATAAGCTAATAAGCTATACACGAGAAGGTTCAGATACTACAATGCAACTTTACTGCTCTAACAGCAGATGAGTGAACAAAGCTTTTGTTACAGATTGTGAAAGTACAAGTTCACACTAGCTCCGCAACAGGAATTCTCTGTCCTGCACCATAGTTAATCAGATTGATTTTTGTCAGTAGCCTTACCATCAACTTCCAGCCAAAAAAAGAAAAAGAAAGAAAATGCAGAGCAGGATATATCTCACAAATGCAATTAATGCTTCGACACTAGAGTTATAGAAAACATCAGTAGCGCAAGAACAATGATGCATACAATACCTTTCAGACGAACATGGTGTATAATGCCAGAAGTGTAGTTTTTGAGGCCTTCGAAGGGATAAAGTTGGTTGTAAATTAGCGAGTAACCGGTCGCCTGACGACTCCGTCCAGATCTTGAGACCCTGTAAGAAACAACGCTCCCCACACTGTTCGGATCCAATGGGGTGATGTTGTCACCTATCTGGAACTCTCCTGCAAACATTTCGGAGAAACATTGATTACAGACAACCTAGTAAGTAACAATCACAACCATTGCACTGCTCCTTAGCACAAAAGTCATCAGAAATAACAAATACCCATGTTTTTGATCTGGCTCGAGCCAGACAAACAACCAAACTACAGTATCATAATCTGTTACTGAACCTTTAACAAAATTATGGTCGGGTTTCAAAATCCAATCGGATCGACATATACACCATTGCCACTAGATAAATCCAACTCCGACCCACCAACATCACCTTTATCTAAGCACTGTAAGCACCAATCATACTACACCCAACTAAACATGACTAAAGTCACAAAAATATCTGATTTCACGGCCAAGTCAGATTCGTCTCATCCAAGTCTAAAAGTCAAGCTCCATTCAATCTCTTGCGTATCTGTGGCCTATTCGCATTTATCTCGATCACAATCCAATGAAGAAAAACCAGAAAAATAAAGAATGAATATTATCAGAAGTCGGAGCGAATTTGGCAAAAACGGAAAAGCACCGGCAAAGGCGAACATACCCGTGATCCAAGAAATCCAGACGGAGTTGTAGTTCGAGGATAGAGAGACGGAGATTTGCTCCGGCTCGAACCCGGAGACCGTCCTCTGGACACGACGGTCGGTGTCCGGCAAGTCGACGGCGTTTCCTCGGAAGCTCTTGTCGAGGGGCACTGTCACCGGCGGGAATGGCCCCTCGAGAGTCGTCGGGATTCCTCCGACGAGCGCGGGCTCGGAGCAGAGCAAGAAGCAGGACAGGGCGAGCGAGACCCCGAACAGCACCGGCGGCATTGCTGCCATTTCTTGCGCGTGAGAGACGGACTATTACGACGACGATGGCGAGGAGTTAAATAAGCGGTTGGATATGGATAGAGGGAGTGGTTTTTCATGTGAGAAAGCGCATCACGCGTTCGCCGTTGCGGGTCGCGCAGAAAAAGTAGAGAAGTGGGCGTGATGGGTGCTTCGCCAGAAAACGCCAAACGCGAAAGGTTGAAGAAGAAGCCACCACCATTGCCACTGGTTCCTGAGTTTATTGACTTGCTTGTTGAACAGAGAGAGAGAGAAAGAGCGAGAGAGAGTCGGGTTCGGGGACGAGGACGTCGAGGAGGTTGTCTGGTTGTTACTTCGGACTTTACATTATGACTTCTTCTTCTTTTTTTGTGGTTGAAGACTTTACATTATGACTTTAATTATTGCAACTTCAACGTGCGGAATATTTTTAGCATTTCAAAAAAAAAAAAAGAGTAAGGTTTCGACCAATAAAAGAAAAATCTAAAAATTAAGACGGTTGGCATAAATTATTTTCTGTTCTATTTTTTTATAGTGGGATGCGATCGAAATACCTACCAGAAATTCTCGATGGCCATTTTTGCGCTTAGGGTAATGACGCAACTAGTGAGGTACTAACCTTAGATTATTTGCTTGAATGTGAAAATTTTGAAAATCATCAAATGTTCCATACGCCAAGCTTTCTATAATCTAAGGAAATGTTTGTCCAAAAAATAAAAAGTAAATAAATGATAAGAGTGGTCTTGAAATGAGGTTTAGATTTGTTGTTAATCTGCACTCTGATATCAGTGTTAAGTTATTTTAAGCATTAATAATCTTAAAAATTAACTCGGCCTTTCAACAATTAATGTTGAACAATCTCAACATAAATATATTTTGAAATTCTAGCTTGAAAATAGAAAATTTGAAAACTTACATAATATAGTCTCTTTTTTGGAATGATTACAAAGCGAATGTACTTTTGGATTTGCCGGTATTGGTCTAATCAAGCGATGTTGACGATTCAGGTTAGCCAACCAAGGCAGATACGTTATCCACGTTCTTCGTAACCTTTCGAAAGCTGAATAATAAAAAATAAAAAAAGTGTGCAAGCTTTTCCATTTATTTCCGACCCAAAAAAAAAATTGTCCATTGATCTCTTCTTTAACTCCCTGTGGGTGATACATTCGACAGATTCTGCGATTCAATTTGGAGCGCATTCTCGACCAATGTCGCCGAGTCCTGCATAGAAACGTTCGACAAACCTCAAGCCGAGTTGAACATACAATACCATGCAAATGGCTAATGATTCTTGTTCTGTTTTATCGGAAGCTGTTGATGATGAATCGATTCGCAATTGTCTTAGGAAACGAAGAGGGAGTTAGAGTTTAACATAAGTTTAGTGCCGTAATGATATTTATCGATGTCAAACAAAAGACGAGTTTTCGACAACCTTTGAAAAGAAAGAGCTGTGGCATCTATAAAATAAGCATATGCGATACCGCGAAGAAGATCTAATTTGCGAGTAGTGGATGAATCGAACTAAGTTAACTCAAAAGTGATTAAGATTTAGAGTAGGTATCGAAAATGATTCTGGGCTTAACCGAATAACACTCGGATGAGGGTGTAGAAAGTGCATATTCATGAACCGAATCCCCAACGTCATGTTCTTGAGAACATAAGTTAATCAATGAGGATTACGATCCTTTCTGTGACATCCAAGCCCACAGAATTACGATTACATAATAATTTTGTATTTATAAATGGTAACCTAATAATATATTTATGAAACACAATCCCAAACAAAGTTAACGATTCGGGTTTCTTTGGTCCAGTCTGGTCGTGATTTCTGTTTTGACAGCCGAACCTAGCGCCCAATTCAAATATTAAGAACATATAACATTAAGACCCATTAATCGACGATGTAGTACGCTAATGATGTCAAAACGAGTAACACTTGAAAGAGAGTCTCATCAGTTTTTTCCGTATGATAATGATAAACATTAAACAGCAATAGTTGCAATGAATAAATTGTTGTTAGCCTCTACTTCGGCACAACTGAACCGTTTGATTAGAATACTTTTCCTTTTTTGCTTAAGTTACAATTCCGTATACCAACCTTCCAAGGTCAAAAGAATTAACCAGTCAGAAATCTATACAATCCCTCTTACAGCTCCATGATTTAGTAGACCATACTAAATCCGTAAGTTGGGTCGCTCATCAATTGTAAGCCAAAGAGTAAAAATAAGGAAAAAGGCACTAAAAGCGAGGCGCGCAAGCAAAAAATTGCACCTCCATCACCCATCATCCATTTACAGAGAGGACCTAGACACGTCGTAATCATGTATCAATAAAATCTGCAGACAAAATAGTCCTCAGAAGCTCCTTCAGATTAGCTAATACGTAGCGTGGTCCTAAGCTCTTAACACCGATGAAATTCAATAGCTGCTCTAGATCCTACAGCAAGAGAAGATTATATGAGAAAATATGCAGAAGAAGAAACATTGTCTGATCTAAATTTTTTGACATGCCTTTACTACAAGATCCATGACAAATAACATGTGCCTGTAATGCAATATGTGCGCACAAACACATTAGAGAACCAGGGCAATATTGACGTAGAGAGCCACCTAGATTGTATGATAAAGAAAGAAGAAAAGTATGCCAGATGTGCACTTGATAAATAGGGACAAGATGCTACGTTAAATAGTTGCCAAATGCCAACATGAAACAGCAGTCCATCTTAAAGCCAGCATCTCCCCACAAAGTTAACATAACGATGCGGCAGCACATTCCATTATGCTTTAAATGTGTAATGCATAAAATCAAGCTTAAGAGTACCTTCGGTAAGGATGCAAGCCAAAAGCTTTGCAGATGCAAGTAAATGGCAGAAATCCCGTGTAGTAAATATGCTACTTTAACAGCAGTTAATCTGATAAGCAGTCCAGTGGTAGAGCAGATTAAATATACCTTGTTTAAAAGGAATACACCATAAGCTGCTCTTGTCGTATCCTGACCTTCTAAAAACAGGGGAAACTCTATGGTTTTAATATTTGAACGTAGGGTAGTACTTGATGAAGAATCAGCTGGAGTTGTTTCTACAGAAGGGGCATGATCAATTATATAGGAATGTGATCCACCTAAATGCAAAGGATAACGCAAAGGAACTCTTAAGTAGGAAGCTATGAGAGAAACAGCCTGCAATTCAAACAACGCAACGGTTAATTCAAAGTCAACAACATTTAAAACACACAAAAAATCTCAAGTTAAGTTGCATTTGACTTCCTTCCAATAAACAACGCTGGATCGCAAAAAGAAAAAGTGTGACTGAAGTTCCTTTCTAAAGATATTTCTCATATCAAACTCTCCCGATCCCAACTCTCTTTCACCACCCACGCACATGCAGTGCGCATACGCACATACAAAGGTGCCAATATACAGTAGATCCAGGAGAAGCAACATACATGCCCCACATATGCCAAAGCAGTCGCAGACCTCTGGACCTCCTTTTTATCCATGAAAAAACTCATCTTTGTAAATGGAAGCATGGTCAATTGCAGGCCGAGAATAGTCAAGGATTCAAGATTTACAGGCTTAGAACCAGCAGAGCTACCTGAAACTGTAGGCAACTAAAGGTTACAAACCACTGAAACAAGTCCAGAAATGAAGAAACATCATGGAACATTTTGAGTCCTACATTTGCTAAGATGTGGATACATAGCAGAGTCAAAGAAAAACTAATCCAAACTAAATTAGAAAACAAATGGGTCAGATATGTGATCATGATAGTACTAAAACAGGCCTAGCTCACATTGACTCACTCCTGAGACCATGATCTTCAGCAAGAATGATCTCAGATTTGTTCAATTGAGTCCACAAATTATATTGCAAGCCATATCTTAAATTAAATCCAGATAGAAGAAAGTTGTTTTTAGTGGGTTTTGTAGCTCTCTGTCTTAATGGTGAACACCAGTTAGCTTTTCTCTGGAAAAGCTGCGCCCAAAGTACCCTATTGTGCCTTAAGTTCCTGCAGAACTTTCTGAAGAAGAATGCAAGCCCCTAGTAGAGAGCATTGTCAGAATCTTCAACTGGACAGGATAGCTCGTATGCAGGTAAACAATGACTCGTGAATACAGTTCTGTAAGACATGGCTAATTACTGGAGTAATATCTTTATCCTACCAGGGTAGGTGTTTTGATTGATTGAACAGAAACGCAGAGCCTTTTCTCTGTCAAGTTATATATTCATGGGGGTAGAATCACGTGGACAGAAATTGTATTAAAAATGAAAAAGATGGGAAGCTGAAGAGTGAAAGAATGGATAAAGCCACGTTACAGGACACTTATAAAGTCTATTTGCTCGAGAGGTACTTGATGCTTGGATAACCTATACAAGAAACAACAGTAAATCTATTATATGGGCTTCTAGTGAGCAATTATCCCGAGGTACCATCACAAATTGGTATTAGATTGGATATAACATTTCAAAGTTTCTGCTTTAATCAGATATTCAGATTAGTTTTAGTCTGCTCCAGAAAGAGCCGAAGACCTGCTGTAGATTCAATCAAGGGATCTGCATTAACATGTGTATGTCTCTGATTCAATTATTCGTATTCCAGCAAACTGGCATTTTTCTGTTTCAAACATATGCAATCTGAAGTATTAAAACACAAGAGGTAAAAGGCATAAGGTGGTTAGATTTTTCTATCGTTTCACAACCTTTTTTAAGTATGCTAATAGACTTGTTACTTTATAGGAAAAACGGGGAAAGCATATCTTCACTCCAATGTTTATGATGTTGCCTTATCTGGGGTCAAGAGAGCATCTCTTTCTTAAATGCCCTTACAACAAGGATATCTGGACCAGGACACTAAACTCGATAAAGTGTAAAGACCTGCAATGATCTCGACTGAAGAACTGTAACGGATAATAGGCCACTTGAAGGGGAAGGCCATGAGATTTTTACCAGAAAATTGGCAAAGGCCACTTGGTGATCAATTTTTAAGCTAAATCCATAGTGCTATAGGTCAGAAGTAAAATATGAACTGTGAAGAACTCATTCTTTAATGTTGTCAAAGCCAAAGCCCTACAGGTAGTAATTGGGAAACATGGTGTCGCTTTTTTGTTCCTTTATGCAAAACAGAAAACTTGTTTACCAGTGAAATTAAATGATCCACAGGAGTCAGCTTTCATTCCAATAGTATTGCTTAATTACCTCCACAAAAAAAGTGTAAATAAATACCATCTACCCAAAAAAACATGACAGAATAAGCTCCAAAAGGTTGAGCCAGTTTGATTTAAAGGCAAATATCTTGTTCAGTAAGGCCAGAATAGTTCGTCAAGTGAAAATAGAAAAGGCCAATGCAACAGTGGAACTCTTAAGTCCAGAAAAGCTTATCCATCGCACAATCTTACCTTACTATTGAATGCCCATCAAGGTGAGCATGGTGAAGAACAAATAAACCAATGAAAACAGAGTACTCTTTGATGGTACGTATCTGAAAATTTCTGTAAATTCATTGTATCAGAACTCAGAAGAAAACATAATTCCAAAGTTATCCTTTTCCCGAGAACAATGAAAGGATAGTGTCTTTATGCATATCTTCATAATCCATGAGCAGTCAAAATCATTAGCCTGAAAATGCGTAGTCCTTTACTATCCTAAGGCTACAATTTTGGCTTTGACTAGAAAGTTTTTCACGCTTGAGATTGACAAACTCACAAAGAAATGCAAATCACACAATTGACAGCTGATGTCAAATGCACGGTCTTCTTTAGTCAAAGACATCAAAATTAGTAAAAGAGAAAATCATAACTGTCATTTCTATTACCTGATCTAGTAGTGCTTGGAAATGATTCAAGTTCTTGCTCTTGTGCTTGTCCAGCAGAAATTTTAACAGGATAAAGCAACGAAACTTGTGATACCATATACTGCTGCCTCATTCTAAGCATCCTTTGCAAATTCTTGAGCTTGCCATAACCCCTTTGCCCAAGTAACCTATTTGATTCCTGCAGCAATAGTGTCGATCACATTGGCAGGGTGAAAGAAATATACTCAGAGTATGCTATAAGAAAAACCAAGGGAGAAAAATCAACAACAAATGAGGATATTCTGTCCGATGTCTAAACTAGGATGTATGACACCTGATGCCAGCAACTGAACATGAGACCGCAATCCTAGGAAGACTAATTTATCGACCACAATCCCACAAGAGCAATTTTTCTCGTTTAGTCAAACAATGCGTTTGCTTTCTAATGGTCAAGAAATTTCCAGCATAGAAATTCTTTTATGATGCCCCTTCTCTTTTGATGAAAAAACACGTCCAACTTACTATAATAGAAATGTTCAATCTAAACTAAGCCTGTCTAATGGATAAAAGAAGAGATTGAATCTACATGTTTATCAGAATATATGCAGAAAATAGTAAAGTAGACGGGATAAAATAGATAAAACAGATTGCAGCACTCTTCGACCACATTGTATACTTAAGTTCAAGCAAACAGATGCTTTGAAAGTGAATGAATAATCATAGTAAAGCCGCATTTTCTGGTCCTAAGATGTTTGCAGGCTGTAGATTGATCTTAGAAGCCAAAAAGAAAATCAAAGCAGAAATTCCAGAAACAATCCCCTAAAATGATAAATATCCAAATAGGTATGAACCACACACCAAAGTCAGCTATTTGATTCAACTGCAGCGTGGAAACCTCTAGACTCAAGATGCTGGAACATAGCTAAGCCCTTTACATAATCATCCATGAGGAAACAGAGGCATTTCAAAGTATTCCAGCAGAGGCTTTGAATAATGGTATAATTCACTTCTTACATATTTTGAAGTACAGGATCAGGATAGCTTAAAAAACTATTTATAAAGGCTGATTAAAGCCTATAATTTATTTAAACAGAAAGTCTGAATAAAAGACTTAAGCACAGGGCAATACAATAAAATAGCAGTAGTGGTACCTGCAGTCGTTTCCGGGCAACCGAGAGGGCTGTGCCTGCAACTAACAATGACCTAACTTCAGCAGCAAGATCTTCCTCTTTCCTTTTAGCGTCTTCTACAACAACGTTCGTACTCAATGACAAGTTCTGCATTACTAGCTTTCTACCATCCACTTTTTCTCGCATTTCCTCAAGGTCATTCAATCTTCTCAAAGACTCGTTTTTAGCCTGTCAAATATGTCACCACCCGCTAGCACGCGGGCTATTCAATCAAAGCTCGACTCTAGAATCAACACATAAGACAACTTCTGAACGGGTCATAAGTTATTTCTACTACGTTCCACTTACTCTGAACAGCAGGCATGAACACAAACGAAGCAAGTGGAGATAATTAGTTAGGTCTCTTAAAAACAGCCAATACAATGAAGGTTGGCTGCCATGTAAATTTCTCTAGAAGTAAACCACCAATCCCTTCTTTCAACTCAATCTGAACTTTGTACAGGTACAAAAATTAGTTCACACCATTTCTCGTCCAAAGATCAGAGTGGTAAGCTCTCTGAGAGATTCTTAACCTCTTAGCCAACATTATAAAAACAAAAAGAATCGAATTTCGATAGCAAAGCTGAGACGATCAAATCTCGTTCGCTGCAAAGAGCAAAATTGAACAAAATTCGCCACGTGTGCAGGTCGGATCATCAAGAAAGTAAAACCGATCGCTCAAACCTCGATGGAAAACCCCAAAAGACAGGACATTCAATCTCAACATCGCCATCGAAACCATACCTGAATAAGCGACTCGAGTTTCCGATGAAGAACCTGTTTCTTCTCTTTAGCTTCTTTAAGGGCACAGGAGAGACTCACAAGCCGCGCAAGCTCCGGCTCGAAATCTTCCCACTCGATCAACGTCGCTTTGGAAGGCGGATCGGTTTCCTTGGGATCTCGAGCGGCATTCGGTTTTGTTTCCATCGACGACTAGAGATTGAGATTGGGTGCGGGGTTTCGAGAATACGTCATGGGTCGACCTCATCGTCCTCGGGCGCTGGCGAATTAGGGCTTGAAATTCAGGACGCCCGGTCCATTTTCTAGGCGGAATCGGGGGACGAGTATGATTTTCTCGAGAAAGTTTCTTGTTTTCCTCTCTCCGGGAAAGAAGTGAAGTGGGGAAATTGGGGGAGAGAGAGGGCGTCGCTCGCAGCTGCTGTTCGTCGGGGGCCAAATGCGAAAAGAGGAATGATTGGTAGAAGTTTGACTTTCAACGGTCTACTTTTTACGTGATGGGTCGAATTTCGCCCGATACACACGCTACGTATTTACATAATTTTAGCGCACTAAAATAATTATATTCTACGAGTAAATTTTAGGATTAATACCATGAAAAATTTCAAACTGATACACATGTGATAAATTTACTATAAATTATTTTTTAATCACAAAAAATCCCAAACTAACGCAATTGTAATAAATTTTTCCTAAACTATTTTTTGACCACAAAAAATTCTAAACTCATACCCTTATAATATATTTACCATAAATTAATTTTTTTAACCACGAAAAATTTTAAATTAATATATTTATTATAAATGTACTCTTCGTAAAATTGGGTTGATACAATAAAAAAATTTTAAATTAATAAATATGTAACAAACAGAGGGTAAAAATCCCAAACGGGCATACCCATCAATTGACAAATTTCATAAACTTAGCACTTTAATGGTTATAGTTAATAAAAACTAATGAAGCGTAAATTTATCACAGATGCACTAGTTATGCGTAAAATTATCACAATTGTATCTGCGGGGATTTTGTGATTAAAAAAATAATTTAAAATACATTTATCACGACTGTACTAGTTTAGTATTAATCATCAATTTTATTATGTACTCGAACACGCGTTAACAAAACCGAACTTCTCTTCCCCCAACGCATTCCTTCCCCTAAATCTCGAGCGCGCTTTCAAGGCCACAACCTTTCGATTCAAGATCGTGACTTGAAATTCGAGGTCATCAACCTCATGTAACCTCGAATATCACGATCATCATATATGGACGACGACGTTAGGACGGCTGAGCCGAGGAGCACGCAATCGGCTGATGGTGGGCACTGGGCAGTGAGTGAGCGGAATGCGACAACGAGATTGATGAAAGGCGCTGGAGACAGACACACTGGTGATGAACATTTGAAAATATTTAGGGCATTGTGTTGATTTTTCGTAAAGCTCATGACATTTAAGCATACATATATTTGTCTATATACCAAAAAGGCCTTTACATCTCACTTTTTTGTTTCTCGTTTTGCCACCGTCTACACATTACTTACATTACATCTTTAAAGAGAAAAATAAAGGTAGAATCACTACGGGAAAGGATAAAATGGTATATCTGAACGAAAGAACTTGCTTATCCATTTCCACTAAAAAATCATTTTCTCTCGTTTTTTTTTGCTAAATTTTGAAAAATGTTCCTACAAAAAGTGATTGATTTATAGAAAGAGTTAATAGAGGATTTTTTTTTAAATTGATACACCCATGATAAATTTATCCTAAATTATTTTTTGATCACAAAAAAACCTAAACTGATATATATGTGCGGAATTTACCCGAAACTAGTACAGTTATGATAAATTTAACCTCAATTAGTTTTCATTAAATTTTACTATGAAATTAATGAGTTGGATGATATGTGGTAATTGTTGGGTGTGTACGTTACCCTCTATTTGTTGCATGTATATCAATTTAGATTTTTGTAGTATTAACTCAATTTAATGAAAATTAACATAGAGTAAATTTGTCATATGCGTGGCAGTTTAAGTCTTTTGGTAAAAAAAATTAGTTTGAGATAAATTTATTATGGTTGTATCAGTTTAGGATTTTTTGTGGTAAAAAAAATTTATAATAAATTTGTCACGAGTGAACTAATTCGAAATTTTTTGTGGTTAAAAAAAATAGTTCAGGTAAATTTATCATAAATATACTAATTTGGGGTTTTCCGTAGTATTAACCCTTATAGAAATTATTTCGGATTGGGGTAAAAAATAAAAGTAGAAGAAAAAGTCGAGTAGTTTATTCGGCCATCCAATTAAAGTAAGATTTCATTTTTAATTCATTATGACGTCACTTGGAATGAAATAACCACACATGCACATGGCGCGTGCATGAAAATCAATTTGAGATATCTGGACATGGTGGTGGTTAAAAAAAAGGACTTTCATCTTTTGCAAGTTTTCTGACGTTATAATTAAATAATATATACATGTGCAAAACATTTCTCATCTTGATAAAAATATTTCAATTTCAACCTATTTCGTTTATTTCAGACAAAAAAAACGTATTTCATTTATTTTCATTGATATTAAATTATAAACCGACATTTCGTTATATTGATACCATATCTAGGCCGGGTTTGGGTCTGATCATAAATGGTCCGACTTAAATTGACCCATATAACTCGTTTATAACCACTTATTTATAATTTAATTTTCTTGACCCACACCCAACACAATCTATACCCGATCCCGACCCATTTTACTAAAACGTTTCCATATTTAATCTAAATGAGAAAAGTTTGCTTCTCAAATTTTTTTAAAAGAATTATATTTCTTAAACACTGAATTTTTTTTCTTTTCTTTGTTTCTTCTAAGTCACGCGATGCTTGACGACCCTTGCTGATCACAGGTGAGGGTGACGACACCCATTAAATTTCGTCCTAACGAATAAAAAATAATAACATAAAATAAAAATTTAAGAGTTGATACCACAAAAGATACACCTATATTAAATTCACCTCAAATTATTTTTTTGACTACAAAAAATCTCAAATTAGTATACATTTGTCAAATTTATCTTTTATTAATTTTCATTAAATTTTACCTTCAAATCATTGAGTTGGTTGACATGTGATATTTGACGGATGTACCAACTTAGGATTTCTACCATATATTTATCACAAGTGCATCAACTTGAAACTTTTTATAGGAGAAAAAATTAATTTAGAGTAACTTTGTCACATAAATTTGTTGCGATAAAAAAATAATTTAGGGTAAATTTATTACAATGTATTAGTATGATTTTTTGTTGTATTGACCCAAAACTTAAAAATTGACCTGTTTATTTTGACTATTGAGTCACATATTTATGATCCGCTCAAGTTTGTTTTTAAAAGTAAAGGCAACTTATTTATGACCCACACAATTAAATATGGGTTAAAATATCAGTCCTCCGGTGGTTTCATGGAATCATTCTCACCAAGCTTCACGTGGCCAATAACTTGTTTTCAAAAAAGCATGAACTGATCCCACTAAGCTTCCTTTTTATTCCAACAAAAAAATGTCATGTACTTTAATTGGCTCGTTATTGGAAAAAAAATAATCAAACATGTGCAAAGAATACTTCATCTTCCTCTCGGTATTTCGAAAGGTTAAAGGATCTAAAAAGGGGCAAATTATAACAATTAGGGTAAAGAGGCAATCGAGAGCTAGAGGGGGAGGCGATGGAGAGCAAGAGAGAGACCAGGCCATGAGTCGTGTTTGCGAGGAACGGGCAGAGGTGCGACTTGTGAATAGATAGGAGTTGAGAGTCGAGAGACATAAAGATCAAGAGAGTTACTTGAAAGAGTTGAGACGAAAAAGACCGAGTTAAGACGAAACCGTTGACAAGCAAGATTAGGAATTTAGGGTTTTAATTTTTCTTAAAAATTAAAATATATTTTACTGGTCCAGTCCGTGCGGATAATTTCACATTTGGAATTGGGTGCCGAACTGAACTCCACCGGTTTCTGTGGGACCCACCGATTCTAGGCTGGTCCGGCTCAATTTCAGGTGGTTCTCCAGTTCTAGACCCTTTTTTCACCTCTGCACATAGGATTAATATGTGTTAGATGTGACATTTTATCAAATCTTTTAATACGGTGGTTGTATTTATTACACAAGCTTTTATTCATAATAATCAACGTAAACACATGACAGTATCATTCTAGAATTTTCTCATAATAGCATCAATTACGTAATGCTTCATGAGAGTGTGATAAACATCTATTATATTTTTAAAAACAAGAGTTAAGAAAACGTTACTCTTATGTACTCATCCGGTGACACTTTACCTTTGTAATTAACACGCGGCAAGCAACGTTGCATAACTAGCGACCCATGATTGTGATCGAGTCATCAAGGCCTTCATGTCCAGGTCCAATCATAAGAGTGGATGCGAAATTTGTAATGTTCCATTTGACATTAAATTTATCCATTGGACAGAGAATGAATTATGGCCTGTTTGATAACGTTTTTGTTCTGAAAAATTGATTCCGATTAAAATCAATTTTTTCGCTTATATTCCCTGAATGAGTTTTAGAAAATCAGAACGCGCTTGGTAACTACATAAAATTTCTATTTCCAGAACAGAAAGACATTTGGTAACCACACAAAGTTTCTACTCTGAAAAATAATTTCTCTTTCTAATTTGTCATTTAAATTCAATAATTACATAATCACATTTGATAACTTTCCTCAGACCCCACAATTACGATCCTCTTGGACCATGACATCTTTTTGGCCAAAATAGCGATGCTTCAGATTTATTCATTGGAAGCTAAAATTGTTGTTTTCCATAATTCTCTTAACGGTATGCATATGCCAAGGATGACAGAGGCGACTCTGATTATCTTTTTTGTTTTCTTATATAACCGATGTGTCCTAGCCAGCTTGCGCCCACCTTAACTATTCATCGGAGGAGACTAGCACAGTAACCTACTATCATGACCCCCACTTAAATCACAAGTGCTCAGTTAGGGAATCGAACTTGAGATCAATGTGCCTAACAACACAATATCAATTGTGTTCTAACCAACTGAGCTACCCGTAGGTGGGTACGCTGATTATTTTTTATAGCTCATAATGAATAAAATCCATCTCTACCACATAGGTAGCTCAGTTTTACCCTTGAATACCATGTAGATGGTCACTAATGCAATATGATACTTCGGCAACAATTCAGGCATGGCTTAAGAAAAATCAAAAGGCAAAATAACCAAAAATAGGATTCGCCAGTTGAATGGATCCATTTTCTATTTTTTTTAAAATTTTTTTAGAATTTTCAGGATTTTTCAAAATGATTTGTCCATGAGAGACAAAATCGTCATTTGGATGAAATCGAAAGGCAAAACCATCAAATATAGGATTGGCTAGTTGAAATGACTTATCTCCTAATTTTTGAGATTTTTTTTGGAATTTTTGGAATTTTTGGAATTTTTCTGATTTTTTTCAATGTTTTATATTTTAATAATTTTTTTACTATTTTATTGGGTAAAGTAAGTATGTCTATAGCTTTTCAATGTACAAAGTACAAAGCAGAGGCCAAACACAAAATTTTTGTACCTATTACGATACCTATGTATGTCCTAAAGGGTGCAAAGATGTAACGATACAACAAGATGCAACCAATGTAAAGCGCAAATCGAACGACCAGACAATGGGTAAGCAACCTAAACTAAACGGCCAAATAACGGCGAAGCACCCTAAACAAAACGGTCGAAACAGCATCCAAAGAAGACAAAAACAGAAAGTAAAACGCATCAAGTGATCCTTAAAGATAGAGGAGGAGAAGCCCCTACTCCTATGTACACGCCTATTGAACATTTTCTTATTATCCGGATCAGGACAAGTTGATCCTACTCATGTTTCGCAGGCGCCCGACAAAAGTAAGAGAACACTATTTTTGCCTTTTTATTCTAAAAAATGTTTTTTTTTTGTTCTTATTTTTGGTCTAAAAATGTTCTTGGAAGCAGAATCGAAATCAGAATTATTTACTTTACCAAACATGTTTTTAATTCTTTTTGTTTTAGGGAACAAAATCAGAGAAACAAAAAAGTTACCAAACATGAACTTGAAATATTTGTACAATTATGTAATATATATTTTCTGATCCATCAGGGCAAAAAATATGGTACTTTTTGCCACTTCATCCTTATTTAACCAATAACGTTTTATCTTATCAATTTGTCATTTACCAACATAGATCTTAGCTTCTTTTTTTTTTTTTTTTAACTTTCACAGATTTAGACAAAGAATGTGTTTTCTGAACAAAAAAAAATGCCAGCAATTATTACTGTAATTTGCAAGTTTTATCTCTTTTGATATAAATTTGAAAAAAAAGATGATATCTTGAAAAAAAATTACCTAACATATATTATCGTAAGTATGACTTAGTTTAAAATTAAAGTGAAAAATGAGGAATATACGTCATTATGGGGATATCATTAATAATATTTTAATCAGAATATAATTGATAATATCAATTTATATATGAACACATAACAATAAAAATAAATTATAGGTAAAATCTTCATATTCGATATTTAGAGAAAACCATATTTAGATACATTTTAAAAAGTACGTGTTAGTTTAAAGGGTTAATACCACGGAAAACCCCAAATTGGTATACCTATGATAAATTTATCCAAAATTATTTTTTTGACCATAAAAATTCTCAAATTGGTACTTGTGACAAATTTATCCAAAACTGATATATATGTGAAAAATTTACCTTCTGTTAATTTTAATTAAATCTAACTACCAAATTGCACTAGTTTGAGATTTTTACCCTATCAATTTGAGATCATGGTATTAATCCAATATAATATATGATAAATTTGTCACAGGTGTACCAGCTTGAGATTTTTCTTGGTAAAAAATTAGTTAATAGTAAATTTATAACAAAAGTACCAATTTAAGATTTTTAGTGGTTAATAGATTTATCATAGATGTACCAACTTATAGTTTTTTGTAGTAAAAAAATAGTTTGAAGTAAATTTGTCACAGATATTCTAGTTTAGGGTTTTCCATGGTATTAACCCTAGTTTAAAAAAAATCATGAAATTAAAACTATTAAAATTGAACTTAGAAAAATAGGTGAAGATAAAACATTTGTGAAATTTATTTTTTGACTAACTTATTTGTTGTTTGAACTTATGATGTAAATAAATCCATTGACGGTGAAGTTGAAGTAAAGTGAGAAATATTGTGGCTACAAAATGCAAATAATTTACGGAGTTACTCGTAATTTCAAAATATCGATTATGGCATAGCTTGATTTAACTTCATTTGGTATTAATTTAGAGCTCGGGATTCATATATGTCCTAATACAATCCGGATAAGACAATCCTACATAGGGGTGGGATAAATCCGGATTTGTATACTTAATATGGAAAAATTGAGGGGAAAAACAGTATAAAGGAGAAATATACCATGGACTCGCTTTGTTGTTCAGATCAGACGTCGTCCCCACCAAGTCCGCACCTCTCAGTTGATCTCTCTTCTAGTAGTCAGCTCGCCATCACCGCCTTCCACCCCAATTGCCACCACCTTGTACTGCTACTTCTAGCTTTGCACGCGCAAACATCCAAAGTGTTGATTTCCTCCAACAAGTTTTACTTTTCTTTATCTTGACAGAAGGCCCGCATTTTTCTCCGTTTATTTCGAGTAAAATGAGTAATTCGAAAATATTTTCCTAATAATAATCGATGGCGTTGCTAGAAATAAACAATGAAAAAATATTTTAGTCATCGATAACAATTTATATCTAAATATTTTCGTCAATGACAATAGTATTTTTCAATTATTCATTTTTGTAAGCGATATAAGCGATTATTATTAGGAAAGTATTTTGCAAGTCATTTTTTTCCTGCGAAACAATCATAGCCTTTGTTTGTGAAAATTTCAGCACCGGTCTTGCTTGAACACTACTCTTATTTTAAATCATGCTATGTTTTCGCTTCAATTTGAATAAAAAAATGGCGGTGATGGGTAAAATTGATGGGCTCACTAGAGATATAAATATGGGTATTTGACCCACATTTAACTCATTTTTATTTACTTGGATCATATATGGGTTCAGTAAATTTAAAAACGGGTCAAATATGGATTTAGGCTTATAAAGCTTATGGATTTTAAGCCCACCCATTTTCGACCAATTATCAGCATTAGGCCTGTAGCTTCCTAAGCACCACTTGTAAATGGGCCTTCACTATAAAAAAAATATTTTATATTTTGAATTGTTAAAAGAAAAATAAAATAAAATAAAATAAAACAAATGTAAAAACTGTTTTGGAAGGATGCTGCGTGCCACCATCTATTGCCGACCACCAGTGTCGAGTTTCCGTCTCCGACCGACAGAGAAAAAGAAAAATAAATACCTTTCTAAAAATAAATAATTATTTTTTATAATAAAAAAATTAAAAATGAAAAAATCCAATTGCATGAAAATGCTTTAGCAATATCATTTATAATAAATCACACAAAATAAATATTCTATAATTTGGTTAAACATAGAAGTATTTAAGTAATACAGGTCGGGTATGGATCATTAAATTTATAATGTATGAAAATGGGTAAAAACGGATTAAATGCATCAACATGAGCCATACTCGACTTGTATTAATATCTGAAGCCAATGTGGCTCGCCGGAGGTCTAGTCAGCATCTAAAGTATAAAATGACATCATTTAACGCATTTCCCCAACTCTTTTTAATTTGTTTTTCTTTTTCTCCCTTCTTCCTCTGGCCATCGATCGGCCAGAGGGCGGACTAGTGAGGTCGGCCCAACTACGGCGAGGCTGACTTCGCCATCGCTAGCCCTTTGCCCTCCCGCTAGCCGGTAATGACATGTCACTTAAAAATTTAATTATAAATACCACATTTTTTAGGTCAAAATTTTCCATCAAAAGCATTTAAGTGGTCATTGTTTCTCTGATTTACAATTTAAGTGAGCCGGCGAAAAAATTAACACTAAAGTGAGCGTCATATACAAGCTTTGATATTTTGGATACTGTTTTGCCTTTATTTAACTTATACAGATCATGGTTATCTACATATGGTGCATCTAGACATACTAGACATTTGTGCAACATTTTTCTTTTGTTGAAGATATAACAAGGGTAGAATGGTCTTTGAGTTATCTAGGATTTACCATGTACGTACTACGTGTACATTGTCAATAAAAATAAGTAGGCATTCTCTCTTTACATGGTATCAGAGCATTGAAATCCTAAGCCTAGGTTGCCACCTTCGCCTACCGCTGCCTTCATTGACCTCTCATCGGCAATTATTCGAACTACCATCGAATACACCGACATTCGTTAGAAACCCAAGATTCCATGTTGCACGGCGTCACCTAGACCCAACATCGCCGATGTTGTTAGGCCAGATGTCGCCGGCATCACCTAGGCCCAGCGAAGCCTATACATGATGTCCCCCAAAGCCTGCGAGTCCAAATTTGGGGTCCTCCGGTGCCGCCTAGGTTGGTGACCCAGCTCCGGCGTTCTTAGCCCCTTGTAGGTACTGTCCTGATCAAGCAAGGTTTTCTTCACTGGACTTGGGACTTTCTATTTCTCATTTGGCAGTGTCCTTGGTGTTGCGTTGTGACACCCTGACCCAACCTTAACACCACGTAAGAGGTGGAAGTCCTGGTGTCGCATGGGAGGTTTGTTAACGCCCCAGGCATGTCAACCTCATTTCGCCCCTTTATTTTCTTATAATTAATGATTCATTTCTACGGAAGTGTAGGCTTACTACTATTAATGAAAGAGCGCTCAATTTACATAACATGCCATTTCATTAGTAGGTTAGTTCCTTATATTACAATATTTAACTTTTCACATCAGATATAGTATTTCTAGTATAGAAACACATGTTCATACATATAATTACATCGATAAGGTTTGGCTACACCTAACGCCTCTAGTGGTCGTGGCATCAAAAGTCAGCATCCAAAAAGAATTAACCTTTCTTCTTTGTCAAAGAGGGCATGTCTTCCTTTGTAGTCTCATGCGTCATGCGGCCACCCGCTGCCCTTGAAGATCGGTGGCCTATCCAACTCACGAAGAGGACCTAGTAAGTCTCTTCCAGGTACGAGATACTATGCCACATAACGGTGAGAGACCCAATAATCTAGTTCCTCTTCCACAAATAGGGTAGCAAGATAATGTTTGAAGGTGGTATCATTTTCTACATCTACCACGTCGGGTGTGTGTCCTCCATTGACATTACGAGGCCAAAGCGTGGGGGGTGGTCTGAAAAGTTAAAGGAATGAGAAACAACTTCTTAACGAGTAAACGTCTAAAACCAAGCAAGGAAATTAGCAAACAAACAACTCATGTAACATGCAATCAAGGTATAATCAACAAGAATGCATCTTTGCTTCAATTGAGTAAGCAATTGTAAACAAGCATGCAGTCACCATCAGTTCAGTTCGTCCCACACTTTTTGTAGGCCTACCCATCCATCCTTGGACGAGGCGTCTCGGCGTGCATCTTCGAGGCATCCCGTAGGTCAACCCATCTGTGGCTTGAGGGAACGTTTCTGTCGTTCCATTTGATTTGTTTCATACTAAACCTTACGGTCGAGACATTCTCACTTGCCCACAAATGAGGCAGTTCAGTCATATCATATCAATAGCCGTAACCTCGACCGTTACGGGTAGCGAGTCATGAGTGAAAGCATGCAAGATCACAATTTTCTCATGCAAGCACACAAGTTGGCACTAGCCTCACATCCTAAAAAAGGTTTAGAAATTTCTTACTTATCCTGTTGTCAAGAACTTTAAAAAAGCAAGATGAGAAAACGATGCTCAAGTGGTGATGGTTTGGGCGTCAATATGGGTGTGAGATGGTTGGCGACTGCATGTGATTTGAGAAACTAAGATAGATGAGAGCAAAGAAGTGGCAAGTAAGATGAGGTGTGAGAGAGAGTCGTCATGGGTTGAGAGGTCCTTTGGTCTATTTATAGGCTTGCGTTGACTTGTTCCCCCAGCCAGAAATGTTCACTTGTCAATTTCTCATGCTAACTTTTTCTCCAAGTCAGTTTTGTCCTCTTGCACTTTCCACTTGTCACTCTCCTATTACTTGTTGTTTGACACTTAATCTCAATAATTGGAGAAATAGTGATTACAAGCCATGTCACATAGTAGTAATTCATCCATCTAGCCACCTAATGAGCCTATGATCTTAGACTAGGTAGGTGTCTAATGATTATCGGTCTTTGTGGCTTGGTTTATATTCAACCACCTAACTAATTTATAGAGCCTATAGCCCTAGGTTGGTGATTTGTCTAATAGAACCTCTAGTTCTCTCTATGAGTTGTCCATATCGTGCGCTACACGCCCCCATGAGGTGTCATCCTCTTACTAGTATTTAGCTAATCCAAAAATTATTCCCTAATGACAATTAGGGAACTTAAGATTGCTATTAATGGTAATTTGGACATTATAATAACTAGTCAAAGATTTAGCTAATAATTGGCTTCTAATCATTAGCTATGATTTTCTCGTGATTGGGACCAATGAAGTAGCGGCAAATAGATGCGACACTTGTCATTAGTCAAGAAAGCTTATGTCATATTGATTGAAGTCGAATCAATCTTGGTTGGCTCTCAATCGGACCATACCGACACAGATGGCATCTCATTGTACTCAACCGAGTGCACTTAGTGACATGGCCATAACACGTGGCTTTGCATGTCCAAAGATAATCTTGCCACAATTGAAATCAATCCATGACCAATCAACTTGACTCATGTCAAATTCGAGATCAATTCATGCTCGTCTATGGTCGACTACACAATTGGGATATAATTGACTACATAATTGGTTGACATCAAGATGCAATCAACTATAGTATATATGTGTGTGTGTTCAAATATCTAGCCAAACTATACTTTGCTCTTAAGTTAGCGAACTAGCTTTGATTCTAGTTATCTATAACTTCAGGCTGTAAGTTTATCCATTACCTATGCTTAGATTAGCCTAAGAGCTAGGGTGTCACATGGGTATAGATAGATTTGAGTACTTGATCTTAGACTAGATTTGTCTTGCTTTTTTTTTTTCTTGAAATTCTCGATGTTTTGCTTATGTTTTGTTCTATTTGAACTGCAATTCTACTATTGTGGGAAGAAGCTAAGTGATAGGCATGATTTGTTGATACTATTGATGTTGGTTCATTAGTGGATGGTTGAGATTATTGGTAATGGCTGCCGGGAATTGGAGATTTTCATTGATGGCTAGATAGGATGGCAGGACAATAGCTAATGTTGGCAGGATAATCGATGCTCCTGTATGCCACTTTGATTTTCTAACCTTGGGTTATTGAATTGTTGGAGTTGATTAAAAGTGATCATCAATTGCAATGGCTGATCTTAAGAAGAGTGGTATAGTGATGACTGAGGTAATTTCCTCTTCGTCGTCTCGAATTACTAATAAGAAGCTTGAGGGTATTTCCAACTTTCAACAATGGAAGAAGATTGTTAAGTTCGTGTTGACAAGTAGAAATCAACATATACACTTGACTAGAACTAAAGCTGCTAATGATGTAAATTGAGATGATGTTGATGCATGTCTTATGGGTCAGCTTGTGAACTCTATGAAGAGCAATATTGTAGACTTGGTAACTCATATTGAGACGGCTGAGGAATTGTTGGAGTATTGAGATCTATTGTATTTTGGCCAGAACAATATTTATGATATATGAACTATCATAGGACTTTCACTGATTTGAGAGTAATGAGCATTTTATTGATCAATACTTTGCTGATTTTAATAGAATGTATGAAAATTTGAGTGCTTTTCTTCCTATTTATCCTACTGTTGAACAAATGCAACTTCAAAGAAAACATGTGGCTGTAATGAAATTTTTAGAAGTTCTTAGTCCGGCCTATGATGCCGTTAGGTCTCAAATTCTTGGAGGATAGACTATTGCATCCCTTAGGGATACATATGCTTGAGTTCTTTGAGTATCTCGTGGTTCTTCTCAAAACACCATAACTATGGTTGATAGTTCAGCTTTTGTCTCTTAATATCGAACTAGTGGAACTAGTGGTGATGAAAGAAAGGCTTGTTGAGAAAAAGCCTAGGTGATTTTGAAGTTAACAAAACAATCCAAGTACTCTTAAGTTACGAGATAATGCCGTGAAATACTTATTTTGCAGATTGTCCTTTGGTGTGGTAATGCACATGATTGAAATATGTCAAAAAGGTTTTTCTCAGATGGAATTTTTAAGGGACTCAGAGGTTGATTCGAGCTCAGACGTTGAGCGCGAATAGCTCAGACGTTGGAATGATGCTCAAGCTCTGAGTGGAGTATTCAAGTGCAATAATCAGAACTTAAAGAGGACTTCGAAATGTACTTAATTTAGACATTACAATGGATACAATAGAGCTGCATCATTTTTGAGGATTATCGAGGATAGAAATCAATCAAGGATGTGAAATCGAGGAGACACACATGACTTTCCAAATGAAAGAAATTATCTATGGAAATTTAGGATCGTAATTATATGGGTGATTTGATCCGGACGGGGAAGACTTTCTTTTAGCGATCCCCAACGACTATGAGATCTTCTTTTGTGATTTGTCTTGTCCAAATGGGAACTTTTGGAGATACCTCTTCTGGAAGCCTTGCAACTATTATATTGAAGGTGGAGGAGTATAAAAGACATCTCGAGGTCGAAAGGAAAATAGTTCGGCGTTAAGAGGGAAAAGTCTTTATAATTCTTAGATCGAGAGTACTTCATTTTATACACACTTCTTGATTCATCCATTGTAATTGTGATGAGGTGTGCACAAGGATGTTGAGCGCTAGGTGGGGTATCCTACGTGTCAAAGAGATCACTAAGTTGTAACCTCTCAAACAGTTTACTAGTGGAATTTAGCCGATTGGTTGATAGCCGAAGAAGTGGATGTAGGCTTAACCAAAGCCAAACCACTATAAATCCCCTGTGCAATCTTCTCTATCCTTACTCTGAATATATCATATATTCTGTGATAGTTGAACTGCATATGAAGCGTCCATAGTGATATACTGTGTTGCCATCATTTGAGACATCTTATTAACACCTGTGCAATTTGTATTCCGCGTTAAACATTGAAAATTGCACTATAATCACCTATTCACCCCCTCTAGGTGATAACGCTAGCCATAGCAATTGGTATCAGAGCCTGGTGCTCATATTTTGTGAAATATTTTTACTTCTGAGCTAACGATCTTTATGGTTAGTAATTTCTCTCCCACATGGATTGAAAGTGAAAGCAACAACAGACTACCATATTTTGAAGCAAAAGAATACAATGATTGGAAAAACAAATTCAAAGCATATATCAAATGCCAATATCCCTAGATATGGGTGTTGTACAATGAGAAGGAAATCCAACTGCAAATGTCACGATCGAATCAAATGCAAAGGGTAACAATTCGATGCCGATTGCTACTCTGTCAACTACTGAGATTGCCAAGAGAGATGCTCTTGATGCAAAGGCTATTTATTCATTTAATAGTACTTTATCTCCTACTGAATATAAATGTATTGCAGATTGTTTCTCATCGAAAGAGATTTGGGACAAGCTCTACATCACATATGAAGGAACAAACAAAGTCAAGAAGATCAAAGTCAATTTCCTTCTTGGCCAATATGAAGCATTCAAAATGAAGCCCGGAGAAACTGTGAAACAAATATTTGACAGATTTACTGAAATAGTGAATAGTCTTACATACCATGGGCAACTTGTTTCTAGACCAATGAAAGTCAACAAGTTGTTGAGAGCTATCACAAAAGAATGGGACAATGTCAAAACTTCAATTCAAGAGACTCAAAGGATATCTCATTTATCTATGGACGAGCTTATTGGAACTCTTCAATCATATGGGGAAGAAAGAGTCAATGAAGAGATTTCGTTAAAAGGTAAGAAGTCCATTGCTTTAAAATCTAATACTGATTCTGATGTTTCAAACTCAGAAGATGAAGATGATGAGGAGTTATCACTCATGGTCAAAAAATTTAGAAAAATGGCTAAGAAAAGCAAGAACTTCAAAGACAGAAAAGACCTCAGACGATATAATTAGAAACAATCATCTGAGAGCAAATGTGAAGGCCAATAATTCATCTGTTATGAATGCAAGAATAGAGGTCACATTAAACCAAATTGCCATCTATTAAAGAAGAAAGACAGGGATGAAAAATCCAAGAAAGCCTTGAAAGTAGAGACTTGGAGCGACATTGTGACATTCTAAATTTCCTAACATTTCGACACTTATAAATAAGAATATATCTATCGATGTATTTCAGCCTTATATCGCTCGGATCTGATCAATCTCGAGTTAACTGACCAAAAAGGGAAAAGGCTAGCGCATGACAAGGTATGTGGACCCAGGAAACTCGAATAAGAAATGTTGCTTTGACCATAAGGATTGCTAATGGAACATTTAGAGCCAATAAATATTTATTTAAGAACGATTAAGGAATTCATTGCTAGTGTTATATGATTGGAGCGCGGGTGATGACGTCTAACCAATGTATAATTTATAAAATTTTCCTAAATCGAACTATGACGATCGAGACCGTCGGAATTAGTAATAATTATCAAAGTAGCTGTGACTTAAATCGTCCTAAGTGTGATAAGAATCATAGAGTCGATACGCGTAACGTTTGCAAAAGCTGCTTGTTGTTCGATAGACTGAAGTTACGTTTGACGGAGAATCGACCATGAAATTGGACCTTGAAATTAGAAATTAGAAATGAAGAATTTCAACATTTGAAATGATTGAGACGTCGCCTCATCGAAAGTAATTTGAATTGGAAATCGAAATTTCGGACGAAAGTACAAAATTATCATTTTGCCCCTCAAGAATTACTCTTGCCATATAATTAGAAGAATGACATTTTAGTCAATCACAAATCATCTAAGTTGTCGAAAATTCAAGGGCACCATGGTCAATTTACCTCAAGATTTTATATAGATGAAGACAAGTATCAAGATTGCGTGATTAACATTTATTAATCAACTTTTTACCTACCATTCTTCCACCATTGACCAAGTAAAGTTATGAAAAACTCGTCCGCTTTTTGCTTTAGCCAAACCCCTCAGCTCTCTCCATTTTTTCTTCTTTTTCTTCTTCCTCACCGAACCTGCTCCTGCCCGACCAGCCACTGCTGACCACTTCATCGCTATCGACCGCCCCTCTCGATGACCTCCAGCTTGATCATCGACCACCATCATCAACCTCAGCCTCTCCTCTACATGTTCTCGATGGTTGTTCATCCATTGGTGGACTTGTTTGCTCCGACCAGCCCCAAACCTGAAAGTGGACAGACTTTGACCCGATTTAGGAGAGAGACCTTATTCAGCCACTTCAAGAGCTGAGATCTTCTACAATTGTAGTACTAGAGTTGGCTAAGCTAGAGTTATAAGTTTAATTGAGTTTAAATGGGTTTTCATGGCTGAAATGGAGTAGTTTTAGTGAAGCAGATTTTGGCCGCTTGAGCACCTTGTAGAACCGAGCGGATTTGAAGACCTTCGAGGAGTTATTTTACTTCCAAATTCTCGGTGAGCCTTCTAGACTTGTAATAGGATATATTGGCAAGGAAATTTTGTAAAGAATTGGAGTTTAGAGGTTTAATTGTGGGCTGTTTAGTGTGACTGAAAGCAGAACCGAACCTGCCTTATTTTTGGATTGTGTAAACCGAACCCTTTAAGGGCTAGGGGAGGTGTTGCCTTGCCATAAAATCTCCGTTAAGGCGTCTTAGAATGTTAAGTGATATGTTATTGAAGTATTTGTCCATTGGAATCGAGGAATGGATGAGTTTTGATGTAGAAAATGTGGTTTTTCTGAGGGCATCGCAGGTACCTTGTTTTGGCCGTGGGTTAGCTGACCATGGAGGGTCATTTGGTTGAAATCGCTAGTTCAAAGTGACCCTTAAATCTTCATTAGGACACTAGTGGATGAATTTGGTTGTTGAGTCGATGATTTGGTGGATTTATTATGTTCGATTCGATGATGGCCGCATGCGAGATGTGGTATTCAATCCATATGCACTTGTTTTGGGTTAAATTGGTGTTTTCCATGATTGAAATGGCATCGTGTGATCTCGATTATTATAAATGCTTGCATGGCCGTAGGACAAATGATTCTTGATCGACAAGGGTACTTGGATTGACAATTGAATTAATTGTGCAATGGATTGCAGTGATGTGCGAAATTGTGCCAAGTCATGAAGTGTAGGTCTTGCTGCTCTCATGTCAAAAGCTTGCTATTTGTTAGATATGATTGTACTAGATCATAAAGTCACTCGTTGAAATTGGCTAGTGAGCCCTTATGCATTGTAATTGGCTAGTGAGCCCTTATGCATTGAAATTTGGCTAGTGAGCTCTTATCCATTGAAATGGCTATTGAGTCCTTAAGAGATATATCACGGCTAGGGAGCCCTCGGCGATGAGAGATTGTGATATCCTCAAAATAAATTCTAGAACTATGGATTTATTTTGTGCTAGTACATTACGCTTGGTTACTTTGCATTATTTTTTGTGCTAATGTATTGGTCCTATGCTATTCGTGACTAAGTACATCAAAGTTACGTGCCTTGTGCTATTCTTGAGGAGTCTTTGCACCTTATTTTTTTCATGTTTTGTCTGGGAGAACTAATGGCCTAGTCTAGGTTTAGGGCTAGTCTACTGAGATGTAAATCTCACCCCGTTGCAGGACCCCTTTTTTCTTACAGAGCCAAACTGTGAAGATGTTACCCATACGTTTAGGCGATCCAAAAAAGATGACCGCCACTTTTGACGAGTTTCCTGATGGTCAGGGTATAGCATATATAAGGAAGAGTACAGCTGTGACATTTTGAATTTTCTGCTATTTTGAGGCTATTGAATGAGAATGTATCTATCGATGTATTTCAGTTTTGTCTCGCTCAGATCTGATCAATCTCGAGTAAACTGATCAAAGGGGAAAGGCCAATGCATGACAAAATACGTGGACCTAGGAAACTCAAAAAAGGAAATGACACTTTAACCATAAGGATTGTCGAGAGAATATTTAGAACCAATAAGGCTGATCACATAATGATTAAGGAATCCATTGCTAGCGTTATGCGATTGGAGCGCGGGCGATGCCGCTTAATCAATGTATAATTTGTAAATTTTTCTAAATCGAGCTATGACGATCGAGACCCTCGGAACTAGCGATGAACCCTTGCAATTACATGACAATCAAAGCTGTCGTAACTTGAGCCGTCCTAAGTGTGATGAGAATCACAAAGTCGATACACGTAACGTCTGCAAAAGCCGCCCGTTAGTTCAAGATAAACTAAAGATACGATCGACGGACGATTGATCACGAAATGAAAGCTCAAAAAATTAGCAATTAGAAATAAAGAATTCCATTATTAGATAAGAGTTTGATGTTGTCTCGCCAATGGTAATTTCGAATTGGAAAAGTGAGGTTTCAGACGAAAAGTGCAAAATTACCATTTTACCCCTCGACTGTTTGCCCTTGCCTAAAGATATTCAAAAGAACGAAATGGTCATTTCAAGCTCCTCTATATGGCTGCCGAAAATAATGTGCATGAAGTCAAAGAAAGTCGGATTGGCATTATTGACATATGCCAAGTGTCAACCAAAGAGAGCCTATGCATTAATTACCCCACCAAATCAATCTTGTCAACTTTAAGCATAATTATTTGTGTGAAATGCCTCAATATACATCCCACTTCAACCGTGCACCCCTCCCCCTCCATTTCCCTTTCAATTTCCTCTTCATTCTCTCTCACCCGAAAACTATCCAGTTGACTAGCTGCTGGCAGCCCGTTTGCTGTTCTTGTCGGCCTCCTTCGGCCGCCGCTTCACCGTGCTCCGACCACCAATAGCTAGCCCAACCTCTTCTCTACAAGTTTCAAGTGGTAGTTCGTCGTTTCGTGAAGTGGTCTTTCCCGACCAGCCTCGAAACCAAAACCGGACAGATTTCGAACGAGCTAGGGTAAGGCTTTTGTTTACCCTCTTAGAGACTCCGATTGACTTCAAACTTTTTGTGAGATCTTCATAACATCTATACTTGAGTTGGTTGAGCAGATATGGCCATTTTATTAAAGATTTAGGGTGTTTCTATGGCTGAAAAGTGATGATTCTTAACGGAACAAATTCTGGCGTTTAAGGATCGTGAGGAAACCAAGCTATTCAAAGGGCTTTGAGGTGTCGTTCCACTTCAAAACACTTGGTCAGGTACCTAGACATGTAGAATAAAGTCTTAGCAAGATAAATTCATGAGGAATTGAAACCTAAGATCGATCTATGGACTAATTTGAACGGATGAAGCAGGAATCGATTCTACCCTATTAAAGGACCATGTGAACCGAACACTATAGGGGTTCATTGGGGCGTCACCATGTCTTTAAATGGTCGTTGAGATATCTTAGGTTACTAATTGACTAGTTATTGAGGTATTGGTGTGGTGAAATTGAAGGATGAATGAGTTTTGACATAATTTTGATGAAATTTCTCTAGGAACGTCATTTGGCCGTGACTCTACCGAGTTAAGGAATCATTTGATTGGGAATTGGCTAGCTTGATCGACATGTAAGTATTTTCTAAACCCTTACTTGAATACTAGGACACTGTTAGATAATCTAGTGAATGAATTGAGTGACTGGTAAAGTCTGTGACCTGAATTGATTGGTGCAATAATGTTGTGATTTTACTATGAATGATAATAATGATACCGATTGGCTTGTAACTCCGGTGATATCGAGTGGCTGTGAGCCCTGTAATAGTAATTGGCTGAGAGCCTCAGAGGTACCGATTGGCTTGCAGCATCAGTGGTACCAATTGGCTGTGAGCCCTAATGATATCGATTGATTTGTAACCCCGGTGAAATCAATTGGCCAGAATGCCCTGAGAAGTACATCACGGCTGAGAGCTCAAGCGATGAATGTTCGTGATTGTGAAAATTATGTGTAGGTGTTTACATGCCATGTGCTTTGAGCTTGAACTCTTGAGGTTGAACATGGTTGGTTGTGATTCTTAACCATGTCTGGCTTGTTGATATGTCTGATTAATTGATGCCTTGTGCTATTGCATTGATGAATGATTGCATCTGGTAGCATTTGTGTGTGGTATGGGGGAACTGGTGTTCTGGTATAGGTATAGGTTTCACTTTCTGATATGTAAATCTCACCCCATAGTGGGACATATTTTCAGACCCCAAGCCTTAAAGATCTTGCTGATTCGATTGGGCGATTCAAAAGAGATGACTACCCTTTTTGATGAGTTTCCCGCTAGGAAAAGTGTTGTATATGTTAGGAAGCGTACGACCGTTTGGGTGGACGAGGGAAAAATGGAGCTGCAACCCCACCACTTTGAAGCGTGGTTCCGATGTCTGGGAAATAACAACTTGATGGGCCCTCTGTTACCTGAAGATATTCCCTTAGAGGTAGTTCCTAATTGGTGTCATCCGTCCCGTTCTGAGATTGAGGTGGAGAATTCGGGGTCAGTAGGAGGATCGAGGAACATTTCAAAGGAGTCAAAGTCTCCCTTTATTGAGGAATACATGAACTACATTGAGCTTTCTGTCGACGTGATAGAGGATACCGAAGAAGACATCGAGGAGGATACCAAAGAGGATTTTGAAGAGATTTCTGAAGAGATTTCTAAGGAGGTGCCATTTGAAACATTTTCTGACTGTAACCCAGAGGACGACGAAGGTGAAGAAAGTGATGGATCGAGCGGTTCTTCAGAATATTGGAGTGCAGGGGTTTAGCAGATGGGAATTAGAAATAATTTTGATGTTGGAATGTAGGAAGGCTAAGTAGTAACCTTTTGGACTTAGGCCTTAGTTCCTTGCCTAACCCGGGTGTGTGGCTTTTTTTAATGTCTTTTCCTTTCCATCAGCTGTAACTGGATGTTTATGTTATGTATAAATGTGTGTGCTGTTAAACTATTCCAAATTTCCTTTTGTTCTTTCATTTGTCAAGGGTGATTGTCTCTCCTTCCATATGTGCGTTTCATTTCATTTTAGGCCGTGAGTTACTCCAGGGTATTTATTGCCTATGTTGGATATGACAAGCTCCAAGGGAGGCGGGGCGTTACATCCTCGTTGAAGTGGTATCAAAGCAAGGTTAACTCGATTCCAACAGGTTGGAGGATTGGAGTAATAAGGAGTAAAGGAATTTGGCTAATGGAGTAGTGAGACCCTAGGGGGATTCGTTAGAGTCAAGTATGAATGCATGGCATATGATTGGTGCATGTGATTGGCATCTTGAATTGGCATGGATGTAGTGAACCTATGGGGTCAAGCTTTGCGCTTAGCATCTTGAATTGTTGTGGATGTTGGTTTGATGAACGAGTTATTACCTCTGATTATACTAAGTTACAGATGAGTCTGGACTTGAGGTGTGGATTTGTATCCTTGATTGATGTGCTCATGAGAATACCTGAGTGATGGGTTGTTGTGTTGTGATTGCTGCCTTGTTGAGTAGCATAGAATCATTAGACTTGAGTAAGTGACTTAGGCCTTTGATTTCGTGATGGAATTATAGTGACTCAGGTAAGCTAAGTTGAACAAGTATGGACAATAGACCCAGAAGGTGGAGAAGTGGAGCTTATAGCTCGAGAGTACCAGCGACCGAGGTTCAAAGAATGGATGGAGTCTTGAGGACCTTGGAACAAATTGGAGAGCTAATGGGAAAGGAAGCTCAAGATAGAGCTGCTGCAGCTCTTAAACAAGTCGAAGATAGAGTTGAGATTATAGCTCAGGCTGCTGAAGCTGCAGTGGCAGCTGTGAATATGGCAAATGGCAATAATGCCCTGGGCGCTGAAGCTGGAAATGCTCAAGGTGATGTTAATGTCAATAGACCGATGGGTCAACTAGTTGAGCAGTTTAAAAAATCGAAACCGACCCAGTTCGATGGCACTGGAGAACCTAGCTGGCGCCGAGATGGATTGAGAAACTTGAAAAGCCTTTTGGAATGCTGAGGTGTACCGATGAAGAGAAGGCACTATTAGCTGTGTATCAACTAAAGGAAACTACGAATGATTGGTGGAGTGCCTCGAAGGAAGGAGTGTTTCCTGAAGGTACGGCTTTGACTTGGGCTGCCTTCACTATCACTTTTAATGATAAGTACTTTTCTAAGATGGCACGTGAGAGAAAACGAGTGGAATTCCAGCAGTTGCGACAAAATCAACTGACAGTGGACCAGTATGAAGCTTAGTTCGTAAGACTGTCGAGGTGTGCATCAAGGTTAGTTGAGGATCCGCTTGAGAAAACGCAAAGGTTTCGAGGTGGTTTGAGACCAGAGTTTCACAGTTGGATAATAACGGTGAACTTGAGAACGTACTGAGAGATTTATGAAAGGGGTCAAATGATCGAAAGGGACATCAAAGAAGGAGTCACTACTTCTGGATCGCGGTTTACTCCTTTGAGAGATAATTGGCAGTTGGGAAAGAGGCTGGCGGTGAACAACCGACGATTCGTCCCTCCGATTTGAAGAAATATCGAAAAGCCGTCGAATCTGTCAAATTGGTATTGTCGTATTTGTGGTAGAAGGCATGGAAGTGGTTCTTGCCCCGTTAGGATATGAACATGTTATAGATGTGGTCAGTTGGGCCACTAGTTGAAGAATTGTTCGAATCAAGCTCCTAGGAATCGAGCTTAAGGACCGAGACCGCAGGCCGAACAACTAGCCGTAGCCCCATAGAACGAACAAAATCGACCACCAGCCCAAGGAAGGGTGTATCCTGTGGCACATAAAGAGGCGGAGGAAGCACCTGGCGCGGTCACAAGTACGATCTTTTATATGACCAAGCTACCTATGCTTTATTTGCTCTCGGGGCTTCGCATTCCTTTATATCTGCTCAGTTTGCTGATCTAGTGGATGCAGAGTTAAAACCACTGAATGTGTTGTTGCATGTTGCTACACCATTACAAGATAATGTGCTAGTCTCGCTAGGTTGTGCGGACTGTAAGATAGTGATTGGTGGTAGCGAAGAAATGATAGATTTGGCTGTGCTACCTATGCATGATTTTGACATGATTATTGGAATGAATTGATTGGGGAAACAAAGGGTTGTAGTTGATTGTGGTAACGAGGTAATTTTTTTTTACCAGGAAGATCGCCCTAGTTTTGAATTTGCAGGAAGTCGGGGAGGAACCTCGATTCCTTTAGTTTCGTTGTTTGAGGCGACTAAGCTGTTAAATGAAGGGTGTCGAGCTTATCTAGCCATAACAATTGACACAACGGTTGAGGAGCCAAAGTTGGAAAGCATAGCGTTGGTATGTGAATTTCCTGATGTCTTTCCTAAAAAATTGCCAAGATTACCACCTGAGAGAAATTGAGTTCATGATTGAGTTAGCTCCTGGAATGGAGCCAATCTCGAAGGCACCGTATAGAATGTCCTTGTTAGAATTGAAAGAGCTAAAAGTACAGATGCATGAGTTAATAGATAAAGGGTTCATTAGACCGAGCGCGTCGCCATGGGGAGCCCCGACGTTGTTTGTAAGAAAGAAGGATGGATCCTTGCGATTGTGTATTGATTACAGGCAGTTGAATCAGGTAACCATCAAGAACAAGTATCCATTACCGAGGATAGATAATTTGTTTGATCAGCTGCAAGGAGCATCTGTGTTTTCTAAAATGGACTTGAGGACTGGTTATCACCGATTGAGGATTAAGAAAGAGGACATACCAAAGACTGCCTTTAGGACAAGGTATGGACACTATGAGTTTACTGTTATGCCTTTTGGTTTGACTAATGCCCATACTGCATTAATGGATTTGCTACATCGAGTATTTAAGGAGTACTTGGATCGATTCGTCATTGTTTTTATAGACGATATCTTGATTTACTCGAAAAGCAATGAGGAACATGAGGAACATTTGAGAGTGGTTCTACAGACCTTGAAAGAGCATTTGCTTTACGCTAAGTTTAGTAAATGAAAATTTTGGTTGAGTAAGGTAGCTTTCCTTGGTCATGTGATTTTTGTAGAAGGGATTTCCGTGGATCCTTCCAAAATTGAGGTAGTGATGAAATGGTCTAGACTCACAACAGTTACTGAGGATAGAAGTTTTCTAGGACTGGCAAGCTACTACAGGAGATTCGTGGAGAAGTTTTCATCTATAGCCATTCCGTTGATGAGGCTAACAAAGAAAGATGTGAGATTTGAATGGATTGATAAGTGCGAAAGAAGTTTCTATGAACTTAAGCACCGATTGATAACCACACCAGTGTTAACCATTTCTTTTGGACCTAGAGGTTATGAGATATATAGTGATGCTTCGCTAAAGGGATTAGGGTGCGTTTTGGTGCAACATGGGAAAGTGATCGCTTATGCTTCGCGACAGTTGAGACCTCATAAGATGAATTACCCAACGCACGACTTGGAATTAGCTGCCAACATCTTCACCCTAAAGATTTAGAGACACTACTTGTGTGGCGAAAGATTTCAAATTTATACAGATCATCAGAGTTTGAAGTACTTGTTTTCGCAGAAAGAATTGAATATGAGACTGCGTCGATGGATGGAGTTACTCAAGGATTATGTTTGCGAGATTTTGTGTCATCTTGGAAAGGCGAGTAGAGTTGCGGATGTGCTTAGCCGGAAATCCAGTATTGCACTTTTGTTGATTAAAGGATGGTCCTTGTTAGAGGAATTGAGAGATTTCGAGTTTAAATTGGAAGTTTGTCAACTATCTAGTTTAGTGGCAACCTTGAGAATTGAGCCTGAGATTCAAGAAAGACTAAAGGCTTTGCAGTCTACGGATCCAAAGATTCAAAAGATTCTTGAGGTGGACGCACCGAAAAGGAAATCTGAGATTCAAGTGTCAGAAGATGAAATTCTGAAATTTCGCAGATATTTATGTGTGCCTGGTTATGAGGAATTTAAGGAAAAAGTCTTTTCAGAAGCTCATAGGAGCAACTATAGTATTCATCCAAGTAGCATAAAGATGTATCAGAATCTACGTCAATATTACTAGTGGAATGGAATTGAAGTGGATGTAGCTAAGTATGTGACAAAGTGTTTGACCTGTCAGCAAGTAAAGTCTCAGCATTGCAAGCCTGGGGGATTATTGCAACTTTTAGAAATCTCTGAGTGGAAATGAGACCATGTGACAATGGATTTTTCGATGGGATTGCCAAGGAGTTAGAGAGGTCATGACTCAATTTGGGTAATCATGGATAGACTAACCAATTCTACACGTTTCATACCTATGCGAAAGGACTTTGCAATGGATAAGTACACATAACTACTTATGTGTCGGATTGTGCGATTGCACGGAGTTCCAGTCACGATTACATCAGACAGATACCCTAAATTTACAGCAAATTTTTGGAAGTGTCTTTAGGAGGCTTTGGGGACTAGACTACAGTTTAGTATGGTGTATCATCTACAGATGGATGGACAATCAGAAAGGACAATTCAGACGCTCGAGGACATGTTACGAGTATGCATCATAGATTTTAAAGGTGGATAGGAGGACCGACTACATCTAGGGGAGTTTGAGTACAATAATAGTTACCAGCAAAGCATTCGTATGGTACCGTTTGAAGCACTTTATGGTAGAGTTTACAGAATGCCTGTATATTGAGATGAAGTTGGAGAAAGGAGTATAACAGGCCCTGAATTAGTGGAATAGTCTGTTGAAGCAATTAAAGTTATTAAAGAAAGGCTGAGAACGTCACAAAGTCGTCAGAGGAGCTATGTTGATAAAAGATGCAAATCCTTGGAATTTCAAGTTGGTGATCACGTTTTCCTAAAGGTATCACCAATGCACATATTGTCTCGATTTAGGAAAAAGGAAAAACTGAATCCGAGGTACGTAGGTTTTTTTGAAATTTTGGAAAGAATTGAAACTTTAGCCTAAAGACTCGCCCTGCCGCCGAACCTATCACAAGTACACAATGTGTTTCATGTATCCATACTAAGAAAGTACGACCCAAATTTGACTCATGTCATGGATTTTGAGACCATTGAAATAGACGACAATGTATCATATGTAGAAAAGCCCATTAGAATCAAGGATCAAAAGGAGCAAGTCTTGAGGAATAAGACGATTCTGTTAGTAAAAATGATTTGGGAGCATCACGAAACATAAGGTGCTACGTGGGAAAGCGAAGAGACTATGATACGTCAATACCTTCATTTGTTTGGATAGTTGGGTTTATTGCAAATTTCGAGGACGAAATTTTTATAAGGGGGAAGAATTGTGACATTCTAAATTTCCCGCCATTTTGAGACTATTTAATGAAAATGTATCTATCGATGTATTTCAGTTTTGTCACGCTCAGATCTGATTAATCTTGAGTAAACTGACCAAAGGGGAAAGATTAACGCATGACAAGATATGTGGACCTAGGAAACTCGAAAAAGGAAATGACGCTTTGACCATAGGGATTGTCAATAGAATATTTAGAACCGATAAGGCCGATCACATAACGATTAAGGAATTCATTGCTAGCATTATACGATTAGACCGCGAGTGATGCCGCTTAACTAATATATAATTTGTAAATTTTTCTAAATCGAGCTATGATGATCGTGACCATCGAAACTAGCGATGAACCCTCACAATTACATGACAATCAAAGCTATTGTAACTTGGGTCATCCTAAGTGTGATGAGAATCACAGAGTAGATACTCGTAACGTCTGCAAAAGCCGCCCGTTAGTTCGAGATAAACTGAAGATACGATCGACGGACGATTGATCACGAAATGGAAGCTCAAAAAATTGGCAATTGGAAATAGAGAATTCCAATATTAGATAAGAATTTGGCGTCGTCTTGCCAATGGTAATTTGAATTGGAAAAGTGAGGTTTCGAACAAAAATGCAAAATTACCATTTTGCCCCTTGACCATTTGCCCTTGCCTTAAGATTTTCAGAAGGATGAAATGGTCATTCAAGCTCCTCTATATGGCTGCCGAAAATAATGTGCATGGAGTCAAAGAAACTCAAAGCTAAGGATTGGCATTATTGACATATGCCAAGTGCCAACCAAAGAGAGCCTATGCATTACTTACCCCACCAAATCAATCTTGTCAACTTTAAGCACAATTATTTGTGTGAAATGCCTCAATATACTTCCCTCTTCAACCGTGCACCCCTCCCCCTCCATTTCCCTTTCAATTTCCTCTTCATTCTCTCTCACTTGAAAACTGCCCAGTTGACTAGCCGCTGGCCGTCCGTTCGTTGTTCTTGCCGGCCACCTCCGACCGCCGCTTCGCCGTGCTCCAACCACTAGTAACTAGTCCAACCTCTCCTCTACAGGGCCTGTCACGCCCCGCGCCCCATCGCGAGCACGCAATCATCCCTGCAAGCAAAACCACAACAATCTCTCGACGGTCCCAAGGATCCACTTATATATAAAGGAAGATCGAGAGATGAAATAATTAACATTAAGCACACGGAAGCGTTTCCCAATAACTCCCCGTACCACATGGATATATATATATATATATATATCCCAAGACTAAGCAGGACTGGATAGCATCAAAAGGTCGTACATCAATATCAACTGGTCACATTTACTACAGATCGCTATACACTAAGGCGACGGGTAAACATATCAAAAGATGTCCACAAAATCCACTTGGGAAAGGAGATCAGGTCGCCAGTCAAAAAGTCAGGTCATCATCCGAAGTCGCCTAGGAAGAACTGCTGGAATCTCCGGTGCCCTCGCTCTCCTCTGACGGCTCGTACTCGAAGAAAGTCTTTGATGGAACCTCCACAGAATCTTCCATGGTCGCTTCCTGCGACTGCTCAACCCGGTCTCCCTCCACGGTCGCCTTCTGGTCCAGCTCGGATGGATCTCTCTCGGACGGCTGCAACACGATGACCTCATCCTCTGGCGGTGGCATGGGAAACTCAGTTGTCGGCATCCGCTCCGGGCCGTTCCTCGAACCAACCACTGAGCCCTCGGGAAACTCCTGGTCTGCTATCGTCTGACACCAATGAGGTATGACACCCTCTGGAATCTCATGGGGCTTCAGCGGCCCGACCTTCCTATCCCCGTCCTGTCTAAACCAAGCCTCAAATCGATGAGGCTTCCAGTCAGGTTCGCCCTCATCTACCCAAACTACTGTACATTTCCTTATGTATATATTACCCTGCCTATCGGGGAACTCATCGTAATACGCCGTCATCTCCTACGGGTCCCCGAATTTGATAGGCCACATTGCTATTGCCTAGGATCTGTAAAGTAGAATTTTCCCAAAAGGGGTGAGATACACATCTCAGTAAGAAAAACCTAACCCTAGGTCAGGTTGACCGTCCACTCAGGCAGTCAAGTCACTCAACCTATCCAACTCATGAATTCATGCGGACATGACAGTCATAATTCAATAAACAATAATGCATAGACGACAGGCATGCATTTATATTCTCATGTCACACACAGTTGCACCTATATGCTCGACTTGTCACTTCACCACACTAATCAACCTCTGTCTGCCTCATTCTCTAGCCTGCGATTAGATCGCATCAGGCTCGGCTCGCGTAAACGTATCAGGCCTCGGTTCAATTTCCAGGCAGAGTCTATGAGTTCGTATTCTATCCCGCGATTATATCGCATCATGACTGTGGTTATTTCAACCCCGCGACTCCGTCGCATCAGGGCGCCACCTTTTCATAATCCACCCCGCGACCTTGTCGCATCAGGGTCTCAACCTCCGCCCCGCGTCTTATACGCCTCAGGGCCATGCCATGCAATGTCACAATAATGTCTCATGCCACATCATATCAATTAAATTGATTTTTAAAAAAATCAAATTTCATAACCAATGGCCAATGCGCATGATAATATGTTTAATAAATTTCGTGGCATGCAATTCAATTCAAATAGTACTCAGGCACTCAGACCATTCACACATAAACTAGGTCAAACAATCATTCTATAATGTCCAAGGGCGCATCAAGCTATTACATGCGAGGATTTTCTCATAAATCGTTCTGTTCGGCCCTCGATTTACCCAATCGAGTCCAATCCCCCTAGCCTCGGTTTGGGAAATTCCTTACCTTCGCTTAATAACGCAAATTACTCCTCCTTGCACCTCCCAAGGTTCGGCCAACTCAAGTCCAAGGTCAATCCGTCGCGCAACCTAGGATAATCAATTGATTTTGTCAAATTTCAAGTTCAATCCCTCCATTCATCCATCCAAATCATCCATTAGATACTCCTCATCATCACAACACATCATACACACCAAATTACAACACAATCTCAGCCTATTCAGCCCTCCACAGAACTGGTTTAGCCCAGCATTGAACCAGTTCCATTCGGTTCTGTTCATGCCAGGTCCAACCGGCCTTTAATCTATCTCAAATCCATCAAATATACACCATTCTACCTCTTATAATGTCTACCTAAGAGTTTGGAAGTCTCACCGTGAGTTTCAAGTCGCGCGGTTGCCGGAAAGTCGTCGGAAGTCGCCGGAGCACTCACACATAGAATACCGGCAGATTCTGGGCATAATGTACAAGGGTTGTTCATGGTCAAAAAATTATCAAATAAATCCCAAATTTTTACCACATAACCATCTATATGTCTACTTGATCTCCACAAAATTTGAGCCAAATATTCCAAGTTTTCGGCCTTCTAAAGGGTTCAGAACCGAACTTACCTCAAACTGGAACAGATTCCGTGGACCTATGGGAGAATGCTTGCCTCGAATTCCTCAGAGCTCCAAATGACCTGATTCTAGTTGGAGGACGTCGGCAAGACGTGGGGCTACGTCTGAGTAGTCGACCGGCAAAAAGGGACGGTTGGAGGTGGCGGTCGTACGGACCGAACGGCGGCGTTCGGCGGGGTCGAGTGGAGCAGAAACTGGATAAGAAGAAGAAGAAGAAGCTTGGTCTGATCTTTGAGGGAATAAAAATGGCCGAATGGGGAGTTTGAGGAGAGAGAGAGAGCTGTTTATTATCCCAAAAAAATTTAAATTAATTGAGGTGATTGGTAGGTGGGCATTAATTGGTGAAATGATCTACTACCCTTGGATGCTTGACACTTGTCCATTGTTCTTCTCAAGGGCATCCAATGGCCATCAATTGCTCTTCAATTTGCAGCAGCTTGGGGGAGGAGATATGTCCATTTTGCCCTTCCTTCAATTATAAAGACAAAGTCCTAAGCTTGAGGGGCATTTTGGTCTTTTTACCTCTGATGTTCGGAACGTCGTTTTTCTCGTTTCTGACTTCTTCGATAGGGCGACGGCCAATCCAATTGACGTTGGAATTCTTGATTTTCCTTTTTCAAACTTTTTAGGACTCAATTCTGATCGTTCCTTCTACCAGACGTGATTCCAGCCTATTCCGAACCGAAGGGCGGCTTCTGCAGACTATACGCGTATCGACCCCGTGATTCTCGTCACGTTTAGAGATCATCAATTCATGGCGGCCTTGGTTGTCATGTAATCGCGAGGGCTTATCGCTAGTCCCTGTGGTCTCGATCATCACAGTCCGATTTAGGATAATTTTGCAAATCGTACGTTGGTTAAGTGGCATCACCCGCGCTCCAACCGCACGACGCTCGCATGGTAATCCTTAATTGTTCTTAGATCGGCCTTTTTGCGGTCCTAAATATCCCCTCGACAATCCTTATGGTTAAAGCGTCATTTCCTATTCGAGTCGCCTAGGTCCACGTATCTCGTCTCGTGTTAGCCTTTTCCTTTTGGCCAGTCTGCTCAAATTGATCAGATTTGAGTGGAATACAACTGAAATACATCGCTTGATATAAATAAACTTCTCATTACAGAGTCTGAAGTTGATTGAAAATCAGAATGTCACAACTCTTCCCCCCTTACAAAAATTTCGTCCTCGAAATTTGCATTACACTCGACTATTCAAATAAATGGGGGTGATGTCGCCTCATCGTCTCTTCATTTTCCCACGTGGCTCCTTCCGTTCCGTGGTGCTCCCATATTACTTTGACCAGCGGAATCTTCTTATTCCTGAGGATCTGCTCCTTCCGGTCCTCGTCCTTATCGGCTTCTCTATATAGGATACTCTGTCGTCTACCTCTATGGTTTCATGGTCCAGCACATGTGTCGGGTCAGGCTCATACTTTCTTAGCATCGACACATGGAACATATTATGTACCTGGGATAGACTTGGCGGTAACGCAAGCCGGTAGGCCAGGGTTCCAATTCTCTCCAAAATCTCGACAGGGCCTACGTATCTTGGGCTCAGCTTCCTTTTCCTTGCGAATCGCGAGAGTCCTCTCATTGGTGACACCTTGTGGAAGACATGATCGCCCACTTGAAACTCCAAAGGCTTGCGCCGCTTGTCTGCATAGCTCTTTTGGCGACTCTGCGCCGTCCTCAGCCTATCCCAAATGATTTTCACTGCTTCCACCGATTGCTCTACTAAATCGGGGCCTGTGATACTCCTTTCTCCTATTTCATCCCAGCATATTGGTGTCCTACATGCTCTGCCATATAGTGCCTCAAACGGTGCCATCTGTATACTCTGCTTGTAGCTGTTATTGTACGCAAACTCTACCAAGTGTAATTGCTCTTCCCGTCCGCCTTTGAAATCTATGACACACACTCTCAACATGTCCTCGAGCGTCTGGATGGTCCTTTCTGACTATCCATCAGTCTGTGGGTGGTATGCCGTACTGAATTGTAGTCGCGTCCCCATTGCTCCTTGCAAACTCTTCCAAAAATTTGCCGTGAACGTCGGATCCCTATCTGAGATGATCGTCACTGGCACTCCGTGTAATCTGACTATATGCCTCATGTACAGTTCTGTGTACTTATCCATGGCGAAGTCCTTTCGTACAGGGATGAAATGGGCGGAATTGGTCAATCGATCCACGACTACCCAGATTGAGTCGTGACCTCTTTGGCTCCTCAAAAGTCCCATCACAAAATCCATAGTTATGTGTTCCCACTTCCATTCCGAAATCTCCAGCGGCTGCAACAATCCTCCAGGCTTACAATGCTGCGCTTTCACTTGCTGGCAAGTCAAACACTTAGCCACATATCTTGCCACGTCTACCTTCATTCCGTTCCATCAATAATGTTGTCTTAAGTTCTGGTACATCTTTGTACTTCCAGGGTGGACACTGTAATTGCTCCTATGAGCCTCTGACAAGATTCTTTCTCGGAGCCCTTCATCCTTTGGTACACATAATCGCCCCCGAAATCTCAAAAGTCTATCCTCAGACACTTGGAACTCTGGCTTCCTCTTCGTCGCTTCCATTTCGATAACTTTCTGAATCTCTGGGTCCGTAGACTGTAATACCTTAATCCCTTCTTGGACCTCAGGTTCCACCCTCAAAGTCGCTATCAAACTGGATAGCTGATTAACCTCCAATCTAAATTCAGAATCTCTCAGATCCTCTATCGTCGACCAACTTCTCACCAGCAGGCATGCAATACTCAACTTTCGACTTAATGCATCTGCCACTCTGTTTGCTTTCCCAGGATGATATAATATCTCACAATCATAATCTTTCAACAGCTCCATCCACCTGCGCTGCCTTAGGTTCAACTCTTTCTGGGAAAACAAATACTTCAAACTCTGGTGGTCTGTATATATCTGAAACTTCTCGCCACAAAGGTAATGCCTTCAAATCTTCAAGGCAAACACAATCGCCACTAACTCCAAGTCGTGGGTCGGGTAATTCATTTCGTGCGGCCTCAACTGCCTGGATGCGTAAGCTATTACCCGGCCGTGTTGCATCAATACACAACCCAATCCTTTCAGCGAAGCGTCGCTGTAGATCTCATATCCTCCCGGTCCCGACGGAATGGTCAGTACTGGCGCGGTCGTCAATCTATGTTTAAGCTCTTGGAAACTCTATTCACACCTATCAGTCCATTCAAACTTTGTTTCCTTCTTCGTCAACCGCGTCAGTGGGACGGCTATGGATTAGAACTTTTCCACGAATCGCCTATAATATTCTGCTAGTCCTAAGAAGCTTCTGACCTCCGTGACCGTAGTAGGCCTCGGTCAATTGGTTACAGCCTCTATCTTTGCAGGGTCCACTGCAATCCTTTCACCAGACACGATATGACCTAGAAATGCTACCCTGTCTAGCCAAAATTCACATTTACTTAGCTTCGCATACAGCAAATGTTCCCTCAGGGTCCTCAATACGATTCTCAAATGTTCTTCGTGCTCTACATCGCTCCTCGTGTAGATTAAGATGTCGTCAATGAAAACTATGACGAACCTGCCCAGAAACTCTTTGAACACTCGATGCATTAGATCCATAAATGCGGCTGGGGCGTTAGTCAATCCGAACGGCATTACCGTAAACTCGAAATGTCCATACCTCATCCTGAATGCAGTCTTCGGTATGTTTTCCTTCTTGATCCTTAGCTGGTGATACCCCGTCCTCAAGTCAATCTTCGAGAACACTGCTACTCCTTGTAATTGATCAAAAAGATCATCAATCCTTGGTAGCGGATACTTGTTCTTCACTATCACCTGATTCATTTGCCGGTAATCAATGCATAGTCCCAAGGATCCGTCTTTCTTCTTTACGAACAGCACCGGTGCTCCCCACGGCGAAGCACTTGGTTGGATGAATCCTTTGTCCAGCAACTCTTGCATTTACACCTTTAACTCCTTTAATTCTGACAGGGACATCCTGTACGTTGCTTTCGAAATCGGCTCCGTTCTAGGAACTAATTCAATCACAAACTCTATTTCCCGCTCTGGTGGAAATCCCGGCAATTCCTGGGGAAACACATCCGGAAACTCCCGTACCACAGGATTGTTTTCTAACTTAGGTTCCTCGACAGTCGTATCCATCACGGCTACTAAGTATGCCCGACATCCCTCAGATATCAACTTAGTTACTTCCAAAGATGAAACCAAGGGAATTGAGACTCCTCCTCGGCTTCCTACCAATTCATAACTAGGGCGATCTTTCGGGTAAAATCGAATCGTTTTATTGCCACAGTCTACTACCGCTCCTTGTCTACTCAGCCAATCTATTCCTATAAAATCAAACATAGGCAATACAGCTAGGTCGATACTCTCCCTACTTCCTCCAACCATAATCTCACATTCCGCACACCCTAGTGAAACCAAGACATTATCCTTCAATGGGGTGGCTACATGCAATGCCATACTTAATGGTTCCAATCTCATGCCTACTAACTTAGCGAACTGTGCAGATACAAAAGAATGCGTGGCACCCGAGTCAAATAATGCATAAGCGGTCTGGTTGCACAAGTAAACCGTACCTGTGACCACTCCAGGCGCATCTTCTGCCTCATTGCGCGCTACAGCATACACTCTACCCTGAGCTGGTGGTCTGTTCGGTTCTATCCGAGGTGCTGCAGTCGATGGTCCTTCTTGCGACCTCGGTCCTTATGGTCGACTGACCGGTGCTTGGTTTGGACATGTCCTCATTTGGTGGCCCAGCTGACCACACTTGAAACAGGCTCCAGTCCTCATAGGGCATGGTTCATTTCCATGCCTTCTGCCACATAGCCTACAGCTCCAGTTCGCCAGGTTTGGCGGTTTCACGATATTCCTCCTTGCAGGCGGCACGAAACGTCTGTTACCTGCCATCGGTCTCTTGCCCATTTGGCGATGGTCTCTAAATGACAGGAACCGCGATCCAGTTGCGATGTTTCTTTCCCTCAAGTCTCGCTCAATCATTTGACCTCGCTCGTATATCTCCCTATAGGTGCTCAAATTCAAGGCTATCATCTGGCTGCGGAGTTCGGGCCTCAATCCATCCCTGAATCTCCGTGCCGTCTCCAAAGGATCCTCCACTGATCGAGGCGTATACCTCGAAAGTCTCGAGAACTCAACTTCATGATCTATCGATAGTTGGTTCTATCGCAGCTATAGGAATTGGCTAGTTTGATCGACATGTAAGTGTTTCATAATCTCTTACTTGAATACTAGGACACTGCTAGATAATCTAGTGAATGAATTAAGTGACTGGTGAAGTTTGTGACCTGAGTTGATTGGTGCAATAATGTTGTGATTTTACTGTGAATGATAATAGCGATACTGATTGGCTTGTAGTCCTGGTGGTATCGAGTGACTATGAGCCCTATAATAGCAATTGGCTGAGAGCCCTAGAGGTATCGATTGGCTTGTAGCCTTGGTGGTACCAGTTGGTTCTGAGCCTTAATGATGTCGATTGGCTTGTAGCCCTGGTGATATCAATTGGCCATAGTGCCTAGAGAAGTACATCACGGCTGAGAGCCCAAGCGATGATGTTTGTGATTATGAAAATTATGTGTAGGTGTTTACATGCCATGTGCTTTGAACTTGAACCCTTGAGGTGGAACGTGGTTGGTTGTGATTCTTAACCATGTCTGGCTTATTGATATGTTTGATTAATTGATGCCTTATGCCATTGCATTGATGCCTTGTGCCATTGCATTGATGAATTCTTGCATCTAGTAGCATTTGTGTGTGGTCTAAAGGGACTGGTGTTTGGATATAGGTATAGGTTTCACTTTTTGATATGTAAATCTCACCCTGTAGTGGGACACATTTTCAAACCCCAAACCTTAAGCATGTTGCCGATCCGATTGGGCGATCCAAAAGAGATGACCGGCCTTTTTGATGAGTTTCCTACGAGGAAAGGTGTTGTATATGTTAGGAAGCATACGACTGTTTGGGTGGACGAGGGAAAGATGGAGCTGTAACCCCACCGCTTTGAAACGTGGTTCCGACGTTTGGGAAATAGCAACTTGATAGGTCCTTTATTACCTGAAGATGTTTCCTCAAAGGTAGTTCCTAATTAGTGTCATTCGTCCCGTTCTAAGATTGAGGTGGAGAATCCAATGTCAGTAGAAGGATCAAGGAACATTTCAGAGAAGTCAAAGTCTCCCCCTATTGAGGAATACATGAACTACATCGAGCTTTCTGCCGACGTGATAATGGATACCGAAGAGGATTCTAAAGAGATTTCTGAGGAGGTGCTATCTGAAACATTTTTTGACTATAACCCAGAGGATGATGAAGGTGAAGAAAGTGACGGATCGAGCGGTTCTTCAGAATAGTGGAGTGCAGGGGTTTAGCAAATGGGGATTAGGAACAATTTTGACGTTAGAATGTGGAAAAACTAAGTAGTAACCTTTTAGACTTAGGCCTTAGTTCCTTGCCTAACTCAGATGTGTGGCTTTCTTTTATGTCTTTTCCTTTCCGTCGTTATAACTGGATGTTTATATTATGTATAAATGTGCGTGCTGTTAAACTATTCCAAATTTCCTTTTGTTCTTTCATTTGTCGGGGGTGATTGTCTCTCATTCCGTATGTGCGTTTCATTTCATTTTAGATCGGGAATTGTTCCTGGGTATTTATTGGCTTGTGTTGGATGTGACAAGCTTCAAGGGATCCGGGGCGTTGCAACAACTGTGTGGGTCGATGAGAGAAAGGAACATTTGAAGCTGCATCTCTTCGAGGCGTGGTACCGTCGTGCCGAGGGAGTAACCACTAGTCCCTTGAAGGCCACAGAGGTCCCTAGAGGAGTAGTATCGAGTTGCTGTCATCCGATTCGTGATGAAATAGATGTGGAGGTTTCGATGGTCGGATTGAGGAATGTACTAGAGAAGACCCCAACTGTAGAAAAAAATATCTAGGTGATAGAGGTATCCGCTTCTGAGGGTGACATGGAGGATGATACTGTGGAGGTGCACTTCGAGACCTTCTTGGATTATGTTCCCGATGAGGATGACGACCCTGAAGTAGTTCGGCTTAGAAACCTTAGGAGTCTGGGTTGTCTTTTAAGGGTAAACTTTTGTTAAGACCCTGACATGGTATTTTGGTGTGGTCCCTAGTTTCCCCATGACCCCGTTATATATTTTGATGCCTTGATCTTTCGCCTTGATCGTCGTGTGTAAACTCTATGTTTTATGTCATGTAAATGTTTTCTTTCATCCTAGGTTTCTCTTTCATTTTAGCTAAAAAGAGTTTGTTTTCTTTTTCATTCCGCATGCGTATTTCATATCTTTTATGCCGTGGTGTCGTATCCTAGGCTTTAGAATGACCATTGGCGGATGTGGCGCGCTCGCCTAAGGATGCGGGGCGTGACAGATACTGAATGTGAAAGTGATGAAGAATACGTCAACATATGTCTCATGGCAGAGTTAGATGATGACCTCAAGGTAACTCATTCAAAAATTCCTTTTGAGGTATCACATCATATAGATGAGTTATGTTTGTAATATAAAATTGCTCTCAAAAGACTTTTTGAATTGAAAAAGGAAGTTGCCATTTATAAACCAAAAGATCTTTCTAAAAAAAGATAAGATTAATTTTCTCGAAAAGGAATCTTTCCAATTAAGCGAGAAGTGTGATTATATTTCTAAGGAGAATATACGACTGAAATCTGAATTGCAAATTCTTGATAAGAAACTGAATCCTTGAAAAAGAAAAGAAATATTTTTGGTGAAGAAAGGAATTCCTTGAAAAAGGAAAAAAAGAACATTTCAAAAAAGAGAATGTTTCTTTAAGAAAAGAAATCTCGAATATTCATAAAAAATTCTCTACGGGATCCAAAACTTTACAACACATACTTTCTATATAAGTTTTGTATTATAACAAATCGGGATTGGGATTTCAAGAGGAAAGTATTGTAAAAAACTGTTTTCTTTTTGTCAAAGAAAGAATCAAGAGAAAACCTTCTAAGAAATCATAGGAGAGCCATTTTAGAAAACAGTTTGTAAAATTCAAAGATCAAGATCTATATGCTTGTTCGAACTATGGTGATACTAGATATTCTAGGAGTTATTGTTCTAAAATCAAAAGATCTCCTCGAGACATTTTTAGATATACAAATATTGCTAACGCCCAAAGGACCCAAACAAATCTGGGTACCAAATAAGACTTGAATTTCATTGATCATTGCAGGTACCAATGCAAAAGAAAAATAAATGGTACCAAGATAGTGGGTGTTCTAGACATATGACAGGAGGTGCAACAAAATTCATCAATCATGAGATGTTTGATGGTGGAAACATTTCCTTTGGAGGAAATAACAAAGGAACAATTTTTGGCAAAGGAACCGTGAAGATTGGAAATCTTTATATCAATGATGTTTCATTGGTTAAGGGTTTGAATTTCAATCTTATTAGTATTAACCAATTATGAGATATTGAATATAAAGTTTATTTTGCAGAAAATAAGTGCTCAGGTACAAGTCAAGAAATGAATTTTCGTTCATTGGATGAAGACACGGCAACATGTACCTTATGGATACATCGTCTGAGGAAGAAAAATGTCTTCTATCTGTCAAACACAATCCAGAACTTTGGAACATGAAGTTGGGACATATAAGCCTCAAGCAAATATCAAAGCTCTCCAAAAAGAAGCTAGTAAGAGGACTCCTAGAAGCCAAATTTGAAAGAACCAAGCACTGCAAAGCTTGCACACTTGGAAAACAAGTAAGAAGTTCTTACAAATCCATAAATGAAGTATCAACTAATCGTGTTCTGCAGCTATTACATGTAGATATCTTCGGATCTACTCGAACTCAGAGAATTGGAGGTAAAAAGTACTGTTTAGTCATTGTGGATGATTATACCATATTTCTTAGACCATTGCTTGAGAAAACCCCCTATGAGCTTTACAAAGGAAAGAAGCCAAATATTTCATATTTTCATATTTTTGGTTGCAAATGTTATATTCTAAAAAATCAAGTGATCGACCAAGTAAGTTTGATGAAAGATCAGACGAAGGAATATTCTTGAGATATTCTACTTCAAGCAAAGCCTATCGAGTCTTCAACAAGAAATCTCAAACATTTGAAGAATCCATGAACGTGAAATTCGAATATGAGTACACTACTCAGAAGATCATTACGGAGAATGAAGCATCAAATGATTAATATCAATCATCTGAGAAGCAGAACTCATCATCATCTAAGACAAAAGAAGCAGCTAAATATTCTCAAAACATAGAAAATATTCAACCAATTGTAACTTTTGAAGATCCAAATGCTGAGGAATCAATTAACAATGCTATTGAAAAATCAAAGAAAAATTGGAAATACAAATCCAATCATCCCACAGAGCAAGTCATTGGAAATATTGATAAAGGAATCAGAACCAGATCTAAACTGAGGAATGAACTAAATGCATTTGCTCTGGTTTCTGAGTTTGAGCCCAAAAGAATTGAAGAAGCTCTTGAAGATGAAAGTTGGATTGAAGCTATGCAATAAGAGTTACATCAATTCAAACTCAATGAAATTTGAGAATTGGTACCAAGACCAAAGTATCATCCTATTATAGGAACCAAATGGGTATTCAGAAACAAATTGGATGATAAAGGTAAGGTGACTAGAAACAAGGCAAAACTTGTTGCTAAGGGTTACTCTCAAGAAGAGGGAGTCGACTATGATGAAACCTGTGCCCTAGTAGCAAGACTAGAATATATCAGAATCTAACTCGCCTATACTTGCTATCACGACTTCAAACTATGTCAAATGGATGATGGATATATCAAGGAGGCGTTGAACAACCTCTTGGTTTTGAAGATCTAAAAAGTCCAGATAATGTTTTCAGACTTCAAAAAGCCCTCTATGGACTCAATCAAGCACCACGAGCATGGTATGAAAGGTTAAGTAATTTCCTTACTAACAAAGGTTTTGAAAAAGGTAAAGTTGATACAACTATTTATCAAAAGGGAAGGTAACGAAATCTTAATTATTCAGATTTATGTAGACGATATTATATTTGGATAATCTAATGAAAATTTCCGCAAGGAATTCTCTCAGATCATGCAGAATGAATTTGAGATGAGCATGATGGCAGAACTTACATTTTTCCTAGGACCGCAAGTCAATCAAACTAACCAAGGCACTTTCATACATCAAGAGAAATATGCTCTTGAACTAGTAAAGAAATTCGGTTAGGAAAATTGCAAGAAGATTGATTTACCAATGTCTTCTTCATCCAAATTAGCAAGGATGAACAGGGAAAACTGGTTGATCAGAAATTTTATAGGAGCATGATTGGTTCATTACTATATCTCACTGCTTCTAGACCTGACATTATCTTTAGTATATGCATGTGTGCTAGATTTCAACCAGACCTAATGAATCACATCTTAGTGTTATCAAAAGAATTTTTAAGTACATAGGAACCTATCCTAACTTAGGACTATGGTATTCTAAGACTTCAGATCTTATATTATATGGATATTCAGATGCTGATCTTGCTGGCTATAAGCTACACATGAAAAGTAATTTAGGAACATGTCAACTTCTGGGATCAATGCTGGTATCTTGGTTTTTCAAAAAACAAAACACCGTAACTCTATCAACTGCAGAAGCTGAGTATGTTGCTTTGGGAAGTTGCTATGCACAAATCCTATGGATGAAGCAACAACTGAAGGACTTTGGTGTCCAATCTCACGATGTGGAAATCAAATGTGACAATACCAACACAATCAATCTTACCAAGAATCCGATTATACACTTACGAGCTAAGCATATTGAAATTAAGCATAATTTTATTCGTGATCATGTGCATAATGGTAATATTAGCATTTAATTTGCTGATTCAAAGCATCAATTAGCTGACATATTCACCAAGCCACTTGATAAGAACACATTTGAATATATCAGACAAGAATTAGGTATTACTATAATACATGTTTGAGCTATTATTTAGACAGGAAGATTTTGCTTATGAGCTTAAAGCTATATACGGAAGAAGCAAAGGATGCCAAAGCTTCATCTGAAGAAGCTCTATAACTACAAAGAACTCAAAATCTAAAGCATCATCTGAAGGTGACATCTTCTGAGCGAAAACGACTAAAGATTTGATCATTCAAATTTTTGGCGTGTAAGTAGTTATATTTCAAGCAACAAATAAGTAATGTATCATCACAATCTTTCTAAATATTCTGAAAAATCTTGTGATTGTGTTGATTATATTGATTGCCGTAATTTATTTAGTTGATTCCTTGACTAAAATTGATTGAATGATTTTAAGATTTCTAAAATTAGTTTTTTTCTCATCCTCTTCAAATACTCTCTCAAGGCTGTTTCTAAAAGATAAAAGTCAAAGACTAAATCGTTGTCCCTCCTCAAAACTCACGATCTACCTGTCATACACTCTTCGACTCCTCACAATTAACAGTTTCACGATTTCTTAATAGAAACCCTAAAATCTCTCACCAAAATCTTTTCATCCATCTAGCAATGATGGCGGATAAAGCTTATCTACGAAGAAAACTCCATCAACTAGCTCTCGCCGATCTGGTCGTCTTGAATCGCATAAACCCAGAGTCGCAAGTGATGCTCCTACCTCATATGGCCTCACCAATTCACCCAGAATGGATGAGACGGAGAAAAGGAGAAAAGAAGCCGAAAAGCTGGTAGCAAGGATCAAGATATAAGGATCTCTTGAATCCGTTGCAAGATGAAAGAAGCAACTACAGGATCACGTCATGAAAGCGGTAACTCAAACACCTGAAGAAAGAGCTAATTTACCTATTGATAAAAGAATACGTCTAGCTAAAACGACGACTCACCTGATTAAGACTATGAGAATACAGGGAAGACCTCTACATGGTATTGTTGAACTTGTGCGTGAGAATGGGTTTATCGATGAAGAAGAGGTACAAAAGTTTAGTGAAATGTTAACCCAATTGGAGACTTGGAAAGCTACCAAAATGGGTAATGAATCTTCAAGAGTTAAGACCTCTGATAAGGGAAAAGAGAAAGTTGGTGAATCTTCTATGGCTGTTATTGAATAGAATGTTGAGAAAGAAATTTCTGTCACTGATTATTTAAGGGAAGATGATGAGGAGACAATGTATGCCCATTTTCAACCAGTAGTGATGAAATTTTTGGCTGATGAAGAGAATGCAGATAAGCTGTTTAGGACAGTAAAGCACAAAAAATGCTATGAGGCATTGCTTGCTAGAGGTATTATGACTAATAGACCCACTGAGGCTGACTTCTTTGAGAGGAACATATTGGAAATTCTTTATCCTCTCACAAACCTACACCTACATTCTTTTTGCACATTAAACATTCCATGCTATCCTGAACTGAATGCATACTTTTATTCCAACTTCACCGTGATTGACAGAGATGCAGTTCGGTTTTCATTTCGTGAGCAACATATTATTCTGAATGTTGCAGACTTTGTAGACATTCTTCAGTCTGAGCTGTCTAAAAATCCCTATCTATGAAGAAGATGTCTACAAGGAGTTGTCTGGCAATCCCAATTTGTCCAGAGCATACAAACCTCATGTTGAACGTTACCATTTTCCACTGAGAATAATCATTCTGCACAAGGTATTCATTAACTGCCCTAAGCCAAAGGGATCCTCCAAAACTGATATTTCCAGATACGAGGCAAAAGTCATTTGGGCCATTTTGAATGGTAAACCCTTTTCTCTTCCACACTTAATATTTCTACATATGAGAAGAGCCGTGAAAAAGAACAAGGATAGCTATCGTATGGTTTTTTGATTACCAGAATAGTTGAGTATCTAAGTATACCAATTCCTTTAGACCTTAGATCAGTTAAGTTGCCTCAAGGTAGCACTGATGAAACAATGCTTGCCAAAATAAGATATAAGGTTGGGGATGGACGGTGGAAGGACAGAAAGAGGCAGGCGGTTATGATTGATTTGCCACAAAACAAAGGAAGTGAGAAATCTATTTTAGAGCAACTTCTTGGCAAGACTTCACAAGCCAAACCAACAGGACCATCTTCAGAACCTACTCGAAAGAGGAAGATTAAAATGGTTGCTCACAAGCCTACCAGACAAGCACTCAAGAAAAGGAAGCTTGCCAAATTGTTGCTTGAGAGAATTGAAAAAAAAAAAAACATGACTCTGACAGCTCTGTAGTGAGTGAAACTGAGCTGGAGGATCTGGTTAGGACAATAGTGTTGTCTTTGAGGATGTCCTTACAAAAGAACTAGAGAAGCAGGAAAAATAAGTTAACGAACAGGAGAGAAAGGAGAATGAAGAAGAAGCTAAAGAGAGTGAAGAAAGGGAAAAAGAAAAATAGGCTCGACAGCAAACATAAAAGATTGCTCGAGTCAATATCTCTAATTTGCTCAAAAATGAATGGGCAATACAACAAGAAGTCATGTCTGAAGGGGAGGATACTGACATAGATCTCAATGCTGCTGGCCCCAGGCAAGTCACACTCATCATTTGAGAACTTCGCTAATACTTGGGGGAAGCCTTCGAACATGGGCACTCATACTGATGACATGGACAATGCCACAGACTCAGAACTTCTGAGGGAACTGGTACTGAGTCAGAAAGAGATGGATCAAAAATTGATGGACATTTGGAACTCTCTACATTCACAGATTGCCTGCTTAAATGCCAAGGTGGATGCTGAGATTTAATTGAGGAAGAAATCTGCTCAAGATCTCTCAGACTCTTGGCATGTTCAGATGGACAGGGCTATCCTTAGTCTGAAGGAGGACATTGCTCAGAAATGTAGCCAAATATCCAAATTTGTCCTGGTCCAAATCCCATCAAGTTAAGCCTAACAAATTTCAGTCCCATCAACATCCCAACCAGCCCAAAAGGCAAATGATTTTTCAACCTTTTTGGTGTTTAACTCTGGTAATTATTTTGAAAATACATTTCTAGATGTTTGGTGTTGTAAATTGAATATTTTGCTGGATGTTTGGATATTGCACTTTGAATGATTATTACAGTAACCTTTATGATCAATACATGCACACCTATTAATTAGTATTACTGTGATATACTGTTCAAGGGGGAGTAAATCTCCATATTCAATGATAAACTATTCAGGGGGAGTAACTACTTATAATCAGTGTTATGTTTCACTCTTTTGTGCTTTACTGGACGTTTAGCAAATTTAGGGGGAGTGAACTTCCATCTTTGTGCTTTCATGATTATGTTTGATCTTTTAGATCATGCACTTGACCCTTTTATGCTGATGACAAAAAGAGGGAGAAGACACAAAAAGTTACACACAGTATGCATATCAAAAGCTACACAGTATGCAAATAGGATATTATGCAAACAGGTTAATTCAGTTTGGAGAAGAGAAGGTTACAAACAGGTTTACATTATAAAGAAGTTATGCACAGGATTTTCTATGACTTTGTGAAAATATACTGTGCATTGTGAATGTTATGTTGTATATATTTTGTGAATGATATGTTATATCATGTACAATAGTTGTGAAAAGTATGTGAATACATACAAACGAAATATGCACGTAAAGATATGCATACAGAAATATGAGAATGCAAGTTCCCATGTTCAGCAAGAACAAGATCTGAAAAGAAATATCATCTATTTCTTAAGCCAAATAGATGAACAAGTTCTTCTCTTTGAGCATATTTTATTAATATGTATGTTTGGTAATATATTTACCAAAACAGGTTAACTTGAGCATGTTTAAATTGCCATAATCTAAGCATGTGTTATAACTACAAGTTCTGAGCCATTGTGCAGTATTTCTAAATTTCAATTGTGCTCACACTTATGATGTCGCTCAAGATTGTCATACATGTGATGAAGTTTCTAGAAAATAAATTAGAATCACATGTTTATGCTCTGAAAATATACTTGTGCTTAAAATCAAAATTTTCAAGCATTATTGAAAGTTCTGAGATTGTTCACAATATTGAAATATCAACCTTTTCGAACTTCATAACTTATTCTTGCTAGAAGAACTAAGAACAAATTAATGAAATCGTTTTTAGCAAGACTTTACAAAAGAGTAACTAGACTCTAGTTGCTCATCTTTGTTTCTTAAATCATTGTTACTTTTGTGGATGGTTTTGTCATCATCAAAACTTAGAATCACATGTTTATGCTCTGAAAATATACTTGTGCTTAAAATCAAAATTTTCAAGCATTATTGAAAGTTCTGAGATTGTTCGCAATATTGAAATATCAACCTTTTCGAACTTCATAACTTATTCTTACTAGAAGAACAAAGAACCAATTGATGAAATTGCTTTTATCAAGTCTTTACAAAAGAGTAACTAGACTCTAGTTGCTCATATTTGTTTCTTAAATCATTGTTACTTTTGTGGATGGTTTTGTCATCATCAAAAGGGGAAGATTGTTGAGAAAAACCCTAGGTGATTTTGAAGTGGACAAAACAATCTAAGTACTCTTAAGTTACGAGATAACACCGTGGAATACTTATTTTGCAGATTGTCCTTTGGTGCGGGGATGCACAGGTTTGAAATCTTTTAAAAAGGTTTTACTCAGATGAGATTTTAAGGGACTCAGTGGCTAGTTTGAGCTCAAACGTTGAGCGGGGATTAGCTCAAACGTTGGAATGATGCTCAAGCTCTGAGTGGAGTATTCACGTGTAGTAATCAGAACTTGAAGATGACTTCAAAATGTACTTAATTGAAACATAACAACATATACAATCGAACTGCATCATTCTTGAGGTTTCTCGGGGATAGAGATCAATTAAGAATGCGAAACCAAGGAAACACACGCGACTTTCCAAATGAAAGAAATTATCTATGGAAACCTAGGATCATAATTGTGTTGGTGATTTGATCCGGAAGGGGAAGATTTTCATTTGGCAATCCCCCAACGGCTACGAGATCTTATTTTGTGATCTGTCTTGTCCAAACGGGAAGTTTTGGAGAAACCTCTTCTAGTAGCCTTGCAACGGTTAGAGTGAAGGCGGGGGAGTATAAAGACATCTCAAGGTCAAAAGGAAAATAGATCGGCGTTAAGAGGGAAAAGTCCTAATTCTTAGATCGAGAGTACTTCATTTTATACACACTTCTTGATTCATCCATTGTAATTGTGAGGAGATGTACACAAAGGTGTTGAGCACTAAGTAGGGTATCCTGCGTGTCAAAGAGATTACTAAACTGTAACCTTTCGAGCAATTTACTAGTGAAATCTAGCCAATTGGCTGATAGCCGAAGAAGTAGACGTAGGCTTAACCAAAGCTGAACCACTATAAATCCTCTGTGCAATCTTCTATATCCTTACTCTGATCATATCATATATTTTGTGATAGTTGAACTACATATGAAGCGTCCATAGTGATATACTTTGTTGCCATCGTCTGAGACGTCATATTAACACCTGTGTAATTTGTATTTCATGATGAACATTGAAAATTGCACTATAATCACCTATTGACCCCTCTAGGTGATAACGCTCGACACAACAAGGCTTAAGTACGCCCTAAGTGTCATAAGTTATGTAGGACGCTCACTTTAGTGCCAAAACTTTCAAATCGATCACTTTAATGCTAAGTTTTTGTAACTTCGATCACTTAAGTACCAACTTCTTTTAAAAACGATCACTTTAGTGTCAACTTCAATTTAAGCTGACGTGACTCGCCGAATCCAACACGTATATTTTTCATTATTATTTGAGCTGATGTGGCTCATCGAACTTAGTATTGAATGTTTTTAAAAGAAGTTGGCACTCAAGTGATCGAAGTTACAAAAACTTAGCATTAAAGTGATCGATTTGAAAGTTTTGGCACTGAAGTGATCGAAATTACAAAAACTAACAGTAAAGTGATGGATTTGAAAGTTTTGGCATTTAAGTGAGCGTCGTACATATCATATAGCAGTTAAGATGTATTTAACCATGAAGGAAATTATGGAGGATATAAGGGTCATAGTGAACGTGGTGGTCAAAGCACGGGACTAGGAATAGGCTAAGGACAAAGACAATTTTATGGATAGTCCCAAACTTTCGCTGAGAGCTCAAGGGCTATTCAGACTTGTCATTATTATGGAAAACTTGGTCATGTTTTGCCAAGCCCCGCACCCTCGGGCACGAGCGCGCAACTCTCTTCACGTTTATCTCAAGGCCCATGACTTAATTATCAAGAGATGCATGATGTAAATAAGCATATGGAAGCAGAATAATCAAAATCTCCATACAGGACCAAAGGGGAAACACTGGAATAGCGAAACATATGAATATAAACATAACATGGCTAAGAGTTTATACAAAAAGTGTAGATAAGTTAATCCTGCAGACAGCCCGAGGCGATTGCGACTTAACCAAAAGACAACAAGAGTAAGTCCCCAAAGATTTCAAACCAACGAGGGTCATCAGCAAAAGGCTACCAAGTAAGGTCAGGAAACCCCTAAGTCGATTCACTAACTCCTTCAGTCTCATCTTCATCTTCTCCGGGTCATAGTTTGAGAAGGTCTCAGATCGCATGTGCACCGAATCGTCCACCATGGTGTCCTTAATCTCATCCTCAGATGCCGAGATCTCTATCACCTCGTCAGTATCCTCCAGGGTAGGGGTCTTCTCAGGTACATTCCTTAATCCTGCTACGGACACCTCTACTTCCACCTCGTCTCGAGTAGGATAACACTAGCTAGGTATGATTCCTCGAGGTACATCCGTGGACTTCAACGGACCTGTGGTGACCACACCAACTCTACGGAACCAGGCCTCGAACCTATGCGGTTTTCAGTCCTTACCTCCCTCTTCAACCCAGACAATTGTACATTTCCTAACATAAACAGCACCCTGATCGTCAGGAAATTTGTAAAAATAGGCAGTCATCTCCTTAGGATCGCCTAAACATGTCGGTAGCATCTTCAGGGTTTGGGGTCTGAAAAGTGAGGTCCCACGACGAGGTGAGATTTACATCTCAGTAAGCTAAATCCTAACTCTAGGTTAGGCTGACAGTACACCCAGATAAATGTTGACAGTGAACAAGAACATTCCCAATAATCAAAGGCAAACATCAGTCGTAAAATGTCAAATGGAAACAAATGGTTGATAATCATGCAAGCATATCATCATAACTTGTAACTCAAGTCAGGCATGGAAACACAAGGCCAAGTCGTACATTCCGTCCTCTAGAATTGTCTCATAGTTCACGCCCGCGTCAAACGCCTCAGGCTTAGTCCACATCATAACGCCTCAGACCATTACAAACGTAAATCCGCGTTAAACGCTTCAAGTTTCAAATGTCATTCAAGGCCTATGTCAACACATGTGTACTTATCCCGCGTTTCAATGCCTCAGGATTTAAGCCAAATACAACCCCGCGTCTTAACGTATCAGGGTATCAAGGTTCTTATGCATGCCAAATCCCCCTCTATTTCAAGACTTCATGATTGAGTACAAACCCATACATCAAGCTAAGAGTCTACAGCATGCGAGGCAACAAAATTCCCCACTCATAAAATGGCATCCGATACAAGGTATGTGCATTAAACAAGTTTACTCGCATTCGCCAAACCACAATGGTTGACATTGAACAATCACACAATAAACTCACGAAAATTCACCCAATTTAAGTCCAATTCATCTAGTAGAGGAGGCCTATCCTCCTAACCAAGATTTAGGGACTCCTTACCTTAGACTTAATTCAGCAAAAATCTCCTTCCAAAGCACTCCAAGGGTTCGGCCTAGTAGTCCAAAAACAGGGTAGTCGTGCTACCAAGGGGAATTCATCCAATTCGTCATTTTTCTCCTCCAATTCGTCAAACCACGGAGCATATGCCTCAATTACATCTCAATTAGCATCCTAGCATATCTCAATGATGAAATTAAGACAAGGCGACAACCTGATCAGCCCTCAAGAACTCGGATTGAACAAACCAAAATAAGGGATTTTCGGTTCTGCCCTGAACCCGACTAATCAGTCCATAACTCAGCCTTAAACCTTAATTTATCACCTAATCCGCTAGGTAACATATAGTTCTATGTCTAAAAAAGCCTCACCGAGAATTCAAGGGTGAGTCGACGCCCAAAATCCAAGAACAACCCTAGTTTCCTCATGCCTACCACCAGTCAATCCTGTCCCGAGAAGGACACCACAAAACAGCCATGAACACTCATCCAAACTCCATCAAATTCAACATCTCAGCTCAGCAAATCCTAGTACTACAAGTTAAGAAGCCTCCACCAAAAATTTGAAGCAAAATGGAGTCTTTAAAAGGCCGAACGAAGACTTACTCTCAATTGAGTCCGATTTTGTCCACTTTTGAAAAAATGGCTGGCCGGAGCTCTACTGATGGCCAATGGCCGAGTTTCCACCTAGAGGTTGTTGGCAAGAGGCTAAGGTAGAAGTTGGTGGCCGGAGTGAGGTCAGGTGGCGGCCGAGAGTGGCGGTCGGGACGAGCGAAGGAAGCGGCAATGGCTGGTCGGGCGGTCATGCTCGGTGAAGAATAAAAGGAGAAGAAGAAGAATGAGATGAGGGCAAAGGGGAAGAGATTTTCGGCTGAGGAAGAAGAAGAAGAAGCTATACACCAATTTAGCTTGGTCAACTAGTAAGAATGGTAGGTAAAAAGTTCTCAATAAATGCTAATTGCTCCCTTGATGACACTTGTCCCTTTGTAAATGAATCCTGTCATCCAATGGCCACCATTTCCTCTAATTTTCGGCAGCCTTGGGGGATTTGTAATTGACCAAAATGTTCTTCTTGAATTATTAAGACAAAACCAATCCTTGGGGGGAAAAATGATAATTTTGCTCTCGTTGTCCGGGACATCATTTTTCCAATTCAAATTTCTTTTGATAAGGCAACGTCTAATCCAATTAAAATGTCGAAGTTATTTATTTTTCATTTTCAAATTTCGAGATTCGTCCTTGGGTCATTTCTCTATCAAATGTAATTTCAGACTATCCCAAACTAATGGACAGCTTTTGCAGACATTACGTGTATCGACTCGGTGATTCTCATCACACTTAGGGCTCGTCAATTCATGGTGACTTTGGTTGTCATGTAATTACGAGATTCTATTACTAGCTCCGACGATTTCGATCGTCATCGTTCGATTTAGAAAAGTTTTGTAAATTATACATCCGTTAAACGGTATGACTCGCGTTCCAATTGTATAACGCTAGCAATGCATTCCTTAATCGTCCTTAGATCGGCCTTTAATAGTTTTAAATGTTCCCTCGACGATCCTTATGGTCAAAGTGTCATTTTCTATTCTAGTCCCCTAAGTCCTCGTACCTTGTCTCGCGTTAGCCTTTCCCTTTTGGTCAGTTAACTCGAGATTGATCAAATCCGAGCGAGATAACAATGAATTACATCGTTAGATACATTCTCATTGTTAACTCTCAAACCGACAGGAAAACCAGAATGTCACAACTCTTCCTCTCTTTTTTTATTTCTTTTTTTATTCCCTTCTTTCTTTCATTAAGTCCCATAGGTTTGATCCTTTAGAATCTGACCCATTTTCTCGTTGAGCGAAGGGTACGAAAGATTGATTTTTCGATCAAATGTACTATGTGAGTGAAATCTTCCTCTTACAAAAATTTCATCTTCGAAATTTACAATAATCCCAACTATCCAAACAAATGGGGGTATTAACGCCTCATCGTTTCTTCACTTTCCCACGTAGCGTCGCCGGTCCCATGGTGCTCCCAAATTACTTTAACTAGGGAAATCGTCTTACTTCTCAGAACCTATTCCTTTCAATCTTCAATCTTGACTAGCTTTTCCATGTAGGACACTCTGTCGTCCACTTCGATAGTCTCATAATCCAGCATGTGTGTCAGGTCTGGCTCATACTTTCTTAGCATTGACACATGAAAGATGTTATGTACTTGAGAAAAGTTAGGCGGTAAGGCAAGTCTATAAGCCAAAGTTCCAATCTGTTCAAGAATTTCAAAAGGGCCTACGTACCTTGAACTCGATTTTCCTTTCTTTCCAAACCACGATAGTCTTTTCATCGGCGATACTTTAAGGAAAACATGATCACCAACTTGAAACTCCAGAGGTTTGCGTCGTTTGTCTGCATAACTTTTCTGACGACTTTGTGTCGTCTTCAGTCTATCTAGTATTATCTTTATGGCTTCCATTGATTACTCTAGCAACTCTGGGCCTGCAATACTCCTCTCTCCAATTTCGTTCCAACAAATCGGGGTTCTGCAGGCTCTTCCATAGAGCGCTTCAAAAGGTGTCATTTGGATGCTTTGCTGATAACTGTTATTATATGCAAACTCTACTAAATGCAATTGATCCTTCCATCCACCTTTGAAGTCTATGACACACGCTCGTAACATATCATCAAGCGTCTAGATCGTTCTCTTCGATTTTCCGTATGTCTGTGGATGATATACCGTGCTGAACTGTAGTCGAGTTCCCATAGCATCCTGAAGGCTCTTCTAGAAGTTCGCCATGAACTTGGGATCTCTGTCCAACGTAATCGTTACGAGTATCCCATGTAGTCGTATTATATGACGCATATACAGCTCGGCATACTTGTTCATTGCGAAGTCCTTTCGCATCGAAATGAAATGCGCAAACTTGGTCAGTCTGTCCACGACTAACCAAATCAAATCGTGACCTCCTTGGCTCATTGGCAATCCCATCACGAAGTCCATCGTTACGTGTTCCCATTTTTAATCAGAAATTTTCAATGGCTGTAACAATCCACCGGGCTTACAGTGTTATGCCTTTACCTGCTGACACGTTAAGCATTTTGCCACATGTTTAGCCACGTCTACTTTCATCCCATTCCACTAGTAATGTTGACGCAGGTTCTGGTATATTTTCGTGCTACCTGGATGAATATTGTAGTTACTTTGGTAAGCCTTCGATAAAATCCTTTCTCTAAACTCTTTGTCCTTGGGCACGTATAGGCGCCCTCGAAATCTCAAAACTCCATCCTCTAACACTTGGAACTCCTACTTTCTTTTTGATGCGTCCATTTCGAGGATCTTTTGAATTTCTAGGTCCATAGGTTGTAGAATCTTTATCCTTTCTTAGATTTCAGGTTCTATTCTCAAGGTCGCTACCAAACTGGATAGTTGATAGATTTCTAACTTGAATTCAGAATCCCTGAATCATTCGAGTAACGACCATCCTTTGACCAACAGACAAGCGATGCTTAATTTCTGACTGAGTGCATCCGCGACTCTATTCGCTTTCCCAATATAATACATGATATCACAATCATAATCTTTAAGCAACTCCATCCACCGACGTTGCCTCATATTTAATTCTTTCTGGGAAAAGAGGTACTTCAAGCTCTGGTGATCTGTATAAATCTGAAACTTTTCGCCACACAAGTAATGCTTCCAGATCTTCAGGGCAAGGATAATTGCAGCCAATTCCAAGTCATGAGTTGGATAATTCATCTCATGCGGTCTCAGTTGTCATGATGCGTAGGCGACCACTTTTTCATGTTGCATTAGCACACAACCTAGTCCCTTCAGCGAAGCATCACTATATATCTCGTAGCCTCCGGGTCCTGATGAGATCGTCAATACTGGTACGGTCGTCAACCGATACTTAAGTTCTTGAAAGCTTCTTTACACTTGTTAGTCCACTCAAACTTTGTTTATTTCTTAGTCAATCTTGTCAATGGGATGGCTATAGATGAAAACTTCTCCACAAAGCGTCGGTAATAACCAACCAATCATAAGAAACTCCGGACTTCCGTAACCGTAGTTGTTCTAGACCAATTCATAATGGCTTCAATTTTCGCAGGGTCTACAGCAATTCCCTCTCCAAATACCACATGACCAAGAAATGCCACTTTATTAAGCCAAAACTCGCATTTACTATACTTAGCGTAAAGCGAGTGCTCCCTCAAAGTCTGTAAAACAATCCTCAAATACTTTTCGTGTTCTTCGTTACTCATTGAGTAAATCAAAATATCATCGATAAAGACGATAACGAACCTGTCCAATAATTCCTTGAATACTCGATGTATCAAATCCATAAATACAGCTGGAGCATTAATCAATCCAAAAGGCATAACGGTGAACTCATAGTGACCATACCTTATCCTAAAAGCCGTCTTCGGTATGTCATCTTTCTTAATTCTCAACTGATGATAGCCGGTCCTCAAGTCTATTTTAGAGAACACATAAATTCCTTGCAACTGATCGAATAAATCATCAATTCTCGACAGTGAATACTTATTCTTTACAATTATTTGATTCAACTATCTATAGTCAATGCACAAACGCAAAGACCCATCATTTTTTCTCACAAACAACACTGGCGCTCCCCAAGGTGAAGCGCTCGGTCGAATAAACCCCTTATCTAACAATTCTTGCATTTGCACTTTTAATTCTTTCAACTCCGATAAAGTTATCATATAAGGTACTTTCGAGATCGGCTCCATTTCAGGAGCTAACTCGATCACGAATTCAATTTCTTGCTCCGATGACAATCCTGGCAATTCTTGGAAAAAGACATCAGGAAATTCACATGTCACTGGAATACTTTCTAATTTAATCTCCACGGCAGTTATATCCATAACTGCGACTAAGTACGCTTGACATCCTTCAGTCATCAGTTTTGTCTCTTCAAGCGACGAGACCAATGGGATCGTGGTTCCTCATCGACTTCCCACAAATTCAAAATTAGGGCAACCGTCCAGATAAAAACGAATTATCCTGCTACCACAATCGACTACTGCACTTTGCTTACCCAACCAATCCATTCCTATGATCATATCAAAATCATATATGGGCAACACAGCCAAGTCTATACTTCCTTTGCTACCACTAATGATTATCTTACATCCCGCACAGTCTAATGTAACCAACACATTATTCTTTAACGGGGTGGCAACATGCAGTATCACATTCAACGGTTTCAACTTCATATTGACCAAATCAGCAAATTGAGCAAACATCAAAGAATGCGAAGCGCCAGGATCAAATAACGCATAAGCGACTTCGTCACATAAATAAATCACACATGTGACCACGCCAGGCGCTTCTTCCACTTCCCTGCGTGCCACAACGTAGACCCTTCCTTGGGCTGGGGGTCGGTTTTGATCATTCAGTGGAGTTGCAGATGATGATCCTGCCTGTGGTCGTTGCCCTTGAGGTCTGGTCGCTAGAGTTTGATTGGGGCAAGTTCTCATTTGATGGCCCATCTGGCCACACTTGAAGCACACTCCAGTCCTAGCCAGGCAGGGTCCTTTACCATGTCTCCTACCACAAAGGCGGCAGTTCTAGTTGGTCTGATGCAATGGCTTCCCTATATTCTTCCTTACTAGAGGGACGAAGTGTCTATTGTCAGCCATAGGTATTTTACCGGTCTGGCGATTATCTCAGAATGAGCTAAACCGCGTTCCAGATGCGGTCGTCCTCTCCTTCATGTCCCTTTCTATCATCTGTCCCCGTTCATATATTTCCTTATAAGTTCTTAAATTCTTAGCTACCATTTGACTACGAAGTTCAGGCCTCAGCTAATCTCGAAACCTTCGCGCCTTTTCCAGCGGGTCCTCAACTGACCTCGGTGCGTACCTCGACAGTCTGACGAATTCAGCTTTGTATTGGTCAACCGTCAGATGATTCTGGCGCAGCTGTAGAAATTCCACTTTCTTTCTCTCGCGCGGCGTTTCGGAGAAATACTTGTCATTAAATGCCGTAGTAAAAGCATTCCAAGTCAAGGCAATTCCCTCCGGAAATACTCCGTTCTTGGTTGCGCTCCACCAATCGTTAGCGGTACCTTCCAGTTGGTACACTACCAATAACACCTTCTCTTTGTTAGTGCATCTTAAGACTCCAAAAGCCTTCTCAAGCTTTTCTATCCACCTTGGTATCAGTTCAGGGTCTCCAGTTCCGTCGAACTGGGTTGACTTCAGCTTAATAAACTGCCCAACAAGTTGTCCCATTTACCTAACCGCAACTCCTTCTTCCTGGGCGTTGCCCACTTCATTACCCTAGTCATTGTCACCGTTGTTCCCATTACCTCTATTGTTGCCGTCATTGGCGTTAAAAGCAGCTATAGCAGCTCCTACGGCTTGAGCAATGGTCGGATCCTTCCTGGGTTTGCTTGTCGATGAGATCGTCAACACTTTCTAGTGCTCTCAGCACTTCATCCATTCTTGGGTCTTCCACCAATGGTGATCTTGACATAGAAGCTCTACTCCTAGGTCTCCCAAGTCTTCTAGGCGGATGGCTCATTCTTGTGTACCCTTACTACACTTGGACCACTATAATTTCATTACGGAATTAGAGACTTACTCATCTAGCAATACTAAATTATATCTTAAAAGAAACAGGCACAACAAAACAACCTTCCACACAGTCCTTTCCAAGGATGAGTCAATCAGAGAGTCACAGCTATAACTCAATTCCAATCATCTCAGCAGTTCAACACAACCAGTGTTAACCATTCACTCGACAAGTCAAAATTCAAGTGTGACTCCCAATGCTAAGCACACAGCTTGATCTTTACTAACCACCATAATCATGCCAATATCACATGTCAACCACATGCGCCAATTCATATGTCATACATTTCGCACCTAACTTTAACGAGTCTCCTAAGGTCTCGCTACCCATTCAATCCCAATTCATTCCTCCTTATTACTCCAGTCCTCAATCAACTTGGATCGAGCTAACCTTGCTTTGATACCAAACAAGCTGAGCTGTCACCCCCTACACTCTTGGGCACGAGTGCACAACTCTTCACGTTCATCTCAAGGCCCAAGACTTAATTATCGAGACATACATGATGTAAATAAGAATGCGGAAGCGGAATAATCAAAATCTCCGTACAGGACCAAAGGGGAAACACGGGAATAGCGAAACTTATGAATATAAACATAACATGGCGAAACTTATGAATATAAACATAACATGGCCAATACCACCCGCCTGGGTGGCGTTGCTGGAGCGCGCACTCTTCCTCTCGCAAAAGGTTGAGTGTTCGAATTCCGGGTGCCGCAGGGTGACTTAACCGGTGGCACATGTGTGGTGGCTAGCATGTGTCGCCCCTAAGGTTTACTCCTCGGCTGTCGGCCGTGCGGGGGTTCCCTGGGTTACCAAAAAAAAAAAACATAACATGGCCAATAGTTTATACAAAAAGTGCAGATAAGCTAATCCTGCAAACGGGTCGGGGTGGTTGGGACTTAACCAAAAGACAACAAGACTAAGTCCCCAAAAGATTTCAAACCAGTGAGGGTCATCTGCAAAAGGCTACCAAGTAAGGTCAGGAAAATCCTAAGTCATGGTCATAGTAAAATTGAAGAATCTTTTATGTTGATTGGGTAGGATCTCCTGACTATTATACCTTGGTTGGAGGAAATCTAATGTTATGAAAGAGTAAGAAACAAAGCGTTGTTGCTTGTTCCAATGCTAAGCTAAACTATAGTCATGGTACATGCGACATTTGAATTAATATAGATTTAGCGGCTCCTAGCTGAATTAAGCTCTAAAGCTTTAGCTCCTATGTTTCTATGGTGGGATAACAAGATATGAATACATATACCTTCCAATCCTGTGTTTCATGAGAAAACAACACACATTGAGATTAGTTGTCATTTTATTCATTAAAAAGCTTCAAAGAGGAAGGATTCTCCACACTTATATTAGAGCTATTAAAATGATTCTCCACACATAGTAGAGTTTTATCAATATAATAAGTAGACATTCTCTCTTTACATCTTCAAACTCCTATCTGTTAATCTATGAAGAATTGAATGTCAACCGTCTCTCCGAGGACAATTGAATGAACAGATTCTTGAATGCTGCCAGGGGGGAAGAGCCAGTAACTCAAGAAGTGTTCGGTCAGTTTTTGAGCGAGACTAAAACTCATCTGAATTTAAATACGTTGAGCCCCGCATTGTCTGGTGTAGCACTGGCAAACAAATTGAAGTTTTGGTTTCAATTACAGAAGCTCTGAAGAGCTATAAGCCAATGAAAGATTGTCTCTGGGCTCATCGGCAACATCATCTCGTCTGAATGTAAGGAAGAAATGCAATAACACAGACAAATGAAATAACATCCCTTCTGCTAATCCCACTGTCATTCTAACACACTAGTGATGCATAAAACTAGCACTTTTGCAACATAAAACACCTGCTCAATACTAAGATGTATATCCTGATACTTAGGACCCTACACTCTAAACAACAGAGAAAAGTAGTTCACAAGATGCCACAACTGAATCTTTAGATGCTCAAAGCATCTCATGGATGACACCCATCAATCACCACGGCCTAACCTGAAGGCGGCGGCGGTGGCGGCATGGACATGTGTGGCATAGGGGGCCTCCCCAGCATTTGTTGCTGAGGTGGTTGTGGTTGCCAGGTAGGTGGCGGTGCTACCATCCCAACTGGTGGTGGAGGGGGTCTCGGGAGGACTTGAGCCGCCTGAGGAGGTGGTGGGGGCATGCCAGGAGGAGGCCGGAACTGCTGCATAGGTGGTGGTGGCATTCCAACTTGTGGAATTGCCTGACCAGGCTGCGGAGGCTGACCAGGCCATGCTGGCCGAGGGACTTGCATAGGCGGGAAAGTTGCTCCTTGTGGAGGAGGTGGGGGCCGGAGCATTGGCATTGATGCTGGTGCCCCATTTGCAAAGGGACGTGGAGGAGCTGGAGCAACCATGGCACCATTGGCCTGAGGACCGGGAAGAGTTGGTGGCCCACTGGCAAATAAAGTATGGGGCCTACTCTTGGTGGCATTTGGATTGCTAGCAGCCAAAACTCTCTCTGCACCATGACGTATTTGAGATTCATCACTTCAGGTCTTAACCATGAAAATAAATAGTACCAAATTAACCCACGGTCTATTTATGTCATAATAGCACTCGTGTAGGTTGTGAAGAAAGCACCTCAATCAGAGAGACGTACTCCATGAACAGCAACTTACCTGCAGGAGTACCATGACGCTCCCCTTTGGTGTCTTTCTTATATGCATATGAGACTGTAATTTGTCGATTGCAAAGGTACTGGCCATTCATCGCCTTGAATACAAGATACAAAGACCAATTAATTCATCATCCTCTAGAGAAAAAAAGTTTTTACATCATAAGCACTAACATAAGATTAACAATGCAGGAACATTAAATCGATAATATTTAAAACATTTCCTTAGAGAGTACTTGACCAGCAATCCACGTGTTGATGTTTTACCACAGACAATATAGAGTGTCAATGCAGAGTAACAATCTCTATTGTCACCCTAAACCATTATTCATCAATAAAATGTCCAGGGCAATCAAGAATGGAAGATACCTCAATAGCCGCATCAGATGCCTCAAAAGAATCATAACTGACGAAACCAAAACCACGGGAATTTCCCGTCTCAGGATCCCTCATAATCTGGAAAGAAAGCATGCAAATCTACAAATGTCAGTGGTTCTTGAAGACGATCCTCACATTTCACACAGAAGCAAAGATGCTTAAGAGGTTGACATTAGTCTTTCCAAATTACCAATTCACTTAAATGCTCAAATCTCAGAATACAATAAGGACCTCATACTGCTTACTCATTATAGGGATTTCCGCTATCTAAGACATTCTAAAGCTATGCGGCTTGAAAAGGTGAAAACATTGCCAATTTATCTGGACCATTTTAAAAGGGTTTACGAAAATCTGAACAGAAGAATACATCTGTCATAGAAAACGTCGAACACCAAGCGCCAAACTTACCACGAATGCTCTCTTAAATTTGTGAATGTACATTTCCCATCCATAATATAAAATAATTTAGATAATTTCAAACCCAAACCTAAAATATAACAGATTAATACTAGGACAAAATCTGAATGTTTAACCCTTCTAAAAACGTCTTTCAAACACTTACTAAGACAAATGCCCCTAATTGCAAGACTCAAGACAAACAACATAAATCAAATAGACAGATGAAAGTGAGTACGGGCAAGAAAAGACTAAATTTTAGAGTTCTTAGCTCCTAAATAGCAACTACCTTCGTCAATAGCAGACCCAAAATAACTGTTATTGAAATGAAAACAAGACGCCAAACAAATGCTTAAGAGGCCCGAGATTGTCAATTTGCGTGTAATCTAGAACATTTTGCCTTCTAAAGGATCGCTAAAGAAGGGGTAAAACCAAAAAGAAATGACGGCTCTACCCTTCACCCCACCAATCCCATAATGTTACTTCTGTTAAATATTTTACCAACTTGTGAGAATTCGACCACAAAACACCATGAAAAAAATACCCAAAAACACCATTAAAACAGAGAAAAACCCAGCCACATAAAGAGAATACTTGAGCAAGACTAAATTCAAATACAGCAACATTAAATACACAAGGAATGACCGGCAGAAGCCAAAGAAGCCACACATCAATACAAGCAGAAGCCAAAAAACAAAGAGAAGAGAGAGAAAATCAGAAAAGAAATGACCAGCTAATGAAACATGGCCAGAAATTCAAAGGTGTACTGCACTCTCTGTTGAAACAGGGCACTCTGACGCATGCAACTTCTCACTCTTGCAACACATTCGCTCCGCACAACTAACATATTCCTATACTGAGTACCCTCACGCCACAAAGCACACAGATAACTTTGGCGGTTTGTCACAGCAGGGGCTGTTATCTTCCCCATATTAACTGGCTCCTGAGCCTATCAACTCTGGTAAAGGATAATGATGGTAACCAATCAACACCCAATAAAACATTCTTCGCGACTGCTAATAATAATTTTGACATAATCTATGCACTTAAACCTCCCACCACTACATTTCTAAACCACAGCATGGATACAGCAATGGCCACACTTCAGTCCATCAGCACTCACAGAGAATAAATCAGGAAGCAACATTAACGATGCACTTGCAGTTGTTTCAACTGATCTTGAAGAACACATTATTAATAAACACATGGAGGCAAGTTCATAGGAGGAGATTTTAAGGCGGATACCACACAAAGAGAAGGTATTCATAAGAGGAGATCTAAATGGACATGTCGGTCAGAGTAATGGAGTATTTGACAGAGCTCATGGAGGTTTTGGATATGAGGCTAGAAATGAGGCCGGCGAAGACATCTTGAGTGTGGCATTAGCTTATGATTTGATGTTGGCAAACACTTTTTTTAGGAAAAGAGTCACATTTGATCACTTTTCGCAGCGATCAAACTTGTAGCCAGATTGATTTCTTTTTTGCTAAAAGAGAGGATAGAGCTTCGTATGTAGATTGTAAGGTATACCCTGATGAATGTGTAGTTACACAAGATAAGTTGGTAGCCTTAGAAGTTCGGTATAACAAAGTATAGAAGATGAAGAGAAGTGCATAGCACCCCAGAGTAAGATGGTGGAAGTTACATGAGGAGAAACAAATATAATTCAAGGAAAGAATGCTACAGGAAGGATCGTGGTGACTGGAAGGCGAAGTAAATATGACGTGGAAGCAGATGTCTAACTGCATCCAAACAGTGGCAAAAGGGGTGTTAGGGGAAAGTAGAGGGAATGGACATCAAACAAAGGAAACCTAGTGGTGAAATGAAAAAGTGCAGGAGGCAATTAAGCAGAAGTAATTTCAGATGCCTACATAACAGTTCTAATGAAGAGAATTTGCAAAAGTTTATATTGACGAAAAAAAGTGCCAAAAAAGCTGTACGAAAGGCCAGAGGCAAGGTTTTTACCGATATATACAACAAGCTTAGGAGCAAAGAAGGAGAAAAAGGCATCTATAGACTTGCAAAGTCAAAGGACAAGAAAAGTAAAGACTTGACACAGGTTAGATGTATCAAGTATACAAATCAAACACTCTTGATAAGAAATGAAGACGTCAAGGGCAGGTGGATGAGTTATTTTAACAAACTATTTAATGGGGAGAGCGATAAAGTGAGATGGATTTGGAAGATGCTTCTGATGATTCGAATAGAAGGTTTGTGCATAAAGTTAAAGCACGGGAAGTTAGGGAGGCATTAAAAAAGATGAAGACTAGTAAAGCCTTGGGACTCGATGGTATTCCTATTGAAGTGTGGAAATGCTTAGGGGATGTAGCAAAAAGTTGGTTAACTAGTCTTTTTAACAAGATCCTCCATACTAATAAGATGTCTGATGAATGGAGGAAGAGTATATTTGTGTCTATATACAAGAACAAGGGAGATCCAGAATTGTTCTAACTATAAAGGCATCAAGCTTATGAGCCATACAATGAAGCTGTAGGAGAGAGTTATTGAGCAACGTTTGAAAATAGAGACCAACGTTTCTGTCAATCAATTTGGATTTATGCAAGAAAAATCTACCATGGAGTCTATTTTCTTAATACGACAATCGATGGAGAGATATCGAGAAAGAAAGAGGGACCTCCATATGGTGTTTATTGATATCGAGAAAGCGTATGATAGGGTTCCAAGAAAGGTTTTGTGGTGGATTCTTGAGAAGAAAAAAGTACCTTCAAAGTATGTCAAGGCAATCAAAGACATGTATGACGGTGCTACTACATGTGTGAAAGCTTGTAATGACACATCAAGTTATTTTCCAATCACAGCAGACTTACACCAAGGTTCTGCTTTAAGCCCTTACCTTTTTGCCCTGATTATGGATGAGCTAACAAAAGATATTCAAGATGAGGTGCCGTAGTGTATGCTATTTGCAGACGATATCGTGCTTATTGATGAGACCAGGGCTGAGGTTAACACTAAATTAGAAGTATGGATAAGTACATTAAAGTCTAAAGGATTTACGCTAAGTCGAAGTAAGACGGAATACTTAAAGTGTGAGTTTGACATGACAGGAAGAGGGGATCAAGAAGCCGTAAATATGCTCGGACAAGAGGTACCCAAGAAAAATACATTTAGATATCTGGGATCAATATTGCAAAAGGAGGGAGAGATTGATGAGGATGTAAGCCATAGAGCCAGAGCAGGTTGAATGAAATGACGTAGTGCATCGGGATTTGTGTGTGATCGCAAAATTCCTCTTAGGTTAAAAGGAAAATTTTATAGAACAGCAATCAGACCTGCCATGTTATATAAAGCTGAATGTTAGCCAGCATAAAGGAAACATGAGCATAAAATGAGAGTAGCGGAAATGATGATGTTAAGATGGATGTGTGGTTATAGAAAGATAGATAAGATAAGGAATGAAGGGATTCGACGAAAAGTTGGAGTAGAACCGATGGCGGAAAAGATGAGAGAGCATAGATTGAGATGGTTTGGACATATACTCTGAAGGCCCTTAGATGCACTGGTACGAACAGAAGTTTGCTATCGAGAGCATAACACAAAGAAAGCAAGAGGTCGATCGAAGCTTACTTGGGGCAAAGCAATAAAACAAGATTTAATGGAGTGGAAAATAGATTGGCGTACGGTTTTTCTTAAGACGGAGTGGAGAAAGGCTATTAGTGTTGTGGAGGGATAGTGTATAGATAGATAGATAGATAGATAGATATATTTACTTATTTATTTTTACACATTTATCTTTTTTCCCTCTCTTGATTCTGCTTTTATTTTTATGATTCTTTGGCGTTTATCGACCGTCGACCCCAACTAGTTTAGGATAAAGGTGTTGTTGATGTTGATGTTGACATGGAGGCAAGTTCATGTGGTTTCTCTTTGCATTTCCATCCTTTTCGTGACGAGAGATTCTTATGCAACAATTGCAAGAAAATCTTCTACACTTTTTGAGGTCTAACCCAGTGAGAATAAGCAGGATTTTATTTAAAAAAAGAACCGTTTTGGGTAAATACATCATAACAATTCATGAAGACATGGAATGAATGAGCGCAAATTGATCATTCATAGAAGTTTCCAATTGAAGTCAAAATCAAGCATCTTCAAACTTTCAATGAGCTGCTATGATTTGCATTCAATCCATAGCGTTCTCTTGGGTTTTTGGTGAGAAGCTGCAAGAGGATGTAAAGCGCCCAACTATTGGAAAACTTCACTAAACAAGTCCGAAGACATTTTCCATAGTGTTAATGAGAGCATCCTTCTTTTTTCCCTGCTCCACAGGAATATCGCAATGGTACTTCCTTTTCATCAAGACTCACTGAAGTGTCCTAATGATATCTACCACTGAAAATCACGTTAAACTAGTGATTCTATATAGAGGAAAAAGGTGAGGAGGAAATGCGTTTGAATGCATTTGCAGAATCAGTTAACCAAGAACAACGTACCAGCAATGACAACAAAATGTATAAATTTCCAACCCCATTAAAACCCAATTATTTCAGCATCTAGAGGGCCCAAGTAGTCCTCTTCCCAGGAATGGCAGCTTATTCTGATTTCTCAAACTAATGTGACACATAAGAATCTAGAAAACAATTCCTTCACTTTACCCCCAAAAAAAGACAAACAAACAAATTCCTTCAAAATCAAATAACAACGCTGCAATTGGAAACTCCAAAACAACATAAAAACAACCCAAGTAGATGGGTAGTAGAATCAACATGAAAAATTGCATTCCCAAGATATGTGTAATCCATCTATTGGGCAGGCGTTAGAGGGTAGACACTCAAATTGGCTTATCAACTGGCAATACCAGGAAATGATGCTCACAACTATCCAGCCTAGACAGCTGTCACAATCACAATGCCAGGTACTTTCATGCACTATAATGCATGAAAATATCCAACTTAGACCACTGTCACAAATGAAATAAAGATAAATTAACTACACAAAGTAAGCCACATTGCAAGAGTACGGCATAGCAATCATAATCAATCCAGGTACTTCCATGCACTACAATGCTCTTAAATACTTCTTATGCTTGAGAAATCAAGAAATGATTGACCACTATAAAGGTGGGACTTCATGAAATCATCCAAAGTATCACCTTTGGGTTTGTAACGATTACACCAAACGCACTGAAAGTATCATACAGAAGCTTCTCATCTACATCCTGCACAGGATATGCCATCGGCAGGGAGTTAGGACTGCTATATTGACAGACTTAGCCCGTTAATAAAAATCATAATCTGACTATCTGTCTACTTACAGGGTCAAGATTTCCGATAAAAAGGTTTGCACCCACGTCCAAGCTCTTTTTATCTTGGGTTGCCTGAATTTGATTACAATAGCATCATGTTTAAAAACTGGACAAATACAGACTCTAACAGATGGCCCGGGGAGATATTCCCTTAATCAAAAGATAACCTATAAAACGATAAAGACATGTACATCCTGATACCTTATTCACGCGTATAGGCTTTCCATAAAGTTTTATCATGTTCAACACCTTAATTGCCTGTGATAATTAAAATGATCAGCAAAATGATTAGTAACATGGAAGAGAAGGCTAAACTTAAATGAACTGGCAATGCAGTCACTTAGACCAGTACTTACATAGTCAGCATCCTCTTCGCTCCGAAACTCGACAAATCCATATCCTTGGTGAAGGTTTGTCACTCTGTCCTTTGGAACATAAACATTAACTGAAACGAGTTACAATATGGTTACAATATGGTGAATATTCATCCTCGATAATCTGAAACCTCAAACAAAGCAAGACAGGGAGTGGGGACATTATTCACTAAAGGCAAACTAAATTACAACAAGGAGTTTAAAGGCAAAGAAGAGATTCTGCTGTAGTAATCAACTCCACTACATGACAATGCACACAGGCAAAACCATCATTTATATTTCCTAAAAACCCATCTGGGAGAGAAAAAACGAAGTTCATCACAACACCAAGAAATAGATGACAACAGTTGACTCTTTAACAACATGACCAGTTCAATCTAACTTTTTTCATTTCACAGTAATTCCAAAGTAAGTAAACAGAGAGATATAAGAAGATCCCTTGTTTTTCTGAAAGCACAATAATGCGGCCACAAAGGACATCGCGATCAAATACACCAGCAACTAAAAACTATGAAAACTGTAGCTACAAGCGATTGCTTTCATGGCATATTCTGACATTTCGTCGAAAGTAGGCGTCAACACAAGAAAAGGAGCCAAGCTTACCAACAGGACCTGCTTGAACAAACAGCTCCCAGAGCAGCTCCTCCGACACCTGCAAGTCAAAACACGCCCTCAGAAGAACATCAAGTGAGTACATAACCATTCCCCCCAGTAAGCCACCATCGAAACCACTCGCACAAACACTTCCCGGAACTGGAACGAAGCAGTCGGAGCGCAAGAGGAATTCGAGAGAGATAAAAGAAAATTCAGGTCCTAGGGCAAGAAACAGTAGAGGTACCTGAGGGTCGAGATTGCCGACGTAGGCGGTGGCGTCCTGGTTTCGCTCGGCGGAGTGCTGGCCGAGCAGGTTGGCCCCGACTCCCGGAGCGATTCGCGTCGTCATCGCTCTGCACCGGGTCGATATACTCGGGTTCGCGCTTCAGCACTTCGTGCTTGAACTCGAAGAAGAAGCTGTATATGTAGCTCGGTGTGGTTTCTCCGCTCTCGGCGCAGAGATTCGAAGCGCGAGGGCGCTGTCGCTGCGGGTGGAGGAAGAAGAACGGCGAACTGGGCCTCGAAGCCCCGTTACAGAGCCCTAGAAGATTCCTTCAATCTTTTCAAGCCCCGACCTCTTTTTTTTTTTTAATGTGTTTTTGTTTTAAATTTTCTCTCGTTCTTCTTCTTCTTTTATCGGATTAAATTTTCTCTTGTTCAATATTTAAAAACTAGATCAGGAGCGGGTAACCCGAACGTGGCGCCGTGGTCTCATGGTCCATCGGTCCAGTTGCCGTGTAGGTTTTTTTTATTTAAAATTTTATTTAAAAAATTCAAAATAAATTTTCGATATGGGCGAGGCAGTCCATCGAGGATCCGGACGCCTGACTTTAGGATCCGGGCCGTTCGTAAAAAATGAACGGTATCGATTTCATGTTTTTAAAGATAATTTTTTAAATTTTTATTTATTTTTTTAGTAATGATCCAATTCGTCAATTCATAACACGGATGGTCTCAATCTCAAGACGAGAACCCACCTTTCTTAAGAAATAGCAGACAATCCATTTCTGTCCATTGTCACGGTTAATTGAGCAAATGACAATGCTGGCGCAGGAGGAAGAAACACTGCAATCCCACAACAAAAGGTCACTCTTGCCTCGCTCTTCCTGCTCTTACCTATCCATTGAAAAAGTACTCCCTCCAATTTACAAAGCTTCGAACAAACCTCTGACGACTTTAAATGAACAATAGCCATTTAATATAAGGGGCGGATGTTCTGTCGACAAGAAATCCCACATGACACCACAGCAACTATGTCACCACATCAAAAAAATTGTGTAAGTATAAAGTGGACTTTAGTCATAGCTTCAAAAACTCGCGTTTGTTTTCAATTTTAATTCCAAAAAAAATTATTTACGATATTAGGGTAGGAAAAAATCTATTTACAACATTAGGTCTTGCTCGGCAGTGCATCCGTCGAGCAAGCGTTGCTCTGCACACCATGTGCCGAGCAATCATTTAAAAAAATTAAAAACAAATAAGAGAAAATGATTTGATGAGGGTTTTGAGTGTTTTTTTTTTCAATTTTATACAAGAAAATATTTACCAAATTACCTAACACCGAAAAATAGGATTTTGAGCAAGGCGAGACGTGTTTTTTTAATCATTTTTTAAAGTTCTATTTGAAGGGACCGCAAAGTATCATATTTACATAAAAAAAATATTTACGCCGAGGAAAGCGAGCGAATGAATGAACGAGGCGACGAGGCCACGGAAGATTGTATGTACTTAAAAAAAATTATTTGTGCGCCTCAACTCTGAGAAAAATGAGCGAGCTGACTGCGTTCGCTCCCGAGGCTGCGGAGCCATCATATTTACGTAAAAGAATATTTACACATCTTGACTCCGAGGAAATCAAGCAAATGAGCAAGGTGATGGGATCATGATGACGCGACTCGTCACTCTACGGTCCCGTCGCCTCGCACACTTTTCTCGAAGTCAAGACGCATAAATATTTTTTTACGCAAATATGATCGCTCTACGGTCTTACGAGGAGACGCCGTAGCCCCGCTCGTTCGCTCGTTTTTATCGGAGTTGAGACGCGTAAATATTTTTTTAACGTAAATATGATACTTCGCGGCCCCGCAAGCGAACGTCGTCGCCTCGATCGTTTTCCTTAGAGTCAACTCGTCGTCAACTCGCTCGTTTGCTCGCTTTCCGCGGAGCGATCATATTTATATAAAAAAAATACTTACGCATATCGACTCTGAAAAAAGCGAGCGAACAAGCGAGGCTATGTCGTTTGCTCGCAGGACCACAGAGAGATCATTTCTACGTAAAAAAAGTTATTTATTTGACATTTCGAATCCCAATCCCTCTCGAGGCCATGGAATGGAAGGATGTCGATCGGTGTATTTCAGTATAACTCGCTCGGAGTTAGCCACTCTCGAGTTAAACTGACCAAAAGAGAAAGACTGACGCGGAGTCGAGTACGTGGATCTGGAAAATTTGAATGCGAAATGGCAATTTGACTATAAGAATTGTCGAGAGAATATTTTGGCCTGCAGAGATTGATCTAGGAATGATCATGGAATGTATCACTAGCATTATACGTTGAGAGGCGGGTGATTCCACTTAACCAATGTGTAATTTGCAAGAATTTCCTAAATCGGATTCTGACGATCAGGACCGTAGGAGCTAGCTATAAACCCTCACAATTACATGACAACCAAAGTCGCCATAAACTGACGAACCCTAAGTGTGATGAGAATCACAGAGTCGATACACATAACGTCTGCAAAAGCCGCCCGTTAATTCGGGATAATCTGAAATGTACATTTGATAGAAAAGTGACCAAAGATGGATCTCGAAATTGGTGAATGGAAAATAAAGAATTCTAACATTCTAAATGAGTTAGACGTTGCCTCATCGAAGTTAATTCGAATTGGAAGAATGACGTTTCGGACGACGAGAGCAAAATTACCATTTTGCCCCTCAAGGTTGGCATTGTCTTAGCAAATGAAGAAAGACATTTTAGTCAATTATAAATCCTTATAGCTGCCGAAAATGGGAGGGTATATTGGTCAATGAAAGTCAATGATAGTCAAGACATTAATTAGATGAAGACAAGTGGCATTATTTGTATGTTTATCATTTAATGTATACTTTTAACCTACCATTCAAAGTAGTTGATCAAGTGAGATCAAGCCTAATCTCTTCTTCTTCCTCCTCATTTTTGTGGACCACCCTTCCCCTCTCTTTCTCTCATTTTCTTCTTCTTTTCCTCTTCTTTTTCCTTCCACCGAACTACTATTGCCCGACCAGTTCCGACCTGTCCCACTATTCTGGCCATAACTCCATCGTCCAATATCAGATCGAGGTAAAATTACGTCCAAATGAAAGCTTATTGTCTTATCTTTTCATAAACATATTATAAGCTTAATTTGACACAGTAGATCTTCCTGTAGCTCGATTTGAGTGGACGAAGGTCCAGACGAGGTAAATTCTGACCAATTTGGAGGAAGGTCTTCATTTAGCCACTTCAAGGCTTCAAATTGCTTCAAATTTTCGATGAGGACCTGTTAACTCAAAGAACTTATGTTGGCTAAGTTGAAATTATGAATTTGATTGAGTTTAGAAGGACAAACATGGCTGGTTTATGACGATTCCCCAAAACAGATTATGACCCCCAGTGGACTTAGGGAAACTAGGGCTATTTGCGGCACTCTTGACGTCGACTTACTCCAAAATTCTCGGTAAGACTCTTATAGACGTGATACGACATGTTATCAAGTTGATTTTGTGGTAAATCAAGATTTAGAGTTGAATTTTGGACTGATTAAAGGAGTAAAGGGAAGAACCGTATTCTACTCTGTTTCAGTTTGAATAAATCGGACCCTTGAGGAATGTTAGAGGAGTCGCCGTGCCTTAATTTAGTCTTTAAGATATACTAGAATGTCAATCGAGTTGTTAATGAGGTATATGCTCTGTGAATAGGCGATTGGATGAGATGAATTGATCGATTGGGTGAATTTCTCTAGGTTGCGTGGCTGCCCTATTTTGGAACAAAGAAACCGAATACTTAGAAGAGCTTTTGGAAGAATTTTTGTTGATTAATCTAAAGGTAAGAAGACTTCTAAACCATTGTTAGGATGTTGGGTTACTAATGGGAGAATTTTTAGTTGAATTGAAAGTGTTTGGGAAACCAATTGGAGGTGAAACCCGAACGGCGAGAGCTATGCAAACTCGTTTCTTAGCGCACACAGTTTTTAAAACGAGCCGTTCTAAGTCGTCCAATGTCCAAATTGAGCCCTATTTTCGCCCACACATCCGTAAGATCTTGATGGAAAAGACCTTGAGGTTTGTTTTCTTAAAATTTTAGTAGATTAACGCAAGTTTTCTTGTGAGTGGACCTGGTCGTGGAGGGTCAATTGGGCAGTTTTTGTGAATTGAGATTAGTAATGAATTGGCTTGATTGAATGTCTCTTTAATGTGCTTAAAAGTGTGGAATTGAAGTTGTGGCTTCTTGATAATAAGGTACCGTGCGTGAAATAGGGTTTGTGATGATGAATTTGATTGAATTGTGTGTTTGATGCGTGATTATGTACTCGGCAGCAAGGTGCCTAATAGGAAATCATGAATATATTGTTGTGGCTGAATGAGGAGATGTGAATTAGCATTGTGAGATTTCAGTTATCATGAATACTTGCATGGCTGTATGGCATTTGACCTTGACTGGCAATTGTTTGGAAGGCATGTGTGAATTGCCGAGTAAATGAATTGTACGACTGATTGCCATGAGTGTGAACTGGCGTCATGCAATGATAGCATTCAGCCTTGATATTTCTCATGTCAAAAGAATTTCTATTTATTTGATGAGATTGGCTATTGAGCCTTGAGAAACGATGTGACTGTTGAGCCTTGAAAAACATGTTATGTGATGGCACCATGATGCGTCAGAACGCGGGGTTGCAATTATGGCAAGCTAGTTGGAAATGAAATATGAGCCTAAGGGCCATTTGCATCTTGATGCATCAGAACGCGAGGTTACAGTTTGAATTGTTATATCCTAATACGTCAGAACGCGGGATAAGCTTGCCACGTGTCAACACGAGCCTCGTTATGTCATTCCAAACCTGATGCGTCAGAACATGGGTTTGTGAGTTGTTGAGCCTGATGCGTCAGAACATAGGCCAACTCTTTAATTGAGAAATGATGAGGATTTGAGAAATTATGAGGTCTTTGAGATGAAATCCTTGACTTGCGGGTTTATTGTTGGGCTAGTGTGCTTGAGTGCATGGAATACCTGTTATGCCCGTGTGGCTTGTGAAGTTCAAATTGGAAAATGAATAGGTGAGTGACTTAAATACTTAATTGTCTGAAATGTCATGTTTCTGTCAATTGTTTGTTAGCCATGCTTGAAAAGAAAAAGTTTCTTAAATGTGCCTGGAGATACTAATAGCCTAGCTTAGGGCTAGGGTCGACTTACTAAGATTGTTATCCTACCCCGTCATGGGACCAACATTTTTAGGTCTCAGACAATGGAAACCCAAGCTTGCCATGGATTGACGTTGGAAGATAACTTTGGAAGAGAATAAATATTATTCCTTTTTGTAACCTTTGAAGCGTACCCTATTTCTGTCCTAAGTCATCTTGTTGCTTTTATGAATGGAGTTGTTGTGTCATTTCTGCATGTACTTATCATTCTACCGAAGTTAATCTCGTGGGCTGAAGGGATCTTGGGAGACTATCGACAATAAGAACGGCCTGGTGGGATGTTTGTGTGCTCGACGGGTTCGGGGTGTGACAATTTACATGTCTCGATTTTGAGGAAAGCGAGCAAACTAGTGAGGTGATGGGGAGGCGCGTCATCGTGATCCTATTGTCTTGCTCATTCGCTCGCTTTTCTCAAAGTCGAGATACATAATTTTTTTTTGCTTATACATGATCACTTCGCGATCCGCGAGCAAAAGTCATCGTCCTTCTCGTTCGCTTGCTTTTCTCAGAGTCGAGGCACGTAAATATTTTTTTATGTAAATGTAATCGCTCGCGGCCCCGCTGCCTCGGTCGTCACTCGCTTTTCTCGGAGTTGAGGCGCGTTATTGTGGTCCTGTTACCTCCTTCGTTCGCTCGCTTTCTTCGAAGCCGAGGCACATAAATATTTTTTTTTTACGTAAATATGATGCTCCACAGCCCCATCAAATAGAACTTTAAAAAATGATTTAAAGAAAACACGCATTGCCTCGCTCAAAATCCTATTTTTCGGGGTTAGCTAATTTGGTGAGTATATTTTTGTATTAAATTGAAAAAAAAAATTCAAAAGCCTCTTCAAATCATGTTTTTCTTATTTTCTTTAAAAAAAAATGATTGCTTGGCAGATCCACTGCCGAGGAAGACTTAATGTTGTAAATAATTTTCTTCTTACCCCAATTTCGTAAATACTTTTTTTAATTTAAAATGGAAAAAAAATCCCCAAAACTCCTACCCCTCTGCCCTATGGCGTCAAGTGGAGAAATGCCACTTCTTGGTTCTTTTACCCATGCTCTAATCTACTAATGTCAGGTCGCATTGCTCTGGGAAAGCATTATCTCTGCGTGTGAGAAGAGAGAGACATGAAGATGGAAATTAAAAAGAAGGAACAGAAATCCATCCTGCGGTTTGAACAAGTACACATTAAGAAAATGCAATATTCTCGCTTGGAAACCCAAATTTTGTAAGGCGATATACACTCCGAGAGAGAAGAGAGAGGCGGAGGGGTTTACAAGCTCTCAAGAGAAATATACAAGCTCAGCCCACGAAAAAAGGGGTTTTTTCTTCATGAGCACGAAATTGCACAGCGCAATCCCACAGGCAACAAAGTGTAGAAGCGAGAAATGAACTTCCAAGTGAGTCTTTGGGGCATGCGATCGGCTCCAGTGGACCACCTAGGTGGTCTGATCCTGGGACTAGATGGTCTGATTCCCGATTTCAGAAATTGAGAATCAGACCAATTCAAACCATGTTCACCCCTAATCGAAAACACCCATTTTCAAAAAACATTTAAACCACAGTCTTGAAATATAAACATCCAAGTCACCGCGCATAATAGGCGTTCAAGCCCCATAAAGTAGAGTAAAACTAGACTATTAGTAGCTCAGTCTAAAAAATAACATCCACCAAAAACCGATTTGACATGTGTCACGATCCGTCGGACCTCGATCCGATAGGCCAATGGATTGTCGAATCGGGTTGCATCCCCAATACTTTGCTCTGGAATGTGGATTGCGGGCCTCGATGGGCGCGGGTCCTCCTAGACCCATATCAAATCACTATGAGAGTAGAATTTCATTTTTGGAGCTTTCGATGATAAGAGTCAATCGCTTTTGACCTTGGTGTGGTCGTGGTGGTACGTGCAATGTGTGCATGCATTTAGAGTTGCCACTAGTCCTTCTTGGAAGGCAGACCAAAAACTTCACTGAACGATTATGAGAGACCTATTAGTTCTGCGGAACTAGAGATTTTGGGTTCGGGGATTTGGTTATGTTAGTGTCGTTACTAACACTCTTTCGATAACTAACGTGAGTGATTTTCCAAACTAAGATTTCATGTAGGCGTAAATTTGGGTGAGGTAAGTCTGAATTAAGGTTTTCATGCAGATTAGAAGACTAATCATATCAATCACAATCAATATAATGAAAGCACAATCAAGTGCATAAATAAACCATATCAATGCACATCAATTCAAATCAAGGGTATCTTATTATATCCCTAAGAGCTTAGAAAAATGGTAATTTAAGGCCAGAGGTAAAATGAGAAAGATTTGGAGACGATTCGCCAAAAGGGCAAAATCGTCATTTTTGAAAATATTGGATGTCAAATTACCCAAAATAGTCCATGGCCAGTTGATTGTGACCATTTTTCTATATTTTCAGATTTTTCTAAAACTTTCTGAAAATTTTCCAATTTTTTGAATTTTAAATGATTTTCTATTTTTTTAAAAAAATTGAATTTTTTCTTTCTTTTAATGTTTTCTTGATTTTTAATTATTAAAAGTATTTTCCGGATTGGGTTGAACCCGGCCCATGCCTCTTGGGTGTCGGCTCGAGCGTAAGGGTTGAACCGGTCTAAAACAATACCTTTTTCGATTTTTCAGTTTTTTTTTATTTTAACGAATTTTCATAATTAACTGGAAAAAAAGCCTCATCGGACGCTCCAGGATGTGCCACGTGACTTCCTCTAGTGCGTCCGATTTTCTATTTATTAATATGATAATAAGAAGGACAATCCGATGGTCCCTAGAGTGCCACATGGCGAATTTGAAGTCGCTAGATTAGCCATTTTTTGGGGGAAATTTTCCAATTTAATTCAAAAGAATATTTACAAAATTAGGTAAATTTTGAAAGTATTTACGAAATTGGATTTTGCGCGACAGTCGCAATATTGCAAGAGATGAGCCCACCGGTCCAGCTATTGCGCGACAAACGCACAATGGGCAGGGTATCGTGAGAGCCACCACGTGACGGCCCAATTGTCGCGTGAAAGTCATGCGACAATAGGTCCATTGTCATGCCCCGAACCTGTTAGGCACATAAAATTCCACCAGGGCCGTCTTATTTTGGTGGTACCCAAGATCCGTCGGCCAACAATTTTAACTTCTAAATAATACAAACATGCAGAAGCGATGAAACTTATTCATTTAATTCAGTCTTAAGATGACTCAGGACATATGGTACGTCCTCTTATAAATATCGACTATAGGTTCAGAGGGTACAATTCTAACTTCGAGGTAACATGAAATCTCTAAAGTCACAAAAGTGTAAATCAATTTCCTATAATTACTTCTTCAAATACAGATCATTGGTAGGCTCAGATTTCCATCGCCTGGAACCTAAAAAAGTTAATCCCACGACGGGATGAGATATAAATCTCAGCAAGTTTACCCCAAACCTAGACCAGGCCATTAGTCCTCCCAGATTATGCAATAAAACAATAGACAATGATTCATTGATAAAACAACACATGATAATAAAACATCAAGGCACCTCGATACGTTTGGCATAATGCAATCACGATTCAAGGGTAATCATGCCATCACAACCAAGTTTCATACTAGCACATTAAGTTAATAAGCAAAGGTGTATTCTCAATATCATCACAATTTTCAATTTCAATGGCCAAGCCCCCGTCAAAATGCATCAGGCTAATCACAAATTTAATCCCAATGACCAAGCCTGCGTCAAAATGCATCAAGCTAATCAAGATCTCGATTGGCGACCCGTGTTTTGGCGCATCGATTCCAAAGGCCATTTCGATACTTATGTCGACACGTATCAAAACTATCCCGTGTTCTGACGTATCAGGATATCAATTCTTTTTTCAATAGCTATGTCCGCGTCAATACGTCTCAGATCATTAAATTGACAAACCCGCGCTAAACGCATCAGGTTTTCAATACCATTCCCTGCCTATGTCGACACATAATCAATCTCATCCCGCGTCTCAACGCATCAGGACATTAGCTACCATAACCCCGCGTCTCAACGCATTAGGGTACTAGTCATCACAACCCCGCGTCTCAACGCATCAGGTGCCACAAGCTTTTAGGCTCACAAATCAAACTCTCCTCTTAAGGAACTTCATAATCGAGTACAATTTTTATCAGCCAAGTAATGAATCATTATCATACGAGACGTCAAGGCCAAACACCCACAAGGTGATATCAAATACATAGCAAGACAATCAATCTAACGATTTGTTCTCTTGCCAACTCATTCATATTTCTCAAACAGTCGCCATTCAAGGCCAAATATCACATAGCCATACCAGCTTCCATGTCAATTGAATGCACACAGCAACAATTTAGCCATGAGAGTTATAATTTCTCATCATCAGGAGTACACACGACTCACACCTCCATTATCTCAGTCGATCATGATCAATCAATGCAATAGACTCCCAAATTCATCAATATATCATCCAAACACATTCAGTAGTGTCCTAACTTCCTAGCAAAGGTTTAGGAGTCACTTACTTTTCAATTTAATCTGTAAAATTCCCTCCAAGACTCATCCAAAGATTCGGTTCCCTTGATCCTAAAACAGGACAACCATGTGACCTAATCCAAAGTTCGTCAAACGATCAATTTTTCTATTTCAATCACCAATTCACGAAGCATACACCTCATTAACATCTCAATTAACATTTTTGTATGTCTTAACGATGAATTTAAAGCATGTCGACACCTTCCACAGCCTTCAAAAGGCTTGGTTCATCCAAACCGAAACATGACAGAATTCGGTTCTGCCCTCTACCTCCTTAATCAATCCATAATTCAACTCTAAACCTTGATTTACCACAAAATCAACTTGCTAACATGTTGTATTACGTCTATAATGGTCTCACTGAGAGTTTTGGAGTGAGCCGACGCCGGAAAGAGCCGCGAATAGCCCCGTTTCTCCTATGTCCACTGGCGGTCAGAAATTGCTTTAGAAAGTCACCACAAGATGGCCATGGTTACACCTCTAAACTCAACCAAACTCACAATTTCAACTCAGTCAACACAAGTGCTATGAGTTAAGAAGTTCTCATCTAAAATTTGAAGCAATTTGAAGTCTCGAAGTGACTAAACGAAGACTTTCCCCAAACTTGGTTAGAATTTGTCCTATATGGACCTTTGTCCACTCAAATCGAGTTATGGGAGGATATATTGGGTCAAATTGAGCTCATAATATATCTTGAAAAGATAAGACAATAAGCTTTAATTTGGTGGCAATTTTACCTCGATCCGGTATCGGACGACGGAGTTATGGTTGGAATAGTGGGAAGGGTTGAGTCTGGTCCGACAGCAGTAGCTCGGGTGAAGGAGAAAGAAAGAGAAAAAAATGAGAGGAAGAAAGGGGAAAGGTGGTCCACGAAAATGAGGAAGAAGAAGAAGGGATTAGGCTTGATCTCAATTGGTCAACTTCTTTGAATGGTACGTTAAAAGCTTGCATTAAATGTTAACGAACCACATAATACCACTTGTCTCTATCTTCATTATGCCACTTGTCTTCATCTAAAGAATGTCTTCATATTTTCGGCAGCCACTAGGATCTTAGAATTGACTAAATTGCCCTTCCTCAATTGTTAAGACAAGGTCAATTCTTGAGAGGCAAAATGATAATTTTACTATCGTCGTTTGAAACGTCGTTTTTCCAATTCAATTTACCTTCGATGAGGTGACGTCTAATTCGATTAGAATGTTGGAATCTTTATTTTTTATTTTTCAATTTTGAGATTCCATTTTATATCTCAAGCCTCGGGGGGTCGGAAATTTGGAATGTCATATCCACTACGTGATTGTCCGCCGCGCCCAACCTCAGACTGTCGCAGTTTCGTAAGCATAAATTTATTCATGTGGTTGTTATTTATACCTGAATCATGTATGTAACTTATATGTTGTTAATAATGTGTACCGAGAAGCTTGGGTTGTGTTTTACCCGGTTCAAAGAATAATTATTAAATAAATTAAAAATTCAAATAATTAAAAAATGACGATTTTGGCCGTCTTACGAACTATTTGTAAAAAATTTCAAAAAATTCTAAAAAAATCCAAAAATTAGAAAATAACCACAATCAACTAGGATGGATTATTTTCGGTAATTTAGCATCCGATATCTTAAAAATGACGATTTTGCCCTTGTAGCAAATTATCTCCCAAAAATTATGAAAAATTATAAAAAAATTCCTCAAAATAGAAAATTACCACAATCAACTGGCCATGAAAATTTTCGATAATTTGGCCTCTGATTTTTAAAAAATGACGAATTTTTCATTATGTCAAATTATCTCTAAAAAATTACGAAAAATTCTGAAAAATTATAAAAAAATCCAAAAAATAAAAAATGACCACAATCAATTGGTCATAGACTATTTTCGGTAATATGACCTTTGATTTTTTTTTAAATGACGATTTTTCCTTATGACAAATTACCTCTAAAAAATTTCAAAAAATTTTAAAAAATTATAAAAAAGCTGAAAAATAGAAAATTACCACAATCAACTAGCCATGAAATATTTTCGATAATTTGGTCTTCTATTTTTTTTTTAAGAAATGATGATTTTCCCTTCAGGTAAATTATCTCCAAAAAATTACGAAAAATACTGAAAAATTCTAAAAAAAGTCTGAAAAATAGAAAATTACCACAATCAACTGGTCATGAATTTTTTTTTGGTAATTTGGCCTCCAGTTTTTTTAAAAAATTATGATTTTTCCTTTTTGCAAATTATCTCCCAATGATTTTGAAAAATTCTAAAAACTCTAAAAAATAGAAAATGACCACAATCACTTGACCATTGACTATTTTCAATAATTTTGGCCTCTGATTTCTCCCTTATGGAAAATTATCTCTAAAAAATTACGAAAGTTCTAATTTGGGTAATATGACTTCCCATTTAATCGAAAATGGCAGCAATGTTGCCCTGTACCTTGATCACAGGTTCTCAAGGCTATAGTATGACAATAATTACTTAATTATATATGCAAAATAATTTATAATTTCTTTATTTAGTAGAATTTCGTTTACATCTTTGTTGACACCTAAATTTTGATTTTTTAAGAAATTTATTTATTTCACAAAATGAGAGTTAATCACAATTCTTGCAAAAAGAAATTCTCATGTATTGCATATTTATTTGTTCTTTCATCCTTTAAATGAAAAATTTTTAATTAATTATCTGTTTAATTAATTAAAGTCCAATTAGATCTTAAATTCGCGTGAATAAGCCCATTTATAAAGGAATTTTCGGCCAGAAGCCCTATCCCCCTATGGTGGCCAAATTTTGTGATATCATAGCCCGATAAGATTACTCAAAAATCAGAAATTATGATTCTACTGTTGATATCTCGTATGAAATTTTTAGAGTTAACGGCTAGGATTAAATCCCTAGGCATTACCATAATCCTCTCTATATATACATCATTATGCCTAGGGTAAAGGGGGGACAAAATAATTTTCTGATACATCTTCTTACTCTATATCTCCCATGCCTCTCTCGGTCGCCCATCGCCACCGCACGTCATCGCCTTCGCCGTGCTGCCTTGTCGACGACACTGCCTCATCACTCGACGCCGCACTACTACCAGTCTGACTGCCTCACCGACGTCCACACTGCTGCGCTTTCCACCGCCTCTTTCTCATCGTCACTTGCTATTCTTCACACTCAGAGCAAAACCGGTGTCGTTTCCGTCGCCACTGCGGCTTTGTTTTTTCCCCCCTTTGAGGTTTAAGGTAACATTCTCACCCTTCGGAGATTAACTCAAGTATGTATACTGGGTGATATTCTAGTTGTTTGGTTTTTGTTTGTATGTTGTTTCTGCCCGAGAACACTTTTCTTGTTTGCTTGTTTTACGTTGTTATCACATGACGAATTTTGTCGGGACTTAACAAACACATCCTTGATTTATTTTTTGGCGACTATTTTGCATGTTTTGATGCCGTAATCTAATTGAAGTGCAAACTTTTTTTGAAAATTCAAGATAGCGGCTTTTGTTTTGATCTAAACCGTCGGAACCCAAATTTTATCAAGAAAAATCTCGGATATAGCCAATCTGACCTATCACCGTCTAGGTCTGATTTGCTATTTCCGAAAAGCCAATTTTTAATTCAAGACGTGGAAATGTTTTCTTGGAAAATTCGAAAGGGAAGATGGTGGTCGCGATTTTGCTGTGAATGTCAATTGGTGGATTACTATCTTAATATCTAGAAATTCCTAAAAAAATTTAGTAAGATATGGTTTCCTACAAATCATGTCTAATTGATATTTTTTTAGGAAGATAGGGTTTCTTAGAAATCTTGTGTCATTAAGTTTTAGGCAAATCAAGTCAAGATAACAAAAATCTTCAAAAAAACTCACTATGGCTGAATATTTTTAAAAAAGGGAAAGAGAAAAGATCACGTTCATGCTTACGTACCTTACCAAAAATAAAAAAAGATCACGTTCATGCATATCTTTAACATATCCTGTGCGTATCTTATGTTTTAGTGCATATCCATAACATATTTTCGAGTACCATCCATTGCATTCCTTATTTTCAAAATATCCATGCATATCTTTTAAGTATCTTTTCCCCATTGCCGAAAACAATAAAAAAGGAGACAAAAAATATGCTCATTATTTCATCATAATTTTTCGAAAATTATATACATGCATCACCCATTTTTTGGAAAAATTACATGCATTGCATTATCATTCGCATGTCTCATTGTCACATGTCTATGACTACGTTCACGCCTTAATTGATTGAATGAGCATAATTGAACTTAAAGATAAAAGGATGGATTCACCAAGCTTGATTGAGAGTTCTAGAATGGCCGATCATCGAGTCGAAGTTAAGACGAACATCGCCAAGGAAAACAATTTCGAAGTACTTCTCAAGATAAAGAAAAGGCGACGAGCGATCAAGACTATCCCAAAAAATTCGCCGGCCAAGAAGATGGATGCTCCGAAGAGAGAACAAGCGATCCACGAATGGCATCATGCTACGGGCCTGGACAACAAAGGCATCAGCGACAACTTCGATTTTCTTTGATTAATTTTTGACTAAGTTTAGGTTCGATTTAGGATTTTTCTCAGAATTTCCTGCGTCCATGTGAGACGTAACTTGAAATGAGGAAGGGTTTGATCGTCATTTGTCTCACATTGCATAATACATAGTTGCATGACGCATTTTTCATGACATTCATGCATTACATATAACAAAAAAATTACAAAAAATACATCATTCGCATTACATATCATATAATTTAGATTGCATTACTGTGTTTTCCCATGTCATATATCTTTGCCACATCATTATGCCATGTTTTGTCATTCTTTTTGCGTGTTTTAATCCATTAGTTAAACCTTGCATATAGGGAAACACGACCTTAACTGTGTGTGGCCTGCATTGCATCCCTTTATTTGGTCATCTATTCATGTCATTTAAATAGGCTCATGCATTTTATTTAAAAAGTAAAAATTCCAACAAAAAAGAGGAACACCTCACCTGAGCTTTAAAATTGATTCAATTTGGGTCATCAATTTAGGATATCTCATTTAATTAAGGTACCGAAATGACATTAGTTTTAATTAAATAATGAAATCAAGTCCCCAAATCTTCAATCTCTAGTCGTAGAAGTAAAATGGTTCTCTCACTGTTTTACTTAGGTTTCTAATCAACCGACAAAAAATGATTAGTGGTGACTCCAAATTTTAAATCATTTCTAATTAATCTAAGTTACGATTTGGTAGGACTTGGAAGAGTCCATATTAGGTTAGTCGTTAAAATTAACATGATAATCCATTAATCGAGAAATATCAATTTTTTAGGTCGCGACAGCTTGGTGATTCCGCTTGGGACTTTACCTTTAATTTTTCAAAAAAATTAAGACTTAATTGGTTCACTTGAATTTTTTGAAAAATTAAAAGCTTTAGTGGACTTAGGCCTGAAGAAAATTCCATGGATGTCTCGCTTTTGGCGATTTGGGTTGAATCTCACATTTTTAGGTGTTAAATATTTTTGTAGATTTGGAGTTGTGACATTCCGGATTCCGACCCTCCTCGAGGACATTGATAGGGAATGGAATCTCGAAGTTTGATATCGGGCAATGAAGAATTGTGACATTTGAAAGGAATTGGACATCGCCTCATCAAAGGTAATTTAAATTGAAAAAGTGAGGTTTCAGACGGAAAGTGCAAAATTATCATTTTGCCCCTTGACCCTTACCCTTGCCTTAAGAATGAATTAAGGACATTTTAGTCATTTGGAAATCCCTCCTAACGGCCGAAAAAAAATGAGGATAGAAGGGTCAATTTGCCTTAAGATATTATGAATATCATGACAAGTGTCATTATTTGGATGAAGCTTTCCACTTATCATTTAATTCTTGTCCAATCCAACTACCATTCAACCATTTGACTAAAGGGATCAGTGGAAGACTCTCATATCTCTCTCTCCTCATTTGCTTTAGTCGAAACCCTCATTTCCCCTCACTCTCTCTTGCTTCTTCTTCTTCTTCTTCTTATTCTTCTTCTCTTGCTCGCTAGCTCACTGTCCTGTTCCGATCGACTCACTGTTCCGACCATAACCTTTTCGTTTAATGGTCGATTGAGGTAAAATCATCGGCAATAGAAAACTTATCGTCTTGTGATTCCAAGAACATATTATAAGCTTGATTTGGCCCACTATTTCATCCCGTAGGTTCGTTTGAGTGAGCAAAGGTCAGATTGAAGCAAAATCTGACCGGTTTTGGGGAAGGGGCTGTTTCATGGGCTTAAAGGCTTCAAATGGCTCCAAAATTTCGGTGAGATCTTCTACACTCATAGTAATAGGGTTTGATGAACTGAGGTTGCAAGTTTACTTGAGTTTTGATGGGTTTTCATTGCTGAAATGAAGTAGTTTATGTGGAGCAGAATCTGATCACCTGAGCACTGAGAGGAACCGGGCTAATCGAAAGCTGTTGAGGAGTTATTTTGCTTCCAAATTCTCGGTAAGCCTATTAAACATGTAGAATAAGGTTTTGGCAAGTTTATTTCATGATGAATTGATGTTTAGAGTTGGAATTGTGGGCTGTTATGCATGATTCGTTGAGGACCGATTCTGCCCTGTTAAGGTTTTATGGAAGCTGAGCATTTTGAGGCTTAGAAAGGGTGTCGCCTTGTCGTTAAATAATCGTTAAGGCACCCTAGGATGTTAATAGATATGTTAATAGGATGTGCACTTGGTGGATTAGAGATTGGAAGAGTTTTAAGGGCTGTTGAGGTGAAAAATGTGAAAGGGCGACCAATTTGCCCATAATGCGCACCGATTTTGAATTGAGTCGTTCTAAGTTGTCCGATATTCGAATCGAGCTCTGTTTTTGCCCACACATCCGTAAGAAAATGAAGTATAAGATTCTGAAGTTTTTTTTTTTGTAGAAAGTTGAAGGAGCAATGTCAGTTTATATGTGACTGAATCTGGTTGTGGAGCCTATGAAAGGGCAGATTTAGTGGAATGATATTTATGGTGATTTGCTTTGATAGAACGACCTTTGGCATATTTAGGGGCATTGATTTAACACTATAACGACTTGAGAATAAGGTGTCGTGTGTGAAATTGAGATGTATGTAATGAGTTTTGATGTGGAATTAATGAAATTCTCTAGGACCGTGTGTGATCCTTGTTGGTTGAGAGCTTGCCGAGCTAGGTAGCTCATTTGGATGGAATATGCCAGCTTCCTTAAAGAGGTAAATATTTTCTAAACCCCTACTTGAATATTAGGACACTACTGGATGAATTTAGTGGACGGATTGCCTGAAATGATGAGAATTAGCTGAGATAGGACATGTGCTCTTTATTTCACTTAACCAAGGATTGGTTGATTCATGAGTGCATATTCATGTGATGCCTTGATGCGATAAACGCGAGGCTTGAGTAAATCCTGAGGCATATTGACGCGGGATTCGACCTAAAGTGTATTGACGCGGGTCTATGGATAGCAAATGGTATCCTGAGGCGTATTGACGCGGGTCTATGAATGGAAAGTGGAGTCCTAAGCCGTATTGACGCGGGATATTACACTTGGCTAAGTAAGGATTACTAACCTGATGTGTTGTTACGCGGGTAGATCCTAGTATGATGCGTTATTACGAGGACTGCCTGATGCGTGTTACGTGGGCATTGATATCGAGAATTGAGATACATGATGAGATTTACTCTTTTTGTCAACTTGGGATCTTAAATGGCTAGAGTGCCCTGAGAAGTACATTGCGGCTGGAAGCCTAGACGATGGATGACTGTGATAACTTATGAAGTTAAATGTGCTTGTCTGTTTTCCATACGTTTGAAGCTTGAGATCTTGAGGTTGAGTGTGGTTGATTGTATTTCTTATTTATGCTTGGTCATTGAAGACCCTGTTTTGGTGGTGTCATGCACCATTATATTGTATATTGCTTGCATCTTGGTGGCATTGTGTGTGATCTTGAGGGACTAGTATTCAAGTCTAGGTTTAGATTTTACTTGCTGAGATTTATATTTTACCCCGTTAGGGATTAACATTTTCTACAGGTTCCAGGTGATGGAGCATGTGACATTCTGATTTTCAATCATTTTCAAACTCATTAATGAGAAGTTTATATATATCAAGCGATGTGTTTCAGTCACATTTCACTCAAATCTGATCAATTTGAGTAGGTCGACAAAAAAGGAAAGGTTAACACGAGACGAGGTACGTGGACCTAGGCTACTCGGATAGGAAATGACGCTTTGACCATAAGGATTATCGAGGGGATATTTAGAACCACCAAGAGGCTAATCTAAGAATGATTAAGGATTGCCTTGCGAGTGTCATACGATTGCAGCGAGGGTGATGCCGCTTAACCAACGTATGATTTGCAAAATTTTTCTAAATCGGACCGTGACGATCGAGACAATAGGGACTAGTGATAAACCCTCACAATTACATAACAACCAAAGCCGCCATGAATTGACGAATCCTAAACGTGATATGAATCAAGGGATTGATATGCGTAATGTCTGCAAAAGTCGTCCGTTGGTTTGGGATAGGCTGGAACCACGTCTGATAGGGAAAACCATCAGAAATGAGTCTTGAAAATTGAAAATGGAGAATCAAAAATTTTAACATCACATTCAGATTGGTCGTCGCCCTATCAAAGAATTTTGGAGCAAGAAAAACGACGTACTGAACGTCGGGGGTAAAATTACCTTTTTGCCCCTCAAGCTTAGAACTTTGTCATGCATTGAAGAAGGGTAATTTGGTCATTAAAACCTCCCAAGAGATGCCGAAAAAGAGAGTGAATGAGGGCCATTGGATCAAAGTTTGAATGACAAGGGGACAAGTGTCAATGGATGGTGTAAAGAGGAGTCATGTCTACTATTACAAACCTACCATTCAAAACATTGACCAAGAGCCTTGAATATAGTCTTCTCACTCTCTCTCCTCACTCATTTGGCCGGCCATACCCCCACAAACCCATCGAAACCTCTCTTGTTCCTCTCTTCCTCATTTTGCACCGGCGACCAGTTCTAGTCCCTCTATTCGGTGCCCACCACGACCACCTCCGGCCACCGCCTGACCATCAACCGACCACACCAACTTATATCTACGTCTTGCCGACCTCCTCGAAGTGGAAGCGAGGCATTTGGACCACCGAGGAGCTCCGACCAAGAGTTTTCCCGAGAGTCGACGAAATATGCTCCAACTTGAGGTAGGTCCGGTTTCTAACCCCTTAGGAGGCTAAAATGTTGGATTTTTGAGGTCAAATTTTGTGGAGATCTAGTAGACATGTATGTAAATCTGTGGTAAAAATTTAAGAGTGATTTGATGAAGTTTTAATCTCAAATCAGTCTTATGAACTATGGACAGAAAACTACCAGTATTGACCTTGGATAATCCGGTGACTTTCAACGGGATTCCGGTGACCATTAGACCTTAAACTCATGGTGAGCCTCACAAACCCTTAGATAGATGTGTTAAGAGGTAGAATGATGATTAAATGATGGATTTGGAGTTGAATTAGGACTGATAGCTCACGACATGCATAGAATCGAGAGGAACCAGTTTGGTTCTGTGCAAGGCCGAACCTGTTGGGGATTAGAGATGTTGATTTTGAGTCCCAAATTGATGCTTAAGACATGTTGAGATGATGAAGGTTGTGTTATGGAGGATTATGGTTCATGGATTGAGGTTTTGGACAAAGAAATTGATGAAATTGGTTGAAATTCTAGGTTTTGCGGTGAATTGATCGTTGGAACCGGTTGGCTGAGACTTTGAGGCTTGCAAGAAGGAAATTATCGTGGTATTAAATGTAAGGTAAGGGAATCCTAAACTTAGGATAGGGAGGTTGGACTCAATTGGGTGAGTCGAGGGTTGAATTGATTGATTTGTGAGAATTTTCCAAAGGGATAACTTTCTTTATATCCTAAGACGTTATAGGATGTTTGTGTGTAACATGATTTATGCCTGAGTCATTTGCCATGTCGAATGTCATTTGATTATCTTGCATGCCATGACTGTTCAAATTATGCATGAGTTGCACCTAATGTTTGTATATGAATTGTGACATTCTGATTTCCAGTCGATTTCAGGCTCAGTAATGAGAAGCGAGTATCTAAAGATGGATTTCAGTCATATCCTGCTCAAACTTGATCAATTCGAGTAAACTAACTGACCAAAGGGAAAATGCTAACGTGAGACGAGGTACATGGATTTGAGAAACTCGGATAGGAAATGACATTTTGGCTATAAGGATTGTCGAGGGAACTAGCGATAGACCCTCACAATTACATGACAACCAAAGTCGCCACGAATTGACGAGCCCTAAACATGATATTAATCACGGGGTCGATACGCGTAATGTCTGCAAAAGCCGCCCGTCGGTTCGGGATAGCTGGAACCACGTCTGATAGAGAAAACTATCATAAACCAGCCTTGACAGATTGAAAATGGAAAATCAAGAATTCCAATGTTATTCGGATTGGCCGTCGCCCTATCGAAGATTTTCGGAACGAGAAAAACGACGTTCTGAACGTCGAAGGTAAAATGACCGTTTTGCCCCTCAAGCTTAGGACTTTGCCCAAGCAAATGAAGAAGGGCAATTTGGACATTTAGCTCTCCCTTTAGCTGCCAAAAATGAGAATAAATGGTGGCCATTGGATCATCTTGAAAAAGTAAATGGACAAGTGTCAAGAGATGGGGCAAGTGTGGTCATTTCACATCGTTTGGCCAACTACCATTCAAACTTTGACCAAGGGACTTTGAAGCACTCTCTCTCTCTCTCTCTCTCCCTCTGCATTTTTCGGCCACCACCAAAGAGAGAACACCAGAACACCTCTTTTCCTTCCTTCTTCATCCTGCTCACCGGCGACAGTTTCTGGGGGTTTGTTCGCAGGTCACGACGGCCACCTCTGGCCACTTTTGACGCCGGCTGGCTACACCAACAAAGATCCATGTCTTGCCGACCTCCTCGAAGTGGAATCGGGTCATTTAGAGCACCGAGGAGTCCGGAGCAAGGATTCCCTCGAGAGTCGATGGAAACTAACTCAATCTGAGGTAGGTCTATTTTCTGACCTATTTAGTGGCCTAAATCTTGGGGTTTTAAGCTCAAATTTTGTGGAAACTTAGTAGACTTGTAGATGAATCTGTTGTAAAAAGTTGAGATGGATTTGATAAAGTTTTAACCTTGAACCGGCCTTTTGAATCTTGTTCAGAAAACTGCCGGTACTGACCCAGGGAGATCCAGCAACTTAGGATGGGTTTCCGACGACCAATCGGCCTCAAATCTTCGGTGAGACCTCTAAACCCTAAGATAGACATGTTAAGAGGTGGTATAGCTTTTAAATGGTGAATTTGGAGTTGATATATGGCTGGATCCGTTCAGTTCACATAGAACCGAACATAGCCCGGTTCGGTTCTATGCAAACCGAATCTGTGAGGCTGTTGATGGTTGGATTTTGAACCTCAAATTGATGTTTAAAGCATGTTAAAATGTTGAGGATTATGCCATGGAGAATTAGGATTCACGAATGGGGGAATTAGGTATGGAAATTGATGAAATTGGTTGAATGTGCTAGGTTGCGCATTGAGTTCGGTATCGGACATTGGTTGGTTGAAATCTAGGGGCTTCAAGAAAGAGAAATTTGTGTTGTCAAGCCAAGGTAAGGGAATTCCTAACCTTAAGTTAGGAAGATTGGACTCAATCGGGTGAGTCATGGATTGAATTGATGAGTTAAGAGGATTGATATAAGGAGGATAGCTTGTTATATCCTTAGATTTTATAGAATGTCGTGTGTGATGTTGGATATGCCTGAGTTGTTTGCCATGTCCGGATTATAATTGACTGGCTTGTATGCCATGGATCTTGAGTTGTGCTTGAATTGCACATATCGTCTTGTATGGAGAGTTATTTGAAAAAAAAACCATGACACAAGTGTGGCATGGCGAGGCCTTAAGGCATATGAGACGCGAGGCAGTGACATGGCAAAGCCCTGAAACGTATGAGACGTGGGGCCATATATATATACCCTGATGCGACGAGTTCGTAGGGTGAAGTTAAAGTGACATGGTGCCCTGATGCGATGAGATCACGGGGTTAATATAGCCACGATCTTGATGCGATTTAATCACGGTATAAGGAGGCCCTGAAGCATATGAGATGAGGGGCGGGAATTGATCCCCTGATGCGACGAGATCGCGGGGTATAATTATTGTTGAGTGACGCCCTGATGCAATGTGATCACGGGGTTGAGATAGCCACGGTTCTGATGCGATTTAATCGCAAGATGGAGAAACTCTGAGGCGTAAGAGACGCGGGGCAAGAGAAGTAAACCCTGATGTGATGAGTTCGCGGGGTGAAGTGATGTGATGTGGTGTCCTGATGCGATGTGATTGCGGGGTTGAGACAGCCACGGTCTTGATGCGAAGTATTCGTGAGACGGAGAGGCCTTGAGGCATATAAGACGCGGGACAGGGGACGTATACCTTGATGCAACGAGTTCGCGGAGTGGAGATGATATTGTGTGGTGCCTTGATGCGACAAATTCGCGGGTTAAGTGGCCATGGTCCTGATGCAATCGAATCGCGGGACAGAGTATGAGTTAATAAGCTTTGCCTAGAGATTCATCGGAACTTGATGCGTTTACGCAGGTTGTCGATGACTGTTTGATGCGTTTACGTGGACCGAGCCTGATGTGATCTAATCGTGGGCTAGAGATTGAGGCAGGCGAAGATTAGTGGATGTGGTGAAGTGGCAGGCTGAGTGGACAAGATTGTCTTAGTGGGACGTGAGGTCATTGTGGTTTGCCTGTCTATTGCATGTCGTTGTTTTATGGTTTGTGCTTGATGCACCAGAATGTTATGAGATTGGATTTTGAGATAGATGACTGCCTGAGTGGACGGTCGACCTAACCTAGGATTAGGACCCATCTTACTGAGATTTATATCTCACCCTAGTGGAGGCTTAAATTTTTCAGGTTCCAAGCGAAGGAGGCATGAACTTACCAAGGATCGGCATCTGAAGAGATAGATGACCAATTGTATCTAGGTTGGATTCGCCTTTCTTTGAAGTTGGAAATATACTTATGATTGGTAGATTATAGAATTGAATCCTCGAGAATGAATTAAGGAGATTTTGATGTACCCTTGTATCCTAAGTCATCGTGTGTTGTTGTATTTGTATGATTGGAGTTGGCATCGCTTCCGCGAGTATGTTTCTTACAGCGCGATGGAAATTGATCGTTGGATCCTAGAGTTTTCATTCTTGAATGAACGGCTTGGACAGGGATGTTCGCGTGCTCGCTGAGTTCGGGGCGTGACATCCCCGTTTGATTTGGTATTACAGCAAGGTCAGCTTGATCCAATGTAATTGAGACTTTGAGTGATAAGGAGCGATGACTTAAGGATAATTGGATATTGAGGACTATAGGACTAGACTTGGATTGTTGAGTCTCGAGGACAGTAGGCTTGAACTTGTATACACTTGAATGGTCCTAGAGTAGACCTTAATGGCTGATTTTGAGTTATGTGGTGATTGAAGTTTAAGTGGAAGCAAGCTGGGATTGGAGAGTCATGAGCATGGACCTTGAAGTAGAAACGACGCTTGAGGATAATAGGGAATTACTTATGAATGAAGGGTCGACTGAGGTGTATGATTGTGATCTTGATTTGTCAATGACCTAACTTAAGGAGTACAAATTATAAAGAGGCGACTGACATTAGTGGATTCAAGCTTGAATCGCGTGATACCTTGGTGATCTAGCTATCAATTGTTATTGTCAGCTTGTGATGATATGAGATGAGATGAATACAAGGAGTACCTGAATCAAATATCAGTTGTGATCGGATGCATAGAGATTTAATTTGAATGATGATTGGGCTTGAGATGTGTAATGGAATATGGGCAATTGATCTGTGAGATATGACGGTCATGTTGTGCTTATGTTTATGGCTTTGAAACGAAAGTCGATGAGGGTGCATGCAGTGACTTATCGCTGTTAGACTTAATAAACCGTCACTTGGTGTGGGACGAGTTGATGGGATACCTATAAATTGTAATGAAACATGGTATGAGACATGTGGAATGGGGCTTTCTCCGTAGATGTATGGCTTAGGACAACTTGCATCGGCCAAGTCTGATGAGGGCAGGGAGTGATCGTCGGGACAGAGAGGTCCGGACAAGGAGCGGCTCCTGGCAAGCTTCTAAGATGGCAAGAGGCAGGAATGACCCTAGTCATAACTTGAAAGGGGAAGCTTAGGTATCATGTTGAGTCCAATTGTGGATAAGGGACGTATGGCACGGGATTGATTCTTATCGAGAATAATTGAAAGTGGCATGACTTGTGTAATGGTGCCTAATAAAAGCTTTGTGCTTGCCGATGGATGCTATTTGAAAAAGGAAAGTGATGGTTGTGATGGGCTTGATAGGCTTGTTTCATTATTAGCCTCATGTGAATAGCTGGGCCAAAATATGTTTGAGAGATTAGACAACCTATGGTTGAGCTGAGGCATGTCGAGAATGAAATGGTTTGTGGTGATTATGCTAGAGTGGTGAATGCCTTTAGGCCTAAAGTATGAGCCTTTGATTCAGTGAATCGCTGTTTGGAGCGCTTGATTGGTAGATGCCTACTTGAGGCTGGCCTTGTAGTGGCCATTAGATGAGGAGTTGCCTCGTTGAGACTGGCTGAGGGATGATTGCAGATCAAGGATGACTTGAAACCTTTGAATATGTGGCAATTTATTTGAGAATTGCCCAAGAACAATAGAGGATTGGTTGATAGTGAAAGATATTGAGATGAGTAGCTTGAGATTGATGGACTTGAGTAGATGACTTGAGTCTTGGATTTCTGGAGGGAATCATAGTGGTTCAGGAGACATGAGAACCAAAGGACTTTGAACAATGACAGTATGGTCGTAGAAGGGCACTAGGCTCGAGTATGTAAGATATGATAAGATCCAAGAATCGAGATGGATCATGGAATTGAGTAGAGATGGGTGAATAGAGTACGAGTACTAAAAGATGGCTCGATCGGTTGATCGTACGAGACCCAGGAGTTAGATGGGTCGTGATAACTTAAAATGGAAATGAGAAATTGTTGATTAAGCAAGCTCGGAGAGGATCTGCCATGATTCTCTAAATCACTGTGGTGATAAATGCTTGTGCTGACGAGTTAAGTGATAGAAATCACAAGAAAGGTGATCTTGTGCAAGTCTTTTCGAAATTGGATGTGTGGATAGGACCACGAGAGCTTGGGAAAGCTTGTAAGGTTATGTATAAGGCTGAAATTGATTGAATTGGGTAGAGGGATGAGATTCGAAATTGTCTCCCTCTGGATTGAGGGTTTTGGGAGAAAACCTTAGAGATTTGGGGGCACACTGAAAAAGGAAAGTGACCCTGGCAGTATTAGCCCTAAAAGGCTATAGAGGATTAATGAAAGATCACTAGAGTAAGGATTTCCTCTGAGGCATGAGATCTGCCTAGACTACCTATGTTGAATTGATTGACGAAAAGTATCATCCTGGGATTACTTGAGACCAAGGATTGTTTAGATCCTGATACTGTTGCAGGGATCATAGGATGATCGGCCAGTATGAGACAGAGTTCTCAAAGTCGCTTAGACATATGGTAAGGGTGGTCAAGTACCCTTGAGTAAGATGGGTAAGTCCCTAAGTGGATTGGAACTTAAGAACCATTTGATCGATTGTTATTCATGATTTTGAGGAATGGTGATAGGAGTCAGGTAAAGAGGAGAATGATTGAAAGACTCATGAATAAGAGAACTCCTGCTCATAGATTACAAGCAAAGAGATATTCATTATGAGTATAGAATGTGCCTACGGGAAATGGCTGATTACCCGAGCAAGGACGCATAGTGGAAAGTGAGCAACAAGTCTTTTCTATTATGAATGAGGTCGAGGAAGAATCAGCATGCTAGATTGCCTGGAGTTAATGATTTCCTAGGGACGGTTGATGGAATTGGAACTATGGGGAATGCAATCATGAGTTGTTATTCTCTAAAGAATAGGGCATTGTTCTTGAAGGATGATTGGACCATGAAATGGTCGTAGGTGAAAAGAAAAGTGAATAGACCTGGTGGTCTTGATCGTTGGTAATTCTAACGAATGGTTGGGTACGCAAAAAGAATGCTTAGAGTGTAAATACAAAGTGATTCGAGAACGTAGAATTGAGTATTCGACATGGGGATTTGTGAGACCTAGGAATGGACAAATATTGTCACTTGAGGTGACAGAGCTATGGGAAAGAGAATGTGAAAGCATGGTGGCATTGAATCCTGGAGTAAAGGTATCGCCGTTGACACAGACTCAAAGGTCGATGTCCTAAGAAATGGAAAGGATAGGGTGAATTGAAGTGGGAAAATGCCACGGAGCTGTGTGGTTTCTTCCTTAGGGTAAGAGACCTTATTGTAAAAGGAAGAAAGACTTTAAATTGTCTAAGTGGGAAGAATGAGCGTCTATACTAAGGAAGAGGATGCAGAACTTGAATGGCTACTGGAAGTGAAGTCAGAGAGACAGTCTTTTAGACAATGTTGAATTCCAGGATGATGTTGACGTTCGGTGGAACGAACAGAACTGGAATAAGGTTGCCTTAGCGAGTATGGAACTTAGAGGCTAAAGCATTGATGCTCCTTGAGGAAAAAGTGACAAAAAGGAACAAAACTTTGTGTAGTCCAAGTGGAAACCCATGACGATAGAGAGCCAAGGTCCGAGCTCTCAAGTGAAAAGTGTGAGGAATAGTAGAAAGAATTTGATATCAGTTGAACTAAGTGCCTAAGGAATGATTGAGTTGGTCGTTAACATCTCGAGAGACAATGGTTAAACTCATGTAAAGAGCCATGAGAAACATAAATAGTTTGAGAGTGTCGTATGAGCTCTAAAGAAATGCCTATTGCATGCTAAGTGTGAAAAGCGCAAATTCTGGACCTGATGAAGTAAGATTCATGCATCGGAATGAGTGATAAATCCTTTGAGGATTTGAAATAAGCAATGAATCGACAAGGGTCGATATGAGTTGCGGAAAGTGCAAGCTTCTTGAGATTGATGAGTAGCAATAGACGGACCGTCGAAAGATTCCTTACTAGAGCTATTCCATTGGTGAAATGAACTAAGGACAAGTCGTCACACGAATGAGTGAATGAACGTGAAAAGAGTTTTCGAGGACTCGAGTTAAGCTGATGACCATACGATGTATGACGATTCCGGCTGGAAATCGAAAAGTTTATGAAGGTCGTAGTGACACGACACAGAATGAAACTTGAGGAGTAACAAGACGAATTGAAATAGGTATTGCATGTACGCCATGATAGTAAAGCTACATGAATTGGCATGCTAAGAGCATGATTGAAGTTGATTTGTGAATATTCTCGCAATAAGGTTGGAAAAATCTTATTTGGTTGGAAGAAGATTTTTAGTTTATATCTACTTCAAAAGATATCAGGTAGTAGTTTTTTGAGAAGAATTGAATGAGAGGCAACGCAGATGTATAAAGTTGTTTGTGGATGTGAGAGCGTTGCTTAGATAAAGAAAAGACCTCGAAATTATGGGAATTATAAGATGTTGAGAGCATGGAATGTCTGAAGGGAATTGGTGAAAAGGCGCATGGAACGAAGAGACCGCCCAAATGTTGTTATAGCGATATTTGCATCGCTAAGGAAGGGCGAATGGTTTAACTGATATTTACAAGTGAGAGTTGAACATTGAGAAATGGGCAATGGAGGGACAGATCTTCCCTCAAGTTGGAAGTTCGTTAATGGACTAGTGTGATGGCTACTGGAAACACCTAGCCTGAAGGCCAGAAGGAAATTGAGGTGTGCCATGGTTAAACGTCGATACTGGAGGAATTATATGAATGGATGGAACTCTTGAGGCCTATGGACGGAAGGAAGATTCAAAGGAGGAACTATAGTGACCTTGGGGTGGCACAAAGATGTGCCAAGATGCACATATATACATTGGTGATAAGGTTGAAAGTTGAAGTTTGTTTACCTTGCAGTCGAGCATTAGACGTGTCGATGAAAGTTAAAGGATCACTTTGATCCAAGGGAATTGCCGAATGAAGTCAAGAATGGATTGTTATGGAAGTAGCCATGTAACTGTTTAAGGAGTCGAGAAGGCTATGATTCAGTTTGGATAATAGAGGACGAGTTGATACAGCCCTGGAATCTTTGTTGGCGTGAAAGGAAGCTTGAAAGGAGTAATATGCCGAAGGGTATAGACATTAAGAGTGCATTCTGGTGAAGGCTTGGTAATAATGGTTATGGACCAATGAAAGAGATAAGGTGAACGCTCGAGGAAGAACTACTGGCAAGTGATATGAATGTCAAAAGAGAATAGAGAGAAGCCCATTGGATTGAGGACTAAAGGTGTCACGCCCCGAACTCGGCGAGTACGCGAACATCCCTATCCATGCCGTTCATTTAAGAATGCTCCAGGATCCAACGGCCAATAGCTTACAACTCCTTTAATCAAAGCATGCAGAAGCGATGTCATCCTCCAATTATATAAATACAACAACATAACGATGACTTAGGACATAAACAACAAAGTCTAATTAACCATTTTTACCACGGATTCAATTCATATTCCACAAATCAAAAGAACAAACCCAAACATCATCAGAAGACAAATCCATTCTAGTGCAATTGATCAACTATCTCTTCAAGTGCCAATCCTTGACAAGCTCGCGCTTCCTTCGCCTGGAACCAGAAAAGCATAAGCCCCCACTAGGGTGAGATATAAATCTCAGTAAGGTAAGTCCTAACCGCAAGTTAGGCCGACCGTCCACTCAGGCAGACATATATCCAATAAAATTAGACTCTGGCTCACACAGGCATATAGGGAACCAGTCAATAAACTCAACATATGGATGATAGGCAAACATCAATGACCTCAAGTCAAACTCAGGTAATAATGCCCATGCACTCTCGGACTACCACATCTCATATTCACTGACCTCAACCTGTTTAAATCTCTAGCCCGTGATCTTGTCGCCTCAAGCTCGGCAACCCACGTAAACGCATCAAGTTTCGATAAATCTCCTGGCCAATAACATTATCTCAACCTCTGCCAGCCTCATTCTCTAGCCCGCAAACTAGTCGCCTCAGGCTCGGCCCGCGTAAACGCATTAGACCATCATTGGTGACCTGCGAAAGTGCATCAGGTCCCGGTTCATCTCTAGGCAAGGTTTATGAGCTCATACTCAACCCCGCGAACTCGTCGCATCAAGGTATATATATCCTGTCCCGCGTCTCATACGCTTCAGGGCCTTTTCGTCCCTCGATTAGATCGCATCAGAACCCTGGCCATCTCTACCCCGCAAACTCGTCGCATTAGGGCGCTATACAATATCAATTTCCACCCCGCGATCTTGTCGTATCAGGGTATTCATTTTCTTGCCCCGCGTCTTACACGCCTCAGGGCCTTGCCATGCCGTACTCATGCCACAAAAACCTAATTTATGCCTTGGTTATCATTTAATCTCACACTCGTTAGCAAGCGCGCATTCAAATGCGTTTCATAATTCTCGTGGCATACAATTCAATTCAAATGATATACAAGCATGGCAAATAACCCAGGCACGCAATATTACTCACAATCAATTTGATATCATCTTAGTATATTGCTAAGCTACCCACTTGAATAAATTCTCAAAATCGTCCCAATCGGCCATCGACTTACCCAATCGAGTCCAATCGTCTTAACATAGGGTTAGGAATTCCCTTACCTTTGATTTGCCAACACAATTTACTCCTCTTGGGCCTCCAAAGTTTCGGCCCCCAATGGCCCAAGACCGAACTCAATGTGCAACCTAATCAAATCCAACCAATTATATCAATTTCCAATCCAATTCAACCATCCATGAATCATAATCCTCCATAGCATATTCCTCATCATCTTAACATGCTTTTATCATCAATTTTAACTTCAAAATTCAATGCTAACAGCCCTCCATGGTTCGGCCATGCATAGAACTAAATCAATTCCTCACCGTTCTGTGCATGCCGTGAACTACCAGCCCTAGATCAACCCCAAATCTAACATTTAACCCTTATTCAACCTCTTAACATGATTATCTAAGGGTCCAAGAGACTCACCGTGAGTTTTAGGCCGGTTGGTCGCCGGAAAACCATCCAAAGTCGCCGGTTTGTCCAAGGTCAGAATTCAGCAGTTTTCTGGGCAAAGTTCACAAGGCCATTTCGTGGTCAATCCTCCTCAAATTAAGGCCAAATTTTTACCACAGAACCATCTGCAAGTCTACTAGTTCTTCACAAAATTCTAGCTCAAAACTCAAAGATTTCATCCACCAACAGTACTGAAAATCGGACCTACATCAGATTGAAGCAGATTCCGTCGACTCTCGGGAGAATCCTTGCTCCAGATTGCTCGGTGCTCCAAATACTCCGATTCTTATTGGAAGATGTTGGAAAGACATGGAGATTTATTATGGTGGTTGGCCGGCAGCAGATGGTGGCCGAAAGTGGTCGTGGTGGCTGACGAACAGGAGGCCCAGAATCTATCGCCGATACAGGGATGCAGGAAGAAGAAAGGGAAGAAGCTGTGGTTGTTTCGATGGTTCCCTTGAGCAAATGGCCGGCCATTAGAGAGGAGAGAGAGAGAGAGCAAGACTATATTCAAGACTTGGTCAATTGGGTTGAATGTTAGGTGAGAAAAAGGTGAAATGACCCCTTCATGGCTTGATCCTTGACACATGGCATCTTGCTTTTCCAATAAGATCCTATGGCTATTTTTAATCCTCATTTTCAGCAGCCATGGATGGGTTGTAATGCCCATTTTCCCTTCTTCAATTATAATAGCAATGTTCTAAGCTTGAGGGGCAAAACGGTCATTTTACCCCCGACGTTCAGAACGTCATTCTTCTCGTTCCGGAAATATTCGATAAGGCGACGACCAATCCAAATAATGTTGCAATTCTTGATTTTCCATTTCAAACTTTCAAGGTTCTTTTCTGATAGTTTCCTCTATCAGACGTGGTTCCAGCCTATCCTGAACCGACGGGTGGGTTTCGCAGACATTACACGTATCGACCCCGTGATTCATATCACGTTTAGGGCTTGTCAATTCATGGCGGCTTTGGTTGTCATGTAATTGTGAGGGTCTATCACTAGCTCCTAAGGTCTCGATCTTCACCGTCCGATTTAGGAAAATTTTGCAAATCATACGTTGATTAAGCGGCATCACCCGCGCTCCAATCGTATGACCCTCGCAAGGCATCCCTTAATCGTTCTTGGATCGGCCTTTTTATGGCTCTAAATATCCCCTTGACAATCCTTATGGTCAAAGCATCATTTTCTATCCGAGTTTCCTAGGTCTACATACCTCGTCTCGCATTAACCTTTCCTCTTTGGTCAGTCTACTCGAATTGATTAGCTTCGAGCAGGATACGACTGAAATACATTTCCAGATACACACTTCTCATGAATGAGCCTGAAATAGACTAGAAATCAAAATGTCACAACTCTTCCCCCTTAAAGAAATTTCGTCCTCGAAATTCGCAATCCTTCTGATCCATCTAATCCTTTGGAGGTGTAGGGGCCTCGTCACATCCTCACTCTTCCAGATAATCCCTTCCAACTTAAGGCCGTCCTTCTTTAGTACTTGTCTCCTCCAGTCCTCAATCCAATGGGCTTCTCTCCATTCCCTTTTGGCATTTATATAACTTGCCAGCAGCTCTTCCTTGAACGTTCACCTTATCTCTTTCATTGGTCTATAACCATTATTACCAAGCCCTCGCTAGTACGCACTCTTACTGTCCACGCCATTTGGCGTATCACTCCTTTTGAACCTTCTCTTACGCCAATAGAGATCTCAAGGCTTTATCAATTTGTCTTCCGTTAATCAAATCGAGTTATAACCCTCTCGACTCCTTAAACATTTACATGGTTGCTTCCATAGCAATCCATTCTCGATTTCATCTGAAATTCCCTTGGATCAAGTGGCCCTTCAACTTTCAACTCTCAACCTTATCACTGTTTTATATATGCATCTTGGCACATCTTTGTGTTGTCCCCAGGAAACACTATAATTCTCCCTTTGAATTTCAACGAGGTTACCTCCTTTAGTTTCTCTTCAATGCTGGACTCGTACTTCCATCCATGACCTCAAGGGTTCCACCCATTTCTATAATCCCTCTAGCATCAGTGTTTAATCATGGTATACCTCAATCTCCTTCTAGCTCTCAGGCTAGATATTTCCAATGGCCATCACATTAGTCCATTAACGAACTCCCAACTTGAGGAAAGATTCGTCCCTCCATTGCCCATTTCTCAATGGTCAACTCTCACTTGTAAACATTCGTTAAACAGTTCACCTTTCTTTAGCGATATGAACACTGCTATAATAACACTTGGGCGGTCACTTTGTACCACATGCCTCGCCTTTAGCTCCCTTTATACAGTCCATACTCTCAACCTCCTTTAGCTCACATAACTTCAAGATCTTTCTTGCATAAGCGACGCCCCTATATCCGCAAGTAATTTTATACATCCGCGTTGCCTCTTAATCAATTCCCCTCGGGATACTACTACCTCATACTCTCGTAGCAGGAGTAGCCTTGCAACGTTCTTCCACTTAGACAACATTTCCCAACTTTATCATGAGGACATTCACAAACCCGTTCCAATCATGCTCTGAGCATGCCAATTCACGTAGCTTTACCACCATGTCGTACATGCAATCCCCTTTCAAATCGTCTTGTTACTCCTCAAGTTTCCTTTCCACATCACCTCAATAAGACTCTATCAACTCTTTTGAATCCAAGCAGGAACGCCACTACCGACGTAAGCATCCATTCGACTCTAGTCCTCGAAAGTGCAATCCACGTCCGTTCCTCCCTTCACATTACGTCTTGTATTTAACCCCTTTTATCAGCTTAACTTGAGTCCTAGTAAACTCTTTTCACGTTCATTCAACCATTCGCGTTACCCCTCGTCCTTAATCCATCTCACCAATGGAATAGCTCTTGTAGGGAATCTTCCAATGGTCCGTCTGTAACAATTCACCAATCTTAGTAAATCTCAACTTCTCGCAACTCACATCGACTATAGTTGATTCATCACTCATTCCTATCCTCAAAGGATTTATCACTTCTTCCAATGCTTGAATCCTACTTCGTTAGGTTTACAACTTCTGCTTTTCACACTTAGCATGTAATAGACATTTCCTCAGAGCCCATATGACACCCTCATAACCGTTCATGTTCTTATGGCTCCTTACATGAGTCCAACCATTGCCTCTTAAGTCAGTAACAATCAATTCAACCATTCCTTGAGCACTTAGTTTGGCGATTATCAACTTCCTTCCATCTGGTGTCGAATCTTTTCAACTATTCCTCGCACCTTTCTCTTGAGCCTAGACCTTGGCTCTCTGTCGTCATGGGTCTTTTTTAGGACCGCACGACATTTCGTTTGTCCTTGTCACTCTTCTCCTCGAGAAGCATTAGTGCTTTAGCCTCTGAGTTTCCTTCTCACTAGGGCGACCTTGTCCAATTCCGCTCGTTCCACTGAACATTGACATCATCTTGGAATTTAACATTGTCTACAAGAAAGTCTCTCAGATTTTATTTTCAGGAGTCATTCGAGTCCTGCGTCCTCTTTCTCAGTACAGACTCTATCATCACACTAAGACAATTTAGAGCCTTTCTTCCTTTTATAATATGGTCTCTTACCCTAAGGAAGAAACTATACAACTCCGTGGCATTTTCTCGCTTCCAATTCACCTTATCTTTTCCATTCCATAGGACGGCAACCTTGGAGTCTGCGCCAACGACGACACCTTTACTCCAGAGCTCAAATGCCACCATGCTTTCACATTTTCTTTTCCATAACTTAGTCACCTCTAGTGACAATACCTATTCGTCCTTGGGTCTTCACCCGTTCACTTGTCGAATGGTCAATTCGATTAACTCAAATCACTTTATAAGTGTTCTTCAAGCATTCCTTTCGCTTATTAAATCGTTCACTAGAATCATAAATAGTTAGGACTATCGAGTCCGTTCACCTTTTCTTTTCGTCAGTGACCAATTCATCATCCAATCGGCCTTTAAGAACCATACCCCATTCCTTAGGGAATAGCAACTCATGATACCGTCTCTCATGGTTCCACTTCAATCAACCGACCCTAGGAAATCATTAACTTCAAGCAATCTAGCATGCCGATTCTTCTTCGATCTTATTCACCATAGAAAAGACTTGCTATTCACTTTCCACTGTGTGCCTTACGCTCAGGTAATCAACCATTTCCCATAGGCACGCTCCATATTCATAAGGAACTTCTCTTTGCTCGTAATGTAGAAGTTCTCTTATTCATAAGTCTCTCTATCATTCTCTTCCTTAGTTGAGTCCCATCACCGTTCCTCGAAACCAGGGATAATAACCAGCTGTAAGGTTTTCAAGTTCCAATCCACTCAGGGACTTGCTCATCTTGTTCAAGGGTTCTTGACCACCCTTACCACATGTCTAAGCGACCTTGAGAACTCTGTCTCACACCGGTCGATCATCCTATGATCCTCGCAACAGTATCAGGATCCAAACAATTCTTGCTCTCAAACAACCCCAGGATGATACTTTCCATCGATCAACTCAACAGAAGTTGGCTAGGCAGTCCTCATGCCTCCAAGAAAATCTTTTTTCTAGTGACCTTTCACCAATCCTCAATAGCCTCTTAGAGCTAATACTGCCAGGGTCACTTTCTTTCTTCAATGTGCCTAAAACCTCTAAGGTTTTCTCATTAAGGTCCTCAATCCAGAGAAGGCAATTTCAACTTTCATTCTTCCATCGAACTTAGCCATCCTCATTCTTATTCACAGTTCACAAGCTTCTTAAAACTCTCATGGTTCTTCCCACACATTCACCCTTTTCTCGTGAATGAAATAACTCCGAATCACATTCCTCGTGACTTATATCACTGAACTCGTCTGCACAAGCATTTATCACCATAGTGACTTAGAGAATCACGGCAGCTCCTCTCCGAGCTTGCACAATCCACAATTTTTCCTAATTCCATTTAAAGTCCTTACGACCCATTCATCTCTTGGGTCTCGTACGATCAACCGATCGAGCCATATCCTCTTTTAGTACTCGTTACTCAAATCGCCCATAGTTACTCAATTTCGTGATCCATCTCAATTCTTGGATCTTATCATATCACGTATCCGCGAGCGCAACGCTCTTCTACGACCACACCTTGATCGTTCAACCTCATTAAGTTCTCATGATCCATCTTAGTTCTTGAATCTTTTCGTATCTCACATATGCAAGCCAAGTGCTACTCTAGCGACCATATCTTGGTCATTTAGCCTTATCAAGTTCTCATGTCACTGGAACCACTATGATTCCCTCCAGGAATCCAAGACTCAAATCATCTACTCAAGTCTATCAATCTCAGGCTGCTCATCTCAATATCTTTCTCTATCAACCAACTCTCTAATGGTTCTTAAGCAATTCTCAATTAACTGTCAATTATCCAAGGATCCCAAATCCTCCTTGGTCAGCAATCCTTCCTCAAGCCAGCCTCAACGAGGCAACTTCTCAACTGACAGCTTTTATTAGACTAGCCTCAACTGGGCAATTGTTAAACAAACACTCAAGACGACTATTCATTAGGTCAATGGCTCGTACTCTAGGCCTAAAGGCATCCGCCTTTCTAGCATAGTCACAAGAAATTATCTCATCTCGACACGCCTCGGTTCCAAGGGTATAAACCCATACGTCATCTAACTCCTCAGTTATATCTTGGCCAAGGCAATCACACGAGGCTAATCATCAAACATACCTAATAGGCTCATCACAACCATCGCTTTTTCTTTTTTCAAAGGCATCCACTGCCATGCACAAAGCCTTTAACCATGTCTCTCACGGGCACCATCACACAGGTCATGCCACTTTCAATCATCTTCAATGAGAATCAATCACGTGCTATACATTTCTTATCCGCAATTAGACTCAACTTGATACCCAGGCTTCCCCTTTCAAATTATGACTTAGGTCATTCCTGCTTCTGCCATCTTAGAAGCTTACCAGGAGCCGCTCCTTGTCTGGACCTCTCTGTCCCGGCGATCGCTCTTCACCCTCATTAAACTTGGCCGATACAGGTTGTCCCAAGCCATACATCTACGGAAAAAGCCCTGTTTCACATGTCCCATATCATGTTTCATCATAGTTTGTAGGTATCCCATCAACTCGTCCCATATCAAGCGACGGTTTATTAAGTCCAACAGTGATAAGTCGCTGCATGCACCCTCATCGACTTTCTTTTCAAAGCCACAAACATAAGCACAGCATGACCATCCTCACCACTTATCATAACAAAAGCACCTTCAAATCAATTCCTATCTATTCAAGAGTTTTAATTTCACCAATGACCATCACATCTCGCAGATCAATTGCCTATATTTCATTATGTATCTCAAGTCTAGTCAACATTCAGATCAAGCCCCTATGCAATTCGATCTCAACTGATCTTCAATTCAGATACTCCTTATATTCATCCCAACTCATATCACCCAAAGCTATCAATAGTAATTGATAGCTAAACCACCAAAATATCATGCAATTCAAGCCTGAATCCACTAATATCAGTCATCTCTTTATAATTCGTGCTCCTCAAGTCGGGTCATTGACAAATCAAGATCACAATCATACACCTCAATTGACCCTTTATTCATAAGCAATTCCCTACTATCCTTGAGTGTAATTACCACCTCAAAGTCCATGCTTTTAACTCTCTAAATCCCAGCTTGCTTCCACTTAAACCTTAATCACCTCATAACTCAAGGTCACCCATTAAAGTCAACTCTAGGACCATTAAAGTGTACACATCAGGCCTACCATCCTTGAGACTCACAATCCAGGCCTAGTCCTATAGATCTCAATATCTAATTATCCTCAAGTCATCGCTCCTTATCACTCCAAATCTCAATCACCTTGGATCGAGCTGACCTTGCTCTAATATCAAATCGAACGGGGATGTCATGCCCCGAACTCGGCGAGCACGCGAACATCCTTGTCCATGCCGTTCATTTAAGAATGCTCCAAGATCCAACGGCTAATAGCTTACAACTCCTTTAATCAAAGCATGCAGAATTGATGCCATCCTCTAATTATATAAATACAACAACAAATCGATGACTTAGGACATAAACAACAAAGTCTCATTAACCACTTTTACCGCGGATTCAATTCATATTCCACCAATCAAAAGTACAAACCCAAACATCATCAGAAGACAAATCCATTCTAGTGCAATTGATTAACTATCTCTTCAAGAGCTAGTCCTTGACAAGCTCATGCTTCCTTTGCTTGGAACCTGAAAAACATAAGCCCCCACTGAGGTAAGATATAAATCTTAGTAAAGTAGGTCCTAACCCTAGGTTAGGCCGACCGTCCACTCAGGCAGTCATATGTCCAATAAAATTAGACTTTGGCTCACATAGGCATATAGGGCACCAGTCAATAAACTCAACATATGGATGACAGGCAAACATCGATGAGCTCAAGTCGCACTCAGGTAATAATGCCTATGCACTCTCGGCCTACCACATCTCATATTCACTGATCTCAACATGTCTAAATCTCTAGCACGCGATCTTGTCGCCTCAAGCTCGGCAACCCGCGTAAACGCATCAGGTTCCGATAAATCTCCTGGCCAATAACATTATCTCAACCTTTGCCTGTCTCATTCTCTAGCCCACGAACTAGTCGCCTCAGGCTCGGCCCGCGTGAACGCATCAGACCATCATCGGTGACTCGCGTAAACGCATCAGGTCCCGGTTCATCTCCAGGCAAGGTTTATGAGCTCATACTAAACCTCGCGAACTCGTCACATCAGGATATATTTATCCTCCCCCGCGTCTCATATGCTTCAGGGCCTCTCTGTCTCGCGATTAGATCGTATCAGGACCCTGGCCATCTCTACTTCGCGAACTCGTCGCATTAGGGCGCTATACAATATCAATTTCCACCCCACGATCTTGTGGCATAAGGGTATTCATTTTCTTGCCCCGCATCTTACACGCCTCAGGGCCTTGCCATGTTGTACTCATGACACACAAACCTAACTTATGCCTTAGTTATCATTTAATCTCACACTCATTAGCAAGCGCGCATTTAAATGCGTTTCATAATTCTCGTGGCATGCAATTCAATTCAAATGATATACAGGCATGGAAAATAACCCAAGCACACAGTATTAATCACAATCAATTTGATATCATCTTAGTATATTGCTAAGCTACCCACTTGAATAAATTCTAATAATTGTCTCAATCGTCCATCGACTTACCCAAACGAGTTCAATCGTCTTAACATAGGGTTAGGAATTCCCTTATCTTTGATTTGCCAACACAATTTACTCCTCTTGGGCCTCCAAAGTTTCGACCCCCAATGGTTCAAGACCAAACTCAATGCGCAACCTAATCAAATCCAACCAATTACATCAATTTCCAATCTAATTCAACCATCCATGAATCCTAATCCTCCATAGCATATTCATCATCATCTTAACATGCCTTTATCGTCAATTTGAACCTCAAAATTCAATGCCAACAGCCCTCCATGGTTCGGCCATGCACAGAACCAAATCGGTTCCTCACGGTTCTATGCATGCCGTGAACTACCAGCCCTAGATCAACCCTAAATCTAACATTTAACCCTTATTCAACCTATTAACATGATTATCTAATGGTCCAAGAGGCTCACCATGAGTTTTAGGCTGGTTGGTCGCCGGAAAACCATCCAAAGTAGCCGGTTTGTCCAAGGTCAGAATTCGGCAGTTTTCTGGGTAAAGTTCACAAGCCATTTCGTGGTCAATACCTTCTCAAATCAAGCCCAAATTTTTACCACAGAACCATCTACAAGTCTACTAGGTCTCCACAAAGTTTCAGCTCAAAAATCAAAGATTTCGTCCACCAACAGGGCTGAAAACCTGACCTACCTCAGATTAGAGCAGATTCCGTCGACTCTCGGGAGAATCCTTGCTCCGGACTGCTCGACGCTCCAAATGCTCCGATTCTTGTTGGATAATGTCGACAAGACATGGAGCTTTGTTGTGGTGGTCGGCCAACAGCAGATGGTGGCCAGAAGTGGCCATGGTGGCCAGCGAACAGGAGGCCCAGAATCTTTCGCCGGTACAGGGATGCAGGAAGAAGAAGGGGAAGAATCTGTGGTTGTTTCGGTGGTTCCCTTGAGTTAATAGCTATCCATTAGAGAGGAGAGAGAGAGCAAGACTATATTCAAGACTTGGTCAATTGGGTTGAATGTCAGATGAGAAAAAGGTGAAATGACCCCTTCATGGCTTGATCCTTGACACATGGCATCTTGCTTTTCTAATAAGATCTTATGGCTATTTTTAATCCTCATTTTCGACAGCCATAGATGGGTTGTAATGCTCATTTTCCCCTTTTTCAATTATAATAGCAAAGTTCTAAGCTTGAGGGGCAAAATAGTCATTTTACCTCCGGCGTTCAAACCGTCATTCTTCTCGTTCCGGAAATCTTCGATAGGGCGGTGGCCAATCCAAATAGCATTGGAATTCTTGATTTTCCATTTCAAATTTTTAAGGCTCTTTTCTGATAGTTTCCTCTATCAAATGTGGTTCTAACCTATTTCGAACTGACGGGTGGCTTTCGCAGACATTACGCGTGTCGACCCCATGATTCATATCACTTTTAGGGCTTGTCAATTCATGGCGGCTTTGATTGTCATATAATTATGAGAGTCTATCACTAGCTCCTAAGGTCTCAATTTTCTCTGTCCGATTTTGAAAATTTTGCAAATCATACGTTGGTTAAGCGGCATTACTCGCGCTCCAATCGTAAAACACTCGCAAGGCATCCCTTAATCGTTCTTGGATCGGTCTTTTTGTGGCTCTAAATATCCCCTCGATAATTTTTATGGTCAAAGCGCCCTTTCCTAGCCGAGTTCCCCAGGTCCACGTATCTTGTCTCGCGTTAACCTTTCTCCTTTGGTCAGTCTATTCGAATTGATCAGGTTCGAGCGGGATACAACTAAAATACTTCTCCAAATACACACTTCTCATGAATGAGCCTGAAATTGACTGGAAGTCAGAATGCCACAAAGGGAGACAAGTCCTATAGAAGGATAGTTTTGAGTTGAAAAGGATTATCCGAAAGAGTGAGGATGCGACGAGGCGCCAACACCCCCAAAGGATTGGATGGATTGGATGGTAGAAGGTTGTGAATTTCTAGGATGAAATTTCTTTAAGGGGGAAGAGTTGTGACATTCTGATTTCCAGTTGATTTCAGGCTCAGTAATGAGTAGCAAGTATCTAGAGATGGGTTTCAGTCATATCCTGCTCGAACTTGATCAATTCGAGTAAACTGACCAAAGGCGAAAGGCTAACCCGAGATGAGATACGTGAACCTGGGGATTTCAGATAGGAAATGACGCTTTGGCCATAAGGATTATCAAGAGAACTAGCGATAGACCCTCACAATTACATGACAACCGAAATCACTATGAATTGTCGAGCCCTAAACATGATATTAATCATGGGGTCGACATGCGTAATATCTGCAAAAGGTGCCCGTTGTTTCGGGATAGGCTGGAACCACGTCTGATAGATAAAACTATCAAAAACGAGCCTTGAAAGATTGAAAATGGAAAATCAAGAATTCCAATGTTATTCGGATTGACCGTCGCCCTATCGAAGATTTTTGGAACGAGAAAAACGACATTCTGAACGTCGGGGGTAAAATGATCGTTTTGCCCCTCAAGCTTAGGACTTTGGCCAAGCTAATGAAGAAGGGCAATTTGGACATTTAACCCTCCCCTTAGCTGCCAAAAATGAGAATAAATGGTGGCCATTGGATCATCTAGAAAAAGTAAATGGACAAGTGTCAAGAGATGGGGCAAGTGTGGTCATTTCACACCTTTTGGCCAACCACCATTCAAGCTTTGACCAAGGGACTTTGAAGCACTCTCTCTCTCTCTCTCTCTCTCTCTCTCTCTCCCTCTGCATTTTTCGGCCACCACCAAATAGAGAACACCAGAACACCTCTTCTTCTTCCTTCTTCATCCAGCTCACCGGCGATAATTTCTAGGGGTCTATTCGTCGGCCATGACGGCCTCCTCCGGCAACTTTTGACTGCCAGCCGGCCACATCAACAAAGATCCATGTCTTCCCAACCTTCTCGAAGTGGAATCGGGTCATTTGGAGCACCGAGGAGTCCGGAGCAAGGATTCTCCCGAGAGTCGACGGAAATTGACTCAATCTGAGGTTGGTCCGGTTTCTGACTTGTTTAGTGGCTGAAATCTTGAAGTTTTGAGCTCAAATTTTGTGGAGACTTAGTAGACTTGTAGATGAATCTGTGGTAAAAATTTGAGATGGATTTGATAAAGTTTTCCGACCATAACTTGGTCGTTCGAAATTGGATTGAGGTAAAACCACCGCCATATTAAATCTTATCGTCTTGCCATTCTAGAAAGATATTATAAGCTTAATTTGGCCCAACCGTCAGTCCCGTAGGTCTGTTTTAGTGAGCAAATATCAGGATGGAGGCTAATTCTGACCAGTTTTGGGGAAAGATTTATTTCGGGGGCTTTCAGACTTCAAATGGCTTCAAATATTCAGTGAGATCTTCATAACATCTAGTACTAAGGTAGGATGGTCTGTGGCTACAAGTTTGATGCTGTTAAAATAGGTTTTTATGATTGATTATGAGTGATCAAAAATGGGTAGAAAACTGACCGCCAACCATCAAGGAGGTACTGAACTGTTCAGGGGTCTTTGGAGTGTGGTTTCGTTTCAAATCTCTTGGTGAGCCTTCTAAACATATAAATTAAGGTCTTAGTACATTTATTGTCTAAAGAATAAGGCTTGGGATTGAAGTATGGCTCGATTGAGCGGTTAGAATCCAAAACTAGTTCTATTTTGAGGATGAACTATCGCTAGCTGATTCTGTTTAGGGCTGATAAAGGAGTAATTGAACTTCAATTGGACTTATAATACCCTATATGCTGTGATGTGAGGTGTCAATCAGAAGTCTGAGAAGTGGTTTGAGGTTTAGAGATGATTTCTGGTCAAAATGGATGCGTAAACCTCTAAATTGAGTTTGGTCTTGTGAATGGCCGTGTGAATCGAACCCATTGAGGGTTTGTGAAAGTGTTATTATACATTCATTTGATTAATAAGGTGGCATGAATTGCCTGTGGTATGACTAAGGAAGGCTTGAGTTAATGAAAATGAATATTCCATAGTTTATTATTCAAGATTGGTAAATCTTTCTAGGTTAACGAAGGATTCTTAAAGAGTTTATACTTGTGGCCTTGAGGAGATTCACATTGTGTGACATTGTGATCAAGGTAAGTGTTTCCTAATCCTTTCTCTGAATGCCAAGACACTGCTGGATAAATGATTGAATGAAATGATTTTTATGAAATGAATCATATGTGTGTATTGATGGCATTGTGATATTAATGAGAAAAATGTTGAGGATACAAATTGATCTGATGACCTCGGCAGTATCGGAGGGTGGTGAAATTGAATGAGAATGTGAATGTCATTGGTCTGATGACCCCGACGGCATGGAGTGTTGTAAACCTGAAGGATACCATTTGGTCTAATGACCTCGGCAGTATCGGACGGTGGTGAAATTGAATGAAAATGTGAATGCCATTTGGTCTGATGACCCCGGCAGCATGGAGTGGCTATAAGCCTGGATAGTACCGATTGGTCTGATGACCCCAGTAGTACGTGGACATCGTTTAGTCTGATGACCCCGGTGATGTCAGGTGGTAGGAGTGCCAGTGGAGTATGTGGGTGAATGAGAAAGTGGTGGTTGTGGTGTATGTGGTGCATGTGTTTGTATATTGAGAATCTGAAATTGAGTATTATTGTTGTATTGATTGTCCACGCCTGGTTATGGATATTGTTGTCGTGTGACGCTTGTTGCCATTGCATTGCTTGTTATCTTACATTTTGGGGGGCATTTGTGTGCAATCTGGGAGGACTGGTATTGAGGCATAAAGTTAGGTTTCACTTATTGAGATTTATATCTCAACCCAGTGGGGACTTAACTTTTCCAGGTTTTAGGCAAAGGAAGCCCAAACTTGCCAAGGATTAGCATTTGAGGAAGTAGTTGACCAAATATTTTTAAGATGTTGGATGACCTTAGAGATTGTATATTGCTCATGGATTAGCATTGACCATTAATATGAATTGAGGTGTCTTTTATATATACGTGAGGTGTACTATTTTTCATCTTAAGTCATGATTGACTTTATTTGTGTACGGAGTAGCCTCTTGCTTCCGCGTGTGTAAGATAATTAGTTGATGATGGCCGAAGGATCTTGGATGGCATAACTTGATTACGGCCTCGTGGGATGTTCGTGTGCACAACGGGTTGGGGGCATGACATTCCTGTTTAAGTGGTATCAGAGCAAGGTCAACTCAATCCAATGTGATTAAGGTTTGGAGTGATAAGGAGTGATGATTTGGGAACAATTAGATAGTGAGACCTTTAGGATTAAGTATTAATCATTGAATCTTGAGGATTATTGGCTTGAATTTGTATGATATTCTAATGGTTCTAGTGTCGACTCTAACGAATAAACTTGAGTGAAGTAGTGATTAAGGTTCAAGTAGAAGTAAGCTAAAATTAAAGAGACATAAGTATGGATTTTGAAATAGTAATTGTGTATGAAGTTAGTAGAGGATTGCTTAGAAATGAAGGGTCAATTGGAGTATATGATGGTAATTGTAAATTGTCAATGGCCCAACTTGAGGAATGTGAGTTATAAAGAGACGACTAGCATTAGTGGATTCAAGCTTGAATTCCGTTGTATCTTGATGGTTTAGTTATCGATTGCTATTGACAGTCTTGGATGGTATGAGACAAGGTGTATACAGGAAAGCAGGTAAGGAATATTGTGATTAAAGGCCAATTGTGATCGAATGCATATGGATTTGGCTTGAATAGCAATTAAACTTGAGGTATATGGTTGTATATAGGCAATTGATCTATGAGATATGACAGTTATTAGTAGAACCAGATGTTTGCAATAATTGAGGCTTGATGTGGAAACGATTGTAGTATGACAAGTGGTGAGAACAAACATGTTGTGCATGTGTTTGTGGTTATGAAATGAGTGCATGCATGAACTTATCGCGGTTGGACTTAATAAATTGTCGCTTGGTATGAGACAAGTGGATGGGATACCTATAAACTGTAATGAAGCATGGTATGGGACGTGTGGAATGGGGCTTTCTCCGTAGATGTATGACTTGGGACAACCTGCAATGGGCATACCTGTGACCACTAATTCAGCGAACTATGCAAACACGAATAAGTGCGTGGCACGAATGAGTGCGTGGCACCAGGGTCAAATAACGCATAAGCAATCTAGTTGCACAAGTAAACCATACCACTCCTGGTGCTTCCTCCGCCTCTCTACAGGTTACAGCATATACTCTGCCCTATACCGGTGGTCTGTTCTGCTCATTCTGAGGCGTTGCAGTCGACGGCCCAGCTTGTGGCCTCTATCCTTGAGGTCAACTTGCCAAAGCTTGATTTGGACATACCCTCATCTAGTGGCCTAGTTGACCACATTTGAAACATGCTCCCGTCCTCACTGAGCATGGCCCATTCCCATGCCTCCTGCCACAAAGTCTGCAGCTTCAGTTTGCAGGATTTGGCGATTTCACAATATCTTCCTCGCCGGCGACACGAAACGTCTGTTGTTCGCCATCGGCCTCTTACCCATCTGGCGATTATCTTTGCAAGACGTAAACCGCGATCCAGTCGAGGCGTTTCTTTCTTTCAAATCTCGTTCAATCATTTGGCATCGCTTATATATCTCCAGGTAAGTCCTCAAGTTTAGAGCGATCATCTGGCTACGGAGTTCAGGTCTCAGACCATCCCTAAACCTCCTTGCTTTCTCCAGAGTGTCCTCTACAAATCGAGGTGCATACCTTGAAAGCCTCGCGAACTCGGCCTCGTACTGATCTATTGTTAGCTAGTTCTAACGTGGTTGCTGGAATTCCACCTGCTTCCTTTCTCTGGCCGTTTCTGAGAAATATTTATCGTTAAATGCCCTCTTAAAAGCATTCTAGTTCATGGCCACTCCTTCGGGGAAGACTCTATCCTTAGTGGCAGCCCACCAGTCATTTGTTATACCCTCCAATTGGTACATAACTAGCAATACCTTCTCCTCATCTGTACATTTTAGCACCCCAAAAGCCTTCTCTAGCTTTTCTATCCATCTAGGCACCAGCTCGGGATCTCCAATCCCATCAAACTGTGTCGATTTTAGTTTCATGAACTGCTCCACCAGTTGGCCCATCTGTCAGGCCATAACGATTTCCTCTTGAGGGTTTACCATTTCATTACTCTGGTTTGGCTCGTCCTGACTTACACTTCCACCAGCGTTGCCAATGTTGGTATTGACGGCAGCTAGGGCAGCTCCTACTGCCTAGGCTATGGTACGTACCAGTCTTGGGCCTACCTATCTATAATGTCTCTAAGCCCCTCCATTGCCCTCAACAAACCGTCCACTTTTAGGTCCTCCGCTACGGGCGGCCTCGAGCTAGAGACTCTGCCTCTCAATCTTCCAGATCTTCTAGATGGGTTACTCATCTTCGTCCCTTTCTACTGAACCTGATCCATCACAAGTTCAGCAATGAGTTAGTAACTTGCTCATTCATCCAATCCAGAGTTACTAACTACTCCTTAACAGAAATAGTTATACAACAACAGTACTCCATACATCAATTTCAGAAACATTTCAACCAATGGCCCATGGCTATTCCTCATTTCCATCCACTCCAGTGATTCACTAAAACCAATCACTTTCATTCATCAAGCAAGCCAAGGTCTAGAAATGACCATTAATCCTAAGTAGAGAACTTAATTTCTTATGGCTTGCCCTGACCAGTTTCCTATGGTCTCCCTATCCGTCCTTGTACCCACTTAATCCTCCTTATTACTCCAATCATCAACCAACTTTGTATCGAGCTGACCTTGCTCTGATATCAAAACAAGCGGGGATGTCACACCCCGACTCCGTCGCGACATGCAAACATCCCTACAAGCAAACTAACAACAAACTCTTGGCGATCCCAAGATCCATCACAAGTTCTCGAGAGACATAATAAATACATCACGCATGCGGAAGCGTTACTAACATAAATCCCCGTACAATATATAAAGATTGAGTGGGACCTAGATAGCTCAATGACATTCATACATCATATCATACTGTTCATACAAATACGAACTACTAAGATCTGCTAGACAATAGGGCGACAAGGTAAGCATGTCAAAAGGAAACATCCATAAAATACATCAGGAAAGGGGTCAGGTTGCCAGTCAAAAGATTGGGTCACCAACTAGAGTCGCCTAGGAAGAACTGTTCGAATCTCCTGTGTCCTCAGTCTCCTCCATCGGCTCGTACTCGGAGAAGGTCTCAGACGGGACCTCAATGGAGTCCTCCATGGTCACCTCCTACGACGGCTCAGCAAGGTCCCCCTCGGACGCCTCTAGAACTATGACCTCTTCCTCCTCCTGCTTGTGGACTCCAAGATCGGGGTCTGCTCTGGCCCATTCCTAAACCCTACTACTGACCTCTTAGGCAACTCTTGCTCTCTTGCAGTCTGGCACCAATCGGATATGACACCCTCAGGTATCTCGTGGGGCTTCAGCGATCCAATCTGTCGGTCTCCTACTTTCTTAAACCACGCCTCGAACCTATGAGGCTTCCAATCGGGCTTACCCTCATCCACCCATACAACAGTGCACTTCCTCACATAAATGTTCCCCTGTCGATCCGAAAACTCGTCAAAATAAGCCGTCACCTCTTTTGGGTCCCCAAAGCGTATGAGCCACATACCTAAGGCCTAGGATCTGTAAAAGAAGGGTTCCCCAAAAGGGGTGAGATACACATCTCAGTAAGAAAAACCTAACCCTAAGTCAGGTTGACAGTCCACTCAGGTAGCCGTACCCCTCAATAATTTCAAACTTAGAAATAGACAGGCATAAAAGACACGAATCAATAAACAACAACATACCGAAGACAGACATGCAAATATGACGACATGCCACACTCAGATGCACCTGCACTCTCAGCTTGTCCCTTCGTCACATCCATCAATCTCCACCTGCCTCAATCTCTAGCCCGCAAACTAGTCGCCTCAGGCTCGGTCCGCGTAAACGCATTAGACCGTCATCGGTGACCTGCGTAAACGCATCAGGTCCCAATGAATCTCTAAGCAAAGCTCATTAACTCATACTCTGTCCCATTAATAGTTCGCATCAGGACAGTGGCTATCTCGACCCCACAATCTCATTGCATCAGGGCGCCACACAACCATAACTTCACCCCGCGATCTTGTCGCATCAAGGTATCAACTCTGGCCCCAAGTCTCATACGCCTTAAGGCCTCGCCATGCCATGTTTATGCCATATCATCTCAAGTCGATCCACATGCACACAACGGGTGCAACTCATGCACAATTCAAATACTCATGGCATACAAAGCAATTCATATAACGCCCAGACATGGTCAACGATTCAAGCATAGACAATATCACATACATATGTCCTATAATATTTTAGGACATAATATAAGCTATCTCTATTGAAATTTCCACATGAATCAATTCAATTAAACTTCGACTCACCCTATTGAGTCCAATCCCCCTAGCCTAGGTTTAGGAATTCCCTTACCTTAGCTTGACAACACAAATTTCTTCTTCTTGAAGCCCCTAGGTTTCGGCCAACCAACGTCTACACCCGTACTTGTCGCGCAACCTACAATTTCAACTAAATTTCGTCAATTTCCGCACTCAATTCCTCAATCCATCAATCCCAATCACCCATAACACAACCCTCAACATCTCATCACATCATAATCATCAATTTACAGCTCAAAATCGTCGATCTCAGCCTTCAACAAAATCGATTTGGCCCGGCACCGAATCGGTCCTATTCGGTTCTGTGCAAGCCGTGGCCAACCGATTCTAATCTACTCCAAATCCAACATTTATAGGCTACCCTACCTCTTAGAATGTCTACCGTGAGTTTCGAGTCAAATGGCCGCCGGATTCCCATTGAAACTCGCCGGAACGCCCAAGGTTAAATTACCGGCATATTCTAGACACAATGTACAAGGCCGGTTCATGGTCAAAACATTATCAAATCAAGCTCCAATTATTACCACAGAATCCTACACATCTCTACTAGAACTCCAAAAAATTTGAGCTCCAGATTCCAAGATTTCGACCAGCAAAAGGGCTAATAACCAAATCTACCTCAGATTGAGTCCTAATCTGTCAGCTTTCGGGAAAATCTCTACTCGGGACTCCTCGGTACTCCAATCAACCTGATTCTTGTTTGAGGATGTTGGCAAGACGTAGAGCTTCGTCGATGTGGTCGGCCGATGGTCGGTTGGTGGCCGGAAGGGGCGTTCATGGCCGGTGAACAGGGGGTTCCGGGGTGGTTGGACGGCGAGTAGAAATAGAAGAAGAGGAAGCGGATGATCGGTGGTTCTCTTGGGGACTTGGCCGAATGAGGGGGTGAGGAGAGAGAGAGGAGAGAGAATGGCTATATCTAATTTGGTCAATGGAGTTGAATGCTAGGTGAGCATAAAGTGTAATATGACCACACTTCCTAATCTCTTGACACTTGGCGTTTGTCTTCCCAAAGTGAATCCAAGGGCTCTCTTTTAGTCTTCTTTTTCGGCAGCCAAGGGAAGGTTAAAAGATCAATTTGCCCTTCTTCAATTGTAAGGGCAAAGTTCTAAGCTTGAGGGGCAAAACGGTCATTTTACCCCCGACGTTCAAAACGTCGTTTTTCTCGCTCCGAAATTTATCGATAGGGCAACGGCCAATCCAAATAAAGTTGGAATTCTTGATTTTCCATTTCAAACTTTTCAAGACTCATTTTTGATAGTTTTCTCTATCAGACGTGATTCTAGTCTATCCCGAACCGACGGGCGGCTTTTGTAGACATTACGCGTATCGATCCCATGATTCTCATCACGTTTAAGGTTCATCAATTCGTCATGGTTTTGATTGTCATGTAATTATGAGGGTTTATCACTAGTCCCTATAGTCTTGATCGTCACAGTCCGATTTAGGATAATTTTGCAAATCATACATTGGTTAAGCGACATTGCCCGTGCTCCAATCGTATGACACTCGCAAGGTAATTCTTAATCGTTCTTAGATCGGCCTCTTGATGGTTCTAAATATCCCCTCGACAATCCTTATGGTCAAAGCGCTATTTCTTATCCGAGTCGCCTAGGTCCACGCATCTCGTCTCACGTCAGCCTTTCTCCTTTGGTCAGTCTACTCAAATTGATCGGATTTGAGCGAAATACAACTAAAATACATCGCTTGATACATATGAACTTCTCATTATAGAGTCTGAAATTGACTGGAAACCAGAATGTCACTCCTTTAGGATTAAGTATTAATCATTGAATCTTGAGGATTATTGACTTGAATTTGTGTGGTATTCTAATGGTCCTAGTGTCGACTCTAACGGATAATCTTGAGTGAAGTTGTGATTGAGGTTCAAGTAGAAGTAAGCTAAAATTAAAGAGACATAAGTATGGATTTTGAAGTAGTAATTGTACTTGAAGTTAGTAGAGGATTGCTTAGGAATGAAGGGTCAATTGGAGTATATGATGGTAATTATGAATTGTCAATGACCCAACTTGAGGAATGTGAGTTATAAAGAGATGACTGGCATTAGTGGATTCAAACTTGAATTCTGTTGTATCTTGATGGTTTAGTTATCGATTGTTATTGACAGCCTTGGATGGTATGAGACAAGGTGTATACAGGAAAGCGGGTAAGGAATATTGTGATAAAGGCCAGTTGTGATCGAATGCATATGGATCCGGCTTGAATAGCAATTAAACTTGAGATATATGATTGTATATAGGCAATTGATCTGTGAGATATGACAGTCATTAGTAGAACCAGAGGTTTTCAATAATTGAGGCTTGATATGGAAACGAATTTGGTATGACAAGTGGTAAGAATGAACATGTTATGCATGTGTTTGTGGTTATGAAATGAGTGCATGCATGAACTTATCGCGGTTGGACTTAATAAACTATCTCTTGGTATGGGACAAGTGGATGGGATACCTATAAACTGTAATGAAACATGGTATGGGACCTGTGGAATGGGGCTTTCTCCACAGATGTATGACTTGGGACAACCTACAACGGCCATGGTCTAATGAGGACAGGGAGTAATCGCAGGGACAGAAAGGTCTGAACAAGGAGCGGCTCCTGACAGGCTTCTAAGATGGCAAGAGATAAGAATGACCTAAACCATAACTTGAAAGGGAAAGTCTAGGCATCACGTTGAGTCCAATTGTGGTTAAGCCATATATGGCACGGGATGGATTCCCCAGTGAATGTTTGAAAGTGGCATGGCATGTGAAATGACGTATGTGAGTGACATGGTTAATAGCTTTGTGCTTGGCAGTGGATGTCATTTGAAAAAGAAAAGTGATGTTGTGATTGGCCTGTTAGGCATGTTTTATAGTTGGCATCGTGTGATTGTTATAGCCAAGGTCTAACTGAAAGATTAGACGACGTGTGGGGTTTATACCCATTGAACTGATGCCTATTGAGATTGAGATAGTCTGTCATGTTTGTGATAGAGTGGCAGATGTCTTATACTTATAGCATGAGCGTTTGACTCACAAAAGTGACGCCTTGAGTAGTTGCTTGGTGTTGACCTAATTGAGGTTTAGCTTAGTTGAGGCTTGCCTAGTGATGGCCGTTAATTGAGAAATTGCCTTGTTGAGGCTGGCTTGTTGAATAGTCATTGACTGATGAGGATTTGGAATCCTAAGATAATAGCCAACTAGTTAAGAGTTGTTTGGGAACCACTAGATGGTTGATGGTGAAAGATAATGAGATGAGCAGCTTGAGACTACTAGGCTTGAGTAGATGACTTCATTCGTTGATTATTGGAGGGAATAATAGTGATTCAAGTGACATGAGAACCTAATGAAGTTGAATGACCTAGGTATGGTCATAGAAAAGTATTGGGCTCAAGTATGTAAGAAATGGAAAGATCCAAGAACTGAGAAGGATCATGTGAATTGAGTAAAGATGAACGACTGGAATAGGAGTACTAGTAGAGCGAATGGCTCGATTTTGGTAATCGTGTGAGACCTAAGAGTTGAATGGGTTGGGAGAGCTTTAAATGGAAATGAGAAAATTTGTTGGGTAGATAGGCTCGTGAGGAGCTGCCATGATTGCCTAAGTCACTGTGGTGACAGATGTTAGTGCTGATGAATTAAATGATGAAAGTCACGAGAAAGGTGACTATGAGTTAATCCTTTCTAAATTGAATGCGTGGAAAAAACCACGATGATTTTGAAAAGCTTGTGAAGCTATGTATAAGGTTGAGATTGACTAAGTTTGATGGAGGAATGAAATTTAAATTTATCTCCCTCTAGATTAGAGATCTTGGTAAGGAAACCTTAGAGGTTATGGGTACACTAAGAAAAGAAAGTGACCTTGGCAGTATTAGCCTTATGAGGCTATTGATGATTGGTAAAAGGTCACCAGGGGAAAAGTTTTCCTCGAAGGCATGATATCTACCTGGACTGTCTCTGTTGAGTTGTTCGATGGAAAGTATCCTCCTGGGATTGCTTGAGAGCAAAAGTTGTTTGGATCTTAAAAGTCTTGTAAGGATCTGAAGATGAACGACAAGTGTGAGGCGGAGTCCTCCAGGTTGTCTAAGTGTACTGAAAGTGATCAAGGGTCCTTTGAATGAAACGTGAAGTCCCTAAGTTGATTGAAATTTGAAAGTCTTATGGTTAGTTGTTATTCTTGAGTTTGAGGAATAGTAATGGGACGGAACGTGCCTACAAGAAATGGTTGATTACCTGGGCGTAAGACGTCTCTTCTTTATGGAAGGAGTCGAGAAAAATCGACATGCTAATTTGCTTGGATTTAATGATTCCCTAAGATTGGTTGATTGAATTAAAACAATTAGAAATGGAATCATGAGTTGTTATCCCCTAAAGAATAGGACGTTATCCTTAAGGATGATTAGACCATGAGATGGTCGTTGAGGAAAGGGAAAGGGAATGGAAATGGACTTGATAGTCCTGACTGTTTGTAATTCTAGTGAATGGCTGAGTAAGCGAAAAGAACGCTTAGAGAGTAATTATAGAGTGATTTGAGGTGGTCGAATTGAGTATTCGATACGTGAATTAGTAGAGACCAAAGACGAACAAATCTTGTCACTTGAGTGACTATGTCATTAGAAGAAAAATGACAAGTATGGTGGCATCTGAATCTTGGATTAAAAATACTTCTGTTGAGATAGACTCCAAGATTTACGTCCTATGAAATGGAAAGACAATGTGGATTCAAAGTGAGAGAATGTCACTAAAGTGTACAGTTTCCTTCACAGGGTAGCAGACCCTAGTGTGGAATGAGGAGGAAATTCTAATTGTCTTGGTATTAAAACTGCGCATCTGGACGCAGAAGTTGAATGATTCCTGGAAGTGAAATCCGATAGACTGTCATGTAGACAATGTTGAATTCCAAGATGATGTCGATGTTCAGTTGAATGGATGGAATTGGGATAAGGTTGCATTAGCGAGTTGTGGAACTTAGAGGCTAAAGTACTAATGCTTCTTGAGGAAAGAGTGACGAAAATGAACAAAAGGTCGTATGGTCCTAGATGAGACCCGTGATGAAAAGAGCCAAGGTCTAAGCTCTCAAGTAAGAAGTATGATGAACAGTTTGGAAGATTCGATATCTGATAGCAAGAAGCTAATAATAATCGGATTGAGTGTTCGAGGAATAATTGGGTTGACAGTTACCGTCTTGAGAGACAATAATGGGACTCATTCAGGGAGTCATGATAAACATGAGCAACTTTCGTGAGTATCCGATGGACTCTAAAGAGATGCTCGTTGTATACAAATTGTGAAGAGCACGAGCTACGAGCCTGATGAGGTAAGATTTCTCAGTCGTGAAATTTATGAGAAATGAAATCCCTATGGAGCCTTTAAGGATAGGAATGAGTGATGAATCAACTAGGGTCGATGTGAGTTGTTGAAACTTGAAGTTTCCTGGGATTGATGGATTGTTAAAGACAGATTATGGGAGGATTCCCCACGTGAGCTGCTCTTTGATGAAATGGACATATGACGAAATGTAACCCGAATGGGTGAATGAACAAGATAAATCTTTGAGGACTTGTCAAGTTGATGACTACGCTGATAATGATGTTCTTGTTTGGAATCAAAAGAGTCAAAAGAATCATAATTACGTGACGTGAGAAGGGAATTTGAGGCGTTGCATGGCCAACTAATACGAATTACGCGAATGCGCTATAACAATAATGCCATATAAGTTGGAATGCTTAGAGCATGATTGGAATTGATTTGCGAATGTCCTCGCGACAAAATTTGGAAAACCTTGTTTGGATGGAAGAAGATTTTGAGTCTTTAAACTGCCACAAGAAAATAAGACAATAGTTTCTTAAGGAGAATTGAACAAGAGGCAACGTGGATGTATGAAATTCCCAATGAATATGATAGTGTCGCTTATATAAAGAAAGACCTCGACATTATGTGAACTATAAGAGTTTGAGGGTTGAGTATTGTGAAATTGGTGTTGGAGGGACAGATTTTCCCTCGAGAGATAAGAGATTCAACTTCTAAATTAGAAGTTCGCGCTTGACTAGGTTGATGGCTATTGGAAGAATCAGGTCCGGAAGTCAGAAATGAATTAAAGGGTTGCGAGGAATGGACTCTAAGATCCGAAGGATTATGAGAGTGAACATAGCAGGAAAGAAACCCAAACTTCCAAATGCTTGGGGAAGAAATTATAGAAGTTGAGAATAGAAATCTTGAAGTTCCATGGACGAGGTATGAGTCCAATACTGAAAGGGAAATTTAAAGAGATGGCCTCATCAAAAATTCGAAGGGAGAATTATGGTGTCCCTTAGGATGGCACAAAGAGGTGCCAAGATCTTTTTTTTACTGCTATCGGTGATATGGACTGAGAATTAGATTAGTCTATCATGTGGTCGAACATTAGACATGCCGATAAGAGAGAAACAAGACCGCGAAAGTTGATGGATCACTTGATCCAATGGGAGTTTCGAAGGGAGTTGAGAACGGATTACTACGGAAGTAGCCCTAAATTTGCTAACGGAGTCGATGGCTATAACTCGATTTGGATAAAGAAGGGCAATTTGATAAAGCTTATGAATCTCTAAGAGTACGAAAGAACATATGATGGAGTGGTACTCTAGGTGGTATGGGCACTAAAAAGTACTTTCGAGCGAGAGTTTAGTAATAATGATGATAGACAAATGGAAGAGACGATGTGAATGTTTGAGGATAAACTGCTAACAGATGCATGAATGTCGAAAGAGAATAGAAAGAAGTAGATACAAATTGAGGACTGAAGGAAATCAAGTATTTTTCGAGAAGTCGTAAAGGAACTGTGACATTTTGATTTTCAGTCAATTTCAAGCTCAGTAATGAGAAGTGTGTATATAGAGATGGATTTCAGTCGTATTCCGCTAGAACCAGATCAATTCGAGTAGACTAACCAAAAGGAAAAGGCCAACGCGAGACGAGGTACGTGGACTTGGGAAACTCGGATAGGAAATGGCGCTTTGACCATAAGGATTGTCGATGGGATATTTAGAGCCACAAAAAGGTCAATCCAAGAACGATTAAGAGATGTCTTTCGAGTATCATACGATTGGAGCGCGGGTGATGCCGTTTAACCAACGTATGATTTGCAAAATTTTTCTAAATCTGACGGTGAAGATCGAGACCTTATAAGCTAGTGATAGACCCTCACAATTACATGACAACCAAAGCCGGCACAAATTGATGAGCCCTAAGCGTAATATGAATCACGGGGTCGATACGCGTAATGTCTACGAAAGACGCCAATCGGTTCGGGATAGGCTGGAACCGTCTGATAGAGAAAACTATCAAAAATGAGCCTTGAAAGATTTGAAATGGAAAATTAAGAATTCCAACGTCATTTGGATTGGTCGTCGCCCTATCGAAGATTTTCGGAATAAGAAAAACGAAGCTCTGAACGTCGGGGGTAAAATGACTGTTTTGCCCCTCAAACTTAGAACTTTGTTTTTATAATTGAAGAAGGGAAAAATGGGCATTACACCCTCCTATGACTGCCGAACACAAGGAAGAAAGAGTGGCCAATGGATCTTCATGGAAACTAGCAATGCCAAGTGTCAAAGATCCAACCAAGGATAGTCATGTCACTTTTTTTCCACCTACCAATCAAAGCCTTTGACCAAGGTTGGAGTATATCAATTTCTCTCTCTTCTCCTCTGCAAAATTTCAGTCAGACCACCCCGAGAGAGAGAGAGAACACCAGAACACTTCATCTTCTTCCTTCTTCATCCTGCACCAGCGACAGATTCTGGAGCTTCTGTTCGCCGGCCACCACGGCCACTTCCGGCCACCATATGCTGCCTTCCGACCACCACAACAAAGCTCCATGTCTTGCCGACATCCTTCAATAAGAATCGAAGCATTTGGAGCACTGAGGAGTCTGGAGCAAGGATTCTCCCGAGAGTTGACGGAAACTGACTCAATTTGAGGTAGGTCCATTTTTGACCTATTTAGTGGCCGAAATCTTGAATTTTTGAGCTCAAATTTCATGGAGGCTTAGTAGACTTATAGATGATTTTGTGATAAAAAGTTGAGATGGATTTGATTAAGTTTTGACCACGAACTGGCCTTGTTAATCTTGCCTAGAAAACTGCAAGATTATGTGCTTAGAGGAATCGGCGACTTTGGATGGTTTTCCGGCGATCAACCGACCTAAAACTTACGGTGAGCCACTTGGACCCTTAGATAATTATGTTAAGAGATAGATTGATGATTAAATGGAGGATTTAGGAGTAGATTGAAGGCTGGATATGCTCGGTTTGCACAGAACCGAAGTGAACCGGTTGGTTCTGTGCAAGACCAGCTCTGTTGGGCTGATGATGGATGGATTATAAGTCACAAATTGATGTTTAAAGCATGTTAATATGTTGAAGATTATGCCATGGAGGGTTAGGAGTCATGGATGGTTGAATTGGACATGAAAATTGACGGATTGGTCGGATTTTATTAGGTTGTGCGGTGGATTAACCTTGAACCATGGTTGGCCGAGACCTTGAGGGTCCATGAGGAGAAACTTGGGTTGTCAAATCAAAGGTAAGGAAATTCTTAACCTTAGGATAGGAAGATTGGACTTGATTGGGTGAGTCAAGGTTTAAATGGATTGGTTCTTGAGAAAGTTTCAATAGGGATGGCTCATACTATGCCCTAAGATGTTATAGGATGAATGTATGTGACGTTGTCTATGCTTGAGTGATTGCCATGATTGTATGTCATTTGATTTACCTGCATGCCACGTAATTTATGAAATGCGTTTGAATTGGCACTTGCCACTGAGTGTATCATTCAATTGAAAGTTAAAGCATAAATCTTGATTAGGGCATGAGCAGGGCATGGCCCTGAGGCGTGTGAGACACAGGGTGGGAGGTTGAGACCCTGATGCGACGAGGTCGCGGGGTGAAGTATAATTAGATGGCGCCCTGATAAGAAGAAGTTGCAGGGTTGAGATAGCCACAGTCCTGATGCGATCTAATCGCGGGATAGAGTATGAGCTCATAAACCTTGCCTGGAGATGGACCGGGACTTGATGCGTTTACACGGTCACCGATGACGGTCTGATGCGTTTATGCGAGCCGAGCCTGATGCGATCTAATCGCGAGCTAAAGAATGAGGAAGGCAGAGATTGATGGATGTGGTGAAGTGGCAGGCTGAGTATACCAGTGCATTATCATCTGAATGTGACATGAGTTCATTTTTGCATGCATGTCATTTATATGTCATTGCTTCATTGAATGGTGCCCTATCTACCTGTAAGTTATGAGTTTGAAAAGATAGAGGATTGGAAGACTGCTTGAGTGGACGGTCGGCCTAACCTTAGTTCAGGACTCACCTTACTGAGATTTATATCTCACCCCGGGTGGGGCTTACATTTTACAGGTTCTAGGGGAAGGTAGCAAAGCTTGCCAAGGATTGGCGTTTGAAGAGATAGTTGATCAATTGCATTAGAATGGATTTGTCTTATGATGATATTGGGTTTGTACTTCCGATTGAAGAATTGAGAATTGATCTTTTAGTAATTACTTAAAGAGAAAATTTCCAAGTGTGATAGCTGTATATGTCCTAAGTCATCGATATATGGCTCTATTTATATAAAGGGAGGTGGCATCGCTTCTGCGCGCATTTGTTTAAAGAAGTTGTATGTTATTGGCCGTTGGATCCTGAAGCGTTAATGAATGAACGGCATGGATAGGGATGTTCGCGTGCTCGTCGAGTTCGGGACGCGACATACCCCTTTGTTTGGTATCAGAGTAAGGTCAGTTCGATCCAATGTGATTGAGACTTGGAGTGATAAGGAGCGATGACTTAAGGACAATTAGGTATTGAGGCCTATAGGTATAGGCATGGATTGTTGAGTTTCGAGGATGTAGGCTTGAACATGTGTACACTTGAATGGTCCTAGAGATGACTTCAATGGATGATCTTGAGTTAAGTGGTGATTAAGGTTTAAGTAGAAGCAAGTTGGGACTGGAGAGTATTAAGCATGGATTTTGAGGTAATAATTGTGCTCGAGGATAGTAGAAAATTGCTTAGGAATGAATGGGTCAATTGAGGTGTAAAATTGTGATCTTGATTTATTAATGACCCAACTCGAAGAGTACAAATTATGAAGAGGCGGCTGACATTAATGGATTCGGGCTTGAATTATATGATACCTTGGTGATCTAGCTAGTAATTGTTATTGTCAGCCTTGAATGATATGAGACGAGATGAATATAAGGAGTATTTGAATTGAATATCAGTTGTGATCAAATGTATAGGGATTTGATTTAAATGTTGACTGGACTTGAGGTATAGGGTTGAATATAGGCAATTGATCTGTGAGATGTGAGATAATTGGTGGAATTAGAACTCTTGAATGGATAGGAATTGATTTGAAGGCGCTTTTGTTATGACAAGTGGTGAGGACAGTCATGATGTGCTTGAGTTTGTGTCTTTGAAATGAAGGTCGATGAGGGTGCATGCAATGACTTATCGCTGTTGGACTTAATAAACAGTCGCTTGGTATGGGACAAGTTGATGGGATACCTATAAACTATGATGAAACATGGTATGGGACATGTGGAACGGGGCTTTCTTCGTAGATGTATGGCTTGGGACAACATGCATCGGCCAGGTCTGATGAGGGCGGGGAGTGATTGCCGAGACAAAGAGATCCGGACAAGGAGCGGCTCCTGGCAGGCTTCTAAGATGGCAGAGGCAGGAATGACCCAAGTCATAACTTGAAAGGAAAAGCCTAGGTATCAGGTTGAGTCCAATTGTGGATGAGGGATGTATGATACGGGATTGGTTCTCATCAAGGATGATTGAAAGTGGCATGACCTGTGTAATGGTGCCTATGAGAGGAATGTTTAAAAGCTTTGTGCTTGGCGGTGAATGCCCTTGGAAAAAGAAAAGTGAAGGTTGTGATGAGCCTGTTAGGCATGTTTGATAATTAGCCTCGTGTGATTGGCTTGGCCAAGATATAACTGAAAAATTAGATGACGTATAGGTTTATACCCTTATAACCGAGGCCTGTTGAGATGAGAGTCTATTGTGACTATGCTAGAATGGCTGATGCCTTTACGCCTAGAATATGAGCTATTGACTCAATGAGTTGCTGTCTTGAGTGATTGATTTACCCAGTTGAGGCTAGCCTAGTGATGGCTATCGATTGAAAAGTTGCCTAGTTGAGGCTAGCTTAGTAATGGCTGTTAGCTGAGAAGTTGTCTCGTTGAGACTGGCTTGAGGAACAATTACTGACCAAGGATGATTTGAGATCCTTGAATAATTGGCAATTAATTGGGAACTGCTTAAGAACTATTAGAGGGTTGGTTAATGATGAAAGATATTAAGATAGACAGCCTGAGATTGATGGACTTGAGTAGATGACTTGAGTCTTGAATTCCTGGAGGGAATCATAGTGGTTCAAGTGACATGAGAACCAAAGGACATTGAACAATGACAGTATGGTCGTCAAAGAGCACTAGGCTCGAGTATGTAAGATATGAAAAGATCCAAGAATTGAGATGGATCATGGAATTGAGTAGAGATGGGCGAATAGAGTATGTGCGCAAAAAGAGAATATGGCTCAATCGGTTAATCGTACGAGACCCAAGAGCTGAATGGGTAGTGAGAACTTTAAATGGAAATGGGGAAATTGTTGATGAAGCAAGCTCGGAGAGGAACTGCCATGATTCTTTAAGTCACTGTGGTGGTGAATGCTTGTGCTGACGAGTTAAGTGATAGAAATCACGAGAAAGGTGATCCTGAGTAAGTCTTTTCGAAATTGGATGTGTGGATAGGACCACGAGAGCTTGGGAAAGCTTGTAAGGTTATGTATAAGGTTGAAATTGATTGAGTCAGTTAGAGAGATGAGATTCGAAATTGTCTCCCTCTGGATTGAGGATTTTGTGAGAAAACCTCAGAGATTTTGGATGCACTAAAGAAGGAAATTGACTCTAGCAGTACTAGCCTTAAGAGGCTATTGAGGATTGGTGAAAGGTCACCAGGAAAAAGATTTCCTCGAAGGCATGAGTCTGCCTAGCCAACTTCTGTTGAGTTGATCGATGGAAACTATCATCCTGAGATTGCTTGAAAGCAAGAGTTGTTTGGATCCTAATATTGTTGCAAGGATCATAGGATGACCAGCCAGTATGAGACAGAGTTCCCAAGATCGCTTAGACATATGGTAAGGGTAGTCGAGGACCCTTGAATAAGATGCGTAAGTCCTTGAGTGGATTGGAACTTGAGAACCTTATGGCTGGATGTTATTCTTGATTTTGAGGAATGGTGATAGGACTCAGTTAAGGAAGAGAATGATCAAAAGATTTGTGAGTAAGAGAACTCCTGCTCACGGATTACAAGCAAAGAAAATTCATTATGAATATGGAGCGTGCCTATGGAAAATGGTTGATTACTTGGGCGAAGGCCCATAGTGGAAAGTGAGTAGTAAGTCTTTTCTGTTGTGAATAAGGTTGAAGAAGAATCGGCATGCTAGATTGCCTGAAGTTAATGATTTCCTGGGATCGGTTGATTGGATTGAAATCATGAGAAATACAGTCATGAGTTGTTGTTCCCTAAAGAATAGGGCATTGCTCTTAAAGGATGATTGGAATCATGAGAAATAAAATCATGAGTTGTTATTCCCTAAGAAATAGGGCATTGATCTTAAAGGGCGATTGGACCATGAAATGGTCACTGACGAAGGGAAAAGTGATCGAACTTGATAGCCTTGACTGGTTATGATTCCAATGAATGATTTAGTAAGCGAAAAGAGCGCTAAGAGAATACCCGCAAAGCGATTTGAGGAAATCGAATTGACCATTCGACAAGTAAACTGGTGAAGACTCAAGGACGAACATATATGGTCACTGGAGGTGATTGAGTTGTGGAAAAGAGAATGTGAAAGCATGGTGGCATTTGAATCCTGGAGTAAAGGTGTCGTCGTTGGCGCAGACTCCAAGGTTGTTGTCCTATGGAATGGAAAGGACAAGGTGAATTGGAAGCGAGGAAATGCCACGGAGTTGTGTAGTTTCTTCCTTAAAGTAAGAGACCCTTTTGTAAAAGGAAGAAAAGTTCTAAATTATTTTAGTATGATGAAGGGGCGTCTATACCGAAAAAGAAGACGCGGAACTTGAGCGACTCATGAAAGTGAAATCGGAGAGACAGTCTTGAAGACAATATCGAATTCTAGGATAATATTGACGTGCAGTGGAACAAACAGAATTGGATAAGGTCACCTTAGCGAGTATGGAACTCAGAGGCTAAAGCACTAATGCGTCTCGAGGAGAAAAGTGACGAGGATAAACGAAATGGCATGTGGTCCTAGAGGAGATCCATGACGATAGAGAGTTAAGGTTTGAGCTTAAGAGAGAAGTGCAGATATAGTTGAAAAGATTCGACACTTAATAGAAAGAAGTTGATAATAGTCGAATAAAGTGTTCAAAGAATGATTGAGTGGGTCGTTACCATCTCGAGAGGCGATGGTTGAACTCATGTAAAGAGCCATGAAAAACAAGAACAGTTTTTAGAGAGTGTTATATGGGCTCTAGGGAAATGTTTATTGCATGCTAAATGTGAAGAGCGTAAGTTGTGAACATGATGAAGTAGGATTCACACATTGGAATAAGTGATGAATCCTTTGACGATTGGAATGAGTGATGAATCGACTGTAGTCAATACGAGTTGCGGGGAGTTGAGATTTACTAGGATTGATGAATTGTTAAATACGGATCATTGAAAGATTTCCCACAAGAGTTGTTCCATTAATAAAATGGATTAAGAGCCAGATGTAACGCGAGTGGGCGGATGAAAATGAAAGGAGTTTTCAAGGACTCGAACTGAGCTAATGATTGTGTGGTTTATGGCTAGTCAAGTTGGAAATTGAAAAGCTTGTGAAGGTCGTAGTGACACGACGCACAATGAAACTCGAGCCATAATAAGACAATGAGAAATTGATATGGTTTGTACGTTGTAACGATAATGCCATATGAATTGGCATGCTTAGAGCATGATTGGAGTTGGTTTGTGAATATTCTCGCAACAAAGTTTGAAATGAAAAATCTTGCTTAGGTGGAAGAAGATTTCAAGTCTATATCTGCTCCAAAAGATATCAAGCAGTAATTTTCTGAGAGGAATTGAGCGAGAGGCAACGTAGATGTATAGAGTTGTTTGTGGATGTGAGATCGTTGCTTAGATAAAAAAAAAAAGACCTCAAAATTATGGGAATTATAAAATGTTGAGAGCATGGAATGTCTGAAAGGAATTGGTGAAAAGGCGCATGGAACAAAGAGACCGCCCAAATGTTGATATAGCAATATTCATACAGATAAGGAAGGGTGAATCATTTAGCGGATGCCTACAGTTGGGAATTGAGCACGGTTTAATTGGCGATGAGGGGACAGATCTTCCCTCGAGAAATAAGAAATTCAACTCCTAAATGGAAAGTTCGTTAACGGACTAGTGTGATGGCTATTAAAAATATCTAGCCTGAGAGCCGGAAGGAAATTGAGGTGTTACTACAATCGAACGTTGATATCGGATAGATTATAGGAATGGATGGAACCTTTAAGGCCTATGAACGGAAGTACGAGTCCAGTATTGAGTGGAACTTAGGGAGAAGGCCTCATCGAGATTCAAAGGGAGAATTATGGAGCCCTTTGAGACGGCACAAAGGTGTGCCAGACTCGCATCAATGCTATCGATGAATGAACTAAAAGTGAGATTAGTCTAACACGAAGTCAAGCATTAGGTATGCTAATAAGGAAAGGGGCATGATATTGAAAGTTGAAGGATCACTTTGATCCAAGGGAATTGTCGGATGGAGTCAAGAATGGATTGCTATGGAAGTAGCCATATAACTGTTTAAGGAGTCGAGAGGATCATAACCCGGTTTGGATAATGGAGGGCAAATTGATAAAGCCCTGAAATCTTTGTTGACGTAAGAGAAGGTTCGAAAGGAGTGATACACCTAATGGTGTGGATAGAAAGAGTACATACTAGCAAGAGCTTGGTAAGGATGGTTATGGATAAATGAAAGAGTTAGAGTAAATGCTCGAGAAAGAGCTGCTGGCCAATGATTGAATGCCAAAAAAGAATGGAGAGAAGCCCATTAGAATGAGGACTATAAGAGACAAGTCCTAGAGAAGGATGGCCTTGAGTTGGAAAGGACGAACGAGATTGTCAAGCCATGGAAAGGATTACCCAAAAGAGTGAGGGTGCGACGAGACACCTACACCCCCAAAGGATTGGATGAATTGGAAGGATTGTAAATTTCGAGGACAAAATTTCTTTAAGGAGGGAAGAGTTGTGACATTCTGATTTTCAGTCAATTTCAGGCTCAATAATAAGAAGTGTGTATCTAGAGATGGATTTCAATCGTATTTCGCTCGAATCTGATCAATTTGAGTAGACTGACCAAAAGGAAAAGGCTAACGCGAGACGAGGTACGTGGACCTGGGGAACTCGGATAGGAAATGGCGCTTTGATCATAAAGATTGTCGAGGGGATATTTAGAGCCAAAAAAAGGTCGATCTAAGAACGATTAAGAGATGCCTTGCGAGTGTCATACGATTGGAGCGCGGGTGATGCCGCTTAACCAACGTATGATTTGTAAAATTTTCCTAAATCGAACGGTGAAGATCGAGACCTTAGGAGTTAGTGATAGACCCTCATAATTACATGACAACCAAAGCCCCCACAAATTGGCGAGCCCTAAGCATGATATGAATCACGGGGTCGATACGGGTAAAGTCTGCGAAAGCCGCCCATCGATTCGGGATAGGTTGGAACCACGTCTGATAGAGAAAACTATCAGAAATGAGCCTTGAAAGATTTGAAATGGAAAATTAAGAATTCCAACGTCATTTGGATTGGTCGTCGCCCTATCGAAGATTTTCGGAACGAGAAAAACGACATTCTGAACGTCGGGGGTAAAATGACCGTTTTGCCCCTCAAACTTAGAACTTTATTTTTATAATTGAAGAAGGGTAAAATGGGCATTACACCCTCCTATGGCTGCCAAACACAAGGAAGAGAGAGTAGCCATTAGATCTTCATGGAAACTAGCAATGCCAAGTGTCAAAGATCCAACCAAGGATAGTTATGTCACCTTTTTCCCACCTACCAATCAAAGCCTTTGACCAAGCTTGGAGTATATCAATTTCTCTCTCTTATCCTCTACAAAATTTTAACCAGACCACCCCAAGAGAGAGAGAGAACACCAGAACACTTCATCTTCTTCCTTCTTCATCCTACACCAGCGACAAATTCTAGAGCTTTTGTTCGCCAGCCACCACAGTCAATTTCGGCCACCATCTGCTATCGGCCGACCACCACAACAAAGCTCCATGTCTTGTCGACATCCTCCAACAAAAATCGGAGCATTTGGAGCAGCGAGGAGCCCGGAGCAAGGATTCTCCCCAGAGTCGACGGAAATTGACTCAATCTAAGGTAGGTCCGGTTTCTGACCTGTTTATTAGTCGAAATCTTGGATTTTTGAGCTCAAATTTCGTGGAGGCTTAGTAAACTTGTAGATGAATCTGTGGTAGAAAGTTGAGATGGATTTGATTAAGTTTTGACCACGAACCGGCCTTGTTAATCTTTCCTAGAAAAATGCCAGATTCTGTGCTTGGAGGAACCGGGCACTTTGGATGGTTTTTCGGCGACCAACAGACCTAAAAATCATGGTGAGTCTCTTGGACCCTTAGATAATCATGTTAAGAGATAGATTGATGATCAAAAAAGTTTCATTAGGGATGGCTCATACTATGCCCTAAGATGTTATAGGACGAATGTATGTGACGTTGTCTATGCTTGAGTGATTGCCATGATTGTATGTCATTTGAATTACCTGCATGCCACAGAATTTATGAAATGCGTTTGAATTGGCACTTACCACTGAATGTGTCATTGAATTGAAAGTTAAAGCATAAATCTTAATTGTGGCATGAGCATGGCATGGCCCTGAGGCGTGTATGACACGGGATGGGAGGTTGAAACCCTGATGCGACGAGGTCGCAAGGTGAAGTATGATTAGATGACGCCCTGATGTGAAGAAGTCGTGGGATTGAGATAGCCACAATCCTGATGCGATCTAATCGCGGGACAGAGTATGAGCTCATAAACCTTGCCTGGAGATGGATCGAGACCTGATGCGTTTACGCGGACCGAGCCTGATGCGATCTAATCGCGGGTAGAGGTTGATGGATATGGTGAAGTGACAGGCTGAGTATACCAATGCATTATCATCTGAATGTGACATGAGTTCATTTTTGCATGCCTGTCGTTTATATGTCATTGCTTCATTGAATGGTGCCCTATCTGCCTATAAGTTATGAGTTTGAAAAGATGGAAGATTGGAGGACTGTCTGAGTGGACGGTCAGCCTAACCTAGTGTTAGGACCCACCTTACTGAGATTTATATCTCATCTCAGTGGGGGCTTACATTTTACAGGTTCTAGGGGAAGGTAGTACGAGCTTGCCAAGGATTGGATTGGCATCTAAAGAGATAGTTGATCAATTGCATTAGAATTGATTTGTCTTATGATGATATTGGGTTTGTACTTCCAATTGAAGAATTGAGAATTGATCTTTCAGTAATTGCTTAAAGAGAAAATTTCCAAGTGTGATAGCTGCATATATCCTAAGTCATCGGTATGTTGCTCTATATATATAAAGGCAGGTGGCATCGCTTCTGCACGCATTTGTTTAAAGGAGTTATATGTTATTGGCCATTGGATCCTGGAGCATTAATGAATGAACGGCATGGACAGGGATGTTCGCATGCTCATCGAGTTCGGAGCCCGACAGGAACGCATTAACTCTAATCTTGGGAAGTGAGTTGTAATGGTGGATAATAAGGTGCAGTTCACAAAAAGACAATTATGGATTAAGGACAGAAGGGAATGAGCCCTGAAGATGAGAACTATGGTTAGTAAAAATGACATGGAAACATCATGGGTTACCTGAGGACTTGAGGCAGCGATGGGGCGTCAGTACCCCCACTAGTTAAGGATTGATATGTGACAAATTTCGAGGACGAAATTTCTTTAAGGGGGAAGAATTGTGACATTTCGAATTTCAACCCGGTCGAGACTATTGAATGGAAGGATATCGATCAATGTGTTTCAGTTGTAACTCGCTCGGAGTTGGCCACTCTTGAGTTATGTCACGCCCCGCGCCTCAGGCACGAGCACGCGACTCCCTGCAAGCAAACCAAATATCTCTCGCGGTCCCAAAATCCACCAATAAGTCGAGAGACATGATATACATACTAAGCATGCGGAAGCGATAATGAAATAACTCCCCCGTACAAAAAAATAAGTGGGACCTGGATAGCGCTAATACTGTCATTCATAAATCCAAGTGTTCATACAGGTACATAGATATTAAATCCACTAGCACGAGGGGCAACGGGGAAAGTACACAAAAAGAAAGGGTCCATCATCAACATCCAAAAGAGACGGAGTCAAGGTCGCCACCAAAGGATCGACTGATAAGCTAGGAGCTCCTAAGACGAGCTGCTGGAGTCCTCGGTGTCCTCTACGTCCTCCGCGGGCTCATACTCCGAAAAAGTCTCAAAACGAACCTCTATAGTATCCTCAGAGGTCTTCTCAGTAGATGGATCCATGAGATCTTCCTCGGTCGCCTCGACCACAATGACCTCCTCTTCTATGTTCTCGATGGTTAGGGTCCTCTCCGGTCCATTCCTCGAACCGACAACGGACCCCTCAGCCTAGTCTAAATCTATGGTGGGGTGGCACCAACTAGGGACAACTCCCTAGGGTACCTCATTGAGCTTCAGCAGCCCGGTAGACACGTCCCCAACTTTCCTAAATCAGGCCTCATATCGGTGAGGCTTCCAACTAGTACTACCCTCGTCAACCCAAATCACAGTACACTTCCTTACATAAATAATCCCTTGCCCGTCAGGGAACTTATCAAAATAGGTAGACATCTCCTTCGGGTCTCCAAAACGAATGGGCCACATCGTAAAGGCCTAGGATCTGTAAAAATAAGGGTCTCCAACGGAATGAGATTCACATCTCAGTAAGGTGAGTCCTAACCTTAGGTTAGGCCAACCGTCCGCTCAGGCAGTCACATACCCTAATAATTCAAACCCATAACCATATAAGGCAATACAAATGTAGACAACACACTCGAGTGACAGGCATGCAATTATGGTATCATAAAACACTCAGATGATCATGCACAACTCATCCCGCCACATCTCCACAATCATCTTCTCCTGCCTGCCCCATTCTCATGCCCGCGATTAGATCGCATCAGGCTCGATCCGCGAAAACACATCAGACCGTCATTAACAACCTGCGTAAACGCATCAGGTTTCAATGATACTCTAGGCCAGTGTCAACACCTCATATCTCCGTCCCGCGTAAACGCATCAAGACCTTGGCCATCACAACCCTGCGATTAAATCGCATCAAGGCGCCGCACAACTTCTACCCGCGCCTCAGGATATTCATTCTACCACCCCGCGTCTCATACGCATCAGGGTTCCGCCATGTCACACTCATGCCATGATTTTCAATTCATTTCACTTACATAACAACAGGTGCAATTCAAGCATAATTCATATGCTCATGGCATGCAAGACAATCAAAGTGACACTCAGACATGGCAGATAATTCAAGCACAAGCATTAGCACGCATTAATCCAATATACTATCTTAGGGCATACCAAGAACAATCCTCTTGGAAATCTCTCACAAGTCAGTCAAATTAACGCCCGACTCGATCAATTGAGTCCAATCTTCCTATCTTAAGTTTAGGATTCCCTTACTTTGAATTTGATATCACAAATTTCTCCTTGCAAATGTCCCAAGGGTTCGGTCAAATATCCCAAGGATCCAATCCACCACATAACCTATGGAATTTCAACCAATTCGTCAATTTTCCTTTGTCCAATTTACCAATCCACGAACCACAAACCTCCATAACTCAATCCTCATCATCCTAGCATGTCTTAATTACCAATTTGAGACTCAAAATCAACAACCCTTAGCCCCCACAGATTCGATGTTACACAGAACCGAACCGGTTATTCTCGATTCTGTGCAAACCGAGCATGTCCAGTCCTAAATCAATTCTCAATCCATCATTTAATCACTAGCCTACTTGTTAACATGTCTATCTAAGGGTCTAAGAGCCTCACCGAGAGTTTGAGGTACCGTCGTCGCCGGAATCCCTTCGAAAGTCGCCGAATCCTTCAAGGCAGTAAACCGACAGATTCTGTCTAAGGTTCACAAGACCCATTTAGGGTTAAAAATTCATCAAATCAAGCCTAAATTTTTACCACAAATTGATAGACAAGTCCCCTAGATCTCCACAAAATTTGGTCACAAGACTCTAACATTTCAATGTCTTAAGGGGTCAGGCACTCGGCCTACCTCAGTTTGAGTCAGTTTCCGTCGGCTTCCGAGAAAATGCTTGGTCGGAACTCCTCGATGGTCCAATCAATGCACTTCCACTTCAAGGAGGTCAGCAAGAGGTGGAGCTAGGCGTGGGTGGTTGGTCGGAGTCCAGGCGATGGCCGGAGGGGATCGTCGGAACGGCCGAACGGGCGGCGCAGGTTCGGTCGAGCGGCAGCAGAGAAGAGAGAAAGAAGAAGATGAAGTCTCGGTGGTTTGAGGGGTGTATGGCCGACCAAGGAGAGAGAAAAGAGACTATATTCAACTCTCAAGTCAAAGGGAAGAATGATAGGCGGGCAATAGTGGACAAGACCACTCTTTAGTCCATCCATTGACACATGTCCTAGTGTCATTCAAGAGTGATCCAATGGCCACAATTCCTCCAAAATTTTGGTGGCCTTGGGGGATGTATAAAGACCAAGATGCCCTTCCTCCATTGCATAAGCAAGGCCAAAGCTTAAGGGGCAAAATGGTAATTTCACCATCGACGTTTGGAACGCCGTTTTTCTCAATCTAATAATCTTCGACATGGCGACGACCAATCCAAACATGACGTTGGAATTATTGATTCTCCATTTTCAATTTTCAAGACTCGTTTCTGATTGTTTTCTCTATCAAACCTGGTTCCAACCTATCCCAAACCGACGGGCGGCTTTTGCAGACTTTACGTGTATCGACCCTGTGATTAATATCACATTTAGGGCTCGTCAATTCGTGGCGACTTTGGTTGTCATGTAATTGTGAGGGTCTATCACTAGTCTCAATGGCCTCGATCGTCACTGTTCAATTTAGGAAAATTTTATAAATTATACATTGATTAAGCGGCATCACCCGCGCTCCAATCCTATAACACTAGCAAGGCATTCTTTAATCGTTCTTAGATCGGCCTTTTGTGGTTCTAAATGTCCCCTCGACAATCCTTATGGTCAAAGCGTCATTTCCTATTCGAGTTTCCTAGGTCCACGTACCTTGTCTCGTGTTAGCCTTCCTTTTTGGTCAGCCTATTTGAATTGATCAGATTTGAGCGAGATATGACTAAAATACATCGCTAGATATACTTCTCATTAATGAGTCTGAAAATGACTAGAAAATCAGAATGTCACAACTCTTCCCCCTTACAAAAATTTTGTCCCCGAAATTTACATCAAACTCAATTACTCAAATAAATGGGAGCGTTGTCGCCTCATCGTCTCTTCGTTTTCTCACATGGCACCTTCATTTCCATGGTGCTCCCACAACACCTTGACCAATGGAATCTTCTTACTCCTGAGGATTTGCTCCTTCAGGTCCTTGATCCTTACCGGCCTCTCCACGTAAGACATCCGGTCGTCCACTTCTATAGTATCGTAGTCCAGTACATGTGTCGGGTCTGGTTCATATTTCCGCAACATTGACACATGGAAGACATTGTGCACTGGGATAGATTAGGCGGCAAGGCAAGCTTGTAGTCCAAGGTTCCAATCCGCTCTAGTATCTCAAATGGGCCTACATACCTTGGGCTCAACTTCCCCTTCTTTCCAAATCGCGATAATCCTCTCATTGGTGACACTTTGAGGAAGACATGGTCGCCTACTTGAAACTCCAAAAGCTTACGCCGCTTATCTGCATAACTCTTCTGACGACTCTGAGCCATCTTCAGTCTATCCCGAATTATTTTCACTGCTTCCATCTATTGCTCTACCAATTTTGGGCTTGTGATACTTCTTTCTCCAACCTCATCCCAGCAAATTAGGGTTCTGCAAGCCCTACCATAGAGTCCTTCAAATGGTGCTATCTGGATACTCTGATGGTAGCTATTATTATAAGCAAACTCTACCAAATGTAGTTGATCTTCCCATCCACCTTTAAAATCAATGACGCATGCTCGCAGCATGTCCTCAAGTGTCTAAATAGTATTTTTTGATTGTCCGTCCGTCTGTGGATGGTACGCCGTACTAAACTGCAGTCGGGTTCCCATGGCTTCTTGAAGGCTGTTCCAAAAATTCACCGTGAATTTGGGATCTCTATCCGAGGCAATCGTCATAGACACTCCATGCAGCCTCACTATCTGCCTCATGTATAACTCGGTATATCTATCCATTGCGAAATCCTTTCGCACGGGAATGAAGTGGGAGGACTTGGTTAATCTGTCCACGACTACCCATATAGAGTCGTGACCTCTCTGCTCCTCGGGAGTCCCATCACAAAATCTATAGCTATATGCTCCCACTTCCATTCAGGAATTTTCAGTGGCTGTAATAATCTTCCAAGCTTACAGTGTTGCGCTTTCACTTGCTGACATAGCAAACACTTAGCCACATATCTCACCACATCCACCTTTATTCCGTTCCACCAATAATGTTGTCACAAGTTCTAATACATTTTCGTACTTCCAGGGTGGATACTATAATTGCTCCTATGAGCCTCTGACAAAATCCTTTTCCGGAGCCCTTCATCTTTTGGTACACATAAACGTCCTCGGAACTTCGGGATTCCGTCCTCTAACACCTGAAACTCTGGCTTTCTCTTTGTCGCGTCCATCTCCAGAATTTTTTGAATTTTCGGGTCCGTAGACTGTGAGGTCTTTATCCCTTCATGGACCTCAGGTTCTACCCTCAATGCAGCCATTAAGCTGGACAACTGGCATACTTCCAGTATGAACTCAGAATCTCTCAAGTCCTCAATCATCGACCAACCCTTTACTAGCAGACAGGCGATGCTCGACTTCTGACTCAGTGCATTTCAGACTCTATTTGCCTTTCCAGGGTAATACAGTATATCACAATCATAATCCTTGAGCAGCTCCATCCACCGACGCTGCCTCATATTCAGCTCTTTTTGAGAAAACAGGTATTTTAAGCTTTGGTGGTCGATATAAATCTGGAACTTTTCACCACACAGGTAATGTCTCCAGATCTTCAGGGCAAATATGATCGCTGCTAACTCCAGATCATGAGTTGGGTAGTTCATCTCATGTGGTCTCAACTGTCGGGATGCGTAGCTCATTACTCTTCCATGCTGCATTAATACACAGCCTAGTCCTTTCAGCGAGGCATCGCTGTAAATCTCATAGCCTCCCGGTCCTGATGGAATTGTCAACACTAGTGTGGTCGTTAACCGATGCTTAAGTTCTTGGAAGCTCCTTTCACACTTGTATGTCCATTCAAACCTTGTTTCCTTCTTTGTCAACCTCGTCAATGAGATGGCTATGGATGAAAACTTCTCTACAAATCGTCTGTAATACCCTGCTAATCCCAAGAAACTTCTAACTTCAGTGACCGTAGTAGGCCTAGGCCAATTCGTTACCACTTCAATCTTTGTAGGATCCACCACAATCCTTTCTCCAGACACCACATAACCAAGAAATGCTACCCTGCTCAGCCAGAACTCGCATTTACTCAACTTCGCGTAGAGAGAGTGTTCCCTCAAAGTCTGTAGAATAATCCTCAAGTGCTCTTCATGTTCCGCGTCACTCCTCGAGTAAATCAAGATATCGTCAATAAAGACTATGATGAATCTATCCAGGAATTCCTTAAATACTCCATGCATCAGGTCCATAAAGGCAGCTGGAGCATTGGTTAATCCAAACGGCATCACCGTAAACTCATAATGACCATACCTCGTCCTAAAACCAGTCTTAGGTATGTCTTCCTTCTTAATCCTCAACTGGTGATACCCTGTCCTTAAGTTAATCTTTGAAAATGCTGCTGCTCTTTGCAACTGATCAAATAGGTCATCGATTCTCGGCAGTGGGTATTTATTCTTCACTGTTACCTGGTTCAACTGCCTATAGTCGATGCATAGACACAAAGACCCATCCTTCTTCCTTACGAACAACACCAGTGCTCCCCACAGTGAAGCACTCGGTCGGATAAATCCTTTGTCCAGCAGTTCCTGCATCTGCACCTTTAACTCTTTCAGTTCCAATAGGGACATCTTATAAGGTGCCTTCGAGATCGGCTCCGTTTCAGGAGCTAACTCTATCACGAATTCTATCTCTCGCTCCGGTGGCAATCCTGGCAACTCTTGGGGAAAGACGTCAGGAAATTCACGTACTACCGGGATACTCTCTAACTTTGGCTTTTCGGCAATTGTCTCCATTATCGCTACTAAGTATGCCAGACACCTTTCAAACATCAACTTTTTCACTTCGAGGGATGAGACTAAGAGAATCGAGACTCCTCCTCGACTGCCCACCAATTCAAAGCTAGGGCGGCCTCTCGGATAAAACCGGATTATTTTGCTACCACAATCTACTACTACCCCTTGTTTGCCCAACCAATCCATCCCTATGATCACATCAAAATCATACATGGGCAATACAGCTAGATTAATACTCTCCTTACTTCCTCCAATCGTGATTTCACAACCAGCACAGCCCAAAGAAACTAATATATTATCCTTTAACGGAGTGGCAACATGCAGAATTATACTCAACGATTTCAACTTGATACTCACCAAATCAGCAAACTGTGCAGACACAAATGAATGCTTGGCACCAGGGTCATATAATGCGTATGCAGCTTGGTTGCATAAATAAACTGCACCTATGACCACACCCGGCGCTTCCTCCGCCTCTCTACGGGCTATTGCATATACCCTTCCCTATGCCGGTGGTCGATTCTGCTCGATCTGGAGGATGGCAATCGATGGTCCAACCTGCGGTCTCTACCTTTGAGGTCGATTTGTCGGAGCTTGGTTCGGGCACGTCTTCATCTGGTGGCCTAGTTAACCACACTTAAAACAAGCCCCGGTCCTTACAAGGCATGGCCCATTTCCATGCCTTCTGCCACAAAGGTGGCAGTTCCAATTAGTGGGGTTTGGCGGCTTCATAATATTTTTCCTCATGAGAGGAACAAAACGCCTGTTGTTCATCATCGGTCTCTTGTCCATTTAGCGATTGTCTCTAAATGATGTAAAGCGTGATCTAGTTACGGTATTCCTCTCTTTCAAGTCCCTTTCAATCATTTGGCCCCGTTCATAGATCTCCTTATTGGTTCTCAAATTCAAGGCAATCATCTAACTACGGAGCTCAGGCCTCAATCCATCCCTAAATCTCCTTTCTTTCTCCTGAGGATCCTCTACAGATCGAGGTGCGTACCTTAATAGTCTGGAGAACTCGACCTCATACTGGTCTACTGTCAGCTAGTTCTGGCGCACTTGTAAAAATTCCACCTGCTTCCATTTCCTGGCCGTCTCCGAGAAATACTTGTCATTGAACGCCGTCTTAAACGTTTCCCAGGTCATGGCTGCTCCTTCAGGGAAAACACCATTCTTGGTGGCAGCCCACTAGTCGTTTGCAGTATCCTCCAGCTGGTATACTGCCAATAGTACTTTTTCCTCATCTGTGCACCTCAGCACTCCAAAAGCTTTCTCCAGCTTCTCAATCCACCTGGGTGCTAGCTCTGGATCTCCAGTCCCATCGACTTGTGTCAGCTTCATCTTTATGAACTGCTCGACTAGTTGGCCCATCTGTCTGGCCTTAACGATTTCCTCTTGGGCATTCACCGCCTCATTGCCCTGGTTAAGTTCACCCTAGCTTCTGTTACCACCGTTGTTGGTGTTAACGGCAACTATGGCAGCTCCTATTACCTAGGCTATAGCAGCATCCCGATCCTGGGTCTGCCTGTCAATAAGGTCACCAATTCTCTCTAGTGCCCTCAGCACACCGTCCATCCTTGGATCCTCAATTACAGGCGGCCTCAAGCTAGAGGCTCCGCCTCTTGATCTTCCAGATCTCCTGGATGGGTTACTCATTATTATCTCTCTCTACTGAACCTGGTCTACCACAAGTTCAGCAAGGAGTTAGTAACTCACTCAATCATCCAAGTCCAGGGCTACCATCTATACCTTAACAAAAACAGCTACGACCCAACAGTCCTTTCACACAATAACTTCTACAGACATTTCAACAAATAACTCATGGTCATTCCTCAGTTCCGTTTACTTCAACGGTTCGCTAAAACCAATTATACTCATTCATTCAATAGGCCAAAGTCTAGAAATGATTCCCAACACCAAGCAGAGAACTTAATTCTCATGCAACACTATAACTCTGCCAAGGCCAAATGCCATCCATAAGTATCAAGTTACAAGATATGCACCCATGTCTTACCTTAACTAGTCTCTTAAGGTCTCGCTATCCGTCCAAGTCCCAACTTAATCCTCCTTATTACTCTAATCCTCAACCAACTTTGGATCGAGCTGACCTTGCTCTGATACCAAGCAAACGGGGATGTCACGCCCTGCGCCTCAGGCACGAGCACACAACTCCCTGCAAGCAAACCAAATATCTCTCGCGGTCCCAAGATCCACCAATAAGTCGAGAGACATGATATACATACTAAGCATGCGGAAGCGATAATGAAATAACTCTCCCGTACAAAAATATAAGTGGGACCTGGATAGCGCCAATTTTGTCATACATAAATCCAAATGTTCATACAGGTACATAGATACTAAATCCGCTAGCACGAGGGGTGACGGGGTAAGTACACAAAAAGAAAGGGTCCACCATTAACATCCAAAAGAAACGGAGTCAGGGTCGCCACCAAAGGATCGACTGATAAGCTGGGAGCTCCTAAGACGAGCTGCTGGAGTCCTCGATGTCTCTGCGTCCTCCGCGGGCTCATACTCCGAAAAGGTATCAGAGCGAACCTCTATAGTATCCTCAGCGGTCTCCTCAGCAGATGGCTCCATGAGATCCTTCTCGATCGCCTCGACCACAATGACCTCCTCCTCCGTGTTCTCTATGGTCGGGGTCCTCTCCTATCCATTCCTCGAATCGACAACGGACCCCTCAACCTGGTCTAAATCTCTGGTGGGGTGGCACCAACTGGGACAACTCCCTAGGGTACCTCACTGAGCTTCAGCGGCCCGGTAGACACGTCCCCGACTTTCTTGAGCTAGGCCTCATACCAATAAGGCTTCCAACTAGTACTACCATCGTCTATCCAAACCACAGTACACTTCCTTACATAAATAGTCCCATGCCCGTCAGGGAACTCATCAAAATAGGTAGACATCTCCTTCGGGTCTCCAAAACGAATGGACCACATTGTCAAGGCCCAGGATCTATAAAAATAAGGGTCCCCAATGGGTGAAATTCACATCTCAGTAAGGTGGGTCCTAACCTTAGGCTAGGCTGACCATCCGCTCAGGCAGTCACATACCCTAATAATTCAAACTCATAACCATATAAGGCAATACAAATGTAGACAACACATTCGAGTGATAGGCATGCAATTATGGTATCATAAAACACTCAAATGATCATGCACAACTCATCCCGCCACATCTCCACAATCATCTTTTCCTACCTACCTCATTCTCATGCAAGCAATTAGATCGCATCAGGCTCGATCCGCGTAAACGTATCAGACCACCATTAACAACCCGCGCAAACGTATCAGGTTTCAATGATACTCCAGGCCAGTGTCAACACCTCATATCTCCATCCCGCGTAAACGCATAAGAACCTTAGCCATCTCAACCCCGCGATTAGATCGTATCAGGGCGTCACACAACTTCGACCCCGAGCCTCAACGCCTCAAGGTACTCATTCCACCACCCCGCGTCTCATACGCATCAGGATTCCGCCATGTCACACTCATACCATGATTTTCAATTCATTTCACTTACATAACAACAGGTGCAATTCAAGCACAATTCATATGCTCATGGCATGCAAGACAATCAAAGTGACACTCAGACATGACAGATAATTTAAGCACAAACATTAGCACGCATTAATACCATATACTATCTTAGGGCATACCAAGAACAATCCTCTTGGAAATCTCTCACAAGTCAATCAAATTAACGCCCGACATACCCAATTGAGTCCAATCTTCCTATCCTAAGTTTAGGATTCCCTTACCTTGAATTTGATATCACAAATTTCTCCTTGCAAATGCCCCAAGGGTTCGGCCAAATATCCAAGGATCCAAACCACCGCACAACCTATGGAATTTCAACCAATTCGTCAATTTTCCTTTGTCCAATTTACCAATCCACGAATCACAAACCTCCATAACTCAATCATCATCATCATCCTAGCATGTCTTAATCACCAATTTGAGACTCAAAATCAACAACCCTCAGCCCCCACAGATTCGGTCTTGCACAAAATCGAATCGGTTATTCTCGGTTCTGTGCAAATCGAGCATGTCCAGCCCTAAATCAACTCCCAATCCATCATTTAATCACTGGCCTACTTGTTAACATGTCTATCTAAGGGTCCAAAAGCCTCACCGAGAGTTTGAGGTCACGTCGCCGCCAAAATCCCTTCGAAAGTCGCCGAATCCTTCAAGGCAGTAAACCGGCAGATTTTGTCCAAGGTTCACAAGACCCATTTGGGTCAAAAATTCATCAAATCAAGCCCAACTTTTTACCACAGATTTATATACAAGTCCCCTAGACCTCCACAAAATTTAGTCACAAGACTCTAACATTTCGATGTCCTTAGGAACTCGGCCTACCTCAGTTTGAGTCAGTTTCCATCGACTTCCGGGAAAATACTTGGCCGGAGCTCCTCTGTGGTCCAATGGACGCGCTTCCACTTCAAGGAGGTCAGCAAGAGGTGGGGATAGGCGTGGGTGATCGATCGGAGTCCAGGCGGTGGCCGAAGGGGCTCGTCGGAACGGCCGAACTGGCAACGCAGGTTCGATCGGGTGGCAGCAGAGATGAGAGAAAGAAGATGAAGTCTCGGTGGTTTGAGGGGTGTATGGTCGGCCAAGGAGAGAGAAAATAGACTATATTCAACTCTCAATTCAAAGGGAAGAATGGTAGGTGGGCAATAGTAGACAAGACCACTCTTTAGTCCATCCATTGACACATGTCCTAGTGTCATTCAAGAGTGATCCAATGGCCACAATTCCTCCAAAATTTCGATGGCCTTGGGGGTTGTATAAAGACCAAGATGCCCTTCCTCCATTGCATAAGCAAGGCAAAGCTTGAGGGGCAAAAATGGTAATTTCACCCCCGACGTTTGGAACGTCGTTTTTCTCAATCCAATAATCTTTGACATGGCGACGGTCAATCCAAACATGACGTTGGAATTCTTGATTCTCCATTTTTAATTTTCAAGACTCGTTTCTGATTATTTTCTCTATCAAACGTGGTTCTAGCCTATTCCGAACCAACTGGCAGCTTTTGTAGACTTTACGCGTATCGACCCTGTGATTCATATCACATTTAGGGCTAGTCAATTCGTGGCGACTTTAGTTGTCATGTAATTGTGAGGGTCTATCACTAGTCCCAATGGCCTCAATTATCACTGTTCGATTTAGGAAAATTTTACAAATTATACATTGGTTAAGCGGTATCACCCGCGCTCCAATCATATAACACTAGCAAGGCATTCCTTAATCATTCTTAGATCGGCCTTTTGTGGTTCTAAATGTCCCCTCGACAATTCATATGGTCAAAGCGTCATTTTCTATTCGAGTTTCCTAGGTCCACGTACCTTGTCTCGCGTTAGCCTTTCTCTTTTGGTCAGCCTACTCGAATTGATCAGATTCGAGCGAGATATGACTAAAATACATCGCTAGATATACTTCTCATTAATGAGTCTGAAAATGACTGGGAAATCAGAATGTCACAAGTTAACTGACCAAAAGGAAAAGACTGTCGCGGAGTTGGGTACGTGTACCTAGTGAATTCGAATGAGAAATGACACTTTGACCATAAGAATTATCGAGAGAATATCTTGGGCTGGCAGAGATCGATCTAAGGACGATCATGGAGTGTTTTGCTAGCGTTATACGTTGAGACGCGGGTGATTCCGCTTAACCAATGTGTAATTTGCGAGAATTTCCTAAATCGGATTCCGAGGATCAAGATCAAAGGAACGAACGATAAACCCTCATAATTACATGACAATCAAAGTCTCCACAGCTTAAAAGAAATCCCAAGGTCGATACGCGTAGCGCCTGCAAGAGTCGCCCGTCAGTTTAAGATAAATTAGAATTACAGTCGACGAGAGTTCGACATAAAATTGGACCTCAAGATTGGATATTGGACATTGAGGAATTCAAATATTTGAATTGAAAAGAACGTCGCCTCATCGAGAGTGGTTTATATTGGAAAAATGAAATTTCGGATGAAAAGTGCAAATTACCATTTTACCCCTTGACCATTTTCCTTGCCTTAAGAAATCAAGAAGGTCAAAATGGCCATTCCCTCTACTCTTTATGGCTGCCAAAAACTCATATACAAGAGTCAAAGATGAGTCAAAGCTTGGCAACGGAGACCTCAAGCATTTATTATCCTCACCTAATCCTATCTTGTCAAATTAACTCAAATTATTTATGTGAGACAACTTTTGGAAGCCTCTTCAGCCGTGACCTCCTCCCCTTCACTTTTTCTCTCTTCATTTCCTTCTTCCTCTCTCTCGGCCAAGAAGGGCTTCTTGTTGATAGGAAAAAATATCTTCATTGTTCCGGCCATAACTTGGTCGTTCGATATTAGATTGAGGTAAAACTACCGCCATCTTAAATCTTATCATCTTGTCATTATAGAAAGGTATTATGAGCTTAATTTGGCCCATCCTTTTGTCCCATAGGCCTGTTTTAGTGAGCAAAGGTCAGGATGGAGGTTGATTCTGACCAGTTTTGGGGAAAGATCTATTTCGAGGGCTTTCGAACTTCAAATGGCTTCTAATTTTCGATGAGATCTTCATAACATCTAGTACTAAGGTTGAATGATTTGCGACTGCAAGTTTGATGGTGTTAAAATAGGTTTTTATGACTAATTATGAGTGATCAAAAATGGGCAGAAAACTGACCGCCGACCATCAAAGAGGTACTTAACTGTTCAGGGGTCTTTGGAGTGTGGTTTCGCTTCAAATCTCTTGGTGAGCCTTCTAAACATATAAATTAAGGTCTTAGTATGTTTATTGAGTAAAGAATAAGGCTTGGGATTGAAGTATGGCTTGATTGAGCGGTTAGAACCCAAAATCGATTTTGTTTTGAGGACGAACTATTGCTGGCCGGTTCTGTTTAGGGTTGATAAAGGAGTAATTGCATTTCAATTGGACTTATGATACCCTATATGATGTGATGTGAGGTGTCAATGAGAAGTGTAAGAAGTGGATTGAGATTTAGATGTGATTTTTGGTCAAAATGGATGCGTAAACCTCTAAATTGAGTTTGGTCTTGTGAATGCCGTGTGAACAGAACCCATTGAGGATTTGTGGAAGTGTTATTATACATTCATTTGATTAATAAGGTGGCATGAATTGCCTGTGGTATGACTAAGGAATGCTTGAGTTAATGAAAATGAGTATTCCATGGTTTATTGATTCAAGATTGGTAAATCTTTCTAGGTTAATGAAGGATTCTTGGAGAGTTTATACTTGTGGCCTTGAGGAAATTCACATTGTGTGACATTGTGATCAAGGTAAGTATTTACTAATCCTTTCTCTGAATACTAGGACATTGCTGGATGAGTGATTGAATGACATGATTGACTGGCAAATTTTTATGAATTGAATCGTACGTGTGTATTGATGGTATTGTGATATTAATGAGAAAGGTGTTGAGGATACCAATTGATCTATGACCTCGGCGGTATCGGAGGGTGGTGAAATTGAATGAGAATGTGAATGTCATTTGGTCTGATGACCCCGGCAGCATGGAATGGCTGTAAGCCTAAAGTATATCATTTAGTCTAATGACCCCGGCGGTATCGGAGGGTGGTGAAATTGAATAAAAATTTCAATGCCATTTGGTCTGATGACCCCGGTGGCATAGAGTGGCTGTAAGCCTGGAGAGTACCGATTGGTCTAATGACCCTAGTGGTACGTGGACATCGTTTGATCTGATGACCCCAGTGATGTCAGGTGGCAGGAGTGCTAGTGGAGTATGTGGGTGGATGAGAAAGTGGTGGTTGTGATGTATGTGGTGCATATGTTTGTATATTGAGAATTTAAAATTGAGTATTATTTTGAATTGATTGTCCATGCCTGGTTATGGATGTTGTTGTCATGTGATGCATGTTGCCATTGCATTGCTTGTTATCTTGTATTTTGGGTGGCATTTGTGTGCGATCTGGTAAGACTGGTATTGAGACATAGGGTTAGATTTCACTTATTGATATTGATATCTCACCCCAGTGGAGGCTTAACTTTTTCAAGTTCCAGGTGAACGAAGCTCGAACTTGCCAAGGATTGGCATTTGAGAAAGTAGTTGACCAAATGTTTTTAAGATGTTGGATGACCTTAAAGATTGTATATTGCTCATGGATTAGCCTTGACCATTAATATGAACTGGGGTGTATTTTATAGATACGTGAGGTGTACTATTTTTAGTCCTAAGTCATGATTGATTTATTTGTGTATGGAGTAGCCTCTTGCTTCCGCATGTGTAAGATAATTAGTTGACGATGATCGAAGGATCCTGGATGGCATAGCTTGATTACGGCCCGGTGGGATGTTCTCGTACTCACCGGGTTCGGGGCGTGACAGGAGGTCTAGTCAGACAACTGCATCTTAGTCATGTGGCTTGTCAGCACTTTGTCCGTCATCTAGGAAATCATGTCGTCAACTCGGCTATTGAGATCATCCATATGCTCCTTGAAGGCGTCATAGATCGCAGCATTGATTTCTACTTTGTCCTCCATTTTCCTTGCGACCGATCTTGTGATGTGTAAAGGATCCGTGATAAGTTACCTTCAAAATGGTAATAAGCAAGATGAGAATCGCGAAGTAAATAGGTGGACCAGACCGTGACATCAATCTAGACTCAGAAGCGGAATAGGTATGGACAAAAGTTGAATCAAGCAATCTTTCAATTTCGCCAGCCTTTACAATACAATTCTTCTTAATTCATACGTTGGCCGAACAATTTTCAAATTTTACAAGCTGATACAGGCACAACGATAAACAAATTTTATATTTGGAGTTCGGACCGATAATAGACGAATTAATACAATTTAATGCATCTTTGGAAAATTTTTGTCGAGAAAACTGTTTCGTTTGATCTTAGTTAAATGAACGAAGGGCCTCCTTAAAGTGTAAATTAAAATCTAGAATTTTGCAAGTTATTATATGAAATATCAACCTACAACTTTCATGTTTTGTGGTTCAACAAGGGAGGTCATTTAAAAATAGTAGTTCGGAAGACAAGATGAGCGCCTGGAAACTACCTAAATTCCAGCTTACATTGTTCTTAATGAAAAATCATCCATAAATGAAAAACGCCATGGGTTATTCTCAAAATTTTACGAATGATAGCTCAAGATGTTCTAAATATTTTCCTTTCAAACATTGGAGTCTAAAAATGACCAGAAGGAACCTAAAAAATCAAAACATGCAAAGTGTTTACCTAGAAACTGTAAGATCCAGAATATCGTACTAATGGAACAATGAATAAAACTTGCAAACAAAGATTCTAACTATCTCAAGCCATGGACAACGCCGGCCTTGAGCTTCTTATACTTCTCATCGTTCTTCTAGGCCTCTTCTTTAACTTTGGCAAGATTCTGTTTGAGGCAAAATGCTTGATATCTTGAACGACCATTCGAAGTATTACCGGAAGTCATTCTTTGGGGATGGCATGCCCCTAGATGTAGCTGACCATGGTATGATATGACTTGGCAATATGCTAGCTTAGTTGGCCGGCACCGCTCCTACATGGCATGAGCAAGGGTGGCGTGCTCCTCAAACCTTTGGTTCTTTAAGCCAAAGTGTATGCGAATCTCCACACTTTTCGGCTTCGGAGGAATCAACTGTATTATGCCATATTGCTGAACAACTCTCACTAGTATTCTGTAATGCCGAAAATTCTCAAAAAAGGGACAGGTGCTTCGTCTCGCCCCTTGATTCTAGCTCCCTCCACTTTGAACCAAAGAGCATTCCATAGGAAAGTCACAGGACTAGGGTTTGCTAACAAGACTAGCACTCGAGAATAGTGATATTCAGGAACATGGTCTTGTTCATTCTTAAACTTCAAATGAGGATGCTCGAGTTTTGAAATTTTCGGTATTTCAAGGTATTTTCCAAATTCAGAAAAGTGGGAAAGGAACCAAACTTGAAGAATTTCAAGCGAAGCTCGAAGTGTTCTGCCTTGATCTGCTTTAAATTTGGTAAGCGAAATGAAGATTTCTGCCAAAATGGCATTAACAAAGTTCTTTCCATTATTCACTTGCCGTGCGAAAAATGCCATCATAGGGTCGATGGAATTTTGTTATGTGGGGAAATGACTAAGCCAAAGAACAACAGGATAAAAACCTTGGCCTTATCATATATGAAGGGAGCTTTTGCAAAACATGTTTCCAAGAATGAAATGGAACAACTTCCCCGGTTTCGTTTCAAAACTTTAGCTACTTCATCTCGATTGACATTCAGTTTTTTAGACAAAACCAAGACTGGATCTTCGCCAATTGGCGGAGTTACTACACCCAAGTCCAGTGACTTTCTAACGAGGACACTATACTCTTCTAGAGTTGGAGTTGGCTTATGCTTACCAAATATGAAAGTAGTAGCCTGTGGGCTCCAAAACTGTGTCAATGCATGGATGAGACCAAATCGTATTCGAATGTGGATCAATGGGAGCATTTGGCCAATGCGAAATCTAACTATCTCTTGGATGTCCTCATGCAGCTCGTTCCACTACCGCTTCAGTTGATCCTTCACCGAAGTTATGACTCGAACCTCCCCTATAATCTACAGCTCGAGACTATGCCTCACCTAAAAACTGTCATAGACTGACACGAAAATATAAGTAAGCAGGAGAAAAAGGGTTGAAGAGAGTACCGCTTTTGGGCATTTGAAATAAATAATCACATAAACATGCGCATGAAATGCGACGTGAGGTTCAATTTCTATCTAACAAGGCTTGATAAAGGTGGAGCCCCAGGGAAACTCGGATTGAGTCACCTTGGCTTGCGATTGAATCAAGATCCCCCATATACATCCAGCTCAACCGAGTATCGACCTACGTCACTGGCAAATCATAGGGGTGATGAATCTTAGCACCGATTTGGAAAAGTTCAGGACTCGAACAGGGAGACTTAGGCCAGATGACGATGGTCTAAGTGTGCCTAATGAGATGTCATCCTAAGCCTAGCCAATCAGGTCCAATGGCGGGTTGTGTGCGCTATATGTGAATGTAAAAGCAGTAAAGACATGCATGACAATTTAATAGCAATCATCGCTTCAAAATAAACCATCACACATTCTCCTTCAGCCTGCAAGAAATGGTTAGCAATCACTCCACCTTTTGTCACTCTAATCTGCAAGAATATTTAACACTTTAATGGTGAGATTCAGCCAATCACGGTATCTTGAAGCAAGTAAATAAAAATATTGAATTTGTTTTTTAAAAAAATCTACTGAAAATACAAAAAAAAACGCCTAAAAACCCATCAAGACAACCTCGAATCGCGAAAATCCTTCGTTAATGACAGCCAAAGACAGTGAGTATTGATCACAAGACCGTTTTCCCTTGGCCCACCAAGTTTGGGCCCATTTTGAGCTCATTACCACTTTTCCGGCGAATTCAAGATAATCAAACAAAAGGTGAAATGACCCAAAAAGGCTTATCCAACCATCAAAAACGGTCACAAACAACTAATCAAAGCATATGACATGGAATCCATGGCCTAAGTCCACACAATTTTTTAATTTTGCCGAAAGCTAGTGGTGAATTAAGGGATTTCGAAAATTAAAGCTTAATTTCTGAAAATTATCTTGAAAATTCAGTTCACCTTTTCTAATTTTTGTGTAAATTAAATTTTAAAGTCCTCAGCGGAGTCGCCAAGCTGTCGCGACCTAAAATAAAAAATTATAGGTTAATGGATTATCGGGTTAATTTAACAACTAACCTAATATGAACTTTCTCAAGCTCTACCAAATCGTAACTTTAATTAATTAGAAATGATTTATAATTTGAAGTCGCCACTAGTCATTTTCAGTAAGTTAATTAGAAACCTAAGTAAAATAGCTGGATAACCATTTTACTTTTATGAACCAGAGATTGTCCTTTCGGTAATTAAAACTAATACCCTTTCGGTACCTTAATTCTATGAGATGTCCTAAATTTGGAAATTCAGATTGAAAGTTCAAGGCTCAAAAGATGGAATTCTTTTTGGGATTTTCGCTTTTTATATGCAATGCATGATTTTCGAAAATCGTGGTGATGCTTGAATACGCGATTTTCGAGGACATGACTGATAAGAGCAAGGCAAACGAATGAGTAGATTTTTTGTCTTATCTTTTGTTTTTTTTTTAATGAGACAATACATGAGATATTTTGAAAATATGGAATGCAATGGATGATATTCCAAAAATCTAGGATGAAATAAAATAAGATATGCCTAAAATATGCTATCCTAATCTACGAGAAACATGTCATATGAGAATATATGCATAGATGTGACTTTGTTTTTAAAATTTGCGGTCAATAAGGATATTTTGAAGATTTTATTATCTCGATTTGCAAGGTTAAAGCTTAATGTGATTCTAAGAGACCATATTTTACTAAAATCTTCAGGAATTTTCAGAATATGGCAGGCCAAATCAAGATAGCAATCAATCACCAATATTCTCAACAAGATAAGAAAAGAATCACGACCATCATCCCCTTTTCAATTTTACCGAAAATTTCAACATTCCAAATTAGAAAATTGGCCTTTTGAAGATAGCAAATCGGACCTAAGCGGCAATAGGTCAGATTGACTAAATAAAGTTTTGTGACAAAAAAATTATGTCTTGACAGTTTGGATCGAACAAGGTCGTGTCTTAAATTTCTTTAAAAAAAAATACACTTCGCTCAATGTTGGCACCAAGAACATGTGAAAATAGCCTTACTTCGAATAGAAATTAGCATGCCAATAATGCTGATATAGCGAGCAAACAACAATTATTCACTCCGAGAACATATTTGAATCAACCTTCAAAAGTGTAAGGGAGTTACCTTAATCCGCGGGATGAAAACGAGGCCGATTGGATGTGAGAACTTCACCTGACAGCAAGAGCGACGACAGTGTAGAATCGACGCGAGCAGGGACGGCGACGGTGCAGAGCAAGGCAACGGCAGTAACTGGAGTAGAGTAGCAGCAGTGGGAGCCAATCTTCGAGCGATTGGCGAGCAGAACAGGAGCTGTAGCAGTACCAAGGGCAGCGGCACATCGACTGGCGATGGTGGCATGGCGTGATTGCGAGCAAAGGCGACGATTTGTGGCGGTGGTAGGTGACTAAGAGAGAAAAAGACGAGAGAATGGGAGAGAATCAGCGAGAGAGAGCGTGAGTGTCTGCAGAGTTATTTTGTCCCCCCTAGTACGTCGAATTAATGAGATGTTTGATGCTCGTGGTGGCCGACCGCCTAACCCTATGCCAATGTGATGTATATATAGAGGATTGTCTGGCTTGATGAGCAAAGATAGAATATTCCTTGAATATTTGAATATTTTCTATAGATTTTTCTCCTCCTCCAAGCAAAAAATTCAGCTAAGACAATATCCTCCTTGGGTTGGCCAAATTTTCTGATTTTCATGGGCTACCTTGCGCGATCCTAGGCTCAAATTAGGCTTTAATTAATTAAATGATCAATTGATTAAAAGTACTTTATTTTAAGTACATAAAATGGACTGAACTAAATTTGGATGGAGCCCAAACTCATAAAAATTCTTTCATCCCTTTTTGTGCTCCAAAATTCCAAATTGATTTTGGTTCAGCCGCCTATCCGATTAAGCTCAATCGACTCGCCTTTGACTAAATGTCGATGCTTGACAGAAAAATAAATATGCAATGCATCAGAATGTATTTTTGTGAGAATTATTATTAACTCTCATTTTACGAAATAGATGAATTTCCTAAAAGTCAAAATTTATGTGTCAGCAAGTATCGTCTGATCAGCTTATGTAACTTTTCATATAAGATTTTATCGAAGCTCTTATCCAATCTGACTCAAACCACTATTACCAACTCTTATACACCCAGAGTAGAGTGCCTTCATTGCGGGAATACAAATTCAAGACAACATCCTAGTTGTCCAGGAAGTTCTTTGTGAACTTCAAGTAAGAAAGAGAAAGCAACGATTTCAAGCTATTTTGAAACTTGATATATAAGCCTTATGATCATATCGAATGGGATTTCTTGGAAGCCTGCTTGCTTCAAATGGGTTTTACAACCAGATGGGTAACTTGGATTATGGTCTATGTTCAATCTGTTTCCTTTAGCATCCTCTTAAATGGCACCCCTTTTATCCTTCGAGGGGCTTGAGACAAGGTGATCCATTATCGCCCTACTTATTCATTCTTGTATCAAATGTTCTATCATTTATGCTAGCTGCAGCAATACAAGAAAGTCATTTTTCAAGAATTAAAGTTAACCGTCATTGTCCAACTTTATCGCATCTACTATTTGCGGATGACTCTATATTTTTTCTTGAGGCTAAAATATCTGAATGCCAGAGCCTAAATCAGATACTTCACCAATCTTACTATGCCTCGGGACAGGCAATATATCTTAATAAATCTGGGATGTTTTTTAGCCGTGGATGCCCTCAACGGTTGAGGATTTCTCTGACTATTGAGATGAGGGTTCCAAAACTAGCTCATATAGGGAAGTACTTAGGCCTTCCCTTTGACTAGGGTCAGACAAAAAAGGAACTATTTTCTTGGATTTTGGCACGAGTCCATAATAATTTAGCGAGCTGGAAAGAAAAACCTTTTCATTTGCAGGGAAAGAAGTCTTAATCAAGGCAGTAATTCAGGCTACAGTATGCCATGATAGTTTTTAAAGTATCTCTCTCTGTTTGTCGGGTTATTGAAAGAAGAATTGCTGCATTTTGGTGGGCAAATAAGGATGCAGTCTAGAGTTTACATTGGCGTAGGTAGGAGCTTCTTAAATGTAGCAAGCATGACGGTGGACTTGGTTTTCATGATCTGATTTGTTTTAACTATGCAATACTTGGCAAAATTGCATGGAGGCTTCACTTTGGCCCTAATAGTCTCAAGGCTATTTTATTGAAGGGTCTCTACTTTCCAAATAAATCTTTTTGGGAGGCAAAAAAGGGAACGAGGCCATCTTGGGGATGACAAAGCCTTTTGACTGGCCGTAATTTTATTTCTCCTTACGTGCGTTGGCAAGTTAGCAATGGAACAAGAATTCAAGTTCGCTATGATAGTTAGTTACCATTTGGACCTATAGAAGAGGGACCAACTTTCTCCTTGCTAGTTTTATTACCTCTTCATTTCAATGGGATGCAAATCACCTTGGCAACTTTTCCCACCCCAAATGGTTGAAGAGATAGTGACAATCCCACTTTCTGGCTAGAATTGAAGATAGATTGTTGTAGGCTCCCTCTACTTCAGGTCAGTATTCTATTAAAACAGCATATCAAGTGTACCATAAGGCTGCCCTCATTGAACCCTTCCACTTCCTACCAAGCTCATCCCCGATCGTGGAAACAGATTTGAAACCTTTTTGTGCCTCCTAAGATCAAACATTTCCTATGGCGTGTGTGTCATAATGCATTATCGATAGGAGCAAATTTGTTTTGAAGGGATATTATACCTAATCCTACCTACAGCCTATGCCACCAAGCTCCAGAATTTGTTGAACATTTGTTGTTGTTATGTCCCTGGACAACACAAGTTTGGTCACATTCACTAGTTAACTTGCCGATTAATCCTCAGCGAATCACAAGAATTGGAGAGTAGCTAGCATGCCTGTTGTTGAATCCATCACCAAACCTGATTTTTGTCAACATTACAACTCATATACTGTAGCAAATCTGGAAAGCCAGAAGTGCAGCTATTTTTAATCAACAATTTCCAGATCCTAAGCACACGGTCTATATTGCAATGGCTAATAATACCAGCTTCTCTGTATGCCAAATGAACAGACGACGAGAAACAGAAAACCAACCTGTGATGTGGTAGTATCCTTTAATTGGGACGCAAAAGCTTAATGTTGATGCGTCTCTTCGTAGGTGACAAGTCAAGAGTGGTCGCTGGAATTCTACGCGACGAGCTCAGAGCCTGCATTGACGGCTTTGTTAAAGAGGTCCCTGCTACTGATGCAGAGCAAGCTGAAACTTTGGCTTTCGACGAAGGGGCACAATTTTGGGTTAATCGACACAAATCGCTCAATGGTCAACAACCTACTTTGCATTCTCTGGTAATCGAATTGACTCCGCTAATGTTGTAGGCGATCTTACCTCCATGGTTTGCGTCTGCAAGATCGGTGCAACCTTATCCCGAAGATTCGATTGTTTCTCACCTCGTGGAAGACGTCTCCAATCCTTTTGAATTGCTTGCGTGTCACAAGTCATTGGCTTTGTCAAGCCCACAGACGACATCAATTAGTCAGTGACTGGGCCTTTTCCCTCATTTTGTACTTCGGGCTTTGCTCTGTTTGAAGGCCGTTTATCTTGTACATCTTATTCTATGTGATCTTTAATATATGTATCTTTCGAGCAAAAAAAAAAGGAAAATTAAGAAGGTATGTTTAATTTAAGAAAATTACGATTTGAATTTGAACGGATTGGTTGTGGTCGAAAATCGGACGTAGACTTAAAAGTTAAAGTTAGTTTGAAACGGTCTATCAAGAACCATCCTGAATCAGAAATCAAACCGTCCAAGGCCCGCCTTCAGTCATTTCGCAGGGAATCGAACCGGTACCAGTAGGAAACAAGAAGGAAAATCGGCCGATTAGGAGCGGTTTGATTCGGTTTCCGGTTGAATCGGCCCATTGCTCTCCCTGACCCAACCCAACCTGGACTTCTCCTCCCTTTCCCTCGTCAGCTAGCAAAGCGAAAACAAAAACCAGACCCTTTCTCTCTTTATCTCTTCACTACCCACCATTTTTGGTTCGGCGATCGCATGCCTTATCGATTCGAGAGTGAAGCATTTCTCTCAATTTTTCCGATCGAAGACCAGAGCCATGGCCGGTGTTTCTCTCAAGTGCGGGGACTGTGGCGCCCTCTTGAAGTTCGTGGAGAGCTCACTTCTCACTCCAACTTCTCCGAGTCTACCGAGGCCGTCCTCAATCTTGTCTGCAGTTCTTGCATGAAGCCTTGCCACCAAAAAAAAAAAAACAAGTTTTTTGAGTTAGGAACGGCAAGGAAAAAGGAAGATAAATATAGTTGTCAATGCGGCTAATTCTGTCTTTGTGAAATTTTGAAAAGGAAAGCCTTTTTTTCCGGAAACATTCCCTTTGAGGACGTTGGTTCTTGATAGGATGATATTATGTCCAGAGATTAAGTGCTACTCTTTGGGATTTTATTCGATAATTTGTTGTATGAAATTTACATGAGTCATTTGACTCAGTTGTGCATTGGACATTGGAAGAATTGCTGACTTTTAAGGGTAAGTTGGACACTTGGTTTCTTGCACAACATAACAACGAAAGGAGCTCTTGTATTGGTGGGAACGATCTGCTGGGATCTTAGCTCTGTTTGAAATGGTAAGTAGAAAATAACGTTCATGCACTAATTGAGATAAATAGGAGAAGGGAATTGAAGCTATTGTGAACCCTCATTTTATCATTTGCTTTTTTGTTTTTAAACGACGAATTCTTTCTCACTGATGTCATTCTATAAAACCTTGTAAGGTGAAAATATTTAGGTACTCGTCACACAATTCGGGAGCAGACCCTACTTAGTGAAAAAACCTTGGCTGTTGCTGTTGAAATGGTATGGTCCCTTGCAGTGCAAATATGAATGTTCCCTATTAAGCTTTTGAGAAGGTTCCCATCTTCATTAGGAAACAAGACGAAGAACAATGTCTGAAGTGTCTTATTTCTACTAGCTGTTAGGAACTTGAATGTAGTTTTTGTTTACTATTTCGATTATAAAACTTCAGTTACCATCTTTAGTAGTCACCATTTTAATTGAGCAAGGATGGGAACCTCAAATAATTCTTCAGCTACAGGCCTCTCTCTATTTCAATAAGTAATGCGCATTGACCCTCTCTCTTCCTTTCTTGATCTTGTTGCTAGGAAACTGATTTGCGTACAAAGAGAACTGGGCATACTGAATTTGTTGATAAACTTTGGAGACGGAAAAACCAATAAGTTTGGAGGTTCCAAAGGTTGCTGCAGAATTGGCAGATACTCCGGATGCAACAACTAGTAACCAGACTGAAGGTGCCTTTCTGGCTTGATTAGCAAATTGTGCAACTTGAGATTAATCAGCTTTAGCTGGTGCATAATGTTCTGAATATCTTTGGGATAATCCTTTTCCCATGTGATTTAGTGTTTAGCATGAGGATCAATTGCAAGTTCTAATGTTTGGTTTTCTACTTATTTAGTCTGATCGCACGGTTTCTTTCTTTCTTTCTTTCTTTCTTTTTGGGTGCTTTGATAATAACCTGCACTGCCGGTTCTCAAGTTATCTGCTAGTGATCGGTCATATGAATTGTCAATATATGTATCGTTTTACTGTCTCAACTTAATTTTGGAAAAAGGAGAAGAGACAGTTCTGGCTCTTTTTATATATGGAATGAAGCTATACCTTTTCATGAAGTTTAATCTTTAGTTGAACACTGTCAATTCACATATTGTTGCATATTGTGCTTGTAGACTCATAATGGAAAGTTTGGGAGTTGCTCAGCCATGTGTCTGCAAAGTATGATGTATGCTTTGATTGTTCATTTTCTGATCTGCTATTGTTTGAGCATGTCTTCAAGCATGTACATGAAATGTTGGCATCAAGACCCAGAGGTGGCTATTGGGACTAAAAGCATTACTATTTACATTTGTCTGGTGATGCTGGGGAGAATTTGGCAATTATTGGGAAGGGTAAAGGCGAGATGGGTATAATGAGTTTCTGGACCCTTGTGAATTATCTGGTTTAGGTTTCCGGTTGTGGGACTGGTTTAAGTACATTTCGGAAAACCTAAGTTTTAGATTTTATTGTTGTAATCCCAAAGCTTGAAGTCAACCTGCCGTCTAGAGGACACATGTACCTTTTTTTTTTTTTTTGGTCGAAGACTCATGTACCTTTGAAACACTTACTTTTGTAATTTCATTTATTTCTAAACATAAAAATAGTGGGTCTGTCATGTGACGCTTGTTGTACTGGATTAGACTTCCATTAAAAATGTATACTGGAAACGAGTTCTAATTTGAAACATGAAGGGAAAATTGAGTAATTTTTTTTTTGATAACTCAAGGAACTCCCGCACGGCCGACAGCCGGGGAGTAAACCCTGAGGGCGACATGTGCTAGCCACCACACATGAAAAAAAAATTGAGTAGTTTTTTGTTCTCTGTAAATGAGAATTACAAGTTTTTCAAACTTTTTAGGCCTGCCTCGCTCTCTCTGCCTCTGCTTTGTATATTTAAACCTAAATCATGTTTTCTGTCCGGCTGTGGCTGTGGGATGAGTGGCAAATGGGCACATGCCCACTTAGTTTGACAATAACAAGATTAAAGATGCTTTTCTTTTTATTCAGAGATGATTGTGCCTGAGGTCGACAAAAAACTTCTTGATTAACTTGAAGCAATGGGGTTTCTCCACAGCATGAGCTACTCGAGCTCTTCATTTTTCTGGCGAGAATTAATTTTCGTCCAGTGGTTGTAGCATACCATTGAGGTGATGTGTCTTCTCAATCATGGCTATTTCAATTAGTTTGACACCTAATTCAGAATTTCTAGTGCTGACTTGAGCTCTCAGCACTATTTTCACAAGTGTTAGCTTTGTGTATTGTGGGCTTAATTTTAGTGGTTATTCATAGGAAGATTTCGGATTGCTTGGTAGAATTAGTTGACAGAGTTGCTGATTAGCGTGAAAAGGCTTTAAACATACCTGTCAAAATTTGTAAATGAGAAGTCTGTGCCTTATGAATTGTTTGATTTCAATTAATTTTGATAAACTAGACAAAAGGGCATCTATCTATTTCCAGACAGATGATTATTGCTATGGTGGATTTTTGAGAAGAAAAAAGTACCTTCAAAGTATATAGAGGCAATCAAGAACATATATGACGATACTACTACATGTGTGAAGGCTTATAATGGCACCTCAAGTTATTTTTCAATCACAGTAGGCTTACACCAAGGCTCTGCTTTGGGCATTTACCTTTTTGTCCTGGTTATGGATAAGCTAACAAAAGATATTCAAGATGACGTGCCATGGTGTATGCTATTTGCATACGATATTGTGTTTATTGATGAGACCAGAGCTGGGGTTAACGCTAAGTTAAAAATATGAAAAAGCACGTTAGAGTCTAAAGTATTTACGTTAAGTCGAAGTAAGACGGAATACTTGAAGTGTGAGTGTGACACGGCAGGAAAAAAGAATCAAGAAGTCGTTAATATGCTCAGACGGGAGGTACCCAAGAAAGATACATTTAGATATTTGGGATCAATATTGCAAAAGGATAGAGAAATTAATGAAGATGTAAGCCATAGAATTAGAGCAGGTTGGATGAAATGGCGCAGTGCATCGGAATTTTTGTGTGATCGCAAAATTACTTTTAGGTTAAAAGAAAAATTTTATAGAACAACAATCAAACCTGTCATGTTATACGGAGCTGAATGTTGGTCAATACAAAGGAAACATGAGCATAAAATGGGAGTAACAGAAATGAGGATGTTAAGATAGATGTGTGGTCATACAAGGATGGATAAGATAAGGAATGAAGAGATTCGATGAAAAGTTGGAGTAGAACAGGTGGCGGAAAAGATGAGAGAGCATAGATTGAGATAGTTTGAGCATATCCTCCGAAGGCCCTTAGATGCACTGGTACAAACAGAAACTTGCTATCGAGAGCATAACGCGAAAAAAGCAAGAGATCGGCCAAAACTTACTTGGGAAAAGTAGTAAAATAAGATTTAATGGAGTTTAGTAATTTTAAATTTGTAATTGATGTTCATGTTTGTAAATTTCTCATGCTCCTTAAGTTTTGGGGGTAACATTCAAATTTTGTCGAGTCTCTGATCCGACGCCACAAAAAGAAAAAATTGATCTAGTTTCCCCAAAATAGTAAAGACTAGTGTTCGTACATATAGACATGTGATATCCCATTTAACTGATAGCTGTGGAGCCAAGGAAGAAAACCCAAGAGCTGTCGTCCTTTAAGCCCCTTGCAATCTGATCATAGTACGTCCTAAATGTCAATACTCACGTCACTAAAACTATGGAAAGAGTCTTAAGTGGATTTTATTTAAAGTGAATCCAAATTCCATCAACTAGATTTTATCCTCTGATAAAATGAAAACATGAAATAGAATTGCTATAGTAATTGTGTTATATAACATGAAATATTTCGAGCAAGTAAAATAATATAAATCATTAAAATAATTGGAATATCTCGATAATAGCTTTCCTCAATTTTGTCGAAATCCTCACCTTTATGCCTCAAGTAAAATAATACGAACCATTAAAATAATTTGAAAGCTGAGCAATTTACTTGTGAAAATTTTCTTGAGAGGAAAATGGACTCTTTTCTAAAGTGACCATGAAATGTAAATTACACGGTATATATAGCTCGCGGTTGAGCGCGCCACATGCTTCAACCTCACATGAACTTTATCACTTATATATGTGACAACTTGATATCTTATGAAAAAAAAATTGATATGTTATAGAGCTGAGAACTCAAGGCATTTAATGGAGATTAAGTTTCCTCGTTTTAAGTGAAATAATAATGTAGTGACAAATTTTTAGTGTCTTCGAACACCATGAATATTCTAAATAAATGTGAAGTTACAAAATTTAATGTTGTTTAGTAATTTTTTTTTGGGGGTAATGAATGTTGTTGTGTGTGTGTGTGTGTGTGTGTGTATATATATATATATGATAAACAAGGTGTTCGGGCCAGCTTTTGCATACCTCGACTAGTCCTTGAGGAGACTAGCACAGCAACCCATCACCATGACCCCTCAATTAAATCACATGTGCTCATTTAGGGAATCGAACCTGAAATCAGTGCATCTAATCACACAATCTCAAGTGCGCCCTAATCAATTGAGCTATCTATATGTGGGTAAAAAATAAAAAAATAATAAAGCAAAAAAAAAGACTTTTTCTTGCACTCTTTTTATTTTGGTTTCTTAAGTTGTGTTCAATATTTCCTGCAATAATTAAAGCATCAACATTAGACACAAAAATAAAAACGACAAAGGTTTTTTAGATATTCGTGTGAGAACCACTTATTTATATACTCCTTTATGTCGGTCTCATAACTTCACAATAATTAATTCTGATGTTATACATTATTTCAAATTTTCTTACATGGGAACAATCCCCTATGCATAGTGGGTTAGCTTCGTTGTCCCGCCTTGGTCGCCGATATTTATGATGGTCAGATTGAAATTTAGCGGGAAAATTATAAAAAAAAAAATTAACCTATTACATTTTAAACAGTTCGATTCTAAAATTTTTAATTTTATCAATTTAATTTAAAAATTTTTGTATTTATATCAATTCAATTTTAAAATTTTTTTGTTGTATCAATTTAGTCTTAAAACTTTTATATTTATACCAATTAAGTATATCTGATCAATTTTGACCCGCCGGCGCTGATTTAGACGTCGATCGGCAATGACGAGCATATTTTAATAATATTTGTTTTTTAAATTTTGTCTATTTTCCTTTTTTTCTTTCTTTTATTACTTTTTGCTGTTCATATTGCCCTTGCTATTTTCTCCTACCTAGCGAACGCTACCGCATAGATTGCTGGGTGGGCGATGCAATCCAAGACATTCCCGACCGAGGGGCCGTTCAAGTAGGAAGCGATGCTTGACAAGCTGGTCGTGCGGACGGCGCAGGGGGAGCTGTTCTCGAGCGACTAGTTGTAGCTGGCGGCGACGCTACCCAGGAAGTCTCGAAGCCACAGGAGAGGCGGATGTCGAAATTGGGGATGAACGAGTCGTTAAGGGTCTGGTACGAGCCTCAGCACGACTTGGAGGACTTATCCTTGTTCGTTTTTTCTGTTTTCCTTTCTTTCTTTCATTTTTTTACTTTTTATTGTTCATCTTCTTCATGATGTTCTACCTCCTTCCTCCAGACTGAGCAAGGGCCACCGGCGCCGCGCCAGGCGAGGACGAGCTCGCCCAGCCATGGAGTCGCGTCGTCGTAGCTAGGTAAGCGACGGCGACGGCGACGGCGACGGCGACGGCAGAGCGTGGGCGGCGGCGACGGCGGAGCGTGGGCGGCGGCGACTTTGCTGATGAAATCGAAAACTCAACGGATGGCCTGCAAGTGTTGGGCGCGGCTACAGCGAGGCTCGGCCGTCGCCGTCGTGGGGCTCGATGGAGCTCGCCCGGCGACGGCGACACGACGCCATGGCTTAGTGGCTGGGCAAGGCCGAGCCGCACCCAGCCATGGGTGGCTCGGCGTCGCCAGATCTGGGCGAGGCCGAGCTCGCCCAGCGACGGCATCGCCAGCACTGGCCTCTACCAACGACGGCATCGCCGGCAACCGATCCTGGCTGGCCCTCCCTTCCAGTACGCTGCTTCAGAATTTCTGCTTTTTTTTACCTTCAAGTTTTCTGCCACGAAAGAGGATGAAGGATGAACAGTAAAAAAGAAAAAAGAAAAGAAAATATAAAAATATATATTATTAAAAAATGATCTGTCATCGCCGGCCGGCATTCACGTGAGCGCCGACATGTCAAAATTGACGGGTAGACTTAATTGGCTAAATGCAAAAAATTTAAGATTAAATCATATAAAAAAAAGTTTGGGACTAATTATGGTAAAACAACACTTGCCAAAGTTATCTTCAACTGTACTCAATTTGGAAAAAGATGCAGCTTTCGTGATGATGTGAAGGAAAAGGCAAAAACCAAGGGCTTAATCGAGCTACAAAAACAATTGTTGTTTGATATCTCCAATTCGATAGGGCTCGCAGCATTTCTAACACTGATGATGGAATCAAAGCGATTGGAGAAACAATTGGCAGCAAGAAGGTATTAATAGTTTTGGATGATGTCGATGACATCACTCAAATCCGAAACCTGATCGAAGCGAAGTCTTTGTACTCTGGTGCTAGGATACTCGTTACCACTGGGGACAAGAATTTTCTGAATATCAGGGGATTTAAGTTTGAGGAAAATGAAATGGTGGGGTTGAGCAACAAAGATGCACTTCAACGTTTTAGTAGACATGCCTTTGATGTCAACTCTCCTCCACCGGATTACCTCACTCTTTCGAAAGATGTTGTCTCTACTACGGGTGGCCTACCTTTAGCTCTTGAAGCGATAGACGCATCGCTTTTTGATCATAAAGAGAAAAATATGGGAAGAGGTGCTAGAGGAGCTAAGGAAAATACCTCATGACAATGACTTGGGATTGCTACAGATCACCTATGGTGCCTTGAAACCGAATCAACAACAGATATTTCTCGATATTGCATGCTTTTTCATCGGTCATGATAAGAGAAATCCAATCTACATGTGGAAAGATTGTGGGTTTAGCCGAGAGTATGCTATTGGTGTCCTCAAAAGCAGGTGCATGATAAAGGTTTTAGACAATAATGAGTTTTGGATGCACGACCAATTTAGAGATCTTGGAAGGGCAATTAGTAATCACGAGCATAGCAGGTTCTGGGTTTAGAGATGACATCATTTGCGAATTAAGATCAACTGAGGTATTTGAATTGAAAATTGCTTACCCTCTTCTGTTTCGTTTGTAATTCTCTTGGACGAAATAAATTTTGTTGGATATTGACAAATTCCTGCTCTTGCTCCTGAATGTCATTGGCAGATCAACACAAGCGTTCAAGCATTGGTTTGCTACAAATGGGCATCCAATAATCATACAACTGTCATTCCGAAGCAATGCCGACCCTAACTAGTTTGGGATAAAGTTAATATTGATGTTGATGTTATCACTCCGGAGCAAATTAAACGGTTTCCACATCTTCGGCTGCTATGGTTCCATACGCATCCCATAATCTTCCAAGGCGACTTCACGGGCTGTCTTTCCGAGTTGAAATGGATCGATTTGTCTGACAACTCTGACCAGTTTACCGCAACCAATTTGAATCCAGAAAATGTTGTTGTGATGGCAATTTATGCATGGAGGTGAAGTGAAGATGCGGTCATAAGTCTCGTCGAGGTATGTTAGAATCCCCTTTGATCTAATTTTATCATTCATCAAGGACAAAATTTAATGAATTTACGGTCTAATTTTCTCATTTAGTGTGAGGATCAAATGACAACCGATATGAATTGGGAGCCTAATTCCATATTTATTTCCCGTACGAACGTCCAATTCTCTGTCCTCTTGTTTCATTGGCTTTTGTAGGGCGCAAAGAAGCTGAAGGCTCTCACTCTTGCACGTATTGAGTCGCTACAAAGGACACCAACCTTTTCCGAAGACTCCGTTTTAGAGAAGTTGACTTTTGATGATTGCAGTCATTTGAAGGAAATTGATTGCTCTATTGGGAAACTGCGGGGGCTGACCGACTTGATTGTTGAGGGTTGTGAGCTGCTTTCAAAATTGCCAGAACAAATTGGCGAACTAAAGCATCTTCAGCGCCTCTCTCTTAAGCATTGCGAGAACTTGAGGGAACTCCCTGATGCAGTTTCGAAATTAAAGTCGTTGACGAAGCTGGATGAATCATACACGGGCATTGCAAGATTACCGGATTCCATTGGTACACTACAAAGCCTGTCATCTCTCGAAATATCATGCACAGGCGTAGTGAAATTGCCTGAGACAATGAGCAATCTTAGTCAACTCCATAAACTGGACCTATGGTGTACTGTTATCCAAGAGTTGCCGAAACTCCCGGAAAGTTTGACCACTCTATGTCTGACATCTAGCTCGTTGCAGACTGTCCCTGACCTCTCAAACCTTACTAATCTAGTTACATTGATCTTATCCGATTACTCTGAGTTTGGTGAAAATTTGGTTATGATTCAGCCTTGCGACTTGCCGTGGATTGGTGGGGGGCTATCCAAACTGAGGAAGATGAACTTGTGCCTTTTAAACGTCCACGCAACGTCTGCTGATTGGGCTTCCCTTGCTCAGCTGGAAGAACTCACTCTTTATGGACTAGACTTGCAAATGCTGAAACAACTTCCATCAAACTCGAGAGTTCTAACACTCCAAAACACTCGAGTGGAGCAAGTAGAACTCGATGGGCTGCCTCAGTTGGAAGAGTTGACTATCATAGGGTGCGAACTCATCACAAGAATATCCTTTCCATCAAGTTTGAGGGAACTGAGACAAGTTGTTTTGTTCTCTTTCAACAAGCTAGTCGAAGTTCAATTTCTCGGTGTCTTAGAACGGATGGAGGGATTATATATTAGTGGATGCAAATCTTTGCAATGAGGTACAAGCTACCGAGTTGGCGGATGGTTCGAGGAGAGTGTCTCTTGTCTCAAGCTCCCTAAAGACGCTTCAAGAACTCCAACTGTGGTCGTGCCCAGAGCTACAGGAGATTCAATTTGTTTCAGCATTGGAATCATTGAAAATATTTGAAGTTCGAGATTGCATTTCTTTAAAACAGTTAGGCGGTTTGTCAAACTTGAAAAATTTGAAGGGTTTAAAAATTCTAAATTGCGAGAGCCTACAGGTTGTCGAGGGAATTGACGAGTTAGAGCGTTTGGAGGAGTCGAGTGTTCATAGCTGCAGATCAATGGGAAAGATTATCGATGCATCAGGCTCAAAATTACCAAAGGAGTGCAAGATATGGATAAGCGATAGTCCATATGGTGAAATCAAGATGAGTTGGGAATGTTACAGACAGAAGATTCTGAATGTACCAACACAAGCGCCGGACCGTGCAATCGAAACCGCTTCTTCGGAATGGGAAACAGAAACTGGAGATCCTCTATCAGAAGAGGTGAGCCTTCTTTCTATTCATAGATCCTCACTGTTTCTCTGCTTTATTCGCTTTACTCTAGTGAGGATGGAGAGTAGAATGATTCTAAAATGTGCAACCATGGAAAATCTCATTGAAAATCTCCATCTTTCATCACTCACCATCTGACTGACAATCTATACTTGTGCGTTTATTTCATTTTGTGTTGATCACAATTTTACCACAGCATGTGAAAGATCAAATCATGTCAAATAAAAATCTTTCACCTCCTCGGCACTCTGCTCATCTTTGTGCTTCTTTTGCGATTCCACCTATTTTCATGTACACCATTTATAATTGGTTGCTCACTGATTTAAGCAAACTTGTAAATGGTAATGTCTTTGCTAATCATAAATCTAGGTAACCACAGATTTGCATCAGTATCTCGAGTCCCTTCCCTTCGCCCACGTGCATAGTTTAGGAATTTGTATCTCCTTGCCCTTAGCTTCAATGTACCGTCTTTCGCGTGAGTATAAGTAGGGCAATTACACATCTCAATTCAGGGTAATCAAGCAGCACTCCGAAGTTCGCATATCTTCATTCCCTCAAAATTGGAACAGAGCAACTTGCCCTTTGCTTTAGTGTGCCCTCTGTTCCAATCATGAGGGAATAAAGATATGCGAATCTGTGAATGCTGGTTGATTCTAATAGATTTATGTTCAATTGATGCTTTAGAAAGCATTCTCTGGGTGATTAAGTGTGAAGAAAACCATTCATGTGATTCTTGCTAGGCGCTAGCGTTTGGTTGTTAAAATGAAGGATTATTGTCATATAATATTTGGGGAATCTGTTTTCTTCTTTAAGTTGTTTAATCCACCTTAGAAATTATGTTTTCGAACTTGCCCCTCCTCAGCAAGATTATAGTAGCGAGGATGACCACAACGAGGCCGACAGCATGGAGGATGAGGATGACAAGGACAACAATGTCCATGAGGTTTTGCGGTCATCACGGGCCTCTGCCAGTTTCTTCAGTGGTCGATAACAATGAGAACAACAATGTCACCAGGGGAGGCAAAGCCAAAGGTGACAGTGACGGCAACGGCGGACAAGAGATAAGGATGAGGAAGAAGCGGAAGATGAGGTAAGAGATCACGACAACCTAGAACTCAGCTGAAATATTCAAAATTCATGCTGACTTTTTTAAACACTAAAATTAAATCTGGCAACAGTTATTACTCTAGATTACGAGCTTGCTGCAATAAAAAAAAAATGTGATTGAGGAAATTGATATTGAAACAGGCAGTTTTCAATCTAAAGAAGGGCTTTCTGCACATGTCATCTGCTTTGCCCTACTTTCTTCAAATCCGAGTACATACTGATTGAGAGAAAAAAAAAAGTAATAAAAAAAGTTACATAGGCAATTTCTATTTATCAATTTGGATGGAATTAGGGCATTTGAGTTTTCAAATCAGGATTAATGTCATATGATATTTGGGGATTTTGACCTTTATTTAAGACGTTTAATCACCATAAACGTGATATTTTCAAACCTCTCTCTCTCCTCAGCAACGGGGCCACTACACCGACGAGAAGGATAACGGTGACTAGGACGACAATGTGCATGAGGTTCTGCAGTGGTCTCGTGGGCCTCTATAGGTTCATTCCGTGGACAACAACGATGAGAAGGAGGAAGGCAAAAGGCAAAGGCAAACCAATGCCAATGACGAGAAAGAGGAAGAGAGCGATGTTGATGAAGCCAAAGAGGAGGTAAGAGATGGAACAAAATGACGTACTCGGCTTTTTTTTTCCCTTCGAAACATGGGGTGAGCTGATTATGACGACTAGTTGAAAGAATGTCAATGCCCATATCCTTCCGGTGTCGAGAGGTGATCGACGAAACTACCTTAGTTTATCGTCTCTTTCATTTCTTATAAGGTTTTATTCTTTTCCTTTCCAATTGTTCAGATGTTATTCACTCCTTTCTTTTCTTTCCATAGCACGACAATGTTGTGCAAGTGCCTTATTCATTCCATGAGTTTGTTTGGATTGTACTCGATAATCTGCTTCGATTCCGTGTATGCATCTCATTATGTCGAGAGGTGCCCCGTACAAGCATGCTTTACGAATCTGTCCTCTCTAATATTGTTCCAGATTCATTGGTTTGTCATTCCAGGACACTAAGCTTGCGTATGGTAACGTTTCTATTCCTGAGATCATTTTTTGAACAGAAATATTTTTCTTGTGTTTCTGTTCCCGGCTATGATTTTTGTTGCAAAAACGTGTTTTGTAAATCGCCCGAAGTCTAAGTACAGTAGCCCACCTTTGTAAATCGATCCTATTTCCCACTTAGACAGTAGCCCGCCTTTGTATTGATTGTGCCCATCAATGGAGTGACTATGGAAATCGCCCGAAGTCTAAGGAGAGACATAGATCCTCATAGGGTTACTTCATTCATGATTTTGATTACCAAAGGACAAATAATAAGAGTATCCTGTTTTTAACTAACGTGTCGAGGAATATATTATATTTTGTTAGTGGAAACTTAAAATAAAAAACTCGTTAGTACATACGACATATTTAGCCTTTCTTATGTTAAAGTGAAAATTATTTAATGACACTGGAGCAAAAACATTACTATCTTAAATTTAATTTGACAAATTTAATTCAAATGATTTCAAACAACCTAATTGTCCGGGGGAAAATTACCAGCAAAAGTCATAAACATATTATATTTATACCAATTCAATACTAAATTTTTCAATTAGACCAATTTAGTCATATACCTTTTCATGATTTGCCAATGCAACAACTCCGACCAACTTTGGTTGAAAACCGCTAACGTTAACGTCGGCAGTGTTACATGATAGCTAGCGATAACTTTATAATTTTGTCGCAACCTAAAAATTGGGTTTTTAGGCTAATGGATCACTAAGTTAATTAAATTAACTAACCTAGTTCGAGTTCTCCTAAGCTCTATCAAATCGCGACTTAAGATTCAATTATCATGCAAATATTTTCAATTGGAGTCGTCACTAATCATTTATGGTAGGTTGATTAGATATCTAAGGAAAATAGTAGGAGATTATTTAATTCTACGAACTAGGGATTTATCAGTTCGAGGACTTGATTATGCTAGATTTCTCTAAAGCCTTTTTGATACTATTGTTTCATGAAAAAACATTTAAGCAGGCAACTTAGAATAATTTTTAAACTAAAGTCCTAACATGTGAAGGTGATCATACAAGTGCACAAACGTCATTAAACACTTAATAATGAACATTCAATAATCAAAGTGATAATTAAATTGCTAGTGACGAATAAAAGTGTAGCCACCTCAAGCAAACGTAAGCATATGCAATGTTAGTTAAAAAAATTATTTGGACAGTCCTAATATGATTTCTAATTAGGATCACATCAAAACATTCTTTTTTTGGCTCTCTTTTTATATGAATGCAAAACTGTACTATATGAGATGCAATTAAACTATATGTAAAATATTTATTCTAAATGCATTGACTATAATGAAGTGCAAAGTAAAATAAAAATAAATCCAAGTATGCAGACTGGCATGTAATAATGACGTGGCTTTCATGGTACAAGATATACATATAATGATTCAACCTAAGTAATGTGAACTAATTATAATAATGTATATGACATGCTAATATTTTTTGGTGTTTTTTTTTCATGAATTTCGAAATTAAAGAATAAAGATATAAAAATCTATCCTAAGCAATCTCTAGTATTTCTTATTATTTAAACTACGTAACCAATTAATTCAAACAAGCAAATAACAAGTATTGCATGCTCCTGTTATTTCGAATTTCCGATTTAATTCACATCGTACTTGGTGGATTGGGTCGGATGGTCAATTCTCGTAAAGAGTTAAAGTTGTGCCAGATGTTCTGGGTCGGATAGTGAAACCATATTTCTTGAAATCGTTGACCCGATCCACGAGTAGAAGATGTGGTAGAAGATTTCATGTGATGACGCAGTCATACTTCTATTTGCCCCTTTTATTGCCGACGGCTACGAAGCTTCGCAGCCATTGAACTCTCAACGGTGCACGGCGGTTCTCAACATGGCGGTGCTCACGGCGGGGGCCTCCTTGTGGCAAGGAGAGCTCGGCTAAACTGTTTGTGGGACTGCTTGCGTGAGGGATCTCTGCATTGGTTGACTTTTCAATTCAAGTTGTTGACACTTGACCCAACTGGACTGTCCACCGCGAAAATTGTCTCGACCAAGACTTGCCAATGGGAAAATTCCATCACGAACTGTGAGTAAATCCCAACAGTTTGACCTGCGCAATCAAAAAACGCACGTGAGAAAAGTAACAGCCACTTCAGACCAATACAAGAAGCCGCGTGGGGACAAGGCAGGAAAGGCAATGTCTCTTCGGCCCGGGTGCCAACGAAGGGCAGCTTCGCTGGGCACCGAATCGACGCTCGAAATGTCTGTAAAAAACAGAGGAGTCATCTGTATGCCAGGGAAGGGACTATCAATGGTGACTTCGTGCATCACGGCTCGAGGGAGGGCTCGCTTTCGCGGCTGCAGCTTTCGTCATTGATAGCTCTCGGTTTGATACTCGGACTCAGATGCTCCATTCGGCAGTCAACCAGAGGCTGTTGTAACGATCGTCCAACTCGGCAAGACGCTCAGCAAGGTGCGGGGTCAAGTAAGATCGTTAGATGATTGCAAAAGCTCTCCTAGGAGAAACCTGCAAGACACACCCAGCACTCAAAAGACAACATTTCTTAATGGCCTGTTGATATTGTAAGTAACGCCATGGACGTGATTGCTTGGGTCTGCTCGGTTGTCATTGTACACGAATGAGCAAGGGCAGCCAGGAATTGGAGAAGCACGAGGAGGATTCTCGGCCACGAAGGATTTGGCTGAGAGTCCTCTCCTCTCTCCGTCTCCTCTCTTTCACGTGTATATGAAGAATGAATTCTCAATGTGGCCCCCTCTAATTCTGAGTATAAACGTAGACAAACCGTTAATTTTCGTTAGTTGCAAAATGGTCCCCACATTTGACATATTTGCGCTTTGCCCCCCAAAGTTTTGGTTAGCCCATTATGTGGGGCTCGGTTGAAATTTTCAGTCTCCCGTGGGCTTGCTCACCTTTTTGTGAGCTCAGATCAGATTAAGCCTTTTACTAATTAAATGGCCATTCATACTTAAGGCTTTTTCCCAAATTAAATATCAAGTGACCTGAATTAAGCTTAAATTAGGCCCTAAGGTCCTGACATTTTCGATAATCCCTCCCCGTGGCCTTGACCGAATTTCTCTTGATTGTCGGGCCGGTCCACATGACTGTCTCGGGTCCATTTTCATCACAGAACCGATTTAAATGCATAAAATTTCAAATAAAAATAATAACTAAAGCTTGTAAGCTATATGAATGTTTCTAATTAAATGATGCAAGAGAATTAACATTTTTTATGCAATGAATGGATAAATGAGTCGTAAAAATTTAGGTGTCAACGACACTTTTAGTTTTCTAAATTTTTTTATAAAATTTTTAGTTTTCATTTTCGTTCTTTTTTTGCCATATCAAAACCGGTGAGGGTCGCCGGCTTATCCTTGCAAGTCATAGGCGAGGGTCAACTGAACCTTGTAGACTATAGACAAGAGCCAACGCCTCATCGGCCATTGGGCAATGGCCACAACCCTCACCGGGCTTAGAAAAAAGAAAGAAAGAAAGAAAAATATAAAACATTCAAATACATTTTATATTTTATTAATGCTTATTCACGTAAGTGCAATAATTGCCAATTAGGACAGTTTGCGTTTACATATGTGATTATTGGCCAAAAAAAGGACTATGGCAAAACATTAAAATATTTTTTTCCGTTTCTTTTTCTATTTCTTTTTCTTTTTTTCTTTTTACCCTTCTCCTCCCCCTCCCCCTCCCTCGGCCAACGCTAGGCCACCAGCAGAGGCTACCGACATCGAACGCGGGACACTGTCCAGCCCAGGTGAGGATAACCTTTGCCCTAACTTGCCCAAGTGAGGGCTAACCTCGCCCAAGGCCAGACAAGGGCGAGGGTCCCCTTGCCCAACAGCAAGACATGCTTTCTTAATCACCCTCTCCATGCTTAGTAAAATCAATCACAACCCGGCAATACATGCATCAATGGGTGAGCTTAATTTTCCATTCAACATTATGATTCTCTTTTCGACTTAAGAAAATTCATTTCAAATAAGTTTTAGACTCGAATCGCCGCTGTGTATACTTCGACATCTACAGGCAAAAAAAAAAAAACTGAGAGAAACAAAAAATAACACAGAATTATGAACGACCCAATTAACAGAAAATAAATGCAACATAAACAAATAATAAAATATGAAAGGAACGGAATTATAAACGGCAAGTATAAAACAATAGACGAATCAAATGAATTGCTTCAGCTAGAAATTGCAACCCATACGAAGTACCAAATTGAGAGCCCCGGTAATTTGCATGATGTGAAAGGATTGAATGATGAGGACTAATATAAACCACGCGCAATGCATTGGGGGCATGGAGCAGTTTTCACTAAATTAATTCTGATTTGTACTAAACTTTGAGAAAACGCAATTTACAAAGGATCCTGAAGGAGTTTAGCTCAAAGTACTCCCAAAAGTAATTTGAAAAGTTACAATTTTGAAATGTAATTAATTTTTTTTTATTTTAACTTTATCATCTCTACCTGTTACCACTCGTTACCGTTATCGTCACCGTCCGTTGTCGCCCATCGATTGCCATCGCCACCAACTGTCACCGCCCGCCAGCTGACCACCACTATCGACTACCGTCCCTGTCACCGTTGGAAACCGTTGCCGTCGTTAACGACCATCACTGTTGACTGTCGCCCACTAACCTGCTGCATCCGACCACCATCCATCGACTATCGCCCGCCGACCACTACTGTCACCCACCAACTGCCGCCGCCGCCGCCGCCGCCCACTGGTGGTGACTCAGCCCGATCAAAACCTCTCCTTCAGTCTTTCTCTCTATGTCTATATCACTCGCTCGGTCCTTCTCTTTTTTCTCTTTGTTCTTCCTTGCACTCCTCCTTGTCGAGAGCCCCTTTTATAGGCTCCATTGTTGATTTTTCTAATCCTCCGACCACCTCCACGATAACTATTCTCTCCAGCTCCCCCATGATCTCCCATCATGTCTCACCACCTCTAGTTGCCATCTGACTCGACTTCCTCTTCTCCTTATCTTCGGCATGCAATAACAGAGCCCAAGCCATGCTCTATGAGCTGGTTTGGTTAGCCGGGTTGATCGGGCGGGTCAGTCCGAACCAGTCGACCCGATTTAACATTCTTCTTCAAATTAAGGGTCTAAATAATTACCAATCACAGAATTGATTCTAAAATTAGATTTCCCATAACGAATCACCATTGAAAATGTAGTTTTCATGATCAATTGTCTTGACATTGATAAAAAATGCCAAATTTTCTCAAGATCCGATTTGTAAGATTCCTCAATTTTAAGCCATAATTGGCAAAATCAGACCAAACCACCCCACCAATTGATTTAGAAGGGTGAAAAACATAGGGTAGTGGCTTCAATTTGTCTCGCTAGTCCCTGATTTCAAACTAATTTTATTTTGACCCAAATCAAGAGACTAAATTGCAAAAAAGTATGCAATTTTTCCCAATTCGTGCAATCATGTAATTTAGATCAATAATTGGGCTAAATTGTAATATAGGCAACCGTATTGAATGTCAATACTCTTAAAATTCCAAAATTACAAATTAAGGGTGTGCATAACAAAATTTCTGTTCCAGAAAGAATTTTTGGAATAGAAATAGTTTTTTCCATTTCTATTTCAGAATGAGTTTCTAAGCAAAATAAATGCGTTTGATAATGGCAAATAATTTCTATTTTTGGAATAGAAATTTATTTGATCGGCGTGGGGGGAGGGCGACGGCGGGCGGCGATTGGCGAGGGTCGGCGGTGGCGGCGAAGGTCAAGGTGTGACGGCGACCGGCAGTGTGCAACCGGCGAGGTTGGTCATCGACGAAGATTTCTATTTCTCGAAAAAATAACTTTTTTTGTTTCTTATTTCTGCTTCAAATTTATTTCTGTTTCTCAAAATTGTTCCTAAAATAGTTTATTACAATTGCGTTACTAAACGAATTTCTGTTTCAAATCTATTTCAGAAAATATAAATCTATTCCAGAAACTATTTCTGGTTGGTTTTCATGCGCCCCTAAAAGACTCAAACGACATTTTTTAGCCAAATTCAACTCTATGCGTTATGAAGAAACACATGTAATTGAACTTTAATTTTGACTTTTTGTGAGTCAAAATGAAAAGGAAATTAAAATAAAAATATAGGATATTTTTCTATATTTTGTGACCTCAAATGCTATTTTTCTTGATTTTTCATATATTTTTCTATTTTTTAAAAATATTAAAAATGTGAGAAATATAAAAAAAAATATTTTTTGGTCACCTTAGAGTTGGCCAAGTATCCCGAAGTTGACTTTGCAAATTTTCAATTTTTTAAGGATTCATTTATGAATTTTTAAAAAATAGATTAGAAAAAACTGATAACAAATCAGGTGTAACCAACGCCACTGAATTTTTTAAAAATCACGTGCCAACATGTCATGTTATATCGCGTCCCGTGTCGTATCAGTGCTAATAGATTTTAGCCGGGAATCCAACCGGTACCAGTGGGAAACATGAAGGAAAATCGGCCGAAAAGGACCGGTTTTATTCGGTTTCCGGTTGTGTCTGCCCATTGCTCTCCCGACCCAACCCAACCTGGACTTCTCCCTTTCCTCGCCAGCAAGCAAAGAGAAAACAAAAACCAGAACCCTCTCTCTTTTCTCTTCACTGGCCAGATAAGACAAAGGGGTGGTCGTCGTCGTCGTCGTCGTTTTCACCAGTGAATCCCCACCATATTTGGTTCGGCGATCGCAAGCCTTATCGATTCGAGAGCGAAGCATTTCTCTCAATTTTTCCGATCGAAGACCAGAGCCATGGCCGGTGTTTCTCTCAAGTGCGGGGACTGTGGCGCCCTCTTGAAGTCCGTGGAGGAAGCTCAGGAGCACGCCGAGCTCACTTCTCACTCCAACTTCTCCGAGTCTACCGAGGCCGTCCTCAATCTCGTCTGCAGTTCTTGCGGGAAGCCTTGCCGATCCAAAACGGTACGCGAATGCTCGCCTTTAGCGGAGTTCTAATCTGCTGCTCGTGATTGATTTAGTTTCTGAACGTTTGATGCGTAGTTGGATCTGAAGGTCCTTCCCTCACCGCTAGTTTGTTTGATCGTTTGGAATTGTGGGTTAAGGGATCGAGTTTCACCGGGGAGGAAATCGCTGTCCGGCGGGAAGTCGAATTGTGCCCCTTTTTATGTGTTAAACGAGAGGAGCTGTTTGTTGAATTACAGTCTTGTAGCTTTGTAGATGGGAATAAGTAGTTTTACCACGACTCCGTTCCAACAAAAAAAAAATTGGTTTTTTGAGTTAGGAACGGCAAGGAAAAAGGAAGATAATGTAGTTGTCGATGCGGTTAATTCTGTCTTTGTGAAATTTTGAAAAGTAAAGCCTGTTTTCCGGAAACATTCCCTTTGAGGAGGTTGGTTCTTGATGGGATGATATTATGTCCAGAGATTAAGTGCTACTATTTGGGATGCTATTCAGTAATTTGTTGTATGAAATTTACATGAGTCAGTTGACTCGATTGTCTATTGGACATTGGAAGAATTGCTGACTTTTAGGGGTAAGTTGGACACTTGGTTTCTTGCACAACATAACAACGAAAGGAGCTCTGGTATTGGTGGGAATGATCTGCTGGGATCTTAGCTCTGTTTGATATGGTAAGTAGAAAATAACATTCATGCACTAATTGAGATAAATAGGAGAAGGGAATTGAAGCTTTGTGAACCCTCATTTTATAATTTGCTTTTCTTTTTTAAACGATGTATTGTTTCTCACTGATGTCATTCTGTAAAACCTCGTCAGGTGAAAATATTTTGTTACTCATCACATAGTTTGGGAGCAGACGCTACTTAGTGAAAAAGCCTTGGCTGTTGCTGTTGAAATGGTTTGGACCCATGCAGTGCAAATATGAATGTTCCCTACTAAGCTTGTGAGAAGGTTCTCACTTTCATTAGGAAACAAGATGAAGAACAATGTTTGACGTGACTTATCTCTACTACCTGTTAGGAACTTGAATGCAGTTTTTGTTTACTATTTCAACGATAAAACTCACTTACCATCTTTAGTAGTCACCATTTTAATCGAGCAAGAATGGTAACCACAAGTAATTCTTCAGCTACTATCTCTCTCTACTTCAATAAGTAATGCACATTGACTCTCTCCCTTCCTTTCTTGATCTTGTTGCTAGGAAACTGATTTGCATACAAAGAGAACTGGGCATACTGAATTTGTTGATAAAACTTTGGAGACAGCAGAACCAATAAGTTTGGAGGTTCCAAAGGTTGCTGCAGAATTGGCAGATACTCCAGATGCAACGACTAGTAACCAGACTGAAGGTATCTTTCCGGCTTGATTAGCAAATTGTGCAACTTGAGATTGATTAGCTGGTGCATAATATTCTGAATATCTTTGGGATAATCTTTTTTCCCATGTGATTTAGTGTTTAGTATGAGGATCGATTGCAAGTTCTAATGTTTGCTTTTCTGCTTATTTAGTCTGATTGCACAGTTTCTTTCTTTCTTTTTTTTTTTTGGGTGCTTTGATAATAACCTGCACTGCTGATTCTCAAGTTATCTGTTGGTGATCGGTCATTTGAATTGCCAGTATATGTATCCTTTTACTGTCTCAACTTAATTTTGGAAAACGGAGAAGAGACAGTTCTGGCTCTTTTTATATAGGGTATGAAGCTATACCTTTTCATGAAGCTTAATCTTTAGTTGAACATTGTCAATGACTCAATTCACATATTGTTGCATATTGTGCTTGTAGACTCATAATGGAAAGTTTGGGAGTTGCTTAGCCATGTGTCTGCGAAGTATGATGCATGCTTTGATTTTTCATTTTCTGATCTGCTATTGTTTGAGCATGTCTCCAAACATGTACATGAAGTGTTGCTGTCAAGACCCAGAGGTGGCTATTGGGACTAAAAGCATTGCTATTTGCATTTGTCTGGTGATGCTGAGGAGAATTTGGCAATTATTGGAAAGGATAAAGGCAGGATGGGTATAATGAGTTTCTGGACCCTAGTGAATTATCCGGTTTTAGGTTTTGGATTGTGGGATTAGTTCAAGTACATTTCGGAAGACCTAAGTTTTGGATTTTATTGTTGTAATCCCAAAGGTTGAAGTCAACCTACCGTCTAGACAACACATGTACCTTCGAAACAGTTACGTTTGTAATTTCATTTATTTCTAAACATAAAAATATTGGAATGGTGGGTCTGGCATGTGATGTTTATTGCACTGGATTAGACTTCCATTAAAAATGTATACTTGAGACGAGTTCTAATTTGAAACCTGAAGGGAACATTGAGTAATTTTTTGTTCTCTGTAAATGAGAATTACAAGTTTTTCAAACTTTTTAGGCCTGCCTCTCTCTCTGCCTCTGCTTTGTTTATTTAAACCTAAATCATATTTTCTGTCTGGCTGTGGCTGTGGCTTTGGGATGAGTGGCAAATGGGCACATGCCCACTTAGTTGACAATAACAAGATTAACGATGCTTTTCTTTTTATTCAGAGATGATTGTGCCTGAGGTCGACAAAAAAATTCTTGAAGAACTTGAAGCAATGGGTTTCTCCACAGCACGAGCTACTCGAGCTCTTCATTTTTCTGGTGAGAATTGATTTTCGTCCATTGTTTATTGAATATCATTGACGTGATATGTGCCTTCTTAATCATGGCTATTTCAATTAGTTTGATTCCTGATTCAGAATTGCTACTGATGACTTGAGCTGTCAGCACTATTTTCACAGTATTGTGGGCTTCATTGTAGTGGTTATTCATAGGAAGATTTCGGATTGCTAGGTAGAATTAGTTGACAGAGTTGTTGATTAGAGTGACAAGGCTTTAAACATGCCTGTCTAAGTCGTAAATGAGAAGTCCATGCCATATGAATTGTTTGATTTCAGTTAATTTTGATAACCTAGACAAAAGAGCATCTATCTATTTCCAGGCAGATGATGATATTCTTTTATTTGTGAGTTCATTTATTAGATTTTTACTTTTGCTGAAGGACTTAAAAGCAATTTCATTCATGGTTGTATTTTTGTATTCTGAGGTTTTTGCCCAGAGTTTCGAGCATTATTAGTCTTTCTCATATTATGATGACTGGAGAATGGAATCTAAATTTGGATTACCATGTTTTTCCGCTTCTGGTTCCTAATAGTCCTTATACTTGATCACACTATTTGATTTGGAAAAGACGACACTTAGCTATTAATGGGAAAGAAATTTGGTTCATTTCGTGTTTCCTTGGTTTATTGAAGATTGGTGCTTCTCCATTTATGGGTTGTTTGTTTCTATTGTGTGGAAAAAAAAATAGTAATGATTAAGGCTTGTATTTGGCTCAAATGATTACGTGCTACCATGATTTATCGAGCTGCCAATATAGGAGGCTTTTCTCATGTACTTTTTAATTTCGTTCTCTCCATTGTCCTACACCCGGAAGTAAATGGTTTTTAGGCCTTTTTATTCATGGGAACTATATTATTAAGTTTTTATTGGCAAATAAATAGGCAGTGTGTGGTACTGTATCATGCCTGTTTAAAGGAAAAATGTGATGTGACATTTTGGCATCTGAACTTTGAGTTACCTTCACTTTTGTATCAGGAACAGAAATACTACAGTAAAACGTTAAATTTTTCCTGGTGAGGTATCTCAACACATGATGGAATTCCTTTCATGCTTGTGTCAAGGAAAGGACTGCTTAGTAAATTGAGGTTTTGTTTTTTAACAAAACTTAGCTACTTAAAATAAACCAAAACCAGTAGGCACTAAGTGATAAGTCTGTATGTTCATTTGATTAGCATGGTAAAATGGTCGAGGTATAAATGCTCTCCTTTATGAAGATTATTGTGTAGCCTGACAGGATTATCACGATGAGATGGCAGAATTGTCTCAGATATGTGCGTCAAGGATTCTCCTTAGTTCCTGGTTGATCCGTTCTATTATAGGGCTGATGGATCCTACCACTTTATTAATGCAATGATATTCAATGGAGTGGTTTTGTGAAGTGCATGTCTGCATTCAATGCATGGAGTTGTCTGTCTATTTGAATGAAAGATGATCTGTTGTCTCCTCAGGCAATGCCAGTGTTGAAGCTGCTGTCAATTGGGTGGTGGAACATGAGGAAGACCCCGAAATCGATCAGATGCCTCTGGTAAGATAAATATATCTGACCTTTCAAGGTTTTTCAGCCTTTCAATTGGCAGAGGTGGTATAGCATTTTTCAGCTATGTGCCCTAGCAAATGCATAAAGCCCACACGCTGTACACACATGGAACACTTTCCTTCCGTTGATCATTTGATCCAGCCAAGTTGGCCCTGGATCTAGATGCATCAATTTGATCTCGGATGTTTTCCTCTGTAGAAGGTAGAGGTGCCTAAATTGATATTTGAAATAAATCTGGATATGACATCGCACCTTTAACAGAGTCTAAAATGCAACAACGACAGAAAAACAAGCTAGGGTTTGAATTGAGAAGAATTGAATCTGGCGCAGAAGTTAGACATTCTAGGGTTTAGATAAACCAATGATATGTACTTCGAAGAAGAAATCTGACAAAAAGGTGATTTAAAAGTCCTTACTAGAAGTGTAAAAGGAATATCTAAAATTCGAGTGGCTGAAGCTGAAGCAGCGAGGTTCTAGTTTTCCCTAGCCCCTTCTCATCAATGGATTCTGTACCTGTAGCTAATTTGCCAAAATAATTAATGCTTGGAGTTTCCTGCCTGTATGGAATAAACATGCTGTACCTTGTAAGACAGTCTCAACCCTTAATTAAGCATAAACCGTTTCAGATTATCTACCATCAAATCTCATTAAGAAGTCACATGCCTATTACATTAGCACTGTTAACCTAATAACGTAAGGAAAGACTAAATAATAAGAGACTTAAAATTACTAGAAAAAGATATGCTCATGCGTCAGCCTTTGTTATAAAAGAAAGAGGCTATAAATCATTCTGTTTAAAGCAAGGGAAGAGCAATGAGCAATGTCTTTGGCTTGTTATTATGAAATTCTATTCATTTGATGATAGGGTATAATCACTTTCTACGTATCTTTTGGGGTCATCATTTCTTTTGAAAGTGAAGGGTTGTTGGAGCGGCATTGATTCTTTGAAACGAAATGAACAATATTGTTAGTTTGTTATTATTAACTTTTAGTTCAGTATACAATAGGGTATCATCATTTTCAACGTATCTGTTTGGCTCCTATGCATAGTTTTCCTGGCATGCACCAGGTACTGTGGTGGATCAACCTTTCTATACTTCTGGCCAGACTTATAGTTATAGTAGTTATGGTATCATGATCATAGAAGATAAATCATGTCTGTTGTATCTTATTTGATAGAGAAGCTGCAGGACATTGAACATTACTATTGTTGATTTAGGCCTAGAGTTTACTGAAGTGACAAACATATTCTAGGTTTTTGAGCTTCGGCTTGTCCTCATATAATTCTGTTTAGGTCTTTTGAGTTTGTCAGGTACCTGTTAACACCAAACCCGATGCTCCTAAGCCATCTCTCACACCAGAAGAAGTTAAGCTTAAAGCACAAGAACTTAGGTAAGGCCTAACATATATTGTTGGCAGTTTAGACCACAATATTCATCATCTATGGTTACTTGTGTCTTTTTATATGGATTTTAGTATTTGCAATGGTTCCTAATTTGTTGGGATTTTTAGTTAAGTTGAACTGATGTTAGTGTGGCTGCAAGCCTGAGTGTTTGTGCGCTTCCTTGCACTCATCTGTTTTCAATGAAGTGACGTGGCTTTAAGGAAGACATGTTGCCTGAATATTCTTTTTCTATGTCATGTTGACATATATTATTTTGCTAATGATCAAATGATATATTCATGTATATATTCATGTGCACTGGATCTACATTTGATACAACACAAACTACTTTGATAAGACTTATATTTTGCTAATGATCAAATGTTATAGTCATGTATATATTCATGTGCACTGGATCTACATTAGATGCAACACAAACTACTTTGATAAGACTTACTTTTTATTGCCCTATTTAGTGACATTTTAGCATAAACATTTCATTTCACTGCATGGTGATGCTTCTTTTAACTAAACTCTAGGGAACGAGCTCGCAAGAAGAAAGAAGAGGAAGAAAAGAGAATGGAAAGAGAGAGAGAAAAGGTAGTTCTGTTCTTTCACGTCATTTAGTCTATGCTTTTTTTTGGCATTGTTGCTGTTTTCACTAACTTGGTTCATCTGTTGATATGAGTAATCTAGATGTTCTTATATCGTGAAACATCGAACTACTATTTGTCATTTTTCAACTATAAAATTACAAACTTTAATTGGTCTTCGAAATTATATTTGTTGAAATGCCTTTATGTTGTAGAATTTATTAGGGATTAAAGAATTTTGATAACACAGTGATTTCAGTTTGTTTGTGAAAAAACATTTTTTGGTTGCATTGGAGCAGTGGACTCACTAGGCTTTCTTTTAGATAGAAAAGATGAATTTTAAGCATGAAAATCAATTTAAGCAACATTCTGGTAACGAATAATCTAATTCATGACCTGCTGTGGTCAAAGTTCTTTTGGATCTGAGCTGGATCATCTAGCTTATATCACACTTTTACACTTGATAAAGTATTTAGGATTTGTGAAGAATAGGAAATACACAAGAACTTGGGGTGCATGAACAATAGGAAAAACATTTTAAACTCTGGGATGGTCTTGTGCTGTAGGCCCATAGATTTTTGATACGTTTGTGGGTCTATCTCCTGAAAATTGATGCTGACATTGAAATTGCAAACTCCATTCATTGCCTTCCACTTGATAAGGGATAAATATTGTTAGTCGACGTAAGGCTGCGTTTGGGAACGTTTATGTTCCTGGGAACAAGCACAGTTTTTGAACAGAAATGCTTTTTTGTGTTTCTGTTCCCGGTTACGATTTCTGGAAACAGAAACGCTTGTGGTAAGTAAAAAAAACACTTTTTTCGCTGCCACCGTTGAACACTGGCGGTGACTAGGCGGCGGCGGCGGCGGCGGTAGCCGGTGGCAACCGACGGCGGCCGGCTACAGTGGCCGGCGGATGGTGGCCGCGTTGGCAGCGATCAGTGGTAGTTCCAAAAGTGTTCCAAAAAATTGCTCCAAAACCCAAAAGCAAGTTTTTTTTGTTTCTCCAAAAGTGTTCCTCGGCACAAAAGTGTTCCGCGAAACACTTTTGGAACATTTTTGAACCATACGCGTTTTTGTTCCAAAAGTGTTCCTGGAGCACCTTTGGAACAGAAACACTTTCCCTGTAGCGTTTCTGGAGTGTTACCAAACGCAGCCTGAGGTTACAATTGTATGGCACTTTTCAGAAAAATAATATGTAGTAATCATACTGCTGGGACATGTCTTCAAAATATGAATTAACAAGTTTCATGCATAAAATCACTGAAGAAGCTCCAACATGTGGTGTTTAATTCCACGAGAAGTTCACTTGTCTTCTCACATATGTAAGCAGGCTTTTGAGATAAGTTCACAAAATTTAAGAAATAGAGTTGAAAATTTGTTGTTTATGCTTCGATAATGTCTGTTATGTGTGGAGCTAAAAGAATATGTCTGGTTTGTTCTCTCTCTGTTTCTACAATAGCAAGCGTTTCTAATTTACTTAGATTACTATCTGACAGGCAAATATCAACTACTGTGAAGGAAGAAATTGCAGTGTTTCCTCAATGCTCAAAATACTCTAAGTTCTAATAGTACATTAAATTCGTAGAAATAAACTGACACTATAAATATTTTGACCATTAGAAAAAGGCCTTAACAAGGTTCCAAGAGAAGTCATTTGGAAGGTTTTACAGAAGGAAGGGGGGGTTGGGTTGATGTATTGCATATGTTTAAATACGAGGATTGAACTCGTAAGTGACATTCAAAACCAAAAGGAACGGGCATCGAAGCATATGTATAATACAATGGAAATGTCAACTTCAGAATGTTGCACATGGAGGAGTGGAGAGCATTACCCCTTATCAGTTTCTATCTCCTCATTTTGTGACGACGAGGTCACCAGGAGTGTTCAAGATGACATTTTTAAGCATATGTAATTCGTTAATATTGTAAATACCTGAATATATAGAGTAGGAGTTCGGCAAAGAAGTGGTTCAGCCAATTAAGGATCGGTCAAGTCAAGGACTAGAAAAGTATAAACAAGCTGATGATTCTGATATGTTGGATCTGTTTGCTTACAAGTGGAGAACTGTCTGAAAGATCTATCAGAGGTTACAACCAAGATGGGTTGCAGATTAAATGGTGGACTGTAGATAGTAAGTTTGAGGAAAGATCTCAAGTACTTGGTTTTTACCGAAGCACGTTATGGCATGACAATCCATGCAGCAAATGTCACTTTGTTGTAAAGGAAGGCTTAAAAGGCTTGGAAAACCTCACCCAATGTGTACTCAGTGGAATTAACATCCAAAATTTGGAGCATCACTTTTATGTAGTACTTCTAAAGAATGTATCCTAAATGCAGAGAACTAAGAATGGTTTTGATTTGGATCCCGCTCAATTCAATTTGAGGAGTACCTGTTGTTAAGGAACCTTGTCTATGGGGTTTGCTTGTCTAGTGGTTTATATAGGCCTTATAAACATGTAGTCTCCTTCCTGCAATAGCTTAAATTTTTGGATTGTATATTTTAACATTTACGCGTGTCGATGGAAATCGTGTCTGTGTTGCAGTAACTTCATTTTGATTTGAGGTATTATATTTGTATGAACAAGTTATGTTAGCAAGAGGTGCATCATCTTATCTAGGTTGTACCTTTTCGAATACTCTGAAACAGACCTTTTCGGTGGTTTTTTATATGAGCTTGAGTGTGCGTAGCAAGGTTGCCTCTGGGAGGTAGTTTTATTTTCATCTTTCATAGTGAAGACCGCCTGCTGAATTTTGCAGGAAAGGATTCGAGTGGGCAAAGAACTCCTAGAGGCAAAGCGAATTGAAGAGGATAACGAAAGAAAACGGTTAGTTATTCATGTATATTTGAAGTATTATTAGAATGGAATCGTTACGGAGAATTCTCCTGGGAATACTCCATACAGGTTTCTGTTGTTGTGAATAAGGCCTTTTGTCTCTCCTACCAGTTTGTTGGCTTTGCGGAAAGCTGAGAAAGAGGAAGAGAGGAGGGCTAGGGAAAAAATTCGTCAGAAATTGGAAGAAGACAAGGTATAGAACATGCTTTGGTTGTGTCAATATTCTAGTTATAGGATCTCATTGTAATGCATTACCCTTCTGATTCTCTATTATGTGGGAAGTACATTGTTTTTCATTCTTTAGGTAGGTTAACTTCTCAAGCTACGATCAAGTCACTATTACATGATCATAACTCTTTCAAACTGTTGAGTGCTTGGCTCAGATAAGTACGTTGTTTTTATTTGTAGTTTAGTAGAAAGATAATAATTCTATGAAGGAATTTGAAGTCTCTGATTCTTTGTGTATACCTGCCTGGTGATGTTCCAACCAAGGTTCCAGTGGGTATGATATTGATCGACATGACTATACTAAGAACTGCAAAAGCAGAGAAACAGACGTGCTCATCAGCAAATCCTTTTGAACCCTTGTCACCATGAGCTGGTTTTGAGGACAAATATCTAAGTTGCTCCAAAACCTAAAATGCTATTTTTGCATGATGGCTGTTTTATTGTGAGAACAATGATCACCTCTAACTTTTAAAATAGTAATTGGAGGTTAGCAGCTTGTGTACTTGACATTTAAATCTGAAGAATTAACAAAATTGAAACAAAATAAAAACCATTGAGATGCTTTCTGAATCAAGATGGTAACTACAAAGCTACTTGGGGATCAGGTTGGCGTTGTAAAAGTGGGATGCAGGGGCTTATATCTGATCTGTTTCTGACTGAATCATAACTATCGTTTTCTGGTCATGACCCATTGTTCTCCACTGAACATACTGAAACAATAGGAAAATGCCATTAAATCGTGGGGGATGTCGATATTCTTAAATGGTACCTACTTTTGGACTAACTATGTACAAGTTGGTTTAACAGCTGCTTGATATATTCACAGGCAGAAAGAAGACGGAAGTTGGGATTGCCGCCAGAAGAACCTTCAGCTGCAAAACCATCTGCACCTGTTATTGAGGAAAAGAAAGTATGGGCTTAACTGATGAAACAATTTTCTATTTTTTGTTGTTCTTTAAACCTACTGGGGGATCTTGTTAAAGTTCTTCGTTTTTTTTTTGCCCTAGAGCTCGCTGCCTGTTAGACCTGCCACGAAGGCTGAGCAGATGAGAGAATGTTTGCGATCGCTCAAGCAGAATCACAAGGTAAATAGCCCACAAGTAATTTGTTATGTAACCATTATATGCCGTCCGTATGATGATGTCATCTTGTTCCCGGAAAAATTAAGTGCTTCTATCTCTCCCTTCTTCATTTGAAGCATTGGCTTTTGATTTATGATCCATGCATGAAGAATATTAAATGTGCTAGAGAGGACGAACTTTATTCGTGAGGAGAGTGCTATGTTTATGCTCTTCTGGCAATAATTCTGGATGGCTTTTATAGATGAAAATTCTATTTGTTTGAAGTGCTAATCTTTTTGTAGTGACTATGCTGCATTGCTGTTACCATTAATTTTTATTTTATTTTTTTTTGGGTTTACTTGAAATAGGAGGATGATGCTAAAGTGAAGAGAGCATTCCAGACTCTGCTAACCTACATAGGAAATGTTGCCAAGAATCCTAACGAGGAAAAATTCAGAAAGATCAGAGTTACTAACCCATCCTTCCAGGTTTGAATCTTGTCAACATCATTTGCATTGTTGAAAATGAAGGGGGGTATATAAGTCTTAAACCTACTGCTGTCCTTGAGACCTGCAATTGCAGGTTTTGATAGCTTCTTTTCGTATGTCTATTTCGCCCCAATTTGGCAATGTTATCAAACAAAAGCATAGTTTGTGTATTAGCTGCTGTGTATTCTCAACCTATCTCTTACAACGTTTCTCTTCTCACTTTTTTTTTTCCGTCTTTTTCGTTTTGGCAATAAAGCAGAGCAGCATAAGAGAATCATTTCCACATGCACTAATAGAAAGTTGTGGGCATTGTAGCAGCCACATCTACTGTAAAGATCAAGTTGTTCTTTGAGTTCATTGTAGTGTTTGTTTAACAAAGGAGTCAAGCTACCGTGCTTGCCATTTGTACACAGCCTCCGAGCAAGAGTACTTGGGCATACATAGTCCAAGCAGCTTGCCCATATCACTTTATTTATTTTGCTGGATCAGTTGGAACACGTATTACTATATAAATCACGATTATTTGAGCCGTTCGGAGTCTGTGATCGTCAGTGGTAATAGGTTTTCCTTGCTTGTTCTTCTTCAATAAGGTTCTTACCTTGCTGCGTGTATCCATGCAGGAGAGAGTAGGCGCATTGAAAGGAGGCGTTGAATTTATGGAGCTCTGCGGGTTTGAGAAAATCGAAGGCGGTGAATTCCTGTTTCTGCCCAGGGACAAGGTTGACATGGCTGTGCTGAACTCTGCCGGTTCCGATCTGGACTCGGCGATTAAGAATCCCTTCTTTGGGGTTCTCTGAATTGAAGTTAAAAGCCCCTCAATTTGTAGAATCGTGGGAACTTTTTCGATTTAAAGAAGAAACATGTCAGATATCATAAGATGTTGCTGACTTACCTGAATTGGTGTATGTTTTGGGGGAGTTGGACCGGATTTACGTGGTTTTGAGAATGGCATAGGAATTTATTTATTCATTTGGTAAGCAAATAGGTGGTAGATCTCTCAATCATACTCCAGTTGGACCTGCACAGGTTACTTTGTTTAACTTCTCATGACCAGACGCACACATGTTGTAGTGGGCGGGAGGCGGAATTGAGATGGCACTTAAAAGAGACTTTAAAACCTCCTGCTAAATGGATTCCTCGTTGAATCTCAAGAGCAAATGCATCTCCTTATTTTCTCTTGTTGATATTCAACTGGAGCGCTTATGGGTGCAAGATTCAATTTGAATCCTCCAGTCTTGACCTTGACCCGGTGCAAGAGAGATCTTAAACTCATACGGTGCTCTTGTTGGGGATTTATTCAATTCTCGGTAACGTCTCCATTTCGAGGGGGGGAAGGAAGGAAAAGGAAACGTCTCCAAAATCTCTGGCCCATGTAGGTATAGTTTTCTAAATTATTCGTTTGCTTTTACACGTCCTTAATACTTTGACAAAACAACCCCATGTGGGTCCCACAGACAACACTTATTTTTTCAAGGCTTTTTGCCAGCTAATCTCCCCATCACTTTCGACCCAAAAAAAAAATCCCACCCCTTCCTTCTCCCCTCTTAGCCGCCGGTCCTCAAAGCGTTCGTCAACGTCGCAGACGCTGGCTTCGCCATCCTCGCGATCTTCGTCTCGCCTTCTCGGCAAGCACCAGAAGCAGCTTCCCTTCCTCAAGGGCTACCGCGATGGTGACTTCGATTTCGACTTCCCTCCATGGATCGGAATGATCCGTCGTTGAAGAGACTCAATGGTACTTCCGATTCCGCTCCAGTGGTGAGAAAATTGCATCCTCCGCGGACGAATCCACGAATAGAAAGCTGACAAATTGTGCCCATATCCCAGCTTCGCTTCCGATTTTGGCTGTGTCTCTCCGTTGAGCGTCAACTCCATCTTGCGATGGTTCACGTGGACTCTGCATCGTGCGTGTTACGGTTGACGGTAACGTGAACTCTCGTCATACGTGTGACAGACGAAGAATAATATTTTATTCATTTTTTATTTTATTTTCTTATTAATTTTTCTTTACATCTTTGTCCGGCAAAGCTTGCTGGCCCTCACCAGTTTAGATGTTAAAAAAAAAATGCAAAAAAAAGGAAAAATTAATGATAAACATCAACATCAACAATAATTTTATACCAAATTAGTTGAGATTGTCGGTTGATGAATCCAAAAAAACTATAAAAATAAGTTCAAAATCAAACGAATGAAAATAAATAAATATGTAAAAATAAATAAATATTTATTTATTTATATATTTATCTATCAATCTATCCAGTAATCGTCCACAAAATTAATGTTATTCCCTCACTTCGTCATAATACAAATCGTAAGCCAATTTATTTCTCGCTCCATTAAATATTATTTTACTGTTTTTTCTAAGTAAGTTTCGGCCGACTTATTGATTTTTTCGTGTTATGCTCTTAATAGTAAACTTCTGTTCGTATTCGGAGAAGTATATGCTCAAACTATCTCAATCTATACTCTCTTATATTTTTCACTACCGATTCTACTTCAAATTTTCGTTGAATCTCTTGGATAGAATGCATTACATATGCTAATGGGAAAAAAAAAAAACCAAGAGATGCCTACAACTATATTGTACCATTGAAATTTCGATGGCAAATATGTATTACCTACAAAGATTAAAAAGGTTTGGTGTAATTTTCTCGAGAAAAACAGAAGAAGAAGGAAACTCCTTTCCTTTACCACCATCTCCATGCAATTTGGAGATGGATAGAGATGCTTTTTTGACCTTTTCACCGAGAAAGATCCCTTCATATAACTGCTAATTGTCCGGATTTTGACTGAAAATTATGACAAATTGCACACATATGTTGTGTTTTTCAATTAATTGCAGTATTTTCAGAATAAATGTGCAACGACGATAACTATCATCACACAATAAATCGACACGGTGTGTAACGGTTATGGGACAATCGTATGACACTGTCAACATTGTAGGATAGTTGTGGAAAGAAAAGAAAGAAAGGAAAATAGAAGAAAATAAAAAAGAAAAGAAAAATAAAAATTATAAGTAATTTTGAATACAAATTAAATAAAAATTAAAAATTATCCACCTGGATGCTAGTCATGCCACATAAAATGAAAAGCGTCCATATCATCGATTTTTAGTCCAAATTTACTTGATAAACTTAGTTACTAAAATATTAAATAGTATAAAACTCAATTGACACAATTAAAAAGTTTGAGATTGAATTGATACCAATATAATAAAATTATGATTTTTTTATTTTATTTTAATATTTTCTCGTTTGAGAGATAAGAACAATCCTTTGGTAGATGTGAAAAGTAAGGAACTTTTTGTGCTAATTGTAGAGTTTTTGAAATCAAAGTTTGTTATTCTCCACGAATGTGCTTCATCAATATGAAAGAAAAACTAACGAAAGTTAGATTAGCCGGTAACATCTCACCTTCTGTTTTTTTTTTTTTCTCACCTCCTGCTTTGACCGTTAAGGAATATGTTTATTTCACTTTCATTATGAATTCGATATTCGTAATTTTGTCAAGCAGCCTATTATTATTTCCTCGCCAATATTGAATCAACTTATTCATATATAAATAAAAAGTCTAAAGGCCACATTACACATTAACTCAAAGTTCAACAATCATTTATGTTCTTTTCCTAAATTTTATCTATCTAAACAATTCGAAATATGGTCAAGATTAATATAAACAAGAGAGATTCATAAATAATTTTTTATCGTTATTATATATTCTTACGTAAAAAATTAATTCATAAAGTAATAATGTATTTTAGGTTGGACCAAGACTTTGTTTGTTTCACGAAAAATAAATTATTTGGGATAATTTTCCTAAAAATGACAACTTGTATTCCCTACAAAATTTAATGAAAAAAAAATATCTTCATCTTCAATGAAAATGGTTAGATATAAACTATTCATTGGTAATACCAATTTTTTTAATTAATTAATTAATCAAAGCAATATAAATAATTAAATAATATTTTTTATACTATTCATTTATCACGAAAAGAAACCAATCTTAAAGTTTAGGAATTATTAACATCGTTTTCCACGACGAAAAAAACAAAAGGAAAAACATTGCCGGTGTGAAAGCAGATCATCAGCACGAGCAGATCACGTGACCTCTTCCTCCTTCGAGTTCCAACTGCTCCGTCTTCCCAATTTCCCGAGCTCGATCCTGCTCTGGCCCTTCACTCCCGTCGACAGATGATACTTCCGAGTTCCGACGACGCTAGAATCATCGTCTCCTGAGAGCTCCTAGCAGAAGGTCGGCTCCGGCGAAAGATCTCTTTCCCTTCGCCGTCGTTCGCATTTCGCCTGCATGCGCGTCCATGGACGCGCATCAAGTGGCGATGAAGAAGAAGAAAGTCCCCGATTGGCTCAACAGCTCTCTCTGGATCTCGGCCCCGCCTCCCGCCGACGATCGTCCCCAGCGCTCCGCATCCGATCCTTTCGCGGCCCCCACCGAACCGCTGACCCGACCGCCGGTGCCCGTGCAGCCCCAGTCGGCTGCCAGGCAGGAGCCTCCGCCGGAGCCCGAAGTTGTGGAACCGAGGGATGGGGACGGCTGCGAGAGGCAGGAATCCGGTCTCCCGTCGGCGGAGGAGATTTCCAGACAGTCGCAGCTCTTAGCCGAGGTGAGCGAGTCTGTCTTGTTCTCTTTCTCTGCGGAGAAATTGGTTGCTTAGGGAAGTTGATGTGTCTGCTGGCTGTGTTCGGTAATATTCAGCTGTCGAGAAAGGTCGTAGATATGCGGGAGTTGAGGAAGATTGCCTCTCAGGGCATACCAGACGGTGCGGGAATTCGTTCCACTGTGTGGAAGGTATCGTGCACTACTTGTTTCACTCTGTTTTTCCTCCTTTATTTTCCGAGGAAAATTATGGTTTTGGATGAAATGCTCTACTCTTCATTTGTACGTCGTTCGTCCTGGTTTCGATGAAGTGCACTGTAGATTCTAATTCCATGATATTTCACGATCTTCCTGATCTGAATTAAGCAAATTTCATTCTTACCCTCAATTTGGGGTAATCTTCCCCATTTTTTTTTTTCGTTTCACTTTTATTTGCAAGATTTTTGAGACAAGTGTTTCTGCATTACAAGTGCTTTACAATCTCTATGACTGGGTTTAATGGATAAATTCTGGTGTAACAGCTTTTGCTCGGATTTCTGCCTGCTGATCGTGGGCTTTGGTCTTCTGAGCTGGCAAAGAAAAGATATCAGTACAAGAATTTTAAGGGAGAGCTCTTAATGAATCCTGTAAGCAACTGGCTAGTCTATAGTGTTGGTGTTTCCCCATATTTCACATTCCTTTGCTTGCAAGAATAAGGTTCCTCTATCACCTCCGCTGATAGTATGCATAACGTAGGGAAAAAGAAGCGAAAGGTGATTAGAGGTAAAGATGTTGATAAGTTCAATTCTCCGTCCTTGATAGGCTGCCTATACAATGGAAAAATATACATGAATGAAAATATAGATATCGATTGGTGAGTCGATGAGTTCCCTTATATACTTCTCTCTTTCCCAGGTCATAGGGATATACCATCAAGACATGAAAGGGAAATCGTAAGTCACAACTCTCGGATTAAGGTCATGCCCATGAAAGTGACAAGGATTGAACTAGTCTAGGCCTAAAGAAAACAATTAACATAAGACAAGATTGTTCCCTTTTATCTTTGAATATGTCGAGATCTCCGTGTAAGAGCGTGCTGCCGCTAGAAGTAGAACTTTGTATTTCCTCGAGAGAATCTCCTGAGTTCATGTTGACAAATTTTCTTTCAAATTAGGCGGTTCATCGCCGTCCCTGTGGATTCCACTATTGACCTGTGAAGAACCAATTCAACCCTTCTCTTTTATTAAGATAACCTTTGGATTTACTTCATGGACAACTTAAGAAAAAGTGAGAATGGTATTAGCAAAGTGTTCTGATTGAATAATTTTCCTCCATTTTCTCCCACTCCTGGTTGGAAATGAGATGGGCTCCGAGATAATTGTGTCTCCAGTTTCCACCATTTTCCTTCTTCTTTCTATTAACAAACAGAGGAAGTACTTCTTCTTACAAGCCAAACAGAGAAAACGCTTCGTTCTGCAATCACACCTTTCCACTTATCTTCACTTTCGTGATCAGAACACTGCATGCTTGACCAAAATGTTAGAGGTTAGAAACCCGTGGTTTGTCTTTCTGTTTGTTGTAGTGAAATCTAGAAGGAGGACAAGTCATGTATTTCTGGAACTTCACATCCCTTTCCTATTCAAATCCTTTTATTCTGGGTCATATTTCATTTCGAGTTGACAATTGACTCTCTCTGTCTGGTTTCATTCCCTAATCCTGTAAGGGTCCATTCAATTCACAATAACGGTTCTCGTTTGTGAAAGATTTTTTCGGAACAGTACTTGTCATCGCGGTAGAGGTAGCGGCACTGATGGCTGTTTAATAGTGGCGATGTAAGGTAAGGAGTAGTAAAAGAGTGAATACGAAGCCAAGTGACTGGTCAAGTCATGATCCATAGTGGTGGCCGATGATGGTGCTGATGTAGTGGTGAATTCTTTAGTGATGATAGTGGTGATTGTCAGTGCTCCCCAACTTATAGTTCTTGGGGTAATTTTCACAAAAGAACTCCTGTTCCTTGATTTGGAAAACATTTCTTGTGACAAGTCTTATGCCATTATTGCCTATATTTGCCTTGGCGTCAAACAAGGAAACCCCACAATATAGCCCTTGACCTATCATCAATTATTGATTGTGTCATGAGATTGCCGCATAATGAAGCTATAGTTTTCTGTACTGATTTTGTTTCTTTGTGGTTTTCAACCTTTGCTCTTTGAAAGAAGATTCTGACCTTTTCCATCCTGGTCAGTCAGAAATTGCAAGGAGGTTGGAAGACTGCACAACTTTTGACAGTGAGTTACGATCTGAAACCAGTGGGATGCTTTCAAGATCAGATATAACTCACGGAGAGCATCCATTGAGTCTTGGAAATACCAGTATATGGAATAAGTTCTTTCAGGTATGAAATGTAATCATTCATTTAATTTGTGTTTGCTTTTACCCTTACCCTCTCTTTTTGCTTCTTTTACATGTACTTTGTAATAAGTGGTTGCTTTATTGTTTGCTGTTTTCTTTGATGGTCATGTGCAAAATTTTGTAAAATGGTTTGGCATCCCCTTGGTGCCTTTTAAATGAATTACCTATCTATTAAAACAATTGACATGATTAGTGTGATTTTAAAAATCTACGGTTGGGATGTAGAAAGGATGAGAACAGAACATAATCTTAGTTAACTTTGTTTGAAGCGGAAAAAAATGATTATTCGATGGAATAAACTTTAGATCGTATCAGTTTACTGTTGACAAAGCCAAGGGAAAATTTGGTTAGATTAAGGGGGGCCTGCTGCATGATTAAAATACACATCGCCTTGAGATCAGGATGGTACTCCTTTAGGTTGACCAGTGATTACTCTTATCTTTTACTTTCGGATTGTCAAGGTGATACAGAAAGTGGATTGGGGAGGTGGCTCCATGTGAGACTGAATTGGTAGTTTATTGCCATTTTTCTCCGTCATGAGATAAACTCAGAGTAGGTTCTCCTAGTTCTACAGACCAAACATGCTAAGATGGAAGTAGGAATGAGGGCTTTATGGAAATTTTCTCTCTGCAAATTAGGGAAGGCTAAGTATTACCATTTGATGGAGGATTTTAAGGGTTAGCATGATGGGTCGAGGCATAAGATTGCCTTGTTAGTGGCATGGTGGTTTGCAAATGGCAGTAAATTGGGAGGGCTTATATTGACTCATTAATGTCTTAAGTATGTTAAGCTAGAACTTTTTGTAATGGTTCTGCGATGATACACCCAAACCTGGGTTTCTGGCAAGTGGGCTTAGGGGTTTCTGGCTGTGGGGAAGTAAATCGCTGCATCAGATTATAGCATGACTTGCTTTAATAATGTGCAAGTGCAGCTGTTTCATGTTGATTCGTTTGAGCTGTGAAGATATGCTACACTTGGGGCAAGTAATGGGCTGCTGTTATAATCATGATGTATGATTTGGTAATTGGTTAAGTTCTACATGAAAGTCATTTCAATAACTTAACTGATTTCATGTTACTTACATAGTAGGCCATCCTTTTCTTGTGGAAGGTTAGGTCCCCTTCAGTGGCTGGTCTTTATGAGCACCTCACAGTTATCAACTCAACAAGAACTAGATCTGTCATTGTGAAATTATCTTGCCTGACTTCTGCCTTTCACTGATTTCAGGATCTCATCTGCATTGGACATATATCTGATGCTTGGGATCCTTGATATTTAAAATTCCTTCAATCTGGTTGAAGATGTGGACAATTGTTATAGGTAAAAGAGAAATGAACTGTAGGGCACCAGGGGGTATAAACCCATTATGAAGAGAGCTGAATAAACCAAAAAAAGAATTGTTATCACGTGTCAGAACTATATGTATAGCCAAAGAAAGAATGTCATGTCCCAAGACAGAAATAATGTGAATAATCTGCTGTTGCTGAGTTACCTGGGTTTGTATAGACCACTATGAGAGAATATAGATCATCTTTCTGCTTTGGCCAATGATTCAAATACTTCATGCCTGTGAACTTTGATGCTACCTTTTAAGTAGCATGTGTACGGATTATGAGGAAAAAGTATACTTCAACTTTGTAGGATACAGAGATCATTGAACAGATTGACAGAGATGTGAAGCGGACCCATCCAGACATGCACTTTTTCTGTGGGGACTCGTCATATGCAGAATCTAATCAGGTTTTTGTTTGTCATTTGCTCAAATTATTCGTGCATAAATAAGATTGTTGACTGACTTTATCGTCTTTAAAATCTCCAGGAAGCTTTGAAGACAATCTTAATTATATATGCTAAGCTAAATCCTGGCGTAAGATATGTCCAAGGGATGAATGAAATTTTGGCTCCTCTATTTTATGTATTCAGAAATGATCCTGATGAAGAGAATGCAGTATGTATTTTTCAATTGCTTTTAGCCATGTTTTACAATGCTTTAACTGTCCATTGATTTACCTTCTCGACAGGGTTATCTATTCAAGGATGCTATGTGGTTTGTTGATATATCTCGTTATTGATTATAGTCAATGTTGTAAAATCATTCGATTTACAATTCGATTCGCATGATTCAGTTCAGTTCACCCATTGAACAACTCATCTCACACTCATGAATCATAAGAGTGCATGAATCATATGATTGGGTAAGAATTGTACGACTGTACAATTCTCTAGGGTTCAGGAGAAAAACCACACTTTGCATTGTTGGGCTTTATGATAGTGAGAGCTCAAAAGTATTGGCTCATAAAGAGGAAAATGGGCTAAATTGAAAAGAAACTGTTATAAGGAAAAGGTTAAAAAAAAAAAAGAAAAAATTCTGCGAGCATGCACCTAGATTTTCTCAGTCTTCAGGCTGATGAATGAACTCGAAAAGCGGCTAGACTGCTTCTTGTAAGCTCTTGACCAGCTGTCATTGGCTCTGACACCAACCATTGCACCTCTGCCAACCATTGCTGACCATTATGCCTCCTTTGACTCACAGACTCCGGCCTCTGCCCTCTTGTTTACTTGTTTAAGTCGCAGACTTAGATAACAGTGACATCATAAGTATTTAAGATTAGTCTCTCTTTAGCTGGCTTCAGTAGACTATAATAAGGTTTTAATTATTTTTTTTGTATGTTGAGAGTGTTGTGGACAATGTTGATTTTTTTTCCCCTCTTTTAAGTGTTTAGCCCTTTTTCATTTTGCACCTCTATGATATTCAGAAGTTAAAACTGTGGGTATAATTTTCTCATAAATATCTACTGTAACATGCTTTTTATGTGTTTTTGGCACTTTGTAGTTTAATTTTAGTAAGAAATGCTTATTTATTGAAGTTTTTGGGGCCTTTGTACTGATCTTATGATCCATGATTCCATTTATTCAGAAAATTAATTCTAAGATTCACAACCAGAATCTTGATTTAACAACTCTGATTAAAATTCTGTGAAGTTATATCTTAGGTCGTCTATAAGTCCATGGGCAGTCTTTTCTGTTTTGTGGTTATGGTGCTTTTCTATATTTAGTTTGAGTACCGACTGGCTGATTGTTGTATGTGTTGCGTGAGGATATTTGTGCAGTAAAAAGTTATTTTGCTTATACAAAATTGGGAAGAGCCAATTGGAATATCTTTTTCTTTTTTTCTCAAATTATCCTGCCTTGATATCGTTTGTAGTAATTTTTGAATAACTGAGATCATTCTGACAGTTTTTGCTGGGTTTGAAAATTGCTTCATATAGCGGGTCTTTCAGTAATTGTCGATGCAAGTAACACCTAGTTGAAACTGTGATGACCATATGTTTTCTACTTTGGTGGGCATGAATACCTAGCTATGCTAAATACTGAATGATGCATCTTGTACAAAATCTTAAAATCTTTGATTCTTTTCACTGATATATTTATGTGACTGCAACTGCATCAAGAATCTCTTTTGTATATCGATCCATTGGCTTTTTTTGTGTCCTGATTGTTATTTTTTATTCTTGGATCACACAGGCTTCTGCTGAAGCGGATGCTTTTTTTTGTTTTGTTGAGTTGTTGAGTGGGTTTCGGGATAATTTTTGCCAACAATTGGACAACAGTGTTGTGGGAATCCGGTCAACAATATCCAGGTTGTCGCAGCTTTTGAAGGAGTATGATGAAGAGCTTTGGCGTCATCTTGAGATTACAACCAAAGTAAAGATTGTTAATGAACTCGCATACTAAGCATTTAGTGATTGAATACTTTTATTCCCAGCATCCTGACTGGTTATCAATCGCCCAGTAAATATCTTTCTTGATTGAAATAGTGAAATCTGCAGTCAGGCTTGGCGTTACTCTAATCGTGAGTATATTAATGTTATATGGCCCTGATGTTATTTCTTTTCCGCTCTGATGCCAATTTTAAATGAGTATCTCGTAGCTTTCTATATTTAGAGTATAATCTCTTCTCGGTCCAACAAGGTATATATTGTCTCTCTTATTCTTTTGACGCATTCTTTGAGGAAAACCTGGATATATCTCTTACATCGTGCATCTTAAATGAAGTTATATTTTTCATATTTGCAAATGAATCTTAGATGTTCCCGAAATGGAATAGATATTTTGCGGAGGTAAGATTGATTACCAGCAGCTTATTCTATTGACTAACCTTCCCCAGCATCCAGCTGATAGGATCCCGAGAGCTTCTTGTGTAACATCAGATGAAGCCTACATGAACATTTGTAATGGTGTTTCCTGCCCCAAGAGCAAGCTACTATTCATTGAAGATGGAATATGCTGAAGCTTATATGTATTTTATTCTGAAAAAGGACAAGTATGAAACCTGGATAGGAAACGTTGAGAATATGTACTATTTGCTACAGTGTGCTTATAATAAAGCTTTTTATCTGGTTGCATATGACGGATAGGGCTTTAAGTTGTTGCAATGTATCCTTGTTAGTTTCCTTTCATTTGAATGGTTATTTGGAAAACCCTACCATGTGTCGTTTTAAATTTTTAAGGCTAATTCCGGATGCTTCTATAATGTGGTTTCCTTTTGCACAAGAGGTTCATTTTTTCCTTTTGTTTTCTAATCCCTCATTGTCTCCAATGTCAGGTCAATCCTCAATTTTATGCATTCAGATGGATTACTCTCCTCTTGACCCAGGAGTTCAATTTTGCAGACAGCCTTCAGATTTGGGACACACTTCTGAGTGACCCTGATGGTCCTCAGGTAGGAACTTTTCTTTTAGGGTAAATTGTCCTTATTCTTTTAACCATACAGAAGTTGTATGAGTGGTTGGAGAAGCTCTGCTTGACCTTTATGACAGCCCCACTTTAGGCAATTATTCCCTGCTAGAAAAAAGGAATCTGTGAAGAAATGGTTCTTCCACCATCACTAGGTTGAGGAGTAGGTAGTAGGGAGTGTTGGCAGTGGTGATTATTAGTTGTTGGAGGTTTTGGTCAGAACAGAAGATAAGTTGTGATGATGTGATGGTGGTCGTGGTGATGTTGTAATGGTGGTTGTGGTGATATGATGAAGGACCAAAGATTGAGGGCAAGGTTTGAGATGAGCTTTGGGTATCTAAATTTGAGAAAAGTGTAATGGGATGCGATAAACATATCTATTGACAGTTGAATGAGTCTTGAGCACTCTACGTTGGTCAATTGATCTAAAGCTTTTAAGAGTGCAAGTAAAGCTTAATCTCTTCAGCCGTGATGTTTGGCCATGGATAAACAGCTCCATTTCAGCTCTTCACAAAATCAAGCATGATTGTACAACATAAGTTCTGAAGATGATTGACTGGAAAACTTAATCCCATGAATCGGTTGAAAAACAAAAATCTAAGTTAATGTAGAAGGAAGAAAAATCCTGAACTTTTTTTTTGGCCTCATAAAACTCGTGATTTCTTCAATTGCTACTCAGAATCAAAGTCGCCATTCTACGAATGACCACACGTGTTTTTATTCCTTGATTATGGTTCAAATCCTGCATGGGTCCATGACAAACCAACAGGATTCAGTTGATCAAAAAATAGAATGATCAGGACTTAATTGCCCACTGGCCAAAATGCTCAGGATTCATGTTGACTTTGTGCCTCTTAAACTTTTTACACAGGTAATAAGAATACCTAGTAGTGGGAGGGCAGACTTGTCATGCTAAACTGGGAAAGACTGGTCTGCAGGGCAGTAACATTGAGAAATGAAGTCGTGTTTGTAGATGTATTTTATGAATGGTGTCTGGTGGTGGGGGTTGTCATGAGTTGGAGGAAGATGATGAAGTTGTTGAGGTGAAGGTGATGCTGTTGCAGTGATGGTAATGAGGCCGTGGTATTGGTTCAGGTTAGATGATGGGAGGGTAGTGGTAGTGGGGTGCTGAAGGGGATGGCAAGTTTGGACGATGATAATAACTAGAGAGATGCTTTTTAAGAAGAGATTGCTGTCTCGTGGTTATGGCAGAGTTATGCTCATTATGTCCTGTTGTAGTGGTGACAAAAGTATCCTCTTTTTCTTGTGAATGTTAGACATTGTTTGCCATAATTTTCCTTTGTACCAAGATATCCCCACTTCCACATGCCTTGGCATTACATTCAAAGCAAATCTGGGATTAGACTATTTTGCGCATTATCAAGGACTATTGTCAACATTTGACTATCGGCTTCTGAAGAGCTTGGTTATTGACACATGGTAATTTTCCATAGGAGCACTTTGACCACTGATAATTTACATATATAATTACAATTGGGGGATCAAGTTAATCTGCTGTAACAATAAGTTTACATTTTCACCCCGTGTCATCCATTGATTTTCTCTGTCTGAATTTGCAAAAAAGGATTCTCCATTCAACCATTAGTTGAAAGTTGAATCAAAGGCTAGACATTGGTAAAAGTTGTTCCCGATTTGTAATTAAATAAGCATGAAGGATAAGATGCAAGTGAATTAAATTCCATACAGTATTGAGGCTTGGCATGTGTACGATCCTTTAAATTTAACAACCCGCTTCCCAACCGTGTATGAAATTTCTCAAAATTTTGAGATTTGCCTAATGTTCTCATTTGGTTTAGGAGGCTTATCTGAAATTGGGCGAAACAGCTGCATTTCCATTTATCATGTCAGGTTTATGACTTCTCAAAAGACGACTTTCGGCCATTGATAACTCATTAATGGAATTTCTGTTGCATTTCAGGAGACTTTGCTCCGAATATGTTGCGCTATGCTGATTCTTGTTCGGAGGCGCCTTCTAGCAGGTGATTTCACTTCCAATCTTCGGCTACTCCAAAACTACCCGCCCACAAACATCAGTCATCTGCTGTATGTGGCCAACAAATTGCGCGTCCGAGGATCAAGTTGATACAGCTGCCCTTGCTTTCCTTCTGCTTTTCCTTCTTTTCCCTTTTGTTTGGTCGTCGATCGATTAGTGGATGTAAATGCTATTGTCATCAGCCAGCGGAGATGTTCAGCCAATTTCATTCTTTCCCTCTTTCGGTTGTCGTTGCCCTTCACGAAGAGATGAACTTGTATCTTCCCTTCTCTTTGCCTCAAGTAAATTTCTCTCTCTCTCTCTCTCTCTCTCTCTCTCTCTATGTGTCGATTGAGCTGACCCTATTGACAACCTCGCCGTCCATGGCCACGGTGGTGCCTTGCAGAATATAGTTTAGGGATCGCAATGACAAAAAAGTACGAAAAAGGCATTTAATAATTGAAAAGACGACAATTATAATTCATTTCCAACGTACGACGTGCGTGCCCTTCAAATATTTTTCGCTGTTCGCCAAAAAAAAAATCTGTTTGGATTGACGCCGTGTTATAGTGAAGCTATTATGAATTTCATGTCACATCCTGGCGTGCATGATAAAATTTTTATTCTAAAAAGAATTTTTAGAATAGAGATAATTTTTTTTTAATATTTCAGAATGAGTTTCTAAGCAAAATAAATGCGTTTCATAATGGTAAAAAATATATATTTCTGGAATAGAAATTTATTTGATCGACGGAGGTGTCAGCGGCGGAAGGCAACGACGATTGGCAGCCGGCGGGCTGGCTGGCGACTGGCAACTGACGGCGAGCTGTGATCAACTAGGTGTGACCGATGGGGTTTGTCATCAACGAAGATTTCCATTTCTTGGAGAAGTAATTTTTTTTTGTTTATCATTTCTGCTTCAAATTTATTTCTGTTTCTCTAAATTGTTTTAGAAATAATTTCTTGTAATTGCGTTACCGAACGAACTTATATTCCAAATCTATTCCAGAAATAGAAATATGTTCTAGAAACTGTTTTTGATTGGTTTTCATGCGCCCCTTGTTAGCCTACTTTCAATTAACAAAATCGAATTATTTCTCTTAATTTAAATATATGTGTGTGTATATAAAATGTTGAGATACTTGTAACCCTAAGTTATCCATATTGTACGAGGAGGCAATATAATTTAACATTTATCACTAACAAATTGAGTGCACATAAGTGCTTATGAAAAAGAAAAGGGAATTGCAAAAATATGACAAGACAACTTAAGTTAGTAGCTACGAATAGATTTTTTTTAATTAAAATGAGAGTTACTTTGGATTTTAAGATATTGTTTTGCTCATTTTTTGAAAATATTCCGTTATCATTCGCCTCATTGGAGGTATGAGTGTCTTTATCACATTTTGACTTAAAATAATTTCTTGCAGTTGTTTTACGGTATAGAAATTAGAAAGCTATCTTTTATATATTATGTCAAAATAATTCTCTATTTGTTTTTATCAGAAAATAATTCTCTGTTTCACTTATCCATTTTTTTTAAATATTGTTAGATGATAACTAAAAAAATAGATTAATCTCCAAATAATCTGCGCAATAAATAGAAAAAAAGAGTATGAAATCTATTATTGTAATTATATATTTTTGTGTCGTATAATTTGACAATACTGACGTGATTTAATCATAAACTTCAATTAAGTAGCAAACGACGACGTCAAGGTCCAGACCCGCCGCGAGTTTTCTACCGCAAAAAGTAACAAACGAAAATCCAATCAGTCTCGGGAAGAACTTGAAGATTCAGGATCGGAGCGCTTCGAATTCGCGGCGAAAATGGTGAGACCGAGCGATTTCGATTCGGCATTCTCGTCGTTTACTTGCTCGTAGTCATGCCTAGGGCTTTGACTGTTGTTGATCTTCTGGTTTTCGGGAACGAACCGGTGAGATCGCCCTTCGTGTGCAGAATGGAGTCGCGCAGAAGCTTTAGATCGTTTGAAATGGTTTGCGATTGATCATTTGATTGCATTTTTTTCGCTGCTGTGTTCTTCACAGGCCAACTCGTTGCGATTGTACTTGACTTGCATCCGGAACACTCTCGAGGCGGCCATGTGTCTGCAGGTAAGCTGAATTGCACATTCGCGGCGTTTTGGAATTACTGTTGCGGTAGACTTGTCTCCCTTTAGTGTTGTGAAGATTTATCTCCAATTTTAAGTAGTGTAATCACGAGAAAAATGGATACATTGCCACTAGTTGCAGTAGATGCGTGCATTGAACGTTTGAGTTACATTATCGGAAAATCAAGAGCGAGGGTGAAATGCCTATAAAAAAAGACAAATCGTGGTTGGGAATGTCATAGTAGCAAAAGCCAAACTCCCACAGAGATGTTTTATCATGAACCCTGTCAATTTGGGTTCTCTAAAAGCTCTCTACTTTTGGTAGATTAGGAGCCATCTCTTCTTCTTTTAACGTTTTCTCTTTGTTAATATTACTCAGAATTCAGACATTGATTTTCTTACCAAATATGACTTACAGCATGACTTTGTTGTGGTTGCCTTTCCAAAACCTCGTCAATTTTGCATAATCCTTCGTTACTTGTTCTGGACCAACCATAGGGATGGATTTTTTTGATCTTATTGGCTCACCTGATTTCTTGATGGTCTTCTTATTGCAGAACTTTCCTTGTCAAGAAGTTGAGAGGCATAACAAGCCAGAAGTTGAGCTAAAGTATGTCTATGCCTCCATGGTTGGTGATGGCCAACTTTTAGAATGTCTTAACTCGGAATTAAAGAGATGATATTCTTATGTGCATAGCTCTATTCAATCTAACAGAGTGTTATTATTTTACCTCCATGGGAAGATATGAGTGATTCTACGGGCGTTAGGATATGTATCCTATTTGTTGAGTTTGATGAGTACTCTACCGTACTATAGAGCTACAAATGTACTTTTAATACTTACTAGTTGCTAGTAGGTGTTTCATGAGGAGATTTAATGCCATTTTTCTATTTTGCAGGACTAGTCCCGAACTTCTGCTAAAACCGGTAAAAAGCATTTTCAGTGAGATAGCATAGCTGAGTCATTCCTTTTTTCCTTCTACCTTTTGTCAATAGAAAGGCTTATCAGAATTATCTTTCAAAAGAGAGAATCTATTTTTATTAACTCTTGTACTTTGTCTTTGTATAAATTTTTGTGTTGAATCTCTTTTCAGATCTTGATATGCAGAAATGAAGCTGAAAAATGCTTGATAGAAACTTCCATTAATTCATTACGAATAAGCCTCAAGGTAAAACTAAAATTTCTCTGTTTCGCATTGCTCTTGCTTGGAAGCTACTTTAAGGGATTATCTAGAGCTGAGGTACTTTAGTCGGCTCATGTTTTGTTACATTTGAAACGTGAATATATAAAGCCCTTTCCTTTTAACTGTATGCAGAAATATTAAAATCCCGATCATGCCACTTAAAGTTTACCTTCATTCAAAGTTGACTAAAATTTCATGCTATTATGTCTTTTGCATCCTGATTTATATCATGATTTTTTGCGCTATTTATTACGCTAAATACTCAGGTCTATATGATTGAGTGCCTTGGGACAATATTAAATGGAGTGTGAACTAGTATATGGTCTCTAAATCATGGTTAATCAAGTCTAAGATCATGAATGAAATCGGCTTTCTTCATGTAGAAGTTGACGATGTTTGTTCAAATGGAGTAAAGACTTGGGGTTGAGCATGGTGTACCTTAAAGCACAGTTTCCCTACATCATTAGGCATTGAATGTCAGTCTCATTCATTTTCCATGTGCTGCTTGTCAAATTTAATTCTTGATGGTTCATGTATGTTATGTTGGATGCAGATGTTCTCATCATCATTGAATGGAAAAATATAAAAGAAACTGCGTCATTTGTGAGGAAAATATAATAACCAAGAAAGCAGTGTAGGAAGCCTGTGAGCAACTAGTCATTTTGTCAAGGCCTTTCATGGAGAGTAGATATCCAATGAGTGAAAATGCTGGTAATTCCCTTAGGTTCCTGCATCTGGACTGCCAGAGGAAGGGTTTTGAGGTGGATCTGCATCTTCAAACCGCTGACTATAAAAAGGGAAAATATGATAGTCAGACACAACTTTGGGAGCTATTGGATAGGGTCTGCTGAAAGTTGATGCATTAGGTGTTACTTCTGTTCTCAAGTATCAGAAAAAATTGGGCAGTGATGCATAAAATATTGTGTTCTGGTATCATGGTTATCTGAATTCTGAAGTACAATGACGTGTTTCCTTGCTTTCCATTTATTTGGAGTTGTTCAACGTGGCATTTGCCCAACATTCGAGTACCTGCCATGTGTTTGGCATATCGTGTCCTCTTGAGTCTCATTATTGCATTTTGAATTTGGCCACCCAAGTTTAAATCTCCGTGTTTTTTTTTTTAATGTACTATTTGCTAGGTAAAGCAGGCAGATGAACTTGAAAACATATTGACCAAGAAGTTCCTAAGATTTTTGTCCATGAGGGCAGAAGCATTTCAGGTGTTGAGGAGGAAGCCAGTACAGGTAGATATACATTTATTCACAGTAGAAAGATGCATTGCCCAATATAAATTGTGAATGATGCCCTTATTGAAGTTATATTCAGACATTGTTTTCCTTTTCAGATGGAAAGATTATCTGAAAAGATTGCATTTGCATCCTGATTTAGGGCATACTTTGAATTAGGCTTCAATGTTGATCTATTGATAATGCTAGCTATTTCTCTAAATTCTTTTCCTAGGTGCATCCTTTTCAGTTTACTCAGTGTTCTAGAAAGCATAGTAAGACATAGTCTACTTGATGTACGACAGCCATCATACCTGGATCATTGGGTAGTAAACATGTACCTAATATGGTAACATCACTCTTAATGTCAAAGAAGCAGTACAAATATGGTAGGTTTAGTGGTATGCTAATTTGGTACAATAAACATGGGAGCATTCATTTGGGATTATACATCGTTAATTGTTGGAGTTCAATAGTTCTTTCAGAAGGCTTTCTTTTGTAATTGGAGTGGAACTGCATAGCTTCAAGAAATCAAATAAAGTACTAAAGTCACTCATTGAAGATTTTTTCTATAATTTCAGAAGCCAGAATCTATTAAAGAGTAAAATGATATTTTATTCTAGACAAACCACGCAACAAAATTCGTTGTCAATATTTTTAAATTACATGAGGCCAGAAGACAGTGATAACGGCCCGAGCATTCAGCAAAATTCAAGGTGAACGGCCGAACAATAGTAGGCGGTCAAACTTTTTCGTGGAGCAGTATCTTTGTGTTCATTTCTTCATGGATTCTTTTCTGTTTTTCCAGATGGTAGAAGTTATATCATACTTCTTTTTACGCTAAGAATGTTTCCAGCATGTGATAAGGCTCGAGAGATTTACTTATGTGACTGTTCCTTTTATTGAGAGCAGACTTTGCAGTAGCTTCTGAGCATTATGGATTTATCTATTTCTTGCCTTTGATTGAAGGGTTATGACATAAGCTTCCTCATTACCAACTACCACTGTGAGGAAATGCAGAAGCATAAGCTCATTGATTTCATTGTGCAATTTATGGAGGCAAGTTTTCACCATTTACACTTAGTTCTTTGGTCTGTGGTGAATAACACTAAATATTATGCTTTCTCGTGGACATATTAACTCTGGTTACTTTTCTTCGTATTCCCACTGGTTCTTTCTTGAAAAACTTGGTTTTTTTCAAGAACAAAACCATTTCCCTGCAATTTCAACCTTTCTATTATTGTTATCACTAAGCTGATCTTTCATAATAATGGTGCCTTCTATGATCCAGGCAATTAATATGGAAATAATTCTCTGTATGTTTGAAACATTTTCTTTCATTTACATCTTGAAGAAGCCTAATGAAATAAATCATTAAACAGGAAATAAATATCATCATCAACATCAACAACACCTTTATTCCAAACTAGTTGGGGTCGGCTAAACAGGAAATAAATGTGATAGCAAAAAATATAAAACAGGGAATAACTTGAGCTGTTCACAGGATTGGCAAACTAAAATGTATGGAATGCAGCAATGTTAGTTAGAGGTCAACGGGCTCAATTTAGTTTGTCTTTGACTAATGCCGGGAGAAAAGTAGGAGGTAACACCAATGAGGAACTAAGGGATAGGATAATCGCCACCCGTAGGAATCCACCTAAGGGATAAGAGTAGAAACAAGAACTCCTTCAAGTGTTCATTGACTTGGCAATTCTTCGACTTCTTCAAGGAATGCTCTGGCATCATCGACCACTGGTCCTTGTTTGGTTTTCCTTTTGTTTTGTCCCTCTAATGTTTGGATCGGACTCTTGTGAATTGCAGGATATAGATAAAGAGATAAGCGAACTCAAGATGTCTGTTAATACGCGAGGAAGGCTAGTCGCCGCAGAGTTTCTGAAGCAATTTATCTGATCCTTCTTATTGTGCCATTCAACTCATGAAGTCAGCCCTTGAAAGATTTTGTCCAGCCGAATTCTCCTATCCTTGTGCTGCAGCCACAAGCTCGGACCGGCATTGCCAGTCCCTTGTCGATTGCTGTTTGTGAGTAAATAGTCATTTTGATATCAACCGGTTAAAAGGAGAAAGGAACCGCAGATTGTCGTATCGTACTGCTTTGAGCATGAAGAAGACAACACTTGATTCTATTTGCCTGATTCAATTGCGCTGGAGTATTTGGTTTGTTAGAATTACTTATCGCTCGGTTGCTTATCGCTCAAGTCTGTTAGCGAACTATATTTTCTCATCCGGGCGGTCCCAATGCCGATTTCTACTTCTAAAATGAGCAAAAGATCACGTCAGAATCAGGAGTCGGCTGAGTTGTGCATAAAGCACTACCTCACTCAGATTTCTGACACTCGTCCAAAGCTCCAGTGTGCAAGATCAAGAGTAATAATACATTGAAGAGATGGTGTTGATGGAATTTTGATTGGTTCAATTAAGCACCTAAACTATGTCCTTATGATCAAATGCTATTCGCCCATGGTGTTGATGAAATTTACTGAAACGAGGGAAAATAGTGCGTTGAAGAGATAGTGGGTGCAATCTGCTGAGGGTCCTCGCATAGGCAACCGAAAAAGATAACTTAGACACTCGCTCTGATTCAAATAAGATTACAGAGCAAATTAATCACAGGCTCTTCTTTGCGCTCCACGTTGTGTTGTGAACTTCCTTCGACCACAGCTTTGCAGTCTCCTTCAAGAATAACCTTGTTAGCTGGGAGTAAACCTTCACTCCAAATAATTGCGATTTTTCCGACCAAAAAAAAAATCATTGTGATTTAATTTCTAAAATCTACAACTGTGCATCATTTTCAGACGAGGCAGAAGAATTTTACTCAAATTTATTGACGAATATATCAAGCAACCGAAACAATGAATTCCCATTGGCACATTTTTGGGATGCTTGAACCAGTGTCCCACAGCTCAAGCAACATGAACTGCCACTGCATTTCCGACTTGAATGTATTCAGTTAGTATAGAAGAATCGTTATAAGAGCGAAAACATATAAATACTCAGGTGTACAAAAAATTGTGAGTACATCACCATAATAATTTTTCCTAGCGGAATTTGGTTAGAAAAATTCTATACCTTGATTTTTAATGTAATTAATGCCTTTACTTGATTGATTGATTGATGATGTGTGTGCATGTTGGATTATATTGAGAATTCTTAGTTTAGTTAAGGACATTTAGGATTAATTGAGATAATTAGCCTAATTGCATGCTTAACTGACCTTGCTTGTGGTTGAATTAATGATTGGTTGTCTTAATTTCAATGAGCGATGCATGATATTTCGGCAGGTAGTTTAGGAATGGGAGATTAGACTCTAATTAGGTGTTTTGTGACTTAGCTCACCACGTCATAAGCATTCACGTGGAGGTTAACAAAATCACTTGGTATTAATTAATCAATCCTTAGTTCTATGAGGTCGATAGGTAATGAAATCTCATGATCGACATCAAATTACCATGTCCGAAATTGTTGATTGATGATTGATTGCATGAGCTTGCTAATTTGAATTGGGAAATTATATATCAAATGTATGGATGGAATTGGCAATGGAGACCCACGACCAGCGACCGAGAGCTTGGAGTGGTGGCCCAAGGTGGAGTTAGACTTAGGTTCATTAACATACCTTAATTTCGATTGGAAAGTAGGAATTGATAATCAAGTTAGTTTAAACTTAGTCGATATAGTCTAGCTAGAAAATAAAAACCAATTAGACTTAGGATCATTTCCTAATAAATGGTTAGCTTGGCCTAGATTACTTCAGCAGCATCAATAAAATGAGTAGAAATTTAGGCTCGCCCAAACTTTGCTCAATTTGCAGTGATTAGTATTAGCCTCTAATATCAAGCCTATGGGGGTTCATGTCACAAGGCTTATAACAAAGCATTGTATACTCTTGTCCTACTTGGTATCGATCAAACTTATGGGGATTCATGTTACAAGGCTTATATAATGCTATTTGCCCGACTAGTGTTGGGTTTTCATAATCATTTCAATATTGGGAATTCACTGCACTTCCAATACGTTCTTTTTCTTTTTACATCGGTTATGTGACATCCAGACATTTCCATACCCGATAAGACTATTTATAATTCGGGTTGACACGTAGAAAATCTTAGTTGTCGAAGGGGACGGGCATTTTTCGGAGGGAAATGGTTTCCTCATAATACTGTTAGTGAAAATACAATCTCGGTCATAAATTCACGTACTATCATTGCAAATTTTACATAAAGTACTCATTAATTGAGAAATCGAGCGATCAGAAATGAATTACAGTACTGTCAGACTTTCAGGCTAATAACTCCCTTCTTCGAATTATGTGTCTAACGATTTTCGAGTTCTAAATTTACGAAACTTAAGATTTCCTTAGCATCCGGCGTTATTTACAAATAATATTAGTGGATCAAAATATTGTCGACATTGTTTAGAACAGACATTGATGTTCTCGTTCACGTATTAATTTTCTGACATCTTGGTGATTTGACTAAATACTTACTTGGAATAAGCCTATATATATATCATGCATGAAATTATCTATTTCAATTAGCCAGACTAATGTTTTGTTTTTTTTGGGTAAGGTATCCAGACTAATGTTTTTTTTTTTATAACCAAGGTGTTCGGGCCAGCTTACGTGCACCTCGACTATTCCTCGAGGCCTGACTAATGTTAATGATGACATAATTTACAACTTGGCCGAAGGAGTTGTTTTTCTCTCAAATTCATCTCATTAAGCCATAAAATAAGACACTTGTCTCATTTAAAAAGCTTTACAGGCCACTGTTAAGATTCGCATGTGTTTGAGTTGTGTTAAAGAGTTAAAAAGAAATACCACATCGGAGAATCGAAGTGGTGTAGAGCAGTTAATATTGTTAATGGATTCGAACATTAGCTCTCTTTTGGCGATCTCCTCAAGTTAAGGTTTCGGATTTTTGCTGCGCATTTTCATCAAATGTTATCAGAGTCGATGGTTGATGTCCCTCATGCGGTTACTGAGCGGGCCCGAAGGTAGACTTCATTGTTATAAAGTTGGGCTATTCAATTTGAGATAAGTTGATATAGAATGATACATGAATTAAAGGGGAGCGGATCAGACCTAACACTGAGCTCATACGTGAGGGGGGGATTGTTAAGATGTACTTGTGAGTGAGTTGTGTTAAAAGAGTTAAAAATAAATCCCACATCGGAGAATCGAAGTGGTGTAGAAAAGTTAATATATCCATGTTGTCCTATAACTCATTAACTTAAGCTTTTGAGTGAATGTGATTTTGACTGGATATGTTAATGGTCTCGAACATGGATTCCCTTTTGGCGATATCCCCAAGTTAAGCCATATAATAAGAAACTTGTCTCATTTAAACAGCTTTACTGGCCACATGTACTTCTCGTGACACCTCAAGCATTTCCTCTGGTTTATAATCTTGGAAGTTCAGATTCACTTTAACCTTGGCCATATCGTTCTACCTTGAAAATTCATTTAAACAGCTTTATAGGCGGGTCGCTTTACTAACTTCTCCTCGTCTTCCACCCTTAAGTTTAAAAAAAAAAAAAAATCCCCCAAGAAAAAGGTCGAAACTAAGAAAAAATGGAACAAAGATCCAATGCTGGTGTTGTCAATTTCCAGCGCAAATATGTAGAGATTCAAGATAAGGCGTAAATAGAGAACAACGAGTATAATACAAGAGTCAAGTTCGACAAAATTACGTTCGACTAACTTCAATCTCGATCTGAGGTTCCTCCGTTCCAACTTGGGCTTGATGATCTGTAACGATTGGTCTCGATCTGAGATGTGGTGAGGCTTCTTAATTCGATCAGAATAGGAATAAGAGCATCTCGATCCACTTGAAAAAGTCACAAATTTTATTTAGCATGTGTGATCGGAGGAAGTTACCGCAACGGCACGTGTTTACGCTAAGATCGATAGATACGTGGAGAAGAAAGAATACCAAAAAGAGAAAAAATGAAAATCGAAAACTTGAACCGAACCGAACCGAACCGAACCAAAATTCATATTCAATTCGGGTCGGTTCAGTCATTCACACTAGAGTTTCGGTTTGGTTTGGGTTTCATGGAAAACCGAAACCGTATCCAATTATTGACATCCCTAGTACGAGGAACATTTTGAAAATGGAAATGGTGAGAATTCGGAGGATTTTGGTCTAGAGGCGGCTGACAAACCTAAACTCAAGTCGATGCATGGGTGAAAACTACCGGTACAGATTGTTCCACTTTATTTTCTTTACGAGGGTGGAAAGGGGCAGTTGGCATCGGAGATCCATTTTGAGTCACAGTTCTTGCGCCGCTAAAGAAAACATTTCAAATATGCCGCGGAGGTTATGGTCGTTGACAAACTGAACTTATCGTGCTTCTTCTGTGGTAGGTGAGTTATATCTCCCGAAACTTATGGGCGATTGAAATTGGCTAACATATTAAGCTTTCACGATCGAGAGAAGGAGATTCTGTATGTGAACTTCTTTTCCCTCTGCATCCAAAAACGAGAAAAGTACCAATTTGGTCCTAAATCATTTTGTATTGGCACTAATTCAGTCCATTTTGGCTGGAAATCTTAATGCGGACGCCTGCAGTGCTAGTAGGATGGATGGCGTTGACGCATGTATTTTTTAATAACATATTTTTTAAAGGGTTATTACCGCGAAAACCCCAAACTGATATACTTACGATAAATTTACCCTACACTATTTTGTTGACCACCAAAAATCCCAAACTGGTATATTTGTGACAAATTTACCCCAAACTATTTTTTTTAACGATCAAAAACCCTAAACTGATATAATTGTGATAAATTTACCCCAAACTACTTTTCTTACCATAAAAAATCCCATACGGGTATATATACGATAAATTTATCCTTTATTAATTTCCGTTAAATTGAGTTAATAGCACGAAAAATTTCAAATTAATACACATATAGCAAACGTATGGCAACGTGTGTGCCATCTAACTTTGCAATTTGAAGGCAAAATTTAACGAAAATTAATAAAGGGTAAATTTATCACGGCTATACTAGTTTGAGATAAATTTGTCACATATGTGATAAAAAAACTGATATATTTATGACAAATTTATCCCAAACTATTTTTTTCAACAACCAAAAATCTTAAACTGATACATTTGTGAAAAATTTACCCTAAATGAATTATTTTTACAATAAAAAATCTAAATTAATATGCTTATCATAAATTTACCCTTAAGTTGATCTTCATTAAATTGATTGATACCATGAAAAACCCAAATTGATAAACATGTAATAAATGAGGGTAAAAATGCCAAATATATATATCCAACAAGTGCCAAGTGTCATACAGCTTAGTAATTTGATGATAAAATTTAATGAAAATCAGTGGAGGGCAAATTTGTCACTGTTGTACTGTTTGAGTAAATTTGTAAAAGTTGATGGTCAAAAAAATAATTTAAGGTAAATTTATCATAAATATATCAATTTGATATTTTTTGTAATATTAATCCTATTAGTTAAATTACAATTTCGATAATAAAAATTGAAAACGTCGGGCACCAGATTATCAGATTGTATTTACCCTTGAACCGGGGCTCGAATTGAATTTGTACCACTCCAGAATTTTCAAATTCCTTCTCTTCTGGTTTCTTTTCCGACCGTTACTCTCTGTCTCCCCTCATTTTCTTTTCTTCTTCTTCCTTCTTCGACAAATCACCAGAGAACCTGATTTTTGTACTGATTTTTGTCGGTGAATTGATTCGATCGGGTTTTACTGCTTCAACTTCCATGGATTGGCTCGGGGTGAGTTCAATGCTGTTGTTCACAGCCCCTTCTTTTCGTTGCTGGGTTTTCCTGTCATTCATATTTGTATCGAAAGTCTTGCCTTATAACCGGACGAATGACGCTCTGAAAGGGGAAGAAAACCCTAAGCCTTTTGCTTTTTTCTTTGTAGTGAAATCCGGTTGAGGTCGCTTGCAATGGTTTTTCAAATTTTTGTGGTTCCCGTCCAGATCGGTTAGCATCTCCTCTGCTTGGATTTTTCTGGTTTTATGTTAGGTAGTGAATTTTGGTTTTGTTTGGAGCGATTTGGTCTCAATTCTTACTCCAACGTTGTTCTGTCTTGACCGTACTTCTGAATGGTGGGATTTTCGGATTGATTGTCTACGTGACTCATTTTTTATGTTTATAGAAGGGCATAGAGTTAGAGAAAGAAAGTAGAATGACTAGGGATGTTTTCAGTGAGTTTCGTGGGTAGATTTGTGAGAGTTTCTTGATTCATTGGTGAATTCCTTAAATGTTGAAGTTGGCTTGCAGTTGGGATTAAGTGTGCCCCTACTTGTTTGGAGCAACAATGGATTGTGATTATCCAAACGGATTGGTGAAAACTATCCTTTATTATGTTTCTCCTTTCTCTATTGTGCTGCACACCGCTCTCTTTAAATGTTGATTTTGCTAGTGCGAGTAGTTGTTTTCCCCGAAAAATAATTCCAGGGAATATTCCATCCAGATACTTTTGTAGTTAGGATTATTTCTTATTTTTGAGGGTAATGTGATTGGCGTTTTTGCTGCATATGCCAATTTTTGAGAGAGGGGAATGATTAGGAAGCTGGTGTGGAGATGAAAACGTTTCCTGCATCTTTGTTGATCGTGAAACAGAGCAGGCATTACAGTGGGGCTTCTTTTTTTTTTTTTTGCGCAACTCTGTTTTTTCACTGTATTGGGTCGATCTCGCACTCGACACCCTCGCGACTGGTCTCTGTGCACTCAGGACTCGGATCCTTTGGTGACCATGACAGATTGGCCCTCGGCATCCTCTCACCTCCGCGATCACTTGGGAGTTGAAATTACCCGACTCACTTTGATTTGAAGTGAAGTGGCTGGTGCTTTGTTCCTTTGTTCTCACTGCAGGTTTCACTAAAGGGGAAAAATTCATTATATTTTGGGTTGCAAATGATTCTCTCGGTACTGAATTTGAATCCACCAATCTTTTCGTTCATCTGCTTCGCATTTATTAACCAACTAGCTCATGCTTTTGTGTCATTGCATCATAGCAATTTTGCCTGGCCTACTCACATTTATTCATATTGGGTGGAGAACTTTGCAATGGTATGCTCTCTGATTGTGTGTCTTTTCCAGTTGTATAAATGTCTTGAACCACTAAAACCCACACTGTCTAAAAAGGGAAAAGGGGAAAAAAGAAATGTAGCAGATGCAAAGTTTTACTATTTAGGGGAGGAATTAGCAATGCATGTCATTAAACATGAAACTGAGTCTGAAAAATTTGGATATAGTTCTTAAGTCACTGCCATCTTGGACATTGTGAAATATTCTTTAACTTGATTCAATCTCTTGAGTCAAATTCTACATGATTAATTGTGTTTTCCTTGTCACTGTTGAGGTCCGGATGCGATTTACATTGCTGCAACTTTCTGGAACTCAGACAACCATCATTTTAGCCCGAAAACTTTGCAATGCTATGCTCTCTGCTTGTGTGTGTGAGTGTGTGAATATGTGCATTGGGCAGGGGTAGAGATATTGATTCATTTTGTGCCTTTTTTTTGGCCGGTTCATTTTCTAATTGGCAGACAGTGAGATGGACATTTGTGAAGTGGTGTTATCTGTGGGCCGTCCTCGTACGTTAAACGGAGCTGACATTACACATGATGCACTTTTTCGTGCAAGTCTTTAGTTTGCTATCAATTCTTCCAAAACACTCCGCATATATTGTATGGCAAAGAGTGGGTTTCCCTTTCCCTCATTTGTTTAAGTGTGACAAAACTTTGTGAGATGCTTTTGGTGTAAATTGTCTATTTATTGCTCTTCAGGGATGCATTTATTGATTATTTTGTCAATGGCTATATGTTGACAAAGGATATAGCTACTCGGATATTTACAATTTTGAAGCAACCAGAGCTCAAACATCTTAGTCAGGTTTGCTGCTGTCTGTTTCCTTCTTATATGTTGTAGTCCTCGTTGGTTATTAGGATATGTATTGTACGTTTGAAATTGATGATGATATAATATTTGGTCTGCGATTACTGTGAATTTACTTGTGTTACGCTGTCAGGCTCTTAAATTGTCTCTTATAAAACTTTCCTTACTTTATAAAGGATCACTTTAGACCTGTTGTTCAAGAACTTTTGGCCACTCGTCCAGGTCTGGGTTTTTGCAAAGCATGCCTTAGTTTCAGCATAGATATGGTTCGTTCTAAACCAAGTCGATCAGCTTTCTTAGTTCCTTGGTCAAAAGTTAATTCCTGTTATACATGAATACTGCCCAAATGAAATATGTTTGACCAATTTTTGAACTCAACTTTTGCTGTAACACAATTGCATGTCTGGATATGATCGAATTATTGGAGAAAGAAGGGATTCTTGCATGAAGTACTTAAGGAAGCTGTTGCTACTATCCTTTAGTTATTGCCTTCCTCCAATCGGTTAAGACGATGGAACACTTTGTAGTATCATATGTATTGTAAAATAAATGATCTAATGCTTAACATAAACTCAGTTGGCCCATGGAAATTGTATAAACGAAGAGACTATTTTGGTTCATATATCTGCGTTGGCAGTTGAAAAAAAAGAAAAGTAAAAGTGATAATTCTGCACCATATCTCGTTAGAAGGCAATACTGCTAGTACTTACTGATCCTTTTATTTTTCCTTTTAATTAGCTTGATTAGCGACAAAACTCTTCTTTTGTTTTTGCCCTTTTGGTTGGAACTATCTGTCTATAAATTTCTTGAAGAGGAAACTTATATTTATAGAATTGGGTTTTGCAGTCAGAGCGCTTTCAGCTTCTCTACAGTCTGCCTTTTGCTCTTTGCTTGGTTTCAGTCATTCTTTACCTGAATTTGAGTTCCCCAATTTTAGACCTGCTGAGACTAACGCATGAGCTGCTGCGTGAGGCAGATAGAGCATGGGAACCAAATGAAGAAGTTGATTATCACAGTAAAGCTTGAGTGCTTTTTCAGATATACTGAAGGCATTCCTCATTATCTGATGCCTCTCTTTATTTTCTTTGCAGCTGAAACTGTAATACACCGAAAATTTTACTACATAAATTAGGTTTGGCAATGGGCAATTTAACCTGAGGGAGCTGAAACGTGCAAACTTAATAGATGCAATGCAACATGCTGATGAAGCGGAAGATATCAACAAAGTATCGTGGTAGATAGATTATTGTTATTAGTAAAAGAAAGATTATTTTATTTCTGAGATCAAAAGTAGTACTTAGAGGCTTACGGTTAAGCCTAGTATAATTACGTATAATCCGAACTTGCTAATAATCTAAAGTAATATACCCAATACTCCCTTTCAAGTTGGGGTGTACATATAAAAAAAACCTAACTTATGACAAATATATGAAACTCTTCCATGTTGAAGAGGTTTTGTGAAAATATCTGCTAATTGCTTTTCAGAATGTGTGTGCACCAACCGCATGTCTCCATAGTTCACATTTTCCCGAACAAAATGACAATCCACCTCTATGTGCTTAGTTCGCTCATGAAACACTGAATTGCTAACAATATGAATAGCGGACTAATTGTACAACAGAGGGTAGATTATCCGGTCATAGGCAGTCCGATCTCAGCTAACAATATACGAACCCATTGAAGTTCACCTGTAACATTAGCCATAGCACGATAATTGGCCACTGCACTAAATTGAGAAACAACAAACTGCCTCTTACTTTTCCACGACGCAAAATTTCTACCAAGGAAGACACAGTATCCTGAAGTAAACCGGCGATCCATAGGGCAACCGGACCAATCTGCATCAAAATATCCCATCACCTTCAAATACTCAGGGTTAGAAAGCTAGCTATACGAAGATGACGGATTATGAAACACAAGTCCTTGACCTGGAGCTCCCTTCAAATACTGAACAATTTGTAGAGCAGCTTGCCAACGAGTAGTACAGGGAGAGCTTATAAATTGACTCACCACAATAATAACAAATGAAATATTCGGACGAGTAATGGTAAGATAATTTATCTTGCCTACTTATTGGCGATATTTCTCTAGATAATCAAGAAGTTCTTCGTGTTCATTATTAAGCCTCACTCCAAGGTCCTACTTACTGGCGATATTTCTCTAGATAATCAAGAAGTTCTTTGTGTTCATTATCAAGCCTCACTCCAAGGTCCATAGGTGCGTCACCAAGCTCAACATCTTGTATGGCAACCTCTTTAAGAATGTCAAGAGTATATTTTCGCTAGGAGAGAGCAATACTGCCATTAGCATAGCAACTTTGATGCCAAGAAAGTATTGAAGATGAGCTAAGTCTTCAATGTTGAACTTCTTTTGTAGAAACTACTTGAATTGTTATATACCTTCAACATCACTCTTTATGACAATGATATCGTCAACATAGACAAATAGACTAACACACCTTTTTGAAGATGACATACTAGATACTAAGTGCTCCACACTATGCTGATGCATTCTAAAAGTGATAACCGCATCACTGAAGCTGCCAAACCAAGTACGAAAAAACTGCTTAAGTCCATAAAGAGCTTTTTGCAACCGCACAGCTTCTCTCCCGAAGCAACAAGCCCAAGTGGTTGGTCCATTTACTTCCTCATGAAGATCACCATGAAAAAAAAAAATGCATTTTTAACATCAATCTGAGAAAAGAGTCCATTGAGACCGAGCAGCCAAGGAAATAACGATACAAACATAAGGAATTTTTCGGAACTGGATCAAAAGTCTCATCACAGTCAATACCATAAGTTTGAGCATAGTCCTTTGCCACAAGGCGCGCTTTTAAGCGCTCAACTGAACCATATAGATGGTGTTTGACAACAAAGACCTAGTGACAACCCACCAATGCAGCCATCTCCTCCTCCATAACACAAGTCCAACTTGGATTGACGAAAACCTCCTACACACTACTTGACACCGACACAGATGCTAAGGATGACACAGAGACAGACATCTGTGGGATTAAATAATGATAAGACACAAAATGTGAAATAGAATATTGAGACTTGAGTATGGTGAGCAATAGAAGAATTGACAGGAGGCAGTGGAAGAGTATCTAAACCCTGGATTAGAGGTGGTGGTGGTGGAACGTTCGCTAATGGAGATATATAGCCCTAAACAGGGTGAGGATAACGCTATAGACCTGAAGAAGAGTCGGTGATGGTGACCGCGGATCCATCATTAGACGTAACAGGAGGTGGCTTCGGCTAGGACATAGGTGCGGAGAGTGGCAGAAGATCCCTGGTCAATGATGCTTGAGGACGAACATCGCCAAAAAATGTTTGACCCTCAAAGAAAGCCACATTAGCAGAAATAAACTTCCGACGGCGAGTCGAACTATAATAGGCATACCCTTTTTGAGTACGGGAGAAACCCATGAATATACATTTTTTAGCACGAGTTGATAATTCGTCCAATCTAGGAGACAAAGAATGAACAAAATAGACATCCAAAAATACAAGAACGAACAGACCACAAAGGATGATTAGGATGAATAAGAGAAAAGCAATAGCTCTAGAAGGACTTACGCATATGAATGTGAAGAAGTAGACAATGCGTACAATCATCCAACAAATGGCAGTTCTTATTTTCAACAACTCCATTTTGTTGCTGAGTGTGAGCACAAGAATTATGATGCAAAATATCATGAGATTTAAGAAATGGAATGAAGGTAAAAGAAGGAAATTATACATGAGCATTGTCTGTATGTAAACACTTAATGAGATAATCATACTAAGTACGATCTTCATTATAAAACCAGCGGAAAGAATGTAAAACTTAAGTATAATATTTTATTAAATATAATTAATTTGTACAAATACAATCATCAATAAAGGTAACAAAATAACAAAGACCAAATGAAGAGTCTCGCTAGGATCCCACACATAGGAGTGAACTATCTCGAATGGTTGGGAAGAACAACTCGAAAAACGATGAGAACAAGACACATGATGGGGTTTACCCAACTCACACGTTTCACAATTAAACTGAAGACCTGAATTAGACTTGCTGATGAGTGACTAAGGCGACCATGTAATCGATAAGGATCATCCACAACTTTATTCTGAACTATTGTAGCTGTAGAAATCATCTCAGGGTCCAGGATGTACAATGCATCAGCCTTACGCCCACCACCTACTCAGCATCCACTATTTCGATCTTGAAGAACACATGAAGACGAAGAAAAGAAAATATCATAGTTAAGATCATGAGTTGTAGAACTGACAAATAATAGATTGTAAGGATCCATGGAATATGGTAAACAAAAGATAATGAGACAAAGAACTCAATGATACACAACCTGTATCAGTTACTTTGGACTGAGAATCATCTGCTAAGGTGACTGGAGTAGAAGGAATAGATAAGGTGGATGTGAGAAGACGAGAATCACCAATTATATGACGAGTGACACCAGAATCAGTAACCCAAGAATGAGAAGCAGCTATATTGGACAATAGACAGGTAGAATCATTGTGTTGTGCTAAAGTAGCAGTAGGACCAGAGACAACACCACTCGCATTCTGTCGTGCTATGACCAACTCATCATATTATGCACGAGTCAAGTTTACCGTACCCTATTCAGAAGATGAACTAGGTGCATTCCAAGGATGAGTATCAATAGAGGCATTGAATATGAAAAACGGTTTGCTCGACCAGAGCTCCTCTAGAAGCATTATTACCACCACCACGAGCGACACCTTGGCCTTGAAAAACACGACCATGGTGAGAGCTATCAAAATTTCAATGTCCACGACCACGAGTCCCTTGACCTCGACGAACTATCATAGCATTTCTGTATGACATTGTTGAAGTCTTGGGACTAGAAGTGTACCGAGCAGCTCGAGAATATACTTCTTCAATGGAAGGGAGAGTGCTTTGAGAGGTAATCTTTGTTGAATAGCATTGTGATATGGACCAAGATAGTGGAGGAAGAGCACGATTATCATGTCCGCTTCTCATTGCTGCATAGACTCAGCCATACTTCCCCATAAAAGTGTACGCAAAGTAGCATCAACGAGCTTCCATTCTTTTAAACTGACTAAATCTTCCGGTGGTTCTTCTACAAGCCATCTAGACTGACAATTGGAATAAATAAAGGACGAAAGGGCCATTGACCAAGACGGACAATTGGTTTTTGTCCAACTTTACCAAGGTATTGTGTAAACTTGCATATTATGAAATAAACCAAAAGATCTTGAGCTCGAAGAATTACTAGGGGGCCAACCCTGAAACAATAAATGAAGAACTTGATGAACTAGTCGACATCTCCAGAAACCACTAATCACCAATTAGCTGATGTAGTTGTGATAGGTGGATCAACTAACAGTGGATCTGGATGTGACAGGAGGAAAGAGGGGTGTATGAACCCGAGGACGCCGTCTATAAACCTGTAGAGGACGTGAATCCTGTGTAGATGCAGGTGAAACAGCCGGAACAGTTGACCTAATGTAGTCACATGTAATTCTTCATCCAACTCAGACACAATAATTGGAATATCATGATAAGGAGTTGATTCAAAAAATGAGACATCAACAGTTATGAAGTGCTTCTTCAGTGATAAAGAATAGCAATGATACCCCTTTTGAGTACTAGAATAACCTAGAAACATACACTTGATAGCCCGTGGATTCAGTTTTGATACTCTGGGTCGATGATCATGAACAAAAGAAACACAACCAAAAACACGAGGTGGTAAGGAAAACAAGGGCTGATTTTGAAACAGAGTAGAAAAAGGAATACCACCTCGCAAAATAGAAGAAGACATGCGATCAATGAGACAGCATGCAATCAAGACAACATTAGACCAAAAGATTTTAGGGACCTTCATCTCAAATAATATAGATCTAGTAACTTCCAACGAATGATTATTCTTCCTTTCAGCAACACCATTCTGTTGTGGTGTATCAAGACAGGAAGATTCATGAATCATACCATGCCGTGTCATAAAATCAAAAAAAGGTGTAGAAAAATACTCCTTAGTGTTATCAGAACGCAAAACTTTAACATGCACACCAAACTGAGTAAAAATTTCAAAAATAAATGCGCAAAAATAGAAAACAACTCTGAACAATCTTCTAAGTAACTCTAGAATAGTCATCAACAAAAGTGACAAAATATCTAAAACCCAAATTTGAAGTCACAGAATATGGACTCCAAACATCTGAATGAACTAGCAGAAAAGGAGATTTTGTTCGTTTAATGACTCAAGGTGGATAACTGACATGATGTAATTTGCCAAATTGGCATGACTCACACTCTAAACTAGAAAGAGAATTAAAACGGGAATCCAATCGTTGAAGACTTTGTAGAGAAGGATGTCCAAGTTGACAATGGATCTGATGCAAAGAAGAAACAGCAGAACATGCGTCGGGAGTTGAGTCTTCAAGCACATATAATCCCCCTTCCTCATGTCCTGTACCGATTGTCCTCTTCGTAGCCAGATCCTGAAATACACAAGAATCAGGATAAAATGTTATTGAACACTGAAAGGTTTTAATTAACTTACTGACAGACATGAGATTAAATGGAAATTGCGGAAGATAAAGCCCTAAAGACAAAGGCAATGAGGGAGTTGGATGAACTGTGCCAACTCCTTTGTCAACCAAAGGAGAAAAAGTTGTATATTGTGATAACGATGGATTACATCAATATGTATATCTTACTCATAAAGAAAAAGACTAAAATACCCTTAATAACAAATAAGCCTAACAATAACGTCTCAACACTCCCCCTCAAGTTGGTGCATAAATATCAAAGAGCCCCAATTTGTTACACAAATTAATCACTCTACTACCCCTCAATGACTTAATGAAATTATCAGCAAGTTGATCCTCGGTCTGTGTGTATTGAAGTATCATTTCCTTGTTTTGAATCTTTTCTCAGATAAATGACAATCTACTTCAATATGCTTCGTGCGCTCATGAAAGACTGGATTTGAGGCAATATGCATAGCAGACTGGTTATCACAACATAGAACTGAAGGAGATGAGGATGGTATGCTGAGTTCAGCTAACAACATCCTCAACCAAAGCAACTCGCTAGTCACATGAGTCATGGCTCGATATTTCGCCTCTACACTAGATCAAGACACAACATGTTTCTTACTTTTCCAACTCGCAAAATTCCCTCCTAAGAATACACAATAGCCAGAAGTTGATCTCCTATCAATAGAACATCCGACCCAATCAGCATCAGAGTAACCAACAACACTAAGATGTCCATTATTTTTGAACAAAAGCCCTTTGCCAGGTGCTCCCTTCAAGCACTTAACAATACGTAAAACTGTCTCTCAATGAGTAGTGCGAGGAGCACTTATAAACTGGCTAACCACACTAACAACAAAAGATATATCAGGTCGAGTGATAGTTAAATAGTTGAGCTTGCCCACTAGCCTTCGGTACTTGCTTGGATCATGAAGTAAGTTTCCATGTTCTGCATCAAGCTTCACATTAGGATTCATTGGAGTATCGACATGCTTTGCTCCAAGAAAACCAACTTCACTCAGAATATCTAAGAAATACCGCAGAATATATTTCCGTTGTGATAATGAGACACCGTTACGTAAGTAGGCCACCTCAATGCCTAAGAAATACCACAGAACACCCATATCTTTTGTACTGAACTCTGCCTATAAAAACTCTTTCAGCTTCTGTATACCCACAAAATCACTTTCAGTGATGATAATATCATCGACATAAATAACTAGAAGCACACACCCCCTAGGAGAAGTAGAGCTAAAAATAGAATAGTCCACGGTACAACGCCACAAACCGAATCGAATAATTGCATCACTAAAACGACCAAACCAAGCACGAGGAGACTGTTTCAAGCCATATAATGCCTTTTGCAGGCGACAAACACCAGGAGACTCCCCCTGAGCATCAAATCCTAGGGGTTGCTCCATATATACCTCTCTGTTAAGTAGCCATGAAGGAAGGTATTCTTGACATCAAGCTGGTGTAGAGTCTAACCATATCGGACAATAAGAGAGATAAAAATACGAATCGAAGGTATCTTTGCAACAGGAGAGAATGTATCATCATAATCAACTCCATATGTCTGGGTGTAACCTTTGGCAACTAGACATGTCTTTAGACGCTCAACAGACCCGTTTGGTTGGAACTTTACTGTGAAAACCCAACGGCATCTCACAACTTGTTTGCCATCAGGTAATGGTGTAACCTGCCACGTCCCATTATCCTGTAGCACTTGCATTTTATCCTCCATAGCCTGTCGCCAACCTGGATGGGTAAGAGCGTCTGCAACAGTACTTGGCACAAACACAACAGATAAAGAAGCAACAAACGAGGAATATGTAGGAGAAAGACAATCGTAGGATAAAAATTGAGAAAGATGATGATGAGTATGTTTGCGGTAAGACAAGCCAGTATAGGGAGCATATCGGGAATTGGGTTGATCGATACAAGAGCGTGTACCTTTGCGTAACGCAATGGGAACATTAGCAGTAGAATCAGGCTTAGAAGAAATCGGCGAATTAGAGGCCGGGACATGAATTGGTGGAGAAGCATGCATGTCCAATGTAGGCGGTGGCTGTACTACCTCACTTTGAATAGAACGACATTGATAGGTCTGGTCAAAAAATTGCAAATCAGGAGATGGCCTAGGTGCTCCCACCAAGGGAATAGGCGGCAGTGGAGCTATGTCTGATGAAAGAATATCTTCAGATAGAGTCATCGGTTGATCAACAAAGAAGTAATATGGCTGGTCTTCGAAAAAGGTAACATTTGCCGAGACAAAAAGTCGTCGACTATTTGGACTATAACACTTATATCCTTTTTGAGTTCTAGCGGTGGGGTGATCAGTTATCTAGGGTTTAGGTGTCGAAGATGGCTCTGATACCATGTCAACCAAAGGAGAAAAAGTCGTATATTGTGATAACGATGGATTACATAAATATGTATATCTCACTCATAACGAAAAAGACTAAAATACCCTTAATAACAAATAAGCCTAATAATAACGTCTCAACATCCTTAAACATGGGCAGATGAACCATTGACTAATGTAACTGTGGACGAAGAAGGTGTAAGAGAGAAAAATATACCTGAAAGGCCTGACATGTGATCAGAAGCCCCTAACTCAATGACCCTAGGACGAGAAGCAGCTCAAAAACACGCAGTAACAATACCTGTCTGTGCTAAAGAGCAGTGGGAGAAGTAGACTGTGAACTTTGAGACTGATACTCCTCTTCAGACATAACCACTATCTTACCCCCAGAAGATTGTGGAAAAGAAGCAATGCCAGATGTTGTACTTGCAAATTGGTGTTGCTGCCCCCGTCTTCCATGTAACTTGTAACAAAATTTCTGAATATGACCTGGTTTGCCACAATAATGACAAGTCCGAGCTCTCCCTCAGCCACCACATTCATTATATCCCCCATGATTTCCTCCATCACTCCTAAATTCACTATCAGCGCGGGAGCGTGACACAAGGGCTGAATTATCTACCACAGATCTGCAATCTTGAGAAGAATCATGAGATACTTGAAGAACCCGATCAAACGTATCTGTGAGTGATCCAATAGTCTCTCCTCCAAGGATTTGAGATCTAACAGTTTCATATTCAAGGTTAAGACCTCCTAGAAATCCTATTACAGTCAATTGTTCTCTCTAAAGTTGCACTTGTTGAACAATGGCGGAAATAGGAAGAACATCATTCAATTTCTTGTACATTCTCTTAAAATCAGCAAAGTACTGCTTGATAAGACGCCCCTTCCTCTCAGAATGATAAAATTTTTGCGATAACTCGTACATTTGCGAAAGGGTGATAGAATGCCCCTTCCTCTCAGAACAATAAAATTTCTACGATAACTCGTAGACCTGTGAAAGGTTATTTTGACCCGAATACAATACATCCAAATACTCCCACAATTCTTTAACTGTATCAATATGAGTTACTAAATCAACTATATTCCTTTCTATCGAGTTTAACATCTGACCAAGAATATGTGCATCAATAACATCCTAAGTCTCATCATTTGTGGGCTTAGGCTCAGTCAAGTGCCTATGTTGATTCCTGCCCATCAAAGTAACCTTCACAATTTTCTTCCACTGAGGAAAATTAACAGCACCTCAAGTTTCTCTTGAGTGATTCGATTAAACGAGAAAGAAATCACCTCAGCCATCACAATTATTCTTCTCAGAACTACTCTCAACTTTACTGTTATCAGGATCACCCAAACTTAAGAGTTTAATAATCCACAAAAAATTAACAAATATCGCATCAATCCAACAAAGCTCCAAATAATCGACTTCAAAATCTCTGAAATTCACCTAATTGACTTTATAGCAGCTCCAACAATTCAGAAACATTCCACAAACAGATCAATAACAACCACCAAAATTCACCTAATCAGCTTCATAGCAGCTCGACCAATTCAGAAACATTCCACAAACAAATCAGTAACAACCACCAAGCCTAATTAACAATTTAACACTTCCAACACTTCTGCTTTGAAACTCGATACCCATCAACCCACCAGAAGACCACACAGTGAAGCCACAACCAAGCAACAAGAGGCTGTAATGAACATTAATTCACCCACGAGAAGACCACAACGTGAAGCCATAACCAAGCAACAAGAGGCTGTAACGAACATTAATTCACCGAGAATCTAACCTGTGGAGCCATAATAAGGCAACAAAGAGGCTATGAGAGCCTGTGAGTGATGTAGAGTCAAAATCGAGAGACTAGGTGCTGGAGCTGGTCTTGTCGACGATGGATGACACCTTCACAAAGCATGATGGGCCTCGTCGACGTTGGAGCTTGCCTTGCGAGACCTACTCGATGTCAGGTGACGCCAGATCTAGGCTTGCCGGCCTGAGCAACTCCCCCCGCAAGGCTCGCTGGGCTGTTCGAGCCTGGGTCCGTTTGAGCTTGGGTCTTGAGTTGCCTGGGTTGGGCGACGTAAGTCGACCCCTGATTTGGAGTCGCCTAGGCTGGGCGATGCTGGATCTGAAGATTCCAACGAGATTTGTTAACTCCGGCAGTGGCTCGTGGTGGTGGACAGTGAGTTTTGGTTGTTGGGATGGTGGTCAACAGCTACGTAAGGGTTTTGCTAAAACGACGTAGGATCTTCAAGAGAGAGGAAGAGAGAATCAAGAAAGGCTACATCTTTTCTCAATCGACTTGACATTACACTTCATTGGAGAAGTGTATTTGTAATAAAAAAAATATGCATAGGAAAGGAAATAGCTAATCTAACAGAATCGTAGGAAATCACATATCCAATCATATCCCTAGTATCAAGAATTATCTCCGAGAATATTCTCTGACAAGGAAATCTTCAATATGCATAATTATTCTTCAACACTCCCCCTCAAGCTGGAGCATCCAGCTTGCATAAGTGCAAATTTTATCCGAAGTTTGTGATCAAGCGCCGTGTAAGCCGAACCTTGCACTAAACAAGAGATGTGGACACATCAAACCGGATTCAAAATAACGATAATTGTGTAAGTTGGACCTTAGCGACAAATTAAATGTAATCCACATTGTCATCGGATTCGATAAGCGTTGAAGAAACACATAGTCAGAAGGTTGACATATTTATCTCATACAATTTTGATAGAACCGTGTGGAAACCCAACTCGAATTGCGGCAAACTAAATTGCATCACCCTACGGCGCTCATTGTTGCTGCTCGATAAAGGTGTGCTCAACTCCGGTGCTCATAGCTACTTGGATATTTGACGACGACTTCACTTGTTGTCTATGATGCTCGCATTTAAAAGAGAGTATCACAACGAATTCAATGGTCACATTGTTGAGTGTTGACAAAATAGAGATTTTACTGAAAACAAGATGAATAAAAAAGATGGCATAAAGAAGTAAAGGGCTAGGGTTTGGTTCCTCCTCTCTTGGTGGCTCTGATACCATGCTAAAATGACGTAGGATCTTCAAGAGAGAGGAAGAGAGAATCAAGAAATGGTACATCTTTATTTAATCGACTTGACATTACATTTCATTAGAGAAGTGTATTTATAATCAAAACAATATGCATATGAAAGGAAATAGCTAATCTAATAGAATCGTAGGAAATCACATATCCAATCATATCTCTAATATCAAGAGTTATCTCCGAGAATATTCTCTGACAGGGAAATCTTCAATATGCATAATTATTCTTCAACACTCCCCCTCAAGCTAGAGCATCCAGCTTGCATATAAGTGCAACTTTTATCCGAAATCTGTGATCAAGCGTCGTGTAAGCCGGACCTTACACTAAACAAGAGATGTTGGCACATCAATTCGGATTCAAAATAACGATAATTGTGTAAGCCAGACCTTAGCCACAAATTAAATGTAATCTACATTGTCATCAGATTCGATAAGCGTTGAAGAAACACATAATCAGAAGGTGGACATATTTATCTCATACATTTTTGATAGAACTGTGTGGAAACCCAACTCAAATTGCGGCAAACTAAATTGCATCACCCTACGGCGCTCATTGTTGCCGCTCGATAAAGGTGTGCTCAACTCCGGTACTCATAGCTACTTGGATATTTGATGACGACTTCACTTGTTGTCTATGATGCTCGCATTTAAAAGAGAGTATCACAACGAATTCAATGGTCATATTGTTGAGTGTTGACAAAATAGAGATTTTACTGAAAACAAGATGAATAAAAAAGATGGCATAAAGAAGTAAAGGGCTAGGGTTTTGGTTCCTCCTCTCTTGGTGGCTCTGATACCATGCTAAAACGACGTAGGATCTTCAAGAGAGAGACAGAGAGAATCAAGAAATGCTACATCTTTATTCAATCGACTTGACATTACACTTCATTAGAGAAGTGTATTTATAATCGAAACAATATGCATATGAAAGGAAATAACTAATCTAACAGAATCGTAGGAAATCACATATCCAATCATATCCCTAATATCAAGAATTATCTCCGAGAATATTCTCTGACAGGGAAATCTTCAATATGCATAATTATTCTTCAACATGTTTCAGGATCAACGTAGCTCTGATACCATGTTAAAGGGAAAAGAATAATGATATTATCGAGTAAAGAAGTGTTTATACAATGGCAACCCCATAAACCCAAAAGACCACTTTATCTTTAGATACTTCTAACACTTTCCAACTCCACTTTGTCATCACTAATCAGAATTATATCATCAACATAGACAATTAGAATAGAACGTTTACCTTCCTTTGAGTGTTTATAGAGTAGAGTATGATCCCATTGACTTTGTTGATAGCCAAGCCTTTTAACCACCTTCTCGAACCGTTCAAAACACTCTCTTGGAGATTGTTGGAATGAGTAGAGTCATGTTGGAATGAGTAGAGCTATTAATTATTGTTGACTATTGGAATGAGTACTACTAGCTGTCAAGCTATTAACTACTGTTTGTTAGAGTTAGCTACCGTTTTCTCTCCTTCAACATGGTATCAGAGCTCGAAGGTCCTTTATCTATTTACCTTGGGTGATTGTTTGGTCTTTCCATTGATCGTTCAATCACTATGTTAAAAGAATCATTAATCACTCGGCCTAATCCCCCATCACTTCTCACAAAGCCCATCGAACCTCATCCTATTCAGATCACTTCCATAAAGCTGAATAGGGATAACTTTTTCCGGTGGTCTCAGTCTGTTTAAATGTATATACGGGGTAGAGGAAAGATTGGCTATATGACCGGAGATATTGCAAAACTTGCTACCGATGACCCAACTAGGGCTGTTTGGGATGCAGAGAATTCGACGATTATGACGTGGCTGACCAACTCCATGGAAGAAGATATTGGCACAAACTATCTAGGCTATCATATTGCTAAGGAACTCTAGGATGTTGTGTGTGAGATGTATTTAGATTTGGGTAATCAATCCCAAATCTACGAGTTAACCTTGAAACTGCAAAAGATGCAACAAGGAGAGGAAACTGTCACAAAATACTTTCGCTCCTTGAAACATCTGTGGCAGGAATTGGATTTATTTAATGACCATGAGTGGAGGGGTATTGAAGATGGTAATCGATATAGGAAAATTGTAGCAGCACAACGTATCTATGCTTTCTTGGCTGGGCTTCGAGATGAGTTTGATCAGGTACGCGACTGAATACCTGAGAAGTAGCCTCTTCCATCGATAGGAGAGGTCTTCTTAGAAGTTCGAAGAGAAGAAAGTAGACGAGGAATAATGTTGGGGCAAGGCAGCTACCGGCGGAAAGGATGGATTACTGGAAGGTTCAGCCTTGGCCTTCTCTGAAGACAAGAAGAGCCATGTGCCTGCAACAATAGTCTCCAAGGCAAATGTAAGCTGAATCCCTACTAACTTGCGTAGATCAGATGGGAGACCGCGTATTTGGTGTGATGTCTGCAACAAACCCCGTCATACACGAGAGACTTAGTGGAAGATTCATGGCCGACCAACCTCGTTTAGCCGTGATAATAAGCCATCTTAGCGTGTCCCTCCTGTAGCTAATGAGGCTACCGCATTTCCATTCAGCAAAGAACAACTCGACCATCTTCTATAGCTTCTTCAACCTGGGTCTGCTTCGGGTAATCCTACTACTTCGATTGCCCACCAAGGTAGAAATCTCAGAGCCTTTTCTTGTTGTTCACAACCTATCCCTTGGATCATTGATTCAGGGGCATTTGACCATGCGACTAATGAAGCTACCACATTTCCATTCAGCAATGAACAACTTGACCATCTTCTACAGCTTCTTCAACCTGGGTTTGCTTGGGGTAATCCTACTACTTCGATTGCCCACGAAGGTAGAAATCTCAGAGCCCTTTCTTGTTGTTCGAAACCTATCCCTTGGATCATTGATTCAGGGGCATCTGATCATATGACTAATATTCCACATTTCTTCACATCCTATATTCCTTGTCCCGGCAACTAAAAAATTTGAATTGCCGATGGGAGCTTCTCATCTATTGCAGACAAAGGATCAGTTCCACTTTCTGATTCTATTACTCTTCATAATGTATTGCATGTTCCTAAGTTAGCTTGTAACCTAATGTCTGTAAGTAAACTTTCCAAGGAGTCTAGCTGTAGTGTTGTCTTTTTTGCTTCCCACTGCGAGTTTCAGAATCTGATCTTGGGGAAGACGATTGGCAGTGCTAGGATGAAAGATGGTCTCTACTATTTTGAAGATTTTGTCTTTGACAAAAAAAGCTCAAGCGTATGGAACTTTCAGTTCTTCCTCTGTCCAAGAAAAAATTGTGGTTTGGCACCATAGATCAGGCCATCCAAGCTTTGGATACTTGAAACATTTATTTCCTTATTTATTCAAATGTGTGGATGTTTCTTCCCTACATTGTGAAAACTACCATTTTTCTAAAAGTCATCGTACTCATTATAGTACAAAATTGTTACCTTTTTATTTAATCCATAGTGATGTTTGGGGTCCTTCTGTGCCAACAAAAATCGGGAAACGTTGATTTGTCACCTTTATAGATGATCATACTCGTTTATGTTGGACATACTTGATGAGTGCCAACTTTGAAGTCAAGTTCCTATTCAAAACTTTTTATCAAATGGTTGTGGCCCAATTCGGCACTACTATTAATTTTCTTTGTACCGATAATGGTACTGAATATTATAATTAGTATTTGGGGAGTTTTTTGAGAGAAAAAGGCATCCTTCACCGGTCAACTTGCAGAATCACACCCCAGCAGAATGGCATTGCTTAACGCAAAAATCGCCATCTCCTTAAAGTGTTCCGTGCCTTCAGTTTTTCAATGCATGTACCTAAATACTTATGGGGGGAAGCTGTGTTAACAGCATCTTATCTAATCAATAGGTTGCCTACTCGGGTATTAAACTACACTACACCCTTATATTGTTTCAAACAAGTGTATCCCCAACAACTTGTATTTTTTCTGATATTCCTCTAAGGGTGTTTGGTTGCATTGCATTTGTCCACCTCCCAAGTCAGTGTCGACCCAAATTAGATCCTCGGGCTGAAAAGTGCGTGTTTATTGGGTATGCACCTAACTAAAGAGGTTACAAGTGTTACAGTCCTCATACTGGAAAAACTCATATCACCATGGATGTCACCTTCATAGAGTCACAACCGTTTCTTTCCAACAAATCTCTTCAGGAGGAGAATGTCGAAGTTAGTGACGAGATTTTGTGGCACTCAAACTCTCATGTCCTTCCTACTCCTTTGTTTGAGTCTTCGGAAACATCTTTGCCGAATCTTGATGTGTGACGGGGAGAAAAAGTTCAAGATCACAATGTGATCAACAAGCTTGATCTTCAAGTTTATACTAAAAGAAAAACTCTTCAAATGGTTGCATATCAGAACTTTATCTTGGAGCCTCATCTGTCTACAGCCCCGGGAGATGATTCGTTGCCTTCATCATCAGGCATTCCTAGTAGTACTACTTTTTTTCCCTCCATTCCAATCGTCAACACTAATTGATTGCTCTACTCATTCCAACAGAATCTCTACCTACACGCCAATTATCCCTTGAGCAACCAACTTGCTACTATTTCATTTCTAAACCTAGTCGGAAACAGGTGATCTACCATGAGAATAGTCAAAACGAGAGTTTGAAGTGCTTAAATGTCTCAAAATTAATGGATTATTAAGTTTGAGAAAGATGAATCCAATAGAGTGTAAAAGAAAGAAAAAGAAAATTCAAGGGGCATGAAAAAGCGAATGCCGCGTAAAAGCAAAGGCAAATGCGCACCCTGTCGCAAAAAAAAAAAAAAAAGAAGAGGAAGTGTTTGAACAATGTTGTACGTCAAAAGGAAAAAAGACTCTTGAATGAAAGAGACAGTAAGCCTAGACAATCACCGACTCCAAGAACTCTTCCGAAAGTGAATTTTGAGCCTGATGAATCCTTTTATTTCTTAACCAAGTAACCCAAGCCAACGTTACCTCCCTTGCAAAGCCTCTTTGGGATGTCAAGGTTGATGTGTGAATTTCACATTGTAAAGACTCCCGCTCGAGGAAGTGGGGCAGGATATTTCATCATTTTTAAGTTTTTGGACATGTACACCCGGTGAAGATAAAATTTTTATTGTATATTTCTTTTATGGCCACAATATGAATATCCATTTTGCAAGCCCTTGACCAAGCCTACAAGAAAGATCGCTCAGATTGGTCAACGTGTGCTATCCTTAAGTGAATCCGACTCCTCGAATGCATTGTCTGAGTAAGTTGAGTCTCTGATCTCACATTAATGGATAAGATAAAAGGCCTTTTTTGTGAGAACAACTGAGGAAGTCCTTGCTGACTGGACATCTTGTTCAGAACCAATGGTAAAACCTTAATACCACTAAGTCCATCAAGAAGATGACTGTTTAGGCAAGTCATTTAAATCATGCATGATGTTAGTCACGGAAAGCCCGAATTAGAGATTGTTAGAAGTGTTAAGGGTAAAGTGGTCTTTTGAATTTATGGGGTTACTTTTGTATAAATACTTCTTTACTCAATAGTATGTCTAATCTTTTTCTCTTCTACATGGTATCAGAGCTGCGTTGATACAGAAACCTTACCTAGCCATCGACCACCAACTCCACAACCACCAAACACTATCCACCACCACAACCCAGGCAACTCAAGACCCCCAGGCTCGGACAGACCCAGCGAGCCTTGTGGGGGGATCGCTCAGGCCGGCGAGCCTAGATTCAACATTGCCAGGCCCCCCGCGAGCTCAGATGCCGGCTTAGATAGACCCAGCGAGCCTTGCGGGGGGGGGGTTGCTTATCCCGGGTAGCCTAGATCTAGCATCTCCTGGGTTCGAATAGGTCTTGCAAGGCAAGCTCCAGCGTCGATGAGGCTTGGCGTTTTTTGTAGAGGTGCCATCCATCGTCAGCGAGAAACCCAGCCTCTCGGTTTTGACTCTGCATTACTCACAAGCTCTCGCAGTCTCTCTATTTTCTGGTTATGACTCCACAGGTTTGATTGTCGGTGAATCAATGTTTGTTACAGCCACTTGTTGCTTGATTATGGCATCACAATGTGATTTTTTTGGTGAGTTTATGGGTATTGAGTTTCAAAGCAGAAGTGTTGGAGTGGTAAATTGTTGATTAGAATTGGTGGTTATTATTGATCTGTTGGTGGGATGTTTCTGAACGGTTGGAATTGCTGTGAAGCTGATTAGGTGAATTTCAGAGATTTTGGAGTCGATTATTTGGAGATTTATTGAATTGATGTGATATTTCTTAATTTTTTGTGGAGTTTGAGAGTAGTTCTGAGAAGAATAATTGTGATGGCTGAGGTGATTTCTTTCTCGTTTAATCGAATCACTGATGAGAAACTTGAGGGTGCTGTTAATTTTCTTCAATGGAAGAAAATTATGAAGATTACTTTGATGGGTAGGAATCAACATAGGCACTTGACTGAGCCTAAGCCCACAAATGATGAGACTTGGGATGTTATTGATGCACAGATTCTTGGTCAAATGTTAAACTCTATGGACAGGAATATAGTTGATTTAGTAGTTCATGTTGATACAGTTAAAAAATTGTGGGAGTATTTGAATGTATTATATTCGGGTTAAAATAACCTCTCGCAAATGTATGAGTTATCGCATGAATTTTTTCGTTCTGAGAGGAAGGGGCGTCCTATCACTCTTTCACAGATGTATGAGTTATCGCATAAATTTTATCATTTTGAGAGGAAGGGGCGTCCTATCAAGCAATACTTTGCTGATTTTAAGCAAATGTATGAGGAGTTGAATGATGTTCTTCCTATTTCCGTCAATGCTCAACAAATGCAACTTCAGATAGAACAATTGGCTATAATAGGATTTCTAGGAAGTCTTGCCCCTGAATATGAAACTGTTAGATCTCAAATCCTTGGAGGAGAGACTATTGCATCACTCATAGATACGTTTGATCGGGTTCTTCGAGTATCTAGTGAGTCTTTTTCAGGATTGCATATCTGTGGTGATAATTTAGCTCTTACGTTACGCTCCCGCACTGATAGTGAAATTGGGAGTGATGGAGGAAATCATGGAGGATTCGATGAATGTGGGGGTAAGATAGTGGTTATGTCTGAAGAAGAGCATCAGTCTCCAAGTTCACAGTCTACTTCTTTCACTGCTACTTTAGCACAGACAGGCAATGCTACTGCGTGTTTTTCAGCTGCTTCTCGCCCTTGGGTCATTGATTCAGGGGCTTCTGAGCACACGTAAGGTCTTTTAGGTATATTTTCCTCTCTTACACCTTCTTCATCCACAGTACATTAGCCAACGATTCATTTGCCCATGTTAAAGGAGTTGGCACAGTTCATCCAACTCCCTCATTATTTTTGTCTTCAGTGCTTTATCTTCCATAATTTCCATTTAATCTCATGTCTGTTGGTAAGTTAACTAAAACTTTTCAGTGTTCAATAACATTTTATCCTGATTCTTGTGTATTCCAGGATCTGGCTACAAAGAGGACGATCGGTAACGGACGTGAGGAAGGGGGGCTATATGTACTTGAAGACTCAACTTCCTTTGCATGTTCTGGTGTTTCTTCTTTCCATCAGATCCATTGTTCCCTTGGTCATCCTTCTTTACAAAGTTTTCAACGATTAGATTCCTATTTTAGGTCTCTTTCTAGTTTAGATTGTGAATCATGCCAATTTGGCAAATTACATCGTGTCAGTTATCCGCCTCGAGTCATTAAATGAGTAGAGTCTTCTTTTTCGTTAGTTCATTCAGATGTTTGGGGTCCATATCTTGTGACTTCCAATTTGGGATTTAGATATTTTATTACTTTTGTTGATGACTATTCTAGAGTTACTTGGTTATATCTAATGAAAGATCGCTCGGAGTTGTTTTCTATATTTCGTACATTTATTCTTGAAATTTTTACTCAGTTTGGTATGCATGTTAAAGTTTTGCGTTCTGATAATGCTAAGGAGTATTTTTCTGCACCTTTCTCTGATTTTATGACATAGCATGGTAGGATTCATGAATCTTCTTGTCCTGATACACCACAACAGAATGGTGTTGCTGAAAGGAAGAATAGACATTTGTTGAAAGTTACTAGATTTCTATTATTTGAGATGAAGGGCCCTAAAATCTTTTGGTCTGATGCTATCTTGACTGCATGCTATCTCATTAATCGCATGCCTTCTTCTGTTTTGCGAGGTGGTATTCCATTTTCTACTCTGTTTCCAAATCAGCCCCTATTTTCCTTACCACCTCGTGTTTGTTTCGTTCGTGATCATCGATCCAGAGTATCAAAACTCGATCCACGGGCTATCAATTGTATGTTTCTAGGTTATTCTCGTACTCAAAAGGGGTATCATTGCTATTCTTTATCACTAAAGAAGCACTTTATAACTGCTGATGTCTCATTTTTTGAATCCACTCCTTATCATGATGTTCCAATTAATGTATATGAGTTGGATGAAGAATTCCATGTGACTACCATTAGATCAACTATTCCGGTTGTTTCCCCTGCATCTACATAAGAATCACGTCATCTACAGGTTTATAGTCGGCATCCTCGAGTTCATACATCCCTTTTTCCTCCTGTCACAACTGTGTCATCTTCCGTTCCAGATCCACCGTTACTTGATCGTCCTGTAACAACTAATGATCTTGATCTCCCTATAGCTCATCGTAAAGGTACACGTGCTTGTACTCGGCATTCTATTGCAAACTTTATTTCGTACTCTTCCGTGTCTCCTACTTTTCGAGCCTTTTTATTTATGTTGGTCAGTATACTATTCCCAAGTTTGTATTTGAGGCATTACAAATTTCTGGTTGGAGGACAACTATGTAAGAAGAATTACAGGCTTTACAAATTGTAAAACAACGTAAGATCTTCAAGAGGGAGGAAGAAAGAATCAATAAAGGCTACATCTTTACTCAAACGACTTCTAATTACTCTTCATTGGAGAATGATATTTATAATCAATATAATATGCATATGAAAGGAAATAACTAATCTAGCAGAATCATAGGAAATCACATATCCAATCATGTCCCTAATATCAAGAATTATCTCCGAGAATATTCTCTGACAGGGAAATCTTCAATATGCATAATTATTTTTCAACACTCCCCCTCAAACTGGAGCATCCAGCTTGCATAAGTGCAACTTTTATCCGAAGTCTGTGATCAAGCGTAGTGTAAGCCGGACTTTACACTAAACAAGAGATGTGGACACATCAAATCGGATTCAAGATAACGATAATTGTGTAAGCCGGACCTTACACTACAAATTAAATGTAATCCACATCGTCACTAGATTCGATAAGTGCTGAAGAAACACATAATCCGAAGGTTGACATATTTATCTCATACAATCTTGATTGAATCGTGTGGAAACCCAATGCAAATTGCGGTAAATTAAACTACATCACCCTACGACGCTCATTTGTTGCTGATCGATAAAAGTGTGCTCAACTCCAGTGCTCATAGCTACCTGGATATTTGACGGCGACTTCGCTCGCCGTCCACGATGCTCGCATTTGAAAGAGTACCACAATGAATTCCATGGTAACGTTGTTGAGTGTTGACAAAATAGAGATTTTACCGAAAACTAAATGAATAAAGAGGACGACATAAAGAAGTAAAGGGCTAGGGTTTGGTTCCTCCTCTCTTGGTGGCTCGATACCATGTAAAACAACGTAAGATCTTCAAGAGAGAGGAAGAAAGAATAAATAAAGGCTACATCTTTACTCAATCGGCTTCTCATTACACTTCATTGAAAAATGATATTTATAATCAATATAATATGATATGAAAGGAAATAGCTAATCTAACAGAATCATAAGAAATCACATATCCAATCATATTCCTAATATCAAGAATTATCTCCGAGAATATTCTCTGGTATGGAATTTTTTAATATGCATAATTATTCTTCAACACAAGTTAATCAAACTAGTTAATCAAACTTGGGACTTGGTACCTCTTCCTTCAGGCAAAACTGCTATTGGTTGTAGATGGGTATATGCTGTAAAAGTTAATCCCGATGGTTCTCTTGCTCGCTTAAAAGCGAGACTTGTTGCGAAAGGGTATGCTCAAGTGTATGGGGTTGATTTTCTGAATACTTTCTCTCTTGTTGCCAAGCTTACTTCTGTTCGTGTTTTGATCTCTCTTGCTGCCACCTAAAATTGGCCTTTGCTACTGGTTGATGTTAAGAATGCATTTTTGCATGGTAGTCTATATGAAGAAGTTTATATGAAGCAACCTCCAGGGTTTGTTGCTCAGGGGGAGTATGGAGGAATGATTTGCAAACTGAAAAGATCTTTGTATGAGTTGAAGTAATCTCCACGGGCATGGTTTGGAAGATTTTCTGATGCTGTACTTTCCTTTGGATTGTCTAGGTGTTGCAGTGATCATTCCTTCTTTTATAGACATTCAAGGGAAGGAAAATTATTCTTGATTGTATATGTGGATAATATTATTATCACAGGAGATGATTCAATTGGTATAGTTGAACTAAAGGTCTATCTTCAGAAATAGTTTCAGACAAAGGACTTGGGAAAATTGAAGTACTTCTTAGGAATTGAAGTGGCACAATCGCAGAAAGGTATTGTTCTGTCACAACGAAAATATGTTCTTGATTTAATCACTGAGACTGGTATGCTGGGATCAAAGCCTCTTATTCATCCATGGAATGAGGAGTTAAGCTGGTTACCGAGGAGGGAGAGTTATTCGATAATCCCGAGAGATATATAAGATTGGTAAGCAAACCGAATTATCTTGCAGTTACTCGATCAAATATTGCCTTTCTAGTTAGTGTGGTAAGCCAGTTTCTATCTTTTCCTCGTACTTCTCACTAGGATGCTGTAACTCGAATTTTAAGGTACTTGAAGAAGACTCCAGGAAAAGGGATTGTTTACAAAAATCATGATCATAGCAGAGTTGAAGGGTTTTCTGATGCTGATTGGGCAGGGTCTTTGGATGACAGGAGATCCATTACAGGCCATTGTACTTTGGTTGGAGGAAACCTGATGTCATGGAAGAGTAAGAAACAAAATGTTGTTGCCCGTTTCAGTGCTGAGTCAGAATATAGAGCCATGACACAAGCTACATGTGAATTAGTGTGGATTCAGCAGTTGTTGACTGAGTTAGGCTTGAAAGCTTCAGTTCCTACGCCTTTGTGGTGTGATAATAAGGCTGCAGTGCATATAGCTTCCAACCCCGTATTTCATGAGAGAACAAGACATATTGAGATTGATTCTCATTTTATTCAAGAGAAGTTGCAAAGTGAGATGATTCTTCCTAGTCATGTTAGAATTGGTGAACAACTCACGGATATTTTTACTAAACCTTTGGGTCGTTGGAGGATAGAATATATTTGTAACAAGTTGGGCATGATTAATATCTATGCTCTAGCTTGAGGGGGAGTGTTAGAAGTATCAAGGGTAAAGTGGTCTTTTGGGTTTATGGGGTTACTTTTGTATAAATACTTCTTTACTCAATAATATGTCTAATCTTTTTCCCTTCTACAGAGATATTTTGTGCAAATTCTTCATTGATGCGAATTATATTTGCCCAACAATGAAATGTGTTTTAAATCTCCACTGATGATTTCAATCTCACTCGATTGCATTGTTCTCTTGTTGTGAGGATGAATTTTCTGTTTGCTGGTTTGACTAAGTTGACTTGGTCTCTGTGGACGGAATTTTCGTAAGCTCGTCAACTTCTCTTCTAATTGTGGTGGATCATGATGACACAGGTTGCTTAATTTGAGCTTATATCGTTTCCTTTTGCTCATTCTATGTTTGTGCAGCCCCCAAAGTTGCAGCGATGCCTATCGTGTCACTTCCTTTTCGCGGAATTTTGCTGATATTGTAGTTGTTCTTCTTTTAGATGTCATTTAGTCCTGTTTTGTGGTTGGGTAAACGGATGCGTGGCATGTACTTGTTGAATTGACTGGGACAGGTTCACTTCTGCTCGGAGAAAGGATTCTTTGTTTCATTAATTATAAAGAGTGGCAGACATACAATATATATAGAGTAGAGGTAGATATCAACCCTAAGACTTCTAAATAAAATAAACTAGGCCTAACTAACTAGGCCCACTAACATTAACAATAAAAATAAAGAGGTTTCAATACTCCTCCTCAAGTTGGAGCATAGATATTAGACATGCCCAACTTATTGAGACTGGTATAAAACATGCGCCCATTCAAGCCTTTGGTGAAGATGTCTGCAAGTCGACCATTGGAGGCAACGAAAGCCAAGTTGATGAGATTTGTAACGCTCCGGTCCCCTTGGAGTCCATTACATCCGCCTTCAGGCCAATCATATACCTAGGAACTTCACACAGCCTAGTATGATATGAAATGCACAAACGAAAGCGAGTATCTCCGTACAAAGAAAAAGAAAAGAAAAGGGGAGTTTTGGAAAAATTCAAAGGTACACCATTTATGCATAGCAGAAACATTCATTACAAACATCGGAAAGGAAAAGACAAAAATGAAAAGCCGCATACCCTGGGTAGAAAATGAACTAAAGCTTAGGATTCAAAGGCTACTACTAAACCTTTCCTAAGCCCAACACCAAAATTGTTCCTTCTTAATCACCGAAACCCTTCATTCAGACTTCTCATTAGAACAGCTTGAATCATCTCTTCCATCGTCCCCCTCAGCATCTGGATCGAAATTCGAAAAAGTCTCGGATGGAATGTCCTCTGAAGGCTCTTCGGTGTCTTCCTTGGCTTCCTTTTCTTCTTCTTCTTCTTCTTCTTCTTCTTCTTCTTCGTTAGTGGCCTTGATAGTGTCAGCAGAAATGTCTACATAGCTCACGTATTCAGCAGAGGACAATAGAGACCCGACATTTCAGGTGTGTTTCTTAAACCTCCCACAGGTGCTGGGTTGTCCACTTCTATGCCAGATCGGGACGGATGGCACCAAGTTGGAATTGCCTCCCATGGAACATCCTCTGGCGGCAGGGGTCCCATCAAGCTGTTGTCTCCCACCTGACGAAACCAGGCTTTAAAGTGATGGGGTTGCAGTTTCGGCTTCCCTTCGTCTACCCAGATTGTCGTGCGCTTCTTAATATAGGTAATACCCTTCCGATAGGGAAACTCATCAAAATCGGCGATCATCTCCTTTGGATCCCCCAGGCGAATTGGCAGCCTGGCTAGGGTTTAGGGTCTGAAAAGTTTGTCCCACTAAGGGGTGAGATCGACGTCTCACCAAATGAAACATAACCCTAACTAAACCACTAGTTCCACTAGATAAAACAAAATGCATAAAATGTAGGGAATTCAGCAAGCAATGGCATATGGAAATTCAGCATCATTTGTCATAGAACAATTGGCATATCACATCATTAACAAACACACCACATGCCATAGGATCCAAGCTTCACACATTAGCCTAAAATCACATTTAGTCATCGTCAGGGCCCACGGCCGTGATGTATCACCAAGGCTCCAAGCCGTGATATAGTTTCATAAGGTTCAAAGCCAAAGCATCGCCAGGGCCCACGGCTGCGATGTCATCACCAATTATAGCCAGGGCCCATGGCCGCGATGTTATCATCAGGGCCCGCGACCAATTCAATAACATGCTATCAATTATCATGCTTTTATCACACAATCGCGCTACACAAAATAACTTTCCAGTAGAGCCCTAGGGTTCAAGTAAGGGTTTACGAACCACTTACAGTGATTAATTAGCAAAAATTCTACACCAAACGAGCCTCCTCAATCCACAAGTTCACAACCAAACGACAACCACGTGCCGTCCTCGGAAGTTCATCAATTTGAGTTAAAATCCACTCAATTCCAGATTAGAAACAATTGAATTTCACTTTCGTTAAACCATTCTCTCGATCACCAAATAAATGGCAACTTAGGATACCTTATCAATTGGTCGAATACACGACAACACCTCCATTAATCCTCCATTTATTCGGTTCATGCTACAATTTAAAGGGCAGAATATATATCTCAAGTTCCATGCACCAATTAGCCCTAAAATCACCTTTAAACTTCAATCCACTTCTCATACTTCCCATTGACACTTCACATGATATCATACAAGACGTTATACGTCAATTGACGTCCAAATATTCCTCAATCAGTCCTTAAACAAAACTTGCCAGCATGTATACATCATCTAAATAGAACCGGTTTTGGGTTCTAACCACTCAATCGAACCATACTTCAATCTCAAGCCTCACTCTTTGCACAAACAACATTCGAAGGCCTTCATTTACATGATTAGAATGCTCACCAAGTGATTTGAAGTTGGTTGAAACCCCAAAGACGCCGAAACAGCCCGAACTCCTCTTGGTCAGAATCTGTCCAGATTTTACCGTTAATGTTCAGTCATGAAAACTGAAGTTAACATCATCTACTTGTAGCCGTAAACCTTCTTAACATAATACTAGGTGTTATGAAGCTCTCCTAAAAAGTTTGAGGCCAATCGAAGTCTCTAAGAGGTAGAACAAGGACTTTACCTCAGCTCACGCAAATTTCATCTTGTTTTGGTCTAAGGGTTGATTCGGAAAAAACCGTCCAACGAAACTTTGATCTACCACTTGGAATGTGTCAAGGACACATTTATCTACCTTTTGATGTCGGACACCTCAAATGGACGCGGGGACGAGCCGCTCAACCGGACCGAACATAAGGCTCCAAAACTGTTTTTCTGGGCAGTTTTTGGTGAGGTCAGTTTGAGGAGGAACTTGAAGTGAACGTGAGGTAGATGGTTTTCACAGCAGATGAGGTCTTCATTAAACTTGTCTCACACGTATTATTGAGCTAAAATTGATTAGACATGGGTTGGTGAGGTCATTTAATGCTTAAGGGTCTCATAGGTTGACATGTGACACTTCCCAATAATACAACTTAACCTTTGACTCATTCTTTGACCCTTGGCATGTAATTTTCGGTAGCCCTATAGGATAGGAGAAATGTCCATTTTGTCCTTCATGATTCCTTAAGGGAAGGGAAAATGGTCGATGGGCAAAATGATAATTTTGCACTTTCAGTCCAAACTTCACTTTTTCAATTCAAAATTACCATTTGGCGAGACATTGTCAAATTCCTATCCATAATTGGAATTTTCTATTTTCAATTGCCAATTTTGAGCTTCCATTTTATGATCATTCGTCCGTCGATCGTAATTCCAGTTTGTTTCCAACTAACGAACACCTTTTGCAAATGTTACGCGTATCGACTTTGTGATTCTCATCACACTGAGGATAACTCAAGTTATGACAGCTTTTATGTAATTGCGAGGGTTCATCACTAGTTCCGATGGCTTTGATCGTCATAGTTCGATTTTAGGAAGATTGGCAAATTTTACATTGGTTAAGTGGCTTCATTTGCGATCCAATCGTATAACGCTAGTATTGTATTTTTTATTCGTTATTTGATCGGCCTTATTGGCTCTAAATGTTTCCTCGATAATACTTCTGGTCAAAGCATCATTTCCTTTTTCGAGTTTCCTAGGTCCACATACCTCGTTATGCATTAGCATTTTCCTTTGGTCAGTTTACTCAAGATTGATCAGATCTGAGTGAGGTAAAATGGAAATACATCGAAATGTATATTCACATTCAACAGCCTCAAAATGACAGGAAATTCAGAATGTCACAATTCTTCCCCCTTTCAGAAATTTCGTCCTCGAAATTTACAATAAACCCAACTTAAGTAAACAAATGAGGGTATTGACGTCTCATAACTTCTTCGCTTTCCCACGTTGCTCCTTCGGTCCCGTGATGCTCCCAAATCACTTTGACTAATGGAATCGTCTTATTTCTTAAGACTTGCTTCTTTCGATCCTCGATTCTGATAGGCTTTTTCATATATGATACCTTGTCATCAACCTCAATGGTTTCAAAATTCAAAACATGATTCGGATCTGGCTCATACTTCCTCAGCATTGACACATGAAATACGTTGTGCACTTGTGATAAGTTGGGCAGCAAAGCGAGTCTGTATGCCAAAATTCCAATTCGCTCCAAAATTTCAAAAGGACCTATGTACCTTGGACTCAGTTTTCCCTTTTTCTCAAATCAAGATAATCCACGCATCGGTGATACTTTCAGGAAAACATGGTCACCGACTTGAAATTTCAATGGTTTGCGTCTTTTATCAGCATAGCTCTTCTGTCGACTTTGTGCCGTTCTCAATCTTTCTCTAATGACTTTAATCGCCTCATTAGACTGTTCCACTTATTCTGGGCCTGTTATAGTCCTTTCTCCAACTTCATCCCAACATACAGACGTTCTGCAAGATCGACCATAAAGTTCTTCGAATGGTGCCATACCAATGCTTTGCTGATAACTGTTATTATACGCAAACTCCACCAAATGCAGTTGATCCTCCCAGCCACCTTTAAAATCTATGACGCAGGCTCGCAATATATCCTCGAGCGTTTGAATTGTCCTCTCTGACTATCCGTTTGTCTGTGGATGGTACGTCGTATTGAATTGCAATCTCGTTCCCAAAGCCTCCTAAAGACTCTTCCAAAAGTTTGCTGTAAATTTAGGATCTCGATCTGACGTAATCGTAATTGGGACTCCATGCAATCGCATAATCTGACGCATATACAACTCTGCGTACTTATCCATTGCAAAATCCTTCGCACAGGTATGAAATGTGCCGGCTTTGTCAATCTATCCACAATTACCCAAATTGTGTCATGGCCTTTCTGACTCCTTGGCAAGCCCATCACAATATCTATTGTCACATGTTCCCATTTCCATTCAAGAATTTCTAGAGGTTGTAGCAATTCTCTAGGCTTGCAATGTTGAGCTTTCACCTGCTGACGGGTTAAACTCTTCGGTACATGCTCGCCACATCCACCTTCATTTCGTTCCACCAGTAGTGTTGCCGTAGATTCTGATACATCTTAGTGCTATATGGATGAATATTGTAATTGCTCCTGTGAGCTTTCGACAAAATCCTTTCTTTAAGTTCCTCATCCCCAGGTACATATAAGCGTCCGCGAAACTTCAGAATTCCATCTTCTGACACTTGGAACTCAGGTTTCCTTTTTGTCGCATCCATTCCAAGAATCTTTTGAATCTCTAGATCCGTATACTGCAAAGCCTTTAGTCTTTTCTGAATTTCAAGCTCAATTCTCAAGGTTGCCATTAAACTTGATAGTAGGCAAATTTTCAATTTAAATTCAGAATCTCTCAACTTCTCTAACAAAGACCGTCCTTTAACCAATAAGAGCGCAATGCTTGACTTCCGGCTAAGTGTATTCGCGACTCTATTCGCCTTTCCAGGATGATACAGAATCTCGCAATCATAGTCCTTGAGTAATTCCATCCATCGACGCTGTCTCATATTCAATTCTTTCTGAGAAAATAGATATTTCAAACTCTAATGATCTGTATAAATCTGAAATCTTTAACCACATAAGTAGTGTCTCCAGATCTTTAAAGCGAAGATAATGACAACTAACTCCAAATCATGCTTCGGATAATTCATCTCATGAGGTTTCAGTTGTCATGAGGCATAAGCAACCACTTTTCCATGTTGCATGAACACACACCCTAATCCTTTTAGCGAAGCATCTCTATAAATCTCATAACCTCCAGGTCCAGAAGGAATAGTCAATATCGGTGCGGTGGTCAACTGGTGCTTAAGTTCTTGGAAACTACTTTCACACTTATCAGTCCATTCAAACCTCACGTCTTTCTTCATTAGCCTTGTCAATGGAGTAGCTATAGACGAAAACTTCTCCACAAATCGTCTATAATGGCCTGCCAATCTCAGAAAACTTCTAATCTCAGTAACTGTTGTAGGTCTAGGCCATTTCATCACTGTCTCAATCTTTGAAGGATCTACTGAAATTCCTTCTCTAGAAATCACATGACCAAGGAAAGCTACTTTACTCAACCAAAATTCACATTTACTAAACTTGGCATAAAGCGAATGCTCCCTCAGGGTCTGTAGAACTACCCTAAGATGTTCCTCATGTTCTTCATTACTCTTCGAATAAATCAAGATGTTGTCTATAAAAACCATGATGAACCGATCCAAGTACTCCTTAAATACTCGATGCATCAAATCCATGAATGCAGCAGAGGCATTGGTCAAACCAAAAGGCATAACTGTAAACTCATAATGCCCATATCTCGTTCTGAAAGCAGTCTTTGGTATATCCTCCTTTTTAATCCTCAATTGGTGATAACCGGTCCTCAAGTCTATCTTAAAAAACACAGCCGCTCCTTGCAACTGATCAAACAAATCATCTATCATCGGCAAGGGATACTTGTTCTTGATGGTCACTTGATTCAACAGTCTATAATCTATACACAATCGCAAGGATCCATCCTTCTTTCTTACAATTAACACTGGCGCTCCCCATGGTGACGCGCTCGATCTAATGAATCCCTTTATCCAGTAGTTCCTGCATTTGTACTTTTAATTCTTTCAACTCAGACAAGGACATCCTATACGATGCCTTTGAAATTGACTCCGTTCCAAGTGCCAACTCAATTACGAACTCAATTTCTCTCTCAGGTGGTAATCCTGGCAGTTCCTTAGGAAAGATATCAGGAAAATCACGTACCACGGCTATACTATCCAGCTTCGTTCCTCCGCTGTTGTATCTACCACAACAGCCAAATAAGCTTGAAATCCTTCGCTCAACAACTTGGTCGCCTCAAGCGACGAAACCAAAGGAATCAAGGTTCCTCCTCGACTTCCTGCAAATTCAAAACTAGGGCGACCTTTTGGGTAAAATCGAATTACCTTATTACCACAATCCACTACAGCCTTTTGCTTTATTAGCCAATCCATGCCGATAATCACATCAAAATCAAACATAGTCAGCACAATCAAATTAATCCTTTCTTCGCTACCACCAATCACTATTTTACAATCCACATAGCCTAGCGAAATTAGCACACTATCTTTTAGTGGTGTAGCAACATGCAGTAACACATTCAATGGTTTCAATTCTATTCCTACCAAATCAGCAAACTGAACAGATATAAAGGAATGCGAAGCACCAGGATCAAACAAGGCATAGGCAACTTAGTCACACAAATAAATCGTGCCTTTGACCACGCCAGGTGCTTCCTCCGCCTCTCTATGTGCAACAACATACACTCTTCTCTAGGCTGGTGATCGATTTTGCTCATTCTGTAGGATCACAGCCGGTGGTCCTACTTGTGGTCTCTGTTCTTATGCTCAGTTTACTGGAGCTTGGCTTTGACAAATTTTTGCCTGGTGACCTAGCTGGCCACATCTATAACATGCTCCCGACTGCCTTGGGCAAGGTCCACTTCCATGCCTTTGCCTATGGATACGACAATTCCAGTTGAACTGGTTCATCGGCTTGTCGATATTCCTGCGAATCGGAGGAACAAATCGTTGATTGTTCACCATCGGCCTTTTTCCCAACTGCCGATTATCTCTCAGAGGAATAAATCGTGATCCAGAAGTAATGCCTCTTTCCCTGATATCTTTTTCAATCATTTGGCTCTTCTCATAAATCTCTCTGTACGTTCTCAAATTCACTGTTATGATCCTACCGCGAATCTCCGGTCTCAAACCATCTCGAAACCTTTGCACTTTCTCAAGTGGATCCTCAATTGACCTTGGTGCATACCTCGACAATTTCGCAAACTCAACTTCATACTGATCCACCGTCAGTTGATTCTGTTGCAACTGCTAAAATTCCAGTCCCTTCCTTTTATGTGCCATCTCAAAAAAATACTTGTCATTAAAAGCAGCAGTGAAGGCAGCCCAAGTCAAAGCTATACCTTCAGGAAATACTCATCCCTTCGAGGCACTCCACTAATCATGCGCAATTCCCTCTAGCTGATACATAGCTAGCAACACCTTCTCTTTATCTGTACATCTCAATACTTCAAAAGCCTTTTCGAGCATCTCAATCCACCTTGGAGCCAACTTAGGATCTCCAGTACCATCAAACTGGGTCGGTTTCAGTTTAATAAACTGCTCGACCAACTGACCCATTGGTTTGTTAGCATCAACATCCCCTTGAGCATTCCTAGCTTTAGCACCCTGGGCATTATTTCCGTTTGCCATATTCACAGTTGCCACAACAGCTTCAACGGCTTGAGCTATGATCTCAGCTCTATCTTCCACTTGCCTAAGAGCAGCAGCAGCTCTATCTTGAGCTTCTTTTCTCATAAGCTCGCCAATCTGTTCCAAGGTCCTCAAGACTACTTCCATTCTTGGATCCTTGGCCACTGGAGCTCTGGAGCTCGAAGCTCCGCTTCTCGACCTTCCAGGTCGATTACTCATACTTGCTCAACTTAACTCACCTGAGTCACCATAATTCCACCACGGAATTAGAGATCCAATTCACTTACTCATATCTCATTACTTCTAAACTACTCAACAAGTAGCAGTCATGTAACAACAACCAATCACTTAGGCATTCTCATGAGCACATGAACAAGGGTTCTCAACCATACGTCAAGTCCAGACGCATCTACAACTTAGTATAATCAGAGGTTTTATTTCACTCTTCAGACCAACATTTACAAACAATTCACAATGCTAAGTGTGAAGCTTGATCCTCATAGAACAACATCAATCATGCCAATTCAAGATGTTACACACATGCACCATTCGTATGCCACGCATTCATGCTTGACTCTAATGAATTTCCCCCTAGGGTCTCTCTACCCCATCGTCCAACATCCATCACTCCTTATCACTCCAATCTTCATCCTATTAGAATTGAGCAAACCTCACTCCGATACCACTCAAACAGGAATATAACGCCCTGCGTCCCTTTGGAGTCCATTATATCTGCCTTCAAGCCAATCATATACCCAGGAACCTCACACGGCCTAGTATGATATGAAATGCACAAACGAAAGCGAGCATCTCCGTACAAAGAAAATAAAAAGAAAAGGGGAGCTCTGGAAAAATTCAAAAGCACACCATTTATACATAGTAGGAACATTCATTACAAACATCGGATGAGAAAAGATAAAAATGTAAAGCCGCACACCCTAGGTAGAAAAGGAACTAAAGCTTAGGGTTCAAAGGCTACTACTAAACCTTTCCTAAAACCTAACATTAAAATTGTTCCTTCTTAATCACCAAACCCCTTCATTCAGACTTCTCATCAGAACAGCTTGAATCATCTCTTCCATCATCCCCCTTAGCATCTGGATCGAAATCCGAAAAAGTCTCGGATGGAACATCCTCTGAAGGCTCTTCGGTGTCTTCCTTGGCTCTTCTTCTTCTTCTTCGTCAGTGGGCCTCGATAGCGTCAGCAAAAATGTCTACATAGCTCATGTACTCAGCAGAGGACAATGGAGACTCCGGCACTTCAGGTAGGTTTCTTGAACCTCCCATAGATGCTGGGTTGTCCACTTTTATGCTAGGCCGGGACGGATGGCATCGAGTTGGAATCGCCTCCCACGGAACATCCTCTGGTAGCAGGGGTCCCATCAAGCTACTATCTCCCACCTGATGAAACCAGATTTCAAAGAGATTGGGTTGCAGTTCGGGCTTCCCTTCGTCTATCCAGACTGTCGGGTAATACCCTTCATGTAGGGAACCTCATCAAAATAGGCGATCAACTCCTTTGGATCGCCCAGACGAATTGGCAGCATGGCTAGGGTTTAGGGTCTGAAAAGTTTATCCCACTAAGGGGTGAGATCGACGTCTCAATAAGTGAAACCCAACCCTAACTAAACCACTAGTCCCACCAGATAAAATAAAATGCAGAGAATGTAGGGAATTCAGCAAGTAATGGCATATGGCAATTCAACATCATTTGTCATAGAACAATTGGCATATCACATCATTAACAAACACACCACGCGCCATAGGATCCAAGTTTCACACATTAGCCTAAAATCACATTTAGTCATTGTCAGGGCCCACGGTCACGATAGATCGTCAGAGCCCATGGCCACGTCGTATCGCTAGGGTCCACGGTCGCGATGTATCGCCAAGGCTCCAAGCCACAATATAGTTTCATAGGGCTCAAAGCAAAAGCATTGCCAGGGCCCACGGCCGCGATATTATCACCAGGGTACACGGCCGATTCAATAACATGCTATCAATTACCATGCTTCTATCACACATTCGCGCTACACAAAACAACAAAAATTCCACACCAAACGAGCCTCCTCGATCCACAGGTTCACAACCAAACTAGAACCACGTGCCGTCCTAGGAAGTTCATCAATTTGAGTTAAAATCCACTCAATTCCGGATTTGAAACAATTGAATTTCACTTTCGTTAAACCATTTTCTCGATCACCAAACAAATGACAACTTAGGATGCCTTATCAATTGGTCGAATACACGATAACACCTCCATTAATCCTCCATTTTTTCAGTTCATGCTACAATTTAAAGGGCAAAATATATATCTCAAGTTCTATGCACCAATTAGCCCTTAAATTAGCTTTAAACTTCAATCCACTTCTCATACTTCCCATTGATACTTCACATGTTATCATACAAGACATTATACATCAATCGATGTCCAAATATTCCTCAATTAGTCCTTAAACAGAATCGGCCAGCATGTATACATCATCTAAACATAACCGATTTTGGGTTCTAACCTCTCAATCGAGCCATACTTCAATCTCAAGCCTAATTCTTTGCACAAACAACATTCCAAGACCTTCATTTACATGATTAGAAGGCTCACCAAGTGATTTGGAGTCGGTTGACACCCTAAAGACGCCAAAACAGCCCGAACTCCTCTTGGTCGGAATCTGTCCAGATTTTGCCGTTAATGTTCATCCATGAAAACCGAAGTTAACACCATCTACTTGCAGCCATAAACCTTCTGAACATAAGACTATGTGTTATGAAGCTCTTCTAAAAAGTTTGAGGCCAATCGGAGTCTCTAAGAGGTAGAACAAGGACTTTACCTCAGCTCACGCAGATTTCGTTCGATTTTGGTCTAAGTGCAGGTTCGGAAAAAACCGTCTGACGAAACTTCGATCTACCACTTGGAATGTGTCAAGGACACATTTATCTACCTTTTAATGGTCGGACACCTCAAATGGACGCCGGGAAGAGCCGTTCGACTTGACCAAACAGAAGGCCCCAAAACTATTTTTCTGGGCAGTTTTTGGTGAGGTCAGTTTGAGGAGGAACTTGAAGTGAACGTGAGGTAGATGATTTTCACAGCAGATGAGGTCTTCATTAAAGTTGTCTCACACATATTATTGAGCTAAAATTGATTAGACATGGGTTAGTGAGGTCATTTAATGCTTGAGGGCCTCATAGGTTGACATGTGGCACTCCCCGAATAATACAACTTAATTTTTGACTCATTCTTTGACCCTTGGTGTGTAATTTTTGGCAGCCTTATAGGATAGGAGAAATGTCCATTTTTTCCTTCATGATTCCTTAAGGCAAGGGCAAATGGTCGAGGGGCAAAATGGTAATTTTATACTTTCAGTCCAAACTTTACTTTTCCAATTCGAAATTACCATTTGGCGAGACATTGTCAAATTCCTATCTAGAATTGAATTCTCTATTTCAATTGCCAATTTTGAGCTTCCATTTCATGAACGTTCGTTCGTCGATCGTAATTCCAGTTTGTTTCGAATTAACGGGCGGCTTTTGCAAACGTTACGCGTATTGACTTTGTGATTCTCATCACTCTGAGGATAACTCAAGTTATGACAGTTTTGGTTATCATGTAATTGCGAGGGTTCATCACTAGTTCCGACACTTCGATCGTTATGGTTCGATTTTAGGAAAATTTACAAATTATACATTGGTTAAGCGGCTTCACCCGCGATCCAATCGTATAACGCTAGCATTGTATTTCTTAATCATTATCTGATCAGCCTTATTGGCTTTAAATGTTCCCTCGATAATCCTTATGGTCAAAGCGTCATTTCCTTTTTCAAGTTTTCTAGGTTTACGTACCTCGTTATGCGTTAGCCTTTTCTTTTTGGTTAGTTTACTCAAGATTGATCGATCTGAGCCATACAAAACTGAAATACATCGGAAGGTATATTCACATTCAATAGCCTCAAAATGGCAGGAAATTCAGAATGTCACATGATTGTTGTCCAATTGTTCCTTATAAAAGTACGATCGATTTCCACATTCTTAGTGCGATCATATTGTACAGGATTATGAGCAATACTTATAGCAGACTTGCTTTCACAATAAAGTCGCATTGGTTGTGAAACAACAACTCTGAGATCAGTGAGAAGGCTCTTTAGCCAAAGTAATTCACAAACTCCTTGAGCCATTGCATGAAATTCTGCCTTGGCACTTGAGCGGGAAACCATAGCTTGCTTTTTACTACGCCAAGTGACTATGTTTCCTCCAACAAGAGCACAATAACTGGAAGTAGATCGTCGATCATCCAAAGATCCAGCCTAATCAGTGTCCGTATAAGACTCCACAGAAAGATGACCATGAGGTGCAAATAAAATTCCTTTCCCTGGAGCAGATTTCAAATAAAGAAGTATCCTGTGAACCACTTCAAGGTGGGAGGAATGTGAATCATGCATGTATTGACTCACCGAGCTCACTGCATATGCTATATCAGGTCGTGTATGGGAGAGATAACTTCCTTTATCAACGAGCTTTCCCTCTTTAGACCACAAGTGACCATTGGCCTTAATAGGAGTTTCGGCCGGCTTACATCCAAGCATTCCACCCTTAGTCAACAGATTCATATATACTTCAATTGAGAGAGAAATACCCCCTTTTAAGACCTAGCGATTTCAATAACCACTCATACCAAGTAATGCAAGGGAAGCCATTGATAAGATACTGAATATCGTGAATATTTTTGGAAGCTGGATAGCCATTCCACCCATTTCGTCGAGAAACCTAGAAAATATTGAAGATCTCCTAGGTCTTTAATTTCAAACTCTCTCCCCAGATATTGTTTAAGGCGAGAAATTTCTACTGCATCATTCCCAGTCACTACAATGTCATTAACGTATACAATGAGAACAACAACCTAAGTACCTGATCGTTTGATGAACAAGGTATGATCAGCATTACTTTGAGTATAACCAAAGTCAATCATAGCCTTTTGAAATCGACCAAACCAGGCTCTAGGGAACTGTTTTAAGCTATATAAAGCCTTCTTGAGCTTGCACACATGACCTTTTGTCCCCGAGCCATGTCCATATAGAGTTCTTCTCCAAGTTCTCCGTGAAGAAATGTATTCTTCACATCCAGCTGTTGTAAGTCCTATCCAAGATTGACAGCACATGAGATAATAATTCTAATAGTGTTCATCTTGGCAACCGTTGCGAATGTCTCAATGTAATCAAGTCCATAGGTTTGGGTGTAAGCCTTGGCCACCAAGCGAGCTTTGTAACGGTCAATAATTCCATCAGCCTTTTGTTTGACAACAAACACCCACTTGCATCCAACGGTACTTTTATCTCGGGGAAGTTGAACTAACTCCCAAGTCCCATTTTTTTTAAGAGCTTTCATCTATTCTGACATAGCCTCCTTCCACCTTTTGTTAGCTAGAGCCTCTTACCATGTTCTGGGAACATCTGTAGGCAATAGAGATAAAGAAAAGGCACGATAGTATGAAGACAATTGATCATATGACACATCATTGGATATGGGATGCTGTGTACATGAACGTTTTCCTTTTCTAAGTGCGATAGGTAAGTCATCAGTTGTATCCTCATTATCAATAATCTTAGAGGAGGTGTCATTACCCGGAACTGTGGCTGTAGGACTGGTAGGAGAAGATTTGTCGAAGAGTAGAGTAGTGACAGAGGGGGTTTTATGAACATTCTGTTGTTGAAACACAATCGGGTACCGAAACTGTTCCTGAATCGGAGGAACCTCTGCTAAATTTTCTGCATTGACAGAGTCAGAATTTTCAGAACTTTCCGAGTCTTCAATACTTGCCGCCAAGTCTCTTGGAGCGATATTTTCTGTATTGGCAGCAGTTGTAGGGGCTAATTTTTCACCCAAAATGTTCGAAATTAACTTCCCCGAAATGTTCAAAATGTTGAAACCTCTTTATGTTTATTGTTAATGTTGGTGGACCCAGTTAGTTCAGCCTAGTTTGTTTTATTTAGATGTCTTAGGGTTGAGATCTATCTCTACTCGATATATATTGCATGTCTGTCACTCTTTGTAATTAATGAAACAAAGAATCCTTTCTCCCAACATGGTATCAGAGCCGTATTAACCTCTAAACCCCAAAACTCCTCTCCATCAACGTGAACCACCAAATCAACATCCAAACCAGCATCGGCCAAACTTCTTCAGACTAGGCGAAGCAGGATTTGAGTTGCCCAGGCCAAGCGACCCAAGACCCGACGTTAGATTTGAGTCGCCTAGCCCAAGCGACCTAGAACCCGATGTTGCCCAGGTCAGGCGACCTCCTCCTGGTGGTCGCTTGACATCATCAAGGTTCGGCGACCCCTCTACTGTGATGCCAAGGTCCGGCGACCCTTTTTCGGTGATGACCTGAAGTAACTCAGGTTCGACAATCCTTGTCTGGTGATTTCCAGTGGTCGCCTGACATCATCAAAACACGGCGACTGATTTATTTTCTTCTCAATGCTGTCAACCTTCATACTCTGTCCAGTACCTTCCAAGAGCTTCTTTGATGTCGACCAGCTGTGATGTTGTCATTTTGATACAATTTATATGACCTAAATCGTGTTTTTTAATGTAATTTATTATCCGAGACCATGTCAGAGATAGAAAAAGCTTCGGACTCTCTAAGAGAATTGAGCCGTAGTGCTCCTAGTATGTATCCCTCTTTTCCGACAAATCCCATCTAGTTAGATGGCTCCAACTACCTGATTTGATCTCGCTCTTGTTATCTCACCCTTATTTCAAGTAGTCTTACCGGCTATCTTACTAGAGAGAGCGTGAAACCTACTACTGGAGATGATGCTATCCGTAAGTGGATCTCCGAGAATGCCTTGATTAAGATGTGGGGGGCTGTTCAGAACACTTATTCTCAAGTGGGGAATGATACCCAAATCTATGAACTTCAACAGAAAATTCATGAAACCAAGCAAAGGGAGTTGTCTTTATCTCAATATTATTATGAGTTACGTAATCTATGGCATAAACTGGATTTTTAGGGAAAATTTCGAAAAAGCGCCTCTAGTAGCCTAGTTTTTTTCCTCAAAAAGGGCCCAAAGTGGCATTTGTTTTAAAAGGGGGCCTCAATTGCCATTTTCGTTTCAAAAGTGGGCTTGAATAAGGGTGTTTTTGACTTTTTACATTTTCTAATTTTTTTCTCATTTTCCTTTTCTTTAATTTTTTTCCTTTTCTTTTCCATCTCCCTCTTCGCTTGTATTTTTCTCCTTTCTCCATTGCAGTTGCAGGTCGTCCCCCTTGTCTTTTTTTTTTCCTCCTCCCTTGTTTCTTCATTAAATCCAAAGCTCAGAGGCACTCCAACCTCAATCCTTCTTCCACCATTTCCACCCTCGACCTCGCTATCATCTTTCCCGTTCACAACTGCATAAGCTTCAGTGATAGCGAGATGGGGCTGTTGTTCGGTGCTGCATTACTGCTGGTGCTTGCTTCTGCTGCTAGCAATTGTTCAACGTCAGAGATGGAAGCACTTTAGCCTTTAAGGCGTCGCTAAATGAGCCCTAACTTGGCATCTTCAACATGTGGACCGACACTGATTGCTGCCTCAACTGGTATGGTGTTAGCTACAACCTCACCGACGCTCGCGTCGTCGAGATCAGCCTCCGTGGTGAGTCTGAGGACCCCATCTTCGAGAAGGCCGGCTACTCCGGCTACATGACCGTGACCATCAACCCCTCCATCTGCCTGCTCGACTGCCTCACAAACTAGAAGGGCATCTCCAGCGAGATCCCCCCTTGCATCTCCTCCCTTTGCGTCCTCGACCTTGTCGGAAACAAGATCTCCAGCCGCATTCCCCTGGCGATCGGAGACCTTCGGCGCGTCACGGTCCTCAACCTGGCAGACAACGAGATCTCCGGGAAGATCCCAGCGTCGATCGTGGAGATGTCGAGCCTCATGCACCTCGACCTCAGGAACAACAGGATCTCGAGCGGATGACGATGCTGAGCCGAGCGCTGCTGGGTCGGAACTAGCCGACAGAGACGATCCCGTGCTCGATAGCCACCATATACATGCTGTCGGACCTAGACCCGTTGACGAACCGGATGAGCGGGTGGGTGCCGGAGCAGCTGGGGAAAATGCCGGTGCTGTCGATGCTGAACCTGGATGGTAACTCGCTATTGGGGAAGTTGTCGGCAAGCCAATTGAGCAACACAGGTATGGGAATACTGAACCTGAGTAGGAACGGGATGGAGGGGGAGATTCTGGACGTGTACGGGTCGAGCTCGTACTTCATGGCGCTGGATTTGTCACACAACAATCTGAAAGGGAAGATACTGGGATCGTTGTCATTGGCCAAGTACATCAGTCACTTGGATTTGATTCACAATCACCTGTGAGGGCTTGAGAGAGATGAACTGGAGTTGGAGGAAGAAAAAGAAGACGAGGGGGACGACCTACAATTGCAACGGAGGAAGGAGAAAAAAACAAGCGAGGAGGAAGAGGGAAAAGGAAAGGGAAAAAATTAAAGAAAAGGAAAATGAGAAAAAAATTAGAAAATGTGAAAGTCAAAAACACCCTCATTCAGGCCCTCTTTTGAAACGAAAATGGCACTTGAGGCCCTTTTTTGAAACAAATGCCACTTTGGGCCCTTTTTTGCGAAAATTAGGCTACTTTAGGCCCTTTTTCAAAATTTTTCCTAATTTTTATGATGATTTTCATCCTACGAATCCCTGTGATGCTGTTGCCTTTCAAAAGAGAGTAGACAAATTTCGCGTTTTTGAGATCTTGGCTGATCTTAATATGGAGTATGATTAGATTAGGGCCCAAATCTTGTGTCGTGTTCCTTTTTCGACCTTGAAACAATCATATGCCATGGATCATCTAGAGGAAAGATGTCATGCTCCGCGCCTCATTGCGAGCACGCAAACATCCCTGCAAGCAAAACAACAACAATCTATCGGCGGTCCCAAGGATCCACCTATATAAAAAGAAAGGTCGAGAGATAAAATAATTTACATTAATCACACGGAAGCGGTTCCCAACAACTCCCCGTACAATTTATATATATACATATACACCAAGACTAAGCAAGACTGGATAGCATCAGAAAGCCATACATCATCAACCACTGGTCACATCATACTACAAACCGCTATATATCAAGGCGACGAGTAAGCATGCCAAAAAGGGTATCCATAAAATCCACCAGGGAAGGGGCCAGGTCGCCAGTCAAAAAGTCAAGTCACCATCCGGAGTCGCCTAGGAAGAACTGCTGGAATCTCCAGTGTTCTCGCTCTCCTCTGACGGCTTGTACTCGGAGAAAGTCTTCGACGGAACCTCCACAGAGTCCTCTATAGTCACCACCTGCGACTGCTCGGCTGGGTCTCCCTCCATGGTCGTCTCCTGCGATGGCTCAGCTTGGTCTCCATCCACTATCGCCTCCTTCTCCGGCTCGGATAGGTCTCCCTCGGACAGCTCCACCACGATGACCTCGTCCTCCGACGGTGGCATAGAATACTCAGCTGTCGGCGTCCGCTCGGGGCTATTCCTCGACCCAACCATTGACCCTCGAGAAACTTCTGGTCTAAGATCGTCTGGCACTAGGGAGGTATGACACCCTCCGGAACCTTGTGAGGCTTCAGCGGCCCAACCTTTCTATCCCCGTCCCGTCTAAACCATGCCTCAAACCTGTGAGGGTTCCAGTCCGGCTTCCCCTCGTCTACCCATACTACTGTACATTTCCTTACGTATATATTCCCCTGCCTATCAGGGAACTCGTCGTAAAATGCCGTCATCTCCTGCGGGTCCCCGAACCTGATAGGCCACATAGCTACTGTCTAGGATCTATAAAGTAAGATTTCCCCAAAAGGGGTGAGATACGCATCTCAGTAAGAAAAACTTAATCCTAGGTCAGGTTGACCGTCCACTCAGGCAGTCAAGTCACTCAGCTTATCAACTCATGAACTCACGCGGGTATGACAATCATAATTCATTAAACAACAATACTCAAGGGACTGGTATGCATTTATAATCTCATATCGCACACGAATGCACATGTATGCTCGACATGTCACTTCGCCACATCTATCAACCTCTGCCTACCTCATTCTCTAGCTCACGATTAGATCGCATCAGGCTCGGCCCGCGTAAACGCATCAGACCGTGATCGACGACCCGCGCAAATGCATTAGGTCTCGATTCATTCTCAGACAGAGTCTATAAGGTCATATTCTGTCCCGCCATTATATCGCATCAGGACTGTGGCTGTCTCAATCCCGTGACTTCGTCGCATCAGGGCGCCACCTAATCATAATCTACCCCGCGACCTCGTTGCTTCAGGGTCTCGACCTTCTGCCCCGCATCTCATACGCCTCAGGGCCATGCCATGTAATGCACAATCATGTCTCATACCATATCATATCAATTAACTTAATTTTAAATTCAAATTTCACAATCAATGGCTAATGTGTATGCTAAGACGTTTCATAATTCCCATGGCATGCAAATCAATCCAAATGGCACCCCAAACACACAAACAATTCAAGCATAGGTTATGTCATACAATCATTCTTATAACGTCTAGGGACACATCAAGCTATTACCATAGAGGGTCTTTTCATAAACCATTCCGATCGGCCCTCAACTTACCCAATCGAGTCCAATACCCCTAGCCTTGGTTTAGAGAATTTCTTACCTTAGCTCAGCAACACAATTTTCTCTTCTTGGATCACCTAACCTTCGGCCAACTCAAGTCCAAGGCCAATTTGTCATGCAACCTAGAATAATCAACCGCTTCGTCAAATTTTGTACTCAATTCCTCAATCCATCAATCCAAATCACCCATAACATACCCCTCATCATCTCTTCACACCTTAAACACCAATTTGCAGCACAAAACCATCATTCGCAGCCTCCAACAGAATCGATTTGGTCAGGCGCCAAACCGGTTCCATTCGGTTCTACACATACCGGGTCCAACCGGTTCTAATCTACTCTAAATCCCTCAATTATACACTACCCTACCTTTTATAATATCTACCTAAGAGTTTGGAGTGCTCACCGCGAGGTTCAAGCCGCGTGGTTGCTAGAAAGTCGTCGGAACTCGCCGGATCACCCAACACTGAATACCGGCAGATTCTGGGCATAATGTACGAGGGTGGTTCATGGTCAAAAACTTATCAAATAAATCTCAAATTTTTACCACAGAATCATCTATGTGTCTACTTGATCTCCATCAAATTTGAGCTCTAGATTCCAAGTTTCAACTGTCAAAAGGGTTCAGAACCGAACTTACCTCAAATTGGAGCAGAATCTGTCGACCTGTGGGAGAATGCTTGCCCTGAATTTCACAGAACTCCAAATGACCTAATTCAAGTTGGAGGACGTCGAGAAGACGTGGAGCTACGTCTGGGTGGTTGATCGGTAGCAGTTGGTGGCTGGAGAGACCGATCGTACTGACTGAACGGGCGGTGTCGGGCCTGTCGGCAACAACAGAAACTGAGGAAGAAGAAGGGGAAGCTTGGTCGATTCTTTGGGGAAGCAAAAATGGACGAATGAAGAGTGAGGGGGAGAGGAAAGAGAGAGCTTTTTATCCCAAAAATTTGATTAATTGACACTTATCCATTGTTCTTCTCAAGGGCATCCAATGGCCATCAATTACCCTTGAACTTTCGACAGCTTAGGGGAAAGAAATGTCCATTTTTCCTTTCCTTCAATTATAAAGACAAAGTTCTAAACTTGAGGGGCATTATGGTCATTTTACCTCCGACGTTCGGAACGTCATTTTTCTCGAATCTGACTTTTCGATAGGGCGACGACCAATCTAATTGACATTGAAATTCTTGATTTTCCATTTCAAACTTTTTCAGGACTCAATTCTGATCGTTTATTCTATCAAACGTGATTCCAGCCCATCCCGAACTGACGGGCGGCTTTTGCAGACTACACGCGATCGACCCCGTGATTCTCATCACATTTAGGGCTCGTCAATTCATGGCGGCCTTAGTTGTCATGTAATTGCGAGGGTCTATCACTAGTTCCTATGGCCTCGATCGTCACTGTCCGATTTAGGAAAATTTTACAAATTATACCTTGGTTAAGCGGCATCACTCGTGCTCCAATCATATAACGCTAGCAATGCATTCCTTAATCGTTCTTTGATCGGCCTTTTATGGTTCTTAATGTCCCCTCGACAATCCTTATGGTCAAAGCGCCATTTCCTATTCGAGTTCCCTAGGTCCACGTACCTCGTGTCGCGTTAGCCTTTCCCCTTTGGTCAGTCTACTCAAATTGATTAGATTTGAGCGGAATACGACTGAAATACATTGCTTGATATACATGAACTTCTCATTACAGAGTCTAAAGTTGATTGAAAATCAGAATGTCATAAAAGGCGTCGGAGTGCAATGCATCAGCCCGTTGTCCTAAAACGCTATGTTCTTTACACTTATGTTGGAAGTGAATCTTGCGGTCGTTTTGGCAATGACAAGACCAATTGTGAAGTGTGATTATTGTGGAAAAGAACGTCACGCCCGCGAAACTTGCTACAAACTTCATGGGCGTCCTTCCAATGCTGGCCGTGGTCGTGGAAGAGGTCGTATCGGGCCTTAGGTACACTTGGGTGAAGCCCCAAGCCAGCCACCAATAGGTCCATTGGACCTCTTTATCTGCTGCTGAGCTGACTAGTCTGCATCTTCTCTTAGCACACAACGTAGACAACCCCGACACCATTACATCATCGGCCTCTGGCACTTTGGCCTCTAATTTCATACGGTCAGTTATTTTTTCGATGGTTTGTATAAATCTTCTCAATCGTGGATCCTTGATTCGGGTGCCACGCACCATATGACCGATGATATTACACTATTTGCTGATTATTCTCATTCTTCTAAGCATGAGTGCATTACTGTTGCTGATGGTTCTTTAGCCCCTATCGCCAACCAGGGCTCAGTGTCTATTACCCGTGATATTGCTCTATCATCTATTTTACATGTTCTAAAAGCTTACAATAATCTCCTATCAATTGGTTCCTTGACCCATGATTTAAAGTGTCAAGTGTTTTTTCTTTTCATCTCATTGTGTCGTGCAAGACTTGACAACAGGTTGGGAGATTGGTCGTGGTAGAGTAGAGGGGGGCTTGTATGTGCTCGATTCACCACATCAGCTCAATATCACTCCAGCTTCCTCAATTGCCCTATCTTAGTTATACGTTTGGCATCGCCGTTTGGGACATCCACCGCTTAGATAGTTGATATATGTAGTGGTCAAGATTTATTTTGCGATTTTGTGTTCTAGCAAAACAAACTCGAGTTACTTATTTTCCTATTAATAATAAAAGTGAGGCACCTTTTGCCCTTGTGCATTCAGACATTTGGGACATCCACTGCTTGGAACTTTAATAAAAATTTGTCCAAATATAGTTGATAGATGTAGTGGTCGAGATTTCTTTTGCGATTCTTGTGTTCTAGCAAAATAAATTTGAGCTATTTATTCTCCTATTAATAATGAAAGTGAAACGTCTTTTGTTCTTGTGCATTCAGATGTTTGGGGTCCTTCCGGTGTTTCCTCCATTTCGGGTCACCGTTGGTTTGTGACATTTATTGATTGTTGTACCCCGCACTACTTGAGTTTATTTATTGCGACAGAAGAGTGATGTGTTCCAATGCTTTTAACAGTTTCTTCCAATGATTCAGACATAATTTGGTGGAAAGCTTCGTATCCTTCGAAGTGATAATGGAACAGAATCCACCGGGTTAAATTTTTAGGCATTTTTACATGACCATGGTGTTATACATCAAACGAGCTGTGTTGATACTTATGCACAAAATGGTGTGGTAGAAAGCTAGAATCGCCACCTCTTAAAGGTGGCTCGTTCCCTTATGTTTGCCATGAATGTTCCAGCTAAATATTGGAGTGATGCCATTTTGAGTGCAGCTTATTTGATTAATCGCCTCCCATCTCGCATTCTCCAATATCGCTCTCCCATTGAGACTCTTACTTGTTTTCATGAGTTTTTGGTTCCCCCGAAGGTCTTTTGGTGTGAATGTTTTGCCCGCATCACTTGCCTAGTCTGTAAGCTTGCCCATCGCAATTTCAGGTGCATTTTTTTGGGCTATTCTCCCACGCAAAAAGGATACAAGTGCTATTGTCCCTCCACTCGACGCTACTTCTTTTGTTGGTTTGACTGCAGTTTGATTGATTGAAGGGGGTTTGCTTCCTAAGCTGATTTTTTCTGGGTGAAGATTGTCATTATACCAGAACTGTCAATCAAATGGAAACACCTAGAATGAAAGGCTTATCAGGCAAAATCTCTTTCATAGAAGGCAAATCTTGTTTAATGATTTTTTTGTTGGAATATATAAATATTAAAGCACGCCTTCTTTTAACAGCTTAAGCTTTTGGGTTGGACTTTCTAATATGGTATTAGAGCAGGAAATTCTGAATTCAAATCTTTCCAAGCCCTTATTTATCTCCCTAATAAATTTGTCCACGCTTAGTACTAGCAAAAGACCAAAGTAAGCGCGGAGGGAATGTTGGATATATAAATATTAAACCATGGCTTCTTCTAACAGCTTAAGCTTTTCGGTTGGACTTTCTAACTTGGTATCAGAGCTAGTATTGTCCCTTTTGCGAAAACGCGTTTTGCCCAAATTCCATGTGCCGCTCTTTCCTGGCTTGCACGTAAGAGGGGGTGTTGACTTTGTAAATCCCACGTCACTTAAGAGTGGGTCTTGTGTGCTCTTTATATACTTGTGGTCTCTCTCTAACTAACAACTTAAGCTTTTGGGTTAGACTTTTTAATATAGTAGTTGAGCGCTCTAGGACAAAGGGCTAATGCATCGCGCTTCGACGCTTTTCCTCCGGATGGAGCATTGGAATAGGATTGTTCCAAGGTCGAAAAAGGAACCCGACACAAGATCTGGGCCCTAATCTGATCATACTCCGTATTAAGACTAGCCATGAACTCGAAAACACGAAATTTATCCGCCCTTTTTTTAAAGGCAGCAACATCAAGGGGGTTTGAAGGATGAAAATCATCATAAAAATCCAGTTCATGCCATAAACTATGTAACTCAGAATAATATTGAGATAAGGACAGCTCTCTTTGCTTGGTTTCATGAATTTAATGTTGGAGTTCATACACTTGGGCATCATTCCCCACTTGAGAATAAGTATTTCGAGCAGCCTCCCAAATCTTTGTTGTTGTATCTAAAAATAAGTAGCCACGGGCGATAGTGTCAGTCATTGAATTGACAAGGTAAGTTATAACCAAGGCATTCTCGGAGATCCACTTGCGGATAGCATCATTTCTGGTAGTAGGTTGCATGCTCTCTCTAGTAAGATAGCCAGTAAGACCACGTGAAATAATAGTGAGGTAACAAGACCAAGACCAAATCAGGTAGTTGGACCCATCTAACCTGATGGGATTTTTCGCAAAAGTGGGGTAAACACCAGGAGCACTATGGCTCAATTCCCTAGGAGAGTTCGAAGCTTTAGTCTCTGACATGGTCTTGGATGATAAGTCGTATAAAAGAACAAGATTTAGATCATATAACGTATGATCCATACAACATCATGGCTAGTCGGCAGGAAGGAGGCTCTCGAAAAGTGTTGGACAAGCCATGGAGGCTGCCGACAGCATTGGGAGGGAGAAGAAGTTGCCGACAGCTACAGTAAAGAGAAGAGTAGCTGCCGACAGGTATCAATGGTTGCTGGAGATGAAGGAGATGCTAGGGTCTGGGAGGGAAGATCGTGGATTGTTGGGAAGAAGGCAGAGAGAAGAAGGAAGAAGTCAGATTTCAAAGGGCAGGGGCGAGAGGAAGATGTCAGCTGGCAGATTTTTTCTTTTGGCATTGGCAGTAGCTGTAGGGTCAGATTTTTTTACCAGAAATGTCCTGAATTAACTCCCCTTGTAAAGGTATTACATCCACACTAGAGGACACATCTTCGCCATGAGTAGGCTACCGCTGAAGAGGTGTCCATGGGTAAAATGGCTGAGACTCATGAAAGATAACATCCATGGAAATAAAATAGCGCCTAGTGGAGGGGCAATAACACTTGTAGCCCTTTTGTGTGGGAGAATAGCCCAAAAAAAAGACACTTGAAACTGTGAGGGGCAAGCTTACCAGCTGGGTGAGTAATACATACAAAACATTCACACCCAAACACCTTCGGAGGGACTACAAACTTATGAGAACCAGTAAAAGCCTCAATGAGAGAGCGATATTGGAGAATCCGTGATGGTAGGCAATTGATCAAATATGCCGCACTCAGAATAGCATCACTTCAATATTGAGCTGGAACATTCATGGCAAACATAAGGGAACGAGCCACCTCCAAGAGATGGCGATTCTTACGTTCCGCCACACCATTTTGTGCAGGAGTATCAACACAGCTCATTTGACGGAGTACCACGGTCATGTAAAAACTCCGGTCATGTAAAAACTCTTGAAAATCTGACTTGGTATATACTCTGTTCCATTGTCACTTTGAAGAATATGAAGCTTGCCATCAAACTGTGTCTGAACTATTGCCAGAAACTGCTAAAAGCATTGGAAAACATCACTTTTCTATTGCAATAAATAAACCCAAGTAGTGCGGGTACAACAATCAATAAATGTCATAAACCAACGATGACCCGAAATAGAGGAAACACGGCAGGACCCCAAACATCCGAATGCACAAGAGCAAAGGGTGCATCACTTTTATTATTAATAGGAGAATAAGTAACTCGAATTTGTTTTGTTAGAACACAATAATTGCAAAAGAAATCTTGACCACTACATTTATCAACTAAATATAGACAAATCTTTCTTAAAGTTCCAAGCGGTGGATGTCTCAAACGGTGATATCAAACATATAGCTCAGATAAGGCAGCTGAGGAAGTTGAAGTGACAAGATGAGCTGATGGTGGTGAATTGAACACATATAAGTCCCCCTCTACTCTACCACGACCAATCTCCCGACCCGTTGCCAAGTCCTGCACGACACAATAAGATGGAAAGAAAAACACTTGGCACTTCGGATCACGAGTCCGGAAATCAACTGATAGGAGATTAGTGTAAACTATAGGAACATTTAAAACAGATGATAGAGTAATATCACGGGTAACAAACACCGAGCCTTGACCGGCTGTAGAGACTAAGGAACCATCAGTAACAGAAATACAATCATGTTTAGGGGTATGAGAATAATCAGCAAAGAGTGTAATGTCACCAGTCATATGATGCGTGCCTCCCGAATCAAGGACCCATGATTGGGAAGATTTACACAAACCACCGAAAAAGCTACCTAACTATGCGAAATTAGAGGCCAAAGTGCCAGAGGCCGATGATGTAAAGGTACTAGGGCTGTCTACATTGCGTACTAAGAGAAGACGCAGACTAGTCAACTCGGCAGTAGATAAAGAGCCCGACGGAGCTACTAGTGGCTGACCTGGAGCATCACTTAAGTGTACCTGAGGTCCGGTATGACCCCTTCCGTGACCCCGGCCAGCATTCGAAGGACGCCCGTGAAGTTTATAGCAAGTTTCGCAGGTGTGACGCTCTTTTCCACAATAATCATACTTCACAACCAGTCTGTACTTTATACATCTGTGGAAAGTGAATGATATCTAAGCAGATTGATCTCCATTTTCTTATTTATGTGCGCAGAAAAAGTAAACCTATAGAGCTTGGAAATGTATTCTTCATTGGCAAGATTAACTTATCCAAACTTCTGCAGAGATGAATTGGGTCGTTTTATTGTTGATAAACGATGCCTAGCCTATCTTAAAATGGAGATTGCTCTAACCTCAAGGGTTTAGTTCTCAGCTCATTGAGTCTTTCTACACTCTAGCTTTCTCAGCTGTCTTTCTACACGCTAACAAACGATGCCTAACTTATGCAAACTTCAAGATGGTTGCTTGTTGTTTTCTTTTTAGTTGTTTGGGATGAGCTTTGAAGTAATCCGATTGGAGTCCTCAATAATTCATGTTTTACCATTTGATTCTGAGAAGAAACGAAGGGGTGGCAACTAAAGCTGGTAACTTGTTAATTCATCTTTTATCTGCAATAGAGATGTGCATGCTAATTTGTTTCTCTTGACATATGTAATGTGATAATATTTGTGCTTCTTTAGTTGCATGAAATTGTGTTAAAGGTTGTTTGAAAGTTATTAGCAAATGTAATGATTTAAATCAGTCATTCAATTCTGAATGAGAATCCTGTTCTCTTCTGCGATGATGGGCTGCAGCACATCCCTCTGTGGCAAGTGCTTAAGTCAAGTATTAGTGAGCTATAGCTGAATTGGAAAAGCCATGTCAACATCAACATCAATATCAACAACACCTTTATCCCAAACTAGTTGGGGTCGGCGGTCGATGAACCCCAAAAAATTATAAAAATAAAAGCAGAATCAAGCGAGGGAAAAGAGATAAATGTGTATAAATATATATATATATATATATATATATATATATCTATCTATCTATACACTACCCCTCCACAATGCTAATAGCCTTCCTCTACTCCGTCCTAAAACAAACCCTACGCCAATCTATTTCTCACTCCATTAAATCTTTTTACTACTTTTCCCCAAGTAAGTTTCGGCCGACCTCTTGTTTTCTTCATGTTATGCTCTTGATAGCAAACTTTTGTTTGTACCGGTGTATCTAAGGGCCATCGAAGGTTATGCCTAAATCATCTCAATCTATGCTCTCTCATCTTTTTCGCTACCGGTTCTAGTCCAACTTTTCATCGAATCTCTTCATTCCTTAGCTTATCCATCCTTATAGAACTACACATCCTCCTTAACATCCTCATTTCCGCTACTCTCATTTTATGCTCATGTTTCCTTTGTGCTGGCCAACATTCAATTCCGTATAACATGACAGGTCTGACTGTTGTTCTATAAAATTTTCCTTTTAACCTAAGAGAAATTTTGTGATCACACAAAAATTTCGATGCATTACGCCATTTCATTCAATCTGCTCTGATTTTATGGCTTACATCCTCATCAATCTCTCCCTCCTTTTGCAATATTGATCCCAGATATCTAAGTGTATCTTTCTTGGGTACCTCCTGTCTGAGCATATGTACGGCTTCTTGATCGCCTCTTCCTGCTTTGTCAAGCTCACACTTCAAGTATTCTGTCTTACTTCGACCTAGTGTAAATCCTTTAGACTCTAACGTGCTTCTCCATACTTTTAACTTAGCGTTAACCATTGCCCTGATCTCATCAATAAGCACGATAACGTCTGCAAATAACATACACCACGGCACCTCATCTTGAATATCTTTTGTTAGTTCATCCATAAGGAAAGGGCTCAAAGCAGAACCTTAGTGTGAGCCTACTGTGATTGAAAAATAACTTGATGCGTCATTATAAGCCTTCACACATGTAGTAGCGCCGTTATACATGCCATTGATTGCTTCGACATACTTTGAAGGTACTTTTTTATTCTCAAGAATCCACCACAAAACCTTTATTGGAACCCTATCATAGGCAATAAACACCATATAGAAGTCCTTTTTTCTCGATATCTCTCTATCAATTGTCGTATTAAGAAAATAGCCTTCATGGTAGATCTTTTTGGCATAAATCCGAATTGATTGACAGAAATCGTGGTCTCTATTCTCAAACGATGCTCAATAACTCTCTCCCACAGCTTCATTATATGGCTCATAAGCTTGATGTCTCTATAGTTAGAACAATTATGGATATCCCCCTTATTCTTGTAAATAGGCACAAGTATACTCTTCTTCCATTCATCAGGCATCTTATTAGTATGAAGTATCTTGTTAAAAAGATTAGTCAACCAACTTATTGCTACATCCCCTAAGCATCTCCACACTTCAATGGGAATACCATCGGGTCCCAAGGTTTACTAGTCTTCATCTTGTTGAATGCCTCCCTAACTTCCCGTGCTTTAACTCTACGCACAAACATTTTGTTTGAATCATCAGAAGTATCTTCCAAATTTACCTCACTTCTATCGCTCTCCTCATTAAAAAGTTTGTTAAAATAACTCATTCACCTGCCCTTAACGTCTGCATCTTTTATTAAGAGTGTTTGATTTACATCCTTGATACATCTAACCTGTGTCAAGTCTTTACTTTTCTTGTCCCTTGACTTTGCAAGTCTATAGATGTCTCTTTCTCCTTCTTTGCTCCCAAGTTTGTTATACATATCAGTGAAAACCTTGCCTCTGGCCTCTCGCACAGTTTTCTTGACACTTTTTCTCGCCAATCTAAACTTTTGCAAATTCTCTTCATTAGGACATTGATGTAGGCATCTGAAACACTCATTCTGCTTAACCGCCTCCTACACCTCTTCATTCCACCACCAGATTTTCTTTGTTGGTTGCTTAGGGGATGTAACAATAAGTTGGTTGACTAGTCTTTCTAACAAGATCCTCCATACTAATAAGATGCCTGATGAATGGAGGAAGTGTATACTTGTGCCCATATACAAGTACAAGGGGGATATCCAGAATTGTTCTAACTATAGAGATATTAAGCTTATGAGCCATACAATGAAGCTGTGGGAGATAGTTATTGAGCATCGTTTGAGAATAGAGATCGAGGTTTATATCAATCAATTTGAATTTATGCCAGGACGATCTACCATGGAGGCTATTTTCTTAATACAACAATTGATGGAGAGATATCGAGAAAGAAAGAAGGACCTCCATATGGTGTTTATTGATCTCGAGAAGGCGTATGATAGGTTTCCATTTGGAAAAGCCATGTAAGCCACTAGAATTCGAAAAAGAGATTCAAGTATGGGCAAACAACTAAAAGAGGACAAGTTTCTCTCGTTTGAATCTAGTGGGCTGTAGCACAGCCCACTAGGTTAGTTTGTCTTCACGAATTATGCTGTTGTATTTTGGAGGCAGGGAAACAAATGACTTTAGGGGTCGTCCCGATAGATTAACAGAAAACTTAGGTGCAGCATTCTGTCGCAGTATTATGTTGAATATATAGCTAGATAGTAGTACGAGAGGGTTTAATTGTGGCATCCATCCAGCCAAAGAGTGAAGAGGAGGTTGGGACCGGGTTATATATTCAGTCTGATATAATTTTTGTGCTTGTGTATGAGCATGTGTTTATATGTGTTTTGGCTCAATCATATCCTTGTTCAAATTTACTTAGCACTGACTAAGGTTCCCTATTCATGAACAGGTACGCTTGCTTGGGGTTGCTTAAGTTATTGGCAGTGTTGGGTTGACGGAAGCTGTAGCCTTTTGCCAAAGGCAAATACCATTTAGTTGATGATCTTCCTTTGAAAGAATAGATATTCTCTCTCTCTCTCTCTCTCTCTCAGCATGCACAATCAAGTGCATATGTGCACAATGAGATGGAATTTATTTGGATTGTCAACCTTATGTACAGATACTTTGCTTGCCATACAAAAGTTCAAATGGCAGCTGTCAACTTAAGGGAGGGAAGATTAGCTTTAGTGACGATATAGATGGAGACAACAAAATTTTCACTATTTCTGTGGGTGCATTCCTTCTTTTGTATTTAAGCAACTTTTCCTGTCTTTTTTCTTGTCATAACTGACGATGGAATGCCATGTCACAATTGTGGTGGTTGCAGGGCCTAAAGCACTTCCAACCAAACTTGTTTCTTCTAGGTTCATTTACGTGAAAATTGAACTCAATATATTTACCATTGTTATTGATAAAAGAGGAATTGTGTATCATTTCATAATTAACTAAGAGTATTTATAGGCTTAGGGTTAAGCCTAATACATTTACACAAATACCCCCAACTTGCTAATACTCTAAAAACAATAAACTCAACACTTCCCCTCAAGTTGGAGCATACATATCAAAAAGTCCTATCTTTTGACAAATATATGAAACTCGTCCACCTCGAAGAGGCTTTGTGAAAATGTCTGCTAGTTGTTCTTCAGAACGCGTGTGTACCAACCGTATGTCTCCACAGTTCACCTTTTCTCGAACAAAATGACAATCTACCTCTATATGCTTCGTTCGCTCATGGTTCTTTGGATTGCTAGCAATATGAATAGCAGGCTGATTATCACAACACAGAGTAGACGAATCAGTCATAGGTAGTCCAATCTCAGCTAACAACATACGAACCCATTAAAATTCACCCGTAACATTAGCTATAGCACGATACTCGGCCTCTGCACTAGATCGAGATATAACAGACTGTTTCTTACTTTTCCACAACACAAGATTACCACCAAGAAATACACAGTATACCGAAGTGGACCGGCGATCCATACGAAAATAAGCTCAATCTGTATCAGAATATCCTGTCACCTCTAAAGATTCAAGGTCGGAATAACCAGCTATATGAAGATGACCCTGATTATAAAACACAAGTCCTTGGCCTGGAGCTCCCTTCAAACATCGAACAATTTGTAGAGTAGATTGTTAATTAGTAGTACGAGAAGAACTCATAAACTGACTCACTACACTAACAGTAAATGAAATATCCGGATGGGTAATGGTAAGATAATTCAACTTGCCTACTAATCGGCAATACTTTTCTAGATCATGAAGAAGTTCTCCCTGTTTATTGTCAAGTCTCACTCCAAAATTCATAGGCGTGTCACTAGGCTTAGAATCATTCAAGCCAACCTCCTTAAGAATGTCAAGAGTATACTTTCGCTGGGAGCGAGCAACACTGCCATCAGCATAGGCAACTTCGATGCCAAGAAAATATTGAAGATGACCTAGGTCTTTAGTGTCAAACTCCTTTTGAAGAAACTGCTTGAGTCGTCGTATGCTTTCAATATCGCTACCTGTGATAATGATGTCATTAACATAAACAACAAGAATAACACATCCTTTTGAAGATGACATACTAAATACGGAGTGATCCATACTGCATCGATGCATGCCAAAAGTTACGACCGCATCACTGATTCGGCCAAACCAAGCACGAGGAGATTGATTAAGTCCATAAAGAGCTTTGTGCAATCGTCACACCTTCTCCCTCTGAGCAACAAACCTTGGTGGTCGTTGCTCCATATATCCTTCATCGTGAAGATCACCATGGAGGAATGCATTTTTGACATCAAACTGATGAAAAGTCCATTGAAACCGAGCAGTCAAGGAAATAACAATACGAACATAAGGAATTTTAGCTACCGGAGAAAAGTTTCATCATAGTCAATACCATAAGTTTGAGTATAGCCCTTGGCTACAAGACGCGCCTTTAAACGCTCAATTGAATCATGTGGATGGTATTTGATAACAAAGACCCATCGACAACCGACTAGTTGTTTATCAACTGGTAATGGAACGAGTTCCCAAGTCTTATTGTGATGTAATGCACCCATCTCCTCCTCCATAGCACGACCCAACCTGGATGGGCCAAAGCCTCCTGGACACTACTAGGTACAAACACAGAAGCAAGAGATGACACAAAGACGGACATCTGGGGACTTAAGTTATGATAAGACTCAAAATTAGAAAGAGGATGCCGAGATCGAGTACGTTGAGCAATAGGAGAACTGTTAGGAGACGGTGGAAGAGGATCAAAAGCCTAGACCGAAGATGGTGGCGGTGGAGCGCTTGCTGGTAGAGATGTATGACCCCAAACAAAACGAGGACCACGTGTATAGACCTGAAGAGGAGTCGGGGCTGGTGAGCCTGGATCCGGTGGAGGAACATTTGGAGTAACAGACGGTGGCTCTAGCTGTGATGTAGGTGCGGAGGGTGGTAGAAGATCCATGGTTAATGGTGCTTGAGGATGATCATCGCCAAAGAATGCTTGATCCTCAAAGAAAGTCACATCAATAGAAACATACTCTCGACGACGAGTAAGATTATAACAGACATATCCCTTTTGAGTACGGGAATAACCGACAAAGATACATTTTTCAACACGAGGTGATAATTTATCCAATCAAGGAGACAAAGAATGAACAAAACAGACACATCCAAAAATACGAGGACGAACATACCACAAAGGACGATCAGGATGAAGAAGAGCATAAAGAATAGCTCCTTTCAACACAGAGGATGGAAGACGATTAATAAGATGACATGTTGTAAGTAGAGCATAGTACCAGAAGGATTAAACATATTAATATGAAGAAGTAGACAACGAGCAACATCCAACAAATGACGGTTCTTGCGTTCAGCAACTTCATTTTGTTGTGGAGTGTGAGTGCAAGAACTTTGATGTAAAATACCATGAGATTTGAGAAACAGAATGAATGTAGATGGAGAGAAGTACTCACGAGCATTGTTAGTACGCAAACACTTAATAGAACAATCATACTGAGTACGGACTTCATGATAAAACTCGCAGAAAGAATGAAAAACTTCAGTACGATCTTTTATTAAATATAACCAAGTTGCACGAGATAACGAAAACCGAATGAAGACTCTCGACTAGGACCCCATACATCGGAGTGAATTAACTCGAATGGATGTGACACACGACTCGAAATACAAGGAGAGAAAGACTCATGATGGTGTTTACCTAATTGACACGTATCACAATTAAACTGAAAACCTGAACTAGACACGAAAGGAAATCGTCGGAGTATGTCAGCTGATGAATGACCAAGACGGCAATGTAATCGATAAGGATCATCCATAGCTTTATTCTGAACTGTTGTAGCAACAGCAATAATCTCAGGGTCTAGGATGTATAATCCACCAGCTTCACGCCAACCACCTATTCGACGTGCAATCTCCCGGTTCTGAAGAATACACGAAGATGAAGAAAAAATAATATCGCAATCAAGATCACGAGTAATAAAACTGACGGATAATAGATTTTAAGGAAAGTGTGGAATACGGTAAACAAAAGGTAAAGAGATAGAGGAACTCAATGATACACAACCATTTGACTGAGACCCATATGCTAAGGTGACTGACATTGAAGGAACAGATGAGATAGATGTGAGAAAGCGATGATCACCAGTCATATGATGAGTGGCACCTGAATCAATAACCCAAGAATGAGAAGGAGCTTTACTGAACATGAGACATGTAGGATCATCACGTCGTGCTAAAGTAGTAGTTGGACCAGAGACAACACCACTTTCACTCTGTCGTGCTCTAACCAACTCATCATATTCTGCACGAGTTAACTGTATTGTACCCTATTCAAAAGAAGACCTAGAGACAGGAGCCCAAAGATCCGTATCAATAGAAGCATGTAGACCCCTCAGCTTGGGATGGAGATCATAAAAATAATCAACAGTATGCCCAAAAAGTTAGCAATGAGTATAAAAGCGGTTCGCTCGACAACCACCACGTGCTCCTCTAGAAGTACCGCTACCACCACTACGAAGGACACCTCGGCCTTGAAAACCACGACCACAACCACGGTAGGAACTATCAGAATTCCATTGGCCACAACCATTAATACGACTACAAGTCCCTTGACCTCCACGAGCTACCATAGCACTACTATTTAACATTACTGAAGTCTTCGAACTAGAAGTATAACGAGCAGCCCGAGAATACACCTCCTCAATGGAAGGGAGAGTGCTCTGAGAGGTAATCTGTTGATGAAGAGCACTATGATCTGAACCAAGGCTATAGAGAAAAAGGACAGTTATCATATCCGCTTCTCGTTGTTGCATTTGAGTAACTGTGGTTGCAGGTGAAAAATAAGACTTGAGGCGCTGATACAAAGATGCAAAATGAGCATAATGATTTGCCAAACTAGAATCACCAATTTTGGATTCAAACAAAGCCTCCCACATATCACACACTCGACTCATGTTATTCTGTCCAGAGTATAGTAAATCACACTTCGTCCATACTTGACAAGCTGTTGCACAATCCATGAAAAGATGGCGAACTGATTTAGCCATGCTTCCCCACAACAATGTACGCAAAGTAGCATCAACGAACTTCCATTCTTCTAAACTGGTTAAATCTTCAAGTGGTTCTTCTTCAAGCCATCTAGATTGACGATTAGCATAAATAACGGTTGAAAGGGCCATTGACCAAGAAGTATAATTGGCACCATCCAACTTGATCAAGGTATTATGCAATGTCATGCTATTATAGGGACCAAAGGACACTGAACTTGAAGGATTACTAGGGGGAATCAATCCCGAAGTAATAGATAGAGAATTCGATGAGTCAGTAGACATCTCCACAGCTGTTACCAATTCAGCCACACAAAATTCAAGACTCCAAATTCAAACAAAACCAGCCCCACATTCAACGATCTTGATTGCTACTTTGCAAAACAACACATTCAGCCGAACAGCACAAAAAATTATTTCTTCAAGAGAACCATACACCTCCAATAGAAAAAATCAACGTATCCCCAACGGCCACACTTATACAACAGTCAACCCACAAACCCACAAATCATGACTAACATTCACTGCACAAACTAACAAAAGAAATACCCATTCACCGAAATATTATCTACAAAATCAGCACATTCTGAATCAACTTTCACCTCTGACGTTGCTCGACGGTTCTAGCGACATTGCCTCTAGACTCGCCGGGCCTCTGACGTTGCTCGACGATTCTAGCGATGCTGCCTTTGGACTTGCCGGGCCTGTACGAGATCAAGCGACACCTGCTCTGAGGTTGCCTGACCTGGGCGAACCACTCCTGGGTCGCAGGGACTGAACGAGGTCAAATGACTACTCCTTTGGGGTCGCTAGGTCTGGGCAACGACTCCTCTGGGGTCGCTTGGCTTGGGAGTCGCTCCTTTGGGGTAGCCTGGCTTGGGCGACTCCTCCTCTGGTGTCGCCTAGCCTAGGCGACTTCTCTTGATGTTAGAACTGGGATGATCAGCTCTTGGGATTGCTGGATGTGATCAACGACAACATTGGAGATGAGCATTCCGGTGAGAATTGTAGAGACTATTTGTCGTAGATCAATTCTTCAGTAAATCTAGGTTTAGTTGTTTAATTGAGGCTCTGATACCATGTTATTGGTAAAAGAGGAATTGTGTATTATTTCATAAATAACTAAGAGTATTTATAGGCTTAAGGTTAAGCCTAGTATATTTACACAAATACTCCCAACTTGCTAATACTCTAAAAACTATAAACCTAGCAACCATTAATATTTCTATTAGTAGGACTATACCGATAGATTATTTATCTTTAATTTAGTGTATTATAACCCGAAATTGCTGCACAAGGATTGAGTTGGTCATGTCTGCTTGCCTTGTCACGGACATCATGGAGCAGTGTCATCCATGTCCCTCGACATCACTTCTATTTGTTGCCATATTGTGGATTGGCCAAGTAATTCAGAAGAAAGAAGAAGTCGCAGCAAACTTGTCTCCATTTATTTTTGAAAGATTTGGTAAGTCCACTAGCCAACTACTCTAAAAGCTTAATCTTTTAGAGCAGTTGGCTATGGTCCTACCAAATCTTTCATGGTATCAGAGCCACCAAGAGAGGAGGAACCAAACCCTAGCCCTTTACTTCTTTATGTCATCTTCTTTATTCATCTTGTTTTCGGTAAAATCTCTATTTTGTCAACACTTAACAACGTTACCATGGAATTTGTTGCAGTACTCTTTTAAATGGGAGCATCGTGGACGACGAGCAAAGTTGCCGTCAAATATCCAGCTAGCTATGAGCACCAGAGTTGAGCACACTTTTATCGAGCAGCAACAAATGAGCGCAGTAGGGTGATGCAGTTTAATTTGCCGCAATCTGAGTTGAGTTTCCACACGATTCAATCGAGATTGTATGAGATAAATATGTCAGCCTTCTGATTATATATTTCTTCAGCGCTTATCGAATCCGGTGACGATGTGGATTACATTTAATTTGTAGTGTAAGATCCGGCTTACACATTTATCATTTTTTTGAAACCGGTTTAATGTGTCCACATCTCTTATTTAGTGTAAGGTCCGGCTTACACGGCGCTTGATCACAGACTTCGGATGAAATTTGTACTTATGCAAGCTGGATGCTCTAGCTTGAGGGCGAGTGTTGAAGAATAATTATGTATATTGAAGATTTCTCTGTCAGAGAATATTCTCGGAGATAATTCTTGATATTAGGGATATGATTGGATATGTGATTTCCTATGATTCTTTTAAATTAGCTATTTCCTTTCATATGCATATTATATTGATTATAAATACTCTTCTCCAATGAACTGTAATGTCAAGCCGATTGAGTAAAGATGTAGCCTTTCTTGATTCTCTCTTCCTGTCTCAAGCTTTTAGAGCAATTGGTAAGTGATTTTATCAAATCTCATATGGCATCAGAGCAGGAGGTCCTGAGTTCAAATCTTTCCAGGCCCCTCTTTGTCTCCCTAATGAATTTGTCCACGCTTAGTACTAGGCAAAAGACCAGACGAAGCGTGAGGGGGGGTGTTAGAATATATAAATATTAAATCACGACTTCTTCTAACAGTTTAAGCTTTTAGAGTAGTTGACTGTGGTCCTACCAAATCTTTCAATTTTCTCTTTCAGTTTTCATTTTCAATCTGTTTGGAACGTCTTTCCTTTGAACTTTCAACTTTGTTGTTTTGTGCTCTCGTACTTTGACTTTTATTTAAAATGAAACGTTTAAAACCATTCAGAATATATAAGAATTGTGAAATGTCCTATTATACGTAATTCTTTTTCAAAAATATCCTGGACATGTTTATTTTTTCTTTTTCAAAGTTTTCGATTGTAAATTGACTCTCCTAATAGCATTCACAACTACGTTACTTACTGAAAGTATCGGACAGAATAGTAGTGGCAGTGTTTTCACCCCTCAGGTATGTCTAACAGTCTTATGACATCTGAGGCAGCGAATGTGGCGTTGGAAGCATGGTTATCATCTGCTTTCTGACTTCTGCAGGGTGACGAAGATGTCGAGGCTTCTGGCTCACCGAAAGAGAAGGCCATCCTCCGTTGGGGACTTAAGGTTTTTAATGTCAACTTAAATATGGTACATCTGCAATTCCTCCTGCCCAAAGCTTTATTCAGTAACTATTTGTAGGTAGGATTCTTAAGTTTGAACTGATTTTTAATGTTTTCCTTTTGGTAGCTTGGGATGAACTTTGAAGCGACTCAATTGGAATCCTGAAAAATTCATGTTTTTCCATTTAATTCTGAGAAGAAATGAGGGGGTGTCGCATTAAATCTGGTAATTTGTTTATTCATCTTTTATCCGCAATAGCAATGTGCATGCTAATTTGTTTTTCTTGACATATGTAACGTAGTAATACTTATGCTTCTTTAGCTCCATGAAATAGAGTTAAAGGTTGTTTGAAAGTTAATAGCAAACACTAATGGTTTCTTAAACAAAATCAGTCATTCAATTCAGATTGAGAATCCTGTCCTCTTCTGGCATGATGGGACTGTAGCACAACCCACTATGACTTCTGCTTAAGTCAAGTATTAGCGAGCTCCAGCTGAACTGGAAAAGCTATGTAAGCCACTAGAATATGAAAAAATAGATCCAAGTATGGGCAGACAACTAGAGGAGGACAAGTTTCTCTCGCTAGAGCTAGTGGGCTGTGTCTGTCGTCACAGATTGGTCTGTCATATTCTGGAGGCGGGGGAAACAGGTGAATTTAGGCGTTGTCTTGACAGATTAATGGAACAAGGTGAATATAGGTGCAGCACGCTTTTGTCACAGCATTATGTGGAATATATGGCTGGACAGTAATAGGAGAGGGTTGAGTGTGAGATCCATCCAGTCAAACAGTGAACAGGAGATTGACGGCGACTCATATTCGGTTTGATATTACTTTTGTACTTGTCTATGAGCATTTGCTTACATGTCTTTTCGTTCATTCATGTACTCATTTAATTTACTCGACAGCAAATATTGTTGCCTGTTCATTTATAGGTACGCTTTAAATGGGGTCGCTACGTTCATTGGGATTGTTGGCTGACCGTTGATGTGGAGTTTTGATTGCAGTTTTGGCAAGGCAAGTACCAGTGAGTTGACGATCGTCCTTTGAAGAATAAATACTCTCTCTCTCTCTCTCAGCATGCATACTCAAGTGCACATGGAGATGGAATTTATTCGGGTTGTCGACCTGTATATGTGCAGGTACTTTATTGGCCATACAAAAAATTCAGATGGCAGTATGTCAGTTTATGGGAGAAAGGACTAGCGTTAGTAGCGCCTTATATGGAGCGATCAAAATTGTCACTATTGTTGTAGGTTCATTTCTTCTCTTGCATTTGTGCATCCTAATTTTCCTTTCTTTTTCCTTGTCATAACAGAAAATGGAATGTCAGGTCACAGTTGTGGTGGTGGCAGTGCCTGAAGTAATTTCAACCAAAATTGTTTCTTCTGGGTCCATTTAGGTAAAAATTGTACTCAATATAGTCAATGAAGACTGTACAGCTAGATTATTTACGAGAAAATTTGATGGAGATAAATTTGTATTCCCATTCATATTTTCTGCTACTTTACGATGTTACATTTATATGCTAATGTGCAGTGAAATCCTAGCAAACAAAAAATAAAAAAGAAAACACTCTCACGATTTATGGTAATTACAACTCCACGATTTATGAGATTTGACTAGAATCTACTCCTAACAATTAGCTAATTTTACACACATTTACATTCATAAAATCTGGATGTTTACAGGTCAACAATTTATCTTTTTGTTTGTGTATTGTAACTCGAAATTTGTGCACAAGGACTGAGTTGGTAATGTTTGCATGCCTTGTCACGGACCCCACAGAGCAGTGTCAACCGTGAGCCTTTTGCCATCTTGAGGATTGGCCAAGTAATTCAGAAAAAAGAATAAGCGAATAAGTTGTGGCAGCAAACTTGTCTTCATTTATTTTCTTTTTTTTTATTGTCATCTTCAATCTGTTTGGAGTGACTTTCCTATTTCTTTTGCTCATATTGTGCTATCATAATTTGACTTTTATTTAATAAGAAATGTTTAAAACTATTCACAATATATACGAATCCTGACATGTCGAATTATATATAATTCTTTTCACAATATCCTGAAACTTATTTATTTGTTTTCAAAGATTTTGACGGAAAATTGACTCTCCTAATAGCATTTCATAGCTACCCACAACAATGGTCTCATTACTCACCGAAAGTATCGCACAGAATACCAATGCAGTATTTTCACCCCTGAGGTATGACTAACAGTCTTATTGTTCGGAGGCAGAGTATTTGACATTGGAGGCATGGTTGTCATCTATTTTCTGACATCAGTAGGATGGGAAAGATGTTGAGGTTTCTGGCTTACCGACAGAGAAGGCCTTCCCCCGTTGAGGACTTAAGGTTTTCAATCTCAACTAGTTGGTTCATCTTTTATTTACATTAGCGATGTGCATGCTAATTTGTTTGTTTTGACGTATGAAAGGGTAACAAGTGTTGAAGGTGGTTTGAAAGTTATTAGCAAATACTAATGGTTTCTTAAACAAAATCAGTCATTTAGTTCAGAGCGAGAATCCTTTTCTATTCTGGCTTGATGGGACACCATGACAGTTGCTTATGTCAAGTATTAGCGAGCTCCGGCTGAACTGGAAAAGTTAGTAAGCCACTATAATTGGAAAAAAATAGATTCAAGAATGGGCAGACAACTAGAGGAGGACAATTTTCTCTCGATAGAAACTAGTCGGCTGTAGCACAATCCACTAGGTTGGTTTGTCATCACTGATTGGTCTGTTATATTCTGGAGGCAGGGGAAAAAGATGAATTTAGGCTTTGTCCCAACAGATTAATGGAAAACCTAGGAGCAGCACTGTTTGTTGCAGTATTATGTGGAATAGGAGAGGGTTTAAGTGTGTGATCCATCTAGTCAAAGAGTGAAGAGGAGATTGACTGGGACTGGCTTCCATATTCAGTCTGATATAATTTTTGTGTTTGTTTGTGAGCATGTGCTTATATGTGTTTTGGCTCAATCATGTCCTTGTTTAATTTACTCGACACTTAATAAGGTTGCCAATTCATCATGAATAGGTATAAGTTTTATATGTTTGTGTTGGTTCTATTACATAATTATCACATTGGCAAAAGAGCATGAAAGTTTATATTTTCCACAACATAGTAGTGATTTTGACTAGGTAATTGCGATTTTCGAAAGTCAAAGCATTAAATAGAGAAAATATCATTCGAACAGATTGCACAATAATCGTTTGATTCCTTATTTTACATCCAGAACCCTTTAATGGGACGACACGGTCATTTTGGGTCCTTATTGTTCATTCACATTTTGATTGGCCAGTTTTGATGCCCGCACAAGGCCTCAATGATGTAAATAGCAAGTATCTCGATATGTGATGAATTCCAAAAACTGTATTCAAAGTCATTTAAATTTAACATGATAGAGCTCAAGATTGATTGTTATTAGCACATTTTGAAAGTTTTAAAACTCAATTGCACTTTCGTAACAGTTCGATTGTCTGCATGACTCATTGTTTATGTTTGTTGTGGGCATAGGGTTAGAGATGGAAAGTACAATGAGTAAGAACACTCCCAGTTGAGGTCGCTCGCATTGGTTTCAAAGTTTTGAGGTTTCCGTCCTGATTGGTGACCATTTCCTCTGCATTTTGGAATAGGTAATGAGTTTGGGTTTTGTTTGGAGCGATTTGGTCTCAATTCTCTCTTTCCAACATTGTTCTGTCTTGACATGAATTGTGGTTTTTCAGATCAATTGTCTACGTGACTCATTTTTTTTTATGTTTGTTCAGGCCATAGGATTACAAAAGGAAAGTAGAATGACTCTGAATATTTTCAGTGAGTTTCATAGGTATCTGTGAGAATTTCTTGATTCATTGGTGAATTCTTCAAATGTTGAAGTTGGCTTGCAATTGGGATTTAGTATGCCCCTACTTGTTCTGAGAAATAATGGATTGTGGTTGCTTCCCTGAATCTTTGCCAATCGTGAAAGGGCATTACTGTGGGGCCTCCTTTTGCACGACTCTGTTTTTTCACCATTTCATATCGATCTCGCACTCGATACCCTCACAACTGGTCTCTGCTCACTCAGGCCTCGGATGAGGTGGTGATCGCGACAGACTCGCTCTCAGAATCCTCTCCCCACTGCGATCACTTGGGAGTCGAAATTACCTACGTGCTTTGATTTGAAGTGAAGTGGCCCGTGCTTTGTTACTTTGTTCTCACTGTAGGTTTCACTTAAGGGGCAAAAATTTGTTATATTTTGGGTGGCTAATGATTCTCTCAGTACTGATTATGAATCCACCAATCTTTTCATTCATTTGCTTCACATTTATTCACGAACTAGCTCATGCTTTTGTGTTCTTGCATCATAGCAATTTTGCCTAGCCTACTCACATTTATTCGTATTGGGTGGAGAACTTTGCAATGGTATGCTCTCTGATTGTGTGTCTTTTCCAATTTTATGTATGTCTTGAACCACTGAAACCCACTCTGTCGATAAAGGGAAAAGGGGAAAAAAAATATTACCAGATGCAAATTTTAGGGGAGGAATTAGTAATGCATGTTGTTAAACATGAAACGAAGGCTGAAAATTTTGGATATAGTTCTTATGTCACTGCTATCTTGGACATCGTGAAACATTCTTTAACTTGACTCAATCTCTCGAGTCAAATTCTACCTGATTAATTGTGTTTTCCTTGTCACTGTTGAGGTTCGGATGTGATTTACATTGCTGCAACTTTCTGGAACTCAGACAACCGTCATTTTAGCCCGAAAACTTTGCAATGCTATGCTCTCTGCTTGTGTGTGTGAGTGCAGGAATATGTGCATTGGACAGGAGTAGAGATATTGATTCATTTTTTGCCTTTTTTTTTTGGCTGATTCATTTTCTACTTGGCAGACTGTGAGATGGACATTTGTGAAGTGGTGTTGTCTGTGAGCCATCCTCGTTCATTAAACGGAGCCGGCATTACACATGAGGTGCTTTTTCATGCAAGTCCTTGGTTTGCTGTCAATTTTTCCAAAACAGTCCACACGTATTGTATGGCAAACAGTGGGTATCCCTTTCCCTCGTTTGTTTGAGTGTGGCAAAACTTTGTGAGATGCTTTTGGTATAAATTGTCTATTTATTGCTCTTCAGGGATGCATTTATTGATTATCGGGACAATGGCTATATGTTGACAAAGGATATAGCTACTCAGACATTTACAGTTTTGAAGCAACCAGAGCTCAAACAATTTCCTCAGGTTTTCTGCTGTCTGTTTCCTTCTTATATGTTGTAGTCCTTGTTGATTATCAGGATATGTATTGTACGGTTGAAATTGGTGATGATATAACATTTGCTCTGCGATTCCCGTGAATGTACTTATGTTACGCTGTTAGGCTCTTAAATTGTCTCTTGCAAAACTTTCCTTACTTTATAAATGACCACTTTAGACCTGTAGTTCAAGAACTTTTGGCCACTCATCCAGGTCTGGGGTTTTTGCAGAGCACGCCTGAGTTTCAGGATAGATATGGTTCATTCTAAACCCAGTCGATCAGCTTCCTTTAGTTCCTTGGTCAAAGTTAATTCCTGTTATAAATGAATACATGTCAAATGAAAAGTGTTTGACGAATTTTAGAACTCAACTTTTGCTGTAACACAATTTTGCATCATCGAATTATTGCAGAAAAAAGGATTATTTCATGAAGTACTTAAGGAAGCTGCTACTACTTTCCTTTAATTATTGCCTTCCTCCGATTGCCTAAGATGATGGAGCACTTTCTCGTATCATATGTATTGTAAAATAAATGATCCAATGCTTAACATAAACTCAGTTGGCCCACGGAAATTGTATGAACGAAGATATTATTTTGGTTCAGGTATCTGTGTTGGCAGAGGAAAAAATAGAAGTATTATTATTTCTGCCCCTTATTTCTTTAGAAGGCGATACTGCTAACTCTTACCTATCCTTTTATTTTGCCTTTTAATTAGCTTGATTGGCGACAAAACTCTTCTTTTTCGGCCATTTTGGTTGGATCTAGCTGTCTATAAATTTCTTGAAGAGGAAACTTGTGTATGGAATTCAGTTTTGCAATCACAACGCTTTCATCTTCTGTACAGTTTGCCTTTTGCTCTTTGCTTGGTTTCAGTCATTCTTTACCTGAATTTGAGTTCCCCAATTATAGAACTGCTGAGACTAACGTATGAGCTGCTGCATGAGGCCAATAGAGCGTGGAAACCATATGCAGATGTTGATTATCGCAGTAAAGCCTGAGTGCTTTCTCAGATATACTGAAGGCTTTCCTCATTATCTGATGCAACTCTTTATTTTCTTTGCAGCTGAAACTGTAAATGTACCAAATATTTTGCTACATAAATAAGTCTAGAAATGGGACTAGAAATGAGGTTGGCGAAGACATCTTGAGTGTGGCAATAGCTTATGATTTGATGTTGACAAATATTTTTTTTAGGAAAAGAGAATCACATCTGATCACTTTTCGCAAAGGTCAAAATTGTAACCGGATTGATTTATTTCTTGCCAAGAGAGAGGATAGAGTTTCGTATGTAGATTGTAAGGTATACCCTGGTGAATGTGTAGTTATACAACATAAGTTGATGGTCTTAGAAGTTCGGTATAACAAAGTACAGAAGATGAAGAGAAATGCGCAGCACTCCAGAGTAAGATGGTGAAAGTTACATGAGGAGAAACAAACAGAATTTAAGAAAAGAATGCTACAGGAAAGACCGTGGAAACTAGAGAGCGAAGTAAATATGATGTGGAAAGAGATGTCTAACCGCATCTAGACAGTGGCAAAAGGGGTGTTAGGGAAAAGTAGAGGGAATGGACATCAAACAAAAGAAACCTGATGGTGGAATGAAGAGGTGTAGGAGTCAATTAAGCAGAAGAATGAGTGTTTCAGATGCCTACATAAATGTCCTAATGAAGAGAATTTGCAAAAGTTTAGATTGGCGAGAAAAAGTGCCAAGAAAGATGTACGAGAGGCCAAAGGCAAGGTTTTCACCAATATGTACGACAAACTTGAGAGCAAAGAAGGAGAAAAAGACATCTATAGACTTGCAAAATCAAGAGACAAGAAAAGTAAAGACTTGACACAGGTTAGATGTATCAAGAATGAAAATCAAACACTCTTGATAAGAGATGAAGACGTCAAGGGCAGGTGGATGAGTTATTTTAACAAACTTTTTAATGGGGAGAGCGATAGAAGTGAGGTGGATTTGAAAGATGCTTCTGATTATTCAAATAGAAGGTTTGTGCGTAGAGTTAAAGCACGAAAAGTTAGGGAGGCATTAAAAAAGATAAAGACTAGTAAAGCCTTGGGACCCGATGGTATTCCTATTGAAGTGTGAAGATGCTTAGGGGATGTAGCAATAAGTTGGTTGACTAGTCTTTTTAACAAGATACTCCATACTAATAAGATGTCTGATAAATGGAGGAAGAGTATATTTGTGCCTATATACAAGAACAATAGGGATATCCAGAATTGTTCTAATTATAGAGGCATCAAGCTTATGAGCTATACAATGAAACTGTGAGAAAGAGTTATTAAGCATCGTTTAAGACTAGAGATCAAGGTTTCTGTCAATAAATTTGGATTTATGCCAGGACAATCTACCATGGAGGCTATTTTCTTTATACGGCAATTGATGAAAAGATAACGAGAAAGAAAGAAGGACCTCCATATGGTGTTTATTAATCTCGAGAAGTCGTATGATAGGGTTCCAAGAAAGGTTTTGTGTTGGATTCTTGAGAAGAAAAAAGTACCTTCAAAGTATGTCGAGGCAATCAAGGACATGTATAACGGAGCCACTACATGTGTGAAGGCTTGTAATGACACATCAAGTTATTTTCCAATCACAGTAAGCTTACACCGAGGTTCTGCTTTGAGCCCTTATCTTTTTGCCCTGGTTATGGATGAGCTAACAAAAAATATTCAAGATGAGGTGTCGTGGTGTATGCTATTTGCAGACGATATCGTGCTTATTGATGAGATCGGGGCTGGGGTTAACGCTAAATTAGAAGTATGGAGAAGCAAGTTGGAGTCTAAAGGATTTACGCTAAGTCGAAGTAAGACCGAATACTTGAAGTGTGAGTTTGACACGGCAGGAATAGGGGATCAAGAAGCCGTAAATATGCTCGGACAGGAGGTACCCAAAAAAAATACATTTAGATATCTAGGATCAATATTGCAAAAGGAGGGAGAAATTGATGAGGATGTAAGCTATAGAATCAAAGCAGTTTGGATGAAATGGCGTAGTGCATCGGGATTTTTGTGTGATCGCAAAATTCCTCTTAGGTTAAAAGGAAAATTTTATAGAACAGCAGTCAGACCTGCCATGTTATATGGAGCTGAATGTTGGCCAGCACAAAGGAAACATGAGCATAATATAGGAGTAGCGGAAATGAGAATATTAAGGTAGATATGTGGTCATACAAGGATGGATAAGATAATGAATGAAGAGATTCGACGAAAAGTTAGAGTAGAACCGGTGGCGGAAAAGATGAGAGAGCATAGATTGAGATGGTTTGGGCATATTCTCCGAAGACCTTTAGATGCACCGGTACGAACAGAAGTTTGCTATCGAGAGCATAACACGAAAAAAGCAAGAGGTCGGCCGAAACTTACTTGGGGGAAAGCAGTAAAACAAGATTTAATGGAGTGGGAAATAGATTGGCGTACGGTTTGTCTTAGGACGGAGTGGAGGGAGGCTATTAGTATTGTGGATGGGTGGTAGTATATAGATAGATAGATATATATATATATATATATATATATATATATATACTTATTTATTTTTACACGTTTATCTCTTTTCCCTCCCTTGATTCTGCTTTTATTTTTATGATTCTTTGGGGTTCATCAACCGCCGACCCCAATTATTTTAGGATAAAGTTGTTGTTGATGTTGATGTTGATGTTAATGTATAAATAAGTCTGGAAATGGTCAACTTACACTGAGGGAGCTGAAACGTGCGAACTTAATAGATGTAATGCAACTTGCTGATGAAGAGGAAGATATCAACAAAGTATCGAGGTAGATTGATTATTAACTAAAGATGCTTCCATTAAGATGTCATAATTCTTCCCTCATAGACGGCTTATGATTTGTCAAGTTTTGTATTAAATGCAGATAAGTGCCATTTAAACATAATTACTTGAAGTCGTGCTCAAGTGATTTAAAATGTTTACATCAGAAATTGAGTAGTTCATTTGGCCATCTTCAGTAAGGCATCTCAATTATGTTTATGTCAGAATGATTATCTTGTCGTGGTTGTTGCATAGTCAGTAACAGTTCTGTTAAAGCCGTTCAGGTCACGCCTGTTTCTTCTGTTCAGCTCTGTCTGTTAGCCAAGAAGACCCCATGCACATCCGCCCCACTTGGAGCTCCCTCGCCAGTGTCAATATTTACTATTGGCACTTTTCAAAATTTTTCTACTGGTTTGATCATCAAGCGCGGCTTCAATAGGCTTACGGCAAGGTAATACCGATTGCTCAGTTTTCGCAAGAATGACTCTGAGAGTTTGATTCTCTGACTAGGATTAAATTGACCATATACGTTCTGCTTTTTCGATTTGGTAAATCATGTATTCATTTAGCTTGACTCCAGTTGTGAATCTGACTTTTAAATGGCAGTAATTCGTTCCTTCGCCGATATGCGTGCATCTTGTTTGGGAGAATGTTGCTGTGAGAACAACATCTGTTTTTGTTAAAACCAAAGACACACTAGCGTAGGTGGCCTGTCTTTGAATGATTAGTTGGTCATTGAGCATGAATTTGTTGAATTTTACTCATTAATCGAGACTACCAGCACCAATTTTGGTTCTGTTGCTGCTTATGTTTGCCTCGACAGTGATGGATGGCTGTCAATGACGGGTATCAAATCAATGGCCTGAGTGTAGATTCATTGAACTGTCTTTGCCGGTCTGTTTTCGTAAACTACGTTCTGTCCATTTGCTTGATGTGGCTATTGTGGAAGATTGAGTTGATGGTGATGAATGACTGGGAGGGGTGGCCTGAATGATGGTTAAGAGTGGCTGATGTTGAAGCGCGATTTAGTTTCCGAATCAAACTAATGTAGGTGAATATGTTGATAACTTGTGTTTTGGCCTTTGAATTTGACAATAAAAGGTTCTAGGAATAGAAAATATAGCATTTAAAAAGAAAATATGATGTGTTAAAAGAGCCTTAATTTAAATCAAGTCTTTACACAATCAACATCAATAAGAAGGGCTTTCCCGGTGAGTAAACTACAAGCAAATGCCTCCTTAAAAGTTCATCTAAAAAGTTGAATCACATGGCAAGTGTCAATATTTGTGTATGGTGCTCACCTTGGTGCCAATGTTATTTTTTATCACTTAAAAATCGGAGAATAACGATTACTTTGGCATTTAAATAATCATTTGAAAAAAATTGGTACTTAAATGATCCAAAAAACAATCATTTTAATGCTAAATCAGAGAAAAAACGACTACTTTAGTATGACGTTAGGAAATTCTGGTAATCTCACTAGAGTTATCACTTGAATAATGTTTTTTTTTCCAAAAAATTGACACTTAAGAGATAAAAAAAAAATATTGACACCAATGTAAGCGTCATACACAAACATTAACATTTGAGTTTTCCTTTTGCCGATATATTAGCGACACCCAAAAGTGCTAAAAAAATGGTGTTGGGATAAAAAAAGGCAAACCATTCCCAAACACCATACCTACAAACACTTTCAAGAGTGAGGGCTTCTAAATAAGTAGATAATCATCTTGGATGGTGATTTTCTTGTGAAGGGCACATGGATTGAAATGAAGAGAGGCATATCATTTCACTATCCCTCTAAATAGTACATGTAACCATTGACAGCCAATTTGAGCCTTAAGATATAACGGAAAAATATTTTTTTAAAATAATCCTGTCAAGAACCACCCCACAATAAGGCAAAAATGGAGGTTCAGGGTGGAAATCATTTCGTGAGAAAGGTGAGGAAAATATTCTTGCTTTCACTTGCATCAATCATCTTGTGGGTATTTTAAAAGTGAACTAAAACTTGTGCTAGAAGCATCTTGACGTGATGAAGAGCATTCGATTCTCTACCTACACATCGATTATCCCTTGAACAACCAACTTGGGTCTACGATTTCATTTTTAAACCTAGTAGGCGATTATCTTCTTACATCAGCCAAAACAAGTGATTTACCATGAGAATAGTCAAAAGCAAAATGGCTCGAGAGTTTGGAGTGCCAAAATGTCTAAAAACTAATGGATTATCAAGTTTGAGAAAGATGAATCCAATAGGATGTAAAAGTAAGAAAAGAACATTTGAGAGGCATGAAAAAGCAAATGCCGCATAAAAGCAAAGGCAATCCACCCTACCCCCCCTAAAAAGGGGGTGTTGAAAAATATTGTATGTAAAAAAAAGGATAATATTACGGAAAATTTCAAATTGGTACACTTGTAATAAATTTATTTCAGAATATCTTTTTGACCTCTAAAAACTCTAAACTGGTGCACTTGTGATAAATTTACCCCAAAGTGATACATATGTGACAAATTTAGTTTACCTTCCCTTAGTTTTTGTTAAATCTAACAATCAATTTGCTAAATTGGATGGCATATCGCACTTCACGGGTGTATCAGTTTAGAATTTTTACCCTCTGTTTGTCACAAATTTATCAATTTGATATTTTTTGTGGTATTAATCCAATTTAACAAAGGTTAAATTTGTTACGAGTGTACCAGCTTGAGATTTTTCTTGATTTAAAAATTAATTTATGATAGATTTTCCACAAAAGTAACAGTTTAGGGTTTTCTTGAAGTAAAAAAAATTAGTTTTGAATAAATATATCACAAGAGTACCGGTTTGAGATTTTTCGTGATAAAAAATAATTTGAGGTAAATTTATCATAAATATATTAGGTTAGAGTTTTTCATAATATTAATCCAAAGAAAAAGAGTGTTGAATGAACGATCCTGTGTAAGCCTAGATAATCACCGACTCCAAGAACCCTTTCGAAAGTGAATTTTAAGCCTTATGAATCCTTTCATTTCTTAACCCATTAACCCAGGCCAATGTTATATCCCTTGCAAAGCCACTTTAGATTGGGATGTCAAGGCCGACAACATAAGTTCTACACTGTAAAAATCTCCCACTCGAGGAAGTGGGAGCAAGATTATTTTCTATCATCTTTAAATTTCTTGATGCAAACTCGATGAAAATAAAGATTTCATTGTATATTTCTTTTATGGCCACAATATGAATATCTTTTTTGCAATCGCTTAAACAAGCCTACATTATGGTCTGAAAGGCCGCTCAGATGTTGGATATTTTATTAATATAGTCCAGATAATATGTTCACATACAAGCTCAATAGGTGAAAGTATGGTTATTTTAGTCTACATGGGTTGGAACCCAGTAGCTTGCATATAACACTAGGGTTTTTCTACACTGGAGGTAACACTGTTGAACGTTCCAAACTTGACGTCTCTTGATATAATACTTTAAGCAAATCAAATCCTTTCTACTCTCTCGAACCTTAACATCCAACAATCTTGAAGTATTATCTTCGTGTGTCGGATTTGAGCGAGCAAGATGTCTACTTGAAGATATCGTCAAGATAAACTCGCAGGTATAAGTTACTTTCGATTTCGACTGTTGGTTTGGCCGGGATCTGAGTTTGAAATTCGGATGGTCGAAATCTTTGAATCAAGAACCTAGAAATTATAGACAATTTTAGAGGCTGAGACCACTTGGGTTTTGTTCTACTCGTCCATTCACTCACGTCGAACGGAGGTCGGACAACGAAGATACAGCCGTTCGGAAGATTCATTGTTACTGTAGCGCAGGTTACTGTAACACCGCGAGGTTACTGTAGCAAGCATATTTTCGGCGTATTTGTTGCATATTTTTGGCCATTTTTGGCAAATTGCCACCAACAAAAGCAGTCCATCTTAAGGTTTTTTAGCATTCCGAACTCATTTTTGGGGTCTATTTTGGAAAATTCCATCTCTATAGAGCAGTTTGACCGAAGTTAGAGGCATTATTCGGCTTTGTGAGCTTCGAGTACTTCAAGGTGCACTCTTTCTAACTCTGCTCAGATTGGAATGGCAAAACATAGTTCCTATGATATTATAAAGCTGTAATAATTTAATGTTACTGAATTTCATGATTGAAAATTGCACGTCCAATTTGGCATGAAAGAACATGAAATATTCTATATTGTATTTAGTGATTTTGCATCTACCACTGAAGATATGGATGAATATCAATGGAACAAATATGAAGATTTTCGTAGAGATTACTTATTGACCTCTCTAAATCCTCGTCCAACTATGACTTATAGTGAGTATAAGACGACGAAAGAGATATGTGATCACTTGAATGCTCAGTTTCAAAAACAAGATGGGCTCTCTAAAACTCTCGTAGCAGAGAAGTCATATCACCTCTCAGTTAATTGAACTTGAGAACATGAGAAACAAGTTGAAAGAGAATAACTCTGATATGTCTGATAATCTCTTTGTTGGTCTTGTGTTGAGTAAGCTACCCGCTGAATATAGCTCTTTCAAGACTGAAATGCACAAACAAAAAGAACAGATGGGACTGAATGAGCTGAAGATGTATATTCACATTGAGGATCAAAACATTTCTAAGAATAGCTTGGAGCAAGTAGGACAACAAAAGTCAGTTGCCAACTTAGTTTCGCATTCTTATAAAACTCATAAAAAGTTCAAGTCACCTAAAGGTGAATCATCTTCATAGTTAGAGGCCAAAAAGACTATCTATATAAGGAAGAAGAAGGGCAAGTATCATGACTGTGGAAGGTGGGGTCACTGTGTAGCAAAGTGTAAGCTACCAAAGAAGCCAAAGAAGACACACCACAAAATAAGACCAATATGCTAATCAGTGAATCTGAGCCTCAAGCTTTCATTGGAATGATGAAGAATGGAAAAGCCGATGTCTCTTCTGAATAGTGGTTGGATAGTGGCGCTACTTGTCATGCTACAATGACAAAAACTTACTCACTGAGGTCACAAAAGTGAAAGACACTATGGAAAATTGCAATGGTGGTAAGGCAAAGGTGACTTATGCTGGAACTACAAATTTGGTGTTTTCTTCAAGTAAATAACTAACTATTAAACTTGTTAAAGTAGTACCTTTATTTACATCAACATCAAAATCAATAACACCTTTATCCAAAACTAGTTGGGGTCGGCGGAGTACCTTTACTTAAAAAGAATTTAATATCTATGAGTTTACTTGATAAAACGGGTATGTCCTTTTCAACTATGAATGGTAGAGTAACTTTATCTGTTAACTCATGTTATTTCGATTATACATTCATGGTTAATGGTATGTACTGGTTGAGTTTAGATATTGATAGCATAAACCATGTGAGCTCTACTTTGATTGAGCCAAAGTTGTTACACAGTAGACTTGGACATGTGAACTACAAGAAAATACAACATCTAGCTAAAACTCACAATATTTCATTAGATACTTCTATTCGATTTGACAAATGTGAAGTGCGCGCACAGGCTAAGATCACTAGAAAATCTTTTAATTCGGTTTCTAAAAGCACACAACTTCTTGAGCTAATACATTCTGACCTTTGTGACTTTAGAAGTTACGTTACTAAAGGTGGTCGGAAGCATTTAATAACATTCATAAACGATTTTTCTAGATATTGTCATGTTTATTTGCCGAAATCGAAAGATGGGGCTTTTGAAAAGTTTAAAATTTTCAAATCTGGAGTAGAAAATCAACTCAACTTGAAAATTAAAAGGTTTAGGATTGATAGAGGAGGTGAATATACAATGATAGTGTTCAATAAATTTTGTGCTTCATATGGTATAATATTTGAAACCATTGCTCCTTGCTCACCCCAATCAAATGGTGTTGCCGAGCGTAAAAATAAAATGCTAACTGAAATGCTAAATTACATGTTACTTACAGCTGACATGCATTCCTCCTACTGGGGAGAAGCAGTTCTAACTGCTAATCACATCTTAAATAGATTGCTGCACTCTAAGTTGTCTATAACACCTTATGAGATATGACATAAGCGTCCTTGTAGATATGATACTCTTAAGACTTGGGGTTATATTGCTTATGTTAGAATACAAGATCCTAAGAGATTTAAGGTGGAACCTAGAACAATTACTTTTGTATATCTAGGTAGTGCAGAAGATAGTGATGCAAATAGATTTTTGGATCTATCTACTAACACAGTGATAAAATCTAGAGATACATAATTCTTCGAGAACAAGTTTCTCAGAGATCAAGGTTTGAATGTTTCTGGATTTACTAATATGATTTCAGAGTCTCTTGTAGAATCTGAAGCAAGTTCTTCTAACACCAATTCCACACAGTTAGCTGTTGAACCAGTTCCGGTTAGAGTATTTACAAGAGATAAAGTTCCTAAAAAGTTTTGGTGAAAACTTTGTTACTTACCATCTAGAGGATAATCCATTCTTCTATCAAGAAACAATAAGATCTAGAGAATCTCTACTTTGGGTAGAAGTCATAGATGATGGAATGAGCTCTTTTTGCTACAAAACCACACTTGGCAGCTAGTCAATTTGCCAAAAAGGGCTAAGACTATAGGCTGTAAGTGGGTATTAAAGAAGAAACTGAATAGTGATAGATCAATAGCCAAATACAAAGCATATTTAGTAGCTAAACGCCATAAACAGCATAGTGGAATAGACTATTTTGATGTATACTCACCTGTATATCATCTATCAACTATAAGAATTCTCCTTGTTTTGGCATCTATTGAACACTTTATAGTGCATCAAATGGATGTAAAAGCAACTTTCCTAAATGGAGAGTTAAATGAAGAAATTTACATGGAACAACCGAAAAGATATGTCATGAAAAGTCTTAAGGACAAAGTTTGTAAATTGAAAAAATCCTTATACGGTCTTAAACAAGCACCTAAGATGTGGCATCTTAAATTTGATAATTGATATAAAAACGACTTTCCTAAATGGAGAGTTAAATGAAGAAATCTACATGAAACAACCGAAAGGGTATGTCATGAAAGGTCTTGAAGACAAAGTTTATAAATTGAACAAGTCCTTGTATGGTCTTAAACAAACACCTAAGATGTGACATCTTAAATTTGATAAAGTGGTAAAGAGTTATGGCTTTCAATCAAGTTATTTAGATAAATGCATTTACCATCGTTCTACGTCAAATAAGATCATCATCATTTGCTTGTATGTCGATGACATGTTAATTATTGGCTCCGATCATTCTGTAATGAGAGATGGAAAGCTACTTTAGCTAAAAAATTTGACATGAAAGATCTTGGTATTGCTAATACCATTCTGGGTATGAAAATAAGCTTTGAAAGGCAAGTCATCTCCCTTAGCCAAACTCATTATATTGAGCAGCTTCTTTCTACATGGAAATATAGTGAGTGTAAATCGTGTGAGACACCATGTGATTATAATAAAATACTGAGTCCTAATGAAGGGACTAGTGTGGATCAGTTGAAGTACTCGAAATTGATTGGTAGTCTCATGTATGCTATAAGTTGTACTAGACTTGACATAGCTTTTACAATTGGCATGCTGAGTCATTTCACTAGTAATCCTAATAAAGAGCATTAGTATGCCTTCAATAGGCTGATGAGATATCTTAAAGGTACTAAAGATTATACTCTATGTTACTCTGGTTTTCCTCCAACTGTGGATGAATATTCTGATGCCTCATGGTGCTCAGAAATTGAAAATAGTAAGTCCACAAATGGATATGTATTCACTTTAGGGGGAGCTGCTATTACTTGTAAATCCAAAAGACGGACTTATATTGCACTGTCATCTATGGAATCAGAACTTTTTGCTTTAGCCTCAGCCGGCGAAGAGGCGGAATTGATAAAGAATCTGATTATGGATATTCCTTTGACTCGGCTAAAGATTAATTCTTTAAGCATATTTTGTGATAATCAAGCAGCTGTCCAAGTCTTCAAGAATGCTCTCTTTAATTCAAAGAGAAGACATGTGAGATTGAGACATACGTTGTTGAATTATCTAAGAGAACAATGAGTTATCACCTTGATTGATGTGAGATCTAAGGATAACTTGATCAATGCTCTCACAAAAAATCTGCCTAAATATTAATTACTCAAAATAGTGGGGAAATGGGCTAAAAACTGTGTAGACAAGTCTTAATTACCATTTACTTACCTTTTAATTGTGTTTTGAATGATCGAATATTCTTTTGTTGGCCAAAATGATAAGCAAAGTTTATGTATTTCATCGATGTTCGTGGTTGCTGATGAATTGAAAAGGATGAGTTGTCTCATTCTAAACTTAATGAAGATAACTTTAACCTAATTCAAAGGTTCTATTTGGGAAGCTTGTGTCATTCCAAACTTGATGATAAAATCCAACTAGTTGGACTATCCTTTTGGTTAAATGATCTCATTCCAAACGTGATGGGAGATTGTTTTACTTTAAGAAATCAATAATTGTGCATTCCAAATTGGAACACAGAAATAGTTGATTGCATAAGAAGCCTGTTGATCTTATTCTTAATTGAAACTTGACTTTATATGACTAAGTTATTGTAAGTTACTTGACTATTGGTCCGGTTTTTTGAAACTAGACAATGGTTATTCTCTTACAAATAAACTTGGGTTGATGGCTATTTGTAAATCAAATTGTTTAGGCCTAGTTCATAATTTATGAAATTGGCTTGATGCTTATGAACTTGATATTATGATGCTTTATGACATTAATATATGTTCCTCTCTGCCTGGTGTTATGGTGCTAAGTTCTTTTAGTAAAATTAGACACTTTTGGTAAATTGTTCAAATGATTGAATTCATGGTAATATGAAATTCATATTTGATATTTTACAAGGGATGGTAGAGATGGAGGAGAGCTTAATGAGTGGGATCTTGATCAGGATGACTTACTTGATGAATGAATATATATTATTTAAAACATGTGGGGATTTGACAGTTCACCTGCTATTGCCCAATTTAATGGAGTCCATTTATTTGAGACTTACATTTTTCTATCTCTATTTAGTGAACATTATTATGCTTTGTCTCTTGTATTTGTAAGGCTTTGGACTATTTTGACTGGTCTACTTATACTTGACTGTTATGCATATGTTGGTTATGAACAGATTCATGATAAGGACGTTTCACTTATTTTGATTGTAAATGATGATTGAGTTTAAAATTTCACTAGTAAAACTCTTTGAGCGATCTGAGTCGATTGACTTGAACCGAATGTGGATTATTCATATTTGTTTGAACATTACATTGACCATCGTATTGGATGGTGCTGTATGGTGAACATAGGAGAAGATTGTTGGATATATTATTAATATAGTCCAGATAATATGTTCACATACAAGCTCAATAGATGGAAGCAAGGTTATTTGGATCCATATGGAATAGAGTCCAGTAGCTTGCATATAACTCTAGGATTTTACTACGCTGGAGGTAACACTGTTGAGTGTTCCAAATTTGACGTATCTTTGTATAATATTTCAAGCAGACAAAATCATTTCTACTCTCTCGAACCCTAACCTCCAACATCAGATTGGTCAACGTGTGCTATCCTCAAGCGAATCCAACTCCTCAAATGCATTGTCTTTGAGTGAGTAGAGTTTCTTTGATCTCCAATTAATAGATGAGATAAAGGGCTTTTTCTATGAGAACAAGCAAGGAAGCCCTTTCTAACTAGACATCTTGTTAGGCACAAATGGTAAAACCTTAATACCACTAAGTCCATCAAGAAGATTACTTTTTAGGGGAGTCATTTAAATCATGCACGATGGCTAGTCACGGAAAGCCTGAATTAGTGATGTTTTGTGTAAATTCTTGATTGATTAGAGGCAGGCAAGTGCCAAGCATTTGAAAGAATTCTTGGAAAAGCTTGCTGAAAATATAGCGGAAGGAAACTACCGTCTTATCAACTTAGAGAATAATTTTAGATTATCTTCTTCTTTCTCCACCCAAACGGCTGGGGTTGTCGTTCCTTAAAACAACGCACAAACTTTGAATCTTGTAATTTTCGAAACATTTGGCCAGATTCACGCATATGTGTAATGGCTAAGCAGAGAAAACGAAGTATACAGATGAAGGTACGCATTTGTCTGTGAAAATCCAATCCATATGTGGGATCTGGCAGCTGAGTTAAACCGAGGCCTTTTGCTTTGTTCATGTCGGCTCTCTGACTCTTCATCATCCTTGTAAATACTTAAATAGCTCCAACCGCTTCTTCATTTCTTGTCATCCAGTCAATCTCCCAATCCATTACTTGAAATTGAAAGCGAGCATCTAGATCCAGAGCAGGAAAAAAATGTCTTACCAGGGACATATCACCATCACCACATGTACCATGGCGACGAGCATCATGGCAATGTAGGACCCGTCAATCATGGCCAAGGCCATCATGGGGGAGGAGGATATCATGCCGGCTATGGTTTAGGAGGAGGACATCATGGCCATGGCCATCATGGGGCCATCCATGGGCATGGGTATGGGAATGGCATGGACATGTGCATGGGCTTGGGCAAACCATACATTGATTTCTAGGGAATTTGCATCCTCACCACCATCATGCCCATCCTCATAGACATGGTCTTTTTGGAGACATGAACAGAGGTCATGCCATTCCAGTTCATGGATGGGGACATCACCATCCTCATGGCCTTGGAGGAGGACATCACCAGCATCACCACGGTTGATTTCACTGAATTGGTCGATTGGGGTTTTAACTTGTCAATATCATGCCGATTTGTGGCTGATCGACTGGGATTGAATCTTGGGGCCTTTGTTCTTGTTGTGTTCCTTTTCCTTTTTGTGGTTTTGAGAATATTAGTGCTGCTTGTGCTGTATTTGATCTTCAATCTTTTATTCTCTTGTAGATATAAATTTTAAAAGCAGAATCACGCCTTCATATAAACCCATAGGCTCAGCTCTATGAGATGATGGACAAGGCTCCTCTTTTGTACGGGCAAGGTCGGAATCCAATAAAGTCAGCAAAGAGCTTGAGAAGAAAGTGTCAAGATTTGACACATGTGCATGGAGGTTAGCACGGACTAAGTTACAATTATTGCTTAACCATTTACCCCAAAAATTTAAGCTATTAAAGCGCAACTATGCACATATCTGTTAACACTCTAGTTCACGTGAATTTCGGCTCGTGATGAAGGCTTTAGGAGTGCAAATTCGATGTACGTAGCAAGAAAAATAATTTGAAACATATCGCCCTAGCGAAAGGGATCCATAAATGAGTGAAATAGGGATCGGGATAATTACATAAATGGTCCCTAAAATTTGGCAGAATGTGCAATCTGATCCATGAACTTTTAATTTGTTCAATTTAGTCCCCGAACTTTGATAGAATGTGCATTTTGGTCCCTAAACTTTTATTTGTTCAATTTAGTCCCTAAACTTTTAGTGATGTTCAATCTATTCCTTGAATTATAGTAAAATGTTCAATATAGTCATTTTGTTAATTTAAGATCAGAAATAACGTTAAACATTTTCATATAGTTCATGTACTAAATTGAACATTTACTAAAATTTCAGGGACTGAATTAAATAAGATAAAAGTTTATGGATCAAATTGCATATTTTACCAAAGTTCAGGGACTAAATTAAAAGTTCCAGGACTATATTGCACATTCGACCAAAGTTTAGGGACTATTTGTGACATTTTGCCATAGGGATATTAAAGAATCAAACTCAAGATTTCTTGCTCCAATGTCAATTTGAAATTGAATGCACAACCATTTACTCTCTTTTTATTAAGTCATAACCGTTTGCTTTAAAAGCTTAAATCTATAAAAATATAGCAAGGAATACAAATTTTTATCAAAAAGATAAATGATAACTAGTCTAGGGGCCAATAGATATACGATCCTGCTGGTAAAGGGATTGGAGAGATGGAAATGCTATTATCATGGTGCGGGTTCGACTCATTTTCTCTATAAAGGGGCTGTAAAAATTAGAGAGAGGGGAGTTAGATATATGATAGAAAAAGTAATCTAGAGGCCCATGCTTCACATGGATTTTGTCTCTTAATGCTTGATCCGTTTCATATTAATCTAAAAATTCAGTTCGCTTTGGATTTTTTTCCCCCTTTTCCTTTCATCTTCTCAATCTCAAATTTTTCATCTGCCTTTCCTTAAACGTCATTTCTTCATTCTTGTGTCAGATAAGATAAATTTACAAGTTCATTATCTTATTTTATGAGAATCCAATGAAATTTGAATATCTTGATGAATTTAGCGAATTGTGATTCTATTTTAAAAAGAATTGTAAATAAAGTTATGTTCTCTATAACATTTACTTATAATCTCGGTCAGCTCTGTCTCTAATAACTCCTTATGATATCCAATTTTCTGGTTCAAATTCTTTTTTGAGGGGAATTCTGTAACTAAAATTTCTTTATGATTACATCTTAGAATTTAAATACGTTCATTGGAAAAAATAATCAATCAGTTTCAAACTAATCGCAACAAATCGTCTATAGAATTCAGCTTCAGCCCATAATGAAAGTTTGTATAAAAATGAATAGAAAATAACAGAAGAAAGTGGGAATAACACAAGATTGTTTTGATTAATACAAAAAAAAAAATCTTATATTTTCATGAGAGTGCTCCGGTTTTGCGACTCCAATAAGTAACAACTTTCACCTCGTCAGTAAGCGAATTTTCATCAGGTTATTTCCTCAACTCAACAAGTCAGGACTCAGGGCGTGTTATAATCATATATTTTGTAAAAATAGTTCGTAGCTTTTGTGAACTTACATAAATGATTTTGAATGACTATTAATGAATTAAATCGAGAAAGGAAAAGAAAAAAAAAGGAAGAAATATAGTCGGCCCAAATTGAATTGGCTTATATGTGAATTCATGTTGATCAGACGAACAAATTTTCAACTTTATCATTGACTAATCTCACTTAGAATTTGACAAGATCACTTTCTCGGCATTTTTAAAGCAACCGATATTGCCTTAGTTAAAAATAATAATAATAATAACTGCATGCTTTCTATTACATGTGTTACGGTACAAAAGAGTAAGCAATTTAACTATTTATACTAAGAAATAGACTCGTGTTTCCAAAATTATAGTTATATATCCATCAAAGAGGTATTTACTTATAATACAATCATAAATGCTATTTCCATTACCCGATTAATCATTTAGTTTAAATTCAGCCTGATCTCGACTCAATTTTTGCCTTTATAATTTTGCATAGATATTGATTCTTGTATTGTTTTCTTTTCTCTTTTTATGTACAAACAGCTCTATAATCCCAAATATGTCAATGATCGATGCCTTGTAGGAGCGTTCAGAAACGATGGAGAAAATCTTAAAGACGAAGCAAATTTTTGGCCTGGATGATTTTTGGCCGTCATTTCTTGGAGGGATGTGTACCAACGTCTTTCTCTAGGTCGCCGAGGTTGGATGACTCAACCACGATTGGGTCACCAGAAGTTATAAAACCTTCTCACCTTAACCGCCAGAGGGCTTGTGGGCTTCATAAAAAAAAAAAAAATGTATCGATCACGAAACCTCGTCTTCACCTTGTGAAAGCCGCCTGAGGTCGCGCAGTTCTCAGTCCTCTCTCGAAGTCACGCGACCTCAGGCGAAGACAGACAAGGATCTCGTGACCTTGGGGTCGCCTCCTATGGGCCACCTGAGGTTGCGCAACCTGAATATCAGCTGGCCAGAGGTTGCGCCACCTCAGCATTGCCTTGCTTAGCCTCTTTGAGAGGGGAATCCTCATCGGTTCTGATTGTTTCCTCCAAGTTCGATCCTTGCTGGTCTCTAGCATCCCCGCCCTCCCTTTTTTTTTTTTCTTTCATTTTTCCTTTTACTTCAAAGTTGCTTTGCAAAAGATATACCAAAATAAATTAATGAAATGGCATTTGCTCCGAGCAAATGTACCGTGAGTCAAAAATCACTGAGGAAATGACTTCGCATTTCTCAAATGTTCTCCCAAATGCACACACACCCTAAGTATAAGAGGCGATAGAGAGTATTATAGATAAAGAGATTGTTATGGAACAAATTACTCCAGAACTCGATCATGCTTGGATATTTTTTTTTTATTAAATAGTGATTCTTATTATAAATTCGGTCTTCTTAACGTCATGAATTCCTTAAAGAATAGAACGAAGAAGGAAAGTCTCTCTTGAATGGCATTAAGTAACCCCTCTTATTCAAGAATTATTAGTTTGGTAATAAATGTGGCAATTGTTTTGGCTTTTCGCATTTGTGAAACTATATTTGCAGTTATATATAAAGCCATCGTCAAGTAATCTCTGTGGGTAAGATGCATAGACATGGCCAAAAGTAATTTAGTATCTAGGCTCCGTCGAAAGACTAGAACAAAAGCCAAGCAAACCATGGAAATTCACTATAAATAATTTGATTTTCACAATCGAAGTTCATACGCAAATGCTAATATCCTATGAAATATAATTAGTAGTACAATCTTATACGGTATTCGAAGGAGATGAGATCATGAAATTTATAGTCCAAATTTGCCTCAATAGTATAATTAGTTATCTCAAAAAAAAAAAAGTAACACTTTCCATTTTGTAGAGGGAAAAAAGAGATTTTTTATTCTTCATGAATAAAAAAAAGTGAGGAAAAGTACATAAAAAAGTTTTAAACTTTTCAATTACACCAATTCAGTCCTAAACTCTTCCGCATTGATACCTATTCAGTTCATAAGGCTTATTTTAACCGTAAATAATTTACATGGACATAGATCATCCTACGTGGTGCTGCTAACACTGAAGTAGATTTTTCTTAATATTTTTATAAAAATAAATTTTTATCTTTAAAAAAAATTCTTTTTTTGGTTCCTTTTTTCCTCTTTCAATTTGGCTGTCGATCCCAGGGATTTAATTTTAAAGGAAATAATTACAATTTTATGTTCATGAGGGTAGCATTTACCATCTGGTTGTTCACGGTGTATTGAGTGGTCCCACCAAGTATAGGTCTTCACTTCATTCTAAGGTATTTTATAAAGATGATTATGCGTATGTAATCCAGAACTTAGTTGAGTCAGCTCAGCTCTTTTCCAGTGAAAAAAGAAAATCCAACCGAGCAACGCCTCAGGTCGTATTCCTCAATCACCCGCGTAACAACGCATTAGGCTAGGATACTACAAGCAGAGCAATGTCGTTGATTGTTTGCGACGATGAGATTTCCATGGGAGAAGGAAATCACGTCTCCTGCAATAAGACAATGAAGATTCACAAGCGAAGAAGGAGCCTATCCTGCCCTTTTGCTCTATGTCCAACCATGTAGTATCAAATTCGACCCATCACTTGCTTACACACTTGTTGGGAACACTTCCGATGATTGTATTTTATTTGGAAAATATTATCAAAAAAACTTAAATTTATTGTAATTAGATCAATTCGGTACTAAATTTTTTTATTTTATCTATTATGTCTTAAATCCTTTTTCATTGTGTCAATTCAGTCAATTTGACTTACCGACCACCTTACATAGGTAATTTTTAATCTTATTTTAATATTATTTTTAGTAAATTTTTCTGCCTTCTTCTTATTTGCATTTTTTTTTGCCGACCCTAACAAAAAAAAATGCAGGAAAATAAATTTAAAAAAATGATTAAAGAACTTTTCTCCTCGCAAACTATCGCCAAATAATCTCCACAACACAAGCGATGGCCCAATGGTCTTTTCGCATAAACAAATTTTTATGGCCCCGAAGGTTAAAATATTATCACCTCATCTAACGTGCACCCTTGCAAAAAAAAAAACAAAAACTAAAAGTCTAGCGCGCACCCCAAGGCACAAGGGAAACACGTAGAGCCGCAATTAAGGGGGTGTCGACATCCCCATCTAGTCGTGGGCGGTTTCATGGAACCGCCAGTTCCGGTTCAGGAACCAACGGTTCAAGTTTCACAAAAAGTCAAAATCAGAACCGGCCCTTGAAGGGCCGACTCCGTTCCGGTTTCGAACTTTTATTTTTTAAAAAATAATAATAATATAAAATTAATAAATTATAAATTATAATCAAATTGTATATTGTAATAAAATTTGAAAAAAAAAAGAATGGGCTTGAACTTAATGAATTATTATTAAGCGCATACATATATTCTTTGAGATATAAGAATCAAAGCTCATGCAGTGTTCTTACCTTTCGTAATCCCAATTTACCTCATCATCAATCATCCCTACCCGTTGTTGTGGTGGTGGTGGTGGTAGCTCCACATTCTTCACTGAAGAATTCGTTTTCTTGATCTAGCTCTTGTTGTCGACTGGCACTGCTGAAAAAGAGGTCGCTAATATCTATTTTGCGATGAGGAAAAGAACTGGAAATTGAGTTAAATAGTTCTTTCCCCACTCAAGAATCTTGAAATATGCGTTGTGTTCGGATTCTTTAAACTCACAAGCAATTGTTAAATAGTTTTCTAATTCGAAAATACTACATATTGTCCCATTCTGTTTTTTTTTTCTACTTATGAGCATTTTATACTCTCTACTAAGCGAAACATTCACATCGCTTCGTGAGACATTATGTTGGGCAGATCTACTGTCATTCAAACCATATCTACTACAAAATTCATTATATAATGCTACTAAAACTTCTTTAACATCTCATTGTATAATTGAAATATATATTGCTTCACCCAAATGTAAACAATAATGATAATAATCCCTAAAATAATCTAATAAATCATTTAATTTAGTAAGTGGATCGAAAAAAAAACCAACTAAATAGACAAGAGGAATGTCGAAATAATAATATAACCATTTTTCACGCATTACTAAAATACTCGAAGCTAATTCAGTGTCTTTTTTATATTCATAAAAAACACCATCAATATTAACACACTCTATTAAAATAAATACGTAGAGGGATAATAAATACTAGATAAAGTATTAGTGGTATCATTAAAAACTTTCAAAAAATCTAAAAAAAATTGCATAAGTCTCAATGTTGCGGGAGTAAAGCAATATCGGGAACAATATTCGAAATAAAAGAACATAATAAATCAATATAATCAAAATTTGTAGAAACATCTCATAGGTAGAATTCCAATGAGTCGGAATATGTTTTGGAAATATTTTTGCCTTTTTTTCATTTTGTTTACAAAATTTATCCCATGCTTTCATAAAATGAGGACGACTCCATAAAAATCTAATTACACTATTTATTGGATCGAGAGAAGTCACAAGAACTCGTAAAATATCTTGTACACATAAATTCAAAATATGGTAAGCACATCTAATGTGAAAAAATTATTTGCCAAAAGAGGGTTTATAAATTTTTTTCTAACTCGGGAATGGAAGCACTATTTGCGGCAGTATTATCAAAATCAATTGAAAAAAAAACTTTATTAATCAAATCATATTCTTCTAAAACTTGCCTAAGTAGTCTATAAATATTATGGGCCGTATGCCTTTCAGGAAAAACTCGAAATGCAAAAAGTTTTTTTTTAATAATCTAATTATCACATATCCAATGGCATGTGACATCCATAAGGGTTAATACCACCAAAAACCCTAAACTGATATTCTCGTAATAATTTTACCCCAAATTATTTCACATCTATAGTTTTTCGTTAAATTTTACCTTCAAATTGCAAAGTTGGATAACACGTGACTATTGTCGGGTGATACGTTACCCTATGTTTTCTATGTATATCAATTTAAAATTTTTCGTGGTATTAACTCAATTTAACGAAAATTAATAAAGGATAAATTTGTCATATATATACCAGTTTGGGATTTTTTATGGTAAAAAAAGTAGTTATGGGTAAATTTATCATAATTATACCAGTTTAGAATTTTTGGTGGTTTAAAAATAATTTGGGGATTTGTCACAAGTGTACAAGTTTGGAATTTTTGGTGGTCAAAAAATAAATTAGGGTAAATTTATCACAAGTGTACCAGTTTGTGATTTTTCACGGTATTAACCCTAAGAAATTAATATTTCAAGAATCACTCCAAATATCACTACCTATATGTACATGTCCATTGAATTCTCCAAAAAAAAAATCAATTTCTTTTTTTTGTTTTCTATAAACATGGTCATGTTCGCGTCTAAGAGTAGTTCTCGGAACATAAGGTGCTTGTGGAGCCAACACAGTGTTTACTAAATATCTAAAATTAAAACTTTCACTAGTATTAAATAGAGCATGATCAAGGGCAACATATTCAGCTAATGTTTATTTATAAAATTCATGAATGTAACGGAATAAAAGATGAGGGCTAGGATTGGCGCACCCAAAAATTTTTGTTGGCTAGTGTCGATTCCCTCTTGCGTTGGATTTTTTTTGTCAAATGCCGACGAAATATTCCATAGCCATTTCCTTTACCAAGTTTGTATTTTTGCGGACAATATTTACAGTTTATATCTGTGGCATTTTGAATTTCCTACCATTAGAAGCTATTGAATGAGAATGTACAATTCGATATATCTCAATTTTGTCTCGCTAAGATCTGATCAATTTTGAGTAAACTGACCAAAAGGGAAAAGTTAATGCATGACAAGTTACGTGTAATTAGGAACTCGAAAAAGGAAATGACGCTTTGACCATAAAGATTGTCGAGGGAACATTTAGAGCCAATAAGGCCAATCAGATAACGATTAATGAATGCAATGCTAGCGTTATACGATTGGGTCGCGGGTGATGCCGCTTAATCAATGTATAATTTGCAAATTTTCCTAACTCAAACCATGATGATCAAAGCCGTTGGAACTAGCAATAAACCCTCGCGATTACATGACAACCAAAGCTGTCACAACTTGAATTATCCTTAGTTTGATGAAAATCACAGAGTCGATACTCGTAACGTTTGCAAAAGCTGCTTGTTAGTTTGAGACAAATTAGAGTTACGATCGACGGACGAATGATCATGAAATAGAAGCTCAAAAATGGCAATTGGAAATAGAAAATTTCAATTATGGATAGGAATTTGACGTCGTCTCTCCAAATGGTAATTTCAAATTGGAAAAGCGAAGTTTGGACTGAAAGTGCAAAATTACCATGTTGCCCCTCGACCATTTGCCTTTGCTTTAGAACTTCAAGAAGGATAAAATGGTCGTTTCCTCCTATCCTATATGGCTGCCGAAAATTATATGCAAGAGTCAAAGATGAGTCAAAGCTTGGAATTGCATTATTGGATAAATGCCACATCTCAACCATTTGAAGCCCCATGCATGAATGGCTCTCACCAACCCAAGTCTTGTCAATTAATCTCAATTATATGTGTGAGACAACCATTTTGAAGACTCTTTTAGCCGTGTATACCATCTACCATCCTTTCTTTGCATTTTCCTCTCATTTTAGCTTCCACCAAAAAACTGCCTAGAAGACATATTCTGTCCTCTCTGTTCGGTCAGATCGCCGGCCCCTTTCTGGCGCCGCCTCGCCGTACGCCAACCACCAAGAGCTAGATAGATATGTCCTTGACATGTTTCAAGTGGTAGCTCGAGGTTTCGTTAAGCGATTTTTCCCGACCAACCCTTAGACCAAAATCGGACAGAAATCGCGCAAGTTGGGGTAAGGTCTTCATTCTATCTCTTAGAAACTCCGATTGGCCGTAAAATTTTTAGGAGATCTTTATAACATCTATTACTTGAGTCCACTAAGCAGAAATGGAGATTTTATTGGAGATTTAAGGTGTTTTCATGGCTGATTGTGGATGATTACAACTAAACAAATTCTAATCGTTTGCGCGCCAGAAGGAAACGGATTGATCAAAGGACCAAAAGAGGTGTTCTTACTCCGAAACTCTTAGTGAGCTTCCTAAACATGTAGATTGAGATTATGGTATGTTGGTTTTGTGATGAATGGAAGTTCAAAGATGAATTAGGGGTTGTTTGAGGTGAAAAATGTGATATACCGTCCAATCTGCCAATAACGCGCACCGACTTTGAATTGGGTCGTTCTAAGTCGTCCGATATCCAAATTGAGTTCCGTTTTCGCCCACACATCCGTAAGATCTTAAAGTTTAATATTCTGAAATTTTTTCTCAAAAAATCAGTAAAAAAAATTACAGTTTTCGTGAGAGTGAACCTGGTTGTGGGGGGCTCAAATTGGGCAGTTTTGGTGAGTTGAGATTTTGGATGACTTGCCTTTACTAGAACGACAATTGGCATGCTTAGAGTTATTGATTCAACACTATGACGACTTGAGAATAAGGTGTTGTCGGTGTCATTGAGATATTGACTCAACGAAATTGAGAAATAATCGAGTTTCGATGTGATTTTCCTAAGCACGCCATGGGTACCCTATTTGGTCGTGAGCTTGCTGACCTAGTAGGGTTGTTTGGATTGAAATTGCTAGCTTTCTTGAAGAGATAAGTGTCTCCTAAACCTTTATCTGAATGCTAGACTCTGCTGGATGAGTTATTGAATGAAGTGAATGATTGGTGAATTTTAAGAATTGAATTGTGCATGTTATGATGGCATTACGATCTCAATGAGAAAGGTGTTGAGGATATCGATTGGTCTGATGACCCCGGTGGTATCGGAGGGTGGTGAAATCGAATGAGAATGAGAATACCGATTGGTCTGATGACCCCGGTGACATTAAGTGGCTGTAAACCTAGAGTGTACCGATTCCCTAGTGGTACGTGGACATCGTTTGGTCTGTGATCTTGAAGATGTCAGATGGCAGGAGTGCCAAAGGAGTATGTGGGTGGATGAAAAAGTGGTTACAGTGGTATATCGAGTGCATGTGAGTTGAGCATGATTGTTTGTACTGCTTATCCATGATTGGCTATTGGTATTTTTACTGATTGATGTCATACTAGAATCGTTGAAGGCCTTGTACCATTGCATTGATGAATGCCTGCATCTGATAGCATGTGCGAGTGTGGTATAGGGGGACTGCTATTCAGGTCTAGATTTAGGTTTTACTTGCTAAAATTTATATCTCACCCCAATGGGGGGTTAACTTTTTCAGGTCTTTGAAGACAGAAGTACAGGTGAGATGAGTATGAGCTCCCGATGAAGTAATGGAATGAATGATTTATGTATTTTGTGGTCTTAGGGATTGTATCTGAATTTTGAGGATTTAGGAAATGAATTTTGGGTACTTGACTGCGATAATTTCTGAGGAGAATTTTATTTATAAGAAGTGTATACCCTTTATCCTGAGTCATCTCACTATGATTTGTATGGAGCAGTTTATGGCTTCCGTAACTTTGTTTCTTTCTGAGTTATGATATGATTGGCCGAGGGATCCTGGGTGTTAATTGAAGAGATTAGACCTGGTGGGATGTTCGTGTGCTCGACGGGTTCAGGGCATGACATACCCGTTTAAGTGGTATCAGAGCAAAGTCGGTTCGATCCATTGTGATTGAGGTTTAGAGCGATGAGGAGCGATGAGGAGCGATGACTTAAGGACAATTAAGTAGTGAGACCTTAGGATTAAGTATTAATCACTGAATTTTGAGGATTATAGGCTTAAACTTGTGAGGTATTCTAATGGTTCTAATATCGATTTTAATCGTTGATTTTGGGTAATTGTGTGATTGAGGTTCACAAGGAAGCAAGTAGAAATTGAAGAGACATGAGCATGGATTTTGAGGTAGTAATTGTGCTTGAGGTTAGTAAAGAATTGTTTATGAATAAGGGGTCAATTGGAGTTTATAATTGTGATCGTGGCTTGTCGATGACCCAACTTGTGGAGTACGAGTTATAAAGAGACGGTCGGTATTAGGGGATTTAGGCTTGAATTGTGTTATATTTTGATGATTTTATTTGTCAATTTTTAATGACAACCTTGGATGATATGAGATGAGGTGTATACAGGGAAATAGACAAGGAATATTTAGATTAAAGGCCAGTTGTGATTGAGTGTATGTGGATTTGACTTGAATAGCAACTAGATTTAAGGTACATAGTTGAATATAGGCAATTGATATGTGAGATGCGATGGTCATTGGTGGAATCGAAGGTTTTCTATAATTGAGGCTTGATGTGGAAACGACCGTGGTATGACAAGTAGTGAGAATGAACATGATGTGCATGTGTTTGTGGCTTTGAAATGAAAACTGATGAGGGTGCATGCATGAACTTATCGCCATTGGACTTAATAAACTGTCGCTTGATATGGGACAAGTGAATGGGATACCTAAACTGTCGTAAAGCATGGTATGGAACGTGTGAAACGGGGCTTTCTCCATAAATATATTACATGGAACAACCTGCAACAGTTAGGACTGATGAGGGCTGGGAGTGATCGCCAGGACAGAGAAGTCCGAATAAGGAGCGACTCATAGTAGGCTTCTAAGATGGCAAGAAGCAGAAATGACCCAAGTCATAACTTAAAAGGGAAAGTCTAGGTATCAAGTTGAGTCCAATTGTGGTTAAACGATGTATGGCACGAGATTGATTCTCTAAGTGAATGTTGAAAGTGGCATGGCATGTATAATGATGCTTGTGAGTGGCATGGTTAAAAGCTTTATGTTTGGCAGTGGATGCCCTTTGAAAAGAAATGTGATGTTGTGATTGGCCTATTTAACGTGTTTTATGATTGGCATCATGTGATTGTTATGGCTAAAGTCTAACTGAGAGATTAGATGGCATGTGAGGTTACACCCATTGAACTGATGCCTGTTGAGAATGAGATAGTCTGCCGTGTTTATGATAGGGTGGCAGATGTCTTATAGTATGAGAATCTGACTCATGAAAGTGATGCCTTGATTATTTGCTTGGTATTGATCTAGTTGAATTTCAGCCTAGTTGAGGCTTGCCTAATAATGGTTGTTAATTGCGAAATCGCCTTATTGAGGTTGGCTAGTCGAATAGTCATTGACTGATGAGGATATGGAATCCTCGGGTAATGGACAACTAGTTGCTAGTTGTTTGGGAACCATTGAATGGTTGATAACGAGGAATAATGAGATGAAGAGTCTGAGACTACTAGACTTAGATGACTTAAGTCTTTGATTCCTAGAGGAAATCATAGTCAAGTGACATGAGAACCTAATGAAGTTGAACGACCAAAGTATAGTCGTAGAAGAGCGTTGGGCTCGAGCATGTAAGATTTGGAAATATCCAAGAACTGATATGGATCATGAGAATTGAGTAAAGATGAGCAACTGGAATATGAATACTAGAGAACGTATGGCTCAATTGCGTTAATCGTGCAAGACCCAAGTGTAATTGGGAGTCATGAGAACTTTAAACGAAAATGAGAAAAGTGGTTAGGTAGGCAAGCTCAAGAAGGAGTTGCCATTGCTACTTAAGTCGTTAAGTCAGTCGATGCTAGTGCTGATGAGTTAAGTGATATAAACCATGAGAAATGTGACTCTGAGTTATTTCATTCACGAGAAAGGTGAATGTGTGGGAAGAACCATAAGAGTTCGAATAGATTGTGAGATGGATCACGAGATTGAGGTCGAGTAAGGTTCGACGGAGAAAATGAGTTTGAAACTGCCTTCTTTAAAAATTGAGGTTTATGTGAGAAAACCTTAGCAGTTTTAAGTACACTGAGGAAAGAAAGTGACCCTGACAATTTTAGCCTTAAGAGGCTGTTGATAGTTGGTGAAAGGTCACCAAAGGAAAAGTTTTCCTCGAAGGCATAAAATCTACCTGGACTACCTCTGTTGAGTTGTTCGATGAAAAGTATCCTTCTGAGATTACTTGAGAGCAAAGGTAGTTTCGATCCTGATACTTTTGCAAGGATCGGAGGATGATCGACCAATGTGGGACAGAGTTCTCAAGGTCGTTTAAGTATATAGTAAAGGTGATCAAGGACCCTTAAATAAGATAAGACAATCCTTAAGCGGATTGGAGTTTGAAAGCCTTATGGCTAGTTGTTCTTCCTGATTTTGAGGAATGGTAATGGGACTCAGTAAAAGAAGAGAACTTCTGCTCATGGATTACGAATAAAGAGATGTTCATTATGGAATATGGAACATGCCTACGGGAAATGGTTGATTACTTAGGCGTAAGACCCATAGTGAAAAATGGGTAGTCTGTCTTTTCTGTTATGGAAGGAGTCGAGGAGCTATCGGCATGCTAGTTTGCCTGGAATTAACGATTTCCTGGGATCGGTTGATTGAGCTTGAACCATGAGAAATGAAATCATGAGCTGTTGTTCCATAAAGAATAGGGCGTTGCTCTTAAAGAGCAATTGGACAATGAGATGATCGTTGAGAGAAAAGAAAGTGGATGGACTTTATAATCCTGGTTGTTCGTAATTTTAATGAATGGCTGAGTAAGCCAAAAAAAGTGTTTAGAGTATAATTACAAAGTGACTTGAGTTAGTCGAATTGAGTATTTGATACGGGAGTTTGTGGAGACTGAGGAAGAACCACGACTCTTTGGAATTTTGTCACTTGAGGTGACTGAGTCACTAGAAGAAGAGTGTCAGACATGGTGAAATTTGAATCCTAAAATGGAGGTACCGTCGTTGGCGCAGACTCCAAGATTGACACTCTATGAAATAGGAAAGGCAAAGTGGATTCAAAGTAAAATAATACCACTGAAGTATATAGTTTCCTTCGTAAGGTAAGAAACCCTAGTGTGAAGGGAAGAGAAAATTTGAATCTTCTTGATATTAAGATTGAGCGTCTGGACTGAGAAAGAATACGCAGAACTTGAAGGATCCCTAGAAGTGAAGTCCGAGAAACTGTCATGTAGACATCGTTGAATTCTAAGATAATGTTGACGTTTGGTTAAATGGATGAAATTGAGGTATGATCGCATTAGCTGATTGTGGAACCCAAAGGCTAAGGCACTAATGCTTCTTGAGGAATGAGTGACAAAAATGAACAAAATATTATGTAGTTCAAGTGGGACCCATGAGAGTAGAGAGCCAAGGTTTGAGTTCTCAAGTGAAAAGTATGAAGAACAGTTTAGAAGATTCGACATCTAATAGCAAAAAGTTATTAATAATCGGATTAAGTGTCCAAGGAATGATTGAATTGATTGTTACCGTCTTGAGAGACGATGATTGGACTCATTTAAGGAGTCATGAGAAACAGGAATAACCTTCGAGAGTATCCTATGAACTTTAAAAAGATGCTCGTTATATGCTAAATGTAAAGAGCACATGCTACGGATCTGATGAGGAAAAATTCATCAATCGTAAAATCTCGAGGAAATGAAATTCATGTGAAGCCTTTGAGGATTGAAATCAATGATGAATCGACTGGAGTCAATATGAGTTGTGGAAAGTGCAAACTTCCTAGGATTGATGAATTGCAATAGACAGACCGTGAAAGATTCCCCACAAGAGCTATTCTATTGGTGAAATGAACTAAGGACGAGACGTAACGCAAATGAATTAATGAACATGAAAAAGAGTTTTCAAGAGCTTGAGTCAAGCTGATGACTACGCTGGTAATGGTGTTCCTATTTGGAATCAAAAGAGTCGAGAGAATCTTAGTGATGTGATGTGAAAAGGAAATTTGAGGCGTAATAAGGCGATTTGAAATGGATATTGCATATACGTTGTGACAATAAGGCCATATAAGTTGGAATGCTTAGAACATGATTGGAGTTGGTCTGCGAATGTTCTCACAACAAAGTTTAGAAAATTTTGCTTGGGTGGAAGTTGGTTTTGAATCTATGTCTATCACAAGAAATGAAGGTAGTAGTTTTCAAAGGGGAATTAAACAAGAAGCAATGCTGGTATGTGAAGTTGCTTGTGGATAGAAAGCATTTGTTTGGATAAAGAAAGACCTCGAAATTATGTGAACCATAAGATAATGAGAGCAGGGACTACCTAAAGAGAATTGAGGGCGAGTCATGTGAAACGAAGATATCACCTAAGTGTTGTTGTGGCGATATTCATATCGCTAAAGAAGAGAGAATTAAGTAGCAGACACGTATAATCGGGATTTTGGCATTATGTAATTGGTGATGAGGGACCGATCTTCCCTCAAGAAATAAGATATTCAACTTCTAAATTGAGAGTTTGCCGTGTGGCTAGTTTGATGGCTACTTAAAATATCAAGCCTGAAGGATAGAAAGGAATTGAGGCATTGCCATGGTCGGATCCTGATATCTAAGGGGTTATGGAAATGAATAGAACATGAAGAATTATGGTGTCCCTTGGGATGGCACAAGGATGTGCCAAGATCTTTTCTTTAATACAATCGGTGATATGGACTGAGAATTTGATTAGTCTATCATGCGGTCGAACATTAGACATGCCGATAAGAGAGAAACAAGACAACAAAAATTGATGGATCACTTGATCCAATGGGATTTTCGAAAGGAGTCGAGAACGGATTACTATGGAAGTAACCCTGAATTTGCTTATGTAGTAAAAGGCTATAACTTGATTGGGATAAAAATGGGCAATTTGATAAATACTATGAATCTCTGATGGTATGAAAGAACATATGAATGGAGTGATATGCTAGATGGTATGGGCACTAAAAAATAATTTCTAGCGAGGGTTTAGTAATAACGATGATAGGCAAATTGAAGAGACGATGTGAATGTTTGAGGATAAACTGCTAACAGATACATGAATGACGAAAGAGAATAGAAAAAAGTAGATACAGATTGAGGATTGAAGGAAACAAGTATTGAGGAAGGATGACTTCTGTCGAAAAGGATATGTAAGAACGTCAAATCATGAAAGGAATTACCCTGAAGAATGATAATACGGTGAGAATGTGATACCCCAAAGGACTGGGGAGTTGGAAGGTTGCAAATTTCAAGGACAAAATTTCTGTAAGGGGAGAAGAATTGTGATATTCTGAATTTCTTGCCATTAGAGGTTATTGAATGAGAATGTACCTTTCGATGTATCTCGGCTTTGTGTCGCTCAGATCTGATCAATTTTGAGTAAACTGACCAAAAAAGAAAGGTTAACGCATGACAAGTTACGTGGACCTAGGAAACTCGAAATAGGAAATGACGCTTTGACCATAAGGATTGTCAAGAGAACATTTAGAGCCAATAAGGCTGATTAGATAACAATTAAGGAATGCAATGCTAGCGTTATACGATTGGGTCGTGGGTGATACCGCTTAACCGAGGTATAATTTGCAAATTTTCCTAAGTCGAACCATGATGATCGAAGCCGTCGGAATTAGCGATGAACCCTCATGATTACATGACAATCAAAGCTGTCACAAGTTGAGTTATACTCAGTGTGATGAGAATCACAGAGTCGATACTCGTAACATTTGCAAAAGCCGCTTATTAGTTTGAGACAAATTGGAGTTACGATCGACGGACGAATGATCATGAAATGGAAGTTCAAAAATGACAATTGAAAATCGAGAATTCCAATTTTGAATAGAAATTTGACGTCGTCTCGCCAAATGATAATTTCGAATTGGAAAAGCGAAGTTTAGACTGAAAGTGTAAAATTACCATTTTGCTCCTCGACCATTTGCCTTTGCTTTAGGACTTCAAGAAGGACAAAATGGTCATTTTCTCATATCCTATATGGCTACTGAAAATTATATGCAAGAGTCAAAGATGAGTCAAAGCTTGGAATTGCATTATTGGACAAATGTCACATGTCAACCATTTGAAGCCCCATGCATTAATGACTCTCACCAACCTAAGTCTTGTCAATTAACCTCAATTATATGTGTGAGACAACCATTTTGAAGACCCCTTCAGCCGTGTATACCATCTACCATCCTTCCTTTGCATTTTCCTCTCATTTTAGCTTCTACCGAAAAACTGGCCCGAAGACAGATTCTGCCCTCTCTGTTTGATCAGATCGCCAGCCCTTTTCCGGCGCCACCTCGCCATACGCCTACCACCAAGAGCTAGATAGATGTGTCTTTGACACGTTCCAAGTGGTAGCTTGAGGTTTTTTTAAGCGGTTTTTCCCGACCAGCCTTTAGACCAAAACCGAACAGAAATCGCTCGAGCTGGGGTAAGATCTTCGTTCTACCTCTTAGAGACTCCAATTGACCTCAAATATTTTAGGAGATCTCTATAACATCTATTAATTGAGTCCACCAAGAAAAAATAATGATTTTATTGGAGATTTAAGGTGTTTTTATGGCTGATTGTGGATGATTACAATTGGACAGATTCTGACCGTTTGCGCGCCGGAAAGAAACAGGTTGATCAAAGGACCAAAAGAGGTGTTCTTGCTCCGAAACTCTTGGTGAGCTTCCTAAACATGTAGATTGATATCATGTCATGTTTTTTTTTTGTGATAAATGGAATTTTAAAGATGAATTGGGGGCTATTTGAGGTGAAAAACGTGATACACCGTCCAATTTTCCAATAACGCGCACCGATTTTGAATTGGGTCGTTCTAAGTCATCTGATATCCAAATTGAGCTCCGTTTTCGCTCACGCGTCCATAAGATCTTAAATTTTAAGATATTGGAATTTTTTTTCACAAAATTTCAGTAGAAAAATTACATTTTTCTTGAGACTGAACCTTGTTGTGGGGGGCTCAAATTGGGCAGTTTTGGTGAATTGAACGATGACAGGACCTCACTGGTTGGATGACTTGCCTTGCTAGAATGATAATTGACATGCTTAGGGTCATTGATTTAACACTGTGAAGACTTGAGAATAAGGTGTTGTCGGTGTTATTGAAATATTGGCGCAATGAAATTGCAAAATAATCAAGTTTTGATGTGATTTTTTTAGGCACGCCATAGGTGCCCTATTTGGCCGTGAGCTTGCTGACCTAGGAGGGTTGTGTGGATTGAAATGGCTAGCTTTCTTAAAGAGGTAAGTCTCTCCTAAATCTTTATCTGAATGCTAGGACACTGCTGGATGAGTTATTGAATGAAGTGAATGATTGGTGAATTTTATAAATTGAATTGTGCGTGTTATGATGGCATTTTGATCTCAATAAGAAAGGTGTTGAGGATATTGATTGGTCTGATGACCCCGGTGGTATCGGAGGGTGGTGAAATCGAATAAGAATGAGAATGCCGATTGGTCTGATGACCCTAGTAGCATTGAGTTGCTGTAAGCCTGGAGAGTACCGATTGATCTGATGACCCCAGTGGCATTGAGTTGCTGTAAGCCTGGAGAGTACCGATTGGTCTGATGACCCCAGTGGTACGTGGACATCGTTTGGTCTGTAACTCCGGAGATGTCAGATGACAGGAGAGCCAGAGGAGTATGTGAGTGGATGAGAAATTGATGGTAGTGGTATATCGAGTGCATGTGAGTTGGGCATGATTGTTTGTACTGCTTATCCATGATTGGCTATTGGTATTTTTACTGATTGATGCCATACTTGAATCGTTGAAGGCCTTATGCCATTGTATTGATGAATGCCTGCATTTGATATCATGTGCAAGTGTGGTCTGGGGGGACTGGTGTTCAGGTCTAGGTTAAAGTTTTACTTGCTAAGATTTATATCTTACCCCAGTAGGGAATTAACTTTTTCAGGTCTTTAAAGATAGAGGTACAGGCGAGATGAGGATGAGCTCTCGATGAAATAATGGCATGAATGGTTTATGTATTTTGTGGCCTTAGGGATTGTATCTGAATTTTGAGGATTTAAAAATTAAATTTTGGATACTTGACTGCGATAACTTCTAAGGAGAATTTTAATTATAAGAAGTGTATACCCTTTATCCTGAGTCATCTCACTATGATTTTGTATGGAGCAGTTTGTGGCTTCCGTAACCTTGTTTCTTTCTGAGTTATAATATGATTGGTCGAGTGATCCTGGGTGTTGATTGAAGAGATTAGACCTGGTGGGATGTTCGTGTGCTCGACGGGTTCGGGGCGTGACAATATCAAACTTGCCTTTGTTTTCATTCCATACCTTGTTGAAGTGTAGCCATAAGTCGAATGTACCTTTTGGCTCTTCCGTCTCGGCTCCTTTGCTATCGACGTTTCTTCGACACTAGTAAGAGGATGAAGACTTTCTTGCATTGGTACATACTCAGCGTTGGGATTGGGAACATAATTGATATAAACATCGTCGTCTTCCCAACATGCATATTTATGAGGATCATATGTAGAAACAAGATAATCAAATTTTCCTATCAGGCTCTTTCCCTTTCCAGCATTTTCACTTTCACTTGCCATTTTTTGAGAGAATTGATCAAAAAGTTGATTCAAATAATTAAGACGGATTGAGAGAATAGCGGATTAATAGAATTTGAGCGAATTTGAGAGATTGAGAGTATTGGAGAGAATTGAGAGAAATTGTATGAAAAATAAAGAGGAGGGGAGGGGTATAGAGTTTTTAATTTTTTTTTTTTTTTTTGCAAATTTGCAACCTCCCAAAAAGGGCCGGGGCCCCCACATTGTGCCCTCCTGGCCAGGGGAAGATCCCAATTTTTTTTATATAAATTACGGTTCCGAGCCGGTTCCAGTTCAGAACTGTGGGCCCGTTCAACGGGCCGATTCCAGGCCGGTTTCGGATCCACGTTCCGAACGGCCACATCTATCCCCATCCCCATCTCTAGTCCCATATCCCAATGCAGACACAGCGACCTCCATTGATGCATTCATCCTGAACTTGCTCCCCAAGACAAGTCGTGCGGCGGATTACCTCAATCTTAAGGCATGTGGTTCTGATTAAAATGATTTTTTTTATTTTATTCCATAAATGATTTTTAAAAAATTATGTAGTTATTTTGTGAAATTTCATCCTACACTTCAAATTAATAAATATTAATTCATATTGATTCTTTTGCATGATATATTGTATATTGAAATGTAAAAATAAATATCAAGCATAATCACAAGCCATTTTCACCATTTATTGTTGAGTTTCATCGAACTTTTTTGATCGAGCGGATAACCAATACTACTAATACCTTCGTTTTTTCAAGGAAAATGCACTGCATTGTCTTATATTGGTGGGCATTTTTTGGTTCTAGGAAATCAAATCTCAATCTCAATTAAAGGCTTAAGAACAAGAGCTTGCTAAATGTTCACGATGGTTATGTTTGTCTTTTTCCAAAATTTTCTAAAAATAGACTAAATCTAAAGTAAATAAACCTAGGCAAATCAACAACCAATGAAATCAAGTGCGCAATAAGGAATCATAGTATTGGTAAATTGCATCATAAAACCTTAATGAACCCCGAGGGCTTAGAGAAATGTGGTTCGAATTTAATTGCAAAGGTATTTATAATTTTATTAATAAAGAATAAAATCTATGAAATTTAGGAAATCTATGCCCAAATTTATGAAAATGAGATTAAAGTAGCCTAATCCAAGTTTCTTCTATTTTTAGGGACCTTTTGAAATTTTTTCTGATTTTTTAGAATTTTTCCAAAAAATTTTGAGCTATTTTATTTAAAATTCTATTTTAGATCAAGAGAAAATTGATGAGAGAGGAATTTATTCTGTTTTGTGATTATCAAAAGTCATCTTTTTTTTCAAAAATAACTTTTTTTTCTCCAAAATTATTTTCAGGCACAGAATCAAAATCACAATGAGAATCACTTATATTACCAAACATGATTCTCACCTTTTTTTTTTTTCAGGGAACATAATCAGATAATCAAAATAAGAATGGTTGTCTAGACCCTTAATAACTATGCCAAAAAATTTGGCAGAGCAGAGGCGTGAAAAGATGGATCGCCATATTTGATAGGCTGCTACAGTTGAACCACCGCCTCGTGAGACTCCATAAAGAAAGGCCTCTCTTCCTCTCATCCTCACATCATCCAGAAAACTATTCCTGTGTCTAAGACTGAAACAGAGTCAGGGGATATACAAAACAAAGGATGAAAATGAGAATGGCTCACAAAGGAAGGCATCATCGGCATCATCGGATGGGTAACGATGGTGGACAAGGGTATCAAGGTGCGCATGATCTCGGAGGAGATGATGGGTGTCATGGGCATGAGCATGGGCTTCATCCGAGGGGTGTTTTAGGACGCTAGGGTCATGGTCATGGTCATGGTCATGGACATGGGCATCATCTATAGGGTCTTTTAGTCCATGGGCATGGACTTTTCAAACATGGTCATCATGGTCACGGTCACGGTCACGGTCACGGTCATGGTCACAAAGAGAGGTGACATGCGCATGGTCAGTGCAAGGTGTCATAACTGTACTGCGGGACCGGAATCGGAGCCGGAACAGGCAGGAAGAGGCAGAGGAGGTCGCAGCTGCAATGCCGGCTCCGATAACCAAGCAACTCGGTACTCTCGCTCTGACTGCCGACTAGAGAGGACGCTTGGAGTTAGGGGGGCTTGGATAATAACGACGCCATGGTGGCAATAGTGTGCCATGGGGATTTCACAGTTTTTTCTCTCTTTGGGTGATACCGCTGGATGATCAGATTCAGTTAATGGAAGTCATTTTCTGCTATTTGGATACCAATATTATGCAATGGTACACCACAAATTAGTCTAATGATATCGGTCGTCGGACGCGTCATATCAAAGAATTCCAAATGTTTTACGCATAAGATTTGAAGGTTTTGAACAAGAACTGAAATACGGCTTGCAGTTAGGGGTGAATAAATCGAACCACTCGAACCGAGACCGTCCGGATCAGACCGGGACTGGAGGTCCGGTTCTCAGTTCTAGAGAGAGCAGTCTGGTTCTCGATTCTAGGGTCCTAAGACCGGACCACCGAGACCAGACCGATTGAATTTTTTTTTCTTATATTTTAAAAGTTGCCTCTATTTTCCACTGAGTTCTTGATTCGAGGATCCTCTGCTGTTGGATTTGAGATTATATCGTTTGTCCAGTGACTTGCTGGCGTGGTAATTTCAATTATAATGCGCTTATTCACTGTAACAAAATTATGCTCTAGTCAAACATGTTGCTCTTATTGCAGATATCTCCAATTGTGGCCCTTGTGGGAATATTCACAAGACAAGATTTTATGCCGCGATCTTGGATTCGCCTTGTAATTTCAACCCTAGTAAGGGGAAGATGGAAGAGATTAAGGTTTGCAGATTCCCCGATTAGTTCAAAACTGTTTTAGCATAAGCGGACGAGCATTCAGGAATTTATCCCCGAAACAATATGGAAGGTAGAACGAAACAATGACCATATGCAGCAAGCTACTATCGTTTCCTCCTATTTTGCTCTTTACTTAAGGCAGCGAAGTTCTGTCATCGAAACAGTATATTTTCACAAAGGCAGACAAACTATTTCTTCCCTTGAATTGGCCATACGCAGTGCAATGAATACATATATACACAAATATCAAATTAAGTTACTACTGCATTCCTTAAGGGGATAAAACCTGTGAATAGCAAATACATTTTTTATTTTATTTTTTACGTGTGTCCAGTCCAATAGAATCGCTCAGGAATTGGACCGGACCGGTGATCCAATTCCTGATTCTTGAAAATTGAGAACCGGGACCATTGATCCGGTTATCGATTCTTGAAGAGAACTAGACTGGACCGGGAACCGATCACCCTTACTCATTTGATACTCTCACGACTCTTCATTATTCTCGAGATTTCTATTTAGTTTTTGCTATCTTAGAGTGTTGCCTATAGTCATGAAATTGATTTGATATAAAGGGACACCTCTAGAAAAACGAGCTGAATTGAGATTGAGAGGTCTAATGGAGAAAGAAGCTCGATTTAGAGTTTTGAGTTACATTATAGATCATATTCACATACCAGTCAATTATGATTATTTAGTGTGATATCATACTTTAAAAGAGATCTAGAGAGAGAGATATATGTAACTGATCGATCTAGGGACTTAGGGTACAGCATACAAAAATCCATTTTTTAATTGTATCCATTTTAAGCTGTCATATACTCCCAACGGACATATGACAACGAGATCTCAGTATATGCTAATCATACGTACTATTTGTCAATATGAACTTTGCAAAGATAAAGAGAGTTATGTTTGGTACTCTATGGACGAGTAGGAGTTGTTGATCCGCCGTGGATATGTAGGAATTGTTTGCCCTAAATGGGCGAGTGGGAGATGATGAAATATAGAATTTACGGTGCGCGCCCATGCGAGCAATCACACCTGCCTTCTAGGGATAACTACAAGCAGTTATCTGTAAATAGTTATCTAACATGAAAAATCATGTCTGTTCACGTACGTCAACATGTCTCTCTCATCTCTCTCAAATACGTCTCAGTCCCTTTCAACTAAATACAAAAGGGCATACATTCTCTCCCTCGACTATCACTGTTGAATCGCGTTTGACACAAAGAATCTCTTGACATCACAAACGGCATCTAGTCTCTGGCAATTACTGTATGTCCTTATGATATACTCATTCTGATCAGTGATACAAGTGATGAATTGGGCACGTTTCCGCAATTTAATGTTTAGATAGAACGAATTTAGTATCCAACAGAATTGATGGTGATGAATGATTGTGAGCGGTGGTTTGAGTGATGGTTAAGAGTAGCCGATGTTGAAGTGCGATTCAGTTTCCAAATCAAACTAATGTAGGTGAATATTGGTTGATAACTTTAGTGTTTTAGGCTTTGAATTTGACAAGAAAAGGTTCTAGGAATATAAAATATAGCATTAAAAAAGAAAATATGATATGTGTTAAAAGAGCCTTAATTTAAATCAAGTCTTTACACAATCAACGTCAATAAGAAGAGCTTTCCCTATGACTGAACTACGAGTAAATGCCTCCTTAAAATTTCATCTAAAAAGTTGAATTTAGTAGACATAGTAGGGCATAAGGATATCTCAAGTGTCAATATTTATGTACGGCACTCATTTTGGTGCTAATATTTTTTTTTATTAGTTAAGTGCCAAATCAGAGAAAAATGATTACTTTTGTGCAAACGTTGAGAAATGTCAATGACCTCACTAGAGCTCACACTTAAATAATCACTTTTTAAAAAAATGGATACTTAAGTGATCCAAAAAATAATAACTTTAGTGCTAAATCGAAGAAAAAGCGATCACGCTAGTGCGACGTCAAGAAATTCCTGTAACCTCACCAGAGTTGATACTTAAATAATTATTTTTTTTAAAAAAAATTTGACATTTAAGTGATCAAAAAAAAAAATATTAGCACCAAAGTGAGTCCCACACATAAATATTGCACTTGAGTTGTCCTTTAGCCGATGTATTAGCGACACCAAAAAGTGCTAAATAAATGGTGTTGGGATAAGAAAGGCAAACCATTCCCAAATACCGTCCCTACAAACACTTTTGAGAGTGAGGGCTTCTAAATAAGTAGACAACCATCCTGGACGATGATTTTTTTGTGAAAGGCATGTGGACTGAAATGAAGAGAGGCACATCATCTCTCTATCCCTAAACAATATTGGTAACCATTGACGGCCCATTTGAGCCTTTAGGTATAATGGAGAATTTTTTAAAAAAATAACCCTGTCAATAACCACCCCCACAATGGGGCAAAAATGGAGGTTCGAAGTGGAAATCATTTGGTGAGAAAGGTGAGGAAAATATTCTTGCTTTCACTTGCATCAATCTTCTTGTGTGTATTTTTAAGGTGGACTCAAACTGATGCTAGGATCTACTTATTTAGAAGCCCTCACTCTCAAAAGTGTTTGTAGGGACGGTATTTGGGAATGGTTTGCCTTTCTTATCCCAACACCATTTATTTAGCACTTTTTGGTGTCGCTAATACATCGGTCAAAGGACAACTCAAGTGCAATATTTATGTGTGGGACTCACTTTAGTGCTAATATTTTTTTTTTTTATCACTTAAATGTCAAATTTTTTTTGAAAAAAAATGATTATTTAAGTATCAACTCTGGTGAGGTTACAGGAATTTCTTGACGTCGCACTAGCGTGATCGCTTTTTTTCCGATTTAGCACTAAAGTTATTATTTTTTGGATCAATCTTCTTGTGTGCATTCAATTCTCTACCCACACATCGATTCTCTTCAACAACCAACTTGGGCCTACGATTCCATTTTTAAACCTAGTCGATGATTATCTCCTTGCACCGAGTGATTTACCATGAGAATAGTCAAAAGCAAAATGGCTCGAGAGTTTGGAGTTCTTAAATGTATGAAAATTAATGGATTATCAAATTTGAGAAAGATGAATCCAATAGGGTGTAAAAGCAAGAAAAGAAAAGTCAAGTGGCATGAAAAAGCAAATGCCTCATAAAAGCAAAGGCAACCCCCTAAAGGCAATGATTTGTCAATCAAGGAAGAAGAATCTAGAGATTAATCAAAATCACAAGCATTGATTCTTGAAGATGCTAGAATCAAGTGATTGACGGCTTTCGTAATCACCTCTTTCCTTTGTTGTATTGTTTCCTCATGTAACTTTGTAAAGATCTTTATATAGTGAAAGTCATCCCAGCAACCAGTGTGGAGATCAAGAATTAGACGTTTTCGTTTTCTTTTATGGTATCGGAGCTAATTTTCGAAAGAAATTGATCCTTAGCCATGGCTTCCGCCAAGTATCCCTACCCCTCGTCCTTGAGCATTAGCAATTTTGTGTCACTGAAACTGACACAAACAAACTATTATTGTTGGAGAGCACAAATGCTTGCACTGATTGAAAGTCAGGATCTCGTAGGATTCATTGATGGCGAATACCAGATGCCGAGCCCAACAATCAACTCCTCTACTAATGGACGAGAAACGGGAGTCACAGATAAAGTGACAAATCCGAAGTTTTTATAATGGAGAAGGTCAGACCGCCTTCTACGGGGATGAATTATTACGACGCTCTCCGAAGAAGTTCTTGCTCAAGTAGTAGACTTGACGACATCTGCTGAGGTGTGGCTAGCTTTACAAAATATTTTTGCCAAGGTATCTAAGGAACGAGAAGTTTCAATTTTTCTATAAATCCAAAAATGTTATAGAGACAACTTTTCATCTCTTCACGAATATCTTGGTACCTTTGAAAAATATCTTAATGAGTTATCTGCTATCGGATGTCCCCTTAAGGACAAAAAGAATGGTCTTTTTGTTTTGGATGGCTTAGGTGATCAGTATAATTCATTCACAACCTCCATGTTGAAGCCTCCAATGCCAACTTTTTCTGGCTTGATTTCGCAATTGCAAAGCTTTGAGAGTTGTCTGGCAAATAAAAGTTCTCCAGTATTTCAACACGGGACGGCTTTCTTTGGTCAGAGAAGCAATTTTAAAAGCAGCAAGAAGGGAAAGCAATTCCAACAACAATTATTTTTCTTTGCATGGAAAGGGGTTTTCTCTCAACAGTCCTAGAATAAAGATTCTAGGTCTGATTTTATGCATCCGCACGGACACAAGTCACAATATAATCAAAGCAAAATCGAGAAGCTCGGGAAAGGAGCTGACAAAATCGTTCTTGTCAGATTTGTAACAAGCAAGGACATATTGCCCTAGATTGCTTTAATCGGTTTAATCAATCTTTCCTACCATTAGATGTGCCAAAGGCATTTGCTGCAGTTACTGCTCAAGATAGTCAGGATTCAGAGTGGTTCACTGATACTGAAGCTTCAAATCATATGACTGGCAATGAAGGTCATCTCTTTAACTTACGACCATATATGGGAACAGATAGTGTTATGGTTGGAAATGATGTTTCACTTGAAATTTCCCATACTGGTGATGATCGGATCAATTTGGGCAAAGAGAATGTTGACTTAAAAAATGTTCTACTTGTTCCACATATGAAGAAGAATTTATTATCAGTGAGCCAATTTACAACTGACTATCCTCTAAATTTTGAGTTCTCTGACACTGGTTTTGTTATAAAGGACAGGAAAACGGGGAAGGTTCTAACAGTTGGAAATCGTGAAGGTGATATGTATACCTTAAAGGCCCCAAAAGAAGCACCATTTTCAAACCGGTTCAAGAAAGCTGATGAAAGTACTTGGCATTAAAGGTTGGGCCCGTTCCCCCTCTCGAAAAAATTCAATGGTTACTCGAGCATGTGCCGGTATTGTGAAACCTAATCCAAACTATGCCAATTTTCATACGATTGACTCAATACCGGCGGAACCGAAAAATGTACGCACTGCTTTAAAGCGTCCAGGGTGGTTGGTAGCAATGAAATAGGAACTTGAGGCATTGCATTGTAATAAAACTTGGACTCTTGTTCAACGTCCTCCAGATACTAATGTTGTGGGATGTCGATGGGTTTTCAAGTCTAAATTAAAGGCCGATGGCACATTAGAAAGATTAAAAGCAAGATTGGTTGCCAAAGGATATACTCAGGTACTAGGAGTAGATTTCCTTGAGACATTCTCGCCAGTTGTTCGACCAGAAAGCATAAGACCGGTCCTCACCATTGCTACCGTTAAAGGTTGGTCCATCAAACAATTAGATATTAAAAATGCATTCTTACATGGTTTTTTTATCGCAGCCTGTTTATATAGAGCAACTGCCCGATTATGAGGACAAAAATCATCCACCTTATGTTTGCAAACTAGAGAGAGCTTTGTATGGTCACAAACAAGCACCAAGAGAATGGTTTGATCGCTTTAGCTCACTTCTTTTGGCATCTAGTTTCTTTTGCAGCATTTTGGATCCTTCGTTATTTATTAAAAAAAATCAGGTCATGGCATTCTAGCTCTACTTTTATATGTAAATGATATGATCATCACAGGTGATAATCCAAAATTGCTTGATGAGTTTATCACTACGTTGAGTAGAGAATTTGCAATGAAGGATATGGGACGGCTACACTATTTTCTAGGTGTGGAGGTTAAGATATTCTCTGGTGGTCTTTATCTGTGCCAACAACAATATGCTTTATCAATTCTTAAACGTGCACAAATGGAGAGGTGCAAGCCGGTTTCCACCCCTATGGCATCTAGTTCACATTCTAGTACAGATGCAACATTATTTTCGGATCCTACACTATATCGTAGTATCGTTGGGGCTCTTCAATATCTCACAATTACGCGGCCAGATATTTCATATGCAGTTAATTTTGTCTGTCAATTCATGCATCACCCTACTGTGAGTCATTTTCAAATTGTGAAGCGCATTTTGCGTTTTATCAAAGGCACAACAGATCGAGGAATGTAAATCTTGTCCAAGTCGACTTTGGACCGTATGCTTTTTGTGATGCGGATTGGGCAGGTTGTCCCTTGACTCAATGATCGACTACTGGATTTTGTACTTTCTTAGGCAACAACTGTGGAGTGCTAAGAAGAAACGAGCGGTTGCTCGATCTAGTGCCGAGGCAGAGTATCGTACAATGGTGTTGACAGCTGCAGAGATTACTTGGATATCATTCCTTTTGAGAGATTTGGGTATTCATCTCTCAAATCCACCGATACTATTTTGTGATAATATCAGTGCACTTTATATGTCGATTAATCCTGTATTTCATGTAAGAACTAAACATATCGAATTAGATTATCATTATGAGCGAGAAAAAGTGGCTCTTGGAACACTTTTGACTAAGTATGTTCCATCTGTGCATCAAAATGTCGATATCTTCACAAAACCCCTCTCTAGGAACACATTTGGAAACTTATGTCGCAAATTGGAAATTTGGGATTCTCTCATTCTCACTTTGAGGGGGAGTAAAGGCAATGATTTGTCAATCAAGGGAGAAGAATTCGGAGATTAATCAAAATCACAAGCATTGATTCTTTAAGATGTTAGAATCAAGTGATTGACAACTTTTGTGATCACCTCTTTCCTTTGTTGTATCGTTTCCTCATGTAACGTTGTAAAGATCTTTATATAGTGAAAGTCATCTCAGCAATCAGTGTGGAGATCAAGAATTAGACACTTTCGTTTTCTTTACCCCCTCCCCCCCCCCCAAAAAAAAAAAAAAGAGGGGGGGGGGGGGGGGGAGGAAGTGTCAAAAAATATTGTATGTCAAAAGAAAAGAGGTTAATACTACAGAAAATCCCAAACAGGTACACTTGTGATAAATTTACCTCAAATTATTTTTTGACCACTAAAAATCCCAAACTGGTACACCTATGATAAATTTACCCTAAACTGGTATACCTGTGACAAATTTACCCTTGTTTTTTTTTTTTGGTTAAAGTACGTATACAAATTTACCCTTGTTAGTTTTCATTAAATCTAACAATCAAATTGTTAAGTTGGATGACATATCGTACTTTTTTAGTATACCAGTTTGGGATTTTTACCATCTGTTTATCACAAGTTTATCAATTTAGAATTTTTTATGGTATTAATCCGATTTAACAAATAGTAAATTTATCACGGATATACCAGCTTTGAATTTTTCCTGATAAAAAAAAAGTAATTTATGGTAAATTTATCACAAAAATATCAGTTTAGGACTTTTGATAATCAAAAACATAGTTTAGAATAAATTTATTACAAATGTACCAGTTTGAAATTTTTCGTGATCAAAAAAATAATTTGGGGTAAACTTATCGCATGTGTATCAGTTTGGAGTTTTCGATAATATTAACCCAAAGAAAAAAAGCGTGTTGAATGAAAGAGACTATGTAATCGTAGATAATCATCGACTCCAAGAACCCTTCCGAAAGTGAATTTCATTTCTTAACCCATTAACCCAAGCCAGCGTTATGTCCCTTGCAAAGCCACTTCAGATCGGGATGTCAAGGATGACGTGTGAGTAGTGGGGGCAAGATTATTTTCTATCGTCTTCAAGTTTCTCGATGTAAACTCGATGAAGATAAATATTTGATTGTATATTTCTTTTATGTCCATTAAGAAGATTACTTTTTAGGCGAGTCATTTAAATCATGCTTGATCGCTAGTCACGGTAAGCCTGAATTAATGATGTTTGCGTAAATTCTTGATTGATTAGAGGCGGGGCAAGTGCCAAGCATTTGAAAGAATTCTTGGAAAAGCTTGCTGAAAATATAGAGAACAAATTTTAGATTATCTTCTCCTTTCTCCATTCAAACATCTGGAGTTGTCTTTTTTTTTTTATAATCAATGTGTCCGGATCAACGTGCGCGCACCTCGATTATTTTTCAAGGTATACTAGCACAGCAACTCACAAACAGCTGGAGTTGTCCTTCCTTAAACAAACACACAAACTTTGAATCTTGTCATTTTCGAAACATTTGATCAGATTTACGCATATGCGTAATGGATAAGTGGCAAAAATGAAGCACACAGATGAAGGCACGCATCTGTCTGTGAAAATCCAATCCGTATGTGGGATCTAGTGGCTGAGTTAAATTGAGGCCTTTTGCTTCGTTCACGTCGGCTCTCTGACTCTTCATCATCCTTATAAATAGCTTCAATCGCCTCTTTATTTTACGTCGCCTAATCAGTCTTCCCAATCCATTACTTGAAATTGAAAGCAAGCGTCTAGATCCAGAGCAGAAAACACAAATGTCTTACCAAGGACATCATCACCAGCAGCAGCACCATCACCACATGTACCGTGGTGAGGGGCATCACGGCCATGGAGGACACATCAGTCACGGCCATGGCCATCATGGGGGAGTAGGATATCAGGCCGGCTACCGTTTAGGAGGAGGACCTCATGGGCATGGCCATCACGGGGCCAGTCATGGGCATGAGCATGTGCATGGGCTTGGGCACACCAAACATGGGCTTATAGGGAATTTGCATCTTCAGCACCATCATCCCCATCCTCATGGGCATGGTCTTTTTGGAAACATGAACGGAGGTCGTGCCATTCCGGTTCATGGGTGCGGACATCACCATCCCCATGGCCTTGGAGGAGGACATCACAATCATCACCATATTAAAACCCTAATTGACTTGGTCGATTAGGGTTTTAACTCGTCAATACGTGCCGGTTTGAGGCCGATCGACTAGGATTGATTTTGTTCCGTTTTTTTTTTTTTTTTTGGTTCTGAGAATATTAGTGTTGCTTGTGCTATATTTGTTCATTCGATCTTTTATTCTCTTGTCGATATAAATTTTAAAAGCAGCATCACGCCTTCATAACCCCATAGGACTCAACTCCATGAGATGATGGACAAGGCTTCTCTTTTGTTCGGGCAAGGTGGGAATCCAACGACATATGCAAGGAGCTTCAAAGAAAGTGTCAAGGTTTGAAGTTTTAGCATGTGCTTGGAGCATACAACAGATTAAGTTAAAAAATTAATTGCGTAACTGTTCACTCCAATAGTTTAAAACGTCAATATGGTACTATATATAGTTTGCTTAATATTCTCGCTCACGTGAATTTCCCACTCGATGATGAAGGCCTTAGGCATGCAAATTCAATGTATGTAGCAAGAAAATAATTCGATACTGACTGTCCTAATGAAAGGGACCCATAAATAGGTCAAATGGAGATGTAAAGAATCAAATTCGAGATTTCTCGTCTAATTTGACTTCTTCTTCTTTTTCTTTTCTTTTTTACGCAACCGTTTATTTCAAAAGCTTAAATATATAAGAGGGTAGCGGAGAATATAACTTATACCAAGTTAATGATAAACTAGTCTAGGGGCCCAAGCTTCACATGGATTTTTGTCTTTTAGTGCTTGATTCTTTTCATATTAATCTAAAAAATCCATGTCGCTTTGGATTAACATTCGTTTAATGAATCAGTCAATCTCAAATTTTTCATCCGCCTTTCCTTAACCATCATTTCTTCATCTTTTGGGTCAAAAAAGATACACAAGTTCATTATCTTATTGTATGAGAATCCTCTGAAATTTGAATATTTTGATGAATTTAGTAAGTCTATTTTAAAAAGAATGGTACATAAGTTTATCTTGTCTAGAACATGTATTTACAATCTCTGTCAGTTCAATCTCTAATGAGTAATGACTCCTTATCATATCCAATTTTCTGGTTCAAATTCTTTTGTGAGGTGGATTCTGTAGCCAAAATTTCTAACTCTTTACAAATTGTAACTTAGATTAGAAATACATTAATTGAAAAAGAGAATAGCCAACAAGTTTCAAACTTATCGCAACAAATCTTTCTTAAAATTCACCTTAAGCCCATAATTGAGTATAGGAGAGGAAATGATGCATAAAAACGAATACAAAATTGCTTTGATTAATGCAAATAATCTTATATGTTCGTGAGAATGCGCAGCTTTTGCAATTCCAATAAGTAATAGCTTTTTCCTCTTGGTGTTTTTTTTTTCATGGTGGAAAATATTTTTCTTGATTAGCTTATTTTTCACTAACCAAATATCGAAAAACATTTTCTAAGAAGTTATTTTTTGCCAAACAAACATAGCCTTATATTATAAATTAGACTCTTCTTTAAAAAATTATAGACATATTTATATATATCCATCACAAGGTATATTGCGCATACTTAAAGTCTTATAATACAATCAAACACTATTTCAATCATGCGACGTATCATTTAGTTGAAATTCAACCTAATATCAACTCAATTTTTGGTGGAAAATTTGTCAAAAAAAACCTTAAACGTATTGCACTTTTGTCAATTAAGTCATAAACCTTTTCACTTTTTGTCAATTCAATCTTATTGGCCAAAAACTACTGGCGTGGATATTTTTTAATAATATTGTAACACGTGTTTAAATTTTTTATTAATTTTTTTCTTTTTTTGTCTTCTGGTTTTTTAGTTCAGCTGCTAGTGAGGGCCGCCACGCCTCGCCCTGATATTGGAAAGGCCTTCTCGCCCACGTCAGCGCTTATACTTTTGCATAGATATGGGTTCTCGTAGTTTTTTTTTTTTTTTTTTTTTTGTGAACAACATGGCCTAATCTCCAATAACTAATTATTACATAATCTTGGCAAAAAATGTGCCGCCTGGTATTATATGTAAAGTAGTTGTATTTATTCTAATCTATCTTTTCCAAATCTATAAAGCCTTAATTTTTTATTATATGGAAAAACACCAGAAACCATACTACAACTGCTCCTTAGAAACTGAAGATGGCGATGATCGATGCCTCGGGCCGGCGTTCAGAAAAGATTAAAGACTAAGAAAATTTTCGATCCGGAAGATTTTTGGCTCTGACTTCTTTGCGGGATGTGTACGAACGTCTTTCTCTAAATCCTTTGCTGCGGTGGCGAGTGGTGGAAGTCAATCATCGGCAAATGCTAGTGACCGTAGATGGCGGACGTCAGTTCTTCCGTCATTCCAGAGAGTGAGGTACCAAGAGAAGGATGGGCTCCACTGGGCCAAACTAAAATGGATATCTTGAGTTATGGGCTGAGTTAGGAGCCCAATTGAATGGGTCAAATAAGATCAAATTTAATGGGCTTTGGATAGTTATTCAGATGAATGGAAAACGATGGACTTTGAAGCACGACCGAAACGGATTGAGGCCTTTTCTACGGTAATTAATTTTTAGGGTTAATACAACGAAAAACATCAAACTAGTAATCCCTTTAAGAAATTTATCCTAAACTTTTTTTTTACCATCAAAAATCCTAAATTAGTACACCTTTGATAAATTTATCTCAAACTGTTGCTCTTATGACAAATTTATACTCCTAAATTTTATCTTCAAATTGTTGAATTGAATGACAGGTAACAATTATCGTATGTATATGTTTGGGATTTTTACTCTATGTTGTATCAATTTGAGATTTTTTATGATATTAATCCAATTTAATGGATATTGACAAAAGGTAAATTTGTCACATGTATATCAGTTTGAGGTTTTTAGTAGTCAAAATAATTAGTTTAGAATAAACTTATCACAGTTGTATCGATTTGAAGTTTTTTGTGGTCGAAAAAATAGTTTCGAGTAAATTTATCACAAGTGTACCAGTTTGGAGTGTTTCGTACTAAAAAATAGTTTGAGATAAATTTATCACATGAATATCAGTTTGAAATTTTGTATGGTATTAAACGTAATTTTTAATCGCCCATCATTCTTTTTAGTGCCCATTTATTTATTTTATTGTTTTTTACACATATCACAAATTGAGTGTTTAACATGCCAACAAAATTTCAGGTGTCAACCATATATGAGGATCCGGTTTTGCCAAGATATAGGTCGCTGAGGTTGTGCGACTCTCGGTGTCACCTCGGTCGGGGCACCAAAGGTCGTGCAACCTTCTCACCTTAGCCTCCAGAGGACTTGTGGACTTCATTGAAAATGTCTCGGTCACGCAACCGATGCCGTCGTCTTGCGAAGGCCATTTGAGGTCGCGCAATCCTCGCCGTCCTCCCTTGAAGGCGCGCTAAGGTTGCACAACCTCAATGTCGCCTGCCTTGAGGTTGTGCGACCTCAGCATCGCCTTTCTTGGTCTCTTCGACAGCTCAATCCTCGTCGGCTCCAGTTGTTTCCACCTAGTTCATCCTCGCCTGTCTCTAGTAGCGCTGCACTCTTCTTCTTCTTTTTTTTATAATTCAAAGTTGATTTGCAAAAGACACGCTAGAATGAATTAACCAAACGGATTTGCTTTAAGCAAATATACCGTGAGTCAAAGATGTTTGAGGAAATGACTTTGCATTTTCCAAATGTTCACCCAAACGGACACCCTAAGTATAAGAGGCAATATAGATATTACAGATAAAAACACTATTAAGAAATAAATTACTTCGGAAGCCGATCACGGTTGGATATTACTTATTCTACAGAAAAAAAAATTGTAATTCTTATTCTCGTTTCGGTCTTCTTAACATTGGAGTCATGAATTCTTTAAAGAATAGAACAGAGAAGGCAAGGAAAGTTTCTCTTTAATTGCATTAAGCAAACCCTCTTATTCAAGAATTATTACTCTTGAATAATGAATACATTTTAGGTAAGAACAACTAAATAAAACTTTTTTTTTTGTTTTTGTGGCACTTTTTGTTTCCATTGCTTAGTTGGCACAATATCAATTAGCTAATTGTCATCAAAGTGGTGTTTGTTGTGACTTTTCGCATTTTTTAAACCGTATTTACGGTTATATACAAAGCCATCGTCAAGTAATATCTGGGGGTCATATGCATGAAATGGTTAAAAGTAATTTAGGGCTTGTTTGGTAACGTTTCTGTTCCAAAAAAGATATTCGGGTTAGAATCAATTTTTTTGATTTTGTTCTCTAGATATATTTTAGAGAATCAGAACGGACTTGATAACTACATAAAATTTTTGTTGCCATAATAGAAACGTGTTTAATAACTACACAAATTTTTTGTTCTGAAAAATAATTTCTCTTTCCAATTTATCATTTAAAACAAATAATTATATAATCAAATTTAATTACTTTCCTCATACCCAACAAGTGTGACCCTCTTGCACCATGATATCTTTTTTGCCAAAATAGAAATGCTCTAGATTTGATCCTTGAAAGGATAATACAATAAAATTGTTATTTTTCCATGCTTCTCTTGAGACTATGAATATGTCAAGGATGAAAGAGACGACTTTCATTATCTTTTATTACTCATAATGAATAAAATCTATCTCTGCCAAGCAAATGGCTCAGTTTTATGCTTAGATACCATGCGGATGGTCACTGACGCAGCATGGTACTCTAACAATAAATCAGGTAAGGCTTAAAAAAAAATCGAAGGGAAAAATCACCAAAAGCAAGATTGGCAAGTCGAATGAACTCTTTTCCTAATTTTTGATATTTTTTTTGAAATTTTCGGGATTTTTTGGAACAATTTGCTCATGAGGAGCAAAATCATCATTTTGGAGAAATCGAAAGGAAATCGAAAAAATAGAATTAGCCAGTTGAAATGACACATCTCCTATTTTTTGAGATTTTTTTATTTTTTTTATTTTTTATGAATTTTTCATTTTATGAATTTTTAATCATTTTCTTTTTTGTTTTTTATTAATTTTAAAAAAATTATCTGGATGAAGTCGAGTTGACCCGACCTCAATAAAAGTGAAAGAAAACTATCGTTGTATTTTTTATTCTCAAATGTGTTTTTTTTTATAAACACCCCTTTTTTCTTGTTTTTGGTTCAAAAGTATTCCTGGAGTAGAATCGGAATCATTTGCGTTACCAAATATATTTTTAATTTTTTTATTCCATGGAACAAAAATAGAAGAATAGAGAACATTACCGAATAGACCGTTACTATCTAGGCTCCCTCGAAAGACTAGAACAAAAAAAGCTAAGCCATTGAAATTCTCTACAAATAATTTCATTTTCACAATCGAAGCATACCCAAATGTTACGATCCTATGAAATACAATTGCTGCATTTGAAAGAGGTGAGATGTGAAATTTATAGTCAAGATATGTTCACTAGAAGTCCTAAAACTTATGACGAAAGTGTAATTAAGTCCTAAAACTTGCAAAAAGTGCAATCAAGTCCTAAAAATTATCAAATTTATTCAGTCGGGTCCTTACATTAACCCTGTCAATTTCTCTAACGAAAAATGCTAACGTGTCATTTTTAAATTAATTTTTTAATCTTACGTGGCATTTTTTAGTTATTTTATTTTTTGAAATCATATTTAAATTAAATTAAAAACTGAAAAACGCTAAAAAAATTATCTAAAAAAAACAAAACTAGAAAAAATGGGGATGGCCAAACCAGTGAGGTCCTGTCACCGCCACTCCCATCGCCGAAGGGGCGGCAGACATCGCCATATCTGGGATGAAGAAACCCATGGACAGCAACGTACACATGAAATCCGGAGGAAGGATGCCGGTCAGCTGTCGGCCAGATAGGTCGATGGCAACGACGGAGTCGCCGCCATCATGTGATGCTGGTGAAGTTGCAACTGGGCGTGGTCGGCTTCCATGATTAGAAGACGCCCAAGCTCGGGGATTGAAGCATGCTAGATTGGTCGAGGAAGGTCTGCAGTTGTCGGATCTGGCGAGATTGAAGAGGCAAAGGAAGCAGAGAAAGAATAGGGGAGAGAGGTTCGCGAGGGACATGCTAGCGATCGAAAGGGAGGAGGAGAGAGACTCGTTTGGTTCTAGCATCAGTGGTCGAGTGATTCTTCATCTATATCTTATTTTCCAACTCTGTTTTTCTTTTCATGTAAATTTTTAGCTTTTTTCATTTTTTTTCATATTTTTTTTCATTTGATGTAAATAAGATTTTGAAAAATAAAATATCTAAAAATGACATGTGGGAAAAGAAAATTAATTTTAAATTATCATGTTAGCATTTTTCGTTAGAGAAATTGACGGTGTTAACATAAGAACTTGATTGAATCAATTTAACAAGTTTTAGAACTTGATTATATTTTTTTGTAAGTTTTAAGACTCGATTGTACTTTCGTGACAAGTTTTAGGACTTTTAATGAAGTCGCAAGGCATTAATGTACAGAATAATGACATGTGCCTCAATATTATAATTAGTTATCTCTAAAACAAAAAGTAACATGATCCATTATTGTAGTGGGAGAAAAGAGATCCTTTGTTCTTCATGAATAAAAAAATAAGGAGAAAAATATCAAAAAAGGCCTAAATCTTTCGATCGAAGTCATTCGATCCTAAACTTTTTTACATTAGTACCAATTTAGTACAATGGACCAATTTTAGCCCTAAATTGTGACATGTATGCAAGTCGTCTTACGTGGCGCAATTAGCGCTAATGTAGATTTTTTTTGATATTTTGGTAAAAATAATTTGTTCTTTCTTTTTTTCCTCTTTCATTTTGGCCAGCAAGGCCCGTCGACAATCCTTGCCAACAACTAGGGGAGGGCCAAGGTTACGACTCTCACTAGATCTGGGCGAGGGCCGCCTCCCTCACGACTGGCAGGGCTGCAAAGGCCCATGGCGAGGGCCTTCGTGTCCACGAGCTCGACCGGTGAGGCCGTGGTGACCCTAGGTGAGACCATCGTGGCCTCAAAGGACCTCACCTAGATTTGGCGAGGGAATGAGGGCCATCCAGCCCTCGCCAGTCAAACTGAAAAAGGAACGAAAAAAGAAAGAAATAATTACAAAAATAAATTTTTATTTTAGAATATTAAAAAATATCCACGTCAGCGTTAGTTAGCCCACGTAGGATGATTTGCATCCACTTCAGCAGTTTATGGTCAAAATTGACTAGATGGATTAAATTGATACCAATCCAAAAATAGTTAAAACAAAACTGATCCAATTTAAAGATTTATGACCGAATTGGTAATAATACAATAATTTTAGGGCTTTTTTGGTACTTTTTTTCCAAAAAAATGCCTATCGTTGACGTCTTATCGTAGGTGGAAAACATGGGCCAATCCTTTTCTGATTAAAATTGTCATTAGGTTTTTTTGTTAATAAAACCCTCTTACTTCAATGAATAATGTCATTGGGTAAAAAAATTACACTTTTTAGGCTCTATTCATTTCACAAAAAATGAATAACTTATAAAATATTATCCTAAAAATGATTTTTTTTTGTTGGAACTAAAAATGATTCTTTGAAAAGTCAATAAAAAATTCATTTTCATTAGTAATCTATATCTAAATATTTTTGTGCGTTTTTTTTTATTTGTTCATTTTCATTTTGTATAGGAAAAAAAAAATCTAACGTGCACCCCAACGCACAAGGGAAACACGTAGAAGCCGCAAATAAATTAGTGTCGACGGTAAAGACATCCCCATCCCCATCCCCATCTCTGGTATCATATCCCAGCGCAGAGACAGCGACCGCCATTTATCCATTCAGCCTGAACTTGCTCCACTAGACAAGCCGTACGGATCGCTTCAATACTTAATAGCTGGGGCTGTCGTTTTTTGAAACAAACGCACAAACTTTGAATCTTATACTTTTCGAAACATTTGACCAGATTCACGCGTATGCGTAATGGCTAAGCAAAGAAAACGAAGCACACAGACGAGGGCACTCGTCTGTCTGTGAAAATCCAATCCGTGTGTGGGATCTGGCGGCCGAGCTAAATCCAATCCGTGTGTGGGATCTGGCGGCCGAGCTAAACCAAGGCCTTTTGCTTCGTTCACGTCAGCCCTTTACTCTTCATCAACCTTATAAATAGCTTCAATCTCCTCTTCATTTCACGTCATCTAATCAGTCTTCCCAATCCATTACTTGAAATTGAAAGCGAGCATCTAGATCCAGAGCGGAAAACACAAATGTCTTACCAAGGACATCATCCCCAGCAGCAACACCATCACCACATGTTCCATGGCGAGGGGCATCATGGCCATGGAGGACACGTCATTCATGGCCATGGCCATCATGGGGGAGTAGGATATCAGGCCGGCTACGGTTTAGGAGGAGGACATCATGGGCATGGCCATCACGGGGCCATTCATGGGCATGAGCATGTGCACGGGCTTGGGCATACCATACATGGGCTTCTAGGGAATTTGCATCCTCACTACCATCATCCCCACCCTCACAGGCATGGTCTTTTTGGAAACATGAACGGAGGTCATGCCATTCCGGTTTATGGGTGGGGACATCACCATCCCCATGGCCTTGGAGGAGGACATCACCATCATCCCCATGGTTGATGCCGTTGACTTGGTCGATTAGGGCTTTAACTTGTCAATACGTGCCAGTTTGTGACCGATCGACTAGGATTGATTTTGTTCTGTTTTTTTTTTTTTTGGGGTGATTCTGAGAATATTAGTGTTGCTTGTGCTATATTTGTTCATTCCATCTTTTATTCTCTTGTCGATATAAATTTCAAAGGCAGCATTACGCCTTCATAACCCCATAGGACTCAACTCCATGAGATGATGGACAAGGCTCCTCTTTTGTTCGGCCAAGGTGGGAATCCAATAACATGAGCAAGGAGCTTGAAAAAAGTGTCAAGATTTGAAGTTTTAACATGTGCTTGGAGCATACCACAGATTAAGTTAGAAACTAATTGCGTAACTCTTCACTCCAAAAGTTTAAAACTTCAATATGGTACTATACATAGTTTATTGCTTAATACTCCCGCTCACGCAAATTTCCGACTCGATGATGAAGGCCTTAGGCATGCAAATTCGATGTATGTAGCAAGAAAATAATTCGATACTCATTGTCCTAATAAAAGGTAGATATAAAGAATCAAATTCGAGATTTCTCGTCTGATTTGAAATTTAATGCGTAACCGTTTACAAGGGTAGCAGAGAGTATAACTTGTTATCAAAAGTTAATGATAAACAAACTAGTATAGGGGCCCACGCTTCACATGGGTCTTTCTCTTTTAGTGCTTGATCCTTTTCATATTAATCTCAAAAATCCAAGTCGCTTTGGATTTTTCCTGATCCGAACCGCCCAACATTCCCTCAAAAGTTTAGGCATCGACTAGGATTTTAAAGGCATAACCTAACCTTCTGAGGAAATGTTAGGCAATCCCTTTCCTCCCCCCTTCCTTCAATCTTGTCAATTTAAAGAAGAAAAATATTCGTTTAATGAATCAATCAATCTCAAATTTTTTATCCGTCTTTCCTTAGCCGTCATTTCTTCACCTTTTGTGTCAAAAAGGATACACAAGTTCATTATCTTATTGTATGAGAATCCTCCGAAATTTCAATATTTTGATGAATTTAGTAAGTCTAGTTTAAAAAGAATGGTACATAGGGTTATCTTGTCTAGAACATGTGTTTACAATCTCTGTCGGTTCAATCTCTAATAACTCCTTATCATTACCAATTTTCTGGTTCAATTTATTTTTTTTAGGGGGATTCTGTAGCTAAAATTTCTAACTCTTTATAAATTATAACGTAGATTTGAAATGCATTAATTGAAAAAGAGAATAGCCAACAAGTTTCAAACTTATCGCAACAAATCCTTTTTAAATTCACATTAAGCCCATAAGAGCATAGGAGAGGAAACGATGCATAAAAACGAATAGAACATAATAGAAGGTAGTAAAATAACATAAAATTGCTTTGATTAATGCAAATAATCTTATATGTTCGTGAATATGCGCAGCTTTTGCAATCCCAATAAGTAACAATTTTCATCTTTTCCGTTAGTGAATTTTCGTGGAAATAGTGTGTAGCTTTTTGTCAAAACAGATAAATGATTTTGAGTGACTCTCGCGTTCCGAATAGAGTCGGCGTAAATTGAATTGGCTTATATATTAGTTCACGTTGGACTTACTAAAATGTTTCAAATTTGTCATTGATTAATCCTATTTAGAATTTGACAAGATTACTTTCTCGTTATTTTATAAGCAATCGCCATTCCTTTAGTTAACATAAAAAAAAACAACATTTTATTCTATTAAATGCTTCACTATATAAAAAAAGTAAGTAATTTAACTATTTAGGCCCTGTTTGTTTCTCGAAACATGTGACTTTTTTGAAAAATATTTTCCACGAAGTCATTTTTCAAGAAAATCATGATATTTTCTAGTGTTTGGCTAAAAATTGAAAACAAATTGGAAAGTATTTTTCTCTATTTGGTAAGAAAAATCAATTTCTTCCGTCCTTTTAATAATTTTTTTCATTTTTTTCTTTTTCTTTTTTCTTTTTCTCTTTTATTTTTTTCTTCCTCCTTTATTCTTCGGTTGGCGACCAACCATCGAGCCTCGGCCTTGCCACATCTAGCTCGCCTCGCTGCCTCGAGCAAGGCAAACCTTTGCCATAAAAAATCAAACCAAATTTAGCCAGCGAGGCAAGGCCTGGTTTTATCGACCACGAGCTTGGGCAAGGCTAAGCTTCGATCGCGAGGCTCGCAATCGAAAATTAAACCAAATCAAGCCAGAGCGGCCAAGGTTCGCCCCGTTGGATCCGACAAAGCAAGGTATTAGGTGAGTTATAGCTTTGGTTGTGGTTGCCACATAGTGGAAGAAGAAAGAAAATAAAATAAAATAAATTACATAAATTAAATAAAAATTATTCCAAAAATAGTTAAAAAAAACTCAAAGTTCTTTTTAAATAGTTTTTAGAAAATATTTTTTTAAATAGTTAAAAGGAAAAGAAACGTGAATGGGACAATAATGTGTTGGCTAAGTTGGTGAGATTTCTAACCTTAAACAGTTAAACTAATGAGATCCCATATTTGAATCTCTCCGATCACGTCTTGAAGGACTTAACCGGTGGTATTGGCGCTCATACCACCACCACCAACCCAAGGAATAGTCTATTACATGTGGGAAATCTCGATCACCCAAAAAACGAAAAGAAATGTGAAGGAGTGGGGGAGGAAAGATATGGAGAAAATGTTTTCCTCTTGGTGTTTTTTTTTTGTGGTGAAAAATATTTTTTTATTACCTTATTTTTTGCGAATCAAATATAGAAAAATCTGAAAAGTAGTTTCTAAGAAATTTTTTTCTATGAAATAAACATAGCCTTATATTAAAAAAAGACATATTCATACATATCCATCAAACGGTTTATTCTGCAGACTAAAGTCATATTTACTTATAGTACAATCAAAAAATATTTCAATCACGCGATGCATCATTTAGTCGAAATCCAGGCTATTCTCGAGTCAATTTTTGCAAGAAAACTGTCGAAAAAGTCTTAAACCTATTGCACTTTTATAAATTCAATCGAAAAAGTCTTAAACTGAAGACAGCAATGATCAATGCCTCGGATGGGTGTTCATAAAATATGGCGACGAAAGAAATTTTCCCGGAAGATTTTTGGCTCTCACTTCTTTGCGGGATGTGTACGAACGTCTTTCTCTAAATCCGTAAATCCGGTGGCGAGCGGTGGAAGGCGATGGTCGGCGAATGCTAGTGACCGTAGATGGTGGACTTCAGCGTCGATCAGCGTTGCCCCTTTTGCCGTTCGTCATTCCAGAGAGAGAGAGAGAGAGATAACAAGAGATGGATGGGCCGTACTTGTCATATGGGCCAAACTAAAATGGATATCCTGAGTGATGGGCTGACTTAGGAGCCCAATTTACTGCGACAAATATCACAAATATCACGGTGATTAATTTTTATTTGCCCATCGTTCTTTTTATTGCCCATTTATTTATTTTATAGTTTTTTTAATACATATCACAGATCGCGAGTTTAATTTGCGGGCAAAATTTCAGGTGTCAAACCATATACGAGGAACAAATTTCTCTTGGAACTTTCTAATTGCAGTAAATTTGACTTTTTATAACTTTATCATAAACGGGAAGACAATACGTATGTCCCAATGAAATTTTAATGGTACTTTCAATACCATCGTCATAAATACAAAATGATGACGAAGGTAGCGCATGATATCACTTCTGGCCAATTTCTCAACTTCTGACCAGAAATTAATTTCCTTACTTCTCCTCAAAAGTAGAATTTGATTATTCTACTTCTACTCCAAATTGACTTCTGATCAAAGAAATTAGTTTGGTAACGGTCGAAAATTTTTATTTTGAAAAATTATTAAGAAAACCTTTATCGACAGCAGCGACAGCCTGCGGCGGCTGGCGACCGGCTATGGGTGGCAACGGTGGTCGCTCGAGGCTCGTATGATCGAAGAAGTAATTCTGGAGTCGAGAATTAAAAAATTTTAACTTCTTAAAGTTGGCCAAAAATCTAATCATAAGTAGAAAATCCCACCACAAGTCAATTTTTTTACCAAATGTATTTCTACTTCGAAATTAATTTTGCCAAATGAATTTTCCTACCAGATTGACTTCTAGCAGGGAAATTATTGGCCAAAAATATTATCATGCATTACCTAATGAATAAGAACGTATTTGGCAGTTGGCACAGCTTTGGTAAAAATCTTGAACCATTTGCACTCAAAACGAGCATTGGCGAAGCCCAAAATCCAAAGAAGGTGTCCACTTCTTCGGCTATTATCGGAAAGCTCTTTTGGGGGTTAATACATTTTTTGCTTCCAAGTTTGCCCTTAATAACATTTTTTAAATTCCTATTTTGCCTTATTCTACTATTCATCATCTCTCTTAATCAAACGCGCCCACTGTCCGTCGCCCCATGTCGTTGGCCCAAAGTCTACGGGACCGAAATCCGAGTTCACGGGATCATTAAACACATTTGGTAAATGGTTCAAAATTCGTCATCTTGAAATAAATTTATCACATGTGTACCAGTTTAAAATTTTGTATGGTATTAAACATAATTTTTAATCGCCCATCATTCTTTTTAGTGCCCATTTATTTATTTTATTGTTTTTTACACATATCACAAATTGCGTGTTTAATATGCCAACAAGATTTCAGGTGTCAACCATATATGAGGATCCGGCTTTGCCAAGATATAGGTGGCTGAGGTTCTGCGACTCTAGGTGGCACCTCGGTCGGGGCACCAAAGGTCGTGCAACCTTCTCAACTTAGCCTCTAGAGGACTTGTGGACTTCATTGAAAAATGTCTCGGTCACGCAACCGATGCCGTCGTCTTGCGAAGGCCATTTGAGGTCGCGCAATCCTCGCCGTCCTCCCTTGAAGGCGCGCTAAGGTTGCACAACCTCAATGTCGCCTGGCTTGAGGTTGTGCGACCTCAGCATCGCCTTTCTTGGTCTCTTCGACAGCTCAATCCTCGTCGGCTCCAATTGTTTCCACCTAGTTCATCCTCGCCTGTCTCTAGTAGCGCTGCACTCTTCTTCTTCTTTTTTTTTAATAATTCAAAGTCGATTGCAAAAGACACGCTAGAATGAATTAACCAAACGGATTTGCTTTAAGCAAATATACCGTGAGTCAAAGATGTTTGAGGAAATGACTTTGCATTTTCCAAATGTTCTCCCAAACGCACACCCTAAATATAAGAAGCAATATAGATATTACAGATAAAAACACTATTAAGAAATAAATTACTTCGGAAGCCGATCACGGTTGGACATTACTTATTCTACAGAAAAAAAAATTGTAATTCTTATTCTCGTTTCGGTCTTCTTAACATTGGAGTCATGAATTCTTTAAAGAATAGAACAGAGAAGGCAAGGAAAGTTTCTCTTTAATTGCATTAAGCAAACCCTCTAATTCAAGAATTATTACTCTTGAATAATGAATACATTTTAGGTAAGAACAACTAAATAAAACTTTTTTTGTTTTTGTGGCACTTTTTTTTTCCCTTTGCGTAGTTGGCACAATCTCAATTAGCTAATGGCCATCGATGTGGTGTTTGACTTTGTTGTGGCCTTTCGCATTTTATAAAACTGTATTTACAGTTATATACAAAGCCATCGTCAAGTAATCTCTTTGTGGATCAGACGCATTGACATGGTCAAAAATAATTTTGTATCTGGGCTCCCTCAAAAGACTAGAACAAAATCCAAACCATTGAAATTCACTACAAATAATTTCATTTTCACAACCGAAGTTCATACCCAAATGTTACAATTCTATGAAATATAATTAGTAGTACAATCTTATACCGCATTTGAAGGAGATGGGACCGCGAACTTTATAGTCCAATGAAGCCGCAAGATGCTAATGTACCGAATAATGACCATTTGCCTCAATTGTATAATTAGTTATCTAGAAAACAAAAAGTAACACGATCCCGGGGGGAGGGGAGTTGGAAGAGATTCTTTGTTATTCATTCGTAAAAATATATATATCATTCAATCCTAAACCTTTTTTGCTTTGGTATCAATTTAGTTCAATTGGCCAATTTTGACCATAAATCGTGACGTGGACGCAAGCCGTCCTTGTGGCGCAATTAGCACTAATGTGGATAATTTATAAAATATTTTTATAAAAATAATTTCTTTGTTCTTTATTCCCTCTTTCAATTTGGGCCGCGAGGGCCGCCTTCCTCATGATCGGCAGGGCTGTAAGGCCCATGGTGAGGGCTTTCGCGTCCACACATGCAGTCGTAAGGCCATGGTGGCCCTGGGTGAGGCCATCGCGGCCTTGAAGGACCTCGCTCAGATTTGACAAGGGGATGAAAGCCAGCCAGTTCTCTCTAGCCCAATGAAAGAGGAACGAAAAAAAAAGAAATAAATAATTACAAAATTAAATTCTAGAAATAATTACAAAATTTTATTTTATTTTAGAATATTAAAAAATGTCAACGTCAATGATAGGTGCCCTATTAGTATGATGAATTGAATTGATACAAATACAAAAAAGGTTAAACCAAATTGATTCAATTAAAAAATTTATGACTGAATTTTTACTAATACAATAAACTCAGGATTTTTTAGTACTTTAAAAAAAAAATCTATCTTTGATTTCTTATCATAGGAGGAAAACATGGGGTCAATTCTTTTCGGATTAAAATTGTCATTAGGTTTTTGTTATTAAAACCCTCTTACTGTCATTTATGCACATATCGGGATAAGTACATTAGAAGCCTTAAAATTTATAATGTAAGTGAAAATGAATTTAACGATTTTAGAAAATAGTAATTTTAAAATATTATCACCTCATCTAACGTGCAACCCCCGTGAGAAAAGAAAAAAATAGAGCCTAACGTGCACCCCAAGTCACAGGGAAAACACGTAGAGCCGCAAAGGAGGAGGCGTCTACATCTCCATCACCATCCCCATCTCTGATCCCTTATCCCAACGCCGACACAGCGACCTCCATTGATACATTCAGCCTGAACTTGCTCCCCAAGACAAGTCGTACGGATCGCTACGATGCTTGATAGCTACGCCAAGAAATTTAGCAAAGAAGAGGCGTGAAAATATCGATTGCGATATTTGATAGGCCAGTCGCAGTTGAACCACTGCCTCGTGAAACTCTATAAAGAAGGGGATAAGGGCCTCTCTCCCTCTCATCCTCTCGTCATCCAGACAGCTATTTTTGTGTTTAAGATTGAAACAAAGTCGAGTAATTATACTAAGCAGAGGATGAAGATGAGAATGGCTCACGAGGGAAAGCATCATCGTCATCACGGGATGGGCAACGGTGGTGGACGTGGTCACCATGCAGGAGGACTACTCTTTGGGCGTCATGGTCTCGGAGGAGATGATGGGTGTCATGGACATGAACATGGGCTTCATTTGGGGGGCGTTTTAGGACACTGGGGTCATGTTCATGGACATGGGCATCATCTGAGGAGTCTTTTAGTCCATGGGCATGGACTTTTCAAACACGGTCATCATGGTCATCGCCATGGTCACGGTCATGGTCACAAAGGGAGGCGCCATGTGCATGGCTGGTGCGCGAGGTGTCATACCTGTACGGGGCAACCGGAGCCGGAACAGGAACAGGCAGAGGCAGAGGAGGCCTCGGCTGCAACACCGACTCCGATAACCGAGCTACTCGGTACTCTCGCTCTGACTGCCGACTAGAGACTACGATTGGAAAGAGGGGGAGTAGGGGGCACTTGGATAATAACGACGCCGTGTTGGCAGTGGAGTGTCTTGGGGATTTCGAAGATTTGGGGTGATTTCGCTGGATGATCAGATTCAGTCAATGGAAGTTTCTTTCTATTGTTTGCGTACCATTATAATGCAGTGGTACACAACGAATTAGTCTGATAATGATGACATCGGTCATTGGATCAAAGGATTCCATATGTTTTATGCCCGATTTGAAGGTTTTGAACCGGAAATGATAAATTCCAGTAACTCGTCGCGAGCCGGCGACCCAAATTAGCTATCGAGAAATCAAACACCTCCTAATAATTAAGGCCATGAACTTCTTATTATGTATTGTAAAATAAAACGGCGATATTTGAAATCAACTCAGAGTACTCTGTCGGGAATATAATGAGAGAAAGAAGAGACAAAAAAAAATAGGAGTAAAATATCAATTCACTTCCATTCACTTCAAAAAGTTACACGATACTTTATTTATAGATCGAAGATTAATAACGTTTATGAAATATAAAAGTTTGTAAACATCAATCATCATCAATCCTTCTTAATATACGTAATCAATCCTCATCAATCCTCCTTAACGTATGTAATCAATCCTCATCAGAAGAAGAAAAATTATGAAAGGTGAAATATCCATTTTATAACATTCCCCCTTGGATGTTCACTTTTTTATATACGTTATTTATATTGCCTCATTAAAAATCTTGTCAAGAAAAGCCCGGTGGGATAAAAATTAGCGAAGGGAAAAAAGAGTACAATGCGTATGATGCTCCCTTCATTTTAATAGTCATTGCACGTAGGCTGTCTCATTAAAAACCTTTAGTACGTAAAAACCATGTGGGAATACAAACTTACAAAAGAAAAAAGAGTACAATCATAAATTTTCTGAGTTGCATCTTTCAGGGATTATTAATTCGCTCCCCCTGATTGAAGTAGTCGTCCAAGCCGACACATCCCTATTCCATATACAAGTTTTTCAAATGTGGAAGTAGGAAGGGATTTAGTGAACAAATCTGCAAGATTGTCACTATAGCGAATTTGATGGATATCTATGTCACCATTAATTTGGAGTTCATGTGGGTAAAATAACTTAGGTGAAATATGTTTAGTTCTGTCATTCTTGACAAATCCATCACGTATTTGTGCAATGCAAGCCGCATTATCCTCAAAAATTATAGTGGGGGCATTATGATTTGAGGATAAGCCACATGAATCTTGAATGCGATGTATCAAAGTTCTCAACCAAACACATTTTTTGGCAGTTTCAAATAATGCAATAACCTCAGAATGATTTGAGGAAGTAGTAACTACACTTTGTTTTACAGACTTCCATAAAATTGTCGTGCCTCCACAGAGAAACACATAACCAATCTGTGACTTGGCATTATGAGGATTAGACATATAGCCAGCATCTACATATCCCACCAATGTTAAATCTTTATTTCTCTAGTAAAATAAACCAAGATCAACAGTTCCTTGAAGGTAACGTAGGATATGTTTAATGCCATTCTAATGTCTTCGGGTTGGATTGGCCCTATGCCTAGCTAAGACATTTACTGCAAATGCAATATCAGGCTTGGTGCAATTTGCAAGATATAATAGTGCTCATATGGCACTGAGATAAGGAACTTCAGATCCTAATTTATCCTCATTTTTCTCTTTAGGTATAAATGGGTATTTGTCCACTTCAAGTGAACGGACTACCATTGGTGTGCTGAGAGGATGAGATTTATCCATATAAAATATCTTCAATATCCTTTTGTATAACTAGACTAGTGCAATAAAACTCCTTCTGGGAGGTGCTTGATCTGCCGGCCAAGGCAGTACTTGGTTTGACTCACGTCTTTCATTTCAAATTCTTTTTTCAAGTAGGAACGAGCTTCTTTGAGCTCTTTTGGAGTTCCAATTATATTCAGGTCATCAACGTATACAAATATAATGGCAAAGCCATTTAGTGACCTTTTTATGAACACACACGAATATATTACATTATTTACGTATCACTGCTTCAGGAGGTAATCACTTAACCGGTTGTACTACATGCGACCGAATTGTTTAAGAACATATAATGATCTTTGCAACTTAATATTGTATATGTTGCGATTTTCATTCTTTCTCATATTGGGAATTGAAAATCCTTTAAGGACTTTCATATATATATCTGTGTCAAGTGATCCATATAAATATGCAGTCACAACATCCATGAGGCGCATATCAAGATTCATACTTACTGCCATACTGATCAAATAACGAAACGTAATATTGTCCATTATAGGAGAATAAGTGACATTAAAGTCTATACCGGATCTCTGCGAAAATCCTTGGACAACTAATCTGGCTTTATATCTTGCACCTCATTCTTTTCATTGTGTTTTCTTACAAACACTCATTTATATCCAACAGGGATAACATTTTTGGGTGTTTGGACAATAGGTCCAAAAACACAACGTTTATTAAGCAAGTCTAGTTCTGTCTTAATTGCTTCCTTCCATTTATTCCAATCTGAACGCTTCTGGCATTCAAGAATGAATTTTGGTTCTGAATCCAGACTATCTTTTGAGACAGTGAGCGTTACTAAAGAGGCAAAGGAGTCGTCAACGACAGTTGTAATTCTATCATATTTCATTCCCGTATTCATATAATTTACTGCAACCTCGACATTGACATCAACCAAATCCTCATCATTTCTCAGATCAATATGATTTGGCTGTTCCATATTCCCGGAATTGTCATTTGGGGCAGCTGCACTAATTTCACCGGAATTGCTTTCCTCTACAGGAGGCGCATTGGGTGATTGAATGTTTTTTTTCTTTTCTGCGGATTTATGTCTTTGGCCCCTGTAGGTCGTCCTCACTTCCGACGTTGACTAGGCTCATCAAACATTTTTTGTTCTAAGGGGATCTCCACTCTAAGTGGTGTGTTTTCTATAGGAATATATGACTTAGTCACCCCTTTTTGATCAATAAATGCATCTGGCAGTTTACTTTGCTCAATGTTGCAAGTTAATAATCTTCTGAACTTCAAGTTTAGTCATGCTTGCACGTGGATCAAGATAATTCAATTGATCTTTCTTTCAGGAAATTTCTCGGCATTCTTTAAGCTTCAGGCTTTCTCCCCCTAATGTCGGGAAAAGTATCTCATTAAATATACAGTCAGCGAACCGGGTAGTAAACAAATCGTCTGCCTAGGGCTCCAAATATTTTAGAATGGATGAAGATTTGTATCCCACATAAATACCAAGTTGATGTTGAGGCTCCATTTTGGAATGTTGTGGAGGTGGTATAGGAACATAAACAGCACAACTAAAAATTCGCAGATGGAAAACATCAAGTTCAGATCTACGTACAAGTTGAATCGAGAAGTATTCATGATATGCAATGGATCAAATTCTAATCAATGATGCAGCGTGCAATATTGCATGTTCCCATAAACTAAAAGGTAATTTGGCCCTCAACAGTAACGGTCTAGCAATCATTTTCAGGCGTTTAATTAAAGATTCTGCTAGGCCGTTCTGTGTATGAGTATGTGGCATAGTATGCTCCACTTCTATCCCAATAGCCATACAATAGTCATCAAAAGCCTTAGACGTAAACTCACCAGCATTATCTAACCGGATCTTCTGAATCGGATAATCAGGAAATTGTGCACGTAATTTAATAAGCTGAGTGAGTACTTTTGCGATGGCCATATTACGTGTTGACAACAGGTCAACGTATGTCCATCGCATTGAAGCATCAATCATGACCAAAAAGTACCTAAAAGGTCCACATGCAGGGTGGATAGGTCCACATATATCTCCTTGAATTCTATGCAAAAATATAGGAGTTCCACCCTTACTTTAGTATGAGACGGCCGTACAATTAATTTACCCTCAGCTCATACATCGCATATATAATCAGTGGATGAAGGGAGCCTATAATTTGTTAATGAATGCCAAACTGAATGCGTTAATAATTGGTGCATCATATTCAACCCTGGGTGACCCAAACGGTCATGCCATAATTGAAAACATTTTGGGTTTGTGAACTTCAGGTTCATCGCAATATGTTTATTAATTACATGTATGTAAGCATAATATAACCCAGAGGAGAATGATGGTAATTTTTCCATAATTTGTTTTATGTATCCACTCATCTGGGTTAGATACAAGTATTCTTTACTACTTTCGATCTCGGTTTCAATGTGAAATCCATTAGAACGAATATCTTTAAAGCTAAGCAGATTCCTTTTAAACCGTGGGCAAAATAAAGCATCATTAATAAAAAAAATTTATGCCCATTAGTAGTATTACATGAGCTCTTTCGGAGCCTATAATAATATCATTGTTGCCTGAAATAGTAGTAATACTCCCTTTGCATTTTTTCAATGTATCAAAGAACTTCCTCTCTTGGAGGATAGTGTATGTAGTACCACTGTCTCCAAGATAAAGAATACCATTGTTCTCATTCGTGGTAATTGCTTAGCATCATTGATGACTAACAAAAAGGATAAGAAATGGAATTACAATATTAAATATAAATGATATTCAAAAACTGATAGAATACACATAAATAAAAATTAACATAGACTTATTTATTGCTTAATTTAAATCCAGAAAATGATCAATATCAAAAGGTGTATTGTCAAGAGATGATTCTTTATTCTCCAGCGAAGGCTTGGTTGCAACATTGGCTTCCCTTTTTCTATCGTCTTGTTCTCTTTGATAGAGATCAACCAAGTGCTTTGGGGTGTGACAAGTACGAGACCAATGGCCTGTAGAACCACATCTATGGCAAACATTGGCACCAACCTGATTAGGCACTTCTGGACCTTCTTTTCTTTGTAGATCACGTTTATGTCCTTGTGAACCTCTATCTCGGTTTTTATAAGGCTGATTTTTCAAGTTACGCTATTTGCCCTTCCAATGCCCGTGGCTCTTGTTTCTATGGCGCGCAACATGTGCTTCAGGCACAAGTGCCGATAAGTAGGACGAGAATTGTGATTTTGCATAAACATTTGGTTGTTCTTTTCAGCTACAAGTAGTGCTGAGATTAATACTGCTACTTAAGTACAAGGTTATTAGCATGAAAAGTAGATAATATTTTTTCCAGCATTTCAGTCTCTGTGATCTGTTGGCCACAGAATATTAATTGTGATATAATTCGACGAATGCAAGAATTATATTCTGCCACGGATTTAAAATTCTGAAAACGCAAATTGATCCATTGAAACCTCGCATGATGAAGGACAACTTCTTATTGATGATCAAAACGGTCTTTCAGGGATTGCCATAAAACTGCAGGGTCCTCCTCAATCAGATACTCTGTCTTTAAATCTTCATGTAAATGGTGGCGAATGAAGATAAGAGCCTTAGCCTTCTAGGCTGGAGTATAATTAGATTCTGGAATAATAGATTGGCCGAGATCTAACGATGTTAAGTGTATCTTGACATCAAAAATCCATGTTAGATAATTACTTCCGGTAATATCTAACGTCGCAAACTCTCTCTTGGTAATGTTTGCCATACTCAAAAGAAACTGTAGAGATATTAGATGGAGAAGTAAAGTGTGTTACATTGATTGATATCCAAGATTCTAACCGGCTCGTGCTGATAACGTGTTGTAAAAGAAAACGGCGATCTTAGGAATTAACTCAAAGAACTCTACCGGGAATATAATGAGAGAAAGAAGAGACGAGAAAAAAGTAAGAATAAAATATCAACTCATTTCCATTCACTTCAACAAATAACACAAGTCTCTATTTATAGGCCGAAGAGTAAGAACGTTCATGAAATATGAAAGTCTATAAACATCAATTATCATCAATCCTCCTTAATGTACGTAATCAATTCTCGTAATCAATCCTCATCAATCTTACTTGATACATGTACGTAATCAATCCTCATCAGAAGAAGAAAAATTGTGAAAGGTGAAATATCCACTTTATAACATTATGGGAATTATTTGCTAATATTTGCGTAAATGCTTAGCTAGTAAGTAATTAAGCAAATCCGTTTCAAGAAGTGAAGAACTGTAGAGCTTTTGCAAAATCGACTTTACCGCCAGCGATGAATTATTGCACCGTTCGGCCCCAAGCCATATATAATGGCAGTTCGTCTAAGACAATTCGTTTGAACCAGCTCGTGCACAAGCGTTCCTTTTCATGAAGTCATCTAGCGCCCATTACTAACTATACGACTCATCGGAAGAAAAAAAAAAAAAGAGGGTTGTGTGGGGTTAAGGAAGCAAGAATAAGGCTAAGGAAGAATAAGGCTAAGCCCAACGTGGAAATGGATCTATTAACATTGGAGATCAATGCTAGGGGTACCATCAAGCCGTCCATTCCCCATTGGACGGTCCACATGAAGAAATTTTGGGTGGGAATTTTTTGTTCATAAATGGATCTCATAACATTAATCCCCAATGTTAGAGGTACCATCAAGTCATTCATTTCTTATCGGACGGTCCATATCAATTTTGTGGGGGTGAAAAAATTTTGGGAGGGAGTTTTTTGGGGAGGAAAAATCTTGGGTTACGTCAAATTTTGACCGTCCGAAGTAAAATGGATGGCTCGATGGATGTTTATGTTACCCCTAACCCTTGACATTGATCTCCAACATTAGAGGATCCGAATCCAGTCGATGCGGAAATGCAGTGAAAAGCGAGTTGATCGCCGTGTCAAAGCTCCATCTAAGTTTTCATTTAAATGCCTTTGCTCGTGCTTCTCTCCGCCGCGAATCACCTATCCATGCATTGTTTTTTTTTTGTTATAACCAAGATGTCTGGACCAGTTTGTGCGCACCTCGACTATTTCTCAAGAGAGACTAGCACACTCCACCGCGAATCACCTGTCCCTTGGGAGAGACTAGCACACTCCGCCGCGAATCACCTGTCCATACTTTTTTTTTATAACCAAGATGTTTGGGCCAGTATTCCTCTGAAAAGACTAACACAGCAACCCACCATCATGGCCCCCCACTTAAATCACAGGTGCTCATCTGAAAAATCGAACTTGAGATCAGTGCGCCTAACCACACAATCTCAAGTGTGCCATAATCAACTGAGCTACCCATGAGTGGATACCTGTCTATACTTTGTTCGATTACATACCGGCTATTAATCCATTGTAGTATTCATTGGCTCTCTAAAATACTAGATGCCCGAACCAAAATCAACTTCCATCCGTCTCTTCGCAAAAACTGACAAAAATTACAAACTTATTTAGAAGAAGAAGAAGAACCAAAAGGAGAAGTGATAACTATCCAATCACAATTCAATCCGTGTGACCCTCCGCCGTCTCAGTGCGGCGGTGATTGAAGATCGTCGGGGGCATCACCTTTGGTGGCTGGTGGGGATTTTATGGCGGAAAAGAAAAACAGACCGGTGGCCAGTGGCGGTGGCATCCGGTGTTATTTTATCGGAATAAATTCAAGGGCTAATTATCTGACGGGTGTAATTTACAAAAAATCGTTCAACATCTAACTTCGTACTAGGATTTATAAGTCAATCTCCTGATATAGTTTGAAACTTGTACAAGAGTCACTTGAAAAAGACGTAATCCAATGCAACCACCTTATAATGTTGGGAAAATTAACCAAAAAGTCATAAACCTATTGCAATTGTGTCGATTTAATCATAAACCTTTTTTTTTGCCAATTCAGTCTAAACCTTTTGCAATTGTGTCATTTCAGTACATCTAGCGTATTTTGGCTAGTAAGAGCTGACGTGGACGCCGACCAACCGGCTATTGAATATTAATATATTTTTTGAATTTTTATATTTTTTTTTCTTTCTTTTTCTTTTTCCTTTTTTTCTACTCCCCCTCCCCTCCCTACCTCCCTCAGCGACCAACCAGAAACGTGGCAAGAGAGGCCGAGCCTCGCCTGGCCATAGCAAGGTTCAACCTCGCCGTTACTGCTCTTAGATTTGGGACTCTATCTCTCGTGTTCCGAATCGAAACCTAGCCTTTAGTGGATAAAACGAATGGAGAAGGCAACTACCCATTCAAGAATCTTATGCTCCATAGCCAATCACCGAAAAGACAAAGAAGAAGATAGGGGGAGGAAAAATAAAAATCAACATCAAGACTGATTGAGGAGAAAAGTAATAACTATATATAAGTAAAAAATACTAAAAAGTATAGTCATGAATATAGAAATTTTGCCCATCCACATTGCTAATAGCTTCTCTCCACTACTTTCTAACACAAACCGTATAACAATCTATTTTTCACTCCATCAAATATTATTTTACTATTTTTCCTTAAGTAAGTTTCAGCCAATCTCTTTCTTTCTTTTTTATATCATGCCCTCGATAGCAAACTTCGATCACTGGTCGGTGGTGTCCATGTCAGCGTCAGCCAGCCAAAATTCGTTGGATGAATAAAAATGACATAATTGCAAAAAGTTTAAGATTGAAAAATCGACAAACAAAGATTTAGCACTGAATTGGCATAATTGCAATAGGTTTAGTACTTTTTTGATAATTTTCCCAATATGGTTTGATTGTTCGTAAACTTAATTGAGCATAGCCGCCTTATAGAGTTTTAGTTCAATAAGAGAAAATTTGGTCCTCAATTTAGGGCGGGTTTGTTTCATGAAAATGAATGATTTGGAAATGTTTTTTATAGAAATAATCGTTAGTAAAGTTCATAAAAGTATTTTCAACATTTGTAAAAATATTTAGACATAAATTATTATCAATAAAGAAAAGAATTTCATCGACTAATTATTTCCGATGACTGAGCAATAAATTTTTTAAAAATGCTTCAAATTATTTATTTAGTGAAACAAACGTGCCTTAAGTTAGTTTAAGGTGCACATGATAACACTTCTGCTTCATAAATCAACTTCCAGCCAGAAGCTAATTTTTCTCCTTCCCCTCAGAATTAGGAGTTGATTTTTTTAGTTCTGCTCCAGAAGTACTTCTGAGTATAGAAATTAGTTTGATAACGGCACAAAATCTTTTACAAAAAATTAGTGACAACAATCAAAACTTTAAAAATAATTGTTATTATTAAAAAAATTATTTATTTTTTATTCTGGCGGTTGGTGGAGGGAGGTGGTCGACGGTGGTGGCGATCATTGACAGTGGCGGTAGGCAGCGGTGGCGGCAAGCGGCGGTCGTCAACGATGGCAATTGGTGGCGAACAATGGTCGTGGGTGACGATAGGCAGTGGTCGACGGTCACAGCGATAGCGGGGGTCAGCGGTCATGGCCGGTGGCAACGATGGGCGATAGCCGAGGGTTGGCGGTGGCCTTAGGCTGCAATGGGCGGTGGCCGGTAGTTGTCAGTGGTTTTCGGTAGTGACGGCGGCGATGGGTGTCTGTGGTCAGCGATAGGCAGAGGCGGAGGATGGTAGAGGCAGGTATGATCGAAAAGAGTGAGAGCGAAATGAAAAGAAGGTGAAGTGAGAAAAAATTTGTGATTTTTTTTTCCAAGAATTACTTCTTTAGGTTTTTTTTTTTTTTGGTCGAAGAAATACTTCTTGAGTTGAGAATCAACTTTCTTTTTAACTTTTCAGATTGGGGGAAAATAACTTTATAAGTGAAAATTCACTTCAAAATTAGAAATTTCCCTCGGAAGTAAAAATTTTTATTAAACGAATTTCTAATTTAGAAGTTACATTATTAAATAGATTTCTACTTCAAAATCACTTTTAAAGCAGAAATTTACTTTTAAAAATGTTATCATGCGCACCTTTAAAGTACACATTTTGTCTAGTTTTTGCACACTCACACCCGTAGGGTTCTCATCGAGCATGGGAAATATCAAAAATCCATATTACTTCCTTTCCCCCTCCTTGTTATAGAGCTTTTATTTCTCATTTTTCATTATTAACCTGAGTTTTTAGTATATAATAATTCACATTTCTCAAAAGGCTCAATTTATAAAAGATTTAAGGATTCCGTTGGTATAGACAGATTAAGTTAAAGGATTAAAAATATGATCACCTGAAAAGGAAGTTCTAATATACTTTGGCTAATCATCAATGACAATGTTATCACCGAATACAACATACTTGTACAATCCCAAATATACCTTTTCTGAACATCTCTCATTTTTTAATGCGGTAATACAAGACCATGCGTATGGATATTTTTGCTTGGGTCGAGTACGATATTTAAATTTAGATTACACATTTTCAAAGTCATAAAAGTTGAAACTCAATTATATTGAACTTTTGGTGTATTTACCTTTTTTTTCACTCCTCTTTTATTGTATTCTTTTACATTAAATTATTTAAATCAATTAGTTTTTTTTTCTAAAATTATTTTTTTTTTGGGGAAAGTTTCAGAAAAAGGCCCTATTATTCTCAAAAAAGAGTCTAAAGTGGACTTTGTTCCAAAAAGGGCTTGAATAACCTTTTTTTTATTTCAAAAGAGGGACTTAGCAAGGGTGTTTTTGACTTTTTATATTTTTTAATTTTTTTCCATTTTCCTTTTCTTTAAATTTTCTTCTTTCTTGTCATGTATTTGTACAATAGCATAAATCAAGTTGTGTTTTTCCTGAATTGGGTGGTCTTCAAAGAACTTTCATTTTGGGAATCGGTTAGTTCATTCACAAATTTCAATAAAAATAGTTATTGCCGCTGGATAATAACCTACCTGAAGATTGGGCTCAAACAACTGCTGCTGCACAATATTGGTGAAGTGATGGGTTGATTAAGGTTGCATTTGGCAACACTCTAGGGATTGTGTTTCTGTTCCAAAAGTGTTCCCTCTGTTTCAAAAGTGTTATGAGAACACTTTTGGAACAGTAACGCGTATGGTAAAAAAATATTCTAAAATTATTTCAAGAAATACTTTTGAAAAAATAAACATTTTTTACCCTAAAAAAATAAATAAAAAAACTTGATTTTGAGTTTTGAAATAATTTTAGAACAATTTCGTACAAGCCACTACCGACGTACTTCGCCACCACGACCACCACCCAGTCGCCGGCCACCGTCGACGGCCGCCACCCCCTCCTGCCGCCTCTGCCGGTCGCGGGACATCTACCCCCGAACGTCGATGGCCGGCCGCCGCAGGACGTCAGCCACCGTTGACAGTCGCCGGACGTCAATAGTCATCTACCGTCACTGCCGTTCGCTGGCCGCCTCTACCGGTCGCATGCCCATGTCGCCGCCGTGATGATCCTTCCTTCTAGTAGGAAAATTATTTTTTTAAAAAAAATTTACCAAACACGTTTCTATTTTCAAAAATCGTAGTCGGGAACATAAACACAAAAAAATGTTTATGTTTCAAATATATTCTCACAAACAGAAACGTTACCAAACGCAGTGTGATGCGCATTGCTGTTATACAAACGATTAGAGTTGGAACAACCTTTCACTTATAGCATATTGGTTTTACTTTCGCTACATTTTCGGAATAAACTTGAAACCACTTGGAATAAGTGAGTCTCAAACCTGCTCACAGTTGGGTTAGTGGATGTGGTCTCAAGCCTGATCGATTTTAGTCCAAACAATTCATTTGGAGACCGCATCTAAAGCTAAGAAAATAGCTCTTTTTACATACTGTTGCTCAAAAATCAAAAATAATAATTGGAGTTGGAGGAGGAAAAAGAAGACAAGGAGGACAACCTGCGATGGAGGAAGGAGAAAAAAAGGGAAACGGAAGATGGAAAAGGAAAGGAAAAAAAATTAAAGAAAAGAAAAACGAGAAAAAATTAGAAAATGTAAAAGATAAAAAATACCCTTATTGAGTCACTCTTTTGAAATAAAAATGGCGCTTCATACTTTTCTGAAATAAAATACAATTTAAACCCTTTTTTTTTTTAGAAAATTAAGCCACTTGAGACCAGTTTTTTGAAAATTTCCTTATTTTCTAAAGCGAGCGCGAATTCCTTCACAGCTTCCTTCCTCCTGCCATTGCCGTTCCTGCTCCCGCACAACGAGCATCATCTTCCGTCCATCGTAGCAAAGGCTCGAAGCGATCCGCTTCGCCCTAATTCGTTCAGCATGAGTGCTATGAAATTTTGCTGCGAATGGTCAGTTCAGTGCTTCTCTGCGACCCCCCTCTTCTCGCGTTTTCTTGCATTGTGCGTAGCTTGATTGCTCTTCTTCTTCCGCCGCAGCAACAACATACTGTACCCCAAGGAGGATAGAGAGCAGAAGATTCCCCTCTTTGCTTGCCGCAACTGTGAAGACCAGGTCACGCGTTCTTCCTCCCCTCGGATACAACTGTGTTTGGGTTTTACTTTGCATTCTTCATTGTCGATCTTTCTCCCACCGCTTGCTTTAGTCAACGAGCATGGTGTTTTTGTATTCGATTCAGGCCATGAACGATATGATGAGGGGCTAGATTTGCTGGGTTTAGTTATTGGCGTGAGAATTTCGTGTCCTTGGAGCTAACCATTTTTTTTTTCTTTTTGGATTGGAAGTATGTTGTGCATTGGTAGTTTAAAGGTTCGATCTTGGATTGTTTTCAAGACAAAGGAAAATTTCGTTAATGGTTTTTACTAGTATGAGATGAACTGCAACTAATGATTTGCCACTAGATGCAAATGCCCGTAAACAACTATTTCACGACCTTTAGGGACTTTAGCTCGAACTTCATGGAAGCCGTGTCTTTTCTCGGCTCTTTATTCACAGTAGAACATGTGACAATGTGAAACTTGCCGGCAAAAATTGAGCAGAGAATCATTGTTTATGGGAACAGTGCTGCTCCCTTTCTAAAGCTTAAATAGGCGATGTTTGTGGGCTTGCCTGTTTTAGATGGCAAGAATCCTTTACTTGCTTTTACTGCTGAATCTTTGCAGATTGACACTTTTAAGTCGTGTAGCAGATTTTGAGGTTGCTTCAATGCACGTATCAGAACCAGAGTTATTGATTTCGTAACTTTGGTTTGAAAAATTGTAACTCGAACTCGAACCAGACAAAGATAATCACTAATTTTGGTATATTGCTGGTGGTACAGTTAAAATATGTGAACCTGCATTTTCTTCCAATAATGTGAATGTTCCTCTTTTGTGGAAACGTCCCACTAATCCATTTAGACATCCAGTATAAGACGGCGAGGGGAATAGAGGTTCCTTTGGGTGAAATAAGCATTATTCAATGTTATGATCTTGTTTTTCTTTTTGGCATTTTCTGAGCATTGTTTCCAATGGCAATATGGTTAAAGGAGCTGATATCGCCTTGCTTTCACTTCTGTAAATTTTAGTCATGGAGAAAAATACGACATTGATACTGGGTATGTTTCTCATGACGTCTGTGACATTTTTTCGGGAGGTCGCTGATAACTACTGTCTCTACAGAAAAGAGATACATCACTCTGTCGGCGAGCGCACTCAAGTGTTGCAGGGTGTAGCAGCAGATCCAACTTTACCTTGTACAAAATCTGTACATTGTGCTTAATGTAACCATGGAGAGGCTGTCTTCTTCCAGGTGAAATTACTTATCCAGCACTTTGGAATAAAATTCTGCTAATTCGACTTTTATCTTGGATCCTGGACTCTGCGGACTGATTCAATAGTCTGTTATCTGGATGGTTGCTTGTTTTCATTGTGGATACCCAAAAGAAACGAATTATAGTAATTGTAAGATGGGTTCTGTGTCTTTTTGAGCCCTAGTGAAATAATGGCATGTTGGATCTCATCCCTCTCCTTACTTGAGTGATGTCCCTTGAATGAAATCCTATTTGAGCCAGCGGCATAACTATTAGTTTGATATGTGTGTTGAGAACTTTCATGCGGTTTTCTAGAAGTTGCAGTTTCTTTGAAAAAACCAAGTAATATGACTTGGCGATACCTTCATCAATCTGTCTCGCGAATTTTGCGGATTAATAAGTCATACATTAAATGGATTAACTTCAGAAAAAGTGCCTTCTCACGGTGCACATATCCAAGGAACTCTCTTGCTTTGTGATATATTAGTTCTTTGATATTAAAAATGTTCTGAGTCGGTCAACCGACCGAATTACAATCTAGACAAGCAGTTGTAGACTTGTAGTGATAATTACCCTTCATCCTCCAAGGGAACAAAAGAGTGATCCCTGACAGCAGAAAATGGGGGATCTGTTATTTATATGCAATGATTGAAGAGGTAATCCTTATTTTGGCATATTCACAAGGAGGCACCAGAAGAGGGGTTTTCAACACGAAAATTATTTCCCAGAAAGCAGTGACAACCATCTGCTCGTTAGGTTCACTCTTCATGTATTGAAAAGTGAGATATGATCTTCATTGGATGAGGATTTGAGAGTAAGTATTTGAGTAAGCAAATACAAAAAAAATGCAGGGTGATTATTAGATGCATTTTTAGAACTCCCTCTCTCTCAAAGGTTTGGAAGCAAAATGAAGAAAAGAACTGGGAAAATATTCAGGATCTTTCCATGGTTAGGTCCTTCTGATGGTACCGTAGTCATAGCTTCTGCCTGTCTCTGTCTGGATGTATTTGCTAACAATCTTATCTTTTTCATTATTTAGGCCATTGCTAGAGGGGAGGAAGGTATGACGCTATTCTATGACGCTATTCTTCGTCTGCTGCAACCCTAATTGTGGATATCGTTGGAGAGATTGACGTCCACCTGGATACTCGAATTGAACTCTGATAATGGTTCGTGGTGTTTGCTGAAATAAGCTATCTACTAACTCATTGATCTGATGTGGCCCCTAAGAACATCCAAACTGTGGTCCTCTTGTTTCCTGTAGTTGCTTCACTTTGGCTGTAACTCATTGACCCAAATCCGTAACTAGCAGCGGGTCTTAAGCGTGAATTGCTAGATTGTTTTAACTTGTCCTCTGTCTGGTGTGGGCATTAAGGTCACGCATGATGACATTTCTGTTTTTTTGTTCAGGAAAATAGGTTTCAAACATAAATGCGTTTGACAATGCAATTGAATTTTTATATTCCCGAGCTAAATTTTTGGCTCATAAATAGTTTAGATGAGAAATTAGAAGTAAACAAAATTTTTGGCTCAGAAATAGTTTAGATGAGAAATTAGAAGGAAACAAAAATGCTTTTTTCTTTTTGAAACAAAAACTAGAAACAAGTTTCTCCTCCCTCCTCACCATCGGTAGCCACCCACCGCTCACCATCGCTGGCCTCCACTAGCAACCTCCGCCGGCCACCGGCCACCACCACTCTAGGGCGGCCATCGTCGGCCGTTGGCTGTGACTGCCACCATCGTCGCGGCAGCCACCGACCGTCGCCCCCCGCTTCATCTCCAACAGCCGCCGCCTCCACCCGCCAGCGACCTTCGTTGCCCATCATTGTCTCTCGCCTCACGTACGCTCGCCACCATTGCCACCATAGTAAAATCTAAATAATATATTTTTTATTTTGAAATAGTAAATTTTAAACATTAAAATAATAAAAATTTTATGTTGTTATCAAATGAATTTATGTTCCGAAAATATAAATTTTGTGTCGTTATCAAACACGTTTCTTAGCTGAGAAACTCATCTAGAGAATGAAAATGAAAAAAAAAAAATCTATTTGTGGCCAGAAATAGAGCTAGAAAAAAGAATGGTTATCCTGTGCGACTTAATATACCCATCTTCCTGATTCATGGCTTGACCGGGCAGCTTGAGGAATTTCAGTTCTTCATTGTCGCATTGAAGAGCTAAGATAGTGAATAAAATGGAGGAGGTCAGTGACGACGAGATAAGAATACTGTGCAGGAGGCATTCAAATTGGGAAGGCAAAAAAGGCTTGTGTCACGGGGTCACAGTTTCTTGGCAGCGAACTAGCCCGTGGCGCGCATGACGTGTCGTGTAAAGCCACTTCAACCCTTTTCTTTAATTGTCTCATGGAACACTCAGGCGAATATATTTACTGTATTGAGTCGTACCACACTAAGCTTAACTCGGACATCTTTTATATCGCACGATGACATACCTTATTTGATGACTAGCTTTGGTCTGCTTTAGCCTCATCAGGAGAGTGACATTAGCTCCCGAATAGTTTGCATACAAGAGGCCAACCCCACATTTAGAGCTCATAAGGAATATATTTTGTTTAATCATAGAACTCCTAGTACAACCAATCTCACACTATGCCCACTGATCTAGTCGCTTCTTTATTTTTTCATCACTCATGAGTTATGTTTGGTATAAAAAAGTTTCGCTTTAAGGTTTTTAAATGTAGAAGGGCCCCACAATACCCGTCGTTCGATCCCCACATTATTTGAGGGACATGAAACTCCCGGCCCGTGTCATTCTCCCCCACTCATTTCCCAACGCCCTTGTTGTTGATTTTGTCGCTTCCTTGCACCTTTTACTCCAACGGAGGCGCGTGCTTGCCTAACGGAACTATTTTTCCTCAACATCAGTTAGCTTGTTTTTCTTTTGTTTTTGTTTTGATGACCGTTTGGGGAGTCACCTTGCGAATTAGTGTGGCACTTTGGCTAACTACTTTTTTTGTTCAGCAGCACCGTTTTGTAATCACTATTGCCTCTCTAGGTGTGGCACTTTGGCCAACTACCTTTTTTGTTCAGCATCATCGATTTCTCCGTATAAGCACTTTTGTTTTTATCTTCTTTTTTTTTTTGTTTTAGTTAACCAACGGAGGGTATTTTCTTGTTTTAAACATGATAGAGGACTCATCTTGAGATTCTTCAAATTCGATCCGTATCCCATTTGAGTGAGGAGTCAGCTATGCATTGTCCGAGTCTTTTCTTTTTACTTTTTTGTTAGCTCCAGTGATTCACTCTTCGCCCTTGTAGGACTAGGTAGACCACAAGTTTCTATCGATTCAGCACATTTACTGGAGGGATTCCTGCTCTGATACCACTTCACAGTTTCCTAGGCCGCAAAATAGCAAGTGGGGCGCTCGACGTGTCGTGAACGGCCAGTCCAGCCTTTTTCTTTAGTTGTCCCGTGGAACACTCGAGTGAATATCGTTACCATATCGAGATGTATCACGTTTAGCTTAACTCAGACGTACTTTGTATCGAGTGATGGCACATTATATTTAACACTGCGACTAGTTTTGGCTTGCTATGGCCTTAAGTGATGTATTCAGTTTAATCCTAAAACCCTTAGTACAAATGGATTTGATGCTACCCCATTGACCCAGTCGCTTCTTTGCCTCCTGCATCGCTCATGAGTTATGTTTGGCATCAACGTGTTTTCAAGTGTAGAAGGACCCACGACACCTGTCGTTAGATCCCCACATTGTTTGAGGGACATGAAACTCTCGACCCGTGTCACATAGCTATAGATCTCCAAATAACATTTGCAACTCTTTGTAGATAATTGTAAACGAAAAATTCACAGTATTGCTTCTCTTATTTCCGAATTTAAAAGACCCACGTGGAACTGTAATACAGGTGCATTGGGAGCCATCTGGGCCTGGGCAAAGAGCCCAATATGATGTACGGGTTACCCGACAGTGCTACTCGGAATCAATCTGACCAAGGATTTCGAGATACCGTATACCATTTAAACTCGTAAATTTTCCGACCAAAAAAAAAATTCATAAATTTAAAAAGAAAATAATGCTTCCAATGTACTTCACATGCTCCTTATATCCAGAAACACTTCGGGGGGGTTGGGTTTCAGCATCTGATTGATTCGCGAAACTAGTAAAATATTTCAAGAGTATTAAATTTCTTTATCGTATGAAATGTTGGTATTTCTCGTCAAAATAATGCGGGATCCACTATTATAAATTGAAAGAATGGATACATGTGTATGAATTAAGTGCATAACGCATAATAAAAGCGTCGTCTCATACATATATCGCGAATCGAGAACAATTTTATATAGTCTGGCTAGTTATATACCTAAACTTCAATTAAACTCTTAGATGACAAAAAGAGGTTGATGGGAATTTTTGCATTCTCTTTCGAATCCTCTTCGTCTCGTGTTTTGGCAGAAATTACAAATGTTCGATAGAAGATTAATGTTGTTCACACCATTTAGTATCAATGGGCTGCACAAAACAGTCAACAAGGGCAAGCACCAATGATGCAGAGAAATCAAAAGCATAACTACTCGTAATTTCCGATTGAACCAAGAAGTGTATGCCTAAGCTAACTTAACAAGCGACTTCAAATCATTCTCTTTTTGCTTGCTGGGTGTATTGATTAGAATGTTCATGATAGACTTAAAACCCACACCCAAGTTTCATAATCTCTTGAACCTGCTCAACCTAGCGATTAGTGAAATTGCAAATCGAAATAAAATCATTCGAGTTTTTATTGAGCAAATAGGAATAATTACGAAAAGAATTGTAAGTCAATAGACATGTGCATATTTGTTATCTCTAAAGTCTCACGTGCTTCGAATTTTGAATAATAAATTTTAATCATAGGAATTGAAAGATTTAGGAAAAGTTCAAAATAAAAGCCCAATAAAAATAAAGAGAAATCAGCGAAAAGAGGTTCGACCAAAAAATAAAAAATAAAAAATTCAGCGAAATAAGGAGAACCGAAAAGCGAGCGCCTCAACTCAAAATTCAAACTCCCCCTCCCGCACCCCCCCCAAACCCCACACCAAACCACCGTTTCTTACTTCACTCGCCTCCCTCTCTCTCTCAAACTTCACCTTCGAGACCCTTGAAGACCACATGGCCCAGGCGCTCCCCCTGCAGACCAGCAACATCGCCAACACCTCCGCCGCGGCGGGGGCGGCGGCGGCGCGCAAGGGTAAGACCGTCGAGGAGACCTACCAGAAGAAATCCCAGCTCGAGCACATCCTTCTCCGCCCTGACACCTATATCGGCTCCGTCGAGAAGCACACCCAGGCGCTCTGGGTCTACGAGGACGACGAGATGGTGCACCGCCCCATCACCTACGTCCCCGGCCTCTACAAGATCTTCGACGAGATCCTCGTCAACGCCGCCGACAACAAGCAGCGGGACCCCAGGATGGACTCCGTGAAGGTGACCATCGACGCGGAGAAGAATCTGATCAGCGTGTACAACAACGGGGACGGCGTGCCCGTGGAGATGCACCGGGAGGAGAACGTCTACGTGCCGGAGTTGATTTTCGGGCATTTGCTGACCAGCAGTAACTACGACGACACCGTGAAGAAGACGACCGGAGGGAGAAATGGGTATGGTGCTAAGCTCACGAATATATTCTCGACCGAGTTTGTTATCGAGACAGCTGATGGCAAGAATGGCCTGAGGTACAAGCAGGTAAATTTGATATGATGATGTACTATCTTGTGTAAGGACCTGCGTTATTTAGACTAGTTGGGCTTCTGTTTATTTGTGTCTTGGATTCGCCCATGTTACCATTTCCTCTAGCTTTCATGATTTGGGATTCCTTCAGGTTTATTTCTCGATGGCAGTTTTGTACATTGCTCTGATGGGAAGGTTACTTTCTCTGCTTAAGCTGCCCTGTCTATGTTTGAGTTCAGCTGCCCTTGTTTGGTCAAAATAGTGCTACATTTTTAGGATACTAAACACGCCCTTTTTGGTTTTCAGTCGAATGCTCTCGATATTTTTATTGGGTTGAATTAATGTGGTTGAACGCCTATAATGATCTGCTCCACTGATTTAAAGGTTTTTTCAAAGAACATGGGAGTAAAAGGTGCACCTGATATTAAGGCTTGCAAGGCGAGTGAAAACTGGACCAAGGTCTCATTCAAGCCAGACTTGGTCAAGTTTAACATGACCCACCTTGAAGACGACGTGGTTGCTTTGATGAAAAAGCGCGTAATTGATATGGCTGGGTGTCTTGGAAAGACAGTGAAGGTTGAGCTGAATGGGAAAAGGGTTCCTGTCAAAACATTTGCTGAATATGTTGGCCTCTATCTAAAATCTGCCTCCAAAAATAGACCAGAATGCTCCCTCCCAAGGTTCTCTCCTTTTATTTTTGTCTGATTATTATCATTTTGTAGTTTGGGACGGTATTCTGAATGCTAAATTTACTGATTGGATCAGGATTGAGGAGACTGTGAATGAGAGGTGGGAAGTCTGTGTAAGCCTAAGTGACGGACAGTTTCAACAGGTGCTTCAAATACTTTCTTCTGGTAACAGGCAAGTATAGAGCTAGTACTACTGAACGAATTTGACATTTATGAATTTTACAACAGGTCAGTTTTGTGAACGGGATAGCTACTATTAAGGGAGGGACACATGTTGATTATGTGACTAATCAGATTGCTAACCATGTTATGAGTGTTGTGAACAAGAAGAATAAGAATGCCAACCTCAAAGCCCATAATGTTAAAAGTCATTTATGGGTTTTTGTCAATGCCCTCATTGACAACCCTGCATTTGACTCTCAAACCAAGGAAACTTTGACACTTCGTCAGAGCAGCTTCGGATCCAAGTGTGAACTATCTGACAAGTTCCTACAAAAAGGTTGGACACTCTTTAGTGCATTTTATGAAATTGATTGATTGATTAAGGCAACTTTTGCTTATGCTTGTTATTATGCAGTGGCAAAGTCTGGAGTTGTGGAGTCTCTCCTCTCATGGGCAAATTTCAAGCAGACCAAAGACCTAAAGAAAACTGATGGGTCAAAGAGAGAGAACCTCCGTGGCATTCCCAAGCTTGAGGATGCTAATGATGCTGGAGGTAGAAACTCTGATAAATGCACCCTCATTTTAACAGAAGGAGATTCAGCAAAGGCCCTTGCGGTAAGTGCTGGCACCTTTTGAATGTATGACATGGAAAGCTTCTTAATTTTGTGGCTGAACATTCTCAAAGAGTTGGCTAACCAAACTGAGTTGATGCAGATGGCTGGGCTTTCTGTTGTCGGTCGAGATCGTTATGGTGTGTTTCCTTTGAGAGGTAAATTACTCAACGTGAGGGAAGCCAGCCATAGTCAAATACTAGAAAACAAAGAGATACAATACATCAAGCAGATTCTCGGGTTGCAACAAAATAAGGATTATGACAGTGTCAAATCTTTAAGATATGGTCATTTAATGATAATGACGGATCAGGTTTCACTCTTCTATAGATTTTGTTTTGTATATATTTTTTTTTGTCAAGCATGTGCCACTACCGTCAATGCTTCTCATAACATTGTAAATAAGTATATGTTCCTTTCTGGATGTGCATTTGCAGGATCATGATGGCTCCCACATTAAAGGCCTTTTAATTAACTTTATTCATTCATTCTGGCCATCCTTGCTCAAAGTTCCATCATTCCTAGTTGAATTCATAACTCCAATTGTGAAGGTATGGGTGACTATACTAAGTCGATCATTTGAACCGTTTTTGGTAGATGGAAAAGAAAGCCTGAAGCCTTCTCTAATTGTAAGTGCAGGCTTCCCATAAAAACGGAACAGAATTAAGTTTCTATACAATGCCACAATATGAAACTTGGAGGGAAAATTTGAGGGGCAATGCAAGTGGGTGGTCAATCAAGTACTATAAGGTTTGTCAACATTTTTGAAGTATAACTCAGTAACTGTCTGTAATGGGTAACATAGTAGAATGATTTCTGCAGGGGTTGGGAACAAGCACCTCCAAAGAGGGGAAGCAATACTTCCAAAATCTTGAAATGCACAAGAAGGATTTCGTATGGGTTGATGACCAAGACGGAGAAGCAATTGAGCTCGCTTTTAGCAAGAAGAAAATCGAAGCAAGGAAGACTTGGCTTCGTCAGTTCGAGGTTGGAATTGCTGTCTGAATTATAAGAACATGAAGTGCTTATTGCATTTTTAGATGTGACTTCATGGAATTAGTTGTTTCCCGCAGCCTGGTACTTATCTTGATCAGAAAGAGAAGCTCATCAAGTATAGTGAGTTTGTCAATAAGGAGCTGATATTGTTTTCTATGGCTGATCTTCAAAGATCAATTCCTTCCATGGTCGATGGCCTCAAGCCAGGTCAAAGGAAAATTCTTTTCTGCTCATTTAAAAGGAATTTCATCAAAGAAGCAAAGGTTGCCCAGTTCTCCGGTTACGTATCCGAGCATTCAGCATACCATCATGGCGAGCAAAGTCTTGCTAGTACCATAATTGGCATGGCACAGGATTACGTAGGCAGCAACAACATTAACCTTCTCATGCCAAATGGCCAATTTGGTACCCGTAACATGGTGAGGTCACTGAAGATAATCAGTTTGTCTACAATTTTTTCTTTCTCTCACCTGGAATATGTTACTTTTGGCAGGGAGGAAAAGATCATGCTAGCTCTAGGTACATATACACGAAGCTTTCACCGATTACACGGTTCCTCTTCCCGAAGGATGATGACAACCTCCTGAACTACTTAAATGAAGATGGGCAATCTATTGAACCGTCTTGGTAATTACTCATTACAGGACTCCTATTGTTCATTTTACCTAATACGAAAGTGTTAGCTAATAGTGGTCATGAAATGCAGGTACATGCCTGTCTTACCTATGGTTCTCGTCAATGGTAGTGAAGGAATTGGAACTGGATGGAGTTCTTACATCCCCAACTACAATCCAAGAGATATTATTGCCAACTTGAGACGTTTGTTGAATGGTGAAATGATGGATCCCATGGACCCTTGGTATCGCGGATTCAGGGGGACCATCGAGAAAACAGCCACGAAGGAAGCTGGGGTCAGCTTCACTGTTTGTGGGATAATCGAGGAAGTCGATGACACCACACTGAGGATCACAGAGCTTCCAATACGTAGATGGACTCAGGATTACAGGGAGTTTTTGGAATCATTGTCAACTGGAGAGAAAGATAAAACAAAGGAACCTTTTGTCCAGGTAATGAGCTCTCAAGCAATCCAACCTTGTGCATTGCATCTTGTCTTAGAACATCGCTGCTGAAACGTAAGTTCCAATTGCAGGAATTTAGGCAGTACAGTGACGATGTAACTGTCCATTTTGAAGTTATGCTGTCAGAGGAGAACATGATGATAGCAAAGCAAGAGGGTTTACTGAAGAAATTTAAGCTGACCTCAACAATCAGTACGAGTAACATGCACCTGTTTGACTCAAATGGAGTGATTAAGAAATATGACAGTCCTGAACAAAGTATGCTAATGTTGCTGCTTAGCTCACGATCAACGATATTTTAGTTGGATTATAACTTACATAATTCCAATCCATGTCTTATTTTACGTTGATCATCTTTCTTTCTGCAGTTTTAGAGGAGTTTTTCCACTTAAGGCTCGAGTGTTATGAGAAAAGAAAGGTAATCTCAGCGAAAGCAAGGAAATTGTTTCAGTCATTTACTTGTGCTCCCAGGCTTTACTTGATTGCAAGTGGCATGTTGAAAATACTTTTCTATTTTTCCCTTGCAGAAAATTTTGCTGGAAAACTTGGAGTTAAAATTAGTGATGTTGGACAATAAGGTTAGGTTTATTCTTGGTGTTGTCCATAGAGAGATCATTGTGAGCAATAGAAAGAGAGCAGATTTGTTCCAAGAGCTGCAAGCAAAGGGCTTTGCTCCCTTTAGGAAGGAGACTAAAACAATTGAAACAGCAGTGGCTGGGTCAATAGATGATTCAGAAGAAACAGAAGAGAACTCAGAGGCCACCACCAAAGGAGTGAGAGCCAGTGATTATGAGTATCTGCTCTCCATGGCAATTGGCACACTGACCCTTGAGAAAGTTCAGGAATTATGTGCCGATAAGGATAAGCTTGTTAACGAGGTTGATGCCCTGAGAAAAGCAACTCCAGAGAATTTGTGGTTGACAGATCTTGCTGCTCTAGAGGAAAAACTTGATGTATGATTTTTTATGCTCTCTTGACATTACTCCGTTATTTTCTGTTTTGATTAATGCTTTCTGCTGTGCTATGCAGGGGCAAGAAAAAATGGATGCCCTAGCAGAGGAAACAAGAAAGGCAAGAAGCAAAACAAATGGAGTTGGCACGAAAGTCTCTAGACAGGCACCCAAAAAGCCTCGCAAGAATAACACTAAAGCTAACAATTCAGAAGCTCAAACAGAAATCACTCAAGGAATAACCATTTCATTGGAAGAAGGTTGATATTGAATTTCTGTTCTAACTTAACTGCTTGCATCCTTGTTATATGGAGTCACTGACGGTAGATGTGTCTCTCTTTCAGAAAATGCTGCTGATGTTGCAAAAACAAAACGTGGTGCAGGTTCTAGGAAAGCTCCAGCTCTGAAGGTGTGTTTGGTTTCCTCCTCCTTTTTAGAATCAATGCGGCTTTCTTTGATGATATTTACATTTCCGTTCATTTATACAGCCTAGCAAGAGTGCCTCAGTTTCAGATGAAGACGAGGACTTTGAGTTGCTTGACTTAAAAGATCGACTTGCTGCATATAACCTTGAATCTTCACCAGATAATTCATCAGGTAAGAGCTTTTGCCAGAGTGGCTTCTCCATCTGTAAAGATACTGTGGCTACATGAGATAGTGAATATTGAGGAAAACCCGATGCGTTGAGGAACATGTGCCATATTAGACCAAAGTTTACTTGAGACTTGTATCCTTTTGCTGTAGCCTGTAGTTGCTTGGTGACAATGATTCTAGCCTGAACATTTTCAATGCAATGCAGCTCTCAAGGACAAAGTGGCTGAAATACCAGTCAATGTGAAAGAACCGGGCAAAAGGGCTGCCGCGAGGAAGAAGCCCTCGGTCACTCTCTCGGAGACTTCAGAGGATGAAAATAGTAATGACAGTGGAGACGATGACTACAAGATAGTGGACTCTGAAGCAGAGATGGCAAAGAAGAAAGGAAGCAGAAAACCATCTGTTGCTGCGAAGATTTCAAAGCCACCTGCAGCAGCAAAGAAAGGTCAAGCTAACAGGCAGCAGGCTCGGGGAGCGACCCAACGGCTCTTGACAGAGATGTTAAAGCCAGCTGAAAGCACTGGAGTGTCGCCGGAGAAGAAAGTCCGGAAGATGAGGGCGTCTCCCTTCAATAAGAAAAGCAGCTCTGTGCTGGGAAGGGAAGGTAAGGCAGACAGTTCCACCGGAAGTGAGGAATTGTCATCCAATCCTATTTCTCATGATGGTGAAGAAGCGGTTGAAGTGGCCCGTCCGAAAGGAAGGCCTCAGAGGGTGAACCGCAAGCAGATGACATACGTGCTGAGCGATTCTGAAAGTGAGCAGCCGACCGAAGATTCCGACTATGGTGAAGATGACGATTAGATGATAGAAATGTAGCTTTTTCCATGTATGATCAATGCCGTATACTTTCCAAACTCGGAAAGATGTAAAGTCGTTCGTTAGTTTCCAGATGCTTGTGACCACGTCGTTGTTTCTCAGAGATGTTCCATGTAATCCCATAGTCGTTTTCGTGTCGAACATCATGTGTTCGAATGGGCATTTCCTCTTAGCAAGCTACAAGATAGCAAGCTACAAGTGGGGGATCTTACTGAAGAAGTTCACAAGAAGGTGCCTCGCGGATGCGATGTTTGACCGAAATTAACCGATGGAATTAAATCCTAGTGTACCAGTCAGGGTATCATTTAAGGATTGTGTGGCTCGATGAGACATGACGCACATAAATTCCATGGAATCTGAAGGCGATTCTCAAGTACTCAACTTAGAAAAAATCGATCAGTTGCTATCAATCTATTAGGACTGTAATTTGGTAATTGCTTCTTTCATTATAAAAAGTTACCAATCATGCCAATTATTCATTAGTTGTAGCGAAATTCTAAAATTATCCTTCTAATTTTTCTCGGGCTCAATGCCCAAAAAACTTCAACATACATCCTAATTATATGCAAAAAAAAAAAAATCTAATAAATTCTCAATTTTTACTTTTGTCCCAATTTTGCCAGCCTAATATCCGAAAACCTTCAACTTTAGTATATGTCCCAATTATTGTCGCGATCCTCGCGGAGATCGCGGGGGAATGCGGAGCGCTCGGGGGATGCGGAGCGCTCCCCTTTGAGGGTTAATGGGTCGCCCTTGGTCCAGCTCGTGATGGATGGACTTTTGGACGCGAGCCCCTCCCGGGCCCATTATCCAAGTCGCAACAGCGAGAGGGGGGAGGAGAGGGGAAAAATTTAGAAAGTTGGGTCGACCTTAGTGTGGTCTTGTGGGTATGTGACTTTGGAGTCGCCACCAACCTTTTTTTGGAGGGTATGGTTGGAAACCTTATTGAAAGGTTGAGAGTCACAAATTGATTCTGCGAAAACTAGAAAAATTGGTTTTTTTTTTCTTTGGGGTTTGGTTACTTCGAGAATGTCATCGAAGCCATTTTAGTATCTAAGTCAAGTGTTTTCTAAACTAAGAAATTCACACAAGTGCTCAAGTGGGTGATGTAAGCTCTAATGACTTATGGATATCGCAGATTGGAGATTTCCATCTTATCAATCACAACTAGAAATTAAGTTGTGCCAATCAAGGAATCATATATGCAAATGGATAAATCACATCAAAACATCGAACAAGTCAACATGGCATGCCTAGTAAAGCCCTATAGTCTTAGATAATGAATCACTTAAAGTTTGGGTGTTGGTTTGGAAAATGTGATGGCGAAATGTCCAAAAGGGTAAAATGATCAATTTCGGAATAAAGGGTACCCAAAAATACAATTTAAGGTCAAACCAGTCGAATCTGGTCATTTACCATTTTTTTGGGGTTTTTCTTGATTTTTTGGAATTTTTTTATGATGTTTTTACTAACTTTTATTGATTTTCTGAGGATTTTTTTTAACATTTTTCGATTTTTCGGACCAGTCTAAATAGGTCCATCATGAAACAGAACGCTCGACTCGAGCCGCTTGCAAACCCGGTCTATCCTAAATGACGCTGTTCTACATTTTTCTATTTTTTTTTATATTTTTAAAGCAATTTCTTAATATTCAAAAATATAATTATTGATCCGACGGACTCTACTCTACCATGTGTTCTAACCTAGACTGTTGGATCGCTCGCTAATTTAAACTAACAGATTAACAAACAGCCGATGTGGTTGCCACGTGCTGCCACGTCGGCATCAACTTAGCCGTTGATCTGTTGATCGCGCCACATCATCGTCTTCCTCGAGCAGATTCTCACAGAATGGACAGCCGAGGTTTCTCCACTGTTGATCAACGGTGAAACCTCAACCAATTGTCAGACGATCACTACCGTTCGACTCGCCTAACACTACTCTATCGCATACTTCAGAATCAGAGCATTTCGTTCATGGCATTAACAGAATCAGAGCTTGCACAGAATACAATCACGGCATCTCAATCATGCGAAAATCGTAACAATTCTTTCACAAAAAACACTCAAATGAGGTTTAGGAAACTTATCTGTACGTCTGATTGACTTGGTTTGGTCTAGATTTAGCTAGACAAGCTTCGTCAGACTTTGGCTATGACGATGAGGATTGCGAGGCTCAAATACAAGGTTTTATGCAAAATCGAGACAATAATGGAATACGATCGTGGTTAGGGTAGTTCAAGGAAATAAACGCCTACTGTAATTGCAAGAATGATGATTGGAGTTGTGCTTTGTCACGATTGCATAATACGAAGCTCAAAAGAGTATGTCGCGGCCCTCTACCTGGCAGAAGGATTAATGGATTGTTCCATCTGGTCGGATGCTAGCTTTTCCCCAAGCCCATTACCCAAATCACAATGGAGTTGTTCATAGTCGACCTTCAATGTGGTTGAGTGACATGTGATACATGTGCAAGCTAATGAGTTGCCACTAATCATTTCGTGGAGGGTATGATTGGAAACCCTATCGAATATTTATGAGCTTTTATTCTATTCTATGAGAACAAGAGAAGTGAGATCGAAAACTTAGTTATGCCAGTCGTCTTGATTGATGCTCCTTTGGTACCTAAGATGATTGAATATCCTAATATCAGGATTTCATGCAGATGAATGGGATACAGATCCTAAATCCGGGGGTTCATGCAAATGCGAGTGACTACCCTAACACTCACAATCAATAAAGAAAGTGCGCAATCAAGGAATCCATCACATGCGGATAAATCACATGAATAAAACATGATATCTCTAGTGAGGCCCTATTGGTCTAGAAAAGCAATAATCAAGGCTTAGGAGTGATTTAAACATTATTTACCTAGGGAAAAAATCGTAATTTAAATGAAATCTAGGGACAATTTGCAAGGAAGGGTGAAATCGTCATTTCAAAAGAAATCTGAAATCAAAAGAGGTCGAAAATAGGATTGACCACCCAATTAACCCATTTCCTATTTCTTTTTTTTTTATTATTATAATTTTCAAAATTTTCTAAAACTTTAGAAGACGATTTACCCTTTGAGGGGTAAAATTGTCATTATCCGAAAATAGAACGAGACATGAAAATTTCAGATATAAGGATTGGCCACCCATCTGACCCATCACCTAATTCTAGCAATTCTCAAGACTCATTAGAATATCGAAGGCGATTTACTCTTAGAGGGGTAAAATCGACATTTTAGAAAAAAAGATGATATTCAAAAACCCAAATAGAAGGATCAACCACCTAACAGACTCAAATCCTAATGCTGACATTTTCACAGATCTCAAATAAAAGGCAGAGACAATTTACCCCTAACGGGTAAAATTGTCAATTGCAGATAAAACAGACAAAAAATTCCAATAATAGGATTGACGAATTGCCTATGACTATTCATCAATTTTTGGGAATTTTTGGAACATATAGGAATTTTCTATAAAATTTTCCTATTTTTTTTCTAGGAATTTCCCTATTTTTAAAACTTTTTTTATTTTCTGAATTTTTTTAAAACGAGGCCGGGCCGGGTTTGTTAACTTGGCCCAGTGTGCCCTTAACCCTTTGAATTCTATTTTCGAAGTTTTAAAAATAGGGAAATTCCTATATACTTTTTTTGCATAGGCACAACAAGCCCAAGAGACAGATGGCTCGGTCTAAATCCTACGGATCGGGCCCTCTCTCAAAAGAAGGAAAGAGGTCGGCCCAGTGATGGCCAGCCTGCCTCATGCGACACTGATGCCTAAAACAACGTGGCCCCATTTTTATTTTTATTTCTTTTCTTTATTTTGAAAAATTGATTTTTGATTAACCAAATATTTTGAAAATCTATTTACTGATCCGACGGCTACCAAGCCCACACTTCGACCGTTGGATCCTCTAACAAAAATATATTCCCCGTAACGGCCTACTGTCGTGGCTACCACGCCCCATGCGAAGTGGCGCCACGTCAACGCTACGTGAGCGTTGACCACGATCAATGCTCACCAGGGAACACGACTAGCGCCGACGTTCGCTCGCCGATCGCCTCGTTGGTAGGTGATTTCTCAGCCTCGAGACCTCCGATCGGCTTGAATCCAAGCCAATGAACAAGATATTGAGGAATTGTCCATATGTAAAATCATAATTATTGATACAGGGACTTTCCACATAAAAGGGGAATCTTTTGTTGCAATAGAAGCAAAAGTGATGTGGATTCTTCAAGAATCGAAGTCGATTTGCTTTATAAAAAGAAGATATCAATGAACTTCTATGAAATGGTTTCACGGGATTCAGCCAATTGTCTTGATCGTGGGATATCATTGAGAAATAGGAATTCGTGTTATCAAAATATTTCCTGCGATTATCTCTAGTATGGAATGAGTCAATCATCCACTTTGGTATCTTATTGAACAAAAAATGGTGATATTCTTCCTCCATTGATCCATAATTTCGATTTTTGGGAAGTATCATGATCATCCAATAATAATGGTTTTCATTTTTTTAAATAAACGATTTGAAGACCTATTGATTCTAATAACTGATTGCAGAGTTGATCATTCGGACCTTTCAATTCATAGACGTGTATCTTGGACCTATGAACGGGGGTATTCTCGAAACTCACAAAGAAAAAAGGAAGTGAGGTAGACAAAAAGAAGAAGAAACTTGGACAAAAAGAGAAGTAACTTGGACAAAATGAAATGAAGTGACTTAGACAAATCTTTTTTATCGATAACCTCAGACCAATCAATCGAATATTGATGAATACGTAATCGATCGAAGACTACTTGAAAACGGCTCTTCTGCTTAGAAACGAAATGTTCCAAATGTTCATGGAAATTGTTGCTCCCATTGGACCATTTGTATCTATATGCATTAGGATCCCGATTCATGGATCTCTCGGTTCTAGAAATAAAAATAAGTGAATCGAACCATTTCTTCTGACTCTTTTTCAAATTCGATAAATGTTGGTTGATTGTATATTTCATTATAGTTCTATGATTCAAAGTATCATTTCCTATTTGATCCCTTTGAATTCTATATTCGAAGTTGCGATCAGATCTATTCATTAAAAAGAATCGTTTCCATACATTTTTTATGTACCCATAGGTGCTATATTGGATTTGAATAAGATTTTGGATCCATCTATATTGATTGATTGCCTCCATTATGTTGTTACTAGAAAATACCACTATTTTTGGTTTTGGATCTTCCAAATCATTCCCGCAAGAGATCCGGACCCATTTTTTTTTTTCTGATCCTTCGATAAAAAGATTCATTCTCTTCATAAAAAAGAGGAGGTAGAACCAATAAAAATTTCTTTTTCGATTCATCCTAGAGTTGAATACCTCATTCAAGAATTGTTTTTGATCCAATACGAAAGAATCCAAAGAAAAGGCAAATCCCTTATGATACACCAGATCCGGCTTGTTTATTGATAGAGTGAATCGATCTGTCATTTCTTGAAATCTCTCTTCTGATTCAAAATCGTGGTGTAACGTGTATCCCTGCTGTTCCGGTCATGGAATAGATGAAATAAATCAAAAAATGTATTTTTGTTCAAGAATGAAATCTTATGGGAACTGTCCATATCCAATTCATCCTTCGGAACCATATCACATCTCAGATATGATGAAATAGGATGAATTGAGATGGTATTTTGTAAATACGTAATTATCTTGAATATATAAACTATTTCTTTATTTTTCGATCGCCTAGAAGGGACAAAAGAAACATCTTATTCTTTCTTCAACAATTTATGATCTCTAGTGGACCTCTCAGTAGGATTCAAACCCAGATGAAGTTCTGACCATCTATCAGAGAAAAAAGAAAGAATGGATTTTGTAGGATTCCCAAGAAATTCTTCGATTTCTTCCGGAAGCAGATGATTCTTCATCTCCTTCTCACGTTCCGTGAATAGCCGGGAATATCCAGAAAGGCATTTAGAGAATCGGTCTGATTCTAGCTTTGTTCGTTCCGTTTGAAGAAAGGAAGGATCCCAAATAATTGATCTTTGTTTTAGTTCTTGAATCTCTCTTTGATTGATCAATGTGCGATATTCCGAATCCTCATTACTAATGGAATCGAAATGATCTCTAGATTGATCAGAAGATCCATTCGATTGGCTAGAATTTGTTACTTGAACGAAACTAGATCTTGCAGAATCATATTGAATATTTGACGATACATTCTGTACCTTGCTACAAAACTGATCCTTGTTTACCAACCACACATTGTCTAACCAAATCCAATTCTCTCTCGATATGTTCCTCAAAAAATCCGAAAGAGACTACTTGGGTTCTCCCAATAACGAAAAAGTGTATCATGCCTGAAACTAACTGGGGTTCGCGGTGGTGGAGGAACTGGATTGGAAAAAAGAGGGATTCTAGTTGTAAGATATCTAATGAAACCGTCACTGGAATTGAGATCTCATTCAAAGAGAAAGATATCAAATATCTAGAGTTTCTTTTTGTATATTATATGGATGATCCGATGTGCAAGGGCCATGATTGGGAATTTTTTTGATCGTCTTTATCCAAGTAAGAGGCGAAACATAATTAACTTGATGTTACGCCCCGTACTCCGGGTACGAGCGCGCGAATCCCTGAAAGCACAAACTATTTCTTGAGATCCCAGGATTCACATATAAGTTGAGAGATGTATCAGAGAACAAGCATGCGGAAGCGACGACATAAAAACTCCTCCGTATAAATATAAAATGGGACATGGATAGCGAGAGTACTAATAATACATAATATCTGAATATCCATACCAGGAACAACAAACCAACTACACTGGTTAATAGGGTGGCATGGCTAGTACAAAATACAGTCATAAGTCTCGCAAAAAGGAATAGACCTCGAGAACACTATCAAAATATTAGACTTGTAAAACAGGAGCTCCTAAGTCGAGCTGTTGGAGTCATCAGTCTCCTCTGCCTCCTTAGTAGGCTCATACTCCGAGAAAGTCTCAGAGCAAATCTCTACCGTATCCTCGAGTGTTTCGTCCGCGGATGGCTCCACCAGGTCATCCTCGGTAGCCTCGACCACTATAATCTCCTCAGTATCCTCCAAGGTTGGAGTCCTCTCAAGACCATTCCTTGAGCCGACGACTGACCTTTCAGCCTCTACTAAATCCCGAGTAGGATGGCACCAGCTAGGGATTACTCCTGGGGCACCTCGGTGGGCTTCAGTGGCCCCGTGAAAATGTCCCATACCTTTCTAAACCATGTCTCATATCTATGAGGCTTTCAGCTACTGCCACCCTCATCTACCCAAATAACTGTACATTTCCTAACATAAATGGTCCCCTATTCGTCAGGGAACTCATCAAAATAGATTGACATCTCTTTGGGATCGCAAACCTGATGGGCCACATCCTCAAGGCCTAGGATTTGTAAAGAAGGGGGTCCCACAACGGGGTGAGATATACATTTCAGTAAGGTGGGTTCTAACCTTAGGTTAGGCTGATAATCCACTAAGGTAAAAGCAAATGCAAATAATTCATACAAAACCACATGAGGCATTCCACTATCACAAAGTAACACACAGATGTCAAGCATGCAATCAAGGCATCTTATCACATCATTAAACTCAAGCATGCATTTCAAACCAGATTGCACCTTCCACCCTTTTCCAACCTCCTACTTTCATGCCCGCGTTTAGAACGCCTTAAGCTCGGTCCGCGTAAATGCATCAGACAATTTCATTGACAAACCTGCGTAAACGCATCAAGTTTTCAATGTTACTTCAGGCCTGTGTTGACACATCACAACTCCGTCCTACGTTCTAACGCATCAGGACTGTGGCCTTCCCAACCCCGCGTCTCATACGTCTCAGGTTGCCACTCAATTCAAACCTTGCGCTTTAGCACCTCAGGGCATTCAGCCACACAACTCCGCGTTTCATACGCCTCAGGGTGTCACAACTCCTCAAATAAGCCCTAAGTTCATTTAATGTATATCACACACAATCAAGTGCAACTTATGCACGAATAACACACTTATGGCATACGAAACAATCAAGTTCAACACTCAAAAGCGACAAATCACTCAAGGCACAAGCATGGTCAAGCATTTGAGTCGTCTCTATATCCTCCTAGGACGTACAATGAACAATCACTTTAAAATCTTCCAAGAATTAAGTAAACTTGCACTCGATTCACCTAATTGAGTCCAATCCTCCTATCAAAGGTTTAGAATCCCCTTACCTCAAGCTTAATGTAATACAATCCTTCTCCCAAGCACCTCAAGAGTTCGGTCCAAATAGTCCAAGGACAACTCAACTGCGCAACCTAATGAAATTAATCAAATTGTCAATTTTTCTTGCTCAATTCACCAATCCATGGGACATAAATCTTATGGACAGGTTCATCAACATCCTAGCATATCTCAATGATGAATTTGAGACTCATTTCCAACACCGATGGCCCCTAACAGAACTGGCATGCACAAAATCGAACCAAGCATTTTCGATTTCGTATATACCCCAACCTAACAGCCCTTAAACTACCTTAAATCCTAAATTAATCACTAATCTACTTGTTAACATGTAGTTCTAAGGGTTGGGGAGTCTCATCGAAGATTTGAAGCCAAGGCGACGCCGGAAAGTTCTTGAACGACATTGGTCTTCCCAAGTCTTCCACCGGTCAGTTTTGGCCCTTCAAACACAAGACCCATTTGGGGTAAAAAATCCATCAAATTAACCCAAAATTTTTACCACAGCTCAATCTATGTGTCCCCTAGATGTCCACAAAATTTGGTTGAAAAACTCCAAGATTTCGGGGACCTAAGAAGCCTAAAACGTGGCTTACCTCTGGTTGCGATGATTTCTATCGACTTTCGGGGGATCGGCTGGCTGGAGCTCCTCACTAAGCCAAATGGCTTGCTTCCACTTCAAGAACTTCGGCAAGAGGTTAAGGAAGGAGTGGGTGGTCGGCTCGGTGGCTGGGAGTCGCCGGAAGTGGTGGTCGACGGCGGCGAACGGGGGAACAGAATCCGGTCGGGCGGTGAGCGGTTTCCAGGAGTGAAGAAGAAGAAGAAAATGGCAGAGAGGAATGAGGGTGTTCGGCCATGTGAGTGAGAGAATGAGGGTTTATACCAATTTCAAGAGTCAAGGTGAGTTGAATGGTAGGTTAAAAGTGAACTATCAACTCAAGGCTTAATCTCTTGACACTTGTCCAATGTGTCAATCAAAGCTCATCCAATGGCCATGGTTTCTTCAAATTTTTAGTAGCTATTGGGTGTGGTTTATGACCAAAATGCCCTTGTCCAATAATCAAAGCAAGGCTAAGGCTTGAGGGACAAAATGGTAATTTTACCTCCGACATCCGGAACGTTGTTTTTATGATTCCAAATTTCTTCGATAAGGCGACGGCCAATCCAATTGTAATGTTGGAATTCTTGATTCTCCAATCTCAATTTTCAAGACTCGTTTCTGATTCAACTCTCTATCAGACGTGGTTCTAGCCTATCCCGAACTGACGTACGGTTTTGCGGACGTTACGCGTATCGACCCTATGATTCATATCACAATTAGGGCTCGTTAATTCATGGCGACTTTGGTTATCATGTAATTGTGAGGGTATATCACTAGTTCCGATGGCCTTGATCGTCACTGTTCGATTTAGGAAAATTTGTAAATTATACATTGATTAAGCGGCATTACCCGCGCTCCAATCGTATAACGCTAGCAATGCATTCCTTAGTCGTTTTTAAATCGGCCTTTTATGGCTCTAAATGTCCCATCGACAATCCTTATGGTCAAAGCCCCATTTCCTATTCGAGTTCCCTAGGTCCACGTACCTTGTCTCGCGTTAGCCTTTTCTCTTTGGTCAGTCAACTCAAATTAATCATATTCGAGTGAGATATGACTGAAATATATCGCTAGATACATTTCTCATTAATGGGTCTGAAAATGACAAGAAAATCAGAATGTCACACTTGAATTCGCGACAACTATTCGAAATCTTAGTTAAAGGCTGGATTTGTTATCTCATGTTTGCTTTTCGTGAAAAAATACCATTGAAGTGGAGGGTTTCTTCAAACAACAAGGAGCTGGGTCAACTATTCAATCAAATGATATTGAGCATATTTCCCATCTCTTCTCGAGAAACAAGTGGGCTATTTCTTTGCAAAATTATGCTCAATTTCATACGTGGCAATTCCGCCAAGATCTCTTCGTTAGTTGGGGGTATTTGTATTAAATTAACATAGTAGTAGAAAGAATACCATGCTACGTTTAAACTTCAAACGCTTTAACTTTAACCATATTAATGGTCCCACATTATTGGTTAATCGAGAATCAAAGTGGATTTACCAATGAATCACGAAATGCTATGGTTCTTAAATATTATTTATTCACTTAATTTATTTAGAAGTAATTCACGGGATCATGCATCTTTTACTTTACACTAGTTATAATGAAAAAAGTGCAGCTGGTTTGGTCCAGCAAATTCTTGAAATAAACAACTCGCACACACTCCCTTTCCAAAAAAGATCAATACACCAAGGACTACACTTAGATTTATTGGATTTGTTGCTAAAATATCGGTATTAAATCCGAAACTCCCGGCCGATGGCCAGCGACCCAAGGAAACGAAAGAATCAGTTAAGTTTTTCATACAATCTCCTCTTATAGATAAAATAAAAAAATCGAATAGAGTTTGTTTTTTTTTGGTATCACTTCACGTTTTTTCTATTTATTCTTTATTTCTTTTTTGTTTCTTTTCTTTATTCTATCCGTTTTATATATTCTTTCAACGCTGCCCAATCTACCTTCTTTTTCCAAATGTTTTTACGAATACGTTCTAGGTATATTGAATTCTTATTTATTTAATTCCTTGTTTCTAAATAGAATAAAAATATAGTTGATTTATAAATGGATTTTTTCAATAATAATAATAATAATATTGATTAGAATCGGGGACCAAGTTCCATCTCAATTGGGGAATACTTCGTTTGTCGTAACACTCGCTAAAAAAAGAGTTTCTTTTATTAATATTTTGAATCTGCTAATGAAGGTTACAAATTCGGTCAAGAGGAAGAAACTTATAATATCGTAGCTGCACATGGTTATTTTGACCGATTGATCTTCCAATATGCTAGCGTCAACAATTCTCGTTCTTTACACTTCTTCCTAGCTGCTTGGCCTGTAGTAGGTATCTGGTTTACTGCTTTAGGTATCAGCACTATGGCTTTCAACCTAAATGGTTCCAATTTCAACCAATCCGTAGTTGATAGTCAAGGTCGTGTAATTAATACTTGGGCTAATATTATTAATCGTGCTAATCTTGGTATGGAAGTTTATGCATGAACTTCTCATAACTTCCCTCTAGACCTACCTGCTGTCGAAGCTCCATCTACAAATGGATATGACTTTGTTCTTAGTATAAGTGTAGTTTTTGATTGCAAAATAAAGGAGCAATAACCAACACTCTTGATAGAATAAGAAATTGGTTATTGTTCCTTTATTTAGTGCTCTTTTCTTTACATAAGATAAGTGTTTCTTTACTTCAACATAAGAAAGGTATTCGAGTCTTAAGGATTAGTTTATGATTGCGTATCATACTTTAGATATAAATTTCGAATTTATAGATATGAATTTCGAATTTATATACATTCCTTTCAACCCTTTGTAAGGCTTTGTGAGATTATTATCTTCCAGTTTTTTTTTTCGAATAAAATACAAAGGGTATCATTCTCTTCTTATATCTCATAAGTAAGGTAAAAAATGTTAAAAATTAACAATCAAAATGAAATATTTTCCATTCTGAATTTATTTAATTCAAAATTAATTTAATTGATTTTTTTCAAATAAAAATAAATAGAAATACTAGTAATAGCAGGGGTGGATGTAGCCAAGTGGATCAAGGCAGTGGATTGTGAATCCACCACGCGCGGGTTCAATTCCCGTCGTTCGCCCCATAAAAAATCAAAAGGATTTTTTTTACTGAACGTGTCACAATTAATTCCTCCTATTTTTTTTTTGTAAAGACGAAGTGTCACGCCCCGCTCACCTTACGAGTGCGCTCATTCGTTATAGCCGTAAATTCTGTCCCAGGATACCCTTCCTTACGGTGACAAATAAATGGGACTCGCATACGGAAGAGTAAAAGAAAAATAAATACATAACCCTATGCAAGATAATTCAAAACGAAATAAAGAATGAGACACCGGATAAAGGAAAGGGTAATTTACATTTCAAGAGGACGTGTTTATACAAACGAGGCCAGAACTAGCTACTATAACTAGTTAAGATCGAGGAAGGCAAAAGGGCGAACAAAAGACAACCACTAAGCCCCACAAAAAGAAGATCGTCACCACAAAAAGACAACCCTCGAGCCACTAAGTGGTACTAGTATCATCGGCTCGACTCATGTCCTCAGCGGAATCATAGTCCGAGAAGGTTTCTGATCGGACTTCTATGGTGTCCTCCTCCGTCTCATCCTCGGAATCAAAAATCTCAATCATCTCGATTTTCTCCTCTCTAGCTGGGGTCTCCTCCGGAATGTTCCTCGAGCCTACCACCGAATCCTCTACTTGAATCTCTCATAAGAAGGATGGCACCACGATGGAATTACACGTTTTGGAACCTCGTGAGCCTTTAAAGGACCAGTGGTAACTTCCCCGACTCTCCTGAACCAAGCCTCGAAGCGATGTGGCTTCAAACCTTCCTCTCCCTCATCAACCCATACCACTGTACTCTTTCTAACATAAACTGTACCTTGTCTATTTGGGAATTCGTCAAAATAGGCCGTCATCTTTTTCGGGTCGCCAAGACGGATCGACAGCATTTTTCAGGGCTTGAGATCTGGAAAAAGAGAGATCTCACGAAGGGGTGTGACTTACGTCTCAGCAAGCTAGCCTAATCCTAAATTAGACCCTCAGTCCTACCAGACAATATAGTCATAACAACAACAAACATCCAGTGGCATAAAGGCACGTATCGTTTACATGAAGGTATCATAACGTACAACTTGCGAAGAGATTGGCATCTAAGACCAGATATAAAGAATGTAACTCAAGCTTCCGTACTAGCCAAAAATCATAGTAATACCATAGTAATTAATAATAAATTCAATTCTCAATCCATAACTCAACAGACTACCATAACAAATAAACCCTCGTTAAGACGCGTCAAGTTTACTAACCAATTTCCAACTCATATCAACATGTACAATTCTTTATCCCGCGTTAGGACGCATCAGGATATCATTCAATCACAACCCCGCATGCCTTAGGGTATACTTAGGATGCAATCCCGCGTGAAGACGCCTCAGGATATGCTCACAATACAATCCCGTGTTAAGACGCCTCAGGATATGCTCACAATACTATCCCGCGTTAAAACGCCTCAGGATATCCTAACAATACTATCTTGCGTTAAGACGCCTTAGGATATCATTGGTCTCAACAAATATTTTAAGTCAAGAAATGTCTCAACGATCATTTAATCACATTCTCATCATGAGAATTTCATAAAGTCGATGACAAACCAAATGCTTGTTAGAATGATCGAATTTCATCACAAAAGTAGCTTGAAAGTCGAGTAACTCATGGCCACATAATAGAGCAAAAATTGCCAACAAGCGTATCACCAATTCAGTCAAAGGAACTACTATTTTTAGTAGCAAAGGAGTGCACATGACTCATTCCTCAACAATTTCATTCAATTTCCTCTCAACCAGGCATAACATAATCGTCAACTCATCGATCCTGCAATAAAATCATCCAGTTTTGTCCCAAAGTTCTAATATATGTCTAGGGGTTGCTTACCTTCGTTCCAATTAGCAAATTTTCACCAAAATTCCTTGTTGAACTCAGCTTCCAAACAAGATTGTCGCTTTCCAAAACAGGGTAGCAAAACGGTTTAGGAACTATCCATCATTACAATCAATATATCCAATTTAGCCCCAATTTCATCAATCGTGGACCTCATTAATAACTCAAGGGATATTCTAGTATGTCCTAACGACACATTTAGAGCATGGCGACACCATGAATAGCCTCCAACAGAACCAGACTACTCAGATTGAAGACAGAGCAGAAACCGGTTCTGCTCCTTCTTGCTCTAACAGTCCACACATCATCCTTAACTCCAATTGTTTTTCATCAATTTACTTGGAGTAACCTTAATCAACATGTTATAGAGCTCTATGGAAATTTTCGAAGTCAATAAGCATTCCTAAGGCCTCCAAACAGACCAACTTTTCTTAGTTCACTGGCGGTTAGAATCTGTCCGGGAATTGAACTCTAATCCAACCATCAAAACCTAATTTAAACTTAACTCAATCAACGGCTCCAACTTACTGAATATAGTACTACATGTCATGTAACTCCCATAAAAATTTTGGAGCCATTTGAAGTCTCTAAGTGGGCGAACCATAGCCCTCTCTCAATTAGCTTAGAATCTGTCCAATTTTCTTCCAAAAATTTTCATAAATTAACCAGACCTCCAAAAATCACGAAACCAATTGAAAATTGTCAAGGACAGGTTAAAATAACCTGGTGGTCATCGGCCGGCCAAAAGGTCACCGGAGGTGGTTGTCGTACGGACCGAACCGGGCGGCAGAAACTGGTCAGCAGGAGCGGTTTTCTGTTCTTGGAGAAATTTCACAAAATGAAGGGGAGGAGAGGGAGATGGCTCACGAAAATTCTTGGGGAAGCAGATGATATGCTTCTAATCACTTTTGATTAGACTTCTAGAAGGTTTGAGTAAGTGGATGATTAATGACCATTATCCATGCATTGACACTTGTCATTGAGTCAATTATATCAAGACTCCATTGACTCCACAGATTTTTTAGTAGCTTTGGGGAGGAAGGAAATTTGTCAAATGACTAAAATACCCTTCTCAATTCATTAAGGCAAGGTTAACTCTCTAGGGAAAAAATGGTCTTTTCACACCTTTCGTCCTAAATTTCGTTTTCCTGATATTTTTCACACTCGATAAGGAGGCGTCCAATCCATATCAAATGTTGGAATTCCTCATTTCCATTTTTCAAATTTCTAGATCCCATCTCATGATCGATCCTCCGTCAATTGAATTTCAATTTGTCTCGAATTAACAGGTGGCTCTTGCGGACGTTACACGTATCGATTCTGTGATTCTCATCACACTTATGATAACTCAAACTACGACAATTTTGATTGTCATGTAATCACGAGGGTCTATCGCTAGCCCCGATGGCAACGATCATCACAATTCGATCTAGGAAAATTTTGCAAATTATACTTTGGTTGTGTTGTATCACCCGCGTTCCAACCGTACAACACTATCAATGATTTCCTTAGTCGTTTTTAGATCGGCCTCGACTCTAAATGTTCCCTTGACGATCCTTATGGTCAAAGTACCGTTTTCTAATCTAGTTTCCCAGGTCCACGTATCTCATCGTGCGTTAGCCTTTCCCCTTCGGTTAATTAATTTGAGATTGATCAGATCCGAGCGAGACATAACTGAAATACCTCGATAGATATCTTACGTTCAAAGGTCTCGAAATGATAGGAAATTCAGAATGTCACAACTCTTCCCCCTTACAAAAATTTCGTCCTCGAAATTTATTACAATCTAGTTACTCAAACAAATAGGGGTACTGACACCTCATCGCTTCTTCGTTCTCCCACGTAGAGTCTTCAGTTCCATGATGCTCCCATATTACTTTAACCAACGGTATGGTCTTAGTCCTCAAAACTTCTTCCTTTCGATCTTCGATCCTGATAGGTCTTTCCACATACGACACTTTGTCGTCCACTTGTTTCATAATCCAAAATATGTGTTGGGTCTGGTTCGTACTTCCTCAACATAGATACATGAAACACATTATGTACCCGAGACAAACTCGGCGGTAAGGCAAGCCTATAAGCCAATGTTCCAATCCGTTCTAGAATTTCGAATGGACCTACATATCTGGGACTCAACTTTCCTTTCTTTCCGAATCGAGATATGCCCCGCATTGGAGATATTTTGAGAAAAACATGATCCCCGACTTGAAACTCTAACGGCTTGCGTCGCTTGTCGGCATAACTTTTCTGGAGACTTTATGCAGTCTTCAATGATTCTCTTATTATCTTTACTGTCTCAACTGACTGTTCTACCAACTCTGGGCCTGTGATACTTCTTTCTCCCACTTTATCCCAGCACAAAGGAGTTCTACAAGCTCTACCATAAGTGCTTCAAAAGGAGCCATTCTAATTCTTTGTTGATAGCTATTATTATACGAAAATTCTACTAGATGCAAGTGATCTTCCCATACACCTTTAAAATCTAACACACAAGCTCGCAACATGTCCTTGAGCGTCTGAATTGTCCTTTCCGACTGCCCATCTGTTTGTGGGTGATACGCCGTACTAAACTGCAGTTTGGTTCCCAAAGCATCCTGAAAACTCTTCCAGAAATTCGCTGTAAATTTAGGAACTCGATCCGACGTAATTGTTATAGGCACTCCATGAATTCGTATAATTTGACGCATATATAGTTCGGCGTCTTTATCCATCGCAAAGTCCTTTCTCACAGGAATAAATTGTGCGGACTTGGTTAATCTGTCCATGACTACCTAGATCGAATCATGTCCTCTCTGACTTCGCGACAAACCCATAACAAAATCCATGGTTATGTGTTCCCATTTCCATTCAGGAATTTCCAAGGGTTTTAACAGTCCCCTAGGCTTACAGTGCTAAGTTTTTACTTGCTGGCACGTCAAATACTTAGCCACGAACTTCGCCACATCCACTTTCATTCCGTTCCACCAATAATGTTAGCGTAAATTCTGATACATTTTCGTACTACTCTAGTGGATGCTATAATTACTCCGATGAGCCTCAGACAAAATTCTCTCTTTAAGTGCTTCATCATTAGGCACACAAAGACGTCCACGAAACCTTAAAATTCCGTCCTCAGATACATGAAATTCGACTTTCCTCTTTGGCGTATCCGTTCTAAGAATTTTCTAAATCTCTGGATCTGTAGACTGTATGACTTTTATCCTTTCTTATATCTCTGGTTCAATTCTCAAGGTCGCTATTAAACTTGAACGCTGGCTCACTTCCAGCTTAAACTTAGAATCTCTCAATTTTTTAAGCACCGACCATCCTCTAACCATTAGGTGTGCAATACTTGATTTTTGACTAAGTGCATCGGCAACTCTATTCGCCTTCCCAGGATGGTACAGGATATCGCAATCGTAATCCTTAAGCAATTCCATCCATCGACGTTGTCTCATGTTCAATTCCCTCTAGGAAAATAAATACTTTAAACTCTGATGGTCCGTATAAATTTGAAACCTTTCACTACATAATAATGCCTCCAAATTTTTAAGGTGAAAATAATTGCAGCCAACTCCAAACCATGTGTCGGATAATTCATTTCGTGGGGTCTCAATTGCCACGAAGCACACGCCACTACCCTTCCGTGTTGCATAAGTACATATCCCAATCCTTTTAACGAAGGATCGCTGTATATTTCAAAACCTCCGGGTCCAGATGGGATAGTAAGTACAGGTGTCGTTGTCAAACGCTGCTTGAGCTCTCGAAAACTCCTTTCGCATTTATCCTTCCAATCAAACTTCGTATGCTTCTTAGTCAACTGTGTTAATGGCATAGCTATAGACGAGAACTTTTCTACGAAGCGTCTATAATAACCGACCAATCCCAGAAAACTCAAAACTTCAGTAACTGTAGTAGTTCTAGGCCAATTTATCACTGCCTCAATCTTTGTAGGGTCTACGGAGATTCCTTCTCCAGATATCACAAGGCCAAGAAATGCCACTTTACTCAACCAAAATTCGCACTTACTAAATTTGGCATAAAGTAAGTGTTCCCTCAGAGTTTGCAACTCAAGTGCTTTTTGTGCTCTTCCTTACTCCTCGAGTAAATCAAAATGTCATCGATAAAGACAATGACAAAACGATCAAGGTATTCCTTAAACACCCGATGCATCATGTCCATAAATATTGCTGGAGCATAAATCAACCCAAAAGGCATCACTGTAAATTCATAATGCCCATATCTCGTCCTAAAAGCCGTCTTCGGAATATCCTCTTTCTTAATTCTCAACTGATGGTACCCCGTTCTCAAGTCTATCTTAGAGAATACCGAAGCTCCCTGCAACTGGTCAAATAAATCATCAATCCTTGACAACGGATATTTGTTCTTAATGGTCACTTGATTCAATTGCCTATAATCAATATACAAGCGCAAGGACCCATCCTTTTCCTCACAAATAACACCGGTGCTCCCCATGGCGACGCACTCGGCCTAATGAATCCTTTATCCAATAACTCTTGCATATGCACCTTCAGCTCTTTCAACTCCAATAAGGCCATTCTGTAAGGTGCCTTCGAAATTGGCTCCGTCCCAGGAGCTAATTCAATTACGAACTCAATTTCTCGTTCGGGTGGTAATTCAGGCAATTCTTGAGGAAAGATATCTGGAAATTCACATACCACCGCTATATTTTCTAATTTTAGCTCCCCAACCGCCGTATCAGCTATCGCAGCCAAATAAGCTTGGCATCCCTCTTCTAGCAATTTTGTCGCTTCCAGCGACGAAATCAAAGGAATAGAAATTCCTCCTCGACTCCCTTTAAACTCAAAGCTAGGGCGACCATCTGGAGAAAAGCGAACTATTCTATAACCACAATCCACCACAACCCTTTGTTTACTCAGCCAATCCATCCCAATGATTACATCAAAGTCAAACATAGGTAACACAACCAAATCTATCTTTTCCTCTTTACCACCAAAGGCTATCTTGCAATCCGTACAGCCTAACGCAACTATCACATTATCCTTTAGTAGAGTGGTAACATGCAATCTCATATTCAATGGTCTCAAATGCAAATCAATCATATCGATAAATTGAGCAGACACCGAAGAATGTGAAGCTCCGGGATCAAACAAGGCATAAATAGCTTGATCATTCAGATAAATCATACCTGTGACCACACCAGGCGCGTTTTCCGCTTCACATCGTGCTACTGCATATACTCGCCCTTGAGCCGGTGGTCGATTCAATTCGTTCTGTAAAGTAGCAGTCGGGGGTACTATCTGCGGTCGTGGTCCCTGAGATCTAGATCCTGGAACTTGGTTGGGACAGTTTCTCATCTGATGACCCATCTGGGCGCATTTAAAGCATGCTCCCGTTCTAGTCCGGCAAGGTCCACCTCCATGCTTCCTCCTACACAGACGACAGTTCAAGTTGAACTGGTGTGGCGGCTTCCCAATATTCTTTCTTGCGGGTGGAACAAAACGCTTATTATTGGCCACTGGTCTCTTACCAAATTGGCGATTGTATCGAAACGAGTTGAATCGCGATCTAGATTCGGCATTTCTCTCTCTCAGCTCTCTCTCAATCATCTGTCCCCGTTCATATACTTCCTTGTACATTCTCAAATTCAAAGCTATCATTTGACTGCGAAGCTCGGGTCGTAACCCGTCTCGAAATCTCCGCCCCTTCTCTAGCGAATCTTCCACATACCTTAGCGCATATCTCGACAGCCTAGCGAATTCAGCCTCATATTGATCCACTATCATGTGATTCTGACGTAGATTCTAAAATTCCACTAGTTTCTTTTCTCGTACAGTCTCCGAGAAATACTTGTAATTGAAGACAACAGTAAAAGCAGCCCAACTCAGGGTAGTACCCTCAGGAAATACCCCATCCTTCGTAGCAATTCACCAGTCATTCGCGGTACCTTCCAATTGGTAAACTGCCAATAGTACTTTTTCCTCATCACTACATCTTAGAACTAAAAAAATTTTCTCAAGCTGTTCTATCCACCTAGGTGCCAACTCTGGATCACCCGTACCATTAAACTGGAGGGGCTTCAACTTTACAAACTATTCAACTAGCTACCCTATTTGTCTAGTCACAAGCTCATTACTCGATGCATTACCTACCTTCATACCTTGATCACTAACCTTATTAACTCGAGTATTACCAGCTTCAATGCCCTGGCCAATGCTGGCGTTAACTCTACTACCCATATTATTACTGGTCGTCGCATTGACAGTAGCCAAGGTAACTCCCACTGCTTGGGTAATAACAACATCTCTATCCTGAGCTTGCCTATCTATCAAGTTCCCGATTCGTTCCAACGCTCTCAATACATCACCCATTCCAGGATTCTCCGCTACAAGTGGCCTCGAACTAGAAGCTCCACCTCTAGGTCTCCCACGTCTGCCATGTCGGTTGCTCATCCTTGTACTACCTGTACCACTTTAATTCCATCACAGAATTAACAACTTAGTTCATCTACAGAAGTCCAGTGGTTTTATGCTACACAACAAGCAGCACTCACACTAAAGCAACCATTCACCCAGTTTGTGACATTTTGATTTTCAGTCAATTTCAGACTCATTAATGAGAAGTGTATATCTAGAGATATATTTCATTCGTATTTCGCTCGAATCTGATCAATTCGAGTGGACTGACCAAAAGGGAAAGGCTAACGCGAGACGATGTACGTGGACTTAGGAAACTCGGATAGGAAACGACGCTTTGGTCATAAGGATTGTCGAGGGAACTAGCGATAGACTCTCACAATTACATGACAACCAAAGCCGCCACGAATTGACAAGCCCTAAACATGATATGAATCACGGGGTTGATACACATAATGTCTGCAAAAGCCACTCGTCGGTTCGGGATAGGTTGGAGCCACGTCTGATAGAGAAAACTATCAAAGACGAGTCATGAAAAGTTTAAAATGAAAAATCAAGAATTTCAACGTTATTTGGATTGGCTATCGCCCTATTAGAGATAATTGGATTGAGAAAAAATAACGTTCCGGATGTCGGGGGTAAAATTACCCTTTTGCCCCTCAAGCTTAAAACATTACCCTGCAAAGGAAGAAGGGCAAATTGGTCCATACACACTCCCCTAGCTGCCGAAAAAGAAGAAGAAAGGATGGCCATTGGATTACATTGAAAAAGCAAGAAGACAAGTGTCACAAGATCAAGGGGGTGTGGTCATATCCAACTATTCCACCTACCATTCAAGCCCATTTGACCAAGCCTTGAATATATAGTCTTCTCACTCTCTCTCCTCACTCATTTGGCCGGCCAAACCCTCCCTCAAAATCCCGAAACACCTCTTCTTCTTCCTACTTGATTTTGCTGTCGCCGACTAGTTCTGAGGTCCCGTTCGGCTGCTCCGACGACCTCTTCCGGCCACCATTTGGCTACCGGCTGACAACATCGACGAAGCTTTACGTCTTGCCGACATCCTCGAATAAGAATCGGGTCGATTGGAGCACCGAGGAGTCCCGAGCAGAGATTCTCCCGAGAGCCGACGGAATTTGCTCTAGCCTGAAGTAGGTAACATTTTTGACCCTTTTGGAGGCCGAAATGTTGGAGTTTTGAGGTCAAATTTTGTGGAGACCTAGTAGACATGTAGATGAATCTGCGGTAAAAATTGGGGATCAATTTGATAAATTTTTGACCATGAACTGGTCTTGCAAATATTGGACAGAATCTACCGGATTCTGACTTTGGAGGAACCGACGACGTTCGACGAGTTTTCGGCGACCAATCGACTTCAAATCTTCGGTGAGTCTCCCAAACCCTTAGATAGACATGTTAAGAGGTAGGATGAGGGTTAAACGATGAATTTGGAGGAGACTTAGGCATGGACACATTCGGTTTACACAGAACCGAACATAGCCCGGTTCGATTTTGTGCAAACTGAATCTGTGAGAGGGCTGGTGATGGATGGTTTGAGTTCCAAATTGATGATTAAGGCATGTTAAGAGGATGAGGATTATGCTATGGTAGATTATGGTTCATGGATTGAGAATTTGGACAAGAGAATTGATGAAATTAGTTGAAATTCTTGGTTGCGCGACAAGTCTGGTTGTGGACATTAGGGGCCGAAACTTTGGAGGCTCAAGAGGAGTAAATTGTGCAATCAAACTTAAGGTAAGAAAATTCTTAACCTTATGCTAGGAAGGCCGGACTCGATTGGGTGAGTCGAGGCTTAATTGAATTAATCTATGAGAGTATTCCAAAAGGGTAGTCTTTGAAATGTCCTAAGTGGATAGATGAAATCATATGTGATATTGTTTGCATTTAAATCCCATGCCATGTCATCTGTCGATGATTGTCTTGCATGCCATGAAGTTTCAAATTGTGCATGAGATGCACTTGTTGTTTTATCTGTGAAATGAATTGTAAATATGGCATGAGCATGACATGGCGAGGTCTTGAGGCGTGTGAGACGTGGGGAGGGAGATGGATACCCTGATGCGATGAGATTGTGGGGTGGAGTTGATATTGCTGGTGCCTTGATGTGATGAAATCGCGGGGTTGAGATGGCCACGGTCCTGATGCGAATTATTCGCGGGACGGAGAGGCCCTGATGAGTATGAGACGCGGGGCAGGAGATGTATACCCTGATGCGACGAGATCGCGGGGTAGACTTGATGATGTGTGGTGCCTTGATGCGACGAGATCGCGGGGTTGAGTTGACCATGGTCCTGATGCGAATTATTCACGGGACGGAGTTATGAGATGGTGAAATTGGCCTGGACATTCATCGGAACCTGATGCGTTTACGCGGGTTGTCGATGACGGTCTGATGCGTTTACGCGGACCGAGCCTGATGCGATTTAATCGTAGGCTAGAGATTGAGGCAGGCGGAGATTAGTGGATGTGGTGAAATGGCAGGCCGAGTAGGCATGATCTTCTGAGTGGGACGCGAGATCATCATTGCATGCCTTTCATATGCATGTTGTTGTTTTATCGATTTGCGCTTGATATGCCTGTACGATTAAGAGTTTGAAATATCGGGATAGATGACTGCCTGAGTGGACGGTTGGCCTAACCTAGGGTTTGGACCAACCTTACTGAGATTTATATCTCACCCCAGTGGGGGCTTACATTTTTCAGGTTCCAGGCGAAGGAAGCACGAGCTTGCCAAGGATTGGCATTTGAAGAGATAGTTGACCAATTGTATTTAGAATGGATTTGCCTTTTGTGCTATTTGGATTGTACTTCTGATCGGTGAATTAGGAATTGATCTTTAGTAATTGGTTAAAGATAATTTGATGTACCCTTGTGTCCCAAGTCATCGGTTATAGATTTATTTGTGATTGGAGTTAACACTGCTTTCGCGTGCACATTTGTAAAGAGTTGTAAGTTATTGGCCGTTGGATCCTAGAGCTCTTATAAAGGAACGGCTTGGTGGGATGCTCGCGTGCTCGACGGGTTCGGGGTGTGACACAGTCATTCTCAAGAGCACCGCAATTAGTAACGTACAATCATGCTTCAATTGCAAACACAATACTCAATATTTCATTAAACAAGCACCCACAATCAGTACACACGCTAAGTACGAAGCTTGGTCACAATCTGGTCATTATAACTATACCACTTTCACGACGCCAATCACATGTGCCACTTTATATGCCATGCCTTTCTTACTTAACTCTAACGAATCCCTTTACGGTTTCGCTACCCAATCATCCCAAACCTCATTCCTCTTATTACTCCAATCCTCATTCGACTTGGATCGAGATAACCTTGCTCTCATACCACTCCAAACTAGGGATGTCACGCCCCGCTCACCTTACGAGTGCGCTCATCCGCTATAGCCGTAAATTCTGTCCCAGGATACCCTTTCTTACGGCGACAAATAAATGGGACTCGCATGTGAAAGAGTAAAAGAAAAATAAATACATAACCTCGTGCAAGATAATTCAAAATAAAACAAAGAATGAGACATGGAACAAAGGAAATTGTAATTTACATTTCAAGAGGATGTGTTTATACAAACGAGTCCAGAAACTAGCTACTACAACTAGTTAAGGTCGAGGAAGATAAAAGGGAGAACAAAAGACAACCACTAAACCCCACAAAAAGAAGATCGTCACCACAAAAAGACAACTCCATAGTCGTGAGACCTCGAGCCACTAAGTGGTACTAGTATTATCGGCTCGACTCATGTCCTCAGCGGAATCATAGTCCGAGAAGGTTTCTAATCGGACTTCTATGGTGTCCTCCTCCGTCTTATCCTCGGAATCAGAAATCTCAATCACCTCGATTTTCTCCTCTTTAGCTGGAGTCTCCTCCGGAATGTTTCTCGAGCCTACCACTGAATCCTCTACTTCAATCTCTCATGAGAAGGATGGCACCACGATGGAATTACACGTTTTGGAACCTCGTGAGCCTTTAAAATACTAGTGGTAACTTCCCCGACTCTCTTGAACCAAGCCTCGAAGCGATGTGGCTTCAAACCTTCCTCTCCCTCATCAACCCATACCACTGTACTCTTTCTAACATAAACTGTACCTTGTATATCTGGGAATTCGTCAAAATATGCCATCATCTCTTTCGGGTCGCCAAGACGGATCGACAGCATTTTCAGGGCTTGGGATCTGAAAAAAGAGAGATCCCACGACGGGGTGAGACTTACGTCTCAGCAAGCTAGCCTAATCCTAAATTAGACCCTCAGTCCTACCAGACAGTATATTCATAACAACAACAAACATCCAGTGGCATAAATACACGCATCGTTTATATGAAGGCATCATAACGTACAATTTGTGAAGAGATTGTCATCTAAGACCAGATATAAAGAATGTGGCCTAAGCTTCCGTACTAGCCAAGAATCATAGCAATACCATAGGAATAAATAATAAATTCAATTCTCAATCCACAACTCAACAGACTACCATCACAAATAAACTCGCGTTAAGACGCGTCAAGTTTACTAACCAATTTCTAACTCATATAAATATGTACAATTCCTTATCCCGCGTTAGGATGCATCAATATATCATTCAATCACAACCCTGCGTTAAAACATCTCAGGGTATACTTATGATGCAATCCCGCGTGAAGACGTTTCAGGATATGCTCACAATACAATCCCGTGTTAAGACGCCTCAGGATATCCTCACAATACTATCTCGCGTTAAGATGCCTCAGGATGTCATTGGCCTCAACAAATATTTCAAGTCAAGAAATGTCTCAACGATCATTTAATCACATTCTCATCATGAGAATTTCATAAAGTCGATCACAAACCAAATGCTTGTCAGAATGATCGAATTTTATCAAAAAAGTAGCTCGAAAGTCGAGTAACCCATGGCCACATAATCGAGCAAAACTTGCCAATAAGCGTATCACCAATTCAGTCAAAGGAACTACTATTTTTAGTAGCAAACGGGTGCACATGACTCATTCCTTAATAATTTCATTCAATTTCCTCTCAACCAGGCATAACAGAATCGTCAACTCATCGATCCTGCAATAAAATCATCCAGTTGTGTCCCAAAGTTCTAATATATGTTTAGGGGTCGCTTACCTTCGTTCCAATTAGCAAATTTTCACCAAAATTCCTTGTCGAACTCAGCTTCCAAACAAGATCGTCGCTGTCCAAAATAGGGTAGCAAAACGGCTTAGGAACTATCCATCGTTAAAATCAATATATCCAATTTAGCCCCAATTCCATCAATTGTTGACCTCATTAACAACTCAAGGGATATTCTAGTATGTCATAACGACACATTTAGAGCATGGCGACACCATGAACAGCCTCCAACAGAACCGAACTACTACTCAGATTGAAGACAAAGCATAAACCGGTTTTGCTCCTTCTTGCTCTAACAGTCCACACATCACCCTTAACTCCAATTTTTTTCATCAATTCACTTGGAGCAACCTTAATCAACACGTCCTTAAACAATTACATGATTACTTCCGTAGTAATCCATTCTCGATTCCATCTGAAAATTTTCTTGGATCAAAGTGGTCCTTCAACTTTCGTGGTCATGTCCTTCCCTTTTATCGACACGTCTAGTGCTCGACTATATGATAGATTAAATTCAACTTTCAACCTTTATCACCGATAGTATATATTTGTATCTTGGTACATCTTTGTGCGATCCCTAGAAACACCATAATCCTCCCCTCGAATTTCGATGAGGTCGTCTCCTTAAGTTTCCCTTTAATACTGGACTCGTACTTCCGTCTCTAGAGTCTCAAGGGTTCCATCTATTCCTATAACCCTTCAAGTATCTATGCTCGATCATGGCAACATCTCAATTCCTTTTTTTGACCTTCAGACTTGATGCTTCAGGTAATCATCAGACTAGTCCATTGGCAAACTCTAATTTAGAAGCTGAATCTCTTATTTCTTGAGGGAAGATCTGTCCTTCTATTGCCAATTACGCACCGCTCAATTCTCAATGATAAGTATCCGCTAAATAATTCACCCTTCCTCAGCGATAGGAGTATTGTCGTAATAACACTTGGGTAATCCCTTCGTTCCACGTAACTTTCCATCAATCCTCTTTAGGCAGTCAATTCACTCAGCCTCTTGTAGTTCGCATAACTTCGAGATTTTTCTTCATACAAGCAACGCTCGCATACCCACGAGGAGTTTCATACATCAGCGTTGCCTCTTGTTCGATTCCTCACTGGAAACTACAACCTTATTTTCTTACGGTAGGTATAGACTCAAAATCTTATACTACCTAGACACTGTTTTCTAAATTTTGCCGCGAGGATATTTACAAGCCCACTCCAATTATGCTCTAAGCATTCCAACTCCTATGGCCTTATCATCACGATGTATATGCAATGCCCACTTCCGGTTGCCTTGCTATGCCTCAAGTTTCATTCTTGTCGCGTCTTTGCGACCTTCATATGCGTTTCAATTTCCAACTGGAATTGTCATAAACAGCGAAGTCATCAGCTTAACTCGAGCCATCGAAAACTCTTTTCACGTTCATTCACCCATTCGTGCTACATCTCATCCTTAATCCATTTTACCAATGGAACGGCTCTTATGGGGAATCTTTCCACGGTCCGTCTATTACAATTCGTCAATTCCAGGAACTTTCAACTTCTAGCAACCCACATTGACTCTAGTCGATTTATCACCCATTCCACTTCTCCAAGGCTCTATAGAGATTTCATCTATCAAAGATTTCACGACCGAGAAATCTTACCTTATCAGATCCATAGCCTGTGCTTTTTACATTCAGTATATAACAAGCATCTCCTTAGAGTCCACAGGACACTCTCAAAAGCTGTTCATGTTTCTCATGACTCCTTCCATGAGTTCAACCATCGTCTCTCAAGACGGTAATGACCAACTCAATCATTCCTTGGGTACTTAGTTCGGCTATTATCAACTTCCTTCCACTAGGGGTCGAATCTTCCCAACTGTTCCTCGCACTTTTCACTTGAGAACTCAGACCTTGGCTCTCTGTCGTCACGGGTCTCCTCCAGGACTGCACGACATTTTATTTATTCTTGTCACTCTTCTCTTGAGAAGCATTAGTGCTTTAGCCTCTAAGTTCCACAACTCACTAAGGCGACCTTATCCCAATTCCGTTCGTTCCACTAAACGTCAACATCATCCTGGAATTCAACATTGTCTACAAGACTGTCTCTCGGATTTCACTTCCAACAGTCATTCAAGTTCTGCATCCTCTTTCTCAATACAGACGCTCAATCATAATACTAAGACAATTTAGAGTTTTTATTCCTTTTACAATAAGGTCTCTTACCCTAAGGAACAAACTACATAACTCTGTGGCATTTTCTCACTTCAAATTCACCTTGTCCTTCCCATTCCATAGGACGACAACCTTGGAGTCTACGCCGATGGCGATACCTTTACTTCAGGATTCAAATGCCACCATGCTTTCACATTCTCTTTCCCATAACTCATCATCTCAAGTGACAATATCTGTTCGTCCTCGAGTCTCCACCAGTTCACTTGTCGAATGCTCAATTCGATTACCTCCACTCACTTGCAAGTATTCTCTAAGCGCTCTTTTCGTTTGCAAAATTATTCACTAGAATCATAACCAGCCAGGACTATCGGGTCCGTTTACCTTTTTCCTTTCATCAATGACCAATTCATGATCTAAACGCCCTTTAAGAACAACGCCCTATTCTTTAGGAAACAACAACTCATGATTTTATTTCTCATGGTTCCAATTCAATCAACCGATCCCAGGAAATCATTAATTCTAGGCAAACTAGCATGCCAATTCTTCCTCGACCCCTTCCATAACAGAAAAGACGGACTACCCATTTTTCACCTTGTGTCTTACATCCAGGTAATCAGCCATTTCTCGTAGGCACGCTCCATATCCATAATAAACATCTCTTTGCTCGTAATCCATGAGCAGGAGTTCTCTTATTCATAAGTCTTTCGATCATTCTTCTCTTTTGTTGAGTCCCATCACCATTCCTTAAAATCAGGAATAACAACCAGCCATAAGGTTTTCAAGTTCCAATTCACTCAAGGATTTACTTATCTTATTCAAGGGTCCTTAACTACCTTTACCATATGCTTAAACGACCTTGAGAACTCTGTCTCATACCGGTCGATCATCCTATGATCCTTGCAAAAGTATTAGGATCCAAACAACCCTTGCTCTCAAGCAATCCTAGGATAATACTTTCTATCGAACAACTCAACAGAGGTAGTTTAGGCAGATCTCATGCCTTCGAGGAAACCCTTCCTCTGGTGACCTTTCCCCAATTATCAATAGCCTTTGAAGGCTACAATATGTCGGGGTCACTTTCTTTCCTTAGTGTACCAAAAACCTTTAAGGTTTCCTTACAAGATCCTCAATTCAGAGGGAGACAATTTCAAATCTCATCCCTCTACCTGACTCAATCAATCTCAACCTTATACATAATTTTACAAGCTTTTCCAAACTCTCGCGGTCCTTCCCACACATTCAATTTAGAAAAGATTAATTCAGAGTCACTTTCTTCGTGACTTCCATCTCTTTAGCTCATCAGTATTAGCACCTATCACCACAGTGGCTTAGACAATCTTAGCAGCTCCTCCTCGAGCTTGCTTAATCAACAAATTTTCTCATTTCCTTTTAAAGTTCTCACGACCCATTTAGCTCTTGGGTCTCGTATGATTAACCGATCGAGCTCTATTCTCTTTTAGTACTCATACTCCAATCGCCCATCTTTACTCAATTCTCTTGATCCATATCAATTCTTGGATCTTTTTGTATCTCACATACACAAGCCAAGTGCTACTCTAGCGACCATACTTTGGTCTTTCAATCTTATTAGATTCTCATGTCACTTGAACCACTATGATTCCCTCCAGGAATCCAAGACTTATGTCATCTACTCAAGTCTTGCAGTCTTAGGCTGCTCATCTCATTATATTTCACCATCAACCATCAGTGGTTTCCAAACAATTCTCAACTAGTTGCTCATTATACACGGATTCCAAATTGTCCTTAAGCAGCAATCATTCATTAAGCCAGCCTTAACGAGGCAACTTTTCAACTAACAGCCATTACTAGGCTAGCCTCAACTAGGCAACTATCAAACAAGCACTGAAGACGACAATTCACTAAGTCACTAGCTCATACTATAAGCCTAGAGGCATCCGCCGCTCTAGCATAATCACAACAGACTATCTCACTCTCAATAGACATCAATTCAATGGGTATAAACCCCATACGTCGTCTAACCTCTCAGTTATACGTTGGCCAAGTCAATCACATGAGGCTAATCATAAAACATGCCTAATAGGCCCATCACAAACATCACTTTTCTTTTTCAAAGGCATCCACTGCCAAGCACGAAGCTTTTAATTATGCTAGTCACAGGCATCATTTCATATGTCATATCACTTTTGAACATTTTCTTCGATGATCAATCTTGTGCCATACATCTCTTAACCACAATTGGACTCGACCTGATACTTAGACTTTCCCTTTCAAGTTATGACTTGGGTTATTCCTGCCTCTTGCCATCTTAGAAGCCTGCCAGGAGCCGCTCCTTGTCCGGACCTCTCTGTCTCGGTGATCACTCCCCACCCTTATCAAGCCTGGCCGTTGCAGGTTGTCCCAAGTCATACATCTACGGAGAAAGCCCCGTTCCACATGTCCCATTCCATGTTTCATTACAGTTTATAGGTATCCCATCAACTTGTCCCTTACGAAGCGACAGTTTATTAAGTCCAACAGCGATAAGTTCATGCATGCACCCTCATCAACTTTCGTTTAAAAGTCACAAACACAAACACAACATGACTGTCCTCACCAGTTGTCATATTAAAATCGCATTCGGATCAATTCCTATCCATTGAAAAGTTCTAATTCCACCAATGGCCATCACATCTTACAGATCAATTGCCTATATTCAACCATGTACCTCAAGTGGAGTCGCTAACTAAATCAAATCCATAAGCATTAGATCACGTCTGGCTTTTAATCCATATATTCCTTATCCGCTCCCTTGTATGCATCTCATCTCATATCATCCAAGACTGTCAATAGCAATCGATAACTAAACCATCAAGATATCACGTAATTCAAGCCTGAATTCACTAACATCTGTCGCCTCTTTATAACTCGTACTCCTCAAGTTGGGTCATTGACAAACCAAGGTTACAATCATACACTTCAATAAACCCTTCATTCATAAGTTATTCTCTAGCAACCTCAAATCCAAGCTTATGACTCCTCAATTTTTATTCACTTCCTTGTGAGCCTTATTCATAATATTGCTCAAGTTCATCACTTAAATTGGCACTAGGACCATTATAATACTACAAAAGTTCAAGCCTATAGTCCCCAAGATTCAGCAATCCATGCTTATCCCTCAAGGTCTCACTACCTAATTGTCCTCAAGTCATTGCTCCTTATCACTCCAAGTCTCAATCAAATTGGATCGAGTTGACCTCGCTCTAATACCACTCAAAACGAGGATGTCACTGCCCGAATCCTACGAGCACCCGAGCATCCCACCAAGCCGTTCCTTTATGAAAGCTCTAGGATCCAAAGGCCAATGTCTTATTCGCTGAAAGAAACATGCATGCGGAAGCGATGCCAACTCCAATTTACAAATAAAGCAACAGCCGATGACTTAAGACACAGGGGCACACCTTTAATAAAGGTCAAATATACTATTCTTTATTACAAATCTAAATCCTTTTTATCTCTATTATTCGATTCTAAGGTCACAAAATAGAAGTCTTCATTTTTCCTTTAGTGACCTCGTCTCTATGCCAATCCATGGCAAACCTGGTTTCCTTCATCAGGGACCTGAAAAATGTTGCCCATAACGGGGTGAGATTCACATCTCAGTAAGGTGAGTCCTAACCTTATGTTAGGCTGACCGTCCACTCAGGCAATCATCTACCCCAACTTTCCAAACTCATAATCACACAGTCACAAACAAATAACGATAGTGACACACAGATGATGGGCATGCAACTATGACACTATGTCACACTCAGATGATCATGCACACCTCATCCTGCATTTCACCACAATCACTTGTTCCCGCCTGCCTCATTCTCCAGCCCGCGATTAGATTGCATCAGGCTCGGTCCGCGTAAATGCATCAGACCGTCATTGGCAACCCGCTTAAACGCATCAGGTTCCAATTAATCTCCAGGCCAATATCATCACCTCATACCTCTGTCTCGCGAATAGATTGCATTAGGACTGTAGCCATCTCAACCCCGCGATTAGATCTCATCAGGGCGCAACACAACATCAACTCCACCTCGCGATTACATCGCATCAGGGTATCCATCTCCCGCCTCTCATCTTGTACGCCTCAGGGTCTCGCCATGTTATGCTCATGCCATGCTATCTCGACTCAATTCACATACGAACAATAGGTGCAACTCATGCACAATTTGAATAGCCATGGCATGCAAGACAATCAAATGACATTCAACATGGCAAACAACTCAGGCATAAACCATATCACACACAAACATCCTATAACATCTTAGGATATAATGGAAGCTATCCCCTGGGGTAAATCCCCATAAATCAATCAATTTAACTCTCGACTCACTCAATTGAGTCCAATCTTCCTATCCTAAGTTTAGGATTCCCTTACCTCAAGCTTAATGTCACAAATTCTCCCCTCAAGCACCTCCTCAAATTTGGTCCAAGTGGACCAAGACCAAACCCGCCGCGCAACCTATGAAATTCCAACCAATCGTCAATTTCTCTTGCTCAATTCACCCATTCATGAACCACCAACGTTAATAACATGATCCTCAACATTCTAGCATGTCTCACTGATGAATTTGAGATTCAAAACCAACCCAAACAGCCTCCACAGAAAAGGTTTGCACAGAATTGAACCGGGCTATTTTCGATTCTGTGCATACCAAGGTTTTCCAGCCCTAAAACTACTCCAAATCCACCATTTAATCACTAACCTACTTGCTAACATGTATATCTAAGGGTCTAAGAGGCTCACCGAAGATTTGGAGCCAAGTTGTTGCCGGAAACCCTTTGGAAGTCACCGGTTTCCTCAAGTCCTCAAACCGGCAGTTTCTGTCCAACAATCACAAGACCCATTTAGGGTCAAAACTCCATCAAATTCAACCTAACTTTTTACCACAGCTTATCCAACCTTAATACTATAAGTGTAGAAGACTTCACAAAAATTTGGAGCAATTTCAAGTCCGGAAGACCTCGGAACAGGTCTTTCCCCAAAACTGGTCAGAATCTGACCTTGCCTAACTTTGTCCACTCAAATCGAGTTACGAGAATATATACAGGTCAAATTGAGCTTATAATATGTCTATGGAAAGATAAGATAATAAGCTTTCATATGGAGATATTTTACCTCAATCCGATATCGGACGAAGAAGATATGGCTGAAATAGTGAAGCGGTCGGATTGGTCGGCTGGGAGCTCTCGGATTCAAAATTGACCAGTCTGACCTTTGCTCCTTCAAACGGCTCTACGGGACAAACAGCTGGGTGGATTTTGACCCATAATACCTTGTTGGAATGACGAGACGATGAGCTTTCTAATGATAGGTGGTGTGCCTTAATCCATTGACGGAAGAAGAAGTTATGGCCAGTTTAGTGAAGCAGCCGGTACAGGGCAGCAGCTTGGCGATGAAGGAGAAGAAGAGGAAGAAGAAGATGGCGTTGGTGGGTTGATGGTCGGCCAAATGAGGTTAGTAGAGAGAGAAAAATGCTATATACAAGGCTCATGGTCAAAGGGAAGAATGGTAGTTGCATAAAGTTGGACTTGAGTAGTCTTTACCCCATCTATGGACACTTGTCCCTCATGTCAATCAATCTTGATCCAATGGCCAATATCTCTCCTAGTGTTTGGCAGCCTTGAGGGGGTTTAAAGACCAAATTGCCCTTCTTCAAATGCATGGGCGTGGCGTTAAGCTTGAGGGGCAAAAGGGTAATTTTACCCCCGACATTCAAAACTTTGTTTTTCTCGCTCCAAAATTCTTCGATAGGGCGACAGTCAATCCGAATAACGTTGGAATTCTTGATTCTCCATTTTAAATTTTTCAAGACTCGTTTCTGATGGTTTCCTCTATCAGACGTAGTTCCAGCCTATCTCGAACTGACAGGTGGCTTTTGCAGACTTTACTCGTATCGACCCTGTGATTCTCATCACATTTAGGGCTCGTCAATTCGTGGCAGCTCTAGTTGTCATGTAATTGTGAGGGTTTATCACTAGTCCCTTTGGTTTCGATCGTCACTGTCCGATAAAGGAAAATTTTACAAATCATACGTTGGTTAAGCGGTATCACCCGCGCTCCAATCGTATGACACTCACAAGGCATTCCCTAATCGTTCTTAGATCAGCCTTTTGTGATTCTAAATATTCCCTCGACAATCCTTATGGTCAAAGCGTCATTTCTTATCCGAATTTCCTAGGTCTACGTACCTTGTCTCGCGTTAGCCTTTCCCTTTTAGTCAGTCTACTCGAATTGATCAGATTTGAGCGAATATGACTGAAATACATCTCTAGATTCATTTCTCATTAATGAGTCTAAAATTGACTGGAAATCAGAATGTCACAGTGGTGTCTTGGGGCACCAGAGGAGGAACTGTAAGAAGTACCTCGCAATCTTGAAGGTTAAGTCCAAGAACCAACTTTCCGAAGGTATGGTGTCTATGCTTATTGAAACTAATCATATGATCAGTGCTGAATCTAGTTTATGGATTATGGATTCTGTTGCAACCTCACATTGAGTTAAGATTAGCATTCTGGAATTCATAACCTGCTGGAAGGGAAAGAAGAAACTCTTACTCTCATGGAACCCTCCACAGATATTGCAACTCTTGTCCAGTTAGAAACCCCAATTTCACTTCCTCCACCAACTGAACTCAGAAAAACCACTTCCTCCAAGACGGACTACCTTTATGAGGTATCCTATGTGAATGATGACCGAAAAATCTTTGAAACACAGCTACCCTTCATGAACCCATATTCTGCCTTTTGTAAACCACCATCCTTCTCACCCATCCGATCCATCAAACACCTCATCAAACACACTCCTCGTTCTGCTGAAGAATATGTCCAATCCACCAAATTTGATCAGCACCCCATCCTGTCTACATAGCAAGAGCAGTTTGTAACTCTCCAGATTCCACCTGAGTTTTCTGTTTAGTGGGCTCAACAGGGTTATACTCGCCTTCACTTTGGAGCCATCAGTTAGCTTTGTCTTTGCATGGACGAAAAGGCTTGCCAGTTGTTACGCGGTTTGCTCTTCTTGATACTCGCTTTTTGGAATATCAACATGCTTGCATTGGCACAGTTCAGACTACTCTGAATACACGCACAATCTTTGTTACCCTTTTCCCAAATTTCAATATGACCTTAGCAAATCCCAACCTCCTTTCTGCCTTAAAGGTCCAGTTATAGATCACTGGTGCTCCTCAAACCAGCTATGCTATAATTGCTACTCTTCACTACCAGATGCTACATAGAGTGCAAAATCATGACATTGATCTTAATCTTCCTAGTACCGAAGATGGTTTGCTTATCTCTGTTGACAATGAACAGACTTCCTGCATCTACTTCCCTCGTCAACTTCCAAGAGATCAGCTTGTCAAACTCCTTCCTGACAGTTAGGTAACCAACTATGAAAAACTCCACCAGAATTCCCGACCTGTCCAATCTTTCGAGCCACAATACACCAAGAAAAAAGATGGTACGGTTACCATCAAATTTGTCAAAGAAAAGGAAGATACTTCTTTTGTTTTTCCCTCATTCCCCACCATCTTATGCTTTACTCCATGTCCAACTGAAACAGTCAGTATGGAAGACCCTGATCTTAAACCTCATGTCCACTCCTTTGATGTACATGGACGACCTATCCATTATTTCAATGGTCCTTCCAGACATTGTTTTTGGGATGTTGATTGCTCTTGTTCCTCTTGTTTAAATCCAGACGATGAGGATGATAGGCCTTTCTCCAAGAAAAAGAAAAAGAAAAAAAGAATCCCTTTACCAAAGGTATCTAGACGGTGATCCGACCGTAGGACCTCTTGGCGAAGACGGTGGTCGTTGGTAATACATGGTTGAGTATGGTTCTTTCAAATTTTCCCAAATTACTGCACCTCCACCTGCCTATCCCCCATATGAACCGAAGCCGCCACCTCGATCCCCAAAGAAACCCATCACTTCACCATTCTATAAACCCATCCTCAAATGGACAAAGAAAAATTCTTGCCCTATCAAACTGCCTGAACCATACACTAGAAATCCTAAACCCGAACCACCCTCTATATTGCCCAGTATTTGCATGTTCAGACCAGAAGATTTTCCCCCTTTGCAACCTTCTGAAGAAAGCACATCACCCTTCAGATTTCCTCATGTTGAAAGTTTTTCTGACCAGCAATATAAATACTTCCATTCTCCAAAGATCTCGGCTCCAAATGATGTCGATTTTCAAGGGAGACAGAAAGGCCCTACTCTAGTGGAAGCTGTCTTGAACTGGCAGAAAGGAAATGCTCTAGCCAAGAATTTAGCCATCAACTCAATTACTACTCGTCTTGATCGAGTAGACCATACTACATCTATCTCAAAGAAGATGTTGGAAGATTTCCAAAAAATGCTCTATTTGATGGAAACAAAGAAGATCTCTACTAGTCATTATCTGGAAGACCAAACTCCTAAGATTGAGAAGCTCCAACGCCAGGTCCAGATATTGCAAGAACAACAGGCTCTCTTAGAGCAAAGAAATTTGCATGCTCTGGATCCGTTCTTTTTCCCAAAAGCAACACCAAAGCCAACATCGTTCTTCTCGTCAAGCTCTTCAGATCCTAGCTCTTTTGCAGCTATCCTTGGTACAACACCACCTCCTCCACAGATGAATATCCTTTCTCTTCGGGATTGTCTTAAGAATCTAGATCAAAGGAAAAAAGAAAGAGGCAAACAGACCTCTCTTCTATCTCCTTCAGCTCCACTAGAACAATCTCCTCCGTCATCCCCATCTCATAAACCTTCCCATTCATATATGATTTCTAATCCCATGGAAAATTTCCTTAAAAATCAATTTCCTACCATCTCTACAGTGGAACCTATAAATCCTTCACCACCAGCCACTCCTGAAGTCTTTATTAGTGACTCTTCTTCCATTTCTGATACCGAACCTTATGACTCCAGTTCTCCATCTGTTGTAGCAGACATTATGATGGCAGATCCAACAGAGCCAATCATTGAAGAAGAAATGAAAGACCAACCTGAGGTAGAACATCTACCTCCACCTCCACGGCCCTACTATGATCCATCGTCCTCGAAAACCTATTTATCCAATTTCTTCACTTTGGATGATATTCCTTACCAAAAATGGGCCGAAAGATTTCAAGAGTTTCTTGCTTGGTTGATTAACAGGATCCTCAAAGAACACAGTACATATGATGTTCTCCTTGAATTTGTCACCCGATTCACTGGTCCCTTGAAAGATTGGTGGAAGTTGGCCCCAGAAAGAGACCAACTTCAGTTCCTAACCATGTCCTTTGATGAAGCCATGCAGCTTATTCATCTTTCGTTTATTGGCCAACCCCAAGATTCAAAAGAACTCAAACGAAAAGAATTCTTTAATAGAAAATGTTGTTCCTTGGCCAAAAAAGATCTGGATCGACACTTTAAAGAAATGATCAAACTCTTCTACCAGCTTAGTTCTGATCCTAATCTCAAGTCAGTTTTCCTGGTTTCCATTCCCAAAGAAATTGGTCAAGTTGTTGAGAAAGCCCTGAAACTCAAGAACAAAACTACCACAGATGCCACTTTTGGAGAAATCCAACAGTCTGTCCACCTTGCTATTGAAGAAATGTGCCATAGAAGAGAAGTCTTTAAGAGTTATCTTCGCGAGAATCGTTCTCTCGAAAAAAAATTGTGACAATTCTCATTGGAAGATCAAATGATCCAGAGACTACAATGATCCCTCTTGTGCTAGCAATAAAAAACGTAAGCACTTCAAGAAGTTCTCCTTTGAAAAGTTTTCTTTTGGCAAACGGAGATCCAAGAAAGGCAAGTGGAAGTTCCTTTGAAGAAAGAAATGGCGTCATTCCTCTGGTTTCAGAAAAAAGAAGAAATTTGACCTATGCTACATTTGTAACAAGAAAGGGCATTTTGTGAAGAATTGTCCCCAAGCAAAGCGCCAAGGAAGTTACATGATCCAAAAGATCTCGTCAACTGTAGGTATCCCATTGGATGATGAAGATATCGAGTTTGTATTCTCAGTTGAAGATGAACCTTCCCTTGATACACTATTTGCTCTTCAAACATACTCTTCAGACTCTGATGAATCCCCCCTAGTGATATCTTTGCATTCTTCCTCGATACTATATCTGATTCTTTCCATGTCCAACCTGTTTTCCAATCTTTATATATTTCCATCTAAATCCACACTTTAGAAGATGATAAACCCATCCAAGTCATTGCCCTTATTGATACCGGTGCAACAACATCTCTCATAGATGTAAAAGTGCTCCCAGAAAAATTCTGGATGCCTTACATAAGGTATTTTCATTCTGCTTCTGGTGATACTTTTACCATAAAATTTCGAAGCAAAATCATCACACTCCAAATATTTCCAGGCTGTTCCATATCCACAAAAATCCTTGGTTTCAATTTCCCAAATAAAGACCTTATCAATGATTGGGATGTCCTTGCCCGGCTCTCCCAGCTAAGGATTAAATCTATTGGTTTACAGTTTGGTGACCAGTTCTGTAAATATGTGGATTTTCAGAAACTTTTCATTATCAGATTAGAAATTCTAGATCCAATTACCCAAAGTCTCTTATCATGTTGCTCTGAGTCTCATTCCTAGTTTATCCAAACATGTTCAAATCCCCTTTAGAAAAATTCTGACTTCTTTGTCAAGCTCCCATTTCAAAAAAACGAAGATGTAAATCCCACAAAAGCCAGTCATTTTGGTATGAATCCTGAACATTGCTTTAGCCCAAAAGGAATGTGTTGAGCTACTCTCACAAGGTCTGATTGAACCCTCTGATTCACAATGGTCCTGTGAAGCCTTTTATGTGAACAAGAGAGCAAAACAGAATCACGATAAGCTCAGATTGGTGATCAATTACCAACCCTTAAATAAATTCCTTCAAGATGAAAAATTCCCTTTGCCTCACAAAAACTCTTTGTTTGGTAGCTTAGCCCAGGCTAAAATCTATTGAAAGTTTGACTTGAAAGTAGGTTTTTGGCAAATTGGAATTCATTCTGATGACCGTCCTAAAACTGGTTTTTGCATTCCAAACCGGTACTTTCAATGGACAGTTATTCCTTTTGGTCTTAAAACAGCCCCATCCATCTTTCAGAAAGCCATGTGTAGAATTTTTCAGCCTATTCTCCCACATGCCTAGATTTACATTGATGACATTCTCCTTTATAGTCCTGATGAAGAATCCCACCGAAAATTGCTTTCCCAGTTCGTTGACATTGTCCAAAAACATGGAATCATGCTTTCCCAGAAGAAAATGATTCTTGCTCAAAAAGAGATCGAGTTCTTAGGCATGCATTTGAAAGAAGGCACTTATTGCCCAGGACCTCACCTTGTAGAAGAACTTCAAAAATTTCCTTATGAGAATTTGACAATTACCCAAATCCAGGTTTTTCTTGGCATTGTCAATTATCTTCGAGATTTTGTGCCAAAGATCTCTAAAGTACTCTATCATCTTCAGAGAATGTTGAAAAAAGATGCTTCCCTACGGAACCAAAGTAGACACAAGCTATGGCTTATCTCAAAGAAATATTGCAGAATCTACCTCCTTTGCAAATTCCTTCCACTAGCAAGAGAATTTTGCAAACAGATGCTAGTGATAAATATTAGGCAGCTATTCTCCTTGAAGAAATCAAAGGTAAGTGCTTCATTTGTCCTTACAAAAGTGGAAGATTCACCTCTGCAGAAATGAATTACCGCTCCACTTTTAAGGAGATTCTCGTAGTCAAATATGGCATCAAGAAGTTTGAATACCACCTTTTTTTTTGAATACCACCTTATTGGGCATCACTTTCTGAAAGAAATGGATATGTCTTCATTTCCCCAAATGCTCAAATTCATGTAGAAACAGATTCATCATCCTCAGCTGTTAAGGTAGGCCGAATGGTTTTCAAAATATTCTTTTGGTGCTAAACACATAGCAAGCAAAAAGAACGTCCTTGCAGATTTCCTGTCCAGACCTAAGCAGCTGGTTGAATCCATCAACATGTATATTCGGAAAAATCCGCTACACCCTGGTGCTTTTCGAACTCAGAATATGCGAGAAAGCCAATGGAATTCTCATACATATCCCCCAGAACTATCTCAACAAATTGAGCAAAATGTCTTGTTTCATAATATGTATTACCATATGTGGAATTATCAGCACAAAATTTTTAGAGATTATGGTGGATTAATGCTAAATCCACGAGGTCTTGATCTTGACCATCCCTTCATCCGATTGCTTCAGTGGTCACCTGATTATGAGTTTCCTAAAGAACTCAAATGGTTTTTCTAGTTCTTGTTCAACCACCATACGGTTGCCCTTGAATTCCCTACAAACAAGATTATTAAGGTTCTCTCTAATGCCTTAATAGAAAATTTCTCCAACCAGAAAGCTCTCACTGAGATGCTTGCATGGTTTCAACCATTGCAAGCTTGACGTCAAACTTTCATTGAGCAAAGATTCATTGCAAGCATTTCTCCAAACAGTTGTTCTCTTCCATAGACCATGGCATTACACAGGACCTACTAGAGAACGACAAGCAGATGTTCTATCTTCGGGCGTAACGACATTCAAGCCGAATGTGCAAGCACAAAAGGCTCATGTCCACAGAACTTACCAGGTCCATGTTTCCTTTTGAATATGAGTTATGCGAGCTCCAGCGGTTTTTGTTTCAAGAGAACAAAATTATTCCATTGGAGATTTGTCCTTATTCCTCCACCAATCTTTCATGGGATAGACCCAAGATCCATCCGTTAACTCTTGAGGCACTTGAAGAATACCAAAGGAATCAGCCGAGCTCTTCAGTGGATACTCATGACCCTTGGGGAGGACCATTATTGCAGAATCCTTATCCCACACAGGATATCGCATCCAGTACTCAAGATCAGCCATTTAGCTCCACGTGGCCTCAGCTCCAATTATGGCCTCAACCTCAGATGCCATCCGGCTCTACTCAAGACCCTCGACAAGATCCACAAGACCCAGTGTCATGCCTCGAACTCGACGAATCTGTGAACAGCCCACTGGCCACAACCATGCTATGTCATCCAGGATCCTACGACCCTCATGTTCTCATTCTCATATACATGCGGAAGCAAGAAACTAGTCCGTACACAAATATAATCAAGATGACTTAGGACGAAAAATTAATATACTTCTCGAATTTATAAAATACACCTCAATTCATTTACATGGTCAAAACTTAAGGTTTAATTTCTACGTCCACCAATAATATACAATCTCTAAGGTCACTAGCGTCTTAAATACATTTGCTCAACGACTTCTTCGAATGCCAGTCCTTGGCAAGTTCGGGCTTCCTTTGCCTAGGACCTGAAAAAGTTAAGCCCCTACTGAGGTGAGATATAAATCTCAGTAAGTGAAACATAAACCTAGACCTGAACACCAGTCCCCCCAGACCACACACAAATGATACCAGATGCAGGCATTCACCAATGCAGTTGCACAATACCCTAATAACTCATGCATTTCAGCAAGTCAAGCACGAACAAGAGTCACGATCAATTATGCTTAACCTCACGGGTTCAAGCTCAATACACATAAACCAATACTCATAGTCATTATAGTTTTCACACCTACTCATGGCATGGGCTCTTAGCCGCGATGTACTTCTCTGGAACTCTTGCCAACTGATATCACTGGGGCCACAGGCCAATTGATATTGTGATGATTTTTAGTCAACTGGTACCATTGGGGGCCTAGGACAATCGGTACTTTTGAGGCTCGCAGTCATTTGATACCACTAGGGCCATAGGCCTATCGGTATTTTCATTATTATTCATGCTCACAGCAATTTGATACTACTAGGGTCACATGCCAATCGGTATCACTGGAATCATAGTCAATTGATATCACTAGGGCCATAGGTCAATCTTTATCATTAGGGCATCAAGCCAATGCGATCTCCGAGGCCACAGGCTAACGATCGCTGGGGCACTATAGCCCATTTAGATAACATCGACACTAAAGCCGTTTACATAACATAGGCATTATAGCCAAATCACTAGCATAAACATTATGACAATCTCAATAATAAGGCAGCCTAGCCAACTCAAGAAATATGGCATCATAGCCAAACTATATCACCAAGCCCAATAGGCACGATAGCCATTTCTTATTACTGGGGCTCTCTGGCCATTTAAAATCTAAATTGCCAATCCCCACAAAATTGCATCAAGCAATTTAGGCCACAAACTTCACCAAATAGTCAATTCATTCTACTACTCTATCTAATAATGTCCTAGCATTCAAATAAAGGTTTAGGGAACACTTACCTTTGGTTAATAGCAAGAAATCCAAACCAATTGATCCTTCCCAACTCAGCAAGTCCACGACCAACAAGGATCACACGCTGTCCTAGGAAATTTTATCAATTCCGGATTAAAACTCAATCGAATTCCACTTCCACCAAATCAATTCCTCAATAACCAATCAAGTGACAACCTAAGGTGCCTTATCAATCAATGAAGGACTCGACAATACCTCCATAAGCCCTCAAAGTGCTTGGTTCATGTAGCCACATGCAAGGCGAAACATAACTTGGAGTTTCATGCACCAATTAGCTCTTAAATCACTTCTACTTCTCAATCCACTTCACATACTCCCCATTAACACCTCACAGAACATCATATGGGGTTTTTTAAAGTCAATTTGAAGCCAAAATACCACTTAATCGATCCTCATCAGGTTCATCCAGAATAAGGTTCTTTCCCAAAACAGAACCGATTTTGGTTCAATCGTGCAATCAAGTCGTATCTCAATCTTTAGCTCAATTCCTCACAAAATAAACTTGCTAGGGCCTCAATCTATGCGTTTAAGAAACTCACCAAGAGATTTGAAGTGGAACAATACCTCAAAGACCTTTGAATAGTTTGGTTCCTTCGTAATCCTTGCATGGTTAGAATATGCCCAGTTTTAACCATCATTGTTCAACCTTGAAAACCTATTTTAACACCACCAACATTACAACCACCGATCATCCAACTCAATTACTAGATGTTATGAAGATCTCCTAAAAACTTTGAGGCCAATCGAAGTCTCTAAGAGGGAGAATGGAAGCCATACCCTAGCTCGCGCAGATTCTGTCCGATTTTGGTCTAAGGGCTGGTCGGGAAAAATAACTCAACGAAACATCAAGCTACCACTTGGAACGTATCAAGGAAATGTTGATATTGCTCTTGGTGGTTGGAGCACGACGAGGCTACACTGGAAAGTAGGGCTCGGGCAGACCGAACAGAGAGGCAGAAACCGGTCTTCTGGGCAATTTTCGGTAAGAAGAGAAAAGAGAGAAAAAAGAAAGTGAAATGGTGGAGGTGGCATACATGGCTGAAGAGGGCATCAAATGAATGTCTTAAACAAACTATTGGGGTTAATTTGACAAGATGGAATTAGGTGAGGTAATTAATGCAAGGGGTTCCCATTGAGTGACACATGGCATAAACTAACAATGGCTTTGACTTCCTTTGACTCCATGTACATCAATTTTTGGTAGCCAATGGAGGAGGAAAAATGACCATTTTGTCCTTATTGAAATCTTAAGACAAAAGTAAATGGTCGAGGGGCAAAATGGTAATTTTGTACTTTCAATCCGAAACTCCATTTTTCTAATATAAACCACCCTTGATGAGGCGACGTCGATTTCAATTCAAATATTGAAATTACTCAATGTCCAATACCCAAATCTCGACTTCCAATTTCATGTCAATCTCTCGTCAACTGTAATTCCAGTTTATCTCAAACTGACGGGCAACTCTTGCAGGTGCTACGCGTATCGACCTTGGAATTTTTCTTAAGCCGTGATGACTTTGGTTGTCATGTAAGTGTGAGGGTTTATCGTTCGTTCCTTCGATCTTGATCATCAGAATTTGATTTAGGAAATTCTCACAAATTACACAGTGGTTATGCGGAATCACCCGCGTCCCAACGTATAATGCTAGTAAGGCATTCCATGATCGTTCCTAGATCGATCTTTGCTTGCCCAAAATATTTCCTCGACAATCCTTATGGTCAAAGTGTCATTTCTCATTCAAATTCCCTAGGTCCACGTACCCCGACTCCGCGTTAGTCTTTCCCTTTTGGTCAGTTAACTCAAGCATGGCAACTCCGAGCGAGTTATAAATAAAACATATCGATCGATATCCTTCCATTCAATAGCCTCGAGAGGGTCAAAATTCGAAATGTCACAATTCTTCCTCCCTTAAAGAAATTTTGTCCTTGAAATTTGCCATTTTTCCCATTATCTAATCTTACGGGGTACTGACGCCTCATCGCATCCTCATTCTCCAAAGTAGTTCCTCCCATTATTTGACGTTCCCACTTGTCTTCTCTGATAAAAGTTTTCCTACTTCTAGGACTTATTTCCCTCAGTCCTCAACCTGCACTTGCTTTTCTCTATTTTCTTCCGACATTCATGATATCTGTCGGTGATACATCCTCAAGTATTCGATTCTTCCTTTCAATTTACTTATTGGCCCGAGGATAATACGTGCATCACACTGCAACCCTGCATTTGAAACTCCAAATCGGAAGATTTTTCCAAAACGTCGCCTTAAATTCATTTTCTTTTCTTGCCACGATCATTACCAAATCATCACGAAAATGTACTCTTTGGTGCCTCTACCATTTGGCATAAGTATCCAATTCAAACGTCCTTTCGTATCATCAAGGATGCACAAATTCTATTAGCTTACCATCGATTGTCCAAATCGAACCATAGCCTTCTCGACTTCTCAGGCAAACTTATGGTTGAGTCCTTAATAGCTCTTCCTCGATTACATTCGAGATTCTCCAATGACCAATTTAATCTACCTACTTGCAACGGTTATGCTTTCCCTTTAATCCCTTTAAAGCAGTCGACATTTCCAACTCCTACAATTCACACAATTGCGAGGTCTTTCCTTACACAAGCAACGCTCCCATATTCGTAAGTAATTTCATCCATCGGCGTTGCTTCTCATCAATTCCTCTCGGGAAACTACTACTCGATATCTTTTGGAGTAGATATAAACTTGAAATCTTCTTCTACCCAAACAATGTTTCCCAAACTTTGTCATGAGGACATTCGCAAACCAACTCAATCATGCTCTAAGCATTCCAGCTCATATAGCCTTATCATTACGATGTATATGCAATGTCCACTTCCGATTGCCTCGCTATGCCTCAAGTTTCATTTTGCGTCGTGTCACTACGACCTTCATAAGCTTTTCAATCAGAAACACCATTAATAGCGTAGCCATCAACTTGACTTAAGTCTTGGAAAACTCTTTTCATGTTCATTCACCCATTCGTGTTACATCTCATCCTTAGTCCATTTCACTAATGGGACAGCTCTTGTAGGGAATCTTTTCTCGGTCTGTCTATTGCAATTCATCAATCATAGGAAGCTTGCACTTTCTGCAACTCACATTGATCCTAGTCGATTTGTCACTTATTCCAATCCTCAAAGGCTCCACAGGAATTTCATTTCTCACAGATTTCATAACTGAGGAATCTTACCTTATCAAGTCCGCAGTTTGTGCGCTTCACATTTAGCATACATCGAGCATGTTCTTAGAGTCCATGTGATACTATCAAAGGTTGATCATGTTTCTCGTGACACCTTAAATAAGTCCAACCATCGTCTCTCAAGATAGTAACTATCGATCCAATTATTCCTTGGATACTCAATTAAACTATACCAGGTGTCGCATTTTTCAAACTGTTTCTCACTTTTTACTTGAGAGTTCAAACCTTGGCTTTCTGTTGTCAAGGGTCTCCACTAGGACCATGCAATATTTTGTTCATTTTTGTCATTCTTTCGTGAGGAAGTACTCTTATCTTAACGGTTGGTTTCCATAATCAGTCAATGCGACTTTATCCCAATTCTGTCTGTTCCACTGAACGTCGACATTATCCTGGAATTCAATGTTGTCCATAAGACAATCTCTCAAACTTAACTTCCAAGAATCATTTAAGTTTCGCGTCTTCTTTCTCAATCTGGACGTTCCATCTTAATATCAATACAATTAGGATTTTCTCTTCCTTTCACACTAGGGTCTCTTACCCTATGAAGGAAACTATACACTTCAGTGGCATTCTCTCACTTTGAATTCACCATGTCCTTCTTATTCGATAGGACGTTAGTCTTGGAGTTTGCGCCAACAACGGTATTTTTACTCCAAGATTCCCAAATGCCACCATACTTGACACTACCTCAAGTCGCCTTGCGATTACAATCTAAGCACCCTTTTTGCTTATTCATCCATTCATTAAAATCGCAAGTAGCAGAACCATCAAGTCCATTCACCTTTGTTTTCGTAAACGACCATGTCGTGGTCCAATCGTCCTTTAAGAACGATGCCATAGTCCTTTAAGAACAATACCCTAACCTTTAGGGGTGATAACACACAATGCCACTTCTAGTGGTCTGGATTTATTCTCAATCAATCTCATAGAATCATCAGTGTTAGACGGCTATTTCCCCACGACGGAAGGGATGATACGTCAGTCTCTCTTTTCGAGACTTGTACCGAGGTAACAACCATCCCTTACAGGCGCATTCTTTGGAAATCTCTATATTCATAATCCATGAACGAAAATCCTCTTGTTTATTCCTCATTCGATCATCCACTTTCTTCCTTAGGATCTATTATAGTTCCTCTGAATCAAGAATAAGTTTCAATCTACTCAAGGATTTACCTATCTTATTCAAGGATCCTCGACCACTCTTAATGTACTTAGGCGGCCTTGAGAACTCTGTCTCACATTGGTCGATTATCCTCTGATCCTTGTAAAAGTATCAGGATCCAAACAACCTTTTCTCTCAATCAATCCCAGGATGATACTTTTCGTCGAACAACTCAACAAAGGTAGTTTAGGAAGATATCATGCCTTCGAGGAAACCCTTTCTCTGGTGATCTTTCACCAATTATGGACAGCCTCTTAAGGCTAAAAAATGCCAGGGTCACTTTCTTTCCTCAGTGTACCCAAAACTTGTGACATTCTGATTTTCAATCAACTTCAGACTCTGTAATGAGAAGTTTATTTATATCAAACGATGTATTTCAGTTGTATTTCGCTCAAATCTGATCAATTTGAGTAGCCTAACCAAAGGGGAAAGGCTAACGCAAGACGAGATACATGGACCTAGGCGACTCGAATAGGAAATGACGCTTTGACCATAAGGATTGTCGAGGGGATATTTAGGACCGCAAAAAGGCCGATCTAAGAACGATTAAGGATTACCATGTGAGCGTCGTACGATTGGAGCGCGTGTGATGCCGCTTAACCAACGTACGATTTGCAAAATTATCCTAAATCGGACTGTGACGATCGAGACCACTGGGACTAGCGATAAGCCCTCTCAATTACAGGACAACCAAGGCCATCATGAATTGACAAGCTCTAAATGTGATGAGAATCACGGGGTCGATAAGCGTATAGTCTGCAGAAGCCGCCCGTCAGTTCGGAATAGGCTGGAATCACGTTCGGTAGAAGGAACGATCAGAATTGAGCCCTGAAAAGTTTAAAAAAGGAAAATCAAGAATTCCAACTTCAATTGGATTGGCCGTCGCCCTATCGAAGAAGTCAGAATCGAGAAAAAACGACGTTCCGAACGTCGGGGGTAAAATGACCATAATGCCCCTCAAGCTTAGGACTTTGTCTTTATAATTGAAGGAAGGGCAAAATGAACATTTCTCTCCCCCTTGGCTGCTGAAAATTGAAGGACAAAGGGATGACCATTGGATCTTCTTGGTTAGAGTAATATACAAGTGTCAAGCATCCAAGGGTGATAGATCAACTCACAATAAATGCCCACCTACCAATCACTTCAAATTAATCAATTTTTTTTGGGGATAATAAGCTCTCTTTCTGCTCCCTCTCACTCTACCATTCAGCCATTTTTGCTCCCCCAAAGACCAGACCAAGGTTTTTCTTCTTCTTCTCCAGTTTCTGTTTTCGCCGACTCCGTCGGATGTCTCTGTTCGGTCCGTACGACTGCCACCTCCGGCCATCCCCTGCTTTTGGCCGACCACCCAGACGTAGCCCAACGTCTTGCCGATGTCCTCCAACTTGAATCAGGTCATTTGGAGATCTGAGGAATTCGGGGCAAGCATTCTCCCACAGGTCGACGAAATCTGTTCCAGTTTGAGGTAGGTTCAGCTCTGAACCCTTTAGACAGCCGAAAACTTGGAATATTTGGCTCAACTTTTGTGGAGATCAAGTAGGCATATAGATGATCCTGTGGTAAAAATTTGGGATTTATTTGATAGGTTTTTGAGCATGAACCACCCTTGTACATTATGCCCAGAATCTGCCGGTATTCTGTGTTTGAGTGCTCCGGCGACTTCCGACGACTTTCCGGCAACCACGCGACTTGAAACTCACGGTGAGACTTCCAAACTCTTAGGTAGACATTATAAGGGGTAGAATGATGTATATTTGATGGATTTAAGATAGATTAAGGCCGGTTGGACCCGGCATGAACAGAACCGAATGGAACCGATTCAATGCCGGGCCAAAATGGTTCTGTGGAGGGCTGAATAGGGTGGGATTATGTTGTAATTTGGTGTGTATGATATGTTAAGATGATCAGGAGTATGTTATGAGTGATTTGGATGGATGAATTGAGGAATTAGACTTGAAATTTTGACAAATCGATTGGTTAAACTAGGTTGTACGACAAGTCGGCTTTGGGACTTGGATTGGCCGAACCATAGGAGACTCAAGGAGGGGAAATTTGCGTTGTTAAGTGGAGGTAAGGAATTTCCTAAACCGAGGCTAGGGGGATTGGACTCGATTGAGTAAGTCGAGGGCCGAACGGAACGATTTATGAGAAAATCCTTGCATGTGTAGCTTGATGCGCCCTTGGAAGTTATAGAATGATTATTTGACCTAGCCTATGCTTGAATTGTCTGAGTGCCTGAATACCATTTGAATTGAATTGCTTGCCACGAAATTTATTAAACATATTATCGTGCGCATTGGCCATTGGTTATGAAATTTGATTTTTTTTTAGAAATCAAGTTAATTGATATGATGTGGCATGTGACATGATTGTGGCATTGCATGGCATGGCCCTAAGGCGTATGAGACGCGGGGCGGAGGTTGAGACCCTGATGCGACGAGGTCACGGGTGGATTATGAAAAGGTGGTGCCCTGATGCGACGGAGTCGCAGGGTTGAGATTGCCACAGTCCTGATGCGATATGATCGCGGGACAGAGTATGAGCTCATAGACTCTGCCTAGAAATTGAACTGGGGCCTGATGCGTTTACGCGGACCCAGTCTGATGCGATCTAATCGCAGGCTAGAGAATGAGGCAGACAGAGGTTGATTGATGTGGTGAAGTGACAGGCCGAGCATATACGTGCAACTGTGTGTGACATGAGAATATAAATGCATGCCTGTCCTCTATGCATTATTATTTTTTGAAGTATGAATGTCATACCTGCATGAGCACATGAGTTGGATAGGTTGAGTGACTTGACTGCCTGAGTGGACGGTTAACCTGACCTAGGGTTAGGTTTTTCTTACTGAGATGTGTATCTCACCCCTTTTGGGAAAATTTTACTTTACAGATCCTAGGCAGTAGCTATGTGGCCTATCAGGTTCGGGGATCGGCAGGAGATGACGGCGTATTATGATGAGTTCCCCGATAGGCATGGAAATATATACATAAGAAAATGTATAGTAGTTTTGGTAGATGAGGGTAAACCTGACTGGAAGCCTCATCGGTTTGAGGCTTGGTTTAGACAGGACGGGGATAGGAAGGTCGGGCCGCTGAAGCCCCATGAGGTTCCGGAGGGTGTCATACCTCCTTGGTGTCAGACGATAGCAGACCAGGAGTTTCTTAAGGGCTCAGTGGTTGGTTCGAGGAACGGCTCGGAACGGACGCCGACAGCTGAGTTTCCCGTGCCACCGCCAGAGGATGAGGTCATTGTGGTAGAGCTGTCCGAGAGAGATCCATCCGGGCTGGACCAGGAGGCGACTGTGGAGGGAGACCAGGCTGAGCAGTCGTAGGAAGTGACCATGGAAGACTCTGTGGAGGTTCCGTCAGAGACTTTCTCCTAGTACGAGCCGTCAGAGGAGAGCGAGGACACCGGAGATTCCAGTAGTTCTTCCTAGGCGACTCTGGATGATGACCTGACATTTTGACTGGCGACTTGACCCCCTTCCCTAGTGGATTTTGTGGACACCTTTTGACATATTTACCCGTCGCCTTGCTGTATAGCGGTCTGTAGTAGATGTGACCAGTTGATGTTGATGTATGACTTTATAATGCTATCCAGTCCTGCTTAGTCTTGGGATATATATATATTGTCCAGGGAGTTTTTGGAAAACGCTTCCGTGTGCTTAATGTAAATTATTTCATCTCTCGATCTTCCTTTATATATAAGTGGATCCTTGGGACCGTCGAGCGATTATTGCTGTTTTGCTTGCAGGGATGATTGCGTGTTCGCGATGAGGCGGGGGCGTGACATCCCCGCTATGTTTTGGTATCAAAGCAAGGTCAGCTTGATACGAAGTTGGTTAAGGATTGGAGTAATAAGGAGGACTAGGTAGGACAAGGACGGATAGCTAGACCTTAGGAAACTGGCCAGGGTGAGGCAGGAGATGCCTAGTTGTGACTTGACACCTATGGACGGTTTTTGATCTTGGTAAGGTTTTGACAGGGCATAGAGGATTGAGTTCTCTGCTTAGGATTGAAGGTCGTTTCTGGACCTTGACCGGCTTGATGCTTGAAAGTGGTTAGTTTTAGTGAATCACTAGAATGAATGGATTTGAGTAACGGCCATGAGCCATTGGTTGGGACATTTCTTGAATTGATGTTGATGTATGAAGTACTGTTGATGTGTAATTATTTGGTTAAGGAGTAGTTAGTAACCCTGGATTGGATGATTGAGTAAGTTGCTAACCTGTTACTGAACTTGTTATGGACCAGGTTCGTTATTAAGTGACAGAGATGAGTAACCCATCCAAAAGACCTGGAAGACCAAGAGGCGGAGCCTCTAGCTCGAGGCCGCCCGCAGCTGAAGATCCAAGAGTGGACGGTCTACTGAGGGCAATGGAATGACTTAGGGACATCATAGAGAGGCAGGCCCAAGATCGGGACTCTGCCATAGCCCAGGCAGTGGGAGCTGCCCTAGCAGCTGCGAATACCAACACTGGCAACGCTGGTGGAAGTGGAAGTCAGGGCGAGCCGAACCAGAGCAATGAAACGGTGAACCCTCAAGAGGAAATCATAGTGGCCAGGCAGATGGGCCAATTGGTAGAACAATTTATGAAGTTGAAGCCGACGCAGTTTGACGGGATTGGAGATCCCGAGCTAGCACCTAGATGGATAGAGAAGCTGGAAAAGGCTTTCGGGGTACTAAGATGTACTGATGAGGATAAGGTGTTGCTAGCCGTATATCAGCTAGAGGTTACGACAAATGACTGGTGGGCTGCCACCAAGGATGGAGTCTTCCCTGAAGGTACGACCCTAAACTGGAACACTTTTAAGAGGGCGTTCAATGACAAGTACTTTTCAGAAACGGCCAGGGAAAGGAAATAAATTGAGTTCCTACAGCTGCGACAGAACCAGCTATCGATAGATCAATATGAAGCTGAGTTCTCGAGGCTTTCGAGATATGCGCCTCAATTGGTGGAGGATCCTTTAGAGAAGGCACGAAGATTCAGGGATGGTTTAAGGCCCGAACTCCGCAGCCAGATGATAACCTTGAATTTGAGGACCTACAGGGAGATATACGAGCGAGGTCAGATGATTGAGCGAGACTTGAGGGAAAGAAACATCGCAACTGGATCGTGGTTCCTGTCATTTAGAGACCATCATCAAATGGGCAAGAGACCGATGGCAGGTAACAGATGTTTCGTGCCACCTACAAGGAGGAATATTGTGAAACCGCCAAACTCGGCGAACTGGAGTTGCAGGCTATGTGGTAGAAGGCATGGGAATGGATCATGCCCTATGAGGACATGAGCCTGTTTCAAGTGTGGTCAGCTGGGCCACCAAATGAGGACATGTCCAAACCAAGCACCAGCTAGTCGACCACAAGGACCGAGGCCGCAAGCAGGAGCGTCGACTGCAGCACCTCGGATAGAACCGAACAGATCACCAGCTCAGGGTAGAGTGTACGCTGTAGCACGCAACGAGGCAGAAGATGCACCCGGAGTGGTCACAGGTACGGTTTACTTGTGCAACCAGACTGCTTATGCATTATTTGACCCGGGTGCCACACATTCTTTTGTATCTGCACAGTTTGCTGAGTTAGTAGGCATGAGATTGGAACCATTAAGCATGGCATTGCATGTAGCCACCCCATTGAAGGATAATGTCTTGATTTCATTAGGGTGTGCGGAATGTGAGATTATGGTTGGAGGAAGTAAGGAGAGTATCGACCTAGCTGTATTGCCTATGTTTGATTTTGACGTGATTATAGGAATGGATTGGCTGAGTAGGCAAGGAGCGGTAGTAGACTGTGGCAATAAAACGATTCGATTTTACCCGAAAGCTTGCCCTAGTTATGAATTGGTAGGAAGCCGAGGAGGAGTCTCAATTCCCTTGGTTTCATCTTTGGAAGTAACTAAGTTGATATCTGAAGGATGTCGGGCATACTTAGTAGCCGTGATGGATACGACTGTCGAGGAACCTAAGTTAGAGAACATTCTTGTGGTACAAGAGTTTCCGGATGTGTTTCCTCAGGAACTGCCGGGATAGCCACCGGAGCGGGAAATAGAGTTTGTGATTGAATTAGCTCCTGGAACGGAGCCGATTTCGAAAGCACCGTATAGAATGTCCTTGTTAGAATTAAATGAGTTAAATGTGCGAATGCAAGAGTTGCTGGACAAAGGATTCATCTGACCAAGTGCTTCGCCGTGGGAGCACCGGTGCTGTTCGTAAAGAAGAAAGACGGATCCTTGCGACTATGCATTGATTACCGGCAACTGAATCAGGTGACAGTGAAGAATAAATATCCGCTGCCGAGGATTGACGATCTTTTTGATCAATTACAAGGAGCAGCAGTGTTCTCGAAGATTAACTTGAGGACGGGGTATCACTAGCTGAGGATCAAGAATGAAGACATACCAAAGACTGCATTCAGGACGAGGTATGGACATTACGAGTTTACGGTAATGCCATTCGGATTGACTAGCGCCCCAGCTGCATTTATGGATCTAATGCATCGAGTATTCAAGGAATTTCTGGACAGGTTCGTCATAGTTTTCATTGATGACATCTTAATCTACTCGAGGAGCGACGTAGAGCATGAAGAACATTTGAGAATCGTACTGAGGACCCTGAGGGAACATTCGATGTATGCGAAACTAAGTAAATGTGAATTTTGGCTAGACTGGGTAGCATTTCTGGGTCATATTGTGTCTGCTGAAGGGATTGCAATGGACCTTGCAAAGATAGAGGCTGTAACCAATTAGCCGAGGCCTACTACGGTCACGGAGGTCAGAAGCTTCTTGGGACTAGCAGGATATTATAGGCGATTCGTGGAAAAGTTCTCATCCATAGCCGTCCCGCTGACGCAGTTGACGAAGAAGGAAACGAAGTTCGAATGGACTGATAGGTGTGAACAGAGTTTTCAAGAGCTTAAACATAGATTGACGACCGCGCCAGTACTGACCATTCCGTCGGGACCGGGAGGATATGAGATCTACAGCGACGCTTCGCTGAAGGATTGGGTTGTGTATTGATGCAACACGACCGGGTAGTAGTTTATGCATCTAGGCAGTTGAGGCCGCACGAAATGAATTACCCGACCCACGACTTGGAGTTAGCGGCGAATGTGTTTGCCTTGAAGATTTGGAGGCATTACCTTTGTGGCGAGAAGTTTCAGATATTACAGACCACCAGAGTTTGAAGCATTTATTTTCCCAGAAAGAGTTGAACCTAAGGCAGCGCAGGTGGATGGAGCTGTTGAAAGATTATGATTGTGAGATATTATATCATCCTGGAAAAGCAAACAGAGTGGCAGATGCATTAAGTCGAAAGTTGAGTATTGCATGCCTGCTGGTGAGAAGTTGGTCGACGATAGAGGATCTGAGAGATTCTGAATTTTGATTGGAGGTTAATCAGCTATCTAGTTTGATAGAGACTTTGAGGGTGGAACCTGAGGTTCAAGAAGGGATTAAGGCATTACAGTCTACGGACTAGAGATTCAGAAAGTTATTGAAATGGAAGCGACGAAGAGGAAGCCAGAGTTCTAGGTGTTTGAGGATGAACTTTTGAGATTTCGAGGGCGATTATGTGTACCAAAGGATGAAGGGCTCCGAGAAAGAATTTTGTCAGAGGCTCATAGGAGCAATTACAGTGTCCACCCTAGAAGTACAAAGATGTACCAGAACTTAAGACAACATTATTGGTGGAACGGAATGAAGGTAGACGTGGCAAGATATATGGCTAAGTGTTTGACTTGCTAGCAAGTGAAAGCGTAGCGTTGTAAGCCTGGAGGATTGTTGCAGCCGCTGGAGATTTCGGAATGGAAGTGGGAACACATAACTATGGATTTTTGATGGGACTTCCGTGGAGCCAAAGAGGTCACGACTCAATCTGGGTAGTCATGGATCGATTGACCAAGTTTGCCCATTTCATTCCTGTACGAAAGGACTTCGCCATGGATAAGTATGCAGAACTGTACATGAGGCACATAGTCAGATTACACGGAGTGCCAGTGATGATCACCTCAGATAGGGATCCGAAGTTCACGGTAAATTTTTGGAAGAGTTTGCAAGGAATAATGGGGATGCGATTACAATTCAGTACGGCGTACCACCCATAGACTGATGGATAGTCAGAAAGGACCATCCAGACCCTCGAGGACATGTTGAGAGCGTGTGTCATAGATTTCAAAGGCGGATGGGAAGAGCAGTTACACCTGGTAGAGTTTGTGTACAACAATAGCTACCAACAGAGTATACAGATGGCACCGTTTGAGGCACTCTATGGTAGAGCATGCAGGACACCAATATGTTGGGATGAAGTAGGAGAAAGGAGTATCACAGGCCCCGAGTTAGTAGAGCAATCGGTGGAAGCAGTGAAAATCATTCGGGACAAGATGAGGACGGCGCAGAGTCGCCAGAAGAGCTATGTAGACAAGCGGCGCAAGCCTTTGGAGTTTCAGGTAGGCGATCATGTCTTCCTCAAGGTGTCGCTAATGAGAGGACTATCGTGATTCCGAAGGAAAGGGAAGCTGAGCCCAAGATACGTAGGCCCTTTTGAGATATTGGAGAGAATTGGAACCCTGACCTACCGGCTTGCGTTACCGCCAAGTCTATCCCAGGTACATAATGTATTCCATGTGTCGATGCTAAGAAAGTATGAGCCTGACCCGACACTTGTGCTGGACTATGAAGCCATAGAAATGGACGACAGAGTATCCTATATAGAGAAGCCGATAAGGATCGAGGACCGGAAGGTGCAGATCCTCAGGAATATGAAGATCCCGTTAGTCAAAGTAATATGGGAGCACCACGGAATGGAAGGAGCCACGTGGGATAATGAAGAAACGATGAGGCGACAGCACCCCCATTTATTTGAGTAGTCGAGTGTAACGTAAATTTCGAGGACGAAATTTTTGTAAGGGGGGAAGAGTTGTGATATTCTGATTTTCAATCAACTTCAGACTCTGTAATGAGAAGTTTATTTATATCAAGCGATGTATTTCAGTTGTATTCCGCTCAAATCTGATCAATTTGAGTAGCCTGACCAAAGGGAAAAGGCTAACGCAAGACGAGATACGTGGACCTAGGCGACTCGAATAAGAAATGACGCTTTGACCATAAGGATTGTCGAGGGGATATTTAGGACCGCAAAAAGGCCGATCAAAGAACGATTAAGGATTACCATGCGAGCGTCGTACGATTGGAGTGCGGGTGATGCCGCTTAATCATCGTACGATTTGCAAAATTATCCTAAATCGGACTTTGACGATCGAGACCACTGGGACTAGCGATAAGCCCTCGCAATTACATGACAACTAATGCCTCCATGAATTGACGAGCTCTAAACATGATGAGAATCACGGGGTCGATACGCGTATAGTCTGCAGAAGCCACCCGTCAGTTCAGAATAGGCTGGAATTACATCTGGTAGAAGGAACGATCAGAATTGATTCCTAAAAAGTTTGAAAAAGAAAAATCAAGAATTCCAACTTCAATTGGATTGGTCGTCGCCCTATCGAAGAAGTCAAAATCGAGAAAAAATGACGTTCCGAACGTCGGGGGTAAAATGGCCATAATGCCCCACAAGCTTAGGACTTTGTCTTTATAATTGAAGGAAGGGCAAAATGGACATTTCTCTCCTCCTTGGCTGCTGAAAATTGAAGGACAAAAGGATGGCCATTGGATCTTCTTGATTAGAGTAATATACAAGTGTCAAGCATCCAAGGGTGATAGATCAACTCACATTAAATGCCCACCTACCAATCACTTCAAATTAATCAAGTTTTTTGGGATAATAAGCTCTCTTTCTGCTCCCTCTCACTCTACCATTCGTCCATTTTTGCTCCCCCAAAGACCCGACCATGCTTCTTCTTCTTCTTCTCCAGTTTTTGTTTTCGCCGACCCCTCTGGACGTCGCCGTTCGGTCCGTACGATCGCCACCTCCGGCCGTCCCCTGCTTTCGGCCGACCACCCAGACGTAGCCCCACGTCTTGCTGATGTCCTCCAACTTGAATCAGGTCATTTGGAGATCTGAGGAATTCGGGGTAAGCATTCTCCCACGGGCGACGGAATCTGTTCCAGTTTGAGGTAGGTTCAGTTCTGAACCCTTTAGACAGCCGAAAACTTGGAATCCTTGGCTCAAGTTTTCTGGAGATCAAGTAGACATATAGATGGTTCTGTGGTAAAAATTTGGTATTTATTTGATAAGTTTTTGAGCATGAACCACCCTTGTACATTATGCCCAGAATCTGTCGGTATTCTGTGTTTGAGTGCTCTGGCGACTTCCGACGACTTTCTGGCAACCACGCGACTTGAAACTCATGGTGAGACTTCCAAACTCTTAGGTAGACATTATAAGAGGTAGAATGGTGTATATTTGATGGATTTGAGATAGATTAACCAAATGGAACTGGTTTAATGCCGGGCCAAACCGGTTCTGTGGAGGGCTGAATAGGCTGGGATTATGTTGTAATTTGGTGTGTATGATATGTTAAGATGATGAGGAGTATGTTATGAGTGATTTGGATGGATGAATTGAGGAATTAGACTTGAAATTTTGACAAATCAATTGGTTAAACTAGGTTGCGCGACAAGCCGGCTTTGGGACTTAGATTGGCCAAACCATAGGAGACTCAAGGAGGGGAAATTTGCGTTGTTAAGCGGAGGTAAAAAATTTTCTAAATCGAGGCTAGGGGAATTTGACTCGATTGGGTAAGTCGAGGGCCGAACGGAATGATTTATGAGAAAATCCTCGCATGTAATAGCTTGATGTGCCCTTGGAAGTTATAGAATGATTGTTTGACCTAACCTATGCTTGAATTGTCTGAGTGCCTGAGTACCATTTGAATTGAATTGCTTGCCATGAAATTTATTAAACATATTATCATGCGCATTGGCCATTGGTTATGAAATTTGATTTTTTTTTAGAAATCAAGTTAATTGATATGATGTGGCATGTGACATGATTGTGGCATTGCATGGCATGACCTTGAGGCGTGTGAGACGCGGGGCAGAGGTTGAGCCCTGATGCGATGAGGTCGCGGGGTGGATTATGAAAAGGTGGTGCCCTGATGTGACGGAGTCGCGGGGTTGAGATAGCTACAGTCCTGATGCGATATAATCATGGGACAGAGTACGAGCTCATAGACTCTGCCTGGAAATTGAATCGGGGCCTGATGCGTTTACGCGGGCTGAGCCTGATGCGATCTAATCGCGGGCTAGAGAATGAGGCAAGCAGAGGATGATTGATGTGGTGAAGTGACAGGCCGAGCATATACGTGCAACTGTGTGTGACATGAGAATATAAATGCATGCCTGCCCTCTATGCATTATTGTTTATTGAAGTATGAATGTCATACCTGCATGAGCACATGAGTTGGATAGATTGAGTGACTTGACTGCCTGAGTGGACGGTCAACCTGACCTGGGGTTAAGTTTTTCTTACTGAGATGTGTATCTCACCCATTTTGGGAAAATTTTACTTTACAGATCCTAGGCAGTAGCTATGTGGCCTATCAAGTTCGGGGACCCGCAAGAGATGACGGCGTATTACGATGAGTTCCCTGATAGGCATGGAAATATATACATAAGGAAATGTACAGTAGTTTGGGTAGATGAGGGCAAACCTGACTGGAAGCCTCATCGGTTTGAGGCTTGGTTTAGACAGGACGAGGATAGGAACGTCGGGCTGCTGAAGCCTTATGAGGTTCCGGAGGGTGTCATACGATAGCAGACCAGGAGTTTCCCGAGGGCTCAGTGGTTGGTTCGAGGAACGGCCCGGAGCGGACGCCGACAGCTGAGTTTCCTATGCCACCGCCAGAGGATGAGGTCATCGTGGTAGAGCCGTCCGAGAGAGACCCATCAGAGCCGGACCAGGAGGCGACTGTGGAGGGAGACCAGGCTGAGCAGTCGTAGGAAGCGACCATGGAAGACTCTGTGGAGGTTCCGTCAGAGACTTTCTCCGAGTACGAGCCGTCAGAGGAGAGCGAGGACACCGGAGATTCTAGTAGTTCTTCCTAGGCGACTCCGGATGATGACCTGACTTTTTGACTGGCGACCTGACCCCCTTCCTAGTGGATTTTATGGACACCTTTTGACATATTTACCCGTCGCCTTGCTGTATAGCGGTCTGTAGTAGATGTGACCAGTTGATGTTGATGTATGACTTTATGATGCTATCCAGTTCTGCTTAGTCTTGGTATATATATATATATATTGTCCGGGGAGTTTTTGGGAAACTCTTCCGTGCGCTTAATATAAATCATTTCATCTCTCGATCTTTCTTTACATATAAGTGGATCCTTGGGACCGTCGAGAGATTATTGCTGTTTTGCTTGCAGGGATGATTGTGTGCTCGCGATAAGGCGCGGGGCGTGACAAAACTTCTAAGGTTTTCTCACAAAACCCTCAATTTAAAAGAAGGCAGTTTCAAACTCATTTTCTTCGTCGAACCTTATTCGACCTCAATCTGGTGATCCATCTCACAAGCTAATTGAACTCTTGTGGTTCTTTCCACACATTCGCTTTAGAATAAAGTGACTCAGAGTCACCTTTCTTATGACTCCCATTACTTAACCCATCAACACTAGCATCAGTCGTCTCAGCGACATGGATACAATGGCAGTGCCTTCTAGAGTCTGTCTACCCATCCACTTTTCTCATTTCCGTTTAAAGTTCTCACGACCCCTTATCACACTTGGGTCTCGCACGATTAACAAATTGAGCCATATTCTCTTATAGTACTCATACTCCAGTTGCTCATCTTCACTTAATTCTCATGAGCCATCTCAATTCTTGGATCTTCCCATACCTTACATATTCGAGCCAAGTGCTCCTCTAGCGACCGTACCTTGATCGTTCAACTTTATTAGGTTCTCATGTCACTTGAACTACTATGATTACCTTCATGAATCAAAGACTTAAGTCCTCTACTCAAGTCTAGCAGTTTCAGGTTGCTCATCTCATCATTCATTAATATAAATCATCTAGTGGTTCCCAAACAACTCCAAACTAGTTGTCCATTACCCAATGATTCCAGATCTTCTTCAGTCAATGACTATTCAATAGACCAGCCTCAATAAGACAACTTTTCCATCATCAACCAATTACTAGGCAAGCCTCAACTAGGCCAAAACTCAACTAGGTCAACACCTAGTAAGTACTCAAGGCAGCAATTCAATGAGTCAATCGCTCATGCTTTAAGTCTAGAGGCATATGCCACTCTGCCACAAACACAACAGGTTATCTCATTCTCAACAAGCATCAGTTCAACAAGGTATAAACTCCCCACACGCCACCTAATCTCTCAGTTATACCTTGGCCATAACAATCACACGATGCTAATCATAAAACACCCTAATAGGCCCATCATAAACATCACTTTCCCTTTTAAATGGCATCTACGGCCAAGCATGAAGATCTTAATCATGCCACTCATAGGCGTCATCTCACATGTCATGCCACTTTCAAACATTCACTTCAAGAATCAATCCCGCACCATACATCTCTTAACCACAATTGGATTCAACCTGATACCTAGACTTTCCCATTCAAGTTATAACTTGGGTCATTCCTACATCTTGCCATCTTAGAAGCCTGCCAAGAGCCGCTCCTTGTTCTAACCTCTCTGTCTCGGCGATCACTTCCCGCCCTCATCAGTCCTAGCCATTACAGGTTGTCCCAAGTCATACATCTATAGAGAAAGCCCCGTTCCACACGTCCCATACCATGCTTCATGACAGTTTATAGGTATCCCATCAACTTGTCCTATACCAAGCAACGGTTTATTAAGTCCAACAATGATAAGTTTATGTATGCACTCTTATCAGCTTTCATTTCAAAGTCACAAACACATGCACAACATGTTCGTTCTCACCATTTGTCAAACCACAATCGTTTCCACATCAAGCCTCAATTATAGAAAACCTCTTGTTCCACCAATGGCCATTACATCTCACAGATCACTGGCCTAAGTTCAACCATATACCTCAAGTTAAGTCGCTAGTCAAATCAAATCCTTATGCATTCGACCACAACTGGTCTTGAATCCAAATATTCCTTATCCTCTCCCTTGTATGCATCTCATCACATATCATCCAAGGTTGTCAATAGTAATCGATAACTAAACCATTAAGATACAACACAATTCAAGCTTGAATCCACTAATGCCAGTCGTCCATATTGCACAAATTGGGTCAACGACAAGTCACGATCACAACTGTATAATCCAATAGACCCCTCATTCAAAAACTATTCTCCAACAACCTCAAATGCAGGTTTTTCGAAGACTTTTTGAAAAAGTACTGTAGCAAGTTACCGTAGCAAAGTATTGTAGCAAGTACTGTTCATCACTGTAGCAGTGACACTGTAGCAGTACCGTTCATTCGAAGACTATTTTTAATTTTTTCCACGAATTTGCGTGTCTGACGTCTGTTCAGTCTGTATGCCTATAAAAGGCCCCAAAATGTGTTGTAATGGGGGAGAATGAGCCATATATGAAATATCAGTGTGTTTCCTATAAACCGTGAGTTTCTAAGTTTCCTTTCTTCTTCTTTCCTAAAAGCATGGTTATCCGGGTACCAGAATCCTCTTCTTGATTCTGTAGTACGATTGGTTTGGTCCAATATGCTCTTCACTTGCCACTACGTGGAACCTGTGAATCACAAATATCTGGTACCTTAAGGGTTGAGCTTCAAGAATGAACTTGAGTAAGCAAAAAGGCAGTCCTCTGTTAAGGCCGTGAGCGTCGTGTTTGTGGGGATAGCATACCTGCTCATCTCGCTCAGATGTCCTTGCAGAATATGTAGATAAGCAGGATGCTGGGGTGAAATGAAATTGTCCTAACATTTTGAAATGGGGCAAGAGTTGCTGCATTAACTATAGGGACTTTCCGTTTATGTTTGCCTTCTGGACATGTTTTAGTTTTAAATAATTATTTGCATTATGAGAATGATGTTCAGAACATCATCTCTATACCTAATTTGGGTAAAGAGAATTATGAATTTTCTTTTGTCGGATGTATGTTGTATTTATTATAATAAAACGTGTGTTGGTTCTGGATTTTTAACTAATAATCTCTATACCATTACAATGTTCAGTAATGTGATTACCAATGCCAATAAGCGACATAGTTATGATGTAAATGCCATAACTAATAAACGCCCTAAAGTTAGTCCGAATCCAAAGTATGTTTGGCATCTTTGATTAGGTCATTTTGAAAAAGATAGGATTAACAAGTTGAGTAATGATGGATATATTAATCCAATTGATTTTGAATCATACTCGACTTGTGATGCATGTCTTCTAGGAAAAATGACTAAAGCGTTCTTTATAGGATGTGGTGCGTGAGCTGCTGACGTATTGGGATTGATACATACAGATGTATGTGGACCAATTAATGAAACTAGTAAGGGTGGTTATTCTTACTTCATTACCTTTACCAACAATCATTCGCAGTATGGCTATTTGTACTTAATAAAGTATAAATCTGAATACTTTAAAAAGTTCAAGGAATTCGGGTCTGAAGTTGAGAAGCAAATAGGAAAAAGTATTAAGGCTCTTAATCTGATCGAGGAGGTGAGTACTTTAGTACTGAATTCTTGGATTATTTTAAAGATATTGACATTTTATCACAATTGACACCTCCTGTAACTCCGTAACATAACGGTGTATCTGAAAGAAGAAATCACACTTTATTAGATATGGTGCAATCTATGATGAGTTATACCAATTTGCCTGTATCCCTTTAAGGACATGCCCTTGAAACAGCTACATATTTACTGAACAGAGTGCCTTCCAAATCTGTTCCAACTATGCCTTACGAGATATGACATATTAGAAAATCAAGTCTTAATCATATCAAAATTTGGGGTTATCCAGCTTTCGTCAAGACGCTGAGAACAGAAAAATTGGAGGCTAGATCTGAACAAGGTCGCTTCATTGGATATCCAAAAGTGACTCTTGGATATTATTTTTATTTTCACTCTGACCAAAGAGTTTCGGTCAGTAGGCATGCTTCTTTTCTGGAGAATCAGTTTGTCTAGGAAGGTGGTGCTGGGCGAAAAATAGTCTTGCAAGAAGAAAATAATGAAGTACCAAGTAACCAAGTTCAGACACAGATATCTGATTCAGTGGGAGCCGCTGATACACAACCTCTTAGGAGGAGTGCGAGAACGTCTCGTCTGCCTATTCGCTATAGAGACTCGATTGAAGATATTGAGCCACTATTCATTGTGAATGATAGTGATCAACTGAGCGATCTTAGCACCTATGAGGAGGCGATGTCAGATATCGATTACGTTGATGGTCAGATTGGAACTTACAAAGTATGGTTGGTGGCGAAAGGATATCGTCAAAAAGAAGGGATCAATTACGACAAAACTTTCTCACTTGTAGTCATGCTAAAATCTATTCGGATTATGTTGGCTATAGCTGCGCACCTTGATTATGAGATATTCCAAATGGATGTCAAAATGGCTTTTCTAAATGATTTCCTTGAGGAAGACATTTATATGGAACAACCATAGGGTTTTAAATCTAGTGGTGAAAGTCAGAAGGTGTGTAGGCTTAAGAGATCTATTTATGGACTCAAACAAGCCTCCAGAACTTGGAGCATCCATTTCTTTGAGGTAGTCAAATCATTTAGCTTCATCAAGAATTCAAATGAACCTTGTGTATACAAGAAGGTCGGTGGGAGAGTAATCGCGCTTCTAGTTTTCTATGTCGATGATATACTTTTGATCGGAAATGATACACCAATGATATCATCGATCAAACTGTTTTTGTCACAGAAATTCTCCATGAAAGATTTAGGAGAGGCAACCTATATTTTAGATATCAAGATCTTTAGAGATAGATCAAGACGATTTATTGGCCTCTCACTGTGTACGTACATAGATAAAGTGTTAACATGGTTTAGCATGCAATTTTCCAAAAGAGTATAATTGCCTTTTAGCTATGAAATTCGTCTTTCCAAGGAGATATGTCCCAACACACCTGAAGAAAGAGAGTGAATGAGAAAGATACCTTACGCATCCGCTATTAGATGCATAATTTATGCTATGTTATGAACGCGACCTGATATTGCGCATGCTGTGAGCATCACTAGCAGATATCAGTCTGATCCAGGGAAGAGCACTGGATAGCAGTCAAGAATATCCTTAAGTACTTGCGAAGGACTAAGGATTTATTCTTGATATACAGAGAAGGAGAGTTTAAAGTTGAAGCTTATATTGATTCTGATTTTCAGTCAGATCCGAATGACTATAAGTCTATATCTGGATTTGTCTTTAACTCAATGGTGGTGCAATTAGTTGGAAGAGTTCCAAACAAAGCACAACTGCTGATTTCACCACTAAGGAAGAGTATGTAGTCACTTCTGAAGCGGCAAAGGAAGCAGCTTGGATGAAGAAATTAGTTTCTGAACTAGGAATAGTTCCTTCCATTGAGTAGCCACTTACTTTATTTTGTGACAACAATGGGGTAATAGCTCAAGCTAAGGAACCAAGGTCTCATCAAAAGTCCAAGCACATTGAGAGACGCTTCCATCTCAACATAGAAATAGTTGGGAGAGGTGATATAGCCTTGTAGAAAATTGCCTCAGTAGAAAATGTGGTAGATCCATTTACTAAGGCGTTACCTCAGTCTTCTTTTGAAAGACACTTTGACAAAATGGGTTTAAATTACTAGACCAATTGGCTTTAGTGCAAGTGGGAGATTGTTGGAGATATGTCCTAAAGCAACCATGTAATAGTTACATGTTAGGGATTTCGGTTGTACTTTTGATTTCTTATTTAATTAATGGTAAAGACGTATTTATTCATTTGTCTAATTGCCTACTTATATGAATAAATTTTATAAGATCAGTTTTGACTGGACCTATTCTTGAGACTTTAAGAATATATGTGACAGGTTCACAGTTATACTGAATCTTTAAACAGTTCCCGATTGATCATTGAATGGATATCAATAATCCTGTTGAGATCGATATGTTCTTAACTTTGCAATTAAGTATTGGATACTCAATGGAATGATGAGTCACAAGTCATTGAGTATTGTGATGCCCGAGTTAGAACACAGATGATTGTACTAGACAAGTTCACTGAACGTGACGCGTAATGAACGATTAGTGACATGGAAGCTTTTAGCGCGGTCAATGTCTAATTGTTCTTGCTTTGGTCATGTGTAAATAATCCTTAGACCTGAGGCACAACGTTAACTTGTGTGTTGGATGGCTATGGTTCACGAGAACACATATTGACGATTCGTCGATCCATCTCTGTACTTAATGGTCATAGTTCATTCACATACGAAGTCACACGTGTACGCAAAATGTAATTTATCTCTTTGCTATATGCAAGGCATGATATCCTATGCGATTTAATTATGACAATGCATTGAAATCCTTGGCCGGGGTTATAACCGAGAATAAAATGTTTATGTCTCGTGTAAATATATGTCGATTGAATTTGTGCATATGATTGAATTGGTGACTTGACAAATATTCCATGGTCTTTGTTCGATCGGGATATAGTAAGATAGAGGAATTGAATTACAATATAGCAAAAGCAGACAGGTTCATTATGTTCTTGAAGAATTCACACTGTCTGGATAACCATGACATATTGCTAGATGTCACTCACGGCTTGTAGGACGTAGAGGTTAATTAGGACAATTAATTCTCTTGGAAGTACTAATGTGTTAGTGCATGTCTTATTGCTAGCTTAGTGATAAACCTAGGGACGTTACACACCTTAACCAATATATGACGACGATGAACGTAAAGACAATATTGCAAATATGTTTGCAATAACGAAATTAGATTAAATGAGATTTAATTTAATTTTTTTTTATTTTTGGTCGTAGACACAAGTGTATATGATTCACATGTACAGATTAAATCGACACAAAATTGTTGTGTCGATTTGCACATATATTATTTATTATTGTGTGTTAATTTAGGCATTCGTGGGCGAGTGAGAGATGTTGGAAATGTACGTCCATTAAGAGCCAAATTGATTATTTTCCATAATTACGATAATTAATTGGTGGGCTAAATTGCTGATTGTATGGCAACATAGTTCTTGGATTGGATCCCAAAATTATGTGTGTATATGTTTGTTTAATGTATAATCAAAGGATAAGATCCTTGGATTAAGTGTGTACATTTTGTGAGCAGAAAATTTCAAATCTATATCTCTCTCATTTTGCTTTCTCCCATGGTGACAAAAAATTCGAGAATGAGTGCGGAGTATTGCATCCTCGATATTGCTAGCACAATTGAGTGGTGATTCCTGCGAGTTTGTTCTTCCGTTCGTCGTTATGATTGGTGGTGTGTTTGACTAGAAGCTCGACATTTGTGGGGCTCGGATAGAAGAAAATCTGAACCAATTTATTTTCAAGAGCGCTACGAGAGGTAATCTTTTAACTCTATTCATTTATTATGATCTTCGATTGAAACGCGTGAGCTACGCCTCTGGAGATACATATATGAACATTTATTTATATCCGCTGCGTTTATATATTTTTATTTTGCTCGTACGTGTTACATGAATCCCAACATGACTACCACAACCATGACGGGGTCGAAGGTGGTGGTTGAGATAGGGAACAACACGAAGCTGAAGAAGACTAAAATAAAGGCTCTATCCAACTTGGTCCCTTTGTTGGTAGGAAGGTTGAGAAACTATCTAGAAGGAAGGAGAGGGAGACCCGCCCACAGTTACTCTTGGCATCTATTGCTATCTCGGCGAGACTAGTGTCTAGAAACTCAGCTAAGTGGCTAAGTGGTTCAAACCCTACAGGAGGTTGAACTAAGCAAGGAACAAACTCGACTCCAATGACTGCGCAATACTCTTCCAATGTTAGAGTGATCCCTAACCCCCATACAGAATGTGGTAGTGGTAGGATTCCAATATAGTGTTATGGGTTGGATGAAAGTAGGAAGGCACTCAATCTTCAACAAGTCCTATAGATATCCCAATTGCAGTCTAGCGTACGTTTGATAGGCATTACCCATGTTATCCCACAAGGCTAGGAGCTCAACTTGGGGAACTTTGAATACTTGAATGTTATTTTTCCCCATCAAGTTTAGAATATACAAATGACTTTGAAAAATCAATTGCCATGGGTTACTTTTAAATGCGAAGATGCAAATGCCATGAAATATGCATGACCCGATTCAATTACGTGTTCCAGTCAATGAAATAGAAATTAGACTCTCATTTGGCCTAAAGGTCCAATATGAGGTCTAATTTAGATTTCAAGTAAGCGAAGTATGCAATTGGTCGGGATCATCCCAGCGATTGAAAGGAATAACGATGTCACATTCTATTGATCAAAATATCGGATTGAACAATGAAGAGAAAATACAACGAAACAATTCCTACTACATAGAAATATATCAAGGTAAGATAGAGTGATAGGAGTAAATCCCAAGGAGAGAAATCCTATACACTTATTCTAAATCAAGAAAGCTATAAAGGACCAATGATGTCACGGCCCGCACTTCGGGCACAAGCGCGCGACTACCTGAAGGCACAAACTATCTCTCGAGGTCCCAAGATTCACATATAAGTCGAGAGATGTATCACAGAACAAACATGTGGAAGCGACGGCATAAAAACTCCTCAGTACAAATATAAAATGGGACCTGGATAGCGAGAACACTAATAATACATAATATCTGAATATCCATACAAGGAACAACAAACCAACTACACTGGTTAATAGGGTGGCATGGCCAGCACAAAATGCAGTCATAAGTCTCGCAAAAAGGGATAGACCTCGAGAACACCATCAAAATATCAGACTAGTAAAATAGGAGCTCCTAAGTCGAGCTGCTGGAGTCATCAGTCTCCTCTACCTCCTCAGTAGGCTCATACTCCGAGAAAGTCTCAGAGCAAATCTCCACCTATCCTTGAGTGTCTCGTCCGAGGATGGCTCCACCAGGTCATCCTCGGTAGCCTCGACCACTATGATCTCCTTAGTGTCCTCCAGGCTCGGAGTCCTCTCAGGACCATTCCTTGAGCCGGCGACCGACCCCTCAGCCTCTACTAAATCCCGGGTGGGATGACACCAGCTAGAGATCACTCCCTAGGGCACCCTGATGGGCCTCAGTGGTCCCATGGAAATGTCCCCTACCTTTCCAAACCATGCCTCATACCTACGAGGCTTCCAGCTACTGCCACCCTCATCTACTCAAACAACTGTACATTTCCTAACAAAAGTGGTCCCCTGTCCGTCAGGAAACTTATCAAAATAGACTGACATCTCTTTGGGATCGCCAAACCTGATGGGCCACATCCTCAGGGCCTAGGATCTGTAAAGAAGGGGGTCTCACAATGGGGTGAGATATACATCTCAGTCAGGTGGGTCCTAACCCTAGGTTGGGCTGACAGTCCACTCAGGCAAAAGCAAACGCAAATAATTCATACAAAATCGCATGAGGCATTCCACTATCAAAAAGCAACACACAGATGTCAAGCATTCAATCAAGGCATCTTATCACATCATTAAACTCAAGCATGCATTTCAAACCAGATTGCACCATTTGCCCTTTTCTAGCCTCCTACTTTCATGCCCGCGTTTAGAACACCTCAGGCTCGGCTAGCGTAAACGCATCAGACCATCTCATTGATAAACTCGCATAAATGCATCAGGTTTTCAATGTTACTTCAGGCCTGTGTTGACACATCACAACTCTATCCCGCGTTCCAACGCACAAGCACTATGGCCTTCTCAACCCCGCGTCTCATACCCCTTAGGGTGCCACTCAATTCAAATCCCGCGCCTCAGCGCCTCAGGGCATTCGGCGCCACAACTCCGCGTCTCATACGTCTCAGGGTGTCACAACTCCTTAGATAAGCCATAAGTTCATTTAATGTATATCACACACAATCAAGTGTCACTCATGCACGAATAACACACTTATGGCATACGAAGCAATCAAGTTCAACACACAAAAGCGACAAATCACTCAAGGCACAAGCATGATCAAGCATTTGTGTCGTCTCTATATCCTCCTAGGACGTACAATGAACAATCACTTTAAAATCTTCCAAGGATTAAGTAAACTTGCACTCGACTCACCAATTGAGTCCAATCCTCCTATCAAAGGTTTAGAATCCTCTTACCTCAGGCTTAATGCAATACAATTCTTCTCCCAAGCACCTCAAGAGTTCGGTCCAAATAGTTCAAGGACAACTCAACTGCGCAATCTAATGAAATTCATCCAATCGTCAATTTTTCTTGCTCAATTCGCCAATCCATGGGACATAAACCTTATTGACATGTTCATCAACATCCTAGCATGTCTCAATGATGAATTTGAGACTCAATTCCAACACCAATGGCCCCCAACAGAACCGGCATGCACAGAACCGAACCGGGCATTTTCAGTTCTGTGCATACCCCAACCTAACAACCCTTAAACTACCTCAAATCCTCAATTTAATCACTAATCCACTTGCTAACATGTAGTTCTAAGGGTTGGGGAGTCTCATCGAAGATTTGGAGCCAAGGCGATGTCAAAAAGTCCTTGAACGGCGCCAGTCTTCCCAAGTCTTCCATCGGTCAGTTCTGGCCCTTCAAGTACAAGACCCATTTGGGGTCAAAACTCCATCAAATTAACCTAAACCTTTTACCACAGCTCAATCTTTGTGTCCTCTAGAATTTCACAAAATTTGGTTGAAAAACTCTAAGATTTCGGGGTCCTAAGAGGCCTAAAGCGTGGCTTACCTCTGGTTGCCATGATTTCCGTCGACTTTCGGGGGATCAACTGGCTGGAGCTCCTCACTAAGCCAAATGACTTGCTTCCACTTCGAGAACATCAGCAAGAGGTTAAGGAAGGAGTGGGTGGTCGGCTCGGTGGCTGGGAGTCGCCGAATATGGTGGCCGACGATGGCGAACGGGAGAATAGAATCCGGTCGAGCGGTGAGCGGTTTGCAGGTGTGAAGAAGAAGAAGAAGAAGAAGAAGAAGAAGAAGAAGAAGAAGAAGAAGAAGAAAATGGTAGAGAGGAATGAGGGTGTTCGGCCATGTGATTGAGAGAATGAGACCAATTTCAAGAGTCAAGGTGAGTTGAATGGTAGGTTAAAAGTGAACCTATCAACTCAAGGCTTAATCTCTTGACACTTGTCCAATGTGTCAATCAAAGCTCATCCAATGGCCATAGTTTCTTCAAATTTTCGGTAGCTATTGGGTGTGGTTTGTGACCAAAATGCCCTTGTCCAATCATCAAAGCAAGGCTAAGGCTTGAGGGCCAAAATGATAATTTTACCCCCGACGTCCGGAACGTCGTTTTTTTGATTCCAAATTTCTTCGATAAGGCGACAGCCGATCCAATTGTAGTGTTGGAATTCTTGATTCTCCAATCTCAAATTTCAAGACTCGTTTCTGATTCAACTCTGTATCAGATGTGGTTCCAGCTTATCCCGAACTGACGGACGGCTTTTGAGGACGTTACGCGTATCAACCCTCCGATTCATATCACAATTAGGGCTCGTCAATTCATGGCGACTTTGGTTGTCATGTAATTTTGAGGGTCTATCACTAGTTTTGATGGTCTCAATCGTCACTATTCGATTTAGGAAAATTTTACAAATTATATATTGGTTAAGCGGCATCACCCGCGCTCCAATCATATAACGCTAGCAATACATTTCTTAATCGTTTTTAGATCGGCCTTTTTATGGCTCTAAATGTGCCCTCGACAATACTTATGGTCAAAGTGCCATTTCCTGTTCGAGTTCCCTAGGTCCACGTACCTTGTCTCATGTTAGCCTTTCCCCTTTGGTCAGTCAACTCAAATTGATCAGATTCGAGCGAGATATGACTGAAATACATCGCTAGATACATTTCTCATTAATGAGTTTGAAAATGACAGGAAAATCAGAAAGTCACAACTCTTCTCCCTTACAAAAATTTCGTCCCCAAAATTTACATCAAACTTAGCTACTTAAACAAATGGGGGTGTTGACGTCTCATCGTCTCCTCGTTTTCCCACGTAGCGCCTTCGGTTTCATGGTGCTCCCACACAACTTTGACCAATGGAATCGTTTTATTCCTCAAAATTTGCTCCTTCCGATTTTCGATCCTGATCGGTTTCTCTACGTAGGATACCCTGTCGTCCACTTCTATAACCTCGTAGTCCAGCACATGTTTCAGGTCTGGTTCGTACTTCCGCAACATTGACACGTAGAAGACATTATGTACTTGGGATAGATTAGGCGGTAAAGCAAGCCTGTAGGCTAAGGTCCCAATCCGCTCCAGAATCTCAAATGGACCTCTGTACCTTGGGCTCAGTTTTCCTTTCTTTCCAAACCGAGATAATCCTCTCATTGGCGTCACCTTAAGGAAAACATGATTGCCTACTTGAAATTCCAAAGGCTTTCGCCATTTATTTGCATAACTCTTCTGGCGACTCTATGCCGTCTTCAGTCTATCTCGAGTTATCTTTACCACTTCCACCGATTGCTCTACTAACTCTGGGCTTGTGATAGTTCTTTCTCCAATCTCGTCCCAGCAAATCAGTGTTCTACAAGCTCTTCCATAAAGCGCCTCAAACGGTGCAATTCCAATGCTCTGCTGGTAGCTATTATTATACGCGAATTCTACCAATTGCAATTGATCTTCCTATCCACCTTTGAAGTCTATTTATTATGCATGCTCGTAACATATCTTCGAGCGTCTGAATCGTCCTTTCCGATTGTCCGTCCGTTTGTGGATGGTACGCCGTGCTAAATTGCAGTCGAGTTCCCATGGCGTCTTGAAGACTTTTCCAAAAGTTCGCTGTGACTTTAGGATCTCTATCTTAGGTAATGGTCACGGGTACTCCATGCAGTCTTACTAACTGCCTCATGCACAACTCGACGTATCTATCCATTACGAAATCCTTTTGCACATTGATGAAGTGTGCGAACTTAGTCAATCTGTCCACGATTACCCATATAAAGTCGTGACCTCTCTGGCTCCTTGGGAGTCCCATCACAAAATCCATCATTATGTGCTCCCATTTTCATTCCAGAATTTCCAGTGATTGTAATAATACACCAGGCTTACAGTGCTGCGCCTTCACCTGCTAGTATGTCAAGCACTTTGCCATATACTTTGCTACATCCACCTTCATCCCGTTCCACCAGTAGTGTTGACGCAGGTTCTGATACATCTTCGTACTTCTTGGGTGGATACTATAATTTGCTCCTATGAGCCTCCGATAAAATCCTTTCCCTGAGTTCTTCGTTCTTTAGTACGCATAGACGTCCTTGGAATTTCAAGATCCCGTCCTCTGACACCTGAAACTTTGGTTTCCTCTTTGTCGCATCCATATCCAGGATTTTCTGAATTTTTGGGTCCGTAGACTGCAAGGTCTTTATCCCTTCCTGGACCTCAGGTTCTACCCTCAATGCAGCCATCAAACTGGACAGTTGACAGACTTCTACTCTAAACTCAGAATCTCTCAAATCCTCGATCATCGACCATCCTTTTACTAATAGACAAGCGATGCTCAATTTCCGGCTAAGTGCATCTGCGACTTTGTTTGCCTTCCCAGGGTGATACAATATATCACAGTCATAATATTTAAGCAGCTTCATCCACAGACGCTGCCTCATATTCAGTTCATTTTGGGAAAACAGATACTTCAGGCTCGGTGATCAACGTAAATCTGAAACTTTTCGCCACACAGATAATGTCTTCAAATTTTTAGAGCAAAGATGATCGCTGCCAATTCCACATCATGTGTCAGGTAGTTCATCTTGTGTGGTCTCAGCTGTCGGGACGCGTAGGCTACTACTCTTCCATGCTACATCAACACACAACCTAGTCCTTTTAGCGAAGCATCGCTATATATCTCATAGCCTCCCGGTCTTGATGGAATCGTTTGACGCTTGAGCTCTTGGAAACTCCTTTCGCATTTATCCGTCCATTCAAACCTCGTTTCTTTCTTTGTCAACCTCGTCAATGGAATGGCTATGGATGAAAACTTCTCCACAAAACGTCTATAATATCTTGTCAATCCTAAGAAACTTCGGACTTCTGTGACCGTAGTAGGCCTAGACCAATTCGTTACAGCTTCGATCTTCGCAGGATTCACCACAATCCCTTCTCCAGATACCACATGACCAAGAAATGCCACCTTGTTCAGCCAGAACTCGCATTTGCTAAGCTTAGCGTAGAGCGAGTGTTCCCTCAGGGTCTGCAAAACAATCCTCGGGTGTTCTTCATGTTCCTCATTGTTCCTTGAGTAAATTAAGATATCGTCGATAAAGACTATGACGAATCTATTCAAGAATTCTTTAAACACCTGATGCATCAAATCCATAAATGCGACTGGAGCATTGGTCAATCCAAAAGGCATCATTGTGAATTCATAATGACCATACCTTGTCCTAAAAGCAGTCTTAGGTATGTCTTCCTTCTTAATTCTCAATTGGTGATTCTCGGTTCTCAGATCAATCTTAAAGAATATCGTAGCTCCTTGCAACTGATCGAATAGATCATCGATTCTTGGCAGTGGATACTTATTCTTCATCGTCACCTGGTTCACCTGTCTATAGTCGATGCATAGACGCAAGGATACATCCTTTATCCGACCGGTGAAGCACTCAGTTGGATAAATCCTTTATCCAGTAGTTCTTGCGTCTGTACCTTTAACTCCTTCAATTCTGGTAGAAACATTTTATAGGGTACCTTCGAGATCGGCTCCGTTCCGGGAGTTAACTCTATCACAAATTCTATCGCTCGCTCTGGTGGTAACCTTGACAACTCTTGGGGAAATATGTTGGGAAACTCATGCACTACCGAAATACTTTCTAGTTTAGGCTCCTTGGCAGTCGCATCGAAAATTGCAACCAAGTACGCCTGACATCCTTCAGTCATCAATTTCGTCGCTTCAAGAGACGAGACTAAATAAATCGAGGTTCCTCCTCGACTTCCCACAAATGCAAAACTAGGGCGGCCTTCTGGATAGAAACAGATTATACTACGATCACAATCTACTACGACCCCCTGTTTACCCAACCAGTCCATTCCTATGATCGCATCGAAGTTATACATGGGCAATACAGCTAAATCAATACTCTCTTTACTACCTCCAACTATGATTTTACAATCAGCATAGCCTAACGAAACCAGCACATTATCTTTCAACAGGGTGGCCCCCTGCAGAATCACACTCAATTGTTCTAACTTCATACTAACCAAATCAGCAAATCGTACAGACACAAATGAGTGTGTTACACCAGGATCAAACAAAGCATATGTAGCTTGGTTACACAAATAAACCGTACTTGTGACCACGTCTGGCGTTTCTTACGCCTCTTTGCAAGCTACTGCATAAACTCTTCCTTGAGTTGAGGGTCGATTCTGATCAACTTGGGGAGTGGCAGTGGATGGTCCAGCCTGCGGTCGTTGCCCTTGGGGTCGATTCGCTAGAGTTTGGTTCGGGCATGTCCTCATCTGATGGCCCATTTGACCACACCTAAAGCAGGCTCTAGTCCTTGCCAAGCATGGTCCATTACCATGCCTCCTGCCATAGAGGCGACAGCTCCAATTCATGGGGTTTGGCGACTTCCCTATGTTCTTCCTCACGGGAGGGAAAAAATGCCTATTACCAGTCATTGGTCTCTTGCCCATTTGGCGGTTGTCTCAGAATGAAGTAAACCGAGATCCAGATGCAGCTTTCCTCTCCTTTAAATCCCTCTTGATCATCTGGCCCCACTCATAAATTTCTTTATAGGTTCTCAGATATAGGGCTATCATCTGACTGCGAAGCTCAGGCCTCAATCCGTCCCAAAATCTCCGCGCCTTCTCTTGGGGATCCTCTACTGATCGAGGTGCGTACCTCGATAAGCTGGAGAACTCAGCCTCATATTGGTCCACTATCAGCTGATTCTGACGCAGCTATAAGAATTCCACCCTTTTCCTTTCCCTAGCCGTCTCCAAATAGTATTTGTCATTGAATGCCGTGGTGAAGGCATTCCAGGTCAAGGCCGTCCCTTCTGGAAAAACTCCATTCTTGGTGGCAGCCCACCAATCATTTGCGGTACCTTCCAGCTGGTACACCGCCAACAACACTTTCTCTTTGTTTGTGCACCTCAGGACTCCAAAGGCTTTCTCTAGTTTCTCGATTAATCTGGGTGCTAGTTCGAGGTCTCCAGCCTCGTCGAACTGAGTTGGCTTCAGTTTGACGAATTGCTCCACTAGTTGGCCATCTGTTTGGCCACGACAATTTCTTCCTAGGCATTCACTATCTCATTGCCCTGGTCGTGATCACCATTGTTTCCGTTGCATCTGTTGTTGCTGTTGTTGGTGTTGACGGGAGCTATTGCGGCTCCTACTGCTTGGGCTATGGCAACATCCCTATCCTAGGTTTGCCTGTCGATGAGGTCGCCAATCCTCTCTAGCGTCCTCAGTACTCCATCCATTCTTAGGCCTTCTGCTATAGGCGACCTCAGCTAGAGGCTCTGCTTCTAGACCTTCCAGGTCTCCTAGATAGGTTACTCATTCTTATACGCTTCTACTGAACCTGGTCCACCACAAGTTCATCACGAATTAGTCACTCAATCATTTAACGAAGTCCAAAGCTACCAACTAGGTCTTAATAGAAACAGTTATAATACAACAACCTTCCATACAACAAATTCCATAGACACCATAACAAGTCACTCATGGTGGTTCCTCAATTCCGTTCACTCCAACGGTTCACCGAAACAAGCCATGCTCATTCTCTTAATAGGCCAAAATCCAGAAATGACTTTCAACTCTAAGCATGGAACTTAATCCTTACACATCACCACAACCCTGCCAAGGCCAAATGCCAATCACATGCACCAAGTCATGTGCCATGTAGCCCGTGTCTTGCCTTAACCAGTTTCCTAAGGTCTCGTTACCCTTCCTTGTCCCAACTTAATCCTCCTTATTACTACAGTCCTTAATCAATTTTGGATCGAGCTGAACTTACTCTGATACCAAGCAGACGGGGATGTCAAGCCCTGCACTCTAGACACGAGCGCGCGACTCCCTGAAAGCACAAACTATCTCTCGAGGTCCCAAGATTCACATATAATTCAAGAGATGTATCATAGAATAAGCATGCGGAAGCGACGGCATAAAAACTCCTTCGTACAAATATAAAATGGGACTTGGATAGCAAGAGTACTAATAATACATAATATCTGAATATCCATACGAGGAACAACAAACCAACTACACTGGTTAATAGGGTGGCATGGCCAGCACAAAATGCAGTCATAAGTCTCGTAAAAAGGGATAGACCTCGAGAACACCATCAAAATATCAAACTAGTAAAACAGGAGCTCCTAAGTCGAGCTGCTGGAGTCATCAATCTCCTCTGTCTCCTCAATAGGCTCATACTCCGAGAAAGTCTCAGAGCAAATCTCCACCGTATCCTCGAGTGTCTCGCTCGCGAAAGGCTCCACTAGGTCATCCTTGGTAGCCTCGACCACTATGATCTCCTCAGTGTCCTCTAGGGTCGGAGTCCTCTCAAGACCATTCCTTGAGCTGACGACTGACCCCTCAGCCTTTACTGAATCCCAGGTGGGATGGCACCAGCTAGGGATCACTCCTTGAGGCACCTCGGTGGGCTTCAGTGGCCCCATGGAAATGTCCCCTACCTTTCTAAACCATGCCTCACACCTATGAGGCTTTCAGCTACTGCCACCGTCATCTACCCAAACAAATGTACATTTCCTAACATAAATGGTCCCATGTCTATTAGGAAACTCATCAAAATAGACTGACATCTCCTTGAGATCGCCAAATTTGATGAGCCACATCCTCAGGTCCTAGGATCTGTAAAGAAGGGGGTCTCACAACGGGGTGCGATATACATCTCAGTAAGGTGGGTCCTAACCCTAGGTTAGGCTGACAGTCCACTCAAGCAAAAGCAAACGCAAATAATTCATACAAAATCGCATGAGGCATTCCACTATCAGAAAGTAACACACAAATGTCAAGCATGCAATCAAGGCATCTCATCACATCATTAAACTCAAGCATGCATTTCAAACCAGATTGCACCTTCCACCTTTTTCCAACCTCCTACTTTCATGCTCGCGTTTAAAACGCCTCAAGCTCAGTCCGCGTAAATGCATCAGACCGTCTCATTGACAAACCCGCGTATACGCATAAGGTTTTCAATGTTACTCCAGGCATGTGTCGACACATTACAACTCCATCCTGCGTTCCAACGCAAAAGCACTATGGCCTTCTCAACCCCGCGTCTCATACCCCTTAGGGTGTCACTCTATTCAAATCCCGCGCCTCAGCGCCTCAGGGCATTTAGCGCCACAACACCGCGTCTCATACGCCTCAGGGTGTCACAACTCCTCAAATAAGCCATAAGTTCATTTAATGTATATCACACACAATCAAGTGTCACTCATGCACGAATAACACACTTATGGCATACGAAGCAATCAAGTTCAACACTCAAAAGCGACAAATCACTCAAGGCACGAGCATGGTCAAGCATTTGAGTCGTCTCTATATCCTACTAGGACGTACAATGAACAATCTCTTTAAAATCTTCCAAGAATTAAGTAAACTTGCACTCGACTCACCCAATTGAGTCTAATCCTCCTATCAAAGGTTTAGAATCCCCTTACCTCAGGCTTAATGCAATACAATCCTTCTCCCAAGCACCTCAAGCATTCGGTCCAAATAGTTCAAGGATAACTCAACTGCGCAATCTAATGAAATTCATCCAATCGTCAATTTTTCTTGCTCAATTCGCCAATCCATGGGACATAAACCTTATTGGCATTTTCATCAACATCCTAGCATGTCTCAATGATGAATTTGAGACTCAATTCCAAAACCAATGGCCCCCAACAGAATCGGCATGCACAGAACCGAATCGGGCATTTTTGGTTCTGTGTATACCCCAACCTAACATCCCTTAAACTACCTTAAATCCTTAATTTAATCACTAATCCATATGCTAACATGTAGTTCTAAGGGTTGGGGAGTCTCACTGAAGATTTGGAGCCAAGACGACGCCGAAAAGTCCTTGAACGGCGCCGGTCTTCCCAAGTCTTCCACCGGTCAGTTCTGACCCTTCAAACACAAGATCCATTTGGGGTCAAAACTCAATCAAATTAACCCAAAATTTTTACCACAACTCAATCTATGTGTCCCCTAGATGTCCACAAAATTTGATTGAAAATCTCTAAGCTTTCGGGGTACTAAGAGGCCTAAAACGTGGCTTACCTCTGGTTGCGATGATTTCCGTCGACTTTTGGAGGATCGGCTGGCCGAAGCTCCTCACTGAGCCAAATGGTTTGCTTCCACTTTGAGAACATCGGCAAGAGGTTAAGGAAGGAGTGGGTGGTCGGCTCGGTGGCTGGGAGTCGCCGGAAGTGATGGTCGATGGTGGTGAACAGGTGAATAAAATCTAGTCGGGCGGTGAGCAGTTTCCAGGCATGAAGAAGAAGAAGAAGAAGAAGAAGAAGAAAATGATAGAGAGGAATGAGGGTGTTCGGCTATGTGAGTGAGAGAATGAGGGTTTATACCAATTTCAAGAGTCAAGGTGAGTTGAATGGTAGGTTAAAAGTGAACCTATTAACTCAAGGCTTAATCTCTTGACACTTGTCCAATGTGTCAATCAAAGCTCATCCAATGGCCATGATTTCTTCAAATTTTCGGTAGCTATTAGGTGTGGTTTGTGACCAAAATATCCTTGTCCAATCATTATAGTAAGGCTAAGGCTTGAGGGGCAAAATGGTAATTTTACCCCGATGTCCGGAACGTCATTTTTCTGATTTCAAATTTCTTCGATAAGACGATGGCCAATCCAATTGTAATGTTGGAATTCTTGATTCTCCAATCTCAAGTTTCAAAACTCGTTTATGATTCAACTCTCTATCAGACGTGGTTTCAGCCTATCCCGAACTGACGGGCGGCTTTTGCGGATGCTACGCGTATCGACCCTGTGATTCATATCACAATTAGGGCTTGTCAATTTATGGCGACTTTGATTGTCATGTAATTGTGAGGGTCTATCACTAGTTTTGATGGTCTCGATCGTCACTGTTCGATTTAGGAAAATTTTACAAATTATATATTGGTTAAGTGACATCACCTACGCTCCAATCATATAACGCTAGCAATACATTCCTTAATCGTTCTTAGATCGGCCTTTTATGGCTCTAATTGTCCCCTCGACAATCCTTATGGTCAAAGTGCCATTTCCTACTTGAGTTCCTAAGGTCCACATACCTTGTCTCGAGCTAGCCTTTCCCCTTTAGTCAGTCAACTCAAATTGATCAGATTCGAGCGAGATATGACTGAAATACATCGCTAGATACATTTTTCATTAATGAGTCTAAAAATGACAAGAAAATCAGAATGTCACAAATGAAATGTGGAATCTACATTCCCAACTCTTAAAATTCCTATGGTCTAGTTCACTTTAGAGGAATAGTCAAGCAGCGGTTCTTCCTCGATTGCATCCCTATCCGGCTTCTTCAGGATAGGGCTCGATGATCAGGATCTCTTTCTTAGTCGACTCCTTCTTAAAGCTCCTTTTTTCCGAGGGGTTCTTCGTATAGACCTTTCCCAAGAAGGAGGCCTTCTGCGAATTGCTTAAGATGCTGCAATTCATCTGGCTATTCTATTATCCAGGGTATGATCACTTCAGGGGATCTCTCGACTACCTTGGGCTTAGTTTTCTTGAGGATGTTGCGCTTCAGCTTTGTCTTGATGGCAAGGCGTCTCTTTTTCTTCCATGGTGCTATCATCGATCAACTTTCTTTAGCCTTGACAACCTCTCCCTGGCTTGATGGTTGCTGTATGGCCATGCACAAACCTAGTAAAGTGCAGCCTTGTGTTTGCTCCAAGATGGGTCAGTTTTATCATATACTCAAAGGTTACTAACTCTGACAGATCTTAGGAAATAACAACATCCTATCCCTATCATCATTATTCCAATCAATCACTTAGACGATTCATGAGTGTATGTCATGCATAAGAATGCAAATGATAGGCAATACATGAACAAATTGCAATTGAATGGAGTAAAGAAGTACATCGAAAAAGTAAATGCTTCACCAACCATAACTATGGGAATTATTGGTTTTTCCTTGTATTTATACGTGATTTTAGATATACCAACCGTACATAGACACACACATGAGACAAGTGGTGGTATACTTTAAAAATTGCAAATCATATGAGGAACGTATGGCTCAGGCTCCCATGATCCAAATATGGCAAATTCTTCCTCAAGATTACCCACTCAAGAAGGTTAAAAATCACCAATTGAGATCATGAACAAGATCGAATATGAAAGTCTCAAGTGCCATCAAACACGAGATCCTTTCACACCATTTCTCTATCTAAGGTAATCTAAAGGTGGTTGCAACAGGGGTTTGACCGTCAGTGTGTAAGATGTGTCATGATCATCACAATGTAAAGTCATGCACATCAGTTCATATTAAACATCGCTTCAATATGTGCATAAAATAAACATCCAATCCCAACTTCAACCTGCAGAAAAAATGTCAGCAAACACTTCGCCTCTTATTTCTCTCATCCGTAAAAACATCTAACACGATGATGATGGTGCATACCTCACGTTCGAGCATATTTGTAGAGAATAAGGGTTAGATACACCAATCAACCATTTAATCGGCTCAAATCTTCTAAAATTTATAACTAGAGATTCTAATTTGGAATAAGTCTCAAGTGGAGTCGCTAGTCTATCGCGACCCTCCACCTGACGGAAGAGCTAATGAGTCGTCCCATCTGGTAGGACGCAAGCTTCTCCCAAGACTCATTACCCAAGCCACAAGGGAGTTATGCGCAGTCGACCTTTAGTGTGGTCTAATGACATATGATACGTATGCATGTCAAGGAGTCGCCATCAATCATTTCGTGGAAGGTATGATTGGAAACCTTATCGAATAGTTGGAAGCTTCTATTCGATTCTATGAAAACCAAAGAAGTGGCATCAGAGACTTAGTTATGCTAATCGTCTTAATTGACGCCCTTTCGGTACCTAAATTGACTGAATATCCTAACTTTAGGATTTCACGTAGATGAGTGGGGGTACAGACCCTAAATCTCGGGGTTGATGCAAATGGAAGAAATTACCTTAGCACACACAATCTGTAACATTCTAAATTTCTTGTCATTTTGAGGCTGTTGAATGTGAATGTACTTTCAATGTATTTCAGCTTTGTCTCACTCAGATCTGATCAATTTTGAGTAAACTGACCAAAAGGGAAAGACTAATGCATGACAAGGTACATGGATCTAGGAAACTCGAAAAAGAAAATGACGCTTTGACCATAAGGATTGTCGAGGGAGCATTTAGAATCAATAAGGCCGGTCAGATAACGATTAAAGAATATAATGCTAGTGTTATATGATTGAATCGCGGGTGAAGCCACTTAACTAATGTATAATTTATAAATTTTCCTAAATCGAACTATGACGATCGAAGCCGTCGGAACTAGCGATGAACCCTCGCAATTACAAGACAACCAAAGCGTTCATAACTTGATTTATCCTCAGTGTGATGAGAATCACAGAGTCAATACGCGTAATGTTTGCAAAAGCCGCTCGTTAGTTCGAAACAAACTGAAATTACGATCGACGGACGAATGATCATGAAATGAAAGCTCAAAATTGGCAATTGAAAATAGAGAATTCCAATTCTTTATAGGAATTTGATAATGTCTCGCCAAATGGTAATTTCGAATTGAAAAAGTGAAGTTTGGACTGAAAGTGCAAAAATTACCATTTTGCCCCCGACCATTTACCTTGCCTTAAGAACTCAAGAAGGACGAAATGGTCATTTCCTCACACTCTTATGGCTGCCGAAATTGCTATACAAGGGGGGTCAAAGATGAGTCAAAGGTTAAGTTGCATTATTGGTCACTTGCCACATGTCAACCATTAAGAGCCCAAGCATTAAAAGCCCTCACCTAACCAAGTCTAATCCAATTAAGTTCCATTATTTGTGTGAGACAAGTACAATGAAGTCTCTTCAGCTGTGTATGCCATTTACCCCACGATCATTTCAATTTCACCCTTAAACTCACCTCACCAAAAATTGTCGATAAAGACAACTTCTGGCCCCTCTTTACGGTGCAGTCGAGCGGCCCTTCACGGTGAGCATTTGAGGTGCTTCGACTTTCAGAGGCAAGGTCTACGTGTCCTTGACAAGATTTAATTGAAATTTCTTCATTTGGATAATTAGTTTTATCGGTGTGAGTTCGAGACTAAAACTGGATGAAATCTGCACGAGTTGGGAGAAGGTCACCGTATACCCTCTTAGAAATTCCGATTGGCCTCAAACTTTTTAAGAGAGCTTCATAACATCTAGTATTATGTTTAGATGATTTATGGCTGCAAGTAGATGGTGTTAACTTCAGTTTTAATGGCTGAACGTTAAAGGTAAAATCTGGATAAATTCTGACCAAGAGGAGTTCGGGTTATTTCGGCGTCTTTGGGGTGTCAACCGACTCCAAATCTCTTGGTGAGCCTTCTAAACTTGTAAATTAAGGTCTTGGAATGTTGTTTGTGCAAATAGTGAGGCTTGAGATTGAAGTATGACTCGATTAAGCGGTTAGAACCCAAGATCGGTTTTGTTTAGATGATGTATACATGCTGGCCGGTTCTATTTAAGACTAATTGATGGATATTTGGACTTCAATTGACATATAATTTATTGTATGATATCATGTGAAGTGTCAATGGAAAGTGTGAGAAGTGGATTGAGGTTTAAAGGTGATTTAAGGGCTAATTGGTGCGTGAAACTTTGAGATGTATATTCTGCCTTTAAATTGTAGCATGAACCGAGCAAATAGAGGATTAATGGAGGTGTTGTCGTGTATTCGACCAATTAATAAGGCATCCTGAGTTGCCATTTGTTTGGTGGTCATGAAAATGGTTTATCGAAAGTGAAAGTCGATTGTTTCTAATCCAAAATTGAGTGGATTTTGACTCAAAATTGATGAACTTCTTTGGACGACACGTGGTTCTCGTTTGGCTGTGATCTTGTGGATTGAGGAGGCTCGTTTGGTATGGATTTTTATTGATTTAATCACTGTAAGTGGTTCCTAAATCCTTACTTGAATCCTAGGACGCTACTGGAAAGTTATTTTATGTAGCGTGATAGTGTAATAAATGCATGGTAATTGATAGCATGTTATTGAATTAGCCGTGGGCCCTGGCGATGAGTAGTGATGATATCGCAGCCGTAGGCTCTGGCGATGCTTTGGTTTTGAGCCCTATGAAACTATATCGCGACTTGGAGCCCTAACGATACATCGCGGCCGTGGGCCCTAGCGATACTTCGCGGCCATGGGCCCTGGCAATGACTAAATGTGATTTTAGGCTAATGTGTGAAGCTTGGATCCTTTGGCGTGTGGTGTGTTTGATAATGATATGAAATGCCAATTGTTCTATGACAAATGATGCTGAATTGTCATATGACATTGCTTGCTGAATTTCCTGCATTCTCTGCATTTTGTTTTATCTAGTGGGACTAGTGGTTTAGTTAGGTTTAGGTTTCACTTGCTGAGACGTAGATCTCACCCCTTAGTAGGACAAACTTTTCAAACCCTAGCCATGCTGCCAATTCGCCTAGGCGATCCGAAGGAGATGATCGCCGATTTTGATTAGTTCCCTTATCGAAAGGGCGTCACATATATCAGGAATTGCACGACGGTCTGGTAGACGAAGGGAAGCCGAAACTACAACCCCATCATTTTGAAGCCTGGTTTCGTTAGGTGGGAGACAACAGCTTGATGGGACCTCTGCTACTAGAGGATGTTCCGTGGGAGGTGATTCCAACTTGGTGCCATCCGTCCCGACTAGGTACAGAAGTGGATAACCAAGCATCTGTGGGAGGATCAAGAAATATACCTAAAGTGTCGAAGTCTCCTTTGTCCTCTGCTGAGTACATGAGCTATGTGGAGATTTCTGCTGACGTTATCGCGGCCACTGACGAAGAAGATGAAGAAGAAGAAGAAGAAGAAGAAGCTGAAGCTGAAGATGAGGAAGATATTGAAGTGCCTTTAGTGGACGTTCCATCCGAGACTTTTTCGGATTACGACCCAAATGCTGATGAGGACGATGGAAGATATAATTCAAGCTGTTCTGATGAAAAGTCTGAATGAAGGGGGTTCCGTGATTAAGAATGAACAATTTTGGTGTTGGGCTTTAGGAAAGATTTAGTAGTAGCCTTTGAACGCTAAGCCTTAGTTCCTTTTCTACTCAGGGTGTGCGGCTTTATAATTTTTTTCTTTTCCCTTCCACTGTTTGTAATGAATGTATCTGTTATGTATAAATGGCGCGCTTTTGAATTTTTCCAAAACTCCCCTTTTCTTTCTATTTCTTAGTTTACGGAGATGCTCGCTTTCATTTGTGCATTTCATACCATACTAGGCCGTGTGAGGTTCCTGGGTTATTGTTGGCCAGAGGTGGATGTAATGGGCTCCAAGGGACAAGGGGCGTTACATCCCCGTTTGGGTGGTATTAGAGTAGGTTAAGAGCAAGTTACCAAAAGTAAAGTCGATCGAGGATTGGAGTAATAAGGCGTAAAGGAATTTGGAAGAGTTGGGCTAGTGAGACCCTAGGGGGAGTCGTTAGAGTCAAGCATGAATGCATGGCCTATGAATGGCGCATGGGATTGTCATCTTGACATGGCATGGTTGTTGTGGACCTATGAGGGGTCGAGCTTTGCACTTATTGCATTGTTGTGGATTTGGATTGAATGAGTAAGTCATACCTCTGATTGTACCAAGTTGCAGATGAGTCTGGACTTGAGGTATGGTTGATGTGTTTGTGAGAATGCCTGAGTGATTGGCTGTTGTTATATAATTGCTACTTTGTTGAGTAGCGTAGAAGTAATGAGATATAGGTAAGTGAATTGGATCTTTGATTCCGTGGTGGAATTATGGTGACTTAGGTGAGTCAAGTTAAACAAGTATGAGTAATCGACTTGGAAGGCCGAGAAGCAGAGCTTCGAGCTCCAAAGCTCCAGTGGCCGAGGATCCAAGAATGGAAGGAGTCCTGAGGGCCTTAGAATAGATTGACGAGCTTATGGGAAAAGAAGCTCAGGATAGAGCAGCTGTAGCTCCTAGGCAAGCGAAAGATATAGCTGAGATCATAGCTCAAGCTGCTGAAGCTGCGGTGGCAGCTGTAAATATGGCAAACGGAAATAATGCCCAAGGAACTGAAGGTGGGAATGCTCTAGGGAATGTCAATGCTAACAGACCAATGGGTCAGTTGGTCGAACAATTTATTAAACTAAAATCGACCCAGTTTGATGGTACTGGAGATCCTGAGTTGGCTTCATGGTGCATTGAGAAGCTTGAAAAGGCTTTTGAAGTGTTGAGATGTACAGATGAAGAGAAGGTGTTGCTGGCTGTGTATCAGCTAGAGGGAACTGCGCATGATTGGTGGAGTGCCTCGAAGGGAGGAGTATTTCCTGAAGGTACAGCATTGACTTGGGCTGCCTTCACTGTTGTTTTTAATGACAAGTATTTTTCTGAGACGGCATGTGAAAGGAAGCGACTAGAATTTCAGCAGTTGCGACGGAATCAATTGACGGTGGATCAGTATGAAACTGACTTTGCGAGATTGCCAAGGTATGCACCAAGGTCAGTTGAGGACCCACATGAGAAAGCACAAAGATTTCGAGATGGTTTGAGGCCCGAGATTCGTAGTAGAATTATAATTGTGAACTTAAGAACATATCGAAAGATCTATGAGAGGAGCCAAATGATTGAAAGAGATATCAAGGAAAGAGGCGTTGCTTCTGGATTACGATTTACTTCTCTGAGAGATAATCAACAGTTGGGCAAGAGGCCAATGATGAGTAATAAACATTTTGTTCCTCCTATTCGAAGGAATATTGTGAAACCTCCATTTCAGTCGAGTTGGAATTTTCGTATCTGTGGACGAAGGCATGGAAATGGACCCTGCCCAAGGCAGTCAGGAGCATGTTATAGATGTGGTCAGTTGGGCCACCAGGCGAAAAATTGTCCAAGCCAAGCTCTAGTAAATCGAGCTCAAGGACAGAGACCACAGACTGCACAACTAGCTGTGGCTCCACAAAACGACCAGAACCAACTACCTGCTCGGGAAAGAGTGTACCTTGTGGCACGTAGAGAGGAGGAAGAAGCGTCTAGCGTGGTCACAGGTACGATCTTTTTATGTGATCAGGCTGCTTATGCATTATTTGATCCTAGAGCGTCACATTCCTTTATATCTGCTCAGTTTGCTGATCTCGTGGGAGTAGAGTTGAAACCATCGAATGTGCTACTGCATGTTGCCACACCATTAAAAGATAGTGTGCTAGCTTCGCTAGGCTGTGTAGATTGTAAATGTGACATTCTGATTTCCAGTCAATTTCAGACCCATTAATGAGAAGTTTATATATATCAAACAATGTGTTTCAGTCATATTTCGCTCAAATATGATCAATTCGAGTAGGTTGACCAAAAGGGAAAGGCTAACGCGAGACGAGGTACGTGGACCTAGGCGGCTCGGATAGGAAATGGCGCTTTGACCATAAGGATTGTCGAGGGGATATTTAGAACCACTAAGAGGCTGATCTAAGAACGATTAAGGATTGCCTTGCGAGTGTCATACGATTGGAGCGCAGGTGATGCCGCTTAACCAACGTATGATTTGGAAAACTTTCCTAAATCGGACCGTGACGATCGAAACCTAGGGACTAGTGATAAACCCTCACAATTACATGACAATCAAAGCCAACATGAATTGACGAGCCCTAAACGTGATATGAATCACGGAGCCGATACACGTAATGTCTGCAAAAGCTGCCCGTCGGTTCGGGATAGGCTGGAACCACATCAGATAGAGAAAACCATCAGAAACGAGTCTTGAAAATTGAAAATGGAGAATCAAGAATTCCAACATCACATTCGGATTGGCCGTCGCCCTATCAAAGAATTTTGGAGCGAGAAAAACAACATTCTGAATATCGGGGGTAAAATTAACCCTTTTGCCCCTCGAGCTTAAAGCCCATGCATTTATAGAAGGGCATTTTGGACATTAAACCCTTCCAAGAGCGGCCGAAAAAGAGGGTGAATTAGGGCCATTGGATCACCTTAGAAAGACAAGAGGACAAGTGTCACATGATCAAGTAAATAGTAGTCTTGCCCAACTATTGGCCACCTAACATTCAACCCCTTTGACCCAAGTTTGTATATAGCAAATCCCTCTCTCTCTCCTCTCACATGACCGACCATTTCCTCCTCAAGAACTCACGACAGCCCTCTTCCTCTTCCTTCTTCATTCTGCTCGCCAGATAGCTACTAGAGCCACCGTTCGCCACCCACGACACTCACTTACGGCCACCACTTGACTACAGGCCCGGCATTTGGACCACCGAGGAGCTCCGGCCAAGTGTTTTCCCGAGAGTCGACGGAATCTGCTCCAGCCTGAGGTAGGTCCGGTTTCGAACCCCTTAGGAGGCCGAAACGTTGGAGTTTTGAGGTCAAATTTTGTGGACATCTAGTAGACATGTATATGAATCTGTGGTAAAAAGTTGAGAGTGATTTGATGAATTTTTTTACCTCGAATCGATCTTGTAAATCTCGGACAGAAACTGCCAGTTACTGACCTTGGACGATCCGACGACTTTCGAAAGGATTTCGGTGACCATTTGACTTCAACTCCCGGCGAGTCTCATAAAACTTTAGATAGGCATGTTAAGAGGGAGGATGATGATGGATTTAGAGTTGGATTAGGGCTGATTGTGCCCGGTTTGCACAGAACCGAAAAAAACTGGATCGGTTCTGTGCAAGGCCGGGGCTATTGGGCTGATGATGGTTGGATTATGAGTCTCAAATTGATGATTAAGACATGCTAGGATGATAAGGATTAGGCTGTGGGGGATTATGGTTCAAGGATTGAGGATTTGAACATGAAAATTGATGGATTGATTGGATTTTATTAGGTTGCGCGGTGAGTTCAGTCTTGGACCATAGGAAGCTGAACCTTTGAGGACCAAGAAGAGAATTTGTGTGGTATCAAATGCAAAGTAAGGGAATCCTAAACTTAGGATAGGGAGATTGGACTCAATTAGGTGAGCCGAGGGTTGAATTGATTGATTTATGAGGATTTGCCTAAGGGGATAGCTTTCATTATATCTTAAGACGTTATAGGATGTTTGTGTGTGACATGGTTTATGCCTGAGTCGTTTGCCATGTCGAATATCTTTTGATTGTCTTGCATGCCATGACTATTCAAATTGTGCATGAGTTGCACCTATTGTTCGTATGTGAATTGATTCGAGATAACAAGGCATGAGCATGACATGGCGAGGCCTTGAGGTGTATGAGACACGAGGCGGGAGGTGAATACCCTGATGCGATGTAATGGCGGGGTGGAATTGATGTTTTGTGGCGCCCTGATACGATCTAATCGCGGGGTTGAGATGGCCACGGTCCTTATGTGAATTATTCGCGGGATGGAGGTTTGTGGTGATGATATTAGCCCGGATATTCATTGAAACCTGATGCGTTTAGGCGGGTTGCCAATGACGGTCTAATGCGTTTACACGGGCCGAGCCTGATGCGATCTACTCGCGGGCTGGAGGATGAGGCAGGTAGGATGAGGTGATTGTGGTGAAATGATAGGATGAGATGTGCATGGTCATCTGAGTGTAACATTATGTCATAGTTGCATGTCTATCATCTATGTGTCACTATTTTATTTGTATATGCCTGTATAATTGTGTGTTTGAAATTTTGGGATAGATGATTGCCTGAGTGGACGATTAGCCTGACCTAAGGTTAGGACTCTTTTACTGAGATGTGTATCTCACCCTTTTGGGAACCCACATTTTTACAGATCCTAGGCCTTAGCTATGTGGCCTATTTGTTTTGGGGATCCCAAGGAGATGACGACATATTTTGATGAGTTCCCGGATAGGCAGGGGAACATTTATGTGAGAAAGTGTACAGTTGTTTGGGTCCACGAGGGTACCCCGGACTGGAAGCCACATAGGTTCGAGGCATGGTTCAAGAAGGTCGGAGACGAGTCGATTGGGCCGTTGAAGCCTCACGAGGTACCCTAGGGAGTCATTCCTGATTGGTGCCAGACTGTTGGGGAGGAGGAGTTGCCAGAGGGGTCTGTAGTTGGTTCTAGGAACGGGTTAGAGAAGACCCCAACGTTGGACTTTACTGTGGATGAGGACAAGGTCATTGTATTGGAGGCGACCGAGGAGGATCTTGCGGAGCCGTCCCATGAGGAGACCATGGAGAACACCGTTGAGGTTCCATCAGAGACCTTCTCCGAGTTTGAGCCGACGGAGGTTGCCGAGGACACCGAGGATTCCAACAGTTCATCTTAGGTGCCCTAGTTTATTATCTTGATCTTATGATGGCGACTCCCGACCATTGCTATTTTGGATGCCGATGATGGTCATACCTTTTGATGTACTTACCCTGTCGCCTTGCCTAGCGGATTGTAGTAGTCGGAGTTTGTATGAACAGTTAGTTATAATGTATAACAGTTATTATGCTATCCAGGTCCCACTTAACTTATATTTTGTACGGGGATTTATTTGAGTACCACTTCTGCATGCTTAATGTATATATTATCTCTCGACTTGTTTGTGGATCTTGGGACCACGAGAGATGAGTTGTCTGCTTGCAGGGATGTTCGCGTGCTCGATGGGTTCGGGGCGTGACATCCCTATCCGATTTGGTATCAGAGCAAGGTCAGCTCGATCCAAAGTTGGTTGAGGACTGGAGTAATAAGGAGGATTATGTTGGGACAAGGACGAATGCAGGACCTTAGGAGGCTGGTTAAGATAAGGCATGGGGTGTATAGTGTGTGACCTGGTACTTAGGATTGGTGTTTGATCTTGGCAGGATTGTGGAAATGCATAAGGACCAAGTTCCCTACTTAGGATTGAAGGTCATTTTTAGACTTTGGTTTGTTTAAGGAATGAAAGCGATTGGTTTAGTGAATGACTGGAGTGAACGGAACTGAGAATTGGCCATGGGCCATTGGTTGAAATGTTTCTGGAGTTTGTGGTATAGAGTACCGTTGGATTGTAACTGTTTTTGTTAAGGGCTAGTTAGTAGCTTTGGATTTGAGTGATTGAGTAAGTTACTAACTCCTTGCTGAACTTGTGGTGGACCAGGTTCAGTAGAAAGTGATAAAGATGAGCAACCCATCTAGAAGGTCTGGAAGGCCAAGAGGCGGAGCTTCTAGCTCGAGGCTGCCTGTCGTTGAAGATCCAACAATGGATGGCGTGCTGAGGGCATGGGAAAGAATTGCCGATATGATTGATAGGCAGGCCCAAGATCGGGACGCTACCATCGCCCAGGCAGTAGGAGCTGCCATAGCCGCCGTCAACGCCAACAAGGACAACAATGGTGATAATGGAAGCCAGGGTGAACCGAATCAGAGTAATGAAGCTGTGAACACCCAAGATGAAGTCGTTGTGGCCAGATAGATGGGCCAATTAGTGGAACAGTTCATCAAGCTAAAGCCTACACAGTTCGATGGGACTGGAGATCCCGAGCTAGCACCTAGATGGATCGAGAAGTTAGAGAAAGCCTTCGGAGTGATGAGATGCACCGATGAGGAGAAGGTACTACTAGCCGTGTACCAGCTAGAAGGTACGGCAAATGATTGGTGGGCTGTCACCAAGAATGGTGTCTTCCTTGAAGAAACGGTCACGAATTGGGAAACCTTTAAGACGACCTTCAATGATAAGTATTTCTCTGAGACGGCCAGGGAAAGGAAGCAGGTGGAGTTCCTCCAGTTGCGCCAGAACCAGTTAACGATAGACCAGTATGAGGTTGAGTTTTCGAGGCTGTCGAGATATACACCACGATTTGTGGAGGACCCTCAGTAGAAAGCAAGAAGGTTTAGGGATGGTTTGAGGCTCGAGCTCCGTAGCCAGATGATTGCTCTGAATTTGAGGACCTACAAGGAGATCTACGAGCGAGGCCAGATGATAGAACGGGACCTGAAGGAGAGGAACATCGCCACTGGATCGCAGTTTACGTCTTTCAGAGATAATCGCCAGCTGGGCAAAAGACCGATGGTAAACAATAGGCGTTTTGTGCCACCAGTGCGGAAAAGTATCGTGAAGCCACCAAACCCCATAAACTGGAGCTGCAGACTTTGTGGCAGAAGGCATGGAAATGGGCCATACCCGGTAAGGACCGGGGTTTGCTTTAAGTGTGGTCAATTAGGCCACCAGATGAGGATGTACCCAAATCAAGCTCCGACAAGTTGACCATAAGAACAGAGACCGTAAGCTGGACCGTCGACTGTAACCCCTCAAATTGAGCAGAACAGACCACCGGCACAGGAAAGAGTATATGCAGTAGCCCGCAGAGAGGCAAAGGAGACACCGGGTGTGGTCACAGGTATAGTTTACTTGTGCAATCAAGCTGCTTACGCATTGTTTGACCCTGGTGTCACGCATTCATTTGTGTCCGCACAGTTTGCTGAATTTGTGGGTATGAAGTTGGAACCGTTGAGTATGATTCTGCATGTTGCCACTCCCTTAAAGGATAACATAATAATTTCATTGGGTTGTGATGGCTGTGAGATTGTGATTGGGGGAAGTAAAGAGAGTATCGACCTAGCTGTATTACCCATGTTTGATTTTGATGTAATAATAGGAATGGATTGGTTGGGTAAGCAGGGGGCAATAGTGGACTGTGGTAGTAGAACAATTCGATTTTATTCGAGAGGCCGCCCTAGCTTTGAATTGGTCGAAAGTCGAAGAGGAATCTCGATTACCTTAGTTTCGTCTCTTGAAGTGACTAAGTTGATGTCTGATGGATGTCAGGCATACTTAGTGGCAGTAATGGACACGACTACCGAAGAGTCAAAGTTAGAGAATATCCCGGCAGTGCATGAATTTCCTGATGTGTTTCCGCAAGAGTTGCCAGGGTTACCACCGGAACGAGAAATAGAATTTGTGATTGAGTTAGCCCCTGGGATGGAACCGATCTCGAAAGCACCCTATAGGATGTCCCTGTCAAAATTAAAGGAGTTAAAGGTGCAGATGCAAGAGCTGCTAGATAAAGGATTTATCCGACTAAGTGCTTCGCCGTGGGGAGCACTGGTGTTACTCGTAACGAAGAAGGATGGGTCTTTGCGATTATGCATTGACTATCGGCAGCTGAACTAAGTGACAGTGAAGGATAAATACCCAATGCCGAGGATTGACGATCTGTTTGATCAGTTGCAAGGAGTTGCAGTATTTTCGAAGATAGATCTGAAGATAGGGTATCACCAGTTGAGAATTAAGAAGGAAGACATGCCTAAGACTGCTTTCAGGACGAGGTATGGTCATTATGAGTTCACAGTGATGCCTTTTGGATTGACCTATGCTCCAGCTGCATTCATGGATTTGATGCATCGAGTGTTCAAAGAATTCTTGGACAAATTCGTTATAGTCTTTATTGACAATATCTTGATTTACTCGAGGAGTGATACAGAACATGAGGAGCACCTAAGGATTGTACTACAAACTCTGAGGGAGCATACGCTCCATGCGAAGTTGAGTAAGTGTGAGTTCTGGCTGAACAGGGTAGTATTTCTTGGTCATGTGGTGTCTGGTGAAGGAATCGTAGTGGATCCTGCGAAGATTAAGGTTGTAACCAATTGGCCTAGACCCACTACGGTCACTAAAGTCAGAAGTTTCTTGGGATTGGCAGGATACTACAGACGTTTTGTAGAGAAATTCTCATCCATAGCCATCCCACTGACGCAGTTGACGAAGAAGGAAACGAGGTTTGAATGGACTGATAAATGTGAGCAGAGTTTCTAAGAGCTTAAGCATAGATTGACGACCGCACTAGTGCTGACCATTCCGTCGGGACCAGGAGGTTATGAAATATACAGCGATGCTTCACTGAAAGGATTAGGCTGTGTGTTGATGCAGCACGAGAGAGTAGTAGCCTACACGTCCAGACAATTGAGGCCACATGAGATGAATTACCCAACTCATGACCTGGAGTTAGCGTCAATTACATTTGCTCTGAAAATTTGGAGACACTACCTTTGTAGCGAGAAGTTTCAGATCCATACCGACCACCAAAGCTTAAAGTATTTGTTTTCCCTGGGAAAGCAAACAGAGTAGCAGATGCGCTGAGTCGGAAGTCAAGCATCGCATGTCTGCTAGTGAGGAGTTGGTCAATGATAAAAGAATTGAGAGACTCTGAGTTCAGATTAGAAGTCGATCAGTTGTCCAGTTTGATAGCTACGTTGAGGATGGAACCTGAGGTCTAAGAAGGGATAAATGCATTGCAGTCTACGGACCCGGAGATTCAGAAAATTGTAGAGATAGATGCGACGAAGAGAAAGCCAGAACTTCAAGTGTCGGAGGATGGAATTTTGAAGTTCTGAGGACGATTATGTGTACCAAAGGATGAAGGACTCAGGAAAAGAATTTTATCAGAGGCTTATAGGACCCTAAAAGTACAAAGATGTACCAAAATTTGCAACAACATTATTGGTGGAACGAAATGAAGGTGGACGTAGCAAAATACGTGGCTAAATGTTTGACATGCCAGCAAGTGAAAGCGCAGCACTGTAAGCTTGGACGACTGTTGCAGCCACTGAAAATTTCGGAATGGAAGTGGGAGCATATAACTATGGATTTTGTGATGGGACTCTCAAGGAGCCAGAGAGGTCACGACTCTATTTGGGTAGTTATGGATAGATTGACCAAGCCTGCCCACTTCATTCTTGTGCGAAAGGACTTCGCTATGGATAGGTATGCAGAGCTGTACATGAGGCAAATAGTGAGGTCGCACGGAGTGCCAATGACGATCACTTCAGATAGAGATCCTAAGTTCACGGCAAACTTTTGGAAAAGTCTGCAAGAAGCCATGGGAACTCGATTGCAGTTTAGTACAACCTACCATCCACAGACGGACGAACAGTCAGAAAGGATGATACAGACGCTTGAGGATATGCTGCGAGCATGCGTCATTGATTTTAAAGGTGGATGGGAGGATCAACTACATCTGGTAGAGTTTGCTTATAATAACAGCTATCAGTAGGGCATCCAGATGGCACCATTCGAAGCACTTTATGGACAAGCCTGCAGTACCCCTATTTGCTGGGATGAGGTTGGAGAAAGGAGTATTACAGGCCTAGAATTGGTAGAGCAATCGGTGGAAGCAGTGAAGATAGTCCGAGATAGATTGAGGATGGCACAGAGTCATCAGTAGAGTTACACAGATAAGCGGCGCAAGCCCTTGAAATTTCAAGTGGATGATCACGTCTTCCTCAAGGTGTCGCCAATAAGAGGACTATCGCGATTCGGAAAGAAAGGGAAGCTGAGCCCAAGGTATGTAAGCCCCTTTGAGATACTAGAGCGGATTGGAACCTTGGCATACAGGCTTGCCCTGCCGCCTAATCTATCCCAGGTGCACAATGTATTTCATGTGTCGATGCTGCGAAAGTATGAATCAGATCCGACACATGTGCTGAACTACGAAGCCATAGAAGTGGACGACAGAATGTCTTACATGGAGAAACCAATAAGGATCAAAGATCGAAAGGAGCAAACCCTGGTCAAGGTAGTATGAGAGCACCATGGAACTGAAGGTGCCACATGGGAGAATGAAGAGACGATGAGGCGACAACACCCCCATTTATTTGAGTGATTAAGTATAATGTAAATTTCGGGGACAAAATTTTTGTAAGGGGAAAGAGTTGTGACATTCTAATTTCCAGTCAATTTCAGACTCATTAATGAGAAGTTTATATATATCAAATGATGTGTTTCAGTCATATTTCGCTCAAATCTGATCAATTTGAGTAGGTTGACCAAAAGGGAAAGGCTAACACGATACGAGGTATGTGGACCTAGGCGGCTCGGATAGGAAATGACGCTTTGACCATAAGGATTGTGGAGGAGATTTTTAGAACCACCAAGAGGCCGATCTAAAAACGATTAAGGATTGCATTGCGAGTGTCATACGATTGGAGCACGGGTGACGCCGCTTAACCAACGTATGATTTGCAAAATTTTCCTAAATCGAACCGTGACGATCGAGACCATAGGGACTAGTGATAAACCCTCATAATTACATGACAACCAAAGCCGCCATGAATTGACGAGCCCTAAACATGATATGAATCACGGAGCCGATACGCGTAATGTCTGCAAAAGCCGCCCGTCGGCTCGGAATAGGCTGAAACCACGTCTGATAGAGAAAACCATTAAAAACGAGTCTTTAAAATTGAAAATGGAGAATCAAGAATTCCAACATCACATTCGGATTGGCCGTCGCCCTATCGAAGAATTTTGAAGCGAGAAAAACGACGTTCTGAACGTCAGGGGTAAAATTATCCTTTTTGTCCATCGCGCTTAAAGCCTTGCCCATGCATTTGAAGAAAGGAATTTTGGACATTAAACTCTCCCAAGAGCTGTCGAAAAAGAGGGTAAATGAGGGCCATTGGATCACCTTAGAAAGACAAAAGGACAAGTGTCATCCCTCCCTCTCTCCTCTCACATGACCGGCCATTTCCTCCTCAAGAACTCACGACAGCCCTCTTCCTCTTCCTTCTTCGTTCTGCTCGCCGGATAGCTACTGGAGCCACCGTTCGCCACCCACGATGCCCACTTTCGGCCACCACCTGACTACAGGCCAGCCATACTAACCTAGATCTATGTCTTGCCGACCTCCTCTAAGTGGAAGCCCGGCATTTGGACCACCGAGGAGCTCCGGCCAAGTGTTTTCCTGAGAACCGATGGAATCTGCTCCAGCCTGAGGGAGGTCCAGTTTCTAACCCCTTAGGAGTCTGAAATGTTGGAGTTTTGAGGTTAAATTTTGTGGAGATCTAGTAGACATGTATATGAATCTGTGGTAAAACGTTGAGAGTGATTTGACGAAGTTTTGACCTCGAATCGGTCTCGTAAATCTTGAACAGAAACTGTTGGTTACTGACCTTAGACGATCTGGCGACTTTCGAAGGGATTCCGGCGACCATTCGACTTCAAACTTGCGATGAGCCTCATAAACCCTTAGGTAGGCATGTTAAGAGGTAGTATGATGATTAATTAATGAATTTAGAGTTGGATTAGGGCTGATTGTGCCCGGTTTGCACAGAGCCGAGAAGAACCAGTTCGGTTCTGTGCAAGACTGGGGCTGTTGGGCTAATGATGGTTGGATTATGAGTCTCAAATTGATGATTAAGACATGCTAGGATGATGAGGATTAGGCTATGGGGGATTGTGGTTCATGGATTGAGGATTTGGATATGAAAATTGATGGATTGATTAGATTTTATTAGGTTACGCGGTGAGTTCGGTCTTACACCATCGGGGGCTGAACCTTTGAGGACTAAGATGAGAATTTGTGTGATATCAAACGCAAGATAAGGGAATCCTAAACTTAGGATAGAGAGATTGGACTCAATTGGGTGAGTCGAGGGTTGAATTGATTGATTTATGAGGATTTGCCCAAGGGAATAGCTTTCATTATATTCTAAGATGTTATAGGATGCTTGTGTGTGACATGGTTTATGCCTGATTCGTTTGCCATGTCGAATGTCATTTGATTGTCTTGCATGCCATGATTATTCAAATTATGCATGAGTTACACCTATTGTTCGTATGTGAATTGAGTCAAGATAACATGGCATGAGCATGACATAGCGAGGCCCTGAGGCTTATGAGACGTGGGACGGGAGGTGGACACCCTAATGCCATGTAATTGCGGGGTGGAATTGATGTTGTGTGGCGCCCTGATGCGATCTAATCACGGGGTTTAGATGGCCACAATCCTGATGCAAATTATTCGCGGGACGGAGGTTGTGGTGATGATATTAGCCTGGAGATTCATTGGAACCTGATGCGTTTACGCTGGTTGCCAATGACGGTCTGATGCATTTTTGCGGACCGAGCCTGATGCGATCTAATCGCAGGCTGGAGGATGAGGCAGGCAGAATGGGGTGATTGTGGTGAAAAGGCAGGATGAGGTGTGCATGGTCATCTGAGTGTAACATGGTGTCATAGTTGCATGCCCACCATCTATGTGTCACTATTTTATTTGTATATGCCTGTATAATTGTGAGTTTGAAATTTTGGGATAGATGACTGCCTGAACGGACGATCAGCCTGACCTAGGGTTAGGACTCTTTTACTAAGATGTATATCTCACCCCTTTGGGAACCCACATTTTTATAGATCCTAGGCCTTAGCTATGTGGCCTATTCGTTTTGGGGATCCCAAGGAGATGACGGCATATTTTGACGAGTTTCCGGATAGGCAAGGGAACATTTATATGAGAAAGTGTACGGTTGTATGGGTCGACGAGGGTAGCCCGGGCTGGAAGCCTCATAGGTTCGAGGCATGGTTTAAGAAGGTCGGAGACGAGTCGATTGGGTCACTGAAGCCTCAAGAGGTACCCTAGGGAGTCAATCCTGATTGTTGTCAAACTGTTGGGGAGGAGGCGTTGCCAGAGAGGTCTATAGTTAGTTCTTGGAACGGGCTAGAGAAGACCCCGACGCTGGACTTTATTGTGGAGGAGAACGAGGTCATTGTCTTGGAGGCGACCGAGAGGATCTTGCGGAGCCGTCCCATGAGAAGATCATGGAGGACACCGTTGAGGTTCCATGAGAGATCTTCTCCGAGTATGAGCCAACGGAGGATGCCGAGGACACCGAGGATTCCAGCAATTCATCTTAGGTGCCCTAGTTTATTATCTTGATATTATGATGGCGACCCTCGACCATTGCTATTTTGGATGCCGATGATGGTCATACCTTTTGATGTGCTTACCATGTCGCCTTGCCTAGCGGATTGTAGTAGTCGGAGTTTGTATGAACAGTTAGTTATAATGTATGACAGTTATTATGCTTTCCAGGTTCCACTTAACTTATATTCTGTTCAGGGATTTATTTGAGTACCGCTTCCGCAAGCTTAATGTATATATTATCTCTCGACTTGTTTGTGGATCTTGGGACTACGAGAGATGAGTTGTCTACTTACAAGGATGTTCGCGTGCTCGACGGGTTCGGGGCGTGACAGTAAAATAGTGATTGGTGGTAGCGAAGAAAGGATAGATTTGGCTATGTTGCCAATGTATGATTTGATGTGATTATCGACATGTATTGGTTGGTGAAGCAAAGGGCTGTAGTTGATTTTGGTAACAGGGTAATTCGATTTTACCGGAAGGTCGCCCTCGTTTTGAATTTGTAGGAAGTCGAGGAGGAACCTTGATTCCTTTGGTTTCGTCGCTTGAAGTGACCAAGCTGTTGAGTGAAGGGTGTCAAGCTTATTTGGCTGTTGCAGTAGACACAATGGCGGAGGAGCCAAAGTTGGATAGTATAGCCGTGGTACGTGAGTTTGCTGATGTCTTTCCTAAGAAATTGCCAGGATTACCACCTGAGAAAGAGATTGAGTTTGTGATAGAGTTGGCACCTGGAATTGAGCCTATAATGAAGGTACCGTATATGATGTCCTTGTTTGAACTGAAAGAATTAAAAGTACAGATGCAAGAATTACTAGATAATGGATTCATTAGACCGAGCGCATCGCTATGAGGAGCGCCGGTGCTGTTTGTGAGAAAGAAGGATGGATCCTTGCGTTTGTGTATAGATTACAGACAGTTGAATCAAGTGACCATCAAGAACAAGTATCCCTTGCCAAGGATAGATGATTTGTTTGATCATCTACACGGAGCGTCTGTATTTTCTAAAATAGACTTGGAGACTGGTTATCACCAGCTGAGAATTAAGAAGGGGGATATACCAAAGACTGATTTCAGAACAAGATATGGGCATTACGAGTTTACAATTATGCCTTTTGATTTGACTAATGCCCCCGCTGCATTCATGGATTTGATGCATCGAGTGTTTAAGGAGTACTTGGATCAGTTCGTCATTGTTTTTATAGACGACATTTTGATTTATTCAAAGAGTAATGAGGAACATGAGAAACATCTGAAGGTAGTTCTACAAACCCTGAGAGAGCATTCACTTTATGTCAAGTTTAGTAAATGCGAATTTTGGTTGAGTAAAGTAGCTTTTCTTGGTCATGTGATTTCTGGAGAAGGAATTTTAGTAGATACTTCAAAGATTGAGGTAGTCATGAAATGGCCTAGACCTACAACAGTTACCGAGATTAGAAGTTTTCTAGGATTAGCAGGTTATTATAGACGATTTGTGGAGAAGTTTTCGTCTATAGCTACTCCGTTGACGAGGCTAACGAAGAAGGACGTAAAGTTTGAATGGACTGATAAGTGTGAAAGCTGTTTCTAAGAACTTAAGCATCGATTGACAACCGCACTAGTATTGACCATTCCTTCTGGACTTGGAGGTTATGAGATATATAGCGATGCTTCGCTAAAAGGATTGGGGTGCATGTTGATGCAACATGGAAAAGTGGTTGCCTATGCCTCACAACAATTGAGACTACATGAGATGAATTATCTGACGCATGATTTGGAATTGAGCTTGAGATCCAGGAAAGAGTAAAAGCTTTGTAGTCTACGGACCTAGAGATTCAAAAAATTCTCGAGATGGATGCAACAAAAAGGAAAGCTGAGTTTCAAGTGTCTGAAGATGGAATTCTGAAATTTCGTGGACGTTTGTGTGTACCTAGGGATGAGGAACTCAAAGAAAGGATTTTGTCGGAAGCTCACAGGAGCAATTACAGCATTCATCCAAGTAGCACTAAGATGTATCAGAATCTACGGCAACACTACTGGTGGAACGGAATGAAGGTGGATGTAGCTAAGCATATAGCGAAGTGCTTAACCTGTCAGCAGGTGAAAGCTAAACATTGCAAGCCTGGAGGATTGCTACAGCCTTTAGAAATTCTTGAATGAAAATGAGAACATGTGACGATGGATTTTGTGATGGGGTTACCGAGGAGTCAGAAAGGTCATGACTCAATTTGGGTGATCGTGGATAGATTGACAAAGTCGGCACATTTCATACTTGTGTGAAGGGATTTTGCAATGGATAAGTACGCAGAGTTGTATATGCGTCAGATTGTGCGATTGCATGGAGTCCCAATTATGATCACGTCGGATCGAGATCCTAAGTTTACAGCTAATTTTTGGAAGAGTCTGCAGGAAACTTTGGAAATGAGATTGCAATTCAATACGGCGTATCATCCACATACTGATGGGCAATCAAAAAGAACAATTCAAACGCTCGAGGATATGTTGCGAGCCTGTGTCATGGACTTCAAAGGTGGATGGGAGGATCAACTGCATTTTGTGGAGTTTGCGTATAATAACAATTATCAGCAAAGCATTGGTATGACACCATTTGAAGCACTTTATGATCGAGCATACAAAATGCCTATATGTTGGGATGAAGTTGGAGAAAGAAGTATAACAGGCCCCGAATTAGTGGAACAGTCTAATGAGGCAATTAAAGTCATTAGAGAAAGGCTGAGAACGACACAAACTCGACATAAGAGTTATGCTGATAAAAGACATAAACCATTGGAATTTCAAGTTGGCAACCATGTTTTTCTGAAGGTATCACCAATGCGTGGATTATCTCGATTTGGGAAAAATCGAAAATTGAGTCCGAGGTATGTAGGTCCTTTTGAAATTCTGGAGCGAATTAGAACTTTAGCCTACAGACTCGCTTTGCCGCCTAACTTATTGCAAGTACACAATGTATTTCATGTGTCAATGCTGAGGAAGTACGAATCAAACTCGACTCATGTTTTGGATTTTGAAACCATCGAAGTTGATGACAAGGTGCATGTGGAAAAGTCCATTAGAATCGAGGATCGAAAAGAACATCTCTTAAGGAATAAGACGATTCCATTGGTCAAAGTGATATGGGAGCATCACGGGACCGAAGGAGCAACGTGGGAAAGCGAAGAAGTTATGAGATGTCAATACCCCATTTGTTTACTTAAGTTGGGTTTATTGTAAATTTCGAGGACGAAATTTCTATAAGAGGGAAAGAATTGTGACATTCTAAATTTTCTGTCATTTTGAGGCTGTTGAATGTGAATGTAATTTTTTATGTATTTCAATTTCGTCTCGCTCAGATTTGATCAATCTTGAGTAAATTAGTCAAAAGAGAAAGGCTAACGCATGACAAGGTACATGGACCTAGGAAACTCGAAAAAGGAATGACACTTTGACCATAAGGATTGTCGAGCAAACATTTAAAGCCAATAAGGCCGGTCAGATAACAATTAAGGAATATAATGCTAGCGTTATACGATTGGATCGCGGGTGAAGCCGCTTAACCAATGTATAATTTGCAAATTTTCCTAAATCGAACTATGACGATCGAAGTCGTCGGAATTAGTGATGAACCCTCGCAATTACATGACAACCAAAACTGTCATAACTTGAGTTATCCTCAATGTGATGAGAATCACAGAGTCGATACGCGTAATGTTTGCAAAAGCCGCCCATTAGTTCGAAACAAACTGGAATTACAATCGACGGACGAATGATCATGAAATGGAAGATTAAAATTACAATTGAAAATAGAGAATTCCAATTCTGGATAGAAATTTGACAATGTCTCGCCAAATGGTAATTTCGAATTGGAAAAGTGAAGTTTGGATTGAAAGTATAAAATTACCATTTTATCCCTCGATCATTTACCCTTGCCTTAAGAACTCAAGAAGGATGAAATGGTCATTTCCTCACACTCTTATGGCTGCCGAAATTGCTATACAAGGGGGTCAAAGATGAGTCAAAGGTTAAGTTGCATTATTGGTCACTTGCCACATGCCAACCATTGGGAACCCAAGCATTAAATGCCCTCACCTAACCAATTATAATCCAATTAAGCTCCATTATTTGTGTGAGACAAGTATAATGAAGTCTCTTCAGCTGTGTATACCATTTACCCTACGTTCATTCCAATTTCACCCTTAAACTCACCTCACCAAAAACTGCCGAGAAAGACAACTTCTGGCCTCTCTGTTCGGTGCGGTCGAGCGGCCATTCTCGGTGAGCATTTGAGGTGCTTCAACTTCCAGAGGTAAGATCTATGTGTCCTTGACAAGATTCAATTGGAATTTCTTCATTTGGATAAGTAGTTTTATCGGTGTGAGTCCGAGATTAAAACTAGACGAAATCTGCGCGAGCTGGGAGAAGGTCACCACATACCCTCTTAGAAATTCCAATTGGCCTCAAACATTTTAGGAGAGCTTCATAACATCTTGTATTATTTTCAGATGGTTTATGGTTGCAAGTAGATGGTGTTAACTTCGGTTTTCATGGCTGAACATTAAAGGTAAAATTTGGACAGATTTTGACCAAGAGGAGTTTGGGCTGTTTTGGCGTTTTTGGGGTGTTAACCGACTCCACATCTCTTGGTGAGCCTTCTAAACTTGTAATGAAGGTCTTGGAATGTTGTTTGTGCAAAGAGTGAGGCTTGAGATTGAAGTATGGCTCGATTGAGCGGTTATAACCCAAAACCAGTTCTGTTTAGATGATGTATACATGCTGGTCGGTTCTGTTTAAGGACTAATTGAGGGATATTTAGACTTCAATTGACATATAATTTATTGTATGATGTCATGTGAAGTTTCAATAGGAAATGTGAGAAGTGGATTGAGGTTTAAAGGTGATTTAAGGGCTAATTGGTGCATGAAACTTTGAGATGTATATTTTGCCCTTTAAATTGTAGCACGAACCCAGTAAATGGAGGATTAATGGAGGTGTTGTCGTGTATTCGATCAATTGATAAGGCATCTTGAGTTGCCATTTGTTTGGTGGTCGAGAGAATGGTTTATCGAAAGTGAAAGTCGATTGTTTCTAATCCAAAATTGAGTGGATTTTGACTCAAAATTGATGAACTTCCTAGGACGGCACGTGGTTCTCGTTTAGTTGTGATCTTGTGGATCGAGGAGGCTCGTTGGGTGTGGATTTTTGCTGATTAATCATTGTAAGTGGTTCCTAAACCCTTACTTGAACCCTAGGACGCTACTGGAAAGTTGATTTGTTTAGCGCGATTGTGTGATAAAAGCATGGTTATTGATAGCATGTTATTGAATAGGCCGGGGGCCCTGGTGATAACATTGCGGCCGTGGGCCCTGGCAATGAGTAGTGATGACATCGCGGCCGTGGGTCCTGGCGATGCTTTGGCTTTTAGCCCTATGAAACTATATCGCAGCTTGGAACCCTGGCGATACTTCGCGGCCGTGGGCCCTGGCGATGACTAAATGTGATTTTAGGCTAATGTGTGAAGCTTGGATCCTATGGCATGTGGTGTGTTTGATAATGATTTGCTATGCCAATTGTTCTATGACAAATGATGCTGAATTGCCATATGTCATTGCTTGCTGAATTCCTTGCATTCTCTGCATTTTGTTTTATCTAGTAGGACTAGTGCTGTAGTTAGGGTTGGGTTTCACTTGCTGAGACGTCGATCTCACCCCTTAGTGGGACAAACTTTTTAGACCCTAAACCCTAGCCTGCTGCCAATTCGCCTGAGCGATCCGAAGGAGATGATCACCGATTTTGATGAGTTCCTTTATCGGAAGGGTATCACATATATCAGGAAGCGCACGACGGTCTGGGTACACGAAGGGAAGTTTAAACTCAACCCCATCGTTTTGAAGCCTGATTTCGTCAGGTGGGAGACAACAGCTTGATGAGACCTCTACTACTAGAGGATGTTCCGTGGGAGGTGATTCCAACTTGGTGCCATCCGTTCCGACTGAGCATAGAAGTGGATAACCCAACATCTGTGGGAGGATCAAGAAATATACCTGAAGTGTCGAAGTCTCTTTTGTCCTCTGCTGAGTACATGAGCTATGTGGAGATATTTGTTGAAGCTGTCGAGGCCACTGACAAAGAAGATGAAGCAGAAGCTGAAGATGAGGAAGACATTGAAGAGCCTTTGAAGGACATTCCATCTGAGACTTTTTCGGATTATGACCCAAATGCTGAGGGGAATGATGGAAGAGATGATTCAAGTTGTTCTGATGAGAAGTCTGAATGAAGGGGTTCGGTGATTAAGAATGAATAATTTTGGTGTTGGGCTTTAGAAAAGGTTTAGTAATAGCCTTTGAACCCTAAACCTTAGTTCCTTTTCTACCCAGAGTGTGCGGCTTTATAATTTTTGTCTTTTCCCTTCCATTGTTTGTAATGAATGTTTCTGCTATGTATAAATGATGCGCTTTTGAATTTTTCCAAAACTCCCCTTGTCTTTCTATTTCTTAATGTAAGGAGATGCTCGCTTTTGTTTGTGCATTTCATATCATACTAAGCCGTGTGAGGTTCCTGGGTTATTGTTGGCCTGAGGTGGATGTAATGAGCTCCATGGGACAAGGGGCATACAGAATCAATAAAGGAAGTGCGCAATTAAGGAATCTATCACATATGGATAAATCACATGAATATAATATAGCATCCCTATTAGGGCCGTATCAATCAAGGCTCAGGAGTGGGGGGCAAAATCATAATTTCAATGAAATCTAAGGACAATTTGCCAAGAAGAGCGAAATCGTCATTTCAGAAGAAATCTGGAATCAAAAGAGATCAAAAATAGGATTAGCCACCTAACTGACTCATTTCCTTTTTTTTTTTTACAATTTTTAGAATTTTCTGAAATTTTAAAAGGCGATTTACCCTTTAAGAGACAAAATCATTATTTTTCAAAAAAAAAGAAAGAATAATACATGAAAATTTCAAATAGAAGGATTGACCACCCACCTGACCCATCATCTAATTCTGGCAATTCTCAAGACTCATTAGGACATCAAAGACAATTTACCCTTAGAGGGGTAGAATCGTCATTTAAGAAAAAGATAAGATTCGAAAATTCAAATAGAATGATCGACCACCTAACTTACCCAAACCCTAATTCTGGCATTTTCACATATCTTAAATACAAGGCAGAGACAATTTGCCTCCTAAATGATACATTGTCAGTTGTGGATAGAACGGATAAGAAAACCCAAAAATAGAATTGGCGAGTTGTCTTTGACTAATCCTCATCTAGGAATTTTCTATAAAATTTTCCTAATTTAAATTATTTTCTAGGAAGTTTCTTATTTTTTAAAACCATTTTTTATTTTCTGAAAAACTTTTTTTTTAAAACGAGGCCAGGCCGGGTTTGTGAACCCATCCCAGTGTGGCTAAACCAACCCGGTTCATACGGGCGCAATAGGCCCGAGAGACAGACGGCCCGGTCTAAAACCTACGGACCTGGCCCGCCTCGCGCGACACTTATGCCTAAAACGATGTCACTTGATTTTTATTTTTATTTCTTTTCCTTTTTGTTCGAAAATTGGTTTCTGGTTAACCAAATATTTTGAAAATCTATTTACTGCTCTGACAGCTACCAAGCCCACACGTGGCCAAACTTAGGTCATCGAATCCTCTAATAGAAAAATACTCCCCCTAACGGTTTGGTGACGCGGTTGCCATGTGTCATGCGGTCATTACATAAGCATATCATGTATCCACACATACATGGCATGTGTTATGTTTTGCAGGATTCTAAGAAATAAACTCATAATCAAACTCGTTCAAATGGAACCTAGAACAGAATGGTCCCTAACATATAAAACTAGGTGATATGTATCCGTTCAATCAATTATTAAAATATCTTTCACTCACTGGAATTTCTATTCTCTTCATACTGGAATGCCCGATGAAGACAGAAGACAGTAACGGAGAAATACTATAAAATTTCTCACCCTCCTATAAGAGAGAAGGAATCAAAGATGATCACTTATATGGTCAAATTTAGAAATTAACTGAACTTTGAAAAGATGAATTTCTCACTAATAACACTTTTTGCATACATGTTAGGATTAGAGGTTATCCAAACATGGTTGAAACATACATGGTGCATCATTAATTTTCCGGTGGGGCAAAATGTCTGGAGAAAAATAAAATGTTTTTTTCAAAATAGAGTTGTTTAGGCTATCTAGTATGAATGTTTCTTCAGATAAGAGGCAAGCCTAATCCAAACACGTCCTATACACACCGAAGAGATAAGAGGAGTGTAAGGATAGAAGAGCCCGAACCCGGGGATGTAAGGGTTATTCGCATTGATTACATGGATTGGGATGACAAAGGCATTCATTCCTTTACCATAAACACTATAGGTAATCATTGACAACCCCTTTGAACAATGATCTTCATTTCTTAACCCTGTCAAGAACCACCCCACATTGGGTTCATATAGAAGGAGTATTATAGCATGGAAAGGTAAATAGTTAGAAATCTTTTTGCTCAGACTAATATTAATTTTCGTGTGTTGATATGCATTGATCCGGGATGGCGAAGAGATGTTCATTTCTCTATTTCTCTATCTTATTCACTTATACCCATTGCATAGCCAATTTAAGCCTACATATTCGTTTCATGGACCGTCCATTAGTGTTCATTGTACAGCACCAAGGCAAAGGTGGCAAAGACACTCGTGGATAGAGAAGTTGAAGAAGTGAAAGTCACATGAGACTTTCAAAGTAAAAATGTTCAGACAGAATGAAACTCAAGCCATGTACCTTACATGATCATAAAAAATCCTAGTTCCTAAAAAAAGAAAAAGGAAAGGGCGGGATCGAAAAAGCGAAAAAAGCCGAATCCCTATGCATTAAAAAAGAGACAAAAAGCCCGACAAGAATAGGGCTGACCCTCACCGAAATGCTAAAAAATCGCAAGGCTGATTTTGGGGACACCAAGAAATTCCTAGATACCTCAGCCCCCAACTAATTCTGAAATAAAGAAAAATCCTCAGGAATTGTGTAGCAAAAGACTACCCCTTGAATGGAATCGTAGCCAACTATCGAAAAGATAAACAATGTCTTTCAAAGATTAGACTCGTTCTGAAGACGTTTAGAATTAAGAAGATTAAAGATGTTCTTCAAAGAATCATCAATCAGGGATAGAACAGAGGACTGATCGGCAATGATCACCAATGTCAAACCTTTCGCGATTACGGGCCAAAAATAAGCTTTTTTTTATCCCCAATCCTATCAACGTTACAACCATTCGCAGTCTTTGCCGACTAAGACGCCTAGATTAATGTGTACCTTAACTCGAAGAGGTACGAGCAAGATTAGTTCTTTCTCATTTCGTAGGGTTCTTGACTTGTAAATTCGAAGCAGATGAAGAAAATTTTCATTCAAAAGACCTGACTCAGAGAGTGAGTCTGCCTTGGAAACTGTGTCCAAGCCTAATGGTATGGTCCCATAAAGACCCCTTGATTGATTTAAGTGTATGCGCTACGAATGGCCCCGAACACCCGAGTATAGATTATTAGGAAATTTGAAGAATTGGTGAGAAGCCCTCTTTGACAGAGATTTCAATAAAATGCTTAAAATAAGCTTTGTTAGAAACTTCAAATTGTTTGATCTAGGATTTTCCTTATAGGGATTTCTGATCATCTTTGCATGCTTTAAGATGTCTTGGATAACCTCTAGCATCATAAGTCATTTTTCATAATCGCATAGCTCAAAGTAAAGTTTTGCCTGCATTATTATAACCATCATTGCCTTGAAATAACAGATATCTTTTCGATGAGAAATGAACTCTCAGGTTTAAATTTCTACAGTACTCATGGTAACCCCAGGTCCCAGAATGACACATTTCTCTGAGAATAAGAGTTTATATGACTAAGTTTCTGACGGATTCCTGGAAACTCCAAATTCCAAAATGCTATCTTTCTTGGTTTAAACTTCTGCAGGACTTATGGTAACCCCATATCCCATAAGGACGCCTTTCTCTAAAAAGAAGAGTTTATATGACTAAGCTTCTGATGGATTCTTGGTAACTCCAGATCCCAGAATGCTATCTTTTTTTTTTGTTAAACTTCTACAGGACTCATGGTAATCCCAGATCCCAAAAGGATGCCTTGCTTTGTGAGGAAGAGCTTTCAAGCTTATTTTTATGCAAGATCCCTAGTAATCTCATATCTCAGAAAAATACATTTTACAGAAAATGTTTGTAGGTTTGAGCTTTCTGCAGGATATTTGGAGTCCCAAAATCATAGAATGACACATCGCGCATATAGAAGAGCTTTCAAGCTTATTTTTCTACTGGATCCCTAGTAACCCCATATCTTAGAAAATGCCTTTTAATGACAAATTTACAAGTTTGAGCTTTCCGTAGAATACTTAGAGCCCTCAAATCCCGGAATGACACCTCTCATGTCGAAAAGACAATTTTCATATTCAGCTTTTTGCGAGATTTCAGGTAATTCCTAAATCCCATAAGAATCTTGTTAACAAAAGTTTTTGCAGGTTTTGAGCTTTCTGCAGAATATCTGGACTCCTCAAATCTCAGAATGTCACCCCCATGTCAGAAGGACAATTCCAGGATTCAACTTTCTACGAGATTTCAAGTAACCCCTAAATCCCAAAAGAATCTCGTTAACAAAAGTTTTTGCAGGTTCGAGCTATCTGCTAGATACTTGGAGTCCCCACATCCCAGAGTGGTACCTTGCACGTCAAGAAGACAACCTTTGGATTCAACTTTCTGCAAGATTCTAGGTAACCCCTAAACCTCAAAATTGCTCATTTGGTAAACCTAAGAGTTAGGTATACCCACTTTGTAGAGACCAAGTTGATTCCTTAATGTATAGGATCAGCCATTCTATAGATAAACCAAGTGATAGGTTCACCTCTTGGAAATTTTAGATGAGTCCCGAGGCGTGGGGCAAGTCATCTTGGGATATAATGTTCCCGTCTAGATTTTTGGATAGGTAATCCTTTTATTAGGTGACCCGAATCTATGGTTAGTCTTCAAGGGTGAGACGAACTATTTCCCCAATGAGCTTTATAGAAGGTAAGTCTACGACAAACCCCAAAGAACGGGTGCATCACCCTTGGGTTCCTAGTGGATATGAAACTTAGTCTACGACAAACCCTAAAGAACGGGTGCGTCATCCATGAGTTCCTGATAGAAAGGAGTCTTATTCATGATCCGATCCACCATACATATCGAAACTTTTGATAATCCCTAAAGAACGGGTATGTCATCCTTAGGTTCCTGTCGAACAGGGATCTCATTCTAGTTTGGCCTGCCTACTATACGGGTTAGAGTTTAACTGCCCTAAGATGCTCTAGAGACGAGTCCCTACGTATTTATTTGAATTCGCCATACACCACGTATGCCACACAAGCATCAGGCAGGTGAATAATAAGGTAAGTAGTAGGTGGGTCTCTCTACTCTTCCTCTTGTCTGAAACAGAATGAGCAGAGCATACACTAGTGGGACAAGAAAGATTGAATGTTAGGATTCGTTTTTCCTTTTTTCTTTTTCCTAGTCCAGTCAATCTAGACTTTGGTGTCACCTGTCATTGAGTGAAACCTCTCACGAGATTCCTCTAAAAAAGGGACATCTTTTGACACCTGATTTTGGAATAGTGTTTTTTAGTTTATTTTTGAAAACTTCATAAATAATTCATAAAAATTTAAAAAATTATAAAATCAACTTTGGTGGCCTTAGCCAAGCCCAAGGAACAATTTTTGACCAAAAATAATTTTTTTATATTTTTTTTCACATTTTTGGTATGTTTGGAAAATAAATAATACATGAAAAAATCAAGAAAAATAGCATTTGAGGTCACAAAAATATGAAAAATAGTCAATATTTTTATTTTAATTCCCTTGTCTTCTTGGCCTCATAAAAAAATCCAAATTCAAGTTCAATTTTATGTGTTCCTTTGTTACATGTATGATTGAATATGGTAAAAAATGTCGATTGAGCCTTGTAATTCGTAATTTTGGCATTTTGAGGGTCTTGACGTTCAATCTGATTGTTCTTCATTGTAATTTAGCCCAATTATTTGCACCAATTGCTCAATTGCATGAATTGGGCAAAATTGCATACTCAATTGCAATTTTGTCCTTGAATTTGGCGTATAATTGAAATTACTTTCAACTCATGAATTATATTTACAAATTGAAGCCACTGCCTAATGTTTTTCATCGTTCTGAGTCGATTTGCAAAGCCCAATTCGACTGTTTAAGCCCTCACTGCATAATTTTCCGTATTGCAATTAAATGAAAATTTGAGGTTTTCATAGAAATTGGCTAGAACTTTTGGGCAAAAACATATTTTTAGATAAAATTCCTATCCTAAGTTCGATTTTGATGTTTAATTGTGAAAATTTCCTACAATTTTTTGGTTAATTTCAAAAAAATAAGTTAGAATCGGTTCTAACCGGTCAAACTGTCCTGTCAGACCAATCGAACCGGTCCGTTACAATGTCGCCTTCTTTCCCAAAAGCTCGCGTAGATGAACAATGGCAGGAAAAACTTTGATGGTCAAATTGAAGGCTCAATCGACCATAATCGGCAAATCTATAGTGGGGCTTTTGATCTTCAGGATGAGACGAATCGATTGGGACCGGCGGCATCGTCAATGATCGCCGGAGCAAGGAGGAATTGGTTGGTCAAGATCGCGGTAGCCGTGAAAGTCAACTTTCACGGAATGGCCAAATTGGACATCCATTCGCGTGCCTCAGAGAACGATTTCGGCTTGACGGAATTGCCCACTGTCTCCAACGCCGTTTGGACCAAATGGCAGGCATAGTTACGTGCCATTTGGAGTCAGTTAGACACCCCCTGAACGAGCGCTAAAAGTTGAAAATGGAATATAGTCTTTGAAGGCTTTCGGGAAGAAGGAGGTGGGTTCATTTCGTCGGGGGGAGAGGGGGAAGAAAAGAATAGAGAGAGAAAAGAGAAAGAGAGAGAGCTCGCCTTCCATCGCCATTGTCGAGGGCTTGAGCTCGAACTGTCGAAATACTCGTTGGGCTCTTCTGAGCCAAACCGAAGCTTTTGAGTATCGCTAGGAGGTTGCTTGAGCTCCAAGGAAGCAATCGCCATCGATCTGGTCGCCTATAATCCCGAAAAGGTGAGTTCAGTCTTCGAGTTTTCATACTGTGCATCAATGGCGGATTTTATATCCGGTTATCATTCTTTGAGTTTATGTGGGCGTTTTACTCCCCAAGCATCACTAACCATCATCGCATCTTCATTTTGCATTGACTTTGCGTAAATACTTCAAATCGAGTCTCCAATCTCAACCTTCATCGTCGAACACTGTTCAATGTCGCCTAGCCGAATCTAGGCCATGCATTCTCAATCGAAGCTTGAGGTAAGTGTTCTAAACTCTGGTATAGCCTTCTAGTCCGAGCTTGCCTATGCGTGATTTCATGGATGAAATACCCTAATTTTGATATATATATATGAAACTAGACGATAATACGAGTCAAATGGAACTGGTTTTCTGTTATACGGTCTAGGTTTAGTCGTTTATCAGCGCCGGAGAAGTCTCAGCCGTCCATTCCGTCGAGGTCGAGAGGTTGAAGAAGAAGCTGATGTGGCGGAGTTAACGAGTCAAAGGTCTACGTGGCAGCACGTGATTGGTCCACGTAGGTGCTTAGTTGGTTTGACCGTTAGTTTGTTAGGTTGAGTCAGCTTAGATCGAACGATCTAGATTAACCGAGTTCTATTTTTAATGAGCGTCCGATTAGTAAATAGGAATATCTGAAAATGGTTTTATAATTAGAAAATCAGAACAGACTGAAACAATGCCGTTTAGGCTAGTGGTCGAGCGGCATCGTTTAGGTTAGGGAAGATAGGCGATCTAGATTGAGTCTTGGCTTTTAATCATGGCCGTAGATTTAAGTAATCAGATCTGACGATTGAGGAGTAGTCGGCTTTTTATCTGGGCCGTAGGCTTTAGTCAGCCGATCCTAAGGCTGTGGAGTAGTCATGTGGTTCAATAGGAGCCGTCAGATAAGTCTGAATAATAAAAAAATAAGAAAAACACGGAATGACGTCGTTTTGGAGGATAGGTCGCACGGGTCTGGGTTAAGGCTGGGTTTCGGTCCGAGTGGATCGAGTCGACCCGGTCCAAATCATTTTTTAAAATAAAACTTCAAAAATGATTTTTTAAAAATTAAAAAAATCAAAAAATTCTAGAAAATTCTAAAAAAGGTTAGAAAATCCTAGAAAATGCCAAAAAATGTAGAAAAATTGTAGAAAATTCCTAATCATTCCAGAAATTCTCAAAAATTGAGAAATGACCACAGACAACTGGTCAATCCTATTTTTGAGATTTCTTATTTGTTCTTCTGGAAATTGACGATACTGCCCTTTAGGGGTAAATTGTCGTTGCTTTGTATATGAGATAGGAAAAAAAATGCCAAGATAAGAATTAGGATCAGTCATGTGACTAATTCTTATTCTTGGATTTTCGAATCTCGTCCTTTTTCTGAAAATGATAATTTTACCCCTCAATGAGTAAATCGTCTTTCAAATTTCGATCGAGTCGTGGAAATTGCTCAAAATTAGGATTTAGGTCTGGTGGTCGACCAATTCTTCTGTTTGGGATTTTCACATCTCATCACCTTCTGTAATGACAATTTTACCCCTCAAAGGGTAAATCGCTTCTAAAATCCGAGAAAAATTTTGAAATTTCCCAAAAAATAAGAAATGGATTGGCTTGGTGACTAATCATATTTCCACCACTTTTTGACTCTATATTTCATCTGAAATGATAAACTTTCTCTTTTAGGCAAATTGACCCAAAACTCTTCAAAATTACGATTTTACCCCTCAAAGGTAAATCGTGTCAAAAATGCTCCCGAGCCTTAATTGATGTTTCCCTAGGCTAATAGGGCCTTACTAGGGATGTCACGTTGTATTCATGTGATTTATCCACACTTTTTTTATCCTTGATTTGTGTATTTATTTTACTGATTGTGAATACTAGGGTTGTCACTCCTATCTGCATGAATTCCTAGATTCAGGGTTTGTACCTTATTTATCTGCATGAAGTCTTAGGATTAGACAGATAATTCATTTTAGGTGCCGAAAGGGCGTCAACTCTAATCGTTGGCATAGCAAAGTCCCCGATCTCATTTATCTAGTATCTATAGAATCGAATATAGTGCTCCCAACTATTCATAGGGCTTCCCAATCGTACTCTCCATGAAAAGATTGGTGGCGACTCCTTGGCATGCACACGTATCACACGTCACTAGACCCCACCGAAGGTCGATCACGTATTCCACCGTTGCGATTTGGGTAACGAACCTTGGGAGAGGCCTGCATCCAATCAGACACTAGACGACCCATTAGCCCTGGCCCGTCAACGAAGGAGGGTCGCAATAGGTCAGTGAGGTTCAACAAATAGATCGACACCAGTAATAAACAAAATGACATGCAGGAACACCAAATACCATGTGCGGCCAAGAGAGAATTGGGAGAGAGCCTTACCGCTTTTCGAACTTGCATGTCATTCTGACGAATTCAAGAGCTTCCTTGGATTCGCAAGAAGTTGAAAATGGTGATCTCCAGTTTTGATTCTACTGGGGAAAGTCTGGAGAGCGCTTATGAAGTTCGGTGTCTCCGAGCTTCAAAGGTAGTGGCAAAGGTCTCTAATCGCCGCTCTCACTTTCTCTCTCTCTCTCTCTCTCTGTGAGTTCTCTGAGTCAAATGACAGTTGTCTCTCTTCTAGAACCAACCTGAAATTCATATACCCCTTTTCAAAAATTTTGCACGTGGAGGGAGGAACATCTAACTTACTTTGCATGTGCTATCACGTGCGAAGTGGTCACTAGGGTCAGGCCGTCGACAGGAACAATCTGGATGTTCGATTGGGCCTTCCAATGATTCCATTTCATGCCAATTTGACATGCATTTGTCCAGCATTTGGTTTGAAAATGGTCGATGCACATTTGGTCTTCATCGGCACATGTCCAGTGGACCCAAGTCGTCGGACTGGTCCCGATGACACACAATGTCACGCCCCGCGCTTCGGGCACGAGCTCGCGATACCCTGCAAGCACAAACTCTCTCAGACGTCTTAGGATTCACATATATCGAGAGATGCATAATATCAATAGCATGCGGAAGCGACAATATACAAACTCCTCCGTCAATAATAAAGGGGACTAGGATAACGAGAACACCAGTAATAAACATAACCTCCCATCCTGTTCATACAAAAAACACTGGCAGGCTAAACCAGTTGGTCGGTAAGGGCGGCAGGGTCAGTACAAAAGAAGGTCATCATCATATCCAAAAGAAACAGGGCCTCGAGACCATCATCAAAATACATCAACCCAAAAAATGGAAATCCCTAAGTCGAGCTGCTAGCGTCATCAGTCTCCTCAGCGTCCTCGATAGACTCGTACTCCGAGAAGGTCTCCGAGCGTACCTCTACTGTGTCCTCCATCGCTGTGTCTGTTGACTGCTCCACCAAGTCGTCCTCGTAGGCTTCAACCTCTATAACCTCGTCGGTGTCCTCTAAGATCGGGGTCCTCTCAGGGATGTTTCTCGAGCCGACTGCTGACCCCTCAACCTCAACAGAATCTCGAGCGGGATAACACCAGCTAGGGATCACCCCACGGGGTACCTCAGTGGGCTTCAGTGGTCCCGTAATCACTTCATCTACTTTTCTAAACCAAGCCTCGAAACTATGAGGCTTCCAGCTCTTTGAACCTTTGTCAACCCAGACCACAGTACACTTCCTAACATATATGGTTCCCTGTCTGTCTGGGAACTCCTCAAAATATGCCGACATTTCTTTCGGGTCACCAAATCTGATGGGCAACATAATCACGGCCTAGGATCTGAAAATGTGATTCCGCGACGAGATGAGATTTACGTCTCAGTAAGACAGGTCCTAATCCTAGGTTAAGCTGACCGTACACTCAGGTGAGTACAATCACAAACAACAATGCACAAGCAATCACATGAGGCATTTCACAGTCATTAAATAACATATGGATACAATCGAGTGTCAAGCATGCAATCATGGTATCGTGTCACGTCAGTGGAATCAAGCACATATTATCAAGCCAGATCACACCTTCCACCCTTCCATGCCTCCATTTGATTCATGCCCGCATTTAGAATGTCTTAGGCTCGGTCCATGTAAATACACCTCAGACCATCTCATTGACAAACCTGCGTAAACGCATCAGGTTTTCAATTTTCATTCCAGGCCTGTGTCGACACGTATCAAATTTCGTCCCGCGTCTCAACGCATCAGGACATTGGCCATTTCAACCCAACGTCTCATACGCCTCAGGATACCATTCAACGTAAACCCCATGCCTCAGCGCCTCAGGGTATCCATCCACTCAACCCCGCGTCTCAACACCTCAGGGTGTCACAAGTTTCTCTAACATGCTCAATGCTCATTTCAATTCAGAACTCATGATCAAGTGCAAACTCATGTGACGAGCAACACATCTATGGCATGCGAGACAATTAAATTCAACACTCAAATGCGACAATAAATTCATGGCACAAGCATTGTCAAGCATTCAAGTCATCTATATCTCTCAAGGACGCACAATGGAAAATCACACCTTAAACTTTCAAGAACTAATCTAATTCACACTCAATTCACCCAATCGAGTCCAATCCTCCTAGCCAAGGCTTAGAAACTTCTTACCTTGTGCTAAAACCAACACAAATCTTCTTCCAAGCACTTTAATGGTTCGGTCCTAATGGTCCAAGAACAATTCAACCGCGCAACTTAAGGAAATTCATCCAATCGTCAATTTTTCTTATTCAATTCGTCAATTCACTAAATATACACCTCATTGACATATCGATTAACATCCTCATACTTTTCAACAATGAAATTAAAATTCAACTCCATCACCAACAGCCTCCCACAGATTCTGTATGCACAAAACCGAAATAGGGTATTTTCGGTTCTGTGCATATCTCAACTAATCAGCCCTTAAACTAACTTAAATCCTCAATTTATCCACTAATCTACTTGCTAATGTGTAGTTCTAGGAGTTGGAAAGCCTCACTGAAAATTTTGGCTCAAGGCGACATTAGAAAGTCCTCGAACGGCGCCGGTTCCTATAAGTCCTCAACCGGTCAATTTTTGTCCTTCAAACACAAGACTCATTTAGGGCCAAAACTCTATCAAATTCATCCAAAAATTTTGCCACAACTCAGTCTACCAGTCCTATAGATGTCCACAAAATTTGATTGCAAGATTCAAAGATTTCGGGGTCCTACGGAGTTTAAATAGTGGCTTACCTCCAGCTGCGACGGTTTTCGTCGACTTCCGGTAGAATGGCCGATCGGAACTCCTTAGTAGGCCAAATGACTTGATTCCACTTGGAGGTTGTCGGCAAGAGAATGAGGAAGGTGTTGGTGGTTGGCTCGGCGGCTGGAAGTCGCCGGAAGTGGTGGTCGACGGCGGCGAAACTGGCGGACAGAATCGGTCGGTTGGAGAAGAAGAAAATGAAGAAAATGAAGATGGTGATGGCTGTGGAGTGTTTGGCTGAAGGGAGGGAGAGAGAGAGGTATATACACAAATTTGAGAGTCAAACTTGCAAGAATGGTAGGTTAAAAGTTGGGCATTAAATGCCAATGACTAATCCTTTGACACTTGTCCATATGTCAATCAAGGCTCATCCAATGGCTGTGGTTTCTCCAAATTTTTGGCAGCTATAATGGGGCATCAATGACCAAAATGCCCTCATTCCATTTATTAAGGCAAGGTTAAGGTTTGAAGGGCAAAATATTTTATCCTCGACTTCCGGAACGTCGTTTTTCTGATTCCAATTTTCTTTGATGAGGTGATGGCTAATCCAATTATAATGTTGAAATTCTTGATTCTCCATTTTCTAATTTCGAGACTCATTTCTGAATCATTTCTCTATCCATTGTGATTCCAGCCTATCCCAAACTGATAGGCGATTTTTGCAGACGTTTCGCGTATCGACTCTGTGATTTATATCACACTTAGGGCTCGTCAATTCATGGCGATTCTGGTTATCATGTAATTACGAGGGTCTATTATTAGTTCCGACGGCCTCCATCGTCATCGTTTGATTTAGGAAAATTTTACAAATTATACATTGGTTAAATGACATCACTCGCGCTCCAATCGTATAATGCTAGCAATGCATTCCGTAATCGTTCTTAGATCGGCCTTTTATGGCTCTAAATGTCCCCTCGACAATCCTTATGGTTAAAGTGTCATTTCTTATTTGAGTTCCCTAGGTCCACGTACCTTGTCTCGCGCTAGCTTTTCCCCTTTGGGCAGTCAACTCGAGATTGATCAGATCCGAGCGAGATACGATTGAAATACATCATTAGATACATTCTCATTAATGAGTCTCGAAATGACAGGAAAATCAGAATGTCACACACGACACCATGGGGATCAAAACCCCTCAACCAATTTCATCAATTGGAGCCAATCGACCTATCAATTTCTCAGTTGAAATTCATCTAGCAAATTAGAAATTGCGTGGGAAGAACAACTCAAATGAACCGGGTATTCGACCAGGTTCGCAGGCCGGATTCGATCTGAACCGTGTACCAGGTTGAGATTAATTTCGAAATTACTCCAAATCGGTAGGGAATTTATGGAGTTAAACTTCAAATTGGACTTAGGGACATTAATTTCATCTAAAAATATGAATTGCCCCAAAATTATAGCATGAATTGCATGAAAACCCAAATTAGACTATGAATCCAATTATGAAATTCTCCCAATTGAAGTTCTTAATGGCCAAATCGGATCAAAATAACCATGACAATCGATTCAGCATATCAAAAAAACTAAAGGAGAGGTCTTACCTTTGCATGCCAATCCCTAAATTAAAAGTAATTTCACTTTTACATTGATTTAGGGACTAAAATGCAAGAAAAGCATGCAATTTTGCCTAATTCTTGCAATCGTGCAATTTTAGTGAACAATTAGACTAAATTGCAATGCAGGGCAATCCAATTGAATATCAAGACTCAAAAAATGAAAAAATTACAAATTCATAGACTCAAATGAAGTTAGAATGAAGAGGGAATTAAAAGAAAAATATTGACTATTTTTCTATATTTTTGTGACTAGAAAAGCTATTTTTCTTGATTTTCCATGCATTTTTTATTTTTCAAAAATACTAAAAAAATATAAAAAATATCAAAAATTATTTTAAGTCAAAAATGTTTTTTAGGCTTGGCCAAGGCTACCAAAGTTGGTTTTTAAATGTTTCAACTTTTTATGAATTTTTCAAAATAAATTAGAAAAAACCGATAGAAAATCAGGTGTCAATAGAGTGAACTACCTTTTTCGACGATGTCGAACCGATTGAATTAATGTGATCGCTTCTCTGAAGCCTCTACGAGCTTCCTAAAGTGGATTTGTAGTTCGGCTTGGTTTGGATTCTTCTGACGAGGACCACATAGTTGAAGTTTAAACTCGCGATAATGGCAGCCATAGAGTGAGCTCTCTCTCGCCTTTTTTCTCTCTCTCTCTCTATTTTGTTAGTCCGCAAGAACAGAATGAAGCCTCCTCTCTTTTAGAATGCTCATGAGTTAGCTTTATACCTAGTTTGAAAAATTGGGCGAGTGCAGAGGGCTTCGCTGACTCTAATTCACATGCCCTCGCATGCCAATTAGCAAGTTGACGGCGACGGAATCTGTTGAGAATCCATCCAACTCCATTGAGCACTCTAGCATGCTCAATTTCATGCCAATTTGGCATGAATTTGATCTGAGTTTAGGCAAAGTTGACTTTTGCAGGCACATGGCATTGACTGGCCAATTCCACCGTGCTTCGGCAATGTCAAGCGGTGCCACCGGTCCCGATTGATGTGTCTTGACTTGACGAACAAAACCCTCGCTCAAGCTTGTTCGATTATGATCAGTTGATTTTCCAATTTCTCGATTGAAGTTTGGCCTGTAAATATTCAAAAGTGACGTGAATTTGGGGAAGAAGATGCCCTGTTCAGGCGTGTTCGACCTGGCAGACCCGATCACTTCAATTTCTTGAAATTGACCTGAAATTTCTCAAAATCCATCAAGTTAAATTACATAATTGGAATTAAAGGCATGAATTTTATCTAAAAATGCTATTTTCCCAATAAAATACAATGAATTGCGTGAAAACCCAAAATTATTCCTTTGGCCCGAGAATCCAAATTATCAAATTGCGAGCTCAATGGCCAAATCGATCCAAATATCCCCACTAATCAATTCAGAATATTGAAAAACATAGGGGAGAGGTCTTACCTTTACATGGCAGTCCCTGAATTTGAATTAATTTCAATTCAGCTGAAACCCAAGGACTAAATTGAAAGAATTTTGACAATTTAGCCCAATCCATGCAATCCGCGTAATTGAGGTGGCGATTGGATAAAATTGAAGTGTAGGATATTAAAATGGAATGTCACGATTCTAAAAATGCAAAGACTGAAAAAGAAATGACTCAAATTGTAATTTTTGGACAAATTCAACTCAATGTGTAACGAAGGAACACTTAGAATTGAACTTGATTTTTGGCTTTTTGTGATTTCAAAATGAAAAGAGATTTAAAAGAAAAATATATACTATTTTTGTATACTTCTCTAACCTCAAAAGCTATTTTTACGAATTATCATGCATTTTTCTATTTTCATAAAATATCAAAAAATGTGAAAAATTATGAAAAATTATTATTTTTTGTTCAAAATGGTCCTCGCCAAAGCTACCAAAGCTGATTTTATAATTTTTTAAATTTTCATGAATTTTCTAGGGAAAATACCGAAAAATGATAAAAAAAATCATGTGTCAACAATTATATCCCAAATATTTTTGGTTTCATAAAAAATCCTAACTTTTACTTTTATTTTAATTCTACAACCATTATCTTTTTTGTCCATAATCATAGTTAGTTAATCCAAAGTAGCATTCTCATGTCATTAATAAATTACAACTTAATAAAACTGACCCGAAAAAACCTCAATTTCTTTTCTATTGCCTACTTCCCCACACATTGCTGGGAGATAAAGAGTTACTCAAGGCAGCGTGTTTCAGATACTCCTAGGTACTCAACAGGGCAAAGAGCTACTAGATGTGGAGATGTGTTTATTTGGATAAACGATCTCAAATCTATTCGTCTCTGAAATATGTTGTTTCTAAATTTCGAAGATTCATTAGGAAGAATAGCGAGAAAATTCGAGCCACTTGATTAACTGACTTTGATTATGAATGGAAAGACGGTAAAAAAATTGAGATGAAAGTAAACTTTGAAAGTTTTTTATGAGATAAAAAATTTTGGATATAATTTGGACTTGTTTGTTATTATGCCGGTAGAATCGGGACAAACGTAAAAATTGTTGATTTTTTTACCAAACAAGTTTATTTTTTAGATATCATCGTGACATATGCTAAAGTTGCGCTGGGTTGGGGGGAGTGTTTGTTTCACAGGATTCGTTCTCTGCACTAACCATTTTGTGTCTTTTTGGTGGAGTTTTCCGGTCGAGGACTCCAGCTTCATTTTGTTCTCGTTGCTTTCCTCTAATGGGATAAAAAAAATTTCAGGAAATCGTAGAATGGAAAGACCAAGTTTTGCATCCAATTGACTAAACTACCTACTCCGGCCGAAGGTAACCTCCGGGGAAGGTTCGTCCAAGCCGTTCTATATGCGAAACACCAAGGTAGATCAAATAGGAAGCATCTAGGGAGTTTAAGGAAACTTTCCTGGCCGTCCCGATGGCCTGATTCAGCCTAAATCAAGCCTTTGAGCTCGCAGTGACTGGATTATGATGGGAGGCAGATGCGAGGTTTTAGTCGACGAAAATGCACGAAGTCAACGGGGATGTGGTCAGTGAAGTTTAAAGAATAGATCGACACTAATAACACACAAAATGGCACACAGGAACATGAGATGCCATGTGAGGCCGAGAGAGAGTTTGGGAGAGAGCCTCACCGTTTTTTGAACTTGCATGCTGTTCTAACGAATTTAGAAACTTCCTTGGACTCGCAGGAAGTTGAAAATGATGATCTCCGGCTTTGAATCGGGTATTCGACCGGGTTCGCAGGCTAGATTCGATCTGGCCTGTGTACCCAGTCGAGATAAATTTCAAATTATTCCAAATAGGTGGGGGAATTTATGGAACTAAACCTCACAATTGGACTTAAGGACATTAATTTCATCTAAAAATATGAATTGCCCCAAAATTATAGCATGAATAGCATGAAAATCCCAAATTGACTATGGATCCGATATGAAATTCTCTAAATTGAAGTTCTTAATGGCCAAATCGGATCAAAATAACCATGCCAATCGATTCAGCATATAAAAAAAACACATAAAGAAGAGGTCTTACCTTTGCATGTCAGTCCCCAAATTAAAAGTAAATTTACATTGATTCAGGGACTAAAATGCAAGAAAAGTATGCAATTTTGCCCAATTCTTATAATCGTGCAATTTTAGTGAACAAATGGACTAAATTGCAATGCAGGGCAATCCAATTGAATATCAAGACTCTAAAAATACAAAAATTACAAATTCAAAGAGTTAAATGACATTTTTGTGGCCAAATTTAACCTTATATGTAACAAATAAACACAAAAAATTGAACTCCGATTTTAAATTTTTATGAGGTTAGAACGAAGAGGGAATTAAAATAAAAATATTGAATATTTAGCTATATTTTTGTGACCTCAAAAGCTATTTTTCTTGATTTGCCATGCATTTTTCTATTTTCTAACAATACTAAAAAAATATGAAAAACATGAAATTTTATTTTTTAGTCAAAAATGGTTCCTTAGTCTTGGCCAAAGCTACTAAAGTTGATTTGTTTTTTTTTTTAAATCAACTTTTTATGAATTTTTTTATGAATTTTTCAAAATAAACTAGAAAAAAACTAATCGAAAATCAGGCATCAACCGAGTGAGCTACCTTTTCCGACGATGTCAAATTAATTGAATTGATGTGATCTCATCTCTGAAGCCTTGGCGAGCTTCCTAAAGTGGATTTGTAGTTCGGTTTGGTCTAGATTCGTCACACCTCAAACCTGGCGGCACGCGAAGATCCCACCAAGCTGTAATCAAGCCGTGCCATCCAGGATACTTCGGCCTTCATGTTCCAAATCATATACATGCGGAAGCAAGAAACTACTCTGTACACAAAATTAAGATGACTTAGGACGGAAAAGTAGTACACTACTCGTATTTATATAATACACCTCAAATTTCAAGAATGGCCAAAACTAAAGATTTAATTTCTATATCCACCAAATAATATATATTATCTCTAAAGTCACCCAACGTATAAATACATTTGATCAACCACTACCTCTAATGTCTGTCCTTGGCAAATTCGGACTTCTTTCACCTAGAACCCAAAAAAATTAAGCCCCAACTGGGGTGAGATATAAATCTCAGTAAATGAAATCTAAACCTAGACCTGAACACCAATCCCCCCAGACCACACACAAATGATACAGATGTAGGCATTTACCAATGCAGTTGTACAAGGCCCTAATAACTCAGGCATTTCAGCAAGTCAGGCACGAACAAAAGTCACGATCAATTATGCTTAACCTCATAGGTTCAAGCTCAATACACATAAACCAATACTCATAGTCATTATAGTTTTCACACCTACTCATTGCATGGGCTCTCAGTCGCGATGTACTTCTCTAGCACTCTTAGTCATTATAGGTTCAAGCTCAGGCATTTCAGCAAGTCAGGCACGAACAAAAGTCACGATCAATTATGCTTAACCTCATAGGTTCAAGCTCAATACACATAAACCAATACTCATAGTCATTATAGTTTTCACACCTACTCATTGCATGGGCTCTTAGTCGCGATGTACTTCTCTAGCACTCTTGCCAACTGATATCACTGTGGCCACAAGTCAATGGATATCGTGATTACTTTTAGTCAACTGGTACCACTGGGGCCACATGTCAATCTGTACTTTTAAGGCTCTCAGCCATTTGATAACACTAGGGCCACAGGCCAATCGATATTTTCATTATTATTCAGGTTCACAGCCATTTGATACCACTAGGGCCACAGGCCAATCGGTATCACTAAAATCATAGTCAATTGATATCACTGGGGCTACAGGCCAATCGATATCATCAAGGACATCAAGCCAATGTGATCTCCGAGGCCACAGGCCAACGATCGCTGGGGCACTATAACCCATTCATATAGCATTGACACTATAGCCATTTAGATAGCATAGGCATTATAGCCAAATCACTAGCATAATCATTATGACAATCTCAATAATAGGGCAGCCTAGCCAACTCAAGAAATATGGCATCATAGCCAAATTATATCACCAAGCCCAATAGGCACGATAGCCACTTTTTATCATTGAGGCTCTCTGGTCATTTAAAATCTCAATTACCAATCCTCACACAATTGCATCAAGCAATTTAGGCCACAAACTTCACCAATTAGTTAATTCATTCTACTACTCTATCCAGTAATATCCTACCATTCAGATAAACGTTTAGGGAACACTTACCTTTGGTCAATAGCAAGAAATCCAAGCCAATTGATCCTTCCCAACTCGGTAAGTCCACGGCCAACAAGGATCACACGCCATCTTAGGAAATTTTATCAATTCCGGATCAAAACTCAATCGAATTCCACTTCCACCAAATCAATTCCTCAATAACCAATCAAGTGACAACCTAAGGTGCCTTATCAATCAATCAAGGACTCGACAATACCTCCACATGCCCTTAAAGCACTCGGTTCATGTAGCCACATGCAAGGCAAAACATAACTTGGAGTTTCATGCACCAATTAGCCCTTAAATCACTTCTAATTCTCAATCCACTTCACATACTCCCCATTAACACCTCACATAACGTCTTATGGGGTCCTATGAGTCAATTTGAAGTTAAAATACCACTTAATTGGTCCTCATCAGGTTCGGCCAGAACAGAATCGATTTTGGTTCAATCCGCACAATCAAGTCATATCTTAATCTTAAGCCTCAATTCCTCACAAAATAAACTTGCTAGGACCTCAATCTATGTGTTTAGGAAACTCACCAAGAGATTTGAAGTGGAACGACACCTCAAAGACCTTTGAACAGCTCGGTTCCTTCACAATCCTTGCATGGTCAGAATCTGCCCAGTTTTAACCATCCCTGTTCAGCCATGAAAATCTATTTTGACACCACCAAACTTATAACCACCTACCATCCAACTCAAGTACTAGATGTTATGAAGATGTCCTAAAAAATTTGAGGCCAATCGGAGTTTCTAAGAGGGAGAACGAAAGTCTTACTCTAGCTCGCGCAAATTCTGTTCGGTTTTGGTCTAAGGGTTGGTCGGGAAAAACCAATCATCGAGCTACCACTTGGAACGTGTCAATGACATGTTGATCTTCCTCCTGGTGGTTAGAGCACAATGAGACAGCACCATAAAGTGGGACTCGGGCAGACCGAACAGAGAGGCAGAAATCGATCTTCTACGCAATTTTCGATAAGAAGAGAAAAGAGAGAAAAAAGAAAGGAAAATGGTGGAGATGGTATACACGGTTGAAGAGGGCATCAAATGAATGTCTCACACAAATTATTGGGGTTAATTTGACAAGATGGAATTAGGTGAGTTAATTAATGCAAGTGGTTCTCATTGAGTGACACATCGCATAAACTAATAATGGCTTTGACTTCCTTTGACTCTATGTACATCAATTTTCGGCAGCCAATGGTGGAGGGGAAATGATCATTTTTTCCTTCCTAAAATCTTAAGACAAAAGCAAATGTTCGAGGGATAAAATGATAATTTTGCACTTTCAGTCCGAAACTTCATTTTTTCAATACAAACCATCCTCGATGAGACGACTTCCATTTCAATTCAAATATTGGAATTCCTCAATGTCCAATACCCAAATATCGAGGTCCAATTTCATGTCGATCTCTCGTCGACTGTAATTCCAACTTATCTCAAACTGACGGGCAACTCTTGTAGGCGCTACGCGTATCGACCTAGAGATTTTTCTTAAACCGTGGCAACTTTGATTGTCATGTAATTGTGAGGGTTTATCGTTCGTTCTTTCAATCCTGATCATCACAATTTGATTTAGGAAATTCTCGCAAATTACACAGTGGTTAAGCAGAATCACCCGCATCCCAACTTATAACGCTAGCAAGGCATTCAATGATCATTCCTAGATCGATTTCTGCTGCCCAAAATATTCCCTCGATAATCCTTATGATCAAAGTGTCATTTCTCATTCAAATTCTCTAGGTCCACGTACTCGACTCCGCGTCATTCTTTCTCTTTTGGTCAGTTAACTCAAGAGTGGCCAACTCCGACCAAGTTACAATAGAAACATATCGATCGATATCATTCCATTCAATAGCCTCAAGAGGGTCGGAATTTAGAATGTCACAATTCTTCTCCCTTAAAGAAATTTCGTCCTCGAAATTTGCCATTTTTCCCATTATCCAATCTCATGTGATACAGACGTCTCATCGCATCCTCATTCTGCAAAGTAGTTTCTCCCATTATTTGACGTTCCCGCTTGTCTTTTCTGATAAAAGTTTTCCTACTTCTAGGTCGTATTTCCCTCAATCCTTAACCTGCACTTGCTTCTCTCTATTCTCTTCTGACATTCATGATATCTGTCGGTGATACACCCTCGAGCATTTGATTCTTCCTTTCAATTTACGTATTGGCCCGAGGATAATACGTGCATCACACTGCAACCCTGCATTTGAAACTCTCAATCGGAAGATTTTCCAAAACATCGCCTTAAATTCATTTTCTTTTCCTGCCACAATCATTACTAAATCATCACGAAAATGTACTCTTTGGTGCCTCTACCATTTGGCATAATCATCCAATTCAAACGTACTTTCGTATCGTCAAAGACGCACAAATTCTATTAGCTTACCTTCGATTGTCCAAATCGAACCATAGCCTTCTCGACTTCTCAGGAAAACTCATGGTTGAGTCCCTAATAGTTCTTTCTGAATTACATTCGAGATCCTCCAATGACCAATTTAATCCACCAACTTGCAACGGTTATGCTTTCCCTTCAATCCCTTTAAAGCAGTCAACATTTCCAACTCTTGCAATTCACACAGTTGCGAGGTCTTTCCTTACATGAGCGACGCTCCCATATTCATAAGTAATATCATCCATCGGCTTTGCTTCTCATCAATTCCTCTCGGGAAACTACTACTCGATATCTTTTGGAGTAGAAATAAACTTGAAATCTTCTTCTACCCAAACAATGTTTCCCAAACTTTGTCACGAGGACATTCGCAAACCAACTCCAATCATGTTCTAAGCATTCCAGCTTATATAGCCTTATTATTACGATGTATATGCAATGCCCACTTCCGATTGCCTCGCTATGCCTCAAGTTTCATTTTGCGTCCTGTCACTATGACCTTCATAAGCTTTTCAATTTTCAAACAGAAATGCCATTAATAACGTAGCCATCAACTTGACTTAAGTCCTGAAAAACTCTTTTCACGTTCATTCACCCATTCTTGGTACATCTCGTCCTGAGTTCATTTCACCAATGGGACAGCTCTTGTGGGGAATCTTCCATCGGTCCGTCTATTGCAATTCACCAATCCCAGGAAGCTTGCACTTTTCGCAACTCACATCGACCCTAGTTGATTTGTCACTTATTCCAATCCTCAAAGGCTCCACAAAAATTTCATTTCTCAAAGATTTCGCGACTAAGTAATCTTACTTTATCAGATCCGCAGTTTGTGCGCTTTACATTTAGCATACAGCGGGCATCTTCTTAGAGTCCATAAGATACTCTCAAAGGTTGATCATGTTTCTCGTGACTCCTTAAATTAGTCCAATCATCGTCTCTCAAGATAGTAACCATCGATCTAATTATCCCTTGGATACTCAATTAAACTATACCAGGTGTCGCAATTTTCAAATTATTCCTCACACTTTTCACTTGAGAGTTCAAACATTGGCTCTTTGTTGTCACGGATCTCCACTAGGACCACACAATATTTTGTTCATTTTTGTCACTCTTTCCTGAGGAAGTACTGTGACATTCTGATTTTTAGTCAATTTCAAGCTCATTAATGAGAAGTGTAAATCTAGAGATGCATTGCAGTCATATTTCACTCGAATCTGATCAATTCAAGTAGACTGGCTAAAAGAGAAAGGCTAACGCGAGACGAGGTACGTGAACCTAAGGAATTCAGATAGGAAATGGCGCTTTAGCCATAAGGATTATCGAGGGAACTAGCAATAGACCCTCACAATTACATGAAAATCAAAGCCGCCACGAATTGACGAGCCCTAAAGGTGATATGAATCAAAGGGTCGATACGCGTAATGTCTGCAAAAGCCACCCATCGGTTCGAGATAGGCTGGAACCACATTTGATAGAAAACTATCAAAACAAATCTTGAAAAGTTTGAAATGGAAAATCAAGAATTCCAACATTATTTGGATTGGCCGTCACCCTATCGGAGATAATTGGATTGAGAAAAACGACGTTCCAGACGTCGGGGGTAAAATTACCCTTTTGCCCCTCAAGCCTAGAACCTTACCTATACAATTGAAGAAGGGCAATTTGGACATTTAACCCCTCAAGGCTGCCGAAAATACAAGGGGGAATGTGGACCATTGGATCATCTTGGAAAAGCAAGAAGCCAAGTGTCACAAGATTATGAAGCATGGTCATATCACCTTTTGGCCACCTACCATTCTTCCCTTTTGACCAAAGGATTGAATATAAGCTCTCTCTCTCTCTCCTCAATCATTTTTGCCCGGCCATACCCCGTAGACCATCGAAAATCCACTCTTCTTCTTCCCTTCAACCTGCCGACTGCCGACCAGAACCAAACTCCTGTTTGCCGGCCACGACGCCACCCTCCGAGCACCATTCGGCCACCGACCGACCACTTCGACGAAGCTTTACATCTTGCTGATGTCCTCGAACAAGAATTAGGTCGTTTTGAGCACCGAGGGGCAAGAGATTTTTCGAGAGTCAACAGAATCGGAGCAAACTTGAGGTAGGTCCGATTTTTGACTCTTTTGATGGCCGAATTCTTGGAGTTTTGTGACCAAATTGGTGGAGATCAAGTAGACATGTGTATGGATCTGTTATAAAAATTGAGGTTCAATTTCATGAAGTTTTGACCATGAACCGGCCTTGTAAACTTTGCACAGAAATTGCTGGCAAAACTGACTTGAGGAGTTCGACGACGTTCGATGAGTTTCCGGCGACCATTTGACTTCAAACCTTTAGTAAGCCTTCCAAATCCTTAGGTAGACATGTTAAGAGGTAGGATAGTATTTAAATATTAGATTTGGAGTAGAATTAGGGCTGAAAGTGCACAGTTTGCATAGAACCGAAATAAACCAGTTCGGTTCTATGCAAAACAGATTCTGGTGGGGGCAAGAATAGATGGTTATGGGACTCAAATTGATGTTTAAAACATGTTAAGGTGATGAGGATTATGCTATGGATGATTGGGGTTCATGGATTGAGGAATTGGGTATGGAAATTTGATGAAATTGGTTGAAATTCTAGGTTAGTGGTGGATTGACCCTTGGATTGATTTGGCCGAACCTTGAGGACCCAAGAAGAAGTATTATTATGATTAAAAACCCAAGGCAAGGGGATTCCTAACCTTATCCTAACCTTATGCTAAGAAGATTGGACTCAATTGGGTGAGTCGAGGTCTAATTGAATTGAATCATATGGAAATTTCAATAGGAATAGCTTATATTATGTCCTAAAATGTTATAGGGCATATGTATGTGACATTGGCTATGCTTGAGTCGTTGGCCATGTCTGGGCATGAGTTGCACTCGTTGTGTGCATGTGAATCGACTTGAGATGATATGGCATAAACCTGGCATGGCGAGACCTTGAGGCGTATGAGACGCTGGGCGAAAGTTGATACCTTAATGCGACAAGATCGTGAGGTGAAGTTATGGTGGTGTGGCGCCCTGATACGGCGAGATAGCCACGGTCCGGATGTGAATTATTCGCAGGACAGAGAGGCCCTGAGGCGTATGAGACGCAAGGCAGAAGATGTATACCCTAATGCGATAAGATCGCGGGGTGGAGTCGATGATGTGTGGCGCCTTGATGCGACGAGATCGTGGGGTTGAGATAGCCACAATCCTGATGCAAACTATTCGCGGGACGAAGATAAAAGATAATGAGATTTGCTTGAGATTCATCAGAACCTGATGTATTTATGTGGGTTACCGATGACGGTCTGATGCGTTTACGCGGATATAGCCTGATGTAATCAATCGCGGGCTAGAGATTGAGGTAGGTGAAGGTTGGTGGATATGGTGAAGTGGCAGGCCAAATGTGCATGATCGTCTGAGTGTGACATGAGGTCACCATTGCATGCTTGTCATCTACATGTTGTTGTTTTATCGATTTGCGCTCGATATGCCCGTATGATTACGAGTTTAAAATATCGGGATAGATGACTGCTTGAGTGGACGGTCGGCCTAACCTAGGGTTAAGACCCACCTTATTGAGATTTTTATCTCACCCAAGTGGGAGCTTAATTTTTCAGGTCCCAGGCGAAGGAAGCGCGAGCTTGCCAAGGATTGACATTTGAAGGCAAAGTTGATCAACTGTACTAAAGAGGGTTGCAAGTTATGGATTTATATTTTGTGATATTGGGATTGTCCTTCTGATTGGTAGATTATTGAATTGAACCTTTGAGAATGAATTAATGAAATTTTGATGTATCTGTCCTAAGTCATCGGGTGTTGATTTATTGGTATGAATGGAGCTGGCATCACTTCCGCATGCGCGTTGCTTTTAGCGAAAAGGACATTGGCCGTTGGATCCTGGAGTTTTTAGCAAAGTACGATTGGGTTGGATGTTTGTCCTCTCGCCGGGTTTGGGGCGTGACATCTCCGCTTATTTGGTATCAGAGCAAGGTCAGCTCGATCCAATGTGATTGAGGCTTGGAGTGATAATGAGCAATGACTTGAGGACAATTAGATTTTGAGGTCTATAGGACTAGGCCTGGATTGTCGAGTCTCGAGAATGGTAGGCTTGAACTTGTGGGGTAGTCTAATGGACCTAGAGTTGACTTTAATGGCTGACTTTGAGTTATGTGGTGATTAAGGTTTAAGTGGAAGCAAGTTTGAATTAAAGAGTCATGAGCCTAGATTTGACGTTGCTAGAGAATTGCTTATGAATAAAGGGTCAATTGAGGTGTATGATTGCGATCTTGATTTGCCAATGACCCAACTTGACGAGTACGAATTATAAAGAGGCGGCTGACATTAGTGGATTCAGGCTTGAATTGCATGGTTCCTTGGTGATCTAGCTATTAATTGTTATTGTCAGCCTTGGATGATATGAAATGAGATGAATACAAAGAGTATTTGAATTGAAGATCAGTTGTGATCGAATGCATAGGGATTTGATTTGAATGTTGATTGGAAATGAGATATATTATGAAATATATGCAATTGACCTGAAGGCAGCTTCGACAGGACAAGCGATGAGGACAGTAACACTGTGCTTGAGTTTGTGGTTATGAAATGCAAGTTGATGAGGGTGCATGCATGAACTTATCGCTGTTGGACTTAATAAACCGTCACTTGGTATGGAACGAGTTGATGGGATATCTATAAACTATAATGAAAAATGGTATGGGACATGTGGAACGGGGCTTTCTCCATAGATGTATGACTTGGGACAACCTACAACGGCCAAGTCTGATGAGGCCGGGGAGTGATCTCCGGGACAGAGAGGTCCGAACAAGGAGCGGCTCCTGGCAGGCTTCTAAGATGGCAAGAGGCAGGAATGACCCAAGTCATAACTTGAAAGGGGAAGCCTAGGTATCAAGTTGAGTCTAATTGTGGATAAAGGATGTGCGGCACGGGATTGATTCTCATCAAAGAAGATCGAAAATGGCATGACATGTGTAATGATACTTGTGATTGGCATGGTTAAGAGCCTCATGCTTGACAGTGGATGCCTTTTGAAAAAGAAAAGTGATGGTTGTGATGGGCATGTTAGGCATGTTTGATGATTAGCCTCATGTGATTGGCTTGGCCAAGGTATGACTGGGAGGTTAGATAACGTAAGGGTTATACTCGTTAAACCGAGGCACGTTGAAATGAGACAGTCTGTTGTGACTATGTTAGAGTGGCGAATGCCTTTAGACCTAAAGTATGAGCTATTGACTCAATGAGTTGCGGTCTCGAGTGCTTGATTGATAGTTGTCCAGTTGAGGCTAGCCTAGTAATGGTTGTTAGTTGAGAAGTTACCTTATTGAGGCTGGCTTGAGGAATGATTATTGATCAAGGATGATTTGGGATCCTTGAATTATTGGCAATTAATTGAGAATTGCCAAAGAACTATTAGAGGGTTAGTTGATGGTGAAAGATATTGAGATGAGCAGCTTAAAACTGCAAGACTTGAGTAGATGACATAAGTCTTGGATTCTTGAAGGGAATCATAGTGGTTCAAGTGACATGAGAACCTGATAAGACTGAAGGACCAAGGTATGGTCGCTAGAGTAGCACTTGGCTTGCGTATGTGAGATACAAAAAGATCCAAGGACTAAGATGGATCATGAGAGCTGAGTAAAGATGAGTAATCAGAACGCGAAAACCAGTAGAGCAATTGACTCGAGTTTGTGAACCACGTGGGACCCAAGGGTTGAGTGGGTCGCGAGAACCTTGAATAGAAATGAGAAATTTCTATGGGTAGGCAAGCTCAAAAGGGGCTACCATTGTTACCCAAGTCGCTGAGACAGGAGTTAAGTGATGGAAGTCACGAAGAAGGTCACTCTGAGTAAGTTTTTTCGAAATTGAATGTGTGGATAGGACCACAAGAGCTTGAAAAAGCTTGTGAGACTAAGTATAAGGCTGAAATTGATTGAGTCAAGTAGAGGGATGAGATTCGAAATTGTCTCCCTCTAGATTGAGGGTTTTGTGAGAAAACCTCAGAGATTTTGGGTGCACTAAAGAAGGAAAGTGATCATGACAATTACTAGCCCTAAGTGACTATCGATGATGAGTAAAAGGTCACTAGAGGAAGGATTTCCTCGGAGGCATGAGATCTGCCTAGCCAACTTCTGTTAAGTTGTTCGATGGAAAGTATCATCCTAGGGTTGCTTGAGAACAAGGGTTGTTTGAATCCTAATACTTTTACAAGGATCATAAGATGATCGATCGATGTGAGACAGAGTTCTCAAGGTCGTTTAAGCATATGGTAAAAGTGGTCAAAGACCCTTGAACAAGATGAGTAAGTCCCTGAGTGGATTGGAACTTAAGAACCATATGGCTGATTGTTATTCCGGACTTTGAGGAATGGTGACAGGACTCAGCTAAAGAGGAGAATGATCGAAAGATTTATGAATAAGAGAACTCCTGCTCATGGATTACGAGTAAAGAGATGTTCATTATAATTATAGAGCGTGCCTACGGGAAATGGCTGATTACCTGGGCGTAAGACACATAGTGGAAAGTGAGTAGTAAGTCTTTCCTATTATGGATGAGGTCGAGGAAGAATCGACATGCTAGATTGCCCGGAGTTAATGATTTCCTGGGGTCGATTGATTGAATTGGAACCATGAGGAATGAAATCATGAGTTGCTATTCCCTAAAGAATAGGGCAATGTTCTTAAAGGGCGATTGGACCATGAATTGGTCATGGACGAAAGGAAAAGTGAACGGACTTGATAGTCCTGATTGGTTGAGATTCCAGTGGATGATGTAGTAAATGAAAAGAGCGCTTAGGGAATACTTGCAAGGTGATTTGAGGTAATCGAATTGACCACTCAATAAGTGAGCTAGTGGAGACTAAGGACAAACAGATATTATCGCTTGAGGTAACTGAGTCATAGGAAAGAGAATGTGAAAGCATGATGGCATTTGAAACCTGGAGTAAAGGTATCGCCGTTGGCGCAGACTCCAAGATTGTCGTTCTATGAATGGGAAGTACAAGGTGAATTTGAAGTGAGAAAATGCCACGGAGTTGTGTGGTTTCTTTCATAGGGTAAGAAACCCTATTGTAAAAGGAAGAAAAATCTTAAACTGTCTTAGTATCATGATTGAGCGCTTGTACCGAGAAAGAGGACGCAGGACTTGGATGACTCCTGGAGGTGAAATCTGGGAGATCGTTTTGTAATCAATGTTGAATTCCAAGATGATGTTGACATTCAGTGGAACGAACGGAATTGGGATAAGGTTGCCTTAGTGAGTATGGATCTCGGAGGCTGTAACACTAATGCTTTTCAAGAGAAGAGTGACAAGAATAAATAAAATATCGTAAGGTCCTAGAGGAGACTCGTGATGACAGAAAGCTGAGGTCTGAGCTCTCGAGTGAGAAGTGCGAGAAATAGTTTGGAAGATTCGACATCTGGCGGAAGGAAGTTGATAATCGCCGGACTAAGTGTCCAAGGAATGATTGAGTGGGTCGTTATCATCTCGAGAGACGACGATTGAACTCATGTAAGGAGCCATGAGAAACTTGAACAATCTTTGAGAGTGTCATATAGGCTCCAAGGAAATATCTATTGCATGCTAAATATGAAGAGCGCAAGTTGTGGACCTAATGAAGTAAGATTCACACATTGGAATAAGTGATAAATCCTTTGAGGACTGGAATGAGTGAAGAATCGACAATAGTCGATGTGAATTGCGGGAAGTTTAAATTTACTGAGATTGATGAATTGTAATAGACGGACCGTGAAAAGATTCCCTACGAGAGCTGTTCCGTTAGTGAAATGGACTAAGAACGAGACGTAGGGTGAATGGGTGAATGGACGTGAAAAAAGTTTTCGAGGACTAGAGTTAAGCTAATGACTGCATTGTCTATGACAATTCCAGTCGGAAATTGAAAAGCTTATGAAGGTCGTAATGACACGACGCAAAATGAAACTTGAGGCATAACAAGGCGATTTCCATTGGATGCTGCTTGTACGTCATGACAATAATGCCGCATGAATTGGCATGCTTAGAGTATGATTGGAATTGGTTTGTGAATATTCTCGCAACAAGGTTTGGAAAAAAAAATATTACTTGGGTGGAAGAAAATTTCAAGTTTATATCTACTCCAAAGATATTGAGTAGTATTTTTCTGAGAGGAATTGAATGAGAGGCAACGTAGATGTGTAGAATTACGTGTGGATATAGGGGCGTTACTTGTGCAAGGAAGGATTTTTTAATTATGTGAACTAAAAGAGATTGAGGGTATGGATTGCTTAAAGGAATTGAAGGCGAGGCATGTGGAACGAAATGATCACCCAAGTGTTGTTATATCGATACTCGTATCGCTAAGGAAGAGTGAATTGTTTAACGGATGCTTACAAATTGAGAGTTGAACATTGAGAATAGGCAATGAAGGGGCAGATCTTCCCTCAAGAAATAAGAGATTCAACTCCTAAAATTGGAAGTTCGCTAATGGACTAAGGTGATGGCTATTGGAAACACCTAGCTTGAAGACTAGAAGGAAATTGAGATGTGTCATAATTAAACATCGATAATGGACGGATTATAGAAATGGATGGAACCTTTGAGGCCCATGGATGGAAGTACGAGTCCAGCATAGAAGGGAAGTTTAAGGAGATGACCTTATTGAAATTCGAAGGGAGAATTATGGTGTTTCCTCGGGATGGCACAAAGATGTGCTAAGATGCATATATATATATATATATATATATATATATCAGTGACAAGGTTGAGAGTTGAAATTTGTCTATCTTGTAGTCGAGCACTAGACATGTCAATGGAAGGGAAGGACATGACGATGAAAGTTGAAGGACCAATTTTATCCAAGGGAAATTTCGGATGGAGTCGAGAATGGATTGCTACGGAAATAACCATGTAAATGTTTAAGGAGTTAAAAGGGCCATAACTCGATTTGGTTAATGGAGGGCGAATTGATAAAGCCCTGGAATCTCGGTTGGCGTGAAAGGAAGCTCAAAAGGAGTAATGCGCCGAAGGGTGTGGACATTAAGAATGCATTTCGACGAGGGCTAGTATTAATGGTGATGGACAATTGAAAGAGATAAGGTGAACGCTCGAAGAGGAACTACTAAGAGATGTCAAGAGTACCGAAAGAGAATGGAGAGGAGCAAATCAAATTGAGGACTAAAGGAGACAAGTCCTCAAGAAGGACGGCTTGGGGTTGGAAAGGACGAGCCAGATTGTCAAGTCATGGAAAGGATTATCCGGAAGAGTGAGGATGTGACGAGGCACCAATATCCCAAAGGATTGGATGAGTAGAAGGTTGCGAATTTCGAGGATGAAATTTCTTTAAGGAGGAAAGAATTGTGATATTCTGATTTTCGGTCAATTTCAGGCTCATTAATGAGAAGTGTATATCTAGAGATGTATTTCAGTCGTATCTGATCAATTCGAGTAGACTGACCGAAAGAGAAAGGCTAACGCGAGACGAGGTACGTGGACCTAGGGAACTCCGATAGGAAATGGCGCTTTGGCCAGAAGGATTGTCGAGGGAACTAGCGATAGACCCTCACAATTACACGACAACCAAAGTCGCAAGGAATTGACGAGCCCAAAACGTGATATGAATCACGGGGTCGATACACGTAATGTCTGCAAAAGCCACCCGTCGGTTCGAGATAGGCTGGAACCACGTCTGATAGAAAAAACTATCAGAAACGAGTCTTGAAAAGTTTGAAATGGAAAATCAAGAATTTCAACACTATTTGGATTGGCCGTCGCCATATCCGAGATAATTGGATTGAGAAAAATGATGTTCCGGACGTCGGGGGTAAAATTACCATCTTGCCCCTCAAGCCTAGAACCTTACCTATACAATTTGGACATTTAACCCCTCAAGGCTGCCAAAAATACAAAGGGAAATATGGACCACTGGATCATCTTGGAAAAGTAAGAAGCCAAGTGTCACAAGATTATGAAGCATGGTCATATCACCTTTTGGCCACCTACCATTCTTCCCCTTTGACCCAAGGATTAAATAGAAGCTCTCTCTCTCTCTACTCAATCATTTTTGGCCGGCTATAGCCCTTAGACAATCGAAAACCCTCTCTTCTTCTTCCCTTCAACCTGTCGACCGCCGACAAGAACCGAACCTCCTATTCACCGGCCACGACGCCACCCTTCGAGCACTATTCGGCCACTGGTCAATCACATCGATAAAGCTTTATGTCTTTCCGACGTCCTTGAACAAGAATCAGGTCGTTTGGAGCACCGAGGAGCCTCGGGCAAGAGATTTCCCGAGAGTCGACAGAATCGGAGCAAACCTGAGATAGGTCCGGGTTTTTACTCTTTTCATGGCCGAATTCTTGGATTTTTTATGCCAAATTTGGTGGAGATCAAGTAGACATGTGTATGGATCTGTGATAAAAATTGGGGTCCAATTTGGTGAAGTTTTGACCATGAATCGGCCTTGTAAACTTTGCACAGAAACTGCCCACAAAACTGAATTGAGAAGTTCGGCGACGTTCGATGAGTTTTCGGCGGCCATTTGACTTCAAACCTTTGGTAAGCCTCCCAAACCCATAGGTAGACATGTTAAGAGATAGGATAGTATTTAAATATTGGATTTGGAGTAGAATTAGGGCTGGAAGTGCACGGTTTGCATAGAACCGAAATGAACCGGTTCGGTTCTGTGCAAAATAGATTCTGGTGGGGGCAAGAACAGATGGTTATGGGACTCAAATTGATGTTTAAAACTTGTTAAGGTGTTGAGGATTATGCTATGGATGATTGGGATTCATGGATTGAGGAATTGGATATGGAAATTTGATGAAATTGATTGAAATTCTAGGTTGCGGGGTGGATTGACCATTGGATTGATTTGGCCGAGCCTTGAGGACCCAAGAAGAAGTATTATTGTGATTAAAAACCCAAGGTAAAGGGATTCCTAACCTTATGCTAGGAAGATTGGACTCAATTGGGTGCGTCGAGGTTTAATTGAATTGATTCATGTAGAAATTTCAATAGGGAAAGCATATATTATGTCCTAAAATGTTATAGGACGTATGTATGTGACATTGGCTATACTTGAGTCGTTGGCCATGTCTGGGCCTTATATAAATTGCTTTATATGCCATGAGTGTTCGAATCGTGCATGAGTTGCACCCGTTGTTTGCATGTGGATAACTTGAGATGATATGGCATAAACCTGGTATGGCGAGGCCTTGAGGCGTTTGAGACGCGAGGTGGGAGTTGATACCCTGATGCGACAAGATCGCGGGGTGAAGTTATGGTGGTGTGGTGCATTGATGCGACGAGATCGCAGGGTTGAGATGGCCACGGTCTGGATGCGAATTATTCGCGGGACGAAGAGGCCTTGAGGCATATGAAAGCGGGGCAGGAGATGTATAACATGATGCGACGAGATCGCGGGATGGAGTCGATGATGTGTGGCGCCCTAATGCGACGAGATCGCGGGGTTGAGATAGCCACAGTCCTGATGCGAAGTATTCACGAGACGGAGGTAAAAGATAATGAGATTTGCCTGAGATTCAACGGAACCTGATGTATTTACGCGGGTTACCGATGACGGTCTGATGCGTTTACGCAGACAGAGCCTGATGCGATCAATCGCAGGCTAGAGATTGAGGCAGGCGAAGGTTGATGGATATGGTGAAGTGGCAGGCCGAATGTGCATGATCGTCTGAGTGTGACATGAGGTCACCATTGCATGCTTGTTATCTGCATGTTGTTGTTTTATCGATTTGCGCTCGATATGCCCGTATGATTACGAGTTTGAAATATCGGGATAGATGACTGCCTGAGTGGACGGTCGACCTAACCTAGGGCTAGGACCCACCTTACTGAGATTTATATCTCACCCCAGTGGGAGCTTAATTTTTCAGGTCCCAGGCGAAGGAAGCGCGAGCTTGCCAAGGATTGGCATTTGAAGGCAAAGTTGATCAACTGTACTAAAGAGGGTTGCAAGTTATGGATTTATACTTTGTGATATTGGGATTGTCCTTCTGATGGGTAGATTATTGAATTGAACCTTTGAGAATGAATTAATGAAATTTTGATGTATCTGTCCTAAGTCATCGGGTGTTGATTTATTGGTATGAATGGAGTTGGTATCGCTTCCGCATGCGCTTTGCTTTTACCGCAAAGGACACTGGCTGTTGGATCTTGGAGTTTTCAGAAAAGTACGGCTAGGTGGGATGTTCACGCGCTTGCTGGGTTTACGGCGTGACTTCCCCGCTTGTTTGGTATCAGAGCAAGGTCAGCTCGATCCAATGTGATTGAGGCTTAGAGTGATAAAGAGCGATGACTTGAGGAAAATTTGATATTGAGGTCTAAAAGACTAGGCGTAGATTGTCGAGTCTTGAGAATGGTAGGCTTGAACTTGTGGGGTAGTCTAATGGACCTAGAGTTGACTTTAATGGTTGACTTTGAGTCACGGTGTGATTAAGGTTTAAGTGGAAGCAACCTGGGATTAAAGAGTCATGAGCCTGGATTTGAGGTTGCTAGAAAATTGCTTATGAATAAAGGGTCAATTGAGGTGTATGATTATGATTTTGATTTGCCAATGACCCAACTTGAGGAGTACGAATTATAAAGAGGCGGCTGACATTAGTGGATTCAGGCTTGAATTGCGTGATACCTTGGTGATCTAGCTATTAATTGTTTTTGTCAACCTTGGATGATATGAGATGAGATGAATACAATGAGTATTTGAATTGAAGATCAATTGTGATCGAATGCATAGGGATTTGATTTGAATGTTGACTGGACGTGAGATATATAATGAAATATAGGCAATTGACCTGAAGGCAGCTTCGACAGGACAAGTGATGAGGACGGTAACACTGTGCTTGAGTTTGTGGTTATGAAATGCAAGTTGATGAGGGTGCATACATGAACTTATCGCTGTTGGACTTAATAAATCGTCGCTTGGTATGGGATGAGTTAATGAAATACCTATAAATTGTAATGAAACATGGTGTGGGACATGTGGAACGGGGCTTTCTCCGTAAATGTATGACTTGGGACAACCTGCAACGGCCAGGTCTGATGAGGGCAGGGAGTGATCGCCGGGACAGAGAGGTCTGGACAAGAAGTGGCTGCTGGCAGGCTTCTAAGATGGCAAGAGACAGGGATGACCCAAGTCATAACTTGAAAGGGGAAGCCTGGGTATCAGGTTGAGTCGATTGTGGATAAGGGATGTGCAGCACGGGATTGATCTCATCAAGGATGATCGAAAGTGGCATGACATGTGCAATGATGCCTGTGATTGGCATGGTTAAGAGCCTCAAGCTTGACAATGGATGCCTTTTGAAAAAGAAAAGTGATGGTTATGATGGGCCTGTTAGGCTTGTTTGATAATTAGCCTCATGTGATTGGCTTGGCCAAGGTATGACTAGGAGGTTAGATAACGTAAGGGGTTTATACTCGTTGAATCGAGGCATGTTGAGATGAGATAGTTTGTTGTGACTATGTTAGAGTGGCATATGCCTTTAGACCTAGAGTATGAGCTATTGACTCAATGAGTTGCGGCCTCGAGTGCTTGATTGATAGTTGCCCAGTTGAGGCTAGCCTAGTAATGGCTGTTAGTTGAGAAGTTGCCTCGAGGCTGGCTTGAGGAATGATTACTGATCAAGGATGATTTGGGATCCTTGAATAATTGGCAATTAATTGAGAATTGCCCAAGAACTATTAGAGGGTTAGTTGATAGTGAAAGATATTGAGATGAGCAGCCTAAGACTACAAGACTTGAGTAAATGACATAAGTCTTGGATTCCTGAAGGGAATCATAGTGGTTCAAGTGACATGAGAACCTGGTAAGACTGAAGGACCAAGATATGGTCGCTAGAGTAGCACTTGGCTTGCGTATGTGAGATACAAAAAGATCCAAGGACTAAGATGGATCATGAGAACTGAGTAAAGATGAGTAATTAGAACGCGAAAACCAGCAGAGCAATTAATTCGAGTTTGTGAACCACGTGGGACCCAAGAGTTGAGTGGGTCGCGAGAACCTTGAATAGAGAAATGAGAAATTTCTATGGGTAGGCAAGCTCAAAAGGGGCTGCCAATGTTACCCAAGTCGCTAAGACAACTAGTACTTAGGAGTTAAGTGATGAAAGTCACGAAGAAGGTGACTCTAAGTAAGTTTTTTCGAAATTGAATGTGTAGATAGGACCACGAGAGCTTGGAAAAGCTTGTAAAACTAAATATAAGGCTGAAATTGATTGAGTCAGGTAGAGGGATGAGATTAGAAATTGTCTCCCTCTGGATTGAGGGTTTTGTGAGAAAACCTCAGAGATTTTGGGTGCACTAAAGAAGGAAAGTGATCCTGACAATTACTAGCCCTAAGAGACTATCGATGATGAGTAAAAGGTCACTAGAGGAAGGATTTCCTCGAAGGCATGAGATCTGCCTAGCCAACTTCTTTTGAGTTGTTTGATGGAAAGTATCATCCTAGGATTGCTTGAGAACAAGGGTTGTTTGAATCCTAATACTTTTGCAAGGATCATAAGATGATCGACCGATGTGAGACAGAGTTCTCAAAGTCGCGTAAGCATATGGTAAAAGTGGTCAAAGACCCATGAACAAGATGAGTAAGTCCCTGAGTGGATTGGAACTTGAGAACCATATGGCTGATTGTTATTCTTGAGTTTGAGGAATGGTGACAAGACTCAGCTAAAGAGGAGAATGATCGAAACACTTATGAATAAGAGAACTCATGCTCATGGATTACGAGCAAAGAGATGTTCATTATGAGTATAGGGCGTGCCCACGGGAAATGGCTGATTACCTGGGCGTAAGACACATAGTGGAAAGTGAATAGTAAGTCTTTCCTATTATGGATGAGGTCGATGAAGAATCGACATGCTAGATTGCCCGGAGGAATGAAATCATGAGTTGCTATTCCCTAAAGAATAGGGCAATGTTCTTAAAGGGCAATTGGACCATGAATTGGTCATGGACGAAAGGAAAAGTGAACGGACTTGATAGTCCTGATTGGTTGAGATTCCAGTGGATGATGTAGTAAATGAAAAGAGAGCTTAGAGAATACTTGCAAGGTGATTTGAGGTAATCAAATTGACCACTCAATAAGTGAGCTAGCGGAGACTAAGAACGAACAGATATTGTCACTTGAGGTGACTGAGTCATGAGAAAGAGAATGTGAAAGCATTGTGGCATTTGAATCCTGGAGTAAAGGTATCGTCGTTGGCACAGACTCCAAGATTGTCGTCCTATGAATGAGAAGGACATGGTGAATTTGAAGTGAGAAAATGCCACGGAGTTGTGTGGTTTCTTTCTTAGAGTAAGAGACCCGATTGTAAAAGGAAGAAAAATCTTAAACTGTCTTAGTATCATGATTGAGCGCCCGTACCGAGAAAGAGGACGCGAACTTGGATGACTCCTGGAGGTGAAATCTGGGAGATCGTTTTGTAATCAATGTTGAATTCCAAGATGATGTTGATGTTCAGTGGAACGAACGGAATTAGGATAAGGTTGCCTTAGTGAGTATGGAACTCGGAGGCTCTAGCACTAATGCTTTTCGAGAGAAGAGTGACAAGAATAAATATAATGTCGTACGGTCCTAGAGGAGACCCGTGATGATAGAAAGCCGAGGTCTGAGCTCCCAAGTGAGAAGTGCGAGAAATAGTTTGGAAGATTCGATATTTGGCGGAAGAAAGTTGATAATCGCCGGACTAAGTGCCTAGGGAATGATTGAGTAGGTCGTTATCATCTCGAAAGACGACGGTTGAACTCATGTAAGGGGCCAGGAGAAACTTGAATAGTCTTTGAGAGTGTCATATGGGCTCCAAGGAAATGTCTATTGCATGCTAAATATGAAGAGCGCAAGTTGTGGACCTGATAAAGTAAGATTCACACATTGAAATAAGTGATAAATCCTTAGAGGACTAGAATGAGTGATGAATCGACTATAGTCGATGTGAGTTGCGGGAAGTTGAAATGTTCTGAGATTGATGAATTTTAATAGACGGATCGTGGAAAGATTCCCTACGAGAGCTGTTCCATTAGTGAAATGGACTAAGAACGAGACGTAGGGTGAATGGGTGAATGGACATGAAAAGAGTTTTCGAGAACTCGAGTTAAGCTAATGACTGCGTTGTCTATGACAATTCCAGTCAGAAATTGAAAAGTTATGAAGGTCTTAATGACACGATGTAGAATGGAACTTGAGGGATAACAAGGCGATTTGAATTGGATGCTGCTTGTACGTCGTGACAATAATGCTGCATGAATTGACATGCTTAGAGCATGATTGGAATTGGTTTGCGAATATTCTCGTAACAAGGTTTGGAAAAAAAAATCTTACTTGGGTGGAAGAAGATTTCAAGTTTATATATACTCTAAAGATATCGAGTAGTAGTTTTCTAAGAGGAATTAAAGGAGAAGCAACGCAGATGTGTAGAATTGCCTGTGGATATAGGGGCGTTGATTGTGCAAGGAAGGATTTTGAAATTATGTGAACTAAAAGAGATTGAGGGTGTGGATTGCTTAAAGGAATTGAAGGCGAGGAATGTGGAACGAAGTGATCACCCAAGTGTTGTTATAGCGATACTCGTATTGCTAAGGAAGAGTGAATTGTTTAACGGATGCTTACAAATTGAGAGTTGAGCATTGAGAACAGGCAATGGAGGGACAGATCTTCCCTCAAGAAATAAGAGATTCAACTCCTAAAATTGGAAGTTCGCTAATGGACTAAGGTGATGGCTACTGGAAATAGCTAGCCTGAAGACCAGAAGGAAATTGAGATGTATCATGATTAAACATCAATACTAGACGTATTATAGGAATGGATGGAACCCTTGAGGCCCATGGACGGAAGTACGAGTCCAGCATGGAAGGGAAGCTTAAGGAGATGACCTCATTGAAATTCGAAGGGAGAATTATAGTGTTTCCTCGGGATGGCACAAAGATGTGCCAAGATGCATATATATATATATATATATATATATATATATATATATATATATATATATCGGTGACAAGGTTGAGAGTTGAAATTTGTCTATCTTGTAGTCGAGCACTAAACGTGTCAATGGAAGGAAAGACATAATGATGAAAGTTGAAGGACCACTTTGATCCAAGGGAAATTTCGGATGGAGTTGAGAATGGATTGCTACGGAAATAACCATGTAAATGTTTAAGGAGTTGAAAGGGCCCTTTGACCCAAGGATTGAATATAAGCTCTCTCTCTCTCTCCTCAATCATTTTTGGCCGGCCACACCCCTTACACCACCGAAAATCCTCTCTTCTTCTTCCCTTCAACCTGCCGACCGCCGACCAAAACTGAACCTCCTATTCGCCGGCTACGACGCCACCCTTCGGCCACTATTCGGCCACCGATTGACCACATCGATGAAGCTTTACGTCTTGCCAACGTCCTTGAACAAGAATCAGGTCATTTGGAGCACTGAGGAGCCCCGGACAAGAGATTTCCCAAGAGTCGACAGAATTGGAGTAAACTTGAGGTAGGTCCGATTTTTAACTCTTTGGATGGCCGAATTCTTAGAGTTTTGAGGCCAAATTTAGTGGAGATCTAGTAGACATATGTATGGATCTGTGATAAAAATTGGGGTTCAATTTGATGAAGTTTTGACCATGAACCGGCCTTGTAATCTTTGCACAGAAACTGCCGCTAAAACAGACTTGAGGAGTTCGGCGACGTTCGACGAGTTTCTGGCGGCCATTTGACTTCAAACCTTCGGTAAGCCTCCCAAACCCTTAGGTAGATATGTTAAGAGGTAGAATAGTATTTAAATGTTGGATTTGGAGTAGAATTGGAGCTAGAAGTGCATGGTTTACACAGAACCGAAATGAACTGGTTCGGTTCTGTCCAAAATCGATTCTAGTGGTGGCAAGAACAGATGGTTATGGGACTCGAATTGAAGTTTAAAACATGTTAAGGTGTTATGCTATGGATGATTGGGGTTCATGGATTGAGGAATTGGGTATGAAAATTTGATGAAATTGGTTGAAATTCTAGATTGCGCGGTGGATTGACCATTGGATTAATTTGGCCAAACCTTGAGGACCCAAGAAGAAGTATTATTGTGATTAAAAACGCAAGGTAAGGGGATTCCTAACCTTATACTAGGAAGATTGGACTCAATTGGGTGAGTCGAGGTTTAATTGAATTGATTCATGTGGAAATTTCAATAGGGATAACTTATATTATGTCCTAAAATGTTATAGGACGTATGTATGTGACATTGGCTATGCTTGAATCATTGGTCATGTCTGGGCCTTATATGAATTGCTTTATATGCCATGAGTATTCGAATCGTACATGAGTTGCACCCGTTGTGCGCATGTGGATCGACTTGAGATGATACGGCATAAACCTGGCATGGCGAGGCCTTGAGGCGTATGAGACGCGGGGCGGGAGTTGATACCCTGATGTGACAAAATCGCGTGGTGAAGTTATGGTGGTGTGGTACCCTGATGCAACGAGATCGCGGGTTTGAGATAGCCACGGTCTGGATGCGAATTATTCGCAGGACAGATAGGCCATGAGGCGTATGAGACGCGGGGCAGGAGATATATGCCTTGATGCGACGAGATCGCGGGATGGAGTCGATGATGTGTGACGCCCTGATGCAACAAGATCGCGGGGTTGTGATAGCCACGGTCTTGATGCGAACTATTCGCGATTTTAATGAATGAATGAAAAAGCAAAAAGGGTACTTAGATTGTAATCGCAAGGCGACTTGAGGTAGTGTCAAGTATGGTGACATTTGGGAATCTCATGATCCATCTCACAAGCTAATCGAACTCTTGTGGTTCTTCCCACACATTCCCTTTCGAATAAAGTAACTCAGAGTCACCTTTCTCGTGACTCCCATCACTTAACCTATCAGCACTAACATCGTTCGTCTCAGTGACTTGAATACAATGGCAGCACCTTCTCGAGTCTATTTACCCATCCACTTTTCTTATTTCCATTTAAAGTTCTCGTGACCCCTTATCACACTTGGGTCTCGCACAATTAACAAATCGAGTCATATTCTCGTATAGTACTCATACTTCAGTTGCTCATCTTTACTCAATTCTCATGAGCCACCTCAATTCTTGGATCTTCTCATACCTTACATATTCGAGCCAAGTGCTCCTCTAGCGACTGTACCTTGGTCGTTCAACCTTATTAGGTTCTCATGTCACTTGAACTACTATGATTTCCTCAAGGAATCAAAGACTTAAGTCTTCTACTCAAGTCTAGCAGTCTTAGGCTGCTCATCTCATCATTCATTAATATAAATCGTCTAGTGGTTCCTAAACAACTCCCAACTAGTTGTCCATTACCCAAGGATTCCAAATCCTCTTCAGCCAATGACTATTTAACAAACCAGCCTCAATAAAGCAACTTTTCCATCATCAGCCAATTACTAGGCAAGCCTCAACTAGGCCAAAACTCAACAAGGTCAACACCCAGCAAGTACTCAAGGCAGCAATTCAATGAGTCAATCGCTCATGCTTTAAGTTTATAGGCTTCTGCCACTCTGCCACAAACATGACAGGCTATCTCATTCTCAACAGGCATCAATTCAATGGGGTATAAACTCCCCACACGCCGTTTAATCGCTCAGTTAGACCTTGGCCATAACAATCACACGATGCCAATCATAAAACACACCTAACAAGCCCATCACAAACATCACTTTCCCTTTTAAACGGCATCCACAGCCAAGCACAAAGCTCTTAACCATGCCACTCACAAGCATCATCTCACATGTCATGCCACTTTCGAACATTCACTTCAAGAATCAATCTCGCGCCATACATCTCTTAACCACAATTGGACTCAACCTGATACCTAGACTTTCCCTTTCAAGTTATGACTTAAATCATTCCTACATATTGTCGTCTTAAAAGACTGCCAAGAGTCGCTCCTTGTCCGGACCTCTATGTCCAAGCGATCACTCCCCACCCTCATTAATCCTAGCCGTTGCAAGTTGTCCCAAGTCATGCATTATGGAGAAAGCCATGTTCCACACGTCCCATACCATGCTTCATGATGGTTTATAGGTATCCCATCAACTGGTCCCATATCAAGCGACGGTTTATTAAGTCCAATAGTGATAAGTTTATGTATGCACTCTCATCAGCTTTTGTTTCAAAGTCACAAACACATACACAGCATGTTCGTTCTCACCGCTTGTCATACCACAATCGTTTTCACATCAAGCCTCAATTATAGAAAACCTCTTGTTCCACCAATGACCTTTACATCTCACAGATCACTTACCTATATTCAACCATATACCTCAAGTTAAGTCGTTAGTCAAATCAAATCCTTATGCATTCGACCACAACTAGTCTTGAATCCAAATAATCCTTATCCGCTCCCTCGTATGTATCCCATCTCATGTCATCCAAGGTTGTCAATAGTAAACGATAACTAAACCATCAGGATACAAGGCAATTCAAGCATGAATCCACTAATACCAGTTATCTCTTTATAACTCACATTGCCCAAATTGGGTCACCGACAAGCCACGGTCACAATCGTATAATCCAATCGACCCCTTATTCATAAGTTATTCTCTAATAACCTCAAATCCAGGCTTATGACTCTTCAATCTCTATTCACTTCCTCATGAGCCTTATCCATAAATCACTCAAGATCATCCATTAAATCGACACTAGGACCATTAGAATACCTCACAAGTTCAAGCCTATAATCCTCAAATTCAATGATTAATGTTTAATCCTAAAGGTCTCACTACCTAATTGTCCTCAAGTCATCACTCCTTATAACTCCAAACCTCAATCACAAAGGATCGAGCTGACCTTGCTCTGATACCACTTAAACGGGTAGCACGCGAACATCTCACCAGGCCGTAATCAAGATGTGTCATCCAAGATCCTTTGGCCCTCATGTTCCAAATCATATACATGCGGAAGCAAGAAACTACTCCGTACACAAAATCAAGATGACTTAGGATGGAAAAGTAGTACACTCATCGTATCTATATAATACACCTCAAATTTCATGAATGGCCAAAACTAAAGATTTAATTTCTACATCCACCAAACAATATATATTATCTCTAAAGTCACCTAACGTATAAATACATTTGATCAACCACTACCTCCAACACCAATCCTTGGCAAATTCGGGCTTCCTTTACTGGGGTGAGATATAAATCTCAGTAAGTGAAACCTAAACCTAAACCTGAACACCAGTCCCTCCAGACCACACAAAAATGATACCAGATACAGGCATTCACCAATACAGTTGCACAAGGCCCTAAAAACTCAGGCATTTCAGCAAGTCAGGCGCGAACAAGAATCACGATCAATTATGCTTAACCTTACGGGTTCAAGCTCAATACACACAAATCAATACTCATAGTCATTATAGTTTTCACACCTACTCATCGCTTGGGCTCTTAGTCGCAATGTACTTCTCTGACACTCTTGCCAACTGATATCACTAGGGCCACAGGTCAATCGATATCGTGATGATTTTTAGCCAACTGGCACTACTGGGGCCAAAGGCCAATCAGTACTTTTGAGGCTCGCAACCATTTGATACCATTGGGGCCATAGGCCAATCGATACTTTCATTATTATTCAGGCCCACAGTCATTTGATACCATTGTGGCCACTGGCTAATAAGCTTCACTAGAATCATAGTCAATTGATATCATTGGGGCCACAGACCAATCGATATCATCAGGGGCATCAAGCCACTACGATCTCCGGGGCCACAGGCCAACGATCGTTGGGGCACTATAGCCCATTCTTATAGCATCGACACTATAGCCGTTTACATAGCATAGGCATTATAGCTAAATCACTACCATAAACATCATGACAATCTCAATAATAGGGCAGCCTAGCCAACTCAAGAAATATGGCATCGGCACTATAGCTGTTTACATAGCATAGGCATTATAGCTAAATCACTACCATAAACATCATGACAATCTCAATAATAGGGCAGCCTAGCCAACTCAAGAAATATGGCATCATAGCCAAACTATATCACCAAGCCCAATAGGCACGATAGTCATTTCTTATCACTAGGGCTCTTTGGCCATTTAAAATCTCAATTACCAATCCCCACGCAATTGTATCAAGCAATTTAGGCCACAAACTTCATCAATTAGTCAATTCATTCTACTACTTTATCCAGTAGCATCCTAGCATTCAGATAAAGGTTTAGGGAACACTTACCTTTGGTCAATAGCAAGAAATCCAAACCAATTAATCCTTCCCAACTCGGCAAGTCCACGGCTAACAAGGATCACACGCCGTCCTAGAAAATTTTATCAATTCCGAATCAAAACGCAATCGAATTCCCCTTCTACCAAATCAATTCTTCAATAAACAATCAAGTGACAATCTAAGGTGCCTTATCAATCAATCAAGGATTCGACAATACCTCCACAAGCCCTCAAAGCACTTGGTTCATGTAGCCACATGCAAGGCAAAAAATTACTTGGAGTTTCATGCACTAATTAGCCCTTAAATCACTTATAATTCCCAATCCACTTTACATACTCCCCATTAACGCCTCACATAACGTCTTATGGGGTCTTATGAGTCAATTTGAAGTAAAAATACCACTTAATTGGTCCTCATCAGGTTCGGCCAGAACAAGGTTCTTTCCCAAAATAGAGCCGATTTTGGTTCAATCCGCACAATCAAGTCGTATCTCAATCTTAAGGCTCAATTCTTCATAAAATAAACTTGCTAGGACCTCAATCTATGTGTTTAGGAAACTCACCAAGAGATTTGAAGCGGAACAACACCTCAAAGACCTTTGAACAACTCGATCCTTTCACAATCCTTACATGGTCAAAATCTACCCAATTTTAACCATTACTGTTCAGCTATGAAAATCTATTTTAACACCACCAAACTTATAATTACCGATTGCCCAACTCAAGTACTAGATATTATGAAGATCTTCTAAAAAATTTGAGGCCAATCGAAGTCTCTAAGAGGGAGAACGGAAGTCGTACCCTAGCTCGCGTAGATTCTGTCCGATTTTGGTCTAAGGGCTGGTCGGGAAACACCACTCAACGAAATGTCAAGCTACCACTTGGAATGTGTCAAAGACATGTCGATCTTGCTCCTGGTGGTTGGAGCACAGCGAAGCAACAACGAAAAGTAGGGCTCGGGCAGACCGAACAGAGAGGCAGAAACCGGTCTTCTAGGCAATTTTCGATAAAAAGAGAAGAGAGAGAAAAAAAAAAGAAAGGGAAATGATGGAGATGATATACACGGCTGAAGAGGGCATCAAATGAATGTCTCACACAAATTATTAGGGTTAATTTGATAAGATGGAATTAGGTGAGGTAATTAATGCAAGGGGTTCTAATTGAGTGACACACGGCAAAACTAATAATGGCTTTGACTTCCTTTGACTCTATGTACATCAATTTTTGGTAGCCAATGGAGGAGGGGAAATGACCATTTTGTCCTTCCTGAAATCTTAAGACAAAAACAAATGGTCGAGGGGTAAAATGGTAATTTTGCACTTTTAGTCCAAAACTTCATTTTTTCGATATAAACCACCTACGATGAGGCGATGTCCATTTCAATTCAAATATTGAAATTCTTCAATGTCCAATACCCAAATACCGAGGTCCAATTTCATGTCGATCTCTTGTCGATTGTAATTCCAACTTATCTCAAACTGACAGGCAACTCTTGCAGGCGCTATATGTATCGACCTTGGGATTTTTCTTAAACCGTGACGAATTTGGTTATTATGTAATTGTGAGGGTTTATCATTCGTTCCTTCGATCTTGATCATCGGAATCCGATTTATGAAATTCTCGCAAATTACACAATGGTTAAGCGGAATCACTTGTGTCCCAACGTATAACGCTAGCAAGGCATTCCATGATCGTTCCTAGATCGATCTCTGCCGGTCCAAAATATTTCCTCGACAATCCTTATGGTCAAAGTGCCATTTCTCATTCAAATTTCCTAAGTCCACGTACCTGACTCCGCGTCAGTCTTTCCCTTTTGGTAAGTTAACTCAAGAGTGGCTAACTCTCAGTGAGTTACAACTGAAACATATCGATCGATATCCTTCCTTTCAATAGCCTCGAGAGGGTCGAATTTCGGAATGTCACAGAATTATTCTGATGAGGACCTCACAATAGAAGTTCGAACTTGCAACAATGGTGTCACGTCCCGAACCCATCAAGTACGCAAAATCCCACCAGGGTTGTCTTGTCTCGGTGGTACCCAAGATCGGTCGGCCAACCATTTAAAAACTTCTAAATGATAAAAACATATGGAAGCGATAAAACTTCTCCATTCAGTTCAATCTTAAGATGACTCAAGACATAAGGAATGTCTTTTTATAAACGTCGACTTTAGGTTCAAAGGATACAACTCTAACTTCAAGGTAACATGAAATCCTTAAAGTCACAAAAGTGTAAATCCATTTTCTATAATTACTTCTTTAGATACCGATCATTGGCAAGCTCAGATTTCCATCACCTGAGACTTGAAAAAGTTAATCCCACGATGGGGTGAGCTATAAATGTCAGTAAGGTAGGTCCTAACCCTAGGTTAGTCTGACTGTCCACTCAAGCAAATGCAATCACAAACAATTTATACAAGTAATCACATGAGGCATTCAACTGTCAATAAACAACATACGGATGTCAAGCATGCAGTCATTGCATCATTTCACATAATGAGGATCAAACACACGTTGCCATGTCAAATCACAACTTTCACCCTTCCAGTCTGCCTCACTTTCATGCTCGCATTTAGAATGCCTTAGGCTCGGTCCGCGTAAACGCATCAAACCGTTTCATTGACAAACATGCATAAACGCATCAGGTTTTCAATTTCACTCCAGGCCTGTGTCGACACACCCTAATTCCGTCCAGCGTTTCAACGCATCAGGACATTGGCCATTTCAACCCCGCGTCTCATACGCCTCAGGGTGCCATTCAATTCAAACCTCGCGCCTCAGCGCCTTAGGACATTCATCCACACAACCCTACGTCTCAAACGCCTCAGGTTGCCATCCAATTCAAACCCCGCACCTCAGCGCCTCAGGGTATACATTCACACAACCTCGCGTCTCAACACATCAGGATATCACAACTTCTCAGACATGCCAAATGCTCATTTCAGTTCATAGCACACAATCAATGCAAACTCAAGCAACGAGCAACACATTAATGGCATGTGAGACAATTAAATTCGGCATTCAAATATGACAATCAATCAAGGCACGAGCATTGTCATACATTCAAGTCATCTATGTCTTTCTAGGACGTATATTGGACAATCACGTTATAATCTCCCAAAAACCGATCAAATTCATACTCATACCACCCAATCGAGTTAAATCCTCCTATCAAAGGTTTAGAATCCCCTTACCTTATGCTATAGCCAACAAAATTTCCTTCCCAAGCACCCTAATGGTTCGACCCTAAGGGTCCAAGGATGATTCAACTGCGCAACCTAAGGAAATTTTATCCAATCGTTAATTTCCTTGTTCAAATCATCACCCCATTAAACATACACCTTATAAACCTATCAATTAACGTCCTCACACTTCTCAACAATAAATTTGGAGCTCAACTTCAACACCAACAGTCACCCACAGAACCGGTATGCTCAGAACCGAAATAGGGCATACCCGATTATGTGCATACCCCAACTTTACAACCCTTAAACTAGCTTAAATCCTTAATTTATTAACTAATCTACTTGCTAAGATATAGCTCTAAGGGTTGGGGAGCCTCACCAAAATTTTAGAGCCAAGGCGACACCGGAAAGTCCTTGAATGGGGCCGGTTCCTTCGGGTCCTCCAACGGTTAGTTTTTGCCCTTCAAACACAAGACCCATTTGGGGTCAAAACTAGATCAAATTCCTCCAAAGTCTTTACCACAGCTCATCCAACTTTAATACTATATGTGTAGAAGACCTCACCGAAAATTTGAAGTAATTTGAAGTCTTGAAGTGGCCAAACGAAGACATTCCCCCAACTCGGTTAGAATTTGTCTTGTCTGGACCTTTGTCCACTCAAATCGAGCTACAAGAAGATTTACAGAGTCAAATTGAGTTTATAATATGTCTATAGAAAGATAAGACAATAAGATTTCATTTGGCGATGGATTTAACTCGATCCGATATCGGACAAAGAAGATATGGCCAGAATTGTGGGACGGTCGAGACTGATCGGATGGGAGCTTTCGGATTCAAAACTGGCCAGCCTGACATCTGCTCCTTCAAACGACTCTATGGAACAAACGGCTCTATGAAAAAAATGGCTGAGTGGATTTGGACCCATAATATTTTATTGCAACGGCAAGATGATAAGCTTTCCAATGATAGTTGGTACGCTTTAATCTGATGACGGACGAAGAAGTTATGGCCGGAACAATGAAGTAGTCGGGACAGAGTGACGGGCTGGTTGGTAAGAGAGATAAGAGGAAGAAGAAGGAAACCGACAATGGAGGGGTGTTGGGCTAAGAGGAGAGAGAGAGAGAGGTTTATGCTTCAATGGGCTTAGTCAACTTGAGTTGAATGTTAGGTTAAAAGTATTTACATCAACTCATAGCTTAATCCTTTGACACTTGTCCTTATATCAATCAAGGCTCATCCAATGCCCTCATTTTTCTTGATTTTCGGCAGCCTATAGGATATTGTGATTGACCAAAATGCCCTTATCCAATTATAAAGACAAGGTTAAGGCTTGAGGGGCAAAATGGTAATTTTTCTCACGACGTCCGGAACGTCATTTTTTTTCTAATTTCAATTTTCTTTGATAAGGCGACGGCCAATCCAATTATAATGTCGGAATTCTTGATTCTCCATTTTTCAATTTTGAGATTTCATTTCATATCTCAAACCTCAAGGGGACGGAAATTCGAAATGTCACAACTCTTCCCCCCTTAAAGAAATTTCGTCCTCGAAATTTGCAATCTTCTAACCATCCAGTCCTTTGGGGTATCGGCGTCTCATCGCATTCTCATTCTTCCGAATAATTCCTTTCATGACTTGACGATCTTACTTGTCCTTTCCGACCAAAGCCATATTTCCATAGGGCTTGTCTCCTTCAGTCCTCAATCTGATTTGCTTCTCTCCATTCTCTTTCGATACTCCTACATCTGTCAGCAGTTCATCCTCGAGCGTTCACATCATCTCTCCCATTTGTCCATCACCATTATTACTAAATCCTTGCCAGAATGCACTCTTTAATGTCCATACCATTCGGTGTATCAATCCTTTCAAGGGCATGCCTTTTTCTTGTCGGCACGTTCAATACTTAACCTCATATTCGACTAACCAAATTTTCAGTCCATTCCATCGATAATATCGATGCAAGTCTGGCACACCTTTGTGTCATCCCAAGGGACATTATAATTCTCCTTTTGAATTTCTGATGAGGTCATTTCTTTAAGTTCATTTTCAATATTGGACTCGTACTCTCGTCCATGGGACTTTAAGGTTTTTACACTCAACTTTGAGGTTTCTTTCACATGTATCCGAAAATCTGGATTTCCTCTCTGTTCTATCCATTTCCATAACCCCTTAAATGTCAGGGCTATTCATCGCAGCATCTCAATTCCTTTCTGACTTCACGCTTGATGCTTCAAGTAGTTATCAAACTAGTCAATTGACAACCTTCCAATTTAGGAGTTGGATTTCTTATTCCTTGAGCAAAGCCTATCCTTTATCCGCCAAATGCACGATGCTCAGTTTTCACTTATATGCATCTGCTTCTTAAATCATGCTTTTCTAGGCGATATATGATATTTCATCCTTAGTCCTTAAGCAATCTCCTTCACACACGTTGATCCTCATTCAATTTTTCTAGGCAACCACATACCTCAAATTCTTATGGTTCATGTAAACTTGAAACCTCTCCATGCGAGTCGTGTTTTTCAATTTCATCGTAAGAACATTTGCAAGCCAACTCCAACCATGCATTAAACGTTCCAACTCATATAACTTTACTATCACAACGTATTCGCGTAGTCCACTTCAGTTTGCTTTACTACGGCTCAAATTTCCTTTCTGCGTCACGTCATTATGATTTACTCGACCCCTTTTTAATTCCAAATAGGAACACTATTGTCGGCGTAGTCATCAACTTGACTTAATTTATCGAAAACTCTTTTCGTATTCATTCATCCATTGAATTGCTTTTGTGGGAAATCTTTCCCCAATCCATCCATAACAATTCACCAATTCCAGGAACTTCCAATTTATGCAACTCACATCGATCTTAATCGATTCATCATATTCCATTTCTCAAGGGCTCCACGGGAATTTAATTTCCTAGAAATTTCACTACTAAGGAATCTTATCTCATCAGGCCCACAACTCGTAGTCTTCACAATTAGCGGCACACAACGAGCATATCCTTAGAATCCGTAGGATATTCTCGAAAGTTATTCATGTTTCTCCTAACTCCTTAAATGAGTCTATTCATCGTCTCTAAAAACGGTAGCAATCAATCCAATTATTTCTTGGATATTCAATCTGACTTTTGTCAATTTCTTTCTACTAGGCGTCAAATTTTCAAATTGTTCTTCATACTTTTCACTTGAGAGCTCAAACCTTGGCCCTCTACTCTTATGAGTCCCCACTTGAACTACATAATATTCCGTTAATTTTTGTCACTCCTTTCTCAGGAAGCATTAGTGCCTTGACCTCTTGGTTTCACAACCAGCTAATGCGACCTTATGTCAATTTTGTCGTTTTAACTCAACATCGACATCATCTTGGAATTCAACGTTGTTCACAGGATAGCTTCTCAGACTTGATTTTCAAAAAAAATCATTCAAGCTTGCGTCCTTCTCGTTAGTTCAGACGTTTCATTTTAGCACCAAGACAATTGACATTTTTTTTTCTTTCTTCCACACTAGGATCTCTTACCCTATGAAGGAAACCATACACTTCAGTGGCATTCTTTTACTTTGAATCCACCTTGTCTTTCTTATCCTATAGGACATTCGTCTTGGAGTCTCGCCAATAACAGTTCCTTTACTTCCGAATTCTAATGCCACCACAATTTAACATTCTCCTTCCAATAGTTCAGCCACCTCAAGTGACAAGTTTCATTCTTCCTTGATCTCCACAAATTCATATTTTAGATATTCAATTCGACTTCCTCAAGTCGTCTTGCAATTACAATCTAAGTATCATTTTTGCTTATTCACTCATTCATTAAAATCGCAAGTAACTAGGACCATTAAGTCCATTCATATTTCTTTCCATCAATGATCATGTCATGATCCAATCGTCCTTAAGGACAACGCCCTATTCTCTAGGGGTGATAACTCGCAATGCCACTTTTAGTGGTTTCTATTCAACCTCAATTAATCTCATAAAATCCACAAGGTCTGACAGATTGACACGTCAGTCTCTTTATTATTCCTCACGACAATAAAAGGTTAATCACCATGAGCCTTATGTCATAGTAACGACATTTCCTTACAAGTATATTCTATGTTCCATAAGTGAAGTTCTCTTTTCTCACAATCCATGAATAGAAATTCTCTTACTTATTCCTCTCCCGATCATCCACTTCTTTCCTTGATGTCCATTACGGTTCATCAGATTCAGGAATAGTAATTAGCATAAGGCCTTTAAATCCCAATCCACTCAGAGACTTCACGTCTCATTTAAAGGGTCCTTGACCACCTTTACCATATGCTTAAACGACCTTGAGAACTCTATCTCACACTAGTCGATCGTCCTTGGATCCTTTCAAGATTATTCAGATCCAAACAACCTTTGCTCTTGAGCAATCCCAAGAGGATATTTTTCATCGAACAACTCAACAGGGATAGTCTAGGTAGATATCATGCCCTTGAGGAAACTCTTCCTCTAGTGACCTTTCACTAATTACTGATAGCCTCTTAAGGCTAAAACTGTCAGGGTCACTTTCTTTCCTTAGTGTACCCAAACCTCTAAGGTTTCCTTATCAAGATCCCCAATCCAGAGGGAGACAATTTCAAATCTTATCCCTCTATCTAACTCAGTCAGTCTCAACATTATACATAGTTTTACAAGCTTTTCCAAACTCTCGCGGTCCTTCCCACACATTTAATTTTGAAAAGATTAACTTAGAGTCACATTTCTCGTGACTTCTATCACTTTAACTCATCAGTACTAGCATCTGTCACCACATTGACTTAGACAATCATGGCTCCTTCTCCTCGAGCTTGCTTAACCAACAAATTTCCTCATTTCCGTTTAAAGTTCCCACGACCCATTCAGCTCTTAGGTCTTGTACGATTAGCAGATCAAGCCATATTCTCTTTTGGTACTCATACTCCAATCGCCCATCTTTACTCAATTCTTATGATCCATATCAGTTCTCGGATCTTTCATACCATGTATATTCGAGCCCAATGCTCTTCTACGACCATATCTTGGTCGTTCAACCTTATTAGATTATCATGTCACTTGAACCACTATGATTCCCTCCAGGAATAAAAAACTTAAGTCATCTACTCAAGTCTATCAGTCTCAGGCTGCTCATCTCATCATTCATCATTATCAATCTTATAGTGGTTCCCAAACAACTCTCAACTAGTTGTCCATTACCCAAAGATTCCAGATTCTCATCAGTCAATGACTATTCAACAGGCCAGCCTCAATAAGGCAACTCTCAATCTTCATCCAATTACTAGGCAAGCCTCAACTAGGCCAAAACTCAACTAGGTTAACACCGAGCAAGTACTCAATGCAGCAATTCAATGAGTCAATCGATCATGCTATAAGTCTAAGGCATCTGCCACTCTGTCACAAACACGACATGCTTTCTCATTCTCAACTGGCATCAGTTCAATAGGTATAAACCCCACATGTCGTCTACTCTTCTAGTTAGACCTTAGCCAAGCCAATCACATGATGCTAATTACAAAACATGCCCAACAAGCCAATCATAGACATCACTTTTCCTTTCAAACGGCATCCACCGCCAAGCACAAAACTTTTAATTATGTCAATCACAAGCATCATTTCACATGTCATGCCACTTTTGAACATCTTCTTCGAGGATCAATCTCGTGTCATACATCTCTTAACCACAATTGGACTCAACCTGATACCTAAACTTCCCATTTCAAGTTATGACTTGGGCCATTTCTACCTCTTGCATCTTAAAAGCCTGCCAAGAGCCGCTCCTTGTCCGGACCTCTCTGTCCTGACGATCACTCTCCGCCCTCATCAGACCTGGCCGTTGCAGGTTGTCCCAAGTTATACATCTACGGAGAAAGCCCCGTTCCACACGTCTCATACCATGCTTCATGACGGTTTATAGGTATCCCATCAACTTGTGACATACTAAGCTACAGTTTATTAAGTCCAATAATGATAAGCTCATGTACACACCTTCCTCAGCTTTCATTCTAATGCCACAAACATATGCGCGTCCTGATTGTCCTCACCATTCATCATACCATAATCATCTCCAGATCCATTCTTATCCATTAAAGATTTCTAATTCCATCAATGACCATCACATCATAGATTAATTGCCTATGTTCAACCATAAATCCCAAGTTTAGTCGTTATTCAAGCCAAATCCATATGCATCTAATCACAACTGGCCTTTAATTCAATATTTCTTGTGTACACCTCACCTCATTTCATTCAAGGCTGAAATAGCAATTGATAGCTAAACTATCAATATATCACGCAATTTAAGCCTGAATCCACTAACATCAATCGCCTCTTTATAACTCGTACTCCTCAAGTTGGGTCATTGACAAACCAAGATCACAATCATACACTTCAATTGACCCTTTATTTATAATTTATTCTCTAGAAACTTCAAATCCAGGCTTATGACTCCTAAATTTCTATTCACTTCCTTGTGAGCCTTATTCATAAATCACTCAAGATCATCCCTTAAATCGGCACTAGGACCATTAGAATACTACACAAATTCAAACCTATAGTCCTCAAGATTCAGCAATCCATGCTTATCCCTCAAGGTCTCACTACCTAATTGTCTTCAAGTCATCGCTCCTTATAACTCCAAGTTTCAATCACATTGGATCGAGCAGACCTTGCTCTGATACCACTTAAACGGGGATGCCACGTCCCGAACCCGTCAGGCACGCAAAATTCCACCAGGGCCATCTTATCTTGGTGGTACCCAGGATCCGTCGGCCAACCATTTTAAAATTTCTAAATTATACAAACATACGGAAGCGATAAAACTTCTCCATTTAGTTCAATCTTAAGATGACTCAGGACATAGGGAATGCCTTCTTATAAACGCCGACTATAGGTTCAGATGATACAACTCTAACTTCAAGATAACATGAAATCCTTAAAGTCATAAAAATGTAAATCCATTTCCTATAATTACTTCTTTAGATACCGATCATTGGCAAGCTTGGATTTCCATCGCTTGAGACCTAAAAATGTTAATCCCACGACGGGATGAGATAAAAATCTTAATAAGGTAGGTCCTAACCCTAGGTTAGGTTGACCTTCCACTCAGGCAAATGCAATCACAAATAATTTGTACAAGTAATCGCATGAGGCATTCAACTGTCAATACACAACATACGGATGTCAAGCATGCAGTCATGGCATCATTTCATATTATAAGGATCAAACACACGTTGCCATGTCAAATCACAACTTCCACCCTTCTAGTCTGCCTCACTTTCATGCCCGCGTTTAGAACGCCTCAAGCTCAATCCGCGTAAACGCATCAAACCGTCTCATTGACAAACCCGCGTAAACACATCAGGTTTTCAATTTCACTCCAGGCCTGTGTCGACACACCTCAACTCCGTCCGGCGTTTCAACGCATCAGGACATTGGCCATTTCAACCCCACGTCTCATACGCCTCAAGGTGCCATTCAATTCAAACCCTATACGTCAGTGCCTTAGGGCATTCATCCACACAACCCCGCGTCTCACACGCCTCAGGATGCCATTCAATTCAAACCCCGCGCCTCAGCGCCTCAAGGTATCCAGTTACACAACCCTGCATCTCAATGCATCAGGGTATCACAACTTCTGAGACATGCCAAATGGTCATTTCAGTTCATAGCACACAATCAATTGCAAACTCAAGCAACGAGCAACACATTAATGGCATGCAAGACAATTAAATTCGGCATTCAAATGTGACAATCAGTCAAGGCACGAGCATTGTCATACATTCAAGTCATCTACGTACATTGGACAATCACGGTATAATCTCCCAAAAACCGATCAAATTCATACTCATACCACCCAATCGAGTCAAATCCTCCTATCAAAGGTTTAGAATCCCCTTACCTTGTGCTATAGCCAACAAAATTTCCTTCCCAAGCACTCCAATGGTTCGGCTTTAAGGGTCTAAGGATGATTCAATCGTGCAACCTAAGGAAATTTCATCCAATCGTTAATTTCCTTGCTCAAATCATCACCCCATTAAACATACACCTCATGGACCTATCAATTACCATCCTCACACTTCTCAATGATGAATTTGAAGCTCAACTTCAACACCAATAGCCACCCACAAAACCGTTATGCTCAGAACTGAAACAGGGCATACCCGGTTCTGTGCATACCTCAACTTAACAGCCCTTAAACTAGCTTAAATCCTCAATTTATCAACTAATCTACTTGCTAACATGTAGTTCTAAGGGTTGGGGAGCCTCACCAAAAATTTGGAGCCAAGGCAACGCCGGAAAGTCCTTGAATGCCGCCGGTTCCTTTGGGTCCTCCAACGGTCAATTTTTACCCTTCAAATACAAGACCCATTTGAGGTCAAAACTCGATCAAATTCCTTTAAAGTTTTTACCACAGCTGATCCAACTTTAATACTATAAGTGTAGAAGACCTCACCGAAAATTTGAAGCAATTTGAAGTCTTGAAGTGGCCAAACGAAGACATTCCCCCAACTCGGTCAAAATCTGCCTCGTCTGGACCTTTGTCCACTCAAATCGAGCTACGGAAAGATCTACTGGGTCAAATTGAGCTTATAATATGTATATAGAAAGATAAGATAATAATATTTCATCTGGTGGTCGTTTTACCTCTATCTGATATCGAACGAAGAAGATATGGCTGGAATAGTGGGACGGTCGGGACCGGTCGGCTGGGAGCTCTCGGATTCAAAACTAACCGGCCTGACCTTTGCTCCTTCAAATCACTCTACGGGACAAATGGCTGGGTGGATTTAGACCCATAATATCTTGTTGCAATGGCAAGATGATAAGCTTTCCAATGATAGTTGGTATGCCTTAATCCGATAACGGACGAAGAAGTTATGGCCGGAACAATGAAGCAGTCAGGATAAAGTGACGAGCTGGTTGGTAAAAGAGAGAAGAGGAAGAAGAAGAAAACCAACAATGGAGGGGTGTTCGGCCAAGAGGAGAGTGAGGGAGAGGTTTATACTTCAATGGGCTTGGTCAACTTGAGTTGAATAGTAGGTTAAAAGTATTTACATCAACTCATAGCCTAATCATTTGACACTTGTCCTCATGTCAATCAAGGCTCATCCAATGACCCTCATTTTCCTTGATTTTCGGTAGCCTATAAGGTATTGTGATTGACCAAAATGCCCTTATCCAATTATAAAGGCAAGGTTAAGGTTTGAAGGGCAAAATGGTAATTTTGCTCTCGACGTCCGGAACGACGTTTTTTTTTCTAATTTCAATTTTCTTCGATAAGACAACGGTCAACCCATTTATAATGTTTGAATCCTTGATTCTCCATTTTTCAATTTTGAGATTTCATTTCATATCTCAAGCCTCGAGGAAGAGAAAATTCGGAATGTCACAAATGGCGGTCGCCGAGTGAACTCTCTCTTACTTTTTTTTCTCTATCTCTCTCTCTATTTTGTTAGTCCGTAAGAATAGAATGAAGCCTCTTTTCTTTTAGAATGCTCATGAATTAGTTTTTACCTAGTTTGAAAAATTAGGTGAACGCGGAGGGCTTCGCTGACTCTATTTCACGTGCCCTCGCATGTCAATTGGCAAGTTGAGGGCGACAGAATCGGTTGAGAATCTATCCAGCTCCATTAAGCACTCCGGCATGCTTAATTTCGTGCCAATTTGGCATGAATTTGATCTAAGTTTAGGCGAAGTTGACTTTTGCAGGTCGTGGCATTGACTGGCCAATTCTGTCGTGCTTTGGCAATGTCAGGTGGTGCCACCGGTCCCTATTGATGCGCCTGGACTTGAAGAGCAAAACCTCTTCTCAAGCTTATTCCATTATGATCAATTGAGCCTCCAATTTCTTGATTGAAGTTCGGCCTATAAATATTCAAAAGTGACGTGAATTTGGGGAAGAAGATGCACTGTTCAAACGTGTTCGACCCAGCAAACCCAATCACTTCAGTTTCTTGAAATTGACTTGAAATTTCTCAAAATCCATCCAATTAAATCACATAATTGGAATTAGAGGCATGAATTCTATCTAAAAATGCTATCTATCCAAAATTTTCAATGAATTGCATCAAAGCCCCACATTATTGTTTTGGTCCGAGAATCCAAATTATCAAATTGAGAGCTCAATGGAAAAATCAAGCCAAACACCCCCACCAATCGATTTAGAATATTGAAAAACATGGGGGGAAAAATACCTTTGCATGGCAGTGCCTGAATTTGGATTTATTTCAATTCAGTTGAAACCCAAGGACTAAATTGAAAGAATTTTGACAATTTTGCCCATTCCATGCAATCCGCGTAATTGAGGCGGCAATTGGATAAAACTAAAGTGTAGGATATTAAAATTGAATGTCATGATTCTAAAAATGAAAAGATTGCAAAAGAAATGACTCAAATTGTAATTTTTGGACAAATGCAACTCAATTTGCAACGATGGAACACTTAGGATTGAACTTGATTTTTTGGTTTTTGTGAGTTCAAATTGAAAAGATATTTAAAAGAAAAATATAGACAATTTTGTACATTTTCTGACCTCAAAAGCTATTTTTATGAATTATCATGCATTTTTTCTATTTTTAGAAAATATAAAAAAAATACGAAAATTATGAAAAATTATTTTTGTTCAAAAATGGTTCCCGCTGTTATAAGCTATTTTATTATTCATCATCATGTGTGGGAATGTCCACCATATTACTATGTACCATCTTCATTTTTATAAATATGAAAGTATGATAACCTAGAATGTTAGACAATTCATTTATATCATTATCTTCTTTTCTTCTTCTTCATACATGGTATTAGAGACAATCCTAGTCGCCACAACCTAAACCCTATCCAACATCCACTATCAGCGCAACCAACATCTAACATTTGTTTCTCTATCTAATCTACTCTCTCGACCAGCTTTGTCGGCCACATCCTAGGTTCTCGGCTAGGGATCTCAACCAACTTGGCCGGCCACGTCCCAAGGCTCTCCGTCAGCTTGGCCGGCCACGTCCCAGGTCTCTCGGCCATCTTGGCTGGCAACTCCGGCCACGTCCCAAGGCTCTCGACCATCTTGACCGGCCACGTCACAGGGTTCTTAACCAACTTGGTCGAACATGTCGTAGGCCGTTCGGATTTGATTTACATGTCGATGTCTAATTAGATCTAATCAGATCCATGAAACGGTGAAGCTTGTGATTTTCTAATTAATCTAGTGTCTAGATTAAGTATTCTTCATGAGTAATATAGACAATCAAATAGCTGCTGCTAAATCCGGTGAGACTGGATTAGCCATGAATAAATCTAGTATGACTGAATTTGATGTGATGCGATCACAAGCTCTGACCTTTATATCTACTCCATCTAAGCTCGTCGAACGTGTTTTGACGGGACAATCTACGTACACACTTTGAAAGAAGAATGTCTTTAAGAATTTGCACGGACAGCGGTTATCTCATCATCTTACCCAGCTTCCTCCAAACGAGGATAACCCAACTTATGATGAATGATACACTGTTGATTGTCGTATTTATAGTCAATTATTGAATGCTATGGATATTTATGTTTAGACTGTTGTTAGTAATACTGGTACTGTTAAGGAGTTATGAGATGCTTTGGCAGATTTATACTCCTCTCTGAATGGTTTTTCGCGACTGTATGATGTCGTTTGTGGGTTATTGAAGCCGGCTCCTACTAGTTGGCCTCTGAACGGATATTATGAGGAATTTAAATCATTTGCTAATGAGTTTGATCGGTTAGTCCCATTTACATCTAATCGTGCTACTTTTCAAGAATAACGAAATCAGTTTCTGGTCACCTGCTATCTTAATGGAGTGAGAGCTCAGTTTGATACTACTCGGTCACAAATTCTTTCAAATGCTCGAGTACCTTCTCTTGAAGAAGTTCATCGCCGTGTTCTTCGTACCGAAAGTCGTGAGGAAATTAGATTTGCCCCTTCAGAAGTTGGTGAACAGGTTTTTGCTCTATATATGAACAAAGGAGGTGGCCGTGGTAGCGAAGGCCGTGACCGAAGGGGAGGTCGTGGTAGTATTGTTGGTCGTGGTCGGGAGACTCGTTCTTGCAATTACTGTGGTATTATTGGACATCTTCACAGCTATTGTCGAAAGTTACAAGCTGTACAGGCAGCTTCTAGCTAACGAATCACACCTGCTTATGTTGCATCTGAAATTATGCCTATGCACCAAAACGTTATCATAATGAATCTAGAGGAGTATACTCGATACTTGGAGTTTCAGACCTCAAGGAGTAGAACTACATCTGCCTCTATTGCGAAACTACAGTAGTCATCTGATTATTCCTTTATCGTAGCATGTGCAACTCTTCCTTCCGCTAGTTGGATTATTGATTCTGGTGTAGGTCTTCACATGATAGGTAATAGAGGTATTCTTACTGCATATAAGTTCGTGTCTCTGTTACGCCATATTACTATTGCGAATGGGTCATTCGTAATAGTTTAGGGACATGGAGCTGCACGACCTTCCAACAAGATCTCCTTATCTTCTGTTTTATATACTCCTGGCATATAATTTAATTTGTTATGTGTTAGTTGTATCAAAGGGGATTTGAATCGCTTCGTTACTTTTTATCCTGATTATTGTGTTTTGTAGGATCTCTCGACGCGGAAGACTATCAGTAAGGGAAACGTCAATGGTGGGATCTATCAACTGGATGGTACTTCTATTCCAACCGCATTAATGAAAGAGACTGGTGTTTTAGACATTCACTATCATCTAGGACATCCCTCTTTGTCTATATTGTGGTCATTATTTCCTCGGTTTCGTTCGGTATCTATAATAAATTGTGAGTCATGTCAGCTTGCAAAGCATAGTCGTGTTTCTTTACCACTAAGTGTATCTCAATGGGCAACTACTCCATTTGCCTTGGTCCATTCTGATGTGTGGGAACCTAATCCTATTATTTCAGCCTTTTGTTATCGTTACTATGTTCTCTTTGTCGATGATTTCACAAGAATGTCATTTGTTTACTTAATAAAAGAACGTTCTGAGTCATTTTTTATGTTTCGTGAGTTTTATTCTTCCGTCTACACTCAATTCCATCATAATATTCAAGCCTTATAATCTGATCGTAGAGGGAAATATATGTCGGATCATCTCCATCAATTTTCTTCGTTCTCATGATATTCACCATCGTCTTTTATGTGCTCGCACACCTCAACAGAATGGTGTTGCTGAGCGAAAGAATTGCCATTTTATGAATACTTCTCGTGCTCTTCTTATACATATGTATGTTCCACAAAAGTTTTGGGGGATGCTGTTCTTACAGCATGCTATCTCATTAATCGCATGCCTCTTTCTTCTTTTAGGGCAATACGCCTCATGGGCTCCTCTTTCTTAAGCGTAGTCCTTTTCCTCTTTCTCCTAAAGTGTTTGGGTGTACTTATTTTGTCCATGATGATCATCCAAGTATATTAAAACTAGATCCTCATGTACTGAAATGTGTTTTTCTTGGTTACTCACGGTGTCAAAGGGCTATCGTTGCTATTCTCCTACCTTATGAAGAATGCTCAACTCTCATCATGTTACCTTTATAGAGCCTCAACCTTTCTTTTCTGCATGTGGCTCTAGTTCATCTTATCCAATCCCGCAATTTTCTAAATCCACATCTGCTGACCCTGTCATTGTTTATTCTCCACCAACGGTATCTCATCCAGTTATCCCTCCAGCATCATCATTAGACAATGCCCCCATTGACAATTCTCTTTCTGTGCCAGTCTCTCCCGTGGAGGATCCTTCTGCTGAGATAGTCTCTCATGTTGCTGACCCACTTGAGACTGATACTACCGAGCAACCTATTGCTCTTCATAAGAACTATCGTGTCTGTAAAGATCGCCCTCTTTATACACATTCCTACAAAGATTTATCAGTAAGTTTGTCGGCTTTTGTGGCCAATATCAATGTTGTTTCTCTACCTGCTTGATTTCCGAGGTTCTTTAGTATGCAGCTTGATGTTTAACCATGGAGGGGGAAATGAGCGCCATCCAACGCAATCAGATTTGGTCCTTGGTTAATATCTTCTTTCTAGTGCTCAAGTTATTGGCTATCGTTGGGTGTTTGCCATGAACGTCAATCCTGATGGAACTGTTGCTCATTTGAAAGCTTGGTTGGTTGCTAAGGGTAATGCTCATACTCATGGTCTTGATTACTTTGAGACATTTTCGTCGGTTACAAAAATGACCTCTAGTTGCCTCTTCTTATCCCTTGTAGCTGTGCATTCTTGGTCTCTCCATCAGTTGGATATCTAGAATGATTTCCTTCATAGTGATATTATCGAGGATGTTTACATGGAGCAGCCTCTAGGGTTTGCTACTCAGAGAGGGAAAATCTGTAAGTTTTGTCGCTCTTTGTATGATTTGAAGCAGTCTCCTCGAGCATGGTTTGCTAAATTCAGCTCAGTTGCTCGGAGTTTTGGCTTGCTTCAGTATAAAAAGGATCATACAGTATTCTATCGATATGCTACTACTGGGTGTATTTTTCTAGTTTTATATGTGGATGATATTGTCTAGACAGGGGATGACGAGCATAGTATTGTTGAACTGAAAAGATATTTATATACTCACTTTGAGACGAAGGACCTCGATGATTTGAGATACTTTCTTGGGATCAAGGTGGCCCGGAAGAAAGAAAGTATTTCTTTGTCACAGCATAAGTATGTTATAGTTATCTTAACTAAATTTAACATGTATCAATCTCGGTCCGCAGAGTCTCCTATGGAACTAGAATTAAAACTTCTTTCTGATCAGAGTAGCTTGTTTGAACATCTTGAAAGATACCGGCGTGTTGTTAGTAAACTAAACTATCCACTACGATGACTAGGCCTGATCTTGCATATTTGGTTAGTGTGGCTAGTCAGTTTATGGCAGCACCTAGATAACCACATTAGGATGTTGTTTTGAGGATTTTAAGATATCTTCGAGGAAGTCAAGGCAAGAGAATTGTTTTTGCGGCTCATGGTCATACTCGCATGAAGTATTATACTGATGCTGATTGGGCTGGTTGCCCTATTGATAGGCAGTCTACTTCTGGATATCCTTTGTATGTTAGTGGTAATTTAGTTTCCTGGAAGAGTAAGAAATAAGATATTGTGGTGAGGAGTAGTGCTAAAGCAGAGTATCGAGCCATTGCTACAGCTATTGCAGAGATTATGTGGACTAGACATCTTTTGAATGAGATTAGATATGGATCGAGCAGTCTTACATCGTTATGGTGTGATAGTAGTTTAGTAATTCACATTACTTCAAATCTCGTCTTTCAAGAGAGAACAAAGCATATCGAGATTGATTGTTATTTTGTTCGATAAGAGCTTACACGTGGTAGTCTCACTCTCTCACACATTAATATCGGAGATCAGCTAGCAGATGTGTTTACTAAACTTTTAGCTAGGTAACGGGTTCGCTTTATATGTAACAAGCTGGACATGGTCGATATCTATGCATCAGCTTGAGGGAGGGTGTTATAAGTTATTTTATTATTCATCATCATGTGTGGGAACGACCACCGTATTACTATGTATCTTCTTCATTATTATAAGCATGAGAGCTGCTAACCTAGAGGGTTAGACAATTCATTCATATTATTCACCTCTTTTATTCTTCTTTTTATTATTCGTCATCATGTGTGGAAATACCCACCGTATTACTATGTACCTTCTTCATTATTATAAATATGAGAGCATGCTAACCTAGAAGTTTAGACAATTCATTCATATCATTTTCCTATTTTCTTCTTCTTCAGACACCCGCCAAGGCTACCAAAGCTTATATATGTTTTAAATTTTTATGAATTTTCTGTGAATTTTCTAGGGAAAATACCGAAAAAAGACTAATAAAAAATTACATGTCAACAATTACATCCCAAATATTTTTGGTCTCATAAAAAAAATCCTAACCTTACTTTTATCTTAATTCTACAACTGTTATCATTTTTATTCATAATCACAATTAGTTAATCTAAAGTGGCATCCTCATGTCGTTAATAAATTACACCTTAATAAAACCGACACGAAAAAACCTCAACTTTTTTTCTATTGTTTGCTTCTCCCACACATTGCCCGGAGATAAAAAGTCACTCAAAGCAGCGTGTTTTAGATTCTCCCCAGTACTCAACAGCCCAAAGAGCTGGAGATGGAATTATTTGGACGAACGATCTCAAATCTATTCGTCTCTAAAATTTGTTGTTTCCAAATTTTGAAGATTCATTAGGAAGAATAGAGAGAAAATTCGAGCCACATGATTAACTGATTTTAATTATGGATGGAAAGCTGACGTTAAAAAATTGAGATAAAAGTAAATTTCAGAAGTTTTTTATGAGATAAATTTTTTTTGGATATAATTTGGATATATGTTAAGGTTGAAGTTTTTTTTTTTGTTATTATGCTGGTAGAATCGGGACAAACGTAAAAATTTTCGGTTTCTTACCAAAAAAATTTATTTTTTAGATATCATCGTGACGACATATGCTAAAGTTGGGATGGGTTGGGGGTTGTTTGTTTGGGCATTAGGGAATTTTTCTTTGTACATCCGAAGAGGGGGAAAAAAAGGAAGGAAAAAAAAGCAAATAAATCGGTGAAGATTGCTCCTGCAGTCCTGCGCTCAGCTCCCCAGGATTCGTTCTCTGCACTAACCATTATTATACAACTTGTGTCTTTTAGATGGAGTTTTCCGGTCCAGGATTCCAGCATCATTTTGTTCTCGTCGCTTTCCTCTAATGGGATAAATAAAATTTCCGGAAATAGTAAAATGGTAAGACCAAGTTTTGCAACCAACCAAAAGTCGGAAGGTTTTTGATTTTTTTATTCTTTCGATGCCACATCAGTCGACTGATACTGCCACATCAGCCATTGAATATAAAGACTTGTTTGGTTCAGGATTTGGCTAAGAGACTTTGAGAAAATATAAATATCTTTAGGCTAAAGTACTTTTGCAAAATGCAAGTAGTATTTGGTAAAATGCATTTTAAAAACATATTAAAAAGCAACATTGACATAAATATTATTTGGTGAAAAATGAACTTTACAAAGTATTTTTACTTATAAAAAAAAAGCAGCGGTGGCGAAGCCTCGATCGCCGCCGCTGGTTGCCACCGATTAGCAACCGGCGACAATCGCCGGCTGCGTTGACGATCGTTGGCGGCATTGACGATCACTGGTGGTTGGCGTTGAGCCACCGGCGGCGATTGGCGGCGGCCATCGGCGACCGTAGACCGTCGGTTACCAGAGACTGACGGTGGCGACCAATGGGGGTGACCGGCTAAGCCGGCTGGCGAGATGTGGCGGGTGGTAATGGGCGGTGGCGGCGAAGATGATAAAATTAAAATAAAAATAATAGTTGTATTTTAGGTATTTTGGGCTAAAGTACTTTAGCAAGCATTTGTGATGTAAGTGCATCTGGCTAAAGTGATAAAAAAATTGAACCAAATAGCATTTACATTTGGCCAAGAGAATTTATAGCCCAAGTGATCATGAACCAAACGTACACTAACTATCGTGCCACCCAATATTTTATCTTTCTAAGCAGCCTGTCCTGCTTTTCGCTTCGCACATAAGAATCCTCATAAGGATTTTTTTTTGCTTATCTCGGTCCAGTTTTCAATTTATCTTGTATAATAAGAAGATCGTTCATCCCAATAGCAATTATTAAGCACTTATCTAGATAATCCTCGTTTAGTATAGTTTTTTTTTTTGGTCGAAGTTCAGTAAAGTTGACGAGTGCCCTAAAAGTGCTCTCCTTTAGAGGCGGTAAATTTTTTTTTTTCACTGCGCCACAAACAGCGAAAACCGAAACCCCTGAGCTTAGACAAGAAGTCTGGCGCGCAAAGCACCGCCTAACCTGAACCCTATAAATACCCGCTAAACCTCCACTAAGCCCTCCCAGCGTCCCTCCCTCTCTACCGTTTCTCTGTCGCCCTCTACCCCTCCAGCATGTACGGGCAACCACCGCGCTGGAGCAGCGGACGCGGCCGGCCTCCGTCGCAGCAACGGCAGCAGCAACCGACTCGGACGCCGAATTCTCTGCTTCAAAACCCTAACTTTTACCTCCAAAACCCCGCTCTCCAACTCTTCCACCAGAACATGGGCATCGCCAATCAAATCCCCGTCTATCCGATGCAGAACGCTTCTTTCCCAATCCAAGATCCAAGTTTCCCTCCGCAGCAGTTCCCCAACGGGGCGCCACAGCCGCAGGTGCGGCCCCTCGTCCCGAGCCGCAAAGAGGTCATCGAGGGGACAGAGCGTGCGGTGGCGAAGGCTTGGCGCGACCTTGCCGCTGCCGGGGAAAGTGTCTCGGCTTGGAAAGTGTCGCAGGCTGCACTTTTGGCTCTGCGGGTGGATTCGTGGAGTTCCCTTGGATTTCAAATGCAGGATGTGCCGGCGCTGCACCGGCTTATGGCGGCTGAAGGGAAGGTAACGTAATGCGGATGAATCAGTCTGTAACATAGTGTCCGGTTAGCACGATAAGGGAATGAATTTGATTTGAAAGCTAGTTTTGAAGCATGAGCTCCGTATTACTGACGTGCTTGGTCTCTGGCAAGGCAAACGTTGGTGCTTCCTAATGCAGTTGTCGATCATCTTCTTTGATATTTGTTGGAATGGGATTCTACTTTTTCACTTCTTGAGACGGGGTTTTGAGAAACTGAAGCTTTGGGTATAATGAGATTGTTTGTTTAGCATAGAAATGAGAAGTACAATATGCATAGACACTCAGTGACGGACGAATTTAGGATCTTGGCCTTATTATTTTAATGGTGGAGTTTTGGGGAGAATGTTTCTTTTCATGGGATTTGATGATCTTAGAACACGTGTGAAGTTGTTTGGTTTTTACTGGACTCGGTTCTCTTACAATTACCATGAAGCAACTCTCTCTCTCTCTCTCTCTCTCTCTCGTGGTCGCAGTTTGTTTTTGTGTTGGGTTTGGGAGCATTTAGTATATACATAGCTGTATGGTTAGCTATAGGGTATGCACATGAACTTCAAGGCGCCACTTCATTTTACATGAGCTGTCTTAATTTCCCTTTTTGACTATAGCCTTTCTATTGTCAGATAAATGCATTTATCCATTGCTTTGTCGGGGTTCGGTGGATCACATCATTATATGATCTGCAAGTGGCTATCTGCAAGAATGAAGGAGTGGAACGGTTTGAAGAGCTAGAGTTGGGTCCATTATTGCGTCATCCCCTCGTGCTACATTATTTTTCTGTGAAGCCCGATGCAACTGCGGTGTTTAAGATAACTAGTGAGGAGATAATTTCTCATCTTTGTGACTTTTTGGATACTCCTTTAAGAAAAGATGTGCAGACTGGGGAATTCCTTGATTTTATTGTTAAGAAGCGATCCGTCTCGAGCAAAGAAAATCTTTCTGTACGAATTCAAAATTTGGGGTATGTAATGTGTGCAATGTTCTTCTGTTATCCATAATTTTATCATTTCTGATTTTTTTTTAACAGCAACAATTAGCAATTCCATATTCATATATAGAGCCCACTTCCTGACTATGAAAGGAAGCAGAAAATCGCTATCTAAAGTTGAGACAAGGAGAACATCTAGTGTCATTTCTAATAGAGTTCGAAATTCTAGCTATAACATCCCAAAACTTATTTTTTCCTACAACATTGACATGAGTATGAAAATTTGGTAATGTGTGTTATTTATATAAAGTTGCATGTAGTTATTACTTTTGTGACTTGTCAGTAATTGAAGTTCTCAGGTCTTGATCTTCAATAATTTGGAGTGTTATTTAGACAAGGTCTAACTACTGTTCAACTGCATTATACTGGGCTATAGGAGTTACTGTAATTAGCAACTGTTCCTTAATGTAGGATGCTCCTTCCATGACTGAAGAAGTTTCCTAACGCCATTCTAGAATAAGAGAAAAATCCTCCTTTGTCGCTCTTTCCTTTCTGCAAGTTTTCTCACATTCACGAGCGGCCGTGGAGGTTGGTTAATTCATTAGGTTGTTGTTCTAAATTTCTGATATGACCTCCCTTTTAAAAGCATGCATCTGTTCTGTATCCAAGACTGTAGAAGAGAGTTGAAGTTATTCCCCGAACCTTTAAGGCAGAAAGTAATGATAATTTTTTGTTCAGTCAATTCACCTCTCAATTTTCTCTCTGCAATTTTCTAAATCATGTACTTTACCTTAAATCATTTATTTTTGGGTTCATCAACCGCCGACCCCAACTAGTTTGGGATAAAGGTGATATTGATGTACTTTAACTTTAACTTTGCTCTTGTTTTTGGCCTAACTGACTGGAAACCCATTACAGCATTACTTGGAACATGCTGTAGATGCTCTACTGATTTCACTGCCTGACCATTAACAGATAAAATTTTCTTTTCAATCTTTTGTAGAATTTATTATCTCATGGTTGACTCATCTTTTAAGTTTTGTAGTTTTTACTTAACAATCTGGAAATGGCAACGACATTTTTCGTACCTGTCTCTGAAGTCTAATGCAGATGCATTTTGAAACGGTCGTGCACTGAACCTATAGCAATAGCTACCCTCCACCCTCCTTTCTTTTGGTGTTCTGTGAAAATAGTGATGAAGATTTGGTAATTCTGCCAAAGAAGGATTAAGAATGGTAATGGTATTCACTTAGTATTTTACGTGGCATGTTCTCAATATGTTGGCTGTGCTCCATCTCTTGGTTGCAATGTAACATTAGAGTAGATTCTTTTTTAATTTAGTAATGGTTAGTAAAAGTAGTAGTTTTCATTATGGAGGTTAGTTTGTAATCTGCTCTACTGGAATTTATGACATTAGGATGCATATATCTTGTGTGCGTGAAGCAAGGAGATTGGAGGCTGTTACTCTAAAGAATTGCTTGAAGTCTTCAAAACAGAGATATGAAAATAAAAGAAAAAAGCGTCCTCTTTTTTCCATAGCGAAGAAACAGCTAGATGAGCGCTTCAGTTCTATGTCTGAACGGGTTAAATCATTCTCCTCAGTGCATGAGGATTTTGGTGTCAAGCACTTAAGGTTTCCATCATCAAGCTCTGAAGGCGAGGATAGTGATGATTGTAAAGATGAGGATAAGAAAACTGAAGGCAAGTCGAGCAGCTACTCGGATCGCTCATCACAGGCTACTAAAAGTGACCGAGTCAGTAGCTGTCCTTATCCTTCGGCAATTGAAGAGATGACGAGGCTTGGTTTAAAAGGTGAAACAGACACTGACCTTTCTGGTGGTGGAAGCTCAAACTGTAATGAGATTGTCACTCGGAAAAAGAAAAGGAAGACTAAAGATGCTTTGTGCAGCATCTCCATGCCCAAAAAATTGTTAAGAAGAGACAAGATAGACAAGGATGCCCTTTCAGGAGACAGTGGTAGTGGGGAAAGGGATGATGACAGCTTGAATGAAAATGATCTATCTCTTGCTTATAGTTCAATGAGAATGTTCATCACAACATGGAAGCAGACTTGTCGGGAGCAAAATGTGGCACAAGTATGTTTTTTCTTTCTTATTTATAAAACAATTGTCATATCCTTAATGTTATATGTAATCTGTATCTTCATCTGATTATCTTTTACACACTGTTAGATCACTTTGTTCATATGTAATAGTCCTTGCAATTATTCATAGCACAACCAAGTGTGATTCTCAGGGCTAGATATCTATGACCTTGGAAACAACTGGGAAAGCTAGCAAGCACGGAGTGAGATATGGGAACTTGTTTGTTTTTTCTTTTTAATAAAAATAAAAGTGAGATACGGGAACTTTTGTTTTTTTTTAAATAAATAGAAGTGAGATATGGAGAATTACTAATACAATGTATTTATAATGTCTTTGTGTACTATAAGTTAGGCTTATGTCTGACCCAACTTGAGCCATTAGTAACTTTTTTATTTCGGATCTTTTTCAAAAGGAGAAGTTGATTATCTTTACCTGGGAAGCATTGACCTTTTATTTTTCCTTGGGATTTGGACAAGCCCTATATGGGGTTCAAGAGTATACCATAAAGAGAGTCTATCTGGATATTTGGCAAGTCACGTCCAGGTCACCAGCAAGTTGACAAGAGATGCTACAACATTTTATGCTCCATGCTTCATGTTAAATTTTGAGATACCTTGGTTCAAGATTTGAGTGCTTGACACTTGGGAGAAAAAATATGCTTGATGTTTACTACCGGCGTGTGCTTGTCTGAGTCTCTAAGAACTTAGTTTTTGTGAGAAACGACCACTTGTTTCAATATATTTTTTATGACCAGAGAAGAGACTCTATAACTTGGATGGAAAACCTTAGGTCCATGCCACATGCCTAGATTATTTAGTCATGGTTATTATTATTCTTTGTCTTGTGTTGTTTGTCTTAGAACCAACTTTAATGTAAGAGGAAGTGTTGAACGCCATGCTTGGCGTATGTTACTGCTATGCTTTATCATAAAGTTTCAGCTGTGGGAAAAAAACTACTACACTACACATTGAGGAATTTTTGGATCGATGGAAATGAAGTTTATGATAGAAATTGAATCTAAGACATATTGAACCGAGCTAATTCTGTAATAAGTTGAATGAAAAATGCCACCAGATAAATTATCTTGACTACTATTTGGATTGGAAAGAGGCTACAATTGGCACATTCTGGTAGGTATAGGAGGCTTAGCAACCTAGACCTTTTTAAATTGGCTAATCTCTTTGATTGACCAACAAATAAGAGCAAGAGATGATAAATAAGTCGTTAAAGATGGAGAGCGTTTTATAACGTATGTTGGTAAGATCTAAAAGCAGCTTCAAACATATGAAATAAGAAAGGTGTCTCGTCTCTTGGTAGATTCGATTCGATGTAGGGGTGGAACAAAATGTAGTTCGAAGTGTCCGAAGGTTCTAACTATGTTCTGACATGTTTTTTTTTTTTTTTCCCGGGGGGGGGGGTGGGGCTTGGGGGGTTTCAGCTCTCATTGGTACTTTTGTTTATTTCCAGTTGTAGCATGGTTTGTTTGAGGTGTTCATTTCTGTGCGACTTTGCTGGACTCGGGGCTGAATTTTTAATTCTAACAGATATGCCATACTTTTCGTTCTTGCAAGTTTTTTTTTTTTCCTTTGATCTTTTCTCTCTTATGTTTGAGAAAAAATTCATGTATACAGTGCTATAATTTTTTTGTTCTCGCAGGTTCTAAAAAGGATGCTTCAGTCATATAATATTACAGCTCAACAAAGAAAGAGGATAATATCTATGTTTTCAACACATCCTTGTCTTGGATTGCTTAATATTGCTGTAAGTGGTTTGGACATTTTGTTGTTTTTCCTGTCAAATTTGATGACAGCAGCATTAATTGCTTGGCAATCTTATACAATCTGGCTACTCATTGAAAATAGTATAAATATTTTCTGTGAAATCATTTTCTTTTGCTTATGTACTATGCTTGTAATATCCCAAATAATGATACTTTGCGCTTGGACTTCTTTTTCTGTCGGTATTAAACCTTGATTGTTGGTCCCAGTTCTATTCAAATGCTATGGACAGGTTGAGATGCCAACTGTGACGACTATGGTCTAGGCGTTTCTCTGTTAATGAATCATAGGACTTGGTGTGTGCTTGCACAGGTGATATAGCCATGAAGGAAGAATTAAAAGTGCATGTCACTAGCACCTGCTATCATACTAAATGTGAATAGAAATACAAGTAGCTTGTGATGTAGTTGGAATGTATGGTCTGTCAAGTCATGACATGGCGTACATAATTAATCAAGCAAGAGTTTTTTGCATGTGCAGCCATGGCAACTGTTACAATGGTGTTTTCCTCTGCTAACGGGGTTACTTGCACGGACTGCACTTGCAAACTAAGCAAGTGGAATGAGAACTTTGAGCATCTTTGGCTGCAGAATGTAGCTTAAGCTTCTGTTCTGTTGTTTTTGTTGGATCATCAGATAACTAGGATGTGAATCTTTGCTCAATGAGATGAGATTTGGCAGATTAGTGGACGTAGAACTAAGGACGAAATTAGCAATAGCTGTACCAAGTCAGTGTTGCTTCAGTGCTAGAAAAAAATCATGAAAGCCCTGGTTTAGATTGTTTGGGTATGTGATGGGAAATGGCAATTTTCACATGGTTCGGTTTCATGATTCAAACATGGGAGTACTGCCAGTGCAAATGTAAAAGTGGTTTGGGACAAAAGTATCTGGTTAGGAAGTTGGAATGTACAATTCTTGGGAAAGACATGAGATTTTTTACAACTCAATTCTGTTGGAGAATTAGCGTACTTCTGAGGAGTGTTGTTTCATATTTGCAAATCCGTGCCATGTATATCCTAACAGAATGCTATGGGGGCACTGCTGGTCTGGATATATCATTTTAGAAAGTGTTCTATAACATTTATGGATATCCCCCCTTGCTGAATGACAATGACCATTGATGTGTCTTTGAAATGAGGTGGCTTCCATCTTGGTTGCATTTTCTCTTCTTCTACTTTCAAAGAATTGGAAAATTGAGGCCTTTTATTGGTTTTTTTACTGCTTATCCTAAAATTCCTGTGATTGATCCTGTGGCATACTTTCTTATGTAAACATATCAAAAGCCAGATTCTGACTTACAAGTTCTGGGCAACGAAGTAAAAAGGTGGGTTTGACATTTGTAAATTTTGTAAAATGGCAACATTTATAAAGAAATTATACCCTATTTGTAATGGACATAGTCTAGGAAATGCCTTAAATCTCCCATAATATTCAGCAGTCACTGTCTCTTCTGGGAATAAAACCAAAGTCTCAACTGCTATGGGCATCCCTAAAGACATCAAGGGGATATTTGTGTAGGCATCTAATATAAGCTGATTTATCTAAAAAAGCTTCATGAAACATAAATTGTTGTGAGAGTGTTGAGATCTGTACAGCTTCCAATGGAGTTTATCACATTATTGGATTTTTAAAATCTAACAGCTTTCATATCCTCATGGTTTTACCAGTAAAAGAGAATTCCAATTGCATGCTTCTTTTTATTGTTAACCATGACGGTCATGGCATAGTGGTGATGGATTGGCTCTGGCAACTGAGCGGTGTAAAGTTTGCCTCCTCAATTCTTTGCCTCTTGTGATCTCGCCTGTTGTGGTGAGGGTGACTCACTTACCTGGGGACCTGGGGCGGTTTTACAACCCCCATACACTTGAATGTTTATAGAATCTCGTCAAACATTTGATCCCAGAGGAGATGGTCTTCACAACAAAAAAGTTATGTTCAATCTTTACAATCGCGATCTATATCCTCTTTCAAATATGATAGTGAACATGGTAGCTGTGTTTTATGCCTATGATCTTCATTATGATGTTCCGTTTTGGATAGCAAATTATCAGAATCTGATAAATTGACATGCTTTGGTGGGATCTACTCAGTGAGAGGGAAGAAGATAATCATTCAATAGGAAGTGTAATCTGATCATGTTTTCAGACCCCCTAAGATGGTGTCTGATCGATATATCAATTAGTATCAGTAAATTGATGACTAGCATTTCAATGAAGAAATTGATTAGTGAGCATTTTGCCAGTTCCCTTGTAAAAGTTTTTCATGTGGTACCATCTCTGCCACTGTTTGGGATTGGATTGACATTGAAAAGATGATGAGATCTGCAATACTGTTCTTTGTGAGTGTTAGATTTCCTTACTCTGAAAAGAGACTTCGTCCAAACTTCTCTAGTTTTGCAGCAACTTCTCCATAATTGATTTCAAAGTGCTTCCTCTTGAATTTGGCTCCTCGGGGTAGCCCAAGATGCTAAGAAACAGTCTAGTTGTCCGCAGAAATGATTCCAGTCTTACTTACATTATTTTTTTCTCTATTTGCCATAAAATGCTTCCTGGAAACATTGAAGTGCGTTATATTCTGGCCCGTTTTCCTTTTGTTCTGACGTGAATTTATGTTTATTCTGTCGGTATGAATCCATTAGTATCCTTCGGTGCTCTAGGCTCTGTGGGAATAACTAAACGTTTTTGAGTTAGATTGGCAGGATTAGCTCTCAAGTCTCAGGTACTAATTTAATATGACATAGTCTTTTTCTTAGTTCTGAAAACCCCTATTTGGTGTGGTAGTTTTTATAGCTGAGAATGTATATGAGTGGCCATGTTCCTTTCTTCTTGTTACTCACATTGAAAGACCTTCCAAAAAATAATTCTTTGAGGCAATTTTGGTTGCACAAATTTTTATTTGGACGAAGGATTGTTTGGCATTTCTGTGTCAGCAAGACCATTTAGTTCTTCCTGTGATTGCTCCTTCTAATATTTTATAGGTGACTTCTATCAAATCTGGAATGTGGGACAATATATACGATACTCTCCAAGCCATTGATGAAAACGAAAGAGATGATACGGGCTCTGATGAGGGTGCAAAGTATGAAATAATAGATGTGGTGCCCAGTGAAAAGAATTTAGCAGTCACCAGCACACTCATTACTGAGGCCACACACAGTGAGTAGTGTTGTTGAATGAACACTGATCTCTCTCTCTCTCTCTCTCTCTCTCTCTCTCTCTCTCTCTCTCTCTCTCTCTCGTGTACACATGTTCACGTGCTTGCATGTGCATGCACTACTTTTCGTGATGGTTCAGGTTTGTTTTGTTTTGTTTTGTTTTTTTTTTTGTTTTTTCGTATTACAAAATACGGCACAAAGCAGATAAAGAACTTAATTGCTGAGGAATCGCAATGGGAGATTAAGTGCTCAAGAAGAAGGCACAGCTGCTTCCTTGTGTAGTAAAAATTTGAATGTAGATCAATCCCATGATGTTCTGCTTAAAGTAACCAGAGACAAATTTGATCTGTGCTTTTTCTCACCTAAGTGGCTAGAAAGAGGGGACCAAGGATGCCATAATACAAAAACTTGCAACCTATATTTTCGCCCCTCTAGTTTCTTATCTGATTCTAGCCTTTTGTGTTTCATCATTCTGACTGTAAATGAAATTTTACAGGCGTTACTGTTGAGGATGTGATCGGTAAAGTGGCTTCTTTTCTTGAGCTTGATAATGAACTCCATTATAAGCGAAAATTACCTTCTGATGAGAATCGTAACATTTTTAAGAAGCTTCATGATTGTGAGTCTTGGGTGGCAGAGCAGTTCTCTGTGGGGGAATTTACGTCCCTTGGTCATGGGGACTTCTTAACATTTTTAGGAAAGAACTACTCAGAACTGCCTAGAGAAGTTCAAAATCTTTTGGCTGGTGAAGTATGTGAAAAGAAGACCCCCTTTGATATCTGCATGCTCCAGCAGCAACTAGTTGCATTAGTCTCTCAAGCAGCAGATGATGTATGGGGGGATGAAACTATTACTGAGCAAAGGATTTTCATGATTCTAAGACAGCAATTCCCACTACTCAATTTTAAAATTGTTGGTGGTAGTTTTCTTAAGGATTTCTTAGAAATGGTGAGAGAATATAGGAGCTGTGTGACATCAAGATGTGTGCTATATTCAACATCATTGGTGGCATCTTCTCTGAATGTTGGTATGGGATCACTGGAAGTCCAAACTGTTGGATTTGATGTTGATCCTAAAATGGAAAGACCTCCACATGCACCTTGCAAGGAGGCAATTAAAGTCTTGCTCAAAGCACCAATTTTTTCGGACTTATTGTCATGGTCAGATTGGGAACGAAAATTTGCTCCTGCATATGGTCCTTTGGTTGATTTTCTGTTGAATGAAGTCAATTCAAAGGAGCTGTTGTGTTTAGTGACAAATGATGGGAAAGTGATACGGATTGACCATTCAGCAACCATTGACTCTTTCTTGGAAGCCGCACTAAGGGGATCCTCTTTCCTGACTGCAGTGAAGCTACTATCATTCTTCTCATTAGTTGGAGGAGAAAAACATGTTCCTTTGTCTCTTCTAAAATCCCATGCATGTCGAGCATTTGAAGTTATTATTGAAAATTATCCGGACAGTGTTGATGCTGATGTTTGTAGGAACTCTCGCGTGCATGGCCTTCACGATAAATTTTTGGATAAAATTTCTGGTAGGGTTAAGGGTGAACTCCTTGAAAAAGGGAGCATAGCCGACGAAGCAGTGCCTTTTGCATTGAGATTTTTTCTAGATTGTCTCGATTATGTACCATCAGAATTTTGTGCTTTTGTTGCTGATGTGTTGCTCACTGGACTACGGTCTGTTGTCAAGGATGCTCCTCTGGTCATTTTGAAGGGATGCAACAAATTACAGCAATGCCTGCTACTCCGTAGGATAGGGTTTTCCCTTGGTATAGTTGAATGGATGGATGATAACATTATATTTGCTTCCACTGCTGGTACCAGCTCTACTTCGAGTGGTCCTCCACGCATTAAAACTATGAGATCAGAGACGGTCACAAGCTTAAGATCTGTGGAAGGTTCTTTAGATGAGCTTTCCTCTTCCAGGGCTGATATTGCTGTCTCTATTGAAAATGAAGGAAATGCGTCTACCAGAGCTAGGTGCACAACTGGTAATGTGGGTGATGGTGACATGCACCCTTCCACCGAACATATCAGAGATACTGATGCTGCATGTGTGATCGAGTCAATCAGAAGTGGTGAATTTGGGCTGGATCCAACTCTATCAATTACAGAGAGTACCATGTTAAAGAAACAGCATGCTCGCCTTGGGAGAGCACTTCATTGTCTTTCACAAGAATTGTATTCTCAAGATTCACATTTTCTCCTTGAGCTGGTACGATACCTTGTGATGCACTTTTGCATCCGATTTGTTTTTTCATTTTCCAATCTAGTTCTATAAGATGTGTAATATTGTTTATTGATTGTTCTGTTGTATTTGGGCTTTGTCAATTGTTAACTTGAACAACCCTTCAATTGCATCTCCTGCTTTTCGGAATCCCTTTCCAATTGGCAGCTCTTTGTGCTTTTTTGATTTGAATAAGATGGTTTTTATGCATAATGGTAAGCTATTAGTGAGAATTAGATTGGCGTACGGTTTGTCTTAGAACGGAGTGGAGGAAGGCTATTAGTGTTGTGGAGGGGTAATATATAGATATATTTATTTATTTATTTATTTATTTTTACACATTTATCTCTTTTCCCTCGCTTGATTCTGCTTTTATTTTTATGATTCTTTGGGGTTCATCGACCGCCGACCCCAATTAGTTTGGGATAAAGGTATTGTTGATGTTGATGTTGATGTTATGCATAATGGCAAGCATTATCTGGCCTTGTGCTGTTGACAGTTGATAGTGCAACTCTCAATAGTTCTGCATAATATTAAGCTATACGACATAGTTAGCTATAATTGGAAATTACTAGTTAGAAATGACCTCAATTGGAGCTAGTGTAGGGGTTTATAGGTTATCTTTAATAAGCATCTTATATCCTTAGTCTTTATGTCAAGTTTTCTCTTATTTTCACCAATTCAAGCTGACAAATGCATGATCTATGGGAGGAATTGAATTCATCAGAAGCCACAAAAGAAAGTTGGAGTAGAAATTCCTGCAGATGATAAAATTAGTGTGGGGAGGAATGATATCCAAATTCACATGGAATGTATGTGCAGTGAAGTTGCAGCCCCTCGAGCTAGAATTTGATAGTATCTTCTCAATGGAGTCAAAATAAGGAGACCTTCTGACCATAGAGTTGGAATTTTTTTGCTGGACATCTGTTCTCGTGGATTGCAAGAAAGCAAGTATATAATTCAATTGTTCTTTCCGAGAAGAGAGTTTTTCTGAATAAGATGATGAGATTAATATATGTGCTGATATATGTATATATATGTATCTATATAGGAATACATTATACTTTCTAATATGTGTATGCATGTATGTGTATATATGGCCTTGATCTCCGATATGTTCATCTCTATACACAAAAGATATGGCTATATTCTCTACATGTCGCAATTCATATGCTTGTTAGTTGAATTGTGAAGTTTTACTGATGGGCATTGCAATGAGAATTCTGTGAAAAATAAGGAAGTGCTCCAGCATGTTTCAGTAGGTATTGTTAATATTTTAGGCATTGATCACATGATTTCTCTTTGTTGTGGTGTAGAAAGTTTCAAATTCAGGATCTTACCAAGGGAAGTACTATTGGTTTACCTATCTCATATTTTGAGAAAAAGTATCTCTTGTTTTTCATTTCCACTACCAAAGGCTACCCGTCAAATTCTATTGTGGTGTATTGACTACATCTCCTAATATTGTATTCAGGTCCAAAATGCTGATGATAATCTTTATCTGGAAAATGTGGAACCAACTTTAACATTCATTCTTCAAGATTCAGGTATCGTTATTCTAAATAACGAGCGAGGTTTTTCGGCTGAAAACATCAGAGCTCTATGTGATGTTGGAAATTCAACAAAAAAAGGATCTCGTGCTGGATACATTGGGCAGAAAGGGATAGGCTTCAAATCGGTATTTCGGGTATGTTACAAGAGCCATCATTACTGTTATCCATCCTTTCTTAGTCTCTTTTCCTGCTTTTGCTTCTAAGTCATTCAACTTACTTAACAGTGATTTGAAAGAGAGGATGATGACTCTCTCTAGCGTGCCCGCACAGACACATTATGCATTTGCATGGGGCGCTCATTGTGCTCAACTTGCAACTAGCCTGGGCACATAAATGTGCGAAGCCAAAGCAACAAACAGTTATTCCGCAACATTATCATTTTATCGGATTGCTTTTGCCGGAGTTTTCGGTGATTAAGATAATCACTTAGAAATTGACCTGGAATCTGATGCACTTTCCTCCCTTTGAGCAGTGGGCGTACTCTGAATCCGATCCAATTGAGAGCTGACTGCTGACTTTAAGTGCTCCCTATAGATTTTGCAATTTAGAACTTATGGTCTTTCTTACGTGTCCTAATTGAACTTTTGATGTGCAATCTGACTTGATTCACTCATCCCAATACGGTCCCAAATCCAAAGTGTTGGATCAAAAAGGTGAAGGATAGAGCATTTGATTTACTCTTTTATTCCTTGTTACGAATCATTGTTCGTGTCTCATTGTTCATTGTCTAGTTATAGTGTTGTAGATGCCTACTTTTAAGTATGAAAGGAAAGCAAGACTTTTGAGTATGTAGCTGTGTGCGATGCTTAGAATTGCTCTATGTAAATTATGGATTAGATGTGAATGTCCTCTATATTTGATGCTAGACAACTGTTTTTTCTCTTTTTTGGGTAAAGCTAGACATCTGTTTTTCTTTTTTTCCTCAAATGAATAAACGTTCCCTTTACACCTGAAGGTTTAATTCCTTGGAGACCTTAATCATGAATTTGACTCGTCCTTTTCTATAGTGAAGATCCACAAGTAGTGTTTCTTAGCAAGTAGGAACCTTTTTTGCAGATACCGTTGAAGGTGGTTGTGACCTGATCTCATTGCTTATATGGTTAATTGGAAATAAATTTATTTGTAGCATTTTGGGAAAATCATTCTTCATCTGTTAGTGGGAGTCAAAGAAGACATTGTTGGCTAATGACATGAGAGCATATAAGGGTCTTGTCTCCTTTGTCTGGAGAAAGCATATTCTCATAGCGCTATTGTCACAACTATTCATAAATAGAAGGATGTGCCCACATCATCATCTCATATTAGGTTCATGTAATTAAACTGGAACTGCTGTGTGTGTGAGTTGTGTTTTTAGTTTGTCTTTTTGCATCTCCCTTAAATTGCGAGTATCATTTTCTGTAGAGCCATTACATATCATCTGAAGTCAGGTTGTTTTATGGTCTGATTAGTGTGAGTTAAGCTCAACATAATTGACTCTGCTCAATGTTTGTTTAGGTAACAGATGCTCCAGAGATACATTCTAATGGATTTCATGTGAAGTTTGACATAACTGAAGGTCAAATTGGTTTTGTCCTGCCAACTCTTATCCCTGCTTGCAATGTCGATTTATTCTCTAGGCTGGTTTGTAGTGATTCTGATCAAATGAATGGTAGCTGTTGGAACACTTGTATCGTACTTCCTTTCAGATCAAAACTGTCAGAAGGAAGTGCCATGAAAAGCATTTTAACTATGTTTTCAGATCTTCACCCCTCATTGTTACTCTTTCTTCATCGTGTCCAGTGTATTAAGTTTAGAAACATGCTGAATGATTCACTGATTATCATGAGAAAAGAGGTTCTAGGGGATAATATTGTCAAGGTTTCTCATGGGAAAGACAAGATGACATGGTTGGTAGTTTCTCGGAAGTTGCAGTCAGATTTCATTCGGCGTGATGTGCAAATTACAGAGATTGCGATGGCGTTTACACTGCAGGAAGGAGATTGCAGTTATTACATCCCCTTTCTGGCGCAACAGCCGGTATTTGCATTTCTTCCTCTGAGAACTTACGGTTTAAAATTTATTCTCCAAGGTGACTTTGTACTTCCCTCATCAAGAGAGGAAGTGGATGGAGATAGTCCCTGGAACCAATGGTTGCTGACAGAGTGTCCTGAGTTGTTTGCAAGTGCGGAAGAATCTTTTTGTGCCCTTCCTTGTTTTAGGGAGAATCCAGGTAAGGCTGTATCAGCATATATGAGCTTTGTTCCACTACTGGGTGAAGTACATGGCTTTTTTGCTAGCCTTCCAAGGATGATAATTTCCAGGCTATGCATGTCGAACTGCTTGCTCCTGGAAGGAGATTGCAGCAAGTGGGTTCCTCCATGCAAGGTTTTGAGAGGTTGGGATGAACAGGCTCGGACTCTTCTATCTGATAGTTTGCTACAAGAGCACCTTGGCCTTGGGTTCTTGAACAAGGACATAGTTCTGTCTGATCAGCTAGCAAGGGCATTAGGTATTGAGGAATATGGTCCCAAAACTTTACAGCAGCTCTTGTCTTCTCTGTGTAACAAGGAAAATGGTCTCCAGTCACTTGGTCTGTCCTGGTTATGTCACTTGCTAAACGTTCTTTACACGATGTCATTTCAGTCTTCTGGTCATGTTACTGATGTCTCTAGGATGGAGAAAGATCTCATAAAGAACCTTCAGAAAATTGCATTTATTCCACTTTCTGATGGTACTTACAGCTCACTAGACAGAGGTACTATTTGGTTACATACTGATGGCATGAGTAGTGGATCTGATGGTGAGTATGGGTTTAGAGCATTTCCAAGTATGTATAGGAAACTCCGCATTGTAAGCCCTGCCCTCTTCTTGGTGACAGATGATTTCTTATGTTTGGACCAGGATCATGTGGATAATGTCACAAAGATGCTTCACAAAATTGGTGTTCAGCGGCTATCAGGGCATGAAATCGTTAAAGTACACATCTTACCTTCTCTATTCATTGACAGGAATAGCATGGATAAGAACTTAATGATAGAATATGTTTGCTTTGTGATGATCCACCTGCAATCTGGCTGCCCAACTTGTCGGGTTGACAAGGATTCAATCATATCAGAGTTGCGAGATAAAGCTTTAATTTTGACAAATTATGGCTTTAAACGCATTGTTGAGGTGCCAATTCATTTCGGCGAAGATTATGGAAATCCTATAAACATACATCAGCTGATTAATGTCACAGACATTAGATGGCATGTGGTTGACTCATCCTATTTGAAGCATCCAGTAACTGAGTCATTCTCTTGCGGAAAAATGAAGTGGAGGGAATTTTTTCAGGAAATGGGTATCACTGATTTTCTGCAAGTAGTTCAAGTTCAGAGGAGTATTACTGATATATCTTCTGAAGCCTCTAAGAGAATGCTTTTGGATACGGACCATTTCACCCCCGGGTTGGTTGTGAAAGATTGGGAATCAAAAGAATTGGTTCAAATGATATCCCAGTTGTCTAAAACAGGCAATAAGGAGAATTGCAAATATCTGTTGGAGGTTCTTGATACTTATTGGGGACATTTTTTTTGTGATAAAGTAAAAGGTTATTGCCCTACATCTGATGGGGATCCCAGACCCTTCAAGTCATCATTTATGAACAGTATCTGTGATCTCCAGTGGGTAGTATCAAGCATGGATGATGATCTCCACTGCCCTAAGGATTTATTCTATGATTGTGAGGCTGTGCGCTTAATTTTGGGTGCTTCTGCTCCCTACGCTGTCCCAAAGGTTTGGTGGTCTTTACTTCTTGGACCATAGTCTCACCTTTTAGCTTACTTTCCTGTTTGCAAATTTTATCTCAACATTCCACTCATAAAGTCGTTACAAACAAGATTTTAGTTTATTTTTTTACCTTCTCTTCTTTTTCTGTTTTTAAAGATGCCACGTGGTTAGCTGTGATGTCAAAAGGTCCTATATGCTCCTATTTACTTCAACTTGTTCTATTTTGATAAGAGAGATTTTAGTAAACAATATTCATATATGTTGTTTTTTTCAAGAATGAGCACAAGTTTTGGATATTGTAGTTCGCCAATCATCTGGATGATATTGAAGGAACATTGACTTATTGACCATGTTTCTGAGAACCATAATTGAACAAGCACAACTGCCAATTTGGCATGTGCTGAATTCTTAATGACTGAAATTGAGGCTGCGCATGTCCCTTTGTAATGTCAGGCCTATGCTGGCAAAACCTCACGTATATATATTATTTTTTTTGTGTGCCTTCCAATAGGTGAGAAGTGAAAAGTTGCTAAGTGATATTGGGTTCAAGACTGAAGTTAACCTGGATGATGTTTTGACAATGCTACAAGTTTGGAGAAGTTCTGACAACCTTTTCAAGGCCAGGTATACCATAGGATCCCTATTTGAATCTTTCTTTGCAGTTTTTTATTTTTAAAGAGAATAGCTGATAATTATTTCATCTCCTTTGTTCTTCTAATTAATCTTAAAAGTAGAGAGGATATGTTATAGTTGTTTGTGCACAGCACATTGTCAACAATTTGCAGGAGCTAACTTGTTTTATCATTTGGATTATGCATTGGAGAATAGTACCAATGTAATGAGATGTCATGTCATTTTCGGTCCATATAGTACTTTGATTTTGTTTAGATAGTTTCTGTTAAGTGACAAAGTTGAGGTATGCATTTTTGACATCAGCATCCAAGAAGGCTTCCACCCTTCTGTGAGCATGATCCTGATAAATGAGACAACGATCTGTACCTTTCTTCAAGTACCTTAAAATTCTGACTACAACATCTCAATGTGAGGTACGGGGAGAAGACAAACTGACTCACGACACTCACTGGAAATGAAACATTAGGTCGAGTGATAGATAATTTAATTTTCCAACAAGTCTTTGATATTTTTCCGGATCATCTAACAGCTCACTTCCTCTGCCATCAATTTCGAGCCCAGTTCCACTGGTGTATCTAGTGGTTTAGCTTCTAGCATACTTGTCTCTATAAGCAAATCTAGAACATATTTTCGTTGTGAGATATAAATACCTTTCTTCGCTCGTGCCACTTCGATAACTAGGAAATGTTTAAGAAGTCCCATATCCTTTATATATGAAACTGCTTTTGCAAATACAATCCCTGTAGAATCATCTCCAGTTATGATAATATCATAGACATAAACTACAAGGCCCGATAAAACATAGAATGATCTCTAGTACATCTACACAACCCAAACTGAAGTATTGCCTCAGTGAACTTCTTGAATCAAGCTCTGTGAGACTGCTTCAAACCATATAAAGATTTTTTTAAGCGACAAACATGACCAGACTCCCCCTGAGCAACAAACCTAGGTGGTTGCTCTATATACACTTCCTATAAATATCCCTGAATAAAGACATTCTTAATGTGAAAGAAGAGAGAGAATGACGTAACGTTTATTGATAAAAGTCCACACACACACACATATATATATATATATACAAGATAAACCCTAGATACCAAAAGACCATTCTACTCTCTTTATATCTCTAACACTCCCCCTCAAGTTGGAGCATAAATATCAATCATGTCCAACTTGTTATAAATATATCCTGTCCTCCCATTACCCAAAGGCTTGGTAAAAATATCAGCAAGTTGTTCACCAGTCCCAATATAAGTAGGACGAATCATTCCACTCTGGAGCTTCTCTCGAATAAAGTGACAGTCAACCTCTATGTGTTTTGTTCTCTCATGAAACACAAGATTAGAGGCTATATGTATTGCTGCCTTATTATCACACCATAAAACCATAGGAGCTGAAGCTTTAAAGTTTAATTCACTCAGAAGCTGCTGAATCCACGTTAATTCACATGTCACTTGTGCCATGGCTCTGTATTCTGATTCAGCACTGGAACAAGCAACAACACTTCGTTTCTTACTCTTCCACGACACTAGATTTCCTCCAACCAAGGTACAGTAGCCAGTAGTCGATCTTCTATCATCAGGAGATCCTACCCAATCAGCATCAGAGAATCCTTCAACTCTACTATGACCATGATTTTGATAAACAAGTCCTTTCCCTGGAGCCTTTTTCAAGTATCTCAAAATTCGAATAACCGCATCCCAGTGAGATGTATGAGGGGAAGACATAAACTGACTTACCACGCTGACTGGAAATGCAATGTTTGATCGAGTAACTGTAAGATAATTCAGCTTACCAACCAGTTTTCTATATCTCTCAGGATTATTAAGAAATTATCCTGCATCAGCTGCCAATTTAACTCCCTATTCCATAGGTGAATCAAGAGGCTTTGAACCCAACATACCTGTCTCAGTGAGCAAATCTAAGACATACTTCTGTTGTGATAGGACGATAACTTTCTTTGACTGTGCCACCTCAATCCCTAGGAAATACTTCAATTTTCCTAGGTCCTTGGTCTGAAAATGTTGCTTGAGATAGATTTTTAGTTCAGCTATACCAGGCAAGTCATCTCCTGCAATGACAATATTATCAACATATACAATCAAGAAAATCCTGCCTCTCTGACTGTTTATAAAAGTAAGAATGATCATTTTCGCATCTAGACAATCCAAATAAGAGTAAAACTTCAGAGAATCTTCCAAACTATGCTTGTGGAGACTGCTTCAAGCCATACAATGACTTCTTCAACTTACAAACCAGTCCACCAGACTCCTCCTGAGCAACAAATTTGGGAGGTTGTCCTATATACACCTCCTCATCAAGAGTACCATGCAGGAAAGCATTCTTTACATCAAGCTGAAACAAGGACCAATTGTATGTAGCAGCAAGAAGAGATCAAAATACGAATAGACGTAAGTTTTGCAACAGGAGAAAAAGTATCCAAATAGTCAACCCCATACACTTGAGCATATCCTTTTGCAACAAGCCTTGCTTTCAGGCGAGCAAGAGAACCATCGGGATTGACCTTCACAGCATACGCCCAACGATAGCCAATGGCAATTTTGCCTGATGGAAGAGGCACCAAGTCCCAAGTTTCATTACCTTGTAATGCCTCTAATTCTTCTTCCATAGTTGCCTTCCAGCCAGGACTTTGTAATGCCTCAGCAACAAACTTGGGGATAGGATATTGATCAACAGTAGATAAACAGGATCGAAAAGAAGTAGACACAGAAGTGTATGAGACAAAATTTGCAATGGAGTGTTGAGTGCAGGCACGTATACCTTTACGGTGGGCAATAGGAAGATCAAGATCAGATATTACCTGAGGACCAGATAGATCTGGAGCTGAAGATGACGTGGTAGTGACAGGAGCATTGGGAGGATCAGTGGCTGCTCGAGGGTGTCGAGTATAAACCTGGAGAGGAGGATATTCCTGGGTGGACACTGGTGAAACGGTTGGAGCAAGTGACCGAATAATAGTTACATGAAAATCTTCATCCATTTCAAAAACAGTGAGTGGAACATCATGATAAGTAGTGGACTCGAAGAATGAAACATTAGCAGTTATAAAGTATCTTCGCAAGGTTGGGGAATAGCAACAATAGCCTTTTTGAATACGAGAATAACCCAAAAACATACTTCTAATAGCTCTGGGATCAAATTTTGATACGCTAGGTCGATGTTCACGTACAAAGCAGATACAACCAAAAGTACGGGGTGGTAAGGCAAATAAAGGCTGATTTGAAAATAAGGTGCAGAAAGGAATACCTCCTTGTAGAACAGAAGAAGGCATACGATTAATAAGATAATATGCAGTAAGAACAGTATCAGACCAAAAGGTTTTAGGAACCTTCATCTCAAATAACATGGATCTGGTGACTTTTAAAAAATGTCTATTCTTACTTTCGGCTACACCATTTTGTTGAGGTGTATAAGAACAAGAAGATTCATGAATGATACCACGTTGAGTCATAAAATCAGAAAAGGGTGCAGAAAAGTATTCTTTAGCATTATCGGAACGCAAAATTTTGACACGTACACCAAACTGAGTATGAATTTCAGAAATGAAGGCTTGAAATATAGAAAACAATTCCGAACGACCTTTCATTACATATAACCAGGTAACTCTGGAATAATCATCAACAAAAGTAACAAAGTATCTAAAACCCAAATTGGAAACCAAATGACAAGGACCCCAGATATCTGAATGAACTAATGAAAAAGGAGACACTGCTCTTTTATTGACTCGAGGCGGATAACTAACACGATGCAATTTGCCAAGTTGGCATGATTCACACTCTAAACTAGAAAGAGACTGAAAACTAGAATCCAATTTCTGAAGACTCTGTAGCGAAGGATGTCTAATACGACAGTGAATCTGATGTAGAGATGTGAAACTGGGGCAAGCAATGGAAGGAGCATCTGCAAGCACATATAGTCCCCCCGTCTCTCGTCCTCTACCAATCGTCTTCTTCGTAGCCAGATCCTGAAAAATACAAGAGTCGGGATAAAAGGTCACTGAACACTGAAAGTGTTTGGTTAATTTACTAACAAACATGAGATTGAAAGGGAATTTTAGAATATAAAGTACTGAGGATAATGATAAAGAAGGGGTCGGATGAACTGTACCAACTCCCTGAACTTGAGAAGATGAACCATTAGCTAAAGTAACAGTGGATGACAATGAAGTAAGAGGAAAATATACTTGAAAGACCTGACATATGATCGGATGCCCCCAAATCAATGACCCAAGGGCGAGAATTAGCTGAAATGCATGCAGTAGCATTACCTGTCTGGATTAGAGTAGCAATGGAAGAAGAAGAAGTAGCCTGTGACTGAAATCTGAGACTGGTTGTACCGCGCATATTCCTCATCAGACATAAGCACTACATTGCCTTAAGAAGATTGTGGTAGGGAGAAAGAGTTGGTGCCAGATGCAGCATTGGCAAACGGCTGTTGTTGTCCTGATCTACCATGTAACTTATAGCAAAATTTCTGAATATGACCAGGTTTTCCACAATAATGACAAGTTCGAATAATCCCTGAACTCTCAGTAGAAGTTTGGGATTGTCCATAAGGCGGTCTTTGTCCTGGACCTCTTCCTATTCCTATACTTCGACCACCACGACCACCACGACCATTATATCCTCCACGTTCATCACCCCTACCTCCAGCAGTTCGATGATGAGAGACAAGAGCGGAACTATCAACCATAGCTGTGGTGCTTTGAGAAGAACCACGTGATACCCGAAGAACTCTAGCATAGGTATCTCTAAGTGATGCAGTGGTTTCTCCTCCAAGAATCTGAGACCGAATAGAATCATATGTCGAACCAAGACCACCTAGAAAATTCATTACAGCTAATTGCTCTCTTTGAAGTCGCATTTGTTCAGCATTAGAAGAAATAGGAAGAAGAGCATTCAACTCTTCATACATTTTATTAAAATTAGCAAAATATTGATCAATGGAACGCTCCTTGACCTCACATCGATGAAACTCCTGAGAAAGCTCATATATCCTGGAGATATTATTCTTGCCAGAATATAATACATCTAAATAATCCCATAATTCCTTGACTGTATCAATGTGTATTACCAAAGCTTGTACGTTACTCTCCATAGAATTCAAAAGTTGACCCATAAGACGTGAATCAATAACATCCCAAGTTGTATCACCAGCAGGCTTAGTTCCAGTCAAGTGTGTATGCTTATTTCTACCGGCCAAGACGAGCTTAACAAGCCGCTTCCATTGCTGAAAATTGGTAATACCCTCAAGTTTCTTATCAGTAATGCGAGAAGATGAAGCGGAAAGAATCTCAGTCGTGACCGTACCACTCTTTTGAGGATCAGCTATTATGATGGATGACCACTTTAAATCAACTCAACAACGTAATAACCCAAACACAAAAAAAAAAAAACAACAAAACTCCACCAAATCTCACCTACTCGGCCACGAAATACCCCAAAATATCACAATCAGACCATCAAATTCATCAAAAGCCAATACCATCAATTCGTTCCCATTCTAACACCACATCCAACACCAGAATTCACCACAACCAAACTGAAACAACTCAACAGCAAAGAGTTCTCATCAAGCAAATATCCTTAACAGCAACTCAGTAACCAAAAAGAGGGGGTCGAACGTCATAGAGCCACCTCATATCCAGCTACCACCCATTCAAACCCACGAGATCTCACCTCAACAGCAACGCGCCTCAATCACGAGGAGGTCGCACCTTGGTCAGGAGATCAGAATCTGGTCAAAAGACACCAGGGATGAGTCGCTCAGCCTAAATGACTTCAGGCGACATCAGACAAGGAGATGCCGGACCTGGACGACGCCAGGAAGAGGGTCGCCGGGTCTAGGCGACGTTAGGAAGAGAGATGCCGGGCCTGAATGACGCCGGGAAGGGTCACCGGCTCTAATAGGTTCAGTTCTAGTATGTGTGGAGAGTCGTCGGTGACGAAGATGGATACGATGGTTTTAGCTCTGATACCATGTGAAAGAAGAGAGAGAATGACGTAACGTTTATTGATAAAAGTCCACATATATATATATATACAAGATAAACCCTAGACACCAAAAGACCATTCTACCCTCTTTATATCTCTAACACTTAACATCAAGCGGAAACAGAGGCCAACAAGCAAAAGTGGCCAAAGAAAGTAAAAGACGAATAGAGGTCATCTTAGCCACCAGAGAACAAGTACCACCATAATCGACCCCATAAACCTGTGCATACCCTTTAGCAACTAGTCTAGCCTTGAGACGAGTAAGGGAACCATTAGGATTAACCTTGACAGTAAATACCTGTAAATGGTACTTCATAACTTTATTCAATGAGAAGAACGACATATATATACAAGCTAGGGTAAACCCACAAAACCCACAAAGACTATTTTACCCTTCGTAACACTCCCCCTCAAGTTGGAGCATGGATATCAAGCATGCCCAACTTGTTACAAATATACTAACCCTGCTACCTAGTGATTTGGTGAAAATATCAACAAGTTGTTCACCAGTCCTAATGTAACTAGTAGAGATAACTCTAGCTTGAAGCTTCTCATGGACAAGATGACAATCCACTTCAATATACTTGGTACGCTCATGAAATACTGGATTAGAAGCAATATGAATAGTTGCTTGATTATCGCACCACAACTCCATTGGTGCAGGATCTTTGAATCCGAGTCTAACTAATAACTGACACATCCAAATTAACTCACAGGTAGCTTGAGCCATAGCTCTGTATTCTGATTTTGCACTTGATCTAGCCACAATACTTTGCTTCTTACTTTTCCAAGATACTAGGTTTCCTGGCAGAAATGTGCAATAACCTGATGTAGATCTTATATCCATAGGAGATCCTGCCCAATCGACATCCGAGAAGGCTTCCACTCTACTATGACCATGATCACTATAAACAAGACCACGACCTGTGGCTTTTTTCAAGTATCTCAGAATTCTAATTGCAACATCCCAATGTGAGGTACAAGGAGAGACACAAACTTACTCACAACACTCACCGAAAAGGAAATGTTAGATCGAGAGATAGTTAAATAATTTAGCTTTCCAACAATTCTTCGATATCTTTCTGGATCACTAACAGTTCACCATCATCTGCCATCAATTTTAAGCCACCTTCCATTGGTGCATCCAATGGTTTACCTCCTAGCATACCTGCCTCACTAAGTAAATCCAAAACATACCTTTATTGAGAGATATGGATACCTTTCTTTGCTCGTGCCACTTTAATACCCAAAAAATATCTAAGAGATCCCAAATCTTTTGCATGAAACTGTTGTTGCAGATACAGTTTCAGCTCCTTAATTCCTGATAAATCATCTCCAGTTATGACAATATCATCCACATATACTATAAGAAATATTCGACCAACTTCGGAAACCTGGCAAAACATCGAATGATCTCCAGTGCATCGATAAAGTCCAAACTGGAGTACCGCCTCAGAAAACTTCCCAAACCATACCCTGGGAGACTGTTTCAAACCATATAAAGATTTTTTTTAAGCGACACATGACTAGACTCCCTCTAAGCAACAAGCCTAGGTGGTTGCTCTACGTAGACCTCTTCCTGTAAATCTCCATAAAGAAAGACATTTTTAACATTGAGCTGAAACATAGGCCAACCAGCAAAAGCGGCCAAAGAAAGTAAAAGACGAATAGAAGTTATCTTAGCCACATGAGAAGATGTATCACCATAATCAACTCCATAAACCTATGCATACGCTTTAGCAACCAATCTAGCTTTGAGATGAGCTAGAGAACTATCAAGATTAACCTTAACGATAAATACCCACTTACATCCAATGGTCGTCTTCCGTGCAGGTAAAGAAACCATATCCCAAGTTTGGTTTTGGTCTAGTGCCAGTAATTCCTCTTCCATAGCTTTCTTTCAGTCTGGATTAGATAATGCTTCAGCAACAGTTTTAGGAATTGGATGTGAATCAATGGTCATTAGACTAGTCTGACAAGAGGTAGATAGACCAGAATAGGAGACAAACTGTGCAATAGGGTATTTCGTACAACTACAAATTCCTTTGCGATGGGCAATAAGAATATCAGGATCAGTACGAGAATGACGTACCTCAGGTTCAGAAGACGAAGAAGACGAGATAGGATGGGATACGTCTGCAAGGGGCTCTACGCGCTGACAAGGCCGTCTACTGTAAACATGAAGAATAGGTGGAGGAGGAGGCGGAGATTTCGAAGTGGATGAAGATTCTATAATAACATATGTCAAGGAATCATCATCCACTATAGGAGGCACCATTGGATTATCAGAATAAATAGTAGACTTAAAGAACGAGACATCTGCAATAGTGAAGTACTTCTGCAAAGAGGGACAATAGCATCGATAACCCTTTTGGGTGCGAGAATACCCCCACAAAAATGCATTTAAGAGATCGAGGATCAAGTTTAGAAAGTCCTGGACGATGATCTCGAATATAACAGACAACCGAATATGCGAAGTGAAATACTTCTGCAAAGAGGGACAATAGCATCGATAACCCTTTTGGGTGCGAGAATACCCCATAAAAATGCATTTAAGAGATCGAGGATCAAGTTTAGAAAGTCCTGGATGATGATCTCGAATATAACAGACACAACCGAATATACGAGGTGGCAAATGAAATAAGGGATCAGAAGTGTTGAAAGAAAGGATAATTTCATTCATACTTTGAGAAGATCAAGAGATACAATATATATAGAGAAGAGATAGTTCTCAATCCTATGACAATAAATAAATAAACTAGGCCCAACTAATTAGGCCCACTAACACTAACAATAAACATAAAGAGGTATAAAAAGGCGTCAACACTCCCCCTCAAGTTGGAGCATAGATGTCGGGCATGCCCAAGTTGCAAAGAATGGTATGAAACGTGCGCCCGTTCAAGCCTTTGGTGAAGACATCTGCAAGCTGATCCTTAGAGGCAACGAAGGATAAGTTGATGAGATTGTTGTCCAATTTTTCCTTTATAAAATGACGATCGATCACCACGTGCTTGGTGCGATCATGTTGTACTATGAGCAATGCCTATTGCAGACTTGCTGTCACAATAAAGTTGCATTGGTTGTGGAACAACTCCGAGATCAGTGAGAAGGGTCTTTAGCCAAAGTAACTCACAAACTCCTTAAGCCATAGCACGAAATTTTGCCTCGGCACTTGAGCGGGAAACCACGACTTGCTTTTTATTGTGCCACGTGACTAGGTTACCTCCAACAAGAGTACAACAACTGGAAGTAGATCGTCGATCATCCAAAGATCCAGCCCAATCAGCATCCGTATAAGACTCCACAGAAAGATGACCATTAGGTGCAAATAAAATCTCTTTCCCTGGAGCAGATTTCAAATAACGAATAATCTTGTGAACTGCTTCAAGATGCGAGGAGTATGGATCATGCATGTATTGACTCACCAAAACTCACCGCATACGCTATATCAGGTCGAGTATGAGAGAGATAAATTAGCCGACCCACCAATCGTTGGTAACTTCCTTTATCAACAGGCTTTCCTTCTTTAGACCGCAAGTGGCCATTGGCCTCAAGAGGAGTTTCAGCCGGCTTGCATCCGAGCAGGAGTTTCAGCCGGCTTGCATCCGAGCATTCCAACTTCAGCCAAACGATCCAAAATATACTTCAATTGTGAGAGGAGTACCCCTTTTTTAGACCGAGCGACTTCAATACCTAGACAATACCGAAGACCTCCTAGGTCTTTAATTTCAAATTCTCCCCAGATATTGTTTAAGACGAGAAATTCCGACCGTATCATTCCCGGTCACTACAATGTCATCAACATATACGATAAGAACAACTTGAGTACCTGATCGTTTGATGAATAAGGTATGATCAACATTACTTTGAGTAAAACCAAAGCCAATCATAGCCTTTTGAAATCGATCAAACCAGGCTCTAGGGGACTGTTTTAAGCCATATAATGCCTTTCTGAGTTTGCACACATGACCTTTTGTCTCCGGGCCGGAAAAGCCTGGAGGAATGTCCATATACACTTATTCCTCAAGCTCCCCGTGAAGCAATGCATTCTTCACATCCAGCTGTTGTAAGTCCCATCCAAGATTGATAGCACATGAGATAAGAACTCTAATACTGTTCATCTTGGCAACCGGTGCGAATGTCTCGGTGTAATCAAGACCATAGGTTTGGGTGTAACCCTTGGCCACCAAGCGAGCTTTGTAGCAGTCAATAGTGCCATCGACCTTCTGTTTAACAACAAACACCCACTTGCATCCAACGGTACTTTTATCTTGGGGAATTTGAACTAACTCCCAAGTACCATTTTTCTGAAGAGCTGTCATCTCTTCTAACATAGCTTCCTTCCATTTTTTGTTAGCTGGGGCCTCTTGCCATGTTCTGGGGACAGCTGTAGACAATAGAGATAAAGAAAAAGCACGGTAGGATGAAGACAATCGATTATACGACACAGCATTGGATATGGGATGCTGTGTAATCGGTAATTCATCATTTGTATCATCGTTAGCAATAATCATACGGCAGATGTCATTACTCGGAACTGTGGTTGTAGTATTGGCAGGAGGAGATTTGTCAAAAAGTAGAGTAGTGATAGAGAGAGCTTTACGAACATTCTGTCGAGTAAACACAATCAGGTACCAAAACTATTCCTGAATTCGTGAATCTTCTGCTAAATTTTCTGCATTGACAGAATCAAGATTTTCAGTACTTGTCGCCAATTTTTGTTGTAAATGCTGGTGGGGCTGTTTTTTCGGCATTGGCAGCAGCTGTAGGGTGAGATTTTTTACCAGAAATGTCCCGAATTAACTCCTCTTGTAAAGGTATCACATCCACACTAGAGGATACATCTTCACCATGAGTAGGCTCCCCCTCTGAAGAGGTCCGCGGGTAAAATGGCTAAGACTCATGAAAGATAACATCCATGAAAACAAAATAGTGCCTAGTGGAGGGGCAATAGCACTTGTAGCCCTTTTGTGTGGGAGAATAGCCCAAAAAAATACACTTGAAACTACGAGGGGCAAGTTTACGAGCTGGGTGAGTAATACGTACAAAACATTCACACCCAAACACCTTCGGATGGACCAAAAACTTATGAGAATCAGTAAGGGCCTCAATGGGAGAGCGATATTGGAGAATCCATGATGGTAGGCAATTGATCATATAAGCCGCACTCAGAATAGTATCACTCCAATATTGAGCTAGAACATTCATGGCAAACATAAGGGAACGAGCCACCTCCAAGAGATGGCGATTCTTGCGTTCCGCCTCACCATTTTGTGCAGGAGTATTAACACAACTCATTTGATGGAGAGTACCACGGTCATATAAAAATGGTTGAAAATCTGACCCGGTATACTTCGTTCTATTGTCACTTCGAAAAATACGAAGCTTGCCATCAAACTGTGTTTGAACCATTGCCAGAAACTGCTAAAAGCATTGGAAACCATACTTTTCTGTTGCAATAAATAAACCCAAGTAGTGCGGGTACAACAATCAATAAATGTCGCAAACCAACAGTGACCCGAAATGGAGGAAACACGGGCAGGTCCCCAAACATCCGAATGCACAAGAGCAAAGGGTGCATCACTTTTATTATTAATAGGAGAATAAGTAACTCGAGTTTGCTCTGCTAGAACACAAGAATCGCAAAAGAAATTTTGACCACTACATTTATCAACTAAATCTGGACAGATCTTTATCAAGGTTCCAAGCGATGGATGTCCCAAACGACGATGCCAAAGATGTAGCTCAGAGACGGCAGCTGAATAAGTTGAAGTGACGAGATGAGCTGATGGTGGTAATTGGAACACATATAAGCCCTCCCTCTACTCTACCACGACCAATCTCCCAATCCGTTGCCAAGTCCTGCACGACACAATAAGATGGAAGGAAAAACACTTGGCACTTCAAATCACTAGTTAGGGAACCAACTGATAGGAGATTAGTGTAAACTGTAGGAGAGTAATATCACCTGTAATAGACACCGAGCCCTAACCGGCTATAGAGGCTAAGGAACCATCAGCAACAACAATACAATCATGCTTAGGGGCATGAGAATAATCAGCAAAGAGTGTAATATCACCAGTCATATGATGCGTGGCACCTGAATCAAGGATCCACTGCTGAGAAGATTTACACAAACCATCGAAAAAGTTATCTGATTGTGCGAAATTAGAGGCCAAAGTGCCAGAAGCCGATGATGTAGAGGTGCCAGGGCTGTCTACGTTGCGTGCTAAGAGAAGACGCAGACTAGTCAACTCGGCAGCAAATAAAGAGTCCGACGGAGCTGCTGGTGGCTGACCTGGAGCTTCACTCAAGTGTACCTGAGGCCCGGTACGACCCCTTCCGCGACCCCGGCCAGCATTCCCGTGAAGTTTATAGCAAGTTTCGCGGGTGTGACGTTCTTTTCCACAATAATCACACTTCACAACCGGTCTATCATTGCCAAAACGACCGTGAGATTCACTTTCCACAGATGTATAAAGGACAGAGCGCTCTAGGACAACGAGCTGATGCATCGCGCTTCGACGCTTTTCCTCTAGATGGACCATGGCATAGGATTGTTCCAAGGTCGGAAAAGGCACCCGGCACAAGATCTGAGCCCTAATCTGATCATACTCCATATTAAGGCCAGCCAAGAACTCGAAAACACGAAATTTGTCCACCCTTTTTTTAAAGGCAGCAGTATCAAGGGGGTTTGAAGGATGAAAATCATCATAAAAATCTAGTTTATGCCATAAACTACGTAACTCAGAATAATATTGAGATAAGGACAGCTCCCTTTTCTTGGTTTCATGAGTTTTCCGTTGGAGTTCATAGACTTGGGCATCATTCCCCACTTGAGAATAAGTATTTCGAGCAGCCTCCCAAATCTTTGTTGTTGTATCTAAAAATAAGCAGCCACGGGCGATAGTGTCAGTCATTGAATTGACAAGGTAAGCCATAACCAAGGCATTCTCGGAGATCCACTTGCGTATAGCATCATCTCCGGTAGTAGGTTGCACGCTCTCTCTAGTAAGATAGCCAGTAATACCACGTGAAACGATGGTGAGGTAACAAGAGCGAGACCAAATCAGGTAGTTGGAGCCATCTAACCTAATGGGATTTGTCGAAAAAGAGGATAAACACCAGGAGCACTATGGCTCAATTCCCTAGGAGAGTCTGAAGCTTTAGTCTCTGACATGGTCTCGAATGATAAGTTGTATCGAAGAACAAGATTTAGATCATATAATGTATGATCCGTACAACATCATGGCTAGTCGGCTGCAAGGAGGCTCTCGGAAAGTGTCGGACAAGGCATGGAGGCTGTCGATAGCATTGGGAGGGAGAAGAAGTTGCCGACAACTACAACAGAGAGAAGAGTAGCTGCCGACAGGTATCAAAGGTTGCTGGAGATGAAGGAGATACTAGGGTTTGGGAGGGAAGATCGCGGATTGTTGGGAAGAAGGCAGAGAGATGAAGGAAGAAGGCAGATTTCAAAGGGCAGGGGCGAGAGGAAAATGGCGGCTGGCAGATTTTAGAGAAGGGACGCTAGGATATGGAACCTAGCTCTGATACCATGTTGAAAGAAAGGATAATTTCATTCATACTTTGATAAGAGTAAGAGATACAATATATATAGAGAAGAGATAGTTCTCAATCCTATGACAATAAATAAATAAACTAGGTCCAACTAATTAGGCCTACTAACGCTAAAAATAAACATAAAGAGGTATAAAGAGGCTTCAACAAGAAGGAAAAAGAAGAGTGATAAATTGCACCCTTAAGAACAGAGGATGGCATGCGATTGATAAGATAACTCGCAGTCAAAACTGCGTCAACCCAAAAAGATTTATCTGTCTTTATTTCAAATATCAACAATCGAGTCACTTCTAACAAATGATGATTCTTTTTTTCAGGAACACCATTTTGTTGTGGTGTATCCGAACAAGAGGATTGATGAAGAATATGCCCCGTTGAATCATAAAATCAGAGAATGCCTTAGAAAAATACTCTTTTGCATTATCACTTCGAAGAATACGAATGGTAGTAGAAAACCGTGTATGTACTTCGTTAATATATGAAAAAAATAGAAAATAACTCAGAACGACTTTTCATTAGATATAACCAAGTGGCTCTTGAATAATTATCTACAAAAGTAGCGAAGTACTTAAAACCCAACTTGGAAGTGATAGGACATGAACCCCAAACATTAGAATGAACTAGAGCAAAATGCTGAGAAGCCGGTTTATTTACTCTTGGATTATAACACGATGCAATTTTCCAAACTGACTTGATTCACACTTAATACGAGATAAAAAGAATGAAAACAAGAATCTAACTTCTTCAAATTTCCCAAAGAGGGATGTCCCAAGCGACAATGAACTTGATGTGGAGAGACTGTTGAACAAGCGACACTGGTAATATCTTCAAACACATAGATCCCCCCCGACAGATGTCCTTTACCAATCGTCTTCTTCGTCTTCAAATCCTGAAAAACACGGGAATCGTGATAGAAGGTTACAGAACAATTATATTCTTTGGTAAGGCGACCGACAGACGCAAGGTTAAACAGAAAATTTGGAAGGTACATAACAGAAGATAAAGACAAGGAGGACGTCAAAGGAATTGAGCCTATGCCTTTTATTGTGGATGGGAAGCCGTCGGCTAATGTGACATTAGACACAGACTCATGAAAGGTAGAAAATATACTTGAAGATCCAGTCATGTGATCAATTGCCCCTGAATCAATGATCCAAGAGCGAGAGATAGATGAGAGACACGCTGTTGCATTACCTGTCTAAGCGAAAGTAGTTGTAGAGGAGGAAACTAGCTGAAATATCTGGAACTGATTATACCAAGCAAGTTCTTCTTCTGACATTCTGATCAATGTTCCTCCTTCAGAGGAAGTAGTAGAAACAACAAACTCCGTTGCATTAGCCACATTCACTGCAGCAGAATGGGAAGGCCTTCCATGAAGTTTATAACAAAAACGCTGAATATGTCTAGGCATACCGCGATAATGGCAGGTCCGTGCAAGTGCTGTATTACTACCTGTATCACCAGAGGTACTACTGTATGACTGCGATTGGCCTCTAGTAAATCCACGACCAACAGCACAACCTCAACCACCATCTCGGTTCCCGTGCACAGCCAAGGCAGAGCTATCACCTATGGAGGAGGATATATCTCTAGATGAACCAGAATATGAGACAAACTGTGTAATATGGTGTTTGGTACAACTGCAAACTCCTTTGCGATGTACAATGGGAATACCAAGGTCAGTATGTGATTGACTTACCTCAGGCTCAGAAGACGAAGAAGATAAGATTGGTTGAGGTACATCTACAGGGGGCTTCACATAATTGCCTTGGCAATAAGTAGTTCTTTCATGTCCTTTACCAATTGTCGTCTTCATCTTCAAATTTTGAAAAACACGGGAATCGGGATAGAAGGTTATAGAACAGTTGTATTCTTTGGTAAAGTGACTAAACATAAGGTTGAACGGAAAATTTGGGAGGTACATGACAGAAGATAAAGATATGGAGGATGTCAGTGGAACTATGCCTATCCTTACTGTGGATAGAGAGCCATCAGCAAGTAACACTAGACGACGATTCATGGAAGACAGAAAAGAATCCTGAAGATCCAGTCATATGATCGATGAAAGACATGCTATTCGCGACTTACCTTCACGACCACTATTTCTAACCTTGTTTGTTATCTCTTCCCTCTCTCCCTTGATAGATAAAGGCCCTCAAAAAATTCTTTCTGCACTTCTGGTGCACCATGGTTCTCGCTTTTGAAAAGTAAAATTTGCACAAAATTTTGAAAGCTAGTCACCTTTTAAGTAAAGTTTCTCCTTGCAAGTAGGGATATATTATTTTTGTAAATTTTTCCTGATTCCGATTAGGCATGTTGTCATCTGCAAATGGCCAAAAGGTGTATGGTCAGAATGTGGAACCAACTGGTACTTCTAACAGAAAGTGTTGTGCTGCTCTTTGTTCACCCTGACAAAATTCATATCGTATTTGTATTGTTTTATTGCTCTGTACTTTTGATTTTGTTTCTTTTCGACTTTATCATTGGATATATGATATATTTCATCAATTAAGCAATATCAAATAAATATCTCTTAAAAAATATGTGTTTCTGGGTTCTTTCTAGAAGTTTCAATAAAGAGATGAAGATAAATTTGTTAATACCGACTCGCTATATCAGTTACACATTGATTATATGTTATACTCAATCATTGTCTTTAATTCTCTTCCGAATGTAGTGTTCTGGATCCAGTTGAAGGAGTTCAGAATTATGAAACAGTATGAGTGGAACTCTTTAACGCATTGTCACATGAACTTCTTACACTGAATTGCGTCAGTTAAAAGTCTAGTGTAAACATACTTGATACGCTATTTACTGTAATATCTCATTGTTCAACGTCAAATAAGGTTGGCTTCCTTGATTTTATACTTATTATTTTGTTTTTGTTCCTCAGACCTGTGTTCTCATTTGCGTGTCATTTTGGTTTTCAGCGCAGCGCAAATGGCAAGGTTATATTCCTTACTTTGGAGTGAATTGGCTTCTTCTCGGATAAGAATGAGTGAAGAGATTAGAACGAGTCAGTTTATCTTTGTTCCAAGTGCATCTGGATCTCAGCAGGAGGAGCTGGTTTCTGGAATATTTTGTTCCCCAAAAGAAGTGTGTTGGCATGATTCCACTGGTTCGGTGAAACAAATAAATCAAGTATATTCTCAGTGCAGATTGTTGGGTGTAACTGACAGTCTCCCTTGCAAGACATTGGACAATATCTACCCGGGTCTTTATGATTTCTTTGTCAGGGAATGCGGTGTTCTTGAGGGCCCTTCTTTTGATGTTTATGTGAAAATGTTGGTGGAGTTGTCTGCTACAGCCTTACCTTCACAAGTAGCTAATATAGTGAGTAACCGACTTGAAAAGTGCTTGGTTGTGATGAGGTTCGTTGATCGTAAGGCCTAAGAATTTTTTCTTTTGTGTTTCAGGTATTTCAATTGTTCTTGAAGTGGAATGATGGATTAGTCTCAGGATCCATAACTGCAGAGGATATCAGCTATTTCAAAGAATGTTTGACAAAACCCGAGTACACCGTGCTTCCCACAGTGCTAGATAAGTGGGTGTCGCTGCATCCTTCCTTTGGTATCGTGTGCTGGTCTGACGATGATAGTTTGAGAAAGGAACTTAAGCATGTGGAAGGTGTTGATTTTCTGTACTTTGGGGAACCCAGCGACAATCAAGAGACGTTTCCTGCAAATGTTACTACGCTTCTGAGAACATTGGGGATTCCTGCACTTTCTGAGGTACACATTCCCCACCCCCTCCTCCTCCCCCGCAACCCAAACCTTTCCTCCGCAGGCAAAAAGCCACAGGAGCAATCGGCACTACCATACATGCTCAACACTCGACCTAATATGTCAATTTTGACAGTGTTTACTATGACTTTATGTACTGACAAAATGATATGGTAAATCCTTAATGAAAAATCTCTTGAATTTCCTCCTTTGAGATAGTGAAATTAAAAACCCATTGACTAATAGAAGGTGTGGTTTGTGATTAAAAAAAAAACAAAACTCCATTTGGATAGTGAAAAGAAAATATATTGGACCGCAATTTTATGTATGAATTTTGTGCATGTGTATGCTTTTGTAGCCGTGTTGACTATGACACTAAAACCGTGCTAACAGTTCATGGAAGGCTCTTGGAGTGCACTTATAGCATGTTGAATATTGATGCTGATGCGCTACCATTGAAGTTTAAAAGTTTAATTCAAGACAACGTTACCTGTGCTAAGTATTTTATTAACTGTCAAGTATAGAAGCATTTATTGGCAAACATGTAATTCCAGCAGCAGTTGACAAAGTTCTCCCTGTCAATAATTTCTTGGCAGGTTGTTACTCGTGAAGCAATATATTATGGGTCGGCAGATAGTAGTTTAAAAGCCCAGTTGATTGACTGGGCACTTCCCTATGCCCAACGATACATCTACAGTGTGCATCCTCAGCGATACTTACAGCTTAAGCAGTCTGGTTTTGACAGTCTCAAACAGTTGCAAGTAGTAGTGGTTGAAAAATTATTCTCCAGAAATGTGATCAAAAGTTGTGGTAGCTCATCCAAGAAGAGATACAACTGCAATTGTTTACTGGAGGTATGGATCTTGTTGAATGTTGGAGGTCAAATTCTCGTTGTAGTTGTTGATATAGTGCAGAAGCTAGAAAATATAGCTATATCATTTGAAAAGATGTTATCTACCTTGGAAGAGAGAATCACTTCTAGCTAAGTTAAATCTGTATCATTTGAAAAGAAGTTACCTACCTGGAAAGAGGAAATCACCTCTAGTTAAGTTAAATCGCGACTTGGAATATCTGATGAAGTGGCCTTTTGAAAATTGATTAGATGCTTGCTCTCATCTTGATACTTTCGGTCCGGATTACAGAACGGCCTTCAGTCTATTTTCAGTGTGAAATTTATTTTCAGGAACTCAACTACTGCTGTTCTGAGCACGGAAGTTGTATGGTTTTGTTAAACCTAGCTATTTATTGTGCAGAGCTTTGTTTGAATGAGATATAATTGGTAACCCTTTATAGATCTGCAGCTGTGAGTACAAGCTGATCTAGGTGGAGGACCCTCTACACTTGGGCTAAAGATTTCATAATAAAAAGATGCAAACAAACCCAGATAAAAGTTACTGAGTTACGAAGTGGCGATGAGTAGCAGAATGGATTGTTTCTATAATGTCCTCTATCTGATTTTTGCAGGGAAATGTTCTTTATGTTTCCCAAGAATCAGATTCTCATGCTTTATTTTTGGAGCTCTCTCGATTATGGTTTGATGGACATTCAGAATTACACATAGCAAATTTCCTTCACATGATTACAACTATGGCAGAATCGGGTTCCACTGAGGAGCAGACAGAGACTTTCATACTGAATAGCCAGAAGGTTACAAAGATACCTAATGAAGAAACCATTTGGTCCCTAGCATCTCTGCCTTCAAGAGACCTTGAAAAGTCCCTCCCGATTAGTTCTACTTCAGTAGGAACTAGTGAACAAACTGTTTTTAAGTCCAGGAAGAAGTCAGGTACCGTCCCAAATTGGCCACCAGTGGATTGGAAAACTGCTCCAGATTTTCGTTATGCTTGTGAGAATGGTTTTAGGACAAAAGCGGTAGTTAGCAGCTCACTTGACAAAATGGAGGGTGATTCAGAAATTATGGTTGCAGTGATGGAAAATGTTGTTCCGACGGAGATTGATGCCAATTGGAAGATTGGAGGAAATGCAGCTGCAACATCTGGGCATCTGGCGAACATTCAAAATTCTGAAGAACATTTGGCTCAATTTTGTGACACTGTTATGGACACAGAATTGAATTCTGTTAATGCAAATGCTATGGCCGATGTGCCTGCTAAGAGTTCACTCAATTTTAGCCGGAGAGATGGGCTTAATACTGGCAACCCTGATGGAGCCCAAGCAATGTTGACCGGGAGGCTTGGGGAGCTTGTTGCTTTCAGATATTTTACTGGGAAAGCTGGTAAGGCAACAGTTAACTGGGTTAATGAATTTAGTGAAACCGGGCTCCCATATGACATCCTTATTGGGGAGAATGAAGCTGTTAGAGAGTACATTGAAGTTAAAGCAACCACATCTAAAAGGAAGGACTGGTTCAACATATCCACCCGAGAGTGGCAGTTCGCGGTTGAACGGGGTGAATCTTTCAGCATAGCACATGTGGTTCTTGTAGACAATAACACTGCGAGGGTGTCAATCTTTAAGAACCCCATAAAACTTTGCCAGCAAGGCAAGCTGCAATTGGTGGTCATGATGCCAAGGGAGGAGACGGATCTTTCTGGTGTGTCCTAATAGGAGGAGCTACCTACTTCTGTAGGCTGTGAGGTATTCGTTGATTTCCCCAGAAATCAGTATTGTCATGGATATTCATTCAAACTGCTGCTTGGCAGCCATAATGAATAATACTTCCTTCAGATTTCACGGGTTTGTGGATGTGCCCGTCCTTGATGCCAGTGTGCTGTACAGATATTAGTAGGCATGACGCAGCAATATCCAAAGGAAACATTACTGTACATCTTCATGTAAAGTGACAAGTAGGAAAATGATGGTTTGCCATTCCCAAGCCAGAGAAGACGCTTCCGAGATGGTCACTTGACTATGGTCCGAGTGGAGAGAAGTCCAAGAAATGAGATTCTCTTTTTGTTATGACCGACCTCTGTCTCGTGCATTTTTAATCAGAGTTTCTCAGTGGGCATGGCCTTCATAGCTAAGGGAGGGAGGATGGTTTTGGTATCTAACTCAGTTCAGATATAGCTCAGAATCCCCTATGGAACACGGTTTATTTGTGATCGCTCACAAGTATTCTTTCAAGCTCCTCGACATCCTAAACGCCATTTCCGTTAAACAATAGTTTGTATATAAAACCTATAATTTAGATGATTTAGTCCTCAGACATTCAGATATTCCCTCTAGCGGGGAAAGGGTCCTGTTAGGGGTATTGGTCATGAAGTATATCTTGTCTTTATGATGGTTATAACTAAAAATCTGCCTCCATTCCCCCCCGAAATGGAGGAACTTCCGAGTCTTAAGCGTACTTGTCAATGAAAGTCTTAAATCTCAAGATTAGAAATTACAATTGGAATGAAAGAGGTCGATGGATTGACAAGTCTCGTTAGCTTTCTTTACAAGGGTTCCGAAAATTATTTGCTGGTTAACTCTTGCAAAATATCCTCGGTGGAGTGATGGACGATACAGATTGTGGAATTTCAGTTGCGATGTCTACCTGATTAAAGAGCACAAAAAAAGAAAGAAAGAAAAATTAGAAAAGAAGGCATATCTAATAGAAAAGATGAGGAAGAAAGAAGGGGTGTTCGTATGTAAAGGCGTGATTCCCATTATTATTTTGGCCCCGTGGCTTTATAGATCCCACTTCACCATGCGAAGTAATGCAGCTTAAAAAATCTATTCCCAAATATATAGGTTGCAACACTAAGAATCATCACTACAACATGGCTGTAGTTCTGCTATACTTATTCCATCATGGTCGCATAGCATAATCCATAACCGTACTATTTTATGCTTTCAACATATATGACGTTGGCCGTCACATCTTTTCTTACATAGCACTACAAACATCCACACAATAGCATGATATATTGACGACCAAAACACTGTGCCATGGACCAAATCACCTCCTCTTCATCCACATCTATGTCCAACCCCAAAGCATGCGGCACAGCATCCGACCCATCAACAATGTCGTTCTTGCACGGTGGCTGATAATCACGTTCATTGTCACACCCATTCCTTGAGTCACATTCGTTAACTACCCATCAAGCTTGTCCCAGTTCTCATGGAGGTTATACTGATCCTATCATCACAACGTGATCCACCAGCATACCATTCTGTTGCTAGTGCAACAATCAGCTCGGAATTCTCGTGGTAGCTGTCATCACATTCGGACGGCCCCGACCATCACCTACATTGCTGAAGCCGTTATTTGTCAGCGTAGCTCGAGTCGAGGATGTCATTGGCAGAGAGCAATCATATTTACGGTAAGATTGTCCGTTGCAAGACATAGTGCCGGAAGGCTGACATTCGCCACTAGATAGAACGGAGGCGAATTGTCACATGTATGTGCCCACTTGGGGGTCATCGGTGCAAATTCCATTGATGCACTCAATTGGCCATTGGCAAGGTCCATTGCACGAGTTCGATTGAGAAGGAGACGAAAAGAAGGCGAATCTAATAGTAGGAAGAGAGCAATGTGAAAGTACGTTGTAAGGTCCTTGTTCATACTTAAATTTTGACTAAGTTATCAATTTTTTCATAAAAAAATAGGGGAGTGGAAGTACGTTGTAAGGTTATTGTTCATACCTAAATTTTGACTAAGTTATCAATTTTTTCATAAAAAATAGGGGATTAATTATAGTTCCTCCAAAAAAAAAAAAAAAATTCATATCCATTAGTTTAATTTTCTACTTGCATTGTGTTGCATTTGCATATTTATCGGACCGGCGATGACCGGACAATTTTCAAGGTTTTGAGCTTAATTGGATTATTTGAACTGAGCCCACAAGTGCACGAGATTCGGCCGAAGTCCATGATTATCATTAGGGGCGGAAAATTATGATTAAAGTGTCAAGTGAAAAATTAATTTACTAATTGAAAACTTGCAGAACAGTTAAGCTTTTTACTCTTGGGTATCCTAACGTAGCTCTATATAAGGGCTTGTCTTCACACGTTTGGGGAGGGGGATTCACTCAGAAAGTTCAGAGTTCTGACTCATAAAATTTGAGAGAGAGAGAAGACGAAATCCTTTCTCGGTCATACAATTCGTGAAGCCTCACTTCCTTCGCGTTTTTTCTGTCTTCATGTGGGAAGCTGCAGCCGAGAGCCTCCTCGCGCTGATCCGACGCCTCCTCGCTCGCTGATCCGACGCCCACCAAGCAGATGGTTATGCTGCCGTGACCAAAGGAATTGGCAGAGGAGTTTTCTGAAGTCAACTTAACTGATCCAACATGGGAGGAAGGATTCTCAGTGGAGTACCTTGAAAAAGAGGCCACAAAGAGACAACACGTTAACAAAGGACTCGCATAAAGAGGCCGGGATCAAAAAGAGAGAAGGTAGAGCGGTGATTTTTGGCTTGGTCTCAAAAGAGAGAGCTTATATTGCAATCAAGGTAATCTTCGAATCTTGAACAATTAAAATATTGTGTTTCCATATTCCCATAGATTGAATATTCGATTTGCTTGATTTTAAACTTTGCAATATATCATTGTCTAAATTGGAAAATTGCATGTCTAAATTAAGTATCTTCTTTGCAACATTTAATTGGCTGATTGGAAAGATTGTGCATTCAAATTTGGATATTGAATTTTTTTTTGGAAGATTATGATTCATTGTAAACATTTTGGGTATTTTTTTTATAATCTTGTTATAACTTCAAAATTTTCTATAGATACTAAAAAATATCCAAAATATTTCACAATCTAATCGGTTAAGAAAATTTCCTAATCCGCAATCTGTGTGCATGGGAATAAGTCAATCTATCAGGCTTTTGATGGAATTATTTTCATAGCGGGTATTTCGAATTTTATGATCGATCTATCAGACTTTAAATCGAAACTTAATTAAAAAAATTCAGCGGTAATTATCTTTTCAATTAAAAGATTTGCAACTTTAAATCCACCCACAAAAACCAAAAATCACAAAAAAAAATCATTGAAAACGAAAAATTCAAAAAAAAATCATGGTGATTCATCTTATAATTCTTTTTTTTAAGAAATCTAGAAAGATTGGTTTCTTAGGGTCCGCATGGCAACACTTTTGTGCTTGGAAGGGACTTCTAGCAAGAAGTGGATTTTTCTGTTTTTGCTTCTGAGTAGAAGTGTGCGCATGGTAACACTTCAGAAGCAGAATTTCTGCTTCTAACGTGCTTCTGAAGCTGAAATCCATTTGGTAAAGACGCTTTAGAAGTGCTTCTGAAGCTGAAAGCCGTTTGGTAAAAATATTGAGAAATCACTTCCAAAAGTACTTCTAGAAGTGATTTCTACTTCTGATTGTATTTTTGACCAACTTTAAAAAGTTAAAAATTATAACTTCTAAAAAAGAAATCACTTTTTCAACTACACTGGTTTTCGCCAACCAACGCCCGCCTACCAGTACCCTCGACCGCCGGCCGTCCGTCCGCCTCCAGCTGCCACCAATAGCCCGCCCCGCGGCCGCTCGCCCGCCGACGGTCGCCCGCCCACGGTCGCCCATCGCTACCAGTCGCCCACCTATCGCCCCTCTTCGGTCGCCGACCTTCGCTGTCACGCCCCAAATCCGGCAAGCGCACAAACATCCCACCCAGCCGTTCTTTTTCGATTAACTCCAGGATCCAATGGACAAAGTTCTAAGCACTAAAAGAAATACACATGCGGAAGCAATGTTATCTCCATTCACATAGATGCAACCACATACGATGACTTAGAACAAATACATCAAATTACCTTAGTCAATTACTAAAAGATCAATTCCTAATTCAATATTTGGAGTACAATCTCAATATCCACAATTGGCAATTCCATTCTAAATACAACTGGTCAACTATCTCTTCAAATGCTACTCCTTGGCAAGATCGTGCTACCTTCGCCTGGAAACCTGAAAAATGAAGCCCCCACTAGGGTGAGATATAAATCTCAGTAAGGTGGTTCCTAACCCTAGGTTAGATTGACCATCCACTCAGGCAATCAACTATCCCTCAATTATTCCAAACTCTTAATCATACAGGCGCATCAAGTACAATTCAATAAAACAACAACGTGCATATGGAAGGCACGTAATGATAACTCACGTCAGTCTCAAATAATCACGCACACTCAACCTGCCATTTCACCACATCCACCAACCTCCGCCTGCCTCAATCTCTAGCCCGCGATTAATCGCATCAGGCTCGGTCCGCATAAACGCATCAGACCGTCATCGGTGACCCGCGTAAACGCATCAAGTCCCGATGAATCTCCAAGCAAATCTCATTATCTCATGCTCCGTCTGCGAATAGTTCGCATCAGGACCGTAGCTATCTCAACCCCGCGATTTCATCGCATCAGGGCGCCACACAATATCAACTCCACCCCGCGATCTCATCGCATTAGGGTATACATCTTCTGCCCCGCGTCTCATATGCCTCAAGACCTCTCCGTCCCGCGGATAATTCGCATCAGGACCGTGGCTATCTCAACTCCGCGATCTCTTCGCATTAGGGCGCCACACCTCATCGACTCCACCCCGCGATCTCGTCGCATCAGGGTATACATCTCCTACCCCGCGTCTCATACACCTCAAGGCCTCTCCGTCCCGCGAATAATTCGCATCAGGACCGTGGCTATCTCAACTCTGCGATCTCGTTGCATTAGGGTGTCACACCTCATCGACTCCACCCCGCGATCTCGTCGCATCAGGGTATACATCTCCTGCCACGCGTCTCATACGCCTCAGGGCCTCTCCATCCCGTGAATAATTCGCATGACCGTGGCTATTTCAACCCCGCGATCTCGTCGCATCAGGGTGCCACACCACCATAACTTCACCCCGCTTCTCATACGCCTCAAGGCCTCGCCATGTCAGGCTCATGTCACAACCATAACTTATATTATGATTTTTAATTCATTTGCACACATGATACCAAGTGCAAATTCAAGCGCAATTTGAAAACTCCGTGGCATGCCAAGCAAATCAATGAAATCCGAACATGAAAAATAACTCAGGCATAAACAATATCACACACAATCATCCTATACTCCTTGGGATATGATGAAAGTTACCCCTTTGGGCAAATTCTCATAAATCAATCCAATTGAACTTCGACTCGCCCAATCGAGTTCGATCTTCCTAGCATAAGGTTAGGATTTCCCTTATCTTTGATTTGCCAACACAATTTACTCCTTTTGAGCCCCAAAGTTTCGGCCCTCAATGTCCACAACCGGACTTGTCGCGCAACCTAACAAAATTCAATCAATTCCGTCAATTTTCACACTCAATTCCTCAATCCACGAATCCCAATAATCCATATCCTAACCCTTATCATCTAATCATGTCTTAAGCATCAATTTGAGGTTCAAAATCACCCGCTCTTCAATCCACCAAAACCGATCTTGCAAAGAACCTACCCGGTTCAATTCGGTTATGTGCATACCGTGCACTATCCATCCTAAATCAACTTCAATTCTATCATTTAACCCTTATCCTACCTCTTAACATGTATATCTAAGGGTTCTTGATGTTCACCAAAGATTTGAAGTCAATTAGTCGCCGAAAACTCGTCGAATGTCATCGGTTCTTCCCGAGTCAGAATCTAGCAGTTTCAAGGCAAAATGTACAAGGTTGGTTCGTGTCAAAAACTTATCAAATAAATCCTCAATTTTTACCACAGAACCCTATATATGTCTACTAAGTCTCCACAAAATTTGAACCCAAAAATCCAAGAATTCGGCCATCAAAAGGGCTAAGAATCGAACCTACCTTAGGTTTGCTCCGATTCCGTCGGCTCTCTGGAGAATCTCTGCTCGGGACTCCTCGGTGCTCCAATCGACCTGATTTTTATTCGAGGATGTCGGCAAGACGTAAAGCTTTGTCGGTGTAGTCGGCCAGTGGTCGATTGGTGGCCGGAGGTGGTCGCCGGAATGACCGAACAGAAGGTGTGAGCAGAAGATGGAGGAAGAAGAAGAGGTGTTCGGTTGTTCTAGGGGGTTATGGCTGGCCAAAAAAAAATGATTGAGGAGAGAGAGAGAAGGCTTATATACAAGCTTGGGTCAAAGGGGAAGAATGGTAGTTGGGTAAAGTTGAACATGACCCCTCCTTGCTTGATCTTGTGACACTTGCCCTAAGTGTCAATCATCTTGATCCAATGGCCCTCATCTCTTCTTATTTTCGGTAGCCTTGAGGGGGATTTAATGTCCATTATGCCTTTCTTCAACTGCAAGGGCAAAGTCTTAGGCTTGAGGGGCAAAACGGTTATTTTACCCCCGACGTTCAAAACGTCGTTTTTCTCGTTTCAGAATTCTTCAATGGGGCGACGACCAATCCGAATAACGTTGGAATTCTTGATTTTGCAATTCAAACTTTTCAAGACTCGTCTCTGATAGTTTTCTCTATCAGACGTGATTCATGTCTATCCCGAACCGACAAGCGATTTTCACAAACATTATGCATATCAACCCCGTGATTCATATCACGTTTAGGACTCGTCAATTCGTGGCAGCTTTGGTTGTCATGTAATTGTAAGGGTCATCGCTAGTTCCCTCGATAATTGTGATATTCTGATTTTCAATCAACTTCAGACTCTATAATGAGAAGTTTATTTATACCAAGCGATGTATTTCAGTTGTATTATGCTTAAATCTGATCAATTTGAGTAGACCGACTAAAGGGAAAAGGCTAACGCAAGACGAGATACGTGGACCTAGGCCACTCGAATAGGAAATGGCGTTTTGACCATAAGGATTGTCGAGGGAATATTTAGTACCGCAAAAAGGCCGATCTAAGAACGATTAGGGATTATCATGCGAGCGTCGTACGATTGGAGCACGAGTGATGCCGCTTAACCAACGTACGATTTGCAAAATTATCCAAAATCGGACTGTGACAATCGAGTCCACAGGGAATAGCGATAAGCCCTTGCAATTACATGACAACCAAGGCCGCCATAAATTGACGAGCTCAAAACGTGATGTGAATCACAGGGTCGATACGCATATAGTCTGCAAAAGCCACCCGTCGATTCGAAATAGGTTGGAATCATGTCTGGTAGAAGGAACAATCAGAATTGAGTCCTGAAAAGTTTGAAAAAGGAAAATAAAAAATTCTAACGTCAATTGGATTGGTCATCACCCTATAGAAGAAGTCAGAATCGAGAAAAACGACATTCCGAACATCGGAGGTAAAAAGACCATAATGCCCCTCAATCTTAGGACTTTGTCTTTATAATTGAAGAAAGGGCAAAATAGACATTTCTCCCCCCCCAAGCTGCTGAAAATTGAAGAGCAATTGATGGCCATTGGATGCCCTTGAGAAGACCAATGGACAAGTGTCAAGCATCCAATGGTAGTAGATCATTTCACCAATTAATATCCACCTACCAATTACCTCAATTAATTTAAATTTTTGGGATAATAACCAGCTCTCTCTTTCTCTCCTTAAACCCCCCCCATTCGGCCAAAAATTGCAGAGCACCACCATTTCCCTTTCTTCTTCTTCTTCTCCAGTTTCTGCTTCAACGGACCCCGCCGGACGCCGTCGTTCGGTCCGTACGACCGCCGTCTCTGGTCGTCCCCTGCTTCTGATTGACAACCCAGACATAGCCACACGTCTTGCCGACATCCTCTAACTTGAATCAGGTCATTTGGAGCTCTGAGGAATTCGGGGCAAGCATTCTCCCACAGGTCGACGGATTCTGTTCCAATTTGAGGTAGGTTCGGTTCTGAACCATTTAGACAGCCGAAAACTTGGAATCTTTGGCTCAAATTTTGTGGAGATTAAGTAGACATATAGGGTTATGTGGTAAAAATTTGGAATTTATTTGAAAAGTTTTTTACCATGAACCACCCTTGTACATTATGCCCAGAATCTATCGGTATTCTGTATTTGAGTGATCCGGCGACTTCCGGCGACTTCCGACGACTTTCCGGCAACCACACGACTTGAAACTCATTGTGAGACTTCCAAACTCTTAGATAGACATTATAAGAGGTAGAATGGTGCATATTTGATGCATTTGAGATAAATCAAGGCCGGTTGGACCCTGCATGAACAGAACCGAATGGAACCGGTTCAATGCCGAGCCAAACCGATTTTGTGGAGGGCTGATTAGGCTGGGATTATGTTGTAATTTGGTGTGTATGATATGTTAAGATGATGAGAAGTATGTTATGAGTGATTTGGATAGATGAATTGAGGAATTAGACTTGGGATTTTGACAAATCGATCGATTAAACTAGGTTGCGCGACAAGTCGTCTTTAGGACTTGGATTCGCCAAACCATAGGAGACACGAGGAGGGGAAAATTTCGTTGTCAAGCAGAGGTAAGGAATTTCCTAAACCATGGCCAGGGGGATTGGACTCAATTGGGTAAGTTGAGTGGGGAAATTGATCGATTAATGGGCATATTCTAAAGTAAGGAGCCTTAGTATGTTTTAGGATTAATTAAAGAGTTTATTGGTGCCTTGACTTGTATTGGAATCGCGTGTCATGTTTGGATAATAATTGAATTGCTTTGCATGCCATGGATTATGAATGCTACTTGAAATGTAATTGATATTGAGTGTGTAAATGTTAAAAGATCATGGCATGAATCCTAATTGTAGCATGACATGGCATGGCCCTGAGGCGTGTGAGACGCAGGGCGGGAGATTGAGGCCCTGAGGCGACAAGGTCGCGGGTGGATGATGATTAGGTGGCGCCCTGATGCGATGAAGTCGCGAGGTGAGATAACCACAGTCCTGATGCAATATAATCGCGGGACAGAATATGAGCTCAAAGACCCTGCCTGGAAATTGAACTGGGGCCTCATACGTTTACGCGGGTCGAGCCTGATGCGATCTAATCGCGAGCCAGAGAATGAGGGCAGACAGAGGTTGATTGATGTGGTGAAGTGACATGCCGAACATATACATGCAATTGTGTGTGACATGAGAATAGAAATGCATGCATGTCCTCTATGCATTATTGTTTCTTGAATTATGAATGTCATACCGGCATGAGTACACGAGTTGGATAGGTTGAGTGACTTGACTGCTTGAGTGGACGGTCAACCTGACCTAGGGTTAGGTTTTTCTTACTAAGATGTGTATCTCACCCCTTTTGGGGAAATTTTACTTTACAGATCTTAGGCAGTAGCTATGTGGTCTATCAGGTTCGGGGACCCGCAGGAGATGACGGCGTATTACGATGAGTTCCCCGATAGGTAGGGAAATGTATACTTAAGGAAATGTACTGTAGTTTGGATAGATGAGGGCAAACCAGACTGAAAGCCTCATCGGTTTGAGGCTTGGTTTAAATAGGACGGGGATAGGAAGGTCAGGCCGTTGAAGCCCCACGAGGTTCCGGAGGGTGTTATACCTTAATGGTGTCAGACAACTTTGGATCAGGAGTTTCCGGAGGGTTCAGTGGTTGGGTTGAGGAACGGCCCAGAGCGGACGCTGACAGCTGAGTTTTCCGTGCCACCATTAGAGGATGAGGTCATCGTGGTGGAGCCGTCCGAGAGAAATCCATCCGAGCCGAATCAGGAGGCGACCGTGGAGGGAGACCAGGCTGAGCAGTCGCAGGAAGCAACCATGGAGGACTCTGTGGAGGTTTCGTCAAAGACTTTCTCCGAGTACGAGCTATCAGAGGAGAGCGAGGACACCAGAGATTCCAGCAGTTCTTCCTAGGCGACTCCGGATGATGACCTGACTTTTGACTAGCGACTTGACCCCCCTTCCCTAGTGGATTTTGTGGACACCTTTTGACATGTTTACCCGTCGCCTTGCTGTATAGCGGTCTGTAGTAGATGTGACCAGTTGATGTTGATGCATGACTTTATGATGCTATCCATTCCTGCTTAGTATTGGGATATATATATATATATATATATTGTCCGGGGAGTTTTTGGGAAACGCTTCCGTGTGCTTAATATAAATTATTTTATCTCTCGATCTTCCTTTATATATAAGTGGATCCTTGAGACCGCCGATGGATTATTCTTGTTTTGGTTGCAGGGATGATTGCGTGCTCGCGATGAGGTGCAGGGCGTGACATCCCCGCTTATTTTGATATCAGAGTAAGGTCAGCTCAATACGAAATTGGTTAAGGATTAGAGTAATAAGGAGGACTAGGTAGGACAAGGACGGATAGTTAGACCGTAGGAAACTGGTCAGGGTAAGGTAGGGGATGCCTAGTTGTGACTTGACACCTATGGATGGTGTTTGATCTTGGTAAGGTTGTGACAAGGCATAGAGGATTGAGTTCTCTGCTTAGGATTGAAGGTCGTTTCTAGACCTTGACCAACTAGATGCTTGAAAGTGATTAGTTTTAGTGAATCACTGGAACGAATGGAATTGAGTAATGGCCATGAGCCATTAGTTGGGACATTTCTGGAATTGATGTTGACGTATGAAGTACTGTTGTTGTGCAATTGTTTTGTTAAGGAGTAGTTAGTAACCCTAGATTGGATGATTGAGTAAGTTGTTAACCTGTTACTGAACTTGTGATGGACCAAGTTCGTTAGTAACTGACAGAGATGAGTAACCCATCCAGAAGACTTGGAAGACCAAAAGGCGAAGCCTCTAGCTTGAGGCCGCTCGCAGCTGAAGACCCAAGAGTGGACGGTCTACTGAGGGCAATGGAGGGACTCAGGGACATCATAGGGAGGCAGGCCCAGGATCGGGACTCTGCCATAGCCTAAGCAGTGGGAGCTGCCCTAGCAGCCGTGAATACCAACACTGGCAATGCGGGTGGAAGTGGAAGTCAGGGCGAGCCGAACCAGAGTAATGAAACGATGAACCCTCAAGAGGAAATCATAATGGCCGGGCAGATGGGCCAACTGGTGGAACAATTTATGAAGTTGAAGCCGACGTAGTTTGACGGGATCTCCAGCTAGCACCCAGATGGATAGAGAAGCTGGAAAAGGCTTTCGGGGTACTAAGATGCACTGATGAGGAGAAGGTGTTGCTAGCCGTATATCAGCTAGAGGGTACGACAAACGACTGGTGGGCTGCCACCAAGGTTGGAGTCTTCCCTGAAGGTATGGCCTTAAACTGGAACACTTTTAAGAGGGCGTTCAACGACAAGTACTTTTCAGAAACGGCTAGGGAAAGGAAACATATCAAGTTCCTGCAATTGCGACAGAACCAGCTATCGATAGATCAGTATGAAGCTGAGTTCTCAAGGCTTTCGAGGTATGCGCCTCAATCGGTAGAGGATCCTTTGGAGAAGGCACGGAGATTCAGGGATGGTTTGAGGCCCGAACTCCGTAGCTAGAAGATAGCCCTAAACTTGACGACCTACAGGGAGATATACGAGCGAGGCCGAATGATTGAGCGAGACTTGAGGGAAAGAAACATCGCAACTGGATCGCGGTTCCCGTCGTTTAGAGACCATCATCAAATAGGCAAGAGACCGATGGTAGGTAACAGACGTTTCGTGCCGCTTGCAAGGAGGAATATCGTGAAACCGCCAAACTAGGCGAATTGGAGCTGCAGGCTATGTGGCAGAAGGCATGGGAATGGACCATGCCCTATGAGGACTGGAGCTTGTTTCAAGTGTGGTCAGCTGGGCCACCAAATGAGGACATGTCCAAACCAAGCACCGGCCAGTCGACCATAAGGACCGAGGCCACAAGCAGGATCGTCAATTGCAGCACCCCGGATAGAATCGAACAGACCACCAGCCCAGGACAGAGTATACACTTAACGCGTAGCGAGGCAGAAGATGCGCCCGGAGTGGTTACAGGTACGGTTTACTTGTGCAACCAGACCGTTTATGCATTATTTGACACGGGTGCCACGCATTCTTTTGTATCTGCACAGTTTGCTGAGTTAGTAGGCATGAGATTGGAACCATTAAGCATGGCATTACATGTAGCCACCCCATTGAAGGATAATGTCTTGGTTTCATTAGGGTGTGTGGGATGTGAGATTATTGTTGGAGGAAGTAAGGAGAGTATCGACCTAGCTGTATTGCCTATATTTGATTTTGACGTGATTATAGGAATAGATTGGCTGAGTAGGCAAGGAGCGGTAGTAGACTGTGGTAATAAAACGATTCGGTTTTACCCAAAAGATCGCCCTAGTTATGAATTGGTAGGAAGCTAAGGAGGAGTCTCAATTCCCTTGGTTTCATCTTTGGAAGTAACTAAGTTGATATCTGAAGGATATCAGGCATACTTAGTAGCCGTGATGGATACGACTGTCGAGGAACCTAAGTTAGAGAACATTCTTGTGGTTCGGGAGTTTCCGGATGTGTTTCCTCAGGAATTGCCGGAATTGCTACCGGAACGGGAAATAGAGTTTGTGATTGAATTAGCTCCTGGAACGGAACCGATTTTAAAAGCACCGTAGAGGATGTCCCTGTCAGAATTAAAGGAGTTAAAGGTTCAAATGCAAGAGTTGCTGGACAAAGGATTCATCCGACCAAGTGCTTCGCCATGGGGAGCACCGGTGTTGTTCGTAAAGAAGAAAGATGGATCCTTGCGACATGCATTGATTACCGGTAACTGAATCAGGTGACGGTGAAGAACAAGTATCCGTTGCCGAGGATTGACGATCTTTTTGATCAATTACAAGGAGCAGCAGTGTTCTCGAAGATTGACTTGAGGACAGGGTATCACCAGTTGAGGATCAAGAAGGAAGACATACCGAAGATTGCATTCAGGACTAGGTATGGACATTACGAGTTTACGGTAATGCCGTTCGGATTGACTAATGCCCCAACTGCATTTATGGATCTAATGCATCGAGCATTCAAAGAGTTTTTGGACAGGTTCGTCATAGTTTTCATTGACGACATCTTAATCTACTCAAGGAGCGACGTAAAGCACGAAGAACATTTGAGAATCGTATTGAGTACCCTGAGGGAACATTCGCTGTATGCGAAGCTAAATGAATGTGAATTTTGGCTGGACAGGGTAGCATTTCTGGGTCATATTGTGTCTGGTGAAGGGATTGCAGTGGACCCTGCAAAGATAGAGGCTGTAACCAATTGGCCGAAGCCTACTACAGTCACAGAGGTCAGAAGCTTCTTGGGACTAGCAGGATATTATAGGCGATTCGTGGAAAAGTTCTCATCCATAGCCGTTCCACTGACGCGGTTGATGAAGAAGGAAACGAAGTTTGACTGGATTGATAGATGTGAGCAAAGTTTCCAAGAACTTAAGCATAGGCTGACGACCGCGCCAGTACTAACCATTCCGTCGGGACCAGGAGGATATGAAATCTACAGCGGCGCTTCGCTCAAAGGATTGGGTTGTGTATTGATGCAGCACGGTCGGGTAGTAGCTTATGCATCCAGGCAGTTGAGGCCGCACGAAATGAATTACCCGACCCACGACTTGGAGTTAGCGGCGATTGTGTTTGCCTTGAAGATTTGGAGGCATTACCTTTGTGGCGAGAAGTTTCAGATATATACAGACCACCAGAGTTTGAAGTATTTGTTTTCCCAGAAAGAGTTGAACCTAAAGCAGCACAGGTGGATGGAGCTGTTGAAAGATTATGATTGTGACATATTATATCATCCTGGGAAAGCAAACAGAGTGGCAGATGCATTAAGTCGAAAGTCGAGTATTGCATGCCTGCTGGTGAGAAGTTGGTCGACAATAGAGGATCTGAGAGATTCTGAATTCAAATTGGAGGTTGATCAGCTATCCAGTTTGATAGCGACTTTGAGGGTGGAACTTGAGGTCCAAGAAAGGGTTAAGGCATTACAGTCTACGGACCTAGAGATTCAGAAAGTTATCGAAATGGATGCGACGAAGAGGAAGCCAGAGTTCCAGGTGTCTAAGGATGGACTTTTGAGATTTCGAGGGCGATTATGTGTACCAAAGGATGAAGGGCTCCGAGAAAGAATTTTATCGGAAGCCCACAGAAGCAATTACAGTGTCCACCCTGGAAGTACAAAGATGTACCAAAACTTGAGGCAGCATTATTGGTGGAATGGGATGAAGGTAGACGTGGCAAGGCATGTTGCTAAATGTTTGACTTGCCAGCAAGTGAAAGCGCAACATTGTAAGCCTGGAGGATTGTTGCAGCCGCTGGAGATTCCGGAATGGAAATGAGAACACATAACTATGGATTTTGTGATGGGACTTCCGAGGAGCCAAAGAGGTCACGACTCAATCTAGGTAGTCGTGGATCGATTGACCAAGTCCGCCCATTTCATTCCCGTACGAAAGGACTTCGCCATGGATAAGTACGTAGAACTGCACATGAGGCACATAGTCAGATTACACGAAGTGCCAGTGACGATCACCTCAGATAGGGATCCGAAGTTCACGGCAAATTTTTGGAAGAGTTTGCAAGGAGCAATGGGGACACGACTACAATTCAGTACGGCGTACCACCCACAGACTGATGGACATTCAGAAAGGACCATCCACACGCTCGAGGACATGTTGAGAGCGTGTGTCATAGATTTCAAAGGCGAATGGGAAGAGCAATTACAACTGGTAGAGTTTGCATACAACAATAGCTACCAACAGAGTATACAGATGGCACCGTTTGAGGCACTCTATGGCAGAGCATGCAGGACATCAATATGCTGGGATGAAGTAGGAGAAAGGAGTATCACAGGCCCCGAGTTAGTAGAGCAATCGGTGGAAGCAATGAAAGTCATCCGGGACAAGCTGAGGACGGCGCAGAGTCACCAGAAGAGCTATACAGACAAGTGGCGCAAGCCTTTGGAATTTCAAGCGGGCGATCATGTCTTCCTCAAGGTGTCGCCAATGAGAGGACTCTCGCGATTCGGAAGGAAAGGGAAGTTGAGCCCAAGATACATAGGCCCTTTCGAGATATTGGAGGGAATTGGAACCCTGGCCTACCGGCTTGCGTTACCGCCAAGTCTATTCCAAGTACATAATGTATTCCATGTGTCGATGCTAAGAAAATATGAGCCTAACCTGACACATGTACTGGACTATGAAACCATAGAGGTGGACGACAGAGTATCCTATATAGAGAAGCCGATAAGAATCGACGATCGGAAGGAGCAGATCCTTAGGAATAAGAAGATCCCGCTGGTCAAAGTAATATGGGAGCACCATGAAACGGAAGGAGCCACGTGGGAGAATGAAGAGACGATGAGGCGACAGCACCCCCATTTATTTGAGTAGTCGAGTGTAATGTAAATTTCGAGGATGAAATTTTTGTAAGGGGGGAAGAGTTGTGACATTCTGATTTTCAATCAACTTCAGACTCTGTAATGAGAAGTTTATTTATATCAAGCGATGTATTTCAGTCTATTCCGCTCAAATCTGATCAATTTGAGTAGACTGACCAAAGGAGAAAGGCTAACGCAAGACGAGATACGTGGACCTAGGCGACTCGAATAGGAAATGGCGCTTTGACCATAAGGATTGTCGAGGGGATATTTAGTACCGCAAAAAGATCGATCTAAGAACGATTAGAGATTACCATGCGAGCGTCGTACGATTGGAGCGCGAGTGATGCCGCTTAACCAACGTACGATTTGCAAAATTATCCTAAATCGGACTGTGACCATCGAGTCCACAGGGAATAGCGATAAGCCCTTGTAATTACATGACAACCAAGGCCGCCATGAATTGACGAGCTCTAAACGTGATGAGAATCAAGGGGTCGATACGCGTATAGTCTACAAAAGCCGTCCGTCGGTTCGGAATAGGCTGGAATCACGTCTGGTAGAAGGAACAACCAGAATTGAGTCCTGAAAAGTTTGAAAAAGAAAAATCAAGAATTCCAACGCAATTGGATTGGCCATCGCCCTATTGAAGAATTCAGAATCGAGAAAAACGACGTTCCGAACGTCGAAGGTAAAAAGACCATAATGCCCCTCAAGCTTAGGACTTTGTCTTTATAATTGAAGGAAGGGCAAAATGGATATTTCTCCCCCCCCAAGCTGCTGAAAATTGAAGAGCAATTGATGGCCATTAGATGCCCTTGAGAAGAACAATGGACAAGAGTCAAGCATCCAAGGGTAGTAGATCATTTCACCAATTAATTCCCACCTACCAATCACCTCAATTAATATAAATTTTTGGGATAATAACCAGCTCTCTCTCTCTCCTCAAACCCCCCCCCATTCGACCAAAAATTGCAGAGCACCACCATTTCCCTTTCTTCTTCTTCTTCTCCAGTTTCTGCTTCACCCGACCCCGCCGGATGCCGCCGTTCGGTCAGTACGACCACCGCCTATGGCCGTCCTCTGCTTTCAACTGACAACCTAAATGTAGCCCCACGTCTTGCCGACGTCCTCCAACTTGAATCAGGTCATTTGGAGCTCTGAGGAATTCGGGCCAAACATTCTCCCACAGGTCGACAGATTTTGTTCCAATTCGAGGTAGATTTGGTTCTGAACCCTTTAGACAGCCGAAAACTTGGAATCTTTGGCTCAAATTTTGTGGAGAATAAGTAGACATATAGATGGTTCTGTGGTAAAAATTTGGGATTTATTTGATAAGTTTTTTTACCATGAACCATCCTTGTACATTGTGCCCAGAATCTGCCGGTATTCTGTGTTTGAGTGATCCGGCGACTTCCGACGACTTTCCGGCAACCACACGACTTGAAACTCACGGTGAGACTTTCAAACTCTTAGATAGACATTATAAGAGGTAGAATAGTGTTTATTTGATGGATTTGAGATAAATTAAGGCCGATTGGACCCGGCATGAACAGAACCGAATGGAACCGGTTCAATGCCGAGCCAAACAGGTTCTGTAGAGGGTTGATTAGGCTGTGATTATGTTGTAATTTGGTGTGTATGATGTGTTAAGATGATGAGAAGTATGTTATGAGTGATCTGGATGGATGAATTGAGGAATTAGATTTGAGATTTTGACAAATCGATTGGTTAAACTAGGTTGCACGACAAGTCGGCTTTGGGACTTGGATTGGCCGAACCATAGGAGACTCAAGGAGGGAAAAATTTCGTTGTTAAGCAAAGGTAAGGAATTTCCTAAACCAAGGCTAGGGGTATTGGACTCAATTGGGTAAGTCGAGTGGGGAAATTGATCGATTAATGGGCATATTCTAAAGTAATGAGCCTTAGTATGTTTTAGGATTAATTAAAGAGTTTATATGTGCCTTGACTTGTATTGGAATCGCGTGTCATGTTTGGATAATAATTGCATTGCTTTGCATGCCATGGGATTATGAATGCTACTTGAAATGTAATTGATATTGAGTGTGTAAATGTTAGAAGATCATGGCATGAATCTGATTATAGCATGACATGGCATGGCCCTGAGGCATGTGAGACGCTGGTAGATGATGATTAGGTGGCGCCCTGATGCGACGAAGTCGCGGGGTGAGATAGCCACAGTCCTGATGCGATATAATCGCGGGACAGAATATGAGCTAATAGACCCTGCCTGAAAATTGAACCGGGGCCTCATACATTTACGCGGGCTGAGCCTGATGTGATCTAATCGCAGGCCAGAGAATGAGAGCAGGCAGAGGTTGATTGATGTGGTGAAGTGACAGGCCGAGCATATACGTGCAACTGCGTGTGATATGAGAATATAAATGCATGTCTATCCTCTATGCATTATTGTTTATTGAATTTGGAATGTCATACAGGCATGAGTACACGAGTTGGATAGGTTGAGTAACTTGACTGCCTGAGTGGACGGTCAACCTGACCTAGGGTTAGGTTTTTCTTACTGAGATGTGTATCTCACCCCTTTTGGGGAAATTTTACTTTTCAGATCATAGGCAGTAGCTATGTGGCCTATCAAGTTCGGGAATCCGCAAGAGATCACAGCGTATTACGATGAGTTGCCCGATAGGCAGGGAAATGTATACTTGAGGAAATGTACAATAGTTTGAGTAGATGAGGGCAAACCAGACTGGAAGCCTCATCGGTTTGAGACTTGGTTTAGATAGGACGGGGATAGGAAGGTCGGGTCGTTGAAGCCCCACAAGGTTTCAAAGGGTGTTATACCTCTATGGTGTCAGACGACTTTGGATCAGGAGTTTCCGGAGGGTTCAGTAGTTGGGTCGAGGGACAGCCCGGAGCGGACGCCGACAGTTGAATTTTCCATGCCACCACTAGAGGATGTGATCATCGTGGTGGAGCCGTCCGAGAGAGATCCATCAAAGCCGGATCAGGAGGCGTCTGTGGAGGGAGACCAGGCTGAGCAGTCGCAGGAAGCGACCATGGAGGACTCTGTAGAGGTTTCGTCAAAGACTTTCTCCGAGTACGAGCCATCAGAGGAGAGTGAGGACACTAGAGATTCCAGCAATTTTTCCTAGGCGACTCCGGATGATGACCTGACTTTTGACTAGCAACTTGACCCCCCTTCCCTAGTGGATTTTGTGGACACCTTTTGACATGTTTACCCATCGCCTTGCTGTATAGCTATCTGTAGTAGATGTGAGCAGTTGATGTTGATGTATGACTTTATGATTCTATCCAGTCCTGCTTAGTCTTGGGATATATATATTTATATTATCCGGGGAGTTTTTGGGAAACGCTTCCGTGTGCTTAATGTAAATTATTTCATCTCTCGATCTTCCTTTATATATAAGTGGATCCTTGGGACCGCCGAGAGATTATTGTTGTTTTGCTTGCAGGGATGATTGCGTGATCGCGATGAGGCGCGGGGCGTGACAACAATTCTTATGGCCAAAGCGTCGTTTCCGATCCGAGTTCCCTAGGTCCACGTACTTCGTCTCGCGTTAGCCTTTCCCTTTTGGTCAGTCTTCTCGAATTGATCAGATTCGAGCGGAATACGATTGAAATACATCTCTCGATATACACTTCTCATTCGGTCCGCCGCCGCCGGTTGCCCACCCGCCCACCGCTGGTCTCCGGCTGCCGCCGGTCACTGTCACGCCCCGCGCCTCACCGCGAGCACGCAATCATCCCTGCAAGCAAAACAATAATAATCTCTCGGCGGTCCCAATGATCCACTTATATATAAAGGAAGATCAAGAGATGAAATAATTTACATTAAGCACACGGAAGCGTTTCCCAAAAACTCCCTGGAATATATATATATATATATATCCCAAGACTAAGCAGGACTGGATAGCATCATAAAGTCGTATATCAACATCAACTGGTCACATCTACTATAGACCGCTATACAGCAAGGCGACGGGTAAACATGTCAAAAGGTGTCCACAAAATCCACTAGGGAAGGGGGGTCAGATCGCCAGTCAAAAGTCAGGTCACCATCCGGAGTCATCTAGGAAGAACTGCTGGAATTCTCCGGTGTCCTCAGTCTCCTCCGACGGTTCATACTCAGAGAAAGTCTCCGACGGAATCTCCACAAAGTCCTCCATAGTCGCCTCCTGCGACGGCTCAGTTGGGTCTCCATCTATGGTCGCCTCCTGGTCCGCTATCGTCTGACACCAGGGTGGTATGACACCCTCCAGAACCTCATGGGGCTTCAGCGGCCCGACTTTCCTATCCCCGTCCCGTCTAGACCATGCTTCGAACCGATGAGGCTTCCAGTTCGGCTTCCCCTCGTCTACCCATACTACTGTACATTTCCTTACGTATATATTTCCCTACCTATCGGGGAACTCATCGTAATACGCCGTCATCTCCTACGGGTCCCCGAATCTGATAGGCCACATTGTTACTGCCTAAGATCTGTAAGGTAAGGTTTCCCCAAAAAGGGGTGAGATACACATGTCAGTAAGAAAAACCTAACCCTAGGTTAGGTTAACCGTCCACTCAGGCAGTCAAGTCACTCAACCTATCCAACTCATGAACTCACGCGGACATGACAGTCATAATTCAATAAACAATAATACATAGAGTACAGGCAAACATTTATATTCTCATGTCACACATAAATGCACATATATGCTCGGCATGTCAGTTCACCACATCAATCAACCTCTGCCTGCCTCATTCTCTGGCCCGCGATTAGATCGCATCAGGCTCGACCCGCGTAAACACATCAGGCCCCGATTCAATTTCTAGGCAAAGTCTATGAGCTTGTATTCTGTCCCGCGATTATATCGCATTAGGACTGTGGCTATCTCAACCCCGCGACTCCGTCGCATCAGGGCGCCACCTTTTCATAATCTACCCCGCGACCTCGTCGCATCAGGGTCTCAACCTCCGCCCTGCGTCTCATACGCCTCAGGGTCATGCCATGCAATGCCACAATCATGTCTCATGCCACATTATATCGATTAACTTGATTTTTTTTAAAAATCAAATTTCATAACCAATGGCCAATGCGCATGATAATATGTTTAATAAATTTTGTGGCAAGCAATTCAATTCAAATGGTACTCAGGCACTCAGACAATTCAAGCATAGGCTAGGTCAAACAATCATTCTATAACGTCTAAGGACGCATCAAGCTATTACATGCGAGGGTTTTCTCATAAATCGTTCTGTTCGGCCCTCAACTTACCCAATCGAGTCCAATCCCCCTAGCCTTGATTTAGGAAATTCCTTACCTCCGCTTAATAACGCAAATTACTCCTCCTTGCATCTCCTAAGGTTCGGCCAACTCAAGTCCAAGGTCAATCCGTTGCGCAACCTAGGATAATCAATCGATTTTGTCAAATTTCAAGTTCAATCCCTCCATTCATCCATCCAAATCATCCATTAGATACTCTTCATCATCACAACACATCATACACACCAAATTACAACACAAATCCAGCCTATTCAGCCATCCACAGAACCGATTTGGCCCTGCATTGAACCGGTTCTGTTCATGCCGAGTCCAACCGGCCTTAATCTATCTCAAATCCATCAAATATACACCATTCTACCTCTTATAATGTCTACCTAAGAGTTTGGAAATCTCACCGTGAGTTTCAAATCGCGTGGTTGCCGAAAAGTCGTCGGAAGTTGCCGGATCACTCAAACACAGAATACCGGCAGATTCTGGGCATAATGTACAAGGATGGTTCATGGTCAAAAACTTATCAAATAAATCCCCAATTTTTACCACAAAACCATCTATATGTCTACTTAATCTCCACAAAATTTGAGCCAAAGATTCCAAGTTTTCGGCTGTCTAAAGGGTTCAGAACCGAACCTACCTCAAACTGGAGCAGAATCCGTCGACCTGTGGGAGAATGCTTGTCACGAATTCCACAGAGCTCCAAATGACCTGATTCAATTTGGAGGACGTCGGCAAGGCGTGGGGCTACGTCTGGGTAGTCGGCCGGCAGCAGGGGACGGCCAGAGGCGGCGGTCGTACGGACCGAACGGCGGCAGCCGACGGGGTCGGGTGAAGCAGAAACTAGAGAAGAAGAAGAAGAAAGGGAAATGGTGGTGCTCTGCAATTGGCCGAATGGGGGGTTTGAGGAGAGAGAGAGAGCTGGTTATTATCCCAAAATTTAAATTAATTGAGGTGATTGGTAGGTGGGCATTAATTGGTGAAATGATCTACTACCCTTGGATGCTTGACACTTGTCTATTGTTCTTCTCAAGGGCATCCAATGGCCATCAATTGCTCTTCAATTTTCAGCAGCTTGGGGGAGGAGAAATGTCTATTTTTCCCTTCCTTCAATTATAAAGACAAAATCCTAAGCTTGAGGGGCATTATGGTCTTTTTACCTTCGACGTTCGGAACATCGTTTTTCTCGTTTCTGACTTCTTCGATAGGGCGACGGCCAATCCAATTGACGTTGGAATTCTTGATTTTCCTTTTTCAAACTTTTCAGGACTCAATTCTGATCATTCTTTTTACCAGACGTGATTCTAGCCTATTCCGAACCAACGGACGGCTTTTGCAGACTATACGCGTATCGACCCCGTGATTCTCATCACGTTTAGAGCTCGTCAATTCATGGCGGCCTTGGTTGTCATGTAATTGCGAGGGCTTATCGCTAGTCCCTGTGGCCTCAATCGTCACAGTCCGATTTAGGATAATTTTGCAAATCGTACGTTAGTTAAGCGGCATCACCCGCGCTCCAATCGTATGACGCTCGTATGGTAATCCTTAATCGTTCTTAGATCGGCCTTTTTGCGGTCCTAAATATCACCTCGACAATCCTTATGGTCAAAGCGCCATTTCCTATTCGAGTCGCCTAGATCCACGTATCTCGTCTTGTGTTAGCCTTTCCCCTTTGATCAGTCTGCTCAAATTGATCAAATTTGAGCGGAATACAACCGAAATACATCGCTTGATATAAATAAACTTCTCATTACATAGTCTGAAGTTGATTGAAAATCAAAATGTCACAGTCACCTTCCGCCGTCGACCGCCGCCGGTCACCGTCCACCCGCCGCCGGTTGAAGATTTTGTTAATAATGTTTAAAAATTAAAAATTTCAGAAGTTGAAATTTTATCATACACCTTTCTTTGATCAGAAATCAAATTTTGAAGGAGAAGTTGAAAAATCAACTTATGCTTCTGATTGAGAAGTTGAAAAATCAATTTCGGCTTCAGAAACGATTTCTTTTGCAGAAGTGTTGCCATGCGCAATTTTTCTATTTCTGCTTCAAAAGTTGATTTCTGATAGAGAAATGCGTTTAATAACTGAAATAAATTCTATTTATGGAATAAAGATTCGTTTGATAATGATTGGAAATTTCCACTTCTAGAATAGAAATGCATTTGATAATGGCCGGAAATTTCTACTTCGAAAATGTTATTACCACAAAATTCTTTTATAAAAACTGTTGATCTTAATCTAAAATGCATGTTATTCAAGAAAAGTAAAGTGCAAATACTGAGTTTAATCACAAGTCCAATAGGTCATCATATTTTGGTTGTCTGGCAAACATGTGTTCATTTGAGTTTAATCACAATCGGATGCTTCATTACTCCGTGTGTTTTGTTCATTGTATGTGCTCGTTCCTTCCTCAGGTGATGACAAAAGATCATCACCGAGAGTGGTCCATGAGCATGGCCCGTGCTCCCAACTAATTCAAAACAGGAATACCCAATGCAATTCGATATTACTTTGGTACTCAAAAGTTCACTTTACTTTTTGTCCGGTAAATGTTTAACAAATTCAACAAACACTCAATCTATAGGAACTGTTACAATATTTCAAAGAAGATGGAAGAGAGATGATGTCATTTCATTCTTTTTTCACATAGGCCAGCAGTCCTAAATACTAAGAACCATGAATAGATATATCCCAACAAACAATAAGAGGATGCAAACTTGCTGCTCCAATGAAAATGTGAATTGCATCAAACTCTTCTTAAACTCCTGCAACTATAATGAAAATGTGAAGAAACTAGTAATCCATCTTGCAGGGACATTACTGAGCAATTGTATGAACCTTTTTATGAGAATTGCATGGAACTCCTCTTAAACAAAAATCATTACAACACGTGTCTGCGCAACTATGTAAGGATTATAAAACAAAGAGAGATAATGGTTAAAAATAGAAATACATCAAATGCATAATACATATTCACCATACAAATTTCGTCGTCCAATCTCAAAAAGCTCATACAATCGGCAAATACAACATCACATTAGAAGAGCGGCCTACGAAATCCTCAAATACTAATAATAGAAATATAATACAAATGCTAAAAACCCAAAATCATGGAATCTCATCCGGACCATGATCCCCTGCTATTTTATTGGCAATACGTTTCCTAAGAATGCTCATCTCGGTTCCCTTGGTCAATATTATATCGTCTATAACCTCATCTTGCGCAGGTTCATACATATACTCAAGATCTCCATATTCACAAAAGTTTCTATCCCTCCTATCTTGGTCACGGATGTAATTATGAATAACACAACATGCTATGACAATATGTGCTTGCTTCCTAATTGAAAATGGAGGCATGTGTCTTAAAACCAAAAAGTGATTCTTCAAAGCCGCGAAGGATCTCTCAATGACATTCCTAAGTGAAAAATGTCTATTAGTTGAAAAGCTCTCTTGCTATTATAGGTCTCGCATTTCGTCTGAAATCATTTATATGATACCGATCACCTTTAAAATGTGTTAAAATTCTGGAGTTGATACATAGCCAAAGTCTACCGTAGTATTTGCCCATAACAAAGCATTCATACATTTATCATGATACACGATCACAACAAAATCACAAGGACAATTACTCGTTTTAGCATAAACAATTACCTAGAGGGTTGGGGAAATTGTAGTGCAGGATCCTCGAGTGCTGCCATGTGCACCCGACAATCGTTTGCAGATCCTTCCCAATCAGCATACACAAATGTAAATTTCATATCAAACGAACATGCAATACGTTTTGAGTGGTAGTTCCCTTCCTACCTGTAAAACGGTTTTGCTGCACACAGGTACTTTCGCATCAATAGGGATGCCATCAATAGTGCCTACGCACTCCTGTCACAATCATCAAAGACCAACGTTGAACAAGATTATCAACAAAATTAAACCAATGGTGCAAAGCAACTATAAAAATCATACCTTAAAGTAAGGTTTATGCTTAGAATCCATATGAATCTCCCGTGTGACAACATCAAAGGGAGGTGGTGCATTAACCTCCTTTGCAAGTTTTCGAACTACTTTCAGAACTAAGTTAAGGAACCAACTAATAGTTTGTCCTGAATCCTAAAATCTCTCAGACAAGTCTTTATTGGAACTGCCATGACAGATTATAGATAAGAAAATTCCAACCTGTTTATCTACTTTAAGATATCGACTGTCAGCCAACCAACCTTTTGCAGTCAGCTAACCAAATAAGTTAAGAAAAACATGTCTCTCCATTATAAAAGCTTCGTATACTCTATCAGAATGTCCATTAAGAATCTCACTTATCCATTCTGGTCCTGAAAAATGCTATCCCTAATAGGTTCTCTTGTGCACATGGTCCTATGCAGCTCACCAAGACACAACCATGCCTTCAGTACACGATAATATTCATCATCAAAGTCTTCACAACTTGATTCATTTCCTCTAAGTGAAGCTACCGGATCACTAACTCCCTCTATATTGCTTATAAAACGAAAGGCCTCAACAGGCGACACCACACGATAGTAGAAGGTGAAAAGAGAGAAAGAAATGAAAGACTTTATTTATTGATAAGCAAAGAAATCTAAATAATAGTCAACACATAACTAGGCAATCCAATATCAACAAGGGAACCAATCACAACATAACCATAGTCGCATAATAAAAGCAAAGCTCAAATGTATCAAATACATAGGTCTTTTAGTGAAATAAAGCCACATAGAAATCCATAATCCCAACATTTACTAAAATAGAATTAAGAAATGTATCTCGCCATTTGGGTTCCGTTAGAATGAAACCCTTTCTTCAAGCAGCATTCATGAAACCATGATTCAGATCTTTGGCATAAAGAATAGGTTCCATGTCAAACATGTTTTTCAGGATGGCAAATGGCTCCCATGGAGTATGGGTCTACAAGCTTTGGGGCCTGTGAGGTGACAAAGGTATGCGATGATTGAGCCATTTTAATTTGGAGAGAATCTTGAATGGCTTTGCATGTGCTGATAAATCGTATGAAGTGCTCTTTCTCCTCATCTTCTAATTTGGACTCCTATTCAACTTATGCTTCTCAGGAACTGGGGTAGCCATCGGTTTATTAACCAACCCTTGCCTAGTTTGGTGTTCATTGTCTAACCCATCTTCAACCTGTGGTTCTTCCCCCCTTACTTCTTCCGATGCACCTAATGCAACACCACCAACAACTTTATCCCCAACACCATTGTCATCGTCCTCTAGTGATATCAAGTCCTGCACATTTCCTAATGCATACTCCCCAGTAGCATATGTATCCCCGAACACCACACAAATGTGGGGATACAAAGGAAACCCTTCACTCCTGAATCTAGCCCATTTGGTATTTTTCTGCACCATTTTCAAAAGAACATTCATCAACAATATTTTCAAAACATACGTGTAAAGCTACATTTCAAAACCCAAAGGTAAGGCAATATCTTAATATGAGACTCCCAGAGAGTTTCATCATCGACAACAACTCTACTGTTTACATTGTTCCATCAAAATCCGATTGGGTTAAGAAGTTTCTTAAATTGCCATACAAGGACTTCAGTTTGAATAGCCTGTTCTTGAACTTATCCAGAGGATACTGATAACCTGACTGCTTATTGCATTCGCGCTGAATGTTATTCCACCCTGTTTTGTTGAAGGTAGATGTGGTTTGGTTCCCCTTTTTAACTTCGTCTACCATCAAGCTTACCAACAGTTGCGTCAATGGCTCGATCCACCTAGTAATGACCCGCTTCAGCACATCAATATCAGAAATTTGCTTAGCTGCTATTAACATGTCATCAACATATAAAAATAGATAAATCACATATCCATCCTCTAGTCTCCTAAAATAAACACAGCTATCCATTTGACTTTTCGAATAGTCCTAACTAGTCATGAAAGCATCAAAATGCTTGTACCACTGTCTAGAATACTATTTTAGCATATACAAAGATTTCTTTAATAAATAAATATGGTCCTCCTTACTCGGAATAGAAAATCCCTCTGGCTGCCTCATGTAAATTTGTTCCTTCAATTCACCATGAAGAAAATTCGTTTTCAAATTTAGCCATTCCAACTCGAGATCCTGTGCAACAACGAGAGTAAGTAATGTACGAATACAAGTATGTCTTACCACAGGAGAGAACACCTCGTTGTAGTCAATGCTCTCCCATTGAGTATACCCTTTTGCAACAAATCTTGCCTTGTACCTTGCTACCTCGACACCAGGAATGCCTTCATTCCGTTTGTAGACCCATTTGCACCCGACAATCTTTTGGCTCTTGGGTACTTTGACCAACTCCTATGTCTAATTCTGGTAGAGTGATTCTATTTATTCACTCATAGCCTTTAGCCACTACGATGACTTAGCACTACCATCACCTCAGAGTATGATGAAGGCTCGTTTGCTTCTACTTCATCACCTACAATCAATGCATAGGCAATGTTAGAATAATCATAACATATCGGTGGTTTGATTTTCTTTTTTTGTCTGCTCGTGACTATATTGTGTTGTGGCTCTGTTTGTTCTGTATCACTCTCTTCATGAATTGTGGCCTCATATGCAGTCTCTTTCTTTATTACCTCAGAAGTCTTCGGAAGCTCTACCTCACTTCTGACACCATGATCTATTTGCTATGCTAGTTGAGTCTCAAGGTCCCTTTTTTGAAGCATTATAGTCTTGTCAAAGATAATGTTTCTGCTGATAATAAAATGGGGCGATTTGAGATATGTGCACCACAACCGGTATGAGCATACGCAGGATATATGTATATCCTTTTACCCTTCTGTATAACCCATAAATATGCACTTCTTTGCCCTTGACTCAAGCTTGCCATCCCTTGCATGAGTATACGTAGGATATATGTATATTCATAATTTGGAATAATCGATAGGTTTCCCCGACCACACTTCCTCAGGAGTCTTCCACTCGATAGTAGAAGATGGAGATCGATTAATCAGGTAACACACCATGTTCACTAGTTTGGCTCAGAATTCCTTGCCAAGTCCTACATACGAAAGCATGTACTGAGCTCGCTCAAGTAGAGTTCTATTCTGCAATGTCATTCTGTTCTGGTGTGCCAGGAACCGTACAGTGTCTCAAAATCCCTTATTTTTGTTAGAACACAATAAAATCCTTGCCACATGACTATATTCCGTTATCGGTTCTTAGGCGCTTGATTTGTTTACTTAACTGCTTCTCAATCAATGCCTTGAAATTCTTGAACCGACCAAAAATGTCAGATTTGTGCTTCAAGAAGTATACACATACCTTCCTCAAATAATCGTCGATGAATGTTAGCATATATCTGGTAGCTCCTTTGGAATGAACTGGAGATGGTCCTCAAACGTCTGAATGGATATATTCGATCGGTTGCTTGGTCGAATGTACAACTTACCAAATTTGACTCGGCTACTTTTCAAAAATGAGGTGCTCACGTAGGACCAGCTTTTCTGTCTTTTGACCTTTTAGCAACTCCCTTCACTCAACATCTCATACCCACGTTACTCATGTGTCCTAACTGCATATGCTATTACTGAGTTAAGTTTCAGTTTGACTCACCCGATGAAACTACAGCAGCACCGGTCACGATTTTTCCCAATAAATGATAGAGAGAATTCATCTTCTTCATTTTCATCACCGTCATGGCATCCTGAGAGATCTTCAGTACTCCACATTCAGTGGTGTACTTGCACCCGATATCATCGAGTGTCCCCATAGAAATAAGGTTCTTCTTGATTGCCTCACATCTGTCAGCATCCGCTCTACGCTATCGTGCATCACGATCCGAATTGCCCCTATTCCCAAAACATTGCGGGCTACATTATTCCCTAATAGAATTTTACCACCATCTACAATTTGGTAGGTAGTGAACCAGTTCCTATGAGGGTCATGTGATAGGAACATCATGAATCTAGTACCTATTCATCTCCTGACGAACTTGTTGATGCATATAGCGCCTCGGCATCACTGATATTCTATTCGACAACATTTGCCATATTGCTCATGGCGTTTTTCCCATTGCCTTTATTTCTCAATTTTTGGACAATTTCTCTACATATGTGCTTCCTCGTGACATTCAAATCATTTCATGTGACCTTTGAATTTTCTATGTCGCAACTTTGATATGCTTTTGCCTTTGCTACTGCTGAGCCATCGATTGTTGATTTCTATCTCGAATCACCAGTCCTCATGCCACATCTTGCAATAGATCGTCATCTTGCAACTTTTGCCACTTCTTTGAAAATAGGGTAGATTTTTCCTCTTCAGAGGTAACCGTAGTATGTCCCTATAACAAGGAGTCGGTGAAGTGCTCTGATGATTCTGGCAGAGATGCCAGCAATATCATGTCTTGTTCTTCATCTTCAAGGATCTTGCAGACATTGTTCAAGTACATCATGAGTTTATTAAACTCATCTAGGTCAGTTCTGATGAATGTACCTTCAGTGTATCGAAACTGATACGCCCGCTTCAGCATATACAAGCGATTGTTCAAACCCTTCATTACATAGAGGGCCCGAAGTTTTGCCCATATCACTATGGCATCTTTCTCATCGGCAATCTCTATTAACACCTCATTTGATAGGTTCAACAAAATTATACTCCTCGCCTTCCTCATTAGCTCGTCTTTGTCGGCAACTTTCATTGTATCAGGCAACTTGGCTTTTCCCGCCAATGCCTCGGCCTTGATTTGTCAGAAGTGCCTCCATTTTGATGCTCCATAACCCAAAGTTATTCCTCCCATTAAATATCTCAACTTCCACTTTTGCTCTAGACATAATTGCAAAGTCTTAGCTCTGATATCAATTGTTGAGAAATAATTGGTACCGCGGCGAAACCAGATCGTTGAGCCTTTGCAATTAAAGTCGGAAGCCATAGAAAATTGACAGAGAAATAAAACGAGAAATAATAAAGGATAGTGGTTCGGTCCGAATGTCAGAACCTACGTCTCCTAAAAGAGCCAACAAATAATCCACTATCAAATCAGAGAATTGCAGGATTATAATCGCTGATGCTCAAGTATTTCCCAATCCTAGATTATATACCCAATACCCTCAGTGTTAATAACTCAACTTGATGGATTCGATGAATAAATATCTTCGAGCTCTCTCTTGTTCGCATGTTTTCTTCAATCTGATGCTTTCTCCCTTTTATGGGGCAAGCGAAAAAAAGGGGAAAAAACCAATGATGATGGGTGATGATGAAAGGTCAATGGGCGCTCACCAGAAAGAAGAAGTGAATGGACTTGCACCCCTTTTTCATCTTCACTTTCCTTTTGTCGGCCAAATGATGAAGACAATGAACGTGCTATTAATCTTCACTTTCCACAAAAGTAAAGCTCCTCGTAACTTTCTTTCCATGGTCGGCTCACAAGGGAATAAAGTTGGCAAGAGGATAATGGGGCCCCATCTACCCCTCGTGGGCTGGCTAAGGGAAGAAAGTTAGGAGTAGCTTTACTTTTATGGAAAGTGAAGCTTAATTGTACGTTCATTGTCTTCATCGTTTGGTCGGCAAAAGGAAATTGAAGATCAAAAAGGGGTGCAAGTCCATTCACTTATTCTTTCTCTTAATTAGCAACGCAAGTGTACGCATCGAACAAGTAATAAATTAATGAATAAAAGTATCATTCGCATGGAGATTGTAGACAAATCAATCAAATTACTTACTAAACGTGAACAATTCTCAAATTTATCTAACCAATTAAAGATCTAATAAAGCACTCGAAAATTCTAAAGAAAAATAAATTAGCCAATGCAATAAATCAAAATTGAATTAGAAATTTCGAATATAGAAAAGAAACAAACACCGAATTTCTATCAAGAATAAAAAATGTTAGAGTATTCGATTTCACTTAACCAATTTCGTCATGCAATTAAATTGAATTCATAGTGTGATGGTAAAACTTACTAATGTAAATCACTATCATTAGTCTGGTATAGCAAACCTACTTAAATTTAGCAACCCACACTTGATCCATGTAAATTTAAGTAAATCCAAACGCATTAAGATCTATGGATGTTCCCGGATTCAATAAACCACCATTGATTTACATACTACCGAAACGACACAAAAAAACATAAGATATCTCTATTTATGATGAATTCATTGCTAAATATCATAAAATACTTGTACGTAATCTATTTTCGGTCCCATACATACAACAAATATCATCCAAGTGATGATCAAGCACTTAAAAGCATTAAGAACATGATATATAACTTGTACATATGAATTCTAGAATTGTATAAATGAGTATGAAAAATTAATCCATCATGATTAAGTTGCATCGTAGCTCTAATAAGTAGTCTAGAACATAATGAAAATTGAACTAAGAATAATGACTAAACTAAACATGATGAAGAATTAGAACAAGTGCACCAAGAGTAATCAAGGGTTGACTTTGAATTCGCCTTCTTTTTTTTCACTTAGCAACCGGCATTGAAAGGAAAAATAGCGAAAAAAACTGAACTCCTCTCCAAGAACGTCCCTTCCCAAAACTTCTTCTTTTTTCTCAAATAAATCATGTCCCTCCTTTTATTTGCCTTCGGATGTATATCTTTTTTATTTCGAGAAAAAGAAATCATAATCACGTTCCTAATTTGGCTTTGGATTTTGAATATTTCTCCAAGATAGGCTTGATTCTCCTTGATTTTAAATTTGCATATTTGAAGATTGTGTTACCTACAAAATCAATTAAAATCAATAAGTAGATATCAAATTCAATTAAAACAATTAGCTGGCTCTCCCGTGGATGTAGGTTCCAACATTCGGACCGAACCACGTAAATTTTGTGTTCTTTATTATTCATTGTATCATTTCTCTATCGATTTTCTACGGCTTCCGACATTAATTACAAAGGGTCGACGATCTCATTCCGTCATGGGACTGATTATTTCTCAACAAATACAAATGTTCGAGTCTTTTGACCATTTGATTAACGTACAACAGAATGTCGGAACACGAAATACAAGTGGCCGATGCATTATTGATTGTCTTGTGGATTTCGAAATGAAAATGGGAATTTGAATGACGAGCTACTTGGGTTTCACATCGGGCCAAATGCGCCAATTAATTGACGTCTTGGTTTTATATTTCCGTAACCTGCGGCGCGAGACTGAATCGAGTTGTACTATTGTAAGGATGATGGGAAAAATCCCCAAAACACTTCTATCCTATATTATTATGTCAATTCAGTCAAAAAAAAATTTGTGTTAATACAGTCTTAAACCTTTTGCATTTGTGTTAAATTAGTTATTCTGGCCAACTTTAACTAGTCAGCGCTGACGTAGCAATTTTTAATAACATTATAATAATTTTTTATTTTTCTTTTATTTTTTTTCCTTACACTTTATGGCCGAACACCCTCAATGGCCTCGAGCAGTGCCACGTCGGGTCCAATCGGACAAAGTTGGCCGAAATGACTAAATTAGCATAAATATAAAATATTTTAGACTAAATTAGCACAAAAAAAGACCGAACTAGTATAATTACAATAAGTTTATTATTTTTTTAATGATCTTTCTTAACGATCACAAATGACTGAAAATACCGGGGGTAGTATTACATTTACATTTCAATACCTATTCTCTAGGTTGGATAACATGCACGCATGTTGATAAGGATGATTTGGCTATGATTAGCAGGGCCCATGGACATCTTACTTCAATAGCGAGTAAGACCAAATAAATGGAAACCTCACTAGGAAAGCTAAAATAAAACGACGTAATGCCGACCTCACGCTAATTTGAACCGACATCATTTAAAAGGTTAAATACTTTGGAAGAGATTCTAATTTTCATCAAGTTGGACGTTTCCTAGTGACCTTAATAAGACGAGTGATAATTACCAACACGAACGAATTAGGCGTCGCCTACTGTCGTTCCCAAATTAGCAATGGATGAGCGCAAATTTTCCTCTCTTTTTTTTATTATAATTCTTTGTTTTCATTTTTTTCTTTCTTTCTTTACTTTCCTTTTCTTTTTCTTTTGAAGTCCGGCCAACCATCGCCGACCAAAGGCGAGGGCCAATGACCCTCACCGGTCGTAGGCGACGGCCGGGAAGCACTCGCCGGACTTCGTCGAGAAAAAGAAGAAAAAGGAAAGAAAAAACTTAATAAATAATAAATAAATTCAGAAAATTTATAAAAGTCCATGTTAATTGTTGTATCTCTTAAATGGGTTAAGTCCACTTGACAGTGAAAAGGTGCAGGCCTCTCAAATAGGTTGTCATAAGTGAGTTGTAAATGGGTTCACAATAAACCCATTTATAACCCCTTATTTTGGCACATTTATTATATGGATTCATTATGCTGGCCTGCTAAGTTTGGTATGAAATATTACATGTTTATGGGTTATTATATAGATTTTGGACCCATTTCGATAGGCCTAACGATGCCTGCTTGGTCCCCAATTAGGTGTGAGGGGATCTACGTAATATCGTCATGTGGCCCATTTATAACAAGAAATGAGGAATTGAAAGACACCGATCCTCTTATGCCGCATGGTAATTCCTTGGAAGACACCATTATGGTGGAAAACCTAAAAATGGTAGAAAATATATATGAGAAATGTAGCTAAACGATTGTGCGAATTCACTGATCAATGGAAAACAACGAGCTTCACCCACAAAACTAGGAATACTATCCTCATATGGTATGGCGACCAATGAAGTAGGAAGTAATACCCTTATCATCGTTATATGCGAGATCTGATCCTAACTAAAGGGTTGTATTGACCCCATCGTAAAAATAACGCGGAAATTATTGAATATTACAATTAAATAATCGTGAAATCAACAAAAGAATAAATGGTAAATAATAAAGATAAGTAGAGATTTAAGTGGTTCGATCTGAGTATCGATATCCATTTTCACGAGAAGATTCAGAAGCAAATTCATTAATTAACTAAAAATTTTAATTTATAATCGCTAATACATTCGAGCATTACTCATCCCTAATTTTCTACTCGAACATCAATGTTTGCGCAAAATGGGGAATTGTTCTCCATGGTGAAAGAGTCCAACTTTGACCAGGATTCATTTAATATTTAGATTCATTTTCTAGTGTGGCTTTTAGAATGCACGTCCAATGTATGTCTTCTCAAGGAAGAATATTAAATGAGGTCATAAAGAGTCCTTCACTTTAGGACAATCAAAGAAATTCAACTTCTGGTCTTGGTCAAACGTTGGATGGATCCAACAGCCATGAGGACTCCATGGCTTGATGATCCGGTCAATAATTCCCATCCACATGATCTAATTCGGATTGGATTTCGTACATGAACTCGACCTCAATAACAAGTTATTGGACACCTTCCATTCACTCCCCACGAGCAAGGTATTCTCGAGAAACGTACACAGTGCGCAAACTCATGCCAAAATTTTTTATATAACCAGCTTAATTTGGCAAGTCCTCTGAGCATGATCAGGATTAAGAGACATTAGTGCATCTTTTGAGCAACATTCGGATTGGCATGTATCAAGAGTAAATCGAACTTTGTATTGCCCCTCTAACATGCAATTATGTCAATTCAATCTTAATTTTTTTGGCCAGTTTAGTTATAAATTTTTTTACAATTATTCAATTCAGTCTATTTTAGTTGGCCAACGTTGACATGCCATTAACAATAATTTTTTTTAAAAAAAAATTAAAATTTTTATTTTTTTGTGTCTTTTTTCTTTTTTTGGCATGGGGTGATAGCCTCCTATCAGCCACCAAGCGAGAGGCGGCAAAGGTAGCTAGCCCCTAGGCGAGGGCCTATCTCCTTGGTAGCTAGCAAGAGCCCGCAGGAGGTTGCTAACCCAAACCCCACAAAAAAATTCATAAAAAATGAAAATATTACTAAAATTTTGCCACATAGCTCTGGTTGCCCAAATGGGCTGAACTAGTTCAATAACAAAAGATTTTGGACTAAATTGACAAAAAAAAATTAGAATTACATTGGTCAATTACAATAGGTTTTGGACTTTTTTTGGGTAATTCTTTCCTAATGGTATGACACCCAATTGCCGCCTGCATCATGTCATTGCCAATTCATTTATGTTTGAGGTGGGAGAAAATGAGGGGAAAATGACAACAAAAATCCTAAAATTATTGCAATTCTAGAATTTTTTTAGTCAGTTTACTACTAAAAACTTTTATAATTATGCCAATTAAGTCGGTTTGCCATCCGGCACTGACGTGGATAATTTTAATAATTTTTATTTTTCATATTTTATTTTATTTACTTATTCTTTCTTCCCTTCCAATTCCTACCATGGTCGGTGAGCTACCGCAAGGCCTTCATAGACCTCAATTGGCCTCACCAAGGCTGGATGATTCCTTGGTGAGAGGACCCCTCACCCAAGGCAAAGGGGGGTTTTTTTTCAAATTAATATTTTTTTAAAAAAAATTATCAAATTAGTATTAAAAAATTGCTATATTAGGTGTCGTTTGGCTCCCGCTCAGCAATTGGGCCGCCAAGCAAGGTCCAATAGCTCTAATCAGGCCCCATTCGGGCCGCCCAATTGCCAAGCGGGGCCGCGATTTAATTTTTTTATTTCGTATTTTTATAAAAAAAAATTGATAGTTATTATAATTATTTATTTTTTGAAGCTTATTTTTAATAAGATAATCATCAATCATTAATTAAAAAATAATTTGTATTTATATAATTATTTAAAACTGCAGCGAAAAATTAAAACTGCAGTAATTGATAAATGAAAAACCGCAGCAAAATAGCTAAAAACCGCACGAGAAGATGGAAACCGCATCAAAAGAGTGGAAACGAGTAAATAAAAGGGAAAACTTTGAAAGGGCATATCTCATTGCTCGAATGTCAATTTGGGAAGAATTTTTTTTATTTAGCATAATTTTTCGAGTCGAATCCATTGGGAAATTGTCGAAGGCCGTTTGGCTGGCCTTTTTCCCCAAAAAATGCCTTTTTCCTTGTCAATTTTGCATTTTTCCCTCCGATATCACATCTCGATCACGAATTAGCCGTCCTTTTCCTCTTTACTCCTTCAATCTTTCTATGCCTGACTTATTATATAATGTCTTTTGTAGTAGGAAAGGGGTCTAGGAAGTTTTTTATGTCCAAATGAATATCACGTCTTTTAATGAGCGTATAGATTAATCTACAAATGATGTTGTCAATTGTGTTGTTTGCCTTGTTGTTTATCGTTCGAATAAAGTGCTTTGGTGGTTATGGGTTCCATTCCCGGCACTTTGGTGGTTATGGATTCCATTTCTAGTGTGTTCTATCTCTAAATTTTTTATTTTTTTTTTATTTTTTGTTAAAAAACAAAATCAAAAGAAAAATTAAATGACGGACTCGCTTGGCAATTGGGCTGTAGAGCGGGGCCCAATCGCCCCAATTAGGTGATGCTCAGCGGCCCAATTGTCGAGCTGCACATAATACAATAAATATTTTTTAATACTAATTTGGTAAATATTTTTTAAAAAATATTAATTTGAAAAATTGCCCAGGCGAAGGAAGCTCTACCGTGGCCTCGTCGGCTGCGGGTACAGAGTTCCATTAGGCACATCCATGGGCAAGCCTGGTTGGGGACTACGAAGAACTCACCGACCACAATAGTAATAGGTAGGGAAAAGAAAAGAAAGAGAAAAAAATATGAAAATAAAACAAAAACCGTCGTTAAAAATTATCTGTCATCACCGACCAGTAAAATGGATTGAATTAACACAACTGTGAAAGATTTAGGACTTTGTAGTCAAATATATATATAACTGAATTGATACAATTGCAATAAATTTAATACTTTTTTCGTAATTCTCTCAGCAAGTGAGAGCAATTAATGAAAACATTTGAGAAATTAAAGAAACAGATCGCTTTTCTCATGTAACAAATGTGGACCACTTAACTTGGACAACCGGGAGAAAATCGAGCAATGAAGATTGAAGTGAAATCTCTTGTGAAAACATGTCTAAAAAGTTATAAATCATTGCATTCATTTCAATTCTATCGTAAATCTTTTAATTTTGCCAATTTAATCCTAAACTTTTTTATATCTATGCCAATTGAATCCATCTAGCTAATTTTAGTAGAAAATCGTTGACCCGAGAGCACCGGACATCTTATGTGGCACGGTCGGCACTGATGTTCTTAATTGAATGCTTTTTTCAAGCAATCCAAATCCAAATCCAAATCCAAAAATTGAGTCAGTCACAGAGTCCTCAGCTGCACTTACCAATATTGACCGACTATGAGCAACTTCTGACCTAATATATCTTGAACGATCAAGAGAGAACACTAGATTTTTTATTTTGTTTTTTTGAGGTTTTCTCTGTTATTGCTGCGGGCAATACTCTTCAATGGATTAAATTCGTGTCTTCACTGAAGAAGGGAGACGAAGCATACATTAAAGAACCTGGAGATGAAAAGGATGATTAACCAAAAAGCGAGACCCAATTACAATGTTAATTACACTTGATCCACCCAGACTGCCGGCCTTGTACATGTCAATGGCAAACTGATCTTCACCCTTTTGACTTCATTTGGTCTGAACTTATTTGAGTTGAAACTCCACACCAAACTACATTTTCGAGTTTTATACGGACGACCAAACACAGCCTAAGATCATTGTATCTGTGTGACATGTGAGAAGGCAACAGATAAGAACTAGTATGATAACCACCATAAACATCCAAGGACGGAGTGATCCATATCCATATACAATCGCCTTGCGCAGAAGAGGAGAAAGAGCCAAAGTACTCTTTCCGAATAGGATTATTGCCAGCGGTATCTTCAGACAACCTGTGCAGCATAAGTGCAAATAATTGCCTTTATGTACGATCCCTCACTATTTGCAAAGTATAAACAAGGGTCTTCGCGTGTGAAGACTATGCACACATAAGATTGCCTTAAAATGGACTATTTGTTAAAAACCAAAAGGAGAATAGACTGTCACAAGAATCAGGCACCAGATTTGGCTCGCAGGGTCAGCTCTAGGTTTGATTTTTCCATTTTTATTTTTTAATTATTTTTATTCAAAAAAGAAATATTGTAAGAAAGCCCATTTGCAAAAAAAGTTTCCGAATCATTAGTTAGTCCAAAATTGCTTTTGAAAGCCTTTTTTACCGAACGCCGTTTGCATTTTCCTAAAGTCTCTTGGGGTAAAGATATTTGCATTCCCCAAAATCCCATTTGCAAAGCCGAAACAAACCCACCCACGGATTGATCAAGCCTATTAGATATTGTATGCTCCCATCTTCTTGTTCGTCTCAGATAGATCTTGGTCAAAAACGGAAGCTCTCTCACCTTATCGTTGCCTTTCTCCTTTGAATTCGTTCCATTCCTTTCCGAGGTACATGTCTGTTTCTCTGAATGATTCTGTTGAGAAACCATCGTAAAATGACTCCCTCAATTCTATCATCCCAATTTCAGATTGCAATATTTCCATCGAGCGATTGATACTTGCTCTCTCCTTTTCTTTCCGCTGGACCTCGACCTTCAAATCAATAATTGACTCGGGTCTGTTACTTCGACTTCCAAATACAACACTTAATTTTAGACTCGCCTCCATAGGTGCACACCAGATGATTTGTGAGATGCTTTCTACTCACAAGGCTCGTGGTCTGATGTAATTAGATAACTGTAAGAAGAGATCGGCAGCAGCTATAAGAAGAGATGCTACACTTTTTAAAGATGCTTGGCAAACACCCCGACAACTGCAGCATCTCTCAGTTGAAATAGATTTTAAGTAACTGCCTCACTTAGTTTGAAGTAATGCAGGTTTAAAACGTGAATTACCCAATATAAAAGTTACGGCCCTTCGCATTATAACAATAGTGTGGCAATATAATTTTGGTACAACTTACGCCAACCTGGTCACATAGCATACTCCACAAAAGAACACTAGCACGTGCAAACATACTATACTTCAAACATAGACACAATAGCAAGATAACTTGTTGGCGACCAAAAACACTATGCCATGGACCAAACCACAGCCTCTTCGCCCACGTCTATATCCAACCCTAAAGCATGCCACACAGCTTCCGACCCATCAACAATGTCGTTCTTGCACGGTGGATGATAATCATGTTCATCATCGTACCCATTCCTTGAATCACATTCGCCAACCACTTTGGCCATCACACTCCTCCCAGTTTTCATGGACGTTATGCTGATCCTATCTCCACAGCGAGATCCACCAGCATACCACCCTGTCGACAGTGCAACAATCAGTTCGGAATTCTCGTGGTAACTGTCTTCACATTCCGACGGGCACCCACCATCACCTCCTTTGCTGAAGTCGTTATTCGTTAGTGTGGCTCCGGTCGAGGATGTTACCGGCGGGGAGAAATCGTATTTAGGATAAGATTGTCCATCGCAAGACATAGTGCGGCTGACATCCACCACCAGATGGGGACGGAGGCGAGTTGCCGCATATCTGCGTGCCCACCTGGCGGTCGTCCGTGCAAATCCCATTGATGCAAATCAATTGGCCATCACAATCATCATGTGTTTGGCATGGACCATTACATGAGTTCGCATAAGAAGGAGACGAAAAGAAAGCGAAACTAATAACAAGGAAGAGAGGAAGGCGGAAAGATGTTGCGAGGTTCTTCATGTTCAAATATGCTAATTTGAACACTCTGAAGTAAAGTTGGATTGATGGGAAGAGGAGTGAGAGAGTGAAGTGGTTTATATAGAACCCTCCATGCATGGAGTGTATTCCAAAGGATATGCTTGAATTCAGACACGATAAAACCCTCCATGTTCCGTCGAGGCTCGCCTTGGATTTTGCCTTACGGTTGCATGGTTTCTGCCCTTTAGCTAACGTGAACGCCACGCTGGCGTCAAGTACGACCTTAAGTTGGAATTCTCACGATCAAAGCCTCCATGTTTAGTCAAAGGCCCACATTGTGTTGTGTCTTACTGTGTATGGTCGGGGCCATCTGGCTAGCGCGGTCAAGTACGACCCCAAATTTCTCAAGCGTTTACACTTAATCTAATGTAGACACAATGCTATTCATTATTATTAAGTTCCAAATCATTGCAACAAATCCTGCTCTCTTTGTGAATGTCTGTGTCTGTCTCTCAAATGCAAAGCATTTATTACGTGTAGAATTTTCATAGCCCATGCAGCCGTACTAAGACGCAACCTTTTTTTCATAAATGACATTATAAAGATATGGCATTCTGAGTCTAAGACAACAGAGAATTACCGACATCAATTGCTATTTCGTTTAAGGGTTAATTTAACTTTCTTTCGTTTTTGGACACATCAGCGACAAAGCATAAAATGATCATCCCCGCGAGGGCAAGGGCTGAGACCCCTCACCCGCGATTGCGAGGCACGACCATTTCCTTGGGTCCGGTGTGTTGAATATCAAAGGTATGCTCTGATACCAAATGTTGAAATCCAAAGAGGCGCAGCTCTGATACCACTTGTACAAGAGAAGCTTTCAAGGAAGAAGATGAACCACTTTATGCGCGGAAAACTTCTTTTCATCTTCTTACCGAAAAAATTACAAAACTCGCCTTTATATAGGCATCAAACATGACTCTTGACATACCCTAGGAATGTGAAAGGACACATCTAGATACATAGTTATAATTACATATTGGAATACTAAAGTACTTTTGAGATACACAACTAATGATGATTCTTGAAAACAACAAAGCAATAAATACAATAAAGACACTTTAACACGCTCGCTGAAGAGACATCATCCGGAACCGAACAATCTTTTGGCAATCGTCAAAATACGAAGAGTCACACTATTGAATATTCTAGAGTAGGCGGTGATATCTTCAATATTTCCCCTCACCGATTGCTCCCTCTAAGGATATTCCTCGCGACCATACCAAGCTAAGTTCGAAACTCTTCAAACTTTGCTGCTCCAAGACCTTTGGTGAAAACATCAACAACTTGATCACCAGTCTTGGTGTACTCCATTTTGATATCACCCTACAACACCTTCTCTCGCAGAAATTGATAGTGGACTTCCACATGCTTTGTTCTAGCATGAAAAACTGGATTCTCTGTTAAACTTATAGGGGATAGATTATCACAATATATTGTTGTCGAACAATCTATCGATTGATGAAGATCATCCAATAACTGCACTAGCCAATGCTCTCTTAAGCTATCATTGCTGCTACTCTATATTCAGCCTCTGTCGTTGACAATGAAATCGTCGGCTGTCTCTTACTACATCAGGATTCTACTGTTGACCCTAGATTAAACGAATATCCAGTAGTCAATTGTCGAGTATATCGATCTTCAGCATAATCAGCGTCACAATGACCAACCAACTCACCTGATGATTCCCTCTTATACAGAAGCCCAAAATCAAATGTCTTCTTAACGTACCTCAGGATGCTTGGCTGCATCCAAATGAGGCTTCCGTGGCTTCTCAATGAATTGATTCACTACTCCCACCACAAAAGTAATATAAGGCCGAGTTATGGTAAGGTAAATTAGACTACCTACTAGTTGTCTATACATGGTTGAATCTTCTAGCTCACGACCTTCATCGGTACATAATTTTGCATTCCTATCCATCGGAGTAGATATAGGCTTGCAATCGAACATCACGAATTTCTCCAAGAGATCTCATGCATACTTCTGCTGACATAGGAATAATCCTTCCTTTGTCCTGCTAACATCGCGTCACAGAAAGTGTGTCTGCTCTCCAAGCTCCTTCATTTGGAACTGAATAGAAACGTTGGCTCTAATTCAATGTATCTCATATTCATCATCTCCAGTAATGATGAGATCATTCACATAAACCATCGCAGCTGCAATCATTTCAACTTCTGTTTTCACGAAGAGACTCGAGCCTGCTGGAGCTACAGAATAACCACTCTTCAATAAGAATTCTGCTATCTTGTCGAACCATGCTCTCGGAATTGCTTCAAGCCATACAATGCTTTCTTTAGCTTGTTGACATACTTAGGATGAGTTTTACTCTTGAAACCATCTGGATGCTCCATGTATATATATCTCTGTCAAGTTCGCCATGCAAGAACGCATTCTTCACATCTATTTGCCACAGATTCCATGACTTGCTTGCCGCAAGTGCTAATAGAACTCGAACTGTGGTAACCTTTGCCACTGGGTTAAAGGTTTCTTCATAATCGACGCCATACTTTTGTGAAAATTCTCGAGCCACTAGACGTATTTTATATCTCTCTATCAACCCATCTTGTCGAGTCTTAAGTTTGTAAACCCATTTGCAAGATATAGGACGTGCCTTTTTAGGTTTCGGTGCCAAGTCCCACATCTCATTTTTCTTCAATGCCAGGATTTCTTCTTCCATGGCCTTCCAACATTTTGCACCCTTCGATGCTTCCTCATATGTCAATGGCTCGATCACACCAATGTCTTCAGTCAATGCTGCATTGGCATACTTGGGATTTGGCCTTCTTTGCCTCCTCAATCTTCGAAGTTGAGGCTCCTCTTCTTCGATTTCTTCGACCTGACTTGGTCGAAGTTCTTCTGTTGATATTCGACGCTCACCAGATGAACTTGTCGATCCTAGTCACTATGCTTCGACATCTTTTTCGACAGGATTTTCCATAGCGATCAATCTATCGAATTCTTTGTCTTTCTTCGACCTCTTTGTCGAAATGTTGTGAATTTGAAAATTCGACAGCTTGAGGTGACCACATGACAACAGTTCATCGAACACAACATTCCTCGAAGTATAACACTTCCCTATTGTAGGATCACAACACTTCCACCCTTTTCATTGGTCATCATAGCCAACGAATATGAAGCGAACGACCTTCTTATCGAATTTGCTGCAAAGATGTTATGGCACAAAAGCATAACATATACACCTGAAAACTCTGAAATGACTTACCACAGGCTTGCAATTCCATAGCTTCTCGAATGGAGACATAAAATCAAGCCTTAGTTGTGGTAATCTGTTGATCACGTGTGTTGTTGTCTTCATACACTCTGCCCAAAATTTCGATGGGACATTCTTCCCATGTAGCATGCTCCTGAATGTCTCTGCCAAGTGCCGATTCTTATTTTCGGCAACTCCGTTCTGCTGTGACGTACACGAACAAGTATACTGTCGACATATCTTACACTCACGTAAGTACTTTGTGAACTCATAAGAAGTATATTCTCCTCCATGATCAGTACGAATGCAAAGAATCTTCTTGCCGACATCACTTTCAACCTTCTCCCGAAACTCCTTAAACTTGATAAATGCCTTTGATTTATCCTTCGCGAAATCAACCCATACATACCTGGAGAAGTCGTCGATGAAAGTGATCATGTATTTGAGTCCGCTGGCAGACGATTGCTTCACTGGACCAAACACATCCAAGTGAACGAGTTCGAGAGGTCTACGAGTTTTAAACGAAGATTCCTCATAAGAAAGCTGATGTGCCTTTCCATACTAGCACCCGACACCAACCACGTCTTCTTGAACTTCCAATTGGGGAAAACCCCTTAACATATTCTTCTGCGCCATAATCTTTAACTTGTGATAACTTACATGCCAAGCCGCGCATGCCACAAGTCGAGTGTATCATTTCTTCGGGTTTTGTTTACGTATGCCTTTTGAGCTGACATCACATAAACGGACTCCAATCGACATCCCTCCATGATTGGTCGATTAGTGGGCTTTACACTTTGGTACACCTTAATATCTCGTGGGCCAAACATCACAAAATTACCCAAGTCTGTGAGCTGGGACACAGATAACAAATTCTTCTTCATTCCAGGAACATGATACACATTTTTCAATTCGACCTACTCTAAATTGAATCGAGGAGTTATCACCATTTTGCCAATTTGAGATATTGGCAACCTCGTGTTATCTACAATAATGACAACACGTCCACCAGCATAATCAAGCAAGTTCGACAGCTTGCCTTGATCTCCAGTCATGCGATTCGAACATCCTGAATCAACAATCCAATCAGCATCATGATTAATCGTCTTATCACTTAAAGCGACTAAATCCGCCGAATCGCTTATCTCGGCAATAGACGAGGCAGCGAGTTCATCTTGCACCTTCGTTGCAACTGATGCATGGAAATCTCATTCCTCGTTGCCATCGATCTTCTTTGATGACGCTGCAACATTTCCTTCAACTCTCTTGGCTTGACAATCTCTGGCAAAATGACCTTCTTTGCCGCAAACGTAGCAACGTCTTTTACGTCTTTTGTCATTGCCATTTTTATCGTGACTCCGCCAAGCTCCCCCTAGTTGACGACTCGTCTCTCCTGGACGCCTTTGCCACTCTCCACGTGCTAGTTGTTGTTGCCTTTCGACATGATTTTTCTCCGGCTTGCCATCTCTATTGTCGGCACCGAATCTCCTAGGGCCCTTGAACCCTCTATTGTCATAGAAAAGGGTACTCTCGTCTCCCTTAATCATGACTTTAGACATTTGATTATCTAAAGTCTCTTGGTTGGCCAGGATATTCTCCAGATCGGTCAACGTCAATCGAGTTGCCCATCCACGAGTAGCCGTAACAATACCGTTATACTCCGATTTTAACCCGTGAATAATAATCATTCTCATTCTTGTTTTTGAGATGGCATTATTTGGATTCAATTTTGAAATCTCATCACAAATAGACTTAACTTTGGAAAAATACTGACTCACCGTCATATTTTTTCGCGACATCAACAACAGCTCATTCTCCAACCTTTGCAACTTGGCACCATTCGTCCTCGCGAGTAGCACTGCCAAGTTATTCCACGCCTCCTTGGGAATCTGCGCACTCTTAATGTACTGTAACAAGTCATCTTCATCAGTTACAACAAGAGCATGAAGAGCCTTACCCAATTTGATCTTCCGTCACCTCTGTTCATCATCATCTCTAGATGATGTGGTGTTGCTTCCACCAACAATATCCCACAAATCTTGACCTAGCAAGTAAAACTGCATATGAGTACTCCAATTGTTATAATTGGAACTGTTGAGCTTCTCAAGGCCATTTGTCGAATTTGAAATCTCTGCCATCTGACTGGAAATAATGCCCGGCACTACTCCAAGAAAACTTGATCCTTGACCAATCGATCACAATCTCCAATTGCACTCCAGCAAAACTTCGACGTACTCCGGTCCTCGACCGCTTGCACACGAACAATTGTCCCTGACCACCGTCTTCACAAACCACGCTCCGGAAGACTTGATTTCACTGTCCCTGACAACCGTGCTCCTATACGGTCTCAAACAACTGGACTCTGATACCACTTGTTAAATATCAAAGGTATGCTCTGATACCAAATGTTGAAATTCGAAGAGGCCCAACTCTGATACCACTTATACAAGAGAAGCTCTCAAGGAAGAAGATGAACTACTTTATGTGCGAAAAACTTCTTTTCATCTTCTTACCGAAAAGATTACAAGACTCGCCTTTATATAAGCATCAAACATAACTCTTGACATACCGTAGGAACGTGAAAGGATACGTCTAGATAGTCATAATTACACATTGGAATACTAAAGGGCTCTCGAGACACACAACTAATGATGACTCTTGAAAATAACAAAGCAATAAAGACAAAAAGACACTTTAACACGCTCGTCGAAGAGACACCATAAGGAACCGAACAGTCTTTCGGCAATTGTCAAAATACGAAGAGTCACACTATTGAATATTCTAGAGTAGGCGGTGATATCCACAGTACGGTGGGGGTTGACGGCCCTCGCAGGCTCTCGCCTAGGGGCCGAAGGCCCCTGTCGACCCTCGATGGGTCCTCTGGCCTTGAAGCTAGAAAGTAAAAAAAGAAGAAAAAAATTAATTTTTTTTATAAAATTAATAAAGATCATTAAAAATTGTCCATGTTAGCGCCGATGGTGCCAAATAAGATGACCGAGCATTCATGTCAGCGATTTTTTGCCGATAAGACTGAATCTGCGAAAGTTGAAAAGGTTTAAGATTTAATCGGCAAACTTGAAAGGTTTATAACTGAATTAGCAAAAATATAAAAGGTTTAGGACTTTTTTCACCATTTTTCTCAAGAACTTCCAATATTTTCTAGCCAAGACAAACCCATCAGCCCCAAGTCTTTGTTTAACCAAACATAAATCGAAACCCATCAGTTCGGATCACACTCATCAGTCCCTCTCACTTTTAATTTCATTTTTCCGAGGGTGAGTAAATGCTTCCTGATGAAGGGTGTGAAGAACACTATTTTTTACCATTGCTCACCTAAATAGACTTTCGTGTGTGTGTGTATGTGTGTGTATTGGCATAAGAAACCATGCAACGTTGATCGGGGAGATATGAACAGAGAGACACAGAGAGAGGACAAGGAGATGCAGAGCAACGGTTTGGTGTGTAGTAGCGGGAAGCCTGATTGCTAAAGCTGTCCTCTAATAGAAAATTCTAAGGTACACTGGTGCACCAAGCCACGTCTCTCTTGCACTTAGTAAAATATTTTAGGAGGTGTTACGACGCTTTTGCATTTGATTAAGACATGAATTATACGTTTCTAATTCTCTTTCGTTCTCTCCTTTCCTCACAGAGTAGACAAAGTTCTCTTCCTACTCAATTCTGCCTCTCTCTCTCTCTCTCTCTTTTTCCCCACGTTGCATTTAAGGCTCCACACTTTCGATTGGAACGCTTGCTCTTGTACCAATTATAACTACGCGAAGACGCGTCCATTGCGCGGATGTTAGATTGATTAGAATGTTTTTCTTATTTGTGATAGTGGTTCGGAATACGTATTCCAGGCATTGTGTTTCCTACAACGAAAATCGAGAGCGATTGCAAATGTTCTTCCCTTTACAATAGAATTAAACACAAGCTATCAAATCGATAGATATAGTTTTTATAAAGTCTTTTGTCAATCGAACTTCTTTCCTTTTTGTAGCTTTTCTTTCGTGTTTCTTAATGATCAAAGGCAAAGGATTGTTTGGATCTCTTATAAGAACAAATTGTCTATCTTGTTTTGTCACTAATTTTGTATCATTAGGTTTTGAATTTGCGATCGTTAGATCAAAAATATTCTTCACAAATCTCTCTCCATTTTTCTTGGACTATAACTGCAGTGAGCCGGCCATTTTCTTCGAAATATTTTCTTGTCAGTGATTTCGATAATCTAATGGCGAAGTTAATGTATTTGAGGATATAAGTAACGAGGGACTATTTCTGCACCATCTCGTTTTCACTAAACAAAGAAAATTACTCTTGATCTTTCCATTCAAATTTGAAATGGGGGACCCCAGTGTAATTTTATCGCCTTCATTTTTCTTTTAGTTTTTTATCTGAATGTCGGATAAAAAAAGTTATTCATACTTCAAATGTTTGGTGACATATCAATGTATGGGGATCACGCATCAGAAATCTATTGAAGTAACAAATCAAAAACAAAAAATGAGAATGTTTGAAACGCGGAATCTTCCACAAATCAAGATGAAGATAATATATCTGCGGAATCTTCTATTAATCAGCATGAAGATAAAATATCAAATAAAGCATCCACGAATTGATTATTTTGATATTTCTTCTGATTTGCTTTTTATCTCTTTTCCATGTATGCCAAAAATTATTATATTTTATCACCATAATTATAGGCGGTGATATCTCTATTTATAAAATGTATCAATGAAAAGTAAGCTTCACTAACTCAATTCATTTGTTTTCTTCATGGTATCAAAGTTAGTGTTATCTATTTCGCAAATATGCATTCACCACATTAGTCAAATTTCACGTGCCGCTCATAGATGGCTTGCACGTGAAAGGGGCATTACAGTTGTTGTCCCACATCGCACGATAACAAGCCTTGTATGCTCTTTATATTCATATGGTCTCCCTCTACTTATCAACTTAAGATTTTGGATTAAACTTTCTAACATGATATAATCATCATTGGTGATTCTATGAAATTATTGAACAATATTGGGCAAGAACTTGATCAAGTCTTTTCCTTTCTCTCGTGACAAAAACATGACCTGGATCTTTTGAGTCGAGCATCAATGGAGCAATGCAAGCCGATTGCTATTCTAATAGCCGTCAAGCCTACAACTTGAACACGGTGATAAAGCCCTCTTCAGCACCTTGGCCTCACTCATCCGACTCTTTCGTTTGCGGTCAACATAGTTTGCCAACATATGCATGCCCCAATATTTGCTATTAGAGCCAATGTTATCTCCTTCACAAATGTGCATCTACCCCTATTAATCAAATTTCACATGCTACTCGTAATCCGGCTTGTACGTGATAGGGAATGCTGAAGTTATTGTCCCACATCGTATGACAATAAGTCTTATATGCTCTTTATATTCATGTGGTCTCCCTCCACCTATTAAGCTTATGATTTTGAGTTAAACTTTTTAACATGATATAATCCTTACCAGTGATTCTCCGAAATTATTGAACAATATTGGGCAGGAACTTGGTCAAGTGTTTTCCATGAAAGACCTATTATTTCTTAGGCATTGAAGTCAATCGCTCCACTGATGGACTGTTTCTCTCACAACAATCTTTTTAGTTGAGCATCAATGGAGCAATGCAAGCCAATTGCTACCCCAATGGCTATTCAAACACGGTAATGAGGTATACAATGGTCCATCCCATTTTCAAAGCATTCTAGGCGTTCTTCAACACCTTAGCCTCACTCGTCTGGCTCTCTCACTAGCGATTACATAGTTTGCCAACATATGCATGCCCCAACAGTTGCTATGCTGCGATATGTTCACGGTACTTTACACATTGGGCTTCACATTTTGTCTACTAGTTCTCTCCATTAATTTGGCTTTGTTAATATAGATTGTGCTGGGTGCAAACTCACTGAACGTTCAACCACTTGTTATTGCACTTTTCTCGGCTCAAATTGTGTTTCATGGTGTGCCAAAAAATAACTTACTGTGACTCGCTCTACACCTGGAGCCGAATAACTTACTGTGACTCGCTTTACATATATGATAAAACCAATGGTGATCAACGCCATCAACGAGGTAATATCTCGTTCGAGTGCTTATTCCTAAGCTCCACCCTTTTCATGCAAGTTCTCTGGGCGTTATGCCATTTCCTCAAGCGTCGGGACCTCCCAATGTTGGGTACAATGGTAGTGGGAGACATAATCTGCAACCTCCTGTGAGAATTGTACCAAGGCCAGAAAATTCAATACTAACAAACCTAGTGAATGGAGTGACTGGTTATAATTTCCCTCAAATTGCTCCTATTGAAGTTAATGCAGTTAATCTTGCTCTTCCCATTCTACAACCAGTGCTAAATATACCGCCTCCACTGAATGTACCGAACACTGAACCCATAAGGCCTCTCGTAGTCCAACCATACCCACACATAGAAGAGAATCCTCTCTATAAGCCACCACCACCCATTAACTTCAATGTGGAACATCAAGTTATGAACAAACATCAGCAGGTTGGCCCTAGGGGATAGGATCCTTGGATGGGCCAATAAAATATGAGGCCATGGAACCCAGGCAGAGTGGCTGAGTTGGTAATGCAACAGTTGGGAGCCGAAAGAGGAGCTCCAAGACATGTGTACAAGAAACCACATCCCGATTAGATAGATACTATCCCATATCCAAAAGATATCATGACGCTAGACTTTGTCATGTTCATAGGGAAAGAAGATCAATCAACTATGAATCGTGTAGGTCATTTCCTAGTACAATGTGGAGAAGCTGGAACTAATGAATACTTGAGGTTGAGGTTGTTCTCATTGTCATTGTCAAAGACAGCCTTCACCTGGTACATTAACTTCCCTACGAACTCCATCAAAACATGGGCTGAAATGAAAAGACAATTCTGTTCTCAATTTTACCGATCGATACCCGAGGTAACGGTAGCTGATCTGGTAAGGAAGTATCAGTACAGTACAGAGACCGCAAATCAGTTTATTGCTCGAATGTTGCTTATGCCGGCATTGATGGTCGGGTTTCCGAAAGCCTCTTCATGAGTGAGAGAAAATCTTTTCTGATTATGGTTCCTCATTCAATTTGATCAAATTTGTCAAAAGGATCAGACAGATTTTCTCATTGATGAATTCTCCAGCTTTGTAACATAAAAAGGCTTTGACCTATGATGTTGCATGAGCATTCATTTTTTTTTTTCATATAATCATTTACAGCTCTATTTTAAGTAAATGAACAGGTTGGACGTGGTTAGCCTAGTCATTCCTTAATCATTGCTCATAAAACTCAAGTAAGGTTTCAGAACCCTTTTCAAAAATTGACCTTAGTTGTCATTTTGATCCCTCTCTATGTTCATGTTGATAAGATTTGTACGACACAATATCTATGTGTGTTTGCACTAATAAGATTTGTGCAATCTTTATGATCACATTGGTAAAGTTCGTGTGACTTATTCCTTTTGTGTGCATACTAATAAGATTTGTATGATACATCCTTTTTGTGTGCGCACTGGCAAGTTTCAGGCGTCACGCCATTCCCTTACACTCATGCTAAAAACGATGGTAGTATAAACACGGTGAGACTTGCTAAAACGATGATGGTTGCAAGAGATATTTTATCGACCCAAGACACGCTAAACCAATGGCGGTCTCAAGAGACATTTTCAGCTTATATTTGACCTGCTAAAATGATGGAGGCTCCGAGAAGCATCTTACCGACTCATGGTGGCTCACTGCAACAATGGCAGCCCTAAGAACAAAGTGGTGCAACTTGAGCCATACCTCAAGCACATTTCTTCATTTCAAATCTTGTGATGCCTCGCATCAGGGAAAAATCTCTAGTAACTGATAGGCCCAATACCTTGAGATCCTCGCATCAAAAGCTTGGAAATTAAGGAAATCATAACATTATGAGGTATTGGTAAATAAATATTTTCATATACGATCCATGTGTAGGTTTCTCTAGTCTATTTTTGGAAAAAGGAAGCTGTGGCGAATGTTATTTACAGTTTTGCATATCATGCATCATTTCTCTTGCATTATAAAATGGATTAAAACTCCCGTAAAAAAAAAAATCACTTGTATCCGCAAAATTTAGGTTTCAATTTTAGTCTTTGAGTGAAACCGCTGCAAGTTTCCACTCAAAGAGGGGCAGCTGTTGAAACCTAAATTTTGATTTTTGGAAAATCATTCATATAAGTATAAAATGATAACTAGTCATAGTTCTCATAAAAAAAATTAATTCTCATGCATTTCATGTTTATTTCCTGTCATGTGTTTGCATTTAGGCCAGAAGTGAGACAGTTGAGCTTAATTTGATAGGCGGTCAGGCCAAACTTAGTCTGAAATTCTCGTCTATAGCTAGAGAGAGTGCCGAGTTTCATTTAAGCTAAATGGACCAATTTTCAAGCTTATATTAGTCCAAAAGCTTCAATTTGAGCCCTAGAATTCAAGATAATCCCATCATTTAATCAAAAATTTGACCAGGGCCATGAGCTTAGGGGTGTCCGAACCTCATGTGAGTTTGGACTTAAATCCAGATTCAATTCTGCCCATTTTTTTCATTTAATTATGAAAGTCCTTCAGTTAATTAGTTATTTAATTAATTAGGGCCTGATCCTAGGCCTAAGATGTTGACACAAGCCCCAGAGAGGATGTGAAATTTGGCCATTTCACCATATCCATCATATTGCCGAAAGTTTCATACTCCTAGGCGGAGTAGGACTTTTCCAAGATAAGATTTAATCATGAATTTCATTAGTTGAGGGGTCTTATCCTAATTGGTGTCCTAAAAAATTAAAACCCTATCATTATTATGCTGAAATAATTGAGAGTTTTAGTAGATTGAGGCTACTAAAATCCAATGGGTAATAACGAATCCTACTCTAGCTAGGATTGGGCATCAGGTTTTTTCATGCACTTTTTTCGGCATTGAGCAGAATCTGATAAAAAAAAAAGTCCTCAATTTTCTAACCTTTGATTACCAATCAAGTATGTTTACGATACTACAAGATCATCAATGTGAGCTTCCAAGTGAACATGCATGATTATACTATCGAGAGCTTAAGATAATCATACCTTTATGTAATTGGAAGTAACCAATTAGGTTTACGACGAAACCTAGAAATCGATCACCGATCCAATTTAAGTACCTCTACAGGATAGACCTCAACAGAAAACTGAAGAGTAATGGCAGCAAGTAATTGAGTTCAGTAGTTCCTCATATAAAATTATTGACTCTGAAGATATAGTAATATAGAGAAAACAAAATTGCACGGTCTAATGAGGCTACTATGAAATATTTACTCATGAGTACGGCAAGCTCTCCTATTCTAGTTCATGGTTTCTCTTAGCTATATGGTTCATCAAGGGGAGAGATCGAGCTTCAAGAAATAGTGAATGGTATTATGAGCATAAGCGTGCTTGATGTAGTTGCGCCCAAAATTGGACATTTTCGAGTCCGTTTCTCTTAAAACTGGTCCCAAACGAGCTAGCACAAACAACCCCAATGTTAGACCTTCAAGTGTTTAGAAAACAGGAGCTGATGCACCTTGGATCGTTGCTGAACAGTGATCGACCGACAGCTGCACAGTAGCTGGATGAGCAGAAAACGAACGCTGGGGCAGGGATTTCTAAGGCCTTGATGGGTGGTTCCGGGTGTCGGATCGTGGCATCATCAACGGTGTCGATAGATTGACGTGTGAGGAACATCGTGGCAGCTGGTGCGAGTCAAACGCGGTAAGGATGGCAACGGTTGGTGGATTGGCATAATACTGCTCTGGGCGGCCGATGGATGGTGAAGGATGAGAGATTGCTTTTAAGTTCTAACTGCAAATATGCATTGTTATTTGTTTTCTGGTATTTGATTTCTTCTGTGGTTATCTGGGATTTGTTTGACTTGAAAGTATTTTATGTATATCTCCAGTATTATATTGATGGAAAGAGATCGTCTAATCTTGATTAATGAATAGAATATTTCTTTAAAAAAATATATATCGATAGAATCTTTTTTGAGTCAAGATAGTTTATATGGATATAACTTGATTGGATCAATGTTCTATTTAAGGCCCAAAGTCATACCTCCTCAACCCAAAAAAAAAAGGAAAAAAAGAAACTTAACTGCTAAAATATTATATCATTTGAATACTAATTGCATATTATTTTCCTATAAAGATGTCACGAGTCTATCTATGTACTCCTTTCTGACAGCAAAAACATGAATTTTACAACTAACAAAACAATATAATTTATTCCAAAGAATATGTGATGACACATATAATAACAATACAACTTAATGGGTGTGGTAGGTACTTATTAATGGACATAGTTCCTGCTCATACTTCCAATTTCACTCCATCGTGCTGAGAATGAAAGCACATGCACCACTCCACACCATAGACCAGACCACATCCTCTTCACCGACATCTATATCCAACCCTAAAGCGTGCCACACAGCATTCGATCCGTCAACCATGTCGTTGCTGCACGGAGGTTGATAGACATGCTCAGCGTCGCATCCGTTCCTCGAGTCACATTCATCAACCACTTTGGCCATCACGCCTCTCCCTGACTTCACAGACGTTATCCTCATCGTATCTCCGCACCGCGATCCAACAGCATACCACCCAGTCAATAGAGCAAGTGTTAGTTCAGAGTTCTTCTGGTAGCTTTAGTCGCACTCCGAGGGCCCACCACCATCACCTCCTTTGCTAAAGTCATTATTTGTCGAGGTGGCCCGGGTCGACGATGTCACGGGGAGCAATCATATTTAGGGTATGGATGTCCCTCGCAATACATGGTGCCTAAAGTCTGACTTCCTCCACCGGATGGAGACTGAGGTGAATTACTGCATATGTGTGTACCGACCTCGGGGTCATTGGCACACAGACTATTGACGCAAATCAACTGGCCATCACAATCATCTTGCGTTTGGCAAGGGCCGTTGCACGAGTTCGCACAGGAAGGGTACGGAAAGAAGGCGAAACTAACACCAGGTAAGAGAGCAACATGGAAAGATGTGGCAAGGTTCTTCATGTTGAAATATCCGAAGTTGAACTCTTGGATGGAAGCATTAAATAGAGCTTCATGCTTTCACTGTATTCTTGCTGCGACTTGATTTGATTAACGTATGGTGTGGCCTAGGGTCAGAGAATTAACACGTAAGTCGTTGTCAAACCACCTTGTGCTGTGCCTCACGGATTGGATTGTCTGCTTGAGCCAGCGTGTAAGACTGCGGCAATCCAATACTTCATATGACGACCACAAGAGCTTAATATGATTAGTATTATCTTACTATTAAACTGAATAATTCGTCAACATGTGAGGATAAGACTCAATACACATAGCGATCGCATCATACTGAAAATTATATTGATTTAGAGATGTTGGTGATTGAAAAGTAAAATCTAGCACATCCAAACTAGGCGCTGGACAACTTGGTTAAGATTTTAATGTGCAGCTATTATGCAAAATGAGGTCATTCGGATGGGGAAATCTCTTACCTTCGATGCACGATCCAAATCATATGCCTTGACAATTATGATAAGAACAATCTTCCACGCCCCGCATTCCTGCCGTCTATGTCGAGCTGGCTTTGCACTAGTCTTTTCGCTAGTCCCCGGCGAACACATCATTGCTGACATCATCAGCACCTGCGCCGTTCCATCGCACGTAGAGAAATGGCAGACAGGTCTAGTACTAATTGATATGGACCGTAGGAGAACCACACATTCGAAGTCTTATACCATCGATGTTGGATCCAAATCTCATTCCTTTCAATTAGGATGACAATAAATGAGTGAAGTTAATCATAGTGTAGAGAAAATATGAAAATTTTATATTTCCTTTTAAAGTTTTAGTGTCAGCATGATAAATCCACACGGTGACTTTTCCAACAAAGGGCAAGAAATAAAACGATGGGCAATTTTCCACTAAAAATAGGATGAAAATATAGAGAGAGAGAGAGAGAGAGAGGAAGAGGGGGGGATGCGGTGCATGATTCGGTGATGCTAAACCAATTTTTTTTTTTATAGACAATTCATAAACCTAAACGATTCTTTTGCTATCTCCACCCGATAATACATAACTTTTACTCGTTCAAATAACAATTAAAGTAAATAAGGATTGGGAACAACGAATCTCAGTATGATAAGATGACAGCAAGTGTAACGGTGTTGAGTCCATTCTATCGAGCAAATCAGACAAATTGTTTGTCCGGTTTCCTGGAATCCGACTTTGTGATCTACAAAGTATCGTTATCCATAGGAATTAGGGGAACTTAGGAATAATGATACGTTATCCTGGTAACATCCAAATATAAACAATGTAAACTATATAAATCATAATCAAGATGATTAAGTTGTTGCTTTTGCTCATAATAATCATTCGAAACAAATAACATGGGATCTCTCCATGGAGTGAAATAAATCAATGCCAGTGTGATGATTCAAATTTTGAAGAAAAAAAAAGGGCGGCAATATTTTTACTCTCATTTTGATTAAGACACTCATCTTTTCAATCAATAGGCCCGAATACCCTTCTACTTCTTCAACTTATTGTTTCTTTTTTTTACCAACCTAACAAATAAAACTACCTTTATTTCTATTTTTTCCTTTTAAATATTAAATTCACAATATAAATGTCAAATCACACCCAATAAAATATCATCCTATAATGCATCATATGATCACTTTTCCTAGAGAAGTTCGTTATTTTTAATTTATGATCCCATACTTTTAATTAGAAATATTAGGAATTTCTAGTTATAACAGTTTATGAACAAATAATTAACTGTCTAGTTTTTATTAAATAATTTGAGAAAAATTTTATTACAAAGTTGAAATTTAAAATACAATATAACTATCAAGCAATTTTTGACCTCATAGTTAATTTTTAAATAGACTTGTAGATTTATGAAATTACAAATCACTTATTTGTGTTTTTTTAATCTTTTCAAATTTTAATATGAATTGAAAAATAGGTTTGAAAATTTATTTACATATTCTACACTTTCAAACTCGTGTACAGTGATCTTCTTACTATGAGAGTGAATTTACAATCGATATTAACTTCTTTGTTTATATCAAGAGTTGAATAATATGAAATTTCACGCTTTTTTCCTTTACATATTTATCCTTTGTTAATACATATCTAAATACAAATATCTTCGACATTTTATTATGTTTTAAATTAATCTTTTCTAGTTTGTGATCAATTTTACATTTTTGTTTTATCAAGATAGACTAAAAATGAAGGTAGATTTGTTGGTTAACCTGATACGAAAAGAAACATTTAATTGAAGAAATAGAAGAGTATTTTAGTAAGTTAACTAGCAAAAAAGAGTGTTTTAGCCAAAATAGGAGTGGAAATAGCGCTGCTCAAAAAAAAAAAACACTATTCGCTTTGTCAAAAAATGATTATATGCTCATAAATACGAAGTGAAAAAACATAAAAAGATATTAGTGATAGACTTCTGAGTTAAAATGAAGGTTATAGTGGTCTGAGATTTTTGAAAAGAAAAAACTGATCTTATCTACTTTCATTAAGCCATCTATTTTTTGTATAACAAACGGGGTCATTTTCTATACTTCTGACTTCTACTTTCCCTACGAAATTCGAAAATACAAACTAGTATTTAGATTTTAAAAAAATTAAATTCATTTTTCGGGTTCATATTTGAACATTCCAAAAGATTTCACGTGTTTTTAGACAGTTATAAATTCATCTATTCACTGTACTCGAATTTATCTAAACGTAGTTACGCACAGTCTATTATGAAAAATTGGTTACAAAACGCATTTCGGTCTATCTTTTTAGCTTACTCAAAAGCGATGAAATTTTAATTGATTCAATATTAGCTTATGTGCATAAAATTGGTTGGACCAATGTCCTACTTGAGGCCTAACATCACACCTTGAGCCTTAGCCTAAGAATCGACCGGCCCTTGAGACTCTAATACCCATCAAAACATGCAAAGGTAAGCCCTAGTCCTTAGATGTTATTCTCAAAGAACGATGAAATTTTAATTGATTCAATATAGCTTATGTGCATAAAATTGGTTGGACCGATGTCCTACTTGAGGCCCAACATCACACCTTTAGTCTTAGCCTAAGCATCGACCAGCCCTTGAGACTCTAATGCCCATCAAAACATGCAAACGTAAGGCCAAGCCCTAAGATGTTATCTTAGGAGATATATTTCTGGGCATTTCTAATAATATCAAGTGTTATACCTATTTTGACATTTGTAATTTTCGAAATTTGAACCCCGAAAGCTTTTACTCGTGAGAGTACTCTTGACCCAGTGAATATCGCTTTGTTTATTGGTATCAAAATAGGATATGGGCTATGAATTTGCATATTATTTTTTCTATAAGTATGCCATGAGACAATCTATCTACTCCTTTCTCAAAGCAAAAACATGAATTTTACAAGTAGGATACAATTTATAATGTTCCAAAGTATAGAGTAACAGTACAAAAATGGCCGTCAATGTGTATAGATACATTCAGACACCCACAATTGCATGATACCTAGGTTTATTAATGGCCGGACTTCCTATTTATTCGTATAATTCCACTAGAACGAGCTTAGAAAGAAAACACACACAGTGTACTATGCCATCGACCAGACCACGTTCTCTTCACCCACATCTATGTCCAATCCTAAAGCATGCCACACAGCATCCGATCCATCAACGATATCGTTCCTGCATGGTGGTTGATGGTCATGCTCATCGTCGCACCCATTCCTCGAGTCACATTCATCGACAACTTTAGCCATCACACTCTTCCCTGTCTTGGTGGACGTTATACTTATCCTATCTCCACACCGAGACCCGCCAGCATACCACCCGGTCGACAGTGCAACGATTAGCTCGGAATTCTCGTGGTAACTATCATCACATTCCGAAGGGCCCCCTCCATCACCTCCTTGGCTGAAGTCGTTGTTCGTCAAGGTGGCTCGGGTCGAGGACGTCACTGGCGGGGAGCAATCATACTTAGGGTAAGATTGTCCGTCGCAAGACATAGTGCCTGAAGGCTGACAACCGCCGCCAGATGGAGACGGAGGCGAATTGCCGCATATGTGCGTGCCCACCTGGGGGTCGTCGGCGCACCTCCCATTTATGCAAATCAATTGGCCATCACAATCATCCAGTGTCTGGCAGGGGCCGTTACACGAGTTCGCATGAGAAGGAGACAAAAAGAAGGCAAAGCCAATTACAAGAAAGAGAGCAATGTGAAAAGATGTTGCAAGGTTCTTCATGTTCAAATATCAGAAGCTGAACTCTTGGAAGCAAGTGTTTATGGTGGGTGGAGAGAAGTGAACTGGGATGCTTTTATAGAGCTTCAAGCTTTAACCGTTTTCTTGCAGTGGCCTTTAGTTGTTTAACGTTTGGTGTGGTCAGAGAATTCACACGGAGGTCGTTGTCAAACCACCTTACGGGTTGGGTTGTGTGCTTCAGCTAGCGTGGAAGACCCGGGCAATCAGATACTCCATTGAATGCCGGCAAAGATGCTCGACTCTTGAAGTCATTTTGATCGAGAGATGTGAATCGAAAGCGAAATCTAACGCATTCAAACGATGCATAGACAATTTGGTTAGGGTTTTGGACTTGCAGGTTATCTTTAAAAATGCAAAGAGAGCCTATTCTGACCACATCACTCACGTGTGTCACGGAACTAAGTTCCGTGATTTAAGGGATGGGATCCTCCCTTACTCACGTACCTTGGTGAGTGATGCTAGATGGCATCATCCTGGTGAGTGAGCGGTGCAGAGAAAAATACGCAACTGGATTGTGGGAGAGGCCTTAGACTGGTTTGTACCATGAGTTCTAGCCTTCTAGGTTTGAATGCTTATACCCTTAGTAACTCTGAAGGCGAGGTTCACTTCTCCTGTGTAAACTGGTTGAGAGCTGATGTCGTTCTCCTGTGAGGCCAAGGCATGGCGAAATCAATTTTGATGCCTAAAATATTCTGCTCGTCTCGTTCGATGGATTGGATATCTGAGCTTAGCTAGATGTGACATGACCTAATATGGAAAAGTTATTCGCATAACTATTGGTAGAACAACTAAATAAGGAAGGCTGGCAAGCACCACACGTGCTAATTTCGCTACCAAATCAATTTGGTTCACCTCTCCTGTACAAACTGGTCAAGAGCTGATGTCGCTCTCCTGTGAGGCCAAGGCATGGCAAAATCAATTTTGGTGCCTAAAGTGTTCTGCTCGTCTCATTCGATGAATTGGATATCCGATCGTAGCTAGACTTAATATAATCAAATATGAAAAGTTATTCGCATAACTATTCGTGGAACAACAAAATAAGGAAGGCTGGCAAGCACCGCACGGGCTAATTTCGCTACCAAATCGATTTGGCCTGTGACGTGATACATATATTTATACACACGCGCATGTATGTGTATGTGTATAGATATGTATGTATTAAAATTGAGCAAGCATAGATTTGATTGATGAATTAGGATTAGAGCACCCACAAAAATACAACGTCAATAAACCTTGGTTATAAAAAAAAAAAATACAACCGTCGCCACAAAAAAAATTATACACTATAACAAAAATGGCCAAAGCTGACGAAAACATGAATTATTGTCTTAGGCAAACGTATCAAATTTCTTTTGTTACGAATAGCGTTGGCTGCATTGCTTTTGCTTAAATCGACAATTTTCACTATGTTAGATTTGTTGCTTTCGAATTAAGATGGCGATGTCTTCGTTTCATGGAAAACTTTATGAAAAAGAAAAATAATTTTCGAAAAACTAAGATGACGGGTGTGTTCGTTTCACGGAAAACTTCATGACAAAGAAAAATAATTTTAGAGAAATCGTTTTCCAAGAAAATGATTTGTTTTTCCTAACTTGTAGATATATGACCGAAAGCGTTTTCTTTCCCATATTTAGATTTCATTTGGAAAACGATTCAATCTTAGGATTTTTCTGAAAAAAAAAATCAGAATTTTTAAATATTTCATTTATTTAATTATTCATTTATTTTTCTTTCTTATTTCTCTACAGCAATAGTGGCAGCGGCCCTAGGTGAGCTGGAGCTCGCTAGCCGAAGCCAAGTCTCAAGATTGTCAACCGTCGCAGTGGATGATGAAGAAATAAAAAATAAATAAATAACAGAAAACATAGAAATAAAAATATAATATTCAAATATTAATCAAATAAAAAAAATAATACATTAACATATTATGAAAATATAAAAAAATGAGAAATTTTCAAAAAAAGTTTTGAAGTGCTATTATTTTCTCAAATAAGGTCATAAAATGGACCTTATTTCAAATTAAGGCCTAAATTGCTCAAATTATTTCAAATAAAGACCTGGCCGAAGTCCATTTTCGTCCTTTAATTTTTTTAATTTCTTTCTTTTTCTGTTTTTATTTTTTCTTTTGTTTTTTTCCCTGCTTCTCTAACCGCTGCGCGGCTTCATGCAACCTCCATCTCCATATCGCCTGCGTATCCATGCCGTTGACTCGAACTCATCTTTCGTCTTTACCACCATACCTCCTCCACCTCACTTTCTCCCCTCCTTACCCCAACTGGAGTTTCTCTTGCGATATCTGCGGGAACTTGGCTCTGACCAGTGGCTCTACCGTTGCCAGTACTGTGAATTCGATGCTCACTTACCTTGCGCCATAAAGAAGCCAGTTGCGCCAGTTTTCGTTTCAACATCCCCAGATGCAAAGGTACTCCGCATTGCCCGCTCAATCCCCCTCAGGTTCAGAATTACCAGCCTCCTATTCAACTTTCCACGAGCTCGACCTTGTTACCCAGATCAAACTCGCATAGTGCAGCTTTACCAAAGAGATCCACTGGCTTCTGCCACCACCCATTTTCGGTGGAGGACAGAACTTTGGTCAGAGAGTCCTCCAGCTCCGAGGATTACCGGGTGGTGATGGTGGTGGTAATACAGAAGGTGGAGTTGGTGTGGGGTTTGGCTACAATTTTTGTCATTTCCGTCGTAGGCACAAGAACAGGCAAGGGGCGCAGGGTACCTTTGTCTGTGGCTGAGCGAGGAATTGTTAGGACCCCTGAGCACCGGCCACGTTGAATCAACCGCTGTGAGCACCGAACACCACTGCGAGCTCCATTGTGTGAGGTTGGTGATGGCTTGGGAGGGGAGGGAAGGGAGGAAGGGAATAAACAAAACAGAAAAGAAAAATAGAAAAAGAAAAAAAATTTAAAAAGTAAAGGACGAAAATATACTTCAGCCAGACAATTTGAGCATTTCATTCTTTTTTGAAACAATTTGAACATCTCATCTAATAGCTTGGACCTACATCACAAGGCTCGCTTACTTCTCACGATTTTATTTCTCTGAGGTCGCCCATAAGACTTTGAAAAACGTGTCTCGCAAAGTTTAAGGGTATCTAGACCGTAAAAAGCATTGCAAGGCCTACTCTCTAGGCAATGTAAAACAAGGATGTCACATTTCAGGCACTAAATTGAAAATTTTCGACTTCTAATTCCTTGTTATGGGCGGTTGGAAGGGTCACGGCACATGCTAATTGAAAAGCGCGGTCTTGTTTATCGATACTCGAAACAGGGAGGGGGCCATGCTTTCTCTTAGTTTTCTCCACCTGCTATATGAAAGAGACAATGCCTGAGGAAACATGACGCATGCATTGGTGAAATTTTTTTGAAATAAAAAATTGTGAATTTTAAGGAAAACACCGCCGAGATGTGACAATTATCGACTTGAAAAGAGAAAGAAAATGTTTTCAATGTGCCTACACATCGAGAACAGAGTTTGCGATTCTTTTAAGCGTGTTTTGGACTAAGTAACCATATACAAACCTCCGAGGCTCCGAGGACCGTATTCTGAACCACTGGACCCGTAAAGATTTCGCAGGAGTCACGACTACAATTCTTCAGTGACTTGAGTTTCATAAGGCGTGGTAAGATTATCAGACAATCTGTCCCAATTAAAGCTGCCAACCGTCCAGAAAGATGGCTATGTGTCGCTCATGTGACTGCTGGCAGCACAAACTGTGTGTTGGATAATTCTTAGATTTAGATAAAAGAACGAAATGATGCGAGCATGTGCATCATTCAGTGTATCGATGCGAACATAACATAGCCTTCGTCGAGTTCAAACGAATCTAGTGTCCATCTTCAATCCTCAAACGGAACTGCTTCCCCTGACTTGCGCTTCTTAAAGATATCTTGTTTCCAAACGGCATGGCTTCCCGGGGATCAATTACGCATGATGAACATACAAGCAGAAACTTGTAAAAATCGCTTACCGGTTACTGGAAATACTATTTTATATTGTATTTCTTATCGCTTTTGCTGTTATATTACCGATTATACCCTTACACACATGGTTACCAAACGTCCATGGAGTGGCACATTATAGTACTTATATGCTTCTAGCCGGAATTTTATTAAAAATGGCAGCATATGGGCTACTTCGGATCAATATAGAATTATTACATCATGCTCATTATATATTTTCTCCTGGTCAAATAATCTATGCATCTTTAACATCTCTTGGTCAACATAATTTTTTTTTTTTAAGAATAGCATATTCCTCTGTATCTCATATGGGTTTCATAATTATTGGAACTCGCTCGATAACTGATACGGAACTTAATGGATCCATTTCACAAATAATCTCTCATGGAATTATTGGCGCTACTTTTTTTCTTGGCAGGGGCGAGTTATGATAGAATACTAAAATGAATAGAAAAATTAATCTCATTCTATTCTACTTTATAAGTCACTGTGTGTGTACGTAGGTTGCGAAACCTCTCCTCACTCCAACTCCTCTGAAAATGGGGATTTGAACCACTAAAACCTCACCTTACCAAGTGAAAAGAGTGGCCACTAGGCAAACTCTTTAAATGTCTATTTGTTAACTTAGGGTCTGTTTGGTAACATTTCTATTCTTCTAATTCTGTATCTTGAAACAAAAAAAAAAAAATTAATAACGCAAATGATTCTAATTCTGATTTTAATCCCGTGAACAATTTTTGACCAAAAATAAGAAAAAAAAAGAGTTGGTTTTTTTTTAAAAGGCACTTTTCGGAATCAAAAAGGCGACAATAGTTTTCTCTCACTTTTGTCGGATGTCCATGAGGCGTTAGCCGAGTCAACCTGACCCGGTTCAAATAATTTTTGTAAATAAAAATTCAAAAAATTAATTAAAATCAAAAAATGATTAAAAATAAAAAAATGGGAAATTCATAAAATTCTAAAAAAAATTGGAAGAAATTTAAAAAAATTCAAAAAAACAATTCTCACAAATTAGGATATGGATCATTTCAACTGGAAATCCTTTTTTTTTATGATTTTGCTTTTCAATTTCTCCCAAATGATGATTTTGCCCCGGCAAATTATTGCCCTCGAAAAATCCAAAAAAATATCAAAAAATAGGAATCCATTCAATTGGCTAATCCTATTTTTGGTGATTTTTCCTTTCAATTTTTCTAATCCCTACCTAATTTGTTGTCGAAATACCATGCTGTATCAATGACCATTTGCATGGTATTTAAGGGTAAAATTAAGCCACCTACGTGGTAAAGATGAATTTTTACTCATTCTGAGCAATAAAAAATAATCAGAGTCACATCTTTCATCCTTGGCATATGCATAACCTTAAGAGAAGCATGAAAAATAACTATTTTAGCATATTTTTCTTCAAATGAACAAATCTGAAGCATTCCTATTTTGGCCAAAAAGCTATCATGATACAAGAGGATCACAATTGTGGCGTCTGGGGAAAGTATTAAATATGATTATATAATTATTTGATTTAAATTAAAAATTGAGAAGATAAATTATTTTTTAAAATATAAATTTTGTGCGGTTACTAAACGTGTTTATGTTCTTATAACATAAATTCTATACAGTTATCGAAATTATCTAAAATAACTGAATCAAAAAAATTGATTCTAATTAAAATTATTTTTTTGGAATAGAAGTGTTATTAAATAGGCACTTAGGTTGCGCATGGCAACTATTCTGATTTCGAAAACTGATTCTGGTTAAAATAATTTTTTTTGATTTTGTTCCTGGATGAGTTTTAAAAAATCAGAACGTGTTTGATAACTGCACAAAATTTCTATTTCAAAAAAATGCTTCTTTTCCTATATTTTTTATTTAAGTCAAATAACTATATAGTTAATTTATAAAATTTCATCATAAATTGAAGACTAATTTTGAATTTACACTAAAATAATTTAAAATATATTATTTTTTTAGCATGTCATGAATGAAACATAAATTTTAAAATATTATATTTAAAGTTAGATTAAGCATGGGATAGGTTCCCATATTAAGGACTCATTTTTTCTTTAAATATTACGTTGTCTAAATATATAAGAACATCTTGTGATGCACTGCGATGAGTATGCATGTTGGATGCTCTCATCTTTTATATTATTCTTTACGGGAGAATGAAATCTACGAAATTTAGGCCCAACTTTATGAAAATAAGGTCACACTAGCCTAATCTAAGCTTTTTCTAATTTTTGAGATTTTCTAAAAAAAAATATTTTCTAAAAGTTTTCTATTTGATTTTTTTATTTTTATTTTTACTAGGTAGAGGGAAAAATAAAAAGAAAACTACAATGGAAAAGTGAGACATGTGACTTCACTCTGTTTTGTTATTTTCAAAAGTGATTATTTTTTAGAATCAATATTTTTTTGATTCTGAATTTTACTCTAAAACTGATTCTGAGAATAAAATCAGAATCAAAATTATTTATATTACCAAACATCATTTTTATTTTTTAGTGTTTATGGGATGAGAAAAAGGGAATCAGAATAGTTATCAATATCATTCAAGGCCTTAGTAGCTGTAAAGTGATGCAAGAAAATAGGCTGATTGTCTCTAATAAAATTCGAAAACTAGTAATGTATTTTACCATTTCCCACACACACACACACACTCTCTCTATTATGCAATGTTCTTAACGCAATTTGCCCGCCCCCTTCTAAAGCCCTGCTGAAAGCTCCACGGCCATTTCCGATTCGAGCGACGATGGGGAAGAAGAAGGCGCAATCGCAGAGCCAAGACCTGCTCCAAACCCTCACCGACTTCACCAGCAAGGACAACTGGGACAAGTTCTTCACCCTCCGCGGCAGCGACGACTCCTTCGAGTGGTACGCCGAGTGGCCGCAGCTCAGGGACCCGCTCCTCTCCTTCCTCGCCCCCGCCCCCGGTTCCGCCTCCTCGCCGCCACAGATACTCGTCCCCGGCTGCGGCAACTCCCGCCTCTCCGAGCAACTCTACGACGCTGGGTTTCACTCCGTCACAAACATCGACTTCTCCAAGGTCGTCATCTCCGACATGCTTCGCCGCAATGTCCGCGATCGGCCTGCGATGAAGTGGCGCGTCATGGATATGACCAGCATGCAGGTTCGTTGACCTCATTTATGTATTTATTTCTTGGAGGCGTAATGCGCTTTGTGTGGTGCTTTTACGTGTAGGTGTATGCGCTGTACACAGACAGTTCCTGGATGTGAATTTACGTGCGCGCGTGGCTTGTTTGTTGAAATGGTGTTACTGTCGTTCTTGTGATGATTTCTGCAGAATGAGTTTATATGACCTAGGTTGCCTCCAAATGAGTGGTTCATTGGGGGTTCAGGCCATGATCAGCTAGTGGGAGCTTCACAGACTGTGTATGTTTTGGAGTATTTGTGGTTGGGTTTTCTCTTATAGGCGTAACTAGTATGGCTCATAATCAATGAGGTGAAATCTGATGGTAGTTGCTTTCAGGAATTTATTTTTAACTATTCCAAGTATGTTGATCAGGCTAATTTATGGTCAAAAAAATAATTTTCAGTAGACATAAGTGGGGAAACTGTACATTTGCTTGATCGACATATATGGAGGAAGATATATGGTTGAATTGGATTGGCAAATAAGAGCCACTAGGAGAGGAAGCTGAATCAAGCTAAATGGAGCACTTTCATAGTGGCTTGCCAGTCACTGGGATATAATGTCCATACCCACAGACATGCCCATGCCCATAAAATTCCCTCATCTTTCGTTGCAGTGCATTGGCCTTTGGGGGTTTGATTATGTAACTTCAGATCAGGAATCATCATCCATCAACTTGAAGTCTCTTTGTTAACCTTGCTTGCTGCCGCGAGGGTGGTATATTTTTTTACAGCGAGGAGGATAGATACTGCGCTAATGCTAGTCTTCAGTTTTGATGTGCAAGTATGTTGGATCTTCTGTCAACATGTTTGGTTTTCAACTTCATTGTTCTGTTTCTCTGTCTTATTGCTTATGCTGCTTTGGACTTTTTGCATGCCTGTTTCATTCAGAAAGATGTTTACAGTTTTGTTTTGGGTTCCACGATTATGTTGATCCTAACTGTTAGCATTTGCACCAGTTCTCAGACGAAACGTTTGATATTGTTCTTGATAAAGGTGGATTGGATGCTTTAATGGAGCCAGAGCATGGGTATAAGCTCGGAGATCAATACTTATCAGAGGTATTGATACAATTGATGAATGTTTTGAGATCCATGCGTTTGCAGTGTGCTTAAGGAATTTAGACTTTCCAATAAAATATACATTTCAGTGGATAATTTTCGTTGTTTATCTCCAGGTAAAAAGAGTTCTCATATCAGGGGGAAAATTCATATGTCTCACTTTGGCAGAATCACATGTTCTAGGTAACTTCTTTTCAAAATCTTGTCAAGTTGTAAGGACTTAATTATGTGCCTTTTCTTTCAATTTACTAGTACTATTTAGTAACTGATAGTCATTTATTGTTAACTAGACTAGAGTGCCTACTCAGCATAGGTCATAGATGCAGGAGATGATTTTTCTGAAAAGCAAATTTTAAGTGGTTTCTTGATGCAGGAATAAGATGCAAGATGAACATGAAATCTTTCACTTGTTTATGATGTTGGGATGTTTCAATTCAATACCTTCTTTTCCATTTTTCTCTTTACAGGGTTGCTTTTCTCTAAGTTGAGATTTGGCTGGATAATGAGTATCCATGCAATACCTCACCAGTCATGTGAGAAATCCAGCCTTCAGACTTTTATGGTGATTGCTGTCAGAGGGAGTCCTGCTGTTGTACAACCAATAACATCATCATTTAATCGTTTGTCTCTTGACTGTAATAGTAGCCAGGTGAGGGAACTGATTGACGTGTCTTTAAGATGGACAAGTGTTTTATGTCGACACAAGTAATTGTTCTGTGGTTGCACGAGAACACATAACAAAACTTTGTTAACATTGCAGTTTTCTCTTTTGTCCTGTTAGTTGGAAGTAACTTGCTTTTATGATATTATAAGAGAGTATGCTGTTACAGTAGAACTTGAAACTGTTCATTGAATTTTCAGATTTCCGGAATGTATAAAGAACTTGATAATGAGAATAGGATTCGTGAAGAGTACCTCACTGGTTCTGATGTGTTGCACTCCCTCGAGGATCTTCGACTGGGAGCTAAAGGTGCGCTGGATGAACTCAATCCTGGACGTCGTGTACAGCTTATTCTAAGCAGTCAAAACTCACGATATAGTTTCAGAGCCGTACTTCTTGATGCACAAGAGCAATCCGAAACCTTCTTGCGCCATTGTGGTGTCATAATTGTGCCTAAGGTTGGTAGTTCTTCAATTTGCTTACCAGGTGTTTGGCTACATAAAGCCCCTCCCATGTGCATGTGGTCCTTGCTGTATGAAATTCAAGTCTACATCTTCGTTTGAGGCGTAACCCCTACTCAACTAGTATTTGTTGCATGTCAACCTATCCTTGTCTTTTGCAATGTAATAAGTGTGTGATTGAGTTACTTTGATTGCTATGATGCTGCAACACTTCCAGTCATCAGAAAGGAATAGCATTATTTCACCACTGAAATAGGTGATTTTTTCTTGTTGGGCAATAAACTAAAAGAAGACATACTGTCGGAACCTCAACTTAATGGTATTTGGAAGTAATCGGTTGCCTGGTGCGGGTTCTCTGTTCTGAGAGTAGCAATATGTTTCTGATTCAGTTTGTAACCGAACTATGTGGATGACACTTAAGGAAAACACTAGAGTTTGCAATGGGTGCCATCATGGACGGTAAGCAAGTGTTCGCCTCAATTACATAACAGTTATTGAGCTAGATTTTGTATACATTTTGCAATGTGAATATCTTTTGAGTATGCTTTAGAGAAAAATCTTGTCTTTTCAGACATGTTTGTTCAGGTATTTTGTTTGCCAAATTTTATTCCAAGACAATCCAAACGCATGCTTTAGTGTGATGTGAAGAAGCTTCTACCTGAGATATGATACCATATTCTAAATTTATATTGGACTAGCTATTTTAAATTTATCAATTTTGATCTGGTCATTTGATGGAATTTGGGCTGCAGAGTCTGTTTAATTGTTGAAATTATGTGACATAATGTTAATTTCAGACTCGGACTCGTGGGTGGCTCTACTCTTCAGAAGAAGGTCAATGGAAAGTAGTTGAAAGTGCAGAGGCAGCTCGCCTGATAATGGTGCCTTTCCAGAATTTGATGTTGCTCAAGTTTAATTAGGTGGGTCACCATTCCACTTGATATGCTGTTTGATATGAATTTTAGGTTTTTCTGGACAGCAGTCATATGCATGCTAGCATGGATGACATTCAGGTACTATTCGCTTTTTTGTGCACTTTTCTAGATATATGTGCATCGTGGTTTCTGTTGCTAATGACTTTCGGTTGGTGATCTTTTCAGAAAGATTTGTCTCCTCTGGTCAAGCAGTTGGAACCTGCCAACAATTATGGATCCCAGATACCGTAATACTTCTCCCATTTTATTTGGGTCTTCAAATCCTTTTGAAGCTGTAAGCTAAACTCTAACTCTAGGAGCACATCATCCATAAGGTATGAAAGTACAATGACATAAACAAGAGCAAAAGGTTATCTGACAATGTTCCTGTGACTTTAGTTATTCTGTAATTGTGATAGTAATTGCTTTAGCCACTCAAATGAAAGTGAAATATCGGCATGAACTCAATTGATTAGTAAAAAAGGACTGACAGTTAAGTATCTGATCAAGTACCTTATTCATCTTTTGTATTAGGTGTTGACATGCAGTTTTGCAGTATTAGTAAAGAGGCCTGACGATTGAATGTCTGACCAAGTACCTTATTCATCTTGAGTATATTAGGTGTTGATATGCAGTTTTGCAGTATCTTTTCCCAGTATAGTGTTTCCAACAGACAAAGATGATATGAGTAGTGTATCCATAAAAGCTTTGGTTCTTAGTGCTGAAGTCTGAATTTTCAAATTGGAAACAGGTGGACGCTCCGTTACAAACTTTCTTTGAAGTTTTTTGCTTCCATGAAGACAAAACATGTTTCCTGGCTTTCTGTAGTTATATAAGTGGCATTTAGATTGTTTAGATGATGCTATTTAATTCTAGAAGCATTGATTTTATGTCACTTTAAGATTCTTCTCATCTCTTATTCAGGTTCATGATGGTTGATGACCCGATCAAGAAGAGAGAATTAGTCCACCAGGTTCTTACCTTCAACTGTCCATCAATCAAATTTATTGGTACTGTGAACTGGCTTAAGAGAAAGGGAAAAGATGAGACAGGAGGTATAAAACATAGAATCACTGAGAAAGCTGTATAAGATTGGAGCAAGGGGAATAAAAGTGCAACAAGAAGAGTAAGAAACACTAAAAATGGACACATGAGGGATTTCCCAAAAGAATAGGTTAATGTTTTGTTGTCAACAAGACAAGTAATTGATTTCAAGACATTTTAAGGAAACCTCATGATCTTAGATTTCCTCTTGACTGACAGTTGTGCTTTTCAAGAATTCTGCATTGCAAAGTGATAAGACCATCAATAAGATTTTATGGATGGACTAATGAGATTTTATTAATCTAAAAAAGGAAGCAAAAATTTGTGAATGCTGCAAATAGGCGTTCTTCCATTTTCTTGCACTTTCTTTGACTTTAGGTTGGTATGGCCCTGTAGAGTTATGCTGGCTGGCTGTTGCATAACCTGTTTGGTTGTTTCTAAAGAGTAGCATTTTCATATTAAAGGCATTGATGGACATTGTGTAATTCGTGTCTGGTAAATGAGCCCCTTCTCTTAGCTTTGAGCTCATCTTGTGTATGGTTTGTAAACTCCCCCCCCCCCCCCCCCCACACACACACCCCTTCCTCCTTTTTTCCTTTTCCTTTTTTTCCGGCTTTGAGTTCCTTTGTTACATGGTTGGCACCCTCTTGATACCTAATAGTAAATTTCTCTTTACCTATGAAAATGGAAGTATCTGCATATCAGAAGGCAGTGATGACCACTGAAGAAGGCAAGGTGATTGGCCGACTGATTCGACCTCACAATCACCAAACCTGTGCACTGCGATAAATAAGGACTTGTTAGCGTCATGCCATATCTCGCGACCAAATCCTCAGCATAAGTTGCGGAGGGCCTTTGGCCAATTGATGAAAGATGAGCTGAAATCACCTCTCCTTTAATATGCTCATTTTGTTGTAGTGAAAGGGGTCCAATCTCCCTACCCTTTGCCCCAAAGCAGAGTGTCTTTTGTGGCCACGTTGAGGAAGATGCCAACTTCCGTTTGCTCCAAAAAAAAATTTCTTCACCTTAACTTATGCTTAACTACTCTCTCCCTTAAACTCTTTTTTTTAGAGTTGGCACAATCTAAAAGTCCTCCATTCGCCTTAACTTATGCTTAACTAGTTTGGAAACTTTTTGACAAACATGTTCATCATTGAAATAATATGGTCTTTATCATCGTATTTTATTTATTAGACAAATTAGTAGTATCCTATTCTAATTGATATTTTAACTAATAATAGTCTGTAACATTATTGAAAAAAAGAAGATATTACATGGGCCTCAAACTAGTATACTAAAAAGAAGCATACATCAGGACCTAGAAGTTATCCTTTAACAATGGTAACTTATATTTGGAAGAAAAAATGCCTCTCAATAATGTTGAAGCTTATTATTAAGATGAATGAAGCTCACATAATGAAATATTAAAAGTTTAAAGCAAAGCATGATGCAATGGAAATACATGATAGCTTCTCCTAATTTATGCTTATTCTTTAAAGAGGAAAGAGATAGTATTGTTTAGCCTTAATTTGATCTGCGAACTCAAATTAAGAATCAAATGAGACGATAGTGGACCTCAAGCAAAGCACATATATTCTCAAAAAATAATTAAGATGCATTTTGTTCTTCGAGTGGAATTGAAACTGAATCATGCTAAGCAGATCCAACCAAAAACATGTGTTCTTACTTGTTTGCTACAATGTTATTGATGTCCATCAGTCGTCTGTATGATGAATTTATGCAAAGGGATTCGCGAGTGAAGGCATCTGACTTGGGAATATCTTCTCATGCTCTGTCACTGAATCTAGAACCTACCCTATGGAATGCCAGTTTGACCGATCAGGATTTTAGTTTCTCATTCTGGAATGCCTATGTCGTCTACATAGCCTATCCCAAGCCAGGTAAAGGAGGGTTACATCAGGCGTTGCGAGCCGGTTATAAAAAAAGAGATACCTTTATGAGATGAACCCTATTGATATTTCATTGGAGCGTACCTTTCTTAGCGACGCGTTGCATCGGCGCTCGGGTGCAACGAAAAATGAGCAAGGGTCTTTGCACCAAGATAGGTAGGTGCAGGGGGGTAAGGAAGCTAGAATTGGGCCATTATGCCCAGAGTGATGCGCCACATTGGTGCCCGGATGTGGTGATAAATGAGCAACGGTCCTCACACTTCTGTGGGCGAGTGTGGGGGGCAAGAAAAGCCCAGGGGGAGGGATTAGATTGGGGAGTTGGAATGTAGAAACCTTAACGGGTAAATTGAGAGAATTGACAAATACTTTTGCTAGAAGGAGAGTGAATATTGCTTGCCTGCAAGAGACTAAATGGAAAGGAAAAAAAGTTAAGGAAGTGGATGGCACCGGATTCAAGCTATGGTATACAGGCACAACAAAGAGTATAAATGGAGTTGGGATTTTGATCGATAAAAATTTCAAGGATAGAGTTATTGATGTTAAAAGAGCAGGAGATAGGATTATTTTAATTAACTTAGTAGTGGGGGATTTGATTTTGAATATCCTTAGTGTGTATGCCCCTCAAGTTGGACTGCAAGCGTTCGAGAAGAGCAAGTTTTGGGAAGATCTGGAAGAGATTTTAAGGCGGATACCACACGAGGAGAAGGTATTCATAGGAGGAGATCTAAATGGACATGTCGGTCAGAGTAGTGGGGGTTTTGACAAACTTCATGGAAGTTTTAGATATGGGACTAGAAATGAGGCTGGTGAAGACATCTCAAGTGTGGCATTAGCTTATGATTTGATGTTAGCAAACATCTTTTTTTGGGAAAGAAAGCACATCTGATTACTTTTTGCAGCGGTCAAAATTATAGCCAGATTGATTTCTTTCTTGCCGGGAGAGAGAATAGAGCCTCATATGTAGATTGTAAGGTATACCCTGGTGAATATGTAGCTACACAATATAAGTTGGTGGTCTTAGAAATTCGGTATAACAAAGTACAGAAGATGAATATCACTAAAATACCCCTAGAGGGGGATAGGGCTAAGCGGAGCGAAAAGGGTTTTCCATGAGATGTGAAATGAAAACTATTAGCCCCACACGAGGTTTGTGAATAAGTGATTGTCTGATAATGAGCAAGGAATATCCGTCTTTCTGCTAAACAGAATGTATTGAACTCATAATTCATTAGATACTTTTTATGAATGTCAACTAAGTATCGTAAGGGCCCTTTTAACTCAGTGGTAGAGTAACGCCATGGTAAGGCGTAAGTCATCGGTTCAAATCCGATAAGGGGCTTTTTTTATAAAACTCCATCGCTATTATTCGTATATGAATGGAAAGAAGTGAGCAGCACCTCAGAGTAAGATGATGGAAGTTGCATGAGGAGAAACAAACAAAATTCAAGGAAAGAATGTTACAGGAAGTACCGTGGCGACTGGAGGGCGAAGTAAATATGATGTGGAAGGAGTTGTCTAACTGGATCCAGACAATGGCAAAAGGGGTGTTAGGGGAAAATAGAGGGAATGGGCATCAAATAAAGGAAACCTGATGGTGGAATGAAGAGGTGCAAGAGGCAATTAAGCAGGAGTGTTTCAGATGCTTACATAAATGTCCTAATGAAGAGAATTTGCAAAAGTTTAGATTGGCGAGAAAAAGTGCCAAGAAAGCTGTGCGAGAGGCCAGAGGCAAGGTTTTCACCGATTTGTACACCAAACTTGGGAGCAAAGAAGGAGAAAAAGTCATCTATAGACTTGCAAAGTCAAGGGACAAGAAAAATAAAGACTTGACATAGGTTAGATGTATCAAGGATGAAAATCAAACACTCTTGATAAGAGATGAAGACGTTAAGGGCAGGTGGATGAGTTATTTTAACAAACTTTTTAATGGGGAGAGCGATAGAAGTGAGGTGGATTTGGAATATGCTTCTGATGATTCAAACAGAAGGTTTGTGCGTAGAGTTAAAGCACGGGAAGTTAGGGAGGCATTAAAAAAGATGAAAACTAGTAAAGTCTTAGGACCCGATGGTATTCCTATTGAAGTGTGGAGATGCTTAGGGGATGTAGCAATAAGTTAGTTGACTAGTCTTTTTAACAAGATTCTCCATACTAATAAGATGCCTGATGAATGGAGTAAGAGTATACTTGTGTCTATATACAAGAACAAGGGGGATATCCAGAATTGTTCTAACTATAGAGGCATCAAGCTTATGAGCCATACAATGAAGCTGTGGGAGAAAGTCATTGAGCATCGTTTGAGAATAGAGATCAAAGTTTCTGTCAATCAATTTGGATTTATGCCAGGAAGATCTACCATGGAGGCTATTTTCTTGATATGATAATTAATGGAGAGATATCGAGACAGAAAGAAGGACCTCCATATGGTGTTTATTGATCTCGAGAAGGCATATGATAGGGTTCCAAAAAAGGTCTTGTGGTGGATTCTTGAGAAGAAAAAAGTATCTTCAAAGTGTGTAGAGGCAATTAAGGACATGTATGACGTTGCTACATGTGTGAAGGTTTGTAATGGCACATCAAGTTATTTTCCAATCACGGTAGGCTTATACCAAGGTTCTGCTTTGAGCCTTTACCTTTTTGCCCTGGTTATGGATGAGCTAACAAATGATATTCAAGATGAGGTGTCGTGGTGTATGCTATTTGCAGACGATATTGTGCTTATTGATAAGACCAGGACTGGGGTTAACGCTAAGTTAGAAATTTGGAAAAGCACGTTAGAGTCTAAAGGATTTACGCTAAGTCGAAGTAAGACAGAATACTTGAAGTGTGAGTTTGACACGGTAGGAAGAGGGGATCAAGAAACCGTAAATATGCTCGGACAAGAGATACCCAAGAAAGATACATTTAGATATTTGGGATCAATATTACAAAAGGCAGGAGAGATTGATGAGGATGTAAGCCATAGAATCAGAGCAGGTTGGATGAAATGGCGCAATGCATTGGGATTTTTGTGCGATCGCAAAATTCCTCTTAGGTTAAAATGAAAATTTTATAGAACAGCAGTCGGACCTGTCATGTTATACGGAGCTAAATGTTGGCCAGCATAAAGTAAACATGAACATGAAACGAGAGTAACGGAAATGAGGATATTAAGGTAGATGTGTGGTTATACAAGGATGGATAAGATAAGGAATGAAGAGATTCGACGAAAAGTTGGAGCAGAACCGGTGGCGAAAAAGATGAGAGAGCATAGATTAAGATGGTTTGGGCATATCCTCCGAATGCCCTTAGATGCACCGGTACGAACAGAAGTTTGCTATCGAGAGCATAACACGAAGAAAATAAGAGGTCGGCCGAAGCTTACTTGGGGGAAAGCAGTAAAGCAAGATTTAATGGAGTGGGAAATAGATTGGCGTATAGTTTGTCTTAGGACGGAGTGGAGGAAGGCTATTAGTGTTGTGAAGGGGTAGTGTATAGATATATAGATATATAGATATAGATATATATATATTTATTTATTTTTACACATTTATCTCTTTCCCTCACTTGATTCTATTTTTATATTTATGATTCTTTAGGCTTCATTGACCGTCGACCCCAACTAGTTTGGGATAAAGGTGTTGTTGATGTTGATTCTGATATTTAGTTTCAATGAATGAATTTAGCATATGTTGTCTAAATCTATTCATCTAAAGATAGAATTACTCATTGTGACGCAGCAAACGTAATGTCATGCAATTTTTCTTTATAACTGATGGAGTCAAACCATGCCAAATGTTAATGATAGAATTTCCATACAGACTCTGTACATTTCAATGCAATAACATGTTAATCCGTCTTAGTTATTAACCTTCTTAGAGTATCTGAAATTATCCGTGTAACGTAGGCAAACTAGTTGCTATAGTTTCTCAGTTAAACAATTTGAAAGACGCGGTTGAGAAAGGACCATTGCTGGGAAAATTATGGAACCATCATACTTGCATTTTCGTTGTGTATTGAAAACTGTTATCTTGATGTTCTCGTATTTGTTGAGATTGTTTGCATGCAGATCTGTCCTTCCATAGCTGTCATATTAATTTTCAACTAATCTAGTATTATCAGTGCCCTTACTTTTTACAAAATAGTTTCTCACTAGAATGTTCTGCATCATTCTTTTGTGAACTGCATTTCTGTATAACGTCACTGACTTCTGCACATCGGCTGTAAAATGCTTGGATGAACCAAAAACTATCAACCATAACGTAAACTATCAACAAGCTGCACATTCTAAGCATCACTTTTTTTATGCAAAAATATGTAATCGAATACACCACGTATGATCCTCGGATAATTCTTGCCGTAAATTTGTAGGTCGCAGCTTCCTTGACTGGACGAATAAGCATAGAGGATGTGGTTTTCAGTAATGTTGAAGGTGATGTCAGTCACATCTTGCCTGATGGAGACTTGACATTCCGGCGCATGATTTTTCAAAGGAATGAGGATTTGGTGCAGTCTGAGGCTCTGCTAACCAGGGAGGGATCAGCTGTCGTAAGTAGTGGTAAAACTGACGGGAGAAAAGTTTCATCTTCCAAATCAAGAAAAAGGGGAAATCAGAGAAAAACCAATGGTACTGAGTGGCAGGCACAATTTCCATACCGGAATTCAAATGCGTATATTAACAACTCATTATGGAAGATTTCATTTTTATTTTGAAATTATGTCTCTGAAGAGCTCTGTGATTATCAGTTGGTTTTTGACAAAAGATTTTGCATTATCAGAGTGGCATGGGAAATGCATGAGTCGCAGAAGTTTAGCAAATTCTATATGTAAGGAACTGCAAAGGAAAAGGAAAGTGACAATAATTAAATGGTTTGGAGGCATTGACAAAGTGACTTTTACGCTTTTGATGCTAATAATTACAGTCAATCTATTACTCATATTCTGGGCAATACCTCTTCTTTCCATTTTTCGCTATATTCCTAGATAATTTGCTTGATTTGGTTGTCACCTGTGTTTCCATGTGTCATTATTTGGAACCTATTGGTAATTGACAGAACAGGCCTTAATGTTAATAAGAAGGGGGACAAAATTGCTGAAATATCAGACACGAGTCTCCTTGCATATGAAGGACATGGATTGCTTAATCTCTTCACTTTCAACCAAAATGCCATATCTAACATCTAAAACAAACTAGCATTGTCATGATCAGAGTGTATACATTTAAGTAGTTTGTGGATGGCCACGAGAAATCTTAGGATAAGATAGAATATGCTATTGTCTGTGTGAAAATCCCTATAGTACCAGTCTATGTAGTGCTAGAGGTCATTCTTCTCTGTTGGTTTAGTTTTGCAACTTGAGGAGGAATTCTAATAAAACACAAGTAATAGACGAGTACTCTGCGAATACTTGGCTAATGAGAGAGCAGAACTGCAACATCTTTCGCTGCTTCAGCAAAATTTTCCTCTTTTTATTGATAAACACTGTGAGACTTCAAAAGAACTGAGAATGGTGATGATAGACCCGTGACGTTTTATATATCACTACTTTTGGTTGTTGTAGTAAATTAGTAATTTAATATCCTTTTTTTTGCAGTATATCATTAATTTGCTTGGTGCCATATTTCCCGTTGTGTATGTTTAATCTACTTGATCAAAGTGAGAGTAAAACTTCTGGTGCTTTGCACGAATGAGTGGATTAGTTACTTCTTGGAGTGGTGAAAGTTCTTGTTTTTGCTTTTCATTTGCCAGAAAATGCTGGCATGCAAGATTTTTTGGCACTCTTATCTCACGAATATCTTTCCCTACTCTTGTTCAGTTGGTCTCATTCATTTCATGTTGTAGAGCCACAAGAAACCCTGAAGATTTCTCATGACTATTTGGCAAGTTCGTACCACTCTGGTATCTTATCAGGGTTGATATTGGTGTCGTCATTCTTGGAAAAGGTGTCATCCACTGGAAGGACAGTAAGTTCTCCCGATACTAATTATCACCTTTCACTCACTTAGAAGTAGCTGGTGATAACTGTCTAGAGAGCTGGACTCCCATTTCTACAAGGAGGCAATTTTATGCATAGTTTTAGTCTACTTATGCATGACTATCAATAGCGCAGTCTATGCTTTGGTCTAAAGATCATATTTTTCCTGATATTTTCTTGCAGATTTAAAAATTGAGGAAATGTTTGATCCTTTTTTTCCTCTCAGGTTAGAGCAGTAGTTGTAGGTCTTGGTGCAGGTTTACTTCCTATGTTTCTTCATAGGACTATGCCGTTCATACATGTTGAGGTGAACAATGGCTCATTCTCGTTTATTATGCTTGTATGGCTCTGTAGTACTGGTAATAACATAATTTTCTTGTATATGCAGGTTGTAGAGTTGGATTCCCTTATCTTTAGTCTTGCAAAGGAGTACTTTGATTTCATTGAAAATGATCGGATGAAGGTAATTCATCTCCATGTACATTTTTTGCTGTTCTTCATTTTTTCACTCTTCTTGAGGCATTGCCCTCTTCTCTACTTCACCTCCCACATAGTGCTTTGTCTGTGGTATACATAGAAGAGAATGATGGAAGGGTAAGAAACTATATTTCCAAGTTGTGATGAACAAAGCCTTTGATTGTATTGCATATTTCATTTTGTTTAACTTTTGGGGATTATCATAAAATATTTTGGTGACAATGTGACTAGGTTTGATTTGCTAAACGACTTTTGCTTCAATAATACACCATGATAAGATGGCATTGTGTTTCTTTCGCTCTTAATATTCCAACACTCTTTTTTCAAAAAAAAAAAAATCAAATTCTTTACTGCCGCCATCACCATTGACCAACACTGCCGTGAAGGACTCTAGAGTCACCACCACCTTTGCCACCAATAAACCACCATCATCTCCATAGATCCACCTCTTCCCCACCAACCACAAGTAGTCTTGGCACCACCAATTCCAGCATCAATCTCACCATCACGAAAAATCCAGGCTGCACACTTCAGATCGGAGGTAGCATGCCTCAGATCTGAGGAAGCAGATCTGAGGAAGCCTCTCAAATTTGAGGTCGTGATAGCACATAAATTTGAGTTGGCAATCCTAGTCAGCAATAGCACGTAAATTTTGCTAAGTAAGCAAGTCACAGCCAGCCTAATTTATCAGAGGCCTTACATTGAGCATAATTCAACAAGTTGAGATGCTTGATTGGATAAAAGGAAAAAGCTTAGGTTTTTTATTGCAAAATGGGCAAAAGTTTGGGTACTTGTGGTGGTTTTAACCAAAAAAGAAATTCTCAGAATGAGTATAGTGTGTGAATTCTTGACTTTTACGACATGAAAATCTCCAAGTGGGCCTTACCAAAAAAAAAAAAAAAAAAATCTCCAAGTGGCCTGTTCTTCCCCCATATTCTCTTCAAGGATCCTCCGAGTTCTTTCATACTTTTTCCCTCTGTGCTGTAACACTGGTATCTTGTCTCAAAATGTCACAAGGTAGAGCAAAATGTCGCAAGGTAGAGTGCACCTTTTAGGCATCTTATTTTAACTGGTGTATTTTAAGCATAGTATTGTCTACTTCGATGTTATTGTAGGTACATATCACTGATGGGATTGAGTTTGTCAGACGGGTTGCAAGTACTGTTGCACCTGCAGGGGCTGCTGTGATTGATAGAAAGGAGAATGGGAATTTGAAGACTCTTCCATCTGACAGTGAATCCCTTCTAGACATCCATGACAGCAGTGAAATTGACATACTGGTTGTTGATGTTGATTCTGAAGATCCGAGGTTTTTATGAATCTGAATTGTACTTTGAATTACTTGTTATTGGGTGGAAAGCAATGTGGTGTTCACCTTTTCTGAACTTTTTATTTGTACTATTGCTGTTTATTACCTGGTGCAGCTCTGGGTTGTCCTGTCCTGCTGCTGATTTTGTTGAAGAACCTTTCCTAAAGGACGCAAAGAATGCCATTTCCAAGCAGGGTCTGTTTGTTGTGAATTTGGTCTCTAGATCTACAAAGATCAAGGAAATGGTGATTTCAAGGTTGAAAACGGTGAGTAAGCAAAGTTCCAGTTCTTGACTTATGCTAGAACGAATGTAATTGCTTTTCCTGCTTCCATATTATTCTCTTAATGTTGTCTTGATGGTTATTCTTGTTCCTTTTTCTGTTTTTTGGCCAAAAGATGGTCGCTATTCTGATGCGTGGTTCATGTTGTATATTTGCAGGTTTTCAACCACCTTTATTCCCTGCAACTCGAAGAAGACGTCAATGAGATTCATTTTGCCCTGAAGACAGACGATGGTATCACGGAAAATCAGTTTACTGAAGCTGGTGATCAGCTTCAGAAGTTGTTGCTCTGCAGACATCCAAAGATGAGACAAACCATTGTAGACACGTCCAAGAAAATTATACGCTTGAAGTAAAATGTCGGTGGCAAAGTGTTCTATTCTGTTTGTAGCTTTCAAAAAGAAAGTAAAAATTTGTTTTGGCACCGCCGATGGTGCAAGTGATGGCAAATTCCATCCGTTTGTTCCTTTTTCGAAGCTTATGTATCAAGATCTGCATAATACGCAATTTTCCATACTATGGTGAGCATTAGTTCCTCCTGAAAGTTGTGAACTGCTCAACAGATTGATATGCAAAGACTGCTAGATTTGAGTCCTCTGGTAGCAAGAGATTGTTGTGTATAGATCGCGAGACTGTAAAGCAGGTTCTTCATGATTATGACTGACTGGGTTGTTTAAGTTAAAGTTGTCGGTTTGTGCATTAGTTTTTTCCTTTTATTGGAGACAGAAAGGATGTCCTAATTCATTAGCACATCACGTTTTATCCGACCAAGTTCATTATATTCCATGGTTCAATTCGTCAATGAGTTAAACGGTCGATGCAATTTTTTTTTTTATTTCTGCTCTTTCCTAGATAACAGATTTTCGCATAGATGTCTGAAGTGTTGGTTAGAATAAGGTGGAGATATAACAAATGTTATCAACTTGCTCGACGAAATGCGAAATGGATGTACTAGAATAAGGTGGGTGAGGGGACAAAAAAAATAGATAACTGGATTTCATGTAATCAAAACGTATTAGTCCAAAAAATGAGAGGAGTTTCTTGAAGTGACGGGTAGAACAGTGCGTTGACTGAAATTGAGAGAACATGCTGTAATAAGATTCCACAATCCTTTAGTTGAGTGAAAGATTGTAAAGATGGAAATCGTTGATGGTGGCATGGTTAAAGAGAGCAATTGATCAAAGATGTTCGCCCGAAATTGGCGTGATAATCCACGACGTAATTCTCGCAATGGTACAATCCGGCAAAAAATGCCCATTCTTGTGATTATGATAGTATTTGGATCGAAAGCTTTCCGGAGAACAAGACGCTTATGCGCGGTGTAAATGCCTTTCTTAACTTTCAAAACCCTGAGTTTGGTTTTTCTCAGAGTGAAGGCGTTCAAACGCAGTCCCCAGGGGTGGGTAAAAGAGCCCAATGAAGAAATGACGTAAGAAGCTGACTCGTAATCAATCAAACCGATATACAGAAAAATGAGACCCTTATTATCTTGATGACTGGTACATGGAGTCACATCGCCCTCCACCATACAGGCTGATAGAGTTTTATCTAGTATTGAATGATTTATATGGAAAAAATTACCAAAAAAGTCATAAATTTATTACAACGGTGCTAATTCAGTCCTAATTTTTTTTTGTCACTTTTGCATTTGTGCCCGTTCAATCTTTCCGACCAAAATTTGCCGAAAATTGATGACATGAACACTAGCCGCCCTATGTGGATTAGACAAAAAAGACCGAAGAGATTAAAAATGGCACGTACATGAATTTGTAGATTCATAAGAGCATATAGGGATTGCTCTTGCTCTACCGTTTTAAGCAGACATTGAAAATCCATAAATTTCTCTATTGAAAGGCATCGCAGCTAATAATTACATCATACCCTATTCGCGTTTGACGCTTTCGCTACCGGTCCAAGAGAGTCTTGTTATATCTTGGGCAAAATGCTCGTGTTGGCATTAGCCATCTTTCTTTTTAGATCCCGGTGCAGAACGTCAAGGCACTCCTTGACTTCGTCAAAAGAGGGTTGTCGTTTTAGATTTTCCAGCGGAAGTCTAGCTAGAGCACTCATCTTTTCATTGGTTGGAATGTACGCGAAGGAAAGTTCTTATCCCCATATGACAACTAAATTGGAGAGATGCAAATGGTCAATACTAGATAAAGAAAAGATGGTTTTATTTTGATATGGACTAGAGTGAATAAGCTCTTCAAATTTGAGCCGAAAACATAAAACTTAGAAGTACTAGCATAAAAGTTGAGGGGGCTGACTACTTCCGTCCACAAATAAAATTTGTAAGACTATTTTGGAACATGGATGAAAGCTGAGAGACTATGCTCGGGCAACACTTTTTTATCACTTTCGACTGTGCTGAAAGTAAATAGTAATGAAACAGCAACCTATCCATAACCTAGACGAGCCGGCTCAACATCCCAAAGGCGCATTGGGCCCATTTTGCTCTCCATACAACCACATAAATCCTTTCTCAATCCTTGGGATCTCATCAAAGCTTGAAGAGAAATCAAGCATGCATTTGAATACACATAGTAAAGGATATAAGAATCTTAAATCGCCATCATCTATAACATTCAAAACGACCGGTAAACCTTACCATGCAAGAGCAACACTTTGCCCGGAACAAAAAGCAAGACACTCACTCCCCAAAAATCCTCTTGCAGCTAAATAACAGGAAGCGCCAGTCAAATAATTCCATACATTCACCAAATGTAAAACTCACGCAGTCGCAGATGCTTGGGCTGCAAGCCTTTTCCTCGCCTCCTCAATGATTGACAACTTGATACCCTTGCCCTTAGGAAGGGAGACCCAAGGCTTGGTTCCCTTTCCGATCGTGAACACATTGCCCAATCGAGTAGCAAACTCGTGGCCCTGTGAGTCTTGGATGTGAATGGTCTCGAAAGTTCCCTTATGCTTTTCGCGGTTCTTGATAACTCCGACACGTCCCCTATTCCTTCCCCCAGTAACCATGACAATGTTTCCGACATCAAACTTGATGAATTCGGTAATCTTGTTGGCCTCAAGGTCAAGTTTGATGGTGTCATTAGCCCTGATCAGAGGGTCGGGATAGCGGATGGTACGGCCATCATAGGTATTGAGGTAAGGGATGCCTTTCTGCCCAAACTGGACTGAGCGAACCTTACAAAGCTTGAACTGTGATGAAATATTTCATAAAATCAGGACAATTATTATGAACTAACAAAGGAAAATTTATTGGAGTGTCCACATTTTGACTGAATTTAAAGATTAAACATAGCCAACAGAGAGAAGAGAAAGCAACCTTTGCCTCATCATCCCTGATGCTGTGGAGTCGGAATCGACCCTTAGTGTCATAGAGGAGACGGAAGTTCTCATTTGTCTTGGGAATTGAGATCACATCTGGTAAGATTTAAAAAAAAAGTTAAACATGCATTACTGCAAACTACTAGGTTGCTCTGAACAACCCCCCCCCCCCCCCCCAACCAGGTTGTTCAGAAGTAAGAACTCCATAATCTATGAAGAATGACAACCTATATTTACTTAATAGTACAATATTCGAACGTATATTTTGGAGCTGCTACCAAAGTAGATACCATCCTCTCTTAAGTTTTCTCTAAATAATTTTAATGTATACCAGCAAGCCATATTACAGTCTTGCAAATCAAATACAAGCCTACTACATAAAATGCAGTCCTCGAGCATATGCCCATATATTCACTGATTCCAGCGTAAAACATAAAAAGTGAAAAAAAGAGCATTAAGGTCTGAGAAGGATAAAGTGAAGCATCAACATACCCATAAAACCAGCAGGGTAAGTCTTATCTGTCCTGACTTTGTTGTCAACGAGGATATGTCGCTGCATCAAGATGGCAATAACTTCACGATATGTAAGAGCATATTTCAGCCTGTTTCGCAGAATAAGGATCAAAGGCAAACATTCCCTGGACTTGTGAGGTCCAGAAGATGGCTTGGGCGCCTGCACATCCAAAGATGACATTAGAATGCAGAATGAAAGCAGCCGAATACGCAAGCAAGAAAGCAAATTCAACTGACAAAGAAAATTTCGGATTCAAAAGGTAACTTACGAATGCACCGCCCAGCTTGTCGAGCATCCAATGCTTGGGAGCATTGAGCCTCTTCAAATGCTTCTTCAACCCTCGCGCCTGTTCCACGCAACAATGTTAGACCTTTGTTTTCATCAATTTCAACAGGAAAGGTAAAAACATTGTGGACTTTTAGTGCCAAAACATCAGATTCATAGATTGCCCAGACTTTCCATCTTGACAAACCCCTCCTCTAAAAAGTTTCCACATCATTGCAAACAGAGCTCGGTTTCAAGCCCAACCTTTTCACTTGCTGGTCAGCCCCAGACACATCCTTAGAAACTACTAAGAAAGCAAGAATAACTCCCATGGTCATTCACTCTGCAATAAGAAGGCTCTCCATGGAGGCAATGAGCCTCCGCAGAGCGCTCGATCGTCTAAAATACTCCATTTCGAAAAGAGAGGGGAAAAAAATAAAGATCCAGACTTGATATCACCACGCACGCCATTTGCAGCGACTGTTTCAGATCAGAGACGTTCCAACGTCATTGCACGGTAGAGAAACAAGACAAAACGCAAGTCTCCAACCTACGAACGCAGTACAGTTTCCTAGTTTTTTGCCCAGAAGGTCGCAGAGACATCCGCCGACATCGCAAAAGAACAGAGCCAAGACCATTCACGGTACGAACAAGATGACTACGAAGCTGAAGAAGAAGGGAGAAGAACAGCCCGCTAACCATTTTTGGGTGCTCCGCTTGGACCAACCGGCGGAGGGGCTTCCTTCACAGGAGTGCTGAAGGTATGCGTTTCGGCCGCTGCAGAGAGACGATGAACGAATCGCGACGTAAAAACCCTAGCCTTTTTCTCTTATTGCAAGATATTTGGGCTTGCAAGGCCCACACAACAGAACCGACCCGGCCCAAGAAGCCAAATTCTGGATTGAAATGGACGACAGGTTAAAATTCCTCGTACGCACGAAAGTCGTTAAATACGTATATATATTTGGGAAATTTTCAAAAAACCAATTTGACTTTTCTAACTCCGTAATAATTCGACCAAAAAACTCCGCAATAATTTACATCCGTACTTTTCAAAATTTTCAATTTGCATCTTTAGCCGAAACAAAAAACTGAAAAGACCAATTTGCCCCTCCATGTAGAAAACCACAAAAAACGAGACCACCACCTAACCTTTAGCTCGTGGTACGGACATTCAATATCGATTGCAATGCTCGCCACTACCCACCATAATCTTTTTTGAACCCCCCCCCCCCCCCAAAAAAAAAAAAAAAAACACCATAATCCTCTCCTTCCTCCCTCCCGCATCCTATGAAAGAGCTCCGTTGTTTTAGCTCGAGCCCGAGATGTCGAGAGCTTGGCCACGGCTGGCAAGCTCTATTAGAGCTTGGCGAGGTGGCCATGTGGAGCTCTATATGAAGTTTGCCACAGGTTCAACATCGAGCTCCGCGCCCAAATTTAGGTCGAGCCCGACCTTGATTTTGGGCTATCATGATGGTTTTGGATCAAGGTCGACTTTTGAATTGAGGACGGCGGTGGTAACAACGTTTCTAGAACGAGAGGTCCGAGCAAGATGAGGAGAGAGAGAGAGAGGGCTGAGGCGCAATATACAAAGGGATGGAGGGTGTTGCCCGGAGACAAGTTACAGAAGTGAGGGTGGGGTAAGAGAGAGAGAGAGAGAGAGAGAGAGAGAGGAGGTAACTTTTGGCGTTAGTGTTTTCTTTTGGAAGAATGAGTGATGAGGGCAAATTGGGAAGGAAAATGGCATTGAGAAATTAAATGGACATGGATCATGGACATGCCGCCTTCGTTTCGCAAAAAATATGATGCTTTTAAAAAACATTTTGTAAGGAGTCATTTTTCATGAGAATCATAATATTTTTCGTGTTTTGACTGAAATTTGAAAATGAATTGAAAAATATTTTTCAGCACTTGATATAGAAAATCAGATTTGATTTTCCTCGTTTATTGATTTTAATAATTTCTTTTTTTTTAATTTTTGCATTTCTCGATAATGTGATCTATTATTTGATATGATTAGTGTGATTGCAACTTGTTTAGCATATTACTGGTGCAATCCAGCCTGACTTGAGGTTATTAGTGTGGACAGTGGAAGTAGGCTTCGTGCATAAATCGAAACGCTTTACATTGTTGCGTCCGTCCGTATCTTTGCACGCTACTACCATAAGATATTTCAAATATCCACTCCACTTGATTTTCAAATCTTATTCGGTAGTTTTAAAAAAGTTTCAAAATACCCTGTACACTCCCCCTCTAAATTGCTTTGTTAGCCCCAACAAACTCGAAAGCTGTCTCAAAATCAACTTCAACTCTCTTGTCATTTTCATGGAGCTTTGTGAGTCAAAAGATACATAGGAAAAGGAAAAAGGAGTGATGGTTTTTTCCCCCCTCTAAAAATCTCCTTACCCTCACGTTCAAGATTCAAAAAGATCCTTTTTAAGTTTAAATGTGTTTATTTGAAACATGGGTTAGATCTATTTCATTTTATTTCACTTGTTTTTATTTTATTATTTTTATCTCTCTTTTTTTTTCCTTCCATCATTCCACAATAAGAATTTTGCTAAAGGAGGTGATTAATATAAATGCTAAATAACTAGATATATATATATATATATTATAGAATACAAATAAATTCAAATATATGGACAATATAGTAATAAATACAAACATTTTTTTGTTTTGTATTTTTAATTCTCTTTTTTATATTAGTACTTTAAATATTACTTATGTTGAATAAGTTTCTTAATAGCATTAATTTAATAAGTTTGTAATAGAAGAAAATAGGTTTTGGATAAAGGATACGAGAAATCTTTTCCATTTTTTATAGCAAATTTTAATATGCATAACTTTCCCAATTTCAAATTAATGTCTTTTTTTAAAGAAAGCTCAAAAAATTATTGTTTAATTAAATTTTTTATTTAAGCTAGTAAACACCGAAGAAGTTAACTTCCTATCGATTCAAAACGTGTAAACTCGTTATTCCTTATAGATAACTTACTACTGCAAAAGCGGCTAAAGTCGGTAACTTTTGCAAGAGCCAAGTAAAAATGTCATTGAGAGTTGGATATAAATTGCTAGATTATATCGTGATTTACTAACTTGACTGGTAAGATTGTGTTAGGATTAGTAAATTCGATGCTGGTTTCACAAGTTGCAATTAAATTTGACTTTCGAGACATTATTATGTGAGTAACTCACTAATAATGTATTAGGCAAAGATTCCTGTTCATAGTACTCAGAACTTGATTACAACTTTAGCAATTTACCAACCACAGAGCTATTTGGCATTTGTTTGGCAGAAAATGAATGCGTAAAAATTTTATTTTCATAAATATAATTGTCTGTATTGCTATGAAAATGAACGTGCAAAAAAGTATGTTCGTTGTTCGCGAAAGATTTCAGACATAAATTGTTGACTATAATGGAAATATTTTGTATTGAGGATTATTCCAAACAATATAAATAAAATATTTTTTTGAAAAAAATAATTTTCAAATCGTATATTCTGTGGCACACAAATGAAAACCAAAAATTTGCCTTCCACTTTTGGCAGACGATAGGATTATTATGACATCGTCGGATGACGCGCTTCTGTGGAGTTTCTTCGCGATGCTGACGGACACGTCTCGCTCAAAAGAAGGGAGGAGTGAGGGGAAAAAGAGGAAGGGCAGACTCCGTCAAAACGAAAGTGAGATGGGAGGACGAAGTCAACAACGACCGGGGCTGATGAGATCCACCGCGATTCTCTACGCGCTCTATGATCCTCCGGACCGGATCGCCATTTCATGTCCTTCATTCGTCTGAAGAAGAAGAAGACTTTCTCATGTCATCTCCACTCGTTTTTGGTCGAACTACTGCCTCCTCCTCGTTCACTCAACTCTCTTCCCTTCCCGAAAAAATAAAAATAATAAACGAAGCTTCTCTGAGAAGAACTAATGGCGGTCAGTACTTCCTTTCTTCCCTTGCGCTTATTTTTCTTACTTTTTCTGCCCTTCTCGCTCCAAATGATGATGGGGTTTTCCACCCGTGCGTTGATCTGGTGTTCTTGCGGCTCATTCTGTCTGAAAACAGCAGGAGTTCTAGTTATTATCTGTGACTGTTCTTTTCATGCGAGTGTTTGGGACTCGGTTACTTAATAATTTGGTCGATGCTCTGTGAAATGGATGCATTGGGTTTGTAATCTTCCTGGATAATTTGCATTGGCGGCCATGCACTTGGATCAACTTTTTTTCTGACTTTAATTTCGTTCACTGAATGCATCTAAGTTTCACTTGCTTACAATTTGATTTGCTGTGGCTGTTCTTTGACCAAGGCGGTCACTGACACCTGAAGCATGTCGATTGCTAAATGGATGATGGTTCAATGCATTTGGTAACAAAGTGGAAATTCGACCGCCGAGACACAAGTTCCCCCCAATCTGTAGTTTCGGTGGAGCTAGGCATAGAAATGATCTTTTCACACATAAGTTAGTATTGAGATTGCTTCTTCAAGAGCTTGACCTGCATGGGTTTGGTTTATTTCCCAGATACAAGTACGAATTTGCCGAACAAGTTAAACTTATTGTATGACTTCTGTGTTTTGAAGCTGTGCATTTGCAGCAATAATAAGTTTGTTGGCGGTCTGTTCTGCTCGTGTTACCAGTTATCACTAAGCTGCTTTTGTGTTGATCATGATCATATCGCTTCACATTGATGGATGGTTTTGTGTTGATCTTGATCATACTGCGTTTACTTGGCTTGGTAGGAAGTCAAGCGCGATTATTTAGTGCTTATTTTAGGCGCGAGCCTGGTTATAACGTGTTTTTTTAGCCACTCTAGTGTAAGGAACACATCTCCAGAAACATAAACCTGTGAAATCATATTATCGGAGGTCGGACACTTTGATTTAAAAATTGTCGAGGTCAGGAATACTTGTCTCCTGGGAGGTATGCTAACTTCATGAAATTTCTAGTCCTTATTGTCTGATAGCCTACTTTGATTTCAACTTTGTTGTTGGTTAATGCAGCAACAGCACTCACAGTCGCCAACATTCGGAAATTGGGAAAACGGAGATAGCGTTCCTTATACGGCCTACTTTGAGAGAGCAAGAAAAGGAAAAGGCCATGCGAAAAGAAACCCAAACGACGTTCAGAGCGATCACGAGACGTATGTAACTAGCAAACCTAGTGCTAGAGCCTCTTCTATCCAGAAGGAGGCCGACCTGGGTTCACAGAAAGTTGGGGAGCCAGAGGCAGCAACGTCAAAGCACAAGCACTACAGAAGTGGAGACGAAGTTGACCGGAGGAGACTTGTCGTTTCACCTCTCCATCGTGGAGCCATTGGCGGAAAAACTGCCTTGGGCACGTCTCGACCTTATAACAGTGGTGCAAGACAGCCCAAAACCGAAGCTGCACAGGTCGTGAAGATGCAAGATGCCAGGAGGCCAAGCCATGAGCATCAGATTAGAGCGGGAGAATATGATCATCCCAGGAGGAGGTTTAGTGACTCTACGCTGCATCGAGACCCTAGATATGGCAGGGTCGCATCTGAATCGCCTGTTCATCGCATTGGTGGAATGATTTCCCCTAACAGATTGGTGTGGCAAAATCCACAGTCGGAGCACATTGAGTACTCTTCTCAGAGCACACAACATCAAGCTAGTGTTGGGGGCGGAGGAGGTCAAATGTCTTCTCCAGTGCAGGAGTCGGAGAAGAGGTATTCATCCACAAGTAAAGGACATAGCACAGCTCCCACTCCGGGGCGATCTCGTCTCAAACCAGTTGCCCGAGGAGATAAAACAGTAATCACTCAACTATATTCGCTTTTCTTAATGGAGATTGTCTGGCGAATCCGAGGAAATTCATAAAGAGACTAACAGTGGAACATCCATTAAGAAAATGAACCTTTCCTGTATTTTGTTGCTCTGTGGCTTGAATGGCTTGAACTAATTAGTTATGATTCTTGTGTTCTATTTTATCAGTCTAATCACAACATAGCCATTCCTAAATTCGGAGATTGGGACGAGACAAACCCTTCGTCGGCCGATGGATACACGCATGTATTCAATAGTGTGGTGGAGGAAAAGAAGGGCGCCACAGGAAAAGCACCAGTGACTACAACCGAGACCCCTCATTCCAATGGTCAGTACTCGCGTGCTGAAACAAGGTCTGAGGTATGCGATGCTTTCGCAGTGGCTCTTCATTTAGCATTAGGCCTCTACATTTTTCTGAGCATGTCCGTTTTAGATGATGATGATCCTTAACTCTCCTTTCGTTCTGTCCTCATTCCAGTCTCGAGGATGTTGGTGCTTTCCATGGAGAGGTAGATGATTCTAAGACGCTCAGAAATGCACCACACCCTGTTTATCAATCCGTACGACTCGAGCGGTACTTGTCTGTATTAAGAGGAGAAAGTAAGAGTAGTTTATTCTGTCCAGTGAGCATCCGATGCATTGACAGCATAAGGCTTGAAGAAACAAATGTTGTGCATTCATTAGATTTTTCTCGCATTTGCCAAATTCTGCTTTGCCTTGTATGATATTCATACATTCCGTAGGTATAAATGACAGCCGAGTTCGTATTGAGCTACAGCTGAGTTTCGTATTCAGCTTTCTTCTTCTAACTGATTAGATGAGAAATGAGGCATTTTGAGTTCACAACAATCACCTGTGTTCAGGCTAAGCTATCCTTTAGCAACCTCAGAGCATTACATTCCAGCACCATAATCCAATGATTTGCATCAGTAACGACTGAAAGGCACACCAATTGCTGAATCCCGAATTCTCTTGCATAGGGATAAAGTCCATTTACCTCGATGCGCTTCCTAGGAGTCCACGCAGTTTGGAACAGACCAAGAACAAATTAAGCTACAATCAACTGGACCTGCTAAGCTACAGACTTGTATCTGGTGTACTTTCCACGTTGCATTGACAAAACTACAACAATTTGTCCAGCCGAGGAAGTGGGATATAGAGCCTTTGCTCGAGAAGCAAGCAACATGGCAAAAATTTTCCAAAGAGATATTCCTCGGTTGGTCCCTATAATCAGCTCATTTAGTTTGGGTTCTTGCTCCAAGATCTAATACCTGATTCGATCCAAATTACTTCTTCAAAATAGACAGTCCATGGCATCAAGGCAATTACCCATGAAGACAGTCTTGGCTACACACCCAAATCAAAGGTTCGCTGCATTGCTGACTTCAATGATATTCTTGCTTACAAGTTAAAAACTCAGAACCAAGGAACTCCAAGTCATAGACATCCAATTTTGAGGCTTTTTTTTTCCTGTGCCGTACATAGATGCAGGAGATGAGTGTTTGAGACGACATGTTCTGCTTGAAGTGCATCTTGCCTACTCATCAGGGCTTTAATTGTGGAAAGAGGCGTTACAAAAATGTTGGGAGTAAACCAAGAAGCCAACATAGACACAGAGTAATAATCCACAAGGAACCCACAAAAGAGAAGAACAAAGTGCCTCAAGCAGTTACTCAGGTATCCTTTACTTCGCAATACATCGTCCATGGCATCCACATCATGACTAGCCCTCTAGGAAGCTTTTCTCCTGCAGGACAGGATACAAACTCAACCTCACTATAATTTACCGAGAAGAACAGTGAAACCTACTTTCAGTAGTACGCTTTATGTTATGTTGTCCATCTACAACAAAGTTGAAATGAGATAGACAGTACCGTTTACTGATAACACAGCTATCGGCTTTCTCATCTGAAGTTTCCCCTTCACTACATGTCGATTGATCCCCGGTGAAGTCACTTTTCCTCATAGGCTCCTTCACCCGAGAGTTATATTGATCCTGCAGCTTTGCTACATGAGGTGAAACTAAACTCTCAACGTACACTACGAAGGCTAATTTTTTCTCCTTTACAAACCTCCGTGTTATGACATTTCTCAGGATCTTAGATAAGCATGTCGTGCCAATCGAACAAGATGCCATCTTCCCTGCTCTGGGAGAGCATAATGGCATCATGTAGAAACTAGTGATTAGTGTCTGATTCTGGAAACTGAAATAACACAAATTCTTCCAAGACGATGATGGTCTTAAAACATATTCAATTCCCATCCATGCCGTGTCAACCTTCACCATGTTTCCATCTATGACAAGGCATTCACCAACAACTCCTAATATTTCAAATCCACTACCTTCATCGGCCCCTGGCAACGGCAACAAGGCATCTTCAAACTTCTCTGTGCTCATGCTGAAGGAAACAATCTTCGTGTGCTCCCAAGGATATAACCCCCGGACAAGTAAATGAAGGAAACCATTCGCATAGGTCCCCACTACCACGCAATACTTAAGGTGATCATGCTTGTCATGAACTCTCCTCCAGGAACCAGTCTTTAGCGTGAAACATCAAACACACTATATTTCGGAAACCCCCGTGCATCCGTATTACGACAATGCCGCAATATTTTGTAATCATCAGTGGACGGATGAGCCAAGTCCACAAATGGTCGCTCGGTGATTCCTGTAACTAGCATTTGGGATGTTTCTAGACTCTCCTGTTGCTGGGTTCCACAAGACAATAATTCGATGGTCGTTGTACTCTAAGCAGACCAAGCCATTACAGTATCCTACGACGTGTGCGCGACAACCGTGGGGAGCTTCAATCGGAGACTGAAGCTGGGTTAGAGGCATACCTTCTTGACCAGCACGATCATCATCAACGACTGATTCACAGTTCACGAACTGAGGTGGGTTGATGGCTAAGAGGATTCTTGGGGAAGAAGCGGTGTTCTCCAGATGGGTCTTGGCGAATTGGGGAGAGGAGATCAGTGAGCTCCATCGCTTGCACACGCACTTGAATCTGAGCAGAGATTTTGCGGGAAGCCGCAGGAGGATCAAGGTTTCGATGTCTTCGCCGAGACTCGACATGGCTTCTTCTCTCCGACCTTCCCGATTCCTACCCCATGACTCTCCTCAAGCAAATCTTTGATCGAGAGTTTTGCGGATGTAAGTTTGGGGTCAAATTAAGACCCCTCCAATTGAAAATCGGTCTCCAGATTTGGGCCATTTTCTTCCTCAAAAATACCATCGAAATGAATCACTGTGATTTCATAGGACACACCAAAAACCAAGCAGAAAGCTTCGATCTTTCGCACGTTCTCGCCATTCTTTCCCTCGGACCAATCGAATGGGCCTTTGCCCATCAGATGGAGAAAAAATGGCAATTGTTTCAGCTGGGAAAAGTCCAAGCATATGCCACGACTTAGACTGATAGATGTTAATGAAGAGAGAATTCGGGGGTTTTTTTTTTTTTTTTTTCAAAATATGGTAATTTTTTTTTACCAATTTACGTAAATTTTTAAAAAATTTACTTGTTTAGGGCATGTGCCTCTTTGCAGGGGCACATGGCTCATCTTGTGCGCCTCCACTTTTTTTTTTGGCCTAATTCCAAAAAAAAAACCTCAAATTTTAAGGTTTGTTCCAAAAATATCCATAAATTTTTTTGTCTCCTAAAAAACTTCTAACTTTTGATTTTGCCAGTTATTAAAAAAAAGAGTATTTCGCGTTCAGTTGAATAAAATCCATAATTGTTCGATAAATATCAAAATGCACTTCTAATTGTTTCAAGGGAAAATGTTTAACACATTGCAGCCACAGTAATTCATTTCGAGACATAATTGAGCTATCAGAGATTCACATATAACTTTTAACGGGAACAAGATATTAACGAATCTTCTTCTTATACTTCAAATCTTTATCGAAATGATGATCTCAAGAAAGCGTTGAGGGCAGCAGCTTGTTGTCATAGATGCAGGGTCGATAAGATGGTCATTAGTGGGAGTCTTGATTGGCATCGAGTACCATCAACGGGTAAGGAGTTGGTGACGAAGTTTGCTATTGTCTTGGGATAAGGCCACACCATCGAGCGACGGTTGAGAATCATTTGGAGTTTTGACAAAAGCTAAACGGCTGACGTTGAGGTCGTCGAGAATTCTATGAGATGAGTTTTGAGGGTTTTTTTTTTGTGATTGGTTTAGTAGATTTGGGATAAATTCAAAAGTTGAAAGTTTTTTAGAAGACAAAAAAAGTTGTGGATATTTTTGGGACAATGGCTAGAGTTTGAGGTATTTTTGGGATTAGATTGGTAGACTTGAGACAAAATCAAAAGTTGAAAGTTTTGTAGGAGACCAAAAAAGTTGTGGATAGTTTTGAGACAAATACTGAAGTTTGAGGTTTTTTTTTTTCTTTTTATGTAATTAATTTAGTTAGTATGTGAATAATTAATAGATACAAGTAATATTGATAAAACAAATAATAATAAAAATGCATAAAATAATAGATCTAGTGAGACCTGGCGAGCTTAGCCCTTGCCGGAATTGCCAAGGCCTATTGCTAGCCGTCACTATGGCCAAGCGGTTTTCTTTCGTGGGTGAAAATTATTTTTCTTAACTAGCTTATTTTTCGTGAGCCAAATGTAAAAAATTTTGGAAAATATTTTCCAGGTAGCATAACACCAAGTCGGCACGAGTGGGCCTGAAAATTCTTGGCACGAGTCGGCAGTCCGGGTAGCATGACACCAAGTCTCCGTGTGCAATGCGCCTCCCCTATGGCACCAAGTCCTCTCGAATCGACATGGAAATTTTCGGCATGAATCGTCCAGGTAGCATGACACCAAGTCGCGATGTGCAATGCGCTCCCGTGTGACCCCAAGTCGGCATGAATCAAATATTTTTCACCTACGAAAAAAAAGCCTCGTTGACCACATCGATGGCCAGCAATAGGCCTCGACAAGGTTCGACAAGGCTCGAGCTCGCCGAGCCTCACTGGATCTATTATTTTATGCATTTTTCTTTTTATGTTTTTAGCAATTTTATCTATATTTATTAGTTATTCACATACTAAATAAATAAATTACATAAAAATAAAAAAGTTAAAAAATAAATTGTCGGCTAAAAAATAAGAATAAAGTTTAAAATTATTAAGTAGAGGTGCACAAGATGTGGGATCCCCTAAAATCCCAGCCATTCGCCTCACGCACATGCTAGGGAGCGCACAGCCACGTGTGCGTGCGATTCTATTAAATAGGTAATTTTTTTTAAAAAAAAAATTACGTAAAACGATAATTTTTTTTTACCATATTTTGAAAAAAAAAGGCCCGAGAGAATTTCATTTGAGGTCATCAGATGGAATTCAGCTTTCGCTCTGACGAAGAAAAGAATATAAAACAAAATCGGACATGAGAGCGAAGCGAGAGGGATATTGGACATGGAGCGATAGCAGTAGAAATCCCTGCTCAATGTATATATCTCCATGCATGCAGTGTACAAACCAGCTGTCGACAGAAATCCCATGAATCCGAGAAGAGGTATTCATCCACAAAATAACAGGGCATAGCATAGCTGCCATGACTCTGGGAAGATCTCGTCTCAGATCAGTTGGACGAGAAGATAAAACGGTAATCTCCCTCCCAGTCCCAACCGCTTTCGATTTTCTTAATTGACATTATCCGGCTAATCCGGGGACATTAAGAGAATAAACAATACTTTAATCTCGCTCCGTTTAGAGAAACCAAGTCTCATTGATGGCCCGAGCGGTGTATGATTTAAGACAGCAAGATACACACGGCATATGGAAAACTAATCTTCTTGTGCTTCCACAATCCAATGCTTCGCATCAATAACTCTACCGAAAGACACGTCACTAGCTGAATCTCCCGAATTCACTTCGCGGAGTTCGGAACAGACTGAGAATAAAATCTGCTATTCTCGACCGAACTTCTTAAGCAGCAGACTTGTCTGACATACCTCTCGACGCATTCGCAAAGCTAAAAATTTGTTCACCTGAGGAAGAACGACAAACACACACTTTGCTCAATAAAAGCAAGCAACATGCCCCCCCCCCGGTGCTGTACATAGATGCAGGGGATGAGTATTTGAGAAAATATGTTCTACTTGAAGTGCATCTTGCCTGCTCATGCAGTCATGCTTGACACTTTTTGATGGATCCACAGCCACTGGGTGTCGTCATCGCGTCTTTGACTTGTGGAAAGAGGAGTTACGGAAATGTTAGAAGTAAACCAAGAACCAAACACAGACACTTAGTAATAATCCAAAAGGAATCCATCACCTCTTCAGACTAGTCTAGTAATGAGCACAAAAGAGAAGAATAAAGTGCCTAAAGCAGCAAGTCAGGTGCCCTTGGCCAGCCCTCTAGGGAAGTTTTCTTGTGCAGAACAAGATACAAACTTAAACTCACTATAAACCAACTTTAAATACGCTTATTGTCTATATAAAACAAATATTAAAATGAGATGGACAGTGCCTTTTAGTGATAAGACGGCTTTTGGATTTGTTTTCTGAAGTTTCTCCTTCTTTACATGTAGAATGATCGACAGTGAAGTCATTTTTTCTCCATTGGCTCCTTCAACTGTGAGCTACATTGATCCTGCAGCTTTGCTCCATGAGGTGAAAATACTCTCAACAACACTGCGAAGCTTTGGTTGCAATGTATTATGTTGTTCGGCTACATGTGAGATAAGGGACCACGGTCTCGACTTTTGTTTCCATGCTCCCGTGGATCGAATGGCGTTTCGCTCCTGGATGCAAGAATAGAGGTTAAAATGCTTGGGTTGGATAAACTAAGTGTTGTATTTATCGATTATTAGATAATTCGTAATTAACATGCTTGGCTGTAACATTCGATATGGGTACCATTAGCATAGCATGTTTTGCATGTTATGCATTTACATGAGATATCATGGTCGACGAATGAAGTGGGGGAGGAGGGCCATAGAAAGAAACATAACCAGATCGACCGAGAGACGGAATGCCCTGATAAGTGACACCAGATCGACCGCATGATAATAATGTGAAGCCTCGAAGTGAGGAACTCATGGAAGGAAGTTGCCATGAGGGTCGGCGGTAAAGCCAACAAATGTACTAATATTATGAGCTGCGAGTTGACTCAGATGTGATGGTGGTAAGTGGTGCACGTCAGAGGCTATCACCCATTCATTTGCATTTTGCCTAATCGTGTGATAATTTGTGTATATGAATTCTGATTTAGTCTATGAATTGATTGCTATGCTCATGGTGGACTCGAATAGTACGGTGAATCGGGCGAGCATTAGAATGATTGGACTTACTCGCTAAGGTAACTTACACTTGTGGTATCGTTCTCTCTCTCTCTCCTTTTTAAGGATTGATAGAGTGGGCTCCACTTCGATTCCCCCGTACTCCCGCTATGGCCTTTCCATTAACCTCAAGACCGAGACACAGGACTTCAAGATACCCAACGAGTGTGGGATCTCATTCACTCACGTGATCGTGACTAGGGGTGAACAAATCGGACCGCCTGAATCGAAATCGGATCTAACCCCAAACCAGTGGTTCGGTTCTCAATTCTTGAAGTGTTCGGCCTGGTTTCTGATTCTTAAAATAAGAACCGGTGACCAGGAGGTCCGGTTCTCAGTTCCAGGGGAATAGGACTAAACTGATCGATTTTTTTTAAATAACAAAATATTTATTGATTAGGGTTCGAGTTTTTCCACTTTGCAGCCCTTGCCTGAGTCACCTCTTCAGTCTTCACTCCTCACTCTCGAGTAGATAAACATTATGCAACTCGCTACTCGAGCTCACACTTTCCTTCAACAACATCTCGAGGCCAATTCCATCATCTTTCTCATGCTTACCATTTTTGACCCCAGCCCTTGTTCATGGTTGGACTACCGAAGCGTTTTGGGGTACCTATGGATATCTATACTACGACCACTAAGTACCCCATAGGCGAGGAGAGGGCCTACATTAGGAAGTATAGTATAGCCTGGATCAATGAGGGAGGCGACTACTGGAGCCTTCATGATTGTGACATTCTGATTTTTCCTATCATTTCGAGATTTATTAATGAGAATATATCTAACGATGTCTTTCAGTCGTATTCGCTCAGATTTGATCAATCTCAAGTTAACTGACAAAAAAGGGAAAGGTTAACGCGAGACAAGGTACGTGGATCTAGGGAACTCAAATATGAAATGACATTTTGACTATAAGGATTGTCGAGGGGACATTTAGAGCCATAAAAGGGCGATCTAAGAACGATTAAGGAATGCATTGCTAGCGTTATACGATTAAAGCGTGGGTGATGCCGCTTAAATAATGTATGTAAATTTTTCTAAATCGAACAATGACGATCGAGACCGTCGGAACTAGTAATAGACCCTCGCAATTACATGACAACCAAAGTCGCCATGATTTGACGAGCCCTAAGTGTGATATGAATCACAAAGTCGATACGCGTAACGTCTGTAAAAGCCGTCCGTCAGTTTAGGATAGGTTGAAATTACATATGATAGAGAAATGATTCAGAGACGAGTCTCGAAATTAGAAAATAGAGAATCAAGGATTTCAACATTATAATTGAATTGGATGTCGCCCATCGAAGAAGATTTGAATTAGAAAAACGATGTTTCAGACGTCGAGAGTAAAATTACCATTTTGCCCCTCAAGTCTTGGCCTTGCTTTAATAAATGGAGAAGGGCAATTTGGTCATTGACACTCCCTCTAGGCTGCCAAAAATTTGATGATATACCAGCCATTGGATGAAGACTTGATTGACATGAAGACAAGTGTCAAAGGATTAGGCTTTGACATTGATTAAATCATTTTTAACCTACCATTCTACTAAGTTGACCAAGCCAAATGGTGTATACACCTCTCTCTCTCACTCTCTCAGCCGAACACCATCTTGATCTGCCATCTTCTTCTTCTTCCTCAATTCTCTCGGCCGAAGACTCCACCGCTCGACCAGCCTTGCTCGCCTAATTCGCCACTTTTGACCGCCACTTCCGACCGACACCTGAGCTCAAGTCGACCACCAGTGTCTTCTTCATCCTCTTGGCGACCATCTCCAAGTGGTAGCTCGGCATTTGACCCATTGAGGAGCTCCGGTCAGCCACTTTTCTGAGAGTCGATGGAAACCGTCGCAGCTAGAGGTAAGCTGCTGTTTGGACTCCGTAAGACCTCTAATCGTTTGAATCTTTCGGTGAAATTTTTTGGACATCTAGGGTACATTTATACTGAGTTGTGGTAGAAATTTGATCTGCGTTTGATGAAGTCTTGACCCTAAATGGGTGCTGTGTTTGAAGGGCAAAAACTGACCAGTTGAGGACTTGGGAAGATTGGCGCCGTTCGTGGACCATTTGACGTCACCTTGAGCTCAAATTTTTAGTGAGGCTTCCCAACTTATAGAATTAGTTGTTAGCAAGTAGATTAGTGGATTAATTGAGGATTTAGGATAGTTTAAAGGCTGATCAAGGGAGGTATGCACAGAACCGAAAATGCCCTGTTTCGGTTATGCGCAAATCGAATTATTGGGAGCTGATAGGAGTTGAAATTGAGCTCGAAATTCATCGTAGAGACGTGCTAGGATGTCGATGAATATGTCGTTGAGGTTTATGCTTCATGGATTGGTGAATTGAGCAAGAAAAATTGATGAATTGGATTGATTTCCAATAGGTGCGAGGCTACCCTATTTCGGGATTGTTGGACCGAGTGATTGAAGTACTTGGAAGGAGATTTTTGTTGAATTTAGCACAAGGTAAGAAGCTCCTAAACCTTGGCTAGGGGGATTGGACTCTACTGGGTGATTTGAGTGCGGATTGATTTAGTTTTCGTGAGTCATGGCAAAGTTGTCCAATGTTGGTCATGGTGGATGGATGATTGCTTGAATGCTTGCTTAATACATATGCCATGAACTGATTGCCTTGCATACCATAGACATCTAGCTCGATGCGTAAGTTTGTGCTTGATCATGATGTTTGTTTTGAAATGATACTTGGCATGCATAAGGAATTGTGATACCCTGAGGCGTTGAGACGCGGGGTTGTGTTGGATTATACCCTGAGGTGTTGAGACGCGAGGTTGTGTTGAATTGTGCCTTGATGCGTTGAGACGCGGGATTGAAATAGCCAATGTCCTGATGCGTTGAGGCGTCGGACGGAATTTGATATGTGTCGACATAGGCCTGAAATGACATTTGGAAACCTGATGCGTTTACGAGAGTTTACCAATCTAATGGTCTGAGGTGTATTGACGCGGATCGAGCCTGAGGCGTTTTAAACGTGGGCATGATTCTTCAGAAAGTTCGGAATGATGAAACATGTGGCTTGAATTTGTACTATATGCCTGACTCGATTGACAAGTTATGATGCCCCGTTGTGTGATTGATTATCGCTTGCATCATTGTGACATATTTGACTGATGAGTGCCATATGATGTTGTCTATATATGCTTGTTCATGATTGCATTCATCTGGGTGTACGGTCAACCTGACTTAGGGTTAAGACCTATTTTGTTGAGATGTGAATCTCACCCCGTTGCGGGATCCCATTTCCAGATCCTAGACTGTGAGGATGTTGCCGACCAGACTAGGCGACCCGAAGGAGATGACTCCGTATTTTGACGAGTTCCCGGATGGACGGGGAACAGTGTACTTTAGAAAGTGCTCAGTAGTTTGGGTCGATGAGGGTGAAAAGTATTGGAAGCCTCATAGGTTTGAGGCCTGGTTTCGTAGGATAGGCGATGTTACTACTGGATCACTGAAGTCCATTGAGGTACCCCGTAGAGTAATTCCTAGTTGGTGTCATCCCACTCGAGACTATGTAGAGGTTGAGGGATCTGTAGCTGGTTCGAGGAACATTCTCGAGAGGACCCCTACTTTGGAAGGCATAGTTAAAGTGATTAGGATCGATGCTTTAGAGGATGAACTAGAGGAGCAGGTGGAGGACGAGACGATGGAGGACACGGTGGAGGTGCGCTCTGAGACTTTCTCGGATTACAAGCCTACCGAAGATGCCGAGGAGATTGATGACTCTAGCGGTTCGACCTAGGGGCTTTCTCTTTTGCTTGCCCACTTTTGACGACCTTGTCGGTCTGATTCTTTGGGGACTTGTTTTAACTACCTCTTGATTTAGTCCTGTTGCCTAGGCCATTTGTAGCATTGGATGACTTGCGCTTTTGTACAAACTCTTGGAATGTTATGTATACATGTTATGTTCTCGCTATCCAGATCCCATGGATGTTTATACGGAGGATTATATGATATCGCTTCCTCATGCTATCAATCATTTGCATCTCTCGCTATGTGAATCTTGGGACTCGAGAGTACGCTTGCAGCAAGTCGCGCGCTTGTGCTCGGGGTGTGGGGCGTGACATCCCGCCTTTTTTGGCATCAGAGCAAGGTTAGATCGATCCAAGTTGATTGGGGATTGGAGTGATAAGGAGGATTAAGTTGGGACAGGACGGGCAGCGAGACCTTAGAAAACTTGTTAGAATAAGGCACGAGATGCATGACATATGACTTGGTGCACGTGATTGACATTTGGTCGTGACACGATTATGGTGGCTTTTGAGTATTAAGTTCCATGTTTAGCGTTGAAAGTCATTTTTGGATTTTGTCTGTTGAGTAAATGAGTATGGTTAGTTTTGATGAACCGTTGAAGTGGACGGAATGGGGTAATGGCCATGGACTGTTTAGTGAAGTGCCTCTGGAATTAGTTGTGTGGAAGGTCGTTATGTTATGACTATTTCTGTTAAGGCATAGTTTGGTAGCTCTGGACTTGGTTGGATGAACGAGTTACTAACTCCTTGGTGGAATTGTGGTAGTCCAAGCTTAGTGAAAGCAAACAAGAATGAGTAATCCACTTAGAAGACCTGGAAGACCCAGGAAAGGAGCCTCTAGTTCGAGGCCACTTGTGGCGGAAGACCCGAGGATGGATGGAGTGCTGAGAGCACTAGAAAGGATTGGCGACCTCATCGACTAGCAGACCTAGGATAGGGATGCTGCCATAGCTCAAGCGGTGAGAGCCGCGATAGCTGCCGTCAACGCCAATAACGACAATAATGGAGGTAATAGAAACAACGACGATCATGACCAAGGCAATGAGGTAGGAAATGCCTAGGAGGAAGTTGTTGTGGCCAGGCAGATGGGTCAACTGGTCGAAAAATTTATCAAACTAAAGCCAACTAGTTCGATGGGACTGGAGATCTCGAACTAGCATCGAGATGGATCGAGAAACTAGAAAAGGCCTTTGGAGTACTGAGGTGCACAGATGAGGAAAAGGTACTGCTAGCAGTGTACCAACTAAAAGGGACCGCAAATGATTGGTGGACTGCCACCAAGAATGGAGTCTTTTCGGAAGGAACAGCTTGCCCTGAATGCCTTTACCACGACATTCAATGACAAGTACTTCTCTAAGACAGCTCGAGAATGGAAGCAAGTAGAATTCTTACAACTGTGTCAGAATCACCTGATAGTGGACCAGTATGAAGCTGAGTTTTTTTAGATTGTCAAGGTATGCACCCCGATCGGTAGAGGATCCCCTGGAGAAGGCGCGGAGATTTCGGGATGGACTGAGGCCTGAGCTTCGCAGCTAGATGATAGCTCTGAATCTGAGGACTTATAAAGAAATCTATGAACGAGGACAGATGATTGAGAGGGACCTGAAGGAAAGGAATGCCGCATTTGGATCGCGGTTCGGTTCATTCAGAGAAAATCGCCAGGCCGGCAAAAGACCTATGGCTGTTAATAGACGCTTCATCCCTCCAATAAGAAAGAACATAGTGAAGCTGCCGAACCCACTGAACTAGAGTTGCCGCCTCTGTGGCAGAGGGCATGGTAACGAACCTTGTCCGGCAAGGACTGGAGTGTGCTTCAAATGTGGTCAGATGGGCCATTAGATGAGGATTTGCCCGAACCAAGTTCCAGCGAATAGACCCCAAGGGCAACGACCATCAGCAGGATCGTCAATTGCCACTCTACAAAATGATCAGAACTGACCCCCAGCTCAGGGAAGAGTCTATGCTGTAGCACGCAGGGAAGCGAAAGAAGCGCCTGGTGTGGTCACAGGTATGATTTATTTGTGTGACCAAGCTTTTATGCTTTGTTCGATCTTGGCGCATCACACTCATTTGTGGCTGCTCGCTTTGCTGATTTGGTTGATATGGAGTTAAAATCGTTGAGTGTGATTTTCCATGTTGCCACGCCGTTGAAGGATAATGTGTTGGTTTCGTTGGGCTATGCTGATTGTAAAATCGTAATTGGCGATAGTAAAGAGAGTATCGACTTGGCTGTGTTGCCCATGTGTGACTTTGATGTAATCATAGGAATGGATTGGTTGGGTAAACAGAGGGCAGTAGTTGATTGTGGTAGTAGAATAATCCGTTTCTATCCGGAAGGTCGCCCTAGTTTTTAATTTATGGGAAGTCGAGGAGGAACCTCGATTCCTTTAGTTTCATCTCTTGAAGTGACAAAACTGATAACCGAAGGATGTCAGGCTTACTTAGTCGCAGTTATGGACACGATTGCCGAGGAGCCTAAATTAGAAAATATTTCGGTAGTGCGTGAGTTTCCCGACATTTTTCCCCCAGAGTTACTAGGGTTACCACCAAAGCGAGAAATTGAATTTGTGATTGAGTTAGCTCCTAGAACGGAGCCGATCTCAAAGGCACCCTATAAAATGTCCTTATCGAAATTGAAGGAGTTAAAGGTGCAAATGCAATAATTACTGGATAAATGATTTATTCGACCGAGTGCTTCACCGTGGGGAGCGCCGGTGTTGTTTGTCAGGAAAAAGGATAGGACCTTGCGTTTATGCATCGACTATAAACAGTTGAATCAAGTAATTGTAATAATAAGTACCCACTGTCGAGGATTGATGACTTATTTGATCAATTGCAAGGAGCTGCGGTATTTTCAAAAATTGACCTGATGACCGGGTATCATCAGTTGAGAATTAAGAAGGAAAACATACCTAAGACCACTTTTAGGACAAGGTATGGTCATTATAAATTCACTGTGATGCCTTTTGGACTGACTAATGCTCTAGCCGCATTTATGGACTTGATGCATCGGGTGTTCAATGAATTTTTGGATAGATTTGTTATAGTTTTTATTGACGATATCTTGATTTACTCAAAGAGTAACGAAGAACACAAAGAGCATCTGAGGGTTGTTTTGCAGACCTTGAGGGAGCACTCGCTTTACGCTAAGTTTAGCAAATGCGAGTTCTGGCTGAATAAAGTGGCATTTCTTGGCCATGTGGTATTTGGAGAAGGTGTTGCCGTGGATCCTATGAAGATCGAAGCCATTATGAATTGGCCTAGGCCTACTATAGTCACGGAAGTCCGAAGTTTCTTAGGATTGGTGGGGTATTACAGACGATTCGTGGAGAAGTTTTCATCTATAACCATCCCATTAGCATATTGACTAAGAAAGAAACGAAGTTTGAATAGACGGATAAGTGTGAAAGGAGTTTTCAAGAGCTCAAGCATTGGTTAACGACAACACCGGTATTGAAGATTTTATTAGGACCTGGAGGCTACGAAATATATAGCGATGCTTCGCTAAAGGGACTAGGCTGTGTGCAAATGCAACATGGAAGAGTGGTTGCCTACGCGTCCCGATAGTTGAGACCGCACGAGATGAATTATCCGACTCATGATTTGAAATTGGCAGCGATCATCTTTGCTCTGAAGATCTGGAGGCATTATTTGTGTGGCGAGAAATTTCAGATTTATACGGACCACCGGAGCCTGAAGTATCTATTTTCCCAAAAGGAACTGAACATGAGGCAACGTCGATGGATGAGCTGCTTAAAGATTATGATTGCGACATATTATGTCATCCTGGGAAAGCGAACTGAGTCGTGGATGCGCTCAACCGAAAATCGAGTATCGCCTGTCTACTGATAAAAGGGTGGCCGTTATTTGAAAATTTGAGGGATTCTGAATTCAGATAAGAGGTCTGTCAGCTATTCGGTTTGGTAGCCACATTGAGAATAGAACTCGAGATCCAAGAAAGTATAAAAAACTTGGAACATACAGACCCGAAAATTCAGAAGATCCACGAAATGGATGCGGCAAAAAGGAAGCTAGAGTTCCAAGTGTTAGAGGATGGAATTTTGAAATTTCGAGGGCGCCTATGCGTACTAAAGGAAGAAGAGCTCAGAGAAAAGATTCTATTGGAGGCTCACAGAAGCAATTATAGTATCTACCAAGGTAGCATGAAAATGTACCAGAACTTACGTCGGCACTACTAGTGGATGGGATGAAGGTGGATGTAGCCAAATATGTGGCAAAGCACTTAACGTGCCAGTAGGTAAAGACACAACACTATAAGCCCGGTGCATCGTTACAACCATTAGAGAATCCTAAATGGAAATGGGAGCACGTAACGATAGATTTTGTAATGGGACTACCAAGGAGCCAAAGAGGCTACGATTCTATTTGGGTAGTCGTGGACAGGTTGACCAAATCTGCACACTTCATTCCTGTGCGAAAGGATTTCGCGATGGACAAATATGCCGAATTGTATATGCGGTAGATAGTGAGGCTACATGGAGTACCCGTGACGATCACATCGGACAGAGATCCCAGTTCACAGTGAACTTCTGGAAGAGTCTTCAAGATGCCATGGGAATTCGACTACAATTTAGTACAGCATACCATCCACAGACGGACGAACAATCGAAGAGGACAATTCAGACGCTCGAGGATATGTTACGAGCGTGTGTTATAGACTTCAAAGGTGGATGGGAGGATCAGCTGCATTTGGTGGAGTTCGCCTATAATAATAGTTATCAGTAGAGTATTCGAATGGAACCTTTTGAAGCGTTTTACAGAAGAGCTTGCAGGATCTCGATTTGCTGAGACAAAGGAGAAAGAAGTATTACAGGCCCAGAGTTGGTAGAGCAATCGGTGGAAGTGGTAAAGATAATCCGAGATAGGCTAAAGATAGCACAGAGTCGTCAGAAAAGTTATGTGGATAAACGACGCAAACCTCTAGAGTTTTAAGTTGGCGACCATGTCTTTCTTAAAGTTTCACCAATGAGAGGATTATCTCGATTTGGAAATAAAGGGAAACTAAGTCCAAGATACGTAGGGCCTTTTGAGATTTTGGAACGGATTGGAACCTTACCCTACAGGCTTGCCTTACCGCCTAACTTATTCCAAGTACACAACGTTTTCCATATGTCAATGCTACGGAAGTACGAACTGGACCCAATGCATGTATTGGATTACGAAACCATCGAAGTGGATGACAGGGTATCCTACGTAGAAAAGCCAGTTAGGATCAAAGATTGAAAGGAGCAGATTCTAAGAAATAAGACGATTCCATTGGTCAAAGTTGTTTGGGAGCACCATGAAATCGAAGGTGCTACGTGGGAAAGCGAGGAAACGATGAGGTGTCAATACCCCAATTTTTTTGAGTAACTGGTTTATTGTAAATTTTGAGGACGAAATTTTTGTAAGGGGGAATAGTTGTGACATTTTGATTTTTCCTGTCATTTTGAGACTTATTAATGAGAATATATCTAACGATGTCTTTCAGTCGTATCTCGCTCGGATCTGATCAATCTCGAGTTAACTAATCAAAAAGGGAAAGGCTAATGCGATACAAGGTACGTAGACCAAGAGAACTTAAATAAAAAATGACACTTTGACCATAAGGATTGTCAAGGGGACATTTAGAGCCATAAAAGGGCGATCTAAGAACGATTAAGGAATGCATTGCTAGCGTTATACGATTGGAGCGCGGGTGATGCCGCTTAATCAATGTATAATTTGTAAATTTTCCTAAATCGAACAATGACGATCGAGACGTTGGAACTAGTAATAGACCATCGTAATTACATGACAACCAAAGTCGCCATGAATTGATGAGCCCTAAGTGTGATATGAATCACAGAGTCGATACGCGTAAGTCTGCAAAAACCGCCCGTCAGTTCGGGATAGGCTGAAATTACATCTGACAGAAAAATGATTCAGAGACGAGTCTCGAAATTAGAAAATGGAGAATCAAGGATTCCAACATTATAATTGAATTGGACGTTGCCTCATCGAAGAAGATTTGAATTAGAAAAATGACGTTCCGAACGTCGAGGGTAAAATTACCATTTTGTCCCTCAAGTCTTGGCCTTGCTTTAATAAATGGAGAAGGGCAATTTGGTCATTGACACTCCCTCTAGGCTGCCAAAAATTTGATGATATACCAGCCATTGGATGAAGACTTGATTGACATGAAGACAAGTGTCAAAGGATTAGGCTTTGGCATTTATTAAATCACTTTTGACCTACCATTCTATCAAGTTGACCAAGCCATATGGTGTATACACCTCTCTCTCTCACTCCCTCAGCCAAACACCATCTCCATCTGCCATCTTCTTCTTGTTTTCTTCTTCTTCTTCCTCACTTCTCTCGCCCGAAGACTCCACCGCTCGACCAGCCCCACTCGCTGACTTCGCCACTTCCGACCGCCACTTCTGGCCCCCACCTGAGCTTGAGCCAACCACCAGTGTCTTCTTCATCCTCTTGCTAACCACCTCCAAGTGGTAGCTCGGCATTTAACCCACTGAGGGGCTCCGGCCAGCCACTTTCCCAAGAGTCGACGAAAACCGTTGCAGCTAGAGGTAAGCTGCTGTTTGGACTATGTAGTACCTCTAATCGTTTGAATCTTTCAACCAAATTTTATGGACATCTAGGGTACGTGTATACTGGGTTGTTTTAGAAATTTGAGCAGATTTTGATGAAGTCTTGATCCTAAATGGGTGTTGTGTTTGAAGGGTAAAAACTGACCGGTTGAGGACTTGGGAAGACCGGCGCCGTTCGTGGATCATTTGACGTCACCTTGAGCTCAAATTTTCGGTGATGCTTCCCAACTTGTAGAACTAGTTGTTACAAAGTAGATTAGTGGATGAATTGAAGATTTAGGATAGTTTAAAGGCTGATCAAGGGAGGTATGCACAGAACCGAAAATGCCCTGTTTCGGTTCTGTGCAAATCGAATTATTGGGAGTTGATAGGAGTTGAAATTGAGCTCGAAATTCATCATAGAGACATGCTAGGATGTCGATGAATATGTCGTTGAGGTTTATGCTTCATGGATTGTTGAGTTGAGCAAGAAAAATTGATGAATTGGATTGATTTCCAATAGGTGCGAGGCTGCCCTGTTTCGGGATTGTTGGACCGAGTGATTGAAGTACTTGGAAGGAGATTTTTGTTGAATTTTGTACAAGGTAAGAAGCTCCTAAACCTTGGCTAGGGGGATTGGACTCGACTGGGTGATTTGAGTGCGGATTGAGTTAGTTTTCGTTAGTCATGGCATAGTTGTCCAATGTTGGTCATGGTGGATGGATGATTGCTTGAATGCTTGCTTAATACATATGTCATGAACTTATTGGCATGCATGCCATAGACATCTAGCTCGATGCGTTAGTTTGTGCTTGATCATGATGTTTGTTTTGAAATGATACCTGGTATGCATGAAGAATTGTGATACCCTGAGGCGTTGAGACGCGGGGTTGAAATTGCCAATGTCCTGATGCGTTGAGACACGGGATAGAATTTGATATGTGTCGACACTGGCCTGGAATGGCATTTAGAAACCTCCTCATGCGTTTAGGTGGGTTTACCAATCTGATGGTCTAAGGCGTATTGACGCGGACCGAGCTTGAGGCGCTTTAAACGCGGGCATGATTCTTGAGAAAGTTCAGAATGATGAAACGTATGGCTTGAATTTGTACTATATGCCTGACTCAATTGACAAGTTATGATGCCCCGTTGTGTGATTGGTTATCGCTTGCATCATTGTGACATATTTGACTGATGAGTGCCATATGATGTTGTCTGTGTATGCTTGTTCATGATTGCATTCATCTAGGTGTATGGTCAACCTAACTTAGGGTTAGGACTTATCTTACTGAGATGTGAATCTCACCCCGTTGCGGGACCTCATTTCCAAATCCTAAACTGTGAGTATGTTGCTGACTAGACTAGGCGACTCGAAGGAGATGACTGCGTATTTTGACGAGTTCTCGGATGGACGGGGAACAGTGCACGTTAGAAAGTGTACAGTAGTTTGGATCGATGAGGGTGAAAAGGATTGGAAGCCTTATAGGTGTGAGGCCTGGTTTTGTAGGGTAGGCGATGTTACTACTGGACCACTGAAGTCCACTGAGGTACCCTGTAGAGTAATTCCTAGTTAGTGTAATCCCATTTGAGACTCTGTGGAGGTCGAGGGATCTGCAGCTGGTTCGAAGAACATTTTCGAGAGGACCCATACTTTGGAAGGCATAGTTGAAGTGATTAGGATCGATGCTTTAGAGGATGAGCTAGAGGAGAGGTGGAGGATGAGACGATGGAGGACACGGTGGAGGTGCGCTCTGAGACTTTCTCGGATTACGAGCCTACCGAAGATGCCGAGGAGATTGACGACTCTAGCGGTTCGACTTAGGGGTTTTCTTTTTTGCTTGCCCACTTTTGACGACCTTATCGGTCTGATTCTTTTGGGGACTTGTTTTAGCTACCTCTTAATTTAGTCCCGTTGCCCAGGCCATTTGCAAGATTGGATCACCTGCGCTTTTGTACGAACTCTTGGAATGTTGTGTATACATGTTATGTTCTCACTATCCAGATTTTCATGGATGTTTGTATGGAGGAGTATATATATCGCTTCCGCAAGCTATCGATTATTTGCATCTCTCGCTACGTGAATCCTAGGACTCGAGAGTACGATTGTAGCGAGTCGCTCGCCCTTGCCTGAGGTGCGGGGCATGACAATGACTATGCCTTCTGGTTTTACCGAGACGGAAGAAGCTTTGATGTCCCGTGGGATGCAATCGTCGAGCACGATTCGTAGAACGTCCACCCCCTAATGATGAGGTGTTTGACCCTGAGAGCGGACCCGATGATGACCAGCCGGAGCTAGAGTCCTAGAACCTCGTGGAGGATGGCGAGGTCATGCAGTCTTTCAACACTAAGGACGATCCCATGCAGACTTCTAAGACCGAGTCTAAGCCGGAGGAGAACATCGAGGACGAGCCGAAGGCCCCGGAGGAGTCTGACCTGAAGGAGCTGCTCAAGTTAGAGCCAAAGGCGCAGTCAGACCCCGACTCCGAGTAAATGGAGGCATGGTCCGATGATAGTGAGGCCAATGCTTAGGGATTGACGTGGCACCCTTTTTTTTTATTTCCTCTTAGGATAAGGGAGTCGTATCCTAGGTAGTTGCCCTCTTTTGATTTATGTGGTTGTCCTTTCCCTCGATCCAACTAATAGTTTCTATATTTCGATATTATTGTAAGACTAGCCTTGTGTTATATATATGTATTGTGTTTTTACCGATCCTGAGTCATCTTGTATGTATGATTGTACGTAGTTTTGTTTTCTGCTTCCACATGTGCATGTCATGACGCGCTTAAGTTCATGAGCCGTGGATACTGGGAAACACTTGTAGAAGAAGACGGTTTTGAAGGGATGCTAGCACGCTCGTAAGGACACTGGGCATGACAAACCACCAATTCTAGAACTCAAACCTTTGCCATCTCATCTTGAATATGCTTTTCTTAATGGAGTTCTCTTTCAGTAATTATTTCTTCTTCTTTGATAGGTATGATGGAGAAGAAGCTACTCCGAGTTTTAAGAGAACATAAAAGAGCAATAGGATAGACCATTGTAGATATTAAAGGATTAAGCCCCTCGATATGCATGCATAAAATATTGATGGATGAGCAATTCAAATCGGTCATCCAACCTGAAAAGAGGCTCAATCCGAAAATGCAGGAGGTAGTGAAGGCCGAGGTAATTATGCGACTTGATATAGGGATCATTTATACTATCTCTGACAATGCTTGGGTAAGTCCTGTTTTCGAAAAAAGGAGGTAGACTGTTCAATCTAATCGTGACAATGAATTGATTCCTACTAAATGATGTGTATGCATGGATTATAGAAAATTGAATGATGCCACCCATTAAGATCAATTTCTTTTGCCTTTTATTGATCAAATGTTGGAGAGACTCATTGGGCATGAGTTTTATTATTTCTTAGATGGATATTCTGGTTATAATAAAATTTCTATTGCACCCGAAGATCAAGAAAAAATCACTTTTACTTGTTCCTATGGTACTTTTGCCTACAAGAGGATTAGGGATGAACATGGTTCCAGGGTAGAACTTGAAACCTGTAGAACTGGATCGGTGGGAACCTATTAGTTTCAGGTTCCAAGGTATAAATGGTAGATTTCAGGTTCCAAAATTTAGGGAACCTGCTTTGACGGATATTTTCTAGGTTTTAGGTAGGTGGAACTTGGAATCGAAACCTGAAAACTGAAGCAAGCTTTTATATTTTTTCTTATTATATGTCTTCACATCATTCTAAAGTATTTCATAAGGACGATGATGAGTATTTAATTTGGAACTACTTCGTCATTGAGTCTTTTACTTTGTTATTATTTCATATTTTTCGTGTGTCTAAATATGAGTTGTGGTTAGTAGATTTTTAGTAGTAGATGGTGGTTATTAGATGTAATTAGTCATATTGATCGTTCAACCAAGAATATATATGAAACTTGAGTGGAATCTGGAACCGGCTTTGTAACCTGAGACATGGTAGGATTTAGGTTCTAAGGTATGCAGGGTAGGTTCTAGGTTCCCAAAAATGAGGAATCTGTATAGACGGGTCGGTTCTAGGTTCCAGATGGAACCTGGAACCGCACACTCCTAAAGAGGATGCCTTTTGGCGTTTGTAATGCGTTTGCTACTTTTTAAACATGCATGATGGCTATTTTTTCTGACATGATCGAAAAATGTATTGAGATATTTATGGATGAATTTTCTATTTTTGGCTCATCTTTTGATTCATGCTTGAATAATTTAGCTTTAGTGTTACAAAGGTGTGAGAAAACTAATCTTGTCTTGAATTAGGTGAAGTGACACTTTGTGGTGCAGAAAGGGATTGTGTTGGGCCATAAGATCTCTGTGAAAGGAATTGAGGTGGACCGAGCAAAGATTGAATTTATTTCAAAATTGCTGCTTCCTATCTCTATGAAACTTGTTCGAGGATTTTTGGGACATGCATGATTTTATAGACGTTTCATTAAAAGATTTTGCTAAGATTGCTAAAAACCTTTGTAAATTATTGGAAAAAGATGTCGAATTTGACTTCGCTAATGATTGTTTATAGGCATTCAACACATTGAAGGAGACATAGTTCCGGCCCCTATCATAACTATGCTTAACTGGGATTTGCCTTTTGACTTTATGTGTGACGCTAATGACTTATCTTGTGAAGCTGTACTTGGACAATGAAAGGTTAGAATTTTTTGAACCATATACTATGCAAGTTGTGCCCTATCTGGAGCTTAATTGAATTATACCACAACTGAAAAGGAGTTTTTAGTCGTAGTGTTTGCTTTTGATAAATTCCGTTATTATTTGATTGGTTCCAAAGTCATTGCTTACACTAACCACTTTGCTCTTAAGTACTTGCTTGAAAAGGAAGATTTGACCTCGGTTGATTATGTGGATCTTGCTGCGGCAAGAGTTTGACTTAAAAATCAAAGACAAGAAAAGAATAGAAAATTTATGGCTGACCATCTCTCTAGATTGCCGAATGTCCCTATAGAAGAAAGACCAATCATGGATGAATTTTCTGATGAGGCACTTTTCTTTGACAAAATCGGAACTCCCTAGTATGCTGATTATGTTAATTTCTTGGTAAGTAAAGTTATTCCTCCTGAATTAACTTATCAATAAAGAGATAAATTCTTTTCTGATGTTAAACATTATCTTTGGGAGTATTCTTTCTTGTTTAAGGTATATGCTAATCGAGTTATTGGAGATATATTCCCAATGAAGAAGTATCTAACATTCTTTTTTATTGTCACGATGGATAGGGAGGTCACTTTGGTGCCACAAAGACTGCAGCTAATGTTTTATAGTCTAGTTTTTATTGGCCTACACTATTTAGAGATGCATATTCTTATGTTGCTTCAAATGATATGTGTCAAAGAATTGGTAATATATTTATGAGACATGAAATGTCTTTAAACAATATCTTAATATGTGAATTGTTCGATGTTTGAGGTCTTCATGGGACCCTTTCCACCTTCATACGATAATACTTATGACTTGGTTGCTGTCAAATATGTTTCTAAATGAGTTGAAGTCGTAACTTTGCCTTCCAATGATGCTAGAGTAGTGATTACATTTTTGAAAAAGAATATCTTCACCAAGTTTGGTACGTTTAGGGCAACTATAAGTGATCAGGGCACACACTTTTTGAATAAGCCAGTTGAACCACTTTTGCATAAATATGGTGTGACATATAAATTAGTTGCTGCTTATCACCCTCAAACTAGTGGTTAGGCTGAAATTTCAAATCGGGAGATAAAACAAATATTGGAAAAGATGGCGAATCATAATAGGAAGAATTAAGCAATTAAACTTGATGTGTTGAGTGTTAGGTGTGGAGCTCTGCTTCTCAAGGGAGATCACTAACCTATAACCTCTAAGCAGTTCACTAGTGGATCCAGTCGATTGAGTGATAGTCGAAGAAGTGTACGTAAGCTTAACCAAAGCCAAACCACCATAAACCCTATGTGCAGTCTTCTCTATCTCTTACTCTGATCTTGTTTTATATCTTGTGATAGTTGAACTGAACAGTTAGAGCCCACGGTAATGAGTTTTGTTTTCTTTATTTGAGATCTGAGCTTAACATTTGTGCTATTCGAATTTCGCATTAAATCTTGAAAATTGCATAATAATCACCTATTCACCTCCCTCTAAGTGATAACACTAGCCACAACGTCATGTAGCTACCATTGCCTTGCGTTCGCCTATGTAAAAAAGTTGGAAGAGTTTGGCTGCAAACTACAAAACAAACTGTTCTTGCTAGGCAACCTGAGCATTCTAAATTTTGGCATTTTAGTTTTATGTTTTTTTTATTCACAAAAATAATTGATTCCTCCTGATAATAATTTTCCCTAATTTCTTGATTTATTTTTGTAGGGACTTTTCTCCAAGCTTTCTACACCAACTATCCCTATGGCATGCGTTCACATCATATTCTAGGAGAATTTCTCTATTCTTATTATTTTTTTCTTTTCTTTTTAGGACAGAGGACCCTACTGCATTTTATTTTGAGGATGGAAGCTAAAATTTTTGCTGAAAATGTTTTGTGAAATCTTTGTTTAATCTGAAATTTGGATGTAGTTTTAGAAGAAAAAAATTTCAAAATCGGGAATGATGTAAATTAGTCTTGATCTTGAACATGTAGTCCATATTTGGCGCACTAGTTCTCATTTTTGAGTCATATATACCTCGAGAAGATTTATGTGATATATGTTATTCTCTTAGAACTCAACCATATCTCAGAATTTGTCTGATTTTCTTTCGAAGCAAGATTCTAGGCTAAGCTCAATTAAGAAAATGATTTAGGCATTCGTTGGACTGTTTAAGACTTTGGAGCCAACCTTGTTTATTTATCCTTAGTCATCCCCGTTGAGCCTAATATTGCCTATTTTCTTTGGATACCTTTATAATGTAATCCGAGCTTATTAACATCAGATTTCCCTTTACCCCATGGCCACGTTTAATTCTTCGAGATTTCATGAACTATGAATTCTTGATATATTTGGAAACAATGGAAAAAACAGAAAAGGAAGAGGAAAATGTGCAAAAAAAGAAATATTTTGTGTATTGCTTCTTTGGTACAGCTTATACAAATTCATATATCCAACTTTTAACTTGAGTAAGCCTTTTGGATATTCATTGAGCTGGAAATTGCACTATATAAGAAGAGACCTAGGGATAAACCTCGTCGTAAAACATGGAACAAGAAGCAATGGAAACAAATAAATTGAAAAAAAAAGAAAACAAGAAAAGAAAAAAAAAAGGTATTGAAAATTGTTGAATCCAGAGAATCAATTGAGCCATGGAATTAATGTGTCTATATGGTAAGTTGAGCTTAAATATATCTTTATCAAACCTTAGCCAAGCCACATTATAAGCTTATTAGGACCTATTGATTCTTGGCTGAGTTTATGGTCTACATTAGTGGATAGAAGAATGAACGACAAACTTATGAGATTTGGTCACGTAGATGTTGATCCCTGATTTTTAATCAAGTCCTTTTCAATTTTATTAGAAAAAATTCATAAAAAAATCCACAATTTTACTAGGTGATGATTTTATTGAAAAAATCAAAGCCGTAGTCTTTATTTCAGGGTCTCTCTACCAGGCCCCTCCGGGTGGTATTCACCTTTGTCATATGCCTGCTTTGACCAAGTAAAGACTACTGACCTTAATCGTTCACGGGATTTGATACATTACTAAATAGATTCTGAATAAAGGCTTCCTCTTCCCCTTATTCTTTAAACCAGTCCGACTCTTCCAATTTGTAGAGAGTAGTCCTATGCTACGAAAAGGAAAACAGACAAAAAGTAGGCCTTTGTTGACTAATAACTTTAGTGATCTTGACCAAGCCTAAGGAACCATTTTTGAACAAAAAATAATTTTTTATATTTTTTTGCATTTTTAATATTTTTAGAAAATACGAAAATACTTGAAAAATCGAAAAAATAGTATTTGAGGTCGCAAAAATACAGAAAAATAACCTATATTTTTCTTTTAATTCCGTTTTTGTTTTGACCTCATAAAAAGCCAAAATTTAAGTTCAATTTTAGGTGTCCCTTTGTAACATATAGGGTTAAATTTGTCAAAAAAGTATGTTTTGAGTCTTTTAATTTGCATTTTTTGGGCATTTTAAGAGTCTTGACATTCACACTTTAGTGATCTTGCTCAAGCCTAATGAAATATTTTTGAACAAAAAATAAATTTCTATATTTTGTTGCATTTTTAGTATTTTTAGAAATAAAAAAATACTTGAAAATAAAAAAAATAGTATTTGAGGTCACAATAATACAGAATAATATTCTATATTTTCCTTTTAATTCCATTTTTGCTTGACCTCATAAAAAGTCAAAATTTAAATTCAATGTTAGGTGTCTCTTTGCAGCAGATAGGGTTGAATTTGTCAAAAAAATATGTTTTGTGTCTTTTAATTTGTATTTTTGGCATTTTAAGAATAATTACTTTCAATTCAATTGTCTTACATTGCAATTAGCCCAATTGTTTGCTTAAATTGCTCAATTACATGATTTGGGTAAAATTACACATTTTATTGTTATTGGTCCTTGAAATAGGTAAAATTAAAATTCGTTTTAAATCAATGATTTTCATGGCAAGTTGAAGCCACTACCCAATGTTTTTCACCCTTCTAAATCAATTGGTTGGAGGGGGGGGGGGGGGGTTTGATCTAATTTGGCTAATTAGGGCTTGAAATTGAAGAAAGTTCAAATCGGATCTTTGGACAAAATTGAGGTTTTTGATCAATTCATGTTAGAATTTTTCAAAAATAAAATTTTCAGATATTTGAACTCCCTAAATTCAATTTCGATTTTTAATTGCATTGATTTCCCATAGAATTAGGGTAATTTTGAAATTAAAGTCGATCGGGTCCGCGGGTTGAATCGGATCTAGCCCGCAAACCTGATTCGATCAAATTGTAAATTTTTGCACCAATTTACAATTTTGCAGGTGAACTTTGATCGAGAAATTGACCATCCAATCGACCATGATTGATGGAATTGATCAAGGGGTTTTGATCCCTAAGGTGCCCTCCGTCGATTGGGACCGATCCGACGACTTGGGTCCACTGGAACCGCGCTAACGAAGGTCAAATGTCCATCGGCCGTTTTGACCCGAATGTAGCACCAAATGTAGATGGATTTCAAGCGAAAGTCACCGGATGACCAGAATTGATGACCAATTCATCTTGGACATTCACCGGTGTTCAGTGACCGTTTTGCATGTGACTGCACGAGCGAATGGTCACCGCCTCACATCTCCCGCTTGGCCAAATTTCGAAAAGGGGATTTTACTAAAAACTTATGCGTTTTTTTGGAGAGGGGGGCTCATCTGTTCTTGGAGAGTAATAGAAGATAGAGAGAGAGCTCGCTCTCCAACCTCCATTATCGAGAGCTAAAGCTCGAATCCTTGCGGCTCTGGTTAGGACTTTTTAGAATAAACCGAAGTCAAGGATTATTACCAGGAGTTCGCCGGAGTGCGTAGAAAGCGATTGCGACCGACGGCGCTGCTTGAAACCCCAAAAAATTGTAAGACTCGTCTTCGAACTCAAACTCGGCCTCTAATGGCAACTTGAGTTAGAGTCATTCATTTGCCGCGCTATTTGTTGCAATCTGTTTGCCTTGCATCTCCAAGCATTTTCCTTTTTGATCACATGTTATTTCATCATTGAAATTATCGAGTCGACCCTCACCTCTCTCAAACCTATCGCGAGCTCGATTGCTCGTTGTAGATCAAATCGAAGGTCCACGATGGCCAGGTAAGCCTCCTTGAACTCCTGTGATGCTTCCTGATAGATATATTAGGTTAGATTACGCTAAAAATGGCTAGGAGGGATCCTCGCCGGAGAGTAGCTTCGATTGAAGAAGGTGACCTAGTCTAGCTTGATTTTGCTGTGTTAGAGACCGAAATATGCAATAGTTGAAGTCATGGCGAGTCAAATGCCGTTGGTTTCATTGAGATCAAAGGTCTGTAGGTGAAGCTACACCCCTCGACTATGGCCCTCGGACGAGGCTCCGGTTATTGAGCGCGAGCGCCGGCGCCGGTTGTCTTCTCCGGCAACGTTGATCTCAGTCAATGTTGACGTGGAGCTGATGTGGCGCCACATGGCAAGACATGTGGCATGCCACGTCAACAAGGCCGTTAAGAGGGAATATTTCTGTTAGAGTATTCGACGGTCTAGGTTGAGCTATATGTTGGTCCGGTGACCGTCGGATAAAAAATAGAAAATTTTTGAATATCAATTTAATAAAAAATGAATTTTCGAAAACAAAAGAATAATACAGAGAAGTCGACGTCGTTTTGGTTAAAGGTTGAGTGCGGATAAGGCCGGCTGTTCATGGGCCGACCTTGTGCTTAATTTCAATTAAGCCTCGGTCTGTAGAGGTGATAGGGCCGATTGCCTTTTAGGCCCGTAAGCCCACGTGAACTGGTGGGTTAGGCGCAAATCGGGCCGGGTCCACAGACCCAATCCGATTCTTTTTTTAAATGAAAATGAATTTTTTGAAATAAAAAAATAAAAAAAATGAGGAAAATTCTAAATAATATAAAATCCTAGAAAATCCAAATAATGTAGGAAAATTCGTAGAAATTCCTAGTAATTCCAGAAATTCCCAAAAATTGAGGAACAACCAAAGATAATTGGTCGTTCGCATTTTTGGAATTTCTAACCATTCCTATCCTGATTTGATGATTATACCATTTAGAGGTTAATTGTTCCTGCTTATAACTGAGATCACTTGAAAATTCCTATATTAGGATAGGGCCAATTAGGTGGCCAATATTTATGTTAAGGGAGTCTCCACTTTTCCTGAAATGATGATTCTATCCCTCGAAGGATAAATTGTTTTTCTCATTTCAATAACTTGTGGAAATCACTCAAAATTAGGTAATGGGTCAAGTAGGTGGCCAAATCTTATGTCTGGGATTTCCACACTTCATTTCTTGTTCTAGAAAAATGACGATTTTACCCTCAGAGGGTAAATCGCCTTTTAAAATTCTAATCATCGAAAAATAGGAAATGAATTAATTTGATAATCAATCCTATTTTTGACCTTGTTTTTACTCCAAAATTCTCCTGAAATGACAATTTTGCCATTTTTGGGCAAATTATCTCAAATTTCTTCAAAATTACGATTCTGCCCCCCATGGGTGAAGCACGTCTAAATCACTCCTAAACAGTGATTGACACTTCTCTAGGCCAAGAGGGCCTCTCTAGGGATGCCATGTTATATTCATGTGATTTATCCACATCTTGTATCCTTGATTTGCATACCTCCATTGTGAGTGTTATGATAGTCACTCTTATCTGCATGAACTCGTGATTTAAAGTTTGTACCCCACTCATCTGCATGAAATCTTAGGGTTAGATAATTTAGTCAACTTAGGTACTGTAAGGCACCAACTCTGGTTGTTGGCGTAACTAAGTCTCCGATTCCATTTCTCTAATTCTCGCAGAATCGAATTGAAACTCCCAACTATTCAATAGGATTTCCAATCATATCCTCCACGAAAAGATTGATGGCAGCTCCTTTGCAAGTGCACACATCACATGTCACTAGACCACACTGAAAGTGGAGCACTTATACCTCTGTTGCGACTTGATGACGGGCCTTGGGAGAGGCCCGCGTTTGATCAGATGAGATAGCCCATTAACCCTTGATACTCTACCGGAAGAGAATAAAATGATTGCGATAGACTGGTGACTCTACTGGGGATACCAATTCCAAACCAGAATATCTAGTTATGGATTTTATAGGACTTGAGCCGATTAAAAGGCTGATTAGTTTATCTAACCCCATTTTCTGCAGATGCTCTCGAAGGTGAGGTACATACCCTAATCATTGTGTTAAATATTTTTACAAATTGAAGAAATAAGAGGTGGAATGTTTGCTGACATCTTTCCTGTAGGTTGGAGTTAGGATTGTATGTTTATTTTATGCACATATTAAAGTGTAGTTTGATATAAATCGTTGTGCATGACCTTGCATTTTGATGACCACGACGCATCTCACACACTGGTGGTCAAACCCCCACTGTAACCACCTTTTAGGTTACCTTAGATAGGGGAAGGGTGTGAAAGGATTTCGTGTTTAATGGCACTTGAGACTTTCAAATCCATTCTCGCTCATAATTCAAGGTGATCTCTAGTCCTCATGAGTGGGTATTGCTGGAGAGGAATCTACCATATTTGGATTTGGGAGCCTGAGCCATAGGTTCCTCTCTCGATTATTCGATTTTTAGAGTATATCCTTACTTGTCTCATGTGGGTGTCCATGAATGGTTGGTATACCTAAAACCGTTCATAGTTACAAGGGAAGTTAGACATTCCCCTTATTTTGGATTGGTCTTGATGTATTTCTTTACACCTTCTTATTATAGTCTTCTCATGTATTGCATATCGTTTGCATTTACATGCATGACATTCATCCTGAAATCATCCAAGTCACTGATTGAAATAATGACGATAGATATAAGATGTCGCTTTTTCCTAAGTGTTCATCAGAGTTAGTGACTTTCGAATGCTTGAGAAAGTTGACTCGTCCCGAGCCGAACACAAGGTTGCATTTCACAAGATTTGTACACGGTCGAGAATTGACTGGACACAAGCTGAGATATGCTGAGGATTATCAGACTTGCTATTACGTTGACAACATCATATTTAAGCGACAATTCGATGAAATGTTTAAGGATTACATGGTAGCTCTTTAGCAGAAAGGGAAGTGTCTTGCTATCAAGATGAATCCGAGACGTATGATCCTTAAAACGACCAAGCCCAAGGAAATTGAGAGATCCCCTGAAGTAATCATAACCCCGGACGAGAGAATGGCCAGAGGAGCTGAGCCATCTCGAACAACCCACCGAGGACTAAATTCCTAGAAGAGGTCCGCACGAAGAACCCTTCAAGGAAAAAGACTCTAAAGCAGAGTCAATTAGGAAGGAAATCCTAATCACCGAGCCATAGCCTGAAGAGAAGTAAGATGAGGATGCCATTGAGGAGAAGCCTCCAGTTGACTACTCTTTCGAAGAGAATTAGACCTTGGAAATATTGAGAGTTAGGTCATCTAGATCCCACATTCCATTGGTCTTTTATGGCTTTCTTATTTGAGAATAAAAGTGTTAGATATCTCTCTTTGAGATTTTCACTTGTCAGTTCATCTCTCTCTTAATAGATCCTCATGCAATAGGAATCTATTTCATCACATTTTCTTTCAATTGTTTAATTTGATGTTTTGATCAATGAAATATGACGTTGTTATTTACTTCAATCACTAGGATGATCCCGATCAATTGCATACTTGCTTACTTGAAATTTAAATTAGACCTTGAATTGGATCCTTTAGACCCAAAAGAGAGTCTAATTTTCATTTCATTAATTGAAATATGTAATTGAATCGGTTCATGCATATTTCATGACATTTGCATTCTCACATCTTAGAGTAATCTATAGCGATTGATTTTACATACTCACTTATATATTTTAAACTTGATGGGGAAGGACGATATCCAAGTGTTCAAAGTTCCTCAAACTAATCTCCTAGCCTATTGAGACAACATGGGCAAGGCCAATCAGACGTATGCCAGATCGCGATTGGGTTATCGGCTCGATTTATTGAAGATTGAATGCCCACCTGCTTTCATACAAGCCATAGCACTTTAATGGAATTTAACCACTGCTACATTTTGCATGGAAGGATTACAGATCACTCATACACTGGAAGAGTATAGTGTCGCTATTAGAGTCGAGTTCAATCATCTCTTAGTTCAACCTCCGATAGGATTTGAACCCCTTAGCCAACTTGCTGAGTTTCTTGATACAAGTTTCGCTGAAATAACAGTAGATGCCAAGAGCAACTCTGGGCGGGTCTCCCTCTCCTTTCTTTTAGATAGGTTTCCTAACCTTCTTGCTAGCAATGCAACCAAGTCAGGTAGAGCCTTTGTTTAAACATTCTTTAGCTTTGTGCTATTTCCCATTTCATTCGTTACCTTTGACTTGTCATTGCCATAGTGGTTAAATAAGTTTGCTACGGGTGTGATTACTCGAACCTTATTCTTGAAACCTTCCTTTCCCTGAACCGTTTTCGAGTAAAAAATAAAGGAATCTTTAGAGCCTTTAGTAGTCTCATATACTCATGGTTTGCTTCTCACGTCAAGCAGTTCCATATTCACATGGGTTTCACTGAGATTAGCTTAGATATCCACCCCCTTAGAACTTTTGTTCAAGTCCAGACGCGAATCTCAAAGTTTAATCATAATGAGTGAAAAGGATTCCTTAAAACCCTAAAGCCGGAACAATTCCAATGATGGCTTAGATTCCTAACACTTCACAAAGTCAGGCTTACATGTAAGGACGAAAATCCAGTTTCGTTTCTTGGATTTACCGGAGCTATTGCATATTACCCAAAAAGGATTATCCGATAGTTCAGGGCACTAAAGGAAATTCCTTCACTTTCGATATGCCAAAAGAAATCCTCAGAGGGAAGAAGAAGAAGCAGTTTGAAGCAAAAGTGGAATTCATTGTAGACTCCTTAAAGAGATCTTAGATTGAGGACATAGAGTGGTCAGATGACATGACTATGGAAATGAACATCCATAGAACTTTCACTGATTACATCCGACATTTTGATATGGCTAGATGTAGCTTCATGAAGCCTTGCATTCCACAGTACATCGTGTCATACGTACCTGGAGTGGAGCCTTACGTGCCTGAAGATATAGGATTGCCATTATACGATGGAGATAGGGAGTCCAAGACTGAGGAACTTGACTGCTACGGGGACATTGAGGGCACTTTCGGCCTCAAACGCCCTAGACTTGGATATGATGGCTCTATCAAGTTTAGGATATATAAACATTATAGTGTTTTGACACTTGAATACTTATTTGTAATAAACGTTGATTTTTACGTATATGCATATAGATGCATGTTTAACTATGCATAAAAATAAGCGTCGTGGGTTACGCTTCTTTTAATTACATGTATTATCTCGAAGAATTATTGAAAGAATTACACATATGAGGCTAAGGCTCATACGGTTTTTCTTATTAATCAGCAGAAAACATGCAATTAAAAGGATTCATTACTTTTGTTGTCCTTCCTAATAGGGTGGTCACATCCCCATTGCTAAAAAAAAATAGGTATTCACTAATCATGGGATTGCCTAAACACTATTTTCGTACTCGACTCAAGATTAGGATGAAGCAACAAAAGTTAACTCCACAATGTTGACACCTAAATTTTGATCAATCTTTTTCCTTTTATTTTTGAAAAAATTCATAGAAAATTTATAAAAAGTTTTAAAAAAAATTAAAAAATCAACTTTGGTAGCCTTGGCCAAGCTAAAGGGTCCATTTTAAGAAAAAAAATAATTGTTCATATTTTTTGCATTTTTAATGTTTTCGAAAAATAGAAAAATGCATGAAAATTCATAAAAAAAGTAGAATTTGAGGTCACAAAAAAGTATAAAGATAGTATATATTTTTAGTTTAATTCTTTTTTCATTTTGACATCTCAAAAATTCAAAATTTAAGTTCGATTCTGTGTGTTTCTTCACAACACATAAAGTTGAATTTGGTTTAAAAAATGTCATTTAAGTCTTTTAATTTGTAATTTTTTGCATTTTTAGAGTCTTGACACTCAACTAGATTGACCTGCTTTTTTTTTCCTCTTTTTCTAATGACGTGCCGAAAGTAGAAGAAAGAGATGATGGGCAGAAAATGATAAGCAAATAATAATAATAAAAAAAGAGAACGGTGGAAGCCATTCATCATCCACTAAGAGACAAAAAAGAGAGAGTCGTTGAACGTGGAGGACAAAGATGGTGGGGGGACAATGAAGAGTGGAAGGACTCAGCCTCCATGAAGAAGAACCAGGTGGAGCACTCAAAGTAGAAAATGGCCATTGAAGCTTCGAAGGGACATGGGCTGCCGGGGACTCTAGGGACCTCTTTCGGATATATAAAAGCCAGTGATCCCCATTCCAATAGAAGAGGGCATCACACACAGCCAAGGCGGGGGGAGTGAGAGAAAAAAAAACGAAAAAAAAGAGGATGGACGAGCTACTCTGTTTTTCAAGTCGTGGCCACCGGTTCTTCTTGCGTTTCCGGCAGATTGGACCATTGGATTGAGTTGATTGTTTGTGTCCAAGGCTAACTTGATCCCTTCTTCATCTTCACCATTTCAATCTTTGAAATTTGATCCCCTAATCGTTATATAACAGCTCAATCAATAGCTATTTCAAGGCGCGGGTACTGTTCACCCGCCAGCTCGTCTTGAATTTCTGGCCGATTAGACCGTTGGATTGAGCTGATTTTTTGCTAGGTCGTCTTAATCCTTTCTTCATCTCCACCGTTCGGATCTTTGAAATGATCTAGTGGTCGAACAACAGCTCAATCGGTAGCTGTTCCAGGCTGCGGGTACTATTCACCCACCGACTTGTCTTGAGTTCCGGCCGATATGACTGTTGGATTGAGCTGGTTTTTTTGTCTCCAAGGGCATCTTAACCCCTTCTTCATCTCCAATGTTCGGATCTGTAAAACGAGCTCTCTTGGTGATTGTGCAACAGCTCAATTATAAGCTGTCCTAGGCCGTGGGTATTGTTCATCCACCGGCTTTTCTTGAGTTTTCGACCAACTGGGCCTTGGGATTGAGCTGGTTTTTTCTGTCCATGGTCGTCACCCTCCCTGCTACGCTTTCATCGTTCGGATCCTTGAACGGAGTAGTAGTGGTGGTCGTAAGACAGACCCACCAATACTGATTTTTGCTTGCTGCCCTGTTTGATTCGACCTCGCATCGCCTTGATTTGCAGTTATCCGACCTCGACGATCGACTCTCAACACCCTAGTTGTTGTTCTTGACCATTCGTCGCCTGTAGTGGTTTCTAGTGGCCGTTCGCTCGAGGTCCATGGGTTGAGCGAGCCGAGGAAATTGGCCAATTGTTTGAAGTTTGGGCCCGTGGTCCATTCAAGTTCAAAATTCTTGATTAAGGGATTTCCGAGGATTGCCATCAATCTCGACCGAAATGCTTTTTATTTTACTAAGCTAATTAAAAAATAAAAAAAAATTCAGAATTTCTAAAAAAAATGAAATAAATTGGGAATGCCTTCATTTATTTATATTGTCTAAATTAGGTTTTATGTGCTTAATTATAGATATATTTGCCATGTGAATATTTTAGTTGATTTCTTAGTCACCAATACATCTGTTAAATACGAAAAGTAGTACAATAATTATAGTTTAATTCAAAATGTTCGTTGTATCCTTTAATTGACTGAATTTTGCTGATCGTCTACTTTGAGGGAATGCAGATTCTTCCGACATAACGATCAATGGTGATGCCCATGGAAGTGGTTGCCACTAGGGTTTGGTGATTGAAGACCGACGCCCAATCAGGTCCTTTTTTTGTGTATCCAATCCGTGTATCGGGATTATTTTCTTTAAATATCATCATTATATATTCGGTTTGCATGCGTTTATCCCAGTAAAAAAAATCAAAAAATTCCAAAAATTCCAAAAAAATGAAAAATTGAAAAAAATCCAAAAAAAGGAAAAATTCAAAAAAATTCTAAAGTATTCCAAAGAATAGGAAATGGCCATAATCAACTGTGTCACTCTCAGCGTCCCAGGCACAAGCGCACAACTCCCTACAAGTAAACTCTTGAGCTTTCTAAGATTCACGTATTTCAAGAGATGCATAAAAAACAATCGTTCGCATATGGAAGCGATATCATAAATTCCTCCGTACAAACATTAGTGGATACTTGGATAGCAAGAACACCATAATTACATTTATACATAACTTCCCACGAGTTCTTACAAAATGCTGGTAGACTAATCTCGCTGGTTGGTAGGGGTGACAGGACCGGCTCAAAAGACAACCACTAACATCTCCAAAAGAAAACGAACCATCGAGGTCATCAGCAAAATAATAGTCTAGAAAACGGGGACCCCTAGGTCGAGCTACTGGAGTCGTTAGTCTCCTTGGCATCCTCGGTAGGCTAGTATTTCGAAAAAGTCTCCGAGTGTACCTCCACTGTATCCTCCATCGTCTCGTCTGCTGACTGTTCCACCAGGTCGTCCTCGGTAGTTTCGATCTCAATGACCTTGTCGGTGTCTTCCAAGGTTGGGGTCCTCTTGGGAATGTTTCTCGGACCAGCTGCTGACCCCTCGACCTCCACAGAATCCCTAGTGGGATGACACCAACTAGGGATTACTCCACAGGGTATCTCGGTGGGTTTCAGTAGTCTAGTAGTAACTTCCCCTACCCTCCGAAACCAAGTCACGAACCTATAAGGATTCCAGCTCTTTCTACCCTCATAGAACTAAACTATAGTACACTGCCTAACGTACACGGTTCCCTGTCCGTCCGGGAACTCCTCAAAATACGCGGACATCTCCTTCGGGTCACCTAGTTTGATCGGCAACATTGTCACGGCCTAGGATATGAAAATGTGGTCTCGTAATGAGGTGAGATTCACATCTCAGTAAGACATGCCTTAACCCTAGGTTAGGCTGGCCGTACACTCAGGTGAATGCAATCGTGAACAAAAAGGCGCAAGCAACCACATGAAACATTCAACAGTCATTAAACAACATATAGATACAGACTAGCGTCAAGCACGCAATCATGACATCATATCTCATCGTTTAATTCAAACATGCATTACCGAGTCAAGTTACACCTTCCACCTTTCCAGACCTCCATTGATTCAGGCTCGCGTTTATAACGCCTCAAGCTCGGTCCGCATAATTACGCCTCAGACCATCCCATTGACAAACTTGCGTAAACGCATCAGGTTTTCAATCTCATTTCAGGCCTGTGTCGACACATAACAAGTTTCGTCTCACGTCTCAACGCATCAGGACATTGGCCATTTCAACCCCGCGTCTCAACGCATCAGGGCACAATTCAACACAACCACGCATCTTAACGCCTTAGGATATCAATCCATACGACCTCGCGTCTCAATGCCTCAGGGTATCATCGATTTCAAACATGCCAAACGTTATTTCAATTTAAACTTCATGATCGAGTACAAATTCATGCATCGAGCTAGATATCTATGACATGCGAGGCAATCGATCTCATCACTCACAAGAGGCAATCAATTCATGGCACAAGCATTCAACAAGCGTTCAAGCCTTCAACTCATCACGAGGACGCACATTGGACAATCACACCATAATTCCCAAGAACCAGTCTAATTCGCAATCAATTCACCCAATCGAGTCCAATCCTCCTAGCCAAGGTTTAGAAACTTTTTACCTCAAGATTAAATCAGAAAAAACCCTCCTTTAAGCACACCAATGCTTCGGTTCTAATGGTCTAAAAACAAATCAGCCGAGCACCTAAGGAAATTCATCCAATTCGTCAATTCACCAAGTATATTCCTCATTGACATATCGATTAACATCCTCATAAGCCTCAACAATGAAATTGGAACTCAACTCCATCACCAATAGCCCCCACAACATTCGGTATGCACAGAACCGAAAATGCCCTATTTCGATTTTGTGCATATCTCAACTAATCAGCCTATAAACCATCCTAAATCTTTAATTTATCTACTAATTTACTTGCTAACAAGTAGTTCTAGGAGTTGGGAAGCCTCACCGAAATTTGAGCTCAAGACGACGTCAAATGGTCCATGAACGGCGCCGGTCTTCCTAAGTCTACCGCCGATCAGTTTTCGCCCTTCAAATACCACACCCATTCATGGTCAAGACTTCATCAAACTCAGCTTAAATTTCTACCACAACTCAGTATACATGTACCCTAGATGTCTACAAAATTTGACCGAAAGATTCAAATGTTTAGAGGTCCTACGGAGTCCAAAAAGCAGCTTACCTCCATCTGCGACGGTTTTCGTCGACTCTCGAGAAAGTGGCTGGCCGGAGCTCCTCAGTGGGTCAAATGACTTGATTCAAGTTGGAGATGGTTGGCAAGAGGATGAAGAAGACACTGGTGGTCGGCTCAGCTCAGGTGGTGGTCAGAAGTGGCGATCGACGGCGGCGATGGAGGCGGACAGAATCGGTCGGGCGGGAGCAGCTCTCGGTGAAGAAGATGAAGATGATGATGGCTGTGGAGTGTTTGGCTGAAGGGAAGAGGGAGAGAGGGTGTATACACAAATGGCTTGGTCAACTTGGTAGAATGGTAGGTTAAAAGTTAGACTTTTAATGCCAACTTTTCATCCATTAACACTTGTCTCTATGTTAATCAACGGTTCATCCAAGGTCTGTGATTTTTCTTGATTTTTGGCAGCCTATAGGGTGTGGTCAAAGACCAAAATGCCTTTATCCATTTATTAAAGCAAGGCCAAGACTTGAGGGGCAAAATGATATTTTTACTCTCGACGTTTAGAACGTCGTTTTTCTAATTCAAAATTTCTTCGATGAGGCGACGACCAATCCAATTATAATGTTGGAATTCTTGATTCTCCATTTTCTAACTTCGAGACTCGTCTTTGAATTATTTCTCCGTCGGATGTGACTTCAGTCTATTCCGAACTGACGGACGGCTTTTGCAGACGTTACGCGTATCGACTCTGTGATTCATATCACACTTAGGGCTTGTCAGTTCATGGCGACTTTCGTTGTCATGTAATTACGAGGGTCTATTATTAGTCCCGATGGTCTCGATCATTATCGTTCGATTTAGAAAAATTTTGCAAATTACACATTGCTTAAGCGACATCACCCGCGCTCCAATTGTATAACTCTAGTAATACTTCCTTAATTGTTCTTAGATCGGCTTTTCATGGCTCTAAATGTTCGCTCGACAATCCTTATGGTCAAAGTGCCATTTCCTATTCGAGTTCCCTAGGTCCACGTATCTTGTCTCGCGTTAGCCTTCCCCTTTTGGTCAATTAACTCGAGATTGATCAGATCCAAGCGAAATACGACTAAAATACATCGTTAAATATATTCTCATTAATAAGTCTCGAAATGACAAGAAAAATTAGAATGTCACAAACTGGCCATGACCTGTTTTTGGGTCTTTCGACCCTCGAACTTTTCAAAAATGATGATTTTGCCCTTCCGGCAAATCATCACCAAAAAATTATGAGAAATTCCAAAAAAATCCTAAAAAATAGGAAATGGCCACAATCAACTAGCCAAAACCTATTCCTGGTGTTTTGATCTCCGATCCTTCTTAAAAAATGATGATTTCGCCCTTTTGACGAATTGCCGCCCAAACATTGAAGAAAATCATGAAATTCCAAAAAAAAATCTCAAAAATGGGAAATGGCCAAAATCAACTAGCCATGGAACATTTTGGGTAATTTGACATCCAAACCTTCCAAAAAATGACGATCTTGCACTTTTGGCGAATCGTCCCCAAATCATCCCATTTTATCCCTGGCCTTCAATCACCGGTTCTCTAAACCCCTAAGGCTATGTTAGGAGACCCTTGCTATGAATTGATGTGCATTGACGTGGTTCATTTATGTACTTGATTGTGCTTTCATTATATTGATTGTTATTGATATGACTAGTCTTCCAATCTACATGAAGCCTTGAATCAAACTTACCTCACCCAAAAAGACTCAAGTGTAAACACTCAAAACTTAAGGGTTAAAGAAAACTGTTGTCTATGAAGTAACACTTCAAGCTATTAAAGTACTCGAGCAGAAGTAAACTTGCACTTGTGGATCTCAAGTAACAAAATGCTTGATGAACGTCATCAAATAGCGATAAGACGAAAGAGACATGAAGAAATGATCGTTAATCACCTTTCGATCAATAGGGAGTATTTGTTTTAGTCATTGATTCCCATAATCAAATGCCAAAAAACTTTTCTTTTGCTCAAAACAGATTGAAGTGCATTGATAGAGCAAAACTGATAAAGGATCACAGTCTTCACAAGAAGCGTGAGGGGACCAAGAAATTTTGAACATTGTGGAACATCAAATGCTGAGATCTTCAGATGATCATGATAGAGTTATATCATTTGATGTCACAGAAGGGAGTAAATTTCCCCTTATCCTGATTTCATTCCATACAAATGACTGATATGTGTCTCTTTCATGTACAAAAAATGTCAATTTGAGGCAAACATCAGAGTAGATTGAAGGGCGTGAAATGCCAAAATCACTTAACATGGAGTGGACCGACTCAAATTAAGCATGAATGCGCCAACGTGGCACAATAAAGGTGCATATGACTAAATCAGCCAGCCCAAAATAGAGCACTTAGTTGCTGGGGGCAAGCCATTCCTACATTTGAAAAATATGTCAAAATCGAAGACATCGGATTCATCATGGTGATATGTAGGGCAAGTCCCCGAAGCAGTAGTTATCACCAATGAACCATTATGAAATGGAGTCCATCCGTTGAAATCAAAACGCATTGCGCCTTCCACGTTAGAAGGAAAACGATGTTTAATTGACTGCTTGGGTAAAGGACGTACCGTTCAAAAATGATTCTCATCTAGATGTGGGAATAATGTTTCCTTTCTTTTACCTCTCAGGTGATGAATAGAGGTAAAGGACCCGAGAGGCAGCGCCTTCAAATGGCGAAACAGGGAGTATCCTTTTTCATGGCATCTCGGACATGCATTTAGGATAAATGATTTCAAGAGCATTTTAATAATTCAATTTGTGAATAGAATCTTGGAGAAAACTTAAAGAAATTTCTCGTCAATTAGAAGTCTCTTGAAAAGAGCATGTGAAAAAAAAAAGAATTAAAGATTTGTTGATTGACATATTTGATATAAAAAAAATTCTTTCTTTTAAAAAAAAGAGTGATAGACATAAATTCATTTTTTGTGGCAAGCATGAACCAACATAGATAACATGCATCATGCATATTATGCACATATCCTGTATATGAAGAACCCAAAAGGAGAAATCCCAACTCCCTCTAGATGAATTTCAAGGGTAAATTGTATCGATTCCAATAGTCAATTATACATGCCCTTTACTAATGAGTTTCTTTCTCTTTGGTAGGGAAACGTCAATTACCTCAAATGGCAACCATGATTAAGAGAATCGCTAAATGGCTGTGCGACAAATTTCAAGACTGCTAAGCTACCAGATAGATGAAAGCGATCGAAAACTTTGGTGGTTGCGATAGATGAGTGAAATCAGCAAAGAAGATTCACTCGGAGTAAAGTCCCCCTTTCCGTCAAAAGATCAATCAAGGAAAAAAATTATCCTATGCCGCAAAGAGAACATATTAGGGTAAAGTTATCAAGTCCAAATGGCGACAAGTGTCAAGACATGCCCTACTGGGGCAAAGCAACTAAAGAGGGAAATTTTCTTAATCATCGGCAATAAAAAACCTAAAAGGGAGTATCATGTTTTTAAATAATTCAAATGAGGTCAAATAAGGACCCATGCTTATTTCTTCATGTGCAGGTGCAAGTATGTCTTCAAATTGAATTGAAAGTTGTCAAAGAACATGGAAAAGTGCTAAGGCATTTGGTCAAGACGGACGTCGCCCAACTGGGGCAAATCGATCATTGATGTTGCCAACGCCTTCAAACATGAATGTAGGGACTCAATAGATGTTGTCCATATACAAAATTGGAATGGACTCAGTTAAAAGAGAAGTGTCGACAAGCGACAAAGGAAGGGTAGTCAGGTATCGTATCCAATTTACCTCTTTTCCTTGCATTTGCTAATATAATTTCATTTGTTTTGGCAGAATATGTCAACAAGACATCATCATGGGTCATATGAGGAGGACATCATAAAGAAGATGGCGAATGACAAGATGCTCGAAAAAGAGCGATTCTCTCAAATGTTGAAGAGGTAACGCCTCAAAGGTGAAAGGTAAAGTTGACAATCCTGAAGAGATAACTTGAATTGAACAAAGGATTGCAGGAAAATACAAAAATGAACGGAGCCATTTAGCTGGGGCAAGCGATACCCAGTTATGACAAGTTACGTCTAGATGAGGCAAGCGAACCATTTGTACGGCTGGACAAAAAATGACGTTTCGTCTTCAGCAAAGTCAATGGACACAATGGAAGAGCCGTTAGCGGCAGAATCGAACCCCTACAAGAGAATTCAAGGGGGAACTGTAACCTCGTATCGTTCTAATGGATCTTCGAGTATCCTATGCTTAACATGAGTTTGCTCTCATTTAATAGGAAATCATTGGCACTGAAAAACCTCAAAAGAAAAGAACTCGCTGACACGTAGGTGAAAAGAAATATCAGTTTTGGGAGTCAAGCTTCCAAGAAATGGTCTTTGATTATAATACCAAGTGGAGGGTAAAAAGTATCGCGTCCACACAACATGTTTAACATGCATTTTGATACGAATTTCCTTTTTCCTTGAATAAAGAACCCGTAAGAGTGGCACGTGATGTGTCCAAAAGGATGAATGGATCTCCTCTAAAATAAATCCTTGAGAAGGATTCGTTGACCAACCAGACAGAGAGATAATGGCCATGAGCTAGATGACTGATTTCTCACCGTACATTGGCATTTAGATGGAAATGGACTTGCCGCCACGGCGAACAAGTAAGTATCTATCTTCTTCAAGACTTAAAGATTTCAAAGAATCTCCAAATCTTTGGCAATTTCGTTTGATCAAGTGGATTACAGACCCTTAGAATTTATGCTACTACATCCATATTGGGACACATAATTAAGGGTAAGGTTGTATTGTTCCAATTTTATCTCAATTTGAGAGTATATACTGATACATTTCTCTTGAACCTCCAGGGACTTTCCACCACGGCAGACAGGTAGGTTTCCCTTTCCTTATAGCTTAAAAAAATTTCGGAACCACTTTCACTTACGTTCCGATTTTGAAAATTCTTGGGACCATCGAAATTTCGAAGAGCCATGAGATACTCAATAATCCCATATGAAAAACTTGTGAATTTCTCAAAGTCGTTTCATTTGCATTCATATTCAAAGGTTTTTGAGGTTATCCAAAACATGCATCATGCACCAAAGACCCTTACAAGAAAAGTTTTGGCAAAAAGAAATGAATTTTCAAAAGGGAATGTTTAAAAATGTCAAAAAGAGTATCTCAGATGATGAGAGGCAACCCACGCCCAAACACGTCCCTATACACACTTGAGTGATGAGTGAAGACTAGGAGCCACGTTTGAAGATGTAGGGATCATTCACAGTGGCTACCTATGTTGAAAAGACAAAGGGCATTCTTTTCTCTATCCCAAACACCACAGGTTATACATTGTCAATCCATTTGAGCGGAGGTTTCATTTTTATAACCCTATCAAGAACACCCCACATCAAGGCCAATCAGAAAGAGTTTCAGCGGCGGTATGAGATAAATGGTTAGAAATTTTCTTGCTCGAACTAACATCAATTTTTGGGTGTTTCTTTGCATTTAAACTCATACTGTGATTCGAGTGCTTTAGAACGATGAAAAACGATCATTTCTATATCCTTTACACTTGTATTGTGACATTCTGATTTCCAATCAACTTCAGACTTTGTAATGAGAAGTTTATATATATCAAGCGATGTATTTCAATTGTATTCCGCTCAAATCTGATCAATTTGAGTAGACTGACCAAAGGGGAAAGGCTAACGCGAGACGAGGTACGTGGACCTAAGTGACTCGGATAAGAAATGACGCTTTGACCATAAGGATTGATGAGGGGATATTTAAAACCACCAAAAGGCCGATCTAAGAATGATCAAGGATTACCATGCGAGTGTCGTACGACTGGAGCGCGGGTGATGCCGCTTAACTAGTGTATGATTTGCAAAATTATCCTAAATCGGACAGTGACGATTGAGACCATAGGGACTAGTGATGAACCCTCACAATTATATGACAACCAAAACTACCATGAATTGATGAGCCCTAAACGTGATATTAATCACGGGGTCGATACGCGTAATGTCTGCAAAAGCCGCCTATCAGTCCGGGACAGGCTGGAATCACATCTGATAGAGAAAACTATCAGAAAAGAGTCTTGAAAAGTTTGAAATGGAAAATCAAGAATTCCAACTTCATTTGGAATGGCCGTTACCCTATCGAAGGAGTCAGAAACGAGAAAAACGACGTTCGGAACGTCGGGGGTAAAATGATCGTTTTGCCCCTCAATCTTGAAGCTTTACTTATACAACTCAAGAAGGGCAATTTGGACAATGGACACTCCCTTGGTTACAGAAAATGAAGGGAAAAAGATGGCCCTTGGATCTCCATGGAGAAGCCAAATGCCAAGTGTCAAAGATCAAGCCAGGCATAGTCATATCACCTTCATGCAAACCTACCATTCAACTCATTTGACCAAAAAAATTGAATATAGCAATTTTCTCTTCTCTCTCTCTCTCACTCTTTCAATCGGCCAAAGCCACCCAAAGCCACCGAGCACCACCATCTCCTTTCTTCTTCCTCTTCAGCTGCTGCTCACCGCCTGTTCGGCCGGTTTGACCGCCCTCTTCGGTCATCATCTGCTGCCGGCCGAACACCTAGACGTAGATCCACATCTTACCGACATCTTCCAATAAGAATCAAGCCATTTGAAGCACTGTGGAATTCGGGGCAAGGATTCTCCCACAGGCCGATAGAATTGGAACCAACCTGAGGTAGGTTTGGTTCTCAGTCCCTTTGGTGGTCGAAATATTAGAATATTTTGTTCAAATTTGGTGGAGATTAAGTAGACATATAGATGGTTCTGTGGTAAAAATTTAAGCTTGATTTGATAAGTTTTTGACCATGAACCACCCTTGTATATATTGGACATAATTTGCCGGTATTCTGGTCCTTGGCATCCTGTGACTTCGGACGACTTTCCGGCGACCAACCAACTCCAAACAACTGGTGAGCCTCCCAAACCCTTAGGTAGACATGTTAAGAGGTAGAATAAGGCTTGAATTGAGAAATTGAGGGGGATTGAAGGCTGGAAGCAATCGGTTTGCACAGAACCGAAGAGAACCTGTTCGGTTCTGTGCAAAACCGGTTCTGTGGGCTACAAGAACAGAAACTTATGGGACTTAAATTGATGTTTATGATGTATTAAGATGTTGGGGGTTAAGTTAGGAATGATTGGGATTGAAGGATTGAGGATTTGGGTATGAAAATTTGATGGATTCGTTGAAATTTCTAGGTTGCGCGAAGTGTTTGACCTTGGACTATAAGGAGCCGAACCTTGAGGACTCAAGAAGAGTAATTTGGTATTATTGAAGCTAAGGTAAGGAAATTCCTAAACCGAGACTAGAGGGATTGGACTCGATTGGGTAAGTCGATGGCCGATTGGATTAGTTTATGAGAAATTGACAAATGGGGTAACTTTTTTTTTTTGTAAGGTATGTATGTATTGACTTTCCAAAAAAGTTAGATACATAATTAACTGGACACAAAAATCATGAACCAATAATAGCACCTAGAGTGCCATGAACGGTGAACCGGTTGCAAAAAATCCCAGACACAATATGAGCCGTGCCAACTAAGGCCTATGAACGGCAGACAAAGCTCAAAAGAGCTAAAACAATCGACCAGAACTAGGTTGAGGAGTCCTTAAGGAAGCTACTAACAAGATAAATAGCCAAGCAAGGCCAAAACAAAGTGGCCATAATAAGGTAAAGACAGAGCGTGAACCGCACAGGCACCAAAAATAGCCACTCTAAAAGGTACAAAAATGGGCATGAACCATCTTCTAAGGAGACGTTGAAGAGCAAAGTTCTCCACGAATGTGAGCCAAACGGAGCAGTAGAAAATCGACCGAGCCTAAAGCAACCACTAGGAGGGAAACCATAGGCCAACAGACAGAGAAGTAGTACCGGGGCATCAAGGAAGAGCAGCAAAAAAATAGCACCAAGAATCTGATGGAGCACCGCAAGACAGAAGCATGGCGAGCTAGCAGGGAAACATGTGGAAGCCAAGAGATCCCCCCACAAAAACAAAACAAAGAAGAGGCCAAAACAGTAGCCTAAAGTAGAAGGGACTGGAGAGAAAAGGGGAGGCGGGTAGCAGGGGGAAAAAACCAACAGAACAAGTATTAAACAAGAAGCAATAAAAGAAAATTGTCTACACCAACGACACAAAAGGGGGAAGGAAGATCATATCAGATGTAAGAACATCACAGCAACCTCTGGAGAGAAGAGTGTAGGAGTAGCAGCACAAACCAAAGAGGACAACAGCGAAGCCTCCAGAGAGAAGAGCATAGGAACAACACAAAGCAAACAGGTCCTCTGAACATACAACCTCTCAGCCAGAGCAAACCTTAGCTCACCATGGGTCTTGGGGGAGCCTGGGAGCTTAAGAGAATACAATGCCACCTTGAAGAAGAAGGAGTCAAAGAAGAGCCAACCTAAGAAGCCTCCATCCAATGGGAATAAAGTCCAGTAGCCACCTAACAAGCAAGACATTAGGAAGGCAAGCTCGGTCACATGAAGCAGGGTCTGCGGTATAGCAGTAAACTCATGGAATCCATCCACATACAACCCGCACATAGTCATATAAATCATCAAGCTAAAAGGAGACTGAAAAGGTCCAAGCTCAGAGGACCAGAAATCTAAATTGCAGAACAACCATTTTAGTGTTGTAGAGGAAAGGTGGCACAAAATAGCTACAGAACCATATAGGGATGGTGAATAGGACACTGCATATCTTGAGGACATAATAATCATAAAGTGAGAAGAAAACCAAAGAAGGTAGCAGGCAATTAACAATCCGAACAGCCAGCAAAGTATCATACAGAAAAGATTGAGGCCGAGAGGCCCCACTTTCTTTGAAGACATTTATTTTGTGGAAGATCTTGGATTTCTCCATAAGAGAGAGCCTTATCTTTAACCTTCTTGGTTAAGTGCAGGATAATAGAAGGAGCAAAGAACTTTTTTCCTCTAAATAAGATGTTATTTCTCTCGGTCCATATAATATGGCAAAGTGCACCGAGAGAATATCTGGTGATTCGATGTGCAAAGCTTTTGCATGCAAAGTGTTTTTTCCCCCACCTAATGAAATCATCCCAAGGGAGATTTCGCCATGGAAGGTTGCAATTGGAGGCCCAAGTAGTCGCAAAGCCACCGGTTACCGAACATCTAAAGAACAGGTGATCAATGGAGTTCGGCCTTAGATTACAAAAGGCACAAGAGCCATCATCAATTCTTCGATATTGAAGTAGTAAAACCTGAGTGGGAAGGCGGTTGTAAGAGGCCAACCACATGAGAAAGGCATCCCGTGGAGCAAAGGCCTTGTTCCAAATGAAAGAATACCAGTGAACTTGCCTTCCCTTAGGCCTAATATGGTTCCAAGCCGACGTAATACAAATGGGGTAACCTTGATATGTCCTAAAACGGTAAAATAAGATTGTGTGACATTATATGTATGCCTGAGTTGTTTGTTATGTTTGTATGCCATTTGAATTGACTTGCATGCCACGGAATTTTTGGAATGCATTGAATGTGCGTTTGCCAGTGAGTGTAAAATTGAATTGAAAATCGATGCATATGATGTGAGGTGGCACGAGCGTGGCATAGCGAGGCCCTGAGGCGTGAGATACACGGGGCGGGAGGTTGAGACCCTGATGCGACGAGGTCGCGGGGTGAAGTATGATTCGGTGGCGTCCCGAGACGACGAAGTCGCAGGGTTGAAATAGCCACAGTTCTGATGCGAATTAATCGCGGGACGAAGTATGAGCTCATAAACCTTGCTTGAAGATGAATCGGGATCTGATGCATTTACGCGGTGCGTTTACGCGGGCCGAGCCTGAGGCGACTAGTTCGCGGGCTAGAGAATGAGGCAGGCAGAGGTTGATGGAAGTGGTGAAGTGGCAGGCTGAGTATACATGTACATATGAGTGTGACACGAGATTATAAATTCATGCCTGTCTTCTGTGTGTTGTTGTCTATTAAGTTGTGATTGTTATGTCCATGTGCTCAAGAATTTGGACCAGTCGAGTGACGTGACTACCTGAGTGGACTGTCAACCTGACCTAGGGTTAGGTTTTTCTTACTAAGATGCGTATCTCACCCCTTTAGGGAAACCTTCCTTTACAGATCTTAGGTCATAGCTATGTGGCCAATCCGTTTTGGGGACCCAAAGGAGATGACAGCGTACTATGATGAGTTCTCGGATAGGTAGGGGAACGTATATGTGAGGAAGTGTACCATCGTATGGGTCGACGAGGGTAAGTCTGAGTGGAAGTCTCATAGGTTCGAGGCGTGGTTCAAAAAGGAGGGTGACACACAGATAGGGCCGTTGAAGCCCTATGAGGTACCACAGGGTGTCATACCCGGTTGGTACCGGACCGTAGCGAAGTAGGAGTTGCCCGAGGATTCGGTAGTAAGGTCTAAGAATGGACTAGAGCGGACGCCAACCTTGGAGTTCACCGAGGAGCAGGAGCAGGAGGAGGTCATAGTTTTGGAGGCGTCCGAGGGTGACTTCGTTGAGCCTTCGCAAGAGGCGACTATGGAGGATTCAGTTGAGGTTCCGTTCGAGACATTTTTTGAGTATGAGCCTACTGAGGACACAGAGGACACGAACGACTCCAACAGCTCTTCCTAGACGACTTCAGATGGTGATCCGATCTTTTGACTGGCGACCTGACTCCACTCTTGATGAATTTTGTAAATATTTCTTTTGACATGCTTACCCTGTCGCCTTTTCGTTTAGCAGGTTTAGTATCGGGTTATATGAACAGTACGCCTCGATGTATGAATGACATATGCTATCCAGGTCCCACTTAATATATATTGTGCGGGGTTTTATATGAGTATCGCTTCTGCATGCTTGATGTGTTTATTATATCTTTCAACTCCTATTGGTGGATCTTGGGACTGCCGAGAGATTGTTGTGTTTTGCTTGCAAAGATGTTTGTGTGCTCGTGCTAGAAGGAACGCGGGGCGTGACATGTATCCCTTGCATAGCTTAATTGAGCCTGCAGTTTCATTTCGTAAACCCCATTAGTGATCATTGTCCAATCCAAGATGAAGACCGCGCCACCTCAAATCGGGAGAATTTAGAAGAACCAGATTTACAGACAATTCCTAGACCAATTTTTCAATTGTCCTAGAATTTCATTAGCATGTTTATCTATCATGATCTTAAAAAAATTTCTCAAAAAAAAAAAAGATGAAGAAGAAGGGATAGGGAAAAAGAGAAAAGGCGGGGTTAAAAAAAAATAAAAAAAGGGGCAAAGGCCGATCCCGGGCGCCAAAAGCAAAGTTTCTGGTAAAAGCAAGACCAATGCCCATTTTCATTTTTGTAAATATGTATAAAAAAATCATACCATCCAAACATCAATCCCCAAGGGAATCTGCTTGTAAAGAAAAGCTCCCACGAAATCAAATCATAAAATGGGCCCTAGCCAAAACGGATTCAAGCGGCAATGACACCGCCCTTGAACAACAAGGGTGCTTCTCGAAGAACAATCCAAGGGCCAAGACCGATGATAAATCTGCAATGATCGCCAACGTCAAACCGCTCTCATATATTCTGAGCCAAAAATAGGCTTTCTTCAGGCCCCAATCCTTGCCTACGTTACAACCCTTGAAAGTCTTTTCTGACTAAGGCACTTAAGTCGTCGTAAAGTTAAAATGATTTTAAGCATCGCTCGAAGAGGTACGAGCAAGAGTATTTCTCTCTCATTTTTGTAGGGTTCTTGATCTGTAAACCTGAAGCAGATGATGAAGATTTTCGATTCATTAGCCTCGACTCAACCATGAGTCCCCTTTGAAAACCATGGATCAAGCCCAACATTACAGTTCCTTAAAAGTCCCTTTTCGATCAATCAAATGGTATAACCTGCAAACAGTTCCGAAACCTTGAGCATAGGTTTGAGAGAGAGTTTGAGTGCTCATAAATAAGAAGAAGCCCCTCCGAAAAATGGTAAGGAGCCCTCTTTGATGAGCATACTTCAATTGATATTTTAATCAAACTCTTTTGGCAATCTAAGATCATTTTATTCAAAATCTTCCCTAAAAGAAGCTTCGATCATCATATCATGTTGCAAGATGTTTTGGATGACCTCTCGCATCATTGGCATACCCCCAAGAAGTTTTGTCAGGATGAATTTTTTTATAGTATCAAAACTGAATTCCCGGTAAGTTTCGATCCTTAAAAAAAAATCAAAGAAGGGAAATCTCCTCTGCGAGTCACAGGAACCCATTTTCAAAATAAAAAAACCCCCTCTGCTAGTCATGAGAACCTTTTTCAAAATCAAAGAACGAGAAAATTCTCTCTGACGTGGAGAGCCCTTGTCATGGGATCCCCTAAAACAAATATGTATGTAGAAGCCAACCCAAGATCGTAGCCAAAAGCACGACTTGCCGCTTTGAAAGCATGGTGACTTTGACAAATCTTTCTATGAGTATTTACAGGTGATTTTCCACAGAGCGGTCATCCACTGAACCGGGTCTCAACCTCTAGCTCCAGAAGAATCCAAACAGTCATGTCTCGACCCATAAGAGCGAATCCAAACTGTTATGTCTCCACCCACAAGAGCGAATCCAAACGGTCGTGTCTCCACCCATAAGAGCGTATGACATTCTGTTTTTTCCTGTCATTTTGAGGCTTATTAATGAGAATATATCAAACGATGTGTTTCAGTTATATCTTGCTCGGATCTGATCAATCTCGAGTTAACTGACCAAAAGGGAAAGGCTAACGCGAGACAAGGTACGTGGACCTAGGAAACTCAAATAGGAAATGACGCTTTGACCATAAGGATTGTTGAAGGGATATTTAGAGCCATAAAAGGCCGATCTAAAAATGAATAAGGAATGCATTGCTAGCGTTATACAATTGGAGCGCGGGTGATGCCGCTTAACCAATGTATAATTTGCAAAAAATTCCTAAATCGAACGATGGCGATCGAGATTGTTGGAACTAGTAATAGACTCTCGCAATTACATGACAACCAAAGTTGCTATAAACTGACGAGCCCTAAGTGTGATATGAATCACAGAGTAGATACGCATAACGTCTGCAAAAGCCACCCGTTAGTTCGAGATAGGTTGGAATCACATCTGACAGAGAAATGATTCAGAGACGAGTCTCGAAATTAGAAAATGAAAAATCAAGAATTCCAACTTTATAATTGGATTGGATGTTGCCTCATCGAAGGAAATTTGAATTAAAAAAACGACGTTCCAAATGTCGAGGGTGAAATTATCATTTTGCCCCTCAAGTTTTGTCCTTGCCTTAATAAATGAATAAGGGTATTTTGGTCTTTAATATGCCCCCGTAGCTGCCGAAAATAAGGAATTTTATGGGACATTGGATGAAGACTTGATTAACTAGTGGACAAGTGTCAAAGGGTGAAGCTTGGTCATTAATTATCAACCTTTTAACCTACCATTATTTGGGGTTGGCTCTCAAGCTTGGGTATACACTCACCTCACTCCGTCATTCTACCGAATGAACCCTTCTCCATAGCCATCTTCAAGCTTTTCTTCTTCTTCTTCTTCTCCAATCGTGAACTGCTCCACCCGACCAGGTTCTGTCTGCCGCTTTGCCACAGTCGAGCTCAACTCCTAACGACCTCCAGCTTCCGCGCTGACCACTAGCTCCAAGCCCATCCTCTTGTCGACCACCTCCAAGTGGTAGTTCGGCATTTGACCCACCGAGGAGCTCCGTCTAGCCATTTTCCCGAGACTCGACAGAATTCATCGCAGCTGGAGGTAAGTCGCCGTTTGAGCTCCGTAGGACTTCGATTTATTTCAAATTTTTGGCCAAATTTTGTACACATTTGGGGAACTCATATACTGAGCTGTGGTAAAAAGTTGGGACGATTTTAACGGAGTTTTGATGCCGAAACAATGTTGTGATTGAAGGGTAGAAACTGACCGGTAGAAGACTTGGAGGGACCTGCGCCATTCGTGGACCATTTGGCATCGTCTTGACTTAAAATTTTCGGTGAGGCCTCCCAACGTATAGAACTAGGTATTAACAAGTAGATTAGTGGATAAATTGAGGATTAAGATTGAATTATGGGCTGATTGAGTGAGATATGCACAAAACCGAAAATGTCCTATTTTGATTTTGTGCATACCAAAACTTTGGGAGCTGTTTATGATGGAATTGAGCTCAAATTTCATCGTAGAGACGTATTAGAATGTCAATTAATATGTCGTTGAGGTTTATGCTCCGTGGATTGGTGAATTGAGAGAGAAAAGTTGATAAATTGATTGAATTCCTTAGGGTTGTGCGCTGCCCTGTTTGGGAGTCCTTGGGGCCGAATTGTTGAGGTGCTTGGAAGAAGATTTTTTTGTTGATTTTAACACAAGGTAAGGAGTTCTTAAACCTTGGCTAGGAAGATTGAACTCGACTGGGTGATTTGGGTGCGGATTGAGTTAGTTTTTGTGAGTTATGGCATAATTGTCCAATGTTTGTTGTGGTGGATGGAAGATTGCTTGAATGCTTGCTTAATACATATGCCATGAATTGATTGCCTTGTGTGAGTGATAAAATTGATTACCTTGAATGCCATATATATCTAGCTCGATGCGTGAGCTTGTGCTTGATTATGAAGTTTGATTTGAAATGATATCTGGCATGCATGAGGATTTGTGATACCCTGAGGCGTTGTGATGGTTGGTACCCTGATGCGTTGAGACGCGGGGTTGAAATTGCCAATGTCCTGAAGTGTTGAGACTGGGACGAAACTTAATATGTGTCGACACAGTCCTGGAATGAAATTAAAAACCTGATGCGTTTACATGGGTTTGTCAATTGAATGGTTGAGGTGTGATTACGCAGATCGACCTGAGGCGTTTTAAACGCGGGCGTGAATTTGAGGAAGTTGGAAGGGTGGAATCTATGGCTTGATTTAGTATTGCCATGTCTGACTTGACTGATATGTTATGGTGCTATTACAGTGTGATTGATGAACGCTTGCATCTCTGTGGCATATTTGACTGATGAATGCCTTGTATTGTTGAGTGTGCACTCTTGTTGATTCTTTGCATTCATCTGGGTGTACTCTCAGCTTGACCTAGGGTTAGGGCTCGTCTTACTAAGATATCAATCTCACCCCGTCGTGAGACCACCTTTTCATACCGTAAGCCTTGAGGATGCTGCCGACTCGATAGGGGACCCCAAGGAGATGACAACATATTTTGATGAATTCCCGAACGGTAGGGGGACTGTGTATGTTAGAAAAATGTATAGTGGTTTGGGTTGACGAGGGCGGTAAAGACTGAAAACCGCATAAGTTCGAAGCTTGGTTCCGTAGAGTAGGCGAGGTTACCACAGGTCCATTGAAGACCATGGAGGTACCTCGCAGGGTTATCCCTAGCTGGTGTCATCCTACTCGGGATTCAGTAGAGGTTGAGGGGTTTGTAGCTGGCTTGAGAAATATACCGGAGAAGACCCCTACTATGGAAGACATAGTTGAGGTGATTGAGATCGATGCCTCAGAGGGTGAACGGGAGGACGACACGATGGAGGATACCGTGGACGTGCGTTCCGAGACCTTTTCCAACTACGAGCCTACAGAGTATGCTGAGGAGACCGACGATTCTAGCGGTTCGACCTAGGGGTTTTCCGCTTTTACTCGTTTATTTTTGTTGACCTCGTCGGTATGTTTCTTTTGGGGACTTGTTTTAGCTATCTTTTGATTTAGTCCTATTGCCCAGATCATTTGCAAGATTGGATCACCTGCACTTTTGTGCAGACCCATGGGATGTTTATATGTATATATTTAAGTGAAGTTCTCATTACCCAGGTTCCCTTTGTTATTGTACGGAGAAGTTTTATTATGTCGCTTTCGCATGCTCATTTCATTATGCATCTCTCGCCATGCAATTCCTAGGACTCGAGAGTGCGTTTGCAGGGAGTCGCACGCCCGTGCCCAAGGTGCGGGGCGTGACAGAGCGAATCCAAACAGTCATGTCTCAACCCATAATAGCGAATCCAAACGGTCATGTCTCAACCCATAAGAGCGAACTCAAATGGTTAATCTCTAACCAAATGAGTCATAAAAAAACCTCGTATAACAAATGTGAAATCAATGGTAGAAACCGCCTAAAGGGTCAGTGAAAGGTATAAACTGCCTAAAGGGTCAACCAATAGTAGAAACCGCTTAAAGGGTCAATGAAAAGGTAGAAACCGCCTAAAGGGTCAGTGAATGATAGAAATTGCCTAAAGGGTCAATGAAAAGGTAGAAACCGCTTGAATGGTCAACCAATGGTAGAAACCGCCCGAAGGGTCAAGGAAAGGTAGAAACTGCCTGAAGGGTCAACCAATGGTAGAAACCGCCTGAAGGGTCAAGGAAAGGTAGAAACCGCATAAAGGGTCAATCAATGGTAGAAACCGCCTAAAAGGTCAATGAATGGTAGAGACCGCCTGAAGGATTAACCTTATGGTACGATGCACCATATGGATTGAAATCCCTAGCAAATCCCAAATGTGGGATGTGTCTTCCTTAGGTTCCTATTAATTAGGAATCCCATTAAGGTTTGACCTACCATACAGGTTAGAGCTTAATCTCCTAAGACACTCTATGAGTCCCTAGGTATCTACTTGAATCCATCGGACAATGCGAACGCCACATGAGCATCAGGCAGGTAAGTGACAGGTACGTCTCCCTATTCTCTAACATTCTCGTTTCATAAGAGAGGAATGAGCTGACCACATGTCGATGGGCATGAAAGTTGAATGTCATGATTTGTTTCATTTTCGCAGTCGAGTCGATCATAACTCAGGTGTCACCTTGTCTTTGAGAGAAACCTCTAACGAGATTCCTCTCAAAGAGAGGCAACTGTTGACACCTAAATTTTGATCAACCTTTTTCCTTTTATTTTTGAAAATTTAATAGAAAATCCATAAAAAGTTAAAAAAATTGAAAAATCAACTTTGGTAGCCTTGGACAAAGCCAAAGGGACTATTTTAGGCCAAAAACAAAAAAATTATATTTCTTGCATTTTTTAATATTTTCAAAAAATAAAAAAATACATGAAAATTCATAAAAAAAATAGAATTTGAGGTCACAAAAATGTATAAAGATAGTATATATTTTTATTTTAATTCTATTTTCATTTTGACCTCACAAAAAATCAAAATTTGAGTTCGATTCTGTGTGTTCCTTCACAACACATAGATTTGAATTTGGTTAAAAAATGTCATTTGAGTCTTTTAATTTGTAAATTTTTGCATTTTTAGAGTCTTGACATCAAGCTAGATTGACCTGCTTGTTTTTCCTCTTTTTCTAATGGCGTGCCGAAAGTTGAAGAAAGAGATGATAGGCAGACAATGATAAGTGAATAAAAAATAAAAATATATAAAAAATAAAATAAAAAAAGAGAACGGTGGAAGCCATTCATCGTCCACTGAGAGACACAAAAAAGAGAATTGTTGGACGTAGAGGACAAAGATGGTGGCGGGGACAATGAAGAGTGGAAGGACTCAGCCTCTATGAAGAAGAAGCAGGTGGAGCACTCAAAGCAGAAAATGGCCATTGAAGTTTCGGAGGGACAAGGACTGTTGAGGACTCTAGGGACCTCTTTCGGAGATATAAAAGCCAGCGATCCCCATTCCAATAGAAAAGGGCATCACACACGGCCAATGGGGGCAAGAGAACAAAAAAGCGAAAAAAAAAGAGGAGGGACGAGCTACTCTGTTTTTTATATCGTTGGCCACCGATTCTTCTTGCGTTTTCGATAGATTGGACCGTTGGATTGAGCTGATTTTTTGTATCCAAGGCTAGCTTGATTCCTTCTTTATCTACACCATTCGGATCTTTGAAATTAGATCCCCTGATGGTTATATAACAGCTCAATCAGTAGCTATTCCAGGCTATGGGTACTGTTCACCCGCCGGCTTGTCTTGAATTTTAGGTCGATTGGATTGTTGGATTGAGATGATTTTTTGCTAGGTCATCTTAATCCCTCTTTATATCCACCGTTCGGATCTTTGAAACGATCTCTCTTGGTGGTCGAACAACAGCTCAATCAGTAGCTATTCCAAGCCACGGTACTGTTCACCCGCAGGCTTGTCTTTAGTTTTCGACTGATGGAACCGTTAGATTGAGCTGGTTTTTTGTGTCCAAGGTCGTCTTAACCGCTTCTTCATCTCCACCATTCGGATATATAAAACGAGCACTTTTGGTGATTGTACAACACCTCAATCAGAAGTTGTCCCAAGCCGTAGGTATTGTTCATCCGCCGGCTTTTCTTGAGTTTCCTACCAAATGGACAGTTGGATCGAGCTAGTTATTTGTGTCCATGGTCGTCACCCTCCCTGCTACGCTTTCACTTTCGGATCCTTGAACGGAGTAGTGGTGGTGGCCGTAAGCCAAACCCACCAGTACCGATTTTTGCTCGCTGCCCTGTTTGATTCGACCCTGCCTCGCCTTGATTTGCAGTTGTCCGACCTCGATGACCGACTCTCAACCACCCCAATCGCTGTTCTCGATCATTCGTCGTTTGCAGTGGTTTTTGGTGGCCGTTCGCTCGAGGTCCGTGGGTCGAGCGAGCAGAGGAAATTAGGCCAATTGTCTGAAGTTTGGGCCCGTGGTCCATTCGAGTTCAAAATTAGTGATTAAGGGATTTCCGAGGATCGCCATCAATCTCGACCGAAATGATTCTTGTTTTACAATGTTAATTAAAAAATCGAAAAAAAAGTCAGAATTTCTAAAAAAAAAAGGGAAATAAATTGGGAATGCCTTCATTTATTTATATTGTCTAAATTAGGTTTTATGTGCTTGATTATTGATATATTTGCCATGTGAATATTTTGGTTGACTTCTTAGTTAGCAATACATGTGTTAAATAGGAAAAGCAGCACAATAATTATAGTTTAATTCAAAATGTTCATTTTATCTTTTAATTGACTGAATTTTGCTAATCGTCTACTTTGAGGGAATGCAGATTCTTTCGACATAACGGTCAATGGTGCCGCCCATGGAAGTGGTGGCCACTGGGGTTTGGTGATTGAAGACCGACGCCCAATTAGGTCAATTTTTTGTGTATCCGATCCGTGTATCGGGATTATTTTCTTTAAATATTGTCATTATATATTCGGTTTGCATGTGTTTATCCTAGTAAAAAAAATCAAAAAATTTAGGAAATTCCAAAAAAAAAATTAAAAATTGAAGAAAAATAAAAAAGGAAAAATTCTAAAAAATTCTAAAAAATTCCAAAGAATATAAAATGGCCACAATCAACTGGCCATAACCTGTTTTTGGGTCTTTCGACTCTGAACTTTCCGAAAATGATGATTTTACCATTCCGACAAATCGTCTTCTAAAAATTATGAGAAATTCCAAAACAAATCCAAAAAAAAAAAGGAAATGGCCATAATCAACTGGCCAAGACCTATTCCTAGTGTTTAGATCCTCGATCCTTCTTAAAAAATGACGATTTCGCCCTTTTGGCGAATCGTCTCTCAAAAATTGAAGAAAATCATGAAATTTTGAAAAAAATTCTCAAAAATGGGAAATGGCCATAATCAACTGGCCATGGAACATTTTGGGTAATTTGACATCCAAACCTTCCAAAAAATAATGATATCGTCCTTTGGGCGAATCGTCCCCAAATCTTCTGATTTTACCCCTGACCTTCAATCACAAGTTCTCTAAACCCCTAGGGCTATGTCAGGAGAACCTTGCTATGAGTTGATATGCATTGACGTGGTTCATTTATGCACTTGATTGCGCTTTCATTATATTAATTGTGATTGATATTACTTGTCTTCCAATCTGCATGAAGCCTTGAATCAAACTTACCTCACCCAAAATTGCGCCTGCGTGAAATCTTAGTTAGGAAAATCACTCGTGTTAGGTACCGAAAGGGCATTGGTAATAATACCAACGTAACCAAATCCCCGAACCCAAAATCTTTAATTCCGCAAAATTGATCGATTTCTCCCAATCGGTTGTGAGGTTTCCGGTCCACGTTTTAAGAAGGGCTGCTGCCGACTCTAAATGCATGAACACATAGCACATGCCACCACGATCACACCAAGGTTGAAAATGATTGACTCTTATCATCGATAAATTCTTAAAATTACCCCTGTTGCGATTTGGTCTGAGCCTAGGAGGGCTTGCGCCGAAAAAGCCCGCGATCCACATTTCAAAGTGGGGGATTGATCGGTAATCCATTAGCCTGTTCCGACAAAAAAGACGGGTCGCAACATACGAGTTGGTATGTATTGCAACCCTCTCATCTGCTTCAGAACGCGGAGCGAGCTAATGGGCCGTCCACTCTGGTTGGACGCTGGCCTCTCCCAAGGCCCGTTACTTAAGTCGCAATGGCGGTATACGTAGTCGACCTTCTGTGCGATCTGGTGACTTGTGATACATGTACATGCCAAGGAGTCGCCACCAATTGTTTTATGGAGGGTACGATTGGAAAAATGCACGGTCATTGGATCGGCTGACCGAGACCCATGACTCAGATCAAAAGCGGACTTCCTCTCAGCCATCAGATCAGATTACTTAAGCCTACGGTCACAATTAAAAGCTACGACTCAATTGGGACCGTCCATTCATTCTAACCTAAACGATGTCGCCTACTCACTTATCCAAACGGCACCGTTTCGATTTATTTTGATTTTATGATTATAAAATCATTTTCTAATATTCCTATTTTCTAATCGAACGGTCATTAAAAATAGGAATCGATTAATCTCGACCGTCCGATCTAAACTGACTTAACCTAAACAGACTAATGGTCAAGCTGACTCGACTTCCACGTGGACCAACCACGCTCTGCCCCCTGGGATCGCTGACTATTTGACCAGACACGTTAGCTTCGTCTTCAACCTCTCGACGACATCTAAATGAATGGCTGAAAACTTCTGACGACGATCTAACAGTGAAACCTTAACGTAAGTACACAAAACCAGCGCCCATCAACTCGTCTTATCATTGCACACAACATATCATAAAATCACACGAATTCATCCACAAAATCGAGTACAAGCAAGCTCGAACCGGTATATATACAACTCCTCTAATCATTCGATTCATGGCATCCCAAGTCAATTCATCAACACAGAAGCATCACAAGAGGTTTAGAATGCTTACCTCGAGCTCCGATTAAGCTCGCATGACCTCGATTTGGTTAGGCGATTTCGAATAGTGATCGGCAATGGAGGTCGAGTTTGGAGACTCAATTTGAGATATTCAAGCAAAATCGATGCAAGATGAAGATGCGATGATGGTCAGGATGCTTGGGGAACAAAGCGCACACACTAAATGCAAAGGTTAACGTCGAAGACGAGATCCACCAATGATGTACATTATGAAAATTCGAAGATTGAACTCACCTTTTTCAGGACTATAGGCGGCTCGGCTAATGGCGATCGACTCCTGGAGTTTCAAGCAAGCTTCTAACGACTCTTATAAGTTTTGGTTTTGCCCAGAAGAGCCCAACCAGTGTTCCACAGGTTCGACTTGGAGCCTTCAACAATGGCGATGTAAGGCGAGCTCTCTCTCTCTCTCTCTCTCTCTCTCTCTCTCTTCTGTTCACCCTTAGCAATAGAATGAATCGATCCCCCCAACAGAAGCCCTCCCAAAGGCTATATACCACTTTTAAAATTTGGTGCTGAACAATGAAGTATATACCAGCTTCAATTGCATGTGAGGCCACGTGCTTTTGATTCCAAACAGCGTCAGAGATGATGAGCATTCCGTCCAACTCCATTTGGTTCTCCGACAAGCCTTATTCTATGCGAATTTGACGTGAATTTGATATGAGTTTGTCTTTGTTGACTTTTTGCAGCTCCGAAGCTTGACCGGTCGATTACTCCGTACTCCGGCGATGTTGAGTGGTGCCACCGGTGTCAATCGACAGGGAAGGGTATGGGCGACAATATGCCCACCATTTGCTCGTCCAATTATCCGCGAATTGGTCTTCTATTCGAGGATAAAAATCAACTCAAGGACTATTCATCCATGCAAAATCTTTAGGAAGAAGACGACACTGTAGCAGACTAGTTCGACCGGTCCGATCGGGCGGTCCGATCGATCAAAACCGGTTTTGACTTGTTTTTCCCAAAATTAATCCTAATTCGAGTGGAATTTTTACAAATTGAACCTTAGAATCGAATTTAGGGAATGAATATTGTCTAAAAAATTGATTTTGCCCAAGAGTTCACATCAATTTCTATGAAAACCCTAAATTTTCACTTAATTTCAAATCAGAAAATTGTGCAATTGAGGGCTCAAACGGTCAAATTGGACCAAAAAACCTATGCCAATCGACTTACAATGATGAAATGCTTTGGGTAGTGGCTTCAATTGGCAAAGGTGGTCCTTGAATTGAAAGTAATTTCAATTATGCCCAAATTCAAGGACTAAATTGTAATAAAGTATGCAATTTTGTCCAATTTATGCAATTGAGCAATTTGTACAAATAATTGGACTAAATTGTAATGAAAGACAATTAAATTAAATGTCAAGACCCTAAAAATGTCAAAATTGCAAATTAAAAGACTCAATTGATATTTTTTTACCAAATTCAATCATACGTGTAACAAAGAAACACATAAAATTAAACTTGAATTTGGTATTTTTATGAGGTCAAAAATACAAGGGAATTAAAAAAATATTGACTATTTTTCCATATTTTTGTGACCTTAAATGCTATTTTTCTTGAATTTTGATTTATTTTCCTATTTTTTGAAAATATTAAAAAATATGAAAAATAAAGAACATTATTTTTTGTTCAAAAATGGTTCCTTAGGCTTGGCCAAGGCTACCAAAATTGATTTTATAAATTTTCAACTTTTTATGAATTCTTTGTGAATTTTCAAAAATAAGACTGAAAAATACTAGTAAAAAATCGGGTGTCAATAGCTACCCCTCTTTGAGAGGAATCTCGTGAGAGATTTCACTCAAAGACAGGTGACACCTGAATCTACACTGACTCGACTGTGGAAAAGAAAAACGAATCCTGATATTCAATTTTTCTTGTCCTACTCGTAAACGCTCTGCTCATTTTATTTTAGCTGATACAAGAGAGTGAGTTGGTGTAGAGATACTCACCTGTTATTCACCTACCTGATACTCGTGTGGAATATGTGGTGTATGGCAGATTCAAGTAGATACCTAGGGACTCGTCTCTTGAGTATCCTAGGGAAGTTAAGTTCTAACCCTTATGGCAAGCTAAACCAAAATGGGATTCCTATCTAACAGGAACTTAGGGGTGACGCACCCGTTCTTTAGGGTTTGTCATAGGTTTCGATCTGTATGGATGATCAGGCCTTAAATATGACTCCTTTATATCAGGAACCTATGGATGACGCACCCGTTCTTTAGGGTTTGTCTGAAGTTAGGCTTCCCATCTATCAGGAATCTAAAAGTGACGCACCCGTTCTTTAGGGTTTGTCGGAGAGTAGGCTTTCTATCAACTAGGAACCTAAAGGTGACGCACCCATTCTTTAGGGTTTGTCCGAGACTAGGCTTCCCATCCACTAGGGACCTAAAGGTGACACATCCGTTCTTTAGGGTTTGTCGGATACTAGATTTCCCATCTACCAGGGACCTAAAGGTGACGCACCCGTTCTTTAGGGTTTGTCGAAGACTAGGCTTCCTATCCATAGGAATCTAAAGGTGATGTACTCGTTCTTTAGGGTTTGTCAAAGACTGGGCTGATCCTACACCTTGAGGAATCAACGAGGGTCTATACAAATGAGGTATACCTAACTCTTAGGTTCTACCAAAGGAGCTATTCTGGGGTTTAGGGGTTACCTAGAACCTTATAGAAAGCTGGTTCTAAAGATTGTCTTCTTGATGTGCAAGGCGTCATTCTGGGATTTGAGGACTCCAAGTATCCTGTAGAAAGCTTAAACCTATAGTGACTAAAGAAAATAACAACATTACATTCCATTGGTCAAAACATCAACTATGAACATAACAGATGAAATTCCTTATTAAAAAAGGATACGCTATGACGGAGAGATCGAGAGGGGTTCTAAAAGGGGATGAAGCACCAATCGAATTTTATTCTAAAATAAGAAAGCCATAAAAGGCCTCTGGAATGTAAGGTCTAAACTATCCCTCCATAAGACCTAATCTTTTGTGAGATGATGATCGATCAAGGTTTCCTTCTTGGTAGCATCTTTGTCTTGCCCCTCTTTAGGATACGGCTCGGCAATCAAGACTTCTCCCCTAGTTGAGCGTTCCTCAGGATGCGAAGGATAGTATTCAGTAGGTTGGTTGAGATGCTTTAGCTTTTCCGGCCATTCTTTAGTCCATGGTATGCTGACTTTTTTGTTGGGTTTTGCCTTTTTGAATATGATACGCCTCGGCTTTGTCTTGGTTGCAGGGCGTCTTTTTCTTTCCCCAAAGAGATCACCGGTTGGTTCTCCCTGGCTTGGCGTTCCTCTTTTCGGCGGGCGTATGCTTCCTTAGCTAAACTGTTGCGATACTACCTTTTCACCTCTAAATGGTTTTGAACATCTCGTCTGTTTATCGCTTAAACCTAAGGTTATCGACATAGTAACTAGACTGGCATTCTTCAGCATATCCCAGCTTACGTCCAGTCAGCTCCGGGCCATGTACAAATTTAATAAAATGCAACCTTGTGTTCGGTTCAGGACGAGTGACTTTCCTTAAACACTTGAAGGCCACTAATTCCGTCGAACTTCTAGGGAACAACGACATCCTGTCTTCTATCATTGTTATTTCAATTAGTCACTAGAATGATTTCAGAATGTATGCAATGCATGTGGATGCGAATGATTTGTAATACATGAACATACTATGAAATATGGAGCAAGGAAATACATCAAAAGTAAATGCCTTACCAACCAAAATCATAGGGAACATGAAATATTCCCTTGTAACAATGTGTGATTTTAGGTATACCAACCTTCCACAAACATGCGCATGAGACAAGTGGGAGTATACTTTAGAGATAAAATCAGGTGAGGAACCTATGGCTCGGGCTTCCACGATTCAAATATGGCAGATTCCTCCCCAAGAGTACCTACCCAAGAAGGCTAGATATCACCAATTTGGATTGTGAGCGAGAACGAGCACTAGAGTCTCAAGTGCCATCAAACACGAGATCCTTTTGTATCCTTTCCCTATCTAAGGTAACCTAGAGGTGGTTGCAGTTGGAGTTTAACCGTAGTGTTTGAGATGTGTTGTGATCATCACAATGCAAGATCATGCACAACAGTTTGTATCAAACATAGCTTCAGTATAGACATAAAATAAACATACAATCCCAACTTCAACCTGTAGGAAATATGTCAACAAACCCTCCGCCCCTTATTTCTCAAATCTGCAAAAACATCTAGCACAATGGTTAAGGTACGTACCTCACCTTCGAGAGCATCTGCAGAAAACAGGGTTTGAAAAACCAATCAACCTTTTAATCGGCTCAAATCCTCTAAAATTCCTAACCAGAGATTCTAGTTTGGAACAATTTCCCAACGGAGTGGCCAGTCTGTCGCGACCCTCTCATTTGCTTCAGAGCATGGAGCGGACTATTGGGTCGTCCACTCTGGTCGAACGCGGGCCTCTCCCAAGGCCCGTTACCCAAGTCGCAACGACAATATACGTAGTCGACCTTTTATGCGGTCTGGTGACATATGATACGTGCACATGTTAAGGTGTCGCCACCAATCGTTCTGTGGAGGATATGACTGAAAACCCTATCGAATAGTTGGGAGCATTCTATTCAATTCTGCGAAAATAAGAGAAATGAGATCGGAGACTTTGTTATGCTAACTGTCATAGTTGACGCCCTTTCGACACCCGAGTTGAATGAATTGTCCAACCTGAGATTTCGTGCAGATAAATGAGGTACGAACCCTAAAACTAGGAATTCATACTGATAGGATTGACTATCCTAACAAACATAGTCAATACAATGAGTGCGCAAATCAAGGATCCAATACGTTCGGATAAATCACATGAAAGCAACGTGGCATCCCTAATAAAGCTTTATTAGCCTTGAGAAATGTCAATCAAGACTCAATAATATTTTTGACATGATTTGCCCTTGAAGGGCAAAATCGTAATTTCAAAAAATTTCAAGATAATTTTCCCTAGAAGGGTAAATTTGTCATTTTAAATGAAATATGGAGTCAAAAAAGAGTGGAAAAAGGATTGGTCACCAGACTAATCCATTTCCTATTTTTCGGGAATTTTCAGAATTTTTCTGGAATTTTTAGGGCGATTTACCCTTTGAGGGGTAAAACTTTCATTTCAGAAAATGATGAAAAGTGAAAATCCCAAACAGAATGATTCGTAGACCTCTTGACCCAAATCCTAATTTTGATTAATTTTCATGGCTTGATCGGAATAGGAAAGACGATTTACCCTTTTAGGGGTAAAATCATCATTTCAGAAAAAAGGACGAGATTCGAAAACCCAAGCATAAGAATTGATCGCCTAACCGACCCTAATTCTTATCTTGACATTATCGACCTATCTCATATACAAGGCGAAGGCGACTTACCCCTAAAGGGTAATATCGTCAATTCTCATATGAACGTATAAGAAATGCCAAAAATAGAATTAACCAGTTGTCTGTGGTCAATCTTCAATTTTTGAGAATTTCTGAAATGTCTAGGAATTTTCTATAATTTTCCACATGTTTTTTTTTATTTTCTAGGATTTTCTAACAATTTTTTAGAATTTTTTAGGATTATTTTTATTTAAAAAAGATTTTCTAAATTTTTTATTATTAAAAATAATTCGGACAGGGTCGACCCGACCCTCTTGGGTCGGATGCCCGGCCCAGACCCGAACCCTCGAGACCCACACATCGAAATGATGTTTCTCGTTTTTTATTTTTCGGTTTAATCGGATTTAATCCGACGATTCCTATTGAACCACATGGCTAATCCACGGTCATTAGATCGGCTAACCGAGACCTACGGCTCAGATCAAAAGCCGACTGCCTCTCGACGGTAAGATCTAATTACTTAAGCCTACAGTCACGATTAAAAGCTATGACTTAATCTGGACCGTTCATCCATTCTAACCTAAACGACGTCGCCTGCTCACTTATCCAAACGGCACCGTTTTGATTTATTTTGATTTTCTGATTATAAAATCATTTTCGGATATTTCTAATTTCTAATTGGACGGTTATTAAAAATAGGAATCGATTAATCTCGACCATCCGATCTAAACTGACTCAACCTAAACAGACTAACGGTTGAGCTGACTCGACTTCCACATGGACCAACCACGCTCTGCCACCTAGGATCGTTGACTATATGACCAGACATGTTTGCTTCGTCTTCAACCTCTCGACGACATCTAAATGAACGGCCGAAAACTTCCGGTGATAATCTAACGGTGAGACCTCAACGAAATTACACAAAACCAGAGCCAATCAACTCGTCTCATCGTCTCACACAACATATCGTAAAATCGCACGAATTCATCCACAGAATCGAGTACAAGCAAGTTCAAATCAGTATATATACAACTACTCTAATCATACGATTCATGGCATCCCAAGTCAATTCATCAACACATAAGCATTACAAGAGGTTTGGAACACTTACCTCGAGCTCTGATTGAGCACGACCTAGATTTGGCTAGGCAATTTTGAACAGTGATTGGCGATGGAGGTTGAATTTGGAGACTCAATTCGAGATATTCAAGCAAAGTCGATGCAAAATGAAGATGCGATGATGGTCAGGAATGCTTGGGGAACAAAATGCATACTCTAAATGCAAAGATTAAGGCTAGAGACGAGATCCGTCATTGATGCACAGTATGGAAATTCGAAGATTGAACTCAGCTTTTTCGGGACTATAGGCGGCCTGGCTAATGGCGATCGACTCCTGGAGCTTGGTTTAGCCCAGTGGAGCCATCCAGTGCTCCACAGGTTCGAGCTGGAGCCTTCGACAATGGCGATGGAAGGCGAGCTCTCTCTCTCTCTCTTCTCTCTCTCTATTCTGTTCACCCTTAATAACAGAATGAATCGATCCCCCCAATAGAAAGCCCTCCCAAATGCTATATACCACTTTTAAAATTTGGCGCCGTACCGGCTTCAATTGCACGTGAGGCCACGTGCTTTTGAATCCAAACAACGTCGGGGATGATGGGCATTCCGTTCAACTCCATTTGGTTCTCCTGCAAGCCTTATTCTGTGAGAATTTGACGTGAATTTGATCAGAGTTTGTCTTTGTTGACTTTTTGCAACTCCGAAGCTTGACTAGCCGATTACTCCTTACTCCGGCGATGTCGAGTGATGCCACCGGTGTCAATCGACAGGGAAGGGTATGGGCGACAATATGCCCACCATTGCACGTCCAATTATCCGCGAATTGACCTTCTATTTGAGGATCGAAATCAACTCAAGGACTGCTCATCCGTGTAGAAGCTTGAGGAAGGAGACGACACTTGTGACATTCTGATTTCCAGTCAATTTCAGACTCATTAATAAGAAATGAATCTACAAATGTATTTTAGTCAAATCTCACTCAAATTTGATCAATTCAAGTAGACTGACCAAAAGGGAAAGGCTAACGCGAGACTTGGTACATGTACCTAGGGAATTCGGATAAGATATGGCGCTTTGACCATAAGGATTGTCGAGGGGATATTTAGAGCCATAAAAGGCCGATCCAAGAACGATTAGGGAATGCCTTGCGAGTGTCATACGACTGGAACGCGGGTGATGCCGCTTAACCAACGTATGATTTGCAAAATTTTTCCTAAATCGGACAGTGAGATTGAGACCATAAGAACTAGTGAAAGACCCTTACAATTACATGACAACCAAAGTCACCACGAATTGACGAGCCCTAAATGTGTTGAGAATCACAATGTCAATACGAGTAAAGTCCGCAAAAGCCGCCTGTCGGTTCGAGATAGGCTGGGACCATGTCTGATAGAGAAAATCATCAGAAATGAGTCTTGAAAAATTTGAAATGAAAAAACAAGAATTGCAACGTTATTCGGATTGTTCGTCGCCCTATCGAAGAATTTAGGAGCAAGAAAAACGACGTTCTGAACGTCGAGGGTAAAATTACCCTTTTGCCCCTCAAGCTTAAAGCCTTGCCCATGCATTTGAAGATGGGAATTTTGGACTTTATACACCCCCAAGAGCTGCCGAAAAAGTGGGCAAATATTGACCATTGGATCAAGTTGAATGACAAGTGGGACAAGTGCCACAAGATCAAGCATTGGGTGGTCAAGTCCACTATTTCATACCTACCATTCAACCCATTTGACTCAAGCTTTGTATATAGCTTTTTCCTCTCTCTCTCCTCTCACATGACCCACCATAACACTCCCCTCAAACCCACGATCACTCTTTTTCTTCTTCCTTGTTTCTGCTCGCCGCCGACTAACTCTAGAGCTGCCGTTCGCCCCCCACGAAGAGGCCCTCCGGCCACCGCCTAACCACCGGCCAACTATACCAACCTAGCTCTACGTCTTGCCGACCTCCTCGAACTAGAAGCAAGCCATTTGGACCACCGAGGAGCTCCGGCCAAGTGTTTTCCCGAGAGCCGACAGAATCTGATCCAATCTGAGGTAGGTTCGGTTTCCAACCCCTTAGAAGGCCAAATTGTCGAAATCTTGAGGTCAAATTTTATGGAGGTCTAGAAGACATGTATATCAATCTATGGTAAAAAATTGGGCTTGATTTGATGAAGTTTTGACCTCGAATGGGTCTTGTGAACTTGGAATAGAAACTACCGGATTCTGACCTTGGGAGGACCGACGACTTTCGACGGGTTTCCAACGACGGTTCGACTCCAAACTCACGATGAGACCCTTGGACCCCTAGATAGACATGTTAAGAGGTAGGATAATGATTAAATGATGGATTGGGAGTTGATTTAGGGCTGGACAAGTTCGGTTTGCATAGAACCGAGAAGAACCGGTTCGGTTCTGTGCAAGGACGAACCCTTGAGGGCTGATGGCTAGTGATTTTGAGTCTCAAATTGATGTTTAAGATGTGTTAAGATGATGAGAGTTGTGTTATGGAGGATTATGGTTCATGGATTGAGGAATTGGACAAAGGAATTGATGAATTGGTTGAATATTCTTGGTTGCGCGGTGAATTGAACTTTTGGATTGTTTGGCCGAGACTTTGAGGCACTTGCAAGAAGAAATTTGTGTTATCAAACGAAAGGTAAGAAAATCTTAAACTTAGGATAGGAAGATTGGACTCAATTGGGTGAGTCGAGGATTAATTTGATCGATTTATGAGAATCTTCCAAAGGGATAGCTCTTAATATATCCTAAGTGGTTATAGGGGGTCTATGTGTGACAGTGCTTGTGTTTAAATTATATGCCATGTCGAATGTCATTGATTGTCCTGCATGCCATGAGTATTCAAACTGTGCATGAGTTCCGCCTGTTGTTCTATCTGTGAATTGAATTGAGAAATATGACATGAATATGACATGGTGAGGCCCTGAGGCGTATGAGACGCGGGGCGGGAGACCCTAATGCGAAGTAATTGCAGGGTGGAGTTGATGTTGTGTGGCGCCCTAATGCGATCTAATCGCGGGGTTGAGATGGCTACGGTCCTGATGCGATCTAATCGCGAGACAGAGATATGAGGTGTTGATATTGGCCTGTAGATTCATTGGAACCTGGTGCGTTTACGCGAGTTACTCTTGACGGTCCGATGCGTCTACGCGGACCAAGCTTGATGCGATCTAATCGCGGGCTGAAGAATGAGGCAGGCAGGAAGTAGTGGTTGTGGTAAAATGGCCGGATGAGGTGTGCATGACCATCTGAGTGTGACATGGTGTCATAGTTGCATGCCCATCATCTGTGTGTCATTATCTTTATTTGTGTGTGCCTGTTTGTCTATGAGTTTGGAAAGTTGGGGTAGGTGACTACCTGAGTGGACGATCGGTCTAACCTAGTGTTAGGACTCTTTTACTGAGATATGTTGTTTGCTTACAGGGATGTCCGCGAGCTCAACCGGTGCGGGGCGTGACATCTCCACTTCGTTTGGTATCAGAGCAAGGTCAGCTTGATCCAATGTTGGTTGAGGATTGGAGTAATAAGGAGGATTAAGTTAGGACGAAGACGGATAGCAAGACCTTAGGAGGCTGGTTAAGATAAGGCATGGGGTGTATGATTTGTGGCCTGGTACTTAAGGTTGGCATTGGACTTTGGAAGGGTCGTGGTAATACAGGAGGATTAAGTTCCCTGCCTAGGATTGAAGGTCATTTTTGGACCTTGGTTTGTTTGCAGAAGGAAAGCGATTGGTTTTAGTGAATCACTAAAGAGAATGGAACTGAGAAATGGACATAGGCTATTTGTTGAAATGTTTCTAGAGTCTGTGGTATGAAGTACTGTTGGATTGTAACTGTTTTTGTTAAAGGGTAGTTAGTAGCTCTGGATTTGAATGATTGAGTAAGTTACTAACTCCTCGCTGAACTTGTGGTGGACCAGGTTCAATATAAAGTGATAAAGATGAGTAACCCATCCAGAAGGTTTGGAAGAACCAAAGGCGGAGCTTCTAGCTCGAGGTCGCCTATCGCTGAAGATCCAAGAATGGATGGCGTGTTGAGGGCGCTGGAAAGAATTGGCGACATGATTGATAGGTAGGCCCAGGATCGGGATGCTGCCATCTCCCAGGCAGTAGGAGCTGCCATAGCTGCCGTCAATGCCAACAACGACAACAATGGTGGCAATGGAAGCCAGAATGAACATGGCCAGGGCAATGAAGCTGTGAATGCCCAAGAAGAAATCGATGTGGCCAGATAGATGGGCCAGCAAGTGGAGCAGTTTATAAAGTTGAAGCCGACTCAATTCGATGAAACTAGAGATCCTGAGCTAGTACCTAGGTGGATCGAGAAGTTAGAGAAAGCTTTTGGTGTGTTGAAGTGCACGGATGAAGAGAAGGTGTTACTAGCAGTGTACTAGCTGGAGGGTACGGTGAATGATTGGTGGGCTGCCACCAAGAATGACGTCTTCCCTGAAGGAATGGTCATGAATTGGGAAGCCTTTAAGACGACCTTCAATGATAAATACTTCTCTAAGACGGCCAGGGAAAGGAAGCAGGTGGAATTCTTGCAGTTGCGCTAGTACCAGTTAACGATAGATCAGTACGAGGCTGAGTTCTCGAGGCTGTCGAGGTATTCACCTCGATCTGTAGAGGATCCCTAGGAGAAAGCAAGAAGATTTAGGGATGGCTTGAGACCCGAGCTCCGTAGTCAAATGATCGCTTTGAATTTGAGGACATATAAGGAAATATATGAGCGAGGCTAGACGATAGAATGAGACTTGAAAGAGAGAAACACTGCAACTGGTTCGCGATTTACGTCCTTCAAAGATAATCGCCAGATGGGCAAAAGATCGATGGTGAACAATAGGCGTTTTGTGCCACCAGTGCGGAAAAGTATTGTGAAGCCGCCAACCCCTATTAACTGGAGCTGCCACTTTTGTGGCAGAAGGCATGGAAATGGGCCATGCTGGTAAGGACAAGAGCTTGCTTTAAATGTGGTCAACTAGGCCACCAGATGAGGACGTGCCCTAGTCAAGCTCCAACAAATCGACCTCAAGGGCAGAGACCGCAGGCTGGGCCGTCAACTACAACTCCCCAGATTGAGCAGAATCGACCACCGGCACAGGGAAGGGTGTATGCAGTAGCCCGTAGAGAGGCGAAGGAAACGTCGGGCGTGGTCATAGGTACGATTTACTTGTGTAACTAAGCTGCATATGCATTGTTTGACCTTGGTACCACGCATCCATTCGTGTCTGCACAGTTTTCTAAATTAATGGGAATGAAATTGAAACCGTTGAACATAATTCTGCATGTCGCCACGCCATTAAAAGATAATATATTGGTTTCAATGGGTTGTGCTGGCTGTGAGATTGTGATTGGAGGGAGTAAAGAGAGTATTGACCTAGCTGTACTACCCATGTACGATTTTGACGTAATCATAGGAATGAAGTGGTTGGATAAGTAGGGGGCAATAGTGAACTGTGGTAGTAAGGTAATTCGGTTTTATTAGAGAGGCTGCCCTAGCTTTGAATTGGTGGGAAGTCGAGGAGGAATCTCGATTCCTTTAATCTCATCTTTGGAAGTAACTAAGTTGATGTCTGAAGGGTGTTAGGCATATCTAGTGGCAGTAATGGACACAACTATTGAAGAACCAAAGATGGAGAGTATCCCGGTAGTACATGAATTTCCTGACGTGTTTCCCCAAGAGTTGCCAAGATTACCATCGGAATGGGAGATAGAATTCGTAATTGAGTTAGCCCCTGGGACGGAGCCGATCTCGAAAGCACCTTACAAGATGTCCTTATCAGAACTAAAGGAGATGAAGGTGCAGATACAAGAGCTACTAGATAAATGATTTATTCGACCAAGTGCTTTGCTGTGGGGAGCGCCAATGCTATTCGTAAGGAAGAAGGATGTGTCCTTCCGTTTATGCATTGACTATCGACTGCTGAACCAGGTAACGGTGAAGAACAAATACCCACTACCGAGGATGGACGATCTGTTTGATCAATTACAAAGAGCGGCGGTATTTTCGAAGATTAACTTGAGGACTAGGTATCACCAGCTGAGGATCAAGAAGGAAGACATACCTAAGACTACTTTCAGGACGAGGTATGGTCATTATGAGTTTATGGTGATGCCGTTTGGATTGACCAACGCTCCAGCTGCTTTTATGGACCTGATGCATCGAGTATTTAAGGAATTTCTGGGCAGATTCATCATAATCTTTATTGACGATATCTTGATTTACTCGAGGAGTGGTGCAGAACATGAGGAGCACCTAAGGATTGTACTATAAACTCTAAGGGAGCATACGCTCTATGCGAAGTTGAGTAAGTGTGAGTTCTGGCTGAGCAGGGTAGCATTTCTTGATCATGTGGTGTCTGGTGAAGGAATCGCAGTGGATCTTGCGAAGATCGAGGTTGTAACGAATTAGCCTAGACCCATTACGGTCACTGAAGTCAGAAGTTTCTTGGGACTGGCGGGATACTACAGGTGTTTTGTGGAGAAATTCTCATCCATAGCCATCACATTGACGCGATTAACGAAGAAGGAAACAAGGTTTGAATGGACAGACAAGTGCGAGAAGAGTTTCTAGGAACTCAAACATAGAATGACAACCGCGCCAGTGCCGACAATTCCATTAGGACCAGGAGGTTACGAGATATACAACGATGCTTCGCTGAAAGGGTTAGGCTGTGTATTGATGCAGCACGGAAGAGTAGTGGCCTACGCATCTAGACAGTTGAGGCCACACGAGATGAACTATCCAACTCATGACCTGGAGTTAGCGGCGATAATATTTGCTCTGAAAATTTGGAGACACTACCTATGTGGCGAGAAGTTTCAGATCTATACCGACCACTAAAGTTTAAAGTATCTGTTTTCTCAGAAAGAGCTGAATATGAGGCAACGTAGGTGGATGGAGCTGCTGAAGGATTATGATTGTGATATCCTATATCACCCTGGGAAAGCAAACCGAGTGGCAGATGCGCTAAGTCGGAAGTCGAGCATCGCATGTCTGCTAGAGAAAATTTGGTTGATGATTGAAGATTTAAGAGATTCTGAGTTCAGACTAGAGGTTAGCCAGTTGTCCAGCTTAATGGCTACATTGAGGGTGGAACCTGAGGTCCAAGAAGGAATAAAGACCTTACAGTCTACGGACCTAGAGATCCAAAAGATCCTCGAAATGGATGTGACGAAGAGAAAACCAGAATTTCAGGTGTCAGAGGATGGGATCTTAAAGTTTCGAGGATGATTGTGCGTGCCAAAAGATGAATGACTCAGGGAAAGGATTTTATCAGAGGCTCACAGGAGCAATTATAGCATCCACCCTAGAAGTACGAAAATGTATCAGAACTTGCGACAACACTATTAGTGGAACGGGATGAAAGTGGACGTCGCAAGGTATGTGGCTAAGTGTTTAACGTGCCAGCAAGTGAAAGAGCAACACTATAAGCCTGGAAGACTATTACAGCCACTGGAAATTCCGGAGTGGAAGTGGGAGCTTATAACCAGAGACTTTGTGATGGGACTCTTAAGGAGCCAGAGAGGTCACGACTCTATATGGGTAGTCGTGGACAGATTGACCAAGTCTGCACATTTCATTCCGGTGCGAAAGGACTTCGCTATGGATAAGCATGCAGAGCTATACATGAGACAGATAGTGAGGCTGCTCGGAGTGCCTGTAACGATTACCTCGGATAGGGATCCCAAATTCATGGCAAACTTATGGAAAAGCTTACAAGAAGCTATAGGAACCCGACTGCAGTTTAGTACGGCCTACCATCCACAGACGGACGGACAGTCGGAAAGGACAATATAGACGCTTGAGGATATGCGGCGAGCATGCATCATTGATTTTAAAGGTGGATGGGAAGATCAGCTACATTTGGTAGAGTTTGCTTATAATAACAGCTACCAGCAGAGTATTCAGATGGCACCACTTGAAGCACTCTATGGACGAGCATACAGAACCTCGATTTGCTGGGATGAGGTTGGAGAAAGGAGTATCACAGGCCCATAATTGGTAGAGCAATCGGTAGGAGCAGCGAAGATAATTCGGGATAGACTAAAGACGGCACAGAGTCCTCAGAAGAGTTACGCAGATAAGCTCGCAAGCCCTTGGAGTTTCAAGTGGGCGATCATGTCTTCCTCAAGGTGTCGCCGATGAAAGGACTATAACGATTCGGAAGAAAGGGGAAGCTGAGCCTAAGGTTTGTAGGCCCATTTGAGATATTGGAGCGGTTTGGAACCTTAGCCTACAGACTTGCCCTGCCGCTTAATCTATCCCAGGTGCATAACGTTTTCCATGTGTCGATGTTGCGAAAGTATGAATCAGATCCGACACATGTGCTGGACAACGAGACCATAGAAGTGGATGGCCGAATGTCTTACGTGGAGAAGCCGATAAGAATCGAGGACCGGAAGGAGCAAATCCTTAGGAAAAAGAAGATTTCGCTGGTCAAGGTAGTATGGGAGCACCATGGAACTGAAGGTGCCACGTGGGAGAATGAAGAAACGATGAGGCGACGACACCCCCATTTATTTGAGTAAATAAGTGTAATGTAAATTTCGAGGATGAAATTTTTGTAAGGGGGAAGAGTTGTGATATTTTGATTTTCAATCAATTTCAGACTCATTATTGAGAAATGAATCTAGAGATGTATTTTAGTCATATCTCGCTCGGATATGATCAATTCGAGTAGACTGACCAAAAGGGAAAGGCTAACGCGAGACATGGTACGTGGACCTAGAGAATTCAGATAAGAAATGATGCCTTGACCATAAGGACTATCGAGGGGATATTTAGAGCCACAAAAGGCCGATCTAAGAACAATTAGGGAATGCCTTGCGAGTGTCATACGATTGGAGCGGGTGATGCCGCTTAACCAACATATGATTTGCAAAATTTTTCATAAATCGGACAATGAAGATTGAGACCAAAGGAACTAGTGATAGACCCTCACAATTACATGACAACCAAAGCCGCCACGAATTGACGAGCCCTAAATGTGATGAGAATCACAAGGCCGATACGCGTAAAGTCCGCAAAAGCCGCCCGTTAATTCGAGATAGACTGAGACCACATTTGATAGAGAAAACCATCAGAAATGAGTCTTGAAAATTTTGAAATGAAAATCAAGAATTTCAACATTATTCGGATTGGCCGTCGCCCTATAGAAAAATTTTGGAGAGAGAAAAACGACGTTCTGAACGTCGGGGGTAAAATTATCCTTTTGCCCCTCAAGCTTTAAGCCTTACCCATGCATTTAAAGAAGTGCATTTTAGACTTTATACACCCCCAAGAGCTGCCGAAAAAGTGGACAAATATTGGCCATTGGATCAAGTTGAATGACAAGTGGGACAAGTGTCACAAGATCAAGCATTGGGTGGTTAAGTCCACTATTTCATACCTACCATTCAACCTCTTTGACTCAAGCTTTGTATATAGCTTTTTCCTCTCTCTCTCCTCTCACATGACCTCCCATAACACTCCCTTCAAGCCCACGATCACTCTTCTTCTTCTTCCTTGTTTCTGCTCGCTGCCAACCAGCTCTAGAACTACCGTTCGCCGCCCATGACGACGCTCTCCGGCCACTGCCTGACCACCGGCCGACTATACCAACCTAGCTCTACATCTTGCCGACCTCCTCAAACTGGAAGCGAGCCATTTAGACCACCGAGGAGCTCCGGTCAAGTGTTTTCCTGAGAGCTGACGAATTTGATCCAATCTGAGGTAGGTTCGGTTTCTAAGCCCTTAAGAGGTCGAATTGTTGGAATCTTGAGGTTAAATTTTATGGAGGTCTAGAAGACATGTATATCAATCTATGGTAAAAAGTTGGGCTTGAATTGATAAAGTTTTAATCTCAAATGGATCTTGTGAACTTGGAATAGAAACTGCCGAATTTTGACCTTGGGAGGACCAGCGACTTTCGATGGGTTTCCGGCGACGGTTCGACTCCAAACTCACGATGAGACCCTTAGACCCCTAGATAGACATGTTAAGAGGTAGGATAATGATTAAATGATAGATTGGGAGTTGATTTAGGGCTGGACAAGTTCGGTTTGCACAGAACCGAGAAGAACCGGCTCGGTTCTATGCAAGACCGAACCTTTGAGGGCTGATGGCTAGTGATTTTGAGTCCCAAATTGATGTTTAAGACGTGTTAAGATGATGAGAGTTGTGTTATGGAGGATTATGACTCATGGATTGAGGAATTGGATAAGGAAATTGATGAATTGATTGAATATTTTAGGTTGCACGGTGAACTGAACCTTGGGATTGTTTGGCCGAGACTTTGAGGCACTTGCAAGAAGAAATTTGTGTTATCAAATGCAAGGTAAGGGAATCCTAAACTTAGGATAGGAAGATTGGACTCAATTGGGTGAGTCGAGGATTAATTTGATCGATTTATGAGAATCTTCCAAAAGGATAGCTCTTAATATATCCTAAGTGGTTGTAGGGGGTCTATGTATGACAGTGCTTGTGTTTAAATTATATGCCATGTCAAATGTCATTGATTGTCTTGCATGCCATGAGTATTCAAATTGTGCATGAGTTTCGCCTGTTGTTGTATCTGTGAATTGAATTGAGAAGCATGGCATGAACATGACATGGTGAAGCCCTAAGGCGTATGAGACGCGGGGTGGGAGATGGATACCCTAATGCGATGTAATCGAGGGGTGGAGTTGATGTTGTGTGGCGTTCTGATGCGATCTAATCGCGGGGTTGAGATGGCTACAGTCCTGATGAGATCTAATCGCGGGATAGAGATATGAGGTGTTGATATTGGCCTGGAGATTCATTAGAACCTGATGCGTTTACACGGGTTGCCCATGACGGTCTGATGGGTTTACGGGGACCGAGCCTAATGCGATCTAATCGCAGGCTGGAAAATGAGGCAAGCAAGAAGAGGTGGTTATGGTGAAATGGCCGGATGAGGTGTGAAGACCATTTGAGTGTGACATGGTGTCATAGCTGCATGGCCATCATCTGTGTGTCATTATCGTTATTTGTGTGTGCCTGTGTGTCTATGAGTTTGGAAAGTTGGGGTAGGTGACTGCATGAGTGGACGGTCGGCCTATCCTAGGGTGTGACATTTTGATTTCTAGTCAATTTCAGGCTCATTAATGAGAAGTGTATATCTGGAGATGTATTTTAGTGGTATTCCGCTCGAATCTGATCAATTCGAGTAGACTGATCAAAAGGGAAAGGCTAACGTTAGACGAGGTATGTGGACTTAGGAAAATCGGATAGGAAACGACTCTTTGGCGATAAGGATGGTTAAGGGAACTAGTGATAGACCCTTACAATTACATGACAACCAAAGCTGCCACGAATTGACGACCCAACACGTGATATGAATCATGAGGTCGATATGCGTAATGTCTGCAAAAGCTACCCGTCGATTCGGGAGAGGCTGGAACCATGTCTGGCAGAGAAAACCATAAGAAATGAGTCTTCAAAATTGAAATTGAAAAATCAAGAATTCCAACATTACAATTGAATTGGCCGTCGCCCTATCGAAGAATTTAGGAACGAGAAAAACGACGTTCTGAACGTCGGGGGTAAAATGACTATTTTGCCCCTCAAGCTTAGAACCTTGCCCAAGCATTTGAAGAAGGGAATTTTGGTCTTTTAATCCTCCCCATAGCTGCCGAAAATCAAGAAGTATTATGGGCCATTGGATCTTGCATGATTGACTTGAGGGACAAGTGTCAATTGATGCTTTAAAGAGTAGTCAAGTCAACTATGCCAAACCTACCATTCAACCTTTGACCAAGCCTTGGTATATAGTCAATTTTTTCTCTCCTCACCTCACTCATTCTGCCATTCTCTCCCCTAGAACCATCGAAGTCATCATCTTCCTTCTTCTTGTTTCTGCCGATCGCCGACCGCCACTGACCTCTCTGTTCGGCACCGTCGCTGACCACCTTCAGCCACCATATGACCATCAGTCGGCCACATCAACCTAGATCTATGTCTTTCCGACGTCATCGAAGTGGAAGCGAGCCATTTAGACCACCGAGGAGCTCCGGCCAAGCATTTTCCCGGGAGTCGATGAAAACTGACTCAACTTGAGGTATGTCGGGTTTCTGACCCTTTTGAAGGTCAAATTGTTGGATTTTTGGGGTCAAATTTTGTGGAGACCTAATATACATGTAGATGAATCTGTGGTAAAAAGTTGAGAGTGATTTGAAGAAATTTTGACCTCGAATCGATCTTGTAAATCATGGACAGAATCTGCCGGATTCTGACTTTGAGAAACCGACGACGTTCGGCGAGTTTTCGGCGACCAACCGACTCGAAACTCACGGTGAGCCTTCCAAATCCTTAGGTAGACATATTAAGAGTAGGATATTGTTTAAATGTTAGATTTGTAGTAGATTTAGGACCAGTTGGCCTCGGCTTGCACAGAACAAAGTAGGACCGGTTTGGTGCAGGGCTAAACCGATTCTGTTGAGGACTGAAAGTGGCGATTTTGAGCATGAAAATTGATGTTTAAGATGTGATGAGATGATGAGGGTTAAGTTATGGGTGATTGGGGTTGATGGATTGAGAATTCGGACAAGAGAATTGATGAAATTGATTGAAATTTTAGGTTGCACGACAAACCCGGTTATGGACATTGGTTGATCGAAACCTTGGGGGCTCAAGAGGAAGTAATTGGTGCAATCAAACCCAAGGTAAGGGAATTCCTAACCTTATGCTAGAAAGATTGGACTCGATTAGGCGAGTCGAGAGTTAAATTGATTGATTTGTGAGAGTGCCCAAAAGGATAATTCTTGGTGTGTTATAAGATGGTAGAGGGGTTCATGTGTGCCCTTGCTTGTGCTTAAATCGTGTGCCATGTCGAACGTCATTGATGATCTTACATGCCATGAATTTTCAAATTGTGCATGAGATGCACTTGTTATTTTATTGGTGAATTGAATTGTGAATCATGGCATGAGCATGACATGACGAGGCCCTGAAGTGTATGAGACGTAGGGCAGGAGATGTATACCCTGATGCGACGAGATCGCGGGGTGAAGTTGATGATGTGTGGTGCTCTGATGCGACAAGATCGCGGGGTTGAGACAGCCATGGTCCTAATGCGAACTATTTGTGGGACGGAGTCATGAGATGGTTATATTGGCCTGGAGATTCATCGAAACCTGATGCGTTTACGTGGGTTGTCGATGACGGTCTGATGCGTTTATGCGGACCAAGCCTGATGCGATTTAAATCGCGGGCTAGAGATTGAGCCAGGCGGAGATTGGTGGATGTGGTGAAGTGGCAGGCCGAGTGTGCATGATCATCCAAGTGTGACGTGTGGTCATCTTTTCATGCTTGTCATCTGCATGTTGTTATTTTATTGATTTGCTCTTGATGCACCTGTATGATTATGAGTGTGGAATTTCGAGCTAGATGACTGCCTGAGTGGACGGTCGGCCTGACCTAGGGTTAGGACCCACCTTGCTGAGATTTATATCTCACCCTAGTTGGGGCTTAAATTGTTCAGGTTCCTGGCGAAGGAAGCATGAGATTGCCAAGGATTGACATTTGAAGAATTAGTTGATCAAATATATTTAGAATGGATTTGTCTTTTGTGATATTAGGGATTATTCTCTTGGTTGGTGAATTAGGAATTGATCTTTGACTAATTGGTTATTATAACTCGATGTACCTTTGTGTCCTAAGTTATCGGGTGATGTTGTATTTATATGACTAGAGTTGGCATCGTTCCCGTATGCGTGTTCCTTTGAATGCTTGGAACATTGTCCGTTGGATCTTGGAGTTTTCAGAAAAGTACCGCTTGGTGGGATGTTCGCTCGCTCGCTGGGTTCGGGGCGTGACATCCCCGTTCGATATGGTATCAAAGCAAGGTCAGCTCGATCCAATGCGATTGAGGTTTAGAGTGATAAGAAGTGATGAATTGGGGACAATTAGATATTGAGGCCTATAGGACTAAGCAAGGATCATTGAATCTTGAGGATGGTAGGCTTGAACTTGTGATAATTTAATAGTCCTAGTGTTGATTTTAATGGATGATCTCGAGTTATGTGGTGATTAAAGTTTAAGTGGAAGCAAGCAGGGATTGGAGAGTCATAAGCAGGGATTTTGTGGTAGTAATTGTGCTTGAGGATAATAGGGAATTGCTTATGAATGAAGGGTCAATTGAGGTGTATGATTGTGGTCTTGATTTGTCAATGACCGCAACTTGAGGAGTACGAGTTACAAAGAGATGGCTAGTATTGGTGGATTCAGGCTTGAACTACGTGATATCTTGATAGTTTTAGTTATCGATTGTTATTGACAACGTTAGATGATATGAGTTGAGATAAATACAAAGAGATCTGAATTGAAGATTAGTTGTGATAGGATGCATAGGGATTTGATTTGAATGTTGACTGGACGTGAGATATATAATGAAATATAGGCAATTGACCTGAAGGTAGCTTTGACAGGACAAGTGATGAGGACGGTCACGCTGTGCTTGAGTTTGTGGTTATGAAATGCAAGTTGATGAGGGTGCATGCATGAACTTAGCGCTGTTGGACTTAATAAACCGTCGCTTGGTATGGGACGAGTTGATGGGATACCTATAAACTGTAATGAAACATGGTATGGGACATGTGGAACGGGGTTTTCTCCGTAGATGCATGACTTGGGACAACCTGCAACGGCCAGGTTTGATGAGGGCGGGGAGTGATCGCTGGGACAGAGAGATCCGGACAAGAAGCGGCTCTTGGCAGGCTTCTAAGATGGCAAGAGGCAGGAATGACCCAAGTCATAACTTGAAAGGGGAAGCCTAGGTATCAAGTTAAGTCCGATCGTGGATAAGAGATGTGCGGCACGAGATCGATTCTCATCAAGAATGATTGAAAGTGGCATGACATGTGTAATGGCACCCGTGATTGGCATGATTAGAAGCTTCTGCTTGGCATTGGACACCTTTTGAAAAAGAAAAGTGATGGTTGTGATGGCCTGTTTGATTATTAGCCTCATGTGATTGGCTTGGCCAAGGTATGACTGGAAGGTTAGATGACGTAAGGGGTTTATACCCGTTGAACCGAGGCATGTTGAGATGAGATAATCTGTTGTGACTATGCTAGAGTGGCGGATGCCTTTAGGCCTAGAGTATTAGCTTTTGACCTAGTGAATCGCTATCTTGAGTGCTTGATTGATAGTTGCCCAGTTAAGGCTATCCTAGTAGTGGCCATCAGTTGAGAAGTTGCCTCATTGAGGCTGGCTTGAGAAAGGATTGCTGATCAAGGATGATTTGGGATCCTTGAATAATTGGCAATTAATTGGGAATTGCTTAAGAACCATTAGAGAGTTGGTTGATGGTGAAAGATATTGAAATGAGCAGCTTGAGATTGATGGACTTGAGTAAATGACTTGAGTCTTGGATTCCTGGAGGGAATCATAGTGGTTCAAGTGACATGAGAACCTGATAAAACTGAAGGACCAAGGTATGGTTGCTAGAGTAGCACTTGGCTTGCATATGTGAGAAATGAAAAGATCCAAGGACTAAGATGGATCATGAGAACTGAGTAAAGATGAGTAACCAGAACGTGAAAACCAGCAGAGCAATTGACTCGAGTTTGTGAACCACGTGGGACCCAAGAGTTGAGTGGGTTACGAGAACCTTGAATAGAAATGAGAAATTTTTATGGGTAGGTGAGCTCAAAAGGGGCTGCCATTGTTACCCAAGTCGCTGAGACAACTAATACTAAGGAGTTAAGTGATGAAGGTCACGAAGAAGGTGAGACTGAGTAAGTCTTTTCGAAATTGAATGTGTGGGTAGGACCACGAGAGTTAGAAAAGCTTGTAAGATTATGTATAAGGCTGAAATTTATTGAGTCAGGTAGAGGGATGAGATTCGAAATTGTCTCCCTCTCGATTATGAGAAAACTTAAGAGATTTTGGGTGCACTAAAGAAGGAAAGTGACCCTGGCAGTACTAGCCCTAAGAGGCTATTGACGATTGGTGAAGGGTCACTAGAGGAAGGATTTCCTCGGAGGCATGAGATCTACCTAGCCAACTTCTATTGAGTTGTTCAATGGGAAGTATCGTCCTAGGATTGCTTGAGAGCAAGGATTGTTTGGATCCTAATACTTTTGCAAGGATCATAAGATGATCGACCGGTGTGAGACAGAGTTCTCGAGGTCGCGTAAACATATGGTAAAAGTGTTTAAAGACCCTTGAATAAGATGAGTAAGTTCCTAAGTGGATTGAAACTTGAGAACCATATGGCTGATTATTTCTCCTGATTTTGAGGTGATGATGGGACCCAGCAAAAGAGGATAATAATCGAAGGATTTATGAAAAAGAGAACTTCTGCTCATGGATTACGAGCAAAGAGATGTTCAATGTGAATATGGAACGTGCCTACGGGAAATGGCTGATTATCTGGGCTAAGACACATGGTGGAAATGGGTAGTTCATCTTTTCCGTTATGGAAAGGGTTGAGGGAGAATCGGCATGCTAGTTGCCTAGAGTTAATGATTTGCTGAGATTGGTTGATTGAATTGGAACCTTGAGGAATGAAATCATGAGTTGCTATTCCCTAAAGAATAGGGCATTGTTCTTAAAGGGTGATTGGATCATGAATTAGTCATTGACGAAAAGAAAAGTAAACAGATTTGGTAGTCCTGATTGGTTATGATTCTAATGAATGGTGTAGTAAATGAAAAGAGCGCTTAGAGAATACTCGCAAAGTGATTTGAGGTAATCGAAGTGACCATTCGACATGTGAATTGGTGGAGACCCAAGAACGAACAGATATTGTCACTTGAAGTGACTGAGTTATGGGAAAGAGAATATGAAAACATGGTGGCATCTGAACCATATAGTAAAGGTATCGCCGTCGGCACAGACTCCAAGGTTGCCATCCTATGAAATGGAAAAGGACCAGGTGAATTTGAAGTGAGAGAATGTCACGGAGGTGTATAGTTTCCTTCATAGGGTAAGGGACCCTAGTGTGTAAGGAAGAGGAACTTCTGATTGTCTTGGTGTTTAGGATGGAGTGTCTGGACTGAGGAAGAAGACGCAAAAATTGAATGATTTCTTGAAGTGAAATTCGAGAGACAGTCTTGTAGACAATGTTGAATTCCAGAATGATGTTGACGTTTAGTGGAACGAACGGAATTGGGATAAGGTTGCCTTAGCGAGTATGGAACTCAGAGGCTAAAACACCAATGCTTCTCGAGAGAAGAGTGACAAGGATAGGTAAAATATCATGCGGTTCTAGAGGAGACCCGTGACGACAGAGAGCCAAGGTTTGAGCTCTCCAGTGAAAAGTACGAAAAATAGTTGGGAAGATGCGACACCTGGGGGGAGGAAGTTGATAATCGCCGAACTGTATGCCCAAGGAATGGTTGAATTGGACGTTACCATCTCGAGAAACGATGGTTGAACTCATGTAAGGAGCCATGACAAACATGAACAGTTTTTGAGAGTGTCATATGGGCTCTAAGGAAATATCTATTGCATGCTAAATGTGAAGAATGCAAGTTGTGGACCTGATGAAGTAAGATTCACGCATCGAAATAAGTGATAGATCCTTTGAGTATTGGAATAAGTGATGAATCGACTAGGGTCGATGTGAGTTGCGAAAAGTGCAAGCTCCTTGGGATTGATGAGTGACAATAGACGGACCGTTGAAAGATTCCCCACAAGGGCTATTCCATTGGTGATATGGACTAAGGACGAGTCGTGACACGAATGGGTGAATGAACGTGAAAAGAGTTTTCGAGGACTCGAGTTAAGCTGATGACTACGCTATTTATGACGATTTCGGTTGGAAATCGAAAAGCTTATGAAGGTCGTAGTGACACAACGCAGAATGAAACTCGAGGCATAACAAGACGATGTGAAATGGATACGGTTTATACATCGTAACAATAATGCCGTATGAATTGGCATGCTTAGAGCATGATTGGAATTGATTTGCGAATATTCTTGCAACAAGGTTTGGAAAAATCTTACTTGGGTGGAAGAAGATTTCAAGTTTATACCTACTCCAAAAGATATCAAGTAGTAGTTTCTGAGAGGAATTGAACAAGAGTCAACGTAGATGTGTAGAATTGCTTGTGGATATGAGAGCGTTGCTTAGATAAAGAAAAGACCTCGAAGTTATGTGAACTATAAGAGATTAAGAGCATGGACTGCCAAAAGGGAATTGAAGGCGAGGCACGTGGAACGAAGAGATCACCCAAGTGTTGTTATAGCGATATTCGTATCGCTAAGGAAGGGTGGATTGTTTGATGGATGCTTACCATTGAGAAATAAACATGGTTTAATTGAAAATGGAGGGACAGATCTTCCCTCAAGAAGTAAGAGATTCAACTCTTAAATTGGAAGTTCGCTAATGGACTAGCGTGATGGCCACTGGAAACACCTAGCCTGAAGGTCAGAAGGAAATTGAGGTGTGCTATGATCAAACATCGATACTGGAGGGATTAAAGGAATGGATGGAACCCTTGAGGCTTATGGGCGGAAGTACGATTCAAACGGATTATGGTGTTCCCTGGGGATGACACAAATATGTGCCAAGATACATATATATATATATATATATATATATATATCGGTGATAAGGTTGAAAGTTGAAATTTGTCTATCTTGTAGTCGAACACTAGACGTGTCGACGGAAGGGAAGGACATGGCGATGAAAGTTGAAGGACTACTTTGATCCAAGGGAATTTTTGGATGGAGTCGAGAATAGATTGGTACGGAAATAACCATGTAAATGTTTAAGGAGTTAAGGGGGCCATAACTCGATTAGACTAATGAAGAGCAAATTGATAAAGCCCTTGAATCCCTGTTGGCGTGAAAGGATGCTTGAAAGGAGTAGTACGCCGAAGGGTATGGACATTAAGAGTGCATTCTGGCGAAGGCTCGATAATAATGATCATAGACAAATGAAAGAGATAAGGTGAACGCTCGAGGAAGAGTTGCTGACAAATGATATGAATACTAAAAGAGAATGGAGATAAGCCCGTTGGATTGAGGACCGAAGGAGACAAGTCCCAGAGGAAAGATAGTTTGGGTTGGAAAGGACGAGCAAGATCGTCAAGCTATGGAAAGGATTATCTGGAAGAGTGAGAATGTGACGAGGTGCCAATACCCCAAAGGATTAGATGGGTAGAAGGTTGCGAATTTCGAGGACGAAATCTCTTTAAAGGGGAAGAGTTGTGACATTCTGATTTCTAGTCAATTTCATGCTCATTAATGAGAAGTGTATATCTAGAGATGTATTTCAGTCGTATTCCGCTCGAATCTGATCAATTCGAGTATACTGACCAAAAGGGAAAGGCTAACGCGAGACGAGATACGTGGACCTAAGGAACTCGGATAGGAAACAACGCTTTGGCCATGAGGGTTGTTGAGATAACTAGCGATAGACTCTCACAATTATATGACAACCAAAGCCACCACGAATTGACGAGCCTTAAACGTGATATGAATCACGGGGTCGATATGCGTAATGTCTGCAAAAGCCACCCGTCGGTTCGGAATAAGCTGGAACCACGTCTGGCAGAGAAAACTATCAGAAATGAGTCTTGAAAATTAAAATTGGAGAATCAAGAATTCCAACATTACAATTGGATTGGCCGTCGCCCTATCGAAGAATTCAGGAACGAGAACAACGACGTTTTGAACGTCGGGGGTAAAATGACCGTTTTACCCCTCAAGCTTAGAACCTTACCTAAGCATTTGAAGAAGGACATTTTGGTCTTTTAATCCTCCCCATCGATGCCGAAAATCAAGAAGGATCATGGGCCATTGGATCTTGCATGAATGACTTGAGGGACAAGTGTCAATTGATGCTTTAAAGAGTAGTCAAGTCAACTATGCCAAACCTACCATTCAACCTTTGACCAAGCCTTGGTACATAGCCAATTTTCTCTCTCCTCACCTCACTCATTTTGCCATTCTCTCCCCTAGAACCACCGAAGCCATCATCTTCCTTCTTCTTGTTTCTGTCGATCACCGACCGCCACTAACTTCTCTGTTCGGCACCGTCGCCGACTACCTCTAGCCACCATCTGACTGCTACCCGGCCACACCAACCTAGATCTATGTTTTGTCGACGTCCTTGAAGTGGAAGTGAGGCATTTGGACCACCGAGGAGCTCCGGCCAAGCATTTTCCCGGGAGTCGACGGAAACTGACTCAACCTGAGGTATGTCCAGTTTCTGACCCTTTTGAAGGTCGAATTGTTAGAGTTTTGAGCTCAAATTTTGTGCAGACCTAGTAGACACGTAGATGAATCTGTGGTAAAAATTTTAGAGTGATTTGAAGAATTTTTTACTCGAATCGGTCTTGTAAATCATGGACAGAATCTGCCGGATTATGACTTTGGAGGAACCGGTGACGTTCGACGAGTTTCCGGCGACCAACCGACTCGAAACTCACGGTGAGCCTTCCAAAACCTTAGGTAGACATATTAAGAGGTAGGATAGTGTTTAAATGTTAGAATTGTGTAGTAGATTTAAGACTAGTTAGCCCTAGCTTGCACATAATCGAGTAGGACCGGTTCAGTGCCGGGCCAAACCGTTTCTGTTAAGGGGGCTGAAAGTGGCAATTTTGAGCTGCAAATTGATGTTTAAGATGTGATGAGATGATGAAGGTTAAGTTATTGGTGATTGGGGTTGATGGATTGAGAATTTGGACAAGAGAATTGATGAAATTGGTTGAAATTTTAGGTTGCGCGACAAGCCCAGTTGTGGACATTGATTGACTGAAACCTTGGGGGCTCAAGAGGAAGTAATTGGTGCAACTAAACCCAAGGTAAGGGAATTACTAACCTTATGTTATAAAGATTGGACTCAATTGGGCGAGTCGAGAGTTATATTGATTGATTTGTGAGAGTGCCCAAAAGGATAATTCTTGGTGTGTTATAAAATGGTAGAGGGGTTCATACGTGCCCTTGCTTGTGCTTAGATCTTGTGCCATGTGGAACGTCATTGATGGTCATGCATGCCATGAATTTTCAAATTGTGCATGAGATGCACTTGTTATTTTATTGGTGAATTGAATTGTGAATCATGGCATGAGCATGACATGACGAGGTCTTGAGACATATGAGATGCGGGGTAGGAGATGTATACCATGATGCGACGAGATCGCGGGGTGGAGTTGATGATGTGTGGCGCCCTGATGCGATGAGATCGTGGGGTTGAGATAGCTACGGTCCTGATGCGAACTATTCGCAGGACGGAGTCATGAGATGGTGATATTGGCCTGGAGATTTATAAGAACCTGATGCGTTTACGCGGGTTGCCGATGACGGTCTGATGCCTTTACATGGACCAAGCCTGATGCGATTTAAATCGCGGGCTAGAGATTGAGCCAGGCGGAGATTGGTGGATGTGGTGAAGTGGTAGGCCGAGTGTGTATGATCATCCGAGTGTGACGTGTGGTCATCTTTGCATGTCTGTCATTTGCATGTCGTTATTTTATTGATTTGCACATGATGCGCTTATATGATTATGAGTGTGGAATTTCGGGATAGATGACGGCCTGAGTGGACGGTCGGCCTAACCTAGGGTTAGGACCCACCTTACTGAGATTTATATCTCACCCCAGCGGGGGCTTAAATTTTTCAGGTTCCAAGCGAAGGAAGCGCGAGATTGCCAAGGATTGACATTTGAAGAATTAGTTGACCAAACGTATTTAGAATGGATTTGTCTTTTGTGATATTAGGGATTATACTTCTGGTTGGTGAATTAAGAATTGATCTTTGACTAATTGGTTATTATAACTCGATGTACCCTCGTGTCTAAGTCATCAGGTGATGTTGTATTTATATGACTAGAGTTGGCATCGTTTCCGTATGCGTGTTCCTTTCAGCGCTTAGAACATTGACCGTTGGATCTTGGAGTTTTTAGAAAAGTACGGTTTGGTGGGATGTTCGCGTGCTCGCTGGGTTCGGGGAGTGACATAGGGTTAGGACTCTTTTATTGAGATGTGTATCTCATCACTTTTGGGGACCCTTCTTTTATAGATCCTAGACCTTGACCATGTGGCATATTCATTTTGGTGATCCCAAAGAGATGGCGGCATATTTTGATGAGTTTCCTGATGGTCAAGGGACTATATATGTGAGAAAGTGTACAGTCGTGTAGGTTGACGAGGGTAGTACGGATTGGAAGCTTCATAGGTACGAGGCGTGATTTAGGAAGGTTGGGGACGAGTCGATTGGGCCGCTGAAGTCCTATGAGGTGCCCCAGGGAGTGATCCCTGATTGGTGCCACCTCGGTAGGGACCAGGAGCAGGCCGAGGGATCAGTAGTATGTTCTAGGAGTGGGCCGGAGAGGACCCCGATGCTAGATTTTATTGTGGAGGAGGACAAGGTCATTGTCCTGGAGGCGACCGAGAAAAATCTCGCGAAACTGTCCCATGAGGAGACCATGGAGGATATCATTGAGGTTCCGTCAGAGACCTTCTCCGAGTATGAGCCGACGGAGGATGACGAGGACACCGAGGATTCCGGTAGTTCATCTTAGGATTCCAGTTCGTTGGTTTGATGCTTTTGGAGGCAACCCGATCTTGTTTCTTTTGGATGTTGTGAGGAACTCTCTTTTGTCTACTACCCTGTTGCCAGTTTATTAGCAGATCCTAGTAGTTCCTTATCTGTATGAACCGATGGTCATTGTGTATAACAGTACTTATGCTTTCCAAGTCCCACTTAACTTATATTTTTGTGCAGGGATTTATTTGAGTACCGCTTCCGCATGCTTGTTGTATATATATATATATATATATATATATTATCTCTCGACTTATTTGTGGATCTTGGGACCACGAGAGATGTGTTGTTTCTTGCAGGGATGTCCGCGAGCTCGACGGGTTCGGGGTGTGACAACACTGTAGTAGACCGGTTCGACCGAGCGGTCTAAAAAAGTGATTTTACGCAAAAGTTCACATCAATTTCTATGAAAGCCTCAAATTTTCACTTAATTGCAAATCGAAAAATTATGCAATTGAGGGCTCAAACGATCAAATTGGACCAAATCACCTATGCCAATCGCCTTAGAATGATGAAATCCTTTGAGTAGTGGCTTCAATTGGCAAAGGTGGCCCTTGAATTGAAAGTAATTTTAATTATGCCCAAATTCAATGACTAAATTGCAATAAAATATGCAATTTTGCCCAATTCATGCAATTGAGCAATTTGTGCAAATAATTAGGCTAAATTACATTGAAGGACAATTAGATTGAATGTCAAGACCTTAAAAACGTAAAAATTGTAAATTAAAAAACTCAATTGACATTTTTTTACCAAATTCAATTATACATGTAACAAAGAAACACATAAAATTGAACTTGAATTTGGACTTTTTATGAGGTAAAAAATACAAGGGAATTAAAATAAAAATATTGACTATTTTTCCATATTTTTTTGACCTCAAATGCTATTTGTCTTGAATTTTGATCTATTTTCCTAATTTTTAAAAATATTAAAAAATATGAAAAATAAAGAAAATTATTTTTTATCCAAAATGGTTCCTTAGGCTTGGCCAAGGCTACCAAAGTTGATTTTACTATTTTTTGAATTTTTTTGAATTTCTTTTGTGAATTTTCAAAAATAAAACTGAAAAATACTAGTCAAAAATCAGATGTTAACAGTATGTTAGAAACCCAGATGACTACAATGACTACGATGGCTGAAATAAAGGCGATGATGGAAGCCTCTTAGGCTAGGCAAGCAGTAGCTCTAAACCTGAATGATGTAAATTAACCATCGGCATCAAATGATGCTGATAAAGGGCAAACTAAAGATGCCCATCATGTGTCAGAAGATAATCAAGCGCCGAATGCGAACTCTCAGCCAATGACACCCCATGTCGTCATCAACCTCGGGAAGGACGAAAAAGAGAAACCTGTGGTAAAAATTGAAGTTGAAGCTAAGAGGTTGGCTAAAATTGAAGAATGTCTAAGTAGCCAGGGTATGAATTAGCCTAGTTTGACAAAATAATTCTCTTCGTGAAGGTGGAGACTAATGAACACATTCAAGAATGCTTGGCTGAAGATTTCCACTATTAATGAGACTCCCTCGGATTATCGAGCTAGACATTGATGATTACGATGGATGGAAAAATCTTTTGAAGATTTTCTCTGACAGTATAAGTTCAATACCGCGACTGCTCTAATGAGGGAGGATTTGCTCCGGACCATAAAAGGAAAGGATGAAGGGATTCGAACCTATGCCCAAAGATGGCGGCCTTTGGCAACTCAGGTAAAGCTTCCCGTTCCTGAAGTTGAATTGGTTGACTTGTTCTTGAAGGCACTTCTCTATGAATATTTTGACAGGCTAAACACTTATGGGTGTCAAATCTTTGTTCACTTGATAAAAGTAGCAGAAAGGTTAGAGTGAGCTATGAGAGAGAAGAAGGCTCCAAATGTTCTAATAAGAAGACATTATCCTTTAACGAATGAGAGAGAGGCTGGGGTCGACATAGCTTTCGTGCTGAATGCGCCAAAGTCCAAACAGTTTGCTAACTCCAGTCAGACCAAGGGAGGATCGTCTTGATCAACTCCAAAAATATAAAAGCTAAAGAAGAAACCACCTCCAAATTAGTTTTCACAGCTTCCAAGGCCATTATCTAAGTTTCTTTCAATGCTATTGGAAGAGCATTTGGTTGCAAAGGAACCTCCTAGAGCAAATCTGGTGAGATACCTAGGTTTCGATGAAAGATAAATTTGTGTTTATCATATGGGCGAAAGAGAGCACAATGTAGACAATTGCTGCATCTTGAAGCTGAAGGTGCAAGCCGTTATTAACAATAAAATCTTGAAATTTGATGATGTGGCTCTAAATGTACAAGAGAACTCGCTTCCTGACCATCAAACAGTTGGAATGATTTTCTATAGCGAAGAAGAAAATCACCTAGACCTGAAAGTGAATGTCACCAAATTGACTAATATTTTGGCTATTGCATCATCATATCCAAAAGAAGGAGAGGTGTCGATTGAAAAAAAAATGATGTGCATCGCCAAGTTGATGAGCCTGGGGATAATTGCAAACGCTACCGATGAGCTGTTTGAGAGAACTCCTGCCTCTGTGAACTTAGATTGGAATCAATTTGTGGTTGAGACCAAGCAGGGTAATACATGGAGTGTTTCTTAGGAGAGTCTGATAGGCGATGTGGAATTAATCACAAAGTAGGGGGAAGAGCCTGATAAAGATGAGCCAAAGACTGCAAAGAGACGTCTAGCTGATCACATATTTATAATCAGGGCCCTAGAGAGAGGCAAAGTCGTAGATAACTTGGGTGAAGATTCTGGGGGATACAACTTTAAAGTGAATTACTCTACTCCTTCCAGTTTCTTTAGAAAATGGAGGATATTGTACCCTATGTATAGGGGCATGAATGATCCCGTCAAGAAGGAAGTTACGAATGATACAATTGAACTTCTTCTAGAAGATTCTAAACCTTCGTTCAACCAAATGGTGTTGGAGCAATTTTCACATATAGAAGAATAGGTGAATGATTTTTCACAAGAACTAACTGATGTCTCACAACAGTTAATGGCATATGATCACTCTCAAGTGACAGGTGATACACTTGATGAAAAATTGCACACTCAAGTCCATGGCCAAGATCGTAGAATGGCTATATTGAGATTTTGGTTGCAAAATGTGACTGAATTAGACATAGAAGTAAGAAGACTGCTGGATTTCTTAATCACAACTGAAATCACATCTTTAGTTGGCCTATCGAATGAATCATATGTTGCTCCAAATTATCACTAGCTTGAGTATGAAGATAGCTTGGAAGATTTCAACAATATCATGGGGATGGTCGGAACTACGACATCTGTGATTATTAAGCTGAATGAACTTGATAACCGGAGCAAGGAAGATAATTGAACATTTAAAACTATCATGATTCGTTTATCGAAATGCGAAACGGACGATGAATCCAAATCTCAAGTAACAAACCTGACGCCTATAACCGTCCAAGTCCTACCTGTTGAAAAACATAACCCCAAAGTAGTTTTATTGGTGTTTTAGGAAAGATGAGATAGACGCCGTGATGCGGTCTGACGATTTTATGCCTAAGAGAGGATGAATCTGAGAAAAAAAAGTCTCGAAAGAGGATGCGGATAAGCTAGTATCCATCATCAAAATCAGTGAGTCTGAAGTAATAGAGCAACTAAGAAAGATGCCAGCTCAAATATCCTTGTTATATTTGTTTATTAACCCTGAGAATCACAAGGAAGCCCTATTAAAGGTGTTGAATGAGATCCATGTCCCTAAAACTATCAACGAAGTAAAATTGGAGGACTTTGTTGGGGCGATCCTCTTAAAGGATCAATTGAGCTTCTTTGATAAAGATTTCCCTCTAAAAGGAAGGACACACAACAAAGCCCTATTTGTCACCGTGCATTGTCATGGGAAACAAGTAGCCCATGTGTTGATTGATAAAGGATCTATTTTTAACATCTATTGTGACATTTCGAATTCCGACCCCTCTTGAGGCTATTGAATGAAAAGATATCGATCGGTCTATTCCAGTTATAACTCGCTTGGAGTTGGCTACTCTTGAATTAATGGACCAAAAGGGAAAGACTAACGTGGAGTCGAGTACGTGGACTTGGGAAATTTGATTGAGAAATGACACTTTGACCATAAGGATTGTCGATGGGATATTTTGGGCCAGTAGAGATCGATCTAGGAACGATCATGGGATGCTTTGCTAGCGTTATACGATTGGGACGCCGGTGATTCCGTTAACCAATATATAATTTGCGAAAATTTCCTAAATCGGATTTTGATGATCAGGATCGCAAGAACTAGTGATAAACCCTCACAATCACATGACAATCAAAGTCGCCCCGACTTGAGAAATCCTAAGGTTGATACACATAGCGCCTGTAAGAGTCGCTCGTCAGTTTGGGAAAAACTGAAATTACAGTCGACGAAAACTTGACATGAATTGGACCTCGAAAGTGGGTATGGGACAATGAGAAATTCCAACATTTGAAAATAATTAGACACTGCATCATCGAGGGTAATTGAGATCATGACTCGCCTCATAAGATTGGAAAAGTGAGATTTTGGACCGTAAAGTGGAAATGACCTTTTGCCCCCATAGATTTCTCGTGCTTTTAAGAATGAGTAAGAGCAAAGTAGTCATTTACCCTCCCCCTCTAAATGGCCGAAAATGTAAGGGCAATATAGTCATTTGGCCCTTAGATATTTGGAGATAAAGATAAGGCCATAAATGCTCTAATCTAATCTAACTCACCTAGCCTAAGCCTTAGCCTAAATCCATCACCTCAAGTTTAATCCTCTCTCTCTCCTCTTTGACTTGCTAAGGAAGCCATATCTTCCTTCTTCTTTCATTTTGGCTGAATGCCTCAAGAGAAAACACTCTCTCACTCCCAAACTCTCTCTCTAGCTCAACTCGCTCAAAACCAGTTCCGACCCCCTTTATTGTTTTGGCCATAACTTCTTCTTTTGTTATCAGATTGGGACACTCCACCCACCAATAGAAAGCTCTTTCTCTTGCTGTTCGAACAAGGTATTATGCGTCAAAATCGACCCAGCCGTTTGTCCCGTAGGTCCGTTTGAGTGAGCAAAGATCGCTGCCCGATCCTGTACCGACCCAAGGAGCTTCATCTTGGAATTCCGAGCTTGTTTTGGCTTCATTCTTGGTAAGACCACCTCTCAAACTTAGTAAAGACATATATCATTGTGTTCATGAGCTTAAGGTTAGATTTTAATGGGATTTTGATGGTTAAATCCCTATGAACTTCAAGGAGAGAATCTGATCGTTGCCGACCAGCAGGGGAACCGCGACCTCTTGAGGATCATTAAGGCTTTGTTTTTCTTGGAAATCGTCGGTAAACCATCCTAAGGTGTAGTATTATGTGTTAACAAGACGTGTGTAGGCTCGAATGGAGTTTAGAAGGATTTTTAATGGTTGATTTCTTGTGGACACACCGAGGACAAAATTTATCCACCGCCAAACTTTTTGGAATAGAAACACATTTGAGGTCCGTCGAGGCATTACTTGACTTGAAAATCATGGGTAAGCCTCCTTAGAACATAATATTACATGTTGAAAAGAATTATGAGAGTTGGATTGAAATTTCATGACCGGTTATGTATGGTTTTCTCTAGGACAGAAAACTGCCCTGCGTTAGTTGGTGTTTGGAACCGAGAATAGTGGCTGCAAATTATGGGATTTCACTTGCTTGGTTTGTGATAAGTTAGGGTGTTAAGTTATCAATAGATGAATTGTGGTTGAATTAAAAGTGTTTGAAAGACTGATTTTGAGGTGAAACACGTTTGAGGCCGAGAGTCGTGTAAATCTGTTCCCAGCATGCACTAATTTTAAAATGGCTTGTTCTAGGTCGTCTGGCATCCAAACTAAGCTCCATTTTCTCTCACACATCCGTAAGACCATGAGGGACAAGATTTTGAAAGTAGATTTCTCAAAAGGTTAGAAGAACAATGTCAGTTTATTCGGGAGTGAATTTGGTCGCGAAGGCCAAAATGGATAGCTTGGTGCCGCGACGATGCATCAATCGTTTTATGAAATTGCTTGGCCTAAGCTCTAGGTAAGTTATGCCCAAACCTCTATTAGGATGTTAGGTTACTAAAGGAAAGAGTTTTACGATGGATTGAATGAATTTATGGACTGATTTTGTGAGAGGCGCGAGAAAAGCCCAAATATGTCCCGATGTGAGAATTAGTGTTGCTTGGCTTATTTTGTTTGAAAATTGTGTCATTGAGGAGTCTTATTTGACATGAACATGTGTTTTAAATGGCCAATTGAATCTCGAGTTGAAAAGCAGGCTTGAATATGTGAAATGGTTGTGTCCTGCTTGTGCTATTGTGAGCATCGAAAAGTGAAAACTTGAACTGAAATGCCTCGAGTAGATGATGATTTGTTTGATTCTCTGAGTTGTCCTTGAATGAAGGGTTTTGACGCATGAACTAGTTTCTTTAAATGAAAATTGAGGTTTGACTTTGTTTTTGAAAGAAAACTTGGTCTTTTTATAGCTAGTTTTATGAATAAATGGCGTGTGAGATTGCCGATAGAAATTATTTGTGCACTGATGTGTGGGATCGCCAATGATCGTGCGCTAGAGAGTCCCATACTAACACGATTCATCTCGATTGAAAATGAGCGTCGAGAGTTGTATGGTGACTGAATCATCTCTAGGTTCAAACGCGAGAGTATCATATGGACCGACGGGTCATAAGTAGACCGAATCATCTCGCAGCCCTAAAGTGGGTGGCCTAGGATGGACGAATATAGAAAGAACTATTTTCTGAAATATCAAGGAACAGGTTTTTGAGAAATCTAAATTCCTCTTGAATCGAGATTTGTCTCGAGTTTTAAATTTACCTCATGGTTGAAAATGGCCCAGGAAGGGCGTAAAAAAAAGGATATTTTTTCTATAAGTTTCGAAAAAGGGGATTTTAATGAAATTGAGAGTTGCCTCATGATTTTGAGATGGCGTCGAGTGCTTGCTTTTGATTGAAAACCCTGCCACTGTACGAAGCTCAGATTTTGTGATGATTTATGACTAAGTTGAGTCGATTTGAGTACTGAAATGCCAGGTTTTAACAAGTACCCTGTTTTACCATGGCAAAGATTTTATCCCAAAATACCTATTTTTCAACAGTGTCTGGAGGTACTGGCAGCCTAGTTTAGGGTTAGGTTTGACTTACTAAGGTTATATATTTTATCCCGTCATGGGACAACATTTTTCAGGTCCCAGATGAAGGAAACCGAGTTTTCCATGGATTGGCATTTGAAGAAGTCATTGTAGGAAAATGAAGATTACTCTTTTGTGACCTTAAGATTGTAAAATGATAAATTTGGAGATTTAGAGTTGTAACCTCTAAAGTATGATGGACCTTTATGATTAGTGTACCCTTTTGTCCTATGTCATCTCGTGCTGCTTTAATTGTAATGGAGTTGGCCTCGCTTTCGCATGCATGCTTCACATAGAGTTTTATGTTATTGGTCGTTGGATCCTAGGAGTTCTTTAAGGTAACGAAGGTGTGGGATGCTCGCGTGCCCGCTGGGCTCGGGGCGTGACATCCCCATTTAAGTGGTATTAGAGCAAGGTCGGCTCAATCCAACTTGATTGAGACTTGGAGTGATAAGGAGTGATGACTTGAGGACAATTAGGTAGTGAGACCTTTAGGGTTAAGCATGGATTGCCGATTCTTGAGGATTATATGCTTGAACTTATGTTACGCTTTAATGGTTATAGTATCGATTTTAATCGATGATCTTGGGTAATGGTCTGATTGAGGTTCGCAAGGAAGCAAGTAGAAATTGAGGAGCCATGAGCATGGATGTGACGTTGTGAATGTGCTAGAGGTTAATAGAGAATTGCTTAAGAGTAAAGGGTCGATTGGATTATATGATCGTGATTGTGGCCTTGAGGTATATGGTTGAACATAGGCAATTAATCTGTGAGACGGTAATTTATGGAATTAGAAAGCTTCCATGGAAAAGAATTGATTTGAAAATAAATGTGGTGTGGCGAGTATTGAAGACAATCATTCAGTGCATGTGTTTGTGGCATTGAAATGAAAGTTGAGGAAGGTGAATGCATGAACTTATCATTATCAAACTTAATAAACCGTCGCTTGGTATGGGACAAGTTGATGGGATACTTATAAACCGTAGTGAAGCATGTTATGGGACGTGTGGAACATGACTCTCTTCGTAGATATATGGCTTGGGACAGCCTGTAATGATCAGGTCTGACGAGGGCGAGGAGTGTACGCCGGGACAGAGAGGTTCGGACAAGGGGCGGCTCCTGGCAAGCTTCTAAGATAGCAAGGAGGCATGAATGACCCAGATCAAAAATTGAAATAGAAAGTCTAGGTATCAGGTTGAGTCTAATTTTGGTTAAGAGATGTATTGCACTGAAGTGACCCTCAAGGTGAATTTTTAAAATTGTATGGCATTTGTAATGGTGTAGGTTATTAACATGGTTAGGAGCTTCGTACATGGCAGTGGGTGTTGTTTGAAAAATGAAATTGACGAGTGTGTTTGGCCTGTATGGCGAGTTTTGGCACTGAATACTGTTTGACTGGTATCTTGTGAAATTGAGAAATTGTCTCGTGGAGGCTAATTTGTTATGTGGTTGCTGCTTAAGGATGATTTGGAATCCTTGAATAGTGAGCAACTAGTTGAGAGTTGTTTAGGAATCACTGATGGTTGATAATGAAAGATAATAAGATAAGCAACTTGAGACTGCTACACCTGTATCAATGACTTAGGTCATTAATTCCTGGAGGGAATTGTAGCGACTTGAATTTCACGAGTACCTAGTAAGGTTGAATGACCAGAGTATGGTCACTCAAAGAGCATTTGGCTCGAGTATATAAGATACGAGAAGATTCAAGAATTGAAAAGAATCATGAGAACTGACTAAAGATGGACAACTGGAGTATGAGTACTGGAAGAGAATATGGCTCGATTTGTCAATCGTACGAGACTCAAGGGTAATAAGGGGTCATGAGAAATTTAAATGGAAATGAGAAAAGTGGATGTGTAGATAGACATGAGAAGGAGCTGCTATTGTACCCAAGTCGCTAGGTCAACTGATGCTAGTACCGATGAATTAAGTGATGGAAGTCACGAGAAAGGTGGCTGTGAGATTACTTATTTATAATTGAAAATGTGAAGAAGAATCACGAGAGTCTTGAATGGCTTGTGAAATGGATCTGAGATCGACTGAGGTTCGATGGGGAAGATGATCCCGAAACTGCCTTTCTCTAGATTGAGAATTTGAAAGGAAACCTTAGAGGTTTTGGGTACACTGAAGAAAGAAAGTGACCCTGGCAGTTACTAGCCTTAAGAGACTATTGTTGAGTGGTGAAAGGTAACCAAATGAAGAGTTTCCTTGAAGGCATGGTGCCTAATAAAATTGCCCAGTCAAATTGAACGACGAGAGGTACCTTTCTGAAACTGCTTGAGAACAAAGATTGTTTGAACTTTAATAGCCTTGCAAAGATTTGAAAGTGATCGACCAATGCGAGGCAGAGTTCTTGAGATCGTCTAAGCGTACTAATAGTGGTCAAAGACCCTTTGAACTAGGTGTAAAATCCCTGAGTGGGTTAGAATTTGGAAGCGTCGAGGCTAGTTGTTATTCCTGATTCTAAGGGACTGTAATGGATCTTAATGAAAGGAAAAAAAAATTAACGGAAGAAATCTAAGTAAGAGAACTCATACTCATGGATTACGAGCAAATAGATGTTCATTATGGAACTTGGAATGCGCCTGCAAGAAACGGTTATGACCTCGGCGTAAGGCTCGTAATGAGAAATTGATGTTTCGTTTCTGCCGTCACAGAGAAAAATTAAGGAAAGAGTTATATTAGTTGTCTGACATTGTTGATCAAAATGAGATTGATTGGAATTGAATCGAAATCACTAGAAGTAACGTTGTGAGTTATCACCCCTAAAGAGTACGGTGTCGTCCTTAAAGGGGCGATTGGACCATGAGATGGTCGTTTATGAAAAGAAAGGTGAATGGACGTGATGGTCCTAGTTGCTTGCGATTTTAATGAATGGATGAATAAACAAAAATGGTGCTTAGATTGTAATCACAAGGCGACTTGAGGTAGTTGAATTGAATATCAGAAATATGAATTTGTGGAGACCGAAGAAGAACGAACATTATCACTTGATGTGACTAAACTATTGGAAGGAGAATGTTAAAGTGTGGTGGCATTATAATCTGGAAGTAAGGGAACCGCTGTTGGCGAGACTCCAAGACTGACATCCTATGAGATAAGAAAGACAAGTGGATTCGAAGTTAGGGAATGCTACTGAAGTGAATAATTTCCTTCATGGGATAAGAGCCCCTAGTGTGGAAGGAAGATCCTAAGTATCTTGGTATTGAGGTTGAACGTCTGGATTAAGGATGAAGATGCAGAGCTTGAATGATTTTTGAGAATTAAGTCTGAGAGACTTGACTTGTGGACAATATAGGATTCTGAGATGATGTTGACTTTCAGTCGAATGGTCTAAATTGGGACAAAGTTACATTCTGGTTATGAAGTCCGGCGGTTAAGCCACTGATGCTTTTTGAGAAAATAATGATAAAAATAAACAAAATGATGTAGGTCTAATTGGAGACCCCTGAAAGTAGAGAGCCAAGGAATAAACTCTCAAGTGGATGGTGCGAAGGACTATTTGAACAATTCGATACTTGATAGCAAAGAGGCTGATAACGATTGGATTAAATAGTAATCAGATTGGTTGTTACCGTCTTTAGAGACGACGATCGGATTCATTCAAGGAGTTTTAAGGACTCAAGTCAAGTTGGTGATCACATCGTCAATGGCGTTCCCATTTGGAATTGGAAGAATCATGAGAACGTAATGACATATCGTAGAAAAGAGGTATGAAGCATAACAAGGCAATCTGAAGTGGGCATTAGGTGTACATCATGATAGTAAGACCCTACGAGTTGGAGTGCTAGGTGTATGATTGGAGTGGCTAGCAAATGCCCTTGTCATAAAGCTTGAGAAACATTGTGTGAAGAAAGGTTGTGAGTTTACACAGACCGTTAGAACTTGAAGTATCTGATTGCCTTAGAGAAATGAGCGAGAAGCAACATGGATGAATGAAATTGCTTAAGGACTAAGAATAAGATAACCAACATCGCTATGAGAAGGCGAATAAGAGTAGTGGACGTATGTGATCGAAATTGAGCATCGCGCAGTTGGCAGATAAAGGATGGACTTCGCTCAAAGAAATAAAAGATTCAACTTTTACATTGGAAGTTTGCCAATTGACTAGTACAATGACTACCGCAAGTATTAGACCTAAGAGTCAGGAAGGGAGTAAGGCATGATAGTTTATGAATACTAATGTCTAAGGGATAGCGCGAATGAAAGTAATAGGGAGAAAATCCAGTGCGAATGAAAGTAATAGGGAGAAAATCCAGACTCCCTAGCACCTGGAGAAGGAACGCTGAAATTGAGGGTGGAAACCTTAAAGTTCAAGGACGAGGAAATGTGCCCACAAATGGAAGGGAAGTTTGAGGAGAGAATCTTATGAGATGTTCATAAGAAGAACCATGTCACCTAGTGGAATGGCACGAAGGAGTGTGAAGACTTACATTGGTACTAGGAATGGATGGAATGGACGCAAACGAAATCAAGCATATGACTGGAAGTTGAAACGTGCCAACGAAGAAAAGCATAACCGTTGTAAGTTGGTGGAATTGGAGAATCTCGAATGGATCAAAGACGAACTACTAAGGACTCAATCATGAATTTGCCTCAGAAGTTGAGAAGGCTATGGTTCAATTTAAACAATCGAGGTTAAGCTAATGGGACTTGTGCGTCCTTAACGACACGAAAAGAGCTACTTAGGAAAATGAAGATGCGAAGAGGCGTCAATACCCCATAAGATTGGATGATTTGAAAGGTTGTAAATTTCGAGGATGAAATTTCCTTAAGGGGGAAGAGTTGTGACATTTCGAATTTCGACCCCTCTCGAGGCTATTGAATGAAAGAATATCGATCGGTCTATTCCAATTATAACTTGCTCGGAGTTTGCCACTCTCGAATTAACTGACTAAAAGGGAAAGACTAACGTAGAGTCGGGTATGTGGAGTTGGGGAATTTGATTGAAAAATGGCACTTTGACCATAAGGATTGTCGAGGGGATATTTTGGGCCAGAAGAAATCGATCTAGGAATAATCATGGGATGCTTTGCTAGCGCTATACGATTGGGACGCCGGTAATTCCGCTTAATCAATATATCATTTGCGAAAATTTCATAAATCGAATTTCGATGATCAGGACTGCAAGAACTAGTGATAAACCCTCGCAATTACAAGACAATCAAAGTCGTCACGACTTGAGAAATCCTAATGTTGATACACGTAGTGCCTACAAGAGTCGCTCGTCAGTTTGGATAAACTGGAATTATAGTCGACGAGAACTCGACATGAATTGGACCTTGAAAGTGGATATCGGACAATGAGGAATTCCAATATTTGAAAAGAATTGGACGCCGCCTTATCGAGGGTAATTAAGATCATGACTCGCCTCATAAGATTGGAAAAGTGAGATTTTGGACTGTAAAGTGGAAATGACCCTTTTGCCCACGGAGATTTCTTGTGCTTTTAAGAATGAGTAAGGGCAAAATAGTCATTTACCCTCCCCCTCTAAGTGACCAAAAATTTAAGGGCAATATAGTAATTTGGCCTTAGATATTTTGGAGATAAAGATAAGGCCATAAATGCTCTAATTTAATCGCACTTAGCTAGCCTAAGCCCTAGCCTAAATTCATAACCTCAAGTCTAATCCTCTCTCTCTCCTCTTTGACTTGCTAAGGAAGCCATATCTTCTTTCTTCTTTCATTTTGGCCGAATGCCTCAAGAGAAAACACTCTCTCACTTTCAAACTCTCTCGCTCACTCAACTCGCTCAAAACCAAACCCCCTCCATTGTTTTGGCCATACCTTCCCTGTCTATTATTAGATGAGATGCTCCACCCACCAATAGAAAGCTCTTTCTGTTGCCGTTCCAACAAGGTATTATTCATCAAAATTAACCCAGCCGTTTGTCCCGTAGGTCCGTTTAAGTGAGAAAAGGTCGCTGCCCGATCCTGTATCGATCCGTAGAGCTTTATCTTAGAATTCCGGGCTTGTTTTGGCTTCATTCTTGGTAAGACCGCCTCTCAAACTTAGTCAAGACATATATCATTGTATTCATGAGATTAAGGTTGGATTTTAATGGGATTTTGATGGTTAAATCCCTATGAACTTCAAGAAGAGAATCTAATCATTGCCGACCAACAGGGGAACCACGACCTCTTGAGGATCATTAAGGCTTTGTTTTGCTTGGAAATCGTCAAAAAACCATCTTAAGGTGTAGTATTATGTGTTAACAAGATGTGTGTAGGCTAGAATGGAGTTTAGAAGGATTTTTAATGGTTGATTTCTTGTGAACTTACCGAGGACAGAATCTGTCCACCGCCGACCGGTTTGGAATAGAGACACATTTGAGGTTCGTTGAGGCGTTACTTGACTTGGAAATCGTGGTTAAGCCTCCTTAGAACATAATATTATATGTTGGAAAGAATTATGCGAGTTGGATTGGAATTTCATGGCCGGTTGTGTATGATTTTCTCTAGGACATAAAACTGCCCTGGGCTGGTCGGTGTTTGGAACCGATAATAGTGGCGGCAAATTATGGGATTTCACTTGCTTGGTTTGTGGTAAGTCGACTTCTAACCCCTCGTTAGGGTTTTAACTTATCAATAGATGAATTGTGGTTGAATTGGAAGTGTTTGAAGGGCTGATTTTGAGGTGAAACACGTTAGAGACCGAGAGCCATGTAAATCTGTTCCTAGCGCGCACTGATTTTAAAATGGCTTGTTCTAGGTCATATGGTATCCAAATTGAGCTCCATTTTCTCTCACACGTCCGTAAGATCATGAGGGACAAGATTCTGAAATTATATTTCTCTAAAGGTTGGAATAACAATATCAGTTTATTCGGGAGTGAATCTGGTTGCAGAGGCCAAAATGGATAGCTTGGTGTCGCGACGATGCGTCGATTGTTTTATGAAATTGCTTGGCCTAAGCTCGAGGTAAGTTATGCTTAAACCTCTATTAGGATGTCAGATTACTAAAGGATGGACTTTTGAGATGGATTGAATGAATTTATGGATTGATTTTGTATGCGGCGTGAGAAAAACCCAAATATGTCCCGATGTGAGAATTAGTGTTGCTTGGCTTGTTTTGTTTGAAAATCGTGTCATTGAGGAGTCTCGTTTGACGTGAACATGTGTTTTAAATGGCCAATTGAATCTCGAGTTGAAAAGCAGGTTTGAATATGTGAAATGGCTGTGTCCTGCTTGTGCTATTGTGAGCATCGAAAAGTGAAAACTTGAACTGAAATGCCTCGAGTAGGTGATGATTTGTTTGATTCTCTGAGTTGTCCTTGAATTAAGGGTTTTGAGGCAAGAACTGGTTTCTTTAAATGAAAATTGAGGCATGACTTTATTTTCGAAAGAAAACTGAGGCTTTTTATAACTAGTTTTATGAATAAATGGCGTGTGGGATCGCCGATAGAAATTATATGTACACTGACGTGTGGGATTGCCGGGAAAAATTATAAGTGCATTGGCGTGTGGGATCGCCGAGAAATTATATGTTGGCCAACGTATTAGGGGGGGAGTTACTCCCATTTGACCTGACGAGGTCGTGCGGCTAGAGAGTCCCATACTGACACGATTCATCTCGATTGAAAATGAGCGTCGAGAGTCGTATGGTGACTGAATCATCTCTATGTCTGGACGCGAGAATCTCATATGGACCGATGGGTCATATGGAGATCGAATCATCTCGCAGTCCTGAAGTGGACGGCTTAGGATTGGTGGATATGGAAAGAACTATTTTCTGAAATATCAAATATCGGATTTTTGAGAAATCGAAATGCCTCTTGAATCGAGATTTGCCTCGAGTTTTAAATTTGCCTCATGAGTTGAAAATGGCCCAGGAAGGGCGTAAAAGAAAAGGACATTTTATGAAATTGAGTGTTGCCTCATGATTTTAAGATGACGTTGAGTGCTTGATTTTGATTGAAAACCCTACCACTGTAAGAAGCTCAGATTTTGCGATGATTTATGACTGAGTCAAGTCGATTTGAAGTACTGAAATGCCAAGTTTTGACAAGTATCCTGTTTTACCATGCCAAAGATTTTATCCCAAAATACCCATTTTTTAAAAGTGTCTGGAGGTACTGGCAACCTAGTTTAGGATTAGGTTTGGCTTACTAAGATTATATATCTCACCCTAACGTGGGACGATATTTTTCAGGTCCCAGACAAAGGAAACCGAGTTTGCCATGGATTGGCATTTGAAGAAGTCATTGGAGGAAAATGAAGATTACTCTTTTGTGACCTTAGGTTTGTAAAATGATAAATTTGAAAATTTAGAATTGTTACCTCTAAAGTATGATTGACCTTTATGAATGGTGTACCATTTTATCCTAAGTCATCTCGTACTGCTTTAATTGTAATAGAGTTGGCCTCGCTTTCGCATGCATGCTTCATATAGAGTTTTATGTTATTGACCGTTGGATCCTATGAGTTCATTAAAGGCAACGGCGGTATGGGATGCTCGCGTACCCGCAGGGCTCGGGGCGTGACATCTGCCCCCTAGCTACGCTGAGAAGTTTGGGCATTAAGGAAGAGATGATTCGAATTTCTAAGGCAACTGTTAGAGCGTTTGACGGGATGAGAAAAGCCATGGTTAGCAAGATTGAGCTCGATGTCTTCATTGGCCTAACCAAGTTTCCTATCGACTTTCAAGTAATGGATTTACCCGGCCCCTTCGGATTTCTATTAGGAAGACCCGGATACACACTGCTAAAGCCATATCCTTAAGCTTATATCAAAAGGTATGATTTGTGGTGGATGAGAAAGTGATTACCATTCATGGAGAAGCTGATCTCCTAGCCTATCAAAATAGTGCCATCCCTCATGTTGAACCAGAGGTTAAATAGGAAGCAAGTTGCCATTCCTTGGAGTTAGTTGTTGTAGTCCACACGCCCGCTGGGACCAAATTGAGAGTCCTATTCATATCTGAATTCAATTTTCTACCGGGCAAAATGCTGCTAAGATACGGATTTATCCGTGGAGAAGGCTTAGGCAAATATGGCCAAGGGATCTGTATTCCGTTACAACTGGAATCTAATGAACACAAAATAGGTTTACGGTGTCCTACTGATCATTTTAATGACTCTACTTCGAGAAAACAAGGCCAAGGCTGAGGCAAGAGCCATGGATGCCATAGAAACCAGAGGGACTTCTCCATCGGTTCTTGTACCTGAAAAGGCAGGTCGAAGATGTTTGAAAGTCCACTAAATGAGTATTTCTGTAGAAACTCTAAATGGCTGGCAGAAGAGGGGGCAATTTCGACAGCAGATCCAGATCTGACTCCGTTTCTCGAAAATGATTCTGTCAGCGTCATCATAGAGTGACTTGATGATAATGCCACTACTTCTGAGTAAAGAAACATTTCCCTTATTTTTAATACCGCATTTAATTTCTTGCATTGTTGATTTCCACATTTTATTTCTGTTGTTTTGAAGTAAATGTAGAAAAAGCGCCTTTGGATCATCGACCATTGGTCCAAACAACACATCCTATAATGCGGTTCACTTTGCATTCAATAAAACACCCCGAGTTTGATTAAGGGCATATGGAACCACAAAGTAGCTCGACGATGATACTTGTCTTCATATGTGAAACTTGAGGCCTGATTTGTCATATGTTTCCTGATTTCTAAAAGATTTCTGAAGAACAAGGATTTCCAAGGGTATGATGAGTAGTTTCGTCTGTAACTTTGCTCACTTCGAAACTTCTTTCGAAAATATTTTTCATACCGATGCATTTCTATATGAGATATGCACTGACCATTCTCATGACATTTCAGGCATATCATCTCAAACATGCATACTAGGTTATTGCTATGTGACTCGGATCATCAGGGTGATTATTCATGCGATATCAAAGAAGATGATGATGAAGGTTACGTTGCCATCCGAAGAGATTAGAATGCTTTCGAGGAATCAATACCTCCCACTATAGAAGAACCAACGATTATTAATCTAGGAGATTCTAAAAACATTAGGGAAGTGAAAATCGGAGGACACTTATCCCGAACAGAAGCATCCAGGATTACAGAATTACTCAAGGAGTATGAAGATATCTTTGCATGGTCATATGGGGATATGTCGGGTTTGGATCCTAATATTGTGGAATATGCATTACCTACTGATCCTAGTTTTGAGCCGATAAAATAGGGCAACAGACGAATGAAAGCTGAGTTATCAGACAATATCAAGGAAGAAGTGATGAAACTTTTCAAGGTGGACTTTATTGAAGCTATCTCATTCACTGACTGGATTGTAAACATAGTCCCAATCATGAAGAAGGAAGGAAGAGTTCGAGGCCTTGTGGATTATCGGGACTTAAACAAGGCGAGTCTAAAAGACGATTTTTCACTTGCCACATTGGCATACTGGTAGATAGTACAACGTGATATGAATTGTTCTCATTCATAGATGGATTCTCTATATATAATCAGATCCTAATGAAGAAAGAAAATAAAGCCAAAACCTTATTCACTGCCCCGTGAGGGAATTTTTATAAAGGTTACGCCTTTTGGATTAAAAAGTGCGGGGGCTACATATTAGAAGGCTATGGTAACCTTGTTCCATGACATGATCTACAAGGAGATCGAAATATATGTCGATGATATGATTGCCAAGTTCAAAAGAGAACAAGATCATGTTCAGGTACTGAGTAAGTTATTTGAACAATTGTGAAAATATAAATTGAGACTGAACCCTAACAAATGTATATTTGGGGTAAAATCTGGAAAGCTTCTCGTATTTATGGTTAGCAGTAGAGGCATTGAAATTGATTCAAGTTATTCATGACATAGCAACTCCCTCAACGGTGAAGAAAGTGAGGAGTCTTCTAGGGAGATTGAATTACATTGCCAGATTTATTAGCCAGCTGTCCGACGTGGCTAAATCAATTTTCAAACTGTTGAAGAAAGGTGCTAAAGTAGTTTGGGATACAGAATATGATCAGGCTTTTCAAAATATTAAGGAGTATTTGATCACTCCACCAGTGCTCGTGCTGCCAATCTCAGGTTATCCTTTGACTCTATATCTGACTGTCCATCAAGATCAATATACTATCTGAGCAAGAAGCAAGAGGTTTACCATATCTGAGATGAATTATGCTCCAGTTGAAAGAGCTTGCGTAGCAGCGGTATGGGTACTTCAAAAGTTGAGGCAATATACCCCGTATCATCATATTCAGCTGGTAACTGAAACTGATCCAATCAAGTACCTCCTGCAAAAACCTACTTTGATTGGATAGTTAGCTAAATAGCAGGTGATGCTGTTTGAGTTCGACATCATGAGTTCCTCTAAAAAATCTATAAAGGGACGAGCTGATATGCTAGTAGAGAGTTCTCAAAATGGAACATCTTTAAAAGAGATGGAAACAGAAGATTGGATCCTAACTATATTAGAAGGCAAATGGATCATGTACTTTGACGACACAATTAATCTATCAGGAGCTGGCACTAGGGTGGTATTTATATCTCCGAAAGATCAACATTATCTAGTTATCGCGAAACTTGCATTTCCCTATACAAACAATATTTCAGAATACGAAGCGTGCATTCTAGACCTATAGTTGGCCATCTCCATGAAGGTGCAAAAGATGCAAGTCTATGGAGATTCCATATTTATAATCCTTTAGGCGCAAGGAGAATAGAAGACAAAGAATGCAAAACTCATTCGTTATCACGAGTTTTTGGAAGAGTTGACCCTTGAATTTGTAGAGATGTCATTTGAATATTACCAAGAACGCAGAATCAATTTGCCTATGCATTGGCTACGTTAGCATCAATGTTACAAGTAGTGGGTCGATTGGAGATGAAGCCATTAAGAATTGACATAATCAAGAAACCAGCTTACTACATGATGATCGAAAAAGAATTCGATGGAGAACCATGGTATCATGACATCAAAAAGTCCCTCCTAAAAGTAGAGTTTCCCGAAGGATGTCAGGCCGGGGATAGAAAATACATAGCCAAGATAGCTACCAAGTTTTTTCTCAGTGGTCAGACCTTATATAAGAGGTCATTTGACTCAATTTTTTAAAGATGTGTAGATGCTAAAGAGGTGAACACACTCATGAAAGAGATCTGCGAAGGTATATGTTGACCACACATGAATGACCATCTTCTCGCAAAGAAGATCATGTGACTCGGTTATTATTGGATGATAATTGAGTCATATTGTAGCCAACACGTGAGATCAACAATGTCATGTGTATGGTGATAGAATCGACGCACCTCCAAATGAGCTTCATCAAATGTTGGAAGCTTGGCCTTTTTCCATGTGGGGAATAGACATGATTGAGTCAATTAACCCGCTGCATCAAATGGTCATCGCTTCATTCTGGTAGCGATTGGTTATTTTGCAAAATGGATAGAGACCAATTCCTATGCAAATGTTACGACAAGGAATGTGCCAAAATTCATCAAGAGGAATATAATTTCTCGATATGGTACTCCATAGGCGATTATCACTATCAATGGGTCCAATCTGAATAACAAGATGGTCGACGATCTGTTGGATCATTTTGGTACTCGACATCTTAATTCGTCCACTTACCGCTCATAGATGAATGGGACAGTCGAAGTGGCCAATAAAAATATCGAGAAGATCTTGGCAAAGACAGAAAAAAATTATAGGGATTGGCATGAAATGTTACCTTTCGCTTTAATGGCGTACCGAATATTGATTTGGACTTCAATTGGAGCAACTCCTTATTCCCTAGTATATGGCATGGAAGGCATCCTATTCGTGAAAATGAAAATTCCATCCCTAAAGGTATTGTTAGAAACCAAGCTTTCTGAAACAGAATTGATCAAACGTAGATTTGAACAGTTGAACTTGATTGACGAAAATCGTCTTAAGGCTATTTGCCTTGTTCAGAGTTACCAAAATAGGATAACTAAGTCATTTAACCAGAAGGTTAAACACAAATTTTAAGGTGGATGATTTGGTCGTAAGAAAACTCTGCTGAATGCTGCTCATCTAAGAGGCGAATTCACTTCGAATCATGAGGAACCTTATATTGTCAAGAAAGTCTTTATGGGTGGGGCATTAATTCTTATAAACTCCGAAGGAGAGGAATTGGGATATCCTATAAATTCTAACGTAATGAAAAAGTATTGTCCCTGGAATGAAATCAGATGCTGATTTGGTTTTCTCTAGAATGATTCGAGTTTCCACAGAGATCATTGTACTGCATGTCATGCATCCATACATATATAACATGTATTATATCTTGCAGGGTTCGAGGAGACAAACCTAGAGCCACACTTATTTAAATGGAACTGAGGGCAATATAGTCTTCTACGCATGGAATTACGTGATATGTATCTGTTTCATCACTCATTAAAATACTCTTCACTCATCAGAGTTTTTAATCTCTTTGTCTAGGAACGTCAGGTGAAGACGAAGGAAACAACAACGGAAGATTGTTCGAGAATTTCTCATCATCTTTTAAAATCAGAGATGAACATGAATATGGATAAAACTAGAGGGGAACTAGATTTTAAAGGATAAAATCTTCATTGATAGCACTCATTACATACATGTTAGAATCAGAGGTTATTCAAACATGAATGAAACATGCATGATGCGTCTTAAATCCCTGGTAGCCTAAAATTGTTTAGAGAAAAATAAGACGATTTTTCCAAATAAGAGTTGTTTAAATTGTCTAAAAAAGATGTTTCTTCAGATAAGAGGCAAGCCTAATCCAAACACGTCCTATACACACTTGAGACATGAGAGGAGTGTAAGGATAGGAAAAACTGGACCTACGGTTGCAAGGGTTATTCGCATCGATTACATGGATTGAGACAACGATGACATTTTCTCTCTTTAACCCTATCAAGAATCCCCCACATTGGGGTCATACAGAGGCAAATCCAGCAGAGTTAGAAGGTAAATGGTTAGAAATCTTCTTGCTCAAATTAACATCAATCTTCGTGTGTTGATAGATTAATTCAGGTGCTATGGGATGACGAAGAGACATTCGTTTCTCTATCCTATACATTGTTACCCTTTGCATAGCCAAGTTAAGCCTGCATGTCCATTTCATAAACCTTGTTGCTGATCATTGCGTACCCCAAGGAAGAAACAATAAAACACTCATGGATAGAAGAGTTCAAGGAATAGGAATCACAAGAGAATTACTAGCCAAATGTTTTGATATGATAAGATTCAAGTTAAGTATCTCACATGGTCATCAAAGATCCTCATTCCAAAAGAGAAAGAAAAAAGCAGGATTAAAAAAAGAAAAAAAGCCAATTCCCTATACATCAGGAGAAGACAAGGCACTTGATAACGGCAAGACTGAAGTCCGTTCAAATGCTTGAAAATCACAAGGTTGATTTTGCAAACGTCAAGAGATTACTGGGTATCTTGGTCCCCAACAAAGTCTGGAGTAATAAAGAATCCTCAAGAGTTATTTAGCAAAATGCTACTCCTCAGTTAGTTCACAGCCAACTGGAGAAGACAAGAGGACAAACAGTATTTTTTAAAGATTGGATTTGTTCTCCTAGAATTGATAATACACTTCCAAAATACATAATGTTCTTAGAAGACTAAAGATGTTCTTCAAAGAATCGCTAATTAGGGATAGGACAAGTGACAAATCGACAATGATCACCAATGTCAAACCCTTCGCGATTCTGGGCCAAAAACAAGCCTTTTTCGGTCTCCAATCCTACCAATTTAACAACCTTCGATAGTCTTTTCTGACTAAGACACATGTGTTAATGTATAACTTAGCTCAAAGAAGTACAAACAAGATTATTTCTTTCTAATTTTGCTGGGTTCTTGATTTGTAAACTAGGAGCAGGTGATAAAAACTTTCATTCAAAAGCCTTGACTCAAAAAGTGAGTCCCCCTTGAAAACTATGTCTAAGCCCAATATTATGGTCCTGTGGAAGACCTCCAATGTATGCATTATGAATGACCCTGAAACCAAAGTACAAGTTAGTAGGACGATCGAGCATTTTTTTTTTATAAAAGATTAATGTCAAAGAATTGGTGAGAAGCTATCTTTGATGAAAATACTCCAATAAGACATTTTAAGCAGACTCTTTTGGGGTTTTCAAATTGTTTAGTCCAAATTTTCCTTACAAGGAATTTTTTACCACCTTTGCATGCTGCAAGATGTTTTGGATAACCTCCAAGTCATAATGCATTTTTCATGACTGCATCTCAAGTTATAAAGCTTTGTTCATTTAACAGCTATCGTCACCTTAAAATTGCTAACATTTTCTTGGTGAATAAAGTTTTTGCAGGTTTGAGCTTTCTGCAGGATACCTGGAATCCCCAGATCCCAGAATGGCACATTGCATGTTGAAAAGACAGTTTTCATATCTAGCTTTCTGTGAGATTTTAGGTATCCCCCAAATCCCAGAAAAATGTCATTTAAGTAACGTTTTTTTAGGTTTGAGCTTTCTATAGGATACTTGGAGTTCCCAGATCTTAAAATGGCACCTCGTATGTCGCAAAGGCAATTTCCAGATCCGACTTTTTGTGAAATTTCAGGTAACCCCTAAATCCTAGAAAAATGTCATTTAACTAAAGTTTTTGCAGGTTTGAGCTTTCTGCAAGATAACTGGAGTCCCCTAGATCCCAAAATGTCACCTTACATGTCAAAGAGACAACTTTCAGATTCAACTTTCTGTGAGATTCAAGGTGATCCATAAATCCCAAAATAGTCCCTTTGGCAAATCTAAGAGCTAGGTATACCCCTTCTATAGATCTATGTTGGTTCCTCATGACGTAAGACGAACCATTCCCTTTGGTAAACCTTTCAGCAGGCGAACCTTTTTTCCGGACCGATCTACTGATGGATCGAACTCATGGCAAATCTTAAAAAAGTAAGACGAACCATTCCATTGGGTAAACCTTTCAGTAGGTGAGCCTTTCTAACGGGTTCTCACAAGTAGAACAAGTCATTTCCTTGGTAAGCCTTATGGAACGCGAGCCTTCGACAAGCCCCAAAAGAAAAAGTGTGTCATCCTTAGGTTCCCTCCAGATATTAAGCCTATTCATGGTCTGATCCACCATATGTGTTAAAATCTTCGACAAACCTCAAAAGACCGGGTTTGTCATCCTTAGTTCCCTGCCAGATAGGAAGCATATTCATGGTATGATCCACCATATGGATCAAAATATTGGACAAACCCAAAAGACTGGGTGCGTCATCCTTAGGTTCTTGCTAGATAGAAAGCCTATTCATGGTATAATCCACCATAAGGATCAAAATCTTCGACAAACCCCAAAAGACCGGGTTCATTCTTAGGTTCTTGTCAGTTATGAAGCCTACTCATGGTCTGATCCACCATATGGATTAAAATTTTTGACAAACCCCAAAAAATCGGGTGCGTCATCCTTAGGTCCCTACCAAATAAGAAGCCTATTCATGGACTGATCCACCATACATATCAAAATCTTATTCAAATCCCAAAGACCGGATGCGTCATCTTTAGATTCATGCTAGATAGGAATCCCATTATGGTTTGACCTACCGTACGGGCTAAAGCTTAATCTTCCTAGGACACTCTGCTGACGAGTCATTAGGTATCTACTTGAACCCATCATGTACTGCGAATGCTACACATGCATCAGGCAGGTGGTAGCAGGTAAGTTATCTTTATATATCAAAATCTTATACAAATCCCAAAATCTGATCCACCGTATATATCAAAATCTTATACAAATCCCAAAGATTGGGTGCGTCATCTTTAGATTCATGCTAGATAGGAATCCCATTACGGTTTGACCTACCATACGGGCTAGAGCTTAATCTTCCTAGGACACTCTGCTAATGAGTCATTAGGTATCTACTTGAACCCATCATGTACTGCGAATGCCACACATGCATCAGGCAGGTGGTAGCAAGTAAGTAGCAGGTAAGTCTCTCTGCTCTTTCTCTCTCATATTATTTAGAACAGAATGAGCAGGACATACACCGGTAGGGCAAGAAAAATTGAATGTCAAGATTTATTTTTCTTTTCTCCAGTTGAATCGATTTGGACTCATGTGTCACCTGTATTTGGGTGAAACCTCTCGTAAGATTTTTCTCAAAGAAGGGCAACTGTTGACAACTGATTTTTAATTAGGTCTTTTTCCTTTTTATTTCGAAAAATTCATTAAAAAATCCACAAAAGTTAAAAATTTGCAAAATTAACTTTGATGAAGCCTAAGGAACCATTTTTGTACAAAAAATAAGTTTTTATATTTTTCACATTTTTTAGTATTTTTAGAAAATAAGAAAATACTTGAAAAATCGAGAAAAATAGTTTTTGAGGTCGTAAAAAGACAAAAAAATAATCCATATTTTTATTTTAATTACTTTTTGACCTCATATAAAGTCAAAATTCAAGTTCGATTTTAGGTGTCCTTTTATAACAAATAGGGTTGAATTTGTCAAAAAAATATGTTTTGAGTCTTTTAATTTGCAGTTTTGGCATTTTAAGATTCTTGACATTCAATCCAATTGTTCGGCATTGCAATTTAGCCCATTTTTTTTAAGTTGCTCGATTACATGATTTGGGTAAAATTATAAATTTTATTGCAATTTAATCCTTGAAATTAGTAAAATTGAAATTACTTTTAAATCAAGGGCTTTCATGGCATTGAAACCACTACCCAGTTTTTTTTCACCCTTCTAAATTGATTGGTGGGTGGTTTGATTTGATTTGGCCAATTAGGGCTTGAAATTGAAGAAATTTCAAATCGGATCTTTGGTCAAAATTGGGTCTTTAATCAATTCATGTTAGAATTTTGAGAAAAATCAAATTTTGAGAAAAATTTGATCTCCCTAAATTCAATTTCGAGTTTTAATTGCATTGATTTCCATAGAATTAGGGTAATTTTGGAATTAAAATCGATCGGGTCCATGGATCAAACCGGATTTGGCCCACAAATGCGATTCAACCAAATTGCAAATTTTGCAGGTGAACTTTGATCGAGAAATTGACCATCCAATCAACCATGATTGGTGAAATTGATCAAGGGGTTTTGATCCCCAAGGTGCCCTCTGTCGATCAGGACCGGTTCGACGACTTGGGTCCACCTAAGCCTCGCCGACGATTGTCAAATGCCTATCGACCATTTCGAGGCAAATGCAAAACCAAATGCGGATGAAATTAGAGCGAAATTGGAGTCATCGTATACCAGAATTGATGACCAATTCGTTCCTTACGTTCACCGGTGTTTGGTGACCATTTCGCACGTGACTTCACGTGCGAATGGTCATCGCCTCACATCTCCTGCTTGGCCAAATTTTGAAAATGGGTTTATATTAAAAACTCACACGTTTTTGAGAGAGGGGGGCTCATTATGATCTTGGAGAGTAATAGAAGAGAGAGGGAAAGAGATAGAGAGAGAGCTCACTCTCCAACCTCCATTGTTGAGAGCTAGAGCTCGAATCGTTGCAACTATGGTCAGGCCTTTTTAGGCTAAACAAAAGACAAGGATTATCATCGGGAGTTCGCTGGAGTGCGTAGGAAGTGATCTCGATCGACAGCACTGCTTGAAACCCTGAAAAATGGTAAGACTCTTCTTCAAGCTCGAACTCGGCCTCTAATGGCAATTTGAGTTAGAGTCGTTCATTTGCCATGCTATTTGTTGCAATCTTCTTGTATTGCATCTCTAAGCATTTTCCTTTTTGGCCGCACGTGATTTCATCGTCGAAATTGTCGAGTCGACCCTCAACTCTCTTTAACCTGTCGCGAGCTCGACTGCTCGCCATAGACCAAATCGAAGGTCCACAATGGCCAGGTAAGTCTCCTTGAAATCCTGTGATGCTTCTTGATATATATGTTAGGTTAGATCACGCTCGAAATGGTTAGGACGAATCCTCACCAGAGAGTAGCTTTAGTCGTATTCGATGACCTAGTCTAGCTTGATTCTACTATGTCGAGACCAAGATATGTTACAGTTGGAGTCATGACGAGTCGAATACTGTTTGATTTCATTGAGATCGGAGGTCTGTAGGTGAAGTTATGGTCCTCAGACGAGGCTCCAACAACTTAGTGCCGACGCCGGTCGTCTTCTCCAGCAACGTCGACCTCAGTCAACGTTGATGTGGCGCTGATGTGGCACCACGTGGCTAGAAACATAGCATGCCATGTCAGCAAGGCTGATAGGGGGTATTTCTATTAGAGTATCCGACGGTCTAGGTTGAGCCACGTGTTGGCCTGGTGACCATCGGATCAAAAATGAAAATTTTTCAAATATCAGTTTAGTAAAAATTAAATTTTTGAAAAACAAAAAAATAATAAAGTGAAGACGACATCGTTTTGGTTAAAGGTCGAGCGCAGATGAGGTCGGTTGTTCGTGGGCCAGCCTTGTGCTTAATTTTAATTGGACTTTAGTTTATAGAGGTGATCAGACTGATTGCCTTTTTGGGCCCACAAGCCCATGCGAACTAGGTGGAACACGCGCGAATTGGGCCGGGTCCATATACCCGACCCGATTCCCCTTTCTTTAAATAAAAATAATTTTTTGAAAAAAATAAAAATTTAGAAAACTTCTAAAAAAAATATAAAATCCTAGAAAATCCAAAAAATGTAGGAAAATTAGTAAAAATTCCTAATAATTCCAGAAATTCCCAAAAACTGAGGAACGACCATTGACAATTGGTCGTTCCCATTTTTGGAATTTCTAACTAGTCCTATCCTGATTTCACGATTATACCCTTTAGAGGTTAATTGTCCCTGCTTATATCCGAGATCACTTGAAAATACCTAGATTAGGATAATCCTTCTATTAGGGTTTTCGAGTCTCGACTTTTTTCGAAATGACGTTTTTATCCCTCGAAGGATAAATCGCTTTTTCTCATTCCAATAACTTGTGAAAATTGCTTAGAATTAGGTGATGGGTCAGGTGGATGGCTAAACCTTCTGTCTGAGATTTCTACACTTCATTTTCTTTTTTAGAAAAATGACGATTTTACCATCAGAGGGTAAATAGCCTTTTAAAATTCTAGAAAATTCTGATACCAAATCGGACGGGGATGTCACGCCCCGAATCCGTCGAGCACGCGAACATTCTTGCAAGCAAACAACACATCTCCCGTGGTTCCAAGATCCAAAATCAAGTAGAGAGATAATATATGTATATATCTAGCATGCGGAAGAGGTACTCAAATAAATCCCCATTCGAATATAAGTTAAGTAGGACCTGGTTAGCATAATAACTATCATACATTATAACATACGATTCGTACAAATACCGACTAATAGAATCCGTTAGGCAAGGGTGACGGGGTAAGCACATCAAAATAACCATCATCAACATCCAAAACAGCCATGGTCGGGATCGCCATCACAAGATCGAGCCAATAAACTAGGGCGCCTAAGATGAGCTGCTGGAGTCTCCTATGTCCTATGCATCCTCTGTTGGCTCGTACTCGGAGAAGGTCTCTGATGGAACCTCAAGGAATCCTCCATGGTCGCCTCATGTGACGGCTCCGCAAGGTCCTCCTCGGTCGCCTCTAGGACGATGACCTCATCCTCCTCCACGGTAAAGTCCAGCGTCGAGGTCTTCTCTGGCCCGTTCCTAGAAGCAACTACAGATCCTTCTGGCAACCCCTGCTCCCCATCAGTCTGACACTAATCAGGGATAACCCCCTGGGGTACCTCGTGGGGCTTTAGCGGCCCGATCTGCTCGTCCCCAACTTCTTAAACCATGCCTCAAACCTGTGAGGCTTTTAATCAGGGCTACCCTCGTCGACCCCTACAACCGTACACTTTCTCACATAAATGTTCCCCTGCTTATCCGGGAACTCCTCAAAATATGCCGTCATCTCCTTGGGATCCCTAAAACGTATGGGCCACATATCTAAGGCCTAGGATCTGTAAAAATAAGGGTCCCCAAAGGGGTGAGATACACATTTCAGTAAAAGAGTCCTAACCCTAGGTTAGGTCGACCGTCTACTCAAGTAGTCGTACACCCCAATAACTCCACTCACAAGCATATCAAGCACGAATCGATAAAACAACAGCATACAGATGACAGACATGCAACTATGATAATATGTCACACTCAAATGATAATGCACAATTCATCCTGCCATCTCACCACAACCACCTCTTCCTGTTTGCCTCAATCTGCATCCTGCGATTAGATCGCATCAAGCTCGGTCCGCATAAACGCATCAGACTATCATTGGCAACCCGCGTAAACGCATCAAGTTCTAATGAATCTCCAGGCCAATATCATCACCTCATACCTACGTCCCGCGAATAGTTCGCATCAGGATCGTGACCATCTCAACCCCGCGATTAGATCGCATCAGGGCGCCACACAATATCAACTCCATCCCGCGATTACATCGCATCAGGGTATCCATCTCCCGCCCAGCGTCTCATACGTCTCAGGGCCTCGCCATGTCATGCTCATGCCATGTTATCTCGACTCAATTCACATACAAACATTAGGTGCAACTCATGCACAATTTGAACAGTCATGGCATGCAAGACAATCAAATGACATTCGACATGGCAAACTACTCAGACATAAACCATGTCACACACAAAAATCTTATATCGTCTTAGGATATAAAGAAAGTTATCCTTTTGGACAAATCCTCACAAATCAATCAATTCAACCCTCGACTCACCCAATTAAGTCCAACCTCCCTATCTTGAGTTTAGGATTCCCTTACCTTGCGTTTAATAGCACAATATTGTCCTTCTTGCAAGCCTTAAAGTCTCGGCCAAACGGTCCCAATGTTCGATTCATCGCGCAACCTAGAATATTCAACTAATTCATCAATTTTCCATATCCAATTCCTCATTCCATGAACCATAATCCTCCAAAACACAACCCTCATCATCTTAACATGTCTTAATCATCAATTTGAGACTTAAAATCACTAGCCATCAGCCCTTCAAGGTTCGGCCATGCACAGAACCGAACCGGTTCCTCTCGGTTCTATGCAATCCCAACTTGTCCAGCCCTAATTCAACTCTAAATCCATCATTTAATCATCATCCTACCTCTTAACATGTCTATCTAAGGGTTTAGGGGTCTCGCCAAAGGTTTGAAGTCGAATTGTTGCTGGAAACTCGTCGAAAGTCGCCGGATCATCCAATGTCAAAATCCGGCAATTTCTGTCCATAGTTCACATGACCGTTTCGGGGTCAAAAATTCTTCAAATCACTCTGAACTTTTTAGCACAGATTCATATACATGTTTGAGTTAGGGAGTATACATATTTACGTGGATTTGTCTAGGTTGCATATAAGTTGTCACGCCTCGCGCCCCGGGCACGAGCACGCGACTCCTTGCAAGCACACCGAATATCTCTCGATGTCCCAAGATCCACACAAGAGTCGAGAGACGTATAATATACATAGCACGTGGAGCGACTATGTAAAAACTCCTTCATACAATAAGTAAAATGGGACAGGGATAGCGAGAAGACTACAATACATAATATCTAAAAGTTCATACAGACGCATGGCAACTAAATCCACTAACAAAAAAAAAGGTGACAGAGTAAGTACACAAAAGGACCCATCATCAACATCCAACAAGAGACAGGGTCAAGATCACCATCAAAAGATCGACTAGTAAGCTGAGAGCTCCTAAGACGAGCTGTTAGAGTCCTCGATCTCCTCTGTCTCCTCCGTGGGCTTGTACTCCGAAAAGGTATCAGAGCAAACCTCTATGGTATCCTCCATGGTCTTCTCCTCAAAGGGACAGCTCCACGAGATCCTCCTCAGTCGCCTCGACCATGATGACCGCTTCCTCCGTGTTCTCCAAGATCGGGGTCCTCTCCAGTTCATTCCTCGAGCCGGCAACTGACCCTCAGCCTGGTCTAAGTCCCGGGCGGGGTGGCACCAACTAGGGATCACTTCCTAGGGCACCTCATTGGGCTTCAGCAGCCCATTAGACACATCCCCGACCTTCCTGAACCAAGCCTCATACTTGTGAGGCTTCCAACTAGTACTACCCTCGTCTACCCATACCACACTACACTTCCTGACATAAATAGTTCCCTGCCCATCAGAGAACTCCTCAAAATAGACCGTCATCTCCTTGGGGTCACCAAAACGGATAGGCCACATCTTCAAGGCCTAGGATCTGTAAAAAGGGAGTCCCTAAACGGGCGAGATTCACATCTCAGTAAGGTGGGTCCTAACCGTAGGTTAGGCTGACCATCCACTCAGACAGTCATCAATATCAACATATCATGTAGATAGACATATAAGGCATTCAAATAACAACACTCATGCAGATGTCAGGCAGGCAGTCATGGCACCACAACACATTCAGATGATCATGTGCAACTCGCCTTGACACATCACCACATCCACCTATTTTTGCTTGCCTCATTCTCATGCCCGTGTTTAGAATGCATCAGGCTCGGTTCGAGTAAAAGCATCAGACAGTCATTGACAATCCACGTAAACGCATCAGGTTTCAATGTTACTCCAGGCCAGTGTCGACACATCACATCTCTGTCCCGCGTTTTAATGCATCAGGACCGTGGCCTTCTTAACCCCGCGTATCATACGCATCAGAGTGCCACACAACTTCAACCTCGCGCCTCAGCGCCTCAGGGTATCCATCACACCACCTCGCGTCTCACACGCATCAGGATCTCACCATGTCACACTCATGCCATGTTTCTCATTCAAACTACACACATAAAGCCAGGTGCAACTCAAGCAAAATTCATAAATCCATGGCATGCAAGACATTCCAATACACATTCAAATGTGACCAATTACTCAAGACACAAGCATAATCAAACATTCGAGTCATCTATTCTCTTTTAGTATACACAAAGATCAATCTCGTTAAGACTCTCAAGAATCGATCTAAATTTCACCCGACTCGCCCAATTGAGTCCAATCTTCCTATCATAGTTTTAGGATTCCCTTATCTCAAGCTTGATGCCACAAAATCCTCTCCTCAAGCCCTCAACAATTCGATCTCAATGGTCCAAGAACAAACCCACCGCGCAACCTATGAAATTCCAATCAATTGTCAATTTTTCTTGTCCAATTCACCCGTCCATGAACCACCAACCTTACTAATAGGATCCTCAACATCCTAGCATGTCCCATTGATGAATTTGAGACCCAAAACCAATCAATAACAGCCTCCACTGGACTGGTTTGCACAAAACTGAACCGGGTTATTTTCGGTTCTATGCATACTGAGGCTTTCCAACCCTAAAACTACTCCAAATCTACCATTTAATCCCTAACCTACTTGCTAACATGTAAAACTAAGGGTTTGGGAAGCTCACCGAAGATTTGGGGCCAAGTCGTTGTGGGAAACCCCTTGGAAGTCGTCGGTTTCCTTAAGTCCTTAAACCGGCAGTTTCTGTCCATCAAATACAAGACCCATTTGGGGTCAAAACTTCATCAAATTGATCTCAACTTTTTACCATAGATCACTCTATGAGTCCCCTAGATCTCCACAAAATTTGATTGCAAAACTCTAAAGTTTCAAGGTCTTAAGAGGTCAGAAACGCTGCCTACCTCAGATTGTGACGGTTTCTGTCGGCTTCTGGGAGAATGGCTAGCCAGAGCTCCTCGGTGGGTCAATCGATGTTCTTCTACTTCGAGAATGTCGACAAGAGGTAAAGCAAGGTGTGGGTGGTCAGCTCTCCGGAGGTGGTCGTCAGAGTAGGCGAACGGCCGGCTCAGAAGCTGTCAGTGAGCGGCAAAAGGAAGAGGAAGAAGAAGAGAGGTTCTCGGTGCTTTGGGGTGGTGATCGGACAAATGAGAGGTGAGAGAGAGAGAGAAACGTGTATATGCAAGTCTCAAGGCCAAAGGGTTGAATGGTAGTTGTGAAAAAGTGGACATGACCACTCTTTAGCTAATCTATTGACACATGTCCTAAGTGTCAATCAAGCTTCATCCAATGGCCATGATCTCTCCAAATTTTCGGTGGCTCTTGGGGGAAATAAAGACCAAAATTCCCTCCTTCAATTGCATAAGCAAGGCTAAAGCTTGAGGGGTAAAATGGTAATTTTACCCCTGACGTTCGGAACGTCGTTTTTCTCCTTCCAATAATCTTCGACAGGACGACGGCCAATCCAAACATGACGTTGGAATTCTTGATTCTCCATTTTCAAATTTCAAGACTTGTTTCTGATTGTTTTTTCTATTAGTTGTGGTTCCAGCCTATCCCGAACCGACGAGCGGCTTTTGCAGACGTTACGCGTATCGACCCTGTGATTCATATCACATTTAGGGCTCGTCAATTCATGGCGACTTTGGTTGTCATGTAATTGTGAGGGTCTATCACTAGTTCCGGTGGTCTCGATCGTCACTGTTCGATTTAGAAAAATTTTCAAATTATACATTGGTTAAGTGGCATCACTCGCGCTCCAATCGTATAACGCTAGCAATGGATTCCTTAATCGCTCTTAGATCGGCCTTTTATGACTCTAAATGTCCCCTCGACAATCCTTATGGTCAAAGTGTCATTTCCTATTCGAGTTCCCTTGGTCCACGTACCATGTCTTGCGTTAGCCTTCCCTTTTTGGTCAGTCAAGTCAAATTGATCAGATTCGAGTGGGATATGACTAAGACACATCGCTAGATATACTTCTCATTAATGAGTCTTAAAATAATTGAGAAAACAGAATGTCACAACTCTTCCCTCTTACAAAAATTTCATCCCCGAAATTTACATCAAACTTAATTACTCTAATAAATGGGGGCTTGTCACCTCATCGTCGCTTTGTTTTCCCATGTGGCGCCTTCAGTTCCATAGTGTTCCCACACCACCTTGACCAATGAAATCTTCTTATTCATGAGGATTTGCTCCTTCCAATCCTCGATCTTGATCGGCTTCTCCACGTAGGATACTCGGTCGTCCACTTCTATGCCCTCATAGTCCATTACATGTGTCGGGTTTTGTTCATATTTCCGCAGCATTGACACATGGAAGACATTATGCACCTAGGATAGATTAGGCGACAAGGCAAGCCTGTAGGCCAAGGTCCCAATCCTCTCCAAAATTTCAAATGGACCCACGTACCTTGGGCTCAATTTTCCCTTCTTTCCAAATCGCGATAATCCCCTCATCGGCGACACCTTGAGGAAGACATGATCGCCCACTTGAAACTCCAAAGGCTTATGCCGCTTATCCGCATAGCTTTTTTGACGACTTTGTGCCGTCCTCAGTCTATCCAGAATTATCTTTACCCCTTCCATCGATTGCTCTACCAACTTTGGGCCTGGGATACTTCTTTCTCCTACCTCATCCCAGCAAATCGGGGTTCTGCAAGCCCTTCCATAGAGTGCTTCAAATGGTGCCATTTGGATGCTCTACTGGTAGCTATTATTGTACGCGAATTTCACCAAATGTAGCTGATCTTCCCATTCACCTCTAAAATCTATGACGCACGCTCGTAGCATGTCCTCAAGCATCTGAATCGTCTTTTCCGACTGTCGTTCCGTCTATGGATGGTACGCCGTGCTAAACTGCAGTTGGGTTCCCATGACTTCTTAAAGACTCTTCCAAAAGTTCACCATGAACTTGGGATCTCTATCTGAGGTAATCGTTACAGGCACTTCATGTAACCTCACTATTTGCCTCATGTATAGTTCGGCGTATCTATCCATTGCGAAGTCCTTTCGCACCGGGATGAAGTGTGCGGGCTTAGTTAATCTGTCCACGACTACATATGTGGAGTCGTGACCTCTCTGGCTCCTCGAGAGTTCCATCACAAAATCCATCGTTATATGCTCCCATTTCCATTTCGGAATCTCCAGTGGCCGTAATAGTCCTACAGGCTTACAGTGCCGTGCTTTCACTTGCTAACATGTCAAGCACTTTGTCACATACTTCGCTACATCCACCTTCATCCTGTTCCACCAATAGTATTGACGTAGGTTCTGGTACATCTTCGTACTTCCCGGGTGGATACTATAATTGCTCCTGTGAGCCTATGATAAAATCCTTTCCCTGAGGCCTTCATCCTTTGGCGCACACAGTCGTCCTCAAAACTTCAAAATTCCGTCCTTTGACACTTGGAATTCTGGTTTTCTCTTTGTCACGTTTATCTCCAAGATCTTCTGAATTTCTAGGTTCGTAGACTGTAAGGTCTTTATTCCTTCCTGGACCTCAGGTTCTACTCTCAATGTCGCTATCAGACTGGACAGTTGACAGACTTCTGGTCTGAACTCCAAATCTCTCAAGTCTCAATCATCGACCAACCCTTTACTAGCAAACAGGCGATGCTTGACTTCCGACTAAGCGCATCTGCTACTCTGTTTGCCTTCCCAGGGTGATACATTATATCACAATCATAATCCTTGAGCAGCTCCATCCACCAACGCTGCCTCATATTCAGCTCTTTCTAGGAGAATAGATACTTTAAGCTCTGGTGGTCGGTATAAATTTGAAACTTCTCGCCACATAGGTAATGTCTCCAGATCTTTAGGGCAAAAATGATCGCTGCTAACTCTAGATCATGCGTTGGGTAGTTCATCTCATGCGGTGTCAGCGGTCGGGATGCGTAGGCCACTACTCTTCCATGTTGCATTAACACACAGCTCAGTCCTTTCAGCGAGGCATCGCTGTATGTCTCATAGCCCCTGGTCCTGATGGAATCGTCAGCACTGGTACAGTTGTCAATTGATGTTTGAGCTCTTGGAAACTCTTTTTGCACTTCTCTGTCCATTCAAACCCGGTTTCCTTCTTTGTCAACCTCGTCGATGGGATGGCTACAGATGAAAATTTCTCCACAAAACGTCTGTAATATCCTGCCAATCCTAAGAAACTTCTGACTTCCGTCATCGTAGTGGGCCTAGGCCAATTTGTTACTGTTTCGATCTTCGCAGGATCCACTGTGATTCCTTCTCTAGATACCACATGGCCAAGAAATGCTATCCTATTCAACTAGAACTCGCATTTACTCAATTTCGCGTAGAGCGAGTGTTCCCTCAAGGTCTGCAAGACAATCCTTAGGTGCTTCCCATGTTCTGCGTCACTCCTTGAGTAAATCAAGATATCGTCAATAAAGACTATGACGAATCTATCTAGGAATTCCTTAAATACTCAATGCATCAAGTCCATAAATGCGGCTGGAGCATTGGTCAATCCAAAAGGCATCATTGTGAACTCATATTGACCAATTGTCTTAAAAGCAGTCTTAGGTATGTCTTCCTTCTTGATCCTCAATTGGTGATACCCGGTCTTCAGGTCAATCTTTGAGAATACCGCCACTCTTTGCAACTAATCGAATAGGTCATCGATTCTTGGCAATTGGTATTTATTCTTCACTGTTACCTAGTTCAACTGCCTATAGTCAATGCATATACGCAAAGACCCATTCTTCTTCCTTACGAACAATACCGGCACTCCCCACGGTGCAGCACTCGGTCGGATAAATCCTTTATCCAGCAGTTCTTGCATCTGCACCTTTAATTCCTTCAGTTCCAACAGGGACATCCTATAAGGTGCCTTCGAGATCGGCTCCATCCCGAGAGCTAATTCGATCAGGAATTCTATCTCTCGCTCTAGTGGCAATCTTAGCAACTCTTGGGGAAACACATCAAGAAATTCACGCACTACCGGGATACTCTCTAACTTTGGCTCTTCGGAAGTCATGTCCATTACTGCCACTGAGTATGCCTAACACCCTTCAGACATTAACTTTGTCACTTCAAGAGATGAGACTAAGGGAATTGAGATCCCTGCTCGACTTCCCATCAATTCAAAGCTAGGGCGGCCTTCCGAGTAGAAACGAATTATCCTACTACCATAATCTACTATTGCCCCCTGCTTACCCAACCAATCCATCCCTATGATCACATCAAAATCATACATGGGTAATACGGCTAGATCAATACTCTCCTTACTCCCTCCAATCACAATTTCACAATCGGCACAGCCCAACGAAATCAGTATATTATACTTTAACGGAGTGGCAACATGCAGAATTATACTCAACGGTTTTAACTTCATACCCACCAAATCAGCAAACTAAGCAGACACAAATGAATGCGTGGCACTAGGGTCAACAATGCATATGCAGCTTGGTCACACAAATAAATCGTACTTGTGACCATGCTTGGCACTTCCTCCGCCTCTCTACGGGCTACTGGATATACCCTTCCCTGAGCCGGTGGTCGATTCTGTTCAATCGGAGGAGTGGAAAGTTAACGGTCCAGCCTGTGGTCTCTGTCCTTAAGGTCGACTCGTCGGAGCTTGGTTCGGGCACGTCCTCATCTAGTGGCCTATCTGGCCGCATTTAAAGCAAGCCCCAGTCCTTACCGAGCATTGCCCATTTCTATGCCTTTTGCCACAAAGACGGCAGCTCCAGTTTGTGGGATTCGGCGGCTTCACAATATTTTTTCTTACTGGAGGCACAAAATTTCTATTGCCCGCCATCGATCTCTTCCCCATCTGGCGGTTGTCTCTAAATGGGGTAAACTGCGATCCAGTTACGGTATTCCTCTCTTTCAAGTCCCTTTCAATCATCTGACCCCGCTCATAGATCTCCTTATAAGTCCTCAGATTTAGGGCAATCATCTGACTGCGGAGCTCAAGCCTCAATCCGTCCCGAAATCTCCTTGCTTTCTCCTAGGGATCCTCTACAGATCGAGGTGCGTACCTTGACAGTCTGAAGAACTCGGCCTCATATTGGTCTACCATCAACTGGTTCTGACGTAGTTGTAAGAATTCCACTTGCTTCCTTTCCCTAGCCGTCTCCGAAAAATACTTGTCGTTGAACACCATCTTAAAGGCATCCTAGGTCATGGCCGTTCCTTTAAGGAAAACTCTATTCTTGGTGGCAGCCCATCAATCGTTTGCAGTCCCTTCTAACTGGTACACCGCCAACTGTACCTTCTCTTCATCTGTGCACCTCAGCACTCCAAAGTCTTTTTCTAATTTCTCAATCCACCTAGGTGCTAGCTCGAGATCTCCAGTCCCATTGAACTGGGTCAACTTCAGTTTTATGAATTGTTGCACTAGCTGACCCATCTGTCTAGCCATGACAATCTCCTCCTGAGCATTCACAGCCTCATTACCCTGGTTGTGACCATCGGGGTTTCCGTTGCCCCCGTTGTTGGCAGCTATGGCGGCTCCTACCGCTTGGGCTAGGGTAGCATCCCGATCCTGGGTCTACCTGTCAATGAGGTCGCCAATCCTCTCTAGCGCCCTCATTACGCCATCCATTTTTGGATCTTCTGCTACGGACGGCCTCGAGCTAGAGGCTCCGCCTCTGGGCCTTCTAGATCTTCTAGATGGGTTGCTCATCCCTATATTCTTTTACTGAGCCTGATTCACCACAAGTTCATCAAATAGTTAGTACTCACTCATTCATCCAAATTCAGGGCTACTAACTACTCCTTAACAGAAACAGTCATAATACAACAGTCTCCACAAGATAATTTCTAGAGACATTTCAACAAGCAGGACATGGCCATTCCTCAGTTCCGTTCACTCCAATGGTTCACTAAAACAGGCCATACTCATTCACTTAACAGGCCAAAGTTCAGAAATGACTTTCCACACTAAGTAGGGAACTTAATCCTTACACATTACCACAACCCTGCTAAGGCCAAATGCCAACCATAAGTGCCAAGTCACATGTTATGCACCCCATGCCTTATCCTAGCTAGTCTCCTAAGGTCTCGCTACCCGTCCTTGTTCCAACTTAATCTTCCTTATTACTCCAGTCCTCAATCAACTTTGGATCGAGCTGACCTTGCTCTGATACCAAGCAAGCGTGGATGTCATGCCCCTACGCCCCGAACACGAGCACGCGACTCCCTACAAGCATACCGAATATCTCTTGATGTCCCAGGATCCACACAAGAGTTGAGAGACGTATAATATACATAGCACGCAGAGCGACAATGTAAAAACTCCTCCATACAACAAGTAAAATGGGACTGGGATAGCGAGAAGACTACAATACATAATATCTAAAAGTTCATACAGACGCATGGCAACTAAATCCACTAACAAAAAAAAGGGTGATAGAGAAAGTACACAAAAGGACCCATCATCAATATCCAATAAGAGACAGGGTCAGGATCGCCATCAAAAGATCGACTAGCAAGTTGGGAGCTCCTAAGACAAGCTGTTGGAGTCCTCGGTCTCCTCTGCGTCCTCCGTGGGCTCGTACTTTGAAAAAGTCTCAAAGCGAACCCCTATGGTATCCTCCATGGTCTCCTCAGCAGACGGCTTCACGAGATCTTCCTCAGTCACCTCGACCACTATGACCTCTTCCTCCGTGTCCTCCAAGGTCGGGGTCCTCTCCGGTCTATTCCTCGAGCCGGCAACTGACCCTTCAGCCTGGTCTAAGTCCCGGGCGGGGTAGCACCAATTAGGGATCACTTCCTAGGGTACCTCATTGGGCTTCAACGGCCTAGTAGACACATCCCCGACCTTCCTAAACCAGGCCTCACACCTATGAGGCTTCCAACTAGTACTACCTCGTCTACCGAGAGCACAGTAGACTTCCTGACATAAAAAGTTCCCTACCCATCAGGAAACTCCTCAAAATAGACCGTCATCTCCTTGGGGTCATCAAAACGGATAGGCCACATCTTCAAGGCCTAGGATTTGTAAAAAGAGGGTCCCTAACGGGGTGAGATTGACATCTCAGTAAGGTGGGTCCTAACCCTAGGTTAGGCCGACCGTCCACTCAGGCAGTCATCAATATCAACATATCATGCAAATAGACATATAAGGCATTCAAATAACAACACTCATGCAGATGTCAGGCAGGCAGTCATGGCACCACAATACATTCAGATGATCATGCGCAACTCGTCCTGCCACATCACCACATCCACCTTTTATTGCCTGCCTCATTCTCATGCCTGCGTTTAGAACACATCAGGCTCAGTCCGCGTAAACGCATCAGATAGTCATTGACAACCCGCGTAAACGCATCAAGTTTCAATATTACTCCAAGCCAATGTTGACACATCACATCTCCGTTTCGCGTTTCAACGCATCAGGACCGTGGCCTTCTCAACCTTGCGCCTCATACGCATCAGGGTGTCACACAACTTCAACCCCGGGCCTCAGCGCCTCAGGATATCCATCACACCACCTCGCGTCTCACACGCATCAGGATCTCACCATGTCACACTCATGCCATGTTTCTCATTCAAACTACACACATAAAGCCAGGTGCAACTCAAGCACAATTCATAAATCCATGGCATGCAAGACATTCCAATACACATTCAAATGTGACCAATTACTCAAGACACAAGCATAATCAAACATTCGAGTCATCTATACTATTTTAGTATACACAAAGATCAATCTCGTTAAGCCTCTCAAGAATCGATCTAAATTTCACCCGACTCGCCCAATTGAGTCCAATCTTCCTATCATAGTTTTAGGATTCCCTTACCTCAAGCTTGATGCCACAAAATCCTCTCCTCAAGCCCTCAACAATTCGGTCTCAATGTCCAAGAATAAACCCACCATGCAACCTAGGAAATTCCAACCAATTGTCAATTTTTCTTGTCCAATTCACCCATCCATGAACCACCAACCTTACTAACCTGATCCTCAACATCCTACAATATCCCATTGATGAATTTGAGACCCAAAACCAACCAATAACAGCCTCCATAGAACTAATTTGCTCAGAACTGAACCAGGCTATTTTTGGTTCTGTGCATACCGAGATTTTCCAACCCTAAAACTACTCCAAATCCACCATTTAATCACTAACCTATTTGTTAACATGTAAATCTAAGGGTTTGGGAAGCTCATTGAAGATTTGGGGCCAAGTCGTCGCCAGAAACCCTTTGGAAGTCGCCGGTTTCCTCAAGTCCTTAAACCGGCAGTTTCTGTCCATCAAATACAAGACCCATTTAGGGTCAAAACTTCATCAAATTGACCTAAAATTTTTACCACAGATCACTCCATGAGTCCCCTAGATCTCCACAAAATTTGATTGCAAAAATCCCAAGTTTCGAGGTCCTAAGAGGTCAAAAACGCAGCCTACCTCAGGTTGTGACAATTTCCATCAGCTTCCGGGAGAATGGCTTGCCGGAGCTCTTCGGTGGGTCAATTGACGTGCTTCCACTTCGAGGATGTTGGTAAGAGGTCGAGCAAGTTGTGGGTGATCGGCTTGCCGACTAAAGATTGCTGGAGGTGGTCGTCGAAGCAGGCAAACGGGAGGCTTAAAAGCTGTCGGCGAGCGGCAGAAGGAAGAGGAAGAAGAAGAGAGGTTCTCGGTGCTTTGGAGTGGTGATCGACCAAATGAGAGGTGAGAGAGAGAGAGAGAAGTTTATATGCAAGTCTCAAGGTCAAAGGGTTAAATGGTGGTTTTGAAAAAGTGGACATGTGTCACGCTTCGCGCCCCGGGCACGAGTACGCGACTCCTTGCAAGCAAACCGAATATCTCTCGTGGTCCCAAGATCCACACATAAGTTGAGAGACGCATAATATACAAGGTACGTAGAAGCAATAACGAGATAACTCCTCCGTACAAAACATGAAGTGAGACCTGGATAGTGCAAATACTATCATACATGAAATCCAACTGTTCATGCAGATACAAAGTTACTAAATCCGCTAACCTGGGGGACGGGGTAAGTACACAAAAGAGGTCCATCCTCAAGCAACCAAGGAAAACAGGGTCAGGGTCGCCACCAAAAGATCTAACTAACAAATTGGGACCTCCTAAGACGAGCCGCTAGAGTCCTCGGTCTCCTCTGCATCCTCCATGGGCGCGTACTCTAAGAAGGTCACCGAGTGAACCTCGATGGTTTTTTCTATGGTATCCTCAGTAGACGGCTCCACGAGATCCTCCTCGGTAGCCTCGACCACAATGACCTCCTCCTCCGTGTCCTCCAAGGTCGGAGTCCTCTCCGGTCCAATCCTTGAACCGGCTACAGACCCCTCAGCCTGGTCTAAGTCTTGGGTAGGGTGACACCAACTAGGAACAACTCCCTAGGGCACCTCATTAGGCTTCAGCGGCCCCGTAGACACATCCCCGACCTTCCTGAACCAGGCCTCATACTTGTGAGGCTTCCAACTCGTACTACCCTCGTCAACTCAAACTACGGTACACTTCCGGACATAAATAGTTCCCTGCCCGTCAGAGAACTCATCAAAATAGGTGGACATCTCTTTGGGGTCACCAAAATGTATGGGTCACATCTTCAAGGCCTAGGATCTGTAAAAAAGTTCACATCTCAATAAAAGAGTCCTAACTCTAGGTTAGGCCGACCATCCGCTCAGGTAGTCACATACCCCAATAACTCAGATGATCGTGCACGACTCATCCTATCACATCGCCACAATCATCTTTTCCAGCCTACCTCATTCTCATGCCTGCGATTAGATCGCATCAGGCTCGGTCCGCATAAAAGCATCAGAGACCGTCATTGACAACCCGCGTAAACGCATCACGTTTCAATACACTTCAGGCCAGTGTCGACATCTCATATCTTTGTCCCTCGTAAACGCATCTGGACCGTGGCCATCTCAACCCCGCGTCTCGTACGCATCAAGACACCACACAACTCCAACCCCGTGCCTCAGCGCCTCAAGGTATCAACCACATCACCCCGCGACCTACACGGCTCAGGGTCTCGCCTCATCTCCACCATGCCACAATCACAAATTATGCACACAAGGCCAAGTGCAACTCATGCATAAACAATGCATCCATGGCATGCAAGACGATTCAATACACAATCAAATGTGACCAATTACTCAAGAGACAAACATAAGCAAACATTAGGATCACCTATACTCTCTTAGTATACACAAGGACCAATCACACTAAGCTTCTCAAAAAACAATCTCAATTCCACCCGACTCGCCCAATCGAGTCCAATCTTCCTATCATAAGGTTAGGAATTCCCTCACCTCAAGTTTGATGTCACAAAATCCTCTCCTTGAGCCCTTGACAATTCGGTTTCAATGGTTCAATGCCAAACTCACTGCGCAACCTAGGAATTTCCAACCAATTGTTAATTTCCCTTGTCCAATTTACCAATTCGTGAACCACAAACCTCCATAACATAATCCTCACTATCCTAGCACGTCTCAATCACCAATTTGAGACTTAAAATCAACAATCATTAGCCCCCACATAATCGGTTTGCACAGAATTGAACCAGGCTATGTTCGGTTCTGTGTAAACCGAACATATCCAACCCTTAATCTACTTCAAATCCACCATTTAATCACTAACCTACTTGGTAACATGTCTATCTAAGCGTTCATGAGGCTCACCGAAGGTTTGAAGCCGAGTCGTCGCCGGAAATCCCTTGAATGTTGCCGGTTCCTTCAAGACTGCAAACCGGCAGTTTCTGTCCAACATTCACAAGACCCATTTGGGGTCAAAAATCCATCAAATTAAGCTCAACTTTTTATCACAGATCATTAAACGAGTCCCCTAGATCTCCACAAATTTGGTCTCAAGACTCCAACATTTCGAGTCCTAAAGGGTCAGAAACTCTGCCTACCTCAGATTATGTTGGTTTCCGTCGGCTTCCGGGAGAATGGTTGGCTGGAGCTCCTCAGTGGCTCAATTGATGCGCTTCCACTTAGAGGAGGTCGGCAAGAGGCTGAGCTAGGATGGTGTGGTTGGCCAGAGTCCAGGCGATGGACGGAGGGGTCATCGAACCTAGCGAATGACGAGGGCAGGAGCAGTCGGGCGAGCGGCTGAAAGAGGAAGAAGAAGAAGAGAGTTCCGATGATGGTGGGTGGTATGGCCGGCCAAATGGGAGGTGAAGGAGGGAGAGAAGAGGCTATATTCAATCCTCAAGTCAAAAAAGTTGAATGGTAGATGGGCAGTAGTGCACAAGACCACTCTTTAGCTCATCCATTGACACTTGTCCTATGTGTTAATCAAGGGTGATCCAATGGCCTTGCTCTCTCCACTTTTTGGTAGCCTTGGGGTAGTTGAAAGACCAAAATGCCCTTCTTTATTTGCATAAGTAAGGCTAAAGCTTTGAGCGGCAAAATGGTAATTTTACCCCCAACGTCCAGAACGCTGTTTTTCTCGTTGCAATATTCTTCGACATGGCAACGACCAATCCAAACATGTCGTTGAAATTCTTGATTCTCCATTTTCAATTTTCAAGACTCGTTTCTGATTGTTTTCTCTATCGACATAGTTTCAGCTTATTCCAAACCGACGGGCAGCTTTTGCAGACTTTACGCGTATCGACCCTATGATTCATATCACATTTAGGGCTCGTCAATTTGTGGCAACTTAAGTTGTGATGTAATTGTGAAGGTCTATCACTAGTTCCTATGGTCTCGATCGTCACTGTCCGATTTAGAAAAATTTTGCAAATTATACATTGGTTAAGCGACATCACCCGCGCTCCAATCGTATAATGCTAGCAATGCATTCCTTAATCATTCTTAGATCGGCTTTTTGTGGTTCTAAATGTCCCCTTGACAATCCTAATGGTCAAAGCGTCATTTTCTATTCGAGTTTCCTAGGTCCACGTATCTCGTCTCGCGTTAGCCTTTCCCTTTTGGTCAGTCTACTCGAATTGATCAAATTCGAGCGAGATATTACTGTACCACATCACTAGATATACTTCTCATTAATGAGTCTGAAAATGACTGGGAAATCAGAATGTCACAACTCTTCCCCTCTCACAAAAATTTTGTCCCAGAAATTTACATCAAACTTAATTGCTCAAACAAATGAGGGTGTTGTCGCCTCATCGTCTCTTCATTTTCCCACGTTGCACCTTCGGTTCCATGGTGCTCCCACTCTACCTTGACCAATGGAATTTTCTTATTCCTAAGGATTTGCTCCTTTCGGTCCTTGATTCTGATCGGCTTCTCCACGTAGGATACCCGGTCGTTCACTTCTATGACCTCATAATCCAGCACATGTGTAGGGTCTGGTTTATATTTTCGCAACATTGACACATGAAAAATATTATGCACCTGGGATAGGTTAGGCGGCAAGGCAAGCCTGTAGGCCAAGATTCCAATTCGCTCTAGTATCTCAAATGGACCTACGTACCTTAGGCTCAGTTTTCCCTTCTTCTCAAGTCGCGATAATCCCCTCATCGGCGACACCTTGAGGAAGACATGATCGCCCACTTGAAACTCCAAAGGCTTATGCCGCTTATCCACATAGCTCTTCTGACGACTATGTGCCGTCTTCAGTCTATCCCGAATTATCTTTACCGCTTCCACGGATTGCTCTACCAACTCTGGGCCTGTGATACTTCTTTCTCCTATCTCATCCCTGCAAATCCGAGTGCTGCAGGCCCTTCCATAGAGTGCTACAAATGGTGCCATTTGGATACTCTGCTAGTAGCTATTATTGTACGCGAATTTCACCAAATGTAGCTGATCCTCCCATCCACCTTTAAAATCTATGACGTATGCTCGCAGCATATCCTCAAGCGTTTGAATCGTCCTCTCTGACTGTCCGTCTGTCTGTGGATGGTACGCAAAGCTAAACTGCAGTTGGGTTCCCATAGCATCTTGTAAGCTTTTCCAAAAGTTTGCCGTAAATTTGGGATCTCTATCAGACGTAATTGTTACAGGCACTCAATGTAGTCTCACAATCTGCTTCATGTATAACTCGGCATATCTCTCCATTGCGAAATCCTTTCGCATTGGAATGAAGTGGTTGGACTTGGTCAATCTGTCCACGACTACCCATATAGAGTCGTGACCTCTCTAGCTCCTCGAAAGTCCCATCACAAAATCCATAGTTTTATGCTCTCACTTTCATTCCGGAATCTCTAACGGTTGTAATAGTACTCCAGGCTTACAGTGTTGCGCTTTCACTTGCTTGCATGTCAAACACTTAACCACATATTTCGTCACATCTACCTTCATTCCGTTCCACCAATAGTGTTGTCGCAAGTTTTGATACATTTTCGTACTTCTAGGGTGGATACTATAATTGCTCCTATGAGCCTCTAACAAAATCCTTTCCCAGAGTCCTTCATCTTTTGGCACGCACAGTCGTCCTTGAAACTTCAAAATTCCGTCCTCTGACACCTAAAATTCTGGTTTTCTCTTTGTCGTGTCCATCTCTAGAATTTTTTGAATCTCTAGGTCCGTAGACTGTAAGGCCTTTATTTCTTCCTGGAGCTCAGGTTATACCCTCAATGCCACTATCAAATTGGACAACTGGCAGACTTTTAGTCTGAATTCGGAATCTCTTAGATTCTCGATCATCGACCATCCCTTTACTAGCCGACAGGCTATGCTAGACTTCCGGCTAAGCGCATCTGCCACTCTATTTGCTTTCCCAGGGTGATACAGTACATCACAATCATAGTCTTTGAGCAGCTCCATCCACCGACGCTGTCTCATATTCAGCTCTTTCTGGGAAAATGGATACTTTAAGTTCTGGTGGTCGGTGTAAATCTGAAACTTTTCGTCACATAGGTAATGTCTCCAAATCTTCAAAGTAAATATAATTGCTGCTAATTCCAGATCATGCGTTGGGTAGTTCATTTCATGTGGTCTCAGCTGTCGGGATGCGTAGGCCACTACTCTTCCATGCTGCATTAATAAGCAACCAAATCCTTTTAGCGAAGCATCGCTGTATATCTCATAGCCCCTTGGTCCTGATGGAATCGTCAACACCGGTGCAGTTGTCAACCGATGTTTGAGCTCTTGGAAACTCCTTTCACATTTATCTATCCATTCAAACCTTGTTTCTTTCTTTGTCAGCCTCGTCAATTGGATGGCTATGGATGAGAATTTCTCCACAAAACGTCTGTAATACCCGACCAATCCCAAAAAACTTCTAACTTCAATGACCGTAGTGGGCCTAGGCCAATTCGTTACCGCTTTGATCTTCGTATGATCCACCACGATTCCTTCTCTAGATACCAAATGACCAAGAAATGCTACTCTACTCAACCAGAACTCGCATTTACTCAACTTCGCATAGAGCGGGTGCTCCTTCAGGGTCTGCAGGAAAATCCTCAAGTGCTCCTCATGTTCCTCGTCACTCCTTGAGTAAATCAAGATATCGTCGATAAAAACTATGACGAATCTGTCCAGGAATTCCTTAAATACTCGATGCATCAGGTCCATGAATGCAGCTGGAGCGTTGGTCAATCCAAACAGCATTACCGTAAACTCGTAATGACCATACCTTGTCCGACAAGCAGTCTTAGGTATGTCTTCCTTCTTGATCCTCAACTGGTGATACTCGGTCCTCAGATCAATCTTTGAGAATACCGCTGCTCCTTGCAACTGATCAAACAAGTCATCGATTCTTGGCAATGGGTACTTATTCTTCACTGTTACCTAGTTTAACTGCCGATAGTTGATGCATAGACGCAAAGACCCATCCTTCTTCCTTACGAATAGCACCGGCGCTCCCCATGGTGAAGCACTCGATCAGATAAATCCCTTATCCAGCATTTCCTGCATCTGCACCCTTAACTCTTTCAATTCCGACAAGGACATCCTATAAGGTGCCTTCGAGATCGACTCCGTTCCAAGAGCTAACTCAATCACGAATTCTATCTCTCGCTCCGGTTGCAATCTTGGCAATTCTTGGGGAAACACGTTAGGAAATTCACGCACTACCGAAATACTCTCTAGTTTTGGCTCTTCGGTAGTCGTGTCCATCACTGCAACTAAGTACCCTTGACATACTTCTGACATCATCTTGGTCAGTTCCAGAGATGAGACTAAGGGAATCGAAATTCCTCCTCGACTTCCCATCAATTCAAAGCTAGGGCGGCCTTTAGGGTAAAAGCGAATTGTCCTATTACCACAATCTACCACTGCCCTAGCCAATCCATTCCTATGATCACATCAAAATCATACATGGGTAATACAGCTAGGTCATAACTCCCCTTACTCCCTCCAATCACGATTTCACAATCAGCACAGCCCAAGGAAACCACTATATTATCATTTAACGGAGTAGTAACATGCAGAGTTATATTCAACGATTTTAACTTCATACCCATCAATTCAGGAAAATGAGCAGACACAAATGAATGCGTGACACTAGGATCAAACAATGCATATGCAGCGTGGTTGCACAAGTAAACCGTACCTGTGACCACACCTGGTGTTTCCTCCGCCTCTCTGCGGGCTATTGCATATACACTTTCCTGGGTCGATGGTCGATTCGGCTCGATCTGAGGAGTGGTTGTCGACGGGCCAGCTTACGATCTCTGTCCTTGAGGTTGATTCGTCGGAGCTTGGTTTGGGCACGTCCTCATCTGGTGGCCCAGCTGACCATACTTAAAGCAAGCTTCAATCCTTACCGGGCATGGGCCATTTCCATGCCTTCTGTCACAAAGGCGGCAGCTCCAGTTTATGGGATTTGGCTGCTTTACAATATTTTTCCTCACGGGAGAAACAAAACGTCTATTGCCCGCCATCGGTCTCTTGCCCATCGGGTGATTGTCTCTGAATGGGGTAAACCGCGATCCAGTTGCGGTATTCCTCTCTTTCAAGTCCCTTTCAATCATCTGACCTCGCTCATAGATCTCCTTATAACTCTTCAGGTTTAGAGCAATCATCTGACTTCGGAGCTTAGGCCTCAAACCATCCCTAAATATCCGTGCCTTCTCTTAGGGGTCCTCTACAGATCGAGGTGCGTACCTTGACAGTCTGGAAAACTCGGCCTCGTACTGATCTATCGTCAGCTAGTTCTGGCATAGCTGTAAGAATTCTACCTGTTTCCTTTCCTTGGTCGTCTCCGAGAAGTACTTGTCCTTGAACGTCGTCTTAAAGGTGTCCCAATTCATGGTCGTTCCTTCAGGGAAAACTCCATTCTTGGTAGCAACCCACCAATCATTTGTCGTACTCTCCAGCTAGTATACTACTAGCAGCACCTTCTCTTCGTCCGTGCACCTCAGCACTCCAAAGGCTTTTTCCAGCTTCTCAATCCACCTGGGTGCTAACTCGGGGTCTCTAGTCCCATCGAACTGTATCAGCTTCAGCTTTATGAACTGCTCGACTAGTTGGCCCATCTGTCTGGCCACGACGATTTCCTCTTGGGCATTCACCGCCTCATTGCCTTGGTTAAGTTCACCCTAGCTTCCATTGCCACCGTTGTTGCCGTTGTTGGCGTTGATGGCGGTATAGCAAAATCCCAATCTTGGGTCTGCCTATCAGTAAGGTCACCGATTCTCTCCAGTGCCCTTAGCACGCTATCTATCCTTGGATCCTCCGCTACAGGCAGCCTCGAGCTAGAAGCTCCGCCTCTGGACCTTCCAGATCTCCTAGATGGATTGCTCATACTTATATTCCTTTACTAAGCCTGATCCACCACAAATCCAGCAATGCGTTAGTATTTACTCATTCTTCCAAGTCCAGAGCTACTAACTATACCTTAACAGAAACAGTCATAATATAACAGTCTCTACACAACAATTTGCAGAGACACTTCAACAAGTAGCACATGGTCGTTCATCAGTTCCGTTCACTCCAACGATTCATTAAAACCAACCATACTCATTCATTCCACAGGCCAAAGTCCAGAAATGACTTTCAACACCAAGTAGAGAACTCAATCCTCATGCCTTACCACATGCCATTCATAAGTGTCAAGTCACATACTATGCATCTCATTTCTTATCCTAACCAATCTCCTAAGGTCTCGTTAATCGTCCAAGTCCCAACTTAATCCTCCTTATTACTCTAGTCCTCAACCAATTTTGGATCGTTCTGACCTTGCTCTGATACCAAGCAAATGGGGATGTCACGTTCTGTGCCCCAGACACGAGTACGCGACTCCCTGCAAGCAAACCAAATATCTCTCGTTGTCCCAAGATCCACACATAAGTCGAGAGACGTATAATATACAAGGCACGGGGAAGCGATAATGAGATAACCCCTCCGTATAAAATATGAAGTGGGACCTAGATAGTGCAAATACTGTCGTACATGAAATCTAACTATTCATACAGATACAGAGTTACTAGGCCCGCTAACCTGGGGGACGGGGTAAGTACACAAAAGAAGTCCATCCTCAAGCTTTCAAGGAAAACAGGGTGGGTCAAGGTCGCCACCAAAAGATCTAACTAACAAACTGGGAGTTCCTAAGACGAGCTGTCGGAGTCCTCGGTCTCCTATGCATCCTTCGTGGGCTCGTACTCTGAGAAGGTCTCCGAGCGAACCTCGATGGTGTCCTCCATGGTCTCCTTAGCAGAAGACTCCACGAGATCCTCCTCGGTCGCCTCGACCACAATGATCTCCTCCTTCGTGTCCTCCAAAGTCGAAGTCCTCTCCAGTCCAATCCTTGAACCAGCTACAGACCCCTCAGCTTGGTCTAAGTCATGAGTAGGGTGGCACCAACTAGGAACAACTCCTTAGGGAACCTCATTGGGCTTCAGCGGCCCGGTAGATACATTCTCGACCTTCTTGAACCAGGCCTCACACCTTTGAGGCTTCCAACTCGTACTACCCTTGTCAACCTAAACTACGATACACTTTCGGACATAAATGACTCCCTGCCCATCAGTGAACTCATCAAAATAGGTGGATATCTCCTTGGGGTCACCAAAACGTATAGGCCATATCTTCAAGGCCTAGGATCTATAAAAAGAGGGTCCCCAAAGGGGTGAGATTCACATCTTAGTAAAAGAGTCCTAACCCTAGGTTAGGCCGACCGTCCGCTCACGCAGTCACATACCCCAATAACTCAAACTTATAGACATACGAGGCAATGCGAATATAGACAACCACACTAGGGTGATAGGCATGCAATTATGGCATCATAACACACTCAGATGATCATGCACGACTCATCCTGCCACATCACCACAATCATATTTTCCTGCCTGCCTCATTCTCATGCCTATGATTAGATCACATTAGGCTCGGTCCGCGTAAACATATCACACCGTCATTGACAGCCCGCGTAAACGCATCAGGTTTCAATATACTTCAGGCCAGTGTCAACACCTCATATCTCCATCCCGCGTAAACGCATCTGGACAGTGGCCATCTCAACCACGCGTCTCGTACGTATTAGGGCGCCACACAACTCCAACCCCGCGCCTCAGCGCCTCAAGGTATCAACCACATCACCTCGCATCCCAAACATCTCAGGGTCTTGCCTAATCTCAGCCATGCCACAATCACAAATTATTCACACAAGGCCAAGTGCAACTCATGCATAAACAATGCATCCATGGCATGCAAGACGATTCAATATACAATCAAACGTGACCAATTACTCAAGAGACAAACAGAAGCAAACATTAGGGTCACCTATACTCTCTTAGCATACACAAGGACCAATCACGCTAAGCTTCTCAAGAAATAATCTCAATTCCACCCGATTCACCCAATCGAATCTAATCTTCCTATCATAAGGTTAGGAATTCTCTTACCTCAAGTTTGATGTCACAAAATTCTCTCCTTGAGCCCTCGACAATTCGGTTTCAATGGTCCAATGCCAAACTCACTGCGCAACCTAGGAATTTCCAATCAATTGTTAATTTCCCTTGTCCAATTCATCAATCCATGAACCACAAACCTCCATAACACAATCCTCACTATCCTAGCACGTCTCAATCACCAATTTGAGACTCAAAATCAACAATCATTAGCCCCCACAAAATCGATTTGCACAGAACCGAACCGGGCTATGTTCGATTCTATGTAAACCGAGCATATCCAGCCCTTAATATACTCCAAATCCATCATTTAATCACTAACCTACTTGCTAACATGTCTATCTAAGAGTTCATGAGGCTCACCGAAGGTTTGAAGCCGAGTCGTCACCGAAAATCCCTTGAAAGTCGTCGGTTCCTTCAAGATTGCAAACCGGCAGTTTCTGTCCAACATTCACAAGACCCATTTGGGGTCAAAACTCCATCAAATTAAGCTGAACCTTTTACCACAAATCACTAAACGAGTCCCCTAGATCTCCACAAAATTTGGTCACAAGACTCCAACATTTCAAGGTCCTAAAGGGTCAAAAACTCTGCCTACCTCAGATTGTGTCGGTTTTCGTCGACATTCGGGAGAATGGTTGGTCGGAGCTCCTCGGTGCCTCAATTGACGTGCTTCCACTTCGAGAAGGTCGGTAAGAGGCTCAGCTAGGAGAAAGTGGTCGGCCAGAGTCCAGGCGGTGGCCGGAGGGGGTTGTCGGAGCTAGCAAACGGCGAGGGCAGGAGCAGTCGGGCGAACAGTTGAAAGAGGAAGAAGAAGAAGAGAGTTTCGGTGATGGTGGGGGGTATGGCCGGCTAAATGGGAGGTGAGGGAGAGAGAGAAGAGGCTATATTCAATCCTCAAGTCAAAGGAGTTGAATGGTAGATGGGCAATAGTGGACAAGACCACTCTTTAGCTCATCAATTGACACTTGTCTTAAGTGTTAATCAAGGGTGATCCAATGGCCATGCTCTCTCCACTTTTTCGGTAGCCTTGGGGTGGTTGTAAGACCAAAATGCCCTTCTTTATTTACATAAGCAAGGCTAAAGCTTTGAGTGGCAAAATGGTAATTTTACACCCGATGTCCGGAACATTGTTTTTCTCGTTCCAATATTCTTCGACATGGCGACGACCAATCCAAACATGGCGTTGGAATTCTTGATTCTTCATTTTCAATTTTCAAGACTCGTTTCTTATTATTTTCTCTTTCAGACATGGTTTCAGCCTATCCCGAACCGACGGGCTGCTTTTACAGACTTTACGCGTATCGACCCTGTGATTCATATCACATTTAGGGCTCGTCAATTCGTGGCGACTTTGGTTGTGATGTAATTGTGAGGGTCTATCACTAATTCCTATGGTCTCGATCGTCACTGTCCGATTTAGGAAAATTTTACAAATTATACATTGGTTAAGCAGCATCACCCGCGCTTCAATCGTATAACGCTAGCAATGCATTCCTTAATCATTCTTAGATCGACCTTTTATGGTTCTAAATGTTCCCTCGACAATCCTTATGGTCAAAGTGCCATTTCCTATTTGAGTTCCCTAGGTGCACGTACCTCGTCTCGCGTTAGCCTTTCCCTTTTGGTCAGTCTACTCGAATTGATCAGATTCGAGCGAGATATTACTGAAACACATCACTAGATATACTTCTCATTAATGAGTCTGAAAATGACTGGAAAATCAAAATGTCACAACATGACCACTCTTTAGCTAATCTATTGACACACGTCCTAAGTGTCAATCAAGCTTCATCCAATGGCCATGATCTCTCCAAATTTTTGGTGGCTCTTGGGGGAAATAAAGACCAAAATGCCCTCCTTTAATTGCATAAGCAAGGCTAAAGCTTGAGGGGGAAAATGATAATTTTACCCCCGACGTCTGGAACGTCATTTTTCTCATTCCAATAATCTTCGTCAAGGTGACGACCAATCCAAACATGACATTGGAATTCTTGATTCTCCATTTTCAATTTTCAAGACTCGTTTATAATCGTTTTCTCTATCAAATGTGGTTCCAGCCTATCCCGAACCTACGGACGGCTTTTGCAGACGTTACGCGTATCAACCTTGTGATTCATATCACATTTAGAGCTCGTCAATACATGGCGGCTTTGGTTGTCATGTAATTGTGAGGGTCTATCACTAGTTCCGATGGTCTTAATCGTCACTGTTCGATTTAGGAAAATTTTACAAATTATACATTGGTTAAGCGGCCTCACCCACGCTCCAATCGTATAACCCTAGCAATGCATTCCTTAATCGTTCTTAGATCGGCCTTTTATGGCTCTAAATGTCCCCTCGACAATCTTTATGGTCAAAGTCTCATTTCATATTCGAGTTCCCTAGGTCCACGTACCTTGTCTCGCGTTAGTCTTCCCCTTTTTGGTCAGTCAACTCAAATTGATCATATTCGAGCGGGATATGACTTAGACACATCGCTAGATATACTTCTCATTAATGAGTCTGAAAATGACTGGAAAATCATAATGTCACATGAATTGAGAAGTTGAGAATTTCACACACACGGACTGCATGTCAAAGGTTAGACTTGACTTTTGCATTGATTCTAATGTTTTTAGTTGAGAATTCGAGCAACTATGGTTGATAAAAAAATTTGTGTTTTTAGTTGTGGTTTTGCTCGAGGACTAGCAAAAATTAAGTTTGGGTTATTTGATAACTCTATTTTATATAGATTTTATTTATTAATTTAAACTTAATATTTGCTTAGTTTTAATTGAATTTGATATCTACTTTATTGATTTTAATTGATTTTGTTGGTAATACCATCTTCAGCCATGCAAATTTGAAATCAAGGAGAATCAAGCTTATCTTGGAGAGAAATTCAAAATCCAAGCTAAATTAGGAGTTTTGTCATTGTGAGAAGTTTATCTTTGGGAAGAATCTTTAATTGCAATCATACCATGTGATTCAAATTTCTTTTTCTTGAAATAAAAAAGATATACATATGAAGATAAAAGAAAGGAACGTGGTTTTAAAGAGAAAGAATAGATGTTCTTTTATACGACGTTCGGTTTTTCTCATTTCTTTTTTCAATGCCGGATGCCAAGTGATGAAGAATAAGGCTTCAAAGTCAATCATTGATTATTCTTGGTGAATTTGTTCTAGTTCTTCATCATGTTTAGTTTAATTATTGTTTTTAGTTTAATTTTCATTATGTTCTAGACTACTTCTTGTTAGAGCTATAATATAACTTAACTATGACGAATTAATTTTTCAAACTCGTTTATGCAATTCTAGAATTCGTATATGTGAGTTATATATTATGTTCTTAATGCTTTTAAGTGCTTGATCACCACTTGAATGATTTGTGTTGCATGTATGAGAATGAAAGGAGATTCTGTGTCAGTGTTTTATGATATATAGCCATAAATTCGTCATAGATAGAGATATCTTGTCCTTTTTGTGTGGTTTTGATAGTAGGTAAATTGAGGGTAGTTTATTGAATCCGAGAACGTTCATAGATCTTAATGTGTTTGGATTTACTTAAATTCACATGGACAGAGTGTGGGTTACTAAATCTAATTAGGGTTGCTATATCGGACCAAGGATAATGATTTACATTAAAAATTTCTACCATCATACTTCAATTTAATGGCATGATGAGATTGCTTAATTAATCTTGATTGTTTAAGTGAAATCGGATGCTCTAACGTTTTTCATCTTGATAGAAATCCGTTGTTCTTTGCTTTTTAATATTTCAATTTTGGTTTACTACCTTGGTTAATTTAGTTTTCTTTAGAATTTCGATTGCTTTATTGAATCTTTAATTGGTTAGATAAATATGAGAATTGTTCACCTTTAGTAAGTAGTTTGAATGATTTGTCTACAATCTCCGTGGATACGATACTTTTATTTATTACTTTAATACTTATTTGATACGTGCACTTGCATTGTTAATCAAGAGAATATATGGTAAGATCGACGTGGAATCCATCTCTTGCATACGTTGTCGTCCTATGCTTTAGCACACTTGTATCGGCTCATTTCAATCGTCATGCTATCCATGTTATATAGTTAACATCAACATAACAATTACATTTGAAGATGTCATTTGTGCAATCTTCCAGAATTTCAGAGCCTGGTCTACGTAAGAGGAGCACATGTGTAACAACTGATTTGTGAGTGAAACCAGGATTGCTTATTTGGCAGCGTTTACTCTACCGGTTAAAGAGGCAAAGATGATGAAAATTGGACTGGCCAGTGGCCACAACCCTAACAGTGTATCACGAAGGAATAAGGAAGGATTGTCAATCTGCATGAGAAAAAAAAATTGAAGTAGAAGAAGATGGATTGTTGCACCCGATTCGAGTATTTAGAATCGGTTGATTGCATTGAAATTGGTAGTGGGTTTTCAAAGATTTATTGAAGTACTAATAGCAATGAAGCCTTAAAATACTGACTAAAAGAGCAACAATGTATTATTTTCCACTTCCTAACACAGGATCGGTCCATATAAATTTCACTGTTCTACTTTGGAGACAATTCATTTTATGGATATACGCTTGTGATTCTCATCGCCCGACAATTATGCTGGACGAAGTCTGTGGTCATTCTCCGAATGAACACACAGAAAATACAAAGGAAAATGAGCATGAAGTGGTTAATTGTTTCCCTTTGTATTTTAGACAGTACACAAGGGAATTATGCGGCGTTGTCATTAATTAAGCTATCATTGAAAAAGTCCAATTTGTGGAATCTTTTGGCTTCTAAAATTTTTGAGTTCCGTCGAGGATTTGGAATTGTAACAGGAAATTGCCTATTTTGTGCTAGTAGGTGCTGCACCAATTAAACAATCAAAATGAAATCAGGAATGGTGGAACCTTAAGTTCGTAACATAGCATCTGTTGACCACGCAGGAATATGCTGAGTAGGCTGAGAAAGATTAGTCAATGTGCTTCATCTGGAGGAAGAGGAATAATTGCACCAGAAATATTTTATTATTTAGAATTGGTTGATTTTATTAACACCTAGTGTCAGTTATCTTCTCCTTTTCAGTTGTCTGGTCACATATGGTGTTGGCCCCTTGGAGACAGATTAAAGTAGAGAATTTTAAGGTCTTAGATCATCAACAACCTTGATAACGATCCATAAGTAATTAATATCGTGGGCCAACATCCATGCAAACAATTTATTTCACGGATACACCCTCGCGATTCTGATCATTTAATTTTCACCAACAATGCGAAATGACGTTGCATCTTCTTCCGGATAGACAATAATGCGGTATTGGTAGTTTAGGTCTCCATCTCGCTTGTACTGTTGGGCCTTCCGCGGCTCCGTTAAGTGAAAATGACAGAAGATTTAGACTTTCGTGCATTAACACTATTGGTCTCGAACTCATTTGATGGATGACCATTAAAGTAGTTAAGCAGCTACTAATGGAGAAGAAACCTTACCAGCATTTGCAATTCAAATTATCTTAGTGCCTAACATAACATTAGGAGATTAACAAGTCAATTAGGATATTCATTCACTAGTAATCTTATTACAATCATGGGGACTTCAGGAAACTTGCTAATTTATGTACGAAGAAAACTGCATCATTGCTGTCGTTTTATTTTCTTCATTTCTTTTATTATTTACTTTAGCACTTATCATAGATTAACTGAATAGGAAAAAGACAATAATCATTAGTGAGCAAAATCTCAAGGAAACGCAATTTAAGAACCCCAACTAATCGATGGTGTGTAAATTGGACTGGACCGGCAGAATTGATGCGGTCCTTGAAATGGGCAGTCCAGTCCCCAATCCCAATAAGTAGGACCGGTGACTGGGCGGTCTAGTACTTGGTTCCATGTGTTAGGATCAGACCGCCTATAATATATATATACACACACACAATTAGAAAAAAGAACACTTGAAAACAAAACAAAACAAAAGAATAATTTTTTTAAGCAAAAATCTCAGTTTGTTGCAGGAGATACTTCAACCTTCATTGTCTCTTATTATTCTTGAAAAATTATTTTTAAAAAAAATTTACTTCCATGATCAATCCATCAAGCTAAAAGTGCTACAGGAAATTATAGTTAGCGGTCCTACTGGGCCGGGACCGGGACAAGACCGGACTGCCGGTCCCGATCCGGTCCGTGGTCCCTAAAATATGAGGACTGAGACTACTGGTCGGGTCCTCGGTTCCATGCCGGAACCGGACCGGCCTGGACCATTGCACATTCCTAAGTTGACGTGCAAAAAAGGAATCCTGTGTGGCTTCATTCCCAATTAACTCAACGCAGCATCGTGATCCCTGAAACTACTGAAGTTCCATTGTTACTGCACCGATCGTTCATTATTAGTTATGCAGCCTCAGTAGAACTACGATGGTTATTAGCAGTTCGCGCCTGTAAAGCATTCAGGTTGGAAATCCTGTGACATGGAAGAATGTAGTGTCCAGCTTATTGTCTTTGTTTCTGCCTTAGTTCCATGAAACAAGTTCATCACAAGTAGATGGTGCAGAAAACAACGGTCTTATTTCGCTGAAATCGATACAAGATGTTACACAAGGAAACTTTATCCATGCTTGAACTAGGAACTTCATCGGACGACTTAAAGTTCTTTTATTCAAGTACACAGAAATGACGCCATCGTCAGATGCATCTCTCGGGCTAATTGTAGTACCAGAACTTCTTCTGAAGTGTCTCGACAAACTTCTCATCCACCTGGAACCCCTTGGCAAGCACCGCAGGGAAAATAGGAGGTTTCGCATTGAACAGGGCATTGGCGATCGTGGTGACACCCGGGTTTTGGCTGCTAAGACTGGCGATCGCGACTGCATTGGTCTTTCCAACATTGAGCTGGAAGTGAATCATCCCAAACGGGAAAACAAAGACATCTCCGGGGTGGAGGACTTTCTCAAAGGAAGTACTGTTCAGTTGGTTGGACGTGACAAAACCTACATAGAGGGTGCCCTCCAGGACGAGCAAAATCTCGGAGGCACGAGGGTGAAAGTGCGGAGGATTTAAACCACCTATTCCAAAGTCAATACGAACCATGGAAATTCCGAGAGTGTTGAGTCCTGGTAGCTGGTCCACGAACACTGTGGTGACTGTGGAGCCCACGGGATTGACCGTGCTTCTAGGAACTTGGAGGCCGGAAAATAGGAAGTCGTTCGCCGTGGTAAGAATGGGGTTCTTGCAGAACTTTCCATTCACAAACACTGCATGGAGAGGAGTTTCTGTTAAGAGGAAATTGTTGCTGACATATACCTTAGAGGCGCGTCCTAGTATACAATAAGGTCGCGCCTAGAACGAGAGATGTTATCTTGTTGTCAACTTTATCGTCCCATTTTGTTTGAAATTAGTGTACTCAATGTCTTGTTTAAAAAGTCGATCGTGATCCCGTAAAGAGTATAAAAGGACTACTCTGAAATCAAGAGGAAATGTCTTAATTCGGAGAGTTCTACTAAGGAAGGCAAAGACAATCTTACAAGCATCCTTGGGTTCTTCGACTGCGACACAGATATCCTGCAGGGGACTTGGGTCAAAGGCATCGGCGAAGGGCAGTGCCAGAGCCAATAGTACGAAGCTGGCGGAAAGCCAAACCCTATCCGTCATTTTGGTTTTCTTCTGCCTCTCTTTTACCTACTCTCAAGTGCTCCGATGGATGCGAACACTTGCTTCGAAATGATGCCTATTTATAGATGCCGGAACTCATGCACATCTCATATTTTTCTCCCAAATCACAGAAACATTGACAAAAAGAAATGTATTACTTGTTAAGCAATTGTCCTTCAATATTCGAGTCAGCACAGATTTTCAAATCGGCTACGCACAAAATAAATTTCCCTTATTCTTAACTCACATCACCCCAATCTCCTAATGGGAAAGCAACAGACTAACCGTTCTGCTTCCTATAGCTATAGCTATGGCAGATGACATGCTGATATCAATGCAATCTGATCCTCTATAGCTTTGACCCCTCTGTCAATCTGGCACATTTGCATTGGGTCGTTCCAATACCGAGTTTCAGATGATACAGATGCTTTGGCATACTAGTACTGACATGTAACAAATTCATCCTTGTCCAGATCTGAAAATAAAGTAAAAGTTACGCTAAACTCTTGAGATGAGATCTGAGGTATTTATAAATTATGATAGTCCTAGTTAATCTTCGTCGGTGAAAGCTCCAAACCAATGGTGAAGGATTTGATGTCACAACAGAGAACCATGGCACAATGGCAGGGATGTTTAACGATCACGGTTAATATGCAAGTGTTGTGCATGACTCGTTAATAAACGAAGAAACGAGTCAAGTCCTATCTCGAGGCAATTGATGGCAATATCAACGTTGGATTCTTGAAAAAATTTCGAACTTGTCTGGGCATTTTGAATTCCCTGCAAACCCATTTTTCCAGATCTTATCAGGCTTAAAAGCGAATAGTACCAAATGATCAAGTAGGAAACGCTTTCTGCGACTCTGTACTCTTCAATCATAACTGTTGAAATCCAAATTTGTCACATGTTTGACTTCAATGGGAATGTTGCATTTCATTGGATATTCTTGACGATTCTCACATGTAATCACTGATCTGAATGAGGTCGCGTCCACGTAATTTTGCTCAAACCAAAACCCTAACTTTTGACTCATTTTTGATCGGGTCAGATCTTTGTAACGTGATTCCTGATCGTCGTCTACCCCTGCGTTGGCTGGGATTTTTTCCAAACTAGGTGAAAAAATAATAATAATTACCAAATCAGGTAAAAAAAAAAATTTACTAAACCAGGCGCCGTTCGGCAATTTGGTTGCCGAGCGAAGCCCGCTCTCGGCACTTGGCCCGTTGAGCGCAGCCCGCTTGGCAGTTTACGTGCCGAGCGCAGGGCTCTTTCGGCACCCAAATTGCTAACCCGGGCCTAAATTTTTTAAAATTTCATATGTTTTTTAAGATTTTATATAATATTTATTTTATTTATAATTTTGTTCTTTTGAAGCTCATTTTTATAATATTTTTATTAATCTTTAATTACTTAAGATATATAATTAATAAACAAATTTGTAATGAACAAGCTGGACAAATCCCGGGCCGATCCGATTAAAACCATGAAAAAATGAACTTGATGAATATGATTGTTGAGTGATATTACACCATTACAAAAGTGTTATCAACTAATTTACATAATTCACACAATTGTGATTTGTTCCACGATCTATATACACATGATTGCCTGTTATGCCCTGATTTCCCAAAGTTGGTGCAATGATTACGCGAATTGCTACTGCTCAGTGTTCTCTAGTCCATCTCACTACGTATCCAAGATGCACGAGGCCTTCATTTCTTCCTAATACGGCTCGAGTCTGGTAGTAATGGCAGCTCGTTACATTCAGCCTAGTAATCGGGATGCCTTAACGAATGAAACATGTATTGATAGCACTGAATGATTTTATCCTATGTCTAGTATTCATCTACGAATGCATTAATCAATTGCATGTACTTGACATGCTGCAATTACATGGGAGCAAGAAATTTTCAGTTATTCAAATTTCTCACATGTGCTTGTTCTCACGTCTTGGTGCACTTTGTGTTTGTTGTCCCTAGATCCTCTGGTTCTGTCACGTCTAGTTTTCACTTCATAGACCCCTCTTTCAGAATTGAAAAATCTCACTTGATGCTTCTTTGTAGTTTCACTATTTTTCTAGAGCGTTTCACCCGCAAATTACATATATATAAATCCGTTAGCCTTCTGCTCCCAGTACATCGTTCTCCTCATGCCGAAATATTGCGCCAACTGGTAGAATATATTCTCGACCATGGTTGTTATTGGAAGACCCCGAAAAGTCTTTAACATCCCATTGATCGATTCAGCTAAATTTGTCGCCATCGATCCATATCCCCTCCCTCCATCATAAGCCCTTGTCCATTTTTCTCTTCAAATCTGATCACACCATTCAACCGTGGATGGATCGAAATCCATAATTCGGCTCATGATGAAATCAAACTTATGCCGTCCATTCGCGTAAGTTGTACATTACAATAATAATTAATACTTTGCACTGAGATTTATGAACACGTATTTGTTAAAATTAATGAAGAAAATATTCACCTGCCATCTCAACATGTCTTTTGCCATTGTCATTTTTTTTTTTGTAGTTGCTAATAATGTGACGAATGCAATATTTATAGAGGGCATACGGAGGACACCACTTTTCTGTCTCCATTACTTGTTGAATACCCATATGCCTGTCTGATATTACACAAATGTCATCTCCCCTTGTGACATTTCTCTACAGCATATTCATAAACCACCGTCAATTGTCAGCATTTTCTCGATTGACCATGGCAAATGCCAATGAGAAATTATAATTGTTGCCATCAAGTGAAGCCGCACAAAGGAGCGATCCTTGGTAATTATCGTACAAGAAAGTACCATCAATAAATATCACAGGACGACAACTTTTGAAGCCTTTAATCTTTTGCTTGAAAGTCTAAAACATCCGATCAAAAATCGTGTAGGTCTGATCCGGAGTCATGCGATCCTCGATCAGGAAATGAGAACCTGAATTCAGACACTCAATTTCCTTTATGTATTTTCTCAACCTACCGTATGATTCATTGTATCTTCCAAATGCTTTGTCAATCGCCACTTGTTTGGCCTTCCAGGTTTGACAGTAAGTAGTTTGGATGTTCAGCTTGTCTTGAATCTCTGCCATCATCGTCTTGATTTTGATATCTGGTTGGGCGGAGACCATTTGTTCTATAAAGCTGCATATGTACTTTTGATCAAGGTGCGGGTGATTTGCAGATGTTTGCAGATTACTGCATGTATGTGGCCCAATGTACTCACTTATTCTCCAAAATATGCCATCCACTTTAGTAGTCGCCCGCGGCCTCCAATCACACAGTTCATTTGGATTACCACATTTGATCACAAATTCTCTCTTCTTTGTCACATCATAGCAAAACTTATGATTTCGTCTCCTATAGTACTCTTACAACCAGCTGCACCGCGTCCCATGACGGAAATAACATGCCAACGGCAATTTTTTTTATTGGATTTAATATCATACCATACCGCTTGGCCCTTGTATCGTCTTGCATCATATCAAAGTCGATATCCGAATGGGCGGTGGATGTACCAATGGCACTATGGGATTACTGCAATGAGTATTGTAGTAATCCTCCATATTGTCACCTCTGACATCTTCTTCATCACTATCATCAGTGTCCATCAACTATCATCTTCTTCATCACTGACCTCATCATCATCAGTATCGCCATTATCATCGGACTCCACATACTGATTATGGACACCATCTCCTTCTTCACCTACATTGGAACTTTTTTCCGCATGGTAATCATTTATCACATGTGTTGGGTTTTCACTTGGGGAGATCGCTAAGAGAGAACCCAAGTCCTAGCCCGTCAATATATGCAGTTGAACCCACCTTCACTCAAAAGCTTAAGCCAATGAATTATAGGCCAACTTGGGTATATTAACTGCTCAATACCATATCAATTCTTCGATGTAAATTTTTCTAACACAACTCACACGTGCATCCTAACAATCTCCCCCTCACGTGGGAGCTCTTGTGTTAGATTTGCTCTCCCTTAATCCAAGTATCCTTCCGCACCAACATATCTCAACTTGAATCTCCATATTTCCATTAATGCCCATCGGGCCCATTGCTATACCACAACGTCCACCGGCCTAAAAATCGCGTTGGCTCCATCTCAACCTGAATTTCCATTAACGTCCATCGGGTTCGTGCTGCTACACCACAATGTCCACCTGCCCGGAAGCCGCGTTCACACCAGATTCCTCCTTGAGATGCGGTCACCAGATTCTTTCTTGATATATTCACCGGAACATATTGGAGGCCCTTCACCAATCAACCATCGGCTCTAATACCCCATTTGTTTTGCGGAACAAGCGATTGAACAATAAATAGACAAAACGAGTAAAGTAAAACAGACAATAGATGTACGTGGTTCGGTCGTAGAGATCTATGTCCACGGAGAGAGCTGCAACGATTTTCACTATAGATCAAACGATACACCGAGATTACAGATCAATCGAGTTACACAAACACTCTTAGTGTTTCCCATGCCTCATTTACATCAAAGAATGCACACAGTGCTTCCTAGCGAAATAATTTTTCAATCTAAAAAATGAATTAAAACACAAATCTAACCTCAAGATTTAATCGGCGTCGACACTTCAATTATTGATGTAATTCCACGAACAAATGAAGACCTAATGCCAAATACTCACTCATAAAACGACGCTTCAAGAAGTCCCTCTACCAAGCACCCGAGATGGTGCTTCAAGACCTTCGTTTCTTAAGCACCTAGCACGTATGGCACTTACTCACGGTACTCTTAGATAAACAACGATACTTCGGGATCGATAGATGAACATCCCTGACTCATGCGCATATATATATATTGCCAAGCCACGTCCAACATCCCAACAAAAGATTTTGACAAAGATAACCCTTTGACATTCTTATTATATTTTGTTTTAACCCCTTGCCCACGAAAACTTCTTTCATCATCTTTATCTAGGAAAGATATCCAGCAGGATATTCACCTCCGCTAGAAAATACCAAAATCCAATCGATCAAAGTTGACCCGTATATTTCTTGGCTACACCAACGTAATATCAAGATGGAAACAATAATCCTTTAATGACTGGGATTTCGTTCGCGAGTTCAAACTCGAGACATATATAACATGGTATTAAGCTACAATTGCAAAAAATACTACAAACCCTGTTGCACCAGTCTGAACTGCAAACTACTGGATTATCCTAACTATAGCATAATCATGCACCTCCATAATATCATATATAACACGACCTTGTGTTAGATTTGGGTATATATACATGAGGTTATGAATTTACTAGTTTCCCATAATGTTTAATGTGCTTTCAATCGTAGCCCGTAACGCATCAAATATCCATATGTTTGCAAACTTGAACCAGGTAGATTGTCTGCCTCCATAATCATTTCCATATTCTTTTCTCACTATTATATCTTCCCAGTACAAAATCGCAAAATATGTAGATGACATTCTGCTAAAGAAATTATAGATTATTTCACTCCTACATTTTACTAAACATTATAACAATCAGTATATCAAATGAAATAAAAGTCCTAGTATAGTCGTAAAGGCTTGGAGATTGTGTGATCAAAGTCTAACTTTTTTTAAACGAAATTTTTAATTTTTTTAAAAAAATTGTATGATTTTTCTATATTTTTAATCACTTTTCTATTTTGAAATTTTGTAATTATTCAAAAAATGAAATTATTAAAAAAAATTCGTGCTAGCTAATTTGAACTTTTTTTCTCAAAAATACATTTTACACTCCCAAATAGTAAATATCTTTAAAGAACACCGACATCCATTCTTCTTATCACAATTATCAAAACATTAGAGAAAAATTAAGATATAATTATTAACAAACTATAAGTAACATAGATGATTCAGGCATAAATAACAACAAAATAAATAAATATATACTTACGAAACTGTAAAAAATAAGCACAATAAAATTAACCTCAAACTATTGAGGGGGAGGGCATGTGCCCGATGAAGAGCTCAAACTGCCAAGAGAAAGCACCAAACGAGGAGACCGACTTTGCTTTTGTCTCAACTTCTATAAAACATAAACTTTGCAAATCAATTTAAAATAAAGAAAATATTAACAAAAAATTAAAAACACTAACAACCTATAATAACATAAATATACATAATTATATAATACTTAATTAAAAATTATTTACTACTAATAAAGTCGACTGAGGTGAGGGGATCTCCGAAATGAAGCACTCGAACATAAAATATCGAGTGAGGAAAAGTGCAAAATTTTTTAGGGATAGTACGAGACTTTATGAAATGAGGGTGAGGATTTCTAAGTGAGAATACGAGACCTTCCAAGGAGAGGAAGAGTGCGAGAGTTCAGCGAGATTCACAAATGAGAGATTTGTGTGAGGAGGGAGGCAAAGCCTTTGGCTCTACTTTTAAGCAGAGTCGAAGGCGTTGCACCGCCCGTGAAGTTGAGCCCTTCCCCCCTTTCCAGACGCTATAGGAGCAGCGTGTGGAGTTGCATTGGGGAAAGGAACCCCGCCCGGCAATCTGCTCCCCTTTTCTAGACACTATTTTTGACATTTGGAATTTCCTATCATTTTGAGGCTGTTGAATGTGAATATACCGTTTGATCTATTTCATTTTTGTCTCACTCAAATTTGATCAATCTTGAGTAAACTGACCAAAAGGGAAATGCTAATCATAACAAGATACATGAACCTAGGAAACTCGAAAAAAAGAAATGATGCTTTAACCATAAAGATTGTCGAGGAAACATTTAAAATCAATAAGGCCGATCAGATAACGATTAAGGAATACAATGCTAGTATTATACGATTGGGTCGCAGGTGATGCCGCTTAACTAATGTATAATTTGCAAACTGTCCTAAATAGGACTATGACGATCGAAACCGTCAGAACTAGCGATGAACCCTCGCAATTACATGACAACCAAAGCTATAGTAACTTGAGTTATCCTTAGAGTGATGAGAATCACAGAGTCGATACGCATAATGTTTACAAAAGTTGCCCGTTAGTTCGAGACAAAGTGGAGTTACTATCGATGGATGAATGATCATGAAATGGAAGCTCAAAAGTGGCAATTCGAAATAGATAATTCCAATTATGGATAGGAATTTGACGACATATCGCTAAATGGTAACTGAGAGTGCAAAATTACCATTTTGCCCCCCCCCCCCCGACCATTTGCTTTGCCTTAAAAACGCAAGAAGTACAAAATGGTCAATTCCAAGTGTCCCATAGGACTGCCGAAAATGGATATGCAAGAGTCAAAGGATGAGTCAAAGCTTAAGTTGCATTATTGGACAAATCCACATGTCAACCATTGAAGCCCCATGCATTAATGATTCTCACCAAACCTTATCTAATCAATTTCAAGCTAATTATATATGTGAGACAATCATATTGAAGACCACTTCAGCTGTGTATACCATATGCATCAACTCCCTTGCATTTTCTCTCCATTGTGCTCACAACAGAAAATTGCCTAGAAAGACAAATTCCATCCTCCTTGTTCGTTGTGCTCGTGCCCCCCTTTCCAGCGCCGCCTGGCCGTGCGCCGACCATTAGGAGCAAGGTTGATGTGTCCCCGACAAGTTTCAAGTGATAGATCGAGGTTTCGTTGGACGGTTTTTCCTAACCAACCCCTAAACCAAAACCGGACGAGATCCTCGTGAGCTGAGGTAAGACCCTGGTTCTACCTCTTAGAGACTCCGATTGGCCTCAAATGTTTTAGGAGAGCTTCATAACATCTAGTACTAAGGTCAGATGGTCTATGGTTGCAAGTTTGATAGTTTTAAAATGGGTTTTCATGGCTGAACATTAATGATCAAAATTGGACAGATTCTGATCAAGTGGTGACCGGGCTGTTCTGAAGTCCTTGGAGTGTGGTTTCGCTTCAAATCTATTAGTGAGCCTTGTAAACTTGTAAATGAAGGTCTTGGTGTGTTATCTGTGTAAAGAATTAGGCTTGGGATTGAAGTATAGCTCGATTAAGCGGTTGGAAATCGAAATCGATTCTGTTTTGGTGGATGAACCTTGCTGGCTGGCTCTATTTAGGGGTTGAATGAGGAGCATTTGAATTTTAAATGGACTTATAATACTATATTTGACGTATTGTAAAGTGCCAATGGGAAGTGTGAGAAGTGGATTGAGGTTTAGAAATGAGTTATGGTCAAAATTGACGCTTAAACCTTGAAATTGAGTTTGGTCTTGTGTGTGGCCGTGTGAGCTGAGCCCATTAAGGATTTATGGGAGTGTTATTATGTGATATTCTGATTACCAATCAATTTCAGACTCATTAATAAGAAGTAAATCTGGAGACGTATTTCAGTCATATCTCGCTCGAATTTGATCAATTCGAGTAGGCTGACCAAAAGGGAAAGGCTAACGCGAGACGAGGTACGTGGACCTAGGCAACTCGGATAAAAAATGGCGCTTTGACCATAAGGATTGTCGAGTGAATATTTAGAACCACAAAGAGGCCGATCTGAGAACGATTAAGGAATGTCTTGCGAGTGTCATACGATTGGAGCTCGGGTGATGTCGTTTACCCAATGTATGATTTGCAAAATTTACCTTAATCGAACAGTGACGATTGAGACCATAGGGACTAATGATAGACCCTCACAGTTACATAACAACCAAAGTCGCCACGAATTGACGAGCCCTAAAGGTGATATGAATCACGGGGTCGATACGCGTAATGTCTATAAAAGCCGTATGTCCGTTCGAGATAGGCTGGAACCACGTCTGATAGAGAAAAACCATCAGAAACGAGTCTTGAAAATTGAAAATGGAGAATCAAGAATTCCAACGTTATATTCGGATTGGTTGTCACCCTATCGAAGATTATTCGAACGAGAAAAGCGACGTTCCGGACGTCGGGGGTGAAATTACCATTTTGCCCCTCAAGCTTAAGCCTTGCCCATGCAATGAAGGAAGGGCATTTTGGTCTTTATCCCTCCCCTAAGGCTGCCGAAAAAGTGAAGAAATATTGGCCATTGGATCAAGATGGAATGACACTTGGACATGTGTCATTAGATGGACTAAAGAGTGGTCATGCCCATTTTTGGCCACCTACCATTCCACTCTTTGACTTGAGCCTTGAATGTAAGGATTTTTCTCTCTCTCTCTCTCTCTCACCTCACTTTGGTCGGCCATAGAACCCCCAACCCACCGAAACTCCATCTTCTTCTTCTTCTTCCTTCTGCTCGCCGGCGACAGCTTTTGGAGCTCCCGTTCGCCGCCATCGATGCCACCCTCCGGCCACCGTCTGGACACCGGCCAACCACCTGAGCCTAGCTCCACATCTTGCCGACCTCCTCGAACTAGAAGCAAGCCATTTGGACCTCCAAGGAGCTCCGACCAAGCGTTTTTCTAGGAGTCAACGAAAACTGATCCAATTTGAGGTAGGTCATGTTTCTAACCCCTTAGAAGGCTGAAATGTTGGAATTTTGAGGTCAAATTTCATGGAGGTCTATGAGACATGTATATCAATATGTGATAAAAAGTTAGGAATGATTTGATGAGATTTTGACCCCAAATGGGTCTTGTGAATGTAGGACAGAATCTGTCGATTTATTGACCTTGAGGAACCGGCGACTTTTGATGGGATGACGGCGATGACTCGACTTCAATAGGTAGACATGTTAAGAGGTAGGATATTTCTTAAATGATGGATTTGGTGGAGACTTAGGGCTAGACATACTCGATTTACACAAAACGGAAAATAGCCCGGTTCGGTTCTGTTCAAACCGAATCTGTGGGGGCTGATGATGGTTGGTTTTGAACCTCAAATTGGTGATTTAGACATGCTAGGATGATGATGATTATGTTATGGAGGTTTGTGGTTCATGGATTGAGGATTGGACAAAAGAAATTGATGAATTGGTTGAAATTCCTAGGTTCCGCGGTGAGTTTGATCTTGAACCCTTAAAGCCGAATCTTTGTGGGGGCTCAAGAAGATAAATTCGTGATAACAAATTCAAGGTAAGGGAATCCTAAACTTAGGATAGGAAGGTCAGACTCGATTGGGCGAGTCAGACGAGATTGAGATGATTTCTTGAGGAGTTAGCGTGATTGATCTCTGTGAATGCCAAGATAGTATAAATAATTCGAATAATTGCATATGTATGTCTCTTGAGTAATTGGTCACATTTGTACGTGTATTGACTTGTTTCGCATGCCATGGATGTCTTGTTTATGCATGAGATGTTTATGCATGAGATGTGTTTGACCTTGTGCACATGAATTGTGGTTGTGGCATGGTGAAGACGAGGTAAGACCCTGAGGCGTATGAGACGCAGGGTGGAGAAAAAGCCTAATGCGATCTAATCGCGGGCATGAGAAAAGAAAAGTCTGGTGGAGAAAAGAAAAGCCTGATGCGATCTAATCGCGGGTATGAGATTGGCCTGATGTGATCTAATCGCGGGCATGAGAATGAGGCAGGCAGGCAGGAAGAGATGGTTGTGGTAAAGTGGCAGGACGAGGCGTGCTTGATCTTCTGAGTGTGATATGATGTCATAGCTGCATGCATATTATCTGTGTGTCTTCATATTTATTTGTATGTGCCTGTGTGTTTATGAGTTTGAAATTTTGGGCTAGATGACTGCTTGAATGAACGGTCGGCCTAACCTAGGGTTAGGACTCTTTTACTGAGATGTGTATCTCACCCCTTTGGGGACCCTTATTTTTACAAATCCTAGGCCTTGACTATGTGACCTATTTGCTTTGGAGACCCTAAGGAGATGACCGCATATTTTTATGAGTTCCCTTATGGTCAAGGAACCACATACGTGAGGAAGTGTACAGTGGTGTGAGTTGATGAGAGTAGTACAAACTGGAAGCCTCACCGATACGAGGCCTGGTTTAGGAAAGTTGGGGATGTGTCGACTGGGCCGTTGAAGCCCCATGAGGTACCCTAAGGAGTGATCCCTAATTGGTGCCACCCCGGTAGGGACCAACTTCAGGTAGAGGGATCGATAGTCGGTCCTAGAAACGGGCCAAAGAGGACCCCGGTGCTGGAATTTATTGAGGAGGATGAGGTAATTATCCTGAGGCAACCGAGGAGGATCTCGCAAAGCCATCGCATGAGAAGACCATGGATGATACTATTGAGGTTCGCTCCGAGACATTGTTAAAGTATAAGCCAATGGAGAACGCTGAGGACACGGAGGACTCCAGCAGCTCATCCTAAGAGACTCTAGTTGTAGCTTGGCCTTTGGTGACGACCCCGACCATATTCCTGTCGGATTTTGATGATGATCCATTTTGTATGCTCACCCCGTCACCCCCTTGTTTATCGAATATTAGTAGTTCGGTACTTGTATAGATAGTCAGATGTTATGTACGACAGTGTTATGCTATCCAGGTCCCACTTAACTTATATTTTGTACGGAGGATTTATCGCATTGCCGCTTCCGCATGCTTTGTTTATATATATACATATATATATTACGTCTCTCGTCTTAATTGTGGATCTTGGGACCACGAGAGATACTTGGTTTGCTTGTAAAGAGTCGCGTGCTCGTGCCCGGGGCGCGAGACGTGACATCCCAGTCCGATTTGGTATCAGAGCAAGGTCGGCTTGATCCAAAGATGGTTGAGGACTGGAGTGATAAGGAGGATTGAATTGGGACAAGGACGGATAGCGAGACCTTAGGAGACTGGTTAAGATAAAGCCTGGGGTGCATGGTGTGTGACCTGATACTTATGGTTGGTGTTTGATCTTGGCAAGGTTGTAGTGATGCATGAGGATTGAGTTTCCTACTTAGGATTGAAGGCCATTTCTGGACCTTGACCTGTTTGATGAATGAAAGTGATTGGTTTTAGTGAATCACTAAAGTGAATGGAACTGAGAAATGGCCATGGGCTATTGGTTGAAATATTTTCGGAGTTTGTGGAATGGGTTACTACTGCGTTGTAACTGTTTCTGTTAAGGAGTAGTTAGTAGCTCTGGGTTGGATGAAAGGGTCAGTTACTAACTCCTTGCTGAACCTTTGGTGGACCAGGTTCGGTAGAAAGAAACAAGAATGAGCAACCCATCCAAGAGATCTGGAAGATCCAGATGCGGAGCTTGTAGCTCAAGGTCGCCTGTAGCTGAGGACCCAAGAATGGATGATGTGCTGAGGGCGTTAGAGAGAATCGGTAACCTTATTGATAGGCAGACCCAAGACCGGGATGCTGCAATCGTCTAGGTAGTAGGAGCTGCCATAGCTGCCAACAACGGCAACAACGGTGGTAATGGAAATCAGAATGGACATGACCATGGCAATGAAGTTGTGAATGCCCAAGAAGCAATCGTCGTGGCCAGACAGATGGGTTAGCTAGTGGAGCAGTTTATAAAGTTGAAGTTGACTCAATTTGGTGGAACTAGAGATCTCGAGTTAGCACCTTAGTGGATTGAGAACTTAGAAAAAGCTTTTGGGGTGCTGAGGTGCACAGATGAGGAGGTGTTGCTAGCAGTATATTAGTTGGAGGATACGGCGAATGATTGGTGGGTTGCCACCAAGGACGAAGTCTTCCTTAAAGGAACGGCCTTAAACTGGGATGCTTTTAAGATGTCGTTCAACGACAAGTATTTTTCTGAGATGGCTAGGGAAAGGAAGCAGGTGGAATTCCTACTGCTACGTCAGAACCAGCTGACGATAGATCAATATGAGGTCGAATTCTCGAGGCTGTCGAGGTATGTACCTCGATATGTAGAAGACCCTCAAGAGAAAGCAAGAAGATTTAGGGATGGTCTGAGGCCCGAGCTCCATTGTCAGATGATCGCTCTAAATTTTAGGACCTATAAGGAGATCTACGAATGGGGCCAGATGATAGAACGAGACTTGAAAGAGAGAAACACCGCAACTGGATCGTGGTTCACATCATTCAGAGATAACCGCCAGATGGATAAGAGGCCGATGACGAGCAATAGGCGTTTCGTACCTTCCGTAAGGAAAAATATCGTAAAGCCGCCAAATCCCACAAACTGGAGCTGCCGCCTTTGCGCAGGAGGCATGGGAATAGGCCATGTCCGGTAAATGCAAGAGCTTGTTTTAAGTGTGGTCAACTAGGCCACCAGATGAGGACGTGCTCGAGTCAAGCTCCAACAAATTGCTCTCAAGGGCAGAGATCGCAGGTTGGGCTGTCGACTGCTACTCCCCAAGTCGAGCAGAATCGACCACCGGCACAGGGCAGAGTGTATGTAGTAGCCCATAGGGTGGTAGAGGAAGCACCAGGTGTGATCGTAAGTATGGTTTACTTGTGCAACCAAGCTGCATATACACTGTTTGACCCTGGTGCCACGCATTCATTTGTGTCTGCACAGTTTGCTGAATTAGTGGGAATGAAATTGAAACCATTGAACATAATTCTGCATGTTGCCACACCATTAAAGGATAATATATTGGTTTCAATGGGCTGTACTGGTTGTGAGATTGTGATTGGAGGGAGTAAAGAGAGTATTGACCTGGTTGTACTATCCATGTACGATTTTGATGTAATCATAGGAATGGATTGGTTGGATAAGCAAGGGGCAGTAGTGGACTGTGGTAGTAAGATAATTCGGTTTTATCCGAGAGGCCGCCCTAGCTTTGATTGGTGCGAAGTCGAGGAGGAATCTCGATTCCTTTAGCCTCATCTCTAGAAGTGACTAAGTTGATGTCTGAAGGGTGTTAAGCATATTTAGTGGCAATAATAGACACGACTATCGAAAAGTCAAAGTTAGAGAATATCCCGGTAGTACGTGAATTTCCTGATGTATTTCCCCAAGAATTGTTAAGATTGCCACCGGAGTGAGAGATAGAATTTGTAATCGAGTTAGCCCTTGAGACAGAACCGATCTCGAAGGCACCTTATAGGATGTCCCTGTCAGAACTGAAGGAGTTAAAAGTGCAGATGTAAGAGCTACTAGATAAGGGATATATCCGACTAAATGCTTCACCGTGGGAAGCACCGGTGCTATTCGTAAGGAAAAATGATGGGTTTTTGCGTCTATGCATCAACTATCGGTAGCTGAACCAAGTGACAGTGAAGAACAAGTACCCACTGCTGAGAATTGACAATCTGTTTGATAAGTTGCAAGGAGCGGCGATATTTTCAAAGATTAACCTGAGAACAGAGTATCACCAGTTGAGGATCAAGAAGGAAGACATACCTAAGACTGCCTTTCGGACGAGGTACGGTCATTATGAGTTTACAATGATGCCGTTTGGAATGACCAACGCTCCAGCTGCTTTATGGACATGATGCATCGAGTATTTAAGTAGTTTCTGGACAGATTCGTCATAGTCTTTATTGACGATATCTTGATTTACTCGAGGAGTGATGTAGAGCATGAAGAGCACCTAAGGATTGTACTACAGACTTTGAGGGAGCATTCGCTCTATGTGAAGTTGAGTAAATGTGAGTTTTGGCTGAGCAGGGTAGCATTTCTTGGTCATGTAGTATCGGGTGAGGGAATTACGGTGGATCCTGTGAAGATCGAGGCTGTAACCAATTGGCCTAAGCCTATTATGGTCACTAAAGTCAGAAGTTTCTTGGGACTGGCAGGATACTATAGGTGTTTTGTGGAGAAATTCTCATCCATAGCCATCACATTGACGCAGTTGATGAAGAAGGGAACAAGGTTTGAATGGATAGATAAATGCGAGAAGAGTTTCCAAGAGCTTAAGTATAGATTGACAACCGCGCCAGTGCTGACAATTCCATTAGGACTAGGAGGTTATGAGATATACAACGAGGCCTCGCTGAAAGGATTAGGCTGTGTGCTGATGCAGCATGGAAGAGTAGTAGCCTACGCATCTAGACAGTTGAGGCCACATGAAATGAACTACCCAACTCATGACCTGGAGTTAGCGGCGATTATATTTGCTTTGAAGATCTGGAGACACTATTTGTGTGGCGAGAAGTTTCGGATTTATACCGACCACCAGAGCTTAAAGTACCTATTTTCCCAGAAAGAGCTAAACATGAGGCAGCATAGGTAGATGGAGCTGCTCAAGGATTATGATTGTGATATACTATATCACCCTGGGAAAGCAAACAGAGTAGTAGATGTGCTGAGTCGGAAGTCAAGCATTGCATGTCTGCTGGTGAAAGGTTGGTCGATGATTGAGGATGTGAGAGACTCCGAGTTCAGATTAGAAGTCGATCAGTTGTCCAGTTTGATAGCTACGTTGAGGGTGAAACCTGTGGTCCAGGAAGGAATAAAGGCCTTACAGTCTATGGACCCAGAGATTCAGAAGATCCTTGAGATGAATGCGACAAAGAGAAAACCCGAGTTTTAAGTGTCTAAGGATGGAATTTTGAAGTTCCGAGGACGATTGTGCGTGCCAAAGGACGAAGGACTCAGGGAAAGGATTTTTTCAGAGGCTCATAGGAGCAATTATAGCATCTACCTGGAAGTACGAAAATGTATCAGAACTTGCAACAGTATTGTTGGTGAAACGGGATGAAGGTGGACATAGCAAAGTATGTGGCTAAGTATTTAACATGCCAGCAAGTGAAAGTGCAGCATTGTAAGCCTGGAGGACTATTACAGCCATTGGAGATTTCGAAATGGAAGTGGGAGCACATAACCATGGATTTTGTGATGGGACTCCCAAGGAGTCAGCGAGGTCACAACTCTATATGGGTAGTCGTGGATAGATTGACCAAGTCTGCACATTTCATCCCGGTGCGAAAGGATTTCGCTATGGATAGGTATGCAGAGCTGTATATGAAACAGATAGTGAGGCTGCACGGAGTGCCAGTGACGGTTACGTCTGATCGAAATCCCAAATTCACGGCAAACTTTTGGAAAAGTCTGCAAGATGCTATGGGAATCCGACTGCAATTTAGTACGACGTACTATCCAAAGCGAACGGACAGTTGGAAAGGATGATACAGACACTCAAGGATATGTTGCGAGCATGCGTCATTGATTTTGAAGGTGGATGGGAAGACCAGCTGCATTTGGTAGAGTTTGTTTATAATAATAGCTACCAACAGAGTATCTAGATGGCACCATTCGAAACACTCTATGGAAAAGCATGCAGAATCCCGATTTGCTGGATGAGGTTGGAGAAAGGAGTATCAAATGTCCAAAATTGGTAGAGCAATTGGTGGAAGCAGTGAAAATAATCCGGGATAAATGAGGACGGCATAGAGTCGTCAGAAGAGCTATGTAGATAAGCGGCGCAAGCCCTTAGAGTTTCAAGTGGGGGATCATATCTTCCTCAAAGTGTCATCGATGAGAGGGTTGTCGCGATTTGGAAGAAAGGGAAAACTGAGCCCAAGGTATGTAGGCTCATTTGAGATACTGAAGCGGATTGGAACCTTAGCCTACAGGCTTGCCTTGCCCCCTAATCTATCTCAGGTACATAATGTATTCCACGTGTCGATGCTGCGAAAATATGAACCAAATCCGACACATGTGCTGGATTATGAGACCATAGAAGTGGACGACCGACTATCTTACGTGGAGAGGCCGATAAGGATCGAGGACCGGAAGGAGCAAATCCTCAGGAATAAGAAGATCCCACAAGTCAAGTTAGTACGGGAGCACCATGGAATAGAAGGTGTCACGTGAGAGAATGAAGAGACGATGAGGCGACAACACCCCCATTTATTTGAGTAATTAAGTGTAATGTAAATTTCGGGGACGAAATTTTTGTAAGGGGGAAGAGTTGTGACATTCTGATTTACAGTCAATTTCAGACTCATTAATGAGAAGTAAATCTAGAGACGTATTTTAGTCGTATCTCGCTGAATCTGATCAATTCGAGTAGGCTAACCAAAAGGGAAAGGCTAACGCGAGACGAGGTACGTGGACCTAGGCAACTCGGATAGGAAATGGTGCTTTGACCATAAGGATTGTCGATGGGATATTTAGAACCACAAAGAGGCTGATCTAAGAACGGTTAAGGAATGCCTTGCGAGTGTCATATGATTGGAGCGTGGGTGATGCTACTTAACCAACGTATGATTTGCAAAATTTACCTTAATCGGACAGTGACGATCGAGACCATAGGGACTAATGATATACCCTCACAATTACATAACAACCAAAGTCACCCCGAATTGATGAGCCTTAAAGGTGATATGAATCACGGGATCGATACTAGTAATGTCTGCAAAAGCCGTCCGTCGGTTCGGGATAGGCTGGAACCACATCTGATAGAGAAAAACCATCAGAAACGAGTCTTGAAAATTGAAAATGGAGAATCAAGAATTCCAACATTATATTCGGATTGGTTGTCGCCCTATCGAAGATTATTGGAATGAGAAAAATGACGTTTCAGACGTCGAGGGTGAAATTACCATTTTATCCCTCAAACTTAAGCCTTGCCCATGCAATGAAGGAAGGACATTTTGGTCTTTATCCCTCCCCCAAGGCTGCCAAAAAAGTGAAGAAATGTTGGCCATTGGATCAAGATGGAATAACAATCGGACATGTGTCATTAGATGGACTAAAGAGTGGTCATGTCCACTATTGGCCACCTACCATTCCACTCTTTGACTTAAGCCTTGAATGTAAGGCTTTTTCTCTCTCTCTCACCTCACTTTGGCCGGCCATAGAACCCCCAACCCAACGAAACTCCATCTTCTTCTTCTTCTTCTTCCTTCTGTTCGCCGGTGACAGCTTCTGGAGCTCCCGTTCGCCGCAATCGACGCTGCGCTCCGACCACCATCTGGACACCGGCCAACCACTTAAGCCTAGCTCCACATCTTTTCGACCTCCTCGAACTGGAAGCAAGCCATTTGGACCACCGAGGAGCTCCGATCAAGCGTTTTCCCGGAAGTCGACGAAAACTGATCCAATCCGAGGTATGTGATGTTTCTGACCCCTTAGGAGATCGAAATGTTGGAATTTTGAGGTCAAATTTCGTGGAGGTATAGGAGACATGTATATCGATCTGTGTAAAAAGTTGGGAATGATTTGATGAAGTTTTGATCCCAAATGGGTTTTGTGAATGTAGGACAGAATTTGTCAATTTATTGGCCTTGAGGAACCGGCGACTTTTGGCGAGATTACGGCGACGACTCGACTTCAAACTCATGGTGAGACCCTTAGACCCTTAGATAGACATGTTAAGAGGTAGGATAGTATTTAAATGATGGATTTGGTGGAGACTTAGGGCTAGATATACTCGGTTTACACAGAACCGAACATAGCCCGGTTCGGTTCTGTGCAAACCGAATCTGTGGGGGCTAATGATGGTTGGTTTTGAACCTCAAATTGGTGATTTAGACATGCTAGGATGATGACGATTATGTTATAGAGGTTTGTGATTCATGGATTGAGGAATTGGACAAAAGAAATTGACGAATTGGTTGAAATTCCTAGGTTGCGTGGTGAGTTTGATCTTGGACCCTTGAAGCTGAATCTTTGTGGGGCTCAAGAAAAGAAATTCGTGATAACAAATTCAAGATAAGGGAATCCTAAATTTTGGATAGGAAGGTCGGACTCGATTGGGCGAGTCGGATGAGATTGCGATGATTTCTTGAGGAGTTTAGCGTGATTGATCCATGTGAATGACAAGAGAGTATAAATTATTTAAATAATTGCATATGTATGTCCCTTGAGTAATTGGTCTATTTGTATGTGTATTGACTCGTTTCGCATGCCATGGATGTCTTGTTTATGCATGAGATGTTTATGCACGAGATGTGTTTGACCTTGTGTACATGAATTGTTTTTGTGGCATGGCAGAGACGAGGTAAGACCCTGAGGCATATGAGACACAAGGTGGAGAAAAGTCTGATGCGTTCTAATCGCGGGCATGAGATTGGCCTGATGTGATCTAATCACAGGCATGAGAATGAGGCAGGCAGGAAGAGATGGTTGTGGTAAAGTGGTAAGACGAGGCGTGCATGATCTTCTAAGTGTGATATGATGTCATAGCTGCATACCTGTCATTTGCGTGTCTTCATCTTTATTTGTATGTGCCTGCGTGTTTATGAGTTTGGAATTTTAAGGTAGATAACTGCCTAAGTGGACGGTCGGCCTAACGTAGGGTTAGGACTCTTTTACTGAGATGTGTATCTCATCCCTTTGGGGATCCTTATTTTTATAGATCCTAGGCCTTGACTATGTGGCCTATTCGCTTTGGAGACCCTAAGGAGATAACCTCATATTTTGATGAGTTCCCTGACGATCAGGAGACCATATACGTAAGGAAGTGTACAGTAGTGTGGGTTGACGAAGGTAGTAGAACTGGAAGCCTTACCGGTACGAGGCCTGGTTTAGGAAAGTTGGGGATGTGTCGACTACGCCGTTGAAGCCCCATGAGGTGTCCTAGGGAGTGATCCCTAATTGGTGCCACCCCGGTAGGGACTAGGATCAGGCAGAAGGATCGGTAGTCGGTTCTAGGAACGGGCTGGAAAGGACTCCGACGCTGGAGTTTACTGAGGAGGAGGAGGTCATTGTCTTGGAGGCGATCGAAGAGGATCTCGTAGAGCCATCGCATGAGGAGATCATGGAGGATACTATTGAGGTTCTCTCCGAGACGTTCTTAGAGTACAAGCCGACGGAGGACGCTGAGAACACCGAGGACTCCAGCAGCTCATCCTAGGAGACTCTAGTTGTAGCTTGGCCTTTAGTGACGACCCGACCCTATTCCTATCGGATTTTGATGATGGTTGATTTTGTATGCTCACCCCGTCACCCCCTTATTTATCGAATTTTAGTAGTTCGGTACTTGTATGGACAGTCGGATGTTATGTACTACAGTGTTATTCTATCCAAGTCCCACTTAACTTATATTTTGTACGAAGGATTTATCGCATTGCCGCTTCCGCATGCTTTGTTCATATATATATATATATATATATTACGTCTCTCGTCTTAATTGTGGATCTCGGGACCACGAGAGATACTTGGTTTGTTTGCAGGGAGTCGCGTGCTCGTGCCCGGGGCGCAGGGAGTGACATATTATGCTTTCGTTTGATTAATAAGGTGTCATGAATTGCTGATGGCGTGGCTAGGGAAATATTGAGTTAATGGAAGTGAGTATTCCATGGTTTGTGACTCAAGATTGATAAATATTTTTAGGTTGACGAAGAATTCATGGGGATTCTATATTTGTTGCATTGAGGAGAATCGTCTGGTGTGACATTGTGATATTTAATCAATGTAAGTGTCTCATAAACCTTTATCTGAATGCTAGGACACTACTGGGTGAATTATTGAATGATTTGAATGATTGGTGAATTTCATGAATTGAACTGCGCTTGTTGTGATGGCATTATGGATCGAATGAAGGAAGTGTCGAGGATACCGATTGGTCTAATGACCTCGGTGGTATCGGAGGGTGGTGAAATTGAATGAGAATGAGAATGCCGATTGATATTATGACCCCGATGGCATTGAGTGGCTGTAAGCATAGAGAGTACCGATTGGTCTTATGACCCCAATGGTACGTGGACATCGTTTGGTCTGATGACCTCGGAAATGTTAGGTGGCAGGAGTGCCAGTAGAGTATGTGGGTGGATGAGATAGTGGTGGCTGTGGTGTATGTGGTACATGTGCTTGCATATTGAGACCCTGAAGTTGAGCATGACTGTTTATGCTAATTATCCATGCCTAATGATTGATATTGTTGTCGCGTGATGCCTTGTGTCATTATATTGTTTGTTATTTTGCATTCGAGTGGCATTCGTGTGTGATCTGGTAGGACTGGTATTGAGGTATAAGGTTAGGTTTCACTTTCTGAGATGTTGATCTCACCTCGTAGTGAGAGAAACTTTTCAGACCCCAAACCTTAGCCATGTTGCCAATCCACATGGGCTATCCAAAGGAGATGACCGCCCTTTTTAATGAGTTCCCATATCAGAAGGGTATCATCTATGTGAAGAAGCGCACAACTGTCTGGGTAGATAAAGGAAAGCTAGAACTACAATTCCACCATTTTGAGACATGGTTTCGTCAAGTGGCAGACAGTAGTTTGATGGGACCTCTGCTACCTAAGGATATTCCATGGGAAGTGATTCCAACCTGGTGTCATCCGTCTCGATCGGGTATTGAAGTGGATAACCTAGCATCCGTGGAAGGTTCAAGGAACATATCTGAAGTGCTGAAGTCTCCACTATCTTCTGCGAAGTATATGAGTTGTGTAGAGATATATGTTGATGCGATCGAGGCTACTGACGAAGAAGACGAAGCAGAAGCTAAAGAAAAAGAGAAAACCGAGCAAGACATTGAAGAACCTTTAGAGAATGTACCATCCGAGACTTTTTCGGATTACAATCCAGATACTAAGAGGGACAATGGAAGGGATGACTCAAGCTATTCTTCTGAGAAGTGGGGTAAAGTGATTAAGGAACCATTTTGGTGTGGGGCTCTAGAAATAGTATAGTAGTAACCTTTGAACCCTAAGCCTTAGTTTCGTTTTCCTACCCAAGTGTGCGGCTTTGTATTGTCTTTCCTCTTTGCCCTTCCGATGTATGTACGGAATATTTCTACATTGTATAAATAGGTGTGCTTTTCCCCTTGTTCGAAATTTTCTTTTTACTTCTTTTGTTTGGTGATGTTGTCACCCTTTCGTATGTGCATTTCATACCATACTAGGCCATGTGAGGTTCCTGGATAATGATTTGTCTGAGGTGAATGTAATGAGCTCCAAGGAATACGGGGTGTTACATCTCCTTCTGAAGTGGTATTAGAGCAGGTTAAAAGCAGGTTATCAAGATTACAGTCGATTGAAGATTGGAGTAATAAGGAGTAAAGGAATTTGGATGAGTTGGGGTTGTGAAACCCAGGGGGGAGTCATTAGAGTCAAGTATAAATGCATGGCATATGAGTGGCACATGTGATTGGCATATGAGTGGCGTATGTGATTGACATCTTGACATGGCATGGTTGTGGTGCACTTATGAGGGGCCGAGCTCTGCACTTAGCATGTTGTTGTGGATGTGGATTGATTGAGTGAGTTATACCTCTGATTTTACTAAGTTGTAGATGAGTTTGAACTTGAGGCGTGGATTTGTATCCCTAATTGATGTGCTCATGAGAATGCCTAAGTGATAGGCTGTTGTTTTATGGATGCTGCTTTGTTGAGTAGCGTAGAAGTAATAGGATATGAGTAAGTAAATTAGATTTCTAATTATGTGGTGGAATTATGATGACTCAAGTAAGTTAAGTTGAACAAGTATAAGTAATCGACCTGGAAGGCCGAGAAGCGGAGCATTGAGCTCCAGAGCTCCTGTGGTTGAGGATCCAAGAATGGAAGGAGTCCTGAGGGCCTTAGAATAGATTGGAGAGCAAATGGGAAAGGAAGCTCAAGATAGAGCAGATGCAGCTCTTAGGCAAGTGGAAGATAGAGTTGAGATTATAGCTCAGGCTGCTGAAGTTGCAGTAGCAACTGTGAATATGGTAAACGAAAACAATGTCCAGGGTGCTGAAACTAGAAATGCTCAAGGGGATGTTAATGCCAATAGACTAATAGGTCAGTTGGTCGAGTAGTTTATTAAACTGAAATCGGCCCAATTTGAAGGTACTGGAGATCCTGAGTTGGCTCCAAGGTGGATTGAGAAACTCGAAAAGGATTTTGAAGTGTTGAGATGCACAGATGAAGAGAAAGTGTTGCTAGTTGTGTATCAGCTAGAGGAAACTACGCATGATTGGTAGAGTGCCTCGAAGGGAGGAGTATTTCCTGAAGGTACAACTTTGACTTGGGCTGCCTTCACTGTCATTTTTAATGACAAGTGTTTTTCTGTGATGGCATGTGATAGGAAGTGACTGAAATTTCAGCAATTGCGACAGAATCAACTGACTATAGATCAGTATGAAGCTGAGTTTGCAAGATTGTCCAGATATGCACCAAGGTCAGTGGAGGATCCACTTGAGAAAGCACAATGGTTTCGAGATGGTTTGAGACCAGAGATTCGCAGTAGGATAATAACTGTGAACTTGAGAACATATCGAGAGATCTATGAGAAGAGCCAAATAATTGAAAGGGATGTCAAGGAAAGAGGCGTTGCTTCTGGATCACGATTTACTCCTTTGAGAGATAATCGACAACTGGAAAAAAAGGCCGATGGTGAACAACCGACGATTTGTACCTCCGATTCGCAGAAATATCGAAAAGCCAACGAACCAGTTCAAGTGGTACTGTCGTATTTGTGGAAGGAGACATGGAAGTGGTCCTTTCCCCTACTAGGACGGTGATGGGCCACCAGATAAAGAATTGTCCTAATCAAGCCCCGGGACCCAGAGCATAAGGACAGCGACCATAAGTAGGACCATCGGTTGTGATTCCACAGAATGAGCAGAATCGACCACCAGCCCAAGGGAGAGTGCATGTTGTGGCACGTAGAGAGGTGGAGGAAGCGCCTAGCGTGGTCACAGGTACGATTTATTTGTGCGACCTAGTTGCCTATGCCTTTGATCCTGGTGCTTCGCATTCCTTTATATCTGCCTAGTTTGCTGATCTAGTGGATGTGGAGTTGAAACCATTGAATGGGCTACTGCATGTTGCTACACCATTAAAAGACAAAGTGCTAGTTTCACTTGGTTGTGCGGATTGTAAAATAGTGATTGGTGGCAGCGTAGAAAGGATAGATTTGGCTATATTGCCCATGTATGATTTTGATGTGATTATTGGCATGGATTGATTGGGGAAGCAAAGGGCTATAGTTGATTGTGGTAATAGGGTAATTCGATTTTGCCCGCAAGGTCGCCCTAGTTTTGAATTTGTAGGAAGTCGGGGCGGAATCTCGATTCCTTTGGTTTCGTTGCTTGAGGCGACTAAGTTGTTGTGTGAAGGATGTCAAGCCTATTTGGCTGATGCAGTAGACACAATGGCGGAAGAGCCGAAACTGGATAGTATAGCGGTGGTACATGAGTTTCATGATGTCTTTTTGAAGGAATTGCTAGGATTACCACCTGAGAGAAACATTGAGTTTGTGATAGAGTTGGCACCTGGAATGGAGCCAATCTCGAAGGCACCATGTAAGATGTCCTTGTCTAAATTGAAAGAGCTAAAGGTACATATGCAGGAACTATTGGATAAGGGATTCATTAGACCAAACGCATCACCATGGGGAGCATCGGTGCTGTTTGTAAGAAAGAAGGACAAATCCTTTCATTTGTGTATAGATTACAAGCAATTGAATCAAGTGACCATCAAGAACAAGTATTCGTTGCCGAGGATAGATGATTTGCTTGATTAGCAACAGGGAGCATCTGTGTTTTCTAAAATAGGCTTGAGGACCGGTTATCACCAGTTGACGATTAAGAAGGAGGCTATACCAAAGACTACTTTCAGAAAGAGATATGAGCATTACGAGTTTACAGTTATGCCTTTTGGTTTGACTAATGACTCTGCTGCATTCATGGATTTGATGCATCGAGTGTTTAAGGAGCACTTAGACTGGTTCGTCGTTGTTTTTATAGATGACATCTTGATTTATTCGAAGAGTTATGGGGAACATGAAGAACACTTGAGGGTGGTTCTGCAGACCTTGAGGGAACATTCGCTTTACGCCAAGTTTAGTCATTGCGAATTTTGGTTGAGTAAAGTGGCTTTCCTTGGTCATGTGATTTCTAGAGAAAGAATTTCAATAGATCCTTCGAAGATTGAGGCAGTAATGAAATGGCCTAGACCTACGATAGTTACCGAGATTATAAGTTTTTTGGGATTAGCAGGTTATTATAGACGATTCGTGGAGAAGTTTTCGTCTATAGCTACTCCGTTGACGAGGCTAACGAAAAAGGATGTGAAGTTCGAATGGATTGATAAGTGCAAAAGCAGTTTTCAAGAACTTAAGCATCGATTGACAACCGCACCAGTATTGACTATTTCTTCTAGACTTGGAGGTTATGAGATATATAGCGTTGCTTCGCTAAAAGGATTAGGGTGTGTGTTGATGCAACACGAAAAAGTGGTTGTTTATGCCTCACGACAGTTGAGACCACATGAGATGAATTATCCAACACATGACTTGGAATTAGCTGCCATCATCTTCACTTTAAAGATCAGGAGACACTATTTATGTGGTGAAAGATTTCATATTTATACAGATCATCAAAGTTTGAAGTATTTATTTTCTTAAAAAGAACTGAATATGAGACAACGTCGATGGATGGAGTTACTTAAGGACTATGATTGTAAGATTCTGTATCATCCTAGAAAGGCGTATAGAATCGCGGATGCACTTAGCCGAAAATCAAGTATTGCCCTCTTATTGGTTAAAGGATGGTCTTTGTTAGAATAATTAAGAGATTCTGAGTACAAATTGGAAGTTTGCCTACTGTCAAGTTTAGTGGCAACCTTGAGAGTTGAGCCTGAGATCCAGGAAAGAATAAAGGCTTTGCAGTCTACGGATCTGGAGATTCAAAAGATTCTCGAAATGGATGCAACGAAAAGGAAAACCGAGTTTCAAGTGTCAGAGGATGGAATTTTGAAGTTTCATGAACGTTTGTGCATACCTGGTGATGAGGAACTCAAGGAAAGGATTTTGTCGAAAGCTCACAGGAGCAATTACAGTATTCATCCAGGTAGCACCAAAATGTATCAAAATTTACGATAGAACTATTGGTGGAACGGAATGAAGGTGGATGTAGCTAAACATGTGGCGAAATGTTTAACATGTTAATAGGTGAAAGCTCAACATTGTAAGCCTGGAGGATTGTTATAACCTCTAGAAATTCCTCAATGGAAATGGGAACAAGGAACGATGGATTTTGTGATGGGATTACTGAGGAGTTAGAAAGGCCATGACTCAATTTGGGGTAACCGTGGATAGATTGACAAAGTCGGCATATTTCATACCTGTGCGAAAGGATTTTGCAATGGATAAGTACGCAAAGTTATATATGCGTCAGATTGTACGATTGCATGGAGTTCCAATTACAATTATGTCGGATCGAGATCCTAAATTTATAGCAAACTTTTGGAAAAGTCTTCAGGAAGCTTCGGGAGCGAGATTGCAATTCAGTATGGCGTATCATCCACAGACTGATGGGCAGTCAGAGAGAACAATTCAAACACTCGAGGATATGTTACGAGCCTGCGTCATAGATTTTAAAGGTGGCTGGGAAGACCAACTGCATTTGGCGGAGTTTGCATATAATAATAATTACCAGCAAAGCATTGGTATGGCACCGTTCGAAGCACTTTATGGTCGAGTTTGTGGAACGCCTATATGTTGGGATGAAGTTGGAGAAAGGAGTATAATAGGCCTTGAATTAGTGGAACAATTTGTTGAGACGATTAAAGTCATTAGAGAAAGGCTAAGAACATCACAAAGTCAACAGAAGAGTTACGCTGATAAAAGACGCAAACCATTGGAATTTCAAGTTGGCGACCATGTTTTCCTGAAGGTATTACCGATGCGGGGATTGTCACGATTTGGGAAAAAGGAAAAACTGAGTCCGAGATACGTAAGTCCTTTAGAAATTCTGGAGCGAATTGGCACTTTGGCCTACAGACTTGCTTTGCCGCCAAACTTATCATAAGTGCACAATGTATTTCATGTGTCAATGCTGAGGAAGTACGAGCCAGATCCGACTCATGTTTTTGAAACCATCGAGGTTGATGACAAGGTGTCATATATGGAAAAACCTATCAGAATTGAGGATCGAAAGGAACAAGTCTTAAGGACTAAGATGATTCCATTAGTCAGAGTAATATGGGAGCATCACGGGACTGAAGGAGCAACGTGGGAAAGCGAAGAAGCTATGAGATGTCAATACCCCCATTTGTTTACTTAAGTTGGATCTATTGCAAATTTCAAGAACGAAATTTTTATAAGGGGGAAGAATTGTGACATTCTGAATTTCCTACCATTTTGAGGCTCTTGAATGTGAATATACCTTTCGATGTATTTCATTTTTGTCTCTCTCAAATCTGATCAATCTTGAGTAAATTGACCAAAAGGGAAAGGCTAACGCATAACAAGGTACGTGGACCTAGGAAACTCGAAAAAAGAAATGACGCTTTGACCATAAGGATTGTCGAGGGAACATTTAGAACCAATAAAGCTGATCAAATAATGATTAAGGAATACAATACTAGCGTTATACGATTGGGTCGCGGGTGATGCCGCTTAACCAATGTATAATTTGCAAACTTTCCTAAATTGGGCTATGATGATCGACACCGTCGGAACTAGCGATGAACCCTCACAATTACATGACAACCAAAGATGTCATAACTTGAGTTATCCTCAATGTGATGAGAATCACAGAGTCGATACGCGTAACGTTTGCAAAACCCGCTCGTTAGTTCGAGACAAACTGGAGTTACCATCGATGGACGAATGATCATGAAATGGAAGCTCAAAAGTGGCAATTGGAAATAGATAATTCCAATTATGGATAGGACTTTGACGACGTATCGCTAAATGATAATTTCAAATTTGAAAAGCAAAGTTTGGACTGAAACTACAAACTTACCATTTTGCCCCTCGACCATTTGCTTTGCCTTAAGAATGCAAGATTGACAAAATGGTCAATTCAAAGCATCCCATAGGGCTACCAAAAATGGATATGCAAGAGTCAAAGGATGAGTCAAAGCTTAAATTGCATTATTGGACAAATGCCACATGTTAACCATTGAAGCCCCATGCATTAATGACTCTCACCAAACCTTATCTAATCAATTTCAAGCCAATTACATGTGTGAGACAACATATTGAAGACCTCTTCAGCCTTGTATAACATATGCATCAACTCCCTTGCATTTTCTCTCCATTTTGCCCATAACTGAAAACTGCCTAAAAAGATAAATTCTACCTTCCTTGTTCGGTGTGCTCGAAACCTTTTCGATGCCGCCTGGCCATGCACCGACCACCAAGAGCAAGGTTGACGTGTCCCCGACAAGTTTCAAGTGGTAGATCGAGGTTTCGTTGGATGGTTTTTCATAACCAACCCTTAAACCAAAATCGAACGAAATCTGCACGAGCTAAGGTAAGGCCTTCATTCTACCTCTTAGAGACTCTAATTGGCCTCAAAGTTTTTAGGAGAGCTTCATAACATTCATAACATCTAGTAATAAGGTCAGGTGGTCTATGGTTACAAGTTTGATGGTTTTAAAATGGGTTTTCATGGCTGAACATTGATGATTAAAATTGGACAGATTTTTAAAATGGGTTTTCATTTCAAATCTCTTGGTGAGCCTTCTAAACTTGTAAATGAAGGTCTTGGTGTGTTTTTTGTGTAAAGAGTTAGGTTTGGGATTGAAGTATAGCTCGATTGAGCGGTTGGAAACCAAAATCGATTCTGTTTTGGTGGATGAACCATGCTGGCCGATTCTATTTAGGGGTTGAATGAGGAGAATTTCAATTTCAAATGGACTTATAATACTCTATTTGATGTATTGTGAAATGCCAATGGGAAGTGAGAGAAGTGGATTGATATTTAGAAATGAGTTATGGTCAAAATTGACGCTTAAACCTCGAAATTGAATTTGGTCTGGTGTGTGGCCTTGTGAGCCGAGCCCATTGAGGATTTATGGGAGTGTTATTATGCATTCGTTTGATTAATAAGGTGTCATGAATTGCCGATGGCGTGGCTAGGGAAAGATTGAGTTAATGGAAGTGAGTATTCCATGGTTTGTGACTCAAGATTGATAAATCTTTTTAGGTTGACGAAGAATTTTTAGGGATTCTATATTTGTGGCATTAAAGAGAATCGTCTGGTGTGACATTGTGATATTTAATCATGGTAAGTGTCTCCTAAACCTTTATCTGAATGCTAGGACACTACAAGGTGAGTTATTGAATGATTTGAATGATTAGTGAATTTCATGAATTGAATTGTGCTTGTTGTGATGACATTGTGGATCCAATGAAGGAAGTGTGGAGGATACCGATTGGTTTGATAACTCCGGTGGTATTGGAGGGTGGTGAAAAAGAATGAGTATGAGAATGTCGATTGGTTTGATGATCCCGGTGGCATTGAGTGGCTGTAAGCTTGGAGAGTACCGATTGGTCTGATGGTCCCAATGGTACGTGAACATCGTTTGGTCTGATGACTTCGGAGATGTCAGGTGGTAGGAGTGCTAGTAGAGTATGTGGATGGATGAGAAAGTAGTGGTTGTGATGTATATGGTGCATGTGCTTGCATATTGGGACCCTGAAATTGAGCATGACTCTTTATGCTGATTATCCATGCCTGATGATTGATATTGCTGCGTGTGATGCCTTGTGCCATTATATTGTTTGTTATTTTGCATTCGAGTGGCATTCGTGTGTGGTCTGGTAGTCTGGTAGGACTGGTATTCAGGTATAGGGTTAGGTTTCACTTTCTGAGATGATGATCTCACCCCATAGTGGGGCAAACTTTTCAGACCCAACCTTAGCCATGCAGCCAATCCGCCTGGGTGATCCAAAGAAGATGACCGCCCTTTTTTATGAGTTCCCGTATCGGAACGGTATCACTTATGTCAGGAAGCGCACAACTGTCTGGGCAGATGAAGGAAAGTTGGAATTACAACCCCATCGTTTGAGGCATGGTTTCGTTAAATGAGAGACAATAGCTTGATGGAACCTTTGCTACTTGAAAATGTTCCATGGGAAGTAATTCCAACCTAGTGTCATCCGTCCCGATCGGGTATTGAAGTGGATAATCCAGCATCCGTGGAAGGTTCAAGGAACATATCTAAAGTGCCGAAGTCTCCACTGTCTTTTGCGGAGTATATGAATTGTATAGAGATTTTTGTTGATGCGATAGAGGTTACTGACGAAGCAGAAGCTAAAGAAGAAGAGGAAACCAAGGAAGACACAGAAGAACCTTCAGAGAATGTACCATCCGAGACTTTTTCATATTACAATCTAGATGCTGAGGGGATAATGGAAGAGATGACTCAAGCTGTTCTTCTAAGAAGTCCGTTTAAAGGGGGTTAGGTGATTAAGGAACTATTTTGGTGTGAGGCTCTAAAAAGTGTATAGTAGTAACCTTTAAACCCTATGCCTTAGTTTCTTTTTCCTATCCAGGTGTGCGACTTTATATTGTCTTTTGTCTTTTCCCTTCTAATGTATGTACGGAATGTTTCTGCATTCTATAAATAGGTGTGTTTTTCCCCTTGTTCCAAATTTCTTTTTTATTTCTTTTGTATGGTGATATTGTCACTCTTTCGTATGTGCATTTCATACCATGCTAAGCCGTGTGAAGTTCTTGGGTAATGATTGGCCTGAGGTGGATGTAATGGGCTCCAAGGGATGCGGGGCGTTACATTGCTCCGCAGCGTCTACAGCTGTGTCAGGGTGCCCCACCTCCCCGCTCGTGGGTCCCCCCTTTTGTGAATGTTGCCTCACCCTGCCTGATTTATTATGTCGTGTCCACTCCGACCTTGATATTCAAAGCCTGATCCATTTTTTAGTGACAAATATGAAATGTTTACAACTTCTCAATTAAATTAATGGGTTGCAGGCTGAAAATTATCTTGATTTTTTTCAATTTAAATAATAATTTATTTCGTTAGTCGAGAAGATCAAACTCAGGCAAACTACGAAAAAAATAAAAAGTCGGTGATTCCCGCAGTTAAGTAATTGAAGAAAACTCCATGTCGATGGCGCAGCTTGATTTTTAAAGAACCCTCGAGGATCTTTTCCTCTCTTCTACCCAAGAGACCCAATCATTATTTCCTAATACAACAATTATTGGATGCATTATTCCTTCATAGACAACGCGAATTAAAGTCAAGCAAGCATGAGAAAGATCAGAAAGCATCTCTAGCGGTGATGGTTCGCTAAGGGAGAGCACACATTATAGGAGGAGAATTTCTTCTTTCTTCCATTCTTCACTCTCGTCCACTTCCGGTTCTTGATCCTCATCTTCTTCTTCTCTCCATGGGAGGACAACCTTCCCCTATCTGGCTTTCCAATCTTGAGTTGACAATCCTCGCAGAACCAAAGAACTTCTTCCTTAAAAATTACGATTTGTAGGCAATAGCTAAAAAACAAAAAATAGGTCAATGGTGAAGTTTCTAACAGTAAGCATTCACTTGCATGCATGCATGCATACGTACGTACATGTATCATTATGTGATGTAATCGCATAGGGTGCGAGAGCGAACTTACCAGTGAATAGAGTATTCCTTATAGTCGTTACGATCATAGCCTCGTCAAAGCCATGATCTCTGCATTGTAGGCAAATAGTTGCCTGCACAATCTTAAAATCATGGTAGACTTCAAAACTTATTTGGATTTTTATGCTTTTAAAATGTGCAGTATTTTAAATCGATCAAGGTAATTCTAAACGAATGGAAGCAAAAATTACAATTGTTGTGAAAAACAGTGATGACGAGTAAATCTTTACGAGAAATTAGTGATGACAAATCGAAGACAGCCGAAGTTTGTGTACCATTTTCTTCTTCCTCTTTTCTGCGAGAACCCTAAACCCTAGTTGGACGTAGCCGAAGTTGAGGGACTAAGGGGTTCCCGTGCCTTAATTGGACGTAGTGGAAGTTGAGGGAGGAGAGCTTTCGACTCTGCTTTTTAAAGTAGAGCCGATAGGCTCTCTGTAGCAACTTTAATTCGGGCGTTGAGGCAAAGCCCCTTATAGATGCTGCGTCGCAACGTCTACAAAAAAGGGGCACCCCCTTCGCAAAGGCTGCGATGCATCGTCCTCAAAAGGGGCATGCCCGAGGCCCCCCTTTGTAGACTCAGCAATGCATCGTTTGCAGGGAGGGCCTGCCCCCTCACGTGGCCTATACGCCCGTGACTTCACAGGCGCATACAAGTCTTACAATCACCTGTGTGTCTTCGGCCTCGCTTTTTTAAACGAGGCCGAAGACGCTCCTTTCATCATTCTCTCAACATGTTTTCTCTGATTTCTCGCATAAATGTCGCTCTAAAAATTGCTCTCTCAAATATTCTTGTTCAGAGGCCCGTTCCCTTAAATCCTCTCCTTCAGACGCCCGTTTCCTCAAAACTTCCCCTTCTGATGTCCACTTCGTCAATTGTGTTGATATGGCACAGAGGACTCACATTCAGTCGGGGCCTGAGGATGGGTTATTATTGACTGGGCAGGCCCAACATGGATCACAGGCCGTGTAGGACACTGAGGTAACTGAGGAATTTAGCAATTGATCCGTCATTTGTAACAACATTATGAAAATTGCCACTAATAGTTCATGTCACATTTCACAGATACCTCCGAATGCAACACTTACAAGTCAGTGAATGGCGCTACACGTAAGTGAACTTGATCCGCACATAGTCCATTATTTGCAACATTCAAGATTTTACGGTGTTTAAAAGATGAGATTTGTCCAACTTGATCGGGATTTGATTAGAATACTGGTAGAGCAGTAGAGGTGTCATGCCCCGCGCACCGGGCGCAAGCTCGTGACTCCCTGCAAGCACAAATTCTCTCTCGAGGTCCTAGGATTCACGTATAGGTCGAGAGATATATCATGTAGAAAGCACACGGAAGCGACGATATAAAAAAAAACTCCTCTGTACAAATACGAAATGGGACTTGGGTAACGAGAATACGAATAAAGACATAAGTTCCCAAATATTCATACAAGAGCATGTCATACTAAACTTGCTGGTCAATAGGGGTGACGAGGCTAGTACAACAGACGATCATATCTGCTCTTAAAAAGGGACAGGTATCGTGGTCACCATCAAAATATCAGACCAGGAATAAAAACTCCTATGTCGAGCTACTACAGTCATCAGTCTCCTCCTCAGCCTCCTTAGTGGGCTCGTACTCCGCGAAGGTCTCCGAGCAAACCTCCACGGTGTCCTCCATTGTCTCGTCAGCTGATGGCTCCACTTGGTCATCCTCGGTGGCCTCAATCACTATAACCTCATCGGTGTCCTCCAGGGTCGAGGTCCTCTTAGGACCATTCCTCGAGCCAAGGAGAGAGGGAATGAGAGATTTATACTTCAATTTCAAAAGCCAACTAGTTGAATGGTAGGTTAAAAGGTGGCTCCATCACATCATAACTTAATCCTTTGACACCTGTCCGTTGTGTCAATCAATTGCTCATCCAATGGTTCTCATTTTCTTCAATTTTCGGCAACCTTAGGGGTGGTTAATGACCAGAATGCCCTCATCCAATTATATAGGTAAGGTTAGGGCTTGAGGGGCAAAATGATAATTTTACCCCCGACGTCCGGAACATCTTTTTCCTAATTTCAATTTTCTCCAATAAGGTGATAGTCAATCCAATTGTAATAGTGGAATTCTTGATTCTCCATTTTCTAATTTCGAGACTCGTTTCTGAATCATTTCTCTATCCAATGCGATTCCAGCATATCCCGAATTGACAGGCGACTTTTGCAGACGTTACGCGTATCGACCCTGTGATTCATATCACAATTAGGACTCGTCAATTCATGGCAACTTTGGTTGTCATGTAATTACAAGGGTCTATTACTAGTTCAAATGGTCTCGATCATCACTGTTCGATTTAGAAAATTTTAGCAAATTATATATTGATTAAGCGGCATCACCCGCGCTCCAATTATATAACGCTAGCAACGCATTCCTTAATCGTTCTTAGATCGCCCTTTTATGGCTCTAAATGTACCCTCGACAATCCTTATGGTCAAAGCGACATTTCCTATTCGAGTTCCCTAAGTCTACGTATCTTGTCTCACGTTAGCCTTTTCCTTTTGGTCAGTCGACTCGAGATTGATCAGATTCCAGTGAGATATGACTGAAATACATCGTTAGATACATTTCTCGTTAATGAGTCTTGAAATGACTAGAAAAATCAAAAAGTCACAACTCTTCCCCCCTTATAAAAATTTCGTCCCCGAAATTTACATCAAACTTGGTTACACAAACAAATGGGGGTATTGATGCCTCATCGTTTCCTCGCTTTTCCACGTAGCGCCTTCAGTTCCATGGTGTTCCCAAATAACTTTGACTAATGGAATCGTTTTATTCCTCAGAATTTGCTCCTTTCGATCTTCGATCCTAACTGGCTTCTCCATATAGGATACTTTGTCATCCACTTCTATAACCTCGTAGTTCAGCACATGCGTCAAGTTCGATTTGTACTTCCATAGCATTGATACATAGAAGACATAGTGCACTTGGGATAAATTAGGCGGTAAGACCAGTCTGTAGGTTAAGGTCCCGATTCATTCCAAAATTTCAAATGGGCTTACGTACCTTAGGCTCAGTTTTCCTTTTTTTCCAAATCGCGATAATTCCCTCATCGGCGACACCTTAAGGAAAACATGATCGCCTACTTGAAACTCCAAAGGCTTACACCGTTTATCCGCATAACTCTTTTGACGACTCTGTGCCGTCTTCAGTCTATCCCAAATTATCTTTGCCGCTTCCACCGATTGCTCTACCAACTCTGGGCATGTGATGCTCCTTTCTCCAACCTCGTCCTAGCAAATTGGGATTCGGCAAGCCCTTCCATAGAGTGCTTCAAACGGTGCAATTCGAATACTCTGCTGATAGCTATTATTATATGCGAACTCTATCAAATGCAACTGATCCTCCCACCAACGTTTGAAGTCTATTACGCACGCTCGCAATATGTCCTCGAGCGTCTAAATCGTCCTTTTCGATTGTCCGTCCGTTTGTGGGTGGTATGCCGTACTAAATTGTAGTCGAGCCCCCATGGCATCTTGAAAGGTCTTCCAGAAGTTCGCCGTGAACTTGGGATCTCTGTCTGATGTAATCGTCACGGGTACTCCATGTAGTCTCACTATCTGTCTCATGTACAATTCGGCATATTTATCCATTGTAAAATCCTTTTGCACAAGCATGAAGTGTGCAGACTTGGTCAACCTGTCCATAACTACCCAAATGGAATCGTGGCCTCTCTGGCTCCTTGGGAGTCCCACTACAAAGTCCATCGTTACATGCTCCCATTTCCATTCGGGAATCTCCAGTGGCTGTAATAATCCTCCAAGCTTACAGTGTTGGGCCTTTACCTACTGGCATGTCAAGCACTTTGCCACGTACTTCGCCACATCCAATGTCATCCCGTTCTACCAATAATGTTGGTGTAAGTTCTGATACAACTTCGTGCTTCCTGGATGGATACTATAATTGCTCCTACGAGCCTCTGATAAAATCCTTTCTCTAAGCTCTTCGTCCTTCGGCACACATAAATGCCCTCGAAATTTCAGAATTTCATCCTCCAATACTTGGAACTCTGGTTTCCTTTTTGTCGCGTCTATTTCCAGGATTTTCTGAATTTCTAGGTCTGTATGCTGCAAAACTTTTATCCTTTCTTGGACCTCAAGTTATATTCTCAGTGTGGCTATCAAACTGGATAACTGACAAGCTTCCAATCTGAGCTCAGAGTACCTCAAGTTCTCGAATAACGACCACCCTTTTACCGGTAGATAGGCGATGCTCAATTTTCGACTGAGAGCATCTACGACTCGATTCGCTTTCCTAGGGTGATACAGTATGTCGCAATCACAATCCTTAAGCAGCTCCATCGATTGACGCTGCCTCATATTCAATTCCTTCTGTGAAAATAGATACTTCAGGCTCTGGTGGTCAGTGTAAATCTGGAACTTCTCGCCACACATTTAATGTCTCCAGATCTTCAGAACAAAGCTGATTGCTGCTAATTTCAAATCATGAGTCAGATATCTCGTGTGGTATCAGTTGTTCAGAAGCGTAGGCAATCACTTTTCTATGTTGCATTAGAATACAGCTCAGTCCCTTTAGCGAAGCATCGCTATATATCTCATAGCCTCCAGGTCCTCATGGAATCGTCAACACCGGCACGGTTGTCAACCGATGCTTGAGCTCTTAGAAACTCCTTTCGCACTTATCCGTCCATTCGAACCTTGTTTCTTTCTTAATCAATCTTGTTAGTGGAATTGCTATAGACGAAAACTTCTCCACGAAACGGCTGTAATATCCCGCCAATCCTAAGAAATTTTGGATTTCCGTGACCATAGTAGGTCTAGGCCAATTCGTTACAGCTTCAATCTTTGCAGGATCCACAACAATTCCTTCTCCAGACACCACATGGCCAAGAAATGCCACTTTACTCAACTAGAACTCGCATTTACTAAGCTTAGCATAAAGCGAGTGCTCTCTCAGGGTCTGCAAAATAATTCTCAAATGCTCCTCATGTTCTTCATCACTCCTTGAGTAAATTAGGATATCAACGATAAAGACTATGACGAATCTATCCAAGAATTCCTTAAACACCCAATGCATCAGGTCCATAAATGCGACTGGAGCATTGGTCAATCCAAAAGGCAACACAGTGAATTCATAATGACCATACCTTGTCCTAAAAGTGGTCTTAGGTATGTCTTCCTTCTTGATTCTCAACTGGTGATACCCGGTTCTCAGGTCAACCTTAGAGAATACCACAGCTCCTTGCAATTGGTCAAATAAATCATCAATCCTCAGCAGAGGGTACTTATTCTTCACCATCACTTGGTTCAACTGTCTATAGTTGATGCATAGATGTAATGACCCATCCTTTTTCCTTACAAACAACACTGGCGCTCCCCACGGTGAAGCACTCGGTTGGATAAATCCCTTATCCAGTAACTCTTGCATCTACACCTTTAACTCCTTCAGTTCTGACAAGGACATTCTATAGGGTGCCTTCAAGATCGACTCCGTTTCGGAAGCTAACTCAATCATGAACTCTATTTCTCGCTCGAGTGATAATTATGGTAACTCCTGGGGAAAAACGTCAGGAAACTCGCGCACTACAGGAATACTTTCTAGTATAGGCTCCTCGATAGTCATATCCATAACTGCAACTAAGTACGCCTGACATCCTTCAGTCATCAATTTCGTCACTTCAAGAGACGAGACTAAAGGAATCGAGGCTCCTCCTCGACTTTTCACAAATTCAAAGCTAGGGCGGCTTTCTGGGTAGAAATGAATTATTCTACTACTGCAATCCACTACTGTCCCCTGTTTACCCAACCAGTCCATTCTTATGATCACATCGAAATCATTCATGGGCAACACAGCTAAATCAATACACTCCTTACTACCATCAATTACGATCCTATAGTCAGCACAGCCCAACGAAACTAGCACATTATCTTTCAACGAGGTGGCAACATGCAGAATCACACTCAATGGTTTTAACTTCATATCAACCAAATCAGCAAACCGAGCAAACATAAATGAGTGTGTTGTGCCAGGATCAAACAAAGCATATGCAGCTTGGTCACACAAATAAATCGTACTTGTGACCATGCCTAGTGTTTCTTTTGCCTCCCTACGAGCTACTGCATAAACTCTCCCCGGAGCTGGGGGTCGATTCTGATCAATTTGAGGAGTGACAGCTGACGATCCAGCCTGTGGTCGCTGCCCTTGAGGTCGATTCGTTAGAGCTTGATTCGGGCAAGTCCTCATCTGGTGGCCCATCTGACCACACTTAAAGCATGCTCTAGTTCTTGCTGGACATGGTCCATTACCATGCCTTCTGCCACAGAGGCGACAGTTCCAATCCATACGGTTCGACGGCTTCACAATGTTTTTCCTTATCGGAAGGACAAAAAGCCGATTGCCAGTCACTAGCCTCTTACCCATCTGGCGATTGTCTATGAATGAATTAAACCGCGATCTAGATATGGCATTTCTCTCCTTCATATCCCTCTCAATCATTTGCCTCCATTCATAGATTTCCTTGTAGGTCTTCAAATTCAGGGCTATCATCTGGTTGCGAAGCTCAGGTCTCAGTCCATCCCTAAATCTTCGCGCCTTCTCCAGGGGATCCTCCACTGATCGAGGTGCGTACCTTGATAGCCTAGAGAATTTCGCTTCATACTGATCCGGTCAAGTGATTCTGATGCAGCTGTAAGAACTCAACTTGCTTTCTTTCCCGGGCTATTTTCGAGAAATACTTGTCATTGAATGTCGTAGTAAAGGCATTCCAAGCCATGGCCGTTCCTTCTAGTTAATACTCCGCCAGTAGCACCTTTTCCTCTTCTACATACCTCAGCACCCCAAAAGCCTTTTCCAGCTTCTCGATCCATCTCGGTGCTAGTTCGGGATCTCTAGTCCCATCAAACTGGGTCAGCTTTAACTTGATAAACTGCTTGACCAGTTGGCCCATCTGTTTGGCCACAACAATTTCTTCCTAGGCATTCACTACCTCGTTGCCCTAGTCATGGTCGCCATTGTTTCCATTGCCCCCATTGTTGCCGTTGTTGGCATTGACGACAGCTATTGCGGCTCCTATCGCTTGGGCTACGACAGCATCCCTATCCTAGATTTGCCTGTCGATGAGGTCGCCAATTCTTTCGAGCGCCCTCAATACCCCATCCATCCTCAGGTCCTCTACTACAAGCGGCCTCGAGCTAGAGGCTCCGTTCATGGGCCTTCTAGGTCTCCTAGACGGATTACTCATTCTTATACGCTTCTACTGAGCCTTATCGACCACAATTTCATCAAGGAGTTTGTAACTCATTCATTCAACCAAGTCCAAAGCTACCAAACTATGTCTTAATAGAAACAATTACAATACAACAACCTTCCACACAACAAATTCCATAGACTCTTCAATACGTAGTTCATGAATATTCGTCAATTCCGTTCACTCCAATGGTTCACCAAAAACAAGCCATGCCCATTCACTTAACATGCCAAAACCCAGAAATGACTTTCAACACTAAGCAAGGAACTTCATTCTCTTATATCACCACAATCCTGCCAAGGCCAAATGCCAATCATATGCGCCAAGTCATATACCATGCATCTAGTGCCTTATCCTAACCAGTTTCCTAAGGTCTCGCTACTCATTCTTGTCCCAACTTAATCCTCCTTATTAATTCAATCCTCAACCAACTTTGGATCAAGCTGACCTTGCTCTGATACCAAGCAAGTGGGGATGTCACGCCCCGCGTCCTGGGCGCGAGCTCGCGACTCCCTGCAAGCACAAATTCTCTCTCGATATCTCAAGATTCACATATAGGTCGAGAGATATATCATGTAGAAAGCACGCGGAAGCAATGATAAAAAAAAACTCCTTCGTACAAATACGAAATGAGACTTGGGTAACGAGAATACTAATAAAGACATAAGTTCGCAAATATTCATACAAGAGCACGGCATACTAAACTTGCTGGTCAATAGGGGTGACGAGGCTAGTTCAAAAGACGATCATATTTGCTCTCAAAAAGGGACAGGCATTGTGGTCACCATAAAAATATCAGACTAGGAACAAAAACTCCTAATCGAGCTACTAGAGTCGTCACTCTCCTCCTCAGCCTCCTTAGTGGGCTCGTACTCCAAGAAGGTCTTCGAGCAAACCTCCATGGTGTCCTCCATCTTCTCGTCAGATGACGGCTCCACCTAGTCATCTTCGGTGGGCTCGATCACTATAACCTCATCGGTGTCTTCCAGGGTCGAAGTCCTCTCAAGACCATTCCTCGAGCTAGCGACTGACCCCTTGGCCTCCACTAAATCCCGAGTGGGATGGCACCAATTGGGTATCACCCCAAGAGGTACCTCAGTGGGCTTTAGTGACCCTGTAGAAATATCCCTTATCTTCCTAAACCATGCCTCATACCTATGAGGCTTCCAGATACTACCACCCTCATTTACCTAGATGACTGTACACTTCCTAACAAAAAATGGTCCCCTATCCATGAGGGAACTCCTCAAAATGTACTGACATCTCCTTTGGGTCACCAAACCTGATTGGCCACATCCTCAAGGCCTGGGATCTGAAAAATGGGGTCCCACAACGAGGTGAGACATACATCTTAGTAAGGTGGGTCCTAACCCTAGGTTAGGCTGACCGTCTACTCAGGCAATTACAATCACAAACAATTATACAAAACCGAATGAAGCATTCAACTATCACGAAATAACGCACGGATGTCAAGTACGTAATCAAGGCATCTTATTACATCATTAAGCTCAAGTACACATTATCAAGCCAGATTACACCTTCCTCCCTTTCCTACCTCTTCACTTTCATGCTCGCGTTTAAAAAGTCTCAGGCTCGGTCCGCGTAAACGCATCAAATCGTCTCATTGACAAATCCGCGTAAACGCATCAGGTTTTCAATCTCATTCCAGGCCTGTGTCGACACATCTCAACTCTGTCCCGCGTTTCAACGTATCAAGACTATGGCCTTCTCAATCCCGCGTCTCGTACGCCTCAGGGTGCCATTCATTTCAAACCCCGCACCTCAGCACCTCAGGGTATCCATTCACACGACCCCGTGTCTCAACGCATTAGGGTGTCACAACTTCTCAGACATGCCACAAGTTCATTTCATTTCCTAGCACACGTTCGAATGCAAACTCATGCGACGAACGACACATCCACGGCATGCGAGACAATTAAATTTGACATACCAACGTGACAATCAATTCATAGCACAAGCATTGTCAAACCTTCAAGTCTTCTATATGTTTCTAGGACATACATTGGACAACCACATTATGATTTCCAAGAACCGATCAATTCGCACACAAATCGCCCAATCGAGTCCAATCCTCCTATCAAAGGTTTAGAATCCCCTTACCTCAAGCTTAATTCAATACAAGTCTTCTTCCAAGCACCTCAAGAGTTCAATTCTAATGATCCAAGATCGAGTCCGTCGCGCAACTTAAGGAAATTCATCTAATCATCAATTTTTCTTCCTCAAATCGTCACCCCACTAAACATACACCTCATGGACCTATCAATTAACATCCTCACACTTCTCAACAATAAATTTGGAGCTCAATTTCAACACCAACAGCCTCCCACAGAATCGGTATGCATATAACCGAAACAGGGCATTTTCGGTTCTTTGTATACCCCAACTATTCAGCCCTTAAACCAACTTAAATCTTTAATTTAATCGCTAATATACTTGCTAACATGTAGTTCTAAGGGTTGGGAGGCTCACTGAAAACTTGAAGCCAAGGCGACGCCAAAAAATCCTTGAACGGAGCCGGTTTCTCCGGGTCTTCAATCGGTCAGTTCTGGCCCTTCAAACACAAGACTCATTTAGGGTCAAAACTCCATCAAATTCCTTCAAATTTTTTACCACAGCTCAGTCTACAAGACCCCTAGATGTCCACAAATTTTGGTCAAAAAATTCAAAGGTTTTGGGGTTCTACGAAGCCTAAATCGTGGCTTACCTCCAATTGCGACGGTCTCCGTCGACTCTCAAGAGATTGGCCGGCTGGAGCTCCTCACTGAGTCAAATGCAGTGATTTCACTTGGAGAACGTCGGTAAGAGGATGAGAAAGTAGCAAGTAGTCGGCTCGGTAGCTGGGAGTCGCCGGAAGTGGCGTTTGACGGCGGCGAACGGCAGCGGCAGAACTTGTCTTTTGGAGCTCCTTGGCAAAGAAGAAAGGAAGAAAAAGAAAACCGGCAAATGGAGGGGTCTTCGGCTAAGGAGAGAGGGAATGAGAGGTTTATAGTTCAATTTCAAGAGTCAACTAGTTGAATGGTACGTTAAAAGGTGGCTCTATCACATCATAGCTTAATCCTTTGATACTTGTCCATTGTGTCAATCAATTGCTCATCCAATGGTTCTCATTTTCTTCAATTTTCGATAGCCTTGCGGGTGGTTAATGACCAAAATACCCTCATCCAATTATATAGGTAAGGTTAGGGCTTGAGGGGCAAAATGGTAACTTTACCCCCGACATCCAGAACGTCGTTTTCCTAATTCCAATTTTCTTTGATAAGGCGACTGTCAATCCAATTGTAATGTTGAAATTCTTGATTCTCCATTTTCTAATTTCGAGACTCGTTTCTGAATCATTTCTCTATCCAATGCGTTCCAGCCTATCCCGAACTGACGGGCGGCTTTTGCAAACGTTACGCGTATCGACCCTGTGATTCATATCACAATTAGGGCTCGTCAATTCATGGCAACTTTGGTTGTCATGTAATTGCGAGGGTCTATCACTAGTTCCGATGGTCTCCATCGTCACTGTTCGATTTAGGAAAATTTTGCAAATTATATATTGGTTAAGCGGCATCACCCGCCCTCCAATCATATAACGCTAGCAACGCATTCCTTAAACGTTCTTAGATCGCCCTTTTATGGCTCTAAATGTACCCTCACAATCCTTATGGTCAAAGTGCTATTTCCTATTCGAATTCCCTAGGTCCACGTACCTTGTCTTCCGTTAGTCTTTCTCTTTTGGTCAGTTGACTCGAGATTGATTAGATCCGAGCGAGATACTACTGAAATACATCGTTAGATACATTTCTCATTAATGAGTCTTGAAATGACAGGAAAAATCAAAATTTCACAAAAGGCATGAGACCCACACCTTCCATATGCTGAAAGGTGAATGCACGATCACACCGCAGGATATTACGGTGATCACAGGGCTTTCTATCACGCCCCGAACTCGGCGAGCACGCGAACATCCCTATCCATGCCGTTTATTTAAGAATGCTCCAGGATCCAACGACCCATAGCTTACAACTCCTTTAATCAAAGCATGCAGAAGCGATGTCATCCTCCAATCATATAAATACGACAACATACCGATGACTTAGGACATAAACAACAAAGTCTCATTAACCACTTTTACCACAGGTTCAATTCGTATTCCACCAATCAATAGTACAAACCCGAACATCATCAAAAGACAAATCCATTCTAGTGCAATTGATCAACTATCTCTTCAAGTGCCAGTCCTTGGCATGCTCGTGCTTCCTTCGCTTGGAAGCTAAAAAATGTAAGCCCCCACTGGGTGAGATATAAATCTCAATAAGGTGGGTCCTAACTCTATGTTAGGCCTACTGTCCACTCAGGCAGTCATATATCCATTAAAATTAGGCTCTGGCTCACACAGGCATATAGGGCACCAGTCAATAAACTCAACATATGGATGACAGGCAAACATCGATGACCTCAAGTCACACTCAAGTAATCATACCCATGCACTCTCAGTCTACCACATCTCATATTCACTGACCTCATCCTGTCTAAAACTCTAGCTCGCGATCTTGTCGCCTCAAGCATGGCAACCCGCGTAAACGCATCAAGTTCCGATAAATCTCCTGGCCAATAACATTATCCTAACCTCTGCCTGCCTCATTCTCTAGTCCGCGAACTAGTCGCCTCAGGCTCGGCCCTCGTAAAGGCATCAGACCATCATCGGTGACCTGCGTAAATGTATCAGGTCCCGATTCATCTCCAGGCAAGGCTTATGAGCTCATACTCAACCACGCAAACTTGTCGCATCAGGGGATATATATCCTCCCCCATATCTCATAGCTTCAGGGCCTCTTCGTCCCGCGATTAGATCGCATCAGGACCTTGGCCAGCTCAACCCTGGGAACTCATCGCATCAAGGCGCTATACAAACTCGTCACATCAAGACCCGTGTCTTACACGCCTTAGGGTCTTGCCATGTCGTACTCATGCCACAAACCTAACTTATGCCTTGGTTATCATTTAATCTCACACTCATTAGCAAGTGCGCATTCAAATGCGTTTCATAATTCTAGTGGCATGCAATTCAATTCAAATGATATGCAAGCATGGAAAATAACCTAGGCACACAATATTACTCACAATCAATCTAATATCATCTTAGTATATTGTTAAGCTACCCACTTGAATAAATTCTCATAATCGGCCCAATCGGCCCTCGACTTACCTAGTCGAGTCCAATCATCTTAACATAGGGTTAGGAATTCCCTTACCTTTGATTTGCCAACACAATTTACTCCTCTTGGGCCTCCAAAGTTTCGGCCCCCAATGGTCCAAGACCAAACTCAATGAGTCAAATCCAACCAATTACATCAATTTTCAATCCAATTCAACCATCCATGACTCCTAACCCCCCATAACATAATCCTCAACATCTTAACATGCTTTAAACATCAATTTGAGACTTATAAACCATCCATCATCAGCCCAACAGAACCGGTCTTGCACAGAACCAACTAGTTCACTTCAGTTCTATACAAACCGAGCTTATCCAACCTTCAATCCACTCCTAAATCCTCCATTTAATCATCAATCTATCTCTTAACATTATTATCTAAGGGTCCAAGAGGCTCATTGTGAGTTTTAGGCCGATATTCGCCGGAAAACCATCCACAGTCGCCAGTTCCTCCAAGCACAGAATCTGGTAGTTTTCTGGGCAAGATTAACAAGGCCGATTTGTGATAAAAACTTATTCAAATCCATCTCAAATTTTTACTACAGAACCATCTACATGTCTACTAGGTCTCCACGAAATTTGAGCTCAAAACTCCAAGATTTCGACCACTAAAAAGGTCTGAAATCGGACCTACCTCATATTGAGTCAGTTTCCATCGACTCTCGAGAGAATCCTTGCTTCGGACTCCTCGGTGCTCCAAATACCCCGATTCTTATTGGAGAATTTTGGCAAGACATAGATATTTGTCGCTGTGGTTGGTAGGAAGTCAAAAAGTGGCCGGATGTGGCTGTGGTAGCTGATGAAGTGGAGCCCAGAATCTGGTCGCCGGGCATCAGGTTGGAGGAAGAAGATGATGAAGCTGCCGGTTGTTCTTGGGGAGCTTTGGCCGAAAATGAGTGAGGAGAGAGAGAGAAAATGGTTATATTCAAGTTTGATCAAGGAGAGATGAATGGTAGGTGGGTGAATAGTGTGATATGACCATAGCTCTTGGATTTTTGACACTTGGCATTTGCTCTAACCAAGGAGATCCAATGGCCATCTCCTTGTCCTTGTGTTCGGCAGCCTAGGGGGTATCAATTGCCCATTTTTCCTTTCTTCAATTATAATTACAAAGTTCTAAGCTTGAGGGGCAAAATAGTCATTTTAGCACCGACGTTCGGAATATCATTTTTCTGGTTCCGGAAACCTTCGATAAGGCGATGACCAATCCAAATGACGTTGGAATTCTTGATTTTCCATTTCAAATCTTTGAAGGGTCATTTCTGATAGTTTTCTCTATCAGACGCGATTCCAGCCTATCTCAAACTGACGGGGGGCTTTTGCAAACATTACGCGTATCGACCCCGTGATTCATATCACGTTTAGGGCTCGTCAATTTGTGGCAGCTTTGGTTGTCATGTAATTGTGAGGGTCTAACACTAGCTCCTAAAGTCTCGATCTTCACCGTCCGATTTAGGAAAATTTTACAAATCATACGTTGGTTACGCGGCATCACCTGCCCTCCAATTGTATGACACTCGCAAGGCATCCCTTAATTGTTCTTGGATCAGACTATTTGTGGCTCTAAATATCCTCTTGGCAATGCTTATGGTCAAAGTGTCATTTCCTATGTGAGTCGCCTAGGTCCACGTATCTCATCTCGCGTTAGCCTTTCCCCTCTGGTCGGTCTACTCAAATTGATCAGGTTTGAGCGGAATACGACTGAAATATATCTCCAGATACACACTTCTCATGAATGAGCCTGAAATCGGTTGAAAATCAGAATGTCACAGCTCTTCCCCCTTAAAGAAATTTTGTCCTCGAAATTCACAACCTTCTACTCCATCCAATCCCTCGGGGGTATAGGCGTCTCGTCGCATTCTCACTTTTCCGGATAATCTTTTCCATGGCTTGACGATCTTGTTCGTCCTTACCAACTCAAGGCCATCCTTCTCTAGGACTTGCCTCCTCCAGTCCTCAATCTAATGGGCTTCTCTCCATTCGCTTTTGGTATTCATATCATTGACCAGCAGCTCTTCCTCGAGCGTTCATCTTATCTTTTACATTTGTCCATAACCATTATCATTAAGCCCTCGCTAAAATGCGCCATTTAATATCAATACCATTCAGCGTATTACTCCTTTAGAGCTTCCTTTCACGCCCACAGAGATTTCAAGGCTTTATCAATTTGCCCTCCATTAATCAAATCGAGTTATGGCCCTCTCGACTCCTTAAACAGTTACATGGCTACTTCCATAGCAATCTATTCTCCACTCTATCCGACAATTCCCTTGGATCAAAGTGATCCTTCAACTTTCGTGTCATGTCGCGCCCCGAACCCGACAAACACGCGAACATCCCTGTCCATGCCGTTCATTTAATAATACTCCAAGATCCAATGGCCAATTCCTTATAACTCCTTTCAAGAATGCATGCAGAAGCGATGCCATCCCCCGTCATATAAATACATCAACATACAGATGACTTAGGACATAAACAACAAAATCTCATTAATTCATTCTCGAGGATTCAATTCTATAATCCACCAATCAGGAGTATAATTCTAATACCACATAAAGAAAACAACTAAATCCAAAGTACAATTGGTCCACTTTCTCTTCAAATGTCAATCCTTGGCAAGCTCGCGCTTCCTTCACTTGGAACCTAAAAAATGTAAGCCCTACGGGGGTGAGATATAAATCTCAGTAAGGTGGGTCCTAACCCTAGGTTAGGCCGATTGTCCACTCAAGCAGTCATCCAATCCTCGGTATTTTCAAAATCATAAACTCACAGGCAGATAGAACACCATTCAATGAAGCAACGACATATAGACGACAGGCATGCAAAAAAAAAAATGAGCTCATGGCACATTCAGATGATAATGCACTTGTATTCTCAGCCTGCCACTTCACCACATTCATCAACCTCTATCTGCCCCATTCTCTAGCTCGCGAACTAGTGGCCTCAGGCTCGGCCCACGTAAACACATCAGACCGTCAACGGTGACTCGCATAAACGCATCAGGTCCCGGTTCAATTCCAGGCAAGGTATTTGAGCTCATACTCTGTCCCGCGACTAGATCACATCAAGACTGTGGCTATCTCAGCCTTGTGACTTCATCTCATTAGGGCGCCATCTAATCATTCTTCACACTACGACCTCGTCGCATCAAGGTCTCAACCTTCCGCCCTGCGTCTCACACGCCTCAATGCCATGCCATGTCATGCTCATGCCACATCATACTATATGCTTGATTATCAAATCAATTTCACACTCCTTAGCAAGCGCGCATACAAATGCGTTTCACAATTTTCGTGGCATGCAAGTCAATTCAAATGATATACGAGCATGGCAAATAACTCATGCACACAATATCACTCACAATCAATCCTATATCGTCTTAGCATATCACTAAGCTACCCACTTGAATAATTTCTTATAAATTGTTCCTATCGGCCCTCGACTTACCCAATCGAGTCCAATCGTCTTAACAAAGGGTTAGGAATTCCCTTACCTTGGTTGCAACATCACAATTTCCTCCTCTTGAGCCTCTAAAGTTTCGGCCCCTAATGTCCCATACCGAAATCAATGCGCAACCTAGCATATTCAACCAATTTCATCAATTTCCATACTCAATTCCTCAATTTATCACTCCCAATTGCCCATAACACAATGCTCAACATCTCATTACATCATAAACACCAATTTGGAACTCAAAATTACCCATCTCAGCCTCCAACAGATTCGATTTTGCACAGAACCAACCGGTTCATTTCGGTTCTGTGCAAACAATGTACTTTCAGCCTTCAATCGACTCCTAAATCCTTTATTTAACTATCAATCTATTTCTTAACATGTCTATTTAGGAATTTGGGAGGCTTACTGAATATTTGAGGTCAATTGGTCGCCGGAAACCCAACGAACGCCGCCGGTTCGCCCAAGGTCAGAATCTGGCAGTTTCTGAGCAAGATTAACAAGATCGGTTCGTGGTCAAAACTTAATCAAATCCATCTCAACTTTTTACCATAGAACCATATACATCTCTACTGAGTCTCCACAAACTTTAAGCTCAAGACTCCAAAAATTCAACCATCAAAGGGACCAAGAAGAGAACCTATCTCTGGTCGGTTCCTATTCTGTTGGCCTGTGGGAGAATGCTTGGCCTGAATTCTACAGTGCTCCAAATGCTCCGACTCTTGTTGGAGAATGTCGGCAAGACATGGAACTTTGTTGTGGTGGTCGACCGGCAACAGATGGTAGCTGAAATTGTCCCTCGTGGGCACTAAACAGAGGCTCCAGAAATGATTGTCGGTTCCTCCAAGTCATTTTCTGGGCGGAATGTACAAGGTCGGTTTATGGTCAAAAACTTATCAAATTAAGCCTAACTTTTTAACACAAATTCCTACACGTCTCAGCTTGATCTTAACAAAATTTGGGCCAAATTTTCCAACATTTCGACCACCAAAAGGACTAAGAACTGGACCTACCTCATATTGGAGCAGTTTCCGTCGACTCTTGGGAGAATCCTTGCTCCGGTCTCCTCGATACTCCAAATGCTCCAATTCCACTTCTAGGAGGTCGGCAGGACATAGATCTTTGTTGGTGTGGCTAGCCAAAAGTCAAAAAGTGGCCGAAGGTGGCCATGGTGGCTGGTGAATAGTGACCCAGATTTTGGTCGCCAGGCAGTAGAAGGAAGGAGGAAGAAGAAGAGGATTTTCGGTGGTTGGGGAAGATGGTCTGGCTGAATGAGGTTTTTTGGAGAGAGAGAGAGAGAAAAGAAAATTGGTTATATTCAATAAGTGTGGTCAAATGAGTTGATTGGTAGGTGGATGGAAAGGTGAGGTGACTATCCTTGGTTGGATCTTTGACACTTGGCATTACTAGTTTCCATGAAGATCCAATGGCCACTGTCTCTTCCTTGTGTTCGGCAGCCATAAGGGGTGTGATGCCCATTTTGCCCTTCTTCAATTATAATAACAAAGTTCTAAGCTTGAGGGGTAAAACGATCATTTTACCCCCGACGTTCCGAACATCATTTTTCTCATTCCGGAAACCTTCGATAGGGCGACAGCTAATCCAAATAATGTTGAAATTCTTGATTTTCCATTTCAAATCTTTCAAGGCTTATTTCTGATAGTTTTCTCTATCAGACGTGGTTCCAACCTATCCCGAACCGACAGGCGGCTTTCGTAAACATTATGCGTATCGACCCTATGATTCATATCACGTTTAGGGCTCGTCAATTTGTGGCGGCTTTGGTTGTCATGTAATCATGAGGGTCTATCACTAGCTCCTAAGGTCTCGATCTTCACCGTCCGATTTAGGAAAATTTTGCAAATCATACGTTAGTTAAGCGGCATCGCCCGCGCTCCAATACTCGCAAGGCATCCCTTAATCGTTCTTGGATCGTCCTTTTTGTGGCTCTAAATATCCACTCGACAATCCTTATGGTCAAAGCGTCATTTCCTATCCGAGTTCCTTAGGTCCACGTACCTCGTCTCGCGTTAGCCTTTCCCCTTTGGTCAGTCTACTCGAATTGATCAGGTTCGAGCGGAATACGACTAAAATACATCTCCAGATACATACTTCTCATTACTGAGCCTGAAATCGACTGAAAATCAGATTGTCACATGTCATATCCTTCCCTCTTATTGACATGTCTAATGCTCGACCACAAGATAAACAAACCTCAACATTCAATATCATGCCTCTTTCCTTATCAGCATACCTAATGCTTGACTTCGTGTTAGACTAATCCCACTTTTAGTCCATTCATTGATAGCATTGATGCGAGTCTGGCGCATCTTTGTGCCATCCCAAAGGGCTCCATAATTCTCCCTTTAAATCTCGATGAGACCCCTTCCCTAAGTTCCCTTCAATACTGGACTCGTACTTCCGTTCATAGGTCTCAAAGGTTCCATCCATTTCTATAATGCGTTCGATCGTAGTAACACCTCAATTTCCTTTCGGCTCTCAGGCTAGATATTTCTAATAGCCATCACGCTAGTCCATAGCGAACTTCCCATTTAGGATTTGAATTTCTTTTTTCTTAAGGGAAGATCTATCCCTTCATCGCCAATTAAACCATGCTCAATTCCCAACTGTAGACATTCGCTAAACGATTCACCATTCCTTATCTATATGAATATTGCTATATCACACTTGGGTGATCTCTTCGTTCTACCCGCCTTGCATTCAAGTCCCTTTAGACGGCCCATGCTCTCAATCCCTTATGGTTCACATAACTTCAGGATCCTTCCTTGCACAAGCAACGGTCCTATATCTGCAAGCAATTTCATTCTTCGGCGTTGCCTCTCATTCAAATCCCCTCAGGAAACTGTTACCTTATACTCTTGTGGTAGGTGTAGCCTTACAATGTTCTTTTACTCAAACAACACTTCCCAACTCTATCACAAGGACATTCACAACCAATTCCAATCATGCTCTAAGCATGCCAATTCATATGGCATTGTCTTTATAACGTACCAACCATATCCATTTCACATCGTCTTATCATGTCTCGAGTTTAATTGTGCGTCATGTCACTACGACCTTCACAAGCTTTTCAATTTCCAACTTGACTCGCCATAAACTACACAGTCATCGGCTCAATTTGAGTCCTTGTAAACTCCTTTCACGTTCATCCACCCACTCGCGTTACATCTAGCCCTTAATCCATTTTATCAATGGAACAACTCTTGTGGGAAATCTTTCAACGGCTCGTCTATTGCAATTCATCAATCTCAAGAAGCTTGCACTTTCCGAAATTCACATCGACCCTTGTCGATTCATCACTTATTCCTATTTTCAAAGGATTTATCACTTATTCCAATGCATGAATCTCACTTCATCAGGTTCACAACCTACGCTCTTCACATTTTGTGGGCAATAGACATTTTCTCAGAGCCCATATGTCACTCTCATAACCGTCCATGTTCCTCATGGCTCCTTGCATGACTTCAACCATCGTCTTTCAAGACGGTAATGACCAACTCAATCATTCCTTAGGTACTTAATTCAATTGATATCAACTTCTTTCTACTATTCCTCACACTTTTCACTTGAGAGCTCAGACCTTGGCTCTCTGTCGTCATAGGTTTCCTCTAGGACCACACGCCATTTCGTTTATCCTCGTCACTCTTCTCCTCGAGAAACATCAGTGCTTTAGCCTCTGAGTTCCATACTCGCTAAGGTAACCTTATTCAATTCTGTTTGTTCCACTGCACGTCGATATTGTCCTGGAATTCGATATTGTCTTCAAGGTTGTCTCTACGATTTCACTTCTAGGAGTTGCTCAAGTTCTACGTCTTCTTTTTCGGTATAGATGCCCCTTTATCATACTAAAACAATGTAGAGCTTTTCTTCCTTTTACAAAAGGCTTTCTTACTCTAAGGAAGAAACTACACAATTCCGTGGCATCTCCTCGCTTCCAATTCACCTTGTCCTTCCATTCCATAGGACGGCAACCTTGGAGTCTGTGCCAATGGCGAAACCTTTACTCCAAGATTCACATGCCACCATGCTTTCACATTCTCTTTTCCACAACTCAGTCACCTCCAGTGACCATATATGTTCGTCCTTGAGTCTTTACCAATTCACTTGTCGAATGGTCAATTCGATTTTCTCAAATCACTTTGCGGGTATTCGCTAAGCGCTCTTTTCGCTTACTAAATCATTCACTGGAATCATAACCAGTCAGGGCTATCAAGTTCGTTCACTTTTCTCTTTGCCAGTGACCATTTCATGGTCCAATCGCACTTTAAGATCACTGCCCTATTCCTTGGGCAATACGACTCATGAATGCATTTCTCGCGATTTCAATCCAATCAACAGATCCCAGGAAATCATTAACTTCAGGCAATCTAGCATGTCGATTCTTCCTCGATCCTAATCATAACAGGAAAGACTTGCTGCTCACTTCCACCATGTGTCTTACACCCAGGTAATCAGCCATTTTCCATAGGCACACTCCATATTCATAATGAATATCTCTTCGCTCGTAATCCATGAGCAAGAGCTCTCTTATTCATAAGTCTTTTGATCATCCTCCTCTCTTGCTAAGTCTTATCACCATTCCTCAAAATCAGGAATAACATCCAGTTATAAGGTCCTCAAGTTCCAATACGCTCATGGACTTACTCATCTTATTCAAGGGTCCTTGACTACCCTTACCATATGTCTAAGCGACCTTAAGAACTCTGTCTCACATTGGCCAATCAACCTATAATCCTTGCAACAATATTAGGATCTAAGCAATCCTTGCCCTCAATCAACCCTAGAATGATACTTTCCATCGATCAACTCAACAGAAGTTGTCTAGGCAGAATCTGGTGCCTCCAAGGAAATCCTTCCTCTAGTGACCTTCCATCAATCCTCAATAGTCTCTTAGGGCTAGTACTGCCAGGGTCACTTTCCTTCTTTAGTGCACCCAAAATCTCTGAGGTTTTCCCACAAAATCCTCAATCCAGAGGGAGACAATTTCGAACCTCATCCCTCGGTCTGGGTCAATCAATTTCGACCCTATACATAATCTTACAGGCTTTTCCAAGCTCTCGTGATCCTACCCACACATTCAATCTCGAAAAGACTTACTCAGAGTCCTTTTTCTCGTGACTTTCGTCACTTAACTCATCAGCACAAGCATTTATCACCACAGTGATTTAGAGAATCATGGCAGCTCCTCTCCGAGCTCGCTCAATCCACAATTCTCTCATTTCCATTTAAAGTCCTCACGACCCATTCGGCTCTTGGGTCTCGTACGATCAATCGATCGAGCCATATTCTCTTTTAGTACTCGCACTCAAATTGCCCATATTTACTCAATTCTCATAACTCATATCAATTCTCGGATCTTCTATACCACGTATCCTCGAGCGCAACGCTCTTCTATGACCACACCTTGGTCGTTCTACCTCATTAAGTTCTCATGATCCATCTTAATCCTTCGATCTTTTCGTATCTCACATACGCAAGCCAAGCGCGACTCTAACGACCATATCTTGGTCCTTTAGCCTTATCAAGTTCTCATATCACTGGAACCACTATGATTCCCTCCAAGAATCAGAAGCTTAAGTCATCTACTTAAGTCTGGTAGTCTCAGATTGTTCACCTCATCATTCATCATTATCATCCATCAGTGGTTCCTAAACAACTAACATAGGAAATTCTCAACCAATTGCCAAATATCCAAGGATCTCAAATCATCCTTGATCTGAAATCATTCTTCACGCCAACCTCAATGAGGCAACTCCTCAACTAACGACCATTACTAGGTCAGCCTCAACTAGGCAATAGTCAATCAATCACTCAAGATAGCGATTCAAAAGCTCATATTCTAGGCCTAAAGGCATTCGCCTCTCTAGCATAGTCACAACAGACTATCTCATCTCAACACGCCTCGATTCCAAGGTTACAAACCCATACGTCATCTAACTCCTCAGCCATATCTTGGCCAAGCCAATCACATGAGGTTAATCATCAAACATGCTTAACATGCCCATCACAACCATCACTTTTCTTTTTCCAAGGGCGTTCACCGCCAAGCACAAAGCTTTTAAACATGCCTCTCATAGGCATCATTACACAGGTCATGCCACTTTCAATCATCCTCGATGAGAATTAATCCCGTGCCATACATCCTTTATCCACTATTTGACTCAACCTGATACCTAGGCTTCCCCTTTCAAGTTATGACTTGGGTCATTCCTACCTCATGCCATCTTAGAGCCTGCCAGGAGCCGCTCCTTGTCCGAACCTCATCAGACCTGGGCGTTGCTGGTTGTCCCAAGCCATACATCTATGGAGAAAGCCCCTTTCCATATGCCCCATACCATGTTTCATCACAGTTTATATGTATCCCATCAACTTGTCCCATACCAAGTGATGGTTTATTAAGTCCAACAATGATAAATCATTGCATGCACCCTCATCGACTTTCATTTCAAAGCCACCAACATAAGCACGGCATGGCCGTCCTCACCACTAGTCATAACAAAAGCGCTTCAGATCAATTCCTATCCATTCAAGAGTTCTAATTCTACCAATGACCATCACATCTCGTAGATCAATTGTCTATATTCCATTATCTATCTCAAGTCCAATCAACATTCAAATCAAATCCTCATGCATCCAATCACAATTGGTTTTCGATACAGGTATTCCTCGTATTCATCTCAACTCATGTCACCCAGGGCTGTCAATAGCAATCGATAGCTAAACCATCAAAATATCATGTAATTCGAGCCTAAATCCACTAATATCAGTCGTGTCACGCCCCGAACTCGGTGAGCACACGAACATCCCTGTCCATGCCATTCATTCGAGGAAGCTCCAAGATCCAACGGCCAATAACTTACAAGGATACGCATGCGAAAGCGATGCCTTCTTCAATTAAATAAATACAATTGTACCCGATGACATAGGACAGATACATCAAAAGCAACAACCAATACATGTAGGTTTAACTCTTAAACCGCCAGTCATATATACAATCCTAATATCACAAAAGACAAATATACTATAAACACAATTGTCCATTATCCCATTAAATGCCACTACATGGCAAACTCGTGCTCCCTCCGCCTGCAACCTGAAAAATGTAATCCCCTACTGGGGTGAGATATAAATCTCAGTAAGGTGGGTCCTAACCCTGGGTTAGGCTGGCCGTCCACTCAGGCAGTCCTTCGATCCTCTATCTTTTCGAACTCATAACTTACAGGCAGATAGGGCACCATTCAATGAAGCAATGACATATAAACGACAGGCATGCAAAAATGAACTCAAGTCACATTCAGATGATAATGCACTTGTATACACAGCCTGCCACTTCACCACATCCATCAACCTCTGTCTGCCTCATTCTCTAACCCGCGAACCAGTCGATTCAAGCTCGACCCGCGTAAACGCATCAGACCATCCTTGGTGATCCGCGTAAACGCATCAGGTCCCGATTTATTTTCAGACAGGGTTTATGAGCTCATACTCTGTCCCGCGATTAGATCGTATCAGGATTGTGGCTATCTCAGCCCTGCGACTTCGTCGCATCAGGGTGTCATCTAATCATTCCTCACCCCTCGACCTCGTCTCATCAGGGTCTCAACCTTTCGCCTCGCGTCTCACATGCCTCAGGGCCATGCCATTCTCATGCCACATCGAATCTAATGCTTTGATTTTCAATTCAATTGCACAATTAATGGCAAAGCGCATTCTAATGCATTTCACAAATTCCGTGTCATGCAAAGTAAGTCAAATAATACACAGGCATGGCAACCCAATCAGGTACGAACAAGTTCACACCTGTTCATCTTAGAATGTTTTAGGACATTTTAAAAGTTATCCCTTTTGAAAATCCCTTTCAAATCAAACCAATCAAGCCTCGACTTACCCAATTGAGTCCAATTTTTCTATCCTGAGGTTAGGAATTTCCTTACCTTTACTTGGCGGCACAATTCACTCCTCCATCAGCTCCTTAGGATTCGGCCAACTCAAGTCCAAGGCCAATTAGCCGCACACCCTAGCATTTCCAATCAATTAGTCAATTTTTAAGCCCAATTTCCTTAATTCATAAGCCATAAACCTTCAATGCATAACCCTTATCCTCTCATCATTCCTCAATCATCAATTTGGAGCTCAACTCATTCATCCCTAGGCCCTTCACAGATTCGGTTTGCACCAAACCGAACTGATCCTTCTTGGTTCGGTACAAACCGAACACATTCAAGCTTCCATAACTCCTAAATTCATCATTTAAATGCTATACCACCTCTTCACATGTCTATCTAGGGTTTTAGGAGGCTCACCAAAAATTTGAGCTTGATTGGTTGTCGGAAACCCTTTGAAGTTGCCGGATCCTTCCTTGGTCAGTAACCGGTAGATTCTGGGCAAGATATACATGGGTGGTTCATGGTCAAAAACTTATCAAATAAATCCTCAATTTTTACCAAAGATTCCTGCACATATCTACTGAGTCTCCACCAAATTTGATCTTTAAACTCCAAGAATTCGACCTTCAAATGGACTGAAGAACAGACCTACCTCAGGTTGGCTCTAGTTTTGTCGGCCTGTGGGAGAATGCTTGCCCCGAATTCTACAGAGCTCCAAATGACTTGATTCAAGTTGAAGGATGTCGGCAAGAGGTGGATCTATGCTGTAGGGGTCAGCTGGTGGTAGTTGGTGGCCGGAAGTATCCCTCGTGGGCACCGAACAGAGGCTCCAGAACCGAACGCTGGTTCCTCCAAGTTAGTTTCTGGGAGAAATGTACAAGGTCGGTTCGTGGTCGAAAACTCTTCAAATTCAGCCCAACTTTTTACCACAGATTTCTACACATCTCAGCTTGATCTCCACAAAATTTGAGCTATAGATTCCAACATTTCGACCACCAAAGGACTGAGAACCGGACCTACCTCAAATTGGAGCAGTTTCCGTCGACTCTTGGGAGAATCCTTGCTCCGGTCTCCTCGGTGCTCCAAATGCTCCGATTCTTATTGAAAAATGTTGGCAAGACATAGATCTTTGTTTGGGTGGCTGGTCGGTGTCCAGGGGTGGCCGTAGTGGTTGGCAAAGTGGAGCCCCAGAATCTATCGCCGGTGATAGAGCAGCAAGAGGAAGAAGAAGAAGTGGCTGTTGTTTCTCGAAGGAGGTGTTTGGCCAGAAAAATGCAGAGAGAGGGAGAGAGATGAGAGGATTGTTATCCCAAAAATTGTACACTTGAGTTGATTCGTAGGTGGGCATTTAGTGTGAGATGACTACCACTCTTGTATTCTTGACACTTGGCACTTGCTATTTCCCATGGGATCTATGCCTCCTTTTTGGTCTTGAATTTTCGGCCGCCAAGGGAGTCAATTGTCCATTTTTCCCTTCCTTCAATTGCAAGGGTAAAGTTCCAAAATTGAGGGGCAGAATGGTCATTTTACCCCCAACGTTCACAAAATCGTTTTTTCTCGTTCCGAAAATCTTCGATAGGGCAACGACCAATCCAAATAACGTTGGAATTCTTGATTTTCCATTTCAAATCTTTCAAGGCTCATTTCTGATAGTTTTCTCTATCAGACGTGGTTCCAGCCTATCCCGTATCGACCTCGCGATTCATACACGTTTAAAGTTCGTCAATTTGTGGTGACCTTGATTGTCATTTAATTGTGAGGGTCTATCACTAGCTCCTAAGGTCTCAATCTTCACCGTCCGATTTAGGAAAATTTTGCAAATCATATGTTGGTTAAGCGGCATCACCCGCGCTTCAATCGTATAACACTCGCAAGGCATCCCTTAATTGTTCTTGGATCGGCCTTTTTGTGGCTTTAAATATCCCCTCGACAGTCCTTATGGTCAAAGCGTCATTTCCTATCCGAGTTTCTCAAGTCCACGTGCCTCGTCTCGCGTTAACCTTTCCCTTCTGGTCGGTCTACTCGAATTGATCAGGTTCGAGCGGAATAAGACTGAAATACATCTCCGGATACACACTTTTTATTACTGAGCTTGAAATCGATTGGAAATCAGAATGTCACAACTCTTCCCCCCTCAAAGAAATTTCGTCCTCGAAATTCGCAATCCTTCCGATTCATCCAATCCTTCGGGGGTATAAGCGTCTCGTCATATCCTCACTTTTTCGGATACTCCTTTCCATGGCTTGACGATCTTGTTCGTTCTTTCCAACTCAAAACTATCCTTCTCTAGGACTTGTCTCATTTAGTCTTCAATTTGATTTGCTTTTCTCTATTCTCTTTTGATATTCCCTCCATTGGTTAAAAATCATCCTCGAGCGTTCACCTTATCTTTTTCATTTATCCATAACCATTATCACCAAGCCCTCGCGAGAATGCGCTCTTACTGTCGATACCATTTGGCGTATTACTCCTTTCGAGCTTCCTTTCACGCCAACAGAGACTTCAGGGCTTTATTATTTTGCCCTCCATTAATCAAATCAAATTATGGTCCTCTCGACTCCTCGAACATTTACATGGCTACTTCCATAGCAATCCATTCTCGACTTCATCCGGCAATTCCCTTGGATAAAAGTGATCCTTCAACTTTCATCGTCATGTACTTCCCTTTTTATCGACATGTCTAATGTTCGACCACAAGGTAGACAAACCTCAACTTTCAACCTTATTACCAATAAATGTATGTGCATCTTCGCACACCTTTGGTGCCACCCCAGGAAATGCCATAATTCTCATTTCGAATTTTAATGAGGTTATCTCCTTAAGTTTCCTTTCAATACTAGACTCGCACTCCCGTCCATGTCCTCCAGGGTTCCATCCATTCCTATAATTTGTCCATTATCGATATTCAATCGTGGTAACACCTCACTTTCCTTTTGGCCTTCAAACCAGGTGTTCCTAGTAGCCATCACATTAGTCCATTAACGAACTTCTAACTTGAGGGAAGATCTGTCCCTCCATTGCCCATTACTTAATGCTCAATTCCCAACTGTAGGCATCTGCTAAACAATTCACCCTTCTTTAGCAATATGAATATCGCTATAGTAACACTTGGGTGATCTCCTCGTTCCACATGCTTCGTTTTCAATTCCTTTTAGGCAATACCTACTCTCAATCTCTTTCAGTTCACATAACTTCAAGATCCTTCCTTGCACAAGCAACGTTCCTATATCCATAGGCAATTCTATACATCTGCATTGCCTCTTATTCGATTCCCTTCGGGAGACTGCTACCTCATACACTCGTGGCAGGGGTAGCCTTGCAACGTTCTTCCACTTAGACAACATCTCCCAACTTTATCTTGAGGATACTCACAACTACTCCAATCATGCTCTAAGCATGCCAATTCATATGACATTAACGTTACGACGTACAAACCATATCCGTTTCACATCGTCTTTTTATGCCTCGAGTTTCATTCCGTGTCATGTCACCACAACCTTCATAAGCTTTTCGATTTTCAACCGGAATCGTCATACATAGCATAGTCATCAGCTTAACTCGAGTTCTCGAAAGCTCTTTTCACATTCATTCACCCATTCGTGCCATGACTCGTCCTTAGTCCATTTCACCAATGGAATAGCTCTTGCAGGGAGTCTTTCCATGGTCCGTCTATTGCAGTTCATCAATCCCAAGAAACTTGTACCTTCCATAACTCATATCTACCCTTGTCGATTCATCCCTTATTCCAATCCTCAAAGGATTTTATCATTTGTTTCAATGTATGAACTTTACTTCATTAGGTCCACAACTTGCGCTCTTCACACTTAGCACACAATAGACATTTCTTCAGAGTCCATATGACACCCTCATATCTGTTCATGTTCTCATGGCTCCTTACATGGGTTCAACCATTGCCTCTCGAGACGGTAACGACTAATTCAACCATTTCCTTGGACACTTAGTTTGACTATCATCAACTTCTTTCTACTAAGTGTCAAACCTTCCCAACTATTCCTCACACTTTTCTCTTGAGCTCAGACCTTGGCTCTCTGTCGTCACAGGTCTCCTCTAGGACCGCACGACATTTCATTCATCCTTGTCACTCTTCTCCTTGAGAAGTATTTGTGTTAGCCTCTGAGTTTCATACTCACTAAGGCGACCTTATCCAATTCCGTTTGTTCCACTAAACGTCGACATCATCCTGGAATTCAATATTGTCTTCAAGACAGTCTCTCAGATCTCACTTCTAGGAATAATCTAAGTCTCGCGTCCTCTTTCTCAATATAGACGCTCATCCATCACACTAAGACAATTTAGAGCCTTTCTTCCTTTTACAATATTATCTCTTACCCTAAGGAAGAAACTACACAACTCCGTGGCATTTCCTCGCTTCCAATTCACCTTGTCTTTTCCATTCCATAGGACAACAACCTTGGAGTCTGCGCCAACGGCGATACCTTTACTCCAAAACTAATATGCCACCATGCTTTCACATTCTCTTTCCCATAACTCAGTCACCTCCAATGACAATACCTGTTCGTCCTTGGGTCTCCACCCATTCACTTGTCGAACGGTCAATTCGATTAACTCAAATCACTATACAAGTGTTCTTCAAGCGTTCCTTTCTCTTACTAATTCATCCACTAGAATCATAACCAGTCAGGACTATCAAGTCCGTTCACTTTCCTTTTCATCAATGATCAATTATGGTCCAATCGCCCTTTAAGGTCAATTTCCTATTCTTTAGGGAACAACAGCTCACGATTCCATTTCTCATGGTTTCAATTCAACCAACCGATCCTAGGAAATCACTAACTTCAGGCAATCTAACATGCCGAGTCTTCTTTAACCTCATTCACAATAGAAAAGACTTACTACTCACTTTCCACCATGTGCCTTCACCTAAGTAATCAACCATTTCCCATAGGCATGCGCCATATTCATAATGAATATCGCTTTGCTCGCAATCCATGAGCGGGAATTCGCTTATTCATAAGTCTTTCCATCATTCTCTTCCTTAGCTGAGTCTTGTCACCATTTCTCAAAATCAGGAATAACCATCAGCCATATGGTTCTCGAGTTCCAATCCACTCAGGGACTTACTCATCTTGTTCAAGGGTCCTTGACTACCCTTACCATAGTCTAAGCGACCTTGAGAACTTTGTCTCATACTGGCCGATCATCCTATAATCCTTACAACAGTATCAGGATTCAAACAATCCTTATTCTCAAGCAACCTCAGGATGATACTTTCATCAATCAACTCAGCAGAAGTTGTTTAGGTAGATCTCATGCCTCCGAGGAAATCCTTCTTCTAGTGATCTTTCAATAATCCTCAATTGGCTCTTAGGGCTAGTACTGCCAGGGTCACTTCCCTTCATTAGGGCACCCAAAATCTCTGAGGTTTTCTCAAAAAACCCTCAATCTAGAGGGAGATAATTTCGAATCTCATCCCTCTACTTGACTCAATCAACTTCAGCCTTATACATAATCTCACAAGCTTTTCCAAGCTCTCATGGTCCTTCCTACACATTCACCCTTTCTTGTGAATGAAATAACTCCGAATCACCTTTCTTGCGACTTATATTACTTCACTCATCAGCACGAGCATTTATGACCACAGTGATTTAGAGAATCATGGCAACTCCTCTCCGAGCTTGCTTAGTCAGCAATTTTTCCCATTTCCATTCAAAGTCCTGACGACCCATTCAGCTCTTGGGTCTCGTACGATCAACCGATCGAGCCATATCCTCTTTTAGAACTCGTTATTCAAATCGCCCATAGTTACTCAATTTCATGATCCATCTCAATTCTGGATCTTATCATATCACGTATCCTCGAGCCCAACGCTCTTCTACGACCACACCTTGGTCATTCAACCTCATTAAGTTTTCATGATCCATCTTAGTCATTAAATCTTCTCGTATCTCACATACGCAAGTCAAGTGCGACCCTAGCGACCATGCCTTGGTCCTTCAGTCTTATCAGGTTCTCCTGTCACTTGAACCACTATGATTCCCTCAAGGAATCCAAGACTCAAGTCATCTACTCAAGTCCATCAATCTCAGGCTGTTCATCTCAATATCTTTCACTATCAGCCAATCCTCTAGTGGTTCTTAAGCAATTCTCAAATAAATTGCCGATTATTCAAAGGTCCCGAATCATCATTGATCAGTAATCTTTCCTTAAGCCAACCTCAACGAGGCAACTTCTCAACTAATGGCCATTACTAGGCCAGCCTCAACTAGACAACTATCAAATAAGCACTCAAGACAGCGATTCACTAAGTCAAAAACTCATACTCTAGGCCTAAAGGCATCTACCTCTCTAGCATAGTCACAACAGACTATCTTATCTCAACAGGCCTCGGTTCTAAGGGTATAAACCCATACGTCATCTAACTGCTCAGTTATATCTTGGCCAAGCCAATCACATGAGGCTAATCATCAAACATGCCTAACAGGCCCATCATAACCATCACTTTTCTTTTTTCAAGGGCATTCACCGCCAAGCAAAAAACTTTTAAACATGCCTCTCATGGGCACCATTACACAAGTCATGCCACTTTCAATCATCATTGATGAGAATCAATCCCACGCCATACATCCCTCATCCACAATTGGACTCGACCTGATACTTAGGCTTCCCCTTTCAAGTTATGACTTGGATCAGTCCTGCCTCTACCATCTTAGAAGCCTGCCAAGAGCCGTTCCTTGTCCGAACCTCTCTGTCCCGGCGATCACTCCCCGCCCTCACCAGACTTGGCCAATGCAGGTTGTCCCAAGCCATACATCTACGGAGAAAGCCCCGTTCCACATGTCCCATATCATGTTTCATCACAGTTAATAGGTATCCCATCAACTCGTCCCATACCAAGCGACGGTTTATTAAGTCCAACAGCGATAAGTTCATGCATGCACCCTCATCAACTTGCATTTCAAAGTCACAAACTCAAGCACAGCATGACTGTCCTCACCACTTGTCATAACCAAAGCGCTTTTAGATCAATTCCTATCCATTCAAGAGTTCTAATTCCACCAATGATCATCACACCCCACAGATCAATTGCCTATATTCAACCCTATACCTCAAGTCCAGTCAACATTCAAATCAAATCCCTATACATTTGATCACCACTGATCTTCAATTCAAATACTCCTTGTATTCATCTCATCTCAAATCATTCAAGACTGATAATAACAATTGATAGCTAAACCATCAAAATATCATGCAATTCAAGCATGAATCCACTAATATCAGTCGTCTCTTTATAATTTGTACTCCTTAAGTTGGGTCATCGACAAATCAAGATCGCAACCACACACCTCAATTAACCGTTCATTCATAAGCAATTTTCTATTATCCTCAAGCATAATTACTACCTCAAAATTCATGCTCATGACTCTCCAATCCCAGCTTGCTTCCACTTAAGCCTTAATCACCACATAACTCAAAGTCAGCCATCCAATTCAACTCCAAGATCATTCAAGTGTACACAAATTCAAGCCTATGTCCTCGAGGCTCACAATCCAGGCCTAGTCCTATAGACCTCAATATCTAATTGTCCTCAAGTCATCGCTCTTTATCACTCCAAATCTCAATCACCTTGGATCGAGCTGACCTTGCTCTGATACCAAATCGAACGAAGATGTCACGCCCCGAACTCGACGAGCACATGAACATCCTTGTCCACGTCGTTCATTCGAGGAAGCTCCAGGATCCAACGGCCAATAACTTACAAGAATACGCATGTGAAAGCGATGCCTTCTTCAATTATATAAATACAATTGTACCCGATGACTTAGGACAGATACATCAAAAGCAACAACCAATACACGTAGGTTCAACTCTTAACCCGCCAGTCAAATATACAATCATAATATCACAAAAGACAAATATATTATAAACACAACTGTCCATTATCCCTTTTAATGCCACTCCATGGAAAACTCGTGCTCCCTCCGCCTGCAACCTGAAAAACGTAAGCCCCCACTAGGGTGAGATATATAAATCTCAGTAAGGTGGGTCCTAACCTTGGGTTAGGCCGACCATCCACTCAGGCAGTCCTTTAATCCTCTATCTTTTCAAACTCATAACTTACAAGCAAATAGGGCATCATTCAATGAAGAAATGACATATAAACGACAGGCATGCAAAAATGAACTCATGTCACATTCAGATGATAATGCACTTGTATACTCAGCCTGTCATTTCACCACATCCATCAACCTCTGCCTGCCATATTCTCTAGCCCGCAAACCAATCACCTCAGGCTCGGCCTGCGTAAACACATCAGACCATCCTCGGTGACCCACGTAAACGTATCAGGTCCCAGTTCATTTCCATGCAGGGTTTATGAGTCATACTCTATCCCGCAATTAGATCACATAAGGACTGTGGCTATCTCAACCCCGCGACTTCGTCGCATCAGGGCACCATCTAATCATTCTTCACCCCGCGATCTCGTCGCATTAGGGTCTCAACCTTCCGCTCCGCGTCTCACAAGCCTTAGGGCCATGCCATGCCATTCTCATGCCACATCGAATCTAATGCTTTGATTTTCAATTCAATTTAACAATTAATGACAAAACGCATTCTAATGCATTTCACAAATTTTGTGGCATGCAAAATAAGTCAAATAATACACAGGCATGGCAACCCAATCAAGTACGAACAAGTTCACACCCGTTCATCCTAGAACGTTTTAGGACTTTTTAAAAGTTATCCCTTTTGAAAATCCCTCTCAAATCAAACCAATCAAGCCTCGACTTACCCAATCTAGTCCAATCTTCCTATTCTAAGGTTAGGAATTTCCTTACCTTTGCTTGGTGACACAATTCACTCCTCCTTGAGCTCCTTAGGATTCAGCCAACTCAAGTCCAAGGCCAATTCGCCGCACAACCTAGCATTTCCAATCAATTAGTCAATTTCCATGCCCAATTTCCTTAATTCATAAACCATAAACCTTCAATGCATAACCGTCATCCTCATAACTTGCCTCAATCATCAATTTGGAGCTCAACTCATTCATCCCCAGCCCCTTCACAAATTCGGTTTGCACCAAACCAAACCAATCCTTCTTGGTTCGGTGCAAACCGAACACATTCAGGCTTCCATCACTCCCAAATTCATCATTTAAATGCTATACCACCTCTTCACATGTCTATCTAGGGTTTTAGGAGGCTCATCGAAAATTTGAGCTTGATTGGTTGCCTAAAACCCTTTGAGGTCGACGAATCCTTCCTTGGTCAGTAACCGGCAGATTCTAGGCAAGATATACATGGGTGGTTCATGGTCAAAAACTTATCAAATAAATCCTCAATTTTTACCACAGATTCCTACACATGTCTACTAAGTCTCCACCAAATTTGAGCTTTAAAATACAAGAATTCGAGCTTCAAATGGACTGAGGAACAGACCTACCTCAAGTTAGCTCCAGTTCTGTCGGCCTGTGGGAGAATGCTCGTCCCAAATTCCACAAAGCTCCAAATGACTTGATTCAAGTTGAAAGATGTCAGCAAGAGTGGATATATGCTGTGGTGGTCCACCGGAGGTAGTTGGTGGCCAGAAGTGTCCCTCGTGGGCACCGAATAGAGGCTCCAGAACTGATCACTGGTTCCTCCAAGTAAATTTCTAGGAGAAATGTACAAGGTCGGTTCGTGGTCAAAAACTCAACGAATTGAGCCCAACTTTTTACCACAGATTTTTACACGTCTCAGATTGATCTCCACGAAATTTAACCTATAGATTCCAACATTTCGACCCCCAAATGGGACTGAGAACCGGACGTATCTCAAATTGAAGCAGTTTCCGTCGACTCTAGGGAGAATCCTTGCTTCGATCTCCTCGGTGCTCCAAATGCTCCGATTCTCATTGGAAAATGTTGGCAAGACATACATCTTTCTTTGGGTGGCTGTCAGGCATCCAGGGGGGGCTGGAAGTAACCGTGGTGGCCAGCAAAGTGGAGCCCCAGAATCTATCGCAGGTGATAAAGCAGTACGAGGAAGAAGAAGAAGTGGTTGTTGGTTCTTTGAGGGGGGGTGTTCGGCTAGAAAAATGCAGAGAGAGGGAGAGAGATGAGAGGATTGTTATCCCAAAAATTGTACACTTAAGTTGATTGGTAGGTAGGCATTTAGTGTGAGATGACTTCCACCCTTGGATTCTTGACACTTGGCACTTGCTATTTCCCATGAGATCCTATGGCTCCTTTTTGGTCTTAAATTTTTAGCAGCCAAGGGGGTCAATTGTCCATTTTTCCCTTCCTTCAATTGCAAGGGTAAAGTTCCAAACTTGAGGGGCAAAATGATCATTTTACCCCCAACGTTCAGAACGTCGTTTTTTCTCGTTCCGGATATCTTCGATAGGGCGACGGCCAATCCAAATAACGTTGGAATTATTGATTTTCCATTTCAAATCTTTCAAGGCTCATTTTTGATAGTTTTCTCTATCAGACGTAGCTTCAGCCTATCCCAAATCGACGAGCGGCTTTCGCAGACATTACGTGTATCGACCTCGTGATTCATATCACGTTTAGGGCTCGTCAATTTATGGCAACATTGGTTGTCATGTAATTGTGAGGGTCTATCACTAGCTCCTAAGGTCTCGATCTTCACCATCCGATTTAGGAAAATTTTGCAAATCATACGTTTGCTAAGCGGCATCACCCGCACTCCAATCGTATGACACTCACAAGGCATCACTTAATCATTCTTGAATCGGCCTTTTTGTGGCTAATATCCCCTCGACAATCCTTATGGTCAAAGCGTCATTTCCTATCCGAGTTCCCCATGTCCACGTACCTCGTCTCGCGTTAGCCTTTCCCTTCTAGTCGATCTACTCGAATTGATCAGGTTCGAGCGGAATACGACTGAAATACATCTCCAGATACACACTTCTCATTACTGAGCTTGAAATCGACTGGAAATCAGAATGTCACAAGTCATCTCTTTATAATTCGTACTCCTCAAGTTGGGTCATCGACAAATCAAGATCGCAACCATACACCTCAATTGACCCTTCATTCATAAGCAATTTTCTATTATCCTCAAGCATAATTACTACCTCAAAGTTCATGCTCATGACTCTCCAATCACAGCTTGCTCCCACTTGAACTTTAATTACCATCTAACTCAAGATCATCCATTAAAGTTAACTCTAGGACCATTCAAGTGTACACAAATTCAAGCCTACGTCCTCGAGACTCACAATCCAGGTCTAGTCCTATAGACCTCAATATCTAATTATCCTCAAGTCATCGCTCCTTATCACTCTAAATCTCAATCACCTTGGATCAAGCTAACCTTGCTTTGATACCAAATCAAGCAGGTATGTCACGCCCTAAACTTGGCGAGCACGCGAACATCCCTGTCCATGCCATTCATTTAAGAATGCTTTAGGATCCAACAGCCCATAGTTTACAACTCCCTTAATCAAAGCATGCAAAAGCGATGCCATCCTCTAATCATATAAATACGACAATATACCGATGACTTAGGACTTAAACAACAAAGTCTCATTAACCACTTTTACCACGGGTTCAATTCGTATTCCACCAATCAACAGTACAAACTCGAACATCATCAGAAGATAAATCCATTCTAGTGCAATTGATCAACTATCTCTTCAAGTGCCAGTCCTTGGCAAGCTTGTGCTTCCTTCACCTGGAACTTGAAAAATGTAAGCCCCCACTAGGGTGAGATATAAATTTCAGTAAGGTAGGTCTTAACCCTAGGTTAGGCCAACCTTCCACTCAAGCAGTCATATATCCAATAAAATTAGGCTCTAGCTCACACAGGCATATAGGGCACTAGTCAATAAACTCAACATATAGATGACAGGAAAACATCGATGATCTCAAGTCACACTCAAGTAATAATACCCATGCACTCTCAGCCTACCACATCTCATATTCACTGACCTCATCCTATCTAAAACTCTAGCCCGCGATCTTGTCACCTCAGGCTCGGCAACCCGCATAAACGCATCAGGTTCCGATAAATCTCCTGGCCAATAACATTATCCTAACCTCTGCCTGCCTCATTCTCCAGCTCGCAAACTAGTCGCCTCAAGCTCGGCCCGCGTAAAGGCATCAGACCGTCATCGGTGACCCGAGTAAATGCATCAGGTCCCGGTTCATCTCCAGGCAAGGTTTATGAGCTCATACTCAACCCCGCGAACTCGTCGCATTAGGGTATATATATATCCTGTCTCGTGTCTCATACGCTTCAGGGCCTCTTCGTCCCATGATTAGATCGCATTAGGACCCTGACCATCTCAACCCCGCGAACTCGTCGCATCAGGGTGCTATGCAATATCTATTTCCACCCCGCGATCTTATCGCATCAGGGTATTCATTTTCTTGCCTCATGTCTTACACGCCTCAAGGCCTTGCCATGTCGTATTCATGTCACAAACCTAACTTATGCCTTGGTTATCATTTAATCTCACACTCATTAGTAAGCGCGCATTCAAATGCGTTTCATAATTCTAGTGGCATACAATTCAATTCAAATGATATGCAGGCATGGCAAATAACTCAGACACACAATATTACTCACAATTAATCTGATATCATCTTAGTATATTGCTATGCTACCCACTTGAATAAATTCTCATAATCGTCCCAATTGGCCCTCGACTTACCCAATCGAGTCGAATCGTCTTAACATAGTGTTAGGAATTCCCTTACCTTTGATTTGCCAACACAATTTACTCCTCTTGGGCCTCCATAGTTTCGGCCCCCAATGGTCCAAGACCGAACTCAATGCGCAACCTAACCAAATCCAACCAATTACATCAATTTCCAATCCAATTCAACCATCCATGACTCCTAACCCCCCATAGCATAATCCTCAACATCTTAACATGCTTTAAACATCAATTTGAGACTTATAAACCATCCATCATCAGCCCAACAGAACCGGTCTTGCACAGAACTAACTAGTTCACTTCGGTTCTGTGCAAATCGAGCATATCCAACCTTCAATCCACTCCTAAATCCTCTATTTAATCATCAATTTATCTCTTCACATGATTATCTAAGGGTTCAAGAGGCTCACCGTGAGTGTTAGGCCGGTTGGTCGCCGAAAAACTATCCAAAGTCGCCGGTTCCTCCAAGCACAGAATCTGACAGTTTTCTAGGCAAGATTAACAAGTCTGGTTCATGGTCAAAACTTAATCAAATCCAGCTCAACTTTTTGTCACGGAACCATCTACATGTCTACTGGTCTCCAAGAAATTTGAGCTCAAAACTCCAATTTCGGCCACTAAACAGGTCTGAAACCAAACCTACCTCAGATTAATTCAGTTTCCGTCGACTCTTGGGAGAATCCTTACTCTGGACTCCTCGGTGCTCCAAATGCCTCGATTCTTGTTGGAGAATGTCAGCAAGACATAGATCTTTGTTGCTGTGGCTGGTTGGAAGTCAAAAAGTGGCCGGAGGTGGCCGTGGTGGCTGGCGAAGTGGAGCCCAGAATCTGGTCGCCGGGCAGCAGGTTGGAGGAAGAAGATGAAGAAGCTGCCGGTTGTTCTTGGGGGCTTAAGCCGAAAATGAGTGAGGAGAAAGAGAGTGAAAATGGTTATATGCCAGCTTGGTCAAGGAGAGTTGAATGGTAGGTGGGTGAATAGTGTGATATGACCATAGCTCTTGGATTTTGGACACTTGCCATTTACTCTAACCAAGGAGATCCAATGGCCATCTCCTTGTCCTTGTGTTCGGCAGCCTAGGGGAGTATCAGTTGCCCATTTTTCCCTTCTCCAATTATAATAACAACGTTCTAAGCTTGAGGAGCAAAACGGTCATTTTACCCCCGACGTTCGAAACATCGTTTTTCTCATTCCGGAAACCTTCGATAGGGCGACGGCCAATCCAAATGACGTTGGAATTCTTGATTTTCCATTTCAAATCTTTCAAGGCTCATTTCTGATAGTTTTCTCCATCAGACGTGGTTCCAGCCTATCCCAAACTGATGGGCGGCTTTCGCAGACATTACGCGTATCGATCCCGTAATTCATATCACGTTTAGGGCTCATCAATTTGTGGCGGTTTTGGTTGTCATGTAATTGTGAGGGTCTATCACTAGCTCCTAAAGTCTCGATCTTCACCATCCGATTTAGAAAAATTTTGCAAATCATATGTTGGTTACGCGGCATCACCCGCGCTCCAATCGTATGACGGTCGCAAGGCATCCCTTAATTGTTCTTGGATCGACCTTTTTGTGGATCTAAATATCCCATGACAATCCTTATAGTCAAAGTATCATTTCCTATCCGAGTCGCTTAGGTCCACGTATCTCGTCTTACGTTAGCCTTTCCCCTCTGGTCGATCTACTTGAATTGATCAGGTTCGAGCGGAATACGACTGAAATACATCTCTAGATACACACTTCTCATGAATGAGCTTGAAATCGGCTGGAAATTAGAATGTCACACTTCCCATTGATGGATTTGCAGTTGTTGGCCTTTTTGATTGGAATTGGGGCACTCTTTGTGATCTACTGTTTGGTGCTCGCCCAGCCAACTTGCGTGGCACGTAGATAAATTTAAACTGGTTGAGTCAAAACTTTCATTATCTTTCGGAATATTCTGATGACATCATTGTACTGCAGCATGCTAGGGCATTCATTCTCCTACTGCTTGGAGTATCTATTTTCGCGAACAATCAGGTGCCCAGGTTAGTTTGTTGTTTCCCTCACTACTGGCGAACATCGAGGCCCCTATGCAGTATAGTTGGAGTTCAACAGCACTAGCGTAGTTGTATCGAGAGCTATGTTGTGCAACCGATCAGGATGTGAAGCAAATGGGTGGTGCCTACATGTAGTGCAAATTTGGGCATGGGAGCACTTTCAATATGTCTCCCCTAGTCTGACTTTCGGTGCTCCTTTCCCAATGCACCTTTCTGTAGTTAATATGTGATATATTGCCTTTTCAGTTCGTGTATCATTAAATCTTTCCAGTGTGTATAATACACGAAAATCTAATATTTTTTGTTTGCGCAACTGAAGCCGGGCTCAAACTTCAACTAACGTCCCTGCACATACTTTGCAACACTTACGCTACCAACTTGATCAAATGGCAAAAGCAGATACAAGCAATGAGAGCAACGAATTAATTTAATATATTGTCACTTTTTAAATTAATTTTTTATTTAATTTGATATGTTTCATTACAATAACATATTACTTGAAAGCCCTACGAGGGTATTGAAAAGTATCTACCAGATTACTGCCTGTAGGGACAATACTGTTAGACGGCAAAGGTCCCACTCAACTATCACTGGATAGTTGAGTGGCACTATCCAGACCGAGTACTTCAGCAGTTTGGCTTGCAACAGCCAATACCTAAAGATCCCCACGATCATACTGCCTTGCAAGATATTGATAACACGCCACCCCCGACAGATTGGCCAAATAAGCATAAACGGTGGATTAGTTTGTGGAATAGTTGTGCCGAATTTATAATCCCGAGTAGAAGTACAACGGAAGCACTCCACTTTCATTCAGGGTGTATGAAGTGGTTTCGTCGACATACACGAAAGTGGATTTTTGTTGCGCGAGCCACATAGGGTTCAACAGTTCATGCAAACACTTTCAATTTAATTCATTACTTATTTTTCATTAACATAAATTATTGGCATTTGATAATTTTTGTTAATTTTGATATCATTACCAGGGTGATGGCGTGGAACAAATCGTACATATCATGGATTCCATCGGTCTATCTCCTGAGTGTTGAGCAAAAGTGAAGATGATATTTAGGGCAATGTTGTACCCCCAAAATGAGGAGAGGCGGTTAACAAGGATGTCAGCACTCCAACTAGCAACTACAGCAACACCCATTGGACCGAATGAGGAGGATGACCCCCCTCTCCCGAGACTATTTAGCTGACTCAGAGGGCTCCTCAAGCTCATCCTTATGATGATGTCGTCCTCTATAACATGAAATATCATACGACGGATTTTGCTCCCGAGTTTACTCTGGAGTTCAGACAGCATTTCGATGAAGGGTTCACCTAGTTTTTTGAAACTTTGATGAGGGATCCGCTTTTGCATTTCTCAACAATCCACATCCGTAGACTCTGGCTAGTTCTCTTGTAATATATGGACCCGATTTCTCTCATTTTTATCCAATCCCTCTTACTGTAGGATATGGCATATTTTCACAAGATATGCCTTCATCATTGACACATCCTTCTCAATTGGATCCCCATTCTTGTCGGTATAACATTAGACCTCTCGATCAATGGAGACAACCTCATTACGGAATAGGAGGTCATGTAGGGAGACGACATCATTAGTATATGTAATTGCAGTTAATGATTGTTATCTATTATGAAGATCCCATGTTTTTAATATATCTCACCACTTTTATTTTAATAGTATTTATCATTAATTACATAATTACAAATTTTTTATTAATTATATATCTCAAGTAGTTAAATATTAATAATTATATTACAAAAATGATCTTTAAAAGAAAAAAATTATAAATAAAATAAATATTATATAAAGACATAAAAAAACGTATGAAATTAAAAAAAAAATAACCAGTTGTGGGCCTTGAGCCATGTTCGCCAGCCCAAGTGTCAAGTGAAGGCTCGAGCCTCGCTTGGCAGTTTGGGTGTCAAAAGAGGCCCGCCCTCAGCATGTAAACTATCGAGCAGACCGCGCTCGACAGCCCAAGTGCTGAGAGTGGACCTCGCTCCGCATCCAAACTACCGAGCGGGCCTGGGTAGTAAGACTATCGAGTGGCACTTGGTCTAGTAAATAATTTTTTTGCAATTGATTTGGTAAAATTTTTTTCATCTGGTTTGGAAAAAAGCCCGATTGGCCCAATCCATATTTCCATAAGCATGTACTTCCAAATTGCCTAGCGCCATTTCGACTACCTCTCTCTCTTTCAGTAATGTCATCAAGACACTTCTGTATAGAGTGATTGAGCACACTGATATGACCAAGAAAGCCAATGAGGAGCGAGAAAAACTTCATGATTACAAACCTATCGTAGACCACGATGGGCTTCCTCGGCAGTGGTCATCTAATCAAGTATATAGAAGCAGTTCAAAGTAACCTCCATTGGTTTTAGAAAGAACAGGAAAAGCTAGGCAATGGCGCAATGGCTCCTAGCTTTAAAATTTGGTTCATTCACCGTTCCAGTCTTCCTTATCATGATGTTCTTCTTGTTTGATTAAGGAAACAGGCAAGGCAAAGACCAGAGAGGAACTATTGGCTGAAGAAAGAGATTACAAGCGTAGAAGAATGTCATATCGTGGCAAGAAGTCAAAGCACAATATTTCTGAGGTAAGGCATGCTATCTGTTGGAAGAGCAGAATCTCTGCTAAGTTTGAATTATTTGTATTGGGATGGTGCATGAACTACATTTGAGAACCTAAGAGTTATCCCTATATTAGTACTTGTACTATTTCTTTAGATTTTCCCTTTGGATTTCTCCCAAAAAGTTTTTCCTTTGTATGGGAACATCCATACTAATGGCTGAATTTATTGTAGTTCGACTCTGAAGGTGACGAGAGATATAATAGAGGATTATATGGAGGAAATTAAGCAAGCTGAGAAAGGTGCTCATAATCAAATGATTTACCTTCATCAGATGCAATTCCAACAAATGGCACCTTTGAGTTGTGTTGTGAACCTGAAGGGTACCCTGTTTATTCTCAGAGAGGATTAAGGACTAATCATGACGTCACATCTTCTTCTAATGTCAATGGGAATACTTATTCTGAACATGGAAAGTCTAGAGGAAGGTATTCTCATGAAGATCAACATAAGAGTACTGGAATGTACAAGTTTGGTAGACACTATTATTCACGAAGTCCAGAAAGGAATGCTCAAAGTCATTCACATAAGAATACTAGTCTTAGGATAGAAAGAGAAGATGCAGAACTGACTAGAGAAAAACATCAAGAGATCAAAAGGACATACAGCTATAGATCCAGTCAAGGTGAGGAAAGATCATCTTCTAGAATTGATGTAGGTGGGAATGACTGGAATCGAGACTCCAGAGATAGAAGGCGGCAAAAGGCTCATAGAAGACATCATTCAGACGTCACGCTTCATGGTTTTGAGGATAGATATGATCCTTCCAAGTCAGATGACCTGTCTGAAGTGTAGACGTTTATATTGGTAAATGAAGTAGCCGCTAGAATGAGGTTAATAGTGAAATACCAAAGGAAAATAACCTTTTTTTAGGAATTCTTACGAGGTTCTCTCCTTGTCAGGTATGTTATTTGAGTCCTTTAGTAGTATCTGAGATCGAATTTCAATCTCTTTTTTTTACTTAGTTTATGTGCATTTAATTTGCAGCTGCTCAGTTGTTTTGACAGGTGATGCGGAGAAGCTGCAGTGACTCGTTTCTTTCCTAACTAAAAGTTGATCTTAGAATTGAGGACGAAGGGGAGAGACTTGTTAAAGATTTGGACAAATTGAATAGCAGCCATCAGATAATCTAGAAAAGATATCATGAGGATACGAGTTAAATGTATGAAGTAGGTAGATCTTTAAGAGAAGATATGGACTACTTCTTGCTCAAATAGATCAATTTCGTGAGAGCACTCCGTGTGGTTGATTTTATGCATAATGCGTGTGATGAGACTTGATTATCATTGTAATCACTTAATAATATGGGATCTCAATGTTGTGTGCTCGAAGGGAGCCATTTTGGATCGAGTTGGATGTTATTGTCTATAAATAAAAACTCGGTAGACACCCTGGCAGACCAAGTGCAGCCTTGGATGGACTTGAGTATCAGGTTTTGGCGAATTTCTGTATTCTAGGGCTGTAACTTGTCGAGCAGCACCACGTATTTCTGCCTGATTACCCCCCAAGTGTCAGTCGGGTCATTGGAATGTTCTGCCGATTGGTTCTTGCTGGTTGGACTTGCGGCTAAAGTTGTGCCCTTCACAAATTGATCAAAAGGGTGATCTATTTTGTGTAAATGGTAGATGAAGAAACTATGAATTGGGTAAGCAGCCTCGTACTTAGTTGCATGGAGACCTTGACCGCGTTTGGTCCTCAAGATAAAATTCATAATAGGATCTATTTATCATATCATGTATTTTGTCACGCCCCGAATCCGTCGAGCACGCGAACATCCCTGTAAGCAAACAACACATCTCTCGTGGTCTCAAGATCCACGAACAAGCCAAAAGATAATATATATAAATATAACATGCATACGGAAGCGGTACTCAAATATCCCCGTACAAAATATAAGTTAAGTGGAACCTGAATAGCATAATAACTGTCATACATCATAGCATATGGTTCGTACAAATTCCAACTACTACAAACCACTAGGCAAGGGCGACGGGGTAAACACAACAAAAGGTATGACCATCATCGACCTCCAAAATGGCAATGGTCGGGGGTCGCCATCATACGGCCTGACCTAGGGTTATGACTCTTTTATTGAGATGTGTATCTCACCCCTTTTGGGGACCCTTATTTTTACAGATCCTAGGCCTTGACCATGTGGCCTATTCGATTTGGAGACCCTAAGGAGTGACCGCGTATTTTGAAGAGTTCCCTGATGGTCAGGGAACCATTTACGTGAGGAAATGTACAATGGTGTGGGTTGACGAGTATAGAACGGACTGGAAGCCTCATAGGTATGAGGCGTGTTTTAAGAAAGTTGGAGACAAGTCTACTGGGCCGCTGAAGCCCCATGAGATGCCCCAAGGAGTGATCCCTGATTGGTGCCACCCAGGTAGGGACCAGGATCAGGTAGAGGGATCGGTAGTCGGTTCTAGGAATGGGCCGGAGAGGACCCCGATGCTGGATTTTGCTATGGAGAAGGAGGTCATTGTCTTGGAGGCGACCGAGGAGGATCTCGCCGAGCCGTCGCATGAGTAGACCATGGAGGATACTATTGAGATTTGCTCCGATACGTTCTCAGAGTATGAGCCGATAGAGGATGCCGAGGGCATCGATGATTCCAGCAGTTCTTCCTAGAGATTCTAGTTGTGGCTCGATCTTGGGTGACGACCCCGACCCAGTTCCTGACGAATTTTGATGATGGCCCATTTTGTATGTTTACCCCGTCACCCCCTTGTTTGTCGGATGCTAGTAGTTCTGTACTTGTATGAACCGTTGGTGATTATGTACGACAACTTTTATGCTATCCAGGTCCCACTTAATTTATATTTGTACGAAGGAGTTGTTTTCTTACCGCTTCCGCATGCTTGATATATTTGTTATATCTCTTGGCTTAGACTGTGGATATTGGGACCGCGAGAGATTATGTGGTATGCTTGCAGGGAGTCGCGTGCTCGTGCCCCAGGCGCGGAGCATGACAAGCTTTCAAGCATACCAACCATGCCTGATTTTGAAATCACTAGCCAATGTCAATCACAAGCGCCAATTCATATGTTATGCAATTCGTGCCTAACTATAGTGAACTTCCTTAAAGTCTCACTACCCAACCATCCTATAGTCACCGCTCCTTATCACTCTAGACATCGAAAAGATTGGATCAAATTAACCTTGCTCTGATGCCAATCAAGCGGGGATGTCACGCCCCGACCCCGGCGGACACGCCAACATCCCACACGGCCATTAATACTAATAAGATTACCCATATCCAACGGCTAAACTCGTGGAGCATGATATGGTAAGCACATGCGGAAACGAAAACAAAACTCCAGACATAAAAAAAAATAGAAGAAATAAACATAAGGTGACATAGGATTTAAAAACACCACACATCGCTTTACAAAATAAAAGGGTCTATTATAACAAAAGGGAGTAGGGTTCGGGGAAGGCACTATAGGACCATAAAAAGAACTTCAAAAAAAAGAAATTCATAATTAGATGGACTCGTCTTCATCTTCCTCCCCTTCCTCCTCTTCTTCTTCGTGGCACCTTCAGGACTTTGGGTTTGAAAATATTAGTCCCACGACGGGGTGAGATAACAATCTTAGTAAGTTAACCATAATCCTAAGCTAGACTATTTGTACCTCTAGGCTCGTTTGAAAATATGCATTTTTTGAAAAATGATTTTCATACATGACATTCAAGCAATTGGCATAACAAGGCAACTGAGGCATATCAGGCAATCAGGCTCATGTCTTTCACACTTTCACTTTCCAATCCGAATTTCTCAAGTCACACAGGCATAATAGACAATCTATGCACTCTAGGCATACCAGGCATTCCAGCCAATTCATGCGTTCAATCATACAAACTCGGAAATACATCACGATCACGTTTCAGTCTTTTATCTTCATTACGCCTATCAAGGGTCGCCCTCCTTGGGCTGCGAGATAATTTGGTCAAACACATGATTCTCGACGTCTTGTCGAGATGATTCGATCATCATGACTCTCGCTACGAGATGATTCGATCTCTATAGCGACTCTCGACACTCCGTGGCATCGAGATGATTCGGTCGACTATGGGATTCTCGCGTCCGGACCTAGAGATGATTCAATCACTACTTGACTCTCGATTCTTACAGCCTTCGAGATGATTCGATCAAGGTAGGACTCTCTAACCACACGACCTCATCAGGTCAATCGGGATCAAACACCCACGGCACAATGCATTGGCCAAAAGTAACCTCATTTGCTATCCTTCTTATTAGTCTCGTTTCCACATCAAAAAACAAATTCATCACATCGCCATTCAAGGCACATCATTCAAGCACATCTGGATCACAAATTCAAGCATGTCATTCGGTTACCATGCACATGCATGCCATCACACTAAACATCAATCGACACCAATTACACAACCGAGCATTAAAGCTCTCAATTAAACCCCAATAATCATCACATGCCCAAATTCACACACGACATAACATCACCAAGCATTCACAGCTTTGATTCAATATTTTTAGGCATGCTAAAGAGTCATCAATCAAGGCAAATCATCCAAAATCTCAATTGATCAAAACTGCCACGACCAGGTTCAGTCTCATGAAAAACTACAATTTTTCTACTCACTTTTTTATAAAAAATAAATTCAAGGGCCTTAAACCTCAATATCTTATGGACATGTAGGCGAAAACGAAGCTCAATTTAGATATCGAATGACTTAGAACGGACCGTTTTAAAATCGGTGTGCACAGAAAATGAAATTTGGCAGCTCTCGAGTCTCTCACGTTTTTCACACCAAATCACTCTTTAAACCCTTTCAATTCCACAAAAAATCCACCCTTTAGAAAGCCAACATCCTAACTAAGGGTTAGAAGTCTTCTTACCATGCTATTTTAAGCAACAACTCCTTCAAGAACCGCAACAATCCTCGGATCCTATTCTGTTTGGTACAAGGCAGGTTCTGTACCAACAAATTTCATACAAAGCGGCCATCAAAACTCCAATCTAACTCATCTATCCTTATCTAACATGAAGTATTATGTCTTAGGGTGTCTTATCAATAAATTTTGGGGCAAGACGACGCTTCTACGGCCTTCAAATGTGCTCGGTTTCCAAACCCGTCGTAGAGGGTAGATTCTATCCTTTAGAAAATCATCCAAGTTCAACCATTAAAACCCATCTATCACCAACCAAACTACAAACTAAACTTACTCAACCTTAATACTATGTCGTAAGAAGGTATCACCATGATTTGGGAGCAAGATAAGCCTTCTAAACTAGTCTAAAGGAGCTCATGGCCTGGTTCGCTCTGATTCTGACCTAGGTGGGTTCCGGCAGTTCCGCGGGTCAAACGGAGTAACGAATCGATGAAAAGTCACTTGGAGGTTGTAGGCAATACATCAAGGAGTGTTGTGGTAGTCAGAGTTGGGTCGAATGGTGGTTGGAAGCCGAAGTCATGGCGGACGAACGACGAGGACAGAATCTGTCCGACAAGCAAGAGGAAGAGAGAAAGAGGGGAATGTGAGAATGAGAGGGAGAGAGAAAGTGGCTGACCAAAAGTGAGTCTTATTGCCTTTTCTTTATCCCCAAGTCAAGGTGTGAGAGAGAGAGAGAATGGTAGGTGGGATTTGGCTAGGATTTAATGAAATTTTAGAGCTCTAATCTTGTCTAAATGGATAAGGCCTTCCCATTTGATGACACTTGTCCCACTCACATAAAAATCTTAAACAAAATTGACTAATATACCCTCAAATTTTCGGCCACAAGGAGAAGAAGGAGAATGACTACTTTGCCCTTGCTTGTTCTTAAGAGAAAGAATGTCCTTGAGGGCAGAACGGTAATTTTATACCTTCAGTCCAAAATTCACTTTTTCAAATCTTAATTACCCTCGATGAGACGATGTCTAATTCCTTTTGAATTTTCGAAATTCTTCTTTGTCTAATATCCAATTCTGAGATCCAATTCCTGGTCCGTTTTCCGTCAATTGTAATTTCAACCTATCTCAAATTGACAGGCGGCTTTTAGCAGATGTTCACACGTATCAACTCAGTGATTCTCATCACACTTAGGATGACTCAAGTTACGGTGACTTTGGTTGTCATGCAATTGCGAGGGTTTATCGCTAGCTCCAACGGTCACAATCGTAATAATTCAATTTAGGAAAGGTTTGTAAATCATATGTTGGTTAAGCAGAATCACCCGCACTTCAATCGTATAATACTTGCAATGAATTCTTTAATCATTCCTAGACTGACCCTTATTGGCTCTAAATATTCCCTCGACAATCCTTATGATCTAAGTGTTGTTCCTTATTCGAGTTCCTAGGTCCACGTACTTGTCATGCGTTAGCCTTTCCCTTTCTGAGAAGTTAACTCGAATTGATCAAGTTCGAGTGAGATAAAACTGAAATACATCAATAGATATCTTCTCATATACATCTCGAAATGGTCGGAAATTCAGAATGTCACACCTAGTCGCCGCCTTGTCGTGCTCTGACCACCACAAGCTAGCCCAACCTCTTCTTGACAAGTTTCAAATGGTAGTTTGTCAATTGGTTGAGTAATTGTTTCTGTGTAGCCTCGAGACCAAAACCGGGCAGAAGCTGAGTGAGTTGGGGCAAGGCTTCCGTTCTCTCTTAGAGACTTCAAATGACTCCGTTCTTTTTGTGTGATCTCTATAACACATAGTACTCAAGTTGGATGACCTGTGGCCGCAATTTTGGTAGTGTTATAATAGGTTTTCATGGCTGATTTTGAGTGATTTCTAATGAGCAGAAAACTAACCGCCGAGTACCAAGAGGAAACCGAACTGTTAAAGGGCTTCAGAGTGTTATTTCTCTTCACAACTTTTGGTGAGCTTTCTCAACACATGGATTGAGATGTTAGCAAGATTATTACGTGAGAAATTAGAACCTAGAGTTGAGTTATGACTTGCTTGTGCGGATTAAACCAAAACAGGTTCTGTTTTGGGAATTCCCCATTCTGGCCGAATCTGAATGAGGTATTTTGACTTCGAAATGATTTATGAGATTTCATAAGACGTTATGTGAGGTGTTAATGGGAAGTATGTGAAGTGGATTGAGAGTTAGAAGTGACTTAAGGGCTAATTGGTGCATGAAACTCTGACTTACATTCTGCCCCTGCATGTTGCTACATGAACCGAATGTATTGAGGGTTCATAGAGGTGTTGTCATGTATTCGATTGATCAATAAAACATCTTGAGTTACCAATTGATTGGTTATTAAGGGATTGGTTTAATGGAAGTGAGATTCGATTGCCTTTTTATCCGAAATTGATGAACTTTTCTAGGTTGACGAGTGAACCTTGGTTGGTCGTGTACTTGTGGAACTGAAAAGGATCACTTGGTGTGGAATTTTGTTAATCAATCAATGTAAGTATTTCCTAAACCCTTACCTGAATGATAAGACACTGCTGGACGATTTAGTGAATGAATTGAATGACTGATGAGGTATGTGACCTGAAATTGATTGATACCATGATGTGTGGATTTTACTGTGAAAGATAATGATGATACCGATTGGCCTGTAGCCCCGGTGGTATCAAATGGCTGTGAGCCCTAGAGGTATTGATTGGCCTGTGGCCCTGGTGGTACTAATTGACTAAAAGTCTTGATGATATCAATTGGTCTGTGGCCCCGGTGTATCAATTGGGCAGAGTGCCAGAGAAATACATTGCGGCTGTGAGCCCGACGATGAGTAGTTGTGAAAAATATGATAATTATGTGTATTGATTTACATGATATGTGTTATGAGCTTGAGCCCAGAAGTCGATTGTGATTGACTTTGTTTCTTATCCATGATGAATTGTTGATATGTCTGATTTGGTGATGCATTGCGTCATTGCATTGATGAATTTTATATCTGGTAGCATTTGTATGTGGTCTAGGGGGACTAGTGTTGAGGTTTAGGTTTATGTTTCACTTTTTGATATGCAAATCTCACCCCGTAGTGGGATATATTTTAAGACCCCAAGCCTTAAACATGCTATCGATCTGACTAGGCGATCCGAAGGAGATGATTGCCCTTTTTGATGAGTTCCCTGCAAGGAAAGTTATTATGTGTGTTAGGGAACGCTCGACCGTTTGGGTAGATGAGGGAAAGCTGGAGTTACAACCCCAACATTTTGAAGTACTGTTCCGTCGCCTCGGAAACATCAACTTGATGGGACCTCTATTGCCTGAAGACGTTCCTTCGAAAGTGGTTCCTAATTGGTGTCATCCGTCCCGACCAGAGATCGAAGTGGAGAATCCAACGTCAGTAGGAGGTTCGAGGAATGTTTCTGAAGTGTCGAAGTCTCCTCCTACTGAGGAATACATGAACTACATCGAGCTCTCTGCCTATGCGATTGAGGACCCCGACGAAGACAACGAGATGGAAATGGAAGAGGATTCAGAGGAACTGTCGGAGGAGGTGCCATTCGAAACATTTTCTGATTACAACCCAGGGGACGAGGAGGACAATGGAAGCGACGGATCAAGCGGTTCTTCCAAGTAGTTGAACAAAGGGGGTTCAAGTTAAAAGGAATTAGGAACAATTTTGATGTTAGACCTTAGGGAAGGCTAAGTGGTCACCTTTTGAACTTAGGCCTTAATTTCTTTTCTTACCCGGGTGTGCGACTTTATCTTTTTGTCATTTCCTTTCTGTACACTATATCTAGACGTTGTGTTATGTATAAATGGTTGTGCTTTTCATCATTCCAAATTTCCTTTTGTTTCTTTTATTCGTATGGGGATGTTGTCTCTCCTTTCGTGTGCGCATTTCATTTCATTCCATACTATGCCTTGTGTGGTTCCTGGGTATTTACTGGCCTGAGGTGGATGTGACGAGCTCCAAGGGACGCGGGGCGTTACATAATTCATCCAAAACTTAAGAACAAGAGTTTTCTAAGTGTTCACGCGTGGTTTTTGTATTTTTTTTAAAATTTCTAAAACTAGACTATGTCTAAAGTACATAAACCTAGCCAAATCACAACCAATGAAATCAAAAACACAATTAAAGAATCATGGCATTCATAAATCGCATAAAAAAAAACCCTAACGAAGCCCTGAGGGCTTAAAGAAATGTGGTTGATGTTTGATTTCATAGATATTTATGATTTTCCTAAAAAAAGAACAAAATCTAAGAAATCTAGACCCAAATATATGAAAATCAGATCAAACTAGTATAATCTAAGCTTCTTCTAATTTTTAGGGATGTTTTGAAAATTATCTAATTTTTTAGAATTTTTCCAATTTTTTTGTTGTTATTATTATTATTATTATTATTATTATTATTATTATTATTATTATTATTAAATGAGACCTTGTTTTGTTTTAGGTAGAGAGAAAAGTGACGAGAGAACTGAAAAGGAAAAGTGAAAGATGTGAGACTTCATTCTATTTTATGATTCTCAAAAGTGATTTTTTTGTTTAGAATCAATTTTTTTGTCGTTGTTTTTGCTCCAAAATTATTTCTGGGAACAAAATTAGAATTAGAATCGTTTACGTTATCAAACAATATTCTCATTCCGAGGAGCAGAATTAGAGAACCAGAATGGTTACTATACAAGCCCTTAAAGTGCTTGTTTTAGGCTGAATTTGGGGCTTGACCAACTTCGTTCACCATCGTGCCTAGAAAATTCACAATTCATGCAAGTACTGAGTGTACGATGTTGCTTACTCTAACCTCGTAGCATGATTGTTGCGGCTTCTTCGATAGGATTGATTCCATTATTGGTGCTAACAGTGATGACTCCCATCGAATAATTGTTGGACTCTTGCAAAGAACAATATCAATTGAAGTTAACATTCAACAAAGCAAAAATAGAGGGAAGGATTAATTGGAAGGACTAATACTTTCATAACTAAATAATGTGCTATATTTTCTGGCCTAATGAAGTTATTTCTACTAAGACTAATGGAATTGTGATTGTTTGTTGTTGTAATGTTATGGGTTGTGAGTAAATAGGTTAATGTAAGATGGGCTATCATTAATAGATGTGATCGGTAAGAGCATATCCTGTTCTCTTGTTGTAATGCAACTATTCAAGTTTAATGAGTTAATTGTTTAAGGATGACTTGATGGTGATGGCTGAATAGGTTTGCTTGATGATGGTTAAATGATATATGCTTGATAATACGTGTTATGTGAACTTGATGATAACGGTTGATAATTGTGATTTGTTGCCAACACTACAAAGGCTAAAATTTGAGCATTCTTAGCATTTGCTTGCCCAACAATACAAAATGAATTGTGATGTGCACTGCACAATGAGTTGGGTAGATGTTGTGTGCACAACATAACTTCCATGTTGGGCTACACACAGTGTATTGTGTTGTGTTCCTGCAGCTTCTATGTTTTGCAAGTGTTGCATCAAAGTAAAAGGAAAGCATTTTCTTTTCAATATAGGCTAAATGAAGGATCAATTTATTAAATTTACATCATATGGCAAGAAAACTCAACTTCAGATGGTTGGATAAGTAACTCTTCTCACCTCAGCATACCACAGCAAACTAAATAGTACTAGATAAACTTGAACTAATCCACATTGCTTGATAGAAAAGAGAAACATCCCTACATGATAAATCTTCGCAACACAGCAGACATATACATATTTATCAGACCTACATAAATTCATCCATATCAACTAAAAATAGAAAAAAGTTTATGTTGTTGGCCTTGTTTCTCTTACATATCCCAAAAAGAGCGCTCGTCTTTCACTATCTACGTGTTAAGATTCTTACATCCTCCTATTTAACTACATTCAATTTAAAAAAAAAAAACCAATTAGTCAAAACAAAGTCAAATAGAAATATGATCAGATTTATGGCAAAATTAAGGGTAGATGAGTGTATTGCGCTTATTACATAGAACATTCTGATGCGTGTGTATCAACATATTAAGGTTATCTCTTTTGGAATCTCTCGCCTTTGTAAGAGTTTGTTAAATGAGCACTTCCTCATCTGTCTGAATGTCTCTCCCACCAGTTCCTTTAACGGCAAAGCTTCCGCATTGGCTTGGCCAGAGTAGTTTTGGGGAGCTTTCTAACCGAATGAAATGAAGAAAGTCCACGTTGGAATTTTGATGCCTTTCATTTTGTTCTCTCATTAAACCCCCTATATCGGATCTCCATGTGCAGGAGGAATACAAAGAAAGCAGCACGCTAAGTCAGAGAAGTACAAAGATTCAACCTTTAAACGAAACAAAACGAAGATTTGGTCTCACATGGAATCATATGACTTATGGTTTGTCTCCATTGCAATAAGTGCAAAAAAGATCATTTCAGCGATAAGAGCACTAGTGTCATTTTACATGGATCAAGAATTGATATGATTTGAACACAAAATTCACGTCAGTCAACGAGTTTCAAATACCCTTATTTATTTTTTCACCTAGCTTTATCATCAGCTCATAGCCCAAAGTTTCGTTTGTCATAATCTTCACTTTTTCCATAGATAAAATCTAGTATCTAATAAGTTCTACCTACCGTTGGATTTGAACCAGTGACTCTCACCGTATGAAAGCAGTACTTTAACCACTGAGTTAAGTAGGTCATTTACCATCACGAAGTGAAACAAAAAGAACTCTTCCTATTTTGTCTTATCAATGAATTATAAATCCAATATTACTTCTAAGCAATGCCAATCAAACAAGGACATATGTGTTGAACCTCGTATATTTTTCTTGACAAGAAATTATCTACAGCATTTGATTAAATATGTATCACAATCACAAGGGCTATAGCTCAGTTAGAGCACCTCGTTCACAAGGACATATGTGCTATACGTGCTTGTTGTGCGCCAATGTTTTTTCAGAGTTGAAATGTTGCCAAACATTGAAGCAAGCATTTCAATTATCTCAAGTTGTAATGTTGATGGAACTAAACGAGTGCTTTCTATCACATCTATGAGTATGAGGCGGATGTAGAACCTATTGTGTCAAATGAAGTTGTTGCTACTGATGCTACTGCGATTTTGTTAATACTACCGCGATTATTTTTTATACTACTGGTGGATTCTTGCAATGATAAATATTATTACAAAACCCACAACATTTTTCCTCAGTGATTGTGGTATTCAGTCTCTTCAATGTTCCCTCAAACTCTCATACAACTTTCTTCTTCCTTTTCATCACATCGTTATTGGCTCTTTCATTCACTGATTTCTTGCTTTGTTTCTTCTTTCTACTAACTTAGTTAGGCTTATCTGGTAAGTCTAATGGATCTCTAGTAGGCCATGTGTCCTTGGAATCTACAACAAGCACGTATAGCACGCACAACATGTCTATTAATTCAAATGAATGTTTCTTTATTGAAGCTGGCATAATATGACAACAAGAGATTTCACTGATGTCACATCTTCTATAGCTACAAGTTATGTGTCAAATATGAATGACCGACTTATCATCAACCTTCTTCATTTTCAATGAAAAATCCCTTATATGACTCACTCTGCTCAAACTCATCCTCGATATAAGATGCATGAATCCATGATGCTAAATGCACTCTTATTGCTTCAAGCATTTTGTTGATATGTTTGTCTCTAGCATCAATGGTGCTTTTGTTGAAGGTTTCGCACCGCTATTTAAAAAAATCACATTTTCAATTTACCCTAAAGACAGACTTGCTCCACTGCACTAGAGGAATCTAAGACAACTAATCAGAAGCTTTTTTATCAAATTCTTTCGATTTTTTCATTGCTAAGTCAAAATCATGTACTTTAGTTGCCATGTCAACTTTCCAAACCAAAGGCTTAAGTTCCAGTCCTTTGTGATGCAATATAAAATTCTCGTAAAGATGCCTTTAAACAGTATATATATGTCATGCTTTAAGTGTTATATTTACTAGTGCTTTTACCAATCCATTATGCTTGTCACATAAGAGAATCCAGTACTTCGAATGTAATTCTCAAGTCTCTCTTGCAATCATGTCAATTAACAAGTGTTATGTCTTGTATAGTTGTATGTTTCTTGTCCCAGAATTGTCAGTATAAAGACATACATTTAATTTTTGGCATCTATGCCTACGGCAATAAGAAGTATACCTTGAAATCTGATGACAAATGGAGCCACCAAACCCCATATGTTCCTATATCCCTGTAGAAAACCTATCGTCAATGCATCCAAGCAATGTAAACAATTTAAAACTTACATTGGCGTTGCTACTACTCAATCTTAATTACACATGTGGATCCTGGGTTGGCATCAAGAAATGCTAGGCAATAGCGTTTAAGCATCCCAAATTGCTCCCCCTAATTCCTTATATTCATACTCCTTGTCTTAACCCTAGCTCTATATATCATTGTTTTCGATATCCTCTCAATTTTCTCATACTCTATTATTTTCTTCATTGACGTTCCAAACTATGTAGGGTTGTTCCTCAACCTATTGCAATACTTGCTTATTAGCTATTCAGTGCTTATTTGAGAAACATGTGGCGTTCTATTACATGCATATGTCATGAGCCAGCACTTTCCTTGGCCGTGGAATAGCCTGTGCAGTGCCAACGAGTCGTTCACACCAGGCTAGCCTTGTTTCTCTCGTTGTACCATAAAATACTTAGGCGAATGACTTTCCCATTTAGGATCATACCACCGTCAGCTTAGCTCGGACATCCTTTATATCGAGCGAGCATAGATTACTTTAGGCACCACAATAGGTTTCGGCCTATCATGACTTTATTAGGAAAGCGGCATCAGCTCCAAACCAGTTTGTACATTGAAAGTCAACCATTGAAAGTCAACCATGTTTTCAAAGCTCTTAAGGGTATATTCCATCTTAATCCAGAACTCCTAGCACCAACCGTCTTAACATCACTCCTACGGACCCAATTACTTCTTCCTCTCTACATGTTAACACCAACAAGAACCACTTCAATGTTATACGAGTGTGGGAGAACTTGTCCATTTGAGATATGGAACAACTGGACTGTGTCATTCTCCCCCACTGAATTCCGCAACGCTCCTATTGCAGGCAGTTTTGTCACTATCTTGTGCTTTTTCCTATCATATACGCAAGCTTTTTCCAAACTAGGATAAAAAAATAATTACCAAAACAAGTGTAAAAAAATTTCGTTTACCATACAAGGTGCCGCTGGGCAGTTTCAATGCTGAGCAGTCCCTTCCTTGGCACTTGGGATTCAATCTGGGTTAAATTTCAACTTCAGATAAATAATGGATTTTTTTTTTTTTTTGGGGGGGGGGGGGGGGGGGGGGCCTTATCATTGATGGCAAAGAGACAGACATCATCAACGCTTTTAGTTTCATTTAAGTTCGCTCGCAGTCGATGATGTCTGTAACTTATATCGCGACAATCAAAATCAGGATTTGGGGAAATGTCCTTCAATCTAATTGGGGATGGAGGACAATATCACTCTCAGAATTATCCATTTTCTCCGTTTTTCTCCGGGCGCACACGCATGTTTGCACATGTCGCCTTGTATTGCTTAAAAAAAGCACTAGGACGTCGATCGGCAAAGAAGGTCAGCGTCCTATCTTCTGTTCCCTTCTTTTTAGCTATGAGAAGGCTCCAGGTAACTTCATATGGGCTTTGACCTGATAGTAAATGGATCACTTGCTTTTTAACGAGATCACGAGTTCGATTCTTGTCATGACTGAATTCCTGACAAAACGTGTTGCATTACTTAGAAGTGGCAGAACTCGTGTGAAGAGACCTCCTAGCGATCAAAAAACGAACCAAAATCTGAATCAAACCGAACCATTCGAAAACACAAAATTACAGATCTTGTCCGTTTCTGGTCCGGTTATCCTACCTTTTGTCAACACTTACTGCTTGATACGTTACAGCAATTTATTTCCTTTCGCTCTTCAGTGTAACTCTCTGTAATTTATCAAAAAGTACCAACTTCACTTTCCTCTAGAAGTTGTACATAGTCCCACTCGTTCGTTAAGGACATGAATACCTTATGTAGATAAAGGACCTTTAAGGGCAATCTAAATGACCTAAAGTCATTTAGTGCCCTGATAATCCTTGTATTTTCGCTTTCCTCCCGTAGTATTTTCCTTCTCCCACCCCAACTTTTAGACCACAAGGGAAAAAACCAACACGCAAAAAAAAAAAAAAAACTTTGGATGGTTTTTCTCTTACTGGTAGTTAAGTGGGTATAACATACAATCTAGTTTGGAATGCGCATAACTATATTGGGTAAATCCAAGTGATAGACATTATACAGTGTCTCATATATTTTAAAAAATCTAACTATATAATGTGCATCGATTTAATAAATAATAAATCCGAAATATGCTAGGCATGAGCAAAAGAGCCAAAGTCTTGAACGAGTCAAGATATACATTATCTGGGGCAAGAATGGACCTCTTTTTTTTTTATGTGCTTTGGATAAAAAAATTCCTAAAGGTCTCTTCATAAAGACAAAATGTTCCATGAAGTCAAGTAGGTCTTCTTTTTTACCCACCATCTTCTTTAAGAGATTATGTCCACACGTGATCCTACCACACCCACAAAACAAATGAGCGAGCCAGCCTTTTTTGTTCATCTTAAAATTTTTCAAGAAGGGATCAAGAAATTTGTGGATGTTCAGACTAATGAGAAAATATCCACCTAGGTCCCAAAAATCATGAGACATTACTCTTAAGAAGCAGATGAATGAGTGCTCTATTAATCATACGTAACCTCCCTTGGTTTTTAACATAGCTTATAAGGGTGCTTACTATTGACACCAAATAATAAAAGTACCGAGTGGGAATCAAGGTCATTACTTGTTTCGGTAAAATAAAGAGTGGTTTACCGAGAATCGACAAGTTGGCTGCGATACATTAAGGACAGCAAGAACCCGATATTCAGGAAACAGGCAATAGAACTATTTGTTACCGAAGTTCGGTAAGTAGCCATGAATCGGTAAAATCCCGAAAGCTACCAAGAGCCGATGGAGAATGGTCACGAATATAGAAGGTGGCGGATCAACCAACCCAGTCACGTCAGTGGGAAGTTATGGGCAAGGAGCGAAAGTAGTAGATATGAATTGATCATGGGAAGTTATTCAAGAGGTTCAAAATTAAAATCATGGGAGCAGTTGAAGATCAATTTGGCAGGAGAACATGGGCAAAAAGGATGGTTATTGAAGGAGCTAGATTTTGAAATTCAAAAATGGTAACCGCATGAGCAGTTACAAGGTGTAAGGAAATACAAACACTCAGAAGAAAGAAGAAGAAAGACATCCACAACACAAAAAATAAATCTAATTTCCTTTGCAATTTATCCTTCATCGTCCTTTACATTTCCTGCACTTCTACTTCTTGCAAATTAGTTTATTTCTCAGTCGATTATAGTTTTCCTAGGAGTATTGTAACTTAGTTTGGTCCCTTTGTTGATCTCAAATCCACTATCAATCCATACATTTTCATCCACATCCGTAGCTCTTTTGAGCGATTTGTTCTCCACCATATATTTTTTTGAGGATTAAATCACAGAACCTTCTTAATAGAAATCGAAAAATGAATTTCGATGAAAGATTTTTCTTGTTAAAAAACGAGCGAACATCTTTTTGGCATACCTGGTGGGACTTTTCGTGGTGAGATTTCAAGAAATGATGAGAACCAGAAATCAACTAGAAAGAGCATAACTTGACAATGTCAACAATGCAGACGATGGTGCACGATCAGAGCACTCAACAGCAAATCAGGTTGAAGAAGTAGCCCATCGCAATGCCGATGTTCCACAGCAATTAACTGAGGAACAAATTCATACATTGGCACCTGACGCTACGCTAATGGCCATGATGAAAAGGATATTTGAGAAACAGCAGAACGACCTTTCCAACTACATGTTGAAGTATGTTACAGACGTGATAAAACCTATAGTGATCGATGCCATCAACGACGTAATATCTCATCCAAGTACTTCTTCCCAAGTTCCACTATTTCATACAAGTTCTCTGGGTGCTATGCCATTTCCTCAAGCGTCGAGACCTCTCAATGTTGGGTATAATGGTAGTGGGGGAAAAAATCTGCAACCTCCTATGAGAATTGTACCAAGGTCAGAAAATCCAACACCAACAAATCTAGTGAATGGAGTGAGCGATTATAATTTCCCTCAAGCTCCTCACGTTGAAGTTAATGTGGTTAACCCTACTCTTCATATCCCACAACCAATGTTGAATATAGCATCTCCATTGAATGTACCTAACATTGAACCCATGAGGCCTCCTTTAGCCCAACCATACCCACACATAGTAGAAAACCCTTTCTACAGGCCACCACCATCCATTAACTTCAATGTGGAATATCAAGCGATGAATAGGCCTTAACAAGTTGATCCTAGGGGGCAGGATTCTTAGATGTACCGACAGAATGTGAGGCTATGGAACAGACAGAGTGGCTGAGTTGGTGATGCAGTAGTTGGGAGCCGAAAGAGGAGCTCCAAAACTTATGTATAGGAAACCACATCCCGATTGGGTAGACACTATCCCATACCCAAGGGGTTTCAAGATGCCAGACTTTGTTGTGTTCATAGGAGAAGAAGATCAGTCAATCGTGGAACACGTAGGTCATTTCCCAGCACACTGTGGAGAGACTGGAACTAATGAGTAGTTGAGGTTGAGGCTGTTCTTATTGTCATTGTCAAAGACAACATTCACTTGGTACACTAACTTGCCCGCGAACTCCATCCGAACATGGGCTGAGATGGAAAGGCAGTTACATTGTCAATTTTACCAATCGGTACTTGAGGTAACGGTAGCTAATCTAGTAAGAATATACCAGTACAGCACGGAGACTGCAAATCAGTTTGTCGCTCGTTTTAAGAGGTCCATGAACAAATGTTTGACTTCTCTTACGGAGAAAGAATTTATTGATTTGGCCTTCAACGGGTTTAAATTCAATCTCAAGGAATGGTTTGAAGAGAAAACCTTTGATGACTTATTTCAATTAACTGCTCGAGTTTCCAAGTATCAACATCTGTTGAAGGAGAAAGACAAGATGCCAATGAAGGAAAATCGATAGATAGTGACCCATGCTGAAAGTGTCAAATTTGGTGATCCTACCGAAGAAGAAAATGAGATGGCAGTGGCAACCATGGTGATAGAGAAATCGTATGTATGCCCAGCTCTTAAGCCAGTTATAGTGAAAGATGTATCCAAGTTTAAGGCCAAGGAGACAAACAATTAGTCGTTTAATATCTTTAAACTAGATGAGATATTTGACTTGTTATTAGCATATGGGATGATCAAATTAGTTGAAGGTCAAGTAATTCCATCTAAAGAAGAGTTGGCTAGTAAAAGGTGTTGCAAACGGCATCATTCAATGACTCATGATACAGTGAATTACATTGTCTTTAGAAAGACAATTCAAGAGGCAATTCGGCAAGACAAGATCAAGTTCACGGAGGACAAAGGCAAAACCCCAATGGAAGTAGATATAGACCCTTTCCCGAAGATGATCAGCATGCTGAACATCTGTGAATCGACAAAATATGGTGACAAAAGATTGTGTGCTTGATCTCAACAGGAATTAAGGAATCAAAATCGGGTTGTTCTCAGGTTTCAGTTTATGAGGGGTACCAGAGGAAGGTATAGATCAGGGTCATTCGTTCGAAGAGAAGGTAGACCACAAGTAAGATCTGAGATAGTATCAACTATACCTCCTTCTTTGCAACCAAGAAGGGAAGAAATCCAACAAGAACAATTAGTGCAAATGCTAAAGAAGAAAGATACTAATGAGTTGATTAATAGGAAGGAAGCTCATTTTGATCATCCAAGGCAATATTTTCCGGATCGGGAGATTAAGAGCCAGGCTTTCAAAGAGGATGAAACTTCATGAAAACCTAAAAAGAAAAAACACCTATGACAGAGGTACAAAGAAGGGGATCCTAAAGTAGGTTTACTTGGGGAACCAAATGAAAAATTCGAATATGTGGTGTATTATGGGGATGCATCTGACTATCCACCTCTGTCATTGCCAATTCAACTAACTGGCTAGGAAGATTAATTTGATGATCCACCACCAAATTCCAGTCTCACAAAAGAAAAAGACGGTTAAAGTTACATATGATCCCCCTGAAGATAAATGGTTAGTAGTTGAGCCACCTGATCAAGCATCTTACCGAATCATGAAAGACGCTATCAACAAATGAAAAATAGATATGCGAATTTTAGGAATAATCAGATTGAAAATGTGACACCGCAAATTTCAACAACCAAACCAATGAACAGGAGAAGCAATTGGGTTTGGAGGTGAAAACTTTGTGAGAAGGAGCCGGCCAAAATGGAAAGAGCTTCTATTGTTGAATCGGAGAGTGTGACATTCTGATTTTCCAGTCATTTTCATACTCATTAATGAGAAGTGTATCAAGCGATGTGTTTCAATCATATCTCGCTCGAATATGATCAATTTGAGTAAACTGACCAAAAGGGAAAGGTAACGCGAGACAAGGTAGGTGGACCTAAGAAACTCGAATAGGAAATAGCGCTTTGACCATAAAGATTGTCAAGGGGACATTTAGAACCATAAAAAGCTGATCAAAGAACGATTAAGGAATGCATTGCTAGAGTTATACGATTGGAACGCTGGTGATGCCGCTGAACCAACGTATAATTTGCAAAATTTTCCTAAATCGAACGTTGACGATCGAGACCATCGGAACTAGTGATGGACCCTCACAATTACATGACAACCAAAGTCGCCATGAATTGATGAGCCCTGAATGTGATATGAATCACAGGGTCGATACGCATAACATCTGCAAAAGCCGCATATCTGTTCGAGATAGGCTGGAACCACGTCTGATAGAGAAAACGATCAGAAACGAGTCTTGAAAATTGAAAATGGAGAATCAAGAATTCCAACGTCATGATTGGATTGGCCATCGCCTTATCGAAGAAAATTGGAATGAGAAAAAAGACGTTCCGGACGTCGGGGGTAAAATTACCATTTTTCCCCTCAAGACCTAGCTTTACCTATATAATTGGACGAGGGCATTTTAGTCTTTAATACATCCCCAAGCCACCGAAAATTTGAGAGAATCATGGCCATTAGATGAGCTTCAATGACACCTTGGACAAGTGTCAATGAATTAGGCCTTGAGTGGACAAATCCACTTTTCAACTACCATTCAACAAGTTGACTCTTGAATTTGGATAAAATCTCTCTCTCTCTCTCTCTCTCTTTTGGCCGAGCATATCCCCTCCATCTGCCATTTCTTCTTCTTCTTCTTCTTCTTCTTCTCTTGCTTGCCAGCTCGCTACCTTATTCCGACTGACTCACTGTTCTGGCCATAACATTTTCATCCGATGGTCAATTGAGGTAAAACCACCGACAATAGAAAGCTTATCGTCTTGCCGTTCTAACAAGGTATTATGGGTCTAAATCCACCTAGCCGTTTATCCCGTAGATCCGTTTGAATGAGCTAAGGTCAGGCTGATCAGTTTTGAATCCGAGAGCTCCCAGCCAACCTATCCGATTGTCCCATTATTCCGGTCATATCTTTTTCGTCTGATACCGGATCGAGGTAAAACCACCGCTAAATGAAATCTTATTGTCTTATCTTTTCATATATAAGCTCAATTTGACCTTGTAGATCTTCCCGTGGCTTGATTTGAGTGGACAAAGGTCAGGCGAGGTTAGATCTGACCGGTTTTGGGGAAAGACCTATTTTGGGGTCTTTCGTACTTAAAACTGCTCCAAATTTTCGGTGAGGTCTTCTACACTTATATTATTAAGGTTGGATGAGCTGTGGTAAAAAGTTAAGATGAATTTAATGGAGTTTTCACCCCAAATGGGTCATGTGATTGTTGGACAGAAACTGCCGGTTTAAGGACTTGAGGAAACCGGCGACTTCCAAAGGGTTTCCGGTGACGACTCGGCTCCAAATCTTCGGTGAGCCTCTTAGACCCTTAGATATACATGTAAGCAAGTAGGTTAGTGATTAAATAGTGGATTTGGAGTAGTTTTAAGGCTGGAAAACCTCGGTATGCACAGAACCGAAAATAGCCCGGTTCGGTTCTGTGCAAACCGGTTCTGTGGAGGCTATTATAGGTTGGTTTTGAGTCTCAAATTCATCAATGAGACATACTAGAATTTTGAGGATCATGTTATTAAGATTGGTGGTTCATGAATGGGTGAATTGAGCAAGAGAAATTGACGATTGGTTGGAATTTCATAGGTCGCGTGGCGGGTTTGGTCTTGGACCACTAGGACCGAATTTGAGGAGGTGCTTGAGGAGAGAATTTATGACAATAAGCTTGAGGTAAGGGAGTCCTAAACCTAAGATAGGAAGATTGAACTTGATTGGGCGAGTCGGGCAAATTTTTGGGTGATTCTTGAAGGGTTTCAATGTAATTGTCTATTGTACATCCTAGGAGGGTGTAGATGACTCAAATGTTTGATCATGCTTGTGCATTGAGTGATTTGTCGTATTTGAGTGTTGAATTTGATCGTCTTGCATGTCATAAGTGTATAATTGGTGCATGAAATTGCACATGATCTTGTGTGTGTGAATTGATTCAAATTAATGGCATGTTTGAGGCATGATAAGCCCCTGAGGCATATGAGATGCGGGGTGGTGGAATGAATACCCTAAGGCGCTGAGGCGCGGGATTGGAGTGTATGGTACCCTGATGCGTATGAAACGCGGGGTTGAGAAGGCTATAGTTCTAATGCATTGAAATGCGGGATGGAGTTGTGATGTGTCGACACTCGCCTGGAATAACATTGAAACCTGATGCGTTTACGCGGGTTGTCAATGACGATTTGATGCATTTACGTGGACCAAGCCTGATGCGTTCTAAACGCGGGCATCAGAATGAGGCAAGTGTGTAAGGTGAAAGTGGTGATGTGACATGGCAATGTGTGCATGATCTTAGAGATGTGTTGTGATGCCATGTCTGCCTGTCTGACATCTGCATGACTATTGATAATTGAATGCCTCATGTGTTTGTTTGCATGAAACACTGATGTTTATGACTGCCTGAGTGGACGGTCGGCTTAACCTAGGTTAGGACCTACCTTAATGAGATTTATATCTCACCCTGTTGTGGGCAACATTTTCAGGTCCCCGACGAAGAAAACCGAGTTTTCCATGGATTGGCATTTGACGAAGTCATTGGAGGAAAATAAAGGCTTTCCTTTTGTGACCTTAGGGTTGAAAAATGATACTCTTGGGGATTTAGATTTGTAACCTTTGAAGTATGATTGACCTTTATAAAAGGGGTACCCTTGTGTCCTTAGTCATCATGTGTTGCTGTATTTGTGATGGAGTTGGTATCGCTTTCGCATGCATGCTTCATATAGAGTTGTAAGTTATTGGCCGTTGGATCCTAGAGCTCATTAAAGGTAATGGTGAAGGTGGGATGCTCACGTGTCCGTCGAGCTTGGGGCGTGACATCCCCGTTTGAGTGGTGTCAAAGCCAGGTCAGCTCGATCCAATCTGATTGAGACTTGGAGTGATAAGGAGCGATGACTTGAGGACAATTAGGTAGTGAGACCTTGAGAGATAAGCGTGAATTGCTGAATCTTGAGGACTATAGGCTTGAACTTGTGTAGTATTCTAAAGGTCCTAGTGCCGATTTAAGGGATGATCTTGAGTGATATTATGAATAAGGCTCATAAGGAAGTGAATAGAAATTGAGGAGTCATAAGTTTGGATTTGGGGTTGCTAGAGAATAACTTATGAATGAAGGGTGAATTGAAGTGTATGATTGTGATCTTGGTTTGTCATGACCCAACTTGAAGAGTACGAGTTATAAAAAGGAGATTGATGTTAACGAATTCAGGCTTGAATTGCGTGATATCTTGATGGTTTAGTTATCGATTGCTATTAACGGTCTTGGATGATATGAGATGAGATGCATACAAGGAAGCGGATAAGGAATATATGGATTAAAGGCCAGACGTGATCGAATGCTTATGGATTTGATTTAGTTAGCGACTCCACTTGAGGTACATGGTTGAATATAGGCAATTGATCTGTGAGATGTGACGGTCATTGGTGGAATTAGAACTCTTCAATGGATAGGAATTGATCTGAAGGTGATTTTGATATGACAAGTGGTGAGGACAGTCATGCTGTTCTTGTGTTTGTGGCTTTGAAACGAAAGTTGATGAGGGTGCATGCATGAACTTATCGCTGTTGGACTTAATAAATTGTCGCTTAGTATGAGAGAAGTTGATGGGATACCTATAAACTGTAATGAAACATGGCATGGGACATGTGGAACGAGGCTTTCTTCGTAGATGAATGACTTGGAACAACCTGCAACGGTCAGGTCTTATAAGGGCAGGGAGTGATCGCCAGGACAGAGAGGTCCGGACAAGAAACGGCTCCTAACAGGCTTCTAAGATGGCAAGAGGCAGGAATGACCCAAGTCATAACTTGAAAGGGAAAGTCTAGGTATCAGGTCTAGTCCAATTGTGGTTAAGAGATGTATGGCACGAGATTGATCCTTGAAGAAGATGTTCGAAAGTGGCATGACATGTGAAATGATGCCTATGATTGGCAAAATTAAAAGCTTTGTGCTTGGCAGTGGATACCGTTTGAAAGGAAAATTGATGTTTGTGATTGGCCTGTTGGACTGTTTTGTAATTGGCATCATATGATTGGCTTGGCCAAGGTCTAACTGAGAGAGTAGATGATATATGGGGTATATACCCATTGAATTGATGTCTGTTGAGAATGAGGTAGTCTGTCGCCTTTATGATAGAGTGGCAAATGCTATATGCTTATGGTATGAGCGATTGATTTATAGAAGTGATGCTTTGAGTATTCGCTGGGTATTGACTTAGTTGAGTTTTGGCCTAATTGAGGCTTGCCTAGTAATTGGCTAAAGATTGAGAAGTTGCCTTGTTGAGGCTGGCCTGTTGAATAGTCATTGACTGATGAGAATCTAAAATTTTTGGGTAATGGACAACTAGTTGAGAGTTGTTTGGGAACCACTGTAAGGTTGATAATGATGAATGATGAGATGAGCAGCTTGAGACTGATAGACTTAAGTAGATGACTTAAGTTTTTGATTCCTGGAGGGAATTATAGTGGTTCAAGTGACATAAGAACCTAATAAGGTTCAACGACCAAGGTATAGTCGTAGAAAAGCATTGGGCTCGAGTATACAAGGTATAGAAGATTCGAGAACTAATATGGATCATGAGAATTGAGTAAAGATGGGCGATTAGAGTATGAGTACCAAAAGAGAATATGACTCAATCTGTTAATCATACGAGACCCAAGAGCTGAATGGGTCGTTGGAACTTTGAATGGAAATGAGAAAGTGGATAGGTAGACGGACTCGACAAGGAGCTGTCGTTATACCCAAGTCGCTGAGACGATTGAAGCTAGTGCTGGTGAGTTAAATGATAAAAGTCACGACAGAGGTGACTTTGAGTTAATCCTTTCTAAATTGAATGCGTGGGAAGAACCACGAGAGTTTTGAAAAGCTTGCGAAGCCATGTATAAGGTTGAGATTGACCAAGTTTGAAAGAGGGATGAGATTTGAAGTTGTCTCCCTCTAGATTGGGGATCTTGGTAAGAAAACCTTACAGGTTTGGGTACACTAAGGAAAGAAAGTGACCCTGGCCATTTTAGCCTTAAGAGGCTGTTAATAATTAGTGAAAGGTCACCAGAGGAAGAGTTTCCTCAAGGGCATGATATCTGCCTAGACTACCCTTGTTAAGTTGTTCAACGGAAAGTATCCTTCTGAGATTGCTCGAAAGCAAAGGTTGTTGGGATCCTGATAGTTTTGCAAGGATCTAAGGACGATCGACCAATGTGAGACAAAGTTCTCAAGGTCGTTTAAGCATATGGTAAAGGTGGTCAAGGACCCTTTGAATGAGACGTGAAGTCTTTGAGTGGATTGGGATTTGAAGGCCTTATGCTAATTGTTATTCCTGAATCTGATGAACCATAATGGACATCAAGGAAAGAAGTGGATGATCGGGAGAGGAATAAGTAAGAGAGAATTTCTGTTCATGGATTGTGAGAAAAGAGAGCTTCACTTATGGAACATAGAATGTGCTTGTAAGGAAATGTCGTTACTATGACATAAGGCTTATGATGATAAACCTTTTGTTGTCATGGAGAATAATAAGGAGACTGATGTGTCAATCTGTCAGACCTTGTGGATTTTATGAGATTGATTGAGCATAAATCTAGACCAATAGAAGTGGTATTGTGTGTTATCGCCCCTAAAGGGTAGGGCGTCACTCTTAAAAGACGATTGGACCATGACATGATCATTGATAGAAAGAAAGGTGAATGGACTTGATGGTCCTAGTTACTTGCGATTTTAATGAATGGGTGAATAAGCCAAAAAGGAGGCTTAGATTGTAATCGCAAGGCGACTTGAGGAAGTCGAATTGAATATCTAAAATATGAATTTGTGGAAACCAAGGACGAACAGATATTGTCACTTGAAGTGACTGAATTATAGGGAGAAGAAAGCCGAGTATGGTGGCATCTACGTTCTGGAGTAAAACACCGCCGTTGGCGCAGACTCCAAGATCGACGTCCTATGGAATAGGAAAGACATGGTGGATTTGAAATAAGAGTATGCCATTGAATTGTATAGCTTCCTTCACATAGTAAGAGACCCTAGTGTGGAAGAAAGAGAAAATCCTAACTGTCTTGATATTAAGATGGAGCGTCTAGACTGAGAAAGACGACGCAGAACTCGAATGATTGTTGTAAGGGAAGTTAAGTTTGAGAGATTGGCTTATAGACGATGTTGAATTCCAAGATAATGTCGACGTTCAGTGGGACAGACAGAATTAAGATAAGGTCGCATTAGCTGGTTGTGAAATCAAGAGGTCAAGACATTAATGCTTCTTGAGAAAAGAACGACAAAAATGAACAAAATGTTGTGTGGTCCTAATGGAGACCCATGACAAAGAGAGCCAATGTCTGAGCTCTCAAATAAAAGTGTGAGAAACAGTTTGAAAGATTTGACACATGGTAGAAAGGAGTTGACAATAGCCAAACTGAGCATCCAAGGAATAATTAGATGGGTCGTTACCGTCTTGAGAGACGATGATCAGATTTGTTTAAGGAGTCGTGAGGGATATGATAAAAACTTCTGAGAGCATCCTATGAACCCTATAAGAGTGCTCGTTATATGCTAAGTATGAATAGAACAAGCCATGGACCTGATAATGTAAAATTCCTTGGTCAGGTAGTCCTGATGAGTGGAATCACTATGGATCCCCGAAAGTAGGAGCTGGCGATAGGCTGACTGAGGCCGACGTGAGCTATTGAGGCTTGAGACTTCCTAAGTCTAATGGATCATAATAGTCTAGTATAGACGTTGTGGGAAGATTTCCCAGGGGAACTATTTTGCTAAGGGAATGGACTAAGGATGAGGTGTGGCGCGAACGGACGAACGAATATGAAAAAGAGTCCCAAGAACTAAAGCCCAGTCAATGACCGCGCTGATACTGGTGTTTCTGTTGGAAAGTGAAAAGATCATAAGGATCATGACGAATTGTCGCAGAAAGAAAATTTGAGACGTAACAAGTCAATTTGATATGGCAGTGCATGTACATCGTGATAGTAAGGTCTTATGAGTTGCAACACCTAATGCATGGTTGGACTTGGCTTGCAAATGCTCTTGTGATGAAGTTGGAAAACACGACTCGCCGGAGAGGTTTCAAGTTTACACGAACCATAAGAATTTAACGTATGTGGTTGCTTAGAAAAATTGAGTAAGGAACAATATGTGTGAAAGAAATTGCTTAAAGACTAAGGAGAAAATATCCTATATCCCCTAGAAACGGGTGATTTATGAAACAGATGCATATAAGTGAAAATTGAGCATCGTGTTTTTGGCGAATAAAGGATAGGCTTTGCTCAAGGAAATAAGAAATCCAACTCCTAAATTGGAAGGTTGTCAATTGACTAGTTTGATAACTACCTGAAACATCAAGCTTGAAGTGAGAAAGGAATTGAGATGCTACAATAAACAAACCCTGACATTAAAAGGGGTTATGGAAATAGATAGAATAGGGAGGAAATCCAAATTTTCGGATACTTAGGGAAGAAACCTCAAGGTTGAGAGTAGAAATCTTAAAGTTCTATAGATGAGAGTATGAGTCCATCATTGAGGGGAACTTAAGGAGATGACCTCATCGAATTTTCGAAGGAAGAATTATGGTGTTCCTTGGGATGGCACAAAGATGTGCCAACATATATAAATATACTATCGATGATAAGGATTGGAGGTTGAAATTAACTTATCATATGGTTGAGCACTAGACATGTCGACAAAAGAAAAAGACACGACCATGAAAGTTGAAGGATCACTCTCATCCAAGGGGACTTTCGGATGGAATCGAGAACGGATTACTACGGAAGTAATCATGTAATTGTTTAAGGAATCGAGAGGGTCATAACTCGATTTGGTTGATGGAGGGCAAGTTGATAAAACCCTTGAATCTTTGTTGGTATGAAAGGAAGTTTGAAGGGAGTGATACACTGAATGGTATGAATATTAAAGAGGGCATTCTGGCGAGGGCTTAGTAATAATGATTATGGACAAATGAAAGAGAAAATGTGAACGCTCGAGGATGAACTGTTGACAAATGTTTTGAATACTGAAAGAGAATGGAAAGAAGCAAATCAGATTGAGGACTGAAGGAGACAAGTCCTAGGGAAAGATGGTTTTGGGCCGAAAAGGACAAGTAAGATTGTCGAGTCATAAAAGGAATTATCCGTAAGAATGAGGATGCAATGAGACGTCGATACCCCAAAGGATTGGATGGTTAGAAGGTTGATGTAAATTTCGGGGACGAAATTTTTGTAAGGGGGAAGAGTTGTGACATTCTAATTTTCCAGTCATTTTCATACTCATTAATGAGAAGTGTATCTAGCGATGTGTTTCAATCATATCTTGCTTGAATCTGATCAATTTGAGTAGTCTGACCAAAAGGGAAAAGCTAATGCGAGACAAGATACGTGGACCTAGGGAACTCGAATAGTAAATGACGCTTTGACCATAAGGATTGTCGAGAGGACATTTAGAACCACAAAAGGTTAATCTAAGAACGATTAAGGAATGCATTGCTAGCGTTATACGATTGGAGCGCGGGTGATGCTGCTGAACCAACGTATAATTTGTAAATTTTTCCTAAATCGAACGTTAACGATTGAGATCATCGGAACTAGTGATAGACCATCACAATTACATGATAACCAAAGTTGCCATGAATTGACAAGCCCTAAATGTGATATGAATCACAGGGTTGATACGAGTAATGTCTGCAAAAATCACCCGTCGATTCGGGATAGGCTGGAACCACATCTAATAGAGAAAACGATCAGAAACGAGTCTTGAAAATTGAAATTGGAGAATCAAGAATTCCAACGTCATGATTGGATCGGTCATGGCCTTATCAAAGAAAATTGGAATGAGAAAAACGACGTTCTGGACGTTGGGGGTAAAATTACCATTTTTCCCCTCAAGACCTAGCCTTACCTCTATAATTGGACGAGGGCATTTTGTCTTTAATACACCCCCAAGCCACCGAAAATTTGAGAGAATCATGGCCATTGGATGTTCTTGAATGACAATTTGGACAAGTGTCAATGAATTAAAGCTTGAGTGGACATATCCACTTTTCAACTACTATTCAACAAGTTGACTCTTGAATTTGGATAAAATCTCTCTCTTTCTCTCTCTCTCTCTCTCTCTCTCATTTGGCCGAGCATATCCCCTCTGTCTACCATTTCTTCTTCTTCTTCTTCTTCTTCTTCTTCTTCTTCTTCTTCTCTTGCTCGCCAGCTCGCTGCCCTATTCTAACCGACTCACTATTCCTGCCATAATCTTTTCATCCGATGGTCGATTGAGGTAAAACCACTGGCAATAGAAAGCTTATCATCTTGCCGTTCTAACAAGATATTATGGGTCTAAATCTAGCCAGCCATTTGTCCCGTAGATCCGTTTGAAGGAGCTAAAGTCAAGCTGGTCAATTTTGAATCCGAGAGCTCCCAGCCGACTAGTCCGACTGCCCCACTATTCCGGCCATATCTTCTTCGTGTGATACCGGATCGAGGTAAAACCATCGTTAAATGAAATATTATTGTCTTATCTTTCCATAGACATATTATAAGCTCAATTTGACCCTGTAAATCTTCTCGTAGCTCGATTTGAGTGGACAAAAGTCAGGCGAGGTTAGATTCTGACCGGTTTTACAGAAAGACCTGTTCTGGGGTCTTCCGGACTTAAAATTGCTCCAAATTTTCGGTGAGGTCTTCTACACTTATAGTATTAAGGTTGGATGAGCTATGATAAAAAGTTGGGATGAATTTAATGGAGTTTTGACGCCAAATGGGTCTTGAGATTGTTAGACAGAAACTGCCGGTTTAAGGACTTGAGGAAATCGGCGACTTCCAAAGGGTTTCCAATGACGACTCGGCTTCAAATCTTCGGTGAGCCTCTTAGACCCTTAAATGTACATGTTAGCAAGTAGGTTAGTGATTAAATGGTGGATTTGGAGTAGTTTTAGGGCTGAAAAACCTCAGTATGCACAGAATCGAAAATAGCCCGGGTCGATTCTGTGCAAACCGGTTCTGTGGAGGCTGTTATGGGTTGGTTTTGAGTCTCAAATTCATCAATGAGACAAGCTAGAATGTTGAGGATCATGTTATTAAGATTGGTGGTTCATGAATGGGTGAATTGAGCAAGAGAAATTGACGATTGGTTGAAATTTCATAGGTTGCGCGGCGGGTTTGGTCTTGGACCACTTGGACCGAATTTGAGGAGGTGCTTGAGGAGAGAATTTGTGACATTAAGCTTGAGGTAAGAGAATCCTAAACCTTAGATAGGAAGATTGAACTCGATTGGGCGAGTCGGGTAATTTTTTGGGTGATTCTTGAAGGGTTTCAATGTGATTGTCTATTGTACATCCTAGGAGGGTGTAGATGATCCAAATATTTGACCATGCTTGTGCATTAAGTGATTTGTCGCATTTGAGTGTTGAATTTGATAGTCTTGCATGCCATAAGTATATGATTGGTGCATGAGATTGCACATGGTCGTGTGTGTGTGAATTGATTTGAATTAATGGGATGTTTGAGGCATGATAAGACCTTGAGGCGTATGAGGCGTGAAGTGATGGAATGAATACCCTGAGGCGCTGAGGCGCGGGGTTATAGTGTATGGCACCTTGATGCGTATGAGACGCGGGGTTGAGAAGGACATAGTCCTGATGCGTTGAAACGCGGGACGAAGTTGTGATGTGTCGACATTGGCCTAGAGTAACATTGAAACTTGATGCGTTTACGCGTGTTGTCAATGACGGTCTGATGAGTTTACCTGGACCGAGCCTGATGTTTTCTAAATGCGGGCATGAGAATGAGACAGGTGTGAAAGTTGAAAGTGGTGGTGTAACATGGCGGTGTGTGCATGATCTTAGAGATGTGTTCTGATGCCATGTCTGCTTGTCTGACATCTGCATGACCGTTGATAATTGAATGCCTCATGTGTTTGTTTGCATGAAACGCTTATGTTTATGACTGCCTGAGTGGACGATCGGCCTAACCTAGGGTTAGGACCTACCTTACTGAGATTTATATCTCACCCTGTTATGGGCAACATTTTCAGATCCTCGACGAAGAAAATCGAGTTTGCCATGGATTGGCATTTGGCGAAGTCATTAGAGGAAAATAAAGACTTCCCTTTTGTTACCTTAGGGTTGAAAGATGATACTCTTGGGGATTTAGATTTGTAACCTCTGAAGTATGATTAACCTTTATAAAAGGGGTACCCTTGTGTCCTTAGTCATCATGTGTTGTTGTATTTGTAATGGAGTTGGTATCGCTTTCACATGCATGCTTCATATAGAGTTGTAAGTTATTGGCCGTTGGATCCTGGAGGTCATTAAAGGTAACAGTGAAGGTGGGATGCTCGCGTGCCCGCCGTGCTCGGGGCGTGAAAGGGAGTTATTCTCGTCTTAAATTGGCAAAGGGAAAGGAGGTTCAAGATACATCCCAAACAATCAAATTTGGGCAGTTCAGTGTAGATCTTAACTCGAGACATTTAGGGAAGCGAGAACAAAGAAACTTGAGGTCTCCACCTAGGGATGGTAAAAGTTGCTAAGCAGGTCATTCTAAGTGCCAAAGGAATGTTACTTCTCAATGAGAATCAATATGGTTCATGCAAAGCTTTCACTTGAGTATGGAGCGTGTTCAATAGTGGAAGAAGTTTTTGAGCAAAATGAGGTGGCGATGGCGGAGTTTCAATTCCTTGATGAGGAAGCTATCAAGTTTAAGAAGGTATCACCAGACAAGGCTAGGCATCTGAGATCTTTGGTTATTTCAAGCAGAGTCAATGGACGTCCTGTCGGTAAGATCTTTGTAGATGCAGGAGCGACTTGTAATCTAATGTCTTATAAATACTTCAATAAGTTAGGAAGAGATGACAAAGATATAATCCTGTCAAATGTTCAATTATCTAACTTTCTTGGAGAAGTCACCAAAGTTAAGGGACGGTAGTGCTTGATCTAACTATAGGATATAAAACAATAGACACAACGTTCTTCGTGGTAGAGTCGGATGGGTTGTACAATTTGCTGCTTCAAAGAGATTGGATACATTCCAATCAATGTGTACCTTCAAGCTTCATCGAGTATTAGCATTTTGGAATGACGAAAGGGTAGAATATGTTGAAGCAAATTCGAGACTTGCTTCAATAGGTTAGACTGAAATGCATCAAGAACAACGAGATGGCCAATGTGGGAAGTATACTGTGGAATCACTAAGGATAGATTCGCAATCCTTTACTTATTGACGCTTTGGGAATAGTAAGACTGAGTGGATCCCCAAGTTTAGTTTGGCAATCAAAGAACTAAACAGTATCCATGGAAAGCGAGTCCTTATTGCAAGAAGTCTATGAGAGGTACTTCACATACTTGGCGGAGATGGCACAACAAGGTGTTGAAGCTTCAGACTGCATTAAAGAATAGAAGGAGTCACCAATTAGAGAAAATGGCAAATCAATAGAGGCTCAAGATCCATTGCTTGAAGTTGATATTGGAGAACCTGGTTGTCATCGACCAGTATATGTAAGTACTTTCTTGCAATGGGGCTTGAAAGAGGACCTGATCAATTTGATCAAGGGATACAAAGATTGCTTCGCGTGGGATTATCATGAGATGCTTGGTTTGTCAAGAGACGTTATTGAACATCGCCTTCCGATCAAGAAGGGATTCCGTCTACATAAACAGCCATCGAGAAGATTTGCCCCAGATTAGTTGATAAAGTTAAAGAGGAGATATAATGGCTGTTGAAGGCAAAGTTTATCGAGACTTCTAAGTATGTAGAGTGGCTTTCAAATATTGTTCCTGTGAAAAAGAAAAATGAAAAGCTGCAAGTTTGTATTGACTTTCGAGACCTCAATAATGCTACTCCTAAAGATGAATATCAAATGCCGATGGAATATATGTTATTAGATTCGGCATTGAAAAATGAGATTGTGTCCTTAATGGAAGGTCATTCAGGCTACAACCAAATTTTCATTGCTGATGAAAATGTCCCGAAGACAACATTTAGATATCCTAGTGCAATTGGGACTTTCCAGTGGGTAGTTATGCCTTTTGGATTGAAGAATGCTGGAGCGACATACCAGCAGGCAATGAATTTTATTTTCCATGCCATGATAGGTAAATGTGTGGAGGTCTACAATGATGATGTGGTGGTTAAATCAACTCAGGAAGATTATTTGGATTATCTTGAGAAAGCTTTTATTAGGATGAGGAAATACAAGTTGAAAATGAACCCAACTAAGTACGAGTTTAGAGTAAGAGTAGAAAATATTTTGGGATTCCTAGTCAATCAAAGGGGGATTGAGATTGATAGGAATAAAGCAAAGGCTATCATAGAACTTCCACATCCTACGTCAAAGAAGCAGCTTCAGAACCATGAAGAATTTAGTTGGGTTCCTCAGGAGATTTATTGTCAATTTATCCTGAAAAATAGAGCCAATGACACAGTTCCTATGGCTTAAGAACCATGAAGAACTTATATGGGGAGAGAAACAACAAGTAGCATTTGATACTAGCAAGGCATATTTGACAAATCCTCCTGTTTTAGTGCCGCCAAAAGAAGGCATGCTGTTGAAATTGTATTTTTCTGCTACCGATACGACTATCAAGAGTACGTTGACACAAGAAAATGAGAATAGAAAAGAACAAGCGGTATATTAACTGAGTAGAACATTGACTGATGTTGAAAAAAGATATATTGCAATTGAAAATTGTGCTTATCTGGTTACTTTTCTCGTATGAAGCTAAGACATTATTTGTTGCCAACTATTGTATGTGTGTTCGGCAAGACCAGTGTAATAAAATATATGTTATCACGGCCTGTTATAAAAGGATGTTTATTTTGTCTAAGTTTCATTTGGTGTACGTACCAGTGAAAGCGATCAAGGATCAGGTCATCGTCCACTTTCTTGCTGAGTATCCGTGTTTGTAAATCGAAGAAAATGAGCAGAATTTTAGTCAAGTAGTACCATGGACCATGTATTTCAATGGATCCTGTGCTAATAATCTGACAAGAATTATTGAAGATGGGGAATATAGTACAAAAAATGGGGGACACTATGCTTGAAGGTCTTTTGAAAAAGAAAGGATAAAGTAAAAGAATGTGATTTCATGCACAAAGAGAGGATTGATAGCTCATAGCATCGGAAGATCATGATATCGGGATAATGGTTAGTCATTTAAGGGTCAGACAAGTCAGAAGAAAGATAAGAAAGAAGATCCAGTAAGATAAGACAGACATTTGAATCAGCGAAAAAGGAATTTTCATTTTCATTTTGTCAACAGAGTTTTAACCTGATTTACAAAGGACTAGAGCTCAAATTCTAGCCTAAGGTTCTCTTGCATGATTTCTGCCCTTTGCTTATCATGGATATGGACCATTCCATGGGCAGAATCTAGCCTTAGCTCCACACATTTGTGTTTCTTGCGTTGGATTGCAGCACAAAGGTTGTCCCTTTTCGCTTCAAGCTCTGCCATTGTAGCCTCTACTTTCCTCAGTTTAGCTTCAAGTTGTGCCTTCCTTTCAACCAAGTGTTGAAGTACACTTTCTTTGGCTTTGTAATGGATAAGAAGTGAACGAGTGTCTTCACGCTTCTAAGCCAGCTTATCCCGAATAGGCATCCTCTGTCGTTCTTTTTTTAGTAGACCTAGGAGACAATCCATGTTCTTCCTGATGGTGTTCATGGCATCCACGAAACCAACAACAAAGATGTGGCTCTTGTCTTGGAAATCTTCAAAAAGCACGAAGGAAAGATTGCCAAAGAACAATTCTTGAACACCATAGACTAACAGTTCAAGGAATTATGTTCATTTGGCTTTGGCTATATGCTTGGGGACTTCAGAGTATGAGGCGAGGTCTTTAGGAATTGGGGTTGATTCCTAGGATTATCCAGCAAATCAAAAGGATCGACATTCAATATAAGCTCCAAATCGGCTTTCTTTTGATCTAATAAAGGCGCTACTTTAAGAGCAGTTGGAGTTGTAGATGCAACATAAAAGAAGGCAGGAGCGGATGAACTAGCTGTGGAAAGAATTGTTGAAGAAGGAAGAACAGTTGTCGAAGAGGGAAGAATAAGGTAGGAAACAGCAGACGTCGATGAACCTTCAACCCTGGCCGAGATTAAGATTCTTTTGGAAGCAGATGAAGGCTCGTGAAAATCTGCAGAAATATAATCAAGGCATGTCAACTAATAGCATAAAATTCATCATTTGAAAGGAAGAATAAAAATATGACTTATCGATAGAAGTAGGAGATAGACTCCTTATTGATCTGCTCACTTCAGTTTCCGAAGGAGGAACTGATTCTCTTACTTCAATTCCTGGAAGAGAAGTTTACTTGTTTGCATCAGTCCCTGAAGTAGGGATAGATTCCATCGTCGTGGTCTCTAGAGGAGGGTTGGACTCTCTCATCTCAATTCCCAATTTATTCCCTATAAGAGGAATAGAGGGAATATCTTCAATACAAGAAGAAGAAGGATCGGTTATAGGTTCAAGCCCCTCAGATCCGAAAGACGTGACTGCCTCGACTTGCTACAAATCTCTGTTATTGAGGCAACCAGTGCAGGATCGGGAGTTGACATCTTGATTAAGTCGGTCTTTGCAGAAGAGGACGCGAGCGAGGTAGCTCTGGATCGGTAAGTCTTAGGAACTTGGGGAACAAAGGTTAGGAATAACAACATATGTGATTGTGAAGACAAAGTGAGAAAGTAACCTTTGGAGAGCGTGACTTCATCGTGGCTTGAAATGGAGAACATGGAGGAGACCTCCTTAGGGAAGAAATTTTTGAAGATTGCTTTGGGGGCTAATTGACGGGGGACTCTTGATTGTGAGCTTCTTCAAGCAGGTAGATCCAAAACTTTCCTCTTCTTACTTGCTGCGAAACTAAACATTTAAGTATTCAGCCATATACCAAACAAAGATATATGTTGAAAGTACATAGGCGAGAATACCTTTGATAAATTCTGCTGGTACATCTTCATCGGCAATTTCTTTTATTGGAATATGAGGAGTTGTGCCTATAATCTTCAAAAGAGTAATGTCCAAGCTATCTATAAAGACGATAAGACGATATTCTTTTTGCCACCAATAGATAAATTTGGCAAAAACCGAATAGTTATGAATTCGGAGACACGAAATGTGACATTCTGATTTCTAGTCAATTTCAGGCTCATTAATGAGAAGTGTATATCTAGAGATGTATTTCAGTCGTATTACACTCGAATCTGATCAATTCAAGTAGACTGACCAAAAGGGAATGGCTAACGCGAGACGAGGTACGTGGACCTAGAGAACTCGAATAGGAAACGATGCTTTGGCCATAAAGATTGTCGAGGAAACTAGCGATAAACCCTCACAATTACATGACAACCAAAACCGCCACGAATTGACGAGCTCTAAACGTGATATGAATCACGGGGTCGATACGCGTAATGTTTGCAAAAGCCGTCTGTCAGTTCGGGATAGGCTGGGACCACGTCTGTTAGATAAAACCATCAGAAACGAGTCTTGAAAATTAAAAATGGAGAATCAAGAATTCCAACATCACCATTGGATTGGTCGTCGCCCTACCGAAGAATTCTCAAATGAGAAAAACGACGTTTTGAATGTCGGGGGTAAAATGACCATTTTGCCCCTCAATCTTAGAACTTTGCCCTTGCATTTGGAGAAGGGCATTTTGGTCTTTTAATCCTCCCCTAGCTGTCGAAAAAGAAGGATGATTGATGGCCATTGGATCACATTGGAAAAGCAAGAGGCCAAGTGTCACAAGATCAAGCATTGGATGGTCATGTCCAACTTTTTCCACCTACCATTCAAGCCTCTTTGACCAAGCCTTTGTATATAACAAATTCTCTCTCTCCTCACCTCATTTTGGCCGGCCATACCCCCTAGAATCACCGAAAATCCCTCTTCTTCCTCCCTTCCTCACTCTGCGCCGATGCCAGATTCTAGACGCCTCATTCGGCGCCGTCAACAGCCACCTCCGGCCACCATCCGGCCGCCGGCTAGCCATAATAACCTAGATCTATGTCTTGCCAACCTCCTCAAAGTGGAAGCAAGCCATTTGAAGCACCAAGGAGCTCCGGCCAAGCGTTTTCTCGGGAGTTGATGGAAACTGACTCAACCTGAGGTTGGTCCAGTTTCAAAATTTTTTGAAGGCCGAATTGTTGGAGTTTTGAGGTCAAATTTTGTGGAGACCTAGTAGACATGTAGATGAATCTGTGGTAAAAAGTTGAGAGTGATTTGAAGAAGTTTTAATCTCGAATCGGTCTTGTAAATCATGGACAGAATCTACCGGATTGTGACTTTGGAGGAATCGACGACGTTCAGCGAGTTTCTGGTGACCAATCGACTTCAAATCTTCGGTGAGCCTCCCAAACCATTAGGTAGACATGTTAAGAGGTAGGATAAGAGTTAGACATTGGATTTGGAGTTGAATTAGGGCTGGTAGCTCACGGCATGCATAGAGCCGTGAGGAACCGGTTTGGTTATGTGCATGGCCGAACCATGGTGGGCTATTGGCGTTGGATTTTGAGTCTCAAATTGGTGATTAGAACATATTAAGATGTTGAGGATTATGCTATGGAGGATTAGGATTCGTGGATGGTTGAATTAGACTTGGAAATTTATGGAATTGGTTGGATTTTATTAGGTTACGCGACAAGTTCGGTTATGGACATTAGGGGCCGAAACTTTGGAGGCTCAAGAAGAGTAAATTGTGTAATCAAACCCAAGGTAAGGGAATTCCTAACCTTATGCTAGGAAGATTGGACTCAATTGGACGAGTTGAGAGATAAATTGACTAATCCTTGAGAATATTCCAAAAAGGATAACTATTATTATGTCCCAAGTGGCTATAGGAAGTTTATGTGTGCCCTTGATTATGTTTAAATCGTGTGCCATGTCGAGTGTCCTTGATTGTCTAGCATGCCATGAATTTTCAAATTGTGCATGAGGTGCAGTTGCGATTTTATCGGTGCATCGAACTAAGAAGCATGGCATGAGCATGACATGGCAAGGCCTTGAGGCGTATGAGACACAGGGCGAGAAGTGGATACCCTGATGCGACGAGATCGCGGGGTGGAGTTGATATTGAGTGGCGCCCCGATGCGATGAAATCGCGGGATTGAGATGGCCACGGTCCTGATGCGAATTATTCGCGGGACGGAGAGGTCCTGAGGCGTATGAGACACGGGGCAGGAGTTGTATACCCTAATGCGATGAGATCACGGGGTAGAGTTGATGTTGTGTGGCACCCTGATGCGATGAAATCGCGGAGTTGAGATGGCCACAGTCCTGATCGAACCATTCGCGGGACGGAGGTATGAGATGATGATATTGGCTTGGAGATTCATCGGAACCTGATGTGTTTACGTGGGTTGCGGATGACGGTCTGATGCATTTACGTGGATCGAGCCTGATGCAATCTAATCGCGGGCTAGAGATTAAGGCAGGCGGAGATTAGTGGATGCGGTCAAGTGGTAGGCTGAGTGCGCATGATCATCTGAGTGTAACATGAAGTCATCATTGCATGTCTGTCATCTGTATGTTGTTGTCGGTATTGAATTATGCTTGTTATGCCTGTGTGTTTATAAGTCTGGAGATTCGAGGTAGATGACTGCCTGAGTGGACGATCGGCCTAACCTAGAGTTAGAACCCACCTTACTGAGATTTATATTTCACCCCAGTGAGGGCTTTATTTTTCATGTTCCAAGCGAAGGAAGCACGAACTTGCCAAGGATTGGCATTTGAAGGCATAGTTGATCAATTGTACTAAAGAAGGTTGCAAGTTATGGATTTACATTTCATGATATTAGGGATTGTCTTTCTAATTGGTAGATTATTGATTTGAACCTTTGGGAATGAATTATTGAAATTTTGATGTATCTGTCCTAAGTCATTGGGTGTTGATTTATTGGTATGAATGGAGTTGGCATCGCTTCCGCATGCATATTTTAAAAGAGTTGTAAGTTACTGACCGTTGGATCCTGGAGTTTTCAGAAAAGCACGGCTTGGTGGGATGTTTTCCGCGCTCGTCGGGTTCAGGGCATGGCATCCCTGCTTGTTTGGTATTAGAGCAAGGTCAGCTCGATCTAATGTGATTGAGGTTTGGAGTGATAAGAAGTGATGACTTGGGGACAATTAGATATTGAGGCCTATAGGACTAAACAATGATCATTGAATCTTGAGGATTGTAGGCTTGAACTTGTGTACACTTTAATTGTCCTAGAGTTGACTTTAATGGATGATCTTGAGTTATGTGGTGATTAAAGTTTAAGTGCAGGCAAGCTGGGATTGGAGAGTCATAAGCATGGATTTTGAGGTAGTAATTGTGCTTGAGGATAATAGGGAATTGCTTATGAATGAAGGGTCAATTGAGGTGTATGATTGTGATCTTAATTTGTCAATGACCCAACTTGAGGAGTACGAATTATAAAGAGACAACTGATATTAGTGGGCAGGCTTGAACCGCGTGATATTTTGATGATTTAGCTATCAATTACTATTGGCAGCCTTGGGTGATATGAGTTGAGATGAATACGAGGAGTATCTGAATCGAAGATCAGTTGTGATCGGATGCATAGGAATTTGATTTGAATGTTAACTGGACTTGAGATATATAATGGAATATAGGCAATTGATCTGTGAGATATGACGGTCATTGGTGGAATTAGAACCCTTGAATGGATTGGAATTGATCTGAATACGGTTTTGACAAGACAAGTGATGAGGACGGTCAAGCTATGCTTATGCTTATGGCTTTGAAAAGAAAGTCGATTAGGGTGCATGCATGAACTTATCACTGTTAGACTTAATAAACCGTCACTTGGTATAGGACAAGTTGATGGGATACCTATAAATTATAATGAAACATGGTATGGGACATGTGGAACGGGGCTTTCTCCATAGACATATGACTCGGGACAACCGGCAACGGCCAGGTCTGAAGAGGGCGGAGAGTGATCGCTGGGACAGAGAGGTCCGAACAAAGAGCAGCTCTTGGCAGGCTTCTCAGATGGCAAGAGGCAGGAATGACCCAAGTCATAACTTGAAAGGAGAAACCTAGGTATCAGGTTGAGTCCAATTGTGGATAAGAGATGTATAGCACGGGATTGATTCTCATCAAGAATGATTGAAAGTGGCATGACCTGTGTAATAGCACCTATGATTGACATGATTCTATAATTGAGGCTTGATATGGAAACGATTGTGGTATGATAAGTGGTGAGAACGATCACATTGTGCATGTGTTTGTGGTTATGAAATGAAAGTTGATGAGGGTGCATGCATGAACTTATCGCTATTGGACTTAATAAAATGTCGCTTGGCATGGGACAAGTTGATGGGATACCTATAAACCGTCATAAAGCATGGTATGGGACGTGTGGAACGGGGCTTTCTCCATAGATGTATGACTTGGGATAACCTGCAACGGCCAGGTCAGATGAGGGCGGGGAGTGATCGCTGAGACAGAGAGGTCCGGACAAGGAGCCGCTCCTGACAAGCTTCTAAGATGGCAATAGGCAGGAATGACCCAAGTCATAACTTGAAAGGGAAAGTCTAAGTATCAGGTTGAGTCCAATTGTGGTTAAGAGATGTATGGCACATGATTGATTCTCAAAATAAATGTTGAAAAGTGGCATGACATGTGAAATGAAGCCTATGAGTGGCATGGTTACAAGCTTTGTACTTGGCAGTGGATGTCGTTTGAAAAAGAAAAGTGATGATGTGGTTGACCTGTTAGGCATGTTTTATGATTGGTATCATGTGATTGGCTTGGCCAAGGTTTAACTGAGAGATTAGATGGCATGTGGGGAGTTTATACCATGTTGAACTGATGTCTGTTGAAAATGAAAAAGCTTGTCGCGTTTGTAACAAAGCGACAGATGCCTTATGCTTAAAGTATGGGCAATTAACTTATAGAAATAATGACTTAAGCATTTGCTTGGTGCTTACCTAGTTGAGTTTTGGCCTAGTTGAGGCTTGCCTAGTAATTGGTTGAAGATTAAGAAATTACCTTGTTGAGACTGACTTGATAAATGGTTGTTGATCAATGATGATTTGGGATCGTTGAATAATTGGCAATTAGTTGAGAATTGCCTAAGAATAATTAGAGGGTTGTTTGCTAGTGATAGTTGATGAGATGAGCAGCCTGAAACTGCTAGACTTGAGTAGATGACTTAAGTCTTTGATTCCTAGAGGGAGTCATAGTGGTTCAAGTGACATGAGAACTTAATGACATTGAACGACCAATATATGGTCGTAGAAGAGCGTTGGACTCGAGTATACATTGTATGGAAGATCCTAGAACTCAGAATGATCATGAGAATTGAGTAAAGATGAGCGACTGGAGTATGAGTACCAAAAGAGAATATGGCTCGATTTGTTAATCGTGCAAGACCCAAGTGTGATAAGGGATCATGATAACTTTAAATGGAAATGAGAAAAGTGGACGGGTAGACAGACTCGAGAAGGAGCTGTCATTGTTCCAAGTCGCTGGGACGACTAATATTAGTGACATGAGAACTTAATGACATTGAACGACCAATATATGGTCGTAGAAGAGCATTGGACTCGAGTATACATTGTATGGAAGATCCTAGAACTCAGAATGATCATGAGAATTGAGTAAAGATGAGCGATTGGAGTATGAGTACCAAAAGAGAATATGGCTCGATTTGTTAATCGTGCAAGACCCAAGTGTGATAAGGGATCATGATAACTTTAAACGGAAATGAGAAAAGTGGACGGGTAGACAGACTCGAGAAGGAGCTGTCATTGTTCCAAATCGCTGGGACGACTAATATTAGTGCTGATGAGTTAAAAGAAGGAAGCCACGAAAAAGGTGACTTTGAGTTACTGCTTTCCAAATTGAATGCATGGAAAGAACTACGAGAGTTTTGAAAAGCTTGTGCAGCTATATATAAGGTTGAGATTGATTGAGTTTAGTGGAAGGATGGAATTTGAAACTGCCTTCATATAAATTGAGAATTTTGGTAAGAAAATCTTAGAGGTTTTGGGTACACTGAAAAAAGAAAGTGATCCTGACAGTTATTAGCCTTAAAAGGCTGTCGATAATTAATGAAAGGTCACCGGAGGAAGGGATTCCTCGAGGGCATGATATTTACCTGGACCACCTCTGTTGAGTTGTTCAACGAAAAGTATCCTCCTGGGATTTCTCGAGGGCAAAGGCTGTTTGAATCCTAAATTCTTGTGAGGATTTGAAGATGATCGACCAATATGAGGTGGAGTCCTCAAGGTCATCTAAGTGTACTGAAAGTGGTCAAGTACCCTTGAATAAAATAAATAAATCCTTGAGTGGATTGGAAATTTGAAAGCCTTATGGTTGGTTGTTATTCTTGATTTTGAGGAATGGTAATGAGACTCAGTAAAAGAAGAGGATGATCGGAAGACTTATGAATAAGAGAACTCCTACTCATGGAAAACGAGAAAAGAGACATTCATTATGGAACATGAAACGCATCTACAAGAAATGGCTATAACCTTGGTGTAAGGCTTAAAATGAGAGATTGATGTTTAGTTTCTTCCGTCACAGGGAAAAATTAAGGAAAGAATGATGTCAGCTGTCTGACATTGATGATTCTATGAGATTGATTGAGGATGAATTTAGACCACTAGAAGTGGTATTGTGTGTTATCACCCCTAAAGATTAGGGCGTCGTTCTTAAAGGGCGATTGGACCATGAGATGGTCGTTGAGGGAAGGGAAAGGGAATGGACTTGATAGTCCTGACTGTTCGTAATTCTAGCGAATAATTGAGTAAGCGAGAAGAACACTTAGAGTGTAATTGCATAGTGATTTGGGGTAATCGAATTAAGTATTCGATACGTGAATTGGTGGAGATCAAAGACAAATGAATCTTGTCACTTACGATAAATGAGTCCATGAAAGAATAATGTCAAGTTTGGTGACATTTGTGAATCTTGGAGTAAAACACCGTCGTTAGCGCAAACTTCAAGATTGACATCCTATGAAATGGGAAGGACAAGATGGATTCGAAGTAAAAGAATGCCACGGAAGTGTATAGTTTCCTTCTTAGGGTAAGAGACCCTAGTGCGGAAGGAAGAGGAAATCTTAATTGCCTTGATATTGAGATTAAGCATCTGAATTGAGAAAGAAAACCAGAACTTGAATGATTCCTTAAAGTGAAGTCCGAGAGACCGTCCTGTAGACGATGTTGAATTTCAGGATGATGTCGATGGTCAGTTGAATGGATGAAATTGGGATAAAGTCGCACTAGCGAGTTGTGGAACTTAGAGGCTAAAGCACTAATACTTCTTGAGGAAAGAGTGACAAAAATAAATAAAATGTTGTGTTGTCCTAGAATAGACCCATGACAATAGAGAGCTAAGGTCTGAGCTCTCAAGTGAGAAGTATGAGGAACAGTTTGGAAGATTCGACATCTAATAGCAAGAAATTGATGATAATTGGAATGAGTGTTCGAGGTATAATTGGGTTGATTGTTACCATCTCGAGAGACGATGATCGGATTCATTTAAGGAGCCATGAGGGATATGATAAAAACCTTTGAGAGCATCCTAAAAATCCTAAAAAAAAAAACGCTTGTCGTATACTAAGTTTGCATAGCACGAGCTGTGGGCCCGATAAGGTAAAATTCCTAGGCCAGGTAGTTCTGAGGAGTGGAATCCCTGTGGATTCTCGAAAGTAGGAGATGGCGATAGGCTGACTAAGGCCGACGTGAACTACTGAAGCTTGAGACCTCCTAAATCTGAAGGATTATAATGGTCCGCTGTAAACGTCGTGGGAAGATTTCCTAGAGGAGTTCTTCCATTAATGGAAGGGACTAAGGATGAGGTGTGGCGCGAGTGGTTGAACGAATATAACAAGGAGTCCCAAGGACTTAAGCCTAGTTCGCGACCGTGCCAATTATGGTGATTTCATTGAAAAGTGAAGGATGGCAAGAGTTACGATGACGTGACGCGAAAAGAAAAGTTGATTGTAAATTAGTGCAACGTGGAAGGTTGTTGCTTGCACGTCGCGACGATAGGACCCATGAGTGGGAATACCCAATGCATGATTGGAATTGGAATACGACCGCCCTTGCGAAGGAGTTGGGAAAACACGACTCGTGAGAAGAAAGGTTTTGAGTTTATACAAACTGTAAGAACTTGAAGTATGGGTTTCCTGAGAGGAATTGATGAGAAGCAACGCCGATGGATGAAGTTACTTACGGATATGGGAACGTTGCTCGTGTAAGGAAAGACCTCGCAACTGTATGAACTGCGAGAGTTGGAAATATTGACTGCTCCAAATATATTGAAGGGAAATCATAACCGTTGCAAGTTGGTGGATTAAATTGGTCACTAGGGATCTCAAATGTAATCGAGAAAGAGCTATTAAGGACTCAATCATGAGTTTTCCTGAGAAGTCGAGAAGGCTAGGGTTCAATTTGGACAATCGAGGGTAAGCTAATGGAATTTGTGCGTCCCCGACGATACAAAGGATGTTTGAATTGAATTATTATACCAAATGGTAGAGATACCAAGGTGTACGTTTTCATGATGATTTGGTAATGGTCGTGAGAGGAAAAGAACAAAAATTTAAGGCAACGTTTTGGAAAAGCCTTCCAATTGGGAATTTCAAAAGCAGGGTTGTAGTGTGATACACGTATTATCCTCAGAGCAATAGACAAATTGAAAGGAAGATTTGAATGCTCGAAAGTGTATCACCGATAGATATTATGAATGTTAGAAGAGAATAGAGAACAACTTGTACAGGTTGAGGACTGAGGGAAATAAGTCCTGGAGTAGGAAGACTTTTGTCAGAAAGGACAAATGGGAGTGTCAAGTAATGAGAGGAACCATTGTGGAAAGTGAGGATGCGATGAGACGTTAGTGCCCCCATGGAAGTGGATAATAGGGAAATTGCAAATTTCGAGGATAAAATTTCTTTAAGGGGGGAGAGTTCTGACATTCCGAATTTCGACCCTGTCGAGTCTATTGAATGGAAGGATATCGATCGGTGTATTTCATTTATAACTCGATCGGAGTTGGCCACAATTGATTTATCTGACAAAAAAGGAAAGACTGACGCGGAGTCGAATATGTGGACCTGGAGAATTTGAATGAGAAATGACACTTTGGCCATAAGGATTGTCGAGGGAATATTTTGGGCCAATAGAGATCGATCTAGGAACGATCATGAAATGTTTTGCTAGCATTATACGTTGGGACGCAGGTGATTCCGCTTAACCAATGTGTAATTTGCAAAAATTTCCTAAATCGAATTCCGATGATCAGGACCGCAGGAGCTAAATATAAACTGTGACATTCTGATTTTCTTGTCATTTTTGGACTCAGTAATGAGAAAATGTATCTAGCGATGTGTTCCAGTCATATCTCGCTCGGATCTGATCAATCTCGAGTCGACTGACAAAAAGGGAAAGGCTAACGCGAGACAAGGTACGTGGACCTAAAGAATTCGAATAAGAAATGGCGCTTTGACCATAAGGATTGTCGAGGAGATATTTAGAGCCATAAAAGGCCGATCTAAGAACGATTAAGGGATGCATGTCTAGCGTTATACGATTAGAGCGTGGGTGATGTCGCTTAACCAATATATAATTTGCAAAATTTTCCTAAATCAAACGGTGACGATTGAGACCATCGAAACTAGTGATAGACCCTTATAGTTACATAACAATCAAAGTTGCCATGAATTGACTAGCCCTAATTGTGATATGAATCACAAGGTTGATACGCGTAACGTCTGCAAAAGCCGTCCGTCAGTTCGGGATAGGCTGGAACCACGTCTGATAGAGAATTGAATCAGAAACGAATCTTGAAAATTGAAAATGGAGAATTAAGAATCCCAACATCATAATTGGATTGGCCGCCGCCTTATCGAAGAAAATTGAGATTAGAAAAACGACGTTCCGGACGTCGGGGGTAAAATTATTATTTTGCCCCTCAAGCCTTAGCCTTGCCTATATAATTGGATGAGGGCATTATGATCAAAAACCACACCCAAGGCTACTGAAAATAGATAGAAACCATAGCCATTGGATGCACTTTGATTGACCTCTTGGACAAGTGTCAATGGATGAAGCCATGAGTTGTTGTTTCCATTTTTAAACTACCATTCAACCCATGTTGACCAAGCCATTGAAACATATACCTCACTTTCTCTCTCTTGCTTGGCCAAACACCCCTCAACCTGCCGATCTCTTCTTCTTCTCCTTCCCTTCCTCTTCGTCGAGGAGCTCCAGAAGACAGGTTCTGCCGCCGCCGTTCGCCGCTGTCGACCGCCACCTCCGGACATCGCCTAGACTCCGGCAGACCACCCACTCCTTCCTCCTCCTCTTGCCAACATTCTTGAAGTGGAAGCAATTTATTTGACCCACCGAGGTGCTCCGGCCAGCCAATATCCCGAAAGTCGACAGAAATAATCGTAACCAGAGGTAAGCTACGTCTTAGGCCTTTTAGGACCCCAAAATCTTGGAGTTTTGCAACCAAATTTTGTGAACATTTAGGGGACACATAGATGGAGCTGTGGTAAAAATTTTGGCTTAATTTAATGGAGTTTTGACCCCAAATGGGTCTCGTGTTTGAAGGGCCAGAACTGATCGTTGGAGGAACAGAGGGAACCGGCGCCATTCGTGGACCATTTGATGTCACCTTGAGCTCAAATTTTTTATGAGACTCCCCAACCCTTAGAACTTCATATTAACAAGTAGATTAGTGAATAAATTAAGGATTTAAGGTAGTTTAAGGGCTGATTAATTAGGGTATACACAAAACCAAAAATGCCCAGTTCGGTTCTATGCATACCAGTTCTGTTGGGGATAATTGGTGTTGGATTTGAGTCTCAAATTCATCATTAAGACATGCTAGGATATTGATGAACATGTCAATAAGGTTTATGTCCCATGGATTGGCGAATTGAGCAAGAAAAATTGATGAATGAATGAATTTCCTTAGGTTGTGCGGTTGAATTGTTCATGAGCCTATTGGACCGAGTTCTTGAGGTGCTTGGGAAAGGATTTTGTTGAGTGAAGTTTGAGGTAAGGGGATTTTAAGCCTTTGATAGGAGGATTGGACTCAATTGGGCGAGCCGAACGCCAGTTTGCTTAATTCTTGAAAGATTTTAAAGTGATTGTTCATTGTACGTTCTAGGAGGATATAGATGACTCAAATGCTTGACCATGCTTATACCTTGAGTGATTTGTCTCATTTGAGTATTGAACTTGATTGCTTTATATACCACAAGTGTGTTATTCGTGCATTAGTTGCACTTGATTGTGTGTGATATACATTAAATGAACTTATGGCTTATCTAAGGAGTTGTGATACCCTAAGACGTATGAGACGCGGGGTTGTGTGGATAAATTTCCTTAGACGCTAAAACGCGGGGTAGAAATTGAATGGCACCCTGAGGCGTACGAGACGCGGAGTTGAGAAGGCCATGGTCCTAATGCATTGAAACGCAGGACGGAATTGTGATGTGTCGACACAGGCCTGGAGTAAATATTGAAAACTTGATGCGTTTACGCGGGTTTGTCAATGAGACGGTCTGATGCATTTACACGGACCGAGCCTGAGGCGTTCTAAACGCGGGCATGAAAGTGAGGAGGCCGGAAAAAGGGTGGAAGGTGCAATCTGGAAATGCAAGCTTGAGTTTAATGATGTGATAAGATGCCTTGATTGCATGCTTGGCATCTGTGTGTTACTTTTTGATAGTTGAATGCCTCATACGATTTTGTATGTGTTATTTGTGTTTCCTTTTGCCTGAGTGGACTATCAGCCTAACCTAGGATTAGGACCCACCTTACTGAGATGTATATCTCACCCCTTTGTGGAACCCTCTTTTCTTTACAGATCCTAGACCCTGTGGATGTGGCCCATCAAGTTTGGCGACCCCAAGGAGATGTCGGTTGATTTTGATGAGTTCTCTGACGGGCAGGAGACATTTATGTTAGGAAATGTACAGTTGTTTGGAAAGATGAGAGTAGCAGTAGCTGGAAGCCTCATAGGTATGAGGCATGGTTTAGAAAGGTAGGGGACGTTTCCACAACGCCACTACAGCCCACTATGGTGCCCTAGGGAGTGATCCCAAGCTGGTGCCATCCCACCCGGGATTCAGTTGAGGCTGAAGGGTTAATCGTCGGCTCAAGGAATGGTCCTAAGAAGACTCCGACCCTAGAGGACACTGAAGAGATCATAGTGGTCGAGGCTATTGAGGATGACCTGGTGGAGCCATCCGCAGATGAGACACTCGAGGATACGGTAGAGATTTGCTCTAAGACTTTCTCGGAGTATGAGTCTACTAAGGAAGCAGAGGAGAATGATGACACCAGCAACTCGACTTAGGAGCTCCTATTTACTAGTATGATATTTTGATGGTGTTCTTGAGATCTATTCCTTTTTGTGAGACCTACGACTGCATTTTGTGCTGGCCATGCCACCCTATTAACTAGTGTAGTTGGTTTGTTGTTCCTTGTATGGATATTCAGTTATTACGTATTATTAGTACTCTCGCTATCCAGGTCCCATTATATATTTGTACGGAGGAGTTTTTATGTTGTCGCTTCCGCATACTTGTTCTGTGATACATCTCTCGACTTTTATGTGAATCTTGGGACCTCGAGAGATAGTTTGTGCTTGCAGGGACTCGCGCGCTCGTGCCCGGGGCGGGGGACGTGACATCTCCATTTGCTTGGTATTAGAGCAAGGTCAGCTCAATCCAAAGTTGATTGAGGATTGGAGTAATAAGGAGGGTTAAGTTGGGACATGGACAGGTAGCGAGATCTTAAGAAACTGGTTAGGATAAGACACGGGCTACATGGCACATGACTTGGCACATATGATTGGCATTTGGCCTTGGCAGGGTTGTGGTAATGTATAAGGATTAAGTTCCATGCTTAGCGTTGAAGGTCATTTCTAGATTTTGGTCTGTTAAGTGAATGAGCATGGCTTATTTCGGTGAACTGTTGGAGTGAACGGGATTGAGGGACCGCCATGAGCGGCTTGTTATGATATCTATGGAATTTGTTGTATGAAGGCTGTTGTATTATAACTGTTTCTGTTAAGACCTAGTTGGTAGCTCTGGACTTGGTTGAATGAGTGAGTTACTAACTCCTTGATGAACTTGTGGTGGACCAGGCTCAGTAGAAGCGCATAAGAATGAGTAACACATCTAGGAAACTTGGGTGGCCCAAAAGTGGAGCCTCTGGCTCAAGATCGCCTATGGCCGAAGACCCAAGAATGGATGGAGTATTGAGGGCGCTCGAGAGAATTGGCGACCTCATCGACCGGCAGACCCAAGATAGGGATGCTGCCATCGCCCAAGCGGTAGGAGCCACAATAGCTGTCGTCAACACCAACAACGGCAACAACGGGGGCAATGGAAACCATGGTGACCACGACCAGGGTAACGAGGCAGTGAATGCCCAGGAAGAGATTGTCGTGGCCAGACAGATAGGCCAACTAGTCGAGCGGTTCATTAAGCTGAAGCCAACTCAGTTTGATTGGACTGGAGATCCCGAACTAGCACCGAGGTGGATCGAGAAGCTAGAAAAGTCCTTTGGAGTTTTGAGGTGCACAGACGAGGAAAAAGTGTTGCTAGTGGTGTACTAACTAGAAGGTACCGCAAACGACTGGTGGGCAACCACCAAGAATGAAGTCTTTCCGAAAGGAACGGCCTTGACCTGGAATGCCTTCACTACGGCATTCAATGACAAATACTTTTTGGAGATGGCCAGGGAAAGAAAACAGGTGGAATTCTTACAGCTATGTTAGAATCAACTGACAGTGGACCAGTATGAGGCTGAGTTCTCCAGACTATCAAGGTACGCACCTCGATCAGTAAAGGATCCTCAAGAGAAGGCTCGGAGATTTCGGGACGGATTGAGGCCTGAGCTCCACAGCCAGATGATAGCCCTGAATTTGAGAACTTATAAGGAAATTTATGAACGAGGCCAGATGATTGAGAGGGATTTAAAGGAGAGAAATGCCACATTTGGAACGTGGTTTACTTCATTCCGAGACAACCGCCAGATGGGCAAGAGACCAATGGCTGGCAATAGGCATTTTGTCCCTCCGGTAAGGAAGAACATAGTGAAGTCGCCGAACCCCATGAACTGGAGCTATCGCCTATTTAGCAGGAGGCATGGTAATGGACCATGCCCAGCAAGAACCGAAGCCTACTTTAAGTGTGGTCAGATGGGCCACCAAATGAGGACTTGCCCGAACCAAGCTCCAGCAAATCGACCTCAAGGGCAGCGACCACAAGTTGGACCGTCGACTGCCACTCCCCAAGTTAATCAGAATCGACCCCCAGCGCAAGGGAGAGTATATGTAGTAGCCCGCAGGGAAGCAGAGGAAACGCCGGGCGTGGTCACAGGTACGGTTTATTTATGTGACCAAGCTGCATATGCATCGTTTGATCCTAGCGCCACACACTCATTTGTGTCTGCTCGGTTTGCTGATTTGGTTGATATGAAGTTAAAACCGTTGAGTGTGATTCTGCATGTTACCACCCCGCTGAAAGATAATATATTGGTTTCGTTGGGTTGTACGGACTGTAGGATCATAATTGGTGGTAGTAAGGAGAGTATTGATCTAGCTATGTTACCCATATATGATTTTGATGTGATCATAGGGATGGACTGGTTGGGTAAACAGGGGGCAGTAGTGGATTGTGGTAGTAGGATAATTCGCTTCTATCCAGAAGGCCGCCCTAGCTTTGAATTTGTGGGAAGTCGAGGAGGAACCTCGATTCCTTTGGTTTCATCTCTTGAAGTGACGAAGTTGATGTTAGAAGGGTGTCAGGCGTACTTGGTCGTAGTTTTGGACACGACTGCCGAGAAGCCTAAACTAGAAAGTATCTCGGTAGTGCGTGAGTTTCCTGGTGTATTTCCGCAAGAGTTGCTACCAGAGCGAGAGATAAAATTTGTAATCGAGCTAGCTCTCGGAACGGAGCCGATCTCAAAGGCACCCTATAGAATGTCCCTATCAGAACTGAAGGAGTTAAATGTGCATATGCAAGAGCTACTGGATAAATGATTTATCCAACCGAGTGCTTCACCATGGAGAGCACCAGTGTTGTTTGTAAGGAAAAAGGATGGGTCCTTGCTTCTATTCATCGACTATAGGCAGTTGAACCAGGTGACAGTGAAGAATAAATATCCACTGCCGAGAATTGACGACCTATTTGATCAACTGCAAGGAGCTACGATATTCTTTAAGATTGACCTGAGGACCGGGTATCACCAGTTAAGAATCAAGAAGGAGGACATACGTAAGACCGCTTTTAGGACAAGGTAAGGTCATTACGAATTCACTGTAATGCCTTTTGGACAGACCAATGCTCCAACTGCATTCATTAATTTGATGCATCGGGTGTTTAGAGAATTCTTGGATAGATTCGTCATAGTCCTCATTGACGATATCCTAATTTACTAGAGGAGTAACAAGGAACACGAAGAGCACCTGAGGATTGTTTTACGGACTCTAAGGGAACACTCGCTTTACACTAAGTTTAGCAAATGCGAGTTTTGGCTAAATAAAGTGGCATTTCTTAGCCATGTAGTATCTAGAGAAGGAATTGCGGTGACCCTGCGAAGATCGAATCTGTAATGAACTGGCCTAGACCTACTACGGTCACGGAAGTCAGGAGTTTCTTGGGATTGGCAGGATATTACAGACGTTTTGTGGAAAATTTTCATCTATAGCCATTCCATTGATGAGATTGACAAAGAAAGAAACGAAATTCGAATGGATGGATAAGTGCAAAAGGAGTTTCCAAGAGCTCAAGCATCGGTTGACAACCGCACCGGTGTTGACGATTCCATTAGGACCGGGAGGCTATGAGATTTATAGCGATGATTCGCTAAAGGGACTAGGCTGTGTGTTAATGCAGCATGGAAGAGTAGTTGCATACGCGTCCCGATAGCTGAGACCGCACGAGATGAACTACCCAACTCATGACTTGGAATTGGCAGTGATCATCTTTGCTCTGAAGATCTGAAGGCATTATCTATGCGGCGAAAAGTTCCAAATTTATACAGACCACCAGAGCTTGAAGTATCTATTTTCCCATAAGGAACTGAATATGATCCAGCGTCGATGGATGAAGCTGCTTAAGGATTATGATTGTGATATATTGTATCACCCTGGGAAGGCAAATAGAGTCGCCGATGCACTCAGCCGGAAATCGAGCATCGTATGTCTGCTAGTAAAAGGTTGGTTGATGATCGAGGATTTGAGAAACTCTGAGTTCAGACTGGAAGTCTACCAACTGTCCAGTTTGATGGCTGCATTGAGAGTAGAACCTGAGGTCCAGGAAGTGGTAAAAACTTTGCAGTCTACGGATCTAGAAATTCAGAAAATCCTGGAGATGGATGCGACAAAGAGAAAACCAGAGTTTCAAGTATTAGAGAACGGAATCTTGAAATTCCGAGGACGTCTATGCATGCCAAAGGACGAAAAACTCAGGGAAATGATTTTATCAGAGGCTCACAGGAGCAATTATAGTATCCACCCAAGAAGTACGAAAATGTATCAGAACCTGCGTCAACACTATTTGTGACATTCTGATTTCCAGCCAATTTCAGACTCATTAATGAGAAATAAATCTAGAGATGTATTTCAGTCGTATCTTGCTTGAACCTGATCAATTCGAGTAGGCTGACCAAAAGGGAAAGGCTAACACGAGACAAGGTACGTGGACCTAGGAAGCTCAGATAGGAAATGGCGCTTTGACCATAAGGATTGTCGAGGGGACATTTAGAACCACAAAAGGCCGATCTAAGAACTATTAAGGAATGCTTTGCTAGCGTTATACGATTGGAGCTCGGGTGATGCCGCTTAACCAAGGTATAATTTGCAAAAAATTTCTAAATCGCACAGTGACGATCAAAATCATAGGAACTAGTGATAGACCATCACAATTACATGACAACCAAAGCTGTCACGAATTGATGAGCCCTAAACGTAATATGAATCAGAGGGTCGATACGCGTAAAGCTTGCAAAAGCCGTCCGTCGGTTCGGGATAGGCTGAAACCACGTTTGATAGAGAAAACCATCAGAAACGAGTCTTGAAAATAAAAAATGGAGAATCAAGAATTCCAACGTTATATTCAGATTTGTCGTCGCCCTATCGAAGAATATTGCAAAGAGAAAAACGACGTTCCGGACGTCGGGGGTAAAATTACCATTTTGTCCCTCAAGCTTAAGCCTTGCCCATGCAATGAAGGAAGGGCATTTTGGTCTTTCAAACTACCTCAAGGCTGCTGAAAAAGGTGAGTGAATGGTGGCCATTGGATCAAGTTGGAATGACACTTAGGACAAGTGTCAAAAGATGGACTAAAGAGTGGTCAAGTCCACTATTCACCACCTACCATTCAATCCATTTACTTGAGCCTTGTATATAGTATTTTTCTCTCTCTCTCTCTCTTCTCCCCTTGACCGGTCATAGAACCCCCACAACCCACGACCACAACTTCTTCTTCCTTTTTCTTCTCTGCCGCCGGTGACCGCTTCTGACCCTCTTGTTCATTGCTGTCGACACCACTTTCCGGTGACCACCGGCCGGAAAGCCGACCACCTGAGCCTAACCCCATCTCCTGCCGACCTCCTCGAAGTGGACGCATAGCAATTGGATCACCGAGGAGCTCTGGCCAAGCATTTCCCCGAAAGACGACGAAAACTGACTCAAACTGAGGTAGGCCGAGTTTCAGACCCCTTAGGATATCGAAATGTTGGAATCTTACGACCAAATTTTATGGAGATCCAGGGGACATGTATATCTATCTGTGGTAAAAGGTTGAGCTTGATTTGATGAAGTTTTCACCCTAAATGTCTTGTCCCCGAAAATATCCCTTCCTCTAGGGAGGAGAATGACTGAAAGACAACCAGTCAGCCATGTCCCAATGTATAAATTATCGCAGCAAAGGAAAAGACAAGCTACATTGCACTACAAACAACATTATCAGCAACAACAAACCCCAAAATGCTTCTTAAGCACATTCTAAAGCCTTCTTAATGATTGCCAAAACTTTGCAGACGTGGGAAAACGAACAGACGATGAGGCGACAATACCCCCATTTATTTGAGTAAATAAGGTTGATGCAAATTTCGGGGACGAAATTTTTGTAAGGGGGAAGAGTTGTGACATTCTGATTTCCAATCAATTTTAGACTCATTAATGAGAAGTAAATCTAGAGATGTATTTCAGTCGTATCTCGCCCAAACCTGATCAATTCGAGTAGGCTGAACAAAAGGGAAAGGCTAACGCGAGACACGATACGTGGACCTAGGAAGCTCGGATAGGAAATGGCGCTTTGACCATAAGGATTGTCGAGGGAACATTTAGAACCACAAAAGGCCGATCTAAGAATGATTAAGGAATGCCTTGCTAGCGTTATACGATTGGAGCGCGGGTGATGCCGCTTAACCAACGTATGATTTGCAAAATTCACCTTAATCGGACAGTGATGATCGAGACCAAAGGAACTAGTGGTAGACCCTCACAATTACATGACAACCAAAGTTGCCACGAATTGACGAGCCCTAAATGTGATATGAATCACATGGTCGATACACGTAACGTCTGCAAAAGCCGCCCATCGATTCGGGATAGGCTGGAACCACGTTAGATAGAGAAAATTACCAGAAAAAATTCTTGAAAATTGAAAAAGGAGAATCAAGAATTCCAACGTCATATTTGGATCGGCCGTCGTTTTGCCGAAGAATATTGGAATGAGAACAACGACGTTCCGAACGTCGGGGGTAAGATTACCATTTTGCCCTTCAAGACCTAGCCTTATTTATATAATTGGACGAGGGAATTTTGGTCTTTTATACACCCCAAGGCTGCAGAAAAGTTGGATGAATCTTGGCCATTGGATTTGCTTGGCTGACACTTGGGACATGTGTCAATAGATTAGGCAATGAGTGGTCATATCCATTTTTCCCAACTATCATTCAATCCTTTGACTTGTGAAGACTTGCATATACACTCTTTTTTTCTCTCTCTCTCTCTCACCCCTCACTTGGCCGACCATCATCCTCCATTGCCGAAAACTTCATCTTCTTCTTCCTCTCTTGTGCTGCTCGCGAACAAATTCTGCTCCACCTGTTTGCTGCCGCCGACGACCCTTTCCGACGAACTCTAGCTGGCGAGCCGACCATCCACACCTTGCCCGACCTCTTGCCAACATCCTCGAAGTAGAAGTGAGTCGTTTGAACCACCAAAGAGCTCCGGCCAGCCATTCTCCCATAAGTCAACGAAAACCGTCGCAGCTGGAGGTAAGCTGCTGTTAGGACTCTATAGGACCTCTTAACGTTTGAATCTTTTGGCCAAATTTTGTGAAGATCTAAGAGACTCATATACTGAGTTGTGGTAAAAATTTGGATCGAATTTGATGGAGGTTTGATGATGAAATGGTGTCGCCTTTGATGGACAGAAACTGTCGGTTGGAGGACTAAGGGAAACCGGTGATATTCAAGGTGTTTCCGGCTACGACTCGACCCCAAATCTTCGATGAGCTTTCCAAACCCTTAGATTTACATGTTAGCAAGTAGGTTAGTGAATAAATGGTGAATTTGAGGTAGTTTAAGGGCTAGATAATCTCGGTATACACAAAACCAAAAATAGCCCGGTTCAGTTCTATACAACCCGATTCTGTGGAGATTTTTATGGTTTGGATTTGAGCCTCAAATTCATTATTGCGACATGCTAGAATGTAGAGGATCATGTCATTAAGGTTGGTTGTTCATGGATGGGTGAATTGGGCAAGAGAAATTGACGATTGGTTGGAATTTCATAGGTTGCGTGGTGGACTGGGTATTGGACCACTTGGACTGAATTTGAAGAGGTGCTTGAGGAGAGAATTTATGACATTAAGCTTGAGGTAAGGGAACCCTAAACCTATGATAGGAAGATTGGACTCAATTGGGTGAGTCGAGTGAGATTATGATTGATTTTGAGTGACTTCAATGAGATTATTCTTGTGTGTCCTAGAATGGTATAGAAGGCTTGAATGTGTGCAAATATTTATGCTCGAATTGTCTACCATGTCTGAATGTCGATTTGACTGTCTTGCATGCCATGAGTATATGAATTGTGCTTGAGTTGCATATAGCATTGTGTGTGTGGATTGAATGGGAATCATGGCATGAGTGCGACATGGTATTACCCTGATGCATATGAGACGCGGAGTGGTGTGAGGAATACCTTGAGGCGTTGAGGCATGGGGTTTGGACTGGTATGGCACCCTGATGCGTGTGAGACGCGGGATTGAAAAGGCCATAGTCCTGATGTGTTGAAACGCGGGATGGAGTTGTGATGTGTCAACACTGGCCTAGAGTAACATTGAAACCTGATGCATTTACGTGGGTTGTCAATGACGGTCTAATGCGTTTACGCGGACCGAGCATGATGCGTTCTAAACGCGGACACGAGAATGAGGCAGGTATGAAGGGTGGAAGTAGTGGTGTGACGTGGCAATGTGTGCATGATCTTAATCATGTGTTGTGATGCCATGGCTGCCTGTCTGACATCTGCATGATTGTTGATAATTGAATGCCTCATGTGTTTGTTTCCATGAAACGCTAATGTTTATGACTGTCTGAGTAAACTGTTGGCCTAACCTAGGGTTAGGACCCACCTTACTGAGATATGTATCTCACCCCATTGGGGACCCCTTTTTTACAAATCCTAGGTCCTGAAGATGTGGCCTATCAAGTTTGGAGACCCCAGGGAGATGCCCGTTTATTTTGATGAGTTCCCTGATGGGCATGGGACTATTTATGTTAGAAAATGTACAATGGTGTGGGTAGATGAGGGTAGCACTAGCTGGGAGTCCCATAGGTATGAGGCCTGGTTCCGGAAGGTTGGGGATGTATCTACAGGGCCACTGAAGCCCACTGAGGTGCCCTAGGGAGTTGTCCCTAGTTGATGTCATCCCACCCGAGATTTAGAGCAAGCTGAGGGGGTTAGTTGCCGGGTCGAGAAATGGACCTGAGGGGATCCCGACTTTAGAGTATACTGAGGACGTCATAATGGTCGAGGCTACAGAGGATGACCTGGTGGATCTATCTGCTGAGGGGACCATGGAGGCCACCATAGAGGTTTATTCGGAGACCTTCTCGGAGTACGTGCCACGGAGGAGGCAGGGAAGACAGATGACTCCAGCAGCTCGTCTTAGGAGCTCCCGGTTTGCTAGTTTGATCTTTTGACGGCGATCTTGACCCTGTTTCTTGATGGATGTTGATGATGGATCCTTTTGTGTACTTACCCCGTCACCCCTTTGTTAGCGGATCTAGTTGCTATTGTATGAACTTTCAGATATTTTGTATTATGGTATTCTTGCCATCCAGGTCCCACTTTATGTTCGTATAGAGGAGTTATGGTGTCGTCGCTTCCGCGTGCTTTGTATATAGTATGTCTCTCGACTTATGTGTCGATCTTGAGACCACGAAAGATATTTTGGTTTGCTTGCAGGGAGTCGCGTGCTTGTGCTCGGGACGCGGGGCGTGACATCTTCCGTTTGATTTGGTATCAGAGCAAGGTCAGCTCGATTCAAAGTTGATTGAGGACTGGAGTAATAAGGAGGATTAAGTTGGGACAAGGACAAGTAGCGAGACCTTAGGAGATTGGCTAGGATAAGGCATGGGGTGCATAGCATGTGACTTGGCATTTATGGTTGTCATTGGGCCTTGGCAGGGTTGTGGTAATATATAAGGATTAAGTTCCCTACTTAGTGTGGAAAGTCATTTCTGGATTTTCGCTTGTTAAGTGAATGAGTATGGCCTGTTTTAGCGAACCGTTGGAGTGAACAAAACTGAGGAATGGCCATGGGCTACTTGTTAAAATGTCTCTAGAGTTGTAGTGTGGAGGACTGTTGTGTTATAACTATTTCTGTTAAGGCATAGATGGTAGTTCTGGACTTGGATGAATGAGTAAGTACTAACTCATTGCTGAACTTGTAGTGGATCAGGTTCAGTAAAAGAATATAGGGATGAACAACCCATCTAGGAGATCTGGAAGGCCCAGAGGCGGAGCCTCTAGCCCGAGGCCGCCTGTAGCAGAAGGCCCAACTGGTGGATGGCGTACTGAGGGCTAGAGAGGATTGGCGACCTCATTGACAAGCAGCACCAGGATCAGGATGCTGCCATAGCCTAGGCGGTAGGAGCCGCCATAATTGTCGTCAATGCCAACAACGGCAACAATGGGGGCAATGGATATCCCGATGATCACAACCAGGGTAATGAGGCTGTGAATGTTTAAGAGGAGATTATCGTGGCTAGACAGATGGGTCAACTAGTGGAACAATTCATAAAGCTGAAGCCGACCCAGTTCGACGGGACTGGAGATCCCGAGCAAGCACCCAGGTAGATTGAGAAGTTGGAAAAAGCCTTTGGAGTGCTGAGGTGCACAGACGAAGAGAAGGTACTGTTGGTGATGTACTGGTTAGAAGGGACTGCAAATGATTGGTGGGCTGCCACCAAGAATGGAGTTTTCCTAGAAGGAACGGCCATGACCTGGGATGTCTTTAAGAAGGCGTTTAATGACAAATACTTCTCAGAGACGGCCAGGAAAAGGAAGCAGGTGGAATTTCTATAGCTACGTCAGAACCAGCTGACGATGGATCAGTATCAGGCCGAGTTCTCCAGATTATCAAGGTACGCACCTCGATCAGTGGAGGATCCCCAGGAGAAAGCATGGAGATTTAGGGACGGATTGAGGCTTGAGCTCCGCAGTTAGATGATTGCCCTAAATCTAAGGACTTATAAGGAGATCTATGAGCGGGGCCAAATGATAGAGAGGGACTTAAAGAAAAGGAATGTCGCATTTGGATCGCTGTTTACCCCATTCCGAGACAACTGCCAAATGGCAAGAGAGCAATGGCGGGCAATAGACGTTTTATGCCTCCAATAAGGAAAAATATTGTGAGGCCACCAAATCCCACGAATTGAAGCTGCCGTCTTTGTGGTAGAAGGCGTGGAAATAGGCCATGCCCGGTAAGGACTGGAGCTCGCTTTAAGTGTGGTCAAATGGGTCACCAGATGAGGATGTGCTCAAACCAAGCTCCGACGAGTCGACCTCAAGGACAGAAACCGCAAGCTGAACCATCGACTGCCACTCTCTAGATCGAGCAGAATCGACCCCTAGCTCAAGGTAGAGTATATACAATAGCCCGTAGAGAGGCGGAGAAAGCACCAGGCGTGGTCACAAGTACGATTTACTTGTGTGACCAAGCTGCATATGCATTGTTTGACCCTGGTGCCACGCATTCATTTGTGTCTGCTCAGTTTGCTGATTTGGTGGTATGAAGTTAAGACCATTGAGTATAATTATGCATGTTGCCACTCCGTTAAAGGATAATGTATTGGTTTCGTTGGGCTGTGCTGACTGTGAAATTGTGATTGGAGGGAGTAAGGAGAGTATTGATCTAGTTGTATTACCCATGTACGATTTTGATGTGATCATAGAGATGGATTGGTTGGGTAAGCAGGGGGCACTGGTAGATTGTGGTAGTAGGATAATTCGTTTCTACCCAGAAGGCCACCCTAGTTTTGAATTTGTGGGAAGTCGAGGAAGGATCTCGATTCCCTTAGTCTCATCTCTTGAAGTGACAAAGATGGTGTCTGAAGGGTGTCAGGCGTACTTAGTTGCGGTGATGGACACAACTGCCAAGGAGCTAAAAATAGCGAGTATTCTGGTAGTGTGTGAGTTCCCTGACGTTTTTTCCCAAGAGTTGCCAGGGTTACCACTAGAGCAAGAGATAGAATTTATGATCGAGTTAGCTCCCGGAACGGAGCCAATCTCAAAGGCACCTTATAAGATGTCTCTGTCAGAACTGAAAGAGTTAAAGGTGCAGATGCAGGAACTATTGGATAAAGGATTCATCCGACCGAGTGCTTCACCGTGTTGAGAGCCGGTATTATTCTTAAGGAAAAAGGATGGGTCTTTACGTTTATGCATCGACTATAGGCAGTTGAACCAAGTAACAGTGAAGAATAAATACCCAACGCCGAGAATCGACGACCTGTTTGATCAGTTACAAGGAGTGGCGGTATTTTCAAAGATTGACCTGAGGACCGAGTATCACCAGTTGAGGATTAAGAAGGAAGACATACCTAAGACTGCTTTTAGGACGAGGTATGGTCATTATGAGTTCACAGTGATGCCTTTTGGATTGCCCAATGCTCCAGCCGTATTCATGGACTTGATGCATCGAGTATTTAAGGAATTCCTGGACAGATTCGTCATAATCTTTATTGACGACATCTTGATTTACTCGATGAGTGATCCAGAACACGAGGAACACTTGAGGATTATCTTGCAGACCATGAGAGAACACTCTCTATACACTAAGTTGAGCAAATGCGAGTTATGGCTGAATAAGGTAGCATTTCTTGGTCATGTGGTATTTGGAGAAGGAATCGCCTTAGATCCTGCGAAGATCGAAGCTGTAACAAATTGGCCTAGGCCCACTATGGTCACGGAAGTCAGAAGTTTCTTGGGATTGGCGAGGTATTACAGATGTTTTGTGGAGAAGTTTTCATCCATAGCCATCCCATTGACGAGACTGATAAAGAAAGAAACAAGGTTTGAATGGACAGATAAGTGCGAAAAGAGTTTCTAAGAACTCAAACATCGGTTGACGACTACACCGGTGTTGACTATTCCATTGGGACCAGAGGGCTACGAGATATGTAGCGATGCTTCACTGAAAGGACTAGGCTGTATGTTAATACAGCATGGAAGAGTAGTGGCCTACGCATCCCGACAGCTGAGACCACATAAAATGAACTACCCAACGTATGATCTAGAATTAGTAGCGATCCTTTTTGCTTTGAAGATCTCCAGACATTATCTGTGTGGCGAGAAGTTCCAAATTTATACCGACCACCAAAGCTTAAAGTATCTGTTTTCTCAAAAAAAGCTGAATATGAGCTAACGTCGGTGGATGGAGCTACTTAAGGATTATGATTGTGATATATTGTATTACCTTGGGAAGGCAAACAGAGTCGCAGATGTACTTAGTCGGAAGTCAAGCATCGCCGGTCTATTAGTAAAAGGTTAGTCAATGATCGAGGACTTGAGAGATTATGAGTTCAGACTAAATGTGTGCCAATTGTCTAGTTTGATGGCTACATTGAGGGTAGAACCTGAGGTCCAGGAAGGGATAAAGACCTTGCAGTCTACAGACCTGGAAATTCAGAGAATCTTGGAGATGGAAGCGACAAAGAGGAAACCAGAGTTTCAAGTGTCGGAGGACGGAGTCATGAAGTTCTAAGGACGTCTATGTGTGCCAAAGGATAAAAGACTCAGGGAAAGGATTTTGTTAGAAGCTCACAGGAGCAATTATAGTATCCACCTGGGAAGTACGAAGATGTATCAGAACTTGCGTTAGCACTACTGGTGGAACGGGATGAAAGTAGATATAGCGAAGTATGTGGCAAAGTGCTTGACATGCCAGCAAGTGAAAGTGCAACACTGTAAGCCTAGAGGATTATTACAGCCACTGGAGATTCTGGAATGGAAAGCATTTAACAATGGACTTTGTGATGGGACTCCCGAGGAGCCAAAGAGGTCACGACTCTATATGGGTAGTCGTGGACAGATTAACTAAGTCCGCATACTTCATCCCGGTGCGAAAAGATTTCGCAATGGATAGATACGTTGAATTGTACATGAGACAGATAGTGAGGCTGCATGGAGTACCCATGACAATTACATCAAATAGAGATCCCAAGTTCACAGCAAACTTCTAGAAAAGTCTCCAAGATGCCATAAGAACTCGACTGCAATTTAGCATGGCGTACCACCCACAAACGGACGGGCAATCGGAGAGGACGATTCAGACGCTTGAGGACATGCTGCAAGCATGCGTCATAGATCTTAAAAGTGGATGGGAAGATCAGCTGCATTTGGTGGAGTTTGAGTATAATAATAGCTACCAGCAGAGCATCCAAATGGCACCATTCGAAGCACTCTATGGAAGGGTCTGCAGAACCTCGATTTGTTGGGATGAGGTTGGAGAAAGAAGTATCACAGGCCCAGAGTTGGTAGAGCAATCTGTGGAAGCAGTAAAGATAATTCGGGATAGGCTAAGGACAGTACAAAGTCGTCAGAAGAGTTATGCGGATAAGCGACGTAAGCCTTTGGGGTTTCAAGTGGGTGATCATGTCTTCCTCAAGGTGTCACCGATGAGGGGATTTTCGAGATTTGGAAAGAAGGGAAAACTGAGCCCAAGGTACGTAGGTCCATTTGAGATACTGGAGCCGATTGGGACCTTGGCCTACAGGCTTACCTTGCCGCCTAACCTATCCCAAGTGCATAACGTCTTCCACGTGTCAATGTTGGGGAAATACGAACCAGACCCGACACATGTGCTGGATGAGGTCATAGAAGTGGACGATCGGGTATCCTACGAGGAGAAGTCGATCTGGATCAATCGGAAGGAGCAGATTCTCAAGAATAAGACGATTCCATTAGTCAAAGTTGTGTGGGAGCACCATGGAACCGAAGGCGCCACATGGGAAAACGAGGAGACGATGAAGCGTCAACACTCCCATTTGTTTGAGTAATTAAGTTTGATGTAAATTTCAGAGACGAAATTTTTGTAAAGGGGGAAGAGTTGTGACATTCTGACTTCCCAGTCATTTTCAGACTCATTAATGAGAAGTATATCTAGCGATGTGTTTCAATCATATCTCGCTTGAATCTGATCAATTTGATTAGGCTGACCAAAAGGGAAAGGCTAACGCGAGACAAGATACGTGGACCTAGGGAACTCGAATAGGAAATGGCGCTTTGACCATAAGGATTGTCGAGGGGACGTTTAGAACCGTAAAAGGCCGATCTAAGAACGATTAAGGAATGCACTGCTAGCGTTATACGATTAGAGCGCGGGTGATGCCGCTTAACCAACGTATAATTTGTAAAATTTTTCTAAATCGAATGGTAACAATCGAGACTATCGAAACTAGTGATAGACCCTCACAATTACATAACAACCAAAGTCGTCATGAATTGGCGAGCCCTAAATGTGATATGAACACAGGATCAATACGCGTAACGTCTGCAAAAGCCGTCCGTCGGTCCGGGATAGGCTGGAACCACATCTGATAGAGAAAACGATCAGAAACGAGTCTTGAAAATTGAAAAGGGAGAATCAAGAATTCCAACGTCATATTTGGATCGGCCGTCGCCTTACCGAAGAATATTGGAATGAGAACAACGACGTTCCGGACGTCGGGGGTAAAATTACCATTTTGCCCCTCAAGACCTAGTCTTATTTATGTGATTGGACGAGGGCATTTTGGTCTTTTATACACCCCAAGGCTGCCGAAAAGTTGGATGAATCATGGCCATTGGATTTGCTTGAATGACACTTGGGACATGTGTCAATAGATTAGGTAATGAGTGGTCATATCCACTTTTCCCAACTACCATTCAATCCTTTGACTTGTGAAGACTTGCATATACACTTTTCTCTCTCTCTCTCTCTCTCTCTCACCCCTCACTTGGCCGACCATCATCCTCCATTGCCGAAAACTTCATCTTCTTCTTCCTCTCTTCTGCTGCTCGCCGATCGATTCTGCTCCGTCGGTTCACTGCCGCCGACCTCTCTGGAGACCTCTAGCCAGCGAGCCGACCATCCACACCTTGCCTGACCTCTTGCCGACATCCTCTAAGTGGAAGCGAGTCATTTGAACCACCGAAGAGCTCCAGCCAGCCATTCTCCAGGAAGTCGACGAAAACCGTCGCAGTTGGAGATAAGCTGCTGTTAGGACTCCGTAGGACCTCTTAACGTTTGAATCTTTCAGTTAAATTTTGTTGAGATCTAGAGACTCATATACTGAGTTGTGGTAAAAATTTGGGTCGAATTTGATGGAGGTTTGATGATGAAATGGTGTCGCCTTTGATGGACAGAAACTACCGGTTGGAGAACTAAGGGAAACCGGTGATATTCAAGGTGTTTCCGGCGACGACTCAGCCCCAAATCTTTAGTGACTTCCCAAACCCTTAGATTTACATGTTAGCAAGTAGGTTAGTGAATAAATGGCGAATTTGAGGTAGTTTGAAGGCTGGATAATCTCGGTATACACAGAACCGAAAATAGCCCGGTTCGGTTCTGTGCAACTCGGTTCTGTGGAGGTTGTTATGGGTTGGATTTGAGCCTCAAATTCATTATTGAGACATGCTAAAATGTAGAGGATCATTTCATTAAGGTTGGTGGTTCATGGATGGGAGAATTGCTAGTTTGATCTTTTGACGGCGATCCTAACCCTATTTCTTATTGGATGTTGATGATGGATCCTTTTGTGTACTTACCCCATCACCCATTTATTAACGGATCTAGGTGTTATTGTATGAACTTTCAGGTATTTTGTATTATGGTATTCTCGCCATCTAGGTCCCACTTTATGTTTGTACAGAGGAGTTATGGTATGGTCTCTTCCGCATGCTTCGTATATAGTATGTCTCTCGACTTATGTGTGGATCTTGAGATCACGAGAAATATTTTGTTTTGCTTACAGGGAATCGCGTGCTCGTGCCTAGGACACGGGGCGTGACATTAGTTTTTACCCGGAGGGTCGCCCTAGTTTTGAATTTGCAGGAAGTCGGGGAGGGACCTCGATTCCTTTATTGTCGTCGCTTGAGTTGACTAAGTTGTTAAACGAAGGGTGTCAAGCTTATTTGGCTGTTGCAGTATACACAACAGCAGAGGAGTCGAAGCTAGATAGTATAGCGGTGGTACGTGAGTTTCCTGATGTCTTTTCTAAGGAATTGTCAGGATTATCACCTGAGAGAGAAATTGAGTTTGTGATTGAGTTGGCACCTGGAACGGAGCCAATCTCGAAGGCACCGTATAGGATGTCCTTGTCTGAGCTGAAAGAATTAAAAGTGCATATGCATGAACTACTAGATAATGGATTCATTAAACCGAGGGCATCGCCATGGGGAGCGCCGGTGTTGTTTGTAAGGAAGAAAGACGGATCCTTGCGTTTGTATATAGATTACAGGCAATTGAATCAAGTGACCATCAAGAACAAGTATCCTTTGTCGAGAATAGATTATTTGTTTGATCAGCTACAGGGAGCATCTGTGTTTTCTAAAATAGACTTGAGAACTGGTTATCACTAGCTGAGGAATAAGAAGGAGGATATACCAAAGACTACTTTCAGAACCAGATATGGGCATTATGAGTTTACGGTTATGCCTTTTGGTTTGACTAACGCCCCTGCCGCATTCATGGATTTGATGCATCGAGTGTTTAAGGAGTACTTGGACCGATTCGTCATTGTTTTTATGGATGATATTTTGATTTATTCGAAGAGTAATGGAGAACATGAGGAATACTTGAGAGTAGTTTTGCAAACCCTGAGGAAGCATTCACTTTACGCCAAGTTTAGTATATGTGAATTTTGGTTGAGTAAAGTGGTTTTCCTTGGTCATGTGATTTCTGGAGAAGGAATTTCAGTAGATCTTTCAAAGATTGACGCAATGATGAAATGGCATAGACCTATGACGGCTACTAAGATTAGAAGTTTTTTGGGATTGGCAGGTTATTATAGGTGATTCGTGGAGAAGTTTTCGTCTATAGCTACTTCGTTGATGAGGCTAACGAAGAAAGATGTGAAGTTCGAATGAACTGATAAGTGTGAAAGCAGTTTCCAAGAGTTTAAGCATCGATTGACGACCGCACTAATGTTGACTATTCCTTCTAGGCCTGGAGGTTATGAAATATATAGCAATACTTCGTTAAAAGGATTGGGGTGCGTGTTGATGCAACATGAAAAAGTGGTTGCTTATGCCTCACGACAATTGAGACGACATGAGATGAATTATCCGACACATGATTTGAAATTAGCTGCTAACATTTTCGCTTTAAAGATCTGGAGACACTATTTATGTGGTGAGAGATTTCAGATTTATACAAATCATCAAAACTTGAAGTATCTGTTTTCTCAGAAAGAACTGAATATGAGATAGCGTCGATGGATGGAATTACTCAAGGACTATGATTGCGAGATTCTATATCATCTTGGAAAGGTGAACAGAGTCGCGGATGCACTTAGCCAAAAATCAAGTATTTCACTCTTATTGGTTAAAGGACAGTCTTTGTTAGAGGAGTTGAGGAATTCTGAGTTTAAACTGGAAGTTTGCCTACTGTCAAGTCTAGTAGCAACCTTGAGAGTTGAGCCTGAAATCCAGGAAAGAATAAAAGCCTTGTAGTCTACGGATCCAGAGATACAAAAGATTCTCGAGATAGATGCGACGAAAAGGAAACCTGAGTTCCAAGTGTCAAAACACGGAGTTTTGAAGTTTTGTGGACGATTGTGTGTACTTAGTGATGGGGAACTCAAGGAAAGAATTTTGTCAGAAGCTCATCGGAGCAACTATAGTATTTATCCAGGAAACACTAAGATGTATCATAATCTGCGTCAACACTACTGGTGGAACGGAATGAAGGTGGATGTAGCTAAGCATATGGCAAAATGTTTAACCTGTCAGTAAGTGAAGGCTCAACATTGCAAACCTGGAGGATTATTACAACCTTTGAAAATTCCTGAATGGAAATGGGAACATGTGACGATAGATTTTGTGATAGGGTTACCGAGGAGTCAGAAAGGTCATGACTCAATTGGGGTAATTGTTGATAGATTAACCAAGTCGGCACACTTCATACCTGTGCGAAAGGATTTTGCAATGGAAAGGTATGCAGAGTTGTATATGTGTCAGATTGTGCGGTTGCATGGACTCCCAATTACAATTACGCCGGATTGAGATCCCAAATTTATAGAAAATTTTTGGAAGAGTCTATAGGAAGCTTTGGGAACTAGACTGCAATTCAGTACGGCGTACCATCCACAGACTGACAGACAGTCAGAAAGGACGATAAACGCTCGAGGATATGTTATGGGCGTGTGTCATAGATTTTAAAGGTGGTTGGGAGGATCAACTGCATTTGGTAGAGTTTGCGTATAATAACAGTTATCAACAAAGCATTGGTACGGCACCGTTCGAAGCACTTTATGGTCGAGCTTGCAGAACGCCTATATGCTGGGAAGAAGTTGGAGAAAGAAGTATAACATGCATTGAATTAGTGGAACAGTCTGTTGAGGCAAGTAAAGTCATTAGAGAAAGGCTAAGAACGGCACAAACTCGTCAGAAGAGTTACGCTAAAAAAAGACGTAAACCATTGGAATTTCAACTTGAAGGTATCACCAATGCGTGGATTATCTCGATTTGGGAAAAAAGAAAAATTGAGTCCAAGGTACGTAGGTTCTTTTGAAAATCTAGAGCGAATTGGAACTTTGGCCTACAGACTTGTCTTGCTGCCAAACTTATCGCAAGTGCAAAATGTATTTCATATGTCAATGCTAAGGAAGTAGGAGCTAGACCAGACTCATGTTTTGGATTTTCAAACCATTGAGATTGATGACAATGTGTCATATCTGGAAAAGCCTATCAGAATTGAGGACCAAAAGGAGCAAGTCTTGAGAAATAAAATGATTCCATTAGTCAAAGTAATATGGGAGAATCAAGGAGCAACGTGGAAAAGCGAAGAAGCTATGAGACGTCAATGCCCCATTTGTTTACTTAAGTTGGGTTTATTGTAAATTTCGAGAACGAAATATTTTTAAGGGGGAAGAATTGTGACATTCTGAATTTCCTGTCATTAGAGGCTATTGAATGAGAATATATCTTTCGATGTATTTTAGTTTTGTCTCACTCAGATTTGATCAATCTTGAGCAAACTAACCCAAAAGGGAAAGGCTAACGTATGACAAGGTACGTGGACTTAGGAAACTCGAAAAAAGAAATGGCGCTTTAACCACAAGGATTGTCGAGGGAATATTTAGAGTCGATAAGGCCAATCAGATAACGATTAAGGAATACAATGCTAGCGTTATATGATTGGATCGCGGGTGATGCCACTTAACCAATGTATAATTTGCAATTTTTTCTAAATCGAACTATGACGATCGAAATTGTCGGAACTAGCGATGAACCCTCGCAATTTCATGACCACCAAGGCTGTCATAACTTGAGTTATCCTCAATGTGATGAGAACCACAGAGTAGATACGCATAATGTCTGCAAAAGCCGTCCGTTAATTCGAGACAAACTGAAGTTACGATCGATGAGCGAATGATCATGAAATAGGAGCTCAAAATTGGCAATTGAAAATAGAGAATTTCAATTCTAAACAAGAATTTGACAACGTCTCATTAAATGGTAATTTCGAATTTGAAAAGTGAAGTTTGGACTGAAAGTGTAAAATTACCATTTTGCCCCTCGACTATTTGCTTTGCCTTAAGAAATCAAGAAGGAGAAAATGGTTAATCCTTCTTCCTCATACGCTGTTGAAAATGGATATACAAGGGGTCAAAGATGAGTCAAAGTTGGAGTTGCATTATTAGTCAATGCCACATGTCAACCTTTGAAGCCCTCAAGCATTTATTACCCTCACCAACCCAAGTCTTATCAAATTAACCTCAATGATATGTGTGAGACAACTATTAAGAAGCCTCATCAGCTGTGTATAGCCATCCTACCAATTTCCCTTGCATTTTCCTCTCCTTTTGCTCTTGCCGAAAACCACCCAGAAAGACCGATTTCTGCCCTGCTGTTCGGTCTGCTCAAGCACCCTCTTTCGGTGCCGCCTGGCTGTACTCCAACCACCAGGAGAAAGTTTGATGTGTCCTTGACACGTTTCAAGTTGTAGTTCGAGGTTTCGTTGAACGGTTTTTCCTGACCAACCTAGATCAAAACCGGACAGAAATCGCGTGAGCTGAGGTAAGACCTTCGTTCTACCTCTTAGAGACTCCAATTGGCATCAAAATTTTTAGGAGACCTTTATAAAATTTTTAGGTGAAATTTGGACAGATTCTGACCTTGAGGAAGCCGAGCTGTTTCAAGTTTCTTGGAGTGTGGTTTCACTTCAAATCTCTTGGTGAGCCTTCTAAACTTGTAAATGAATGTGTTGGTACATTATTTGTGTAAAGAGTTAGACTTGGGATTGAAGTATGGCTCGATTGAGCGGTTAGAAACCGAAACCGGTTCTATTTAGTGGATGAACGATGTTGGTCGATTCTGTTTAGGGGTTGAATGCGAAGCATTTGAACTACAAATGGACTTATAATACCCTATTTAACGTATTGTGAAGTGTCGATGAGAAGTGTGAGAAGTGGATTGAGGTTTGGAAGTGATTTATGGTAAAATTAGTGCATGAAACTCTAAATTGTGTCTCGCCATGTGTATCGCTGAGTAAACCGAAAACATTAAGGATTCGGGGGGAAGCATTGTCATGTATTCAATTGTTAGAAAATGTGTCTTGAATTGCCAATGGCGTGGCTAGGGAAAGATTGAGTTAATGGAAGTGAGTATTTCATGGTTCGTGACTCAAGATTGGTTAATCTTTTTAGGTTGGCGAAGAATTCGTGGGGATTCTATACTTGTGGCTTTAAGGAGAGTTGCTTGGTGTGACATTGTGATAATTAATCAAGGTAAGTGTCTCATAAACTTTTATCTGAATGCTAGAACACTGCTGGTTGAGTTATTGAATGATTTGAATGATTGGTGAATGTTATGAATTGAACTGTGCGTGTTGTGATGGCATTGTGGATCTAATGAAGGAAGTATGGAGGATGACGATTGGTCTGTGACCCCGGTGGTATCTTGCTTGCGTTGCTGCCCAAAGACCATTGCTGCCGCCCCGCGCTACTCGCCCGACGCGACTGCCATAGTTCACTACTACCAGGTCATTCGCCGTTGCTCGGTCGCTAATGAAAATGCCGATTGGTCTTTAACTCCGGTGGCATTGAGTGGTCGTAAGCTTGGAGAGTATCGATTGGCCTGTGACCCTAGTGGTACGTGGACATAGATTGACTTGTGGTCTCGGTGATGTCAGATGGCAGGAGTGCAAGTGGAGTATGTAGGTAGATGAGAAAGTGGTGACCGTGGTGTATGTGGTGCATGTGCTTGTTTATTGGAACCCTGAATTGAGCATGATTATTTGTACTGATTATCCATGCCTGATATGGCTGTTGTGTGATGCCTTATGTCATTGCGTTATTTGTTATTTTACATTTGAGTGGCATATGTATGTGGTCTAGTAGGACTGATATTGAGGTATAGGGTTAGGTTTCACTTCCTGAGATATTGATCTCGTCCCGTAACGGGATAAACTTTTTAGATCGCAGGCCTTAGCCATGTTGCCAATCCGCCTAGGATATCCAAAGGAGATGACCACCCTTTTTAATGAGTTCCCTTATCAAAAGGGTATCACATATGTCAGGAAGCGCACGACTGTCAGGGTAGATGAAGAAAAGCTGGAACTACAACCCTACTGTTTTGAGGCATGATTTAGTCAAGTGGGTGACAGTAGCTTGATGGGACCTCTGCTGTCTGAGGATGTTCCATGGGAAGTAATTCCTACATGGTGTCATTTGTTCCGACTAGGTATTGAAGTGGATAACTCAGCATCCGTGGGAGGTTCAAAAAACATACCTGAAATGCCAAAGTCACCACTGTCTTTTGAGGAGTATATGAATTATATAGAGATTTCTGCTGATGCGATCGAGGCCACTGACGAAAAAGACGAAGCATAAGCTAAAGTAGAAGAGGAAACCGAGGAAGACACTAAAGAACCTTCAGAGAATGTACCATTCGAGACTTTTTTGGATTATAACTCAGATGACGAAGGGCACGAAGGAAACGATGACTCAAGCTGCTCTTTTGAGAAGTCAGGTTAAAGGGGTTTGGTAATTAGGGGACCATTTTGGTGTTAGGCTATGAGAAAGATATAATAGTAACCTTTGAACCATTGGCCTTAGTTCCTTTTTCCTACTCAGGTGTGCGGCTCTATATTTCCTATCATCTTTTTCCTTCTGATGTATGTACTGAATGCTTCTGCAATGTATAAATATGTGTGTTTTTCCTCTTGTTCCAAATTTCCTTTTTATTTCTTTTGTACGGTAATGTTGTCACTCTTTCGTATGCGTATTTCATACCATGATAGGCCATGTGAGGTTCTTGGATAATTGAGGGCCTGAGGTGGATGTAATGAGCTCCAAGGGATGGGGTGCATTAAAGAAACCATATAGGTTCGAGGCATGATTTCGTAAAATAGGTGAGGTTACTACAGGTCCTTTGAAGCCCACAGAAGTAACACGAGGAGTGGTGCCTAACTGTTGTCATTCCATTCGAGATGGGGTAGAGACGGAGATATTCGTGGTAGAATCAAGGAATGTGCCGGAGAAGACTCCTATTGTTGAGGAAGATATTGAGGTGATAGAGGTTTCTACTTCCGAGGACGAGCTGGAGGACGCCATGGAGGATGACTCTGTGGATATATGCACTGAAACCTTTTCTAACTACGATCCAGCTGAGGATGGGGACGTAGATGAAGCTAATAATTCATCTTAGTGGAATCTGTTGTTATTAGTGGTTGTCTTTTGGAGATTTCTTTTGAGGGAAGGTCAGCTGTTGGGGACTAAGTTAGTTGTTGTCTTTTGATTTGTCCCCAATTTCCCCTGACCCATTGGAAGGTTTTAAATTTTTCTTGGATCTTTTGTATAAGCTCATGCTTATGTTATGTTTATGTATATTTATGTTTTCGTTGTCCCAGGTTCCCTTTGTGCTTGTTCGCAAATATTACATGTTGCTCTCTTTTGTCTTTTTCCTACTCATGAGCATATCGTACCCTCCACCAACTTTACCACTCTCATTACTTTGTGAGTCACTAAGTTAGGAAGATACACTATCACTTAAACTATATCTACTACAAAATTTATTATATAATACTACTATAGCGTTTTTAACCTCCTGTTGTATGTTTTAATATCCATTTTCTCATTCAAATATAAACAATCATAATAATAATTGCAAAAATAATCATATAAATCATTTAATTTAGTACGTGGATCGAAAACAATATCAACCAAATAAACAAGAGGAATGTCGAAATAATAATTCAATCACTTTTCTCACATTGCTATAACAGACCTAATTAAGCATCATTTTCAAAATCATAAAAAAAAAACACCAGTAATATTAACAGGCTATTAAAAATAAATGAGTAATGAGATAATAAACATAAGATAAAATATAAGTAGCAACATTAAAAACTTCCAAAAAATCTAAATTTTTTTCAAACATCCCAATCTTGCAGGAATAAATGAATTTCGCTAATATTATTCAAAATAAATGCACATAATAAATCTTTGTAATCAAAAGATTGATGAAGCAACTAGTAGGTAGAATTGCAACAAGTCGAATTATATTTTGGAAATTTTTTTGTTTTTTTTTTCCTTTTTTTACAAAATCTGCCCCATTCTTTCATAACTTGGGGACGGGTCTATAACAATTTAATTGCTCTCTTTATTGGGGCGAGAAAAGCCTCAAGTGCCGGTAAATTATTTTGTACACGTAAATTTAAAACATGGCAAGCACATTTAATGTGAAAAAATTATCTACCAAAAGAGGGTTTACAAATTCTTTTCAACTGGGGAATGGAAGTAGTATTTGCCGCGACATTATCAAACCAATTGAAAAATTTTTATTAATTAAATTATATTATTCTAAAACTTACCTAATTACTCCATAAATATTAGTGGCCGTATGCCTTTCACCAAACACTCGAAATGCAAGAACTCTTTTTTGAATGTTCTGATCGTCACATATACATTGACATGTGATATCCATATAAGAATGAATTTGTCAATGATCACTCCCAATGTCGCTACGTATATGCACACGTCCGTTGAAAACCGTAAAAAAGTTTGACAAAGCCGTTTTGTTATATTTTATAAACATTTAAAAGTTCGCATTTAAGATTATTTCTCGAAATATGTTTTGCTTGCGGAGTATATGCATTGATTATCAAATAATTCAAATCAATTTTTGTACCAATACTTAACGATAAATATTCAATGACAATATATTCAGCTAATGTTGCTTTATAAAATTGATCAGTGTAACAGAATATAGGGTGAGTGTTAGGCTTGGCGTACTCGAAAATTTATTGTTGACTGGTGTCGATCCCTGCTTGCGATGGATTATTTGCGTCATATGTCTCATCTCCCGTCTTAAAATTGTATGATTTCGTACAATATTTATGTTTACCTTATACTTGTCTCTGTTTACATGTACCTTGTCGAATTGTTGTCATAAGTTGGATGTACCCTCTCGGGTCTACCATTTCGACTCATTTGCTATCGACGATTATTCGATACTGATATGAGGATGAAGACTTTCTCGCATTGGGATATGCTCGAAGTTGGAATTGGGAACAACGTTGATATTATTACCATTGTCTACCCAATATGTATAATTAAGAGAATCATATCTAAGATGAGGATAATCAGATTCTGTCATCGGGCTCTTTCTAATATCTCTGCTTTCACTTGCCATATTTTGAGAGAATTAATCAGAAAACTGATTAAGAGAATTTAGTCGAGATTAAAAGAATTGAGTGGATTGAAATAATTAAGAGAATTGAGTGAATTTGTGAGGAAAAATATAAGTAAAAGGGGTATTTATAGATGGGGGAGGGTATATACTATAATTAAAGTAATTAATTAAGAAAAAAAGATGGGGGCGGCTCGTCGTTGGAAAGAGCCAACAACTCTTCCCAATGACCATCGATTATTAGCCAGTTTCGAATTTTCATGAAACTGGAATCAACTCGAAAGGGTTGGGCCAGTTTCGATTGGTTAATGGGCCGGTTCCAAGCTCAAATCGGTCATGGCCATGTTTAGACGCAGCCCTCATGCTGGTTCCAATTCAGAACCGGTTGGCCCGGTCAACTGGTCGATTTCGATTGGTTAATGGGCTGATTCCAAGCCCAAATCAGCCCATGGCCATGTCTAGTCGCCTCGCGGACTCGAGTTGAAATGTGGTGCATTTATGGAGTGCTGTTGGTGCCTTTTGTTTTTCTTTTTCATTTGTTTTGTTTTTTTTTTTTTTTTGGGTGGGGGAAGGAGCTGCTCGATTTTCTGATGCGCCGAAGCCATAGCGGATTTGGGAATCTAGGGTTGCTCTATTAAGTTTCTTAAGGTGCAGATTTGGGAGTCAGAAAATTTTATTTGTGCCTGTTGTTCATGCTGATATTGGCTCCCTATTCTTCTGTCCAAGAAATGGGTTTTAACCGTTGGGAAATTTTCTTGGAGTAAGATCCTTGTTTTGTCGCCGCTGAACTGATTTTCTCCTGCTACTCGGATAAATCCGGGGGTTGGCGAGACCTATCGAATTGATCGAAGAATCCTTCTTTCTCGTTCCACGGCGACAATCGTTGATTGCAAAGTCTTCTTCGCTTAGAGCGTATTTTTAGTCAAAAGCCCAAATCTTGAGGCCGATTTAGCAAAAGCTTCCAACTGGGTGGTGTCTTTTTAGAAATTTCATGCTCCAAAAATTTCACCCCAAAATTGCATCAACGAAGCCCTCGATCAAAGAGTCGCCGCAGAGAAGAAGCCATGTCTAGTCTCGGCCAAGACATCGAAACCTTAATCCTCCTGCTGCTTCCCGTGAAATCTCTGCTCAGATTCAAGTGCGTGTGCAAGCGATGGAGCTCACTGATCTCCACTCCCCAGTTCGCCAAGGCCCATCTGGAGAACACCGCTCCTTCCCCAAGGATCCTATTTGCCACCAACCCGCCTCAGTTCGTGAACTGTGAATCACTCTGTGATGATGATCATGCTGATCATGAAGGTATGCCTCTAACCCGGCTTCAGTCTCCGGTTGAAGCTCCGGACCGCTATCGCGCCCACATCGTCGGATACTGCAATGGTTTGGTCTGCTTAGAGTACGAGTACGCGGGCCATCGGATTGTAGTCTTGTGGAACCCAGCAACAGGAGAGTCTAGAAACATCCCAAATGATAGTTACAGGAATCACCGAGCGACCATTTGTGGACTTGGCTATGATCCATCAACTGACGATTACAAAATATTGCGGTATTGTCGTATTATGGAATATAGCGTGTTTCATGTTTTCGCACTAAAGACTGGTTCCTGGAGGAGAGTTCATGACAAGCGTGATCGCCTTAAGTATTGCCCGCAAGTGGGGATCTATGCGAATGGTTTCCTTCATTTGCTAGTCCGGGGGTCATCTCCTCGGGAACACAAGAAGATTTTTTCCTTCAGCACGAGCAGAGAGAAGTTTGAAGATGCCTTGTTGCTGCTGCCGGAGGCCGATGATGGTACTCAATTTGAAGTATTAGGAGTTGTTGGTGAATGCCTTCTCATAGACGAGAGCGTGGTGGAGGCCAACATGGCATGGATGGGAAGTGAAAATGTTTTAAGACCACCATCGTCTTGGAAGAATTTGTGTTATTTCAGTCTCCAGAATCAGACGGTAATCACCAGTTTCTACATGACGCCATTGTGCTCTACCAGAGCAGGGAAGATGGCATCCAGTTCGATCAGTGCGACATGCTTAACTAAGATCCTGAGAAATGTCATAACAAAGGGGTTCGCGAAGGAGAATAAATTTGCCTTCACAGTGTACACTGAGAGTTTAGTTTCACCTCATGGAGCAAAGCTGCAGGACCAATATAGCTCTTGGGCGAAGGAGCCTATGGAGAAAAGTGACTTCACCGATGGTCATTCAATGTGTAAAGAAGGTGGAACTTCATATAAAAAAGCCGGTAGCCGTCTTATCAGTAAAAGGTACTTTCTATCTCATTATAACATTTATTTTAGATGGACAATTTAGCATAGAGCATGCTATTGTAAATAGGTGTCACGATGCTTCTGGGTTAATTACAGTGAGTTTAAGTTTGCATCTTGTCGTGCAGGAGAAAAGCTTCCTAAAGAGCTAGTCATGATGTGGATGCCAACGGTTTTTTTTTTTGGGTAAGGTAAAGGTGTATTGAACTTTTCATACTAGGTACAAGATTGAAACCAATGTGGATGGCAAGGTTAATGTATTGCAAAGTCAAGGGCACCGGAGTAATTGCTTTAGGCACTTTGTTCTTCTCTTTTGTGCTCATTACTAAACTTGTTGAAGAGATGATGGGTTCCTTTTGGATTATCGCGCATCTATGTTTGGTTCTTGGTTTACTTCTAACATTTTTGTAACTCTTTCTTCCACAAGTCAAAGCCCTGATGACACCCAGTGATTGTGGATTCACCAAAAAGTGTCACATGACTGTATGAGTAGGCCATATGCCCTTCAAATAGAACGTGTTTTCTCAAATACTCATCTCCTGCATCTGTGTACAGCACAGGGGAAAAAAGCCTCAAAATGCATCCTAGCAGTACCAAAGATGTACTCAGTAGAAGGATGTCTATGACTTGGTGCCTCTTGGTTCTGAGTTTTAACTTTTAAGCTAGAATAACATTGATGTCAGCAATGCAGTGAACCTTTGATTTGGATGTGTAGCCAATACTGTCTTTGTTGGTATGCCTTAAAGCCATGGACTGTCTATTTCAAAGAAGTTATACGGATTGAATCAGGTGTAAGATAAAACTGTCTACCTAAGACTGTCCCTTGGCCAATACAGTGATCCGGATCCACTGCCATAAAGGCAGGGGATCATTATGAGGATGGCTATTGGATCTTCCCCCACTTTTATAGGGGGGGAAGATCCAATGGTTAGCATGAGTATGATCCCCTGCCATATGGCAGGGGATCCAGACACAATACAGTGAAGCAATGCAGTGAACCTTTGATTTGGATGTGTGGCCAATATTGTCTTTGTTGGTAATTGCCTTGATGCCATGGACTGTCTATTTCAAAGAAGTTATATGGATTGAATCAGGTATAATATAAAACTGTCTACTTGAGATTGTCCTTTGGCCCGTAGGTCCTAACATAAGATCGATGCGAGAAGCCAAACTAAGATTATAGGCACCGACCGAGGAATATCTGTTTGAAAAAATGTTGCCATGTTGCTTTCATCTCGAGCAAAGGCTCTATATCATACTTCCTTGGCTGTACAAATTGTTTTAGTTTTGCCAGTGCATCGTGGAAAGCATATCGGCTACAGGTGTGTAGCTTAAGAGGTTCGGTCGATTATAGATTATTTGTTCTCGGTCTGTTCCGAACAGCCTGGACCACCTCAATCACATAGATGGTAAATAGACTTCATCTCTACTCAAGTGAATTGGGAAGGTTCAGCAAGGGTACGTCTTTCAGTAGTTAGTGATGCAAATCATTGGATTGTTGTGCAAGAATGAAGTGATACTGGCATTGCTTGGAAGTTAAAAAGTCTTTAATTGCACCGTGCATTTACTACGGTTTCCATCTGTCTAGTAACTCCACTATGCTTGGACATCCGCAAAAGTTATTGGATGAAACAAGACGTGTCCCTGATGAAGTCTAATCCATACACAGATGAGTAGTATGGTCGCCTTTGAGTGGTTTGTGATCGTCGAATGCAATGGTCACTCGAGCCGCAGTTTGCTCTAGTCACGGTATTACGGGGAAAATTACCAAAAAGAGTCCTAAATCTATTACAATTGGGCCGATCCAGTCTTAATTTTTTTTTTCGCCGATTCAATACTAAACTTTTTACATTTGTCTCATTTTAATCCATCCGGCTAATTTTGGCCGGCCGACAATCGAATATTTTATTATTTTTTGAATTTATTAATATTTTTTTATTTTTTTCTGCCCCTCCCTCCCTCCCTCCCCCTCCCTCACCAGAGCCTCAGAGACGGCAAGGTCGGCCCTCGCCACGGTCGAGCGAGCCTCTCTGGCAGCAATTTTGGTCGGTCCTCGGACTGTGGAGATCGGCCAAAGGGGGCTCTAGTGAGGGGAGGAGGAAGGAGGGGATCGCTGGTCGAGAGGTGGGTGCCACAGGTGGAGATACTGGCGCACAGGGCAATGGCAGCGTTCCTGACAAACTGCGGGTGGAACTCGGTGCTGGAGGCGTTGCGCAATAGGGTACCACTGCTGGGGTGGCCGATGGCGGCAAAGGGAGGCGGGGTCGGGGCGTGCGTGGAGGTGGTGAGGGGCAAGGAGCTTACGTAGAAGATCGAGATGGCAACAGGGGAGACGGAGAGAGGGAGGGAAATGAGGAGGAGGGCGAAGGAAGCGAGGGAGATGATACAGAGCACCACAAGAGATGTCGACGGCAGCGCTAAGAGAAGGAAGAGGGGGGGTTGTCGTCGGCGTAGGGAGGAGAGCGGAAATGGAAAGAAGAATGAGAACGGGCAGGCGTGTATTCCCGAGTGAGACCGATCATATCTACAGTCCTGCAATGCAATCGTTGGTCCAGAGTGCTCCTTCCCAATCTCAAATCCTTAATGAGAATTTTACTAAGTCAGATGTTCTCGGCAAAAATAAAAAACATATATTTTTTAAAAAATTATAAAATAATAAAATATTCTATTTCTGGCCGGCTGGTGTCCATGTCAGGCCCGGCGGGCCAAAATTTCTCCGGATGGGCTGAAATGAAACCATTATAAAAGGTTTAGGACTGAATCGGCATAATTACAATATGTTTAAGATTTTTTTGGTAATTTTTGCCAGTATTATGGAATTCAAAGGTGATTTCCAATATCCACTACAGTCACCCTAGTGCTGTGATATTGCTAAAAGGATAGCTAGCCTAATCAGAGGTGATTGCTATGAACCCAGAATGCCTCATTCCTCACCTAATCAGTTACAAGAAGAAGCCAGCCGCATACGAACTCTGCTCTCTCTTGACTTCTGGTGTTCCTGAAATTCCATGGAATGGCAAATGACACAGATTTCTTTTGTCCTTCTGGTTTGTTTGTTTGTTTTTTTTTTCAATTTTTATTTGAAGCATTTGCGTTTCACCTCCGTTAGTCCTTAGCAAGTGCTCGCTTTTCTTTTAGCCTTTCTCCTCTCTCTCCTCTACTACTCAGTACATTTGTCTATGAATCTGTAAGGGCTTAAATACACTATAAGTGCTAAAACTTGTGTATAGCACTCATTTTAGTGCCAAAACTTGTGTATAGTACTCATTTTAGTGCCAAAACTTTCAAAACGATCTCTTAAATATCAATTTTTTTAAAAAAATAATTATTTTAGTGCAAAAACTTTCAAAATGATCAGTTAAGTGTCAATTTCTTTTAGAAACGGTCACTTAAGTATCAAATTTTTTGAAAAACACCTACTTTAGTGCCAACTCCAGTGCAAATATTAATGAAAAATAGGCCACGTTAGATTTCCGGTTAGCCACGTCAATTCAAATCGGAGTTGGCACTGAAGTGATCATTTAAAAAAAAATTGGGATCGTTTTGAAAGTTTTGATACTAAAATGGGCGCTGTACATAAGTTTTGATACTTAAAAGCACCAAAGATATGGAAAAATGACCTAGCTAAAAGTAAAAATGATAAAGGCTGAAATATATGCAAATATATATATATATATATATTATTTTCCTTTAATTTTGACAATAAAAATGGACCTAATTTCGAACTCGTCAACCAAATACCAAGATTTGACCCAAAAAAGGAAAAAAAATACCAAGAAATAATAGGACCCAAGCCGCACATATTTTTCGGAATTTACGTGCTTCGATTAATTCTAATTGTTGCATTTTTCATTAGGAACTGGCACTATAAAACAAAATGGAAAAGGAAGGAACGAACCTATGGCGTTTGGCGAGGAAAGAGATCGTCTAAACTTTTATTAGAATGGTAGGTCCTAACCTTTCAATCTGGGTCGTTTGTGCTATGAATGTATGTCCCATATTATAACTAATAAATATATATATAATTCAAAAGATTACTCCATAAAAATCGGAGATCTGGGCCGTCCGTTAAAAAATGAACGGTCCAGATTGTAAGGTTAGGTATCTGGCGAGCACTGTATTCCTGATTCTCCTAAACGAATATGATTCTTTAGGATTTTGTTCAAAATGTCATAACTAATTGTTCTCGTATAAACAATATTATTCATAGTATTCCGAGTTTATTCTTTATAATAAACTAGGCCATAGAAAATATAACTGCGTTATTTACTCGTTATAATTGTCATCGGACTCGCATGAAATATTTTAACGGATCTCATTTGGAAGTTTGTCTTTTCTTTTACACGAAATTCATGAGAATCTCACCGGTCCCCTAACTCTTTCCCTTTCGTGAGAATCCTCACCGGTCCCCTACCTCTTTCCCTTCTTCTTCCGCCTCTTCTTCTCCTTCTCCTCATTGTTAGAAAGACTAACCTAAAAGTTTAAGCTATTAGGTGGAGGGAACCACATGAATATAAAAAGTATATAGAAAGTATTTTTAAGCGATGTGAGACAACAAATAACTTCAACACCCCCTCTCATGTGCAAGCCGTATTACAAACGGGGCACGTGAAATTTGAGTAAGAGGGGATGGACGCACAATCGCAAAAAACAATAGAAGAGGAAGAGGGAGAGAGAGATTGAGAAAGATTGCTCTGATATCATGTTAGAAAGTCAAACCTAAAAGCTTAAATACCAAGCCCCTATTTGCCTCATCAATAAATTTATCTCAGACTAAGCGTGAGGGGGAGTATTGAAATATATAAATGTTAAACAACGTTTTTTTCTAATAACTTAAAGTTTTAGATTGGACTTTCTAACATGGTATTAGAGCAATATATCTCAATCTCTCTCTCTCTCTCTCTCTCTCTCTCTTCTATTGTTGTTTGCGATTGTGCGTCCATCCCCTATTACTCAAATTTCATGTGCCCCGTTTGTAATCCTACTTGCACGTGAGAGGTGGTATTGAAGTTATTTGTTGTCTCACATCGCTTAAGAATGTCTTATATATGCTATTTATATTCATGTGGTCTCCTTCCACCTAATAGTTTAAGCTTTTAGAACAGTTGACAAGTGGTCTCACTAAATTTTTCATGGTATCAGAGCAGGAGGTTTTGAGTTCAAATCTTTCCAGGTCCCTATTTGCCTCCTCAATGAATTTGTCCTAGACTAAGCATGAGAGGGAGTGTTGGAATATATAAATATTAAACCATGTATTCTTCTAATAGTTTAAGCTTTTATAATTTATTATCTCTTTATTTCTTTCATCTTTTTTCTCAGGAAGTCCTAAGTTCAAATCTTTTCACGCCCCTATTTGCCTCCCCAATGAATTTGTCCCAAACTAAGCGTGAGAGGAAGTATTGAAATATATAAATATTAAGCCACGTCTTCTTTTAATAGCTTATACTTTTGGGTTGGACTTTCTAACATGATATCAGAGCAATCTCTTTCCCCCCCCTAAAAGAGCAATCTATTTTATTTCTAAGGTAAAAACGAGTACTTATAGGCTTAAAGTTAAGCCTAGTACAATTACACAAATATCCCCAACTTGCTAATACTATAAAATAATAAACTCAACACTCTCCCCAAGTTAGAGCGTACATATCAAAAAGTCATAACTTATTACAAATATATAAAACTCGTCCACATCGTAGAGGCTTTGTGAAGATGTCTGCTAGTTGCTCTTCAGAATGCGTGTGTACCAACTGTATGTCTCCACAGTTCACATTGTCCCGAACAAAATGACAATCCACTTCTATGTGCTTCGTTTGTTCATGAAATACTGCATTGCTAACAATATGAATAACAGACTGATTGTCGCAACATAAAGTAGATGATCCAGTCATAGGTAGCCTAATTTCAGCCAATAACAAACGAACCCATTAAAGCTCACCTGTAACATTAGCCATAGCATGATACTCGGCCTCTGCACTAGATCGAGAAATAAGAATATTTGCTAGTTGCTCTTCAAAACGCGTGCGTACCAATTGTATATCTCCATAGTTCACCTTGTCCCAAACAAAATGACAATCCACCTCTATGTGCTTCGTTTGTTCATGAAATATTGGATTGTTAGTAACATGAATAGCAGACTAATTGTCGCAACATAGAGTAGATGATCCAGTCAGGTAGCCCAATTTCAGCCAACAACATAGGAACCCATTGAAGCTCACTTGTAACATTAGCTATAGCACAATACTCGGCCTCTGCACTAGATCGAGAAATAACAAATTGTTTCTTACTTTTTCAAGACCAACTGCTCTAAAAGATTTGGGTTTCTTACGTTATTTTCTCGATATTGAGGTTGCTCGCAGTCGACGTGATATTCTTCTCTCCTAGCAAAAGTACATTGCTGACATTTTAGCTCGTTCGAGTTATTCGATACTCGTACTACTGCTACTCCTGTTGAACTTCATTTACAGCTTCGTCTGAATGATGGTGAGCCTTTGTCTGATGTCACTTGCTACTAGGCTCTTGTTGGTAGTCTTGTCTATCTTACGATCACTCGTCTTGATATCGCATATGATGTTCATCTTATTAGTCAGTTTGTCGTGGCTCCTCGTACAGTTCATTATGTTGCTGTACTCTGAATTCTGCGATATCTTCGTGGAACTTTGACACGCTCAGTTTTTCTTCCATCGATTTCCTCAGTTGCTTTTCGTGCTTACTATGATGCTGATTGAGCTTCAGATGTAACTGACCGCAAGTCCATTACAGGATTTTGTATCTTTTTAGGTGATTCTCTGATTTCTTAGCATGCCAAGAAGCAAGCTGCTGTGTTTCGCTCTTCCACTAAGTTTGAGTATTGTGCTATGGCTGACACTATTGTTGAGATTATTTGGCTTCGTCGTCTTCTTGCTGAATTTGGTGTTGCTTCCTCTACTTCCATTCATCTTCATTGTGACAACAAGAGTGCTATTCACATTGCTACAAATTCAGTGCTTCATGAGCGTACCAAGCACATTGACATTGATTGTCATATTACGCGCCATCAACTCCAAGCACATATTATTTCTATTCCCTTTATGGTTTCTGCAGCCCAGCTTGATGATTTATTCACTAAATCTCTTAGATCATAATGCTTTGCTGCTTTTCTTTCCAAACTTTCGATGGTTGACCCACCTTGAGTTTGAGGGTGGTGTTTGATATATTGTATATACTAGAAGTAGGTCTTTTGTGTATTTACTTTCTTGCCCTTTTTTATATGTATATTTATTGGCCTTGTGACTAATTATAATAATATATTTCATTTATCAAATCTATCACTCATGAACTCCAGGAAAACAAATTGCTTCACGTCCTCCTCCAAAGAGTCCAGAGAGATCGCCATGGCAAGAATCCATGGACCCTCAGCTCTACGAAGCCGCGACATCTGTGGACGCCTCTTTCTTCGAGAGAGGATAGACGGCAACTCCACTATGCTCACCCAAGTGACCCCGAAGCGAGACACCATCCTCCATGTCTCCACCGAGTGAAATTTGTCACTTGAGCATACATTGGATAACGAGCTTGTGAATCACTTTGACGAGGAAGTTCTTTGATTAGTGGCGACTGGCTAGTGAAATGCCTAAAAAAATGGGAATAATTAAGGGGTGAAAAGGGTTTAACATCTAAATGATGGTGAGATGTAAATTCGGCTCCTTGAGTCTCTGATGAGATGGATTTGTCTTAGGATTTCCGAAGTACAGTTAATGGTAGGATGCCGCGTTTATATATCTATAACGGGAAGCAAGCCTGTCCCTTGAATTCCTCCGCTTGATTACTTCTTTACTCTGCAGTCACGCAACAATCAAAATTTCATATCACTTGGCATAACTGGCAGAGGAGCTGGCCTCTTGTTTTTGTGGTTTTAGTAATGGTTAAACCAGTCAACAAAATCGGTTATGCGACAGTCCGTCCCTGGGACTTTATTTGGTACACCAGCCTTGTATACCAGTCCTAGCATGATTGTCATGTTTCGATGCTAACAATGCAAGCCACAGACATGATGTTTTTAGTTATTTGCGATACCATTGGTACTTTGCTGCTCGGTCGCCATCGTGTTTCTCCAGTTCGGGACTTCCAGTGGGAGCTACTACTAGTGAGCTCGGTTTATAAAGGCCTGCATGGTGTTCATCTTAATCGCGATACTCAAGATGGTATTAGCTTTCACATGGCAATGTACATAGTGTTGGTCATGGGCAACGGCCTCCATTTGACGGCTTACCTTACGACCGGTTGCTATTGTGACATTCTTTTTCCGGTGGTTCGTGGATCTGTTAGGGAAGCCAAATCTAGGATTATGCCCTTTGAGGAAGTATGGACGGAGCATGCTCTTTCGTTACGAATTAAGCTAATTAGCATGTCTTTAACTCACATCACACTTATTAGTTTGAAATCTTTGCTAGGATGATCTGACCAAAAAAAAAAACCTTTGCTAGGATGATGCAAATCGTGTAAATTATTGTTCTAATCACGCACAATGTGCCTCACCTTTACATATTTAGCATACAACCTTATGTGAATAAACTAATTTTCCAACCAAGCGAGAGAGAATATGAATGTACGTTATTACACTTCTATGTCAAGATACAACATTCAATCTGCTAAGGTTATTATGGGCACACACAAATTGAGATAGCGTATTATAAGTAAAAATTTCAAGGGCGGGAATATGTAAAAAAATGCTCGATTTTTTGGGCTCAGCGGCAGTTTATGTAATAAAATGGCCTACTATTAGCTAGCCCAAAAGAAGACCCAAAGCCCAGCCCATCTCCCTTAACTCTTCAGCAAATGCAGTGTGCAAAATAGCATAAAGAAGAAGAAGAACGAAAGACAGAAATGAAGAGAAGAGGAGAACAGAGAGAGAAAGAAAAGAAGAGAAAGAAGAAGAGAAGGGGAAGAAGAGAAAGGAAAAGATTTTTCCTCACAATCAGGTTTCGTTATCTTGCCAAGCTATTCCGATACCGAATATCAATGTTTGATAAGTTATCTATCTCTCATTTCTCCTATTAAAGCGACTTTCGAATTTTATGGTTCAATTTCGGATTTCGATGGAAACTGAGTCGTTGTATCCAATTTATTACGAGTTTGGCCTTATTTTTACTTGAATGAAACTTTAGGATGTTATGAAGCCGTAGGATTTGACGGGTCGTAATTTGGTGTTGTGGTTTGTTCGGAGCGAGCAATTCAATTTTGGTGCGCAGTCTGCCCCCGTGAACAGTAAATTCGGGAGCTGATTTCCTTAATTTTAAATTATTGGGTGAGGTTGAAGCTCTTCGAACTTTTGTAGTACATCAAATAAGCTTTGTATGGACAGTAAGATGGCATTAATTGGGGTTCGTATGAGAAAGTTAAGGAAGTTTTCGCTACTTGGGCTGGAAAATCCGAGTTTTTGAGATTTTTGTGTCATGGACCTGATTTTGGAGTCTTTTGACCATGATTAAAGCAGGAAACAAACTTAAAGATGTTGTAGAGCTAATGGGTTTGACCATTTGTGAATCAAGTTTACAGTTTGGCCGAACAAAATTTCTGAAGTTTGGTGCGCAAGTTGTCCATTGCGTGACCAGCAACTTTTTAGTCTTTATGTGTCGGGTTATCGACGTTTATACGTTGTTTAGTCCAATTTTTTGCTAACATAGTAATTTTTTGACTTTTGATGTTGTTTTTCATTATTATTTTTAGGATTTCAAGCCTTACAGTTCGAGTACCTACCATCGGTTGGTATTCAGATTTTAAGGTGAGTTGCACTTTCTCTTCTAAGAGTTTATAAAACCCATGTCTTTAAAGAAATATGCCTTGTGATTTCGTTTCTTGACAAAGTTCGAGCATTATTTTTGCATAAACAATATCAAACTATTACTACCCTTTCGATTATTCGAATATGGTTTGGTGATAATATCTTATACTGAGATTGAAATGCTATTTGAGAAATATGTTTGAAGAAGTTGTGGGTTCAGTTTGTGAAATTGAATTGTTGTGGTTTTTGTGAATTTGATATTGTGGTTATTGCTCATATATCTCTATGTTTAGAACCCTTGAGGTGGGGTAGTATGCATACTGTCAGGACATCATTAAGCCGAACAACCGGCCGAAATAGGCGGTAGACCTAACCAAGATGGGTAAACTTGGTTGCATTGTTATGGCGTTAAAAGAGGCCATAGTGGATGAGAGTATGAGATTATTCGGTGAATAGACCATCGAAGATTGTTTTAATGAGATTAATCAGTGGATTAGAGCATTGATAGTTTGTTATTACTATGAGTTGATATTTGACTTACTTTGATGAATGCATAGTAATTTCTTAATCCGCTTAAAATAGATTGTACTTCTCACTGAGCTGTTCGCTTAGCAGAGATTGTACTTCTCACTGAGCTGTGATTTGTTCACTCCTTTATCTATTTTGTTTTTTAGGTTCTACGACGAGTTGCAAGTAGGATCGAGAGTACGTTAGCTGCAGAAATTTTCAGGTTATATTTTTTGAATAAGTTGTATATAGTTGATGAGTTCGAGCTAGATGTGGAATATATGTGTGTGTACGTGTGTGTGTATATATATATATATATATCTTTTTGTTGTAGTAGTTGAGCTGATATTTTGTCGATATATGACCTTGTTATCAGATATATATATATATATGGAGGTATATATATTTGTTTATCAAGTTTTGTTTGAGGCTGTGTACTTTGATTAAAAAGGAAGACCGTGTGATGCCCTTTTTCTTGAAGAATTGGGGTGTGGCAGTTTAAGTGATAGATGTCTTAGGCTTCATTAGTTTCAGGAAAAATAACTTTTAGGAAAATGTTTTTTGAATGTTTCTTGGTTCGGTACACATAAAATAAATGAGTCAAGGAAAATATTTTTCTCTTATGAAAAAAAAAACACATTGAAAAATGGGGAAAATAATTTCTTATTTTTGAGAAGAGGAAAATACTTTCCCTCATCTTTCCTTCCTCCATTCCTTCACATTCATTTTCTTTTTAAATAATTTTTATTTTCTTCATTCTTTTAATTTTAATTTTTTTTTCAACATTTTCGTTTTTTCTATTTTTATAATTATTTTGTTATTTTATTTTTCTTGCTCTATTGGTCGTCTGCTACGGTGATGGTCGACCAACCACTGGTCAAGAGATGGCTCGGCCTCGCCCACTGTTCGATTTGGCGAGGCGATGGCTTGGTCCATCTAGTTGTCCACGGCGGATTCCTCGTATATAACTTGACCACTGAGGAGGAGTCTAGGAATTTTCCTGGTTCCGATCTTGTTCCAAGAGATGACTTCTTCCATGGAATCGGGTATGACTCTCCGTATGATGACTATAAAATAGTTCAAAGAAACGGTTCTTCAAAATGTCGCGTGGCGATATTTTCGTTCTAATCCGGTTCTTGGAGAAGGACACAAGTCCAAAAGAAAGCCACCTCATTGTTTACGACCGAGGAGTTCATTGGAAAGGGGCCTTAGTGTATTACCGACGAGAGAGATACCATCAGGGGACAACATAGTGTTGGAGGACTCGAGATTGGTGGAGCCAATGTGTTCATCTACCCACGGCACCCATAAGCATCTTTTGAGGTGTGGATAATGAATGAGTAAGGGAGAAGAGGATAATGAACAAAATCGTTCAATGTCTTGACTGAGGGCATACCTGGCTACGAAACATAGACAAGGAGCGGAAAAATCAATTTTCAGATCGACATGTACCAGATGATTCTGTTCAATCCAGATGATAATAGTTACAAGGATTATCCCTTCCAGAGAGCGACGACAGTATCAAATCTGCCATCTATGTGGAAACTCTTATTCTGTTCAATCCAGAGGATATTACCACTTCACTAACTAATGCCGTTCGATCTAATTTCTATATAATTTTCACCGACCATTCACTAGGTCATGTCAAGTAGTGCATATTCAAGTATAATAGGTTGTGTTAAAGCGAGCAAGTCGTAATCTTAACTATTGATTCGGTTGCAGTGGAGCAAGACACAATTCTAACAAGAGAACCATGAAAATAGGTTTCCACAGAGACTTAACCATAAGTTCGACGAAAATCAGAAGGTTTAGGTTCAGCACCTGTGAGAGACACAGCTAAATCTGCTTATTGACTGAGGAACGCAAGCAGAGTCCATTGTGTTGGAGAAGCCCTCATTGTTTCCCTCTTTCACATTGTTTCCTCTACACTTAATTCCCTGCAGACACAACATCTTCCCCATTGCTGCTGCACTTATGCTTTCACATTGTTTCCTCTACCTGTGACCCGCCATGCGTGTTGCTTTCGAGTTTCGGTTGCTGCAAAACAAGTAAACAAAATGGACAAGGGAAACCCCAGGCAGAGCAGCAACAGCAACCACATACAGATACAAAGGAACCAAAACTAGATTATTGGACATCACATAATCTTGAACCGGACCAGCATGGTTGTGAAACATGCTAACTCTAGTAAGAGAACAAGACGATCAACAAATTTTATCTTCATGGCGACACCCTGGATTGCATTGGCGTTCGCATCGGCAATGTACGCAGTACTGGCCAAGTGCATCGTTAATGTACGCAGTGCTGGCCAACTGCATCGGCCTCGGATTGACAGCTTTCATGGCTGGCCGGAGCTTCATTGTTACATTCTTTCTCCGGTAGTGCGTAGATCCCTTAAAAAAAGCCTGACCGTGGGTGAAGTTGGCAAATGGGTGAGTCGGGTCGGGTTTGGGTCAGGTCGAATATTGTCTGACCCATATTTAATGACCCAAACCCGACCCGACCCGTTTTGACCCATATTATCAAAATACAATAATATTTTAAGAAAATAATATTACTAAAATACTTCTCAACCCTAGCCCCTGCCCCTGCCCTAGTTCCAGTACTGACCCTGTCGCTGGTCCCGTCCTTGGTCCTCAGCACCGCCCCGACCCCAGTCCTGGTCCCGATCCCGATCCCGATCGCCGGCACCATCCCTGGGTCCGGTCCCAATCTTGACCCCGATCCCGATCCCGATCCCGGCCCCGACCCGGCACCCGGCAACCGACCCCAGCCTCGGCATCGTCCCCGACCCCTGTCACAGCCCCGGCCCCGGTTCCTAGACTCGGTCCCTAGACCCGGTCTCGGTCCCGGTCCCGAGACTCGACCTTAGGGCCGGTGCCTAGACCAGGTCCCGGGACCGGGTCGGTCCTAACCTCGGTCTAGGCCTTAGCCCAGGTCCCGGGACCCTACCCTGGCCCTGGCCCTGGTCCAAGCCCCAGCCTTGGCACCAACCCCGAGTCCCTGCCTCGACCTTGGGACCCGGTCACTGGCACCCGCTCAAGGTCCCGGCCCCCAACTTTGGCCTTAGTGCCTGACTCGGGTCCAGGCCCCATCCCCAGCCCCGGTTACGGTCACGGTCCCGACCCCGATCACGATCACGGCCACAGCCCCGGTCTCTGGACCCGGCCTTGGCCCCTACACTCGCCCCGGCACTCGCCCTGGTCCCGACACCCCCCGCCCCATCCTGGCCCTAGTCACTGTCCTAAGCCCGGCCACAATCACGGCCACGGCCCCTCCCTCGGTCTTGGGACCCGCTCCTGTCCCGGCCCCGGCCTCGACCCCAACACCAGGTCCCGATTGGGGTCTCGGGACTTAGTCGCCGGCACCCGCCCTGAATCTCGGGTCCCGGCCCTATCCCGACAACAGTCGCGATCCCAATTCCATTCACAATCACGGCAGCGACCTCAACCTCGACCCCGATCTTTGGATCTGGCCCCGGCCTAGGGGCCCGATCGCCGGCACCCGATCTGGGTCCTGGCCCCGGCCTCGGGGCCCGATCGCTGGCACCCTATCCGGGTCTTGGCCCCGGCCACAGTCATAGCCCTGGCCTCGGTCTCGGGACCCGGCCATGGCCCCAGCCCCGATCTCAGGACTCGGGACCCCACCCTGGCCTCAGCCCGAGCCCCGGCCCCGGTCTCAACACCCGCCCCGAGTCCCGACCCTGGCCCCGGGACCTGCTGACCAGTACCTCTCCCCTAGTCCCGGCCCCGGTCACGGCCTCAGGAGTCGGCCCCGACACTCGCCCCGAGTCCTGGCCGCCAGCACCTGTCCTCGGGTCTCAGCCCTGGTCATGGCGTTGGCCCCGGTCACGGCCTCGGGACTTGGCCCCAACACCCCCCCGAGTCCAGGCCCTGGCCCTTGGACCCGGTCGTCGGCACCCCTCCCTAGGTCCTGGCCTTGGTCATGGCGTCAACCTTGATCCCGGCCTGGGTCGCCAGTCCTGATCCCCGCCTCGATCGTCAACCCCAGTCCCGGACTTCAAGACCATTTGTAACGTATGGAAAGATGTTGTCATTATGGGTCGAAAGTGGATTCAATATGGGTCGAAAATTGATTTAAGTGTGACTTATTATTGACCCATTTTTAATGAACCATTTAAAAGTTAATGACCTATATTCGACGCATTCTATATAAGTATGGGTCAAATTTGGGTTTGTGACCCATATTGCCACTCCTAGACTGACGCCCATTGAGCAAGTTTCTGAGGAACTCGCTCTTTCGTAACGGAATAATTTAATTAGCCTGATTGCAAATTATGCGACACTTCTTAGTCTGTAATTACCGTTGCTAAGATGATGCGAATCGTGTGAACTAGTGTTGGAATCACGTTCAACGTGCCTCGTCGTTTTGGTATTTGGTATACGGGCTTATGTGAATAAGCTACTTTTCGAGTCACACGAGCGGAAAGCGTGAATGTACGTCATTGCCCTACTATGCCGAGATGCCTTGCCCTCGGCGGTAGTTTTAGGGGATAGAAGTGCCAACGTACGTTATTACCCTAGTGTTTATTCTGCGAAGTACTTATGCACCTCACATTCACACACAACTCTCTCCTTGCCTCCGCCCCGTCGCTATCGAACCCGACATCTCCGGCGCTTCTGCACACGACGCGCAACAGCCACCACGCCAACGTGCCCCCTCATCCTCTCTGTCTTCTATCTCCCCCATCCACAACCTCGCCGTCGCCGATTCAATCGACCACCATCGCGTTGAGCGAGGTTTATGCCTCGGACGGATCCTGTCCTGTGCTGAGTAAGCTTCTTCATTCGAAATTTCCTGCCCAATGAAGAGATTATTCCGAACCTCGACCTCCGCAGTAGCCTACAATTTTCGCGAGGATGTCATCATCGAGATACTCTTGAGGCTACCTGCCAAGTCCTTGACGCGATTCAAATGCGTCGCTAAAAGGTGGCAGTCTCTAATAACTGACCCGAGCTTCGTCAAGTCACATCTGCAAAGGCTAAAGGCAGGGGATATAATTTCTAGTCAGAGAATCTTCAAGACCACTCCCCTGGAGACCATAAACTACGAAGCGCTCGATGGTGGCATGGGTGGCGATAATGATCGCGCGTTGGTGAAGTATCATCAGCCAAGAATGGGCGTGGACGTTTCTAGCTGTGATCCGGGACTCGTGGGGTCTTGCGATGGCTTGGTATGTTTGTCTGTCCACGACAGATTTGTCCTCTATAATCCGACCACTAAGGAGTCTAGGAATTTGCCCAATTCCGATCATTTTCGAATAGATGAGTTAATCCAGGGATTAGGATATGACTCTCGATCTGATGACTATAAAATAGTGCAACGCAAGGTTCCCGAAAATTGGCCGGAGAATTCTGGAGAATGGGAGGTGGTCATATTTTCGCTCAAGTCCGGTTCTTGGAGAAGGACACAAGCCCGACTTGGAAGGCACCTCTCCCTCGTCGAATCTGGAACAGAACGGGGAGTTTATTGGAACGGGGCCTTACACTGGTGCGTCGTTGACAATAGCAAAGAAATGCCCGAGATTGTGATTACATCGTTCGATTTGTCGGAAGAGAAATTCGAGCATGTGCTTTCGGTCCCCAAATTCAATGAGGATATATGTTTCTGGGAACTTGGGATTCATGGGGCCAATCTGCTCATGTTCAACCGCACCGATAGCGACTGCTTGCAGGGGTGGACAACGAATGAATACGAGAAAGGAGGGTCCTGGACAAAATTGTTCAGTGTCTCGACTGAAGGAATACGTGCCTATCATTTCTGGGAAAAACTCCCGGTCGCGTACACAAGGAGTGGGAAAATCGTTTTCCAGCTCTCTCTGCACAAGATGATTCTGTTCAATCCGGAGGATAATACTTTCAAGGATTATCCAATCAAGAAGGGCGGCGATATTGACTCTATTATGTATATGGAAACTCTTGTTTCTCCTTGCCTTGGCTGTGAGTCATCAAGAATCTAGAGCCTTTTAAGAGTTGTTTGGATTTAGCCTTCACCATTTTTTAGTTTTGGTTTCCTTTCTTCGAGAACATTCGGTCATTTTGAGCTTTTGAATGATAATGTGAATTTTAAAAAAGAAAGAGAAAGACATTGTCTAGAGTCTACTATAAGATCTCCTCATTCATTAGTAGCCTCACCATTGCGCTTTCAGTACTATGTCCTCTCCAGAAGTTCGGGCTCGACGAATCGCAATTCAGTTATCTCTGATTGTTAGAGTACTTGACTTCAATAGTTAATGTCGTCCGATCTGATGCGTGTAAATTTTACCTACTGTTAACTCAGTCATCTTATTTAATGAACATTCCACTCTAATCATGTTGAAGATCCGTCATTCTTTCTATTTTACTGGAAAGTTGAATACCTCGGTTCAATGCGAGTAGTGAATCTCATCGTTTTCCTTGGACCGTTTCAACACATGATCTCATCTAGTGTCTCAACATACACTGGAAACCTGTACCTATGCCGGTCATTGCCTATCTGAGTTGAGAAACTCTTGACTGTATTCTTCTCGGGGTCATCCAAGTTCCCAACATCACGGTATACCCCAATTACTTACCCCCTCTTCTGTAACAGAAAAATGTTTCCGAGCAAAATCTCAATTGGAGGCAACTCTGTGCTTGTGGCCACACGATACAGTTTCGTACATGATGGCCTTACTCTATGTTCTTTCGTATTCATTGTTCGTGTTTTGTCCGATTGGATGGTATGGCTGCAACCAAGTAACCAATGTCTGATGAGTCCAAGCCCTACAAAGGTGAGGGGATTGATCTCCAGCAGTGGAATCGCCTCGAACAATCTCTCCTTGGCCATATGGAAAGAGACGACCCTCTTGCAAAACCCCAATGCAAGAACTCATTCCAACGTATACCTTTGGAGGAAGGCAGTTCAAAGTCACCATTTCCTGCAACTCTCTTCCAGGAATTTCCCTTCACAGCAGAAATATCAAATATGCATCCCTCAAAATCGCATCTAAAGTGACTGAAATGACCACTCAAACAACTTTAATCATCCAATGAGCAATTTTAGTCAAGTCCAGCAAATTTAGAAGCCGCTTATATTACTACGATAATTAGCTTTAGCTTTACGGTTTGGGATTTTTCTGGACGGTGTAATAGTTAGATTCTTGCCATCCAAGCAGCAGAAAAAGCCGTTGCAAGACCTGACAATTTGGAGCAGGAACTTTAAGTGGACCATTGACTGCAGTGACAGCAGTGTCCTCAATGCCGTGGATGATTTCTTGGAGCGATCCACACGAGTTAATTTTCTTCTTGGTATGGCCATGGCCAGACTAATGCTCAGTGGCTTTACTCATTCACAGATTCAACAGGCATGAAACTTTTTGTGCCAGAGTCCATTGGGAAGTCAAAACTGAACTAGCAGTTGTTTTATGATCCTCTCAATGCACCTGGACAATCCAGGATAACATCCTCTCTTTTTGGTAAAAATCAGAAGTATATTAGTGGCATAATCCATTAAGTACGTAGAGTCAATGCAGCCCAACCATCTGCAAGTCATGCTCCTCTCTGAATTGCACTTGGATCGAACTGTGCTGGAGTAGGATCTGTTGCATTTGACTTTGCTAACTTGGATGTGCTGTTCTTTTGTATGACTGAACTATGCTGGATTTGAAAAGGCGGTGGTCCTTTTAGTTGCAGCACTACCAAGCGATCTCAACTTAGAAGAGACAAACAGCACCACCATCTCCAAACAAACATTATTGCCAATCTAAGGCAAGCGATGCCATGTTTTCCTGTCTAACTTGAACAGCGGCCATACACGCAAGTTCTATCAAGAGCATTACTGCTCTTAAATAGATCTTTCTCCTTTGCTTCCAGCTTCCACGCTTCCGTCAATAACTCGCTGCTGTGTCGATTTTATTGTGTCCAATCATGCGTGCTTCTAGCTGCATTTGGAGAGGTATGAACTTTTTCCTCAGATGCTTTGAATTGACTTTCCCGCCTTGCAATTCTATTTTGCTAGACTTCCTTCTTGTCGACTGAGAAATCACTTCCCCTTCTTGCAATGGGAACTAGGATCAATCCATTGAAAAAGTCCACAATCATCAAACTGCCCAAGACAAGCAAGAATTTCTAATTGAGAACCGTTTTATGCCCGAATTGAATAATTCGAATCATTTTCCCATAGAAGAGCGGTCTTCGTCTCTTGCAAACTTACACTAAGCATTAAGCATAATAGTGACAAAAAAAATTCTTAAAAATTAACTTAGGGCAATCAACAGATTAATACTTGTGAGACATACTTCAAAATCAATAATGCACAGTATAGAACAAATTAGCAATGAAAATTAACTCGGAGAAGTATAAATCCATAATCAACAATATACAAATTTATCAATCCTAACTCTATTACAGAAAATCGAATACCCATCACCTCCGATAAAGGGCAATGGTTAAACATCCTTTCTAGATTTTTAGAGCTCCAGGATGCATAGAGAATGAGCTGCCATTGATGCTTGCACGAAATGGGACTAACTTAATTGCTGGAGTTATTACGTGATGTGCCCGTTCATGGTGCTACTCCCAGTTGAAGTCATTAAAGATCCTAGCACATCAATTGAATTGCTCTTCACGTTATGGATCGCTGCAGATAGGCCAAGGTAGACATTCTCAGTTTCCAGAAGTTCGCTTTTCTCTGAGCTCATCTGAGGTGTTTTTCATGGGAAACCATTCCCATGTCTCTATGGACTTTCACAAGGTGAGTCATCCTTTTGTAAGATGCACACTAGAATACAAAGTCAAATAATTCAAGCTACATGCATGTTTAGAGATCTGATGTTCACCTTGAATGTGAAAGGCAGACATTTTAGCGAATCCGATGACTGACTGACCAACCGATTTAGCATTAAACAATTTCCTTAAGGTGATGTATTTTTTGTGGAACGGATCATGTCCGTGATGCTGGAAAATTATGTATATCTACAAATTACCTTGAAGTATGCAAAGTAAAAGCCAGAATATCTACCCCAGCAAAATTGGTTTCAAGGAGAGGTTAAAGCGGAAGGGGGTTTGTCAATCCAAGATATACGTGACGAGGTTATTCCTCACCAATCCCTTTGACCAACCCTGAATGGATAAGAGGATGTAAGCTACCCTTTTTATCCTGTTATTGATTCTGATATAGGTCTTAGTATTATCTGGGCAATCAATAATTCTTTTCCGCCTTACATACATTATAGAGATACCTCCAAGAGCCATTCTTACTGGTCAAGGGTTTGCTTACAGAATATAATGATGTGAATCGCTGCGGAAACTGATCGTTCTACGAAGATCCAGGAGTTGCTAATTGCGAACCTCGATCCCTAATCGAACCTGTGATTGGTAACCTTGGTATGAGCGTGACCTGTTGATGAATCTGTGTCGACCAATTAACGCTGTAGATGCCACAAACAAGAAAATCCGCGATCTTGCTCGATAAGTCGATCGATCGTCACAAGAAAGCCTTAATAAGATCTAATTTTCAAGAGAACTCGAAAAAGAGGAAAGGTCTCAGTATAAAATTTTGAATTAATGTTGTGGTCTCAGAAACTCATAAGCACCCTTATATATGGTGCTAACCCTAAAAGGGCAAAAAGACAAAAATAACCTTAATTAATAAAAAATTATTCAAAAAATAGAACATGGCCTAAAAGTTCATCTAAATGATGTCGAATGGCCGAAATCCATCGTAGTTTATGGCTATAAGCCATGAGTATTGATCAAGATGCCGTTTCGCTCAGTCGACAAAATATGAGCCCATTCGGAACTCGTTAGCCCTAAATCCGTTTAGAATTCGAGAGGCTAAATGTAATCGTGTTGAGTCAAGGAGCTTCAGAATCTTCAATTCTCGAATCATGATCACCTCCACTGCAAAGACCTTGAACCATGATGCCGACAGCTTGCTTGAATTCCCTCACCCTTGCTCTAGTAATTAGACCGAGCGAATAGAACAACGGGTCCCTAGCACCTATTCCTCGATATGGTTCGATGTCCACATCATTCCCTCTCCCGTGCAAAGGATTTTCCCTCAAGTCATCACCTGCATCGAAAAGAGTCAAGTCAATAACATTAAAAGTAACACTAATACCATACTCACCTGGAAGATCAAGCTTGTAGGCATTATTATTGACCCTTTCCAACACCATGAGTAGTCCATCCCCTCGTGGTGATAACTTAGAATGTCGCTGCTTGGGAAAACGCTCCGTGCGCAAATGAATCCAAACCCAATTGCTGGGTTCAAACACTACTTTCTTACGGCCCTTGTTAACCTGCTTTGCATATTGCTCTGTCTTGTGCTCAATATTCAACCAAGTCTTCTCATGCAATGTCTTCACAAATTCAGTCTTCTTAGCACCATCTAAATCCACACGCTCAACAACAAGAAAAGGGGTTAAATTTATCGGAGTTAATAGATTAAAATCAAAGACAACCTCAAACGGTGTGAATTTAGTAGCAGAATGCACGCTTCTATTATATGCAAACTCAACATGCGATAAACAATCTTTCCAAGACTTAATGTTCTTTTTAATAATAGCACGCAACAATGTCTCTAGAGTTCTATTAATTACTTCAGTTTCACCATCAGTTTGTGGATGAAAAGTAGTAGAGAATAAAAGCTGTGTACCTAATTTCTTCCATAATGTCTTCCAAAAGTAGCTAAGAAATTTAGTATCACAGTCAGAAACAATGGACCTAGGCATGTCATGTAAATGCACAACCTCACAAAAGAACAAATCAGCAAAATGTGATGCATCATCGGATTTATGATAGGTTATAAAATGGTCATCTTTGAAAATCGATCTACAACCACATTATGACATTCTGATTTCCTAGTCATTTTCAGACTCATTAATGAGAAGTATATCTAGCGATGTGTTTCAGTCATATCTTGCTCGAATCTGATCAATTTGAGTAGACCGACCAAAAGGAAAAGGCTAACGCAAAACGAGGTACGTGGACCTAGGGAATTCGAATAGAAAATGACGTTTTGACCATAAGTTGTCGAGAGGACATTTAGAACCATAAAAGGCCAATTTAAGAACGATTAAGGAATGCCTTACTAGTATTATACGATTGGAGCGCGGGTAATGCCGCTTAACCAATGTATAATTTGTAAAATTTTCCTAAATCGGACAGTGACGATCGAGACTATAGAAACTAGTTTATAGACCCTCACAATTACATGACAACTAAAGTTGTCACGAATTGACGAGCTCTAAATGTGATACGAATCATAGGGTTGATACGCGTAACGTCTGCAAAAGCCGCCCATCGATTCGAGATAGTCCGGAACCACGTATGATAGAGAAAACAATCAGAAACGAGTCTTGAAGTTGAAAATGGAGAATCAAGAATTCCAACGTCATGTTTGGATTGGCCGTCGCCCTGTAGAAGATTATTGGAACGAGAGAAACGACGTTCCGGACGTCAGGGGTAAAATTATCATTTTGCCCCTCAAGCTTTAGCCTTGCTTATGCAATTGAAGGAGAGCATTTTGGTCTTCTATACACCCCCAAGAGCCACCGAAAATTTAAAGAGATAATGGCCATTGGATCACCTTGAATGACACTTGAGACATGTGTCAATGGATTAGCTAAAGAGTGGTCATGTCCACTTTTACCCAACTACCATTCAACTCATTGGCTTTCAAGTTGAAATATAGTTCTTTTCTCTCTCCTCTTGGCCGACCATACACTCCCATTTTCACCGAGAACCACCATCTCCTTCTTTCTCTCTTTCTGCCGCTCGCCAACCAGTTTCTGTGCCGGCGTTCGCCAGCTCTTACGACCACCTCCGGCCACCGCCTGGACTTCGGCCGACCATCCCCTCCTAACTCAGCCTCTTGCCAACATCCTCGAAGTGGAAGTGCATCGATTGGCCCATCGATGAGCTCCGGCCAGCCATTCTCCTGGAAGCCGATGGAAAATGACACAATCTGAGGTAGGCAGCGATTTTGATCTCTTAGAACCTTGAAACGTTGGAGTCTTGTGACCAAATTTGTGGAGGTCTAGGGGACTTGTAGAGTGATCTGTGGTAAAAATTTGAGGTCAATTTGATGAAGTTTTGACCCCAAATGGGTCTTGTGATTGTTGGACAGAAACTGCCGGTTTGCAGTCTTGAAGGAACCGGCGACTTTCGAAGGAATTCCTGCGACGACTCGGCTTCAAATCTTCGGTGAGCCTCTTAGACCCTTTGATAGACATGTTAGCAAGTAGGTTAGTGATCAAATGATGGAATTGGAGTAGGTTAAGGGCTGGATATGCTCGGTTTACACAGAATCAAACATAGTCCGGTTCGTTTCTGTGTAAACCGGTTTTGTGGAGACAGTTGGCTGTTGGTTTTGAGTCTCAAATTCATCAATGAGACATTTTAGGACGTTGAGGAATGTGTTGTTAAGATTGGTGGTTCATGGATAGGTGAATTGGACAAGAGAAATTGACAATTGGTTGGATTTTCCTTGGTTGCACGGTGGGTTTGTTCTTGGAACATTGAGACCAAATTGTTGAGGGCTTGAGAAGATGATTTTTGTGGCATCAAGCTCAAGGTAAGGGAACCCTAAACCTAATATAGGAAGATTGGACTCGATTGGGCGAGTCGAGTAAATTTTGGGTGACTCTTGAAAGGTTTTTATGAGATTGTTCCTTGAGCGTCTTAAGATGGTAGAGGATTGCATATGTGCTAATATTCGTGCTTTGAATTGGCTACCTTGTTGCATGTTGATTGAATCGTCTTGCATGCAATGGATGCATTGTTTATGCATGAGTTGCAATTGGCCTTGTGTGCATGATTTGTGATTAGGGCATGACGGAGACGAGGCGAGACCCTAATACGTATGAGACGCGGGGTGGTGTGATGGTTACCCTGAGGCACTGAGGTGCGGAGTTGGAGTTGTGTGGCACCTTGATGCGTATAAGACGCGGGGTTGAGATGGCCACGGTCCTAATGCGTTTACGCGGGACGGAGATGTGACGTGTCGACACTAGCCTTGAGTATCATTGAAACCTGATGCGTTTACGTGGGTTGTCAATGGCGGTCTGATGCGTTTACGCAGACCGAGCCTGATGCATTCTAAATGCGGGCATAAGATTGAGGCAGGTGTAAAGGGTGGAAGTGATGATGTGGCATGGTGATTCGTGCATGATCATTTGGATGTGTTATGATGCTATGACTGCATGCCTGACATTGTGCGTTGTATTAATACTTGAATTGTCTCTTATGTTTGGTTGTGTGAAATGTTGATCTTTATGACTGCCTGAGTGGATGGTCGGCCTAACCTAGGGTTATGACCTACCTTACTGAGATGTGTATCTCACCCCATTGGGGAACCCCTTTTTTTTTTCAGATCCTAGGCCTTGAAGATGTGGCCTATCCGTTTTGGTGACCCCAAGGAGATGTCCACCTATTTTGATGAGTTCCCTAACGAGCAGGGAACTATTTATGTCAGGAAGTGTACTGTAGTTTGGGTAGACGAGGATAGTACTAGTTAGAAGCCTCACAAGTATGAGACCTGATTTAGGAAGGTCGGGGATGTGTCTACCGGGCCGCTGAAGCCCAATGAGGTGCCCTAGGGAGTTGTCTCTAGTTAGTGCCATCCCACCCAAGACTTAGACCAGGCTGAAGGGTCTGTTACCGGTTCAAGGAATGGACCGTAGATGACTCTGGCGTTGGAGGACACGGAGGAAGAGGTCATAGTGGTCGAGGCGGCTGAGGAGGATCTCGTGGAGCCATCTGTTGAGGAGACCATGAAAGATACCATAGAGATTCGGTCTGAGACCTTTTCGAAGTACGAGCCCACAGAGGACGCAGAGGAGACCGAGGACTCCAGCAGCTCGTCTTAGGAGCTCCCAGCTTGCTAGTCGATCTTTTGATGGCGACTTTGACCCTGTTTAAGAGTTGGTTGAGGATGATGGATCCCTTTTGTGTACTTACCCCGTCCTCCGTGTTAGCGAATTTAGTAGCTCTATATCTGTATAAACAGTTGGATATCGTGTATGATAGTATTTGCGCTATCTAGGTCCCACTTCATATTTTGTACGGAGGAGTTATTTCATTATTGCTTTCGCGTGCTTGTATATTATACGTCTCTCGACTTATGTGTGGATCTTGGGACCACGAGAGATATTTAGTTTGCTTGTAAGAAGTCACGTGCTCATGCCCGGGGTGCGGGGCGTGACACACATAAATGGAATCCCTACCATGCTTAGATCTAGGCAATTTGATGTGAATCGCTGCAGAAATTGATCGTTCTATAAAAATCCAAGGGTTGCGAATTACGAACCTCGACCCCCAATCGAACCTGTGATTGGTAACCTCGAGCATGACCTATTGACGAACTTGTGTCAATCAATCCATGCTGTAAACGCCACGAACAAGAAAATCCATGATCTTGTTCGATAAGTCGATCGATCGCCACAAAGAAACCTTGATAAGATCTAGTCCTCAAGAGAACTTGAAAAAGAGAAAACCTCTCTGTATAAAATTCTGAATTAATCTTGCATCTCAGAAACTCATAAGCAACCTTATATATGGTGCTAAACCTAAAAGGGCAAAAAGGAGAAAATGACCTTAATTAATAAAAAAACTTACCTAAAAATAGAAAAAAGGCCTAAAAGTCCATCTAAACGATGTCGAATGGCTGAAATCCATCGCAGTTCATGGCAATAAACCATGAGTATTGATCAGGACATCGTTTCGCTGCAGCTGACCAAATTTGAGCCCATTCGGAACTCGTTAGTCCTAAATCCGTTCAGAATTCACGAGACTAAGTGTAATCGTGTTGCGCCAAGGAGATTTAGAATTTTTAATTCTCGAATCAAGATCACCTCCACTCCAAAGATCTTGAACCATGATGCCGACAGCTTGCTTAAATTCCCTCGCCCTTGCTCTAGTATTTGGACCAAACAGATAGAACAATGGGTCTCTAACACCTCCTCCTCGATATGGTTCGATGTCCACATCATTCCCTCTCCCGTGCAAAGGATTTGCTCTCAAATTATCACCTGCATCGAAAAGAGTTAAGTCAGTAACATTAAGAGTAGTACTAATACCATACTCACCTGGAAGATCAAGCTTGTAGGCATTATCGTTGACCCTCTCCAGCACCATGAATAGTCCATTCCATCGTGGTAATAACTTAGAACGTCACTGCTCGGGAAAACGTTCCATGGGCATATGAATCCAAACCCAATCGCGAGGTTCAAACACTAGTTTCTTACGGCCCTTGTTAGACTGCTTTGCATATTACTCTGTCTTGTGCTCAATATTTAGCCGCGTCTTTTCATGCAATATCTTCACAAATTCGGCCTTCTTAGCACCATCTAAATCCACAAACTCATTAATAGGAAAAAGGGTTAAATCTAACGGAGTTAACAGATTTAAACCATAAACAACCTCAAACAGGGTGAATTTAGTAACAGAAAGCACGCTCCTATTATATGCAAACTCAACATGCGGTAAACAATCTTCCCAAGACTTAATTTTCTTTTTAATGGTAACAGGCAACAATGTCCCTAGAGTTCTATTAACTACTTCAGTTTGACCATTAGTTTGTGGATGACAAATAGTAGAGAATAAAAAATGTGTACCTAATTTCTTCCATAATGTCTTCCAAAAGTAGCTAAGAAATTTAGTATCATGATCAGAAAAAATGAACCTAGGCATGCCATGTAAACATACAACCTCACGAAAGAACAAATCAGCAGTATGTGATGCATCATCGGATTTATGACATGGTATTAAATGAGCCATCTCTGAAAATCGATCTACAACCACATAAATAGAATCCCTACCATGCTTAGATCTAGGTAATCCTAACACGAAATTCATAGAAATATTAACCCAAGGATGCGTCGGATAGGCAAAGGTGTATACAAACCATTTGGTTTAGTTGTAGACTTAGCTTGCTTGCATGTAATGCATCTCTCACAAACACGTATGACATCTCGCTTCACGTGTGGCCAATAAAAATGTTCGTGCAACACTTTATAAGTTTTGTTAATGCCAAAATACCCCATTAAACCATCACTATGCACCTCTCGCACCAACAACTCTCGCAAAGAGCATCCAGGCAAACACAACTTATTTTCACGAAAAAGAAAGCCATCATGCCTATATAATTTTTCAAACGCATCATGCTCACAAGTTTCAAACACTCTTCCAAAGTCATCATTATCAGTATATAATTCTTTAATATGCTCAAAACTTAAACACTTTGCCCCTAAAATAGTTAGAATTACGTACCTTCTAGAAAGTGCATCAGCTACCACATTTTCCTTACCTTTTTTGTACTTGATCACATATGGAAAAGTCTCGATGAACTCCATCCATTTGACATGTCTTTTGTTCAACTTTTGTTGTCCCCTCAAGTGCTTTAATGTCTCGTGGTTAGTGTGGATCACGAACTAATTTGGCCATAGGTAATGTTGCCAAGTCTCTAAAGCTCGCACCAAAGCGTACATCTCCTTATCGTAAGTTGGATAATTCAATATTGCTCCGCTTAACTTCTTGCTGAAATAAGTTATGGGACGTCCTCCTTACGTGAACACAACTCCAATTCCTATACCAGAAGCATTGCATTCTATTTCAAAAGTAGCACTGAAATTTGGTAAAAATAACAAAAGAGCATTAGTTAGCTTATCCTTCAACAGATCGAATGCTCTCTCTTGCTCTTCTCGCCACGTGAAACCCACGTGCTTCTTGATGACATCGGTTAAAGGTGCGGCGATGGTGCTAAAATCCTTCACAAATCTGTAATAGAAACTGGCTAAGCCATGAAAGCTGCACACCTCTCCTACAGTTTTAGGTGTAGATCATTCTCGTATTGCTTTCACATTTTCTTCATCAACCTGTATTTCATCAGCACCAACAACAAACCCTAGAAATACTAATTTGTTAGTCACAAAAGTACACTTCTTCAGATTAGCATGTAGTTGTTCGACCCTTAAAACCTATAAAACAGCTCGCACATGTTCAATATGATCATCAAAGCTTCGACTATATATCAAAATATCATCAAAATACGCAACCACAAATTGACTAATAAAAGCATAAGTCGCATGAAAGTCCTAGGTGCATTAGTTAAACCAAATGGCATGACTAACCACTCATACAACCATACTTAGTCTTAAATGCAGTTTTCCATTCATCTCCTTCTCTCATTCTAATATGGTGACAACCATTTTTCAGATCAATTTTAGTTAATATGCAAGCTCCATGTAACTCATCTAACATGTCATCTAATTTAGGAATAGGATGTCGATACTTTACCGTAATATTGTTGATTGCTCGGCAATCAACACACATTCGCCAAGTCCCATGCTTGTTTGGAACTAACAAAATAGGAACAGCACACGGGCTAAGACTTTCTCGCACATATCCTCATTCCAGTAATTCACTAACTTGCCGCTGAAGTTCCTTTGTCTCCTTGGGATTACTTCGATATGCGGGTCGGTTAGGTAATGGCACACTAGGTATCAAGTCGATTTGATGCTCTATGCCTCGAATCGGTAGTAAACTTTTAGGAACCTCATCAGCAAAGACATCTTCAAATTCCTGCAATAAAGACACTTCAGAACTAGGTAAACTCGGATCAAAATCGTTAGTAGTAAACAATACCTCCTTGTACAAAAGTACAAGCATCGGTCGATCTAGAACCAAAACTCTCCTCACTTCGCTCGATCTTGCATAGAAATTCTTCTCTCTTTTTTTTCTCTCTGCTTTTCCCTCGGCTTTTACCACTTTGTTGTTCTTAGCCTCTCTTTTTCCTTGTGTCTCAGACTCTCCATGCAAGCTCTCAGTTTTCCACTTTTTCTCTCTTTCTCAGCCTCACGTTGTAGTGCCAATTGATCTTCATACACATAAGTAGGTGTCATTGGCACCAAAGTGTAAATCTTCTAATTCATCACCAATTAATATAGATTAGTGTACCCATCATGATGTACCCTCCGATCATACTGCCATGGTCTACCAAGTAAAAGATGTCCCCCTTGAATAGATACAACATCACACGCTACCTCATCCTTATATTGCCCAATCTCAAATGAAACTTGACTTGCTTTGACACTTTCACTTCACCACTATCATTCAACCACTGAAGTTTATATGGTCTAGGATGCTTTGTAGTCTTCAATCCTAGTTTCTCCACCATAATACAACTTGCCACATTTGTACAACTACCTCCATCAACAATTAAACTACAGATCTTACCATTCACCAAGCATCTTGTGTGGAACAAGTTATCATGTTGCTGGTGATGCTCCTCCTCCTTGACTTGCACGCTAAGACAACGTCTAGCCACCATCAATTCACTCTTGATTGGCATCTCGACATCGCTACAGTCCTCCAATGGCGGCATGACATCATCCTCTTTCTCCCTGTCACTTTCAGATTGAACATCTCCAGGTCCAATCATTATCATCACTCTCTTATTAGGGCCTTGATTCTCCATATGACCTCTGCCTAAATGCTTGAAGCATTTAATTTCACGAGTTCTAGTGTTACGATTTTTAGTTTTACTTGAAGCCGAATTCGAACCAACTCTGCCATCTTTCTCATTCTCCTTTGAAGTTTCGATCTTGCTGTTGTTTCCCTTCCAGTTCGGCTTCTCATCTCTCTTCCAATTGGGTTGGCAATTCGAGCTTGAACTTCCACCACTTTTGTAATTTCGGTCCAACTTCAATTGCCTCTCTACTTTGATAGCTTTATCCACCAATTCCTCCAACTCGACATAATGTTGCAGCTCTACCACTCTTGTTATATGTCGGCTCAAACCACAAAAGATTCGTGACATAGTAGCTTGACGGTCCTCTATCACATTAGCACGGATCATGGCAATCTCCATCTCTTTATGCTACTCTTCCATACTCTTGTTACCTTGTGTGAGATTTTATAGTTTATTGAACAAGTCTATGTGGTAATGACTTGGTATGAAGCGGCTCCTCATTGCCGCTTTTATCTCATCCCACGTTTCTACCGGTCTCTCACCATTGCATCTTCTGCTATTCAAAAGCCATCAAATTATCGCATAATCAGTGAATTCAATAGCTGCAATTTTTACCTTTTTGAGCTCCGAATATCGCTGGCAGTCAAATGCCATCTCCATTCATTTCTCCCATTCTACATATGCATTAGGATCATTCTTTCATTGGAAAGATGGAATCTTCATCTTGATATTGCTAAGCTCATCATTTTCTCGATGTCTGAATTCTCGGCGTCTGTTTCTCCTTCCAAACTTGCCATCTCAGTCATCTTCTATATGGGACACATATTCATCCTCAAATTGCCGTTGCCATCTGGGTTGTGCCCTAGGCTCATCTCGTTGATTTTGTGGCCTCTCTTGTGGTTTCTCTCGATCATCATCAAGCCTCGTCTCACACCTCACAAGTCGATTACTAAGTGCTTCAAGTTGTAAGCTCAACTGCTGAATGCCTGCTAAAATCGCATTATCCCTTGGGTTGGTGCCATCCTCCCTTTGGTTTACGCTTTCCTAGCCATACATGATTTTTTTTTTGTCAAAACCTGCAAGATTACGTTAGAAATAAAAGAAATCTCACGACACTCCCTCACGTGTTTCGCTCAAGGTGTTTGTCACTCCTCTCATGTTTAACTCAATATAGGCTTTTTCTTCCCTCAATTAATCTCACACACTCTTGTCTTTTTTCTCTTGTTTCCTTCTTTCAAGCTCTTTATCAAACTAAAATTCCAGTCTCACAAGCTCCTTAGAACAGTTGACTAAACCACTAAACAAGATCAATTCAGCTAGATTTGAATTCAGATTCAATTTCTGCTACTTTTTTTTTCTATTCGGTCCAACTAATAATAATAATAAAGAAATAAGTCGTCCTCTTGATATTTTTCGGCCTTTTCTCAAAAAAAATTATTATTTTTCTCGATTTTTTTACATATACCTTTTTTCTTCTTCTTTTTTCACTGAATTTTTTTTAGTGCCGAAACTCTTTTTTTTACGAACTCAATACAATCAAAACAACTAGGACTGAAAAACCCTAAATCAAAATTAATATCGCAGAAAGAACAATTCAGAACTCTAATTCGATTAATAACGAATCCCTAATTCTATAAACCCTAGATTGCTGAAGTAAAATCAGTAAAAGTAAGATAACTAGACCTTGTAGAACCAGCTCTGATACCAGATGATGTGAATCGCTGCGAAAATTGATCGTTCTACGAAGATCTAAGGGTTGCGAATTGCGAACCTTGACCCCTAATCGAACCTGTGATTGATAACCTCGGTATGAACGTGACCTGTTGACGAACTTCTGTCAACCAATCAACGTTGTAGACGCCACGAACAAGAAAATTCATGGTCTTACTCAATAAGTCAATTGATCACCACAAGAAAACCTTGATATGATCTAATCCTCAAGAGAACTCGAAAAAGAGAAAACCTCCCTATATAAAATTCTGAATCAATCTTACATCTCAAAAACTCATAAGCACCCTTATATATGGTGCTAAATCTTAAAAGGCAAAAAGATGAAAATGACCTTAATTAATAAACAATTCGTCCAAAAATTAAAAAATAGGCCTAAAAATCCATCTAAACGATGCCGAATGGCCGAAATCTATCACAGTTCATGGCCAAAGGCCATGAGTATTGATCAGGACGCCGTCTCGCTTTAGCCGAACAAATTTGAGCCCATTCGAAACTTGTTAGCCCTAAATTCGTTCAGAATTCACGAGGCTAAGTGTAATCGTGTTGCGCCAAAGAGTTTCAGAATCTTCAATTCTCGAATCAAGATCACCTTAATTCCAAAGTTCTTGAATCATGATGCCGACAGCTTGCTTGAATTCCCTCGCCCTTGCTCTAGTAATTGGACCAAGCGGACAGAACAATGGGTCCCTAGCACCTCCTCCTCGATATGGTTCGATGTCCACATCACAATCATAACACGAAATCCATAGAAATATCAACCCAAAGATGTGTCCGGATAGACAAAGGTGTATACAAACCATGTGGTTTAGTGGTAGACTTAGCCTGTTTACATGCAATGCACCTTTCACAAACACGTGTGACATCTCGCTTCATGTGTGGCCAATAAAAATGCTCATATAGCACTTCATAAGTTTTATTGATTCCAAAATGCCCCATTAAACCACCACTATGCGCCTCTCGCACCAACAACTCTCGCAAAGAGCATCTAGGCAAACACAACTTATTTTCACGAAAAAGAAAGCCATCATCCCTATAGAATTTTTCAAATGCAGCATACTCACAAGCTTCAAACACTCTTCCAAAGTCATCATTATCAGTATATAATTCTTTGATATGCTTAAAACCTAAACACTTTGCCCCTAGAGTTGTTAGAATTGCGTACCTTCTAAAAAGTGCATCGGCTACCACATTTTCTTACATTTCTTGTACTTGATCACATATGAAAAAGTCTCGACGAACTCCATTCACTTGACATGTCTTTTATTCAATTTTTGCTGCCCTCTAAAGTACTTTAAGATCTCATGGTCGGTGTGTATCACAAACTTCTTTGGCAATAAGTAATGTTGCCAAGTCTCCAAAGCTCACACCAAAGCGTGCTTCTTCTTATCGTAAGTTGAATAATTCAATGTTGCTTCGCCTAAGTTCTCGCTGAAACAAGCTATAGGACGTCCTCCTTGCATCAACACAACTCCAATTTCTGTACCAGAAGCATCGTATTCTATTTCAAAAGTAGCATTGAAATTTGGTAAAGATAACAAAGGAGCATTAGTTAGCTTATTCTTCAACAGATTGAATGCTCTCTCTTGCTCTTCTCCCCATGAGAAACCTACGTGCTTCTTGATGACCTCGGTTAAAGGTGAGACGATGGTGCTGAAATTCTTCACAAATCTGCGATAAAAACTGGCTAAGCCATGAAAGTTGCATACCTCTCCTACAGTTTTAGGTGTAGGCCATTCTCTAATTGCTTTCATCTTTTCTTCGTCAACATCTATTCTATCAGCACCAACAACAAACCCTAGAAATACTAATTTGTCAGTCACAAAAGAGTACTTCTTCAGATTAACATATAGTTGCTCGGTCCTTTAAACCTGTAAAACAACTCGAACATGTTCAATATGGTCATCAAGACTTCGACTATATATCAAAATGCCATCAAAATAGACAACCACAAATCGATCAATAAAAGCATGCAGAACATGGTTCATAAGTCGCATGAAAGTACTAGGTGCATTAGTTAAACCAAATGGCATGACTAACCACTCATACAACCTATACTTGATCTTAAATGTAGTTTTCCATTCATCCCCTTATTTCATTCTAATCTGATGATAACCACTTTTCAAATCAATTTTAGTAAACATGCAAGCTTCATGTAACTCATCTAACATTTCATCTAATCTAGGAATAGAATGTCGATATGTCACGCCTCGCGCCCCATCGCGAGCACGCAATCATCCCTGCAAGCAAAACCACAACAATCTCTCGGCGGTCCTAAGGATCCACTTATATATAAAGGAAGATCGAGAGATGAAATAATTTACATTAAGCACACGGAAGCGTTTTCCAACAACTCCCCGTACCACATGAATATATATATCCCAAGACTAAGCAGGACTGGATAGCATCAAAAGGTCGTACATCAACATCAACTGGTGACATCTACTACAGACCGCTATACACCAAGGCGACGGGTAAACATGTTAAAAGATGTCCACAAAATCCACTAGGGAAAGGGGATCAAGTCGCCAGTCAAAAAGTCAGGTCATCATCCGAAGTCGCCTAGGAAGAACTGCTGGAGTCTCCGGTGTCCTCGCTCTCCTCTGACGGCTCGTACTCGGAGAAAGTCTCTGATGGAACCTCCACAGAGTCTTCCATGGTCGCTTCCTGCGACTGCTCAGCCCGGTCTCCCTCCACGGTCGCCTCCTGGTCCAGCTCGGATGGATCTCTCTCGGACGGCTCCACCACAATGACCTCATCCTCTGGCGGTGGCACGGGAAACTCAGCTGTCAGCGTTCGCTCTGGGCCGTTCCTCGAACCAACCACTGAGCCCTCGGGAAACTCCTGGTCTGCTATCGTCTGACACCAAGGAGGTATGACACCCTCTGGAACCTCATAGGGCTTCAGCGGCCCGACCTTCCTATCCCCGTCCTGTCTAAACCAAGCCTCAAATCGATGAGGCTTCCAGTCAGGTTCGCCCCCATCTAACCAAACTACTGTACATTTCCTTATGTATATATTACCCTGCCTATCGGGGAACTCATCGTAATACGCCGTCATCTCCTGCGGGTCCCCGAATCTGATAGGCCACATTGCTATTGCCTAGGATCTGTAAAGTAGAATTTCCCCAAAAGGGGTGAGATACACATCTCAGTAAGAAAAACCAAACCCTAGGTCAGGTTGACCGTCCACTCAGGCAGTCAAGTCACTCAACCTGTCCAACCCATGCACTCACGCGGACCTGACAGTCATAATTCAATAAACAATAATGCATAGAGGACAGGCATGCATTTATATTCTCATGTCACACACAGTTGCACGTATATGCTCGGCCTGTCACTTCACCACACCAATCAACCTCTGTCTGCCTCATTCTCTAGCCCGCGATTAGATCGCATCAGGCTCGGCCCGCGTAAACGCATCAGGCCCCGGTTCAATTTCCAGGCAGAGTTTATGAGCTCGTATTCTGTCCCGCGATTATATCGCATCAGGACTGTGGCTATCTCAACCCCGCGACTCTGTCGCATAAGGGCGCCACCTTTTCAAAATCCACCCCGCGACCTCGTCGCATCAGGGTCTCAACCTCCGCCCCGCGTCTTATACGCCTCAGGGCCATGCCATGCAATGTCACAATCATGTCTCATGCCACATCATATCAATTAACTTGATTTTGAAAAATCAAATTTCATAACCAATAGCCAATGCGCATGATAATATGTTTAATAAATTTCGTGGCATGCAATTCAATTCAAATGGTACTCAGGTACTCAGACCATTCACACATAGGCTAGGTCAAACAATCATTCTATAATATCCAAGGGCGTATCAAGCTATTACATGCGAGGATTTTCTCATAAATCGTTCCATTCGGCCCTCGACTTACCCAATCGAGTCCAATCCCCCTAGCCTCGGTTTAGGAAATTCCTTACCTCCGCTTAATAACGCAAATTACTCCTCCTTGCACCTCCTAAGGTTCGGCCAACTCAAGTCCAAGGTCAATCCGTCGCGTAACCTAGGATAATCAATCGATTTTGCCAAATTTCAAGTTCAATCCCTCCATTCATCCATCCAAATCATCCATTAGATACTCCTCATCATCACAACACATCATACACACCAAATTACAACACAATCCCAGCCTATTCAGCCCTCCACAGAACTGGTTTGGCCCAACATTGAACTTGTTCCATTCGGTTCTGTTCATGCCGGGTCCAACTGGCCTTAATCTATCTCAAATCCATCAAATATACACCATTATACCTCTTATAATGTCTACCTAAGAGTTTGGAAGTGTCACCGTGAGTTTCAAGTCGCGCGGTTGCCGGAAAGTCGTCGGAAGTCGCCGGAGCACTCACACACAGAATACCGGCAGATTCTGGGCATAATGTACAAGGGTTGTTCCTGGTCAAAAACTTATCAAATAAATCCCAAATTTTTACCACAGAACCATCTCTATGTCTACTTGATCTCCACAAAATTTGAGCCAAAGATTCCAAGTTTTCGGCTGTCTAAAGGGTTCAGAACCGAACCTACCTCAAACTGGAACAGATTCCGTCGACCTGTGGGAGAATGCTTGCCCCGAATTCCTCAGAGCTCCAAATGACCTGATTCCAGTTGGAGGACGTCGCGAAGACGTGGGGCTATGTCTGGGTAGTCAGCCGGCAGCAGGGAACGGTCGGAGGTGGCGGTCGTACGGACAGAACGGCGGCGTCCGGCGGGGTCGGGTGGAGCAGAAACTGGAGAAGAAGAAGAAGAAGAAGAAGCTTGGTCTGATCTTTGGGGGAACAAAAATGGCCGAATGGGGGGTTTGAGGAGAGAGAGAGAGCTGTTTATTATCCCAAAAAAAATTTAAATTAATTGAGGTGATTGGTAGGTGGGCATTAATTGGTGAAATGATCTACTACCCTTGGATGCTTGACACTTGTCCATTGTTCTTCTCAAGGGCATCCAATGGCCATCAATTACTCTTCAATTTGCAGCAGCTTGAGGAAGAAGGAATGTCCATTTTGCCCTTCCTTCAATTATAAAGACAGAGTCTTAAGCTTGAGGGGCATTTTGGTCTTTTTACCTCTGATGTTCGGAACGTCGTTTTTCTCGTTTCTGACTTCTTCAATAGGGCGATGGCCAATCCAATTGACATTGAAATTCTTGATTTTCCTTTTTCAAACTTTTCAGGACTCAATTCTGATCGTTCATTCTACTAGACGTGATTCCAGCCTATTCCGAACCGACGGGCGGCTTCTACAGACTATACGTGTATCGACCCCGTGATTCTCGTCACGTTTAGAGCTCGTCAATTCATGGCGGCCTTGGTTGTCATGTAATCGCGAGGGCTTATCGCTAGTCCCTGTGGTCTCGATTGTCACAGTCCGATTTAGGATAATTTTGCAAATCGTACGTTGGTTAAGCGGCATCACCCGCGCTCCAACCGCACGACGCTCGCATGGTAATCCTTAATCGTTCTTAGATCGGCCTTTTTTGCGGTCCTAAATATCCCCTCGACAATCCTTATGGTCAAAACGCCATTTCCTATTCGAGTTGCCTAGGTCCAGGTATCTCGTCTTGCGTCAGCCTTTCCCCTTTGGTCAGTCTGCTCAAATTGATCAGATTTGAGTGGAATACAACTGAAATACATCGCTTGATATAAATAAACTTCTCATTACAGAGTCTGAAGTTGATTGAAAATCAGAATGTCACAACTCTTCCCCCCTTACAAAAATTTCGTTCTCGAAATTTGCATTACACTCGACTATTCAAATAAATGGGGGTGCTGTCGCCTCATCGTCTCTTCATTCTCCCACGTGGCTCCTTCTGTTCCGTGGTGCTCCCATATTACTTTGACCAGCGGAATCTTCTTATTCTTGAGGATCTGCTCCTTCCGGTCCTCGATCCTTATCGGCTTCTCTATATAGGATACTCTGTCGTCCACCTCTATGGTTTCATAGTCCAGCACATGTGTCGGGTCAGGCTCATACTTTCTTAGCATCGACACATGAAATACATTATGTACCTGGGATAGACTTGGCAGTAACGCAAGCCGGTAGGCCAGGGTCCCAATTCTCTCCAAAATCTCGAAAGGGCCTACGTATCTTGGGCTCAGCTTCCCTTTCCTTCCGAATCGCGAGAGTCCTCTCATTGGTGACACCTTGAGGAAGACATGATCGCTCACTTGAAACTCCAAAGGCTTGCGCCGCTTGTCTGCATAGCTCTTCTGGCGACTCTGCGCCGTCCTCAGCCTGTCTCGAATGATTTTCACTGCTTCCACCGATTGCTCTTCTAACTCGGGGCCTGTGATACTCCTTTCTCCTATTTCATCCCAGCATATTGGTGTCCTACATGCTCTGCCATAGAGTGCCTCAAACGGTGCCATCTGTATACTCTGCTGGTAGCTGTTATTGTACGCAAATTCTACCAGGTGTAACTGCTCTTCCCATCCGCCTTTGAAGTCTATGACACACGCTCTCAACATGTCCTCGAGCGTCTGGATGATCCTTTCTAACTGTCCATCAGTCTGTGGGTAGTACGCCGTACTGAATTGTAGTCGCGTCCCCATTGCTCCTTGCAAACTCTTCCAAAAATTTGCTGTGAACTTCGGATCCCTATTTGAGGTGATCGTCACTGGCACTCCGTGTAATCTGACTATGTGCCTCATGTACAGTTCTGCGTACTTATCCATGGCGAAGTCCTTTCGTACAGGGATGAAATGGGCGGACTTGGTCAATCGATCCACGACTACCCAGATTGAGTCGTGACCTCTTTGGCTCCTCGGAAGTCCCATCACAAAATCCATAGTTATGTGTTCCCACTTCCATTCCGGAATCTCCAGCGGCTGCAACAATCCTCCAGGCTTACAATGCTGCGCTTTCACTTGCTGGCAAGTCAAACACTTAGCCACGTATCTTGCCACGTCTACCTTCATTCCGTTCCACCAATAATGTTGTCTTAAGTTCTGGTACATCTTTGTACTTCCAGGGTGGACACTGTAATTGCTCCTATGAGCCTCTGACAAGATTCTTTCTCGGAGCCCTTCATCCTTTTGTACACATAATCGCCCTCGAAATCTCAAAAGTCCATCCTCAGACACCTGGAACTCTGGCTTCCTCTTCGTCGCTTCCATTTCGATAACTTTCTGAATCTCTGGGTCCGTAGACTGTAATGCCTTAATCCCTTTTTGGACCTCAGGTTCCACCCTCAAAGTCGCTATCAAACTGGATAGCTGATTAACCTCCAATCTAAATTCAGAATCTCTCAGATCCTCTATCGTCGACCAACTTCTCACCAGCAGGCATGTAATACTCGACTTTCGACTTAATGCATCTGCCACTCTGTTTGCTTTCCTAGGATGATATAATATCTCACAATCATAATCTTTCAACAGCTCCATCCACCTGCGCTGCCTTAGGTTCAACTCTTTCTGGGAAAACAAATACTTCAAACTCTGGTGGTCTGTATATATTTGAAACTTCTCGCCACAAAGGTAATGCCTCCAAATCTTCAAAGCAAACACAATCGCCGCTAACTCCAAGTCGTGGGTTGGGTAATTCATTTCGTGCGGCCTCAACTGCCTGGATGCGTAAGCTACTACCCGGCCGTGTTGCATCAATACACAACCCAATCCTTTCAGCGAAGCGTCGCTGTAGATCTCATATCCTCCAGGTCCTAACGGAATGGTCAGTACTGGCGCGGTCGTCAATCTATGTTTAAGCTCTTGGAAACTCTGTTCACACCTATCAGTCCATTCGAACTTCGTTTCCTTCTTCGTCAACCGCATCAGTGGGACGGCTATGGATGAGAACTTTTCCATGAATCGCCTATAATATCCTGCTAGTCCCAAGAAGCTTGTGACCTCCGTGACCGTAGTAGGCCTCGGCCAATTGGTTACAGCCTCTATCTTTGCAGGGTCCACTGCAATCCCTTCACTAGACACAATATGACCTAGAAATGCTACCCTGTCTAGCCAAAATTCACATTTACTTAGCTTCGCATACAGCGAATGTTCCCTCAGGGTCCTCAATACGATTCTCTAATGTTCTTCGTGCTTTACGTCACTCCTCGAGTAGATTAAGATGTCGTCAATGAAAACTATGACGAACCTGTCCAGAAACTCTTTGAACACTCGATGCATTAGATCCATAAATGCGGCTGGGGCGTTAGTCAATCCGAACGGCATTACCGTAAACTCGTAATGTCCATACCTCGTCCTGAATGCAGTCTTTGGTATGTCTTCCTTCTTGATCCTTAGCTGGTGATACCCCGTCCTCAAGTCAATCTTCGAGAACACTGCTGCTCCTTGTAATTGATCAAAAAGATCATCAATCCTTGGCAGCGGATACTTGTTCTTTACTGTCACCTGATTCAGTTGTCGATAATCAATGCATAGTCGCAAGGATCCGTCTTTCTTTTTTACGAACAGCACCGGTGCTCCCCACGGCGAAGCACTTGGTCGGATGAATCCTTTGTCCAGCAACTCTTGCATTTGCACCTTTAACTCCTTTAATTCTGACAGGGACATTCTGTACGGTGCTTTCGAAATTGGCTCCGTTCCAGGAGCTAATTCAATCACAAACTCTATTTCTCGCTCCGGTGGCAATCCCGGCAATTCCTGGGGAAACACATCCGGAAACTCTCGTACCACAGGAATGCTTTCTAACTTAGGTTCCTCGACAGTCGTATCCATCACGGCTACTAAGTATGCCCGACATCCTTCAGATATCAACTTAGTTACTTCCAAAGATGAAACCAAGGGAATTGAGACTCCTCCTCGGCTTCCTACCAATTCATAACTAGGACGATCTTTCGGGTAAAATCGAATCGTTTTATTGCCACAGTCTACTAACGCTCCTTGCCTACTCAGCCAATCCATTCCTATAATCACGTCAAAATCAAACATAGGCAATACAGCTAGGTCGATACTCTCCCTACTTCCTCCAACCATAATCTCACATTCCGCACACCCTAATGAAACCAAGACATTATCCTTCAATGGGGTGGCTACATGCAATGCCATGCTTAATGGTTCCAATCTAATGCCTACTAACTCAGCAAACTGTGCAAATACAAAAGATTGCGTGGCACCTGGGTCAAATAATGCATAAGTGGTCTGGTTGCACAAGTAAACCGTACTTGTGACCACTCCAGGCGCATCTTCTGCCTCGTTGCGCGCTACAACGTACACTCTACCCTGAGTTGGTGGTCTGTTCGGTTCTATCCGAGGTGCTGCAGTCGACGGTCCTGCTTGCGGCCTCGGTCCTTGTGGTCGATTGACCGGTGCTTGATTTAGACATGTCCTCATTTGGTGGCCCAGCTGACCACACTTGAAACAGGCTCCAGTCCTCATAGGGCATGGTCCATTCCCATGCCTTCTGCCACATAGCCTGCAGCTCCAGTTTGCCGGGTTTGGCGGTTTCACAATATTCCTCCTTGCAGGCGGCACGAAACGTCTGTTACCTACCATCGGTCTCTTGCCCGTTTGACGATGGTCTCTAAATGACAGGAACCGCGATCCAGTTGCGATGTTTCTTTCCCTCAAGCCTCGCTCAATCATCTGACTTCGCTCGTATATCTCCCTGTAGGTCCTTAAATTCAAGGCTATCATCTGGCTGCGGAGTTCGGGCCTCAACCCATCCCTGAATCTCCGTGCCTTCTCCAAAGGATCCTCCACTGATCGAGGCGCATACCTCGAAAGCCTCGAGAACTTTGCTTCATACTGATCTATCGATAGTTGGTTCTGTCGCAGCTGTAGGAACTCGATCTGTTTCCTTTCCCTGGCCGTTTCTGAAAAGTACTTGTTGTTGAACGCCCTCTTAAAAGCGTTCCAGTTTATGGCCGTACCTTCAGGGAAGACTCCATCCTTGGTGGCAGCCCACCAGTCGTTTGCCGTGCCCTCTAGCTGATATACGGCTAGCAACACCTTCTCCTCATCAGTACATCTTAGTACCCCGAAAGCCTTTTATAGCTTCTCTATCCATCTAGGTGCTAGCTCGGGATCTCCAATCCCGTCAAACTGCGTCGGCTTCAACTTCATAAATTGTTCCACCAGTTGGCCCATCTGCCTGGCCACTATGATTTCCTCTTGAGGGTTCACCGTTTCATTGCTCTGGTTCGGCTTGCCCTGACTTCTACTTCCACCAGCGTTGCTAGTGTTGGTATTCGCAGCTGCTAGGGCAGCTCCCACTGCCTGGGCTATGGTAGAGTCCCGATCTTGGGCCTGCCTCTCTATGATGTCCCTAAGTCCTTCCATTGCCCTTAGTAGACCATCCACCCTTGGATCTTCAACTGCGGGCAGCCTCGAGCTAGAGGCTCCGCCTCTTGGTCTTCCAGGTCTTCTGGATGGGTTACTCATCTCTGTCACTTACTAACGAACCTGGTCCATAACAAGTTCAGTAACAGGTTAGCAACTTACTCAATCATCCAATCCAGGGTTACTAACTACTCCTTAACAAAACAATTACACAACAACAGTACTTCACACGTCAACATCAATTCCAGAAATGTCCCAACCAATGGCTCATGGCCGTTGCTCAAATCCATTCATTCCAGTGATTCACTAAAACTAACCACTTTCAAGCATCAAGCCGGTCAAGGTCTAGAAACGACCTTCAATCCTAAGCAAAGAACTCAATCCTCTATGCCCTGTCAAAACCTTACCAAGATAAAAAACCATCCATAGGTGTCAAGTCACAACTAGGCATCTCCTGCCTCACCCTGACCAGTTTCCTAAGGTCTAGCTATCCATCCTTGTCCTACCTAGTCCTCCTTATTACTCCAATCCTTAACCAACTTCGTATCGAGCTGACCTTGCTTTGATACCAAAACAAGCGAGGATGTCACGCTCCACGCCCTATCGCGAGCACGCAATCATCCCTGCAAGCAAAACCACAACAATCTCTCGGCGGTCCCAAGGATCCACTTATATATAAAGGAAGATCGAGAGATGAAATAATTTACATTAAGCACACGGAAGCGTTTTCCAACAACTCCCCGTACCACATGAATATATATATATCCCAAGACTAAGCAGGACTGGATAGCATCAAAAGGTCGTGCATCAACATCAACTGGTCACATCTACTACAGACCGCTATACACCAAGGCAACGGGTAAACATGTCAAAAGATGTCCACAAAATCCACTAGGGAAAGGGGATCAGGTCGCCAGTCAAAAAGTCAGGTCATCATCCGAAGTCGCCTAGGAAGAACTGTTGGAGTCTCCGGTGTCCTCGCTTTCCTCTGATGGCTCGTACTAGGAGAAAGTCTCTGATGGAACCTCCACGGAGTCTTCCATGGTCACTTCCTGCGACTGCTCAGCCCGGTCTCCCTCCACGGTCGCCTCCTGGTCCAGCTTGGATGGATCTCTCTCGGACGGCTCCACCACAATGACCTCATCCTCTGGCGGTGGCACGGGAAACTTAGCTGTCGGCGTCCGCTCCGGGCCGTTCCTCGAACCAATCACTGAGCCCTCGGGAAACTCCTGGTCTGCTATCGTCTGACACTAAGGAGGTATGACACCCTTTGGAACCTCATGGGGCTTCAGCGGCCCGACCTTCCTATCCCCGTCCTGTCTAAACCAAGCCTCAAACCGATGAGGCTTCCAGTCAGGTTCGCCCTCATCTACCCAAACTACTGTACATTTCCTTATGTATATATTACCCTGCCTATCGGGGAACTCATCGTAATACGCCGTCATCTCCTGCGGGTCCCCGAATCTAATAGGCCACATTGCTATTGCCTAGGATCTGTAAAGTAGAATTTTCCCAAAAGGGGTGAGACACACATCTCAGTAAGAAAAACCTAACCCTAGGTTAGGTTGACCGTCCACTCAGGCAGTCAAGTCACTCAACCTGTCCAACTCATGAACTCACGCGGACCTGACAGTCATAATTCAATAAACAATAATGCATAGAGGACATGCATGCATTTATATTCTCATGTCACACACAGTTGCACGTATATGCTCGGCCTGTCACTTCACCACACCAATCAACCTCTGTCCGCCTCATTCTTTAGCCCGCGATTAGATCGCATCAGGCTCGGCCCGCGTAAACGCATCAGGCCCCGGTTCAATTTCCAGGTAGAGTCTATGAGCTCGTATTCTGTCCCATAATTATATCGCATCAGGACTGTGGCTATCTCAACCCCGTGACTCCGTCGCATAAGGGCGCCACCTTTTCATAATCCACCCCGCGACCTCGTCGCATCAGGGTCTCAACCTCCGCCCCGCGTCTCATACGCCTCAGGGCCATGCCATGCAATGTCACAATCATGTCTCATGCCACATTATATCAATTAACTTGATTTTTAAAAATCAAATTTCATAACCAATGGCCAATGCGCATAATAATATGTTTAATAAATTTCGTGGCATGCAATTCAATTCAAATGGTACTCAGGTACTCAGACCATTCACACATAGGCTAGGTCAAACAATCATTCTATAATGTCCAAGGGCGCATCAAGCTATTACATGCGAGGATTTTCTCATAAATCGTTTCGTTCGGCCCTCGACTTACCTAATCGAGTCAAATCCCTCTAGCCTCGATTTAGGAAATTCCTTACCTCCGCTTAATAACGCAAATTACTCCTCCTTGCACCTCCTAAGGTTCGGCCAACTCAAGTCCAAGGTCAATCCGTCGCGAAACCTAGGATAATCAATCGATTTTGTCAAATTTCAAGTTCAATCCCTCCATTCATCCATCTAAATCATCCCTTAGATACTCCTCATCATCACAACACATCATACACACCAAATTACAACACAATCCCAGCCTATTCAGCCCTCCACAGAACTGGTTTGGCCCAGCATTGAACCGATTCCATTCGGTTCTGTTCATGCCGGGTCCAACCGGCCTTAATCTATCTCAAATCCATCAAATATACACCATTCTACCTCTTATAATGTCTACCTAAGAGTTTGGAAGTCTCACCGTGAGTTTCAAGTCGTGCGGTCGCCGGATAGTCGTCGGAAGTCGCCGGAGCACTCACACACAGAATACCGGCAGATTCTGGGCATAATGTACAAGGGTTGTTCCTGGTCAAAAACTTATCAAATAAATCCCAAATTTTTACCACAGAACCATCTCTATGTCTACTTGATCTCCACAAAATTTGAGCCAAAGATTCCAAGTTTTCGGCTGTCTAAAGGGTTCAGAACCGAAACTACCTCAAACTAGAACAGATTCCGTCGACCTGTGGGAGAATGCTTGTCCCGAATTCCTCAGAGCTCCAAATGACCTGATTCTAGTTGAAGGACGTTGGCAAGACGTGGGGCTACCTCTGGGTAGTCGGCCGACAGCAGGGGATGGTCGGAGGTGGCGGTCGTACGGACCGAACGGCGGCGGCCGGCGGGGTCGGGTGGAGCAGAAACTGGAGAAGAAGAAGAAGAAGAAGAAGCTTGGTCTGGTCTTTGGGGGAACAAAAATGGCCGAATGGGGGGTTTGAGGTGAGGAGAGAGAGAGAGCTGTTTATTATCCTAAAAAAATTTAAATTAATTGAGGTGATTGGTAGGTGGGCATTAATTGGTGAAATGATCTACTACCCTTGGATGCTTGACACTTGTCCATTGTTCTTCTCAAGGGCATCCAATGGCCATCAATTGCTCTTCAATTTGCAGCAGCTTGTGGGAGGAGAAATGTCCATTTTGCCCTTCCTTCAATTATAAAGACAGAGTCCTAAGCTTGAGGGGCATTTTGGTCTTTTTACCTCCGATGTTCGGAACGTCGTTTTTCTCGTTTCTGACTTCTTCGATAGGGCGACGGCCAATCCAATTGACGTTGAAATTCTTGATTTTCCTTTTTCAAACTTTTCAGGACTCAATTCTGATCGTTCCTTCTACCAGACGTGATTCCAGTCTATTCCGAACCGACGGGCGGCTTCTGCAGACTATACGCGTATCGACCCCGTGATTCTCGTCACGTTTAGAGCTCGTCAATTCATGGCGGCCTTGGTTGTCATGTAATCGCGAGGGCTTATCGCTAGTCCCTGTGGTCTCGATCGTCACAGTCCGATTTAGGTACGTTGGTTAAGCGGCATCACCCGTGCTCCAACCGCACGACGCTCGCATGGTAATCCTTAATCGTTCTTAGATCGGCCTTTTTTGCGGTCCTAAATATCCCCTCGACAATCCTTATGGTCAAAGCGCCATTTTCTATTCGAGTCGCCTAGGTCCAGGTATCTCGTCTTGCGTCAGCCTTTCCCCTTTGGTCAGTCTGCTCAAATTGATCAGATTTGAGTGGAATACAACTGAAATACATCGCTTGATATAAATAAACTTCTCATTACAAAGTCTGAAGTTGATTGAAAATCAAAATGTCATACGATACTTTACCGTAATATTGTTGATTGCTCGACTTTCTTTGGCACTAACAAAATAGGAACAACACACAGGCTAAGACTTTCTCGCACATATCCTTGTTCCAGTAATTCACCAACTTGCCACTGAAGTTCCTTTGTCTCTTCGGGATTACTTCGATATGCGGGTTGTTTAGGTAATAGCGTACCAAGTATCAAGTCGATTTGATGCTCTATGCCTCGAATCGGTGCTAAACCTCCAAGAACCCCATTAGGAAAAACATCTTCAAATTTCTGCAATAAAGACACGACAGAACTAGGCAAACTCGGATCAAGATCGTTAGTAGTAAATAATGCCTCCTTGTACAAAAGTACAAGCATCGATTGGTCCAAATCCAAAGCTCTCTTCACTTCACTCGATCTTGCATAGAAATTCTTTTCTCTCTTTTCTTTTATCTCTCCTTTTCCCTCGACTTTTACCACTCTATTTTTCTCAGCCTTTCTTTTTCCTTGCATCGCAGACTCTCCATGTAAGCTCTCAGCTTTCTCACTTTCTCTCTCTTTCTCAGCCTCACGTTGTAATTTCAGTTGGTCTTCATTCACCTCGGTAGGTCTCATTGGTACCAAAGTGTGAGTCTTCTGATTCATCACCACTGAATATCGATTAGTGTACCTATCATGATGTACCCTCCGATCATATTGTCATGGTCCACCAAGTAAAAGATGTCCCGCTTGCATCAGTAAAACATCGCACCCCGCCTCATCCTTATATCGCCCTATCTCAAATGGAACTAGGACTTACTTTGACACTTTCACTTCACCACCATCATTCAACCACTGAAGTCTCTATGGTCTAGGATGATTTGTAGTCTTCGACCCTAGTTTCTCCACCATAACACAACTTACCATTTCTACAACTACCTTCATCAACAATTAAACTACAAATCTTATCATTCACCAAGCATCTTGTGTGGAACAAGTTATCACGTTGCTGGTGATACTCCTCCTCCTTGACTTGCATGGAAAGAGAACGTCTAACCATCATCAATTCACCTTTGAGTGGCATCTCGACATCGCTACAGTCCTCCAACGGCGGCATGACATCATCCTCTTCCTCCATGTCACTTTCAGATTAAACATCTCCAAGTCCAGTCATTATCATCACCCTCCTATTCGGGCATTGATTCGCCATATGACCCTGCCTAAACACTTGAAACATTTAATTTCACGGGTTCTAATGTTAGGATTTTCAGTTTTACTTGAAGCAGGATTCGAACCAACTCTGCCATTTTTCCCATTCTCCTTTGAAATTTCGACTTTGGTGTTGTTTCCCTTCTAGTTCTGCTTCTCGTCTCTCTTCCAATTGTATTTCTAATTCGAGCTTGAACTTCCACCAATCTTGGAAGTTCGGTCAAATTTTAATTGCCTCTCTACTTTGATAGCTTTGTCCACCAATTCCTCCAACTGGACATAATGTTGCAGCTCTACCGTTCTTGCTATTTCTCGGCTCAAACTACATAAGAATCGGGACAAGTAACTTCACGGTCTTCTACCACATTAGCACGGATCATGGCAATCTTCATCTCTTTATGATGCTCTTCCACGCTCTTGTTATCTTGTATGAGATTTTGCAGTTTATGGAACAAGTCTTTATGGTAATGACTTGGCATGAAGTGCCTCCTCATCACTGCTTTCTTTTCATCCCATATTTCTATTGGTCTCTCACCATTGTGCTCCTGCTATTCAAAAGCTGATCCCACCAAATTATAGCATAATCAGTGAATTTAACAACTGCAATTTTTACCTTCTTGATCTCCGAATATCGCTGGTAGTCAAATACCATCTCCATTCGTTTCTCCCATTCTTGATATGCTTCAGGATCATTCTTTCTTTGGAAAGATGGAATCTTCATCTTAATATTGCTAAGCTCATCATCTTCTCGATGTCCGAACTCTCGGTGTCTGTTTCTCCTCCCAAACCTGCCACCTCAGTCATCTTCTCATCGGACACATATTCATCGTCAAATTGCTGCTGCCATCTGGGTTGTGCCCTAGGCTCATCTCGATGATTTTGTGGCCTCCCTCGTGGTTGCTCTCGATCACCATCAAGTCTCGTCTCATATCTCACAACTCGGTTGCTAAGTGCTTCAAGTTGTAAGCTCAATTGCTGGATGCTTGCTAAAATCATATTATCCCTTGGGTTGGTGCCATCCTCCCTTTGATTTACGCTTTCATGATTTTTTTTGTCTAAACCTGCAAAATGTTAGAAATAAAAGAAATTTCACCACACTCCCTCATGTGTTTCGCTCAAAGGTGTTTGTCACTCCCCTCTTGTTTAACTCAATGTAGGCTTTTTTTATCCTCAATTAAACTCACACACTCTTGCCTTTTTCCTCTCGTTTTCTTCTTTCAAGCTCTTTAACAGATTAGAATTTCAGTTTCTCAAGCTCCTCAGAACAGTCTGACTAAACTACCAAACAAGATCAATTCAGCAACCTTTGCTATATTTAAATTCAGATACAATTTCTGCTACCGTTTTTTTTTTCCCTATTGAGTCTAACTAATAATAATAATAATAATAATAATAATGAAATGAGTCGTCCTCTTGATTTTTTAAGGCTTTTTTTCGATTTTTTTATTTTTTTGTTCGATTTTGTTTTTTTTTTTACCGATACCTTTTTTTTTCACTGAATATTTTCTACCGATTTTTTTTTTACGAACCAAATACAATCAAAACAACTAGGACCGAAAAACCCTAAATCAAAATTGATATTGTAGAAAGAACAATTTAGAACCCTAATTCGATTAATAACGATATAAACCCTAATTCTATAAACCCTAGATTGTTGAAATAAAATTAGTAAAAGTAAGATAACTAAATCTCGTAGGACCAGCTCTGATACCAGATGATGTGAATCGCAACGGAAACTGATCGTTCTACGAAGATCCAGAGTTGTGAATTGCGAACCTCGACCTCCAATTGAACCTGTGATTGGTAACCTCGGTATGAGTGTGACCTGTTGACGAACCTATGTCAACCAATCCACGCTGTAAATACCAAGAATAAGAAAATCCACGATCTTGCTCAACAAGTCGATTGATCGCCACGAGGAAGCCTTGATAAGATCTAGTTTTCAAGAAAACTCGAAGAAGAGGAAAACTTTATGTTTAAAATTCTGAATTAATGTTGTGTTCTCTAAAACTCATAAGCACCCTTATATATGATGCTAACCCTATTAGGAAAAAAAGACGAAAATGACCTTAATTAATAAAAAATTCGCCAAAAAATAGAAAATGGCCTAAAAGTCCATCTAAACGATGCCAATTGGCCAAAATCCATTGCAGTTTATAGCCATAGGCCATGAGTATTAATCAGGACACCGTTTTGCTTCAGTCGACCAAATTTGATCTCATTCGGAGCTCGTTAGCCCTAAATCCGTTCATAATTTGTGACGCAAATGTAATCGCGTTGTGCCAAGGAGTTTCGGAATCTTTAATTCTCGAATCAAGATCACTTCCACTCCGACGATCTTGAACCATGATGTCGACGTCTTGCTTGAATTCCCTCACCCTTGCTCTAGTAATTGGACCAAGCGAATAGAACAACGGGTCCTTAGCACCTCCTCCTCGACATGGTTCAATGTCCACATCATTCCCTCTCTATCGATGTTTGCAGCTTGTCATGAAAAGCTAAAAGCATGAAGACTTCATACTGCTTTTCCATCAGTTAATGCAAGCTTCAAAATATTATATTGACAAACAGTTCCACAAAGGGGAGATTGTTTAGCATCCGCATCCAATATCTAATTGACATCCTCCTTCGAGACAGTTGATGGTGCTGCTGAGTCCTTCCCTTCGTCCTGACCACCAAAACTTCTTTGCCGTGCCTTTAGGGTCTGCGCATGCTTCCTCTGGGCTCCAATTCTAGCTTCATAGTCTCAATGGATCATTGCAACCAGTAACTGATGAAACAGAGAATCAAGGAAAGCCTGGAAGGGTGAAACAAGCAAAGCTAGCATAAAAAAGCATTTGACCTAGAACTGAAGAGGAAGCGGCATTTGGGGATCACCATACGTGCCTTCTTATCCTTAGACACACTAGGGATTGAAGAGATGTTCTGTGCAGTGTGATAAACAGCTTAGATAGTTGATCTGGCCACAAGTGTAGTAGGTGGGTGACTCTCTAACACCACAGCTATCATATCCAGAATGGGTTCGATGCCACCGACCTGACAATAGGCAACTTCATTTTTTGCAGAATTGTCATTAGGATCTTAAGCTGTCAAATCAAGTATTGATCAATACCTGTAGATTCTGAAAGCTCTCAGAATAACCAGTAATATAAGTAGAAGCTGCATTTGTGTTCTGCAACCATTCTGACAACAAGGAGTCCATGATTTAAAGTTATGTTTAGCATGAACAGGTAAAGAACCGCGAGCAGTGTAACCATAATTTGTGCAATTGGTAAATGTGACAAGTGAGAGTTCCTTCTGTAATAAAGGTCAGGATAGCCGTAAAAATTGGAACCAAAAAGATCAGTTGAATTCAAGAAAGGAAGGAAGTGATGACTTCATTATGTTTGTTTGCTCGAACCATCAATGTTAAAACCATGCTATATAATTAACTTGGCCATCTTAGCATTGCAATCTTTGTAAAGATGTCAAGCACAAGTTAATAGTTGTACATGCCTTTTGAGAAAGCTCTGAGATGTTACTTTCGAAGGCAGACTGCAGATCGACATTCCTCTTATCTAAACCATCTCCAGGAGTTAATCCTTCAGATAACTTCTGCAAGCACTTCTTTACTTGCTTAATTAAATCAGTACTTGCCCCTGTTATAGTAAGTGAAGTTTGTCATTTAGCATAACGTGCTACCTGCGGGGGTCACATGAGCAATGTCTACATGCAATAAGGGTTTCCCAGCAATATTATTATGATTCAAGTGCTGACCAAAATAGGTAAAAGCACTTTAGAATTGCCTGCTGCAGAAAAACAGAAAATGCTAGCAATTTATCATCTATAACAGTATTCAGAAAAAGTACATCTTAAAGAGAAAAATTAGGGAATTTTCAACCGGTCTCTTCTAGAAGCACCTACAGACAGGCAAGTCCTTTATCCACCAATAGTCATCAGAATAAAAAAAATATGAAAAATCCTAGAAAATAAAAAAAAATTAGAAAAAATTGTAAAAAATTCCTAAACACTCCGGAAATTCCCAGAAATTAAGCAATGACCACAGATAACTGGTCAATCCTATTTTTGGAATTTCTCCTCCTTTCATCCGGAAAATGACGATTCTACTCATAAGGGGTAATTCGACCCTGTTTTGCATATGAGATAGGTCAAAATACCTAGATTAGGATTAGGATCAGTCAGGTGGCCAATTCTTCTACTTGAATTTTTGAATCTCATCCTTTTTCTAGAAATTACGATTTTACCCCTTAAAGGGTAAGTCGTCTTTCCTCCTCCAATGAGTTGTGAAAATTACTCAAAATTAGAATTTGGGTCTGATGATTGATCAATCCTTTTGCCTGGGATTTTCAATTCTCGTCCTCTTCTAAAATGACGATTTTACTCCTCAAATAGTAAAGCATTTCCAAAATTTTAGAAAATTCTAAAAATTGCAAAAAAAAATAGGACATGGATTGATTTGATGATCAATCTTATTTCCAACCCCTTTTGACTCTAGATTTCTTCTAAAATGATAATTTTGCCCCTTTGGGATAAATGGTCCCAAATTTCTTCAAAATTACGATTTTGCCATTCATGGAAAAATATTGTCTGAATCACTCATGAGTCGTAATTGACATTTCTCTAGGCCAGTAGGACCTTATTAGGGAGGCCATGTTATATTCATGTGATTTATCCGCATGTCTTGGATCCTTGATTTGCGCACTTTCTTTTAGATTGTGAGTGCTAGGGTAGTCACTCCTATCTACATGAACTCCTAGATTTAGGATTCATACCCTACTCATCTGCACGAAATCTTTGGGTTAGATAGTTCACTCAACCTAGGTACCGAAAGGGCGTCAACTCTGATGATTAGCGTAACTAAGTCTCTGATCCTATTTCTCTGGTTCTCGCAAAACCAAATAGAAGCTCCCAACTATTCGATAGGGTTTTCAATCGTACCCTCCATGAAGATTGGTGGTAATTCCTCGGCATGTACACATATCACATTTTACTAGACCACATTGAAGGTCTACCACGTATGCCTCCGTTGCGATTTAAGTAACGGACCTTGGGAGAGGCCCGCGTCTAACCAGATAGGACTGTCCATTAACCCTCGCCACTCGAGATCTAGCTTGAGAGGGTCGCGACAGACTGGTAACTCCACTGGGGACTTGTTCCAAACCATAATCTTTGGTTAAGGAATTTTAGAGGACTTGAGTCTATTAAAAGGTTGATTAGTTTATCTAACCCTATTTTTTACAGATGCTCTCAAAGGTGAGGTATGTACCCTAACCATCATGTTAGATACTTTTGTAGATTGGAGAAATAAGGGGTGGAGTGATTGCTGACATCTTTCCTGTAGGTTGGAGTTGGGAATGTATGTTTATCTTACACACAAATTGAAGTGGTATTTGATATAAACTGTTGTACATGACCTTGTATTGTGATGATCACGACACATATCACATGTTGGCGATCAAACCTTAACTGCAACCACCTATAGGTTACCTTGGATAGGGAAAGAGTATGAAAGGATCTCGTGTTTGATGGAACTTGAGACTTTCCTGTTTGTTCCCGCTCACAATCTAAATTGGTGATATCTAACTCTCTTGAATGGGTACTCTTGCGGAGGAATCTTCCATATCTGGATCGTGGGACCGTAAGCCATAGGTTCCTCACCTGATTTTCGATTTATAGAGTATACCTCCCACTTATCTCATACGCATGTCTCTAGACGATTGGTATACCTAAAATCACTCATTGTTACAAGGGAACATCCAACATTCCCTAGGTTTTAGGTTGGTAAGGCATTTACTACTCAATGTACTTTCTTATGCCCATTTTATAATATGTTCATATGTTACATATCATTTGCATCTACATGCATGACATACATTTTGGAATCATCCAGGTGACTGATTAGAATAACAATGATAGGGATAAGATGTTGTTATTTCCTAAGTGTTCGTTTAGGCTGGTGACCTTCGAGTACTCGAGGAAAGTAACTCATCTTTGGCCAAACACAAACCTACACTTCACGAGGTTTGTACGCGATCGTGAGCTGACTGGGCGCGAACTGGGGTATGTTGAAGTTTGTCAGACCCACTGCTACGTTGATAACCTCAGATTCAAGCGACAATCCGAAGAAATGTTCAAGGATTATATGGAGATGAAAATATTATTATGACAAAGTTTGGTAAACATTACTTGCGTGGAAGAAGGTTTCAAATCTATACCTACCACAAAAAAATAAAGTAGTAGTTTCTTGAGAGGAACTGAACAAGAGGCAATGCTGATGGATTAAATTACTTATGGATATGGGAGCGTTGCTTATATAAAGAAAGACCTTGCAATTATGTGAACTACAAGAGTTGGAAATATCGACTGCTCCAAAGAGAACTGAAGGAAAGGTCACGTACATTGGAAATATTATCCAAAAGTCTTGACTACGATGCCCTCAATTGCTTAGGAAAGGTGGATTAAGTAATAAATGCATATAATTAGAAATTGAGCATCGTGCAATTGGTGATGGAGGGACATACCTTACCACGAGAAATAAGAGATTCAACTTCTAAATTGAAAGTTTGTCATTTGGCTAGTTTAATGGCTACCTCGAGCATCAAATTTGAAAGTTAAGAAGGAATTAAGACATTACGATATACGGATCTTGATGCCCAAAGGATTATGAAAATAAACATAACAAGGAGGAAATCTAAACTTCCGAGTACTCGGGACAGAAACCTCAAAGTTGATGATAGAAACCTTGAAGTCCCATGGACGAATGTACGAATCCAATAGAACTTAAAGAAATGACTTCATTGAAAATTCAAAGGGAGAACCATGGTATCCATTGGGATGGCACAACAGCGTGTCAAGACTTGCCTCAGTACTATCGATGAAATGGATTGAAAATTTGGGCTAGTCGAACATGAGATCAAGTATAAGACGTGCCGATAAGAAAGAGACATGGTCTTGTAGGTTGAAGGGTTACTATGATCGCTGGAGATTTTCGAATCGAATCGAATCGAGAGCGATTTACTATAGAAGTAATCATGAACTTGCTTAAGGAGCCAAGAAGGCTATGATTTAATTTGGATAATAGAGGACAAGTTGATAAAGCCCATGAATCCATGGTGGTACAAAAGGACGTTTGAAAGGAATGATACGCCAGATGGTATAGACACCAAAGAGTACGTTCTTGTGATGGTGTAGTAATGATGGTGTTATGTAAAGAGCTACTTTGGAAAGTGAGGTAGCGATGACGCGTCAGTACCCCAAAAGACTGTATGAATGGAAGATTGTAAATTTCGAGGATGAAATTCCTTTAAGGGGGGAAGAGTTATGACATTCCGGATTTCAATCCTCTTCAAGGCTATTGACATGAAATAGGGTTCCGAAATTGGATATTGGACAATGAAAAATTTCAACATTGAAAGGAATTGGACGTCGCCTCATTGAAAGTAGTTTACGTTGAAAAAGTGAAATCTCATACGGTAAGTGTAAAATTACCATTTTGCCCCTCGAAGACTAACCTTGCTTTAAGAAAGGAATAAGGTCATTGTAGTCTTTTGATAATCCCTTTAGTTGGTTGAAAATCACAAGGGCATAAGGGTAATTGGAGCCAAGACATTGCCAAGACATTATGTGGATAGTGACAAGTGTCATAACAAGATTAATTGGCATTAATTAACCGACTAGTCTCAACTACCATTCAACTTTGACCAAGTGAGACTAAAGAAGATCTCTCCTCTCTCTCTCTTCATGTTTTCGACAGCCCTTTCCTCTACCATCTTCCTCTTTCCTTCTTCTTCTTGGCCGGGAGTCCACCTCACCGACTAGCTCGCTACCCTGTTCCGATAGCTCCACTAATCTGGCCATAACTTCATCATTTGACATCGAGTTGAGGTGATTCTACTGCCATTAGAAAGATTATTGTCTTGTAGTTCTAAGAACAAGCTCTAAGCTTAATTTGACCCAATCGTTTTTCCCATAGATCGGTTTGAGGGGCCGAGGGTCAAGCGGGTCAATTTTGACACCCGGTTTGAGAAAGAGCTCCTTTGTGCCTGCTTAAAAAGCTCATTTGGCTTTCAATTTTCGGTGAAACCTTCTTAACATCTACTACAAGGGTTTCTCAAGTTGAGATTAGAGATTTGTTGGAGTTGGGATAGGATTAATGGATGAAATTGCTTGATCGTGCAAGGCAACCAAGCCATTTAGAGATTCTTGGAAGTGTCTCCTTGCTATGGAACTCTTGGTAAAATTCTTAGAGACATAATTTAGTGTATTGACAAGAAGATGGTGGGAGGAATTGGAGTTTAGAGGTGATTTAATGGCTGTTTGGTGTGATTGATCAAGGACCGGCGTTGCCCTGCATTGGACTGAGTTGAACCAAGCCAAGTAAGGGCTTGTCGAAATGTCGCCTTACCTTAAAACCCTCGGTAAGCTTCTTAGGATGTTGTGTGATGTGTTGGTGAAGTGGTTGTGCGATGAAATTGGATTTGGAAGAGACTTTAATGGCTGAATTGTGGTTTACATTAGGGCCGTGCGTGTATCCTATTCTGACCGAATGGAGGCCGGAGATTGTGGCTATTTTTTTGGCAAGAATTGCTAAGTCAATTGGATTGGTAAGTTAATCCTAACCCTCTATTGGGATGCTAGGTTACTAAGGGACAAATTGAGTTTGAATCAAGGAGTTTTATGAGCTGTTTTGGCATGGATTGCTTGGAATCGAAATCGATCGATTCTGTTGATGATGTTGCTAACTTGTGCTCATTTGAAGATCATGTTATCATGCCTAGAAAGTATTGAATTAAGGTTGTGATTTCTTGACCATGAGGCACCGAGTGTGAATTGTGGCATGTGTTGATAAATTTTGATTCAATTGCGTGCTCGAAGCGTGATTGTGTGATCGGTGGTCATGTTGTATATGAGGAAGCATGAGATTTGCATGATGGTTGACGTGATTGAACTTATGAGCCGAATGTACTTTAATTGGCATGCCGAGATGGGCTTGAGCTATGTGCCTCGATTGGCAATGAATTGCTTGAATTAGGTCGGTTTTACTGGGGTGAAATGGTGCCATATTCATAACGACTGTGATTGACCTTAAATTTACTTGGCCAATGATTAATTTAAATGAGAATAATGTGTAGTTGATTGGAAATTAGGCAAATAGGATTATCATATTCCAATATGACCATGTTGGAATCGATTACTCTATCTTGGCCGTGAATTGCTAGAACCGCTTGCCTTGATTTGGCATTAAATGATTCTTACGAGATGAATGCATGCGATGCCTTGATGCGTTAAACGCGGGGCTTGAATAAATCCTAAGACATATTGACGCGGGGTTTGGATTATCTTGATGCGTGTTACGCGGGATATTGTATTGGCCAAGTAAGGATGACTAACCTGATGCGTTATTACGCGGGTAGTATCCTAGCCTGATGCGTTGTGATGCGGGCCATTGAGAAACACGATCTGAGTTATTTTAACACAGGTCCTGGTAATAAGTATGTGTTGACCTGAGGCGTTTTGATGCGGATCTTGCCAAGCATGTTATAGTAGCCTGATACGTGTTACGCAGGCAATTGAGAAGCACGACTTGATGCGTTATGACGCGGGTTCTGCCCAGTACCTTATGATAGCCTGTTGTGCTATGACACGGGCTTGGATGTCGATATGATTGATAGAAATACCTCATGTGAACAAAGTATTGACTGAATGGTCTAAAGCGTTACTACGCGGGCCTTGCTATTTGGAAATTGAAATATATGATGAGAAGTTCCTCATGACTTGAAAATGTCATCGAGTACATGTTTTTGGTTGAGAACCCTACCATAATACGAAACTCAGCTTTACTTGTGGAATTTTATGACTGAATCAAGTCAGTTTTGAATAGGTGGAATGCCATGTTTTGATGGAGTTATGTTGTTTATCATACCAATGTCTTTCATTCAGGAGAACTTATTTTCAGAGGTGTCTGGAGGTGCTGACAATCTAGTTTAGGGTTAGGCTTAGCTTACTGAGATTTATATCTCACCCCGTCGTGGGATTAACATTATCAGGTCATAGACGATGGAAATTCGAGTTGCAGTGGATTTGTATTTGGAAAAGTCATTAGAGAAAATGAAGATTTACCTTTTGTGGCCTTAGGAATAGTATTTACTTGTGAGGAATTAGAATTTAACCATTGATACTTGGATGTTGTAGCCTTTGATTCATAATTGGCATAAATAAAAAGTATACCCCGTATGTCCTAAGTCATCTTGTGTTGTTTTATGTATGGAGTTATCTCTCGCTTCCGCATGAGCATATCATTTTTTGTCTGGATTTGTAAGTCGTGGGCCGAAAGATCCTGGGAGACTATTCTAAGAGGAATGGCTTGGTGGGATGTTCGCGTGCCCACTTGCTCGGAGAGGGACATTTATCTTATCTTGATTCCAATAACGTTCATTTTCATAAAGTGTCTGTAGGTATTAGTGACCTAGTCTTGGGTTAGGTTTAGTTTATTGTGATTTATATCTCACCCCATCGTGGGATTACCTTTTTTAGACTTTAGGCCCTAATCATGGATGTCCGACCGCAGCGCTTTGGAGTTCCGAGGGATATTGGGACCCTGACTTCGAGGTTTACTGTTTGTGAGGGTTTAGTATATATTAAGATGATGAGTGTAGTTTGGGTTGATGATGGAGGCCGGCACCTGAGCCCCCACACCTTTGAGGCTTGGACGCTTCATGATGAGGGTACCTTTGTTGGACTATTGTCGGAGAGCACTGTACCTGTTGACGTGTTATGGGTGGCTAACCCGCCTAAAATCGACCTTCCCAATTACCTTTTGCTAGGACTCGATGCCGGATTCACCATGGAAGATGCTGATCGTGTACCACCGACCATTCTTGAGGAGGATGCCACTGTGGGTGCCCCCACAAGCACAGAGCTTGACCCTGGAGATGCCGGATCGTTGACCAATGACTGAGAGTCCGACGTCTCGGGTGTGACCTCACAGTGTGTTCTTTTGAGACACCTGTAGAGTGGTGAACTCCTACCTTGTGCTGTATTTTTGACTAACCTTCTTGATGTATTGTTCTAAAGTCTTTCTTTTTATGTAGTGTAGGGTTGTTTTCTCGCTTTCACATGCATGCTTCATTTAGGTCTTTTGAGTTTTGCCGTTAAATCTTGGATGAAAGACGAAGTTAAGGACATTGTGGGATGTTCATGTGCCCACCAAGTTCGGGGCGTGACATCCCCGCTTGTTTGGTTTCAAAGCAAGATCAGCTCGATCCAACCTGATCGAGACTTGGATTGATAAGGAGTAAGGACTTTAGAACGACTAGGTAGTGAGACCTTAGGTGGCTGTAAGGCACGATTTGCATGGCATTTGTAATGGCACATGTGAATGGCATGATTAGGAGCTTCGTACTTAGTAGAGGTGTCTTTTGAAAAAGAATTGACATGTATGTCTGGCCTATTTGATGAGATTGTGTGCTGGACACCGGGTACTGTCTTGACTGGTGTTTTCTGAATTGAGGTAGTCTATTAGTTACTACTAAGTTGCAAATGTACCAGAACTTAGGGTATGAACTCGTGTTTCATGGAAATAGTACCTCAGTATGACTTCTTGAAGTTGCCTAGTTGAGGCCTGCCTAGCAGTTGGCAATTAGCTGAGAATTTTTTGAGACTCCCGGAATAAAGATTGTTTAATTGAGGTTTTTGTGTTGTTGAACGGTCTAGGGCTGCTAGACTCGGGGAATGACGCAGGTCTTTAATCTCTAGAAGGATTGTAGTAGTTCAAGGATCCCGAGAAACTAGTAAGCATGAACCAACAGGGTGAAGGTGTTGAAGGAAAGTCTAACCTGAGTCTGAAGGTTGTAAGAGACCCAAGGATTGAAGGGTCTTGAAAATCTAAAAAGAAATGAGGGTCGATGGGTAAATAGACTCGAGAAGGAACTGTCACCGCTAACCGAGTCACTGAGACGACTGAGCCCGTTGCTATCAAAAGTAAGTATTAGAAGTCACAGAGAAGATGACAGAGGATGAAAATGGAAATTGCCAAGTGAATAGCCTGTGGAAGGATTTTAGGTTGAAGTCGACTAAGTTCTATGAAAAGGAGCGATCCTGAAATTGCTCCTCTTTCGATGAAGGTATGATGATAAACCTTAGAGGTTTCTGGGTATCCTAAATAAAGAGAATTACCCTGGCTATTGTTGGTCTTGAGACATTGTCAAGGATTGGAGAACATTAATGAGACAGACATGTCATCCTCTCAGATCTAGTCTAGTCTAAAGGATCGATTAAGATGTAACCAAGGTCACTAGAAATGGATTATTGAGCTATTATTCCTTAAAGGATAAGGCACTGGACCTTTTCAGATGATCGGACCACGAGATGGTCGATAGTAAAAGGGAGATGGGCAGACTTGGTCATCCTGACTATGCGTGGCCCTAATGTATATTTGAGGTAAAATGACAAGTTGAGAAGAAGAGATCGCTTTGGGACCGTCATAACAGAGGAACCAATTTGATTGAATTGACTGTCTCGAGTATGGGTTAGTAGGGAAATCGGGGAGGAACCTCGATCCTTAGAGCCTCGTCACATGAAGTGACCTATTGGTTAATAAGAGGATGTCGTGGAATGGTACAGTTACCTTCTTAGGGTAGAAACTCCAGTATGTTAGAAAGAAGGGATTTTAATTGTTTTGGAATGAAGATCGAGCGTCTGATTTAGAAAGGAAGACGTAAAACTCCAATGATCTTTAGGAAGTAACTCCGAAAACCTGTTTTGGAACAACGTCAAAATCCAAGAGGACGTTGACGTATCAACTGAACAAATGGAATTAAGAGAAAGTCGCATTGGTCGATCGTGGATCCTATAGTTTGATGTTAGCGCCTCTTGGGAAAAGAGTGGCAAAATGAACAAAATGTGGTATGGGTTAACAGGATATCTAAGGAAGCAAAGAGCCAAGTGGTAGACTCTTACATGGACGATGCAATGAGCAATTGAAGTATTTCGACATCTGGTGATGAGGAAGAAGATAAAAAGCTTAATCGAATGTCAAGGGAATAATTAGATTGACTCATTATTGTCCCCGTGGGTGATAATTGAAACTACTTGGGGAGAGTCATGAGAAGCACAAATGGAAATAAGGAATTGTCCCGCATACCCTAACACTATGTGCTAGGTGTAAAGAGCACGAGTCTTCAGCTTTAATCAGCAGGGTTTCTTGATCATAAAGTTTTTGTGGAATAGAACCCCTGAGGAACACTTGAGGATTAGAATGAGTGATGACTCGATTGAGACCGATGTGAACTACTGAAATTTGACGTTCCTGAAATTGACGGACTGTCATAGGTGACTTGTGGGAAGGCCCTCGCAATGATTATCTCGTTTATAAGGTCAATTAAAGACAAAATGCTATGTGAATGGACGAATGGATATGCAAAAAGAGTTTTTTTAGAGACTCGAGTTGAGTTAATAACCACGTCGATAATGGTGCTTCCATTTGGGAAATGAAAGATCATGAGAATTATAGTAATATGTTGCAAGGGAATTTAAAATGTGTATTCGTGCAACGTGGGAGGCTCGTTGTTTATGTGTGATGATAGGACCTACAAGGACAAGTAACCTAAAGTATGACTTGAAATCACCAGTTGCCTCCCATGCATGGGAAATGAGGAGTGTCATTTTGAGATGAGAGGGATTTTGAAGTTGTGTGAACCATCAGGACATAGAGTACTAGCTTCTCAAAAGGAATTGAATGAGAAGTGGTGTGGACGAAAGAACTGTCTAAGGACTAAGGAGAGATATTCTAGATCACATTGGAAAGACGAAGAAGATAGCAAATGTATATGATTGAAAGTTGAGCACTGCGCATTTAGTGAGTAGAGAACAGATCTTGCCTGAAGGATAAGAAATCCAACTCCTAAATTTGAAGTTTATCTAGTGACGAGTTTGATGACTACCTCAAGTATCAGATCTGAAGGACATGAAGGGAGTAAGCCGTAATAATTTATAGACCCTATTGTCTAAAGGATAGTGCAGATAAAAGCAACTAAGAGGAAATCCAGACTTCCGAATACCTAGAGAAACAATATTGAAATCAAGGATGAAAACTTTAAGATTTCATGGATGAAGATGGGTACCCTCTAATGAAGGGAAATTTAAAGAGAGGACCTCATGAGAAATTCATAGGGAGGACCATGGCATTTATTGATAAGCACGAAGGTGTGCCAAGACCTATATTGGTATTAGTGATGGATGGAACAGGAGCGAACAAAATTAAACACGTGGATGGAAGTAGAAACATGTCGACAAGTAAAAACGTAACCGTTGTAGGTTCGTGGATAAATTGATCATTGGAGAACCCCTAATAGAATCGAGAACGAGCTGCTAGGGGCTCACTCATGAGTTCGCCTAGAAAATCAAGAAGGTTGTGGATCAATTTGGATAGTTGAGGTTATACTATGGAGTTTGTGCGTCCCCAACGATACGAAAGGATGTTTGAATTAGATGATTATGCCGAATAGTAGAGGCACCAATGAGAACGTTTTTTGTGATGGTTTAATAATTATGGTGATAGAAAAGGATCTTGAGTTTAATGCGATGCTCTGGAAAGGCTTTCAGCTAAGAAGGTAGAAAAGCAAGATTACAGTGTGATATACCTATGATTTCAGACCAATAGGCAAATTGAAGGGACAGTTCGAATGCTCGAGGGTGTACTACTAACTAATATTATAAACATCGAGGAGGATGGGGAAAATGACAATGGAATTCGCCTGAAGTAACAAGTTGTTAGCAAAAGATTGGACGAATGGCGTTAGAAACGTCCGAAGTTAGAAATTGCATAAGCTCAACGCAATGGAGTGAGGCTAGTGAAAGAGGCATGTCGAATCAAGACTTGTTCGATAGTCAAAAGATCCTACTAAGATAATTTGAGGGAAGTTTATGAATGTTTGAAAGAAATAAGTGAATAAGCGACATAAACCTTAGAAACTCAAGAAGGAAAACCAAGTATTTCTTTCAACGTGCCGTAGAGGAAAGGGCCATTTGATTCAGAAGAAGAGAGAACTAAACTCAGAGCAGCCGTATTAGGGAAGTACAAGTCGGACTAGTCTTGGTCACAAAAAAGTGAGATTTTAAAGATGGACAATGAGACATCATTAGTAGAAAGACAGGTACGGATTGAAGACAGAAGGAAACGAATTATAAAAGACGAGAACGTTTGTAAGTAAGGACAATTATGGGAACATCGTGAGCAAAATGAAAATTATTTGGAAAGTGAGGAAGCGTGAGGCTTTTTTACCCCACAAGGATGGAATATGGAAAAGTTGTAAATTTTGAGGACGAAATTCTTTAAGGGGGAAGAGTTGTGACATTTCGAATTCCGACCCTTCTCGAGGCTATGGAATAGAAGGATATTGATCAGTGTATTCAGTTATATCTCGCTCGAAGCCGGCCAATCTAGAGTTCACTGGCCAAAAGAGAAAGACAAATGTAGCGTCAAGTATGTAGACCTGGGAGCTCGAATAAAAAATGGCACTTTGACCATGAATGTTGTTAAGGGGATATTTTGGGCTAGCAGAGATCGATCTAGAAACCTATCATAGAATGCCTTGCTAGTGCTACAGTTGGGAGACAGGTGATTCCGCCTAACCAATGTGTAATTTGCAAAAATTTTATAAATCGAATTCCGACGATCAAAGCTGTAGGAACTAGCAACAAGTCCTCACAATTACATGACAATCAAAGTTGCCACGACCTGAATGATCCTAAGGTTGATACGTGTAATACCTGCAAGAGTCGCCCGTCAGTTCGAGATAAGCTAGAATTATAGTCGACAAGAGCTTGATATTAATTGGACCTCGAAAGTGGGCATCGGACATTGAGAAAATTCCAACATTTGAAAGATTTGGACGCAGCCTCATTGAGAGTAATTAGAATCATGATTCGCCCCAAAAGATTATAAAAGTAAAATTTTGAACTGAGATTGGAAAATTACCCTTTTACCCCTACCTTGACAATTCTTCGTTTGGGATAAACTTAAGGGCATTTTGGTCATTTCTCCCTCTCCCTCTTTGGCCGAAAATTTAAGGATATTAGGCCATTTGGTCTCTTGATTTTTTATGAGGAAGATGAGACAACCTAATAGCTGGGGGTTAGGCTCATAGTTAGTCATTTAATAGTTTGGTCAAATCCTCAACCACTAAGGTTTTGTCTTACTTTTCCTTGGGATTAAGAAAGCTCTCTTTTCTTCATCTTCTTCTCTTTCTTCTTTGGCCGAACACCCCACCTCCATTTCCTTTTCTCTCTCGGCTCCTTTCCTCTCTCTCTCACCGCTCCCTCACGCCGCCTATTCGCTCTCTTCGCCACTGCCCTTCGGTGGCCGTGAGTTGTCTCGGCGGCCACCACCATATCTCTCACTCCCTTGCCGATGTCTCCACCACTTCACCGTTGCTATAGACCCATAGAGCCCGAAGAAGTTGGGACGATCGCTGACCGGCTGAACCCGAATCCGAGAGCTTCCTCAGCCCAAATCGCAAGCTTGTAACATCTCATTCTCTTTGTGTGCTATCCTAGAACTTAGACTTAAAGGTTGGTTAGCTTGTGGATGAGTTTCGTTTAGTTTATAAGTGGTTTGATGGCTAAACTTTGGATGGTTCTCGCTTGGACAGAATTTATCCCACCGACCTAGTTTGGAATCCGAGACACTTCAAGGTCCGTCGAGGCGTCATTTAGCTTGAAAATCGTCGGTAAGTTACCTTAAGACATAGTCCTACATGTTAGCAAAGTGTATGTGAACTAGGGCGGCGTTTAAATGGTGTTTGACGGTCGATTTCTTGTGGACTCGCTGAAGGGGCAAAATCTGATTGTTGAAGAACCGACCGAACCGGTGAGCTTTGTGCAGCCCTTTGGTCATTTTCCTTGGCTTGAATCCTTGGTAAGCCTCCCTCGGACCTTGCTTGACATGTTGGAGTAGCTAGTGGTTGAACTTGGGACTGATTTAAGGAGTTTAACGGCTGAAACTTAGTGGAACACCTAGGAGCCGATTCTAGTCAGTTTTGGAGGAGGACGTACGCCACTTGTTTTGTGGACATTTCTAGCCTAGATTGTCGGTAAGTTATTCATAATCCTTTACTAGGTTATTAGGTTACTAAGAGACGCTCTTGCTCATGAAAAATTGATGAATTGTGAATCGATTTAGGGCGAGGAACACCAAAACCGGACCTGCCCCATTTTAGTCAAGTTGTTCTTGAGTGGTTTATGGTTTGCAATTAGTGAAATCGAGATCAAATGACTAAGACCTAATTGGGCCGTGCATAATGGTTGGACCTTTGGTATGCATGGTGAAAGTTTCGCTTGAATTGAATATGATAAATGGCATTAATTATTAATTGAATCTCAAGAGGAATTGTGAAATCGAAACCTGAGATTAGTTTGGGTAATGCCAAGTCTTGAATTGAAAGAGTGGTTAATCGATGCCTGTGCTAAGTCAAATCATGCGTGGTAATGTGGGTTGCGCTCGTTCTAATTGTGAATCTTTAAATGTAAATCAAGACCGCGAGTCGTTTACTTTTGTGTGAGTTGGTTGAAAATTGAAAGAAAACTTAAGGTCAATCTAGTCGAGTGTTTGATCCCGACATTGGGTGTTTGATCCCAACTGAGTGACGGGTGTTTGATCCCGTTTTTGGGTATTTGATCCCAGAGTATACGAGCTCAGAGACTTGACCCCATTTTGGCCCGACGAGGTCACTGCGGCTACAGAGTCGTGTAGTTGACCGAATCATCTTGAGATGTTGGAATATCGAGAGTCACTACATTGACTGAAACATCTCTAGGTGCGGACGCAAGAGTCTTCATGTCGACTGTCTTTGTGACATTCTAATTTTCAGTCAATTTCAGACTCAGTACTGAGAAGTGTGTATCTGGAGATGTATTTCAATCGTATCCCGTTCGAACCTGATCAATTCGAGTAGACCGACCAAAGGGAAAAGGCTAACGCGAGACGAGATACGTGGACCTGGGGAACTCGGATAGGAAATGGCGCTTTGACCATAAGGATTATCGAGAGGACATTTAGAGTCACAAAAAGGCTGATCCAAGAACGATTAAGGGATGCCTAAAGAGTGTCATACGATTGGAGCGCGGGTGATGTCGCTTAACCAACGTATGATTTGCAAAAATTTTCTAAATCGGACGGTGAAAATCGAGATCTTAGGAGCTAATGATAGACCCTCACAATTACATGACAACCAAAGCCGCCACGAATTGAGGAGCCATAAACGTGATATGAATCACGAGGTCGATACGCGCAATGTCTGCAAAAGCCGGCCGTCGGTTCGGGATAGGCTGGGACTACGTCTGATAGAGAAAGCTATCAGAAACGAGCCTTGAAAGTTTAAAAATGGAAAATCAAGAATTCCAACGTTATTCAGATTGGCCGTTGCCCTATCAAAGATTTTCGGGACGAGAAAAATGAATTTCTGAACGTCAAGGGTAAAAATGACCGTTTTGCCCCTCGAGCTTAAGGCTTTGCCCATTAAATAAAGAAAGGGCATCTTGGACATTTGAAACTCCTATAGCTGCTAAAATTTATGGAGCAAGGATGGCCATTGGATCTTCTTTAAAAAAGGCAAAGACAAGTGTCAAAGATCTAAAGGTTGTGGTCATTTCACACTATTCACTCACCGACCATTCAAAGGCCTTGACCAAGCTTAAGTATAATTGAAAACCTCTCTTCTCTCTCTCTCTCCCCTCTGCATTTTCGGCCACCACCAAGAGAAGCCACCGAGAACTCTCTCCATCTTCCTCCTCCATTCTGTCACCGGTGACCAGATTCTAGGTCTCCGTTTGCCGGCCACCACGGTCACTTCTGGCCACCATCTTCTGCCAGCCCACCGCCACAACAAAGCTCCATGTCTTGCCGACATCCTCCAACAAGAATCGGAGCATTTGGAGCACCGAGTAGTATGAAGCAAGGATTCTCCCGAGAGTCGACGGAATCTGCTCCAATATGAGGTAGGTCCGGTTTCTGACCTGTTTGATGGCAGAAATCTTCGAATCTTTGGCTCAAATTTTGTGGAGATCAAGTAGAGACATAGATGAATTTGTGGTAAAAATTGGAGATTTATTTGATGAAGTTTTGACCTCGAAATGGACTTGTACATTCTGCCCAGAAAACTGCCGGTACTGACCAAGGGAGAATCCGGCGATGTAAAAGGGTTTTCGGCAACCAATCAAGCTCAACCTCACGGCGAGCTTCTCAAACCTCTAAATGGACATGTTAAGAGGTAGATTAATGATTAAATGGTGGACTAAGAGTTGGATTAAGGGCTGGTATTGCTCAATTTATACCGAACCAAGAAGGATCGGTTCGGTTTTGTATAAACCGAATCTATGGGAGGCTGAGATTGGTAATTTTGAGTTGCAAATTGATGATTATGATGTGATGAGATGTTGAGGGATATGTTATGGATGATAGGGGTTAATGAATTGAGGAATTGGACTTGAGAATTGACAAATTAGTTGAATTTTATTAGGTTGCGCGATGAATTGGCTTTAGATTGATTTGGCCGAAACCTTGGAGGGTCCAAGAGGAGTAATTTGTATTGCCAAATCAAAGGTAAAGAAATTCCTAACCTTATGCTAGGACGATTGGACTCAATTGGGTGAGTCAACTATTGATCGGGTTGAATTATGAGATTTTCCAAAGGATGATTATAGGCATGTCCTAGGTGATGATAGAAGAGATACGTAGGATGTTGGATATATTTGAATTGTCCGTCATGTATGTGTATCATTGATCGTGTTGCATGCTGTGGATAATAGAATTGTGCACGAGTTGCTCATGTGATTCCCTATGAATTGAAGCGGGAACCGTGGTATGAGTATAATATGGAAAGGCCCTGAGGCGTACAAGACGCGGGGCGGGAAAATAATACCTTGATACGACAAGATCGCGGGGTGGAAATTGATATTGTATAGCGCCCTAATGCGACAAGTTCGCGGGGTTGAGATGGCCAGGGTCTTGATGTGATCTAATCGCGGAATAAAGAAGCCCTGAAACGTATGAGACGCGGGGCAGGATATATATACCCTGATGCGACGAGTTCGTGGGGTTGTATATGAGCTCATAAACCTTGCCTGAAGGTGAACCTGGAACTGATGCATTTACGCGGGTCACCAATGACGGTCTGATGCGTTTACGCGGGCCGAGCTTGAGGTGACTAGTTCGCGGGCTAGAGAATGAGCCAGGCAGAGGTTGAGATAATGCTATTGGCCAGGAGATTTATCGGAACCTGATGCGTTTATGCAGGTTGTCGAGCCTGAGGCGATAAGATCGCGGGCTAGAGATTTAGACAGGTTGAGGTCAGTGAATATGAGATGTGGTAGGCTGAGAGTGCATGGGTATTATTACTGGAGTGTGACATGAGGTCATCGATGTTTGCCTGTCATCCATATGTTGAGCTGATTGACTGGTGCCTTATATACCTGTGTGAGCCAGAGCCTAATTTTTTTGGATATATGACTGCTTGAGTGGACGGTCAGCCTAACCTAGGGTTAGGACCCACCTTACTGAGATTTATATCTCATCCCAGTGGAGGCTTTAATTTTTACAGGTTACAGGCGGAGGAAGCCCGGGCTTGCCAAGGATTGGCCTTGAAGGGTTAGTGACCAATGACACATAGAATGAAATTTGTCTTTTGTGAAAATAAAGTTGTACACCTGATTGGCAGGTTAGGAGTTGAATCTCTGTATGTTGTTGTTTATTGATTTTGAGGTAATTGTCCTAAGTCATCGGATGTGATGTCTTTATATGATTGAAGAAGAAGACAGCGCTTCCGCATGTGTGCTATTGTGAGTGCATAGAACGTTGGCCGTTGGATCTTGGAACATTTATGAACGAACGACATGGACAGGGATGTTCGCGTGCTCGCTGAGTTCGGGGCGTAACGTCCCCGTTCGATTTGGTATCAGAACAAGGTCAGCTCAATCCAATTGATTGAGATTTGGAGTGATAAGGAGTGATGACTTGAGGACAATTAGATATTGAAGCCTATAGGACTAGGCTTGGATTGTGAGTTTCGAGGACAGTAAACTTAAACTTGTGTACACTTGAATGATCCTAGAGTTGATTTTGATGGATGATCTTGAGTTATGTGGTGACTAAAGTTTAAGTGGAAGCAAGTTGTGATTGGAGAGTCACAAGCATGGATTTGAGGTAGAAATTGTGCTTGAGGATAATAGGAAATTGCTTCTGAATGAAGGATTGAGGTGTATGATTGTGATCTTGATTTGTCCACGACCCAACTTGAGGAATACAAATTATAAGGAGACGACTGATATTAGTGGATTCAGGCTTGAATTGCATGATATTTTGATGGTTTAGCTATCAATTGCTATTGACAGCCTTGGATGATATGAGTTGAGATGAATACGAGGAGTACCTGAATCGAAGATCAGTGGTGATCAGCTGCATAAGGAGTTAACTTGAATGTTGACTGGACTTGAGATGTGTAATGAAATATGGGCAATTGATCTGTGAGATATGACAGTCATGCTGTGCTTGAGTTTGTGATTTTGAAATGAAAGTCGATCAGGGTGCATGCAATGACTTATCGCTGTTGGACTTGGTAAACCGTCGCTTGGTATGGGACGAGTTGATGGGATACCTACAAACTGTGATGAAACATGATATGGGACATATGGAACGGGGCTTTCTCCGTAGATGTATGGCTTGGGACAACCTGCATCGGCCACGTCTGATGAGGGCGGGGAGTGATCGTCGGGACAGAGAGGTCCGAACAAGGAGCGGCTCCTAGCAGGCTTATAAGATGGCAGAGGCAGAAATGACCCAAGTCATAACTTGAAAGGGGAAGCTTGGGTATCAGGTTGAGTCCAATTGCGGATAAGGAATGCGTGGCACGAATTGATTCTCATTGAGGATGATTGAAAGTGGCATGACCTGTGTGATGGCGCCTGTGAGAGACATGGTTAAAGGCTTTGTGCATGGCAGTGGATGCCTTTGGAAAAAGAAAAAGTGATGGTTGTGATGAGCTTGTTAGGCATGTTTGATGATTAGCCTCGTGTGATTGGCTTGGCCAAGATATAACTGAGAAGTTAAATAACGTATGGGTTTATACCCTTGGAACCGAGGCTTGTTGAGATGAGATAGTCTGTTGTGACTATGCTAGAGAGGCAGATGCCTTTAGGCCTAGAGTATGAGCCATTGACTCAATGAGCTGCTGTCTTAAGTGCTTGATTGATAGTTCCTAGTTGAGGCTAGCCTAGTAAAGGCCGTCAGTTGAGGAGTTACCTCGTTGAGGTTGGCTCGAAAAAGGATTATAGACCAAGGATGATTTGAAATCCTTGAATATCTGGCAATTAATTGGGAATTGCTTGAGAATCATTAGAGAGTTGTTTGGGAACCACTGATGGATGGTGAAAAATATTGAGACGGACAGCCTGAGGTTGATGACTTGAGTAGATGACTTGAGTCTTGGATCCCTAAAGGGAATCATAGTGGTTCAAGGGACATGAGAACCTGATAAGACTGAAGGACCAAGGTATGGTCGCTAGAGTAGCACTTGGTTTGCGTATGTGAAATATGAAAAGATTCAAGGACCAAGATGGATCATGAGAACGTAATGAGTTTGATCAACCAAGGTGTGGTCGTAGAAGAGCATTGGGCTCGAGAATACGTGGTATGATAAGATCCAAGAATGGAGATGGAAATTGAAATTGAGTAACTACGGGCGAATAGAGTATGTGCACTAAAAGAGAACATGACTCGATCGGTTGATCGTATGAGACCCGAGAACTGAATGGGTCGTGAGAACTTTAAAGGGAAATGGAAAGTTGTTGATTAAGCAAGCTCAGAGAGGAGCTGTCATGATTCTCTAAATCACGGTGGTAGTAAATGCTTGTGTTGAGAAGTTAAGTGACGGAAGTCACGAGAAAGGTGATCCTGAGTAAGCCTTTTCGAAACTGAATGTGTGGATAGGATCACGAGAGTTAGAGAAAGCTTGCAAGGTTATGTATAAAGCTGAAATTGATTGAGTCAGGCCGAGAGATGAGGTTCGAAATTGTCTCCCTCTGAATTCAGGATTTTGTGAGAAAACCTTAGAGGTTTGGGTGCCCTAAAGAAGGGAAGTGACCTTGGCAGTATTAGCCCTAAGAGGCTATTAAGGGTTGGTGAAAGATCACTAGAGGAAGGATTTCCTCGGAGGCATGAGATCTGCCTAGCCAAATCCTATTGAGTTGATCGATGGAAGGTACAATCCTGGAGTTGCTTGAGAGCAAGGATTTGTTGGATCCTGATACTGTTGCATGGATCATAAGATGATTGACCGGTGTGAGACAGAGTTCTCAAGGTCGCTTAGACATATGGTAAAAGTGGTCCGAGACCCTTAAACAAGATGAGTAAGTCCCTGAATGGATTAGAACTTGAGAACCTTATGGCTGGATGTTATCTCCGATTTTGAGGAATGGTGATGGGACTTAGCAAGAGAGGAGGACGATCAAAAGACTTATGAATATGGGAACTCCTGCTCATGGATTACAAGGAAAGAGATATTCATTATGAATATGGAGCGTGCCTATGGGAAACGGTTGATTTCCTTGGCGTAAGATACATGGTAGAAAGTGAGCAGCAAGTCTTTTCTATTATGAATGAGATTGAAGAAGAATCGGCATGCTAGATTGCCTGAAGTTAATGATTTCCTGGGATCGGTTGATTGGAGTAGAACCATGAGGGATGAAATCATGAGTTGCCATTCTCTAAAGAATGGGGCATTGATCTTAAAGGGCGATTGGACCATGAATGGTCATTGACAAAGGGAAAAGTGAACGAACTTGATAGCCCTGACTGGTTATGATTCCAGTGAATGATTTAGTAAGCGAAAAGAGCGCTTAGAGAATACCAGCAAAGTGATTTGAGGAAATTGAATTGACCATTCGACAAGTGAACTGGTAAAGACTCAAAGATGAACATATATTGTCACTGGAGGTGACTGAGTTGTGGAAAAGAGAATGTGAAAACATGGTGGCATTTGAATCCTGGAGTAAAGGTGTCGCCGTTGGTGCAGACTCCAAGGTTGCCGTCCTATGGAATGGAAAGGGCAAGGTGAATTGGAAGCGAGGGAATGCCATGGAGTTGTGTAGTTTCTTCCTTAGAGTAAGAGACACTTTTGTAAAAAGGAAGAAAAGTTCTAAATTGTTTTAGTATGATGAAGGGGCGTATGTACCGAAAAAAAAGACGCAGAACTTGAATGACTCCTGGAAATGAAATCTGAGAGACTGTCTTGTAAACAATGTTGAATTCCAGGATGATGTCGATGTTCAGTGGAACGAGCGGAATTGGACAAGGTCGCCTTAGTGAGTAGAAAACTCAGGGGCTAAAGCACTAATGCTTCTCGAGGAGAAGAGTGACAAGGATAGACGAAATGTCGTGCGGTCATAGAGAAGACCCGTGACGACAGAGAGCCAAGGTCTGGGCTCTAGAGAAAGGTGCGAGGAATAGTTGGGAAGGTTCGACGCTTAGTAGAAAGAAGTGATAATGATCGAGCTAAGTGCTTAAAGAATGATTGAGTTAATCGTTATCATCTCGAGAGGTGATGGTTGAACCCAAGTAAGGGGCCATGAGAAACATGAACAGTTATGAGAGTGTCGTATGGGCTCTGAGGAAATGTCTATTGCATGCTAAGTGTGAAGAGAGCAAGTTGTGGACCTAATGAAGTAAAGTTCACTCATCGGAACAAATGATAAAATCCTTTGAGGATTGGAATAAGGGATGAATTGACAAGGGTCGATGCGAGTCGTGGAAAGTACCAGTTTCTTAGGATTGATGAACTGCAATAGATGGGCTATGGAAATATTCCCTACAAGAGCTATTCCGTTGGTGGAATGAGCTAAGGACGAGTCGTGACCCGAATGGGTGAACGAAAGTGAAAAGAGTTTTCGAGGACTCAAATTAAGCTAATGATTGTGCTGTCTATGACAAATTCCAGTTGGAAATTGAAAAGCATATGAAGGTTGTAGTGACACGACACAGAATGAATCTTAAAGATATAATAAGGCGATTTGAAGTGGATGTTGCTTGTACATCGTAAGGATAATGCCATATGAATTGGCATGCTTAGGGCATGATTAGAATTGGTTTGTAAGTATCCTCGCTACAAAGTTTAGAAAACGTTGTTTGAGTGAAAAGACGTTGCAAGGCAACACCTGCCACAAGAGTATAAGGTAGCAATTTCCCGAGGGGAATTGAATAAAAGGCAATGCAGAGGTATAGAATCGTTTGCGAATATGAAAGCATTGCTTAGATGAAGAAAACACCTCGAAACTATGAGAACTATTAGATGAAGGGAATTGAAGGCAAGGCATGTGGAACAAAGTGACCACCCAAGTGTTATTATAGTGATATTTGCATCGCTAAGGAAGGGCGAATGGTTTAACGGAGGCTTACCAGTGGGAATTGAACATTGAGAAATGAGCAATGGAGGGACAGATCTTCCCTCAAGAAATATGAGATTCAACTCCTCAATCGGGAGTTCGCTAAGGGACTAAGTGTGTGGCTACTGAAAACACCTAGCCTGAAGGCCAGCAGGAAATTGAGGTACACCATGATTAAACGTCGATGCCGGACAGATTATAGGGATGGATTGGACCCTGAGGCCTATGGACAAAAGTACGATTCAAAGGCGGAATTATAGTGACCTTGGGGTGGCACAAAGACGTGCCAAGATGTGTGTGTGTGTATATATATATATATATATATATATATATATATTGGTGATGAGATTAAAGGTTGAAGTTCTTCTATCTTGCAATCGAGTACTAGACGTGTTGATGAAAGTTGAAGGATCACTTTGATCCAAGGGAATTACCGGATGGAATCGAGGATGGATTGCTATGGAAGCAACCATGCAAATGTTTGAGGAATTAAGAGGACCATAACTTGATTTGACTGATGGAGGGCAGATTGATAAAGCCTTGGAATCCCCGTTGGCATGAAAGGAAGCTCGAAAGGAGTAATATGCCGAATGGTATGGACATTAAGAATGCATTCAGGCGAGGGCTTGGTAATAATGGTTAGGGGCAAATGAAAGAGATAAGATGAACGCTCAAGGAAGAGCTGCTGGCAAGTGATGTGAATACCAAAAGAGAATGGAGAGAAACCCGTTGAATTAAGGGCTAAAGGAGACAAGTCCTAGAGAAGGATAGTTCTGACTTGGAAAGGATTATCTGGAAAAGTGAGAGTGCCACGAGATGCCGATACCCCTAAGGGATTAGATGGATTAGAAGGTTGTGAATTTTGAGGACGAAATTTCTTTAAGGGAGAGGAGTTATGACATTCTGATTTCTAGTCAATTTCAGGCTCAATAATGAGAAGTGTGTATCTGGAGATGTATTTCAGTCGTATCCCGTTCGAACCTGATCAATTCGAGTAGACCGACCAAAGGGGAAAGGCTAACGCGAGACGAGGTACGTTGACTTGAGGAACTCGAATAGGAAATGGCGCTTTGACTATAAGGATTGTCGATGGGATATTTAGAGCCACAAAAAGGACGATCCAAAAACGATCAAGGGATGCCTTGTGAGTGTCATACGATTGGAGCGGGGGTGATGCCGCTTAACCAACGTATGATTTGCAAATTTTTTTTAAATTGGACGGTGAAGATCGAGACCTTAGGAGCTAGTGATAGACCCTCACAATTACATAACAACCAAAACCGTCACGAATTGAGGAGCCCTAAACATGATATGAATCACGAGGTCGATACACGTAATGTCTGCAAAAGCCGTCCGTCGGTCCGGGATAGGCTGTGACCACGTGTGATAGAGAAAGCTATCAGAAACGAGCCTTGAAAGTTTGAAAATGGAAAATCAAGAATTCCAACGTTATTCGGATTGGCCGTCGCCCTATCGAAGATTTCCGGGACGAGAAAAACTACGTTCTGAACGTCGAGGGTAAAATGACCATTTTGCCCCTCGAGCTTAAGGCTTTGCCCATTAAATAAAGAAAGGGCATCTTGGACATTTGACACTCCTATAGCTGCCAAAATTCATGGAGCAAGGATGGCCATTGGTCTTCTTTAAAAAAGGCAAAGACAAGTGTCAAAGATCTAAGGGTTGTGGTCATTTCACACTATTCACTCACCTACCATTCAAAGGCCTTGACCAAGCTTAAGTATAATTGAAAACCTCTCTCTTCTCTCTCTCTCCCCTCTGCATTTTTGGCCACCACCAAGAGAAGCCACCGAGAACTCTCTCCATCTTCCTCCTCCATTTTGTCACCAGCGACCAGATTCTAGGTCCTCGTTCTCCGGCTACCACGGCCACTTTTGGCCGCCTTCTTTGCCGGTTGACCACCACAACAAAGCTCCATTTCTTGTCGACATCCTCCAACAAGAATCGGAGCATTTGGAGCACCGAGCAGTCCGGAGCAAGGATTCTCTCGAGAGTCGACGGAATCTGCTTCAATCTGAGGTAGGTCCGGTTTCTGGCCTGTTTGATGGCCAAAATCTTGGAATCTTTGGTTCAAATTTTGTGGAGATCAATTAGATACATAGATGAATCTGTGGTAAAAATCGGAGATTTATTTGATGAAGTTTTGACCTCGAAATGACCTTGTACATTCTGCCCAGAAAACTGTCAGTACTGACCAAGGGAGAATCCGACGATGTAAAAGGGTTTTTAGCAACCAATCATGCTCAAACTCACGGTGAGCCTCACAAACCACTAAATGAACATGTTAAGAGGTAGATTAATGATTAAATGGTGGATTAAGAGTTGGATTAAGGGCTGGTACTGCTCGATTTATACCGAACCAAGAAGGATCGGTTCTGTTTTGTACAAACTGAATATGTGGGAGGCTGAGATTGGTAATTTTGAGATGCAAATTGATGATTATGATATGATTGGAAATTTTGAGCTGCAAATTGATGATTATGATGTGATGAGATGTTGAAGGATATGTTATGGATGATAGGGGTTAATGAATTGAGGAATTGGACTTGAGAATTGACAAATTGATTGAATTTTATTAGGTTGCGCGATGAATTGGCTTTGGATTGATTTGGCTGAAACCTTGGAGGGTCCAAGAGGAGTAATTTGTGTTGCCAAATTAAAGGTAAGGAAATTCCTAACCTTATGCTAGGACGGTTGGACTCAATTGGGTGAGTCAAACATTGATCGGGTTGAATTATGAGGATCTTCCAAAGGATGATTATAGGCATGTCTTAGGTGATGATAGAAGAGATACGTAAGATGTTGGATATATTTGAATTGTCCGTCATGTATGTGTATCATTGATCGTGTTGCATGCTGTGGATAATAGAATTGTGTATGAGTTGCTCATGTGCTTCATCTGTGAATTGGACCGGGAATCGTGGTATGAGTATAATATGGAAAGGCCCTGAGGCGTACAAGACGCGGGGCAGGAAAAGAATACTCTGATGCGACAAGATCGCGAGGTGGAAATTGATATTGTATAGCGCCCTGATGCGACGAGTTCGCGGGATTGAGATGGCCAGGGTCTTGATGCGATCTAATCGCGGGACGAAGAGGCCTTAAAGCGTATGAGACATGAGACAGGATATATATACCCTGATGCGACGAGTTCACAGGGGTGTGTATGAGCTTATAAACCTTGTCTGGAGATGAACCGGGACCTAATGCGTTTACGCGGGTCACCGATGACGGTCTTATGCGTTTATGTAGGCCGAGCCTAAGGCGACTAGTTTGCGGGCTAGAGAATGAGGTAGACAGTGGTTGAGATAATGCTTTGGTTAGGAGATTTATCGAAACCTGATGTGTTTACGCGGGTTGCCGAGCCTGAGGCGACAAGATCGCGGGCTAGAGATTTAGGCAGGTTTAGGTCAGTGAATATGCGATGTGATAGGCTGAGAGTGCATGGGTATTATTACTTGAGTGTGACATGAGGTCATCGATGTTTGCCTGTCATCCATATGTTGAGCTGATTGACTGGTGCCCTATATGCCTGTGTGAGCCAGAGCCTAATTTTATTGAATATATGACTGCCTGAGTGGACGGTCGGCCTAACCTAGGGTTAGGACCCACCTTACTGAGATTTATATCTCATCCCAGTGGGGGCTTTAATTTTTACAGGTTATAGGCGGAGGAAGCACGGGCTTGCCAAGGATTGGCCTTGAAAGGTTAGTGACCAATGACACGTAGAATGAGATTTGGCTTTTGTGATAATAGAGTTGTAAACCTGATTGGCAGGTTAGTAGTTGAACCTCTGTATGTTGTTGTTTATTGATTTTGAGGTAACTGTCCTAAGTCATCGGATGTGATGTATTTATATGATTGAAGAAGAAGGCATCGCTTCCGCTTGTGTGCTATTGTGAGTGCATAGAACGTTGGCCGTTGGATCCTGGAGCATTTATGAACGAACGGCATGGACAGGGATGTTCGCGCGCTCGCTGATTTCGGGGCGTGACAGTCTTGAGGGAGTTAAGGTATCGAGCATCACATGTTGGACCGAATTATCTCGCAGGATTGGCCACACGTGAGAGTCTCATAGTTGACCAAATCATCTCGACGGTGTTAGGGAGCAATAGTCACTATGATGACCGAATCATCTCATTTTAAAAAGTGAAAAGATGAAAATATTTTTGGTGATTAATCTATTGAATAACAAGAAATGGCTTGATTAAAGAGATTTGTTTTTAGCCCGAGACGCCTTGGCACTGGCGGGTAATGACTTGTTACCACTAACTAAATGTCAGGTTTTATGAGAAAAGCATAATGAAATTGAATGACGGTTTGGGGTAAAGTAGTTTTTATTCTCAGAGTCTGTTGAATTGAAAACCCTTCCTAAGTACAAGGCTAAGATTTTGGTATGATTTGTCATGGTCTAGTCAATTTAAAAAGATTGGAATACCGTTTTTAGTTAAAGTTGTGTCTTGCATTGACAATGTTTCCTTTTATCTTATCTTGTTTCCAAAAAATTCCATTTTCATAAAGTGTCTGAAGGTACTGGAGACCTAGTCTAGGGTTACGTTTAGCTTACTGAGATTTATATCTCATCCCATCATGGGATTACCTTTTTCAAGACTCAAGCCCTGATCATGGACGTCTGATTGCAGTGCTTTGGAATTTCGAGGGATATTGTGATATGAATCGCTGCGGAAACTGATCATTCTACGAAGATCCAAGGGTTGCGAATTGCGAAACTCGACCCCCAATCGAACTTGTGATTGGTAACTTTAGTATGAGTGCGACCTATTGACGAACCTGTGCCAACCAATCCACGCTGTAGACGCCACGAACAAGAAAATCCGCGATCTTGCTCGATAAGTCGATCGATCGCCACAAGGAAGCCTTGATAAGATCTATTTTTCAAGAGAACTCGAAGAATAGAAAAACTCTATGTATAAAATTCTGAATTAAAGTTGTGTTCTCAAAAACCCATAAGTACCGTTATATATGGTGCTAACCCTAAAATGGCAAAAAAATGAAAATAACCTTAATTAATAAAAAATTTACTTAAAAATAGAAAATGGCCTAAAAGTCTATCTAAACTATGTCGAATGGCCAAAAGCCATCACAGTTCATGGCCTTAGGCCATGAGTATTGATCAAGACGTCATTTCGCTTCAATCGACCAAATTTGAGCACATTCGTAGCTCGTTACCCCTAAATCCATTTAGAATTCGTGAGGCTAAATGTAATCGCTTTGCGCCAAGGATTTTCAAAATCTTCAATTCTCGAATCAAGATCGCCTCCACTCCAAAGTTATCAAACCATGATGCTGACAGTTTGCTTGAGTTCTCTCATCCTTGCTCGAGTAATTGGACCAAGGAGATAGAACAACGGGTCCTTAGCACCTCTTCAACGATAGGGTTCGATGTCCACATCATTCTCTCTCTCGTGCAAAAGAATTGTCCTCAACTCATCACTTGCATCGAAAAGAGTCAAGTTAGTAACATTAAAAGTAGCACTAATACTATACTCACCTGGAAGATCAAGTTTGTGGTCATTATCGTTGATCCTATCCAACACCATGAATGGTCCATCCCCTCGCGGCAATAACTTAGAACGTCACTGCTTGGGAAAATGCTTTGTGCGCATATGAACTCAAACCCAATCGTCGGGTTCAAAGACTATTTTCCTACGGCCCTTTTTGGCCTGCTTTGCATATAACTCTATCTTGTGCTCAATATTCAGCCGCGTCTTCTCTTGCAATGTCTTCACAAATTCGGCCTTCTTAGCACCATCTAAATCCACACACTCATCAACAAGCAAAGGGGTTAAATCTAACGGAGTTAACGGATTAAAACTACAGACAACATCAAACGGTGTGAATTTAGTGGCAGAATGCGTGCTCCTATTATATGCAAACTCAACATGCGAAAAATAATCTTCCTAAGACTTAATATTCTTTTTAATGATAGCACGCAACAATGTCCCTATAATTCTATTAACTACTTCAATTTGACCATCACTTTGTGGATGACAAGTAGTAGAGAATAAAAGTTGTATACCTAATTTCTTCCACAATATCTTCCAAAAGTAGCTAAAAAATTTAGCATCCCGATACGAAACAATGGACCTAGGCATGCCATGTAAACGCACAACCTCACGAAAGACCAAATCAGCAACATGTGATGCATCATCAGATTTATGACAGGGTATAAAATGAGCCATCTTTGAAAATCGATCTACAACCACATAAATAAAATCCCTACAATGCTTATATCTAGGCAATCCTAACACGAAATACATAGAAATATCAACCCAAAGATGTGTCGGGAAAGACAAAAGTATATATAAACCATGTGGTTTAGTTTTAGACTTAGCATGTTTACATGCAATGCACCTTTCACAAATAAGTTGACATCTCGCTTCATGTATGGCCAATAAAAATGTTCATGCAGCACTTCATAAGTTTTATTGATTCCAAAATGCCCTATTAAACCACTATTATGCGCCTCTCGCACCAACAACTCTCGCAAAGAGCATCTAGGCAAATAGAGCTTATTTTCACAAAAAAGAAAGCCATCATGCCTATAGAATTTTTCAAATGCAGCATATTCACAAGCTTCAAACACTTTTCTAAAGTCATCATCATCAGTATATAATTCTTTTATATACTCAAAACTTAAAAACTTTGCCCCTAGAGTAGTTAGAATTGCGTACCTTCTAGAAAGAGCATCAGCTACCACATTTTCCTTACCTTTCTTGTACTTGATCATATATGGAAAATTCTCGATGACCTCCATTCATTTGGCATGCCTTTTGTTCAACTTTTGTTGTCCTCTCAAGTACTTTAATGTCTCGTGGTTAGTGTGGATCACGAACTCTTTTGGCCGTAGGTAATGTTGCCAAGTCTACAAACCTCACACCAAAGTGTATATCTCCTTATCGTAAGTTGGATAATTTAATGTTGCTCCATTTAACTTCTCGCTGAAATAAGCTATAAGACGTACTCCTTGCATTAACATAACTCCATTTCTGTACTAGAAGCATCGCATTCTATTTCAAAAGTAGCATTGAAATATTGAAATTTGGTAAAGATAACAGAGGAACATTAGTTAGCTTATCCTTCAACAGATTGAATGCTCTCTCTTGCTCTTCTCCCCACGTGAAACCCACGTACTTCTTGATAACCTCGGTTAAAGGTGCGGCAATAGTGCCGAATTCCTTCACAAATCTGCGATAGAAACTGGCTAAGCCATGAAAGCTGGGTACCTCTCCTTCAATTTTAGGTGTCGGCCATTCTCAGATCGCTTTCACATTCGTCAACCTGTATTCTATCAGCACCAACAACAAATCCTAGAAATACTAATTTGTGAGTCACAAAAGAGCACTTCTTCAAATTAGCATATAGTTGCTTAGCCCTTAAAACCTGTAAAACAGCTCTCACATGTTCAATATAGTCATTAAGACTTCGACTATATATCAAAATATCATCAAAATAGACAACCACAAATCGACCAATAAAAGCACGCAGAACATGATTAATAAGTCGCATGAAAATACTAGGTGCATTAGTTAAACCAAATGGCATGATTAACCACTCATACAACCCGTACTTGGTCTTAAATGCAATTTTCCATTCATCCCCTTCTTTCATTCTAATGTGATGATAACCACATTTCATGTCAACTTTAGTAAATATGCAAGCTCCATGTAACTCATCTAACATGTCATTTAATCTAGGAATATGATGTCGATACTTTACCGTAATATTGTTGATTGCTCGACAATCAACACACATTCACCAAGTCTCATCCTTCTTTGGTACTAACAAAATAGGAACGGCACACGGGCTAAAACTTTCTCGCACATATCCTCGTTCCAGTAATTCAGTAACTTGCCGTTGAAGTTCCTTTGTCTCCTTGGGATTAATTCGATATGCGGGTTGGTCAGGTAATGGCGCACAGGTATCAAGTTGATTTGATGCTCTATGCCTCGAATCGATGGTAAACCTCCAAGAACCTCATTAGGAAAGACATCTTCAAATTCTTGCAATAAAAACACGACAAAACTAGGCAAACTCGGGTCAAGATCGTTAGTAGTAAACAATCTCCTTGTACAAAAGTACAAGTATCGGTCGATCCAGAACCAAAGCTCTCCTCACTTCGCTCTATCTTGCCTATAAATTCTTTTCTCTCTTTTCTTTTCTCTCTGCTTTTTCCTCGGCTTTTACCACTCTATTTTTCTTAGCCTCTCCTTTTCCTTGCATTTCAGATTCTCCACGTAAGCTCTCAGTTTTCTCATTTGTTTTCTCTTTCTCAGCCTCACGTTGTAGTTTCAATTGGTCTTCATACACCTCAGTAGGTGTCATTGGTACTAAAGTGTGAGTCTTCCGATTCATCACCACTGAATATCGGTTAGTGTACCTATCATGATGTACCATTTGATCATACTGCCATGTTCTACCATGTAAAAGATGTCTCACTTGCATAGGTACAACATCACACACCATCTCATCCTTATATCGCCCTATCTCAAATGGAACTAAGACTTGCTTTGACATTTTCACTTCACCACTATCATTCAACCACTGAAGTCTATATGGTCTAGGGTGCTTTGTAGTCTTCAATCCTAATTTTTTCACCATAGTACAACTTACCACATTTGTACAACTACCTCCATCAACAATTAAACTACAAATCTTACTATTCACCAAGCATCTTGTATGGAACAAGTTATCACGTTGCTGGTGATGCTCCTCCTCCTTGACTTGCACACTAAGAGAACGTCTAACCACCATTAATTCACTCTTGACTGGCATCTCGATATCACTACAGTCTTCTAATGATGGCATGACTTCATCTTCTTCCTCTCTATCGCTTTCAGATTGAACATCTCCAAGTCCAATCATTACCTGTCGATGGTCTTATGAATGTTGATTTGAAGTGCGACGAGTCGAGTATGAGGATTTATTACAAAAGCACCTCAACTTAGACTATAAAATTGACTCGTATGGTTGGTCGGACACTTAGTATGGAATCTCTTTAAGGACAAAGCCTGAACTACGGGATTATCTTCAAGAGCCCCAACCATAGAGATGAATTTTAGATTCATAAGGTTGTTTATCTAGCTTCATGTGATTACGACGAACAAATTCTGAGCGCAGAAAAGAGGAAAATGATTATGGTAGCAATCTTCAATTTATACATGTAATAACAGTTCATTTTGGGCCACAAAATAAAAAATAATACTACGAATTATTGATAGGTGAACTTTTTCAAGAATTTGTGCGTCACTAGGTACTGTTACTCTCATAGTAGCCCGAAAATTATTATACTAGAAAAAAAAAGTTTAAAAAAAGACACAAAAAACAATAAAAATCCAAGCGATGAATGGAAATTCCCTATCTGAACCCCTAATAACCCACCTATTAATGTTTCTGGACAGACCCAAATCAAAAAATTAAAAAAGGAAATAAAGGAAAGTAAGAGAGAAGTTAATCCTTCAAAAGCAATAATTAGGACTAGGGATGCGCAAATCGGACCACTCGATTCGGGACCGCCTCGACCAGACTAGGATCGGTGATCCGGTTCTCGAACCTACAGGATGGCGGTCCGGCTCGCAGTTCTTAAAATTGAAACCGGTACCCAGGCGGTCCGGTTTCTGATTTCAAGGGCATAAAATAGAATCGGATCGGACCAGTTGAATTTTTTTTAAAAAAAATTAAAAGTTAAACATTTAGAGTTCCCTTTCTTCGTTTCCGAAGATCTTCTTAAACCACGGGATGTTACTGTGTTACGTCTCGAACTATGCATTTTTGGGCCTCTCGTACACATCAGTTGGAGGGTTATGCTCGCTCTTGGGATTTTGCCCTCTGTCCTCATTGGCGCCGCCCTTTTCGTAACCTCTGTGTCGCCAAGATGGTTGGTAATGCAGAACCAAGTCGACGAAGCGAGGTCGATGCTGCTAAAAACAAATGAAATGAGAGTGAGGCGGAAGAGAGACGTGCAGAAATCCTCTTAGTTACTGGAGTTTGTAATAATGCAGAGAAGTATGAAGAAAATTGTGTGACGCGAGCTGCTGAGCCCTTCTTCCCTGCAGCGGATGCTCATCACGGGATTTGGCATCCAGTGTTTCCGGCAGATCATGAGAAGTTGGGTTTACTGGTTCCTTGGAACTGCCCGGAACTAGACCGTACTGCTGGTCTGGCTCGGTTTCGGTCCCTGAGGTGGCTGGTCCGGTTCTCGGCTTTAAAAAATTAAAATCGGGACAACAGGTCCGGTTCTCGATTCTTGAGAAAAATCGGATCGGATCGGGAACCAATCATCCCTAATCAAGATCCAAGATACTAAATCCTTGGGAAGAGGTAATTAAAATCCGTTTTTCTAAATGTCCTCAATGCTTTTTTGGAAACTAAGCAATTAAGATGCTAAACTCGCAATTTAGACATTGTTTGAACTAGTAACGTAATTCACAAAAGCTGCCTTTTCTTTCTCCTACGTGTCCCTATATAGACCACCGCAAGAAGACCCCACAGACGGCGAGAGTAGTTGCTGAAACTTGAAACAACCAGGCTTTTCCATTTCAAATTTCAGGAGACAGAGAGAGAGGGGGACTTGCAGAATGTGCGGAACAGAAAACAAGGCCCGGGCGACCGGACACCCCCGCCGTCTCCAGCAAGACCTGGCCGACAGCTTTGTCGCCGGACGCCGTCATCAACCTCGACGTGTAAGTCCTTTCGATCTTGAGCACGTCAATTTCGTCGTTGGTTGTCACGGTCATGCTCGGTTTGGTCGTTGTGGATCGCGCTCGGTTTTTCATTCGAACATTTGAGTTCGTCCGCATTGAGTCCGTGTTGCCTACGGTACTAGACCGCACGGAGTCGAACTTGGCTGACAAAGACGGGAAAAGCAGAACCTATGTAGATTCAGGGCTGTGATCCATTCTGGAAATTAAAGTTTGCATTTTTTTTTTAAAGAAATTTTAAATTTTTGTTCTTGCAACAGGGCGATCCGACAATGTACGAGGCATACTGGAGAGATGCGGGAGACAAGTGCTCCCTGGTGATCTCAGGGAGCGAACTGATGAGCTACATCAGCAACCCAAGGAGCACGTGGTGTTTCCACGGCCTTGTCAGGAACGCCGTGGCCAAGGATGGCCGCCACGTGGTGGTCAGCACCGGCTTCACGCAGCTCTTCCAGGTGGCTCTCTATGTTTTCTGCCCGCGGGGCCTGCCCAAGCCCATCAGCGTGGTGTGCGCCGCGCCCTAGTACTCGGTAATCCCCCCTCAACCAAACCCATCTATGCTACCCCCACACCTATGTGTCATGCCACGGGCTCCGGCTTTCCGGCTTCCCCTCCTCTTCCCCGCCATTGCCATGTACAGTAAAATCACTCGTGTGCGGTCGCAGCCGTGACATCAGAAAGATCAAGATTTTACCGCGCCACACGAGCCTTTTTTTTTCCGATCGATTTTAGCGCGAATTTGTCGAATCGTGATTAGTCGACGCATCACCGCCGTCCCTCTTTGGATTTATTTCCAAGTAGACACATTACTAAATTGACATTGAACACGATTTTCCTTTTTTATTCTTATTCTTCCTTATTGCCCTTCACTTTTCTCTATTTTTGAACTTCTTCCAATTCAATTTCATTCATTAATACAGTAACAAACCTTGCCATCTTGCCTTCTTCTCCGCAAAATCGGAGGCCACCTTATTGAAATCATGGAAAGGCAAGAAAGATGATGACCCGGTTCTTTTTTTCCACCATTTTTTTTTTTGCGGCTTTGGGGTTGGAGTTGGTTTGTTTTGTTTTTTGTTTTTTGTTTTTAAATCAACCGAACATGGGATGTGTCAACGAGCGACCGTGAGTGGTGGAATGCAGCGTTTCAGTTGCATTAGGCGTGTCAGCAATTCAGTTCAGTTCAGTTTTTCAAATAACTAAATTGAACCATTAGGATTTGTGTCTGAACCGAACCATTCCTCGCATGAACTGTTGATGAACTGAACCGAAAAATTCAGTTCGGTTCAGTTCAATTTGGTTTGGTTCAGTTATTTTTTCAATCAAGCTTGAGAATTTCAGGCTGCCTCCTCCTCTGTCTCCTTGACTTCAGCAGCTTCAGCTTCAGCTTCTCCTCCAATTCCTCCTCCCTCTCCACTCGCCGCCACCCCTCTCTCTCTCCAAGATCAAGCATTTCTTGCCCAACACCCCCCTCATCTACACCCTCCCCGACCTCCACCTCGCCACCAACAACTTCGTCTCCGGCCACCTCTCCTCCTCCTGGTGTTGCGCCCTCCGCGGCCAGGATGTCGTCGTTTTTCAGCGCCGCCTTAGGCAGCCCTCGACCTCCCCCGGCTCATCCGTCGCCTCTCCACCATCACCAAGCACCACAGCAGCTTGATCAAGCTTTTGGGGGCGTTAGTTTCCGAGAACTTCGTCTACTTGGTCTACGAGTTTGTCTCGTGCATGAATCTGTCTGATTGCTTGAGGAACAGGGTGAATCGGGCATTCACCGTCCTCTCATCCTGGGTGTCCCAGATGCAGATCGCCGCCAACCTCGCCCACGGCCTCGAATAAATCCACCACTGTGCGGGCTCCTCCACCGGCAGCTACGGCTCTAGGTTCATCCGAAACCACATTAAGAGCTCGAGCACCGTCGTGACGGAGCCATTGCTGAACGCGAGGACCTGCCATTTTGAGACCGCCGAACTATGTGGCGAGGCAGCCGAAGAGGAGGAGGAGGAGGATGGTGTCTCTGAGCTGAGCCAGGTCAGTGCCGTGATCTTCAAGCAATACTGGGAGTCCAAGGCGTGGGCCGAGGAGTTTTGCTTGGCTGTAGATTTCTCTGTCTCCATGGCACATCGGTGAGATGAAAAGGTGGAAATCTCTCAAAGATTTGCCGGACTTGCCATCAGTTCGTAACTGAATTGAATTGTATCTGAACCAAAAATATCCGAACTAAACTTTTTTTTTGGGGTTTTTTCTACTAGCTAAACCGAAAACTGTACTCAACTGAAAATGTGATAAGTTTTAGTCTAGTCCAGTTTTCGGTTCAGTTTATAATGCAGTTTTGACACCCCCTAAGTTGCATGGCTTGATCCCGGCTCGTGGGCCGATTTCGCCACCACACTCGTCACATGCGACCAATACACTAGTAAGCTCACATGCGGTCTTCTTGTCCAAATGCTGCTACTTTTTCTTTTCCTCTTTTTTCATGATTTTTCTTCTTTTTTTATTTTATTTTTCGGGACTGGCCAATCCCTTTATTGGTTGTATCTTGCAGCAGAAAAGGGAAAGATCCGTTGGTGGTAGAGAGAGAACTCAGGTAATAATTGGAAAGTGAGGAAAAAGCGGGAGAGTCAAAAGCAGTGATAGGTAGTACTATTACCGTAGTAGGGACATAACTTAAGTCAACATCAATTTCAACAACACCTTTATCGCAAACTAACTGGGGTCGGTGGTCGTGAACCTCAAAAATTTAAAAAGTAAAAGCAGGGCCAATCGAGAGAAAATAGATATATATATATATATATAAGGACTAGAAAGGACAATTAGTATCATAGAAATTCTGCCCCTCCACAAGACTAATAGTCTTTCTCTACTATGTTCTAAAACAAACCATACGCTAGTCTGTTTTCCACTCCATTAAATCTTGTTTTACTACTTTATTCCAAGTAAGTTTCGGCCGACCTCTTCCTTTCTCCATATTATGCTATTGATAGCAAACTTCTGTACTTACCGCAACTTCTAGGAGCCTTCAAAAAATATGTCAAAACCATCTCAATCTATGTTATCTCATCTTTTATGCCACCGGTTCTACTCCAACATTTCGTTGAATAACTTCATTCCTTATCTCATCCATTCTTGTATGACCACACATCCACCTTAACATCCTCATTGTCATGCCTCGATCCTCAAGCTCGCGGCATCCCTACCTTGACACCCTTAGGTCACGAAGGATAGCGTCCCAAGCTTTCTATCGACCTATAATCGAAATGCGCATGCAAAACGTGCCAACTCCCAAACAACAAGATCAGCATGGGATAAATCAACAGGAACATTAATTCAATCAATTCATCAAAAGACAGCTTTAATCAATATGCAAAGTTGATACTAATTAACCCTATAGAGATAACAACATACAACCTCATTTTTCGGAGCTCTAGGACCTTAAAAGAGATAATGATCGGTAGGCTTAACTCCATATCTACTCCAAAAGGTCACCCAAAAAAGTACGCCTCAGCGTCCACGAGACTCCGTCACTTGTGACTTGAACATGTTATCTCACGACGGGGTGAGAAATAAATCTCAGTGAAGTCAACGCCTAAGCTCGGCTAGGATGATAATTCACCCAAGATATCCTAACAAACAGACATGGCATGTCAATTAATACATATATACAACCACATGCAACTTACTCTCTAGGAAGCCACATATATTGCGATGCAGACAAGACATGATAGTCGAATAACCCAATCGAGGCAAGCATCACATGAATCAACAAACATGACGTCACACGTAGTCCATTTATTATGAGATAGGGCATGTCAGCCCGGCACACTAGTCAGTTGGTGTCTAGTACCCTGGTCGATTGGTACTCTTCTGGCAACACCAGACAAGGTCCTTTACTTCCGGCGACTGCATCCAGTAGTCAGTGTGATTCTGATCGCCACGGTACATGTCACGCCTCACGCCCTCGGTCAAGAGCGCGCGACTCCCTGCAAGTACAAACTCTTTCTCGAGGTCCTAGGATGCACATAAGTCGAGAGGGGAACCATATCGGTAGCAAGCGAAAGCGATAATAAACAATTCCTCCTTACAATGATAAAAATGGGACCTAGGTAACGAGAATACCAATAAATACATAAGTTTCCAAATATTCATAGAAGAGCATGGCAAACTAGACTTGCTGGTTAGTAGGGTTGACAGGATAAGTGCAAAAGAGGGCCATCATCATCTCCAAAAGAAGCGGCATCAAAGTCACCATCAAAACATTGGACCAGAAACAGGAACTCCTAAGTCAAGCTGCTGGAGTTGTCAGTATCCTCAATATTTTCAGATGGCTCGTACTACGAGAGTGTCTCAGAGCAAACCTCCACGGTGTCCTTGAGTGTCTCGTCGGCTGACGGCTCCACCTGGTCGTCTTCGGTGGCCTCAATCATGATGATCTCGTCGATGTCCTCCAAGGTTGGGGTCCTCTCAAGTACGTTCCTCGAGCCGGCTATTGATCCTTTGGCCTTCACTGAATCCCGAGCGAAATGACACCAGTTGGGGATTACCCCACGAGGTACCTTAGTGGGCTCAGTGGTCCCGTAGAAACATCCCCTACCTTCCTAAACCAGGTCTCATATCTATGAAGTTTCCAGTTGCTGCCACCCTCATCGACCAAAATCACAGTACATTTCCTAACGTACATAGTTCCCTGTCCGTCCGGGAACTCATCAAAATATACTGACATCTCTTTCGGGTCACAAAATCTGATTGGCCATATTATCACGGTCTAGGATCTGAAAATGGGGTCCCACAACGGGTGAGATTTACATTTCAGTAAGGTAGGTCCTAACTCTAGGTTAGGCTGACTGTACACTCAGGCAATTGCAATCAAGGATAAAGTGCACAATAATCACATGAGGCATTCAGCAATCATTAAATAACATGCGAATAAAATGAGTGTCAAGCATGTAATCGTGCCACCATACACATCATCAGAATTAAACACACATAACCAAGCTAGATTACACCTTCCACCTTCCATGCCTCCTCATTATCACGTCCGCATTTAGAACGCCTCAAGCTCGGTCCGCGTAAATACACCTCAAACCATCTCATTGACAAACCCGCGTAAACGCATCAGGTTTTCAAATTCACTTCAGGCCTGTGTCGACACATCTCAACTCCGTCTCGCGTTTCAACGCATCAGGACTATGGCCATCTCAACCCCGCGTCTCATATGCCTCAGGGTGCCATTCAAACCCTGCACCTCAACCCCTCAGGGCATTCATCCATACAACCCTATGTCTCATACGCCTCAGGGTGTCACTCATTTCTCAAACATGCCACATGTTCATTTCAATTCATAACACATAACCATTGTCAAGCAATGGTTAATTAAATTTGACATTCAAATTTAATTAACCATTGCTTGACAAGTATTCGAACTAATACACGAACAACACACTTATGGCATACGAGGCAATCAAATTTGACATTCAAATGTGACAATCAATTAATGGCACAATCATTGTCAAGCATTCAAGTCATCTATATCTTTTCAAGACGTATATTGGACAAGCACGTTATAATCTTCCAAGAATCAATCAAACTCGCACTCAATTCGCCTAATCGAGTCCAACATTCCTATCCAAGATTTATAAACTCCTTACCTCAAGCATAATTCAACAAAAATCTCTTCCAAAGCACTCCAAGGATTCGGTCCAAATAGCCCAAGGACGGTCAATAGCACAACCTAAGGAAATTCATCCAATTTGTCAATTTTTCTTGCTTAATTCATCACGTCACTAAACATACACCTCATGGACCTATCAATTAACATCCTCATACTTCTCAACGATGAATTTGGAGCTCCATTCAATTACCAACAGCCTCCCACAAATTCGGTATGCATAGAACTGAAATATGGCATTTTCAGTTCTGTATATACCCTAACTATTCAGCACTTAAACTAACTTAAATCCTTAATTTATTTACTAATCTACTTGCTAACATGTAGTTCTAAGGGTTGGGAAGCCTCACCGAAAATTTGAAGCCAAGGCGACACCGAAAAGTCCTTGAACGGCGCCAGTTCCTTTAGTTCCTCCAACGGTCAGTTTTTGTCATTCAAATACAAGACCCATTTGGGGTCAAAACTCCATCAAATGCCTCCAAACTTTTTACCACAACTCAGCCTATATGTCTTCTAGATGTCCACAAAGTTTAACCGAAAAATTTAAAGGATTCGGGGTTCTATGAAGCCTTAATCGTGGCTTACCTTCAGCTGCGACGGTTTCCGTCGACTTCCGGGAGACTGGCCGGCCGGAGGTCCTCAGGTGGTCAAATGGCTTGCTTCCACTTGGAGAATGTCGGCAAGAGGATGAGGAAGGGGTTGGTGGTCGGCTCGGGTCTAGGCGGTGGCTGGAGGTGGCGGTTAGAAGTGGCGAACGGCGGGGGTAGAACCGGTCGGCTGGAGTTCTCGGCTGGAAGGGAAGAAGAAGAAGAGTAGAATGGAGGGGTTTTCGGCCAAGAAGAGAGAGAGAGAGGTTTACACTTCAAAGGCTTGGTCAACTTGGTTGAATGGTAGGTTAAAAGTGTTCACATCTCCATCAAAGCTTAATCCTTTGACACTTGTCCATGTGTCAATCAATGCTTCATCCAATGGCTCTCATTCCTTTTGATTTTCGGCAGCTATAAAGGGGATTCAATGACCAAAATGCCCTTGTCCAATTATAAATGCAAGGTCAAGGCTTGAGGGGTAAAATGGTAATTTTACTCCCGACGTCCGGAACAAAGTTTTTCTAATTCCAATTTTTTTTTTTCGATAAGGCGACGGCCAATCCAATTATGATGTTGGAATTCTTGATTTTCTATTTTTTAATTTTGAGACTCGTTTCTGAATCATTTCTCTATCAGACGTGGTTCCAGCCTATCTCAAACTGATAGGCGGCTTTTGTAGACGTTACGCGTATCGACCTTGTGATTCACATCACAATTAGGGTCGTCAATTCATGGTGACTTTGGTTGTCATGTAATTGTGAGGGTCTATCACTAGTTCCAACGGTCTCGATCATCACTATTCGATTTAGGAAAATTTTGCAAATTATACATTGATTTAGCGGCATCACCCGCGCTCCAATCGTATAACGCTAGCAATGCATTCCTTAATCGTTCTTAGATCGGCCTTTTATGGCTCTAAATATCTCCTCAACAATTCTTATGGTCAAAGTGTCATTTTCTATTCGAATTCCCAAGGTCTACGTACCTTATCTCGCGTTAGCCTTTCCCTTTTGGTCAGTCAATTCGAGATTGATCAGATCCGAGCGAGATACGACTAAAATACATCGTTAGATACTTTCTCATTAATAAGTCTTGAAATGACAGGAAAAATCAGAATGTCACAACTCTTCCCCCCTTACAAAAATTTCGTTCTCGAAATTTGCATTAAACCCATTACTCAAACTAATGGGGGTATTGACGCCTAATGGTTTCATCGCTTTCCCACGTAGCGTCTTCGGTTTCATAGTGCTCCCAAATAACTTTGACCAATGGAATCGTTTTATTCCTCAGAATTTGCTCCTTTCGATCTTCGATCCTAACTGCCTTCTCCACATAGGATACTCTGTTATCCACTTCTATAACCTCGTAGTCCAGCACATGCGTCGGGTCCGATTCGTACTTCCGTAGCATGGACACATGGAATACGTTGTGCACTTGGGATAGATTAGGCGGTAAGGCCAGTCTGTTGGCTAAGGTCTCAATCCGCCCCAGAATCTCAAATGGACCTACATAGTTTGGGCTCAGTTTTCATTTCTTTCCAAATCGGGATAATCCTCTCATCGGTGACACCTTAAGGAAAACTTGATCGCCTACTTGAAACTCCAAAGGCTTACGTCGTCTATCCACATAACTCTTCTGACAACTCTGTGCCATCTTTAGTCTATCCTAAATTACCTTCACCGCTTCCATCGATTGCTCTACCAACTCTAGGCCTGTGATACTTCTTTCTCCAACCTCGTTCCAGCAAATCGGTGTTCTGCAAGCCCTTCCATAGAGTGCTTCAAACGATACCATTTGAATGCTTTGCCGATAGCCGTTATTATATGCAAACTCCACCAAATGCAGTTGATCCTCCCATCCACCTTTGAAGTCTATTACGCACTCTCGCAACATGTCCTCGAGCGTCTGAATCGTCCTCTCCGATTGTCCGTCCATTTGTGGATGGTATGCCATACTAAATTGCAGTCGAGTCCCCATGGCATCTTGAAGACTTTTCCAGAAGTTCGCTGTGAACTTGGGGTCTTTGTCTGATGTGATCATCACGAGTACTCCATGTAGTCTCACTATCTATCGCATATACAACTCGACATATCTGTCTATTGCGAAATCCTTTCATACAGGGATTAAGTATGCGGACTTAGTCAATTGGTCCACAACTACCCAAATAGAATCATGGCCTTAGAAGTTCCATCATAAAATCCATTGTTACGTGCTCCCATTTCCATTTAGGAATTTCTAGTGGCTGTAATAATCCACTAGGCTTACAGTGTTAGGCCTTCACCTGCTGGCATGTCAAGCACTTTGCCACATACTTCGTTACATCCACTTTCATCCCATTCCACCAATAATGTTGACGCAAGTTCTGATACATCTTCGTGCTTCCTGGGTGAATACTATAATTGCTCCTATGAGGCTCGAATAAAATCCTTTTCCTAAGTTCTTCATTTTTTGGCACGCATAGACGTCCTCGAAATTTCAAGATTACATCCTCTAACACTTGGAATTATGGTTTCCTTTTTGTCGCGTCTATCCCCAGGATTTTCTGAATTTCTAGGTCCGTATGTTGCAAGGCTTTTATCATTTCCTGGACCTCAGATTCTACTCTCAATGTGGCATCAAACTGGACAGTTGACAGATTTTCAATCTGAACTCAGAATCCCTCAAGTTCTCAAATGACGACCACCTTTTTACCAGTAGACAGGCAATACTCGATTTCTGACTGAGCACATCCGCAACTCTATTTGCCTTCCCAGGGTGATACAATATGTTGCAATCATAATCGTTAAACAGCTCCATCTATTGACGTTGCCTCATGTTCAGTTTCTTTTGAGAAAACAGATACTTCAGGCTTTGGTGGTCAGTGTAAATTTGAAACTTTTCGCCACACAAATAATGCCTCCAGATTTTTAGAGTAAAGATGATCACTACTAATTCCAAATCGTGAGTTGGATAGTTCATTTCGTGCGGTCTCAACTGTCGGGACGCGTAGGTCACTACTCTTCCTTGTTGCATTAGCGCACAGCCTATTCCCTTTAGCGAAACATCGCTATATATCTCACAGCCTCCAGGTCCTGATGGAATCATCAACACCGGTGCGGTTGTCAACTGATGCTTGAGCTCTTGGAAACTCCTTTCGTACTTATCTGTCCATTCGAACCTCGTTTCTTTCTTAATCAATCTTGTTAGTTGAATGGCTATAGACGAAAATTTCTCCACGAAACGTCTGTAATATCCCGCCAATCTAAGAAACTTCGGATTTCCATGACCGCAGTAGGTCTAGGCCAATTCGTTACAGCTTCAATCTTCGCAGGATCCACAGCAATCCCTTTCCCAGACACTACATGGCCAAGAAATGCCACTTTATTCAGCCAGAACTCGCATTTGCTAAACCTAGCGTAGAGCGAGTGTTCTCTCAGGGTCTGCAAAACAATACTCAGGTGCTCTTCGTGTTCCTCATTACTCCTTGAGTAAATCAGGATATCATCAATAAAGACTGACGAATCTATCCAAGAATTCCTTAAACACCCGATGCATCAAGTCTATAAATGCGGCTGGAGCATTGGTCAGTCCAAAAGGCATCACAGTGAATTCGTGTGACCATACCTTGTCCTAAAAGCAATCTTAGGTATGTCTTCCTTCTTGATTCTTAACTGGTGATATCCGGTTCTCAGGTCAATCTTCGAGAATACCGCAGCTCCTTACAACTGATCAAATAGGTCGTCAATTCTTAGCAACGGGTGCTTATTCTTCACTGTCACTTGGTTCAACTGTCTATAATCGATGTATAGACGCAAGGACCCATCCATTTTCCTTACAAATAAAATCGACGCTCCCCACGGTGAAGCACTCAGTCGAATAAATTCTTTATCCAACAATTCCTGTATCTGCACCTTTAGCTCCTTTAGTTCTGATAGGGACATCCTATAGGGTGCCTTCGAGATCGGCTTCATTCCGAGAGCTAACTCAATCACGAATTCTATCTTTCGCTCTAGTAGCAACCCTGACAACTTTTAGGGAAATATGTCAGGAAACTCACGCACTACCAGGATACTTTCTAGTTTGGGCTCCTCGGTAGTCGTGTCCATAACTGCGATTAAGTACGTATGACATCCTTCAGTCATCAACTTCGTCACTTCAAGGGACGAAACTAAAGGAATCGAGGTTCCTCCTCGACCTCCCACGAATTCGAAACTGGGGCGGCCTTCTAGATAGAAACGAATTATCCTACAACCACAATCCATTACTACCCCCTGCTTACCCAACTAGTCTATTTCTATGATCACATCGAAATCATACATGGGCAACATAGCTAAATCAATACTCTCCTTACTTCCACCAATTACAATTTTACAATCCGCACAACCCAACGAAACCAGCACATTATCTTTCAACGGGTGGCAACATGCAAAATCACACTCAACGGTTCTAACTTCATATCAACCAAATCATCAAACTGAGTAGATACAAACAAGTGTGTTGCACCGGGATCAAACAAAACATACGCAGCTTGATCACACAAATAAATCGTACCTGTGACCACGCTTGGCGTTTCTTCTACCTCCCTGTGGGCTACTGCATAGACTCTCCCCTAAGCTGGGTGTCGGTTCTGATCAATTTGGAGAGTGACAACTAACGGTCCAACCTGTTGTCGCTGCCCTTGAGGTCTAGTCGCTGGAGTTTGGTTCGGGCAAATCCTCATCTGGTGGCCCATCTGACCACACTTGAAGCATGCTCCCATTTTCGCTGGGCAAGGTCCATTACCATGCCTTCTGCCGTAGAGGCGACAGCTCCAGTTCATGGGGTTCGACGGCTTCACAATATTTTTCCTCACGAGAGGGATGAAGCGCCTATTACCAGCCACTGGTCTCTTACCAATCTGGCGATTGTCCCTAAATGAATTAAACCGCGATCCAGATGCGGCATTCCTCTCCTTCAGGTCCCTCTCAATCATTTGTCCCCATTCATAGATTTCCTTGTAGGTCCTCAAGTTCAAGGCTATCATCTGGCTGCGAAGCTCAGGTCTCAGTCCGTGAGGAAAATGTTTTCTTTATTTTCCCCAATCACAATCTCACAACCAGCATAACCCATTGAGACTAGTATACTATCCTTTAACGGTGTGACAAAATGCAGAATTATGCTCAATGGTTCCAATTCATACCCACTAATTCAGCAAACTATGCAGACATGAATGAATGCGTGGCACCTGGATCAAACAATGCATAAGCAGTTTGGTTGCATAAGTAGACCATACCTGTGACCACTCCTGGTGCTTCCTCCGCTTCTCTGCGGGCTACAGCATATACTCTGCCCTGTGCCAGCGGTCTGCTCTACTCGATCTGAGATGCGGCAGTCGACGGTCCCGCTTGCAGCCTCTGTCCTTGCGGTTGACTTGCTGGAACTTGGTTTGGGCACACCCTCATCTAATGGCCCAGTTGGCCACACTTGAAACATGATCCCGTCCTTACTAGGCATGGCCCATTTCCATGCCTCCTGCCACAAAGTCTATAGTTTCAGTTTGCGGGATTTGGCGGCTTCGCGATATTCTTTCGTACTGGAGGCACAAAACGTCTGTTGTTCGCCATTGGCCTTTTGCCCATCTGGCGATTGTCTCTGAAAGACATAAACCGTGATCCAGTTTCGGCGTTTCTTTCTCTCAAATCCCGTTCAATCATTTAGCCTCGCTCATATATCTCCTGGTAAGTCTTCAAGTTCAGAGCAATCATCTGGCTACGGAGTTCGGGTCTCAGACCATCCATAAACCTCCTTGCTTTTTCCAGAGGGTCCTCCACAGATCGAGGTGCATACCTTGAAAGCCTCGCGAACTTGGCCTCGTACTGATCTATTGTCAGTTGGTTTTAGCGTAGCTGTAGGAATTCCACCTGCTTCCTTTCTCTGGCCATCTCAGGAAAATACTTATCGTTAAGGGTCATCTTAAAAGCATTCCAGTTCATGGCCACTCCTTCAGGGAATACTCCGTCCTTGGTGGCAGCCCACCAATCATTTGCTGTACCCTTCAGTTGGTACACAACCAGCAATACCTTCTCCTCGTCCATACATTTCAGCACCCCAAAAGCCTTCTCCAGCTTCTCTATCCACCTGGGCGCTAGCTCGGGATCTCCAATCCCGTCAAACTGTGTCGATTTTAGTTTCATGAACTGCTCCACCAGTTGGCCCATCTGCCTGGCCACAACGATTTCCTCTTGAGGGTTTACTGTTTCATTACTCTAATGCGGCTCGCCCTGACTTCCACTTCCTCCAGTGTTGTTAATGTTGGCATTGACGGCTGCTAAGGCAGCTCCTACTGCCTTGGCTATGGCAGCATCCCGGTCCTAGGCCTGTCTATCTATAATGTCTCTGAGCCCTTCCATTGCCCTAAGCAGACCATCCACTCTTGGATCCTTCGCTACGGAGGGCCTCGAGCTAGAGGCTCCCCCTCTCAGTCTTTCAAATCTTCTGGATGGGTTACTCATCTTCGTCTCTTTCTACTGAACCTAGTCCACCACAAGTTCAACAATGAGTTAGCAACTTACTCAACCATCAAAATCCAAAGCTACTAACTAATCCTTAACAGAAACAACAACAATCCAACAGTACTTCATAAGTATTCCAACAAATAGACTATGGCCATTTGTCAGTTCCATCACTCCAGTGATTTACTACAACCAATCACTTCCATTCATCAAGTAAGCCAAAGTCCAACTGACCTTCAACTCTAAGCAGGGAACTTAGTCCTCATGCTTCACCACAACTTGTCAAGATCAAACTCCAGTCACAAGTACTAGGTCTTAGGCTATGTACCCCATGTTCTATCCTTACCAGTCTCCTAAGGTCTACCTATCCATCCTTGTCCCAACTTAATCCCCCTTATTACTCCAATCCTCAACCAACTTTGGATCGAGCTGACCTTGCTCTGACACCAAACAAGCGGGGATGTCACGTCCCAAACCCGTCAAGCACGTAAACATCCCTGCAAACAAATAACACATCTCTCGCGGTCCCAAGATCCACGGTCAAAAACCGAGAGATATGATAAATACATAGTGCATGCGAAAACGATACTCATATAAAATCTCGTACAATATATAAGTTAAGTGGGACCTGGATAGCATGATATTTGTCATACATTATAACGTGCTACTCATGTATATATACCGACTACTACAACTGCTAGGCAAAAGGGCGATAGGGTAGCATACAAAAAGAACCATCTGCTAAGCCAGCAGGAACTAGATCAGGTCGTCATCAAAAGATCATGCACCAACTCAGGTCCCCTAGGAAGAATTGTTGGAGTCCCCCGTGTTCTCAGCGTCCTCCGTCGGCTAGTACTCAAATAAGGTCTCAGACGGGACCTCGACGGAATCCTCCATGGTCACCTCTAGCGACGGCTCAGTAAGGTCTTCCTCGGACGCCTCCAAGACTATGACCTCCTCCTCCTCCTGCTTTGTGAACTCCAAGGTCAGGGTCTTCTCTAGCCAGTTCCTAGACCCTACTACTGACCCCTCTGGCTGCTCCTGCTCTACTGCAGTCTAGCATCAATCGGGTATGACTCCCTGAGGCACCTCATGGGGCTTCAGTGGCCCAATCTGTACATCCCCTTCCTTCCTAAACCACGCCTCAAATCTATGAGGCTTCCAATCTAGCTTACCCTCATCTACCCATACTACAGTGCACTTCATCACATACACGTTCCCCTGCCTATTTGGGAACTCATCAAAATATGCCGTCATCTCCTTAGGGTCCCCAAAACATATAGGCCACGTCTCTAAGGCCTAGGATCTGTAAAAATAAGGGTCCCCAAAAGGGGTGAGATACACATCTTAGTAAAAGAAACCTAATCCTAGGTCAGGTCGATAGTCCACTCAGGTAGTCGTATCTCTCAACAAATTCACACTCATAAATAGACAAGCATATCAGACACAATTCAATTGAACAACAAGATATAAACGACAGACGTACGATGAAGACCTCATACCACACTCAGATGCACATGCACTCTCAGCCTACCACCTCTCACATCCACCAATCACCGCCAGCCTCAATCTCTAGCCCGCGATCATGTCGCCTCAGGCTTGGTCTGCGTAAACGCATCAGACCGTCATCGATGACCCGTATAAACGCATCAGGTCCCAATGAATCTCCAGGCAAATCTCATTATCTCATGCTCCATCCCGCGAATAGTTCGCATCAAGACCGTGGCTATCTCAACCCCACGACTTCGTCGCATCTGGGGGCCACACAACAATAGCTTCACCCTTCGATCTTGTCGCATTAGGGTATCAACTCCCACCCCAAGTCTCATACGCCACAGGGCCTCGCCATGTCATGCTCATGCCATGTTATTTCAATTCAATTCACATACAACGATAAGTGCCACTCATACATAGTGTGAACTCTCATGGCATGCAAAGCAAGTCACATAATACTCAGACATGGCAAACGACTCATGCATAGATCAAGTCCCACACAAACATCCCTTAAAACTTAAGATATAATGAATACTATCCCCTTAGAAAGTTTCTCATGAATCGGTTCAATCAAATCTCGACTCACCCAATTGAATCCAATCCCCATAGCCTAAGTTTAGAAATCCCTTACCTTTGAGCTTGACAACACAAATTACTCCTTATTACCTCAAGGTCTCAACCAAATCAATCCAAGGCCAATTCACCTTGCAACCTAGAATTTCAACCAATTCCGTCAATTTTCGTACTCAATTCCTCAATCCATCAATCCCAATCACCCATAACTCAACCCTCATCATCTCATCACATCTCAAACATCAATTTGCAGCCCAAAATAACCATCCACAGCCTTCAGCATATTCGGTTTAGCCCGGCACCGAACCGCTCCTATTCGGTTCTGTGCAAGCTGGGGCCAACCGGTCCTAAATCTACTCCAATTCTAATATTTAAATGCTACCCTACTCCTTAACATGTCTACCTAAGGGTTGGGAGGCTCATCGTGGGTTTCGAGTTGGCTGGTCACCGGAAACTCGTCCGAAGTCGCCGGATTGCCCAAGGTTAGTTCGCCAGCAAATTCTGGGTAAAATTCACAAGGCCGGTTCATGGTCAAAACCTTATCAAATTAAGCCTCAATTTTTACCACATAATCCTACACATCTCTACTAGATCTCCACAAAATTTGAGCCAAAGATTCAAAGATTTCGACCAGTAAAAGGGCTAAGAATAAGACCTACCTCAAGTTGAGTCCTAATCTGTCGGCTCTCGGGAGAATCTCTGCTCGGGACTCCTCGGTGCTCTAAATGCCGTGATTCTTGTTCAAGTATATCGGCAAGACATAAATCTACTCTGGGGTAGTCGGCCGGTGGTTGGATGGTGGCCAAAAAGGGCGGTCGTGACCGGCAAATGGTGGGCTCAGAAGCTGTCCGGCGATGAGCAGAAGAAGGAGGAAGAAGAAGAGGGTTTTAGTGGTTGAAGGGGGGTGGTTTGGCCGAATGAGGGAGATAAGAGAAAGAGAGAATGCTATATTCAAATGCTTGGTCAATTGGGTTTGAATGATAGGTGGAATAGTTGGACATGACTACCCTTGCCCATCTTGTGACACTTGGCATTTGTCCTTTCCAATGAGATCTAATAGCTCTCTTTTAGTCTCTCTTTTTTTCAGCAGCTAGGGGGAAATTAAAAGACTAATTAGCCCTTCTTCAATTGCAAAGGCAAAGTTCTAAGCTTGAGGGGCAAAATGGTCATTTTACCCCCGATATTCAGAACGGCGTTTTTCTGGTTCCAGAACTTTTCAATAGGGCGACGAACAATCCAAATAAAGTTGAAATCCTTGATTTTCCATTTCAAACTTTTAAGGACTCGTTTCTGATAGTTTTCTCTATCAGGCGTGATTCCAGCCTATCCCGAACTAATGGACGGCTTTTGCAGACATTACACTTATTGACCCCATGATTCATATCACGTTTAGGGCTAGTCAATTCATGACAGCTTTGGTTGTCATGTAATTGTGAGGGTTTATCACTAGTCCCTATGGTCTCGATCGTCACTGTCCGATTTAGGATAATTTTGCAAATCATACGTTGGTTAAGCGGCATCACCCGCGCTCCAATCGTACAACACTCGCAAGGAAATCCTTAATCATTCTTAGATTGGCCTCTTGGTGGTTCTAAATATCCCCTCGATAATCCTTACGGTCAAAGCGTCATTTCCTATCCGAGTCGCCTAGGTCCACGTACCTCGTCTCGCGTCAGGCTTTCCCCTTCGGTCAGTATACTCAAATTGATCAAATTTGAGCGGAATACAACTAAAACACATTGCTTGATAGATATAAACTTCTCATTACAGAGTATGAAATTGACTGAAAATCAGAATGTCACATTTCCTTTCTTGCCAAAACGAGATGTCCCTCTCATAAGTGGCACCTTTAGAAAAACATGATCTTCAACATGAAATTCTAAAGGTCTGCGCCTCCTATCGGCATAGCTTTTTTGGCGACTCTGAGCTGTCTTTAGTTTGTCTCTAATCACTTTAACAGCCTCCATCGACTGCTCCACTAACTCAGGGCCTGTGATCTTTCTTTCGCCAACCTCATCCCAACGAACTGGCGTCCCATAGGCTCTGCCATACAGTGCCTCGAAAGGCGCCATCTTAATGCTTTGTTGATAACTGTTGTTGTAGGCAAACTCCACCAAATGTAGCTGTTCCTCCCAACTGCCTTTGAAATCCAGAACACATGCCCAACATGTCCTCCAAAGTCTGAATAGTCCTTTCAAACTGGCCATCTGTCTGCGGGTGATAGGTTGTACTGAACTGCAATTTTGTTCCTAATGCAATCTGCAGACTTTTCTAAAATGTGGCAGTAAACTTGGGATCACGATCTGATGTGATCGTCATTGGCACTCCATGCAGTTTCACAATGTGCCTCACATACAAATCTGCATATCTGTCCAAAGCAAAGTCCTTTGTTACTGGGATGAAATGCGCTGACTTCGTCAACCTGTCAACTACAACCTAGATTAAATCATGTCCTCTTTGGCTCCTTGGCAATCCCATCACAAAGTCCATCGTGATATGCTCTCATTTCCACTCTGGGATTTCCAATGGCTGCAGCAAACCTCTAGGCTTACAATGATGTGCTTTGACTTGTTGACAGGTCAAACACTTCGCCACATGCTTGGCTATCCGCTTTCATGCCGTTCCACCAGTAGTGCTGCTTCAGATTCTAATACATCTTTGTACTTCCAGGATGGATACTACAACTGCTACGATGTGCTTCCGATAGAATCTCCTCCCTTAAACCTTCATCAGCACACACAACCAAATGTCCTCTGAACTTTAGTATCCCATCTTCGGTTACTAAGAAGTCAACTCTTCGCTTAGCTAAGTACTCTTGAAATATCTTTTGAATGGCAGAGTCCGTCGACTACAGGTTTTAATCTCGCCTGCACTTCTGGCTCAATCCTTGGCATAGCCATAAGACTCGACAAACGGCTTACTTTCCACTTGAAGCCGGAGTCTCTCACTTATTCTAACAAATGTCATTCATGGACTTGTAATTGAGCAATCATTGATTTTCTACTCAGGGCATCTGCAACCTTATTTGCCTTACTCGGATGATACAGAATCCCGCAGTTATAATCTTTAAGCAACTTCATCCATCGTCGTAGCCCCATGTTCAGCTCCTTCTGCGAGAATAGATTCTTCAGACTCTAGTGATTAGTGTACACCTGAAAAATTTCTCCAATTAGGTAATGCCTCTAGATTTTCAAGGCAAACACGACAGCAGCTAATTCTAGGTCATGCGTCGGATAATTCAACTCATGCGGCCTCAACTGACGAGAAGCATACGCTACTACACTTCCATGCTGCATCAAGACACAACCAAGTCCTCTAAACGAAGCATCGCTATAGATCTCAAATCCTCCAAGACCCGACGGAAATGTCAAAATAGGAGCAGTAGTCAGCCTATGCTTAAGCTCTTGAAAACTATGCTCACACTTGTCTGTCCATTCAAACTTTGTGTCCTTCTTCAGCAACTTGGTCAAAGGCGAGGCTATGGCTGAGAATTTCTCCATGAATCATCTATAATAGTTCGCCAATCCTAAGAAGCTTCTGATCTCGGTCACTGTCGTCAATCTCGGCCAATTCATAACGGCTTCAATCTTAGACGGATCCACGGCAATACCTTCACCAGACACCACATGTCCTAGGAATGCTACACGAGCTAGCCAAAACTCATACTTGCTGAACTTTGCATGCAACTGATGTATTCTAAGAGTTTCTAACACAATCCTCAAGTGTTGTTCGTGATACTTTGGACTTTTCGAGTACACCAATATGTCGTCTATGAATACTATTACAAAGCGATCCAAAAACTCCTTAAATACTCTATTCATCATGTCCACAAAAGCGGCAGGAGCATTTGTTAGACCAAACGGCATCACAGTGAACTCATAATGTCCATAACACGTCATGAATGCTGTTTTTGGTATATCATCTTTCCCAATCCTCAACTAATGATAACTCATCCGTAGATCAATCTTGGAAAAAATCGATGCTCCTTGCCATTTATCAAAAAGATCGTCAATCGTCGGCAGTGGGTATTTATTCTTGATCGTTACCTGATTTAGCTGCCTATAGTCGATGCACAACCGTAACGATCCATCCTTTTTCCTCACAAACAATACAGGCGCTCTCCAAGGTGATGCATTAGGGCAAATAAACCCTTTATCCAACAACTCCTGCATCTGAACCTTGAGTGCTTTCAATTCTGACAACACCATCCTATACAGCGCCTTAAAGATCGGCTCTATCCTAGGAGCTAACTCTATCACAAACTCAATATCCCTTTCTGAGGTCAAACCAGGCAACTCTTGAGGAAAAACATCTAGAAACTCACGTACAACTGTAATATCCTCCAACTTAAATTCCTTAACAGACGTGTCAACTACAATAGCCAAACAACCTTGGCATCTTTTTTCCAACAGACGGGTTGCCTCCAACGACGAGATCACTACAGTCGAGGTTCCTCCTCGATTACCCACAAACTCGTTTAACGATAGCAATCCATTGTGGCCCTTTACTTTGTTAGCTAATCCATTCCCATGATCAGATCCAAATTGTTACGCCCCGAACCCGTCGGGCTCGCAAACATCCCTACAAGCAATCAACACATCTCTCGCGGTCCCAAGATCCCCGAACAAGTCGAGAGATAATATATAAACATAAGCATGTCAAAGCGATACTTAAATAATCCCCGTACAAAATATAAATTAAGTGGGACCTGGATAGCATAATCATTGTCATACATCATAATATACGGTTCGTACCGACTACTACAAACCGCTAGGAAAGGGGCGACGGGGTAAGCACATCAAAATGTCCATCATCGACATCCAAAACAGCCATGGTCGAGGTCGCCATCAAAACTTGGGTCAATGAAATAAGACTCCTAAGATGAACTACTAGAATCCTCCGTGTCCGCGGCATCCTCCGTCAGCTCGTAGTCGGAGAAGGTCTCGGATGGAACCTCGATCGAATCCTCCATGGTCGCTTCATGTGACGGCTCCGCCAGGTCCTTCTCGGTCGCCTCCAAGACTATGACCTCGTCCTCCTCGACAGTAAAGTCCAGCGTCGGGGTCTTCTCTGGCCTCTTCCTAGAGCTAACTACAGACCCCTCTGGCAACTCCTGCTCTCCAACAGTCTGGTACCAAGCAGGGATAACTCCTTGGGGTATCTCGTGAGGCTTTAGTGGCCCGATCTGCTCGTCCCCAGCTCTTTTAAACCATGCCTCGAACCTATGAGGCTTCCAATCAGGGTTACACTCGTCGACCCATACAACTGCACACTTTCTCACATAAACGTTCCCCTGACTATCCGAGAACTCATCAAAATAAGCTGTCATTTCCTTGGGATCCCCAAAATGAATCGGCCACATAGCTAAGGTCTAGGATCTATAAAAATAAGGGTTCCCCAAAAGGGGTGAGATACACATTTCAGTAAAAGAATCCTAACCGTAGGTTAGGTCGACCGTCCGCTTAGGTAGTCGTCTATCCTCAATAATTCCACTCACAGACATATCAAGCATAAATCAATAAAACGACAACATACAGATGACAGACATGCAACTATGACAACATGTCACACTCAGATGATAATGCACACCTCATCCGCCATCTCACCATAACCACCTCTTCTTGCGTGCCTCAATCTCCAGCTTGCGATCTCGCCGCATCAGGCTCGGTTCACGTAAACGCTTCAAACCGTCATCGGCAACCCGCGTAAATGCATCAGGTTCTGATGAATCTCCAGGCCAATATCATCATCTCATATCTCCATCCCGCAAATAATTCGGACCGTGGCCATCTCAACCCGTGATTTCATCGCATCAGGGCGCCACACAACATCAACTCCACCCTGCGATCTCGTCGCATCAGGGTATCCGCCTCCCACCCCACATCTCATACACCTCAAGGCCTCGCCATGTTATGCTCATGCCATGTTTTTAATTCAATTTCACAAATCAAACAACAGCTGCAACTCATGCACAGTTCAAATATTCATGGCATGCAAGGCAATCAAATGACACACGTACATGGCCAATAATTCAAGCATAAACAATAACATACATAATCCTCCTATAGCCACTTAGGGCATACCAAGAACTATCCCTTTGGAAAATCTTCATAAATCGATCAAACTAAACCTCTACTCACCCAATTGAGTCAAATCTCCCTATCCTAAGTTTAGAATTCTCTTACCTTGCGTTTGATTACACAAACTTCTTCTTGAATTCCCCCACAATTTTCGGCTCCAAGGGTCGAAGGCTTAATTCACCACGCAACCTAGGAATTTCAACTGATTTATCAATTTTCCAAGTCCAATTCAACCATTCATGAATCACAATCCTCCATAGGACAATCTCCATCATCTTGACATGTCTTAATCATCAATTTGAGACTTAAAATCACTAGCCATCAGCCCTCCAAGGCTCGACCATGCACAGAACCAAATCGGTTCTTGTCGGTTCTGTGCATGCCGTGAGTTACCAGTCCTAATTCAATCCTAAATCCATCATTTAATCCTCATCCTACCTCTTAACATGTCTATCTAAGGGTTTGTGAGGCTCACTGAAGGTTTGAAGTCGATTGGTCGCCGGAATTCCGTTGAACGTCGCCGGTTCTTCACAAGTCAGAATTCGGCAGTTTCTGTGCAAGGTTTACAAGACCGGTTCATGGTCAAAAACTTCATCAAATTGAACCCCAATTTTTATCACAAATTCATACACATGTCTAAAAGATCTCCACCAAATTTGACCTCAAAACTCCAACATTTCGGCCTTCAAAAGGGTTAGAAACCGGACCTACCTCAGGTTGAGCTTGATTTTGTCGGCTCTCGGGAAAATCCTTGGTTGGGACTCCTCGGTGCTCCAAATGGCTTGATTCTTATTCAAGGAGGTCGGCAAGACGTAGGGCTTCGTTGGTGTGGTCGGGCGGTGGTCAGATGGTGGCCGAAAAAGATCATCAGAACGGCCGAACAGGAGGTTCAGTGGCGGTTGTCAGCAAGCAGATGGAAGGACGAGGAAGAAGAGGATTTTCGGTGGTTTCTTGGATGTGACTAGCCAAATGAGTGAGGAGAGAGAGTGAGAAGACTATGTTCAAAGCCTTGGTCAATGGTTGAATGGTAGGTTTGAAAAAGTTGGACATAACTTCTCTTTAAGGCATCCATTGACACTTGTCCCTCAAGTCATTTGAGGTGATTCAATGGCCTTCTTTCATCTTCTTTTTCGGCAGCAATAAGGTGGGTTTAATGACCATAATTCCCTTCTTCAATTGCTTGGGCAAGGTTCTAAGCTTAAGGGGCAAAAGGGTAATTTTACCCCCGACGTTCAGAACGTCGTTTTTCTCGTTCTAGAATTTTTCGATAGGGCAACGGCCAATCCGAATAACGTTGGAATTCTTGATTTTCCATTTCAAACTTTTCAAGACTCGTTTCTAATGATTTCTTCTTTCAGACGTGGTTCCAGCCTATCCCGAACCGACGGGCGACTTTTGCAGACATTACGCGTATTGACCCTGTGATTCATATCACGTTTAGGGCTCGTCAATTCATGGTAGCTTTGGTTATCATGTAATTTTGAGGGTTTATCACTAGTCCCTATGGTCTCGATCGTCACGGTTCGATTTAGGAAAATTTTACGAATCATACGTTGGTTAAGCGGCATCACCCGCGCTCCAATCGTATGACACTCGCAAGGCGTTCCTTACTCGTTCTTGGATCGGCTTTTTTGTGGTTCTAAATATCTCCTCGATAATCCTTATGGTCAAAGCATCATTTCTTATCCGAATTCCCTAGGTTCACGTACCATGTCTCGCGTTAGCCTTTCCCTTTTGGTCAGTCTACTCGAATTGATCAAATTCGAGCGAGATATTACTGAAATACATCTCTAGATTCATTTCTCATTAATGTGTCTGAAATTGATTGGAAATCATAATGTCACAACTCTTCACCCTTACAAAAATTTCTTCCTCGAAATTTACATTACACTTAATTGCTCAAATAAATGGGGGTGCTGTCGCCTCATTGTCTCTTCGTTCTCCCATGTGGCACCTTTAGTTCCATGGTACTCCCTTACTACCTTGACTAGTGGAATCTTCTTATTCCTGAGGATTTGCTCCTTTCGGTCTTCGATCCTTATTGGCTTCTTCACATAAGACACTCTATCGTCCACTTCTATGGCTTCATAATCCAAAACATGTGTCGGATCTGATTCATACTTTCGCAACATCGACACGTGGAATACATTATACACCTAGAATAGATTTGGCGGCAGGGCAAGCCTATAGGCTAAAGTTTCAATCCGCTCCAGTATCTCAAATGGGCCTACATATCTTGGGCTCAGTTTTCCTTTCTTTCCAAATCGTGATAATCCTCTCATTTGTGACACCTTGAGGAAGATGTGATCGCCCACTTGAAATTCCAAGGGCTTGCTCCGCTTATCTGTGTAGCTCTTCAAACAACTATGTACCGTCCTCAGTCTATCCCGAATTATCTACACTGCTTCCACTGATTGCTCTATTAATTCTGGGCCTGTGATACTCCTTGCTCCAACCTCATCCCAGCAAATTGGGGTTCTGCAGGCTCGTCCATAAAGTGTCTCGAATGGTGCCATCTGGATACTCTGCTGGTAACTGTTGTTATACGCGAAATCTACCAAATGTAACTGCTCTTCCCATCCACCTTTGAAATCTATGACACATGCTCGCAGCATATCCTCAAGCGTCTGTATCGTCCTTTTCGACTGTCCGTCCGTCTGTGGATGGTAGGCTGTACTAAACTGCAATCGAGTTCCCATGGCTTCTTACAGACTTTTCCAAAAATTTGCCGTGAATTTAGGATCTCGATTGGACGTAATCGTCACTGGTACTCCATGCAAACTCACTACCTGCCTCATGTACAGTTCTACATACTTATCCATAGCGAAATCCTTTCGCACAGGAATGAAGTAGGTGGACTTGGTCAGTTTGTCCACGACTACCCATATAGAGTCGTGACTTCGCTGGCTTCTTGGGAGTCCCATCACAAAATCCATGGTTATGTACTTCCACTTCCACTCCGGAATCTCCGTTGGCTGTAACAGTTCTCCAGGATTACAGTGATGTGCTTTCACTTGCTGGCATGTCAAACACTTAGCCACATACCTTGCTACGTCCACCTTCATCCCGTTCCACCAATAGTGTTGTTGCAGGTTCTGGTACTTTTTTGTGCTTCAAGGGTGAATGCTATAATTGCTCCTATGAGCCTCTGACAAGATCCTTTCCCTGAGTCCTTCATCTTTTGGCACGCACAATCGCCCTCAAAACTTTAGGATTCCGTCCTTAGACACCTGAAATTCTGGTTTTCTCTTCGTCACATCCATCTCGAAGATCTTCTGAATCTCTGGGTCTATAAACTGTAATGCCTTTATTCATTCTTGGATTTCAGGTTCTACCCTCAATGTAGCTATCAAATTGGACAACTGATCAGCTTCTAATTTGAACTCGAAGTCTCTCAAATCTTCTATCATCGACCAACCTTTCACCAGCAGACATGCGATGCTTGACTTCCGACTCAGTACATCTGCTACTCTGTTTGCTTTCCTTGAGTGATATAGGATATCACAATCATAATCCTTCAGTAGCTCCATCCACCTATGCTGCCTCATATTCAGCTCTTTTTGGAAAAACAGATACTTTAAGCTTTGGTGGTCGGTATAGATCTGAAACTTCTCGCCACATAGGTAATGTCTCCAGATTTTCAAAGCGAATATAATCGCCACTTATTCCAGGTCATGAGTTGGGTAGTTCATCTCATGTGGCCTCAACTGTCTGGACGCGTAAGCTACTACTCTCCCATGCTGCATCAGCACATGGCCCAGTCCTCTCAGCAAAGCGTCGCTGTATATCTCATAACCTCCTGGTCCCGATGGAATGGTCAACATTGGTGTGGTCGTCAATCTATGCTTAAGCTCTTCGAAACTCTTCTCACATTTGTCAGTCCATTCAAACGCCGTCTCCTTCTTCATCAACCGCGTCAATGGGATGGCCATTGATGAGAATTTCTCCACAAAACGTCTATAGTATCCTGCCAGTCCCAAGAAACTTCTAACCTCCGTGACCATAGTAGGCCTCGGCCAATTGGTTACCGCTTCGATCTTTGCAGGATCCACTGCAATCCCTTCACCAGACACCACATGACCCAAAAATGCTACCCTATTTAGCTAAAATTCGCATTTACTCAATTTCGCGTATAGCGAATGCTCCCTCAAGGTCTGCAGTACAATTCTGAAATGCTCCTCATGTTCTGCTTCGTTCTTCGAGTAAATCAAGATGTCGTCAATGAAGACTATGATGAATCTGTCCATAAACTCCTTAAATACTCGATGCATCAGGTCCATAAAAGCAGCTGGAGCGTTAGTCAATCCAAATGGCATCACCGTAAACTCATAATGACCATACCTCGTCCTGAAAGCAGTCTTAGGCATGTCTTCCTTCTTAATCCTCAGCTGGTGACATCCAATCCTCAAGTCAATCTTCGAAAATACTGCCACTCCTAGCAACTGATCAAACAAATCGTCAATCCTCGGCAGTGGGTACTTGTTTTTCACTGTCACTTGGTCCAGCTACCGATAGTCGATGCATAAACGCAAAGATCCATCCTTCTTCATTACAAACAGCACTGGCGCTCCCCACGGTGAAGCATTTGGTCGGATAAATCCCTTATCCAACAGCTCTTGCATCTGCACCTTTAACTCCTTTAATTCTGACAGGGGTGCTTTCGAGATCGGTTCCGTTCTAGGGGCTAACTTGATTACAAATTCTGCCTCCCGTTCCGGTGGTAACCCTAGCAACTCTTGGGGAAACACATCAGGAAATTCACGTATTATCGGGATATTCTCTAACTTTGGCTCTTCGGTAGTCATGTCCATTACTGTCACTAAGTATGCCTGACACCCTTCGGTCATCAACTTAGTTACTTCCAAAGATGAGACTAAGGGAATTGAGATTCCTCCTCGACTTCCCACCAATTCAAAGCTAGGGCGTCCTCTCGGATAAAATCGAATTATTTTACTACCACAGTCCACTACTGCCCCCTACTTACCTAACCAATCCATTCCTATTATTACATCAAAATCAAACATGGGTAATACAGCTAGGCAATACTCTCTTTACTACCTCCAATCACAATCTCACAACCAGCACAGCCCAATGAAACTATTATGTTATCCTTTAACGGTGTGGCAACATGCAGACTTATGTTCAACGGTTTCAAGTTCATGCCACCAAATCAACAAATTGTGCAGACACAAACGAATGCGTGGCACCAAGGTCAAACAATGCATATGCAGCTTGGTTGCGCAAGTAGACCGTACTTGTGACCACTCCTAGTGCTTCCTCCGCCTCTCTGCCGGCTACTGCATACACTCTGCCCTGTGCTGGTGGTTGGTTCTGCTCAATATGAGGCGTGGCAGTCGACGGTCCAGCTTGCAGCCTTTATCCTTGCGGTCGACTCGCCAGAGCTTATTTTGGACACACCCTCATCTGATGGCCCAGTTGACCGCACTTGAAATAAGCTCCCGTCCTTACTTGGCATGACCCATTTCCATGCCTCCTGCCACAAAGGCGGCAGTTCCAGTTCGCAAGATTTGGCGGCTTCTCGATATTCTTCCGCGCTGGAGGCACAAAACGCCTATTGTTCGCCATCGGCCTCTTGCCCATCTGGCGATTATCTCTGAATGATGGGAACCGCGATCCAGTTGCGACGTTTCTTTCTTTCAAGTCCCGCTCTATCATCTAGACTCGCTCATAGATCTCCTTGTAAGTCCTCAAATTCATAGCGATCATCTGACTACGGAGCTCGGGCCGCAGACCACCTCTAAACCTTCCTGCTTTCTCCAGAGGGTCCCCCACAGATCGAGGTGCATACCTCGAAAGCCTCGCAAATTCGACCTCATACTGATCTTTTGTTAGCTGGTTCTGGCGTAACTGCAGGAACTCCACCTATTTCCTTTCCCTGGCCGTCTCAAAAAAGTACTTGTCGTTGAACGCCATCTTGAAAACATTCCAGTTCATGGTCGTTCCTTCAGGGAAGTCACCATCCTCGGTGGCAACCCACTAGTCATTCGCTGTATCCTCCAGTTGTTACAAAGCTAACTATACCTTCTCTTCATCCGTACACCTCAGTACTCCTAAAGCTTTCTCTAGCTTCTCAATCCATCTGGACGCTAGCTCAGGATCTCCAATCCCGTCAAATTGTGTCCGTTTCAGCTTCATAAACTACTCGACTAGCTAGCCCATGTGTCTGGCCACGACGATTTCTTCTTGGGATGTTTACAGCTTCATTACTCTGGTTCGGTTCACCCTGACTTCCATTACCGCCATTGTTACCATTGTTGGCATTGACGGCTGCTACGGTAGCTCCTACTGCCTGGGCGATAGCAGCGTCCCGATCCTGGGCCTACCTATCAATCATGTCGCTGATTCTTTCCAATGCTCTTAGCAAACCATCCATCCTTGGATCTTTAGCGGTAAGCAGCCTTGAGCTAGAGGCTCCACCTATTGGTCTCCCAGCCCTTCTATATGGGTTACTCATCTTTATCTCTTTCTACTGAACTTGATCCGCCACAAGTTCAGCAAGAAGTTAGTAACTCATTCAACCATCCAAATTCAAAGCTACTAACTAATCATGAACAGAAACAGTTCCAAAACAACAATCTTCCATACCACAAACTCCGGAAATATTTCAATAAATAGCCCATGGCAATTTCTCAGTTCCATTCACTTCAGTGGTTCACTAAGCCAATCACTTTCATTCCTCAAACAAACCAAGGTCCAGAAATGACCTTCAATCCTAAGCAGGGAACTTGACCCTTATACATTTCCACGACCATGTCATCGTCAAACACCAATCTTAAGCACCACGTCACATACTATATACCCTATGCCTTATCTTAATCAGCCTCCTAAGGTCTCGCTATCCGTCCTTATCCCACTTAATCCTCCTTTTTACTCTAGTCCTCAACCAACTTTGGATCGAGCTGACCTTACTCTCATACCAAGCAAAGCAGGGATATCACGTCTCGAACTCGTCGGGCTCCCAAACATTCTTGCAAGCAACCAACACATCTCTCACGGTCCCAAGATCCCCGAACAAGTCGAGAGATAATATATAAACATAAGCATGCGGAAGCGATACTTAAATAATCCCCGTACAAAATATAAGCTAAGTGAGACCTGGATAGCATAATCATTATCATACATCATAATATACGGTTTGTACCGACAGCTAGAAACCGCTAGGAAAGGGGCAACGGGGTAAGCACATCACAATGTCCATCATCGACATCTAAAATAGCCATGATCGGGGTCGCCATCAAAACTCAGGCCAACGAATTAAGACTCCTAAGACGAACTGCTGGAATCCTCGGTGTCCTCAGCATCCTCCGTCGGCTCGTACTCGAAGAAGGTCTCGGATGGAACCTCGAACGAATCCTCCATGGTCGCTTCATGTGACGGCTCCGCTAGGTACTCCTCGGTCGCCTCCAAAACTATGACCTCGTCCTCCTCGACAGTAAAGTCCAGCGTCGGAGTCTTATCCGGCCCGTTCCTAGAGCCAACTACAGACCCCTCTGGTAACTCCTACTCCCCAGCAGTCTGGCATCAAGTAGGGATAACTCCTTGGGGTATCTCGTGAGGCTTTAGTGGCCCGATCTGCTCGTCCCCAGCTCTCTTAAACCATGGCTCGAACCTATGAGACTTCCAATCAGGGCTACCCTCGTCGACCCATACAACTATACACTTTCTCACATAAACGTTCCCCTGACTATCCGGGAATTCATCAAAATACGTCGTCATTTCCTTAGGATCCCCAAAATGAATAGGCTACATAGCTAAGGCCTAGGATCTGTAAAAATAAGGGTTCCCCAAAAGGGGTGAGATACACATCTCAGTAAAAGAATCCTAACCCTAGGTTAGGTCGACCGTTCGCTCAGGTAGTCGTCTATCCCCAATAATTCCACTCACAGGCATATCAAGCATAAATCAATAAAATGACAACATACAGATGACAGGTATGCAACTATGACAACATGTCACACTCAGATGATAATGCACACCTCATCCGTCATCTCACCACAACCACCTCTTTCTGCCTGCCTCAATCTCCAGCCCGCGATCTCGTTGCATTAGGCTCGGTCCACGTAAACGCATCAGACCGTCATCGGCAACCCGCGTAAGCGCATCAGGTTCTGATGAATCTCCAGGCCAATATCATCATATCATATCTCCATCCCGCAAATAATTCGCATCAGGATCGTGGCCATCTCAACCCCGCGATTTCATCGCATCAGGGCGCCACACAACATCAACTTCACCCCGCGATCTCGTCGCATTAGGGTATCCACCTCCCGCCCCACGTCTCATATACCTCAAGGCCTCGCCATGTCATGCTCATGCCATGATTTTAATTCAATTTCATAAATCAAACAACAGGTGCAACTCCTGCACAGTTCGAATACTCATAGCATGTAAGGCAATCAAATGACACACGTACATGGCGGATAATTCAAGCATAAACAATAACATACATAATCCTCCTATAGCCACTTAAGGCATACCAAGAACTATCTCTTTGGAAAATCTTCATAAATCGATCAAACTAAACCTCGACTCACCCAATTGAGTCCAATCTCCCTATCCTAAGTTTAGAATTTCCTTACCTTGTGTTTGATTACGCAAACTTCTTCTTGAATTCCCCCACAATTTTCGGCTCCAAGGATCCAAGGCTTAATTCACTGCACAACCTAGGAATTTCAACCGATTTGCCAATTTTTCAAGTCCAATTCAACCATTCATGAATCACAATCCTCCATAGCACAATCCCCTTCATCTTAACATGTCTTAATCATCAATTTGAGACTCAAAATCACTAGCCATCAGCCCTCCAAGGTTCGACCATGCACAGAACCAAACCGATTCCTCTCGGTTCTGTGCATGCCGTGAGCTACCTGTCCTAATTCAACCCCAAGTCCATCATTTAATCCTCATCCTACCTCTTAACATGTCTATCTAAGTTGTGAGGCTCACCGAAGGTTTGAAGTCCATTGGTCACCGGAATCCCGTTGAACGTCGCCGGTTCTTCCCAAGTCAGAATCCGGCAGTTTCTGTGCAAGGTTTACAAGACCGGTTCATGGTCAAAAACTTCATCAAATTGAACCCAAATTTTTATCACAAATTCATACACATGTCTACTAGATCTCCACCAAATTTGGTCTCAAATAGGCCTTCAAAAGGGTTAGAAATCGGACCTACCTCAGGTTGAGCTTGATTTTGTCGGCGCTCGGGAAAATCCTTGGTCGGGACTCCTCGGTGCTCCAAATGGCTTGATTCTTGTTCGAGGAGATCGGCAAGATGTAGGGCTTCGTTGATGTGGTCGGTCGATGGTCAGATGGTGCCCAGAAAAGATCATCGGAACGGCCGAACAGGAGGTTCAGTGGCGATCGTCGGCGAGCAGATGGAAGGAGGAGGAAGAAGAGTATTTTCGATGGTTTCTTGGGTGTGGCCAGCCAAATGAGTGAGGAGAGAGAGAGTGAGAAGATTATATTCAAAGCCTTGGTCAATGGTTGAATGGTAGGTTTGAAAAAGTTCGACATAACTTCTCTTTAAAGCATCCATTGACACTTGTCCATCAAGTCATTCAAGGTGATTCAATGGCCATCCTTCATCTTCTTTTTCGGCAGCAATAAGGTGGGTTTAATGACCATAATGCCCTTCTTCAATTGCTTGGGCATGGTTCTAAGCTTGAGGGGCAAAAGGATAATTTTACCCCCGACGTTCAGAACGTCGTTTTTCTCGTTCTAGAATTCTTCGATAGGGCGACGGCCAATCCGAATAATGTTAGAATTCTTGATTTTCCATTTCAAACTTTTCAAGACTCGTTTCTGGTGATTTCCTCTATTAGACGTGGTTCCATCCTATCCTGAACCGACGGGCGACTTTTGCAGATATTACGCGTATCGGTTCCGTGATTCATATCACGTTTAGGGCTCGTCAATTCATAACGGCTTTGGTTATCATGTAATTGTGAGGGTTTATCACTAGTCCATATGGTCTCGATCGTTACGGTCCGATTTAGGAAAATTTTGCAAATCATACCTTGGTTAAGCGACATCACCCGCACTCCAATCGTATGACACTCGCAAGGCATTCCTTACTCATTCTTGGATCGGCCTTTTTGTGGTTCTAAATATCCCCTTGACAATCCTTATGGTCAAAGCGTCATTTCTTATTCGAATTCCCTCGGTTCTCGTACCATGTCTCGCGTTAGCCTTTCCCTTTTGGTCAGTCTATTCGAATTAATCAGATTCAAGTAAGATATTACTGAAATACATCTCTAGATTCATTTCTCATTAATGAGTCTGAAATTGACTGGAAATCAAAATGTCACACAAATGGTACATCTCTAGCACAATTAGATCTATGTTACTTTTCATGGCCACCTACAACAAGTGAACGACCAGGACAGCCTACTGCAGCTATTACACTATCCTTCAAAGGTGAAGATACCTTGAAAACAACATCTAATGGCACCAAATTCACTCCAGACGGCTTAACAAATTGATCTGCAACAAATGAATGCGTGGCACCCGGATCAAACAAGGCATAAGCGACTTGATTATGCAAGAAGACCGTACCTGTAATGGTTGGCGAATCCTTCACCTCTTCTCGAGTGACAGTAAACACTCATCCTTGTGCCAGCGATCGATTCTGAAAGTTTTGTGGCACGTTTCCTCCAGCTTAGCCTCCTTGCGGCCTAAACTATTGCCTTTGCGAGCAATCCCTCACTCGGTGACCCTTTTGACCATAACCAAAATAAGCTCTATTGCCATATGAACATGGAGCAGAACTATGCTTCTGGTAGCATAGACGGCACATGTAATCCTGACGATGCATCGGTTTGTTGTTCACCCCTTTTCGATTTGGTGGAATGTGGTGTTTACTACCCGTCATCGGCTTCTTGCCTTTCCAACTGTCCTTCTTGTTCCAAGTCGTGAATCACGATCCACTTGCGACCGCTTTCTCCTTTAGATTTCGCTCAATCAGCTAAGCCCTCTCATAAATGTCATTGTAGTCCTTTAAGTTGAAAGCCACCAAGATATCCTTTATCTCCAGCTTTAATCCGTCCCGGAATCTCTTAGCCTTATCTAAAAGATCCTTAATCATCCTTGGGGCATACAGCGACAATTCAGCAAATTTTGCCTCATACTGATCCATAGTCATTTGATCCTGATGCAGACGCATGAACTCCTTAACTTTCTATTCTCTGGCACAGTCCGAGAAACACTTGCCATTAAAGGCTTCCACAAACGCAGTCCATCTCAGAATGATCCCTTCGGGAAAGATTCTTTCCTTGGATGCATCCTACCAAGTTCTTGCATTCCCTTTTAGTTGAAAGACGGCCAAGGTGACCTTGTCCTTGTCGGTGCATTCCAGCACCTCGAACACTTTCCCCAGTTCCTTGACCCATGATGCAGCTGCCTCAGGATCTCCATCACCGACAAACTTCGATGGCATTAGCTTGAGAAATTGTTCCACCAGCTTATGCATCGGTCGATCTTTATTTACATTTCTATCCGCATGGTTTCCTTAGTGTGCCTGAACTACAACAACAACAACAGGAGCACCCAGATTCCTTTCTTGCTAGTTCAACCTATCTCCCAACGCTCTCGATGCTTGAAGGACATCAGCCATAGTCGGCTCATGCCCAGCAGGCTCAGCGGTACGAAGTGCCCTTTCCTCAGCTGCAATCTCCTCGACCTGCTTGTCTCTTCTGCCCCGTCCGCTCATTGCGCAGGTGAGTTATGGAGTCCTGCTCATCTCATAGCAACAAGTGGTCAGAAGGCAACCCAACAACTTACTACACAAGCAGCAAACACATGCACCAAGCTTATAAACCTACTAACCATCCCATTTCCCATCGCTCCTTATTACTCCAGGCCAATGACCAGATGGATCAAGCAGACCTTACTCTAATACCACCTTGGGCGGAGATGTCACGCCCCGATCCCAAGCTCGCGACATCCCTACCTTGACACCCTTAGGTCACGAAGGATAACGTTCTAGGCTTGCTATTAGCCTATAATTGAAATGCGCATGTGGAACGTGCCAACTCCCAAACAACAAGATCAGTATGGGATAAATCAACAGGAATATTCATTCAATCAATTCATCAAAAGACAACTTTAATCCTTATGCAAAGAAGATACTAATTAACCCCATAGAGCTAACAACATACAACCCTATTTTTCGAGGCGGCTCTCTAGGACCTCAAAAGAGACAATGGTCAATAGGGTTAACTCCATATCTACTCCAAAAGGTCACTCCAAAAAGTCACGCCTCAGCATCCACGAGGCTCCGTTACTTGTGACTTGAAAATGTTATCCCATGATGGGGTGAGAAATAAATCTCAGTGAAGTCAACGCCTAAGCTCGGCTAGGACGTTGATTCACCCAAGATGTCTTAACAAACAGACATGGCATGTCAACCAATAGAGATATCCAACCACATGCAACTTACTCTCCAGGAAACCATACATAATGCGATGCAGACAGGACATGACAGTCGAATAACCTAATTGAGGCAAGCATCACATCAATCGACATACATGACGTCACACGTAGACCTTTTATTATGAGATAAGGCATGTCAGCCCGAGAATAGGGCATGTCAGCCCGGCGCACCGGTCAATTGGTGCCTAGTACCCTTGTCAATTGGTACTCTTCTGGCAATACCAGGCATCGTCCCTTACTTCCAGCGACTGCATCCAATAGTTCGTGTGATTCCGATCGTCACGGCACAGAGTTACTAGGAATCCCTTCCAAAGCTTCGGTCCGTCAAAAGCTGCGACCGACATCCGTCAAACTGACATCATAGAATGGTGTGCTTCCGACAAGTAGTATGTTCTCGATCGTCACGGTACAATCTTGTTAGGAATCTCATCGTCCCATCATATGACCATACATGACACCCGACAATCAATCAATTTTTTCATTTTTTGATTTAGGCCGAATGCTCATACAAACGTGCTCAAAGACTCGGCCCTAGGGCCGTTTTCATGCTCAATCATGCAGTTTGAGTTCACACAGTCATATGAATACACAACCTCACAACTAGGCTTGTGCCTGACACGGACGATGATACACTCAGAAATTCAATCATGTCACATCACAATCAATCAACTGCACTCAGTCAAGCAGTCAAAACTCGATCAATTAACCAATTTAATTAATCAAATGGCATTGATTAATCCCAATTTTATTTAATTATCGATCGATCACTCGGTTCTAAATTAACGCTCGCTCATGATCAAACAACGGCAATCAATGCCCAATAAGTCAATCAATCTATTCCAACAACCAACTAGCCACAGACGACCTAACTAAATCAACTAACTTAATTAATCACGATCATTTAACCTAAACACGGTTTCTATCTAAACCGACCATGATTATTCTAACTAAGTGGCCTAATTGACTAATTAACTAATCCTAGGCGCAATTAGCGCCCTAACCAAGGATTAGGGGTTAACTCACTCCTAAATTGAGCTCGAAAAGTCACAACAATATGCGGTGACTACGAAATAGCGACGACAAAGGCTCTCGATTTTCCTTGCGAACTCTCTGGTTTCTCGGCTATTCAAGCGGCGACAACACCTTATAGAGGCTAGGACACGTCGTGGAGGTCTGGTAAGAGGTCGGCAGCGGCGGCAGAGCTCCAGCGACTGGCGGTGGTGGCTTTGAACAGTACAGGTCAGAGATTAAAATAGGGAATACATGTTGATTTGAGTTGGTTCTTGGCCTCATGAGCCGACACAACGCCGGGAAAGGTTTGAGGGCTCATCGGATAGTCAAAGCTAATGGTCGGGACCGGCTGGGAGCAATGGACAGCGGTCGGAGGCGACGAAAGGACCGCCGAACAAAATCGAGCAGGTTCTTGGGCGAAAATAGGGGAGGTGGTCGGGGGGGCTGTTCCATGGCTCTACAGACCTCAATCGACTTCCAACAGCTCCGAGGGATGACGGAGGGTCAAATGAGGTCCGTGAGAGTCGACGGTGAACGGCAGAAGGCATCGAAAAATGGCGAAGGGCGGCAACACAGTCTCAGGCCTAAAATAGGGCTGCGAGTCTGTTCTCAGGTTACACGAACTCTGCGACGGCTTTGGGCGGCTACCAGCGACGAGAGGGGGTCGAAGAGGTCAGGGTGATAGTGGAGGACGGTGAGATGATGGCTGGTGGCGATCGGAAGCGACCTCGAAGGCCATTGAAGCTCAAGCGGTCCTCTGTTCTCAAAACAGAATAGGAGGCCGACGGGTCTGTTCTGGGCTTCGCAGCAGCAAACGGCGGTCAGACTGGTGGCGACATGGAAGGCTGGAGGTTCGACAAGGTGTCTGGGGTCATGGCTGGTGGTGGTTGGTGGCCAGAGGTGTCGGACGAGGCGCGTGGTGGTGGTCGGCAATAAAAACCCGGGAAGAAGGAAGGAGGAGAAGGAGAGAGAGCTCGATAAAGGTATCTATGGGCAAACAGTAGAGGACGAGAGAGCAACGTGAGCAAAAGATGGGGTAGGAGAAGAGAGAGAGAGAATGATAGGTGGGATTGGTAGGTGAGACTTTGACCAATGGTGGGGCCCACATGTCGAATCCAATTTAAATTTTCTTGTCTTGTAGCGCATAATTAGAGGGGCAAAATGGTCATTTGGCATTTGAGGACTGAATGAAATTTTATGCACTGGACGAAGGGCAAATTTGATAATTTCACAAGCTAGACTCGGCTCGAGGATTTCAATCCTAATTCGCGGCGATTGAGAATTGTGAAGCCTAATCTAATCAATTGATATTTCGAGAATTGTCAAAAATTCGTCTTTTAATTTCCTACGGTCCAAAATTTCGCATCGACTGAAATTTAATTTCATTCCTTTTATTGAATTTAGTCGATTTACAGAAGGCGAATTTCCAAGGCGTCACACTCATTTTCGTTACTCTCAGTTTATACGCATGTTGCCTTTTTGCTGGCCAACATTCAGTTCCATATAGCATGATAGATTTTATTGTTGTTCTATAAAATTTTTCTTTTAACATAAGAGGAATTTTGCTATCACATAAAAATTCTGATGTACAACGCTATTTCATCCATCCTGCTCTAATATATGGCTTACATTCTCATTAATATTTTCCTTTTTTTTTGCAATATTGGTCTAAGATATCTAAAATTCATTTTTTGTGCACCTCATTCCAAGCATATTGACGGCTTCTTGATCTCCTCTTCCTATCGTGTCGAGCTCACACTTTAAGTATTTCAACTTAATGTAAATCCTTTAGCCTCCAATGTACTTCTCCATAACTCTAATTTAGCACCAACTCTAGTCCTGATCTCATCAATAAGCATAATGTCGTCTGTAAATAGCATACACTACGGCACATCATCTTGGATATCTTTTGTTAGCTCATCCATAACTAAGGTAAAAAGATAAGGACTCAAAGAAGAACCTTGGTATAAGTCTACTACGATTGAAAAATAATTTGATGTGCCATTACAAGCCTTCACACAAGTAGTAACACCGTCATACATGTCATTGATTGTCTCTACATACTTTGAGATAATTCTTTATTCTCAAGGACTCACCACAAAACATTTCTTGGAACCCTATCATACGCCTTCTCGAGATCAATAAATACCATATGGAGGTCCTTCTTCTTTTCTCGATATATTTTCATCAATTGTTATATCAAGAAATAGCCTCTATGGAAAATCTTCTTAACATAAATCCAAATTGATTGACAGAAACCTTGGTCTCTATTTCAAACGATGCTCAATAACTCTCTCTCACAACTTCATTGTATGACTCATAAGCTTAATGCCTCTATAGTTGGAGTAATTCTAGATATCTCCCTTGTTCTTGTAGATAAGTACAAGTATACTCTCCTTCCATTCATTAGACATCTTATTAATTTGGAGAATCTTGTTAAAAAGGCTAGTCAATCATTTTATTACTAATCTCCTAAGCATCTCCACACTTCAATGGGGACACCATTGGGTCCCAAGGTTTTACTAGTCTTCATCTTCTTTAATGCTTCCTTAACTTCATCACTTTAACTTTACGCACAAACCTTTTATTTAAATCATCAGAAGCATATTTCAAATCGACATCACTTCTATCGCTTTCTCCATTAAAAAGTTTGTTAAAATAGCTCATCCACCTTCCCTTAACTTCTTCATCTCTTATCAAAAGTGTTTGATTTTCATCCTTGATACATCTAACTTGTGTTAGGTCTTTACTTTTATTGTCCTTTGACCTTGTACATCTATAGATAAATTTTTCTTTTTCTTTACTTCCAAGTTTTTTGTACGTATCGGTGAAAATCTTCCCTTTAGCCTCTCGCACAACTTTCTTGGTACTTTTTCTCGCCAATCTAAACTTATACAAATTCTCTTCATTAGGACATTTATGTAAACATCCGAAACATTACTTCTTTTGTTTAATTGCCTCATGCACATCTTCATTCCACCACTGGGTTTCCCTTGTTTTATGCATGTTCTCTCTACTTTCTCCTAACACCCTCTTGCCACTCTCTAGATGCAGTTAGACATATTTTTTCACATCATATTTACTTCGCCTTCTAGTCGTCACGGTCATTCCTGTAGCATTCTTGCCTTGAATTCTGTTTATTTCTTCTCATGTAACTTATACTATCTTACTCTAGGGTGCTGAACACTTCTCTGCATTTTCTGTATTTTGTTATATTAAACCTTTAAGACCATAAACTTATGTTGCCTAATTATACATTCTCCAAGGTATACTTTACAATTTACATACGACACTCTATCCTCTCTTCTGGCAATAAAGAAATTAATCTGGTTACAATTTTGACTGCTGCAAAAAGTGATTAGATGTGACTTTCTTTTCCTAAAGCAGGTATTTCCAACATCAAATCATAAAGCCAATGCCTTACTTAAGATGTTTTTGCCAGTCTCATTTCTGATCCCATATCCAAAACCTCTATGAACTCTATCGAAACCTCCATTAGTCTGGCCAACATGTCTATTTAAATCTCCTCCTAGGGACACAACTTAAGTGTGAGGTAAAATTGCAAACATGAGAAATTGATCCTTTTTGAAGATGCCCATGATTGTCGTAATTTGAAAAAGGACCAACAAATGTTCTTTTTATCAGTAGTTATGACATTCTAATTTCTAGTCGATTTCAGGCTCATTCATGAGAAGTGTGTATCTGGAGATGTATTTCAGTCGTATCCCGCTCGAACCTGATCAATTGGAGTATACTGGCCAAAGGGGAAAGGTTAACGCGAGACGAGGTACGTAGACTTGGGGAACTCGGATAGGAAATGGTGCTTTGACCATAAGGATTGTCGAGGAGATATTTAGAGCCACAAAAAGGCTGATCCAAGAATAATTAAGGGATGCCTTGCGAGTGTCATATGATTGGAGCACGGGTGATGTCGCTTAACCAACGTATGATTTGCAAAATTTTCCTAAATCGAACGGTGAAGATCGAGACCTTAGAAGCTAGTAATAGACCCTCACAATTGCATGACAATCAAAGCTGCCACAAATTGATGAGTCCTAAAATTAATATGAATCACGGGATCGATACGCATAATGTTGGCGAAAATCGCCCGTCGGTTTGGGATAGGCTGGAACCACGTCTGATAGAAAAAGCTATCAGAAACGAGTCTTGAAAGATTTGAAATAGAAAATCAAGAATTTCAATGTTATTTGGATTGGTCGTCTCCCTATCGAAGATTTTCGGAACGAGAAAAACGACGTTCGGAACGTCGGGGGTAAAATGACCATTTTGCCCCTCAAGTTTAGGACTTGGCTTTCATAATTGAAGAAGGGAAAATTGGACATTTTGCCCTCCTAAAGCTGCCGAAAATGAAGACTTAATGAGGGCTGTTGGATCGTCATTGGAAAAGCAATTGCCAAGTGTCAAAGATCCAAGGACTAGAGTCATATCACCTTTTTCTACACCTACCATTCAACCTCATTAACCAAAGATTGAATATAGCAATCTCTTCACTCTCTCCATAGACACCCTTCGGCCAAACCCTCTCTCTCCATCACCAAGCATCACCATTTTCTTCCTCTTGCAAACTGCTGCTCGCTCGACCAGAATCTGGGCTCCACTTTGCTGGCCACCACGGCCACTTTCGAAAACTATCTGCCGCCGGCCAACCATCACAACAAAGATCTATGTCTTACCGACATTCTCCAATAAGAATCGGAGCATTTGGAGCACCGAGCAGTCCGAAGCAAGGATTCTCCCGAGAGTCAACGGAATCTGCCCCATTCTGAGGTAGGTCCGGTTTTCAGCCCTGTTGGTGGACGAAATCTTTGAGTTTTGAGCTGGAATTTTGTGGAGACCTAGTAGACTTGTAGATGGTTCTGTGGTAAAATTTGGGCTTGATTTGAGGAGGTATTGACCGCGAAATGGCCTTGTTAATCTTGCCTAGAAAACTGCCAGATTCTGTGCTTGGAGGAACCGGCGACTTTGGATGGTTTTCCGGCGACCAACCAGCCTAAAATTCACGGTGAGCCTCTTGGACCCTTAGATAATCATGTTAAGAGATAGATTGATGATTAAATGGAGGATTTAGGAGTGGATTGAAGGCTGGATATGCTCGGTTTGCACAGAACCGAAGTGAACCAGTTGGTTCTGTGCAAGACCGGTTCTGTTGGGCTGATGATGGAGGGTTTATAAGTCTCAAATTGATGTTTAAAGCACGTTAAGATGTTGAAGATTATGCCATGGAGGGTTAGGAGTCATGGATAGTTGAATTGGACATGAAAATTGACGGATTGGTCAGATTTTATTAGGTTGTGCGGTGGATTGGCCTTGAACCATGGTTGGCCGAGACCTTGAGGGTCTATGAGGAGCAACTTGGGTTGTCAAATCAAAGGTAAGGGAATTCCTAACCCTATGTTAAGACGATTGGACTCGATTGGGTAAGTCGAGGGCCGATTGGGACGATTATGAGAATTTATTCAAGTGGGTAGCTTAGCGATATACTAAGATGATATCAGATTGATTGTGAGCAATATTGTGTGCCTGGGTTATTTGCCATGCCTGTATATCATTTGAATGGAATTGCATGCCACGAGAATTATGAAACGCATTTGAATGCGCGCTTGCTAATGAGTGTGAGATTAAATGATAACCAAGGCATAAGTTAGGTTTGTGGCATGAGTACGACATGGCAAGGCCTTGAGGCGTGTAAGACACGGGGCAAGAAAATGAATACCCTGATGCGACAAGATCGCGGGGTGGAAATAGATATTGTATAGCACCCTGATGCGATGAGTTCGCGGGGTTGAGATAGCCAGGGTCCTGATGCGATCTAATCGCGGGACGAAGAGGCCCTGAAGCGTATGAGACGTGGGGCAGGATATATATATATATATATATATACCCTGATGCGACGAGTTCGCGGGGTTGAGTATGAGCTCATAAACCTTGCCTGGAGATGAACCGGGACCTGATGCATTTACGCGGGTCACCGATGATGGTCTAATGCGTTTACGCGGGCCGAACCTGAGGCGACTAGTTCGCTGGCTAGAGAATGAGGCAGGCAGAGGTTGGGATAATGTCATTGGCTAAGAGATTTATCGGAACCTGATGCGTTTACGCGGATTGTCGAGCCTAAGGCGACAAAATCGCGGGCTAGAGATTTAGACAGGTTGAGGTCAGTGAATATGAGATGTGGTAGGCTGAGAGTGCATGGGTATTATTACTTGAGTGTGACTTGAGGTCATCGATGTTTGCCTGTCATCTATATGTGGAGTTTATTTACTGGTGCCCTATATGCTTGTGTGAGCCAAAGCCTAGTTTTATTGAATATATGACTGTTTGAGTGGACGGTCGGCCTAACCTAGGATTAGGACCCACCTTATGGAGATTTATATCTCACCCTAGTGGGGGCTTACATTTTTCAGGTTCCAAGTGAAGGAAGCACGAGCTTGCCAAGGATTGGCACTTGAAGAGATAGTTGATCAATTGCACTAGAATGGATTTGTCTTTTGATGATGTTTGGGTTTGTACTTTTGATTGGTGGAATACGAATTGAATCCGTGGTAAAAGTGGTTAATGAGACTTTGTTGTTTATGTCCTAAGTCATCGGTATGTTGTCGTATTGATATGATTGGAGGATGGCATCACTTCTGCATGCTTTCATTAAAGGAGTTGTAAGCTACGGGTCGTTGGATCCTGGAGTATTCTTAAAGGAACGGTATGGATAGGGATGTTCGCGTGCTCGCCGAGTTCGAGGCGTGACAGTGGTGCTCTGTACTGCGGCTGTAGTTAGATTGAATGTGTATCCAACTGACATTGGGTGGGTTTGGGAACCACTTTCTCAAGTGGTTTTGGACACCCAAAGTCCTTTGAGACAATGATAAAGTGTTTGGCAACTTTTTTTTGAAAGGTTCTTTAGCTCAAAGTGGAGCCTTCACAAGGCTGAAAGCCCAAGGCAGCTTCAAGGCTGCCTTGGCATTTCAGCATTCTTGACAAGCTAAAGGTACTGTTCAAGTACAAAATATTCATCTGAAACTACCCTTCTCTATTTTTTATTTTTCGATTTTGGCCTCATGTTCTTCTTCACTCTGCAACCCATAATCAGAGGGTAGTTATTTATGTTCCTCGTTTACTGTTCACTATCTTCTTTGCTTGCACTTCGGCCGTGAGGGGACGGCGACCGGCTGGAGGGGAGCTGGCGTTGTCGTGCAACCCCACGACCATCGTATGCGCTCGCATGACTGCCGCGAGGGGTCGAACAACCTTAGGCGAGCACAACCCATGCGAAACCCATGCAAGGCGACCCTCGTCAGTGGTCAGATATGGGTAGCCGGCACCAAACCCAAGCGAGGCAGCCCTTTGTGCTTTTTGGGAGATGGGTCTTCTGGCACAACCATCGTCGTCAGTGGCAGAGAGGGTTTGTCGGGGTGGAGGGAGGAGCGGGGTGAAGGGGCAATTCCTCTATTTCGTCGTCGTCTCTAGCGAGAGAGAGAGAGACAATTGAATTGCAGTGGAGAGTGGAGGAGGGAAGGCAATTACAACTGTGAGGGTCAGATAGAGCATGGCACTTGATGTGAAGGACTGCAATTGCGATTGTGAGGCCCGATTTCAGGAGGAGCTCAATCTGCGCGATCACTCTCGCCGAGAGAAGTGTTCGATTCAAAGAGAGGGAATGGTGAGAAGAGATGAAGCGGAGCGTGGGGAGAAGAGTAAACAAGGGAGAAAGTGAAAGAAAATTGTGGGACCTATGGTTGAATTTTCTGGAGAATCCTGGCGGCGAGAAAGAATTTGGAGCGATGAGCATGATCCACGGTGGGAAAATTCTAGTGAAAAAGTATTTTGCAAGTATAATTTTTCAATTACTATTTTATTTATAGTTGCTTTGCAATGGAATTTTAAGTTACAACTTACCAAACATAATTTGTATTTTGAAAAATTCCTTCAACCTAAAGTCCTTTGCATTTTCCCAAACACTCTCTCCAAAAGTGTTTCCAAACGTAGCCATTGCCATGTCCTAAGTGGCTTTTCCCTTTGCCGGAATTGCTTTGGAGAATCTGATTTTTATTTTATCTTTTGTTTTTGCAGATAGTTTTAGCATTAGTCCAATGAAGACCAGATAACTGACCAACCTTGACCATGACCCCCCTAGCAGAAAAGTTGGACATGAAAATTGGTACAAGATTCATTGAAAGAGAAGAATAAATTCAATTTAAGTACATGACCACTTGTCTCTTTTTTGACTTTGACTTAGATAATGAAGACCCAGATCTCAAAATTTAATTGCCTGGGCATAAGGGGTCAAGAAACAGAGCATGCTGGACAAGTGGACAGACACGTTTTCCTCAACCCGCACCAACCCAATATTTTTAGGAAGGAACAAACATGCGTGCACACGCTATAACCTAGGCGAGCCCCATTCATGGTGGAGGTAGTAACACGGTCACGTGGAGTTTGGTCCCCATGATAACCCATGAAACCTGACTATTGCCGCATCTGAGCATTAGTCTGTAGTCACTGGTTTCGTCAATTAAGAAAACAGGGCAAGAGTATTTTGAAAGAGCAGAAGGGATTTTTCTTTCTCTTCTGTCGACATTTCGAGATCCAATCGGATAGAATAACAAGTCAACATCAGGCCTAAATCGAAGAACTCTCAAATCTTTCGATGATGGCCCCTGTATTGGAAATGCAGAAGAGAGCCCTATCAGAGCCCCAGATTTAGAGGGAAGAGAGAAATTTTTCAAACTATTGGAATTAACATTGGGCACTTTCTTGATGCTAAAAATGTATTGTGCTCTAGTCCTCCTTCAGTGTTCAGGTGCATGCATGTTCTGGTGCTTAACATTAATTGCCGATGTATGGATTTCGAACCTGATATCTATTTACATTTCATCATTAGCTAAGACGAGTGTCGGCTCAGTTCGTAGGAGTACACTATATTGCATTCATGTCTTACCATCTTAACCAGTTACATGGTCTAACGGCACTGGTAGCATGAAATTTGGCGCAAGTAATCGCGGCAGCACACCATCATACTGAAAATATACGAACATGGCCGACCACTTCGATATAGATATGGATATAGTCGGCTTAATGTGCTTGTAAATCTTTGTCCTTGTTGCAGCGTTATCAAGAAGTCACAGAGCTCCTTCAATATAATCTCTACAAATGGGAGGGCGACGTGAACAACTTCGACGAGGATGGGACATTCATCGAGATCATCACCTCGCCAAACAACCCTGATGGCTCCATCCGCGAGGCGGTGGTGAACAGCCCAAACGGGAAGCTCGTGCATGACCTGGCTTATTATTGACCGCACTACACGCCGAGTACTCATCAAGCTGATTATGACATCATGCTGTTCAACTTCTCAAAGTGCAGCGGTCATGCTGGTTCTCGAATTGGGTAAGCCTAGCCTCCCCTGCTACACTAGCCTGGTGAATTGGAGCTTTGGCCGGCTTTTGTCAAGCCTATGGAAACCTCTATGATCTTTCACTGCTTGTTTCTCTCTTTTATGATCGATCGTGTGATTTTGCTCCTTCAATAGTTGGGCTATTGTCAAGGACAAAGAAGTGGCTGTGAAGATGACCAAGTTCATGGAAGTGACCACGATAGGCGGGTCCAAGGAATCCCAACTTAGAGCCGCCAAGATACTAGGGACAATCTGCGACGGCTGTCAAGCATTCAGCGCCAACACTAACTCAGAGAGCTTCTTTGATCATGCGAAGTGTATCGTGACTGAGACGTGGGACAAGCTGCACCAGGTCGTCAAGCGCAGTGAGACATTCGACTTCGCCAAGTTCCCCAAAAATTAATGCCTCTTCTCAGCCGAGTTTTGCGAGACTCATCCAGGTATTAACTAACATCCACCCTCCATACGCAGTAGCAAATATTCAGAGTTTAAGTAGTCAGGTGCCTATTAACCATCGTGGTAATTACTTGAGAAGTGGAAAACAATAGTAGCATTGCAGATTGATTCTCGGAATTCTTTTCTGTACTACGTTGCAAAGCGTCAATTAGAGAACAAATGTTGTCCTCCATACAATGTTTTCTCAGGATAATATCGACAAATAGAGGATCAAATCTTATGTATGAATACTTACTCCGTCTTAATCAGAACAAGAAATCACATAAGTCAGGTAAAGATTTAGTCCTTTAGACAACGACAAAGGGAAGCGAAGTTTCTTATTAGGCTTTCTCATTTTCTGATATTATGAGCAGCATTTGCATCGCTGAAATGCAACGACAAGCTGAAGGACTGCGAGAGATTGTCGAGTGGTCAGACGATATTGACAAAGAGTGGGAATCGGTTCGGGGCAGATCCAACTTATGTCAGGGTTAGCATGCTGAGCAGGGAAGAAGTGTTGGGATTCCCTGGACACGCCTATCGTGGTCACTTCCATGAACTTGGTCATCTTCACAGCCACTTCTTTGTCCTTGACAATAGCCCAACTATTGAAGGAGCAAAATCACACGACCGATCACAAAAGAGAAAGAAACAATCGGTGAAAAATCATCCAGGTTTCCATAGGATTGACAAAAGCCGGTCAAAGCTCCAATTCATCAGGCTAGTGTTGCAGGGGAGGCTAGGCTTACCCAATTCGAGAACCAGCATGACCGCTGCACTTTGAGAAGTTGAACAGCATGATGTCATGGTCAGCTTGATGGGTAATCGGTGTGTAATACGGCCAGCTCATGTTCGAGCTTCCCGTTTGGACGTTTCACCACGGCCTCTTGGATGGAGCCATCAGGGTTGTTTGGCGAGGTGATGATCTCAATGAATGTCCCATCCTTGTCGAAGTTGTTCGCGTCGCCCCTCCATTTGTAGAGATTATATTGAAGGAGCTCTGTGACTTCTTGATAACGCTGCAACAAGGACAAAGATTTACAAGCACAGGAAGCCGACTATATCCATATCTATATCGAAGTCGTCTGTCATGTTCGTGCATTTTTGGTATGATGGCACTGTCGCGATTACTTGCACCAAATTTCATGCTACCGGTGTCGTTGGACCATGTAACTGGTTAAGATGGTAAGACATGAATGCAATATAGAGTGCACACGCCTACCTACTAAGCCGACACTCATCTTAGCTAATGATGAAATGTAAATAGATATCAGGTTCGAAATCCATACATCAACGAGCAACAAGAAAGTGACCAATGTTAATCCCAACAGTGTGAAAAATTTCTCTCTTCCCTCTAATTTTGGGGCTCTGATAGGACTCTCCTCTGCATTTCCAATAGAGAGGCCAACATCGAAATACTTGGAGAGTTCTTCAATTTAGGCCTGATCTTGACTTGATATTCTATCCTATTGAGTCTCGAATTGTCGACAGAAAGAGAAGAAAAATCACTTCTGCTCTTTTAAAATACTCCTGCCCTTTTTTTCTTGATTGACTAAACCAGTGACTACGGACTACCCTTCAGACGCGGCAATAGTAAGCTAACCGACCCTGTCTCTTGTCAGGTTTCATGGGTTATCATGGGGACCAAACTCCACGTGACCATGTTACCATTCCACCATGAATGGAGCTCGCCTAGATTATGGCGTGTGCATGCATGTATTTTCCTTACTAAAAACATTGTTTGGTGCGGGTTTAGAGGAAAACATGTCTGTCCACCTTGTCCAACATGCTCTGTTTCTTGACCCCTTTTGCCCAGGCAATTAAATTTTGAGGTCTGGGTCTCCATTATCTCAGTTAAAGTCAAACAGCTATTAAAAAAAATGAATTCTATGATTCAAAGAGACAATTGATCCTGTACTTAAACTAGGTTTCTTCTTCTCTTCCAATGAATCTTGTACCTATGTTCATGTTCAACTTTTCTGCTAGGTGGGTCATGGTCAAGGTTGGTCGCTTACCTACTCTTCATTGAACTGATGCTAAAACTACATTCAAAAACAAAAGAAGAAAGGAAAATCAGATTCTAGAAACCAATTCTGGCAAAGGGGAAAGCCATTTGGACTTGTCAATGTCAGTTGGACGCACACTCGATCTAACTACAGCCGCAGCACAGCACCAAAAAAAAAAAAAGGGATCTGCTGGTCCTTTTTCAAATTACGACAACCATGGGCGTCTTCAAAAAAGGATCGACTTCTCATTTTTGGAATTTTACTTCACACTTAAGTTGTGTCGCTACAGGTGGCCACGGGCCGATTTGAGTCTGAAACTATCCCGTCGACCAACCAGAAGTTCCGGCCCTCAAAAGGGCCGATCAAGGTTCCACAAAAAGTCGAACTGACCAATTAGCCGTTGAGCTTAGGCCCAACGACTTTAAGGCCTTTAAAAATAGCAGTTGGGCCTATCCCAACAGTCCAAATTGGACCTTTGCGAATTGGACCGTTGCATTGCAATGGACCCCCAATTTTTTTATTTTTAAATTATTAAAAATATCCTAAATTCTCTATAAATATCCCTCATCCTTCATTTTTTTCTCATAATTTCTCTAAAATTCTCTCAATTCTCTCAAATTCTCTCTCAATCTATTTAATTCTCTCAATCCTAGCTTAATTCTCTCAATTTTTTGAATCGGTTTTTTGCTCAATTCTCTGAAAAAAAAAATGGCAAGCGAAAGCAGAGCTGTTGACCAGGGAAAGAGCCCGATGGGGATGGAGAATTCGATTATCCTCATGGATATGATCCTCGTGAATATGCATGTTGGGTAGACAAGGATGATAATATCAACTTTATTCCCAACGTTGAATATGTCTCAACACAACAAAGTCTTCATCCTCCTACCGGTGTCGAAGAAATGTCGATAACAAAGGAGCCGAAATGGGCGCGTACATCCAACATATGGCAAAATTTCGTGAAAATATATTTAGACAGAGACGAGTATAAGATAAACTGTAAATATTGTACGAAATCATATAATTTTGAAAAAGGAGGCAACTATGGAGCATTTGGTCGATATCTGAGGTCAAAAAGTGCAATGTAAGCGAGGGATCGTGTCACGCCTCGAACCCGGCGAGCACGCGAATATCCCATCAGGCCGTTGATCTTCAATAATCTCTCAAAATCCCTTGGCCAATCGAATCACAACTCAAAAAGAAACAAGGTCACGGAAACCATAAACTACTCCATACAAAATCATAATGAGATGACTTAGGACATAGGTACGCCTTCTTATAATCACCAATTACAAGTTCATAGAATACAACTCTAATTTCAAGGTAACATAAAATCCCTTAAGTCACAAAAATATAAATCCATCTCCTACAATCACTTCCTCGAATATCAATCATTGGCAAGCTTGGATTTCCATCACCTGGAACCTGAAAAAGGTAATTCCCCACTGGGGTGAGATATAAATCTCAGCAAGTGAAACCTAAACTTAGACCTGAACACCAGTCCCCCCCCAGACCATGAAATAACACCAGATACAGAACATTATCCAAGCAATGGCACAAGGCATCCACCAATCAACTATCTCTGCAAGATAGGCATAACCAAAAGCCACAATCAATCACGCTCAACCCCACAGGTTCATTCTTCAAGCACATGACATATAAACAAGCACACATAACTTCACAAGTCATCACAGTCATTCATCGCCTAGGCTCTCAGCCGCAATGTACTTCTATGGGCACTTAGGCCAATTGATATTACTGGGGCCACAGGCCAACCGATATCATCAGGGCTCATAGCCAATTGGTACCACTAGGGCCACAGGCCAAACTTTACCTTTGGGGCTCACAGCCAATTAATGTTACTAGGGCTCACAACAATCTATACCACCAGGGCCACAGATCAATCGATATCACTAGGGCACTAAGCCAATTAATATCACCGGGGCCACAGGCCAATTGATATCATCAGGGACATCACGCCAATGCGATCTCCGAAGCCACAGGCTAATTGATTGCAGGGGCACTATAGCCTATTCATATAGTATCGGCACTATAGTCGTCTATATAACATAGGTATTATAGCCATTTATAAAGCATAGACATTATAACCCATTCAATAACATGGGCACTATAGCCTATTCAATAAAAGAGGCTTCATAGCTAATTCATATGAATTCAGGGCTCAATAGTCGAACTATGTCACCAAACCCAATAGCCACTTACCTCACAAGGCTCTCTGACCGCAATATATACCTCAAGGGTTCAATAGCCTTTTTTTTTCACAGGGCACTATAGCCACTTCTTTCATATAGGACACTATAGTCATTTCTTATCACTAGGGCTCTCCGGCCATTTTAATCTCAGTTACCAATCATAATATGACCCTCACACAATTGCATCAAGCAATCTAAGCCAAAGGCTTCACCAATCAATTAATTCATCGAACCAATCTATCTAGTAGTGTCCTAGCATTCGGGTAAGGGTTTAGGAAACACTTACCTTTCGATCGAGCTAGCAAATTTCCAATCAAACGATTCTTCTAGTTCAGCAAATTCACGGCCAAGTGACGTTCCTAGAGAAATTTCATCAAACTCACGTCATAACCCATTCAATCTTCAATTTTACCACACCAATATCTTAATAATTAGTCAATTAGTAACCTAGGATGTCTCAACGATTAATTAAAGATATGGCGACACCCCAAAGAACCCCTTAAGGGTTCGGTTCACACGTCCCCTTAATAGGGCACAATCGGTTCCTACTTCACCCATTCAAATCAGTCCATAAATCAATCTTAAGTTCTAATTCCTCATGAATTTATCTTGTCAAGACATTATTCTACATGTCTAGGAATCTTACAGAGTGTTTTGGAGCGATATCACACCACAAAGCCCTTGAACCAATCGATTTCCCCTCTGGGCCTCAAACGGGCAGATTATGCTCAGTAAAAATCTACACAAATCAGCCATGTACACCAATCAAAAATCAACTAAAATTACAACCAAAGCTCAGATTACTTTAATACTATGAGTGTAGAAGACCTCACCGAAAATTTAGAGCCATTTGGAGTCCGGAAACCCCCAAAAACGCATTCTCTCCAAAACCGAGTCAGATTCTTATCTTTGCCCACTCAAACTGACATACAGGACAAACGGCTGAGCCAAATTAAGTTCATAATATCTTGTTGTAATGGAAAGATAATAATCTTTAATATGGCAGTGGTTTTACCTCAATTCGATGTCGGACGACAAAGTTATGATCGGAACAATGAAGCCATTTTTGTTTGTTCAAGAGAAAAACTACTCGGTCAAGAGGATAAAGGGAGAAAATGAAGAGGCAAAGAGAGAGGGAGAGGGTGCACGGCTGAAGACGGTTGGTATGAAGCTCCCATCAATAATTGAGGGTTTAATTTTGGACATGATGGATTTAATGGGTAATTAATGCTTGGCCTCTCCTTGGTTGACACATGTTCAAGCTTCTAGAAGACCTTGTTCATCCATTGACTCCTTTGACCAATCCTCCATCACATTTTCGGCAGCCCTGGGGGTGTAAATTGATCAAAATAACCTTCTAAACTTCTTAAGGCAAGGCTAAAGATTGAGGGACAAAATGGTCATTTGGCACTTTTCGTCCGAAATTTCATTTTTCTAACATAAACCACCCTTGATGAAGCGATGTTCATTTCAATTCAAATGTTGAAATTCCTAAATGTCCAATACCCAAATCTCGAGGTCTAATTTCATGTCGAACTCTCATCGACTGTAATTCCAAGTTATCTCAAATTGACAAGCGACTCTTGCAGGCGCTACGCGTATTGAACTTGAGATTTTCTCAAGCCATGGCGATTTTGATTGTCATGTAATTGCAAGGGTTTATTGCTAGCTCCTGCGATCTTGATCATCAGAATCTGAATTAGGAAATTCTCGCAAATTACACAATAGTTAAGCGGAATTACCTGCGTTCCAACCTATAACGTTAGCAAGATATTCCATGATCGTTCCTATAACAATCTCTACTGGTTCAAAATATTCCCTCGACAATCCTTATGGTCAAAGTGTCATTTTTCATTCAAATTCCCCAGGTCCACGTACCCGACTTCGCGTTAGTCTTTCCCTTTTGGTCAGATAACTCAAGAGTGGCCAACTCCGAATGAATTACAATTGAAATACACCAATTGATATCTTTCCATTCAATAGTCTCGAGAGGGTCGGAATTCGAAATGTCACAGATCGACACTAGCCAACAATAAATTTTCAGGCACACCAATCCTAACACTTCTCTTTTATTTCGTTACAATGATAAAGTTTATAAAAAAAAATATTGGCTCAATATGTTGCCATTGATCATTTATCATTTAATGTTGATGAAAAATTTGGTCTGAATTTATTTTAAAACACTAAATGTGCTCCGCAACCAAAATATGTTTCAAGAAATACTCTCAAACACAAACTTATTTGATTTTATAGAAAAGGAAAAAAATTGAAAAACTTAGTTGAAACCTCTAACAAAAGCATCATTGTTGAAAAATTTGAAATACTCTCAAACACGAACTTATTCGATGCCAGGAAAAGTATCATTGTTCCCTCATATGACCATACAATAAAACTCCAGCAATCAACCCATTTCATTATCTTTAGTTAAAGCCGCATGCTCACACAAGCATGTAAAAATATGCAAAAATATGTCTTTTGACTTCACACACGGTCATATGCATATGCAGACTATCCACTAGTCACCATAACCACACACATGATGATTAACCCCTAATCAGACAACCAATTACTTAGTGGATAAATAAAACAATCAAACAGACATCTCAGTGAAACGGCCAAATTAATAAGGTCACCAATCAATTACGAGCAGTCAAAGCCGATTAGACAATATAAGGCTTGATTCGTACAATAATCCTTTATTAACCAAACCAATCGATTTAAAATGTCGATCGCTCGTTCGTCACTAGCCTATCACTTGCTCGCGATCAATCAATCAATTTCAACTAATCACAATTAGTCATAGACAATATAATCAATTCGGTTAACCTAATCGATTGCGGCCATTTAACCTAATCCAAATTTCTATCTAAATCGGCTCTGATCACGTACTTAAATACCCTAATCGACTAACCGACTAATCATAGGCACAATTAGCGCCCTAACCAAGGATTATGGTCAACCCACAAATTGACTAGCTCGGATGGTCTCAACGGCGACGGCACGAACGGGGACGACGAACGGCGACGGCGATTATCGGCAAACCTAGGGTTTATCGCTCGGCGATTTGACCAAAAACCTCGGAAACACCACAGAGAGGTCTGGCAAGGTTACCGAGATAGGTGGCCGGCGACGGAGCTTGGGCGAACGGTGGCCGACGGCTAAAAACAAAACCTGTCAGTCAAGAAAAATAAGGAAGCACGGCTGTTCGATAGTGGTTCTCGGCCTCATGGGCCGAGACGAGGCCGAACAAGGTGGGGGACTCACCAAGGGACCTAGGGTGATGGTCGAGACCGGAGAGAGGCAGCGAAAGGCAGCGGAGCAGCAACCGAACAGAATCGATGAAAATAGGGGAAGCTTGGTGATAGAAACATGAGATGGTTCCAAGCGATTTTTCGACCTCCACGCGCAGCGGCGAGCTCCCATGAGCTCAGGGGGGGAGAGGGGTTCCGGAGGTCGATGGAGGTGGCGGTGAGCGGTGGCGGCAGCCAGTTTGGCCGGATAGAAGAAAAATCGAATCAGACCTCGAAATAGAGCACGACGGCTCTTGGGGCTATTTGCGGCGGTTCTAATGGCCAACGGCCGGTGGGGTGGCTTCGGCTGGGAGCTTAGGAACTGGAGGAGTCACAATGTGGTGGTGGGAGGCAGCAACGACGCCGCACAAGATCGGAAAAGGAGGCGGACGTACACAGGCCAGGGAAAGCATAAACAGGGCACGGCTCCCGCGAATTCCTCGAGGCCGTTCGGCGACTGATGACGGCCGAGACCGGGTCGGTAGTGGCGACGAGAGGTCGGAGGGTCGACAGACGGTGGCGGATGGTGGTGGTCGGCAACGAAATCCCAAGAAGAAGAAAGGAGGAGGAGGTTCGATTTAGGAGAGCTGTCCACGAGAGAACAGAGAAAGAAGAGAGCATACAGGAAGAGAGAGAGGAAGTCACGTGAAAAAGAGAGAGTATGGGATGGCTGATGGAGAGGGATGGGGCTCACAAGAAGACTTTTTGGCTATTTTGTCTCATATGCACAAATAATTGAGGGGCAATTTGGTCATTTGGTAAATCGAGATTGAATTGAAATTTCGGTACACTAGACGAAGGGTATTTTTGGCAATTTCATAGGCTAGGCTTGGTCGAGATTAGGCTCGGGTGCGAGGATTGAAATCCTAATTCGTAACGGCTAAGAATTTCGAAACCTAATCTACACCGACTGAAACTTTAGAATTCGTCCAATATCGTCTCTAAAATCGTTACGATCCTAAAATATTCCACAGACTGAAATCCAATCATAATCCATTTTATTAAATTCAGACACTTTACAGAAGTCGAATTTCCAGGGCATCACAATTCTACTCTTAGGGTAAGTGTATCATACCAGGGGCAAAATGGTAATTTCACATTTGTCGTCTGAAATTTCACTTTTTCAATATAAATTACCTTCGATGAGACAACATTCAATTTCTTTTTAATGTTAGAATTCTTCATTGTCTGATATCAATTATCAAAACCCCATTTCATATCAATAGCCTCGAAGAGGGTCGAAACCCGGAATGTCACAATTTATGTATGTATCTTTAACTGATCATGATTTCCTATGTTAGTCGAAAATCATAAATATATCAGTGAACACATGAATAAAAAATAGAAAGTCATCGAGTGCCTCAATTTCCAGCTCCAGATGTAAGCATAGACAAATAGTCACGAATTTCCAGCTTCCTCCTTGGAAAAACAAACATGTGTATTGAAGCCTCAAGGAATGATTTTACCTGTACACAATAACGTCGTAGAAATAACCAAACCTCTTTTGTGATGGTCAGTAATGTCCTTCAATAAACTACTCACGTATATGCGGAACTTGTCCTTCATCACTTTCGAGGTCTCGTTCAATTACAACATCGGTAGTGGTGGTGGCAGTGGCAATTCTGTGTTGAGAATCCATAAGGCAATTATCCTTAAAATTATTGGAAAAAATGAATGGATTAGATAACATGAAAAATAACAATTATAGGAAATATGTTGAAAAAGATGAGAAAAATAAAAATAAATGCCTAAGGTGTGCAAGCACTGTCCTAAAGGATAATTTCGCTCCTCAGAGTACGAAACTCGGTGCGTAAGGCTTCTAGCGGCTATCCTTCCAAGATACAACAGACATTATTCTATACTCTATGCTGAGTATTAGAAAGAACACGAACAATGTTATAACCCAGCAAAGAAGAAGATGAAAGAAGAGAAATACTTTCATGTAATGTTCAAGGTTCTCCATAAGATGCTTTCTTGAAATTCAATATATAAACAACCAAAAGATAGCCGTTACAAAACCGTTATGAAATAATTATAGAATAATGAGAGTTTGATGAAGAAATTAATCAGCCTTTATATGGCTATTATAAAGCCGTTAGAAAACCGTTATTTGACCATTACAATCCATTTAAAGACTCTTCTCAGACTTTGAGCTCGTCAGCTTCTAAACTCGTCAAATTCTAAGCTAGCAAACATCTGAGCTCGCCAACGTCTGAGTCTCCAACATCTGAGCTTGACAAAAAGAATATTTCAAAATTGCTAAAATATCCAACAATTATATCCCTTCAGCCTTTGCAAATGCGACTTGGCGAAGCCCGGGTCGGAAATTAGAGACCGCCACCATTAACAGACGCGTTTGAATTGCATCAAGGACTTGATCGGTTAGCCTCGAGAGTATCTCGATGATGATATCCTTGGTGAAACTTACGGCCACGACAAAGGCCAAGGTTCGGCTTGTTTCAGGAAATAGACTCTTCATTGGGCAGGGTATGAGTGAAGATCCGTATGTTTGCTTTTCCATCTGCTGCTGAGCGAAGGGTCATGTAACAAGCAAGTATGGTACTAAGTCAAGGAGCTTGCTCAAGAATAATACTGAGTCAAGAGGCTTACTCAGCACATCACAAGACGAGGATTGACCAAATCTTGGGCCACGCGGGGAGGAATATCAGTTCAACAAGCTTTTGAAAAGGTAAAAAAAAAAAACAGTTTTTATGTCAGACGCGTTCTCTCGTGGTTGGAATAGTAAGTAGTTCATTCACATAAGGTGGTATACTGGATATGTAAACAGCAGATGATAGCGGAATGTGGAAACAGCACACCATCCTCGTTCAACAAGCTTTTCAAAGGGTCCGAAGTAGTTATCGTCTAACCTTTCATTAGAAGTTTAAGCCCTAACCTTGTAATCTGGATCGTTCGTGTTATGAATGGATGTCCCAGATTATAATTAACAAAAATATATAAAAAAAAAAATTCTAAATATTGCCCCCTAAAAATCGGAGATCTGAACCGTCCGTCCAAAAATGGACGGCCCAGATTATAAGTTTAGGTGCCTAACCTTCTGAGGAAATGTTAGACAATCCGGATCCATTTTTCTACGCTTTCCCTAAAGCAAACGGAGTCTATATTCTATTGCAAATGCGTCGTACAAGAATTTCCCAAATAATTAATAAATTATTTTGACACTGAATAGAAGTGTAACAACACTCATTATGGCTCAGTTCGCTTTGCAAAAAAATAAAGTGATTCTGGAAAATGTTTTTCAGAAAGTAAGTTATTTTTCAGAAAAAAATGACAAATTTCTCCATGGACAGCCGAAACCTAAAAATGAATTGAAAAATATTGTAGGCAGTTTGTCATGGAAAATCAACTTCCTCCGTGCACTCCTTTTAATAATTTCTATTATTATTTTTTTGTTTATTTTCTTCTTTTAAAAAAATTGATTTCTTTTTATTTTTTTCCATTATCTTTTGCCACCAACTAGCAACAAGCGAGGCTGAACCATCACCTCGCTAGATCTGGTGATGCTGGGTCTCGCTTGAGGCCATCGAGGAGGTGATAACTCAGCCTCGCTTGAGACCAGCGGAGCGAGCCTCGCTAGTGGTCGATCGGCCATCACTGTAGTGAACGTCCGATAGAGTAAGGGGGAAAAAAAGAGAAGAGAAGATTATAGAAAAATAAAATAATGATAAAAAATAGAAAAAATTGAGATGTTGAAAAAAATTAAAATAAAAAGAATGAAAAGAAAAGAAAAATAAAAATGATTAAAAAGAAAATAAATGTGAAAGAATGGAGGGAGGAAAGATGAGAGGAAATATTTTCCTCTTCTCAAAAGTAAAAAATCATTTTCTCTACTTTTCAACGTGTTTTTTTCATAAGAGAAAAATATTTTCCTTGACTCATTTGTTTTCTATGAACCAAACCTCGAAAATTTTGGAAAACATTTCTTCGAAAGTTGTTTTAACTGAAATGAACGAAGCCTAATACGTCTCTCACTTAAACTTCTACCGAGCCCAAGAAATCGAATATTTCCCGACTAGAAATTTTCACTTATAATACGCTGTCTCAATTTGCTTATGCCTATAATAACCTTAGCAGACTGAATTTTGCATCTTGGCATAGAAGGGTAATAACGTACATTCATACTTCTCTCTCTTTTGGTTGGAATGTGTTCTAAATATGTAAAGGTGAAGCACATTGTGGTGATTAGAACAATAATTTACACGATTTGCGCCATCCTAGCAAAGATTACAAACTAAGTGTGGTGTGTATTGCGCAGACATGGTAATTAAATTACTTCGTAACGAAAACGCAAGTTCCGTAGATACTTCCTCAATGGGCGAAATCCTAGACCGGGCTTCCCTAACGGGTCCACGAACCACCGGAGAAAGAATGTCACACTAGCAGCGGGCCATAAGGCATAAGGTAAGCCGTCAATCCGAGGCCGATGCACATGGCCAGCACTATGTACATTGCTGATGCGAATGTTAATACCATCCTGAGTATCACAATGAAGATGAACACCATGCAGGCCTTTATAAACTGAGCTCGCTTGTAATAGCCCCCACCGGAAACCCCAAACTGGAGATACACGGCGGCAACAGAGCAGCAAAACGCCCTAGTATTGAAAATCACGAATGCCTTCAAAGCCAGATTCGAGGTGAGACTGGCCATCCCATCCGGCCTGTCGTTGTGATAGTCTCGGGGCATCGTGAAGGCGGCTGCAAAAGTGAATGCGGCTATAAGCATCGCCACGAGGAGGTTGAATCTCCAGCATGTTGCCCTTTTTTTTTTCGTGAGAAGAGGTCTCTTTGTGGCCGAAGTTCTCAGTCTGGACTATTTCATCGAGTCCTCGATTAAGCATCTTCTTGATGTTCGTGTTGACCCAGGCTCGCATGTCTTGTACACCGTGGCTCTCTTTCAACATGAAATAAACCTTTGCAACTGCAAAACAACTCTACATACAAGGAACAATAATCATGATCGAATTTCTGTTGCTATGTAATTTAGCATGATCACACTTAGCACAAATTCAAGTCCTTAGGCTCCGGTGGTCGATCAGCCGCAGAAATCTTCAACCAACATTCAAGACATTGGTGTAGTCTACATATGCTAATCCTAAACTGAAACAGCATTCCTTTGCTTCATGGCCTAGCTTCTTGTTAAGAGACAACAAGAAAGAGATACAGAACGGAAGATAGCGTACCTCTTGATATTTCTATAAATGCCGAGGGCCGTCAAGTTCTCATTCATGGGTTTTATGTCTACTCGGCTGGCCCGAGCAAGGATCACTATGATGCTGTACTTTTTGTACAGGGCAGCTAGATGTAAAAGCATGTTCCCATCTTCGTCTGCTTTGTTGACTTGGACAACAAGCTCTGGGAGCCCCAAAATGAACCGAACGGCATTCTCTTGTCTTCCTAAAACAGTGGCATGGAGAGCAGTTCTTCCCTTGTTGACTAGCAAGTCGCAAGTGTCAGGACGAACTTTTAGGACCTCTTCCATGATGGAAGTGCGGCCTCTAAATGCCGCAATATGGAGGGTCAATTCCCTGTCCTAGCCTGGGATGTAAGCTGCTGAACCGTCATACTGTAAGAACAACTGAACTGCATTGACATTGCCGAAGTGAGCAGCGTAATGGAGAGGAGTCCAGAGGTTCTTCATAGTGCCTGATCTAATGACAATAGCTTATAAACTTCTGTAGCCGCTTATTCAAGTTTTTCTTGTTGAATCTTGTTTTAGCTAATCAACCTTCTAGATCTAACTAGAACTTTAAGCATACACGTTCCTCAGCAGTTGGGGAAATCGCAGACAAGATAGGGAGCAACCAGGGGACAGACTCTTTTCCATTGCCAAGATCTAGACTCTGCATCTCTCCAGTGACCTTCACTTAAATTAAGACATTACCGAGTCATTTAGCTGAGCTTCCATTCATAGTTAATCAATTGACAACATACCGTTATTGCAGCCAATGCGAAGCTCAAGCAAATGGAAAGGCCAGAAAGCGAAGTCGCAACTTTGAATACATCAAAAAATGAATGGAGTCCTTTCTTCTCCTAAAGAAACATCTGTTCTAATCCTGCTGATGTAGCAAGAATTCTGGAGAAACAAGCATATCTGCAGCTTGCATTGCTCGTATATAAAGTGACAATCAAGCTAGGAACGGCATACAAGGCCTGTGTACCAAATCAATGTGTAGGGAAAGAAATGAGGGATTCTCTAACACAATGGATTCTACTTGCGTTCCTCAGTCAATAGGCAGATTTAGATGCGTCCTCTCATAGGTGCTGCACACGAGCCTTCTAATTTTCGTCGAACTTATGGTTAAGGCTTTGCGGAAACCTACATTCAGAGTTCTCTTGTCAGAAGTGTCTCGCTCCACTGCAATCAAATCACTAAATAAGACTACGATGAGCTCGCTTTAACACAAGCTATTACAGTCAAATGTCCACTACTTAGTGAATGGTTAGTGAAAATTACACAGAAATCAGATCGGACAACAATGGCTGGTGAAGTCATTATTCTAGCAAAGCTGAAATGATTGAATGGCCATTCGTCAAGCTACTAATGGACAACCAGTTCTGTTGATAACTCTCAACACCGTCTTTTTTCTTGTTCAAGTTCAACAAGATCATTAAACAGCTCGAGATGGCTAGCTCTTCCCAAAAACCTAAACTCAAACGTAAATGGTAAAACCAAATCCAATACAACAACTCTTAAAATACACTAGCTCTTAAAATACACTAGATTCTTGATGGCTCACAGCCCAGATAGGGAGAAATAAGAGTTTCCACAAAGATAGCAGATTCGACATTGTCATCACTCTCAATGGGATAATCCTTATAAGTATTATCCTCTGGATTGAATAGAATCATCTGGTACACATCGATCTGGAAAACGATTTTTCCGCTCCTTGTGTAGGCGATGGGGATCTGCCAAAGTTCCCCACCTGGTATGCCTTCAGTCGAGACACTAAAAAGTTTTGTCCATGATCCTCCTCTCCCATACTCATTCATTATCCATGCCTCAAAGCAGGCATCATGGGTTCCGCGGTAGATGAACAGATTGGCCCCATGAATGCCGAGTCCCTCGAAAACAATGTCCCCATCGACTTCAGGCACAGAAAGCACCTGGTGGAATTTCTCTTTTGATAAATCAAATGACATAATCGCAGCCTCTCTCTTGTTTCTACTCTCGTCGGCAACACACCAGTGTAAGGACCCATTCCAATAAAGTCCTCGGCTGTAAACGGCGAGGTGGCTTTCTTGATGGATTTGTATCTTTCTCCAACAACTGGACTGGAATGAAAGTATCGCCACCTGACATTTTGTACAACCGTCGCCCTGAACTATTTTATAGTCATCAGATGTAGAGTCGTACCCGAATCCATGGAAGAAGTCATCTCCTGGAACAAGATCGGAACTAGGAAAATTCCTAGACTCCTCAGTGGTCGGGTTATATAGGAGAAATCCACCGTGGACAGCTAGACAGACCAAGCCATCGCAAGACCCCACGAGATCAGGCTCCCAGATAGGATCGTCCATTCTTGGCTCATGATGCTTTACCACTGCGCTACCTTCATCGCCACCAATGCGACCGTCAAGCAGTTCATAGTCTATGGTCTCGAGGGGGCTGCTCTTGACGATTCTCTGGCTAGGAGTTATATCCCCTGCTTTTAGCCTTTGCAAATGCAACTTGGCAAAGCCCTGGTCAGAAATTAGACACCGCCACCGTTTATTGACGCATTTGAATCGCATCAAAGACTTGATCGGTAGCCTCGAGAGTATCTCGATGACAATATCCTCAGTGAAACTTTCAGCCAAGGCTCGGCTTGTTTCAGCAGATAGACTCTTCATTGGGCAGGTCTTGAGTGAAAGATCTCTATGTTTGCTTTTCCATCTTCTGAGAAAAGGGTTTATAACAAGTGAAGTATAGTACCAAAGTCAAGAAGCTTCCTCGAGAATAACACGGCGTCAAGAGGCTTACTCAGCACATAACAAGACGAGGATTGACCAAGTCTTTGGCCACGCGGAGAGGTGGCAGCGGTAGGTGGAAACAGTACCCCATCCTTGTTCGACAAGTTTTTCAAAGGGTCAAAAATCAGTTCTTCTACACTCCCCGAAATCGAACGGAGTCTATAGTTTATGGCAAACGCGTTCTCTCATGGTTGAAATAGTAGTTCATTCACATAAAGTGGTATGCTGAATATGTAAAGTTGAGGCACATTGGGCGTGATTACAACAGCAATTTACAAGATTTGCATCACCTTAGCAAAGATAATTACAAACTAGGAAGTGTCATGTGAATTACAGACATGCTAATTAGATTATTTCGCACCGAAAAAGCAAGTTGCATAGATACTTCCTCAATGGACATCCCTAATGGATCCACGGACCACCGGAGAAAGAACGTCACAATAAGCAGCCGGCCGTAAGGTAAGCCGTCAATTCGAGGCCGATGCACTTGGCCAGCACTATGTACATTGCCAATGCAAATGGTAATATCATCCCGAGTATCGCAATGAAGATGAACACCATGGCGGCCTTTGTAAACTGGGCTCGCTCGTAGTAGCCCTTGCCGGAAGTCCTGAACTGGAGACGCACGGCAGCAACTGAGCAGCAAAATGCCATAGTATCGAAAATCACAAAGGCCTTGAAAGCCAGGTTTGAGGTGAGACTGTCCATCCCCTTGTCCGGTCCATCATTGCGGTAGCCGCCGGGCATTGTGAAGGCAGCTGCAAAAGTGACTGGCTATGAGCATCGCCACGAGGAGGTAGACCTCCATCATGTTGCCTTTTTCATGAGAAGAGGTCTCTTTGTGGCCGAAGTTCTCGGTCTGGACTATTTCATCAGGTCCTTGATTAAGCATCTTCTTTACGTTCATGTTGACCTAGGCTTGCATGGCTTGTACACCGAAGGTATCTTTCAACATGAAATAAACCTTTGCAGCTGCAAAGCCACTGTACATACGGGGAACACTAATCACGATCGAATTTCCTTCGTATGTAGTATAGCATAAACGCCCTTAGCACAAATTCAAATCATTAGATGCTGGTGGTCGATCAGCTGCAGAAATCTTCAACCAACATACGAAATGTTGGTATGGTCTATATAAGCTAATCCTAAACTCAAACAGGATTCCTTTGCTTCATGGCCTAGCTTCTTTTTGAGTGGCAACGAGAGAGATGGAAGAAAACGTACCTTTTGATATTTCCTGGAAATGCGGAGGGCTGTCAAGTTCTTCTTGTTCATGACTTTTATGTCTACTTGGCTGTCCCGAGCAAGGATTGCTATGATGCTGTACTTTTGGTAAGTGGCAGCCAGATGTAAAGGCGTGTTCCCATCTTCGTCCACTTCTTTCACTAGGCCCACAAGATCCGGGACCCGAAAATGAACCGAAAAGCCTTCTCTTGCCCTCCTAAAACAGCGGCATGGAGAGCAGTTCTTCCCTTGTTGTCTAGCAAGTCGCAAGTGTAGGGATGAACTTTTAGAGCCTCTTCCATGACAGAAGTGCAGACCTCTAAATGCTGCAATATGGAGGGCCGATTCCCTGCCCTTGCCTGGAATGTAAGCCGCTGAACTGTCATCCTTTAATACAAATTGAATTGCATTGACATTGCCAAACTGAGCAGCATAATGGAGATGAGTCCAGCCGAGGGCATCTCCTTCTCGTATCCTGTCTGTCGTTTTCTTTACAATCTGGTTCATAGTACTTGATCAAATGACAAAGGCTTATAAACTTCTGTAGCCACTTAGTTGAGTTTTTCTGGTTAAATCTTGCTTTAGACACCTGCTAGATCTAACAAGAATTTTAGGCAAATAGGCTCTTCCACAGTTTGGGACATCTTTTGCAACAGACAAGTTAGGGAAGAACTGGGGGATAGACTCTTTTACATTGCCAAGATCTAGACTCCGCATCTCTCCACTAACCTTCACTAAAATTAAGACACGAGTCAATTAACTAAGCCCCCATCTAGAGTTAATTAGCCGACAATGTACCGTTATTGCAGCCAATGCGAATCTCAAGCAAATGGAAAGGCCAGACAGCGAAGTTGCAACCTTCCAAAGTGACTGTAGTCTTTTCTCCTCCTAAACAAACATCTGGACCAATCTCGTAATATAGCAAGGATTCTAGACAAACAAGCATGTCTGCAGCTTGCATCGCTAGTATGTAAACATGACAATAGTGCTAGGACTGGTATACAAGGTGCACTTGTTTAAAGTCCCAGGGAGGAGGGACTATCACATGACCAATTTTTTTGTCGACTGGTTTTACCATGGCTACCACTACTAAAAACGTAAGCAAGAGGTCCGCTTCTCTGCTAGTTATGCTAATCGACATAAATTTTGATATTTGCAGGACTGCACTGTGAAATCTTCTTCCAGCAGAGAAGTAGTCAAGGATTTCAAGGGACAGCCTTGCTTCCTGTTCTAGATATATAATCTTTGCATCCTACATTAACTGTGCTTAAAAAATCGTAAGACGAATTGTAGGATACATCTCATCAGAGAATCAAGGAGCTGAACTTATGAATCTCATCATCAATTAACTGTCAAACACATTTCACCTGTCAATCACCACTAATTTAAGAATTTACTCGTCCAAGTGATTAATAGCACATTATGCAATGTATGCTCAAGTGCAGATTTTCACTGGCTTGTTTCTACACAACTACGCTGATCAGACAATCACAACCTACAATTTTGAATTTATCAAATTAGCAATAGGATTGACAAGTCCCTTGAGCCAGCAAAGTTCTTCCAAAGCAAGTGAAGATGCACAGAAAATAAACTAGCAAGATCAATAGAAAACTAAAAGCTTGTAACAGGTTGGGTTATAAGACATGAAGTACAATTGAGCTGACAACACAGAGCAGCGTGCAGGGCAGTCATCCCATTGGTGCCTCCCGGAGTGGCAGAGTATCAGCTCCGCCATCTTGCCGCGCACCTTCGCCCGGGCGATGTAAAAGGGCGATGCGCCGGCGCAATTCGCACAGTCCAAGAGCCCAGCGTCGGCCTTCTCCAGCTACTTCACCACCGAGCAATGCCCACTCATCACGCCCAAATGCAACGCATTGTCGCCCTCCGAATTGACCATCCCGAGCAATTTCTTAAGACCCCCGTCGTGCCCTACCTGTCTCACGAGATCCGGGTATGCCGTTCTGGCGTGGTCAACGATGAAGTCAACGAGGTCAGAGCAACCCCTCTGGCTGCGACCTGGAGCAGGGTCTCTTGCTTCGAGCTCGTCTTGTCGAAGAGCTGTTCGCAAAATTGTCAACGCAAGTGTCCAACGAGTAATATAAGGATGGGAAAAGATATCGTCCTACGGATTGATAATTAATAAATTAATTAAATATTTAAAAAGGACTAATTATAAAATTTATCTAACAAATAAAAATAACATTGAGAATAAAATGTAATTGACAATCGTAAAGATAAAAATTCAGAATTAGATACGATAAAATCAATTAAATAAATACGTTAGAGTATTTGATTTCATCATAAATATTAGACATGAATTTCATATCTTTACACATATAAGAACGATATCAAACATGTGATAGCGAAATTATCTCTACTATTTACTATACTCTCTCTAGGTTTAATAAACCTACTTAGTTTATCAATCCATTATATCTCTATGTGAATTAAATAAACATAAGTGCATTAAAATATGTGAATATTCCCGGTTTACAACGAGTCTTTTGGACCATCTTATTACTGAAAGTTACACAAATAACATTGTATATTTCTATCCACGTTGTAATTCATAGTTATATATTATGAGGAGCAATTGCATACTATCACTTTTCCTTCTCAAAAATGCACATCGGATCATTCAAGTGGTGGCCAGTCACTTAAAAGCATTGAGCGCAATAATATATAACTCACATAAATGAAATCACTTGCAAAACATAAACATCAAGAAATTTATATCATCATGGTCAGGCTACATTGTAGCCCTAACGAAATAAAATTAGAACATAATAAAAGAAGAAACAAAAATATAAATTAAATCAAACATCTTAAATCAAAGAACAAAAATTCTGTCACCTCTTTGTCGTCTCTTTAAAATACTTGAAAAACTCCAAGAACGATGATGGAAGAAAAAGTGAAAAGATAAAAAAAAAAATGTCCACGTTTCTCTAAAACTAATCCTCCTTCAAGAATAACATTCCAGATTCGTAAAAGCAAATAAAATCCTAAAGATATATTCTAAAAATAATTGAATCTATAAGGATAACATTGAAATATTCTAAAAACAACTAATCTTCTAAAAATTATGCTTGTGACATATTGATTCTCTTCTTTTTTCCTTTATCTTCTCCATATATCATTATCCTGCATAAACAAGAAAAATATGAGTAAATAGAAGGAAATCGAAATATTTTCTCACTGATAACACATTATTTGCTACTCAAAATAGGTAAAATAAATCCATTTTTTATAGAGTTTTCAAACCCCCAAACTTAACATTTTGCTAGTCCTCGAGCAAAAGCAACAGATAACATATATAAAATTATTCCATAGCATTCTTCCATAATTGTTTTTTTTTTATGATCGAGGTGTCCGGGCCAGCTTGTGCGCACTTCGACTATTCCTCGGAGGGGCTAGCACGATAACCACCAGCCGCGACCCCCACTTAAGTCACGAAGCGCAATTTGAGAGATTTGAACCAATGACCTAACAAGGGATAGTCCATCTCTTAACCAACTCGATCATGTGTGGGTGGGTATTCTTCCATAATTGTTTTTTTTTTGTAAGGTTTCTTCCATAATTATTCTTTCATAATTGTTCGTATCTATAATTCAAAGAAAAACAAAAATTTCATCCAAACATTGAAAATAAGTTAAGACTGTGTTCTTATGCAGGATGGTAAAGTTTTGGCCTATGCCTCAAGACTGTTGAAAGCACGTGAGAATAATTATCTTACTCGTGACTAGATTTAGCAGCGGTTGTCTTTGCTTTGAAGATATGGCGACACTACTTGTATGTTGAAAAAATATGAAGTTTATACTGACTATAAAAGTTTAAAGTACATTTTTACTCAGAAAAAATTGAACATGAGATAGAGAAGATGGCTAGAACTCTTGAAAGATTATGAATTGTCTATCAACTATCATTTAAGAAAGGCAAATGAGGTGGCCGATGCCTTGAGTCGTAAATCTTTGGGAACATGGCAGTATTGCTCACTTCTCAATAGTCTATTCTCAAGGATATGAGGAAACTAGAATTGGAGGTGTGATGTATCAGCTTGGTGCTCGGTTAGCTAATCTTCAAGTGCAGCCAACGTTGATTGATAGAATCAAGGCTAAGCAAAATGATGATCCTCAGTTGGGAAAGATCAGAGAAGGCGTAGAAGCTGGGGAGACAACCAGATTTTAGTTTCCATGTGGATGGATCACTGAGATTCCGTGGCCGGTTATGTGTTCTCGATGATGCAGACTTGAAAAAAGGAGATATTGCAGGAGGCTCACACTATTAGATACTCGATTCATCCAGGAAGCACTAACATGTACAGAGATTTGAGAAGAAATTTCTAGTGGATCAACAATAAGAAATATATAGTGAAGTTTGTCGATCAATGCTTGGTTTGTCAGCAAGTAAAGATTGAGCATCAAAAAACAGGCGGACGATTGCATCTAATCGAGATACCTAAATGGAAAAGAGAATGTTTCACCATGGACTTCACTGTCAACTTACCGACTGTGACATTCTGATTTTTTCCTATCATTTCAAGACTCATTAATAAGAAAGCATCTAACGATGTATTTCAGTCGAATCTTACTCGGATCTGATTAATCTCAAGTAAACTGACCAAAAAGGGAAAGGCTAACACTAGACAAGGTATGTGGACCTAGGGAACTCAAATAGGAAATGACGCTTTGACCATAAGGATTGTTGAGGGGACATTTAGAGCCCTAAAAGGCCGATCTAAGAACGATTAAGGAATGCGTTGCTACCGTTATACAATTGGAGCGTGGGTGATGCCACTTAACCAACATATAATTTGCAAATTTTTTTCATAAATCGGACAGTGACGATCGAGACCGTTGAAACTAGTGATAGACCCTCACAATTGCATGACAACCAAAGTCGCCATGAATTGACGAGGCCTAATTGCGATATGAATCATAGGGTCGATACGCGTAATGTCTGCAAAAACTGCCCGTCAGTTTGAGATAGGTTAAAACCACATCTGATATAGAAATGATTCAGAAACGAGTCTCGAAATTTGAAAACGGAGAATCAAGAATTTCAATATTTCAATTAGATTGGTCATCGCCTTATCGAAGAAATTTGGAATTAGAAAAACAACGTTCCGGACGTCGAGGGTAAAATTATCATTTTGCTCCTTAAGTCTTAGCTTTTCCTTAATTATTGGACAAGGGCATTTTGGTCATTAACCACACCCCAAGGCTGCCAAAAATGAGAGGAAATAATAGGCCTTGGATGAGCATTGATTGACGCATGGACAAGTGTCAAAGGATTAGGCCTTGATGTTGATTGAATTACCTTTTAACCTACCATTCAAACATGGTTGACTCTTGAAATTGGGTATACCTCACTCTCTCTCCCTCAATCAGCCGAAACCCCCATCTTCTTCTGCCATTTTCTTCTTCTTCTTCCTTTCGACCGAGAGAGCTCCAGTAGACCAAATTCTGCCGCTGTCGTCGCCACTTCCGATTGCCACCTCTGGCCACCGCCTAGAGTCAAGCAAACCACCAGCCCCTTCCTCATCCTCTTACCGATATCCTCTAAGTGGAATCAAGTCATTTGACCCACTGACGAGTCCCGGCCAGAAATTTTCTCAGAAGCCGACAAAAATCGTCGCTGCTGGAGGTAAGCTGCTGTTTAGACTCGGTAGGACCTCGAAACCTTTGATTCTTTCGGCCAAATTTTGTGGACATCTAGAGGACACATAGACTGAGCTGTGGTAAAAATTTTGGGTGAATTTGATGGAGTTTTGACCCCAAATGAATCTTGTGTTTGAAGGGCAGAAAATTGACTGTCGGAGGACTTGGAGGAACCAGCGCCGTTCAAGGACTTTCTAGTGTCGCCTTGGCTTTCAACTTTCGATGAGGCTCTCCAACATCTAGAAGTAAGTATTAGAAAGTAGATTGATGGATAAATTATGGATTAAGGTTGGTTTATGGCCTGATTAGTTGGGAACTAAACAGAACCGAAAAATGCCCTGTTCGGTTCTGTTCATGCTGCGATCATAGGAGTTGTTTGGGATTTAAATGAGCTCAAATTTCATCATTGAGATGTATAAGGATGCCAAGTAATATGCCAATGAGGTTCATGCTTCATGGATTGATGAATTGAGCAAGGAAAATTGACGAATTGGATGAATTTCCTTAGGTTGCGCAATTGACTTGTTCTAGGCTGATTGGACTGAACCATTGAAGTGCTTGGAAGGAGAATTTTGTTGAATTAAGCTTGAGGTAAGGAGTTTCTAAACCTTGACTAGGAGGATTGGACTCCATTGGAGAAATTGAGTGTGAATTAAATTGATTCTTGGAGGTTTATAGGATTATTATCCATTGTGCGTCTTGGAGAGATACAAATGGCTTGAGTGCTTGACAATGCTTGTGTCATGGAATGATTATCGCATTTGAATGTCGAATTTAATTTCCTCGCATGCCATTGATGTGTTGCTTGTTGCATGAGTCTGAAATTGAGCATGTGTTATGAATCGAAATGAGCATGTGGCATATCTAAGAAACTGTGACACCCTGAGGCATTGAGACGCGGAGTTGTGTGGATGGATACCCTGAGACGCTAAGGCATAGGGTTTGAGTGGAACGATACCCTGAGGCGTACGAGACGCGGGGTTGAGATAGCTATAGTCCTGATGCGTTGAAACGCGGGACAGAGTTTGAGATGTGTCGACACAGGCCTGGAGTGAAATTGAAACCTGATGCGTTTACGCGGGTTTTTCAATGTGATGGTCTGAAGCGTATTTACGCTGATCGAGCCTAAGGCGTTCTAAATGCGGGCGAGAAAATGAGGAGGACTGGAAGGGTGGAAAGTGTGATTTGGCATGGCAATGTGTGTTTGATTCCAGTGATGTGGTATGGTGCCATGATTGCATGCCTGACACCCATTTCATCCGCATGTTATATAATGATTGTTGAATGTTTCATGTGATTGCATGTGCGCTTGCCTTTGATTGCATTTACCTGAGTATACGGTCAGTCTAACCTAGGGTCAAGACCTACCTTACTGAGATGTAAATCTCACCCCGTTGTGGGACCCTATTTTTCAGATCCTAGGCGGTGAGAATGTGGCCAATCAGATTTGGCAATCCGAAAGAGATGTCGGTGTATTTTGATGAGTTCCTGGACGGACAGGAGGCGGTGTATGTTAGGAAGTGTACCGTAGTCTGGGTCGATGAGGGTGACAGCAGTTGGAAGCCTCATAGGTACGAGGCCTGCTTTAGAAAGGTAGGGGATGTTTCTACGGGGCCTTTAAAGCCCACTGAGGTACCCCGCGAGGTAATCCCTAACTGGTGTCATCCTGTCGGGATTCGGTGGAGGTCAAGGGGTCAATAGCCGACTCGAAGAATGTTCCTGTGAGGACCCCGACTCTGGAGGACACTAACGAGGTCATCGAGATCAAGGCTACCAAGGACAACCAGGTGGAGCCGTCAGTTGACGAGACACTCGAGGACACCGTGGAGGTTAGCTCTGAGACTTTCTCGGAGTACGAGCCATCTGAGGATGCTGAGGAGACTGTCGATTCCAGTAGCTCAACTTAGGAGTCTCTGTCCTTTTGGTCTGATGTTTTGATGATGACCTCGATGCCTATTTCTTTGGGAGATGTGATGATCCGCTTTTGTATTGACTCTGTCACCCTTGATGATCAGCTGGTTTAGCTTGCCAGCGCTTTTGTATGAACATGATAGGAGGTTATGTATATTACTAGCGTTCTCGTTACCGTGGTCCCTTTTTATTATTGTACGGAAGAGTTTGTATATTAACGCTTCCGCTTGCTATCAATATGGTTCATCTCTGGACCTATGTGAAGCCTGGGACCTCGAGAGAGAGTTCATGCTTGCAGGGAGTCGCACGCTCATGCCCGGGGCGTAGGGCGTGACATCCTCGTTTTCTTGGTATTAGAGCAAGGTCAGCTCGATCCAAAATTGATTGAGGATTGGAGTGATAAGGAGAATTAAGTTGGGACAAGGATGGGTAGCGAGACCTTAGGAGACTTACTAGAATAAGGCACGAGATGCATGGCATATGACTTGGTGCATGTGAATGGCATTTGGTCTTGACAGGGCTGTGGTGATCTATGAGGATGAAGTTCTATGTTTAGCACTGAAAGTTATTTGGATTTTGGCTTGTTGAGTAAATGATCATGACTAATTTTGGTGAACCGTTAAAGTAGACGGAATGGAGTGATAACCATGGACTGTTTAATGAAGTGTCTGTGGAATTTGCTATGTGGAAGGTTGTCGTATTGTGAATGTTTCTATTAAGGCATAGTTTGGTAGCTTTGGACTTGGTTGGAGGAATGAGTTATTAACTCCTTGGTGAAATTGTGGTGGTCCAAGCTCAGTAAAAACATACAAAGATGAATAACCCGCCTAGAAAACTTGGAAGGCCTAGGAGCGGAGCTTCAAGTTCGAGGCCACCTATAGCAGAAGACCCGAGGATGGATGGAGTACTGAGGGCACTCGAAAGAATTGGCGACCTCATCAACAGGCAGACCTAGGATAGGGATGCTGCCATAGCCCAAGCGGCAGGAGCCGCAATAGCTGCCATCAGTGCCAATAACGATAATAATGGGGGCAATGGAAACAATGGCGATCACGACTAGGGCAATGAGGCGGTAAATGCCCAAGAAGAAATTATTATGGCCAGGCAGATGGGCCAGCTGGTCGAGCAATTTATCAAGCTGAAGCCGACCCAGTTTAATGGGACTGGAGACCTTGAACTAACACCGAGATGGATCGAGAAACTGGAGAAGGCCTTTGGAGTCTTGAGATGCACGGACGAAGAGAAAGTGCTATTGACGGTGTACCAACTAGAAGGTACCACAAATAACTGGTGGGCTGCCACTAAGAATGGAGTCTTTCCAAAAGGAACGACCTTGACCTGAAATGCCTTTACTACGGCATTCAATGACAAGTATTTTTTCGAGACAGCCCGGGAAAGAAAGCAAGTGGAGTTCTTACAGTTACGTCAGAATTAGCTGACCATAGATCAGTATGAAGCTGAATTCTCTAGGCTATCAAGATACGCACCCCGATCGGTAGAGGATCCCTTGGAGAAGGCACAGAGATTTCGGGATGCACTGAGGCCTGAGCTTCGCAGCTAGATGATAGCCTTGAATCTGAGAACCTACAAGGAAATCTATGAACGGAGATAGATGATTGAGAGGGACCTGAAGGAGAGGAATGTCGCATCTGGATCGCGATTTAATTCATTTAGAGACAATCGCCAAATTGGTAAGAGACCTATGGCTGGCAACAGGCATTTTGTCCTTCCGATAAAAAAGAATATTGTAAAACCGCCGAACCCCATGAACTGGAGCTGTGACCTCTGTGGCAGAAGGCATGGTAATAGACCTTGCCCGGCAAGAACTGGAGCGTGCTTCAAGTGTGGTCAGATGGGCCACCAGATGAGGACTTGCCCGAACCAAGCTCCAACGAATAAACCTCAAGGGCAACGACCACAAGTTGGACCATCAATTGCCACTCCCCAAATTGATCAGAACCGACCCCCAACTCAGGGGAGAGTTTATGCAGTAGCCCGTAGGTTGCAGAAGAAATGCCAGGCGTGGTCACAGGTACGGTTTATTTGTGTGACCAAGCTGCATATGCTTTGTTTGTTCCTGGCGCAACACACTCGTTTGTATCTGCTCGGTTTGCCGATTTGGTTGATATGAAGTTAGAACCGTTGAGTGTGATTCTGCATATTGCCATCTCGTTGAAAGATAATGTGTTGGTTTCGTTGGGTTGTATGGATTGTAGAATCGTAATTAGCGGTAGTAAGGAGGGCATAGATTTAGCGGTGTTGCCCATGTATGACTTCGATGTGGTCATAGGAATGGACTGGTTGGGTAAACAGGGGGCAGTAGTGGATTATGGTCGTAGAATAATTCGTTTCTATCCAGAAGGTCGCCCTAGTTTCGAATTTGTGGGAAGTCGAGGAGGAATTTCGATTCCTTTTGTCTCGTCCCTTAAAGTGACGAAGTTGTTAACTGAAGGATGTCAAGCGTACTTGGTCACAGTTGTGGACACGACTGTCGAGGAGCCCAAACTAGAAAGCATCCCGGTAGTGCGTGAATTTCCTAACATATTTTCCCAAGAGTTGCCAGGATTGCCACCAGAGCGGGAGAAAGAATTTGTGATCGAGTTAGCTCCGAGAACGGAGCCGATCTCGAAGGCACCCTATAGGATGTCCTTATCTGAACTGAAGGAGTTAAAGGTGCAAATGCAGGAATTACTGGACAAAGGATTTATTCGACCGAGTGCTTTACCGTGGGGAGCGCCGATATTGTTTGTAAGAAAAAAAGATGGGTCCTTGTGTCTATGCATTGATTATAGACAGCTAAATCAAGTGACTGTGAAGAATAAATACCCACTACCGAGGATTGATGATTGATTTGATCAGTTGCAAGGAGCTGCGGTATTCTCTAAGATTGACTTGAGGACCGGGTATCACCGGTTGAGAATTAAGAAGGAAGACATAGATAAAACCTCTTTTAGGATAAGGTATGGTCATTACAAATTCACTGTGATGCCTTTTGGATTGATCAATGCTCCAGCCGCATTTATGGACTTGATGCATCGGGTGTTCAAGGAGTTCTTGGATAGATTTTTCATAGTTTTTATCGATGATATCCTGATTTACTCAAGGAGTAACGAAGAACACGAATAACATCTTAGCATTGTTTTGCAGAACCTGAGAGAACACTCCCTTTACGCTAAGTTTAGCAAATGCGAGTTCTGGTTGAATAAAGTGGCATTTCTTGGCCATGTGATATCTGGAGAAGGAATTGCGGTAGATCCTGCGAAGATCGAAGCCGTTATGAATTGGCCTAGACATACTACGGTCACGGAAGTCTAAAGTTTATTAGGATTGGCAGGATATTACAGACGTTTCGTGGAGAAGTTTTCGTCTATAGTCATTCCATTGACGAGATTGACTAAGAAAGAGACGAAGTTCGAGTGGACGAACAAGTGTGAGAGGAGTTTCCAAGAGCTCAAGCATCGGTTGACAACCGCATCGGTATTGACGATTCCATCATGACCGAGAGGTTATGAGATAAATAGCAATGCTTCGCTAAAGGGACTAGGTTGTGTGCTAATGTAACATGGAAGAGTGGTTGCCTACGCGTCCTGATAGCTGAGACCGCACGAGATGAACTATCTGACTCATGATTTGGAATTAGCAGCAATCATTTTTACTCTGAAAATCTGGATGCATTATTTGTGTCGCGAGAAGTTTCAGATTTACACTGACCACCAGAGCCTGAAGTATCTATTTTCCCATAAGGAACTGAATATGAACCAGCGTCGATGGATGGAACTGCTTAAGGATTATGATTGCGACATATTGTATCACCTTGGGAAGGCAAACAGAGTTGCGGATGCGCTCAGTCAGAAATCGAGTATCGTCTGTCTACTTGTGAAAGGGTGGTCGTTATTCGAGAACTTGAGAGATTCTGAGTTCAAATTGAAAGTCTGTCAACTATCCAGTTTGATGGCCACACTGAGAGTAGAACCTGAGGTCCATGAAAGGGTAAAAACCTTGTAGCATACGGACCCAGAAATTCAGAAAATCCTAGAGATAGACGCGACAAAAAGGAAACCAGAATTCCAAGTGTTAGAGGATGAAATCTTGAAATTCCGAGGACGTCTATGCGTGCCAAAGGACGAAGAACTCAGGGAAAGGATTTTATCAGAGGCTCATAGGAGCAATTATAGCATTCACCTAAGAAGCACAAAGATGTATCAGAACTTGCGTCAATATTATTAGTGGAACGGAATGAAAATGAATGTGGTGAAGTATGTGGCAAAGTGCTTAACATGCCAGTAGGTGAAGGTCCAACACTATAAGCATGGTGGATTATTACAGCCACTAGAAATTCCTAAATGGAAATGGAAGCACGCAACGATGGATTTTGTGATGGGACTCCCAAAGAGCCAGAGAGGCCATGATTCTATTTGGGTAGTCGAGGATCGATTGACCAAGTCTGCACACTTCATTCTTGTGCGAAAGGATTTCGCGATGGACATATATGCCGAACTATACATGCGGCAGATAGTGAGGCTACATGGAGTACCCGTGACGATTACATCGGACAGAGATCCCAAGTTCACAGCGAACTTCTAGAAGAGTTTTCAAGATGCCATGGGAACTCGACTACAATTTAGTACGGCATACCATCCACAAACGGACGGACAATAGAAATGGATGATTCAGACGCTCGAGGATATGTTACGAGCGTGTGTGATAGACTTCAAAGGTAAATGGGAGGATCAACTGCATTTGGTGGAGTTTGCATATAATAACAGCTATCAACAGAGCATTCGAATGGCACTGTTTGAAGGGCTTTACGGAAGGGCTTGCAGAACCCCAATTTGCTGGGACGAGGTTGGAGAAAGAAGTTTCACAGGCTCAGAGTTGGTAGAGCAATCGGTGGAAGCGGTGAAGATAATTCGGGATAGACTTAAGATGGCACAGAGTCGTCAGAAGAGTTATGCGGATAAACGACGTAAGCCTTTGGAGTTTCAAGTTGGCGATCATGTTTTCCTTAAGGTGTCGCTGATGAGAGGTTTTTCCCGATTTGGAAAGAAATGAAAACTGAGCCCAAGGTACGTAGGTCCATTTGAGATTCTAGAGCGGATTGGGACCTTAGCCTACAAACTGGCCTTACCGCCTAATCTATCCCAAGTGCACAACGTCTTCCATGTGTCCATGCTACGGAAGTACAAACCGGACCCGACGCATGTGCTGAACTACGAGGTTATAGAAGTGGATGATAGAGTATCCTACGTGGAGAAGCCAGTGAAGATCGAAGGCCGAAAGGAGCAAATTCTGAGAAATAAAACGATTACATTGGTTAAAGTTGTCTAGAAGCACCATGGAATCGAAGGCACTACGTGGGAAAGCGAGGAAACGATGAGGCATCAATACCCCCATTTGTTCGAATAACTGGGTTATTGTAAATTTCGAGGACGAAATTTTTGTAAGGGGAAAAGAGTTGTGACATTCTAATTTTTTCCTATCATTTCAAGACTATTAATGAGAAAGTATATAAAGATGTATTTCAGTCGAATCTCGCTTGGATCTGATCAATCTCGAGTAAACTGACCAAAAAGGGAAAGGCTAATGCGAGACAAGGTACGTAAATATAGGGAACTCAAATATGAAATGACGCTTTGACCATAAGGATTGTCGAAGGGACATTTAGAACCCTAAAAGGCCGATCTAAGAACGATTAAGGAATGCATTGCTAGCGTTATTAACCAACGTATAATTTGCAAAAAAAATTCCTAAATCGGACAATGACGATCGAGACCATTGGAACTAGTGATAGACCCTCACAATTACATGACAACCAAAGTCGCCATGAATTGACGAGCCCTAATTGTGATATGAATCACAGGGTCGATACGCGTGACGTCTGCAAAAGTCGTCCATCAGTTCAAGATAGGCTAGAACCACGTCTGATATAGAAAGGATTTAGAAACGAGTCTTGAAATTTGAAAACGAAGAATCAAGAATTTCAATATTTCAATTGGATTGGCCATCGTCTTATCGAAGAAATTTGAAATTAGAAAAACGACGTTCCGGACGTCGAGGGTAAAATTACCATTTTGCCCCTTAAGCCTTAGCTTTGCCTTAATTATTAGACAAAGGCATTTTGGCCATTAACCACACCCCAAGGCTGCCGAAAATAAGAGGAAATAACAGCCCTTGGATGAGCATTAATTGGCACATGGACAAGTGTCAAAGGATTAGGCCTTGATGTTGATTGAATCACCTTTTAACCTACCATTCAAACATGGTTGACTATTGAAATTGGGTATACCTCACTCTCTCTCCCTCAATCAGCCGAAACCCCCATCTTCTTCCGTCATTTTCTACTTCTTCTTCTTCTTCCTTTCAGCCGAGAGAGCTCCAGCAGACCAGATTCTACCGTCGTCGTCGCCACTTCCAACCGCCACCTTCAGCCACCGCTTGAACTCGAGCCGACCACCAGCCCCTTCCTCATCCTCTTGCCGACATCCTTTAAGTGGAGTCAGGTCATTTGACCCACTGAGGAGTCTCGGCCGGCCATTTTTCCGGAAGCCGACGAAAACCGTCTCAACTGGAGGTAGCCTCTGTTTAGACTCGGTAGGATCCCGAAACCTTTGATTCTTTCCGTCAAATTTTGTGGACATCTAGAGGACACATAGACTAAGCTGTGATAAAATTTTGGGTGAATTTGATGGAGTTTTGACCCCAAATGGGTCTTGTGTTTGAAGGGTAGAAAACTGACCGTCGGACGACTTGGGGGAACCGGCGCGGCTTTTCGGCGTCACCTTGCCTTCCAACTTTTGGTGAAACTCTCTAACATCTAGAACTAAGTATCAGCAAGTAGATTGATGGATAAATTATGGATTAAGGTTGGTTTATAGCCTGATCAGTTGGGAACTAAACAGAACCGAAAAATGCCCTGCTTGATTTTATTCATGCCGCGATCATAGGAGTTGTTTGGGATTTAAATGAGCTCAAATTTCATCATTGAGATGTATAAGGATGTCAATTAATATGTCAATGAGGTTCACGCTTCATAGATTGATGAATTGAGCAAGGAAAATTGACGAATTGGATGAATTTCTTTAGGTTGCGCATTTAACTTGTTCTGAGCTGATTGGACCGAACCATTGAACTGCTTGAAAGGAGAATTTTATTGAATTAAACTTGAGGTAAGGAGTTTCTAAACCTTGGCTAGGAGGATTGGACTTCATTGGGGAAATTGAGTGTGAATTAGATTGATTCTTGGAGGTTTATGGAATGATCATCCATTGTGCGTCTTAGAGAGATATAAATGGCTTGAGTGCTTGACAATGCTTGTGTCATCGAATGATTATCGCATTTGAATGTCAAATTTAATTGCCTCGCATGCCATTGATGTGTTGCTCGTTGCATGAGTTTGAAATTGAGCATGTGTTATGAATTGAAATGAGCATGTGACATGTCTGAGAAATTGTGACACCCGGAGGAGTTGAGACGTGGGGTTGTGTGGATGGATACGCTGAGGCGCTAAGGCGCGGAGTTTGAGTGGAATGATACCCTGAGGCGTACGAGACGCAGGGTTGAGATGGCCATAGTCCTGATGCGTTGAAACGCGGAACGGAATTTGAGATGTGTCGACACAGGCTTAGAGTGAAATTGAAAACATGATGCGTTTAGGCGGGTTTGTCAATGTGATGATTTGAGGCGTATTTACGCGGATCGAGCCTGAGGCGTTCTAAACGCGGGAGAGAAAATGAGGAGGACTGGAAGGGTGGAAAGTGTGATTTGGCATGGCAATGTGTGTTTGATTCCAGTGATGTGGTATGGTGCCATGATTGCATGCCTGACACCCGTTTTATCCGCATGTTATATAATGACTGTTGAATGTTTCATGTGATTGCATGTGCGCTTGCCCTTGATTGCATTTGCCTGAGTGTACGGTTAGCCTAACCTAGGGTTAGGACCTACCTTACTAAGATGTAAATCTCACCCCGTTGTGGGACCCTATTTTTCAGATCCTAAGCCGTGAGAATGTGACCAATCAAATTTAGCGATCCGAAAGAGATGTCGATGTATTTTGATGAGTTCCCGGACGGACAGGGGATGGTGTATGTTAAGAAGTGTACTGTAGTATGGGTCAACAAGGGTGGCAGCAGTTGGAAGCCTCATAGATACGAGGCCTGATTTAGAAAGGTAGGAAATGTTTTTACGGGGCCTTTGAAGCACACTGAGGTACCTCGCGGGGTAATTCCTTACTGGTGTCATCCCGCTCGAGATTCAATGGAGGCTGAGGGGTCAGTAGTCGGCTCGAGGAATGCTCTTAAGAGGACCCCGACCTTAGAGGACACTGACAAGGTCATCGAGATCGAGGCCACCGATGACGACCAAGTGGAGCCGTCAGCTGACGAGACACTCGAGCACACCGTAGAGGTTTGCTCTGAGATTCTCTCGAAGTACGAGCCATCTGAGGATGCTGAGGAGACTGACGATTCCAGTAGCTCGACTTGGGAGTCTCTATCCTTCTGGTCTGATGTTTTGATGATGATCTCAATGCTTGTTTCTTTGAGAGATGTGATGATCCGCTTTTGTATTAACCTTGTCACCCCTGCTGATCAGCTGGTTTAGCTTGCCAGCGCTTTTGTATGAACTGGATAGGAGGTTATGTATATTACTGACGTTCTCGTTACCCTAGTCCCTTTTTATTATTGTACGGAGGAGTTTATATATTAACTCTTTTGCTTGCTATCAATGTGGTTCATCTCTCGACCTATGTGAAGCCTGGGTCCTCGAGAGAGAGTTCATGCTTGCAGGGAGTCGCGCGCTCGTACCCGGGGCGCGGGGCATGACACCGAAGACACCTAATGGTAAAAATGTTATATGGGTGATTGCTGATCGATTAACTAAGTCGACACACTTCCTGTTATATTAATTTGGCCTTTCAGTGGAATATATGGCGAAGCGGTACATGAATGAGATAATTAAGTTACATGGGGTTCCAGTGAGTATTATTTCTAGTAGGGATCCCCAGTTTATGTCTAACTTTTGGAGGAGATTACAAGGGGCATTGGGTATAAAACTTAACTTCAGTACGGCTTTTCATCCACAAACAAATTGGCAGTCAGAGAAAACGATCTAGACATTAGAGGATATGTTGAGATCATGCGTTATTGACTTTGAAGGTTCATGAGATGAACATCTACATCTGGTGGAGTTTTCTTATAATAACAGTTACCATTCTAGTATAAAGATGGCTCCTTTTGAAGCCTTATATGGTAAAAAATGCAGAAGTCTTATTTGTTGGGATGAAGTTGGCGAGAAAAGACTAACTGGCCCTGAGTTCATACAACAGTCAGAGGAAAAAGTTAGATTGGTCCGGGTGCAATTGAAAGTTGCTCAAAGCCGTCAGAAAAGTTATGCAGATCTCAAAAGGCGCAATATAGAGTTTGATGTGGAAAATCACGTTTTCTTGAAAGTTTCACCTATGAAGTGTGTCATGCGATTTGGCACTCGTGGGAAGCTGAGTTCAAGATATGTAGGACCATTCTTGATATTAGAAAAGATTGACAAAGTCTCTTATAAACTGGCTTTGCTACTAACATTATCCGGAGTACATAATGTGTTTCATGTATCTTTATTACGAAAATATGTACTGAGTCATGATCATGTACTAGACTTCACTCTTTTGGGATTAACAAAGAATTTGACTTATGAGGAACAACCAATCCAAATAGTTGATCGGTAAGAGCAAGCGGTACGACGATGAACTATTCCCCACGTTAAGATTTAATGGAAGAATCACACTGAGAGAGAAGTTACGTGGGAACTTGAGGTGGAAGCGAGACACATATATCCTCATTTGTTCGAAAGTTAAGATAAGTTCAACTATTCAAATTTCGAGGACGAATTGTTTTTTAAGAAGGGTAGATTGTAATATTACAAAAAAAAAAGCCCATATATTTCTTAAAACCTAGCCTAGCTCCAACATTTTATTTCCTCCTTCGGTACGACCACAAACAGGGAAAAAAATGAAGAAGAAGAAGAAGAAGGAGGAGGAGGAGAGAGGGAAAGAAGAAAAGAGAGGAATCCTCAAGTTGCCTCGCCAAGTTTTCTCAGCATCGACTAGTAATCACTAGCAAGTGTTCGCCCCACTTTTCCTCCGATCGAAGTGATTTTCGGAATTAGGGCTCAATTTCAGATTTTAATGAAATATGAGCTAACGGGTCTGATTTCTTGGTCGTTTGTCTGCGCTTTTATTTGGAAATGAAATTTTAAGATGTCATGAAGCCATAGGATTCGACGGATCGTAATTTGACATTGCGGTTTTTCCAAAATAAGGTTTTCAAATATGGTGCACGTAGTGAACAGTACGCGATCAAAAGGTATTTTGCCCATTTTTATCAATTTTCGAATGGATTTTGGATAGGCTGTGTTGGGGTTCTTGTCGTATGTTAAAAGTGCTTTCTTGGGAGTACAAGATCGTTTACATCGAAGCTCGAATGATGGAATTATGGCCCGTCAAAATTTATAGCGCAAGTTGCGCAAAGAGGACAACGTGCGTTTTTGCTATGAGCGAGTGTTTCATTGGTGTGTTGGTATCGTCTTAGTGACAAATCGCCTTATGCAGTTGAGTCATGTTCTAAGATAGCTTATTACTCAGTTTTTTATACCGTTTTCATACTTTTGGTACGGATTCCGACATGTCGATCCAAGTAACATTTATAGTTCTTTTTTGACATTATCAGGTGAGTGATATTATTTCTTCTTTGTAGTTATAAAATTCATATTCTAAAAGTGATAGCACTATAAATGTGTTATAATATGATAAAACAACATATTTGTTGCATAAAAACATAATCGAATCTTTACTGTTATTTTTTGTCTATTTGATACGATTTGAGCTGCTGGTTTTGGATTGACTGTGATATGTATTTTGGTTATGAAGAGGTTGTTGTTGTTGGATTATGTAGTGCTCAAGATAGCTGTGAATCCGATTGAGAGATTTGTGGGTATGCACATACTTGTTAGGATATCCTTGTAGATCAAGTCACCGGCATTGTTGGTGGAAACCTTGCCAAGGGAGAATCTTAGTCGCCTCTTGTCATGGGCATTATACGTGACTACAGTTAGAATCTTGAACATGAGATTAGTGAGTGAATAAACCACTTACATGTGTTTGCTGAGATTAGTTGATGGATAAACTATTATTATGTTTTTTGTGAGACTGATCAATAGATTGGACCATTGATATTCAGTTTGAGTTTGTGGTTAGAAATAAGTACTTTGCTATAAATATATTACGTTAAAGTATTACGTAACTCGTTTTGATTGTAAACATTTCTTATTTTCGAGTTTGACATAAATGAGTTATATTGTGAGTATTACATATGCATAGTAATTGTTCAATCTGTTTAGAAGAAATGGATTACTTATTGAGTCGTGTTAGCTCGCCCTTTTCATTTCCCTTGTCTTTCAGGTTCAGCGAATCTCAAATAGGACAAGAACGGTTATTAGTAGACGACACTTTGTTAGTGGGGCTTTTGGGTATAAGTTATGAGTTAAATGCGGCTTTAATGAGCCTTTGAGCTATGGTTAGATGAGTATATCTTTTTGGTAAAGATATGTACATATCTCTTTCGGTGGATATATATATATATATATATATATATATATATATATAGTGTGTGTGTGTGCGCGCATGTGTGTGTGTGTTTTGACGGTTATAGAAAGCTCTGTTACTGTAATCACATGACTTTTTTTTTTATCTTATATGTGAATTTATATATATTGATATCATGTTGAACCATGTTACGTTTTGAGGGTGCATCCTTTGTGTGAAAGGATGGTCGTATCATGGCCCTTATAGTAGATTTGGGGCATGACGCGTTACATGTGACAATGGTTAAAATCTTGAGCTTGAGATTAGTCAGTGGATAGACCATTGACATGTGTTTGCTGAGATTAGTCGATGGATAGACCATTGACATGTTTTTGATGAGATTGATCAATGGATTGAACCATTGATATTCATTTTGAGTTTGTGATTTGAAATAAGTACTTTTGCTATAAATATGTTGTGTTAAAGTATTATGTAATTCGTTTTGATTATAAACATTTGTTATGTTTCGAGTTTGATATAAATGAATTATATTGTGAGTATTACATATGCATAGTGATTATTCAATCCACTTAGAAGAAATGTATTACTCATTGAGCTATGTTAGTTCACCCCTTCCATTTCCTTTGTCTTTCAAGTTTAACGTGTTGCAAGTAGGATGAAAGCGATCATTAGAACATGACACTTTGTTAGTGGGACTTTTGGGTATGAGTTATGATTTAGATGTGGCTTTGATTAGCCTTTGAGCTGTGGTTAGATGTGTATATTTTTTTGGTAGAGATATGTACATATCTCTTTTGGTGGATATATATATATGTGTGTGTGTGTGTGTGTGTGTGTATGTTTTGATGGTTATAGAAAGCTCTGTTATTGTAATCGCATGACCTTTTTATCGTATATGTGAATGTATATACATATTGAACCATGTTACGTTTTGAGGCTGCATACTTTGTGTGAAAGAATGGCCGTGTCATGGTCCTTATAATGGATTTAGGGCGTGACAAAATTAATGTATTGGACTTATAAGATAGATTGATGTGATCTCAACTGATTGAGCACGTGTGTACCCTTTTCTTTTCTTCATCTTCTTCTTGATTACGTTCACTTGAGAATGTTGTGTTAATGCTCACAAATATATTGAATATGTTAACAACATAGATCAGAACTAAAAGGCTGTAGGTTGGCTCTCCCATTTTCGTGGAATACATATGGATGTACGTAAGATCACCAATTTTAAGGTTTGAAGGGACATTGTGCTCCTCTTCTTGAATCATATGTTAAATATTGGCAGAAGTACAGAATAAGTGTCAATATTTATGTATCGGAGATCACTTTAGTGCCAATATTTTTTTTTTTGATCATTTAAGTGCCAAATCAGAAAAAAAAAATGATCACTTAAGTACCAATTCGCCGGAATTGGCATTTAAGTAATCCTTTTATTAGAAAAATTGACACTTGAGTGCTAATTCCGGCGAAAAATGATAACTTTAGTGTCAATTCCGGCGACTTGGCACTTAAGTGATCCTTTTTTCTCGATTAGGCACTTAAGTAATCCAAAAAAATATTGGTACCAAAGTGAACTCCGTACACAAATGTTGGCATATCTACTGTACTTTTGCTACTAACTACTCAATCAATTACTCCTTTACTCCTTCAAAGTCAGAATGCTTTAGATGTTGTTGCATATCCTGTAATAATCTTGGGTTAGACGGGATAAGAGACACTGAAATCAAATTAAAAAACGACTCGCGAACCACAAAGAAACATGACTGTAAGTACTTTTCAGAGCAATATGTGTACTAAACATAATGCGCCAAACCAGCAAACGTAAAGGTAAAGCTTGTACCTTCATTCGACCAAAAAAAATTGTACCTTCATTACTCATGGCCAACATAGAGAGAAATAGGAGTTTCCCTCCGGGTGTAAGCTACCGGAATAGTATGAAGTTGACAAGTATGTAAACCGTCAATCAGGATACTAAACAATCTTGTCCAAGATTCCCTTTTCCATGTTCGTTCATGATCCAAGCCTCAAAACTAGTTCCAAAAGAGACATCATAAATGAATAGGCGTCACTTGTGAATCTCCAGATCCTTAAAAACTATATCTTCGACTTTGGGATTGGATTCACCTCTTCAAATGTTTCTGTGGCCAAACCAAATGGAATGATCACTTTCTCTATCCTATTACCACTTCCATGATAAACGAGCCAATGAACAGCCCCGTTTACATAAATTCCGACTCCATCCACCTTGGGAACATCCGATGCACATTCCTTAGAGCCATCATTTGCTTTAAGGAAAGTTCCATGTACTATGTTATAGTCATCGTTTGCGAAGTCGTAACCGAACCCATAGGGGAACTCGTGTTCTGCAACTAAATCAGAAGCTGGCGACTTCCTGGACTCCCTGATGGTTGGTTTATACATGAGAAATTCATTATCAATTGCCAAACTCACCAAGCCGTGGCATGACCCTGCAAGCCCCCAGGGTTCGTCCATTCTCAAGTCATGAGACTCTACCACTGCATGATCATTGACCTCATCGTTGTCAAGTGCTTCATGGTCTATGGTATGGAGCGGGTTGCTTTTGATAATTTTCTAGCTCGAGGCTATGTTCTTCAAGACAAGCCTTTGCTGGCGCAATTTGGCAAAATGCAGTCGGAAACCACGGACCGCCATTGCTTGCTTGCTCACTTGAATCGTATCAACGCCTTCATTGGGACCCTCTACAATATGTCGACAATAATATCCTCCATGAGGTTTTCAGCCATGGCAGAGCTTCACTTTATTTTGGCAAAGGGTCTCTTCTTAGAGCTCATTCAAGTAAGAGATCTGTTTCTTTGCTGTTTAATTGATCTTTTGCTGAGGATGCTTAAGGAACTCTTCTAGTTAGAACCTCAGTATTATTGAAGAGTAAGAAAATGGTTTAGGACTTGAACAACAAAACGTGCTTGCTAAGCATTATAGCTTATCGAGCCAGTATTATTGATCCGTTTCCATCCACCAATGCAAGACAGTAGTTGGTAGTTGATTATGCAAAGCTTTTCCAGAAGTCACTCTCTTTTGACTCTTCTTTGTTTGCTTTAGTCATTATAATTTTATGCAGAGGCCTGAGTTGTTCATAAAGTCGTCATTTTCAAGAATGACTTGCAGGCCATTAGATGAGAACCGACTGGACCTAGTTTCTGCCTTTGGGATGGAGGTCGCCCTCATTTTCAAGAATATCCGACCAAACTGTTTTTGATACATTAAGCGCGTCTCTCCGCATGTAACCATAGTTAAATCTTGAAGCAAATGGTCTCTCAAATTGACAGAAGGAAGACAAGTCTAGACAAGCCAGAAGAACTAGCATATGAACCTAAATGAAATAGGAAATATGAACGACCTCAAGAGCTGAAGCTGCTGAAAGATTAAATACGATGAGGTTCGCTCAGCTTATCCGATGGCAGATGAAAGAGCCAAGCTTTATGATTGATCTGCTTGTAGATGTTGGATACAGTTGTTCTGTATCTAAAGAAGTCTTCGTATAGCTTTTAGTTTTACTTGTCCTAACGGCTATGTTTGAGTATGAACAATGAAGAGTAATGAAAGTGGACATTGTTTTGTGAAAAGTACTTTCGACATGTTTTAATAGACATCCTATTAGAGATCTTTGTGGTGAACATCTTTATGCTTCTATCGCCTTGTCACATCATCCCAAAATCAAATTCACTGTGGTTATTCCCAGTGAAGCCACCAGCTTGAAAGGCCGGCGAGTAATTCGCACAGAAACAAGCATGGTTTCAGGATGGTGATCAGGTTCAACTTCAATCAAATGAGACCTTGGAGAGCAACAAAGGAGCTATTTAAGGCTAATAGTTCAAGTGATCAGAAGTGCATTGTATCAGATCATATACGAAGGTCCGTCTGGTTATGCTCTGATCAAAGTGGCCAGACGCAACCCTGGTTTGAACAGATATGGAGAACACAAGACTACTTATACGATCTACTACTTGAATTTAACAGTAAGAACTCTCAAAACAGGACAATAAGGATGCAGCAAACTCTTGTCCTCTCACTACATTCAGCGGTGCCCTTTTTTCATCCCTAGAGCCTGTCATTTCATCCCTCATCACTCATGGTCAAGATAGAGAGAAATAAGAGTTTCAGATAGATAGCAGACTCCATGTTGTCATCCTCCTCGATGAGGTAATTCTTGAAAGTCCCGTCATGGGATAGAAACATCTCCCACACATCAATCTGGTAACATGATCTTCCCCTTCCCAGTGCAGGCCGATGGGACAATGTCTTATTAACTGGCGGGCAAGCGCTGGGTCGAGAGACTGGGCCACTTCATCCAGGATTCTGGGTTCCCGTACTCCTTCATGATCCATGCCTCGCAGTGAGGCAACCAAGTTCCATAGTACATGAACAGGCATCCCCCATAAACTCTGAGGCCCTCAAAGATCACGCCTTCTTCGACTCTAGGGATCAGGAACACCTCCTGGAACTCTTCCTTGGCCAAATCAAACTAGACAATCACTTGCTATGTCCTGTCTCCACTCCCATGGGAAACATTCCAATGGACCGCACCATTCAAATATACCACACATTTGTACAGATTGTGGACGTCTTTGTGAGGAATCCTTTTTCAGCCTACAGGTACTTGATCTGAGTGAAAATATTTCCACAACACATTCTTTAGAACCATCATTAGCAGGAAAATGGGCACCTTGAACTATTTTGTAGTTCTTTGATGTGGAGTCATAATTGAAGCCGCGGAACACCTCGTTCCCTAGGCGTAAGTTAGAGTCAGGTAAATTCTTAGACTCTTCGGTGATTAGATTGTGCAAGAAGAATCTGCCGAAGACTAACAGATACACCAACCCATCGCAATACACTAAAATAACGGGCTCTTCACTAGGATGATCCCTTCCCAGGTCATGAGAATTCACCACTGCGTGATCGCCCCCCGTATCGCAGTTGCTGTCAAGCGCCTCGTAGTTAGCAGTCTGGAGCAGACTGCTCTTGATGATTCTCTGGCTAGGGGTGATGTCCCTCACGAGCAACCTTTGCAGATGTAGCCTCTCAAAGCGCTGGCTAGAGATTAAAGAACGCCACTGCCTGCTTACGCACTTGATGACATACCCCAAATCCTAACAGAAAAGGGGCACGACACAGCCATCCTTCTTCTTACCTGAAGGATGCAGCCTCTCAATAAAACAACACACTAGAGTTTCCATGATCCAAATAGCAAGTATAACTAGCTCTCCAATGCAAACCCAAAAACTCAGATACCAAAGTTTCCCATTGATAATGCTCTAGTGCTACACGTCGCTAGTTGAAAAACCTGAAAAGATTGGGAAGGAAAAAGGGGTGAGCAAACCACAGCTCAGTGAGTAGTGTGTATATCTTGTAAGCTTACAAAACTATTTGAGAAACTCATTTAATCAAAGTCCAAATTATAACATGCGTATGACATCAAAAACAAGTTTAATCTTTTCAGCAAAGCCTCATGCATATCAAAGACACTGTATTTCATATTTATTTAACACCAAAAGCGAATTTTATCTTTTCACAAATCTTTATACTCAATAAAGTACTCTTTCAATCTCACAATCACAAATTCAGACATCAATAGTCAAGTCCACTGATTAATCTCAAATCAAATATCGATGGTCTATTCCATCGACTAATCTCAAATTAGATGTTAATGGTCCATTCCATTGACCAAACTCGTGCTCAAATATCAACCATGGTCACGTATAATGTCTCGTGATAAGGCGACCAAGATTTCCCCTTGGCAAGGTCTCCACCTATAATGCCGGTGGCTCGGCTCACAAGAATATCCTAACACTAGTATGCGCATACCCACAAACCCCTCAATGGGCTCACAATGATATTGAACATCAACTCAACTCACAGTGGTATCTTCACAAACGAATTCAGAATCAATATCACAGGTTGGTTTCACAAACCCAAAATCGATATCCTTTTCGTAAAAACTCATTTGCTATGCACAACGCATTTTCTAAAATCATTCTCAAACCATTCACAAATAATCGAAGGTAGTAAATGCCTGATCCGAAATTATGCATCAAACATGCCAAAAATATCACTTTTCCTTTTAAAAAGAAATCACATATTGCACATAACATGTCTTACTCTTTTCGTTTCGAAATATACTTTTAGAAATTCAGAGAAGGGATAGCACCACTCACCTGGAAAAGCCAAAAACCAACTTAGGATTGTTACTCGAGCCGACACACTTGTATTCCTATCAAATATATGAAAAGCGGTATCAAAATTCGAGTAATACGCTATCCTAAAGTATGAATCGACTGAAAAAGTAGTATTTGTTGTTAAGGCGACACCTACGGACTAGCTCAATGCTCACTCAAAGCGGATATGCAAGCTGTCCGCTTCATGTAGATTGCCCGAAAAATTCAAATGGGCCATAACTCCCTCCTCAAAGTTTCGATTTAAACGAGCTTGTAGTCCAAAGAAATCTCTTTTAACGTAAAACAAAAATCCCAACACAGTTTGTCCAGAATCTGTCCGAAAGTCGACAAGAACGACGCAATAAATTTTGGTCGCGCACTGTTCACTGCGTGCGTCAAACTTCCAAATTTTGTTTTGGACAAACCGTGAGTCCAAATCGAGTTCTGTAAAGTATCACGGCTCCAAAACACGCTAAACTACCGTTCCCCTGAAGAATCTCAATTTAAGGACTCCCAAATCTGACTCTGCGATTCAATTTTCTCATAAATTCGAATTTGAGCCCTAAATACAAAAATCACTTCAATTAGATAAATGACCAGTGCAAGCACTTACCGAGCCTTGTGAGTCGAAGTTGAATCATCTTGGCGAGGCATGGTTTGTGTGCGTTGTTCCTTTTCTTTTTATTCTTGACCTTCTTATCCTTCTTCTTCTCCTTCTTCTTTTTCCTTCTTCTCTGGCTAAACTGTTTACTTTTCCTCCCCGTCACTGCCCCCTCGGTTCTTTCTTTTATAATAAAAGCCACCCGTTTTTCTTATTTGACTTTTCAATCCCTTTTTTTTCTCTTTGACTTGGTAAAAAACTACATTTTACACTCGAACTGCATCAGGGACTTGACCGGCGGTTTCAAGAGTATCTCCACGACCACGTCGTTAGTGAGCTTTTGTGCCATGGTCGAGATTCGATTTGTTTCTGCAAATTGTCTGGTCACTGAGGAGATAAGTTTCTTTAAGACTTGTTGCTCCCAAGAATTCCCTTCAGCTCATGCGTCAAACGGTAATGTGAAAACAACAGGACAAGAACCAAGACAAAATTTACCAAGTCCCATGCCATCTAACATTAAATAGGATATCATAGGATAAGAAATTCAAGAATTTGATCATATTTTACTCACTATTTGGTTAACTGCAAATTTAAAGTCGAATATTATCATATACTATCATATCTTGCGTTTGGTAAAAACTCTATATCAATATAAAGTACATATATGCCCCTGCGATGCTCATGAAGGAAAGAAGACCTAGAAACGAAAAAAACATTGCTTGATATTGTCTTACACAGCTGCAGCGTAGAACATATGATAATGTAACGGGGAAAAATCGAAACTTCACAGGGAGACTTCAAATCTCGAGCTAAACAAGAACGAACCTAACATCGTCAAGAACATGCTTTTTCAGTAAGCCTCCCCACAGATCACACACCCTCAATTTGCCCTTTGTAATCGCATTCAAGGGACAAAAGTTTGGAAATCATTCACTTTGATTCACTATCTCATTTTGATAAATTTCTCGTTTTTGTCTGGAAGGCTCTGTACAAATACGTATCTTCCTTGGCTGCCATTCTAGGTCTCTAGTCTCCATGCTCGTGCTTTCGCTTTACCCTATTCTACTTCACCAAAACTTGTGAAAGAGATTGTCGCGCCCCGAACCCGACGAACACGCGAACATCCCATTAGGCCGTTTTTCTTGTCGTTAATACCCAGATTCTTCGACCCACAACTTACAAATACTGACAAATGATATGTGCATGCAGAAGCAAGAAAACAACTCCATTTACACATTATAAAATATGACTTAGGACGAAAAAGCATACATCTTCTCATTCAATCAAAGTTGGGTACAAATTCAACACCTATAACAAGATACAGCCTGTGACATTCTGATTTTTTCTGTCATTTCGAGACTTATTAATGAGAAAGTATCTAACGATGTATTTCAGTCGTATCGCACTTGGATCTGATCAATCTCGAGTAAACTGGCCATAAAGGGAAAGGCTAACGCGAAACAAGGTACGTGAACCTAGGGAACTCGAATAGGAAATGGCGTTTTGATCATAAGGATTATCGAGGGGACATTTAGAGCCATAAAAGACCGATCTAAGAACGATTAAGGAATGCATTGCTAGTGTTATACGATTGGAGCGCGGGTGATGCCGCTTAACCGATGTATAATTTGTAAAATTTTCCTAAATCGAACAATGACGATCAAGACCGTCAGAACTAGTGATAGACCCTCACAATTACATGACAACCAAAGTCGCCATGAATTGACGAGCCCTAATTGTGATATGAATCATAGGGTTGATACGCGTAACGTTTACAAAAGCCGCCCGTCAATTCGAAATAGGCTAGAATCACATTGGATAGAGAAAGGATTTAGAAACGAGTCTCGAAATTAGAAAATGGAGAATCAAGAATTCCAACATTACAATTGGACAGGCCGTCGCCTTATCGAAGAAATTTGGAATCAGAAAAACGACGTTCCGAACGTCGAGGGTAAAATTTCCATTTTGCCCCTCAAGCCTTGGCCTTGCATTTATAATTGGATGAGGGCATTTTGGTCATTAACCACACCCCAAGGCTGCCGAAAATGAGAAGAAATAACAGTCCTTGGATGAGAATTGATTAACCCTTGGACAAGTGTCAAAGTATTAGGCATTGATGTATATGAGGACACTTTTAACCTACCATTCAACCTTGTTGACTCTTGAAATTGTGTATACCCTCCTCTTGCTCCCACCGTTTGGCCGAACATCCCACCACTACAACCATTTTCTTCTTCTTCTTCCTTCTTCTTCATTCGGCCGAGAGAGCTGTTGCCGACCAACCGCTGCTGCTATCTTCGCTACCATCGACCGCCCCTTCTCGGTGACTTCCAGTCACCAAGCCGACCACCAGCTCCTTCCTCATCCTCTTACCGACAACCTCCAAGTGGAATCAAGCCATTTGACTCAGTGAGGAGCTCCGGTAAGCCATTCTCCCGGAAGTTGACGGAAACCGTCGCAGCTTGAGATAAGCTGTTGTTTAGACTTCGTAGGACCCCGAATCCTTCGAATTTTTTGGTCAAATTTTTTGGACATCTAGAGGACATGTAGAATGAGTTGTGGTAAAAAGTTTGGATGAATTTGATGGAGTTTTGACCCCAAATGGATCTTGTGTTTGAAGGATAAAAACTGACCGTTTGAGGACCTGGAGGAACCGACGCCATTCGAGGACTTTCCGGCGTCGCCTTGGCTTCAAATTTTCGGTGAGGCTCCCTAAACCCTAGAACTACATATTAGCAAGTAGATTAGTGGATAAATTGAGGATTTAAGTTAGTTTAAGGGTTGATTGGTTGAGATATGCATAGAAACGAAAATGCCATGTTTCGGTTCAGTGCATACCGAATCTATAGGGGGCTGCTGGTGATGGAATTGAGTCCCAAATTCATCATTGAGATGTATGAGGATGTTAATCGATATGTCAATGAGGTGTATGTTTAGTGAATTGACGAATTGGAGGAGAAAATTGACGAATTTGATGAATTTCCTTAGGTTGCGCGATTGACTCGTTCTTGGGCTAATTGGACCAAACCATTGAAATGCTTGGAAGGAGAATTTTGTTGAATTAAGCTTGAGGTAAGAAGTCCCTAAATCTTGGCTAGAAGGATTGGACTCAATTGGGTGAATTGAGTGTGAATTAGATTGATTCTCAGAAGTTTATGGTGAGATTGTCCTTTTTGCGTCCTTGAGAGATATAGACGGCTTGAATGCTTGACAATGCTTGTGTCATGAATTGATTGTCACATTGAGTGTTGAATTCAATTGTCTCGCATGGCATAGATGTGTTGCTCGTCGCATGAGGTTGCATTTGATTATGAGTTCTGCATTGAATGAGCATCTAGCATGTTTGAGAACTTGTGACACCCTGAGGCATTGAGACGCGGGGTTTGAGTTGAACGGTACCCTGAGGCGTAGGAGACGCGGGGTTGAAATGGCCAATGTCCTGATGCGTTGAAACATGGGACAGAGTTTGAGATGTGTCGACACAGGCTTGGAATGAAATTAAAAACCTGATACGTTTACGCGGGTTTGTCAATGTGATGGTCTGAGACGTATTTACGCGGACCGAGCCTGAGACGTTCTAAACGCAGGCGTGAAAGTGATGAGGACTAGAAGGGTGAAAAGTGTGATTTGGCATGGCAGTGTGTGTTTGGTTCAAATGATGTGATATGGTGCCATGATTGCATGCTTGACACTCATTTTATCTGCATGTATTTAATGACTGTTAAATGTCTCATGTGATTGCATGTGCGTTTGTCCTTGATTGCATTCGCCTGAGTGTACGGTCAGCCTAATCTAGGATTATGACCTACCTTACTGAGATATAAATCTCACCCCATTGTGGAACTCCATTTTCAGATCGTAGGCCGTGATCATGTTGCCCATCAGATTTAGTGACCCGAAAGAAATGTCGATGTATTTTTAGGAGTTTCCGAACAAACAGGGAACCGTGTAAATTAGGAAATGTAAAGTAGTCTGGGTCGACGAGGGTAGTAGCAGTTGGAAGCCTCATAGGTACGAGGACTGGTTTAAAAAGGTAGGGGATGTTTCTATGGGGCCACTGAAGCCCACTGAGGTACCCCGTGGGGTAGTCCCTAGTTGGTTTCATCCCGCTCGAGATTCGGTGGAGGCCGAGAGGTCAGTAGCTGGCTCGAGAAATGTTCCTAAGAGGACCCCGACCTTGGAGGACACTGACGAGGTCATCGAGATCGAGGCTACTAAGGACGACCAGGTGGAGCCGTCAGTTGACGAGACGCTCGAGGACACCGTGGAGGTTTACTCTGAGACTCTCTCGAATTAGGAGCCATTTGAGGATGCTGAGGAGACTGACAATTCTAGTAGCTCGACTTAGGAGTCTCTATTTTTCTGGCCTGATATTTTGATGGTGACCTCAATGCCTGCTTCTTTTGGGAGATTGATGATCGTCTTTTGTGCTAGCCGTGTCACCCCTACCGACCAGCATGTTTAGCTTGCTCGTGCTCTTGTACGAACATGGATGGAGTTTATGTATCTATTGATACTTTCGTTACCCAGGTCCCTTTTTATTATTGTATGGATGAGTTTGTATATTATCGCTTCCGCTTGCTATCGATTTGGTACATCTCTCGATCTATGTGAATCTTGGGACCTCGAGAGAGTTTATGCTTGTAGGGAGTCGCGCGCTCGTGCCCGGAGCGCGGGGCGTGACATCCTCGTTTGCTTGGTATCAGAGCAAGGTCTGCTCGATCCAAAATTAATTGAGAATTGGAGTAATAAGGATGATTAAGTTGGGACAAGAACGGGTAGCGAGACCTCAGGAGACTTACTGAAATAAGGCAGGAGATGCATGTTATATGACTTAGTGCACGTGATTGGCATTTGGTTTTGGCAGGATTGTGGTAATTTATGAGAATTAAGTTCTATGTTTAGCGCTGAAAGTCATTTCTGGATTTTGGCCTGTTAAGTGAATGAGCATGGCTAGTTTTGGTAAACCGTTGGAGTGAACGGGATTGAGAAATAGTCATGAACTGCTTACTGAAGTGCCTCTGGAATTTGTTATGTGGAAGATCGTTCTGTTATGACTGTTCCTATTAAGGCATAGTTTAGTAGCTCTGGACTTGGTTGGATGAATGAGTTACTAACCCCTTGGTGAAATCGTGGTGGTCCAGGCTTAGTGAAAGCATACAAGGATGAGTAACCCGTCTAGGAGACTTGGAAGGCCTAAGAGCGGAGCCTTTAGTTCGAGGCCACCTATAGCAGAAGACCCGAGAATGGACGGAGTATTGAGGGCGCTCGAAAAGATTGGCGACCTCATTGACAAGTAGACCCAAGATAGAGATGCTACCATAGCCGAAGCGATAGGAGCCGCAATAGCTGCCGTCAACGCCAACAACGGCAATAATGGAGGTAATGGGAATAATGGCGAACACGACCAGAGCAATGAGGCAGTAAATGCCCAGGAAGAGATTGTTGTGGCTAGGTAGATGGGCCAACTGGTCGAGCAATTTATCAAGCTGAAGCCGACCCAATTTGATGAGACTGGAGACCCCGAACTAGCATCGAAATGGATCGAAACACTAGAGAAGGCCTTTGGAGTCTTGAGATGCACGGACGAAGAGAAAGTACTATTGGCGGTGTACCAGCTGGAAGGTACCGCAAATGATTGGTAGGCTACCACCAAGAATAGATTCTTTGTAGAAGGAACAGCCTTGACCTAGAATGCCTTTACTATGGCATTCAATGACAACTATTTCTCGAAAGCAGCCTAGGAAAGGAAGTAAGTGGAGTTCTTACAGCTGCGTCAGAATCAGCTGACCGTGGACTAGTACGAAGCTGAGTTCTCCAGATTGTCGATGTATGCACCCCGATCGATAGAGGATCCCCTTGAGAAGGCGCGGAGATTTTGAGATGGACTGAAGCCTGAGCTTCGCAGCCAGATGATAACCATGAATCTGAGAACCTACAAGGATATTTATGAACGGGGACAAATGATTGAGAGGGATCTGAAGGAGAGAAATGCCGCATCTGGATTGCGGTTTAATTCATTTAGAGACAATCGCCAAATTGGTAAGAGACCAGTGACTAGCAATAGGCGCTTTGTCCCTCCGATAAGAAAGAATATTGTGAAGCCGCCGAACCCCATGAACTAGAGCTGTCGCCTCTGTGGCGAAAGGCATGGTAATGGACCATACCCGGCAAGAACTGGAGCGTGCTTCAAGTGTGGTCAGATGGGCCACTAGATGAGGACTTGCCCGAATTAAGCTCCAGCGAATAGACCTCAAAGGCAGCAACCACAGGCTGGACTGTCGGCTGCCACTTCCCAAATTGATCAAAATCGACCCCTAGCTCAAGGGAGAGTCTATGCAGTAGCTCGTAGGGAAGCAGAAGAAACGTCAGGCGTGGTCACAAGTACGGTTTATTTGTGTGACCAAGCTGCGTATGCTTTGTTTGATCCTGGCGCATCACACTCATTTGTGTCTGCTCAGTTTGCTGATTTGGTTGATATGAAGTTAAAACCGTTGACCATGATTCTGCATGTTGCCACCCCGTTGAAAGATAATGTGCCGGTTTCGTTGGGCTGTACTGACTGTAGAATCGTAATTGGTGGTAGTAAAGAGAGTATCGACTTAGCTGTACTGACTGTAGAATCGTAATTGGTGGTAGTAAAGAGAGTATCGATTTAGCTGTATTGCCCATGTATGACTTCGATGTGATCATAGCAACAGACTGGTTGGGTAAACAGGGGGCAGTAGTGGATTGTGGTAGTAGGATAATTCGTTTCTATCCAGAAGGTCGCCCTAGTTTCGAATTTGTGGGAAGTCAAGAAGGAACCTCGATTCCTTTAGTCTTGTCCCTTGAAGTGACGAAGTTGATCACTGAAGGATGTCAAGCGTACTTAATCGCAGTTATGGACACGACTGCCGAGGAGCCTAAACTAGAAAGCATCCCGGTAATGCGTGAGTTTCCTAACATATTTCCTCAAGAGTTGCTAGGGTTGCCACCAGAGCAAGAGATAGAATTCATGATTAAGTTAGCTCCCGGAACGGAGCCGATCTCGAAGGCACCCTATAGAATGTCCTTATCAGAATTGAAAGAGTTAAAGGTGCAAATATAAGAATTACTGGATAAAGGATTCATTCGATCGAGTGCTTCACCGTGGGGAGCGCCGGTATTGTTTGTAAGGAAAAAGGATGGATCATTGCGTCTATGCATTAACTATAGACAGTTGAATCAAGTGATAGTAAAGAATAAGTACCCATTGCCGAGGATTGATGACTTATTTGATCAATTGCAATGAGGTGCGATATTCTCTAAGATTGACCTGAGGACCGAGTATCACCAGTTGAGAATTAAGAAGGAAGACATACCTAAGACTACTTTTAGGACAAGGTATGGTCATTACGAATTCATTGTGATGCCTTTTGGATTGATCAATGCTCCAGCCGCATTTATGGACTTGATGCATCGGGTGTTCAAGGAATTCTTGGATAGATTTGTCGTAGTTTTTATCGAAGATATCTTGATTTACTCAAGGAGTAACGAGCATCTAAGAATTGTTTTGCAGACCTTGAGAGAACACTCGCTTTACGCTAAGTTTAGCAAATGTAAGTTCTGGCTGAATAAAGTGGCATTTCTTGGCCATGTTGTGTCTGGAGAAGGAATTGCGGTGGATCTTGTGAAGATTGAAGCTGTAACGAATTGGTCTAGGCCTACAACGGTCACGAAAGTCCGAAGTTTCTTAGGATTGGCAGGATATTACAAACGTTTTGTGGATAAGTTTTCATCCATAGCCATGCCACTGACGAGATTGACTAAGAAAGAAATGAGGTTCGAATGAACGGATAAGTGTGAAAGGAGTTTCCAAGAGCTCAAGCATCGGTTGACAACCACACCGGTGTTGATGATCCCATCAGGACCTGTAGGCTATGAAATATATAGCAATGCTTCGCTAAAGGTACTAGGCTGTGTGCTAATGCAACATGGAAGAGTAGTTGCCTACGCATCCCGACAGCTGAGATCGCACGAAACGAACTATTCGACTCACGATTTGAATTTAGCAGCGATCATCTTTGCTCTGAAAATCTGAAGACATTATTTGTGTGACGAGAAGTTCCAAATTTACATTGACCACTAAAGCCTGAAGTATCTGTTTTCCTAGAAGGAATTGAATATGAGGCAGCGTTGATGGATGGAGCTGCTTAAGGCTTATGATTGCGACATATTATACCATCCTGGGAAAGCGAATCAAGTCGCGGATGCGCTCAGTCGGAAATCGAGTATCGCCCGTCTACTGATGAAAGGATGGTCGTTATTTGAGAACTTGAGAGATTCTAAATTCAGATTGGAAATCTGTCAGCTATCTAGTCTGATGGCCACACTGAGAATATAACTTGAGATCTAGGAAGGGATAAAAGCCTTACAGTCTACGGATTCGAAAATTCAGAAAATCCTGAAAATGGACGCAACAAAAAGGAAACCAGAATTCCAAGTGTTCAAAGATGGAATTTTGAAATTTCGAGGGTGTCTATGCGTGCCAAAGGATGAAGAGCTCAGGGAAAAGATTTTATCAAAAGCTTACAAGAGCAATTATAGTATCCACCAAGGTAGCATGAAGATATATCAAAACTTGCGTCAACATTATTGGTGGAACGGGAAGAAGATGGGTGTAGCAAAGTATGTGATGAAGTACTTGATATGCCAGCAAGTGAAGGCACAACATTGTAAGCCTGGTGGATTATTACAGCCATTAGAAATTCCTGAATGGAAATGGGAGCATGTAACAATGGATTTTGTGATGGCACTACCAAGGAGCTAGAGAGACCATGATTCTATTTGGGTAGTCGTGGACCGATTGATCAAGTCCGCACACTTCATTCCTGTGCGAAAGGATTTCACAATGGACAGATATGCCGAATTGTATATGAGGCAGATAGTGAGACTACATGAAGTACCCGTGACAATTACATCGGACAGAGATCCCAAGTTCACAGTGAATTTCTAGAGAAGTCTTTAAGATGCCATGGGAACTCGACTGTAATTTAGTACGGCATACCATCCACAAACGGACGGACAATCGAAAAGGACGATTCAGATGCTCGAGGATAGTTACGAGCGTGTGTGATAGACTTCAAAGGTGGATAAGAGGATCAGCTGCATTTGGTGGAATTTGCATATAATAACAGCTATCAGCAGAGCATTCGAATGGCACCGTTTGAAGCGCTTTACGGAAGAGCTTGCAGAACCCCGATTTGCTGGGACGAGATTGGAGAAAGAAATATCACAGGCCCAAAGTTTGAGTAACTAGTTCATTGTAAATTTTGAGGACGAAATTTTTGTAAGGGGGAAGAGTTGTGACATTCTGATTTTTCCTGTCATTTCAAGACTTATTAATAAGAAAGTATCTAACAATGTATTTCAGTTGTATATCGCTCGGATCTGATCAATCTCGAGTAAACTGAACAAAAAGGGAGGGGCTAACGCGAGACAATGTATGTAAATCTAGGGAACTCGAATAGGAAACGGCGCTTTGACTATAAGATTGTCGAGGAGACATTTAGAGCCATAAAAGGCCGATCTAAGAACGATTAAGGAATGCATTGCTAGCGTTATATGATTGGAACGCGGGTGATGCCGCTTAACCGGTATATAATTTCTAAAATTTTCCTAAATCGAACAGTTACGATAGAGACCGTCGGAACTAGTGATAGACCCTCACAATTACATGACAACCAAAGTCGCCATGAATTGAGGAGTCCTAATTGTGATATAAATCACATGGTCGATACGTGTAACGTCTGCAAAAGCCGCCCGTTAGTTCGAGATAGGCTGGAATCACATTGGATAGAGAAAGCATTTAGAAACGAGTCTCGAAATTAGAAAATGAAGAATCAAGAATTCCAACATTACAATTGGACTAGCCGTCGCCTTATCGAAGAAATTTGGAATCAGAAAAACGACGTTCCGAACGTCGAGGGTAAAATTACCATTTTGCATCTCAAGTCTTGGCCTTGCATTTATAATTGGATGATGACATTTTGGTCATTAACCACACTCCAAGGCTGCCGAAAATGAGAAGAAATAACAGCCCTTGGATGAGCATTGATTAACCCTTGGACAAGTGCCAAAAGATTAGGCATTGATGTAGATGGGAACACTTTAAACCTATCATTCAACCTTGTTGACTCTTGAAATTGTGTATACCCTCCTTTTGTTCCCCCCGTTTGGCCGAACACCCCACCACCACAGCCATTTTCTTCTTCTTCTTCCTTCTTCTTCATTCGGCCGAGAGAGCTGCTGCCGGACAGCCACTACCGCCAGCTTCGCCGCCGTTGACCGCCTCTTCCGGTGACTTCCAGCTGCCGAGCCGACCACCAGCTCCTTCCTCATCCTCTTGCCGACAACCGCCAAGTGGAATCAAGCCATTTGACTCAGTGAGGAGCTCCGGCCAGCCATTCTCCCGAAAGTCGACGGAAACCGTCGCAGCTCGAGGTAAACTGCTGTTTAGACTCCGTAGGACTCTGAATCCTTTGAATTTTTTGGTCAAATTTTTTGGACATCTAGAGGACATGTAGACTGAGTTGTGGTAAAAAATTTGGATGAATTTGATGGATTTGACCCCAAATGGGTCTTGTGTTTGAAAGACAAAAACTGACCGTTTGAGGACTTGGAAGAGCCGGCGCCGTTCGAGGACTTTCCGGCGTCACCTTGGCTTCAAATTTTTGGTGAGCCTCTCCAAACCCTAGAACTACATATTAGCAAGTAGATTAGTGGATAAATTGAGGATTTAAGTTAGTTTAAGGGCTGATTGGTTGAGATAAGAACATAAACGAAAATGCCCTGTTTCGGTTCTGTGCATACCGAATTTGTGGGGGGCTGTTGGTGATGGAATTGAGTCCCAAATTCATCGTTGAGATGTATGAGGATGTCAATTAATATGTCAATGAGGTGTATGTTTAGTGAATTGACGAATTGGACGAGAAAATTGACGAATTTGATGAATTTCGTAAGGTTGCGTAATTGACTCGTTCTTAGGCTAATTGGATCGAACCATTGTAGTGCTTGGAAGGAGAATTTTGTTGAATTAAGCTTGAGATAAGAAGTCCTTAAACCTTGGCTAGGAGGATTGGACTCAATTAGGTGAATTGAGTGTGAATTGGATTGATTCTTAGAAGTTCGTGGTGAAATTGTCCTTTGTGCGTCCTTGAGAGATATAGACGGTTTGAATGCTTAACAATACTTGTGTCATAAATTGATTGTCACATTGAGTGTTGAATTTAATTGTCTGACATGCCATAGATTTGTTGCTCGCCGCATGAGGTTACATTTGATTATGAGTTCTGTATTGAATGAGCATCTGGCATGTTTGAGAACTTGTGACATCCTGAGGCGTTAAGACGCGGGGTTTGAGTGTAACGGTACCCTGAGGCATACGAGACGCAGGGTTGAAATGGCCAATGTCCTGATGCGTTGAAACGCGGGACAGAGTTTGAGATGTGTCGACACTGGCCTGGAATAAAATTGAAAACCTGATGCATTTACGCGGGTTTATCAATGTGATGGTCTAAGGCGTATTTACGCGAACCGAGCCTGAGATGTTCTAAACACGGGCGTGAAAGTGAGGAGGATTGGAAGAGTGGAAAGTGTGATTTGGCATGGCAATGTGTGTTTGGTTCCAATGATGTGATATGGTGCCATGATTGCATGCTTGACACTCATTTTATCCGCATGTATTTAATGACTATTGAATGTCTCATGTGATTGCATGTGCGTTTGTCCTTGATTGCATTCGCTTGAGTGTACGGTCAGCCTAACCTAGAGTTAGGACCTACCTTACTAAGATGTAAATATCACCACGTTGTGGGACCTCATTTTCAGATCTTAGGCCGTGATCATGTTGACCATCAGATTTGGTGACCCAAAAGAAATGCCGGTGTATTTTGAGGAGTTCCCGAACGGATGGGGAACCGTGTATGTTAGGAAATGCTCCGTAGTCTGGGTCTACGAGGGTGGCAGCAGTTGGAATCCTCATATGTACGAGGCCTGGTTTAGAAAGGTAGGGAATGTTTTTACGGGGCCACTGAAGCCCACTGAGGTACCCCGTGGGGTAGTCCCTAGTTGGTGTCATCCCGCTAGGGATTCGGTAGAGGCCGAGGGGTCAGTAGCTGGCTCGAGGAATGTTTCTGAGAGGACCCTGACCTTGGAGGACACTAACGAGGTCATCTAGATCGAGGCTACAGAGGACGACCAGGTGGAACCGTCAGCTAACGAGACGCTCGAGGACACTGTGGAGGTTTGCTCTGAGACTCTCTCGGAGTACGAGCCATCTGAGAATGCTGAGGAGACTGACGATTTCAGTAGCTCGACTTAGAAGTCTCTATTTTTCTGGTCTGATATTTTGATGGTGACATCGATGCCTGCTTCTTTTGGGAGATTGATGATCGTCTTTTGTGCTAGCTGTGTCACCTCTACCGACCAGCATGTTTAGCTTGCCCGTGCTCTTGTACGAACATGGATGGAGTTTACGTATCTATTGGTACTCTCGTTACTCAGGTCCCTTTTTATTATTGTACGGAGGAGTTTGTATTTTATTGCTTCCGCGTGCTATCGATATGGTACATCTCTCGATCTATGTGAACCTTGGGACCTCGAGAGAGTTTATGCTTGTAGGGAGTCGCGCGCTCGTGCCCGAGGCGTGGGGCGTGACATAGCCACTAAGGCCCAAGAAAAAAGGTTAATATGTATTTCCTCCAATGTCGTCTTCCCAAGTCAATCCACGGCACACTCGATTTACAATCGTTTGGGACCTGAAAAAAGTTAATCCCGTGACGGGGGTGAGATATAAATCTCAGTAAGCTAAACTTAATCCTAAACTAGGCTGTCAATACCTCTAGACATTTTAAGGAAACGGGTATCCGGGGATTTAAAACATTGGCATGGGAAAAACATGGTGCTTCAATACTTCAAATCGATCCAACTCAGTCACAAAATCCATGAGTAAGACTAAACTTCATACTGTGGCAGGGTTTTCAATCAAAGCAAACACTCTCGAGGCCCTGTTCAATTCAAGAGGCAATTTATCATCATATATCTCAATTTCAATGGCAAGGGCTACGTAATAACGCTTCAGACCATTTAATCCATCATTTGCTCTTATGAAGTATTTTCATCAAATATATCGACATCCAGACCCGCTTCATAATGCATCAGGCTATCATAAAGTACTAAGCAAGACCTGTATAAGAAAGCCTCAGGCTGTACTTTTCAATCGCCCGCGTAACACGCATCATGCTAGTATAATATGTTTGGCAAGAGCTGCATCATAATACCTCAGGTCAACATATACATATTGCCTGGACCCGCATAATAACGCCTCAGGTCGTGTTTTTCAATCGCTCGCGTAATAACACATCAGGTAGCTCGCGTAACAACGCATCAAGCTAGGATACTACCCACGTAAATACTCATCAAGCTAGTCATCCTTACTTGGCCAAGTGCAATATCCCACGTGAAAACGCATCAGGATAAACCAAACCCCGCGTCAATGCACCTCAGGGTACAACTTGCGTTTCATAAGGATTTACTCAAGCCCCTTGTTTAACGCATCAAGGCATCACGTGAATATGTACTCATGAATCAATCGATCATTGGCCAAATAAAAATAAAGATCACATATCGTAACTCAGTCATTTCTCATCATTTCATCGCTTCATGATCGAGCATAACTCGATTAAATAAATAACTAGCCGTTTACTTCAAAGATCACTCATGGCCGAGCTTGCACAAGGGCATGGTATCGATTCCTCAACAAGAAAATTAATCGAGCAATTTGTTCTTGGGCCTCAATTTTCCTTTTAGAACAAACTCGGGAAACTCAAACATTTCATTGCCCGATCAAGGCATATGGTTCAAGCCAATCTCGACATACCAACTCAAGCATATCATTCGGCCTTTATACAATCTCATGCTTTCTCACTAAACAAGGTACCTGCCGATTTCAATCTCACGTATTTCATGCCAAAACAGCCCATAAACTTCATAATTTAAACTCTAATCTTGTCCATTAGTAACCTAACACTTTAGCAAAGGGTTAGGTTCAACTTACAAAGCTAACTGAGCGGCAAAAGTGCACCAAAGGCAACATAAAGCCCACGGCCAGAATTGATCTCAAATGGACAGATTTGTCCTCTCGGTAATCTAAGCAAGAAACAACCATTAAACTCCATCAATTGCACCCCGAACTCCAATCAATAGCTCACTAATACCTCAAGCTAAGATTAAGGGACCAGTTGCCATTTATTCCAAGTGAATTCAGCCCTTAATCAGTCCCAAAGTTCTCAGTTTAATCAGAAATAAGGATGTCGGCTCGGTTCATGCAAATAGGCCACCACCGACTATCAAAGTCCATCGAATCTTCATTCAACTTCAACCATAAACCTTCTAACACACAAATCCAAAATTTAGAAACACTTACCACCTTAATCAAGCGAGATTAACCCCCAAAATAGCTCATCAATTTGTGGTTTGCACAGGGAACAACAATCTTGAGAACTTAGCAAGGATACCTCCAATTAAGGCAGCAAGTTCACGATTTTCCCCTAAATAGATCGGTCCAGGTTTTTGTCCACAAAAAAACAAGCAATCAGCCCTTAAATCCGATTATAATTCATCCTCAACCTCAAATACATGTTGCTAAATGTCTTAACTAGGTTCGTGGAATGCCTTACTAAAGATTGGAGCAGAATGAGCTCGTAAATCCCACTTAGGAGCTCGCGGGTTCAAATCTGACTAGTCTAACCTTTGCTCCTTCAAACGGCTCTACGAAACAAACAACTAGACCAAATGGGGCTCACAATATGGCATTAGAATGGAAAGAAGACAATCTTTCTAATGGTGGGTGGTTCGTCTCCATCCAATAACGGACGAAAACATTATGGCTGGAAGAGTGGGCGGTTTAGAAGCAGGGCAGTGAGCTAAGCGCGAGGGGAAAGAGAGAAAACTTGAGAGAATGAGGGGAAGGAGGGTGATTCTCGGCCAAAATGAATGAGGAAGAGGAGAATGACTTCTCTTACAAGTCAGAGGAGAGAGAGAGAGAGAGAAATGGTAGGTGAGGATTAGACAAGCTAATTAATAAACCTAGGCCCCTAATCTAGCCTAACTAATCGCATAGCCCATATAATGACACTTGTACTCTACCACATAAAGATCTTGAGGCTAAAATGACTACTCTACCCTGAAAATTTCGGTCATTAGAGAGAGAGAGAGAGGATTGACTATTTTATCCTTAACTTCTCTTAGAAAAAGGATATCCATCTAAGGGCAAGAGGGTAATTTCCCATCCACGGTTCAAAATTTCACTTTTTCAATCTTAATTACCCTCGATGAGACGACGTCCAATTCTTTTCAAATGTTGAGATTTCTCATTGTCCGATATCCAATTTCGCGACTCCATTCCATATCAATAGCCTCGAAGAAGGTCGGAATCCGGAATGTCATAGAGATCGTCCTTAGTCTCGACTTCTAATGTTTCTTCTTCTGGCTCTCTGCTTCATTCTTCTGATACACGCCTTATTTTCCAAAATCCCAGTTGGCGGCGGAGTGCGTGAATGAAGAGGTAAGGTTTCTACGAATTAGCTTTTATACAACAGATAAGAGAAATCCAATCCGACTTTATCCTACCCCCTCCCCAATTTTTTTTTTTTATTCGGGTGTATCCCCTCAATACCCGATATTATACTATTGAAACATTTTTATTGTGTTTATATGTTATTAAGGGTATTTTAGTCTTCTTTATTATTAGTGAGATAAACATATTGATGTAATCCATTGTTATCATAAGAACAATTTCTCTTTTTCGTTTACGTTTTTATGGTATCAGAGCCACTCTTTGCTGTTGACCTCCATCAACCACCACCAACCACAACCGTCAAACCTAAACCCAAAAAAAAAAAAAACAATCAGATCAGCAGCTCACCTGAACCTTCGAAATCTTCAGATTTGGAGTCGCACAGACCCGATGGATCGGATTCGACGTCTCCCAATCCTGTAAGGGCGTTGACCAGTGTCACCTAGGCCGTCAAGGCTTATTTCGGCGTCGGAAAGACCTGTGTTGGCGTTGCTCGACGTTGCCTAGGCCGACGACCTCAGATCCGATCTTGCCCAGCCTTGTAGGGGCGTTGACCTGCATTGCTGAAGTTAGCAAGGCCTATTCTGGAGCAGATGAGACCTAATCACGCTATCGGCTAACTCGTTCATGGTGATGCTCATGAACCGAAGGATGGACAGCGGCTATGCACAGAGGAGTCACAACTCTTGGCTGTCGGGTAGACTAAGACTAGAAAATCTAGTTGGTATTTCTTGTCCTCTTCTCTTTTGTTCCTTTTAGAATTTATTCTTAGATCCATGGAAACCAGAAATTGGCCGAGTTGAAGGAAAAAAAAATTGAAATCCATGGTGCTTTGACATTTGAAGCTTCTTTGATCTGGTTCACATGTTGAACATGCCGCTTTCTTTTATGTTGTTGCTGCTGGTTACTATGGAGTGTGGACGAATCTCCATCTTTTCTCTGTCATATAGTGTTGTTGCTGATTAATACCATTGACTTGAGAGGATCGTCCATGATTGCCAAGTTGCAATTTATAAATTGAGTTGCGTGGGCCCAAAAGAGAACTTCTCTTTCTGATCAGTCCTGGTTTAAAAAAAAAAGGATGGTGCAAATTATTTTTGTGAGGTAGGAGTGGCAAGTTGGGTCGTGGAATGCAAAGACCCACTGAATGTGAAATATAGCCTCGTGAAGAGGAAATTACACTTTTGAAGGGAGGTCTTGAGAAACCTTCTGCGAAAGACATTGAACTTGGTGATTCCAAGAATTACTCAGATTGCGAAATAGTTTCTCAGTCGTCTGGTAGTCGTGGAAGCATTGGGCATGGTCACCATGGTCGTGATAGATATGGTTTTTCTCCTTGTCATAGCTGTGATGGAAGTAAGGATAATGGAAGTTCCCGTTATTGCCACCACTATCAGCGAGTTGGCCATACTGAGGCTTATTACTATACTCTACATCCCGAGCTTCGTCCACAGGTAGTGTATGCTAATGTCGAGTCTCTAGTACAGAAGGTTCCTGATCAATCACATAAAATGTCTAGCACTACTATGTTGTCTTGCACCGAGTATGAGTCTTACGTACGTCCCAACTAGGTGATGAAATCCTCTACTCCTATTGTTACTTTGGCATAGATTTCTTTAGATAATTCATCTTGTTTACTTGCTGCTACGCCTACTTCTTGGGTTGTATACTATGGTGCTTCCAATCATATGACCGATAATTCTAACTTATTGTCTGGTATTACATCTATATCTCCATGTTCTGCTACACTTGTTGATGGTTCGAAGTCCCGTATCACCTGTCAAGGAGATGTAACCCTAGGTCTTTCTCTTTCTCTCTTATTTGTTTTTCATTTACCAACTTTCCCATGTAACTTGCTTTCTGTCAGTCCCCTTACCAGAGATTTGAACTGTTTTGTGACATTTACCTCTATATGTTGTGTCTTTCAGGATTTGAGAACGGGACAGGTGATTGGTAGGGGCCATGAGTCCAATGGGCTGTACTACTTGGACAAAGGCCTTATTACTACTACTGTTGAGAAAAGAACCGCCGCTGACTTCTTTCAAATGCATTGTCGTATGGGCCATCCACCAATTGACGTACTTCGTCATTTCTCTACCATTAAAGAATCTATGACTCCTATCCAGTGTGATGTTTGTCAATTTGGCAAACATCATCGGCTATCTTTTCCTTCCGTGTCTAGAGTCGTGTGTCAAGTCCTTTTGAGTTAGTCCACTTTGATGTTTGGGGACCATGCCGTGTCAAAGATATATCTGGTTACAAATACTTTGTTACATTTGTGGATGATTATTCTTGCATAACTTGGTTAGATCTAGTAAAAGATCGAACTGAAGTATTTTCCTGTTTCCATATGTTCTACTCAAAGATTCTTAATCAATATCATATTTCTATTAAATGTTTGTGTTTTGATAATGCTAAAGAATACATTTCCAACAGTTTTCAATCATGTCTTACATCTCATGGGATTTTGCATTAGACATCTTATCCTTATTCTCCCAGCAGAATGGGTGGCAGAATGAAAAAAATCGTTGGCGCTTAGATATTGCTCGCTGTCTACTTTTTCATATGAACCTCCCCAAAATATTTTGGGGGCAAGCTATTCTTACAACATGCTATCTCATTAATCGTCTTTCATCTTCTGTGCTTTGTGGGGGCAAACATTTTTCTACTCTCCATCCTACGAGTCCACTTTTGCCTTTACCACTTCGTGTGTTTGGATGTGTTTGTTTTGTGCATCGTTTAGGTCCTAGTCAAGATAAGCTCGATCCACGAGCTGCAAAGTGTGTGTTTCTTGGGTACTCTAGAACTTAGAAAGGGTACAAGTGTTATAGTCTAAATAGTCAACGATTTTTTATCTCGGCAGGTGTTACCTTTTTCGAAGACCAGTCAAACTACTCCTTTGGTGACCAACTGATGACTCCATCTAAAGATATTTTGTCATCAGACATGGCTCCACTACCTCATATCCCCTTAGCGGAAGCGCCTAGGCCATCATCTGATTTTCATTTTTTCGATGAGACCTATCAACGTCGTTGTTCTGTTCAAAGTGAGGTACAGCCGCCACCTACATTAGACATGCATACTTCTCTACCAATTCATGTCTCGGTCTCTGATCGATCGAATTCTTCTAAGCTTGATTCTACTATCGATATTCATGTTGCATTACGCAAAGGTACGCGCTCTTGTGTTGGTCAATCCAATTCTCGATATGCTCCATACACTGGTTTGCCTTATCGTAAACATACTCGTTATCCTCTTTCTTATTTTTTATCCTACGATTTTCTTTCTCCTACATATTCCTCGTTTGTTGATTCTTTATCTGCTGTGTCAGTGCCAAATACCCTTGTGGAGGCTCTTGCCCATCCAGGTTGGCGACGGGCTATGGAGGATGAAACGCAGGCACTACAAGATAATGCGACATGGCAGCTTACACCGTTACCCGATAAGAAAGAAGCTATGGGGTGTCGTTGGGTATTCACAGTGAAGTTTCAGCTAGATGGATATGTTGAGCATTTAAAGGCGTGACTGGTTGCTAAAGGTTACACCCAGATCTATGGAGTTGATTATGATGATACATTCTCTCACGTTGCAAAGATACCATATGTTCGTGTTTTTATCTCTCTTGCTGCCTGATATGGTTGGACTCTTCGTTAACTTGATGTCAAGAATGCCTTTTTTCATGACGACTTGACAAAGGAGGTATATATGGAGCAACCCCCAAGATTTGTTGCTCAGGAGGGCCTACTAATATTTATCGCCTGTGCAAGGCATTATATGATTTAAAATAGTCTCATCGCGCTTGGTTTGACCGTTTCAGTAATGTTGTTATTCGATTCCGTTTGCGACATTGTACTGTGGACCATTCTATGTTTAGCTCCACTTTTCCTAGAGGATGTGTGCTCCTAGTTGTATATGTGGATGATATAATCATCATTGGTAATGATTATGTGGGTATACAAAAGTTGAAGCAGTTTTTATAGACAGAATTCAGCACAAAGGATATAGGTTCTCTACAATATTTCTTAGGCATTGAGGTGCCCTACTCACGTAATGGTATTCCATTATCACATCGGAAGTATGTTCTGAATATTCTAAGTGAGGTTGTTTTTCTTAGAGCAAAGCCTTATGATACCCTAATGGATCCTAATGTGAAAATTAATGCATAACATGGCGACTTACTTTAGGATCCGAGTAAGTATCAGAGGCTAGTAGAAAGCTCAACTATTTAACTGTCACCTGACCAGATGTTTCTTTTTCTGTTAGAGTGATTAGTCAATTTATGAGTACTCCTCACATTACACATTGGGAAGCAGTTTTACGTGTTGTTAAATACTTAAAAGGAGCACCAGGTAAATAACTTTTATTTAAGAATAATAGACATCTTAATGTCATTGGCTATTCTGATGCTGATTGGGCTGAGTGTCTTATTGATAGGAGATAGACTTCTGGTTATTGTGTGTTCTTGGGAGGCAATCTTGTGAGTTGGAAAAGCAAGAATCAATAGGTCGTGTCTCGATCAAGTGCACATGCGGAATATCGGCCCATGGCTCATGTAACTAGTGAGTTGATTTGGTTGAGGATGTTGTTGTTTGAACTCAGTATATCATCCTCAATCCCTTCATTTTTGTGTTGTGATAACTAGTCCACAATGCATATTGCTTCAAATCCAATCTTTCATGAGCGTACGCAGCATATTGAAGTAGACTGCAATTTTGTGTGAGAAAAGATTCAGAACAAGGAAATAATACTTGAATACACATAGATCGAGAATCAACTTGCTGATTTTTTCACTAAGTCATTACCGGGTAGTAGAGTGATTTTTGGGCTCTTTGATATTTATGCACCAACTCGAGGAGAGTGTTGAAACATTATTGTTGGGCTTATTTGTTATTAAGAGTATTTTAGTCTTCTTTATTATTAGTGAGATATACATATTGAGGTAATCCATCGTTATTATAAGAAGAATTTCTCTTTTTTGTTTACGTTTTCATATACCATCCGAAACATCTACCAAACACGGGATAAGATAAAACATATCATATCCTGAGTTTTATACAAACGACCAAACATAGGGTTCTTTTCATGTTATTTCTTTCATCATATTCTTTTTTAACAAAATATCACTTCGGTGTTTGATAAAGTCGTCTCTAAATCAACTGTATTGCAACTACGGAAAAGCAACATAAAGTGACAGTTTTGTCCAAGATTGCCGTGAAAGCCATGCAACTGTATTGCAACTATGGAAAAGCAAGCTGATGGGGAAACTGGAACAGCAAGCCAATCTATAAACTATGATTCGTTCAATTTGGAGATGGAACCACAATCGAGTTTGGGGATGGAAGGCGTTCAATTTGGAGAGTTATCCAACCAAACTACGTGTGCTTCATATTATGTCGAAACACAACTACAGCTACTATGGGTTACTTCTACCATGAGTCCTATAATAATGCAATCTGCAAATAAAGAGAATGACAATAGTACTTCAAACCAGTTTTGGTTCACCAAGGAGATGATGTTATTTTTTACCCAATTAACTTGATTTTTCTACTTCTAGAGAAAAGTAAATTTTTTACTTCTTTAAGTGGCTCCAAAACTTACGAATCTTTGAGATTTATCGATACCGATCCCAATTAGTTTGGGACAAAGGTATTGTTGATGTTGATGTTGATGTTGATGTTGCTCTAAAACTATTCCTGGAGCAAAAAAACTGATCTAGAAGAAGAAAAATTAAAGTTACAAGACTAAATGGATTTCTGCTCTAGAAGTGTTGTCCTGCGTGCCTATCTTAGCTCACTTCTTTTCTAATTATGTGGGCTCGATGAATTACATATTGAACCTGCAAAGAAGGGCTATTCCTGCGCATAAGATGCCCATCCCTCCTGAATTGGACAGGCATGAGCCTGAAAAACAGGGGCATACGTGACTCCATCTGCCCACAAATGCGCAGGAATGCCGAGCATGTGCTGGAACAACATTTACTGCATATGCACAGAGACAAGAAGTCAAAAACACGAGCCCTGTGCTTGATTGTGCTCATGCAGTGAGGCTCAACGAGCCAACACATCCCTGTAAGTGGACACAACACAAGCATTTTCTTTTTGGATTATTCAGATTTCCTGGTTTTCTTGGCACTAATCAGTCGTTTGCACTGCTAATAACAACACCCTGATAAAGATTAGTGAGCACTGGACTCCCAATGGCACATTAAAGCTTAACATTACGTCTGCTAATTTCACTAATTCGGGAATTTGATGGTTCACACTCCATTTTGAGCTCCCAAAAAGGCCATTGTTGGACCTAAAGCACTTCCTCTCAAGGCCTTGTAGGACCTGGAATTCCTGCCTGCACTTTGTTTCTTTGTCAAATTATCTTGCTGAGACAATTGTGCCTTCTTTGCACTCAAAGTCCAGCTAATTTCTTCCCACACATCTACCTTTCCATTTGCTAAAAAGCCGATTTTAATGAACACATAAGAAAATGGAGATGGGCGGGACCACGCGCTGTTTCGCCAATATTGTCTATTGAACCAATTGAATTGGCATTTTGATCTCCTCCAGCAACTTCCACTCCACCACTGGCGCCATGTTCTGCTGAATTTAATTTGCCATACTTGAAAATTCTCACATCAATAAGTGATGAGAAATTAACCTGCACAGGACTTATCTCATCATGCTGTATTAAGTACGACAACACAAGTAGAGGAATATGTCAGTTGAAAGCTCCAAGGCATAATCAGAAACATAGCTCACTGGCGAGACATTGAACATGGGAGATTCATATTGCACAGCTGAACAAACTGGTCTTTCTATAAGTATAATTTAAGTAGATTCTTTGGACAAATATCTATTTGCCAAACAAAACTCATCACAAGCTAACTAGATAATTGCTTAGCCAAAAAAGATATAAAGATGATTTAGGCCTTCAACTTGGAAGTAATTTCACCAGCTTAGTAACTTATACATGACATAAGGAAGCTGCCACTTTCAGTACCTCCAGGGAGCCATCCTCTTTATACAGAGGGACTTGTCTATATTCTGCAAGTCAAGTGCATGTTCTGCCACAGGACTAGCAAGATTTTATTAGATCGGTGATGGCACAATGATATTTTCCTGACCTGCATAACCAATGCGACAAAAGAAATATATATGAACTCAGCCCACGTTTCATGTTGAATACCCAGCGAAGTGATCCTTTGATCCTAAATGCTCTACCCGAATGAGAGCTCAAGTTCCGCAAGTCACCAGATATACTAAAATTCACATAAAATAGCATATTAAGAGTGACAAATCCTCAAAAAGAAATGATAAAATAATGTATAATTGCAGGAATTTATCCTTGCAAGTACTCCCCAACCAGGCCATCATGAATGCAGTCACTAGGTAAGCAGTTGGTGCAGATTTTCACCTTTACACTAGCTGCTGATATTTTCTTTTACAGCGCTTGCAGCAGAAAGGGAGAATGATATGTATTGACAATATGCCTACTGAAAAGGATCAGACATAAAATAGTCCGTACACATTTCCCTCCTTGTGCCAGATTCTAGTTAACATCAATCCATGATCATACAATAAAACAGCATCCTAAAGCATGAGGCTCCTTTTAGAGCAGTACTTGCAGAAGATCAGACATGCCCAATTATACATATAAAAACTAAGAAGGGCTTTATAACAGGAATGTAGGTGACAACGCAACCATCTAATCCCTACGACCAAGTTAACAAGCCAATTCTCAAACACCTCCAACCAGAATTTAAGGGGAAATAAATTCAACCATCAGAACTTTTCTGTTCCACATAAGTAATGGTTTCTGACTGGGGGGACACAAGTTTTCTCTTCTTATCTAGGGAAGTTGCATCGTAACTAGATGATGATACGATTCGACCTGCATTATTCCAATAGTCACTTACTACAATGATGGATACTTCTTAGTATATCCTACCCCTAATTGCACAGATGCAATACTCATGACTCCGTAGTAAAATTCCATACTTTTACTGGATGCAGAAGAAAATTATATGACATAAAAAGTTGACATTTTTTAAAGGAATTCCAGTATAAGTGATTTAAAAAGCTTTGAGCCCTCGAGATTTTTTATGCCTTTCTCTTCTTGGAAATCGTATTACTATGGCAAGTTTCTTCCTCATTCGAACTGCCATGTGACTATCCACATTCATCTTCTTCTGATTCACTTTCATAACCCCCATTCTCCTTCTCAAACTCTTCATTCGCGAGCAGCTCTAAACCCATCTGCACGGGCTGCCTCTCTACAAGCCCTATTTCTTCCAAGGTATTCTCCGCATCACGCTTTTAGTGGTGTCACTTGAAGTAGCCTGCTTCTTTTTTACTCTGTAGCAAAAAAACATAGTGTTAACCAATTCTTCCTCAGAATGATCAGAAAAATTAGTACCAACCAAAGGTGTATCATTATTAACTAACTCAACAATATCCTAGTCCTTGAGTATAGAAGTTGACTCAAACGGCAGTAGAACATAATCATTCATCTAAAATAAACCAGATGACGACATATGAGGAAATTTAGAAATATTGTAATGCTGCACAACGGCAATAGTCAGTGAGTACTGAATCATCATAATCAGGGCAATGAGGAACTAAAATCTTCCTAAACACCATCCCTCCAATTGGCAATACAAAGGGGAAAAAAGGACAGTTTTTCTCTCATTACTCGCAATCCTTGCAGTGAAGGAACGCACAAAAACTAGAATATTGAAACTTGTGGACAAGCACACAGTGCAACTAGATACGCCGACAATCAAGAATTGCCGCTCGACAAATCAAAATTGAAGTCTGCTCTCGCCTCGGTCATGATGAGTGAGATGAGTTTCTGTTTGGACTTGTATCGTTCTCCAAGAACCGGACTTGAGCAACAACAACGCCTCATGACATTTTTTAAGAGCTGTCACCTGGAACTATTTTATTGTCATCTCATGTGCTGTGTCATCCGAATCCATGGAAGCACTTGTCTCCTTGAATAATATAGGAACCAGGAAAGTTCCTAGACTCTGGGGTGATAGGGTTATTTAGGAGGATCTGCCGGGGACAGCTAAACAGACAAGACATCGCAAGACCCCAGGAGGAGGGACTGGATCTTCATTCTTGCCGCATGAAACTTTACTACCACACAATCGTCGCTGTCTATCGACTTGTAGTCAATGATCTCAAGCATCTACTCTTGACAATTCTCTGGCCAGGAATTATTCCCTGCCTTTAGCCTTTGTGGATGCAACTTGGCAAAGCCTGGATCGGAAATTAGACACCGCACAAAATTGAATGCATCAAGGACTTGACTCCATAGCGTCAAGAGTATGTCGACAATGATATCCTTAGTGAAACTTCCGGCGAACTTGGAGGCTGAGGTTTGGCTTGTTTCGGCAAATAGCCTTTTCATTGGGCAGGTTTTGGTTGAAAACTCTGTTTCTTCGCCTTTCCATCGTTTGCTGAGCAAGGCTTATATAAGGAAGTGTTCAATCAAAGTCCGTCAAGAAGCTTACTCAGTACAGAACAACACGAGGGTTAACTGGATCTTTTGCCACCAGGAGCAAAAATGGAAACAGGAAGTCTCAGGGCCGCCCAAGATCTTGGGCTCGCTCGACGTGTTCCAGGTTAATCGTGTCGGCAACGGCCTAGGTGCCTTTTTCAAGAATAAATGTTACAACAATAATAGAAGAGTGATGAGGTACATTCGGATTTTTTCGAGCTATTGATAAGATAAAGTGCTCTTTTGCTTATCTAGGTTTGGTTCCTTTGTATCTGTCCGTGTTGATTAGTTACAGCTGTTGCTGTGTCAGGTTTCCCATTTCCATTTCACTTTTACTTATTTTGCAGCAATAATAACTTGTGTAACCTTAAAACTGAGAATGTCTGCCTTAGCCTATCTGCAGTGATCCATAACATGATGATCAGTTCAATTGGTGTGCTAGGATCTTTAATGGCTTCAATTGGGAGTTGCACCATGAAAGGGAGCATCACGTAGTAGCACTACCAATTAATTTGTCCAATGTTGTGCAAGCATCAGTGGGCAGCTCCATACTTTGCATCTTGGAGCTCTAAAAACCTGGAAAGGATGTTCTGCTATTGCCCATTATGGGAGGAGATGGGCTTTCGATTTTCTATTAGATAGAGGATTGATAAATTTGTACATTATTGATTATGAACTTATAGTCCCCCAAGTTAATTTTCATTGCCAATTTGTTCTATACTGTGCATTGTTGATTTTAAAGTTTCTCTCACAAGCATTAAGCTGTTGATTGCCTGTTGATTGCCATAAGTTAACTTTTAAGACGTTGTCACTATTAGGCCTAATGCTAAGTGTAAGTTTGGAAGAGTGGAATACCGGTCTTCTATGGGAAAATGATTCAGGTTATTCAATTCAGCGTGATGTACAGTGCTCAATTTGAAATTCCTGCTTGTCTTGGGCAGGTTTATGATTGTGGGCTTTTTCCATGGATTGATCCTAAGTCCTCATTGCATGTAAGGGGAAGTGATTTGTCAGTCGATGAGAAGGAAGCCTTGGAAAATAGAATTGAACGGATGGTAAGTCAATCTAAAGCATTTACGGAAAAAGTCCATACCTCTCCAAATGCAGCTAGAAAGGAGTGCACATTATTGGACACGACTAAAGCTACAGAACAGCAAGTTACCCTTGGAAGTGTCGAAGCTGGAAGCAAAGGAAAAGTCCTATTTAAGAGACGCAATTGTCTTGACAGAACTTATGTGTGGATGGCTGCCGTTCAAGTTGGATAGGAAAACATAACAGCGCTTGCCTTAGATTGGAAAAAACATTTGTTTGGAGATGATGGTGTTGTTTGTCTATCTTTTTTGCTTCTGAGCTAAGATCACTGAGGGCTAGAATTTAGGCAAGACCAATGTTTGTCTATCTTCCAACATGTTCACTCTCTCTCTCACACAAAAAAGGAAGAAGAAGAAGAAAAATTACAACTGCAACTAAAAGGATCACCACCTTTTCAAATCCAGTATGTTCTAGTCACACAAAAGAACTAACACATCCAAATTAGCAAAGTCAAATGTAACACATCCTACTCCAGCACATCCTACTCAAGCACAGTTAAATCCAGGTGCGATTCAGAGCAGAGCATGACTTGCAGATTGTTGAGTTGCAGAGCACTTACGATAATGGAAACATGGCTTGTCTTGCTTGCAGAGGGTCCAGGAGCATGACTTTAATGGATTATGCCACTACTAGACATCTGATAATATAAAAAAGACAGCATGTTATCATGGAGGTCGAAGAGCATTGAAAGGACCACAAAACAACTACCCGTTCAGTTTTTGGAAAGAAGAAGATTAATTTAGAAATATATTAAACTTCAGGAGTTCCCAATGAATTCTGATACAAAAAGTCTTATCTGTGGCGAATCTGTGAGTGAGTAAAGCAAGCATTAGTCTGGCCATACTAAAGAGCAAAATGAACACGTATGGATCATTCTAAAAAATCGTACTCAGCATTGAGGACACTGCGATCACTGCAGTCAATGATCCACTTAAAGTTCCATGGTAGAAGCTCCAAAATGTCGGTCTTGCAGCAGCTTTTCCTGTTGCTTGGATGACAAATCATTTGTGTCACGGAATCTAATTCTATACCCTAAAGCTAAATATCGTAGTACTGATAAGAGGGCTCATGATCATATCAGTCACTTGAGAAGCAATTTTCATGGATGCATAGTTGATATTTCTGCTGTGAAGGGCAATTCCTGGAAGAGGGTTGCAGAAAATGTCAATTGTGAACTGCCTTCCTCTGAAGGGATATGTTGGAATGGGTTCTTTGCATTGGGGTTTTGCAAGAGGCTCGTTTCTTCCAATATGGCCGAGGAGAGATTGTTCGAGACGATTCCACTGTCGGAGATTGATCCTCCCCTCACCTTTGTAGGGCTCAAACTCAACGGAGATTGGTTACTTGGGTGCAGCGGTACCATCCAATCGGACAAAACACAAAGCTTGAATATGAAAGAACATGGAGTAAGGCCGTCATGGACAAAGCTTTATAGTGCGGCAACGGGCACAGAGTTGCCTTCAAGCGAGCTTTGGCTCAGAAACATTGTTTGTTGCAGAGGAGGGAGAAGTAATTGGGGTAAATTTTGAAGTTGGGAACTTGGATGTGCACGACCCCAAGAAGAACACAGTCAATAGGCAATGACCGGTGTTGGTATTGGTATCCAGTCTATGTTGGGACACTAGATGATATTATGTGTTGAAACAATCCAAACAAAAATATGAGATTTGCTGATTCTGATGTTCTCTTACTTCAATTAGCATGTTTTATCATGAAAATCTTGCTTTTTTTCCCTAGACATGAATCAAAGACAGTATTTTACAATAATAGTAATGTGGTTATGCTTTCTTTTAGGTTGGGTTTACTGCATTTTGAACCCTGCACTTATAGTATGGGAAAACTGCAGTACACGCATGAAAAAGGCCATACTTGAAATTTACAGAATTAGAAATTAATCAGCAATGATTGAGTCACAAATCAATTCTCGAGGTAATGTACCTAGACTGGAGATTGGATTCCTTACACCTAACAAACAGCAATTTCAGTAAATCAGATCGGACAGTGAAACTATGGTATCAGAAGTCGAAAAAGAAAAAAAACAGCCGTTGATGATGTACTAATGGCCAGTGATTGTTGTGCTAGACAAAAAATAGAAATGTAGTCTAATTCAAACCTGAGCTATGCTTACACAGACGATCTTTATGAGCCCCTCTATGTGGGAAGAGAGCGAAAAAATTTTATTTGTATATGTTTGATGTCCTTTTGAGAGTTTGAAATATTTTGATCCATTCAAGAATATGTGATGAATATGTGATGTCCAATAATCTGGTCTTGGTTCCTTTGGATCCAGAAGTGTTGTTTTCCTTTTCCAATTTGTTCTTACCTTTTGCAGCAACCTAACTTGTGCCAACTTCTGAAAAATTGGGAAAGTCTGCCTTAGCCTATCTGGAGTGATTCCCAGCAAGTGCAACTGGTGAACTGACCGTCCAAGTGCTACCTTCTTTCTTTCATCTGAAAGGAGGTTGTAAGCGGCGTGCACGATGGGTTAGACATAGAGGAAACAGTGTCAAAGCATAAGTGCAGCAGCAATGGGGAAGACAATATGTCCTCGGGAAGATCGCAACCACATCAGCTGGTTCCAGAATCTTTGAAAGATGAGGTTGATTCCACAGCTGTGAAGGGGCAGGAGTAGCCATGGAGAGAAGCTATGGCCCAATTGGCATATGAATTGGGAAGATGATTGCTTGTCCCCTCTAATGGCGTGGTTTCCCGAAGAGATTCGGGTAGCAGGTTGCAGTCTACACACACGAGTCCTACTCTATTATCGTTTTTAAAAGCAGATCGGTTGCCTGCATTTACAGGTTCTCGCTCTCGCATTTAACCAAAGTACTCAACTTTCAAGTGAAAATGGAAAAAATGACAGATCTTCCGCATGTATTGAATGGATTCTGCTTCTGTCCCTCAGACAATAAGAAGATTTAGCTGTGTCCAGAATAGGAGCTGAACCTGAAACTTGTGCTTTCAGCTGTCTTAAGGTTATTGCGAAAAACCTTCTTTTAAAACTCTCTCACTAGAATTATGTCACTCATGTTCCACTCAAACCGAATCACTAGATAATATTACGATGTGCTTGCTCTACCATTCACATGATTATAGTGGAATGTTCCCTAAATAACATGACCCAATGAATGGTGCATAAAATTTACGCGAATCCGACATTAGCTAGTGAAGTAGTACTGTAGCAACACGGAGATGATTGAATGGCCATTCATCGAGCCTGAGCATCTAGAGAATGAACGACCAGATCTCATAATAGACTCTAGACAGTATCTTTCTTTCTTCTTCAAATGCCACATCATCATTCAACCACTCAAAATGGCCGGATCTCCCCGGAAAAAGGAATCTCAGACTAAAAATGGTCAAGACTAAATCTACCTAGTCAAAGCTTAAAAAGCTCTAGATTCTTGATGGCTCATAGTCAAGATAAGGAGAAATAAGAGTTTGCACATAGATAGCAAAGTCAATATCGCCGCTCTTCTCAAGAAATATATATATATATATATATATATATATATATATATATATATATATATATATATATATATATCTCGCCGCTCTTCTGAATTAATAATACTTGTAAGTATTATCCCCTGGATTGAACGGTATCATCCAGTACATAGAGAGTAGGAAAACGATTTTCCCACTCCTTGTGTACGCAACCGGGATTTTTTCCCAATCGCTGTAGAAGCCACGTATTCCTTTAGTCGAGACACTGAACAACTTTGTCCAGGACCCTCTTTTCCTGTATTCACTCATAGTCCATGCCCGGAAGCAGCAGTCATAGGTGCCGTGGTACATGAGCAGATTGGCCCCGTGAATCCCAAGTTCCCTGACACCTATATCCCCATTGATTGCAGGGACCGAAAGCTCATGCTGGAATCTCTCTTCTGACAAATCGAATGATATAATCACCATCTTGGTCTTCCCTTTGCTCAGGTCGGACACGCACCAGAGTAAGGACCCATTCCAATAAACTCCCCGTCCTCTTAGGGTATCGAGGGAGAGGAGCCTTCCGAGCCGGGCTTGCGTCCTTCTCCAAGAACCGGACTAGAGCGAAAATATTACCACCTCCCATTCTCCATAATCCTGCGGTCAATTTTCGGGATGCTTGTGGTGTACTATTTTGTAGTCATCAGATCGAGAGTCATAGCCGAATCCGTGGATTAAGTCATCCATCCGAAAAAGATCGGAACCGGGCAAATTCCTGGACACCGTGGTCGAATTATAGAGAACACATCCGCCTATGTAAGATAAACATATCAGGCCATCGCCAGACCCCACGAGTTCAAGATCACAGCTAAACATACCGTCCATTATTAGCTCACGAAACTTCACCGCGCAATCATCATAACCGCCAATGCTGCCGTCGAGCGCCTCATAGTTTATGGTCTCGAGGGGCTTGGTCTTGAAGATTCTCTGGCTAGAAATTATATCCCCTGCCTTTAGCCTTTGCAGACGTGACTTGGCGCAGCCCGGATCAGATAAAGAGACAGCCAATGTTTAGCGACGCGCTCGAATCGCATCAAGGACTTGGCCGGTAGTCTCAAGAGTATCTCGATGACGATATCCTCGGTGAAACTTTCAGCCCCTGCAGAGGTCGAGGTTCGACTTGATTCGGCAAGCAATCTCTTCATTGACATGGGGTGTTTTAACTGAAAGATCTATTTCTTTTCCTTTCAAATGTTTGCACTAAGTGAAGAAACAGACGAGGGTTGATCAAATCTTTTGCCATGGATGGAAACAGAAGATATCCTGGGTCGTCCGAGCCATAGATTACGGATTTTGGGCTCGTTCGATGCGATCGAGGTTCAACGGCTGTAGGTGGCTTTTTTGAGGTCCCACGGCATCGCCAACCCGAGGGAAGAAAATGAGTTGCGGATCGAGCCGTGAGTGGATGTGGGGGAGGTGGGTGGCAGAAGACAGGCTGAGGGGGCTCGTTGGCGCGGCCGCGGTCGCGCGTGGAGTCCAGCGCACCGGAGATGGTCGGTTCGACGGCGTCGCCACCGAGGCAAGGCGGCGGGGAAGGGAAGAGAGAGAGAGAGAGAGAGTCGTGTGTGAGGTTTACAAGATGACTCCTGCACAAAATGCTGCTTCAGGATCCCCGGTAGGGGATCATAATCCCATGGCCATTGGATCTTCTCCTCCAGTGACCCCGTCTTTAAGGCTGCTTGGCAGGATAAATGGCGTTTTCAGTGGATAGGAGGTAATATGCCACGTTACTCCTTTCAAGCCCATAATATCCTCGGCTGAATAAATGTCGCTTCTAGACATAGAAGGCTAATAGCGCACATTCATGTCTCTTTCTTGTGGCCGAAAGAGTAGTTTACTCCGGAGAAATGTTTTACCGACGGTATAATTTGAACGGTAAATCCACGTACCATTCTAAGACATCGTGTGATCAAGTTAACAACTTCATTTATTTATTTACATGAAGTGGTGTGCTAAACATCAAAAGATGAGCAAATTGTGCATGATTACCACAATAATTTACGCGATTCAACATCACTTTGGCAAAGGTAATTACAGAAAAAAAAAAAGCATAACATAATTGACAGACATGCTGATCAGATCATTCCACGAATTCTCTAAATACTAGCTCAATGGACGTCATCCAAGATCGAGCTTTGCTAACGGATTCATAAACCCCTTGAATATCGCGATAAAGCATGTGGCCATAATGAATGTTGTCGATCCGAGGCCGATGCACTTGGCCAGCACTGCCACTGCGTACATTGCCGATTTGAATGCTAATGCCATCCAAAGTATCAGCGATGAAGATGAGTTTTGCTGATCTCCATATTCTCTTGCTTCAATTAGTATGTTTGATAATGATGCTCTAACTTTTCTTTCCTAGATATGAATGAGGACACACTATTTTCTAATAATGTCAATGCGCTTCCGCCATACCTTATGGACAATTGCGGTATACGCACGAAAACGGCTGTGCTTGACATTTTAACAGTAGATTTAAAAGTTCATTAGCAAGGATTGGGTCACAAATCAATTCAGGAGGTAAGGTACGTGGACTGGTGTCTGGATTTCTCATAGCTAAACGTACAGCAATTTAGTGAATCAAGTCGGAAAAGTGGAACTATATGATATCAGAATTTCAATAGAAAATGCTGCTGAGGAATTCCTAATGGCCACAGTACAAGACAAACTAGGGATGTAGTATAATTTGAGCCTAAACAGTGCTTATACGGACGATCGTACTAATCGCTAGATGTGTGTAGAGAGTGCAAAACTTGTCCGTATATGTTTGAGGGCCTTATGACAGGATGACCTATTTTAATCAATTCAAGGGTATGTGATGTCCAAAAATCTGGTTCTGGTTTTGGCTCCTTCGTATCTGTGTGTGTTGATTAGCTGCTGTTGATGCTGTGCGTGAAGCTTCATTTTGTTTATATTTATTTTGCAGCAACCATAACTCGAAAGCGACACGCATGTCCGGTCAGGGGTAGAGGAGACAATGTGAAAGCAAAACTGCAGCAGCGAGGGGGAAGATAGCGTCTGCAGGGAATTAGGTGATTGCAGTGCTGGCCCAACAAGGGCTAGCTCCAGAATCGCTAATATGAAGAAGTTGAATCAACGACTGCGAAGGGACAGCCATCAGGACGCAGCAAAGCTAAGGCACGATTGGCGCATGCTTAGAGAAGATGCTGAGGAGGCTGATTGCTTGTCACCGCTGATTGCTTGTCACCGCTAATTGCGTCATTTCCTAAAGAGACTAGGGGAGCAGAGGGCAGCCGCACCATCTGAGCATGCATAAGTCCCACTCCACCGGCGTTTAAGTGGAGAGGTCGCTTGCATCCAGCCTCTCCATCAAAGCTCGCACTGAACCGGAGTTTTAAACTTCCAAGGGAAACAAGAAAAATTGAGGGATTCTCCAACATGTGTGTAATGGATTCTGCTTGTGTTCCTCGGTCAACAAGCAGATTTAGCTGTGTGCGCTTGTAGATGCTGAACCTGAAACTTCTGATTTTCGTCTTACTTATGGTTTAAGGCTTTTTGGAAACCTACTTTTGGAGTTCTCTTGTCGAAATTGGCTCGCTCCACTGCAATGCAACTGAGTCACTAGATAAGATTAGGATGTGCTCGCCTTAATACAGACTATTACAGTTGATGAATGATTGGCGAAATTTACGGAAAAATCACATTTGTCGAAAATAGCTAGTGAAGTGGATATTCTAGCAAAGAAGAAATGATTCAATGACCATTCATCGAGCTACTAATGAAGGACCAGATCTATTCATAGACTCTCGTCACTGTCGTTCTTCTTCTTCAAGTTCAATGAGATCATTCAACAGTTCAAGATGGCCAAATTTCTCCAAATACTTAAACTCAAACGAAGACGATAAAACCAAATCCACTAGAGCAGCTCTTAAAAGCATTAGATTCTTGATGGCTCACAGCCAAAATATGAAGGAATAAGAGTTTCCACGTAAATGACAGATTCGACCACAGTTCTGGATGGGATAATCCTTGTAAGTATTATCCTCTAGATCAAACAAAGTCATCTAGTACATATCAATCTGGAAGATGACATTTTCGCTCCTTGTGTATGCAACGAGGATCAGCCAATATTTGCACCCGAGTATGCCGTCAGTTGAGACACTGAACAATTTTGTCCATGATCCTCCTATCCCGAACTCGTTATCCACGCCCTGAAACGGTGCTTATAGGTGCCATGGTAGATGAACAGATCGAACCCATGAATGCAGAGTCCCTCGAAAATTATGTCCCTGTCGACTTCAGGCATAGAAAGCACCAGCTGAAATTTCTCTTCTGACAAATCAAATGACATAATCGCAGCCTCTCTAGTTTCTACTCTTGTCGACAATACACCATTATAAGGCCCAGCTCCAATAAACACCTGGGGCGTAAACGGGAGGTGGCTTTCTTGTTGGACTTGCCTTCTCCAAGAACCGGACTTGGACGAAATATCGCCACCTGACATTTTGTAGAATCGTCGCCCTGAACTATTTTATAGTCATCAGATGAGTCGTACCCGAATCCAAGGAAGAAGTCATTTCCTGGAACAAGATTGGAACCAGGCAACTTGCGAGACTCCTTGGTGTTCGGGTTATATAGGAGGAATCTCCCGTGGACAGCTAAACAGACCAAACAATGGCATGACCCCATGAGATCGGGCTCCCATCTAGGAACCTCCACTCACGGCTCATGAAGCTTCACTACAGTGCTACCTTCGTTGCCACCTATGCCATCGTCGAGCAATTCTCAAGGGGCTGTTCTTGACGATTCTGTGGCTAGGAATTACATCCCCTGTCTTCAGTCATTGCAAATGCGACTTGGCGAAGCCTGGGTCGAAAATTAGAAACCGCCACGGTTTACTGATGCATTTGAATAGCATCAAGGACTTGATCGGGAATCTCGAGAGTATCTCCATGACGATATCCTCGGTAGTTTTGGCAAGCAGACTCTTCATTGGGCAGGTTTCGAGTGAAAGATCTGTTTCTTTGCTTTTCGATCTTCTGCTGAGCAAAGGCCCATTATATAACAAGCATGGTACTAAGTCAAGAAGCTTGCTCAAGAACAATGCTAAGTCAAGACGCTTGCTCAGCACTCAGCAAGACGGTGATTGACGAGGCCTTTTGCCACGCGGGGCGGAAAACGGAAACAGGATATGGTAGCGGTGGGTGGAAACGGCACCCCATCGTTGGTCAACAAGCTTTTCTAAAGGTCAAAAAGAAGTTTTTCTACACTTCCCCAAATCGAAAGGAGTCCATAATGTGTAGCAAATGCTTTGACATCTGGATTAACTCACTAGCTGTTGTCCGCTAGAATCATGGTTTTGTCCTTTAATGTATAAGTTGCTCCCACTTGAATTTGCTAACTAAGCATTTCCATCACGTGAAAAAAAAAGGTGGTATTTAAATACGTAAAGGTGAGGTAGCAAAGATAATTACAAACTAGGAAGTGTGATATGAATTGCAGACAAGCTACTTAGATTACTTTGTAACGAAAGAGCAAGTTCCGTAGATACTTCCTCACAGGGCGCAATCCTAGATCTGGCTTCCCTAACGGATCCACGAACCAACGGAGAAAGAATGTTGCAATAAAGCAGCCGGCCATAACGTAAGCTGTCAATCCAAGGCCGATGCACTTGGCCAGCACTATGTACATTGCCGATGCGAATGCTAATACCATCCCGAGTATCGCGATGAAGATGAACACCATGGCGGCCTTTATAAACCGAGCTCGCTCATAGTAGCCCCCGCCAGAAGTCCCGAACTGGAGATACACGGCGGCAACCGAGCAGCAAAACGCCATAGTATCGAAAATCACGAATGCCTTGAAAGCCAGATTCGAGGTGAGATTGGCCATCCCTTCGTCCGGTCCACCATTGTCATATCCGCCGGGCATTGTGAAGGCAGCTGCAAAAGTGACTGTGGCTATGAGCATCGCCACAAGGAGATGGATCTCCAGCATGTTGCCTTTTTCGTGAGAGAGATCTCTGTGGCCGAAGTTCTCGGTTGGGACTATTTCATCAGGTCCTCGATTAAGCATCTTCTTTACGTTCGTGTTCACCCATGCTTGCATGTCCTGGATGCCGTAGGTCTCTTTCAACATGAAGTATACCTTTGCAGCTGCAAAACCACTCTACATACAAGGAACAATAATCATGATATGCACTTCAGCATAGTCTGAATACTATCCACAAGTTGTAGAAAATAAGCATGAAAGCTGATTTGATGCATACAAGAACCGCCTTATCAAAATGGTCCATTTAGTAAGTAAAAAAAGGTAGAAAGTTTTCATGTGACTATGAGCTTAGATTTCCGTCGCTGTGTAGTTCGGCATGAACGCACTTGGCACAAATTCAAGTCCTTAGGCTCTGGTGGTCGATCAGCCACAAAAATCTTCAACCAACATTCCATGACATTGGTGTAGTCTATATAAGCTAATCCTAAACTGAAACAGGATTCCTTTGCTTCATGGCCTAGCTTCTTGTTAAGTCACAAGAAGGGAGAGATACCGAACAGAAGATAACTCACCTCTTGATATTTCCTATAAATGCCAAGGGCTGTCAAGTTCTTCTTGTTCACGGCTTTTAAGTCTATTCGGCTGTCCCCTGTAAGGATCGCGATGATGCTGTACTTTTTAGACATGGCAGCCAGATGTAGAGGCGTGTTCCCATCTTCGTCCGCTTCATTCACTAGGCTCACGAGCTCCGGGAGCCCCAAAATGAACCGAACGGCCTTCTCTTGCCCTCCTAAAATAGCGGCATGGAGAGCAGTTCTTCCCTTGTTGTCTAGCAAGTCGCAAGTGTCGGGACGAACTTTTAGGACCTCTTCCATAACAGAAGTGCGCCCTCTAAATGCCGCAATATGGAGGGCCGATTCCCCATCCTTGCCTGGGATGTAAGCTGCTGAACTGTCGTACTTTAAGAACAATCGAACAGCATTGACATTGCCGAAGTGAGCAGCGTAATGGAGAGGAGTCCATCCGAGGGCATCTCCTTCTCGTATCATGTCTGCTCTTTTTTTTACAATCTTCTTCATAGTGCCTGATCAAATGACAATAGCTTATAAACTTCTGCAGCTGCTTAGTCAATTTTCGCTTGTTTTAGACTATTGAACCTTCTAGATCTAACTAGAATTTTAAGCATACAGGCTCTTCTGCAGTTTGGGACATCTGCAGCAGACAAGTTAGGAAGGAACCGGGGGACAGTCTCTTTTCCATTGCCAAGATCTAGACTCTGCATCTCCACATCAACCTTTACTTAAATTAAGACATTTCTGAGTCAATTAGCTAAGCCCCCATGCATAGTTAATCAGCCAACAACGTACCGTTATTGCAGCCAATGCAAATCTCAAGTAAGTGGAAAAGCCAGACAACGAAGTTGCAATTTTGAATACTTCCAAAAATGACTGGAGTCCTTTCTTCTCCTAAACCGACATCTGTACTAATCTTGTAGATATAGTAAGAATTCTAGACAACAAGCATGTCTACTAGTGAACAAATATGACAGTCGTGCGAAGACTGGTATACAAGGTCGGTGTACCAAATAAACGTGGCAGATTATTATTGGATGTCAAACGCGACCCGCTTGGTTAAAGTCCCATGGACGGATTATTGCATAACCAATTTTATTGACTGGTTTTACCAAAACTACCATTAGTAAACACACAAACCAGAGGCCAGCTTCTCTGCTAGTTATGCTAATTGATATGAACTTTTGATATCTGCATGACTGCACCGTGAAATATTCTTTCAGCAGAGAATTAATCAAGTCAAGGCATTCGAGGGACAGCCTTGCATCCTACCGTTAACTGTACTTCAAAAATCCTAAGACAAATCCATCTCATCAGAGACTCAAGGAGCCGAATTTACAAACGTCGCCATCATTTAACTGTTAAATACATTTCACCCACCAAGTAATCCCATTTTGTGAGGCATTTCACCCGTCGGTCACTACTAATCAAAGAACTTCCTTGTCCAAGTGATTCATAGGCATGTTACTCAATGCATGATCTAGTGAAAATTTTCACTGACTTCCTTTTACACTACTACCATTATCACACAATCACAAGCTACAATTTTGACTTCATCCAATTTACAAAGGATGAAAAGTATCCTCCAGGGAGGAAACTTCTTCCAAAGCCAGTGAAGATGCTCAGAAAAGCCAACAGCAAGAACTAAAAAAAAAAAAAACTGAAAGTTCGTAACAAAGTCGGGGTATGAGACATGAATTACCATTGAGCTGATAATACAGAGCAGCGTGCAGAGCAGTCATCCCATTGGTGCCTCCGGGGAAGCAACTCCCAGAGTAGCTCAGTATCAGCTCCGCGATCTCAGCGTGCCCCTTTGCCGTGGCGATGTAAAAGGGCGATTCGCCGGGGCAATTCGCAGAGTCCAGGAGCCCAGCGTCGGCCTCCACCAGCGACTTCACCACCGAGTAATGCCCATTCCTCACGCCCAAATGCAACGCATTGTCGCCTTCCAAATTGACCATCCCCAGCAATTTCTTGAGACCCCCATCATGCCCAACCTGGCTTTCGAGATCCGGGTACGCCCTCCTGGCGTGGTCAACGATGAAGTCAACCAGCTCGGAGCAACCCACTTTGGCTGCGACCTGGAGTGGGGTCTCTTGCTTCGAGTTCGTCTTGTCGAAGAGCGATGGGCAGAGCCTCGTGGCTACTTTGAAGAAGTCGACTTGCTCGAACTCGGCCGAGATGTGAAGGATCGTGTTTCGCTTCGGGGTCACTTGGGAGAGCAGAGTGGAGTTGCCGTCTATCATCTCGAGGAACGAGGCGTCCCCGGATCTGGCGGCTTCGTAGAGATGAGGGTCCATGGATTCTCGCAGTAGCGACCTCTCTGAACTTTTTGGAGGAGCGACGTGAAGCAATTTGCTTTCTCGGAGTTCATCATCAGAAGAAGAAGAAGAGGAGGGAGCGGACAGGCGAAGATGCTCAGGAGCTTCCTGTGAAAAAAGAGGCAACTTCCTGATGGGGTCCGTTAAATGTTTCATGCTATCGTCGTAGTCCGATGAAAATTGTCAAGACCATATAACGCAACTATATTTGCTATAACCGAATTCATCGTTAGCAATTCCTTTTGTTGTATATAAACTCAGAATGCTAAGAATAACATATCTTTCTTGCATAGTAGTTAGTTACGACACTACAGACCGAACCTTAAATAATCGGACTCGTTTAGGACACTTGACGCATAGAGACTTGGACGTTAGCCAAAGAAATTGAGTTGGAAAAAGATTGTGACGGGCTGCGGTAGACCTTTTATCCATGACACTCTCCGGACAATCCAATTCCCGGTTATTTAATAATGGAATGTATGAGATCTTCTTTAATTGGAATTCTTTTTTAAAAAATTTGAACAAAAAAATTTTGCCAACAAAAGGAATGAGAAATGAAGATGGACAGGAACGAAGACTGAAATGTACAAACTGCATACATTGCACGAGATAACAACTTAACGCGTAGAGACATGGTGCTCACCACATGTCATAGATTTGCCGATTCTTCATGGTGTCATTTTCAAATAAGATGATAAAGTGTCTTCATTTTTTTTTTCAAATAAAAGCTTGAAATGAACATTCTTTGAAATAAGAATCTAAAGTGACCAAATTATGTCAAATAAAGACTTTTGATCCACCGGCGAGCATGTGACCATTCCAACCGTTGAAGAAATGATATTTTATTTAAAAAAATTCTAAGTGTATATTTTTTTTTATTTTGGTTATTTTTTTACATTTCTTTTCTTTTCCTTCGTTTTTCGTTTCTCTTTCTTTTTTTTTCTTTTTACCTCTTCCCTCCCCCGACCATTGTCAAACTTTGTTGATGGTCAACAAAGGTCATCATCCTCAGGCAAGGGCTGCCCTTGCTGGCGACTTCGTCGTTGGCCAGCATGGATGAGGAAAAGGAAAAAAGGAAAAGGAAAAAATCACAAAAGAAAAATAATTCCAAAAAAAGTGACGAAAATTCCCTTCGACCATTGTAGTCAAGCCTTTATTTAGGACTGACATAGTCACTTAGGCCCTTATTTGAAATAAGTCCCACGTCAAGTCATTATTTAAGAAAATAAATGAACTTGAGACCTTTATTTAAAATAAAGTTGATTTCTTATCCTTATTTAAAAAAAAATGATAGGACCTCATGCCTTTATTGAAATTTTTCCATTTTCTAATGGAAAATGCAGCTGTAGTCAATCAAAGTACGTAAAATACCTACAAATGTCTGGCTTTGGCCTTGTTATTCCTTGGTATTTGGTTGATGAGTTCGAAGTCAAGTATATTCTTTAATGTCAAAATTAAAATTATATCCTGGAGCTTTTATCATCTATCTCTTTTTCTCTTATATTTTGTATTTATATATAATTTCTGGGTTTTGTTTGCAATTTCCTATTAGAATCGCTTCTCCATCAACACAGGCCATGGCGATAATGTTGATTCAAGCACTTTTGAATCATTACTTTTAGTAAAGATGGTCTTCTATTATCAATATTATTAGGTACATTGTATGAGCTTGGAAGTTTGCAAACTGGCCAAAGTATAAATAATTCTATGTCCGAAAGTGACATTGTCCGGGTCGGTGCTCTCCTTGTGGAGACGAAGACGAGTGTAGCCGAGTGCCGACCGTGTGTTCCATCTACAAAGAAGGGAAATAGAGAGAGAATGAAAATAGGCTGGTCTATTTTGTGAATGGACTTAACACTTTTTTTTTGTCTTATTTCAAATTAGAATAGAATTTGTTTCAGAAAAAAAAAAAATCAAAGTAGAAAGTGCTGGTATCCTGAAAACGTTAATTTTGTTGCAAATATATTAATAAGTGGATGTTTCACCTTCTACCAATTTTTCTCTTTTAATGAGGATTGATTACGAGGATTGATTACGTATATTAAAGATGATTGATTACGAGGATTGATTACGTATATTAAAGAGTATTGATGATGATTAACGTTTATAGACTTTCATATTTCATGAACGTTTTTACTCTCCGGCCTATAAATAAAGGCTTGTGTAACTTGTTGAAAATGATGGAAATGAGTTGACATTTTGCTCCTACTTTTCTCTTGTCTCTTCTTTCTCTCATTATATTCTCGGTAGAGTTCTCTGAATTGATTACAAAGATCGCCGTTTTCTTTTACAACACGTTATTAGCACGAACCGGTTAGAATCTTAGATATCGCTCAAGGTAGCACACATTACTTCTTCATCCAATATCTCTACAATTTATTTTGAGTACATCAAATATTACCAAGAGAGAGTTTGCGACGTTAGATATTACAAGAAGTAATTATCTAACATGGGTTTTTGATGTCAAGATACACTTAACATCATTAGATCTCAGTCGATCTATTCTCCCATAATGTAATTATACTCCAGCCTAGAAGGCTAAGGCTCTTACCTTCATTCGCCACCATTTACATGAAGATTTAAAGGCAAAGTATCTGACTGAGGAGGCCCCTGTAGTTTTATGGCAATCACTAAAGGATCATTTTGATCATTAACAAGAAATTGTACTTCTTCATGCAAGGTTTGAATGGATCAATTTATGTTTTCGGGATTTTAAATTCGCTGCAAAATATAATTCTTGCGTTCATTGAATTGTATCACAATTAAGACTATGTGACCAGCAGATCACAGAGACTAAAATGCTGAAAAAAATATTATCTACTTTTCATGCCAATAACCTTGTACTTCAGCAGCAACATAGGGCAAAGAATTACTCTAAGCATTCAGAGTTAATCTCAGCACTACTTGTAGCTGAAAATCACAACTAGTTGATGCAAAATCACAATTCTTATACTATTGGATCGGCACCTATGCCTGAAGCACATGTCGCACGTCATGGAAACAAGAGCCACAGGCATTGGAAGGGCAAATGGCTTAATTTGAAAAATCAGCCTTATAAAAGTCGAAAAAGAGGTTCACAAGGACCTAAACGTGGTCCACAAATAAAAGAAGGTCCAGAAGTGCCTAACCAAGTTGGTGCCAATGTTTGCCATTGATATGGTTCTACAGGCCATTGGTCTCGTACTTATCGCACCCCAAAACACCTGGTTGATCTCTATCAAAGAGAACAAGACGAGAGAAAAATGGAAGCCAATATTGCATGCAAGACCTCAATCGAGAATAAATAATCATCTCTTGACAATACACCTTTTGATATTGATCATTTTCTGAATTTAGATTAAGCAATATATAATTTTATGTTAATTTTTATTTATGTGCATTCTACAGTTTTTAAATAATATTTATATTTAATATTGTAATTCCATTTCTTATTCTTTTTGTTAGTCATCGATGATGCTAAGTAATTAACACGAGGAGAACAATGGTATTCTTTGTCTTGTAGACAGTGGTACTACACACACTATCATCCAGTGCTGACACCTAAATTTTGACTCTTTCTTTTAATCATTTATTTTGCATATAAAATTAGGAATTAAATTTTAGTTCCTACAAAAATAACTAAATCATTTTTCATATATGATAGTTTATTTTATGCATTCATGTATTACATTTTGTATTGGACTGACGATGGAAGCGGACCCAAAATTTGACAAGTAATCGATATAGCATGAGAAATTCGGCTAAGGTATGAAGGTTACGTCAAAATTCAAAATGGGCTTGGATTTATTTTCTTATGTAATTTAGCCACTAAATTTTAATTCAAGAAAAGGCCTTTAAATTAAAGTTTATTAATCGAAATAAGGCCAAAGCTTGGGCCCGCATTATTAGAGTTTGACCTACGCGTTCTTTATATAAACACCTCTAGTTCACGTAATAAAAGGGGAAGGCTAATCACAATTTCAATATACGACAAATTTGAGGAGGTCACTCAGAATTGTCATACACGGCAAAGAGTGGCGGCCACGTTCGAAGGGGACTAGGAGAAAAAGAAGAAGAGCAAGATGATCTCACATTCTCAGCCTTGGGGTCTCCTCCTTCTCCGCAAAATCCACTACCAACAAGAGACAGAAAGAGGGAGTACATCGAAGATTTTATGAAGAACAAAAGGGAGGTCTTTCATGCAAGGAAAAAAAAAAGCACTATGCAGATTAACTCCAATGGCGTTAATCGAATAATGTCAAAAGGGAGTCGTCGTTTTTTTTTTTTTTTTACCTTCTTTTTGCTCTGGCATACTCTCATGAAGTTTTTCTTTCTAAAGAATCACGTATCTGCCTATGGTCAGAAGACTTCTTCGACTTTCGCAAGCCCTTTGTGGAATCCATGATGGCGTGTGAATTTTGATAGTCTCTCAACTGTCAAATTAAGCACTCCTTTCAAGCTCCAGTGATGGCACGTACACCCTTGAAGACCCGATTTTTAGGCGGATTCATGCTCAAATTTACCACTGCAAGTTGAGCCTCGACAAGCTCCAAAATTCGTCTTCATCGATATCTTTAATCCATGCGCAAATCCCTATAGCCAATCGGTTCAGTTTTTCAAGCTTCAAGCACTAGATTGTTTCAAAGTTCGAATTCGAAAAGTTATCTACGAATTGGGTTTTCCGGTGAATATCCAGCAAGATGTCGATCAATTCTTTAGTGGCATCTGTCCCATCGCATCCTGTCCGATAAACTGCAGCCGCGGCGCCAAATTCTTTAGTTCACTGATTATGCCCATAATGTACCCTGTTCATCTCTCACCGGTCCGGACTTTTGTTTGTTCTCTATCTTGCAGGTCTTCCCCAAGTATTTTGCACATCAACGGAAGATTTAACACTACCGTGGTTGAGACCATCATTGGCAATCACAATTGATTGATGCCAGTCCAGATGGCGTCTTCCTCTCCTTGAAGTTCATGGTCAAGAAAAGAACCATCAAAGTCTTGGTTAATTAAGCTTACGTTGTGAATTTGTCTTATTTTGGCTTTTGTCCTGATCTGCCAATAATTTTGTGGATTCTGCAATTTTGTTTTCTACAAGAAAAATAATATTTGCCGTAGGGAAAATTATGAAGTGTGCTAACCACAGATTCTGGTCGAAGAAATCTTTCGTGCAATATCAAGCCACTCCACTATGAGTTGGCGCCAATCTTGCCGCAAATCTTACCAGTCGGGCGGTTCCGATCCATGATTCGACCTTGGATCGAATTTTGGAAATTTCATCCACAAATTGGATAAATTTCTTTTCTTGATTGATTTGAAATATTTGATTACCTATTTTAGCTCTTTCGTTATCTAACGAAATCTTTTTGAGTCGCAGGTAATCAATTAAGAAAATCTTTCCTAATTCACAACCGCACACATGTAATTAATTCTATCTATAAGGCTTTAGATGGAATTAATGACATAGCGGCTATTTCGAATTTTAAGGTCGATTTATGAGGCTTTAGATCGAAACTTGATTCGAAAAAAATTGCGAAATATTCAAGTTGATTTACTTTCCATATTTGAGCTTATTTGATTAGATCGTCATCTTTGCATATCTAATTAGTTGTATTTTCATGTTTGAATTGATTGGATGTAATTCACTATCTTTTAGAATATATATCGTCGTATGATGAAAATCTCGAAAATTCTAAGAGATATCAATTGTCATGTTTATTTGAATTGCACGTCAAGTAGATAATTTGCATCTTTAAAATCGAAAATTACATCCTGATGTGTAAACTTATGCCAAATTACTCAATCTTTAAGAATTTAGGGATTAGGGCAACTTAAATCCTAAAACATATAAAATAAAGATAACTTGGCGTGGTTTCATTTAAGGCTGTAATTAAATCCGAAAATACAAAAAAAAAATCATTCTCATTTTGTTATTCATGCATTGCATTTAAAAAGCGAAAATCCCAAAAAAGAACTTCCTTCACTAAACTTCGAACATTCATCCGTGTAATGCCCCACGTTCCTTTATCCGCACGTCACATCCGCCCAAGCCATTTATAATCATAAAAACTTAGGAACAACGCAAGGCTTAAAGGTAAAATGAAACACGCATGCGGAAGGAAATACATTAATCCTAACAAATAAAAGAAGCAAAAAGAACATTTGGAATGATACAAAAGCGCATACACATATATAAGCATAGCATAAGCATTCGGTTACATCTGACGGAAGGGGAAAACCGCACACCCAGATGGGATAAGGAACTAAGGCCCAAGTCAAAAGGGTTACTCTATAACCTTGGTAAAACTTAAAACCAAAATTGTTCCCACTCCCAAAACACTAAATCGTAAATCTTAACACCAAAATTGTTCCTACTCCCAAAACACTAAATCATTGCGCCAGACTACTCTGAAGAGCCACTCAACTCATCCATGCAATGGCACAAGGCATTCATAAATCAAGCATTTCAACAAGTCAGGCATAAACAAGAGTCACAATCGAACATACTCAACCTCATGGGATCAAGCTTTAAGCACATAACATATAAATAAATATATATAACTTCGAAAGGTCAACAAAATAACATTTCATTTACTCATCGCCTGGGCTCCTAGGCCGCGATATATTTCTCTGGGGCTCTCTGGCCATTCGATATCATTGTTATCATTCACAGTATAATCATCATATGATCACATCAATCAACTCAAGCCACGGACTTTACCAATCAATCAATTCATTCAATCAATTTATCCAGTAGCGTCCTAATGTTCAAGTAAAGATTTAAGGAATACTTACCCTTCGATCAAGCTAGCTAATTTAGTCACAAACGACCTTCCTAGCATAGCAGACTCACGGCCAAGGGAGCACGCAGAGGGTCCTAGAGAAGTTACATCCAAATCATGTCATAACCCATTCATTATTCAATCCCATCACACCAATACTTCAATAACTAATACAATAACAAATTATGATGTCTTAATGACCATTTAAAGACATGACAACACTCCAATGAACCCCCAAAATGTTCTGTTCACACAATTCTTTAATAGGGCATAATTGGTTATGCCTTAATCCATCCAAATCAGTCCATAAATCAATCTTAGTTCCAATTCCTCACGAAATAAACTTACTAACATCTTAATCCAAGTGTTGAGGAAGCTCATCAAGAGTTTCGAATTGAAACAACACCTCGAAGCCCTTCAAACAACCTGATTTCCTCTTGACGCTCCACGGTCAGAATTCTACTTGGTAGAAGTCACCACAAATCAACCGTGAAAACACACTAAATAATCAATAAAATCACAACCTCTGCTCGGTAAACTCGAGTACTAGGTGTTATAGAGATCCCACAAAAATTTTGGAGTTAAATGAAGTCTTTAAGAGGGTGAATGGAAACCTTATCCTGGCTTGCTCAGAATTTGTCCAGTTTTCTATTTGGGGGTGGTCAGGAAAAACAAATCCACCAAATGACGAACTACCACTTGGAGCTTGTAGAAGAGAGGTTGAGCTTGCTGTTGGTGGTTGGAGCACGGTGAGCCGATCGCCAAAGAGGGCGGTCGACGGCAGCGAATGGGGAAGTTAGAATCGATCATGCTGGGCAGTTTTCAGTGAAAGAAGAGGAAGAAGAAAATGAAGGGGAAAATGAAACAGAGGAGGTCACGGTTGAAGAGGGGGTATAATGAAGCTTTCCACAAATAACTGGTGAATGTTTTGTGACAAGATTGATTGGTGAGGGCAATTAATGCCTAAACACTCAATGAATGACACTTGGCAAGGCTCCAATAATACCATCTTTGGCTTTGACTTCCTTTGACCTCATCCCCATTAATTTTCGACAGCCATATTAGGGGATCTAAATTACCATTTTGTCTTTCTATTCTACTCAAGACAAGAGCAAATGGTCTAGGGGTAAAATGGTAATTTTACACTTTTCGTTCGAAACTTCGTTTTTCCAATTATAAATTACCATTAGCGGAACAAAGTCAGATCCTTTTTTTAATGTTGGAATTCTCTATTTCCATTTGCCAATTTTCGAGCTTCCATTTCGTGATCAATCTTCCGTCGATTGTATTTTCAGTTTATCTTGAACTAATCGGCAGCTTTTGCAGACGTTACGCGTATCGACGTTGTGATTCTCATCACACTTAGGACGACTCAAGTTACGACAGTTTTGGTTGTCATGTAATTGCGAGGGTTCATTGCTAGTCCTAACGATCTCGATTGTCATAGCTCGATTGAGGAAAATTTTGCAAATTATACATTGGTTAAACGGCATCACTCGCACTCCAATCATATAACACTAGCAATAGATTTCTTAGTCGTTATTTGATCGGCCTTTATTGATTCTAAATGTTCCCTCAACAATCCTTATGGTCAAAGCGCAATTTCATTTTTCGAGTTTCCTAGGTTCACATATCTTGTCATACGTTAGCCTTTTCCTTTTGGTTAGTTTACTCTGGATTGATCAGATCTGAGCGAAATAAAACTGAAATACATCGATAGACACTTCTCATTCAATAGCCTCAAAATGGCGAAAAATTCAGAATGTCACAACTCTTCCCCCTTATAGAAATTTCGTCATCAAAATTTACAATAAACCCAACTATTCAAACAAATGGGGGTATTGACGTCTCATAGCCTCTTTGCTTTCCCATGTAGCGCATTCAGTCCCATGGTGCTCTTAGATCACTTTAACTAGTGGGATCGTCTTATTTCTTAAGACTTGCTCCTTCCGATCCTCGATTCTGATTGGCTTTTCTACGTACGATACCTTGTCGTCTATTTTGATAGCCTCAAAATCCAGAACGTGAGTCGGATCTGGCTTGTACTTCCTTAGCATTGAAACATGAAACACATTGTGCACTTGCGACAAGTTAGGCGGCAGGACGAGTCGGTAGGCCAAAGTTCCAATTCGCTCCAGAATTTCAAAAGAACCTACGTACCTTGGACTCAGTTTTCCCTTTTTCCCGAATCGAGACAATTTGCGCATCGGCGATACCTTCAGGAAAACATGATCACCAACTTTAAACTCTAAGGACTTGCGTCTTTTATCAGCATAGATCTTTTGACAACTCTGTGCTGTTCTCAGTCTTTCCTTAATAACTTTAACCGCCTCAACTGATTGTTCCACTAACTCGGGACCTGTTATGCTCTTTTCTCCAACTTCGTCCCAACATACAGGAGTTCTGCAAGCTCTACCATAAAGCCCTTCAAATGGTTCCATTCGAATGCTCTGCCAGTAGCTGTTATTGTAAGCAAACTCCACTAGATGTAGTTGGTCCTTCCATCCACCTTTAAAATCTATTATGCAAGCTCCTCTCATGTGTCGTCTCTGAAAAGTACTTATCATTAAAAGCGGCAATGAAGGCAGCCCAAGTCAAGGCCGTACCTTCAAGAAACACTCCTTCCTTTAAGGCACTCCACCAATCATTCATAGTTCCTTCTAGCTGATACACAACTAATAGTACTTTCTCTTCATCGGTGCACCTTAGCACTCCAAAAGCCTTTTCAAGTTTCTCAATCCACCTTGGCGCTAGCTCAAGATCTCCAGTGCCATTGAATTGGGTCGGTTTCAGTTTTATAAACTGCTCAACCAATTGACCCATCTGTCTATTGGCATTAGCATCACCTAGGGCGTTACTGGCTTCAGGGCCTTGAACATTATTTCCATTCTCCATATTCACAGCTACCACTACAGTTTCAGCAGCCTGAGCTATAATCTCAGCTTTATCTTTGACTTGTCGAAGAGACGCAACAGCTCTATCTTAGGCTTCCTTTCCTATTAAGTCCCTCAAGACTCCATCCACTCTTGGATCCTCGGCCGCTGGTGCTCTGAAGCTAGAAGTTCCACTTTTCGGCCTTCCGAGTATGTTACTCATACTTGTTCAAACTTAGTCTACCTAAGTCACTATAATTCCACCATGGAATTAGAAACCTAAACCACTTACACAAGTCTAGTGATTTTATACTACACCACAAAACAGCAATCACAACACGAGTCATTCACTCAGGCATTCTTATGAGCACATCAATCAGGGATGCATAACCATACCTCAAATCCAAACGCTTCTACAACTTAGTATAATCAAAGGTAATAACTCACTCGTCAAACCAGTATCCACAACAATTGAATATGCTAAGTACGAAGCTTGATCCCCATTGGTTCACTACAAACATGCCAATTCAAGATGCCAATCACATGCGCCAATCATATACCATGCACTCGTGCTTGACTCTAACGAATCCCCTTAGGGTCTTACTACCCCATCATCCAAATTCCTTCACTCTTTGTTACTTCAATCCTCAATCTGTTAGAATCGAGCTAACCTTGCTCTGATACTACTTCTACGGGGATGTAACGCCCCGCATTCCTTTATCCGTACGTCACATCAGCCCAGACCATTCATAATCATAAATACCTAGGAACAACGCAAGGTCTAAAGGTGAAATGAAACACGCACGCAAAATGAAAGACATCAACCCTAACAAATAAAATAAATAAAAGGAAAATTTGGAATGATACAAAAGTGCGCACGTGCGCGCGCACGTGCGCGCGCGCACATGCACACGCACACACACACACACACACACACACACACACACACACACACATATATATATATATATATATATATATATAAACATTGCATAAGCATTCAGTTACATCTGACGGAAGGGGAAAAGACATAAGGAAAACCGCACACCCAAATGGGATAAGGAACTAAGGCCTAAGTCAAAAGGGTTACTCCACAGCCTTGGTAAAACCTAACACCAAAATTGTTCCTACTCCCAAAATACTAAACCATTGCACCGGACTACTCTAAAGAGCCATTCGACCTGTCATGCCCCGAACTCGGAGAGCACGCGAACATCCCTGTCCATGCCGTTCATTCATTAACGTTCTAGGATCCAACATCTAATAACATCCAACTCCTTTAACCGAATGCATGCAGAAGCGATGCCTTCTTCAATTATATAAATACAACAACATGCGATGACTTAGGACACAAGGGTACATCAAAATCATCTTAACTAATCACTAAAAGATCATTCCCCAATTCAATATCCGAAGTACAACCTCAATATCCACAATTGACAATTCCATTCTAATGCAGTTGGTCAACTATCTCTTCAGACACCAATCCTTGGCAAACTTGTGCCACCTTCGCTTGGAACCTGTAAAATGTAAGCCCCAACTGGAGTGAAATATAAATCTCAGTAAGGTGGGTCCTAACCCTAGGTTAGGCCGACCGTCCATTCAGGCAGTCGCGTCATTCTTCAAATCCAACTTATGAACACGCGTAGGCATAACAATCGCAATTCAATACACAACAACATACAGAAGACATGCATGCGTTTATGATCTTGTGCCATACTCATGTGCAAATGTATACTCGGCCTACCTTTTCGCCACATCCATCAACTCTTGCCTGCCTCATTCTCTAGCTCGCGATTAGATCGCATCAAGCTCGGCCTGCGTAAACGCATCAGACCATCATCGGTGACCCGCGTAAACGCATCAGGTCCCGATTCATTTTCAGACAAGGTTTATGAGCTCATACTCTGTCCCGCGATTAGATCGCATCAAGACTGTGGCTATTTCAGCCCCGAGACTTTGCCACATCAGGGCGCCATCTAATCATTCTTCACCCTGCGAGCTCATCGCATCAAGATCTTAACCTTCCGCCCCGCTTCTCACACGCCTCAGGGCCATGCCATGTCATGCTCATGCCACATCATATTATATGCTTGATTATCAAATCAATTTCACACTCACTAGCAGGCACACATTCAAATGCGTTTCATAATTTTCGTGGCATGCAATTCAATTCAAAGGGTTTACAAGCATGGCGAACAATTCAGGCATTGGTAATGTCACACAATCATTCCTTAACGTCTAAGGACATATTAAGCTATCACGTTTGGAGATTTTCTCATAACTCAATCAATAAATCTTCGACTCACCCAATTGAGTCCAATCTTCCTAGCATAAGGTTAGGAATTCCCTTACCTTGGTTGCAACATCACAATTTCCTCCTCTTGAGCCTCCAAAGTTTCGGCCCCTAATGTCCCATACCGAACTCAATGCGCAACCTTGCATATTCAACCAATTTCATCAATTTCCATACTCAATTCCTCAATCCATCAATCCTAGTTGCCCATAACACAACTTTCAACATCTCATCACATCATAAACACTAATTTGGAACTCAAAATTACCCATCTCAGCCTCCAACATATTCAGTTTTGCACAAAACCAACGGTTCATTTCGGTTCTGTGCAAACCGTGTACTTCAAGCCTTTAATCTACTCCTAAATCCTTCATTTAACCTTTAATCTATCTCTTAACTTGTCTATTTAGGGATTTGGTAGGCTTACCGAAGATTTGAGGTCAATTGGTCGCCGGAAACCCAACGAACGCCGCCGGTTTGCCCAAGGTCAAAATCTAGCAGTTTCTGGGTAAGATTAACAAGGCCGGTTCGTGGTAAAAAACTTATCAAATTAAGCCCAACTTTTTACCACAGGTTTCTACACATCTTAGCTTGATCTCCAAAAAATTTGAGCCAAATATTCCAACATTTCAACCATCAAAGGGGCTAAGAACCGAACCTACTTCAGTTTAGAGCAGTTTTCATCGACTCTCGGGAGAATCCTTGCTCCGGACTCCTCGGTACTCCAAATAATTCAATTCTTATTGAAAAATGTCGGCAAGACATAGATATTTATTTGAGTGGCTGGCCGGCATCCAGAGGTGGCCGGAAGTGGACGTGGTGGCCGGGGAAGTGGAATCCCAGAATCTGTCCGGCTACAGCAGAATGGAGGAGGAAGAAGATGAAGGTATCTGGTGTTCTCTCTTGGGGTTTGGCCGAAAATTGCAGAGGTGAGGAGAGAGAAGAAGGTTTATTCAAGGCTTAGCCAAAGACCTTTGATTGGTAGGTAGGAAAAAGTGTGATATAACCATAGCCCTTGGATTCTTGACACTTGTCATTTGCTCTATCCAAGGAGATCCAATAGCTTCCTCATTGTTCTTGTTTTCAGTAGGCATGGGTGGGTTGTAGTGCCCATTTTTCCTTCTCCAATTATAATAACAAAGTTCTAAGCTTGAGGGGCAAAACGGTCATTTTACCACCGACGGTCAGAACGTCGTTTTTCTCGTTTCGAAAATCTTCGATAGGGAGACGACCAATCCAAATGATGTTGGAATTATTGATTTTCTATTTCAAATCTTTCAAGGCTCATTTCTAATAGTTTTCTCTATCAGACGTGGTTCCAACCTATCCCGAACCGACGGGCGGCTTCGTAGACATTACGCGTATCGACCCCGTGATTCATATCACGCTTAGGGCTCGTCAATTTGTGGCAGTTTTGGTTGTTATGTAATTGTAAGGGTCTATCACTAGCTCCTAAGGTCTCAATCTTCACCGTCCGATTTAGGAAAATTTTGCAAATCAAACGTTGGTTAACCGGTATCACCCGCGCTCCAATCGTATGACACTCGCAAGGCATCCCTTAATCATTCTTGGATCAGACTTTTTGTTGCTCTAAATATCCCCTCGACAATTCTTACGGTCAAAGCGCCATTTCCTTTCCGAGTTCCCCAAGTCCACATACCTCGTCTCGCGTTAGCCTTTCCCCTCTGGTCGGTCTACTCGAATTGATCAGGTTCGAGTGGAATACGATTGAAATACATCTCCAGATACACACTTCTCATTACTGAGCCTGAAATTGATTGGAAATCAGAATGTCACAACTTTTCCCCCTTAAAGAAATTTCGTCCTCGAAATTCGTAATCCTTCCAATCTATCCAATCTTTTGGGGGTGTTGGCGCCTCGTCACATCCTCACTCTTCCGGAGAATCCCTTCCAACTCAAGGCCATCCTTCTCTAGGACTTGTCTCCTCTAGTCCTCAATCCAATGGGCTTATCTCCATTCTCTTTTGGCATTTATATCACTTGCCAGCAGCTCTTCCTTGAGCATTCACCTTATCTCTTTCATTTATCCATAACCATTCTTACCAAGCCCTCGCTAGTATGCACTCTTTCTATCCACACCATTAGGCGTATCACTCCTTTTGAACTTCCTTTCACGCTAACAGAGATTTCAAGGCTTTATCAATTTACCCTCCATTAATCAAATCGAGTTGTAGCCCTTTTGACTCCTTAAACATTCACATGATTACTTCCGTAGTAATCTATTCTCGACTCCATCCGAAATCTCCTTAGATCAAAGTGGTCTTTCAACCTTCATCGCCATGTCCTTCCTTTCCGTCGACACGTCTAGTGCTTGACTGCAAGATGAACAAACCTCAACTTTTAATATCATGCCCCTTTCCTTATCAGCATACCTAATGTTTAACCTCGTGTTAGACTAATCCCACTTTTAGTCCACTCATCGATAGCATTGATGCAAGTCTGGCACACCTTTGTGCCATTCCAAAGGGCTCCATAATTCTCCCTTTGAATCTCGATGAGATCCTCTCCCTAAGTTCCCCTCAATACTGGACTCCTACTTCCATCCATAGGCCTCAGAGTTCCATCTATTCCTATAATCCGTCCAGTATCGACGTTTAACCATGGCACACCTCAATTTCCTTCTGGCCTTCAGGCTAGGTGTTTCCAGTAGCCATCACTCTAGTACATTACTCAATGTTCAACTCCCACTTGTAAACACCCATTAAACCGTTCACCCTTCCTTAGCGATGCAACAATCGCTATAACAATACTTGGGTGCTCTCTTCGTTTCACATGCCTTGCCTTCAATTCCCTTTATACAGTCCCTACTCTCAACCTCCTTTAGTTCACATAACTTCAAGATCTTCCTTGCACAAGTAATGCCCCTATATCCTCAAGCAATTTCTATACGTCAGCGTTGCCTCTTATTCGATTCCCCTCGGGAAACTGCTACCTTATACTCTTGTGGTAGGTGTTGCCTTGCAACGTCCTTTCACTCAAACAATGTTTCCCAAACTTTGTAGCGAGGATACTTGCAGACCACTCCAATCATGCTCTAAGCATGCCACTTCATGTAACTTTACTATCATGGCGTACATGCAATACCCATTTCAAATCGTCTTATTATGCCTCGAGTTTTCATTCTGCGTCGTGTCACTACAACCTTCAAAAGCTTTTTGATTTCCAGCCAGAATCGTCACACATAGCGTAGTCATCAACTTATTCGAGTCCTCGAAAACACTTTTCATGTTGTTCACCCATTCAGGTCACAACTCGTCCTTAGTTCATTTCACCAATGGGATAACTCTTGTAGGGAATCTTTCAACGGTCCGTCTGCAACAATTCACCAATCTCAGTAAATCTCAACTTCCCGGAACTCGCATCGACCCTAGTCGATTTGTCAATTATTCCAATCCTTAAAGGATTTATCGTTTATTCCAATGCATGAATCTTACTTCATCCGGTTCACAACTTGCGCTCTTTACATTTGGCATGCGATAGACATTTCCTCAGAGCCCATATGACACTCTTCAAAAACCGTTGAGGTTTCTCATGGCTCTTTACATGAGTTCAACCATCGCCTTTCGAGATGGTAACGACCCACTCAATCATTCATTGGGCACTTAACTCGACTGCTATCAACTTCTCTTTACTAAATGTTGAATCTTCCCAACTATTCCTCGCACTTTCCTCTTGAGCTCAAACCTTAGCTCTCTGTTGTCATAGGTCTCCTCTAGGACCGCACAACATTTCATTTATCCTTGCCACTTTTCTCCTCGAGAAGCATCAGTGTCAGCCTCTGAGTTCTACAACTCACTAAGGCGACTTTATTCAATTCCGTTTGTCCCACTCAACGTCGACATCATCTTGGAATTCAACATTATCTTCAAGACAGTCTCTCAGATTTCACTTCCAGGAGTCATTCAAGTCCTGCGTCCTCTTTCTCAGTACAGACACTCATTCATCACACTAAGACAATTTAGAGCTTTTCTTCCTTTCACAATAGGGTCTCTTACTCTGAGGAAGAAACTACACAACTCCGTGACATTTCCTCACGTCCAATTCATCTTGTCCTGCTCATTCCATAGGACGACCATCTTGGAGTCTGCGCCAACGGCGACACATTTACCCCAGAATTCAAATGCCACCATGCTTTCACATTCTCTTTCCCATAACTCAGTCACCTCCAGTGACAATGTCTGTTCGTCCTTGGGTCTTCCCCATTTCACTTGTCGAGTGGTCAATTCGATTACTTCAAATCACTTTGCAAGTGTTCTTCAAGCGTTCCTTTCGCTTACGAAATCGCTTACTGGAATCACAACCAGTCAGGACTATCAAGTCCGCTCACTTTTCTTTTCGTCAACGACCATTTCATGGTCCAATCGCCCTTTAAGAGCAACGTTCTATTCTTTAAGGAACAACAATTCATGATTTCCTCTCTCATGGTTTCAATTCAACCAACCAATCCTAGGAAACCATTAACTTCAGGCAGTCTAACATGCCAATTCTTCTTCGACCTCATTCATAACAAAAGAGACTTACTACTCACTTTCCACTATGTGCCTTCGCCCAAGTAATCAACCATTTTCCATAGGCACGCTCCATATTCATAATGAATATCTCTTTGCTCGTAATCCATGAGCAGGAGTTCTCTTGTTCATAGGTCTTTTGATCATTCTCCTCTTTAGTTGAGTCCTGTCACCATTCCTCAAGATTAGGAACAACATTCAGTCATAAGGTCTTCAAGTTCCCATTCACTCAGGGACTTACTCATCTTATTCAAGGGTCCTTGACCACCCTCACCATATATCTAAGTGACCTTGAAAACTCTGTCTCATACTGGTCAATCATCCTATGGTCCTTGCAACAGTATCAGGATCCAAATAATCCTTGCTCTCAAGCAATTCCCAGAATAATACTTCCCATCGATCAACTCAACAAAGATAGTCTCGGTAGATCTCATGCCTTCGAGGAAATCCTTCCCCTAGTGACATTTCACCAATCCTTAATAGCCTCTTAGGGCTAGTACTGCCAAGGTCATTTTCTTTCTTCAGTGTGTCCAAAACCTCCAAGGCTTTCTCATTAAGGTCCTCAATCTAGAGGGAGACAATTTCGAACCTCATCCCTCGGCCTGGCTCAATTTTAGCCTTATACATAATCTTATAGGCTTTTCCAAACTCTTGTGATCCTACCCACACATTCAATCTTGAAAAGACTTACTCCGAGTCCTTTTCTCGTGACTTCCATCACTTAACTCTTTAGCACAAGCATCCACCACCACAGTGATTTAGAGAATCACGGCAGCTCCTCTCCGAGCTTGCTTAATCAGTAATTTTTCCCATTTTCATTTAAAGTCCTCACGACCCATTCAACTCTTGGGTCTCGTACGATCAACGGATCGAGCCATATCCTCTTTTAGTACTCGTTACTCAAATCGCCCATAGTCAATCAATTCTCATGACTCATATCAATTCTCGGATCTTCCATACCGCGTATCCTCGACCCAACGCTCTTCTATGACCACACCTTGGTCGTTCAAACTCATTACATTCTCATGATCTATCTTGATCCTTGGATCTTTTCGTATCTCATATACGCAAACCAAGTGCTACTCTAGCGACCATACCTTGGTCCTTCAGTCTCATCAGGTTTCCATGTCTCTTGAACCACTATGATTCCCTTCAGGAATCCAAGACTCATGTCGTCTACTCAAGTCTATCGGCCTTAGGCTGTTCATCTCAATATTTTTCACCATCCATCAATGGTTCCCAAACAACTCTCTAATGGTTCTCAAGCAATTCCCAATTAATTGCCGGATATTCAAGGATCTCAAATCATCCTTGGTCTATAATCCTTTCTTGAGCCAGCCTCAACGAGGCAATTTCTCAACTAACAGCCTTTACTAGGCTAGCCTTAACCAGGCAACTATCAATCAAGCACTCAAGACAGCAACTCATTGAGTCAATAGCTCATACTCTAGGCCTAAAGGCATCTGCCTCTCTAGCATAGTCACAATAGACTATCTCATCTCAACACGCCTCGGTTCCAAGGGTATAAACCCATACATCATCTAACTCCTCAGTTGTATCTTAGCCAAGCCAATCACACGAGGCTAATCATCAAACATGCCTAACAGGCCCATCACAACCTTTACTTTTCTTTTTCCAAGGGTATTCACCCCCAAGCACAAAGCTTTTAAACATGCCACTCATAGGCACCATTACACCGGTCATGTCACTTTCAATCATCCTCGATGAGAATCAATCCCGTGCCATACGTCCCTTATCCACCATTGGACTCAACTTGATATCTAGGTTTTCCCTTTCAAGTTATGACTTGGGTCATTCCTGCCTTTGTCATCTTAGAAGTTTGCTAGGAGCCATTCCTTGTCCGGACCTTTCTGTCCCGGCGATCACTCCCCGCCCTCATTAGACCTGGCCGATACAGGTTGTCCCAAACCATACATCTACAGAGAAAGCCCCGTTCCACATGTCCCATATCATGTTTCATCACAGTTTGTAGGTATCCCATCAACTTGTCCCATACCAAGCGACGATTTGCAACAGCGATAAGTCGCTGCATGCACCCTCATCGACTTTCGTTTCAAAGCCACCAACATAAGCACAACGTGACCATCCTCACCACTGGTCATAACAAAAACGCCTTCAAATCAATTTCTATCCATTCAGGAGTTCTAATTCTACCAATGATCGTCACATCTCAAGGATCAATTGCCTATATTCAACCATATACCTCAAGTCCAGTCAACATTGAGATCAAATCCCTATACATTTGATCACAACTGATCTTCAATTCAGATACTCATTGTATTCATCTCAACTCATATTTCCCAAGGCTGTCACTAGCACTCGATAGCTAAACCATCAAAATATCATGCAATTCAAGTCTTAATCCACTAATATCAATCGTCTCTTTATAATTCGTACTCCTCAAGTTGGGTCATCGACAATTCAAGATCGCTACCATGCACCTCAATTGACCCTTCATTCATAAGCACATTCCTATTATCCTCAAGCATAATTACTACCTCAAAGTCCATGTTCATGACCCTCCAATCACAGCTTGCTTCCACTTGAACTTTAATCACCATCTAACTCAAGATCATCCATTAAAGTCAACTCTAGGACCATTTAAGTGCACACAAATTCTAGCCTAAGTCCTCGAGACTCACAATCCAGGCCTAGTCCTATAGATCTCAATATCTAACTATTCTCAAGTCATCGCTCCTTATCACTCCATATCTCAATCACCGTGGATCGATCTGACCTTGCTCTGATACCAAATCGAATGGGGATGTCATGCCCCGAACTCGGAGAGCACACGAACATCCCTGTCCATGCCATTCATTCATTAACGCTCCAGGATCCAACAGCCAATAACATACAACTCCTTTAACCGAATGCATGCAGAAGTGATGCATTCTTCAATTATATAAATACAACAACATACGATGACTAAGGACACAAGGGTACATCAAAATCACCTTAACTAATCACTAAAAGATCATTCCCCAATTCAATATCCGAAGTACAACCTCAATATCCACAATTGACAATTCCATTCTAATGCAATTGGTCAACTATCTCTTCAGACGCCAATCCTTGGCAAACTTGTGCCACCTTCGCCTGGAACCTGTAAAATGTAAGCCCCCCTAGGATGAGATATAAATCTCAATAAGGTGGGTCCTAACCCTATGTTAGGCCGATCGTCCATTCAGGCAGTCGCGTTACTCTTTAGATCCAACTTATGAACATGCGTAGGCATAACAATCGCAATTCAATACACAACAATATACAGAAGATATGCATGCATTTATGATCTCGTGCCACATTCATGTGCAAATGTATACTCGGCTTGCCTTTTCGCCACATCCATCAACTCTTGCCTGCCTCATTCTCTAGCCCGCGATTAGATCGCATCAGGCTCGGCCCGCGTAAACGCATCAGACCATCATCGGTGACCTGCATAAACGCATCAGGTCCTGGTCCATTTCCAAGCAAGTTTTATGAGCTCATACTCTATCCCGCGATTAGATCGCATCAGGACTGTGGCTATCTCAGCCCCGTGACTTCGTCGCATCAGGGCGCCATCTAATCATTCTTCACACCGCGACCTTGTCGCATTAGGGTCTCAACCTTCTGCCCCGCGTATCACATGCCTCAAGGCCATGCCATTCATGTTCATGTCACATCATATTATATGCTTGATTATCAAATCAATTTCACACTCATTGGCAGGCGCGCATTCAAATGCGATTCATAATTTTCATGGCATGCAATTCAATTCAAAGGGTTTATAAGCATGGAAAATAATTCAGGCATTGGTAATGTCACACAATCATTCCTTAACGCCTAAGGACATATTAAGCTATCACGTTTGGGGATTTTCTTATAACTCAATCCAATAAATCTTCGACTCACTCAATTGAGTCCAATCTTCCTAGCATAAGATTAAGAATTCCCTTACCTTGGTTGCAACTTCACAATTTTCTCCTCTTGAGCTTTCAAAGTTTCGGCCCCTAATGTCCCATACCGAACTCAATGCGCAGCCTTGCATATTCAACCAATTTCATCAATTTCCATACTCAATTCCTCAATCCATCAATCTCAATTGCCCATAACACAACCCTCAACATCTCATCACATCACAAACACCAATTTAGAACTCAAAATTACGCATCTCAGCCTCCAACAAATTCGGTTTTGCACAGAACCAACCGATTCATTTCAGTTTTGTGCAAACGGTTTACTTCCAGCCTTCAATCTACTCCTAAATCCTTCATTTAACCTTCAATCTATCTCTTAACATGTCTATTTAGGGATTTGAGAGGTTTACCGAAGATTTGAGGTCAATTGGTCATCGGAAACCCAACGAACGCCGCCGGTTCGTCCAAGGTCAGAATCTGGCAATTTCTGGGCAAGATTAACAAGGCCGGTTCGTGGTCAAAAAATTATGAAATTAGGCCCAACTTTTTACCACAGGTTTCTATACATCTTAACTTGATCTCCAAAAAATTTGAGCCAAAGATTCCAACATTTCGACCACCAAAGGGACTGAGAACCGAACCTACCTCAGTTTGGAGCAATTTAAGTCGACTCTCGGGAGAATCCTTGCTCCGGACTCCTCGGTGCTCCAAATGCTCCGATTCTTGTTGGAGAATGTCGGCAAGATATAGATCTTTGTTTGAGTGGCTGGCCGGCATCCAGGGGTGGCCGAAAGTAGCCGTGGTGGCTGGCGAAATAGAGCCCCGGAATCTATCCGGCGACAGCAGAATGGAGGAGGAAGAAGATGAAGGTATCTGGTGTTCTCTCTTGGGGTTTGGCCAAAAATTGTAGAGGTGAGAAGAGAGAAGAAGCTTTATTCAAGGCTTGGTCAAAGACTTTTGATTGGTAGGTGGGAAAAAGTGTGATATGACATCGCCCTTGGATTCTTGACACTTGTCATTTGCTCTATCCAAGGAGATCCAATGGCTCCCTCCTTGTCCTTGTTTCGGCAGCCATGGGTGGGTTGTAGTGCCCATTTTGCCCTTCTCCAATTATAATAACAAAGCTCTAAGCTTGAGAGGCAAAACGATCATTTTACCCCCGACGTTCAGAACATCGTTTTTTTCGTTTCGGAAATCTTCGATAGGGCGACAACCAATCCAAATGATGTTGGAATTCTTGATTTTCTATTTCATATCTTTCAAGGCTCATTTTTGATAGTTTTCTCTATCAGACGTAGTTCCAGCCTATCCCGAACCGACGGGCGGCTTTCGCAGACATTATGCGTATCGACCCGTGATTCATATCACACTTAGGGCTCGTCAATTTGTGGTGGCTTTGATTGTTATGAAATTATGAGGGTCTATCACTAGCTCATAAGGTCTCGATCGTCACCGTCCGATTTAGGAAAAGTTTGCAAATCATACGTTGGTTAAGCGGCATCACCCGCGCTCCAATCGTATAACACTAGTATGGCATCCATTAATTGTTCTTGGATCGATCTTTTTGAGGCTCTAAATATCCCCTCGACAATTCTTATGGTCAAAGTGCCATTTCCTATCCGAGTTCCCCAGGTCCACGTACCTCGTCTCGCGTTAGCCTTTCCCCTCTGGTCGATCTACTCGAATTGATCAGATTCGAGCGGAATACGACTGAAATACATCTCCAAATACACACTTCTCATTACTAAGCCTGAAATCGATTAGAAATCAGAATGTCACACGACCATCGCTTACTTCAGCTTCGTCGTCTTCCGGGGTGTATTCAGAAAATGTTTCAGAAGGCACCTCCTCATAAACCTCTTCAGTGTCTTTTTCAGTTTCCTCTTCGGTATCTTCTATCATGTCGGCAGAGATCTCGATATAGTTAATGTACTCTTCGGTAGGGGGAGACTTTGACTCCTTGGGAATGTTCCTTGATCCTCTCATAAACGCCGCATTCTCCTCCTCGATCTCTAGACGAGACGGGTGGCACCAGCAAGGTACTACCTTTATAGGAATGTCTTCATGCAACAGAGGACACGTCAGGTTACCGTTAGTGGTCTGCCCTAAGAACCAATTAAGATTAATATTCTAACATTAGTTGTGAATTAGGTTGTGTCGAAAAATCGACCTTCACTATACTTAGGTAGTCAAAATATCTTACTAGAGACCGCTTATAATATATGGACCAAAAGAGTTTTGGACACACTCCTAATGTCTAGTAAACCTACAAGGTTGCACACAATAGCTTACTGATTTAATATTTTCTCTACGCCTTGATCTACTTAAGAAGTAGAGATTTATTTATTCTCCTATTACGAATATCTATGCAATCGCGAGCGATATGAGATAGCGATTAAATGCACGATTGAGTGGACGGTTTAGAGGACGTCGTGGGCCCAGGCCATTACGTCGTGGGGCCCGAACCATGAAATGTAGGGTTATGAGTAATAACCCTAGAGACGCCTTAAACCTGGTGTTATTATTATCCCGAGGGAGAAAAACAGAGAACAGTTCTTTATTCAAGGCGATCGCGAGAGACACTCTAAGAACTGAAAGCTAGCACTTGGTCGTTGGAGAACTCATTTCGTGTGTGTGGATATTGATAGAGGCGCAACACTTAGGGCGCTAATCTAGACACAACAGATCGTCAATTTGTCGTCGACCGCAAAACGTATGTCTTGAACCTATTTTGATTTCGATATACTCATAGATCTTGTCTAGGATTTCGTTCCACTGCATTTTATAAATCCAGGAAACCCTTCAGTTACAACCTCCGTGAAGACGAAATCATGATTCAAAGCGGTGAGGTTGCAGCTCCATCTTTCCCTCGTCTACCCAGATCGTCATTCGTTTCCTAACATATACAATCCCTTTCCTTGCGAGAAACTCGTCAAAAGAGGCGATCATCTCCTTCGAATCGCCTAATCGGATCGGCAACATGTTTATGGCTTGGGGTCTGAAAACGTGTCTCACTACGGTGTGAGATTTACATCTCAACAAGTGAAACCTAAACCTAAACCTGATCACCGATCCCACCAAACCACAAAACAACACTAGATGTAGGAAATCATCCATGCAATGGCACAAGGCATTCATAAATCAAGCATTTCAACAAGTCAAGCATGAACAAGAGTCACAATCGAACATACTCAACCTCATGGGATCAAGCTTCAAGCATATAGCATATAGATAAATATATAACTTCGAAAGGTCAACAAAATGACATCTCATTTACTCATCACCTGAGCTCCCCGGTCGCGATGTATCTCTCTGAGGCACTCTAACCAATCAACTTCACTGGGGCTCTCTAACCATTCGATAGCACTAGGGATCTCTGGCCATTCGATATCATTGTTATCATTCACAATATAATCATCATATGATCGTATCAATCAATTCAAGTCACAGATTTCACCAATCAATCAATTCATTCAATCAATTTATTCAGTAGTGTCTTAATATTCAAGTAAAGATTTAAGGAACACTTATCCTTCGATCAAGCTAGCTAATTTAGTCACAAACGACCTTCCTAGCATAGTAGACTCACGACCAAGGGAGCACGCGGGTGATCCTAGAGAAGTTCCATCAAAATCATGTCATAACCCATTCATTCTTCAATCCCATCACACCAATACTTCAATAACTAATCAAATAACTACCCAGTATGTCTTAACAACCATTTAAAGACATGACAACACTCCAGTGAACCCCCAAAATATTCTGTTCTCATAGTGCTTTAATAGGACAGAATCGGTTCTACCTTAATCCGTCCAAATCAGTCCATAAATCAATCCTAGTTTCGATTCCTCATGAAATAAACTTACTAACATCTTAATCCAAGTGTTGAGGAAGCTCACCAAGAGTTTCGAATTGAAACAACACCTCGAAACCCTTCAAATAGTCCAATTTCCTCTTGATGCTCCACGATCTGAATTCTACTATGTAGAAGTCACCACAAATCAGCCATGAAAATTCCCTAAATCCTCAATAATATCACAACCTCTGCTAGGTGAACCCGAGTAATAGGTGTTTTAGAGATCTTACAAAAAGTTGGCATTAAATGAAATCTCTAAGAGGGGGAATGGAAGCCTTACCCCAGCTTACTCAGAATCTGTCCAGTTTTCTGTTTGGGGCTGGTCAAGAAAACTCACTCCACCAAATGATGATCCACCACTTGAAGCTTGTAGAGGAGAGGCTGGGCTTACTACTGGTGGTCCGCACATAGCGAGGCGATCGCCGGAGAGGGTGGTTGATGGCGACGAACGGGGATGTGACATTTTGATTTTCCTGTCATTTCAAGACTCATTAATGAGAAAGTATCTAACGATGTATTTCAGTCGTGTCTCGCTCGGATCTGATCAATCTCGAGTTGATTGATCAAATGGGAAAGTCATACTCGAGACAAGGTAAGTGGACCTAGAGAACTCAAATAGGAAATGCCACTTTGGCCATAAGGATTGTCGAGGAGACATTTAGAGCCATAAAAAGGTAGATCTTAGAACGATTAAGGAATGCATTGCTAGCGTTATATGATTAGAGTGCGGGTGGTGCCGTTTAAACCAATATATAATTTGTAAAATTTTTCTAAAACGAATAATGACGATCGAGACCGTCGAAACTAGTGATAGCCCCTCACAATTACATGACAACCAAAGTCGTCATGAATCGATGAGCCCTAATTGTGATATGAATCACAGGGTCGATATGCGTAACGTTTGCAAAAGCCGCCCGTCGGTTTGGGATAGGCCGGAATCACATTGGATAGAGAAATGTTTCAGAAACAAGTCTTGAAATTTGAAAATGGAGAATCAAGAATTTCAACATTAAAATTAGATTGGCCGTCACCTAATTGAAGAAAATTGGAATTAGAAAAAAAATGACGTTCCGGATGTCGGGGGTAAAATTATCATTTTGCCCCTCAAGCCTTAACTTTGCCTTAATAATTGGATAAGGGCATTTTGATCATTGGAAGAATTGAGAACCACTGGATGAAGTATTGATTGACACAATGGACAAGTGTCAAGAGATTAAGCCTTGATGTTGATGGAGTCACCTTTTAACCTACCATTAAACTAGTTGAATCTTGAAATTGAAGTATAAACCCCCCCCTCTCTCTCTCTCTCTCTCTCGGCCGAACACCCCTCCTCTATTGCCGAACAGCTACTTCTTCTTCTTCATTCCTTCTGCCGAAAGCTTCACCGCTTGATAGGATTCTGCCGCTGCCGTCGCCACTCTCGACCGCCGTCTCCGATGACTTCCAGCCGCCGAGTCGACCACCTGCTACTTCCTTATCCTCTTGCCGATGTTCTATAAGTGGAATCACTACATTTGACTCAGTGAGGAGCTCTGGCCGACCAATCTCTCGAAAGTCGATGGAAATCATTGTAACTAAAGGTAAGCTAAGGTTTAGGCCCCATAGGACCCCGAAATCTTTGAGTTTTTTGATCAAATTTTGTGGACATCTAGGTGACACATAGACTGAGTTGTGGTAAAAAATTTGGAGGATTTTGATGAAGTTTTGACCCCAAATGGATCTTGTGTTTGAAGGGCCAGAACTGACCGGTAGCAGACCTGGAGGAATTGGCGCAGTTCAAGAACTTTCCAGGATCGTCTTGGCTCCAAATTTTTGGTGAGGCTCTCCAACCCTTAGAACTACATGTTAGCAAGTAGATTAGTAGATAAATTGAGGATTTAAGTTGATTTAAGGGCTGATTAGTTGGGTGTACACAGAACCGAAAATGCCCCATTTCGGTTCTGTGCATTCCAATTCTGTGGGAGGCTGTTAGTGTTGAAATTGAGGTCCATGAGGTGTATGTTTAGTGGGGTGATGATTTGAGCAAGAAAATTTGATGATTGGATGAATTTCCTTAGGTTGTGCGGGTAGATTGTTCTTGGATCATTAGAACTGAACCTTTGAGGTGCTTGGAAGAAGACTTGTATTGAATTAAGCTTGAGGTAAGGGGATTCTAAACCTTTGATAGGAGGATTGGACTCGATTGGGTGATTTATATGTGAATTGATCGATTCTTGGAGGTTCATAATTTCATTGTCCAATGCACATCCTAGAAATATATAGAGGACTTAAATGTTTGACAATGTGTGTGCTATGATTTGATTGTCACATTTGTATGTCAAATGTAATTGTCTCGCATGCCATGGATGTGTCGTTCGTCACATGAGTTGCATTCGAACGTGTGCTATGAAATGAAATGAACTTATGGCATGTCTGAGAAGTTGTGACACCTTGAGGCATATGAGACGCGGGGTTGTGTGGATGAATGCCCTGAGGTGCTGAGGCGCGGGGTTTGAATTGAATGGCACCCTGATGCGTACGAGAGCGGGGTTGAGAAGGCCATAGTCCTGATGCGTTGAAACGCGGGACAGAGTCGAGATGTATCGACACAGGCCTGGATGAGATTGAAAACCTGATGCGTATGCGTGGGTTTGTCAATGAGACGGTTTGATGCGTTTATGCAGACCATGCCTAAGGCGTTCTGAACACGAACATGAAAGTGAGGAGGCAGGAAGGGGTGGATGGCGCAATCTGGCTAGATAATATATGCTTGAGCTTAATGATGTAATCAAATGCCTTGATTGCAAGGCTGACATCCGTGTGTTATTTCATGATAGCTTAATGCCTCATGTGATTTTATAAATTTTTTGTGATTGTATTTGCCTGAGTGGACGGTCATCCTAACCTAGGGTTAGGACCCACCTTACTGAGATGTATGCCTTACCTCGTTGTGGGACCCCATTTTTTTTTCAGATCCTAGGTCTTAAGGATATGGCCAATCAGGTTTAGTGACCCAAAGGAGATGTTTGTATATTTTGAGGAGTTCCTTGACGGACAGGGGACCATTTATATTAGGAAGTGTACGGTAGTCTAGGTAGATGAGGATGGCAGTAACTGGAAGCCTCATAGATATGAGGCTTAATTCAGGAAGATAGGGGACGTTTCTACAGGGCCACTGAAGCCCACTGAGGTACCTCGTGGGGGTGATACCCAGTTGGTGCCATCCCGCTCGGGAATCAGTGGAGGCCGAGTGATTAGTTGCTGACTCGAGGAATGGCCTTGAGAAGACCCCGACTTTGGAGAACACCGACGAGGTCATAGTGATCGAGGCTACCGAGGACGATATGGTAGAGCCATCAGCTGACGAGACGATGGAGGACACTGTGGAGGTTTATTCGGAGACCTTCTCGGAGTACGAGCCCACTGAGGAGGTTGAGGAGGCTGAGGAGGAGACTGACAACTCCAGTAGCTCGACCTAGGAGTCTCTGCTTTTCTGGTATGATATTTTGATGGTGTTCTCGATACCTACTTCTTTTGGAAGACTGATGCCTATCTTTGTGTTAGCCTTGCCACCCTATCGACCAGTATATTTAGTTTGTCGTGCCTTGTATGGGTAACCAGAAGTTTATGTATTATTGGTACCCTCATTACCCAGATCCCATTTTATATTTGTACGGAGGATTTTTTATATCATTGCTTTCGTGTGCTTTCTATATGATATATCTATCCACCTATATGTGAATCCTAGGACTCGAGAGATAGTTTGTGCTTGCAGGGAGTCGCGCGCTCGTGCCCAGGGCACGGGGCGTGACATCCCCTTTTGCTTGGTATCAGAGCAAGGTCAGCTCGATCCAAAATTGATTGAGGATTAGAGTAATAAAGATGATTAAGTTGGGACAAGGACGGGTAGGGAAACCTTAAGGGACTTACTAGAATAAGGCACGAGAGGCATGGCATAGGGCTTGGCGTATGTGATTGGCATTTGGCCTTAGTAGGATTGAAGTGATTTATGAGGATGAAGTTCCATGTTTAACGTTGAAAGTCATTTCTGGATTTTGGCCTGTTAAGTGAATGAGCATGGCTTGTTTTGGTAAACTATTGGAGTGAACGGAATTGAGAAATAGCCATGAACTGCATATCGAAGTGCCTCTGGAATTTATTGTGTGAAAGGACGTTGTGATATGATTGTTTTTAGTAAGACATAGTTTGGTAACTCTGAACTTAGTTGGATGGATGAATTATTGACTCCTTGATGAAATTATGGTGATTCAGGCTCAGTAAAAGCATACAAGGATGAGTAATCCGTCTAGGAGACCTGGAAGGCCTAGGAATGGAGCCTCTAGCTCGAGGCCACCTGTAGCGAAAGACCCCAGAATGGACGGAGTATTGAGGGCGCTCGAAAGGATTGGCGACCTCATCGACGGCAGATTCAGGATAGGGATGCTGTCATAACCCAAGTGGTAGGAGCGGCAATAGCTGCCATCAACGCCAACAACGGCAACAACGGGGACAATGAAAACAATTGCGACCATGACCAGGGCAATGAGGCAGTGAATGCCTAGGAAGAAATTGTGGTGGCCAGACAAATGAGCCAACTGGTCGAGCAGTTTATCAAGTTAAAGCCGACCCAGTTTGATGGGACTAGAGATCCCGAACTAACACCGAAGTGGATCGAGAAGCTGGAAAAGGCTTTTGGGGTGCTAAAGTGCACAGACGAGGAAAAGGTGCTATTGGCGGTGTATCAACTAGAAGGTACCGCAAATGACTGGTGGGCTGCCACCAAGAATGGAGTTTTTTCGGAAGGAACGGTTGTGACCTGGAATGCCTTTACTACGACATTCAATAATAAGTATTTCTCGGAGACAGCTCGGGAAAGGAAGTAAGTGGAATTCTTACAATTACGTCAGAATCAGCTGACCGTTGATTAGTATGAAGCGGAGTTCTCTAGGCTATCAAGATACGCACCCCGATCGATAGAGGATCACTTGGAGAAGGAGCGGTGATTTCGAGACGGACTGAGGCCTGAGCTTCGCAGTCAGATGAGAGCCCTGAATCTGAGGACCTACAAGGAAATCTATGAACAGGGGCAAATGATTGAGAGGGATCTAAAAGAGAGGAATGCCGCATCTGGATCGCGGTTTAATTCGTTCAGAGACAATTGCCAGATTGGTAAGAGGCCAATGACTGACAAAAGGCACTTTGTCCCTTCGATAAGGAAAAATATTGTGAAGCCGCTGAACTCCACGAACTGGAGCTATCGCCTCCGTGGCAGAAGGCATGGTAATGGACCATGTCCATCAAGAACTAGAGCATGCTTTAAATGTGGTCGGATGGGCCACCAGATGAGGACTTGCCCGAATCAAGCTCCAATGAATCGACCTCAAGGGCAGCGACCACAGGCTAGATCGTCAGCTGCCACTCCTCAGATTGATCAGAATCGACCCCCAGCTCAGGGGAGAGTTTATGCAGTAGCCCGTAGGGAGGCAGAAGAAACGCTAGGCGTAGTCACGGTTTATTTGTGTGACCAAGCTGCATATGCTTTGTTTGATCCTGGCGCAATACACTCATTTGTATCTGCTCGATTTGCTGATTTGGTCGATATGAAATTAAAACCGTTGAGTGTGATTCTGCATGTTGCCACCATGCTGAAAGATAATATACTAGTTTTGTTGGGCTGTGCTGATTGTAGAATCGTCATTGGGGGTAGTAAGGAGAGTATTGATTTAGCTGTGTTGCCCATGTCTGACTTCGATGTGATCATAGAAATGGACTGGTTGGGCAAACATGGAGCAGTAGTGGATTGTTGTAGTAGGATAATCCGGTTCTATCCAGAAGGTCGCCCTAGCTTTAAATTTGTGGAAAGTCGAGGAATAACCTCGATCCCTTTAGTCTCATCTCTTGAAGTGACGAAGTTGATGTCTGAAGGGTGTCAGGCGTACTTAGTCGCAGTTATGGACAAGATTGCCGAGGAGCCCAAACTAGAAAGCATTCCGGTAGTGCGTGAGTTTCCTGACATTTTTCCCTAGGAGTTACCAAGGTTGCCACCAGAGCGAGAAATAGAGTTCGTGATTGAGTTAGCTCTCGAAAAGGGGACAATCTCGAAGGCACCCTATAGAATGTCCTTATTAGAACTGAAGGAGTTAAAGGTGCAGATGCAAGAGTTACTGGATAATGGATTTATCCGACCGAGTGCTTTACCGTGGGAGCACCGATGTTGTTTGTAAGGAAAAAGGATGTGTCCTTGCGTCTATGCATCGACTATAGACGGTTGAACCAAGTGACAGTGAAGAATAAGTACCCTCAGCCGAGGATTGATAATTTATTTAACCAATTGCAAGGAGCTGCGATATTCTCTAAGATTGACCTGAGAACCAGCTATCACCAGTTGAGAATTAAGAAAGAAGACATACCTAAGACTGCTTTTAGGACAATGTATTGTCATTACGAATTCACTGTGATGCATTTTGGACTGACCAATGCTCCAACCGCATTCATGGACCTGATTCATCGGGAGTTCAAAGAATTCTTAGATAGATTCGTCATAGTCTTTATCGATGATATCCTGATTTACTCAAGGAATGACGAAGAACATGAAGAGCATCTGAGGATTATTTTGCAGACCTTGAGGGCACAGTCGCTTTACGCTAAGTTTAGCAAATGCGAGTTCTGGCTGAATAAAGTGGCATTTCTTGGCCATGTTGTGTTAGGAGAAGGAATTGCGGTGGATCTTGCGAAGATCAAAACCGTTATGAACTGGCTTAGACCTACTAAGGTCACAGGAGTCCGAAGTTTCTTAGGATTGACAGGATATTACAGAAATTTTGTGGAGAGATTTTCATCCATAGCCATTCCACTGACGAGATTGACAAAGAAACAAACGAGGTTTGAATGGACGGATAAGTGCGAAAGGAGTTTCCAAGAGCTCAATCATCGGTTGACAACCGTACCGATGTTGACGATTCTATCAGGACCTGGAGGTTATGAGATATATAGCGATGCTTCGCTAAAGAGACTAGGCTATGTGCTAATGCAACATGGAAGAGTAGTTGCCTACGCATCCCGACAACTGAGACCGCATGAGATGAACTATCCAACTCATGATTTGGAGTTAGCAGCGATCATCTTGCTCTAAAAATTTGGAGGCATTATTTGTGTGGCGAGAAGTTCCAGATTTACACTGACCACTAGAGCCTAAAGTATCTATTTTCCCATAAGGAACTGAATATGAGGCAGCGTCGATGGATGGAGCTGCTTAAGGATTATGATTGCGATATATTGTATCACCCTAGGAAAGCGAATTGAGTCGCGGATGCGCTCAGCCGAAAATCGAGCATCGCCTGCCTACTGGTGAAAGGGTGGTTGTTATTCGAGAACTTGAGGGATTCTTAGTTCAAATTGGAAGTCTGTCAGTTATCCAGCTTGATAGCCACACTGAGAATAAAACCTGAGGTCCAGGAAAGGATAAAAGCCTTGTAGCATACGGATCCAGAAATTCAGAAAATCCTGGAGATGGACGCGACAAAAAGGAAACCAGAATTTCAAGTGTTAGAGGATGAAATCTTGAAATTTCGAGGATGTCTATGTATGCCAAAGGACGAAGAACTTAGTGAAAGGACTTTATCGGAGGCTCATAGGAGAAATTATAGTATCCACTCAGGAAGTACGAAGATGTATCAGAACTTACGCCAACATTATTAGTGGAATGGGATGAAAGTGGATGTGGCGAAGTATGTGGCAAAGAGCTTGATGTGTCAGCAGGTAAAGGCCCAACACTACAAGCTTGGAGGATTATTACAGCCACTGGAGATTCCTGAATGGAAGTGGGAGCACATAACAATAGACTTTGTAATGGGACTCCCAAGGAGCTAGAGAGGCCACGATTTCATTTGGGTAGTCATGGACAGGTTGACCAAGTCCGCACACTTCATCCCTGTACGAAAGGATTTGGCAATGGACAGATATGTCGAATTGTACATGAGACAGATAGTGAGATTACATGGAGTACCCGTGACAATTACATCAAACAGAGATCCCAAGTTCACAGCGAACTTCTGGAAGAGCCTTTAAGATGCCATGGGGACTCGACTGTAATTTAGTACGGCATACCGCCCACAAACAGATAAACAATCGAAAAGGATGATTCAGACGCTCGAGGACATGTTGCGAGCATGCGTAATAGACTTCAAAGGTGGGTGGGAGGATCAGCTGTATTTGGTAGAGTTCGCATATAATAACGGCTATCAACAGAGCATTCAAATGACACCGTTTGAAGCACTCTATGGAAGGGCTTGCAGAACCCCAATTTGCTAGGACGAGATTGGAGAAAGGAGCATCACAGGCCTAGAGTTGGTAGAGCAATCGATGGAAGCGGTAAAGATAATTCGATATAGACTGAAGACAGCACAGAGTCGTCAAAAGAGTTATGCGAATAAACGGCGTAAGCCTTTGAAGTTTCAAGTAAGCGACCATGTTTTCCTTAAGGTGTCGCCGATGAGGGGATTATCGCTTTGGAAAGAAAGGAAAACTGAGCCCAAGGTACGTAGGCCCATTTGAAATTTTGGAACGGATTGGGACCTTGGCCTACAAACTGGCCTTATAGCCTAATCTATCCCAAGTCCATAACTTATTCCATGTGTCCATGCTACGAAAGTACGAACCGGACCAGACGTATGTGCTGGATTACGAGGTCATAGAAGTAGATGATAGAGTATCCTATGTGGAGAAGCCAGTTAGGATCGAAGACCGAAAGGAGCGAATTCTGAGGAATAAAACGATTCCATTGGTCAAAGTTGTTTGGGAGCACTATGGAACCGAAGGCGCTACGTAGGAAAGTGAGGAAACGATGAGGTGTCAATACCCCCATTTGTTTGAGTAACAGGTTTAATGTAAATTTCGGAGATGAAATTTTTGTAAGGGGGAAAAGTTGTGACATTCTGATTTTCCTGTCATTTCAAGACTCATTAATGAGAAAGTATCTAACGTTGTATTTCAGTCGTATCTCGCTCGGATCTGATCAATCTCGAGTTGATTGACCAAACGGGAAAGGCTAACTCGAGACAAGGTAAGTGGACCTAGAGAACTCAAATAGGAAATGACACTTTGGCCATAAGGATTGTCGAGGGGACATTTAGAGCCATAAAAAGGTAGATCTAATAACGATTAAGGAATGCATTGCTAGCGTGATATGATTAGAGCGCGGGTGGTGCCGCTTAAACCAATATATAATTTGTAAAATTTTTCTAAATCGAACAATGACGATCGAGACCGTCGGAACTAGTGATAGCCCCTCACAATTACATGACAACCAAAGTCGTCATGAATCAACGAGCCCTAATTGTGATATGAATCACAGGGTCAATATGCGTAACGTTTGCAAAAGCCGCCCGTCAGTTCGGGATAGGCCGGAATCACATTGGATAGAGAAATGTTTCAGAAACAAGTCTTGAAATTTGAAAATGGAGAATCAAGAATTTCAACATTAAAATTAGATTGGCCGTCGCCTTATCGAAGAAAATTGGAATTAGAAAAAAATGACGTTCCGGACGTCAGGGGTAAAATTATCATTTTGCCCCTCAAGCCTTAACTTTGCCTTAATAATTGAACAAGGGCATTTTGGTTATTGAAGCCCTTTATAGCTACCGAAAATTGGAAGAATTGAGAGCCATTGGATGAAGCATTGATTGACACAATAGACAAGTGTCAAGAGATTAAGCTATGATGTTGATCGGTCACCTTTTAACCTACCATTCAACTAGTTGACTCTTGAAATTGAAGTATAAACCTCATTCTCTCTCTCTCTTCGCTGAACACGCCTCCTCCATTTCCGAACAGCTTCTTCTTCTTCTTCCTTCCTTCTGCCGAAAGCTCCACCGCCCGATAAGATTCTGCCGCCGCCGTTGCCACTCCCTACCACCGTCTCTAGTGACTTCCAACCGCCGAGTCAACCACCTGCTACTTCCTCATCCTCTTGCCGATGTTCTCCAAGTGGAATCACTGCATTTGACTCAATGAGGAGCTCCGGCCGACTAATCTCCCGAAAGTCGACAGAAATCGTCGCAACTAGAGGTAAGCCACGATTTAGGCCTCATAGGACCTCGAAATATTTGATTTTTTTGACCAAATTTTGTGAAAATCTAGGGGACACATAGGCTAAGCTGTGGTAAAAAGTTTGGAAGAATTTGATGGAGTTTTGACCCTAAATGGGTCTTGTGTTTGAAGGGCCAGAACTGACCGATAGCAGACCCGGAGGAACCGGCGTCGTTCAAGAACTTTCCGGCGTCGCCTTGGCTCCAACTTTTCGATGAGGCCCCCTAACCCTTAGAACTACATGTTAACAAGTAGATTAGTGGATAAATTGAAAATTTAAGTTGGTTTAAGGGCTGATTAGTTGAGATATACACAGAACCGAAAATGTCCTATTTCGGTTCTGTGCATACCGATTCTGTGGGAGGCTATTGGTGTTGAAATTGAGCTCCAAATTCATTATTGAGAAGTGTGGGGATGTTAATTGATAGGTCCATGGGGAATATGTTTAGTGGGGTGATGATTTGAGCAAGAAAAATTGATGATTGGATGAATTTTCTTAGGTTGCGCGGGTGGATTGTTCTTGGATCATTCGAACCAAACCTTTGAGGTGCTTGGAAGAAGACTTGTATTGAATTAATCTTGAGGTGAGGGGATTCTAAACCTTTCATAGGAGGATTGACTAGATTGGGTGATTTGTATGCGAATTGATCGATTCTTGGAGGTTCATAATATGATTGTCCAATGCACATCCTAGAAAGATATAGAGGACTTGAATGTTTAACAATGTGTGTGCTATGATTTGATTGTCACATTTGTATGTCAAATGTAATTGTCTCGCATGCCATGGATGTGTCGTTCGTCGCATGAGTTGCATTCGAACTTGTGCTATGACTTGAAATGAACTTATGACATGTCTGAGAAGTTGTGACACCCTGAGGCGTATGAGACGCCGGGTTATGTGGATGAATGCCGTGATGCGCTGAGGCATGAGGTTTGAATTGAGTGGCACCCTGAGGCGTACGAGACGCGGGGTTGAGAAGGCTATAGTCCTGATGCGTTGAAACGTGGGACGGTGTTGAGATGTGTCGACACAAGCCTGGATGAGATTGAAAACCTGATGCATTTACCCAGGTTTGTCAATGAGACGGTCTGATGCGTTTACAAGAACTAAGCCTAAGGCGTTCTGAACGCAGGCATGAAAGTGAGGAGGTAGGACGGGGTGGATGGCGCAATCTGGCTTGTTAATATGTGCTTGAGCTTAATGATGTAATTAGTTGCCTTGATTGTATGCTTGACATCCGTGTGTTATTTCGTGATAGTTTCATGACGGACAGAGGACCATTTATATTAGGAAGTGTACGGTCGTCTAGGTAGATGAGGGTGGCAATAGCTGAAAGCCTCATAGATATGAGGGCTGGTTTAGGAAGATAGGGGACGTTTCTACAAGGCCATTGAAGTCCACTGAGGTACCCCGTGGGGTGATACCCAATTGGTGCCATCCCCCTCAAGATTCAGTGGAGGTCGAGGGATCAGTTGCTGGTTCGAGGAATGGCCCTGAGAAGACCCCAACTCTGGAGGATACCGACGAGGTCATAGTGATCGAGTCTACCGAGGACGATTTGGTGGAGCATCAGCTAGTGAGACGATGGAGTACACCGTGAAGGTTTGCTCGAAGACCTTCTCAGAGTACGAGCCGACTGAGGAGGCTGAGGAGGAGACTGACGACTCTAGTAGCTCGACCTAGTAGTCTCTACTTTTCTGGTCTGATATTTTAATGGTGTTCTCGATACCTGCTTCTTTTGGAAGACTGATGCCTATCTTTTGTGTTAGCCTTGCCACCCTACCGACCAGTATGTTTTGTTTGTCATGCCTTGTATGGGTAACCGGAAGTTTATGTATTATTGGTACCTTCGTTACCCAAGTCCCATTTTATATTTGTACAAAGGAGTTTTTGTATCATTGCTTTCGCGTGCTTTCTATATGATATATCTCTCGACCTATATGTGAATCCTAGGACCTGGAGAGATAGTTTGTACTTGCAGGAAGTCGCGCGTTCGTGCCCGGGGCGCAGGGCTTGATAGGGGAGGTCAGAACCGATCGGGCTGGGTAGTTTTCAATGAAAGAAGATGAACAAGAAAATGAAGGGGAAAATGAAAAAGAGGAGGTTACAGCTGAAGAGGGGGTATAATGACACTTTTCACCCACTGATTATGTATGCGATGTGTGCACTGAGGGTAAATTAATTGCACGACCGTCTCATACTAAAGTAAGGATAGAATCTCATATATTTTTGCGTATAATTCAAGGAGATATATGTGGGCATATCCACCATACATGTGGACCTTTTAGGTACTTTGTGGTCACGATTGATGCTTCTACGCGATGGACATACGTTGACCTGTTGTCAACACGTAATATGGCTCTTGCAAAATTACTCACTCAACTCATTAAATTACGTGCATAATTTCTTGATTACACGATCTAAAAGATCCGGTTAGAAAATGCTTGTGAGTTTACGTCTAAGGTTTTTGATGACTATTGTACGGCCATTGGGATAGACGTAGAGCATCTTGTGCCACATACTCATACACAGAACGACCTAGCAGAATCTTTAATTAAACACCTGAAAATGATTGCTAGATCGTTGTTGTTGAGGGTCAAATTACATTTTAATTTATGGGGACATGCGATATTGCACGCTGCATCATTGATTAGAATTCGATCCACTACATATCATGAATACTCCCCGATTCAACTTGTACGTAGATGTGAACTTGATGTTTTCCATCTGCGAATTTTTGGTTGTGCCTTTTATGTTCCTATACCACCTCCACAATGCTCCAAAATAGGGCCTCAACGTCGACTTGGTATTTATGGGGGTTATGAATCTCCATCTATTCTAAAATATTTGGAGCCCCAGACGGGCGACTTGTTTACTGTCTAGTTCACTGACTGTATATTTGATGAGATATTTTTCCCGGCATTAGGGGGAGAAAGCCCGAAGCTTAAAGAATGCCAAGAAATTTCCTGGAAGGAAGATCAATTGAATTATCTTGATCCACGTACAAGCATGACTGAACTTGAAGTTCAGAAGATTATTAACTTGCAACATTTAGCAAGTAAATTGTCAAATGCATTTATTGATACAAAGGGATGACTAAGTCCCATGTTCCTGCAGAAAACGCATCACCTAGAGTGGAGATTCCCTCGGGACCAAAAATATCCGATGAGCCTAGTTAACACCGGAAGCGTGGACGACCCATAGGGGCCAAAGAGATAAATCCACGGAAAAGAAAAATATTCAGTCACCCAATGCGCTTCTTGTGGAGGAAAGCAATCACGGTGAAATTAGTGCAGTTGCCCCAAATGAGAATCTCGAGAATACGAAATGGCCAAATTCTATTGATTTGGGAAACGATGAGGATTTGGTTGATGTCAATATCGAAGTTGTAGTAAATTATATGAAGACAGGAATGAAATATGATAGAATTACAACTGTCGTTGACGGCTCCTTTTCCGCTTCAGTAGCACTCACTGTCTCAAAAGATAGTCTGGATCCAGAACCAAAATCTATTCTTGAATGCCAGAAGCGCTCGGATTGGATTAAATGGAAGGAGACAATTAAGACAGAACTAAACTCACTTAATAAACGTTGTGTTTTTTGACATGTTGTCCAAACACCCAAAGATGTTATCCATGTTGGATATAAATGAGTGTTTGTAAGAAAACACAATGAAAAGAATGTGTGGTAAGATATAAAGCGAGACTAGTTGCCCAAGGGTTTTCGCAGAAACCTGGTATAGACTTTAATATCACTTATTATCTTGTAACGGACAATATTACGTTTCGTTATTTGATTAGTATGGCAGTATGTATGAATCTTGATATACGCCTAATGGATGTTGTGGCTGCATATTTACATGGGTCACTTGAAACTGACATATATATATATATATATATATATATATCCAATTCCCAAGATGGGAAAGAATGAAAATCGCAACATGTACGGTATTAAGTTGCAAAGATCATTATATGATCTTAAGCAATCCAGTTGCATGTGGTACAACAGGTTAAGTGATTACCACCTGAAGCAATGATATGTAAATAATGTTATATATCCATGTGTGTTCATAAAAATGTCACCAAATGGCTTTGCCATTATATCTATATATGCTGTGACATTCTGAATTTCTGACCTCTCGAGGCCTGAGATATGAAATGAAATCTCAAAATTGGAAAATGAAAAATGAAGATTCCAACATTATAATTGGATTGGACGTCGCCTCATTGAAGAAGATTGGAATAAAAAAAACGGCGTTCCGAGCATCGAGGATAAAATTACCATTTTATCCCTAAAATCTTAGCCTTACCTTAATAAATGGAGTGAGGGCATTTTGGTCATTAACCACACCTCAAGGCTGCCGAAAATGAGAAGAAATAATAGCCCTTGGATGAACCTTGATTGACATATGGACAAATGCCAAAGGATGAGGAGTTGACATTGATGGAAGCACTTTTAATCTATCATTCTTCATGTTGACCACTTGGAATGTAGAAGAAGATCACTTTCTCTCTCTCCTCTCTCATTTTGGTCGGCCATCTCTTGCTCTCTTGCCATTTTCTCTCAAAACTCTCTCTCGCTCGCTCGCTCAGCATACCCGCCCAGTCTTGTCGCCGGCCACTGTTTTGGCCATAACTTCTTCGTCCGTCATCGGATTAAGGCGTGCGCCCTACCATTAGAAAGCTTATCGTCTTGTCATTCTAACAAGGTATTATGAGTCCAAATCCACCCAGTCGTTTGTCCCGTAGAGCTGTTTGAAGGAGCAAGGAGCAAGCTTATCGTCTTGTCGTTCTAACAAGGTATTATGGTCCGGCTGGTCAGTTTTGAATCCGAGAGCTCCCAGCCGACCAATCCTGACCGTCCCACTATTTTGGCCATATCTTCTTCGTCCAATACGGGATCGAGGAAAAATTGAAAAATGAAAGCTTATTGTCTTATCTTTTCATGGACATATTATAAGCTCAATTTGACCTAGCAGATCTTCTCGTAGCTCGATTTGAGTGGACAAAGGTCCAGACAAGGCAGATTCTGATCGAGTTGGGGGAATTTTTTCGTTTAGCTACTTCAAGACTTCAAATTGCTTCAAATTTTTGGTGAAGACTTCTTAACTCATAGTACTTGTGTTAGTTGAGCTGAAATTGTGAGTTTGATTAGGTTTAGATGGGTTTGCATGGTTGATTTTTTAGGGTTTCTGTGAAGCAAAATCTGCCGCCGAGGGACCGAGCAGAACCAAGGCCGTTTGCGAAACTTCGAGCTTCGACTTGCTCCAAAACTTTTGGTAAGACTCTTATAGGTGTAATAGGACATGTTAGCAAGTTGATTTTATAGTAAATCAAGGTTTGGAGTTGAATTATGGACTGATTAAGGAGGTAGAGGGCAGAACCGAATAGTCTCCTATTTCGGTTTGGATGAACCGAGCCCTTTGAGGGCTGTGGGAGGTGTCGTCATGCTTTAAATTCATCGTTAAGACATACTAGATTGTTAATTGAGATGTTAAGGAGGTGTGCGCTCCGTGGATTGGTGATTGGAATAGAAAAATTGATCGTTTGATGAACTTTGGACTAGGTCGCACGCTGTCCTGTTTTGAATCAAGGAACCGAATCTTTGGAGGAGTCTTAGAGGGAATTTTACGAATTAAATTGAAAAGTAAGTACTCCTAAACCTTTTCTAGGAAGTTAGGACACTACCGGATGCATTTGGATGATATATTGATAAATTTGGGAGTCCATTGCATTGATTGTTCATGATCGACTGAAATAATGGAGGTGTGAGTCGTGTATACTCCTGATGATGAGAAATTACAACTCTCATGGCTAAATTATTGTTGTGTGCATTCGATTGGCATGGATGTTGGTATGACTTTGTGACATATGGCCTTGACGTCTCGCATGACAATGATTCATTACTTCGCTAATAAAAATTGTACTCGATTATGAAGTTCCTTAAGAGGTGAGTTTGCTTTGTGAGCCTAAGAGCTTGTGACAACCTGATGTGGTGAGACGCGAGGTTATGATGGCTGGTACCCTGATGTGTTGAGATACGGGGTTGTGGTGGCTAATGTTCTGATGTGTTGAGACGCGAGACGAGATTGATTATGTGTCGACACAGGCCGGGAATGGCATTGAAAGCCTAATGCGTTTAACGCGGGTTTGTCAATTTGATTAGCCTGATGTGTATTGACGTGGGCTTGGCCATTGAGATTAAAGTTGTGATTAGCCTGATCCGTATTGACGCGGGCATGGCCATTGAGATTAAATTTGTGATTAGCCTGATGCGTATTGTCGCGGGCTTAGCCATTAAATTTGTTATTAGCCTGATGCGTATTGACGTGGACTTGGCTATTGAGATTAAAGTTGTGATTAGCCTGATACGTATCGACGCGGGCTTGGCCATTAAATTTGTGATTAGCTTGATGCGTATTGTCGTGGGCTTGGCCATTGAGATTAAAGTTGTGATTAGCCTGATGCGTATTAACGTGGGCTTGGCCATTGAGATTAAATTTGTGATTAGCCTAATGCGTATTGACGTAGGCTTGGCCATTGAGATTAAAGTTGTGATTAACCTGATGCGTATTGACGCAGGCTTGACCATGGGAATTGAAAGTTGTGATGAAATTGATGACGCACCTTTGCTTATGAATTTAATGTTGTGCTAGTATGAAACTTGGTTTTGATGATATGATTGTCCTCGAATTGTGATTGCGTTATGCCAGACGTATCAAGGTGCCTTGATGTTTTATCATCATGTGTTGTTTTATCAATGAATCCTTGTCTATTATTTTATTGCATAATCTGGGAGGACTAATGGCCTGATCTAGATTTAGGGTGAACTTGCTGAGATTTATATCTCACCCGGTCGTGGGATTAATTTTTTCAGGTCCCGGGCCATGGAAATCTAAGCTTGCTAATGATTGGTATTTGAAAAAGTAATTATAGGAAATGGATTTACACTTTTTTGACTTTAGAGATTTCATGTTATCTCGAAGTTAGAGTTGTACCCTCTGAACCTGTAGTCGGTATTTATAAGAAGACGTTCACTCTGTCCTGAGTCATCTTAAGATTGAACTGAATGGAGAAGTTTTACCGCTTCTGTATGTTTGTATCATTTAGAAGTTAAATTGTTGGCCAACGGATCCTAGGTACCACCGAGACAAAACGGCCCTAGTGGGATTTTGCGTGCCTGACAGGTTCGGGGCGTGACATCCCCCTTTGTTTGGTATCAGAGCAAGGTTAGCTCAATCCAATGTGATTAAGACTTAGAGTGATAAGGAGCATTGACTTGAGGACAATTAGGTTATGAGACCTTAAGGGATAAGCATGGGTTGCTAAATCTTGAGGACTATAGGCTTGAACTTGTGTAGCATTCTAATGGTCCTAGTGCCGATTTAATGGATGATTTTGAGTGATTTTATGAATAAGGCTCACAAGGAAGTGAATAGAAATTGAGGAGTCATAAGCCTGGATTTGAGGTTGTTAGAGAATAACTTATGATGAAGGGTTGATTGGATTATATGATTGTGATTGTGGCTTGTCAATGACCTAACTTGGGGAGTATGAGTTATAAAGAGACGATTGGCATTAGTCGATTCAGGCTTGAATTGTGTTGTATCCTGATGGTTTAGTTATCGATTGCTATTGATGACCCTGGATGGTATGAAATGAGGTGTATATAGGAAAATAAGGAAGGAATATTTGGATTAAAGGCCAATTGTGATCGAATGCATATGGATTTGATTTAGTTAGCGACTCCACTTGAGGTATATGGTTGAATATAGGCAATTGATTGGTGGAACTAGAACTCTTCAATGGATAGGAATTGATCTGAAAGCGAATTTGATATGACAAGTGGTGAGGACAGTCATGTTGTACATGTATTTGTGGTTACGAAATGAAAGTTGATGAGGGTGCATGCATGAACTTATCGCTGTTGGACTTAATAAATTGTCACTTGGTATGGAACAAGTTAATGGGATACCTATAAACCGTCATAAAGCATGGTATAAGACGTGTGGAACGGGGCTTTCTCCGTAGATGTATGACTTGGGACAACCTGCAACGGCCAGGACTGATGAGGGTGGGGAGTGATCGCCGGGACAGAGAGGTCCGGACAAGGAGCTGCTCCTAGCAAGCTTCTAAGATGGTAAGAGGCAGGAATGACCCAAGCCATAACTTGAAAAGGAAAGTCAAGGTATCAGGTTGAGTCAAATTGTGGTTAAGAGATGTATGGCACGTGATTGATCCTCGAAAAGAATGATCGAAAGTGGCATAGCATGTGTAATGGCACATATGAGTGGCATTGTTAAAAGCTTCATGCTAGGCAGTTGATGCCCTTTCAAAAAGAAAAGCGATGTTTGTGATGGGCCTGTTAGGCACGTTTTACGATTGGCATCATGTGATTGGCTTGGCCAAGGTATAACTGAGAGGTGAGACGACCTGTGGGGTTTATAAAATTGAACTGATGTCTGTTGATAATGAGTGTGACATTTTGATTTTCAATCAACTTCAGACTCTGCAATGAGAAGTTTATATATATCAAGCGATGTATTTCAGTCATATTCCGCTTAAACCTGATCAATTTGAGTAGACTAACCAAAGGGGAAAGGCTAACGCGAGACGAAGTACGTGGACCTAGGCGACTCGGATAGGAAATGACGCTTTGACCATAAGGATTGTCGAGGGGATATTTAGGACTACCAAAAGGCCGATCTAAGAACGATTAAGGATTACCATGCGAGCATCGTATAACTGGAGCGCGGGTGATGCCGCATAACCAACATACGATTTGCAAAATTATCTTAAATCGGACTGTGACGATCGAGACCATAGGGACTAGTGATAAACCCTCACAATTACATGACAACCACAGCCGCCATGAGTTGACGAGCCCTAAATGTGATGAGAATCACGATGTCAAAACGCGTATAGTCTGCAAAAGCCATCCGTCGGTTCGGGATAGGCTGGAATCACGTCTGATAGAAGAAACGATCAGAAACGAGTCCTAAAAAAGTTTAACATGGAAGATCAAGAATTCCAACGTCATTTAGATTGGCCATCGCCCTATCGAAGAAGCCAGGAATGAGAAAAACGACGTTCCGAATGTTGGGGGTAAAATGACCGTTTTGCCCCTCAAGCCTAGAATTTTTTTTCTATAATTTAGGAAGGGAAAAATGGACATTCCCCCCCCAAGATTTCGAAAACACAAGGACCAAAAGGATCCATTGGATCTCCTTGGTAAGAACAATTACCAAGTGTCAAGCATTCAAGGGTGGTAGATCATCTCACATTAAATGCCACCTACCTATCAACTCAATTGACCATTCGGCCAAAACCACCGAGCACCACCCTTCCCTTGCTTCTTCTTCTTCTCTAGTCCTGCCCGCCGTCCGACCCGCACTGAGACCACCGTTCGACCAGTTCGACCGCCTCCTCCGACCATCAACTGCTGCCGGCCGACCACCCAAATGTAGATCTACGTCTTGCCGACGTCCTTCAACTAGAATCAGGCCATTTAGAGCTCTGTGGAGTTCCGGCCAAGCAATCTCTCACAGGCCGACAGATTCTGCTCCAGTTTAAGGTAGGCTCGGTTCCCTTCCCTTTTGACAGCCGAAATCTTGGATTTTAAAGCTCAAAGTTGGTGGAGATCAAGTAGACACATAGATGATATTTTGGTAAAAATTTGAGCTTGATTTGATAAGGTTTTGACCATGAACCGGTCTTGTATATTTTGCCCAGAAACTGCCGGTATTCTGGTCGTTGGACGTCCGGCGAATTTCGGCAACTTGCCGGCAACCATTTGGCTTGAAACTCATGGTGAGCCTCCCAAACCCTTACGTAGATGTTACAAGAGGTAGGATGGTGCATAATTGATGGATTTGAGATAGATTAGAACCGCTTGGACCCAGCATAAACAGAATCGAATGGAACCGGTTCAATGCTGGGCCAAACCGATTCTGTGGGTGGCTGGATATGCAGGATTTGTGTTGTAATTTTGTGTGTATGATGTGAAGAGATGATGAGAAGTATGTTATAGGTGATTTGGATGGATGAATTGAGGAATTGGACTTGAAATTTTGACAAATCGATTGATTATCCTAGGTTGCGCGACAAATCGGCTTTGGACTTGGGTTAGCCGAATCCTAGGAGGCTCAAAGAGGAGTAAATTATGTTGTTAAGCGAAGGTAAGGAATTTTCTAAACCAAGGCTAGGGGGATTGGACTCGATTGGGTAAGTCGAGTGTGAAATTGATCGATTAATGGGCATATTTCTAAAGTAATGAGTCTTAGCATGTCTTAAGATTACTTAAAGAGTTGACTTGCATTGGAATTGCATGTCATGTTTGGATAACAATTTATTTGCATTGCATGCCATGAGATTGTGAATTATACTTGAAATGCAATTGGCATTGTGTGTGTAAAGGATAGAGATTCATGGCATGAATTATGATTGTGGCATGACATGACGAGGCCCTGAGGCGTGTGAGCCGTAGGGCGAAAGGTTAAGACCCTGATGCGACGAGGTCGCGTGGTGAATTGTGATTAGGTGACGCCCTGATGCGATAAAGTCACGGGGTTGAGATAACCACAGTCCTGATGCGATCTAATCGCGGGATAGAGTATGAGCTCATAAACCTCGTCTGGAATTGAACCGGGACCTGATGCGTTTACGCAGGTCACCGATGACGGTCTGATGCGTTTACGCGGGCCGAGCCTGAGGCGACTAGTTCGCGAGCTAGAGAATGAGGTAGATAGAGGTTGATAGATGTGGTGAAGTGACAGGCTGAGCATATATGCGCATTTGTGTGTGATCTGAGAATATAAATCCATGCCTATCTTTTGTGTAATGTTCTTTTTATCGATTTATGATTGTTATACCTGCGTGTGATCATGAGTTGAGACCTGTTGAGTGACGCGATTGCCTGAGTGGACCGTCAACCTGACCTAGGGTTAGGTTTTTTCTTACTGAGATGTGTATATCATCCTTTTTGGGGAAACCTTACTTTACAAATCCTGGGCAGTAGTGATGTGACCTATCCGGTTTGGGGACCTGCAGGAGATGACGGCTTTTTACGATGAGTTTCTTGATAAGTAGGGGAATATCTATGTAAGAAAATGTACAGTGGTATGGGTAGATGAGGGCAAATCGGACTGTAAGCCTCACAGGTTTGAGGCATGGTTTAGACGGGATGGGGATAGGAAGGTCGGGTCCCTAAAGCCCCATGAGGTTTTGAAGGGTGTTATACCTCCCTGGTGTCAAACGATCTCGAACCAAGAGTTTCCTGAGGGATCGGTGGTTGGGGTCGAGGAACGGCCCGAAGCGGACGCCAACAATAGAGTATTTTGTACCACCATCGGAGGACGAGGTCATCATGGTGGAGCTGTCTGATGGAGACCTAGTCGAGCCGGACCAGGAGGCGACCACGGATGGAGGTCGAGCCTAGCCGTCGTAGGAGGCAACTATAAAGGACTCTATGGAGGTCCCGTCGGAGACTTTCTCCGAGTACGAACCGTCGGAGGAGGATCAGGACACCGGAGATTCCAGCAATTCTTCATAGGCAACTCCAAATGGCGATCTAACCTTTTGACTGGCGACCTGACCCCATCCCTAACGGATTTTTGTGGATACCTTTTTGGCATGCTTACCTCATCGCCTTGATGTATAGTGGTTTGTAGTAGTTGTTGATGAGTAGTTGACGATGTATGACTTTATGAAGCTATCCAGGTACTTCTTAGTCTTGGTGTATATATATATTGTACGGAGAGTTGTTGGGAACCGCTTCCGTTTACTTAATGTAAATTATCTCATCTCTCGACCTTTCTTTATATATATAGATGGATCCTTGGGACCGCCGAGAGATTGTTGTTGTTTGCTTGTAGGGATGATTGTGTGCTCATGCTGGAGGCGCGGGCCGTGACATCCCCTCTTATTTTGGTACTAGAGCAAGGTCAGCTCGATACAAAGTTGGTTGAGGATTGGAGTAATAAAGATGACTAATTGGGACAAGGACGGATAGCTAGATCTTAGGAGACTGGTCAGGGTTAGACATTGGATGCCTAGCTTGTGACTTGACACCTATGGATGGTGTTTAACTTTGATGAGATTGTGGTGAGGTATAAGGGATTAAGTCATCTACTTAGGGTTGAAGGTCATTTCAGGACCCTGGGTAGCTTGATGCTTGAAAGTGATTGATTTTAGTGAATCACAGGAGTGAATGGAATTGAGTATGGCCATGAGCCATTGGTTGAAACATTTCTGGAATTGATGTGGATGTATGGAGTACTGTTGTTGTGTAACTATTCGGTTAAAGAGTAGCTAGTAGCTCTAGATTGGATGGATGAGTAAGTTGCTAACCTATTGCTGAACTTGTGGTGGACCAGATTCATTAGTAAGTGACAAAGATGAGAAACTCGTCCAAAAGATTTGGAAGGACCAGAGGCGGAGCTTCTAGTTCGAGGCCGCCCGTAGCTGAGGACTCAAGGATGGATGGTATTCTCAGGGCATTGGAAAGGATTGGTGACATGACCGATCGACAAGCCCAGGATTGAGACGCTGCCATAGCCCAGGTAGTAGGAACAGCCATAGCAGCCGTCAACGCCAACCAAGGCAATACTGGGGGTAATGGGAGTCAAGGAGAACCAAACCAGAGTAATGAGGCTATGAATACTCAAGAGGAAATTGTGGTGGCTAGACAAATGGGCCAAATGGTGGAGCAATTCATGAAGTTAAAGCCAACGCAGTTTGACGGGATTGGAGATCCCGAGCTAGCACCCCGATGGATAGAGAAGCTGGACAAGGCTTTCGGAGTACTGAGATGTACAGATGAGGAAAAGGTGTTGTTAGCCGTGTATCAATTAGAAGGTACGGCAAATGACTGGTGGGCTACCACCAAGGACGGAGTCTTCCCTGAAGGTATGACCCTGAACTGGAACACTTTTAAGAGGGCGTTCAACGACAAGTATTTTTCAGAAACCGCTAGAGAAAGGAAACAGATCGAGTTCCTACAACTGCGACAGAACCAGTTATCGATAGATCAGTATGAAGCTGAGTTCTCGAGGCTCTCGAGGTATGCGCCTCGGTCGGTGGAGGATCCTTTGGAGAAGGCACGTAGATTCAGGGATGGTCTGAGGCTCGAACTCCGCAGCCAGATGATAGCCTTGAACTTGAGGACCTACCGAGAGATATACGAACGAGGCCAGATGATCGAGCGAGATTTGAGGGAAAGGAATACCGCCACTGGATCGCGATTCCCATCATTCAATGACCATCGCCAAATGGGCAAGAGGCCAATGGCAGGTAACAGACTTTTCATGCAGCCTACAAGGAGAAATAAAGTGAAATTGCCAAACCCGACAAACTGGAGCTGCAGACTATGTGGCCGAAGGCATGGAAATGGGCCATGCCCGGTGAGAACAGGAGCCTATTTCAAGTGTGGTCAACTGGGCCACCAGATGAGGACGTGTCCAAACCAAGTACCAGCCAGCCGCCAGCAAGGATAGAGGCCGCAAGCGGTACCGTCAACTGCCGCACCTAGGATTGAACAGAGCAGACCACAGGCACAAGGCAGGGTATACGCTGTAGCTCGTAGCAAGGCGGAGGATGCGCTAGGAGTAGTCATAGGTATGTTCTCCTTGTGCAATCAGACTGCTTATGCATTGTTCGACCCGGGTGCCACGCATTCTTTCGTATCTGCATAGTTTGCTGAGTTAGTAGGCATGAGATTGGAACCATTAAGCATGATATTGCATGTTGCCACCCCATTGAAGGATAATGTCTTGGTTTCATTAGGATGTGCTGGGTGTGAGATTGTGGTTGGAGGAAGTAAGGAGAGTATCGACTTAGCCGTATGCCTATATTTGATTTTGACGTGATTATAGGAATGGATTGGCTGAGTAAGCAGGGAGCAGTGGTAGATTGTGGCAATAGAACAATTCAATTTTATCCGAAAGACCACCCTAGTTTTGAGTTGGTGGGAAGTTGGGGAGGAATCTTAATTCCCTTGGTTTCGTCTTTGGAAGTAACTAAGTTGATGTCTGAGGGTGTCGGGCATACTTAGTAGCCGTGATGAATACGACTGTCGAGGAACCCAAGTTAGAGAATATTCTTGTGGTGCGTGAGTTTCCGGAGGTGTTCCCCCAGGAATTGCAAGGATTGCCACCGGAACGGGAGATAGAGTTTGTGATTGAATTAGCTCTTAGGACGGAGCCGATATCGAAAGCATCATACAGGATATCCCTGTTTGAATTAAAGAAGTTAAAGGTGCAGATGCAAGAGCTTCTAGACGAGGGATTCATTCGACCAAGTGCTTCGCCTTGGGGAGCACCAGTGCTATTTGTAAGGAAGAAGGATGGGTCTATACGACGATGCATTGACTACAGGCAGCTGAACCAGGTGACGGTGAAGAACAAGTATCCGATGCCGAAGATTGATGATCTATTCGATCAATTGCAAGGAGTAGCAGTATTTTCGAAGATTGACTTGAGGACGGGATATCACCAGCTGAGGATCAAGAAGGAAGACATACTGAAGACGGCATTCAGGACGAGGTATAGTCATTACGAGTTTACGGTGATGCCGTTTGGATTGACTAACGCCCCAGCTGCATTTATAGACCTAATGCATCGAGTATTCAAGGAGTTTCTAGATAGATTCGTCATAGTTTTCATTGACGATATCTTCATTTACACAAGGAGCGATGCAGAACATGAAGATCATTTAAGAATTGTATTGAGGACTCTGAGGGAGCACTCATTATACGGCAAGTTGAGTAAGTGTGAATTTTGGTTGAACAAGGTAGCATTTCTGGGTCTTGTGGTGTCTGGTGAAGGGATTGCAGTTGACCTTGCAAAGATAGAGGCTGTAACCAATTGGTCGAGGCCTACTACGGTCACGGAGGTTAGGAGCTTTTTGGGACTGGTAGGATATTATAGGCGATTCGTGGAAAAGTTCTCATCCATAGCCGTCCCATTGACACGGTTGACGAAGAAGGAAACGAAGTTCGAACGGATCGATAGGTGTGAGCAAAGTTTCCAAGAGCTCAAACATAGATTGACGACCGCATCAATGCTGACCAATCCGTCGGGACCAAGAGGCTATGAGATTTACATCGACGCTTCGCTGAAAGGATTAGGCTGTGTATTGATGCAGCACGGCAGAGTAGTAGCGTATGCATCCAAACAGTTGAGGCCGCACGAGATGAATTACCCGACCCACGACTTGGAGATAGCGGCAATTGTGTTTGCCTTGAAAATCTGGAGGCACTATCTTTGTGGCGAGAGGTTTCAGATATATACAGACTACCAGAGTTTGAAGTACTTCTTTTCCCAGAAAGAGTTGAACTTGAGGCAGTGCAGATGGATGGAGCTGTTGAAAGATTATGACTGCGAGATACTATATCATCCGGGGAAGGCAAACAGAGTGGCAGATGCATTGAGTCGAAAGTCAAGTATCGTATGCCTGTTGATGAGAAGTTGGTCGACGATAGAGGACTTGAGAGACTCTGAATTCAGATTTGAGGTCGATCAGCTATCCAGTTTGATAGCAGCTTTGAGATGGAACCTGAGGTCCAAGATGAGATAAAAGCATTACAATCTATGGACCTAGAGATTCAAAAAATCGATGGGATGGATGCGACGAAAAGAAAGCCAGAATTTCGAGTGTCTGAGGATGGACTTTTGAGATTTCGAGGACGTTTATGTGTACCAAAGGATGAAAGACTCCGAGAAAGAATTCTGTCTGAAGTTCATAGGAGCAACTATAGTGTCCACCCTAGAAGTACAAAGATGTACCAGAACTTGAGACTGCATTATTGGTGGAACGAAATGAAAGTAGACGTGTCAAGATACGTGGCTAAGTGTTTGACTTGCCAACAAGTGAAGGCGCAGCACTATAAACCTGGAAGACTGCTGCAGCCACTGGAAATTCTGGAATGGAAGTGAGAGCACATAACCATGGATTTTGTAATGGGATTTCCGATGAGTCAAAGAAGTCACGACTCGATATGGGTAGTTGTGAACCGATTGACCAAGTCCGCCTACTTCATTCCTATGCGAAAGGACTTCGCCATGGTTAAGTACACAGAACTGTACATGAGGCACATAGTAAGACTACACGGAATGCCAGTGACTATCACCTCAGATAGGGATCCGAAGTTCACAGCGAATTTTTGGAAGAGCCTACAAGAAGCTATGGGGACCCGACTACAGTTCAGTACGGCATACCACCCACAAACCGATGGGCAGTCAGAAAGGACCTTCCAGACGCTCAAGGACATGTTGAGAGCGTGTGTCATAGATTTTAAAGGCGGATGGAAAGAGCAGTTACACCTGGTAGAGTTCGCGTACAACAATAGCTACCAGCAGAGAACAGATGGCACCGTTTGAGGCATTCTATGGAAGAGCCTGCAGAACACCGATATGCTGGGACGAGGTAGGAGAAAGGAGTATCACAGGCCCCGAGTTAGTAGAGCAATCGGTGGAAGTAGTAAAGATCATCCGAGATAGACTGAGGACGACGCAGAATCGCCAGAAGAGCTATGCAGACAAGCGACACAAGCCTCTGGAGTTTCAAGTGGGTAATCATGTCTTCCTCAAAGTGTCGCCAATGAGAGGACTTTCGCGATTCGGAAGGAAAGGGAAGCTGAGCCCTAGATATGTGGGCCCTTTTGAGATATTAGAGAGGATTGGAACTTTGGCCTACCGGCTTGCTTTACCGCCAAATCTATCCCAAGTACATAATGTATTTCATGTGTTGATGCTAAGAAAGTATGAGTCTGACCCGACACATGTGTTGGACTACGAAGCCATAGAGGTGGACGACAGAGTATCCTATATAGAGAAGCCAATAAGGATCGAGGACTAGAAGGAGCAAATCCTTAGGAATAAGAAGATTCCACTGGTTAAAGTAATAAGGGAGCATCACGGAACGGAAGGAGCCACGTGAGAGAACGAAGAGACGATGAGGCAACAGCACCCCCATTTATTTGAGTAGTCGAGCGTAATGTAAATTTCGAGGATGAAATTTTTGTAAGGGGGGAAGAGTTGTGACATTCTAATTTTCAATCAACTTCAGACTCTATAATGAGAAGTTTATATATATCAAGTGATGTATTTCAGTCGTATTCCGCTCAAACCTGATCAATTTGAGTAGACTGACCAAAGGGGAAAGGCTAACGCGAGACGAAGTACGTGGACCTAGGTGACTCGAATAAGAAATGGCGTTTTGACCATAAGGATTGTTGAGGGGATATTTAGGACCACCAAAAGGCCGATCTAAGAACGATTAAGGATTACCACGCGAGCGTCGTACGACTGGAGCGAGGGTGATGCCGCATAACCAACGTACGATTTGCAAAATTATCCTAAATCGGACTGTGACGATCGAGACCATAGGGACTAGTGATAAACCCTCACAACTACATGACAACCAAAGCCGCCATGAGCTGACGAGCCCTAAACATGATGAGAATCACGAGATCGATACGCGTATAGTCTGCAAAAGCCGCCCGTCGGTTCGAGATAGGCTGGAATCACGTCTGATAGAAGAAACGATCAGAAACGAGTCTTGAAAAAGTTTAACATGAAAAATCAAGAATTCCAACATCATTTGGATTGGTCGCCGCCCTATCAAAGAAGCCAGGAACGAGAAAAACGACGTTCCGAACGTTGGTGGTAAAATGACTGTTTTGCCCCTCAAGCCTAGAATTTTTTTTCTATAATTGAAGGAAGGGAAAAATGGACATTCTCCCCCCAAGCTGCCGAAAACACATGGACCAAAAGGAGCCATTGGATCTCCTTAGTAAAAATAATTGCCAAGTGTCAAGCATCCAAGAATGGTAGATCATCTCACATTAAATGCCACCTACCCATCAACTCAATTGACCAAAATTTTTGAGATAACAAATTCTCTCTCTTTCCTCTCTCTCTCACTCTCCATTCGGCCAAAACCATCGAGCACCACCCTTCCCTTTCTTCTTCTTCTTCTCCAGTCCTGCTCATTGCCCGACCAGCACCGAGATCGCCGTTCGGCAGGTTCAATCGCCTCCTCTGGCCACTAACTGCTGCCGGGCGACCACCCAGACGTAGATCCACGTCTTGCCGATGTCTTCCAACTAGAATCAGGCCATTTGGAGCTCTGTGGAGTCCCGGCCAAGCAATCTCTCACAGGCCGACAGATTCTACTCCAGTTTTAGATAGGCTCGGTTCCCTTCCCTTTTGACAGCCGAAATCTTGGAGCTTAAAGCTTAAATTTGGTGGAGATTAAGTAGACACATAAATTATTTTGTGGTAAAAATTTGAGCTTGATTTGATAAGGTTTTGACCATGAATCGGTCTTGTATATTTCGCCCAGAAATTGTCGGTATTTTGGTCCTTGGACGTTCGGCGAGGCTCGGCAACTTTCCGGCAACCATTTGGCTTGAAACTCAAGGTGAGCCTCCCAATCCCTTAGGTAGTGCTATAAGAGATAGGATGATACATAATTGATGGATTTGAGGTAGATTAGAACCGGTTGGACCAGATATGAACAGAATCAATTGGAACCAGTTCATTGCCGGGCCAAACCGATTCTGTGGGTGGCTGGATATGCTGAATTTGTGTTGTAATTTGGTGTGTATGATGTGAAAAGATGATGAGGAGTATGTTATAGGACTTGGAATTTTGACAAATCGATTGATTATCCTAGGTTGCGCGACAAATCGGCTTTGGACTTGGGTTGGCCGAATCCTAGGAGGCTCAAAGAGGAGTAAATTGTGTTGTTAAGCGAAGGTAAGGAATTTCCTAAACCAAGGCTAGGGGGATTGGACTCGATTGGGTAAGTCAAGTGTGAAATTGATCGATTAATTGGCATATTTCTAAAGTAATGAGTCTTAGCATGTCTTAGGATTACTTAAGGAGTTTAGGTGCGCCTTGACTTGCATTGGAATTGCATGTCATGTTTGGATAACAATTTATTTGCATTGCATGCCATGAGATTGTGAATTATACTTGAAATGCAATTGACATTGTGTATGTAAAGGATAGAGATTCATGGCATGAATTATGATTGTGGCATGACATGGCGAAGCCCTGAGGCGTGTGAGACACGGGGTGAATTGTGATTAGAAGGCACCCTGATGCGACGAAGTCACGGGGTTGAGATAGCCACAATCCTGATGTGATTTAATCGTGGGACAGAGTATGAGCTCATAAACCTTACTTGGAATTGAACCGGGACCTGATGCGTTTACGCGGGTCACCGATGTCGGTCTGATGCGTTTACTCGGGCTGAGCCTGAGGCGACTAGTTCGCGAGCTCGAGAATGAGGCAGACAGATGTTGATAGATGTGGTAAAGTGACAGGCCGAGCATATATGTGCATTTGTGTGTGATCTGAGATTATAAATGCATGTATGTCTTTTGTGTATTGTTGTTTATCGATTTATGATTGTTATACCTGTGTGTGATCATGAGTTGAGACCTGTTGAGTGACGCAACTGCCTAAGTGGACTATCAACCTGACCTAGGGTTAGGTTTTTTCTTTCTAAGATGTGTATCTCACCCCTTTTGGGAAAACCTTACTTTATAGATTCTGGGCAGTAATGATGTGGCCTATCCGATTTAGGGACCCGCAGCAGATGACGGCTTTTTACAATGAGTTTCGTGATAGGCAAGGGAATATCTATGTAAGTAAATGTACAGTGGTATGGGTAGATGAGGGCAAACCGGACTAGAAGCCTCATAGGTTTGAAGCATGGTTTAGACGGGATGGGGACAGGAAGGTCGGGCCCCTGAAGCCCTATGAGGTTTCGGAGGGTGTTATACCTCCCTGGTGTCAGACGATCTCGGACCAGGAGTTTCCTGAGGAATCGGTGGTTAGGTCGAGGAACGGACCAAAGCGGACACCGACAGTAAAGTATTCTGTACCACTGTCGGAGGACGAGGTCATTATGGTGGAGCTGTCTGATGGAGACCTAGCCGAGCCGAACCAGGAGGCGACCACGAATGGAGGTCGAGCCAAGTCGTCGCAGGAGGCAACTATAGAGGACTCTATAGAGGTCCCGTCGGAGACTTTCTCTGAGTACGAGTCGTCGGAGGAGGCTCAGGACACTGGAGATTCCAGCAGTTCTTCCTAGGCAACTCTAGATGGCGATCTGACCTTTTGACTAGCGACCTGACCCCATCCCTGAAGGATTTTGTGGATACCTTTTTGGCATGCTTACCCCGTCGCCTCGATGTATAGCGGTTTGTGGTAGTTGTTGACCAGTAGTTGACAATGTATGACTTTATGAAGCTATCCAGGTCCTACTTAGTCTTGGTGTGTATGTATATTGTACGGGGAGTTGTTGGGAACCGCTTCCGTTTACTTAATGTAAATTATCTCATCTCTCGACCTTTCTTTATATATATAGGTGGATCCTTGGGACCGCCGAGAGATTGTTATTTGCTTGCAGGGATGATTGCGTGCTCGTGTTGGAGGCGTGGAGAGTGACAATGAGATAGCCTGTCACATATATGACAGAGTGGCAAATGCCTTATGCTTATGGTATGAGCGATTGACTTATAGAAGTAATGCCTTAAGTAATTGCTGGGTGTTGACCTAATTGAGTTTTAGCCTAATTGAGGCTAGCTTGATGAATGGTTGATGCTTAAGGACGATTTAGAATCCTTGTATAAAGAGCAACTAGATGAGAATTATGGAAAAACCACTGATGGTTGATGGTGAAAGATAATGAGATGAGCAGTCTGAGACTGTCGGACTTGAGTAGATGACTTAAGTATTTGATTCTTAAAGGGAATCATAGTGGTACAAGTGCCATGAGAACCTAATAAGGTTGAACAACCAGAATATGGTCCTTGGAGGAACAATTGGCTCGAGTATGCAAGATATGAGATGACTCTAGAACTGAAGAGAGTCGTGAGAATTGAGTAAAGATGAGTAACCAGCATACGAGTGCTAGAAAAGCGTTTGGCTGGAGCTTGTGGACTGTACAAAACCTAAGAGTTGAAAGGGTCATGAGAATTTTGAAGGGAAATGAGAAAGTACATTGGTAGGTAGACTCGAGAAGGAGCTGCCGTTGTTATCCCAGTCACTATAACTACAGTTGCTTTTGCTAGCAAAGTGAGTGGTAGAGATCATAGGAAAGGCGATAGAAAATGAAAATTGCTTGATGGAAAGTTTGTGGAACGATGTATAAGGTTGAGATTGACTATGGTTCGATGGAGAAAATGATGCCTAAACTGCCTTTCTCTAGATTGAGAATTTGGAAAAAAAACCTTAGAGGTATTGAATTCATTAAGGAAGAGAAGCGACTCTAATAGCTATTTGCCTGAAGAGGCTGTCGACGATTAATGAAAGGTCACCAAAGGAAGAATTTCCCTTGAAGACATGATATTTTCTTGTATTGTCTTCGTTGAATTGTTCCATGGAAAGTACCTTTCTGAGGTTACCCGAAAGTAAGGATTGCCTGAACTTTAATAGCTTTGAAAGGACCTGAGGAAGATTGATCATTATGAGACAGAATTCTCAAGGTCGTCTAAGCGTATTAAGGGTGGTCAAGGACCCTTAAATGAGACGTGAAGTATCTGAGTGGATTGGAATTGAAAGCCTTATGGCTAATTGTTATTCTTGAATCTGATGAACCATAATGGACATCAAGGAAAGAAGTGGATGATCGGAAGAGGAATAAGTAAGAGAATTTCGATTCATGGATTGTGAGAAAAGAGAACTTCACTTATGGAACATAGAATGTGCCTGTAATGAAATATCGTTACTATGACATAAGGCTTATGGTGATTAACCTTTTGTTGTCGTAAGGAATAATAAGGAGACTGATGTGTCAGTCTGTCAGACCCTGTGACATTCTGATTTCCAGTCAATTTCAGACTCATCAATGAGAAATGAATCTAGAGATGTATTTCAGTCATATCTCGCTCGAATTTGATCAATTCGAGTAGACTGACCAAAAGGGAAAGGCTAACACGAGACATGATATGTGGACCTAAGGAATTCGGATAAGAAATGGCGTTTTGACCATAAGGATTGTCGAGGGAATATTTAGAGCCACAAAAGGCCGATCCAAAAACGATTAGGGAATGCCTTGCGAGTGTCATACCATTGGAGCGCGGGTGATGCCACTTAACCAACATATGATTTGTAAAATTTTTCCTAATTCGGACAGTGAAGATCGAGACCATAGGAACTAGTGATAGACCCTCACAATTACATGACAACTAAAGCCGTCACGAATTGACGAGCCCTAAACGTGATATGAATCATGGGGTCGATACGCGTAAAGTCCGCAAAAGCCGCCGTCAGTTCGAGATAAGCTGGAACCACGTCTGATAGAGAAAATCATTAGAAACGAGTCTTGAAAAATTTGAAATGGAGAATCAAGAATTCCAACGTTATTCGGATTGGCTGTCGCCCTATCGAAGAATTTTGGAGCGAGAAAAACGATGTTTTGAACGTCGGGGGTAAATTACCCTTTGCCCATCAAGCTCAAAGCCTTGCCCATGCATTTGAAGAAGGGCAATTTGGTCTTTAAACCCCCTCAAGACTGTCGAATACAAGGAGGAATAAGAGCCATTGGATCAAGTTTGAATGACAAGGGGGGACAAGTGTCAATAGATGGGTTAAAGAAAAGTCTTATCTAACCTTATGCACCTACCATTCTTCCCTTTGACCATGAGAGTTGAATATACACTCCACACTCTCTCTCTCTCTCTCCTCTCATTCGGCCACAACACCCCAAAACCACCGAAACCATCTTCCTCTTCTTCCTCCTGATCTACCGACAACAACCAGGCTAGCCTCCGCTGTTCGCTGCCCACGATGCTGTCCTCCGGCCACTGCCTGACCACCGGCTGACCATACCAACCTAGCTCTACGTCTTACCGACCTCCTCGAATTGGAAGCGAGCTATTTGGACCACCAAGGAGCTCCGGCCAAGACTTTTCCCGAGAGCCAACAGAATCTAAGCCAATCTGAGGTAGGTTCTGTTTCTCACTCTTTTGGAGGCCGAAATATTAGAGTTTTGTGGTCAAATTTTATGGAGGTCTACAGAACATCTGCATGAATTTGTGATAAAAAGTTGAGAGTCATTTGAGGAAGTTTTGACCTCAAACGAGTCTTGTGAACTTGGACAAAAAACAGCCGAAAAACTGACCTTGGAGATCCGGCGACTTTCAACGGGATTCCGGTGACGATTCTACTTCAAACCTTCGGTGAGACCCATAGACCCTTAGATAGACATGTTAAGAGGTAGGATAGTGTTTAAATAATGGATTTGGTGGAGATTTAGGCATGGATACATTTGGTTTACACAGAACCGAACATAGCTCGGTTCGATTCTGTGCAAACTGAATCTATGAGGGGCTGATGATGGATGATTTGAGTCTCAAATTGGTGATTAAGACATGTTAAGATGATGAGAGTTATGTTATGGATGATTGTGGTTCATGGAATGAAGAATTGGGCAAAGAAAATTGATGAATTGATTGGAAATTCTAGGTTGCGTGGTGAGTACGACTTTGAACCCTTGGGACCGAATTGGTGAAGGCTCAAGAGGAAAATTATTTTGGTATCAAACGCAAGGCAAGGGAATCCTAAACTTAGGATAGGAAGATTGGACTCGATTGGGTGAGTCAAGCGATAAATTGAATGATTTGTGAGAGTTTTCAAGAGGATTGCTCTTTGAATGTCCTAAGATTGTATAGGGAGTTTATGTGTGCCATTGCTTGTGCTTGAATTATCTGCCATGTGTGTGTGTCACTTGATTGCCTTACATGCCATGAGTCTTTGAATTGTGCCTGAATTGCACATGCGTCATGTATGAAAAAAGAATTGAAAATCATGGCATGAGCATAACATGGCGAGGCCTTGAGGCGTATGAGAAGCGGGGCGGGAAGTGGATACCCTGATGCGATCTAATCGCGGGGTTGAATTGAGATTGTGTGGCGCCATGATGCGATCTAATCGCGGGGTTGAAATGGCCATGGTCCTGATGCGATCTAATCACGGGACGAAGATATAGTGTTGATATTGGCTTGGAGATTCATTGGAACCTGATGCGTTTACACGGGTTGCCAATGACGGTCTGATGCGTTTACGCGGACCAAGCCTGATACGATCTAATCAAGGGTTGGAGAATGAGGCAGGCAAGAAGAGGTGGTTGTGGTGAAATAGCAGGATGAGGTGAGCATGATCATCTGAGTGTGACATGGTGTCATAGTTGCATGCCCATCATCTATGTGTCACTATCTTTATTTGTATGTGTCTATATGATTATGAGTTTGGAATTTTGGAATAGATGACAGCCTGAGTGGACAATAGCCTGACCTAGGATTAGGACTCTTTTACTGAGATGTATCTCTCACCTCTTTTGGGGACCCTTCTTTTATAGATTCTAGGCCTTGACCATGTGGCCTATTCGTTTTGAAGACCCTAAGGAGATGACTGCATATTTTGATGAGTTCCCTGACGGTCAAGGGACCATTTACGTGAGGAAGTGTACCGTGGTGTGGGTAGATGAGAGTAGCACATATTGAAAGTCTCATAGGTATGAGGCGTGGTTTAGGAAAATTGGGGATGAGCAGATTAGGCCGCTGAAGCCCCACCAGGTGCCCCAGGGAGTGATCTCTGATTGGTGCCATCCTGGTAGGGACCAGGAGTAGGCCGAGGGATCGGTAGTAGGTTCTAGGAACGGGCCGGAAAGGACCCCGACGCTAGATTTCACTATGGAAGAGGATGAGGTCATTGTTTTGGAGGCGACCGAGGAGGATCTGGCGGAGCCATCCCATGAGGATACCATTGAGATTCGCTCCGAGACGTTCTCCAAGTATGAGCCGACGGAGGATGCCGAGGACACCGAGGATTCCAGCAGTTCATCTTAGGATTGCAGTTCGTTGGTTTGATGCTTTTGAAGGCGACTCGATCCTGTTTCTTTTGGATGTAGTGAAGAACTCTCTTTTGTGTACTACCTCGTTGCCCAGTTTGTTAGCGGATCCTAGTAGTTCCTTAACTGTATGGACCGATGGTCATTATGTATAATAGCACTTATGATATCCAGGTCTCACTTAATTTATATTGTGTACGGAGGAGTTGTTTACTTATCGCTTCCGCGTGCTTGTACATTCTACCTCTCTCGTCTTATTTGTGGATCTTAGGACCGCGAGAGATTATATGGTTTGCTTGCAAGGAGTCGCATGCTTGTGCCCGGGGCGCAAGGCATGACAGACCCTGTGGATTTTATGAGATTGATTGAGGTTGAATCGAAACTACTAAAAGTGGCATTGTGAGTTATTACCCCTAGAGAATAGGGCGTTGTCCTTAAGGACGATTGGATCATAACATGATCATTGATGGAAAGAAAGGTGAATGGACTTGATGGTTCTAGTTACTTGCGATTTTAATAAATGGATGAATGAGCAAAAATGTTGCTTAGATTGTAATCGCAAGGCGACTTGAGGAAATCGAATTGAATATCTGAAATTTGAATTTGTGGAGATTAAGGAAGAATGAAACTTGTCACTTGAGGTGGCCGAACTATTGGAAGGAGAATGCTAAAGTGTGATGGCATTAGAATCCGAAAGTAAGAGAACTGCTGTTGGCGATACTCCAAGACGGATGTCCTATAAGAAAGACAAGGTAGATTCAAAGTATAAGAATGCCACTGAAGTGTATGGTTTCCTTCATAAGTTAAGAGATCCTAAGGTGGAAGGAAAAAAAATGCCAATTGTCTTGGTGCTTAAATGAAATGTCTGGACTAACAAGGAGGACGCAAGCTTGAATGGTTTTTGAAAGTCAAGTCCGAGAAACTATCCTGTGAACAACGTTGAATTCCAATATTATGTTGATGTTCAGTTGAATGGACGAAATTGAGATAAGGTCGGATTAGCTGGTTGTGAAACAAAGAGGTCAAGGCACTAATGTTTCTAGAAAAAAGAGTGACAAAAATGAACAGAATGTTGTGTTGTTCAAGTGGGAACTCATGAGAGTAAAAGGCCAAGGTTTGAGCTCTCAAGAGAAAAGTATGAAGAACAGATTGAAAATTCGACACCTGGTAGAAAGAAACTGATAAAAGTCAGATTGAGTATCCAATGAATAATTGGATTGATTGTTACCGTCTTTAGAGACGATGAATAGACTCATTTAAGAAGTCATGAGAAACATGAATAACTTTCGAGAACATCATACGGACTCTAAGGAAATGTTCGTTGTTTGCTGTTAATTGTGAGGAGCATGAGTTGTGGGCCTGATGAGGTAAGATTCCTCAGTAGTAAAACTTCTGAAAAATGAAATCCCTATGGAGCCCTTGAGGAATGGAATAAGTAATGAATCGACTAAGATCGATATGAGTTGCGGAAATTAGAAGTTCCTGGAATTGGTGAACTGTTATGGATGTATCAGGGGAAATTTCCCACAAAAGCAATTCCTTGGATGAATGAAGGCGAAAAGAGTTTTCGAGAACTTAAGTCAAGTTGATAACCACCTTAAACATCAAGCTTAAAGTCAGAAAAGAATTGAGATGCTGCGATGAACAGACCCTAACATTAAAGGGGTTATGGAAATGGATAGAACATGGAAGAAATCCAGATTTTCGGATACTTGGGAAAGAAACCTCAAAGTTGAGGGTAGAAACTTTAAAGTCCCATGGACGAGAGTACGAGTCCAATATTGAAAAGGAACTTAAAGAGATGACATCATCAGAAATTCAAAGAGGAGATTATGGTGTCCTTTGGGATGACACAAAGGTGTACCAGACTTGCATCGATATTATCGATGGAATGGATTGAAAATTGGGTTAGTCGAACATGAGGTCAAGTATTAAACGTGACGACAAGAAAAAGGCATGCCCTTGAAAGGACTAATACATTGAATGGTATGGACATTAAAGAGCGCATTCAGGCCAGGGTTTGGTAATAATAGTGATGGACAAATTGAAGAGATGAGGTGAACGCTCGAGGATGAACTACTGACAAATATTATGAATATCGAAAGAGAATGGAGAGAAGTAAATCAGACTGAGGACTAAAGGAGACAAGTCTTAGGAAAGATGGCTTTGGTCGGAAAGGACAAATAAGATCGTCAAGTCATGAAAGGAATTATCCGGAAGAATGAGGATACGATGAGATGCCAATACCCCCAAAGAACTGGATGGTTAGAAGGTTGCAAATTTTGAGAACGAAATTTCTTTAAGGGAGGAAAAGTTGTAACATTCCGAATTTACGACCCCTCGAGACTTGAGATATGAAATGAAATCTCAAGATTGGAAAATGGAAAATGAAGATTCCAACGTTATAATTGGATCGAACGTCGCCTCATTGAAGAAGATTGGAATAAAAAAAACGGTATTATGAACGTTGAGGGTAAAATTACTATTTTACCCGTCAAGCCTTAGCCTTGCCTTAATAATTGAAGTGAGGGCATTAACCACACCCTAGGCTGCCGAAAATGAGAAGAAATAATAGCCCTTGGATGAACCTTGATTGACATATAGACAAGTGTCAAAGGATGAGGAGTTGACATTGATGGAAGCATTTTTAACCTACCATTCTTCATGTTGACCATTTAGAATGTAGAAGAAGTTCACTTTCTCTCTCTCTCCTCTCTCATTTTGGCCAACCATCTCTTTCTCTCTTGCCATTTTCTCTCAAAACTCTCTCTCTCGCTCGCTCGCTCGGCTTACCCGCCCAGTCCCGTCGTAGGCCACTATTTTGGCCATAACTTCTTCGTCCATCATCGGATTAAGGCATGCGTCTACCATTACAAAGCTTATCATCTTTCCGTTCCAATAAGATATTATGAGTCCAAATCCACCCAGCCGTTTGTCCTGTAGAGCCGTTTGAAGGAGCAAAGGTCAGACTGGTCAGTTTTGAATCCGAGAGCTCCCAGTCGACCAATCCCGACCTTCCCACTATTCTGGTCATATCTTCTTCGTCCGATACTGGATCGAGGTAAAACCATCGGCAAATGAAAGCTTATTGTCTTATCTTTCCATAGACATATTATAAGCTCAATTTGACTCAGTAGATCTTCCCGTAACTCGATTTGAATGGACAAAGGTCCAGACGAGGCAGATTCTGACCAAGTTAGGGAAATGTCTTCGTTTGGCTACTTCAAGACTTCAAATTACTTCAAATTTTCCGTGAGGACTTCTTAACTCATAGTACTTATGTTGGCTAAGCTAAAATTGTGAGTTTGATTGGGTTTAGATGGGTTTCCATGGTTGCTTTGTGAGGGTTTCTATGAAGCAAAATCTGCTGCCGATGGACCGAGTAGAACCAAGGCCGTTTGCGACACTTCAAGGTTTCGATTTACTCCAAAAATTTTGGTAAGACTCCTATAGGTGTAATAGGACATGTTAGCAAGTTTATTTTGTGATAAATCAAAGTTTGGAGTTAAATTATGGACTGATTAAGGAGGTAGAGGGCATAACTGAATTCTGCCCTGTTTCGATTTGGATGAACCGAGCCCTTTGAGGGCCGTGGGAGGTGTCGACATGATTTAAATTCATTGTTAAGACATACTAGATTGTTAATTGAGATGTTAAGGAGGTGTATGCTCCATGAATTGGTGATTAGAATAGAAAAATTGATCGTTTGACGAACTTTGGACTAGGTCGCACGGCTGTCCTGTTTTGAATCACGAGAACCGAATATTTGGAAGAGTCTTGGAGGGAATTTGGAGGATTAAATTGAAAGGTAAGTGACTCCTAAACCTTTGCTAGGAAGTTAGGATACTACTGGATGCATTTGGATGATATATTGATGAATTTGGGAGTCTATTGCATTGATTGTCATGATCGACTGAGATAATGGAGGTGTGAGTCGTATGTACTCCTGATGATGAGAAATTACAACTCTCATGGCTAAATTGTTGTTGTGTGCATTCGATTGACATGGATACTAGTATGGCTTTGTGACATATGGCATTGATGTCTCGCATGATAATGATTCATTACTTGGCCGATAAAAATTGTACTCGATTATGAAGTTCCTTAAGAGGTGAGTTTGCTTTGTGAGCCTAAGAGCTTGTGACACCTGATGCGTTGAGACAGGGTTGTGATGGCTGGTACCCTAATGCGTTGAGACGCGGGATTGTGGTGGCCAATGTCCTAATGCGTTGAGACGCGGGACGAGATTGATTATGTGTCGACACAGCCGGGAATGGCATTGAAAGCTTGATGCGTTTAACGCGGATTTTTTAATTTGATTAGCCTGATGCGTATTAACGTGGGCTTGACCATTGAGATTAAAGTTGTGATTAGCCTGATGCGTATTGACGCGGGCTTAGCCATTAAATTTGTGATTAGCCTGATGCGTATTGACGCGGGCTTGGCCATTGAGATTAAAGTTGTGATTAGCCTGATGCGTATTGACGCAGGCTTGGCCATTGAGATTAAATTTGTGATTAACCTGATGCGTATTGACGCGGGCCTCACCATTGAGATTAAATTTGTGATTAGCCTGATGCATATTGACGCGGGCTTGGCCATTGAGATTAAAGTTGTGATTAGCCTGATGCGTATTGACGCAGATTTGCCCATGGGAATTGAAAGTTGTGATGAAATTGAGGGCGCACCTTTGCTTATGAATTTAATGTTGTGCTAGTATGAAGCTTGGTTGTGATGATATGATTGTCCTCAAATCGTGATTGCGTTATACCAGACGTATCAAGGTGCCTTGATGTTTTATCATCATGTATTGTTTTATCAATGAATTCTTGTTTATTGTTTTATTGCATAATTTGGGAGGACTAATGGCCTGGTCTAGGTTTAGGGTGAACTTGCTAAGATTTATATCTTACCTCATCGTAGGATTAACTTTTTTAGGTCTCAGGCGATGGAAATCTGAGCTTACCAATGATTGGTATGTGAAGAAGTAATTATAGGAAATGGATTTACACTTTTGTGACTTTAGAGATTTCATGTTACCTCGAAGTTAGAGTTGTGCCTCTGAACCTGTAGTCGGTATTTATAAGAAGACGTTCCCTATATCCTGAGTCATCTTAAGATTGAACTGAATGGAGAAGTTTTATCGCTTCTATATGTTTGTATCATTTAGAAATTAAATTGTTGGCCGACGGATCCTGGGCACCACCGAAACAAGATGGCCCTGGTGGGATTTTGCGTGCCTTACAGGTTCGGGGCATGACATATGTTGATGACCTAAATATAATTGGAACTCCAAAAGAGCTCGAAGAAGCTCGTTCTGCCTGAAAAAAGAATTTGCAATGAAAGACTTGGGTTAGACTGCCTCGGCCTGCAGATCGAGCACCTCCTAAAAGGAGTTTTATTGCATCAGTCTAGTTATACAAAGAGGATATTAGAGATATTTTATATGGATAAATCTCATCCTCTCAGCACACCAATGGTGGTCAGTTCACTTGAAGTGGACAAAGACCCATTTAGACCTAAAGAGGAAAACAATGATAGATTAGGACATGAAGTTCCTTATCTCATCACCGTAGGACCACTGTTATATCTTGCAAATTGCACTAGGCATAATATTGCATTTGCAATAAATGTTTTAGCTAGACACAGTGTCAATCCAACTCGAAGACATTGGAATGGCATTAAACATATCTTACGTTACCTTCAAGGAACTATTGATATTGGTTTATTTTACCAAAAAAAATAAAGATTTAACATTGATGGGATAAGCAAATGCTGGCTATATGTCTGATCCTCATAATGCCAAGTCACAGACTGGTTACGTGTTCCTCTATGGAGGCACGATAGTTTCATGAAAGTCTGTAAAACAAATTGTAGTCGCTACTTCATCAAATCATTTTGAGATTATTACATTATTTGAAACTGCCAAAGAATGTATTTGGTAGAGAACTTTGATACATCACATTCAAAATTCATATGACTTATCGTCAAATCATGATGCCCTCATTGTACTTTTTGAGGATAATGCGGCTTGCATTGCACAAATACGTGATGGATTTGTCGAGGGTGACAAAACTAAAAATATTTCACCAAAGTTATTTTACCCACATGAACTCCAAAACAATGGGGAAATAGATATCCATCAAATTCACTCTAATGATAATCTTGCACATTTGTTCATTAAATCTCTTCCTACTTTCACATTTGATAAACTTGTATATGGAATAGGGATGTGTCGATTTGGACAACTACTTCAATCAAGGAGAGTGAATTAATCATTCCTAAAGGATGCAACCCAGAAGGTTTATCGCTATACTCTTTTTCCCTTTGTAAGTTTTTGTTCCCACAGGGTTCTTACTTTCAAAAGATTTTTAATGAGGCAACCTACGTATAATGACTATTAAAAGGAGAGGGAGTATCATACGCACTGTACTCTTTTTTCATTCGCTAAGTTTTTGTCCCACTGGATTTTTCTTGGCAAGGTCTTTAAGGAGACAGTATAAATAGCGTATATAAAAAGGTGAATATCTGATGGGGAGTGTTGTAAATATATTAATAGGTGGATGTTTCACCTTCCATCATTTTTTCTCTTATAATGAGGATTGATTACGTACATTGATGAGGATTGATTACGTACATTAAGGAGTATTGATGAGGATTGATTACGAGAATTGATTACATATATTAAGGAGGATTGATGATGAGTGATGTTTATAGACTTTCATATGTCATGAACGTTTTTACTCTCCGGCCTATAAATAGAGGCTTGTGTAACTTGTTGAAGAGGATGGAAATGAGTTGACATTTTGGATCCACTTTTCTCTTGTCTCTTCTTTCTTTCATTATATTCCCGGTAGAGTTATCTGAGTTGATTCCAAAGATTGTCGTTTTCTTTTACAACAAATTTTGATTTCAAAGACTTGAAGTTAATAAGGAATTGAATTTGACCAAGTCAACAAGCTAAAGAAAATAGGCAATTGAATCAAATACAATTTCGATTGTGATATTAACTCGAGTCAAGGGAAGAGTAAATGTTGACTAATACATGTGATCTAATATCGATCATAGGTATATTTGTGTATCACGGCCCAACAAAATCCTCATGCAAGGAAGGGTCGTGACATGAATGATGAGCAAGGCCATGATATGTGCTGCAAATCGGGCCATGAATAAAAAAATGATACAGTCCATGGATCAGGGATAATGGCTGAGCACGAACGATCCAACATGGCCGAGCATAGAACACAGCGGCTAAGCAGATGTAGTGCATGAACTAGTACATGAACTGTCATCTTATCGACATAAAGGTGGAAGGTTCTACAGAACCGCCGGTTTTGGTTCAGAAACCGACAATTCCATTTTCGAAAAAAGGTGGAACTGGAACCGACCCTTGAATGGCCTGGTCCCGGTTCCGGGCTGGTTCTAGTTTCAACTTAAAATTTAATTTTTAAAATAATAAATAATGAAATAAAAAATATTAAATTATCAATTATAAATTATAATCAAATTGTACACTGTAATAAAAGTTAGGGAAAAAAAGAGGAGGAATGGGCTTCAATTTAATGAATTGTCATTAAGTGCCTAAATATTTTCTTAGAGATAGAAGAATCAAAACCCATGTGGTTCTTTTACCTTTGATAACCCCAACTTACCTCATCATTAATCGTCGCTACTCGTTGTGGTACCCGTGCCGGTGGTGTTTCCACAATCCTCACTGAAAAATTCGTGTTCTCGATCCAGCTCTTGATGTCGATATCTAGCCTTTGTCCAATCATTAACACAAGCTTGAACCTCCATAGATTCCGGACTTAATCTTGAAAGGTGATCGTCCAAAATTAATCCTCCAGTGCTAAATGTTTGTTCAACTACAACTGTTAAAGAAGACGTTGCTAATATCATCTTGCGATTAAGACAAACTGAGAATTGAGTTAAATGGTTCTTCCACCACTCCAGAATTTTGAAATCTTTATTGTGTTCGGAATCGCTAAACTCAAAAGCAATGGTTAAATAGTTTTTTAATTCGAAAATAGTACCTCATGTTGTCCCATTTTATTTTATTTTTGTCTATTTATAAGCATTTTGTACCCTCTACTGATTAAATCATCCACATCACTTTGTGAGGCACTAGATTGGAAAGTTCCATAATCACTTAAACCGCATCTAGTACAAAATTTATTATATAATTCTACTATAGCATGTTTAATCTCACTTTGTATAATTGAAATATCTATTGCTTCATCAAATGTAAACGAGCATAGTAATAATCATTCAAATAATCAGTACGTGGATCAAAAGCAATACCAACCAAATAAACAAGAGGAATGTTGAAATAATAATACAATCATTTATCTCGCATTATTAAAATAATTAGACCTAATTGAGTATCTTTTTCATAATCACTAAAAACACTAGCACTATTAACACACTCTATTAAAAATAAATGTGTAGTAGGATAATAAATACCAGATAAAGTATTAGTAGCATCTTTAAAAACTTTCAAAAAAAAATTAAAAAATTTTGCTAACGTTCCAATTTTGCGAGAGTAAAGTAACATCTGTAACATTATTTGAAATAAATGCACATAATAAATCTTTGTATTCAAAAGATTGACGAAGCAACTCGTAGGTAGAATTCCAACAAGTCGAAATATATTTTAGAAATATTTTTTTCATTTTCTCATTTTCATTACAAAATTTGCCCCATGCTTTCATAAATTAGGGACAGCTCCATAAAAATTTAATTATTTTCTTTATTGGGGCGAGAGCATTCTCAAGAGTTCGTAAACCATCTTGTATACATAAATTTAAAACATGGCGGCACATCTAATATGTAAATATTATCCACCAAAAGTGGGTTTACAAATATTTTCAAAATCGGAATGGAAGCGGTATTTGCCATGTTATTATCAAAACCAATTGAAAAAATTTTATTAATCAAATTATATTCTTCTAAAATTTATCTAATTGTTTTATAAATATTAATGGCCGCATGCTTTTCATCAAAAACTCAAAATGCAAGAAGTCTTTTTTGAATGGTTGAATCGTCACTTATCCAATCCTAACTATCATCCAAATATCGCCTCCTATATGCACACGTTCATGAAATCCTTAAAAAAAATTGTCAAACCTTTTTTTATTATTTTTTATAAGCCTTGAAAAGTAAGCGTTTAAAAGTAGTTTTAGAAACAGATGATGCTTGCAGAACCAATGCAGCGTTTACCATAAAATTTCAATTAAAAATTTTACCAGTAGTAAATGGAGCATGTTCAAGAGCAACATATTCAGCTACTGTCTGTTTATAAAGTGCATCAATATAACAGAATAAAGGATGATAGTTAGGATTGGCGAACCCGGGAACTTGTTGTTGACTAGTGCCGATCCCCGCTTGCTATGGATGTTTTTTCATCTGATGCAGACAGAATGTTCCGTAGCTGTCTCCTTTAGAAAAATTGTATGATTTCAGACAATATTTACAATTTATCTTAAATTTACCTTCGCTTTCACATACCTCATCAAAGTGTTTCCATAAGTCGGATGTAACCTCTCGGGCCTTCTGTTCCGGCTCATTTGTTGTCGACATTTCTTCGATATGAGAAGAAGGATAAAGGCTTTCTTGCGTCGGGATGTGTTTGACGTTAAGATTGGGAACATAGTTGATATTATCATCGTCATCTACCCAACATGCGTAGTCACGAAGGTCAAATTCAAGATGAGAAGAATTGGATTCTCTCATCGGGCTCTTTTCACTATTTCTGCTTCCAATTGCCACGAAAATCGATTCAGAAAATTGAGACGGGCTTGAGAGAACTGAGTGGATTGAGAGAATTTGGGAGAATGGAGAGAATAGAAATGAAATGACAGTAATTGTGAGAAAAATGAAGGGGGAAATGATATTTATAGAAGGGGGATATGGTAATACAAATTGTAAAAAAAAAGGAAGGTTGTGGCCAACCGTTGCAACCGTTGCATTGCAATGGCCCAAAGGGCCCTACCCCCACGGGCCAAGGTGAATGAGCCCAATGTTAAGACGGTGAATAGTTATTGAGGAAAGACTACACTACAAAAGGAATACATCTGAAGAGAAAGAAGCACACACAACAACCAAAAGGCACAAGATTAGTTCATTTACTTCCAATCAGTTGACTTTCCTGTAATTTATGTAACGCCCTGAAAATTTTACTCCTGTAAGTGCCTGAATTCAATAAAAGGAAATTAAATTGACTTTCAGTCGATAAATATGAAATTGGATCGTAAGGACTTAAGGGATGAAATTTGGACGAATTCTGAAGCTTTGATCTGATTAAATTAGATTTCGAAATTTAGCCGTCGCGAATTAAGACTTATTTCCTCGCACTCGAGCCTAACCCTAAATGAGCCTGGCCTGTGAAAAGACCAACTTATCCCTCTGTCAGTTGACCCAAAAATTCGTCTAGTCCTGAATGATGAAATGACCTTTTTGCCCTCACCTTTATGCACATAGGACAAAAATTATTGAATGAGATTTGACCTCTTGTGGGCACCACAAATCCCATCCCCAACCACCAATCCCATCTCATTACTCTATTCTCTCTCCAACATTTCTCTCTCTCTCTCTCTCTCTCTCTCTCACACACATACACACACTCACTCTTGTTACTCTCTCTCTTCCCATCTACACTCTCCTTCTCCCTATTACCTGTAGATAACCTCCCCCTCCCTCTAACCGAACCACATCTTCTCCTCCTCTCCTCTTCCTCTATCGTTTTTGCGCGGCCGCCGCCACCACACTGCCGACCACCATGACCTCCAACCGCAACTAGCCGCCACCTTTAACCTCCAATCGCCGTCACTGGCCGCCATGGGCCGTCGGAGTTGCGCGACCCTCCTCTGCCTTGTTTTTTAGCCCCCGAACCCAAGATCTCTCTCTCTCTCTCTCTTCCGTTGGCCGTCGCGTCGTCACCGGAGCTACCCATCACCTCACGGTCGTCCACCAACTTCTTCTCGATCTCCCCGATGCCCCATCACCAACCGTTGCCCCCTAGAATTGTCACGGACAACACCGGACTCTGTTGTACTCTGTTTTGGAGTCTGGAACGGTTTAGTTCAATTTCAGGCCAAATCGGTCGCCACCATCGCTCACCTCCACTCCCGACGGTCGACTCACACCCCTCTCTCTTTCCCCTAAGCTTATGGTGGGTTGTTTCATCCGTAAAGCTCAAAAACGGCCCTGGTTTCCTCCCTTATTTTTTTATAGTCATTCCCCAATTTTCAGCCAAGCTACTGCTCAAGGCTATTAAGCCACCTCTAGCCACCATCGACCACCCTCAACCGGTCCCAACAGCCACCCGGAGTCCTCTGGTCAGCCCTCTAACCTTCTCCAATCTTTTCTTGGCCTTTGAGGTCGAGAAACACCCCAAAACAGTCTGGTTTACCCTATTTTGCTACTGATCGACTGCCGCTCGTTGAAGCTTCTGTCACCGATCGCCTGTCCCGATGACCTTGCTGGACCTTCTCGTGGTGTCCTTGAGGTGTTAAGTCGAGCCGTCGTGCAATAACCCTTAGGTTCGCCGAAATCCGCCGCCGTCGTCATCGTTGCCATTGGTCGCTGTCGCCCATGTCGTCGCCGTTGAGACTGCCCGAGCTAGTTAGATTGTGAATTGACCCTAATCCTTGATTAGGGCACTAATTACACTCAGGATTAGTAGATTAGGGTATTTAAGTAGCGCGATCGTGGTCAATTTAGATAGAGATTTGGTTTAGAGTAAATGGCCACGATCGATTAAATTAGTCGATTTAGTTTAGGTCGTCAGTGGCTAATTGATTGATATATTGAATTGATGGGTTGTGGACCGTGGTTCGATCGTGAGCGAGCGATAAGTTAGAGACGAGCGATTGATCGGCATTTATAAAGTGAATCGGCTAATAAAGAATTATTGTGTGAATCGGCCGTTATGTATTGCTTAACTAAATTGATTGCCTGATTGGATTGATCATCTCGTTGAGATGTTTAACCGGACGCCTGGATTGTTTAGTGATTGAATTGGCATTTGTTTAATGTTTCATTCGTAATTGTAGCGTCTAACATATGCATATAACTGTGTGCGACATCAAAGAAACGTGTTTTAGCACGAAAATGGCCACATGCCAAGTCTTTGAGCACGTTGTGCGAGCATCTAGCCTAAATCAAAGAGAATAAAATTGATTGATATGGCAGGTGCGTTGTGTGGTCATGTGACGGAACGATGATGAATTTTTCCTAGCAAGTTCGTATTGTACTAATAGTACACACCATGCCAATTGCATAGAATTACACGACTTGCCGAAGCACAACAATTCATGCCTCAGCGGCACGCGCGGTTTTAAGGGGTTGTTGGATGCTGGTCGCAGCTTATGATGGACCGACACCCCGTATAGGGATGCCTACTTACTGGTGTCGTGCTAGGCGCACTGGATACACCTCTCATAGTAGCCGTTGCTGAGAGAAAAGGAACGTAGTTCGATCCTGCCGGAAGAACGCTAAATCGCGCGAATGTACTGGATTGCATTATTTGTGAGAGTCGAATCACGCTAATCGCGCAAATTCTCTTATTGCGTCAATGACGTGATCATCATTAATAATTGGACTTGTGTGGTGTCCTACGCATACTTATAGATGCGGGGCATGGTTTAAGTGACTGACTAATGTGACTGCTCAGTCAAGTCGAGCATTGCATTATGTATGGCTGAAAGCTAGTGAGTATGCATGTGGATGATTATTGCTTTGTGATTATACATGGTGATTGTTGTGCTTAGAATATTATGGGCTAATCAGTGTCCTAATCGAGCTTAGGCTTGATTCACTAAGATTTATTTATTATCCCGTCTTGGGATAACATTTTCAGGTCCCCAAGTGACGAAACCTTACAGGTGCTAAAGTGTGATTGAGGAAGTAGTCTTTTGAAGTAAATATGGAGTTTACCCTACTCCAATCCTTTCTCTTTTTGAGGTCTTAGAGAGCCGCCCGAAGAATGGGGTTGTATGTTATTAGCTCTATAGGGTTAATTAAGATCTGTTTTTAGCTAAAGTAATGAATTGTCTTTTGCTGAATTGACCGTATTGATTTACTGATTTTCTGTCCCATGCTGATCTTGCTATTGGGAGTTATACACGTTCCACATACGTAATATAAGTGATAGGTCGATAGTGGACCTCAGACGCTATTTTCATGTCCTAGTAGAGATTTGGCAAGGGATGCTACGAGGGCTCGAGAGTCAGGGAGTGACAATTTATGTGCATGCTTTCATTGCCCATCAACCCTTTCTTTTTTGTAGTTTCAGGTTTCGTCTTGTCGACCAATTGCCGTGTGTCATCCCACTTTGTAATGAACTCATAAGTTGAGTTCTTATTTCTTGATTGTAATCATCTGTCAATAAGTACATGGACTGAAGTGTAGCCTCGGAATAAGTCACCTTCAATCCTAGGAGGCAAAGGGAGGGTGGCAAAATATTGAGTTCTTGAAAGGTTCTAATTCGACCATGCCTACCAATGCACTAGGGGGCAAATCGATGGAGTGCAATCTACATTACAAGTTCGTGGAAAATATAACACAAAGCACGGTGGGTAACATTATTTGACCCACTTGTCGGAGGGTCAAAGAGTGTTGAATGACTCCAAATATAAACAGCTATAGACGACGTTGTTGGATATATTGTTAATATAGTCCAGATGATATGTTCGTATACAAGCCCAATAGGTTAAACCATGGTTATTTAGGTCCATATGGGCTGGAGCCCAGTAACTTGCATATTAACTCTAGGGTTCTCCTATGTTGGAGGTAACATTATTGAGCGTTCCAAACTTGACGTCTCTTGGTGTAATATGCAAGCAACCAAAAAAGTCTTCACTCTCTCAAACTCCATAACCTCCAACAATATTAAAGTATTAGCTTCGCATGTCGAATTTCAGCGAGTAAGTTGTCTACTTGAAGATCTCGTCAAGACGAATTCATAGTTATAATTTACTTTCGATTTCCACTGTCACTCACATTTTTTCGCGAATTTTCGCGAATTACCGGAGATTTTTTGGCTATATTTTTGGCGAGTTTCCAGCGACAAAGGCAGTTCATATTAAGGATTTTAGACGCTCCAGGTTCATTTTTGGGGTCTGTTTTGGCAAATTCCACTTCTACATAGCGATTTGACCAAGGTTGGGGGTTTTATTCGACTTTGTGAGCTCCGAGGACTACAAGATGCACTCTTTAAAAGCCTTTGCTCTAATTAAAATGGAAAAACAAAGTTCCTATGATATTATAAAGTTGCAATCATTTGATGTTACTGAATTTCATCGTTGAAAATTACATTTTCAATTTAGTATGGAAGAACGTGAAATATTCTACACTGTATTGAATGATTTTGCATATACACTGAAGATGTGAATGAATATCAATGGAACAAAGATGAGGATTTTTGTAGATATATTTGTCGACTTTTCTAAATTCTCGTCTAGTTATGACTTATAGTGAGTACAAGATGGCGAAAGAGATATAGGATCACTTAAACGCTCAGTTCCAAAAATAAATGAGGCTCTCTAAAACTCTCATAGCGGAGAAGTTCTTTGGCTTTCGAGTATCGCCTCTTAGTTAATTGAACTTGAGAACATGAGGAACAAGTTGAAAGAGGATAACTCTGATATGTTTGATAATCTCTTTGTCGGTCTTGTGTTGAGTAAGCTACCTGTTGAATGGAGTTCTTTAAAGAGTGAAATGCACAGACAGAAAGAATAAACGAGATTAGATGAATTAAAGAGGTATATTCACGTTAAGGATCAAAACATTACTATGGAGAGTGTGGAACAAGTAGGCCAACAAAAGTTAGTAGTCAACTTTGCTTCACACTCCAATAATTCTTAGAAAAAGTCCAAGTCACCGAAAGATGAATCATCTTCATAGTTAGAGGCCAAAAAGACTATCTTCAAAAGGAAGAAGAAGAGCAAGGGTCATAACTGTGGAAAGTAAGGTAACTGGGCAGCATAGTGTAAGCTACCAGAGAAGCTAAAGAAATGACACACCACAAAATGAGGCTAATATGCTAATTAGTGAATCTGAGCCTCAAGCATTCATTAGAATGATGGAGAATGGAAAGACCAACGTCTCTTCTAAGTGGTGGTTAGATAGTAGTGCTACTTATCATGCTATAAATTACAAGACTTTACTCATTGAGGTCACAAAAGTGAAAGACACCGTGAAAAATTACAATGGCGGTGAGGCAAAGGTAACTCATGTTGAAACTGCAAATTTGGTGCTTTCTTCAGGTAAATTACTAACTCTGAAACATGTTAGAGTAGTACATTTACTTAAAAAGAATTTGATATCTATGAGTTTACTTGATAAAGATCGTATCTCTTTTTCAACTATGAATGGTAAAGTAACTTTATTTATTAACTCATGTTATTTCGATTGTGTATTCATGGTTAATAGCATGTATAGATTGAGTTCAGATACTGATAGTATAAACCATGTAAGCTCTACTTTGATTGATCCAAAGTTGTTTTTGTGAACTACAGGAAAATGCAACATCTAGCTAAAATTCACAATATTCCATTGGATACTTCTATTCGATTTGACAAATGTCAAGTGTATGTGCAAGCTAAGATCACTAGAAAACCTTTTAAGTCGATTTCTAAAAGCACACAACTTCTTGAGCTAATACATTTTAACCTTTGTGACTTTAGAAATTATGTTACTAGAGACAGTCGGAGATATCTAATAACATTCATAGACGATTTTCATAGATATTATCGTGTCTATTTTTTGAATTGAAAGATGAGGCTTTTGAAAAGTTTAAGATTTTCAAGTCTAGAGTAAAAAATCTACTTAACTTGAAAATTAAGACGTTTAGAAGCGATAAATAAGGTGAATATATAATGATAGGGTTCAAGGAATTTTGTGCTTTATAGGAGATAATACTTGAAACCACTGCTCCTTACTTATCACAATCAAATGGTGTTGTCGAACGTAAGAATAGAACATTAACTGAAATGTTAATTCCATGATACTTACAGCCGACATGCCTTCCTTCTATCGAGAAGAAGCAGTCCTAACTGTTAATCACATCTTAAACAGGTTGTCGCACTATAAGTTGTTTATGACACATTATGAGGTATGGCATAAGCGTCCTTATAGATATGATATCCTTAAGACTTGAGGATGTGTTGCTATGTAATAATACAAGATCCTAAAAGACCTGAGGTAGGACCTCGAATCATTACTTGTGTATATATAGATGTTGTCGAAGATAGTGATGTAAATAGGTTTTTGGATTTATCTGCTAACACAATTATATAATCTAGAAATGAAGAATTCGAGAATGAGTTTTTCAGAGATCATAGCTTGAATATTTCTAAATCTACATATATGATTTCAGAATCTCCTGTAAAATCTGAAGCAGGTCCTTTTGACACAAATCTCACACAGCTGATTGTTGAACTAGTTCCAATTAAGGTATCTACAAGAGAGAAAGTTTCCAAAAGTTTTGGTCAGGACTTTGTTACTTATTATCTAGAGGATGATCCATTCTCCTATCAAGAAGCAATGAAATATAAGAAATCCCTGCTTTGGGCAAAAATCATAAATGATGAAATGAGCTCTCTACTGCAAAACCACACTTGGTAGCTAGTCAATTTGCCAAAAGGGGCTAAGGCTATAGGCTGTAAGTGGGTATTAAACAAGAAACTAAATAGTGATGGATAAATAGCCAGATATAAAGCACGTTTTAGTAGCTAAAGGCTATAAACAGCATAGTGAAATAGACTAGTTTGATGTATATTCACCTGTGTGTCATCTATCAACTATAAGAATTCTTCTTGCTTTGGCATCTATTGAACACTTTGTCATGCATTAAATGGATGTAAAGACAACTTTTCTAAATGTGGAGTTAAATGAGAAAATCTACATGGAACAACCGAAAGGTTATATCATGAAACGTCTTAAGAATAAAGTTTATAAATTGAATAAATTTTTGTACGGTCTTAAACAAGCACCGAAGATGTGGCATCTTAAATTTGACAAAGTGGTAAAGAGTTATGGCTTTCAGTCTTGTTATTCAGATAAATGCATTTACCATCGTTATATGTCAAATAAGATAGTCACCATTTGCTTGTATGTTGATGACATGTTAATTGTCACACCCCGCGCTACGGTCACAAGCGTGCGACACCCTGTAAGCACAAACACTCTCGAAACATCCCAGAATTCACATATATCGAGAGATGCATAATATCGATAGCATGCGAAAGTGATAATATACAAACTCCTCCGTACAATAATAGAGGGGACCAGGGTAACGAGAACGCCAATAAATAAACATAACCTCCCATCCTGTTCATACAAAAAAATACTGGCAGACTAAACCAGCTAGTCGGTAAGGGCGACAGGGTCAGTACAAAATAGGGTCATCATCATCTTCAAAAGAAACGGTATATCGAGATCATCACCAAAATACATCAGCTCAGCAAACAGAAATTCCTAAGTCGAGCTGCTAGAGTCGTCAGTCTTCTCGGCGTACTCGGTAGGCTCGTACTCCGAGAAGGTCTTCGAGCGTACCTCCACTGTGTCCTCCATCACTGTGCCTGCTGATTGTTCCACCAGGTCATCCTCAGAGGCTTCGACCTCTATAACCTCGTCTGTGTCCTCTAGGGTCGGGGTCCTCTCAGGATGTTTCTCGACCCTGCTGCTAACCCCTAAACTTCCATGGAATCCCGAGTGGGAGGACACCAGCTAGGGATTATCCCACGGGGTACCTCAGTGGGCTTTAGCGATTCCGTAGTCAATTTCCCTACTTTCCTAAACCAAGCATCGAACCTATGAGGCTTCCAACTCTTTGCGCCCTCGTCAACCCAGACTACCGTACACTTCCTAACGTATCCGATTCCCTATCCGTCTGGGAACTCCTCAAAATAAGCAGGCATTTCCTTCGAGTCACCAAATCTAATAGGCCACATATCCATGGCCTAGGATTTGAAAATAGGGGTCCCACAATGGGGTGAGATTTACATCTCAGTAAGATAGGTCCTAACCCTAAGTTAGGCTGGCCGTACACTCAGGCGAGTACAATCACAAACAACAATGCACAAGCAATCAAATGAGGCATTTCACAGTAATTAAATAACATACGGATACAAACGAGTGTCAAGCATGCAATCATGGCATCGTGTCACATCAGTGAAACCAAGCATATATTATCAAGCCAGATCACACCTTCCACCCTTCCATGCCTCCATTGATTCACGTCCGCATTTAGAACGTCTTAGGCTCGATCCACATAAATACGCCTCAGACCATCTCATTGACAAATCCGCGTAAATGCATCAGGTTTTTAATCTCATTCCAAGCTTGTGTCGACACATCTCAAATTTCGTCCCATATCTTAACACATCAGGACATTGACCACTTCAACCTCGCGTCTCGTACGCCTCAGGGTATCATTCAACACAAATCCTGCGCCTCAGCGTCTTAGGGTATCCATCCATACCGCCCCGCATCTCAACACCTCAGGGTATCACAAGTTCCTCAGACATGCCAAATGCTCATTTCAATTCAGAATTCATGATCAAGTGCAAACTCATGCGACGAGCAACACATCTATGGCATGCGAGACAATTAAATTCAACGTTCAAACGTGACAATCAATTCATGGCACAAGCATTGTCAAGCATTCAAGCCATCTATATCTCTCAACGACGCACAATGGACAATCACACCTTAAACTTCCAATAACCAATCTATTTCACACTCAATTCACCCAATCGAGTCCAATCCTCCTAGACAATGTTTAGAAACTTCTTACCTTGTGCTAAAATCAACACAAATCTTCTTCCAAGCACTTCAATGGTTCGGTCCTAATGGTCCAAGAACAATTCAACCGCGCAACCTAAGTAAATTCGTCCAATCGTCAATTTTTCTTGCTCAAGTCATCAATTCACTAAACATACACCTCATTGGCATATCAATTAACATCCTCATACTTCTCAACGATGAATTTGGAGCTAAATTAAACTCTTAACAGTCCCCCACAGATTCGGTATGCACAGAACCGAAACAAGGCATTTTCAATTCTATGCATATCTCAACTAACTAGCCCTTAAACTAACTTAAATCCTCAATTTATTCACTAATATACTTGCTAAAATGTAGTTCTAGGAGTTGGGAGGCCTTACCAAAAATTTGAAGTCAAGGCGATGCCGGAAAGTCCTTGTACGGCGCTGGTTCCTCCAAGTCCTCAACCGGTCAGTTTTTGTCCTTCAAACACAAGACCCATTTGGGGTCAAAACTCCATCAAACTCATCCAAATTTTTTACCACAGCTCATTCAACAAGTCCTTTAGATATCCACAAAATTTGGCCGAAAGATTCAAAGGTTTCGGGGTCCTACGGAGTCTAAATAGCAGCTTACCTCCAGCTGCGGCGGTTTCCATCGACTTCCGGGAGAATGACTGGCCGGAGCTTCTCGGTGGTTTAAATGACTTGATTCCACTTGGAGGTTGTCGGCAAGAGGATGAGGAAGGTGCTGGTGGTCGACTCAGTGGCTGGAGATCGTCGGAAGTGGCACTCGACGGTGGCGAAGCGGCGGCCAAGAGCTGGTCAGGCGGGAGCTGCTTCTCAACAGAACGAAGAGAAGAAGAAGGAAGAAGAAAGTTGGCCATGGAGATGGGCATTTGGCTGAGAAAGAGATTAGAGAGTATAAACCAATTAGGCTTGGTCAACTACCAAGAATGGTAGGTTAAAAGTTATCCAATAAATGTCAATTGAGCATCCTTTGACACTTGTACATTAGTCAATCAATATCTCATCCAATGGTCATAAATCCACCTCATTTTCGGTAGCTATAGGGTAGTGTGATTGACCAAAATGTCCTTGTCCATTTATTAAGGCAAGGCCAAGACATGAGGGGCAAAATGGTAATTTTACCCTCGACGTCCGGAACGTCGTTTTTCCAATTCAAATTTTCTTAGATGAGGCAACGTCTAATTCGATTAGAATGTTGGAATCTTTATTTTTCATTTTTCAATTTTGAGATTCCATTTCATATCTCAAGCCTTGAGAGAGCGAAAATTCGGAATGTCACAACTCTTCCCCCCTTAAAGAAATTTCGTCCTCGAAATTTGCAACCTTCTAACCATCCAGCTCTTTAGGGTATTGGCATCTCATCACATCCTCATTCTTCCGAATAATTCCTTTCATGACTTGACGATCTTACTTGTCCTTTTCGACCAAAGCCATCTTTCCATAGGACTTGTCTCCTTCAGTCCTCAACTGTATTTGCTTCTCTCCATTCTCTTTCAATATTCATAACATCTGTCAGTAGTTCATCCTCGAGCGTTCACATCATCTTTTCCATTGTCCATCACCATTATTACTAAACTCTCGCTAAAATGCACTCTTTAATGTCCATACCATTCGGTATATCAATCATTTCAAGGGCATGTCTTTTCTTGTCAGCACGCTTAATACTTGACCTCATGTTCGACTAATCAAATTTTCAGTCCATTCCATCGATAATATCGATGCAAGTCGAGCACACCTTTGTGCCATCCCAAGGGACACCATAATTCTCCCTTTGAATTTCTGATGAGGTCATTTCTTTAAGTTCCTTTTCAATATTGGACTCGTCTCTCGTCCATGGGACTTTAAGGTTTCTACCCTCAACTTTGAGGTTTCTTTCCTAAGTATCTGAAAATCTGGATTTCCTCCCTATTCTATCCATTTCCATAACCCCATAAATGTCAAGGTCTGTTCATCACAGCATCTCAATTCCTTTCTGACTTCAAGCTTGATGTTTCAGGTAGTTATCAAACTAGTCAATTGGCAACCTTCCAATTTAAGAGTTGAATCTCTTATTTTCTTGAGCAAAGTTTATCCTTTATCCGCCAAATGCACGATGCTCAATTTTTACTTATATGCATCCGCTACTTAAATCACCCTTTTTTAGGCGATATAGTATATTTCATCCTTATTCCTTAAGCAATCTCCTTCACACACGTTGTTCCTCATTCAATTTTTCTGGGCAACCACATACCTTAAATTCTTATGGTTTGTGTAAACTTAAAACCTCCCATGCAAGTCGTGTTTTTGAACTTTGTTGCAAGAACATTTGCAAGCCAGCTTCACCCATGCATTATACATTCCAACTCATATAGCTTTACTATCACGACGTATTCACATAATCCAATTCAGTTTGCCTTACTTAGCCTCAAATTTCCTTTCTACGTCACATCATTATGGTTCACTCGACCCTTTTTAATTCCAAATAGGAACACTATTGTCGACGTAGTCATCAACTTTACTTAAGTTCTCGAAATCTCTTTTCGTATTCATTCATCGATGGAATTGCTTTTGTGGGAAATCTTCCCTCGATACATCCATAACAGTTCACCAATTCCAAGAACTTCCAATTTTCGCAACGCACATCGATCTTAGTCGATTCATTACTTATTACATTTCTTAAGGGCTCCACCGGGATTTCATTTCCCAGAAATTTCACTACTGAGGAATCTTACCTCATCAAACCCGCAACTCGTGCTTTTCACAATTGGCAGCACACAACGAGCATCTCCTTAGAGTCCGTAGGATACTCTCGAAAGTTATTCATATTTGTCATGACTCCTTAAATGAGTCTATTCATCGTCTCTAAGGACGGTAACAATCAATCCAATTATTCCTTGGGTACTCCATCTGACTTTTATCAGTTTCTTTCTACCAGGTGTCGAATCTTCAACTATTCTTCATACTTTTCACTTGAGAGCTCAAACCTTGGCCCTCTACTCTCATAAGTCCCCACTTGAACTACACAATATTCTATTCATTTTTGTCACTCTTTTCTCAGGAAACATTAGTGCCTTGATCTCTTGGTTTCACAACCAGCTAATGCGACCTTATCTCAATTTCGTCCATTCAACTGAACCTCGACATCATCCTGGAATTCAACGTTGTTCACAGGGCAGCTTCTCGGACTTGACTTTCAAAAACCATTCAAGCTCGCGTCCTCCTCGTTAGTCCAAACGTTTCTTTTTAGCACCAAGACAAATGGTATTTTTTTTTCTACCTTCTAGACTAGGATCTCTTATCCTATGAGGGAAACCATACACTTCATTGGCATTCTTTTACTTTGAATTCACATTATATTTCTTATCCTATAAGACATCCGTCTTGGACTCTCGCCAACAGCAGTTCCCTTACTTCCGAATTCTAATGCCACCACACTTTAGCATTTTCCTTTCAATAGGTAAGCCACCTCAAGTGACAAGCTTCATTCTTCCTTAGTCTCCGCAAATTTAAATTTTAGCTATTCAATTCGACTTCCTCAAGTCGCCTTGCGATTACAATCTAAACACCATTTTTGCTCATTCATCCATTCATTAAAATCGCAAGTAACTGGGACCATCAAGTCCATTCACCTTTCTTTCCATCAATGATCAAGTTATGATCCAATTGTCCTTAAAGACAACGCCCTATTCTCTAGGGGTGACAACTCGCAATGCCACTTTTAGTGGCTTCGATTCAACCTCAATCAATCTCATAAAATCCACAGGGTCTAGCAGACTGACACATCAGTCTCCTTATTATTCCTCACGACAACAAAAGGTTAATCACCATAAGCCTTATGTCATAGTAACGACATTTTCTTACAGGCACATTCTATGTTCCATAAGTGAAGTTCTTTTTTCTCACAATCCATGAACAGAAATTCTCTTACTTATTCCTCTTCCGATCATCCATTTCTTTCCTTAACGTCCATTACGATTCATCAAATTCATAAATAGCAATTAGCCATAAGGCTTTCAAATTTCAATCCACTCAGAGACTTCACGTCTCATTTAAATGGTCCTTGACCACCCTTAATACGCTTAGACGACCTTGAGAACTCTGTCTCATAATGATCAACCTTCCTCAGGTCCTTTCAAAGCTATTAAAATTCAGGCAATCCTTACTCTCGAGTAACCTCAGAAAGGTACTTTCCATGGAACAATTCAACGAAGACAATCCAGGCAAATATCATGCCTTCAAGGGAAATTCTTCCTTTGGTGACCTTTCATTAATCATCGACACCCTCTTCAAGCTAATAGCTATCAGAGTCGCTTCTCTTTCTCAATGAATTCAATACCTCTAAGGTTCTTTTCCAAATTCTCAATCCAGAGAAAGGCAGTTTAGGCATCATTTTTTCCATCGAATCTTAGCCAATCTCGGCCTTATACATCGTCCCACAAGCTTTCCATCGAGCGATTTTCATTTTCTATCCCCTTTCCTATGATCTCTACCATTCACTTTGCTAGCAAAAGCAACTGCAGTCTTAGTGACTGGGATAACAATGGCAGCTCCTTCTCGAGTCTACCTACCTATGTACTTTCCCATTTCCCCTCAAAGTTCTCATGACCATTTCAACTCTTAGATTTTGTACAGTCCACAAGCTCGAGCCAAACTCTTTTCTAGCACTCGTATTCTGGTTACTCATCTTTACAAAATTCTCACGACTCTCTTCAGTTCTAGAGTCATCTCATATCTTGCACACTCGAGCCAATGCTCCTCTAGTGACCATTCTCTTGTCGTTCAACCTCATTAGGTTCTTATGGCACTCGAACCACTACAATTCCCTCTAGAAATTAAAGACTTAAGTCATCTACTCGAGTCTAGCAGTCTCAGGCTGCTCATCTCATCATCTATCACCATCAACCATCAGTGGTTTTCAACAATTCTCAACTAGTTTCTCTTTATACAAGGATTCCAAATTGTCCTTAAGCAGCAACCATTCATCAAGCCAGCCTCAACTAGGCTAAAACTCAATTAGGTCAACACTCAGCAAATACTGAAGGCATCACTTATATAAGTCAATCGCTCATACCATAAGCATAAGGCATTTGCCACTCTATCATATATGCGACAGGCTATCTCGTTCTCAATAGACATTAGTTCAATGGGTATAAACCACACAAGTCGTTTCACCTCTCAGTTATACCTTGGCCAAGCCAATCACATGATGTCAATCATAAAACATGCCTAACAGGTCCATCACAAACATCACTTTTCTTTTTTTCTTTTTCTTTTTTTTCAAGGGCATCCACTGCCAAGCACAAAGCTTTTAACCATGCCACTCATATGCGTCATTACACATGACATGCCACTTTCGATCATTCTTTTCGAGGATCAATCATGTGTCATACATCTCTTAACCATAATTGGACTCAACCTGATATTTAGACTTTCCCTTTCAAGTTATGGCTTGGTTCATTCCTACCTCTTGCCATCTTAGAAGCTTGCCAGGAGCTGCTCCTTGTCTGGACCTCTCTGTCCCGGCGATCACTCCCTACCATCATCAGTCCTAGCCGTTGCAGGTTATCCCAAGTCATACATCTACGGAGAAAGTCTCGTTCCACACGTCTCATACCATGCTTCATGACAGTTTATAGGTATCTCATCAACTTGTCTCATACTAAGAGATAGTTTATTAAGTCCAACAGCGATAAGTTCATGCATGCACCCTCATCAACTTTCATTTCATAACCACAAACACATGTACAACATGACTGTCATCACCACTTGTCATATCACAATCGTCTTCAGATCAATTTCTATCCATTGAAGAATTCTAATTCCACCGATCAATTGTCTATATTCAACCATATACCTCAAGTGGAGTCGCCAACTAAATCAAATCCATATACATTCGATCACAACTGGCCTTTAATAAAAAAAATTCCTTACTTACTTCCTTGTATACACCTCATCTCATATCATCCAAGGTTGTCAATAGTAATCGATAGCTAAATCATCAAGATATAATGCAATTCAAGCCTGAATACACTAATATCAGTCGTCTTTTTATAATTCATACTCCCAAAGTTGGGTCATTGACAAACCACAATCACAATCATATAACCCAATCGACCCTTCATTCATAAGCTACATTCTAGAAACCTCAAATTCAGGCTTATGACTCTTCAATTTCTATTCACTTCCTTGTGAGCCTTATTCATAAAATCACTCAAAATCGTCCATTAAATTAGCACTCGGACCATTAGAATACTACACAAGTTCAGGCCTATAGTCCTCAAGATTCAGTAATCCATGCTTATCCCTCAAGGTCTCACTACCTAATTGTCCTCAAGTCATCGCTCCTTATCACTCCAAGTCTCAATCACATTGGATCGAGCTAACCGTGCTCTAATACCAAACAAACGGGGATGTCACGCCCCGCGCTACGGTCACGAGCGCGCGACACCCTGCAAGCACAAACTCTCTCGAAACGTCCCAGGATTCACCTATATCGAGAGATGCATAATATCGATAACATGCGGAAGCGATAATATACAAACTCCTCCGTACAATAATATAGGGGATCAGGGTAATGACAACGCCAATAAATAAACATAACCTCCCATCCTGTTCATACAAAAAAAAACACTGGCAAACTAAACCAGCTGGTCGATAGGGGCGATAGGGTCAGCACAAAAGAGGATCATCATCATCTTCAAAAGAAACGGGGCATCAAGATCACTACCAAAATACATCAGCCCAACAAACGAAAATCCCTAAGTCGAGCTGCTAGAGTCGTCAGTCTCCTCAGCGTCCTCGGTAGGCTCATAATCTGATAAGTTCTCCGAGCGTACTTCTACTATGTCCTCCATTGTCGTGTCCGCTAACTGCTCCACCGGGTCGTCCCCGGAGGCTTCGACCACTATAACCTCGTCGATGTCCTCCAGGGTCGAGGTCCTCTCAGGGATGTTTCTCGAGCCGGCTACTGACCTCTCAACTTCCATGGAATCCCGAGCAAGGTGTGACACCAACTAGGGATTACCCCACGGGGTACCTCAGTGGGCTTCATCAGTCCCATAGTCACTTCTCCTACTTTCCTAAATCAAGTCTCGAACTTATGAGGCTTCTAACTCTTTGCGCCCTTGTCAACCCAGACTAACGTGCACTTCCTAACGTATACGGTTCCCTATTCGTCCGGAAACTCCTCAAAATAAGCAAACATTTCCTTCTAGTCACCAAATCTGATAGGCCACACAGTCACGGCCTAGGATCTGAAAATAGGGGTCCCACAACGGGTTGAGATTTACATCTCAGTAAGACAGGTCCTAACCCTAGGTTAGGCTAACCGTACACTCAGGTAAGTACAATCACAAACAACAATGCACAAGTAATCACATGAGGCATTTCACGGTCATTAAATAACATACAGATACAAACGAGTGTCAAGCATGCAATCATGGCATCGTGTCACATCAGTGAAACCAAACACATATTATTAAGCCAGATCACACCTTCCACCCTTCCATGCCTCCATTGATTCACGCCCGCGTTTAGAATGCCTCAAGCTCAGTCCGCGTAAATACACCTCAAACCATCTCATTGACAAACCCGTGTAAATGCATCAGGTTTTCAATCTCATTTCAGGCCTATGTTGACACATCTCAGATTTCGTCCTGCGTCTCAACGCCTCAGGACATTGGCCATTTCAATCATGCGTCTCGTACGCCTTAGGTATCATTCAACACAAACCCTACGCCTCAACGCCTCAGGGTATTCATCCACACCACCCCGCGTCTCAACGCCTCATGGTATCACAAGTTCCTCAGACATGCCAAATGCTCATTTTAATTCAGAATTCATGATCAAGTGCAAACTCATGCGACGAGCAACACATCTATGGCATGCGAGACAATTAAATTCAACGTTCAAACGTGACAGTCAATTCATGGCACAAGCATTGTCAAGCATTCAAGCCATCTATATCTCTCAACGACGCACAATGGACAATCACACCTTAAACTTCCAATAACCAATCTAATTCACACTCAATTCTCCCAATCGAGCCCCATCCTCCTAGCAAAGGTTTAGAAACTTCTTACCTTGTGCTAAAATCAACACAAATCTTCTTCCAAGCACTTCAATGGTTCGGTCCTAATGGTCCAAGAATAATTCAACCGCGCAACCTAAGGAAATTCGTCCAATCGTCAATTTTTCTTGCTCAAATCGTCAATTCACTAAACATATACTTCATTGGCATATCAATTAACATCCTCATATTTCTCAACGATGAATTTGGAGCTCAATTAAACTCCTAACAGCCCCCCACAGATTCGATACGCACAGAACCAAAATATGGCATTTTCGATTCTATCCATATCTCAACGAATCACCCTTAAACTAACTTAAATCCTCAATTTATTCACTAATCCACTTGCTAAAATATATTTCTAGGAGTTGGGAAGCCTCACCAAAAATTTGAAGTCAAGGCGACGCCGGAAAGTCCTCGAATGGTGCCGGTTCCTCCAAGTCCTCAACCGGTCAGTTTTTGTCCTTCAAACACAAGACCCATTCGGGGTCAAAATTCCATCAAATTCATCCAAACTTTTATTACAGCTCAGTCAATAAGTCCTTTAGATGTCCACAAAATTTTTCCAAAAGATTCAAAGTCTTCGGGGTCCTACGGAGTCTAAACAGTAACTTACCTCAAGCTGCAACGATTTCCGTCGACTTTCGGAAGAATGGATGACCAGAGCTCCTTGGTGGTTCAAATGACTTGATTCCACTTGGAGATTGTCAGCAAGAGGATGAGGAAGGTGCTGGTGGTCTGCTCAGTGGCTAGAGGTCGCCGAAAGCAGCGTTCAACAGCGGCGAAGAGGCAATCAGGAGCTGGTCAGGTAGGAGCTGCTTCTCGACCGAACGAAGAGAAGAAGAAGGAAGAAGAAGGTTGGCCATGGAGATGGGCATTCGGCTGAGCAAGAGAGGAGAGGGTATACACCAATTAGGCTTGGTCAACTACCAAGAATGGTAGATTAAAAGTTATCCAATTAATGCCAATTTAGCATCCTTTGACACTTGTCCACTAGTTAATCAATATCTCATCTAATGGTCATAAATCCACCCCATTTTCGACAGCTATAGGGTAATGTGATTGACTAAAATGCCATTGTCTATTTATTAAGGCAAGACCAAGACATAAGGGGCAAAATGGTAATTTTACCCTCGATGTCCGGAGCGTCATTTTTCCAATTCAAATTTTTTTCGATGAGACGACGTCTAATTCGTTTAGAGCATTGGAATCTTTATTTTTTATTTTTCAATTTTGAGATTCCATTTCATATTTCAAGCCTCGAGGGGGCGGAAATTCAGAATGTCACATTAATTCTTAGCTCCGATCATTCTATAGTGAGCACTGTGAAAGCTACTTTAGCTACAAATTTGACATGAAAGATCGTGGTATTGCTAATACCATTTTTGGTTTGAAAGAAAGCTTTGAAAGACAAGTCATCTCCATTAGCTAGATTCATTATATTGAGCAGTTATTTTCTACTTGGAGATACAGTGAATGTAAACTGAGTGAGACATCATGTGATTATAATAAAAGACTGAGTCCTAATGAAGGGACCAGCGTGGATTAGTTAAAGTACTCGAAACTGATTGGTAGTCTCATGTATGCTATGAGTTGCACTAAACTCGACATAGCCTTTAAAGTTGGCATGTTGTGTCGTTTCACTAGTAATCCTAGTAAGGAGTATTGGGATTTCTTCAATAGGCTGATGAGATACCTTAAAAGTACTAAAGATTATGCTTTATATTACTCTGGCTTTCCTCTGATTGTTGATGGATATTATGATGCTTCATGGTGCTCAAAAATTGAAAATAGTAAGTCCACAAGTGGATATGTATTCACTTTGGGTGGAGCTACTATTACTTGAAAATCCAAAAGACAAACTGATATTACATTGTCATTTATGGAATCATAACTTTTTGTTTTAGTCTCAGCCGAAGAAGAGACAAAGTAGATAAAGAATTTGATTATTGATATTTTTTTGCTTCGACTAAAGATTAATTCTTTAAGCTTGTTCTGTGATAATCAAGCAACTGTCTAAGTTGTCAAGAATGCTCTTTTTAATTCAAAGAGATGATATGTGAGAATAAGATATGCATTGTTAAATTATCTAAGAGAACAAGGAGTTATCACCTTGATCGATGTGAGATCGAATGATAACTTGACCGATACTTTCACAAAAGATCTGCCTAAAGATCGGTTATTCAAAATAGTGGGGGAAATAGGGTTAAAGAGTATGTAGATAAGTCTTAATTATCATTTGACATTCTACCGGGGATGATAGAGATGGAGGAGAGCCTAATGAGTGGGATTTTGACCAAGATGACCTACTTGACGAATGAATATATAGGCCATGAGAGCAATCAATTTCTTTTTAAATTTGAAGGGGATGATAGGATGGAAATTGTAGAGATGCTTCTCCAAGAGATAAGAGATATAATGACTCATCATTCTACGCTAGGATACAGAGACTTGTATATATTTGCTTAGAATGACTTTTGTTTGTCTTTCGTTTCATAGCTAATTTTGTGATGAATTTCAAGCTTGGTTAATGGTGCCTATAAACATTAGATATCTCATGTAATTTTTTTTGGGATTGCATGATGTAGTTCATTTGTTGCTTTTTCGTATTTACCATCTCTGGATTTCACAAAAGAACATTGTTCGATGTTGTTCAATGCCATAAAACTACAATGGACAACACAAGAGACCTAATATATGTATAGACACCATTAACCAAGCTAAAATACCATCACAGAAGTTACAATGACACAAAAGATTTTCTAAAAGTCGTTCTAAGAAAAAATATATAAGCTTGTTTTTTTGGGTAAGGAATGAGAGTTGCAACACAAAGACTTCCCAGAAGGTCACCAATCCTAGTACTACTTTTGCCCAAGCACGCTTAACTTCGGAGTTCTGATAGGATCCAGTGCATTAGTGCTGGTATGATCGCAAGCATTTAATGATAAATCATTCTTATCACTCATCACTTAAAGAAGAGCTTTCTTAAATTTCTTCTTATTATCTACTTCGAATCTGAAAGAGACGATTATTCAAAATAGTGTTATTCTATTCTCAATATTTCTGACATTTAAAGAAGCTCATCATTGATCATTTTAGGCAAAAGTACACTTTTAGTGTCAAAAATTATGAACGAAGATCACTTTAGTGCCAAAAGTTTCAAACATATCACTTTAGTGCCAACTTTTTAAAAAAATAATCACTTAAGCGTCAACTTCTTTTAAAAATAATCATTTTAGTGCTGACTCCGATTTAAGCTGATCCATGTTGGGCTTATTTTATAAAGTTCAGCCCATTTGTTTATTAGTTGGCATATGTTATCTCTAAGCTATGAATCAGCAGCAAAAACGTGAGGATGTGTGCAGCAACTGAAATGCAAAATAGAGACACACGAGAGAGAGAACAGCAGCCATCGATAAGAAAAAGAAACGCAGAAAAACGCAGCAGTTTTTTCTTAGTGTCCAGCTGATATCAAATCGACGATTGGAGGTCTTCCCATGGTCTGATTAGGCTGAAATTTTGACAACAGCTTCAAGACTAGTTCTTGATTCTATGCGGTTGGAGTGATTTAAAGGTATTTACTATAGCTGTTCATGGGTATTTCGAGACTGCAATTTTGGGAGTGATTTTCATCCAGTTCTCTCGTTTAAGGTGATGTTGTTACTTGATCTCCACTTATAATTTGAGATTTTATTGTCATTGTATTCAGCAAGGTTGTGTACCTAAACGATTAATATATAGTGGAGATTCGGGTGGACTCTGTTAGAGGTCTCTTTTTTTTATCCTTCACATTGAAGGAGTTTTCCACGTAAAAATTCTGGTGTCATATTTTCTTTGAGTTTCTATATTTTCGTTGGTTGTGCTCGATTCGGTTTCTCACAGGTTTACTCAAAGAGGGAAAGTTATCCATTGTTTTTTCCAACATAGTGGTATCGGAACATTGCTTTTGACTGAACGATGGAGCCGAATATAAGCAGGATGATTAATTTGAACGAAAAGAATCATCATGTATGGAGAGAAAAAATGGAAGATCTTTTATATGTGAAGTGCTGGCATTTACCGATGTTTGCTGATACTAAACCTGATAATATGAGCGATGGTGGGGGGAATCTTGAGCACAAAATTGTGTGTGGGTTTATTCGATAATTTGTCGATGATAATGTTTTGAATCACATCAATAAAGAATTACATGCTAGGACTTTATGGATTAAGATAGAGTCATTATATGCTCGGAAGACTGGCAACAACAAAATATGTTTGATTAAACAATTTATGGAGTTGCATTATAGAGATGGCCAATTTATATCAGATCATTTGAATGAGTTTCAGGGAGTGATAAATCAACTTTCTGCCATGAATATTAAATTTGATGATGAAGTGCAGGGCTATGTACCTTACCGGAATCTTGGCAGACATTTCGTCTATCTTTGATTAATACAGCACCTGGAGGTATTTTTACTATGGATTTTGCAAAAAGTGGTGTTTTGAATGAAGAAATGAGAAGAAAAAAGCATAGTTCTTCCTATCATTCTAAAGCTCTAGTTGTTGAAAATAGAGGCAGAAGCCAGAGTAGATGTCCGAAAGGTAGATACAAGAGCCAAAGCAAGTCAAGATCACGGAAGAAGACTACTGAGTGTCCTCACTATGGTAAGATGGGTCATATAAACAAAAATTATTTCCAACTGAAAAATGAGAGGAGGAATGAGAAAAAAAATGGCAATGAAAATAACGAGAAAAGAGACAATGGTAGTGATGATCGGGTGGCAACTATTACTGATGACCTTGTTATTTTTTCCTATGATGATAATGTTAATTTTGCGTGGGATGATTCGAACTGGGTTATTGATAGTGAAGCTTCTCTTCATATTACCTCCAAGAAGGGGTTCTTTACATCCTACAGATCAGGAAATTTTGGCACTTTAAAGATGGGTAACAACAGTTTGGCCACAGTTGTAGGTGTAGGAAATGTACGCTTGGAGACTAGTAATGGAGCAAAATTAATTCTAAAAGATGTTAGACATGTTCTTTACATTCGTCTGAATTTGATTTCAACTAGAAATCTCAATGATGCAGGATTTTGCAGTACTTTTGATAATGGACAGTGGAAACTCACCAGAGGCTCATTAGTTGTGGTTAGAGGTATGAAACAATCTTCTCTGTATTTGTTACAGGCCAAGATTTCCAAAGACATGTGTAATGTTGTGAAAGATGAGAACGCAACAGCATTATGGCACAAGAGGCTTAGTCACATAAGTGAGAAAGGAATTGGCTCATTGGCTAAAAAGAGTTTACTCTCTGGAGTAAAGAGTGCAAGACTTGATAAATGTGCACATTGTTTAGCAGGAAAACTACGAAGAGTTTCTTTCAAGAGTCATCCGCCTTCAAGAAAATCAGAATTGCCAGAACTGTTACATTCAGATATTTGTGGTCCAATAAAACCATTAACACTTGGTGGCGCAACATACTTTGTGACCTTCATTAATGACCATTCAAGAAAATTATGGATTTATTTCTAGAAGACGAAGGATCAAGTGTTAGATGCATTCTAGTAGTTTCAAGTATCAGTTGAAAGACAAACTGGAAAGAAGTTGAAATTGCATTCGTTCAGATAAAAGCGGTGAGTACATCGGACCATTTGATAAATACTGTAGGCAACAGGAGATTCAACATCAGAAGACACCTCCTAAAACACCTCAGTTAAATGGTGTAGTGGAAAGAATGGACAGAACATTAATTGAGAGAGAGTCATATGTTTGATTTCAGATGCAAAATTGTCAAAATCCATTTGGGGCGAGGCTTTGAGTACAGTGGTACATGTTCTCAATATTTCTCCTATTACTGCTTTTGATGGTGATCTTCCAAACAGAGTTTGGTTTAGAAACGAAATTTCATATAATCATCTAAAGGAGTTTGGCTACAAAGATTTTGTTCATGTTCCCAAGGATGAAAGATCCAAGTTAGATGTCAAGACTCGAGAGTGCATCTTTCTTGGTTATGGTTCTAATGAATTTAGCTATAGACTTTATGATCCAATTGCAAAGAAAATTATCAGAAGTCGAGATGTGGTATTCGTTGAGAATGAGACAATTTGGGATATTGAGAAGATAAAGAAGACAGATTCTCGTGAATCTGATATATCAATTGATACTAGCTCAGTCCCACTTTTTGAGTTGGAGGAATAGTTGCATGATCAAGTTAAAGATGGTGTTCAATGTCAGACTCCAAATCAATAAGTTCAGGGTCAGACTCAAAATAATCAGCAAGTTAAAGATCAGGCTTAGGGCGATCAGCAGCAATCAGATGACAATGATGCTCAAGAGATTGCACCATTAGCTCCACTAATCACTGCTTTGAGGAGGTCTACTAGAGGCCGCACCTTATCTACTAGATATTCCTGTAATGAGTTATTCTGTTGACAGATGCAGGTGAACCTGAAACTTTTGAAGAAGCGGTAGAAGACAAGAATAAGAATGTATGGCTTGATGCAATGCATGATGAGATGAAGTCATTGCATGACAATCATACTTTTCAGTTGGTGGCATTACCTAAGAGTAAAAGAGCTTTGAAGAACCGATGGGTGTATAGATTGAAGCAACATGAGACGACTTCGCATCCTCGATATAAAACCAAATTGGTTGTTAAAGGCTTCAATCAGAAAAAGGGAATTAACCATGATGAGATTTTCTCAACAATTGTAAAAATGTCTTCAATTCGAGTTATTTTGAGTTTGGCAGCTAGTCTTGATCGCGAGGTTGAGCAAATGGACGTGAAAATCAATTTTCTTCACGGTGATTTGGAGGAAGATATTTACATGGAGCATCCTGAGGATTTCTAGGTAAAAGGTAAAGAGAATTATGTTTGTAAATTAAACAAATGCTTAAATGGTTCAAAGTAGGCGTCAAGGTAATGGTATAGAAAATTCGAGTCTTTTGCGGAGGAGCAATCCTATAAGAAGACTACTTCTGACCATTGTGTTTTTGTGCAAAAATTCTCTGAATGTGATTTTATTATTTTATTGCTCTATGTGGATGACATGCTCATAATTGGTCAGAATGCTTCTAGGATTAACAAGTTAAAGCAAAATTTGAGGAAGTCTTTTTCAATGAAAGACTTAGGGCCGACTAAGTAGATTCTTGGTATGAGGATCACCCGTGACAGACAGATGAAGAGATTATAGTTGTCTCAAGAGAATTACATAGAGAAAGTGCTTCAAAAGTTCAATAGGGATAAAGCTAAAGTGGTAAGTACACCTCTTGCTACACTTTAAGCTTAGTCATAATCAATGTCCATCTAATGAGAAAGATCTGAAAGAGATGGAAAATGTTCTTTATGCTTCTACAGTAGGTAGTCTGATGTATGCATTGGTTTGTACAAGGTCAGATATAGCTCATGCAATTGGAGTAGTTAGCCATTTTATGTCAAATCCAGGTAGAGGCATTAGAATGCATTGAAGTGGATCATGATATATCTCCGAGGCACTTCTAGTTTGAGACTTTCATTTAGGAGTGAGAAGTCGATTCTTGTCGAATATACTAATTCAAACATAGCAGGGGATATTGACACAAGGAAATCAACTTCAGATTATTTGATTACTTTTTCGGGGGGAACTGTGGCATTGCAGTTAAGGTTGTAGAAATGTGTTGCCTTGTCGACGACAGAGGCAGAATTCATCGCAGTAACTGAAGTATGTAAGGAATTGCTTTGGATGAAAGAGTTCACATAGGAACTTGGTTTCACTTAAGAGAGGTATGTTTTACTTTGTGATAATCAAAGTGCTATACATCTTGTAAAGAATTGCACTTTTCATGCCAAGTGAAAGCATATTGATGTGAGGTATCACTAGATACGATAAACTTTGAAATCCAAAGGGATGGAACTTGAAAAAGTACACACAAAAGAAAATGCTTCAAATATGATGACAAAAGCTCTCACTAGAAAGAAGTATGAGTTTCGTCGGCATCGGATTTCTGATGAATTCTTTTGTGTCGAGATCTCCTTTAATGGGCTGGAGGGGGAGATTTGTTGGGCTTATTTTATAAAGTCCAGCCCATTTATTTCTTAGTTGGCATATGTTATCTCTAGGTTATTAATCATCAACAAAAACATGAGGATGTGTGCAGCAACTGAAACGCAAAATAGAGACACGAGAGAGAGAACAGCATCCACCGAGAAGAAAAAGGACGTAGAAAAGCACAGCAGTTTTTTCTAGGCGTTCAGCTGAGCTCAAATCGACAATCGGAGGTCTTTCCATGGTTCGATTGGGCTGAAATTTTGACAGCAGCTTCAAGACTCGTTGTTCTTGATTCTTTACGTTTGGATCGTGGTTTGAAGGTATTTAATGTAGCTATTCATGGGTATTTCGGGACTGCAATTTTGGGAATGATTTTCATCTGGTTCTCTCATTTAAGGTGATGTTGTTGCTTGATCTCCACTTATAGTTTGGGATTTTATTGTTATTGTATTCAGCGAGGTTGTGTACCTAAAAGATTAATATATAGTGGAGATTCTGTTGGACTCCGTGAGCAGTCTCGTGATTTTTATCCTTCACATTGAAGGAGTTTTCCACGTAAAAATTCTGGTGTCATATTTCCTTTGAGTTTCTATACTTCCATTGGTTGTGCTTGATTCTGTTTCTCATAGGTTTAGTCAAAGAGGAAAAGTTATACGCTGTTTTTTTCAACAATGCGGCTTGCCGAAAATCCGACATGTGTCATTTTTATTATTATTTAAGCTGGCGTAGCACATCAGAGTTGGCACTAAAGTGATTATTTCTAAAAGAAATTGGCACTTAAGTGATTATTTTTTAAAAAAGTTGGCACTAAAGTAATCATTTTATCTCCAACTTGGTACTAAAGTGATCCATTTGAAACGTTTGACACTAAAGTGATCTTCGTACACAACTCTTGACACTAAAATTATTTTCTCGATTATTTTATTATCAGTGTCCAAATTTTCTAGCATGTCCAATGTTACTAATAATCAGCAACATCATCTCACTAGCTTTTTCGAAGAAATAGCCAATAGTGTCTAGAATCCAAACTAATCTAACAGCGCATTTATCACTTGCTTTAGCCCTTTGTTTACTTCTTGAAGGCCCAAATCATTATGTCTAGAAGATGGTGGTTGGAAGTTTGGACTTGCACCAATAGTTTCCTTATCATGATGTTTCTTGCCTTGTTAATAGTCTAAAGCCACATGAGCAAGGGCCTTCTTCATGGAGATATCTGTTGGCATGATCCTTTCCATATATGATGGTTAGTCGATCATGTCGAGGGAAGAGCTTTCCTCTAAAGGAAGAAGCACCTGATTCTCTCTACAAAGAGATTTTATTCGTCGTTGGAAAGAGGAACAAGAAATAAAGAAAACAAATGAGAAGTGACACAAGCCTTGCAATATTTTTGCCAACTATCATCCGAGTGAATATCAACGCTATGCTTTTTGTGATCCCACCCAATACCACTTTGATCTTTTATATGCAAAATTTTTAACTACTTCATCTTTGAGCATATGTGGGACTACCCTTGAAGCAGTCAAAATGATCTAAACTAGCTTGAATTCTGAAAAATGTGCAAGCCTTCAATATATACTTATGGTATTGCCTTTCATACACATCATAGACATAAGCATTTGTAGCTTCTTTTCTTCTAACACCAGTATGTTATTTTCTTTGATATCATCGTGAGCTAGGAAACAAATAGAAACGAGAAAAGAACAAATTAGGAAGTGAGATAATAGCATAACCATTTAAAACCCCACAACACAAGCCTTCCAAAAATTATGGAGCTACTCTTAAAATAATTAAAATAAAGCATGTTCTTCTCACTATAAATCTACAAATTCTAGTCATTAACATCACTTCAGGTTCAGTGAAGCATTTTCAAAATATTAGGTATCTAACATGATTATTTTTGCTTCAACGAAATTGTACCAGCATTAATTTATACCTAAGGCCAGAGTGAATTCTACGTGATCATAGTAAAAAGTACTTTCAATAAAGAGATGATCACTTGATCCAGCGGCAACACCACATAAAAAGCAGACAGGAACAACAGACTCATCATCCTATTTTTTATGGACATCCTATCATACATGAAAAACCAAGAGATAGGGTAATGATCTGGTGTATTCAATGGAAGCCGCCTTTTCATATTGATTCTTAGCACCCTCGTTGCACTACTTACGAAAGAGGGACATGTTGGGCTTTTAAGCCCAGTCCAGCCCATGCATTTGCCCTTTGTTTAATTGCTACCTAGGGCAACAGAAAAGAAAAATAGACACAGAAACATACACACGAGAGAATAAAGAGGGCAGCCACCGAGAGAAAAACGTAGCAAACAGAAAGGGCACAGCAGCAGATTTTCTAAGCGTCTAGCTGAGGTCAAATCGACGATCGGAGGTCTCCCATGGTTCGATTGGGCTGAAATTTTGACACCAACTTCAAGACTCGTTGTTCTTGATTCTGTACGGTTGGATCGTGATTTGAAGGTATTTACTGTAGCTGGTCATGGGTATTTTGGGACTACATATTTTGAGGGTGATTTTCATCCGGTTCTCTCGTTTAATGTGTTGTTGCTGCTTGATCTCCACTTATACCTTGAATTTTATTGTCATTGTATTCAACGAGGTTGTGAACCCACACGATTAATATATAGTAGAGATTCGGGTAGACTCCGTGATCGGTCTCGTGTTTTTTATCCTTCGCATTGAAAGAGTTTTCCACAAAAAATTCTGGTGTTATATTTTCTTTGATTCGCATATTTCCATTGGTTGTACTCGAATTGGTTTCTCACAAGTTTAGTCAAAGAGGGAAAGTTATATCCGCTGTTTGTTTTGCCCAACATAGTGGCATCAGAGCACTGAACGATGGAACCAAAAGTGAACAGAATGGTTTGTTTGAATGGAAAGAATTATCATGTATGGAGAGGAAAAATGGAAGATCTACTATATGTGAAACGGTGGCATTTATCATTGTTTGCTGATACTAAACATGATAATATGAGCGATGCCGATTGGAATCTTGAGCATAAAATTATTTGTGGATTTATTCGACAATTTGTCGATGATAATTTTTTGAATCACATCAGCAAAGAATCTCATGCTAGGACATTGTGGAATAAGCTGGAGTCATTAGATATACGGAAGACTGGCAACAACAAAATATGTTTGATTAAACAATTTATGGAGTTACATTATAGAGATTACCAATCTATATCAGACCACTTGAATAAGTTTCAGTGAGTGATAAATCAACTTTCTGCCATGAATATTAAATTTGATGATGAAGTGCAGGGACTTTGGCTGCTATGTACCTTACTGGATTCTTGGGAGTAATTTCGTATGTCTTTAATTAATGTTGCACCTGATGGTATTGTTATCTTGGATTTTGCAAAAAGTGACGTTCTGAATGAAGAGATGAGAAGAAAAACACATGGTTCTCCCTCTCATTCGGAAGCTCTATTTGTTGAAAACAAGGGCAGAAGTCAGAGTATAGGTCCGAAATGTAGATACAAGAGCCGAAGCAAGTCAAGATCTTGGAAGAAAACTATTAAGTGTCATCACTATGGTAAGATGGGTCATATAAAGAAAAATTATTTCCAGCTGAAAAATGAGATAAGGAATGAGAAGAAAAATGGCAATGAAAATAACGAGAAAAGAAATAATGGTAGTGATGATCGGGTGGCAACTGCTACTGATGAACTTGTTATTGTTTGCTATGATGATAATGTTAATTTTGCATGTGATGATTCAAACTGGGTTATTGATAGTGGAGCTTCTCTTCATATTACCTCCAAAAAAGAGTTATTTACATCCTACAAGTCATGAAATTTTGATACCTTAAGGATGGGTAATGACTTTTTGGCTGCTATTGTAGGCATAGGAGATGTGTGCTTGGAGACTAGTACCGGAGCAAAACTATTTCTGAAAGATGTCAGACATGTTCCTTATATTCATTTGAATCTGATTTCGACTTGAAAACTTGATGATGCAGAATTTTGCAGTACTTTTGACCATGGACAATGGAAACTCACCAGAGGCTCATTAGTTGTAGCTGGAGGTATGAAACAATCTTCCTTATATTTGTTTTAGGCTAAGATTTCCAAAGACATGCGTAATGTTGTGGAAGATGAGAATGCAACTGCATTATGGAACAAGAGACTTAGTCACATAAGTGAGAAAGGAATTGGCTTGTTAGCTAAAAAAGGTTTCCTCTTTGGAGTAAAGAGTGCAAGACTTGAGAAGTGTGCACATTGTTTAGTAGGAAAATAATGAAGAGTTTCTTTCAAGAATCATTCGCCTTCGAGAAAATCAGAGTTGCTAAAACTAGTGCATTCAGATGTTTGCAGTCCAATAAAACCATTAACACTTGGTAGTGCAGCCTACTTTGTAACCTTCATCGATGACCATTCAAGAAAATTATGGGTTTATTTCTTGAAGACGAAGGATCAAGTGTTAGATGCATTCAAGCAGTTTCAAGTTTCAGTTGAAAGACAGACTGGAAAGAAGTTGAAATGCATTCGTTCAAATAACGGTGGTGAGTACATCAAACCATTTGATAAATATTGCAGGCAATAGAGAATTCAACATCAGAAGACACCTTCTAAAACTCCTGAGTTAAATGGCGTAGCAGAAAGAATGAACAGAACATTGATTGAGAAAGTCAGATGTTTGATTTCAGATGCAAAATTGCCAAAACCTTGTTGGGAAGAGGCTTTGAGTACAATGGTACATGTTCTTAATATTTCTTCCATTGTTGCTTTAGATAGTGATGTTCCAAACAGAGTTTGGTTTGGAAAGGAAATTTCATATGATCATCTAAAGGTATTTGGCTGTAAAGTTTTTGTTCATGTTCCAAAGGATGAGAGGTCCAAGTTAGATGTCAAGACAAAAGAGTGCATCTTTCTTGGTTATGGTTCTGATGAATTTGGCTACAGGCTTTATGATCCAGTTGCGAAGAAAATTGTCAGAAGTCGATATGTAGTATTCGTTGAGAATGAGACCATTTGTGATATTGAGTAGATGAAGAAGACAGATTCCGGTGATTCTGATATGTTATTGATACTAGCTCAATCTCACCTTTTGAGTTGCAGGAACAATTACATGATCAAGTTGAAGACGGTGTTCAAGGTCAGACTACAGATCAGTAGATTCAGGGTCAGACTCAGAATGATCAACCGGTTAAAGATCAGGCTCAGGGTGATCAACATCATTCAGATGACATTGATGCTCAAAAGATTGCACCATTAGCTCCACCAACTACTACTTTGAGGAGGTCTACCAGAGACCGCACCTCAACTACTAGATATTCCTCTAATGAGTATATTTTGTTGACAGATGCAGGTGAACCTAAAACTTTTGAAGAAGTAGTAGAAGATAAGAACAAGAAGGAATGGTTTGATGTAATGCATGATGAGATGAAGTCATTACATGACAATCATACTTTTGAGTTTGTGGCGTTACCTAAGGGTAAAAGAGCTTTAAAGAACCGATGGGTTTACAGATTGAAGCAAGATGAGACGATTTCGTATCCTCAATATAAAGCTAGATTGGTTGTTAAAGGCTTCAATTAGAAAAAGGGAATTGACTATAATGAGATCTTCTCACCAGTTGTGAAAATGTCTTCAATTCGAGTTGTTTTGAGTTTAGCAGCTAGCCTTGATCTCGATGTTGAGCAGATGAACGTGAAGACCGTTTTTCTTCATGGTGATTTGGAGGCAGACATATACATGGAGCAGCCTGAGGGTTTCCAGGTAAAAGGTAAAGAGAACCATATTTGCAAACTAAAAAAAAGCTTGTAGGCTTAAAGCAGGAGCCGAGGTAATGGTATAGAAAATTCGAGTCTTTTAGGGGGGAGCAGTCCTATAAGAAGACTACTTCTAATCATTGTGTATTTGTGCAGAAATTCTCTTAAGGCGATTTTATTATCTTATTGCTCTATGTTGATGACATGTTGATTGTTTGTCAGAATGCATACAGGATTGACCGATTAAAACAAGATTTAAACAAGTCTTTTTCGATGAAAGACTTGGGACCAGCTAAGCAGATTCTTGGTACGAGGATCACTTTAAGCTTAGTTATAAACAATGTTCGTCAACTGAGAAAAAGACTTGTGGTTATCTCAAGAGAAGTACATAGAGAAAGTACTTCAAAGGTTCAAAATGAACAAAGCTAAAGTTGTAAGTACACCTCTTGCTACACACTTTAAACTTGGTTATAAACAATGTCCGTCAACTGAGAAAAATCTGAAAGAGATAGAAAAAGTTCCTTATACTTCTACAGTGGGTAGTCTGATGTATGCAATGGTTTGCACAAGACCTGATATAGTTCATGCAGTAGGAGTAGTTAGCCGTTTTATGTCGAATCCAAGTAAAGAGCATTGGAATGCATTGAAATGGATACTGAGATATCTCTGAGACACTTCTAGTTTGAGACTTTCATTTGGGAGTGATAAGCCGATTCTTGTTAGATATACTGATTCTGACATGGCAGGAAATTTTGACACAAGGAAATCTACTTCAAGTTATCTGATTACTTTCTCAAGAGGAGTTATGGCTTGGCAGTCATGGTTGCAAAAATGTGTTGCCTTGTCAACGATAGAGGCAGAGTTCATTGCAGCAACCGAAGCATGCAAGGAATTGCTTTGGATGAAAAAGCTCACACAGGAACTTGGTTTCACTCAAGAAAGGTATGTTTTACTTTGTGATAATCAAAGTGCTATACATTTTGCAAAGAATTTCACTTTTCATACCAGGTCAAAGCATATTGATGTGAGGTATCACTGGATAGGAGAAACTTTGAAATCGAAAGGGTTATAACTTAAGAAAGTACACACAAAAGATAATGCTTCAGATATGATGACGAAGACTCTCACTAGAGAAAAGTATGAGTTTTATCGGCGTCAAGCCGGCATGGATTTCTGATGAATTCTTTTGTGACGGGATCTTCCTTAATGGGCTGAAGGGGGAGATTTGTTGGGCTTTTAAGCCCAGTCCAGCCATGCATTTGCCCTTTGTTTAATTGCTACCTAGGGCAGCAGAAAAAAAAAAATAGATAGAGAAACATACACACGAGAGAATAAAGAGGGCAGCCACCGAGAGAAAAACGTAGCAAACAGAAAGGGCGCAGCATCAGATTTTCTGGGCATCCAGCTGAGATCAAATCGACGTTCGGAGGTCTTCATGTGGGCTGAAATTTTGCCAGAAGCTTCAAGACTCGTTGTTCTTGATTCTGTGCAGTTGGATTGAGATTTGAAGATATTTACTGTAGCTGTTCGTGGGTGTTTCGAGACTGCATATTTTGGGGATGATTTTCATTCGGTTCTCTCGTTTAATTTGTTGTTGCTGCTTGATCTCCACTTATAGCTTGGATTTTATCGTCGTTATATTCAGCGAGGTTGTATACCCAAACGATTAATTTATAGTGGAGATTCGGGTAAACTCCGTGATCGGTCTCGTGGTTTTTATCATTCGCATTGAAGGAGTTTTCCACGTAAAATTCTGGTGTTATATTTTATTTGATTCGTATATTTCCATTGATTATGCTCGAATTGGTTTCTCACAGATTTAGTCAAAGAGGGAAAGTTATATCCGCGGTTTGTTTTGCCCAACAGGACAAAGGAAAAACAACAGTAAAACGTGCGTGTTGGTGACAGGTTCGTCGCTACCTATGACAGAGTGATGCCGAAGCTGGTTGCCTCCCCGCCGGATCCGACTGTAACCGAACAAGAGAGCTATGGAGAAGGAGAATGTATGGCTTTTTTAGAAAGGAGCTTTTAGATCAGGAATCCCACACTCCACACCAGATCTTTTAACCCGGATTACATCCTTATTTCTGCAGGTCTTTTTTTTTTCGGATATTTCTGCTGGTCTTGTACAGCAACCAAACACCACAAAAGGCAACATTTATCGTATCCTGACTTTTATCTTAGTCCTCACACATAAGCTGGGAAGTAATTTGCTATGGAGACACCGGCATTATTATTTGTCATTTCACCCATTTTTGACCCAAAATGTATCTCAGGATAAAAATCAAAGTCTAGGTTCACCCGATTGAGATTTCCAAAATTCACTTCAGAGAATGATCCAATCGTTAGAACCAGAGCACTAGTTTACAGTTGATAGTTTGATTTGTCAAGGTCTGCGTGATCATCGTACTTTTCCCGTTTTGAATGGAATCACTCGATGCAAAGATGGCTGTTTTAGAGGAGATGTAGGATGGCTTAATGTAGTGTTGTCCTGCCTGTCATGTCGGCCTGTCACATGCCAAAGCAATGTACTGGACTTGTAAGATTGATTGATGTGATCTCAACTGGTTGAGCATATTGCATACCCTCCTCTTCTTATCCTTCTCCTCGTTGATGGCATTGCAATGAGAATGCTGTGTTAATCCTAGCAAATAGAATGCTAAATCTCATTTTGAGTAATTAGATATATCACCACTTTTAAGGTTTCACGGGCAATGTTGTGTTCCTCTTCCTGTATTCTTTAGATCTGGAGGAAGCCTGTAGAAGATCAAAAGAGCACAAAATACAGAAGTTTGGAAGGCGCCAAAGGCAATTCAGCAAGTTTGGTGTGAAATCTGCGGGATATAGTCAAAGATAACAACTTTCATATTCATTTTGCTGTTAGATGTTTTGCATATCCTATAATAATCATGGGCTGGACAGGATCAGAGAGCGAAACCAAATTCATATACGACAACTTGAGAAACAAGAAAGATACATGACTGTAAGAACTCTTCAGGGCGTTATGTGTACTAAACATAATGAGCTAAACCAGCACACGTAAAAGCTTGTACCTTCATTGGTCATGGCCAACATAGGGCGAGACAAGAGTTTCCACATAGGTTGTGGACTCAACATTATCATCCTCTTCAATGGGGTAATTCTTGTAAGTACCATCCTCTGGATTGAACAAAATGATCTCCGACACATCAATCTGGAAAACAATTTTTCCGCTCCGAGTGTAGGCTATCGGGATAATGTAAAGTTGATGGCCAGGTAAACCGTTGGTCGGGATACTGAACAATCTTGTCCAGGATTCCCCTTTCCCATATTTGTTCATGATCCAAGCTTCAAAATTTATTCTAAATGTGACATCATAAATGAGTAGGCATCCCCCATAAATCCCCAGACCCTCGAAAACTAGACCTTCAACTCTGGGGATTGGAATTGCCTCTTCAAATGTTTCTGTGGCCAAACCAAATGGAATGATCACTTGCTCTATCCTATTTCCGCTTCCATGATTCACGATCCAATGAACAGCCCCATTCAGATAAATTCCGACTCCACCCACCTTGGGAACATCTTCGCTATGAACCCGTCTCCTGGAACCAAATCGAAGCGAGAATATCTCTGATACGCATTCCTTGGAGCCGTCATTTGCTTTAAAGAAAGCTCCATGTACTACTTTGTAGTCATCATTTGAGGAGTCATAACCGAATCCATGGAAGAATTGATGTTCTGCAACTAAATGAGAAGTTGGCAACTTCCTGGACATCTTGGTGGTTGGGTTATACACGAGAAAACCATCGTGGACAGCCAAAGCCACCAAGCCATGGCACGATCCCGCGAGCCCCCAGGGGTCATCCTCTCCCAAGTCATGAGAGACTACCACCACACGATCATTGACCTCGTCGTTTTCAAGAGCTTCATAGTCTATGGTTTGGAGCGGGTTGCTTTTGATGACTTTCTGGCTAGGGGCTACGTTCTCCGAGATGAGCCTTTCCAGGTGCAATTTCGCAAAGTGCTGGTCGGAAATTAGTGACCGCCATCGCTTGCTTACGCACTTGAATCGCATCAAGGACTTGACCGGTAACCTCGACAGTATGTCAATTACAATATCCTCCGTAACGTTTTCAGCCGCGGTGGAGCTTCGACTTGTTTCGGCAAAGTGTTTCGTCATCGAGCTAATTCAAGCAAGAGATCTGTTTCTTTGCTGTTTAATCGATCTTTTGCTGAGCATGCTTAAATAAGGAACTCTTCTGGTCAGAACCCCGGAGTTACTGATGATTAAAAAGAATGGTTTAGGACTTGATCAACAAGCGTGCTCACTAAGCATTGTAGCTTAACGAGTCCTAATTGACCTGGTCTCAGTTTTCAACCGCCAATCAAGACCGTAGTTGGTAGTTAATTATTGCGATAAGGTTTTCCAAAAGTCATTCTCTTTTGACTACTCTTCTTTGTTTGTTTTAGCCATTATAACGTAAAAAATGGCATGAGTAATTCATGAAGTCATCATCTTCAAGGATGACTTGCAGGCCATTAGCATAAGTTACAGAAAACCTAAACTCTTTTAAATGAGAACCGACTGGACCCAGTTTCTGAATTTGGGATGGAGGTTGCCTTCGTTTTCAAGAGCGTCCGACCAAACTGGCTTTGATAAGTTAAGCCCGTGTCGGCGTTTGCAACCAGAGCTTAACCAAGAAGCAAATGGTCTCTCGAATTGACAGAAGAAAGACGAGCCTAGACAAGCGCATGAACCTAAATGAAACGGAAAAACATGCACGACCGCAAGAGCTGAGGCCGCTGAAAGATTAAATACAACGAGGTCCGCTCAGCTTGTCCGCAGCAGATGAAAGAACCAAGCTTTATGCCTGATCTGCTTACGGGCTGGTGCTTGTGCTGGTGTTGGATACGGCTGTGTCAGAGTATGAAGAATGCAGAGAAACGAAAGTCGACGTTATTTTGACAGTGCTTTCGACATATGTTTTTACAGACTGGATAGACAGACCGTACATCATCCTATCGGAGATTTTACGGCGAACGTCTTTATTCTTCTATCGCCTTTTTCACATAAACCTGACCTCTTTATCAAATTCACTGTGGTTATCTCTATGGAGCCACCAGCTTGAAAGATTGGCTAGCAATTCACCACAGAAACAATCGTTGTTTCAGGATAGCGAACAGGTTCAACTTCAATCGAACCAGACGTTGGTGAGCAACAGAGTAGCTGTTTACAGGTAATAGTTCAAGTGATCAAATGTGTTTTGAATCAGATTGTGTACGAAGGTGTGTGTGCTTATGTTCTGATCAAAGTGGCTAGACGCAACCATGGTTTGAACTTTGAACAGTTACACGGAGAACAACAGCATTAATTATAAGATCTACCACTTGATTTTAACAGCAAGAACTCTCGAAACAGCACAATAATGATGCAGAACTCTGTCCTCGCTAGTTCAACGGTGCCCATTTTTTTAACCCCCAAAGCCTGTCATTGCATCCTTCATCGCTCCCAGTCGAGATAGGGCGAAGTGAGAGTTTCTAGACAGATGGCCGACTCCATCCCATCGCCGTCCTCCTCAATGGGGTAAATCTCAAAAGTCCCATCGTCTGGGTTCAACAGAGTCATCTCCCAAATGTCGATCTGGAAGATCTTCCCCTTCCCATTGCAGGATAGTAGGACAATGTAGTATTGACTAGTGGGCAAGCCCTCTCGGTCAAGATGCTGAACCACTTCATCCAGGACTCTGGGTTCCCGTACTCCCCCATGATCCACGCCATGCAGTGAGGCAGCCAAGTTCCGTAGTACATAAACAGGCATCCCCAACCCCCCCCCCCCCCCCCCCCCCCCCCCCCCCCCCGGGGGTAAACTCTGATGCCCTCAAAGTTCACGCTCTCTTCGACTCTACGGATCGGGAAGCTCCTCCCAGAACTCTTCTATAGTACATGGTCGAGATTCGATTTGTTTTCGGCAAATTGTCTCTTCACTGAGGAGATAAGTTTCTGTAAGATGTGCTCCTATCGTTGCTCCAAAGTATTTCCTTCAAGTCACGCTTCAAACGGTAACCAAAAAAAAACAAAAGGACAGGGATCAAGAGGACACATCTGTAGCGGAACAAGACAGAACATTGACCAGGTCCCGTCCCGTCCCGCCTAACATTGGACTCTGCTTTAGTTTATTCAAGAAGCATCCTAAAACGATATATATTTGGTGTTTCTTTCTATGTTCTTTCTTTCATCCTATTTTTTTTATTTAAAAAAAAAAATCTTCACTGTTTGATAAAGCCGTCACTAAATCAACTTTACGGATGATTTGGAATGAATTAATATTTAATATACACAAAAAGACTAGTGGAATGAAAGCAACATATAGTGACGGTTTTGTCAAAGATTGTCGCGAAAGCCATGCAACTGTATTGCTACTATGGAAAAGCAAGTTGATCGGGAAAAGCAAGCTGATCACTTAGAAGTAAAATGTTGATCAGCCTATAGTGAATAAGAACGACTGTTTTGAAAATCTCACAATCTCCAGACTATGATTCTTTCAGTTTGGAGGCAGAACCACATTCGAGTTTGGGGATGGAAAGCTTTCAATTTGAAGAGCTATCCAACCAAACTGCGTGTGCTTCCTATTGTGTCAACACACAACTACAGCTACTATGGGGTACTTCTGCCATGATTCATATACGAATGCAATCTGGAAATAAAAAGATTGACAATAGTACTTCAAACCAGTTTTGGTCCACCAAGGAAATGCTGTTCTTTTTTCCAATGCAACATAAGCATATGCCATGTGGAGACTTTTACCAAAAACAAGAATAGCACATGCAGATACAGAAAGCCGCATCTAGAAATTGGAAATTGACCAACCAAATAATACTAATAAACAAATCTGAAATGCAGATTTCATAAGAAGCTTCATGCTGATGAGTTTAATGGCTCTCTCCAGCATATGATATCGTCAGTAAGAAGCTTCAAATCCAGCATTAAAAGTCAGATCAACAGGACTAAGATGTTTCCAGAAAAGCCATGACAAACGATCACAGAAACCCACATGAAACAGAGTAAGAAGTCCTGGAAACAAAAGGCCAGGAACACGCAAGAGACTGATTCAATGAGTCCATTTGCTCCAACATAGTCGGCCATGGCAGATAAAGAGCCACCTCAACATTTCAAAAGATCACAAGAAACTAACGAAGTGAGGACGTCAACTCAACTCACACGCAACAGCATCAAGCACATAGACAATAGAACCAAGCTGCACTTACCCCATTAATTTGGTGACCACATAACCAGCATAGCTCACTTCTTTTCTGAATATGTGGGCTTGATGAATTATATATTGAACCTGCAAAAAAGGGCTATTCCTGCGCACAGGTTGCACATCCCTCCCGTGGACAGGCATGAGCCTGAAAATATGGGCATACATGACTCCATCTGCCCACAAATGCACGCAACTGCTGAGCATGTAAATGCACAAACATAGATAAACTAGAACAACATGTGCTGCGCATGCACAGAGACAATAAGTCAAAAACATGAGCCCTGTGCTGGATTGTGCAAGCGTGCAGTGAGGCTCAACAAGTCCGCAAATGCCTGTAAGTGGACCAACCTCCCAAGTTGCACCCCAAAGAGGACGCAACACAAGCATATTCTTTTCAGATTATTCAGAGTTTCTGTTTAAGTTTAGCTGAAGATACCAAAAGGTTTTTCACAAAAGGGAAAAAAGAAAATGTCTTCTAGGTCAAAGTAGATTTATGCTTCGTGTAAAAGTAGAGCATAAGCACTTGTTGATTGCAGTACAACCCAATCTCATCAACTAACTGCATCCACAAGCACCTGTGGGATTTAGAGAAAGTTGTCAAATTAGGGTTGAGTTCATGAATTGAAAAGTTCATTTTGTCCATCATTAGCTGAGTGAATTGTTTTTAGACCAAAAAAAAAAAGAATTGTGAAACGTTGGATTCAGTAGTCAGTGAAGACAATATAAGCGTAACCCACCGAATCAAGTGTTAATTGCAGGAAATTTTCATATGTCCTTTCTAATATACATGGGTAATGATATCTAACATGGCTATCATCTTGATCGTAGAACTTGTAAAGGTGAAGAAGCACAAGACACCATTGCCTCCCTCATTTTGTGAACTCACTCAGCAGAGGAATGCATTCAACTCATTCAATACCAAATTCATTTTAGAATGATTTTAAGGACAAGGTTTCACACACTTCCACAGGTATCCACATGCAGGTTTGCCACTTGAAGACAAGTTCTATAAGCATGTGATCAGATATACAATAAGCAAGTGATCACATATCCACGTTAAAATGCATATAGATGTGCACACATCAAAAAAGTGTGTTTTCACATGCATTTGCAGGAGGAAGAGTTAGCAGCTTGACCAACATCAACATCAACAACACCTTTATCCCAAACTAGCTGGGGTCGGCGGTCGATAAACCCCAAAAAATCATAAAAATAAAAGCAGAATCAAGTGAGGGAAAAGAGATAAATGTGTAAAAATAAATATCTAAATATCTATCTATACACTACCCCTCCACAACACTAATAGTCTTCCTCCACTCCGTCCTAAGACAAACCGTGCGTCAATCTATTTCCCACTCCATTAAATCTTGTTTTACCGCTTTCCCCCAAGTAAGTTTCGGCCGACCTCTTACTTTTTTCGTGTTATGCTCTCAATAGCAAACTTCTGTTCGTACCGGTGCATCTAAGGGCCTTCGGAGGATATGCCCAAACCATCTCAATTTATGCTCTCTCATCTTTTCCGCCACCATTTCTACACGAAATTTTCGTCGAATCTCTTCATTCCTTATCTTATTCATCCTTGTATAACCACACATCCACCTTAACACCCTCATTTCCACTACTCCCATTTTATGCTCATGTTTCCTTTGTGCTAGCCAACATTCAACTTCGTATAACATGGCAGATCTGACTGCAGTTTTATAAAATTTTCCTTTTAACCTAAGAGGAATTTTGCGATAACACAAAAATCCCGATGCACTACGCCATTTCATCCAACTTGTTCTGATTCTATAGCTTACATCCTCATCAATATCTCCCTCCTTTTGCAATATTAATCCCGAATATCTAAATGTATATTTATTGAGTACCTCCTGTCCGAGCATATTTACGGCTTCTTGATCCCCTCTTCCTGCCGTGTCAAACCCACACTTCAAGTATTCCGTCTTACTTCGACTTGGCGTAAATCCTTTAGACTTTAACGTGCTTCTCCATACTTCTAACTTAGCGTTAACCCCAACCTTGATCTCATCAATAAGCACAATATCGTCTGCAAATAGCATACACCACGGAACCTCATCTTGAATATTTTTTGTTAGCTCATCCATAATCAGGGCAAAAAGGTAAAAGCTCAAAGCAGAACCTTGGTGTAAGTCTACAATGATTGAAAAATAACTTGATGTGCCATTACAAGCCTTCACATATATAGTAGCACTGTCATACATATCCTTAATTGCCTCGACATACTTTGAAGGTACTTTTTTTTTCTTCACACATGTAGTTAGCAGCTTGACCAAAATAAAAAAATCTAAGCCAAACTTTCGCTAGCTAATACATCTTCAATGCGTTAGATGAGCACCAAACAAAAATGCTCTTAAAGTGATCTTGAAGATTGGTTGAACATGTCAATTGATGTTATCAGTTCAATCATTTGGGAGATAGCAAAGCTAAAAGAATGCATTTTACCCAGTCTATCTGAGATTATTGTTAACAGCATTTAAGGCAGCAACCAGGCCCGTGTTCAAAAGAAAAAAAACCAAAATCATTTCATCTCTAGCTACCAATGACGGCATAGCTACTTAAACTGTGATTTCATGTCATATGCCCATCATTTCAACAACTAGCATACTTGCATATTGAGGAAAAATGAAGACTAATACAGAACAGGTCACAACAAAATATCCTGAGTGAAGATTGGTCCATGCTCTAAAGACATATATTGAAATTAAACCAAATTTATTACCTTTTCTCAACTTATAACAAGAAACAGGACAACAAAGCAGTTATACAGCATAATTCCACATAAATGCAGAGTCAACCTTCCCCGACCTTTCATGATAATGAATATTTCCACAGACAAGCATGGGATAACTAGGCGAGATTTACAATCACCCATCAACAATGAATTCGTCATCTGGATTATCTCCATCAACTCTTGTGTCACCATGAAGCATACTATTCACACGGTGCATGTTCTGCATCACCGGTGAAAGATAATGGTTGCCAACATTTGCATGGTTGGATAGCTCAGCCGGATGGCCAGTCCACTGAGAAATAATCCCAAGCAACTGACTGGTAAGATTCTGTTGCTCGTGAAGAATACGTGTCTGGATCTGTTCCATCTCTAACCTATGCTGACTAAGCCGTTCATCAATCCTCTTCCTCCATTCTAACCTTCTCATGTTAAGCCTCTCCTCCCATTCCCTCTCCTCAATTAATTGCTCCTCTCTTCTTCTTTTTTCCCTCTCTTCACTATCCTTCAAAAGACTATCCCATTGTTGAATCATCTGCCTCCTCGACTCCTCCCTCATACTCTCCGTCTCTTCCTTTTCCCTTTCTCTCTCTTCAAGTTTTCTCTGCCGCTCTCGTCCTGACTCCATCGAAAGATTCTCCCTTCTTAGCCTTTCTCGTTCTCTTTCCCTGTCACGCTGCTCAAATTGAGACTCAATCTCCCTTAATTGAATCAAGTGTTTAGAGATAAAGGCCCATGACTTTTTCTCCAATCCCCTCGGCGGCTTCATTTTCCTTCTCAACATAGAACCATTTGGATCCACTGTCTCAGCGACAAAGCCACCATCTCCCTCCTCTCTAATGGCATCCCTCCCACTATAGTTCCTTTCCACTTCTTCATCATCATAATCAAAACCCATAAATAATGGGCCACCATCACCCCGATCAAGCCCTGTCCCGACATCACCGCTACCCAAATGGCTTGTTTGACCAAATCCCACCGTCTCCATTGCCTGTTGATTACCAACAAACACCTCATCATGGTCAGCCTCATCCAGAACCACCATCGAATGATTGACCCCATCGCCAGTGCACATGATGGGCACATCCCCAAACACCTCCTTGTACCTCAAAAAGTTCGACCAATGGGTAAGCCCCTCCATCCAATCGAACTCCTCGACTGCACCCTCGCCGCCTAGACTCTTGAGCGATTCGAGCGGCCTCCTGATCTTCTGCTTAACAAGCAAATACTGGTGGCGCATATTCTGCACCTTGGTCGACACATCCTTCCATGTCCAATGCCATGGATAAGCGATGGGGTCGCAGGAGTGGTGCGCGGAATTCACATGGCAAGCGATGGGTTTGAACTTCTTTTCACGGGTTCGCATTTTCGCAAGCGTCCCGCACGAAAACAGCTCATCGTATTTGTCGATCAGTGTCCTCTCTTCAGCCTCGGTCCACTTCTTCCTTCTAGGAGGCACCATCGCGTACCCAGCAACAGATATCTCTCACGACGAATCAAACCCAGAACTGATTTCACACGAAGACTGCGAGGCGTCCATGGATTGCAACTTAGGAGAACCAGACCAATCAAGAACGACTAAACCCGCAACCACAGAAAGGAGAATTTCATACCCGGTTTATCTTGGACTGCAATCGCGAGGCTCAATCCGAGTATTTGGGTGGTTTAAGCTGCGCCGGAGAGAGGATTTCTCCATAGATTGTGATCACAGGGGGGGAAGAGAGAGAGAGAGCGCTGCTCCGACCAGTCCACGATACTGGAGCTCTGGAGGAGGTCTCAAGTGGCTCGCGCTGTACTAATTTAATTTTCTACCGATGTAATAACGCTGAAAACTATCGAAAAAATAAATGAATAAATAAAGAATTCTATAAATTTCAGAAAAAATTCTAAATAAGTGTTTGGAATCTTCGTTTTATTGAATAAGGCCCCGTGGGTCTTATTTTAAGTAAAAAAAGAAAGTATTTTCATTATTTCAAAAAAAAACAATCGAAATACATTTTCGTCCCTTTACTTTTTTTCATTTTATATTTTTTTTAAATTTTTTTTTTCTTTTTTCTCTTCCCTCCTTGTCGTCGTGGCGGACAAGCCAGGCATTAGTGGCCGTGGCCAGACGTATTAGCATCGAAGCAAGTCTGCTATCTCCACCGCACTGATACCGAATCTAAAATCGCCCCTCCAACTCCATATTCTAGAACAGAAACATAAGGCGTCTAAGGAGCCGACTTTTCAGATATTTAAAACACGAGAAACGAATAAAAAATTCACACCTCGTAACGATTGGTATCACAAAAGCAACCCAGTGAAAATTCAACACTTCCACGGGGAGAGAGAGGTGTTTGGTTTCAAGTGGGATTCATGAGGGAGAAAATAACGAGTGGTCGAAAATTTGGCAAGATGAACGTTTTGTAGATTACCTTGCTCAGGCGACAACTACCCTCGCTCGCCACCAGCAAGGGTTGCCCTCACTAGAGCAGGCGAGAGCCGCCCTCGATCGCTTAGGCAAGGACTACCCTTGCCCGAAGCCGATTGAGGCGATGGCTAGGGAGTAGAAAAAAGAAAAAAAAGGAAAAGGAAAAAAAAATTGCAAAAAGTAAAAAGACGAAAATGTATTTCAGTTAAGCCTTTCTTTAATGCGATTTGAGCAATGCGGACCCTTATTTAAAAAAATTCGGACACGTCGAACCCTTATTTGAAATTTCCCGAAATTTTATGATTCATGAAAAATTGATTATAAAATTCCTAAAAATTATCTTTAGGAGATTTTCCCATACGGTCTTTATAAAGATTAATAATTGCTTTAAATCCCTATCGCGACCTAAAAAATTAAGCTAATGGATTATTATGTCAATCAAATTAACTAACCTAACTCAGTCCCTCCCTAGTCTTACCAAATTGCAACTCGATTTTTTTATTAAAAATTGTTCAATTGAAGCCGCCATTAATCATTTACAGGAGGTTGATTAGAAACTTATATAAAACAGCGGGAGAACTATTTTATATCTACGAACCAGAGAAAATGAGTTCAGAGACTTGGTTACATTAATTTAAAAAAAATTAATGCCCTTTCGGTACCTAATTTTTATGAAAAATCCTTGATTTGATGATTTGAATTTTTTTTGTATTTTCTCATATTAAATGCAATGCTAATGCAATCTATCTATATGGCATACGAGATGATATGACATTGTAACATTGCATGACGTGGCAAGATGACGTGGCAAAATGCATGACGTGGCAAGACAACGTGGCAAAATGCAAACTAAAAGATATGCAATGCGAATGATATTTTTTTTTCGTATTTTCTATGCATTTTCGGTAAAATGAAGTGAAAAAGTTATCCTAAGGTCAAAACTTAAGAAAAGCATGAATTTTTTTGAGATTTTTTAGGAATTCATCCAAGAGTGAAAATAATGAAAATTTGAACAATAAAAAACAAAGCAATGACGACAAAAATAAAATGCAAAGATAAAGTCCATTGAGCTTTGAATTCGAAATCCAAGAGGAGTGGCAAAAAATATGAGATTGGGGAACCACCTTTCCTCATCCAAAATTTGATCCGATTTTAATTTGAGAAATATTATCTTTAAGGATTGGAAAATTTAGCTCCGATAATCACCAAAAAAAGGTTTAGACTCTACCCAATTGAACCAAGCTTAATCTTTAAGAGTCAAATATCATCGGGAAAATCATAAGAGGATATAGGTCAGATAAAGCAATCCACTCAACTTGCTTACTAAAGATAATGATCAAGACCAGAAACCTATCAAAAAAGAAAGCCAATCATCATCCAATTAAAAGATGTTCGCTTTATTAGATATAGTTTGGTTTAATCAGTTATTATCCATGACATGAGATTAGATTAACGTGATCATCCAAACAAGATAAAGATCAGGGCAATAATCATTCACCATCACATTGGATTGGGATGAGTCGGCTTCATATGTGCCGAAAATTCCATGCTCTTTTATTAATTCGCAAAAGATCACCATTGTTAAACCAATTCATGAACTAACTTAGAAGAAATCTTCATGAACTAACTTAGAACAAATCATTTTTTTTTATAATCAAGATGTCCAGGCCAAAAGTCTAGCACAGCAACCCACCGCCATGACAGAAGAAATCAGACTTCCATTCAGTTTTTGGTCCATCATAAAACTTAATGGAGAAAAATTAAACTTCTCCACCTCTGGTCGTAAAACGAAGTTCGCATATGACGGCGCCAGAACATTCAGCAAATTATCAACAAATTATGACCAAAAGTTCAAGAGACGTTACCTTGTTTCAACCAATTTTCCAGCAAGAGCACACCTTGGTGTTTGCACCCAACACAACCTTTTTCTTTCTCCAGATTTGAGCACGCCTAAACTGAGTAAGCTAACACGAGAATGCATCTTTGTCAAGTGCGGAAAATTGGTCAAAGTAAGGTCACATTATCGCATGAACAAAGTTGATTTTGTGTTGAACCAAATTCGACAGCAGCTAGGGACGATCTGGTTCTCGGTGTCTTGAACTAACGACGGATGTCGGACTACTAAGGGGCGAAGCACCAAACTGCGACGGTTGAGCAGTGGCGGACTAGAGAATCAAAGTCACCGTAGGGATGTTGGGATGTGGGTGACAGCAGCGGCACAAGGGCAGCTTGTGTGTGAGAGAGCTTCCGTAAGGGGATTGTCTCGACCACGAAGAAGACAATCGAACCCTCAAACTCGTCCAGCAACTCTCCAATTTCTGCCGTAAATCAATAATGGCCGACCCCTGTAACGTGAATGAGGCTTTGTACTTATAGAGCTTCCCTTGGCAATCCTAGTAGGAGCAAGAATCACTAAAGACCGTCAAGTTTGCTACCCTAGTCAAAGTGGGATCTAATATGAGCCGTTAGATTTCAAGATTCCTAATCCAATAGAATTCTCTGCTATTTTCAGCCTAATAAGGATAGAATTTTAGTTTCTTAAAACTCTAATCCCTAGTTAAGATAATACTCTTCTAACGAATTTGGAATTTTGATCTCTGAAGAGTCATAATCAATTAAAACGCTAACAATTTTCGTCCAACTGGGGGTCCCCATGGGTTGGACGTAATTCCTAGGCTCTTGTGAGCTCATTTTGTGATTTCGGATTTTAATGGACCATGACTAATCAAATGAGTAATTAATTAAGGGATTTTTACGATTGTAAGAGTTCAAATGGGCTGAATTTGAATATGAATATAGGATCAAACCCGTAATGAAATTTGGCACACCCACTCGTGCATGATCAAAAATTCCTAACTAAGTCTAGCACAGTCGCCTGTCGAAAAGTATGCTCAATTATCTTAAATGCAAATGACTGACATAAATAAATATGCAATGCGTAAGAATTTATTTTTGCGAGAATTATGATTAACTCTCGTTTTATGAATGGATTTTCTAAAATCAAATTTAGATGTCAACAATCCCTTGCCTTAATTTATTCTAATTTTATTTTCATGATATATGTAGCTCTACAAATTGGCAATAATAAGTTGGTAAATTTTAAAAAATTGGCGAAAATTGTGAGTCATATAGCCCGAAATATGATTATCAATCAAATTGTTAGAGGTCCTAAATATCTCTAGAAAATAATAACAATAATAATAATGATCTCTAAATAGTTTCCAATACAATTAGTGTTCCGTCACTGCATTCAATTTAATTTGGGATGCTATCTGGTGTAAAATTATATTAAGTACACCAATACAAGTATTGCAAATTGTGATTATTATTTTTTATGATGTAGTTAAGTGTCGACTATCCGTAAGATGCATTTACTTTTGTACTCATATTAATTATAGGGCTGACAATGGAAATATGACAATTAATTTATTAAGATAGACATTTGCTTAACCGGCCACTTTAACTGGATATCTTTTACGGCTATTTTCGGTGAGAGGTGACCTTAGCATTTTAAAGTCAACGAAAAGGTTTACTATAGTACTTCTAAAAAAATTTGAATGACCAATCGATATGTATATGAAATACACATTCATTTATTTTAATCTTTGATAATATAATATCAACATTAATATCACACTCAAATTAGTTGAGGCCGGCGGTTGATGAACACAAAAGTAAATAAAATAGAATCAAGACAGATTGAGGAAAAAGAAATAATTATAGAAATAAAATATATAAAAATATCAATATAAAAATATATAGTAGAAAAAGGATTAAAAAAGGCAATCAGAAACATAAAAATGTTGCTCTTCCATAATGTTAATAGAGGCAACATTTCTATGTTGCTGACCGTCCTTTTTACCAATTTATCTTTAATAATACATTAAAAAAATTATGGATGGTACACGGGATATACACTCTCATATTAGTACGTAAAGAAATGAACTTTTTGGTTAATACCACAAAAAATCCAAACAGGTACATCGGTTATAAATTTACCCTAAATTATTTTTTGCCCCCAAAAAAAGCCCGAGATTGATACATATATGAAAATTTTACTTTTAATCTTTTTTTTTATGACTGAGGTGTCCGAATCAGCTCGTGCGCACCTTAACTATTCCTCGGGGGGCTAGCACGGCAACCACTAGCCGCGACCTCCACTTAAGTCACAGAACGCGAGTTGGGAGTCTATTTTTTATCATAGTAAACCTTAAATTAGTACACTTGTAATAAATTTATTCGAACTACCTAAATTGGTACATATGTAATAAATTTACCCCAACTTGCTTTTTTAACATAAAAAATATTTAAATGGTGCATTCATGACAAGTTTAGCTCCATTAGTTTCAGCTGAATTGAGTTAATACTACGAAAAATTTGAAACCGATACATCTGTGAAAAACAGAGAATAAAAACTCCAAACTGGTACACCCGTCAACTGCCTCATGTCATCCTAACGCAGAAATTTGATGGTAAAATTTAAAGAAAACTAACAGAGGATAAATTTATCACAAATGTATTGATTTGAGATTTTTTGGAGTAAAAAAAATAATTTAAAGTAAATTTATCATATACACATCGGTTTGGATTTTTTTTGTGATAGTAACCTTAAAATTTTAGGTGGCGCTATTTCCATAACTTCAATTAGCAAAGTCACTACCTTTTGATTGAACCAACTAAAAATAACTGTCAAATTTAACTCTTTTAATTTCAGCTATGGTTTTAGGTAAAAATTAACTAAATTGGTAACGCCACGGTCTGCGACCGACCGAAGTCTAAGTCGTCATGAATGGCCAATGGCCATATCTCTTTTAACCTCTAGAACATCTCCACGTGCACTACTAGGAGAAGATCATTTTCTTCTTTCGAGCATATTCCCATTTGATCTCTCGGTCCACCCTGCCCAGAGGTTGACCTGCATGTCGTTTTACGAGAAATTGCGATGGTGATGCTCTACACGAATGGTTCGACTTCAAAGTGATTGAGCAAGAAAAATGACTAGGATAACAAATTGAAAATCGACCCCACTGCGCTGCGGGGAATTTTCCAAAATATTTTTTTAAAAAAAATATTTACCAAATTGGGTGCCGATCGGCAATTGGGCCGCCGATCGACACTCAATTTGCGAATTGGGCCCCGCTCAGCGGCCCAATTGCCCAGTAGGACCTCCCAATCGGCAATTGGGTTGCCGATTGGGGCCCAAATGAGGATTTGGGCCCCGCTTCGCGGCCCAATTGCTGAGCGGGACCCTGGCCAACCCCATTTGGCGGCCCATTCGCCGATTGGGCCGCCGAGTAGGGCCCAAACCTAATTTTTTAAATAATTATTATTTAATTTATATTTTATTTTTTTAAAAAAAGCATCAATTAAATAAAAAATTATATTAGAGTTGTGTAAACTTTGAGAAAAAAAAAGACAAACACTACATAATTCATATTCTACCATTAAAATTAAATGTTATTTTTATTTTTTATAAAAGTTTTAATTAAATAATAAATTATATTGAAATTGCGTAAATTTTGAGGAAAAAAGACAAGCAGTACATAATTCATATTCCACCTTTAAAATTTACTTCTAACTTATATTTTTTTTATAAAAATTTCAATTAAATAATAAATTATATTGGATTATTATAAAAGTAATTGGTAACTAATAAATTTTAATGGTGGAATATGAATTATTTAGTGCTTATTTTTTTCCTCATAGTTTACGTAATTTCAGTATAATTTATTATTTAATACTTACTTTTATATAAAAATATAAATTAAAAGTAAATTTTAATGGTGGAATATGAATTATACATTGCTTGTTTTTTTTTCCTCATAGTTTACATAATTCCAATAGTATTTATTATTTAATTGAAACTTTTATAAAAAAAATATAAATTAGAAGTAAATTTTAATTGTGGAATATGAATTATGTAGTGCTTGTCTTTTTTTCTTCAAAGTTTACGTAATTTCAATATAATTTATTATTTAATTAAAACTTTTATAAAAAAAATATAATTTAAATTTTAATGGTGGAATATGAATTATGTAGTGATTATCTTTTTTTCCTCAAAGTTTTTGTGCAATTCCAATAGACTTTTTTATTTAATTGATGTTTTTTTAAAAAGAAAATATAAATTAAATAATTATCCGAACACCTTGATTATAAAAAAAAATTAAATAATTATTATTTAAGAAAAATTAGGTTGGGGCCCTTCTTGGCAGCCCAATCGGCGAATGGTCATCCGAATGGGGCTGGCCGGGGTCCCACTCTGCAATTGGCTAGTCGAGCGGGGCTCAAATCCGCGTTTGGGCCCCAATCGGGGGCCCAATTGCCGATTTGGAGGTCCCACTCAGCAATTGGGCCACCGAGCGAGGCCCAATTCGAGAATTGGGTGCCGATCGGTGGCTCAATTGCCGATCGGCACCCAATTTGGTAAATATTTTTTTAAAAAAATATTAATTTGGTAAATATTTTAAAAAAAAATTATTTTGGAAAATTGCCCCTGCGCGGCTAGGTGATGAGCGACCTTGCCACGAGCGTGTCTTAAGCACGTGCAATGTCAACCGGTATCACGTCTGAATGGATTAGTAACCCCGGTCGTCGCCAGGAGTCACTAGCACCGCATCCGAGCTAAGCCACTCCCTCTGTTGTCTTTGTGGTCGGCTTCATCTTCCTCTAGTTTTTATTTTTGTTTGTGAGCTTGAGGCACTGCGATCATTCATGACTGTCAATATGTTGATTTCGCAGTAACAAGTCGCACGTCAGATTTGGAAGCACACGACTCCAAATCAGCCGGATCGTCCATCATTTGATCTTCGATGAGCAATGCTCGCATGTCTATGGACAAGCCGCTTGTCAGTTGCTCTATTTGTGGACTAACGGCGTCACTTGCATTAGATGGCTAGATTTGGTCAGCTGTCTCTCCTAACCATATCTAGTGTGCTCGTCCACGGGCGACCGGCTTATGGCCGTCCAAGTCAGCGACCATGGACGGCCAAATCTGGTATGCTCTGTCTTCCTTGACTAGATTTGGTTTGATTGTCCATGGCTGCGGGCGACGAACTCAATAGCTTTGTCGTTGGGCACCGCCGCCATGGTGGGCCGAGGTCTCAAGGATAGAGGTTGAGGCGGCACAGGCAGTGGAGACGAGACGGCCACGTTGGATTCTCAATGGATGGCCAAGGTGGATTTTCAAAGATTCTTATTTTAATTTTATTCCAAGTCAATGTCCAAAGAAACCAACAAGTAAAAATAAGGACATAATAAAAATTAATTTTTTTTATAAAAAAAACCTTACGTTGTTCTATCCGAGTCTTGCCGCCTACTCCACAAAGATTGTCGGTGGGCCCGAGATCCATTATAAATTCAGATTATGCAAACTTTACAATCACTCTTGTGTTTCCTCATAATTTTTTGTTAGATACTGACACCCTGAAACTTCTTTTGTTTGCTATTGTGCATGACAATAGAATAGAATTCCATCTCGCATGTATAATACTTGTATGCAAAATAGGAAACCCATTTTAGTAAAACCTACTAAAACTAGAAAATTTATTTAGATCGAGTTTCGTGTACGAGTTTCAACTCGAGATGTATACTCAACAATCTCCATTTTAGCTCAACTTACACAGCCCAATCATAGTGCCTTTCACTTTCTTGTCTTGCACCCCAGTGTGCAAGATTGCTGATTATTTAATGTTGCATCATCCGTGACTGGAGAAATTTTGGATAGTTTTTTTTTTTGGATAGTTTATACGTAATAACCAGCGAATATTACAATATAACACTATCACTATAAAATAACATTATCGGTTGAGCTACATAATAGCATAATCAAATTCTATATAGATTTATGAGCTAATCTAACGAAATGTCTCGGATTTGTTCCTAGTTTATCAACTATAGAAAAATAGCTATATATCTTATATTTCATATAAGACATAACTTTACTAGATAGTTAAAATTTTAAGACTAAGGGTATTATAGCCATTCATACTCGTTCTTTTGGTGATTTTTTAAATAATTATCTATTATAGTTAACATCAAAAGTCATCATGATTTTATGCATAGCTATTGAGAAATGTTAAGTCTACGAAAGAGTCCAAAACCTATGTGGGGAATGCAACTCAATCATACCATTTCATTAAAAGAATTAAACCTTAAGATATTTTTGCGAAAGAAAGTCGATATAAGAATTTCTCTTGTTGAAAAATTTTAGATTGAGAATTGTTTACTCCGAAAGAATTAGCGTAATCTCCAGCACTTAATCATGATGGAAGCTTTGAGCTTAGCTAGGGCCAAACCACCAGCAGGCGTTTACTGCAGAGACCTAGGCGAGGGTTGGCGTGGTTGCGATGGACGGGGGTTGCCAGCCATTGACCGGGGCTCGGCGATCCCCGATAGCCATGCCCCACCTTGCTGCCTGGTTCTGCAGTTTTTTATTTTATATTTTTTTAGTTTTTTGGTTAAATTTTAAGTTTATTTTTAGATCTGATTTTAATTCATTTTAATTTTTTAAGTTTATAAGTCCACATGGACTTAATTGTTTTCAAGCCAGTTCTTATTAAAATTTAAATAAAAATATCACGTATGAATTTTTCCCGTAATATCTCGCCGAAAGCACTTAAGGCTCCGTTTGTTTCAAGAAAAATAAGAAATTTGGAAAATATTTTTCGAAAAATAATTGCTTATATCGTCAACAACAAATATTTTTATCATCGATAACTATATATGACTAACTAATTTTGTATGTGATGAAAAAAAAATTATTCATTTTTTTAAGTGATATAAGCGATTATTTTTTGATTTTTTTTTTCAAATCGCTCATTTTTCATGAAACAAACAGAACTTAAGTGATCATTTTTTCTCCAATTTAGCATTTAAGCGAAATTTTTTCCATGTGATTGGTCCTAGAAAGGAAGGGCTTCTAATGTCGCAAATTTTTTTATTAGAGCGAGCTTTCTTAAAATTTAAAACTTCCGGTGTTAGTTGTCTTAAACTGAATTTTATGAATTCGTTGGCATCAAGGATTCCATACCAGAAGTAGATGTCTTCATATTCTCTTTTCGTTGTTTTCTCTTAAGAATTTAATATTGAAAGAATTGTCTCCAATCTGTGAATAGCTATAGTAGCTCCTCTCTGCGCAAGTGCGCATGACTCACAGAAAGAAAGGTGCTGCTCATAACGAGAAATAATCTCATTTTCATTTGGTTAACCAATCAAATTTAATGTATGTCTCTCTGATACCATTTGTGCCCGCGCGGGATCTGAGGATCAATATAAAGAAAAGATCCAAACTATTGGTGATTAATGTTGGAAAATAATTGCGCACTTGTGAACGTATCGGGAAAAATATGTAACATGTTTGTTATAATCAGAAAATAATAACATAGAAGGCGATAACAATATTTAAAACCAATCAAGTCAAATTACAATCTTTACATATGAAGATTACAAAACAAATAAAATGAATACTATGAACTCAAAAGAAAAAAAGGACTTGGAGATGAGGTGAGGTTCTGCTAACTAAATCTCCTTAAGGCGATTAGTTCCTGTCACCGGTACTAAACAGCTTCACAAATTATGCCTCTCAAAATACAACACCTCAAACCTGTATGTATCAGTACTATATGAGTAGGACTATGTCAAAAACTTCTCGAAACCGGCACACTTGGAGGATGACTGAGAGAGAACGCTAGAAGAGTGTGATTTGAGTTGTAAGTTGTATTATGAACTACGGAAACACATTTATGTATAAACTGGGAAAACGTCCGTTTCGCGACATTAAACCACGTCGGTTACGTTGACATTAATTCACGTCGGTTACGAGATATTAATCCACGTCAGTTACACCGACATATATGCACGTCGGTTACGAAGACAACAATTGAGTCATTAAACCACTAATTACAACAATTAACATATAAACGTCTAAATTTGTGATTTTTAAAGTCAATAGCGCGCATTTGTTCTATAAATAGACATCTGCTGATTTGATGTGAGCGAACGGTAGTGTGTTTGTCATGTTCTGCTACAATATTGACGCCCTTGCTGCTACTATCAGGGCTGGTAATCTTCTTTTGGTGGTTTTATTTTCTTCGTCCCAAAGATTGATTCTGTAGCATTCATTCATTCATTCTCATTGGTATCTCTGCAATGGTATGACTGGCATGAGCTGGTACTACTTATGGATTATTTGATTTCTCAAATGATTTTTGCAAATACTGCAACAGATCCATTTGGTGATTGTATGGTTGCAAGGTGTGCTGCCGCAATAGATTTTTGTTGCAAAAACGATGAATTTGATTTGTTCTTTATAAGATATTTCTCACAAAAGCTTTTGGGTTTTCATGGTAAAATCCATCTTCTACACGGTTTTGGAGTTTGATGTTTTGTAAGGAATGGGGACCTTTGATTTTGAGGGGTTGCCTGTGGCCTAACAACCACCTCACTGGAAATTCATTTTATTTGCTAAAATCCCTTTTCTTTTTTGAGAATGGTACGGAGGTCCAATGTTTCTTTGGGTAGTATGATGGCTATCTATGATCGTGCTTGTACTTGTGATAATACAATTGGAGCATCTGAAGGATCTTGAGCGGCAATTGGAACTGATGAGCCTTCTTCGGCTATTTCTGCCAATGTTTTTGAGTGGTGTTTTACTGCGTGGGCTACTGTGATCTGAGTATTGTTTCTGTGATTGGGAGGAGGATTCGACAATGACCTTGACTTGATCTTTTCTGGAGAGTTTTGGTGACATGATTGTAACTCCTGTAAGAATTCTCTTGCAAGAAAATTGGGCAAAGAGTTTGAGGAACCGTTTATGAATTCAATATCGACAAAAAAAAAAAAAACTGAGAATGGCTTGTCATGTGTCAAAACTCCGTTCTGATGCAATATTTAGTACATCCTTTTGTAATACTTCTTTTGCTCATTTGCAGTCAATGCGTAGAAGAAATTTTGGATTTTAATAAATCTCCTTGAAATTCAGAAATTGATAAAACAATAAATGTTTCTTTCTCGATTGTGGGGTAGCTTTGTTTGAGTTTGAATACAATGTTTAAAAACAAATTTAACAATTTGTTCGTTGTTTTTTTTTCTTTGTTTGATTTGTTTGACGATTCCCGTTACCCTACGTTTGTTTATACTACTCTGAAAGAAGAAGAATCAGCTAGATGAAGCGAAGGTACTTCTTTAACATGAGTTTCGACTTGCCGGACCAAATCCGTATGAGCTGTCGTACAAGGTGGAGGATTCTTCTTTGTAATCTTCTAATTTTTTTGCTAGTTGATTTCATTACTGACATAATTAATATTAAGAGGCCTAGATTGAATCTTATTATTATTTTTGAGGTCATAAGGAGTGTTGGCTATAGAATTGATTTTCATGGAGGATTGAAGCCTGTCTAGATATTCTTTTTTGGCCTCGGGGGTCTGATGGCTGATCAGCTGTATTTAAAAGGAATTCTTCTTCTTTTGTTATCATGTTCATGTGAGGAGTTGATTTATTAGAAAAAGAATTTCATTAATTTGGATGCCACGATCTTCTAGAAAATCTTAAGGATCATCATTAGTTGTTTATTTAAAGGAATTCTTCTTCGTTAAGTTGTTGTCTCGCCCTTTTGGCTTCGTTAATCTAATAAAGAGTTTCTTGATCAAATTCATTTAGTTTTGGGTTAATACCACGAAAAACCCCACCTCACTTAGTACACAATACAAATTTACCCAACCTATTTTTTGACCAACCTTAAACAGGTGCATTTAGACATAGCCATTTAGAACCGTTCCCGGCCCGTTGACCGGACCCACATTTCCGAAAGGCCGGTTCCAATTTCAAACCGTCACTTAAAAAAATAATCATTTATTTATAATTTATAATAATTTTTATTACACAAAAAATAATTTTTTTTTTTCAAATTTTATTACAATGTACAATTTGATTAATGATAATAATTTACAAATAAATAATTATTTATTTATTTATTTATTTATTTATTTTTTAAAAATAAAATTAAAAGTTCAGAACTGGAACCGGTCCCTTAAGGGCTGGTTCTTAAACTGGAACCGGCGGCTCCGTGGAACCGGCCACGTCTAGGTGCATTTACCTCCTACTTATTTTTTAACTACTGAAAACCTTAAACCCATTGATTTTCATTAAATTGGATTAATATTATGAAAAATCCAAAGTAGTATATTGTGACAAGTAGATTGTAAAAATCTCAAATTAGTACACTCGTCAAGTGCCATTATTATCCAACTTAGCAATTTGATGGCAAAATTTAACGAAAATAACAAAGGCAAAATTATCACAAGTGTATCAATTTGAGACTTTTATATTTACAAAAATTAATTTGGTATAAATTTATCACACTCACACCAATTCGAGGTATTTCATGGTATCAATCTTTTAGTTTCTTATTAACTCTATACTACTTGACAACATGACCCCTTTTCCCACAAGTAATGCATTTAATATCTTCATTAATTTTTCCTTTTGGCCTTTCTTTAGGTTTTATTTTGTCTATCTTGTTATGATATAAATTTATGATGATTTTTGGATTTCCTTTTTTTGGCTCTGGAGGACATTTTCCTGTACATTTTGGCTTTGTTGGTCCAATAGATGAGGGATCATATGGGTCACAGAAATCAGATAGTTCCGTATTAGTACCTTTTTTTGTCAATCCTTATTAGTAATCGTTTGTTTTTTTTTTAGTTGTCTTTGTAATTCAATTTTTTTTTAACATAGCTTGTTCCTTGCCTATAGATATATGAAATATATTCTCCATAGGAAACGTTATATTCTTCTCTAATTTTGATACGAACTTGTTCTCCTATTAAAATAGGTACACCCGCCAAGAATTTTTCTTTCCAAAGGATTGATCACAATATGGTTTTACTAAAAACATTGGTAAAAAAAGAAAATTGATAAAAATATCTTGGTTTCTATCCCTTATCAGTGATAGATCACCTACATAGTTTTGTGATATGGAGAAGATAAGTGTACCGACAGTATCTTGAATGATTTGTCCATTTTCATCTTCTTTATGCTGCTATCCATATTCATCTATTTGATAGACATGTAAACTTTGAGTTTTTGCTCATCAGTGAGATTATCCCAGCAACCTTTTAATTGTCCAATAAAATCGGCAACTCAAAGATTAGCTACGATATGATCAGAAATTTCTTGTTAAGTTTATAAGCATTGGCAACCATGACCATTTGATTAAGGATCTTATTAAGATTATTTTCAGCAACCCCATCTATGTTCCGTTCATACATTGCATCGGGTGAATACTTGTTTGAACTCTTTGGGACATTTCTTGAAGAGCTGTATTTGGAGGAGTTTCTCTAGAATAATAAAGTTTTTGTGGGTTCTTCCATTAAGTCTATTTACTTCAGAGGTAGATTCATCATCCGTAGGAGTGTCAATTGATGAGACGAGGTTGTTCACTATAGATTCATCAACAACATTTACTTGATCCGAGGTATCGTTTATTTGACGTTTTATTGTACGAGTGTCTTTTTTGTGGTCTGGTTCATTGTAGGAGTATCTATTACTGGAGATTTTCCTAAAGATTTCTTTTTCTTTTATATAGGTTTGGTAAATTCAGGACTAAGAAATTTTGGAAATCCAAGTTTTCTGAAATTTGGTGATTTGAAAGTTTATGGTGTTGATATTACTTGAGAGGAATGATTTTGAAAGGACAATTCCATCCCATCTAATTGTTTTCCAATGGCATGGAGATGTTGATTTGTATAACCATCCTACTCTATTATTTTTATGTTGTGATGTCCATCAGTTTCAGCTGTTATTCTAAAAGGGGTAGCTGTTATTTTATTTTTTTGGTTAAAAAAATATTATTTCCCTATCTCTATTTAGGAATTATATTCATCTGGGAGGAGGAGGAGGATTAGATCCTATGGTTTGGCCATTATCTGATTTCTATTTATATGCATGATCTAGGGCTTAGATTTCTCTTGTTTTAAGGAAATATTCATTAAACCAATCATCGAAAAATATCTGTATTTAATTTTCGTACATATAATCGTAATATTTTTGCTTGATTTCTTTGGCATGGCTAGAGAAAGTGTTAAATAATCAGTGTCTAATTTCTTTCTTCTCTTCTGAGTTAAATTTTTTTATTTAAAAATTTTCTATTTCGCTCATATTGCTTTTCAAGAGTGAGGACTGCAGGACCTACCATTTGAGTTGATAGGTGAATGATGTGGAGAAACTGAAGTACTTGGGTATTATTCAGGTTGGTCTTGTTGATAAACTTACCTAGTAATACTGGACCTGTAGTTAAGACCACGCATAGTAGTAATTGTTGGATTGCTAGCTTGATTTGTGTTATCTTCTGGATTACTAGTGCTAGCCCGATTACCAGATCTAGAAATGATTGCATCAGCCATGGAAATATATATGTTTGAAAGAGGAGAGTCTATCCTCTATGGCTATGCTTAAAGACTTTGCTTCCAAATGCGGAAAGCATAACCTTCATAAACAAGAGCTACAGAAATTGATCCATCCCCTATTTTGTAATTATGTGTCTTAATCTGAAGGGTTAGTGATTTAAGAATACTTTTACTTTTAGAGATATTGAAAATTTTGGGGTAGAAATCAAAATGGGTTGGACAACTGCAGGGACTCGTTTCTACCGTTCCTAAGATTGATACTTAGTAATTTAGGAAACGTGAATTTATAAAGACGAGGAGGACAGGTGTATTTAGTCCTTCTTTAGCAAGGGGTTCAACACCTACTTAGACTAATCTTATATGAATGAAATTCAATTTTTGCTTATGTTTTTTTGAGAGATTCGTGATTTAAAAACTGAATTGGTGCAAAAAAATTTGAAAGAAGAATATCCCTTTCTTATGTTGTGACAACATAATTTGATTTTTTGAAAATATATATATATATATATATATATATATATATATTATGATCGAGGTGTCCGGGCCAACTTACTCCCACCTCGACTATTTCTCGGGTAACTAGCATGGCAATCACCAGTCGCGACCCTCACTTAAGTCAAGGAGCGCAAGTTGAGAGATTTGAACCAGAGACCTAATAAGAGATAGTCTATCTCTCAATCAATTTGGCCATGCGTGGGTGGTGAAAATTTATATTTTGATTGCTGATAAATTTGATTAATCTGGACTTTAGGGTTTCCCAATTTTCTATAGATCTGTTGAAATCTTCTATATTTTCTTCTCTATATATATAACCACGGTCTTAAGACATTCGTGATATTTAATTAGAGGAAGACATTGATCTTCTTAATAAACTCGTCCTCACGGTTTTGCTTTCGTACTAACTGGGCTACCAACCAAAACTAACCAACAGACTCGCTACCCTTCTAGGGTTTACTGTCGGGACCAATACGGATTGAATACACCTCACCTAAGATAGATTCAACCCAAATTTGACAAAGCTATTAAAAAGTTTTCACGAAGATGATTAATATATTTTTATTTTCATATATACTCGCACATTAACCCACTTCAATTGTAATTTTTTTTTCAATTTCGTTATACCACAGACTTTCCAAATTAGGACTGTGGTTACGACTAGACTCGTTAAGCTTTCTATATATGGGATGATCAACTCTCTCGGAGGCTTTAGACAAGTAATAGCCAAAGGAGCTTATTTGTAAAGCCAACTAGCAATCAAGAATAACCATGGACACGCAGTATTAATAGCCACCTCGCTAAATGAGTTTATAGGAATATGGAATGTTTTAACTTTCATAAGAGTCTAAGAAAATGTCATACTCGTATTTTATAAAACTTTGTTCGCCCATCTACGCAGGTGTCGAACTCGTACGTACACATGTAAACATCGGCCATTACTTCGTTGGGGAGGGACTAAAGGTCGTAATAGTGGTGATCCCCTCGAGATAGGAGACGGCATGGTCAAAGTCATCGAGGATGTCGCGAAGAAGTTCAAGGTAAACGTCCAGCCATTCAAGCATGATGAGCTTCGCAAGGAGAGAGTTACCATGCAATGCGAGGAGGTGACTCGCCTGGAGCGGTGGGTATTGGCGACATTAATTTAACAAAACAATCTATTGTCACGTCCATGTATCCCAAATCCTTTTCTAAACTAGGGTTGATTTTAAAATGGAATCCAAAGAAAGATTTCATTGAATTGCACGAGAACACGACACACGTCACGATTATTGCACGAGCCTTGGACATACAAATCTTTTCTCAAACGATTAATTCAGTAGCGTTGGAAGTAATTTTATTATGCATTTGAAAGGCCAAGGGATTTTCGTATGCTTGTCAATTTGGGGCTTCAAAAACATAGAGCTACACTTATCGACCTAGTTTTATTTTTGGAAAAAGATTGTATGTGCGGTTGTCTAATTCTTCGGTGCATATGTAAACATTTGTCATTTGTCATCACTCCATTGAGGAGGGATTGCCGGTTGTAATAGTGGTGTTTAGCGACTTTCAACCCAAATATACATTGCAACACCCAAATATCCTAAATTCATGCTAAATTACGGTGGATCTTAAAATGAAATCGAAACAAAATGCATTCAAATGCATGAGAACACTGTCAGCACTTCACGACCCTTGCACGAACCTTGCACCTCACAAGACCCAAATCAATGCCACTTGATTATGACTTCCTTGCACCTCGCGACCCAAATCGATGCCACTTGATTATGACTTGTGGGTGGATTGTCACATTGAGCTTGAAAGAATGAAACCCTAGTTAAATTTACTAGTTATGAACTTCTATATTTGACTTGGGTTGACTTCGTCCCCTCGTAATCAATGTCATTGTGAATTCAAACTCATAAGTGCAAAAACCTTTTTCTGATGCTGAAAATAAAACTTCCAATTTGAATGATTCAGATCCAAAACAGGAGCCAACTTGGCCTACGCATTTCAGTTGCATTGACCTTAAAATAGGCCTCACAAAGCATCAAAGGGAAATATATTGCGCCCACTTCTGGAAATATATCATTTGATCTAAGTAATATTTTCATGTCGTGAAGAAATGGTAACATCCAAAAAAACAGAAACAAAGAAAAATAATTGGTAGGGGATGACTAATGAAAAGGTTGAATGTAAGGAAGAAAACGATAGGGTATATAGTGAGTTGTATTGAAAGTGAATTAACGTAATTACTTTAACTAGAACTTAGTCCAGTATTATTATTATATTTTTTTTTTTGAGATAGGTCAAAGCGATTCCAATACTTTAATCTAATATTAACCTATTCTCACTTTTGCTGTTACCTCAGGCGATGAACCGCCTCGACCAAGTAGACAAAGCAAACAAACCAAATAAACAAACGAAAACATGTCCAAGCTCAATACGGCATGCCAAGGAGAACACAGCAACCAGTCGGAGAAGCCGGAGGCAAAGGAGAAGCGAGACGGAGAGAGAAAAGTAACTACAGCTGTAGCTCTTTCTTTTTATAGCATAAATACTTGTTGTGGGACTCTGGACAGTGGCTCCTTATTACTGCGATGCAAACCAAAATGACACGAAGTAAATGGGATCGACCTCGGTGAACCTGCAATTATCGACCTCAATATACTCCAAACAAGACTTGAACCCAAAGTGACAGAGCTGAAGAGCGATGATTGGCATAAGATGAACCATGATGTGTTATTAAGCAATGGACAAAATGATCATTTAAAAAGTCGACTTACTAATGAAGGTACTCCATTAAATCTTTTTTTATAAATCTAAATTGCGTATTCCCAATCTCTCGAAATTTTAAATTCTTTGCCTAAATTAATCCAAATTACGGCTAATTTCATTTCTTTGTACTTCATTTTCTATTTTTGCACACACTCCTACAATGTGCATGTGCAATTTTTAGCTAATTTGCAATGAAGTCCTTCCACTACTAGCCTCCAGTTCGTATTGGTAACTAGGCATTGCGCTTTTGTAACTAGAAATCAAGGGAACGAAGATTAAAAAGGGTCTGACTATATTATATGCCAAGGATGCGATGACATGGAGGGGAGGCCAAAGAAGTGTAACAGACAAAATATTCAGGGGTGAGCATCAGGACCGGATCGAGTCAGCCGATTTTGGCGGGTTTCCGTTGCAATAGGTCCTATTTTTCGGTTCTTAAAATTTGAAACCTATTATAGTCAGTTCGGTTCTCTGTTCCAAGTATGGACCATTAGTTTTTTTTTATTATTAGTACAAAGCTAGAAAAGCTCATTCTCGAACCCTAACTGCCCATTCTCACACAGTCTCACTCTCGTGATTTCTCGATATCACTCTCACCTCTCTTTCGTATTTGTGTAATGGTTAATATATTATAAAAATAAGTGATATCTTCAATTAATCAAAAGAGATGTTTAATGTTGGAAAATACCACTAAAGGATTTTGACGATATAAAAACTTAAATTAAAGATTTATTCAAAGAATTTTTCATGCAATTCTGCCGTACATTTTTGCAGAGAATTAGATGGATATAAAACATTATCCGAGTGCGACTTCGATTGATCCACATGATGATTCTCAAATCATTAATGACTATAGTTACGAATCGTCGAAAAGTTTAGGAATAGATTGGCATAATTGAAGCATTTAGAATTAAATGGACACAATTGAAAAGTTTAGAATTGAATTGGCTACCGTAAAATATGTTTAGAACTTTTTGGACAATTTTTCCTATATATACTTGGAAAGGTATATAATTGTTATAAGTTATTGATTGAGTATCTTCAGGTGAGAGTGTTCTTTGAGTTATTGGAGGAATAGGTTAACAAGGTGAACCAGTTATACGAGAGCAGAGAGAGAGTTTCTGGACAGAGGAGAGGAGCTCATTAAGGAGCTGCAGATCTTCCAAGACCTCAAGAGCATATTGAGAAAGAGGCGACGCCGGAATTCGTCATCGCCTAAGGAAAATGGTAATTGCCAGGGATTCTGCTTTCCCGTCAGGTGATATTTAAACTACTTTTTTTTGAATTGAAATTATGTGGCGATTTTCCTGCTAACTATACATGATTAATGTCGTTCCTACAACTTACTAATGTGGCACATTCTTTGTCTATAATGTTGGGAGGAATCTTATAACATGTTAGAAAGAATCTATCTAATATGACCCGATTTAATTGCTAGCTCAAGTCAATATAATTATGAGAAAATTTTAAAATTAAATAAAAAGATAAAAGAAACACCACTTAATTGTGTTCCCCATTAAGATATTCATTTGGCGAACATCGATACACGTCTAAATTATATGTTTTTGCTTGAAACTACGGCCAAATCAAGGTGCAAACAGACAAAATCCCACGTAGATCTGGACTTTGTTGTTTTAAATTCATTCCGACTTATTTTCGAAATCCTATATGACTAGTAATACAACTTAACTCCTTTAAGATTGAGCTGGACTAAAGGTCGTAATACTGATGTATGGTGACTTCCGAGTTCCGAGCCCTTGAGGTAGGAGGTGGCATGGTCAAAGTCGCCAAGGATGTTGCGAAGAAGCTCAAGCCAAATGTCCAGATATTCGAGCATGTTGATCTTGGCAAGGAGATGATTCTTCATGACCGTGCAATGCGTGGAGTTGACTCTCACTTCGTGGGTGAAGTAGTGGGGCGTGGCGGACAATAATTTAACAGAAAAATCCAATATCACATCAAAGTATTCCAAATCCTTTCTAAACTAGGGTTGATTTTAAAATGAAATCCAAACAAAATTCATTTAATTGCACGAGAGCATGACACACTGCACAACTCTTGCACGAATCTTGCACGGACATGTTTGAGAAGAGTACGACGCACTTCGCAACCCTTGCACGAAAGTTGCCTGGACATATCTTTTCTCAAACGATCAATTGAGTAGGGCATGAAGTAATTTTCTTATGCATTTGAAAGGCCAATTTCTAGTTACTTTCATATGCCATCTGTCTAAATGTAAATGTCTTTTGAACTATTCAAGAGAATGGATTTCATCTGGTCAATCTTTGGTTTTTCATATGGTTGTCAATTTGGGACTTCAAAAACATGGAGCTACACTTACCGAACTGATTTTATATTTTATTTTTTTAAAATTGTATTTACGGGTGTCTAATTCATCGATGCACATGTAAACATTTGTCATCACTCTATTGAGGAGGCACTGACGGTTGTAATAGTGGTATCTAACGAATTTCGAGCCCCTAAGGTAGGAGACGTCATGTTCAAAGCGGTTGAAGACATCACCAAACAGCTCAAGGCAGATGTCGAGGGTAACCATTTGAGCAGGCTGAGCTTCACAAGAGATGGTTCTTCATGGCCATGCAACGCTCGAGGCAGAATGGTGGAATGACAGACTAATTTAATAGAAAATCCATTGGAACACCCAAATATCCTAAATCCATGCTAAACCAGGGTGGATCTTAACATGAAATCGAAACAAAATACATTAAAATGCGCGAGACCATGATGCACTTTACGACCCTTGCACGAACCTTGCACCTCACAAGACCCAAATCAATGCCATATTGATTATGACTTGTGGATGGATTGTCACATTGAGCTTGAAAAAATGAAACCCTAGTTAAACATTGTAGTTAAGAACTTATATATATATATAAAGAACTTCTATATTTGACTTGGGTTGACTTTGTTCCCCTCATAGTCACTATCATTGAGAATTCGAACTCATGAGTGCAAAAATCTTTTCTGGTGCTGAAAATAAAATTCCCATTTGGCTGATTCAGATTCAAAACAGAAGAGCCAACTTTGCCTACCCATTTCAGTTGCATTGACCTTAAAATAGGTCTCACAATGCATCAAAGGGAAATATTTTGCGCAAACTTCTGGATAAAGGTATAATTTAATCGAAGTAATTTATTTATGTCGTGAGGAAATGGAAACATCCAAATGACAGAAACAGAGAAAAAAATTGAGAGCCGATGACGAATGAAAATGTTGTATATGAGGAAGAAAATAATCGGAAATATAGTGAGTTGTATTAAAAGTGAATTAACATAATTACTTTAACTATCCCTTATTCCAGTATCGACCTATTTTTTTTTAAAGATAGGTCAAAGCGATTCCAATACTTTAATCTAATATTGTTCTCACTTTTGCTGTTATCTCAGGCAATGAAAAACAGCAAATCGACCAAATAGGCAAAGCAAACGAACCAAATAAGTAAATGAAAGCATGTCCAAGTTTGATACGGCATACCTAGGAGAACGCAACAACTAGTTGGAGAAGCCGGAGGCAAAGGAGAAGCGAGACGGAGAGAGTCACGGTCGACACTGTACTGAACCTGTTGATATTATGCGAGGAGAGCAAGGGAGAGAAGAAATTTATGGTTCTTGTCAATTTGGGTTTTCATATACTTGTTGGAAAAATAGTGTTAAAAATAATAACAACTCTGTTATATAATATTGGACGATATTCAAAATTCGAATGGCAATAGTAAATATAGGTAAACTACCTCAAATATCGAATTTGTAGATATATTCAATTGGCAAAGGCACAAAAGTTAATTCGGCAAAAGTCCGAACACTAAATCGGCAAAAGCACAAACGTTGAACAAAACCACAACAGTATTGAAAGAAATGGAATTGATACAAATACCGATATCTGTGTTCGACACAATTTACTTAAAACAAATTTGTCTTCTCTCGTATGTGCTTTAAGGTTTCGTGAACATCTGTCTCATAAGATACAACGGTTGGCAATGATAGAGGCAAACACAAGACTCCAAAGCATTCGGCGAACTTGAACAAATCATGAACACTATCAGAAACAATACAAATGTAGAGAATTGAAAGAGAGGAGAGAAGAGATATCTTTTTTGTTCTAGTATTTTTCCTTTTTTTGAAAAAGAGAGGGGGTCCAAACAAATTGAGATGCGCTAGATTTCTAACAGTTTGTCTGAGAAATGCAAATTATAAAGGTAAAGCACAATGCCTGCTATCACCACATGCGAATGCACGAACTGTACATGTAAATCTTAATATGATGTTTCAGAACAACTTCTTGCCAAACGGAAAATGCTTAACATGGAATCAAGAAAGGTGGATAGTAAAGAGGGGAAATTCATTAGTAACCTCATGTTCACTAGCCTGACAAGGCCAACAATGTCATACATCCATTGACTGATAAAGTATTGGGATTTAATTAAATGACGTTTCTTCTTTAGGCAATCAACCTCATTTTTTTCCCCTTCTTTTTCTTTTTTTGTTTCATTTTGGTCGGATTAGGCGATCAAAATTGCTGAGCGAGATCGGTGCCTGAACTTCCCATTGTTGGCCTTGTCAGGCTAGTGAACTTGAGGTTACTAATGAATTTCCCTTCTTTACTATCCACCTTTCTTGATTCCATGTTAAGCATTTTCCGTTTGGCAAGAAGTTGTTCTGAAACATCATATTAAGATTTACATGTACAGTTCGTGCATTCGCATGTGGTGATAGCAGGCATTGTGCTTCACGGCTCTGCTATGGCTCTACGCTCTGCTACAGAGCGGTTATGACTCTGCTGTGGCTCTACTTTGATTCTATAACGGCAGAATAGAAGAGCCATTCTGCGGTTATGACTTTGCTTTGATTCTATAACGGTAGAATTTAATGCGTCATTATGCTTCTGTAATGGCAGCATAGCCATTATGCTTTAATCATTATGCTTTAATTCTATAATGGCATAATTTAATTAATTAAATTTAATTCAGGGCTTGTCGCGAGGCCTACTTTCTAGTACTGCATTCGTGTACACAGGTCGTACGCTCGCGCCAAAGTTTCAAATTATCGAGACTTCGTTGGAGTTTAGGATTTGCACCTCTCTGCTCGTGCGCGCGAGGCATAACGCGTGTGTTATGAAATTTACCACTCTAAAACAGTGTAACTCTATATAAATCACTCACAAGCCTTCTTTCTTTCCAATGTAGGACTAGCATATTTTTATTTCCCACTTCCAACTCAAGAGTGTTATTTGAGAAACAATTTCTTATTCATTTATCTATCAAAATATCTCATATTTTCCAACAATACTAAGTACACTTATCGAAGTAATTTTTCCTTTTAAATTACAGCATAAAAAAAGAGCTACATCTGCAGTTCTTCTTTTTATAGCATAAATACTTGTTGTGCAACTCTGAATAGCGGCTCTATCTCCTTACTACGAGAGAAACGAAAATGATGCGAACGATGTGGCGTCGACCTCATTGACCTATAATTATCAACTTTGTCCTTTCTTACACACAGATTCTTGCCTCCATATTTTTCTCCGGATATACTCCAAACAAGACTTGAACCCAAGATGACGAGCAGAAGAGCTAACTCGCTTGCCATTTAAGCCATCCGTTGCTCCTTTTTAATTGATCTAAGAGCTATTTGCGCCGTGTCTTGACCCTCTATCCGCTTACAGCACAAAACAAACGAGGAAGTATTGGGTGGAGCAGGTGCAATGTACTCCATCCACTTAAAAGGGACAAATGTCATCTCTCTCTCTTCTCATCTCTTTCCTCTTTCTCTCTCACATGTCACTTAGGAGGGGACATGTGTCCCCTCCTTGTCCCCTCCTGATTGGGTGAGGTGCATTGCATCCGCCCCACCCAAAATTTTTTCAAAACAAACCCGAGATTACTTTTAACCTCGAATTTAGGCTAAAAATATTTTCAATGTTGTCTATGATTGGCATAAGATGATCCATGATCACGTGTTATCAAGCGATGGACAAAATGATAATTTAAAATAGCAACCTATTAATGATGGTATTCCATAAATCTCCTTTATAAATTTAAATTACGTATTCCCATTCTCACGAAATTTTAATTCAATGCCTAAAGTAATCCAAATTACGCTTTCATTTCTTCGGATTTCATTTTCTATTTTTGCACACATTCCTACAATATGCATGTGCAATTTTTAGCTAGTTTGCAATGAAGTCCTTCCACCAATGGCCTCCAATTCCTATTGGTAACTAGACATTGCGCTTTTGTAACTAGAAATCAAGGGAATGGCAGTTAAAAAGGGCCTGACTATATCATATGCGAAGGATGCGATGGCATGGAGGGGAGGCAAACGAAATATTCAGGGATGAGCCCTGGAAACGGATCCAACCGGCTAGTTTTGGACGGTTCTTACTGTAATAGGTCCCGTTTCCGGTTGGAACCGGTTATAATCGGTCCGGTTCCCTATTCCAAGTGCGGATTGATATTTTTATTTTTTTGTGTAAGAGTGGATTGATATTTTTTTAATTCTTATTTTTACAAAAATTGGAAGTGCCCTTTCTCAAACTCCAATTGCCCATTCTCGTGCAGTCTCACTCTCACCTCTCTTTCGAATCTGTGGCAAAGGTTAATGGACAAAATTAGTTAATACTTATATATTTAAGGGGTTAATTAACGTAAGAAAAAAAGACTAGTAAATATATTTACAAATATTATAGAATAAGTGATATCCTCAATTAGTGAAAACAGACCTTTAATGTTGGAAAATACCGCTAAAGGATTTTAACGATATAAAAAATTCAATTAAAAATTCATTGAAAGGATTTTTCATGGAATTTTGCCGTAGATTTTTGCAGAGAATTAGATGGATATAAAACATGATCCAAATGCAACTTCGATTGATCCGCATGATGATTCTCACATGATTTATGACTAAAGTTACGGATCGTTGAAGAGTTTAGTAATGCATTGGCTCAATTGAAGGATTTAAGATTAAATTAACACAATTAAAAAGTTTAAAACTGAATTTGCCACTATGCAATAGGTTGAGGACTTTTTGGACAATTTTTCCTATATATACTGCGAGATTTATATAATAGCTATATATAAGATTGATTGAGTATCTTCAGATGAGGCATTGGAGGAAGAGATTAATAAAATGAACCAGTTTTACGAGAAGATGGAGAGAGAGTTTCTGAACAGGGAGAGGAGCTCAATAAGTAGCTACACAGATCTTCAAAGGCCTCAACGCTATATTGAACGAGAGCAGAGGTAACGCCAGAATTCATCATGCATGGCGTAAGGAAAATGGTAATCGCGAGGGAGGCCTCTTGCGTTCATGGCCTTCTTCTCGTAGTGATTCTGCTTTCTCATCAGGTGATATTCAAACTCTTTTCTTTCTTTCTTTCTTTAAAAAAATTAAATAAAACACGCAGCGATTTTCCTGTTAATTATACGTGATTTCTGTCGTTTTTCTACAACATACGAATGTGGCATATGCTTTGTCTAAAATTTTGCCATACCATGTTAGAAATAGCCTATCCTTTATGAGCTAATTTGATTACTAGCTCAAGCCAATATAATAATGAGAGAATTTAAACTTAAATAAAAAGAGAAAAAAAAACACCAGTCAATTGTGTTTCCCTATTAAAATATTCGTTTGGCGAGCATCGGTAAATACGACAACGTCAAAATTATATGTCAAGTCAAGGGGTGCATCAAAACAAATCAGAAATAGTTTCTGGAACAGATTTCTATTTTTGAAATAGATTTGAAACAAAAATTCGTTTGGTAATGCAATTGTAAGAAACTATTTCTGGAATAATTTTGAAAAACAGAAATAGATTTGAAGCAGAAATGAGAAACAAAAAAAAAGTTACTTCTCCGTGAAATAGAAATAGAAATCTCCATTGACAACTAACCTCGTCGGTCGCACCCCTTCGGTCTTCGCCGCACCCTGACCGCTGGTCGCCACCGATCGTCGAGCGTAGTCGCAGCCAGTCGCCGGTCGCCGATCGTCGGTCGCCAGCTGCGGCCGCTCGCCAATCCCCGTCACCGGTCGGTTGCCCTCACCCCCTCCCCCCGCCGGTCAAATAAATTTCTATTCTAGAAATAGAAATTGTTTGTCATTATCAAACGCATTTATTTTGCTCAGAAGCTCATTCTAAAATAGAAATAGAAAAAACTATTTCTATTCTATAAATTCTTTCTAGAGTAGAAATTTTGTGATACGCGCCCTAAAAGGTGCAAACAGACAAAATCCACGTAGAGCTAGACTTTGTGTTTTAAACTCATTTCTATTGGATTTGACGAGATCCATTCTAATTATGTGAACTATTAGTTTTATTATTTAGGTAAGTATATTACATGAATAACTCTGTGACATCTAATTGAGCTTCTAGAATCTATATCTTAAATTTTGATGGACTGTTGAGATTGGGTAGCTCTGGGGTTGGTCTCATCATTCTCTCTATATATAAAATCTCTTCCGTGAAGAACGTCTAGCGCTTCCTTACGCTTCCACACTTTAGCGCTTCCTTACGCTTCCGTTTTCTCTACGAAATTATTGAGGAAAAAAAAAAGACATTCATCTCAATTACTATAGATAAGAGTGGTGAAGATCTATACCTATAGACGACATATTCTCTTTCATTGGATCAACAATATGGCTTCTTTTGATTTGAGTATGTAATTTCTATCAATTTAATCTTATGTTTATTTTTTTTAAAACCAAGGTGTCAGGGCCAGCTTGCGCGCACCTCGACTATTCCTCGGGAGAGACTAGCACAACAACCCACTGCCATGGCCCCCTACTTAAATCACAGGTGCTCATCTGGAAAATCGAATTTAGGACCAGTGCGCCTAACCACACAATTCCAAGTACGCCCTAACCAACTGAGCTACCCATGGGTGAGTTAATCTTATGTTTTTATGATAGAAATCAATTTTAACAATTCTGACTTTTTTTGGAAATCTTATGGCATCCAATTGAGCTTTTGGAACATATATCTTAAACCTTGATGGACGGTTGAGATTGGGTAGCTCTAGGTTGGTCTATGGTTGGTCCCATCACTTCCTATATATAAAAGATCTCTTTTGTGAAGAACATACGCTTCCGTTTTCTCCACAAAATTAATGAGAAAAAAATACGCATATATCTCGATTGTTATAGAGGAGAGTGGCGAAGATCTATGTCTATAGATGACATATTCTTTTTGGATCAATAATGGCTTCTTTTGATTCGGGTATGTACTATCTATCAATTTAATCTTATGCTTGTATGATAGGAAGATCTTTTTGATTTTAACAACTCCGACTTATTTTCAAAATCTTATGTGACTCATATGCAACTTGACTTTCTAAAGGGTGCGTCTGTTTCTCGAAAAATATATCATTTAGAAAATAATTATTTGTATCGCATACAAAAAAGAACGAAAAAAGGGATAATATCACGAAAAATTTCAAATCGGTACACCTATGATAAATTTACCTCAAACTATTTTTTAACCATAAAAAATCATAAACTTGTACCATTGTGATAAATTTATATCGAACTGATATACTTGTAATAAATTCACCCTTTAATTTTCATTTAATACGACCGTCAAATTCCTGAGTTGGAGGACATGTAGCAATTGATGGGTATGCCAGTTTGAAATTTTACCTTCTATTTATACAATTGTATCAAATTGAGATTTTATGTGGTATTAACCTAATTTAACGAATGATAAATTTTTTGTGACGCCCCGAAAATTCACCTTTGGTAAAGTACTTGAATTCAATTAAAAAGGAATTTAAAGGAATTTCAGTCGATAAAACATTTTGGATCGTAAGGATTTAAGAGACGATATTAGACGAATTGTGAAGTTTCGATCGGGTTAATTCAGGTTTCGAAATTCTTTGTTGCCGTGAATTAAGATTTCAATCCTCGCATTTGAGCCTAAACCCTACCGAGCCTAGCCTGTAAAATTACCAAAAATACCCTTTGTCCAGTGCACTAAATTTTCGTTCAGTCCCGATTTGTAAATTACTATTTTGCCCTCAATTATTTGCACAAAATGACAAAATGCCCCAAAACTCTTTGGGGACCCCACCAACCACCTCTTCCTCACGTGATTTCTCTCTCTCTCTCTTTCTTCTCTTTCCCTGTTCTTGCGCGGACACCCCTCCGAGCCGAACCTCCTCCTCCTTCCTCCTTCGACGACTTTTCACGCCACCACCACCGACAGCCACCACCTCCAGCCTCCCCTCGCTGTCGCCACCGACTCCTCCGACACCGTCGTCGGCCGTCGGGCGCCGCGAAAATGCCTAGAAACCCCAACCCCTATTTCAGCCCCTGCACCTCGAGAACCTCCAGCCCTCCTCTTGTCGTCACTGGCGCCGACCACCACCCCACATCCGACCACCACTCTCTTCCCGACACCCTCGACCCAACCTCACCACCGATTGACAGCCGGAGCCGTCGCAATCAGGCTAAAAACCACGGTTTCCCTATTTTCGAGACCGGTTCGATTTTTCTTTAATCCGGCCATTTTCGGTGACGCCACCTCTCACCGCCACCACCAACGAACTCCTAGGACCTCTCTCTCTCACCTTTGATCTCGTGGACGCCGACCGCCGCCCGTGGTGGCCAGAAATTGGCCCGAACCACTGCCCTGTTCTCGACCGCGCGAGACCCCTACTCCACCGGATCCATTTCGCCGCCGCCTCCAACCGCCTTCAGCCGCTGCCACCGGTGCCGACGGACTCCCCCCGACCACTTGGTACTTTCACCGTCAACCCTCGAGCCGACCGCCATCCGTTGATCGTCGAGTCGGACGCCTCAGCCCCCAAGCCTACCCGGCCCTATCCCAGCCCGAGTGCCCTGTTTTGGGCCGAGTTCACGGGCCAGCGAGCCGGGCGATGGCCGGACTGACCTGGGTCGTGGCCTGAGAGGCAGGCTGAGTATCTAGGCCATTGTGTCTGGCCCATGGGCCAAGTGGCCGGGAATTTGGGCCATTTGTCCGAGAAGTTAGCCGGTGATCCGTCATTGCCGCCTGCGCCGTCGCCGTTGAGACCGCCGAGCTAGTCAATTTGTGAGTTGACCTTAATCCTTGGTTAGGGCGCTAATTGCGCCTAGGATTAGTCGTTTAGGCGATTAGGGAATTTAGGTGCGCGACTGGGGCCGGTTTAGATATAAATTATGATTAAGTTAAATGGCCGATCAATCTAATTGTGATTAGTTGAAATTGATTGATCGATTGAGTTGATTATGTTCGATCACGAGCGAGCGATATGTTAGAGACGAGCGAGCGATCGACGTTATAAATTGAATTGATTAATAAAGGCATTGTACGAATTGAGCTTTTTATTGTCTAATAGGTTTTGACTGCTCGGGATTGATTGATGACTTTATTGATTTGGATGTCTTGTTGAAATGTCTGATTGGCTATCCTAATTGTTCACTGAGTGTTCGGTAGTCTGTTTGGGATTTAATCGCCATTCTGTGGTTGCAGTGTCTAATATTAGACTGCATATGCATATGACAGTGTATGAAATCAAAAGACATTCTTAGCATGAAATTGGCCTTCGGCCCGATCTTTTACATACGTAAGTGAGCATCCGGCTTTAACCGAAGATAATGAAATGGATTGATTGCTGGATGTATTCTATATGGTCATAAAAGGGAACGATGATGCTTTTCATGACAAGTTCGTACCGTACCAATCTGATGGAACTATTCGACTTGCCAGAAGCACGTCAATTATGATCCGGTGCTAACTAGCACGGAGGCAGAGTTGGTCGGATGCTGGTCGTAGCTTGTGATGGGTCGACGCCCCGTTTAGGGATGCCTACTTGCTAGTGCCGTGCCAGGTGCACCAGAGACACCTCTTATAATAGCCGTTGCCGAGAGAAAAGGGACGTAACTCGGTCCTGCCGGTAGAACGCTCGATTGCATCAAGGTGCTGGATCGCGTTATTTGTGGGGGTCGAATCATGCCTTCTTTCACGTAGATTCTCTTATGTACCGTGGGCACGATCATCGTTAATAAATGAACTTGTGTGATGTTATATGCGTACTTGTAGATAAGATGCTTGTTTGAATGACTGACTGAATGGCTGTGAGTTGAGTCAAGCATTGTATTGTGCGTGGTTGTAGCTGGCAAGTATGCTTGTGTATGGTTATTATATCGTGGATGTACTTGAGTGCTTTATGTGGCATTGTGATATAGTGAGATTATTGCTAGGATGCCAGGGCGAATCAATTTCCTAACCGAGCTTAGGCTTGATTTATTGAGATTTATTCTCACCCCGTCGTGGGATAGCATTTTCAAGTTCCAAGTGATGGAGCCTCGTGGGCGCCAAGGATTGGATTTTGGATTAGTCATCTGAAGTAAGATGAGAAGTTAGTCTTACCTGAGACTTTGTCTAGTGGCCCCGAAGTATGGGGTTGAGCTCGTACATTAGTAGCCCAGTAGGATTATGTCCTAGCTACTATTTTGTATATTTGTTTATTATTATCCTTTGGTAAAACGTTGTAGTGTTTGATTCCTATCCCTGTTTATTTTTATTGTTAGGGAGTTGACACGTTTCTGCATGTTTAAGTAAGTGATAGGTCGATAGTGTGCTTGGGACGCTATCTCTATGACCTCGTGGCGATTTGGCAAGGGATGTCGCGGGCTTGAGAATTGAGGCGTGACATCCCCGCCCAAGGTGGTATCAAAGCAAGTTTAGCCTGATCCATCTGGTCATTGGCCTAGAGTGGTAAGGAGCATTGGGATTTAGGATAGTTAGTAGGATTGTAAGTATTTGCATGTGCCTATTGCCTATATTTCTTTTTATTGATTGTTAATGATCTCATTACGCGTTACTTGGGGTGGACATGACTCCGTAAGTTACCTGTATAATGAGCAACTGTAATGAGAGGGTGCCTAGTGGAAGGATAGTTCAAGAAGATCCTAGAGCAGAAGGGATTATGCAGGCGTTGAAAATTTTAGAAGTGGTAGTTGGACAGCAAGTGAGTAGTCAATCTAATGATGCCGCCACTTCGAATGAAGACTTGTTGACTGGAAATGAGAAAAGTGTGCAGCCGATACTCAAGTTGATGGAGAGATTTTTGAACCTCGAGTCACCGAAGTTCAACGAATTAGGAGACCTAGAGGCTGCAATCTTGTGGATTAAGGAAATCGAGAAGGTATTCGCCGTGCTAGGATGTTCCGAAGAGGACAAGGTGACATTAGTCGTTTACCAACTTCAAGGTGACGCTAATGCGTGGTAGGGAGCCACACAAAGAAAGATCTTTCCTGAAGGTATGGTCTCGGTGTGAGATGCCTTCGTTGAAACCTTTTATAACAAGTACTTTCTGGACTGTAGGCGAGAGAAAAAGATAGCTGAATTCTTACAACTTCGACAGGACCAAATGACAGTATAGCAATATGAGGCGAAATTTACTGAGCTGTCAGAATTTGCACCCTAGACGGTTGGAGATTCTATGAACAGGATGAAAAGATTTCGTGAGGGATTGAAGCCCGAGATCAAAGATCAACTGGTGTCGTTGAACCTTAAGAGTTATAGCGAATTGTATAAAAAGGCCCAATCTGTGGAGAGGAGCATGACTGATAGAGCAATCGCATATGGATTGCAACTTGTGTCTTCTTCCAAGGATAACCGTTGGATAGCGAAGAGGCTGATGTATGCCAACAAGTATCATATCCCGTCTAATCAGAGGAGTACAATCAGGAAGCCGATGTTCCGCTAAAGTGAGAAGTGTCGCCTATGTCTCCTAAGGCATGGGTCTGGTCCCTACCTGTATAGAGATGGAGAATGCTTTAAATGTTATTAGCCGGGACACTAAGTGAAGGATTGCCCGCTGAGACAGAAAACCGTCCAAGCATCGTTGTCGCAAGAAGGACAAACTCGAGGAGATGTTCAGCGGAATACCTAGGATTGACTCTACTAGGAGTATGGTGACTTTCGAGTTACGATGCTTGAGCACAGATTAGCAATAGCTAGTCGAACTTGAAAAGACTTTTTATGGATAAGACTTATGGATATGAGTTTTGTGACATTTTGATTTCAAGTCAATTTCAGACTCATTGTTGTGGAGTGTATATCTATAGATTATTTCAGTCGTATTCTACTCGAATTTGATCAATTCGAGTAGACTGACCAAAAGGAAAAGGCTAACGCGAGACGAGGTACGTGGACCTAGGGAACTCGAATAGGAAATGTCGCTTTGGCCATAAGGATTGTCTAGGGAACTAGTGATAGATCCTCACAATTACATGACAACCAAAGCCGCCATGAATTGACGAGCCCTAAACGTGATATGAATCACGAGGTCGATACGCGTAATGTCTGCAAAAGCCGCCCGTCGGTTCGGGATAGGCTGGAATCACGTCTGATAGAGAAAACTATCAGAAATGAGTCCTGAAAAGTTTGAATTGAAAAATCAAGAATTCCAACATTACAATTGGATTGGTCGTCGCCCCATCGGAGATAATTGGATTGAGAAAAACGACGTTCCGGACGTCGGAGGTAAAATGACCGTTTTGCCCCTCAAGTTTAGGACTTTGCCCTTGCAATTGAAGAAGAGCATTATGGACATTAAACCCCTTATGGCTGCCGAAATTCATGGAGGAATAAGAGCCATTGAATCATCTTGGAATTGCAAGTAGACAAGCGTCACAAGATCAATTGAGGAGAGGTCTTGTCCAATTTTTTCACCTAACATTCAACTCACCTTTGACCCAAGCTTGTATATAAGCCTTCTCTCTCTCTCCTCAATCATTTTTGGCCGGCCACACTTGAGGAAGACCACCGAACACTTCCTCTCTATCTTCCCCTTCAATCTCTCGTCGTCGACCAGCCCGGATGCCACTGTTCGGCAATTTCGAAGGCCATTTCCGGCCACCATTCAGCCTCCAGCCGACCACACCGACGAACCCTACGTCTTGCCGACATCCTCAAACAAGAATCAAGTTGTTTGGAGTACTGAGTAGTTCTGGGGAAGAGATTTCCCGAGAGCCGACAGAATCGGAACAAACTTGAGGTAGGTCCGGTTCTTAGCTCTTTTGCTGATCGAAATCTTAGAATCTTGGGCTCAAATTTTGTGGAGACTCAGTAGACATATGTAGGGTTCTATGGTAAAAAATTGGAGATTTATTTGATAAGTTTTTGACCACAAACCGACCTTGTACATTTTGCCCAGAAACTGCCAGATTTTGACTCGGGAAGAACCGGCGACGTTCAACGAGTTTCCGGCGATCAATTGACTTCAAATCTTCGGTGAGCCTCAAAAACCCTTAGATAGACATGTTGAGAGGTAGGATAATGGTTAAATGATGAAATTAAAGTTGATTTAGGATGGATAGTGCACGGTATGCACAGAACCGAATTGAACTGGGTAGGTTCTGTGCAAGATCGGTTCTGGTGGATTGAAGAACGGGTGATTTTGAACCTCAAATTGATGTTTAAGACATGATTAGATGATGATGGTAGGATATGGATGATTGGGGTTCGTGGATTGAGGAATTGAGTGTGAAAATTGACAGAATCGGTTGAATTTTGTTAGATTGCGCAAGAAGTCCGGTTGTAGATATTGAGGATCGAAACTTTGGGGCTCAAAAGGAGTAAATTGTGTTGAAAAATAAAAGGTAAGGGAATTCCTAACTTTATGCTAGGAAGATTGGACTCTATTGGGTGAGTCGAACGAGGTTAAGATGATTTTCTTGATGAGTTTAGTTTGATTGGCCTTGTGAATGCCAAGAGAGTGTAAACGATTTGAATAATTGCACATGCATGACTCTTGAGTAATGACCTCATTTGTATGTGTTTTGTAACGCCTTGCATGCCATGAATCTTTGAATTGTGCCTGAATTGCCCATGTCGTCATGTATGAAAAATGAATTGAAAAGCATGGCATAAGCATGACATGACGAGGCCTTGAGGCGTATGAGACGCGGGGCGGAATGTGGATACCCTGATGCGACGAGATTGCGGGGTGGAGTTAATATTGTGTGGCGTCCTGATGCGATGAAATTGCAGGGTCGAGATGGCCACAGTCCTGAAGCGAATTATTCACGGGACGGAGAGGCCCTAAGGCGTATGAGACGCAGGGTAGGAAATGTATACCATGATGCGACAAGATCGCTGGGTGGAGTTGACATTGAGTGGCGCCCTGATGCGACGAGATCACGAGGTTGAGATAGCCACAATCCTGATGCGAACTATTCGCGGGACGGAGGTGTGAGAATACCCTGATGCGACAAGATCGCGGGGTGGAGTTGATGTTGCGTGGCGGCTTGATGTGATGAGATCGCGAGGTTGAGATAGCCACGATCCTGATGCGAACTATTCGCGGGACAGAATTTATGAGATGATGATTTTGCTTAGAGATTCATCGAAACTTGATGCGTCTACGCGGATTGCCGATGACGGTCCGATGCGTTTACACGGACCGAGCCTGATGCGATTTATCACGTGCTGAAAATTGAGGCAGGCAGGAGGAGATGGTTGTGGCTAGATGACATGTTGTTGTTTTATTAATTTTTACTGGATATATCTATGAGTTTATGAGTTTGAATTATTTGATATATAACTGCTTGAGTGGACGGTCAGCCTAACCTAGGGTTAGGACCCGCCTTACAGAGATTTATATCTCACCCTAATGGGGGCTTCATTTTCAAGTTCCAAGCAGAGGTAGCTCGAGCTTGCCAATGATCGGCATTGAAGAGATAGTGGACCAATCGTATTTAGATTGGATTTGCCTTATTAAATTAGGGCTTGTACTTTGGATTGGTGAATTAGGAATTGATCTTTTAATAATTGGTTAAGGTAATTTGATGTATTTGTCCTAAGTCATCGTATGTGGTTGTATCTATATGAATGGAGATGGCATCGCTTTCGCATGCGTATTTTTGTAAAGAGTTGTAAGTTATTGGCCGTTGGATCCTGGAGCGTTCATTAAGGCTTGGCTTGGCGGGATGCTCGCAGGCTCGGCGGGTTCGGAGCGTGACATCCCCGTTCGATTTGGTATCAAAGCAAGGTCAACTCGATCCAACTCGAGGTGTACTAATTATAAAGAGATGACTGATATTAATGGATTCAAGCTTGAATTGCGTGGTGTTTTGATGGTTTAGCTATCAATTATTATTGACAGTCTTAGATGATATGAGTTGTGATAAATACAAGGAGTATCTGAATTGAAGATCAGTTGTGATCGGATGCATAGGGATTTGATTTGAATGCTGATTGGACTTGAGATATATAATGGAATATAGGCAAGTGATCTGTGAGATATGACGGTCATTGGTGGAATTAGAACTCTTGAATGGATAGGAATTGATCTAAAGGCGGTTTTGACAAGACAAGTGATGAGGATGGTCACGTCGTGCTTGAGTTTGTGGTTATGAAATGCAAGTTGATGAGGGTGCATGCATGAACTTATCGCTATTGGACTTAATAAACCGTCGCTTGGTGTGGGATAAGTTGATGGGATACTTATAAACTGTAATGAAACATGGTATGAGACATGTGGAATGGGGCTTTCTCCGTAGATATATGACTTGGGACAACCTGCAACAGCTAGGTCTGATGAGGGCGGGGAGTGATCGCCGGGACAGAGAGGTCCGGACAAGGAGCTACTTCTGGCAGGCTTCTAAGATGGCAAGAGGCAGGAATGACCCAAGTCATAACTTGAAAGGGGAAGTTTATGTATCAGGTTGAGTCCGATTGTGGTAAGGGATGTGCGGCACGGGATTGATTATCATCAAGGATGATTGACAGTGGCATGACCTATGTAATGGCGCCTATGAGTGGCCTGGTTAAAGCTTCGCGCTTGACAGTAGATGCCCTTTGAAAAAGGAAAATGGTGTTGTGATGGGCCTATTAGGCATGTTTGATGATTAGCTTCATGTGATTGGCTTGACCAAGGTATGACTGGGAGATTAGATGACGTATGGCTTTATACTCATGGAATCGAGGCATGTTGAGATGAGATAGTCTGTTGTGACTATGCTAGAGTGGCGAATGCCTTTAGGCCGAGAGTATGGGCTATTGACTCAATGAGTTACTGCCTTGAGTGCTTATTTGATAGTTGCCTAGTTGAGGCTAGCCTTGTGATGGTTGTCAATTGAGAAGTTGCCTCGTTGAGGCTGACTTGAGGAATGATTACAAATCAAGGAGGATTTGAGACCCTTGAATATTTGGCAATTAATTGAGAATTGCCTAAGGCCATTAGAGGGTTGGTTGATGGTGAAAGATTGAGATGAGCAGCCTAAGATTGATGGACTTGAGTAGATGACTAGAGTCTTGGATTCCTGGAGGGAATCATAGTGGTTCAAGTGACATGAGAACCTGATAAGACTGAAGGACCAAAGTATGATCGCTAGAGTAGCATTTGGCTTGTGTACGTGGGATACGAAAAGATCCAATGACTAAAATGGATCATGAGAATTGAGTAAAGATGAGTAACCAGAACGCGAAAACCAGCAAAGCAATTGATTCGAGTTTGTGAACCACATGGGACCCAAGAGTTAAATAGGTAAAGAGAACCTTGAATAGAAACGAGAAAGGTAACCCTGAGGCTACTCATTTCCAAAGTGGAAACGTGGACAAGAAACCATAAGAGCTTTGAAAAGCTTAGGAAGCTATGTATACAATTGAGATTGACTGAGTTTGATGGGAGGATGGAAGTTGAAATTGCCTCCTCTGGATTGAGGATTTTGTGAGAAAACCTCAGAGATTTTGGGTGCACTAAAGAAGAAAAGTGTCCCTAGCAGTACTAGCCCTAAGAGGCTATTGAGGATTGGTGAAAGGTCACTAGAGGAAGGATTTCCTCGGAGGCATGAGATCTGCTAGCCAACTTCTGTTGAATGGTTCGATGGGAAGTATCGTCTTGGGATTGCTTGAGAGCAAGGGTTGTTTGGATCATAATACTTTTGCAAGGATCATAAGATGATCGACCGGTGTGAGACAGAGTTCTCAAGGTCGCGTAAGCATATGGTAAAAGTGGTCAAAAACCCTTGAACAAGATGAGTAAGTCCTTGAGTGGATTGGAACTTGAGAACCATATGGCTGATTGTTATTCCTGATTTTGAGGAATGGTGACAGGACTCAGCTAAAGAGGAGAATGATTGAAAGACCTATGAATAAGAGAATTTCTGCTCATGGGTTACGAGCAAAGAGATGTTCATTATGAGTATAGAACGTGCCTACGGGAAATGGCTGATTACCTGGGCGTAAGACACAGAGTGGAAAGTAAGTAGTAAATCTTTTCTGTTATGAATGAGATCGAAGAAGAATCGGCATGCTGGATTGCCTGAAGTTAATGATTTCTTGGGATCGGTTGATTGAATTAGAACCCTGAAGAATGAAATCATAAGTTGTTATTCCCTAAAGAATAAGGCATTGTTCTTAAAGGGTGATTGGACCATGAATTGGTCATGGACGAAAAGAAAAGTGAACGGACTTGGTAGTCCTGACTGGTTATGATTCTAATGAATGGTGTAGTAAATGAAAAGAGCGCTTAGAGAATACTTGCAAAGTGATTTAAGGTGATCGAATTGAGCATTCGACAAGTGAACTGGTGAAGCCTAAGAACGAACAGATATTGTCACTGGAGGTGACTGAGTTCTGGGAAAGAGAATGTGAAATCATGGTGACATTTGAATCCTGGAGTAAAGGTAGTGCCGTCGGCGCAGACTCTAAGGTTGACGTCCTATGAAATAGAAATGACAAGGTGAATTTGAAGTGAGAAAATGCCACGGAGTTGTGTAGTTACTTCCTTAGGGTAAGAGACCCTATTGTAAAAGGAAGAAAAACTCTAAATTGTCTTAGTACGATTGAGTGTCTGTACCGAAAAAGTGGATGCAGAACTTGAATGACTCCTGGAAGTGAAATCCGAGAGATAGTCTTGTAAACAATGTTGAATTCCAGGATGATGTTAACGTTTAGTGGAGCGAACGAAATTGGGATAAGGTCACCTTAGTGAGTTATGGAACTCAAAGGCTAAAGCACTAATGCTTCTCGAGAGAAGAGTGACAAGGATAAATAAAATATTGTGCAGTCCTAAAAGAGACCTGTAACGACAAAGAGCCAAGGTCTGAGCTCTCAAGTGAAAAGTGCGAAGAATAGTTGGAGGATTCGACACTTGGAAGAAAGAAGTTGATAATAGTCGAGTCAAGTGCCTAAGGAATGATTAAGTTGGTTGTTACCACCTCGAGAGACGAGGATTGGACTCATTTAAGGAGTCATGAGAAACATGAACGATTTTTGGAAGAGTGTCATATAGGCTCTAAGAAAATGTCTATTGCATATTAAATGTGAAGAGCGCAAATTGTGGAGCCTGTGAGGATGAGGACGAATGATGAATCGACTAGGGTCGATGTGTATTGCAGGAAGTTGAGAATTTCTGAGATTGGTGAGTTGTTACGGACGGATCGTGGGAAGATTCCCTACAAGAGCGGTTCCAGTGGTGAAATGGACTAAGGTCGAGTCGTGACACGAATGGATGAATGAATGTGAAAAGAGTTTTCGAGGACTCGAGTTAAGCTGATGACTACGCTATGTATGACGATTCCGGTTGGAAATCAAAAAGCTTATGAAGGTCGTAGTGACACGACGCAGAATGAAACTTGAGGCATAACAAGGCGATTTGAAATGGATATTGTTTGTACGTCGTGACAATAATGCCATATGAATTGGCATGCTTAGAGCATGATTGGAGTGGTTTGCAACTATCCTCGTGATAAAGTTGGGAAATATTATTTGAGTGAAAGAACGTTGCAAGGCTACACCTACCACAAGAGTGTAAGGTGGCAATTTCCCGAGGGGAGTTAAATAAGAGGCAACGCAGATGTATATAATTGCCTATGGATATAGGAGCGTTGCTTGTGCAAGGAAGGGTCTTGAAGTTTTGTGAACTAAAAGAGATTAATGGTATGGATTGCTAAAAGGAATTGAAGGCAAGGCATGTGGAACGAAGTGATCACCCAAGTGTTTTTACAGCAATATTCATATAGATAAGGAAGGGTGAATCATTTAGCGGATGCCTACAGTTGAGAATTGAGCATGGTTTAATTGGCGATGAAAGGATAGATCTTCCCTCAAGAAATAAGATATTTAACTCCTAAAATTGGAAGTTCGCTAATGGACTAGTGTGATGGCTACTAGAAACACCTAGCCGAAATGCCAGAAGGAAATTGAGGTGTGCCACGATTAAACATCGATGCTGGAGGGATTCTGGAAATGGATGGAACCCTTGAGGCCATGGACGAAAGTACGAGTCTAGCATTGAAAAGAAACTTAAGGAGATGACCTCATTGAAATTCAAAGGGAGAATTATGGTATTTCTTGAGGATGACACAAAGATGTGCCAAGAGGCATATATATATCGGTAATAAGGTTGAAAGTTGAAGTTTGCCTATCTTGTAGTCGAGCACTAGACGTGTAGATAGAAGGGAAGGACATGACGACGAAAGTTGAAAGACCACTTTAATCCAAGGGAATTTTCGGATGGAGCCGAGAAGGGATTGCTACGGAAATAACCATGTAAGTATTTAAGGAGTTAAGAGGGCCATAACTCGATTTGATTAATGGGGAGCAAATTGATAAAGTCCTTGAATCTCCGTTGGCGTGAAAGGAAATTTGAAGGGAGTGACACGCTAAATGCCATGGACATATGAAAGAGACAAGGTGAATGCTCGAGGATGAACTGCTAACAAATGATGTAAATGCCAAAAGAGAATGGAGAGAAGCTCATTGAATTGAGGACTAAAGGAGACAAGTCCAAAGGAAAATGGTTTTGGGATGGAAAGGATTATCCGGAAGAGTGAGGGTGCGACGAGGCGTCAATACCCCAAAGGATTGGATGGGTGGAAGATTGCAAATTTCGAGGACGAAATTTCTTTAAGGAGGAAGAGTTGTGGCATTCTGATTTCCAATCAATTTTAGACTCATTGATGAGGAGTGTATATCTAGAGATATATTTCAGTCGTATTCCGCTCGAATCTGATCAATTCGAGTAGACTGGCCAAAAAGGAAAGGCTAACGTGAGATGAGATATGTGGACCTAGGGAACTCGGGTAGGAAACGGCGCTTTGGCCATAAGGATTGTCGAGGGAACTAGTGATAGACCCTCACAATTACATGACAACTACAGCCGCCACGAATTGACGAGCCCTAAACGTGATATGAATCACAGGGTCGATACGCGTAATGTCTGCAAAAGTCGCCCGTCGGTTCGGGATAGGCTGGAATCACGTCTAATAGAGAAAACTATCAAAAACGAGTCCTGAAAAGTTTGAATTGGAAAATCAAGAATTTCAACATTACAATTGGATTGACCGTCGCCCTATCGGAGATAATTGGATTGAGAAAAACGACGTTCCGGACGTCGAGGGTAAAATGACCGTTTTGCCCCTCAAGTTTAGGACTTTGCCCTTGCAATTGAAGAAGGACATTATGGACATTAAACCCCTCATGGCTACCGAAATTCATGGAGGAATAAGAGCCATTGGATCATCTTGGAATTGCAAGTAGACAAGTGTCACAAGATCAATTTAGGAGAGGTCTTGTCCAACTTTTTCACTTAACATTCAACTCACATTTGACCTAAGCTTGTATATAAGCCTTCTCTCTCTCTCCTCAATCATTTTTGGCTGGCCACACTTGAGGAAGACCACCGAACACTTCCTCTCCATCTTCCCCTTCAATCTGTCGTCGCCGACCAGCCCGACCACCACTGTTCAGCCGTTCTGATGGCCATTTTCGGCCCCCATTCGGCCGCCGACCAACTACACCGACGAAGCCCTATGTCTTGCCGACATCCTCAAACAAGAATCAAGTCATTTGGAGTACCGAGGAGTTCTGGGGAAGAGATTTCCCGAGAGCCAACAGAATTGGAACAAACCTGAGGTAGGTCCGATTCTTAGCCCTTTTGCTGGCCGAAATCTTGGAATCTTTGGGTCAAATTTTGTGGAGACTCAGTAGACATATGTAGGGTTCTGTGGTAAAAATTTGGGGATTTATTTGATAAGTTTTTGACCACGAACCGAACTTGTACATTTTGCCCAGAAACTGCCAGATTCTGACTCGGGAAAACCGGCGACGTTCGACGAGTTTTCGACGACCAATTGACTTCAAATCTTCGATGAGTCTCAAGAACCCTTAGATAGACATGTTGAGAGGAAGGATAATGGTTAAATGATGGAATTGAAGTTGATTTAGGATGGATAGTGCACGGCATGCACAGAACCGAATTGAACCGGGTAGGTTCTACGCAAGACCGGTTCTGGTAGATTGAAGAGCGGGTGATTTTGAACCTCAAATTGATGTTTAAGACATGATTAGATGATGAGGGTTAGGATATGGATGATTGAGGTTCGTGGATTGAGGAATTGATTGTGAAAATTGACGGAATCGATTGAATTTTGTTAGGTTGCGCGAGAAGTCCAGTTGTAGACATTGAGGACCAAAACTTTAGGGTTCAAAAGGAGTAAATTGTGTTGACAAATAAAAGGTAAGGGAATTCCTAACCTTAAGTTAGGAAGATTGGACTCTATTGGGCGAGTCGGACGAGGTTAAGATGATTTTCTTGAGAAGTTTAGTTTGATTGGCCTTGTGAATGCCAAGAGAGTGTAAATGATTTGAATAATTGCACATGCATGACTCTTGAGTAATGACCTCATTTGTATGTGTTTTGTATCGCCTTGCATGCCATGAATCTTTGAATTGTCCTTGAATTGCACATGTCGTCATTTATGGAAAGCGATTGAAAAACATGGCATAAGCATGACATGGCGAGGCCCTGAGGCGTACGAGATCGCGGGGTGGAGTTGATATTGTGTGGCGCCCTGATGCAATGAAATCGCGGGGTCGAGATGGCCACGGTTCTGATGAGAATTATTCACGGGACGGAGAGGCCCTGAGGTGTATGAGACGCGGGGTAGGAGATGTATACCTTGATCAGCAAGATCGCGGGGTGGAGTTGACATTGAGTGGCGTCCTGATGCGACGAGATCGCGGGGTTGAAATAGCCACAGTCCTGATGCGAACTATTGGCGGGACGGAGGTGTGGGAATACCCTGATGCGACAAGATCGTGGAGTGGAGTTGATGTTGCGTGGCGCCTTGATGCGACGAGATCGCGGGGTTGAGATAGCCACGGTCCTGATGCGAACTATTCGCGGGACAAAATTTATGAGATGATGATTTTGCTTGGAGATTTATCAGAACTTGATGCGTTTACACGGGTTGCCGATGACGGTCCGATGCGTTTACGCGGACCAAGCCTGATGCGATTTATCGCGGGCTGGAAATTGAGGCAGGCAGGAGGAGATGGTTGTGGCAAGATGGCATGTTGTTGTTTTATTGATTTGTACTGGATATGTCTATGAGTTTATGAGTTTGAATTATTGGATATATGACTGTCTGAGTGGACAGTCGGTTTAACCTAGGGTTAGAACCCGCCTTACTGAGATTTATATCTCACCCCAGTGGGGGCTTCATTTTCAAGTCCCAGGCGGAGGTAGCGTGAGCTTGCTAAGGATCGGCATTGAAGAGATAGTGGACCAATCGTATTTAGATTGGATTTGCCTTATTAAATTAGGGCTTGTACTTCAGATTGGTGAATTATGAATTGATCTTTTAGTAATTGGTTAAGGTAATTTGATGTATTTGTCCTAAGTCATCGTATGTAGTTGTATCTATATGAATGGAGATGGCATCGTTTTCGCATGCGTATTTTTGTAAAGAGTTGTAAGTTATTGGCCGTTGGATCCTAGAGCGTTCATTAAGGCTTGGCTTGGCGGGATGCTCGTGGGCTCGGCGAGTTCGGGGCGTGACAGGTTTGGATTAAGACAATTAGTATTTTGTGGATTGCATAAGTTTGAAGTGTTGTTTTACTTGGATTGTCTTAGCCGTTGTTTTCTTGGATCCTAATCAATGATTAGATGAATATCCGCCGAAGAGCGAGCATGAATTGTGAGATTGATCTCTAAGGTGTGATAAACTTTCTAGGGATCAGAGGATACGAATTGATAAGGATCGATGTAAAGTCAGATAATGTGTGCTGAATTGTGATGAAAATCTTTCTCTACATGTGGTTAAAGTGGGACTTAAAGTGAAAACACGTTTGTGAGTGCATTGTGTCATTTCAGGTGATGGGCAGAAGATTGTGGATGAATCGAGATGTCACGTGTAAGTAAGACTTATGTACTTTGCAGGATTGGTGAAAGTTGATTATATCTTCGAATCATGATTGAAGAAGACCTTGCAGTATATCAAAGACAGTATTGGAATGACTTGAGGCCGTATGGCTCAGTCGACTACTAACCTAATAAGGTCATGGTGAAGTATACACTGCCTGAAGATATAGTTAATGAAGCCTTAGACATGTGCATGAAACAAGGACGGTGAAGACGAACAAGGAAATTTCGTAATGGCAATCTAAGGTTAGGTGACATGGTAGGGTTGCCAGTTGGATGCACAGACTATTGAGTTTGGCGATGCCCCTAAATAAGATTAAGATTGCGAGATGTGACAATTAAGGAAGACTAGTTAACAGAGTGACACAGCGAAAGCATAGTAAGGCCACATGATTTCTTGGAATAATGACCATAAGGGCCTTACTTTTGATAAAGCAGACAACTAATAGGGATTCACAACAGTAGTTTCAGTGTTAGTCCAGATAGCTCGTGAAGATATCAAGATTTGAGGTAAGGCTACTAGAAGATTAATAGGCGTGGTTGAGCAAATGATGAAGATTTTGGTGCATCAATAAGTCAAAGAGCAACATTGCAAGCCTAAGTAGACTGTTGCCGTCGTTTGAGATTCTAAGGTAAAGGCGGGAAAAGATCACAATGGATTGGTAATGAAACTTCTAAGAAGTCAAGGGATAAATGACTCAGTTTGGAGTACAGTAAGCAGATTGACGATGCATGTTCAAGATATAACAGTGCGAAGAAATTCAACTTAGTATGAGTGTGATGCTCCAAGACCTACGACCGATTCAAGTTTAAGACTCAAACTACTCGAGAATAATGACCAAGGGTCGAGGAAGCCACCGAGAGTTAGAGGTCGCCCTCGACTTGGATGATGGCCTGATTTGCCAGTCGGTTGTGCTATTGATTAAGGGTCGACTATGTGGCGATCTTAAATCAAACATGGATCGAATTGGGTTGATCTCACTCAGCTGTAAGTCAACCATAGGATCACCCTGAAGTTGACCAGGAATTGATTCATGGCATGATTTGCGAGTTGGCATTGATCGATATTCAGAATGGCCATGGACCTAGTGAGGAATGACTTGTACTAAAACCTTGTACCAACCGCGCACTAATCAAAGGGCTGATCACCCTGAGCCGTGTGACGTGTTGTTGGAAGAATATGGGTCGAGTTAAACCAATCCTGCATCAACTTGAGTTGGTCATGAGAGGTGACCTTGACAATGTTCGATTGTACCATCGGTCTAGGAACAGGTGATTCCAACCCTACACCGGGATATTTGAGGTGGTCCTCGACTCGCCAGTCATTTGTGAGCTAGCCTTGTTCGATAAAATGGACGGTCTAATCCTCAGTTCGATTTGGCGCTTGAGTTCATTAATTCTCCAGGTGTTCAAGGAATGACAAGTGGTGATTCTAAATCTCAAAGCGTTGAAGAAAAGGCGAATTATTAGTAGACCTTCTCCATGTAAGTAGAATGCTCAAATTGCCATTAGTATTAATCGTGGTTGACATCTATGGAACAGGAGGAAAAGCAGCGTTAAACTCTGCTCGTTGCAAGTTAAGAAATGGCCAGTCTATTCATGGGAATAGATAATTACTACGGTTACTAGGATAACCAAAAGTTAATTGGGACAGCAAGGTCGGATGGCCACAGTTGAGTTGAATCCCTAAAGTCGAATGATTCACCATGTTGAAACGAATTGTGGATATAGAATTGTGTCAAAGTAGTAGTCAAGGATTGTAAGTTAGAATTCGACTTGGATTTGATAGTCGCTTTATGATTTCGATGCGCAGAGTGGAGATTAGGATTGACTTGGAGCGAATCTAGTATGAAGTTTGGGAAACGAAATTACAGTTCAGTACGACTTATTACCCACAAATGGAAAGTCAGTCTAACAGGATAATTCAGAGTCTGGTGAACATGTTGGAGGCATGCGTTTTGGATTTCAAGATAATTGGGATGAACAATTACACCTGATGGAGTTTGCTTAAATAACAGTTCAAGTATAGCACTAAGATGATGCTTTTCGAGGCGATGTATAGCAGAGCGTGCAAGACGCCCGTAAAAAAAAAAAGATCTGAGTTAGTGGAACAGTCGATAGACCCTATCAAGGTTATCAAAGACAAACTGAGAACAGTTCAGAGTTATTAAAAAAGTTACGCCGATAAGAGATAGAAATCCTTAGAATTTAAGATAGGCAATTATGTCTCTTTGAAGGTGTCACCTATGAAGAGGGACATCTCGTTTTGACAATAAAGGAAAGTTAAACCAAAGTATGTCGAACCTTTCGAGATTTTTGGAAAGAATTAGGAAATTAGCGCATCGTTTTACGTTACTGCTAAGACCGGCTCAAGTGCACAACGCCTTCCATGTGTTGATATTGAGGAACTGTGAACCAAACCCCGCTCTTGTGTTGAGTTATGAGAAGATTGAACTGGATGAGCGAGCATCGTATCTGGGAAGTCCAGTCAGGATCCTCGCTAGGAGACAACAAGTATTTCGGAACAAGAATTTTCTCTTTGGTCAAGGAGATTTAGTGAACTCACGAAACTGATAGGAACTATTTAGGAGATTGAAGAAATTATGAGGATTGGATATCCTTATTTGTTGGATGGGTGTAGCAGTATTTAATTTCGAGGACGAAATTTCCTAAGGAGGAGAGTTGTGACGCCCCGAAAATTCATCTCTTGTAAAGTACTTGAATTCAATTAAAAAGGAATTAAATGGCATTTCAATCGATAAAACATTTTGGATCGTAAGGATTTAAAAGACGATATTGGACGAATTGTGAAGTTTCGATTGGGTTAATTTAGGTTTCGAAATTCTTAGTCGCCGTGAATTAAGATTTCAATCCTCTCGCTCGAGCCTAATCCCGACCGAGCATAGCCTATTAAATTGCCAAAAATACCCTTCGTCCAATGTACCAAATTTTCGTTCAGTCTCGATTTGTCAAATTACAATTTTGCCCTTAATTATTTGCACAAAATGACAAAATGCCCCAAAAGTCTTTGGGGACCCCACCAGCCACCTCTTCCTCACGTGATTTCTCTCTCTCTCTCTCTCTTTTTCCCTGTTCTCGTGTAGACACCCCCCTGAGTCGAACCTCCTCCTCCTTCCTCCGACGACGACTTTTCGCGTCACCACCTCCAGCCTTCCCTCGCCATTGCCACCGACTCCTCCGGCGTTGTCGTCGGCCGTCGGGAGCCGTGAAAACGCCCCGAAACCGCAGCCCTTGTTTCGGCCCCCTACACCTCGAGAACCTTCGGCCCTTTTCCGACCGCCACCGGCATCGACCACCACCCCACAACCGATCACCACTCTCTTCCCGACACTCTCGACCCAACCCCGTCGCCAATTGACCGCCGAAGCTGTCGTAATTAGGCCGAAAACCATGGTTGCCCTGTTTTGGAGACCGATTCGATTTTTCTTCGATCCGGTCATTTCCAGCTACGCCGCCTCTCATCGCCACCACCAATGAACTCCTAGGACCTCTCTAGGACCTCTCTCTCTCTCACCCTTAAGCTTGTGGATGCCGGCCGCCTTGCGTGTTGGCCGGAAATCGGCTCGAACCACTGCTCTGTTCTTGACCGCGCGAGACCCTTGCTCCACCCGATCTATTTTGCCGCCGCCTCCAGCAGCCTTCAGTCACTGCCATCGGTGCCGACGGACTCCCCCCGACTACCTGGTACTTCCACCATCAACCCCCGAGTCGACCGCCATCCGTCGGTCATCGAATCGGTCGCTTCTACCCCGAGGTCGGCCCTGCCCTGTCCAAGCTCGAGTGCCCTATTTTGGGCCAGGTTCATGGGCTAGCGAGTCGGGCCGTGGCCAGATTGACCTGGGCCGTGACTTGGGAGGCGGGCCGAGTCTTTGGGCCATTGTGCCAGGTTCGTGGGCCAAGTGGCTGGGAATTTGGGCCATTTGTCTGAGAAGTTGGCCCGTGATCCGTCATCGCCGATCGTCGTCGCCACTCGCACTGTCGCTATTGAGACCGCCGAGCTAGTCAATTTGTGAATTGACCCTAATCCTTGGTTAGGACGCTAATTGCGCTTAGAATTAGTCTTTTAGGTAATTAAAAAATTTAGGTACGCAATCGGGGCCGATTTAGATAAAAGTTGTGATTAAGTTAAATGACCGATCGATTAGGTTAACCGGTTGATTACTTTGCCTGTGGCTAATTGTGATTAGTTGAAATTGATTGATTAATTGATTGATTTGATTGTGTTCGATCGCGAGCGAGCGACATGTTAGAGACGAGCGAGCGATCGACGTTATAAATTGAATTGATTAATAAAGGCATTGTACGAATCGAGCTTTTTATTATCTAATCGGTTTTGACTGCTCGAGATTGATTGATGACTTTATTGATTTGGATGTCTTGCTGAAATGTATGATTGGCCGTCCTAATTTTTCACTGAGCGTTCGGTGATCTGTTTGGGGTTTAATCGCCCTTCTGTGGTTGCGATGTCTAATATTAAATTGCATATGCATATGGCCGTGTGTGAAGTCAAAAGACATTTTTAGCATGAAAATGGCCTTCGGCCCGATCTTTTACATGCGTGAGTGAGCATCCGGCTTTAACCGAAGATAATGAAATGGGTTAATTACTAGATGTGTTCTGTATGGTCATATAAGGGAACGATGATGCTTTTCTTGGCAAGTTTGTATCGTACCAATTTGATGGAACCAGACCACTTGCCAGAAGCACGTCAATTCTGATTCAATGCTAACTAGCACGGAGGTAGAGTTGGTTGGATGCCGGTCGCAGCTTGTGATGGACCAACGCCCCATTTAGGGATGCCTACTTGCTGATGCCGTGCCAGATGCACCGGAAACAACTCTTGTAGTAGCTGTTGCCGAGAGAAAAGAGATGTAGCCCGATCTTGCCTGTAGAACGCTCGATTGCATCAAGGTGCTGGATTGCGTTATTTGTAGGAGTCGAATCACTCCTTCTTTTACATAGATCCTCTTATGTGCCGTGGGTACGATCATCGTTAATAAATGGACTTGTGTGATGTCCTATGTGTATTTGTGGATGAGATGCTTATTTGAATGGCTGACTGAATGGCTGTGAGTTGAGTCAAGCATTGAATTGTGTGTGACTATAGTTGGCAAGTATGCTTGTGTATGGTTATTTTATCGTGGATGTACTTGAGTGCTTTATGTGGCGTTGTGATATAGTGAGATTATTGTTAGGATGCCCGAGCGAATCAGTTTCCTAATCGAGCTTATGCTTTATTCACTAAGATTTATTCTCATCTCGTCGTGAGATAATATTTTCAGGTTTCGAGTAATGGAAACTTATGGGCGCCAATGGTTGGCTTTTGAATTAATCATTTGAAGTAATATGAGAAATTAGTATTACCTGACTGAGTATACCTTTGAGACTTTGTCTAGTGGCCCCGAAGTATGGGGTTGAGCTCGTACATTAGTAGCCTAGTAGGATTACGTCCTAGCTACTGTTTTTTATATTTATTTATTATTATCCTTCGGTAAAACATTTTGGTGTTTGATTGCTGCTATTCTATCCCTGTTTATTTTTATTATTAGGGAGTTGACACGTTTCCGCATGTTTAAGTAAGTGATAGTTCGATAGTGTGCTTGAGACGCTATCTCTATGACCTCGTGGCGATTTGACAAGATATGTTACGGACTTGAGAGTCGTGGCTTAACATTTTTCATAGGTGTATCAATTTGAGATTTTTTATTATAAAAAAAATAATTTATGTAAAATTTATCACATATGTACCTGTTAAGATTTTTTGTGGTGAAAAAATAGTTTTGGGCAAATTTATCATAAATGTACTAGTTTAGGATTTTTCATGGTCAAAAAATAATTTGAAATAAATTTATCACATGTATATCAATTTGGTATTTTTTGTTGTATCAACCCAAAAAATTCACATGATAAAATTTAGATTTAAGCGATTATTGATACACATGGTGAGGGGTGGTTATGGGGGGAGGAGGAGAGAGAAAATTTAGATTTTTTTAAATATATTTTTTGAGTTGATTCTAAGTCAATGGACATTTTCTTTTGGTTGAAAAGAAAGATGAAGAGAGAGAACAAGAAAGTTTGAATCAGGTACGGCAAAAAAGGGGGAGACAGACATGAATTTTTCCCGTGATAAATACAGGTTGGACTTGTCGGAATCTCTAATTAGCACATGTATAGAATTGTACAGTTTTTAATCGTCGAATCAACAAAAATGCAGGATTAGATTCTTTTATTACAATATCAGATTAGTCAGTAAGGTTCTAATGAATGCTTCCAAAATATTTGTTAAGCAATTAACCAAAGGAATTTTTTTTTTCTTTTGGCTTCAAACTTGGCCGATGTAACGTCAAAATTGTCTCCACATTGACGAACATAGAGCCTCGCCATTTTCGAATCTCGTATTTCTTACCTACTTTGTGATTATTATCCGAATCTATCTGAAAATCCGCTCAGCACAAGATTTGTTACTTTCGATTGTTGGACCTGCGTGAGCTGCCTCGAATTCGCCTCCCTAGAAGGTTGCCCACTTCCGTGCTATGTGTAATCAATACTTTCGTAAAATCAATAGATTTAATTGCAAAATGTACTCTCTTTTTTTGGGTCGAAAATAGCAAAATATACTCAGGTGGGCATGAATCCATGGCCTTTTTCTACGTATTGCGTGCTTCATATATAAGAAAGGCAAAGCCGGTTTACTCGCCCAGTTCCTCTTATCCAACGCCAAAGCCCCCCCCTCCGACCTAAGCGCTGCCGTCGGCCAATCAGGTACTTCCTCTCGCTCTTGCTTTCTCGTCGTTTGATAAAACGGGCTTCGCGCATTCTTGCGCACACCTGCTTGATTGATTGCCGGAGAACTTCGATCCCCTAATTCATCAGCCGCGACTAGATTGCTTTTGCGCTCGCTAATTTGAATGGTTTCGAGTTTCTGCTTCAATCGATCCGCGTGGTGATTCTCAACATCGTCGTTCTGACGCTCGCGTGTGTCGATTTTTGAGTTATCAAGTAGGAGCATGGTGTGTCAGCTGCTTCGATGGGAGAAATTGAAGTTCGTAGTCGCTAGGGCTAACTATGGGCATCTCTTTTGAGATCTTTGAAGTTTTAAGTTTTTCAATTGTGATTGCATGAATCTGATCCTTGTTGTGGCGTTACTTATGTTTTAGGCGGGATTAGATTGAGAAGGCGTTATTATTGTGCGGTTTCTTTCTTGGGTCTGCATTGAGTTGTTGTGGAGTTTTGTGGACCGTAGGTTTCAATGGCGGAGCGTAATAACGTGGTTGCTAAACCCGTTTGGATGAAGCAAGCTGAAGAGGCTAAGCTGAAGAGCGAAGCGGAGAAAACAGCGGCCGCGAAGGCTGCATTCGAAGCTACGTTCAAGGATGTGGAGAAGAATCATGAAAAGGAGCAGGTTTCTTCGGATAGCGAGTCTGAGGAAGCTGAGAATATGTCCAACAAGCCAATTGGACCTGTTGACCCTACGAAATGCATGGCTGCTGGGGTGGGAATCGCTGGCGGGACAGCATGTGCGCCGTCTTCTTTTATGGTCGTCACGAAGGATGCGGATGGGAGGAAAGTGCCTAATGGTGGTGCGCGGATCAATGTGAAGGTCGTGCCCGGCGTGGGTGTAGGGGGAACAGAGCAAGAAGGAATTGTGAAGGACATGGGTGATGGGACTTACACTGTCACCTATGTGGTGCCAAAAAGAGGGAATTACATGGTCCACATTGAATGTAATGGAAAACCTATCATGGGTAGTCCATTTCCAGTTTTCTTCAGTGGAGGTACAGTTCTTTGGTGGTATTACAAATTTTCAGTTAGATTTTTTTAATCAAGTTCAAATTCTTGGCTACTTTTCACCATTCCATCACTATTTTAATGCCTGCACTTTCTGTTTATCAATATATCTTTTCTTGTTTCCCTTCATACTATTGATATAGCTTATCACATTTTCATATTATTATAAACTGCTATTTTGGTTTAGATTTTTCACAAATCGATATCTGCTTAAACCTCGTTCTTATCGTATTTAAAGCATGAAAACTTGGATCCTCAGAAGAAAAATAATTCAGTATGAGCAAGACTTAACGAGGACTTGAGATGAAGGGCTGGAGAGAATAAAGCAAGAAGCGTGTTACTGGAACCAAAACATTGACCGATCACTTATTTTTCTCTGTGTTACTGCTTCTTTCCATCTTGTTCGTCATCTTTCCTGGCTTTGGACACTTTCATGGGCTAGTTCCCCCGGAATTTTTCTTAGTCCAAGCTATAAAGAAGCACAATGCTTACATAGTCTAAAGAAGGAAAAGGTGTTGCAAATGGTTAATTTTGTATACTTTTTTTTTTGTCTTCCACTGCCAAAGGGTGTGTAATGTTAGCAGGCCATTCGGTGCCATTAGTTTTCTGGTAGACTTCACTCAAAGTGGAACTGAAAGGACTACTTAATCATTTGCTTCTTTCGAGTAAATGGCCATGAGGATTGAAAAGGGGGTGTGATGAGAACTATGTGCGTCTTCCTTACACATCTAGAATGCAAGATTCAATGGAGGATTCTTTTCTTCTCTCCTCAAAGCATTGATCAAATATAGTTAACCAAAAACTTGGTAGTTGGATAGAAATTTGGAAGGGGAGATAGAAAGACCATCATATTGTAATAAAGGCGAAGCTTAAGAAGTAGAAGTACAAAAAGGAATCTTACTACGTAGTACTTTGAGCCAAATCACTAGGCCTAGTAGAGGCTCGCTGCCTATGCCAAATGGATCATTTGGGTTTTTTCTAGGCTAGCCTTTTATGATTTATTTTTTTTATTCACACTTGATAGTATTAATTATGTATTGTGGAGGGGTAGTGTGTATATATATCTTTGTTTATTTATTTTTACATATTTTTCTCTTTTTCCTCGATTGATTTTATTTTATTTTTATGAATCTTTGGGGTTCATCGACTGCCGACCCCAACTAGTTTGGGATAAAGGTGTAATGTTGATGTTGTTGATAGGATTAATTATCAACTGATTTATGTCTGAGATGTCTTGTGCTTGTTATAAGGAGATTAGTTTATGTGTTACGAGTTCATCCTAATATCATGTATAAGCTTGCTGCTGCTAGAGTTGTTCTATGACTTTTCCTTCCTCACACTTTTGTTTGTCAAGTTGTTGATGTTGCTTTGCATCACCCTCTCCGTCACCGACAAAATTGACCCAATTCAGTTTTAGAGAATTCGAAAATGATGATGGACTCAGCTATCATACAAGCTTTGTCATTTATATATGTCTTCTCGACAACCATTTAATCTAAGAAAGTTATTCTTGATGAGAATACCAACGAATTTGCTTGCTCTTATATATGCTTGTGCAGTTTTTATTTTTCTTATTGACCCAGCTCCAAGATGATTCTTTTCCTTAATGCGAGTATATATACTAGTAATTTTCTCTTGCCTTTGTAATATCTGTTAACAATAGATAAGAGGTTGGGGCATAATCGTGAACTTTTCTTATTTCAAGTTCCAGAGCAAGAGGGTGATGTTTTGCCATGAAACTCATATAGATGGAATTGCTGGACGAATGGATAATGAACTTTTCAAGTGAAGAACATGCAGTTAATATTAAGGTTTATCTGTTGATTCACATTCAAATTGAGTCTCTAAAATTTTGGTGATGAAAAGCATGACGCGATTTATTTGGGGTGGATGCAAAATTGTAGAAAGTACAGTCTGGAAAGCATGTCTCATGTAATCTTATATGTGATGTACCGTGCACAATGTCAATGCATGTTTTAAATGTAATGCTGGTCAAGCTAAAGCTTTATGCTATCTTTGGTTGGGAGGAAATGGAGATAAATAAAAATGTTGGCAAATGCTTCCCTTGTTTGGCTGGATGATTAAGAAGGATATTGGGAGAAACAAGAAGGAAGTATTTTCCTTGAGGCACACAAAATATTCACTCAAAAGTGGGTGGAATTGGAGGGAAGTAGAAATGCACCCTTATGTCCATCCTTTGTTACCAGTACTTTTAGTTTTGTGACTGAAACGAGCATAGCAAAGTCATTTAGTATATTTGCTATTTGCATTTCCCTCCTTGACTTTTTCATTGAACATCTTTCCGAACAAGTTAAGTTATTGGACAAAGTGTTAGAGAATTGTACTGGGGCTATGCTTTTTCCACATATGTTTCAAATACTAACTCTGCCGCTAGAGAGCTGTTCTTATTAAAAACTCTTCTACTTATGGTTCTCGCAGGTACTTCTACTGGAGGATTGCTGGGTGTGGCTCCTACTTCCCCATTTCCCAATTTAGTTAACCAAACAATGCCAAACATGCCAAACTACACCGGTTCAGTTTCAGGTGCTTTTCCAGGATTAATGGGAATGATTCCCGGCATCATATCAGGTGCCTCAGGAGGTGCTATCTTGCCTGGTGTCGGAGCATCTCTTGGGGAAATTTGCAGAGAGTATTTAGCGGGTCGATGTGCCAATACTGGTTGCAAGTTGAATCACCCACCTCATAATTTGCTGATGACTGCATTAGCTGCGACCACCACCATGGGAACACTCAGTCAGGCACCTATGGCACCTTCGGCTGCAGCAATGGCTGCTGCTCAGGCAATTGTTGCAGCACAGGCACTGCAAGCCCATGCAGCGCAAGTGCAGGCGCAGGTCCAGTCAGCAAAGGATTCGACTGGTATCTCATCCATCTTTATTTCGTTTATGCCCTGTGAACAGAGTGTATTACTAGTGTTTATGCTGTGTTTACCATCATTATTGGGTGCATTTGGTGGTGTATTGCATTGACTGTAACCTTGGGTTATTTCCGTTGATTGATCTCATCATTTTTGTAGGCTTATCTATATTTTGCGTGCTTTTCTTGTAAGGTTCATTAGACAAGGATGTCAAAGGTGATGCATTGAAGCGAACATTGCAAGTTAGCAATCTCAGTCCACTTCTCACAGTGGATCAGCTGAAACAACTCTTTGGCTTTTGTGGTACGGTTGTAGATTGTACTATATCAGATTCGAAGCATTTTGCTTATATAGAGTATTCTAAACCAGAAGAAGCAACTGCTGCTCTAGCATTGAATAATATGGAAGTTGGTGGTCGGCCGCTGAATGTTGAAATGGCAAAATCACTTCCCCAAAAACCAGCTACTTCTAGTCTTGGTTCATCGTCTCTCCCAATGATGATGCAGCAAGCTGTCGCCATGCAACAGATGCAATTCCAGCAGGCTTTGCTGATGCAGCAGAGTATGGCTGCACAGCAGGCAGCTAATAAGGCTGCATCAATGAAGTCTGCTGCAGAGTTAGCAGCTGCAAGGGCTGCAGAAATCAGTAAGAAACTGAGAGCTGATGGAGTGGTGATAGATGGGCAAGAAACTGCAAGAAAATCCAGGTATATTATCTTGCAATCTTTGAAATGGCATTAATAATTGATTGATGGCGTAAATAAGTCCAAATCATGGATAGACTCATAGATAAGGAGTTGGCTGTGTTGGCAGTCGCTGATCACTGATCAAAGCAGCCTCTGGTTTTTTGTTATGGGGCCCTGCCTTGATGTAGGAAAAAGATTGACCATCATCGTAAAAGCAACATGTGACACAGTTAATGGCCATAATAGCTGTTAGATCCTGTTAGAAATGGCATCTGACAAATTGCAGCTTTTTTCTTAACTTAAAGCGAGTCTTTTTCTTTTTAAGCTCAGATGAACATGATGCTTGTCCAGTTTGTGAATCAGATATGAAAGTTTTACTAATAATAAGCCTCTGAGTGCTGCTTTGTACCCATGCTCTTTGTTTTCATATGTGCATGTGCGTGTGGATTGGGCATCGTTGGGTTGGGTTGTGTTTTTATTTTATTTTATTTTATTTTTTTTTTTGGGGGGGGGGTGGGTGTAGAGAGAGTAATTGTTCCTCAATTCCCTGTATTTGCAAAATGACACCCACGACATTCTATTTGTGTTTTGAAAACTTGGTCTAACTTGCATAGTATCCCAAATACACTTGGGGGGAAAAGGTGCAGGGAGGGTATTGGTAGAGGGGGAGAGAGAGTAATTGCTCCTCAATTCCCTGTATTTGCAAAATGACGCCCACAACATTCTATTTGTGTTTTGGAAACTTGGTCTAAATTGATAGTATCTCAAATACACTATGCTGTGAATCTTGAAGCGGTGGGATTTTGCCTTACTGATTGTAAATGGTACTCAGATAACTTTATTTGAATAGAAGAATGACATATATATATATATATACAAACTAGGGTAAACTCCCAAAACTCACAAATCCACAAAGACGGTTCTACCCTTTACTCTTTAACAGTGATCATTATGCTTCAACACTACGGCAACCTGGGATGCTTGAATTACAGAGTGATGGAAGTTCTGACCCCACCTGCTCCATTTCTTCCTTCTATCCTGGTTATTTCCTTAGAATATCTATTTTACAAAGAGTCAAATGCTGAAGTTTTTATGATGGTGGTAGTTTCTAATATGGGGTGGCAATCGGCCTGATGGCATGCAAGAAATTGTGGTATTGGGAGTGAGAGTATGTGGCAATCGCAAGCACGTAGATACTCCAGATACTGGGGTGTGGAGTGAGATTGCTGGTAATAGGTTGGAAACTTGGAGTTAGTGGTGGTGGAGGTGGGAGTGATGTTGTTATGGCAGTGACTTCTGATGCATTCTTGGCATCTTAATCTAGTTTCTGGTTACTTTTTTTTTCTGAAAGCTACTTGTTACTCTTTTTGCCCTCTGTAGATCATTATCCAGTTATCAAGCGTTTATGCATTTAGTTTTCTTGTTTAAGACTATTTGGCTTTTCCGGAGCTGAAGAATAAGAATGATCAGATGAAGGCGAATATTGTGCAATGCCTCATGCATCATTATGTGCATGAAGCTGAGGTTAACATATGGTGCAATTTTTCAACCGTATTGTGTGGTTGACTGAAAATTTGACTATCTGCCAGAAGATAGTGAACAGAAGGGAATTTTCTTCGTTGTCCCTTTGTCTTTTCTGGAGTGGCATTGGGAGAAGCTCAATTTCCTTCTTTCCTAATTGGTTTATGTAGCATTCCCAGAGCTTCAACGAGAATGTTTCACCTGTAGGAGAGCTGATGGGTTTTTACTGGTGCAGTCTTATATATGGTTGGGGAATATATATGTTTATATAGATATAAATATGTATATGTATATGTAGATATAGGTATACGTATATGTGTGCGAGTGAATGTGTATGTATGGGTTGTCGAAAGAGAAGAAGATATGTATAACTCAACTAATCAAACTGACTGCATAATGTTGTAGTTTGTGCTTCTAGACATCAGTTCGGAAAGCCACTTTTCCATGGATATCCACAACTTTTGAGTTGGGAACGTTAATTGGAAAAGAAACAATTGAAACAACGTGGCAAACAGATTTAGGGGTAGTGTATGTCGGTTTGGATGTGGATGTGGATGTGCGCAAGGCTTGTGAATGAACGTTAGCTTCAATCATACTCCCTCAGATTTTGGCTTTCTTATGTTCCAGTAATTTTGGTCTGGAACTTACGTGCTTAAATGCCATTGCATGAATAGTTTTTAGTGTGCTCACTATTGTCGCTACTTTCTAGTTTATGGTCACCAGTTAAGCTTTGTGTTTGTCCCCTGGTGAGTTCACATATCCACTCTTTTAACCCGTTTCTACTGTTTCTTTGTGCCATCGTAAAACAGAAGATTATCGTTACTGATTTAAGCAAATCCTTTTCTCTTAATTTTTAACTTTAGGACATAACTCTACTTTGTGCTTCCCAGCAGCATAAGTGCTGTCAAATTTTGATTGTCTTGAAGAAGAGGAACAGTTTTACAATGACATATGCACCAGCTCTGGTTTTAAGTTAAGAATGAAAAATGAGCTCCACATTCATGAATATCTTGTTCAAATATTCACAATTACTTATTTAATTGACTATTTACACTTTTGCAGGTCTCCTTCAACTTCTCGTGCAAGGTCAAAATCTAAATCCTTATCACCTGTTAAGTACAGAGGGAGGCATAAATCTCCTTCTTACTCACCTCCAGCCAGACATCGGAGGGAACGCAGATCCAGATCTCCACTCAGATTTCATCATCACTCAAGCAATGAAGGTGACCGAAGGTCACATGGAGATGTAGGTTATGGCATCGTAAAGAGTAGAAGGCGGGATTTTGATAGATCACATGATCATTATTCATCTGTTTCTAGGAGAAATAGGAGTAGGAGTGTGAGTCCTCAAAAGAGGAAATCTTATAGAGCTGATTCAGAGTCACCCAGACGTCATCAAGAAGGTTCTCATAGATCACGTAGATCAGCTCGTGGTAGTTCAAGATCACCAAGACGAAACCGTGAGAGCAGGTCTTCTGCAAAAAGAGATGATGGAGATAAATTAGGAGAAAGAAGGTCACGGTCAAAATCTGTTGAAATTAATCGTCGTGAGAGTGAGAAAAAGGGCGATACCGGAGAGGAACGAAGGCGGCACCGAGAGCGAAGAAGGTCCAGGTCATTATCTGCAGAAGGCAAGCATAATAAGACGAAGTCCTCTCCAGGAAGCCCTGGTGGAAAAAAGCAAGAGCGTAAAAGGCGTTCCAGGTCTAGATCTGTGGAACCTCATCAGTCTCTTGAGGAGGAAGAAGAAACTACTGGTGAAAGACGAAGGTATCACAGCAGAAGAAGGTCAAGGTCAAGATCTATTGGAGATAAGCATAACATGAGCCAAAAAATGGACAACAAAGATGCAAGATCAAAGCATCGTGATAGAAGACGGTCGAGATCAAGATCTCTGGAAGGTAAGCATCACTCCAAGGATAAGGTGGACGACAACAAATCTAAGGCATCAAGGCATCGTAGCAGAAGGCATTCAAGGTCAAAGTCCGCAGAGAGAAAGCATCGAAAGGATGACAACATATTAAAAGATAAGAAACCTTCTGGTTCAAAGTCTAAAGAATCAAGGCATCATTCCAGTGACGAAATGGATGAAGGTAGCGACAAAGAATTGGAATTGCGCATAGGACAAAAATCCAGATCAACTTCAACTGAAGTTGATGATAATAGAGAAGGATTGTCCCCCAAAAGGACTAAATCGAAGAAACTGAGGCATTCTACACCCTTGTTTGTGGACCAGGAGGATGACTTGCATGATAGATGGAACAATAGCAATGTCAAAAAGTTGGACCATCATAATACCTTTGGTGATACTCGAGATTCTGACAACGTTCGAGATTCTGATGATAATGGAAGGTTGGTTTCTGAGATCGAGCATTTTGACTTGGTTGAAAAGATGGTTGAGGAAGATCATGATGATATCAAAGGCATGTCAAACCCAGAAAGTTACAAACAAGGAACAGTATTGCGGAGCAATGGAATCTCAATGGATGCAGAGGACCTGTAGACCCGGCTGCGGTAGATACTGGGCACTGGAGCTTTGAAATGGTAGAGTATACAATTTGAAGATCTTCTCTCATTGTTTTTCTTGCTATGATCATTAATCATAATGGCTTTACTTTTAGTCTGATATTGCATTTTTTCAAGCAGCTCAGGTTCATTTATTCAGCAAAATTGACTCTAGGAGAGAGACATTATATGCTCTTACAAGTAAAAGGTTTGTTTGGGGAGACAAGTTGAATGCATCCTCGCCATGTTCAGACGTTATGAGAATTCTGTGTCATGTCAGTCAGAGACAGCCATGGAGTATAAACCAATGAAGCAAACTAAAACTAGATTTAGTTATGGTGCTCCTGTGATTCTAGGGCCTTCATGGGGGAAGACTGAGAAGATTGTCGCTCGAGGAAAAGATTTATCCAGTTTGAAGAGTCTTGTTTCATGTGCAGTGATAGGAATCTTGGCCTGAAGCACGGGACTTGCGCCTTAAATGGAGGACGGTTTCTTAGGAGATTGCTGTCTTAATATCTGGTTCTTAAAGTTTATGCCAGTCGCTGGCTCGTCATGAATGTGGAGATCTTTTGTTCATCTTTTGCAGGTCCATGTGGAAGTGAATGAAGACTGTTATGAGCTTGTCCCCATATGCTTTGAGTATTTCAGGAAGTTTTCTGCCTTCACTTGTGGTCATCCACCCAATGTTTGTGACGACTTTCTTTTTCACTTGATGATGTTGGATTAATACACTCTTGCTACTTTGCTATTTTATGATCAGTTTCACAATCACATGCTTAGTGCCAAGTTATCTGGTATTTTTGTGTGTTGCTTTTTTACATTATTTCTCCACAAAAGAAGTGAAAATGGTAATCAAGTTTAGGTATATCTTTGTTATGCTTATATGTTCTTTCGTTTCTATTGTATTTGATGGTGTGGTGGGCATGTTATATATCCCATGCACATGCAGGTCATATGTGGGGATATCTACAGAGCTCTCTTGAGATCAGTATGGACAGGGTTAAATTGCACTGTGATAATAGAGGTAAGCAGCTGTAGATCTTGTCATTCTAGGATGAAGACATGTGATATTAGGGTTTCAATGAGCGTTAAATATCTTTCGGGTTAAGTGAGTTGATTGGGGAAAGTTGTTTTCTGTTCTGTTTGGGCATGCTTAACTTCTAAAATGTGCCATAAGCATGGTCCTTACCTGGTTACCATCTTCCTTTTTTGCTTTTCTTTTTTCTCCTTTTCTCTTTTTCCTCCTTCCGTGGAACTTATCTTTAGGTAAGCTACTTTTGGATTCAAGTGAAACCAGTTGCTGGGATGGGTATTGTCACGATTGCTCCATGTTGAGCATAAGCAGATTGGCCAGCTTGGTGTATTTTAGCTAAAGGTCAGAAGCAAATGTTGATTTGAGCAGGTAATGTCCGGTTAAACTTTCCATCAGGTGTCAGCCTTTCCACCTGATGTGCCTCATCTCATGGACATGGAGATTCGCCATGTAAAAGAGAGGCGTTCCTAGGCAAAAAACCTTAAAATGAATTTGAGGTTATTTGCTTCTTTGCTTTTCCGCCTTTTTATTCTGTTTGCAGTATAGGGCCAAACATATATCGAAATACTTGCTGGCTGTTAACACATCAATGCCTTGTGGCAGTTGCCTTTTTGTCTCTGTGGTATGCAAGGGCATGCAAGCATACATTTTCATTGGGTCTCTTATCCTTTTTTTTTTTGGGGTATTCTTTACTTGGGGGAAAGCAGTAAAACAAGATTTAATTGAGTGGAAAATAGATTGGCGTACGGCTTGTCTTAGGACGGAGTGGAGGAAAGGCTATATAAGTGTTGTGGAGGGGTAGTATATAGATAGATAGATATATATATTTACTTATTTTTACACATTTATCTCTTTTCCCTCCCTTGGTTCTGCTTTTATTTTTATGATTCTTTGGGGTTCATCGACCGCCGACCCCAACTAGTTTGGGATAAAAGTGTTGTTGATGTTGATGTTTATTCTTTTCTATTTTTTTCTCCCTTTGGGATCTGAGAGAACATGGTTTGCGTGTCCGCATATCCTTCAGTTCTTAATCAACATGTGCTTCTGATGATGTTTAACTTTATGACTGGCCATAATTATTGAGCACATGCTCTTTTTTTTGGTCATATAGCAAGCACATGCTCTTTGGACAAGTCTGTTTCCACTACATTTCGCGACTCCCTTTTCTTAACATCACTACCCAACTTTTTTAAATTTTTCGTATGATCATGGAGAGGTTACCCGTTTTTCTTGACAAGTTATCATGCAATTAGTGTTTGAAGAGGATCCATTAGTTGTCCTGATGCCGCCCCTCTTTTCCACCTGAAATTCGGTTATTTATTAGAGAACTACTTCATGTAAAGGAAACTATGAACAGCCAAGGATATTTTGTTGTTCGAGCCCCACCTTAGCTGTGGCCGGGTGTTTCATGTTCCCAATTAGACATTGACAGGATTGGTCATGCTTATTTATTCTCTGGAGTTCCCCATGCAATTTAGTTTGGAACAAAGTGGTTTCTCGTTTTTCTTGTGTGCGCCAAAATGAACTTTCCTTAGCAATTGATTTTTGCCATTTTTCTTGGTAGTGAGGGCTGAATAGTTTCTGTGCTCAGCCCTTCCCATTTCTTTTCCCTCTTTTTATGCTTTTTTCTCACTTGATGAAGCAGGTATTGTGCTTACTAGCCCTAAGAAGAGTTAGGAGAGAAGACCGATTAGCCGCCCTCCTTTATTAAGAGGCGTACGAAAAATTTGGAAAAATTTGGAAATTAACTAGATAATGCTTGAGAGTTGCATAGTCAGTATTACCAGCTTTGATCTCGATATGATCTAGTGACCATCCTCCTGGACTTTATAAGAATTATCTCAAGTTCCAATGGCCTATTGGATCTCCAGCTTGAGTAGTTTTACAGAGTAGCTCGGACATCTTGCGTGATTTGCATCCAGATATTCATCTGTTTTTGGTTCTCCTCTGTAGGAGAGTTGCTTAAATCCCGAGTTTTCCAACATTAGCAATTAGCATCCCGTTAATGATAAGTTCATTTTGTTGGGTTAGGTTCTATTGGTATATTCTCTCTTCTGACTTTTAAGTCCATGACTTAGGTTTCAAGACTATCTGAGCCAACCCGGCTAATTTTTCTTGTGATTTTCTATAACTAACTCCAATTAGTTCTCGGTTAGTAGAATTCATTTGCTGACGTTCTAGGTCTCTGGATTTCTTCTTCTTTCTCTATTTTTGTTCTTTAGCTGAATTTGCCATCTTCTTGAATCCTCCGACCTTCATTTTCTGTTGGTGTCTCCATAACTCTATACTTCATCAAGGCCTTGGCGACCATGGTGACAGCGCCGCCTTTTATCTAATATGGAAGAAATGACAGCCTTCGGGCCTATCTAATGGTCGGTTACATAGCCGGCGTGATGCAACCCGATTGTTCCTACTTGTGCTTGAACTTTTTAAATCACTCGTGTGGTTTGCTTTGCGCAATAACCATGTAACATAACCCATAATGTATCACACTTAAAATTTAGCTGTGGGAGCTGTTTGGCATTTGCGCAAATTAACTGCACAACCACTTGATCTCGTTGAGATCGATGACCGCTATTGTTTAGCTTTGCGGCTATGATCTTATTGAGTTGGTATCTACATGTCATGGATGACACGATTTGTAGGTGATTACAATCATCAAGTCAAAAAATTAATTAAGTTGATACTTTGATGGGTTAGACATTGCTACTTTAGTATTTTCGCTTCTTTTTTCCTTTTTTTGTCCTCCCAGCTCTGTTCTACTTCGGTTATCTGTTGGTTGCGTGCTGATATATAATCGAGGATTGCATGGAGCTAAAAGATAGTCAAACAACAAATACTTATGTTGTCTCTTGTTCCATTACCTCAAATATAAAATATGCACAATTGCATGTTTGATCCATCACGCAGCTTCATTTTGGCTGGAGTCTTTTCTACTATGAGAGGTCGAGGGATAATTGTATGTAACCCAGATTGTGTCTATAAAATGGGATTCCTTGTCTTTTGCTTCGACACTACAAAAAGCGGAGTTGTAGCTTCTCTACGATCGTCGCACCAAAATGGGGTCATAACGTCCATCAGATACTATTCTTAATTCAATACAAGATTTCGATCTTGCTTATGGTTACGATTAAGGGAGGATACGTCTTATGAGCATAAGACTTTTTAGAGTGCTCCAGCTTCTAGTCTTGACACCATATATATGAGATTGTACGTTCGACATCGGTAGAATTTGTCCAAGTTACAACAATTAAAGCCCTACATAAAATTTCGTGGGTAAATGCTCGCCATCCTTGCGGAGGTGGCAAGCAAAGTCATCATGGGGGTGTCGGAACCCTATTCATGGTGTCGGAACCCTATTCTAGCGAGCGAGCGTATGAACGGAATCGAAGAAGCAACACGAACAATCGAGGGCATCATCTCAAAATTAAAAGAACAAATCCGAGGATACTTGAAATATGGCTTAGTCTGACACCACCTTTCCGTGTGGCCTTAAAGTGCTTGCTTTTGGCAAAGCCACATGATTTTTTCTGAAAGTGAAAATTCGATAACTTTGAAGAGGAAAAAGCACAAAATTGCGCCTTTACCATAGCTGCTCGGGCCCTTGATGTTGAGTAAAACGTACTTGACATTATAGGCAAATAAAGCGCTTCCTAAGAGACAACTATTTTCTCTCTTTTATTTTTTTTTGAAAGATTCTTACTGGGTCTACTACCGATTTAAAGAACTCGTGCACGTTGGACATTGGATTAGTGATATGTGTACTTAGTGATAGTTTTGTAATTGAATTTAATCACATGGTACCGATCCAACGATGAACGTAGGTGTATTCTTCCACATGTTCATCAAAAGGTGAATTTGTAAAAAAAAGAGTTTGCACTCATGCTGAACATAATGATTATTACTCTTTTCTGTCATGAAAAGAAATTGTTCCTTTAAAAGTATAAATGAAAAAAAAATTGTAATTTTACTATTGATTTCTTGTTTATCATTCTTCCATGTCTGCGTTTTAGTTTGTTGTTTTTGTAATACGATGCGAGGAATGCTAAACTTATTTAGACGTACTTTTGACTTGGCGTAACAGCTCCACCAACCAAAATCTTTGAGTTTCTTCCTTGCAAGTCATATCTTGATTCTTAAACATAAATTAAGACCCTCTAAAGTCAAGGGATAACTTCATAGTACAAAGTTACTCTCTTCAGAGGTTGACGCCACACTGTTAGGCAATCGACATTTGAGATTGTTACACATGATATGTACAATCTCGGCGATAGAGCTAGGATAGTTGAGCCTAGACCGGTCATTGCTAGCCCCAACATGGGGTAGCGCAAGCCTCGAGCGATGAGTCATCCGTGGCTAGCGAGCAAGGATGCAGTACTTCCATGCGAGGGAGGGGGTGACATATTATGATCGGCGCACACCTACAACGAAGTAAAATGAGAGAGAAAAAGAAAATTGAGACACTAATTTATTCCATTATAATTATCACCTCGCATCTCTCGTTACATTACTCAATTACAAGTGAAAAAAAGTGTGTGTGTGTTGAAGCTATTCATGAACGTAAGCTCGGACTACTAATGAAAAATTATTGGCTTACATCATAAAAGCCCTTTAATGTCTAGGGATCATTGCTCCCTTGAGACCTCCGCTAAGGATGACTCTTCCAGATGTTGCCTGCTTAGCATGGAGCGGGACCCACATGCTTTCGCAGAGGGTATGAACCACATCCCCAATAGGACAGACCTAGATGAAGAGGAAGGGGGCGGGGAAAATGTCGGGATTTGAGTTTTTGGTGTTTCAGGATAAAATCGATATAATGAGATAAAAAAATAGTGGTTCGATCTTTCATAAGATTAATTTTAAAAAAAATAAGGTACCATCAAGATGGTTAAGCACTTACACAATGTCTAGTTAGAAAACGATCCAAACACGTTAAGTTATCCACAAGTTACCAGGGGAGCCAAAATGAATCATGGGCTCGAAACCGGCTCTAAATCGGCCAATTGATCGAGCTCACGGTTCTGAATTGCAAATTTAATATATATATATATATATATATATATATATATATATATGAGAGCAGTTGGGCTTTTCCCTTGTGGATGTGGGATCCCTCGGGGCCCGAAGAGCCGTTACATTACAATGGCCATATTTATGGCCGTTGCAATGCAACGACCGGCACCCCATTACAGCGGACGGCACCCCCCTCCCCCCAATTTTTTTTTGTACAAATTATATTATTACATACCCTCTCTCCTCACCCCTTCTATAAATATCCTTCCTCCCTTTCATTTTATCGCAAATCATCTCATCTCAATTCTCCCAAATTCTCTTATTCCGCTCAATTCTCTCAATCTCATCTTAATTCTATGGATTGATTTTTCGATCAGTTCTCTCAAAAAATGGCAAGTGAAAGCAGAAATACTGGAAAGAATGGGATGAAAGAATCCCAATTTTCCTCATCCCGAATTTGATTCTCATGTCTATGCATGTTGGGTATACGACGATGATAATATCAACTATGTTCCCAATCCCAACGTCGAGTACGTTCCAATGCAAGAAAGTCTTTATCCTCCTTCTCATGTCGAAGAAATGTCGACAACAAATGAGCTGGAATGGAAGGCTTGAGAGAGTACATCCGACTTATGGAAACACTTCGACAAGGTACGTGAAAGCGAAGGTAAGTTTAAGATAAACTGAAAATATTGTCTGAAATCATAAAAATTTTCTAGAGGAGACGCCTATGGAATATTCCGTCTGCATCTGACAAAATAACATCCAACACAAGCAGGGATCGACACTAGCCAACAACAAATTTTTGGGTTCGCCAATCCTAACACTCATCCTTTATTTCGTTACATCGATACATTTTATAGAGAAATATTAGATGATTAGGTTGCCCTTGAACATACTCCGTTTACTACTGGTGAAAGTTCTAATTTGAAATTTTTAGTAAACAATGTACTGGTTCTGCAAGTACCAACTATTCCGAAACTACTCTTAGACACGAACTTTTGAAGGCTTATAAAAAAAGGTTTGACAATTTTTTTAAGAATTTCAATGGACATGTATATATAGGTAGCGATATTTGGACTAATCCTTGGAAAATTCATTCTTATAAGGATCTCACATGTCATTGGATAGATGACAATTGGACCATTCAAAAAAGACTTCTTGCATTTCGAGTTTTTTTTTGAAAAGCATAAGGCCAATAATATTTAGAAACTAATTAGGTAAATTTTAGAAGAATATAATTTTATTAATAATTTTTTTCAATTTATTTTGATAATGCCGTGGTAAATACTGCTTCCATTCTCGAATTAGAAAATATTTGCAAACTCACTTTTGGCGGATAATTTTTTTACATTAGATGTGGTTGCTATGTTTTAAATTTTTGTGTACAATATGGTTTACGAACTCTTGAGAATTCTCTCGCCTCAATAAAAAAAGCAATTAAATTTGTATGGAGCCGTGCTCAATTTATGAAAGCATGGTGCAAATTTCATAAAGAAAATGGGAGAACGACAAAACGATTTCCAAAAGATATTTCGACTCGTTGAAATTCTACCTACGAGTTGCTTCGTCAATCTTTTGAATACAAAAATTTATTATGTACATTTATTTCAAATAATGTTCCCGATATTATTTTACTCCCGCAATATAGGGACACTCGTAAAAAAAAAATTAAAATTTTTGAAAGTTTTTAATGATGCTACTAATACTTTATCTAGTATTTACTATCCTACTACGCATTTATTTTTAATATAGTGTGTTAATATTACTAGCGTTTTCAGTGATTATGAAAAAGATACTCAATTAGCTTCGGCTATTTTAGTAATGGAAGAAAAATGGTTGCATTATTATTTCAACATTTCTCTTGTTTATTTGGTTGGTATTGTTTTTGTTCCACGTATTAAATTAGATATTTTATTAGATTATCTAAATGATTATTATTATGCTTATTTACATTTGGATGAAGCAATAGATATCTCAAGTGTACAAAGAGAGGTTAAAGACGCTATTGTAGCATTATATAATAAATTTTATAGTAGATATGATTTAAATGATAGTGAATCTCCCAACCTAGTGCATCAAAAAGCGATGTGGATGGTTCAATTAGTAGATGGTACAAAATGCTCATAAATAGGCAAAAAAAGGGACAACATGTGATACTATTTTCGAGTTAGAAAACTATTTAACCATTGCTTTTGAGTTTAGTGATTCTGAATATAATAAAGATTTCAAAATTCTAGAGCGGTAGAAGAACCATTTAACTCAATTCCCAGTTCTCGCCCTCATCGCAAGACAAATATTAGCAACTCATTTTTCAACAGTTGCAGTTGAATAAGCATTTAGCACTAGAGGATTAATTTTGGACGACCGCCCTTTAAAATTAAGTCTGGAATCTGTGGAGGCTCAAGCTTGTGTCGATGATTGGACAAAAGCTAGATTTCGACACCAAGAACTGGGTTGAGAGCACAAATATTTCAGTGAGAATTGTGGAGATACCACCGTCATGGGTACCACAACGAGTATCGACGACTGACGATGAGGTAAGTTTGAGTTATCAAAGATAAAATAACTACATGGACTTTGATTCTTCTATCCCAAAAAAAATATGTATGCACTTAATAATAATTCATTAAATTCAAGCCCATTCCTCATCTATTTTTTCCTCAAATTTTATTACAATGTACAATTTGATTATAATTTATAATTGATAATTTAATATTTTTTCATTATTTATTATTTAAAAATTAAATTCAAAGTTGGAACTGGAACCGGTCCCGAAAGGGCTGGTTCTGGTTCCAACTTTTCTCGGAACTGGAGCCGGCGGCTCCACCGAAATGGCCATGCCTATTCCCACCCATTCTATAAATATCACTCCCCCCTTTCATTTTCTCACAATTCCTCTCATTTCAATTCTCTCAAATTCTCTCAATCTGCTTAATTCTTTCAATCCCGTCTTAATTCTCTGAATCAGTTTTTCGATTAGTTCTCTCAAAAAATGGCAAGTAAAAGCAAAAATACTGAAAAAAGCCTGATGAGAGAATTCAATTTTCCTCATGTTGAATATGATCCTAGTGACTATACATGTTGGGTCGATGATGATGATAATACCAATTTTATTCCCAATCCCAATGTCGAGCACGTCTCAAGGCAAGAAAGTCTTCGTCCTCTTTTTGGTGTCGATAGAAAATGAGTCAGAACGAAATGCCACATTAACTTATGGCAAAACTTCGACAAGGTATGTGAAAGCGAAGGTAAATTTAAGATAAACTGTAAATATTGTACGAACTCATATAATTTTTCTAAAGGAGGCGGCTACGGAACATTCTGTCGGCATCTGAAGAAAAAACATCCAATGTAAGTGGGGATCAACACTAGCCCCAATAACAAATTTCTGGGTATGCCAATCCTAATACTCATTCTTGATTCCGTCACACTGATATACTTTATAAACAAACATTAGCTAAATTTATTCCCCTTGAACATGCTTTGTCTAATATTGGTGAAATTTTTAATTTGAAAATTTTCGTAAACACTGCATTGATTTCGCACGTACCATCTGTTCCGAAAACATCTCTTAGATGCAAACTTTTGAAGGTTCATAAAAAAAATCTTTGATAAATTTTTTTTTCGGATTTCAATGGACATGTGCATATAGGTAGCGATATTTGGACTAATCCTTGGCAAATTCATTATTATGGGTCTCACATGTCATAGGATGGGTGACGATTAGATCATTCGAAAAAGACTTCTTGCATTTCGAGTTTTTGATAAAATGCATATGTCCATTAATATTTATAGAATAATTAGGCAAGTTTTAGAATAAAATAATTTGATTAATAGAATTTTTTTCAATTGGTTTTGATAATGCCGTAACAAATACAGCTTCCATTCCCGAATTACAAAAAATTTTCAAACTGTGACATTTCGAATTCCGACTCTCTCGAGGCTATTGAATGTAACGATATCGATCGGTGTATTTTAGTTGTAATTTGCTCGGAATTGGCCACTCTTGAGTTATCTGACTAAAATGGAAAGACTGACGCAGAGTCGAGCACGTAGACCTAGGGAATTTGAATGAGAAATGAAACTTTGACCATAAAGATTGTCGAGGAAATATTTTAGGCCAGCAGGGATCAATCTAGAAACGATCATGGAATGTCTTGCTAGAGTTATATGTAGGGACGCGGGTGATTCCACTTAACCAATGTGTAATTTGCGAGAATTTCTTGAATCGGATTCCGATGATCAGGATCGAAGGAATGAATGATAAACCCTCGCAATTACATGACAATCAAAGTCCACACGGCTTGATAAAATCTCAAGGTCGATACGCGTAGCGCCTGCAAGAGTCGCTCGTCAGTTTGAGATAAATTTGAATTACAGTCAACGAGAGTTCAATATGAAATTGGACCTTGAGATTTGGGTATTGGACATTGAGGAATTTCAAAATTTGAATTGAAATGGACGTCGCCTCATCAAGCGCAATTTGAATTGGAAAAATAGAATTTCGGATGAAAAGTGTAAAATGACTATTTTGCCCATCGACCTTTGGCTTTGCCTTAAGAACTAATGGAGGTTATTTAAACCCCTCTATATGGTTGTCGAAAATTTGATGTATATATGATCAAAGGAAGTCAAAGTCCATGGATCAACTAATGGAAGCTTGCCAAGTGTCATTCAAAGGAGGCTTCATGCATTTAATGCCCATAAGATCATTCTTGTCAAGGTTAAGCTCAATTATTTGGGTGAAATGCCTCATTATACACACACACACACACACACTAGTCGTGACTCTCTCTCTCTCTCTCTCTTTCCTCTTCCTCTTTATTTTTCTCTTCATTTTCTTCTTCCTCTCTCTCGGCTGAGAAGAACTATCGCGGACAAACAGGAACGACTTCACTGTTCCAGTCATAACTTTGTCATCCGATATCGAATTGAGATAAAACCATCGTCATCTTAAAGATTATTGGCTTTCCGTCCCAACAAGGTATTATGAGATTACTTTGGCCTAGCCGTTTGTCCCGTAAGTTTGTTTGAGTGGACAAAGGTCTGAATCTAACTCGGTTTTGGAGAGAGTTCGTTTTTGGGGGCTTTTGGGTTTCAAATGGCTCTAAATTTTCGGTGAGGTTTTCTACACTTATTAAAGTTGATCGAGGTTTGGTTGTAATTTTAATTGAGTTTTGAAGGGTGTACATGGCTGATTTGTGGAGGTTTTTACCGAGCAGAATCCGCCCATTTGAGGGCTGGAGGGGAAACCGATTGCTTCGAGGGCTTTGTGGTGTGGTATCACTCTAAAACACTTGGTAAAGTTCCTAGAAATGTAGAATAAGGTCTTGCTAAGATAAATTCATGAGGAATTGGAACCTAGGATTGTTTTATGGACTGATTAGAGCGAAATAAATTGAAAACGGTTCTGTTTTGTCGATGGAACGTGTGAACCAAATAGTGTAAGGGTCCATTGGGGTGTCTCCGTGCCTTTAAATGGTTATTGAGATATCTTGGGTTATTCTTTAATTAATTATTGAGGCATTGGTGTGGTGAAATCGAAGATTGAATGGGTTATGACGTGAATTTAATGAAATTTCTCTAGGAACGTCATTTGGGCGTGAGCTTGCTGACCTAGGAGGGTCGTTTGGATTGAATTTGTTAGCTCGATCGAAAGGTAAGTGTTTTCTAAACCCTTACATGAATGCTAGGACACTACTGGATAGATTGGTTGGATGAATTGATTGATTGGTAAAGCCTGTGGCTTAAATTGCTTGATGCAATTGCGTGATGATCATATTATAATTGATAACTGAGATTTAAAATGGTCGGAGAGCCCTAGTCTCATGCCCCGAACTCGACAAGCGCGCGAACATCCCTGTACATGCCATTCATGTCTAAATGACAGCTCCACGATCCAACGGCCAATTATCGTTTGCGCTGAAAGAAACGTACCTGCGGAAGCGATGCCTTCTCCTTTTCTTAAAAATACAACACATCCGATGACTTAGGATAGATACATCAAAATCAACAACCAATACGCGTAGGCTCGACTCTTAACCTGCCAATCATAGATGTACAACTCTAATATCACAAAGGACAAACATTCTATAAATACAACTGTCCACTATCCCTTCAAATGCCACTCCTTGACAAGCTCGTGCTCCTTCCAATGGAACCTGAAAAATGAAGCCCCCACTGGGGTGAGATATAAATCTCAGTAAGGTGGGTCCTAACCCTAGGTTAGGCTGACCGTATACTCAGGCAGTCATATCCCCAATAATTCAACTCAAGAAAAATCAATCACTTCAAGTTTAGATAATCAAACACAGGTGACAGTCAGGCTACTATGGTCTCATAATACACTCTGAAGTTCGCACACGACTCACCCTGCCACCTCACCACAACCATCCTTTCCATCCTGCCTCATTATCAAATTTCAGCCCGCGATCATGTCGCCTCAGGCTCGGTCCGCGTAAACGCCTCAGACCGTCGTCGGCAACCCGCGTAAACGAATCAGGTTCCGACAAATCTCCTGGCCAATATTAATATTTCATACTCTGTCCGCGAATAATTCGCTTAAGGACCATGGCTATCTCAACCCCGCATTCATCACATCAGGGCGTCATTCAACCATAACTTCACCCCGCGATCTTGTCGCATCGGGGTATCAACTTCTGCCCCGCATCTCGTACGTCTCAAGGCCTCTTCGTCCCGCGATTAGATTGCATCAAGACTGTGGCTAACTTAACCCCGCGATCTAGTCTCATCAGGGCGCCACACATTACTAATTCCACCCTATGATCTCATAGCATCAGGGTATACATTTTCTGCCCTGTGTCTCATACGCCTCCGGACCTTGCCATATTATAGTCATGCTATGATTTTCAAACCATTCCTCAGATAAACAACCAGTGCATCTCATGCACAATTTGAAACTTCATGGCATACCAGATAATCAAATAATTCTCAAATATGGCAGATAATTCAAGCATAACAACGACACAAATAAACCTCTATACGATTCTAGGGCATTCCAAACACAATCTTCTTAAAATCTCTCACAAATCATTCATTTGGTCCCTCGACTCACCCAATCGAGTCCAATCGTCTTAACATAGGGTTAGGAATCCCATTACCTTTGATTTGGCAAACCCAAGTTACTCCTCGTGGACCCTCAAGGTCTTGGCCAACCATGTTTCAAGGCCAATCCACTGCACAACCTAGCATTTCCAATCAATTTCATTAATTTCCAATCCAATTCAACCATCCATGAACTCCAAGTCTCCATAGCATTATCCTCATCGTTTTAACACATCTTAATCATCAATTTGAGACTTATAATCCAACAATCACAGCCCCCACAGAATCGGTCTTGCACAGAATCGAACCGGTTCATTTCGATTCTATGCAAACCGCACACTTCCAGCCCTCTATTCACTCCTAAATCCTTCATTTGATCATCAATCTATCTCTTAACATGTCTATTTAAGGATTTGGGAGGCTTACCGAAGATTTAGAGTCAATTGGTCGTCGGAAACTCAACGAACGTCGCCGGTTCCTCCAAACACAGAATCCGGCAGTTTCTGGGCAACATTCACAAGGCCGGTTAGTGATAAAAAATTAATCAAATCCATCTCAAATTTTTACTACAGATTCATCTACAAGTCTACTAAGTCTCCACGAAATTTGAGCTCAAAAATCCAAGATTTCGGCCACTAAACAGGTCAGAAACCAGACTGACCTCAGATTGAGTCAGTTTCCGTCGACTCTCGAGAGAATCCTTGATCCGGACTCCTCGGTGCTCCAAATGACCCGATTCAACTTCAAGAAGGTCGGCAATACATAGATCTTTGTTGGTGTGGCTGGCCGGCAGTCAAAAAGTGGCCGGAGGTGGCCGCCGGAATGACCGAACAGAAGCCCAGAAACTGGTCGCCGTGCAAAAACATGAAGAAGATGAAGATGGTGGTTTCGGTGCTCTCTCTTGGGTGGTGGCCGAAAATTGCAGAAGGGGAGAGAGAGAATTACTTTATCCAAAGTCTTGGTCAAGAGAGTTGGTAGGTTTGACAAAAGTTGATATGACCACGCTTGCCCATCTGTTGACACTTGTCCACTTGTCTTCTCAAGGAGATCCAATGACCACCATTCACTCTTGATTTTCGGCAGCCAAGGGGAGGGCTAAATGTCCAAATTGCCCTTCTTCATTTGCTTGGGCAAAGTCCTAAGCTTGAGGGGCAAAACAGTCACTTTACCCCCGACGTTCCGAACGTCGTTTTTCTAGTTCCGAAAATCTTCGATAGGGCGACGGCCAAGCCAAATAATGTTGGAATTCTTGATTTTCCATTTTTAATCTTTCAAGGCTCGTTTATGATAGTTTTCTCTATCAGACGTGGTTCCAGCCTATCCCGAATCGACGGGCGGCTTTTGCAGACATTACGCGTATTGACCCCGTGATTCATATCACGTTTAGGGCTCATCAATTCACGGCGGCTTTGGTTGTCATGTCATTGTAAGGGTCTATCGCTAGTTCCCTCGACAATCCTTATAGCCAAAGCGTCGTTTCCTATCCGAGTTCCCTAGGTCCACGTACCTCGTCTCGCGTTACCCTTTCCATTTTGGTCAGTCTACTCGAATTGATCAGGTTCGAGCGGGATATGACTGAAATACATCTCTAGATACACACTTCTCGTCAATGAGCCTGAAATCGACTGGAAATCAGAATGCCACAACTCTTCCCCCTTAAGGAAATTTTGTCCTCGAAATTTACAACCTTCCAACTCATCCAATCCTTTGGGGTATTGGGCCTCGTCGCACCCTCACTCTTCCGGATAATCCTTTCCATGGCTTGACGATCCTGCTCGTCCTTCCCAACCTAAGGCCATCTTTCCTCTGGCACTTGTCTCTTTCAGTTCTCAATCCAATAGGCTTCTCTCCATCCTCTTTTGGTATTCCTATCCTTTATCAGCAGCTCCTCCTCGAGTGCCCACCTTATCTCTTTCATTTGTCCATAACTATTATTACCAAGCCCTCGCTAGTATGCACTCTTACTGTCCACACCATCCAGCGTATTACTCCTTTCGAGCTTTCTCTCACACTAACAAAGATTCCAGGGCTTTATCAATTTGCCTTCCATCAATCAACTCGAGTTATGGCCCTCTCGACTCCTCAAACATTTACATGGCTACTTCCATAACAATCCATTCTCAACTCCATCCGGCAATTCCCTTGGATCAAAGTAAACCTTCAACTCTCATCGACACGTCCAGTGCTCGACTACAAGATAGACGAACTTCAACTTTCAACTTTATCACCGATACATATGTGCATCTTGGCACATCTTTGTGCCACCCCAAGGTCACCATAGTTCCTCCTTTGAATCGTACTTCCGTCCATAGGCTTCAAGAGTTCCATCCATTTCTATAATTCTCCAGTATCGACGTTTAACCATGGCACACCTCAATTTTCTTCTGGCCTTCAGGCTAGGTGTTTCCAGTAACCATTACGCTAGTCCATTAGCGAACTTCCAATTTAGAAGTTGAATCTCTTAGTTCTTGAGGGAAAATCTGTCCCTCCATCGCCAATTACCCAATGATCAACTCTCAATTATAAGCATCTGTTAAACTATTCACCCTTCCTTAGCGATACGGTTATCGCTGCAACACATTTGGGTGGCCTCCTCGTTCCACGTGCCTCGCTTTCAATTCCTTTAAGCAATCCATACCCTCAATCTCTTGTAGTTCGCATACCTCACGGTCTTTCCTTGCATAAATAACGCTCATATATTCACAAGCATTTTCATAAATCTGCATTGCCTCTTATTCAATTCCCTTTGGGAAGCTGCTACCTTATACTCTTGTGGTAAGTGTAGCCTTGTAACGTTCTTTCACTCAAATAACATTTCCCAACTTTATCGCGAGGACACTCGTAAACCACTCCGATCAGGCTCTAAGCAGGCCAATTCACATGGCGTTATTGTCACAACGTACAAGCAATATCCATTTCCTGTTGTCTTGTTACGCATCAAGTTCCATTCTTGTCGCATCATTGCGACCCTCATATGCGTTTCAATTTCCAATTGAAATTTGTCATAAACAGCGCAGTCATTAGCTTAAATCGAGTTCTCAAAAACTCTTTTCACGTCCATTCACCCATTCGTGTCACGACTCGTCCTTAGTCCATTTCACTAATAGAATACCCTCGTGGGGAATCTTCCCACGATCCGTCTGTTACAATTAATCAATATCAGTAATTCTCAACTTCCCGCAATTTCACATCGACCCTAGTCGATTTGTCACTTATTCCAATTCTCAAAGGTTCCCCAAAGATTTCCTCTTTCAACGGTTTCACGAATGAGGAATCTCATCTCATCAGGTCCATGACTTGCGCTCCTTACATTCAGCATACAACAGACATTTCCTTAGAGCCCATTTGTCACTCTCAAAAACTGTTCATGTTTCTCATGGCTCCCTGCATGAGTTCAACCATCGTCTCTTAAGACGGTAACAACCAACTCAGTCATTCCTTGGGCACTCAATTCAACGGATATCAGCTTCCTTCCACTATTCCTCACACTTCGCTCTCGAGAGCTCAGACCTTGGCTCTCTATCGTCATGGATCTTTTCTAGGACCGTACGACCTTTCGTTTACTATTGTCGCTCTTTCCCCCGAGAAGCATTAGTGCTTCAACCTTTGAGTTCCATACTCACTAAGGTAATCTTATCTCAATTCCGTTCGTTCCACTGAACGTCAACATCATCTTGAAATTCAACATTGTCGAAAGAGCTGCCCCTTGGACTTCACTTTCAGGAGTCATTCAAGCTCTGTGTCCTCTTCCTTGGTACAGATGCCCATTCATCATACTTAGACAATTTAGATCTTTTCTCCCTTTCACTATAGGGTCTCTTACCCTAAAGAAGAAACTTCATACTCCGTGGCATTTTCTCATTTCAAATCCACCTTACCCTTTCTATTTCATAGGACGACAATCTTGGAGTCTGCGCTAACGGCGATACCTTTACTCCAGGATCCCAAATGCCACCATGCTTTCACATTCTCTTTCTCCTAACTCAGTCACCTCAAGTGACAATATTTGTTTGTCCCTGGGTCTCCACCAGTTCACTTGTCGAATGGTCAACTCTACGTTCTCGAGCCACTTTGTATTTACACTTTAAGCGCTCCTTTCGCTTACCCAACCATTCAATAGATTCACAACTAGTCAGGACTATGAAATTCACTCACCTTTCTTTTCGCCAATGACCAATTCATGGTCCAATCGCCCTTTAAGAACAATGCCCTATTCTTTAGGGAATGGCAACTCATGATCTCATTCCTCCAGGTTCCAATTCCATCAACTGATCTCAGGAAATCATTAACTCAGGCAATCTAGCATGCCGATTCTTCCTTGACCTCAATCATAATAGAAAAGACTTGCTACTCACTTTCCACTGTGTGCCTTACGCCTAGGTAATCAACCATTTCTCATAGGCACGCTCCATATCCATAATGAACATCTCTCTGCTCGTAATCCACGAGCAGGAGTTCTCTTATTCACATGCTGTTCGATCGTCCTCCTCTTACTGGATCTCATTAACATTCCTCAAAATCAGGAGTAACACTCAGTCATAAGGATTCCAAGCTCCAATCCACTCAGGGACTTGCCATCTTATTCAAGGGTCCTTGACCACCTTTACCATCTTCCCAAGCGACCTTGAGAACTCTGTCTCACGCTGGTCGATCATCCTATGATCCTTGCAAAAGTATCAGGATCCAACAACTTTTGTTCTTAAGCAACCCCGGGATGACACTTCCCATCAAACAACTCAGCAGAAGTTGTCTAGGCAGACCTCATGCTTTCAAGGAAATCCTTCCTTCAGTGATCTTTCACCAATCCTCAATAGCCTCTTCGGGCTAATACAGACAGGGTCACTTTCTTTCTTTAGTGCACCCAAAATCTTTGAGGTTTTCTCATAAAACCCTCAATCCAGAGGAAGACAATTTCTAATCTCATCCCTCTACCCGACTCAATTAATTTCAGCCTTACACATAACCTTACAAGCTTTCCCAAGCTCTCGTGGTCCTATCCACACATCTAATTTCGAAAAGACTTACTCAGGATCACCTTTTTCGTGATTTCTATCACTTAACTGTCAGCACAAGTCGTCTCAGCGACTTGGGTAACCATGGCAGCTCCTTTCCGAGCTTGCCTACTCATAAAATTTCTCATTTCTATTCAAGGTCTCACGACCCATTCAACTCCTGGGTCCCATGTGGTTCACAAACTCGAGTCACTTGCTCTGCTGGTTTTCGCATTTTGGCTGCTCATCTTTACTCGGTTCTCATGATCCATCTTTGTTCTTGGATCTTTTTGTATCTCACATACACCAGCCAAGTGCTACTCTAGCGACCATACCTTGGTCCTTCAATCTTATCAGATTTTCATGTCACTTGAACCGCTATGATTTCCCCTTAGGAACTCAAGACTTAAGTCATTTACTCAATCCGGCAGTCTCAAGCTGCTCATGTCATCATTCATCGCTATCAACCATCAGTGATTCCAAAACAACTCTCTAATGACACATAGGAAATTCTCCACTAATTGCCAAATATTCAAGGATTTCAAATCATCCTTGATTGGTAATCGTTCCTCAAGCCAGCCTCAACAAGGCAACTCCTCATCTAACGGCCACTACAAGGCCAGCCTCCACTAGGCATCTACCAATCAAGCGCTCCATATAGCGATTCACTGAATCAAAGACTCATATTTTAGGCCTAAAGGCATTCACCCCTCTAGCATAATCACAACGAACTATCTCATTCTCGACATGCCTCAGCTCAACGGGTATAAACCCCATAGGTTGTCTAATCCCTCAGACATACTTTGGCCCAGATATTCACATGAGGATCAACCGTGCCTAACAGGTCCATCACAACCATCACTTTTCTTTTTCAAAGGCGTTCAATGCCAAGCACAAAGCTTCTAATCATGCAGGCATCATTACACAAGTCATGCCGCTTTCAATCATTCTCGATGAGAATCGATCTCGTGTCGCACATCTCTTATTCACAATTGGACTCAACTTGATACTTAGGCTTCCCCTTTCGAGTTATAACTTGGGTCATTCCTGCTTCTTGCCATCTTAGAAGCCTGCCAGGAGCCGCTCCTTGTCCGGACTTCTCTGTCCTAGCGATCACTCCCCGCCTCTCATCAGACCTAGCCATTGCAGGTTGTCCCAAGTCATACATCTACGAAGAAAGCCTCGTTCCACATGTCCCATATCATGTTTCATTACAGTTTATAGGTATCCCATCAACTCGTCCCATATCAAGCGACGGTTTATCAAGTATAACAGCGATAAATTCATGCATGCACCCTCATCAACTTGCATTTCATAATCACAAACTCAAGCACAGCATGACCGTCCTCATCTCTTGTCCTGTCAAAGTTGCCTTCAAGTCAATTGCCTATATTTCATTATATATCTCACGTCCAGTCAACATTCAAATCAAATCCCTATGCATCCGATCACGACTGGTCTTCAACTCAGGCACTTCTCGTATTCATCTCAACTCATATCACCCAAGGCAATCAATAACAAATAACTTAAAACCATCAAGATATGACACAATTAAGCTTGAATCTACTATTACTAGTCATCTCCTTATAATTCGTACTCCTCAAGTTGGGCCATTGACAAATCAAGGTCACAATTATACATCTCAACTGACCCTTCATTCATAAGCAATTTCCTATTATCCTCGAGTAAAATTACTATCTCAGAATCCATGCTTATGACTCTCTAATCCCAGCTTGCTTCCGCTTAAACCTTAATCGCCTCATAGCTCAGAGTCATCCATTAAAGTTAACTCTAGGACCATTAGACTACCTCACAAGTACAAGCCTATAATCTTCAAGATCCAACAATCCATGCTTAGTCCTATAGGACTCCATATCTAACTGTCCCCAAGTCATCGCTCCTTATCACTCAAAGTCTCAATCATATTGGACCGAGCCGACCTCGCTCTGATACCAAATCGAACGGCGATGTCACGCCCCGAACTCGACGAGCGCGCAAACATCCCTGTCCATGCCGTTCATGTCTGAATGACAGCTCCATGATCCAATGACCAATTACCTTCTGCGCTGAAATAAAGGTACCTGCGGAAGCGATGCCTTCTCCTTTTCTTAAAAATACAACACATCCGATGACTTAGGACAGATACATCAAAATCAACAACCAATACGCGTAGGCTCGACTCTTAACCTGCCAATCATAGATGTACAACTCTAATATCACAAAAGACAAACATTCTATAAATACAACTGTCTACTATCCCTTCAAATGCCACTTCTTGACAAGCTCGTGCTCTCTCCGCCTGTAACCTGAAAAATGAAGCCCCCACTGGGGTGAGATATAAATCTCAGTAAGGTGGGTCATAACCCTAGGTTATGCCGACCATACACTCAAGCAATCATATCTTCAATAATTCAACTCAAGAAAAATCAATCACTTCAAGCTTAAATAATCAAACACAGGTGACAGTAAGGCTACTATGGTCTCATAATACACTCTGAAGTTCACAAACGACTCACCCGACCACCTTACCACAACCATCCTTTCCATCCTGCCTCATTATCAAATTCCAGCCAGCGATCATGTCGCCTTAGGCTTGGTCCGCGTAAACGCCTCAGACGTCGTCGGCAACCCGCGTAAACTCATCAGGTTCCAACAAATCTCCTGGCCAATATCAATTTCATACTCCGTCCCGTGAATAATTTGCATCAGGACCATGGCCATCTCAACCCCGCGACCTCGTCGCATCAGGGCGCCGTTCAACCATAACTTCACCCCGCGATCTTGTCGCATCAGGGTATCAACTTCTGCCTCGCGTCTCGTACGTCTCAAGGCCTCTTCGTCCCGTGAATATCATCGCATCAGGACCGTGGCTATCTCAACCCCGCGATCACATCGTATCAAGGCGCCACATCACATCACACCGCGAACTCGTCGCATCAGGGTATATATATCTCCTGCCCCGTGTCTCATACGCTTCAGGGTCTCTTCGTCCCGCGATTAGATCGCATCAGGACTGTGGCTAACTTAACCCCGTAATCTAGTCGCATCAAGGCACCACACATTACCAATTCCACCCTACGATCTCATCGCATCAATGTATACATTTTTCGCCTCGCGTCTCATACGCCTCCGGGCCTCGCCATATTATAGTCATGCTATGATTTTCAATCCATTCCTCAGATAAACAACCAGTGCATCTCATGCACAATTTGAAACTTCATGGCATATCAGATAATCAAATAATTCTCAAACATGGCGGATAATTCAAGCATAACAACGACACAAATAAACCTCTATACGATTCTAGGGCATTCCAAACACAATCTTCTTGACATCTCTCACAAATAATTCATTTGGTCCCTCGACTTACCCAATCGAGTCCAATCGTCTTAACATAGGGTTAAGAATCCCCTTACCTTTGATTTGGCAAACCCAAGTTACTCTTCGTGGACCCTCAAGGTCTCGGCCAACCATGGTTCAAGGCCAATCCACCGCACAACCTAGCATTTCCAATCAATTTTATCAATTTTCAATCCAATTCTACCATCCATGAACCCCAAGTCTCCATAGCATTATCCTCATCATTTTAACACATCTTAATCATCAATTTGAGACTTATAATCCAACAATCACAGCCCCCACAGAACCGATCTTGCACAGAACCGAACCGGTTCATTTCGATTTTGTACAAACCACACACTTCCAGCCCTTAATCCACTCCTAAATCCTTCATTTGATCATCAATCTATCTCTTAACATGTCTATTTGAGGATTTGGGAGGCTTATCGAAGATTTGGAGTCAATTGGTTGCCGGAAACTCAACGAATGTCGCCGGTTCCTCCAAACACAGAATCCGACAATTTTCTATGCAATATTCACAAGGCCGGTTCGTGATAAAAAATTAATCAAATACATCTCAAATTTTTACCACAGATTCATCTACAAGTCTACTAAGTGTCCACGAAATTTGAGCTCAAAAATCCAAGAGTTCAGCCACTAAACAAGTCAGAAACCGGACTTACCTCAGATTGAGTTAGTTTCATTGATTTTCGGGAGAATCCTTGCTCCGGACTCCTCGGTGTTCCAAATGACCTGATTCCACTTCGAGAAGGTCGGCAAGACATAGATCGTTGTTGGTGTGGCTGGCCGGTAGTCAAAAAGTGGCCGGAGGTGGCTACCGGAATGAATAAACAGAAGCATAGAAACTGGTCGTCGGTGCAGAAACATGAAGAAGATGAAGATGGTGGTTTCGGTACTCTCTCTTGGGTGGTGGCCGAAAATTACAGAGGGGGAGAGAGAGAATTGCTTTATCCAAAGTCTTGGTCAAGAGAGTTGAATGGTAGGTTTGGCAAAAGTTGATATGACCACACTTGCCCATCTCTTGACACTTGTCTTCTCAAGGAGATCCAATGGCCACCATTCACTCTTGATTTTCGGCAGCTAAGGGGAGGGATAAATGTCCAAATTACCCTTCTTCATTTGCTTGGGCAAAATCCTAAGCTTGAGGGGCAAAAGGGTCATTTTACCCTCGACGTTCCGAACGACATTTTTCTCGTTCCGGAAATCTTCGATAGGGCTCGAAATTCTTGATTTTCCATTTTCAATATTTCAAGGCTCGTTTCTAATAGTTTTCTCTATCAGACGTGGTTCCAACCTATCCCGACCCGACGGACGGCTTTTGCAGACATTATGGGTATCGACCTCATGATTCATATCACGTTTAGGGCTCGTCAATTCATGGCGGCTTTGGTTGTCATGTCATTGTGAGGGCCTATCGCTAGTTCCCTCGACAATCCTTATGGCCTAAGCGTCGTTTTCTATTCGAGTTCCCTAGGTCCACGTACCTCATCTCGCGTTAGTCTTTTTCTTTTGGTCAGTCTACTCGAATTGATCAGGTTCGAGTGGGATATGACTGAAATACATCTCTAGATACACACTTCTCGTCGATGAGCCTGAAATCGACTGGAAATCAGAATGTCACACCTGGTGAAAAGAAATGGCTATAGTATCATATATGAAAGAAGTGGCGATAGTGCCTTGTGAAAGGAAAAGACTATTGAGCCCTTGAGGTATACATTGCGACCAGAGAGCCTTGTGAGGCAAGTGACTATTAAGCTTGGTGACATAGTTCGGCTATTGAACCTTGAATTCATATGAATTGGCTATGAAACCCCTATTATTGAATAGGCTATAGTTCCTATGTTATTGAATAGGTTATAATGTCTATGCTATATAGATGACTATAATGCATATGCTATATAAACGGTTATAATGCCGATGCTGTATTAATGAGCTGTAGTGCCCCAGCAATTAATTGGCCTGTGGCCTCGGAGATCGCATTGGCTTGGAGCCTTGATGATACCGATTGGCCTATGGCCTCGGTGATATCAATTGACTATGAGTCATAGTGATACCAATTAGTTTGTGGCCCCGGTGGTATTGAGTGGCTGTGAGCCCTGAATTGATAATTGGCTATGAGCCTAGAGGTACCGATTGGCCTGTGGCCCGGTGGTACCAATTGACTAAAAGTCATGATGATATTGATTGGTTGTGGCCCCGGTGATATCAATTGGCCAGTGTACCAGAGAAATATATCGCAGCTGAGAGCCCAGGCGATGAATAAGAGTGATGACTTTTGAAGCATGTGTGCTTGTTTATATGCTATGTGTTAGAAGCTTGAACCCATGAGTTTAAGTACGTATGACTGTGACTTTTGATTATACCTAGCTTGATGAGATAATTGATTGGTGGATGCCTTGTACCATTGCTTGGATAATGTTCTGCATCTGGTGTTAGTTTCATGATCTGGGAGGGACTGATGTTTAGGTTTAAGTTTAGGTTTTACTTGCTAAGATTTATATCTCACCCCAGTGGGGGATTACCTTTTTTAGGTTTCAGGCGATGAAAATTCGAGCTTGCCAATGATCGATATTCAAGGAAATGATTGTAGGAGATGGATTTACACTTTTGTGACTTAAGGAATTTCATGTTACCTTGAAGTTAGAGTTGCATCCTCTAAACTTGTAATTGGTGATTATAAGAAGGCGTACCCTATGTCACGAGTCATCTCATTATGATTTTGTGTGGAGCAGTTTGTGGCTTCCATGATCATGTTTCTTTTTTAGTTATGATTCGATTGGCTGAGAGATTTTGGGAGATTATTGAAGATAAACAGCTTGGTGGGATGTTCGCGTACTCGCCGTGTTTGGGGCGTGACATCCTCTTTTAAGAGGTATTAGAGCAAGGTCATCTCGATTCAATGTGATTGAGATTTGGAGTGATAAGGAGTGATGACTTGGGGACAATTAGATAGTGAGACCTTTAGGGTTAGGTATTGATGTTTGAATCTTGAGGATTATAGGCTTGAGCTTGTGTGCACTCTAATGGTTCTAGTGTTGATTTTGATTGATGATCATGAGTGATTTTATGATTAAGGCTCACAAGGAAGTGAGTAGAGATTGAGGAGTCATAAGCCTGGATTTGAGGTTGCTAGAGAATAGCTTATAAATGAAGGATCAATTGGAGTATATGATTGTGATTGTGGTTTGTCAATGACTCAACTTAAGGAGTATGAGTTATAAAGAGACGACTGACATTAGTAGATTCAAGCTTGAATTGCACTATATCTTGATGGTTTAGCTATCTATTGCTATTGATAACCTTGGATGGTATGACACGAGGTGTATGCAAGGAAGCGGATAAGGAATATTTTGATTAAAGGCCAATTGTGATCGAATACATATGGATTTGGCTTGAATAACGACTAAACTCGGGGTATATTGTTGAATATAGGCAATTGATCAATGAGACATGACTAGGGGTGAACGGTTCTCGATTCGGTCCGATTCCCTTCAAGAACCGGAAACCGGACCAATGGTCCCGGTTCTCATTTTTTGGAACCATGGACTGGACAGACCACCCCGAGAACCGGGAATCGTACTGGACCATCGGTCCGGTCCGATTCCTGTTCGGTTCCAAAGAATCAAAAACGCAATCAAATTTCATTTAAGAATATGATGTAAACATCTTCCCGGTACAACCCACGGTGAGAAAATAGTTAGGAAATTTTTTGAGATTATGACGGAAACATCTTTCGCTTGAGATGTCTATTTTTTCCGTCATCCACTGACTCTACTGCAGTTCTAGAAGGTAGTGCTCCATCTCATTTTGAAGTAATCAAATATAGAACAAGTATGTGAAACAGTAAAGTTTAGTTAGACTCATTTGTCCATCTAATCTCTAATTGCTTGTTTTACCTTGAAAAGTCATTGCATTTCCTTGTTGTAGATTAGGGGCCAGAACTTTATAAGATGTCCACTTTGATAGATCTTTTTTATGCTTAAAAATTCATATGATCCGATCCAGCCGGTCCGGTTCGATTTTACGACCCTAGAACCGGGAACCGGGCCGCTCGATCATCGGTTCCAATTTTAGAAATCGGGAACTGGACCATATACCTCTAGAATCGAGAATCGGACCACCAGTCTGGTTTGGGCGATCCAATTTGCTCGCCCCTAGATATGATGGTCATTAGTGGAACCAGAGATTTTTTATAATTGAGACTTGATGTGAAAACGAATGAAGTGTGACAGGCAGTGAGAACAAACATGTTGTGCATGTATTTGTGGCTTTAGAACGAAAGCTGCTGAGGGCAGGAACTTATCGATGTTGGACTTAATAAAATGATGCTTGGTATGAGAAAAGTTGATGGGATACCTATAAATCGTAATGAAGCATAGTATGAGACATGTGAAACGGGGCTTTCTCCGTAAATGTATGACTTGGGACAACCTGTAACGATCAAATCTGATGAAGGCGAGAAGTGATCGCCAGGACAGAGAGGTCCGGACAAGGAGTGACTCCTGGCAGGCTTCTAAAATGGCGGTGAAACAAGAATGACCCAAGTCATAACTCGAAAGAGAAAGTCTAGCTATCAGGTTGAGTTCGATTGTGGTTAAGAGATGTATGGCACAAGATGGATTCCCAAGTGAATGTTTGAAAGGGGCATGGCATGTGTAATGATGCCTATGATTAGCTTGATTAAGAGCTTTGTACTTGGCAGTGGATGCCGTCTGAAAAAGGAAAGTGATGCTGTGATTGGCTTGGCCAAGGTCTAACTGAGAAATTAGACGGCGTGTGGAAAGTTTATACCCCGTTGAACTGTTGCTTGTTGAGAATGAGAAAGCCTATCGTGTTTGTGATAGAGTGACAGATGCCATATGCTTAAAGTATGGGCGATTGACTTATAGAAGTAACGCATTGAGTATTTGATGGGTGTTGACCTAGTTGAGTTTTAGCATAGTTGAGGCTTGCCTAGTAATGGCTGTTAATTGAGAAATCGCCTTGTTGAGGCTGGCCTATTGAATAGTTATTGACTGATGAGGATTTGAAATCCTTGGGTAATGGACAACTAGTGGAGAGTTGTTTGGGAACCCCTAGAAGATTGATAATGGTGAAAGATAATGAGATGAGCAGCCTGAGACTGCTAGACTTGAGTAGATGACTTAAGTCTTTGATTCCTGGAGGGAATCATAATGGTTCAAGTGACATGAGAATCTAATGATATTGAACGACCAAAGTATGGTTGTATAAGAGTATTGGACTCAAGTATACATGGTATGGAAGATCCGAGAACTGAGAATGAATAAGTGAATTAAATAAAGAGAACAATTAGAATATGGATACGAGAAGAGCATATGGCTCGATTTTGTTAATCACGTGAGACCCAAGAGCCGAATGGGTCGTGAGAACTTTAAATGTAAATGAGAAAAATTTATGGGGTAGGCAAGCTCGAGGAGGAGCTGTCATGATTGCCTAAGTCACTATGATGACATATGCTTGTATCGATGAGTTAGAAGATGGAAGTCACGAGAAAGGTGACTCTGAGTTTCTCCTTTCTAAATTGAATGTGTGGGAAGAACCACGAGAGTTTTGAAAAGCTTGTGACGCTATGGATAAGATTGAGATTGATCGAGTTTGATGGAGGGATGAGATTTGAAATTGTCTCTCTTTGGATTGGGGATCTTGGTAAGGAAACCTTAGAGGTTTTGGGTACACTGAGGAAAGAAAGTGACCCTAGCAGTTACTAGCCTTAAGAGGCTATTGATAATTGGTGAAAGGTCACCAGACCAAAGGTTTCCCCGAAGGCATCATATATGCCTAGACTATCTCTGTTGAGTTGTTCGGCGAAAAGAATCCTCCTGGGATTGCTTGAGAGCAAAGGTTGTTTGGATCCTGATGATTTTGCAAGGACAAAGAATGATCGACCAATGTGAGACAGAGTTCTCAAGGTCACCTAAGTACATTAAGAGTGGTCAAGGACCCATGAGTAAGATAAGTAAATCCCTGAGTGGATTGGAATTTAAAAGCATTATGGCTGGTTGTTATTCCTGATTTTGAGGAATGGTAATGAGACTCAGTAAAAGAAGAGAATGATCGGAAGACTTATGAATAAGAGAACTCCTGCTTATGGATTATGAGCAAAAAGATGTTCATTATGGAACATGAAATGCGCCTACAAGAAACGGCCATGACCTTGGTGTAAGGCTCGAAATGAGAGATTGGTGCTTAGTTTCTTCCGTCACGGGGAAAAATTAAGGAAAGAGTTATGTCGGTTGTCTGACATTGATGATTCTATGAGATTGATTGAGGATGAATCTAGACCACTAGAAGTGGTATTGTGTGTTATCACCTCTAAAGATTAGGGTGCCATTCTTAAAGGGCGATTGTACCATGAAATGGTCGTTGACGAAAAGGGAAAGTGAATGGACTTGATAGTCCTGGCTGTTCGTAATCCTAATGAATGGTTGAGTAAGTGAAAAGAACGCTTAGAGCGTAATTGCAGAACAATTTGAGGTAATCGAATTGAGTATTCGATACTTGAATTGGTGAAGACCAAGGACAAATGAATTTAGTCACTTGCGGTGACTGAGTCATTAGAAGAAAAATGACAAGTATGGTGGCATCTGAATCTTGGATTAAAAATACCTCTGTTGACATGGACTCTAAGATTGACGTCCTATGGAATAGGAAGAACAAGGTGGATTCGAAGTGAAAGAACGCCACTAAAGTGTATAGTTTCCTTCACAGGGTAAGTAACCCTAGTGTGGAAGGAAGAAGAAATTCTAATTGTCTCGGTATTGAGGTTTAAGCGTTTAGACTGAGAAAGAAGACACAGAACTTGAATGATTCCTAAAAATGAAGTCCGAGAGACTGTCCTGACAATGTTGAATTCAAGGATGATGTCGATGTTCAGCGGAACAGATGGAATTGAGATAAAGTCGTATTGACTGGTTATGGAAATCAGCAGTTAAGACAAGAGTGCTTTCTTAGGAAAGAGTGATAAAAATGAACAAAATGCTACAAGATTGAATTGGAGACCCATGAAAGCAAAGAGCTAAGGTTTGAGCTCTCAAGTGAAAAGTATGAAGAACAAATTGAAAGATTCGACACTTGAAAGAAAGAAACTGATAATGGTTGGATTGAACATCCAAGGAATAATTTGATGGGTTGTTACCGTTTTGAGAAATGATGATCAGACTCGTTTAAGAAATCGTGAGGAATATGATAAACCTTTGAGAGCATTCTATGAACTCTAAGGAAATGTCTGTTGCATGCTAAATGTGAAGAGCGCGAGTTATGGACCTGATGAAGTAAGATTCCTTAGTCGTTAAATCTTTGGAAATGAAATTCTTGTGGAGCTTTTGAGGATTGGAATAAGTGACGAATCGACTAGGGTCGATGTGAGTTGCGGAAAGTGCAAGCTTCCTGAGATTGATGAATTGCAATAGACGGACCATGGGAAGATTTCCCACAAGAGCTGTTCCATTTGTGATATGGACTAAGGACGAGACGTAACACGAATGAATGAATGAGCGTAAAAAGAGTTTTCGAGAACTTGAGTTAAGCAGATGACTATGTTGATAATGGTGATCCTGTTTGAAGTCAAAAGGGTCGATAGAATCATAACAACGTATTGTTGAAAGAAAATTTGAGACGTAACAAGGCAAACTGAAGCAGGCTGTGCGAATGTGCCGTGATAGGAAGACCACCTAAGTCGGAACGCCTCATGTATGATTGGGGTAGTTTGCGAGTGGCCTCGTGACAAGGTTTGGGAAACATTGTTTGGGTGGAAGAAGACTGCAAGTCAATATCTACCACGAGAGAATAAGGTAGTAGTTTTTCGAGAGGAGTTGAACAAGAGGCAACACTAATGTGTGAAATTGCTAGTGGATCTGAGAGCGTTGCTTGTATAAAGAAAGACCTCGAAATTATGTAAATTATAAGAGGTTGAAAGTGTTGACTGTCTAAAAGGGAATTGAAGAAAAGTCATGTGGAACGAAGAGATTACCTAAGTGTTATTATTGCGATATCTATATCGCTAAGGAAGGGTGAATCATTTAGCGGATGCCTATAATTGAAATTTGAGTATTGTGTAATCAGTGATGGAGAGACAGATCTTCCCTCAAGAAATAAGAGATTCAACTTCTAAATTGGAAGTTTGTCATGTGGCTAGTTTGATGGCTGCCTGAATGTTAGAGAGGAATTAAGATATTGCCATGATTGGACCCTGATATCTAAGGGATTATGGGAATGAATAGAACATAGAGAATTAAGGTGTGCCTTAGGATGACACAAAGGTGTGCCGAGATTGCCTTAATACTATCAATGATGTTGATTGAATGTTGAATTAGCCTAACGTGTACTCGAGCATTAGACATGCCGACAAAAGAAAGAGACGGGGCCGCGAAAGTTGATGGATCACTATGATCAGAAGAGATTTTTGAGTGGAATCGAGAAGGTTATAACTCGATTTGGTAATAAAGTGCAAGTTGATAAAACCCTTGAATCTCTGATGTTATAAGAGAACGTTTGAAGGGGGTGATACGTCAGATGGCATGAGTGCCAAAAAGCATATTATTGCAATGGTTTGGGAAGGAACATAGTTATTTTGAAAAATGAGAGTGCGACGAGGCGTCTATACACCATGAGATTGGATAATTAAAAAGTGGCAAATTTCGAGGACGAAATTTCTTTAAGGGGGAAGAATTGTGACATTTCGAATTCCGACCCTCTCGAGGCTATTGAATGGAAGGATATTGGTCGATGCATTTCAGTTGTAACTCGCTCGGAGTTGGCCACTCTTGAGTTATCTGACCAAAGGGAAAGACCGATGCGGAGTCGAGTGCGTGAGCCCAGGAAATTTGAATGAGAAATGACACTTTGACCATAAGGATTGTCGAGGGAATATTTTGGGCCAGCAGAGATCGATCTGGGAACGATCATGGAATGTCTTGCTAGCGTTATACGTAGCGGTGCGGGTGATTTCACTTAACCAATGTGTAATTTGCGAGAATTTCCTAAATCGGATTCTGATGATCAAGATCGAACGAACGAATGATAAACCCCCGCAATTACATGACAATCAAAGTCCCCACGGCTTGAGAAAATCCCAAGGTCGATGCGCGTAGCGTCTGTAAGAGTCGCCCATCGGTTTGAGATAAACTGGAATTACAGTCGACGAGAGTTTGACATGAAATTGGACCTCAAGATTTGAGTATTGGACATTGAGGAATTTCAACATTTGAATTGAAATGGACATCGGCTCATCAAGGACAATTTGAATTGAAAAAATGAAATTTCGAACGGGAAGTATAAAATGATCATTTTGCCCTTCGACCTTTGGCCTTACCTTAAGACGAATGGAGGTCATTTTGATCATTTAGACCCCTCTATATGGCTGCCGAAAATTTGATGTATATATGATCCAAGGAAGTCAAAGTCCATTGATCAACTAATGGAAGTTTGCCAAGTGTCATTCAAAGGAAGCTTCATGCATTTAATGCCCATAAGATCAATCTTGTCAAGGTTAATCTCAATTATTTGGGTGAAATGCCTCATTATACACACACACCAGCCGTGACTCTCTCTCTCTCTCCTCTTCCTCTTCATTTGCTTCTTCCTTTCTCTCGACCAAGAAGGACTTCTACTGACAGACAAAAACGGCTTCCCTGTTCTGGTCATAACTTTCTCGTCTGACGTTGGATTGAGGTAAAACCATTGCTATATTAAAGCTTATCATCTTGCCATTCCAATAAGGTATTATGAGCTTACTTTGGCCCAGCCGTTTGTCTCGTAGGTCTGTTTGAGTGGGCAAAGGTCAGAATCTAACCCGATTTTGGAGAGAGTCCATTTTTAGGGGCTTCCGGGTTCTAAATGGCTCCAAATTTTCGGTAAGGTCTTCTACACTAATATTATTAAATTTGGGTAAACTTTGATTATAATTTTAGTTGAGTTTTGATGGGTGCACATGGCTGATTTGTGAAGATTTTTGCCGAGTGGAATCTGCCCGTTTGAGGGTCGGAGGGGAAATGGATTGGTTTGAGGGCTTTGTGGTGTGGTATCGCTCCAAAACACTCGGTAATATTCATATAGAATAAGGTCTTGACAAGATAAATTCATGAGGAATTGGAACCTAGGATTGATTTATGGATCGATTGGAGCAGACTAAAGTGAAATCGATTCTGTTTTGTCAATGGAACGTGTGAATCGAATAGTGTAAGGGTCCATTGGGGGTGTCGCCGTGCCTTTAAATGGTCATTGAAATATTGAGGCATTGGTGTGGTGAAATCGAAGATTGAACATGTTATTATGACGTGAATTTAATGAAATTTCTCTAGGAACGTCGTTTGGCCGTGAGCTTTCTAAGCTATGAGGGTCGTTTGGATTAAATTTTTTAGCTCGATCGAAAGGTAAGTGTATCTTAAACCCTTACCCGAATGCTAGGACACTACTAGATAGATTGATTGGATGAATTGATTGATTGGTGAAGCCTGTGGCTTAAATTGCTTGATGCAATTGCGTGATGATCATATTATGATTGATAACTGAGATTTAAAATGGCCGGAGAGCCCCAGTAATAAGAAATGGTTATAATGTCCTATATGAAAGAAGTGGCGATAGTGCACTGTGAAAAGAAAAGGCTATTGAGCCCTTGAGGTATACATTGCGGCCAGAGAGCCTTGTGAAGTAAGTGGCTATTGAGCATGATGACATAGTTCGGCTATTGAGCCCTGAATTCGTATGAATTGGCGATGAAGCTCATGTTATTGAATAGGCTATAGTGCCTATGTTATTTAATGGGTTATAATGTCTATGCTATATAGATGGTTATAATGCCTATGCTATATAAACGGTTATAGTGCCGATGCTGTATGAATGGGCTATAGTGTCCCAGTGATCAATTGGCCTGTGTCCCCGGAGATCGCATTGGCTTAGAGTCCTGATGATATCGATTAGCCTGTGGCCTCGGTGATATTAATTGACTATGAGTCCTAGTGATACCGATTGACCTGTGGCCCTAGTGGTATCGAGTGACTGTGAGTCCTGAACTGGCAATTGGCTATGAGCCTAGAGGTACCGATTGGCCTGTGGCCCCTATAGTACCAATTAACTAAAAGTCATGATGACATCGATTGGCCTGTGGCCCCGGTGATATCAATTGGTCAGTGTACCAGAGAAGTACACTGCGGCTGAGAGCCCAGGCGATGAATAAGAGTGATAACTTTTGAAGCCTGTGTGCTTATTTATATGCTATGTGTTAGAAGCTTGAACCCATGAGACTTAGTACGTATGACTGTGACTTTTGATTATACCTAGCTTGATGAGATAATTGATTGGTGGATGCCTTGTGCCATTGTTTGGATAATGTTCTGCATCTGGTGTTAGTTTCATGGTTAGGGGGGGACTGGTGTTCAGGTTTAGGTTTATATTTCACTTGCTGAGATTTATATCTCACCCCAGTAGGGGATTACCTTTTTCAGGTTCCAGGCAATGGAAATCCGAGCTTGCCAATGATCGATATTCGAGGAAGTGATTGTAGGAGATGGATTTACACTTTTGTGACTTAAGGGATTTCATGTTACCTTGAAATTAGAGTTGTATCCTTTGAACTTGTAATTGGTGATTATAAGAAGGCGTACGTTATGTCCTGAGTCATCACATTGTGATTTTGTGTGGGGCAGTTTATGGCTTCCGTGACCTTGTTTCTTTTTGAGTTATGATTCAATTGACTGGGGAATCCTGGGAGATTATTGAAGATCAACAACATAGTGGGATGTTCGCGTGCTTGCCAGGTTCGGGGCATGACATAAACCCTCTTTTGGAGGATAATATTTTCACATTAGGAGTTCTTATCATGTTTTAAATTTATTTGTATAAGATGGTATATGAGCTCTTGAGGATTCTCTCGCCTCAATAAAGAAAACAATTAAATTTTTACGGATCCACGCCTAATATATGAAAGCATGGGGTAAATTTTGTAAACAAAATGGGAAAACATAAAAAAGATTTGCAAAAGATATTCTGACTCATTAAAATTTTATCTATGAGTTGCTTCGCCAATCTTTTGATTACAAAGATTTATTATTTACATTTATTTCTAATAATGTTCTTGCAATTGCTTTACTCCCGCAAGATTGGAACGCTTGCAAATTTTTTTTAGATTTTTTGAAAGTTTTTAATGATGCTACTAATATTTTATCTGGTGTTTATTATCCTATTATGCATTTATTTTTAATAGAGTGTGTTAATATTGCTGGTGTTTTTAGTGATTATGAAAATTATACTCAATTAGCTCCGAGTATTTTAGTAATGCGAGAAAAATGGTTGCATTATTATTTCAAAGTTGCTCTTGTTTATTTGGTTGGTATTGTTTTTTATCCACATACTAAATTAGATATTTTATTAGATTATCTAAATGCTTATTATTATGTTTGTTTACATTTGGACGAAGCAATAGATATTTCAAGTATATCATGAGAGGTTAAAAATGCTATAGAAGCATTATATAATGAATTTTGTAGTATATATGATTTAAGTGATAGTTGATCTTCTCAAACTACTGCCTCACAAAGCGATGCGGGTGGTTCACTTGATAGAGGGTACAAAATGCTTACGAATAGACAAAAAAAAAAGGGACAATAGGTACTATTTTAGAATTAAAAACTATTTAATTGCTTTTGAATTTATTAATTCCGAACACAACACAGATTTCAAAATTCTGGAGTAGTGGAAGAATCATTCAACTCAATTCCCAGTTCTTGCCCTCATTGCAAGAGAGATATTGGTAATATCTTCTTCAACAGTTGTAGTTGAATAAACATTTAGCACTAGAGGATTAATTTCGAACGATTGCCTTTCAAGATTAAGTCCGAAAGCTGTGAAGGCTTAAGTTTATGTCGAAGATTGAACAAAGGCTGGATTTTAACAATAAGAACTGGATTGAGAACACGAATTTTTTCGAAAGGATTATGAAGATACCACCGTCACGGGTACCACAACGGATAGCGACGATTGATGATGAGGTAAGTTGAGGTTATCAAAGATAAAATAACTACACGAGTTTTGATTCTTCTATCCCCAATAAAATATGTAGGTGCTTAATAATAATTCATTAAGTTCAAGCTCATTCCTCCTTTTTCTTCTCCTAAATTTTTTACAATGTATAATTTGATTATAATTTGTAATTGATAATTTAATATTTTTATTTTACTATTTATTATTCTAAAAATTATATTAAAAAAAGGAACCGAAACTGGCCCAAGAACGGCCCGAAATCAGAATCGGTGGCTCTAGGCCCGTGGACATGTCTACTCTTGCACATTGGATATTGGATTAGTGATATGTGTACTTAGTGATAGTTTTATAATTAAATTTAATCACATGATACCGATTCATCGGGAAAAGCGTAAAAAAAGTACTAAAAGTATAGATGAAAAAAAGAGAGAGAGTTTACACTCATAGTGGACATAATGATAGTTACTCTTTTCTGTCATGAAAAAGAAATTGCTCCTTTAAAAGTATAAATGAAAAAAAATTGTTATTTTATTATTGATTTTTTGGTTATCATTCTTCCATGTCTGCGTTTTAGTTTGTTATTTTTGTAATACGTTACGAGGGATGCTAAACTTGTTTAGATGTACTTTTGACTTGGCGTAACCTCCACCAACCAAAATCTTTGAGTTTCTTCCTTGCAAGTAATATCTCGATTCTTAAACATAAATCAAGACCCTCTAAAGTCAAGGGATAAGTTCATAGTACAAAGTTACTCTCTTCAGAGGTTGACGCCTCACCGTCAGGCGAATCGACATCTGAGATTGATACACATCATACGTACAATCTCGGTGATAGAGCTAGGATAGTTGAGCCTAGACCGGTCGTTGCTAGCCTCGACATGGGGTAGCCGCAAGCCTAGAGCGATGGGTCATCCGTGGCTAGCGAGCAATGATGCGGTACTTCCATGAGAGGGAGGGGGTGACATATGATGATCGGCGCACAATTACAGCGAAATAAAATGAAAGAGAAAAAGAAAATTGAGACACGAAATTTTATTTTATTATAATTAGCATATCGCATCTCTCGTTACATTACTCAGTTATAAGTGAAAAGAGTATATATATTAATAGCTATTCATGAACGTAAATCCAAATTACTAATGAAAAACTCTAGGCTTAAATCATAAAAGTCCTTTGGTATATAGGGAGCGCTTCTCCCTTGAGACTCCCCTTAGACCCTCGTCTACTCAGTGTCGACCGGTGTCCATGTGCTTTCGCAGAGAGGTATGAAGCACATCCCTAACATGACCAACCTAGATAAAGAGAAAGGGGTCGGGAAAGTGTCGGGTTTTGAGTTTGGGTGTTTCGGGATAAAATCGATATAAAAAAAAAAAGGTGGTTCGATCTTTCATATGATTAATTTAAAAAAAAAGTTACCATCAAGATGGTTAAGCAATTACACATTGCCTGGTTAGAAAACGAACCAAACACGTTAAGTTATCCGCAAGTTACAAGAGGAGATCCATCAAGATAGTTAAGTTTGTTGGAATTCTAGCCTGCCAACAGGAAGAGCAGGCCAAGATGTCTCCTACAGAGCTTGGCTCTTCGGAAACCCCGAGAGGCTAAGCGATATCTAAACATTAGGTTATAATATCTGTCCTTTTGTGAAATGAGACTGACCTGAACACGATTGATATTAATTAATAATTAAGCCATCTCCGCTCCCAAATAATTCTATTTGGACCGTCGCTTTCGGATAATCTGGCCTCAAGATTTCATTCTGATCGCACTTTGTTTAAAGATTAGATATAATGTGTGTAAGCAGCAGCCGAAGGCCCTCCCCCTCCGCCACGGGTAGAATCTTAGCGAAGTCGTTTTGCGTGATCAGTGACGCACATGTAAGATTCCGGCTCCCATCAATCTATAAAAGGTATTATTTTATTTTATTTGGATACCCCTAGAGTATTATTTCCTCCCCCCCTTCATTATAAGAAGGCAGCAATAATAAAATGGGTAGGGGTCTTCCGCCGCGTGTTGAACCTTAGCGAAATCATTTGCGTGATCAGTGACGCACATGCAATATTCTTCTCATTATTCTGTTGATTTATTATCGAGTAAAGAGAATTATCTTTTTGGTATTAACTTTGAAGGTAAAAGTTCGAAGAAATAACTCAGCTTCTATCCATGATTCAACCTATGATTTCACATGAAAACCTATCTTATACTATTGAGAGAGAGAGAGAGAAAGAGGGGCCAAACGGGCAGAAGATATATATATATATATATATATATATATATATATATATATATATATATATATATATATATATATATATATTCTACTGGTGGGACAGAGATTGCTGATAGGTTAGAACTTTCACAAATTTAAATATGAAGAACTTCGTGGAAAAGGAGAAAGTAAATAATAATTTAGTCTTTGGTGCAAGTTCTAATAGCTACTTTGGAACCCACGTGACCATGCAGGTTCCGCAAAGTCTGTAAGTTCCATGGGCTCCTGATTTTGAAGTTTTGTTTGCAAAACAAATAAGAAAGTGACTTTGCTTCGCCGGGATAGAATGAAAAGTGGGAAACACTTTTAATTTAGAAGGTTATTGTAGTCTCGTAAATAAAGAAATGAGCAAGTGAGTTATATCTCGCTACACCCACATGTGAATGCATCATTATTAGTCGCAGTTTGGAATAGGCACTATTCAGCAAGTATTGAGACAGTCTTTAGACAATAAAGAGTTATGTTCCAAATAAACTGTTTTTCGGAAATGAAGAGTTGCGTTCCTTTCTCATCTATAAACTGCAATTTTGTTCGTTGTTCACTACACTTCAACTTTCAAAGCTTTCAATTTCGTTTTTTTTTTTCAAATAAACTTATCCTTCTTCTCCAATCATTTCTCTCGAGAAATTTTGGAGAAATATCAAAATTGTTATATGATATTCTCATCGAGATTTTGTTGTATCATAAAAAATATGTCATAAATCATTAGCAACGTTGTGGGGGTAAATAAATCTTTAGAGAGAGTGTTATCATACTTTAAAATCTGATTCAATTTCATCATATTCCCGACGATATACTAATGCCTAATGCTCCAACTAAGTACGTCAACTCTATGAGAGGTGATCGATTCCCGATTCCCCTCAATAACCGAAAACTGAACCGGTGGTCCCAGTTCTCAATTTTCGAAATTGGAGACTGGACCGACCACCCCAAGGACAGGGAATCAGATTGGATCGTTGGTCTGGTCTGGTTCCCGGACGGTTATAAGGAACCAGTAAACCTAGCTTTTGGACCTCTTGGACCATGGCGCTCTACAATAGAAACTTCAGATGGAGGTTTTCCTTGTGCACTCATAGTAGCTTGAGAAGGTTTCTGACCTCTTGTACCATAGCCAACAGAAATAGGAACTTCACATGCATGTTTCACTTGCATAGTTGCGGAAGCCGGAGAAAATGGCTACTGATGTTTTTCCGTGGACATAGGTAAACCAACTGCTATGATGTATGTTAGGCCTCATCACAACCCTAATTCTATTTAGGGTTACTTTTAAAAATTAAAAAAGAAATCAATCGGCCTAGTTTGATTTCATGCCTTGAAACCGGGAACCGGACCGTCTGGCTACCGATCCCAATTTTAAGAATCGCGAATCGGACCGCCACATCTAGAACCAAGAATCGGACCACTCGGTCCGATCCGAACTGTCCGATTTGCTCAGCCCTAATATTATGTATCTCAAACATCACAAAATTAAGTGCATGTCGAATTGAATATATTACACTTTTGTGATATGATGTTTAAAAATTGCACATACACCAATGCAATTGGAATACCCAAACTCAAATCACGGGTGGAATGTTCAATTTGAGCTATTACTACTACTGAGTTTGAGCAAACCAATCACTGTCGTACCACTAGGTATAAGTTGGAATAAAACCGGAGTGATCCTTATACCTGGCACACAAATCGAACCTTTGTCGTAGACCAAGAATCACACTCGAAACCACAAGAAAGTAGGGCTTGACAAAGTCGGTCAATCACCTAAGTGGTACTAATCAGTGAGATTTAAGGAGGTAAAGATGTCACTTGCAAGGATTCTTTTCTTTTTCTCTTATTAAAAGAACTTGATGTTTAACTTATCGTAACTGATGTAAGAATGAGACGTCTTCGCAAGCGCTCTCCTCACATCCAATTCCAATCAAATCCAAAACTTCTAATTAACAAAGCATATAGGAGAGAGATGACTTGATGGAGCCATCATATAATACAATATTGAGAAGCATTGTATCGCTTCATATCTTCACCTGAAGAGATCCTAAGTAAAAGCTCAAATCTGAGCGCAAGAAAGTATCTAATTAGAGTCACATCCACTCAAAAATAAAAGTAATTGAATCACGGGACGCCTCGATGTTTTCAGTTGCTTCTTTTTATCCAGACATTTAAGGGAGACATCTTCTTTCAAGCCACTCCTACGTGCATTTAACGATTTCCCCTCAGGTGTTAGTCTCTACCACATTGGTCTAGCTCCCCCTTAATCCAAGTCCGATATTGTTCTGAATCTTCACTCATTGCCAATTGATTCAATCACGTCTTCCAGTGGGGATCTCCTCTTGGACGAACCATAATGGCGAAAATCAGTTGACAACCGAAAATACTCATGAGATTCATTGTCCAGTTCAAAATAGCGAGACACGTTAGGTGCTACTAATCAACCATCGATTTTGAGGATCGATTCTGATAACTCTGTTGGGAGAAGCTCTGCAAGATATGAGTACATTCATAATGAGGAGATCTAATAGGGAGCCTATAACTTGAGCTCATCACCCACATTCACATAAAAGTTAAGTCATTATGGACGAAACAGGCGTTTTCAACAGTTCTTTGTTACATGAAATCTTCGTTGTCCAACTTTATTATGACCCCTTACGCGTCCACGTCACAAATTCTCCCCTGTCATGCGAGGCTTCGATGTTTTACCCTTGAATTTAAATACGCTTTTGCATCAACAATTAGCTCAACTTGAATCTCTACAATTTTTTGTGTCGAAGGCACCGTACAACCACAGTACCCACTTTCACCCTCGGTCTCTTTTGCTAGAACGAAACATGAAGGCTGCCTTGGGACCACATAGTTAGACCATAACATCCACATACCAAAACTTCACATTGATCATTCCCTTCTTTGAAATATTCCCCCAATGGTCACTAATCAAACAACAACTCTATTACCACTTCTTAAGATAGGCATACCTTACCATATGAATACCACCAAAAGAGAAATCTAATTTAAGTTTATCAATATATTCAGTCGATCTTGCATTCATTTAAAAAATTAATCATTAATTTATGGATCAGTTGGTTATGGATTGCTTTCAACTCTAGATATCCAATGTGAACACCCTTCCATGTGCATCCAACTTTGAAGATGGAATAGATAGATGCATTAAGGTCTCGTAGGGGAGAACAAGAGGGAGGACCATCTGTTGTACCGTGTGTTGAAATATCTCTTGATATTTTTACGAAGAGTTGTGTAAGAAAAAGATAAATAAAAAGCACAGAAGGGAACCCTAAAAGTACGCGTACGAGGATAGATATTTTAAGGCGATCGACGGGGCATTCCACCATGTTTTTGACTTTTAAGACAAGTTGTCAACATTGTTTCTGTCCGTCACCCAATCACGTCTTGTCCATCTTGAACCGGCAAGACGAAAATAGTTTAAACGTGCAATTATTTCTCTTAAAATTTTCTTGGATAAAAAATTCATTTGCACAATAAAATATGCAAAAGTCCGCAAAGAACCGAAATTAAAGACAACTTTTTGTGTTTCTGTTCCTCTTTGTCCAGAAATCTTTTTTATTTGACTAAGCGATCAGGCTATGATCGAAACAGCTTTCGTACATTTTGATTAGTCTAATGTCCGTAAGCGATTTCTACATCATCTTCGCCAATGCGCCTTAGAGATAGAGAGAGGGGCTGTGTGCGATGTTTTCTATTTTTTTTTCCCTAAATTGTTCTCAAAGAAGACAATGTAAAAATTCAGAAATCTTTTCTTTGATTTTTGTTGCCACTTATGAATGTGTTCATATTTTCTGTGCGATTTGATTATGAGTTTAAATGGATCGTGGAAGTTAGTCTTTTCTTCACCAAGATCCCCGTGGAAGTCGATGGAGGCCGAGATCTTCGTGCAGGTTAAGAAGGCAGTGGCGTGCCGAAGATTGACCATCTCGGCGAACTTGTCTGGATTGGCATCCATGAGGGCTAGTTCGTCTGGGGATGGTGGGTGTCACGGGGTGAGGAAGACAAGGAAGAAGAAAGAGCGAGGGGTATTTACGGAAGAGAGAAAGTGACTGAGAGAGAGATTCCTTAGAAATCTGAAATGTGGGGCTCATTGAATACGTGTCGGTCAATGAATGGATTCGGATAAAAATGTGCTGGCACACGACGGGTACCCAATATTTTCTCATTATTTCTACCAAAATTGTCTTGGATAAAAAATTCATTTGCACAATACAATATGCAAAAATTCGCAAAAGAACATAAATTAAAGACAACTTTTTGTGTTTATGATCTTGTTTGTCCAAAAATCCGTTTTATTTGATAAAGCGATCGGGCAATGATCGAGACAGCTTTCGTGCATTTTGATTAGTCTAATTCCCGTAAGCGATTTGTACAACTATTAATTGCAATGTTTGCCTTCACCCAAAAAATTTGCAATATTTGCATAATCGCATGTTAAAATTTTGCAAGTCTATGTTATCAACCCGGATTACTCATTGTTTTCCGAAGTCTAGGTTGGAGTTAGGGGTGATTGGTTTCAAAGCGGGTCGATTCCCACCCTGAAATTGGGAATCGAATCTAATAAGGTCGATTTCCGTCTTTAGAATTGGGAGCGACCCTATCCACCCTCGAACAACCAGTGTTATTTTTTTCTTTTCTTTTTTTCCTTTCTCAACAGTTCATAAAGATTTTATAAGTTACTTTAATATAGAATGAACTAAATAATAAGAAGGAAGTTGCTAGTAAAAGAAGCCATCATTCCCACAAAATAATCTGTATTTTTTTTACATGCCGGATAAAAGAAAATGCAAACTAATAATATGCTCTAAGCCATTTTTACCCAGTCCACTCCAATCGATTTGGGGAATCGGAAACCGGACCTGTTATTCCCAATTCCAAATGAATTCGACTGGTTAAACTTGGCCAGTCACCATCAAGGAAGAAGAATAGAGGAAAGAAAAGGAAAAAGAAAGAGAAAGAAAAAAATGAAATAAAATATAAATCTAAAAATTACTAGAATATTATTAAAAATTATTTTATCAGTGTCAACCAATTGAAGTTGGCCGAACTACTCAATTGGAACAAATACAAATGCTTTGGAATTGAATTTGTACAATCATAATAAGGTTTGAAGTTTATTATTATTATTATTATTATTATTATCATCATCATCATGCATGTTTGTGGCTGCATCAGAGTTAATTTCTCATCAAGTCAAATAACTTTTCTTGATGATAATGTTTGTTGTGTGTGTGTGTGTGTGTCTGAGTCACTGAGAACGGTGTGCCTTCGGTGAAAAACAAAACCGTACACTTGTTTCTAAAGGCCTTTAGCTCAAGGCTGGATTAGTGCAATTGAAGTCCACATAGTTGCTGGAAATTAACAAGTGGCGGGAGTAAAAAAATGATGTCAATTACCTCTTTACTCCATCAATTACGGAAATTCATCATTCATCCACTTTAAACCCCGGACGTATGACGAGTGAATTCTCCTAAACAACATATTTATGTCTTGAGATCGATGAGGCATAACCAATATAATTAATGAACATAGATAAGACCCGTCTGGATAGCAAATATCTTTCTTGTGATAAAAAAAAAGAACGGTAGAGTCGGGGTGTGCGTTGATTGCCAAGATTTGAATCGGCCCAGGCTGAAGGATGACCTCTTGTTCTTCCATATTGACGTCCTAGTCAACAGTACAGCCGGGTTCGAACGGTTCTCGTTTATTAATGGTTCCTCCGTCTATAACCAAGTCCGAAAGAAGAAAGAGAACATGCGTAACACTTCTTTCATAACTCTGTGGGAAACCTTCCAATACAAGGTAATGCCCTTCTCGAAATATATTTTACTAATTTTTATCTTGACTCCTCCGCTAAAACTCTCCCGTGGCTCCTCAGGGACTCAACATCCACAGAGCTTCTAAAGTCATTGTGAATGGATTATCTTATGAGCGAACTTCAACATCGAAAGATAGTACAGCTTTTGAGCCCGCAAAGAACCTTAAAAACTCTCAAAGGAGACACAGCAACTGAAGATGTGAACAGAGCTGAATTTTTTGAGACAAAATAAACAAGAAGTGGAGGAAGCACAGATCCAGCCATGACATAGAAGAATGGGTCAAAATCATATCAAAATTCAAAGAGGTTATAAGCACTTTAGCATTTATATATGAGATATCAATCTTGCGCAACCTCAAACCGGCAAGAAATGTGAAGGGCCAGAGCACCTAAGCACGTGCCATAGGGCAACACAATCAAACAATCTTGAATATGTGTTATATATATATAGCGCCTGTGCAATCCAGCCTCAATCCTCCTCAACCTTCCTAAATCCCTACCACACCATTCCTGCCTGGAATACCAATGATAGATCGAGCAGCCAAACTGAAAGGCTGAAGCACCAACAATATTGTCTTGTCCAGTTGTCCTCTTCAAAAGTGGAAAGAAGAACCAACAAAAACATAAAAAATCAAATCTTTTGTTCTTTTACTATCAAAACTTTCAAATCATCATCAAGGAAACCCCAAAAAAATCTCTCCTCCCTAAAGCCATGCCTTGCTATGGCATAGCCTTGCCCGGAAGCGACCCCTCTCGCCTCCGCCTCCGCCTCCCTCCGCCTCCTCCATCTACCCGCACCCTCCGTGCCTTCTGCCCGACCCGGATCCGATTCGGTTCCGTCCGGTGCAGAGCCGGCCGGATCGACGACGGGGTCGTGGCGGGCTCCGCCTTGTCCTCGGCGGAGGCGAGCTTCTACGACCTCCTGGGGATACCCGAGTCGGGGACGCTGCCCGAGATCAAGCAGGCGTACAAGCAACTCGCGCGCAAGTACCACCCGGACGTGTCTCCACCGGGCCGCGTCGAGGAGTACACCCAGCGGTTCATCCGGGTCCAGGAGGCCTACGAGACGCTCTCGGACCCTTGCAGGAGGGCTGTGTACGACAGGGACTTGGCCAGGGGGATTCACCTGGCTTTCTCTGCTCGCAGGCCCTACCGGTGTGATGAGGTAATGTGTAAATGGGATGCGGTGATTTTGTTTAAGTTTGTATTTCTTGTTTTCAGAGGTTTGGCGTGTTCTTGTGGGGTGGATAGGTGCCTTTTGATTCAGTTTAATGAATTGGGTGTTCATGATTTTGCGTGAATCGATCTGGGTTTTGTTCGATTTTGTTCACGCAGTTTGATTTATTTCACTGATCTGGACTTTTCTTGATTCTGTATATCAGCTGGGGAAGTGTTTTCTGGGTCGTGATTGAACAATACGTTGGATCTTTCGTAGTTATTATTGGTTCAGCTTTATTTGCTTGTTGCATTATTGGTACATGAAACTCTTGAATGAATCCGTGGATTGTCTTAGACGAGGACTTGAGTCTAGAGAGCAGTTCTTGGGATCCTGATTGTGGGAATTAGAAAGATTTGCGGATGAGGTTGATGTGATCTCACTTCCTGTATTACTTATAGTCCCGTCATGCTCTAGAACAATTTGTTTCTCTTTGGCCGAATGTCGTTTTTCGCCTTTAGATAGATAACATAATCGTCAATGTACATAATTTGTTCTCTAAAAGCTTTGATAGAATACATCTGCTCTGATGTTTGATTTTACTGCTTGAAATCGGGGATATGGAAATGACTGATGATGCCTCGGGACTCAAAAATTGTTCTGTTTAACTTGGTCTTGGAAATGAACTGCTGATTCTTCATTAATTCAACCAAAAATTTGAAATGATGATTCTCCTTGGTGCGAGAATCACATGCCTTCTCAGTATACCACTATTGTGTTCATTGCTCTCTCTTGGCTTTGATCTAAAAATTACAGGACTTAGATTTGAGATTGAAATGAAAGAGCCATTGGCAGGAGTTGATAGAGTGTGTTGTTTTGTTTTTTTTTGTTGGATTTAGACCTCTGATAGAACAATCTGCTCCGACATTCTTGGATTTTAGTGCTTGGTTCACATGGAGGAGACCAATGTCGCCCAACTAAAAGAGTAGTTCTCTTTTATATTCAGATTTCAAAATGAGCTGATTATTCTTCTTGAATTCATTTGGAAAATTTGAGATAGTTGTTGAGATTGGTGCATTTTACATCACTTGTGTGATTTTCTTTCTTGCCCAAGTACGTCCTGTGTGTTCACTGCGCTCTCTTGGTTTTGATCTGAATTAGGACCTAGAGGATAAAAGCGAATGGAAGAGCCGTTGGCAGGTTCAGCTATCGGGGTTGAAGGGGAGAAGTGCTCACAAAGATTCCAGGGGAAACATGTCTTGGGGTGCACGGATGCGCAGAAAAATGGAGGAACCGTCAGGCGACTCGTAAATTGGTTCGTGTTTAGTCATGTACATATATAGGTGCTGGTTTGGTATTATCGAACAAAAGATTATAGTAGAGTGAGATATGCTTATTGAGCAGTCAAAGGCGAGAAATGTATAGTTTATGATACTGATTGTTCACGATAAATCTATAGGTGAAATGTGTTGCATAAAGTTTGATGAGATCGACTTCTATTTGTTCTGCCCCTTCGGTCCATTTGGGCTGCCCTCTTTTTGCCTAGTCGGTTCGTTCGGGAAGAAATTTAGGAGCTCTTAGAATGTCAAATCTTTCTCATGTTGAATAAGGCCAACCACCGTTTCTGGGTCAAGATTGTAACACTGAAAATTGGAAGCAACTTGCTTGAATTCATCTTGCTGCTGTTTCTGGGTCAAGATTGTAACACTGACAATGGGAAGCAACTTGCTTGAATTCATCTTGGACTCCCCTTGTTCGACAACGTTGTCTGTGACTCCACAGAACCTTGCTTGTATTAGCTTAGTATGAAAAAGCAAGACTTCAGATTTATTGTCATTCGACCTTTACATAATGTTCGGTTATGCGGAGGACATGAATCTAGACATGAGTCGAATCAACATTGACATAGTCCACAGTTCTGCAAGTCTGAACCGAGATGAGACGACATGACACGCCATACTCGTACTCGAAATGGATCTTCTCTCCAAGTTGAAACTCTTCGTGGATGGCACGAAATTGCTACCTTTAGCTACATCACCTTCACATGCAAAGAGTAGACTAGGCAAAACGACAGTTTTGGAGCGATGCAACAGTAGAAAGGGCGAGAAACCCATCTTCGGGTGTGAAAATTCGTCGAAATTTTTGCTAAGGGTGGTGGATTGCATCGACTGATGGGTCAACGTCATCTTGCATTGTTTGGCACCCGACGGTGGTCCCGTTTTTTTTGTTTTTTTGGTCGGAGACGGAGGTCCCGTTTATCGAGTGGATTATCATGGATGACATAGGCGCAACGGCTACCGTCTATCCACAACTAGTTTGTGGCCGAATTGCATTATAACTAGTTTGTGGCCGAATTGCATCATAATTCACAGGCTGAAAATGCACACTGTTGCTTCGAAATCACGACGATGGAAGTTCATATGTGTCGTGTAAACATGGTTCCTTTGGAACTTATTTGGTAACGTTTCTGTTTTTCGAAATAAAAAAGAATTAGAAATATGTTTTGTAACGCAAACAATTCTAATTCTGATTCTGTTTCTATGAACACTTTTGGATAAAAAATAACAAACAAACAAAAGACGTTTTTTTCCAAAAAAAGAATACTTTTGAGAATTAAAAAGACAACGATAATCTTCTTACACTTTTGATGGGCGCCTATGAGGCGTTGGCCGGGTCAACCAGACCCGATCTGAATGATTTTTTAATTAAAATTTGAAAAAATTAATAGAAAATATAAATGATAAAATCATTAAAAAAATCCAAAAAAATGAAAAATTTACAAAAAATCTAAAAGATTAAAAAAATCAGAAAAAATTCCAAAAAAATCTAAAAAATTACGAGAGATGAGTTATTTCAACTGGCCAATCCTATTTTTGACAGTTTTTGCTTTCGATTTCTCTCGAATAACTATTTTTTCACTCATGGGCAAATCGTTCTAAAAATTTCCGAAAATTCCCAAAAAAATCTTAAAAAGTGGGAAATAGGTCAATTTACCTGGTCAATCCTGTTTTTGGTAATTTTGCCTTTTGATTTGTCCTAAGCCTTGCCTGAATTGTTGTCGGAGTACCATGCTGCATCAGTGACCATCCGCATGATATCAATTGCTCATGTCCACCATCCACACAGTATCAAATGTGATCATGTAATTATTTGATTTGAATAATAAATTGAGAAGAGAAATATTATTTCTCAGAACATAAATTTATGCAGTTATCAAATGCGTTTTTGGGAATAGAAATTTTATACAGTTACCAAATACGTTTTGATTATCTAAAATTCATCTAGAGAAAGAATAAAAAAAATTGATCTCAACTGTGACATTCTGATTTCCAGTCGATTTCAGACTCATTAATGAGAAGTAAATCTAGAGACGTATTTCAATCGTATCTCGCTCGAATCCGATCAATTCGAGTAGGCGGACCAAAAGGGAAAGGCTAACGCGAGACGAGATACGTGGACCTATGGAATTTTAATAAGAAATGACGCTTTGACCATAAGGATTGTCGAGGGGATATTTAGAACCACAAAAAGGCCGATCTAAGAACGATTAAGGAATGCCTTGCGAGTGTCATATGACTGGAGTGCGGGTGATGCCGCTTAACCAACGTATGATTTGCAAAATTTTTCCAAATCGAACAGTGACGATCGAGACCATAGGGACTAGTGATAGACCCTCACAATTACATGACAACCAAAGTCACCATGAATTGACGAGCCCTAAACGTGACATGAATCACGGGGTCGATACGCGTAATGTCTGCAAAAGCCGCTTGTGACATTCTAATTTTCAATCAACTTCAGACTTTGTAATGAGAAGTTTATTTATATCAAGCGATATATTTCAGTTGTATTCTGCTCAAATCTGATCAATTTGAGTAGACTGACCAAAGGTGAAAGGTTAACGCAAGACGAGATACGTGGACCTAGGCGACTCGAATAGGAAATGTCGATTTGACCATAAGGATTGTCTAGGGGATATTTAGGACCGCAAAAAGGTCGATCTAAGAACGATTAAGGATTATCATGTGAGCGTCGTATGATTGAAGCGCGGGCGATGCCGCTTAACTAACGTACGATTTACAAAATTATCCTAAATCGGACTGTGACGATCGAGACCACAGGGACTAGGGATAAGCCCTTGCAATTACATGACAACCAAGGCTGCCATGAATTGACGGGCTCTAAACGTGATGAGAATCATGGGGTCGATACGCGTATAGTTTGCAAAAGTCGCCCGTCGGTTCGGAATAGGCTGGAATCAGGTCTGGTAGAAGGAACGATCAGAATTGAGTGCTGAGAAGTTTGAAAAAGGAAATTCAAGAATTTCAACATCAATTGGATTGACCGTCGCCCTATCGAAGAAGTCAGAAACAAGAAAAACGACATTTCGAACGTCGGAGGTAAAAAGACCATAATGCCCCTCAAGCTTAGGACTTTGTCTTTATAATTGAAGAAAGGGCAAAATGGAAATTTCTCCCCCCCCAAACTGCTGAAAATTGAAGAGCAATTGATAGCCATTGGATGCCCTTGAGAAGAACAATGGACAAGTGTCCAGCATCCAAGGGTAGTAGATCATTTCACCAATTAATGTCCACCTATCAATCACCTCAATTAATTTAAATTTTTGGGATAATAACCAGCTCTCTCTCTCTCCTCAACCCCCCCCTTTTGGCCAAAAAAATTGCAGAGCACCACCATTTACCTTTCTTCTTCTTCTTCTCCAGTTTTTGCTTCAGCCGACCTCGCCGGACGCCGCCGTTCAGTCAGTACAACCTTCGGCTCTGGACGTCCCTTGCTTACGGCCGACCACCCAGACGTAACCCCACATCTTGCCGACGTCCTCCAACTTCAATCAGGTCATTTGGAGCTCTGAGTAATTCGGGGCAAGCATTCTCTCACAGGTCGACGGAATTTGTTCTAGTTTGAGGTAGGCTCGGTTCTGAACCCTTTAGACGGCCGAAAACTTGGAATCTTTGACTCAAATTTTGTGGAGATCAAGTATACATATAGATGGTTATGTGTTAAAAATTGGGAATTTATTTGATAAGTTTTTGACCATGAACCACCCTTGCCAATTTCGCCCAGAATCTGCCGGTAATAAGGGCCTTGGACAACCGGCGAACTTCCGACGACTTTTCGGCATCCACGCGACTCGAACCCCACGGTGAGCACTCCAAACTCTTAGGTAGACATTATATGAGATAGAAATGCGCATAATTGATGGCTTTGAGGTGGATTAGAACCGGTTGGACCCGGCACAAGTAGAACCGAATGGAACCGTTGCAATGCCGGGCCCAAACCGAATTTGTGGAGGGCTAATTAGGCTGGAATTGAGTTTTAATTTGGTGTGTATGATGTGTTATGATGATGAGGAGTATGTATTGGGTGATTTGGATGGATGGACTGAGGAATTAGATGTTGAATTTTGACAAATCGATCAATTATCCTAGGTTGCGCGACGTATTGACCGTGGACTTGAGTTGGCCGAACCTTAGGAGGTGCAAGAAGGAGTAATTTGTGTTATTAAGCGGAGGTAAGGAATTTCCTAAACTAAGGCTAGGGGGATTGGACTCGATTGGGTGAGTCGAGTGGAAAATTGATCGATTAATGGGCATATTCTAAAGTAATGAGCCTTAGTATGTTTTATGATTAATTAAAGAGTTTATGTGTGCCTTGACTTGTATTGGTATCGCGTGTCATGTTTGGATAATAATTGAATTTCTTTGCATGCCATGGGATTATGAATGCTACTTGAAATGTAATTGACATTGAGTGTGTGAATGTTAGAAGATCATGGCATGAATCCTGATTGTAGCATGACATGGCATGGCCCTGAGGCGTGTGAGACGTAGGGCAGGAGATTGAGACCCTGAGGCGACGAGGTCGTGGGGTAGATGATGATTAGGTGGCGCCTTGATGCGATGAAATCGCGGGGTGAGATAGCCACAGTCCTGATGCGATATAATCGCGGGACAAAATATGAGCTCATAGACTCTGCCTGAAAATTGAACCGGGGCCTGATGCGTTTACGCGGGCCGAGCCTGATGTGATCTAATCGCGGGCTAGAGAATGAGGCAGGCAGAGGTTGATTGATGTGGTGAAGTGACAGGCCGAGCATATACGTGCAACTGTGTGTGACATGAGAATATAAATGCATGCCTGTCCTCTATGCATTATTGTTTATTGAATTATGAATGTCATACCTGCATAAGCACATGAGTTGGATAGGTTGAGTGACTTGACTGCCTGAGTGGACGGTCAACCTGACCTAGGATTATGTTTTTTCTTACTGAGATGTGTATCTCACCCCTTTTGGGGAAATTTTACTTTACAGATCTTAGGCAGTAGCTGCATGGCCTATCAGGTTCGGGGATCCGCAGGTGATGACGGCGTTTTACGATGAATTCCCCAATAGGCAGGGAAATATATACATAAAGAAATGTATAGTAATTTGGGTAGATGAGGGCAAACCAGACTAGAAGCCTCATCGGTTTGAGGCTTGGTTTAGACAGGACGGGGATAGAAAGGTCGAGCCGTTGAAGCCTCACGAGGTTCCGGAGGGTGTTATACCTCCATGGTGTCAAACGACTTCGGATCAGGAGTTTCTGGAGGGTTCAGTGGTTGGGTCGAGAAACGGCCCGGAGCGGACGCCGACAGTTGAGTTTTCCGTGCCACCGCCAGAGGATGAGGTCATCGTGGTGGAGCCGTTAGAGAGAGATCCATTCGAGCCAGACCAGGAGGTGATCATGGATGGAGACCTAGCTAAGCCGTCGTAGGAGGCGACTATAGACGACTTTGTGGAGATTTCGTCGGAGACCTTCTCCGAGTATGAGCCGTCGGAGGAGACTGAGGACACCAGGGATTCCAGCAGTTCTTCCTAGACGACTCCGGATGGCGACGTGACTTTTTGATTGGCGACCTGACCCCCCTTCCCTAGTGGATTTTGTGGACACCTTTTGACATGTTTACCCGTCGCCTTGCTGTATAGCGGTCTGTAGTAGATATGACTAGTTGATAATGATGTACAACTTTATGATGCTATCTAGTCCTGCTTAATCTTGGGATATATATATATATATTTATATTGTGCGGGGAGTTGTTGAGAAACGCTTTTGTGTGCTTAATGTAAATTATTTCATCTCTCGATCTTCCTTTATATATAAGTAGATCCTTAGGACCGCCGAGAGATTATTGTTGCTTTGCTTGCAGTGATGATTGCGTGCTTGCGATGAGGTGCGGGGCATGACATCCCCGCTTGTTTTGGTATCAGAGCAAGGTCAGCTCGATACAAAGTTGGTTAAGGATTGAAGTAATAAGGAGGACTAGGTAGGACAAGGACGGATAGCTAGACCTTAGGAAACTGGTCAGGGTAAGGGAGGGGATGCCTAATTGTGACTTGACACCTATGGATGGTGTTTGATCTTGGTAAGGTTTTGACAAGGCATAGAGGATTGAGTTCTCTGCTTAGGATTGAAGGTCGTTTCTGGACCTTGATCGGCTTGATGCTTGAAAGTGATTAGTTTTAGTGAATCACTAGAATGAATGGATTTGAGTAACGGCCATGAGCCATTGGTTGGGACATTTCTGGAATTGATGTTGACGTATGAAGTACTGTTGTTGTGTAATTGTTTTGTTAAGGAGCAGTTAGTAACCCTAGATTGGATGATTGAGTAAGTTGCTAACCTGTTATTGAACTTGTGATGGACCAGGTTCGTTAGTAAGTGACAGAGATGAGTAACCCATCCAGAAGACCTAGAAGACCAAGAGGCGGAGCCTCTAGCTCGAGGCTGCCCGCAGCTGAAGATCCAAGAGTGGACGGTTTACTGAGGGCAATGGAAGGACTTAGAGACGACATAGAGAGGCAGGCCCAAGATCGGGACTTTGCCATAGCCCAGGCAGTGGGAGTTGCCTTAGCAGCTGCGAATACCAACACTAGCAACGCTGGTGGAAGTGGAAGTTAGGGCAAGCTGAACCAGAGCAATGAAACGGTGAACCCTCAAGAGGAAATCATAGTGGCCAGGCAGATGGGCCAATTGGTGGAACAATTTATGAAGTTGAAGCCGACGCAGTTCGATGGGATTGGAGATCCCGAGCTAGCACCTAGATGGATAGAGAAGCTGGAAAAGGCTTTCGGGGTACTAAGATGTACTGATGAGGAGAAGGTGTTGCTAGCCGTATATCAACTAGAGGGTACGACAAACGATTGATGGGCTGCCATCAAGGATGGAGTCTTCCCTGAAGGTACGACCCTAAACTGGAACACTTTTAAGAGGGCGTTCAACGACAAGTACTTTTCAGAAATGGCCAGGGAAAAGAAACAGATCGAGTTCCTACAGCTGCGACAGAACCAGCTATCGATAGATCAGTATGAAGCTGAGTTCTCGAGGCTTTCGAGGTATGCGCCTCGATCGATGGAGGATCCTTTGGAGAAGGCATGGAGATTCAGGGATGGTTTGAGGCCCGAACTCCGTAGCCAGATGATAGCCCTAAGCTTGAGGACCTATAGGAAGATATACGAGCGAGGCCAGATGATTGAGCGAGACTTGAGGGAAAGAAACATCACAACTGGATGGCGGTTCCCGTCATTTAGAGACCATTGTCAAATGGGCAAGAGACCGATGGCAGGTAACAGACGTTTCATGCCGCCTGCAAGGAGGATTATCGTGAAACCGCCAAACTCGACGAACTGAAGCTGCGGGCTTTGTGGCAGAAGGCATGGGAATGGACCATGCCCTATGAGGACTGGAGCTTGTTTCAAGTGTGGTCAGCTGGGCCACCAGATAAGGACATGTCCAAACCAAGCACCGGCCAGTTGACCACAAGGACCGAGGCCGCAAGCAGGACCATTGACGGTAGCACCCCGGATAGAACCGAACAGACCACCAGCTCAGGGTAGAGTGTGCGTTGTAGCGCGCAGAGAGGCATAAGATGCGCTCGGAGTTGTCACAGGTACGGTTTACTTGTGCAACCAGACCGCTTATGCATTATTTGACCCGGGTGCCACACATTCTTTTGTATCTGCACAGTTTGCTGAGTTAGTAGGCATGAGATTGGAACCATTAAGCATGGCATTGCATGTAGCCACCCCATTGAAGGATAATGTTTTGGTTTCATTAGGGTGTGCGGGATGTGAGATTATGGTTGGAGGAAGTAAGGAGAGTATCGACCTAGCTGTATTGCCTATGTTTGATTTTGATGTGATTATAGGAATGGATTGGCTAAGTAGGCAAGGAGCGGTAGTAGACTGTGGCAATAAAACGATTCGATTTTACCCGAAAGATCGCCCTAGTAATGAATTGGTAGGAAGCCAAGGAGGAGTCTTAATTCCCTTGGTTTCATCTTTGGAAGTAACTAAATTGATATCCGAAGGATGTCGGGTATACTTAGTAGCCGTGATGGATACGACTGTCGAGGAACCTAAGTTAGAGAATATTCCTGTGGTACGGGAGTTTCCGAATGTGTTTTCCCAGGAATTGCCGGGATTGCCACTGGAGCGGGAAATAGAGTTTGTGATTGAATTAGCTCCTGGAACGGAGCCGATTTCAAAAGCATCGTACAGGATGTCCCCGTCAGAATTAAAGGAGTTAAATGTGCAAATGCAAGAGTTGCTGGACAAAGGATTCATCCGACCAAGTGCTTCACCGTGGGGATTACCGGTGCTGTTCGTAAAGAAGAAAGATGGATCCTTGCGACTATACATTGACTACCGGCAGCTAAGTCAAGTGAGGGTGAAGAACAAATATCCGCTGCCGAGGATTGACGATCTTTTTGATCAATTGCAAGGAGCAGCAATATTCTCGAAGATTGACCTGAGCACGGGGTATCACCAGCTGAGGATCAAGAAGAAAGACATACCCAAGACTGCATTCAGGACGAGGTATGGACATTACGAGTTTACGGTGATACCGTTCGGATTGACTAACGCTCCAGTTGCTTTTATGGATTTGATGCATCGAGTATTCAGAGAGTTTCTGGACAGATTCGTCATAGTTTTCATTGATGACATCTTAATCTACTCGAGGAGCGACGTAGAACACGAAGAACATTTAAGGATCGTATTGAGAACCTTGAGGGAACATTCACTGTACGCGAAGCTAAGCAAATGTGAATTTTGGCTGAACAGGGTAGCATTTCTGGGTCATGTGGTGTTTGGTGAAGGGATTGCAGTGGACTCTGCAAAGATATAGGCCGTAACCAATTGGCCAAGGCTTACTACGGTCACGAAGTTAGGAGCTTCTTGGGGTTAGCAGGATATTATAGGCGATTCGTGGAAAAGTTCTCATCCATAGCCGTCCCACTGACGCGGTTGATGAAAAAGGAAACAAAGTTCGAATGGACTGATAAGTGTGAACAAAGTTTCCCAGAGCTTAAGCATAGGCTGACAACCGCACCAGTGTTGACTATTCCGTCAGGACCGGGAGGATATGAGATCTACAGTGATGCTTCGCTGAAGGGATTGGGTTGTGTATTAATGCAACATGGAAGAGTAGTAGCTTATGCATCCAGACTACTAAGGCCGCATGAAATGAATTACCCGACCCACCACTTGGAATTAACGGCGATTGTGTTTGCTTTGAAGATTTTGAGGCATTATCTTTGTGGCGAAAAGTTTCAGATATATACAGACTACCAGAGTTTGAAGTATTTGTTTTACCAAAAAGAGTTGAACCTAAGGCAACGTAGGTGGATGGAGCTATTGAAAGATTATGATTGCGAGATATTATATTATCTTGGGAAAGCAAACAGAGTGGCAGATGCATTAAGTCGAAAGTCGAGTATTGCATGCTTGCTGGTGAGAAGTTGGTTGACGATAGAGGATTCGAGAGATTCTGAATTTAGATTGGAGATTAATCAGCTATCCAGTTTGATAGCGACTTTGAGGGTGGAACCTGAGGTCCAAGAAGGGATTAAGGCATTATAGTCTACGGACCCAGAGATTTAGAAAGTTATCGAAATGGATGCGATGAAGAGGAAGCTAGAGTTCCAAGTGTCTGAGGATGGACTTTTGAGATTTCGAGGGCGATTATGTGTACCAATGGTGAAGGGCTCTGAGAAAGAATCTTGTTAGAGGCTCATAGGAGCAATTATAGTGTCCACCCTGGAAGTACAAAGATGTACCAGAACTTAAGACAACATTATTGGTGGAATGGAATGAAGGTAGACGTGGCAAGATACGTGGGTAAGTGTTTGGCTTGCCAGTAAGTAAAGGCGCAGCACTGTAAGCTTGGAGGATTGCTACAGCCACTGTAGATTCCGGAATGGCAGTGGGAGCACATAACTATGGATTTTGTGATGGGACTTTCGAGGAGCCAAAGAGGTCACTTCTCTTTCTGGGTAGTCGTGGATCGATTGACTAAGTCCGCCCACTTCATTCCCGTGCGAAAGGACTTCGCCATGGATAAGTACGTAGAATTGTACGTGAGGCATATAGTAAGATTACACGGAGTGCCAGTAACGATCACCTCAGATAGGGATCTGAAGTTCACGGTAAATTTTTGGAATAGTTTGCAAGGAGCAATGGGGACGCGACTACAGTTTAGTACGGCATACCACCCACAGACTGATGGACAGTAAAAAAGGACCATCCAGAATCTCGAGGACATGTTGAGAGCGTATGTCATAGATTTCAAAGGCGGATGGGAAGAGCAGTTACACCTGGTAGAGTTTGCGTACAATAATAGCTACCAGCGGAGTATACAGATGGCACCGTTTGAGGCACTCTATGGCAGAGCATGCAGGACACCAATATGCTGGGATGAAGTAGGAGAAAGGAGTATCACAGGCCCCGAGTTAGTAGAGCAATCGGTAGAAGCAGTGAAAATCATCCGGGATAGGCTGAGGACGGCGCAGAGTTGCCAGAAGAGCTATGCAGACAAGTGACGCAAGCCTTTGGAGTTTTAAGTGGGCGATCATGTCTTCCTCAAGGTGTCGCCAATGAGAGGACTCTCGCGATTTGGAAGGAAAGGGAAGCTGAGCCCAATATACGTAGGTCCTTTCGAGATATTGGAGAGAATTGGAACCTTGGCCTACCGACTTGCGTTACCGCCAAGTCTATCCCAGGTACATAATGTATTTCATGTGTCGATGCTAAGAAAGTATGAGCCTGACCTGATACATATGCTGGACTATGAAACCATAGAGGTGGACGACAAAGTATCCTATATAGAGAAGCCGATAAGGATCGAGGACCGGAAGGAGCAGATCCTTAGGAATAAGAAGATCCCGCTGGTCAAAGTAATATGGTAGCACCACGGAACGGAAGGAGCTACGTGGGAGAATGAAGAGACGATGAGGCGACAGCACCCCCATTTATTTGAGTAGTCGAGTGTCATGTAAATTTCGAGGATGAAATTTTTGTAAGGGGGGAAGAGTTGTGACATTTTGATTTTCAATAAACTTCAGACTCTGTAATGACAAGTTTATTTATATCAAGCGATGTATTTCAATTGTATTCTGCTCAAATTTGATCAATTTGAGTAGACTGACCAAAGGGGAAGGCTAACGCAAGACGAGATACGTGGACCTAGGCGACTCGAATAGGAAATGACGCTTTGACCATAAGGATTGTCTAGGGGATATTTAGGACCGCAAAAAGGCCGATCTAAGAACGATTAAGGATTACCATGCGAGCATCGTTTGATTGGAGCACGGGTGATGCCGCTTAACCAATGTATGATTTGCAAAATTATCCTAAATCGGACTGTGACGATCGAGACCACAGGGACTAGTGATAAGCCCTTGCAAGTACATGACAACCAAGGCCGCCATGAATTGACGAGCTCTAAACATGATGAGAATCACGGGATCGATACGCGTATAGTCTGCAAAAGCTGCCCTTCGGTTCGGAATAGGTTGGAATCACGTCTGGTAGAAGGAACGATCAAAATTGAGTCCTCAAAAGTTTGAAAAAGGAAAATCAAGAATTCCAACGTCAATTGGATTGGCCGTTGCCCTATCGAAGAAGTCAGAAACGAAAAAAACGACGTTCCGAACGTAGGAGGTAAAAAGACCATAATGCCCCTCAAGCTTAGGACTTTGTCTTTATAATTGAAGGAAGGGAAAAAATGGACATTTCTCCCCCCCCCCAGCTGCTGAAAATTGAAGAGCAATTGATGGCCATTGGATGCCCTTGAGAAGAACAATGGACAAGTGTCAAGCATCCAAGGGTAGTAGATCATTTCACCAATTAATGCCCACCTACCAATCACCTCAATTAATTTAAATTTTTGGGATAATAACCAGCTCTCTCTCTCCCCCCCCCATTTGGCAAAAAAAAATTGCAGAGCACCACCATTTCCCTTTCTTCTTCTTCTTCTCCAGTTTCTGCTTCAGCCGACCCCGCCGGCCGCCGCCGTTCGGTCCGTATGACCGCTGGCTCCGGATGTCCCCTACTTCCGGCCAACCACCCAGACGTAGCCCCACGTCTTGCCGACGTCCTTCAACTTGAATCAGGTCATTTGGAGCTCTAAGGAAGTCGGGGCAAGCATTCTCCCACAGGTCGACGGAATCTGTTCTAGTTTGAGGTAGGCTCGGTTCTGAACCCTTTAGACAGCCGAAAACTTAGAATCATTGGCTCAAATTTTGTGGAGATCAAGTATACATATAGATGGTTGTGTTAAAAATTGAGAATTTATTTGATAAGTTTTTGACCATGAACCACCCTTGCCAATTTCGCCCAGAATCTGCCGGTAATAAGGGCCTTGGACAACCGGCGAACTTCCGACGACTTTTCGGCATCCACGCGACTCGAACCCCACGGTGAGCACTCCAAACTCTTAGGTAGACATTATAAGAGATAGAAATGTGTATAATTGATGGCTTTGAGGTGGCTTAGAACCGGTTGGACCCGGCACAAGTAGAACCAAATGGAACTGTTGCAATGCCGGGCCCAAACCGAATTTGTGGAGGGCTAATTAGGCTGGAATTGAGTTGTAATTTGGTGTGTATGATTTGTTATGATGATGAGGAGTATGTATTGGGTGATTTGGATGGATGGATTGAGGAATTGGATGTTGAATTTTGACAAATCGATCGATTATCCTAGGTTGCCCGACCTATTTACCGTGGACTTGAGTTGGCCGAACCTTAGGAGGTGCAAGAAGGAGTAATTTGCGTTATTAAGCGGAGGTAAGGAATTTCCTAAACCAAGACTAGGGGGATTGGACTCGATTGGGTAAGTCGAGTGGGAAATTGATCGATTAATGGGCATATTCTAAAGTAATGAGCCTTAGTATGTTTTAGGATTAATTAAAGAGTTTTTGTGTGCCTTGACTTGTATTGGAATCACGTGTCATGTTTGAATAATAATTGAATTGCTTTGCATGCCATGGGATTATGAATGCTACTTGAAATGTAATTGACATTGAGTGTGTGAATGTTAGAAGATCATGGCATGAATCCTGATTGTAGCATGACATGGCATGGCCCTGAGGCGTGTGAGACGCGGGGCGGGAGATTGAGACCTTGAGGCGACAAGGTCGCGGGGTGGATGATGATTAGGTGGCGCCCTGATGCGACGAAATTGTGGGGTGAGATAGCCACAGTCTTGATGCGATATAATCGCGGGACAGAATACGAGCTCATAAACTCTGCCTGGAAATTGAACCGGGGCCTGATGCGTTTACGCAGGCAGAGCCTGATGTGATCTAATCGCGGGCTAGAGAATGAGGCAGACAGAGGTTGATTGATGTGGTGAAGTGACAAGCTGAGCATATAGGTGCAACTGTGTGTGACATGAGAATATAAATGTATGCCTGTCCTCTATGTATTATTGTTTATTGAATTATGAATGTCATACCTGCATGAGCACATGAGTTGGATAGGTTGAGTGACTTGACTGCTTGAGTGGACGGTCAACCTGACTTAGGATTATGTTTTTCTTACTGAGATGTGAATCTCACCCATTTTGGGAAAATTTTACTTTATAGATCCTAGGCAGTAGCTATGTGGCCTATCAGGTTTGGGGACCCGCAGGAGATGACGGCGTATTACGATGAGTTCCCCGATAGGCAGGGAAATATATACATAAGGAAATGTACATTAATTTGGGTAGATGAGGGCAAACTAGACTGGAAGCCTCATCGGTTTGAGGCTTGGTTTAGATAGGACGGGGATAGGAAGGTCGGGCCGTTGAATCCACACGAGGTTCTAGAGGGTGTTATACCTCTATGGTGTCTGACGATTTTGGATCAGGAGTTTTCGGAGGGTTAGTGGTTGGGTCAAGAAACGGCCCGGAGCGTACGCCGATAGCTGAGTTTTCCGTGCCATCGCCAGAGGATGAGGTCATCGTGGTGGAGCCGTCCGAGAGAGATCCATCTGAGCCAGACTAGGAGGCGATCATGGATGGGTACCCAGCTGAGCCGTCGCAGGAGGCGACTTTGGAGGACTCTGTGGAGATTCCGTCGGAGTCCTTCTCTGAGTTTGAGCCGTCGGAGGAGACTGAGGACACCGGGGATTCCAGCAGTTCTTCCTAGACGACTCCGGATGGTGACGTCACTTTTTGACTGGCGACCTGACCCCCCTTCCCTAGTGGATTTTGTGGACACCTTTTGACATGTTTACCCGTCGCCTTGCTGTATAGCGGTCTGTAGTAGATGTGACCAGTTGATGATGGTGTATGACTTTATGATGCTATCCAGTCCTGCTTAGTTTTGGTATATATATATATTTATATTGTACGGGGAGTTGTTGGGAAACGCTTCCGTGTGCTTAATGTAAATTATTTCATCTCTCGATCTTCCTTTATATATAAGTGGATCCTTGGGACCGCCGAGAGATTATTGTTACTTTGCTTGCAGGGATGATTGCTTGCTCGCGATGAGGCGCGGGGCGTGACACCGCTGGTCAGTTCGAGATAGGCGATAGAGAAAACTATCAGAAACGAGTCTTGAAAATTGAAAATGGAGAATCAAGTATTCCAACGTTATATTCGGATTGACCATCGCTCTATTGAAGATTATTGGAACGAGAAAAATGGCGTTTCAGAAGTCGGGGGTGAAATTACCATTTTGCCCCTCAAGCTTACGCCTTGCCCATGCAAATAAGGGAGGGCATTTTGGTCTTTATCCCTCCCCCAAGACTGCCGAAAAGTGGAGAAATGGTGGCCATTGGATCAAGCATGAATGACATGTGGGACAAGTGTCAAGAGATTGATTAAAGGGTGGTCAAGACCACTATTCTTTACCTACCATTCCACTCTTTGACTTGAGCCTTGTATATAGTCCTTTTTCTCTCTCTTTCCTCTCACTTTGACCAGCCATACACCTCACCACCACTGAAATCTTCTTCTTCTTCTTCTTCTTTTTTCACTACCTCCCTCGACTGCCCCTGCAGCTCCTGTTCGCGGCCATCGACGCCATCCTCTGGCCATCACCTGCCGACGTGCTGACCACACCTTCTTAGCTCAACGTCCTGCGGACCTCCTCGAACTGGAAGCAAGCCGATTGGATCACTGAGGAGCTCCGACCAAGCGTTTTCTCGAGAGTCGACGAAAACTGATCCAATCTAAGGTAGGTGATGTTTCTGACCCCTTAGGAGGCTGAAATGTTGGAATCTTGAGGTCAAATTTTGTGGAGATCTAGGAGACATGTATATCAATATGTGGTAAAAAGTTGAGAATGATTTGATGAAGTTTTGACCTCGAATGGGTCTTATAAACCTTGGACAAAAAACTACCGGTTACTGACCTTGAAGATCCGGCAACTTCTGACAGGATTCTGGTGACGACTCGACTTCAAACCCACGGTGAGACCCTTAGACCCTTAGATAGATATGTTAAGAGATAGGTTAGTGAGTAAATGATGGATTTGATGGAGATTTAGGACCGATTGTGCTCGATTTACACAGAATTGAAAAGGACCGGTTTGATTTTGTGCAAGACCGAATCTGTTGGGGTCGAGGGTTGATGATTTTGAGTCTCAAATTGGTGATTTAGACATGCTAGGATGATGGGGACTATGTTATGGAGGTTTGTGGTTCATGGATTGAGGAATTGGACAAAGGAAATTGACGAATTGGTTGAAATTCCTAGGTTGTGCGGTGAGTTCAACCTTGGACCCTTGAAGTCAAAAATTGTGGGGGCTCAAGAAGAGAAAATTGTGATATCAAATTCAAGGTAAGGGGATCCTAAACTTAGGATAGGAAGATTGGACTCAATTGGGTGAGTCGGGCGATAATTTGATTGATTTGTGAGGGATTTCAAGACGATTGATACTCGTGTATGCTAGAAGAGTTTAGATGATTCAATTGTTTGATTATGCTTGTGCCCTGAGTAAATTGCCACATTTGATTGTGCATTTGAATCGCCTTGCATGCCATGGATGCATTGTTAATGTGTGAGTTGCACTTGACTTTGTGCGCATGAGTTGTGATTGTGGCATGGCGGAGGCGAGGTGAGACCCTGATGCGTACGAGACGCGGGATGATGTGGTGATACTCTGAGGCGCTGAGGTGCGGGGTAGAGGTTGTTTGGCGCCCTGATGTGATCTAATCGCTGGGTTGAGATGGCCATGGTCTTGATGCGATCTAATCGTGTGACGGAGATATGAGGTGCCGATATTGGCCTGGAGAATCATTGAAACCTGATGCGTTTATGCGGGTTGTCAATGACTGTCTGATGCGTTTACGCGGACCGAGCCTGATGCGATCTAATCGCGGGCATGAGAATGAGACAGGCAGGAAGAGATGGTTGTGGTGAAGTGGCAGGACGAGATGCGCATGATCATCTGAGTGTGATATGATGTCATAGCTGCATGCCTATCATCTGTGTGTCGTCATCTTTAATTGTATGTGCTCGTGTGATTATGAGTTTGGAATTTTGAGGTAGATGACTGCCTAAGTGGACGGTCGGCCTAACCTAGGGTTAGGACTCTTTTACTGAGATGTGTATCTCACCCCTTTGGGGACCTTTATTTTTACAGATCCTAAACCTTGACTATGTGGCCTATTCGCTTTGGAGACCCTAAGGAGATGACCGTGTATTTTGATGAGTTTCCTGACGATCAGGGGACCATATACGTGAGGAAGTGTACAGTGGTGTGGGTTGACGAGGGTAGTATAAACTGGAAGCCTCATAGGTACGAGGCGTGATTTAGGACGGTCGGAGACGAGTCGACTGGGCCGTTGAAGCCCCATGAGGTGCCCCGGGAAGTGATCCCTGTTTGGTGCCACCCCGGTAGGGATCAGGATCAGGCAGAGGGATCGGTAGCCGGTTCTAGGAACGGACCGGAGAGGATCTCGACTCTGGAGTTTACCGAGGATGAGGTTATTGTGTTGGAGGCGACCGAGGAAGATCTCGCCGAGCCGTCGCATGAGGAGACCATGGAGGATACCATTGAGGTTCGCTCCGAGACGTTCTCAGAGTATGAGTCGATGGAGGATGCTGAGGACACCGAGGACTCCAGTAGCTCTTCCTAGGAGATTCTAGTTTGTGGCTTGGTCTTCTGTGGCGACTCCGACCATGATTATTTTGGATTTTGTTGATGGTCCATTTTGTATGCTCACCCCGTCACCCCCCTTGCTTATCGGATTTAGTACTTATGTTTTCATACGAACAATGGGCTTTAAGTATGAACGATCGGTTATTATGTACGACATTTTTATGCTATCCAGGTCCCACTTAACTTATATTTTGTACGGAGGAGTTATTTCATTGTTGCTTCGGCGTGCTTTGAATATATATATATATATATATATATATATATATATATATATATATATTACGTCTCTCGTCTTAATTGTGGATTTTGGGACCACGAGAGATATCTGGTTTGCTTAAAAGGAGTCGCTGCTCGTGCCTGGGGCGCATGGTGTGACATCCGCCGAGAACTCCAGCAGCTCTTCCTAGGAGATTCTAGTTTGTGGCTTGATCTTCTGTGGTGACCCCGATCATGGTTATTTTGGATTTTGTTGATGATCCATTTTGTATGCTCACCCCGTCACCCCCCTTACTTATCGGATTCAGTACTTATATATTCGTACGAACAGTGGGCTTTAAGTATGAACAATCGGTTATTATATACGACAGTTTTATGCTATTCAGGTCTCACTTAATTTATATTTTGTACGGAGGAGTTATTTCATTGTCGCTTCCGCATGCTTTGAATATATATATATATATATATATATATATATATATATATATTACGTCTCTCGTCTTAATTGTGGATCTTGGGACCATGAGAGATATCTGGTTTGCTTGCAGGGAGTCGCGTGCTCGTGCCGGGGGCGCGGGGCGTGACATCAACGAGAATCACTTTTTTTTCAATAAAAACGTTACCAAATATGTCTTGAATTTCTGCCTAACAGCTAATGACGTTGTTTGTAGCATGCTTCAATCAACCAGGGCGTTGTCTCCTCCAACTTTCGCCCGCAGACTTTGATTTCTTGTCTCCGACGCGAAGAGACTTTGATTTTTGTTCCCGGCAAGTTGACGGAGAAGCTATAAATGGACCGACATTAGGGGAAGAAAACCCATGAAAAACGAGGTCTGTGGCTGTTTCCAAAGATCTTTAAAATGAAAATAAAAATAAAAATAAAAATAAAAATAAAACAAAAAAAGTAATTTATCATGGCACTTGCATTTGGATGGGCGAGTTTGAACTTTCCTTTGTGGGAAAGTTGACCTCCCTAAATTTGAGTAACCCTGATCATATTGGACCCGGATCCCCTATCAAGGAATTTCCATGGCAGGAGAATTCTCACCCTCCACATGGGGGTCCACCCCAATGGAGAGTGGGGATCGCTTAGCAATGAAATTTCTTTGGCAGGCGATTCCACCCCGATCATAGTGATATAAAGCAACTCCTTTGGCAACGAAGTATCCATAAGAGTGTCACAGTGACAGAAAAAAGAGTCCAATCGAACTTAGTCAACATCCACATGCCGCGATTTAAAATTAGGCTTGAATTTTGGGTTAATAAATTATTGGGTTAATTGATTAACCTAATTCCGACCATCCCAAGTCCTATCAAATCGCAGCTTTGATTTATTCATAAAAAATATTTAATTGGAGCCGCCACTAATCATTTATGGTAGGTTGATTAGAAACTTATATAAAATAGCAAGATGACTATTTTATCTCTACGAACCAAAAAAATTAAGTTTGGGGACTTGATTACATTAATTTAAAAAATTAATACCCTTTTGGTACCAATTTTCTTGAAAAACCTTTGATTTGGTGATTTGACTCGATTTTTTTAGAGTTTTCTCTTATTAATGCAATGCTAATGAAAATTAACTATATGACATGTGAAATGCAATGACATAAAAGGATGACATGACAATTACAAAATAATATGAACTATGCATGGATATGGGACAAGATGATATAGCAAAATGCATGACATGGCATAATGACGTAGCACATATGAATGACATGTAAAATATGACATGCAACTATATAATATGCAATGGAAATGATACTTTTTTGGTATTTTTATGCATTTTCAGATTTACAAAAAATTGAGGTAAAAGACTACCCTAAAGTGAAATAACATTCAATTTTATTCAAGAAATTGATTCCTCAAAATACCAATTTTTATTGGATGTTCCATGCAAAAAGTGAAGATTTGAACAAGATCAAAACATGACATCTTGTTTTTGGATTTTTGTAGGGTTTTATCTAACCATGAAAACCATGAAAATTTGAACAAAAATAAACAATATTGCCCACAAATTACCTTAAATTCAATTTTTTCAAAAATTCACCCATTTTCAAATATTCAGGCTAGAATAGAATTTCTATACGCAACATTCTCAAAGATTCGAGCTAGTATGCGAATATATATATAAAACAACAATGTCCCTTTTGCCAAAGGGAAAGAACACAAAGTTCTACACTAAATTGCCATCCCATTCCGTGAGATCATGGCTAAGGCTTGCAATTTAATATTTTTGACATGTCTAGGCACGAGGGGAGCATATGTTATGGGCAAGATTGTTTAAAAGTGTGCAAATTTTATAACAAACAAAAGCAAACAAGTATGACAAAAATAAAATGAAGATGAGTCAATTTAAATTGAATTTTTGAAAAAAATAAAGGGATGGCCGAAAATATGACATTGAGGTCCACATTTTCTCATCCAAAATTTGATCCAATTTTAAGAAAATTATCTTAAGAATCTGGAAAAATTATTTTAGATAATTCTAACAACAAAAATCGAATGTTATCCAATTGTACCAGACATCATCTCTACCATTCAAGTGTTAGCACAAGATAAGTCCAATCAACCACTTCAATGATCGCAAGATAATAGTTCAAAGCAAAGATTTCTATGACATATCAGATATTATCCAACACATAATTCCAAAGAAATCAGATAGCATCCGACTTCGCACCATCTTTATCCGCAACATGAGATAATCGACAGATAATCACGTAAAAAGATAACATCCATTCCAAGGTAGGATTTAAAACCAAGGATTACCCATGATATGTAATTCGGCCAAAGGAGGTACGGGTTCATATGCTTAAAAATTCTGAGTTTTTTACCAATTTAATTTGACTTTGAAAATGATTGAACAAAGTTCGACTTGAGAAAAGATACAATTCCAATCAAATTTGATCAATTTGCAAAAACATCACAACATTCAATCAATCACATGAACAAATTGATTTTTTATCCAGAAAAATCAGAATTTTATGTGCATCAAATAGCAAATGTCGACCCTTGCATGAATTGATAGAAAAGGGATATTTCACAACTTTAGTCACATACCAAATATGTTCAAAGGAAATCTGAGAACAATAATGCAAGTTTCCAAGTTAACAAGCATAGATTAGCGATCAAAAGTTGGAAAGAAATTACCTTTTCGAGCTAAATCTCCAGAACATGCGCACTTGATGAAAACTACCCAAAATAGTCCCTTTTAGCTCAAATCAAGCTTCGATTTCACCAAAAATCGAAAAACAAGGCTGGTTCGTGGCTAAACAGTGAGCTGGATTGGTGATGGTGGGACTCTATTGGTCGACTGGCAGACAACAACGACTTTAGAGGCTTGGACATGAAGCTCCTGATATCAAATCAAGGCACCGTCATTGGCTGACGATAGATCGTCGAATGCTAAATGTTTTGATATTTGGCCCAAGTTGATCGGAGCATAGATGGTGATGCATGGTCAATTGACGTGAAACTGCTCTAGGCTGCCGATGGGACTGAAAGTCGTGACTTCAAAGGATTGTAAGGAGGCTTCTATGATACCTGGATCACATCAATCGGAGCATGAATGGAGACACACGGTCAATTGGCGTGAAATTGTGCCGAGCAGCTGATGGAATTGAACTTCGGCTGAAACTCTCTCTCTCTCTCTCTAAATTTTTTATTTTTATTTTCTGAATGTGTGGAAACCTCCTTAACCCTAGGCCATCATGATATATTTATAGAATGAGAGTAGCCTTAGACCCTAGGGTTTATCTCAGCAGTTACATTAAAAGAAATCTGATTGCGGTAGAATTAGCTATTGACCGTCGGATTGAAATTTCTGCTTTTGATGGATTGGATATCCCAAAATTCATCCATGGAGGTGTATAAAAGGCTTTGGCCGAAAAATCTCTATTTAATGGACTTACTGCGCGAATTTAAGGCCTAATCGAGCTTTAATTAATTAAATGAGTAATTAATTAATTAAAAGCCTTGCATTTAAAAGATCTAAAATGGACTAAGATAACTCTGAATTGAGCCCATATAATTTTTGGCAATCCCCTTCCTTGGCCAAAAATTCCAAATTTATTTTGGCTTAGCCACCTATTAAATTATGCTCAATTGACTTGCCTTTGACCCTAATGCAAATTGCATGACTGACAAAAAGTAAATATGTAATGCTTGGGGATTTATTTTTGCGAGATTTATGAATAACTTTCATTTTGGGCTTAAATGAATGAATTCCTAAAATCAAAATTTAGATGTCAAGAGCTGCCCTTCTTTGAGTGGAAGCTCGCAGAGGTTTTGCTCAAAGACTAAAATTGAAGCCTAAATTTTGCAAATGCAAGTGATACAATAACAAGTAAATTTTTGGTGGGATTCAATCTCGTTTTCTAATGCAAAAGGAAATGACGCATGAAATGCAATGCTATAAATAACATGTGCCAGAACTTCTCTTTTGTCCACATTAGAGAAGCATGGACATGAATTGCATATGAACATACTTGTTTTACCAAATACTCTATATGTTGATGATTGTCCAAATTTCCAAACACGTGAAGATCTTAAGGTACTAAGCCCATTTGTTATCAAAAGTTTCTTTCTGACGCGAGACAGTGCAAGATATGTGTAGAGTTGAAATGTGTTTCGAGATCACAAGAGCTACATCGTTGTGATTCAAAAAGAGGACCAAGATCACAAAAGGATCTTAAGGTACTAAGGCCTTATCCGTTACCAGAAGTTTTCCTTTGATGTGAAACAGCACAAGATATGTGTGGGGTTGAAATGTGCTTCAAGATTACAAGAGCTACGTCGTTGTGAGCTGAAAGAAGTAGAATCGAGATTACAAGAGCTACACCGTTGTAAAAGGACCAAAATCATAAGAGCTACATCATTATGATTTGGTTAAATTATGAGCTACGCCGTTATAGCTTGGTAAAAAAGATCAATAGCACAGGAGCTACATCGTTGTGATTTGATTGGGGATCAAAATCATAAGAGCTACGTCGTTATGATTTGGTTAAAATGATACCAAAACCATAAGAGCTACGTCGTTATAACTTGGTAAAAGAGACCAATACCACAAGAGCTACGTCGTTGTGATTTGGTTTGGGATCAAAATCATAAGAGCGACATCATTATGATTTGATAAGTATTAAAACCATAAGAGCTACGTCATTATGATTTGACGAAAGATTGAGATCGCAAGTGCATATGTCATTTTGAATCGACAAAGGTAAGAATCATGGGTGCATATGTTGTCATGAATCAATACCATCGAGGTTGTATAGAAAAATTATATGCAATGTCCCATCAAACCTAATCAATAGGTACAAAAAGGAGGTATTGCCTGAATTAGATCATAGCAAGCATGAAAGATCAAAATGACAAGGAAAGTTGTCAATGTGAGAAGGGTTCAGAAAACTTACCTGAATTTTATGAACAATGGGTAGGTGATGGCTAGGCTGACTATATCACACCTGTCCATTTTCTCAAAAAATAATGATATACACAAAACTAATGTAAATGAAACATCATATGGGAATTTTGTCAATAAGGAAACCTGTCCAATCTTTTCGACAAAATTTGATCAAATAGAACGAGGAACCTTCAATCAGGAAGGACTTTCACTCACTCTCTTAAAGAGATTCAAGTGGAGTACTTTCACTCTCTTGAACCTTCAACCGAAAGGACTTTCGAGACCTCGAGAGGTAATTCGAACATCGAGATTGTGCTACCTGCCAAATCGCGTCAGAGGCAGCAAGCATACACGCTGAAATTATTTGATGTAAAATTATATTGTTGAGTTTGCAAATGAAATAATGATTCATAACATGGTTCATGCATAACTATTTTGTCAAATTTGCATTACCAATTCTGCTTAGGGAGATAATTACATCGTGAATGTCTTGAATGTAGTCTGAATGGGGGACTCCAGTCTGAAAGGGCTTTCTCTCATTCTCAAGAAAAGCTATTTATCCTGACTGCAGGATTCAAGAGAAATCACTCACTCTTACCTTCATCGCATTCGACAAGGATCTGAGTAATCTTGCAACTAATACGATTAAGCCGATCTAGAGGTCTTGATCTGGACCATAATGTGGGCTAGGTCTAATGTTTATCGAATGGGGACTCCAGTTGAGTCAAAGCTTATGAAACGAAGTTCTTCATCATATGCTTTAGGTTTACAAGTCAAAAACCTTGCAAAAATGAGAGAGAAATAATCTTGCCCGAACTTTTTTTGAGCGATGCTTAAAATCATTCAACTCTATGTTAACTCAAGTGTCCTAATTATTAGACACTTTGAATAGTTGTAACATAGGTTATGATTTGAGACTGAAGAACGAAAATGCTCTTTTGGCTTAGAAAATATATATAAGAAGGGCTTAATGTTGGTAAACATTGCTGACTTGTCACCAATATTAGCCGTTCAATACGATCTTCAAATAATATATGTTGGTTGAGAGATGGTACGAACTCTGTTAGGGATCGCACTTTACAAATTGGTTTCTTCCTCATAACCAATTCCCGTTAGGGATTTACATGAAAAACAAGACGCAAACATGTACATGAAATTTAACATACAACAATGTACATTCAAGATTTAGATGTACTCCGTAAATGAATAGGCATTGGCCTTGCTTTTGTTAGACAATTTGCTTTTTCATGCCCGAGATTTTCTTGTGGGATCAGTCTTGGCTTTTCTTACTCCCAACTCTCATTTTTCTTTTTCGAGAAAAAGCTTGTTTTTTTTTTAAGAGATTTTTTCCTTGAGTTCTTTTCGACATTTCTCTTATTTTTTTTGCCTTTTTTTTTCGGAGTGGGCCCTTTTTTTCAGGCTGAATTTGCTTTTTTCTTTTTACAATCCCCATGATCTTGAACAAGAATAAGCATCACAAAAGATGAATTCACTCAGAAGTTCTCTGTTGTCCCGATTCTTTTTTGGTTTCACTCCTTGAGGAAAAACGCTATATTTGCCATTGGAATGAGCAAATGATGTCACGCCCCGTGGCCCGGGCATGAGCGCGCGACTCCCTACAAGCACAAACTATCTCTCGAGGTCTCAAGATTCAAACACGGATCAAGAGACATACCATATAAAAAGCAAAGACGCGAAAGCAACGATATAATAACTCCTCCGTACAAATATAAAATGGGACTCGGGTAATGAGAACACTAATAATACATAAGATCCAAATGTTCATACAAGAGAATAGTAAACCAGATCCGCTCGTCAGTAGGGGTGACAGGGTGAGTACGAAAGAGGTCCATCATCATCACCAAAAAGGAACGGGCATCAGGATCGCCGTCAAAATGTCAGACTAGTAAACCAGGAGCTCCAAAGTCGAGCTACTGGAGTCATCAATCTCTTTGGCCTCCTCAGTAGGCTTATACTCCGAGAAAGTCTCTAAGCAAATCTCCTCCGTATCCTCGAGGGTCTCGTCCGTGAACGGCTCCACCAGGTCATCCTCGGTAGCCTCGACCACTATGACCTCCTCAATATCCACTAGGGTCGGGGTCCTCTTAGGACCGTACCTCGAACAGGCAACTCACCCTTCAGCCTCCACTAAATCCCGAGTGGGATGGGACCAGCTAGGGATCACTCCATGAGGCACCTCAGTGGGCTTTAGTGGCCTTGCGGAAACATTTCCTACCTTTCTAAACCAGGCCTCATATCTATGAGGCTTCTAGCTACTACCACCATCATCTACCCAAACGACTGTACACTTCCTAACATAGATGGTCCCCTACCCGTCAGGGAACTCGTCAAAATAAACCGACATCTCCTTGGGGTCGCCAAACTGATAGGCCACATCCTTAGGGCCTAGGATCTGTAAAGAAGGGGGTCCCACAACGAGGTGAGATATACATCTCAGTAAGGTGAGTCATAACCCTAGGTTAGGCTAACAGTCCACTCAGGTAAAAGCAAACGCAAATAATTCATACAAAATCGCACGAGGCATTCCACTTTCACAAAGTAACACACATATGTCAAGCATGCAATCAAGGCATCTTATCACATAATTAAACTCAAGCATGCATTTCAAACCAGATTGCACCTTCCACCCTTTTCCAGCCTCCTCACTTTCATACCCGCGTTTAGAACGCCTCAGGCTCGATCCACGTAAACGCATCAGACCGTCTCATTAACAAACTCGCGTAAACGCATCGGGTTTTCAATGTCACTCCAGGCCTATATCGACACATCACAACTCCGTTCCGCGTTCCAACGCATTAGGACTATGGCCTTCTCAAACCCGGGTCTCATACGCCTCATGGTGCCATTCAATTCAAACCCCGCGCCATAGCGCCTCAGGGCATTTAGCCACATAACCCTGCGTCTCATACGCCTCAGGGTGTCACAACTCCTCAGATAAGCCATAAGTTCATTTAATGTATATCACACACAATCAAGTGCAACTCATGCATGAATAACACACTTATGGCATATGAAGCAATCAAGTTCAACACTTAAATGCAACAAATCACTCAAGGCATAAGCATGGTCAAGCATTTAAGTCACCTATATCCTCCTAGGACGTACAATGAACAATCACTTTAAAATCTTTCAAGAATTAAGCAAACTTGCATTCGACTAGCCCAATTGAGTCCAATCTTCCTATCAAAGGTTTAGAATCCCCTTACCTCAAGCTTAATGCAACACAATCCTTCTCCCAAGCCTCAAGAGTTCGGTCCAAATAGTCTAAGGACAACTCAACCTCGCAACCTAATGAAATTCATCTAATCGTCAATTTTTCTTGCTCAATTCGCCGATCCATGGGACATAAACCTTATTGACATGTTCCTCAATATCTTAGTATGTCTCAATGATGAATTTAAGACTCAATTTCAACGCCAATGGCCCTCAACAGAATTGGCATGCACAGAACCGAATCGGGCATTTTCGGTTATGTGTGTACCCCAACTAATCAGCCCTTAAACTACCTCAAATCCTCAATTTATTCACTAATCTACTTGCTAACATGTAGTTCTAGGGGTTGGGGAAGCTCACTGAAAATTTGGAGCCAAGGCAACGCCAAAAAGTCCTTGAATGGCGTCGGCCCTCCCTAATCTTCAACCGATCAGTTCTGGCCCTTCAAACACAAAATCCATTTGGGTCAAAACTCCATCAAATTAACCCAAACATTTTACCACAGCTCATTCTATGTGTCCCCTAGATGTCCACAAAATTTAGTTAAAAAACTCTAAGATTTCGGGGTCCTAAGAGGCCTAAAACGTGGCATATCTCTAGTTGCGACGATTTTCGTCAACTTTCGGGAGATCGGCTGGCCGAAGCTCCTCACTGAGCCAAATGGCTTGCTTCCACTTTGAGAACGTCGGCAAGAGGATGAGGAAGGATTAGGTGGCTAGCTCGACAGCTAGAAGTCGCTGAAAGTGGCGGTCGACGGAAGCGAACAACGGCGGCAGAACCGGTCAAGCAGTGGGCGATCGACAAGAAGGAAGGGAAGAAGAAGAAAATCGGCAATGGAGGGGTGTTTGGCCAAGAGGAGAGAGAGAGGGAGTGATATATACACAATTCCATGAGTCAACTTGAGTTGAACGGTAGGTTAAACGTGAACCTATCAACTCAAGGCTTAGTCTCTTGACACTTGTCTAATGTGTCAATCAAAGCTCATCCAATGGCCATGGTTTCTTCAAATTTTGGGTAGTCTTGGGTGTGGTTTATGACCAAAATGCCCTCATCCAATCATATAGGCAAGGTTAGGGCTTGAGAGGCAAAATGGTAATTTTACCCCTAACGTCCGGAACGTTGTTTTTTTTGATTCCTAATTTTTCGATAAGGCGACGGCCAATCCAATTGTAATGTGAGAATTCTTGATTCTCCATTTTCAAATTTCAAGACTTGTTTCTGAATCATTTCTCTATCGATGTGATTCCAGCCTATCCCGAACTGACGGGTGGTTTTTGCAGACGTTACGCGTATCGATCCTGTGACTCATATCACAATTAGGGCTCGTCAATTCATGGCAACTTTGATTGTCATGTAATTGTGAGGGTCTATCACTAGTTCCGATGGTCTCGATCGTCACTATTCGATTTAGGAAAATTTTACAAATTATATATTGGTTAAGCGACATTACCCACGCTCCAATCATATAACGCTAGCAATACATTCCTTAATCGTTCTTAGATCGGCCTTTTATGGCTCTAAATGTCCCATCGACAATCCTTTTAGTCAAAGTGCATTTTCTATTCTAATTCCCTAGATTTGCGTACCTCGTCTCGCGTTTGCCTTTCCTTTTTGGTCAGTCAACTCGAGATTGATCAGATCCGAGCGAAATATGACTGAAATACATCGTTAGACAATTCCTCATTACCAAGTCTTGAAATGACAGGAAAATCATAATGTCACAACTCTTCCTCCCTTAAAAAAATTTCATTATCGAAATTTACATTACGCCTGTTACTCAAACAAATGGGGGTACTGACACCTCATCGTTTCCTTGCTTTTCCACGTAGCGCCTTCGGTTCCATGGTGCTCCCAAATAACTTGACTAATGGAATCACTTTATTCCTCAGAATTTGCTCCTTCCGGTCTTTGATCCAAACTAGCTTCTCCACGTAGGATACTCTATCATCCATTTCGATAACCTCGTAGTCCAGTACATGCGTCGGGTTCGATTTGTATTTCCGTAGCATGGACATATGGAAGACGTTGTGCACTTGGGATAGATTAGGCGGTAAGGCGAGCCTGTAGGCCAAGGGCCCGATCCGCTCCAAAATTTCAAATGGACCTACGTATCTTAGGCTTAATTTTCCTTTCTTCCCGAATCGCGATAATCCCCTCATCGGCGACACCTTGAGGAAAACATGATCGCCTACTTGAAATTCCAAAGGCTTTTGCCGTTTATCTGCATAACTCTTCTGGCGACTTTGTGCCGTCTTCAATCTATCCCGAATTATCTTTATCACTTCCACCGATTGCTCTACTAACTCTGGGCCTGTGATACTTCTTTCTCCAACCTCGTCCTAGCAAATCGGTGTTCGACAAGCTCTTCCATAAAGCGCCTCAAACAGTGCCATTTGGATGCTCTGCTGATAACTATTATTATATGCGAATTCTACCAAATGCAGTTGATTTTCCCATCCACTTTTGAAGTCTATTACGCACGCTCGCAACATATCCTCGAGCGTCTGAATCGTCCTCTCCAATTGTTTGTCAGTTTATGGATGGTACGCAGTGCTAAATTGCAGTCGAGTTCCCATGGCATCTCGAAGACTTTTCCAAAAGTTCGCTGTGAACTTGGGATCTCTATATGAGGTAATTGTCACGGGTACTCCATGCAGTCTCACTATTTGCCTCATGTACAACTCGGCGTATCTATCCACTACGAAATCCTTTCGCATAGGGATGAAGTGTGCGGACTTAGTCAATCTGTCCACGACTACCCATATAGAGTCGTGACTTCTCTAGCTCCTTGGGAGTCCCATCACAAAATCCATCGTTATGTGCTCCCATTTCCATTTCGAAATTTCTAGTGGCTGTAATAATCCACTAGGCTTACAGTGCTGTACCTTCACCTGCTGACATGTCAAAGCACTTTGCCACATATTTCGCTACATTCACTTTCATCCCGTTTCACCAGTAGTGTTGACGCAGGTTCTGATACATTTTCGTACTTCCTGGTTGGATACTATAATTGCTCCTGTAAGCCTCCAATAAAATCCTTTCCATGAGTTCTTTGTCCTTTGGTACGTATAAACGTCCTCAGAATTTCAAGATTCCGTCCTCTGACACCTGAAAGTCTGGCTTTCTCTTTGTCGTGTCCATCTCCAGAATTTTCTAAATTTCTAGGGCCGTAGACTGCAAGGCCTTTATCCCTTCCTGGACCTCAGGTTCTACCCTCAATGCAGCCATTAAACTAGACAGTTGGCAGACTTCTAGTGTGAACTCAGAATCTCTCAAATCCTCGATTGTGATATTCTGATTTCCAATCAATTTCAGACTTATTAATGAGAAATGAATCTAGAGATGTATTTCAGTTATATCTCGCTCGAATCTGATCAATTCGAGTAGGCTGACCAAAAAGGAAAGGCTAACGCGAGACGAGATACGTGAACCTAGGCAACTCGGACATGAAATGATGCTTTGACCATAAGGATTGTCGAGGGGATATTTAGAGCCACAAGAGGCCGATCTAAGAATGATTAAGGAATGCCTTGCGAGTGTCATATGATTAGAGCGCAGGTGATGCCGCTTAACCAACGTATGATTTGCAAAATTTTCCTAAATCGGACAGTGACGATCGAGACCATAGGGACTAGTGATAGACCTTCACAATTACATGACAACCAAAGTCGCCACGAATTGACGAGCCCTAAACGTGATATGAATCACGGGGTCGATACGCGTAATGTCTGTAAAAGCCGCCAGTCAATTCGAGATAGGCCGGAACCACGTTTGATAGAGGAAACCATCAGAAACGAGTCTTGAAAAATTTGAAATGGAGAATCAAGAATTCCAACGTTATTCGGATTGGCCGTTGCCCTATCGAAGAATTTTGGAGCGAGAAAAACGATGCTCCGAACGTCGGGGGTAAAATTACACTTTTGCCCATCAAGCTTAAAGCCTTGCCCATGCATTTTGTGACATTTTGATTTCTAGTCAATTTTAGACTCTGTAATGAGAAGTTTATATGCATCAAGCGATGTGTTTCAATCGTATCCCGCTCAAATTTGATCAATTTGAGTAGGCTGACCAAAGGTGAAAGTTAACACGAGACGAGCTGCGTGGACCTAGGCGACTAGCATAAGGAATGACGCTTTGACCAAAAGGATTGTCGAGGGGATATTTAGAATCCCGAAGAGGCCGATCTAAGAACGATTAAGAATTACCTTGCGAATGTCGTATAATTGGAGCACGGGTGATGCCGCTTAACCAACTTATGATTTGCAAAATTTTTCTAAATCGAACTGTGACGATTGAGACCATAGGGACTAGTGATAAACCCTCGTAATTACATGATAAGCAAAGTCGCCATGAATTAACGAGCCCTAAACGTGATATGAATCACAAGGTCGATACGCGTAATGTCTACAAAAGCCGTCTGTCAGTTTAGGATAGGCTGGAACCACGTCTCATAGAGGAAACTATCAGAAACGAGTCCTGAAAAGTTTGAAATGGAAAATCAAGAGTTCCAACGTTATTCGGGTTGGTCGTCGCCCTATTGAAGAATTCTGAAACGAGAAAAATGACGTTCTGAACGTCGGGGGTAAAATGACCGTTTTGCCCCTCAAGCCTAGAACCTTGCCTAGACAATTCAAGAAGGGCAGTTTGGTCCATACACACTCCCAAGGCTGCCAAAGTTCAAGGCTAGAGAATGGCCATTGGATCATCTCGGGAAGACAATTTGCCAAGTGTCACAAGATGGGCAAGTTTGGTTATGTCACACTTTTTGCTCACCTAACTTTCAACTCTTTGACCATACTTTGGAATATAGCAAGCTTTCCCTCTCTCCTCACCTCCCATTCAGCCATTTCACTCCAAGAGAACCGAGCAATCCATCTTCTTCCTTCTTCTTCTTCTGCTCGCCGCTCGAGCGTCGTTGGACCTCTTGTTCGCTAGCCACGATGCCCCCCTCTAGCCACCATTCGACCATTGGCCATCTACACCAGCATAGGTTTACGTCTTGCTGACCTCCTTGAACAAGAATCATGGCATTTGGTGCACCGAGGAGTCCCGAGCAAGCATTTTCCCGAGAGCCGACAGAATAGAACTCAAACTGAGGTTGGTCCGGTTCCTAGTCCTTTTGATGGTCGAAATCTTAGAATTTTGGAGCCAAATTTTGTGGAGACCTAGTAGAGACATGTAGGAATCTGTGGTAAAAATTGGGGCTCAATTTGATAAAGTTTTGATCATGAACCAGTCTTGTGAATATTAAACAGAATCTGCCCAGAAAGCTGACTTGGCCGATTCTGCAACTTTGGGCGAGTTTCCGGCTACTAACCGACTCGAAACTTAAGGTGAGCTGCCCAAATCCTTAGGTAGACATGTTAAGAAGTAGGATAACATTTAAATGTTAGAATTGGAGTAAATTTAGGACCGGTTGGCCCTGGCTTGCACAGAACCGAGTGGGATCGGTTCGGTGCCGGGCCAAACCGATTCTGTTGAGGGCCGAAAGTGGCGATTTTGAGCTACAAATTGATGTTTATGATGTGATGAGATGATGAGGGTTAATTTATGGGTGATTGGGGTTGATGGATTGAGAATTGGGACAAGAGAATTGATGAAATTGGTTGAAATTTTAGGTTGCGCGACAAACCCGATTGTGGACATTGATTTGTGCCTGATAGGCCTATGTGTTTATGAATTTTGGAATGATTGGGGTGTACGACTGCCTGAGTGGACGGTCGGCCTGACCTAGGATTAGGATTCTTTTATTGAGATGAGTATCTCACCCATTTTGGGGACCCTTATTTTTTATAGATTCTAGCCCTTAGATATGTGGTCCATACGCTATGGGGATCCTAAAGAGATGACGACATATTTTGACGAGTTCCCGGATAGGCTGGAGAACATGTATGTGAAGAAGTGTACTGTATGTAGTATGGGTGGATGGGGGTAAGCTAGATTAGAAGCCTCATAGGTTTGAGGCGTGGTTTAAGAAAGTTGGAGACCAGTCGATTGGGCCACTGAAGCCCCACGAGATACCTCAGGGGGTTATACCTGATTGGTGCCAGACCGCAGTAGAGCAGGATCTGCCTGAGGGATCTGTAGTTAGGTCTAGGAATGGGCCAGAGAAGACCCCGACCCTGGAGTTTACTGAGCCGAAGGAGGAGGAGGTTATTGTCCTGGAGGCGTCCGAGGGGGACTTGCTGAGCGGTCACAGGAGGCGACCATGGAGGACTCCATCGAGGTTCCATCTGAGACCTTCTTTGAGTACGAGCCGACGGAGGTTGCTGAGGACACGGGGGACTCCAGTAGTTCTTCCTAGGAGACCCGAGTTGGTGGCCTGATCTTTTGATGACGATCTGATCCGGTTCTTGTTGGCTTAGTAGATGGTTTTTTTTGTATGCTTACCCTATCACCCTTTCGATTATCGGATTGTAGTAGTTAGTGTCAGTATGAACAGTATGCTATGATGTACGAATGTTGTTAAGCTATCCAGGTCCCACTTAACTTTCGTATTGTACGGGGTTTTGTAGGAGTATCGCTTCCGCATGCATGATGCATTCATTATATCTCTCGTCCTGGTTTATCAGAAGATCTTGGGACCGCGAGAGATTGTCGTATGGTTCCTTGCAGGGATGTTTGCGTGCTCGACGAGTTCGGGGCGTGACATCCCCGCTTGTTTGGTATCAGAGCAAGGTCTGCTCGATCCGAATTTGGTTGAGGATTTGAGTAATAAGGAGGATTAAGTTGGGACAAGGACGGATAGCTAGACCTTAGAAGACTGGTAAGGATAGAACATAGGGCATATAGCCTGAGACCTAGTACTTTTGACTGGTGTTTGATCTTGGCAAGTTGTGGTGAAGCATGAGGACTAAGTTCCTTGCTTAGAGTTGAAGGTTAGTTGGACCTTAGCCTACATGATGAGTAGAAGTCATTGGTTATAATGAATCACTGGAGTAAATAGAATTGAGAAATGGCCATAGGTTATTTGTTGGAATACTTCTGAAGTACGGTTGGATTGTTGCTGTTTCTGTTAAGGATTAGTTAGTAGCTCTGGATTTGGATGGTTGAGTAAGTTGCTAACTCATTGCTGAACTTGTGGTGGACCAAGTTCAGTAGAAAACAACAAGGATGAGTAACCCATCCAGAAGATCTGGAAGACCAAGAGGCGAAGCTTCTAGCTCGAGGCCGCCCATAGCGGAAGATCCAAGAGTAGATGGTCTGCTGAGGGCAGTGGAGGGGATTGGAGACCTAATAGATAGGCAAGCCTAGGATCGGGACGCTGCCATCGCCCAAGCAGTAGGAGCTACCCTAGCAGCCATTAACGCCAATAATGGCAACGCTGATGGAAGTGGAAGTCAGGGCGAGCCGAATCAGAGTAAAGAAATTGTAAGCCCTCACGAGGAAATTGTCGTGGCCAGACATATGGGCCAACTAGTTGAGCAGTTTATGAAACTGAAGACGACGCAATTTGACGGGATTGGAGATCTTGAGTTGGCGCCCAGATGGATAGAGAAGCTAGAGAAGGCTTTTGGGGTGCTGAGATGCACAGACGAGGAGAAGGTATTGCTGGCTGTGTATCAACTGGAGGGTACAACAAATGACTGGTGGGCTGCCACCAAGGACGGAGTCTTCCTTGAAAGAGTGGCCATGAATTGGAATGCTTTTAAGATGACATTTAACGACAAATATTTCTCAGAAACGACCAGGGAAAGGAAACAGGTTGAGTTCCTACATCTACGCCAAAACCAGCTGACAATAGATCAGTACGAGGCCGAGTTCACGAGGCTTTCGAGGTATGTACCTGATCTGTGGAGTACCATCTAGAGAAAGCAAGGAGGTTTAGGGATGGTCTGAGGCTCGAGCTCCGTAGCCAGATGATCGTTTTGAACTTGAGGACCTACCAGAAGATATATGAGCGGGGCCAGATGATAGAACGGGACTTGAGAGAAAGAAACACCGCAACTGGATCGCGGTTCCCGTTGTTTAGAGACAATCGCCAGATGGGCAAAAGGCCGATGGCAGGTAAGAGACGTTTCGTGCCGCTGGCTAGGAAGAATATAGTGAAACCGCCAAATCCTGCAAACTGGAACTGCAGACTTTGCGGCAGGAGGCATGGGAATGGGCCGTGCCTAGTGAGGAAGGAGCGTTTTTCAAGTGTAGTTAACTAGGCCATCAAATGAGGGTATGTCCAAACCAAGCTCCGGCAAGTCGACCGCAAGGACAGAGGCCATAAGCTGGGCCGTCAATTGTAAGGCCCCAGATTGAGTAAGGCAGACCACCGGCACAGGGCAAAGTATATGCTGTAGCCCGTAGGGAGGCGGAGGAAGCGCCAGGGATGGTCACAGGTATGGTTTACTTGTGCAACCAAACTGCTTATGTATTGTTTGATCCAGGTGCCACACATTCATTTGTGTTTGCACAGTTTGCTGAATTAGTGGGCATGACATTGGAACCATTGAGCATAATTTTGCATGTTGAGTATACTGGTTTCAATGGGTTACGTTGGTTGTGAGATCGTGATTGGGGAAAGTAAAGAGAGTATTGACCTAGCAGTACTGCCCATGTATGACTTTGACGTAATAATAGGAATGGATTGGTTGGGTAAGTAGGGGACATTAACAGACTGTGGTGGTAGAACAATTCGATTTTATCCGAGAGGCCGCCCTAGCTTTGAATTGGTGGGAAGTCAAGGAGTAATCTTGATTCCCATGGTCTCATCTTTGGAAGTGACTAAGCTGATGTCTGAAGGATGTCAGACATACTTAGTAGCGGTAATAGACACGACTACCAAAGAGCCAAACTTAGAAAATATCCCGGTAGTGCGTGAGTTTCCCGATGTGTTTCCCTAGGAGTTGCTAGGGTTACCACCGAAACGGGAAATAGAATTCGTAATTGAGCTAGCCCCTAGGACAGAGCCAATATCGAAAGCACCGTACAAGATGTCCCTGTCAGAATTAAAGAAGTGAAAGGTGCAGATGCAAGAGCTGCTAGACAAAGGATTTATCCAACCAAGTGCTTCGCCATGGGGAGCACTAGTGCTATTTGTAAGGAAGAAGGACGGGTCTATGTGATTATGCATTGACTACCGGCAGCTGAACCAAGTAACCGTGAAGAATAAGTACCCGCTGTCGAGGATCGATGATCTGTTTGATCAGCTGCAGGGAGCAGCAGTATTTTCAAAGATTGACTTGAGGACTGGGTATCACCAGCTGAGAATCAAGAAGGAAGACATACCTAAGACTGCCTTCAGGACGAGGTATAGTCATTATGAGTTTACGGTGATGCCGTTTGGATTGACTAATGCTCCAGCTGCATTCATGGACTTGATGTATCGAGTATTTAAGGAGTTTCTGGACAGATTCGTCATAGTCTTTATTGATGACAACTTGATTTACTCGAGGAGCGATGTAGAACATGAAGAGCACCTAAGGATTGTACTGAGGACCCTGAGGGAGTATTCATTGTACACGAAGTTGAGTAAGTGTTAATTTTGGCTGAACAGGGCAGCATTTTTGGGCCATGTAGTGTCTGGAGAAGGAATCGCAATGGACCCTGCGAAGATTGAGGCAGTAACCAATTGGCCGAGGCCTACTACGGTCACGGAGGTTAGAAGTTTCTTGGGATTAGCGGGATACTATCGACGCTTTGTGGAGAAATTCTCATTCATAGCCGTCCCACTGACGCGGTTAACGAAGAAAGACATAAGGTTTGAATGGATTGATAAATGTGAGCAGAGTTTCCAAGAGCTTAAGCACAGATTGACGACCGCGCCAGTACTGATAATCTCATCAGGACCGGGAGGTTATAAAATTTACAACGATACTTCGCTGAAAGGATTGGGCTGTGTGTTGATGTAGCATGGTAGGGTAGTAGCCTATGCATCCAGGCAGTTGAGGCCACACGAGATGAATTACCCGACTCATGACCTGGAGTTAGCGATGATTGTATTTGCCCTGAAGATTTGGAGACACTACCTTTGTGGCGAGAAGTTTCAAATATATACCGACCACCAGAGCTTAAAATACTTATTTTCCCAAAAAGAGCTGAACATGAGACAGCTTAGGTGGATGGAGCTGCTCAAAGATTACGACTGTGAGATATTATATCACCCTGGGAAAGCAAACAAAGTAGCAGATGCTCTGAGTTGGAAGTCAAGCATCGCATGCCTACTGGTGAAAGGTTGGTCGATGATAGAAGACTTGAGAGACTCCGAGTTCAGATTAGAAGTCGATCAGTTGTCTAGCTTGATAGCTACGCTGAGGGTGGAACCTGAGGTCCAGGAAAGAATAAAGGCCTTACAATCTACGGACCCAGAGATTTAGAAGATCCTTGAGATGGACGTGATGAAGAGGAAACCTGAGTTTTAGGTACTTAAGGACGGAATTCTAAAGTTCAGAGGACGACTGTGTATGCCAAACGATGAAGGACTCAGAGAAAGGATCTTGTCAGAGGCTCATAGGAGCAACTATAGCCTCCACCCTGGAAGTACAAAGATGTACCAGAATTTACGACGGCATTATTGGTGGAACGGAATGAAGGTAGACATGGCAAGATACGTGGCTAAGTGTTTGACTTGCCAGCAAGTGAAAGCTCAGCACTGTAAGCCTGGAGAACTTTTACAGCTACTAGAGATTCCGAAATGGACGTGGGAGCACATAACTATGGATTTTGTGATGGGACTTCTGAGGAGCCAAAGAGGTCACGACTCTATATGGGTAGTTGTGGACAAATTGACCAAGTCCACCCACTTCATTCCTGTACGAAAGGACTTCGTCATGGATAAGTATGCAGAGCTGTATATGAGACAAATACTAAGATTATACGGAGTGCTAGTGACGATCACATCAGATAGGGATTCGAAATTCACGGCGAATTTTTGGAAGAGCCTGCAAGAAGCTATGGGGACGCGACTGCAATATAGTACAGCGTACCATCCACTGACAGATAGGCAGTCAGAAAGGACGATCCAGACGCTCGAGGACATGTTGAGAGCGTGTGTCATTGATTTCAAAGGCGGATGGGAAGAACAGCTACACCTGGTAGAGTTCGCTTATAACAATAGCTACCAGCAGAGTATATAGATGGCATCTTTCAAAGCACTCTATGGTAGAGCTTGCAGAACACCGATTTGTTGGGATGAAGTTGAAGAAAGAAGTATCACAAGCCCATATCTGTTAGAGCAATCGGTGGAAGCAGTGAAGATCATTCGGGATAGACTGAGGACGGTACAGAGTTGCTAGAAGAGCTATGCAGATAAGCGGCGTAAGCCCTTAGAATTTCAAATGAGCGATCACGTCTTCCTCAAGGTGTCGCCGATGGGAGGACTATCGCGATTCAGAAAGAAGGAGAAGTTGAGCCCAAAGTAAGTAGGTCCTTTTGAGATACTGGAACGGATTGGAACTTTGGCCTACCGGCTTGCCCTGTCGCCAAATCTATCCTAGGTGCATAATGTATTACATGTGTTGATGCTGCGGAAGTATGAGCCTGACCCGGCACATGTGCTGGATTACGAGACCATAGAAGTGGACAACAGAGTGTCTTACGTGGACAGGCCAATAAGGATCGAGGACCGGAAGGAGCAAATCCTCAAGAATAAGAAGATCCCATTGGTCAAAGTAGTATGGGAGCACCACGGGACTGAAGGAGCCACGTGGGAGAATGAAGAGACGATGAAGCGACAACACCCCCATTTATTTGAGTAATTAAGAGTAATGTAAATTTCAAGGATGAAATTTTTGTAAGGGGGAAGAGTTGTGCCATTCTGATTTTCAATCAATTTTAGACTCTATAATGAGAAGTTTATATGTATCAAACGATGTGTTTCAATCGTATCCCGCTCAAATCTGATCAATTTGAGTAGGCAAAAAAAGGGGAAAGGCTAACGGGAGACGAGTTACGTGGACCTAGGCGACTCGCATAAGGAATGACGCTTTGACCATAAGGATTGTCGAGGGGATATTTAGAACCACCAAAATGCTAATTTAAGAATGATTAAGGATTATCTTGCGAGTGTCGTATGATTGGAGCGCGGTTGATGCCGCTTAACCAACGTATGATTTGCAAAATTTTCCTAAATCGAACTGTGACGATCGAGACCATAGGAACTAGTGATAAACCCTCGCAATTACATGACAACCCAAACTGCCATGAATTGACGAGCCCTAAATGTGATATGAATCACATGGTTGATACGCGTAATGTCTGCAAAAGCCGCCCGTCGGTTTGGGATAGGCTGGAACCACGTCTCATAGAGGAAACTATCAAAAACGAGTCCTGAAAAATTTGAAATGAAAAATTGAGAATTCCAACATTATTCGGATTGGCCGTCGTCCTATCGAAGAATTTTGAAATGAGAAAAATGACGTTCTGAACGTCGGGGTAAAATGACCTTTTTGCCCCTCAAGCCTAGAACCTTGCCTATACAATTCAAGAAGGTCAATTTGGTCCATACACACTCCCAAGGCTGTCGAAATTCAAGGGTGGAGAATGGCCATTGGATCATCTTGGGAAGACAATTTGCCAAGTGTCACAAGATGGGCAAGTGTGGTCATGTCACACTTTTCGCTCACCTAACTTTGAACTCTTTGACCAAGCTTTGGAATATGGCAATCTCTCTCTCTCTACTTGCCTCACATTTGACCACCATTCGACCACCGACCGACCAAACCAGCGTAGGTTTACGTCTTGCTGACCTCCTCGAACAAGAATCACGGCATTTGGAACACCGAGGAGTCCCGAACAAGCATTTTCCCCGAGAGCCGACAGAATAGAACTCAAACTGAGGTAGGTCAGGTTCCTAGTCCTTTTGATGGTCGAAATCTTGGAATTTTGGAGCCAAATTTTGTGGAGACCTAGTAGAGACGTGTAGGAATCTGTGGTAAAAATTGGGGCTCAAGTTGATAAATTTTTGACCATGAACCGGTCTTTCAAATATTGAACAGAATCTGCCCGGAAAGCTGACTTGGGCGATCTGGCGACTTTAGGCGAGTTTTCAGCGACCAACAACTCGAAACTCACGGTGAGCTTCCTAAATCCTTTGGTGGACATGTTAAGGAGTAAGATAAAATTTAAATGTTGGAATTAGAGTAGATTTAGGACCGGTTGGCCCCGGCTTGCACAGAACTGATGAGATGTGATGAGATGATGAGGGGTAAAGTTATGGGTGATTGGGGTTGATGGATTGAGAATTTGGGACAAGAGAATTGATGAAAATGGTTGAAATTTTAGGTTGTGCGATAAGCCCGGTTGTGGACATTGGTTGACCGAAACCTTGGGGGCCCAAGAGGAAGTAATTGGTGCAATCAAACCCAATGTAATGGAATTCCTAAACTTAGGATGGGGAGATTGGACTCAATTGGGTGAGTCAGGGGTTGAATTGACTGGTTTATGAGTAATTGCCCAAGGGGTTAGTCTCCTTTATATCCTAAGATGTTATAGGAAGATTGAGTGTGACTTTGTCTATGCTTAAGTCGTTTGCCATGTCTGAGTCACATTTGATTTGCTTTGCATGCCATGAGTGTTCAAATTATGCATGAGTTGTACCCATTGTTGTATGTGAAGTGAATTGAGATATCATGGCATGAGCATGACATGGCGAGACCCTGAGGCGTATGAGACGCGGGGTGGGAGGTAGATACCCTGATGCGACAAGATTGCGGGGTAGAGTTGATGTTGTGTGGCGCCCTGATGCGACGAGATCGCAGGGTTGTGATTGCCACGATCCTGATAGGAGTTATTCGCGGGACGGAGGTTGTGGTGATGATATTGGCCTGAAGATTCATCGGAACCTAATACGTTTACGCGGGTTGCTGATGACGATCTGATGCGTTTACGCGGACCGAGCCTGATGCGACGAGATCGCGGGCTGGAGATTGAGGCAGGCGGAGATTGGTGGATGTGAAGAAGTGGTAGGATGGGTAGGCATGATCATTTGAGCGTGACATGAGGTCCTCATCACATGCCTGTCATTTGTATGTTGTTATTTCATTGATTTGTGCCTGATATGCCTGTGTGTTTATGAATTTTAGAATGATTGGGGTGTACGACTATCTGAGTGGACGGTCGACCTGACCTAGGATTAGGATTCTTTTACTGAGATGAGTATCTCACCCCTTTTGAGGACCCTTATTTTTTACAGATTCTAGGCCTTAGATATGTGGCCCATACGCTATGGGGATCCTAAAGAGATGATGGCATATTTTGATGAGTTCCCGGATAAGCAGGGGAACATGTATGTAAGGAAGTGCACTGTAGTATGGGTGGATGAGGGTAAGCCAGATTGGAAGCCTCATAGGTTTGAGGCGTGGTTTAAGAAAGTAGGAGACCAGTCGATTGGCCCACTAACGCCCCACGAGGTACCTTAGGGGGTTATACATGATTGATGCCAGACTGCAGGAGAGCAGGAGCTACCTGAGGGATCTATAGTTTGGTCTAGGAATGAGACAGAGAAAACCCCGACCCTAGAGTTTATTGGGTCGGAGGAGGAGGAGGAGGTTATTGTCCTGGAGGCGTCCGAGGGGGACCTTGCTAAGCCGTCACAGGAGGCGACCATGGAGGACTTCATCGAGGTTTCATTCGAGACCTTCTCCGAGTATGAGCCGATGGAGGATGCTGAGGACACGGGGGACTCCAACAGTTCTTCCTAGGAGATCCGAGTTGGTGGCTTGATCTTTTGATGACGACCTGATCCGGTTCCTACTAGCTTAGTAGATGGTTCTTTTGTATGCTTACCCTGTCACCCTTTTGTTTATCGGATTGTAGTAGTCAGTGTCAGTATGAACAATATGCTATGATGTACGAATGTTATTAAGCTATCTAGGTCTCACTTAACTTTCGTATTGTACAGGGTTTTGTAGAAGTATCGCTTCCACATTCAAGATGCATTCAGTATATCTCTCGTCCTAGTTTATCAGAAGATCTTGGGACCACGAGAGATTGTCGTATGGTTCTTTGCAGGGATGTTTGTGTGCTCGACGAGTTCGCGGCGTGACACATTTGAAGAAAGGCATTTTAGACTTTGAACCCCCTCAAGGCTGTCGAAAATTAGGATGGACATTGGCCATTGGATCAAGCTTGATTGACATGAGGGACAAATGTCAATAGATGGGGCAAAGACTAGTCAAGTCCAACTTTATGCAACTACCATTCAACCCCTTTGACTCAAGCCTTGAATATAACAATTCACTCTCTCTCCTCACCCATGACCGGCCATACACTCCCTCAAGCTCACCGAAAACCTTCTTCTTCTTCTTTCCTCTGCTGCTCACCAGCGACCAGATTCTGGAGTGCCGTTCGGCCGTTCTGATGCCGTCTTTCGACTACCACCTGACCACCAGCCGACCATACCAACCATACCAACCTTACTCTACGTTTTGCCGACCTCCTCGAATTGGAAGCACGACATTTGGACCACCGAAGAGCTTCGGCCAAGAGTTTTCCTGGAAGCCGACAGAATCAAGCTCAACTTGAGGTAGGTTTGGTTTCTGACCCTTTTGAAGGCCGAAATGTTGAAGTTTTGAGGTCAAATTTTGTGGAGATCTAAAAGACAAGTATATTAATACGTGGTAAAAAGTTGGAAATGATTTGATGAGGTTTTGACTTGGAATCGGTCTTGTAAACTTGGAACAGAAACTGCTGGTACTGACCTTGGACGATCCGGCAATTTTCGACGGGATTCCGGCGACGACACGACTTCAAACCCTCGGTAAGACCCTTGGACCCTTAGATAGACATGTTAAGAGGTAGGATAGTGCTTAAATGGTGGATTTGGAAGAGATTAAGGACCGGTTGAGTCCGGTTTGCACGGAACCGAGAAGGACCGGTTCGGTTCCGGGCAAACCGAGTCTGTGGGGGTTTGATGATGTTTGGTTTAGACTCTCAAATTGGTGATTAAGACATGTTAAGATGATGATGATTATGCTATGGAGGTTTATGGTTCATGGATTGAGGATTTGGACATAGAAATTAATTGATTGATTGGATTTTATTAGGTTGCGCGGTGAGTTCGGTCTTGGATCATTGGGGGCCGAACCTTTGAGGACCAAGGAGAGAATTTGTGTGGTATCAAATTCAAGGTAAGGGAATTCTAAACTTAGGATAGGAAGGTTAGACTCAATTGGGCAAGTCGAGGATTAAAGTGATCGATTTATGAGAATTTTCCAAAGGATAGCCCTTAGTATATCCTAAGTGGTTATAGGAGGGTTATGTGTGTTATTGTTTGTGTTTAAATCATTCCCCATGTGTGTGTGTCACTTGATTGCCTTGCATGCCATAAGTTTTTTGAATTGTGCCTGAATTGCACATATTGTCATGTATGGAAAATGAATTGGAAATCATGGCTTGAGCATGACATGGTGAGGCCTTGAGGCGTATGAGACGCGGGGCGGGAGATGAATACCTTGATACGATGTAATCGCGGGATGGAGTTGATGTTGTGTGGCGTCCTGATGCGATTTAATCTCAGGGTTGAGATGGCCACGGTCCTGATGCGAATTATTCGCGGGACGGAGGTATGAGGTGATGATATTGGCCTAGAAATTCATTGGAACCTGATGCTTTTACGCGGATCGAGCCTGATACAATCTAATCGCGGGCTAGAGAACGAGGCTGGCAGGAAGAGGTGGTTGTGGTGAAATGGCTGGATGATGTGTGCATAATCATCTGGGTGTGACATGGTGTCATAGTTGCATGCCCATCATCTGTGTGTCACTATCCTTTTTTGTATGTGCCTGTATGATTATGAGTTTGAAATTTTGGGATAGATGACTGCCTGAGTAGACGATCAGCCTAGCCTAGCGTTAGGACTCTTTTATTAAGATGTGTATCTCACCCCTTTGGAGACCCTTATTTTTACAGATCCTAGGCCTTAGCTATGTGGCCTATTCGTTTTTGGGATCCCAAGGAGATGACGACATATTTTGACGAGTTTTCGGATAGTCAGGGGAACATTTATGTGAGAAAGTGTACGATTGTATGGGTTGACGAGGGTAGTCCGGACTGGAAGCCTCATAGGTTCAACGCATGGTTTAAGAAGATCGGAGATGAGTCGATTGGGCCGCTGAAGCCCCACGAGGTACCCCAAGGAGTTATCCCTGATTAGTGCCAGACCGCCGGAGAGTAGGAGCTGCCAAAGGGGTCTGTAGTTAGGTCTAGGAATGGACCGGAGAAGACCCCGACCTTGGAGTTCACTTAGGACGAGGTGATTGTCGTGGAGGCTACCGAGGAGGATCTCGCAGAGCCGTCCCATGAGGCGACCATGGAGGATTCCATTGAGGTCCAGTCGGAGACCTTTTTGGAGTATGAGCCGATAGAGGATGCAGAGGATACACGAGACTCCAGCTGCTCATCTAGGTCCCACTTAACTTATATTTTGTACGGGAATTTTTTCGAGTGCCGCTTCCGCATACTTAATGTATATATATTATCTCTCGACTTGTTTGTAGATCTTGGGTCCACGAGGGATGTGTTGTTTGCTTGCAGGGATGTTTGCGTATTCGACGGGTTCGGGGCGTGACATCCCCGCTTCGCTGGGTATTAGAGCAAGGTCAGCTCGTACTAATGTTGGTTGAGGACTGGAGTAATAAGGAGGATTAAGTTGGGACAAGGACGGATAGTGAGACTTTAGGAGACTTGTTAAGATAAGGCATGAGGTTTATGATTTGTGGCCTAGTACTTAAGGTTGTCATTGGGCTCTAGAAGGGTCGTGGTAATGCAGGAGGATTAAGTTCCCTGCCTATGATTGAAGGTCATTTCTAAACCTTGGTTTGTTTGAGGAAGGAAAGCGATTCGTTTTAGTGAATCATCGAAGTGAATGGAACTGAGAAATGGCCATAGGCTATTTGTTGAAATGTTTCTGGAATCTGTGGTATGGAGTATTGTTGGATTGTAACTATTTCTGTTAAGGGTAGTTAGTAACTCTGGATTTGAATGATTGAGTAAGTTACTAACTCCTCGCTGAACTTGTGGTGGACCAGGTTCGATAGGAAGTGTTAAAGATGAGCAACCCATCTAGAAGGTCTGGAAGAACCAGAGGCGGAGCTTCCAGCTCGAGGCCGCCTGTAGCTGAGGACCTAAGAATGGATGGCGTGTTGATGGTGCTGGAAAGAATTGGCGACATGATTTATAGTCAGGCTCAGGATCGAAACGCTGCCATCGCCCAGGCAATAGGAGCTGCCATAGCAGCCGTCAATGCCAACAATGGCAACAATGGTGGAAATGGAAGTCAAGGTGAACCGAACCAGAGTAATGAAGCTGTAAACACCCAAGAGGAAATCATTGTGGCCAGATAGATGGGCCAGCTGGTAGAGCAATTTATAAAGTTGAAATCGACTCAGTTCGATGGGACTAGAGATCCCGAGTTAGCACCCAGGTGGATCGAAAAGTTAAAGAAGGCTTTTGAGGTGCTGAGATGCACCGATGTGGAGAAGGTACTACTAGCAGTGTACCAGCTGGAGGGTACTGCAAATGATTGGTGGGCTGCCACCAAGAATGGGGTTTTCCCTGAAGGAGCAGCTATGACTTGGGATGCCTTTAAAACGGCGTTCAACGACAAGTGCTTTTCTGAGACGGCCAGGAAAAGGAAGCAGGTAGAATTCCTGCAGTTGCGCCAGAACCAGCTGACGATAGATCAGTATGAGGCTGAGTTCTCGAGGCTATCGAGGTACGCACCACGATCTGTGGAGGACCTTCAGGAGAAAGCAAGAAGATTTAGGGATGGGTTGAGGCTTGAGCTCTGTAGTCAAATGATTGCTTTGAATCTGAGGACATACAAGGAAATATATGACCGAGGCCAAATGATAGAACGAGACTTGAAAGAGAGAAACACCGCAACTGGATCGCGGTTTACGTTCTTCAGAGATAATCACCAGATGGGCAAGAGACCGATGGTGAATAATAGGCGTTTTGTGCCTCTTGCACGAAAAGATATTGTGAAACCATGGAATCCCCCAAACTAGAGCAGCAGACTTTATGGTAGGAGGCATGTAAATGGACCGTGCTAGATAAGGACAAGAGCTTGCTTTAAGTGTGGTCAACTAGGCCACCAGATGAGGATGTGCTCGAATCAAGCTCCGAAAAATCGACCTCAAGGGCAGCGACTGCAAGCTGGACCATCGACTGTAACCCCTCAGATCGAGCAGAACCGACCACTGGCACATGGAAGAGTATACGCAGTAGCCCGCAGAGAGGCGGAGGAGACACCGGGTGTGGTCACAGGTACGGTTTACTTGTGCAACCAAGCTGCATATGCATTATTTGACCTTGGTGCCACGCATTCATTTGTGTCTGCTCCATTTGCTAATTTGATGGGCATGAAGTTAAAACCGTTGAATATGATACTGCATGTTGCCACTCCGTTAAAGGATAATATATTGGTTTCATTGGGTTGTGCTGGTTGTGAAATCATGATTGGAGGGAGTAAGGAAAGTATTGACCTAGCTGAATTACCCATGTATGATTTTGACGTAATTATAAGAATGGATTGGTTGGGTAAGCAGGAGGGAGTAGTGGACTGTGGTAGTAAGATAATTCGGTTTTATCTGAGAGACCGCCCTAGTTTTGAATTGGTGGGAACTCGAGAAGGAACCTCGATTCCCTTAATCTCATCTTTGGAAGTAACTAAGTTGATGTTCGAAGGGTGTCAAGCATACCTAGTGGCAGTAATAGACACGACTACCGAAGAGCCAAAGCTAGAGAATATCCCTATAGTGCGTGAATTTCCTGATGTATTTCCCCAAGAGTTGTGAGGATTACCACCGGAGCGGGAAATAGAATTTGTAATCGAGTTAGCCCCTGGGACGGAGCAGATCTCGAATGCACCTTACAGGATGTCCCTATCAGAACTGAAGGAGTTAAAGGTACCGATACAAGAGTTGCTAGATAAGGGATTTATCCGACCTAGTGCTTTACCGTGGGGAGCACCGATGCTATTTGTAAGGAAGAAGGATGGGTCTTTGCGTTTATGCATTGACTATAGGTAGCTGAACCAGGTACCGGTGAAGAACAAATACCTACTGTCGAGGATTGATGATCTGTTTGATCAGTTGCAAGGAGCGGCGGTATTTTCAAAGATTGACTTGAGAACTGGGTATCACCAACTAAGGATCAAGAAGGAAGACATACGTAAGACTGCTTTTAGGATGAGGTATAGTCATTATGAGTTTACAGTGATGCCGTTTGGATTGACCAACACCCCAACTACTTTTATGGACCTGATGCTTCGAGTATTTAAGGAACTCCTGGATAGACGATATCTTGATTTACTCGAGGAGTGGTGTAGAACATTAGATACCTAAGGATTGTACTGCAGGCCTTGAGGGAGCATTCGCTCTATGCAAAGTTGAGTAAGTGTGAGTTCTGACTGAACAGGGTAGCATTTCTTGGTCATGTGGTGTCTGGTGAAGGAATCGCAGTGGATCCTACGAAGATCGAGGCTGTAACAAATTGGCCTAGACCTACTACGGTCATTGAAGTCAGAAGTTTCTTGGGACTGGCGGGATACTATAGGCATTTTATGGAGAAATTCTCATCCATAGCCATTCCATTGACGCGGTTGACGAAGAAGGAAACGAAGTTTGAATGGACTGACAAGTGTGAGAGGAGTTTCCAAGAGCTTAAGCATAAACTGACGACCGTGCTAGTACTGACAATTCCATCAGGACCGGGAGGTTACGAGATTTACAGCGATGCTTCGCTGAAAGGGTTGGGCTGTGTGTTGATGCAGCACGGAAGAGTAGTAGCCTACGCATCTAGACAGTTGAGGCCGCATGAGATAAACTACCCAACTCATGACCTGGAGTTAGCGGCGATTATATTCGCTTTGAAAATTTGGAGACATTACCTATGTGGCGAGAAGTTTCAAATCTATACTGACCACCAAAGTTTAAAGTATCTATTTTTCCAGAAAGAGCTGAACATGAGGCAACGTATGTGGATGGAGCTGCTCAAGGACTGTGATTGTGATATACTATATCACCCTGGAAAAGCAAACCGAGTGGCAGATGCGCTGAGTCGGAAGTTGAGCATCGCATGTCTGCTAGTGAAAAGTTGGTCGTTGATTGAAGATTTAAGAGATTCTGAGTTCAGACTAGATGTTAGCCAGTTGTCCAGCTTAATGGCTACATTGAGGGTGGAACCTGGGTCCAAGAAGGAATAAAGACCTGACAGTCTACGGACCTAGAGATTTAGAAGATCCTTGAGATGGATGAGACCAAGAGAAAACCCGAGTTTCAGGTGTCTGAGGACGGAATTCTGAAGTTCCGAGGACGATTGTGCGTGCCAAAGGATGAAGGACTCAGGGAAATGATTTTATCAGAGGCTCACAGGAGCAATTATAGCATCCACCTTGAAAGTACGAAAATATATCAGAACTTGCGACAGGACTATTGGTGGAACGGGATGAAAGTGGACATAGCAAAGCATGTGGCTAAGTGTTTGACGTGCCGGCAAGTGAAAGCGCAACACTGTAAGCTTGGAAGACTATTACAGCCACTAGAGATACCCGAATGGAAGTGGGAGCATGTGACTATGGATTTTGTGATGGACTCCCAAGGAGCCAAAGAGGCCATGACTCTATATGGGTAGTCGTGGACAGATTGACCAAGTCTGCACATTTCATCCCTGTGCGTAAGGACTTCGCTATGGATAGGTATGCAAAGCCGTACATGAGGCAAATAGTGAGGTTGCACGGAGTGCCAGTGACGATCACTTCGGATTAAGATCCTAAGTTCACGGCAAACTTTTGGAAAAGTTTGCAAGAAGCCATGGGGACTCGATTGCAGTTTAGTACAGCCTACCATCCACATACGGATGGACAGTCGGAAAGGACAATACAGACGCTTGAGGATATGATACGAGCGTGCGTAATTGATTTTAAAGGTAGATGGGAAGATCAACTACATCTAGTAGAGTTTGCTTATAATAATAGCTACTAGCAGAGCATCCAGATGGCACCATTCGAGGCACTCTACGGTAGGGCCTACAGAACCCCGATTTGCTTGGATGAGGTTGGAGAAAGGAGTATCGCAGGCTTAGAGTTGGTAGAGCAATCGGTGGAAGCAGTGAAGATAATTCGGGATAGAATGAGGACGGCACAGAGTCGTCAGAAGAGCTACGCAAATAAGTGGCGCAAATCCTTGGAATTTCAAGTGGGCGATCACGTCTTCCTCAAGGTATCACCGATGAGAGGACTATCGCGATTCGGAAGAAAGGGAAAGCTGAGCCCAAGGTATGTAGGCCCATTCGAGATACTGGAGCAGATTGAAACCTTAGCCTACAGGCTTGCCCTGCCGCCTAATCGATCCCAGGTGCATAACGTTTTTCATGTGTCGATGCTGCAAAAGTATGAACCGGATTTGACACATGTGCTGAATTATGAGACCATAGAAGTGGGCGACCGAGTGTCCTATGTGGAGAAGCCGATAAGGATCGAAGACTGGAAGGAGCAAATCCTCAGGAATAAGAAGATTCCACTGGTCAAAGTAGTATGGGAGCACCATGGAACTGAAGGTGTCACATGGGAAAATGAAGAGACGATGAGGCAACAACACCCCCATTTCTTTGAGTAATTAAGTGATGTAAGTTTCGAAGACGAAATTTTTGTAAGGGGGAAGAGTTGTGACATTCTGATTTCCAATCAATTTCAGACTCATTAATGAGAAATGAATCTAGAGATGTATTTCAGTGATATCTTGCTCGAATTTGATTAATTCGAGTAGGCTGACCAAAAGGGAAAGGCTAACGCGAGACGAGATGCGTGGACCTAAGCAACTCGGATAGGAAATGACGCTTTAACCATAAAGATTGTCGATGGGATATTTAGAGCCACAAGAGGCCGATCTAATAACGATTAAGGAATGCCTTGCGAGTGTCATACGATTGGAGCGCGGGTGATGCCGCTTAACCAACGTATGATTTGCAAAATTTTCCTAAATCGGACAGTGACGATCGAGACCATAGGGACTAGTGATAGACCCTCACAATTACATGACAATCAAAGTCGCCACGAATTGACGAGCCCTAAACATGATATGAATCACGGGGTCGATACGCGTAATGTCTGTAAAAGCCACCCGTCGGTTTGAGATAGGCTGGAACCACGTCTGATAGAGGAAACCATCATAAACGAGTCTTGAAAAATTTGAAATGGAGAATCAAGAATTTCAACGTTATTTGGATTGGGCATCGCCCTATCGAAGAATTTTGGAGAGAGACAAACGACGTTATGAACGTCTGGGTAAAATTACCCTTTTGCCCCTCAAGCTTAAAGTCTTGCCCATACATTTGAAGAAGGGCATTTTGGACTTTGAACCCTCTCAAGGCTGCTGAAAACTAGGATGGATATTGACCATTTGATCAAGCTTGATTGACATGAGGGACAAGTGTCAATAGATGGGGCAAAGACTAGTCAAGTCCAACTTTATGCAACTACCATTCAACCCTTTTGACTCAAGCCTTGAATATAACAATTTTTACTTTTTCTCCTCACCCATTACCGGCCATACACTCCCTCAAGCTCAACGAAAACCTTCTTCTTCTTCTATCCTCTGTTGCTCGTCGGCGACCAGATTCTGGAGTGCCGTTCGGCCGTTTCGACGCCATCCTCCGGCCACCGCCTGACCACCGACCGACCATACCGACCTAGCTCTACGTCTTGTCGACCTCCTTGAAGTGGAAGCACAGAATTTGAACCACCGAAGAGCTCCAGCCACGAGTTTTCCCGGAAGCTGATAGAATCGAGCTCAGCCTGAGGTAGGTTCAATTTCTGACCCTTTTGAAGGCTGAAATGATGGAGTTTTGAGGTTGAATTTTTTGAAGATCTAAAAGAAATATATATCAAATTGTGGTAAAAAGTTGGGAATGATTTGATGAGGTTTTGACCTGGAATCGATCATGTGAACTTGGAATAGAAACTGCCGGTATTGACCTTGGACGATTCGGCAACTTTCGACGGGATTCCGACGACGACGCGACTTCAAACCCTCGGTAAGACCCTTGGACCCTTAGATAGACATGTTAAGAGGTAGGATAGTGCTTAAATGATGGATTTAGAAGAGATCGAGGATCGGTTGAGTCCGGTTTGCATGGAATCGAGAAGGACCAGTTCGATTTCGGGAAAACCGAGTCTGTGGGGGGTTGATGTTGTTTGGTTTAGAGTCTCAAATTGGTGATTAAGATATGTTAAGATGACGAGGATTATGCTATGGAGGTTTATGGTTCATGGATTGAGGATTTGGACATGGAAATTGATGGATTGATTGGATTTAATTAGGTTACGCGGTGAGTTCGGTCTTTGACCATTAGGGGTAGAACCTTTGAGGACCAAGAAGAGAATTTGTGTGGTATCAAATTCAAGGTAAGGGAATTCTAAACTTAGGATAGGAAAGTTGGACTCAATTAGGCGAGTCGAGGATTAAAGTGATCGATTTATGAGAAATTTCCAAAGGATAGCTGTTGGTATATCTTAAGTGGTTATAGGAGGGTTATGTGTGTTATTGTTTGTGTTTAAATCATTCGCCATGTGTATGTGTCACTTGATTGCCTTGCATGCCATGAGTTCTTTAAATTGTGCCTAAATTGCACATATTGTCATGTATGGAAAACGAATTGAAAATCATGGCATGAGCATGACATGGCGAGACCCTAAGGCGTATGAGACGCGGGGCGAGAGATGAATACCCTGATGCGATGTAATCGTGAGGTGGAGTTGATATTGTGTGGTGCCCTGATGCGATCTAATCGCGGGTTGAGATGGCCACGGTCCTGATGAGAATTATTCGCGTGACGGAGGTATGAGGTGATGGTATTGGCTTGGAAATTTATTGGAACCTGATGCGTTTACGCGGGTTGCCAATGATGGTCTGATGCGTTTACGCGAACCGAGCCTGATGCGATCTAATCGCAGGCTTGAGAACGAGGCAGGCAGGAAGAGGTGGTTGTGGTGAAATGGCTGGATGAGGTGTGCATAATCATCTGAGTGTGATAAGGTGTCATAGTTGCATGCCCAACATTTGTGTGTCACTATCCTTATTTGTATGTGCCTGTATGATTATGATTTTAGAATTTTGGGATAGATGACTACCTGGACGATCAACTTGACCTAGGGTTAGGAATCTTTTACTGAGATGTGTATCTCACCCCTTTGGGGATCCTTTTTTTTTTTTATAGATCCTAGGCCTTAGCTATGTGGTCTATTCGTTTTGGGGATCCCAAGTAGATAACGGCATATTTTGACGAGTTCCCGGATAGTGAGGGGAACATTTATGTGTGAAAGTGTACGGTTGTATGGGTTGACGGGGGTAGTCCGAACTGGAAGCCTCATAGGTTCGAGGTATGATTTAAGAAGATCGGAGATGAGTCGATTGGGCTGCTGAAGCCCCACGAGGTAACCTAGGGAGTTATCCCTGATTGGTGCCAGACCACCGGGGAGCAGGAGCTGCCAGAAGGGTCTGTAGTTGGGTCCAGGAATGGACCGGAGAAGACCCCGATCTTGGAGTTCACTAAGACAAGATGATTGTCATGGAGGCTATTGAGGAGGATCTTCTAGAGCCGTCACATGAGGCGAACATAGAGGATTCTATCGAGGTCCAGTTAGAGACCTTTTCGGAGTATGAGCCAACAAAGGATGCAGAAGATACTAGGGACTCCAACAGCTCACCTTAGGTGTCCTAATTTATTGGCTCGATTTTATGATGGCGCCCCTTGACCCTGGCTATTTTGGATGTCGATGATGGTCACATCTTTCCCTTTTGATGTGCTTACCCCGTCGCCCCATGCCTAGCGGATTGTAGTAGTCGGTATTTGTACGAATAGTATATTATGATGTATGGTAGTTATTATGCTATCCAGGTCCCACTTAACTTATATTTTGTACGGGGATTTATTTGAGTACTGCTTCCGCATGCTTAATGTATATATTATCTCTCGACTTGTTTGTGGATCTTGGGACCAGGAGAGATGTGTTGTTTGCTTGCAGGGATGTTCGCGAACTCGACGAGTTCGGGGCGTGACATCGATCATCGATCAACCCTTTACTAATAGACAGGCGATGCTCGATTTCCGGCTAAGTGCATTCGCGACTCTGTTTGCCTTCCTAGAGTGATACAATATATCGCAATGATAATCCTTAAGCAGCTCCATCCATCGACTGCCTCATATTCAATTCCTTCTAGGAAAAAAGATACTTCAGGCTCTGGTGGTCGGTGTAAATTTGAAACTTCTCGCCACACAAATATTGTCTTTAGATCTTCAGAGCAAAAATGATCACTGCTAACTCCAGATCGTGAGCTGGATAGTTCATTTCGTGCGGTCTCAGCTCTCGGGATGCGTAGGCAACTACCCTTCCATGTTGCATTAACATACAGCCTAGTCCCTTTGGTGAAGCATCGCTATATATCTCATAACCTCCAGGTCCAAATGGAATCGTCAACACCGGTGCGGTTATCAACCGGTATTTGAGCTCTTAGAAACTCCTTTCGCATTTATCTGTCCATTCGAGCCTCGTTTCTTTCTTTATCAATCTCGTCAATGGAATGGCTATGGATGAAAACTTCTCTATAAAATGTCTGTAATATCCTGTCAATCCCAAGAAACTTCGGACTTTCGTGATCGTAGTAGGCCTAGGCCAATTCGTTACGGCTTCGATCTTCACAGGATCCACCGTAATCCCTTCTCCGGACACAACATGGCCAAGAAATGCTACTTTGCTCAGCCAAAACTCACATTTGCTAAACTTAGTGTAGAGCGAGTGTTCTCTCAGGGTCTGTAGAACAATTCTCAGGTGCTCTTCGTATTCCTCATTACACCCGATGTATCAAATCCATGAATGCGGCTGGAGCATTGGTCAATCCAAAAGGCATCACAATGAATTTGTACTGACCATACCTTGTCCTAAAAGCGGTCTTAGGTATGTCTTCTCTCTTAATTCTTAGCTGGTGATACCCTGTCCTCAGGTCAATCTTAGAGAATACCGTAGCTCCTTGCAATTGATGAAATAAGTCATCGATTCTCGGCAGTGGATATTTATTCTTCACCGTCACTTGGTTCAACTGTCTATAATCGATGCATAAATGCAAGGACCCATCCTTTTTCCTTACAAATAGTACCGGCGCTCCCCACGGCGAAGCACTCGGTCGGATAAATTTTTTATCCAGTAATTTTTGCATCTACACCTTTAGCTCCTTCATTTTCGATAGGGACATCCTATAGGGTGCCTTCGAGATTGGCTCCATTCCAGGAGCTAAGTTAATCACGCTCTGGTGGCAACCCTAGTAACTCCTAGGGAAAAATGTCACGAAACTCACGCACTACCGGAATGCTTTCTAGTTTGGGTTCTTCGGCAGTCGTGTCCATAATGGCGACTAAGTACGCTTGACACCCTTCAGTCATCAACTTCGTCACTTTAAGAGATGAGACTAAAGGAATCGAGGTTTCTCCTCGACTTCTTACAAATTCAAAACTCGGACAGCCTTACGGATAAAATCGGATTATCCTACGACCACAATCCACTACAGCTCCCTATTTACCTGACCAGTCCATTTCTATGATCACGTCGAAATCATACATGGGCAACACAGCTAAATCAATGCTCTCCTTACTATCACCAATTACGATCTTACAGTCAGCACAGCCCAACGAAACCAGCACATTATCTTTCAAAGGGGTGGCCACATGCAGAATCACGCTCAACGGTTATGACTTCATATCAACCAAATCAGCAAATTGTGCAGACACAAATGAGTATGTTGCGCCAGGATCAAATAAAGCATATGCATCTTGGTCACACAAATAAACCATACTTGTGACCGCACCTGGCGTTTCTTTTGCTTCCCTACGGGCTACTACATAGACTCTCCCCTAAGCTGGGGGTCGATTTTGATCAATCTGGGGAGTGGCAGTTGACGGTCCAGCCTGTGGTCGCTGCCCTTGAGGTCGATTCGCTGGAGCTTGGTTTGAGCAAGTCCTCATCTGGTGGCCCATTTGACCACACTTAAAGCAGGCTCCAGTTCTTGCTAGGCATGGTCCATTACCATGCCTTCTGCCACAGAGGCGACAGCTCCAGTTCATGAGGTTCGGCGGCTTCACTATGTTCTTTCTCACGGGAGGGACAAAACGCTTGTTGCCAGCCATTGGTCTCTTGCCCATCTAGCGGGTGTCTCTAAATGAAGTAAATAGTGATCCAGATGCAGCATTCCTCTCCTTTAAATCCCTCTCGATCATTTGGCCCCGCTCATAAATTTTCTTATAGGTTCTCAGATTTAGGGCAATCATCTGACTGCGAAGCTCAGACCTCAATCCGTCCCGAAATCTCCACGCCTTCTCTTGGGGATCCTATACTGATCGAGGTGCGTAGCTCGATAACCTGGAGAACTCAGCTTCATACTGGTCCACAGTCAGCTGGTTCTGACGCAGCTATAAGAATTCCACCTATATCCTTTCCCTAGCAGTTTCCGAAAAGTACTTATCGTTGAATGTCGTAGTAAAGGCATTCCAGCTCATGGTCGTTCCTTCCGGAAAAACTCCATTCTTGGTGACAGCCCACCAGTCATTTGCAGTACCTTCTAGCTGGTATACCACCAATAGTACTTTCTCCTCGTCCATGCATCTCAAGACTCCAAAGGCCTTTTTCAGTTTTTCGATCCACCTTGGTGCTAATTCGGGATCTCTAGTCCCATCAAACTGGGTTGGCTTCAGCTTTTTGAACTGCTTGACCAGCTGGCCTATTTGCCTGGCTACGACAACTTCTTCTTGGGCATTCACTATCTCATTGCACTGGTCGTGGTCGCCATTATTTTCATTACCCCCGTTGTTACCGTTGTTGGCATTGACGACAGCTATTGCGGCTCCTACTACTTGGGCTATGGCAACATCCCTATCTTGGGTCTGCCTGTTAATGAGGTCGCCAATCTTTTCAAGCACCTTCAATACTCTGTCCATCCTTGGGTCCTCTGCTATAGGCGGCCTCGAGGTAGAGGCTCCATTCCTGGGCCTTCCAGGTCTCCTAAGCGGATTACTCATTCTTATGTACTTCTAAGCCTGGTCCACCACAATTTCATCAAAGAGTTAGTAACTCATTTATTCAACCAAGCTCAGAGCTACCAAACTATGCCTTACTAACACAGTCATACCACAACGACCTTTCACACAACTTCAGAGGCATTTCAGTAAGCAATTCATGGCTATTTCTCAATTCTGTTCACTCCAACGGTTCACCAAAACTAGCCATGCTCATTCACTTAGCAGACCAAAATCCAGAAATGACTACCAGCGCTCAACATGGAACTTTATCTTCAATAATCACCACAATCCTGTCAAGACCAAATGACAATCACATACGCTAAGCCATATTCCATGCATACTATGTCTTATCCTAATCAGTTTCCTAAGGTCTCGCTACCCGTCCTTGTCCCAATTTAATCCTTCTTATTGCTCCAACCCTTAATCAATTTTGGATCGAGCTGTCCTTACTCTGATACCAAGCAAACGGGGATGTCACGCCCCGCGCCCCAGGCACGAACACGCGACTCCCTGCAAGCACAAACTATCTCTTGAGGTCCCAAGATTCAAACATGGTTTGAGAGACATACCATATAAAAAGAAAACACGCGGAAGCGACGATATAATAACTCCTCTGTACAAATATAAAATGGGACTTGGGTAACGAGAACACGAATAATACATAAGATCCTAATGTTCATACAAGAGCATAGTTAACCAGATTCGCTCGTTAGTAAAGGTGACAGGGTGAGTACAAAAGAGGTCCATCATCGTCACCAAAAATGAACGGGCATCAGGGTCACCGTCAAAATGTCAGACAAGTAAACCAGGAGCTCCTAAGTCGAGCTGCTAGAGTCATCAGTCTCTTTGGCCTCCTCAATAGGTTCATACTCCGAGAAAGTCTCTTTGGCCTCCTCAATAGAGTCATCAGTCTCTTTTGGCGACCGCCTAACCACCGACCGGCCATACCAACCTAGATATACATCTTGCCGACCTCCTCAAAGTGGAAGCACGATATTTGGACCACCGAGGAGTTCCGGCCAAGAGTTCTCCCGAAAGCCGACAGAAACAATTATGAGAATTTTCTAAAGGATTGCTCTTGATATATCCTGAGTGGTTATAGGAGAGTTATGTGAGTTATTGTTTGTGTTAAAATCAATTGCCATGTTGAATGTCATTGATTGTCTTGCATGCTATGAGTATTCAGCTTGTGCATGAGTTGCACTTGTTGTATTGTCTACGAATTGAATTGAGAAGCATGGCATGGGCATGACATGGCGAGACCTTGAGGCGTATGAGGCGCAGGGCGGGCGGTGGATACCCTGATGCGATGCAATCGCGGGGTTGAGTTGATGTTGTGTGGTGCCCTGATGCGATCTAATCGCGGGGTCGAGATGGCCAGGTCCCGATGCGAATAATTCGTGGGACGGAGGTATAAGGTGATGATGTGGGCCTGGAGATTCATTGAAACCAGATGCATTTACGCGGGTTGCCAATGACGGTCTGATGCGTTTATATGGACAGAGCCTGATGCGATCTAATTGCGGGCTAGAGAATGAGGCAGGCAGGAAGAGGTGGTTGTGGTGAAATGGCTGGATGAGGTGTACATAGTCATTTGAACGTGACATGGTGTCATAGTTGCATGCCCATCATCTGTATGTCACTATTCTTATTTGTATGTACCTATATGATTGTGAGTTTGAAATTTTGGGATAGGTGACTGCCTGAGTGGACGATCCGCCTGACCTAGGGTTAGGACTCTTTTACTGAGATGTGTATCTCACCCCTTTTGGGGACCCCTATTTTTACAGATCCTAGGCCTTAGGCATGTGGTCTATTTGTTTTGGGGATCTCGAGGAGATGACACCATATTTTGACGAGTTTCCGGATATGCGGGGGAACATTTATGTGAGAAAGTGTACGGTTGTATGGGTCGACGAGGGTAGCTCGGACTTGAAGCCTTATAGGTTTGAGGCATGGTTTAAGAAGGTCGGAGACGAGCAGATTGGGCCACTGAAGCCCCATAAGGTACTCCAAGGAGTCATCCCTGATTGGTGCCAGACTGCCGGAGAGCAGGAGCTGCCAATGGTATCAGTAGTTGGGTTTAGGAATGGACCGAAGAAGACCCCGACCTTGGAGTTCATTGAGGACGAGGTAATTGTCGTGGAGGCTACCGAAGAGGATCTAGCGGAGCCGTCACATGAGGCGACCATGGAAGATTCCATGGAGGTCCGGTTAGAGACCTTCTCGAAGTATGAGTCGACAGAGGATGCCGAGGATACAGGGGATTCCAGCAGCTCTTCTTAGGTGTTTTAATTTATTGGCTCGATCTGGCGATGGCGACCCCCGACCATGGTTATCTTGGACGTCGATGATGGTCATATTTTCATACTTTTGATGTGCTTACCCCGTCGCCCTTGCCTAGCGGATTGTAGTAGTCGGTATTTGTATGAACAGAATGTTATGATGTATGACAATTATATGCTATTCAGGTCCCACTTAACTTATATTTTGTACGGGGATTTATTTGAGTGTCTCTTTCGCATGCTTAATGTGTATATATATATATATATATTGTCTCTCGAATTATTTGTGGATCTTGGGACTGCGAGAGATATGTTGTTTGCTTGCAGAGATGTTCGCGTGCTCAATGGGTTCGGGGCGTGATAGAAACACTCGAAAATTGTGTTAGTCTGGGCAAGAGAATTTCTAACCATTTACCTTATGATGCTACTGATATTACCTCGTTTGGGCCCTGATGTTGGGTAGTTCTTGACGGGGGCAAGAAATAGAACCACTACTCGAAAGGGTTAATCAATGGATCACCTGTAATGTTTGGGATAGAGAACTGAATGCCTCTGTCATTTCAGCACCGTACCTTTTGCGAGAAAACCCTTCACCTTGAAGAATGCAGAATAATACCACTCAACTCATTGGGGTTAAAATGTGGGACATGTATGGAAATGACTTGCTTTTCATCATTCTGTCATGCCTCCATTCTATACATTTGATGCATCATATGTAATTTATGTTCCCTATTGGTAAATCAAACATGAAGACCAGTCATGCACAAACTAAGGCTGTGAGCATTTTCAAATATGCGAATATGGCAAATTCAAGCATTACATCATGTTTCATGAAAAACTTTTGCATTTTTTAAAGAATCAGACATTGCAAAAAAGGTGAATTGCCCCAAAATATTAAGTGTATTAACCATGCTGGGAAGTCTACTCATCGGGTTGAGGATCGGCTCATTCCTATATTTGCCCCAAAGCAAGAAAATACGCACGAATGAGTCGAATGAAGATTTGAGATGTTATGGTTGCCCCTGTTCAATGGTGATGACCGTCATGGTTGGTCTCATGTACCTACAAGAGGGAAAGTGTCTCCCTTAGAAATAGTGTGAAACAGAGAAATGTACTCCTTTTTCCAAGTCGGGGTCCGGGTGCACCATTTTCAATTAGAATGCATATAGTTTTGCCAACATGCGAGATTGCCCCAATTATGGCCGGTGCTGAGAATGCGACTTTGAGAAGTGGCAAACCAATTGTTTCCATACATGATCTTGCATTGAAAAATATGCATGAGTAGGATTGCTAAAAGATGAAATAAGTAGTGTTTTGAAAAGCTCTTGATTGTCGATTTGCTTCAGTAGTAGCAGCCGAAACATGTTTCCTAACTTGGTACATGCAAGAAGGAAATAGAAGGTTATTTTTAGAAATGATGGGCCAAGGGTAAGTGATACTCCCTTTGAGATCAGGTGGCTTTGATCTTGCCTCGTCTTTCTTTGACTGACATGCAATGATCAAGGTGAAGCTATGGTGGGAAATGCCCCAATCCCTTCATTAAGTTGAATCCCAGCCATGTATGAAACTTGATGGCAGTAGACGCTTAGATGAACTTTCTTGGATTGTCTAAAGAAGAAAAATATGAACTTCGTGGACAATTCTCCATTGGGCCATGTCATCGAGGATTGCTCCAGGGATTTTCATTAGGCTGATCACTGGATGGCCTAAGGCAACACCGATTGGTGTAGGGACTAATGACGATTGTCATTAAGGTTTAATGTAAGGATCACCAAGCATCTAATTAGTTTGAAGTTCTGGCATCTTGTGGGAAAGGATTGATTGCGAAGCATGGATCGCCTCAAATGATTGATGAATTGAGATCAGCCAAGGACTTCTAGCGTGCTTCAATTGGTTGATCGCCATGTACTAAGCCATCCAAGTATTGATTGGGCTGATGCATGGTTAGAGTTAAGAATCTGTCCCCTGCCCTTGAATTAACTCCGAAACGTATAGTAGATGGGTTAGTGAGACAACCAAAATTAAACTGGATGCTAGCCATTTCTGAACATTTTTCTCGAAGAACCTTTTTGCTTTCGAAAACTTGAGGACGAGAATTCTTAAGAAGCCTAACCCTTAGTGCTTATCATGGATGATAGATTGTTCAATCATTGGTTAGCGTAATCGGATTGATTTGTGATACTTCATCAAGACCCCAAAATAATGAAAAAAATGGATTGAAAGGAAATCCTCAAGAACCCAAAAGAATGACCTGAACACCTAGAGAGAAAGAAAATATCCCTTATAGGCGATTACTAAAAAATAAATGGACCATCGCCTAATTGCTAGTTTGATGGTAGCGCTGATAAGTGACCCTAATCAAGTAACATGTGCATGGGTATCTGGGTTAAATTGCCTGCAAAAGATAATCACTGAATGATAAATGAAAATGATGTGTCAATCCATGGCTCTAGACAGGGCTAAAAAACACAACACGACATGACTTATGACCACACCAATTTGTGAAAAATCACTGGATGGTAAATAAAATGCCAAAATTTACATACCTATAGCCAACAGGAAGATTAACCACTTTCATGTTTTAAAAATGATCGGATCAATTCAGTTTAATGCATCATTAGAAGAATTTTGTCTAAAAAATTGCTTCGTCCGATTTTTGTTTAGAGAGCGAACGAGCCCATAAAAAGATGAATCAAGGTCCGAAAATTTGCAGCCCAATCGAACTTAGTCGTCATTCACGTGTTGCAATTTAAAATTAGGCTTGAATTGTCACGCGTATCCTGACGCAAGCGCACAACACCCACGGACTATCCGCTCAAGGCCCAGGATACGACCTACGCGGTACTCGTGACATGGAATACGCATGCGGAAAACGAAAAGAACATAAATCTCCTTATTAAAAATTTAAAGGGAACCTGGGATGACAAGAACATAAAAAAATACATAAACATGACATAAGCATGAGTTTATACAAATGATCCAAGATCAAGCTAAAACTTTCAAATGGGTCAGGGGAGGTCAGGAATTGACCAAAAGACAACGGCTACCTAAGCCCCCAAAAGATAACAAGTCCTCAATAGATAATCCCAAAAGACACTCCTAGGAAAGATAGAAGCCTCTAAGATGAGCTACTAGCTTGATCTTCGTCCTCACGCTCGTCCTTGGCTAGATCGTAGTCGGAATAGGTCTCAGTACGCACCTCTACCGAATCGTCCTCCATGGCGTCCTCTAGCTCATCCTCTGACGCAAAGACCTCTATCAGCTCAATATCCTCCTCAAGAGTAGGGGTCTTCTATAGCAAATTCTGTGATCCTATCACGAATATCTCCACTTCTACCTCATTGTAAATGGGATGACACCAACTGGGCACTACACTTCGGGGTACTTCCGTGGGCTTTATAGGACCCGTGATATCCTCATCGACTCTACGAAATCATGCCTCGAACCTATGTGGCTTTCGATCCTTTCCTCCCTCATCGACTCAAACAAGTATACATTTCCTAATGTATACAGTACCCTAACCATCGAGGAACTCGTCAAAATAAGCGGTCATCTCCTTGGGATCGCCAAGGCAGGTTGGAAACATACTTCAGGGCCTGGGGTCTGAAAAAGGAAAGTCCCATGACGGGTGAGATTTACATCTAAGTAAGCTAATTTCTAAATCAAAGTTAGTCCGACAGTACACCCAGACACAACTTCAAACAATGAACAAAGACATGTCAGCAAACAACATAGGCAAGCAATCGTCATAGTGCAACATAAAAAGGCATATGACAAACAATCATCATGGTATACTATTAGGACGACATATAACTTACAACTCAAGGCATGCACAAGGATATAAGATCAAGCTTAATGTACTAGCACCACGATTCCCTTTATCATCATTGCCCGCGTCAAAACGCCTTAGACCATGACAATCCACAAACCTGCGTTACACGCTTTAGGTTTTCTGTCACTCCCCGCGCTCCAGTCATGAGCGCGCAACTCCCTACAAGCACAAACTCTCTCTCGAGGTCCCAGGATGTACATGAGTCGAGAGGCGAGCCATATCGATAGCAAGCGGAAGCGATAATAAACAACTCCTCCGTACAATGATAAAAAGGGGACCTGGGTAACGAGAATACCAATAAATACATAAGTTTTCAAATATTCATACAAGAGCATGACAAACTAGACCTACCAGTCAGTAGGGGTGACAGGGTAAGTGCAAAAGAGGGCCATCATCATCTCCAAAAGAAGCGGCATCGAGGTCACCATCAAAATATCGGACCAGAAATAAGAACTCCTAAGTCGAGTTGCTGGAGTCGTCAGTATCCTCGGTATCCTCAGATGGCTCGTACTCCAAGAGTATCTCTGAGCAAACCTCCACAATATCCTCGAGTGTCTCGTCGGTTGACGATTTCACCTGGTCATCCTTGGTAGCCTCAATCTCAATGACCTTGTCGGTGTCCTCCAAAGTTGGGGTCCTCTCAGGAACATTTCTCGAGCCGGCTACTGACTCCTCGGCCTCCACTGAATCCCAAGCGGGATGACACCAGTTAGGGATTACCCCACGGGGTACCTCAGTGGGTTTCACTGGCCCATTGAAACATCCCCTACCTTTCTAAACCAGGCCCCGTACCTATGAGGCTTCCAAGTGCTGCCACCCTCATTGACCCAAAACACGATACATTTCCTCACATAAACCGTCCCCTGTCCATCTAGGAACTCGTCAAAATACACTGACATCTCTTTCGGATCACCAAATCTGATTGGCCACATGATCACGGTCTAAGATCTAAAAATGGGGTCTCACAACGGGGTGAGATTTACATCTCAGTAAGGTAGGTCCTAACCCTAGGTTAGGCTAATCGTACACTCAGGCAATTGCGATCAAGGATATAATGAACAATAGTCACATGAGGCATTCAGCAGTCATTAAATAACATGCGAATAAAATGAGTGTCAAGCATGTAATCATGGCACCATACACGTCATTAGAATTAAACACACATAGCCAAGCCAGATTACACCTTCCACCTTTCCATGCCTCCTCATTATCATGCCCGCGTTTAGAACGCCTCAGGTTCGGTCCGCGTAAATACACCTCAGACCATCTCATTGACAAACCCGCGTAAACGCATCAGGTTTTCAATTTCACTCCAGGCCTGTGTCGACACATCTCAAACTCCGTCCTGCGTATCAATGCATTAGGACTATGGCCATCTCAACCCCGCGTCTCATACGCCTTAGGGTGCTATTCAATTCAAACCCCGCGCCTCAGCGCCTCTAGGCATTCATCCACACAACCATGCGTCTCATACGCCTTAGGGTGTTACTCATTTCTCAAACATGCCACATGTTCATTTCAATTCATAACACATAACCAAGTGCGAACTAATGCACGAGCAACACACTTATGGCATGCAAGGTAATCAAATTCGACATTCAAATGCGACAATCAATTCATGGCATAATCATTGTCAAGCATTCAAGTCATCTATATCCTTTCAAGACGTATATTAGACAAGCACGTTATAATCTTCCAAGAATCAATCAAACTCGCACTCAATTCGCCCAATCGAGTCTAACCTTCCTATCCAAGGTTTAGAAACTCCTTACCTCAAGCTTAATTCAACAAAAATCTCTTCCCAAGCACTCCAAGGATTCGGTCCAAATAGCCCAAGAACAACTCAACCGCGCAACCTAAGGAAATTCATCTAATTCGTCAATTTTTCTTGCTCAATTCATCGCTTCACTAAACATACACCTCATGGACCCATCAATTAACATCCTCATACTTCTCAACGATGAATTTGAAGCTCCATTCAATCACCAATAGCCTCTCACAGATTCGGTATGCATAGAATCGAAATAGGGCATTTTCGATTCTATGCATACCCTAACTATTCAGCCCTTAAACTACCTTAAATCCTCAATTTATTGACGAATCTACTTGCTAACATGTAGCTCTAAGGGTTGGGAAGCCTTATCGAAAATTTGAAGCCAAGGCGACGCCAGAAAGTCCTTGAACGACGCTGGTTCCTTCGGTTTCTCTAACGGTCAGCTTTTGTCCTTCAAACACAAGACCCATTTGGGATCAAAACACCATCAAATTCCTTAAAAAATTTTACCACAGCTCAGTCTACAAGTCCCCTAGATGTCCACAAAATTTTGTCGAAAAATTCAAAGGTTTTGGGGTTATACGAAGCCTAAACCATGGCTTACCTCCAGCTGCGACGGTTTCTATCGACTTCCGGGAGATTGGCCGGCCGGAGGTCCTTAGGTGGTCAAATGACTTGCTTCCACTTGAAGAATGTCGGCAAGAGGACGAGGAAGAGGCTGGTGGTCAGCTCGGGTCTAGGCGGTGGTTGGAGTGGAGGTCGGGAGTGGCGAACGGCGGCGACAGAACCAGTTGGCGGTGGAGCTTCCAGGGGTGAAGAAGAAGAAGAAGAAGAAGAAGAAGATGGGCAGAATGAGGGGGTGTTCGGCCAAGGAGAGAGAGAGAGGTTTATACTTCATTGGCATGGTCAACTTGGTTGAATGGTAGATTAAATGCGTTTACATCTACATCATTGTCTAATCCTTTGACACTTGTCCATGTGTCAATCAATGTTCATCCAATGGCTCTCATTTTCTTCAATTTTCGGCAGCCTTGGGGATGTGGTTAATGACCAAAATGCCCTCATCCAATTATAAATGCAATAAGGCTTGAGGGGCAAAATGGTGATTTTACCCCCGACGTCCTGAACGTTGTTTTCCTAATTTCAATTTTCTTCAACAAGGCGATGGCCAATCCAATTGTAATGTTGAAACTCTTGATTCTCCATTTTTGAATTTCAAGGCTTGCTTCTGAATCATTTCTCTATTCAATGCGATCCAGCCTATTCCGAACTGACGGACGGCTTTTGCAGACGTTACGCGTATCGACCCTGTGATTCATATCACAATTAAGGCTCGTCAATTTATGACGACTTTGTTTGTCATGTAATTACGAGAGTCTATCACTAGTTTCGATGGTCTCGATCGTCATTGTTCGATTTAGGAAATTTTGCAAATTATATATTGGTTAAGCGACATCACCCGTGCTCCAACCATATAACGCTAGCAATGCATTCCTTAATCATTCTTAGATCGGCCTTTTGTGGCTTTAAATGTTCCCTCGACAATCCTTATGGTCAAAGCGCCATTTCCTGTTCGAGTTTCCTAGGTCCACGTACCCTGTCTCGCGTTAGTCTTTCCCTCTTGGTCAGTCAACTCAAGATTGATCAAATCCGAGCGAGATACGACTGAAATACATCGTTAGATACTTTCTCATTAATGAGTCTTGAAATGACAGTAAAATCAGAATGTCACATTTTCAATGCATACAAGGCTCGTGTCGACACATGCACAAACTTATCTCGCGTCTCGATGCCTTAGGATATCGCTCATTTCTATCCCGCATCCCAATGCATCAATGTGCCAAAAGCCTTTAGGCTCACAAGTTTCACTTCGCCCTAAAGACTTCATGATCGAGTACAGTCTTACCCATCAAGCAATGATTCTATAATATGCAAGCCAACAAGATTGACCACCCACAAGGTGACATCGAGCACAAAGCATATACATTACTTGAGTACACATAACTAGCACTTAATTTCCTCGATTGACAATGAACAATCACACGATAATCCCACGAAAATTCAACTAATTTAATCCCAATTCGTCCAGTATCGGCCTATTCTCCTAACGAATACTTAGGAACTACTTACATTTAATTTCAATCAGCAAAATCCCCCCAAATGCTCCTCCAATTATTCGGTTTTCTTGGTCGAAAACAGAGCAGCAGCACAACCTCGAGAAACTTATCCAATCGATAAATTTTTCTCTTTCAATCGCCAATTCACGGAGCATATACCCCATTAACACCTCAATTAACATTCTAGTATGTCCTAACGATGAATTTAAGGCACGACGACACCCCCAACAGTCCTTAAAGATCTAGTTTAAGCAAATCGAAACAAGGCAGAATTCGATTCTGCCCTGTACTCCTTCAATCAGTTTGTAATTCAACCTTAAATCTTGATTTACCACATAATCAACTTGCTAACATGCCATTCTATGTCTATAAGAGCCTCTTTGAGAATTTTGGAGCGAGTCGACATCAAATGTGCTGCAAACAACCCCGGTTTCCTCAAGTCCATCGGCGGATAGATTCTGTTCAACAGAAATCACCCCATTTCAACTGTAAAACTCCATCGAAACTCAGCCAAACTTGATATCTTATCTCAGCAAACTTAAGTATAATAAGTCTAGAAGGCCTCACTGAAAATTTGAGGCAAAACGGAGTCTTGAACCGGTCAAACGAAGGCTTACCCTTAGCTGAGTCCAAATCTGTCCGATTTTGGAAACAAGGATGGTCGGTCAATTCAGGACCTCCAATCAACGAACGGTTAGCGGGAGCTTGTAGGGGAAAGGTTGAGGTTGATACTGGTGGCCGGCGCGAGGTGAGGTGGCCGTTGAAGGCGGCGGTCGATGGTGGCGAAGTGGCGGTCAGAGGCTGGTCGAGCAGAGGCTGGTTCGACAATGGAGGAAAAGAGGGAAAAAGAAGAGGAAGAATGGGAAAGGTAGGGGTTCGGTTGAGGCAAGGGTTGAAGGATATTCCACAATAATTCACCTTGATAAACATGAAGAATGGTAGGTTAAAAGGGTTTAATAAATGCTAATCTCTCAAGGCTTGACACTTGTCCTCTTGTTAATAAAATCTTGACCATCCAATGGCTACTATACTCCCATATTTTCGGCAGCCTAGGAGTTTGTAATTGATTAAATTGACCTTCTTCATTTGCCAAGACAAGGCCAATCCTTGAGGGGCAAAATAGTAATTTTACTCTTGTCGTCCAAAACGTAAATTTTTCAATTTAAATTTCCTTTGATGAGGCGACGTCTAATTCGATTAGAATGTTAGAATTATTTATTTTTCAATTTTCAATTTTGAGATCCATCTCTAGGTCAGTTCTCTGTAATTGCGAGGGTCTATTATTTGTTCCGACGGTCTCGATCGTCATTGTTCGATTTAGGAAAATTTACAAATTATACATTGATTAAACGGCATCACCCGCACTCCATTCGTATAACGCTAACAATGCATTCCTTAATCGTTATTAGATCGGCCTTCAATGGTTCTAAATACTCCATCAACAATCCTTATGGTCAAAGTGCCCTTTCCTATTCGAGTTCCTTAGGTCCACGTACCTTGTCTTGCATTAGCCATTCCCTTTTGGTCAGTTTACTTGAGATTGATCAGATCCATGTGAGATAAGGCTGAAATGCATCGATAGATTTATTTTCATTAATAAGTCTCGAAATGATAGGAAAACCAGAATGTCGCAACTCTTCCCCTGTGACATTCTGATTTCCAATCGATTTCAGTCTCATTCATGAGAAACGTGTATCTAGAGATGTATTTCAGTCGTATTACGCTCGAATCTGATCAATTCGAGTAAACTGACCAAAGGGGAAAGGTTAACGCGAGACGAGGTATGTGGACTTGGGGAACTCGGATAGGAAATGAAGTTTTGACTATAAGCATTGTCGTGGGGATATTTAAAACCACAAAAAGGTCGATCCAAGAACGATTAAGGGATGACTTGTGAGTGTCATACGATTGGAGCGCGGGTGGTGCCGCTTAACCAACGTATGATTTGTAAAATTTTCCTAAATCGGACGGTGAAAATCGAAACCTTACGAGCTAGTGATAGACCCTCACAATTACATGACAACCAAAGCCACCACGAATCGACGAGCCCTAAACGTGATATGAATCACGGGGTCGATGCGTGTAACGTCTGCAAAAGTCGCTCGTCGATTCGGGATAAGCTGGAACCACGTCTGATAGAGAAAACTATCAAAAACGAGCCTTGAAAGATTTGAAATGGAAAATCAAGAATTTCAACGTTATTTGGATTGGTCGTCGCCCAATCGAAGATTTTCGGAACGAGAAAAACGACGTTCCCAACATCGAGGGTAAAATGACCATTTTGCCCCTCAAGCATAGAACCTTGCTTTTATAATTGAAGAAGGGAAAATTGAACATTACAGCCCCCTTGGCTGCCGAAAATGAGGATTAAAAATTGGCCATTGGATCTCCATGGGTAACGACAATGCCGAGTGTCAAGAGATTAGAGAGTATGGTCACGTCAACTTTTCACAACCTACCATTCAACTCTCTTTGACCAAGCTTTGAGGATAACAAGACCCTCTCTTTTCTCTCTCTCTCACCTCTGCATTTCGGCCAGACCACAAGAAAACCAAACCCAAAGCTTCTTCTACTTCTTCTTGCTTTTCTGCTGTTCGCCCGACCATAATCTGGGCTCCACTTCGTCGGCCACCACGGCCACTTTCGATCGCCATCTGCTGCCGGTCAACCACCACAACAAAGCTCTATGTCTTGCCAACATCCTCCAATAAGAATCAGAGCATTTGGAGCACCGAGAAGTCTGGAGCAAGGATTCTCCCGAGAGTCGACGGAATCTGCTTCAATCTGAGATAGGTCTAATTTTCAGTCCTGTTGGTGGAAGAAATATTTGAGTTTTGAGCTAGAATTTCGTGGAGACCTAGTAGACATGTAGATGGTTCTGTGGTAAAAAGTTGAAAACGATTTGATTAAGTTTTGACCACGAACCGGCCTTGTTAATCTTGCCCAGAAAACTGCCAGATTCTATGCTTGGAGGAACCGGCAACTTTGGATAGTTTTTCGGCGACCAACCAACCTGAAACTCACGGTGAGACTCTTGGACCCTTAGATAATCATGTTAAGAGTTAGATTGATGATTAAATGGAGGATTTAGGAGTGGTTTGAAGGCTGGATATGCTCGGTTTGCACAGAGCCAAAGTGAACCGGTTGGTTCTGTGCAAGACCGATTTTGTTGGGCTGATGATGGATGGATTATAAGTCTCAAATTGATGTTTAAAGCATGTTAAGATGTTGAGGATTACACCATGGAGGGTTAGGAGTCATGGATGGTTGAATTGGACATGAAAATTGACGGATTGGTCGGATTTTATTAGGTTGTGCGGTGGATTGGCCTTGAAAAGGTAAGGAAATTCCTAACCTTATGCTAGGAAGATTGGACTCAATTGGGTGAGTCAAAGATTTATTAAATTGAGTTATGAGAAAATCCCCAAACGTGATAGCTTGATATGTCCTTAGGCGTTAAGGAATGATTGTGTGACATTACCAATGCCTGAGTTGTTTGCCATGCTTGTAAACCCTTTGAATTGAATTACATGCCACGAAAATTATGAAACACATTTGAATGCGTGCCTGCTAGTGAGTGTGAAATTGATTTGATAATCAAGCATATAATATGATGTGGCATGAGCATGGCATGGCATGGCCTTGAGGCGTGTGAGACACGGGGCGGAAGGTTGAGACCCTGATGCGACGAGGTCGCGGGGTGAAAAATGATTAGATGGAGCCCTGATGCGACTAAGTCACGGGGTTGAGATTGTCACAGTCCTAATGCGATCTAATCGCGGAACAGAATATGAGCTCATAAACCTTTCCTAGAGATGAACCGGGACCTGATGCGTTTACGCGGGTCACCGATGACGGCCTGATACGTTTACGCGGGCCGAGCTTGATGCGATCTAATCGCGGGTTAGAGAATGAGGCAGGCAGAGTTTGATAGATGTGGTGAAGTGGTAGACTGAGTATACCAGTGCATTATCATTTGATTGTGACATGAGTTCATTTTTGAATGTCTGTTGTTTATATGTCATTGCTTCATTGAATGGTGCCCTATCTGCCTGTAAGTTGTGAGTTTGAAAAGATAGAGGATTGGAGGACTGCCTGAGTGGACGGTCGGCCTAACCTAGGGTTAGGACCCACCTTACTGAGATTTATATCTCATCTTAGTGGGGGCTTACATTTTACAGGTTCCAGGTGGAGGTAGTACGAGCTTGCCAAGGATTGGCATCTGAAGAGATAGTTGATCAATTGCATTAGATTGGATTTGTCTTATGATGATATTGGGTTGGTACTTCCGATTGAAGAATTGAGAATTGATCTTTTAGTAATTGCTTAAATGAGAAAATTTCCAAGTGTGATAGTTGTATATGTCCTAAGTCATCGGTATGTGGTTGTATTTATATAAAGGGAGGTGGCATTGCTTCTGCGCGCATTTGTTTAAAGGAGTTGTATGTTATTGGCCATTGGATCCTGGAGCGTTAATGAATGAATGGCATGGACAGGGATGTTCGCGTGCTCTTCGAGTTCAGAGCGTGACATCCCCGTTCGATTTGGTATCAGAGCAAGGTCAGCTCCATCCAATGTGATTGAGATTTGGAGTGATAAGGAGTGATGACTTGAGGATAACTAGATATTGAGGTCTATAAGACTAAGCATGGATTGTTGAGTTTCGGGGACGGTAAGCTTGAATTTGTGTACATTTGAATGGTCCTAGAGTTGACTTTAATGGATGATCTTGAGTTAGATGGTGATTAAAGTTCAAGTGGAAGCAAGCTGTGATTGGAGAGTCATGATCATGGACTTTGAGGTAGTAATTATGCTTGAGGATAATAGGAAATTGCTTATGAATGAAGGGTCAATTGAGGTGTATGATTGCGATCTTGATTTGTCGATGACCCAACTTGAGGAGTATAAATTATAAAGAGACGACTGATATTAGTGGATTCAGGCTTGAATTGTATGACATTTTGATGGTTTAGCTAGCGATTGCTATTGACAGCCTTAGGTGATATGAGTTGAGATAAATACGAGGAATATCTAAATCGAAAATCAGTTCTGATTGGATGCATGAGGAGTTGATTTGAATGTTGACTGGACTTGGGATAGAAAATGGAATATAGGCGATTGATCTGAAAGTTGTGATGATCATTGGTGGAATTAGAACTCTTGAATGGATAGGGATCGATCTGAAGATGGTTCTGATAGGACAAGAGATGAGGACGGTCATGCTGTGCCTATGTTTATGGTTTGAAACGAAAGTTGATGAGGTGCATGCATGAACTTATCGCTGTTGGACTTAATAAACGGTCGCTTGGTATGGGACGAGTTGATGGGATACCTATAAATTGTAATGAAACATGGCATGGGACATGTGGAACGGGGCTTTCTCCGTAAATGTATGGCTTGGGACAACTTGCATCGGCCAAGTCTGATGAGGGCGGGAAATGATCGCCGAGACAAAGAGGTCCAGACAAGGAGTGGCTCTTGGCAAGCTTCTAAGATGATAGAGGTAGGAATGACCCAAGTCATAACTTGAAAGGGGAAGCCTAGGTATCAAGTTGAGTCCAATTATGGACAAGGAATGTACGGCACAGATTGATTCTCATCGAGGATGATTGAAAATGGCATGACCTGTGTGATGGTGCTTGTGAGAGGCATGGTTAAAGGCTTTGTGCATGGCAGTGGATGCCTTTGGAAAAAAGAAAAAGTGATGGTTGTGATGAGCCTGTTAGGCATGTTTGATGATTAGTCTCGTGTGATTGGCTTGGCCAAGATATAACTGAGGAGTTAGATGATGTATGGGTTTGTACCCTTGGAACCGAGGCGTGTTGAGATGAGATAGTCAATTGTGACTATGCTAGAGAAGCGGATGCCTTTAGGCCTAGAATATGAGCTTCTGACCTAGTGAATCGCTGTCTTGAGTGATTGATTGACTATTGCCTAGTTGAGGCTGGCCTAGTAATGGCTGTTAGTTGAGAAATTGCCTCGTTGAGGCGAGCTTGAGGAAGGATTATAGACCAAGGATAATTTGAGATCCTTGAATATCCGGCAATTAATTGGGAATTGCTTGAGAACCATTAGAGGGCTGGTTTATGGTGAAAGATATTGAGACGAGCAGCCTGAAGTTGATAGACTTGAGTAGACGACTTGAGTCTTGGATTCCTAGAGGGAATCATAGTGGTTCTAGTGACATGAGAACTTGATAAGGCTGAAGGACCAAGATATGGTCGCTAGAGTAGCACTTGGCTTGGGTACGTGAGATACGAGAAGATTTAAGGACTAAGATGGATCATGAGAACTTAATGAGGTTGAACGACCAAGGTGGGTCGTAGAAGAACACTGGGCTCGAGTATGTAAGATATGATAAGATTCAAGAATTGATATGAGTCATGAGAATTGAGTGAATATGGGTGATCGGAGCATGAGTACTAAGATGGCTTGATCGGTTGATCGTACGAGACCCAAGAGCTGAATGGGTCGTGAAGACTTTAAATGGAAATGAGAAAAATTGTGGGTTAAGCAAGCTCGGAGAGGAGCTGCCATGATTCTCTAAGTCACTGTGGTGATAAATGCTTGTGCAGACGAGTTAAGTGATATAAGTCACAAGAAAGATGATTCGGAGTTATTTCATTCACGAGAAAGGGTGAATGTGTGGGAAGAACCATGAGAGTTCTGAAAAGCTTGTGAATTGTGAATAAAAATGAAAATGACTAAGTTTGATGGAAGAATGAAAGTTGAAATTGCCTCCTCTGGATTGAGGACCTTAATGAGAAAACCTTAAAGATTTTGGGCACATTGAAGAAAGAAAGTTACCCTGACAGTATTAGCCCTAAGAGGCTATTGAGGATTGATGAAAGGTCATTAGAGGAGGGATTTCCTCGAAGGTATGAGATCTGCCTAGACTATCTTTGTTGAGTGGTTTGATGGAAGGTATCATCCTGAGATTGCTTGAGAACAAGGGTTGTTTAAATCCTGATACTATTGTAAAGATCATAGGATGATCGACTAGTATGAGACAAAGTCCTCAAGGTCGCTTAGACATATGGTAAGGATGATCAAAAGACCGATGAATAAGGGAACTCCTGCTCATGGATTACGAGCAAAGAGATAGTCATTATGAATATGAAGCGTGCCTATAGGAAATAGTTGATTTCCTAGGCGTAAGGCACACAGTGGAAAGTGAGTAGCAAGTCTTTTCTGTGGTGAATAAGATCGAAGAAGAATCGGCATGCTAGATTGCCTAAAGTTAATGATTTTCTGGGGTCGGTTGATTGTAGTGGAACCATGAGAGATGGAATCATGAGTTGCTATTCCCTAAAGAATGGGGCATGGTTCTTAAAGGGCGATTGGACGATGAATTGGTCACTGACGAAAAGAAAAGGTAAACGAACTTGATAGCCCTGACTGGTTATGATTCCAATGAATGATTTAGTAAGCGAAAAGAGCGCTTAGAGAATACCCGCAAAGTGATTTGAGGAAATTGAATTGACCATTCGACAAGTAAACAGGTGAAGACCCAAGGACGAACAGATATTATCATTGGAGGTGACTGAGTTATGGGAGAGAGAATGTGAAAGCATGGTGGCATTTGAGTTCTGGAGTAAAAGTATCGCCGTGGGCGCAGACTCCAAGATTGCAGTCCTATGGAATGAGAAGGACAAGGTGAATTTGAAGTGAGAAAATGCCACGGAGTTGGGTAGTTTATTCCTTAGTGTAAGAGACCCTATTGTAAAAGGAAGAAAAGCTCTGAATTATCTTAGTATGATGATTGAGCGTCTGTACTGGGAAAGAATACGCAGAACTTGAATGACTCCTGGAAGTGAAATCGGAGAGGCCGTTTTGAAGACAATGTTGAATTCCAGGATGATGCCAACGTTCGGTGGAACAAACAGAATTGAATAAGGTCGCCTTAGCGAGTATGAAACGTAGAGGTTGACACTGATGCTTCTCGAAGAGAAGAGTGACAAGGATAAACGCAATGTCGTGCGGTCCTAGAGGAGACCTGTAACGACAGAGAGCCAAGGTCTGAGCTCTCAAGTGAAAAGTGTGAGGAATAGTTGGGAAGATTCGATACTTAGTAAGGAGAAGTTGATAGTAGTCGGACTAAGTGTTCAAGGAATGATTGAGTGGGTCGTTACCATCTCGAGAAACATGAACAGTTATGAGAGTGTCGTATGGGCTTTGAGGAAATATCTGTTGCATGCAAAGTGTGAAGAGCGCAAATTTAGGACTTGATGAAATAAGATTCATGCATCGGGATAAAGTATAACTCTTTTGAGGATTGGCATAAGTAATGAGTGATGGATCGACAAGAGTCGATGTGAGTTGCGGAAAGTTGAAATTTACTGAGATGGGTGAGTTTTTTCGGACGAATCGTGGGAAGACTCCCCACAAGGACTGTTCTATTAGTGAAGTGAACTAAGGACGAGACAAAACGCGAATGGGTGAATGGACGTGAAAAGAGATTTCAAGGACTCGAATTAAGCTAATGACTGCGCTGCCTATGACGAATTCCAGTTGGAAATTGGAAAGCCTATGAAGGTCATAGTGACACGATGCAAAATGGAACTTGAGAAGTAACAAGATGATTCGAAATGGGTATTGCATGTACGCCATGATGGTAAAGTTACAAGAATTGAAATGCTTCGAGCATGATTGGAATTGGTCTGTGAATGTCCTCGTGATAGGGTTGGGGAAATATTGTTTGAGTAAAAGAATGTTGCAAAGCTACACCTACTACAATAGTATAAGGTAGCAGTTTCTCGAGGAGAATTGAATAAGAGGCAATGCGGATATATAGAGTTGTTTGTGGACATGAGAGCGTTGCTTAGATAAAGGAAAGACCTCGAAAGTATGGAAACTATAAGAAGTTGAGAGCATGAACTGTATAAAGGGAATTGAAGGCGAATCATGTGGAACAAAGTGACCGCCTAAATGTTGTTATAGCGATTTACATCACTAAGGAAGGGTGAACTGTTTAACGGATGTTTACAAGTGAGAGTTGAACATTGAGAAATGGGCGATGGAGGGACAGATCTTCCCTCAGGTTGGAAGTTTGTTAATGGACTAATGTGATCGCTATTGGAAATATCTAGCTTGAGAGCCGGAAGGAGATTGAGGTGTACCATGATTATACACCGATGTTGAACGGATTATAGAAATGGATAGAACTCTTGAGGCCTATGGACGAAAGTACAATTCAAAGGAGGAATTATAGTGACCTTTGGGATGGCACAAAGATGTGCCAAGATGCACATATATATTGGTGATAGCATTGAAAGTCGAAGTTCGTCTGTCTTGCAATCGAATACTAGACGTGTCGATGAAAGTTGAAGGATCACTTTGATCCAAGGGAATTGCCGGATGGAGTCGAGAATGGATTTCTATGGAAGCAACCATGTGAATGTTCGAGGAGTTAAGAGGGCCATAACTTGATTTGACTGATGGAGAGCAGATTGATAAAACCCTGGTACCTCGGTTGGCGTGAGAAGAAGCTCGCAAGGAATAGTACGCCGGAGAGTTTGAACATTGAGAGTTTATTCTGGCAAAGGCTTGGCAATAATGGTTATGGACAATGAAAGAGATAAGATGAATGCTCGAAGATGAGCCGTCGGCAAATGATATGAATGCCAAAAGAGAATGAAGGAAAGCCAATCAGATTAAGGGCTAAAAGAGACAAGTCCTAGAGAAGAATAGTTACAAGTTGGAAAAGACAAACAAGATTGCAAAGCCATGGAAAGGATTATCCGGGAAGGTGAGGATGCGACGAAACGCCTAAACCCCCGAGGGATTGGATGGAGTAGAAGGCTGTGAATTTCGAGGACGAAATTTCTTTAAGGGAGGAAGAATTGTGACATTCTGATTTCCAGTCGATTTCAGGCTCATTCATGAGAAGTGTGTATCTGGAGATGTATTTCAGTTGTATCCTGCTCGAACATGATCAAATCGAGTAAACTGACCAAAGGGGAAATGTTAACACGAGACGAGGTACGTAGACCTGGGGAACTCGGATAGGAAATGGTGTTTTGACTATAAGCATTGTCGAGGGGATATTTAGAGCCACAAAAAGGCCGATCCAAGAATGATTAAGGGATGACTTGTGAGTGTCATACGATTGGAGCGCGGGTGATGCCGCTTAACCAACGTATGATTTGTAAAATTTTCCTAAATCGGACGGTCAAAATCGAAACCTTAGGAGCTAGTGATAGACCCTCATAATTATATGACAACCAAAGCCGCCACGAATCGACGAGCCCTAAACGTGATATGAATCACGGGGTCGATGCGCGTAACGTCTGCAAAAGCTGCCCGTCGGTCCGGGATAGGTTGGAACCACGTCTGATAGAGAAAACTATCAGAAATGAGGCTTGAAAGATTTGAAATGGAAAATCAAGAATTCCAACGTTATTTGGATTAGCCGTCGCCCTATCGAAGATTTACGGAAAGAGAAAAACGACATTCTGAACGTCGGGGGTAAAATGACTATTTTGCCCCTCAAGTATATAACCTTGCTTTTATAATTGAAGAAGGGCAAATTGGACATTATGCCCCCCTTGGCTGCCGAAAATGAGGATTAAAAATTGGCCATTGGATCTCCATGGGTAATGACAATGCCAAGTGTAAAGAGATTAGAGAGTATGGTCATGTCAACTTTTCACAACCTACCATTCAACTCTCTTTGACCAAGCTTTGAAGATAACAAGACTCTCTCTTTTCTCTCTCTCTCACCTTTGCATTTCGGCCAGACCACAAGAAAACCAAACCCAAAGCTTTTTCTACTTCTTCTTTCTTTTTTGCTGCTTGCCTGACCAGAATCTGGGCTCCACTTCGCTGGCCACCACGGCCACTTTCGGCCACGATCTGCTGCCAGCCAACCACCACAACAAAGTTCCATGTCTTGCCGACATCCTCCAACAAGAATCGGAGCATTTGGAGCACCGAGCAGTCCGAAGCAAGGATTCTCCCGAGAGTCATCTGCTCCAATCTGAGGTAGGTCCGGTTTTCAGCCCTGTTGGTAGACGAAATCTTTGAGTTTCGAGTTGAAATTTCGTGGAGACCTAGTAGACATGTAGATAGTTCTGTGGTAAAAAATTGAGATGAAATTGATTAAATTTTGACCACGAACTGGCCTTGTTAATCTTTACCAGAAAACTGCCAGATTCTGTACTTGTAGGAACCGGCGACTTTGGATGATTTTCCGGCGACCAACCGGCCTAAAACTCACGGTGAGCCTCTTGGACCCTTAGATAACCATGATAAGAGTTAGATTGATGATTAAATGGAGGATTTAGGAGTGGATTGAAGGCTGGATATGCTCGGTTTGCACAAAACCGAAGTGAACCGATTGGTTCTGTGCTAGACCGGTTCTGTTGAGTTGATAATGGATGGATTATAAGTCTCAAATTGATGTTTAAAGCATGTTAAGATGTTGAGGATTATGCCATGGAGGGTTAGGAGTCATGGATGGTTGAATTGGACATGAAAATTGACGGATTGGTCGGATTTTATTAGGTTGTGCGGTGGATTGGCCTTGAACCATGGTTGGCCGAGACCTTGAGGGTCCATGAGGAGCAACTTAGGTTGCCAAATCAAAGGTAAGGAAATTCCTAACCTTATGCTAGGAAGATTGGACTCAATTGGGTGAGTCGAAGATTTATTGGATTGAGTTATGAGATAATCCTCGAACGTGATAGCTTGATATGTCCTTAGGCGTTAAGGAATGATTGTGTGACATTACTAATGCCTGAGTTGTTTGCCATGCTTGTAATCCCTTTGAATTGAATTGCATGCCACGAAAATTATGAAACACATTTGAATGCGCGCCTGCTAGTGAGTGTGAAATTGATTTGATGATGAAACATATAATATGATGTGGCATGAGCATGGCATGGCATGGCCCTGAGGCGTGTGGGACGCAGGTCGGAAGGTTGAGACCCTGATGCGACGAGGTCGCAGGGTGAAGAATGATTAGATGGCACCCTGATTCGACGAAGTCGCGGGGTCGAGATAGCCATAGTCCTGTTGCGATCTAATCGCAGGACAGAGTATGAGCTCATAAATCTTGCTTGGAGATGAACCAGGACCCGATGCGTTTACGCGGGTCACCGATGATGGCCTGATGCGTTTACGCGGGCCGAGCCTGATGCGATCTAATCGCAGGCTAGAGAATGAGGCAGGCAGAGGTTGATGGTTGTGGTGAAGTGGCAGGCTGAGTATACCAGTGCAGTATCATCTGATTGTGAGATGAGTTCATTTTTGCATGCCTGTCGTTTATATGTCATTGCTTCATTGAATGGTGCCCTATCTACCTGTAAGTTGTGAATTTGAAAAGATAGAGGATTGGAGGATTACCTGAGTGAACGGTTGGCCTAACCTAGGGTTAGGACCCACCTTACTGAGATTTATATCTCACTCTAGTGGGGGCTTACATTTTACAGGTTTCAGGTGGAGGTAGTGCGAGCTTGCCAAGGATTGGCGTCTGAAGAGATAGTTGATCAATTGCATTAGATTGGATTTGTCTTATGATGATATTGGGTTTGTGCTTCCGATTGAAGAATTGAGAATTGATCTTTTAGTAATTGCTTAAATGAGAAAATTTCCAAGTGTGATAGCTGTATGTGTCCTAAGTCATCGGTATGTGGCTGTATTTATATAAAGGGAGGTGGCATCACTTCTGCGCGCATTTGTTTAAAGGAGTTGTATGTTATTGGCCGTTGGATCCTGGAGCGTTAATGAATGAATGACATGGACAGGGATGTTCGCGTGCTCGTTGAGTTCGGGGCGTGACATCCCCCTTACAAAAATTTCATCCTCGAAATTTACAATAAGTCCAGCTATTCAAACAAATGGGGCTATTGACGCCTCATCGTTTCTTCGCTTTCCCATGTAGCACCTTCAGTCCCATGGTGCTCCCAAATTACTTTGACCAGTGGAATCGTCTTATTTATCAAAATTTGCTCTTTTCGATCTTCAATTCTAACCGGTTTTTCCACGTACGACATCCTGTCATCAACCTCGATAGTCTCATAATTCAACGCATGTGTCGGATCTGGCTCATACTTCCTTAGCATTGACACATGAAAGACACTATGAACTTGAGATAAGTTGGGCGGTAAGGCAAGTCTGTAGGCCAAGGTTCCAATCCGTTCCAAGATTTCAAAAGAACCTACGTACCTTGGACACAATTTTCCTTTCTTTTCAAACCGAGATAGTCCTCGCATCGGTGATACTTTAAGGAAAACATGATCACCAACTTGAAACTCTAAGGGCTTGCGTCGTTTGTCATTATAACTTTTTTGCCGTCTTTAAGCAATCTCGAATTGCCCTCATAACCTCCACTGATTGTTCTACCAACAATGGGCCCGTCACGCCCCGAACCCGGCGAGCACGCAAGCATCCCACTAAGCCGTTCCTTATTGAAAGCTCCAAGAACCATCGGCCAATGTCCTATACGTTGAAGGAAACATGCATGCGGAAACGACGCCAACTCCAACTCACAAATAAAGCAACACCCGATGACTTAGGACACAAGGGCACACCTTTAATAAAGGTCAATCAAACTTCATTTATTACAAATCTAAATCCTCAAGATATCTACTATTCAATTCTAAGGTCATGAAAGAAAAGTCTTCATTTTTCCTCTAATGACTTCATCCATTGAATGCCAATCCATGGCAAACTCGATTTTCTTCATCACGGACCTGAAAAATGTTGCCCACAATGGGGTGAGATTTACATCTCAGTAAGGTGGGTTTTAACCCTAGGTTAGACTGACCGTCTACTCAGGCAGTCACATACCCCAATAATTCAAACTCATAGACATCTCAATAAATTCAAATATAGATAACCACACACAGGTGACAGGCATGAAAATATGGTATCATAACACACTTAGATGTTCATGCACGACTCATCCTGCCACCTCACCACAACCATCCCTTCCTTCCTGCCTCAATCTCATGCTTGCGATTAGATCGCATCAGGTTATTCTCATGCCCGCGATTAGATCGCATCAGACTCTTCTCATGCCGCAATTAGATCGCATCAGGCTCGGTCCGCGTAAACGCATCAGACCGTCATTGACAGCCCGCGTAAACGCATCAGGTTTCAGTGATTCTCCAAGCTAGTGCCGACACCTCATATCTTCGTCTCGCAATTAGATCGCATCAGGACTGTGGCCAACTTAACCCCACGATTAGATCGCATTAGGGCGCCACACAACCTCTACCTCACGCCTCAGCGCCTCAGGATATCCACCACATCACCCCGCATTTCATACGCCTCAGGGCCTCGCCATGTCATGTTCATGTCATGATTCTCAATTCATTTCACATACCAAACAACAGGTGCAACTCAAGCACAATCCGAATACTCATGGCATGCAAGGCAATCGAGTGACATTCAGATATGGCGGATAATTCAAGCACAAGCATTAGCACGCCTTCAAATCCTCCAAATCATTCTAGGACACATACAACAACTAACCACCTTGGAATTGCTCGAGGACTAATTGAATTCTTTCCCGACTCACCCAATTGAGTCCAATCTTCCTAGCATAAGGTTAGAAATTCCCTTACCTTGAATTTGATAACACCAAAATTCTCTTCTTGGATCCTCACAATCTCGGTTCCAAGGGTCCAAGACAAACCTCACCGCGCAACCTAGGAATTTCAATCAATTAGTCAATTTCTATGTCTAATTCCTCAATCCATGAACCATAAACCTCCATAGCATAATGCTCATCACTCAACATGCCTTAATTACCAATTTGAGGCTTAACAACCAATGCCAACAGCCCCCCTCAGATTTGGTTTTGCACAGAACCGAACCAGTCCTTTTCGGTTATGTGCAAACCATGCACAATCGGGCCTTAATCAACTCCAATTCCATCATTTAATCATCATCCTACCTCTTAACATGTCTATCTAGGGTCTAAGGGTTTCACCGTGAGTTTGAAGTTTCTTCATTGCCGGAAACCCTTCGGAAGTTGCTGGATCCTCCAAGGCCAGCAACCGCCAGATTCTGTCCTACATTCACAAGACCCACTTGGGGTCAAAACTTCATCAAATTGAACTCAACTTTTTACCACAAATAGATGTACATGTCTTCTAGTCCTCCACAAAATTTGACCTCAAGATTTCAACATTTCGGCATCCTAAAGGGTCAAAAATGTTACCTACCTCAGGTTGGGTCAGATTTTGTCAACTTTCGGGAAAAAGCTTGGTCGGAGCTCCTCAGGGGTCCAATTGTCGTGATTCCACTTCGAGGAGGTCGGCATGACATAGAGCTAGGTTGGTGTGGTCAGCCGGTGGTCAGACGGTGGCCAGAGGATGGCATCGTGGGCGGTGAACAGGGACCTAGAAACTAGTCGGCAACGCAGAGAAGAAGAGGGAAGAAGAAGTGGCTGTCGTGAGTCATGGGGGTGGTAATGGCTCGTCAATTGGAGAGGAGAGAGAGTGAAAAAACTTATAACCAAGGCTCAAGTCAATGGGTTGAATGGTAGGTATGGATTAGTGGACTTGACCACTCTTTAACCCATCTCTTGACACTTGTCCTACATGTCAATCATGCTTGATCCAATGGTCAATATTTCTTCAGATTTTTGGTGGCCTTGGGGAAGGGATAAAGACCAAAATGCCCTTCCTTATTTGCATGGGCAAGGCTTAAGCTTGAGGGGCAAAAGGGTAATTTTATCCCCGACGTTCGGAACGTTATTTTTCTCACCCCAATAATCTTCGATAGGGCGACGACCAATCCGAATATAACGTTGGAATTCTTGATTCTCCATTTTCAATTTTCAAGACTCGTTTCTGATTAATAAGTCTGAAAATGATTGGGAAATCAGAATGTCACAACTCTTCCCCCTTACAGAAATTTCGTCCTTGAAACTTACAACCTTCTGACCATCCAGTCCTCTCGGGTATTAGCGTCTCATCACATCCTCGTTCTTCCGAATAATTCCTTTTTATGACTTGATGATCTTACTTGTCCTTTCCAACCTAAAGCCATCTTTCTCTCGGACTTGTCTCCTTCAGTCCTCAATCTGATTTGCTTCTCTCCTTTCTCCTCCGATACTCCTAACATCTATTAGTAGTTCATCTTCGAGCGTTCACATTATCTCTTTCATTTGTCCATCACCATTAATACTAGCCCTCGTCAGAATGCATTCTTTAATGTCCATACCATTCGGCGTATCATTCCTTTCAAGCTTCCTTTCACACCAACAGAGATTGGTCCTCAAGTTCAAAGCGATCATCTGGCTGCGGAGCTCGGGCCTCAGACCGTCCCTAAACCTCCTTGCCTTCTCCAAAGGGTCCTCCACAGATCGAGGTGCATACCTCGAAAGCCTCGTGAACTCAACCTCGTACTGGTCTATTGTCAGCTGGTTTTAGCGTAGCTACAGTAACTCCACCTGCTTCCTTTCTCTGGCCGTTTCTAAGAAATACTTATCATTAAAGGCCATCTTAAAAGCATTCCAGTTCAGGGCCACTCCTTCAGGGAAGACTCCATCTTTGGTGGCAGCCCACCAATCATTGGCTGTGCCCTCCAGTTGGTACACAGCCAGTAATACTTTCTCCTCATCTATGCATCTTAGCACCCCAAAAGCCTTCTCCAACTTCTCTATCCATCTGGGCGCTAGCTCGGGATCTCCAATCCCGTCAAACTGTGTCGGCTTCAGTTTCATGAACTGCTCCACCAGTTGGCCTATCTGTTTGGCCACAACAATTTCTTCTTTAGGGTTTACCGTTTCATTACTCTGGTTTAGCTCGCCCTGACTTCCACTTCCACTAGTGTTGCCAACGTTGGTATTCACGGCAGATAGGGCAGCTCCTATTGCCTAGGCTATGACAGCGTCCCGGTCATGGGGCTACCTATCTATCATGTCTCTGAGCCCCTCCATTGCCTCAGGAGACCATCCACTCTTCGATCCTCCGCTACAGGCAGCCTCGAGCTAGAGGCTCCACCTCTCGACCTACCATATCTTCTGGATGGGTTACTTATCTTCATCTCTTTCTATTGAACCTGATCTACTACAAGTTCAGCAATGAGTTAGTAACTTACTCATTCATCCAATCTAGAGTTACTAACTACTCCTTAACAGAAACAGTTATACAACAACAGTACTCCATACATCAATTTCAAAAACATTTCAACCAATGGCCCATGGTCATTCCTCCTTTCCATCCACTCTAGTGATTCACTAAAACCAATCACTTTCATTCATCAAGCATGCCAAGGTCCAGAAATGACCTTCAATCCTAAGCAGAGAACTTAATTCCTTATGCCTTGCTACAATCTTACCAAGGTCAAACACCATCCATAGGTGTCAAGTCACATGCTAGGCATCCCATATCTTGCCCTGACCAGTCTCCTAAGATCTGCCTATCCGTCCTTGTCCCAACTTAATCCTTCTTATTACTCTAATCCTCAAACCATTTTGTATCGAGCTGGCCTCGCTCTAATACCAAAACAGGTGGGATGTCACGCCTCAACCTCGTCGAGACACGCGAACATCCCTGCAAGCAAACTAACAACAATCTCTCGGTGATCTCAAGATCCATCACAACTTCTCGAGAGACATAATAAATACATCACGCATGCGGAAACGTTACTAACATATATCCCCGTACAATATATAAAGATTAAGTGGGACCAGGATAGCATCTAATCTTTCTCATACATCATAACGTACTGTTCATACAGATGCCAAATACTAAGTTCGCTAAACAAAACGGCGATAGGGTAAACATATCAAAAAGGGATCATCTACAATATCCATCGGGAGTAGGGTCAGGTCGCCAGTCAAAGATCGATCCGCCAACTGGAGTATCCTAGGATGAGCTGCTGAAGTCATCCGTATCCTCTGCGTTCTCGGTCAGCTCATACTCAGAAAATGTCTCGGACGGGACCTTGATGGAATCGTCCATGGTAACCTCCTGCAACGGCTCAGCAAGGTCCCCCTCGGACGCCTCTAGGACTATGACCTCCTCCTGCTCCTGCTCCTCGGTGAACTCCAAGGTCGGTGTCCACTATAGTCCGTTCCTAGACCCTCTACTGACCCCTCAGGCAACTCCTGCTCCTCTACAGTCTGGCACCAATCGGGTATGACACCTTGTGGTACCTCGTGGGGCTTCAGCGACCCTATCTGTGAATTCCCTTCCTTTCTGAACCACGCCTCGAATTTATGAGGCTTCCACTCAAGCTTACCTCGTCAACCCATACAACAGTACATTTCCTAGCGTAAATGTTCCCCTGCCTATCCGGGAACTCATCAAAATACATCGTCATCTCTTTTGGTTCCCCAAAGCGAATGGGCCACAGAGCTACGGCCTAGAATCTGTAAAGTAAAGGGTTCCCCAAAAGGGGTGAGATATATATCTCGATTAGAAAAACCTAACCCCAGGTCAGGTTGACAGTCCACTCAGGTAGCCGTACCCCTCAATAATTTCAAACTCAAAACAGACAGGCATATAAGGCACGAATCAATAAACAACAACATATAGAAGGCAAACATGCAAATATAACTACATGCCACACTCGGATGCACATGCACTCTCAGTCTATCCCTTCACCATATCCATCAATCTCCGCCTGCCTCATTCTCTAGCCTGCGAACAAGTCGCCTTAGGCTCGGTCCGCGTAAACGCATTAGACCGTCATCGGTGACCCGCGTAAACGCATCAGGCCCTGATGAATCTCCAGAAAAAGCTCATTAACTCATACTTCGTCCCACGATAAGTTCGCATCAGGATCGTGGCTATCTCAACCCCACGATCTCGTCGCATCAGGGCGCCACAAAACAATAACTTCACCTCGCGATCCTATCGCATCAGGGTATCAACTCCTGCCCCGCGTCTCACACACCTCAGGGCCTCGCCATGCTATACTCATGCCACAATCAAGACTTATGCTTTGACTTTCAATTCAATTGCACACTCATTGGCAAGTGCCAACTCAAATGCATTTCATAAATTCCATAGCATGCATGCAAATCAGATGACATATAGACATGGCAACCACTCAAGCACAAACAACGTCACACATATGCATCTTATAATTCCTTAGGGCGTATAAAAAAGACATCCCTTGTTAGGATTTCTCATACATCGATCCAATTAATTCTCGACACACCCAACAGAGTCCAATCCCCCTAACCTCAGTTTAGGAAATCTCTTACCTTAGCTTGACAACATAATTTCTTCTTCTTGGATCACCTAGGTTTCTGCCAACCAAGGTCCACACCCGGACTTGTTGCGTAACCTAGGATTTCAACCAATTCGTCAAATTTCCGTACACAATTCCTCAATCCATCAATCCCAATCATCCATAACATAACCCTCAACATCTCATCACATCATAATCATCAATTTGCAGCTCAATTTATCCACAATCAACCCTCAACAGAATCGATTTGGGCCCAGCACTAAGTCGGTCCTACTCGGCTCTGTGCATGCCAAGTCCAACCGGTCCTAATCTACTCCAAATCCATCAATTATACACTACCCTACCTTTTAGAATGTCTACCTAAGGGTTTGGGAGGCTCACCAGTCGTTTCGAGTCAATTGGTCATCGAAAATTCGTCCAAGGCCGCCGGATCACCCACGATCAGAATACCGGCATTTTCTAGGCAAAATGTACAAGGCCGGTTCGTGGTAAAAAACTAATCAAATTAAACCCCACTTTTTACAACAGAATTATACATGTCTTAGTTAGATCTCCACAAAATTTGAGCTCCCAAGATTTCGACCAGCAAAAGGGTTGAGAACTAGACCTACCTCAGGTTAGTTCCGATTCTGTCGGCTCTCGGGAGATTGCTTGCCCAGGACTCCTCGGTGCTCCAAATGACTTGATTCTTATTGGAGGAGTTTGGCAAGACGTCGAGCTTCGTCGGTGCAGTTAGCCAGTAGTCAAACGGTGGTCGGAAAGGGTGGTCGTTGGCGGCGAACGGCGAGTCCAGTGGTGGTCGGGCGGCGAGTAGAAATTGAAGAAGGAAGAAGACGGTTGGCTCGATGATGGAGGGGGAGTTTCGGCTGAATGGGAGGGTGAGGAGAGAGAGAAGAGAGGGAGAGAGTTTGATTATATCCTAAGCTTGGTCAATGGAGTTGAATGTTAGGTGTGGAAAAGAGGTTGACATGACTACAACCCTTGATCTTGTGACACTTGGCATCTTGCTTTTCCAATGAAATCCAATGGCTCCCCTTTAGTCCTTGAGTTCGGCAGCCATGGGGTATTGAAAGACCAATTTGCCCTTCTTCAATTGTAAAGGCAAAATTTTAAGCTTGAGGGGCAAAACGGTCATTTTACCACCGACGTTCAGAACGTCGTTTTTCTCGCTTCGAAATTCATCAATAGAGCGACGACCAATCTAAATAATATTAGAATTCTTGATTTTCCATTTCAAACTTTTTAGGACTCGTTTTTGATAGCTTTTTCTATCAGACGTGATTCCAGCCTATTCCGAACTAACGGGCGGCTTTTGCAGACATTACGCGTATCGACCCCGTGATTCATATCCCGTGTAGGGCTCGTCAATTCATGGCGGCTTTGGTTGCCATGTAATTGCGAGGGTTTATTCCTAGTCCCTATGGTCTTGATCGTCACTATCCGATTTAGGATAATTTTGCAAATCATACGTTGGTTAAGCGGCATCACCCGCGCTCCAATTCGTACAACACTCGCATGGTAATCCCTAATCGTTCTTAGATCGACCTTTTGGTGGTTCTAAATATTCCCTCGACAATTCTTATGGTGAAAGCGTCATTTCCTATCCGAGTCGCTTAGGTCCACGTATTTCGTCTCGTGTTAGCCTTTTCCCTTTGGTCAGCATACTTAAATTGATCAGGTTTGACCGAAATACAACTGAAATACATCGCTTGATATATATAAACTTCCAATTACAAAGTCTGAAGTTGATTGGACATTAGAATGTCATAATTCTCATGATACATATCAGTTATCGGATCTTCCATACCACGTATACTCGAGCCCAATGCTCTTCTACGACCACACCTTGGTCGTTCAACCTCATTAAGTTCTCATGTTACTTGAACCACTATGATTCCCTCCAGGAATCAGAAACTTAAGTCATCTACTCAAGTTCGGTAGTCTCAGGCTACTCATCTCATCATAAATCGCTATCAATCATCAATGGTTCCCAAACAACTCTCTAATGGCACATAGGAGATTCTCAACTAATTGCCAAATATTCAAGGATCTCATATCATCCTTAATCCGCAATCATTCATCAAGCCAGTCTTAACGAGGCAATTTCTCTACTAACAGCCATTACTAGGCTAACCTCAACTAGGCAACTATCAAACAAGCACTCAAGGCAGCAATTCATCGAGTTAATAACTCATACTTTAAGTCTAGAGGCATCCGCCACTCTAGCATAATCACAATAGGCTATCTCATTCTCGGCATGCCTCAGTTCAACGGGTATAGACCCCACTGGTTGTCTAATCTCTCAGTTAGACCTTAGCCAAACTAATCGCATGCTGCCAGTCATAGAACACGCCTAACAGGCCCATCAAACATCACTTTTTTTTTAAGGGAATCCACTATCAAACACGAAGCTTTTAACCATGTCACTCATAGGCGCCTTTACACATGTCATGCCACTTTCGATCATTCTTGATGAGGATCAATCTCGTGCCATACATCTCTTATCCACAATTGGACTCAACCTGATATCTAGACTTCCCCTTTCAAGTTATGACTTGGGCCATTCCTACCTCTTGCCATCTTAGAAGCCTGCTAGGAGCCGCTCCTTGTCCGGACCTCTCTGTCCCGGCGATCACTCCCCGCCTTCATTAGATCTGGCCGTTGCAGGTTGTTCCAAGTCATACATTTACGGAGAAAGCCCCGTTCCACATGTCCCATACCATGTTTCATTACATTTATAGGTATCCCATCAACTTGTCCCACACCAAGCGACAGTGTATTAAGTCCAACAGCGATAAATTCATGCATGCTCCCTTATCAACTTGCATTTCATAACCACAGACACGCGCACAACATCTCACCACTTGTCATGTCAAAATCGCCTTCAGATCAATTCCTATCCATTTAAGAGTTCTAATTCCACCAATGACTGTCACATCTCACAGATCAATTGCCTGTATTCAACCATGTACCTCAAGTGGAATCGCTAACTAAATCAAATCCCCAAGCATTCGATTACAACTGGCCTTTAACTCAATATACCTTGTATACATCTCACCTCATTTCATCCAAGGCTAACAATAACAATTGATAGCTAAACCATCATGATATCACACAATTCAAACCTGAATCACCAATACTAGCTGTCCCTTTATAACTCATATTCCTCAAGTTGGGGCATTGACAAACCAAGATCACAATTATATACTTCAATTGACCCTTCATTCATAATTTATTCTCTAGCAACCTCAAATTCAGGCTCATGACTCCTCAATTCCTATTCACTTCATTGTGAGCCTTATTCCTATATCACTCAAGATCATCTCTTAATTCGGCACTAGGACGATTAGAATACCTCACAAGTTCAAGCCTATAGTTCTCAAGATTCAGCAGTCCATGCTTATCCCTTAAGGTCTCACTACATCATTGCCCAAGTCATCGCTCCTTATCACTCCAAGTCTCAATCACATTGGATCGAGCTGCCCTTGCTCTGATACCAAATCGAACGAGGATGTCACGTCCCGAACCCGGCGAGCATCCCACCAAGTCATTCCTTATTGAAAGCTCTAGGATCCATCGGCCAATGTCCTATACGTTGAAGGAAACATGCATGCGGAAGCGACGCCAACTCCAATTCACAAATAAAACAACACCCGATGACTTAGGACACAAGGGCACACCTTTAATAAAGGTCAATCATACTTCATTTATTACAAATCTAAATCCTCAAGATATCTACTATTCAATTCTAAGGTCACGAAAGAGAAGTCTTCATTTTTGCTATAATGACTTCATCCATTGAAAAAATATTACCCAAAACGGGGTGAGATTTACATCTCAGTAAGGTGGGTCCTAACCCTAGGTTTGACCGACCGTCCACTCAAGCAGTCACATACCCCAATAATTCAAACTCATGGACATCTTAGTAAATTCAAATATCGATAACCACATGCAGGTGACATGCATGCAAATATGGTATCATAACACACCCAAATGTTCATGCACGACTCATCCTACCACCTCACCACAACCATCCCTTCCTTCCTGCCTCAATCTCATGACCGCAATTAGATCGCATCAGGCTATTCTCATGCCTCGCGATTAGATCGCATCAGGCTCGATCCGCGTAAACACATCAGACCGTCATTGACAACCCGCGTAAACGCATCAGGTTTCAATGATTCTCCAGGCTAGTGCCGGCACCTTATATCTCTGTCTCGTGATTAGATTGTGACAGGACCGTGGCCAACTCAACCCCACGATTAGATCGCATCAGGGCGCCACACAACCTCTACCCCGCGCCTTAACGGCTCAAGGTATCCACCACATCACCCCGCGTCTCATATGTTTCAAGGTCTCGCCATGTCATGCTCATGTCATGATTCTCAATTCATTTCACATACAAAACAATAGGTGCAACTCAAGCACAATCCGAACACTCATGGCATGCAAGGCAATCGAGTGACATTTAGACATGGCAGATAATTCAAGCACAAGCATTAGCACGCCTTCAAATCCTCCAAATCATTCTAGGATACATACAACAACCAACCACCTTGGAATTGCTTGAGGACTAATTGAATTATTTCTCGACTTACCCAATTGAGTCCAATCTTCCTAGCATAATTCCCTTACCTTGAATTTGATAACACCAAAATTCTCTTCTTGGATCCTCACAATCTCGGTTCCAAGGGTCCAAGACAAACCTCACCGCGCAACCTAAGAATTTCAATCAATTAGTCAATTTCTATGTCAAATTCCTCAATCCATGAACCATAAACCTCTATAGCATAATCCTCATCATCTTAACATGCCTTAATTACTAATTTGAGGCTAAAAAACCAACGCCAATAGCCCCCCTCAGATTCGGCTTTGCACAGAACCGAACCGGTCCTTATCGATTTTGTGCAAACCGAGCACAATCGGGCCTTAATCAACTCCAAGTCCATCATTTAATCATCATCCTACCTCTTGACATGTCTATCTAGGGGCCTAAGGGTCTCACCATGAGTTTGAAATCGCGTCGTCGCCGGAAACTCGTCGGAAGTTGCCGGATCCTCCAAGGTCAGTAACCGGCAAATTCTGTCCTACATTCACAAGACCTATTTGTAGTCAAAACTTCATCAAATTGAACCCAACCTTTTACCACAGATAGATGTACATGTATTCTCGTCCTCCATAAAATTTGACCTCAAGATTCCAATATTTCGGCGTCCTAAAGGGTCAAAAACGTTACCTACCTCAAGTGGGTCAAATTCCGTCGGCTTTCGGGAAAAAGCTTGGCCGAAGCTCCTCGGGGGTCCAATCGCTGTGATTCCACTTCGAGGAGGTCGGCAAGACATAGAGCTAGGTTGGTGTAGTCGGTCGGTGGTCAGGCGGTGGCCGGAGGATGGAATTGTGGGCGGCGAACAGGGACCTAGAAACTGGTCGGCAACGCAGAGAAGAAGAGAGAAGAAGAAGTGGCTGTCGTGAGTCATGGGGGAGGTAATGGCCGGTCAATTGGAGAGGAGAGAGAGTGAAAAAGCTTATATCCAAGGCTCAAGTCAATGAGTTGAATGGTAGGTAAGGATTAGTACTTGACCACTCTTTAACCCGTCTCTTGACACTTGTCCTACATGTCAAACATGCTTGATCCAATGGCCAATCTTTCTTCAGATTTTTGGTGTCCTTGGGGAAGGGATAAAGATCAAAATGCCCTTTCTTATTTGCATGGGCAAGGCTTAAGCTTGAGAGACAAAAGGGTAATTTTACCCCCGACGTTTGGAATGTCGTTTTTCTCGCCCCAGTAATCTTCGATAGGGCGACGGCCAATCCGAATATAACGTTGGGATTCTTGATTCTCCATTTTCAATTTTCAAGACTCGTTTATGATTAATGAGTTTGAAAATGACTGAGAAATCAAAATGTCACAGGGCCCGTAATTCTTCTCTCTCCAATTTCATCCCATCAAATCGGGGTTTTATAGGTTCTTCCGTATAGCGCTTCAAAAGGTGCTATTTGAATGCTCTGCTGAAAGCTGTTATTATATGCAAATTCCACCAAGTGCAACTAGTCCTCCCATCCATCTTTGAAGTCTATGACGCACGCTTGTAGCATATCCTCAAGCGTCTCGATCGTTTTCTTCGATTGCCCATCAGTTTGTGGATGATACCCCGTACTAAACTGTAATTTAGTTCCCATGGCATCTTGAAAACGTTTCCAGAAGTTCGCTGTGAACTTAGGATCTCTGTCCGACGTAATCGTTATGAGTACCCATGTAGTCGTACTATGTGACGCTTATACAGCTCGGCATACTTGTCTATTGCGAAATCCTTTCGCACATAGATGAAATGCGCAGATTTGGTTAATCTATCCACGACTACCCAAATCGAGTCATTTCCTCTATGTGCGAAAGGATTTCGCAATAGACAATCCCATCACGAAATCCATAGCACGTGTTCCCATTTCCACTCAGGAATCTCTAAGGGTTGTAGCAATCCACCAGGCTTACAATGTTGTGCCTTTAATTGCTGACACGTCAGACACTTTGCCACATATTTAGCCACATCCACTTTCATACCATTCCACCAATAATGTTGATGTAAGTTCTGGTACATTTTCATGCTGTCTAGGTGGATACTATAATTGCTTCTGTGGGCTTCAGATAAAATTCTCTCCTAAGCTCTTCGTCGTTGGACACGCATAGACGCCCTTGGAATCTCCAAACTTCGTCCTTTGACACTTGGAACTCTGGTTTTCTTTTCGCTATATCCATCTCAAGAATTTTCTGAATTCCTGGATCCATAGGTTGTAAGGCCTTTATCTTTTCTTAGATTTCACGTTTTATTCTCAAGGTTGCAACTAAACTCGACAGTTGGCAAACTTTCAACTTGAATTTAGAATTTTTTAATCCTTTGAGTAAAGACCACCCTTCAACCAAGACATGCCATGCTTGATTTTCGACTAAGGCATCCGCGACTCTATTCGCTTTCCGAGGATGATATAGAATGTCGCAGTCATAATCCTTAAGCAACTCCATCCATCGACGTTGCCTCATATTTAATTCCTTTTGGAAGAAGAAGTACTTAAAGCTCTGGTGATCTGTATAAATATGAAATCTTTCACCACACAAGTAATGCCTCTAGATCTTTAGGGCAAAGATAATTGCGGCTAATTTCAAGTCATGAATCGGATAATTCATCTCATGAGGTCTTAGTTGTTGGGAAGCATAGGCGACCAATTTTCCATGTTGCATTAACATGCAGCCTAGTCCCTTTAGCGAAGCATTGCTATATATCTCATAGCCTCTAGGTCTTGAAGGGATCATTATTACCGATGCGGTTGTCAATCGATGCTTAAGCTCTTGGAAGCTCCTTTCATATTTATCCGCCCACTCAAACTTCGTTTCCTTCTTAGTTAACCTCGTCAACAAAATCGCTATATATGAAAACTTTTCCACAAAGCATCATTAATAACCTGCCAGTCCTAGAAAACTCCGGACTTCCGTAATCGTAGTTGCCCTAGGTCAATTCAAGACGGCTTCAATCTTCGCAGAGTCTGCAGCAATTCCTTCTTCAGATACCACGTGACCAAGAAACGCTACTTTATTCAACCAGACCTCGCATTTGCTAAACTTAACGTAAAACGAGTGTTCCCTCAAAGTCTGCAAGACAATTCTCAAATTTTCTTTGTGTTCTTCGTTACTCGTTGAGTAAATTAGAATTTCATCGATGAAGACTATCACAAACCTATCCAAGAATTCCTTAAACACTCGATGCATTAAATCCATAAATGTCGTTGGAGCATTAGTCAACCCAAAAGGCATAACAGTGAACTCATAATGGCCATACCTTGTTCTAAATGCTGTCTTTGGTATGTCCTCTTTCTTAATTCTCAACCGGTGATAACCAGTTCTTAGATCTATTTTAGAGAGCACAGAAGCTCTTTGCAACTGATTGAACAAATCGTCAATCCTTGGCAACGGATATTTGTTCTTTATAGTTACTTGATTCAACTGTCTATAATGCACAAGCGTAATGATCCATCCTTTTTCCTTACTAACAACATTGGCGCTCCCCACGGTGAAGCATTCGGTCGAATGAATCCCTTATCCAACAACTCTTGCATTTGCACCTTTAACTTTTTCAACTCTGACAAGGACATTCGATAAGGTGCCTTCGAAATCGGCTCTGTTCCAAGGGCTAACTCGATCACAAATTCAATTTTCCTCTCTGGTGGCAATCTCGACAATTCTTGAGGAAAGACATTAGGAAATTCACACACCATAGGGATACTTTCTAACTTAGGTTCCATGGCAGTTGAATCCATTACCGCGACTAAGTAAGCTTGGCATCCTTCTGTTATCAGCTTTGTCGCTTCAAGCGATGAGACTAAAGGAATCGAGGTTCCTCCTCGACTTCCCATAAATTCGAATTTAGGACGACCATCTGAATAAAAACGGATTACCCTGCTACCACAATCAACTACTGCCCTTTGCTTACCCAGCCAATCCATTTGAGTAATCACATCAAAGTCGTACATAGGCAACACGGCCAAATCTATACTCTCTTTGCTACCACCAATAACCATTTTACAGTCCGCACAGCCTAGAGAGACCAATACATTATCCTTTAACGGGGTGGTAACATGCGATATCACATTCAACGGTTTTAACTTCACATCAACCAAATCAACAAACTGAGCAGACACGAAAGAATGCGAAGCACCAGGATCAAATAATGAATAAGCGGCTTGGTCACATAAATAAATAATACCTATGACAACGCCAGGTGCTTCTTCCGCCTCCCTACGTGGCACATCATAAACTCTCCCTTGAGCTGGCGGTCGGTTCCGATCATTTGGTGGAATTGTAGTCGACGATCTTGCCTGCGGTCGCTGCCCTTGAGGCTTGGGTCCTGGAGCTTGATTATGACAACTTCTCATCTGATGGCCTAACTAACCATAGTTAAAGCATTCTCCTATCCTAAATGGGTAGGGTCCATTACCATGCATCCTACCACAAAGTCGGCGACTTTAGTTTACTTGGTGCGGTGGTTTCCCCATGTTCTTCCTCATTGGAGGGACGAAACGTCTGTTACTAGACATAGGTCTCTTACCCGTCTGGTGATTTTCTCGAAACGAACTAAACAGTGATCTAGATGCGGTTGTTCTTTCTTTTATATCCCTTTCTATCATTTGACCCCACTCATAAATTTCCTTATAGGTTCTCAAGTTTAAAGCCACCATCTGGCTACGAAGTTCGGGTCTCAGTCTATCTCGAAATCTCTGTGCCTTTTCCAGTGGATCCTCTACTGATCTTAGTGTGTACCTTGATAGCCCAGCAAATTCAGCTTCATATTGATCTACTGTCAGGTGATTCTGGCGCAATTGTTGAAATTCCACTTGCTTCCTTTTGCGCGCAGTTTCAGAGAAGTACTTGTTTTTAAATGCAGTGGTAAAAGCATTCCAAGTCAAGGCAGTTCCTTTCGAGAAAACTCCATTCTTGGTAGCACTCCACCAATCGTTAACGGTACCTTCCAGTTGGTACACTACCAACAATACCTTCTCTTTGTCGGTGCATCTTAAAACTCTAAAAGTTTTCTCAAGCTTCTCTATCCATCTTGGTGCTAGTTCAGGATCTCTAGTTCCGTCGAATTGGGTTGGTTTCAACTTTATAAATTGCTCGACCAGTTAGCCCATTTGCCTAGCCGCATTCGCTTCTTCTTTGGCATTACCAGCTTCATTGCCTTGGTCATTGTCTCCATTATTCCCGTTACCTCCATGTTGTCATTATTTGCATTAGCAGCAGCTATGGCAGCTCCCATAGCTTGAGCGATGGCGGCATCCCTATTTTGGGTTTGTCTATCCATACGACCGCCAATCCTCTCCAGTGCTCTCAGCACTCCATCCACTCTTGGATCTTCCTTCACGGGTGGCCTTGAGCTAGAAGCTCTACTTCTAGGTCTTTCCAAGTCTTTTGGGTTGGTTGCTCATTCGGATTGCACTTACTACGCCTGGACCACTATAATTCCACCATGGAATTAGAGACTTAGATTACCTACTCAAATCCAGGGGTTCTAAATTACACCCTAAAACAACAATCATAACAAGGCAACCATTCACTTAGTCATATCCACGAGTACGTCAATCAGAGGTTAACCACCACAACTCAATTCTTGTCACTTCTACAATTTAGTATTACCATGAATAATCATTCACTCAGCAAGTCGAAGTTCATGGGTAACACCTAGTGCTAAGTTCGAAGCTTGATCTTCTTAAAAATACCACAACATACCAATATAATACGCCAACCACAAGCGCCAATTCATATGACATGCATTTCGAGCCTAACTCTAACGAATCTCCTAAAGTCTCACTACCTAGTCAATCCCAATTCATTCCTCCTTATTACTCTAATCCTCAATCAACTTGGATCGAGTTGACCTTACTCTGATACAAACAAGCGGGGATGTCACGCCTCACGTCCTGAGGTGAGCACAACACCCACAGACCATCCACTCAAGGCTCAAGATACAACCCACGCGGTACTCGTGACATGGAATACGCATGCGGAAAAGTGAAAAGAACATACATCTCCTTATTAAAAATTAAAAGGGAACCTGGGATGACGAAAACATAAAAATATACATAAACATAACATAAGCATGAGTTTAGACAAATGATCCAAGATCAAGCTAAAACTTTCAGATGGGTTAGGGGAGATCGGGAACTGACCAAAAGACAACGGTTACTTAAGCCCCCAAAAGATAACAGGCCCTCAAAAGACAATCCCAAAAGATACTCCTAGGAAACATAGAACCCTTTAATATGAGCTACTAGCTTGATCTTCATCCTCATCCTCATCCTCGGCTGGATCGTAGTTAGAAATGGTCTCAGTACGCACCTCCACCGAATCGTCCTCCATGGCGTCCTCTAGCTCATCCTCTGACGTAGAGACCTTTATCAGCTCAATATCCTCCTCAAGAGTAGGGGTCTTCTCTGGCACATTCTGTGATCCTACACTGGATATCTTCATTTCTTCCTCATCGCGAATGGGATGACACCAACTGGGCACTATACCTTGGGGTACTTCCGTGGCTTTTAAAGGACCTGTGGTATTCTCACCGACTCTACGAAACCATGCCTCGAATCTATATGGCTTCCAATACTTTTCTCCCTTATCGACCCAAACAATAGTATATTTCCTAACGTATATAGTACCCTGACTATTGGGAAACTCATCAAAATAGACGGTCATCTCCTTGGAATCGCCGAGGCGGGTTGGAAATAAACTTTAGGGCTTGGGGTCTGAAAAAGGAAGGTTCCACGATGGGGTGAGATTTACATCTCAGTAAGCTAATTCCTAAATGTGACATTCTGATTTCCAGTCAATTTCAGACTCATTAATGAGAAATGAATCTAGAGATGTATTTCAATCATATCTTGCTCGAATCTGATCAATTCGAATAGACTGACCAAAAGGAAAAGGCTAAAGCGAGACGAGATACGTGGACCTAGGCAACTCGGATAGGAAATGGCGCTTTGACCATAAGGATTGTCGAAGGGATATTTAGAGCCACAAAAGGCTGATCCAGGAACGATTAGGGAATGCCTTGCGAGTGTTATACGATTGGAGCACGGGAGATGCCGTTTAACCAACGTATGATTTGCAAAATTTTCCTTAATCGGACAGTGACGATCGAGACCAAAGGGACTAGTGATAGACTCTCTCAATTACATGACAACCTAAGCTGCCATAAATTGACAAGCCCTAAAAGTGATGAGAATCACAAGGTCGATACGCTTAAGGTCTGCAAAAGTCACCCGTCGGTTCGAGATAGGCTGGAACCACGTCTAATAGAGAAAATCATCAGAAACGAGTCTTGAAAATTTGAAATAGAGAATCAAGAATTCCAACATTATTCGGATTGGCCATCGCCCTATCGAAGAGTTCTGGAGCGAGAAAAACGACGTTCTGAACGTCGGGGGTAAAATTACCCTTTTGCCTCTCGAGCTTAAAACCTTGCCCATGCATTTGAAGAAGGGAATTTTGGACATTAAACCCTCCCAAGAGCCGCCAAAAAAGAGAGTGAATGAGGGCCATTGGATCAAAGTTTGAATGACAAGGGGACAAGTGTCAATGGATGGCGTAAAGAGGAGTCATGTCTACTATTACAAACCTACCATTCAAAGCATTGACCAAGAGCCTTGAAAATAGTCTTGTCACTCTCTCTCCTCACTCATTTGGTCAGCCATACCCCCACAAACCCACCGAAACCTCTCTTCTTCCTCTCTTCCTCATTCTGCGTCGGCGACCAATTCTAGTCCCTCTGTTTGGTGCCCACAACGACTACCTCTGGCCACTACTTGGATGCCAGTTGATCATATCAACCTAGATTTACATCTTGTCGACCTCCTCGAAGTGAAAGCGAGGCATTTGGACCACCGAGGAGCTCCGACCAAGAGTTTTCTCGGAAGCCGACGGAATTTGCTCCAGCCTGAGGTAGGTCTGGTTTCTAACCCCTTAGGAGGCCGAGATGTTGGAGTTTTGAGGTCAAATTTTGTGGAGATCTAGTAGACATGTGTATGAATATATGGTAAAATGTTGAGAGTGATTTGATTAAGTTTTGACCTTAAATCGATCTTGTGAACTTGGAACAGAAACTGTCAGTTACTGAACTAGGAAGATCCGGCGACTTTCAAAGGGATTCCAACAACCAATCGACCTTAAACTCACGGTGAGCCTCACAAACCCTTAGATAGGCATGTTAAGAGGCAGGATAGTGAGTGGATGAAGGATTTGATGAAGATTTAGGGCTGGAAGTGTACGGTTTGCACAGAACCAAAATGAACCGATTCGGTTCTGTGCAAGATCGATTCTGATGGTGCAAGAATAGATGGTGATGAGTCTCAAATGGTGTTTAAGACATGTTAAGATGATGAAGATTATGGTTCATGGATTGAGAATTTGGACAAGGAAATTGAGGAAATTGATTGAAATTCTAGGTTGCGCGGTGAATTGAACCTTGGAACCGGTTGGCCGAGACTTTGAGGCTTACAAGAAGGAAATTATCGTGGCATTAAACGCAAGGTAAGGGAATTCCTAACCTTATGCTAGGAAGATTGGACTCAATTGGGTGAGTTGGTAAATGATTCAACTAGTCCTTGAGCAATTCCAAGGTGGTTGGTTGTTGTATGTGCCCTAGAATGAATTGGAGGATTTGAAGGCTCGTTAATGCTTGAGTTTAAATCATATGCCATGTTGAATGTCATTGATTGTCCTGCATGCCATGAGAATTCAAATTGTGCATGAGTTGCACCTGTTGTTTTATCTGTGAATTGAATTGAGAAGCATGGCTTGAACACGACATGGCGAGGTCTTGAGGCGTATGAGACGCGAGGCGGGAGGTGGATACCCTGATGCAATGTAATCGCGGGGTGGAGTTGATGTTGTGTGGCACCCTGATGAGATCTAATCGCGGGGTTGAGATGGCCACAGTCCTGATGCATCTATTCGCGGGACGAAGGTATAAGGTGATGATATTGGCCTGGAGATTCATTGGAACCTGATGCATTTACGCGGGTTACCAATGACGGTCTGATGCGTTTACGCGGATCGAGTCTGATGCGATCTAATCGCGAGAATGAGAGTGAGGCAGGAAGGAAATGATGGTTGTGGTGTGGTGGCGGGATGAGTCGTGCATGAATATCTGAGTGTAGTATGATACCATATTTGCATACTTGTCACCTGTGTGTGGTTATCTATATTTGAATTGACTGATATGTCTACGAGTTTGAATTATTGGATATGTGACTGCCTGAGTGGACGGTGGGCCTAACCTAGGGTTAGGACCCACCTTACTGAGATGTCAATCTCACCCCGTTGTGGGCAACATTTTTCAGGTTCCTGACGAAGAAAACCAGGTTTGCCATGGATTGGCATAGAAACGAGGTCGATAGAGGAAATTGAAGACTTCTCTTTTGTGATCTTAGAATTGAATATTAGATATATTGAGGATTTAGATTTGTAATAAAGAAAAGTATATTTCACCTTTATTAAAGGTGGGCTCCTGTGTCCTAAGTCATCGGGTGTTGCTTTATTTGTAAATTGGAGTTGGCATCGCTTCCGCATGCATGTTTCTTTCAATGAATAAGACGTTGACCGTTGGATCCTAGAGCTTTCATAAAGGAACAGCTTGGTGGGATGCTCGCATGCTCGCCGGGTTTGGGGCGTGACACTAAACCTAAGTTAGGCTGACAATACACCCAGACACAACTTCAGACAATGTGCAAAGGCATGTAGCAGACAGCATAGGCAAGCAATCGTCATAGTGCAACATAGAAAGGCATATGGCAAACAATCATCATGGTATACGACATATAACTTACAACTTAAGGCATGCATGAGGATACAAGATCAAGCTTAACGTATTAGCACCACGATTCCCTTTATCATCCTTGCCCTTGTCAAAACGCATCAGATCATGACAATCCACAAATCCATGTTACATGCCTCAAGTTTTCAACGCCATACAAGGCTTGTGTCGTCACATACAAACTTATCCCGTGTCTCGACACCTCAAGATATCACTCATTTCCACCCCGTGTCCCAACGTCTCAAGTTGCCAAAAGCCTTTAGTCTCAGAAGTTTCACTTGCCTCTAAAGACTTCACGATCAAGTACAGTCTTACCCATCAAGCAAGGAATCTATAACATGCGAGCCAACAAGATTAACCATCCACAAGTTGACATCAAGCACAGAGCATATACATTACTTGAGTGCACATAACGTACACTTGATTTCCACGATTGACAAAGAACAATCACACGATAATCCCACGAAAATTCATCCAATTTAGTCCCAATTCGTCTAGTAGAGGCCTATCATCATAACGAATGCTTAGGAACTACTTACCTTTAATTTTAATCAGCAAAATCCTGCCAAATGCTCCTCCAATTATTTGGTTTTCTTGGTCCAAAACAGGGTGGCCGCGCAACCTAGAGAAATTTATCTAATCGATCAATTGTTCTCTTCCAATCATCAATTCACGGAGCATCACCTCAATTAACATTCTAGTATGTTCTAATGATGAATTTAAGGCACGACGACACCTCCAACAGTCCTTAAAGGTCCAGTTTAAGCAATTCGAAATAGGGCAGAATTAGGTTCTGCCCTGTACTCCTTTAATCAGTCCGTAATTTAACCTTAAATCTTGATTTACCACATAATCAACTTGTTGACATGTCGTTCTATGTCTATAAGAGTCTCACCGAAAATTTTGGAGCGAGTCGATGTCAAATGTGCCGCAAATAGCCCCGATTTCCTCAAGTCCACCAGTGGATAGATTCTGTTGAATATAAATCACCCCATTTCAACTACAAAACTCCATCAAAACTCCATCAAAACTCAGCCAAACTTTCTATCTTATCTCAACAAACTTAAGTATAATAAGTCTAGAAGGCCTCACCCAAAAGTTGAGGCAAAACAGCGTCTTGAAGAGGTCGAACGAAGGCTTATCCTCAGCCGAGTCCAAATTTGTCCGGTTGTGGAAACAAGGATGGTCGGTCAATTCAGGACCTCCAATCAACGAATGGTCACGGGAGCTTGTAGGGGAAAGGTTGAGGTTGATGTTGGTGGTCGGCGCGAGGTGAGGTGGCCGTCGAAGGTGGCAGTCGATGGTGGCGAAGTGGCGGTCAGCGGCTGGTCGAGCAGAGGTTGGTTCAACAATGGAGAAACAGAGGGAAAAAGAAGAGGAAGAAGGGGAAAGGGAGGATTTCAACTGAGGAAAGGGCTGAATGATATTCCACAATAATTCACCTTGGTTAACATGAAGAATGGTAGGTTAAAAGGGTTTAATAAATGCTAATCTCTCAAGGCTTGACACTTGTCCTCTTGTTAATAAAATCTTGACCATCCAATGGCCACTATACTCCCATATTTTCAACAACCAAGGAGTTTGTGATTGACCAAATTGTCCTTCTTTATTTGCCAAGACAAGGCCAATCCTTGAGGGGCAAAATGAGAATTTTGCTCTCGTCGTCCAAAACATATATTTTCCAATTTAAATTTCCTTCGATGAGGCAACGTCTAATTCAATTAGAATATTGAAATTCTTTATTTTTCAATTTCCAATTTCGAGATCTATCTCTAGGTCAATTCTCTGTCAAATGTAAAATTCAGGTTATCCGAACTAATGGGCGGTTTTTGCAGACGTTACATGTATCGACTTTGTGATTCTCATCACACTTAGAGCTCGTCAATTCATGGCGACTTTGGTTGTCATGTAATTGCGATGATCTATTACTAGTTCTGACGGTCTCGATCGTCATTGTTCGATTTATGAAAATTTGCAAATTATACATTGGTCAAACTGCATCATCCGCGCTCCATTCGTATAACGCTAGCAATGCATTCCTTAATCATTCTTAGATCCCCCTTTAACGGTTCTAAGTACTCCTTCGATAATCCTTATGGTCAAAGTGCCCTTTTCTATTCGAGTTCCCTAGTTTCACGTACCTTGTCTTGCGTTAGCCTTTCTCTTTTGATCAGTTAACTCAAGATTGATCAGATCCGAGCGAGATAAGACTAAAATACATCGATAGATATATTTTCATTGATAAGTCTCAAAATGATAGGAAAACTAAAATGTCACATGAATTTTGGGTTAATAGATTATTAGGTTAGTTGATTAACCTAATTCGGTCATTCCCAAGTCCTATCAAATCGCAACTTTGGTTTATTCATAAACAAATATTCAATTGGAGTTGCCACTAATCATCTATGGTAGGTTGATTAGAAACCTATATAAAATAGCAAGATGACTATTTTATCTCTACGAACCAAAAAAATTGAGTTCGGGGACTTGGTTATGGTAATTTAAAAAATTAATACCCTTTTGGTACCAATTTCTTGAAAAACTTTTGATTTGGTGATTTGACTTGATTTTTTAGAGTTTCCTCTTGTAAATGCAATGCTAATGCAAATTAACTATATGACATGTGAAATACGATGACATAAAAGGATGACATGGCAATTATAATCTAATATGAACTATGCATGGATGACGTGACAAGAAGACATGACAAAATGCATGACACGGTATAATAACGTGGCGAATATGAATGACATGAAAAATATGACATGCAAATATATAATATGCAATGCAAATGATTTTTTTTTGGGGTATTTTTTTTTATGTATTTTCGGATTTATGAAAAATAGAGGTAAAAGACTACCCTAAAGTGAAATAACATCCAATTTTATTCAAGAAATTGATTCCTCAAAATCTCAATTTTTATGGATGTTAGTTCTATGCAAAAAGTGAAGAGATGTGTGATTTAACTTAAGAAAACTTGACATCTTGTTTTTTTGGATTTTTAGGGTGTTATCTAACCATGAAAACAATGAAAATTTGAACAAAAATAAACAATATTGCCCATAAAATACCGTAAATTCAAATTTTCCAAAAATTCACTCATTCCCAAAGATTCAGGCTAGAATAGAATTTTTATCCACAACATTCTTGAAGATTCGAGCCAGTATGCGAATAATATATATATATATATATATATATATATATATTTATAGAACAACAACGTCCCTTTTGCCAAAGAGAAAGAACACAAAGGTCTACACTAAATTGTCATCCAATTCCATGATATCATGGCTAAGGAGTGCAAATTAATTTTTTCGACGGGTCTAGGCACGAGGGGAGCAATGTTATGGGCAAGATTGTTTAAAAATGTTCAAATTCTATAACAAACAAAAGTAAACAAGCATGACAAAAATAAAATGAAGATGAGCAAATTTAAATTGAATTTTTGAAAAAAATAAAGGGGTGGCCAAAAATATGACATTGGGGTTTACCTTTCCTCATCTAAAATCTGATCCAGTTTTAAGAAAATTATCTTTAAGAATCTGGAAAAATTATTTCAGATAATTCTCACAACAAAAATCGGATGTTATTTGTCACGTCCCGCACCTCGGGTGGGAGCACACGACTCCCTACAAGCACAACTCTCTCTCGAGGTCCCAAGATTCACATATAGGTCGAGAGATATATCATATAGAAAGCACGCGAAAGAGACGATATAAAAACTCATCCGTACAAATATAAAATGGGACTTGGGTAACTAGGGTACCGATAATACATAAACTTCCGAATACCCATACAATACACGACAAACTAAACATGCTGGTCAGTAGAGGTGATAGGGTAAGTGTAAAAGAGGGCCATTATCATCTCAAAAAGAAACAGGCATCGAGGTCACCATCAAAATATTAGACTAGAAACAGAAATTCCTATGCCGAGCTACTAGAGTCGTCAGTCTCCTCCTCGGCCTCCTCAGTGGGCACGTACTTCGAGAAAGTCTCTGAGCAACCCTCTACAATGTCCTCCATTGTCTCGTCAGCTGATAGCTCCACCTGGTCATCCTCGGTGGCCCCGAACCGAACACTATAACCTCATCGGTGTCCTCCAGGGTCAGGGTCAGGGTCCTCTTTGGACCATTCATCGAGTCAACGACTGACCCCTCGGCCTCTACTGAATCTCGAGCGGGATGGCACCAACTGGGTATCACCCTACGTGGTACCTCAGTGGGCTTCAGTGGCCCCGTAGAAACGTCCCCTATCTTCCTGAACTAGGCCTCGTACTTGTGAGGCTTCCAGTTACTGCCACCCTCATCTACCCAAACGACCGTACACATCCTAAGATAAACGGTCCCCTGTCCGTCAGGGAACTCCTCAAAATTTACTGACTTCTCCTTTGGGTCACCAAACTTGATTGGCCATATCTTCAAGGCCTAGGATCTAAAAAAATAGGGTCCCACAACGGATGAGACTTACATCTCAGTAAGGTAGGTCCTAACCCTAGGTTAGGCTGACCGTCTACTCAAGCAAGTAGAATCACAAACAATTTATACAAAATCACATGAGGCATTCAACTATCATGAAATAACACACGGATGTCAAGCATGCAATCAAGGCATCCTATTACACATCATTAGAATTAAGTACACAATGCCATGCCAAATTACACCTCCCACTCTTCTAGTCTGCCTCACTTTCATGCCCGCGTTTAGAATGTGTCAGGCTCGGTCCCCGTAAACGCATCAGACCGTCTCATTGACAAACCCACGTAAACGCATTAGGTTTTCAATCTCAATCCAGGCCCGTGTCGACACAACTCAACTTCGTCCCGCGTTTCAACACATCAAGATTATGGCCTTCTCAACCCTGCGTCTCGTACACCTCAAGGTGCCATTCAATTCAAACCCCACGCCTCAGCGCCTCAGGATACCCATTCAAACAACCCCGCATCTTAAAGCATCAGGGTGCCGCAACTTCTCAGACATGCCATAAGTTCATTTCATTTCATTTCATTTCATAGCACACGTTCGAATGCAAACTCATGTGACGAACAACACATTCATGGCATGCGAGACAATTGAATTTAATGTACAAATGCGAAAATTAAATCATGACACAAGCATTGTCACACAATCAAGTCCTCTATATCTTTCTAGGATGTACAGTAGACAATCATCTTATGAACCTCCAAGAATCGATCGATTAGAACACAATTCACCCAATCGAGTCCAATCCTCCTATCAAAGATTTAGAATCCCCTTACCTCAAGCTTAATTCAACACAAGTCTTCTTCCAAGCACCTCAAGGGTTCGGTTCTAATCATCCAAGATCAAGTCCGTCGCGCAACTTAAGAAAATTCATCCAATCATCAATTTTCCTTGCTCAAATCGTCACCTCACTAAACACACATCTCATGGATCTATCCATTAACATTCTAATACGTCTCAACAATAAATTTGGAACCCATTTCCTTCACCAACAACCTTCCACAAAATCGGTATGCACAGAACCGAAACATGGCATTTTTGGTTCTATGCATATCCCAATTAATCAGCCCTTAAACTAACTTAAATCCTCAATTTAATCACTAATCTACTTGCTAACACGTAGTTCTAAGGGTTAGGAAGCCTCACCAAAAATTTGAAGCCAAGGCAATGCCGGAAAGTCCTTGAACGGCGCCGGTTCCTCTAGGTCTTCAATCGGTTAGTTCTGGCCCTTCAAACACAATACTCATTTGGGGTCAAAACTCTATCAAATTCCTCCAACCTTTTTACCATAGCTCATTCTACAAGTCTCTTAGAGGTCCACAAAATTTGGTTGAAAAATTCAAAGGTTTCAAGGTTCTACGAATCCTAAACCATGGCTTATCTCCAGCTGCGACGGTTTCCGTCGACTTTTGGGAGATTGGCCGACCGGAGGTCCTCAGGTGGTCAAATGACTTGCTTTCACTTAGAGAATGTCGGCAAGAGGACGACGAAAGGGCTGGTGTGGGCTCGGGTCCAAGCGGTGGCCGAAGGTGGCAGTCGGGAGTGGCAAACGGCGGTGGCAGAACCGGTCGGCGGTGGAGCTTCCAGGTGTGAAGAAGAAGAAGAAAAAGAAGAAGAAGAAGAAAAAGAAGATGGGCAAAATGAGGAGGTGTTCGGCCAAGGAGAGAGAGAGAGGTTTGTACTTCATTGGCTTGGTCAACTTGGTTGAACGGTAGGTTAAAAGTGCTTACATCTACATCATTGTCTAATCCTTTGACACTTGTCCACGTGTCAATCAATGTTCATCCAATGGTTCTCATTTTCTTCAATTTTTGGTAGCCTTGTGGGTGTGCTTAATGACCAAAATGCCCTCATCCAATTATAAATGCAAGGTTAAGGCTTGAGGGGCAAAATAGTAATTTTACCACCGACGTCTAGAACGTCGTTTTCCTAATTTCAATTTTCTTCGACAAGGAATCCAATTGTAATGTTGGAACTCTTGATTCTCCATTTTCGAATTTCAAGACTTGTTCTGAATTATTTCTCTATCCAATGCGATTCCAACTTATCCCGAACTGACGGGCGGCTTTTGCAGACGTTACGCGTATCGACTCTGTAATTCATATCACAATAGGGCTCGTCAATTCATGGCAACTTTGGTTGTCATGTAATTGTGAGGGTCTATCACTAGTTCCGATGGTCTCAATTGTCACTGTTCGATTTAGGAAATTTTGCAAATTATATATTAGTTAAGCGGCATCACCCGCGCTTCAACCACATAATGCTAGCAATGCATTCCTTAATCGTTCTTAGATCGGCCTTTTATGGCTCTAAATGTCCCCTCGACAATCCTTATGGTCAAAGCGTCATTTCCTATTTGAGTTTTCTAGGTCCACGTACCTTGTCTCGCGTTAGCCTTTCCCTCTTGGTCAATCAACTCAAGATTGATCAGACCCGAGCTAGATACGACTGAAATACATCGTTAGATACTTTCTCATTAATGAGTCTTGAAATGACAGGAAAGTCAAAATGTGACAACTCTTCCCCCCTTATAAAAATTTTGTCCCCGAAATTTACATTAAACTCGTTACTCAAACAAATGCGGGTATTGACGCCTCATCGTTTCCTCGCTTTCCCACGTAGCGCCTTCAGTTCCATGGTGCTCCCAAACTACTTTGACCAATGGAATCGTTTTATTGCTCAGCATTTGCTCCTTTCGGTCTTCAATCCAAACTGGCTTCTCCATATAGGATACTCTGTCATCCATTTCTATAACCTCGTGATCCAGCACATGCGTCGGGTCCAGTTCGTACTTCCATAGCATGGACACACGAAAGACATTGTGTACTTGGGATAGATTAGGCAGTAAGGCAAGTCTGTAGGCTAAGGTCCCAATCTGCTCCAGAATTTCAAATGGGCCTATGTACCTTGGGCTCAATTTTCCTTTCTTCCTAAGCCGGGATAATCCTCTCATTGACGACACCTTAAGGAAAACATGATCGCCTACTTGAAACTCCAAAAGCTTACGTCGTTTATCCTTATAACTCTTTTGACGACTCTGTGCCATCTTCAGTCTATCCCAAATTATCTTTATCGCTGCCACCAATTGCTCTACTAACTCTAGGCCTGTGATACTTCTTTCTCCAACCTCGTCCCAGCAAATCGGGGTTTTGTAAGCTCTTCCATAAAGTGCTTCAAATGGTGCCATTCGAATGCTTTGCTGATATCTGTTATTATATACAAACTCCACCAAATGTAGTTAATCCTCTCATCCAACTTTGAAGTTTATTACGCATGCTCGTAACATGTCCTCGAGCGTCTGAATCGTCATCTCCGATTGTCCGTCCATTTATGGATGGTATGCCGTACTAAATTGCAGTCGAGTCCCCATGGCATCCTGAAGACTTTTCCAGAAGTTTGCTGTGCATTTGGGGTCTCTATCTAATGTGATTGTCACGGGTACTCCGTGTAGTCTCACTATTTGCCGCATATACAACTCAGCATATCTATCCATCGCGAAATCCTTTCGCACAGGAATAAAGTGTGCAGATTTGGTCAACCGGTCCACGACTACCCAAATAGAATTGTGGCCTCTCTGGCTCCTTAGGAGTCCCATCATGAAATCCATCGTTACATGTTCCCATTTCTATTCAGGAATTTCTAGTGGCTGCAATAATCCTCCAGGCTTACAATGTTGTGCCTTCACCTGCTGGCATGTTAAGCACCTCGCCACATACTTCGCCACGTCAACTTTCATTCCGTTCCACCAATAATGTTGACGCAAGTTCTGATACATCTTCGTGCTTACTGGGTGGATACTATAATTGCTCCTATGAGCCTTTGATAAAATCCTTTATTTAAGTTCTTCATCCTTTGGCACGCATAGACGTCCTCGAAATTTCAAAGTTCCATCCCCTGACACTTGGAACTCTAGTTTCCTTTTTGTTGCGTCCATCTCCATGATTTTTTGAATTTCTAAGTCCGTATACTGCAAGGCTTTTATCCTTTCTTGGACCTCAAGTTATATTCTGAGCGTGGCCATCAAACTAGATAACTGACAGAGTTCCAATCTGAACTCAGAATCCCTCAAGTTCTTGAATAATGACCACCCTTTCACCAGTAGACAGGCGATGCTAGATTTTCGACTGAGTGCATCCGCAACTCGATTCGCTTTCCCAGGGTGATACAATATGTCGCAATCATAATCCTTAAGCAGCTCCATCCACCGACGCTGCCTCATATTCAGTTCCTTCTGAGAAAACAAATACTCCAAGCTCTGGTGGTCTGTGTAAATCTGGAACTTCTCGCCACACAAATAATGCCTCCAGATTTTTAGAGCAAAGATGATCGCGGCTAATTCCAAATTGTGAGTCAGATAGTTCATTTCGTGCGGTCTCAGCTGTCGAGACACATAGGCAATCACTCTTCCATGCTGCATTAGCACACAACCTAGTCCCTTTAGCGAAGCATCGCTATATATCTCATAGCCTCCCGATCTTGATGGGATCGTTAATACCAGCGCGGTTGTCAACCGATGCTTGACTCTTGGAAACTCCTTTCACACTCATCCGTCTACTCAAACCTCGTTTCTTTCTTATTCAATCTCGTCAGTGGCATGGCTATGGACGAAAACTTCTCCATAAAACGCCGGTAACACCCTGCCAATCCTAAGAAACTTCAGACTTTCGTGACCGTAGTAGGCCTAGGCCAATTCGTTACGGCTTCAATCTTTGCAGGATCCACCGCAATACCTTCTCTAGACACCACATGGCCAAGAAATGCCACTTTGTTCAGCCAGAACTCGCATTTGCTAAACTTAGCGTAAAGTGAGTGTTCCCTCAAGGTCTGCAAAACAATCCTTAGATGATCCTCATGTTCTTCGTCGCTCCTTGAGAAAATCAGGACATCGTTGATAAAGACTATGACGAATCTATCCAAAAATTCCTTAAACACCCGTTGCATCAAATCCATAAATGCGGCTAGAGCATTGGTCAATCCAAAAGGCATCACAATGAATTCATAATGATCATACCTTGTCCTAAAAGCATTCTTAGGTATGTCTTTCTTCTTGATTTTCAACTGGTGATATTCGATTCTCAGGTCAATCTTAGAGAATACCCCAGCTCCTTCCAATTGGTCAAATAAATCATCAATCCTCGGCAAAGGGTACTTATTCTTCACTGTCACTTGGTTCAACTGTCTATAGTCGATGCATAGACGCAATGACCCATCCATTTTCCTTAGAAACAACACCGGCGCTCCCCACAATGAAGCACTCGTTCAGATAAATCCCTTATCCGTTAACTCTTGCATCTGCACCTTTAGCTCCTTCAGTTCCGATAGGGATATCCTATAGGGTGCCTCCGAGATCGGCTCCGTTCCGGGAGCTAACTCGATCACGAATTCTATCTCTCGCTCTGGTGGCAACCCTGGTAACTTTTGGGAAAAATGTCAGAAAACTCACGCACTATCGAAATACTCTCTAGTTTGGGCTCCTCGATAGTCGTGTCCATAACTGCGACTAAGTACGCCTGACACCCTTCGGTCATCAATTTCGTCACTTCAAGAGATGAGACTAAAGGAATCGAGGTTCTTCCACAACTTCCCACAAATTCAAAGCTAAGGCGGCCTTTTGGGTAGAAACGAATTATCCTACTACCACAATCAACTACCGCCCCTTGTTTACCCAACCAATTCATTCCTATGATCACATCGAAGTCATACATGAGTAACACAGCTAAATCAATACTCTCCTTACTACCACCAATTACGATTTTACAGTCAGCACAGCCCAATGAAACCAGTATATTATCTTTCAACAGGGTGGCCACATGCAAAATCACACTCAATGGTTTTAACTTCATATCGACCAATTCAGCAAACCGAGCAGACACGAATGAGTGTGTTGCGCTAGGATCAAACAAAGCATATGCTAATTGGTCACACAAATAAACCATACCTGTGACCATGCCTACCGTTTCTTCTGCCTCTCTACAAGCTACTACATAAACTCTCCCCTAAGCTGGGGGTCAATTCTGATCAATCTGAGGAGTCGCAGCCGATGGTCCAGCCTGTGGTCACTGCCCTTGAGGTCGATTCGCTGGAGCTTAGTTCGGGCATGTCCTCATCTGATGGCCCATCTGACCACACTTGAAGCACGCTTCAGTTCTTGCCGAGCATGGTCCATTACCATGCCTTTTGCCACAAAGGCAACAATTCCAGTTCATGGAGTTCGGCGACTTCACAATGGTCTTCCTTACCGGAGGGACAAAACGCCTATTGTCAGTCATTGGTCTCTTACCCGTCTCGCGATTATCTCTGAATGAATTAAACCGCGATCCAAACGCGGCATTCCTCTCCTTCAGGTCTCTCTCAATCATCTGATCCCGTTCATAGATTTCCTTGTAGGTTCTCAAATTTAAGGCTATCATCTAGCTGCGATGCTCAGGCCTCAATCCATCCCGAAATCTCCGCGCCTTCTCTTGGGGATCCTCTACCAATTGAGGTGCGTACCTTGACAGCCTAGAGAACTCCGCTTCATACTGATCCACAGTCAGCTGATTCTGATGCAATTGTAAGAACTCAACTTGCTTTCTTTCCCGAGCTGTCTCCGAGAAATACTTGTCATTGAATGCCATAGTGAAGGCATTACAGGTTAAGGCCGTTCCTTCTGAAAAAACTCCATTCTTGGTGACAGCCCACCAGTCATTTGCGGTACCTTCCAGTTGATACACATTTAGCAGCACCTTTTCCTGATCTATGCACCTTAGTACTCCAAAAGCCTTTTCCAGTTTCTCGATCCATCTTGGTGCTAGTTCGGGATCTCCAGTCCCATCGAACTGGGTTGGCTTTAGCTTGATGAACTGCTCGACCAGTTGGCCCATCTGTCTAGCCACAACAATTTCTTCCTGAACATTCACTGCCTCATTGCCTTGGTCGTGGTGGTCATTATTTCCATTGCCCCCGTTGTTGCCGTTGACGACAGCTATTGCGGCTCCTACCGCTTGGGCTATGGCAGCATCCCTATCCTGGGTCTGCCTGTCAATGAGGTCGCCAATTCTTTCGAGCGCCCTCAGTACTCTGTCCATCCTCGGGTCTTCCGCTACCGGTTGCCTCGAACTGGAGGCTTCGCCCCTAGGCCTTCCAGGTCTCCTAGATGGATTACTCATTCTTATACGTTTCTACTGAGATTGGTCCACCATAATTTCATCAAGGAGTTAGTAACTCATTCATTAAATCAAGTTCAGAGCTACCAAACTATGCCTTAATAGAAAGAGTTACAATACAACAACCTTCCACACAACAAATTCCACAGACCCTTCAATATACAGTTCATGGTTATTCCTCAATTTCGTTCACTCCAACGGTTCACCAAAACAAGCCATGCTCATTCACTTAACAGGCCAAAATCCCGAAATGACTTTCAACAGTAAGCATGGAACTTCATTCTCTTATATCACCACAATCCTGCCCAGGCCAAATGCCAATCATATGCACCAAGTCATATGCCATGCAACTCGTGTCTTATCCTAACTAGTTTTCTAAGGTCTCGCTACCTGTCTTTGTCCCAACTTAATCCTCCTTATTACTCCAATCCTCAACCAACTTTGGATCGAGCTGACCTTGCTCTAATACCAAGCAAAGCGGGGATGTCAAGCGCCACACCCCGGGTGGGAGCACGCGACTCCCTACAAGCACAACTCTCTCTCGAGGTCCCAAGATTCACATATAGGTCGAGAGATATATCATATAGAAAGCACGCGGAAGAGACGATATAAAAACTCCTCTGTACAAATATAAAATGGGACTTGGGTAACAAGGGTACCGATAATACATAAACTTCCGAATACCCATACAAGACACGACAAACTAAACATGCTGGTCAGTAGGGGTGATAGAGTAAGTGCAAAAGAGGGCCATCATCATCTCAAAAAGAAACGGGCATCGAAGTCACCATCAAAATATTAAACCAGAAAAAGAATCTCCTATGTCGAGCTACTGGAGTCGTCAGTCTTCTCCTTAGCCTCCTTAGTGGGTTCGTATTTCGAGAAGGTCTCCGAGCAACCCTCCATGGTGTCCTCATCCTCTCGTCAGATGATGGCTCCACCTGGTCATCCTCGGTGGCCTCGATCACTATAACCTTATCGATGTCCTCCAGGGCCGGGATTCTCTCAGGATCATTCCTCGAGCCACTGACTGATCCCTCGGCCTCCACTGAATCCTGACCAGGATGGCACCAACTGGATATCACCCCACTGGGTACCTTAGTTAGCTTTAGTGGCCCCGTAGAAACGTCCCCTATCTTCCTGAACCAGGCCTTGTACCTGTGAGACTTCCAGCTACTGGCACCCTTATCTACCCAAACGACCATACACTTCTTAACATAAACGGCCTCCTATCCGTCAGGGAACTCCTCAAAATATACTAACATTTCCTTTGGGTCACCAAACATGATTAGCCACATCCTCAAGGCATAGGATCTAAAAAAATGGGGTCCCACAACAAGGTGTGACTTACATCTTAGTAAGGTAGGTCCTAACCCTAAGTTAGGCTGACCATCCACTCAGGCAAGTACAATCACAAACAATTTATACAAAATCACATGAGGCATTCAACTATCACAAAATAACACACGGATGTCACGCATGCAATCAAGGCACCCTATTACACATCATTAGAATTAAGTACATAATGTCATGCCAAATTACACCTCCCACTCTTCCAGTCTGCCTCACTTTCATGCCCGCATTTAGAACGCCTCAGTCTCGGTCCGCGAAAACGCATCAGACCGTCTCATTGACAAACCCACGTAAACGCATCAGATTTTTAATCTCAATCCAGGCCCGTGTCGACACATCTCAACTCCGTTTCGCATTTCAACGCATCAGGACTATGCCCTTCTCAACCTCGCGTCTCGTACCCCTCAAGGTGCCATTCAATTCAAATCCCACGCCTCAGCGCCTCAAGGTACGCATTCACACAACCCCGCATCTCAAAGAATCAGGGTGTCACAACTTCTCAAACATGTCATAAGTTCATTTTATTTCATTTCATAGCACACGTTCGAATGCAAACTCATGCGTCGAAAGGCACATCCATGGCATTTGAGACAATTGAATTTGACATACAAATGCGACAATTAATTCGTGGCACAAGCATTGTCACACAATCAAGTCCTCTATATCTTTCTAGGACGTACATTAGACAATCACTTTATGAACCTCCAATTCGCGCACAATTCGCCCAATCGAGTCCAATCCTCCCATCAAATATTTAGAATCCCCTTACCTCAACCTTAATCCAACACAAGTCTTCTTCCAAGCACGTCAAGGGTTCAGTTCTAATGATCCAAAATCAAGTCCGTCGCGCAACCTAAGTAAATTCATCCAATCATCAATTTTCCTTGCTCAAATCGTCACCTCACTAAACATACACCTCATGGACCTATTAATTAACATTCTAATACGGCTCAACAATGAATTTGGAACCCATTTCCTTCACCAATAGCCTCCCATAGAATCTGTATGCACAGAACCGAAACAGGGCATTTTCGGTTCTATGCATATCCCAACTAATCAGCCCTTAAACTAACTTAAATCATTAATTTAATCACTAATCTACTTGCTAACATGTAGTTCTAAGGGTTAGGAAGCCTCACCGAAAATTTGAATCCAAGACGACGTCAGAAAGTCCTTGTACGGCTCCGGTTCCTCCGAGTCTTCAACAGGTCAATTCTGGCCCTTAAAACACCAGACCCATTTGGGGTCAAACTCCATCAAATTCCTTCAAAAATTTTACCACATCTCAGTCTATAAGTCCCCTAGATGTCTACAAAATTTGTTCCAAAAATTCAAAGGTTTCAGGGTTCTACGAAGCCTAAGCCGTGGCTTATCTCTAGTTGTGACGGTTTTCGTCAACTTCCGGAAGATTGGCCGACCGAAGGTCCTCAGGTGGTTAAATGGCTTGCTTCCACTTGGAGAATGTCGGCAAGAGGACGAGGAAGGGGCTGGTGGCGGCTCGGGTCCAGGCGGTGGCCGGAGGTGGCTGTCGGGAGTGGCGAACGGCGACGGCAGAATCGGTCGGCGGTGGAGCTTCCAGGCGTGAAAAAGAAGAAGAAGAAGAAGAAGAAGAAGAAGAAGATGGGCAGAATGAGGGGGTGTTCGGCCAAGGAGAGATAGAGAGAGAGGTTTATACTTCATTGGCTTGGTCAACTTGGTTGAATGGTAGGTTAAAAGTGTTTACATCTACATCATTGTCTAATCCTTTGACACTTGTCCATGTGTCAATCAATGTTCATCCAATGGCTCTCATTTTCTTCAATTTTCGGCAGCCTTGGGGGTGTGGTTAAGACTAAAATGCCCTCATCCAATTATAAATGCAAGGTTAAGGCTTGAGGGGCAAAATGATAATTTTACCTCCGACGTGCGGAATGTCATTTTCCTAATTCCAATTTTCTTCGACAAGGCGACGGCCAATCCAATTGTAATGTTGGAACTCTTGATTCTCCATTTTCGAATTTCAAGACTTGTTTTTAATCATTTTCTATCCAATGCGTTTCCAGCCTATCCCGAACTGACGGGCGGTTTTTGCAGACGTTACGCGTATTGACCATGTGATTCATATCACAATTAAGGCTCGTCAATTCATGGCGACTTTGGTTGTCATGTAATTATAAGGGTCTTTCACTATTTTCGATGGTCTCGATCGTCACTGTTCGATTTTGGAAATTTTACAAATTATATATTGGTTAAGCGGCATCACCCGCGCTCTAACCATATAACGCTGGCAATGCATTCCTTAATCGTTCTTAGATCGTCCTTTTATGGCTCTAAATGTCCCCTCGACGTTCCTTATGGTCAAAGCGCCATTTTCCATTCGAGTTTCCTAGGTCCACGTACTTTGTCTCGAGTTAGCCTTTCTCTCTTAGTCAGCCAACTGAAGATTGATTAGATTCGAGCGAGATACCACTGATATACATCGTTAGATACTTTCTCATTAATGAGTCTTGAAATGATAGGAAAATCAGAATGTCACATCATCCTATTGAACCAGACATCATCTCTACCATTCAAGTATTATCACAAGATAAGTCCAATCAACCACTTCAATGATCGCAAGATAATAGTTCAAAGCAAAGATTTCTATGACATATCAGATATTATCCAACACATAATTCTTGAGAAATCAGATACCATCCAACTTCCCACCATTTTTATCCGCAACATGAGATAATCGACAGATAATCACGTAAAAAGATAACATCCATTCCAAGGTAGGATTTAAAACCAAGGATTACCCATGATATGTAATTCGGCCAAAGGAGGTACGGGTTCATATGCTTAAAAATTCTGAGTTGTTTACCAATTCAATTTGACTTTGAAAACGATTGAACAAAATTCGACTTGAGAAAAGATACAATTCCAAATAAATTTGATCATTTCTTTAAAACATCACAACATTCAATCAATCACATGAACAAATTGATTTTTTATCCCGAAAAATCAGAATATTACGTGCATCAAATAGCAAATGTTGATCCTTTCATGAATTGATAGAAAAGGGATATTTCACAACTTCGGTCACAAACCAAATATGTTCAAAGGAAATCTGAGGACAATAATACAAGTTTCCAAGTTAACGAGCATAGATTAGCGATCAAAAGTTGGAAAGAAATTACCTTTTCGAGCTAAATCTCCAGAACATGCGTCCTTGATTGAAACTACCCAAAATAGATCCTTTTGGCTCAAATCAAGCTCCTATTTCACCAAAAATTGAAAACAAGGCTGGTTCGTGACTAAATAGTGAGCTGGATCGGCTATGGTGGGACTCTGTTGGTCGACCGGCTGGCAATAGCAACTTTAGAGGCTCGAACAGGAAGATTCCGATGTGGGATCGAGGCACTATTAGTGCCTGATGATAGATCATCAAATACTGAATGTTTTGATACTTGGTACAAGTTGATTGGAGCACGGATGGCGGCGCACGGTCAATTGGCGTGAAACTACTCCAGACCGCCGATGGGATTGAAAATCGTGACTTCAAAAGATTGTAAGAGAGGCTTCCGATATCGAATTGAGGCACTATTAGTTGCTAGTGATAGATCTCAAATGCTAAACGTTTTGATACTTGGACCACGTCAATTGGAGCACGAATGGCGATGCACGGTTAATTGGCGCGAAACAGCATCGGCTGCCGACGGGATTGAACTTTGGCTGAAAATCTTTCTCTCTCACTCTCTCTCTCTCTCTTGATTTTTCTTTTGGTCAGTTTGATTAGATCTGAGCAAAATAAAACTAAAATACATCGATAGCTATTCTTAATTAAATAGTCTCGAAATGGTAGAAAATTCAGAATGTCACAACTCTTTCCCCTTACAAAAATTTCATATCGAAATTTACAATAAACCCAACTAAACAAACAAATGAGGGTATTGTCACTTCATAGCTTCTTCGCTTTCCCACGTAGTGCCTTCAGTTCTGTGGTACTCTCTGATCATTTTAACTAGTGGAATTGTCTTATTCCTCAAGACTTGCTCCTTCCGATCCTCAATTCTGATTGGCTTTTCCACGTACGATATTTTGTCGTCTACCTCGATAGTCTCATAGTCTAAAACATGAGTCGGGTCCTGCTCGTACTTCCTGATCATCGACACATGTAATACATTGTGTACTTGCGATAGGTTCGGCGGCAGGGCGAGTCTATAGGCCAAAGTTCCAATTCATTCCAGAATCTCAAAAGGACCTACGTATCTCGGACTCAATTTTCCTTTCTCTCCAAATCACGATAACCCTCGCATCGGCAATACCTTAAGGAAAACATGATCGCCAACCTGGAATTCCAAAGACTTACGTCTTTATCGGTATAACTCTTCTGACGACTCTGTGTCATTCTTAGCCTTTCTATAATAACCTTTACAGTTTCACCTGATTGTTCTACCAACTCGGGACCTGTTATGCTCCTTTCTTCAACTTTGTCCCAACACAGGAATTCTACAAGCTCTATCATATAATGCTTCAAATGGTGTCATTCGGATACTCCGCTGATAATTGTTATTGTAGGCGAACTCCACTAAATGCAATTGATCCTCCCATCCATCTTTAAAATCTATCATGCAAGTTCGTAACATATCCTCGAGCGCCTGAATTATTTTTTCTGACTGTCCATTTGTCTCTGGATGGTATGTTGTACTAAACTGCAATTTAGTTCCCAAGGTATCCTAAAGACTTATACGCCCAGAACCCGCCAAGCGCGCGAGCATCTCACCAAGCCGTGCCTTAATGAACGCTCCAGGATCCAATGGCCAATTTCCTTCGCGCTGTAAGAAATATACTCGCGAAAGCGATGCCAATTCCAATCATACAAATACAACAACACACGATGACTTAAGACACAAGGGTACATCAAAATCTCCTTAATTCATTCTCGAGGATTCAATTATATATCTACCAATCATAAGTAAATTTCCAACTTCAAAGAAAGGCGAATCCAACCTAGATACAATTAGTCATCTATCTCTTCAAATGTCAATCCTTGGTAAGTTCGTGCTTCCTTCGCCTGGAACCTAAAAAATTAAGCCCCCACTAGGGTGAGATATAAATCTCAGTAAGGTGGGTCATAACCCTAGGTTGGGCCGACCATCTACTCAGGCAGTTATCTATCCGAAACTCCAAACTCATGAACATACGGGTGAATCAAGCACAATCCATAAAACCACAAAATGCAGACGACAGGCATGCATTAATGACCTCACGTCCCACTTAGATGATCATATCTACTCGGCCTGCCACTTCATCACATCCACTAATCCTCCCCCGCCTCAATCTCCAGCCCGCGATTAGATCGCATCACACCGTAATCGGCAACCTGTGTAAATGCATCAGGTTCCTATAAATCTCCAAGCAAAGCTCATTAACTCGTATTCCGTCCCACGATTAGATCGCATCAGGACCATGGCTATCTCGACCCACGACCTCGTCGCATCAGGGCTCTATTCAACCATAATTTCACCCAGCACTCTTGTCGCCTCAGGCTTTACATTTCCTGCCCTGCGTCTCTTACGATTTAGGGCCTCTTCGTCCCGCGAATAAATCGCATCAAGACCGTGGCTATCTCAACCCTGTGATCACATCGCACAGGACGCCACATCTCCTAAACTTCACCCTGCGAACTCGTCGCATCAGGGTATACATCTCCTACCCTGCGTCTCATACGCTTCAGGGTTTCTTCATCTCGCGATTAGATCGCATCAGGACCGTGGCCATCTCAATCTCGCGATCACATCGTATCAGGGTGCCACATTTCATCAACTTCACCCCGCGAACTCGTCGCATTAAGGTTTACTTCTCCTGCCCCACGTCTCTTATGCCTCAGGGTCTCTCCGTCCCGTGATTAAATTGCATTGGGACCGTGGCTATCTCAACCCCGCGATCACATCGCATTAGGGCGCCACATCACATCAGTTTCACCCCATGATCACATCGCATCAGGGTATATATCTCTTGCCCCGCGTCTCATACGCTTCAGGGCCTCTTCGTCCCGCGATTAAATCGCATCAGGGCAGTGGCTACCTCAACCCCATGACTCTGTCGCATCAAGGCGCCACTCAACAATCACTTCACCCTGCGAACTCGTTGCATTAGGGTATACATCCACTGCCCCGCGTCTCATATGCTTTAGGACCTCGCCAAGTCGCTGCCCTGCGTCTCATACGTCTCAGGGTCTCATCATGCCACACTTGTGCCATGATTTTTAAATAATTCTCCATACATGAGGACATGTGCAATTCATGCACAGCTCAAAATTCATGGCATGCAAAGAAAATCAATTGAAATTCGGACATGGCAAACGACTTAGGCATATCCAATGTCACATACGTTCCTTCTATAACATCTTAGGATATAACAATGCTATCCCCTTTGATAAATCCTCTTAATTCAGTCAATTCAATCCATGACTCACCCAATTGAGTCCAATCTTTCTACCATAAGGTTAGGAATTCCCTTACCTTGATTTCAACATCACAATTTATTCCTCTTGAGCCTTCAAAATTAAGGCCCACAATGTCCAATACCGAACTCATTGCGCAACCTAACAAAATCCAACCAATTACGTCAATTTTCAATATAATTCAACCATCCATGAACCCCAAGTCTCCATAGCATTATCCTCATCATTTTAACACATCTTAATCATCAATTTGAGACTTATAATCCAACAATCACAGCCTCTCCAGAACCGGTTCATTTCGGTTCTGTGCAAACCGCATACTTCCAGCCCTTAATCCATTCCTAAGTCCTTCATTTAATCATCAATCTATCTCTTAACATGTCTATTTAAGGATTTGGGAGGCTTACCAAAGATTTGGAGTCAATTGGTCGACGGAAACTCAACGAACATCGCCGGTTCTTCCCGAGTCAGAATCCGGCAGTTTTTGGGCAAGATTCACAAGGTCGGTTCGTGGTCAAAACTTAATCAAATCAAGCCCCAATTTTTACCACAGAACCATATACATGTATACTAAGTCTCAAAAAAATATGAGCTCGAAAATCCAATATTTCGGCCATCAAACAGGTCAGAAACCGGACCTACCTCAGATTGAGTCAGTTTCCGTCGACTCTCGGGAGAATCCTTGCTTCGGACTCCTCAGTGCTCCAAATGACCTGATTCCACTTCGAGAAGGTCGGCAAGACATAGATATTTGTTGGTGTGGCCGATTGGCACCAAAAGGTGGCCGGAGGTAGCCATCGTGGTGACCAAACAGAAACCCCAGAAACTATCGCCGGTGAGCAGGATGAGGAAGGAGGAAGAAGATGGTGTCTGGTGCTTTCTCTCTTGGTGGTGGCCGAAAATGCTGAATGGAGAGAGAGAGAGTTTTTTTCTTCAAGCTTGGGTCAAAGGGCTTTGAATGGTAGGTTTGCAAAAGTAGACATGACCACCCCTTGCCCCATCTCTTGACACTTGTCCACTTGTCTTCTCAAGGAGATCCAATGGCCACCACTCACTCTTGATTTTCGGAAGCCTTGAGTGGGTTTATTATCCAAAATTTCCTTCTTCAATTGCAAGGGCAAAGCTTTATGCTTGAGGGGTAAAACGGTCATTTTACCCCCGACGTTCAGATAGTCGTTTTTCTCGTTCCGAAAATCTTTGTTAGGGCGACGGCCAATCCAAATAACGTTGGAATTCTTGATTTTCCATTTCAAACTTTCAAGGTTCTTTGCTGATAGTTTTCTCTATCAGACGTGATTCCAGCCTATCCCGAACCGACAGGCGGCTTTTGAAGATGTTACGCGTATCGACCCCGTGATTCATATCACGTTTAGGGCTCGTCAATTCGTGGCGGCTTTGGTTGTCATGTAATTGTGAGGGTCTATCGCTAGTTCCCTCGACAATCCTTATGGCCAAAGCGCCATTTCCTATCCGAGTTCCCTAGGTCTATGCACCTCGTCTCGCGTTAGCCTTTCCTCTTTGGTCAGTCTACTCGAATTGATCAGGTTCGAGCGGAATACGACTGAAAGACATCTTTAGATACGCACTTCTCATTACTGAGCCTGAAATCAACTGGTAATTAGAATGTCATAACTCTTCCCCCTTAAAGAAATTTCGTCCTCGAAATTCAGAACCTTCTAATCCATCCAATCCTTTGGGGGTATAAGCGCCTCGTCGCACCTTTACTCTTCCAGATAATCCTTTCCATAGCTTGACGGTCTCATTCATCCTTTCCAACCCAAGGCCATCCTTCTCCAGGACTTGTCTCCTTTAGTCCTCAATCTGTTTTACTTTTCTCCATTCTCTTATGGTGTTCATTTGCCAACAGCTCTTCTTCGAGCGTTCACCTTATCTCTTTCATTGGTCCATAACCATTATTACCCAGCCCTCGCTAGTGTACACTTTTACTGTCCACACCATTTAGCGTATTGCTCCTTTCGAGGTTCCTTTCACGCCAATAGAGATTCCAGGGCTTTATCTATTCGCCCTCCATCAATCAAATCGAGTTATGACCCTCTCGACTCCTTAAACATTTACATGGTTGCTTCCATAGCAATCCATTCTCGACTCCATCCGACAATTCCCTTGGATCAAAGTGGTCTTTCAACTTTCAATCTTATCACCAATATATATATATATATACACATCTTAGCACGTCTTTGTGCCACCCCAAGGTCACTATAATTCCTCCTCTAAATCGTAATTTCGTCCATAGGCCTCAGAGTTCCATCCATTCCTATAATCTGTCCAGTATCGTTGTTCAATCGTGGTAACACCTCAATTTCCTTCTGGCCTTCAGGATTGGTGTTCCCAGTAGCCATCACATTAGTCCATTAGCAAACTTTCAGTTTAAGAGTTGAATCTCTTACTTCTTGAGGGAAGGTCTGTCCCTCCATTGCCAATTAAACCATGTTTAATTCTCAGCGGTAAGCATCCATCAAACAATCCACCCTTCCTTAGCGATACGAATATCGTTATAACAATACTTGGGAGATCTCTTCGTTCCACATGCCTTACCTTCAATTCCCTTTAGGCAGTCTATGCTCTTAATCTCTTATAGTTCACATAATTCTCGAGGTCTTTTCTTCATCTAGGCAGCGCTCTCATACCCACAAACAACTTTATACATCTGCGTTGCCTCTTATTCAATTCCCTTCGGGAAACTGCTACCTTATACTCTCGTAGTAGGTGCAGCCTTGCAATGTTCTTTCCCTCAATAATATTTCCCAACTTTACCACGAGGGCACTCGCAGACTACTCCAATCATGCCCTAAGCATGCCAATTCATGTAGCTTTACTATCATGGCGTACATGCAATACCCATTTCAATTCGTCTTGTTACTCCTCAAGTTCCACTCTGTGTCGCGTCTCCCCGAGCTGTTTCGATTTTCCTTGTGTTAGACCGTTCGTGACCCATACGTCTGAGACGTCAAGAATCGAAGTCGATTTGCTTTATAAAAAGAAGATATCAATGAACTTCTACGTTTATTGGAAAAAGCAACCCCAAAGATTTGACAACGTGTACCTCTCTCGATTGAACACAGACCTGACGTCTATGGCAGATTAATTGTGGATCCAACACAACAAACAAGAACAAACAATAGAAGCATTACGACCTTCATAAGCTTGTCAATTTCCAACCGGAATCGTCATACATTGCATAGTCATTAGCTTAACTTGAGTCCTCGAAAACTCTTTCCATGTTCATTCACCCATTTGTGTCACAGCTTGTCCCTAGTCCATTTCACCAATGGAATAGTTTTTGTAGGGAATCTTTCAACGGCCCGTCTATTGCCGCTCATCAATCCCAAAAAGCTTGCACTTTTTCGCAACTCACATCGACTATCATCGATTCATCACTTATTCCAATGCGTGAATCTTACTTCATCAGGTTCACAACTTACGCTCTTTACACTTAGCATGCAATAGACATTTCCTTAGAGTCCATATGACACTCTCAAAGACTGTTCATGTTTCTCATGGCTCCTTACATGAGTTCAACCATCGCCTCTCGAGATGGTAACGATCAACTCAATTATTCCTTAGGCACTTAATGCGACTATTATCATCTTCCTTTCACTAGGTGTCGCATCTTCTCGACTATTCCTCGCACTTCTCACTCGAGAGCTCAGACCTTGGCTCTCTGTCTTCATAGATCTCCTCTAGGACCGCACGACATTTCGTTTATCCTTGTCACTCTTCTCCTTGAGAAGCATTAGTGTTAGCCTCTAAGTTTCATACTCGTTAAGGCGACCTTATTCAATTCCGTTTGTCCCACTGAACGTCGACATTATCCTGGAATTCAACATTGTCTTCAAGACTGTCTCTCCGATTTCACTTTCAGGAGTCATTCAAGTTCTGCGTCTTCTCTCTCGGTATAGATGCTCCTTCATCATACTAAGACAATTGAGAGCTTTTCTTCCTTTTACAATAGGGTCTCTTATCCTAAGGAAGAAACTACACAACTCCGTGGCATTTCCTTACTTCTAATTCGCCTTGTCCTTTCCATTCCATAGGACGGCAACCTTGGAGTCCGTGCCAACGGCGATACCTTTACTCCAGAGCTCAAGTGCCACCATGCTTTCACATTCTCTTTCCTATAACTCAGTTACCTCTAGTGACAATACCTGTTCATCCTTGGGTCTCCACCCATTCACTTGTCGAATGGTCAATTCGATTAACTCAAATCACTTTACAAGTGTTCTTCAAGCGTTCCTTCGCTTACTAAATCATTCACTGGGATCATAACCAGTCAGGACTATCAAGTCTGTTCACTTTTCTTTTCATCAGTGACCAATTCATGATTCAATCATCATTTAAGAGCAATGCCCTATTCTTTTAGGGAATAACAACTCATGCTTTCATCTCTCATGGCTCCACTTCAATCAATCGACCCCAGGAAATCATTGATTCCAGGCGAACTAGCACGCCGATTCTTCCTCGACCTCATCCATAACAGAAAAGACTTACCGCTCACCTTCCACCATGTGTCTTACATCCAGATAATCAACCATTTCCCATAGGCACATTCTACACTCATAATGAACAACTCTTCGCTCGTAATCCATGAGCAGGAGTTCTCTTATTCATAGGTCCTTCAATCATTCTCCTCTTTAGCTGAATCCTGTCATCATTTCTCAAAATCAGGAATAACAATCAGTCATATGGTTCTCAAGTTCCAATCCACTCAGGGACTTACCCATCTTATTCAAGGGTCCTTGACCGCCCTTACCATATGTCTAAGCGATCTTGAGAACTCTGTCTCATACTGGCCAATCATCCTACGATCCTTGCAACAGTATTAGGCAATCCCGGGACGATACTTCCCATCGAACAACTCAACAGAAGTTGGCTAGGTAGATCTCATGCCTCCGAGAAAATTCTTCCTCTAGTGACCTTTCACAAATCCTCAATAGCCTCTTAGGGCTAGTACTGCCAGGGTCACTTTCCTTTTTTAGTGCACCCAAAATCTCTGAGGTTTTCTCACAAAATCCTCAATCCAGAGGGAGACAATTCTGAATCTCATCCCTCTACCAGACTCAATCAAGTTCAGCCTTATACATAATCTTACAAGCCTTTCCAAGCTCTCGTGGTCCTACCCACACATTCAATTTTGAAAAGACTTAATCAGAGTCACATTTCTTGTGATTTCTATCACTTAACTCGTCAGCACAAGCATTTATCACCATAGTGACTTAGAGAATAGTGGCAACTCCTCTCCGAGCTCGCTTAATCAACAATTTTCCATTCCCTTTTAAAAGTTCTCACGACCCATTCAGCTCTTGGGTCTCGTACGATTAACCGATCGAGCCATATTCTCTTTTAGTACTCATACTCCCATCGCCCATATTTACTCAATTCTCATGACACATATCAATTTTCGGATCTTCCATACCACATATACTCGAGCCCAATGCTCTTCTACGACCACCCCTTGGTCCTTTAGTCTTGTCAGGTTCTCATGTCACTTTAACCACTATGATTCCCTCCAGGAATCCAAGACTCAAGTTACCTACTCAAGTCCATCAATCTCAAGCTGCTCACCTCATTGTTCATCACTATCATCCATCACTGGTTCCCAAACAACTCTCTAATGGCACATACGAAATTCTCAACCAATTGCCAAATATTCAAGGATCTCAAATTATCCTTGATCTATAATCCTTCCTCAAGCCAACCTCAACGAGGAAACTTCTCAACTAACGGCCTTTACTAGGCTAGCCTCAACTAGGCAACTGTCAAACAAGCACTCAAGGTAGCAATTCACCGGGTTAAAAGCTTATACTGTAGGCCTCGATTCCTCGGGTATAAACCCATACGTCGTCTAACCTCTTAGTTATACCTTGGCCAAGCCAATCATATGAAGTTAATCATCAAACATGCCTAACAGGCCCATCACAACCATCACTTTTCTTTTTTCAAACAGCATTCACCGCCAAGAATAAAGCTTTTAACCATGCCACTCATAGCCGCCATTACACAGGTCATGCCACTTTCAATCATTCTTGATGAGAATCGATCCCGTGCCATACATCCCTTATCCACAATTGGACTCAACTTGATACCTAGGCTTCCCCTTTCAAGTTATGACTTGGGTCATTCCTACCTCTGCCATCTTAGAAGCCTGCCAGGAGCCGCTCCTTGTCCGGACCTCTCTGTCCCGGCGATCACTCCCTGCCCTCATCAGACCTAGCTGATGTAAGTTGTCCCAAGTCATACATCTACGGAGAAAGCCCCATTCCACATGTCCCATACCATGTTTCATTACAGTTTATAAGTATCCCATCAACTCGTCTCATACCAAGCGATGGTTTATTAAGTTCAACAGCGATAAGTCATTGCATGCACCCTCATCGACCTTCATTTCAAGGCCATAAACATAAGCACAGCATGACCTTCATATCTCACAGATCAATTGCCCACATTCCATTACTATCTCAAGTCCAATCCACATTCAAATCACATCCCTATGCATCCGATCACAACTGATCTTCGATTCAGGTACTCCTCGTATTCATCTCAACTCATATCACTCAAGGCTATCAATAGTAATTGGTAGCTAAACCACCAAAATATCATACAATTCACGCCTCAATCCACTAATATCAGTCGTTTCCTTATGACCCGTACTCCTCAAGTTGGGTCATGGACAAATCAAGGTCGCAATTTTACATCTCAACTGACCCTTCATTCATAAGCAATTCCCTATTATCCTCGAGTTCAATCACTACCTCAGAATCCATGCTTATGACCCTCAAATCGCAGCTTGCTTCCTCTTAAGCTTTAATCACCACAAAACTAAAGGTCATCCATTAAAGTCAACTCTAGGACCATTCAAGTATATACCAGTTCAAGCCTACCATCCTCAAGACTCAACAATCCATGCCTAGTCCTATAGACCTCCATATCTAACTGTCCTCAAGTCATCGCTCCTTATCACTCCAAGTCTCAGTCACATTGGATCAAACTAACCTTGCTCTGATACCAAATCGGACGGGGATGTCACGCCCCGAACCCGCCGAGGGCATGAGCATCCCGCCAAGCCGTGCCTTAATGAACGCTCCAGGATCCAACGGCCAATTACCTTCGCACTATAAGAAACATACTCGCGGAAGCGATGCCAACTCCAATCATACAAATACAACAACACACGATGACTTAGGACACAAGGGTACATCAAAATCTCCTTAATTCATTCTTGAGGATTCAATTCTATAATCTACCAATCATAAGTACATTTCCAACTTCAAAGAAAGGCGAATCCAACCTAGATACAATTGGTCATCTATCTCTTCAAATGTCGATCCTTGGTAAGTTCGTGCCTCATTCGCTTGGAACCTGAAAAATTAAGCCCCTACTGGGGTGAGATATAAATCTCAGTAAGGGGGTGAGATATAAATCTCAGTAAGGTAGGTCCTAACCCTAGGTTAGGCCGACCGTCCACTCAGGCAGTCATCTATCCGAAACTCCAAACTCAAGAACATACGGGTGCATCAAGCACAATCCATAAAACCACAAAATGCATACGATAGGCATGCATTAATGACCTCATGTCCTACTCAGATGATCATATCTACTCGGCCTGCCACTTCATCACATCCACTAATCCTCGTCTGCCTCAATCTCCAGCCTACAATAAGATATCATCAGGCTCGGTCCGCGTAAACGCATCAGATCGTTATTGGCAACCCGCGTAAACGCATATGGTTCCGATAAATATCCAAGAAAAGCTCATTAACTCGTACTCTGTCCCGCGAGTAGATCGCATCAGGACCATGGCTATCTCGACCCCGCGACCTTGTCGCATCAGAGCGCTATTCAACCATAACTTCACCCCGCGATCCTGTCACCTCAGGGTTTACATTTCCTGCCCCGCATCTCATATGCTTTAAGGCTTCTTCGTCCCGTGAATAAATCGTATCAGGACTGTGGCTATCTCTACCCTGCGATCACATCGCATCAGGGCGCCACATCACCTCAACTTCACCCTGCGAACTCGTCGCATCAGGGTATACGTCTCCTACCCCATGTCTCATACGCTTCAGGGCTTCTTCATCCTGCGATTAGATCGCATCAGGACCGTGGCTATCTCAACCCGCGATTACATTGCATCAGGGTGCCACATATAATCAACTTCACCCCGCAAACTCATCGCATCAGGGTTTACTTCTCCTGCCCCGCGTCTCTTATGCCTCAGGGTCTCTCGGTCCCGCGATTAAATCGCATCAGGACAGTGGCTATCTCAACCCCGCGATCACATCGTATCAGGGCGCCACATCACATCAGTTTCACCCCGTGATCACATCGCATCATGGTACATATCTCCTGCCTCGCGTCTCATACGCTTCAGGGCCTCTTCATCCTATGATTAAATCGCATCAGGACAGCAGCTACCTCAACCCCGCGACTCCGTCGGATCACGGCGCCACTCAAAAATAACTTCACACTGCGAACTCATCGCATCAGGTATACATCCACTGCCCCGTGTCTCATACGCTTTAGGGCCTCGCCAAGTCGCTGCCCCGCGTCTCATACGCCTCAGGGCCTCACCATGCCACACTTGTGCCATGATTTTCAAATAATTCTCCATACATGATGACATGTGCAATTCAAGCACAGCTCAAAATTCATGGCATACACAGCAAATCAATTGAAATCCGGACATGGCAAATGACTTAGGAATATCCAATGTCACACACATTCCTCCTATAACATCTTAGGATATAACAATGCTAACCCCTTTGATAAATCCTATTAATTCAGTCAATTCAATCCATGACTCACCCAATTGAGTCCAATCTTCCAAGCATAAGGTTAGGAATTCTCTTAACTTGATTTCAACATCGCAATTTACTCCTCTTGAGCATTCAAAATTCCGGCCCTCAATGTCCAATACCGAACTCAATGCGCAATCTAACAAATCCAACCAATTACGTCAATTTCCAATCCAATTCAACCATCCATGAACCCCAAGTCTCCATAGCATTATCCTCATCATTTTATCACATCTTAATCATCAATTTGAGACTTATAATCCAACAATCACAGCCTCTACAGAACCGATCTTGCACAGAATCAAACCGGTTCATTTCAATTCTTTGCAAACCGCACACTTCCAACCCTTAATCCACTCCTAAATCCTTTATTTAATCATCAATCTATCTCTTAACATGTCTATTTAAGTATTTAGGAGGCTTACCAAAGATTTGGAGTCAATTGATCGCTGGAAACTCAACGAACATCGTCGGTTCTTCCCTAGTCAGAATCCCGCAGTTTCTGGGAAAGATTCACAAGGCCGGTTCGTGGTCAAAACTTAATCAAATCAAGTCCCAATTTTTACCACAGAACCATCTACATGTCTACTAAGTCTTCACAAAATTTGAACTCGAAAATCCAATATTTCGGCCATCAAACAGGTCAGAAACCGGACCTACCTCAGATTGAGTCAGTTTCCATCGACTCTCAGGAGAATCCTTGCTCCGGACTCTTTGGTGCTCCAAATGACCTGATTCCACTTCGAGGAGGTCGGCAAGACATAGATCATTGTTGGTGTGGCTAGCCGGCAGTCAAAAGGTGGCCGTAGGTGGTCATCGTGGTGACCAAACAGAATCCCCAGAAACTGTCACCGGTGAGCAGGATGAGGAAGGAGGAAGAAGATGTTGTCTGGTGCTTTCTCTCTTGGTGGTGGCCGAAAATGCTGAATGGAGAGAGAGAGAGTTGTTTTCTTCAAGCTTGGGTCAAAGGTCTTTGAATGGTAGGTTTGCAAAAGTAGACATGACCACCCCTTGCCCCATCTCTAGATACTTGTCCACTTGTCTTCTCAAGGAGATCCAATGGCCACCACTCACTCTTGATTTTTGGCAGCCTTATGGGGGTTTATTGTCCAAAATTTCCTTCTTCACTTGCAAGGGTAAAGCTTTAAGCTTGAGGGGCAAAACAGTCATTTTACTGCCGACGTTCAAATTGTCGTTTTTCTCGTTCCGAAAATCTTCGATAGGGTGACGGCCAATCCAAATGACGTTGGAATTCTTAATTTTCCATTCAAACTTTCAAGACTCTTTTCTGATAGTTTTCTCTATGAGACGTGATTCGAGCCTATCCCGAACCGACGAGCTGCTTTTGAAGACATTACGCGTATCGACCCCGTGATTCATTTCACGTTTAGGGCTCGTCAATTCGTGGCAGTTTTGGTTGTCATGTAATTGTGAGGGTCTATCTCTAGTTCCCTCGACAATACTTTTGGCCAAAGCGCCATTTCCTATCCGAGTTCCCCAGGTCCACTTACCTCGTCTCGCATTAGCCTTTCCCCTTTGGTCAGTCTACTCAAATTGATCAGGTTCGAGCAGAATACGACTGACATACATCTCTAGATACACACTTCTCATTACTAAGCCTGAAATCGACTGGAAATTAGAATGTCGCAAGACTTTTCTAGAAATTTCCCGTGAACGTAGGATCCCTATCAGACGTAATCATGGCTGTGACTCTATACATGTCACGCCCCGAACCCGACGAGCCCGCGAACATCCCACTGGCCGTAATCAAACTATGCCATCTAGGATTCTTCAACCCTCGTGTTCTCAATACACACAGAAGCGAGAAACTACTCCATACACAAATAAAATCAAGATGACTTAGGACGAAAAAATAGTACACTTCTCTAATCTATATAATACACCTCAATTCGTTTCAATGGTCAACTAAAGGTTTAATTTCTACATCCACCAAATAATATACAATCTCTAAGGTCACCCAGCGTCTTAAATACATTTGATCAACTACTTCCTCGAAGGCCAATCCTTGGCAAGTTCGGCTTCCTTTGCTTAAGACCTGAAAAAGTTAAGCCCCTATTGGGGTGAAATATGTATATCTTAGCAAACTCACCCTAAACCTAAATCAGACCGTTAGTCCCCCCAAACAACATCTCAAACACAATAGGTAAGGATTCTTCAGGTAAAACAACACATGACAATCAAATATCAGAGCACCTCGATATAACTGACATAAAGCAATCACGATTCAAGGGCAACCATAACGTCACAACCAAGCTTCATACTAGCACAATATTAAGTTCACAAGCGAAGGTGTATTCTCAATTTCATCACAACTTCCAATTTCAATGGCCAAGCCCACGTCAGCGTGCATCAGGCTAATCACAAATTCAATCCCCATGGCCAAGTCCTCGCCAATACACATCAGGCTAATCATAAATGCAATTCCAATGGCCAAGCCCGCGTCAATATGCATTAGGCTAATCAAGATCTTGATTGGCAACCAGCGTTGTAATGCATCAAGTTTCAAAGGTCATTTTGATATTTGTGTCGACACGTACCAAGACTATTTCTCGTTCTGATGCATCGGGATATCAATTCTTTTTTCAATGCTATGTCCGCGTCAATGCTCCTCAGACCATAAAATTCACAAACCTGCGTTAAAAAGCCTCAGGTTTCAAATGCCATAACCATGCTCGTGTCGACACGTACTAAACTTATCCCACGTTATGACGCATCAAGATATAAGCTGACCCTGTATTTTGACGCATCAGGGTATAACTTCACTTGCAACCCTGCATTCTAATGCATCAAGGTGCCACAAGTCCGTAGGTTCACAAATCAAACTCCCCTCTTAAGGAACTTCATGATCGAGTACAATCTTTATTAGACAAGTAATGAATCATTATCATGCGAGACGTCAAGACTAATCACCTATAAGGTGATATGAAATACATAGCAAGACAATCAATTTAACGGTTTGTTCTTTTGTCAACTCATTCATATTTCTCAAACAGTCGCCATTCAAGGCCAAGTATCACCTAACCACACCCGCATCCATTTCAATCAAATGCACACAACAACAACTTAGATACAAGAGTTATAATTTCTTATCATCAAGAGCACACACAACTCGCACCTCAGTTATCTCGGTCGATCATGAACAATCAATACAATAGACTTCCAAATTTATCATTATATCATCCAAACCCATCCAGTAGTGTCCTAACTTTCTAACAAAGGTTTAGGAGTCACTTACTTTTCAATTTAATAGGTAAAATTTTCTCCAAGACTCTTCCAAAGATTCGGTTCCATTTGGTCCAAAATAGGGCAGCCGCACGATCTAAAGAAATTCATCTAATCAATCAAATTTTCTATTACAATCGCCAATTCACGAAGTATACACCTCATTAACATCTCAATTAACATTATAGGATGTTCTAATGACAAATTCAAGGCACGGCAACACCCCCAACAGCCCTCAAAGGTCTGGTTTATTCAAATCGAAACAGGGCAGAATTCGGTTCTGCCCTTCTCCTCCTCAATCCGTCTATAATTCAACTCTAAACTTTGATTTACCCATAATTCAACTTGCTAACATGTCATATTATGTCTATAGATGCCTTACCAAAAATTTTAGAGTGAGTCGACGTCAAAAAGGGCCACGAAGAGCCCCAAACCTCCTCGGCCTACTGGCGAACAGATTCTGTCCCGAAAATGTCATCACAAAATAGCCATGTTTACCCCTCTAAACTCAATCAAATCCACCACGTCAGCTCATCCAACATAAGTACTATGGGTTAAAAAACCCTCACAAAAAATATGAAGCAATTTGAAGCCTCAAGGTGGCCAAATGAAGACCTTCCTCCAACTCGATCAGAATCTGCCTCGTCTAGACCTTTGTTCACTCAAATCGAGCTACGGGAAGATCTACTAGGTCAAATTGAGCTTATAATGTCTATAGAAAGATAAGACAATAAATTTTCATTTGGCGATATTTTTACCTCGATCCGATATTGGACGACAGAGTTATGACCAAAACAGTGGGACAGGTTGGGACTAGTCAGCACCAGCAGTTCGATGGAAGGAAAAAGAAAAGGAAAATAAGAAGAATATGAGAGGAAGAGAGGGGAAGGGTAGTCCATGAAAATGAGGAGGAAGAAGAAGAGAATAGGCTTGATCTCACTTGGTCAACTCCTTTGAATGGTACGTTAAAAGTATACACTAAATGCTAACCATCCAAATAATGCCACTTGTTTTCATCTAATTGATGTCTTGACTATCATTGACTTCCATCGACCAATATACCCTCCCATTTTCGACAGCCATAAGGATTTATAATCGACTAAAATACCATTTTTCCTTCGCTAAGACAAGGCCAATCTTTGAGGGGCAAAATGGTAATTTTGCTCTCGTCGTCCGAAACGTCGTTCTTCCAATTCGAATTACCTTCGATGGGACGACATCTGACTCATTTAGAATGTTGGAATTTCTCAATGTTCGATACCCAATTCCGAGGTCCAATTTCATGTTGAGCTCTCGTCGATTGTAATTCCAGTTTATCTCTGACTGACGAGCGATTCTTGCAGGCGCTACGCGTATCGACCTTACCGTTTCTCAAGCCATTGCGACTTTGGTTGTCATGTGATTGTGAGGGTTTATTGCTAGTTCCTGCGGTCCTGAACATCGAAATCCGATTTAGGAAATTCTCGCAAATTACACACTGGTGTAGCGGAATCACCCGCGCCCCAATGTATAACGCTTGCAAGGCATTCCATAATCGTTCCTAGATCGATTTCTGCTGGCTCAAAATATTCCCTCGACAATCCTTATGGTTAAAGTTCCATTTCTCATTCAAATTCCCCAAGTCCACGTACTCAACTCCGCAGTAGTCTTCCCCTTTCAATCAGTTAACTTAAGAGTGGCCAACTCCGAGCAAGTTGTAAATGAAATACGTCGAACGATGTCTTTCCATTCTATAGCCTCAAGAGGGGTCGGAATTTGGAATGTTACAATGCAGTCTCACAATCTAACGCATATACAATTCAACGTACTTATTCATCGCGAAATCCTTACGCACGGGTACGAAATGTGCAGACTTAGTCAATCTATCCACGACTACCCAAATCAAGTCATGACCTATCTGACTCCTCGGAATCCCATCACAAAGTCTAGAGTTACATGCTTCCATTTCCACTTAGGGATTTCCAAAGGTTGCAACAATCCTCTGAGTTTATAATGTCGCGCTTTTACTTGCTGGCAAGTCAAATGCCTTGCTACATACATAGCCACATCCACATTTATTCCATTCCACCAATAGTGTTGACACAGATTCTGATACATTTTCGTGCTACCTGGGTGGATAATATAATTGTTCCTATGAGCTTTAGACAAAATCATTTCCTTAAGTTCTTTGTCACTAGGCACACATAAACGTCCGCGGAACTTCAGGATCCCATCTTCTGACACTTGAAACTTTCGTTACGTCCATTTCGAGTATCTTCTAAATTTCAGGGTCCGTAGACTGTAAAGCCTTTACTTGCTCTTGGATTTCAGGTTCACTTCTTAAGGTTGCCACTAGACTTGACAGTTGACAAACTTCCAGCTTAAACTCGGAGTCCCTCAGTCCCTCAAGTAAGGACCATCCCTTAACCAACAGATGTGCGATGCTAGATTTCCAACTAAGTGCATCCGCAACTCTATTTGGCTTTCCAGGGCGATATAGAATGTCGCAATCATAATCCTTGAGTAACTCTATCCATTGACGCTGTCTAATATTCAATTCTTTATGCGAAAACAGATATTTTAAACTCTGATGATCTGTGTAAATCTGGAACCGTTCACCATACATGTAATGCCTCTAAATCTTCAAGGCGAAAATAATTGCGGCTAACTCCAAGTCATGCATCGGATAGTTCATCTCATGAGATCTCAATTGTCGTGAGGCATAAGCGACAACTTTTCCATGTTGTATTAACACGCACCCTAACCCCTTTAGCGAAGCATCGTTATATATCTCATAACCTCCAGGTCCAGAAAGGATAGTTAACACTGGTGTGGTCGTCAAGCGGTACTTAAGTTCCTGAAAACTCCTTTCATACTTATCCTCCACTCGAATCTCATATCCTTCTTAGTTAACCTCATTAACAGAGTGGCTATAGATGAAAATTGTTCCAAAAATCGCCTATAGTAACCTACCAACCGTAAAAAACTTCAAATCTCAGTAACTGTCGTGGGTCTAGGTCAATTTATTACCCCTTCAATCTTTGAAGGGTCCACGGAGATTCCTTCTCCAGATATCACATGACCAAGGAATGCTACTTGATTCAATCAAAATTCACATTTATTAAACTTGGCATAGAGTGAGTGCTCCCTTAAAGTTAGCAAGACAATCCTTAGGTGCTTCTCATGCTTCTCATTACTCCTTGAGTAAATCAAAATGTCGTCAATGAAAACAATGACAAACCGATTCAAATTCTCCTTAAATACTCGATGCATTAGGTCCATGAATGAGGAGGGGCATTAGTCAATCTAAAAGGCATAACGGTAAATTCATAATGCCCATACCTCGTCCTAAAGGCAGCCTTTGGTATATCCTCCTTTTTGATCCTCAAATGATGATAACTAGTTCTCAAATCTATCTTAGAGAACACAGATGCTCCTTGCAGCTGGTCAAACAAATCATCTATCCTCGGCAATGGATACTTATTCTTAACAATCACTTGATTCAACTGCCTGTAATCGATACACAAACGCAAGGATCCATCATTTTTCCTTACAAACAACACCGATGCTCCCCATGGCGACGTGCTCGGTCTAATGAACCCTTTATCAAGCAACTCCTGCATCTGCACCTTTAACTCTTTCAATTCCAACAAGGACATTCTATACCGGTGCATTCGAGATCGGCTCCGTCCTAGGAGTTAACTCAATCATGAACTCGATTTTTCTCTCAAGTGGTAATCGTAGCAATTCCTTAGGAAAGACATTAGGGAATTCACACGCTACAGTTATACTTTCCAATTTCGGTTCCTCGACTGTTGTGTCGACCACGGCAACTAGATAAACTCGACACCCTTCACTCAATTGCTTTGTCGCTTCAAGCGACGAGACCAAAGGAATTGAGGTTCCTCCTCGACTTCCTGCAAATTCAAAGTTAAGGCGACCATTCGAATAAAAACGGATTACCCTACTACTACAATCCACTACAACCCTTTGTTTCCCCAACCAGTCCATCCCAATAGTCACATCAAAATCATACAAAGGTAGCACAGCCAAATCTATCTTTTCCTCGCTACCACCAACGACTAATTTATAATCCGCACAACCCAGCGTGACTAACACATTATCCTTTAACGATGTAGTAACATGTAATATCACATTCAACGGTTTCAACTATACACCTACCAAGTCAGCAAATTGAGTGGACATAAAGGAATGCGAAGCTCCAGGATCAAATAAAGCATATGCGGCTTGATCACATAAATAGATCATACCTATGACCATGCCAAGCGCTTTCTCCGCCTCTCTACATGCCATAAACTCTCCCTTGGGCGGGCGATCGATTTTGATCATTTTGCGGGGCTACAGTCGGCGGTCCTGCCTGTATGTTTTGTCCCTGAGTTCGGTTCCCTAGAGCTTCACTTGGACAATTCTTTCTCTGGTGGCCTAGTTGACCACACTTAAAACATACACCTGTCCTACTAGGGCATGGCCCACTTCTATGTCTTCTGCCACAAAGGCGACAGCTCCAATTTGATTGGTACAATAGCTTCCCAATATTCTTTCGAACAGGTGGGACAAAGCGTCTGTTACTTGCCATCGGCCTCTTACCAAGTTGCTGATTGTCCCTCGAAGAAGCGAACCGCGATCCAGAAGCAGTAGCTCTTTCTTTCATGTCCCTCTCATCACCTAACTTCGCTCATAAATCTCTCTATACGTTCTTAGGTTCACCGTTATTATCTGACTTCAGATTTTCGGTTTCAAGCCATCCCGGAACCTCTGCGCTTTCTCTAGCGGATCCTCAATCGACATCTGCCCATACCTTGATAATCTCGCAAACTCGGCCTCATACTGGTCCACAGTCAGCTGATTTTGACGCAATTACTATAACTCCACTTGCTTCCTTTCTTGTGTCATTTTCGAAAAGTACTTATCATTAAACGCGACAGTGACGGCCCAAGTCCAAGAAGCGCCTTCGGGAAACACCCCATTTTTTGTGGCACTCCACCAGTTGTTAGTCGTGCCTTCCGATTGATAAACGACCAACAACACATTCTCTTCGTCAGTGCACCTCAGCACCCCAAAAACTTTCACGAGCTTTTCGATCTATCTTGGTGCTAACTCAAGATCTCCAGTGCAGTCGAACTAAGTTGTTTTCAACTTCATAAACTGCTGAACCAATTGGCCCATCTACCTGGCATTTCTATCACCTTGGGTGTTACCAGTCTCAACGCCTTGGTCGTTAATTCCATCATTCCCATTGTTTCCACCATTCAAGTTTGTCGCAACAATGGCGGCCCCAACAGCTTGGGCAATAGCAGCATCCCTACCCTAGGCTTGCCTATCTATCAAATCCCAGGTTCATTCTAGAGCTCTCAAGACCCCATCTATTCTAGGATCTTCCATCATAGGCGGTCTTGAGCTAGATGCTCCTCCTTTCGGCCTTCCTGGTCTGTTGCTCATTCTCGCTCGAATTTAACTACCCGAATCACTATAATTCCACCATGAAATTAGAGACCTAAATCATCTGCTCAAATCTAATGGTTCTATGCTACTCAACAAAGTAGTAATCACAACATAACAACCGACCACTCAGGCATTCTCATGAGCACATTAATCAGGGACGCATAGTCATCGCATCTGCAACTTAGTATAATCAGAGATAATTATTCACTCATCATGCCATCATCCACAATCAATTCACAAAGCTAAGTACGAAGCATAGTCATCGTAGGTTCACCACAATCATGCCAATTCAAGATGCCAATCACAAGCGACAATTCATATGCCTTGCATTTCATGCAAAACTCTAACGAATTCCCCTAGAGTCTTACTACCCCATCACCAAAGTCCACCACTTCTTATCACTCCAATTCTCAATTTGCTTGGATCGAGCTGACCTTGCTCTGATACCACTCGAACGAGCATGTCACGCCCTGCATTCCTTTGCGAGCTCGTCACATCTGCCACACCATAATAAGATATCCCAGGAACCAACAGACGACATAAAGAATGAAATGAAACACGCATGCGGAAGGAGAATAACAACCCAGACATTTCATACATGGAAGATTCGAGATAACATAAAAGCACATATATATACAAAAGATCAGCATCCAGATGAAATCGACGGAAGAGAAAGGACATAAAGCAAACACACATAAGGTTGGGTTAAAGGAACTAAGGGCTACTCTCAAAAGACTACACCAAAGCCCTACATCAAAATCTTATCTCCAAAAAGTTACACCCCAAAAGCTTGCCATGACAACCCAGGCCACTTAGAGGAACTGCTCATCCCGTCATCAGCTTCAGCTTTATCTTCCTTTGGGTCGTAGTCAGAGAAAGTCGCCGAAAGCACCTCCTCAGGGTCCTCCTCCATGTTTATCTCATCGGCAGAGATCTCGATCACCTCAAGATATTCTTCGGTCGTAGGGGACTTGGACTGCTAAGGGATATTTCTCGAACCTACCACGGAAGCCTCAACCTCTACCTCGGCCTCAGGATATGTAAGGTAGCACCAACTATGTCACGCCCCGAACCCGTCTAGCCCGCGAACATCCCCGCAAGTAAACAACACATCTCTCGTGGTCCCAAGATCCACAAACAAGTCGAGAGATAATATATATATATATACACATTAAGCGTGCGGAAGCGGTACTCAAATAAATCCCCGTACAAAATATAAGTTAAATGGGACCTAGATAGCATAATAATTGCCATACATCTTATCCTACTATTCATACAAATACCGAATACTACAGTCCTCTAGGCTAGGGACGACGGGGTAAGCACATCAAAAGAAAAGGTGTGACCATCATCAGCATCCAAAATAGCCATGGTCGGGGGTCGCCGTCACAAGATCGAGCCAATAAATTAGGACACCTAAGATCAGCTGCTGGAGTCTCCTGTATCCTCTGCATCCCCTGTCGGCTCATACTCCGAGAAGGTCTCTGACTGGACCTCGATGGAATCCTCCATGGTCGTCTCATGTGACGGCTCCGCCAAATCCTCCTCGGTAGCCTTCACAACAATCACCTCGTCCTCCGTGAACTCCAAGGTTGGGGTCTTCTCTGGTCCATTACTAGACTCAACTACAGAACCCTCTGGCAGCTCCTGCTCCCCAGCGGTCTGGCACCAATTAGGGATAACTCCCTAGGGTACCTCGTGGGGCCTCAGCGGCCCAATTGACTCGCCTTCGACTTTCTTAAACCATGCCTCGAACCTATGAGGCATCCAATCCGGGCTACCCTAGTCAACCCATACAACCGTACATTTTCTCACATAAATGTTCCCCTGTCTATCCGGGAACTCATCAAAATATGCCGTCATCTCCTTAGGATTCCCAAAACGAATAGGCCACACAGCTAAGGCCTAGGATCTATAAAAATAGGGGACTCCAAAGGGGTGAGATACATATCTCAGTAAAAGAGTCCTAACCCTAAGTCAGGTGATCATCCACTCAGGTAGTCATCTATCCCAAAATTTCAAACTCACAATCATACGGGCATACACAAATAAGAATAGTGACATACAAATGATGGGCATGCAACTCTGACACCATGTCACACTCAGATGATTATGCACACCTCATCCAGCCATTTCACCACAACCACCTCTTCCTGTCTGTCTCATTCTCCAGCCCACGATTATGTCGCATCAGGCTCGGTCCACGTAAACGCATCAAACCGTCATTGGCAACCTGCGTAAACACATCAAGTTCCAATGAATCTCCAGGCCTATATCATCACCTCATACCTCCGTCCCGCGAATAATTCGCATCAGGACCGTGGCCATCTCAACCACGCGATTGGATCGCATCAGGACGCCACACAAAATCAACTCCACCCCTCGATTACATCGCATCAGGGTATCCATCTCCCGCCTCGCATCTCAAACGCCTCAAGGCCTCGCCATGTCAGGCTCATGTCATTCTTCTCAATTCAATTCGTAGACAATACAACAAGTGCAACTCTTGCACAATCTGAATACTCATGGCATGCAAGACAATCTATGACATTCAACATGGCAAAAGATTTAAACCCAAACAATAACACACATAACCCTCTAATAACCACTTAGGATATATCAAGAGCTATCCTTTAGAAAATCCTCATAAATCGATCAAACTAAACCTCGACTCACCCAATTGAGTCCAATCTTCCTATCCTAAGTTTAGAATTCCCTTACCTTGCATTTGATAACACCAAAATTCTCTTCTTGGGTCCCCACAATCTCAGTTCCAAGGGTCCAAGACAAACCTCACCGCGCAACCTAGGAATTTCAATCAATTAGTCAATTTCCATGTCCAAATCCTCAATTCATGAACCATAATCCTCCACAACACAACCCTTATCATCTTAACATATCTTAAACATCAATTTGGGACTCACAATCATCGGCTCTTTACTCCAACGGAACCGGTCTTGCACAGAACTGAACCGATTCATTTCGGTTCTGTGCAAATAGTGCACAATCTATCCTAAATCAGCTTCAAATCCTTCATCTACTCACTATCTTACCTCTTAACATGTCTATCTAAGGGTCTATGAGGCTCACCGTGAGTTTGAGGCTGAATGGTCGATGGAAACCTGTCGAAAGTTGTCGGTTCTCTCAAGGTCAGTACCGGCAGTTTTTGTTCCTAGTTCACAAGACCGATTCAAGGTCAAAACTTCATCAAATCAAGCTCGACTTTTTACCACAAATGGATATACATGTCTTCTAGACCTCCATGAAATTTGACTTCAAAAATCTAACATTTCGGCCTTCAAAAGGGTTAGAAACCACATCTACCTCTGATTGATTTTGATTCTATTGACTTTTGGGAAAACTCTATGGCGGATCTCCTTGGTGGTCCAAATGGATCGCTTCCAGTTCGAGGAGGTCGGCAAGACGTAGATCTAGGTTGGTATAGTCGGTCGGTGGTCAGGCGGTGGCCGAAGGACAGCGTCGTGGGCGGCGAAGGGAGACGGCAGATCTGGTCGGCGACGGGCAGAAAAGCAAGAGGAAGAAGAAGAAGTTTCGGGAGCTTGAGGAGTGAATGGCCGGCCAAGTGAGGTTGAAGAGAGAGAGAGAGAAAATGCTATATACCAAGCTTGAGTCAATGGGTGGAATGGTAGGTGAATAAAGTTGGACATGACCACCCAATGCTCGATCCTGTGATACTTGTCCACTTGTTATTCCAATTCAATCCAATGGCCCATATTCCTTCAAATTTTCGGTGGCCTTGGGATCGATTTAGTGACCAAATTACCCTTCTTCAATTGCATGGACAAGGCTTTAAGCTTGAGGGGTAAAAGGGTAATTTTTCCCTAGACTTCAGAACATCGTTTTTCTCGCTCCAAAACTCTTCGATAGGGCGACGATCAATCCGAATAATGTTGTAATTCTTGATTCTCTATTTCAAATTTTTCAAGACTCGTTTCTGATGGTTTCCTCCATCAAACGTGGCTCCAGCCTATCTCGAACCGACGGGCGACTTTTGCGGACTTTACGCGTATCGACCCTGTGATTCTCATAACATTTAGGACTCGTCAATTCGTGGCAGCTTTGGTTGTCATATAATTGTGAGGGTCTATCACTAGTTCCTATGATCTCGATCTTCACTATCCGATTTAGGAAAATTTTGCAAATCCTACGTTGGTTAAGCGGCATCGCCCGCACTCCAATCGTATGACACTCGCAAGGCATTCCCTAATCGTTCTTGGATCGGCCTTTTGTGGCTCTAAATATCTCCTCGACAATCCTTATGGTCAAAGCGTCATTTCTTATCCGAATTTCCTAGGTCCACATACCATGTCTCGCGTTAGCCTTTTCCTTTTGGTCAGTCTACTCGAATTAATCAGATTTGAGCGAGATATGACTGAAATACATATCTAGATTTACTTCTCATTAATGAGTCTGAAATTGACAAGAAATCAGAATGTCACAACTCTTCCCCCTTACAAAAATTTCGTCCCCAAAATTTACATTACACATAATTATTCAAATAAATGGGGGTGTCGTCGCCTCATCGTCTCTTCATTCTCCCATGTGGCACCTTCAGTTCCATGGTGCTCCCATACTACCATGACCAGTGGAATCTTCTTATTCCTATGGATTTTCTCCTTTCGGTCTTCGATCCTTATCGGTTTCTCCACATTAGACACTCGGTCGTCCACTTCTATGGTCTTATAATCCAGCACATGTGTCGGATCTGGTTCATACTTTCACAGCATCGACATGTGAAAAACGTTATGCACCTAGGATAGATTAGACAGCAGGGCAAGCCTGTAGGCTAAGGTTCCTATCCGCTCCAGTATCTCGAATGGGCCTACATACCTTGGGCTCAGCTTCCACTTTCTTTCGAATCACGATAGCCCTTTCATCGGCGATACCTTGAGGAAGACGTGATCGCCCACTTGAAACTCCAAGGGCTTGCGCCGCTTATCCACGTAGCTCTTCTGACGACTCTGTGCCATCCTCAATCTATCTCGAATTATTTTCATTACTTCCACCGATTGCTCTACCAATTTCGGGCCTGTGATACTTCTTTCTCCAACTTCATCCCAGCAAATCGGGATTCTGCAGGCTCGTCCATAGAGTGTTTCGAATGGTGCCATCTGGATGCTCTACTGGTAGCTATTATTATGCGCAAACTCTATTAAATACAACTGGTCTTCCCATCCACCTTTAAAATCAATGACGCATGCTCGCAGCATATCCTCAAGTGTCTGTATCGTCCTCTCCAATTGTCCGTCCGTCTGCGGATGGTAGGATGTACTAAATTGCAATCGAGTTCCCATAGCTTCTTGCAAACTCTTCCAAAAAGTTATCATGAAGTTAAGATCTCTATCCGAAGTGATCGTCACTGGCACTCCGTGCAACCTCACTATCTACCTCATGTACAACTGGAGAGGAAATGTGCGGACTTGGTCAATCTGTCCACGACTACCCATATAAAGTCGTGACCTTTTTGGCTCCTTGGGAGTCCCATCACAAAATCCATGGTTATATACTCCCATTTCCATTCCGGAATCTCCAGTGGCTGTAACAGTCCTCCCGTATTACAGTGCTGTGCTTTTACTTGCTGGCACGTCAAACACTTAGCCACATGCTGTGCTACATCCACTTTCATCCCATTCCACAAATAGTGCTGTCGCAAGTTCTGATACATTTTCGTACTCCCAAGGTGGATGTTATAATTGCACCTGTGAGCCTATAATAAAATCCTTTCTCTGAGTCCTTCATCTTTTGGCACGCACAATCGTCCTCGGAACCTCAGAATTCCGTTCTCAGACACCTAAAACTCGGGTTTTCTCTTGGTCGTATCCATTTCAAGGATCTTCTGAATCTTTGGGTCCGTAGGTTGCAAGGCCTTTATTCCTTCTTGGATCTCAGGTTCCACCCTCAATGTAGCCATTAAGTTGGACAACTGGCTAACCTCTAGTCTGAACTCAAAATCTCTTAAATCTTCAATCATCGACCAACCCTTTCCTAGGGTGATATAGGATATCACAATCATAATCCTTCAGCAGCTCCATCCACATACGCTGTCTCATATTCAGCTCTTTCTGGGAAAACAGATACTTTAAACTTTGGTGATCGGTATAGATCTGAAACTTCTCGCCACATAGGTAATGTCTCCAAATTTTCAAAGAGAATATCATCGCCGCTAACTCCAGGTCGTGAGTTGGGTAGTTCATCTCATGTGGCCTCAACTGTCTGGATGCGTAGGCTACTACTCTTCCGTGCTGCATCAATACACAGCCTAACCCTTTCAGTGAAGCATTGCTGTAAATCTCGTAACCTCCTGGTCCTGATGGAATCGTCAGCACCGGTACGGTTGTTAGTATATGCTTGAGCTCTTGGAAACTCTTCTCACATTCGTCAGTCCATTCAAACCTCGTTTCCTTTTTTGTCAACCGCGTCAATGGAATGGCTATGGATGAGAATTTCTCCACAAAATGTCTGTAGTATCCCGCCAGTCCCAAGAAACTTCTAACTTCAGTGACCGTAGTGGTTCTAGGAAAATTCGTTACAGCTTCAATCTTCACAGGATCCACTGCGATTTCTTCACCAGACACCACATGACCAAGAAATGCTACCCTGTTCAGCCAGAACTCACACTTTCTCAACTTCGCATAGAGCGTATGCTCCCTCAGAGTCTGTATTACAATTCTCAAGTGCTTCTCATGTTCTGCTTCGCTCCTCAAGTAAATTAAGATATTGTCAATAAAGACTATGACGAATCTATCCAGAAATTCCTTAAATACTCAATGCATTAGGTCCATAAAAGCAGCTGGAGCGTTGGTCAAACCAAACAGCATCACCGTAACCTCATAATGACCATACCTCATCTTAAAGGCAGTCTTAGGTATGTCTTCCTTCTTGATCCTCAACTGGTAATACCCTGTTCTCAGGTCAATCTTCGAAAATACTGCCGCTCCTTGCAATTGATCAAACATATCGTCAATCCTCGGCAGTGGGTACTTGTTCTTCATTGTCAATTGGTTCAGCTGTCGATAGTCAATGTATAAACACAAAGACCCATCTTTCTTCCTTATGAACAGCACTGGTGCTCCCCACGGCGAAGCACTAGGCCGGATAAATCCCTTGTCTAGCATCTCTTGCATCTGCACCTTCAACTCCTTTAGTTCGGACAGGGACATCCGGTAAGGTGCTTTCAAAATCGGCTCTGCTCCAGGGGTTAACTCGATTATAAATTCTATTTTCCGTTCCGGTGGTAATCCTGGCAACTCTTGAGGAAATACATCAAGAAATTCACGCACTACCGGGATATTCTAACTATGGCTCTTTGGTAGTCGTGTCCATTACTACCACTAAGTATGCTTGACACTCTTCAGACATCAACTTAGTTACTTCCAAAGATGAGATTAAGGGAATCGAGGTTCCTCCCTGACTTCCCACCAATTCAAAGCTAAGGCGGCCTCTCGGATAAAATCGAATTATCTTACTACCACAGTCCACTACTGTCCCCTGCTTACCCAACCAATCCATTCCTATGATTACGACAAAATCATACATGGGTAAGATAGCTAGATCAATACTTTCTTTACTCCCTCCAATCAAAATCTCGCAATTAGTACAGCCCATTGAAACCAATACATTATCATTTAACGGTGTGGCAACATGCAGAATTATTTTCAATGGCTTCAATTTCATCCCCACTAATTCAGCAAAAAGGGCAAACACAAACGAATGCGTGGCACTAGGGTCAAACAATGCATATGTAGCTTGGTCGCACAAGTAAACCATACTTGTGACCACACCTGGTGCTTCCTCTGCCTCTCTACGAGCTACTGCATGCACTCTTCCCTGTGCCGGTGGTTGATTATGCTCGATTTGGGGAGTTGCAGTCGACGGCCCAGCCTGCGGTCTCTACCCTTGAGGTTGATTTGTCGGAGCTTGACTCGGGCACGTCCTCATCTGGTGGCCTAGTTGACCACACTTAAAACAAGCTCCTGTCCTTACTGGGCATGGCTCATTCCCATGCCTCCTGCCACAGAGGCGGCAGTTCCAGTTTGTGGGGTTTGGCGGCTTTACAATACTTTTCCGCACGGGAGGCACAAAACGTCTGTTGTTTGCCATCGATCTTTTGCCCATCTAGCGGTTCTCTCTTTCAAGTCTCTTTCAATCATCTGGCCTCGCTCGTAGATCTCCTTGTAGGTCCTCAAATTTAGAGCAATCATCTGGCTACGGAGCTCGAGCCTCAAACCATCCCTAAACCTCCTTGCTTTCTCTCGAGGGTCCTCTACAGATCGTGGTGCGTACCTCGACAGTCTCGAGAACTCGACCTCATACTGGTCTATCATCAGTTGGTTTTGACGGTAACTGCAGGAATTCCACCTACTTCCTTTCCCTGGCCGTCTCAGAGAAGTACTTATAATTGAAGGCCATCTTAAAGGCTTCCCAATTCATAACCGTTCCTTCAGGGAAGACGCCATTGTTGGTGGCAGCCCACCAGTCATTAGCTTTCTCTAACTTCTCGATCCACCTGGGTGCTAACTCAGGTTCTCGAGTCCCATCGAATTGAGTTGGCTTCAAGTTTATAAACTGCTCTACTAGTTGGCCCATCTGTCTGGCCGCGACGATTTCTTCTTGGGTGTTTACAACTTCATTACTCTGGTTCAGTTCACCTTGACTTCCATTTCCACCATTGTTGCCATTGTTGGCATTGACGGCTGCTATGGCAGCTCCTACTGTCTGGGCGATGGCAACGTCCCGATCTTGGGCCTGCCTATCAATCATGTCGCCAATTCTTTCCAGCGCCCTCAATACGCCATCCATTCTTAGATCTTCAGTGACGGCAACCTTGAGCTAGAAGCTCCGCCTCTGGTTCTTCCAGACCTTCTGGATAGGTTGCTCATCTTTATCACTTCTTATCGAACATGGTCCACCACAAGTTCAGCGAGGAGTTAGTAACTTACTCAATCATTCAAATCCAGAGCTACTAACTACCTTTTAACAGAAATAGTTACAATCTAACAAAACTCCATACCACAGACTCCAGAAACATTTCAACAAATAGCCTATGGCCATTTCTCAGTTCCATTCACTTCGGTGATTCACTAAAACCAATCACTTTCCTTCCTTAAACAAACCAAGGCCCAGAAATGACCTTCAATCCTAGGCAGAGAACTTAATCCTCCTGCATTACCACGACCCTTCTAGAGTCCAATGCCAACCTTAAGTATCAGGCCACAAATCATACATCCCATGCCTTATCTTAACCAACCTTCTAAATTCTTGCTATCCGTCCTTATCCCAACTTAATCCTTCTTATTACTCTAGTCCTGAACCAACTTTGGTTCAAGCTAACCTTGCTCTAATAACAAGCGAAGCGGGGAATGTCACGCATCGAACACGTCGAGCACGCGAACATCCCTGTAAGCAAACAACAAATCTCTCGTGGTCCCAAGATCCACAAATAAGTCGAGAGATATTTATATATATACATTAAACATGCGGAAACGGTACTCAAATAAATCTCCGTACAAAATATAAGTTAAGTGGGACATGGATAGCATAATAACTGTCATACATCATAACCTACTATTCATACAAATACTGAATACTACAATCCGCTAGGCAAGGGGCGCGAGGTAAGCACATAAAAAAAAAGGTGTGACCATTATCAACATCCAAAATAGCCATGGTCGGGGGTCGCCATCACAAGATCGAGCCAATAGACTAGGACACCTAAGATCAGCTGCTGGAGTCCCCTGTATCCTCTGCATCCTCTGTCGGCTCATACTCCGAGAAGGTCTCTCATTGGACCTCGTTGGAATCCTTCATGGTCGCCTCATGTGACGGCTCTGCCAGATCCTCCTCGGTAGCCTCCACGACAATCACCTCGTCCTCTATGAACTCTAAGGTCGAGGACTTCTTTGGTCCATTCCTAAACTCAACTACAGAACCCTCTAGCAGCTCCTACTCCCCGGCGGTCTGGCACGAATCAGGGATAACTTCCTGGGGTACCTCGTGGGGCTTTAGCGGCCCAATTGACTAGTCTCCGACCTTCTTAAACCATGCCTCGAAAGTATGAGGCTTCCAATCCAAGCTACTCTCATCAACCCATACAACTATACATTTTCTCAAATAAATGTTCCCCTGTCTATCCGGGAACTCCTCAAAATATGCCGTCATCTCCTTAGGATTCCCAAAACGAATGGGCCACATAGCTAAGGCCTAGGATCTGTAAAAATAGGGGTCCCCAAAGGGGTGAGATACATATCTCAGTAAAAGAGTCATAACCCTAGGTCAGGCTGATCGTCCACTCAGGTCGTCATCTATCCCAAAATTTCAAACTTACAATCGTACAGGCACATACAAATAATAATAGTGACACACAGATGATGGGCATGCAACTATGACACCATGTCACACTTAGATGATTATGCATACGTCATCCAGCCATTTCACAACAACCGCCTATTCCTGCCTGCCTCATTCTCCATCCTGCGATTAGATCGCATCAGACCATCATTGGCAACCCGCGTAAACGCATCAGGTTTCAATGAATCTCCAGGCCCATATTATCACCTCATACCTCCGTCCCGCGAATAATTCGCATCAGGACCGTGGCCATCTCAACCACATGATTAGATCGCAGCAGGGCGCCACACAACATCAACTCCACCCCGCGATTACATCGCATCAAGGTATCCATCTCCCGCTTCGCATCTCAAACGCCTCAGGGCCTCGCCATGTCATGTTCATGCCATGCTTCTCAATTCAATTCGTAGACAATACAACAAGTGCAACTCATGCACAATCTGAATACTCATGGCATGCAAGACAATTTATGACATTCAACATGGCAAATGATTTAAACCCAAACAACAACACACATAACCCTCCTATAACCACTTAGAATTTATCAAGAGCTATCCCTTAGAAAATCCTCATAAATAGATCAAACTAAACCTCGACTCACCCAAATGAGCATTATCTTCCTATCCTAAGTTTAGGATTCCCTTACCTTGCGTTTGATAACACCAAAATTCTCTTCTTGGGTCGCCACAATCTCGGTTCAAGGGTCCAAGACAAACCTCACCGCGCAACCTAGGAATTTCAATCAATTAGTCAATTTCCATGTCCAAATCCTCAATCCATAAACCATAATCTTCCATTACACAACCCTCATCATCTTAACATGTCTTAAACATCAATTTGGGACTCAAAATCATCGGCTCTTTACTCCAATAGAACCGGTCTTGCACAGAATCGAATCGATTCATTTCGATTCTGTGCAAATCGTGCACAGTCCATCCTAAATCAACTTCAGATCCATCATCTACTCACTATCCTACCTCTTAACATGTCTATCTAAGGGTCTATGAGGCTCACCGTGAGTTTGAGGTTGAATGGTCGCCGAAAACCCATCGAAAGTCACCGGTTCTCCCAAGGTCAGTACCGGCAGTTTTCTATTCCATGTTCACAAGACTTATTCGAGGTCAAAACTTCGTCAAATCAAGCTCAAATTTTTACCACAGATGGATATACATGTATCCTAGACCTCCATGAAATTTGACCTTAAAACTCCAACATTTCGGCCTCCAAAAGGGTTAGAAATCACACCTACCTCTGGTCGAGTCTGATTCTATCGGCTTCCGGGAAACTCTATGCCAGAGCTCCTCGGTGGCCCAAATGGCTCGTTTCCAATTCGAGGAGGTCGGCAAGACGTAGGTCTAGGTTGGTATGGTCGGCCGGTGGTCAGGCGGTGGCCAGAGGATGGCGTCGTGGACGGCGAAGGGAGGCGACAGATCTGGTCGGCGAGGGGCAGAAAAGCAAGAGGAAGAAGAAGAACTTTTGGGAGCTTGAGGGTTGAATGGCCGGCCAAGTGAGGTTGAAAAGAGAGAGAGAAATGCTATATACCAAGCTTGGTAGGTGAATAAAGTTGGACATGACCACCCAATGCTTGATCTTGTGACACTTGTCCACTTGTCATTCCAATTCAATCCAATGGCCCATATTCCTTGAAATTTTCGGTGGCCATGGGGTGGATTTAATGACCAAATTGCCCTTCTTCAATTGCATGGGCAAGGCTTTAAGCTTGAGGGGTAAAAGGGTAATTTTACCATCGACGTTCAAAACATCGTTTTTCTCGCTCCAAAACTCTTCGATAGGGCGAGAACCAATTCAATTAACGTTGGAATTCTTGATTCTCCATTTCAAATTTTTCAAGACTCGTTTATGATTGTTTCCTCTATCAAACGTGGCTCCAGCCTATCTCGAGCCGACGGCCGGCTTTTGCGGACTTTACGCGTATCGACCCTGTGATTCTCATAACATTTAGAGCTCGTCAATTCGTGGCGGCTTTGGTTGTCATGTAATTGTGAAGGTCTATCACTAGTTCCTAAGGTCTCGATCTTCACTATCTGATTTAGGAAAATTTTGCAAATCCTACGTTAGTTAAGCGGCATCACCCGCGCTCCAATCGTATGACTTTCGCAAGGCATTCCCTAATAGTTCTTGGATCGACCTTTTGTGGCTCTAAATATACCCTCGACAATCCTTATGGTCAAAGCGTCATTTCTTATCCGAATTCTCTAGGTCCACGTACCATGTCTCGCGTCAACCTTTTCCTTTTGGTCAGTATACTCGAATTGATCAAATTCGAGCAAGATATGACTGAAATACATCTCTAGATTTACTTCTCATTAATAAGTCTAAAATTGACTAGAAATCAGAATGTCACAAACTTGGTACTACCCTTAGAGGAACGTCGATAGGCTGCAGAGGACCCATAGTACTACTATCCCCAACACGATAGAACCAAGCTTCGAAGCAATGTGGTTGCCACTCTTCTTTTCCCTCGTCAACCCAAACAGTTGTGCGCTTCCCAACATACATCATACCCTTACCGTCTGGAAATTCGTCAAAATAAGCGGTCATTTCTTTTGGATCGCATAGTCGGATTGGCCACATATTCACGGCTTGTTGTCTGAAAAACATGTCACACTACGGGGTGAGATTTACATATAAGCAAGTGAAACCTAAACCTAGACTAGACTGCTAGTCCCCCCAGACCACACAATGAAGCAAGATGCAGAAATTCATCAAGATAATAACACATGGCATTCATATATCAAAGCATCTCAATGTAATTGGCACAAGTAAGAATCACAGTCAAGCACGTCATACACTATGAGACCCAAGCTTCACGCACTAGCACAAAATGTACACATAACTTCAGAATTATCACAATGACACATCATTCTCTCATCACCAAGGGCTCCCTAGTCGCGATGTATACCTCAAGGGCTCAATAGCCAATTTCAAAATACAAGGGCTCACTAGCCATGTTCAACATATGAGGGCTCACAAGCCATTCTCTTTACATAAGGGCTCAATAGCCATTTTCATCATACAAGGGCTCGATAGCAGTTTTTTTCACATCAGGGCTCTCTAGCCATTTCAAACACATAAGGACTCTGTAGCCATTTTCAATCACATGAAGGCTCAATAGCCATTGTCATCACAATTGCCGATCAAGAATCAATTGCCTCACAATCACGCTAGTCCTAGTAGCAACCAAGATCACAATATGTCATTTTCATCGTAAAATTCACCAATCAACCAATTCCTCAACCAAATTCTCCTAGTAGCATCCTAGCACCCTAGTAAAGGTTTAATAATCATTCACCCTTCGATCAAATAGCAATTCTTCAATCCAAACGACCCTCCAAGATCAGCTAGCGTACGGCCGAATAGGGTACTCGCTCGGTCCTAGGAAAAATAATATTTTCCACATCAAAACTCAATCGTTTCTCAATTCCTTTGCCACTTTAATAACATTTCAATTAACATTCTAATATACCTTAATGATAATTTTAGGACACGGCGACACTCTCACGAACCCTCAAAGTGTTCGGTTTGCATGGTACCGAGATAGTGCAGATTCAGTTTTTACCCTATTCGCCCCAATAAGTCTATAATTCAATCCTAAGCTCTAATATACCACGAAATTAACTTATCAAAATCTTAATCCACATGTCTAGAAAGATCTCCGAGGATTTCGAAGCAAAATAACTTTCCTAGGTCTTCCAATCGGTTCGGTTCCCTTAGGTGTACAAGAGGCCAGAATCTACTTCAGAAAAACCATCTTAAATCATCCATGAAAACCCATCAAAGCTCAACCTAACTTGCAACCACAGCTCAGCCAACTTGAGCACAACGTGTTATGAAGATCCCATAGCAAGTTCGAAGCCAATCGAAGTCTCTAAAAGGAAGAACGAGAACTTTACCTCAGCTTGCACAGATTCTGTCCACTTTCAATTTGGGGGTTGGATGGGCAAAACGGCTCTACCAATGGATGATCTACCATCGGAGATGTATAGAGGAGAGGTTGAGGGTGACGGTGGTGGTCGGTGCGAAACGAGGTGGCCGTCGGAGGCTACGGTCGTGAGCGACGAAGTGGTGGTGACGGGCTAGTCGGGTGAGGCTGCTTGGGTGAGAAAGAAAGAAGAAGAAAAGAAGAAGAAAGGGAGAGAGAGGGGGTCCTTTGGCTAGAGCAAGGGGGAGGGAAGTCTTCCACAATAATTCACCTTAGTCAAAGAGGAAGAATGGTGGGTGTGAGTGGTTAATTAAAAGATAATCACCCAATGATTGACACTTGTCATTGCTCAAATAAATATCAAGGCTTCCTTTGACTTTCATTGACCACTCTACCATCTCATTTTCAGTAGCTAGGGGGAGGACCAAATGACCAAAATGTCTTTCATTCTTTTTTAAGACAAGGCTAAGGCTTGAGAGGTAAAATGGTAATTTTGCACTTTCCTTCCGAAATTTCACTTTTCCTACTTTAAATTACCATTGGCGAGATGACGTCAAATACAATTCAAATATTGCAATTCTTCATTTCCATTTTTCAAATTTCGAGATTCCATTTCATGATTAATTTTTCGTCAATCGTAACTTCAGTTTATCTCGAACTAACGAGCAACTTTTACAGACATTACGCGTATCGACTCTCTGATTCTCATCACGCTTAGAAAGACTCAAGTTATAGCGACTTTAGTTGTCATGTAATTGCGAGCGTTCATTGTTAGTTTTGATGGTCTCGATCGTCATAGTTCGATTTGAAATTTTTTGTAAATTATACATTGGTTAAACGACATCACATGCGCTCCAATTGTATAACGCTAGCAATGAACTCCTTAATCATTTTTAGATCGGCCTTTATTGCTTCTAAATGTTCCACCCACAATCCTTATATTCAAAGCACCATTTTCTTTTTTGAGCTTTCTAAGTCCACGTATCTTGCCATGAGTTAGCCTTTCTCTTTTGGTCAGTTTGCTTAGGATTGGTCAGATTCGAGCGAAATAAAATCGAAATACATCAATGGATATTCTTTATTCCATAGTCTCGAAATGGTAAGAAATTCAGAATGTCACATATAAAACCTCCGGTCTGACGAGGGCAGGGAGTGGACGTCGGGCCCTATCGAGGGCAAGAAGTAGACGCCAGTTCCCCTACAAGGAGCGACTCCTGGCAGGCTTCTAGGACTACAAGGAAGGGGGACAAGGCTGGATCAAATCACACACAGAAATGAGCGAGAATATGATCGTCCAAGGAAGGATCCAAAAAGCCCCACATCAGATATGAGAGAGATCTTAGGATGCCTTATGAAGCTTGGACCCCTATCCTGTGTAACGCGTTTTCTGGGAGCGATTTAGGCAGCCCTCAAAGAAGCAAAGCCGCACGGGTCTAGGCCCAAATAGGACAATATTACACTGTGATAGCACCCAGGTTATTACAAATGGTATCAGAGTAGGACCCTATTCAATAGGTGTGTGGTTCGGGGACGAAACATGCAGAAGCTGGTGGGCCTATAACACCCTTGGTCAGACGAGGGCGGGGAGTAGACGCCGGGGCCAGAGAGCCCAGACAAGGAGTGGCTTTTGACAGGCTTCTAGGACGATAAGGATCGAACCATGTACTAAAATGGGGGAGAATGTGTGGTCTAAAAAGTCCCACATCAGATATGAAAGGGACCTTAGGTGCCTTATAAGGCTTAAGCACCCCTACCCTGTGTAACGCGTTTTCTGGGGGTGGTTTAGGTGGCCCTCATAGAAGTAAAGTCGTGTGGGCCTCAGCCTAAAGCGGACAATATTACACAGCGGTAGCACTCAGGTTGTTACAACATGAGCATTACGTTTGTCTTAAAAAAATATATTGAGAAGATTGTAGCATGTTTAATATGCAGTCATCGAAGTCTGTGAGTATACCATTAGCGAATCACTTTAAACTTTCAAATAAGTTATCATCGCATGTAGAGGAGGAGGATGAGTATATGTCTCGCGTTCCTTATTCTAGTGTAGTGGGTAGTATCATATATGTTATGGTATGTACTAGGCCTAATATTTCTCAAGTTGTGAGCATAGTCAGCCATTATATGAAACATCATGGTAAAACTCATCAGGAAGCCGTGAAATGTATCCTTAGATATTTGAAGGAAACATACATTAGTATGGTGTACCGAAGGGACAATAATGGATGTGAAACTACAGTTATATGGATTCAGATCATGTAGGTACTTGGATGAATGCAGGTCTTTAGCAGGGTATATATTTATGCTAGTAGGTAGTGCAGTTAGTTGGAAGGCATCCTTACAAGATCACCTTGTTTTGTCATTGACTGAGGCAGAGTACATGTCACTTACCTTAGCGAAAGAGGCAATGTGGTTACATGGTTTGCTTTTGAACTTTGGGTTAGAACATAAAAATATTGATATATACTATGATAGCTAAGGTGCGATTTATCTAGCGTATAATCCAGTTTATCATGAGCGGACAAAGTATATCGATATCAGGCAACATTTTATTCGATATGTCTTAGCGAAGGGTAAGGTTGTTATGAAAAAGATAGCGATTGCGAAAACTCTGCGAACATGACAACTAAGCATGTTCCTTTAGCGAAGCTCAAGCTATTAAATAAAATTGTGATTGACTCGAGGTGTATGGGTCGAGGAAAGAGATTCCTATGAATGCTAGATGTATCGAAACATATTGATATAATATCACTATTAAATAACTATGTAATAAATAATGATAGGAAGCTAAAACGAGCGGAACCTATTTCTACAATATAACCTATTTAAATATCCAACTTATCGCCGTACATCATTTAAGACAAGTTTGGTAACGATTCTGATTCTCAAAATCAATTCCAATTAGAATTGATCTTTTTAGGTTATGTTCCCTAGACTAATATTAGAAAATCAGAACACATTTGATAACTGTACAAAATTTTTGTCCTTGAAACAGAAATGGATTTGGTGATTGCACATAATTTTTGTTTTCAGGAACAATTTTTGCTCTTAATGTTTTTATTTAAGTCAAACAATTAAGTCTTCTCACTACAAAATCATCATATGTAGCATCAATGAATACATATCATGCATAATCCATAATTAGTCTATTTATTTCGTAGTTCATAAAGACATATACAAGATTCTTAAGAAAGAATATAAGCTCAATAGGCAATTTGCACTTGAATTTTTGCCTCGAATTTGCACTTAAACACTTTTATATCATACCAGATCCAACCCGTATTACTTAAATACTTCTATATTTAAGCAAATGATGACATACTTGTTTCTTATAATTTGTTAAGAGTGCAATAAAAATATAATGATTTTTTAAATTTTCTTTAAATAAGTATTTTTTTATTTTTTAAATACATATATTTTTTAAATATTCATTTTTATATTTGATTATTTGATTATTATAAAATTATTATTTTTATTACTATAACATATTTTTTAAAAATAAATATTTATTTTATTTTTATTTTCCTTTTTCTTAGTCAACCATGGCTGGCAACGAACAGTGGCGGACGGTCCTCACTTTGTTGGTCTTGTTTCTCAAAAGTGATTTTGGAACAAAGAATCAACTTTTTTTTGTTCTTATTTCTGCTCCACACATGTTCCCAATAACATAATAAAAAAATATTAGGATAAAAATAATTTACATTACCAAACAGGTTTCCCATCATTTTTTGTTCCGGAGAAGAGAATCAGAGAATCAGAATCTTTGCCAAAAAGACCCTTAGGGCATGCATGGCAATGATTCTGATCCGGAAAAGTGATTCTTATTAGAATTGTGTTTTTCTAATTCTGTTCCTGAATGAGTTTTAGAGAATCAGAACATGTTTAACAATTGCACAAAATTTACGCTCCTGGAGTATAAATATGTTTGGTAACTGCACAAAATTTTTGTCTCGAGACTAATTTCTCTTCCTAACCTTTTTCATTTAAGTCAAATAATTATGTAATTACTTTGTGAAATTTCATCGTATATTTTGAATTAATTGAAAATTAATTCATATTGAACCTCTTATATAATATATTTTATATTATATATAACATTTTTATGTCCTATTTCGTCAAATTGTCGTGTCATAACGAGTTATTTTAAGCTTGAAAAAAATGAAATATCATGATGGGCTAGTTTGTGATTTTAGATTAGCTCAACCCCTCCTAAATAGACATGGCTACGGGTCGATTTGGGCCCGAAACCGGCGCGTTGATCAATTGGAACTGGCTCGTTGAACGGGCCAGGTAGTTCTATGAAAATTCGAAACTGGCTATTTGCCGTTAGGCCCAACGGCTGTTAGGCCCAATGGGTCTTTCCCAACGGCCCAACGGCTCTTTCCAACGGCCACCTGTCCCAAATTATTTTTCTTAATTAATTAGGTTAATTATAGTATATACCCTCCCCCATCTATAATTAACCCTCGCACTTACATTTTTCTCACAAATTCTCTCAATTCTCTCAATCCGCTTAATTCTTTCAGTCCTAGCTAAATTCTTTAAATCAGCTTTCCGATCAATTTTTTCAAAAAAAATAAGTAGAAGCAGAGATATACGAAAGAGCCCGATGGGAGAATCCAATTATCCTCATCCTAGATATGATCCTCGTAATTATGCATGATGGGTAGACAACGATGATAATATTGACGTTGTTCCCAATCCCAACTTCCAGCACATCCCAAGGCAAGAAAGTCTTCATCATCGTACCGGTATTGAAGAATCATCGACCGCGAATGAGCGAGAACGACAGGCTTGGGAGGGTATGGTAAGGAAGCGGAGACAAGCTTAAGCCTTAGAATCCAGGTATGCTATCCTAACACACGGCCTCCAAGCCCAAAATGGGATTGCCTTTAGTATTCCTGACTTATTCTTGAAGCTCAACTTTAATGATCCTAGAAATTCATGATTCACAAGTTCCACCAAGGTGTCCAAGTGAAGAGCATACTAAACCACATCGCACGCTCTTAATAACAAGAGGAATTCAAACAAAGGATGCATGTTTAGAGAGAAAAGATAGAGTATTTAGAAACTCATAGGGAAACGCTCACACTTTTTTCCAAACTGAGGCTAAGTTTGCCCCTTTCATTACACACAACTTTTGACTTGCTAAAGGCCAATTATTGGAAGGAAACACACATGTGACCGACAAACATAATTAAAGCCTGGGACGATCTAGGTCAGGATTATAATTTGCATCATCGAAGTCTGAGCTATCAGGTCCATCTTTCTCTCTCTTATAGGATCTCAAAAGACGTTCTTCCTCGAATGCTGCTACTTTGGCATCTAGCTCTGGATCATCGGGGATACTGCAATAATTAGAGCTTGACGGAACATCAGTTGAATTGGATGAAATATCCTGTCTGGGTAAGCTTGGCTAGGGAATCCATAATCATATGGATCTTGTGACAAAGGTCCTCCCTAGGTATCATCAGTATTTGTCACGCCCCGCGCCCCAGGCACGTGCGCGCGACTCCCTGTAAGCATAAACTCTCTCGAGATCCCAGGATTCACATAGATCGAAAGATGTAACATATTGATAGCACACGGAAGCGGTAATATACAAACTCCTCCATATATTAATAAATGGGACATGGGTAATGAGAGTTCCAATAGATACATAAACTCTCAAATGTTCATACAAGAGTACTGGCAAACTAAACATGCTGGTCAGTAGGGGTGGCAAAACTAGTACAAAAGACATTCATCACTACTCCCAAAAAGAGATAGGCATCGAGGTCACCATCAAAATATCAGACCAAAAACAGAAACTCCTAAGTCAAGCTACTGAAGTCGCTAGTCTCCCCAGCCTCCTCAGTGGATTCGTACTCCGAGAGGGTCTCCGAGCAAACCTCCATGGTGTCCTCCAATGTCGGAGTCCTCTCAGGAACGTTCCTTGAGCCGACTACTGTCGGCTTCCATCAAATCCCGAGCGGGATGACACCAACTAGGGACTACCCCACGGAGCACCTCAGTGGGCTTCAATAGCTCCATAGAAACATCCCCTACCTTTCTAAATCAAGCTTCATACCTGTGAGGCTTTCAACTGCTACCACCCTCGTCGACTCAGGCTACGGTACATTTCCTAACATACACGGTTCCCTGTCCGTCCGAGAATTTCTCAAAATACACCGACATCTCTTTCGGGTCACCAAATCTGATTGGCCACATTCTCACGGCCTAAAATCTGAAAAAATGGGGAGCCCACAACGGGGTGAGATTTACATCTCAGTAAGGTAGGTCCTAACCCTAGGTTAGATTGATCGTACACTCAGGCGAATGCAATCAAGGACATAACACACATGCAATCAAACGAGGCATTCGGCAGTCATTAGATAACGTGCGGGTACAAACAAGTGTCAAGCATGCAATCATGGCACCATATCACATCATTGAAATCAAACACACATTGCAATGCCAAATCACGCTCTCCACCCTTCCAGTTCTCCTTATTTTCACACCGCGTTTAGAACGCCTCAGGCTCGGTCCGCGTAAATACGCCTCAGACCATCACATTGACAAACCCGCGTAAACACATCAGGTTTTTAATTTCACTCTAGGCCTGTGTCGACACATCTCAAAATTTGTCTCGCGTGTTAATACATCAGGACCATGGCCATCTCAACCCCGCGTCTCGTACGCCTCAGGGTATCGTTTAACTCAAACCCCGCACCTTCGCACCTCGGGGTATCCATCCACACAACCCCGCATCTCAATGCCTCAGGGTGTCACAATTTCTTAGACATGCTAAATGCTCATTTCAATTCATGACACATGATCAATTGCAAACTCATGCAACGAGCAACACATTAAAGGCATGCGAGACAATTAAATTCGATATTCAAATGCGACAATCATTTCATGACACAAGCATTGTCAAGAACTCAAGCCATTTATATCTCTCAAAGACGCACAATGGATAATCACCCCATAAACTTTCAAGAATCAATCTAATTCACACTCAATTTTCCCAATTGAGTCCAATCCTCCTAGGCAAGATTTAGAAACTCCTTACCTCAAGCTTAATTCAACAAAATTCTCCTTCCAAGCACTTCAATGGTTCGATCCAATTATCCCAAGAACAATTCAATCGCGCAACCTAAGGAAATTCATCCAATCGTCAATTTTTTTTGCTCAATTCGCCAACCCATGAAACATAAACCTCATTGACATGTTCATCGACATCCTAGCACATCTCAATGATGAATTTGAGACTCAATTCCAGCACCAACAGCCTCCTACAGATTCGGTATGCACGGAACCGTAACATGGCATTTTCGGTTCTGTGCATATCTCAACCAATCAGCCCTTAAACTAACTTAAATCCTCAATTTATCCACTAATCTACATGCTAATATGTAGTTCTAGGGTTTGGGGAGCCTCACCAAAAATTTGAAGCCAAGGCGACGCCAGGAAGTCCTGGAACGGCGCCGGTTCCTCCAGGTCTTCAACCGGTCAGTTTTTGTCCATCAAACACAAGACCCATTTGGGGTCAAAACTCCATCAAATTCATCCAAACCACGGTTTAGCCTATATGTTTTCTAGATGTCCATAAAATTTGGCTTAAAGAATCAAAGGTTTCGGGGTCCTACGAAGTCTAAATAGTGGCTTACCTCCAACTACGAAGGTTTTCGTCGACTTTCGGGTGAATGGCCGGCCGGGACTCCTCAGTGGGTCAAATGACCTGATTCCACTCGGAGGATGTCGGCAAGAGGATGAGGAGGGGCTGATGGTCGGTTAGGGTCCAAGTGGTGGCCGGAGGCGGCGGTCGACGGCGGTGATCAGGCGGGCAGCGGCTGGTCAGTTAGAGCTCTCTCTCGGCGAAGAGGAAGAGAAGAAGAAGAAGATGATCGGCAGATTGGAGGGGGTTCGGCTGAAGAGAGAGAGAAGGTGAGGTAAATACATAAACGGCTTGGTCAACTTGGTTGAATGTAGGTTAAAAGTGTCCCCATCTACATCAAGGCTTAATCCTTTGACACTTGTCCAAGGGTCAATCAATGCCCATCCAAGGGCTGTTATTTCTTCTCATTTTCGGCAGCCTTGGGGTGCGGTTAATGACCAAAGTGCCCTCATCAAATTTTAAATGCAGGGCCAAGGCTTGAGGAGCAAAATGGTAATTTTATCCTCGACGTCCGGAACGTCGTTTTTCTAATTCCAATTTTCTTCGATAAGGTGACAGCCAATCCAATTATAATGTTGGAATCCTTGATTCTCCATTTTCTAATTTCGAGACTCGTTTCTGAATCATTTTTTCTATCAGACGTGGTTCCAACCTATCTCGAACTGACGAGCGGCTTTTGCAGACGTTACGCGTATTGACCCTGTGATTCATATCACAATTAGGACTCTTTAATTCATGGCAACTTTGGTTGTCATGTAATTGTGAGGGACTATCACTAGTTTTGACGATCTCGATCGTCACTATTCAATTTAGGAAAATTTTGCAAATTATACATTGGTTAAGCGGCATCACCCGCGCTCCAATCGTATAACGCTAGCAATGCATTCCTTAATCGTTCTTAGATCGGCCTTTTTATGGCTCTAAATGTCCCCTCGATAGTCCTTATGGTTAAAGTGTCATTTCCTATTCGAGTTCCCTACGTCCACGTACCTTGTCTCGCATTAGCCTTTCCCTTTTGGTCAGTCAACTCGAAATTGATCAGATCCAAGCAAGATACGACTGAAATACATCGTTAGATACATTCTCATTAATGAGTCTCGAAGTGACAGGAAGAATCAGAATGTCACAACTCTTCCCCCCTTACAAAAATTTCATCCTCGAAATTTACATTAAACCTAGTCACTCAAACAAATGGGGGTATTGATGCCTTATCGTTTCCTCGCTTTCCCACGTAGCGCCTTCAGTTCCATGGTGCTCCCAAACAACTTTGACCAATGGAATCGTTTTATTCCTCAGAATTTGCTCCTTTCGGTCTTCGATCCTAACTGGCTTCTTCATGTAGGATACTCTGTCATCCACTTCTATAACCTCGTAGTCCAGCCATGCGTCGGGTCCGGTTCGTACTTCTGTAGTATAGACACATTGAAGGCGTTGTGCACATGGGATAGGTTAGGCAGTACGGCCAGTCTTTAGGCTAACGTCTCAATCCGCTCTAAAATCTCAAATGGACCTACGTACCTTGGGCTCAGTTTTCCTTTCTTTCCAAATCAGGATAATCCCCTCATCGGCGACACCTTAAGGAAAACATGATCGCCTACTTGAAACTCCAAGGGCTTACGTCGTTTGTCCGCATAACTTTTCTAACGACTCTGTGCCGTCTTCAATCTATCCCGAATTATCTTCACCGCTTCCACTGATTGCTCTATCAGCTCTGGGCCTGTGATACTTCTTTTTCCAACCTCATCCCAATAAATCGAGGTTCTGCAAGCTCTTCCGCAAAGTGCTTCAAACAGCGCCATTCGAATGCTCTGCTGATAGTTGTTATTATATGCAAATTCCACCAAATGCAGCTGATCCTCCCATCTACCTTTGAAGTCTATCACACACTCTTAACATATCCTCGAGCGTCTGAATCGTCCTCTCCGATTGTCCGTCTTGTTTGTGGATGGTATGCCGTGCTAAATTGCAGTCGAGTTCCCATGGTATCTTGAAGACTTTTCCAGAAATTCATTGTGAACTTGGGATCTCTATCCGATGTAATTGTCACAGGTACTCCATGTAGTCCCACTATCTGCCTCATGTACAATTCGACATATCTATCCATTGCGAAATCCTTTCGCACAGGGGTGAAGTGTACGGACTTGGTCAACCTGTCCACGACTACCCAAATCGTGGCCCCTCTAACTCCTTGGGAGTCACATCACAAAATCCATTGTTACGTGCTCTCATTTCCACTTAGGAATTTCTAGTGGCTATAATAATCCCCCAGGCTTATAGTGTTATGCCTTCACCTGCTGGCATGTCAAGCACTTTGCCTCGTATTTGACTACGTCTACTTTCATTTCGTTCCACCAGTAATGTTGACGTAAGTTCTGGTACACTCCGTGCTTCTTGGGTGGATATTGTAATTGCTTTTATGAGCCTCTGATAAAATCATTTCCCTAAGCTCTTCATCCTTTGGTATGCATAGACGCCCTCAAAATTTCATAATTTCATCCTCTAATACTTGGAACTCTGACTTCCTTTTTATTGCGTCCACTTTCAGGATTTTCTGAATTTCTGGGTCTATAGTCTGTAAGGCTTTTATCCTTTCCTAGTTCTCAAGTTCTATTCTTAGTGTGGCCATCAAACTAGATAGCTGACAAACTTCCAATCTGAATTCAGAATCTCTCAAGTTCTCAAATAACGACCACCCTTTTACCAGTAGATAGGCAATGCTTGATTTCTGATTGAGCGCATCCGCGACTCTATTTGCCTTCCCAGGGTGATATAATATGTCGCAATCATAGTCTTTAAGCAGCTCCATCCATCGTCGCTGCCTCATGTTCAGTTCCTTGTGGGAGAATAGATACTTTAGATTTTGATGGTTAGTATAAGTCTGGAACTTTTCGCCACACAGATAATGTCTCCAGATCTTCAGAGCAAAGATGATTGCTACCAATTCTAAATCGTGAGTCGGATAATTCATCACTTGCGATCTCAATTGTCGGGACACGTAGGCAACCACTCTTCCCTGTCGCATTAGCACACAGCCTAGTCCCTTTAGCGAAGCATCGTTATATATCTCGTAACCTCCAAGTCCTTATGGGATCGTCAATACCGGTGCGGTTGTCAACCAATGCTTGAGCTCTTGGAAACTCCTTTCGTACTTATCCGTCCATTCGAATCTCGTTTCTTTCTTAGTCAATCTCGTCAGTGGCATAGCTATGGATGAAAACTTCTTCACGAAACGTCTGTAATATCCTGCCAACCTAGGAAACTTTGGACTTCCATGACCGTAGTAGGTCTAGGCCAATTCATAATGGCTTCGATCTTCGCAGGATCCACCAAAATTCCTTCTCCCGATACCACGTGGCCAAGAAATGTCACTTTTTTCAGCTAGAACTCGCATTTGCTAAACTTAGCGTAAAGCGAGTGTTCCCTCAAGGTCTGCAAAACAATCCTTAGATGCTCTTCGTGTTCTTCGTTACTCATTGAGTAAATCAGGATATCATCGATAAAGACCATGGAAAATCTATCCAAGAATTCCTTGAACACCCGATGCATCAAATCCATAAATGCGGCTGGAGCATTGGTCAGTCCAAAAAGCATCATAGTAAATTCGTAGTGACCATACCTTATCCTAAAAACGGTCTTAGGTATGTCTTCCTTCTTAATTCTCAACTGGTGATACCCGGTCCTCAAGTCAATCTTAGAGAACACCACAACTCCTTGCAATTGATCAATTAAGTCATCAATCCTCGACAGTGGGTACTTATTCTTTACTGTCACTTGATTCAACTGTCTATAGTCGATGCATAGACGTAAAGACCGATCCTTTTTCCTTACAAACAATATCGGCGCTCCCCACGGTAAAGCACTCGATCGAATAAATCCTTTGTCCAGTAATTCTTGCATCTGCACCTTTAACTCTTTCAGTTCTGATAAGGACATCCTATAAGGTGCCTTCGAGATCGGCTCCGTTCCGGGAGCTAACTCAATCATGAATTCTATTTCTTGCTCAGGTGGCAGCCTTGGCAACTCTTGAGGAAATATGTTAGGAAACTCACGCTCTACCGGGATACTTTCTAGTTTAGGCTCCTCGGCAGTCGTGTCCATAACTACAAATAAGTATGCCTGACATCCTTCAGTCTTCAACTTCATCACTTCATGGGACGAGACTAAAGGAATCGAGGTTCCTCCTCGACTTCTCACGAATTTGAAACTAGGGCAAACTTATGGATAGAAACGAATTATCCTACTACCACAATCCACTACTGTCCCCCATTTACCTAACCAGTCCATTCATATGATCACATCGAAGTCATACATGGGCAACATAGCTAAATCGATACTCTCTTTACTACCACCAATTACGATCCTATATTCAGCACAGTCCAACAAAATCAGCACATTATCTTTTAACGGGGTGGCAACATGCAGAATCACACTCAACGGTTTTAACTTAATATCAACCAAATTAGCAAACCGAGCAGACACAAACGAGTGTGATGCGCTAGGATCAAACAAAGCATGCGCAGCTTGGTCACACAAATAAAGTGTACCTGTAACCACGCCTGGCGTTTCTTCTACTTCCCTGCGGGCTACTGCATAAACTCTCCCCTGAGCTGGGGGTTGGTTCTGATCAATTTGGGGAGTGGCAGCCGACGGTCCAGCCTGTGGTCGCTGCCCTTGAGGTCTATTCGCTGGAGCTTGGTTCGGGCACGTCCTCATCTGATGGCCCATCTGACCACACTTGAAGCACGCTCTCGTTCTTGCCGGGCAAGGTCCATTACCATGCCTTCTGCCATAGAGGCGACAGCACCAGTTCATGGGGTTTGGCGGCTTCACAATATTCTTTCTTGTCGGAGGGACAAATCGTCTATTGCCAATCATTAATCTCTTACCAATCTAGCGATTGTCTCTAAATGAATTAAATTGCGATCCAGATACGACATTCCTCTCCTTCAGGTCCCTCTCAATCATTTATCCTCCTTCATAGATTTCCTTGTAGGTCCTCAAGTTTAGGGCTATCATCTGGCTGCGAAGCTCAGGCCTCAGTCCATCTTGAAACCTCCGCGCCTTCTCCAGGGATCTTTTACCAATCGAGGTGCGTACCTTGATAGCCTAGAGAATTCAACTTCATATTGACCTACGGTCAACTGATTCTGACGCAGCTGAAAGAACTCCACCTGCTTCCTTTTTCGGGTTGTCTTGAAGAAATACATGTCATTGAATGCCGTAGTAAAGGCATTCCAGGTTAAGGCTGTTCTTTTTAGAAAGACTCCATTCTTAGTGGCAGCCCACCAATCATTTACGATACCTTCCAGCTGGTACACCGCTAATAGCACTTTCTCTTCGTCCGTGCATCTCAAGACTCTAAAGGCCTTCTATAGTTTCTCGATCCATCTCAGTGCTAGTTCGGGGTCTCTAGTCCCATCAAGTGGGTTGGCTTCAGCTTGATAAATTGCTCGATCAATTGGCCCATCTGCCTGGCCACAATAATTTCTTCCTAGGCATTCATTGCCTCATTGCACCATTGTTTCCATTACCTCCGTTATTGGCGTTGACGGTAGCTATTGCGGCTCCTACCGCTTGGGCTATAGCAGCATCCCTATTCTGGGTCTGCCTGTCGATGAGGTCGCCTATTCTTTCAAGCGCTCTCAATACTCCGTCCATTCTCGGGTCTTCCGCTACAGGTGGCCTCGAAATAGAGGCTCCGCTCATGGGCCTTCTAGGTCTCCTAGAAGGATTACTCATTCTTATATGTTTCTACTGAGCCTGGTCCACCACAATTTCATCAAGGATATAGTAACTCACTCATCCAACCAAGTCCAGAGCACCAAATTATGCCTTAATAGAAACAGTCACAATACAACAACCTTCCACACAACAAATTCCACAGACACTTCAATAAGCAATCCATGGCTATTCTTCAATTCCATCCACTCCAATAGTTCACCAAAACTAACAATGCTCACTCACTTAACAGACCATAATCTGGAAATGACTTTCAGTGCTAAACATGGAACTTCATCCTCGTATATCACCACAATCCTGCCAAGGTTAAATGCCAACCACATGCGCCAAGTCATATGCCATGCATCTCGTGCCTTATTCTAGTAAGTCTCCAAGGTCTCGCTACCCGTCCTTGTCCCAACTTAATTCTCCTTATCACTCCAATCCTTAATCAATTTTTGGATTGAGCTGACCTTGCTCTGATACAAAGCAAGGCGGGGATGTCACATCCCGCGCCTCGAGCACGTGCGCGCCACTCCCTCCAAGCATAATATGACATTCTGATTTCCCCAGTCATTTTCAAACTCAGTAATGAGAAGTATATCTAGCGATGTGTCTCAGTCATATCTCGCTTGAAACTAATCAATTTGAGTAGACTGACCAAAAAGGAAAGGCTAACGCGAGACGAGGTACGTGGACCTAGGGAACTCGACTAGAAAATGGAACTTTGTCCATAAGGATTGTCGAGGGGACATTTAGAACCACAAAAAGCCGATCTAAGAACGATTAAGGAATGCTTTGCTAGTGTTATATGATTGGAGCATGGGTGATGCCGCTTAACCAATGTATGATTTGCAAAAATTTTCCTGAATCGGACAGTGACGATCGAGACAATAGGGACTAGTGCTAGACCCTCACAATTACATGACAACCAAAGTCGCGATGAATTGATGAGCCATAAATGTGATATGAATCACAGGGTCGATACGCGTAACATCTGCAAAAGCCGTCCGTCGGTTCGGGATAGGTTAGAACACGTCTGATAGAGAAAACGGTCAGAAAGGAGTCTTGAAAATTGAAATTGGATCCCCCTTGAATGACACTTAGGACAAGTGTCAATGGATGAGCTAAAGAGTGGTCTTGTCCACTATTAACCACCAACCATTCTTCCCTTTGACTCGAGGATTGAATATAACTCTTTTTCTCTCTCTCACCTCCCATTTTGACCGGCCATACACCCCCCATCACCGAAACTTCATCTTCTTCCTCTTCCTCTTCTTTGTCGCCCGACGACCAGCTTCTACCTCTCTATTAGTTACGGTCGACGAGCCCCTCTAGCGACCACCAGCCAGCCAGCCGACCACCCACGCCTAGCCCCACCTCTTGCCAACGTCCTCGAAGTAGAAACGCGTCAATTGAGCCACTGAGGAGCTCCGGCGAACCATTCTCCCGGAAGCTGACGGAAACCGGTACAATCTAAGGTAGACGACGTTTCTTACCCTTTAGGATCTCCAAATGTTGGAGTCTTGCGACCAAATTTTGTGGAGATCTAGGAGACACATTTAGTGATCTATGGTAAAAAGTTGGGCTTAATTTGATTGAGTTTTGACCCCAAATGGGTCTTGTGAACATTGGATAGAAACTGCCGGTTGCAGTCTTGAAGGAACTGATGACTTTCAAAGGAATTCCGGCAACGATTCGACCTCAAATCTTCGATGAGCCTCATAAACCCTTAGATAAACATGTTAGCAAGTAGTTTGGTGATTAAATGGTGAATTTAAAGTGGATTAAGGGCTGGACATGCTCGATTTGCATAGAATCGAAAATAGTCGGTTCGGTTCTGTGCAAGACCGGTTTTGTGGAGGCTGTGGTTGTTGGTTTTGAGTCTCAAATTGGTGATTGAGACATGCTAGGATGATGATGATTGTGTTATGGAGGTTTGTGATTCATGGATGGGTGAATTGGACAAGGAAAATTGACAATTGGTTGAAATTTCCTAGGTTGCGCGGTGGGTTCGCTCTTTGACCTTTGAGGCCGAACTATTGAGAGCTTGAAAAGAGGATTTTGTGGCATTAAACTCGAGGTAAGGGAACTCCTAACCTTATGATAGGAAGATTGGACTCGATTGGGCGAGTCAGGTGGAATTAAGATTGTTTCTTGAGAAGCTTAACATGATTGGACTTTGTGTATGCTAAGAGAGTATAGTTGATCCCAATGTTTGCTTAAGCTTATCTCTTGAGTAAATGGTCACGCTTAATTGTGTGTTGAATCATCTTGTATGCCATGGATGCATTGTTTATGAATGAGTTGCACTTGGCCTTGTGTGCATGATTTGTGATTGTGGCATGACCGAGACAAGGCGAGACCTTAAGGTGTATGAAACGCGGGGTGATGTGGTTGATACCCTAAGGCGCTGAGGCGCGGGGTTAGAGTCGTTTGGCGCCCTGATACGAACGAGACGCGGAGTTGAGATGGCTACTATCCTGATGCTTTTACGTGGGACGGAGATATGAGGTGTCGACACTAGCCTAGAGTATCATTGAAACCTGATGCGTTTATGCAGGTTGTCGATGATGGTCTGATGCGTTTACGCGGACTGAGCCTGATGCGATCTAATCGCGGGCATGAGAATGAGGTCGGCAGGAAAAGGTGGTTATGGTGATGTGGCATGACGAGTCATGCATGATCAACCGAATATGATATGATGCCATAATTGCTTGCATGTCATCTGTGTATAGTTATCTAAATTTGTATAGCCTTGTATGTCTTTGAGATTGAATATTGGGGTATGTGACTACCTGAGTGGACGGTCGGCCTAACTTAAGGTTAAGACCCACCTCACTGAGATGTGAATCTCACCCCGTTGGAAACCCCTTCTTTTACAGATCCTAGGTCTTAACGATGTGGCCCATTCGTTTTGAAAACCTGAAGGAGATGGCCACCTATTTTGATGACTTCCCTGACGGGCAGGGAACTATTTATATTAGGAAGTGTACTGTTGTCTAGGTAGACGAGAGTAGTACTAGTTGGATGCCTCATAGGTATGAGGCCTGGTTTAGGAAGGTCAGGGATATGTCTACCGAGCCATTGAAGCCCAATGAGGTGCCCTAGGGAGTTGTCCCTAGTTGGTGCCACCCCACCTGAGATTTAGACCAGGCTGAGGGGTCCGTTGTCGGTTTGATAAATAGACTAGAGAGGACCCCGACCATAGAGAACACTGAGGAGGAGGTCATTGTGGTCGAGGCGATTGAGGAGGATCTTTTGGAGCCATCTACTGAGGAGACCGCTGAGGATACTATAGAGGTTCGCTCTGAGACCTTTTCGGAGTACGAGCCCATAGAGGAGGTAGAGGAGACCGAGGACTCCAGCAGCTCGTCTTATGAGCTCCCAGCTTATCAGTCGATCTTTTGGTGGCGATCCTGACTCTGTTCTTGTTGTATGATGGTGATGGACTTTTTGTGTACTTACTCCGTTGCCCCTCGTGTTAGCTGATTAGTAGCTGTGTACTTGTATGAACATTTGGATTTATGTATGACAGTATTAGCGCTATCCAGGTCTCACTTATATTTTGTACGGAGGAGTTATTTTATTATTGCTTCCGTTTGCTTGGTATATATTAGGTCTCTCGACTTATGTATGGATCTTGGGACCACGAGAGATATTTGATTTGCTTGTAGGGAGTCGCGTGATCGTGCCTGCGGGCGTGGGGCGTGATATCCCTGTCTACTTGGTATCAGAGCAAGATCAGCTCCATCCAAAGTTGATTGAGGACAAGAGTAATAAGGAGGAATAAGTTGGGACTTGGATAGGTAGCGAGACCTTAAGAGACTGGTTAGGATAAGACATGGGGTGCATAGCATGTGACTTGACACTTATGGATGGCATTTGGCCTTGGCAGGGTCGTGGTATGGCATGAGGATTAAGTTCCCTGCTTGGTGTTAAAAGTCATTTCTGGACTTTGGCCTATCAAATGAATGAGTATGGTTGGTTTTAATGAACTGTTGGAGTGAACGGAACTGAGGAATGACCATGAGTTATTTGTTGAAGTGCCTGTGGAAGTTATTGTGTGAAAGGACTATTGTAGTGTAACTATCTTTGTTAAGAAGTAGTTAGTAGCTTTGGATTTAGATGAATGAGTGAGTTACTAACTCCTTGCTGAACTTGTGGTGGACTAGGTTTAGTAGAAAGAGATAAGGATGAGCAACCGATCTAGGAGATCTGGAAGATCTAGAGGCGGAACCTCTAGCTTAAGGCTACCTGTAGCTGAGGACCCAAAAATGGATGGCGTGCTGAGGGCATTGGAGAAAATCGGTGACCTTATTGATAGGCAAACCCAGGATCGGCATGCTGCCATAGCCCAAGCGGTAGGAGTCGCTATAGCTACTGTCAACGCCAACAACGGCAACAAAGGTGGCAATGGAAGCCAGGGTGAACTTAACCAAGGCAATGAGGCGATGAATGCCCAAGAGGAAATCGTCGTGGCCAGACAAATGGGCCAGCTAGTCGAGGAGTTCATAAAACTGAAGCAAACTCAGTTTGATGGGACTGGAGATCCCGAGCTAACACCCAGGTGGATTGAGAAGCCGGAGAAAGCTTTTGGAGTGCTGAGGTGCACGGACAAAGAGAAGGTGCTGCTAGCAGTATACCAGCTGGAGGGTACTGCAAACGATTGGTGGGCTGCCATCAAGAATGGTGTTTTCCCTTAAGGAACGGCTATGAATTGGGATGCCTTTAAGACGACGTTCAACGACAAGTACTTCTCGGAGACGGCCAGGAAAGAAAGCAGGTGGAATTTCTACAGTTGTGCCAGAATCAGCTGACAATAGATTAGTATGACGTCGAGTTCTCGAGGCTATCGAGGTACGCATCTCGATCAGTAGAAGATTCTCAGGAGAAAGCAAGGAGATTTAGGGGCGGCTTGAGGCCCGAACTCCGCAGCCAGTTGATTGCCCTAAATTTGAGGACTTATAAGGAGATATACGAACGAGGCCAGATGATTGAAAGGGACTTGAAAGAGAGGAATACCGCAACTGGATCGGCGTTTACCCCATTCAGAGACAACCGCTAAATAGACAAGAGACCGATGGCGGACAATAAGCGTTTCGTGCCTCCAGTAAGGAAAAATATTGTGAAGCCACCAAATCTCACAAACTGGAGCTACCACCTTTGTGGCAGAAAACATGGAAATGGGCCATGCCCGGTAAGGACTAGAGCTTGCTTTAAGTGTGGTCAACTGGGCCACCAGATGAGGACGTGCCCAAATCAAGCTCCGGGGAGTCGACCTCAAAGACAGAGACTGCAAGCTGGACCGTCGACTGTCACTCCACAGATCGAGCAAAACCAACCACTGGCCTAGGGAAGGATATATGCAATAGCCCGTAGAGAGGCGGAGGAATCACCAGGCATGGTCACAGGTAAGGTTTACTTATGGAACCAAGCTACATATACATTGTTTGACCCTAGTGCCAGGCATTCATTTGTGTCTGCTCAATTCACTGATTTGGTGGGTATGGAGTTAAAGCCGTTGAATATGATTCTGCATGTTGCCACTCCATTAAGGGATACATATTGGTTTCTTTGGCCTGTGCTAGTTGTGAAATCATGATTGGAGGGAGTAAGGAGAGTATTGACCTAACTGTATTACCCATGTATGATTTTGTCGTGATCATATGGATAGATTGGCTGGTTAAGTAGAGGGCAGTGGTAGATTGTGGTAATAGGACAATTTGCTTTTACCCTGAAGGCCGCCCTAACTTTGAATTGGTAGGAAGTCGAGGAGGAACCTCGATTCCCTTAGTCACATCTCTTGAAGTGATAGAGATGATGTCAGAAGGGTGTCAGGCATACTTAGTTGCAGTGATGGACACGACGACCGAAGAGCCGAAATTAGAGAGTATCCCGGTAGTGCGTGAATTTCCTGACGTGTTTCCCCAAGAGTTGCCAGGATTGTCACCGGAGCGAGAGATTGAATTCGTAATCAAGTTAGCTCCTGGAACGGAGCCGATCTCGAAGGCACCTTATAGGATGTCCGTGTCAGAATTGAAAGAGTTAAAGGTGCAAATGCAGGAACTACTGGATAAAGGATTTATCCAACTGAGATCTTCACCGTGGGGAGTACCGATGCTATTTGTAATGAAGAAGGATGGGTCTTTGCGTTTATGCATCGACTATTAGCAGTTGAACCAAGTAACAGTGAAGAACAAATGCCCACTGCCGAGAATTGCTGACATGTTTGATCAGTTGCAAGGAGAGGCAGTTTTCTCAAAGATTGACTTGAGAACAGGGTATTACCAGTTGAGGATCAAGAAGGAAGACTACCTAAGACTGCTTTTAGGACGAGGTGTGGTTATTATGAGTTCGCAATGATGCCGTTCGGATTGACCAACGCTCCAACTGCATTCATGGACCTGATGCATCGAGTATTTAAGGAATTTCTGGTTAGATTCTTCATAGTCCTTATTGACGATATCCTGATTTACTCAAAGAGTGACGCGGAACATGAGGAGCACCTAAGGATTGTCTTGCAGACCCTGAGGGAACATTTGCCCTACGCTAAGTTGAGCAAATGCGAGTTCTGGCTGAATAAGGTAGCATTTCTGGGTCACGTGGTATCTAGAGAAGGAATCACAGTGGATCCTGCGAAGATCGAAGCGGTAACGAATTGACCTAGGCCTACTACAGTTACTGAGGTCAGAAGTTTCTTGGGATTGGCAGGGTATTATAGGCGATTTGCGGAGAAATTCTCATCCATAGCCATCCCATTAACGAGACTAACAAAGAAGGAAACAAGGTTTGAATGGACATATAAATTTGAAAGGAGTTTCCAAGAAGTCAAACATCGGTTGACGACTGCACCGGTGGTGACGATTCCATCAAGACCGGGAGGTTACGAGATATACAGCGATGCCTCGCTGAAAGAATTGGGCTGTGTGCTAATGCAGCATGGAAGAGTAGTGGCCTGTGCACCCAACAGTTGAGGCCACATAAAATGAACTACCCAACTCATGACCTGGAGTTAACGGCGATTATATTTGCTCTGAAAATGTGGAGACATTACCTTTGTGGCAAAAAATTTCAGATTTACACCGACCACCAGAGCTTAAAGTACGTGTTTTTCCAGAAAGAGTTGAATATGAGGCAGCGTCGATGGATGGAGCTGCTCAAGGACTATGATTGTGATATACTGTATTACCCTGGGAAGGCATACAGAGTCGCAGATGCGCTGAGTTGGAAGTCAAGCATCGCATGTCTGCCGGTGAGAAGTTGGTTGATGATAGAAGACTTGAGAGATTCTGAGTTCAGACCAGAAGTCTGCCAATTGTCCAGCTTGATGGCTACATTGAGGGTGGAACCTGAGCTCCAGGAATGAATAAAGACCTTACAGCCTACGGACCCGAAAATTCAAAAAATTTTGGAGATGAACGGGATGAAGAGAAAGCCAAAATTTCAGGTGTCAGGGGACGGAATCTTGAAGTTCCAAGGACGATTGTGTGTAACAAAGGACGAAGGACTCAGGAAAAGGATTTTATCAGAGGCTCATAGGAGCAATTATAGTGTCCACCCTAGGAGTATGAAAATGTATCAGAACTTGCGACAGCACTATTGGTGGAACGGGATGAAGGTGGATGTAGCAAAGTATGTGGTTAAGTGTTTGACATGCCAGCAAGTGAAAGCGCAGCACTGTAAGCCTGGAGGATTATTACAGCCACTGGAGATTTCGAAATGGAAGTGAGAGCATATAACTATGGATTTTGTGATGGGACTCCCGAGGAGCTAGAGAGGTCATGACTCCATATGGGTAGTCGTAGACAAATTGACCAAGTCCGCCCACTTCATTCCTGTGCGAAAGGATTTCGCAATGGATAGATACGTCGAGTTATACATGAAGCAGATAGTAAGGCTGCATGGAGTGCCTGTGACAATTACCTCGGATAGAGATCCCAAATTCACGGCGAACTTTTGAAAGACTCTTTAAGAAGCCACGGGAACCCGATTGTAGTTTAGTACAGCGTATCATCCACAAAAGGACGGACAGTTGAAAAGAACGATTCAGACGCTTGAGGACATGTTGCGAGCATGCGTCATTGATTTCAAAGGTGGATAGGAAGAGCATTTACACTTGGTGGAATTTGCGTATAATTATAATTATCAGCAGAGCATCCAAATGGCGCCATTCGAAGCACTTTATGGAAGGGCCTGCAGAACCCCGATTTGCTGGGATGAGGTTTGAGAAAGAAGTATCACAGGCCCAGAATTGGTGGAGCAATCTGTGGAAGCAGTAAAAATAATTCGGGATAGACTAAAGACGGCTTAGAGTCGTTAGAAGAGTTATGCAGATAAGCGGCGTAAGCCTTTTGAGTTTCAAGTAGGTGACCATGTTTTCCTCAAGGTGTCACCGATGAGAGGTTTATCGCCTTTTGGAAAGAAGGGAAAACTGAGTCCAAGGTATGTAGGCCCATTTGAGATACTAGAGCGAATTGGAACCTTGGCCTATAGGCTTGCCTTGCCGCCCAATCTATCCCAAGTACATAATGTCTTCCATGTGTCAACGCTGTAAAAATATGAACCAGACCCTACACATGTGCTGGATTACGAAGTCATAGAAGTTGATGATCGGGTGTCTTACATGGAGAAGCCGATCAGGATCGAGGACCGGAAGGAGCAAATCCTCAGGAATAAGAAGACTCCATTGGTCAAGATGGTGTGGGAGCACCATGGAACCGAAGCCACCACGTGGGAAAACTAAGAGACGATGAGGTGACAACACCCCCATTTGTTTGAGTAATTAAGTTAGATGTAAATTTCGGGGATGAAATTTTTGTAAGGGGGAAGAGTTGTGACATTCTGATTTCCCAAGTCATTTTCAGACTCAGTAATGAGAAGTATATCTAGCGATGTGTCTCAGTCATATCTCGCTCGAATCTGATCAATTTGAGTAGACTGACCAAAAGGGAAAGGCTAACGCGAGACGAGGTACGTGGACCTAGGGAACTCGACTAGAAAATAGCACTTTCACCATAAGGATTGTCGAGGGGACATTTAGAACCACAAAAAGCCGATCTAAGAATGATTAAGGAATGTTTTGCTAGTGTTATACGATTGGAGCGCGGGTGATGCCGCTTAACCAATGTATGATTTGCAAAAAATTTCCTGAGTCGGACAGTGACGATCGAGACCATAGGGACTAGTGATAGACCCTTACAATTACATGACAACCAAAGTTGCCATGAATTGACGAGCCCTAAATGTGAAATGAATCACAGGGTCGATACACGTAACGTCTACAAAAGCCGCCCGTCGGTTCAGGATAGGCTGAAACACATCCGACAGAGAAAACGGCCAGAAACGATTCTTGAAAATTGAAAATGGAGAATCAAGAATTCCAACGTCATGTTTGGATTGGTCGTCGTCATGTCGAAGATTATTGAATTGAGAAAAAAGGCGTTTCGGACGACGACGGTGAAATTACCATTTTGCCTCTCAAAGCTCTAGCCTTGCTTATGCAAATAAAGAAGGCATTTTGGTCTTTCAACCACCCCAAGGCTTCCGAAAAAGTAGAGGAAGCATGGCCATTGGATCTCCCTTGAATGACACTTAGGACAAGTGTCAATGGATGAGCTAAAGAGTGGTCTTGTCCACTATTAACCACCTACCATTCTTCCCTTTCACTTGAGGATTGAATATAACTCTTTTTCTCTCTCTCACCTCCCATTTTGACCGGCCATACACCCGCCATCACCGAAACTTTCATCTTATTCCTCTTCCTCTTCTCCACCGCTCGACAACCAGCTTCTGCCTCTTTGTTCGTTGCCGTCGATGAGCCCCTCTGGCAACCACCAGTCGGCGAGCCAACCACCCACGCCTAGCCCCACCTCTTGCCGACCTCTTCGAAGTGAAAGCGCGTCGATTGAGCCACCGAGGAGCTCCGGCCAACCATCCTCCCGAAAGCCGACGGAAACCGGCATAATCTGAGGTAGGCGATGTTTCTAACCTAGGACCTCGAAATATTTGAGTCTTGCTACCAAATTTTGTGAAGATCTAGGGAACTCGTTTAGTGATCTGTGATAAAATGTTAAGCTCAATTTGATGGAGTTTTGACCCCAAATGGTCTTGTGAACATTGGATAGAAATTGTCGGTTGCAGTCTTGAAGGAACCGATGACTTTCGAAGGAATTCCGGCGACGATTCAATCTCAAATCTTCGGTGAGCCTCATAAAGCCTTAGATAAACATATTAGCAAGTAGGTTGGTGATTAAATGGTGAATTTGGAGTGGATTAAGGGTTGGGCATGCTCGGTTTGCACAGAACGAAAAATAGCCGGTTCGATCTATGCAAGACAGGTTCTGTGGAGGCTGTAGTTGTTGGTTTTGAGTCTCAAATTGGTGATTGAGACATGTTAGAATGATGATGATTGTGTTATAGATGTTTGTGATTCATGGATGGGTGAATTGGACAAGGGAAACTGCCAATTGGTTGGAATTTCCTAGGTTGCATGATGGGTTCGCTCTTGGACCTTTGAGGCCGAACTATTGAGGGCTTGAAAAGAGGATTTTGTGTCATTAAACTCGAGGTAAGGGAACTCCTAACCTTATGATAGGAAGATTGGACTCGATTGGGCGACTCGGGTGGAATTAAGATTGTTTCTTGAGAAGCTTAGCGTGATTGGACCTTGTGTATGCTAAGAGAGTATAGTTGATCCTAATGTTTGCTTAGGCTTGTCTCTTGAGTAATTGGTCATGCTTGACTATGTATTGAATCTTCTTGTATGCCATGGATGCATTGTTTATGCATGAGTTGCACTTGGCCTTGTGTGCATGATTTGTGATTGTGGCATGGCGGAGACGAGGCGAGACCCTGAGACGTATGAGACGCGGGGTCATGTAGTTGATACCCTGAGACGCTGAGGCGCGGGGTTGGAGTCGTGTGGCGCCCTGATGCGTACGAGACGCGGGGTTGAGATGTCCACGGTCTTGATACTTTTACGCGGGACGGAGATATGAGGTGTCGACACTGGCTTGGAGTATCATTGAAACCTGATGCATTTACGTGGGTTGTCGGTGACGGTCTAATGTGTTTACGCGGATCGAGCCGTAGTGATGTGGCAGGACGAGTCGTGCATTATCATCCGAATGTGACATGATGCCATAATTACATGCCTGTCATCTGTATGTGGTTTTCTAAATTTGAATAGTCTTTTATGTCTATGAGTTTGAATGATTGGGGAATATGACTGCCTGAGTGGACGGTCGGCCTAACCTAAGGTTAGGACCCACCTTACTAAGATGTGAATCTCACCCCGTTGGGGACCCCTTCTTTTACATATCCTAGGCCTTGACGATATGGCCCATTCGTTATGGAGACCCGAAGGAGATGTCCACCTATTTTGATGAGTTCCCTGACGGGCAGGGAACTATTTATGTCAGAAAGTGTACTGTTGTCTGGGTAGACTAGGATAGTACTAGCTGGAAGCCTCACAGGTATGAGGCCTAGTTTAGGAAGGTCGGGAATGTATCTACCGGGCCGCTGAAGCCTAATGAGGTACCCCAAGATGTTGTCCCTAGTTGGTGCCACCCCACCCGAGATTTAGACCGGCCCGAGGGGTCCGTTGTCGATTCGAGAAATGGACTGGAGAGGACCCTGACCATAGAGAACACGGAGGAGGAGGTCATTATGGTCGAGGCGACTGAGGAGGATCTTATGGAGCCATCTGCTGAGGAGACCGCTGAGGATACTATGGAGGTTCGCTTCGAGACCTTTTCGGAGTATGAGCCCATGGACGACGTAGAGGAGACCGAGGACTCCAGCAGCTCGTCTTAGGAGCTCCCAACTTATCATCGATCTTTTGGTGGCGATCCTGACTCTGTTCTTGTTATATGATGGTGATGGACTTTTTGTGTACTTACCCCGTTGCCCCTCGTGTTAGCGGATTTAGTAGCTATGTACCTGTATGAACATTTGGATTTATGTATGACAATATTGGCGCTATCCAGGTCCCACTTATATTTTGTCCGGAGGAGTTATTTCATTATTTCTTCCGTTTGCTTGGTATATATTATGTCTCTCAACTTATTTGCGGATCTTGGGACCATGAGAGATATTTGATTTGCTTGCAGGGAGTCGCGTGATAGTGCTGGCGGGCGCGGGGTGTGACAATAAACTCTCTCGAGATCCTAGGATTCGCATAGATCGAGAGATATACCATATCGATAGTACACAGAAGTGGTAATATACAAACTCCTCCATACATTAATAAATGGGACCTGGGTAACGAGAGTACTAATAGATACATAAACTCTCAAATGTTCATACAAGAGTATTGGCAATCTAAACATGCTGGTCAGTAGGGGTGGCAGAACTAGATAATCATCACTACTCCTAAAAAGAGACAGGCATCGAGGTCACCATCAAAATATCAGACTAGAAACAGAAACTCCTAAGTCGAGCTACTGGAGTCGTCAGTCTCCCCAGTCTCCTCATTGAGCTCGTACTCCAAGAGGGTCTCCGGGCAAACCTTCACGGTGTCCTCCAACGTCGGGGTCCTCTCAGGAACGTTCCTCGAGCAGGCTACAGACCCCTCGGTCTCCACCGAATCCCAAGTGGGATGACACCAACTAGGGACTACCCCACAGGGTACCTCAGTAGGCTTCAATGGCTATGTAGAAACATCCTATACATTTCTAAACTAGGCCTCGTACCTGTGAGGCTTCCAACTGCTGCCACCCTCGTCGACCTAGACTACGGTACATTTCCTAACATACACAGTTCCCTGTCTGTCCGGGAATTTCTTAAAATATACCGACATCTCTTTCGGGTTACCAAATATGATTGGCCACATTCTCACGGCCTAGGATCTGAAAAAATTAGGTCCTACAATGGGGTGAGAATTACATCTCAGTAAGGTAGGTCCTAACCCTAGATTAGGTTGATCGTACACTTAGGCAAATGTAACCAAGGACATAACACACATGGAATCAAACGAGGCATTCAACAGTCGTTAGATAACATACGGGTACAAACGAGTGTCAAGCATGCAATCATGGCACCATATCACATCATTGAAATCAAACACACATTGCCATGCCAAATTACACTCTCCACCCTTCCAGTCCTCCTCATTTCACGCCCGCGTTTAGAACGGCTCAGGCTCGATCCGCGTAAATACGCCTCAGACCATCACATTGACAAACCCGTGTAAACGCATCAGGTTTTCAATTTCACTACAGGCCTGTGTCGACACGTCTCAAACTCTGTCTCGCGTTTCAACGCATCAGGACCATGGCGATCTCAACCCCGCGTCTCGTACGCCTCAGGGTGTCACAATTTCTCAGAAATGCCAAATGCTCATTTCAATTAATAACACATGATCAATTGCAAACTCATGCAACGAGCAAAACATCAATGGCATGCGAGACAATTAAATTCGACATTCAAATGCGACAATCATTTCATGACACAAGCATTGTCAAGCACTAAAGTCATTTATATCTCTCAAAGACGCACAATGGATAATCACCGCTATAAACTTCCAAGAATCAATCTAATTCACACTCAATTTCCCCAATTGAATCCAATCCTCCTAGCCAAGGTTTAGAAACTCCTTACCTCAAGCTTAATTCTACAAAATTCTCCTTCTAAGCACTTCAATGGTTCGGTCCAATTATCCCAAGAACAAGTCAATCGCGCAACCTAAGGAAATTCATCCAATCATCAATTTTTCTTGCTTAATTCGCCAACCCATGAAACATAAACCTCATTGACATGTTTATCGACATCCTAGCATGTCTCAATGATGAATTTGAGACTCAATTCCAGCACCAACAGCCTCCCACAAATTCGGTATGCACAGAACCGAAACAGGGCATTTTCGATTCTATGCATATCTCAACCAATCAGCCCTTAAACTAACTTAAATCTTCAATTTATCCACTAATCTACTTGCTAATATGTAGTTCTAGAGTTTGGGGAGCCTCACCAAAAATTTGAAGCCAAAGCGACGCCGGGAAGTCCTTGAACGATGCCGGTTCCTCTAGGTCTTCAATCGGTCAGTTTTTGTCCTTCAAACACAAGCCCCGTTTGGAGTCAAAACTCCATCAAATTCATCCAAACCATGGTTCAGCCTACATGTTTTCTAGATGTTCACAAAATTTGGCCAAAAGAATCAAAGGTTTCGGGGTCCTACAAAGTCTAAACTGTGGCTTACATCCAGCTGCGACGGTTTTCATCGACTTTCGGGAGAATGGCCCGCCGGGACTCTTCAGTAGGTCAAATGACTTGATTCTACCTGGAGAATGTCAGCAAGAGGATGAGGAAGGGGCTGATGGTCGGTTCGAGTCCAAGTAGTGGCCAGAGGAAGCGGTCGTCGGCGGCGAACAGGCGGGCAGCGGCTAGTCGGCTAGAGCTCTATCTCGGCGAAGAGGAAGAGAAGAAGAAGAAGATGATCGGCAGATTGGAGGGGGTTCGGCTGAAGAGAGAGAGAGAGGGTAAGGTATATACACAAATGAATTGGTCAACTTGGTTGAATGGTAGGTCAAAAGTATCCTCATCTACATCAAGGCTTAATCCTTTTACACTTATCCAAGGGTCAATCAATGCCCATCCAAGGGCTGTTATTTATTCTCATTTTCAACAGCCTTGGGGTATGGTTAATGACCAAAATATTCTCATCCAATTATAAATGCAAGGCAAGGCTTGAGGGGCAAAATGGTAATTTTACCCTCGAAGTCCGGAACGTCGTTTTTCTAATTCCAATTTTCTTCGATAAGGCGACGGCCAATCCAATTATAATGTTGGAATCCTTGATTCTCCATTTTCTAATTTCGAGACTCGTTTCTGAATCATTTTTTTCTATCAGACTTGGTTCCAACCTATCTCGAACTGACGAGCGGCTTTTGCAGACGTTACGCGTATTGACCCTGTGATTCGTATCACAATTAGGACTCTTCAATTCATGGCGACTTTGGTTGTCATGTAATTGTGAAGGTCTATCACTAGTTCCGACGGTCTCGATTGTCATTGTTTGATTTAGGAAAATTTTGCAAATTATACATTGGTTAAGCGGCATCACCCGCGCTTTAATCGTATAACGCTAGCAATGCATTCCTTAATCGCTCTTAAATCGGTCTTTTTATGGCTCTAAATGTCCCCTCGACAGTCTTTTTGGTCAAAGCGTCATTTCCTATTCGAGTTCCCTGGGTCCCCGTACCTTGTCTCACGTTAGCCTTTCCCTTTTGGTCAGTTAACTCGAGATTGATCAAATCCGAGCGAGATACGACTGAAATACATCATTAGATACATACTCATTAATGAGTCTCGAAGTGACAGAAAAAATCAGAATGTTATAGTATCCATAGAAGAATATGGTTGTTTTCTTCTGAATTCTTCAAGGGCTTCAAGGGCTTCGAGATGGATCTTAAGTCTAACCCATGAATGTTTAACAACATGATATGGCCAAATTTTTGAAGAAATGATGTCGCGACCTAAAATTAGGCTAATAGATTATTAGGTCAAGTAAATTAACTAGCCTAACTCATACCCTCCAAAGTCTTACCAAATCACAACTTAGGTTTATTTATGAAAAAATGTTCAATTGGAGCCGCCACTAATCATTTACGGTAGGTTGATTAGAAACTATATAAAATAGCGGGAGAACTATTTTATCTCTACGAATCAAAGAAATTGAGTTCGAGGATGTCACGCCTCGCGCCCTGGGCACGAGTGCGCAACTCCCTTCACTGTACTCTCGAGTCCCGAGAATCACTTGCCGAGAGATGCGTAATGTAAACGAGCATGCGTAAACGTAATTGTATAACACCTCCGTACATAAACCAATGAGAACCTGGATAGCAAGAACATAATATATATATATACACATATAACATCATGAGTTCATACAAAAGCGTAGGTGAGCTAGTCCTGCTGACAGGTCGGGGCAACAGGACTTAATCAAAAGACAATCCATATCTAAGTACCCAAAAGAAACAGACCGACGAGGCCATCATCAAAAGGCTACAAAGTAAGTCAGGAAACCCCTAGGTCGAACCGCTAGAATCATCCGTCTCATCTGTATCCTTATCAGGCTCGTAGTCTGAAAAAGTCTCGGATCGCACGTCTATAGTGTCATCCATCGTATCGCCCTCCAGGTCGTCCTCCGAGGCATCAATCTCAATCACTTCCACTGTGTCCTCCAGAGTAGGACTCTTCTCAAGTACGTTCCTTGAGCCAGCTACGGACACCTCGACCTCTACAGAATCCCGAGTGGGATGACACCAGCTGGGGATGACTCCTCGAGGTACCTCCGTAGATTTTAACGGACCAGTAGTAACCTTGTCTACCCTACGAAACCAGGCCTCAAACCTATGTGGTTTCCAGTCCTTACGACCCTCGTCAACCCAGACTACTGTACACTTTCTCATATAGATGGTATCCCAATCGTCAGGAAACTCATAAAAATAGGCAGTCATTTCTTTCGGATCGTCCGGAAGAGTTGGTAGCATCATCAAAGCTTAGGGTCTGAAAAGTAAAGTCCCACGACGGGGTGATATTCACATCTTAGTAAGATAAGTCCTAACCTTAGATCAGGTTGACAGTACACCCAGATGAATGCAATAATGAACAAGAACATGCACTCAACAATATAAGACATTCATTAGTCATAAAATGCCATACAAACACAAGCGATTGACAATCTAGTGATCATGTCAACATAACTTATCAATCAAGTCGGTCATGGAATACAAAATCAAGCCATACATTCCACCTCTCAAAATTTTCTCATGATTCACGTTCGTGTTAACAACGCTTCAAGCTCAGTTGCGTCATTACGCCTCAGACCATCAATTTCACAAACCTGTGTTAACCGCATTAGGTTTTCAATACCATTCCAGGCTTGTGACAACACATAATCAATCTCGTCCCACGTCTCAACGCATCAGGACATTAATTCTTACAACCTCGTGTCTCAACGCATCAAGGTACTAACCATCACAACCTCGCGTCTCAACGTAACAGGGTACAAGTCATCACAACCCCTCATCTCAACGCATCAGGGTATCGAAGCTCTCAAGCATGGCAATTTCCTTTTCAATTCAAAACTTCATGATCGAGTACAAGCTCATGTATCGAGCTAAGCGTCTACAGCATGCGAGGCAATCAAATTCATCACTCAAAAGTGGCAATCAACACAAGGCATATGCATTTAGCAAGCATTCAAGCATTCATCAACTCACAATGACATACATTGAGCAACGATACAATGATCTCACAAAAATTCGCCAAATTCACAACTAGTTCATCCAGTCGAGGCCTATCTGCCTAGCCAAGATTTAGGGACTCCTTATCTTAGGCTTAATTCAACAAAATTTCCCTTTCAAGAACTTCAAGGGTTCGGTCCTATAGTCCCAAAAATAGGGCAGCGTAGAACCCTGGAGGAATCCAACCAATTTGTCAATTTTCTCTAGTCCAATCTTCGAACCATGAAGCATAAATCTTAATAACATGTCAATTGACATCCTAGATCTCAACAAAGAATTTAGAGTTCGGTGATACCCTTAACAGCCCCTAAGGTTTCGATTTGCACAGAATCAAAACAGAGTATCTTTGGTTGTGCCCTATACTCCACCAATCAGTCCATAATTCAATCTTATACCTCAATTTATCACCTAAACTACTTGCTAACATATAGTCCTAGGTGTTAGATAGCCTCACCGAAAATTTGAGGGCAAGGCGACATCAGAAAGTCCACGAACAAAGCCGATTCCTTCAAGTCCTACCGCCGGTCAGTTCTGCCCTTCAAACACAACGCCATTTCAATATCAAAATTCCATCAAAATCACTCAAAATTTTTACCTTAGCTCAGCTATACATAGTCTTACATGTCTACAAACTACCACTGAAAATTTGAAGTGATTTGAGGTCCTATGGAGGTCAAACAAAGGCTTACCTTCTGCTACGACGAAATTCGTTGACTTTTGGGAGATTGGTTGGCCGAATCTCCTCAGGTGGCCAAATGCTGAGATTCCAATTGAAACCAATCGGCAAGAGGTTGAGGAAGGTGTTGGTGGCTGACGCGAAATTTGGTGATCGCCGGAGGTAGCGTTCGATAGACGCGAAGGAGGCGGTCTGGTCTGGTCATGTAGGGGAGGCTTCGGCTGAGAAGGAAAGAGGAAGAAGAGATGAAGATGGCTATGGAGAAGGGAAGTTTCGGCTGAGCAAGAGAGAGAGAAAGAGTATACACCAATTTTAAGAGTTAACCAAGGAAGAATGGTAGGTTAAAAGTTAAATCATTAATGCCATAACCCTATCTATTGACTCTTGTCCCATATCAATAATTAGACTCATCCAATGGCCATCCTTGCTTCACACTTTCGGCAGCCTAGGGGGTGTGGTCAATGACTAAAATGCCCTCATCCATTTATAAAGACGAGGCCAAGACTTGAGGGGCAAAATGGTAATTTCACCCTCGTTGTCTGGAACGTCTTTTTTTTTTCTAATTCAAATTTCTTTCGATGAGGCGATGTCCAATCCAATTATAATTTTGGAATTTTTGATTTTTCATTTTTCTGTCTATTGTAATTTCAGAATATCTCGAACTAACGGGCGGCTTTTGCAGACGTTACGCGTATCGACTCTATGATTCTCATCACACTTAGGGTTCGCCAGTTTATGGCGACTTTGACTGTCATGTAATTACGAGGGTCTATTACTAGTTTCGACAGTTTCGATCGTCATCATTCGATTTAGGAAAGTTTTACAAATTCTACATTGGTTAAGCGGCATCACTCGCGCTCCAATCGTATAACTTAGCAATGCATTCCTTAATCGTTCTTATATCGGCATTTAATGGCTCTAAATACTCCTCGGCAATCCTTATAGTCAAAGTGTCATTTCTTATTTGAGTTTCCTAGGTCCACGTACCTTGTCTTGCGCTAGCCTTTCCCTTTTGGTCAGTTAACTCGAGATTGATCAGATTCGAGCGAAATATGACTGAAATAGATCTTTAGATACATTCTCATAGATAAGTCTCGAAATGACAGGAAAAATCAAAATGTCGCAGTGCACTTGGTTACACTAATTTGAAAAAATTAATACCCTTTCGATGCCCAGTTTCATGAAAAATCCTTAATTTGATGACTTGAATTTTGTTTGGATTTTCTTTTATTAAATGTAATGCTAATGCAATCTAATTATATGACATGAACAATGACATGGCAAAAATGTATGACATGACATAATGATGTGGCAAGATGACGTGGAAAAAAAATGCACGACATGGAAAATGTGACGATGCAAACTGAACTAAATGCCATGCAAAATGAGTTGACATTTTTTTTTTGTATTTTCTTGTATATTTTCGGATTTATGAAAAATGAAGTGAAAAAACTATCCTAAAGTCAAAAGAAAAGTGATCTAACTCAAGAAAAGAATGAGATTTTTTGGGGATTTTTTAGGAATTTATTTAAGCTCGAAAACAATGAAAATTTGAACAAAAATAACCAATATTGCCCATAAAATACCTTTGAATCTGAAAATCCGATTTTATACACAACATCTCCCAAGATTAGGGTTAGCAAGTGAATATTTTTATAGAATAACCATCGTCCCTATATACATAGGGCAAAACTTTGAAATTCTATTTAGGAATTAGCAATTCACTCCTCAAGGTTGAGGATTTGATATCTAATTCACATGTACGGGCACGATCGTACTTCGAGATCGAAGTCAATTGGGAGCATGTTTTTTGAGCAATATTATTTACTTCAGTTCAAATTTTGACAAACAAACAATCACATGAAAAAGTAAATATGCATGAGAACGTGATAATAAAATGTAAAAACACCATATGAGAAATAAAAAGGCAACTAGACATCAAAGTAAAGTCAGCAAGCCATCACAAATTCAGCTAAGCATGATTCGGACGAGAGAGAATATGCCGAAAATTCATAGTCCAATATAACTCCAATTTTAGCGTTGCCAAGAATTAACTTCCTACGAAAAGGTGCGATTATCAAATGATTTGAGAAAATATATATTCCAATTAACTTCACCAATTCTCAAAGGCATACACAAAATTTAATTAATCGATCGAATCGAACCTTCTCAAGAAATCAGAATTTATGGGCAAGAGAGTTCAATCCAACATTCTAGCTTCAAACTTTTGATTGCAACCCATATGTATTCAGAGAGAGTACGTGAACATGTATGATTTTCAAGCAATCATTACAAATATTGCAATCAAAAGTTGAAAGACATTACTTTTTTTAAGCGAAAATTCCAGTACTAGCAATTCACTGTAAAAAGCCTCCTTTGATCTAAGTTTGCTACGGACTGAACTCAAGTTCAACCGAAGTTCTAACACAAGCTGAGGACCTCGTTAAATCTCAAAAAAGGATTAAAAGAAAGTGCCGTTTTACCACCGAGCAAGGGCTGATCATGAAAGACACATCCGACGACAGAGGACGAGGAAAAGAAAATCCCCCAAGCAGACTCGGTGTTTGTCGGAGGTCTTTCACTTCTCAAGTTTCTGAATTCTTTTATTTTTTTAATCTCGTCTCTCTTAGGATTTTTACTGTCTTGTGTTTGCTCTCAAGATTTCTGAAGTGTGGAACAGTGTCGACCTCCTTACTTGTGGCTGTCAGTGTTCTTTTATAGGCGAGGATAACTATGGATCAAAAAAAAGAAACGAGAACTACTTTCCTCTTTAGAATGCTCAAGGATATATTCTAACTTTTTGTTTCTATTCTCATTATGGATCACACGTATCTTTTCTGAAAATCAAATTTCCTAAAAAATATGAATGCCAACCTTGTGAGAATCTTTCCTCACGTCGTCTTCAAAGTGAATATATGAAACCTTGAGAAATGATTTCCTCCACTACCAATTTGATTTGTTTATTCATATCCATCTCTCAGTCAAATATTCTTCTCTGTTAGCCAAATCTCGCCTATGATCAATTACACCAAATTACACGGACCTCTCAACTTCCCATGTGCCGCCCACCATTTTTCCTTTTTAAAAAAATTAAGCGCACGTCTCCTAATTACCAAGAATTTTCCAGCTAATCCGAGTCCAATTTTCTTGACGAAATTAAGCTCAAACCCCTGTCGTCAATCCAAATGCAAATGCAATGCACAAATGCTAAAAATAAAAATGGCTTAATTATTTTGGTTAGAATTAAAAGCAGCTCTAATTTTTGTATGCAAATAAAATCAACTAAAAAGGTTAATCAAAATTTAGGTGCCAACAAATGACTTGATTTTTCTGGAACAGAATTCTCTAGAGTTCTCGAAGTTCATACAAATTTTCAGACATGGATCTAGGGAGTGTCTTGTGCACACGAGCCATTTGTTTCAGCAGATTGGGTTTGAATGTTGTAATGTGTCTTTCTAGTTCAGGTCTGCCAATGCGTCTCTGTTGTGTAAAAATGTCACGCCATGCTTGCAACGGTAGAAACCATGTAAGTATTTATGTCAAGAGGCTTCTAGTATGAGAAATCACCCACTAAAGCTTTAGACAAAAATTTAATGATCTTGTCAGTGGGGAACTGAACAACAATAGTATACCGATTGAACAAATACCAAAAAAACCATTTGAGTTCTTTGGGGAACTCATGGTCAGGAGACCATTGTAATAGACGGATGAACGAATAATCAGGGTCAAGACCTCTTGGTACTAAAATTAACCCGCCATATTCTTTGAAAACCAAATGATGGTAATTCCATAGCTGGAACAGCATGTTCTGGACCAACACATTTTCTTCAATCTATTGTGGTACTTCTGGACGGTATTTATGAGAATTCTACTGACTTTCTCACATATTCACAGATCGAAAAGTTCCTGGTTATAGAGGATTCTTTCGAACATACACATTAATGGAAGCAGCTGGTTCCTTGGGCTTGGATAGTAAGTCAGCAAGGAAATTTTTCTTACCAAGGATGTACTTGGTATCAAAAGAATACTTTGAAAACCATTATGCCCATCGCAGCAGCTGTGGATGAGGAATTTTCTTTTGCTTAAACTTAAGCATCTAGGGAAAGGATGACATGTCCATTTCCACAAGGAAGTGATGTCCAATGAGATGGAATTCAAACTTCTTGATATCATTCTTGATTGCAAGTATTTCTTTGAAGGTGGAGTGATAATGCATTTCTGCCTGAGAAAATCGTCCACTTTTGTAGTGTAAACACGTCGCTTTCCATTTATCTCTTCAAGGAGAACAGCACCCCAATATTGTTCGCTTGCAATAGTCTACATAATTCTTTTGCCTATGGAGGAGATCCGCAATGGAGGGAGATGCTGCAAGATTTTCTTCAAAAAGGCAACTACTTTAGTTTGCTTGGGTCCCCATGGTGGAGCATTTTTCTTTAGCATCTTCTGGAGGGAATGAAGAGCTTTTGATATCTTGGGAATAATGTCCCTAAGATAATTAACAATCCCTAAGAAAGATTGCACTTAGGTGACTGTGAAATCTTTGTCTAGGAATTGTTGTAGCTCTTCTGCAATATGAGGGCCAGAACAATAAGTTCCTTCTTTGAGATGCATACTAAGGAACTCAATTTCCTTTTGAGCAATGATCATCTTCTTTTGAGAGAGCATGCTGACATGATCTTGAACAATCTGAATGAATTGTTTAAGAAGCTGACAATGAGAGTCTTCATCAGGACTATACAAAAGGATATCATCGATATAAATTTGGGCCTAAGGCAAGATTGGTTGGAAAATTCTGTACATGGCTTTCAGGAAAAGAGATGGTGCAGTTTTGAGCCCAAATGGAACAACAGTCTATTGAAATTGCTGGTTTAGGATGCAAAACCCTGTTTTTGGGCGATCCTCAGGGTGGATTCCTATCTGCCAAAATCCGTATTTCAAATCAGATTTGGAATAGATTTTTTCTTGAGTAAGACTGGAGAATAAGGAATTTTTGTGGGGAAGAGAAAACTTGTCATCTTGAAGGGATTTGTTTAGAGGCTGGTAATTGATAACAAGTCAGAGCTTTTCTCGATTTTGCTCAGCCCTTTTATTGATATAAAAGGCTTCGCATGCCCACTGAGAATTTGAAGGTTCAATGAGACCTTGGGAAAGAAGTTTAGCGCATTCTTTCTGAGCAAGAGTAAGATGTTCAGGGTTCATTCTAGAATGACTGACTTTTGTGGGGTTAACATCTTCACTCTTTTTAAATGGTAAACGAACAAAGAAATCATAATTCTTCCAAAGAGACTTGAAACAGATTTGGGAGAATCGAGAATGGGAATCAACACAACAAGAAAATAGTGTTTGAGTGATGGGGTCAAGAATTTCTGGTTATATGATAAAGAGCCTTTGAATATCCACAAATTCCTTGAATTGATCTTCAAACTTAAGGCCATTTGGGACAATCTTAAGACGAGGCAGTTGGGAAAGGATATCCCAACCAATGATAAGATCTTTATCATGAGAATGACAACCAAGAATTTTGGTAGTGATAGTACATTAGGGAAATATTTCTAGTGTTACTAACTTGCTGCTTAGTTTGGTTGCAAAAGTATCTCTAGAAGAAGAAGTGAAATAATGGGTATAAGATGACCAAAATTCTGCTAGGAGTATTTTTGTATCCATAAGAGAGGCTGCAACACCGGTATTGATTAGTGCTAAAACTTAGGAGTAGATATTTGAACAGGGATATATGGAGAATGGAAAACTGGAGATTTAAGATGAAGAAAATCTTCAGCATGGAATAATGCAAAGATGTCACTTGGAGAGTCATCTGAGTAAGAAGAGTAGGTTTGGATCGCACAAAGAGCTTCAGCTCATGGTTCTTCTTCGACCGAGAAAACAGATTCAATGTCATCATCATTGAGAGGAATATCATTGCTTTGGGCTATCTTCTGAATCATGTAACTGCCTTGATGTTTCGCTAGTAGACATTTCTTCGCAAAGTGTCCCCTTTTGTTACAAATATAACATCTATCAGATTTCTTCTTCTTGGATCTAAAATGACGTCCTTTCTTCTTAACAAATTTCCATTTTCCTTTGTGGTGTTTTTTAGCAAAAGAAATTTTCTTAAAATGACGCTTCTTCTTATGACCCGAACTGGATGGATCATTACAGTCTCTGGAACACTTGATCTTGAGATCTGGAAGATAACAGGCTTTGTCCATATGACGATTTTGTTTCAAATAGGACTGAAACAATTCCCTTTTGTGGCATCAATCTTCAATGGTCATATGAATTGCTTGTTGAATCTCTCCAAATGTAGCTTCTTCAAGTGTACGCTTATTATGATTCATAACTTTGTCAACATCATCACCAATTTCCTTGGGAATGGATGCCAAGAAAATAGGCTTTAGGTTGGCATCAGCACCAAGATGATAAAACAACTTGATCATTTCTCTGAAATGATGATCAAGATCCTTTCTGAGAGTAGAACAAATTTTCTTTCGAAGAACTCCTTTCTCGTGAGTCCTTGCTCATTTTCAGGTTGGCCAATAAAATAAAGATGGACAATCTAAATTGCTTCATCCAGCAACAAAGTCAGGAATGAGAGCTGATCTTGAGAGGAGGCTTCTTTCCACCAATCTTTTAAGGAACCGGTGAATTTTGTTGTGAATTCAAGCAGTACCTCATAAGTACTGTACTCTGTGAGGTTTCGTGCCAGCATCCAGGCATGAAATTCCTGAAGATGATCTGGCCATCTTCGATGGGGAATGTCATCAAAGGAAAAGAATGTCTTTGGAGCTGAAGCAAAACTAGAAGTGGAATCTGAAGGATGGACGACTTGTGGTTCCGCCATATGTTCTTTTGGAACTGGATCAGCCATCATGTTGGGTAAAGGATTGACATAGGAAGATTCTTGGGAAGAGTCTGATTGAACAAAATCGGTGTCTGAAGAAGATGAAATGGAATTGGTGGATTTGACAGTGGCGATGGAAGGGATTTGAGTTTGGCTTTTAAAGAAACTTTCAAGAGGATTTGACACCATGAATGACTGAGAAGATCGATGGGTTGAAAATTCAGGTGGTGTGTCCTATGGTTATGGCTTTGGTGGAGCTAATGGGGAAGGAGAAGCTTTTCTTTTTCCATGGGCCTTTTGTTTCTCAATTTTTTTGCAACTGAGCACGCAGAGCCAAAATATTAGTTGTCTTTGGCGGAGGGGCAGTGCTAAGAAGTTGCACAAAGGATGAAGACGAACCCGCTGATTTAATAGGTAGACTTAATCTAGGGGAAAACAAAAGATCTGTGGAAACGAAGGTTTGGGTTTTTAGGTTTCATGAAGTTGAGCTTCAAGTATCTAAATCTACTATTTCAGCTTTTCAATTTCAGTTGTTTGGTCCTCCATAAAATGGCTACGAGGAATCAGCTGAGTTTCAAACAAATATAATCGTTTCCGAAAATCCTCAAGGATTTTTTTTTATCAAAGCAGAGTCTTCAATCACCTTCCCAATGACATGATTTTGGGCAAGTGCATTTTCTTTCTGCCAATTTAAGACATCATCAGAAGGGCAAGGGAGTTTCCTCCTTCCTTGAGCATCTAGTTCACTTGGAGTAGGTACTTTAGGAGTGTGGAAAAACTACTTCTGGAGATGAGAAAAGCTTTCGACTGGAGGAAACTTAACATTTGTAGGGGAACTTGTTTGTCCATGGCCAAATGAAGGTAATGGAGGAAACTCTTTAGGTTGAAACATGCAAATGCTTGATAAAGTAGGAGAAGATTTGGGCTGATTGAAAACCTGTGTATATGGTTTATGTAATTCAATGGAACAAGAAGAGTTTTTCTTTATCCATTTCTGGATAGGTTTGTAGAAAGATGAAGTGACTTTCTTCTTTATGGGCAATAGTGATGGAGAAGAAGATGGTGGTGAAGGGGAGAAGGGTCCGGGGTTACATGGTGATGGTAAAGGACTGGTTGGAGAAAGTGGTGAACCATACTGGACCATTTATTGCCAACGCCCAGTATCTTCTCCAAGTGGACCAACTGTGGAATCTCCATCAAGATACCTTTGGTAAAGAGAATCTTTTTTCTTGTTCTTTCGTCGAGTGGAGGATCTATCATCCTCTTCCCCTTCTGTGCAGTACATGAAGGACAAACACAGTTAATATCCTAGAAACAATGTCCTGAGGGATCTTTGTAATGATAAATGGGCTATCCGTTGGCATTAAAAGACTGAACATCCGGATCTGGATCTTCCATAGTAACAACTTCAAAGGGACAAAGAGTGAAGCATAATATAGTGGGGAATGAAGGAAATGAAGAAGTAGCATCTTCTTTTTCCTTTGTGAACTTGATGGTAACTGTACAATCTTTTTTCTTAGTGAACTGAGGCTCAGAAGACTGGATTGGCCGAGAGTTGCTATGCAGCTTCTCATAGTTGGTGACCCAACTATATGGAAGAAGTTTTACAAGCTAATCTCTTGGAATTTGTCTTGGAACATGAACACATGAAGTATGATCTCTATCCACAGAGATAACTAGGACCTCATCAGCACCAGGAGATTGAGATCAATAGCATGGTTTTGGACTTTGTATACCATCTGGCAATGGAGTGTTGCAGCTATAGCATTAGGAGTTTGAGGGGCTCCAGTAATTTGTAGCTGAACCTTCAAGGCTGAGAGGAGACTAGGACCTGCGAAAGCCATGTTGAAATTTGAGAATAGAGTGACAAACACCGTGCCAATGTTTAAAGTAGTCTGGATAGTTCCAATACAAGCATGTTGATGGTCAAGAAAGTGAGTATCAAGAAGTGCTATTCTTGCTACCACTGGTAGATCTTTTTTGCCATGAAAAGACAAAGCAAGTCTAATAGCTCCAAAGTGGAGATGGGTAAATCCTTGTTGAGCCCATTGAAGAGGAATTTCTTGAGGGACCTGCAGGGTGACAAACTATTCTTACTAGGTTGCTAGAATATAGTGTTGGTCAAATTTGACTGGACATATTCCTTTACAGCACGAGGAATGTATCAAATGAGATGTTTAATGGATCGAATGTGTGAGAAAGACGTAGGTTTTAGCAAAGACAAAACATGGGTTGATGATAGGAAGCTGAGTCTCAGAGATTTTGCTATCTTCTGAATAGGCTACCTCATAGAGATAATCTATCTTGGAAGCAGAAGACTTTCGAAGTTCAAGAGGAGGGGAAAAATAGATGAGAGATTCATGAACAACAAGTACTACTTCGGTAGGACATTCCTGAGTAGAAAAGGTTCTCTTCTTACATGTCCTAGTTTAGATTCATAATCTTAACATGATATATGCGATAGTGGTTCTGATACCAATAAGGAAGCAGAAACAAGCTTAAGCCTTAGAATGCAAGTATGCTATCCCAACACATAGTACATGTAGAAGGAGACAGGTACAAGGTAAACTATAAAAAGTGTACAAAATCATATAATTTCAAGACAGGAGAAGGTTATGGAACATACCATTGATATCTGATGCAAAACAATCCAACGCAAGCATGGATCGATACCAGCCAACAATAAATTTTAGGGTACGCCGATCTTAGCACTCATCATTTATTCCGTTACACTAATCAACTTTATAACGAAATATTAGGTGAATATGTTGCCATTGAACAATTATCGTTTACTACTAGTGAAAATTTTGATTTGAATTATTTGATAAACACTACATGTACTCCGCAAATAAAATATGTTCTGAGAACTTCCCTTAAACGCAAACTTTTTAAGGTTTATAAAAAACAAAAAAAAAAAAAGCCTTGACAAATTTTTTACTATTTCAATGGACATGTGCGTGTAGGTAGCAACATTTGGAGTGATCTTTGGCAAATTCATTCTTATATAAGCACCACATGTCATTGGATAGGTGACGATTGAAACATTCAAAAAAGAGTTCTTGCATTTCGAGTATTTGATGAAAGGCATACAGCCAGTAATATTTATAGAGTAATTAGGTAAGTTTTAAAATAATATAATTTGATTAATAAATTTTTTTCAATTGATTTTGATAATGTCGCGGCAAACACCTCTTACATTCACGAGTTAGAAAGAATTTGTAAACTCTCTTTTAGGGATAATTTTTTCACATTAGATATGCTTACCATGTTTTAAATTTATGTGTACAACATGGTTTATAAACTCTTGAGGCTTTTCTCGCCCCAATAAAAGAGCAATTTAATTTTTATGGACCCGTCCCCAAATTATGAAAGACTGGGGTAGATTTTATAAACGAAATGGAAAAAAAGCAACAAAAATTCAAAAGATGTTTCGACTCATTGAAATTCTACCTACGAGTTGCTTCATCAATCTTTTGATTACAAAAATTTATTATGTGTGTTTATTTCTAATAATATTCCCGAAATTAGTTTACTCCCGCAAGATTAGAATGTTTACAAAAAAAAATTAGATTTTTTTTGAAATTTTTTAATGTTGCTACTTATAGTTTGTATGGTGTTTATTATTCTACTACGCATTTATTTTTAAAAGAGTGTGTTAATATTGTTAGTGTTTTTTGTGATTTTGAAAATGATGCTCAATTAGGTTGGACTATTATAGCAATGCGAGAAAAATGATTGAATTATTATTTCGATGTTCCTTTTGTTTATTTGGTTGTGATTATTTGCGTTCCATGTACTAAATTAGATTGTTTATATGATTATCTTAGCATTTATTATTATGATTGTTTACATATGAATGACAAAATAGATATTAAAACTATACAAGAAGAGGTTAAAAAAGTTATAGTAGCATTATATAATAAATTTTGTAGTAGATATGGTTTAGTTGATAGTGGATCTTCCCAACCTAGTGCTTCATAAAGCGATGAAGGCGATTGAGTTGGTAGAGGGTACGATATGCATATAAGTAGAAAAGAAGACAAAAGGAAGCAATAGGTAATATTTACAAAATAAAAATCTATTTAACAATTTCTTTTGAGTTTGGTGATTACGAACACAACGTAGATTTCAAAATTTTGGAGTGATGGAAGAGTCACTCAATTGATTACTCAGTCTCTCTCTCATTGCAAAACAAATGTTAGCAACCCATTTTTCAATAGTTACAGTTGAACAAACAATTAGCGATGGAGGATTAATTTTGGACGCTCGCCGTTCAAGATTAAATCCGGATGTTGTTGAGGCTCAATCTTATGTCGATGACTGGACCAAGGCTAGATTTCGACAATAAGAGCTGGATCGAGATGACAAATTCTTCAATGATGATGATGGAGATATCACCACCATGAGTACCATAACGGATAGCGACAGTTGACGATGAGGTAAGTTGGTGTTATCAAAGATAAAAGAATTACATGGACTTTGATTTTTCCATCCCCAAAAATATATGTAGGCACTTAATGATAATTTATTAAGTTCAAACCCCTTCCCCCTCCCTTTTTTCCCCCAAATTTGATTACAATGTATAATTTTATTATAATTTATAATTGATAATTTATTATTTTTATTTCATATTTTATTATTTTTAAAATTAAATTTAAAAAGCGAAACCAAAACCGCCCCTTCAAGGCCCGGTTCTGGCTTCATCTTCGGCATGAACTAGAACCGCTGGTTGTGACATTCTGATTTTTCTGTCATTTCGGGATTCATTAATGAGAAAGAATCTAACGATGCATTTCAATCGTATCTCTCTCGGATCTAATCAATCTCGAGTTGACTAACCAAAAGGGAAAGGCTAACGCGAGACAATTTACGTGGACCTAGGGAACTCAAATAGAAAATAACACTTTGACCATAAGGATTGTCGAGGGGACATTTAGAGCCATAAAAAGGCCGATCTAAGAACGATCAAGGAACGTATTACTAGCGTTATACTATTGGAGCGCGGGTGATGTCGCTTAACCAATGTATAATTTGCAAAATTTTCCTAAATCGAACAGTGACGATTGAAACCATTGGAACTAGTGATAGACCCTCACAATTACATGATAACCAAAGTCGCAATGAATTAACGAGCCCTAATTGTGAAATGAATCATAGGGTCGACACGCGTAACGTCTGCAAAAGCCGTCCGTCAGTTCGAGATAGGCTGGAACCACGTCTGATAGAGAAATAATTCAAAAACGAGTCTCGAAATTAGAAAATGGAGAATCAAGAATTCCAACATTATAATTGGATTGGCCGTCACCTTATTGAAGAAAATTGGAATTAGAAAAAAATGATGTTCCGGACTTCTAGGGTAAAATTATCATTTTGCCCTTAAGCTTTAGCCTTACATTTATAATTAGACAAGGGCATTTTGGTCATTCAATCTCCATTATAGTTGCCAAAAATTTGATAAATTGAGAGCCATTAGATGAAGCATTGATTGACACATGAACAAGTGTCAAAGGATTAAGCCTTGATGTTGATAGGACCACTTTTAACCTACCATTCAAACATAGTTGACTCTTGAAATTGAAGTATATACCTCACTCTCTCTCTTGGCTGAAACCCCCCTCCATTTGTCGATTTTCTTCTTCTTCTTCTTCTTCGCCAAGGAGCTCCAGCCGACCAGCCGCCGACCGCCTGTTCGCTGCCGTCGACCGTCGTCTCCGGTGACTTCTAGCCGCCGAGCCGACCACCAGCCCCTTCCTCATCCTCTTGCCAACATTCTCCAAGTGGAATCACGGCATTTGACCACCTGAGGACCCCCGGCTGACCATTCTCCCGGAAGTCGACGAAAACCGTCGCAGCTGGAGGGCAAAAAATTGACCGTCAGAGGACTTAGAGGAACCGGCGCCGTTCAAGGACTTTCCGGCGTCCCTTGGCTTCAAATTTTCGGTGAGGCTCCCCAAACCCTAGAGCTACATATTAGCAAGTAGATTAGTTGATAAATTGAAGATTTAAGTTTGTTTAAGGGCTGATTGGTTGAGATATGCACAAAACCGAAAATGTCCTGTTTCGGTTCTGCGCATACAGAATCTGCGGGAGGCCATTGGTGTTGGAATTGAATCTCAAATTCATCATTGAGATGTGCTAGGATGTCGATGAACATGTCAATGAGGTTTATATTTCATGGATTGGCGAATTAAGCAAGAAAAATTGACGATTGGATGAATTTCCTTAGGTTGCGCGATTGACTTGTTCTTGGGCTAATTAGACCGAATCCTTGGAGTGCTTGGAAAGAGATTTTTGTTGAGTTGAGCTTGAGGTAAGGGGTTTCTAAACCTTGGATAGGAAGGTTGGACTCGATTGGGCAAATCGAGTGTAAATTAAATTGATTCTTGGAGGTTTATGGGATGATTATCTATTGTGCGTCTTGGAGAGATATCAATGGCTTGAGAGCTTGACAACGCTGGTGTCATGAAATAATTATCGCATTTGAATGTCGAATTTAATTGCCTCGCATTCCGTTGATGTGTTGCTCATTGCATGAGTTTGAAATTGATCATGTGTTATGAATTGAAATGAGCATGTGGCATGTCTGAAAAATTGTGACACCTTGAGGCATTGAGACGCGAGGTTATGTGGATGGATTCGCTAAGGTGAGGTTTGAGTTGAACGATACCTTGAGTCGTACGAGACGCAAGGTTGAGATGGCCGTAGTCCTGATGCGTTGAAACGCGAGACGGAGTTGAGATGTGTCGACACAGGGCTGGAGTGAAATTGAAAACCTGTTTGCCTGCCTGACACCCATATTATCCGCATGTTATATAATGACTTTGAATGTTTCATGTGATTGCATGTTCGCTTGCTCTTGATTGTATTTGCCTGAGTGTATGGTCAGTCTAACCTAAGGTTAGATACTACCTTACTGAGATGTAAATCTCACCCCGTTGTGGGACCCTATTTTTCAGATCCTAGACCGTGAGAGTGTGGTCAATCAGGTTTGGCAACCCGAAAGAGATGTCGGTGTATTTTGACAAGTTCCAGGACGAATAGGGGATGGTGTATGATAGGAAATGTTCCATAGTTTGGGTCGATGAGAGTGACAGCGGTTGGAAGCCTCATAGGTACGAGGCCTAGTTTAGAAAAGTAAGGAATGTTTACACTGGGCCATTGAAGCCCACTGAGATACCCCGCGGTGTAATCCCTAACTGGTGTCATCCCGTTCGGGATTCGGTGGAGGCTGAGTGGTCAATAGCGGGCTCGAGGAACGTTTCTAAGATGACCCCGACTTTGGAGGACACCGACGAGGTCATCATGATCGAGGCTACCGAGGACGACCAGGTGAAGCCTTCAACTAACGAGACACACGAGGACAAAGTGGAGGTTTGCTCTAAGACACTTTGGGAGTACGAGCCATCTGAGGATACTGACGACTCTAGTATCTCGGCTTAGGAGTCTTTGTTCTTCTAGTCTGATGTTTTGATGGTGACCTTAATGCCAGTTTCTTTTGGGAGATGTGATGATCCTCTTTTGTATTGGCCTTATCATCCCTGTTGATCAGCATGTTTATTTTGCCAATACTCTTGTATGAATTCTTGAGAGTATATGTGTCTATTGTTACTCTCGCTATCCCGGCCCCTTTTTATTGTTATGCAGAGGAGCCTGTATATTATCGCTTCCGCTTGCTATCGATATGGCTCATCTCTCGACCTATGTGAACCCTTAGACCTCGAGAGAGAGTTTATACTTGCAGAGAGTCGCGAGTTCGTGCCCGGAGCACGGGGCGTGACATCCCTGTTTGCTTGGTATCAGAGCAAGTTAGCTCGATCCAAATTGATTGAGGATTGGAGTGATAAGGAGAATTAAGTTGGGACAAGGATGGGTAGCAAGACCTTAGGAGACTTACTAGAATAAGGCACGAGATACATGGCATATGACTTGGCACATGCGAATGGCACTTGGTCTTGACAGGATTGTGGTGATCTATGAGGATGAAGTTCCATATTTAGCGCTGAAGGTCATTTTGACTTTTGGGCCTGTTGAGTATATGAGCATGACTAATTTTGGTGAATCGTTAAAATAGACGGAATGGAGTGATAGTGTCACGCCCTGCACCTCAAGCACAAGCACGCGACTCCCTGCAAGCATACCGAATATATCTCGATGTCCCGGATCCACATAACAGTCGAGAGACGTATAATATACATAGCACGCGAAAGCGATAATGTAATAACTCCTCCATACAACAAGTAAAATGGGACTGGGATAGCGAGAAAATTACAGTACATAATATCCAAAAGTTCATACAGACGCATGGCAATTAAATCCGCTAACAAAAGGGGGTTACGGGGTAAGTACATAAAAGGACCCATCATCAACATCCAACAAGAAACAAGGTCAGGATCGCCGTCAATAGAACGACCTAGCAAGCTGGGAGCTCCTAAGACGACCTGCTAGAGTCCTCGATCTCCTCTGCCTCCTCCGCGGGCTCGTACTCCGAGAAGGTCTCCGAGCGAACCTCTGTGGTGTCCTCCATGGTCTTCTCAGTAGACGGCTCCACCAGATACTCCTCAGTCGCCTCGACCACTATGAACTCCTCCTCCGTGTCCTCCAAGGTCGGGGTTCTCTTCGGTCTATTCCTCGAACCGGCAACTGATCCCCTCAGCCTGCTCTAAGTCCCGAGCGGGGTGACACCAACTAGGGATCACTCCCTGGGGCACCTCAATGGGTTTCAACGGTCCTGTGGACACATCCCTAACCTTACAGAACCAGGCCTCATACCTATGGGGCTTCCAACTAGTACTACCATTGTCTACCCAAGCCATAGTACACTTCCTGACATAAATAGTTCCATGCCCGTCAAGGAACTCCTCAAAATAGACTGTCATCTCCTTAGGATCGCCAAAACTGATAGGCCACATCTTCAAGACCTAAGATCTGTAAAAAGGGGGTCCCCAACGGGGTGAGATTTATATCTTAGTAAGGTGGGTTCTAACCCTAAGTTAGGCCGACCGTCCACTCAGGCAGTCATAAAAACCAGCAATTCATGCAAATAAACATGCGAGGCATTCAATTATCGAGAGAACACACAGATGTCAGGCATGTAGTCATGGCATCACAACATATCACTAAGATCATGCACATACTGCCATGTCTCACCACCACTTCCACCCTTCACACCTGCCTCATTCTCATGCCCACGTTTAGAAGGCATCAGGCTCGGTCCGCATAAACGCATCAGACCGTTATTAACAACCCGCGTAAACGCATCAGGTTTCAATGTTACTCCAGGCCAGTGTCGACACATCACTTCTTCATCCCACGTTTCAACGCATCAGGACCGTGACCTTTTCAACCCCGTGTCTCATACGCATCAGGGTGCCACACAACTCCAACCCCGCGCCTTAGAGACTCAGGGCATCCATCACACCACCCTGCGTCTCACACGCATCAGGTCTCACCATGTCACACTCATGCCATGACTCTCATTCAAATCACACACATAATACCATGTGCAACTCAAGCACATTTCATATACTCATAGCATGCAAGACAATCAAAGCGACACTCAGACATGGCAAGCAATCCAAGCACAAGCATTGGCACACATTCGAGCCTTCTATATCATTCTAAGATGCACACAAGAATAATCTCATTGAGATCTCTCTCAATCAATCATAATATCACTCGACTCACCCAATTGAGTCCAATCTTCCTATCATAGGTTTAGGGTTCCCTTACCTCAAGCTTAATGTCACAAATTCTCTCCTCAAGCACCTCCTCAAATTCAGTCCAAGTGGTCCAAGACCAAATCCACCGCGCAACCTATGAAATTCTAATCAATCGTCAATTTTCTCTTGCCCAATCACCAATCCATGGATCACAAAGCTCATTAACACATTCCTCAACATCCTAACATGTCTCATTGATGAATTTGAGGCTCAAAACCAACAATCAACAGCCTCCACAGAATCGATTTACACAGAACAGAACAGGGCTATTTTCGGTTCTGTGTATACTAAGATTTTTCAGCCCTTAAACCACCTCAAATCCATCATTTAATCACTAACCTTCTTTCTAACATGTATATCTAAGGGTTTAGAAGGCTCACCAAAGATTTGGGGCCGAGTCGTCGTCGGAAACCCTTTGGAAGTCGTCGGTTTCCCTTAGTCCTCTAACCGACAGTTTCTGTCCATCAAACACAAGACCCATTTGGGGTCAAAACTCTATCAAATTATTGTCAAATTTTTACCACAGATCACTCTATGAGTCCACTAGATTTCCATAAAATTTAGCTGAAAACTCCAAAGTTTCGAGGTCCTAAGAGGTCAGAAACATTGCCTACCTCAGGTTGTGACGGTTTCCGTCGACTTGCGGGAGATTGACTGGTCGGAGCTCTTCGGTGGGTCAAACGACTCACTTCCACTTCGAGGATGTCGACAAGAGGTTAAGATAGGAGGAGATGGTCAGTTCGCTGGCTATAGGTCGCCGGAGAGGGTCGTCAGCTGCAGCGAGCGAACGGGACAGAAGTGGTCGGGCGAGCAGCAGGAGAAGAGGAACAAGATGATGATGTTCTCGGTGAAGATGAAGAGTAACCGGCCAAATGAGGGGTGAGAGAGAGAGAGAGAGAAGTGTATATGCAAGTCTCAAGGTTAAAGGGTGGAATGGTAGTTGGAAAAAAGTGGATTTGACCACTAAATGCTTGATCTATTGACACATGTCCCAAGTGTCAATCAAGCTTCATCCAATGGCCATAATCTTCTCTCATTTTTGGTAATCGTGGGGGTATAATAAAGACCAAAATGCCCTCGTCCAATTACATAATCAAGGCTAAAGCTTGAGAGGCAAAATGGTAATTTTACTCCCGACGTCCGGAACGTCGTTTCTCTTATTCCAATATTCTTCGATAAGGCGATGGCCAATCCAAACCTGATGTTGGAATTCTTGATTCTCCATTTTCAATTTTCAAGACTCATTTCTAATCTTTTTTCTATCAGACGTGGTTCCAACCTATCCCGAACCGACGGGCGGCTTTTGTAGACGTTACGCTTATCGATCTTGTGATTCATATCATATTTAGGGCTCGTCAATCCCTAGTGACTTTGGTTGTCATTATGAGGGTCTATCACTAGTTCCTATGGTCTATCACTAGATCCTATGGTCTCGATCGTCACTGTCCGATTCAGGAAAATTTTGCAAATTATACATTGGTTAAGCGGTATCACCCGCGCTCCAATCGTATAATGCTAGCAATGCATTCCTTAATCGTTCTTAGATCAGCTTTTTGTGGTTCTAAATGTCTCCTCGACAATCCTTATGGTCAAAGTGTCTTTCCTGTTCGAGTTCCCTAGGTCCACGTACTTTGTCTCGCGTTAGCCTTTCCCTTTTGGTCAGTCAACTCAAATTGATCATATTCGAGCGGGATATGACTGAGACACATCGTTAGATATACTTCTCATTAATTAGTCTAAAAATGACTGAGAAATCATAATGTCACAACTCTTCCCCCTTACAAAAATTTCATCCCCGAAACTTACATCAAACTTAATTACTCAAACAAATGGGGGTGTTGTCGCCTCATCGTCTCTTCGTTTTCCCACGTGGCGCATTCAGTTCCATGGTGCTCCTGCACAACTTTGACCAATGGAATCGTCTTATTCCTGAGAATTTGGTCCTTCCGATCTTCAATCTGATCGGCTTCTCCTCGTAAGATACCCTGTCGTCCACTTCTATGACTTTGTAGTCCAGCACATGTGTCGGGTTTGGTTCATATTTCCGCAGCATTGACACGTGAAAGACATTATACACCTGGGATAGATTAGGCGGCAAGGCAAGTTTGTAGGCTAGAGTCCCAATCCGCTCCAGTATCTCAAATGGACCCACGTACCTTTGGCTCATTTTTCCCTTCTTCCCAAATCGCGACAATCCCCTCATCGGCGACAATTTGAGGAAAACGTGATTGCCCACTTGAAACTCCAAAGGCTTACGCCGCTTATCCGCATAGCACTTCTGACGACTCTGTGCCGTCTTCAGTCTATCCTGAATTATTTTCATTGCTTCCACTGATTGCTTTACTAATTCTAGGCCTGTGATACTCCTTTCTCCAACCTCATCACAGCAAATTGTGGTTCTGCAGGCTCTTCCATAAAGTGCTTTAAATGGTGCCATTTGGATGCTTTGCTGGTAGCTATTATTATACGCAAACTCCACCAAATGCAGCCGATCTTCCCATCCACCTTTAAAATCTATGACGCATGCTCGTAGCATGTCCTCAATAGTCTGAATCGTCCTCTCCGACTATCCGTCCGTATGTGGATGGTACGCCGTGCTAAACTGCAGTAGGGTTTTCATAGCTTATTGAAGACTCTTCCAAAAGTTCGCCGTGAACTTAGGATCTCTATTAGAGGTGATTGTCACAGGTACTCCATGTAACCTCACTACCTGCCTCATGTACAACTCGGCATATCTATCCATTGCGAAGTCCTTTCGCACCGGGATGAAGTGTGCGAATTTAGTTAATCTGTCCACAACTACCCATATAGAGTCGTGACCTCTTTGGCTCCTTGGGAGTCCCATTACAAAGTCCATCGTTATATTCTCCCACTTCCATTCCGAAATCTCCAGTGGCTGTAATAATCCTCCAGGCTTACAGTGCTGCACTTTCACTTGCTGGTATGTCAAGCACTTTGCCACATACTTTGCTACATCTACTTTCATCCCGTTCCACCAGTAGTGCTGGCGCAGACTCTGATACATCTTTGTACTTCCCGAGTGAATACTATAATTGCTCCTGTGAGCTTCTGACAAAATCATTTCCCTGAGTCTTTCATCTTTTGGCACACATAGACATCCTCGGAACTTCAAGGCTCCGTCCTCCGACACTTGAAACTTCGGTTTCCTCTTCGTCCCTTCCATCTCCAGGATTTTCTAAATTTCTAGGTCTGTAGACTGTGAGGTCTTTATTCCTTCCTAGACTTCAAGTTCTACCCTTAATGTAGCCATCAAATTGGACAACTGGCAGACTTCTAGTCTGAACTCAGAATCTCTCAAGTCTTCGATCATTGACCAACTTCTTACTAGCAGACAGGCGATGCTCGACTTCCGGCTAAGTGCATCTGCTACTTTGTTTGCCTTCCCAAGGTGATACAATATATCGCAATCATAATCCTTAAGCAACTCCATCCATCGACGCTGCCTCATATTCAGCTCTTCCTGAAAAAACAGATACTTTAAGCTCTGGTGGTCAATATAAACCTGGAACTTCTCGTCACACAGATAGTGCCTCCAAATCTTCAAAGCAAATATGATCGCTACTAACTCCAGATCATGAGTTGGGTAGTTCATCTCATGTGGTCTTAGCTGTCAGGATGCGTTGGCCACTACTCTTCCATACTGCATTAACACGCAGCCCAGTCCTTTCAGCGAAGCATCGCTATAAATCTCATAGCCCCCTCATCCTAATGGAATCGTCAACACCGGTGCAGTCGTCAATTGATATTTGAACTCTTGGAAACTCCTTTCGCACTTATCCGTCCATTCAAACCTTGTCTCTTTCTTTGTCAACCTCGTCAATGGAATAGCTATGGATGAGAACTTCTCCACAAAACGTCGGTAATACCCGGCCAATCCCAAGAAACTTTGACTTCAGTAACTGTAGTAGGCCTAGGCCAATTCGTTACCGCTTCGATCTTTGCAGGATACACTGCAATCCCTTCTCCAGATACCACATGACCAAGAAATTCTACCTTACTCAGCCAGAACTCGCATTTGCTCAACTTAGCGTATAGCGAGTGTTCTCTCAAGGTCTACAAGACAATCCTTAGGTGCTCCTCGTGTTCTGCGTCTCTCCTTGAGTAAATTGGGATATTGTCAATAAAGACTATGACAAATCTATCCTGAAATTCCTTAAATACTCGATGCATCAAATCCATGAATGCGGCTGGAGCATTGGTCAATCCAAAAGGCATTAGTGTGAACTCATAATGACCATACCTCGTCCTAAAATCAGTTTTAGGTATGTCTTCCTTCTTGATCCTCAATTGGTGATACTCGATCCTCAGGTCAATCTTTGAGAATACTGTCGCTCCTTGCAACTGATCGAATAGGTCATCGATCCTCGACAGTGGGTATTTATTCTTCACTGTCACCTAGTTCAACTGCCTATAGTCGATGCATAAACACAAGGACTCATCCTTCTTCCTTACGAACAATACCGGCGCTCCCCACGATGAGGCACTCGGTCGAATAAATTCCTTATCCAGCGGTTCCTGCATCTGCACCTTTAACTCTTTCAATTCTAACAGGGACATCCTATAAGGTGCCTTTGAGACCGGCTTCGTCCCAAGAGCTAACTCAATCACGAATTTTATCTCTCGCTCCAATGGCAATCCTGGCAACTCTTAGAGAAAAACGTCAGGAAACTCACGCACTACCGGGATACTCTCTAGTTTTGGCTCCACGGCAGTCGTGTCCATCACCGCGACTAAGTACGCCTTCTGACATCAACTTGGTCACTTCTAGAGATAAGACTAAGGAGATCGAGATTCCTCCTCGTCTTCCCACCAATTCAAAGCTAGGGCGACCTTCCGGGTAGAAACGAATCGTTCTACTACCACAATCTACCACTGCCTCCTATTTATCCAACCAATCCATCTCTATGATCACATCAAAATCATACATGGATGATACTGCTAGATCAATACTCTCATTACTCCCTCCAATCACAATTTCACAGTCAGCACTGCCCAAAGAAACCAGTATATTATCCTTTAACGGAGCGACAACATGCAAAATTATACTCAACGGTTTTAACTTCATGCTCACCAAATCAGCAAATTGAGTAGACACAAATGAATGCGTGCCACCAAGATCAAACAATGCATATGCAGCTTGGTCACACAAGTAAACCGTACCTGTGACCACGCTTAGCGCTTCCTTCGCCTCTCTGCAGGCTACTGCATATACCCTTCCCTGAGCCGGTGGTCAATTCTGCTCAATTTGAGGAGTGGCAGTCAACGGTCCAGCCTGCGGTCTCTGTCCTTGAGGTCGACTCGTCGGAGCTTGGTTCGAGCACGTCCTCATCCGGTAGCCCACCACACATAAAACAGGCTCTAGTCTTTACCGGGTATGGTCCATTTCCATGTCTCCTGCCATAGAGACGGCAGCTCCAGTTCACGGGATTCGACGGCTTCACAATGTTTTTCCTTACTGGAGGTACAAAATGCCTATTGCCCGCCATCGATCTTTTGTCCATCTGGCAGTTGTCTCGAAATGGGGTAAACCGCGATCCAGATGCGACATTCCTCTCCTTCAAATCCCTTTCAATCATTTGGCCCTGCTCATAGATCTCCTTATAAGTCCTTAGATTTAGGGCAATCATCTAACTGCGAAGTTCAGGCCTCAATCCGTCCCTAAATCTCCGTGCTTTCTCCTGGGGATCCTCTACAGATCGAGGTGTGTACCTCGACAGTCTGGAGAACTTGGCCTCATATTGGTCCACCGTCAAATGGTTCTGACGCAGTTGTAAGAATTCCAGCTGCTTCCTTTCCCTAGTTGTCTTCGAGAAGTACTTGCCGTTGAACGTCGTCTTAAAGGCATCCTAGGTCATGGCCGTTCCTTCTAAGAAAAAGCCATTCTTGGTGGCAGCCCACTAGTCGTTTACAGTACCCTCCAACTGGTACACTGCCAACAACACTTTTTTCTTATCTGTGCACCTCAGCACTCCAAAAGCTTTTTCCAGCTTCTCAATCCACCTGGGTGCTAGCTCGGGATCTCCAGTCCCGTCGAACTGGGTCGACTTCAGCTTTATGAATTGTTCCACTAACTGACCCATCTGTCTAGCCACGACAATCTCCTCCTGAGCATTCACAGCCTCATTACCCTAGTTGTGATCATCGGGGTTTTCGTTGCCCCCGTTGTTGCCGTTGTTAGTGTTGACGGCAGCTATGGCGACTCCTACCGCCTAGGCTATGGCAGCATCCTGATCCTAGGTCTGCTTGTCGATGAGGTCGTCAATCCTCACTAGCGCCCTCAGCTCGCCATCCATCCTCGAATCTTCTGCTATAGGCGGCCTCGAGCTAGAGGCTCCGCCTTTAGGCCTTCCAGATCTCCTAGATGGGTTGCTCATCCTTATATTCTTTTACTGAGCCTGATCCACCACAAGTTCATCAAGGAGTTAGTACTCACTCATTTATCCAAATTCAGGGCTAGTAAATATTCCTTAACAGAAACAGTCATAATACAAAAACCTCCACACAACAATTTCTAGAGACATTTCAACAAGTAGCCCATGGCCATTGCTCAGTTCCGTTTACTCCAATGGTTCACTACTACAAGTCATACTCATTCACTTAACAGGCCAAAATCCAGAAATGAATTTCAAAACTGAGCAGGAAACTTAATCCTTATACCTTACCACAACCCTGCCAAGGCTAAATGTCAATCATAAGTGTCAAGTCACATGTTATGCACCCCATGCCTTATCCTAGTCATCTCCTAAGGTTTCGCTACCCGTTCTTGTTCCAACTTAATCCTTCTTGTTACTCCAGTCCTCAATCAACTTTGGATCGAGCTAACCTTGCTCTGATACCAAATCAAATGGGGATGTCACGCCCCGTGCCTCAAGCACGAGCAAGCGACTCCCTATAGGCATACCGAATATCTCTCGATGTCTCAAGATCCACACAACAGCCGAAAGACGAATAATATACATAGCACGTAGAAGCAACAATGTAATAACTCCTCCATATAACAAGTAAAATGGGACTAAGATAGAGAGAAGACTTCAGTACATAATATCCAAAAGTTCATACAGACGCATGGCAATTAAGTCCGCTAACAAAAGAGGTTGATCGGGTAAGTACACAAAAGGACCCATCATCAACATCCAACAAGAAATAGGGTCAGGATCGCCGTCAATAGAACAACCTAGCAAGCTGGGAGCTCCTAAGACAAGCTGCTGGAGTCTTCGGTCTCCTCTGCCTCCTCCGTGGGCTCGTACTCCGAGAAGGTCTCCGAGCGAACATCTATGGTGTCCTCTATGGTCTCCTCAGCAGACGGCTCCACCAGATCCTCCTCAGTCGCCTCAACCACTATGACCTCCTCCTTCGTGTCCTCCAAGGTTGGGATCCTTTTCAGTCCATTCCTCGAACCAGCAGCTGACCCATCAGCCTGCTCTAAGTCTCGGGCGGAGTGACACCAACTGGGGATCACTCCCTAGAGCACCTCAATGGGCTTCAACGGCCCTGTGGACACATCCCCAACCTTACGGATCCAGGCCTCATACCTATGAGGCTTCCAACTGTACCACCCTCGTCTACCCAAACCACAGTACACTTCCTGACATAAATAGTTCCTTGCCCGTCAGGAAACTCCTCAAAATAGACTGTCACCTCCTTAGGGTCGCCAAAACGGATAGGCCACATCTTCAAGACCTATGATCTGTAAAAAAGGGGTCCCCAACAGGGTGAGATTTACATCTCAGTAAGGTGGAACCCTAGGTTTGGCCGACCGTCCACTCAGGCAGTCATAAAAACCAGCAATTTATACAAATAAATATGTGAGGCATTCAATTAACAAGACAACATACAGATGTCAAGCATGCAGTCATGGCATCACAACACATCACTAAGATCATGCACATACTGCCATGTCTCACCACCACTTCCACCCTTCACACCTGTCTCATTCTCAGGCCTGCGTATAGAACGCATCAGGCTCGGTCCGCGTAAACGCATCAGACCGTCATTGAAAACCCTCGTAAATGCATCAGGTTTCAATGTTACTCCTGGTCAGTGTCGACACATCACTTCTCCGTCCCGCGTTTCAATGCATCAAAACCGTGGCCTTCTCAACCCCGCGTCTCATGCGCATCAGGGTGCCACACAACTCTAACCCCGTGCCTCGGCGCCTCAGAGTATCCGTCACACCACTCCGCGTCTCATACGCATGAGGGTCTCACCATGTCACACTCATGCCATGATTCTCATTCAAATCACACACATAATACCATGTGCAACTCAAGCACATTTCATATACTCATGGCATGCAAGACAATCAAAGCGACACTCAGACATGGCAAACAATCCAAGCACAAGCATTGGCACATATTCGAGCCTTCTATATCATTCTATGATGCACACAAGAATAATCTCATTGAGGTCTATCTCAATCAATCATAATATCACTCGACTCACCCAATTAAGTTCAATCTTCCTATCATAGGTTTAGGATTCCCTTACCTCAAGCTTAATGTCACAAATTCTCTCCTCAAACACCTCCTCAAATTCAGTCCAAGTGGTGCAAGACCAAATCCACCGCACAACCTATGAAATTCCAATCAATCGTCAATTTTCTCTTGCCCAATCACTAATCTATGGATCACAAACCTCATTAACACATTCCTTAACATCCTAACATGTCTTATTGATGAATTTGAGACTCAAAAACAATAACCAACAGCCTCCACAGAACCAGTTTACATAGAACCGAATCGAGCTATTTTCGGTTCTGTATATACTAACATAGGTTAGACCAACCGTCCACTCATGCAGTCATCAATACTAACTTATCATGTAGATAAACATATAAGGCATTCAAATAACAACACTCATGCAGATGTCAGGCAGGCAGTCATGGGACACAACACATCACTAAGATCATGCACATTCCGCCATGTCTCACCGCCACTTCCACCTTTCACACCCTCCTCATTCTCATTCCCGCGTTTAAAACGATCAGGCTCGGTCCTCGTAAACGCATCAGATCGTCAATTACAACCCGCGTAAACGCATCAGGTTTCAATGTTACTCTAGGCCTGTATTGACACATCACTTCTCTACCCCGCGTTTCAACACATCAGGACCGTGGCCTTCTCAACCACGCATCTCATATGCATCAGGGTGTTATACCATTCCAACGCCGCGCATCAGCGCCTCAGGGTATTCATCCCACTACTCCGCGTCTCATATGCCTCATGGTCTTATCTTACTTCAAACATGCCATAATTCAAATCAATTCACACACACAATACTATGTGTAACCTCATGCACCGATCATACACTTATGGCACGCAAGACATTCAAATTCAACACTCAAATGCGACAAATCACTCAATGCACAAGCATGATTAAACATTTGGGTCATCTACACCCTCCTATGATGTACAGTGGACAATCACATTGAAACCCTTCAAGAATTACCCAAAAATTTATCCGACTCGCCCGATCGAGTCCAATTTTCCTATCTTAGGTTTAGGATTCCCTTACCTCGAGCTTAATGTCACAAATTCTCTCCTCAAGCACCTCCTCAAATTCGGTCCAAGTGGCCTAAGACCAAATCCACCGTGCAATCTATGAAATTCCAACCAATCGTCAATTTTCTCTTGCCCAATCACCAATCCATGGATCACAAACCTCATTAACACTTTCCTCAACATCCTAACATGTCTCATTGATGAATTTGAGACTAAAACCAACAACCAACAGCCTCCATAGAATCGATTTACACAGAACCGAACCGGGCTATTTCCTGTTCTATGTATACCGAGATTTTCTAGCCCTTAAACTACCTCAAATCCTCCATTTAGTCATTAGCATACTTGCTAACATGTAAATCTAAGGGTTTAGGAAGCTCATTGAAGATTTGAAGCCAAGCCGTCGCCGAAAACTCTTTGAAAGTCGCTGGTTTCCCCAAGCCTGCAAACCGGCAGTTCTGGCCCTTCAAACACAAGATCAATTTGTGGTCAAAACTCCATCAAATTAACCCTAACTTTTCACCATAGCTCACTATACGAGTCCCCTAGATGTCGATAAATTGTGGTCAAAAAACTCCTACGTTTCGGGGTCCTAAGAGGCCAAAAACGTGACTTAACTCTGGTTGCAACGATTTCCATCAACTTTCGGGAGATTGGCTGCTAGGAGCTCTTCGGTGGGTCAAACGACTCGCTTCCACTTCGAGGATGTCGGCAAGAGGTCGGCCTAGGTGTGGATGGTTGGCCGGAGTCCAGTCGGTGGCCGAAGGTGGTCGTCGACGGTAGCGAATGGGAGGCACAGGTTCGGTCGACGAGCAGCAGAAAGGAGTGGAACAAGAAGAAGGGAACTCTCGGTGAAGATGAGGGTGTATGGCTGGCCAAGAAGAGAGAGAAAGAGCTATATTCAACTTCAAAGTCAATAAGTTGAATGGTAGTTGGGGAAAAGTGGACATGACCATTCAATGCTTGATCTATTGACACATGTCCCAAGTGTCAATCAAGCTTCATCCAATGGCCATAATCTTCTCTCATTTTTGGCAGCCTTGGGGGTATATTAAAGACCAAAATACCCTCATCCAATTATATAAGCAAGGCTAAATCTTGAGGGGCAAAATGATAATTTTACCCTCGACGTCCGAAACGTCGTTTTTCTTATTCCAATATTCTTCGATAAGGCATGGCCAATCCAAACCTGATATTGGAATTCTTGATTCTCTATTTTTAATTTTCAAGACTCATTTCTGATCGTTTTCTCTATTAGACGTTATTCCAGCCTATCCCGAACGGACGGGCGGCTTTTGCAGACGTTACGCATATCAACCTTGTGATTCATATCACATTTGGGGCTCCTCAATTCATGGCGACTTTGGTTGTCATGTAATTGTGAGGGTCTATCACTAGTCCCTTTGGTCTCAATAATCACTGTTCAATTTAGGAAAATTTTACAAATTATACATTGGTTAAGCGGCATCACCCGCGCTCCAATCGTATAACGCTAGCAATGCATTCCTTAATCATTCTTAGATCGGCCTTTTGTTGTTCTAAATATCCTCTCGACAATCCTTATGGCCAAAGCGCCATTTCCTATTCGAGTTCCCTAGGTCCCCATGCCTTGTCTCGCGTTAGCCTTTTCCTTTTGGTCAGTCAACTCAAATTGATCAGATTCAAGCGGGATATGACTGAGACACATCGCTAGATATACTTCTCATTAATGAGTCTGAAAATGACTGAAAAATCAGAATGTCACAGTGGCAAAAGGCATGGTAATGGACCATGCTCGGCAAGAACTAGAGCATGCTTCAAGTGTAGTCAGATGAGCCACCAGATGAGGACTTGCCCGAACCAAGCTCCAACGAATAGACCTCAAGGGCAGCGACCACATGCTAGACCGTCAGCTACCACTCCCCATATTGATCAGAACTAACTCCAACTTAGGGAAGAGTTTATGCAGTAGCGCGTAGGGTGGCAGAAGAAACGCCAGGCGTGGTCCAGGTACGGTTTATTTGTGTGACCAAGCTGCATATGCTTTGCTTGATCCTAGCGCAACACACTCGTTTGTATCTGCTCTGTTTGCAGATTTGGTTGATATGAAGTTAAAACCGTTAAGTGTGATTCTACATGTTGCCACCTCGTTGAAAGATAACGTGCTGGTTTCGTTGGGTTATACGGATTGTAGAATCATAATTGGCAGTAGTAAGGAGAGCATAGATTTAGCGGTGTTTCCCATGTATGACTTCGATGTGATCATAGGAATGGACTAGTTGGGTAAATAGGGGGCAGTAGTGGATTGTGGTAGTAGGATAATTCGTTTCTACCTAGAAGGTCGCCCTAGTTTTGAATTTGTGGGAAGTCGAGGAGGAACCTCGGTTCCTTTAGTCTCGTCCCTTCAAGTGACGAAGTTGTTGACTAAAGGATGTCTAGCGTACTTAGTCGCAGTTATGGACACGACTGCCGAGAAGCCTAAACTAGAAAGTATCCCGGTAGTGCGTGAGTTTCTTAACATATTTCCTCAAGAGTTGCCAAGACTGCCACCAGAGTGAGAGATAGAATTCATGATTGAGTTAGCTCCCGGAACGGAGCTGATCTCGAAAGCACCCTATAGGATGTCCCTATCAGAACTGAAAGAGCTAAAAGTGCAGATGTAGGAATTGATGGACAAAGGATTTATTCGACCGAGTGCTTCACCGTGGGGAGCGCCGATGTTGTTTGTAAGGGAAAAGAATGGTCCTTGCGTCTATGTATTAATTATAAATGGCTAAATCAAGTGACTATGAAGAATAAATACCCATTGCTAAGGATTGATGAGTTATTTGATCAGTTGCAAGGAGCTACGGTATTCTCTAAGATTGACTTGAGAACCGGGTATCACCAGTTGAGAATCAAGAAAGAAGACATACCTAAGACCGCTTTTGGGACAAGGTATGGTCAGTACGAATTCACTGTGATGCCTTTTGGATTGACCAATGCTCCAGCCGCATTTATGGACTTGATGCATCGGGTGTTCAAGGAATTCTTGAATAGATTTGTCATAGTCTTTATCGATGATATCCTGACTTACTCAAGGAGTAACGAAGAACACGAAGAGAATCTGAGGATTGTTTTGCAAACCCTGAGGGAACACTCGCTTTACGCTAAGTTTAGCAAATGCAAGTTCTGGTTAAATAAAGTGACATTTCTTGGCCATGTGTTATCTAGAGAAGGGATTGTTGTAGATCGTGCGAAGATTGAAACTGCAATGAATTGACCTAGGCCTACTACGGTCACGGAAGTCCGATGTTTCCTAGGATTGGCAGGATATTATAGATGTTTCGTGGAGAAATTTTCATCCATAAATATGCCACTAACAAGATTGACTAAGAAAAAGACGAAGTTCGAATGGACGGATAAGTGCGAATGGAGTTTCCAAGAGCTCAAGCATCGGTTGACAACCGCACCAGTGTTGATGATTCCATCAGGACCTGGAGGCTATGAGATATATAGCGATGCTTCGCTAAAAGGACTAGGCTTGTGCTAATGCAACATAGAAGAGTAGTGGCCTACACGTCCCGACAATTGAGACTGCATGAGATGAACTATCCGACTCATGATTTGAAATTAGCAGCGATCATCTTTGCTCTGAAAATCTGGAGGCATTATTTATGTGGTGAGAAGTTCCAGATTTACACTAACCACCAGAGCCTGAAGTATCTGTTTTTCCATAAGGAACTGAATATGAGGCAACGTCGATGGATGGAGCTACTTAAGGATTATGATTGTGACATACTATATCAACCTAGGAAAGCAAATCAAGTCGCGGAAGCGCTCAGCCGAAAATCGAGCATCTCTTGTCTACTGGTGAAAGGGTGGTCGTTATTCAAGAACTTAAAGGATTCTGAGTTTAGATTGGAAGTCTATTAGTTATCCAGTTTGATGGTCACGCTGAGAATAGAACTTGAGATCCAGGAAAGGATAAAAGCCTTGCAGCATACAGACCTGAAAATTCAGAAAATCCTGGAAATGGACGTAGCAAAAAGGAAACCAGAGTTCTAAGTATTAAAGGATGGAATTCTGAAATTTTGAGGGCGTCTATGCATGCCAAAGGACGAAGAACTTAGGGAAATGATTTTATCAGAGGCTCATAGGAGCAATTATAGTATCCACCCAGGAAGCATAAAGATATATCAGAACTTACGTCAACATTATTGGTGAAACGGGATGAAAGCAGATGTGGCGAAGTATGTGGAAAAGTGCTTGATATGCCAGTAGGTGAAGGCCCAACACTTTAAGCCTGGTAGATTATTACAGCTACTAGAAATTCCTGAATGGAAGTGGGAGCACGTAACAATCGATTTTGTGATGAGACTACCAAGGAGCCAAAGAGGCCATGATTCTATTTGGGTAATCATGGACCGATTGACCAAGTCTGCACACTTCATCCCTATGCGAAAGGATTTCGTGATGGACAGATATGTCGAATTGTACATGAGGCAGATAGTGAGACTACATGGAGTACCCGTGATGATCACATCAGACAAAGACCCCAAGTTCACAGTGAACTTCTGGAAAAGTCTTCAGGATGTCATGAGGACTCGACTACAATTTAGTACGGCATACCATCCACAAACGGACGAACAATCGAAGAGGACGATTCAGACGCTCGAGGATATGTTGCAAGCGTGCGTAATAGACTTCAAAGGTGGATGGGAGGATCAACTGCATTTGGTAGAGTTCGCATATAATAACAGCTATCAGCAGAGCATTCAAATGGCACCGTTTGAAGCATTCTATGGAAGGGTTTGCATAACATCGATTTGCTAGGACGAGGTTGGAAAAAGAAGTATCATAGGCCTAGAGTTGGTAAAGCAATCGGTGGAAGCGGTGAAGATAATTCGAGATAGACTGAAGACAACACAAAGTAGTCAGAAGAGTTATGCAGATAAACGGTGTAAGCCTTTGGAGTTTCAAGTAAGCGATCATGTTTTCCTTAAGGTGTCACCGATGCGGAGATTATTCCGATTTGGAAAGAAATGAAAACTGAGCCCAAGGTACGTAGGTCCATTTGAGATTCTGGAGCGGATTGGAACCTTAGCCTATAGATTGGCCTTACCGCCAATCTATCCCAAGTCCACAACGTCTTCCATGTGTCCATGCTACAGAAGTACGAACCGGACCCAACGCATGTGCTGGACTACGAGGTTATAGAAGTAGATGACATAGTATGTTATGTGGAAAAGCCAATTAGGATCGAAGACCGAAAGGAGTAAATTTTGAGGAATAAAACGATTCTATTGGTCAAAATTATTTGGGAGCACCATGGAACCGCAGGCACTACATTGGAAAGCGAGGAAACGATGAGGCGTCAATACCCCCATTTGTTTGAGTAACGGGTTTAATGTAAAATTCGAGAACGAAATTTTGTAAGGGGGGAAGAGTTGTGACATTCTGATTTTCCTGTCATTTCGGGATTCATTAATGAGAAAGTATCAAACGATGTATTTCAGTCGTATCTCACTCAGATCTGATCAATCTCGAGTTGACTGACCAAAAGAGAAAGGCTAACGCGAGACAAGATACGTGGACCTAGGGAACTCAAATAGGAAATGGCACTTTGACCATAAGGATTGTCGAGGGGACATTTAGAGCCATAAAAAGGATGATCTAAGAACGATCAAGGAATGTATTGCTAGCATTATATTATTGGAGCGCGGGTGATGCCGCTTAACCAATGTATAATTTGCAAAATTTTCCTAAATCGAACAATAACGATCGACACAGTCGAAACTAGTGATAGACCCTCACAATTACATGACAATCAAAGTCGCCAAGAATTGACGAGCCCTAATTGTGATATGAATCACAGGGTCGATACGCGTAACGTCTGCAAAAGCCGTCCGTCAGTTCGAGATAAGCTGGAACCAGTCTGATAGAAAAATGATTCAAAAACGAGTCTCGAAATTAGAAAATGACGAATCAAGATTTTCAATATTATAATTGGATTGGGCGTCGCCTCGTCGAAGAAAATTGGAATTAGAAAAAAACAACGTTCCGAACGTCGGGGTAAAATTACAATTTTGCCCCTCAAGCCTTAGCCTTGCATTTATAATTGGATAAGGGCATTTTGGTCATTGAAGCCCCATTATAGCTGCCGAAAATAAATTAAGAGCCATTGGATGAAGCATTGATTGGCACATGGACAAGTGTCAAAGGATTAAACCTTGATATTGATAGGACCACTTTTAACCTATCATTCAAACATCGTTGACTCTTGAAATTGAAGTATATACCTCACCCTCTCTCTCTCTTGGCTAAAACCCCCCTCCATTTGCCGATTTTCTTCTTCTTCTTCTTCTTCTTCTTCGTTAAGGAGCTCCAGCCGACCAGCTGCTGATCGCCTGTTCGCCGCCTTCGACCGCCGTTTCCGGTGACTTCCAACCACCGAGTCAACCACCAGCCCCTTCCTCATCCTTTTGTTGACATTCTCCAAGTGGAATCACGGTATTTGACCACCTGAAGACCTCCGGCCGGCCATTCTCCCGGAAGTCGACAAAAACCGTCGCAGCTGGAAGGCAGAAAATTGACCATCGGAGGACTTAGAGGAACCGGCGTCGTTCAAGGACTTTTCGACGTCGCCTTGACTTCAAATTTTCGGTGAGGCTCCCCAAACCCTAGAACTACATATTAGCAAGTAGATTAGTGGATAAATTGAGGATTTAAGTTAGTTTAAGGACTGATTGGTTGAGATATGCACAGAACCGAAAATGTCCTATTTCGATTCTGTGCATACCGAATCTATGGAAGGCTGTTGGTGTTGGAATTGAGCCTCAAATTCATCATTGAGATGTGCTGGGATGTCGATGAACATGTCAATGAGGTTTATGTTTCATGGACTGGCGAATTGAGCAAGAAAAATTGACGATTGGATGAATTTCCGTAGGTTGCGCGATTGATTTGTTCTTGGGCTAATTGGACCGAATCCTTGGAGTGCTTGGAAAGAGATTTTTGTTGAGTTAAGTTTGAGGTAAGGGGTTTCTAAACCTTGGATAGGAAGGTTAGACTCGATTGGGCAAATCAAGTGTAAATTAGATTGATTCTTGGAGGTTTATAAGATGATTATCTTTTGTGCGTCTTGGAGAGATATTAATGGCTTGAGTGCTTGACAACGCTTGTGTCATGGAATAATTATCACATTTGAATGTCAAATTTAACTGCCTCGCATGCCATTGATGTGTTGCTCGTTGCATGAGTTTGAAATTGAGCATGTGTTATGAATTGAAATGAGCATGTGGCATGTCTAAGAAATTGTGACACCTTGAGGCGTTAAGACGCGGGGTTATGTAGATGGATACCCTGAGGCGCTAAGGCGCGGGATTTGAGTTGAACGATACCCTGAGGCGTACGAGACGCAGGGTTGAGATGGCCATAGTCCTGATGCGTTGAAACGTGGGACGGAGTTGAGATGTGTTGACACAAGCCTAGAGTGAAATTGAAAACCTGATGCGTTTACGCGTGTTTGTCAATGTGATGGTATGAGGCGTATTACGCGGACCAAGCCTGAGGCGTTCTAAACGCAGGCGAGAAAATGACGAGGATTGAAAGGGTGGAAAGTGTAATTTGACATGACAATGTGTGTTTGATTTCAGTGATGTGGTATGGTGCCATGATTGCATGCCTGACACCCGTATTGTTCGCATGTTATATAATGACTGTTGAATGGTTCCTATGATTGCATATACGCTTGCCCTTGATTGTATTTGCCTAAGTGTACGGTCAGCCTAACTTGAGGTTAGAACCTACCTTACTGAGATGTAAATCTCATCCCGTTGTGGGACACTATTTTTCGGATCCTAGACCATGAGAATGTGGTCAATCAGGTTTGGCGACCCGAAAGAGATGTCGGTGTATTTTGACGAGTTCCTGGACGGACAAGGGATGGTGTATGTTAGGAAATGTACCGTAGTTTGGGTCGATGAGGGTGGCAGTAATTGGAAGCCTCATAGGTACGAGGCCTGGTTTAGAAAAGTATGGAATGTTTCTACGGGGCCATTGAAGCCCACTGAGATACCCCGCGGGGTAATCCCTAATTGGTGTCATCCCGCTCGGGATCCAATGGAGGTTGAGGGGTCAGTAGCCGGCTCGAGAAACGTTCTTGAGAGGACCCCAACCTTGGAGGACACTGACGAGGTCATCGTGATTGAGGCTACCGAGGACGATCAGGTGAAGCCGTCAGCTGATGAGACACTCAAGAACAAAGTGGAGGTTTGCTTTGAGACACTCTCGGAGTACGAGCCATCTAAGGATACTAAGGATACTGACGACTCTAGTAGCTCGACTTAGGAGTCTCTGTCCTTCTGGTCTGATGTTTTGATGGTAACCTCAATGCCTGTTTGTTTTGGGAGATGTGATGATCCTCTTTTGTATTTGGCCCTATCACCCCTGTTGATCAGCATGTTTAGTTTGCCAGTACTCTTCTATGAATCCTTGAGAGTATATGTGTCTATTGGTACTCCCGCTACCCCGGTCCCTTTTTATTATTGTGCGGAGGAGCCTGTATACTATTGCTTCCGCTTGCTATCGATATGGTTCATCTCTCGACCTATGTGAATCCTAGGACCTCGAAAGAGAGTTTATGCTTGTAGGGAGTCGCGAGCTCATGCCCGGGGCGCAGTGCATGACACTGGTTCACGGCTCAGAACCAACGGTTCATGGCTTGTGGCCACGTATACTCCCAGACCTATACCAGATCGCAATGAGGGAATGTTGGATTCGATCTTACTATGATCGGTGGAATGTGTATGTGTACATACAAATGGAGTAACCACTAGTCTTTAAGAAAGGTAAATCTAAAACTTTATTGAGTAATTCGTAAAAATCATTCGATTCTACGCAACCAAAGAAATCTAAGGTCTTGGGAATTGATCATGCCGGTGTTTCCATCAATGCCTTTTCTGCAGTGAAGATGAGGGTTTTCTAAATGTGTTTCATGCAAAATTTCTATTCATTTTTAAACTTATTAGGTAAGCCAATGTTAAGTATTCACACATGTTGTTTTTTGTCTTTTTTAAAAAAAATTAAACTAGACTAAGTCCTAAGCCTGGAAAAATCACAATCAACAAAATCAAATGCGCAATCAAAGGGGGTAAGAACAGTAGGAGTGTCATAACTTTTATGCGGAGATCACTTGAGTGCCACAACTTTTTTTTGGATTACCTGAGTACCAAATCGGAGCAAAAGAGATCACTTGAGTGCCAATTCTGGCCAAATATTCTACGTGGACTTTCTACTTAATTTTTTATTGTGACATGAAAATTAAAATAAGAATAAGACATCCACCATGGAAATATTTGTCCAGCGTGTCCCTGTTAAAGAGAAAACAACGCCACTTTAAAGTCTGGTGTCTTAACCTAGAGAGAGGGAACGATCTAAGAGCTGAGCAAAATTAGGGCTAGAAACCTCTCTCCCAAATCGATCTATGTCCCACTCTCACCAAATCAAATTAGGGCTCTGATCTTCATCATCCTGTAGTGTCTTAAGCAAATCGATCTTCGGCCCTGTGATTCGCTTCGGAGTCTCTGAAGGCAGAGGTAGTTTTTATCGCGTGACGAACCGGTTCGACCTAAGCTGGTAAGTGATTTGTTGTTTGTGTAGGTGATTACTAAAGGACATGTAAGTTTATTCATTTTAGCGTTAGTAAAAGCGAGTGAAAGCGAAAGAAAAAGGCGATTTGTTGGAGGGAAAAAGGGCCAGAGACTAGCATATGTTATGGCGAGCTTCATTTTCTGAGTTATACTTTATGTCATTTTATGTCCACTGGCCGGCAAGGAGATTGTTTTTTACAGAATGTGATGGGGTTGTGGGGACCGAGTGTTGAAGTTATTATGCGTTTGTTGTGGTCCATGTTTATAATGAAAAAAAAAATTGTTCTTTCTTTGGTGCAATGTTGAGGGTTGTGGTCCCCATTATAAAAAATATTTTTTTTCTGTAATTGCATTGTTCAAAATTTCTGTTGTTCTGATCCCTATGACGAGGAACAATTGATAGTAATTGCATGTAAAGGCTAGTAAAATTGAACTTGGCTGATGATAGAGAATGGTAGAAAAATTATTGCATTTAAAACTGCTCTATTAACATGTTTTATGCCGTGGTCCTTGTTGTATAAAAAATTTATTTTATCTTTCGTGCAGTGTTAACATAGCTTACATTGTGATCCCTGTTATGGAAATAATTATTCTCTGAATGAACAGTGTTACTATGGGCGATACGACTACGTCGGTCAAAGTTTTCTATGGTGAAAAGTTTGAAATTGGAGATAATGAAACTAAATATATTGGTGGAGATGTGGCTTTTGTCCTCATTAGTGTGAGTAGACTGTCTTATAATGAGTTTAAGAAGGATATAGTGGAATAGTTGCGATGCAAAATTTCTAAGCTATATTATCTAATTCCTGGTCAGAGTTTGAATGATGGAATGAGATACATGCATGATGATAGTGGTATTATTTTCTTCATGATCAAGGGGTGTCGATGCATGTTGATGGCGATGGAGGTGAGGAAGCAACTTTGGAAGCTCCTGTGGAAACCCAGGGTAATGATGCATTCATTTTAGAAGAAAATGTGCAAGCAGAGGGTAATTAGGCTTTCCATACAGCTCATGTGTTATAGCTTTGTCAGCAACTTCAAAGAGTTGGTGGCATATCTAATGGTGAAGAGACGGTGGCTGAAGAATCGACTCGAATAGATGTGAGCACTTGGGAAGTTGCATTGTCTAGTGATGACGATGAGGAAATGCTGCTGCATACACAATGCCCAAGTAATGTTAATGATGAAGACATTGTACATGCAAGAGAAGAAGTAAGAACATTTCCGCAATGAAAAGAAGGATAAATTGGGATAGTTGATGAGGGCATTTCTGTGCACAGGGAAGATGGAGCTACTGGAGCTGATGTCAATAATGCTGATGATACAGACAATGAGGAAAGTAGTGAGGCTGGTGAGGATGACCGCGTCAGCTTAGACAACAGTAAAGATGCAGCGCGTCAAAGTGGGAAAAGGTCAAGTAAGTACCCTTGTTATGATTCAAATTATGTAAGCCCTTTGTTTTGCTTATGAATGAAATTTGATAATGCAAAACAATTTAGAGAGGCTATCATAAAGTTTTCAATCACTCAGTAGATGAATCTGAAGTTCACTCGAAATACGAAGAATTATATTAGGGTGAAGTGTGCACAAGATAATTGCCCATACATGATATAAGCTCGATTGGATAGAAGAATTGGCTCATTTCAAATCCGATCGTTCCAGGAGGAGCATAATTGTGGTATTGATTTTCGTAATAATAGAGTAACAAGTGTATGGTTGGCCAAGCATTTTTTTCAACACCATTAAGGCCGTGCCAGAGCTAAACAGTACTTGGTTGAAGCAACCAGTTAGAGGAAGTAGGTGTGTCTAAAAACCAATGCAAAAGAGCTAAGCACAAGGTGATGAGTGAATTGATGGGTGTGTACAAGCAAGAGTATGCACAGATTTGGGACTATGTCAGGGAGTGTAGGTTTCAAAATCCAGCTAGTAGAATTCACGTCGAGGTTGAGGAGCTGTCACTGGAGGAACATGAGACACAGTTTCGCAGGATGTACATATACTTTGAGGCATGTAGAAGGGGGGTCTGGCTATAGAAAAGTGATAGGGTTAGATGGTTGGTTTATGCAAAGGAGAGGTATTGGCAACAATTGAAAGAGATGGAAACAACCAAATGTTTCCAATAGCTCGGGCTGTTGTGAAGTCGGAGAACAAGGACACTTGGTCCTGGTTTCCGAAAAATCTAACGGCTGATCTGAACATAACTCACGGAAGTGGTTGGGCATTTATGAGCGATCAATAAAAGGTGACATACTGTGATTGAACTGCTGTCTTTCTAATGATACTCATTTCATGTATGTTCCTAATCTTTGATGGTTTTGGAGGGACTTGTTCCAGCTATTGTTAAATTGATGAAATATGCTAAACATAGAATGTGTGCTCGGCACATATATGCAAATTGGGCGAAGAAGTACAGAGACGATGAGCTACAAAAGTAATTTTGGTTGATTGCAAAGAGCACCAACATGGCAAACTTCAGAGTTCACAAGCGACGCCTATATAAGTTGTCTGCCGAAGCCTTTGATCACTTGTTCCGCACTGAAGCAAAACATTGGTGTAGGGCCTTTTTTAGCGAAGAATTCAAGTGCGACATCATTGATAACAATCTTTGTGAGGCATTCAACGACACGATTCTAGGAGCCAAATGCAAATCAATCATTAGTATGCTTGAAGACATTAGAGTGATGGTCATGACAAAACTATATGGGCATAGAGATGAATGTGCAACGTGGTCTAGACAGATTGGGCCTAGAATTGTGAAAAAACTGAGGAGAGTATACGGGATAGTAGGTTTTGCGAGCCGTTTTGGAATGGGAACGATGGATTCGAGATTAAGAATAATGGTGACACTTATGTTGTCAACTTAGATAGGAAAAACTGTTCTTGCCGAGCATGGCAATTGACTGGAATACCATGTTCACATGCCATGTGTGTCATTCAGCTGAAGAACCTCAATGCAGAGGATTATGTTGGTGATTGTTATAAGAAAAATCAGTTTATGATGCAGCCACTGAGGAGTAGTAAATTTTGGGAAGAAACAACCATCAACCCCCAAAGCCGATACCATTGAAGAAGCAAACTTCCAAGCTTAAAAAGAAAAGGAGATTGGAGGAAATTAAGGTCAATGGTAATAGAATGAGTTGGGCTGGTGGGAGAATTCGGTGTTCATTCTGCCACAAGAAAGGGTACAATAAGGCAGGTTGTCGAGCTAAGAAGCAGCACCAACGAGAACAACAAGCAAAGACAACACAAGATACTTATGCAGGGACATCGGGCAACACAAGCAGTCTCCAGTCCTAACTCTGGACTCAATTCAGTCTACAAGTGTACAGTAGAGGAAGAAATATCTGGTAAGCTGTTTGTTATTCTATTTTCTTTTGATAGTAAATCTTTTATGCATTAACGTTATTGTTTTCTCTCTTTTTTGCAGGTCAGAAGGAGACCAACTGAAGACCCACATGAAACTCATGCAGAGGCACCGCAGGGCAACATTAGCAGTCCCACAATCCCAACTCTAAACCTAATTCAGTCCACAAGTGTACATCAGAGGAAGAAATATCCGGTAAGCTGTTTGTTATTGCCTTTACTTTCGACAGTAAATACTTGATGCATTAACTTCATTGCTTTTTGTCTTTTTTGCAGGGCAAAAAGAGACCAGCTAAAGACGTTTCTCAAACTTGTGCACCACAATGAACATACGGTGCAATTGGAAAAAGGATAAGGGAACATGGCTACGACTTGTTCACAGACAAGAATATCGGGATGACGATTTTGCATGTTAGTTTCTTAAAGTGTTATACATTTAAGATATGTTATTTGATTAATATGGTAACCGTAGATTATGTGATTGTAGCCTGGGAGAAATTTAGAAGTCTTGATATCCCAATGCGGACCAACTCAAGAATCGATTGCACCAACAAGAACAAGCCAATAGGAGGTGATGAAGCAACCAATGGTTACTCGAGCACAAACAAAAAAGAAAAAATCAATGCCACCTCCAAAGCAGAATGTACAAAGGCCAGCTGGAAAATAAGCTACGGGCTCAACCTAAATTCCATCTCAGTCTGTAAATGTCATTGCACAAGTGCCAACATCTAGGACAGAGAGTTCGATAGGAGACAACACCAAAATGCCTGAAAATTCAAGTCTAATGGCTCGTTCAAAAGATAAGACAATACAAAAGAAGACAGCAATGCAGGGTGTGAATATAGTTTCAGTTCGGAAGAGTGCTAGGATCATGAATCAAGTGCAGCTTTTAAAGAGAAAAAAAGGAAGTGACAAGACTGTTCATCATGATTGATAGGAAGATCTGAAGGAGATTGTTGCCTGTTGATGTGTCTTTTAGAATTTTGAAGTTGTTAGAATTGTGTTTGATGTTAATGCTGCAACTTGGTTTGATAAATGTTGTGTAGCAACGTGTTTTGGGGCATTTTGGCTCAAAATACATATGCAACAATAGCTGCATTTTTGTAAACCAGCACAATAGTTGTGTAACTGCTATATTTTGGTGTTGATGTATGTTGGTATCATAGTTGTTGATGTAAGAACATGCAGCAAGGAATAAATGATTGTGCTATTAGTACAATTGTTTATCTTGCCTTGTTATCTAGTATCTAGTATTTGCTTATTGATGCTGACTGATGCTGAAACAGATGAAAAAATAGATTTGTGATTGATCTCAAAAAGTGAACCTAAGTGATAAATTTTTCAAAATTGAGGAACCTAACTGATCATTTTTCAAAAATTGCAAAACATAAATGGTCACTTTTAACAAAATATGGTACTTATGTGGCCACTTTTTAAAAGTTGAGTAATCTAAGTGGTCGATTTAACGACATCTTGACACTCAAACAATCATTTGTAAAGTTATTTTTTGTCATTTCCATCTTGCACACAATGTGCAAAAATCAGTACCTCAAGATGCAAAAAAGGATCTTCTGTGCTCTTGCTGCACATGAACATTGCATTTGCATTATCTTAGAAAATTTGCACAAGTTGGCAAGCAGTTGGTAAAACATTTCATATGTCAATGTTCAGTTCGATATTATCTATCGTACCACTACGGTAGACTCAGAAAAATCTTATCTTTAGTAGAGTAACATAGCTAGAACAAGCCCACTAATAACAGCACCATAAGAATCACTCGATAAATATCTATTTGATTTTTCATCCTTGAAAATTCCCTTCTTCCTGTGGTTTAGCAAATATTGCAGACCCTTTATCTTTGCTTCCATTGAGTCGCCATCATCCAACTCATCTGACAATGCATGTCGATGTTGATCTCGTTCTTGAAGTAGCTCCAAGATAACCTCAGTTGCTCAATTTGAGAAATTCGAGGCGACCCACCTACAAGAAAGTTGACAATAGTATAATGAATTACCAAGATAATTTCATTTATGCTTGTTGCATTAGCAGGGCAAACCACCATAACACAACCAGTAAATTGAGCAAAGTTTCGGCAAACCACCATAACATGTACCACAAAATGAGCAAAGTTTTCCTAAATCCAAAACATGTTCATGGCCAAAGTAATCCAAAAACCGATAAGCATCGTAGGTGCATAAAATAAAAAAAATAAAGTAAAACAAAGAATTGAGCACCTAAAATAACCACAATTGAAGTCTTCTCTATAATTGGTGCATCCATGGAACCTTCTCCCAAGATTATTTCTCGTCCAAGCCATTCTTGTTGGACTTCGCAGCCCACAATAACAAAAACATAGAGTTGCATCTTGGCTTTGCTCGTTCACCGGGGAGCTACTTGCCCTGCTTCTGCTCCCCATCGCGAATTTGACGATATGATTTTGGGCAATTCGAATATTTCTCTTTTGTTGAGTTCGGCTCAGTAGGGTTAGGGGTTCTTCATATTTCTTTTGCGAGAATTTTTGGGCAATAATTCGAAAATTTCCCCTTCTTGTTGAACGAGGTTAAGGTTCAAGTGATTTGCCCTATTTTGTTGAAGGATGATTATATCATTTAGTTCATACGTGTGACATTCTGATTTCCCATTCATTTTCAGGCTCATTAATGAGAAGTATATCTAGCGATATGTCTCAGTCATATCTCACTCAAATCTGATCAATTTGAGTTGACTGACTAAAAGGGAAAGGCTAACGCGAGACAAGGTACGTGGACCTAAGGAACTCGAATAGAAAATGACGCTTTGACCATGAGGATTGTTGAGGGGACATTTAGGACCGCAAAGGGCCGATCTAAGAATAATTAAGGAATGCATTGCTAGCGTTATACGATTGGAGCGCGAGTGGTACCACTTAACCAATGTATAATTTGTAAATTTTCCTAAATCGGACAGTGACGATCGAAATTATAGGAACTAGTGATAGACCCTCACAATTACATGACAACCAAAGCCGTCATGAATTAACAAGCCCTAAATATGATATGAATCATAGGGTCGATACGCATAACGTCTGCAAAAGCTGCCCATCGGTTCGGGATAGGATGGAACCACATCTGATAAAGAAAACAATCAGAAACGAGTCTTGAAAATTGAAAATGGAGAATCAAGAATTCTAATGTCATATTTGGATTGACCGTCGTCTTATCGAAGAATATTGGAATAAGAAAAATGACGTTCTGGACGTCGGGGGTAAAATTACCATTTTGCCCCTCAAGCTTTAGCCTTGCTTATATAATGGGACGAGGGCATTTTGGTCTTTTATTCACCCATAAGGCTGTCGAAAATGGAGAGAGATCTTGGTCATTGATTTAGCTTGAATGACACATTGGACATGTGTCACTAGATTAGCCTTTGAGTGGTCATGTCCACTTTTTCCCAATTACCATTCAACCCTTTGACCTTGAGACTTGCATATACACTTCTCTCTCTCTCTCACACCCTTCAGCCGGTCACTCATCATCTTCACCGAGAGCACCATCATCTTCTTCCTCTTCTCCTGCTGCTCGCCCTACCAGTTCTGCTCCTCCAATTCGCTGCCGCCGACGACCCCCTCCAACGACATCTAGTCAGCGAACCGACCATCCATACCTAGCCCAACCTCTTGCCGACATCCGCGAAGTGGAAGCGAGTCCCTTGACCTACCGAAGAGCTCCGGCCAGTCGATCTCCTGTAAGTCGACGGAAACCGTCATAACTTGAAGTAGGCAACATTTCTGACCTCTTAGGACCACGAAATTTTGGATTTTTGCAATCAAATTTTGTAGAGATCTAGGGGACTCATAAAGTGATCTGTGGTAAAAATTTGAGGTTAATTTGATGGAATTTTGACCCCAAATGGGTCTTATGTTTGAAAGGCCAGAATTGCCGGTTGGAGGATTAAGGGAAATCGGCGACTTCTAAAGGGTTTTCGGCGACGACTCGGCCCCAAATCTTCGGTGAGCTTCCTAAACACTTAGATATACATGTTAGCAAGTAGGTTAATGAATAAATGGTAGATTTGAGGTAGTTTAAGGGCAGGTTGATTTAGGTATACACGGAACCGAAAAAAGCACGGTTTGGTTCTGTGCAAATCGATTCTATAGAGGCTGTTGGTTGCTGGTTTTGAGTTTCAAATTCATCAATGAGACATATTAGGATGTTGAGGAATGTGTTAATGAGGTTTGTGATCAATGGATTGGTGATTGGGCAAGAGAAAATTAACAATTGGTTGGAATTTCACAAGTTGCGCGGTGGACTTGATCTTGGACCATTTGGGCTGAGTTGTGGTGGTGCTTAAGGAGAAAATTTTGTGGTATTAAACTTGAGGTAAGGGAACCCTAAGCTTATGATAGGAAGATTGGACTCAATTGGGTGAATTGGGTGATATTTAGTTTGGTTCTTGAGAGGTTTTTAATGTGATTGGTCTTTGAGCGTCTTAGGACGGTGTAGAGGATTTGATTGTGTGTCAATGCTTGTGTTTTAAAATGACTACCATGTGTGAATATCAAATGATCGTCTTGCATGCCATAAGTGTATGATTTGTGCTTGAGTTGCACATTGCATTATGTGTGCCAATTGAATTGAAACTTTGACAGGGCTGAGACATGGCGACTACCCTGAGGCGTATGAGACGCGGGGTGGTGTGAGGAATACCCTGAGGTGTGGGGTTGGAGTGGTATGGCACCTTGATGCGTATGAGACGCGGGATTGAGAAGGCTATAGTCCTGATGCGTTGAAACGCGAGACGGAGTTGTGATGTGTCTACACTAGCCTAGAGTAACATTGAAACTTGATGCGTTCACGCGGGTTGTCAATGATGATCTGATGCGTTTACGCAGACCGAGTCTGATGCATTCTAAACGCAGGCATGAGAACGAGACAGGTGTGAAGGGTGGAAGTGGTGGCGTAACATGGCGGTGTATGTATGATCTTAGTGATGTGTTGTGATGCCCTGACTGCCCGTCTGACATCTGCATGATTGTCAATAATTGAATGTTTCATGTGATTGTTTGCATGAAACGTTGGTTTTTATGACTGCCTGAGTGGACTGTCGGCCTAACCTAGGGTTAGAACCCCCTTTACTGAGATGTAAATCTCACCCCATTGGGGACCCCTTTTTTATAGATCCTAGGTCTTGAAGATGTGGCCTATCATTTTTTGCGACCCCAAAGAGATGACAGTCTATTTTGAGGAGTTCCCTGACGGACACGGAACTATTTATGTCAGGAAGTGTACTATGGTTTGGATAGACAAGGGTAATGCTAACTGAAAGCCTCATAGGTATGAGGTCTAGTTCCGTAAGGTTGGGGATGTATCCACAAGGCCGCTGAAACCCATTGAGGTGCCCAAGGAGTGATCCCTAGTTGGTGCCACTCCGCCCGGGACTTAGAGCAGGCTTAGGGGTTAGTTGCCGGTTCGAGGAATGGACTAGAGAGGAACCCGACCTTGAAGGACACGGAGGAGGTCATAGTGGTGGAGGCGACTGAGGAGGATCTGGTGGAGCCGTCAGCTGAGGAGACCATGGAGGACACCATAGAGATTCGCTTGGAGACCTTCTCGGAGTACGAGCCCACGGAGGAGGCAGAGGAGACCGAGGACTCCAGCAGCTCGTCTTAGGAGCTCCCAACTTGCTAGGTCGATCTATTGACGGCGATACTAACCCTATTTCTTGTTGGATGTTGTTGATGGATCCTTTTGTGTACTTACCCCGACACCCCTTGTTAACTGATCTAGTTGCCAGGCTTATGTATGAACTTTCAGATATTATGTATGGTAGTATTCTCGTTATCCAGGTCCCACTCTATATTTGTACAGAGGAGTTATTATATGGTCGCTTCCGCGTGCTTTGTTTATAACACGTCTCTCGTCTTATGTGTGGATCATGAGACCACGAGAGATATTTTGGTTTACTTGCAGGGAGTCACATGCTCGTGCCTGGGGCGCGGGGCGTGACATCCCCGTTTGATTTGGTATCAGAGGAAGATCAGCTCGATCCAAAGTCGGTTAAGGACTGGAGTAATAAGGAGGATTAAGTTGGGACAAGGATGGGTAGCGAGACCTTAGGAGACTGGTTAGGATAAGACATGGGATGCATCGCATGTGGCTTGGCACTTACGATTGGCATTTAGCCTTGGCAGGGTTGTGGTAAGGCATGAGGATTAAGTTCCCTGCTTAGTGTTCAAAGTCATTTCTAGATTTTGGCCTAATAAGTGAATGAGTATGGCCTGCTTCAGTGAACGGTTGGGGTGAACGGAACCGAGGAATGACTATAGGCCACTTGTTGAATTATCTCTGGAATTTGCTGTATGGAGTACTACTGTATTATAACTGTTTCTGTTAAGGCATAGATGGTAGCTCTGGACTTGGATGGATGAGTGAGTACTAACTCATTGCTGAACTTGTGGTGGACCTGGCTCAGTAAAAGAATATGAGGATGAGCAACCCACCTAGGAGATCTGGAAGGCCCAGAGGTGGAGCCTCTAGCTTAAGGCCGCCTGTAGCAGAAGATCCAAGGATGAATGGCGTACTAAGGGCTCTAGAGACGATTGACGACCTCATTGACGAGCAGACCCAAGATCGGGATGCTACCATAGCCCAGGTGGTAGGAGCCGTCATAGCTGCCGTCAACACCAACAATGGCAACAACGGGGGTAACGGAAACCCCGATGATCACAACCAGGGTAATGAGGCTGTGAATGCTCAAGAGGAGATTGTCGTGGCTAGACAGATGGGTCAGCTAGTGGAACAATTTATAAAGCTGAAGCCGACCCAGTTCGACGAGACTGAAGATCCCGAGCTAACACCCAGATGGATTGAGAAGTTAGAAAAAGCCTTTGGAGTGCTGAGGTGCAAAAACGAAGAGAAGGTACTGTTGGCGGTATACTAGCTAGAAGGTATCGTAAATGATTGGTGGGCTGTCACCAAGAGCGGAGTTTTCCCAGTGGGGACGACCATGATCTGGGATGCCTTTAAAACGGCGTTCAACGACAAGTACTTCTCGAGAACGGCCAGGGAAAGGAAGCAAGTGGAATTCTTACAGCTACGTCAGAACTAGCTGATGATGGACCAATATGAGGCCGAGTTCTCCAGATTGTCGAGGTACACACCTTGATCTGTAGAGGATCCCCAGGAGAAAGCAAGGAGATTCCAGGACGGATTGAGGCCTAAGCTCCGCAGTCAGATGATTGCCCTAAATCTAAGGACCTATAAGGAGATCTATGGCGAGGCCAGATGATAGAAAGAGACTTAAAGGAGAGGAATGCTGCAACTGGATCGCGGTTTGCCCCATTTCGAGAAAACCGCCAGATGGGCAAGAGACCGATAACGGGCAATAAGCGTTTTGTACCTTCAGTAAGGACAAACATTGTGAAGCCGCCGAACCCCACCAATTGGAGCTGCCATCTTTGTGGTAGAGGACATGAAAATGGGCCATGCTCGGTAAGGACTGGAGCTTGTTTTAAGTGTGGTCAGATGGGCCACCAAATAAAGACGTGCTCGAACCAAGCTCCGACTAGTCGACCTCAAGGACAGAGACCGCAGGCTGGACCATCGGCTGCCACTCCCCAGATCGAGCAAAATCTACCCCCAACTTAGGGTAGAGCATGTGCAGTAACCCACATAGAGGTGGAGGAAGCGCTCGGCGTGGTCACAGGTACGGTTTACTTGTGTGACCAAGCTGCATATGCATTGTTTGACCCTGGTGCCTCGCATTCGTTTGTATCTGCTCAGTTTGCTGATTTGGTGAGTATGAACCTAAAATCGTTGAGTATAATTCTGCATGTTGCCACCCCACTGAAAGATAAGATTGGTTTCATTGGGCTGTGCTGACTATGAAATTGTAATTGGAGGGAGTAAGGAGAGTATTGATCTAGCGGTATTACCCATGTACAATTTTGATGTGATCATAGGGATGGACTGGTTGGACAAGCAGGGGGCAGTAGTGGATTGTGGTAGTAGAATAATCCGATTTTATCCGAAAGGCCGCCCTAACTTTAAATTTGTGGGAAGTCGAGGGGGGAACTTGATTCCCTTAGTCTCATCTCTTGAAGTGACACAGTTGATGTCTAAAGGGTGTCAGGCATACTTAGTTGTAGTGATGGACACGGCTGCCGAGGGGCCAAAACTAGAGGATATTCTGGTAGTGCGTGAGTTCCCTGACATATTTTCCCAAGAGTTGCCAGGATTGCCATTGGAGGGAGAGATAGAATTCGTGATCGAGTTAACTCCTGGAATGGAGCTGATCTCGAAGGCACCTTATAGGATGTCCTTGTCAGAACTGAAAGAGTTAAAGGTGTAGATGCACGAATTACTGGATAAAGGATTTATCCAACCGAGTGCTTCGCCGTGGGAGCGCTGGTGTTATTCATAAGGAAGAAGGATGGGTCTTTGCATTTATGCATCGACTACAAGCAATTGAATCAGGTAACGGTGAAGAATAAATACCCACTGCCGAGAATCGACGACCTGTTTGATCAAGTTACAAGGAGCGGTGGTATTCTCAAAGATTGACCAGAGGACCGGGTATCACTAATTGAGGATCAAGAAGGAAGACATACCTAAGACTGCTTTTAGGACGAGGTATGGTCATTATGAGTTCACAGTGATGCCTTTTGGATTGACCAATGCTTTAGCCGCATTCATGGATTTGATGCTTCGAGTATTTAAGGAACTCCTGGATAGATTCGTCATAGTCTTTATTGACAATATCCTGATTTACTCAAGGAATGACGCAGAACACGAGGAGCACCTAAGGATTATCTTGCAAATCTTGAGGGAACACTCGCTATACGCTAAGTTGAGCAAATATGAGTTTTGGCTGAATAAGGTAGCATTTCTTGGTCATGTGGTATCTGGAGAAGGAATCGCAGTTGATCCTGCGAAGATCGAAACTGTAAAGAATTGGCCTAGGCCTATTACGGTCACTGAAGTCAGAAGTTTCTTGGGATTAGCAGGATACTATAGACGTTTTGTGGAGAACTTTTCATCCATAGCTATTTCATTAACGCGGTTGACAAAGAAAGAAACTAGGTTTGAATGGACAGACAAATGTGAAAGGAGTTTCCAAGAGCTCAAACATCGATCGACAACTGCACCGGTGTTGACTATTCCATCAAGACCGGGAGGTTATGAGATTTATAGCAATGCTTCGCTGAAAAGACTGGGCTGTGTTTTAATGCAGCATGGGAGAGTAGTGGCCTACGCATCTCGACAACTGAGACCACATGAAATGAACTACCCAACTCATGATCTGGAGTTAGCAGCGATTATATTTGCTCTGAAGATTTGGAGACATTATCTGTGTGGCGAGAAGTTTCAGATTTATACCGACCACCAGAGCTTAAAGTATTTATTTTTCCAGAAAGAACTGAATATGAAGCAGCGTCGGTGGATGAAGCTACTCAAGGATTATGACTGTGATATACTGTATCACCCTAGGAAGGCAAACAGAGTAGCAGATGCGTTTAGTCAAAAGTGAAGCATCACCTGTCTGTTAGTAAAGGGTTGGTCAATGATCGAGGATTTAAGAGATTCTGAGTTCAGATTGGAAGTCTGTCAGCTGTCCAGTTTGATGGGTACATTGAGGGTAGAACCTGAGGTCCAGGAAGGAATAAAGATCTTGCAATCTACGGACCCAGAAATTCAGAAAATTTTGGAGATGCACGCAACAAAGAGAAAACCAGAGTTCCAGGTGTCGGAGGACGGAATCTTAAGGTTTCGAGGACGTCTATGCGTGCCAAAGGACGAAGGACGAAGGGAAAGGATTTTGTCAGAGGCTCACAGGAGCAATTACAATATTCACCCGCGAAGTACGAAGATGTATCAGAATTTGTGTCAGCACTACTGGTGGAACGGGATGAAAGTAGATGTAACGAAGTATGTGGCAAAATGCTTGACGTGCCAACAAGTGAAAGCGCAACACTGTAAGCTTGGAGGATTATTACAGCCACTGAAAATACCGGAATGGAAATGGGAGCATATAACGATGGACTTTGCGATGGGACTCCCGAGGAGCTAGAGAGGTTACGACTCTATATGGGTAGTCGTGGACAGATTAATTAAGTCCGCACACTTCATCTCGGTGTGAAAGGACTTCGCGATGGATAGATACGCCGAGTTATACATGAGGCAGGTAGTGAGGTTGCATGGAATGCCTATAACAACTACCTCATATAGAGATCCCAAGTTCACAGCGAACTTTTGGAAAAGCCTGCAAGATGCTATAGAAACTCAACTGCAGTTTAGCACGGCGTACCATCCACAAACAGACGGACAATCGGAGAGGACGATTCCGACGCTTGAAGACATGTTGCAAGCATGCATCATAGATTTTAAAGGTGGACGGGAAGATCGGTTGCATTTGGTGGAGTTTGCGTATAATAATAGCTACCAGCAGAGCATCCAGATGGCACTATTTGAAGCACTTTATGGAAGGGCCTGCAGAACCCCAATTTGCTGGGATGAGGTTGGAGAAAAGAGTATTACAGGCCCAGAGTTGGTAGAGCAATCGGTAGAAGTAATGAAAATAATTCGGGATAGACTAAAGACGGCTCAGAGTCATCATAAGAGCTATGCGGATAAGCGGCGTAAGCTTTTAGAGTTTCAAGTAGGCAATCATGTCTTCCTTCAGGTGTCGCCAATGAGGGGATTATCGCGATTTGGGAAGAATGGAAAACTGAGCCCAAGTTACGTGGATCCATTTGAAATTTTAGAACGAATTAGAACCTTGTCCTACAGGCTTGTCTTGCCTCCTAACCTATCCCAAGTGCATAATGTCTTCCACGTGTCAATGCTGCCGAAATATGAATTAGACCCGACACATGTGCTGGACTACGAGGTCATAGAAGTGGACGACCGAGTATCCTACGTGGAGAAGCCGATCAGGATTGAAGACCGGAAGGAGCAAACTCTGAGGAATAAGACGATTCCATTGGTCAAAGTTTTGTGGGAGCACCATGGAACCGAAGGTGCCACGTGGGAAAATAAAGAGACAATGAGGCGACAACACCCCCATTTATTTGAGTAATTAAGTTTGATGTAAATTTCGGGGATGAAATTTTTGTAAGGGAGAAGAGTTGTGGCATTCTGATTTCCCAGTCATTTTCAAGCTCATTAATGAGAGGTATATCTAGCGATGTGTCTCAGTCATATCTCGTTCGAATCTGTTCAACTTGAGTTGACTGACCAAAAGGGAAAGGCTAACGCGAGACAAGGTACGTGGACCTAGAGAATTCAAATAGGAAATGACGCTTTGACTATGAAGATTATCGAGGGGACATTTAGGACCGCAAAGGGCTGATCTAAGAACGATTAAGGAATGCATTGCTATCGTTATACGATTGGAGCGAGGGTGCTACCGCTTAACCAATGTATAATTTGCAAATTTTCTTAAATCGGACAATGACGATCGAGGCCATAGGAACTAGTGATGACCCTCACAATTACATGACAACCAAAGTCGCCATAAATTGACGAGCCCTAAATGTGATATGAATCACAGGGTCAATACCCGTAACGTCTGCAAAAGCCGCCCGTCGGTTCAAGATAGGCTGGAACCACGTTTGATAAAGAAAACAATCAGAAACAAGTCTTGAAAATTGAAAATGGAGAATCAAGAATTCCAACGTCATATTTGGATTGACCATCGCCTCATCGAAGAATATTGACATGAGAAAAATGACATTCTGGACGTCGGAGGTAAAATTACCATTTTGCCCCTCAAGTTTTAGCATTGCTTATATAATGAGACGAGGGCATTTTGTTCTTTTATTCACCTAAGGTTGCCGAAAATGGAGAGAGATCTTGACCATTGATTTAGCTTGAATGAGACATTGGACATGTGTCACTAGATTAGCCTTTGAGTGATAATGTCCACTTTTTCCCAACTACCATTCAATCCTTTGACCTTGAGACTTGCATACACACCTCTCTCTCTCTCTCTCTCTCTCTCTCTCTCTCTCTCTCACCCCTCATTTGGCCGGTCACTCCTCATCTTCACCGAGAGCACCATCATCTTCTTCCTCTTCTTCTGCTGCTCGCCCGACCAGTTCTACTCCTCCCGTTCGCTGCTGCCGACGACCTCTAGCCGGCGAGCTAACCATCCACACCTAGCCCAACCTCTTGCCGACATTTTCGAAGTGGAAGCGAGTCGGTTAACCCACCGAAGAGCTCCGGCCAACCGATCTCCCGCAAGTCAACGGAAACCGTCACAACCTGAGGTAGGCAATATTGTTTATCTCTTAGGACCTCGAAATTTTGGAGTTTTGCAACCAAATTTTGTGGAGATCTAGGGGACTCATAGAGTAATCTGTGGTAAAAAGTTGAGGTTAATTTGATGGATTTTTGACCCCAAATGGATCTTGTGTTTGAAGGACCAGAACTATTGGTTGTGGGACTAAGGGAAACTGGCGACTTCCAAAGGGTTTCCGACGACGACTCGGCCCCAAATCTTCGGTCAGCTTCCTAAACCCTTAGATATACATGTTAGCAAGTAGGTTAGTGAATAAATGATTGATTTGAGATAGTTTAAGGGCTGGTTGATTTCGGTATACATAAAACCGGAAATAGCCCGGTTCGGTCTGTGCAAACCAGTTTTGTAGAGGCTATTGGTTGTTGGTTTTGAGTCTTAAATTCATCAATGAGACATGTTAGGATGTTGAGGAATGTGTTAATGAGGTCTATGATCCATGGATTGGTGATTGGGCAAGAGAAAATTGACGATTGATTGGAATTTCATAGGTTACACGGTGGACTTGATCTTGGACCATTTGGGCCGAATTGTGGTGGTGCTTGAGGAGAGAATTTTATGGTATTAAATTTGAGGTAAGGGAACCCTAAGCCTATGATAGGAAGATTGGATTCAATTGGGTGAGTCGGGTGATATTTTGTTTGGTTCTTGAGAGGTTTTTAATGTGATTGGTCTTTGAACGTCTTAGTATGGTATAGAGGATTTGATTGTGTGTCAATGCTTGTGTTTTGAAATGACTACCATGTGAGAATGTCAAATGATCGTCTTGCATGCCATAAGTGTATGATTTGTGCTTGAGTTGCACATTGGATTATGTGTGCTAATTGAATTGAAACTTTGACATGGCTGAGACATGGCGAATACCCTGAGGCGTATGAGACACGAAGTGGTGTAAGGAATACCCTGAGGCACTGAGGCGCGAGATTGGAGTGGTATGGCACCCTGATGCTTATGAGACGTGGAGTTGAGAAGGCCATAGTCTTGATGCATTGAAACGCGGGACGGAGCTGTGATGTGTCTACACTGGCCTAGAGTAACATTGAAACTTAATGCGTTTACGCGGGTTGTCAATGACGGTCTGATACATTTATGCGGATCAATCCTGATGCGTTCTAAATGCGGGCATGAGAATGAGGCAAGTGTGAAGGGTGGAAGTGGTGGTGTGACATGGCAGTGTGTGTATGATCTTAGTGATGTGTTGTGATGCCTTGACTGCCCGTTTGACATTTGCATGATTGTCGATAATTGAATTACTCATGTGATTGTTTGCATGAAACGCTGATTTTTATGACTGCCTGAGTGGACTGTCGACCCAACCTAGGGTTAGGGCCCCCTTTACTGAGATGTAAATCTCACCCCGTTGGGAACCCCCTTTTTACAGATCCTAGGTCTTGAAGATGTGGCCTATCCATTTTGACGACCCCAAGGAGATAACAGTCTATTTTGAGGAGTTCCCTGATGGGCAGGGAACTATTTATGTCAAGAAGTGTACTATTGTTTGGGCAAACGAGGGTAGTACTAATTGGAAGCCTCATAGGTATGAGGCCTGGTTCCGTAAGGTTGGGATGTGTCCACTGGGCCGCTGAAGCCCACTGAGGTGCCTCATGGAGTGATCCCTAGTTGGTGCCACCCTGCCCGGGACTTAGAGCAGGCTGAGGGGTCAGTTGCCGGTTTAAGGAATGGACCGGAGAGGACCCCGACCTTGGAGGACACGGAAGAGAAGGTTATAGTGGTCGAGGCGACTGAGGATGATCTGGTGAAGCCGTCAATTGAGGAGACCATGGAGGACACCATAGGGGTTCGCTCGGAGACCTTCTCGGAGTACGAGCCCACGGAGTAGGCAGAGGAGACCGAGGACTCAAGCAGCTCGTCTTAGGAGCTCCCAGCTTGCTAGGCTGATCTATTGACGGCGATCCTGACCTTGTTTCTTGTTGGCTGTTGTTGATGGATCCTTTTGTATACTTACCCCGTCACCCCTTATTAACGGATCTAATTGCCAGGCTCATGTATGAACTTTCAGATATTATGTATGGTAGTATTCTCACTATCCAGGTCTCAATTTATGTTTGTACGGAGGAGTTATTGTATGGTCGCTTCCGCACGCTTTGTTTATAACACGTCTCTCGTCTTATGTGTAGATCTTGGGACCATGAGAGATATTTTGGTTTGCTTGCAGAGAGTCGTGTGCTCGTGCCCTAGGTGCGGGGCGTGATAATACGACATTATTTTCAATATTATTTGCTGATTCACCTTTTCGGCAGTCCACATGTACCAGATTTACATTATTTTAATGTCACGTAGGATTTTTCGGTAACCCAAATCGCCGATGGAACTCAAGTGGTTCATATTTAAAAGTTGTGGTACTCAGGTGATTCAAAAAAAAACTGTGGCACTCAAGTGATCTTCGTACAAAAGTTGTGGCACTCCTACTGTTCTTACCCCCAATCAAGGAATAATCGCATTGATAAATCGTGTCATAATATAATAATGAAGGGCTTAAAGAAATGTGGTTCAGGTTTAATTTCACAGATGCTTACGATTTTCCCAAAAAAATCTATGACATCTTGGAGATCTGTGCCCAAATTTATGAAAATGAGGTCAAATTAACGTAATATAAGCTTCTTCCAATTTTAAGGATTTTTTTTAGTTTTTTTTTATTTCTATTTGATATTTGAATTTTTTATTATCGTATATATTTTTCTTTGAAAATGAGACCTAATCCATTTTAGGTCGAGGAAAAGTGATGAGAGAATTGAAAGAAAAAAGTGAAAGATATGGAACTCCATTATGTTTTATGATTTTAAAAAATGATTTTTTTTTTTCAGAATCAACCTTTTTTTGGCTATTATGTCTGCTTCAAAACTGTTTATGGAAGCAGAATCAGAGAAGCAGAATCGTTATCATGCAGACCCTTAGTAAAAGGTTTTGAGAAAAGCTAAGTATGTTGTGGCTTAGTTTGTTTTGTAGAAACTAGATGATTTGAATAACAATTTTCCTAAAAAATGATCATTTATATTGCTTGAAATGATTAGCTAGTGAAAAATATTTTCATTATCAACAATAATTTAAATTTAAGTTTACATAATTTTTCCTTCAATTTTGTAATTAATTTTACGGATCATATTTTGAAAAAGTAATTTCCAAATCATTTGTTTTATGCAAAAACAAGGCATCCCGAGAGCGATTCACAAAATATATGCATATAGCCAATATACATTATTCAAAATAGCAACCACACCGATAAAGAGGAAATTATAATTCCTCTTCTTTCACATGGCCCAGCAAGCAGCCCAAGTTCGTCTCCTTCTTGGGCCGCATGAACCAACTTACTCACATCAACCTGAACATTCTAACACGAACTCCACAGATCAGGTTCTCCATCTTACATTACACTAAATATTACATTACTCTAAACATGAGGCTCAAAATGCCCTAAACCAACATGTCCTGCTTTTCCAGTTCGGTCTTCAACTGGAGCAACTGATTCTCTGGCAAAATCATAGTCACCGCCCTACCCTCGCCGCCATCCTTGCTGGAATTTGGTGGCCCCGGAAGCACGAAAACCGCCCCTTCATCTCCGACGCCTTCGATCACATAACTCACGAAAATTGGTTGGTCACCGTTCAACCGCAACCCGTACATGCTGACCTCTTCCAAATCCACGAAGCTTAGATTTGCCCCGTAGACAACATAATCGGTCACTCCGCCATCTCGTTCAACAGCTTCCTCGATGAGGGCGCTCTCGTCCTGCGCTCTATCGACCAGTGCCCTCGCAATCTCTCCTGGGTCAGCGTCGACGACCGAGAAGTCCGCCTTGACTGCGCATATCTTTAGGCTATTGCTCAAAAACCCATCCTCCCTTTTGCTTGGGTCATTCTTGATGAGGGTCACAGTGCTTGGCTCATTCCCTGATCTGACTTTGGCTATCAGCTGCCAAAGGATGGCACAAAGAGACTCAAACAGTGGGAATTTCTTTCCATGGCTCTGCCGACCCACTCGTGACTTCAAATGTGCCAATCGGTCTGGACTAAGATGGAATGTGAATGCCTCCATGTTGCAATTGTTGTCGACCACCCAGTTGTCTCCGACCGGGCCGACCCGTTTGATGGACACGGGTTCTCTCGCGGGCTTTGGCTGGTCCGCCAGTCTTCCGGGCACAGAAAGTGTTCTCGGCCCTCTTGGCCCGTCGGGGAGGAGGCCCGATAAGGTGCGGCCCCACAAGTTGATGCTATTGGAGGCCGAGAATGGGTCGCCGAGTACATGGGCCCAGCTGAGGCCCATTGACACGCCTCCGCACTTGAACTGGGTCACCTGCAACTTGTGATTCAGAAGCGCACGTGAAGTACAACGCACTTAGGGAGACAAAATGACAAGACGAATACAAATGTCGAAATTATGAATGTTCTATTCTATTCCAACTTTATTTCATTTTATGAGCCAAACGCTACAGCTATTCGCTTATCAAGACTTCCTGTGAATCTCTTAGAAGTCTCACATATGGTCCATTCGCAAGACATCATTCGGAAAACAGAAGTGTAAAGAAAGGGATTCTGAGCTGACAGGATATATAGGATAAATGTGATTAGCAGTAATCTGAGTATTTCATTCTCAATGCAGGCACAAGTTACATAAGAGGGGGCAAAAAACTACTTTCTGGTTCAAAATAGTTTTGTGCAACCGGGCTAATTTAAACAAAAAATCGAATCAAACTGGCATTACCTAATCGGTTTCGGTCTTATTCACATGGAAACTAAGTAGTTTCCTGGATAAAATATAAAAAAATAAAAAGGAAAAAGAAAAGATTCAGTCTTTGACCAGTTTGGTTCCCAATTTTATACTGTGAACCGTCGGTTTTGAGCTGGCTTTTAGTTCTTTTGTTGGTTTACTTTGTTTAAAAAAGATAGCTATGTTAGAAAAACTACTTTGACCTAGAAACTAGAAAGGTTAGGAAATTCATCAATGCGCTACTATTATAACACAGATTGTTCTTTCCTTAGGTTTCAGATTCTTGCTTTCGATCCTACTCACCTTGAAACTAATGATCTTAATTTATTTTAAAAAAAAATTAAATTGAGGGTGTGGCCACTAGAACATATTCTTGGATAGCAATCCAGATTCGACCCTAGATTTTTTTTATAAAAAAAAACATTTTCGGACATTAATTCAACCAACAGTTCCCACAATAAATGCTTTTACGTGGTGGCATCATGGGTTGGTGTTGGCCCAACTAAAATCTATTTTGCATTAATGAGGTACTACTTACCAACCGTTGTAGACGACCACAAACTGAGCAGAGAATGCCAAAAATCGTGTACCGTATGCGACCGTATATAGATTAAGAAAAAATTAATTTTAATTTCCGTACTTAGATGTTATGTACAATAGTCGGAGCATGCACCCTATTTAGAGGGGAAAAAAAACTATAATGCATTATGTTGCCGTCATGTGGACCGGTATGGTCCTCTTCCCGAACCTTCGCCAAGATTTTCTTTTGTGACAATTAGTTAATTGTGTTTAAACGAAAATAACAAAATGATTTTTGGTTGCAATTAGAATGTTTTTAAGTTCGATTGGATTTCACTAATTTTCGTTAATTTGAACAGAAAATGCTCAATAAGCTTTTAAAGTTTTTATTTTCCTTATTTTTTTTTCACCCGCAAGACCTTTCAATGCTTGAAGTCGAAGTAAAGGATACTCGGCGGTTGGCAGCTTTTGCTTTCGCCTTGACGTCACTACGCTTGGTCAAAATAGGATGACTTCGACCCAAAAAAAAAAAAAAGAAGATAAAAAAATAGAGGATGACTAGTTAAAAAATAATAATAAAAAGAAAAAGAAATGTTATGTACGGATTGATTTATAATTCTCTAACTTTGTTCTTCACTTTTACTCTGTCTTGTCTCTTTACACAGCGCAAAATTCGGATCCGGCACTTATGATATTTAGCACTCTCACCCTTTAACATGTCTAAAAAAATGTGAATATTTGACCATGGATTGACCATAAAACAGGAGTCTTCAAACGAAAATAATAATCCTCCACATAAAAAATTATCACTTTTAGATTTCAACATTAGGACTCGCTATAAGAAGATTTATTTAAGTTTTTCAAATTTTAAATTACTATTAATTTTTTTCAGAATTTATAGGGAAACTCATAAATATAAAAGTACGCATAGAATCTATGCCGAATAGGCTCTAAAATTAGAATCTCCTGCATTTTCTCGTTTCAAAATCCGAAATATTTAAAAATTTTACTATATTCATTTATTGACACAGGAATTAAATACGATTTTTTTTCTTCATATTGTCATCATTTTTTATTTCTAAAAAAATTAGGTGATTTAAGTTGGTTATCAAAGACTCTGAATTCTACAAACACTCATATAGACACACTCTGGCTAATCGAAGATGGTTAGCAGGTGCGTTGAAAAATAATTTTGTAAGTCAACTGTCCAACGATCAAAGTATAAATTATTTCTCACATCTGCAATGTAGACCTAATAAAAATCTGAACAGCAAGAGGAAACCAATTCGTGACAGCTCACAAAGCGGTCAAAATTTGTACTTCGATCCGAAATTACCAGAGAAATTCCACGAGTTGATTGATTCTAAATTGAAATGTCTTTGACCCATTTTCGAATACACAAATGCTTTGGAATCAATTTAAGAATACACTTATTTAACGGAAAACGGAAATTTTTAAAAAATTTGTTGGTCACATTGATCACTTAGAAAAATTAATCAACCAAAAATATGTTTTATTATGGATAATAATTAATGAGTAAATATTTTTATGAGTAATGAGAATATTCTTCATTCATTTATTATTTCAAGCAGTATAAATTATTATTATTTTTTTAAAAATGAATTTTTCGTGAAATAAATTATCCATAAAACACGAATTGCTAAATAAGAGCATGCGGATATACACTCGGTTTTATATACTTAGTTTTATGGGTCCCACTTGGCACTATTAGAAAATCTCTCTTTCGAGAGAGAGGATGGGTACGTGCCTGGACGAGAAAGAGAGGGGAGAAGAACAGCTCGGGGCCGACGACCTGGTGCGACACGAGCTGCCTCAGGAGCGAGCCGTGGCGGTCGGCCTCGAGCCACTCGTCGACGGTGCGGTCACACTTGGCCTCGATGAACCGGACCCCGCAGTCGTTGCACTTGATGTAGGGGCGGCCGGAGTCGGAGCGCCGGAAGCGGCCGCTCGTGTTGTAGTAGTCGCAGCACCAGGAGAACATGGACTCCTTGATCTTCGGGATGGTAAGCCCCTCCACGGCCGTGCCGGCGAAGAAGTAGACCGCCCTCAGGTAGTGCAGCTTCATGGCCAAGTCCGCGGCCGCCGGCTCGTGGACCACGTCCGCCCCCGTCACCCGGGCAGGCCCGACGGAGGAGAGCTTCACGCCGTACACAAGCTTGTCGTCTTCTTGGATCACCATGGTGTAATGATGTCTGTGTTTGTTGAGAGAGAGAGAGAGAGAGAGAGAGAGAGAGAGAGAGAGAGAGAACGGCGTAGAAAAATCTATTTTAAACTTGTCACCGGAATAAATTCTAACTCCCAACCCCCATACTTTTAAGGATGCTGGAGAGATGACAAGGCAAGGTTGGCGCAGGGTTGAGAGCTTTGGGAATGAGTGAGACCAATGTTACGTGGTTGGTGCGACACCTAATAAAATATTTATGGCTGGGCTAGTGCAGTTGGAGATCTCCCGGCACTAGTTTGGATAAATTTGAAACTCTGTCGCCGTTGTCGTGGAGTTTTAATGCGAAGAACCAAAGAACAACGGCGGAGTGAATTGGAATGAAATTACTCTAAAATTCCCAAAAATAAGTAATAAACATACACTGTATGTATATTATAGAATAAGGAAATTCAATTCTATGAATAAAAATACAAATACATAAAATTGAAAATTGTTGTTCTTGATATTTTGATATTTGTTTTCATATTAAGATTCAAATTTTATTTATATATTTCACATTATTTTGATTTTATTAATTTAAGAAGTTTGTCAATTTTTTGTCCCACATTCCCCATGTTTTTATTTGGGCTAAATTTGTCTTATATCTGATCTTATCCTTTCTTATGCCAAAATTAAACACATGATATGATAAATTTTATCCTATGATAACTTTTATTCTAACTACCACACCTAGTCTAAGTGATTTTGATAAAAGTTCAACTCTAATCAACATATTCTTTACATTCAAATCTGGTCTATTCATAGGGAAACAAACCTTTGAGGACAAGGTTCACGAGCACTACTAATAACTTTCTTCATGGATGAACAATAAAAAAAGTTCAGTCTTGATGTCTTTCTTTATTCTGTTCATATACATATAGTATTTATGTCTAAATCAAAATTCTTTTTTCTCTCAAATTGCATTTTTTAACTCAGGATTAAAAATTAATTCGCTGTTTTCTTAGTTTAATTGTTCTTTTTCGAAAGTTTTTAGGGATTTTTTTTTTTGTCAATTTCCGTTAAATTCCCCAGTCATAGACTCATAGTACATTGCTCGTTGGACCGGTCAATTCCAATTCTTTTGTTCATTAAAAAGGTCAGGGCGACGTTAACGAATGCTTCTGGAACCATTCTTGAGGATATTTGAATTCTGAACAATTGACTTTTTTTTAGGAATGATAATTATGAGTGAGTGGTGGCTTTCATGGGTGTTCCCGGCGAGTAAATGGGCAATTCTAAGAGAAGTGTCGGAACGGAATCCCATTGGCTCTTCTTTGTGGGGTGGTCATTGAACCGACAGGTGTTTGGGTTGCTGTCGGCTAAATGCAAGCATTTAAGGGAGCCACCGGTCCATCGGCCCTTTGGACGAACTCCTGGAATGGCAAAGGCGATGACATCATGGGCAGCTTCGTGAACCCGTTTGGCCCCCTCTCCATCTGCATTCATCTATGGAAACTTGCCCTCCTCGTCCAGCTGAAAGATTTAGGGATTTTTCCCCCTTTCCTCGGCAAAACCATTAGTCCGAGAGTCGGCGATTGTTAAGTTCTCGTAAACAAATTGACGTCGTTCATTTTGTCGAAGTTTCTGAAGGATGATTTGCCAGTTACAACACTTTGTATAGAAACTATGCCGGTGCATTTGGACATGGGGGTGGACTGATGTTTTGATGGCCTTGAGGTTTTCCATTTGGTTTTGCGAAAAGACCGCATGAATTGGGATCTCTCTTGGCCAAATCATTTCAGGGAAGTTGATTATTCTCGACGAAAAGGAGGAGTTCCGGTAGAATAATATTACATAGATATTCCGGGCTTCCTTAGTGTTTCTTAGGGTGGGCAATGCTTGATATGGTCCGTTTGGATAACATGAAGTTAAAATCGCATTGCATAGCGAAAACGTGAATATGACGCGGCTATGATATGCCTAAGGTTATGTATGTATGAATTGACAAGAATTAAAATTCTTTCATCGCAATTCCATTTGGTCTGTAAATCAAGATGTTTTTGTTGGTGTCAATAATATAACCTACAAGGGGGGTTAATTAAGTTGTGTGTGGATTGCAAAATACTTTCCTGGAATATCACTCAATAGCACCAAGTGAAGAATGGGGAGTCAAAATGATGAAATCGAATAAGCAAGCGATCCAATTTCACAAATGAGATTTGTGGCCGTAAGCTGACCGTCCTATCGTCTGCTTATGGGGTACGGTCAGATTAGCCAGATTTGGAAGAGATTATGTAAACATACTTATTTGTTCTTGAACATATCTAAACTTTCATTTCTCTAAAGTTTTCTTTTAAAATACTTTCAAGGGAGAAAGATATTATCTCTGATTCAAATAGACGTGAATCTCAGGAATGAAAGACAAGGCTCAAGGTTGAATAAACAAAAGCTATCGACATTATTTGGTTTCCATCTCAATCCTTACCAATAATAGCTATTGTTATTTATCCAGATTTTGTTCTCTCACTATATGTTGACAAGGTTGAAGCTATTATATCTAATGATTGATCTCTCAGTAATTGGAGCATGGTCAAGAATTTGCATTTCTCTTGAACTTGATTTTGGCATCCATAAGCCACATCTTCATGGCAACATAGTGTTGGGAAAAAACTCTTATGGTGTTTTGAAAATGACAAAATAATCAAAGGTTACGAATGTGTTTGTTGGTTGAGTAGAATCAGGTGAAAGAAGCACAAGCCGTTATGTAAATAGTGTGTCAACAGTATATCAGAAGGTTATGAGTTATCCATTAATAGTGAACAAGACATTGAGCTGGAGGTGTCTACAAGTTGGAGATACCTAAGTAGAAGGTGAACAAGCCTAGAACGGGAAGTTTAGTAAAGTTTGAAAGGACCTTGGAAAAGGGAAAAACGAGGTAGAGCTGCAATTGCCAATATGCTTGGAAGAATTATAAGAAAGAGCTCAAGGCTATTTTCGTTTATGAAGACTATTCTGACACAACGAAGTATTTAGATGCATAATGTTGTTCTGCTTTTGATGTTTGTTTCTGACACTATCCTTTCTCAAGTACTCTTACAAAGCCTCTCAATGATTGTCGTATAAAGCTCACAAGGACAAGTATAAATCGAAATTATTTTAGCACCTTGGAATTTATGATTCTAATCCTACTTTATAGTAGCACCATTAATCTCTTTTTATACTCCTTCACCCCCAAAACTAGCCATTGGACAGGACTGTTCAGAAGTTGTGAGATATATTGATTCGAGATTCTGATGACCCACAGCCGACATATTTTTATTGTTGCTAAGGTATTTATGTAAGTTTATAATCTTTGATTGATAAGATTATTCTACAACATGATTGATAAAATATCCTTGATTGGAAATTACTTTCCACGGGACAAGAAAACTTTCATATATGAAGAACTTCACTTATGGAAACTGAAGATTGAGTTGTACGGGCGATTGAATCTGAAGGGTTCAGATTATGCATCAATGGTCATCAAATCTCCCTAGATATAATCTCATTCGATCAAGATTGATGGCATCCAATCAACGATTGAAGAGCGATCCTTTGAAGACCTGTCCAATGGCTAGTTTGGGGGTGAAGGAGTATAAAAGGAGATCAATGATGCTACTATAGAGTAGGATTAGAATCATAAATTCTAAGGTGCTAAAGTAATTCTAATTTATACTTGTCCTTGTGAGCTTTATACAACAGTCATTAAGAAACTTTGTAAGAGTACTTGAGAAAGGATAGCGTGACTTATCAGAGAGAGTATCATCACTTATTGTAAACCTTCGTTGATTTATCTAGGGTAATCCAGCCAATCAACTGTCAGGATGGGATAGTGGGCATAAGCTTGATTTAAGCCGAACTACTATAATCGTCATATGCAATATTCTCTGGCTCTAAACTTTTATCATTGTGTTTGATAAAATAAATCATATTGGGGCTCATATTTTGAATCTGCATACCTAGAAATTGCATACGCATGTTTAGAAGCAAAATTGCATTTGTTCATATTCAGATTCTATCTACCTTTTGACTCGATTCTTTTAATTTCGCATTTTCTAGTCAAAATTATTTAGAATCACCTATTCACCCCTCTAGGTGATATTGTTAGATACAACAATTGGTATCAGAGCAAGTTGCTCATAGTTGTAAAGTGTTTTACTTCCAAATTAATGATCTATCGTGTCTAACAATATTTCTTCAAGATCAGGTGATGCACTGTTCAACTACAAGCCTCCTTATTTCGATGGAAAGAATTACAGTGTTTGGTGCAACAAGATGAAGTGGTTCTTCAAGGCATTAAACAATATGATGTGGGATTTCGTGACTAAAGGAGTAAATCCTACAACTAGTGCAACTTCTGGAAATGGAATGCTCCTGCTCCTATCCTATCGAATGCTGCAAGAAGAAAAGGACTCGATTCCAAAGCTATTTACGCACTCTTTTGCACGCTATCCACCCCTTTATATAATCGTGTTGCAAGAGAAGAATCGACAAAGATTATATGGGATAAACTTCATGTCACGTTTCAAGGAACTGACAGAGTGACGGAAACCAATCCTATCATTCTGTTGAGCAATTATGAAGCTTTTAAGATGAAGCCCAATGAGTCAATTATCGATATGATTGATAGATTTCAACTACTAACAAGAGGTCTTGTAAGGCAAGGTATTCCTGCTTGTGAACCTATGCAGGTTCGTAAGATTCTTCTAAGATTTTTGGATGATTGGAACTACATCAAATCATCTATCCAAGAATGTCAAACAATCAAACCATTATCCATTGATGAACTTGCTGGCACTCTGTCGAGACTCGATCTCGATCTCGAGATTTGGGGGTTAACGGGCTGTCTTGTCTGGTTAGATGCGGGCCTCTCCCAAGGCCCGTTACCCAAGTTACAACGGAGGCATACGTGGTCGACCTTTAGTGCGGTCTGATGTCATGTGATACGTGTACATGCCAAGAGTCGAAATCAATTGTTTCGTGGAGGGTACGATTGAAAATCCTATCGAATAGTTCAAAACATTCTATTCGATTATGCGGAAACTATAAAAATGGGATGGGGACTTTGTTACGCCAATGTCAAAGTTGATGTCCTTTCGGCACCTAAGTTAAATGATTTATCTAACCCTAAGATTTTATGCCGATGAGTGAGGTGCGAACCCTAAATCTAAGAGTTCTTGCAGATAGAAATGACTATCCTAGCAAACACAGTCAATAAAATGAGTGCGCAAATCACGGATCCAAAACATGTGGATAAATCACATGAATACAACGAGGCATCCCTAGTAAGGCCCTATTAGCCTAGAGAAACGTCATTGAAGGTTCATGAGTATTTTTGACGTGATTTACCCTTGAGAGGCAAAATCGTAATTTTGAAGAGTTTTGGGACAATTTTTTCTAAAAGAGTAAATTTATCATTTCAGATGAAATGTGGAGTCAAAAGGTGGTGGAGATAGGATTGATCACCAAACTATTCCATTTCCTATTTATTGGGAATTTTCAATTTTTTTTTGGAATTTTAGAAGCAATTTACCCTTTTGGGGGTAAAATCATCTATCTAGAAAGTGATGAGAAGTGAAATTTTTTTTTAAAAAAAGATTGATTGACCACCAGACTCAAATCCTAATTTTGAGTAATTTTCACGACTCGATGGGAATAAGAAAGACTATTTACCATTTGAGGGGTAAAATCCTCATCTTAAAAAAAAAAAGATGAGATTCAAAAACCCAGGCAAAAGAATTAATCACCTAACCAACCCTATTTCTTGTCTTGGCATTCTCGACCTATCTCATATACAAAATAGAGACAATTTACCCCTAAAGGGTAACAATGTCAATTTCCACAAGAAAGGAAAAGAAATTCAAAAAATAGGATTGATCAGTTGTTTGTGGTCATTCCTCAATTTTTGAGAATTTTAAAATGTCAAGAAATTTTTGACAATTTTCCTACATTTTTTTTAGGATTTTCTAACATTTTTTTTAGAATTTTCTAGAATTTATTTGATTATTTTTAAAATCATATTTTGAAATTTTTATAAAAAAATGATTCAAACCGGGTCGACCCAACCCACTCAAATCGGATAACCCGGCCTAAACCCGAACCCACGCAGAAACCGACCTAAAACGACAACGTTTTAGAGTTTTCTATTTTTTTTTAAAAAAAATTCAAACTTAATCTGACCGTTCCTATTGAACCACGTGGCTACTCCACGGCCTTAGGATCAGCTAACTAAAACCTATGGCTCAAATCAAAAGCCGACTACTCATGACCTTCAAATCTGATTACTTAAACCTACTGCCACGATTAAAAGCCAAGACTCAATCTGGTCTGTCCATCCTCACTAACTTAAACAACGCCGCTAGACCTTTAACATAAAAGGCATCGTTTCACTTTGTTTTGATTTTTCGATTTTAAAAATCACTTTTGAATATTCCTAATTTCTAATCTAACGGCCACTAAAAATAGGACTCGATTAATCAAGGCCGTCCGATCTAAACTGACTTGTCCTAACAAACTAACGGTCAAGTTGACTCGATATCCACATGGACCCATTACACTCTGCCACCTAACCCCCTGACTCGTTGATTCGCTACATCAGCTTCGTCTTCAACCTCCCGACTGTAACTAAACGAACGGCTGAGACTTCTCCGGCCCCGATGAACGACCAAACCTATACCAATTAAACGAAACAGGTAACATTCAACTCATACTAATCTCTAGTTTAACATATCTGAGAATCATAGTATTTCATCCAGTGAATCACGTTCAGCGTGCAAAATGCCGAGCACGGCCATGGAAGTTCAATCAAGCAACAGAGAGCATATCTAATCAATTCCTTCACACAATCACATCTATATGAGTTCAAAACATTTACCCATAAGTCCGATTGATCTGGTTTAGGCTAGTTTGAGCTAGGGAATCTTCAACAGGGCTGCTAATGGCGACGCGGTTCAACAACAAAGTTCGACTCTATGACATTCTGATTTCTAGTCAATTTCAGACTCATTAATGAGAAATGAATCTAGAGATGTATTTCAGTTGTATTCCGCTCAAATCTGATCAATTTGAGCAGGCTGACCAAAAAAGAAAGGCTCACGCGAGACGAGGTACGAGGATCTAGGAGACTCGGATAAGAAATGGAGCTTTGACCATAAAGATTGTCGAGGGGATATTTAGAACCACCAATGGGCCGATCTAAGAACGATTAAGGATTACCTTGCGAGTGTCATGCGATTGAAGCGCGGGTGATGCTGCTTAACCAACGTATGATTTGCAAAATTATTCTAACCGGGACAGTGACAATCAAGACCATAAGAACTAGTGATAAACCCTCACAATTACATGAAAACCAAAGTCACCATGAATTGACGAGCCCTAAACGTGATATGAATCACGGGATCGATACGCGTAATATTTGCAAAAGCCGCCCATCGGTTCGAAATAGGCTGGAATCACGTCTGATAGAGAAAACCATCAGAAATGAGTCTTGAAGATATTGAGATGGAAAATCAAGAATTTCAACGTTTTTTGGATTGGTCGTTGCCCTATCGAAGAATTCGAGAACCAGAAAAACGACGTTCTGAACGTCGGGGGTAAAATGACTGTTTTGCCCCTCAAGCCTAGAACCTTACCTATACAATTCAAGAAGGGAATTTTGGTCTTTTAATCCTCCCCTAGCTGCCGAAAAAGAAGAATGAAGGTGGACATGTGTCAAGAGATGGGCAAGGTGTGGTCATATCAACTTTTGGCCACCTACCATTCAAGCTTTGACCATAGACTTGAATATACATCTCACTCTCTCTCTCTCCACTCCATTTGGCCGGCCACACTTGAGGAAAACCACCAAAAACTCTCCTCTTCTTCCTCCTTCAATCTGCCGATCGTCGACCGCCACCAAGCCTCTTGTTCGGCCATTCCGATAGACATCTCCGACCATCATCTGACCGCCAGCCGACCACACCAGCGTAAATCCACGTCTTGCCGACATCCTCGAACAAGAATCAAGCCATTTGGAACACCGAGGAGTCCCGACCAAGGATTCTCCCGAGAGCTGACAGAATCGGAGCCAATCTGAGGTAGGTCCGGTTCCTAGTCCTTTTGAAGGCCAAAATCTTCAAATTTTGAAGTTAAATTTTATGGAGATCTAGTAGAGACGTGTATGAATCTGTGATAGAAAATTGGGACTCAATTTGATGAAGTTTTGACCATGAACCGACCTTGTAAATTTTGCACAGAATCTGCCGGTAAACTGACCATGGACGATCCGACGAGTTTCAATGGGAATCCGGTGGCCATTTGACTTCAAACACACGGTGAGCCTCCCAAACCCTTCGGTAGACATGTTAAGAGTTAGAATAGTATTTAAATATTAGATTTGGAATAGATTTAGGACCGGTTGGACCCGGCATACACAGAACCGAATAGGACCAGTTTGGTGTCGGACCAAACCGAATTTGTTGAGGGCTGTGGATGGCGATTTTGGGTTGCAAATTGATGTTTAAGACATGATGAGATGATAAGGGTTAGGTTATGGATGATTGGGGTTAATGGATTGAAGAATTGAGTATGGAAAATTGACGGATTCGTTGAAATTCCTAGGTTGCGCGACGAATTCGACCTTAAACCCTAAGGAGCCGAGACTTTGAGGCTATTGCAAGAGGAGATTTGTGCCGTCGAGCGAAAGGTAAGGGATTCCAAAACTTAGGATAGGGAGATTGGACTCAATTGGGTGAGTCGTGGCCTGATTGATTTGATTTATGAGAAATTTTCAAAAGAGATAGCTTTTAATATGTTCTAAGGTGTTCTAGGATGAATGAGTGTGACGTTGTTTGTGCCTGAGTTGGTTGCCGTGTCTGTATATTATTTGAATTACCTTGCATGCCACGGGATTTACGAAATACATTTGAATTTGCACTTGCCATTGAGTGTGCAATTGAATTGAAAATCAAGGCATAAGTTATGATTGTGGCATGAGCATGATATGGCAAGGCCCTGAGGCGTATGAGACGCAGGGCAGGAGGTGGATACTCTGATGCGACAAGATCACTTGGCGGAGTTGATGTGGTGTGGCGCCCTGATGCGACGAGATCGCGGGATTGAGATAGCCACGGTCCTGATGCGAACTTTTCGCGGGACGGAGTTGTGAGATGATGAGAAATTGCCTGGAGATTCATCGGAACATGATGTGTTTACGCAGGTTACTGATGACGGTCTGATGCGTTTATGTCGACCGAGCCTAATGCGATTTGTTGCGGGCTAGAGATTGAGGCAGACGGAGATTGGTGGATGTGATGAAGTGGCAGGCTAGGGTGCCTGATCATCCGAGTGTGACATGAGGTCATCATTGCATGTCTTTCATCTGTATGTTGTTGTTTTGTTGAACTGTGCTTGATATGCCTGTGTGCTTCTGAGTGTGGTTTTAGTGAGGGTTATGACTACCTGAGTGGACTATCGACCTGACCTGGGGTTAGGATTCTTTTACTGAGATGAGTATCTCACCCCTTTTGGGGACCTTTATTTTTACAAATCCTAGGCCTTAGATGTGTGGCCTATACGCTTTTGATGAGTTCCCAGATAATCAGGGAAACATTTATGTGAGGAAGTGCACGGTCGTATGGGTCGACGAGGGTAGCCCTGATTGGAAGCCTCATAAGTTTGAGGCGTCGTTTAAGAAAGTTGAGGATGAGCAGATTGGGCCGCTGAAGCCCCATGAGGTACCCTAGGAGTGATACCCTACTGTTGCCAGATAGCTAGAGAGCAGGAGTTATTAGAAGGGTCCGTAGTAGGCTCTAGGAACGGGCCGGAGAAGACCCCGACGCTGAACTTCATCGTCGAGGAGGACGAGGTCATAGTCTTGGAGGTGATCGAGGAGGACCTGGCAAAGCCGTTGCGCAAGGAGACCATGGAGGATTCCATCGAGGTTCCATCCGAGACGTTTTCTAAGTACGAGCCGACCGAGGATGCAGAGGATTCTGAGGACTCAGCAGCTCATCTTAGGAGATATAGTCTGTTGGCTAGATCTTTTGGAGGCGACTCGATCCTGTCCTTTTGGATGTCGTGAATGACTCTTTTTGGCGTACTACCTCGTCGTCCAGTTTATTAGCAGTTGTAGTAGTCGGCATATGTATGAACAGTTTGTTACGATGTATAAAAGATGCTATGCTATTCGGGTCTCACTTAACCTATATATTGTACGGGGATTTATTAGAGTATCGCTTTCATATGGTTATGTTTATATATTATCTCTCGAAATGATTGTGGATCTTGGGATCGCGAGAGATGTGTTGTTTGCTTGGAGGGATGTTCGCAAGCCCGACGGGTTTGGGGTGTGACATCCCTGCTTGCTTGGTATCAGAGCAAGGTCAGCTCGATCCAAAGTTGGTTGAGGACTGGAGTAATAAGGAGGATTAAGTTGAGACAAGGACGGATAGCGAGACCTTAGGAGACTAATTAAGATAAGGCATGGGTATATAGCTTGTGACCTAGTACTTAAGGTTGACAATGGACTCTGGTAGGGTTGTGGAAATTCTTAAGGAATAAGTTCTCTGCGTGGGATTGAAGGTCATCTCTAGACCTTGGTTTGTTTGGGGAATGAAAGTGATTGATTTTAGTGAATCACTAAAGTGAATGGAACTGAGAAATGGCCATTAGCTATTGGTTGAAATGTTTTTGGAGTTGATGTATGGAGTACTGTAGTAGTATAACTGTTTATGTTAAGGGTTAGTTAGTAGCTCTGGGTTTGAATGATTGAGTAAGTTGCTAGCCCCTTGCTGAACTTGTGATGGATCAGGTTCAGTAGGAAGAAGCAAAGATGAGTAACCCACCTAGAAGAGCTGGAAAGCCAAGAGGCGGAACCTCTAGCTCGAGGCCGCTTATCGCTGAGGACCCAAGGATGGATGGCGTAATGAGAGCACTGGAAAGGATGGGTGACATGATTGATAGGTAGGCTCAAGATCGGGATGCTGCCATCGCCCAGGCAGTGGGAGCTGCCATAGCAGCTGTCAATGCCAATAATGGCAACAATGGCGGTAATGGAACTCAGGACGAGCAGGTCCAGGGCAATGAGACTGTGAACGCCCAAGAGGAGATGGTCGTGGCCAGACAAATGGGTTAATTGGTGGAGCAGTTTATGAAGTTGAAGCCGACATAGTTTGACGGGATTGGAGATCCCGAGCTAGCGCCCCGATGGATAGAGAAGTTAGAGAAGGCTTTTGATGTGCTGAGGTGCACGGACGAAGAAAAAGTGTTACTAGCTGTGTACCAACTAGAGGGTACAGCAAATGACTGGTGGGCTACCACCAAGGGTGGCGTTTTCCCTGAAGGAATAGCTATGAACTAGGAAGTTTTCAAGACGGCGTTTAATGATAAGTATTTCTCAGAAACGGCCAGGGAAAGGAAACAGGTGGAGTTCCTGCAATTGCGTCAGAACCAGCTGACGATAGACCAGTACGAGGCAGAGTTCGCGAGGCTTTCGAGGTATGCACCTCGATCTGTGGAGGACCCGCTGGAGAACACAAGGAGATTCAGGGATGGTTTGAGGCCCAAGCTCCGTAGCCAGATAATTGTGCTAAATTTGAGGACCTACAAAGAGATCTACGAGCGGGGCCAGATGATAGAGAGAGATTTGAGAGAAAGAAACGCCGCCACTAGATCGTGGTTCCCATCATTCAGAGACAATCCACAGATGCACAAGAGGCCGATGGCGAGTAATAGGCGCTTTGTGCCTCCAGTGCAGAAGAATATCGTGAAGCCACTCAATCTTGCGAATTGAAGCTGCAAACTTTGTGGCAGGAGGCATGGAAATGGGCCATGCCTAGTGAGGACATGAGCATGTTTCAAATGTGGTTAACTGGGCCACCAGATGAAGGTGTGTCCAAACCAAGCTCCGGCAAGTCGACCGCAAGGACAGAGGCCACAAGCGGGACCGTCGACTGCCATACCCCAGATGGAACAGAACAGACCACTGGCCTAGGGCAGAGTGTATGCAGTAGCCCGTAGAGAGGCGGAGGAAGCACCAGGAGTGGTCACAAGTATGGTCTACTTGTGCAACCAAGTTGCATACGCATTGTTTGACCCTAGCGCCACGCATTCGTTTGTGTCTGCACAGTTTGCTGATTTGGTGGGCATGAACTTGAAACCGTTGAATGTAATCTTGCATGTTGCCACTCCCTTAAAGGATAACATAATAGTTTCATTGGGCTGTGCTGGTTGTGAGATAATGATTGGGGGAAATAAAGACAATATTGACTTGACTGTATTACCCATGTATGACTTTGACGTAATAATAGGAATGGATTGGTTGGGCAAGCAGGGGGCAGTAGTAGACTGTGGTAGTAGAACAATTCGATTTTATTCGAGAGGCCACCCTAGCTTTGAATTGGTGGGAAGTCAAGGAGGAATCTCGATTCCCTTAATCTCATCTCTGGAAGTGACTAAGTTGATGATCGAAAGATGTCAAGCATACTTAGTGGCGGTAATTGACACGACTACCGAAGAGCTAAAGTGAGAGAATATCCTAGTAGTGCGTGAATTCCCTGATGTGTTTCCCCAAGAGCTGCCAGGACTACCACCGGAGCTAGAAATAGAGTTTGTAATCGAGTTAGCCCCTGGAACAGAACCGATATCGAAAGCACTTTATAGGATGTCCCTGTCAGAATTAAAGGAGTTAAAGGTGCAGATGCAAGAGCTCCTAAACAAAGGATTCATTCGACCAAGTTTTTCGCCTTGGGGAGCACCGGTGTTATTCGTAAGGAAGAAGGATGGGTCTCTGCGATTATGCATTGACTACCGGCAGCTGAACCAGGTGATGGTGAAGAACAAATATCAGCTGCCGAGGATTGATGATCTTTTTAATCAGTTGCAAGGAGCAGTAGTGTTTTCGAAGATTGACTTAAGAACTGGGTATCACCAACTGAGGATCAAGAAGGAAGACATACCCAAGACTGCTTTCAGGACGAGGTATGGTCATTATGAATTTACGATGATGCCGTTTGGATTGACCAACACTCCATCTGCATTCATGGACTTGATGCATCGAGTGTTTAAGGAATTTTTGGACAGATTCATCATAAGTCTTCATTGACGACATCTTGATTTACTCGAGGAGCGATGCAGAACATGAAGAGCATTTGAGAATTGTACTACAGACATTGAGGGAGCATTCGCTATACGCGAAGTTGAGTAAATGCGAGTTTTGGCTAAACAGGGTAGTATTTCTGGGTCATGTGGTATCTGGAAAAGGGATTGTAGTGGATCCTGCAAAGATTGAAGTAGTAACCAATTGGCCGAGGCCTATTACGGTCACGGAGGTCAGAAGTTTCTTGGGACTGGCAGGATACTATAGGCGATTTGTGGAGAAATTCTCATCCATAGCCATCCCACTGACGCGGTTGATGAAGAAGGAAACGAGGTTTGAATGGATTGATAAATGTGAGAAGAGTTTCCAAGAACTTAAGCATAGATTGATGACCACACTAGTGCTGACCATCCCATCAAGGTCGGGAGGTTACGAGATATACAGTGATGCTTCACTGAAGGGATTAGGCTGTGTGTTGATGCATTATGGAAGAGTAGTAGCCTATGCATCCAGACAGTTGAGGCCACACGAGATGAATTATCCAACTTCTGACCTGGAGTTAGCGGTGATTGTATTTGCCTTGAAGATTTAGAGACACTACCTATGACATTCTGATTTCCAGTCAATTTTAGGCTCATTAATGAGGAGTGTATATCTAGAGATGTATTTCAGTCGTATTTCGCTCGAATCTAATCAATTCGAGTAGACTTACCAAAAGGAAAAGGCTAACGCCAGACGAGGTACGTGGATCCAGGGAACTCGGATAGGAAACGGTGCTTTGACTATAAGGATTGTCGAGGGAACTAGCGATAGACCCTTACAATTACATGACAACCAAAGCCGTCAAGAATTGACGAGCCCTAAACGTGATGAGAAGCACGGGGTCGATACGCGTAATGTCTGCAAAAACCGTCCGTCAGTTCGGGATAGGTTGGAATCACGTCTGATAAAGAAAACTATCAGAAATTAGTCCTGAAAAGCTTGAAATGGAAAATCAAGAATTCCAACATCACATTTGGATTGACCGTCGCCCTATCAAAGGTTATTGGATTAAGAAAAATGACGTTCCGGACGTCGAGGATAAAATTACCTTTTTGCCCCTCAAGCTTGGAACTTCGCCTTTACAAAGGAGGAAGGGCAAATTGATCTTTTAATCCTCCCTTGGCTGCCGAAAATGAAGATTAAAGGAGAGCCATTGGATCTCCATTGGAAAGACAAATGTCAAGTGTCAAGAGATGGACAATTGTGGTCATATCACACTTTATGCACACCTAACATTCAATCCATTGACCAAGCATTTGAATATAAGTCTTCTCTCTCACTCCTCACTCCATTTGGTCAGCCATTCCATCAAGAGATCACCGAAATCCACCTCCTTCCTCCTCCTTCATTTTGTAACTGGTTTAGGGGCTGTTTTTCGCCGCCCACGAGGGCCACTTTCGGCCACCACCTGCCAGTGTGCTGACCACACACACCTAGTTCCATGTCTTGCCGACCTCCTCGAAGTGGAATCAAGTCGTTTGGAGTACCGAGGAGCTCCGGCCAAGAGTTTTCCCGGGAGTCGACGGAAACTGACTCAACCTGAGGTAGGTCCGATTTTTGACTCTTTTAATGGTCGAAATCTTGGAATATTGGGCTCAAATTTTGTGGAGACTCAGTAGACATATGTGGGGTTCTGTGGTAAAAATTGAGGATTTATTTGATAAGTTTTTGACCAAGAACTGACCTTGTACATTTTTCCCAGAAATTGCCAGATTTTGACTTGGGAAGAACCGGCGACGTTCGGTGAATTTCCGGCGACCAATTGACTTCAAATCTTCGGTGAGCCTCAAGAACCCTTAGATAGACATGTTAAGAGGTAGGATAAGGGTTAAATGATGGAATTGAAGTTGATTTAGGATGGATAGTGCGGTATGCACAGAACCGAATTGAACCGGGTAGGTTCTGTGCAAGACCGGTTCTGGTGGATTGAAGAGCGGATAATTTTAAACCCCAAATTACTGTTTAAGACATGATTAGATGATGAGGGTTAAGATATGGATGATAGGGGTTCGTGGATTGAGGAATTGAGTATGAAAATTGACGGAATTGGTTAAATTTTGTTAGGTTGCGCGACAAGTCCGGTTGTGGACATTGAGGGCCAAAACTTTGGGCTCAAAAGAAGTAAATTGTGTTGGCAAATCAAAGGTAAGGGAATTCCTAACCTTATGCTAGTAAGATTGAACTCGATTGGGCGAGTTGAGAGACGAATGTAAATGATTTGTGAGAGTTGTCAAGAGAATTGTGCTTGGAGTGCCCTAGAATGATATAGGGGTACATATGTGCCATTGTTTGTGTTTGAATTATCCGCCATGTGTATGTATCATTTGATTGCTTGCATGCCATGAGTCTTTGAATTGTGCTTGATTTGCACATGTCGTCATGAATGGGAAATGGATTGGGAAATCATGGCATGAGCATAACATGGCGAGGCCGCGAGAGATGATACCCTGATGTGACGAGATCGCGAGGTGGAATTGATATTGTGTGATGCCCTGATGCGATGAAATCGCGGAGTTGAGATGGCCACGATCTTGATGCGAATTATTCGCGGAACGGAGGTATGAGAATACCCTGATGCGACAAGATCGCGGGGTGGAGTTGATGTTGCGTGGCGCCCTTATGCGACGAGATCGCGGGGTTGAGATAGCCACGGTCTTGATGCGAATTATTCGTGGGACGGAGGGCCCTAAGGCATATGAGACACGGGGCAGGAGATGATACCCTAATGCGACGAGATCACGGGGTGGAGTTGATATTGTGTGGCGCCCTGATGCGATGAAATCGCGGGGTTGAGATAGCTACGGTCCTGATGCGAATTATTTGCGGGATGGAGAGGCCCTGAGGTATATGAGACGCGGGACAGGAGATGTATACCCCGATGCGACAAGATCGCAGGGTGGAGTTGATGTTGCGTGGCGCCCTGATGCGACGAGATCACGGGGTTGAGATAGCCACGGTCCTGATGCGAACTATTCGCGGGACGGAGGTATGATAATACCCTGATGCGACAAGATCGCGGGTTGGAGTTGATGTTGTTTGGCACCCTGATGCGACGAGATCGCGGGGTTGAGATAGCCACAGTCCTAATGCGAATTATTCGCAGGACAGAATTTATGAGATGATGATTTTGCTTAGAGATTTATCGGAACCTGATGCGTTTATGCAGATTGCTGATAATGGTCCAATGCGTTTATGCGGACCGAGCCTGATACGATTTATCGCGGGCTAAATATTGAGGCAGGCAAGAGGAGATGGTTGTGGTGAGATAGCATGTTGTTGTTTTATTGATTTGTACTGGATATGTCTATGAGTTTATGAGTTTGAATTATTGGATATATGACTGCCTGAGTGGACAGTCGGCCTAATCTAGGGTTAGTACCACCTTACTGAGATTTATATTTCACCCTAGTGGGAGCTTATATTTTTCAGGTTCCAAGTGAAGGAAGCACGAGCTTGCCAAGGATTGGCTTTTAAAGAGATAGTCGACCAATTGCATTTAGAATGGAATTTCCTTTTGTGATATTGGGATTATACTTCTGATTGAAAGATTAGGAAATGAACTAATGGAAGGAGTCGGTTAATGAGCTTTTGATGTATCTGTCCTAAGTCATTGGATGTTGTTGTATTTATATGATTAGAGTTGGCATCGCTTCCGCATGTGTGTTCCTTCCAGTGCTTTGAATATTGGCCGTTGGATCCTGGAGTTTTCATAAAGGAATGGCTTGGTGGGATGTTCGCATGCTTGCCGGGTTAGGACATGACATCCCTGTTTATTTGGTATCAGAGCAAGGTCAGCTCGATCCAATGTAATTGAGATTTGGAGTGATAAGGAGCGATGACTTGAGGACAATTAGATATTGAGGCCTCTAGGACTAGGCATGGATTGTTGAGTCTCGAGAATGGTAGACTTGAACTTGTGTACACTTTAATGGTCCTAGAGTTGACTTTAATGGATGACTTTGAGTTATGTGGTGATCAAGATTTAAATGGAAGCAAGCTGGGATTAAAGAGTCATAATCATGGATTTTGAGGATAGTAGAGAATTGCTTATGAATAAATGGTCAATTGAGGTGTATGATTGTGATCTTGATTTGCCAATGACTATATATGGGTAGTCGTGGATCGGTTGACTAAGTCCATCCACTTCATTCCTGTGCGAAAGGACTTCGCTATGTATAAGTATGGAGAGCTGTACATGAGGCAGATAGTGAGGTTGCACGGAGTGCTAGTGACGATCACCTTGGATAGGGATCCTAAGTTCACGGCAAATTTCTGGAAAAGTCTGCAAGAATCCATAGGCACTCGATTGCAGTTTAGTACAACCTACCATTCACAGACTGACGGACAGTCAAAGAGGACGATACAGACGCTGGAGGATATGCTGCGAGCATGCGTCATTGATTTTAAAGGTGGATAGGAAGAACAGCTATATTTGGTAGAATTCGCTTACAATAATAGCTACCAATAGAGTATCCATATGGCACCATTCGAGGCACTTTATGAATGAGCCTACAGAACCCCGATTTGTTAGGATGAAGTTGGAGAAAGAAGTATCACAGGCCCAGAATTGGTAGAGCAATCGATGGAAGCAGTAAAGATAATTCGGGATAGACTGAGGACTGCACAGAGTCGTTAGAAGAGCTACGTAGATAAACGACGCAAGCCCTTGGAATTTCAAGTGGGCGATCATGTCTTCCTCAAGATGTCACCAATGAGAGGATTATCACGATTTGTAAAGAAGGGGAAGCTGAGCCCAAGGTATGTAGGCCCATTCGAGATATTGAAGTGGATTGAAACTTTAGCCTACAGGCTTACTCTGCCGCCCAATCTATCCCATGTGCATAATGTGTTCCATGTGTCGATGCCACGAAAGTATGAATCAAATCCGACGCATGTGCTGGATTACGAAGCAATAGAAGTGGACGATAAAGTGTCTTACATGGAGAAACCAATAAGGATCGAAGATCGTAAGGAGCAAATCCTCAGGAATAAGAAGATTCCACTAGTCAAGTTAGTATGGGAGCACCATGGAACTGAAGGTGCCACATGGGAGAATGAAGAGACGATGAGGCGACAGCACCCCCATTTATTTGAGTAATTAAGTGCAATGTAAATTTCGAGGACGAAATTTTTGTAAATGGGGAAGAGTTGTGACATTCTGATTTCCAGTTAATTTTAGACTCATTAATGAGAAATGAATCTAGAGATGTATTTCAGTTGTATTCCGCTCAAATCTGATCAATTTGAGTAGGCTGACCAAAAGGAAAAAGCTAACGCGAGACGAGGTACGTGGACCTAGGCGACTCGGATAAGAAATGACGCTTCGACCATAAAGATTGTCGAGGGGATATCTAGAACTGCCAAGGGGCCAATCTAAGAATGATTAAGGCTTATCTTGCGAGTGTCATGCAATTGGAGCGCGGATGATGCCGCTTAACCAACGTATGATTTGCAAAATTATCCTAACTCGGACAGTGACGATCGAGACCATAGGGACTAGTGATAAACTCTCATAATTACATGACAACCAAAGCCATCATGAATTGACGAGCCCTAAACGTGATATGAATCACGGGGTGGATACGCGTAATGTCTGCAAAAGCCGTCCGTTGGTTCGAGATAGGCTGGAACCGCGTCTGATAGAGAAAACCATTAGAAATGAGTCTTGAAGAATTTGAGATGAAAAATCAAGAATTCCAACATTATTTGGATTGGCCGTTGCCCTATCGAAGAATTTTGGAACGAGAAAAACGACGTTTTGAACGTTGGGGGTAAAATGACCGTTTTGCCCCTCAAGCCTAGAACCTTACCTATACAATTCAAGAAGGGTATTTTGGTCTTTTAATCCTCCCCTAGCTACCGAAAAAGAAGAATGAAGGAGGACCGTTGGATCTCATTGGGAAGACAAGGTGGACATGTGTCAATAAATGGGCAAGGTGTGGTCATATTAACTTTTGGCCACCTACCATTCAAGCTTTGGCCATGGACTTGAATATACATCTCACCCTCTCTTCTCCACTCCATTTGGCCGGCCACACTTGAGGAAAACCACCGAAAACTCTCCTCTTCTTCCTCCTTCAATCTGCCGATCGCCGGCCGCCACCGAGCCTCCTATTCGGCCGTTCCGACGGCCATCTCCGGGCATCATCTGACCGCCAGCCGACCACACCAGCATAGATCCATGTCTTGCCGACATCTTCGAACAATAATCAAGCCATTTGGAGCACCGAGGAGTCCCGGCCAAGGATTCTCCCGAGAGGCAACAGAATCGAAGCCAATCTGAGGTAGGTCGGTTCCAAGTCCTTTTGAAGGCCGAAATCTTAGAATTTTGGAGTCAAATTTTCTAGAGATCTAGTAGAGATGTGTATGAATCTTGGATAAAAAATTGGGACTCAATTTGATGAAGTTTTGACCATGAACCGGCCTTGTAAATTTTGCACAAAATTTGCCGGTAAACTGACCTTGGACGATCCAGCAAGTTTCAACGGGAATCCGACGGCCATTTGACTTCAAACGCATGGTGAGCCTCCCAAACCCTTAGGTAGACATGTTAAGAGGTAGGATAGTGTTTAAATATTGGATTTGGAGTATATTTAGGACCGGTTGGACCCAGCTTGCATAGAACCGGATAGGACCGGTTCGGTGCCGGACCAAACCGAATCTGTTGAGGGCTGAGGATGGCGATTTTGGGTTGCAAATTGATGTTTAAGACATGATGAGATGATAAGGGTTAGGTTATGGATGATTGGGGTTAATGGATTGATGAATTGGGTATGGAAAATTGACGGATTCGTTGAAATTCCTAGGTTACACGACGAGTTCGACCTTGAACCCTGAGGGGCCGAGACTTTGAGGCTATTGCAAGAGGAGATTTGTGTTGTCGAGTGAAAGGTAAAGGATTCCTAAACTTAGGATAAGGAGATTGGACTCAATTGGGTGAGTCGTGGCTTGATTGGTTTGATTTAGGAGAAATTTTCAAAAGAGATAGCTTTTAATATGTTCTAAGGTGTTCTAGGATGAATGAGTGTGACGTTGTTTATGCCTGAGTTGGTTGCCATGTCTGTATATTATTTGAATTACCTTGCATGCCACGGGATTTACGAAATGCATTTGAATTTGCACTTGTCATTGAGTGTGCAATTGAATTGAAAATCAAGGCATAAGTTATGATTGTGGCATGAGCATGACATGGCGAGACCCTGAGGTGTATGAGACGCGGGGCAGGAGGTTGATACTTTGATGCAACAAGATTGCGGGGTGGAGTTGATGTGGTGTGGCGCCCTGATGCGATGAGATCGCGGGGTTGAGATAGCTACGGTCCTGATGCGAACTTTTCGCGGGACGAAGTTATGAGATGATGAGAAATTGCTTGGAGATTCATCGGAACCTAATGCGTTTACGCAGGTTACCGATGACGGTCTGATGCGTTTACGCGGACCGAGTCTGATGCGATTAGTCGCAGGCTAGAGATTGAGGAAGACGGAAATTAGTGGATGTGGTGAAGTGGCAGGCTGAGAGTGCAGATCATCTGAGTGTGACATAAGGTCATTATTGCATGTCTTTCATCTTTATGTTGTTGTTTTGTTAAACTGTGGTTGATATGCTTATGTGTTTCTGAGTGTGGTTTTAGTGAGGGGTATGACTACCTGAGTGGACTATCGACCTGACCTAGGGTTAGGATTCTTTTACTAAGATGAGTATCTCACCACTTTTGGGACCCTTATTTTTATAGATCCTAGGCCTTAGATATGTGGCCTATACACTTTGGGGACCCCAAGGAGATGACGGCGTATTTTGATGAGTTCCCGGATAGTCAGGGGAACATTTATGTGAGGAAGTGCACAGTCATATGGGTCGACAAGGGTTGCCCTGATTGAAAGTCTCGTAGGTTTGAGGCATGGTTTAAGAAAGTTGGGGATGAGCAGGTTGGGCCACTGAAGCCCCATGAGATACCCCAGGGAGTGATACCCGATTGGTGCCAGACAGTTGAGAGTAGGAGTTACCAGAGGGGTCCGTAGTAGGCTCTAGGAACGGGCCGGAGAAGACCCCGAAGCTGGACTTCACCGTCGAGGAGGACGAGGTCATAGTCTTGGAGGCGACCGAAGAGGACCTGGCGGAGCTGTCGCGCGAGGAGACCATGGAGGATTCCATCGAGGTTCCGTCCGAGACATTCTCTGAGTATGAGCCGACCGAGGACGCAGAGGATTCCATGAGCTCCAACAGCTCATCCTAGGAGATATAGTCTATTGGCTCGATCTTTTAGAGGCGACCCGATCCTGTCCTTTTGGATGTCGTGAGGGACTCTTTTTGGCGTACTGCCTCGCCGTCCAGTTTATTAATAGTTGTAGTAGTCGACATATGTATGAACAGTTTGTTACGATGTATAACAGATGCTATGCTATCCAGGTCCCACTTAACTTATATATTATATTGGGATTTATTAGAGTATCGCTTTCGTATGCTTATGTTTATATATTATCTCTCGAAATGATTGTGGATCTTGGGACCCCGAGAGATGTGTTGTTTGCTTGCAGGGATGTTCGCGAGCCCGACGGGTTCGGGGTGTGACAGACTCGATTTCAATGCAATCAAAATATAAAGCATTGCTCAGTGATATCACAGCTATGAAATGCACACATTAATTACAAGAATTGAAGCCGGAATGATGTTTCGCCATTGAAGGTCGGGAATCCAACTCATAGGTTGACTTACCGTTTTTCGAGATCAAAGGTGACGCGAGCTGGTGTGATTGACTCCACAGAGCTCCAGCAAGCTTCTCGAAGTGGGATTTTGCTTTGGTTTGGCTTGAATCGCCGCCATCAATCACTTACAGGCCGAACTTAAGCTCTTGACGTCAGGGGTCGGAGAGCAAGTTCTCTTTATTGTTTTCTCTGTCTTTCAATTATGTTCTCTTTTTCCAACCGAATGAACCAACCTCTTTTCAAGAAAGCCCCCAAAGGCTACATACAAATTTCAGTTGGCGTGTCTACCAGCTTGAAATGGCACGTGATCGTGCGTGCCTTTTGGTCCAAACGGCGACGGTGACAATGGGCAACTTTGTCAAACTCAAATGGTCTTCCGACGTGCACAAATGGATGATGAATTTAGTCGTTCTGTGAATATTGACTTTCACGGCTGGTGCAACGTTGACCAGTCGATTTCATCTTCCTCTGGCGACCATTGGTCGTGATTTTGGTATCAGTCGACGAGAATGACATGAAGAATTAAACCCCCACCAATGCGTCTTCAATTGTGGTCGATTGATCGATCAATTCTGCCATCAAAGTTCGGCCTGGCACTATTCATTTGAACGGGAGTCTGGGGAAAAAGACGATACTATAACAGACCGGTTCGATTGGTCTGACCAGGTGGTCTGACCGGTCAGAACAGGTTCTGACTTGATTTTCAAAATTAATCATAATTTGATAGGGAATTCTTGCAATTAAACCGCAAAATCGAACTTAGGACATGAGTATTATCTAAAACGTGATTTTGCTCAAAAGTTAATGTCAATTTCTAAAAAAATCCAAAATTTTCCTTAATCACAACTTGAAAAATTGAAACAATCAAATTAGACCAAATCACCTATGTCAATCGATTCAGAATGATGAAAAATATTGGCTAGTGGCTTCAATTTACAAATATAGTTCTTGAATTTAAAGTAATTTCAATTATGCCCAAATTCAAAGACTAATTTGCAATTAAGTATACAATTTTGCTCAATTCTTACAATTGGTAATTTGTGCAAATAATTGAGCTAAATTGCAATGAGGGACAATCATATTGAATGTCAAGATCCTAAAAATGACAAAATTGAAAATTAAAACACTAAATTGACATTTTTTTACCAAATTCAATCATACGTGTAACAAAGGAACACATAAAATTGAAATTGAATTTGAACTTTTTATAAGGTCAAGAATACAGGGAAATTAAAATAAAAATATTGACTATTTTTTCATATTTTTGCGACCTCGAATGCTATTTTTCTTGAATTTTCGAGTATTTTCCTATTTTCTAAAAATACTAAAAATGTGAAAAATATGAAAAATTATTTTTTGGTAAAACAATGGTTCCTTGGGCTTGGCCAAGGCCACCAAAATTGATTTTGTAATTTTTCAATATTTTATGAATTTTTCAAAAATAAACTAAAAGGACTAATCGAAAATCAAGTGTCAATAGCTGCCTCTTTGGGAGGAATCTCGTGAGAGGTTTAACTCAAAAATAGGTAACACCTGAGTCTAGATCAACTCGACTAGGAAGAAGAAAAATGAATCATGACATTCAATCTTTCTTGTCTTGTTGGTGAACGCTCTACTCATTCTGTCATTGCTGATGTGTGAGAGAGAGAGTAGAGTTATTTACCTATTACTCACCTACTTGATGCTCGTGTGGCATGCGCTGTGTATGGAAGATTCAAGTAAATACCTAAGGACTTGTCTCTTGAGCATTCTAGGACGGTTAAACTCTAGCCCATGTAGTAGGCCAAACCAAAATGAGATTCCTATCTGACATGAACCTACTAATGACGTTCCCGTTCTTTAGGAATTATCAAAAGTTTAGATCTGTATGGTGAATCAGATCATGAATATGACTCGTTTCTATCAGAAACCTATGGATGACGCACCCGTTCTTTAGGGATTGTCAAAAGTTTCGATCCGTATGGTGGATTAGACCAATGAATAGGATTCCTTTATATCAAGAACTTGTGGATGACGTACCCATTCTTTAGAGATTGTCAAAAGTTTCGATCCGTATGGTGGATTAGGCCATTAATAGGATTCCTTTTTATCAGGAATTATGGATGACGTACCCGTTCTTTAGGGATTATCAAAAGTTTCGATCCGTATGGTGGATCAAGCCATGAATAAGATTTCTTTTTATCAGGAACCTGTGGATGACGCACCCGTTCTTTAGGGATTGTCAAAGACTAGGTTTCCTATCCACCAAGAACCTAAAGGTAATGCGCCCATTCCTTAGGGATTGCCAAAAAATTCGACCCCACCTCTGTGGTAGATCAGGCCATGAATAGGATTCCTTTCTATCAAGAGCCTATGGATGACGCACCCGTTCTTTAGGGATTGTCAAAGACTAGGCTTCCTATCCACCAAGAACCTAAAGGTGATGCACCCGTTCTTTAGGGTTTGTCGAAGGCTAGGTTTCCTATCCATCAGGAACCCTAAGGTGATGAACCCGTTATTTGGGGTTTGTCGTAGACTAAGCTTCCTATCCACCAGGAACCTAAAGGTGACGCACCCGTTCTTTAAGATTTGTCGGAAGCTAGGTTTCCTATCCACTAGGTACCTAAAGGTGACACATCCGTTTTTTAGGGTTGGTCATAGACTAGGCTTCCTATCTACCAGGAACCTAAAGGTGACGTACTCGTTCTTTGGTGTTTGTCGGAGACTAGACTGATCATATACTTTGAGGAATCAACGAGGGTCTATACAAATGAGGTATACCTAACTCTTAGGTTTACCAAAGGAGTTATCCTAGGGTTCAGGGGTTACCTAAAACTTTATAGAAAGCTGGTTCTAAAGATTGTCTTCTTGACGTGCAAGGTGCCATTATGAGATTTGGGGATTCCAAGTATCCTGCAGAAAGCTCAAACCTACAAAAAATTTTTGTTAATGAGATTCTTCTAGAATTTAGGGGTTACTTGAAATCTCACATAAAGACGATTCTGAAGCTCTTCATTGTTGAGCAAGGTATCCTTATCTGACCTGGGGCTACCATGAGTCTTATAGAAGTTTAAACTTGAGAGTTCATTCCTCATCGAGAAGATATTAGTTATCTCGAGGCAATGACAGTTATAATGCTGGCAAAGCTTTACTTTGACCTATGGGATTATGCAACATGATTTGTCATGCAGGAGGTTATCCAAGACACCTTAAAGCATGCAACGATGATGGGAAATCTCTGTAAGAAAATCCTAGATCAAACAAATTGAAGTTTCTAACAAAGCTTATTTTTAAGCATCCTATTGGAATATCTTCGTCAAAGAGGGCTTCTTACTGATTTTTCGACTTTGTTCTTTTATGAAGAAAACACTTGAATTTCCTAACAACTTGTACTTGGATTTTCAGGGCTATTTACAGTGCAGACACTTCGATCAATCAGGAGGTCTTTACGAGACCGTAATGTTAGGCTTAGACGCAGTATCCAAGGGGGACTCACTCTCCGAGTCAAGTCTTTTGAATGAAAATTTTCTTCACCTGCTTCAGGTTTACAAGTCAAGAATCCTGCAAAATGAGAAAGAAATAATCTTGCTTGTACCTCTTCGAGCAAATATACACATTAACCTAGGCATCTTAGTTGGAAAAGACTGCGAAGGGTTGTAACGTTGATAGGATTGAGGACCGAAAAAAAGCTTATTTTTTGCCCGGAATTGCGAGTGGTTTGACATTAATGATCATTGCCGACCGGTCCTCTGTTTTGTCCCTGATGGATGATTCTTCGAAGAACATCTTTAGTCTTCTCGATACTATACGTCTTGAGAATGAGTTTAATCTTTGAAAGATATTGTTTATCTTTTGGAAGTTGGCTATGATTCCATTCGAGGGGTAGCCTTTTGCTGCACAATTCCTGAGAATTCTTCTTTATTTCAGAATTTGTTGGGGGATTGAGGTATCCAATAATCCCCTAGAGTCCCTAAAATCAGCCTTACAATTTTTCAGCATTTCAGGAAGGGTCAGCCCTGTTCTTGTTGAGTTTTTGTCTCTTTTTTTTAATGCATAGAGATTCGGCTCTTTCTCTTTTTCGATCCCACCTTTTCCTTTTCTTTTTCTAGAAACTAGGATTTTTAATGATCATGTAAGGTATGTGACTTGAGTCTCATCCCATCTGAACATTTTTCTTTGAAAGTCTTATGTAGCTCCTACTTCTTGAACTTCTCTGTCCACGAGTATCTTTGCCACCTTCGCCTTGGTGTTGTGCAATGATCACCAATGGGAGTACATGAAACGAATATGTAGGCTCAAATTGACTATGCAATGGGTATAAGTGTATAGGATAGAGAAATGAACGTCTGTTCGTCATCCTATGGCACCTAGATCAATGCACATCAATACATGAAGATTGATGTTAGTCCGAGCAAAAAGATTTCTAACCATTTACCTTTTTATGCTACTGGACTGCTTCTACATGACCTCAATGTGGGGTGGTTCTTGACAGTGTTAAGAAATGAAGACCACCACTCAAAAAGCTTGTCAATGATTACCTGTAGTGTTTGTGATCGAAGAATGAATGCATCCGTCATTCCAATCCATGTAATCGATGCGAATAGCCCTTACATCCCCTGGTTCAGGCTCTTCTATCCTTACGCTTCTCTTATCTCTTCGGTATGTATAGGACGTGTTTGGATTAGGCTTGCCTTCTATATGAAGAAATATTCCTGCTAGATAGCCTAAACGACTCTATTTTAGAAAAAATCATTTCGTTTTTCTTCAAACATTTCACCCCACAGGGAATTTAACGATACACCATGTATGTTTCAACCATGCTTGGATAACCTCTAATCTCAATATGTAAGCAACAAATATTAGAAATTCATCTTTTGAAAGCATGGTTCATTCCTATGTTTGACCATATGAATGCCCATAGTTGATTCCTTCTCTCTTAAAAGAGGGTGAAAAATTTTACAGTATTTCTCCGTTGCTGTCTTCTGTCTTCATCAAGCATTCCTGTGTGAGGAGAATAGAAATTTCAGTGAGTGAAAGATATTTTAACACTTAATGGAACGGATACATATCACCTGGTTCTACGTGTCAGGGACCATTCTGTTCTTGGTTCCATTTGAACAAGTTTGATTATGAGTTCATTTCTTAGAATCCTGCAAAACATAACACATGTCATGTATGTATGGATGCATGATATGCTTATGTAATGACCTCTATGGTGACTCGGATTGTTTCAGAGAAAGTCAAGTGATCATCTGATTTCATTTCAAGGATAATACTTTTTCACTGTATCTGAATTTACAAGATATCCCAATTCTTCTCCTTCAGAATTCACAAGAATTAATGCTCCTCCCATGATGACTTTCTTGACAACATAAAGACCTTCGTTATTCGGGGTAAACTTTCTTCCCAGGTGAGCAGCATTTAGCAGAGTTTTCTTTACCACTAGGTCATTCATCTCAAAACTTCTGGGTTTAATTTTTCGATTAAATGACTTAGCTACTGTCACGCCCTGCGTCCCAGGCATGAGCGCGCGACTCCTTGCAAGCACAAACTATCTCTCGAGGTCCCATGATGCACATATAGGTCGAGAGATATATCGTCAATAAAAAGCACGCGGAAGCGACGATATAAAAATCCTCCGTACAGATATAAAATAGGGCTTAGGTAACGAGAATACCATTAATACATAAGATCCAAATGTTCATACAAGGGCGTAGTAAACCAGATCTGCTAGTCAGTATGGGTGACAAGGTGAGTGCAAAAGAGGTCTATCATCATCTCAAAAAGGAACGGGCATCAGGGTCACCATCAAAATATCAGACAAGGAAAGCAGGACACCTAGGTCGTGCTACTAGAGTCATCAGTCTCCTCCGCCTCCTCAGTAGGCTCATACTCCAAAAAGGTCTCAGAGCAAATCTCTACCGTATCCTCGAGCGTCTTGTCCTCTGACGGCTCCACCAGGTCGTCCTCGGTAGCCTCGACCACTATAACCTCCTCAGTGTCCTCCAAGGTTGAAGTCCTCTCAAGACCAATCCTCGAGCCAGCGACAGACCGCTCGCCCTCCACTGAATCTCGAGTGGAATGGCACCAACTGGGTATCATCCCACGAGGTACCTCGATGGGCTTCAGTGGCCTTGTGGAAACATCTCCTACCTTCCTAAATCAGGTCTCATATCTAGGAGGCTTCCAGCTACTACCACCCTCATCTACCTAGACGACTGTACACTTTCTAACATAAACGGTCCCCTGTCCGTCGAGGAACTCATCAAAATACGCTGACATCTCTTTAGGATCTCCAAAACGGATTGACCACATCCTCAAGGTCTAGGATCTGAAAAGAAAGGGGGTCCCACAATGGGGTGACATATACATCTCAGTAAGGTAAGTCTTAACCCTAGGTTAGGCTGATCGTCCACTCAGGCAATTACAATTACAGACAATTAGTACAAAAAAAAACACAAGAGGCATTAAACTTGCACAAATTAACACACGGATGACAAGCATGCAATCATGGGATCATACAATGTCATTAGAAACAAACACTTTATGCCAATTAAGATTACACTTTTCGCCCTTTTCTTGCCTCCTCACTTTCATGCCCGCGTTTAGAACGCTTCAGACTCGGTCCGTGTAAATGCATCAAACCGTCTCATTGACAAACCCGCATAAACTCATCAAGTTTTCAATCTTCAGGCCTGTGTCGACACATCTCAACTCCGTCCCGCGTTTCAACGCATCAGGACTATAGCCTTCTCAACCCCGCGTCTCATACGCCTTAGGGTGCCATTCAATTCAAAGCCCGCACCTTAGCGCCTCAGGATATTCATCCGCACCACCCCACGACTCATATGCCTCAGGGTGTTACAACCTCTTAAATAAGCCATAAGTTCATTTATTGCATAACACATACAATCAAGTGCAACTCATGCACAAACAACACACTTATGGCATGCGAGGCAATCAAGTTCAACACTCAAATGTGATAATCAACTCAAGGCACAAGCATGGCCAAGCATTCGAGTCATCTATATCTTTCTAGGACGTACAATGGACAAGCATTTGATAATCTTCCAAGAATCAATCAAACCCACACTCAATTCGCCCAATTGAGTCCAATCCTCCTATCAAAGGTTTAGAATCACCTTACTTCGAGCTTAATTCTATACAATTCTTTTTCCAAGCACCTCAAGGGTTCGGTTCTAATGATCCAAGATCAAGTCCGCCGCACAACCTAAGGAAATTCATCTAATCATCAATTTTTCTTGCTCAAATCGTCACCCCACTAAACATACACCTCATGGACCTATCAAGTAACATCCTCACACTTCTCAACGATGAATTTGGAGCTCAATTTCAATGCCAACTGTCCCCAACAGAATCAGTATGCATAGAACCGAACCGGGCATACTTGGTTCTGTGTATATCCCAAACTAATAGCCTTTAAACTACCTCAAATCCTTAATTTAATAACTAATCTACTTTTTAACATGTAGTTTTAAGGGTTGGAGAGTCTCACCGAAAATTTGAAGCCAAGGCGACGCCATAAAGTCCTTGAACGGCGCCGGTCTTTCCAAGTCCTCAACTAGTCAGTTTTGGCCCTTCAAACACAAGACCCATTTGGGTCAAAATTTCATCAAATTCATCCAAAATTTTTACCACAACTCACTATATGTGTCCCCTAGATGTCTACAAAATTTAGTTGGAAAACTCTAAGATTTCGTGGTCCTAAGAGGCCTAAACCGTGGCTTACCTCTGGGTACGATGATTTCCGTCGACTTTCGGGAGATTGGCATGCCGGAGCTCCTCTGTGGGTCAAACGACTTGCTTCTACTTCGAGAACGTTGGTAAGAGGATGAGAAAGGAGTGGGTGGTCGGCTCGGCAGCTGGGGATCGCCGAAAGTGGCTGTTAGAAGTGGCGAAGCCGGCGGTCAGAACAGGTCGGGCAGCCGGCGGTCAGAACTGGTCGGGCGGTAGGCGATCGGCAAGAAGGAAGAAGAAGAAGAAGAAGCAGAAGAGGAAGAAGAAATGGCAGATGGAGGTTCGGCGACAAGAGAGAGAGAGAGGGCTTATACTTCAATTGGCTTGATCAACATGAGTTGAATGGTAGGTTAAAAGTGAATACATCAACTCAAGGCTTCATCCATTGACACTTGTCCATGGTGTCAATCAAAGTTCATCCAATGAGCATGGTTTCTCTCCATTTTCGGTAGCCTTGGGTGTGATTTATGACCAAAATGCCCTCATCCAATCATATAGGCAAGGTTAGGGCTTGAGGGGCAAAATGGTAATTTTATCCTCGACATCTGGAACGCCGTTTTCCTGATTCCAAATTTCTTCGTTAAGGAGATGACCAATCCAATTGAAATGTTGGAATTCTTTATTCTCTATTTTCGAATTTCAAGTCTTGTTTTTGAATCATTTCTCTATCTAATGCGATTCCAGCCCATCTCGAACTGACGGGCGGCTTTTGCAGATGTTACGCGTATCGACCACCCTGTGATTCATATCACAATTAGGGCTCATCAATTCATGGCGACTTTGATTGTCATGTAATTGTGAGTATCTATTACTAGTTCCGATGGGCTCGATCGTCACTATTCGATTTAAAAAAATTTTGCAAATTATATATTGGTTAAGCGGCTTCACCTGCGCTCTAATCATATAACACTAGCATTACATTCCTTAATCGTCCTTACATCGGTCTTTTATGGCTTTAAATGTCCCATCGACAATCCTTATGGTCAAAGTGCTATTTCCTATTCGAATTCCCTAGGTCCACGTAACTTGTCTCGCGTTAGCCTTCCCCTTTTGGTCCGTCAACTCGAGATTGATCGGATCTGAGCGAAATACGACTGAAATGCATCTTTAGATAATTCATCATTAATGAGTCTTGAAATGACAGGAAAAATCAGAATGTCACAACTCTTCCCCCTAACAAAAATTTTGTCCTCGAAATTTACATTACACCCGTTACTCAAACAAATGGGGGTACTGACGCCTCATCGTTTCTTCGCTTTCCCGCGTAGCGCCTTCGGTCCCATGGTGCTCCCAGATAACCTTGACCAATGGAATCGTTTTATTCCTCAAAATTTACTCTTTCCGGTCTTCAATCCTAATCGGCTTTTCCACGTAGGATACTCTGTCGTCCACTTCTATAACCTCATAGTCTAGCACATGCGTTGGGTCTGGTTCGTACTTCCGTATTATGGACACTTGGAAGACATTGTGCACTTGGGATAGATTAGGCGGTAAGGCAAATCTGTAGGCTAAGGTCCCAATCCGCTCTAGAATCTCAAAAGGACCTACGTACCTTGGGCTCAGTTTTCTCTTCTTTCCAAATCGAGATAATCCCCTCATCGGTGACACCTTAAGGAAAACGTGATCGCCTACTTGAAACTCCAAAGGCTTACGCCGTTTATCCGCACAACTCTTCTAATGACTCTACGACGTCTTCAGTCTATCCCGAATTATCTTTATCACTTCCACTGATTACTCCACCAATTCTAGGCCTGTGATACTTCTTTCTCCAACCTCGTCCCAACAAATCGGTGTTCGGCAAGCTCTTCTATAGAGTGCTTCAAACGGTGCCATTCGAATGCTCTGTCGGTAGCTGTTATTATATGCGAACTCTACCAAATGCAGTTGATCTTCCTATCCACCTTTGAAGTCTATTATGCACGCTTGCAGCATATCCTCAAGTGTTTGAATCGTCCTCTTCGATTGTCCGTCCGTTTGTGGATGGTATGCCGTGCTAAATTGCAGTCGAGTTCCCATGGCGTCTTGAAGACATTTTCAGAAGTTCACTATGAACTTGGGATCTTTGTCCGATGTAATTGTCACGGGTACTCCGTGTAGTCTCACAATCTGCCTCATGTACAATTTGGCATGTTTGTCCATTGTGAAATTCTTTCACACAGGGATGAAATGCGCGGACTTGGTCAACCTGTCTACGATTACCCAAATAGAATCGTGGCCTCTCTGGCTCCTTGGAAGTCCCATTACAAAATCCATCATTACGTGCTCCCACTTCCATTCAGGAATCTCCAGTGGCTGTAATAATCCTCTAGGCTTATAGTGTTGGGCCTTCACCTGCTGGCATGTCAGACATTTGGCCACATACTTTGCCACATCAACTTTCATCCCATTCCACCAATAGTGTTGACGTAAGTTCTGATACATCTTCGTGCTCCCTAGATGGATACTATAATTGCTCCTATGAGCCTCTGACAAAATCCTTTCTCTAAGTTCTTCATCCTTTGGCACACATAGACGTCCTCGAAATTTCAAGATTCCATCCTCTAGTACTTGGAACTCTGGTTTCCTTTTTGTTGCGTCCATCTCCAAAATTTTCTGAATTTCTAGATCCGTATGCTATAAGGCTTTTATCCGTTCCTGGACCTCAAGTTCTACCCTCAGTGTAGCTATCAAACTAGATAGTTGGCAGACTTCTAGTTTGAACTCAGAATCTTTCAAATCCTCAATCATCGACCATCCTTTTACTAACAAACAGGCTATGCTCGACTTTCGGCTAAGTGTATCCGCGACTTTGTTTGCCTTCCCAGGGTGATACAGTATGTCGCAATCATAATCCTTAAGCTGCTCCATCCATTGACGCTGTCTCATATTCAGTTCCTTCTAGGAAAATAAATACTTCAGGCTCTGGTGGTCAGTATAAATCTGAAACTTTTCGCCACACAGATAATGTCTCCAGATCTTCAGAGCAAAAATGATCGCTGCTAACTCCAAATCGTGGTTCGGGTAGTTCATCTCGTGCGGTCTCAACTGTCGAGACGCATAGGTCACTACTCTTCCATGTTGCATTAGTACACAGCCTAGTCCCTTTAGCGAAACATCGCTATATATGTCATAGCCTCTAGGTCCTGATGGAATCGTCAACACCGGTGCGGTTGTCAACCGATGCTTGAGCTCTTGGAAACTCCTTTCGCACTTATCTGTCCATTCGAACCTTGTTTCTTTCTTTGTCAATCTCGTCAGTGGAATGGCTATAGATGAAAACTTCTCTACAAAACGTCTGTAGTATCTTGCCAATCCTAGGAAACTTCGGACTTCCGTGACCATAGTAGGCCTCGGCCAATTCGTAATGGCTTCGATCTTCGCAGGATCCACTGTAATTTCTTCTCCAGACATCACATGACCAAGAAATGCCACTTTGTTCAGCCAGAACTCGCATCTACTAAGCTTAGCGTAAAGCGAGTGTTCTCTACGGGTCTGCAAAACAATCCTTAGGTGCTCTTCGTGTTCCTCGTTATTCCTTGAGTAAATTAAGATATCGTCGATGAAGACTATGACAAATCTATCCAAAAATTCCTTAAACACCCGATGCAATTAAATTCATAAATGCAACTGGAGTATTGGTCAATCCAAAAGGCATCATAGTGAATTCGTAATGACCATACCTTGTCCTAAAAGCGGTCTTAGGTATGTCTTCTTTCTTAATTCTCAACTGGTGATACCCGATCCTCAGGTTAATCTTAGAGAACACCGCAGCTCCTTGCAATTGGTCAAATAAATCATCAATCCTCGGTAGAGGGTACTTATTCTTCACTGTCACTTGGTTCAACTATCTATAGTCGATGCATAGACGCAATGACCCATCCTTTTTCCTTACAAACAATACCGGCGCTCCTCACGGTGAAGCACTCGGTCAGATAAATCCCTTATGCAGTAATTCTTGTATCTGCACCTTTAACTCTTTCAATTCTGATAGGGACATTCTATAGGGTGCCTTCGAGATCGGCTCCGTTCCGGGAGTTAACTCAATCATGAATTATGTGACATTTTGATTTCCAACCAACTTTAGACTTTGTAATGAAAAGTTCATATATCAAGTGATGTATCTCAATTGTATTCCGCTCAAATCTGATCAATTTGAGTAGACTGACTAAAAGGGAAAGGCTAAAGCGAGACGAAGTACGTGGACCTAGGCGACTCGGATAGGAAATGACACTTTGACCATGCGAGTGTCGTACAATTGGAGCGCGGGTGATGCCGCATAACCAGCTTGCGATTTGCAAAATTATCCTAAATTGGACTGTGACGATTGAGACCATAGGGACTAGTGATAAACCCTCGCAATTACATGACAACCAAGGCCGCCATGAATTGACGAGCCCTAAACGTGATGAGAATCATGGGGTCGATACGCGTATAGTCTGCAAAAGTCGCCCATCGGGTCGGGATAGGTTGGAATCACGCCTAATAAAAGAAACGATCAGAAACGAGTCCTGAAAAAGTTTGAAATGAAAAATCAAGAATTCCAACGTTAATTGGATTGGCCGTCGCCCTATCGAAGAAGTCAGAAATGAGAAAAACGACGTTTCGAACGTCGGAAATAAAATGACCATAATGCCCCTCAAGCTTAGAACTTAGTTATTATAATTGAAGAAAGGCCAAAATGGACAATTGACCCCCCAAGCTGTCGAAAATTCAAGGGCAAGAGATGGCCATTGGATCCCCTTGATAAGAATATTGGACAAGTGTCACAAATCCAAGGGTGGAGATCATTTCATCATTTAATGCCACGTACCAATCAACTCATTCGACCAATTTTTTTGGGATAACAAGCTCTCTCTATCCTCTCTCTCCCACTCTTCATTTGGTAGAAATTCCCCCAAGAACAACCGAGCCATCTTCATCTTCTTCCTCCTTCAGTTCTGTCTCACCCGACTGCCGCCAACATCACCGTTCGGCCCGTACGACCGGCACCTCTGGCCACCAGCCGCCGCTAGCCGACCACCACAGCATAGATCCACCTCTTGCCGATGTCCTCCATCTTGAATCAGGTCATTTGAAGCTCTGTAGAATTTGGGGCAAGCATTCTCCCACAGGCTGACAGAACTGGAACCAACCTAAGGTAGGTCTATTTCTCAGTCCATTTAAAGGTCAAATTCTTAAAGTTTAAAGCTCAAATTTGGTGGAGACTCAGTAGACATGTTTAGAAATCTGTGGTAAAAATTGGGGGTTTATTTGATAAGCTTTTGACCATGAACCACGCATGTATATCTTGCCCAGAAACTGCCGGTATTCTGGACCTTGGACGACCGGCGACCTTCGGCGACTTTCCGGCAACCACGCGGCTTGAAACTCATGGTGAGCCACCCAAACCCTTGAATAGATGTTATAAGAGATAGAAGAGTGTATAATTGATGGATTTGAGGTAGATTAAGACCGGTTGGACCCGGCATGAACAGAATCGAATGGAACCGGTTCAATGTCGGGCCAAACCGATTCTGTGGGTGGCTGGATATGCTGGATTTGTGTTGTAATTTGGTGTGTATGATGTGAAGAGATGATGAGGAGTATGTTATAGGTGATTTGGATGGATGAATTGAAGAATTGGACTTGGAATTTTGACAAATCGATTGATTATCCTAGGTTGCGCGACAAATTGGCTTTGGACTTGGGTTGGTCGAATCCTAGGAGGCTCAAAAAGGAGTAAATTATGTTGTTAAACGAAGGTAAGAAATTCTCTAAACCAAGGCTAGGGGGATTGAACTCGATTGGGTAAGTCGAGGGCCGATCGGAATGGTTTATGAGAAAATCCTCAATGGTAATAGCTTGATATGTTCTTAGATGCTATCGAATGATTACATGACATAGCCTATGCTTGAGTTGTTTGTGAGTTTAGGTGTCATTTGAATTGATTTGCATGCCACGGATTTAGGAATTGTATCAGAATGCGCATTAGCTATTGAAATGTGAAATTTGAATTGAAAAATCAAGTTGTTTGATATCATGTGGCATGAATTATCATTGTGGCATTACATGGCCAGGCCCTAAGGCGTATGAGACGTGGAGCGGAAGGTTGAGACCTTGATGCAACGAGGTCGCGGGGTGAATTGTGATTAGGTGGCGCCCTAATGCGACGAAGTCGCGGGATTGAGATAGCTACAGTCTTAATGCGATCTAATCGCGGGATAGAGTATGAGCTCATAAACCCTGCCTGGAATTGAACCAGAGCCTGATGCGATCTAATCCCAGGTTAGAGAATGAGGTAGGTAGAGGTTGATAGATGTGGTGAAATGACAGGCTGAGCATTTACCTGCATTCGTGTGTGACATGAGAATATAAATGCATGCCTGTCTTATGTGTATTGTTGTTTATCGATTTATGATTGTTATACCTGCGTGTGATCATGAGTTGAGACCTATTGAGTGACGTGACTGCCTAAGTGGACAGTCAACCTGACCTAGGGTTAGGTTTTTCTTACTGAGATATGTACCTCACCCCTTTTGGGGAAACCTTACCTTACAGATCCTAGGCAGTAGCGATATGGCCTATCAGATTCGGGGACCCGCAGGAGATGACGGTTTTTTTCGACGGGTTCCCCGATAGACAGGGGAATATTTACGTGAGGAAATGTACAGTAGTATGGGTAGACGAGGGGAAGCCGGACTGAAAGCTTCACAGGTTTGCGGCATGGTTTAGGAGGGACGGAGACAAGAAGGTCGGGCCACTGAAGCCTCATGAGGTTCCGGAGGGTGTCATACCTCCCTAGTGTTAGACGACCTCGGATCAGGAGTTTCTCGAAGGATCGGTGGTTGGGTCGAGGAACGGCCCGGAGCGAACGCCGATAGCTGAGTACTCTGTGCCATTGCCAGAGGATGAGGTCATCGTGGTGGAGTTATTTGATGGGGACCTAGCCGAGCCGGACCAGGAGGCGACCATGGATGGAGATCGAGCCGAGCCGTCGCAGGAGGTGACTATAGAGGAATCTGTGGAGGTCCCGTCGAAGACTTTCTCTGAGTACGAGCCGTCGGAGGAGACTCAGGACACTAGAGATTCCAGCAGTTCTTCCTAGGCGATTCCAGATGGCGATCTGACCTTTTGACTGGCAACCAAACTCTATCCCTGACGGATTTTTATGGATACCATTTTGGCATGCTTACTCGTCGCCTTGATGTATAGCGGTTTGTAGTAGTTGTTGACCAGTAGTTGACGATGTATGGCTTTATGAAGCTATCCAAGTCCTGCTTAATCTTTGTGTATATATATGGTACGGGGATTTGATGGAAACCGTTTCTGTATGCTTGATGTAGTATTATATCTCTTGACCCTTTTTATTATGATGGATCCTTAGGACCGCGAGAGATTGTTGTTGTTTGCTTGCAGGGATGTTTACATGCTCGTGCGATGTGGCGCGGGGCGTGACAAATTCTATCTCTCGCTCCGGTGGCAACCCTAGTAACTCTTGTGGAAAAATGTCAGAAAACTCGCGTACTATTGGAATACTTTCTAGTTTAGGTTTCTCAGCAGTCGTGTCCATAACTGCAACTAAGTACGCCTGACATCCTTCAGTCATCAACTTCGTCACTTCAAGAGACCAGACTAAAGGAATCAAGGTTCCTCCTCGACTTCCCACAAATTCAAAACTCGGACGGCCTTCCGAATAGAACCGGATTATCCTGCTACCACAATCCACTATCGCCCTTCGCTTACCCAACCAATCCATTCCTATGATCACATTGAAGTCATACATGGGTAACACAGCTAAATCGATACTCTCCTTACTACCTCCAATTACGATCCTACATTCAGCACAGCCCAACCAAACCAGCACATTATCTTTCAACGGGGTGGCCACATGCAGAACTACACTCAACGGTTCTAGCTTCATATCAACCAAATCAGTAAACCGTGCAAACACAAATGAGTGTGTTGCGTCAGGATCAAATAAAGCATATGCAGCTTGGTCACACAAATAAACCATACCTGTGACCACGCCTGGCGTTTCTTCCGCCTCTCTGCAGGCTACTGCTTAAACTCTTCCCTGAGCTGGGGGTCGATTCTGATCAATCTGAGGAGTGGCAGCCGACGGTCCAGTCTGTGATCGCTGCCCTTGAGGTTGATTCACTGGAGCTCGGTTCGGACAAGTCCTCATCTAGTGGCCCATCTGACTACACTTAAAGCATGCTCCAGTTCTTGCTGGATATGATCCATTACCATGCCTTCTGCCACAGAGGCGACAGCTCTAGTTCATGGGATTCTGTGGCTTCACAATATTTTTCCTCACGGGAGGGACGAAACGCCTATTGCCAGCCATTGGCCTCTTACCAATCTGGTTATTGTCCCAAAATGAATTAAACGACGAACTAGATTCGGCATTCCTCTCTTTCAAGTCCAAATCAATCATTTGTCCCCGTTCATAAATTTCTTTGTAAGTCTTCAGGTTCAAAGCTATCATCCGACTGCGAAGTTCAGGCCTCAGTCCGTCCCGAAATCTCCGCGCCTTCTTTAGGGGCCTCTATTGATCGGGGTGCGTATCTTGACAGTTTAGAGAACTCAACCTCATACTGGTCCACTGTCAGCTGATTCTAACGTAGCTATAAGAATTCCACCTGCTTCCTGTCCCTAGCTGCTTTCGAAAAGTACTTGTCATTGAATGTCATAGTAAAGGCATTCCAGGTCATGGCCGCTCCTTCCGGAAAAACTCCATTCTTGGTGGCAGCCCACCAATCGTTTGCAGTACCTTCTAGCTAGTACACCGCCAATAGTACCTTCTCCTCATTCGTGCACCTCAGCTCTCCAAAAGCTTTTTTCAGCTTCTCGATCTATCTCGGTACTAGTTCGGGATCTCCAGTCCCATCAAACTAGGTTGGCTTCAACTTGATGAATTGTTCGACCAGCTGGCCCATCTGCCTGGCCACAATAATTTCTTCCTGGGCATTCACTGCCTCATTGTCCTGGTCATGGTAGTCATTGTTTTCGCTACTCCTGTTGTTGTCGTTGTTGGCGTTGACGACAGCTATTGCGGCTCTTACTGCTTGGGCTATGGCAGCATCCCTATCTTGGATCTGCCTGTTAATGAGGTCGCCAATTCTTTCGAGCGCCCTCAGTACTCCATCCATCCTCGGGTCCTCTGCTACAGGCGCTCTCGAGCTAGAGGCTCCATTCCTAGGCCTTCCAGGTCTCCTAGACAGATTACTTATTCTCGTATGCTTTTACTGAGCCTGGTCCACCACAATTTCATCAAGGAGTTAATAACTCATTTATTCAACCAAGTCCAGAGCTACTAACCATGCCTTAATAGAAACAGTTATATTACAATGACTTTTTACACAACAATCCCAGTGGCACTTCAATAAGCCGTTCATGGCTATTTCTCAATTCCGTCACTCCAACGGTTCACCAAAACTAGCCATGCTCACTCACTTAACAGGCCAAAACCCAGAAATGACTTCCAACGCTAAACATGAAACTTCATTCTCTTATATCACCACAATCCTGCCAAGGCCAAATGCCAATCATATGTGCCAAGTCCTATGCCATGCAACTCGTGTCTTATCCTAACTAGTTTCCTAAGGTCTCGCTACCTGTCCTTGTCCCAACTTAATCCTCCTTATTACTCCAATCCTTAACCAACCTTGGATGGAGCTGACCTTGCTCTGATACCAAGCAAGACGGGGATGTCACGCCCCGCGCCCTGGGTACGAGTGCGCAACTCCCTGCAAGCACAAACTATCTCTCGAGATCCCAGGATGCACCTATAGGTCGAGAGATATATTGTCAATAAAAAGCCCGTGGAAGCGACGATATAAAACTCCTCTGTACAGATATAAAATGGGGCTTGGGTAACGAGAATACCATTAATACATAAGATCCAAATGTTCATACAAGGGCGTAGTAAACCAGATCTGCTAGTTAGTAAGGGTGATAGGGTGAGTGCAAAAGAGGTCTATCGTCATCTCAAAAAGGAACGGGCATCAGGGTCACCATCAAAATATCAGACGAGGAAAGCAGGACACCTAGGTCGTGCTACTGGAGTCATCAGTCTTCTCTGCCTCCTTAGTAGGCTCATACTCCGAGAAAGTCTTAGAGCAAATCTCCACCGTATCCTCGAGCGTCTCGTCCGCTGGCGACTCCACCAGGTCATCCTCGGTAGCCTCGACCACTATAACCTCCTCGGTGTCCTCCAGGGTTGGAGTCCTCTCAGGACCAATCCTCGAGCCAGCGACAGACTCCTCGCCCTCCACTGAATCCGGAGCGGGATGGCACCAACTGGGTATCACCCCATGGGGCACCTCAGTGGGCTTCAGTGGCGTTGTGGAAACATCTCCTACCTTCCTGAACCAGGCCTCATATCTACGAGGCTTCCAGCTATTACCACCCTCATCTACCCAGACGACTATGCACTTTCTAACATAAACGGTCCCCTGTCCGTTGAGGAACTCATCAAAATACGCTGACATCTCTTTAGGACCTCTAAAGCGGATTGACTACATCCTCAAGGTCTAGGATCTTAAAAGAAAGGAGGTCCCACAACAGGGTGAGATATACATCTTAGTAAGGTAGGTCCTAACCCTAGGTTAGGCTGACCGTCCACTCAAGCAATTACAATCACCGATAATTCGTATAAAAATAACACAAGAGGCATTATACTTGCATGAATTAACACACGGATGACAAGCATGCAATCATGGCATCATAAAATGTCATTAGAAACAAACACTTTATGCCAATTCAGATTACACCTTCCGCACCTTTCCTGCCCCCTCGCTTTCATGCCCGCGTTTAGAATGCCTCAGGCTCGGTCCGCGTAAACGCATCAGACCGTCTCATTGACAAATCTATGTGAACACATCAGGTTTTCAATCTCCAGGCCTATGTCGGCACATCTCAATTTCGTCCCGCGTTTCAGCGCATCAGGACTATGGCCTTCTCAACCCCGTGTCTCGTACGCCTCAGGGTGCCATTCAATTCAAACCCCGCACCTTAGCGCCTCAAGGCATTCAGCCGCACCACCCCGCGTCTCATACGCATCAGGGTGTCACAACCTCTTAAATAAGCCATAAGTTCATTTTATTGCATGACACATAAATCAAGTGCAACTCATGCATGAACAACACACTTATGGCATGCGAGGCAATCAAGTTCAACACTCAAATGCGATAATCAACTCAAGGCACAAGCATGGCCAAGCATTCGAGTCATCTATATCTTTCTAAGATGTACAATGGACAAGCATTTGATAATATTCCAAGAATCAATCAAACCTATATTCAATTCGCCCAACTGAGTCCAATCCTCCTATCAAAGGTTTAGAATCTCCTTACCTCGAGCTTAATTCAATACAATTCTTTTTCCAAGCACCTCAAGGGTTCGATTCTAATGATCCAAGATCAAGTCCGCCGCGCATCCTAAGGAAATTCATCCAATCATCAATTTTTCTTGCTCAAATCGTCACCCCACCAAACATACACCTCATGGACCTATCATGTAACATCCTCACACTTCTAAATGATGAATTTGGAGCTCAATTTCAACACCAAAAATCCCCAACAGAATTGATATGTACAGAACCGAACCCGGCATGCTCGGTTCTGTGCATATCCCAACCTAACAGCCCATAAACTACCTCAAATCCCTAATTTAATCACTAATTTACTTGCTAACATGTAGTTTTAAGGGTTGGGGAGTCTCATCGAAAATTTAGAGCCAAGGCGACGGCGAAAAGTCCTTGAACTGTGCCGGTCTTCCCAAGTCCTCAACCTGTCAATTCTGGCCCTTCAAACACAAGACCCATTTGGAGTCAAAAATTCATCAAATTTGTCCAAAATTTTTATCATAGCTCACTCTATGTGTCCCCTAGATTTCCATAAAATTTGGTTGAAAAACTCCAAGATTTCGGGGTTCTGAGTGGCCTAAACCATGGCTTACCTCTGGTTGCGACGATTTCCATCGACTTTCGGGAGATTGGCTGGCGGAAGCTCCTCGGTGGGTCAAACGAGTTGCTTCCACTTCGAGAATATCGGCAAGAGGATGAGGAAGGAGCGGGTTGTCGGCTCGGCGGCTGGGGATCGCTTGAAGTGGCGATCGGAAGCGGCGAAGCTGGTAGTCAGAATTGGTCGGGCGGCAGGCGATCGACATGAAGGAAGAAGAAGAAGAAGAAGAAGAAGAAGAAGAAGAAATGGCAGATGGAGGGGAGGGGGTGTTCGGCCACAAGAGAGAGAGAGGGTTTATACTTCAAGTGGCTTGATCAACATGAGTTGAATGGTAGGTTAAAAGTGAATACATCAACTCAAGGCTTCATCCATTGGCACTTGTCCATGGTGTCAATCAAAGCTCATCCATTGGGCATGGTTTCTCTCTATTTTTGGCAGCCTTGGGTGTGGTTTATGACCAAAATGACCTTATCCAATCATATAGGCAAGATTATGGCTTGAGGGGCAAAATGGTAATTTTACCCTCGACGTCCGGAATGCCGTTTTCCTGATTCCAAATTTCTTTGTTATGGCGACGACCAATCCAATTGAAATGTTAGAATTCTTGATTCTCTATTTTTGAATTTCAAGATTTGTTTCTAAATCATTTCTCTATCCAATGCGATTCTAGCCTATCCCGAACTGATAGACGGCTTTTGCAGACGTTACGCGTATCGACCTTGTGATTCATATCACAATTAGGGCTCGTCAATTCATGATGACTTTGGTTGTCATGTAATTGTGAAGATCTATCACTTGTTCCGATGGGCTTGATCGTCACTGTTCGATTTAGGAAAATTTTGCAAATTATATATTTGTTAAGCGGCTTCACCCGCGCTACAATCATATAACGCTAGCATTGCATTCCTTAATCATTCTTAGATCGGCCTTTTATGGATTTAAATGTCCCCTCGACAATCCTTATGGTCAAAGCGACATTTCCTATTCGAATTCCCTAGGTCCACGTACCTAGTCTCCTGTTAGCCTTCCCCTTTTGGTCAGTCAACTCGAGATTTATCAAATCAGAGCAAAATATGACTGAAATACATAGTTAGATAATTCATCATTAATGAGTCTTGAAATGGCAGGAAAAATGAGAATGTCACAGCTACCCTCTTCTAGTAACTCTTGCCATGACATATTACTCTAAGACGCTTCTCGTCTATCAGATTTAGCTGTTCACATCTGTGCTTGATCCACTCTGCCTCTACGAGTTTAACTTCTGACAATATTCTCGAAGATGGAACCTCAATCTCTCCAAGTAGTACAGCTTCCATCCCATATACCAAAGTATAAGGAGTTGCCCTTGTAGAAGTTCTAATCGAAGTTTGGTATGCCATTCAGTCAAAGGTTAGCCTCTCATGCCAATCCCAATAATTCTTGCCAGTCTTAGCCAAAGTCTTTTTGATATTCTTGTTTGCCACTTCTATTGCTCCATTCATTTGTGGGTGGTAAGGGGAAGAATTAAGATGTTGAATACCAAAGTGATCTAGTAGATCATCGACAATCTAATTGTTTAAGTTGGACCCATTTTCCGTGATGATCGCTCCTGAGGTACCATATTGAGAAATTATATCTCTCTTGATAAACCTTGCCACACTCCTCGCAGTGACATTTGTGTAAGAATTGGCTTCTGTCCACTTCGTGAAGTAATCAATTGCAACTAGGATGAACCGATGACCATTTGAAGTTGTTGGATTGATAGGCTCTATCATGTTTATTACCTACGTAGAAGAAGACCAAGCTTCAGACATTTGATGAAGTTTGTTCGGAGGCGTATTAATTTTATCGCCGTATACTTGGCATTGGTGGCATGACCTGATATGTTGACTACAATCTGATTCGATGGTCACTAATAATAACCAAACCGCATGTCTTCATAGTGAGGAGATGGTCATTTATGTGTGTCCCTCATAGACCTTCATAGATCTCCCTTATGATAGTATTTACTTCTTTAGCATATACGCACCTTAACAGAGTAGAGTCAAATGACCTTTTGTATAAAGTTTGTCCACTGAGGAAGAATTTGGTAGCCATCTTAACTATATATCTTCGATCTCCTACTTGACATCCTTCAGGAAACTCTCTCTTCAAGAGATAATTCTTGATATCATGGTACCACGGTTCTCCGTCGAATTCTTCTTCGACCAACATATAATAAGTTGGTTTTTATGATTATGCCAATCCTCAGTGGCTCTACTTTTATTCCATCAGTTATTTGTAACATTAAGGCCAACGTAGCCAGCGCATCTGCAAACTGGTTTTACGCTCTTGGCAAGTATTCAAATGACACATCTTCGAACTTAAGTGTCAACTCTTCAAGGTACTCATGATAAGGGATAAGTTTTGCGTCATTTATTTTCCACTCTGCCCTGTGTCTGAAAAATAATGAGCATAGAATCTCCAGAAACCTGTAACTTAGGTACCTCCATGGAGATGGCCAACTGTAAACCTAGAATGCATGCCTCGGATTCTGAAATATTATTAGTGCATGGAAAAGTCAGTTTTGCTGTAATAGGATAATGTTGACTATCGGAGGATATTAACACTACCCCTGTACCAGCTCTTGACAGGTTGACGGCACCGTTGAAATACATAACCCATTTGTCATTTGTCAAATTCAAAACTTGATCTTCCATTTTTGTCTTTCCAGTAGATGTACAATTTTGAGAATTCTCTGCCAACATATCGACTATGGCTTTCCTTTTCATAGATTTTTGCGGAGAGCTCTTCATGTCAAATTCAGACATCACTTGCCATTTAGCTAACTTCCCAATCAAAGCGGGTTTCTCTAGGAGATATTTGATTGGGCCATTTTCTATCATCGGTTGAATATGGTGGTGTATGGTATACTGCCTCAATCTGCAAAGTACTTACACAGTTGCTACGCAAGCCCTCTCGATAGGCACATAATTTGTTTCAGATAAGATGAATTTCTTGCTCAAATAGTAAATGGCTCTTTCCTTACCATCCACAGGGTTTGTTTGAGTAAGTAAGGCCCCTAAAGATTCTTGATGTATAGTCAAATACAAGGTTAAGGGGTGACCTGGGACGGGTGGCACAAGTACTAGTGGAGTGACTAGATAGGCTTTGATTTTTTGGAAGGCCTGACTGCATTCTGTATCCCAAGTCACTTTCGCACCTTTCTTAAGCAGTTTGAAAATCGGTTTAGCCACATCCGATAATTGATTGATGAACCTGGTGATGTAGTTTAATCTCCCCAGAAGACTTCCTACTTCTTTTACCATTGAGGGAGTTGCTAGGTCACAAATAGCTTGAATTTTATAAGGGTCAATTTCAATGCCCCTGTTACTGACCATGAATCCGAGAAGTTTCTCAGATTTTGCCCCAAACACACATTTGTTAGGGTTCAACCTCAACTTGTATTTTCACAATCATTCAAACAGCTTCCTTAACAATTGAATGTGATCTTGTCCTTTCTTGAACTTGGCGATCATGTCATCGTCATATACCTCAATTTCCTTATGGATCATGTCATGAAATAGGATGACCATTGCTTTCTGATAAGTCGCCCCAGTATTCTTTAGTCCAAAAGACATAACCTTATAACAAAAATTTCCCCAAGGGGTAGTAAATGCAGTTTTTGGCTTGTCCACCTTTTTCATGAGGATCTGGTTATATCCGGAGAATCCATCCATGAATGAGAATAATTCTTACCATGTCGTACTATCCACCAGCACATCAATGTGGGGAAGTGAAAAATCATCTTTTGGGTTTGCTCTATTCAAGTCTTGATAATCCACATAGATCCGGACTTTGCCACTTTTTTTCATAACTGAGACTATGTTTGCAATCCAATCTGAATATGGGAAAGCTTCAATAAAGTCCACTCTAAGAAGTTTCATCACTTATTTTTTAATTATATCTTCTAACTTAGCTTTCATCCGTCTGCTGCCTTGTCTCACTAGTTTAATATTAAGATATGTGGGTAACGCATGTTCCATGATTCTGGGATCTAAAGCCGGCATATCTGTGTACAACCATGCAAAAATATAATGATATTCCTTAAGTAATTATGTGAATCTGAGCCTTTCATCTCAGGATAAATGTCCCCTATCTTTACTTCTTTGATATCTGCAACATCGCCCAAGTTAATGAGAACTGGCTCTTCTAAAGTTGGAGGCATCGACTTTTCGAAGGCACGCCATTCTCTACGGATAGCCGCATAACCCTCACCTTCATTTTCCTCAATATCGCAGGAATAATCATCTTGGTGATCCGATTCACACAATAACCTAGTATGCATATTCGAGATGATATGCCTAAAATGTCATGAGAATGGTTAGTCTCTATTTCATATAAAAATGCGATTCATTGTGTGAAAAATATTTTCAAAAGAGATTTCAAAATAAGTGCAGGCACAAACGCAACTAGTCCTCATATCCTCAAACATCTTTGTTCCTCAAAAATCTTTTGAAAAGCAGAAGTCATATGGCAAATCAGGCCTCAAGCTTCCCATATGGAAAGCTAGCATCATCATTGGGCTGATTTGTGGTTCCATATGTCTTTAATAAAACTTTTTCATTTTATTGAATGCAAAAATGGACTGCATTACAAGTTATGCTGTTTGGACCAACGGTCGAAGATTTAAAGGCGTTTTCCTACACTTACCTCAAACAACAAAAATGAAAAGTGTAAAGAAATGTAGGAATTTAAGTGCAGTATTAAAAGCAAGGAGATGTTTCTTTACTTAGAAGTAGTGGCTTCATCATCAAGACACTCTATGATGACATTTACAGAGACATCTCCCAGAAAAGGAATTTTCTAGATGTGATTTTGCCGATGGAGTTATCCCTTGTTCTGATAACCACTTGGAGTCTTTACTGAAATACTCGTTCAAAGGGCTGCTGAACATCTTAGACTTGCCTTTCCAAGCTGGAGAACTAATGAATGAGTCCTTCTGGTTTTTCTGGAGTCCACGGCTCTTGCCTCGGCCTCAGCATGCTATCTTGGAGGTAAAATCACCGATACGAGTGTTTTGATATTCCAAACCTATCTTATGCTCATTGGACTTTAACTGTAGAGGAGTGCTAATTCCTTAACCATGCTTGCCAAGACCTTTTTCTGGGTTAAATCCATATGCTAGTAGCATCTTAGCTGGTAAAAGGTTAGCTTCAGAGATGAAAGGGGCCTTTAGCTTTGCCTCCACAGGAGTGTGGACCATTGCTACCAGCTGTATGGAATGGTAGCTCGCCTCTTGCTTAACTTCTGACTCAATATAGGGGATAGTGTTATTCCGATACGCGAGGAGATCAACTTCTCCATGGATGGTAACCACTTTTCTATCAACCACGAATCGCACCTTTTGATGCAGACTTGAAGGCACGAGTCCAACAATGTGAATCCAGGGTCTCTCTAACAGGAATCCAAATGTTCTCAGCAAATCCATTACTTGGAAGTTTATGAAAAATTTAGTTGGGCCAATGAGCACATCCAGCTCGATTTCGCCCACTGCTGTCTTTCTCATCCCATCAAAAGCTCTAACAGCTATTTTGGGGGTTTGAATCATTTCCTCTTTAATGCCCAAACTTCTTAATGTAGCCAAAGGGCAGATGTTAAAAGCAGATTCGTTGTCGATTAACACATTTGCTACTCTCTTCCCATTATAGTGTGCAGTGATGTATAAGGCCTTGTTGTGCCCTCTTCTTTTTATGGAGAAATCTTCTTCTGAGAAGATCAATTAGTCTTTTAGAAGGATTGCCCCCACAAAGTCACCCAACTGCACGTCATTGATAGTTTCAGGGACATGCATTTCATTTAGTATCTTCAGCAGCGCATCTTTATGTTTCTTTGAGTTGATGAACAAATCTAATAGAGATATTTGGGCTGGCATATTCCTTAACTGCTCTATCACCTCGAACTCGCTGGTTTTAATGATGGATAGGAGCTTTTCTGCATCTTCTTTCGAAACTTCATTCTTTTCAGATTTATCTTCCCTCGGGGCGTAAAATCGTCCGGACCTCATTACAACATCTATTTCTCCTGTCCCATAGTTCCAATGGACTGACTTAAGGTCATAATCTTCTACCAGCGGGACTTTTACGGTTTCCTCGTCAGGCGGGATGCCTCTGGTTCAGATTCATCGTCTGTTTTATTTTTTTGGAAGGCGAATCACAATGGGTTTAACCGGACAATCATCTTCTTGTCTTAGGCTGTCAAGCTCACCTAGTTTGATCACCATAGTTGTAGCAGTTTCAACCATTGCCACAGTATCGCCAAAGTCTTATAGGAAGTTTTCGTATTTCAACTAGTGATACCCGTTAGCTGCTTGATTCTGCTGAAATTGCAAATTTCAAGTGTTTTCTCACTGTCTCGAATAGTTCAGTCAAGCTTTACCATAGAGCTCTTAATTTCTCCATCTTGACGTATTGCTCTGTGTCAAGCTTGTCATCTATCGTCTGAGAGTGACTGCATGTTGCCAATTGAAGTGACACATCCTCTATCCCCCACAAGAGATCATTCATTTTCTTTTCGATGCGTAGGAAATGTTCCGACGTCACTTGGTCGAGTGATGATTCAGGTTCTTTCGCAAGAGGCTCTATAACGTCTTTTAGGACCTCTGATTAAACAGGATCATCCATACCTCTCCCTATCCATCAGGTATAATATCCCATATTTTCTAGAAAAAACTGGGAGGAGCAGAGTATTTCACTTTAAAGTTGTATGCCCTAGAATCCTCACCCAGATTATCTATAATTTCGCCCATTTTTAGTGCTTTAGTCACAAATCTACGATCGGTCAGACTTCGCTTGGTAACTTCCAGTTCGTCTTCATCAAGCTCTTTTTCTTGTTTGGTAATCAACTCTATGTCGCCTACCAGACTTTTGTGTGGGACATTCCACATATTTCCTCGCTCAATTTCAACCACAATTTGGTTCAATTCTAGGTTCTCCGAGGCCTTAATTCTTTCAAAGCTTTCGTCGACAACGTTCGACATTATCCCTAGGCTCATCATCTTGGCGATGCATAACTTCTTTCTCTCCATCGACACTTCTCCCTCCTTCGGATATGACAAAACAATTGCCAGAATGTTGGTTAACTTGGTTACATTCACCTTCAACTCAAGGTTGTTTTATTCCTCATCAACGAATATTGCACCAACTGCTTTATGGTCAGGAAGTGGATTTTCTTGCACATTTGAAGCTACATCATCAAACTTCAAAATTTGATTGTCAATGGGAGCTTGAACCTTCAACTTAGAGATGTAGCAATTCTCTACATTGTGTCCTCTTTCGCCGAATTCATTTTACGAGGTTCTTTTACCGCCAAGTGTTGCTCTAATAGCATCAGGATCAATTTGGATAATGATCTCGGGAGATGGGAAAATTATTTCTGAGGCTGCCTCTTCTTAGGCTCTTGTCCTTTAGACATTGACCATGATGATCCTCCTTTGGTCTAATTGGAATGAGTGAACACCTTGGGCGTATGAGAATCCGGTACAAAGGCTATATCAACTCCAGCCTCCTTTTCTCTTCTTGGGGGATATTGCTTTCTTGTTGAAGTTTCATGCGGTCTCCTTTCTCTTAAAGCCCACTCCAATCTCTCGGTTACCTTTATCAAATGTGTAAAGGTTTGACATCCTGAGGTGTTTAATTTATCGAAGTATTCATATGGAAGTGCTTTCAAGAACAGGTCAATCAAATCATCTTCCGGAATCGGCGGTTTTACTTGGGTTGCCAAAGCTCGCCATCTCTGGACATATGTTCTGATTGTTTCGCTTCTTCCTTTCATAGTTCGTAATAAATCTTTCCTCGTCAATGCCGTAGCTGTGTTAAACTTATACTACTCGAGGAAATTTTCAGCAAGATCTTCCCATCCGTCGTAGTCATCAAGATCTAACTCAATAAACTAAGCCAACTAGCCACTCTTGAAACGTAATCATCAGCAGAGGAATGTAGTTAGAATAGTGCGCCATCTTACGCATATAATATTTGAGGTGAACATGTGGACAGCCTGTCCCATTGTACTTCTTACAAAGTCTGGCTCTTTGTAGTAAGGAAGAGTCTCCACTTTGGCGAAAGGAGATATCTTGTCAAAACAAGCTAACTCATAACCCTGACTGCTCAAATATTCCTCAATTTTGGCTATTCTCTTAGTCTCGGTTTCAGTTTTCACAACTTATTTTCCTTTTTCCTCTTTCTCGAGATTAATGAGAACATGGGGTGTCTTCGGCTGTGACTGGACATTCGGCGTACGAGTGTCTTCTACAACATGTTGGATACTTTCTGCTGTTCCTTTGCCAGTCGTATTGGCATTGAGGGTTGACCTGAGTCGTTCAGGTTAGGTACTGCTGTTGATTTGGCTTGAGAGGCTTCTAATATTGCCTTGATCTCAGCCATTATGGTAGTCATAGTAGTCATTTGGGTTTCCAGCATGCCTACTCGTGGAATCAACTCTTGTTGTTTCACTATTGTCTTAAATCGAGTACGAAAATGATGTTTTGACAATTCAGTGATTAGAGAGTACCTATTTATTTGAAAATAACAAGTAAATATCTTTTTAGGAGAGATAAGAAAAGTATTGGATTCTTTCAATTGCATGTTTTCTATTAATAAATGAGAGAAAAGACTACTTTATGAGCATTAGTCTCACATGAGTAGTTCTTTTAATTATTCGTTGGGAGAATTCATGAAATTAAAAGAAGCGTAATCTTTGACGATAGTTTTTTGATGTATCGACAAAACATGCCTATGCATACACATGTGCCAAAAGTAACATTTAATACAAATGAGTATTCAAATGCTAAGAAGACATCATAATGTTTGCATATTTCACACTTGACAGAATAGTCTTATCCAAACCTAAGGCGCTTGGGGTCTAAGGCGCCCTCATCGTCCCAGTAGAGGTCGAGTCCTTCAATCTGAGATTCTTCATCTCCCAAAATGTCAGCGATCCTACATCTTCATGTATATATGACTCCACTCCAGACACGCACAACACGATGTATTCAGGCACATAAGGCTTGACAAAGCTGCGTCTGGTTGTCTCAAAGCGTCGAATGTATTCCGTAGAAACCCTATGAGTATTCATCTCATGAGTCATATCATCTTGCCACTTTACTTCTTCATTCTGGGATTCTTTCAAAAAATGTATGATGAACTCCACCTTAACTTCGAACTGTTTCTTTCTTTCCCCTGTAAGGGTCTCCCTCGGTATGTCAAACGAGAAGACACCTGCTCGTGGCGATGAAGGGATCTCTTACAATGCTCCAAACTGTCGGATAACTCTCCTTGGATAATATGTGGTGGCACCTGTGAATCCTAACGATTGGATCTTCACCATTGCATGCAAGTCTAGCTTTACCCAGTGTTGGTAATCTAAGTCACCATCAGAGTTGCTCTGGTTTTAAAGTTCTAAGAAATTCCTTCCATTCTTCAAAATTGAACTTGAATACGTGTTTGAGTTTTGATGAAAGTTCTAAGAGGATGGGCATCAGAACTAATCTCAATGAAACCCATGCAGATATGAAATTGTTTGATATGAGATGTGAACCACAGATATAGGAGACCACTAGAGGTTCTAAAGATTCCCTTCTTACTTTTTCTAAAATGGTTCAAGGAGAGGAAGATTTCGGCAAGGATAAGGTTCGAATAATCCCATTCATAACAGACTTGTTTAACCACTACAGCCATGATAGGATCAAAAGTAACAGACAAGATTGAAAATAACACAAAGCTAAAAAATGCCAAGACAAAAGCTCACCAGATTTAGTTCCTTTATTAGCAGGGAGATTGGGAAATCTATATAGAAGAAAAGATAGGGAAACCCGTCCAGAATTACTTTGGCTTCTGCTTTGATTTCATTGAGATTTGTATCAAGGAATTCAGCTAGTTGACTCAAATGCTCAAACCCTATAGGAGGTTGGACTAATAAGTGAGTAAACTCAACTCCAATGATAGAGCTATATTCTTCGATGGTAGAGGTAACCTCCAGTCCTTCCATGCAGAATGTCGTGGTGGTAGGATCCCAACAAAGCGCCATGGGTTGGATAAAGGCAAGTAGATATTTAATCTTTAGCAGTTCCAACAGATATTCTAATCACGATCTGGCGTACTTCTGGTTGGCTTCACCTATGCTGTCTCATCAAGCTAGGAGCTCAGCTCGAGGAATTTTGAACACTTGGATGTCATTCTTTCCCATCAAGTCTAAAATATGTAAATGATTTTGAAAAAAATCAATCGCCAAAGATTACTTTAAACATGATTATGTAAATATCATGAAATATGCATAGACTGATTTAATTGCATATTCCAGTTAATGAAATGAAAACTAAAATACTTTTCAGATATGAAAATCGACTCAAGGTATAATTTGAATTTCAAACAAGTGAATTATGCAATTAGTCAGAATCATCTCAGTGACTAAAGGAAATAACAATGTCATATTCCATTAGTCAACACATCAATTATGGGCACAATAGAGGAAACTCCTCATTACAAAAACGATACATAATGAAAGAGACATAGAGAGAAGCTTTGAGAAGGGGGAGACATCAATTCTAAAAAACGAAAACCATAAAAGGCCGATAGAATGTGGGATTTAAACTATCCCTCCCCAAGATCTAATCTTCTTTGGGGTAATGATCCATTAGGGTTTCCTCCTTGATTGCATTTTTGTCTTGCCCCTCTTCAAGATACGGCTCGGTGATTAGGACTTCTTCTCTAATTGAGCGCCAGTCAGAATGTGAAGAATAGTCTTTGGTAGGTCGGTTGAGATACTTTAGCTCCTCTGGCCACTCTCTAGTCCATGGTATAATGATTTCAGGGGTCTTTTTGGGTTTTGTCTTTTTGAGTAGGATTTGCTTTGGCTTCGCCTTGGTTGTAGGGCGTCTTTTCTTTCCCTAAAGAGCGATCATCGACATGTTCTCCCTAGCTTAACGTTTAGCTTTTCGGTGGGCATATGCTTCTCTAGCTAAGTTGTTGCGATACTGCCTTTTTATTTGTAGTTAGTGCTTGAACATCTCGTCTGCCTGCCGCTTAAACCTAAGGTTATCGACATAGTAACTAGTCTGGCAATCTTCGGCATATCCTTGCTTACGCCCAGTCAGCTATCGACCATCCACAAATCTAGTAAAGTGCAACTTCGTGTTCAGCCCAGGACAAGTAACTTTCCTTAGATATTCGAAGGTTACAAACTTTATCGAACTTCTAGGAAATAGGGACATCCTATCCCCTATCATCGTTGTTTCGATCAGTCACTTGAATGATTTCAAAATGTATGCAATGTATGTAGATGTGAATAATATGCAATATATAAACGTACTATGAAACAAAGAGTAATGAAATACATCAAAAGTAAATATCTTACTAACCAAATTTCGGGGAACATCAAATATTTCCTTGCGACAATGAGTGGTATTGGGTATACCGACCTTCCACAGACATACACATGAGACAAGTGAGAATTTACTTCTAAAAATCGAAAATCAGGTGAGGAACTTATGGCTTTGGCTCCCACTATCCAAATATGATAGATTTCCACCCAAGAGCCCCACCCAAGAGGGCTAGATATTGCAAATTAAGATTGTGAGTGGGAACGAACACGAAAGTCTCAAGTGCCAGCAAACACGAGATCCTTTCGTACCCTTTCTATCACACTCCGAACCTGTCGGCACGCAAAATCCCACCAGAACGTCTTGTCTCGGTGGTACCCAAGATCCGTCGGCCAACAATTTATAACTTTTAAAAGATACAAACATAAGGAAGCGATGAAACTTCTCCATACAATTCAGACTTAAGATGTCACGCCCCGCGCCTCCAGCACGAGCACGCGACTCCCTGCGAACACTAAAACATCTCTTGTGGTCCCAAGATCCAATTGCAAAATAGAGAGACATAATATATGTACCAAGCATACGGAAGCGGTAATAAAGTAACTCCTCCGTACAAAATAAAAGTTAAGTGGGACATGGATAGCTTAAAAACTATCACACATAATAACCGACTATTCATACAAGTACAGAGCTACTAAAATCCGCTAAGCATAGAGGGTGACGGGGTGAGTACACATAAGTCCATCAATTGACATCCAAAAAGGAGCATGGACGGGGTCGCCATCAAAAGATCAAGCTAACATACCGGGACTCCTAAGAAGAACTGTTGGAATCCCGGTATCCTCGGCATCCTCCATCGGCTCATACTCTGAGGAGGTCTCCGAGCGAACCTCGATAGTATCCTCCATGTTCTCCTCATGCGACGGCTCTTCAAGATCCTCCTCGGTCACCTCCAAGACAATGACCTCCTCCTCCTCAGTAAACTCCAGCGTCGGGGTCCACTCCGGCCTGTTTCTAGAACCAACTACTGATCTCTCGGCCTGGTCCTGGTTCCTACCGGGGTGGCATCAATTAGGGATCACTCTCCAAGGCACCTCATGGGGCTTCAATGGCCCAGTCGACTCGTCCTCGATCTTCCTAAACCACGCCTCGTACCTATGAGGCTTCCAATCTGTACTACCCTCGTCAACTCACACCACCGTACACTTCCTCACGTATATGATTCCAAGACCATCAGGGAACTCATCAAAATACACGGTCATCTACTTAGGGTCCCCAAAACGAATAGGCCACATGGTCAAGGCCTAGGATTTGTAAAAATAAAGGTCCCCAAAGGGGTGAGATACACATCTCAGTAAAAGAGTCCTAACCCTAGGTTAGGCCGACCGTCCACTCGGGCAGTCATTCACCCAAAAAATTCCAAACTCATAATCACATAGGCACGTACAAATAAAGATAACGACATGCAAATGACAGGCATGCAGCTATGACATCATATCACACTCAAATGATCATGCACACCTCGTCCTGCCACTTCAACACAGCCATCTCTTTCTGTCTACCTCATTCTCATGCCCGCAATTAGATCGCATCATGCTCGTCTCATGCCCGCGATTAGATCGCATCAAGCCTTTCTCATACCCACAATTAGATCGCATCAGGCTTTTCTTTGCTCATGCCCGCGATTAGATCACATCAGGCTTTTCTCCACCCCACGTCTCATACGCCTCAGGATCTTACCTCGTCTCCGTCATGCCACAGCCACAATTCATGCACACAAGGTCAAGCGCATCTCGTGCATAAGCATCTCGTGCATAAACAAAACATCCATGGCATGCGAAACGAGTCAATACACATACAAATGTGACCAATTACTCAAGAGACATGCATATGCAATTATTCGAACCCTCTTGACATTCACAAAGACCAACCACACTAAGTTCCTCAAGAAATCATCTCAATCTCGTCCGACTCACCCAATCGAGTCCAATCTTCCTATCCTAAGTTTAGGATTCCCTTACCTTGAATTTGATATCACAAATTTCTCCTCTTGAGCCCCCATAATTTTCGGCTTCATGGTTCTAAAGTCGAACTCACCGCGCAACCTAATAAAATCCAACTAATCCGTCAATTTCCATGTCCAATTCCTCAATCCATGAACCACAAACCTCCATAACCTAATCATCATCATCTTAGCATGTCTAAATCACTAATTTAAGGCTCAAAATCAATAGCTATCAGCTCCAACAACTTCGGTCTTGCACAGAACCGAACCGGATATTTTCGGTTCTGTGCAAACCGAGCACAACCAGCCCTAAATCTCCACCAATTCCATCGTTTAATCACTATCCTATCCCTTAACATGTCTATCTAAGGGTCTAAGGGTCTCACCGAGAGTTTGAGGTCGAGTTGTCGCCAGAATCCCGTCAAAAGTCGCCGGATCTTCCAAGGTCAGTAACTGGTAGATTCTGTCCAAAGTTCACAAGATCCATTTGGGGTCAAAACTTCATCAAATCATTCCCTACTTTTTACCACAGATTGATATACTTGTCTCCTAGACCTCCATAAAATTTAACCTCAAAATTCCAACATTTCGGCCTCCTAAGGGGTCAGAAACATCACCTACCTCAGATTGGATCAATTATCATCGACTCCCGGGAAAACGCTTGGTCGAAGCTCCTTGGTGGTCCAAACGGCTTGTTTCCAGTTCAAGGAGGTCCTCAGGAGGTGGGGCTAGGCTCAAGTGTTTGGCCGGAGTCCAGGTGGCGGCTAGAGGACGGCGTCAGGGGCGGTCGGCGACGACAAAAAATAAGGAAGAAGAGAAAGCTGTGGTCGTGAGCTATAGAGGGTTCTATGGCCGGCCAAAGTGACGTGAGAGAGAGAAAAATAGCTTATATCCAAGGCTCAAGTCAAAGAGTGGAATGGTAGGTGGTGTAAGTGGATTTGACCACTCTTTAGTCCATCTCTTGACACTTGTCCTCAATGTCATTCAACTTGATCCAATTGACACAATTCATCCACTTTTTCGATAGCTATGAGGTAGGGATAAAGACCAAAATGCCCTTCCTTATTTCCATGGGCAAGGCTTAAGCTTGAGGGGCAAAATGGTAATTTTACCCCCGACGTTCGGAACGTCGTTTTTCTCTTTTCAATATTCTTCGATAAGGCGACGGCCAATCCGAATATAACATCAGAATTCTTGATTCTCCATTTTCAATTTTCAAGACTCGTTTCTGATTGTTTTCTCTATCAGACGTGGTTCCAAGCTATCCCGAACCGACGGAAGGCTTTTGTAGACATTACACGTATCGACCCCGTGATTCATATCACGTTTAGGGCTCGTCAACGCGTGGCAACTTTGGTTGTCATGTAATTGTGAGGGTTTATCACTAGTCCCTATGGTCTCGATCGTCATTGTCCGATTTAGGAAAATTTTGCAAATCATACGTTAGTTATGCGGCATTACCCACGCTCCAATCGTATGACACTCGCAAGGCATTCCTTAATCATTTTTAGATCGGCCTCTTTGTGGTTCTAAATATCCCTTCGACAATCCTTATGGTCAAAGCGTCATTTCTTATTCGAGTTCCCTAGGTCTACCTACCTTGTCTCGCGTTAGCTTTTCTCTTTTGATCAGCCTGCTCGAATTGATCAGATTTGAGGGAGATACGACTGAAATACGTCTCCAGATTTACTTTTCATTAATGAGTCTAAAATCGACTGGAAATCAGAATGTCACGACTCTTTCCTCCTTACAAAAATTTCGTCCCCGAAATTTACATTACACTTAATTACTCAAATAAATGGGGGTGTTGTCGCCTCATCGTCTCTTTATTCTCTCACGTGGCACCTTCAGTTCCATGGTGCTCCCATATTACCTTGACCAGTGGGATCTTCTTATTCCTGAGGATTTGCTCTTTCCAGTCCTCGATCCTTATCGGCCTCTCCACGTAAAACACTCGGTCGTCCACTTCTATGGCTTCGTAGTCCAACACATGTGTCGGATCTGGTTCATACTTTTACAGCATTGACACGTGGAAAACGTTATGCACCTGGGATAGATTAGGCGATAAGGCAAGCCTGTAGGCCAAGGTTCCAATCTGCTCTAGTATCTCAAATGGGCCTATATACCTTGGGCTCAGCTTCCCCTTCTTTCCAAACCGCGATAACCCTCTCATCGGTGACACCTTAAGGAAGACGTGATCGCCCACTTGAAATTTCAAGGGCTTGTGCTGCTTATCTGCGCAGCTCTTCTGACGACTCTGTACAGTCCTCAGTCTATCCCGAATTATATTCAATACTTTCATCAATTGCTCTACCAATTTTGGGCCTATGATACTTCTTTGTCCAACCTCATCCCAGCAAATCGGGGTCCTGCAGGCTCTTCCATAGAGTGCTTTGAATGGTGCCATCTAGATGCTCTGCTGGTAGCTATTATTATAAGCAAACCCTACCAAATGTAGCTGATTTTCCCATCCACCTTTAAAATCAATGACGTACGCTCTCAACATGTCCTCAAGCGTCTGAATCATCCTTTCTGATTGCCCGTCCGTCTGTAGATGGTACGCTATGATAAACTGCAGTCGGGTTCCCATAGCTTCTTGCAGACTCTTCCAAAAATTTACCGTGAATTTAGGATCTCTATCCGAGGTGATCGTCACAAGCACTCCGTGCAGCCTCACTCTCTGTTTCATGTACAACTCTGCATACTTATTCATAGCAAAGTCCTTTCGCACCGAGATGAAATGTGCGGACTTGGTCAATCTGTCCACGACTACCCATATAGAGTCGTGACCTCGCTGGCTCCTTGGGAGTCCCATTACAAAATCCATAGTTACATGCTCCCACTTTCATTCCGAAATCTCCAGTGGCTGTAATAGTCCTCCAAGCTTATAGTGTTGCGCTTTCACTTGCTGGCATGTCAAACACTTAGCCACATACTTTGCTACGTCCACTTTCATCCCGTTCCACCAATAATGCTGTCGCAAGTTCTTATACATTTTCGTACTTTCAGGGTGGATGCTATAATTGCTCTTGTGAGTCTCTGATAAAATCTTTTTCCTGAATCCTTCATCTTTTGGTACACACAATCGTCCACGGAACTTCAGAATTCCATCCTCAGACACCTGAAACTCGGGTTTTTTCTTTGTTGTATCCATCTCAAGGATCTTCTGAATCTCTAGGTTTGTAGACTATAGGGCCTTTATTCCTTCCTAGACCTCAGGTTCTACTCTCAACGTAGCTATCAAACTGGACAACTGATCGACTTCCAGTTTGAACTCAAAATCTCTTAAGTCTTCTATCATCGACCAACCTTTCACCAGCAGACATGCGAAACTTGACTTCCGACTCAGCGCATTTGCTACTCTGTTTGCTTTCTCAAAGTGATACAGTATATCACAATCATAATCTTTGAGTAGCTCCATCCACCTATGTTGCCTCATGTTCAGCTCCTTCTGGAAAAACAGATACTTTAAGCTTTGGTGGTCGGTATAAATCCGAAATTTTTCGCCACATAGGTAATGTCTCCAAATCTTCAGAGCAAATACAATCGCCGCTAACTCCAGGTCATGAGTTGGGTAGTTCATCTCATGTGGCCTCAACTGTCTGGACGTGTAGGCTACTACTCTTCCATGCTGCATCAGCATACAGCCTAGTCCTTTCAGCGAAGCATCGCTGTAAATCTCGTAACCTCTTGGTCTTGATGGAATTGTTAGCACTGGCATGGTTGTCAATCTATGTTTGAGTTCTTAGAAACTCCTTTCACATTTGTCAGTCCATTCAAACCTTGTTTCCTTCTTCGTCAACCGCGTCAATGGAATGGCTATAGATGAGAATTTCTCCACAAAATGCCTGTAGTATCCTGCCAGTCCCAAGAAACTTTTGACTTCAGTGACCGTAGTAAGCCTAGGCCAATTGGTTACAACCTCGATTTTCGCAGGATTCACTACGATTCCTTCACTCGATACCACATGACCAAGAAATGCTACCCTGTTCAGCCAAAACTCACACTTACTCAACTTCGCATAGAGCGCATACTCCCTCAGAGTTTGCAGTACAATCCTTAGGTGCTCCTCATGTTCTGCACTACTCCTCGAGTAAATTAAGATATCATCAATGAAGACTATGACGAATCTATCTAGAAATTTCTTAAATACTCGATGCATCAGGTCCATAAAAGCAGCTGGAGCGTTGGTCAATCCAAACGGCATCACCGTAAACTCATAATGACCATACCTCGTCCTAAAGGCAGTCTTGGGTATGTCTTCCTTCTTGATCCTCAACTGGTGATACTCGGTCCTCAAGTCAATCTTTGAAAATACTGCCGCTCCTTGCAACTGATCAAACAGATCGTCAATCCTTGGTAGTAGGTACTTGTTCTTTACCGTCACTTGGTTCAGCTGTCGATAGTCGATGCATAGACGCAAAGACCCATCCTTCTTCCTTACGAATAGCACTGGCGCTCCCAACGTTGAAGCACTTGGTTGGATAAAACCCTTATCTAGCAGCTCTTGCATCAGCACCTTTAATTTCTTCAGTTCTGACAGGGACATTTTGTAAGGTGCTTTCGAGATCGGTTCTGTCCCAGGGACTAACTCGATTACAAATTCTATTTCTCGTTCCGGTGGTAACCCTGGCAATTCTTGGGGAAACACGTCAGGAAATTCACGCACTACCGGGATACTCTCTAACTTTGGCTCTTCGGTAGTCATGTCTATTATTGCCACTAAGTATGCTTGACACCTTTCAGACATCAACTTAGTCACCTCCAGAGATGAGACAAAGGGGATCGAGATTCCTCTTCGACTTCCCACCAATTCAAAGCTAGGGCGGCCTCTCGGATAAAATCGAATTATTTTACTATCACATTCCACTATTACCCCTTGCTTACCTAACCAATCCATTCCTATGATTACTTCAAAATCATACATGGGTAACACGGCTAGGTCAATACTCTCTTTACTCCCTCCAATCACAATCTCACAACCAGCACAGCCCATTGAAACCAGTATATTATCCTTTAACAGATTGGCAACATGCAGAATTATACTCAACGGTTCTAATTTCATACCCACTAATTCAGCAAACTGGGCAGACATTAACGAATGCATGGCACCAGGTCAAACAATGCATATGCAACTTGGTCGCACAAGTAAACCATACCTGTGACCACACTTGGTGCTTCCTTCACCTCTCTACGGGCTACTTCATATGCTCTTCCCTATGACGGTGGTCGATTCTGCTCGATTTGGGGAGTTATGATCGACGGCCCAGCCTGTAATCTCTACCCTTGAGGTCAATTTGTTGGAGCTTGACTTGGGCATGTCCTCATCTGGTGGCCCAGCTAACCACGCTTAAAACAAACTCCAGTCCTCATTAGGCATGGCTCATTTCCATGCCTCCTGCCATAAAGGCGGTAGCTCCAGTTTGTAGGATTCGACGGCTTCACGATATTTTCTTTACGGGAGGTACAAAACGCCTATTGCCTGCCATCGACCTCTTGCCCATCTGGCGATTATCTCTGAATGGTGTGAACCGCGATCCAGATGCGATGTTTCTGTCTTTCAAGTCCCGTTCTATCATCTGGCCTCGTTCGTAGATCTCTTTATAGGTCCTCAAATTTAGAGCAATCATCTAACTACGGAGCTCGGGCCTCAGACCATCCCTAAATCTTCTTGCTTTCTCCTGAGGGTCTTCTACAGACCGAGGTGCATATCTTGACAGCCTTGAGAATTTGGCTTCGTATTGATCTATCGTCAGCTGGTTCTGACGTAGCTGCAGGAATTCCACCTGCTTCCTTTCCCTGGCCGTCTCAGAAAAATACTTGTCGTTGAACGCCGTCTTAAAAGCATATTAGTTTAAGGCCGTTCCTTTAGGGAAGATTCCATCCTTGGTGGCAGCCCACCAATCATTCGCCGTACCCTCCAGTTGGTACACTACTAGTAACACCTTCTCTTTATCCGTGCATCTCAGCACTCCAAAAGCTTTATCTAATTTCTCAATCCACCTGGGTGCTAGCTCGAGATCTCCAATTCCATTGAATTGAGTCGGCTTCAACTTTATAAACTGCTCCACTAGCTGGCCCATCTGTCTGTCCACAACGATTTCTTCTTGGGCATTCACAACTTCATTGCCCTGGCCATGTTCATTCTGGCTTCCATTGCCACCATTGTTGTCGTTGTTGGTGTTGACGGCAGCTATGGCAACTCCTACTGCCTGGGCGATTGTAGCATCCCGGTCCTGGGTCTGCCTATCGATCAAGTCACCAATTCTTTCCAGTGCCCTCAGCACACCATCCATCCTTGGATCTTCTGCTACGGGATCTCTCAAGCTAGAGGCTCTACCTCTTGACCTTCTAGACCTTCTAAATGGGTTACTCATCCTTGCTTCTTTCTACTGAACCTGGTCCACCACAAGTTTAGCAAGGAGTTAGTAACTCACTCATTCATCCAAATCTAGAGCTACTAACTAATCCTTAACAGAAACAGTTCCACTACAACAGTGCTTTCACACAATAACTTCCACAGACATTTCAACAAGTAACTCATGATCATTCCTCAATTCCGTTCACTCCAACAGTTCCCTAAAACGACCCTGTTCAAACACTTATCAGGCCAAAATCTAGAAATGACCTCCAACACTAGGCAGGGAACTCAATCTTCATGCCTTACCACAACTTTGCCAAGATCAAGCACCAACCATAAGTACCAGGTCGCACACCATGCGCCCCAGGCCTTATCATAACCAGTCTCCTAAGGTCTTGCTATCCGTCCTTGTCCTAACTTAATCCTCCTTATCACTTCAGTCCTCAACCAACTTTGGATCGAGCTGACCTTGCTCTGATACCAAATCGTACGGGGGATGTCACGCACCACGCCTTCAGCATAAGCACGCGACTCCCTGCGAACACTAAAACATCTCTCGTGGTCCCAAGATCCAGTTGCAAAATCGAGAGACATAATATATGTACCAAGCATGCGAAAGCGATAATAAAGCAACTCATCTGTACAAAATAAAAGTTAAGTGGGACATGGATAGCATAAAAACTGTCACACATAATAACTGACTATTCATACAAGTACAGAGCTACTAAAATCCGCTAAGCATGGAGGGTGACGGGGTGAGTACACATAATTCCATCAATCGACATCCAAAAAGGAGCATGATCGGGGTCGCCATCAAAAGATCAAGCTAACAAATCGGGACTCCTAAGAAGAATTGCTGGAATCCCCGGTGTCCTCGACATCCTCCGTTGGCTCATACTCTGAGGAGGTCTCCGAGCGAACCTCGATAGTATCCTCCATGGTCTCCTTATGCGACGACTCTGCGAGATCCTCTCGGTCGCCTCCAGGATAATGACCTCCTCCTCCTCAGTAAACTCCAGCGTCGGGGTCCTCTCTGACCCATTCCTAGAACAGACTACCGATCCCTCGGCCTGGTCCTGGTCCCTACCGGGGTGGCACCAATCAGGGATCACTCCCTAGGATACATCAGGAGGCTTTAATGGCCCAGTCGACTCGTCTCCGACCTTTCTAAATCACGCCTCGTACCTATGAGGCTTTCCATTTGTACCACCATCGTCAACCCACACCACTGTACACTTCCTCACATATATGGTCCCCTAATCGTCAGGGAACTCATCAAAATACACGGTCATCTCCTTAGGGTTTCCAAAATGAATAGGCCACATGGTCAAGGCCTAGGATCTATAAAAAAAAAGGTCCCCAAAGGGGTGAGATACACATCTCAGTAAAAGAGTTTTAACCCTAGGTTAGGTCGACCGTACATTCGGGCAGTGATACCAAATCGTACGGGGGATGTCACGCTCTGCGCGTCCAGCACGAGCACGCAACTCCCTGCGAACACTAAAACATCTCTTGTGGTCCCAAGATCCAGTTGCGAAATCGAGAGACATAATATATGTACCAAGCATGCGGAAGCGGTAATAAAGCAACTCCTCTGTACAAAATAAAAGTTAAGTGGGACATGGATAGCATAAAAACTGTCACACATAATAATCGACTATTCATACAAGTACAGAGCTACTAAAATCCGCTAAGCATGGAGGGTGACGGGCTGAGTACACATAAGTCCATCAATCGACATCCAAAAAGGAGCATGGTTAAGGTCGTCATCAAAAGATCATGCTAACAAACCAGGACTCCTAAGAAGAACTATTGGAATCCCCGGTGTCCTAGGCGTCCTCTGTCGGCTCAAACTCTGAGGAGGTCTCCGAGCGAACCTCGATAGTATCCCCCATGGTCTCCTCATGCGACAGCTCTACGAGATCCTCCTCGGTCACCTCAAGACAATGACCTCCTCCTCCTCAGTAAACTCCAACGTCCGGGTCCTCTCCGGCCCGTTCCTAGAACCGACTACCGATCCCTCGGCCTAGTCCTGGTCCCTACTAGGGTAGCACTAATCAGGGATCACTCTCTGAGGTACCTCATGGGGCTTCAATGGCCTAGTCGACTTGTCCCCAACCTTCCTAAATCACGCCTCGTATCTATGAGGCTTCCAATCTATACTACCCTCGTCAACCCACGCCACTATACACTTCCTCACGTATATGGTCCCCTGACCGTTAGGGAACTCATCAAAATACATAGTCATCTCCTTAGGGTCTCCAAAATACATAGGCCACATGGTCAAGGCCTAGGATCTGTAAAAATAAAGGTCCCTAAAGGAGTGAGATACACATCTCAGTAAAAGAGTCCTAACCCTAGGTTAGGCCGACCGTCCACTCAGGCAGTTATTCACCCCAAAACTTCCAAATTCATAATCACACAGGCACATACAAATAAAGATAACGACAATCATGCAGCTATGACATCATATCACACTAAGATGATCATGCACACCTTGTCCTGCCACTTCACCACAACCATCTCTTCCTGTCTGCCTCATTCTCATGCCCGCGATTAGATCGCATCAGGCCTTTCTCATGCCCACGATTAGATCGCATCAGGCTTTTCTTTTCTCATGCTCACGATTAGATCGCATCAGGCTTTTCTCCACCCTGCGTCTCAAACGCCTCAAGGTCTTACCTCGTCGCCGCCGTGCCACAACCACAATTCATGCACACAAGGTCAAGCGTATCTCGTGCATAAACATCTCATGCATAAACAAGACATCCATGGCATGCGAAACGAGTCAATACACATACAAATGTGACCAATTACTCAAGAGACATGCATATGCAATTATTTGAATCATTTATACCCTCTTGACATTCACAAAGACCAACCACGCTAAGCTCCTCAAGAAATCATCTCAATCTCGTCCGACTCACCCAATCGAGTCCAATCTTCCTATCCTAAGTTTAGGATTCCCTTACCTTGAATTTGATATCACAAATTTCTCCTCTTGAGCCCCCATAATTTTTGGCTTCATGGGTCTAAAGTCGAACTCACCGCGCAACCTAATAAAATCCAACCAATCCGTCAATTTCCATGTCCAATTCCTCAATCCATGAACCAAAACCTCCTTAACCTAATCCTCATCATCTTAGCATGTCTAAATCACTAATTTGAGGCTCAAAATCAATAGCCATCAGCTCCAACAACTTCGGTCTTGCATAGAACCAAACCGGCTATTTTCGGTTCTATGCAAACCGAGCACAACTAGTCCTAAATCTCTACTAATTCCATCGTTTAATCACTATCCTACCCCTTAACATGTCTATCTAAGGGTCTAAGGATCTCGCCGAGAGTTTGAGGTCAAGTCGTCGCCGGAATCCCGTCAAAAGTCACCGGATCTTCCAAGGTCAGTAACTGGCAGATTCTGTCCAAAGTTCACAAGACCCATTTAAACTTCATCAAATCATTCCCAAATTTTTACCACAAATTGATATACATGTCTCCTAGACCTCCACAAAATTTGACCTCAAAATTCCAACATTTCGGCCTCCTAAGATTGGATCAGTTTTCGTCAACTCTCGGGAAAACGCTTGGTCGGAGCTCCTCGGTGGTCCAAACGGCTTGCTTCCAGTTCGAGGAGGTTGGCAGGAGGTAGGGCTAGGCTCAGGTGTTCGGTCGGAGTCCAGGCAATGGCCGAAGGGTGGCATCGAAATGGCCAGACGGCAAGGTCAGGGGCGGTCGGCGATGGCAGAAAACAAGGAAGAAGAGGAAGCTGTGGTCGTGAGCTATGGGGGGTTCTATGGCCCGCCAAAGTGAGGTGAGAGAGAGAGAAAAAGCTTATATCCAAGGCTCAAGTCAAAGAGTGGAATGGTAGGTGGTGTATAGTGGATTTGACCACTCTTTAGTCCATCTCTTGACACTTGTCCTCAATGTCATTCAACTTGATCCAATGGCCACAATTCACCCACTTTTTCAGCAGTTATGGGGTAGGGATAAAGACCAAAATGCCCTTCCTTATTTGCATGGGCAAGGCTTAAGTTTGAGGGGCAAAATGGTAATTTTATTCCGACGCTCGGAACGTCATTTTTCTCGTTCCAATATTCTTTGATAGGGCGACGGCCAATCCAAATATAACGTTGGAATTCTTGATTCTCCATTTTCAATTTTCAAGATTCATTTCTGATTGTTTTCTCTATCATATGTGGTTCCAGCCTTTCCCGAACCGACGGCGGCTTTTTCAGACATTACGCGTATCGACCCCGTGATTCATATCACATTTAGGGCTCATCGACTCGTGGCGACTTATGTTGTCATGTAATTGTGAGGGTCTATCACTAGTCCCTTTGGACTCGATCGTCACTGTCCGATTTAGGAAAATTTTGCAAATCATACGTTAGTTATGCGGCATAACCCGCATTCTAGTCGTATGACACTCGCAAGGCATTCCTTAATTGTTCTTAGATCGACCTCTTTGTGGTTCTAAATATCCCCTCGACAATCCTTATGGTCAAAGCGCCATTTCTTATTCAAGTTCCCTAGGTCCACGTACCTTATCTCGCGTTAGCCTTTCCCTTTTGGTCAACCTACTCGAATTGATCAGATTCGAGTGAGATACGACTGAGATACGTCTCCAGATTTACTTCTCATTAATGAGTCTAAAATCGACTGGAAATCAGAATGTCACATAAGATAACTCATGACATAGGGTACGTCTTGTTATAAATACCTTCAGAGGGTACAACTCTAATTTCAAGGTAACATGAAATCCTTAAAGTCACAGAAGTGTAAATCCATTTCCTATAATTACTTCTTCAAATACTGATCATTGGCAAGCTCAGATTTCCATCGCCTGGGACTTGAAAAAGTTAATCCTTCGACGGGGTGAGATATAAATCTCAACAAGTTCATCATAAAGCCATTAGTCCTCCCAGATTATGCAATAAAACAATATACCAGGATTCAAAAATATCACATGACAATGAAACATCAAGGCACCTCGATATGTCTGGCATAACGCAATCATGACTTTAGGACGATCATATCATCACAACTTTCAATTCCAATGGCCAAGCCCGCGTCAATACGCATCAGGCTAATCACAAATTTATTCCCAATGGCCAAGCCCGCATCAATACGCCTCAGGCTAATCAACGTGTCGATTGGGAACCCACGTTCTGACGCATCAGGTTCTAAAGGCCATTTCGATATTTGTGTCGACACGTATCAAGACTATCTTGCATTCTGACGCATCAGAATATCAATTCTCTTTTCAATAGCTATGCCCGCGTCAATACGCCTTAGGCTCGGTTCGCGTCATAATGCCTCAGACCATCAAATTGACAAACCCGCGTTAAACGCATCGGGTTTTCAATTCTCTTTTCAATAGTTATGCCCGCGTCAATACGCCTCAGGCTTGGTCCACGTCATTACGTCTCAGACCATAAAATTGACAAACCGGCGTTAAACGCATCGGGTTTCAATTCTCTTTTCAATAGCTATGCCCGCGTCAATACGCCTCAGGCACGGTCCGCGTCATTATGCCTCAAACCATCAAATTGACAAACCCGCGTTAAACGTATCAGGTTTTCAATTCTCATTTCAATTGTTATGCCTGTGTCAATATGCCTCAGGCTCGGTCCGCGTCATTACGAATCAGGTTCCAATTCTCTCGCCAACTCATTCATATTTCTCAAACAGTTGCCATTCAAGTCCAAATATCACATAGCCATACTAGCATCCATGTCAGTCAAATGCACACAACAATAATTTAGCCATGAGAGTTATAATTTCTCATCATCAGAAGTACACACGACTCATACCTCTATTATCTCAGTCGATCATGAACAATCAATACAATAGACTCCCAAATTCATCAATATATCATCCAAATGCATCCAATAGTGTCCTAACTTCCTAGCAAAGGTTTAGGAGTCACTTACTTTTCAATTTAATCCTTAAAATTCCCTCCAAGACTCCTCTAAAAATTCGGTTCCCTTGATCCCAAAACAGGAAAACCGTGCGACCTAGTCCAAAGTTCGTCAAACTATCAATTTTTCTAGTCTAATCACTAATTCACGGAGCATACACCTCATTAACATCTCAATTAACATTCTTGTATGTCTTAACGACGAATTTAAAGCATGGCTACACCTCCCACAGCCCTCAAAGGGCTCGATTATCCAAATCGAAATAGGGCAGAATTCGATTTTGCGCTCTACCTCCTTAATTAGTCCATAATTCAACTCTAAACCTTGATTTACCACAAAATCAACTTGCTAACATGTTGTTCTAGGAGTTAGAATGCCTCACCGAAGATTTGGAAGTAAAATAACACCTCAAGGACTTTCGATCAGCCCGGTTCCACTCGATGTATATGCGGCCAGATTCTGCCTAGAAAAATCGCCTCAAATCAGCCATGAAAACCCATCTTAACTCAACTAAAATTGTAACCACAGCTTATCCAACTTTAATACTATAAGTGTAAAAGACCTCACCGAAAATTTAAAGCCATTTGAAATTCGGAAGACCCCAGAACAGGTCTTTCCCCAAAACTGATCAGAATCTGCCTCGTCTGGACCTTTGTCCACTCAAATCAAGCTATGGGAAGATCTACCAGGTTAAATTGAGCTTATAATATGTCTGTGGAAAGATGAGACAATAACCTTTCATTTGGCGATAGTTTTACCCTGATCCGATATTGGACGAAGAAGCCATGGCCGGAATAGTGGGACGGTTGAAATTGGTCGGCTGGGAGCTCTTGAATTCAAAACTAGCCAGCCTAACCTTTGCTCCTTCAAACGGCTCTACGAGACAAACGGATGGGTGGATTTAGACCCGTAATATCTAGTTGGAACAACAAGACGATAAGCTTTCTAATGGTAGGTGGCACGCATTAATACGATGATGGACGAAGAAGTTATGGCTACAATCTGACAGGGTCACTTTCTTTCCTTAGTGTACCCAAAACCTCTAAGGTATCCTAGAAGTGGTTGCAGTCGGGATTTGACTGCCAGTGTATGGATGTGTCGTGATCATCACAGTGCAAGGTCATGCACAGCAGTTTGTATCTAACACCTCTTCAATATATGCATAAAAATAAACATACAATCCCCACTACAACCTGCAAGAAAGATGTCAGCAAACACTCCACCCCTTATTTCTCTAATCTATAAAAAAAAATCTAACACAATGGTTAGGGTACGTACCTTACCTTCGAGAGCATCTGTAGAAAATGAGGTACCAATCAACCTTTTAATTAGCTCAAGTTTTCTAAAAATTCATAACCAGAGATTCTGGTTTGGAATAAGTCCCCAGCGGAGTCGCCAGTATGTCGCGACCCGATCTCAATCTCGATTTCGAGATTCGGCGGGCTAATGGGTCATCCCGTCTAGTTGGACATGGGCCTCCCTCAAGGCCCATTACCTAAGTCACAACGAAGGTATACGTGGTCGACCTTCAGTGCGGTCTGGTGACACGTAATATGTGTACATCCCAAGGAGTCACCACCAATCATTTCATGGAGGGTACGATTAGAAATCCTATCGAATAGTTAGTAACATTCTATTCGATTTTGCGAAAACCAAAGAAATGGGATCGGGGACTTTGTTACGCCAACTGTCAAAGTTGACGCCCTTTCGGCACCTAAGTTGAATGATTTATCTAACACTAAGATTTCATGCATATAAGTGAGGTGCAAACCCTAAATCTAAGAGTTTATGCTGATAGGAATGACTATCCTAGCAAACACAGTCAATAAAATGAGTGCGCAAATCAAGGATCCAAAACATACAGATAAATCAAATGAATACATATGGCATCTCTAGTAAGGCCCTATTAGCCTAGAGAAACGTCATTCATAATGAGCAAAATCGTAATTTTGAAGAGTTTTGGGGCGATTTGCCCTAAAAGGAAAAACTTGACATTTCATATGAAATGTGAAGTAAAAAGGTGGTAAAGATAGGATTGATCATGAAACCAATTCATTTCTTATTTTTCTGGAATTTTCTGAATTTTTCTGGAATTTTAGAAGCGGTTTACCCTTTTGGGGGTAAAATCGTCATTTCAAAAAGTGATAAGAAATGAAAATACCAAACAAAATGATTGGTCGATCACCAGATCCAAATCCTAATTTAGGCAATTTTTACAACTCGATCGGAATAAGAAAGACGATTTACCCTTTGAGGGGTAAAATCGTCATCTTAAGAAAAAGGACAAGATTTGAAAACCCAAGCATAAGAATTGATCACCTAATCGACCCTAATTCTTGTCTTGGCATTCTCGATCGATCTCATAAATAAAGCATATGCAATTTACCCCCAAAGGGTAACATCGTCAATTTCTACAAGAAAGGATAAGAAATCCCAAAAATATGATTGACTAGATGTCTGTGATCATTACTCAATTTTTGGCAATTTCTAGGATATCTAAGAATTTTTCACAATTTTTCCTTTTAGGGCAAATCGGACCGGGTCAACCCGACCACTCGTATCGGATAACCCGGGCTCGGACCCACGCGGAGACCGATCTTAAAACGACGCTGTTTTAGGTTTTTCTATTTTTTTTTATTTTTCAAACTTAATCCAACGGTTCCTATTGAACCACGTGACTACTCCACGGTCTCAGGATCAGTTGACTAAAACCTATGGCTCATATCAAAAGCAAACTACTCCTCGGCCGTCATATCTAATTACTTAAACTTACGGCCACGATTAAAAGTCAAGACTCAATCTAATCCATTCATCCTCACTAACCTAAACGATGGCACTCGACCCTTAACCTAAAGGGCACTGTTTCAGTTTGTTTTGATTTTTCAATTTTAAAAATCATATTAGAATATTTCTAATTTTTAATTGGCCAACCCCTAAAAATAGGACTCGATTAACCTAAACCGTCTGATCTAAACTAACTCGGCCAAACAGACTAACGATGGAGCTGACTCGACATCCACGTGGACCAATAACACTCTGTCACCTAAGCCTCTAACTCGTTAACTCACCACGTCAGCTTCGTCTTCAACCTCTCCTCAGTAACTAAATGAACGGCTGAGACTTCTCCGGCGCCGATGAACGACCAAACCTATACCGATTAACGCGAAACCAATGTCATTCGACTCGTACTAATCTCTAGTTTAACATATCTGAGAATCATAGCATTTTGTCCATTGAATCACGTGTAGCATGCAAAATGCTGAGTGCAGCCATGGAAGTTCAATCAAGCGACAGAAAGCATATCGAGCCAATTCCTTCACACAATCACATCATATGAGTTCAGAATATTTACCTACAGGTCCGATTGACCTGGTTTAGGTTAGCTTTAGCTAGAGAAGTTTCAATAGAGTCGGCAATGGCGACGCGGTTCAAAAGCAAGGTTCGACTCGATTTCAATGCAATTAAAACATAGAGCAGTACTTAGTGATGTCACAGATACAAAATGCACACATCAATTACAAGAATCGAAGCTGAAATGATGTTTTGCCGTTGAAGGTCAGGAATCCAACTCAAAGGTTGATTTACCATTTGTCACGCCCCGTGCCTCATCGCGAGCACGCAATCATCCCTGCAAGCAAAACAACAATAATCTCTAGGCGGTCCCAAGGATCCACTTATATATAAACGAAGATCGAGAGATGAAATAATTTACATTAAGCACAAGGAAGCGTTTCCCAGCAACTCCCCCTACAATATATATATCCCAAGACTAAGAAGGACTGGATAGCATCATAAAGTCGTACATCAACATCAACTAGTCACATCTACTACAGACCGCTATATAGCAAGGCGACAGGTAAACATGTCAAAAGGTGTCCACAAAATCCACTAGGGAATGGGGGTCAGGTCGCCAGTCAAAAAGTCAGGTCATCATCCGGAGTTGCCTAGGAAGAACTGCTGGAATCCCCGGTGTCCTCACTCTCCTCTGACGGCTCGTACTCGGAGAAAGTCTCTCACGGAACCTCCACAGAGTCTTCCATGGTCGCTTCCTGCGGCTGCTCAGCATGGTCTCCCTCCACGGTCGCCTCCTGGTCCTGCTCGGATGGATCTCTCTCAGACGGCTCCACCACGATGACCTCATCCCCTGGCGGTGGCACGGGAAACTCAGCTGTCGGCGTCCGCTCCGGGCCGTTCCTCGAACCAACCACTGAGCCCTCGGGAAACTCCTGGTCTGCTATCGTCTGATACCAAGGAGGTATGACACCCTCTGGAATTTCATGGGGCTTCAGCGGCCCGACCTTCCTATCCTCGTCTTGTCTAAACCAAGCCTCAAACCGATGAGGCTTCCAGTCAGGTTTGCCATCATCTACCTAAACTACTGTACATTTCCTTATATATATATATTTCCCTTCCTATCGGAGAACTCATTGTAATACGCCGTCATCTCCTGCAGGTCCCCGAACCTGACAGGCCACATGGCTACTACCTAGGATCTGTAAAGTAAAATTTCCCCAAAAGGAGTGAGATACACATCTCAGTAAGAAAAACCTAACCCTAGGTCAGGTTGACCGTCTACTCAGGCAGTCAAGTCACTCAACCTATCCAACTCATAGGTTCATGTAGGTATGACATTCATAATTCAATAAACAATAATGCATAGACGACAGACATGCATTTATATTCTCATGTCACACACAGTTGCACGAATATGCTTAGCCTGTCACTTCACCACATCAATCAATATCTGCCTGCCTAATTCTCTAGCCCGCGATTAGATCGCATCAGGCTCGGCCCTCGTAAATGCATCAGGCCCCGGTTCAATTTCCAGGCAGAGTCTATGACCTCGTATTCTGTCCCGTGATTATATCGCATCAGGACTGTGGCTATCTCAACCCCGCGACTCCATCACATCAGGGCGCCACCTTTTCATAATCCACCCCACGACCTCGTCGCATCAGGGTCTCAACCTCCGCCCCGCGTCTCATACGCCTCCGGGCCATGCCATGCAATGCCACAATCATGTCTCATGCCACATCATATCAATTAACTCAATTTTTAAAAAAAAAATCAAATTTCATAACCAATGGCCAATGTGCATGATAATATGTTTAATAAATTTCGTGGCATGCAATTCAATTCAAATAGTACTCAGGCACTCAGACAATTCACACATAGGCTAGGTCAAACAATCATTCTATAATGTCCAAGGGCGCATCAAGCTATTACATGCGAGGGTTTTCTCATAAACCGTTCCATTCGGCCCTCGACTTACCCAATTGAGTCCAATCCCCCTAACCTCGGTTTAGGAAATTCCTTACCTCCGCTTAACAACGCAAATTTCCCTTCCTTGAGTCTCCTATGGTTCGGCCAATCAAAGTCCCAAAGCCGACTTGTCGCGCAACCTAGTTTAACCAATCGATTTGTCAAAATTTCAAGTCTAATTCCTCAATTCATCCATCCAAATCACTCATAACATACTCCTCATCATCTTAACATATCATACACATCAAATTACAACATAATCCCAACCTATTCAGCCCTCCACAGAGCCGGTTTGGCCCGGCATTGAACCGGTTTCATTCGGTTCTGTTCATGCCGGGTCCAACCGGCCTTAATCTATCTCAAATCCATCAAATATACACCATTCTACCTCTTATAATGTCTACCTAAGAGTTTGGAAGTCTCACCATGAGTTTCAAGTCGCGTGGTTGCCGAACAGTCGTCGGAAATTGCCGGAGCACTCAAACACAGAATACCGGCAGATTCTGGGCATAATGTACAAGGGTGGTTCATGGTAAAAAACTTATCAAATAAATCCCAAATTTTTACCACAGAACCATCTATATGTCTACTTGATCTCCACAAAATTTGATCCAAATATTCCAAGTTTTCGGCTGTCTAAAGGGTTCAGAACAGAACCTACCTCAAACTGGAACAGATTCCGTCGACCTGTGGGAGAATGCCTGCCCCGAATTCCTCAGAGCTCCAAATGACCTGATTCAAGTTGGAGGACGTCGGAAAGACGTGGGGCTGCGTCTGGGTGGTTGGCTGGAAGCAGGGGACGGCCGGAGGTGGCAGTCGTACTGACCGAACGATGACGTCCGGCGGGGTCGGCGAAAACAGAAACTGGAGAAGAAGAAGAAGCTTGGTCAGGTCTTTGGGGGAGCAAAAATGGCCGAATGGTAGAGTGAGAGGGAGCAGAAAGAGAGCTTATTATCCCCAAAAAAATTGATTAATTTGAAGTGATTGGTAGGTGGGCATTTAATGTGAGTTGATCTACTACCCTTGGATGCTTGACACTTGCATATTACTCTAACCAAGAAGATCCAATGGCCATCCCTTTGTCCTTCAATTTTCGGCAGCCAAGGGGGAGAGAAATGTTCATTTTGCCTTTCCTTCAATTATAAAGACAAAGTCCTAAGCTTGAGGGTCATTATGGTCATTTTACCCTCGACGTTCGGAACGTCGTTTTTCTCGATTCTGACTTCTTCGATAGGGCGACGGCCAATCCAATTGACGTTGGAATTCTTGATTTTCCATTTTCAAATTTTTTAGGACTCAATTCTAATCGTTCCTTCTACCAGACGTGATTCCAGTCTATTCCAAACTGACGACGGCTTCTGCAGACTATACGCGTATCGACCCCGTGATTCTCATCAAGTTTAGAGCTCGTCAATTCATGGTGGCCTTGGTTGTCATGTAATTGTGAGGGCTTATCGCTAGTTCCTGTGGTCTCGATCGTCACAGTCCGATTTAGGATAATTTTGCAAATCGTACGTTGGTTAAGCGGCATCACCCACGCTCCAATCGTACGACGCTCGCATGGTAATCCTTAATCGTTCTTTGATCGTCCTTTTTGTGGTCCTAAATATCTCCTCGACAATCCTTATGGTCAAAGCGCCATTTCTTATTCGAGTCGTCTAGGTTCACGTATCTCGTCTTGCGTTAGCCTTTCCCCTTTGGTCAGGCTACTCAAATTGATCAGATTTGAGCAGAACACAACTGAAATACATCGCTTGATATAAATAAACTTCTCATTACAGAGTCTGAAGTTGATTGAAAATCAGAATGTCACACCATTTTTCGAGATCAAAGGTGACGCGAGCTGGTGCGATCGACTCCGCAAAGCTCCAAGAAGCAGCTCGAAGTGGAATTGTGGTTCGGTTTGGCCTGAATCGGAGCCACTGATCACTCACAGGCTAGCAATGCACACATCAATTACAATTTTCAATTTTGGCGCCCGTTCGTGGGAGTGTCCACCGGCTTGAAATGGCATGTGATCGTGCGTGCCATTTGATCCAAAAGACGACGGTGACGATGGGAAACTTCGTCAAACTCAAATAGTCTTCTAGCGTGCACAAATAGATGGTCAATTTAGTCATTTTGTGAATGTTGACTTTCAAGGCCGGTGCAATGTTGACCAATCGATTTCATCTTTCTCCAGCGACCATCGGTCGTGATTCTGGTATCAATCGACGGGGAATGACCTGAAGAATTAAAACCCCACCAATGCGTCTTTAATTGTGGTCGATTGGTCGATCAATTCTGCCATCAAAGTTCGGCCCTGCACTATTCATCTGCACGAGAGTCTGGGAAAGTAAACGATACTATAGCAAACCGGTTAGATAGGTATGACCAGTCAGAACCGATTTTGACTTGATTTTTAAAATTAATCACAATTTGATGGGGGGATTCTTGTAATTAAACCTCAGAATTGAATTTAGGACATGGGTATTATATAAAAACGTGATTTTGCCCAAAAGTTCATGTCAATTTCTACAAAAGCCCCAAATTTATCCTTAATTGCAATTTTAGAAATTGTGAAATTGAAGGCTTAAAAAATCAAATTGGATCAAGCCACCTATGCCAATAGACTCAGAATGATGAAAAACATTGGGTAGTGGCTTTAATTTGCAAATATAGTTCCTGATTGAAAGTAATTTCAATTATGTCCAAATTCAAGGACTAATTTGCAATTAAGTATGCAATTTTGCCCAATTCTTGCAATTGAGCAATTTGTGCAAATAATTGAGCTAAATTGCAATGAGGTACAATCAAATTGAATGTCAAGATCCTAAAAATGTCAAAATTGCAAATTAAAAGATTCAAATGACATTTTTTACCAAATTCAACATACGTATAACAAAAGAACACATAAAATTGAACTTCAATTTGGACTTTTTATGAGGCCAAGAATACAAGGAAATTAAAAGAAAAAAATTGACTATTTGTTCATATTTTTGTGACATCGAATGCTCTTTTTTCTTCAATTTTTGAATATTTTCATATTTCAAAAGATACTAAAAAATGTAAAAAATAGGAAAATTTTATTTTTTTTTAGTCAAAAATGATTCTTTAGGCTTGGCCAAGGCCATCAAAGTTAATTTTCTAATTTTTCAATTTTTTATGAATTTGTTATGAATTTTTCAAAAATAAACAGAAAAAGACTAATTGAAAATCAGGTGTCAACAGACTCTACATTTATACGAGACAGAAAGTGTCACGCCCTGACCCCGTCGAGCCACACGAACATCCCTGCAAGCAAACCAATAACAATCTCTCGCGGTCCCAAGATCCACCAATAAAAGTCGAGAGATAATATATAAACATAAGCATACAGAAGCAATACTCTAATAAATCCCCGTACAATATATAGGTTAAGTGAGACCTGGATAGCATAATATCTATCATACATCATAACAAACTGCTTGTACATATGTCGACTACTACAACCGCCAAGCAAAGGGCGACAAGGAAGCTCATCAAAAGGTGACCATCTTCAAGTCCAAAACAAACATGGTCGGGGGTCGCCACCACAGGCTCAATCCAATGAACTATATCTCCTAGGAAGAACTGCTGGAGTCCTCGGTATCCTCTGCGTCCTTGGTCGGCTTATACTCAGAGAACTTCTCGGACAGGACCTCGACGGTGTCTTCCATGGTCTCCTCATGGGACGGCTCGGCAAGGTTACCCTCGGACGCCTCTAGGACGATGACCTCGTCCTCGTCCCCCTCTACAGTAAAGTCCAGCGTCGGGATCTTCTCTGGCCCATTTCTAGAACCAACTACGGACCCTTTTGGCTGCTTCTACTCTCCTGCGATCCGGCACCAGTCAGGTATAACACTCGGGGGTATCTCATGGGGCTTTAATGGCCCAATCGACTCGTCCCCTACTTTCTTAAACCATGCTTCGAATCTATGAGGCTTCCAATTCGGCTTACTCTCATCGACCCATACAACTGTGCATTTCTTCATATAAATGTTCCCTTGACTATCCGGGAACTTATCAAAATACGCCGTCATCTCCTTAGGGTCCCTAAAGCGTATAGGCCACATATCTAAGGCCTAGGATCTGTAAAAATAAGGATCCCCAAAAGGGGTGAGATACTCATCTCAGTAAAAGAATCCTAACCTTAGGTCAAGTCGATAGTCCACTCAGGTAGTCATACCCCTCACTAAAACCACACTCAGAAACATACAAGCATATCAAGCACAATCCAGCAAAATAACAACATACAGATGACAGACAAGCAATGATGACCTCATGTCACATTCGGATGATCATGCACCTCAGCCTACCACTTCACCACATCCATCAATCTCCGTCTGTCTCAATCTCTAGCCCGCGACAAATCACATCAGGCTCGGTCCGGGTAAAAGCATCAGACCGTCATCGGCAACCCGCGTAAACGCATCATGTTCCGATAAATCTCCAGGTAATTTATCATCATCTCACAATTCCGTCCCGCGAAAAGTTTGCATCAGGACCGTGGCTATCTCAACCCTGCGATCTCGTTGCATCAGGGCGCCACACCACATCAACTCCACCCTACGATCTTGTCGCTTTAGGGTATCCACCTCCTGCCCCGCGTCTCATATGCCTCAGGGCCTCGCCATGTCATGCTCATGCCACAATCATAACTTATGCCTTGATTTTCAATTCAATTACACACTCAATGGCAAGTGCAAATTCAAATGCATTTCGTAAATCCCGTGGCATGCAAGGTAATTCAAATAATATACAGACACGGCAATCAACTCAGGCATAAACAACGTCACACTCATTCATCGTAGAACACCTTAGAACATATTAAGTGCTATCTCTTTTGAAAATTTCTCATAAATCAAACCAATCAAGCCACGACTCATCCAATTGAGTCCAATCTCCCTATCCCATGTTTAGTAAATCCCTTACCTTGGGTTTGATTGCACCAATTACTTCCTCTTGAGCCCGCAAGGTTTCGGTCAACCAATGTCCACAACCGGGCTTGTCGTGCAACCTAAAATTTCAACCAATTTCATCAATTCTCCTGTCTAAATTCTCAATCCATCAACCCCACTCACCCATAACTTAACCCTCATCATCTCATCACATCTTAAACATCAATTTACAGCTCAAAATCACCACTTTCAGCCCTCAATAGAATTGGTTTGGCTCGGCACCTAACCGGTCCTACTCGATTCTGTGCAAGCCAGGGCCAACCGATCCTAAATCTACTCCAAATCCAATATTTAAACACTATCCTACCTCTTAATATGTCTACCTAAGGGTTTGGGAGGCTCACCGTGAGTTTCGAGTCGGTTGGTCGCCGGAAGCTCGCCCAAAGTCGCCGGATCGCCCAAGTCAGCTTTTCGGGCCGATTTTGTCCAATATTTGCAAGACCGGTTCATGGTCAAAAATTTATCAAATTGAGCCCCAATTTTTACCACGAATTTCTACACATCTCTACTAGATCTCCACAAACTTTGGCTCCAAAATTCCAAGATTTAGACCATCAAAAGGAATAGGAACCGGACCGACCTCAGTTTGAGTTCTATTCTGTCGGCTCTCGAGAAAATGCTTGCTCGGGACTCCTCGATGCTCCAAATGTCGTGATTCTTGTTCGAGGAGGTCGGAAAGACGTAAATCTACGATGGTGTGGTCGGTCGGTAGTCGAATGGTGGCCAGAGGGTGGCGTCATGGCCGGCGAACAAGAGGTCCAATGGCGGTCGGGCGGCGAGCAGAAGAAGAAGAAGGAAGAAGAAGAAATGCTCGGTTCTCTTGGGGTCCTATGGCCGAATGGGAGTGAGGAGAGAGAGTGGGATTGCTATATCCCAAAGCTTGGTCAAAGAGTTGAAAGTTAGTGAGCAAAAAGTGTGACATGACCACACTTCATGATCTTGTGACACTTGGCATTTGTCTTTTCCAAGATGATCAAATGACTCTCTCGTAATCCTCTTTTTCGGCAGTTATGGAGGGTGTATGGACCAATTTGCCCTTTTTCAATTGTATGGGCAAATTTCTAAGCTTGAGGGGAAAAACGGTTATTTTACTCCCGACGTTCAGAGCGTCGGTTTTCTCGTTCCAGAATTTTTCGATAGGGTGACGACCAATCCAAATAACATTGGAATTCTTGATTTTCCATTTTCAATTTTTCAAGACTCGTTTCTGATGGTTTTCTATCAGATGTGGTTCCAGCCTATCCCCAATCGATGGGCGATTTTTGCAAACATTGCGGGTATCGACTCCGTGATTTATGTCACGTTTAGGGCTCGTCAATTCATGGCGGCTTTGGTTGTCATGTAATTGTGAGTGTTTATCACTAGTCCTTATGGTCTCGATCATCACAGTCCGATTTAGGAAAATTTTGCAAATCATACGTTGGTTAAGCGCCATCACCCACGCTCCAATCGTATGACACTCGCAAGGTAATCAGTCCTCAATCGTTCCTAGATCGGCCTCTTGGTGGTTCTAAATATCCCATTGAAATCCTTATGGTCAAAGCGCCATTTCTTATCCGAGTCACCTAGGTCCACGTACCTCGTCTCGCGTTAACCTTTTCCTTTTGGTCAGCCTACTCAAATTGATCAGATTTGAGCAAAATATGACTGAAACATATTACTTGATATATATAAACTTCTCATTAATGAGTTTGAAATTGACTGGAAATCAGAATGTCACACGCCTTGCGTCCAAAGGCGAGCATGCTACATCCAGATCAAATCGCTATAGCCTAGGATATGGCATCTACGGTAATCGTGAAATGAAATACACACACGGAAACGAAATGAACGGGTGCCTCTATGCAAAACAAGAAAGGAGACCTGGGATAACAAGAATATATTCAACATATAACACGAGTTCATATAAAGTAACCAGATAAAAACTAAAACCACTTAGTAGGGACGGTAGGAGTCAGGGACTAACCAAAAGACAACAACTAACCTAGTCCCCAAAAGATAACACGCCCTCAAAAAATGACGCTAAAAGACAACCCCTAGGAAGAACAGAAAACCACTAAGACGGACTACTTGCTTCATCTTCGTCCTTATCCTCGTCCTTAGCAGGATTGTAGTCGGAAAAAGTCTCAGTGCGCACATCAATGGAATCATCCTCCATGCCGTCCTCTGCCTTGTCCTCCGAAGCGGAGACCTCAATCACCTCAATATCCTCCTCGACGGTAGGGGTCTTCTCTGGCACGTTTCTCAATCCTATCACGGATATCTCCATCTCTATCTCATCGCGGATAGGGTGACACCAGCTAGGCACCACTCCTCGGGGTACCTCTGTAGGCGTCAAAGGACCCGTGGTATCCTCGCCAACCCTACGAAACCATGCCTCGAAACGATGTGGCTCTTATCCTTCTCTTCTCTCGTCAACTCGCACTGTAGTGCATTTCCTAATATAAACTGATCCCCGACCATCCGGAAATTCATCAAAATAGGCGGTCATTTCCTTGGGATTGCCTAAGCAGATTGGAAACATGCTTCAGGGCTTGGGTCTGAAAAAAGTAAGTCCCACGACGGGGCGAGATTCACATTTCAACAAGCTAATTCCTAAACCTAGGCTAGACTATCAGTACACCCAGACACAACTTCAAACAATAAGTAGAAGCACATCAATAAACAGCATAAAGTAAGCAATCATCATAATACACCATAAAAAAGGCGTATGGTAGGCAATCGTCAAGATACACCATCAGGTCGACATATAGTTCACAACTTAAGGCATGTATGAAGACATAAGATTTAGCTTTACGTACTAGCACACTATTATTCATTTCATCGTCTCCGCTCGAGTCAAAATACCTTAGGCTTAGCCCGCATCAATACGCCTTAGACCATAACAATTGACAAATCCGCGTTAAAATGCCTCAAGTTTCAATGCCATAACAAGGCTCATGTCGACACATGTAAAAGTTTATCCCGCGTCCCAATGCATCATGATATCACTCATTGCAACCCCGCGTTCCGACGCATCAAGGTGCTAAAAGTGCTTAAGCTTACAAGTCTCACTTTCCTCTTAAGACTTCATGATCAAGTAAAGTTTTATCGACAAGTAATGAATTTTTATCATGTGAGACATCACCCACAAGGTGACTTCAAACACATAGCACATAAATCATCAAATACATATGCAACATTTTAGTCATGAGAATAACAATTCCTCATCATAAGGAATACACCTGACTTGCACCTTGATTACCTCGATCGACTATGAACAATCAATGCGATAAATCCACAAAAAACTCATCCAATGTAACCCCAACTAGTCCAGTAGCGTCCTACCGTCCTAACGAAGGTTTAGAAACCACTTACCTTAAAATTTAATCAGCAAAATCCCTCCAAAAACTCCTCTAAGTATTCGGTTCTCCTTGGTCCAAAACAGGGCAGCAGCGCAACCTAGCCAAAGTTCGTCAATTGATCAATTTTTCTCTTCCATTCACCATTCCGGGATGCACAACCTCGTTAACACTTCAATTGACATTCTACTATGTCTTAACGGCAAATTTAAAGCATGAAGACACCTCCCACAGCCCTCAAAGGGTTCGATTTTCTCAAACTAAACTTTAGTAGAACCGGTTATGCTTTCCACCTCCTTAATCGGTCCACAACTCCTCTCTATACTTCGATTTATCTCGAAATCAACTTGCTAACTTGTCATACATCTACAGGAGTCGTACCAAGAGTTTTGAAGCAAGTCGATACCTTGAAGGGCCGTAAATAGCCTCGGTTCAACTAAGTCCACTGGCGATTAGAACTACCTCAGAAAAATCATAACAAAGCAGCCATGGTTACCCCTCTAAACTCATTTAAATTTGTCATTTCACTCAACCAACACAAGTACTATGGGTTAAGAAGTTTTCACCAAATATTTGAAGCAAATCAAAGCCTTGAAGTGGCCAAATGAAGGCCTACTCCGGGTTGAGTCAGATTCTGTTCGGTTTTGGATTTGCGGCTGGTAGGGTAAAACGGGACCTCCAATCGACGAACGGTCAAGGGGAGCTTGTAAGGAAAAGGTCGAGGGTGGTGTTGGTGGCCAGAGCAAGGAGAGAAGGTTGCTAGAGGTAGCCGTCGAGTAGGTGAAGCGGCGGTAGCGGGCTGGTCGGTTGAGAGCTCTCGGCAAAATGAAGAACCAAGAAGAAGAAAGGAAGAAGTAAAGGGAGCGAGGGAGTTTCGGCTGAGACAAATGGAGGGGAAGGTCTTCCACAAATTATTGGGGTCAAACTTGAATAATGATAGGTTAAAAGGTAATCAATTAATGTTATACTCCCAAAACTTCATACTTGTCTTCTTATTCATAATATCAAGGCCTATAATGACTTCTTTACTCCTTCAATTTCGGTAGCTATGAGGATTAGGATTTGACTAAATTGCCCTTCTTCAATTGCTAAGACAAAGCCATTCCTTGAAGGGCAAAATGGTAATTTTGCACTCATCGTCCGAAACATCACTTTTCCAGTTCAAATTAGCTTCGATGAGGCGACGTCTAATTCGATTAGAATGTTTGAATTCTTTATTTTTCATTTTCTAATTTCGAGATCCATCTCTTGGTCAATTCTTTGTCAAATGTAAATTTCAAGTTATCCCGAACTAAAGGGCGGCTTTTGCAAACGTTACGCATATCGACTTTGTGATTCTCATCACACTTAGGGCTCGTTAGTTCATGGCGACTTTGGTTATCATGTAATTGCGAGGATCTATTACTTACTCTAACGGTCTCGATCGTCATCGCTCAATTTGGAAAAATTTTCCAAATTATACGTTGGTTAAGGGGCATCACCCGCGCTCCAATCGTATAACTCTAGCAATGAATTCCTTAATTGTTCTTAGATCGGCCTTTAATGGTTCAAAATACTCCCCTGGTAATCCTTATGATCCAAGTGCCCTTTCCTATTCCAATTCCCTAGGTCTACTATCTTGTCTTGCGTTAGCCTTTCCCTTTTGGTCAGTAAACTCGAGATTGATCAGATCCGAGAGAGATAAGACTGAAATAAATCGATAGATATATTCTCATTAATAAGTCTTGAAATGTTAGGAAAACCAGAATGTCACAACTCTTTCCCCTTATAAAAATTTCATCATCAAAATTTACAATAATTCCAACTATTCAAACAAATGGGGGTATTGACGCCTCATCATTTCTTCGCTTTCTTGTGTAGCGTCTTTGGTTCCATGGTGCTTCCAAATTACTTTGAGTAGCGTGATTGTCTTATTGCTCAGAACTTGTTCTTTTCGATCTTCACTTATGATTGGCTTCTCCACGTACGACACCCTGTCATCCATCTCGATAGTCTCATAATCCAACGCACTTGTCGGGTCTGGCTTGTACTTCCTTAGCATTGACACGTGAAAGACATTATGTACTTGGATAAATTGGGCGGTAAGGCAAGTCTGTAGGCCAAGGTTCCAACCCGTTTCAAAATTTCAAAAGGACCTACATACCGTGGACTCAATTTTCCTTTCTTTTCAAATTGAGATAGTCCTCTCATCGGTGACACCTTAAGGAAAATGTGATCACTCACTTGAAACTTCAAGGGCTTGCGTCGTTTGTCAACATAACTTTTCTGACAACTCTGTACCGTCTTTAATCTTTCGCAAATTACCCTTGCGGTCTCCATTGATTGTTCCACTGACTCTGGACCTGTAATACTTCTCTCTCCAACTTCCTCCCAGCAAATCGAGATTCTGCAGGCTCTTCCTTAAAATGTCTCGAAAGGTGCCATTTGAACACTCTGTTGATAGCTGTTATTATTCACGAACTCTACCAAGTGGAACTGGTCCTCTCATCCATCTTTGAAGTCTATAACGCATGCTCGTAACATATCCTCAAGCATCTGGATCGTTCTTTCCAACTGTCCGTCTGTTTGTGGATGATACGCCGTACTGAACTGCAATTTAGTTCCCATGGCCTCTTGAAGACTCTACCAGAAGTTCGATGCGAATTTAGGATCTTTGTCTGACGTAATCATTACGGGTACCCCATGCAATCATACTATATGACGCATATACAGCTCGGCATATTTGTCCATTTCAAAGTCTTTTCGTACAGGGATGAAATGTGCATACTTTGTCAATCTATCCATGACTATCCAAATCGAATCATGACCTCTTTAGCTTCTTGGCAATCCCATCATGAAATCCATAGTCACGTGTTCTCATTTCAATTCAGGAATTTCTAATGGCTGTAAAAATCCATCGAGTTTGCAATGTTGTGCTTTTACCTGTTGACACGTCAGGCACTTTGCCACATATTTAGCCATATTTACTTTCATTCTGTTCCATCAGTAGTGCTAATGTAGATTCTGATACATTTTTGTGCTGCTTGGATGGACATTATAGATGATGTGGTGAGCTTCAGATAAAATTCTTTCCCTAAGCTTTTCGTTGTTGGGCATGTACAAACGCCCTCGAAATCTCAAAATTCCATCCTCGGATGCTTAGAACTCAGGTTTTCTTTCCATTGCATCCATCTCAAGGATCTTTTGAATTCCTAGGTCCGTAGATTGCAAAACCTTTATCCTTTCTTGTATTTCGGGTTCTATTCTCAAGGTCATTACCAAACTCGACAATTGACAAATTTCCAGCTTGCTTTTCGAATCTCTTAATCCCCCGAGTAAAGACCATCCTTTAACCAACAGATGCGCAATGCTTGATTTCCGACTAAGTGCATCTGCGACTCTATTCGCTTTCCCAAGATGATACAGAATGTCATGGTCGTAGTCTTTAAGAAACTACATCCATTGACGTTGTCTCATATATAATTCCTTCTAGAAAAAGAGGTACTTCAAGCTCTGGTGATATGTATAAATCTGAAATCTTTCGTCACACAAGTAATGCCTCCAGATCTTCAGAGCAAAGATAATTGCGGCTAATTCTAAATCATGAGTCGGATAATTCATTTCGTGAGGTCTCAGTTGTCGGGAATCATAGGCGACCACCCTTCCATGTTGCATTAGCACGCAACCTAATCTTTTTAGCGAAGCATCGCTAGATATCTTATAGCCTCCGGCTCTAGAAGGGATCATTAATACCGGTGCGGTCGTCAACTGATGCTTAAGCGCTTGGAAGCTCCTCTCGCATTTATCCATCCACTCAAACTTTGTTTCCTTCTTAGTTAACCTCGTCAATGGAATGGCTATAGATGAAAACTTTTCCACAAGGCGTCGATAATATCCTGCCAATTCTAGAAAACTATGAACTTATGTAACCGTCGTAGGTCTAGGCTAATTCATCACTACTTCAATCTTCGCAGGGTTTACAGAGATTACTTCTCCAGATGCCACATGACCAAGAAATGCTACCTTATTCAGCCAGAACTCGTATTTATTAAATTTAGCGTAAAACGTGTGTTCTCTCAAGGTCGGCAAGACAATCCTCAGATGTTCTTCGTGTTCTTCGTTACTTCTTGAGTAAATCAAAATATCGTCGATAAAGGCTATAACAAACCTATCCAAGAATTCCTTAAACACTCGATGCATTAAATCCATAATGCTGCTAGGGCATTAGTCAATCCAAAAGGTATAACGGTGAACTCGCAATGACCATACCTTGTTCTAAAAGCTGTCTTCGGTACGTCCTCTCTCTTAATTCTCAGCTGGTGATAACCAGTCCTCAAATCTATTTTAGAAAACATAGAAGCTCCTTGCAATTCGCCAGACAAATTGTCAATCCTCGGCAACAGATATTTGTTCTTGATAGTTACCTGGTTCAACTGTCTATAATCAATACACAGACGCAATGATCCGTCATTTTTTCCTTACAAACAACACTGGCGCTCCCCACGGTGAAGCACTCGGTCGAATGAATCCCTTATCTAGCAACTCTTGTATTTGCACCTTTAACTCTTTCAACTCCGACAAGGATATTCTATAAGGTGCCTTTGAAATCGGCTCCGTTCTAGGGGCTAACTCGATCACAAATTCAATTTCCCTCTCTGGTGGCAATCCCGGCAATTCTTGAGGAAAGACATCGGGAAATTCACGCACCACAAGGATACTCTCTAATTTAGATTCCACGACAGTCATATCCATTACCGCAACCAAGTAGACTTGACATCCTTCGGTTACAGCTTTGTTGCTTCAAGCGATGAGACTAAGGGAATCAAGGTTCCTCCTCGACTTCCCACAAATTCAAAACTAGGACGACCATCCGAATAAAAACAAATGACCTTGCTACCACAATCAACTACCGCCATTTGCTTACCTAGCCAATCCATTCCAATAACCACATCAAAGTCATACATAGGCAACACAAACAAATTTACACTCTCTTTGCTACCACCAATAACTATCTTATAGTCTGCACTACCTAGTGAGACTACTACATTATCCTTTAACGGGGTGGTAACATGCAACATCGCATTCAGCGGTTTCAAATTCATATCAACTAAGTCAGCAAACTGAGCAGACACAAAAGAATGTGAAGCCCTAAGATCAAATAAAGTATAGGTAGCTTGGTCGTACAAATGAATCGTACTTGTGACCACGCCAGGCGCTTCTTCCGTCTCCCTACGTGCCACAATGTAAACCCTTCCTTGAGCTGGCGGTCGATTCTGATCATTTAGTGGAAACGCAATCGACGGTCCTACCTGCGGCCGCTGCTCTTGAGGTTTAGGTCTTGGGGCTTGATTAGGACAACTTCTTATCTGATGGCCCAACTGACCACACTTAAAACATGCTCTTATCCTAGCCGGGCAAGGTCCATTCCGATACTTCCTGCCACAGAGGCGGCAGTTCCAATTTTCCTGGTGCGGCGGTTTCCCAATGTTCTTTTTCACTGGAGGGACGAAACGTCTATTACTAGACATAGGTCTCTTACCCGTCTGACGATTTTCTCGGAACGAACTAAACCGCGATCCAGATGCAGCGGTTCTTTCTTTCATATCCCTTTCTATCATTTGACCCTGCTCATAAATATCCTTATACGTTCTTAAGTTTAGAGCCACCATCTGACCACGAAGTTTGGGTCTTAATCCATCTCGAAATCTCTATGCCTTTACTAGTGGGTCCTCTACTAACCTCGGTGTGTACCTTGACAGCCTAGCAAATTCAGCTTCATATTGATCTACTGTCAAATGATTCTGGTGCAACTATTGGAATTCCACTTGCTTCCTTTTGGGTGAAGTCTCAGAGAAGTATTTATCGTTAAATGCAGCAGTAAAAGCGGCCCAAATCATGGCAGTTCCTTCTAGAAACACTCCGTTCTTGGTGGCACTCTACCAATCATTAGCGGTACCTTTCAGCTGGTACACCGCTAACAACATCTTCTCTTCATTAGTGCACCTTAAAACCCCAAAAGCTTTCTCAAGCTTTTCTATCCATCTCGGCGCTTGTACAACATCTCTAGTCTCGTCGAATTGGGTTGGCTTCACTTTAATAAACTGCTCGATCAATTGGCCCATTTGCCTAGCTACATTTCCTTCTTCGTGGGCGTTACCAGTTTCATCGGCCCAACCGTTGTTACCATTATTCTCATTATCTCCATTGTTGCCATTATTTGTGTTAGCAGCAACTATGGCAGCTCCCATAGCTTGAGCGATGGCAGCATTCCTGTCTTGAGTATGTCTGTCTATCAGATCGCCAATCCTCTCCAGTGCTCTCAGCACTACGTCCACTCTTGGATCCTCCGCCACGGGCGGCCTTGAACTAGAGGCTCCACTTCTAGGTCTTCCAGGTCTTTTGGGTTAGTTGCTCATTCTTGTTTACACTTACTATACCTGGACCACTATAATTCCACCACGGAATTAGAGACTTAGATTATCTATTCGAGTCTAGAGGTTCTATGTTATACCTTAAAACAACAATCACAATAAGGCAACCATTCACACAGTCATTTCCAAGAGTACGTCAATTAAAGATTCACAACTACATCTCAATTCCAGTCACTTCTGCAATTTCGTATAATAAAAAGTAATCATTTGCTCAATAAGTCAATACTCGTGGGTAACACCCAGTGTTAAGTACGAAGCTTGATCTTCACAGAACTGACATAATCATGCCAGTACAACATGCCAACCACATGCGTCAATTCATATGACATGCATTTCGTGTCTAACTCTAATGAACCTCCTAAAGTCTCACTACCTAGTCAATCCCAACTCATTTCTCCTTATCACTTCAATCCTCAATCAAGTTGGATCGAGCTGACCTTACTCTGATACCAAACAAATGGAAAAGTCATGCCCCGTGTCCTAAGGCGAGTACGTTACATCCAGACCAAACCGCTATAACCTAGGATATGACATTTGCGGTAATCATGAAGTGAAATACGCATGCGGAAACGAAATGAACAGACGACTCCGTACAAAACAAGAAAGGAGACCTAGGATAATGAGAATATACACAATATATAACATGAGTTCATATAAAGTACCCGGGATAAAAACTAAAACCACTTAGTAGGGATGGTAGGAATTAGAGACTAACCAAAAGACAACAACTAACCTAGTCCCCAAAAGATAGCATGCCCTCAAAAGACGACGCCAAAAGACAACCCCTAGGAAGAACACTAAACCACTAAGACGAATTACTTGCTTCATCTTCGTCCTCGTCCTCGTCCTCAGCTGGATCGTAGTCGGAAAAAGTATCAGTGCGCACATTAATGGAATCATCCTCCATGTCATCCTTCACCTTGTCCTCCAAAGTGGATACCTCTATCACCTCAATATCCTCCTCGATAGTAGGGGTCTTCTCTGGTACGTTTCTCGATCCTACCACGGATATCTCCACCTCTACCTCATCGTAGATGGGGTGACACCAGTTAGGCACCACTCCTCGGGGTACCTTTATAGGCTTCAAAGGACCCGTTGTGTCCTTGTCAACCCTACGAAATCATGCCTCAAAATGATGTGGCTCCCATCCTTCTCGTCTCTTGTCAACCCATACTGTAGTACGTTTCCTAATATAAACTTATCCCCGACCATCCAGAAATTCATCAAAATAGGAGGTCATCTCCTTGGGATTGCCTAGGCGGACTGGAAACATGCTTCAGGGCTTGGGGTTTGAAAAAAGTAAGTCCCGCGACACGATGAGATTTACATCTCAGCAAGTTAATTCCTAAACTTTGGTTAGACCGTCAGTACAACCAGACACAACTTCAAACAATAAGCAGAAACACATCAATAAACAACATAAAGTAAGCAATCATCATAATACACCATAAAAAAGCGTATGATAGACAATCATCAAGATACACCATTAGGTCGACATATAGTTCACAACTCAAGGCATGTGTGAAGACATAAGATTTAGCTTAACGTACTAGCACTATGATTCATTTCATCATCTCTGTCCGCGTCAAAACGCCTCAGGTTTGGCCCGCATTAATACGCCTTAGACCATAACAATTGACAACCTGCGATGAAACGCCTCAAGTTTCAGTGCCATAACAAGGCTCGTGTCGACACAGATAAAAGTTTATCCCACGTCCCAACGCTTCAGGATATCACTCATTGCAATCCCACGTTCCGATGCATCAGGGTGCCAAAATCCCTTAAACTCACAAGTCTGACTTCTCTTTTAAGACTTCATGATTGAGTACAGTTTTATCGACAAGTAATAAATTTTTATCATGTGAGACATCAAGGCTAACCACCCACAATGTGACATCAAACACATAGCACAAACATCAATCAAATACATACACAACAGTTTAGTCATGAAAATAACAATTCCTCATCATAAGGAACACACTTGACTTGCACCTCGATCGACTATGAGCAATCAATGCGATAAATCCACAAAAAACTCACCGAATCTAACCCCAACTAGTCCAGTAGCATCCTACCGTCCTAAAGAAGGTTTAGAAACCACTTACCTTTCAAATTAATCAACACAATCCCTCTAAAAACTCCTCTAAGTATTCGGTTATCCTTGGTCCAAAATAGGGCAGCTGTGCAACCTAACAAAAGTTCACCAATTGATCAAATTTTCTCTTTTATTAACCATTTCATAAAGCACACACCTCGCTAACACCTCAATTGACACTCTAGTATGTCTTAACGATGAATTTAAAGCATGGCGACACCTCCTACAGCCCTCAAAGGGTTTGGTTTTCTCAAACTGAACCAACGCAGAATCGATTTTGCCCTCCACCTCCTTAATCGGTTCATAACTCCTCTCTAAACTTTGATTTATCCTAAAATCAACTTGCTAATATGTCATACTACTTCTATAGGAGTCTTTCCAAGAGTTTTGGAGCAAGTCGATACCTCGAAGGGCCATAAACAGCCTTGGTTCCACTAAGTCCAACGACGGTCAGAACTACCTCAAAAAAATTATCACAAATCAGCCATGGTTACCCTTCTAAAATCAATCAAATTCACCATTTCAAATCAATCAACACAAGTACTATGGGTTAAGAAGTCCTTACCGAAAATTTGAAGCAAATCGAAGCCTCGAAGTGACCAAACGAAGGCCTACTCCTGATTGAGTCAGATTCTGTCTGGTTTTGGATTTGTGGCTAGTCGGATAAAACGGGACCTCCAATTGATGAACAGTTAAGGGGAGTTGTAGGGGAAAGGTCGAGGGTAGTGTTGGTAGCCAGAGCAAGGCGAGAAGGTCGCCGGAGGTGGTCGTCGAGATGGGCGAAGCGGCGGCGGCGGGCTGGTCGATTGGGAGCTCTCGGCCGAATGAAGAACCAAGAAACCAAGAAGAAGAAAGGAAGAAGTGAAGGGAGAGAGGGAGTTTCGGCTGAGACAAATGGAGGGGAAGGTCTTCCACAAATTATTGGGGTCAAACTTGAAGAATGGTAGGTTAAAAGGTAATCATTTAATGCTATACTCCTAAAGCTTGATACTTGTCTTCTTATCCATAATATCAAGGCCTCTAATGACTTCTTTACTCCTTCATTTTCGGCAGCTATGGGGATTAGGATTTGACTAAATTGCCCTTCTTTAATTACTGAGACAAAGCCAATCCTTGGGGGGCAAAATGGTAATTTTGCACTCATTGTCTGAAACATCACTTTTTCAATTCAAATTACATTCGATGAGGTGATGTCTAATTCGATTTGAATATTGGAATTCTTTATTTTCTATTTCCCAATTTTGAGATCCATCTCTTGGTCAGTTCTCTACCAAACGTAAATTTCAGGTTATCCCGAATTAACGGGCAGCTTTTGCAGACGTTACCCGTATCAACTTTGTGATTTTCATCACTCTTAGGGCTCGTCAGTTCATAGCGACTTTGGTTGTCGTGTAATTGCAAGGGTCTATTAATAGCTCCGACGGTCTCGATCATCATTGTTCGATTTGGAAAAATTTTGCAAATTATACATTGGTTAAGCGACATCACCCGCGCTCCAATCATATAACATTAGTAATGAATTCCTTAATCATTTTTAGATCGGCCTTTCATGGTTCTAAATACTCCATCGACAATCCTTATGGTCCAAGTGCCCTTTCCTATATGAGTTTTCTAGTCCACGTACCTTATATTGCGTTAGCCTTTCCCTTTTGGTCAGTAAACTAGAGATTGATGAGATCCGAGCGAGATAAGACTGAAATACATCGACAGATATATTCTCATTGATATGTCTCGAAATGTTATGAAAACCAGAATTTCACAGGACGAGTCAACAAAGAAATGGATACGAAAGGTAAGAATTCGATTGCTTTAAAATCTAACATTGATTCTGATGATTCAGTTTCCAAAGAGGATAAAGAGGACGATGAAGAACTTATCTGTATGGTATAGAGTTTTAGAGAAATTGCAAAGAAGGGAAGAAAATTTAAAGGGAAAAAGCCACTCAAACATGCTGATCAATAGAAAACCTTCGATGACAGAGAAGAAGGTATAGATGTGATTTATTTTGAATGCAAGAAAAAAGGATACAAAAAGCCAAATTGTCCTTTGCTAAAAAAGAAAAGGCAAGTACTGGAAGTCCAAAAAGGCTCCAAAAGCAAAGACCTTGAGTGATACTGAGTGCAAAGATAATGACGAGGACTACATAAATATTTTTCTTCTTGTAAATTCAAATTCAGATGAAACCATTGTGGTGTATCACTCTAAAATTTCAGAAGAAGTTTGTGATTATATTGACGAATTGTGCTTGGATTACAAAGTTGCTATCAAGAAAATCTCGAATTGAAAAAAAGAAACTCAAAGTTGAGGTAGCATGAAATTTCAAAAAATGAAAAGATTGAGTCTTTACAAAAGGAATTTTCGCGAATGCAAGAAAATTGAGATTTGGTTGCAAAAGAGAATACCTTTTTAAAAATAAGAAATTTTAAAAGTTTCCAAAAAAGTTTTCTCTCAGTTCAAAATTTTCAAAAACCATTCTTTGTACGCCAATTCCATTTTTTGATAAATCAAGATCTTTTTTTGACAAAGAGTTTGATCCAAAATGGCACGTCAAATGTCAAGGAAAGATCAAAGTGTAATTCTTCAAAATTTGTTTTTCGAAAATTATTTGCGAAAATATTTTTCAAAACCTGTTAGTCAAAACTTCTTTAAATATTCAAACTTTCAAAATTCAATTCATTTCAAGCATGAATGTCAAACAAGTTAGAGACATTCTAAATGGATTTTTCGGAATTTCGATAAATCGTCTAATGTGAATGGACCCAAATTCATTTAAGTACCAAAGAAAAGATGAATTTCTTTTACAGCAGGGAATTAAAAAAAAAAGAGAAAGAGAAATCGACATGTTGTTGTATATTCAATATGCTTTGCAGCATATTCATTTATCTAAATTTGCATTGAACTTGATATTGCAGTTTTGTTGATTCGATTTTTTTAACGTGTTTAATAATTAGTTATGCTAGGATTTTTTTTTTGAAAAATCGTGTGGTGCATCTTTGGTGTTTCGTGAGATAGATTGAGTGTTTGATTGATATCTTGTTTAGAGATAATGCAATTTTCTTGATTGGTGCTATTTGATCTTATCTTGCTTCGAAAAATTATTTTCTTCAAGATATATATTTAAGTATGATATTATGGTCGAGAAAAACTCTGCTTATGTAGTTTACATAACCTGTCCCAATATAAGTAAAGGAGGAGGGTTGCGTCAAGCGTAACGAGCCGGTTATAAAAACAAGAACCACCTTTATGAGATGAGCCCTATTGATATTTCGTTGAAGTGTACCCTTCTTAGCGACGCGTTGCATCGACGCCTAGGTGTAGCGAAAAATGAGCAAGGATTTTTGCATCAATATAGGTGGGTGCAGGGGGTAATGAAGCTAGTCTTGGGCCATCATTCCTAGAGTGATGCGCCACATCGGTGCCCGGATATGGTGATAAATGAGCAAGGGTCCTCACTTTCGTGGACGAGTATGAGGGGCAAGAAAAGCCCATGAGGTAAGGATTCGATTGGGGAGTTGGAATGTAGGAACCTTAACGGGTAAATTAAGGAAATTGACAGATACTTTTGCTAGAAGGAGAGTGAATATTGCTCACCTGCAAGAGACTAAATGGAAAGGAGAGAAGGCTAAGGAAGTGGATGACACCGGATTCAAGTTATGGTACACAGGCACAACAAAGAGTATAAATGGAGTTGAGATTCTGATCAATAAAAATTTCAAGGATAAAGTTATTGATGTTAAAAGAATAGGAGATATGATTATTTTAGTTAAGCTAGTAGTGGGTGATTTGATTCCGAATATCTTTAGTGTGTATGCTCCTCAAGTTGGATTGCAAGCATTTGAGAATAGCAGATTTTGGGAAGATCTGGAAGAGATTTTAAGGCGGATACCACATGAGAAGAATGTATTCATAGGAGGAGATCTAAATGGACATGTCGGTCAGAGCAGTAGAGATTTTGACAGAGTTCATGCAGGTTGTGGATATGGGACTAGAAATGAGACTGTCAAAGACATCTTGAGTGTGGCTTTAGCTTATGATTTCATGTTGGCAAACATCTTCTTTAGGAAAATAGAGTCACATCTGATTACTTTTCGTAACGATCAAAATTGTAGCCAGATTGATTTCTTTCTTGCCACAAGAAAGGATAGAGTCTCATATGTAGATTGTAAGATATACCCTGGTGAATGTGTAGCTACACAACATAAATGGTAGTCTTAGATGTTCGGTATAACAAAGTACAAAAGATGAAGAGAAGTACGCAGCACCCAAGAGTAAGATGGTGGAAGTTACATGAGGAGAAACAAACAGAATTCAAGGAAAGAGTGCTATAGAAGGGACCGTGGCAACTGAAGGGCGAAATAAATATGATGTGGAAGGAGATATCTAACTGCCTCTAGACAGTGGAAAAATGGGCGTTAGGCGAAAGCAGAGGGAATGGACATCAAACAAAAGAACCTAGTGGTGGAATGAAGAGGTGCAGAAGGTAATTAAGTAGACGAATGAGTGTTTCAGATGCCTACATAAGTGCTCTAATAAAAAGAATTTACAAAAGTTTAGATTGACGAGAAAAAGTGCCAGGAAAGCTGTGCGAGAGGCCAGATGCAAGGTTTTCACCAATATGTACAAAAAAAAACTTGGGAACAATGAAGGAAAAAAAAGGTATCTATAGACTTGCAAAGTCAAGGGACAAGAAAAGTAAATACTTGACACATGTTAGATGTATCAAGGATGAAGATCAAACGCTTTTGATAAGAGATGAAGATGTTAAGGGAAGGTGAATGAGCTATTTTAACAAACTTTTTAATGGAGAGAACGATAGAAGTGTGGTAGATTTGAAATATGCTTCTGATGATTCAAGCAGAAGGTTTGTACGTAGAATTAAAGCATAGAAAGTTAGGGAGGCATTAAAAAAGATGAAGACTAATAAAGTTTTGAGATCCAATGGTATTCCTATTGAAGTGTGGAGATACTTAAAGGATGTAGTAATAAGTTGGTTGATTAGTATTTATAACAAGATCCTCCAAACTAATAAGATGCCTAATGAATGGAGAAATAGTATACTTGTGACTATATATAAGAACAAAGGGGACATCCAGAATTGTTAAGGGAAGGTGAATGAGCTATTTTAACAAACTTTTTAATGGAGAGAACGATTGAAGTGGGGTAGATTTGGAATATGCTTCTGATGATTCAAACAGAAGGTTTGTACGTAGAATTAAAGTATATCAAGTTAGGGAGGCATTAAAAAAGATGAAGACTAATAAATTTTTTAGATCCGATGGTATTCCTATTGAAGTGTGGAGATGTTTAAGGGATGTAGTAATAAGTTGGTTGATTGGTATTTATAACAAGATCCTACAAACTAATAAGATGCCTAATGAATGGAAAAATAGTATACTTGTGACTATATATAAGAACAAAGGGGACATCCAGAATTGTTAAGGGAAGGTGAATGAGCTATTTTAACAAATTTTTTAATGGAGAGAACGATAGAAGTGGGGTAGATTTGGAATATGCTTCTGATGATTCAAACAGAAGGTTTGTACGTAGAATTAAAGCATATCAAGTTAGGGAGGCATTAAAAAAGATGAAGACTAATAAATTTTTTAGATCCGATGGTATTCCTATTGAAGTGTGGAGATGTTTAAGGGATGTAGTAATAAGTTGGTTGATTAGTATTTATAACAAGATCCTACAAACTAATAAGATGCCTAATGAATGGAGAAATAGTATACTTGTGACTATATGTAAGAACAAAGGGGACATCTAAAATTGTTCTAACTATAGAGGCATCAAGATTATGAGTCATATAATGAAGCTGTGGAAGAGAGTTATTGAGCATCGTTTGAGAATAGAGACTAAGGTTTTTGTCAATCAATTTGGATTTATGCTAGAAATATCTACCATGAATTCTATTTTCTTGATACGACAATTGATGGAGAGATATCGAGAAAGAAAGAAGGACCTCCATATGGTGTTTATTGATCTCGAGAAGGCGTATGATAGGGTTCCAAGAAAGGCGGTGTGGTGGATTTTTGAGAAGAAAAAAATACCTTCAAAGTATGTAGAGGCAATCAATGACATATATGATAGTGTTACTACATGTGTGAAGGCTTGTAATAGCACATCAAGTTATTTTTCAATCACAGTAGGCTTACACCAAAGTTCTACTTTGAGCCCTTACATTTTTGTCTTGGCTAAGCTAACAAAAGATATTCGAAATGAGGTGTCGTAGTGTACAGTATTTGCAGACGATATTGTGCTTATTGATGAGATCGAGGCTGGGGTTAATGCTAAGTTAGAAGTATAAAAAAGCACGCTGGAATCTAAAGGATTTACACTAAGTGGAAATAAGACGGAATACTTGAAGTGTGAGTTTGACACGGCAAGAAGAAAGAACCAAGAAGCTGTAAATATGCTTAGACTAGAGGTACCCAAGAAAGATTCATTTAGATATCTGAAATCAATATTGCAAAAGGAGAGAGAGATTGATAATGATGTAAGCCATAAAATCATAGCAGGTTGGATGAAATGACGTAGTGCATCGGGATTTTTGTGTGAACGCAAAATTCCTCTTAGATTAAAAAGAAAATTTTATAGAACAGTAATTAGACCTGTCATGTTATATAGAGCTGAATACTAGCCAACACAAAGGAAACATGAGCATAAAATGTGAGTAGCGAAAATGAGGATGCTAAGATGGAAGTGTGGTCATATAAGGATGGATAAGATAAGGAATGAAGATATCCGACGAAAAGTTGGAATAGAATCAGTGACAAAAAAGATGATAGAACATAGATTGAGATAGTTTGGACATATCCTCCAAAGGCCCTTAGATGCACCGGTACGAACAGAAATTTGCTATCAAGAGAATAACACTAAAAAAGCAAGAGGTCGACCAAAACTTACTTGGTCGAAAGCAGTAAAATAAGATTTAATGGAGTAGTAAATAGATTGGCATACTGTTTATCTTAGGACGAAGTGGAGGAATCTATTAGTGCTGTGGAGGGGTAGTGTGTGTATATATATATTTATATATTTATATTTATCTTTGTGTATTTATTTTTTACATATCTATCTATTTTCCCTCGATTGATTCTACTTTTATTTTTACGATTTTTGGGGGTTCATTGACACCGACCCCAACTAGTTTTGGATAGAAGTGTTGTTGATATTGATGCTGATAATTATGGTCGAGAAAGAATCTTGCACTATCATATTTTGTTTTCGACTTTATCTTGAAATAGTACGTTGAATTGTTTTACATCGTCGGATAAGCTGGAAATATCTTGTTGGAATAAAAATATTTTTTTTGTATCTTGAGATGAAAAAAGAATGATTTTTTTTTTAGGGAAGCAAGAATTTGGTTTATTGGATTCATTTTATCCTCTTTGATCTTGTCATATTTTGCATAGATAAAATATTTTTAAATGATATATTATTTGAATTAGATGTTATCTTTATATGATATTTTCGCATCGCAAGTTGTGTTGCAAAGTGAGTTACTTAAGGAATGTTATTTTGTGACATTCTGAATTCCGACCTTTCTCGAGGCTATGGAATTAAAAGATATCGATCAGTGTGTTTCAGATATGACTCGCTAAGAGTTGGCCACTATCGAGTTAACTGATCGGTGTTGTCGGTCATTGTTCCAGTCATAACTTCTTCGTCCGACATCGAATTGAGGTAAAACTACTTCCATTTGAAAGCTTGTCGTCTTGCTATTCCAACAACGTATTATGACCCCAAATCCATCCAGCCGTTTATCCCCTAGAGTCGTTTGATTAAACAAAAGTTGCTGCCCGACCCTGTTTCGACCTGAGGATATTCATTTTGGAATTTCTAGGCTTGTTTTGGCTTCATTCTTGGTAAGACCACCTCTCAAACCTTGTTAAGACATATATAATTATGTTTATGGGATAGAGAATGGATTATAGTGAGATTTAAGAGCTGATTCTCTTGTGGTTTTGTTGGACGAGAACCGGACCTATTTTGCCCAGTTTGGACCGTGACATTAAAGGGGGATTTCATGGAATTTTACTTGCTCAATCCTTGGTAAGTTGACTGTCAACCTTAATTTAACATGTTAAGAGATGGATGGTTGAAGTTTGGTGGAGATTTGGCAGAGTTTAATAGTCGGTTTCGCTTGATCTTCATGAACCGAATAGATTGTGTTTCCCCTGACCAAACAGTCAACTTGAGAGGATGTTCCGTGGCTGATTTCACTTGGTTCAAGTGGTGAGTTGATCTTTATACTTAGTTTAGCATGTTAAGGGATCATTGGTTGTGGTTTGAAGTGATTATGATGGGGTTTAGTGATTGGTTCTTTCTTAGATTTCCAAGAGGATAAATCTGTCCAATTTGGACCAATTTTGGCCGTGAGCTCTAAGGACGCTTTTGTGGACTTTAGCTAGCTCATTTGCTTGGTAAGTTATTCCTAAGCCTTTATTGGGATGTTAAATTATTAAGGGACCTAGTAAGAGCATGAATTGCAAGTTTAATGGGCTAGTTTGGTGAGAATCTTGTGGAACTGAACGGAACCGTGTGGATTGTGGTGTTTGCTAACCTGTGCTCGATTGAGGATCATGTTATCATGCTTAGGAAATGTTTAATCAGAGCTGTATTATTCGGTTTTGAGGTGTCGTTTGTGAATTTGGCATGCGATGATTTGTTTGGTTCAATCAAGTACTCAAATGCGTGAAAGTACATTCGGTGGATAAAGTGTCTAATGCAATGACATGTATTTGCATAAAGGTCGAATGAGTGCTTGAGTTAGCATGACGAGATTGGCTTGAGCCGTGTGTCTCCATTGGTAATGAATTGCTTGAATTATGTCGGCTTTACTTGGGGTTGAACTGTGCCGAACCCTTGGTGATTGAGATTGATCATGAAATTGCTTGGCCATGGAATGTGATGTGAGGATTAATGACTTAAATTCTAGAGGCCGAACCATGAGGTTGCCTCTTTGCTATTGTGCATTGAATTTATTTGACCAATGATTGATTTCATTATGAGTACATGTGCATGTGATGCCTTGATGTGTTAAACACGGGGTTTGAGTAAATCCTGAGGCGTTATTATGCAGGATTTGACCTGAGGCGTATTGACTCGGGTCTATGAAAGGTAAATTGTACCCTGATGCGTTATGACTCTTGGTTTGGATTATCCTAATGCATTATTACGTGGGATATTACACTTGGCTAAGTAAGGATGACTAACTGAAGGCGTTATTACGCGGGTAGTATCTAACCTAATGCGTTACTACGTGGGTCCTGGCAATAAATTTGAGTTGACTTGAGGCGTTCTGACACGGATTTTGCCAAGCATGTTATAGCAGACTGAAGCGTTATTACGCGGACTTTACCATCTAGAATTGTGATATGTGATGAGAAACGCCTCATGTTTGAAAAAGGGCCTCGAGAGTGTTTGTCTTGATCTGCTATAGTAGGAAACATAGTTTATTTATGGCTTTTGTGCCTGATTTGAGTCAATTTAAAGTACTGAAGTGCCATGTTTTGATAGGATCATGCTTTTACCACGTAAAAGCTTTTTTTCTAAGATACCCATTTTTCAAAAGATGTCTGGAGGTACTGGCGGCCTAGTTTAGGGTTTGGTTTAACTTACTGAGATTTTTATCTCACCTTGTTGTGGGATTAACATTTTCATGTCCCAAACGTTGACTTCCCGAATATGCCATGGATTGGTATTCAAAGAAGCTATTAGAGGGAATTGAGGTTTATTCAAGCTTTTATTGTAGTTAGACATGTAACCTAATATGATTGTATTTGTAAATCAAAGTCCTACGTTGCACCTTAATTAAATGTTTTATTGTGTAGCCCTGAAGTCATCTTATATTTATGAAGAAAGGGGATTGTTTTCTTGCTTCAATATGCTTATTAAATTTGGAAGTTCTGATCTTTATGGCCGTTGGATCTTGGGTAATAACGATAAAATGAATGGCTTGGTAGGATGTTCGTGTGTCCGCCAAATTCGGGGCGTGACATCCTCGTTTGTTTGGTATCAGAGCAAGGTCGGCTCGATCCAATTTGATTAAGACTTGGAGTGATAAGAAGTGATGACTTGAGGACGATTGGATGGTAAGACCCTTTGGATTAAGCATGGATTGTTGAATCTTGAGAATTATTAGCTTGAATTTATGCTGAATTCGGATGGTGTTAGTATCGATTTTCATGGATGATCTTGGATGATGATATGATTGAGGTTCATAAGGAAGCAACCGTAAATTGCGAAGTCATAAGCATGAATTTGAGGTTGTGAATGCACTTGAGGTTGGTAGAGAATTTGCTTATGATCAGAGGGTTAGTTGGATTATATGATTGTGATTGTGGTTTGTAAAGACCCAAACTTGAAGTATATGGTTGAATATAAGTAATTGATCTGTGAGATACGATGGTCATTGTGCAATTAGAAACCTTCTGTGGATAAGAATTGATATGGAGACGGATGTGATGTGACGAGTAGTCAGAACAAACATGTTGTGCATGTGTTTGTGGCTATGAAATAAAAGTTGATGAGGGTGTATGCATGAGCTTATCATTATTGGACTTAATAAACTATCGCTTGGTATGGGACAAGTTGATGGGATACCTATAAATCGTAATGAAGCATGTTATGGGACGTATGGAACGGGACTCTCTTCGTAGATGTATGATTTGGGACAACCTGCAACAACTAGGTCTAACAAGGGCAGGGAGTGATCGCTGGTACAGAGAGGTACGGCAAGGAGCGACTCCTGCCATACTTCTAGGATGGCAAGAAAGCAGGAACAACCCAAGCCATAATTGAAAGGGAAAGTCCAATTATAGTCAAAAGATGTATGGCATGGGATTGATTCCAAAGTGAATGTTCGAGATTGGCATGGCATTTCTAATGGTGCCTGTAATTGGCATGGTTAAAAGCTTCGTGCTTGGCAATGAATGCCGTTTGAAAAAGAAAATTGATGTTGTGTTTGGCCTGTCAAATGTGTTTTATAGTTGGCATCATGTGATTAGTATGGCCGAGCTCTAACTATGAGATTAGCCGGCATGTGGGGTTTATATTCATTGAACTGATGCCTATTGAGATTGAGATAGTGAGATTAGACGGCATGGCCGAGCTCTAACTGTGAGATTATGGCCGAGCTCTAACTCAAATGCGTGAAAGTGCATTCGGTGGATAAAGTGTCTAATGCGATGACATGTATTTGCATAAAGGCCAAATGAGTGCTTGAGTTAGCATGACAAGATTGGCTTGAGCCGTGTGCCTCGATTGGCAATGAATTGCTTGAATTATGTCGGCTTTACTTGGGGTTGAATTGTTTCGAACCCTTGGTGATTGAGATTGATCTTGAAATTGCTTGGCCAGGGAATGTGATGAGAGGGTTAATGACTTAAATTCTAGAGGCTGAACCATGAGGTTGCCTCTTTGCTATTGTGCATTGAATTTGTTTGGCCAATGATTGGTTTCATTATGAGTACATGTGCATGTGATGCCTTGATATGTTAAACGTGGGGCTTGAGTAAATCCTGAGGCATTATTATGCGGGATTCGACTGAGGCGTATTGACGTGGATCTATGAAAGGCAAATTGTGCTATGATGCGTTATGATACGGGGTTTGAATTATCCTGATGCGTTATTACGCGGGTCTTGGCAATAAGTAGTGTTGACCTGAGGTGTTATGACGCAGGTCTTACCAAGCATGTTATAAGAGCCTGAAGCATTATTATGCGGACCTTACCATTTGGAATTGTGATATGTGATGAGAAACGCCTCATGATTTGAAAAAGGATCTCGATAGTGTTTGTCTTGGTTGAAAACCCTACCACAGTAGGAAACTTAGTTTATTTGTGGCTTTTGTGCCTGAGTTGAGTCAATTTAAAGTATTGAAGTGCCATGTTTTGGCAATGCCATGTTTTGATAGGATCGTGCTTTTACCACATAAAAGCTTTTGTTTTGAGATACCCATTTTTCAAAAGATGTTTGGAGGTACTAGCAGCCTAGTTTAGGGTTACGTTTAGCTTACTAAGATTTATATCTCACCCCGTCGTGGGATTAATATTTTCATGTCCCAGACATTGACATCCCGAGTATGCCATGGATTGGTATTCGAAGAAGCTATTGGAGGGAATGGAGGTTTATCCAAGCTTTTGTCGTAGTTAGACATGCGACCTTATATGATTGTATTTGTAAATCAAAGTCCTACGTTGTACCTTGATTAAATGTTTTATTGTGTAGTTCTGAAGTCATCTTATGTTTATGAAGAAAGGGGAATGTTTTCTTGCTTCTACATGCTTATTGAATTTGAAAGTTCTGAGCTTTATGGCCGTTGGATCCTGGGTAATAACGATAAGATGAACGGCTTGGTGGGGTGTTCGTGCGTCCGCCGAGTTCGGGGCGTAACATATTTCTATTATAATATTTCTTGTTATGCCATAAGTTTATGGAAAGAATCATTAGATATTTTTTAAGTTTCCTTATTTTACTCTAATGTAAATGAAATGATGCATAATCTACGGATACAAAAAAGGAAACGAGTTTATTGCAGAATTTCTACAATGAAAGATTGATTACAAATCAACGCAAATCATGGTGCAATCGAAGAAGGATCTGAATGCGAAATATTTTCTAAGAAGGTTTCCCACTAAAGTTTAGAAGCACAATTGCCAACCATTTGTTCAGACACAAATGTTCAGAAGTACAATTGCAGAACATTTGTTCAGAAGCACACTTCGTAAAATGTTGATCAGAAATAGAGGACACGAACTATCACCTTCTTGGAAAAACTTCTTTTGATGTCGATAACCCCGGTGTCATATGCTGAACATAAACCAGGATCTGAACATTGCTTCGGAAATTGTTCAGATTCAGGGGAAGTTTTTAGAAGAACGACAAAATTCCTTTCTCATATTCAAGGGGAGTTTTCAGGAGAAAGAAAAAATCCCCTTCTCAGACGCAGCGGAAGTTTGAAAAGTGCACAAGGATGACATTATTGATGATAATCATATCATTCCTTGCATCCTTGAAGTTACAATTGAAATAAAAATTGACAATATTATGACACATCTATTGACCTCAGAGGAGAAAGAATAGAAATTATCAGATTCAGAGGGAGTCTATTGATCAGGTTTGGATGGAGATCATTGATCAGATTTAAGAGGAGATATTTAGAAAATGTTCAGAAGGATGATATTCCTTGAAAACACAACTGAAATCGAAAATTGATATCACTTTAGCATGTGATTGTTAATGTTCTCGAGTTTCTTGAATTCATTTCTCACACTTACATGAAAATTCAAATCGAGGGAGAGAATCATCTCAAAGAAGCAACAAATTGAGGGGAAGCATTAATGAAGCATGGGAAAAACTTGTTGAATTCGAGCTCATTTCAATCCTAATGTTGATTACTGTGACATTCTGATTTCCAATTAGTTTTAGACTCTGTAATGAGAAGTTTATATATATCAAACAATGTATTTAAGTCGTATTCCGCTCAAATCTGATTAATTTGAGTAGACTGACCAAAGGGAAAAGGCTAACACGAGACGAGGTACGTGGACCTAGGCGACTCGGATAAGGAATGACGCTTTGACCATAATGAATGTTGAGGGGATATCTAAAACCGGCAAAAGGCCGATCCAAGAACGATTAAGGGACGCCTTGCGAGTGTCATACGATTGAAGCGCGGGTGATGCCGCTTAACCAATGTACGATTTGCAAAATCTCCCTAAATCGGACGGTAAAGATCGAGACCTTAGGAGCTAGTGATAAACCCTAACAATTACATGAAAAGAAAAGCCGCCACGAATTGACGAACCCTAAATGTGATATGAATCACATGGTCGATACGCGTAATGTCTGCAAAAGCCGCCCGTCAGTTCGGGATAGACTAGAATCACGTTTGATAGAGAAAACTATCAGAATCGAGTCTGAAAAGTTTGAAATGGAAAATCAAGAATTCCAATGTCATTTGGATTGGCCGTCGCCCTATCGAATAACCTAGAAACGAGAAAAACAACGTTCGGAACGTCGGGGGTAAAATAACCATTTTACCCCTCAAGTTTAGGACTTTGCTTTTATAATTGAAGAAGGGAAAAATATCCATTTTACCCATCCATGGCTGCTGAAAATGAAGGACAAAAAATGGCCATTGGATCATCATTGGTAAAGCAAATGCCAAGTGTCAAGAGATTAAGGGTGGTGGTCACCTCGACTATTTGCCTACCTAACAATCAAACCTTTGACCAAGCTTTAGATATAATTGAACTCTCTCTCTCTTCTCTCTCTTCATCACCATTCGGCCATAACACCCCCCAAAGAACCGAGAAACCCTTCTCCTTCTTCTCCAGCTTCTGCCGCTCACCCGACCAGAACTGGGCCGCCCTTACGCCGGCCACGATCTCTACCTCCAGTCACCATCTGTTGTCGGTCAACCAGCCAGACGTAGATCCATGCCTTGCCGACGTCCTCCAATAAGAATCAGGCCATTTGGAGCACTGTGGAGTTCTGGGCAGAAGTTTTCTCAAAAGCCGACGGAATCGAAACTAACCAGAGGTAGGTCCAGTTCTTGCCCCTTTTCATGGCCGAAATCTTTGAGTCTTGAACTCAAATTTAGTGGAGGCTCAGTAGACACATAGAGAATTCTGTGGTAAAAATTGGGGATTTATTTGATAAGTTTTTGACCATGAACCGCCTTTTTATATTTTGGACATAATTTGCCGATATTCTGGTCCTTAGCAATCCGGCGAGTTTCAACAAGTTTCTGGCAATCATTTGGCTTGAAACTCATGGTGAGCCTCCCAAACCCTTAGGTAGACATGTTAATAGGTAGAATAAGGCTTGAATGAAAGAATTGAGGAGGATTGAAGGCTGGAAACACTCGATTTACACAGAACCGAAGTGAACCGATTTGGTTCTGTGCAAAACCGATTCTGTGGGTTGCAAGAATAGAAGCCTATGGGGCTTAAATTGATGTTTATGATACGTTAAGGTGTTGAGGATTGAGTAATGGATGATTTGGATTGATGAATTGAAGAATTGGGCTTGAAAATTGATGGATCGATTGATTATTCTAGGTTGCGCAACAAATTGGCCCTTGGACTTGAGTTGGCCGAAACTTAGGAGGTTCAAGAATGAGTGATTTGTGTTACCAAGCAAAGGTAAGGAAATTCCAAAATCGAGGCTAGGGGGATTGGACTCGATTGGGTAAGTCGAGGCCCGATTGGATTAGTTTATGGGAAATTGACAAATGGGGTAACCTTGATGCGTCCTAAAACATCAGAGTATGATTGTGTGACATTATATATATGCCTGAGTTGTTGGTCATGTTTGTATGCCATTTGAATTGACTTGCATGCCACGGAATTTATGGAATGCATTGAATGCGCGTTTGCCAACGAGTGTAAAATTGAATTGAAAATCAATGCATATGATGTGGGGCGGCATGAGCATGGCACGGCAAGGCCCTGAAGCGTGTGAGACGCGGGGCGAGAGGTTGAGACCCTGATGCGACGAGGTTGCGGGGTGAAGTATGAATAGGTGGTGCCCTGATGCGACGAAGTCGCGGGGTTGAGATAGTCACAGTCCTGATGTGTATTATTCGCGAGACGGAGTATCAGCTCATAAACCTTGCCTAGAGATGAATTGGGACCTGATGTGTTTACGCGGTTCACCGATAATGGTCTAATGTATTTACGCGGGCCAAGCTTGATGCGACTAGTTCGCGGGCTAGAGAATGAGGCAGGCAGAGGTTGATGGATGTGTTGAAGTGGCAGGCTGAATATATACGTGCATATGAGTGTGATGTGAGATCATAAATGCATGTCTGTCTTCTGTGTGTTGTTGTTTATTGAGTTGTGATTGTTATACCTATGTATTCATGAGTTTGAATATGTCGAGTGACACGACTACCCGAGTGGACTGTCAATCTGACCTAGGGTTAGGTTTTTCTTACTAAGATGTGTATCTCACCCCTTTCGGGGAAACCTTCTTTTTACAAATCCCAAGCCTTAGAAATGTGGCCTATTCGATTTGACGATCCGAAAGAGATGACAGCTTTCTATGATGAGTTCCCTAACAGGCAGGGAAACATTTATGTAAGAAAAGGTATAGTGGTATGGGTCGATGAGGGCAAGCCGGAATGAAAGCCTCACAGGTTCGAGGTGTGGTTCAGGAGGGACGGGGATAGACAGGTCAGGCCACTGAAGCCCCATGAGGTATCACAGGGCGTCATTCCCAATTGGTGCCAGATCGTGGCGGAGCAGGAGCTACCTGAGGGGTCGGTAGTAGGGTCTAGGAATGGCCCAAAATGGGTACCGACAGCAGAGTATTCCGTGCTACCGCCGGAGGACGAGGTCATAGTGGTGGAGTTGTTTGATGGAGACCAGGCCGAGCCGTCGCAGGAGGCGACCATGGAGGACTCCGTCGAGGTTCCGTCAGAGACTTTCTTCGAGTATGAGCTGACGGGGGAGACTGGGAACACCAAAAATTCTAGCAGTTCTTCCTAGGCGACTCCAAATGGCAACCTAACCCTATTCCTGACGAATTTTTGTGGATATCTCTTTTGGCATGCTTACCCCGTCGCCCTGATCTTTAGCGAAATGTAGTAGTTACTGACCAGTGGGTTGTGATGTACGATGTTCCTTATGCTATTCAGGTCCTGCTTAGTCTTAATCTATATATATTGTACGGGAATTTATTAGAGTGTCGCTTCCGTATACGTGGTGTATTTATTATATCTCTTGACCTTGGTTGGTGGATCTTGGGACCATCGAGAGATTTTTGTTGGTTTACTTGCAAGGATGCTCGCGTGCTCGTGCCGGGGCGCGGGGCGTGACATCCCCGCTTGTTTTGGTATCAGAGCAAGGTCAGCTCAATACGAAGTGGATTGAGGACTAGAGTAATAAGAAGGATTAAGTTGGGACAAGGACGGATAGCGAGATCTTAAGAGACTGGTCAGGGTAAGACATGGGGTGCTTAGCATGTGACCTGACACCTATGGATGGTGTTTGGCCTTGGTAAGGTTGTGGCAAGGCATAATGATTAAGTTCTCTGTTTAGGATTGAAGGTCATTTCTGGACCTTGGCTTGCCTAATGGATGAAAGTGATTGATTTTAGTGAATCACTGGAGTGAATGGAAATGAGGAATGGCCACGAGCCATTGGTTGAAATGTTTTTGAAATTGATGTATGGAGTACTGATGTCGTATAACTGTTTCTGCTAAGGGTTAGTTAGTAACTTTGGATTGGATGAATGTGTAAGTTACTAACTCATTGTTGAACTTGTGGTGGATCAGGTTCAATAGCAAGGATGAGTAACCCATCCAAAAGACCTAGAAGACCAAGAGGCGGAGCCTCTAGCTCGAGGCCGCCCGTAACTGAAGATCCAAGAGTGGACGGTCTACTGAGGGCAATGGAGGGACTTAGAGATATTATAGAAAGGCAAGCCCGAGACCGGGACACTGCCATAGCCCAGGCAGTAGGGGCCGCCCTAGTAGCTATTAATACTAATACTTGCAACGCTAGGGGAAGAAGAAGTCAGGGCGAGCCGAACCAGAGCAATGAAACAGTAAACCCTCAAGAGGAAATCGTGGTGGCCAGATAGATAGGCCAACTGGTGGAGCAGTTCATGAAGCTGAAGCTGACACAGTTTGACGGGATTGGAGATCCCGAGCTAGCGCCCAGATGGATAGAAAAACTAGAAAAGGATTTTAGGGTGCTAAAATGTACAGATGATGAGAAGGTGCTGCTAGCCGTGTATCAGCTAGAGGGTACGGCAAATGACTGGTGGGTTGCCACCAAGGACGGAGTATTTCCTAAAGGTATGGCCATGAACTGGAACACTTTTAAAAGGGTGGTTAACGATAAGTATTTTTCAGAAACAACCAGAGAAAGGAAACAAATTAAGTTCCTGCAACTGCGTCAGAACTAGCTAACGATAGACCAGTACGAAGCTAAGTTTGCGAGGCTCTCGAGGTATGCACCTCGATCTGTGGAGGACCCTTTAGAGAAGGCATGGAGATTCAGGGACGGTCTGAGGCTCGAACTCCGCAGCCAGATGATAGCTTTGAACTTAAGGACCTAGTAGGAGATATACGAGCGAGGCCAGATGATTGAACGAGATTTAAGGGAAAGAAATACCGCAACTGGATCGCAGTTCCCATCGTTCAGAGACAATCGTCAGATGGGCAAGAGACCAATGGCGAATAACAGACGTTTCGTGCTGCCTGCAAGGAAGAATATAGTGAAACCGCCAAATCCGCGAACTGGAGCTGTAGACTGTGTGGCAGAAAGCATGGAAATGGGCCATGCCAGTGAGGACAGGAGCCTGTTTTAAGTGTGGTCAACTGGGCCACCAGATGAGGACGTATCCAAACCAAGCACTGGCAAGTCGACCGCAAGGACAGAGGCCGCAAGTGGGATCGTAGACTGCCACACCTCAGATTGAGTTGGGCAGACCACAGGCACAGGGTAGAGTACACGGTGTAGCTTGCAGTAAGGCGGAAGATGCGCCAAAAGTAGTCATAGGTACGGTCTACTTGTGTAACCAGACTGCTTATGCATTGTTTGACCCAGGTGCCATGCGTTCTTTTGTATCTACATAGTTTGTTGAATTAGTAGGCATGAAATTGGAACCATTGAGCATGACATTGCATATTGCCACCCTATGAAGGATAATGTCTTGGTTTCATTGGGCTGTGCTGGGTGTGAGATGGTGATTTGGGAAAGTAAGGAAAGTATCGACTTAGTTGTATTTCCTATGTTTGATTTTGACTTTGATTTTGACGTGATTATAGGAATAGATTGGTTGGGTAGACAGGGAGCAGCAGTAGATTGTGGCAATAAAATAATTCGATTTTATCCGAGAGATCGCCCTAGTTTTGAGCTAGTAGGAAGTCGAGAAGGAATCTCGATTCCCTTGGTTTCGTCTTTAGAAGTAACTAAGTTGATGTTTGAAGGATGTCAGGCATACTTAGTAGCAGTAATGGATACGACTGCCGAGGAACCAAAGTTAGAGAATATCTCCACAGTGCATGAGTTCCCTGATGTGTTTCCCCAGGAATTGCCAGGACTACCCCTAGAGCGGGAAATAGAGTTTGTAATTGAATTGGCCCCTGGGACGGAGCCGATATCGAAAGCATCGTACATAATGTCCCTGTCATAATTAAAGGAGCTAAAGGTGCAGAGGCAAGAGCTGCTTGACAAAGGATTCATCCGACCAAGTGCTTCACCGTGGGGAGAACCAGTACTGTTTGTGAGGAAGAAAGACGGGTCGTTGCGACTATGCATTGACTACCGACAGCTGAACCAAGTAACAGTGAAGAACAAGTATCCGCTGCCGAGGATTGATGATCTATTTGATCAGCTGCAAGGAGCAGCAGTATTTTCGAAGATTGACCTGAGGACTGGGTATCACCAATTGAGAATCAAGAAGGAAGACATACCGAAAACTACTTTCAGGACGCGATATGGTCATTATGAATTTACGGTGATGCCGTTTGGATTGACGAACGCTCCAGCTACTTTCATGGACCTAATGCATCGAGTATTTAAGGAGTTTCTGCACAGATTCGTCATAGTCTTCATTAACGACATCTTGATTTACTCGAGGAAGGATGCAGAACATGAAGAGAATTTAAGAATTGTACTGAGCACCCTGAGGGAACATTCACTGTATGCGAAGCTAAGCAAGTGTGAATTTTGGTTGAACAAGGTAGCATTTCTGGGTCATATGGTGTCTGGTGAAGGGATTGTAGTGGACCTTGTAAAGATTGAGGCTGTAATCAATTGGCCGAGGCCTACTACGGTAATGGAGGTCAGAAGCTTCTTGGGACTGGCAGGATATTATAGGTAATTTGTGGAGAAATTCTCATCCATAGCCGTCCCACTGACGCGATTGACAAAGAAGGAAACTAAGTTTGAATGGACTAATAGTTGTGAGCAAAGTTTCCAAGAACTTAAGCATAGATTGACGACTGCGCCAGTACTGACCATTCCGTCGGGACTGAAAGGATATGAGATTTATAGCGATGCTTCGCTGAAAGGATTGGGCCGTGTATTGATGCAGCATGGCAGGGCAGTAGCCTATGCATCTAGGCAGTTGAGGCCACACGAGATGAATTACCCGACTCACGACTAAGTGCATGCATGTCTTATGTGTATTGTTGTTCATCGATTTATGATTGTTATACCTACGTGTGATCATGAGTTGAGACCTGTTGAGTGATGCGACTGCCTGAGTGGACTATCAACCTGACCTAGGGTTTGGTTTTTCTTACTAAGATGTGTATCTCACCCCTTTTGGGGAAAACCTTACCTTACAGATCCTAGGTAGTAGCGATGTGGCCTATCAGATTCGGGGACCCGCAAGAGATGACGGATTTTTACGATGAGTTCCCTGATAGGCAGGGGAATATTTACGTGAGGAAATATACAGTAGTATGGGTAGACGACGGGAAGCCAGACTGGAAGCCTCACAGATTTGAGGCGTGGTTTAGAAGGGATGGGGACAAGAAGGTCGGGCCGCAAAAGCCCCATGAGGTTCCGGAGGGTGTTATACCTCCATAGTGTCAGACGATCTCAAACTAGGAGTTTCTCGAGGGATCGGTGGTTGGGTCGAGGAACGGCCCGGAGCGGACGCCGACAGCGGAGTATTCTATGCCACCGCTGGAGGATGAGGTCATCGTAGTGGAGTTGTCTGAGAGGGACCTAGCTGAGCCGTCGCAGGAGGCGACTATGGAGGACTCTGTGGAGGTCCCGTCGAGACTTTCTCTAGGTAGGAGCCGTCGGAGGAGACTCGGGACACCGGAGATTTCAGTAGTTCTTCCTAGGTGACTCCAGATGGCGATCTAACCTTTTGACTGGCGACCTGACCCCGTCCCTGACGGATTTTTTTTTGTGGATACCTTTTTGGCATGCTTACCCCGTTGCCTTGATGTATAGCTGTTTGTAGTAGTTATTGACCATTAGTTGACGATGTATGACTTTATGATGTTATCCAGATCCTGCTTAGTCTTGATATATGTATATATATATTGTACGGGGAGTTGTTGGGGACCACTTCCGTTTGCTTAATGTAAATTATCTTATCTCTCAACCGTTCTTTATATATATAGGTGGATCCTTGGGACCGCCGAAAGATTGTTGTTGTTTGCTTGTAGGGATGATTGTGTGCTCGTGCTGGAGGCGCGGGGTGTGACATCCCCCCTTGTTTTGATATCAGAGCAAGGTCAGCTCGATACAAAGTTGGTTAAGAATTGGAGTGATAAGGAGGACTAAGTGGGACAAGGATAGATAGCTAGACCTTAAGAGACTGGTCAGGGTAAGACATGGGATGCCTAGCTTGTGCCTTGACACCTATGGATGGTGTTTAACTTTGATGAGATTGTGGTGAGGCATAAGGAATTAAGTCATCTGCTTAGGATTGAAGGTCATTTCTGGCCCTTGGCTTGCTTGATGCTTGAAAGTGATTGGTTTTAGTGAATCACTAGAGTGAATGGAATTGAGTAATGGCCAGGAGCCATTAGTTGAGACATTTTTGGAATTGATGTTGATGTGTGGAGTACTGTTGTTGTGTAATTATTTTTGTTAAGAAGTAGTTAGTAGATTTGGATTGGATGGGAGAGTAAGTTGCTAACTTGTTGCTGAACTTGTAGTGGACTAGGTTCAGTAGCAAGTGGCAAAGATGAGTAACCTGTCCAGGAGATCTAGAAGGACTAGAGGCGGAGCTTCTAGTTCGAGGCTGCCTGTAGCTGAGGACCCAACGATGGATGGTGTACTCAGGGTATTGAAAAGCATTGGTGACATGATCGATCGACAGGCCTAGGATCGAGACGCTACCATAACCTAGGCAGTAGGAGCGGCCATAGCAGCCGTCAATGCCAACCAAGGCAACACCGGGGGTAATTGGAGTTAAGGAGAACCAAACCAGAGTAATGAGGCTGTAAATACTCAAGAGGAAATTGTGGTGGCTAGACAAATGGGCCAACTGATGGAGCAGTTCATGAAGTTAAAGCCGACGCAGTTTGATGGGATTGGAGATCCCGAGCTGGCACCCTGATGGATAGAGAAGCTAGAAAAGGCTTTCGAAGTATTGAGATGTACAGATAAGGAAAAGGTGCTGCTAGCCGTGTATTAGCTAGAAGTACGGCAAATAATTGGTGGGCTGCCACCAAGGACGAAGTTTTCCCTAAAGGTATGGCCTTGAACTGGAACACTTTTAAGAGGGCGTTCAACGATAAGTACTTTTCAGAAATGGCCAGGGAAAGGAAATAGATTGAGTTCCTACAACTGCGACAGAACCAGCTATCGATAGACAGGTTTGAAGCTGAGTTCTCGAGGCTCTCGAGGTATGCACCTCGATTAGTAGAGGACCCTTTGGAGAAGGCACGGAGATTCAGGGATGGCTTGAGGCTTGATCTCCGCAGCCAGATGATAGCCTTGAACTTGAAGACCTACCGGGAGATATACGAGCGAGGTTAGATGATTGAGCGAGATTTGAGAGAAAGGAATACTGCAACTGGATCGCGGTTCCCATTATTCAGAAACCATCGCCAAATGGGCAAGAGGCCAATGGCAGGTAACAGACGTTTCATGTCGTTTCCAAGGAGAAATATAGTGAAACCGCCAAACTCGGCGAACTGAAGCTGCAGACTGTGTGGCCGAAGGCATGGAAATGGGCCGTACTCGGTGAGAACAGGAGCCTGTTTCAAGTGTGGTCAACTAGGCCACCAGATGAAGACATATCCAAACCAAGCACCGGCCAATCGACAACAAGGACCGAGGCCGCAAGTAGGACCGTCGACTGCCGCACCTCAGATTGACCAGAGCAAACCATAAGCACAGGGCAGGGTATACATTGTAGCTCACAGCGAGGCGGAAGATGCGCCAGGAGTAGTCATAGATACGATCTACTTGTGCAACCAGACTACTTATGCATTATTTGACCCAGGTGCCACGCATTCTTTCGTATCTGCACAGTTTGTTAAATTGGTAGGTATGAAATTAGAACCATTGAACATGAAATTACATGTTGCCACCCCATTGAAAGATAATGTCTTGGTTTCATTAGGGTGTGCTGGGTGTGAGATGGTGATTGGGGGAAGTAAGGAAAGTATTGACTTAGCCGTATTGCCTATGTTCGATTTTGACGTGATTATAGGAATGGATTGGCTGGGTAAGCAGGGAGCAGTGGTAGACTGTGGCAATAGAACAATTCAGTTTTATCCGAAAGACCGCCCTAGTTTTGAGTTGGTAAGAAGTCGAAGAGAAATCTCAATTCCCTTGGTTTCGTCTTTGGAAGTAACTAGGTTAATGTTTGAAGGATGTCGGGCATACCTAGTAGCCGTAATGGATACGACTGTCAAGGAACCCAAGTCAGAGAATATTCCTGTGGTGCGTGAGCTTTCGAATGTCTTTCCTCAGGAATTGTCGAGATTGCCACCGGAGCGGGAAGTAGAGTTTGTGATTGAATTAGCTCCTGGAATGGAGCCGATATCGAAGGCACCATATAGATGTCCCTGTCTGAATTAAAGGAGTTAAAGGTGCAAATGCAAGGGCTGCTGGATAAGGGATTCATCCAACCAAGTGCTTCGCCGTGGGGAGCACCAGTGTTGTTTGTAATGAAGAAGGATGGATATTTGCGACTATGTATTGACTACCGGCAGCTGAATCAGGTGACGGTGAAGAGCAAGTATCCGCTACCGAGGATTGACGATCTTTTTTATCAGCTACAAGGAGCAGCAATGTTCTCGAAGATTGACTTGGGACGGGGTATCACCAGCTGAGGATCAAGAAGGAAGACATACCGAAGACTGCATTTAGGACGAGGTATGGTCATCACGAGTTTACGATGATGCCGTTTGGATTGACGAACGCTCCAGCTGCTTTTATGGATTTGATGCACCGAGTATTCAAGGAGTTTCTGGACAGATTCGTCATAGTTTTCATTGACGATATCTTAATTTACTCGAGGAGCGACGTGGAGCATGAAGAGCATTTGAGAATCGTATTGAGGACCCTGAGAGAACATTCACTGTATGCGAAGCTAAGCAAGTGTGAATTTTGGTTGAACAAGGTAGCATTGCTGGGTCATGTTATGTCAAGTGAAGGGATTGCAGTGGATCCTACGAAGATAGAGGTTGTAACCAATTGGCCGAGGCCTGCTACGGTCACGGAGGTCAGAAACTTCTTGGGATTGGCAAGATATTATAGGAGATTTATGGAAAAGTGCTCATCCATAGCCGTCCCACTGACGCGGTTGACGAAGAAGGAAACGAAGTTTGAATGGACCGATAAATGCGAGCAAAGTTTCCAAGCGCTTAAACATAGATTGACGACTGCACTAGTGCTAACCATTCCGTCGGGACCAGGAGGCTACGAGATTTACAGCAACGCTTCACTGAAAGGACTGGTTGTGTATTGATGCAACACGGTAGGGTAGTAGCTTATGCATCCAAACAACTAAGGCCACACGAGATGAATTACTCGACCCATGACTTGGAGTTAGCGGCGATTGTGTTTGCCTTGAAGATGTGGAGGCATTACCTTTGTGGCGAGAAGTTTCAAATATACACAGACCACCAGAGTTTGAAATACTTGTTTTCTCAAAAAGAGCTGAACTTGAGACAGTGCAGGTGGATGGAGCTGTTGAAAAATTATGATTGTGAAATACTATATCATCCTGGGAAGGCAAACAGAGTGGCAGATGCATTAAGTCGAAAGTCAAGTATTGCATGCCTACTGGTGAGAAGTTGGTCGACAATAGAGGACTTGAGAGACTCTGAATTTAGATTAGAGGTCGATCAACTATCCAACTTGATAGCGACTCTGAGGGTGGAACCTGAGATCCAAGATAAGATAAAGGAGTTACAATCTACGAACCAAGAGATTCAGAAAATTATCGACGACTGTTATGTGTACCAAAAATAGACGTAACAAAGAGGATGCCAGAATTCCAGGTGTCTGAGGACGGACTCTTGAAATTTCGAGGACGGTTATGTGTACCAAAAGATGAAGAACTCCGAGAAAGAATTTTGTCAGAGGCTCATAGGAGCAACTACAGTGTCCACCCTGGAAGTACAAAGATGTACCTGAGATCCAAGATAAGATAAAGGAGTTACAATCTACGGACCCAGAGATTCAGAAAATTATCGAGGACGGTTATGTGTACCAAAAATAGACGTAACAAAGAGGAAGCCAGAATTCCAGGTGTCTGAGGAGGGACTCCTGAAATTTCAAGGACGGTTATGTGTACCAAAAGATGAAGAACTCCGAGAAAGAATTTTGTCAGAGGCTCATAGGAGCAACTACAGTGTCCACCCTGGAAGTACAAAGATGTACCAGAATTTGCGACAGCATTATTGGTGGAACGAGATGAAGGTAGACGTGGCAAGATTCGTGGCTAAGTGTTTGACTTACCAGCAGTGAAGGCGCGGCATTGTAAACCTAGAGGACTGTTGCAACCGCTGGAGATTTCAGAATGGAAGTGGAAGCATATAACCATGGATTTTGTAATGGGACTTCCGAGAAGTCAGAGAGGTCACGACTCGATATGGGTAGTCATGGACCGATTGACCAAGTCCGCCCACTTCATTCTTGTACGGAAGGACTTCGCCATGGATAAATACGCAGAGCTGTACATAAGGCAGATAGTAAGACTACACGGAGTGCCGATGACGATCACCTCAAATAGGGATTCGAAGTTCACGGCGAATTTCTGGAAAAGCCTACAAGAAGCCATGGGAACCTGACTGCAGTTCAGTACAGCTTATCATCTCCAGACAGATGGACAGTCAAAAAGGACGATCCAGACGCTCGAGGACATGTTGAGAGCGTGCGTCATAGATTTCAAAGGCGGATGGGAAGATCAATTGCACATGGTAGAGTTTGCGTATAATAATAGCTACTAGCAGAGTATACAGATGGCACCGTTTGAGGCACTCTATGGCAGAGCCTGCAGAACACCGATATGCTGGGACGAAATGGGAGAAAGGAGCATCACAGGCCCTGAAATTGTAGAGCAATTGGCGGAAGCAGTGAAGGTGATCATGGATAGACTGAGGACGGCCCAGAGTCGCCAGAAGAGCTATGTAGACAAGCGGCACAAACCCTTGGAGTTTCAAGTGGGAGCGATCATGTCTTCCTCAATGTGTCGCCAATGAGAGGACTTTCGCGATTCGGAAGGAAAGGGAAGCTAAGCCCAAGATATGTAGGCCCTTTTGAGATATTGGAGAGAATTGAAACTTTGGCCTGCCGGCTTGCTTTACAGCCAAATCTATCCTAGGTACATAATGTATTCCATGTGTCGATGCTAAGAAAGTATAAACCTGACCTGACACATGTGCTGGACTACGAAGCCATAGAGGTGGACGACAAAGTATCCTATATAGAGAAGCCAATAAGGATCGAGGACCGGAAGGAGTAGATCCTCAGGAATAAGAAGATTCCGCTAGTCAAAGTAATATGGGAGCACCACGGAACGGAAGGGGCCACATGGGAGAATGAAGAGAAAATAAGGCAACAACACCCCTATTTATTTGAGTAATTGAGTGTAATGTAAATTTTGAGGATGAAATTTTTGTGAGGGGGGAAGAGTTGTAACATTCTGATTTCCAACCAACTTCAGGCTTTGTAATGAAAAGTTTATATATATCAAGTGATGTATCTTAGTTGTATTCTGCTCAAATCTGATCAATTTGAGTAGACAGACCAAAAGGGAAAGGCTAAAGTGAGACGAGGTATGTGGACCTAGGCGACTCGGATAAGAAATGGCGCTTTGACCATAAGGATTGTCGAGGGGATATTTAGAACCATCAAAAGTCCGATCTAAGAACGATTAAGGGTTACCACGCGAGCGTCGTACGACGGGAACACGGGTGATGCCGCATAACCAACATACGATTTGCAAAATTATCCTAATCAGACTGTGACGATCGAGACCATAGGGACTAATGATAAACCCTCACAATTACATGACAACCAAATTCTCCATGAGTTGACGAGCCCTAAACGTGATAAGAATCACGAGGTCGATACGCGTATAATCTGCAAAAGCCGGTCGTCGGTTCGGGATAGGCTGGAATCATGTCTGATAGAAGAAACGATCATAATCGAGTCCTGAAAAAGTTTAACTTGGAAAATCAAGAATTCTAACGTCATTTAGATTGGCCGTCACCCTATCGAAGAAGTCAAAAACAAGAAAATCAACGTTCTGAACGTCGGGGGTAAAATGACCGTTTTACCCCTCAAGCTTAAAACTTGGTTATTATAATTGAAGGAATGGAAAAATAGAAAATTGAATCCCCTAAGCTACCGAAAATTCAAGAGCAAAAGGAGCCATTGGATCTCATGGCAAAGAGCAAATGCCAAGTGTCAAGGATCCATGAGCTATGTTCATCTCACATTAAATGCCACCTATCAATCAAATCAATTGACCAAATTTTGGGATAACAAGGGCTCTCTTTCTGCTCTCTCTCACTCTACCATTCGGCCATTCCACCCCCAAAGAATCGAGAAACTCATCCATCTTCTTCTTCTCCAATTCTATTCTCGCTCGACTAGCCCTTACATCGTCGTTCGGCCAGTACGAATGGCACCTCCGACCACCTGCTGCTGCCGACCGACCACCCAGACGTAGCTCCACGTCTTGCCAATGTCCTCCAACTAGAATCAGGCTATTTGGAGCACTGTAGAATTCAGGGCAAGCATTCTCCCCAGAGCCGACAGATTCTACTCCAGTTTGAGGTAGGCTCGGTTCCCTTTCCTTTTGACAGCCGAAATCTTAGATTTTAAAGCTCAAATTTAGTGGAGATCAAGTAGACACATAGATGATTCTGTGGTAAAAATTTGAGCTTGATTTAATAAGGTTTTGACCATGAACAGGTCTTGTATATTTCGCCCAGAATCTGCTGGTATTCTGTGTTTGGACGATCCGGCGAGTTCCGACGAATATCCGGCATCCACGCGGCTTGAACCTCTTGATGAGCACTCCAAACCCTTAGGTAGACATAATAAGAGGTAGGATGGTATAGAATTGATGGATTTGAGGTAGATTAGGACCGGTTGGACCCGGCATGAATAGAGTAGAATGAAACTGGTTGAATGCCGGGCCAAACCGATTCTGTGGGTGGCAGGATATGCTGGATTTGTGTTGTAATTTGGTACGTATGATGTGAAGAGATGATGAGGAGTATGTTGTGGGTGAATCGGATGGATGAATTGAGGAATTGGACTTGAAATTTGACAAATCGATTGATTATCCTAGGTTGAGCGACAAATCGGCTTGGGACTTGGGTTGGCCAAATCCTAGGAGGCTCAAAGAGAAGTAATTTGTGTTGCTAAGCAAAGGTAAGGAATTTCCTAAATCAAGGCTAGGGGGATTGGACTCGATTGGGTAAGTCGAGTGTGAAATTGATCGATTAATGGACATATTTCTAAAGTAATGAGTCTTAACATGTCTTAGGATTAATTAAGGAGTTTATGTGTGCCTTGACTTGCATTGGAATTGCATGTCATGTTTGGATAACGATTTATTTGTATTACATGCCATTAGATTGTGAATTATACTTGAAATGCAATTGACATTGTGTGTGTAAATGATAGAGATTCATGGCATGAATTATGATTGTGGCATGACATGGCGAGGCCTTGAGGTGTGTGAGACGCGGGGCAGAAGGTTGAGACCCTGATCGACAAGGTCGCAGGGTGAATTGTGATTCGGTGGTGCCCTGATGCGACGATGTCGCGGGGTTGAAATAGCCTCGGTCCTGATGCGATCTAATCGCGGGACAGAATATGAGCTCATAAACCTTGCCTGGAAATGAGACGGGACCTAATGTGTTTACGCGGGTCACCGATCACGGTCTGATGCGTTTACGGGGGCCAAGCCTGAGGCGACTAGTTCGCGGTCTAGAAAATGAGGCAAGCAAAGGTTGATAGATGTGGTGAAGTGACAGGCCGAGCATATACGTGCATTCGTGTGTGACATGAGAATATAAGTGCATGCATGTCTTATGTGTATTGTTGTTCATCGATTTATGATTGTTATACCTGCGTGTGATCATGAGTTGAGACCTGTTGAGTGACGCGACTGCTTGAGTGGACTGTCAACCTGACCTAGGATTAGGTTTTTCTTACTGAGATGTGTATCTCACCCCTTTTGGGGAAAACCTTACCTAACAGATCTTAGGCAGTAGCGATGTGGCCTATCAGATTCGAGGACCTGCAGACGATAACGGCTTTTTACGACGAGTTCCCCGATAGGCAGGGGAATATTTACGTGAGGAAATGTACAGTAGTATGGGTAGACGATGAGAAGCAAGACTGGAAGCCTCACAGGTTTGAGGCATGGTTTAGAAGGGACGGGGACAAAAGGTCGGATCGCTGAAGCCCCATAAGGTTCCGAAGGGTGTTATACCTCCCTGGTGTCAAACAATCTCGGACCAGGAGTTTCCCGAGGGATCGGTGGTTGGGTCGAGGAACAGCCCGGAGCGAACGCCAACAGCGGAGTACTCTGTGCCATCGTCGGAGGACGAGGTCATCGTGGTGGAGTAGTCTGAGGGGGGCCTAGCCAAGCCGTCGTAGGAGGCGACTATGGAGGACTCTGTGGAGGTCCCGTCGGAGACTTTCTCTGAGTACGAGCCGTCGGAGAAGACTCAGGACACCGGAGATTCCAGCAGTTCTTCCTAGGCGACGCCAGATGGCGATCTGACCATTTGACTGGCGACCTTACCCCATCCCTGACGGATTTTTTTTTTTGCGGATACCTTTTTGGCGTGCTTACCCCATCGCCTTGATGTATAGCGGTTTGTAGTAGTTGTTGACCAGTAGTTGACGATGTATGACTTTATGATTCTATCCAGATCCTGCTTAGTCTTGACATATGTATGTATATATATATATATTGTACGGGGAGTTGTTGAGGACCGATTCCGTTTGCTTAATGTAAATTATCTTATCTCTCTACCTTTCTTTATATATATAGGTGGATCCTTGGAACCGCCAAGAGATTGTTGTTGTTTGCTTGCAGGGATGATTGTGTGCTCGTGCTAGAGGCACGGTGCGTGACGTCGAGGATCCTAAATCATCCTTGGTCAGTAATCGTTCCTCAAGCCAGCCTCAACGAGGCAACTTCTCAACTGACAGCTACTACTAAGCTAGCCTCCACTAGACAACTACCAATCAAGCGCTCAAGACAGCGATTCACTGGATCAAAAGCTCATACTCTAGGCCCAAAGGCATCCACCACTCTAGCATAGTCACAACAGAATATCTCATCTCGACATGCCTCAGCTCAACAGGTATAAACCCCATAGGTCGTCTAACCTCCGAGCCATACCTTGGCCAAGTCAATCACATGAGGTTAATCATAACATGCCTAACAGGCCCATCACAACCATCACTTTTCTTTTTCAACGGCATCTCTGTCAAACAGAGGGCTTTTAACCATGCCACTCTTAGGCGCCATCACACCGGTCATGCCATTTCAATCATTCTTGATGAGAATCGATCCCGTGCTATACATCTCTTATCTACAATTGGACTCAACCCGATACCTAGGCTTCCCCTTTCAAGTTATGACTTGGGTCATTCCTGTCTCTTGCCATCTTAGAAGCCTGCCATGAGCCGCTCCTTGTTTGAACCTCTCTGTTCCGGCGATCACTCCCCGCCCTCATCAGACTTGGCCATTGCAGGTTGTCCCAAATCATACATCTACGGAGAAAGCCCCGTTCCACATGTCTCATACCATATTTCATTATAGTTTATAGGTATCCCATCAACTCGTCCCATACCAAGCGACAGTTTATTAAGTCCAACAGCGATAAGTCATTGCATGCACCCTCATCGACTTGCATTTCATAATCACAAACTCAAGCACAGCATGACCGTCCTCATCACTTATCCTGTCAAAATTGCCTTCAAGTCAATTACCTATATTTCGTTATACATCACACGTCCAGTCGACATTCACATCAAATCCCTATGCATCCGATCACAACTGATCTTCGATTCAGATACTCCTTGTATTCATCTCAACTCATATCACCCAAGGCTGTCAATAGACATTGATAGCTAAACCATCAAAATACCACGCGATTCAAGCCTGAATCCACTAATATCAGCCTCCTCTTTATAATTCGTACTCTTCAAGTTGGGTCATTAACAAATCAATATCACAATCATACACCTCAATTGACCATTCATTCATAAGCAATTCTCTATTATCCTCAAGCACAATCACTACCTCAAAATCCATGCTTATGACTCTTTAATCCCAGCTTGGTTCCACTTAAACCTTAATCACCACATAACTCGAGATCATCCATTAAAGTCAACTCTAGGACCATCAAGTGTACACAATTTCAAGCCTACCATCCTCGGGACTCAACAATCCAGGCCTAGTCTTATAGGCCTCAATACCTAGTTGTCCCCAAGTCATCACTCCTTGTTACTTCAAACCTCAATCACATTAGATTGAGCTGACCTTGCTTTGATACAAAATCGAACGGGGATGTCACGACCCGGACCCCGCAAGCACACGTACATCCCACCAAGCCGTTTCCAATTCAAGCTCCAAGATCCAACGGCCAATAACTTACAACTCTTTACAAAATACGCACGCGAAAGCGATGCCATCTCCATTCATTGATAAATCAACAACCGTTGACTTAGGACAGATACATCAAAATCTCATTAACTAATTATCACGGGTTCAATTCATATTCCACCAATGAGAAGTACAAACCCAATATCAAGAAAAGACAAGTCCATTCTAAATACAAGTGGGTCAACTATCTCTTTAAATGCCAATCCTTGGCAAGCTCGTGCTTCCTTCGCCTAGAACCTGAAAAATGTAAGCCCCCACTAGGGTGAGATATAAATCTCAGTAAGGTGGGTCTAACCCTAGGTTAGGCCGACCATCCACTCAGGCAGTCATCTATCCAGATATTTCAAATTCATAATCATACAAGCATATCAAACCCAATCAATAAAATAACAACATACAGATGACAGGCGTGCAACGATGACCTTATGTCCAACTCAAACGCACATGCACACTCGGCCCGTCACTTCACCATATCCACCAACCTCCGCCTGACTCAATCTCTAGCCTGCGATTAATCACATCAGGCTCGATTCGCGTAAACGCATCAGACCGTCATTGGTAACCCGCGTAAACGCATCAGGTTCCGATGAATCTCAGGCAAATCTCATTATCTCTTACCTCCGTCTCGCGAATAGTTCACATCAGGACCGTGGCTAACTCAACACCGCAATCTCGTCGCATCAGGGCTCCATACATTAACAACTCCACCCCGCGATCTCGTTGCATCAAGGTATACATCTCCTGCCCCGCGTCTCATACGCCTCAAGGCCTCTCTGTCCCGTGAATAATTCGCATCAAGACCGTGGCTAACTCAACCCCGCGATCTCATCGTATCAGGGTGCCACTCTTCATCAACTCCACCCCGTGATCTTGTCGCATCAGGGTATTCTCATACCTCCGTCCCGCGAATAGTTCACATAAGGACTATGGCTATCTCAACCCCGCGATCTTGTAGCATCAAGGCGCCACTCAATATTAACTCCACCCCGCGATCTCGTCGCATCAGGGTATTCATTCCTGCCCCGCGTCTCACATGCCTCAGGACCTCACTATGTCATGCTCATGCCACAACCATAACTCATACTATGATTTCTAATTCATTTGCACACACGGTGCCAAGTGCAAATTCAAGCGCAATTCGAAAACTCCGTGGCATGCTAAGCAAACCAATGATATCCGGACATGGCAAACAACTCAGGCATAAACAATATCACACACAATCATCCTATAACATCTTAGGATATAATGAAAGCTACCCCATTGGGCAAATTCTCATAATTCAATCCAATTGAACCTCAACTCACCTAATTGAGTCCGATCTTCCTAGCATAAGGTTAGAAATTCCATTACCTTTGATTTGGCAACTCAAATCTCCCCTTGCAATGGCCTCAATGTCTCGACCCCTTAGGGTTCGAGGTCGAACGCAGCGCACAACTTAGAATTTTAACGAATTTCGTCAATTTCCATATCCGATTCCTCAATACATCAACCGCAATCATCCATAACATAACCCTCAACACCTCATCACATCTTAAACATCAATTTGGGACCCAAAATCACCAATCCCAGCCTCTAACAGATTCGGTTTGCCCAGAACTGAACCGGTCCTCCTCTGTTCGATGCAAATCTAACAGTACCGGTCCTCAATCTACTCCTAAATCCATCATTCAATCATAACCCTGCCCCTTAACATGTCTATCTAACGGTTTGAGAGGCTTACCGAAGGTTTGAAGTCAATTAGTCGTCGAAATTCCGTTGAAAGTCGCCGGCTCACCGAAGGTCAGAAACCGGCAATTTTATGTTCAAGATTTGCAAGGCCATTTTGAGATCAAAAATTCCTCAAATCACTCTCATCTATTTACCAAAGATTCATCTACATGTCTACAAGGTCTCCACAAAATTTGACCTCAAAAATCCAATATTTCGGCCTCCAAAAGGCAAAAACGTTACCTACTTCAGGCTGGAGCAGATTCCGTTGGCTCTCGGGAGACTCTCTGCTCGTGACTCCTCGGTGCTCTAATCGACCTGATTCTTGTTCGAGGATGTCGGAAAGACATAAAGCTTCGTCGGTGTGGTTGGTCGGTAGCCAAATGGTGGCCGAAGATTGGTGTCGAAACGACCGAACAGTAGCTCCAGTTCTGGTCGCTGGCGTAGAATGAAGAGGGAGAAGTTGATGGAGATTTTCGGCGGTGAGGGAGTTGTGGCCGGTCAAAATGGAGTAGAGAGAGAGAAAAAAAAAGGCTATATACTCAAGGCCTTGGTCAATGGTTGAATGTTAGGTGTGGTATAGTGGATTTGACCACTCTTTTGCCCATCCATTGACACATGTCCCACTTGTCATTCCAATTGATCCAATGGCTTCAATTAATCCACTTTTTCGATAGCCATAGGGGAGGATTAAAAGACCAAACTGCCCTTTTTCAAATGCAAAGACAAAGTTCTAAGCTTGAGGGGCAAAGCGTTTATTTTACCCCCGACATTCAGAACGCCGTTTTTCTCGTTTCAGAATCCTTCGATAGGGCGACGGCCAATCCAAATAACGTTGAAATTCTTGATTTTCCATTTTCAATCTTTCAGGACTCGTTTTTGATAGTTTTCTTTATCAGATGTGGTTTCAGCCTATCCCGAACGATGGGTGGCTTTTGCATACATTACGCGTATTGACCCCGTGATTCATATCATGTTTAGGGCTCGTCAATTCGTGGCGGCTTTGGTTGTTATGTAATTATGAGGGTCTATTGCTAGTTCTCTCGACAATCCTTATGGTCAAAGGGCCATTTCCTATCTGAGTTCCCTGGGTCCACGTATCTCGTATTGCGTTAGCCTTCCCCCTTTGGTCAGTGTACTCGAATTGATCAGGTTCGAGTAGAATACGACTAAAATACATCTCTAAATATACACTTCTCATTAATGAGTCTGAAATTGACTAGAAATCAGAATGTCACAATAAAAATACAAAAAAAAAGTTAATATCTTTATTCTATTTTCCTTTTCTTTTGGCTTCTTAAAATTTGCAATATTCACCTTGGGATTAGAGGTCTCTTCATTGAGCATATTCCCGAATTGACCCAAAAGATTAAATTTCAAATCATTTTATTTTTCAATTTTTTTCATTTCTCAGTTATGACATCTAACTTAAAACCTTGCATTGCAGTTTGGTCCAATTATTCGAGAAATTGCACAAATTACATGAATTGAACTAAATTGAACTTTTACTTTTCAATTTAGTCCATGGATATGATTTCAAATGCAATTAATAAAAAAGTAGGGATACTCATGCAAAAATAAGACCATTATCCTATATTTTTCACCCATATGAATTGATTGGTGAGGGTATCGTAAACTGATTTTTTTCATTTAGGTTTTGGATTTTTCAAATTTGATTCTCGGGTCTAATTGGGGATTTGGGGTTTTTGCACAATTCGACCCCAATTATACCTCTCTTAAGTGAAATTCATATCTTCGAGTTCAATTTTGATGTTTAAATTGACAAATTTTGAAAATTTTTAGGTCGATCTAGTCTCTTCGATCAGATCGGATCCGACCCCATGTCCCAGCCAACCCATCTTCTTCCTTGACAACCAAACTAGAAGCCTTCCCGGCCATCATTGACGAAGCTAAAGATTGGGCAGTGAAGTCTTCGATGGTCTGAACCCATCGCACTCACCCTTGTCGCCTGGGACGGTCGAAGTTGCAACGGCCAACTTGGTCTTTGTCGTGGAGGTATAAAAGTCAAACCAAATCCCAAACATCCCAATTGGACGTCCATTTGCACCCTTTGGAGATCCAAACGAACTGACAGAATTTCCTGTTGTCTCCGTTGCCATTTGGATCAAATGGCATGTGAGAACACATGCAGAGGCTAAGTTGGTTCCCCCTGTGCGCGCCAATTCTAATTCAAAGTGGATAAGATCATATCCACGCTTTTTCGAAGAATGGAGTTTGGCCAATCTGTTTTATACATGTAACAGGCTAGAGGGAGAAGAGAGAGGAGAGAAGCTCTTGGCGATGCCATACCCAAAGCTTCGATCGAGAGCTTCCAAACTTCATCTACAATAATCTAGACCAAATAAAATTTTGATCAAATGGTCAAGAATTAGTCTTGCTAGGTGCAATCTTGACCATAGATTTTAGTAAATGGAATTGCTGAGACTTAATCTTCCCGTACGAACTCGATCGTAGATTCTAGTAGGTTGATTGGATAGTTGGGATTTAGTCTCCCCTTTGATCTGAGCCATAGATTTAGGTAATCTGATCTTAGGGTGGTAGCCACGTGGGCAGTCATGGGCCGTAGGATTAAATATATATATATATATATATATAAATTCTCATAAACTAAAAAAATAGAATAATTAGAAAATAACAAAAAAAAATCAAAAGCGGCATTTTTTTAGATTGGCCCGGGACTCTTTCAATCTGACTCGAGCATTGGGGGGTTTGTGGGTTGGGTTAACTCGATCTGAAAAATATTAAATCTTTTTTGAAAATAATAAGCAAAATTAGAAAATCATTATAAATCATAAAAAAATTCTAAAAAGTTGAAAAAAAATGAAAAACTCTAGAAAATTTCGAAAAATCACATAAAAAGGATGGCGATATTCAACTGGCGTGACTCATTTTTATGATTTTGGATTTTCAAACTTTCGAAATTGATCATTTTACTCCTCTGGACATTTTATCTCGAACTTTCACAAACTACCTCTGAACTTGACATTTCCTAAGCCATTAGGGCTGTGTTAGGCATACCATGTTGTACTTTGTGTGATGACTTGATGCATTTTATATGCACGTATTGGATGCCTTGGTTCGCGCAATTACATTGATGATTGCGAAAGATGGATTAGACGTGCCAATTTGCATAAAACCCTTTAGACGTTAGAACCTGCCTCACCCTTCAACACATCTGAATGAAATCTTATATTAGAAGATCGATCAACTTAGGTACTGAAAGTTCTCAAACCCACTTCTCTAGCTTTCATAGAGTCGAATGGATTCTCCCGACCACTCGATAGTGTTTCCAATTATACCCTCTAAAAAATTATTGATGACGACACTGTTGGCATGCACACCATTCACATGTCACAAAAGGGCCGATTCCACACTATGAAAGGATCGACCCCCATTTTAATAAAATCCCCTCACGTTGCGATTTGGGTGGCGGGCCTTGAAAGAGGCCCATGTTCGAAATCCATCCATAGCGAATTGGACAACAATGACTCATTAACCCTTCAACGATCTTCAATTTCCCCTTTCACGCAGGAGGGTCACAACAAATGCCAGTTATCCAATCCCTTTGCATCTTTCTCGGCCACGAGACTGTTAGGGCATCATATAGGCTGACAGTGTAGTCAAATGCAATTTGATATTTGTCAAAATGTGCAATTAGACTCTTCAATGACCTTGTGCAATGAAATCTTCCAAATTTTATTGATTTATACAATCGAGTTTTCTGACTCTTGTAAAAACAAATGTCTAATCTTCTTATACCCTCAATTAAGGATAAGCGCGGGTTTGACTTTGGTCCAACTGAACGGGGCTAAACCCTCTGAGTGATAGTGGGCCCTCAGCCCACATGGCTATGGCGAGGCCTGACAGCTCTCGTTGGGATTAACCTAGGTAAGGGGCGTTGCCCTTGTTGTCAATGAGCTCAGTAGCCCTTATGTTGGGAGGAGTGGCGTCCGTCAGCGGACCGTCAATCGGTGGTGCCAAAGCGGTGGCACCACCATGATGCATCGGTCCTTTCCCTCGCGGGGAAGCATGCCGTCGTTTGTGGACAAGCTAGGGGACTCCCTTAATAAATTTTTTAAAAATATTGTGCCGAGTAGTAAAGGGAAAATTGCCACCTGAGATTTTCTGTTCATTGAAAATTGAGATGGTCCGCGGAACCCCTTAACTCCATATTTCATGCAAGTATTTAAGAATTAAGCGATCGAAAGTTTTGAAATTCCAATTTACTATTGAAACAAGTTTTAAGACTTCCACCAAGATTATCCAAAAATTACTACTAGCTCTTTTCCAAATGAAAACTAGATATGGGTCGAATATAATTAGATACCAACGCAAGGAAATAGGTCTGAAGGGAATAATCATGGGTTGCCTGGGAAAATTAGGAATGAAGCGAATTCTGCGCCCGCCCATGACGCATTCTTCATCAATAAAAGCCAAAGGTGAGATGTTACCAAGTAAAACAGTGTAGAGGTAATGCTAAATTGACTTTCCTCATGAACCATCTTTGTTCTATGGCCAACCCAAAAGGTCAAAAAGAAAACCAACTTTGGTCATTGTTTTTTGTATGTATTTTATTTGTGGCTTAAGTACATTTCAAATGCCATAAGTTGTATACGTCGCTCATTTTAGTGCCAAAACTTTCAAATAGATTACTTTAGTGATAAGTTTTTATAACTTCGATCATTTAAGTGCCAACTTCTTTTAAGAACGATCACTTTAGTACTAAATCCTATTTAAGCTGGCGTGACTCGTCGAAAATCCGACAAGTGTATTTTTTATTATTATTTTAGCTAACATGACTCATCGGACTTGGCACTGAAGCAATCGTTTTTACAAGAATTTGAAACTTAAGTGATCGAAGTTACAAAAACTTAGCACTAAAGTGATTGATTTGAAAGTTTGGCACTGAAGTGATCGAAGTCACAAAAACTTAGCACTAAAATGATTGATTTGAACCCACCCATGAGTAGTTCAGTTGGTTAGGGCTCACTTAAGGTTGTGTGGTTAGGTGCACTTAAGGTTGTGTGGTTAGGGCGCACTAAAATGATTGATTTGAACCCATCCATGAGTAGTTCAGTTGGTCAGGGCGCACTTAAGGTTTGATTCCCCAACTGAGCATGTGACTTAAGTGGGGGATCATGGCGGTGAGTTACTGTGCTGTCTCTCTCAAGGAATAATGGAGGAGCACACAAGCTGACCCGAACACCTCAGTTACAAAAAAAAAATGATCGATTTATAAGTTTTGACACTAAAGTGAGTGTCGTACACAACTTATGGCACTTTATGTGTATTTAACTCTTTTATTTGTGAATATCCCTAGATTAGTGTCAATTGGTTCCCTCCAATGAGAATGCGTTGCTGCTAGGACGCTCATGCTTTTATGCCACATATAGAAAATATTTTCATTACCAATAACAATTTACGTCTAAATATTCTCGTAGATGATGAAAATAGTTTGTTTTTATGTTCATTTTGTACATAATACATTTTTAAAAATATTTTTCAAATCATTCATTTTTCGAAAAATAAACAGAGTATATTTTAGACGGTGATTACCTTTATCATCATGCCTTTTTTTTTCTTGATAATAATAGGGAGAGGCTTGTTACACAAACATATACCATCAAATACAATTGGCTTAAGTACAACCCAAGTGCCATAAATTATGTACGGCGCTCACTTTAATGCCAAAACTTTCAAATTGATTACTTTAGTGCTAAGTTTTTATAATTTCGATCACTTAAATGCCAGCTTCTTTTAAAAAAAATCACTTTAGAGCAAATACCGATTTAAAGTAACGTGGCTCGCCGAAAATCTGATACGTGTGTTTTTTATTATTATTTGAGCTGACGTGACTCATTGGACTTTGGCACTGAAATGACCGTTCCTAAAAAAAGTTAACACTTAAGTGATCAAAATTACAAAAACTTAGCACCAAAGTGATCAATTTGAAAGTTTTGATACTGAAGTGTTCAAAGTTACAAAAAATTAGCATTAAAGTGATCGATTTGAAAGTTTTAGCACTAAAGTGAGCGCCGTACACAACTTATGGCACTTCAGGTCTACTTAACCCAATACAATCGAGCACCCATCATCTGTGTTTCTTTACAAGCACTTGTTTTGCTCTCTCCCTCACGTGTTTCGCTCATGTCTTTTGCAAGTAAATTCGCCGACCTCGAATTATGAGGCTTAGGCGCCCTTAAATAGACCATTGTAAGGTTTCACGCTATTTTGTCTATTTGCGAAATAGTCACCAATCTTTTGGATATTTGCAATTAGATCCTAGGGGGGAAAATTCTACTCAGTGGGCCGGCCGAATTCTGGCTCTTATGTGGGCTTGTTTTACTCCTAGCGACCTTGATTTAAGGCCTTTTCTTTAATTAATGGACTTTAAGGCCTTTTTTCTTTAATTGGAGTTTAATGGGCTGAATCAAACTTAATTAGGCCCTAAGGCCTTTGTATTTTATGTGTTCTGGCTCGTTCCATGCATCAATTTATAGTTCGTTTTCGCCACCGATCCAATTTTTATGCGGATGGCTGTGACGGGTCTCGATTCCGTAGTAGGAAAATCAATAAAGCAATCATAAAAGCATATGTCAGTTAAGGGTGAGCAAATCGGACCGCCCAAATCGGATCGGACCGGGACCGGACCGAACCGGTGGTCCGGTTCGCGGTTCTAGAAGTGTCCGGTCCAGTTCCCAATTCCTAAAATTGGAACCGATGATCGGACAGTCCAGTTCTTGGTTCTAAGATCATAGAACGGGGCCGGACCGACCTGACCGGATCGAACGAATTTTCAAGCACAAAAAAGATCTATCAAAGTTGACACCATATAAAGTCCTAGCCCCTAATCTACATCAAGGTAATACAATGACTTTTCAGGGTAAAAAAATAATTAGAGATTAGATGGATAAATGAGTCTAACCAAACTTTACTGTTTCACATACTTGTTCTATATTTAATTGCTTCAAAATGAGATGGAGCACTACCTTCTAGAACTGTTGTAGAGTGAGTGGGTGACGGAAAAAATAGACATCTCAAGCAGAAGATGTGTCTGTTATATTCTCAAAAAATTTCTTAACATTTTCTCACCGTTGGTTATACCGAGAAGATGTTTTCATCATATTCTTAAATGGAATTTGATTGCGTTCTTGGTTTTTTGGAACTGGACCGGACCGATGGTCCAGTTCGGTTCCCTATTCTCGGGGTGGTTGGTCTGGTTCACGATTCTGAAAAATGAGAACCGGGACCATTGGTCCGGTTCTCGGTTCTTGAAGAGAACCGAACCGGATCGAGAGCCACTCACCCCTAATGTCAGTGCATTGGCTAAGGATCGTTGCAACTTGCAACGGACTCTATTCGGGAAACCTACGTTGATAACGGAAATGACTGCATTGGTAGTCCTGATTACTATCAGCCTAGACTTCAATGAGCTTCCATGAAGCTCTCCAAGGGATATCATGAAGAGACCATTGTATAAGTCCATCATCATGCATGTTGCATATTTTGAGTTACCATCTCGAGTACTGATTGTTTAATATTCTGTAAATTTCTAGTATATCATCACTCAACCCCTTCAATCCGCCATCTAGTATTGTTAACCCCAACACATTAAATCAGTTCAGTTCTAAGTCCAATATAGTTCCAATTTTCCTGGGTTTTATGCAATTGAACCAGATTAATTAATTATATCAAATTAAGTTCAATTGAATCGACTTGAATTGATTTAAGTCAATCTAATTACCATATTAACACTTGAATCCTCCAATTTTTGTTTTTTGACAATTTTGCCTTATGAGTCATGTGAACAAAATTAAACTTGAAATATGCAAATTTGATCTAGACTAATATGGGTCAAGCCGAATTGGGTCAATTGCACTAAATTTTCTTCAAAGCATGAGCTATCATATTATAAATAGACTCAATTGGACTATGCTTTTGAATTTGCCAAAATTGATATTGAATTCATCTCCTATGCACTAACTGGGTCGAATTAAAGCAAATTGGCATTAATCACGAACACTCGATTAGACGTCTAAATGGAGCTCAAAATTGGGGTTTTTTTTATTTCAGCTTAGAATTTGAAAATTTGCTTGACGATTGGATATGGTACGACTCTAGATCAAATGTCATGAAGAAAGCTATCCCAAAAATGACTAGAAATGATCTAATTTTGATTTTGGTCAATTAGGCATCAAAATTTTCAAACTGGGAAAAATATCTGTTTTTAGTTGATTTTTTAAAATCAATGGTGCCAAATCAAATTCAAGTAAAAAATGGACAGATTTTGAGTTTTTTTTATTTTGTTATTTTTTAAAAAGGTGATCAAGAGATGACTTTTTCACATAAAAGTCAATTGATGGGTCAAATTTCGATTTTTTTTGGAAATCAGAAGTGCAGAAATAAAATTGACACTAATTGGAGGCTTTTCGTGAGAAAACATAAATTTTGACCGAGAGTTATTTTTCGGGCAAAATTTGACCGAAAAGTCAACTCTAAGTAACATTTTTTGACTTTTTAAATTCATAAGTGAAGTGCCTATGCAAATTCAAATGCTAAATGACTCTTTTTGGTTGAGCAATAGACCTTGTCACCATGAAGAATCTAAACTTCAAACTCTTTTATCATAATGACTTGTCGGCTAAAATCAAGTGTCGCCAATGGGAGTTCTCTAATCTAGTTAATTTAGATGTTGCCAAAAAATGTATTACTCGTGATATGACTTTAATTTTTTCTAACGTGATTTTCTGAGTGTTTAGTTTCTATATATTGACTTTCAGAAACTAAACAAAAAAAAAAAATCGACAGAAAAAAAGACAGTTTTGAGGAGTTGCATGTTGAAAAATGATCGCATTCTTTGGCAATGATGATTTACATGCCTGAGTTGTCAATTTCTATGGCGAATTTGTTTAATCGGGCAATTCGACTAATGACTGTGAAATACTTGAATATGCTGAATGAGATGTATCAGAATGATGAAACATGTGAAGGCATGATCATCGAAATGATGAGAGACATTTCACTTCTCTATCCTAAAAATAGTATAGGTAATATATTGTTTGCAGGAAGCACCACCACAGACTTGGACATTTATTTTAATATCTATTTGTACTATATTTTTGTTGACACCCAAAATTACCAAAAGAATCACGTGGCGAGCACGAGCGAAGATTATAATCATCTACAGGTAGCTGCACGGAAACTAGGCGAATATTGGCCTTGAAGACGTCACGTGTCAAGAGCAAAGATTATAATCATCTATGGGTACCGCCAAAAATTTAGCATTTGGCGGTATTTTCCCGAAAAATAAGAGAAAAAGGTGTGCAGAAGGAGTCACGATCAAGGCAGTTGAGAACACTGGCAGCAATCCCCAAAAGCTGAGAGGAAAAAGGCGCGAAAAGCCAAGGAACTGCCAAAGGAGTTATCCGCAAGAGAACGAGCTTGGAGCCCATGACAGTAATCGTTCGACGGTTATCAAGAGTAAGCCTATAAATACCAAGGGTCATCCAGCACAAACACACACACAAACACAACACAACAAACAAGTCTTTATCTTTTCAACTTAGCTTTAGTCTAGCTGTAGCTTTTAGATTCTCGTCGTCGATTCAAATCTGACGTGTTTCATATTCAGAGTTAGGTGTCGTCGATTAGATTCTAGTATCTACTTGCCCAGTCTAGTGCCATTGATTAGATTCCAGTGTTGTATTGGTTCATCCACCCGTCCAGTACTGTTGATTAAATTCCGGTGCTGTGTCCTACATTTCCACTCGCCCGGTGTCGTAGATTAAATTGCGACATCGTGTCCTACGATAAGGTTCAACATCGTTGATTCAATTCTGGTGTTGTATCTTGGTTACGGTTACGTCGAAGTAATTCGACAAGTTTCATCAAAGAGGTCAGCAGAAGGTCTATTGAAAGTATTGTACACAGTTGTTGAAAGACACACCATTATTAATACATTCTGCATTTGACACTCTCTGTCCAAAACTTGCCCGAAATCCTTCTTACTAAACGAACTACTAACGTTCGATAAAAGGAATTTCTCACGTCTACAACCCTTTTAGGTTTCAACCTCTTGGGCCGAACCCTGACAGATTTAATTAGGTCCGACTGAGGGAATTTTACGTGCAACAATCCTTTTTTGGCACGCCTGGTGGGACCAAGGTGTCAAGTTCGAGAGAGCGCCATGCCACGTACAAGAGGTCGTAGTAACCCATATGGAGACGAGTTCATGGAGGAAGAAGTACCACGAATGGAGTTCTCAATGATCCGAGGAGTCCAAGATCCACCTTAGATTGAAGATGGCGAAGCTTAGTGACAACCCGTCGAAGAACCAAGGCGAAACCCTGAAGTAACGCCAGTCATGCTGTCCTCGATAAGGCATATGATTAAGGAAGCCCAGAATGAGTTTCCTGTTCACGTGGTCCAGCGCATGACTGAGGTTGTCAGACCATTAATCATCAACACTTATCACGAATGTGCGTCAGGATGGTACGGAGCATCGCCAAATATGCCACAGCCTCAAATGGGGAATCTTTTCATATCCTCGGCGACCGCACCATTACCAATGACAAAAGTAGGACTTACTAACCAGAATACGCCACCCATGGTACTTGTCAATATCTTGCAACGAGGGGAAGCATTACCGACAAGTGAGCCCAATCCTCAAGCGAATAATGTTCCCAGGCCATTATGCTTGACAAGATGTACCTGCTATCCTATATGGAACTGCCGCCCAGGCAAAACCCATACCCATGAATGAGCAACTTGTACCTATAGTCGTCAAAAACTATGGGACGGTGCCAGTTCTCCTAGGGGGCATGATTAGTTCCCTCAAATTAAAGGGCAAGATTCACTTTGTCAGCCCGTAGTCCACCAACAGTTCATATGTCCAGGACATCAGCAAGTGAATCAAATGTTGCAGCCTTAGGGAAATCAACCTATGCCGTAAGTTTTCAGCCTGCCATATAGCCAGCCTATCAAGGGGAGCAGCTAGCATATCAAGTTCTGCCACAGCCAGGGTACCAGATGCCTCACCACCCGTTATACTAGAATCAGCCAGTTATTGACCAAATGCCTAGGTATAATGATCCCGTGTTAGGGTGCAAGGTTAACGATTATCGAAAACCATACCTTGATTGGATGGATACGATCTCGTATCCAAGAGGTTTCAAGATACCATAATTCATGTTGTTCACTGGTGAGGATGATCAATCCGCCTGTCAACATGTCAACCACTTCCTAGCATTATGTGGAGATGCTACCCATGATGATCATTGAAAGCTCAGGCTATTCCCGCTCTCTCTATCCAGAACAGCTATCACTTGATATACTGCTCTATCGCCGAATACGGTGCTAACATGGGAACAAATGGAACGCCTTTTTCATGGGTAATTCCAACGAGCCATACCGAATTTGTTAGTAGCCGACCTGTCGACAATGAAGAAAATGTACAACGAGACGGTCGACTAGTTCATCACAAGATTAAAGCGGACTAGGAACATGTGTTTGGTTCCTTTGCTTGAGAAGACATTTGCAAAGTTCACCTTTAACAGGTTGAAATTTGAAATACAAGACAGGATGGTAGGTCATCCATGTGCCGATTTATTTGAATTATCTACCATGGTGGTAAAATATGAGAGCCTACTTAAGGAGAAAGACAGGAGACACACTCGAAGAAGAGAGGTGAATATTGTCGAACCTCACGATTTCGATAAAGAGCCGATGGATTCTGTCGAAGTTGCAGTAGCTCAGTTGGTTATAGAAAAACCATGTGCATGTTAAGTGGTGAGGTCGGTAAAGATGAAAGAAAAATGAACCATTATGGCCAAGGCCAAAGAAGCAGTATATTACTTGTTTGATGCAAAAAAGATAGACGAATTTTTTGACATGCTGTTGGCTGATAGACAAATCAAGCTAACGGAAGGATATTAAATACCATCCAAGGAAGAGTTGGCCGGTAAGAAAGACTGTGAATGACACCAATCATGGAGACATAATACGTCGGATTGTTTGGTTCTCAAGAAGAACATCCAAGAAGCAATTCGACAAGGAAAGATCAAGTTGGCCGATGACAAAGGAAAGTCTCCCATGGATATTGACACTGACCCATTTCTTGCGATGACTGGGATGGTATCTCTGAAGTAGTCGGGCAAGGGGTACAAATTATTGAAACTATGCACGCGTTGTAAGCAGGAACTAAAAGGCACGGATCGAAGGTAGAAGAAACATCCGTGGAATGCTTGCGCCAACCAGAAGAATAGGGAGTTATCACAGGTTGAAGAGGCAGTCCCCAAGAAACCTATCATCCAATGAATGGCTTACAATTCGTTCAAGCAGAGGCACGAGGAAGGTACAATCGGCACATTAGGAGACCGTAGCGGGAATTTCGATTATTATTTGAGCGACGGTCCTTCGCCAACCAGCACCCAAGAAAGAATTCCTCACGAGAGAGGGGAAGAACTCGATGGCAATACATGTCGAAACCGCTACACTCCAGCCATATTACGCTACCAAAAAACTCTGAAAATCTCAAACAATCCGATAAAGGAATCATGATATGAGGTTACAAAGACCCAAAAGAAAGAAGAAATTATGACCCGTACTTGGAAAAGAAGGGTCCATATGCTACGATAATAGGTTATCTTGCTTAATCCTGAGCCGGTAATTGAGCACCCTAGATTCAGAAGGACCAAAAACTTGGTTTGGAAGCACAAACCGGAGGAAGCACAAACAGTTTAGCAATAGACTCACGGGCAATCTAAGCCCTTGAAATCATCAAACTCCATGGTTTCTGTTTCAACAATGAAGAAACCATGGAGTTCAAGAAACCCATTGAAGAGATCTTTAATCACTTGAGATCACTCAATATTAATGCCAAGATAAATGGGTGGCTAGTGATGAAAGTCTTAGTAGATGGTGATTCGACACTGAATCTCATCCAATACAAGTTTTTTAAGAAGATAGGGAGAACTGACTATGAGATTGTCCCATCAAATATCTAGTTATCAGATTTCATTGGTGAAATCACCGAAGTGAAGAGCATCCACGTTGCAAATCAGACGGTGGGATCCAAGACATTAAGGATGTCTTTTTGTGTGGTTGAAGCTGATGGCTCGTACAATCTACTGCTGGAAAGGAACCGGATACACAGAAACTAGTGTGTCCCTTCGACACTACATCAGATACTAGCATTTTGGAATAGGGATAAGTTGGAATATGTAAAAGCCAATCGTCAAACTTGTGTCACATGGACTCAGATAACAGGACAAGATTAGGTCATGCTAGAAAATTGTTTACGCGTATCAAAACCTCCTGAGGTTGACTCAAGGGATATTGCTTTCTGCCGTTTCGACAAGGGAAATATTGAATGGGTCCCTAGGAAGGAACCGGTGGTTCATCTTGAGAAATTTACTAATGGAAGATCGGCAATTGTTACAAGACCTCGTTGAGAGGTGCGAGGCCTATAAGGTCGAGTAAGCAAAGCAAGCAGACGAAATAGTTGATAGGATTTATATTTTGAGGAGTCCCCAATTAAGGAAGATGAATAGGTGATTCAAGCCCAAGACCCATTAGAAGAAGTGAACTTTGGAGATAAGGCCTGCCCATAACCAACCTACGTGAGTAAGCTGCTCGATCAACCATATAAATCATAGTTGATAGACCTGCTCAGAAAATATAAGGACTGCTTTGCTTGGAACTATCATGAGATGCCAAGTCTAACAAGAAGCATAGTCGAACACCAACTACCAATTAAGAAAGGATTTCGACCGCATCAACAATCACCACGAAGGTTCGCACCTGAGGTAACCCTCAAGGTCAAAGAGGAGATTAAGCGACTCCTCTCTGCAGGATTCATAAGGACAGCTTGATATGTCGAATGACTATCAAACATCATCCCAGTCAAGAAAAATAATGGCAAGCTAGGTGTCTACATTGACTTCCGCGACCTGAATGCTACTACACCAAAGGATGAGTATCAGATGCCTATGGCCAACATGCTAATTGACTCAGCCACCAGCAACGAAGTAATGTCTCTTATGGATGGACATTTAGGGTACAATCAGATCTTCATAGCCGTTGAAGATGTCCACAAGATGGCTTTCAAGTGTCTCAGAGCTATTAGAACATTCGAATGGGTTGTCATGTCGTTTAGATTGATGAACACCGGAGCCACCTACCAAAGAGTGGTGAACTTTTTCTTTCATGACATGATCGAAGAGTTCATGAAGGTCTACATCGATGACATGATAATCAAGACTGACCAAGCAAGTCATCTAGACCATCTTGAGCGAGCTTTTGTTAGAATATGCAAATTTAAGTTAAAAATGAATCCATTAAAATGTGCTTTTGGGATAAAGGATGGTAATTTCATAGGCTTCCTAGCTCATCAAAGAGGAATTGAGGTGGATAAAAACAAAGCCAAGGTTGTTCTAGAATTACCGCCCCGCACTAACAAAAAATAACTCCAGATGCTGATTGTGAAATTGAATTTCTTGCAACGTTTCATAGCTAATTTATCAGGGAAAATTGAAGTATTTTCTCCCTTACTCAAGTTGAAGAGTGAGCAAGAATTCATATGGGAAGAGAAACATCAGTCGGCTTTTGACTAGTTAAAAAATTATTTGATCAAGCCATCGGTTTTGATGTCACCAAAAGTAGGTAGGCCATTGAAGTTGTACTTGTCCGCAATTGATACCACAATCGGAAGTATGCTGGCCTAAGAGAATGATAAAGGAAAAGAACATGCCGTGTACTACCTAAGCAGGATACTCAACAACGCAAAGACAAGATACACCTCTATTGAGAAGCTATGCCTCTCTTTTATCGTGCCTATACGAAATTACGTTATGATATGCTGTCGACTATGGTATATATAATTTCAAAAACAGATGTAATAAAGTACATGTTATCTAGGCCGATTATAAGTCGCCGGATCGCAAAATGAGCAATTACTCTGATAGAGATCAACTTGATGTATGTACCTCTCAAAGTAGTAAAAGGGTAGGCAGTATCCGATTTCATCACCAAATATCCAACGGATTTGAAAATAAAGGATGATGAAAACCATCTTTGTATTGCACCCTGGGTGCTTTATTTTGATGGATCGGTAACATTAGAATCGTCAGGAGATGGAATCATGATTGTGTCTCCCTACCAACAAAAAACAAAACTCATGTTCAGCCTTGATTTCAATTGTTCAAATAATCAGGCCAAATATGAAGCCCTAATTGTAGGGTTGAACGTCTTGATTGACATAAAAGTGCCATAAGTTATAATTAAAGTGATTCTCATTTGGTAATAAGACAACTTAAGAGTGAGTACTAATGTCTTAGTGAGAACATTGTATTGTACTATGATTTGGTAAAGAAACTACTATCGAACTTTGCCGAATATGATTTGATTCACATCGAAATAAGTGAAAACTCGGAAGCCAACGAGTTAGCTCAGATGGCATCAGGGTACAAGATATCAAATGAATTAGCTAGCCACATTATCACGCAAATGAAGGTCTTACCTTCTATAGAGGCCTAAATGATGATGGCTCAACAAGAAATGACCAAGGGCTCAAAACAGGTTCTAGATCGACAAGATTGAAGAAGCCTTTTGATAGGTTACCTAAGAAACCTAGGCCCTTGCAGCAAAGGCTTCAAAAAGCAAGCCTTGAAGCACCTGCTGATTGATGACGAGATGTATCGAAGAATGGTCGATGGGTTGCTTTTCAAGTGCCTAGGGCTGGAGAAGCTATGCTTGCGATGATGGTTATTCACGAAGGAATTTGTGGAGCACATTAGGCTAGCTTGAAGACAAAATGGTTGTTAAGACATTATGGGTACTTCTAGCCAACTATCATAAAAGACTGCATTGATTATGCTAAAGGATGTCAACCATACCAAAGACATGGGCCAGTCAAACACATCCCTGCTACCTTGATGAACCCCATTGTCAAACCATGGCCTTTCCGTGGCTGGGCAATGGATGTAATAGGAAAGATTTATCCACCATCATTGAAGAAGCGCAGTTTCATTTTGGTAACCACAAATTATTTCACCAAGTGGGTTGAAGCAACCTCTTACAAGAATAAGACGCAGAGGGTCGTCAAGGAATTCATCAAAGAGCGAATCATTCATTGATTAAGGATTCTAGAGACTATAACTGCTGATCAGGAACAGTCTTCACAAGGCGGGAAATATTGGATTTCACCAAGTCAAGAAGGATCAAGATGATCCATTCAATGCTCTATTATGCCCAAGTCAATGGTCAAACTGAAGTTTCAAATAAAATTATCATTGGCTTGATAAAGAAGCATTTAGAAGACAACCCAAGGGAATGAGATTTGTTGTTATCGACAGTCTCATTGGCCTACTGAAAGTCGAAGAGATCAAATACTGGCATCAGCCCGTATATGTTGACATATGGACAAGAAGTTGTTCTACCCCTCGAAATCACTGTCCTGTCATTTAGGGTGAAGCTTCAAGGTAACATGTCGAAGGAACAATACGACGAGATAATGTATACGAATGTCGACAAGTTGGGAGAGAATCAAGCTCTAGCACTTGAAAGATTGATGGCTCGGAAATGAAGGGTTACCAAAGCTTACAACAAGCGTGTTAGGATCAAGCGTTTCGACGTAGGCAACTTGGTTTGGAAGACTATTCTGCCCACGAGCCTCGACAACAAGATGTTCGGCAAATGGTCATCGAAATGGGAAGGACCATACCTGATAATTGATGTTCTCCTAGGAAATGCTTATCAAATGATGGAAATTGATGGCAAAGAATTGGCACGATCAATCAATGAAAATATCTGAAGCAATTCTATCTAAAAATGTGGGAGATGCGTAAAAATGCAAAAGAACCAGGGAGCATGGAATGAAAGAAACAAAATTTTTTTCACAAGACGAGGGAAATAAGTACATCTCTTTCTTTCTCTCTCTTCTCTTCTTTCTCTCTCTCATCCTTTTTCTCCTCTCTCTCTCCTTCTCTCCTTCTCTTCTCTTCTCTTCTCTTCTCTTCTCTTCTCTTATCTTTTCCTCTTCTCTTTTCCTCTTCTCTTTTCCTCTTCTCGTCCCCAGCTCTGCTCGGTCCACCCTCACTTCTGCCTGAGGTGTTCCTAGAGGTAATAACAAAGTGACGAAAGCGGTTCTCTAGCTTCCTATTTTCCTCCTCAACATAGTGCTTGGCCATAGTCCAGGGAAGCTTCCAGATCGTCCCGCTCTTGTTTCAACTTCTGAAAATGCTCTATTTGGGCCTGCACCTAGTCAGCAAGGGTGTTTAGGATCACTCTTAGGGCCTCAACATAACCGTCGACAGAAGCCAAGGAACGAACCTCGCTGGCTTCTCCCAACTCATACTCCTGCCTTCCCGCATCCCCCAAAGACTTCGATAGGCACCACCAGCTTTCTGCCAACCAATCGAAGATAGGCCCCCGAAGTTGAATGACACTGGTGAAAAAGGAGAAAACAGCTTCCCGGACGTTGCAGAGATCTTTGTACGACCCGTCGCCATTCTCAATCTCCCAGTCTTGCACCACAGTTCATGATCGGTAAGATCGTGGCGAGAAATCGTTGCAAGGTTCTGCTAAAACTTGTTGACCCATAGTTGAAAGTGGTGGAGAACTCGTCAAAGTCCTCCTGGAAGGGATGGCCAATGTAAAGGTGATTAGGGGCAGCACGTTGTAGAAGGCTGTTCAGCTTCTTAAGGGTCGTGGGGTGCAACACCAGCACGGTGCAAGTATAGCCCAGGAAGGAGATGATTTCCTTCCAAATGGAAGAAAACTCTCGAGTGAAGACCGAAGGGGAAGAAGTAGATGAGGATGCAGGATAAGATGTGGGCTTCATGTGACCAAAAGGAGAAGTATGCGCGAATATTCAAGGATGAAGGGTTTTGGATGAAGACCTACTTACAAGGAGCAATGCTATTTATAGACAACACTCGAAGAATGTCTTTACCCACGATACAAAGTGTTTGGCCACGATCCTTCGGTAACGGGAATAGTTGAGATAGTGGATGAAGTGTCAAGTTACGAGGCAATCAAGTGCATCGTGAGAAAGTGGAAAGGTGCAGTTAACCTTGGTGACGTGGATGGTAATTTCTAGATGGCATGTCATTTCCATTGAAGAGTTGTAACTATTGGGCTTAAAGATAAATTTGAAATTGCATCTAACACTAATGCCGAGAGGGAAAAAGTTATCTTTCGAAATTATATCCAATCAGAGTCGACGCCAGAGCCAAGGAGCATTAATTGAAAATCAGACAAAATAGGGACAGCAAAATCACGGGGGATGGCATTGACGTGAGATAAGCAAAAGAAATCATAGCACATGCTGCACAATACTCAAAACAAAGCTATGGAGCTGCATGTCACTGTTGCAATTAGCATCAATAATTGTTTCCATCTAATGTTCGGCCCTTGGCAGCTCAACATGAGGATACTCACAGATCGTTTCCTACCGCTTGAATGATTTCAATTGAATGGACAAAGCTTGTAGGGAGGTACGTTCGTTATTCTCTAATGTGTCAAGGATGTCGTGTTGACAGTTCAGCTCTTCATCAGCAAGTATAACGTCCTCTTCCAGCTTGTCAAAGCCCTCCAGATCTTTTTTTCTTGCCCTATATGATCTTAGAGTTGAGCCAAAAGTAAGGAAGAGTTCATTAACACTGAATTCAAGAGCTCGACATTGAATTGGGTATGGCAAATGAGCCCAGAAGTGAAGGAGAGCTTTGACTTCGTCTTCAACAGAGGCATCGTCGCATATGATGGCATATCCCCTCTCCAACAGGTCATGCATCCTTAACCACTTGTTTCAGATGAACTGATAGTTGTCTCGAATCGCATTTGACGGACTAGTTGAAACACCTACCATGTTCGTGTGGACAACCCATGGGCCGTTGAGTCCCTCAATACAACCATCCAAGGCCAGTGACTCTTCCGCGGAGAAGATCAAGTCAGTATATGCATTCGACAAGCAGACGAGAAGGGTGTTTTACCTTCGTCAACTTTTTGTTCAAGGCTAATATTCAATATAAACGAAGGAACATGCTTCCCTGAAGGATGTAGTAAACCCAGGGAAGCTCGACGAACTCTTAAAAGGATAGTGCTAACACTCCCAGAAAATAAAGAAAGACGGTAATCATTCCACTAGTTGTCGAAGAATGACGAACTGCATGACTAACCAGGAAATGCGATGAAGTTGAAGCATCCAAAGATAGTATGAGCAATTTCAATGTGGTAGATAATGTCTATTGCCATCATCCAGTTGGTGAGAAAGGGAAGTTCATCGAATATACCACCGGCATTGGAACACCCTGAGTGTGTCTGAGCCGACGAGCACAATAGTGAGGATTATAAACTTCAAAGCCTGATGAAAATCTGCCACCATTGGACAAATTTAATGCTAGATCAGTCCGGACTAAGACACCAAGACACTCTTCCAGAATAGGTGTGTTTCAGGACTATTGCTTGACAAAAAATAAGCTCCATCATCAGCAGGCAGTCTAAAGAGGTCAAACCTAGTGAACGGCAACAACTTTTCAAGAAAATCATCGAATGGAGTAAGCCCATTTGGTTTGTGGCACAGTGTTCGGTGAAACACCATGGGTAACTGAGTATCTTCGATAAGTAAGGGAAGTAAACTCGCAATCACTAATGTGGGATCCACAAAGGACCAGAAAGGGATCTAGATGCACCCACTCAAAGAGGCCTATACATTCGTCAGGCCACGATATAGTGTAGCCAAAGTCATCCGACCCAACCCAACATTAATGCCACGCGCAAGAGCACCCGCCATGTCGAGAAACTCTGAACATACTTCGCACATGGAAAGACAGAAAATGAATTTGTAAAGCCAACACATAAGGAAGGCAACATGTTCTCTCAGTAAGATGGGTCCCGAAGATTTGTCGTAATGATCCACAAAGTCCTTGTAATGAAGGTTGAGACAACAAGGGATGCCAAGTAAAGGCTCAACACTTGGGAATTAAGCATCACACTCGACAAAAGGAGAGAGACCAGTCAATGACAAAATGTCAAATAAGATAATGGTCACTGGGCCGGTAGGAAGAAAGAAGCAATTTGATGAAGGCGACCAGAAGCAACATAAGCTACCAATAAGGTCATTCTCTGAAGGGTTAACTAACATACCACAGAACGTCAACAAGATGTCGATCCTAGACTATGCCCAGATGTGGGAAAGTTCTCCTCTCAGTCGTTAGTGCCAACCGCAAAATTGACTGTCGAAAAATGGGTATGATGAAAATCAATAATTATTCGATAGCTAGACAGAAGCACATATGGTCGATTACTCAATCGGCAGAGTCTCTTCAGAATAGCGAGGAAGCAATTCGCCAACATTAAAGGCGGCGGCATATGTTTTAGGTATGGATGATGGTCCACGAAAGACAAGGATACCAGTTTTTCGTCTTCATGACGAAAAAGAGCATCAAGGCGCGACAAGTAGGGAGCTGTGTGGACACCCATGTTATTCGAAGGATGACTCACCGTGACAAGTCAATATGAGATGATACTCGGGGCCAAACCTTATATAAAAGAGCTGGCTCAAGCAATTAGTCGGTTATACAAACGTAAAGGAGTCACATCGTGCAAATTGGCGGTAAAGTTTGGCGTGAAAAAGACGAAAAGAGGAAACCTAATTTATTAAGAGTTGTTTAGGAACAAAATTTCCTTCGCCAACCTAAGAAAACCACAAAGTGTGTTCTCAAACATCCTATTATGGCCAAGACTAACACTCCTAGCTTAGCGGCGTTCTGCTTCTGCCCACAACATCTTCACACGATCAGCTTGCTTCTTATCTTCGAAGGAGGCAACACATGCTTTGAGCTGGTCTTAAGCAGTAGCATGATGGGAAAGTATAACCAGGCGTTGGCACCGTACCTCCTTTATCTCCCTCTTTATTGCTACTCTTTGTTATTCAAGCTGACTTTATTTACCCCTCAAGACAATAAGCTTGTCAGCAATGGATTGGAGGGATTGCTTCTCTTGGTTTAAGATGTTTTCTGCCTCCTAAGTCTTAGCATTTGGTGTGAAGGGTTGGTCAGCAAACTTGGCAAGAACAAGCACTTGATCCCGGTATCGTCGAAAATGCTTGAAACCAGCAGAAAAGTGCTTCAAGAAAATTTTGAATTGTTGAACCAAGCTTGCAGGGAGCTTGTTACTAACCTCTTCCTTGACCAGTTCCTCCATCACGGATCTAATTTCTTGAAGAGCTGTTGGATCATTGACGAACGAAGCAATCCCTGAGTAAGCGAGATCCAAGGAGTAGGACAACATCACTTCCAAACTACTAAAGGTTTTTGTAGTAAGAGGAATGTCAACTTGATGCAGGTCAGAAGAACGAGATAGTTCAGCAAAGTAACCTTGAACGTTCTCTATGGATGCTGTAGGAGTACCACGAAGACTTGGCGCAACCCTTGTAGATGGAGGATCGATAATTAATGGCATCAGAACGGGAGCCAGAGCTGAAGAAAAAGGACCAACATGGACAGTTGGAGTAGTAGAAGGTTCATCCCGAGTCTCCAAAGATAGTGGTATTAACCTATTCGACAGATTAGCCCGTGCCCTCTAAAAAGTTCTCCAGAGAAATGGCCTCAGAAGTTTCATCGAGAATAATTAGAGACTCCGTCGAAGACTTATGTCTTTTCTCTACTAAAGAAGAGCCCATCGTCCATCGTTTAATTGAGGAAAGAGTCTCTTCATTAGCTTCCTCGTCTAAACAGAAGATTACATGTAACGACCCGAACCCATCGAGGGCGCGAACATCCCTGCAAGGAACCATACGACAATCTCTTGCGGTCCTAAGATCCGCCCATAATCTAGGGCGAGAGATATAATGAATATATCATGCATGCGAAAGCGATACTCCAACAAAACCCCGTACAATGCAAAAGTTAAGTGAGACCTGGGTAGCTTAATAATATTCGTACATCATAGCATACTATTCATACAGACACTGACCACTACAATCCGATAAACAAAAGGGTGACGGGGTAAGCATACAAAAAGAGCAATCTAGCAAGCCAGCAGGAATCGGATCAAGTCGTCATAAAAGATTAGAGCACAACTCGAGTCTCCTAGGAAGAACAGCTGGAGTCCCCCGTGTCCTCAGCATCCTCCGTCGGCTCGTACTTGGAGAAGGTCTCGAACGGAACCTCAATGGAGTCCTCCATGGTCGCCTCCCGTGACGGCCCAAAAAGGTCCCCCTCGGACGCCTCCAAGACAATAACCTCCTCCTCCCCCGGCTCAGTAAACTCCAGGGTCGGGGTCTTCTCTGGCCTATTCTTAGACCCAACTACAGATCCCTCAGACAGCTCCAGCTTTCCTATGGTCTGGCACCAATCAGGTATAACCCCCTAAGGTACCTCGTGGGGCTTTAGTGGCCCAATCGACTGGTCTCATACTTTCTTAAACCACGCCTCAAACCTATGAGGTTTCCAATCTGGCTTACCCTCATCCACCCATAGAACAGTACACTTCCTCATATACATGTTTCCCTGCCTATCCGGGAACTCGTCAAAATATGACGTCATCTCCTTAGGATCCCCAAAACGTATAGGCCATATCTCTAAGGCCTAAGATCTATTAAAAGAAGGGTTCCCCAAAAGGGGTGAGATACTCATCTCAGTAAAAGAATCCTAACCCTAGGTCAGGTCGATAGTCCACTCAGATAGTCGCACAACTCAATCATACCATTCACAGGCATATAAAGCACAGATCCATAAACAACAATATACAGAAGACAGACATGCGAATATGAAGACATGTCACACTCAGATGATAATGCATAAATCATTCTACCATTTCACTATGCTACTTCTTCTTGCCTGCCTCAATTTCAGCCCGCCATTAAATCGCCTCAGGCTCGGTCCGTGTAAACGCATCAGACCGTCGTCGGCAACCCGCGTAAATGCATCAAGTTCCGATGAGTCTCCAGGCCAATATCAATATCTCATACTCCGTCCCGCGAATAATTCGTATCAGGACCGTGGCTATCTTTAACCCCACGATCTCGTCGCATCAGGGCGTTACACTACCTCAACTCCACCCCGTGATCTTGTTACATTAGGGTCTACATCTCCCGCCTCGCGTCCCATACGCCTCAGGGCCTTGCCATGTCATGCTTATGCCATGATATCTCAATTCAATTTACATACAAGCGACGGGTACAACTCATGCACGATTTGAACACTCATGGCATGCAAACAAGTCAATTGATACTCAGACATGGCAGACAACTCAGGCATAGATAATGTCACACACAATCATTCTATAACATCTTAGGATATATCAAAGTCTATCCCTTTTGACAATTTCTCACAAATCAATCCAATCAACCCTTGACTCACCCAATTGAGTCTAATCTCCCTATCCTAAGCTTAGGAATCCCTTACCATGGGTTTGATTGCACCAATTACTTCCTCTTGAGCCCCCAAGGTTTCGGTCAACCAATGTCCACAACTGGGCTTGCCGCGCAACCTAAAATTTCAACCAATTTCATCAATTCTCTTGTCCAAATTCTCAATTCATCAACCCCCAATCACCCATAACTTAACCCTCATCATCTCCTCACATCTTAAACATCAATTTGTAGCTAGAAATCGCCACTTTCAGCCCTCAATAGAATTGGTTTGGCCTGGCACAGAACCGGCCCTACTCGATTCTGTGCAAGCCGAGGCCAACCGGTCCTAAATCTACTCCAAATCCAATATTTAAATACTATCCTACCTCTTAATATGTCTATATAAGGGTTTGGGAGGCTCACCGTGAGTTTCGAGTCAGTTGGTGGCCGGAAACTCGCCCAAACTCGCCAAATCTCCAAAGTCAGCTTTCCGGGCAGATTCTGTCCAATATTTTCAAGACCGGTTCATGGTCAAAACTTTATCAAATTGAGCCCCCATTTTTGCCACAGATTCCTAAACGTCTCTACTAGATCTCCACAAAATTTGGCTCCAAAATTCCAAGATTTAGACCATCAAAATGACTAGAAATGGGACCTACCTCAGTTTGAGTTCTATTTTGTCGGCTCTCGGGAAATTACTTGCTCGGGACTCCTTGGTGCTCCAAATGCCGTGATTCTTGTTTGAGGAGGTCGGAAAGACGTAAATCTACACTGGTGTAGTCGGCCGGTGGTCGAATGGTGACTGGAGGGTGGTGTCGTGGCCGGCGAACAGGAGGTCCGGCGGTGGTCGGGCGGCGAGCAGAAGAAGAAGAAGGAAGAAGATGGCTGTCGATGGTTTTGAGGAAGCTAATGGCCGAATGAGTGGTGAGAAGAGAGAAGAATTTGCTATATACTAAGGCTTAGTCAAAGAGTTGAAAGTTAAGTGAGCAAAAAGTGTGACATGACCACAATTCATGATCTTGTGACACTTGGCATTTGTCTTTTCTAAGATGATACAATGGCTCTCTTTTAATCCACTTTTTCGGAAGCCATGGGAGGGTGTATGGACCAATTTTTCCTTCTTCAATTGTATGGGCAAAGTTCTAATCTTGAGGGGCAAAATGGTCATTTTACCCCCGACATTCAGAACGTCATTTTTCTCGTTCAAGAATTCTTCGATAGGGCGACGACCAATCTAAATAACGTTGAAATTCTTGATTTTCTATTTTTAATTTTTCAAGACTCGTTTCTGATAGTTTTCTCTATCAGACGTGGTTCTAGCCTATCCCGAACCGACGGGCGGCTTTTGCTGACATTATGCGTATCGAACCCGTGATTCATATCACGTTTAGGGCTCATCAATTCATGGTTGCTATGGTTGTCATGTAATTGCGAGGGTTTATCACTAGTCCCTATATTCTCGATCGTCACAATCCAATTTAGGATAATTTTGCAAATCATACGTTAGTTAAGAAGCATCACCCGCGCTCCAATCGTATGACACTCGCAAGGAAATCCTTAATCATTCTTAGATCAGCCTCTTGGCAGTCTGCTCTGCTCAATCTGGGGTGTTGCAGTCGACAGCCCAGCTTGTGGTCTCTGTTCTTGCGGACGATTTTCTAGAGCTTGGTTTGGACATACCTTCATCTGGTGGCCCAGTTGACCACACTTGAAACACGCTCCTATCCTCACTAGGCACGGCTCATTCCCATGCCTCCTACCACAAAGTCTGTAGTTTCAGTTTGCAGGATTTGGAGGTTTCACTATATTCTTCCTCGCCGGCAGCACGAAACGTTTGTTACCCGCTATCGGCCTCTTGCCCATCTGGCGATTATCTCTAAACGACGGGAACCGCGATCCAGTTGTGGTGTTTCTTTCTCTCAAGTCTCGTTCTATCATTTTGCCACGCTCATATATCTCCTGGTAGGTCCTCAAGTTCAAAGCGATCATCCGGCTACGGAGTTCGGGCCTCAGACCATCCCTAAACCTCCTTGCTTTCTCTAGAGGGTCCTCCACAAATCGAGGTGCATACCTCGAAAGCCTCGCAAACTCGGCCTCATACCGATCTATTGTCAGCTGGTTTTGGCGTAGCTGCAGGAACTCAGCCTGTTTTCTTTCCCTGGCCGTTTCTGAGAAATATTTATCGTTAAATGCCATCTTAAAAGCATTCCAGTTCATGGCCACTCCTTCAAGGAAGACTCCGTCCATGGTGGCAGCCCACCAGTCATTTGTTGTACCCTTTAGTTGGTACATAGCTAGCAATACCTTCTCTTCGTCTGTGCATCTTAGCACCCCAAAAGCCTTCTCTAGCTTCTCTATCCATCTGGGTGCTAGCTCGAGATCTCCAATCCCGTAAAACTGTGTCGGCTTCAGTTTCATAAACTGCTTAACTAGTTGGCCCATCTATCTGGCCACAACGATTTCCTTGTGAGGGTTTACAGTTTCATTACTCTGATTCGGCTCGCCCTGACTTCCACTTCCACCAGCATTGCCATTGTTGGCGTTAATGGTTGTTAGGGCTGCTCCTACGGCCTGGGCGATGGCAGCGTCCTGGTCCTGGACCTACCTATTTATTAGGTCTTTGATCCCCTCCACTGCCCTCAACAGACCGTCCACTCTTGGATCTTCCACTACGGCAGCCTCGAGCTAGAGGCTCCGCCTCTTCGTCTCCAGATCTTCTAGATGGGTTACTCATCCTTGCTGTTTTCTACTGAACCTGGTCCACTACAAGTTCAGCAATGAGTTAGCAACTTATTCAACCATCCAAATCCAGAGTTACTAACTAATCCTTAACAGAAACGGCAACAATCCAACAGTACTTCAGAAGTATTCCGATAAATAGCCTATGGCCATTTATCAGTTCCATTCACTCCAGTGATTCATTAAAACCAATCACTTCCATTCATCAAGCAGGCCAAGGTCCAATTGACCTTTAACTCTAAGCAGGGAACTTAGTCCTCATGCTTCACCACAACTTGCCAAGATCAAACACCAGTCACAAGTACTAGGTCTCAGGCTATGTATCCCATGTTCTATCCTTACCAGTCTCCTAAGATCTAGCTATCTGTCCTCGTCCCAACTTAATTCTCCTTATTACTCTAATCCTTAACCAACTTTGGATCGAGCTGACCTTGCTTTGATACCAAACAGGCGAGGACGTAACGCCCCGAACCCGTCGAGTGCGCGACATCCCTGCAAGGAACCATACGACAATCTCTCGCAGTTTCAAGATCCGCCCATAATCTAGGGCGAGAGATATAATGAATGTATCATGCATGCGGAAGCGATACTCCTACAAAACCCCATACAATACGAAAGTTAAGTGGGACTTGGATAGCTTAATAATATTCGTACATTATAGCATACTGTTCATACAAACACTAACTACTACAATCCGATAAAAAAAAGGGTGACGGGGTAAGCATACAAAAAGAACCATCTACCAAGCCAGTAGTAACCGGATCAGGTCGTCATAAAAAGATCAGGCCACCAACTCGGGTCTCCTAGGAAGAACTGCTGGAGTCCCCCGTGTCCTCAGCATCCTTCGTTGGCACGTACTTGGTGAAGGTCTTGGACGGAACCTCAATGGAGTCCTCCATGATCGCCTCCCGTGACGGCTCAGCAAGGTCCCCCTCGGACGCCTCCAGGACAATAACCTTCACCTCCTTCGACTCAGTAAACTCCAGGGTCGGGGTGTTCTCTAGCCCATTCCTAGACCCAACTATAGATTCCTCAAACAGCTCCTGCTCTCCTACAGTCTGGCACCAATATGGTAGAACCCCCTGAGGTACCTCGTGGGGCTTCTCAGTGGCCCAATCGACTGGTCTCCTACTTTCTTAAACCACGCCTCAAACCTATGAGGTTTCCAATCTGGCTTACCCTCATCCACCCATAGAACAGTGCACTTCCTTACATACAAGTTCCCTTGCCTATTCAGGAACTCGTCAAAATATGCCGTCATCTCCTTAGGGTCCCAAAAACGTATAGGCCACATATCTAAGGTCTAGGATTTGTAAAAAAAGGATTCCTCAAAAGGGGGTGAGATACTCATCTTAGTAAAAGAATCCTAACCCTAGATCAAATTGATAGTCCACTCAGGTAGTTGCACACCTCAACGATACCATTCACAGGCATATAAAGCACAGATCCATAAACAACAATATACAGAAAACAGATATGTGAAAATGAAGACATGTCACACTCAGATGATAATGCATAAATCATTCTGCCATTTCACCATGCTACTTCTTCCTACCTGCCTCAATCTCAGCCCGCTATTAAATCGCCTTAGGCTCGGTCGCGTAAACGCATCAGACCATCGTTGGCAACCCGCATAAACGCATCAGGTTTCGATGAGTCTCCAGGCCAATATCAATATCTCATACTTCGTCCCGCGAATAATTCGCATCAGAACCATTGCTATCTCAACCCCGCAATCTCGTCGCATCAGGGTGTCACACCACCTCAACTCCACCCCACGATCTTGTAGCATTAGGGTCTACAACTCCAGCCCTGCGTCCCATACGCCTCAGGGCCTCGCCATGTCTTGCTTATGCCATGATATCTCAATTCAATTTACATAAAAGCAACGGGTACAACTCATGCACGATTTGAACACTCATGGCATGCAAGCAAGTCAATTGATACTCAGACATGGAAGACAACTCAGGCATAGACATTGTCACACACAATCATCCTATAACATCTTAGGACATATCAAAGGCTATCCCTTTTGACAATTAATCACAAATCAATCCAATCAACCCTCGACTCACCCAATTGAGTCCAATCTCCCTAGCCTAAGCTTAAGAATCCCTTACCTTGGGTTTGATTGCACCAATTACTTCCTCTTGAGCTCCCAAGGTTCGGCCAACCAATGTCCACAACCGGGCTTGTCGCGCAACCTAAAATTTCAATCAATTTTATCAATTCTCTTGTCCAAATTCTCAATCCATCAACCTCCAATTACCCATAACTTAACCCTCATTATCTCATCACATCTTAAACATCAATTTGTAGCTCGAAATCGCCACTTTCAGCCATCAACATAATCGGTTTGGATCGACATCGAACTAGTCCTACTCGGTTCTGTGCAAGCCGAGACCAACCGATCCTAAAACTACTGCAAAGCCAACATTTAAACACTATCCTACCTCTTAATATGTCTACCTAAGGGTTTGAGAGGCTCACCACGAGTTTCGAGTCGGTTGATCGCTGGAAACTCGCCCAAACTCGTCGAATCGCCCAAGTCAGCTTTCCGGGCAGATTCTGTCCAATATTTGCAAGATCTGTTCATGGTCAAAACTTTATCAAATTGAGCCTCAATTTTTACTACAGATTTCTACACGTCTCTACTAGATCTCCATAAAATATAGCTCCAAAATTCTAAGATTTAGATCATCAAAAGGACTAAGAACCGGACCTACCTCAGTTTGAGTTCTATTCTGTTGGCTCTCGGGAAATTGCTTTCTCGAGACTCCTCGATGCTCCAAATGCTGTGATTCTTGTTCAAGGAGGTCGGCAAGACATAAATCTACATTGGTGTAGTCAGCCGATGGTTGAATGGTGGCTGGAGGGTGGCATCGTGGCCAATGAACAGGAGGTCCAGCGGTTGTCGGGCAGCGAGCAGAAGAAGAAGAAGGAGGAAGATGGCTATCGGTGGTTTGAGGAAGCTAATGGCCGAATGAGTGGTGAGGAGAGAAAAGAATTTTCTATATACTAAGGCTTAATAAAAGAGTTGAAAGTTAGGTGAGCAAAAAGTGTGACATGACCACAATTCATGATCTTATGACACTTGGCATTTGTCTTTTCTAAGATGATCCAATGATTCTCCTTTAATCCTCTTTTTCTGCAGCCATGGGAGGGTGTATGGACCAATTTACCCTTCTTTAATTGTATGGGCATAGTTCTAAGCTTGAGGGGCAAAACGGTCATTTTACCCCCGACGTTCAGAACATCATTTTTCTCATTTCAGAATTCTTCGATAGGGTGACGACCAATCAAAATAACGTTGGAATTCATGATTTTTCATTTTCAATTTTTCAAGACTCATTTCTGATAGTTTTCTCTATCAGACGTGGTTCCAGCCTATCCCGAACCGACGAGCGGCTTTTGCAGACATTAGGCGTATCGACCCCGTGATTCATATCACGTTCATGGCGGCTTTGGTTGTCATATAATTGTGAGGGTTTATCACTAGTCCCTATGGTCTCGATCGCCACAATCCGATTTAGGATAATTTTGCAAATCATACGTTGGTTAAGCGGCATCACCCGTGCTCCAATTGTATGACACTCGCAAGGAAATCCTTAATCGTTCTTTGATCGGCCTCTTGGTGGTTCTAAATATCCCCTCGACAATCCTTATGGTCAAAGCGTCATTTCCTATCCTAGTCGCCTAAGTCCACGTACCTCGTCTCGCGTTAGCCTTTCCCCTTTGGTCAGCCTACTCAAATTGATCAAATTTGAGCGGAATACGACTGAAACACATCGCTTGATACATATAAACTTCTCATTACAGAGTCTGAAATTGACTGGAAATCAGAATGTCACATTACAAGTAAGTGCACTTGGAATGGATGGCAAATTCTAAAACTACAATAATTAGGTACTCACCTGTGATAAAAGTTGTCGAGCTTCAGGGACTATCAACCCGAAGGGTCTTTGTCGCAATCTTTTTCTTGATCTTCTTTGCCATGGGATCAAAAGGTCTTTTCCTACCTCCTTTGAGGATTGACGAAGTGGCTGCCTCAAATGGACTATCAAAAGTAAAGGATGTCTACCAAGCCTTATATCAAAATGTCACCCCGGGATTCGTCAGAGGGATTGTAGGAATATCTCCAGAGAACCATCAATACATCAAGACAATGACTTGGCAGCAATCAAAGGGAGCATCAACCTTCATATTGTAAGGTTTCTTACTCATTGAAGGGAAATCCATGCGATAAGAGATAGGTATAGGCATTGCCTGTTGAAGACCACATTGTCGAGCACAGTACTGAGGAGAATATGGTTCAAACCTAGGGTAAAATCTACCCTTAAGACAAAGCTGAATTGGAAGATCCCTAGAGAAAAGGATGAAAGTCCAAAAATCATGGTGATTGAACCGTTTCAATGATTTAGAACCAAAAAGAGGGCTAAACTTGTCAAAATGATAAGGGAAGAAATCTATTCAATTCATCTCTCGAGATAAGATTTGGTGAAGAAAGAAGCGCAAAGATGAAGTGTCAATAGGAGCCTTCAGTGGAGTAGCCCGGACCAATCAAGTGCCATGACAAGAAGGTGCCCCAGTAGCTTCATAACCGAGGATGCTCAAGAATAAAAAAAGGGAGATAAAGGGCTATCCAAGCTTGGAGAATCCAGAGCAGACCCGCCAACACTCCATCCTCTTCAGACGTCCTCATCAACAAAGCAGCATGGGTCATACTTCTATATAGGGATGCCAAAACAAGAGGACCGAAAGCAACACGCTTTTCCCGGGCTAAATTGGAAGCAAGAACAAGGTAATCCTTATACACCTTCATAGTTGGACTAAAGAACAGATATTTCTAAGAATTTCCCATAAGCAAGGATACTATCAGGGATAGAAGTTTATGTCACCTTTTCAAGGTTGGCAATGAGAGTTCTATAAGGAGGTAGGCTAGCAATGGTGAATGTGTCCAGAATGGTCACAGACATAAGGCCCCACAAAAAGAAGAAATAATTGGTCGACGATAACTAGAAGTTTGTGACAGAACCAGCAAACTCATATTTTTAGTCATGGGACAATAGGCTGACCTCAAGTGCAGCTCTTATGTTTGCAGTCTCCTAGAAAGAAGCAGTTGGTACATCATCTCCAAGCCTATTGAACCAAGAGTAGAACTTATCATCAAATAATAGGAAGCTCCTGAACCGTTGGGCTGGAAGTGACCAAATATCCTTCATAGGAGTGGCTTGGATGGGAAGCTTTTCGTCTTCATGTGTTGGAAAGCAAGGTTGAAAAGATGCAGGGACATGGTGATGACTTTGAAAGCTAAGGCAAAGAATGAATCCGGCATATTCCTGCTGAGTATTCAATAACTTGAAGAAGTTGTGACCAGCATCTCTATTGTTGATTAACTGATTGAAGCGACCGGCGAGTTAATTGGGGTTGAACTCAGAGGTTTCGATCGCCATGAGAAAAACCCGAAGGAACTTGAAGGGTTTAGGTCACGAAGACACAGATATAGAGAATGCGAAGAATGGGAACTTCACCTTAAGTGAAAGAGGTGATCTAGGAGACCAGCATGTCGTGAGAAATTCGAGATGATCATGCTTTGGAAAGGGAAATCGAGGAAAAACGTAATAATTACCTACGATTGGCAGCTGTCAAATCAAGGGAAATCTTTTAAAAGATATAAATCTCTAATTTATCTCTTTTAAAGGGGGCATCTATTGACATCCAAAATTACCCTAAGGAACCACGTGGCAAGAACAAGCGAAGATTATAATCACCTACGAGTAGTTGCATGGAAACTAGGCGAATGTTAGCCTTGAAAATGCCACGTGTCAAGAGGAGTTTTGGCGGTAATTTTCCCAAAAATAAGAGAAAGAGGAGCACAAAAGGAGCCACCATCAAGGCAGTTGAGAAGATTGCTGGCAATCCCCAAAAGTTGAGAGGAAAAAGGTGCGAAACGCCAAGGAGCCGCCAAATGAGTTATCCGCAAGAGAACATGCTGGGAGCCTATGGCAGTAACCATTCAACGGATGCCAGGAGTAATCCTATAAATACCTAGGGTCATCCAACACATACACAGACACAAACACAAACACAACACAATAAATAAGTATTTATCTTTCCAACTTAGCTTTAGTCTAGCTGTAGCTTTTAGATTCTCGTCTCAATTCAATTCCGACGTGTTTTATATCCAAAGCTAGGTGTCGTCGATTAGATTCCAGCATCTGCTCACCCAGTCCAGTGCCGTCGAATAGATTCTGGCGTCTGCTCGCCCAGTGCAGTGCCATTGATTAGATTCTGATGTTGTATTGATTCATCCACCCGTCTAGTACAGTTAATCAAATTCCAGTACTGTGTCTTACATTTCCACCCGTCCGGTGTCATAGACTAAATTTCGGCATCATGTCCTACAATAAGGTTCAATATCGTTAATTCAATTTCGATGTTGTATCTTGGTTACGGTTACATCGTAGCAATTCGACAAGTTTCATCGAAGAGGTCATCAAAAGGCATGTCGAAAGTCTTGTACACAGCTGTCGAAAGACGCACCCATATCAGTAAATTCTGTATTTGACATTCTCTGTCCAAATCTTTCCCGGAATCCTTCTTACTTAACGAACTGCTAACGTTCGATAAAAGGAATTTCCCGCGTCTATAATCCTTTTGGGCTTTAACCTTTTAGGCCGAACGGTGAGAGATTTAATCAGGCCCGACCTAGGAATTTTACGTGCAACAATTCTTCTTTCGCATGCCGGTGAGACCAAGGTGTCAAGTTCGAGGTAGTACGATGCCACGTATAAGATGTCGTAGCAACCTAGACGGAGACGAGTTCATAGAGGAAGTACCACGAACGAAGTCCTCAATGATCCGAGGAGTACAAGATCTGCCTCAGACAGAAGATGGCGAGGTTCAGTGATGGCTCGTCGAAGAACCAAGGCGAAACCTTGATGTTACATCAGTCATGTTCTCCTCGATAAAGCGTACGATTGAGAAAGCCCAAAATGAGTTTGTTGATCACATGGTCCAGCACATGATTGAGGTTGTCAGACCATTAATCATCAACACTTATCTCGAATGTGCGTCAGGACGGTACAGAGCATCGCCAAATCTGTCACAACCTCAAATGGGGAATCTTTTCATATCCTCGGCGACCGCACATTACCAATGACAAACGCGGGATTTACTGACCAGAATACGCCACCCGTGGTACCTGTCAGGATCCTGCAACGAGGGGAAGCATTGCCGAGAAATGAGCCTAATTCTCAGGTGAATGATCTAGGTATGCTCCCAGGTCATTATGTTTGACAAGATGTACCTGCTACCCAGTATGGGACTACCGCTCAGGTACCTGCACTTGTAGTAGTCGAAAACCATGAGACAATGCCAGTTCCCCCTAGGGTGCAGTGGCGGGCTATGGGGCAGGATCAGTTCCCTCAAATTAGAGGGCAAGATCAACTTTGTCAGCCCGTAGTCCACCAATAGTTCATACATCTAGGACATCAGCATGTGAATCAAATGTTGTAGCCTTAGGGAAATCAACCTATGTCGCAAGTTTTTTAGCCTGCCGTATAGCTAGCTTATCAAGGGCAGCAGCTAGCATATCAAGTTTTGCCACAGCCAGGGTACTAGATGTCGTATCACCCGTTATACTAGAATCAGCCAGTTATTGAGCAAATGGCTAGGTATAATGATCCCGTGTTAGGATAAAGGGTTAACATATATCGAAAACCATACCCTGATTGGATGGATATGATCTCATATCCAAGAGGTTTCAAGATACCAGAATTCATGTTGTTCACTAGTGAGGATGACCAATCCACCTATGAACATGTTCGCTTCCTAGCATTATGTGGATATGCTACCCATGCTGATCATCGAAAGCTTAGGCTGTTCCCACTCTCTCTATCCAGAACAGGTTACACTTAGTATACTGTTCTACCGCTGAATTCAGTGTTAACATGAGAACAAATGGAACGCTTTTTTCTTGGGCAATCCCAGCGAGCTGTACCGAATTTGTCAGTAGTGGACCTGTTGACAATGAAGCAAATGTACAATGAGACGGTCGACCAATTCATCATAGGATTCAATCGGGCAAAGAACAAGTGTTTGGTTCCCTTGCCTGAGATGACATTTGCAGAGTTCGTCTTTAACGGGTTGAAATTTGAAATACAAGACATGATGGTAGGTTATCCATGCGTCGATTTATTCGAATTATTTATCATGGAGGTCAAATATGAGAGCCTACTTAAGGAAAAAGACAAGAGACACACCCGAATAAGAGAGGTGAATATTGTCGAACCTCATGATTTCGACGAAGAGTCGATGGTTTCTATCGAAGTCTCAGCGGCTCAGCTGGTTATAGACAAACATATACATGTCAAGCCTTGAGGCTAGCAAAGATGAAGGAAAAGTCAACCATTATGGCTAAGGCCAAAGAGGCAGTATATTACTTGTTCGGTGCAAATCGGATATAAGAAATTTTCAACATGATGTTGGCTGATGGACAACTCAGGCTAACGAAAAGACAACAGATATTGTCCAAGAAAAAGTTGGTCGATAAGAAATACTGTAAATGGCACCACTCATGGAGCCATAATACGTCGGATTGTTTGGTTCTCAAGAAGAACATCCAAGAAGCAATTCGACAAGGATCGATCAAGTTTGTCGATAACAAAGGAAAGCCTCCCATGGATATTGACACTGGCCCATTTCCCATGATGACTGGGATGGTAATTCTAATGCAGTCGGGCAAGGGGTATAGTTGTCGAAACTATGCACATGCTGTAAGGAGGAGTTGAAAGGCACGGATCAAAGCCAGAAATGACCGCGCCAACTAGAAGAATTGAGAGTTATCACAGGTCGAAGAGGCAATCCCCAAGAAACCTATCATCCGACGAGAGACTTACAAGTCGTTCAAGCAGAGGTACAAGGAAGGGGATCCTACAATCGGCATATTAGAAGACCCAAGTGAGAAGTTCAATTATTATGTGAGTTATGGTCCTTCGCCAGCCCACACTCAAGAAAGAATTTCTCGTGAGAAAAGGGAGGAATTCGATGGCAATACACGTCAAAACCGCTACATTCCAAACAGATTATGCTACCAATAAACTCTGAAAAGCCCTGGCAACTTGGTAAAGGAATCATAGTACGAGATTACACAGGCCCAAAAGAAAGAAGAAATTATGACCTGTACCAGGAATAAAAGGGCACAAAAAAAAAAGAAGGGTCCAAATGCTGCAACAACAGGTTACCTTGCTTAATCCCGAGTCGGTAACAGAGTGCCTTAGATTCCGAAGGACCAGAAACTTGGTTTGGAAGCACAAACCAGAGAAATTACAAATAGTTTAGGAACAGACTCATGGGCAATCTAAGCCCTTGAAATCATCAAAGATGGAATCTCGATTCAGGACTCATATAAGCAGGTTAGTTTCACCATTGAGCTCTTGCATGGTCCAGGTTTAATTGCCTAATAAGTTTCGACATGAGTCAACTTCATTCGAACATGATGACGGAATCGCAATACAAGAAAAGAAGGGTGCTCAGTTTTGTTTCGACAACGAAGAAACCATCGAATTCAAGAAACCCATTGAGGAGATCTCTAATCACTTGAGGTCACTCAATATTAACGCCAAGATAAATGGGCAGCCAGTGATGAAAGTCTTGGTAGATGGTGGTTCGACATTGAATCTCATCACATGCAAGTTCTTTAAGAAGATAGGGAGATAAGATGATGAGATTATCCCATCAAATATCTAGTTGTCAGATTTCACCAATGAAATCATTGAAGTGGAAGGTATCTACGTTGCAAATCTGACGGTGGGATCCAAGACATTAAGGACGTCTTTTTGTGTCATAGATATTGATGGCTCGTACAATCTACTATTGAGAAGAGACTAGATATGTGACATTCTAATTTCCAGTCAATTTCAGACTCATTAATGAGAAATGAATTTAGAGATGTATTTCAGTCATATCTCGCTCGAACTTGATCAATTCGAGTAGGCTGACCAAAAGGGAAAGGCTAACGCGAGATAAGGTACGTGGACTTAGGGAATTCGGATAAGAAATGGTGCTTTGACCATAAGGATTGTCGAGGGGGTATTTAGAACCACAAAAATGTCGATACAAGAACGATTAGGGAATGCCTTGCGAGTGTCATACGATTGGAGCGCGGGTGATGCCGCTTAACCAACGTATGATTTATAAATTTTTTCCTAAACCGGACAGTGAAGATCGAGACCAAAGGGACTAGTGATAAACTCTCACAATTACATGATAACCAAAGCCGCCACATATTGACGAGCCCTAAATGTGATAAGAATCACAGGTCGATACGCGTAAAGTCTGCAAAAGCCACCTGTCGGTCCGGGATAGGCTGGAACCACGTCTGATAGAGGAAACAATCAGAAACGAGTCTTGAAAGATTTGAAATGGAGAATCAAGAATTCCAACGTTATTCGGATTGGCCGTCGCCCTATCGAAGAATTTTGGAGCGAAAAAAATGACGTTCTGAACGTCGAGGGTAAAATTACCTTTTTGCCCCTCAAGCTTAGAACTTTGCCCATGCATTTGAAGAAGGGCAAAGTGGTCCTTACACACCTCAAGGCTGCCGAATTCAAGGAGGAACAAGAGCCATTGGATCAAAGCTTGAATGACAAGGGGACAAGTGTCAATGGATGGTGTAAGGGGAAGTCTTGTCCACTTTATGCAACTACCATTCAATCATTTGACCAAGGCTTTGAATATAGTCTTCCCTCACACTCTCTCTCTCCTCTCATTCGGCCATTTGCACCCCCAAGAATCGAGAACCATCTTCTTCTTCTTCCTCCAGCTCTGCATTGCCGGTGACAACTTTTGAGCTCTCTGTTCGACACCGCCGACGACCTCTTCTGGCCACCGCCTGACCACCGGCCGACCATACCAACCTAGATCTACGTCTTGCCGACCTCTTCAGAGTAGAAACGAGGCATTTGGACCACCGAGGAGCTCCGGCCAAGAGTTTTCCCGAGAGTTGACGGAATTTGCTCCAGCTAGAGGTAGGTCCGGTTTATAACCCCTTAGGAGGCCAAAATGTTGGATTTTTGAGGTAAAAGTTTGTGGAGATCTAGTAGACATGTATATGAATCCGTGGTAAAAAGTTAAGAGTGATTTGGTGAAGTTTTGATCTTGAATGGGTCTTGTGAACTATGGACAAAATCTGCTGGAAAACTGACTTGAGGAATCCGGCGACTTCCGAAGGGATTCCGGTGACCATTCGACTTCAAACTCATGGTGAGCCTCTTAGACCCTTAGATAGACAAGTTAAGAGGTAGGATAGTGAGTCGATGAAGGATTTGATGAAGGTTTAGGACTGGAAGTACACGGTATGCACAGAACCGAGAGGAACCGGTTCGGTTCTGTGCGAAACCGGTTCTGGTGAGAGCAAGAATAGATGGTGATGAGTCTCAAGTTGATGTTTAAAATATTAAGATGATGAGGGTTGTGTTATGGAGGATTATGGTTCATAGAATAAGGAATTGGATATGGAAAATTGATGAATTGATTGAATATTCTAGGTTGCGCAGTGAATTGAACCCTTGGACTATTTGGTCGAGACTTTGAGGCTATTGCAAGAAGTGATTTGTGTTATCAAGCTTAAGGTAAGGGAATCCTAAACTTAGGGTAGGGAGGTTGGACTCAATTAGGTGAGTCGGAGGTTGAATTGATCGGTTTATGATGATTTTCCAAAGGGATAGCTCTTATTATATCCTAAGATGTTATAGGATGATTGTGTGTGACATTGTTTATGCCTAAGTCATTTGCCATGTCCGGATATCATTTGATTTACTTTGCATGCCACGGGATTTACGATTTGTACTTGAATTTGTACTTGGCCTTGTGTGTGTAAAGGAATTGAAACTCATAGCATGAGTTACAATTGTGGCATGAGCATGACATGGCGAGGCCCTGAGGCGTATGAGATGCGGGGCGGAAGGTGGATACCCCAATGCGACGAGATCGCGGAGTGGAGTTGATGTTGTGTGGTGCCCTGATGCGACGAAATCGCGGGGTTGAGATAGCCACGGTCCTGATGCCAACTATTCGCGGGACGGAGGTATGAGATAATGATACTAGCCTGGAGATTCATCGGAACCCGATGCGTTTACGCAGGTTGCCGATGACGATCTGATGTGTTTACGCGGACCGAGCCTGATGCGATCTAATCGCGAGCTGGAGATTGAGGTAGGCAGGAAGAGGTGGTGGTGGTGAGATGTCAGGATGAATTGTGCATTATCATCTGAGTGTGACATGTTGTCATAGTTGCATGCCTGTCATCTGTATGTTGTTGTTTTATTGATTTGTGCTTGATATGCCTGTAAGTGGAATTATTGGGGTGTACGACTACCTGAGTGGACGGTCGACCAAATCTAGGGTTAGGACTCTTTTACTGAGATGTATATCTCAATCCTTTGGGGATTACCATTTTCTTCAGGTTCCAGATGATGGAGCATCAGTAAGATCAACAATTGGCATCGAGGGAGTAAAAAGTGAATGAGTACAGGATATTACGTGAACTTGGGGATTTTATTTATTCCGCAAGTGTAAAATGGAACCCCTACTATTCGTCCCTAGTCATTTATTTTATTGATTGTAGAGGAGACGACTAAAACTTCCGCTTCAAATTGGATTATTTGTATTGTGGGCCGAAGGATCCTGGAAGACTTTCATAAAGGAATGGCTTGGTGGAATGTCCACGCGCTCGCCAGGTTTGGGGCGTGACAGGATACACTGAAACCAGTGTGTCCCTTCGACACTACATCATATGCTGACATTTTGGAATGGGGATAAGGTGGAATATGTAAAAGTTAATCCTCAAACTTGTGTCACATGGACTCGAATATCAGGACGAGATCAAGCCATGCCAGATGTTTGTCTACGCATATCAAAACCCTCCGAGGTTGACTTAAGGGATATTGCTTTCAGCCGTTTCGACAAGAGAAATATCGAATGTGTCCCTAGGAAGGAACCAGTGGTAGAGCTTGAGGAATTTGCTGATGTAAGATCAACAATTATCACAAGACCTCGTTGAGAGGTACGAGGCCTATAAGGCCGACCAAGCCAAGCAAGCAGATGAAATGGTCGATGGGATTTTAGATTTCGAGGAGTCCACAATCAAGAAAGATGACAAGGTGATTCAAGCCCAAGACCCATTAGAAGAGGTGAACCTTGGAGATGAGGCCTACCTACAACCAACCTACGTGAGTAAGCTGCTCGATCAACCATATAAATCACAGTTGATAGACCTGCTCAGAAAATATAAGGACTGCTTTGCTTGGAACTATCATGAGATGCCTGGTCTAGCAAGAAGCATAGTCGAACACCAGCTACCAATAAAGAAAGGATTTCGAAAACATCAACAATCACCAAGAAGGTTCGCACTTGAGGTAACCCTCAAGGTCTTAAGCCAAAGAGGAGATTGAACGACTCCTCTCTGTTGGATTCATAAGGACGGTTAGATATGTTGAATAGCTGTCAAATATCGTCCCAGTCAAGAAAAAGAATGGCAAGTTAAGGGTCTGTTTTCCATCGCAAATATATTTGTATTCAAAACCCTTCCTCTTCTTCAGAATTTTTCAAACTTTTTTTTTTCGAGTTTTTCCTTCCCGTTGCCAGAATAGATCACGGGAAACGACAATCTAAGGAAAAAAATTCCTCGTAAATCGACATTCTCCCGTACCTTTTAATCCGGATGGATTCATGTGGCCCATAAGTAATTTTCGGAAAGCTCAATCCGAGCCAGCCGCCGTGGGCCTAGTTTTGCTTTGCCAATTCATTTCTTGATCACAAAAAAAAAATTTAAAAAATAAATAAAGAAAATGAGGGGTGCAACACGAGGACTTCCCAAGAGGTCACTCATTCTAGTACCACTCTAGCCCAAGCACGCTTAATTTCGGAGTTCTGATGGGATAAGTTGTATTAGTGCTGTTATGATTGCACCAGTTAAGTTATGCATCGCAAATATATTTGTATTCAAAACTCTTCTTCTTCTTAATAGTTTTTCAAACTTTTTTTTTCACGAGTTTTTTTGCCTCGTTTTACAATTAGTTCACGTGAAACGACAAACTAAGGAAAATATTCCTCGGATATCGACATTCGCCCGTATCTTTTGATCCGGATGGATCACGTGGCCCATAAGTACATTTCAGAAAACTCGTTTCGAGCCCGCCGCAGTTGGCCTTGTTTTTCTTTGCCAATTCATTTATCAAAAGAAAAAAAAATTAAAAATTAAATAACGAAAATGAGGAGTACAACACTAGGACTTCCTAGGAGGTCACCCATCCTAATACTTCTCTCGCCCAATCACGCTTAACTTCGGAGTTATGATTGGATCCGGTGCATTAATGCTGGTATGATCGCACCAGTTACGTTAGGTATCACAAATGTATTTGTATTCAAAAACCTCCCCCTTCTTAAGAATTTTTCAAACTATTTTTTTCACGAATTTTTTGGCCCCATTGCACAATTAGTTCAAGTGAAATGGCAAACTAAGGAAAATATTCCTCGTATATCGACATTTGCCCGTATCTTTTGATATGGATGGATTCTCGTGGCTCATAAGTACTTTTCGAAAAGCTCGTTCCGAGCCGGCCGCGCGTGAGCCCTGTTTTGCTTTGCTAATTCATTACCAATTCATTTACTGAACAAAAAAAAATTAAAAAATAAATAACAAAAATGAGAGGTGCAACACAAGGACTTTCCAAGAGGTCACCCATCCTAGTACTACTTACGCCCAAGGACGCTTATCTTCGGAGTTATGATGGGATCCGGTGCACTAGTGTTGGTATGATCACACCCGTTATGTTATGTATCGCAAATATATTTGTATTCAAAACCTTTGCTCTTCTTAATTGTTTTTTAAACATTTTTTTGATGAATTTTTTCAACCCGATGGACAATTATTTCACGTGAAAAGACAACCTAAGGAAAATATTTCTCGTAAATCGACATTCGGCCGTAACTTTTGATCCGGATGGATCACGTGGCCCATAAGTAATTTTCGAAATTCTCAATCCGAGCCGACCGGCATGAGCCTAGTTTTGCTTTTCAAATTCATTTCTTGATTGTAAAAAAAATAAAAAAAATTAATGAAAAGAAGGGGTGCAAAACGAGGACTTCCCAGGAGATCACCCATTCTAGTACTACTCTCGCCCAAACACGCTTAACTTTGGAGTTCTGATGGGATCCGGTGCAATAAAGCTGATATGATCGCACCCCTTATGTTTTGCATCGAAAATATATTTGTATTCAAAATCATTCCTCTTCTTCAAAATATTTCAAACTTTTTTTTTCGACTTTTTTCTTCCGTTGCCAGAATAGTTCACGAGAAACGACAAACTAAGGAAAAAAATTCCATGGAAATCGGCATTTGCCCGTACCTTTTGATCCGGATGGATTCACGAGGCCCATAAGTAATTTTCGGAAAGCTCAATACGAGCCAGCCGTCGTGGGCCCTGTTTTGCTTTGCGAATTCATTTCTTGATCACAAAAAAAAATTTAAAAAAATAACGAAAATGAGCGATGCAAAACGAGGACTTCCCAGGAGATCACCCATTCTAGTATTACTCTCGTCCAAGCATGCTTAACTTTGGAGTTCTGATGGGATCCGGTGCATTGGTGCTGATATGATCGCACCCCTTATGTTTTGCATCGCAAATATATTTGTATTCAAAACCCTTCCTCTTCTTCAGAATATTTCAAACTTTATTTTTTCCGAGTTTTTTCACCCCGTTGCACTATTATTTCGTGGGGAACGACAATATAAGGAAAAAAATCGTCCTAAATCGACATTCACCCTTAACTTTTGATCCGGATGTATTCACGTGGCCCATAAGTAATTTTCGGAAAGCACAATCCGAGTCGGCCGCCGTGGGCCCAATTTTACTTTGCCAATTCATTTCCTGAACGCAAAAAAAAATTTAAAAAAATAAAGAAAATGAGGGGTACAACACGAGGACTTTCCAGGAGGCCACCCATTCGAGTACAACTCTCGCCCAAGGACACTTAACTTCGGAGTTCTGATGGGATCCGGTGCATTAGTGCTGGTATGATCCCACCCGTTATGTTATGTATCGCAAATATATTTGTATTTAAAACCCTTTCACTTCTTAATAGTTTTCCAAACTCTTTTTTTTTCACGATTTTTTCCCCCCGCTGGACAATTATTTCACGTGAAACGACAACCAAAGGAAAATATTTCTCGCAAATCGACATTCGGCCGTAACTTTTGATCTGGATGGATTCACGTGGCCCATAAGTAATTTTCAGAATGCTCAATTTGAGCCAGTCGTCGTGGGCCCAGTTTTGCTTTGCAAATTCATTTCGTGATCGCAAAAAAAAATTAAAAAAATAAATAACAAAAATGAGGGGTGCAACACGAGTACTTCCCAAGAGGTCACCCATCGTAGTACTACTTTCGCCTGAGCACGCTTAACTTCAGAGTTCTGATGGGATCCGGTGCATTAGTGCCGATATGATCGCATCCGTTATGATATGCATCGCAAATATATTTGTATTAAAAACCCTTCATCTTCTTAATAATTATTCAAACTTTTTGGTTTCATGAGTTTTTTCGCCCTAGTGCACAATAAGTTCACGTGAAATGACAAACTAAGGAAAATATTCCTCGTATATCGACATTCGCCCGTATATTTTGATCCGAATGGATTCACGTGGCCCATAAGTCCTTTTCGGAAAGTCCAAACCGAGTCGGCCGCGGTGCGCCCAGTTTTGCTTCGCAAATTCATTTCATGATCTCAAATAAAAATAAAAAAAACAATGAAAATGAGGCGTGCAACACGAGAACTTCCCAAGAGGTCACCCATCCTAGTACTACTCTCGCCGAAGGACGCTTAACTTCGGAGTTCTGATTGGATCCGATGCATTAGTGTTGGTGTGATCGCACCCATGTTATGCATCGCAGATATATTTGTATTCAAAACCCTTCCACTTCTGAAGAATTTTTCAAACTATCTTTTTTCAGGAGTTTTTTCGCACCGATGGACAATTAATTCACGTGAAACGACAAACTAAGGAAAATATTTCTCGCAAATCAACATTCACTCGTAACTTTTGATCCGGATGGATTCACGTGGCCCTTAAGTACTTTTCGGAAAGCTCATTCTGAACCGGCCGCTGTGGGTCCTGTTTTGCTTTGCCAATTAATTTCTGGAATGCAAAAAAAAAATTAAAAAATAAATAACAAGATTGAGGGATGCAACACGAGAACTTCCTAGGAGGTCACCCATTCTAGTATTACTCTCGCCCAAGGACGCTTAACTTTGGAGTTCTAATGGGATCCGGTGCACTAGTGCTGGTATGATCGCACCCGTTATGTTATGCATCACAAATATATTTGTATTCAAAAGCCTTCCTCTTCTTAATAGTTTTTCAATTTTTTTTTCACGATTTTTTTCTTCCCGTTGGACAATTATTTGACGTGAAACGACAACCTAAGGAAAAAAATTCCTCGTAAATAGACACTCGCCCGTAGCTTTTGATCCGAATGGATTCACGTGGCCCATAAGTAATTTTCGGAAAGCTCAATCTGAGCCGGCCACCATGGGCTGGTTTTACTTTGCCAATTAGTTTCTTGAACGCAAAAAAAAAAAAGAAGAAAAAATAGATATCGAAAATGAGGAGTGCAACACGACGACTTCCTCGGAGGTCACCCATCTTAGTACTACTTACGCTCGAGCATGCTTAATTTCGGAGATCTGATGGAATCTGATTCATTAGTGCTGGCATTATCGCATCCATTATGCTATGCATCACAAATTTATTAGTATTCAAAACTCTTCCTTTTCTTCAGAATTTTTCAAACTTTTTTTTTCCTGGTTTTTTCGCCCCGTTGTACAATTATTTCACGGGAAACGACAAACAAAGGAAAAACAATTTGTCATAAATTGACATTCGCCCGTAACTTTTGATCCGAAAGGATTCACGGGGCCCACAGGTAATTTTCGAAAAGCTCAATCCGAGCTGGCCGCCGCAGGCCTAGTTTTACTTTACCAATTCATTTCTTGAACGCAAAAAAATAATTAAAAAAATAACAAAAATGAGGGGTGTAACATAAGGACTTCCAACGGGGTCACAAATCCTAGTACTACTCTAGCCCAAGCACACTTAACTTTGGAGTTCTGATGGGATCCGGTGCATTAGTGCTGGTATGATTGCACCTGTTATGTTATGCATCACAAATATATATGTATTCAAAAGCCTTCCTCTTCTACAGAAATTTTCAAACTTTTCTTTACAAAGTTTTTTTACCCCGTTGCACAATTAGTTCACGTGAAACGACAAACTAAGGAAAATATTCCTCGCAAATCGACATTCGCCCGTATCTTTTGATCTGGATAGAATCACGTGGCCCATGAGTGCTTTTTGGAAAGCACGTTTCGAGCCAGTAGCCGTGGACCCAGTTTTGTTTTGCCAATTCATTTCTTGCACGCAAAAAAAATTAGAAAATAAATAACAAAAATGAGGGGTGCAACACGAGGACTTTCCAGGAGGTCACACATCCAAGTACTACTTACGCCTTAGCATGCTTAACTTCGGAGTTCTGATGGGATCCGGTGCATTAGTGCTGGTATGATCATACCCGTTATGTTATGCATCGCAAATAAATTATTATTCAAAACCCTTCCTCTTCTTTAGAATTTTTCAAACTTTTTTTTCCCGAGTTTTTTCGCCCCGTTGCAAGATCATTTCACGGGAAACGGCAAACTAAGCAAAAAAATTCCTCGTAAATCGACATTCGCCCTTAACTTTTGATCCGGATGTATTCACGTGGCCCATAAGTAATTTTCGGAAACCTCAATCCGAGTCGGCCTCCGTGGGCCTAGTTTTACTTTGCCAATTCATTTTTTGAACGCAAAAAAAAAAAAAAAAAAGAAATAACGTAAATGGGGGGTGCAACACAAGGACTTCCCAGGAGATCACCCATTCTAGTACTACTCTCGCCCAAGGATGCTTAACTTCGGAGTTCTGATGGGATCCGATGTACTAGTGCTGGTATGATTGCACCCGTTTTGTTATGCATCGCAAATATATTTGTATTCAAAACCCTTCCTCTTCTTAATAGTCTTCAAACTTTTTTTTTCATGATTTTTTTCGCCCCGCTGGACAATTATTTCACGTGAAACGACAACCTAAGGAAAATATTCCTCGTAAATCGACATTCGGCCATAACTTTTGATCTGGATGGATTGACGTGACCCATAAATAATTTTCGGAATGCTCAATCCGAGCCGGCCATCGTGGGCCCAGTTTTGCTTTGCAAATTCATTTATTGATCGCAAAATAAAAATAATAAAAAATAAAAATGAGAAGTTCAAAACGAGAACTTCCCAGGAGATCACCCATCCTAGTACTGCTCTCGCCCAAGCACGCTTAATTTCGAAGTTCTGATGAGATCCGGTGCATTAGTGCGGATATGATCGCACCCCTTGTGTTTTGTATCGCAAATATATTTGTATTCAAAACCCTTCCTCTTTTTCAGAATATTTCAAACTTTTTTTTTCCCGAGTTTTTTCTTCCCATTGCCAAAATAGTTCGCGGGAAACGACAAAGTGAGGAAAAAAATTCCTCGTAAATCGACATTCGCTCGTACCTTTTGATTCGGATGGATTCACATGGCCCATAAGTAATTTTCGGAAAGCTTAATCCGAGCCAGCCGCCGTGGGCCCAGTTTTGTTTTGCCAATTCATTTCTTGATCGCAAAAAAAAAAAAAAAATAAATAACGAAAATGAATAGTGCAACACGAGGACTTCCCAAGAGCAAGCATGCTTAACTTCGGAGTTCTGATGGGATCCAGTGTATTAGTGCTGGTATGATCGCACCCATTATGTTATGCATCACAAATATATTTGTATTCAAAACACTTCCTCTTCTTAAGAATTTTTCAAACTTGTTAGTTTCATGAGTTTTTTGGCCTTGGTGCACAATAAGTTCACGTGAAACGACAAACTAAGGAAAATATTCCTCGTATATCGACATTCGCCCGTATATTTTTATCCGAATGGATTCACATGGCCCATAAGTACTTTTCGGAAATCTCAAACCGAGTCAGCCGCGATGGGCCCAGTTTTGCTTCGCAAATTCATTTCATAATCGCAAATAAAATAAAATAAAAATAAAAAATAAGGGGTGCGATACGAGGACTTCCCAAGAGGTCACCCATCCTAATACTACTTTATCTCAAGGACGCTTAATTTCGGAGTTCTGATGGGATCCGATGCATTAGTGCTGGTATGATCGCAACTTGTTAGGCATTGCAAATATATTTATATTTAAAACAATTCCACTTCTTAAGAATTTTTCAAACTTTTTTTTTCAAGAGTTTTTTCGCACCGTTGGACAATTATTTCACTTGAAACGACAAACTAAGGAAAATACTTCTCGTAAATCGACATTCGCTCGTGACTTTTGATTCGGATGGATTTACGTGGCCCAAAGTACTTTTCGGAAAGCTCGTTCCAAGCCTGCTGCCATGGGCCCAGTTTTACTTTGCCAATTAATTTCTTCAACGCAAAAAAAAATTAAATAATAAATAACAAAAATGAGGGGTGCAACACGAGGACTTCCTAAGAGGTCACCCATCCAAGTACTACTTACGCCCAAGGACGCTTAATTTCGGAGATCTGATGAAATCCGCTGCATTAGTGCTGGTATTATCGCACCCGTTATGTTATGCATCGTAAATATATTAGTATTCAAAACCCTTCCTTTTCTTCAGAATTTTTCAAACTTTTTATTTTCCTAGTTTTTTCGCCCCGTTGCACTATTATTTCAAGGGAAACGACAAATTAAGGAAAAAAATTCCTTGTAAATCAGCATTCCCCCGTAACATTTTCTCCGAATGGATTCACGTGGCCCATAGGTAATTTTCGAAAGCTCAATCCGAGCCGGCCGTTGTGGGCCTAGTTTTACTTTACCAATTCATTTTTTGAACTCAAAAATATAATTAAAAAATAAATAACGAAAATGAGGGGTGCAACACGTGGACTTCCCACGAAGTCACCACTCTTAGCACTACTCTAGCCTAAACACACTTAACTTCGGAGTTCTGATGGGATCCGGTACAATAATACTGGTATGATCGCACCCGTTATGTTATGCATCGTAAATATATTTGTATTCAAAACCTTTCCACTTCCACAGAATTTTTCAAACTTTTTTTTACAAAGTTTTTTTGCCCCGTTGCACAATTAGTTCACGTGAAACGACAAACTAAGGAAAATATTCCTCGTAAATCGACATTCGCTCTTATCTTTTGATCCGGATGGATTCAAGTGGCCCATAAGTACTATTCGGAAAGCTCGTTCCGAGCAGGCCGTTGTGGGCCCAGTTTACTTTGCCAATTCATTTCTTGAACGCAAAAAAAAATTAAAAAATAAATAACGAAAATGAGGGGTGTAACACGAGGACTTCCCAAGAGGTCACACATCCAAGTACTACTTACGCCTAAGCACGCTTAACTTCGGAGTTCTGATGGAATCCAGTACATTAGTGCTAGTATGATCGCAACCGTTATGTTATGCATCGCAAATATATTAGTATTCAAAACCCTTCCTCTTCTTCAGAATTTTTCAAACTCTTTTTTTACAAGTTTTTTCGCCCTGTTGCACGATTATTTCACGGGAAACGACAAACTAAGGAAAATATTCCTCGTATATCAACATTCGCCTATATCTTTTAATCCGGATGTATTCACGTGGCCCACAAGTTATTTTCGAAAAGCTCAATCAGAGCCGGCCGTCGTGGGCCTAGTTTAGCTTTGCCAATTCATTTCCTGAACGCCAAAAAAAAAAAATGAAAATGACGGGTGCAACACGAGGACTTCCTAGGAGGTCACCCATTCTAGTGCTACTCTCGCCCATGGGCGCTTAACATCGGAGTTCTGATAGAATCCGGTGCATTAGTGCCGGTATGATCGCACCATTTATGTTATGCATCGCAAATATATTAGTATTCAAAACCCTTCCCTTTCTTCAAAATTTTTCAAACTTTTTTTTCCAAGTTTTTTTGCCCCGTTGCACGATTATTTCGCGGGAAATGACAATCTAATGAAAAAAATTTCTCGTAAATCGACATTCACTCGTAACTTTTGATCCGATTGGAATCACGTAGCCCATAAGTAATTTTCGGAAAGCTCAATCTGAACTGGCCTTGGTGGGCCTAGTTTTATTTTGACAATTCAATTCGAACTGGCCGCGGAAAGCTCAAACTTTTTTTTCGCGAGTTTTTTTCGCTCCATTGCACAATTAGTTCACATGAAACGACAAACAAAGGAAAATATTCCTCGTAAATCGACATTCGCCCGTATCTTTTGATCCGGAGGATTCACGTGGTCCATAAGTACTTTTCGGAAATCTCGTTCTGAGGCGGCTGCCGTGGGCCCAGTTTTGCTTTGCCATTTCATTTTTTGAAAGCAAAAAAAAATTAAAAATTAAATAATGAAAATGAGGGGTGCCACACGAGGACTTCCCAGGAGGTCACCCATTCAATTACTACTCACGCACAAGCATGCTTAACTTCGAAGTTCTGATGGATCCGTTGCATTAGTGCTGGTATGATCGCACCCTTTATTTTATGCATCACAAATATATTTATATTCAAAACCCTTCATCTTCTTAAGAATTTTTCATTTTTTTGTTTTCACAAGTTTTTTTGCCCCGTTGGACAATTATTTCGGAGAAACAACAAACTAAGGAAAATATTACTCGTAAATCGACATTAGCCCGTAACTTTTGATTCGGATGGATTAAGGTGGCCCAAAAGTGATTTTGGAAAGCTCAATTCGAGCCGGCCGCGGAGGGCCCAGTTTTGCTTTGTAAATTTATTTCATGATCGCAAAAAATAAAAATAAAAAAATAAATAACGAAAATAAAGGGTGCAACACGAGAACTTCCTAGGAGGTCACCCATCCTTATGCTACACTTGCCCGAGCACGCTTAACTTCGAAGTTCTGATGGGATCCGGTGCATTAGTGTACGTATGTTCGCACCCATTATGTTATGTATCGCAAATATATTTGTATTTAAAACCCTTCCACTTCTGAAGAATTTTTCAAACTTTTTTCTTCCACGAGTTTTTGCGCCCCGTTGGACAATTATTTCACGTGAAATGACAAACAAAGGAAAATATTCCTCGTAAATCGACATTCGCCCGCAACTTTTAATCCGGATGGATTCACGTGGCCCAAAATTAATTTTCGGAAAGATCCATCGGAGCCAGCTGCGGTGGGCCCAGTTTTCCTTTACAAATTCAATTATTGCTCGCAAAAAAAGAATGAAAAAATAAATAACGAAAATAAAGGGTGCAACACGAGAACTTCCCAGGAGGTCACCCATCCTTGTACTACACTCGCTCGAGCACGCTTAACTTTGAAGTTCTGATGGGATCCGGTGCATTAGTGCTAGTATGTTCACACCCGTTATGCTATGCATCGCAAATATATTTGTATTCAAAACCCTTCCTCTTCTTAAGAATTTTTCAAACTTTTTTTTTCACGAGATTTTTCGCCCCGTTTCACATTTAGTTCACGTGAAATGACAAATCGTAGAAAATATTCCTCGTAAATCGACTTTTGCCCGTAACTTTTGATCCGAATGGATTCACGTGGCCCATAAGTAATTTTCGGAAAGCTCAATCCGAGTCGGCCGTGGTGGGCTAAGATTTCCTTTACAAATTCATTTCTTGAATGCAAAAAAAAATTAAAAAATAAATAACGAAAATAAGAGGTGCAACACGAGGACTTCCCAGGAAGTTACCCATCCTAGTACTACTCTCGACCAAGCATGCTTAACTTCGAAGTTCTGATGGGATCCGGTGCATTAGTACTGGTATGATCACACCCATGTTATGCATCGCAAATATATTTGTATTCAAAACCCTTCAACTTCTAAAGAATTTTTCAAACTTTTTTTTTCACGAGTTTTTTTAGCACCATTGGACAATTTGTTCACGTGAAACGACAAACTAAGGAAAATATTCCTCGTATATCGATATTCGCACGTACCTTTTGATCCTGATGGATTCACGTGGCTCATAAGTACTTTTCGGAAAGCTCGATTCGAGCTGGCTGCCATGAGCCCAGTTTTGCTTTGCCAATTCATTTCTTGAACACAAAGAAAAAAATTAAAAAATAAATAACGAAAATTAGAGGAGCAACATGAGGACTTCCCAAGAGGTCACCCATCCTAGTACTACTCGCGCCCAAACATGGTTAACATCGAAGTTCACATGGGATCCGGTATTTCAGTGCTGGTATGATCGCACACATTTTGTAATGTATCGCAAATATATAAGTATTCAAAACCCACCAGCTTCTAAAGAATTTTTAAAATATTTTTTTTCACAAGTTTTTTCGCTCCGTTGGATAATTATTTCACGTGAAATAACAAACTAAGGAAAATATTCCACGTAAATCGACATTCGCCAGTAAATTTTGATCCGGATGGATTCACGTGGCCCATAAGTAATTTTTGGAAAGCTCAATCCAAGCCGGCTGCAGTGGGCCCAGTTTTGCTTTGCAAATTCATTTCTTGATCGTAAAAAATTAAAAATAAAATAAATAACGAAAATGGGGGGTGCAACACGAAGACTTCCCAGGAGGTCAACCGTTCTAGTATTACATTCGCCCACGCACGCTAAACTTCGGAGTTATGATGGGATCCGATGCATTAGTGCTGGTATGATGTTATGCATCGCAAATTTATTTTTATTCAAACCCCTTCCTCTTCATAAGAATTTTTTAATTTTTTTTTTCACGAGTGTTTTCGCCCCGTTGCACAATTAGTTCACGTGAAACGACAAACCAAGGAAAATATTTCTTGTATATCGACATTCGCCCGTATCTTTTGATCCGGATCGATTCAGAAAAAAATTTAAATAAAAATAACGAAAATGAGGGGTGCAACACGAGGACTTCCCGGGAGATAACCCATCCTAGTACTACTCTCGCCTAAGCATGCTTAATTTCGGAGTTCTGATGGGATTCGGTGCATTAGTGCTGGTATGATCACACCGGTTATATTAAGTATCGCAAATATATTTGTATTCAAAACCCTTTCTCTTCTTAGGAATTTTTCAAACTTTTTTCTTGACTAGTTTTTTTTTCCCTGTTGCACAATTAGTTCACGTGAAGCGATAAACTAAGGAAAATATTCTTCATAAATCGATATTCGCCCGAATCTTTTGATCCGGATAGATTGACGTGGCACATAAGTGCTTTTCGGAAAGTTCGTTCCGAGCCGGCCGTCGTGGCCCAGTTTTGCTTTGCCAATTCATTTCTTAAACGTAAAAAAAAAATTAAAAAATAAATAACGAAAACGAGAGGTGCAACATGAGGACTTCCCAGGAGGTCACCCATCCTAGTACTACTCTCGCCCAAGCACGCTTAACTTCGAAGTTCTAATGGGATCGGGTGCATTAGTGCAAGTATGATCGCGCCCTTTATGTTATGCATCGCAAATATATTTGTATTCAAAACCCTTCCATTTCTAAAGAATTTTTCAGACTTTTTTTTTTCACAAGTTTTTTCGTCCCGTTGGACAATTATTTCACGTGAAACGACAAACTAAGGAAAATATTCCTCGTAAATCGACATTCGCCCGTAACTTTTGATCCGGATGGATTCACGTGGCCTAAAAGTAATTTTCGGAAACCTCAATCCGAGCCGGCCGCTGTGGGCCCAGTTTTCCTTTGCAGATTCATTCCTTGATCGTAAAAAAAAATAATAATAATAACGAAAATGAGGGGTGCAACGCAAGGATTTCCCAAAAGGTCATCCATCCTAATACTACTCTCGCCCAAGCACGCTTAACTTTGGAGTTCTAATGGGATTCGGTGCATTAATTCTTGTATGATCACACCTGTTATGTTATGTATCGCAAATTTATTTGTATTCAAAACACTTCCTCTTCTTAAGAATTTTTCAAACTTTTTTTTCATGAGTTTTTTCGCCCCATTGCACAATTAGTTCACGTGAAACGACAAACTTAAGAAAATATTTCCTCGTAAATCGACATTCGCCCGTATCTTTTGATCCGGATGGATTCACGTGACCCATAAGTACTTTTCAAAAAGCTCGTTCCGAGCCGGCCACCGTGGCCCAGTTTTGCTTTGCCAATTCATTTCTTGAACGCAAAAAAAAAGTAAAAAAAAATAACGAAAAAGAGAGGTGCAACATGAGGACTTCCTAGGAGGTCACCCATCCTAGTACTACTCTCGTCGAAGCACGCTTAGCTTCGGTGTTCTAATAGGATCCGGTGCATTAGTGCTGGTATGATCGCACCCTTTACGTTATGCATCGCAAATATATTTGTATTCAAAACCCTTCCACTTCTAAAGAATTTTTGAAACTTTTTTTTTCTCGAGTTTTTTCGCACCGTTGGACAATTATTTCACGTGAAACGACAAACTAAGGAAAATATTACTCGTAAATCGACATTCGCCCGTAAATTTTGATTCGGATGGATTAACGTGGCCATAAGTAATTTTCGGAAAGCTCAATTCGAGCCGGCCGCGGTGTGCCCAGTTTTGCTTTGCAAATTCATTTCTTGATCGTAAAAAATTAAAAATAAAATAAATAACGAAAATGGGGGGTGCAACACGAAGACTTCCCAGGAGGTCAACCGTCCTAGTATTACATTCACCCACGCACGCTTAACTTCGGAGTTCTGATGGGATCCGATGCATTAGTGCTGGTATGATCGCACCCGCTATGTTATGCATCGCAAATTTATTTTTATTCAAACCCCTTACTCTTCATAAGAATTTTTTAATGTTTTTTTTTCACGAGTGTTTTCGTTCCGTTGCAGAATTAGTTCACGTGAAACGACAAACCAAGGAAAATATTCCTCGTATATCGACATTCGCCCGTATCTCTTGATCCGGATCGATTCAAAAAAAAATTTAAATAAAAATAACGAAATGAGGGGTGCAACACGAGGACTTCCCGGGAGATAACCCATCCTAGTACTACTCTCGCCTAAGCATACTTAATTTCGGAGTTCTGATGGGATTCGGTGCATTAGTGCTGGTGTGATCACATCGGTTATATTACGTATCGCAAATATATTTGTATTCAAAACCCTTTCTCTTCTTAAGAATTTTTCAAACTTTTTTCTTGACTAGTTTTTTTGCCCTGTTGCACAATTAGTTCACGTGAAGCGATAAACTAAGGAAAATATTCCTCAGAAATCGATATTCGCCCGAATCTTTTAATCCGGATAGATTGACGTGGCACATAAGTACTTTTCGGAAAGCTCGTTCCGAGCCGGCTGTCTTGGCCGAGTTTTGCTTTGCCAATTCATTTCTTAAACGTAAAAAAAATTAAAAAATAAATAACGAAAATGAGAGGTGCAACATGAGGACTTCCCAGGAGGTCACCCATCCTAGTACTACTCTCGCCCAAGCACGCTTAACTTTGAAGTTCTAATGGGATCGGGTGCATTAGTGCAAGTATGATCACGCCGTTTACGTTATGCATCGCAAATATATTTGTATTCAAAACCCTTCCATTTCTAAAGAATTTTTCAGACTTTTTTTTTCACCAAGTTTTTTCGTCCCGTTGGACAATTATTTCACGTGAAACGACAAACTAAGGAAAATATTCCTCATAAATCGACATTCGCCCGTAACTTTTGATCTGGATGGATTCACGTGGCCTAAAAGTAATTTTCGGAAAGCTCAATCCGAGCCGGCCGCTGTGGGCCCAGTTTTCCTTTGCAGATTCATTCCTTGATCATAAAAAAAAATAAAAAAAATAAATAACGAAAATGAGGGGTGCAACGCAAGGATTTCCCAAAAGGTCATCCATCCTAGTACTACTCTCGTCCAAGCACGCTTAACTTTGGAGTTCTGATGGGATTCGGTGCATTAATTCTTGTATGATCGCACCTGTTATGTTTTGTATCGCAAATTTATTTGTATTCAAAACACTTCCTCTTCTTAAGAATTTTTCAAACTTTTTTTTTCATGAGTTTTTTCGCCCCATTGCACAATTAGTTTACGTGAAACGACAAACTTAAGAAAATATTTCCTCGTAAATCGACATTCGCCCGTATCTTTTGATCCGGATGGATTCACGTGGCCCATAAGTACTTTTCGAAAAGCTCGTTTCGAGTCGGCCACCGTGGCCCAGTTTTGCTTTGCCAATTTATTTCTTGAACGCAAAAATAGAAATAAAAAAAAATAACGTAAATGAGAGGTGCAACACGAGGACTTCCTAGGGGGTCACCCATCCTAGTACTACTCTCGCCGAAGCACGCTTAGCTTCGGTGTTCTAATGGGATCCGGTGCATTAGTGATGGTATGATCGCACCCTTTACGTTATGCATCGCAAATATATTTGTATTCAAAACCCTTCCACTTCTAAAGAGTTTTTGAAACTTTTTTTTTCCCGAGTTTTTTCGCACCGTTGGACAATTATTTCACGTGAAACGACAAACTAAGGAAAATATTCCTCGTAAATCGACATTCGCCTGTAACTTTTGATTCGGATGGATTAACGTGGCCATAAGTAATTTTCGGAAAGCTCAATTCGAGCCGGCCGCGGTGTGCCCAGTTTTGCTTTGCAAATTCATTTCTTGATCGTAAAAAAATAAAATAAAAAAATAAATAACGAAAATGAGGGGTGCAACACGAGGACTTCCCAGGAGGTTGCCCATCCTAATATTACTCTCGCCCAAGCACGCTTAACTTCGAAGTTCTGATGGGATCGGATGCATTAGTGCTGGCATAATCGCACTAGTTATAGTTTGCATCGAAAATATATTTGTATTCAAAACCCTTTCTCTTCTTCAATATTTTTCAAACTTTTTTTTCTCGAGTTTTTTCTCCCCGTTGCACAATTTGTTCACGTGAAACGGCAAACTAAAAAAAATATACCTCGTAAATCGACATTCGCCCGTATCTTTTGATCCGGATGGATTCACGTAGCCTATAAGTACTTTTCAGAAAGCTTGTTCCGAGGCGGCCGCCGTGGGCCCAGTTTTGCTTTACTAATTCTTTTCTTGAATGCAAAAAAAAAATCAAAAAATAAATAACGAAAAAAAGAGGTGCAACACGAGGACTTCCTAGTATGTTACCCGTCCTAGTACTACTCACGCCCAAGCACGTGGCACGCCCTGCTCCTCATAGCGAGCACCCAATCATCCTTGCAAGAAAAACAATAATAATCTCTCAGCGGTCCCAAGGATCCATTTATATATAAAGGAAGATCGAGATATGAAATAATTTACATTAAGCACACGAAAGCGTTTCCCAACAACTCCCCATACAATATTTACATATATGTCCCAAGACTAAGCAAGACTGGATAGCATCATAAAGTTATACATCAACATCAACTGGTCACATCTACTACAGACCGCTATACAGCAAGGCGACGGGTAAACATGTCAAAAGGTGTCCACAAAATCCACAAGGGAAGGGGTCAGGTCGTCAGTCCAAAAGTCAAGTCGACATCCGGAGTCGCCTAGGAAGAACTGCTAGAATCTCTGGTGTCCTCGCTCTTCTCGGATGGCTCGTCTCGGAGAAAGTCTCCGAAGGAACCTCCATAGTGTCCTCCACGGTCGCTTCCTGCGACTGCTCAGCCTGGTCTCCCTCCACGGTCGCCTCCTAGTTCGGCTCGGATGGATCTCTCTCGGACGGCTCCACCACGATGATCTCATCCTCTGGCGGTGGCACGGAAAACTCAGCTCTCGGCGTCCGCTCCGTGTCGTTCCTCGACCCAACCACTGAACCCTCCAGAAACTCTTGATCCGAAGTCGTCTGACACCATGGAGGTATAACGCCCTCTGGAACCTCGTGAGGCTTCAATGGCCCGACCTTCTTATCCTCGTCCTGTATAAACTAAGCCTCAAACCGATGAGGCTTCCATTCTGGTTTGCCCTCATCTACCCAAACTACTGTACATTTCCTTAAGTATATATTTTCCTACCTATCGGGGAACTCATCGTAATACGCCGTCATCTCTTGTGGGTCCCCGAACTTGATAAGCCACATAGCTACTGCCTAGGATCTGTAAAGTAAAATTTCTTCAAAAGGGGTGAGATACACATCTCAGTAAGAAAAACCTAACCCTAGGTCAGGTTGATCGTCCACTCAGGCAGTCAAGTCACTCAATCTATCAAACTCATGTGCTCATGCAGGTATGAGTATGACATTCATAATTCAATAAACAATAATGCATAGAGGACAGGCATGCATTTATATTCTCATGTCACACAAAGTTGCACATATATGCTCGGCCTGTCACTTCACCACATCAATCAACCTCTGCCTACCTCATTCTCTAGCCCACGATTAGATCGCATCAGGCTCGGTCCGCGTAAACGCATCAGGCCCCGGTTCAATTTCTAGGCAGGGTCTATGAGCTCGTATTCTGTCTCGCGATTATATTGCATCAGGACTGTGGCTATCTCACCTCGCGACTTTGTCACATCAGGGCGCCACCTAATCATCATCCACCTCGCGACCTCGTCGCCTCAGGGTCTCAATCTCCCGCCCCCGCGTCTCACACGTCTCAGGGCCATGCCATGTCATTATACAATCTGGATTTATGCCTTGATCTTCTAACGTTCACACACTCAATGTCAATTACATTTCAAGTAGCATTCATAATCCCATGGCATGCAAAGCAATTCAATTATTATCTAAACATGACACGCGATTCCAATACAAGTCAAGGTGCACATCAACTCTTTGATTAATCCTAAAACATACTAAGGCTCATTACTTTAGAATATGCCCATTAATCGATCAATTTCCCCACTCGACTAACCCAATCGAGTCCAATCCCCCTAGCCTTGATTTAGGAAATTCCTTACCTCCGCTTAACAACGCAAATTTCCCCTCCTCGAGTCTCCTATGATTCGGCCAATCTAAGTCCTAAAGCTGACTTGTTGCGCAACCTAGTTTAACCAACCAATTTGTCAAAATCCCAAGTCTAATTCCTCAATTCATCCATCCAAATCACTCATAACATACTCCTCATCATCTTAACACATCATACACACCAAATTACAACATAATCCCAACCTAATCAGCCCTCCACAGAACCGATTTGGCCCGGTATTGAACCGGTTCCATTCGGTTCTGTTCATGTCGGGTCCAACCGGCCTTAATCTATCTCAAATCCATCAAATATACACCATTCTACCTCTTATAATGTCTACCTAAGAGTTTGGAAGTCTCACCGTGAGTTTCAAGTCACGTGGTTTCAAGATTCTGGGCATAATGTACAAGGGTGGTTCATGGTAAAAAACTTATCATATAAATCCCCAATTTTTACCAAAGAACCATCTATATGCATAATGTACAAGGGTGGTTCATGGTAAAAAACTTATCATATAAATCCCCAATTTTTACCAAAGAACCATCTATATATCTACTTGATCTCTACAAAATTTGAGCCAAAGATTCCAAGTTTTCAGCTGTCTAAAGGGTTCATAACCGAACCTACCTCAAATTGGAACAGAATCCGTCGACCTGTGGGAGAATGCTTGCCCTGAATTCCTTAGAGCTCCAAATAACCTGATTCAAGTTGGAGGACGTCGGCAAGATGTGTGGCTACGTCTGGTTGGTCGACCGAAAGGAGGGGAGGGCCGGAGGCAGCGGTCGTATGGACCGAACGGCAGCGTTCGGCAAGGTCGAGTGAAGCAGAAACCGGAGAAGAAGAAGAAGAAAGGGAAATGGTGGTGCTCTTTAATTTTTTTGGCCGAATGGGGGTTTTTGAGGAGAGAGAGAGAGAGCTGGTTATTCCCCCAAAATTTTAATTAATTGAAGTGATTGGTAGGTGGGCATTAAATGAAGAGTTGATCTTCCACCCTTGGATTTGTGACACTTGGCAATTGTTCTTCTTAAGGGCATCCAATGGCCATCAATTGCTCTTCAATTTTCAGCAGCTTGGGAGAAAGAAATTTCCATTTTGCCCTTCCTTCAATTATAAAGACAAAGTCCTAAGCTTGAGGGGCATTATGGTCTTTTTACCTCCGACGTTCAGAACGTCGTTTTTCTCGACGTTCGGAACGTCCTTCTTCGATAGGGCGACGGTCAATCCTATTGACTTTGGAATTCTTGATTTCCCCTTTTCAAACTTTTCAGGACTCGTTTTATATCGTTTCTTCTATCAGACGTGATTCCAGCCTATCCCGAACTGACGGACGACTTTTGCAGACTATAAGCGTATCGACCCTGTGATCCTCAATCACATTTAGGGCTCGTCAATTCATGGCGGCTTTGGTTGTCATGTAATTGCGAGGGTTTATCACTAGTCCCTAAGGTCTTGATCGTCACAGTTCGATTTGGGATAATTTTACAAATCGTACGTTGGTTAAGCGGCATCACCCGCGCTCCAATCGTATGACGATTGCATGGTAATCCTTGATCGTTCTAAGATCGGCCTTTTGGTGATTCTAAATATCACCTCGACAATCCTTATGGTCAAAGCGCCATTTCCTATCTGAGTCACCTAGGTCCACGTACCTCGTCTCGCTTTAGCCTTTCCCCTTTGTTCAGTCTACTAAAATTGATCAGATTTAAGCGGAACACAACTGAAATACATCGCATGATATACATAACCTTCTCATTACAGAGTCTGAAGTTGATTGGGAAATCAGAATGTCACAGCATCGGTGTTTTGATGGGATCTGGTGCATTAGTGCTGGTATGATCGCACCAGTTATGTTTTGCATCGCAAACAAATTTGTATTCAAAACCCTTCCTCTTCTTCAATATTTTTCAAATTTTTTTTTCTCGAGTTTTTTCGCCCCGTTGCACAATTAGTTCACGTGAAACGACAAGCTAAGAAAAATATTCCTCGTTAATCGACATTCGCCCGTAACTTTTGATCCAGATGGATACCATAAGTACTTTACGAAAAGCTCGTTCCGACCTGGCCGCTGTGTGCCCAGTTTTGCTTTACCAATTCATTTCTTGAACGCAAAAAAATAAAAATAAAAAAAAACAAAAAAGTGGGGTGCAACACAAGAACTTCCCAAGAGGTCACCCATCCTAGTACTACTCTCGCCCAAGCAAGCTTAATTTCGTAGTTCTGATGGGATACGATACATTAGTGTTGGTATGATCGCACTCGTTATGTTATGTATCGCAAATATATTTGTATTCAAAACCCTTTATCTTCTTCAGAAATTTTCAAACTTTTTTTCCAAGTTTTTTCGCACCGTTGCATAATTATTTCACGTGAAATGACAAACTAAGAAAAATATTCCTCGTAAATCGACATTCCCCCATATCTTTTGATCCGAATGGATTCGCGTGGCCAAAAGTAAATTTCGGAAAGCTCAATCCGAGCCGGCCACGGTGTGCCCAGTTTTGCTTTGCAAATTCATTTCATGATCGCAAAAAAATAAAATAAAAAAATAAATAACGAAAATGAGGGGTGCAACACGAGGACTTCCCAGGAGATCACCCATCTTGGGTACTACTATCGCCCAAGCACGCTTAACTTCGGAGTTTTGTTGGGATCCGGTGCATTAGTGCTGGTATGACCACACTCATTATGTTATGCATCGCAAATATATTTGTATTCAAAACCCTTCCTCTTCTTAATCATTTTTTGAACTTTTTTTTTCACGAGTTTTTTTTGCCCCGTTTCACAATTAGTTCACCTGAAACGACAAACTAAGGAAAATATTCCTTGTAAATCGACATTCGCCCGTATATTTTGATTCGGATGGATTCACGTGGCCCATAAGTACTTTTCGGAAAGCTCGTTCCGAGCCAGCCGCCCTGGGCCCAGTTTTGCTTTGCCAATTCATTTCTTGAACATAAAAAAAATAAAAATAAAATAAAAAAAATGAGGGGTACAACACGAGGACTTCCCAAGAGGTCACCCATTCTAGTACTACTCTCACCCAAGCACGCTTAACTTTGAAGTTCTGAGGGGATCCGGTGCTTTAGTGCTGGTATGATCGCACTCGTTATGTTATGCATCGCAAATATATTTGTATTCAAAACCCTTCCTCTTCTTAAGAATTTTTTAAACTTTTTTTTTCTTGAGTTTTTTTCGCCCTGTTGCACAATAAGTTCACATGAAACGACAAACTAAGAAAAATTGTCACGCCTCGTACCTCATCGCGAGCACGCAATCATCCCTGAAAGCAAAGAGCAATAATCTCTCGGCGGTCCCAAGGATCCACCTATATATAAAGGAAGATCGAGAGATAAAATAATTTACATTGAGCACACGGAAGCGTTTTCCAACAACTCTCCATACAATATATATATATATATATATATATATATATATATACCCCAAAACTAAGCAGGACTGGATAGCATTATAAAGTCATACATCAACATCAACTGGTCACATCTACTACAGTCCGCTATACAGCAATGCGACGGGTAAACATGTCAAAAGGTGTCCACAAAATCCACCAGGGAAGGGGTCGGTTGCCTAGGAAGAACTGCTAGAATCTCTAGTGCCCTCGCTCTCCTCGGATGGCTCATACTCGGAGAAAGTCTCCAATGGAACCTCCACTGAGTCCTCCATGGTCGCCTCCTGCGACTGCTCAGCTTGATCTCCCTCCACGGTCGCCTCCTGGTCCGGCTCGAATAGATCTCTCTCGGACGGCTCCACCACAATAACCTCATCCTCTGGCGGTGGCACGGAAAACTCAGCTATTGGTGTCCACTCAGGGCCGTTTCTCGACCCAACCACTGAACCCTCCGGAAACCCCTAATCCGAAGTCGTCTGACACCATGGAGGTATAACACCCTCCAGAACCTCGTGAGGCTTCAACGGCCCGACCTTCTTATCTCCGTCCTATCTAAACCAAGCCTCAAACCGATGAGGCTTCCAGTTTGGTTTGCCCTCATCTACCCAAACTACTGTACATTTTCTTAAGTATATATTTCCCTGCCTATTGGGGAACTCATCGTAATACGCTATCATTTCCTGCGAGTCCCCGAACCTAATAGGCCACATAGCTACTGCTTAGGATCCGTAAAGTAAAATTTCCCCAAAAGGGGTGACCGTCCACTTAGGCAGGTTGACCGTCCACTTAGGCAGTCAAGTCACTCAACCTATCCAACTCATGTGCTCATGCAGTATGACATTCATAATTCAATAAACAATAATGCATAGAGGACAGACATGCATTTATATTCTCATGTCACACACAGTTGCACGTATATGCTTGGCCTGTCACTTCACCACATTAATCAACCTCTGCTTGCCTCATTCTCTTGCCCGTGATTAGATCGCATCAGGCTCGGCCCGCGTAAACGCATCAGACCCCGGTTCAATTTCCAAGCAGAGTCTATGAACTCGTATTCTGTTCCACGATTATATCGCATCAGGACTGTAGCCATCTCACCCCGCGAATTCGTTGCATCAGGGCGCCACCTAATCATCATCCACCTCGCGACCTCGTCGCCTCAGGGTCTCAATCTCCCGCCTCGCATCTCACATGCCTCAGGGCCATGCCATGTCATATTACAATTAGGATTCATGCCATGATCTTCTAACATTTACACACTCAATGTCAATTACATTTCAAGTAGCATTCATAATCCCATGGCATGCAAAGCAACTTAATTATTATCCAAACATGACACGCGATTCCAATACAAGTCAAAGCACACATGAACTCTTTAATTAATCCTAAAATATACTAAGGCTCATTACTTTAGAATATGCCCATTAATCGATCAATTTCCCCACTCGACTTACCCAATCGAGTCCAATCCCCCTAGCCTTGGTTTGGAAAATTCCTTACCTGCGCTTACTAACACAAATTACTCCTCCTTGCACCTCCTAAGGTTCAGCCAACTCAAGTCCACGGTCAATACGTCGCGCAACCTAGGATAATCGATCGATTTGTCAAAATTCAACATCCAATTCCTCAATTCATCCATCCAAATCACCCAATACATACTCCTCATCATCTTAATACATCATACACACCAAATTACAACTCAATTCTAGCCTAATTAGCCCACCATAGATTCGTTTTGGGCCCGGCATTGCAACTGTTCCATTCGGTTCTACTTGTGTCGGGTCTAACCGGTTCTAATCCACCTCAAAGCCATCAATTATACACATTTCTATCTCTTATAATGTCTACCTAAGAGTTTGGAGTGCTCACCGTGGGGTTCAAGTAGCGTGGATGCCGGAAAGTCGTCGGAAGTTTGCCAGTTGTCCAAGGCCCTTATTACCGGCAGATTCTGGGCGAAATTGGCAAGGGTGGTTCATGGTTAAAAACTTATCAAATAAATCCCCAATTTTTACCACAGATTCCTACACATGTCTACTAAGTCTCCACAAAATTTAAGCCAAAGATTTTCAAGTTTTCGGCTGTCAAAAGGGTTCATAACCGAACCTACCTCAAACTGAAGCAGAATCTGTCGACCTGTGGGAGAATGCTTGCCCCGAATTCCACAGAGCTCCAAATGACCTGATTCAAGTTGGAGGATGTCAGCAAGACATGGGGCTACGTCTGGGTGGTCGGATGGTAGCTGGGGATGGCCGGAGGCGGCGGTCATACAGACCGAACGGCGGCGCCCGGCGGGGTCGGGTGAAGCAGAAACTGGAGAAGAAGAAGAAGAAAGGGAAATGGTGGTGCTCTGTGATTTTTTGGCCGAATGGGGGGTTTGAGGAGAGAGAGAGAGCTGGTTATTTCCCCAAATATTTTGATTAATGAAGTGATTGGTAGGTGGACATTAATTGATGACTTGATCTACTACCCTTGGATGCTTGACACTTGTCCATTGTTCTTCTCATGGGCATCCAATGGCCATCAATTGCTCTTCAATTTCCAGCAGCTTGGGGGGGAGAAATGTCCATTTTTTCCTTCGTTCAATTATAAAGACAAAGTCCTAAACTTGAGGGGCATTATGGTCTTTTTACCTCCGATGTTCAGAACGTCGTTTTTCTCAATTCTGACTTCTTCGTTAGGGCAACGGCCAATCCTATTGACGTTGGAATTCTTGATTTTCCTTTTTCAAACTTTTCAAGACTCGTTTCTATTCGTTTCTTCTATCAGACGTGATTTCAGCCTATCTTGAATTGACGAGCAGTTTTTGCAGACTATACGCGTATCGACCCGTTGATCCTTATCACATTTACGGCTCGTCAATTCATGGCGGCTTTAGTTGCCATGTAATTACGAGGGCTTATCGCTAGTCCCCGTGGTCTTGATCGTCACAGTCCGATTTAGGATAATTTTACAAATCGTACGTTGGTTTAAAGGCATCACCCGCGCTCCAATCGTACGACGCTCGCATGGTAATCCTTAATCGTTTTTAGATCGGCCTTGTTACGGTCCTAAATATCCCCTCGACAATCTTTATGGTCAAAGCATCATTTCCTATTCGAGTCGCCTAGGTCCACGTGTCTCGTCTGGCGTTAGCCTTTCCCTTTTGGTCAGTCTACTCAAATTGATCAGATTTGAGCGGAATACAACTGAAATACATCGCTTGATATAAATAAACTTCTCATTACAGAGTCTGAAATTGATTGAAAATCAGAATGTCACAAAAATATTCCTCGTAAATCGACATTCGCCCGTTTTTTTTTATCCGAATGGATTCACGTGGCCCATAAGTACTTTTCGGAAAGCTCAATCCGAGCCGGCCGCCATGGGCCCAGTTTTACTTTGCCAATTTATTTCTTGAAAGAAAAAAATTAAAAAATAAATAACAAAAATGAGGAGTGCAACACGATGACTTCCCAAGAGGTCACCCATCTTAGGATGGGATCCGGTGCATTAGTGCTGGTATGATCGCACCCATTATGTTATGCATCGCAAATATATTTGTATTCAAAACCCTTCCTCTTCTTAAGAATTTTTCAAACTTTTTTTTCACAAATTTTTTCGCCCCGTTGCACAACTAGTTCACGTGAAATGACAAACTTATGAAAATATTCCTCGTAAATCAACATTCGCCCGTATCTTTTGATCCGGATGGATTCACGTGGCCCATAAGTACTTTTCGAAAAGCTCGTTTCGAGCCGGCCACCGTGGCCCAGTTTTGCTTTGCCAATTCATTTCTTGAACGCAAAAAAAAACATTAAAAAATAAATAATGAAAATGAGAGTTGCAACACGAGTACTTCCCAGGAGGTCACCCATCCTAGTACCACTCTCGCCCAAGCACGCTTCACTTCGAAGTTCTGATGGGATCCAGTACGTTAGTGCTGGTATGATCGCATCCAATATGTTATGCATCGCAAATATATTTTTATTCAAAACACTTCCACTTCTAAAGAGTTTTTCAAACTTTTTTTTTTTCACGAATTTTTTCGCACCGTTGGACAATTTTGTCACGTGAAACGACAAACTAAGGAAAATATTCCTCATAAATCGACATTCGCCCGTAACTTTTGATCCGGATAGATTTGTGTGGCCATAAGTAATTTTCGGAAAGCTCAATCCGAGTCGGCTGCGGTGTGCCCAGTTTTGCTTTGCAAATTCATTTCTTTATCGCAAAAAAATAAAATAAATAAATAAATAACGAAAATGAGGGATGCAACACGAGGACTTCCAGGAGGTCACCCATCCTAGGTACTACTATCGCCCAAGCACGCTTAACTTCGAAGTTCTGATGGGATCTGGTGCATTAGTGCTGGTATGATCACACCCATTATGTTATGCATCGCAAATACATTTATCTTCAAAACCCTTCATCTTCTTAAGAATTTTTCTAACTTTTCTTTTCACGAGTTTTTTCGCCTCGTTGCACAATTAGTTCACGTTAACGACAAACTTAAGAAAATATTCCTCGTAAATCGACATTCACCCGTATCTTTTGATCCGAATGGATTCACGTGGCCCATAAGTACTTTTCGAAAAGCTCGTTTCGAGCCGGCCACCGTGGCTCAGTTTTGCTTTGCCAACTCATTTCTTGAACGCAAAAATAAAAATAAAAAAATAATAACGAAAATGAGAGTTCCAACACAAGGACTTCCTAGGAGGTCACCCATCCTAGTACTACTCTCGCCCAAGAAGGCTTAACTTTGGAGTTCTGATGGGATCCGGTACATTAGTGCTGGTATGATCGCACTCGATATGTTATACATCGCAAATATATATGTATTCAAAATCCTTCCACTTCTAAAGAATTTTTCAAACTTTTTTTTTCACGAATTTTTTCGCACCATTGGACAATTATTTCACGTGAAACGACAAACTAAGGAAAATATTCCTTGTAAATCAACATTCTCCCATAACTTTTGATCCGGTTGGATTCACGGGGCCATAAGTAATTTTCGGAAAGCTCAATCCGAGTCGGCTTTGGTGTGCCCAATTTTACTTTGCAAATTCATTTCTTGATCGTAAAAAAATAAAATAAAATAAATAAATAATGAAAATGAGGGATGCAACACGAGGACTTCCAGGAGGTCACCCATCCTGGGTACTTTTATCGCCCAAGCACTCTTAACTTCGGAGTTCTGATGGGATCCGGTGCATTGTGCTGGTATGATCGCACCCGTTATGTTATGCATCGCAAATATATTTGTCTTCAAAACCCTTCATTTTCTTAAGAATTTTTCAAACTTTTCTTTTCACGAGTTTTTTCGTCCCGTTGCACAATTAGTTCATGTGAAACGACAAACTAAGGAAAATATTCCTCGTAAATCGACATTCGTCCGTCCCATAAGTATTTTACGGAAAGCTCGTTCCGACCCGGCCGCCATGGGCCTAGTTTTGCTTTGCCAATTCATTTCTTGAATGCAAAAAAAAAAAATTAAAAGATAAACAACGAAAATGAGGGGTGCAACACGAGGACTTCCCAGGAGATCACCCCTCCTAGTACTACTCTTGCCCAAGCCCGATTAACTTCGAAGTTCTGATGGGATCCGGTGCATTAGTGCAAGTATGATCACACCTGTTATGTTATACATTGCAAATATATTAGTTTTCAAAACCCTTCCTCTTCATCAGAATTTTTCCAACTTTTTTTCCCAAGTTTTTTCGCCCCGTTGCCCAATTAGTTCACGTGAAACGACAAACTAAGAAAAATATTTCTCATAAATCGACATTCGCCCGTATCTTTTGATCCGGATGGATTCACGTGGCCCAAAAGTACTTTTCGGAAAGCTCATTCCGAGCCGGCCGCCTTGGGCCTAGTTTTGTTATGCCAATTCATTTTTTGAACGAGAAAAAAAATTGAAAAATAAATAACGAAAATGAGGGGTGCAACACGAGGAATCCCGGGAGGTTACCCATTCTAGTACTACTCTCGTCCAAGCACGCTTAACTTCGGAGTTCTGATGGGATACGATGCATTAGTGCTGTTATGATCGCACCCGTTATGGCATGCATCGTAAATATATTTGTATTCAAAACCCTTCATCTTCTTCAGAAATTTTCAAACATTTTTTTTGAGTTTTTTCACCCCGTTGCATGAATAGTTCAAGGGAAACGACAAACAAAGGAAAAAAATTCCTCGAAAATTGACATTCGCCCGTAACTTTTGATCCAGATGCATTCACGTGGCCAATAATTAATTTTCGAAAAGCTCGTTCTGAGCCGGCCGCTGTTTGCGCTGTTTTGCTTTGCCAATTCATTTCTGGAATGTAAAAAAAAATTTAAAAATAAATAACGAAAATGAGGGGTGGAACCTGAGGACTTCCAAGGAGGTCACCTATGATATTCTGATTTCCAGTCAATTTCAGGCTCATTAATGAGAAGTTTGTATCGAGAGATGTATTTCAGTTGTATTCCGCTCGAATTTGATCAATTCGAGTAGACTGACCAAAAGGAAAAGGCTAACGTGAGACGAGGTACGTGGATCTAGGGAACTTAGATAAGAACTGACGCTTTGGCCATAAGGATTGTCGAGGGAAGTAGCAATAGACCCTCACAATTACATGACAACAAAAGCCGCCACGAATTGACGAGCCCTAAACGTGATATGAATCACGGGGTCGATACGCATAATGTCTGCAAAGTCACCCATCGGTTCGGGATAGGTTGGAACCACGTCTGGCAGAGAAAACCATCAGAAATGAGTCTTGAAAATTAAAAATGGAGAATCAAGAATTCCAACATTACAATTGGATTGGCTTTCACCCTATAGGAGATAATTGGATTGAGAAAAACGATGCTCCGGATGTCGAGCATAAAATGATCGTTCTGCCCCTCAAGCTTTGAACATTGTCCTTGCAATTAAAGAAGGCCATAATGGACATTACACCCTCCCATGGCTGCCGAAAATGAAGACTAAAGGAGAGCCATTGGATCTCCATGGGAAAAGACAATGCCAAGTGTCACAAGATCAACCATTGAGTGGTCAAACCTACCATTCCACACCTACCAATCTTCCATTTGACTCAAGCCTTGAGTATATGACCTCTCTCTCTCTACTCCATTTTGACCGGCCACAACTCGCTCACCAACGAAAATCTCCAACAACTCCTCCCTCTTCATTCTGCGCCAGCGACCAGAACTGGAGCTGCTGTTCGGTTGTTCCGACGCCAGTCTCCGGCCACCATTCGGCCACTGGCCGACCACACCAACGAGGCTTCATGTCTTGCCGACCTCCTCGAAGTGGAATCAAGTCATTTGGAGCACCGAGGAGCTCCGGCCAAGCGTTTTCCCGGGAGTCGATGGAAACTAACTCAAACTGAGGTAGGTCCGGTTCTCAGCCCTCTTGATGGAAGAAATATTAGAATTTAGGGCTCAAATTTTGTGGAGATCTAGCTGAGATGTGTATGATTTTGTGGTAAAAATTGGAGTTTGATTTGATAAGATTTTGACCAAGAACCGGCCTTGTAAATCTTGCACAGAAACTGCCAGATTCTGACTCGAGAAGAACCGACGACGTTCGACGAGTTTCCGGCGATCAATTGACTTCAAATTTGCGGTGAGCCTCAAGAACCTTTAGATAGACATGTTAAGAGGTAGGATAAGGGTTAAATGATAGAATTGAAGTTGATTTAGGATAGATAGTGCACAGTATGCACAGAACCGAATTGAACCGGTAGGTTCTGTGCAAGACCGATTTTGGTGGATTGAAGAGCGGATGATTTTGAACCTCAAATTAATGTTTAAGACATGATTAGATAATGAGGGTTAGGATATGGATGATTGGGGTTCGTGGATTGAGGAATTGAGTGTGAAAATTGACGGAATTGGTTGCATTTTGTTAGGTTGCGTGACAAGTCCGGTTGTGGACATTGAGGGCCGAAACTTTGGGGCTCAAGAGGAGTAAATTTTGTTGGAAAATCAAAGGTAAGGAAATTCCTAACCTTATGCTAGGAAGGCCGGACTCGATTGGGTGAGTCGAGGCTTAAATGGATCAATCTAAGAGAGTATTCCAAAAGGGTGGTCTTTGAAATGTCCTGAGTGGATAGAGGAAGTTATGTGTGATATTGTTTGCATTTAAATCCCATGCCATGTCGTCTGTCGATGATTGTCTTGCATGCCATGAAGTTTCAAATTGTGCATGAGATGCACTTGTTGTTTTACCTGTGAAATGAATTGTAAATTATGGCATGATCATGACATGGCGAGGCCCTAAGGCGTATGAGACGCGGGGCGGGAGGTGGATACCCTGATGCGACGAGGTCGCAAGGTGGAGTTGACATTGAGTGGCGCCTTGATGCGATGAAATCGCGGGGTTGAGTTGGCCGCGGTCCTAATGCGAATTATTCGTGGGATGGAGAGGCCTTGAGGTGTATGAGACGCCGGGTAGGAGATGTATACCCCGATGCGACGAGATCGCGGGGTGGAGTTGATAATGTATGGCGTCCTGATGCAACGAGGTCGCAGGGTTGAGATAGCCACAGTCCTGATGCGAACTATTCACAGGACGGAGGTATGAGAATACCTTGATACGACAAGATCGCGGGGTGAAGTCGACGTTGCGTGGCGCCCTGATGCGACGAGATCGCGGGGTTGAGATAGTCACGGTCCTGATGCGAACTATTCGCGGGACGGAATGTATGAGATGATGAATTTGCTTAGAGATTCATCGGAACTTGATGCGTTAACGCGGGTTGCCATTGACGGTCTGATGCGTTTACGCGGGCCAAGCCTGATGCGAATAAATCGCGGGCTAAGAGATTGAGACAAGTGGAGATTGGTGGATGTGGTGAAGTGGCAGGCCGAGTATGCATGATTAATTGAGGGTAACGTGAGTTTATCATTGCCTGCCTGCCATATACTCGTTGTTTTATTGAATTGTACTTGATGCGCCTGTATGGTCATGCGTTTGGAAGTTTTGGGATAGATGACTGCCTGAGTGGACGGTCAACCTAACCTAGGGTTAGGACCCACCTTACTGAGATTTATATTTCACCCCAGTGGGGGCTCAATTTTTCAGGTTCTAGGCAAAGGAAGCGTGAGCTTGCCAAGGATTGGCTTTTGAAGAGATAGTTGACCAATTGCATTTAGAATGGATTTGTCCTTTTTTTTTATATTGGGTTTGTACTTCAGATTGGTGGAATATGAATAGAACCCGTGATAAATTGATTAATAGAATTTTTTAGTATCTGTTCTAAGTCATCGGGTGTTGAGTTAATTTTATGATTGGAGTTGGCATCGCTTTCGCGTGTATAATTGGAAAGAGTTGTAAAATTATCTGCCGTTCGATCTTGGAGCTTAAATAAGTAACGGCTTAGTGGGATGCTTGCGTGCTCGCCGGGTTCGGGGCGTAACATCATCTATCCTAGCAGTACTCACGCCTAAGCACGCTTAATTTCGCAGTTCTGATGGGATCCAGTGTATTAGTGCTGGTATGATCGCATCCGTTATGTTTGCATCGCAAATATATTTGTATTCAAAACCCTTCCTCTTCTTCAGAATTTTTCAAACTTTTTATTTTCCAAGTTTTTCCGCCTCGTTGCACGATTATTTCACGTGAAACGACAAACTAAGTAAAATATTCCTCGTAAATCGACATTCGCCCGTAACTTTTGATCCGGATGGATTCACATGGCCCATAAGTAATTTTCGAAAAGTTCTCTTCGAGTCGGCCGCCGTGGGCCCAGTTTTGCTTTGCCAATTCATTTCTTGAACGCAAAAAAAAAATTAAAATAAAAAATAAACAACGAAAATGAGGGGTGCAACATGAGGACTTCCCAAGAGGTCACCCATCCTAGTACTAGTCTCGCCCAAGCATGCTTAACTTCAGAGTTCTGATGGGATTCGGTGCATTTGTGCTGGTATGATCGCACCCGTTATGTTATGCATCGTAAATATATTTGTATTCAAAACCCTTTCTCTTCTTAAGGATTTTTCAAACTTTTTTTTTTCACGAGTTTCTTCGCCCCATTGCACAATTAGTGCATGTGAAACGACGAACTAAGGAAAATATTCCTCGTAAATTGACATTCACCCGTATCTTTTGATCCGGATGAATTCACGTGGCCCATAAGTACTTTTCGGAAAGCTCGTTTCGAGCCGGCCGCCGTGGGCCCATTTTTGCTTTGCCAATTCATTTCTTGAACACAAAAAAATGTAAAAATAAATAATGAAAATGAGGAGTGCAACACGAGGACTTCCCAAGAGGTCACCCATCCTAGTACTACTTAGGCCCAAACACGCTTAACTTCGAAGTTCTGATGGGATCCGGTGCATTAGTGCTGATATGATCACACCCGTTATGTTATGTATCGCAAATATATTAGTATTCAAAACCCCTCCTTTTCTTCAAAATTTTTCAAACTTTTTTTCCAAGTTTTTTCGCTCCATTGCACGATTATTTCACGGGAAACGACAAATAAAGGAAAAAAATCCTCGTAAATCGACATTCGCCCGTAACTTTTGATCCGGATGGATTCACGTGGCCCATAAGTATGTTTCAGAAAGCTTGCTCTGAGCCGCCCGCCGTGGTCCCAGTTTTGCTTTGCCAATTTATTTCTTGAATGCAAAAAAATTTAAAAAAATAAACAACGAAAATGAGGGGTGCAACACGAGGACTTCCCAAGAGGTCACCCATCCTAGTACTACTCTCGCCCAAGCATGCTTAACTTCGGAGTTATGCCATTCTGATTTCCAGTCAATTTTAGACTCAGTAACGAGTAGTTTATATGTATCAAGTGATGTATTTCAGTCGTATTCCGCTCGAATTTGATCAATTCGAGTAGACTGACCGAAAGGGAAAGGCTAACGCGAGACGTGATACGTGGATCTAGGGAACTCGGATAGAAACTGGCGCTTTGGCCATAAGGATTGTTGAGGAAAATAGTGATAGACCCTCACAATTACATGACAACCAAAGCCGCAATAAATTGACGAGCTCCAAACGTGATACGAATCACGGGGTCGATACGCGTAATATCTGCAAAAGCCGCCCGTCGGTTCGGGATAGGCTAGAACCACGTCTGATAGAGAAAACTATCAGAAACGAGTCTTGAAAATTTTGAAATGGAAAATCAAGAATTCCAACGTTATTCGAATTGGCCGTCGCCCTATCGAAGGTTATTGGGATGAGAAAAACGACACTCTGAATGTCGGAGGTAAAATGATCATTTTGCCCCTCAAGCCTAGAACCTTACCTATACAATTCAAGAAGGGCAAATTGATCATTAAAGCCCCTCAAGGCTGCCGAAAATCAAGAGTAAATGAGAGCCATTGGATCACCTTGGAATGATTAATCGACATATGTCAATGGATAGAGTAATAAAGACAAGTGAAGTCCGCCTTTTTGGCCACCTACCATTCAAGCATTGACCATGGACTAGAATATATATCTCACTCTCTCTGTCTCCTCACTCCATTCGGCCATAAGTCCCCCCCAAGACCACCGAAACTTCCTCCTTCTTCTTCCTCCAAATCTTCCAATCGCTGACCGCCACTGACCTCTCTGTTCGGCGCTATTGCCGACCACCTCCGGCCATCATTTGACCACCGGCTGACCACACCAACGAAGCCCTACGTCTTGTCGACATCCTCAAACAAGAATCAAGTCATTTGGAGCACCGAGGAGCCGCAGCCAAGAGATTTCCCGAGAGCCGACAAAATCGGAGCAAACCTGACGTAGGTCCGGTTTCTAGTTCTTTTGATGATCGAAATATTGGAATTTTGGAGCCAAATTTTGTGGAGATCTAGTAGAGACGTGTAGGAATACGTGATAAAAATTGGGGTTCAATTTCATGAAGTTTTGACCAAGAACCGGTCTTGCAAATATCGCACAGAATCTGCCAGGAAAACTAACTTGAAGAATCCGGCAACGTTCGACGAGTTTCCGGCGACCAATCGACTTCAAATCTTCAATGAGCCTCCCAAACCCTTAGGTAGACATGTTAAGAGGTAGGATAAGGGTTAGATGTTGTATTTGGAGTTGAATTAGAGCTGATAGCTCACGGCATGCACAAAACCGTGAGGAACCGATTTGGTTCTGTGCAGGGCCGAACCATGGAGGGCTGTTGGAGTTGGATTTTGTCACGCCCCGCGCCCCGAGCACGAGCACACGGACATCCCTGCAAGTAACCATACCACAATCTCTCGACGGTCCCAAGATTCATCAGACGTTCTCAAGAGACATAATAAATACATCACGCATGCGGAAGCGTTATTAACATAAATCCCCGTAATAAAGATCAAGTGGGACCAGGGTAGCATATGACATTCATACATCAAAGCGTACTATTCATACAACATCGAATACTAAACCCACTAAACAAAAGGCGACAGGGTCAGCATATAAAAAAGGGATCATTACAATATCCATCGGGAGTAGGGTCAGGTCGCCAGTCAAAGATTGATCCACCAACTGGAGTATCCTAGGATGAGCTGCTGGAGTCATCTGTATCCTCTGTGTCCTCGGTCAGCTCATACTCAGAAAACGTCTCGGACGGGACTTCGACGGAATCCTCCATGGTAACCTCCAATGACGGCGTAGCAAGGTCCCCCTTGGACACCTCTAGAACTATGACCTCCTCCTGCTCCTGCTCCTCGGTGAACTCCAAGGTCGGTGTTCACTCTTGTCCGTTCCTAGACCATACTATTGACCCCTCAGGCAACTCCTGCTCCGTTACAATCTGGCACCAATCGGATATGACACCCTATGGTTACTCGTGGAGCTTCAACGGCCCTATTTGTGAACCCCTTCCTCCTTGAACCATGCCTCGAATCTATAAAGCTTCCACTCTGGCTTACCCTCATCCACCCATACAACAGTACATTTCCTAACGTAAATGTTCCCCTTTTTATCCGGTAACTCATCAAAATATGCCGTCATCTCTTTTGGGTCCCCAAAGAGTATGGGCCACATACCTAGGGCCTAGGATCTGTAAAAGAAGGGTTCCCCAAAAGGGTTAAGATACACATCTCAATAAGAAAAACCTAACCCCAGTTTAGGTTGATAGTCCACTCAGGTAGTCGCATCCCTCAACAGATCCAATCTCATGACCACACAGGCATAACAATCACAATTCAATAAACAACAACGCACAGAAGACATGCATGCATTTATGATCTCGTGTCACACTCAGATGCACATGTATCCTCAGTCTGCCACTTCACCAAATCCATCAATCTCCGCCTGCCTCATTCTCTAGCCCGCGAACTAGTTGCCTCAGGCTCGATTCGCGTAAACGCATTGGACCGTTATCGTGACCCGCGTAAACGCATCAGGTCCCGATGAATCTCCAGGCAAGGCTCATTAACTCATACTCCGTCCTGCGAATAATTCGCATCAGGACAGTGGCTATCTCACCCCGCGATCTCGTCGCATCAGGGCGCTACACAACCATAACTTTACCTTGTGATCTTGTCGCATCAGGGTACCAACCTCCCGCCCCGCGTCTCATACGCCTCAGGGCCTTGGTATGCTGTGCTCATGCCACAATCATGACTTATGCCTTGATTTTCAATTCAATTGTACACTCAATGGCAAGAGCCAATTCAAATGCATTTCATAAATTCCGTGGCATGCAAAGCAAATGAAAAGACATACGGACATGGCAACCACTGAAGTACAACTAATGTCACACATATGCATCCTATAACATCTTAGGGCGTATTAAAAACCATCCCTTGTTAGAATTTCTTATCAATCAATCCAATCAATTCTCGACACACCCAATAGAGTCCAATCCCCCTAACGTCGGTTTAGGAAATCCCTTACCTTTGACTGGACAACACAAATTACTTCTTCTTGGATCACCTAGGGTTCAGCCAACCAAGGTCCATACCCGGACTTGTCGCGCAACCTAGAATTTCAAAAAAATTTGTCAAATTTCCGTACCTAATTCCTTAATCCATCAATCCCAATCATCGATAACATGACCCTCAACATCTCATCACATCATAATCATCAATTTGCAACTCAAATCATCCATAATGTGCCCTCAACAGAATCGGTTTGGGCTCGGCACCGAACCGATCCTACTCGGTTCTGTGTACGCCGGGTCTAACCGATCCTAATCTACTCCAAATCCATCAATTATATACTATCCTACCTTTTAGAATGTCTACCTAAGGGTTTGGGAGGCTCACCGATTGTTTCGAGCCGATTGGTTGTCGGAAATTCGTCCGAGGTCGCCGGATCACCCACAGTCAGAATACCGGCAATTTTTGGGCAAAATGTACAAGGCCGGTTTATGGTAAAAAACTTATCAAATTAAGCCCCAATTTTTACCACAAAATCCTACGCATGTCTACTGAGTCTCCACAAAATTTGAGCCCAAAATTCTAACATTTCGTCCATCAAAAGGGCTAAGAACCGGACCTACCTCAAGTTTGTTCCGATTCTATCGGCTCTCGGGAAATCTCTTGCCCAGAACTCTTCGGTGCTCCAATCGATTTGATTATTGTTGAAGGTGCTCGGCAAGACGTGGATCTTCATCGGGGTGGTCGACCGGTGGCCGAATGGTGGCCGGAAGGGCCGGTCGTGGGCGGCGAACGGGCGGCGTGGTGGTGGTTGGGTGGGGAGCAGAATTGAAGAAGGAGAGGAAGGTGATTCTTGGTGGTTCTCTTGGGAGTCTTGGCCAAATGAGAGGGTGAGGAGAGAGAGAAGAGAGAGAATTGTGTTATATCCTAAGCTTGGTCAAAGAGTTGAAAGTTAGGTGTGCATAAAGGTTGATATGACCATAATTCTTAATCTCTTGACACTTGGCATTGTCATTTCCCGTGGAGATCCAATGGCTCTCCTTCAACCTTCCTTTTTCGACAGCCATGGGAGTTTAAAAGACCAATTTGCCCTTCTTCAGTGGCAAGGGTAAAGTTCTAAGCTTGAGGGGCAAAATGGTCATTTTACCCCGGACGCTTAGAACATCGTTTTTCTCGTTCCAGAATCCTTCGATAGGGTGACGACCAGTCCGAATAATGTGGAAATTCTTGATTTTCCCATTTCAAATTTTTTAGGACTCATTTTTGATAGTTTTCTCTATCAGACCTGATTCCACCCTATCCCGAACTGACGAGCGGCTTTTGTAGACATTACGCGCATCGACCCCGTGATTCCTATCACGTTTAGGACTTGTCAATTCATGGTGGCTTTAAAATCAATGAAGTTGATTAGAAATCAGAATGTCATAATTCTTCACTCCTTACAAAAATTTCATCCTCGAAATTTACATTACACTTAATTACTCAAATAAATGGTGGTGCTGTCACCTCATTATCTCTTCATTCTCCCATGTGGCTCCTTCTGTTCCGTGGTGCTCCCATAATATTTTGACCAGTGGGATCTTCTTATTCCTGAGGATTTGCTCTTTTCGGTTCTTGATCCTTATTGACCTCTCCACTTAAGATACTCTATCGTCCACTTCTATGGCCACGTAATCCAGCACATGTGTCGAGTCAGGTTCATACTTTCTCAGCATTGACACATGGAATACGTTATGTACCTAGGATAGTTTAGCGGCAAAGCAAGCCGGTAGGCCAAAGTTCCAATTCTCTCCAATATCTCAAAAGGGTCTACATATCTTGGGCTCAGCTTCCCCTTCTTTCCGAATCGCGATAGTCCCCTCATCAGCCACACCTTGAGGAAGACATGATCGCCCACTTGAAACTCCAGGGGCTTGCGCTGCTTATCTGCATAGCTCTTCTGACGACTTTGTGCTGTCCTCAGTCTATCCCGAATTACCTTCACTGCTTCCACCGATTGTTGTACCAATTCGGGGCCCGTGATACTTCTTTCTCCGACCTCATCCCAACATATCGATGTTCTGCAGCTCTATCATAGAGTGCTTCGAACGGTGCCATATGTATACTCTGTTGGTAGCTATTATTGTAAGCAAATTCTACCAGGTGTAACTGCTCTTCCCATCCGCCTTTAAAATCAATGACGCATGCTCTCAACATGTCCTCGAGCGTCTGGATCGTCCTTTCTGACTACCCATCTGTCTATGGATGGTATGCCGTACTGAACTGCAGTCGGGTTCCCATAGCTTCTTGTAGGCTCTTCTAAAAATTTGCCATGAATTTTGGATCTCTATCCGAGGTGATCGTCACCGGTACTCCGTGTAATCTTACTATCTGCCTCATATACAGCTCTACGTACTTATCCATAGCGAAGTCCTTTCGCACAGGAATAAAGTGGGCGAACTTGGTCAATCGATCCACGACTACCCATATCGAGTCGTGACCTCTCTGACTCCTCGGAAGTCCCATTACAAAATCCATGGTTATGTGCTCCCACTTCCATTTCGGGATCTCCAGTGGTTGTAAAAGTCCTCCAGGCTTACAGTGCTGTGCTTTCACTTGCTGGCATGTCAAATATTTAGCCACGTATCTCGCCACGTCTACCTTCATTCCGTTCCACCAATAGTGTTGTCGCAAATTCTAGTACATCTTTGTACTTCCAGGGTGGACACTATAGTTGCTCCTATGAGCCTCTGATAAAATTTTTTCTCGGAGCCCTTCATCCTTTGGTACACATAGTCGTCCTTGGAACCTCAAAATTCCGTCCTTAGACACTTGGAATTCCGGCTTTCTCTTTGTCGCATCCATCTCTACAATTTTCTGAATATCCGGATCCGTAGACTGTAATGCCTTAATCCCTTCTTGGACCTCAAGTTCCACCCTTAGAGTAGCTATCAAACTGGACAACTGATCGACCTCTAGTCTAAATTCGAAGTCTCTCAAATCCTCTATCGTCGACCAACTTCTCACTAGCAGGCATGCAATACTTGACTTTTAGCTTAATGCATCTATTACTCTGTTTGCTTTCCCAGGATGATACAATATCTCACAATCATAATCTTTGAGCAGCTCCATCCACCTACGCTGTCTCATGTTCAGCTCCTTCTCGGAAAATAAGTATTTCAAGCTCTGGTGGTCAGTATATATTTGAAACTTCTCGCCACAAAGGTAGTGTCTCCAAATCTTCAGGGCAAACACTATCGCCGCTAACTCCAGGTCATGAGTCGGGTAATTCCTCTCGTGTGGCCTCAACTGCCTAGATGCATAGGCTATTACCCTGCCGTGTTGCATCAACACGCCTAATCCTTTCAGCAAAGCATCGCTGTAAATCTCATATCCTCCTGGTCTCGACGGAATGGTCAGCACTGATGCAGTCGTCAATCTGTGCTTAATCTCTTAGAAACTTTGCTCATACCTATCAGTCCATTCAAACTTCGTTTCCTTCTTCGTCAACCGTGTCAATGGGACATCTATGGATGAGAATTCTCCACAAATCGCCTATAGTATCCTGCCAGTTCCAAGAAGCTTCTGACCTCCGTGACCGTAGTAGGCCTCGACCAATTGGTTACAGCCTCTATTTTTGCATGGTCCACTGTAATCCCTTCACCAAACACCACATGACCCAGAAATGTTACCTTGTTCAACCAAAATTCACACTTAATCAGCTTCGCATACAGTGAATGTTCCCTCAGGGTCCTCAGTACAATTCTTAAATGCTCTTCATGTTCTGCATCTCTCCTCGAGTAAATCAAGATATCGTCAATGAAGACTATGACGAATCTGTCCAGAAACTCCTTGAATACTCGGTGCATCAAGTCCATGAATGTTGCTGGAGCATTGGTCAGTCCAAACGGCATCATCGTGAATTCGTAGTGACCATACCTCGCCCTAAAGGTAGTCTTGGGTATGTCTTCCTTCTTGATCCTCAGCTGATGATATCCAATTCTTAAGTCAATCTTCAAAAATACTGCCGCTCCTTGCAACTGATTAAAAAGATCATTAATCCTCGGCAGCGGATACTTGTTCTTCACTGTAACTTGGTTTAGCTGCCGATAGTCAATACACAAACGCAAAGACCCGTCCTTCTTCCTTACAAACAACACTGGTGCTCCCTACGGTGAAGCACTTGGCCGAATGAATCCTTTGTCTAGCAGGTCTTGTATCTGTACTTTTAACTCCTTTAATTCTGACAAGGACATCCTGTACGGTGCTTTCGATATCGGCTCTATCCCAGGGGCTAATTCAATTACAAACTCTATTTCCCGTTCTAGTGGTAATCCTGACAACTCCTAGGGAAACAAATCCGGGAACTCACGCATTATTGGGATATTCTCCAACTTTGGTTCCTCGACAGTCATATCCATTACTGCTACTAAGTATGCCCGACATCCTTCAAACATCAACTTAGTTATTTCCAGAGATAAGACTAAGGGAATAGAGATTCCTCCTCGACTTCCAACCAATTCAAAGCTAGGGCGGCCTCTCGGATAAAATCGAATTGTTCTACTATCATAGTCTACTATTGCCCCTTGCTTGCCCAACCAATCCATTCTTATTATTACGTAAAAATCAAACATGGGCAATACTGCTAGGTCAATTCTCTCTTTATTTCCCCCAATCACTATCTCACAACCAGCACAACCCAACGAAACGATTGTGTTATTCTTTAAGAGTGTGGTAACATGCAAGATCATGTTCAACAGTTCCAATTTCATGCCTACTAATTCAACAAACTGTGCAGACACGAAAGAATGCGTGGCACCAGGATCAAACAATGCATAAGCAATCTAGTTGCACAAGTGAACCATACCTGTGACCACTCCTGGTGTTTCCTCCGCCTCTCTACGGGCTACAGCATATACTCTGCCATGTGTCGGCGGTCTACTCTGCTTAGTTTGAGGTGTGGCAGTTGACGACCCAGCTTGTGGCCTCTGTCCTTATGGTTGACTAGTCGGAGCTTGGTTTGGACACACCCTCATTTGATGGCCCAGTTGGCCACACTTGAAACATGCTCCCGTCCTCACTGGGCACGGTCCATTCCCATGCCTCTTGCCACAAATTCTGCAGCTCCAGTTCGCCTAGTTTGGTGGTTTCACTATATTCTTCCTTACGGGCGACACGAAACGTTTGTTATTCGCCATCTGGCGATTGTCCCTGAATGACATAAACCGCGATCCAGTTGCAGTGTTTCTTTCCCTTAAATCCCGTTCAATCATTTGGCCTCACTCATATATCTCCTAGTAGGTCCTCAAGTTCAAAGCGAACATCTGGCTGCGGAGCTTGGGCCTCAGGCCATCCTTAAACCTCCTTGCTTTCTCTAGAGGGTCCTCTACAGATCAAGGCGTAAACCTTAAAAGCCTCGCGAACTCGACCTCGTACTAGTATATCATCATCTGGTTTTGGCGTAGCTGTAGGAATTCCACCTGCTTCCTTTCTCTGGCCGTTTCTGAGAAATATTTATCGTTAAATGCCCTCTTAAAAGCATTCCAGTTCATGGCCACTCCTTCAGGGAAGACTCTGTCCTTGGTGGCATCCCACCAGTCATTGGCTGTACCCTTTAGTTGGTACACAACCAGTAATACTTTCTCCTCATCTGTGCATCTTAGCACACCAAAAAGCCTTCTCCAGCTTCTCTATCCATCTGGGCGCTAGCTTGGGATCTCCAATCCCGTCAAACTGTGTCGGCTTCAGTTTCATGAACTGCTCCACCAGTTGGCCCATCTGTCTGGCCACAATGATTTCTTCTTGAGGGTTCACCATTTCATTACTCTAGTTCGGCTCGCCCTGACTTCCGTTTCCACCAGTGTTGACAACGTTGGTATTGACAGCAGCGGCTCCTACTGCCTGGGATATGCCAGCGTCCCGATCCTGGGCCTGCCTATTTATCATGTCTCTGAGCCCCTCCATTGCCCTCAGCAGACCGTCCACTCTTGGATCTTCCGTTACGAGCGGCCTTGAGCTAGAGGCTCCGCCTCTTGGTCTTCTAGCCCTTCTTGGTGGGTTACTCATCCTTGTTGTTTTCTACTGAACCTGGTCCACCACAAGTTCAGCAATGAGTTAGTAACTTACTCGTTTGTCTAATCTAGAGTTACCAACTACTTCTTAACAACAACAGTTATACAACACAGTACTTCATACATCAATTTCAGAAACATTTCAACCAATGGCCCACGGCCGTTCCTTATTTCCATCCACTCTAGTGATTCATTAAAACTAATCACTTTCATTCATCAAGCAAGCCAAGGTCCAGAAATGACCTTCAGTCCTAAGCAGAGAACTTAATTCCTTATGCCTTGCCACAATCTTACCAAGGTCAAACACCATTCTTAGGTGTCAAGTCACATGCTAGGCATCCCATGCTGTACCCTGACCAGTTTCCTATGATCTCGCTATCCGTCCTTGTCCCCGCTTAATTCTCCTTATTACCCGAGTCCTCAATCCACTTTGTATCGAACTGACCTTACTCTGATACCAAAACAAGCGGGGATGTCACGCCTCGCGCCCCGGGCATAAGCACATGGACATCCCTACAAGCAACCATACCACAATCTCTTGACGGTCCCAAGATCCATCAGATGTTCTCAAGAGACATAATAAATACATCACGCATGCGGAAGCGTTACTAACATAAATCCCCGTACAATCTATAAAGATCAAGTGGGACCTGGGTAACATATGACATTCATACATCAAAGCGTACTGTTCATACAACACCGAATACTAAACCCGCTAAACAAAAGGCGACAGGGTAAGCATATCAAAAAGGGATCATCTACAATATCCATCGGGAGTAGGGTCAGATCGCCAGTCAAAGATCGATCCATCAACTGGAGTATCTTAGGATGAGCTGCTAGAGTCATCCATATCCTCTGCATCCTCGGTCGGCTCATACTCAGAAAACATCTCGGACAGGACCTCGACAGAATCCTCCATGGTAACCTCCTGTGACGGCGCAGCAAGGTCCCCCTCGGACGCCTCTAGGACTATGACCTCCTCCTGCTCCTGCTCCTCGGTGAACTCCAAGGTCGGTGTCCGTTCTGGTTCGTTCCTAGACCCTACTACTGACCCCTCAAGCAACTCCTGCTCCGCTACAATCTAGCACCAATTGGGTATGACATTCTATGGTACCTCGTGGGGCTTTAGAGGCCCTATCTGTGAATCCCCTCCCTTCTTAAACCACGCCTCGAATCTGTGAGGCTTCCACTCTAGCTTACCCACATCCATCCATACAACAGTACATTTCCTAACGTAAATGTTCCCCTGCCTATCCGGGAACTCATCAAAATACGCCGTCATCTCTTTTGGGTCCCCAAAGCGTATGGGCCACATACCTAGGGCCTAGGATCTGTAAAAGAAGGGTTCCCCAAAAGGGGTAAGATACACATCTCAGTAAGAAAAACCTAACCCCAAGTCAGGTTGATAGTCCACTCAGGTAGTCGCATCCCTCAACAGATCCAATCTCATGAACACATAGGCATAACAATCACAATTCAATAAACAACAACGTACAGAAGACAGGTATGCATTTATGATCTCGTGTCACACTCAGATGCACATGTACCCTGAGCCTGCCACTTTACCACATCTATCAATCTCTGCCTGCCTCATTCTCTAGTCTGCGAACTAGTCGCCTCAGTCTCGGTCCGCGTAAACGCATCAGACCATCATCGGTGACTCGCGTAAACGCATCAGATCCCAATGAATCTCCAAGCAAGGCTCATTAACTCATACTTCGTCCCGCGAATAATTCGCATCAAGACCGTGGCTATCTCACCCCGCGATCTCATCGCATCAGGGTGCCACACAACCATAACTTCACTCCGTGATCTTGTCGCATCAGGGTACCAACCTCTTGCCCCGCGTCTCATACGCCTCAAGGCCTTGCCATGCCATGTTCATGCCACAATCATGACTTACGCCTTGATTTTCAATTTAATTGTACACTCAATGGCAAGTGCCAATTCAAATGCATTTCATAAATTTCGTGGCATGCAAAGCAAATCAAATGACATACAGACATGGCAACCACTGAAGTACAACTAATGTCACACATATGCATCCTATAACATCTTAGGGCGTATTAAAAATCATCCCTTGTTAGAATTTCTCATCAATCGATTTAATCAATTCTCGACACACCCAATAGAGTCCAATCCCCCTAGCCTCGATTTACGAAATCCCTTACCTTTGACTGGACAACACAAATTTCTTCTTCTTGGATCACCTAGGGTTTGACCAACCAAGGTCCACACCCGGACTTATCGCACAACCTAGAATTTCAATCAATTCGTCAAATTTCCGTACCTAATTCGTCAATCCATCAATCCCAATCATCCATAACATAACCCTCAATATCTCATCACATCATAATCATCAATTTGCAACTCAAATCATCCACAATCAGCCCTCAACAGAATCGGTTTGGGCCCAGCACCAAACCGGTCCTACTCAATTCTGTGCATGCCGGGACCAACCGATCCTAATCTACTCTAAATCCATCAATTATACACTATCCTACCTCTTAGAATGACTACCTAAGGGTTTGGGAGGCTCACCGGTCGTTTCGAGCCGATTGGTCGCCGGAAATTCGTCCGAGGTCGCCGGATCACCCACGGTCAGAATACCGGCAGTTTTTGGGAAAAATGTACAAGGCCGATTGTTGATAAAACAACTTATCAAATTAAGCCCCAATTTTACCACAGAATTCTACACATGTCTACTGAGTCTCCACAAAATTTGAACCCAAAATTCCAACATTTCGTCCATCAAAAGGGCTAAGAACCGGACCTACCTCAGGTTTGTTCCGATTCTGTAGGCTCTCGGGAAATCTCTTGCCCAAAACTCCTCGATGCTCCAATCGACCTGATTCTTCTTGAAGGAGTTCGGCAAGATGTGGATCTTCGTCGGGGTGGTCGGCCGGTGGCCGAATGGTGGCTTGAAGGGCCGGTCGTGGGCGGCGAACGGGCGGCGTGGTGGTGGTCGGGTGAGAAGCAGAATTGAAGAAGGAGAGGAAGGTGATTCTCGGTGGTTCTCTTGGGAGTCTTGGCCAAATGAGAGGGTGAGGAGACAGAGAAGAGGGAGAATTGTGTTATATCCTAAGCTTGGTCAAAGAGTTGAAAGTTAGGTGTGCATAAAGGTTGATATGACCATACTTCTTAATCTCTTGACACTTGGCATTGTCATTTCCCATGGAGATCCAATGGCTCTGCTTCAACCTTCCTTTTTTAACAGCCGTGGGAGTTTAAAAGACCAATTTGCCTTTCTTCAATGGCAAGGGTAAAGTTCTAAGCTTGAGGGGCAAAATGGTTATTTTACCCCTGATGCTTAGAACGTCGTTTTTCTCGTTCTAGAATCCTTCGATAGGGCGATGACCAATTCGAATAATGTTGGAATTCTTGATTTTCCCATTTCAAACTTTTCAAGACTCGTTTTTGATAGTTTTCTCTATCAGACGTGATTCCAGCCTATCTCGAATTGACGGGCGGCTTTTGCAGACATTACGCATATCGACCCGTGATTCATATCACGTTTAGGACTCGTCAATTCATGGCGGCTTTGGTTGTCATGTAATTGTGAGGGTTTATCACTAGTCCCTACGGTCTCGATCGTCACTGTCCGATTTAGGATAATTTTACAAATCATAAGCTGGTTAAGCGACATCACCCCGCTCTAATCGTACGACACTCGCATGGTAATTCTTAATCATTCTTAGATCGGCCTATTGGCGGTTCTAAATATCTCCTCGACAATCCTTTTGGTCAAAGCGCCATTTCTTATCCGAGTCGCCTAGGTCCACGTACCTCGTCTCGCGTTAGCCTTTCCTCTTGGGTCAGCCTACTCAAATTGATCAGATTTGAGTGGAATACAATTGAAATACATCGCTTGATATATATAAACTTCTCACTACAGAGTCTGAAGTTGATTGAAAATCAGAATGTCACAGATTTTAAGTCTCAACTTGGTGGTTACAACATGTTAAGAGGATGAGGATTATGCTATGGTAGATTATGGTTCATGGATTGAGAATTTGGACAAGAGAATTGATGAAATTGGTTGAATTTTATTAAGTTGCGCTACAAGTCACGTTGTGGACATTGGGGGCCGAAACTTTGGAAGCTCAAGAGGAGTAAATTGTATAATCAAACCCAAGATAAGAGGATTCCTAACCTTATGCTAGGAAGATTGGACTCGATTGGGTGAGCCAAGGTTTAATTTGATCGATTTAGGAGAATATTCCAAAGGGGAAGCTTTTAAAATCCCTAAGTGGTTATAGAAAGTCATGTGTGATATTGTTGTGTTTAAATTGTGTGTCATGTTGAATGTCATTGATTGTCTTACATGCTATGGATTTTCAAATTGTGCATGAGATGCACTTGTTATTTTATTTGTGTAATGAATAGTGAATCATGGCAAGAGCACGACATGGCAAGGCCTTGAGATGTATGAGACGTGGGGCAGGAGATGGATACCCTGATGCGATGAGATTGCGGGGTGGAGTTTATATTGTGTGGCGCCCTGATGCGATGAAATCGCAGGGTTGAGATAGCCACGGTCCTGATGCGAACCATTCGCGGGATGGAGAGGCCCTGAGGGGTATGAGACGCGGGGCAGGAGATGTATACCCTGATGCAACAAGATCACGGGGTGGAGTTGATGATGTGTGGCGCCCTGATGCGACGAGATCGCGGGGTTGAGATAGCCACGATCCTGATGCGAACTATTCGCGGGACGGAGTTATGAGATGGTGATATTGGCCTGGAGATTCATCGGAACCTGATGCATTTACGCGGGTTGCCGATCACGATCTGATGCGTTTACGTAGACCGAGCCTGATGCGATCTAATCGCGAGCTAGAGATTGAGGTAGGCGGAGCTTGGTGTTTGTGGTGAAGTGGCAGGCCAAGTGTACGTGATTATCTGAGTTTGACATGAGGTAATCATTGCATACCTGTCATCTGCATGTTGTTGTTTTATTGATTTGTGTTTGATACGCTAGTATGATTATGAGTTTGGAAATATCAGGATAAATGACTGCCTGAGTGGACGGTCAGCCTAACCTAGGATTAGGACCTATCTTACTTAGATTTATATCTCACCCCAGTGGGGGCTTAAATTTTTCAGGTTCCAGGCGAAGGAAGAGCAAGCATGCCAAGGATTGGCATTTGCAGGCATAGTTGATCAACTGTAATAAAGAGGATTGCAAGTTATGGATTTACATTTTGTGATATTAGGGATTGTCCTTCTGATTGGTAGATTATTGAATTGAACCTTTGGGAATGAATTAATGAAATTTTGATGTATCTGTCCTAAGTCAACGGGTGTTGCTTTGCCAATTCATTTCTTAAACGCAAAAAAAAAAAATTAAAAAATAAATAATGAAAATGAGAGGTGCAACATGAGGACTTCCCAAGAGGTCACCCATCCTAGTACTATTCTCGCCCAAGCACGCTTAACTTCGGAGTTCTAATGGGATACGGTGCATTAGTGCTGGTATGATCGCTCCAGTTATGTTATGCATCACAAATATATTTGTATTCAAAACCCTTCATCTTCTTTAGAATTTTTCAAACTTTTTTTTTTCGGAGTTATTTTGCCCCGTTGCACGAATAGTTCACAGGAAATGACAAACTAAGGAAAAAAAATTCCTTGTAAATCGACATTGGCCCGTAACTTTTCACCCAGATGGATTCACATGCCCAATAAGTAATTTTCAATAAGCTCGTTCCGAGTCGGCTGCCGTCTGCCCAGTTTTCCTTCGCCAATTCATTTCTGGAACTCAAAAAAAAATTAAAAAATAAATAACGAAAATGAGGTGTGCAACACGAGGATTTCCTAGGAGGTCACCCATCCTAGTACTACTCTCGCCCAAGCATGCTTAAATTCGGAGTTCTGATGGGATATGGTGCGTTAGTGCTGGTATGATCGCACCCATTATGTTATGCATCGCAAATATATTTGTATTCAAAATAATTCCTTTTCTTTAGATTTTTTCAAACTTTTTTTTCCAAGTTTTTTCACCCCGTTGCACGATTAGTTCACAGGAAACGACAAACTAAGGAAAAAAATTCCTCGTAAATCGACATTCGCCTGTAACTTTTGATCCAGATGTATTCACGTGGCCCATAAGTAATTTTCGGAAAGCTCAATCCGAGCCGGCCGCCGTGGGCCCAGTTTTGCTTTGCCAATTTATTTCTTGAACACAAAAGAAAAAATTAAAAAATAAATAACGAAAATCAAGGGTGCAACACGAGGACTTCACAGGAGCTCACCCATCCTAATACTACTCTCGCCCAAGCACGCTTAACTACGGAGTTCTGATGGGATCCGGTGCCTTAGTGCTGGTATGATCGCACCCATTATGTTATGTATCGCAAATATATTTGTATTCAAAACCCTTCCTCTTCTTCAGAATTTTTCAAACTTTTTTTACATGAGTTTTTTTGCCCATTTGCCCAATTAGTTCACGTGAAACGACAAACTAAGGAAAATATTCCTCGCAAATCGACATTCGCCCGTAACTTTTGATCCGGATGGATTCACGTGGCCCATAAGTACTTTTCAAGAAGGTCGTTCCGAGCCGGCCGCCGTTGCCCAAGTTTTGCTTTACCAATTCATTTCTTGAACGCAAAAATAAATAAATAACAAAAACTAGGGATGCAACATGAAATATTTCTCGTAAATCGACATTCGCCCATAAGTTTTGATCCGGATGCATTCACGTGGCCCATAAGTACTTTTCAGAAAGGTCGTTCCCAGTCGGCCGCCGTGAGCCCAGTTTTGCTTTGCCAATTTATTTATTGAACGTAAAAAAAATAAAAAAATAAAAAACGAAAATTAGGAGCGCAACACGAGAACTTCCCAAGAGGTGACCCATCCTAGTACTACTTTCGCCTAAACACGCTTAACTTCAGAATTTTTATGGGATACGGTGCATTACAACTAGTATAATCGCACCTGTTATGATATGCATCGCAAATACATTTGTTTTCAAAACCCTTCATCTTCTTCAGAAATTTTCAAACTTTTTTTCCGAGTTTTTTCGCCCCGTTGCAAGAATAGTTCACGGGAAACGATAAACTAAGGAAAAAAATTCCTCGTATATCGACATTCGCCCATAACTTTTGATTCGGATGGATTCACGTGGCCCATAAGTAATTTTCCAAAAGCTCGTTTTGAGCTGGCCGCCGTCAACCCAGTTTTGCTTTGCAAATTCATTTCTTGAACGCAAAAAAAAAATTAAAAAACAAATAATGAAAATGAGATGTGCAACACGAGAACATCCCAGGAGGTTACCAATCCTAGTACTACTCATGCCCAAGCACATTTAAATTCAGAGTTCTGATGGGATCTGGTGCATTAATGTAGGTATGATCGCACCCGTTTTGTTGTGCATCGCAATTATATTTGTATTCAAAACCCTTCCTCTTCTTCAGAATTTTTCAAACACATTTTTTTCTAAATTTTTCCCCCCGTTGCACGATTAGTTCACGAGAAACGACAAACTAAGGAAAAAATTCCTCGTAAATCGATATTCGCCCTTAACTTTTGATCTGGATGGATCACGTGGCCCTTAAGTAATTTTCGGAAAGCACAATCCGAGTCGGCCGCCGTGGGCCCAGTTTTTCTTTGTCAATTCATTTCTTGAACGCGATAAAAAAATTAAATAATAAATAACGAAAATCAGGGGTGCAACACGAGGACTTCCCAGGAGGTCACCAATCCTAGTACTGCTCTCGCCCAAGCTCGCTTAACTTCGGAGTTCTGATGGGATCCAGCGCATTAGTGCTGGTATGATTGCACCCGTTATGTTATGCATCGCAAATATATTTATATTCAAAACCCTTCTTCCTCTTCGTCCGAATTTTTCGAACTTTTTTTTCACTAGTTTTTTCGCCCCGTTGCAAGAATAGTTCACGTCAAACGACAAACTAAGGAAAAAAATTCCTCGTAAATCAACATTCGCCCGTAACTTTTGATCCGGATGGATTCACGTGGCCTATAAGTAATTTTTGGAAAGCTCGTTTCGAGCCGGCTACCGTCGGCCCAGTTTTGCTTTGCCAATTCTTTTCTTGATCGCAAAAAAAAATTAAAAAATAAATAATGAAAATGACGTGTGTAACACGAGGAATTTTTAGGAGGTCACCAATCCTAGTACTACTCACGCCCAAGCATGCTTAACTTCGGAGTTATGATGGGATCCGGTGCATTAGTACTGGTATGATCGCACCTGTTATGTGATGTATCGCATATATATTTGTATTCAAAACCCTTCCTCTTCTTAAGAATTTTTTAAACTTTTTTTCCAAGTTTTTTCACCCCGTTGGACAATTAGTTCACGAAAAACGACAAACTAAGGAAAAAATTCCTTGTAAATCTATATTCGCCCGTAAATTTTGATTCGGATGGATTCACGTGGCCCTTAAGTAATTTTTGGGAAGCTCAATCCGAGCCGGCCGCCGTGGGCCCAGTTTTGCTTTGCCAATTCATTTCTTGTACGCAAAAAAAAATTAAAAATTAAATAACGAAAATGAAGAGTTCAACACGAGGACTTCCTAGGTGGTCACCCATCCTAGTACTACTCTCGTCCAAACACACTTAACTTCGGAGTTATGATGGGATCCGGTGCATTAGTGCGGCTATTATCGCACCCGTTATGTTATGCATCGCATATATATTTGTATTCAAAACCCTTCATCTTCTTCAGAATTTTTCAAACTTTTTTTTCCAAGTTTTTTCACCCCGTTGCACGATTAGTTCACTGGAAACGACAAACTAAGGAAAAAATTCCTTGTAAATCAATATTCGCCTGTAACTTTTGATCTAGATGGATTCACGTGGCCTATAAGTAAATTTCGGAAAGCTCAATCTGAGCCGGCCGCTGTGGGCCCCGTTTTCTTTGACAATTCATTTCTTGAACGTAAAAAAAAAAATTAAAAAATAAATAACGAAAATAAGGGGTGCAACACGAGGACTACTCAGGAGGTCTCCCATCTTAGTACTACTCTCGCCCAAGTACGCTTAACTTCGGAGTTCTGATGGGATCCGATGCATTAATGCTGGTATGATCGCAGCCGCTATATTATGCATCGCAAAAATATTTGTATTCAAAACACTTCGTCTTCTTCAGAATTTTTCAAACTTTTTTTTTCGCTAGTTTTTTTCGCCTCGTTGCACAATTAGTTCACGCGAAACGACAATCTAAGAAGATATTCCTCGTAAATCGACATTCGCCCCTAACTTTTGATCCAGATGGATTCACGTGGCCTATAAGTACTTTTCGGAAAGCTCGTTCTGAGCCGGCTATCGTTGGCTCATTTTTGCTTTGCCAATTCATTTCTTGAACACAAAAAAGTAAAAAATAAATAACGAAAATGAGGGGTGCAACACGAGAACTTCCCAAGAGGTCACCCATGCTAGTACTACTCTCGCCCAAGCATGCTTAGCTTCGGAGTTCTGATGAGATCCGGTGCATTAGTGCTGGTATGTTCGCACTTGTTATGTTATGTATCGCAAATGTATTTGTATTCAAAACCCTTCCTCATCTTAAAAATTTTTCAATTTTTTTTTCAAGAGTTTTTTCGCATCGTTGCACAAGTTGTTCACGTGAAACGACAAACTAAGGAAAATATTCCTCGTAATTCCACATTCGCCCGTAAATTTTGATCCAGATGGATTCACGCGGCCCATAAGTACTTTTAGGAAAGCTCGTTCAGAGACGACTGTCGTGGCCTCAATTTTGATTTACAAATTCATTTCTTGAAATAAAAAAAATTAAAAAATAAGTAACGAAAATGAGGAGTGCAACACGAGGACTTCCTAGGAGGTCACCCATCCTAGTACTACTCTAGCCCGAGGACGCTAAACTTCGGATTTCTGATGGGACCCAGTGCATTAGTGCTGGTATGATCGCACCCGTTATGTTATGCATCGCAAATATATTCGAATTCAAAACCTATCCTCTTCTAAAGAATATTTCAAACTTTTTTTTCACGAGTTTTTTCGTCCTGTTGCACAATTATTTCACGTGAAACGACAAACTAAGAAAAATATTCCTCGTAAATCGACATTCCCCCTTTACTTTTGATCCGGATGGATTCACGTGGTCCATAAGTACTTTTCGGAATGCTCGTTTCGACCCTTCTGCGGTGGGCCCAATTAGCTTTGCGAATTCATTTTTCGAACGTAAAAAAAATTAAAAAATAAATAACGAAAATAAGGAGTGCAACACGAGGACTTCCCAGGAGGTCACCATTCCTCTTCTTTAAATTTTTCAAACTTTTCTTTCCAAGTTTTTTTGCTCCGTTGCACGATTAGTTCACTGGAACCAACAAAATAAGGAAAAAAATTGCTCGTAAAACGACATTCGCCCGTAACTTTTGATCCGAATGGATTCACATGGCCCATAAGTACTTTTTGGAAAGCTCAATCCGAGCTGACCGCCGGGGGCCCAATTTTGCTTTGCCAATTCATTTCTTGAACGCAAAAAAAAAATTAAAAATAAATAATGAAAATAAAAGGTGCAACACGAGAACTTTTCAAGAGGTCACCCATCCTAGTACTACTCTCGCCCATGCACACTTAACATTGGAGTTCTGATAGGATACGGTACACTAGTGCTGGTATGATCGCACCCGTTATGTCATGCATCGCAAATATATTTGTATTCAAAATCCTTCATCTTCTCCAGAATTTTTCAAACTTTTTTTCGCCAGTTTTTTTGCCCCGTTGCACAATTAGTTCACGTGAAACGACTAACTAAGGAAAATATTCCTTGTAAATCGACATTCGCCCGTATCTTATGACATGGATGGATTCACGTGGCCCATAAGTACTTTTCGGAAAGGTCGTTCCAAGCCGGCCGATGTGGGCCTAATTTTGCTTTACCAATTTATTTCTTGAACGCAAAAAAAAATTATAAAAAAATTACAAAAATGAGGGGTGCAACACGAGGACTTCCCAAGAGGTCACCCATCCTAGTACTACTCTCGCCCAAGCACACTTAACTTCGCAGTTCTGATTGGATACGGTGCATTAGTGCTGGAATGATCGCAGCCGTTATGTTATGAATCGCAAATATATTTGTATTCAAAATCCTTCATCTTCTTCATAATTTTTCAAACTTTTTTTTTCAAGTTTTTTCGCCCTGTTCCACGAATAGTTGACGGGAAACGACAAACTAAGGAAAAAAATTCCTCGTAAATCGACATTTGCCCGTAACTTTTGATCTGGATGGATTCACGTGGCCAATAAGTAATTTTCAACAATTTCATTCCGAGCCGACCTCCATCTGCCAGTTTTGCAATGCCAATTCATTTCTGGAATGCAAAAAAAAATTAAAAATAAATAACAAAAATGAGTGGTGCAACACGAGGACTTCCCAGGAGGTCACCCATGCTAGTACTGCTCTCGCCCCAACATGCTTAACTTCGGAGTTCTGATGGGTTCCGTTGCGTTAGTGCTGATATGATCACACCAGTTGTGTTATGCATCGTAAATATATATATGTATTCAAAACCCTTCTTCTTCTTCATAATTTTTCAAACTTTTTTTTTAACGAGTTTTTTCGCACCGTTGCACAATTAGTTCACGTGAAACGACAAACTAAGGAAAATATTACTCGTAAATCGACATTTGCCCATGACTTTTCACCCGGATAGATTCACGTGGGCCATAAGTACTTTTCGGATGGCTTGTTCCGAGCCGGCCAGCGTGGGCCTAGTTTTGCTTTGCCAATTCATTTCTTGAACGCAAAAAAAAATTAAAAAACAAAGAATGAAAATGAGGGGTGCAATACGAGGACTTCCCAAGATGTCACCCATCCTAATACTACTCTTGCCCAAGCACGCATAACTTCGGAGTTCTGATGGAATCTAGTGCATTAGTACTGGTGTGATCACAACCGTTATATTATGCATCGCAAATATATTTGTATTCAAAGCCCTTCATCTTCTTTAGAATTTTTTAAACTTTTTTATTTCCGATTTTTTTCGCCCCGTTGCATGAATAGTTCACGGGAAACGACAAACTAAGGAAAAAAATTCATCATAAATCGACATTCGCCCGAGACTTTTGATCCAAATAGATTCATGTGGCCCATAAGTACTTTTCGAAAAGCTCGTTCCGAGCCGGTCGCCGTGGTCCAAGTTTTGCTTTGCCAATTCATTTCTTGTGTCACAAAAAAAAATATTTAAAAAAATAAATAACGAAAATGAGGGGCGCAACACGAGGAATCCCAAGAGATCACCCATTCTAGTACTACTCTCGCCCAAGCACGCTTAACTTCGGAGTTCTGATGGGATCGGGTGCATTAGTGCGGGTATGATCGCACCCGTTATGTTATGCCTCGCAAATATATTTGTATTCAAAACCCTTCCTCTTCTTGAGAATTTTTCATACCTTTTTTTCTGAGTTTTTCGCCCCGTTGAAAGATTAGTTCACGGGAAACGACAAACTAAGGAAAAAAATTCCTCGTAAATCAACATTCGCCCGTAACTTTTGATCCGAAGTTCGGACCTCAAACTATCCCTGAATCTCCGTGCCTTCTCCAAAGGATCCTCTACCGATCGAGGCGCTTACCTCGAAAGCCTCGAGAACTCAGCTTCATACTGATCTATCGATAGCTGATTCTGTCGCAGCTGCAGGAACTCGATCTGTTTCCTTTCCCTGGCCGTTTCTGAAAAGTACTTGTCGTTGAACGCCCTCTTAAAAGTGTTCCAGTTTAGGGCCGTACCTTTAGGGAAGACTTCATCCTTGGTGGCAGCCCACCAGTCGTTTGTCGTACCCTCTAGCTGATATACGGCTAGCAACACCTTCTCCTCATCAGTGCATCTTAGTACCCCGAAAGCCTTTTCCAGCTTCTCTATCCATCTCGGTGCTAGCTCGGGATCTCCAATCCCGTCAAACTGCGTCGGCTTCAACTTCGTAAATTGTTCCACTAGTTGGCCCATCTGCTTGGCCACTATGATTTCCTCTTGAGGGTTTACCGTTTCATTGCTCTGATTCGGCTCGCCTTGAGTTCCACTTCCACCCGCGTTGCTAGTGTTGGTATTCGCGACTGCTAGGACAGCTCCCACTGCCTGGGCTATGGCAGAGTCCCGATCCTGGGCCTGCCTATCTATGATGTCCCTGAGTCCCTCCATTGCCCTTAGTAGACCGTCCACTCTTGGGTCTTCAGCTGCGGGCGGCCTCGAGCTAGAGGCTCCGCCTCTTTGTCTTCCAGGTCTTCTGGATGGGTTACTCATCTCTATCACTTACTAATGAACTTGGTCCATCACAAGTTCAGTAATAGGTTAGCAACTCCAATCCAAGGTTACTAACTACTCCTTAACAAAATAATTACACAACAACAGTACTTCATACGTCAACATCAATTCTAGAAATGTCCCGACCAATGGCTCATGGCCATTACTCAATTCCATTCGTTTTAGTGATTCACTAAAACTAATCACTTTCAAGCATCAAGCCGGTCAAGGTCCAAAAACGACCTTCAATCCTAAGTAGAGAACTCAATCCTCTATGCCCTGTCACAACCTTACCAAGATCAAACACCATCCATAGGTGTCAAGTCACAACTAGACATCCCCTGCCTTACCCTGACCAGTTTCCTAAGGTCTAACTATCCGTCCTTGTTCTACCTAGTCCTCCTTATTACTCTAATCCTTAACCAACTTCGTATCGAACTGACCATGCTCTGATACCAAAACAAGCGGGGATGTCACGCCCCATGCCCCATCGCAAGCACGCAATCATCCCTGCAAGTAAAACAACAACAATCACTCTGCGGTCCCAATGATCCACCTCATATAAAAAGAAAGGTCGAGAGATAAAATAACTTACATTAAGCACACGGAAGCGGCTCCCAATGTCTCCCGTACAATATGTATATACACATACAAACTAAGTAGGACATGGATAGCATCAAGAAAATCGTACATCATCACCTACAGATCGATAATTACTAAATCCGCTAAACATCAGGGGCGACAGGTAAGCATGCCAAAAAGGTATCCATAAAATCCACCAGGGAATGGGGTCAATTCGTCAGTCAAAAAGTCAGGTCATCATCCGGAGTCGCCTAGGAAGAACTGCTGGAATCTTCAGTGTCCTTGGTCTCCTCTGACGGCTCGTATTTGGAGAAAGTCTCCGACGGAACCTCCACAGAGTCCTCCATGGTCACTTCCTACGACTGCTCAACCTGGTCTCCCTCCACGGTCGTCTCTTGGTCCGGCTCGGATGGATCTCTCTCGGATGGCTCCGCCATGAATGACCTCATCCTCTGGCGGTGGCACGAAAAACTCAGCTGTCAGCGTCCGCTCTAGGCCGTTCCTCGACCCAACCATTGAACCCTTCGAAAACTCCTGATCCGAAGTCGTTTGACACCATGGAGGTACAACACCCTCCGAAACGTTGTGAGGCTTCAACGGCCCGACCTTCCTAGCCACGTCCTGTCTAAACCAAGCCTCAAACCGATGAGGCTTCCAGTCTGGTTTGCCCTCATCTACCAAAACTACTATACATTTCCTTAAGTATATATTTCCCTACCTATCGGGGAACTTATCATAATACGCCGTCATCTCCTATGGGTCCCCGAACCTAATAGGCCATATAGCTACTGTCTAGGATCTGTAAAGTAAAATTTCCCCAAAAAGGGTGAGATACACATCTCAGTAAGAAAAACCTAACCCTAGGTCAGGTTGACCATCCACTCAAACAGTCAAGTCACTCAACCTATCCAACTCATGTACTCATGCAGGTATGGCATTCATAATTCAATAAACAATAATGCATAGAGGACATGCATGCATTTATATTCTCATGTCACACACAGTTTTACGTATATGCTCGGCCTGTCACTTCACCACATCAATCAACCTCTGCCTGCCTCATTTTCTGGCTCGCGAATGATCACACAGGCTCGGCCCACGTAAACGCATTAGGGCCCGATTCAATTTTCAGGCAGGGTCTATGAACTCGTATTCCGTCCCGCAATTATATCGCATTAGGATTGTGGCTATCTCACCCCACGACTTTGTCGCATCAGGGTACCACCTAATCATCATCCACCCCGCGACCTCGTCGCCTAAGGGTTTCAATCTCCCGCCCCGCATCTCACGCGCCTCAGGGCCATGCCATGTCATGCTACAATCAGGATTCATGTCATGATCTTCTAACATTCACACACTCAATGTCAATTACATTTTAAGTAGCATTCATAATCCCATGGCATGCAAAGCAATTCAATTATTATTCAAACATGACACGCGATTCCAATACAAGTCAGGCACACATAAACTCTTTAATTAATCCTAAAACATAGTAAGGCTCATTACTTTAGAATATGCTCATTAATCGATCAATTTCCCCACTCGACTTACCTAATCGAGTCCAATCCCCCTAGCCTTGGTTTAGGAAACTCCTTACCTCCGCTTAACAACGCAAATTTCCCCTCCTTGAGTCTCCTATGGTTCGGCCAATCCAAGTCCCAAAGCCGACTTGTCGCGCAACCTAATTTAACCAATCGATTTGTCAAAATCCCAAGTCTAATTCCTCAATTCATCCATCCAAATCACTAATAACATACTCCTCATCATCTTAACACATCATACACACCAAATTACAACATAATCCCAGCCTAATCAGCCCTTCAAAGAACCGGTTTGGCCCGGCATTGAACCGGTTCCATTCGATTCTGTTCATGCTGGGTCCAACTAGCCTTAATCTTTCTCAAATCCATCAAATATACTCCATTCTATCTCTTATAATGTCTACCTAAGAGTTTGGAAGTCTCACCGTGAGTTTCAAATCGCGTGGTTGCCGGAAAGTCGTCGGAAGCCGCCCGATCACTCAAACACAGAATACTGGTAGATTCTGGGCATAATGTACAACGGTGGTTCATGGTAAAAAAAATTATCAAATAAACCCCTAATTTTTACCACAGAACCATATATATGTCTACTCGATCTCCACAAAATTTGAGCCAATGATTCCAATTTTTCAGCTGTCTAAAGGGTTCAGAACCGAACCTACCTCAAACTGGAACAGAATCCGTCGACCTGTGGGAGAATGCTTGCCCTGAATTCCTCATAGCTCCAAATGACCTGATTCAAGTTGGAGGACATCGGCAAGATGTGGGGCTACGTTTGGGTGGTTGGCCAGAAGCAGGGGAAAGTCAGAGAAGGCGGTCGTACGGACCGAACGGCGGCGTCCGGCGGGGTCGAGTGAAGTAGAAACTGGAGAAGAAGAAGAAGAAAGGGAAATGGTGGTGCTCTGTAATTTTTTTTGGCCGAATGGGGGGTTTTGAGGAGAGAGAGAGAGCTGGTTATTCCCCCAAAATTTTAATAAATTGAAGTGATTGGTAGGTGGGCATTAAATGAAGAGTTGATTTTCCACCCTTGGATTTGTGACACTTGGCAATTATTCTTCTCAAGGGCATCCAATGGCCATCAATTGCTCTTCAATTTTCAACAGCTTGGGGGGAAGAAATGTCCATTTTTCCCTTTCTTCAATTATAAAGACAAAGTCCTAAGCTTTAGGGGCATTATGATCTTTTTACCTCCGACGTTCGGAACGTCGTTTTTCTCGATTCTGACTTCTTCGATAGGGCGACTGCCAATTCTATTGACGTTGGAATTCTTGATTTTTTTTTTAACTTTTCAGGACTCGTTTCTAATCTTTTCTTCTATCATACGTGATTTCAGCCTATCCCGAACTGAGGGACGGCTTTTGCAGACTATACGCGTATCGACCCTGTGATCCTCATCACATTTAGGGCTCTTCAATTTATGGCGGCTTTGGTTGTCATGTAATTGCGATGGTTTATCACTAGTCCCTAAGGTCTCAATCGTCACAGTCCGATTTAGGATAATTTTGCAAATCGTACGTTGGTTAAGCGGCATCATCCGCGCTCCAATCGTACAACGCTCGCATGGTAATCCTTGATCGTTCTTAGATCGGCCTTTTGGTGGTTCTAAATATCCCCTTGACAATCCTTATGGTCAAAGCGCAATTTCCTATCTGAGTCGCCTCGGTCCACGTACCTCGTCTCGCTTTAGCCTTTCTTCTTTGGTCAGTCTACTCAAATTGATCAAATTTGAGCGGAATACAACTGAAATACATCGCTTGATATAAATAAACTTCTCATTACAGAGTCTGAAGTTGATTGGGAAATCAGAATGTCACAACTACTCTCGCCCAAGCACGCTTAACTTCGGTGTTCTGATGGGATTCGGTGCATTAGTGCTGGTATGATCGCACCCGTTATGTTATGCATCGCAAATACATTTGCATTCATAACCCTTCCATTTCTAATGAATTTTTCAAACTTTTTTTTTACGAGTTTTTTCGCAAATATATTTAAATTCAAAACCCTTCCTCTTCTTGAGAATTTTTCATACCTTTTCTTTTCAAGTTTTTTCGCCCCGTTGCACGATTAGTTCACAGGAAACGACAAACTAAGGAAAAAAAAATTCCTCGTAAATCGACATTCGCCCATAACTTTTGATCCGGATGTATTCACGAGGCCTACAAGTACTTTTTGGGAAGCTCATTTCGAGTCGGCCGTCGTGGGCCTAGTTTTGCTTTGCCAATTCATTTCTTGAGAAGCAAAAAAAAATTTAAAAAATAAAAAATGAAAATGAGGGGTGCAACACGAGGACTTCTTAGGAGGTCAGCCATCCAAGTACTATAGTCGCCCAAGCAAGCTTAACTTCGGAGTTCTGATGGGATCCGGCGCATTAGTACTGGTATGATCACAACCATTATATTATGCATCGCAAATATATTTCTATTCAAAACCCTTCATCTTCTTGAGAATTTTTCAAACTTTTTTTTTCGAGTTTTTTCGCCCCGTTGCACATTAGTTCGAGGGAAATGACAAACTAAGGAAAAAAAATTCCATGTAAATTGACATTCACCCGTAACTTTTGATTCGGATGATTCACGTGGCTCATAAGTTCTTTTCAGAAAGCTCATTCCGAGCTGGCCGCGGTGAGCTCAATTTTGCTTTGCCAATTCATTTCTTGAGTCGCAATTTTTTTAAAAGAAATGAAAATGAAGGGTGCAACACGAGGACTTTCCAGGAGGTTACCCATCCTAGTACTACTCTCGCCCAAGAACGCTTAACTCTGCAGTTCTGATGGAATCCAGTGCATTGATGTTGGTATGACCGCACCCGTTCTGTTATGCATCACAAATATATTTGTATTCAAAACCCTTCCTCTTCTTCAGAATTTTTCAAACTTTTTTTTTCGAGTTTTTTCACCTAGTTGCACGATTAGTTCACGGGAAACGACAAACTAAGGAAAATATTCCTCATAATCGACATTCGCCAATATCTTTTGATCCGAATGGATTCACGTGGCCCATAAGTACTTTTCGAAAAACTCGTTCCAAGCCGGCTGCCGTGGGCCCAGTTTTGCTTTGCCAATTCATTTCATGAGTGGCAAATTTCTTTTTAAAAAAATAAATAACAAAAATCAAGGGTGCAACATGAGAACTTTCCAAGAGGTTACCCATCTTAGTACTACTCTCGCCCAAGAACGCTAAACTTTGCTGTTCTGATGGGATCCGGTGCATTGGTGTTGGTATGACCGCACCCGTTCTGTTATGCATCACAAATATATTTGTATTCAAAACCCTTCCTTTTCTTCAAAATTTTTCAAACTTTTTTTTCCCTAGATTTTTCACCCTGTTGCACGATTAGTTCACCGGTAACGACAAACTAAGGAAAATATTCTTCGCAAATCGACATTCGCCTATAACTTTTGATTCGGATGGATTCACGTGGCCCATAAGTACTTTTTGGAAAGCTCGTTTCAAGCCGGCCGCCATGGGCCCAGTTTTGGTTTGCCAATTCATTTCTTGACCGCAAAAAAATTAAAAAAATAAATAACGAAAATGACGGGTGCAACACGGGGACTTCTTAGGAGGTCGGCCATCTTAGTACTACTGTCGCCCAAGCATGCCTAACTTCGGAGTTTTGATGGGATCCGGTGCATTAGTGTTGGTATAATCGCACCCGTTATGATATGCATCGTACATATATTTGTATTCAAAACCCTTCATTTTCTTGAGAATTTTTCAAACCTTTTTTTCCCGAGCTTTTTCACCACTCTGCACAATTAGTTCACGGGAAACGACAAACTAAGGAAAAAAAATCCACGTAAATCGACATTCGCTCGTAACTTTTGATCCGGATGGATTCACGTGGCCCATAAGTACTTTTCGGAAAGCTCGTTCCGAGTCGGCCTCCGTAGGCCCAGTTTTGCTTTGGCATTTCATTTCTTGAAACCAAAAGAAAAATTAAAAAATAAATAATGAAAATGAGAAGTGCAACACGAGGACTTCTCAAGAGGTCACCCATCCTAATACTACTCTCACCCAAGCACGCTTAACTTCAGAGTTTTGATGGGATTCGGTGCATTAGTGCTGATATGATCGCACCTACTTTGTTCTGCATCGCAAATATATTTGTATTCAAAATCCTTCCTCTTCTTCAGAATTTTTCATACCTTTATTTTTTCTGAGTTTTTTCGCACCGTTACATGATTAGTTCGCGGGAAACGACAAACTAAGGAAAAAAATTCCTCATAAATCGACATTCGTCCATAACATTTTATTCGGATGGATTCACGAGGCCCACAAGTACTTTTCGGTAGGCTCGTTTCGAGCCGGCCGCCGTGGACCTAGTTTTGCTTTGCCAATTCATTTCTAGAGTGGCAAAAAAATTTAAAAATAAAAAATGAAAATGAAGGGATCAACACGAGGACTTCCCAGGAGGTGCTTCGTAGTTCTGATGGAATCGGGTGCATTAGTGCTGGTATGATCATACCCGTTATTTTATACATCGCAAATATATTTGTATTCAAAACCCTTTCTGTTTTTCAGAATTTTTCAAACTTTTTTTTTTCGAGTTTTTTCGCCCCGTTGTATGAATACTTCACGGGAAACGACAAACTAAGGAAAAAAATTCATCGTAAATCGACATTCGCCTGTAACTTTTGATTTAGATGGATTCACGTGGCCCATAAGTGCTTCTTGAAAAGCTCGTTTCGAGCCGGCCGGCGTGGGCCCAGTTTTGTTTTGCTAAATCATTTCTTGAGTCGCAAAAAAAAAAATTTAAAAAATAAATAATGAAAATGAGAGGTGCAACACCAAGTCTTCCCAAGAGTCACCCATCCTAGTACTACTCTCGCCTAAACACGCTTAACTTCGGAGTTCTGATAGGATCCGGGGCATTAGTGCAGATATAATCGCACCCGTTATGTTATGCATCGCAAATATATTTGTATTCAAAACCCTTCCTCTTCTTCAAAATTTTTCATGCCTTTTCTTTCCCAGTTTTTTCGCCCCGTTGCACGATTAGTTCACGGGAAACGACAAACTACGGAAAAAAAATTCCACGTAAATCGACATTCGCCTGTAACTTTTGATCTGGATGGATTCATGAGGCCCACAAGTACTTTTTGGAAAGCTCATTTTGAGTCGGCCGCCATGGGCCCAGTTTTGCTTTGCCAATTCATTTCTTGAGACGCAAAAAAAATTTTAAAAACAATGAAAATGAGGGGAGCAACACGAGGACTTCTTAGGAGGTCAGCCATCCTAGTACCACTGTCGCCCAAGCATGCTTAACTTCGGAGTTTTGATGGGATCCGGTGCATTAGTACTGGTATGATCACAACCGGTATATTATGTATCGCAAATATATTTCTATCCAAAACCCTTCATCTTCTTGATAATTTTTCAAACTTTTTTTCCCGAGTTTTTTCGCACCGTTACACAATTTGATCGTTGGAAACGACAAGCTAAGGAATAAAAATTCCTCGTAAATCGACATTCGCCCGAAACTTTTGATCCGGATGATTCACGTGGCCCATAAGTACTTTTCAGAAAGCTCGTTCCGAGCCAACCATCGTGGGCCCAGTTTTACTTTACCAATTCATTTCTTGAGTCGCAAAAAAAATAATAAATAACGAAAATGAGGGGTGCAACACAAGGACTTCCCAGGAGGCCACCCATTCTAGTGCTACTTGTGCCCAAGAATGCTTAACTTCGCAGTTCTGATGAGATTCGATGCATTAGTGTTGGTATGATCGCACCAGTTCTGTTATGCATCGCAAATATATTTGTATTCAAAACCCTTCCTCTTTTTCAGAATTTTTCAAACTTTTTTTTCCCGAGTATTTTCTCCCCTTTGCACGATTAGTTCGCGGGAAATGACAAATTAAGGAAAATATTCCTCATAAATCGACATTCGCCCATAAATTTTGATCCGGAAGGATTCACGTGGCCCATAAGTACTTTTCGGAAAGCTCGTTCCGAGGCGTCCGCCATAGACCCAATTTTGCTTTGCCAATTCATTTCTTGAACGCAAAATAAAAATAAAAAAATAAACAACGAAAATGAGGGGTGCAACATGGGGACTTCCTAGGAGGTCAGCCGTCTTAGTACTACTGTTGCCTAAGCACGCTTAACTTCGGAGTTCTGATGGGATCCAGTGCATTAGTGTTGGTATAGTCGCACTGTTATGATATGCATCGTACCTATATTTGTATTCAAAACCCTTCATTTTCTTGAGAATTTTTCAAACCTTTTTTTTTCGAGTTTTTTTGCCACGCTGCACGATTAGTTCACGGGAAACGACAAACAAAGGAAAAAATATCCTCGTAAATTGACATTCGCCCATAAATTTTGATCTGGATAGATTCACGTGGCCCATAAGTACTTTTCGGAAAGCTCGTTTCGAGCCGGCCTCCGTGGGCCCAGTTTTGCTTTGCCATTTCATTTCTTGAACTCAAAATATAAAATAAAAATAAATAACGAAAATGAGGAGTTCAACGCGAGGACTTCCCAGGAGGTCATCCGTCCTTGTACTACTCTCGCCCAAGCATGTTTAACATCGCAGTTTTCATAGGATCTGGTGCATTAGTGCTGATTTGATCGCACCCGCTTTATTATGCCTCCCAAAAATATTTATATTCAAAATCCTTCCTCTTCTTCAGAATTTTTCATACCTTTTTTTTCCTAGTTTTTTCGCCTCGTTGCACAATTAGTTCACGGGAAATGATAAACTAAGGAAAAAAATTTCTCATAAATCGACATTCGTCCGTAACATTTTATCCGGATGGATTCACGAGGTCCACAAGTACTTTTCGAAAGGCTCGTTCCGAGCCGGTTGCTGTGGGCGCAGTTTTGATTTGCCAATTCCTTTCTTCAGTGGAAAAAAATTAAAAATTAAAAATGAAAATGAAGTGTTTAACATGAGGAGTTCCCAGGAGGTCACCCACCCTAGTACTACTTTCACCCAAGCACGCTTAACTTCGGAGTTTTGATGGAATCGGTTGCATTAGTATTAGTATGATCGTACCAGTTATGTTATACATTGCAAATATATTTGTATTCAAAACCCTCCCTCTTCTTCAGAATTTTTCAAACTTTTTTTTTCCAAGTTATTTTGCCCCGTTGCGAGAATAGTGCACGGGAAACGACAAACTAAGGAAAAAAAATTCATCGTAAATCGACATTTGCTCGTAACTTTTGATCCGGATGGATTCATGTGGCCCATAAGTACTTCTTGGAAAGCTCGTTTCGAGTCGGCCGGCGTCGGCCCAGTTTTGTTTTGCTAATTTATTTTTTATGTCGTAATTTTTTTAAAAAAATAAATAACGAAAATGAGCTGTACAAAACAAGGACTTCTTAGGAAGTCACCCATCCTAGTACTACTCTCGCGCAAGCACGCTTATCTTCAAAGTTCTGATGGGATCCGGTGAATTAGTGCTGGTATGATCGCACCAGTTATGTTATGCATCGCAAATATATTTGTACTCAAAACTCTTTCTCTTCTTGAGAATTTTTCATACCTTTTCTTTCTGAGTTTTTTCGCCCCGTTGCACAATTAGTACGCGGGAAACGACAAACTAAGAAAAAAATTCCTCGTAAATCGACATTCGCCCTTAACTTTTGATCCGGATGGATTCACGAGGCCCACAAGTACTTTTCGGAAAGCTCGTTTCGGGTCGGCCCCCGATGGCCCAGTTTTGCTTTGTCAATTCATTTCTTGAGACGCAAAAAAATAAAAAATAAAAAATGAAAATGAGGGGTGCGATATGGGGACTTCCTAGGAGTTCAACCATCCTAGTACTGCTGTCACCCAAGCACGCTTTACTTCGGAGTTCTGATGGGATCCGGTGCATTAGTGTTGGTATAATCGCACTCGTTATGATATGCATCGTACATATATTTGTATTCAAAACCCTTCATTTCCTTGAAAAAATTTTCAAACCTTTTTTTGTTGAGTATTTTCGCCACGCTGCACGATTAGTTCACGGGAAATGACAAACTAGGGAAAAAAATCCTCGTAAATCGACATTTGCTCGTAACTTTTGATTAGGATGGACTAACGTAGCCCATAAGTACTTTTCGGAAAGCTCATTCCGAGCAGGCCTCCGTAGGCCCAGTTTTACTTTGCCAATTCATTTCTTGAACGTAAAAAAAAATCAAAAAATAAATAACGAAAATGAGGAGTGCAACACGAGGATATCCCAAGAGGTGACCCATCCTAGTACTACTCTCGCCCAAGCGCGCTTAACTTTGGAGTTTTGATGGGAGCTGGTGCATTAGTATTGATATGATCGCACCCATTTTTCATACCTTTTTTTTCTTAGTTTTTTCACCCCGTTGCATGATTAGTTCACGGGAAACGACAAACTAAGGAAAAAATTCCTCGTAAATCGACATTCGCCCGTAACTTTTGATTCGGATGGATTCACATGGCCCATAAGTACTTCTCGAAAAGCTCGTTCCGAGCCGACTGCCTTGGGCCCAGTTTTATTTTGCCAATACATTTCTTGAGTCGCAAAAAAAATTTACAAAATAAAAATGAAAATGAGGGGTGTAACAGAAGACCCAAGAATAGATGGAGTACTAAGAGCGCTCGAGAGAATTGATGACCTTATTGACCGACAGACCCAAGATAGGGATGCCGCCATCGCCCAAGCGGTAGGAGCCGCAATAGCTGCCGTCAACGCCAACAACGGCAACAATGGAGGCAATGGAAACAATGGCGACCACGACCAGGGCAATGAGGTAGTGAATGCCTAGGAAGAAATTGTTGCGGCGAGATAGATGGGCTAATTGGTCGAGCGGTTTATCAAGTTAAAGCCGATGCAGTTCGATGGGACTGGAGATCCGAAACTAGCATCGAGATTAATCGAGAAGCTAGAAAAGGCCTTTGGAGTTTTGAGGTGCACGGATGAGGAAAAAGTGCTATTGGCGGTGTACCAACTGGAAAGTACCGCGAACGACTGGTGGGCTACCACCAAGAATGGAGTCTTTCTGGAAGGAATGGCTGTGACCTGGAATGCCTTCACTACGGCGTTCAACGACAAGTATTTTTTGGAGACAACCAAGGAAAGGAAACAGGTGGAATTCTAACAGTTGCGCCAGAATCAGCTGTTCTCCAGACTGTCAAGATACGCACCTCGATCAGTAGAAGATCCCCTAGAGAAGGCGTGAAGATTTTAGGACAGACTAAGACCTGAACTTTGTAGCCAGATGATAGCCTTGAATTTGAGGACCTATAAAGAAATCTATGAACGGGGGCAAATGATTGAGAGGGACTTGAAGGAGAGAAATGCTGCATCTGGATCGCGATTTAATTCATTCAGGGACAATCGCTAGATTGGTAAGAGGCCAATGGCTAGCAATAAGCGCTTCGTCTCTCCTGTAAGGAAGAACATTGTGAAGCCGCTGAACCCCATGAACTGGAGCTGTCGCCTCTGTGACAGAAGGCATGGTAATAGACCATGCGCAGCAAGAACGGAAGTGTGTTTCAAGTGTGGTCAGATGGGCCACCAGATGAGGACTTGCCCGAACCAAGCTCCAACGAATCGACCTCAAGGGCAGCTACCATAGGCTGGACCGTCGACTGCCACTCCCCAAGCTAATCAGAATCGACCCCCAACTTAGTGAAGAGTTTATGCAGTAGCCCGTAGGGAGGCAAAAGAAACGCCAGGGGTGGTCACAAGTATGGTTTATTTGTGTGACCAAACTGCATATGCTTTGTTTAATCCTGGCGCAACGCACTCGTTTGTATCTGCTCGGTTTGCCGATTTGGTTGGTATAAAGTTAAAACCGTTGAGTGTGAATCTGCATGTCGCCACCCCGTTAAAGGATCATGTGCTGGTTTCATTGGGCTGTGCTGACTGTAGGATCAAAATTGGTGGTAGTAAAGAGAGTATTGATTTAGCTATGTTACCCATGTATGACTTCGATGTGATCATAGGAATGGCCCTGCTGGGTAAACAGGGGGCAGTAGTAGATTGTTGTAGTAAGATAATTCGTTTCTACCCAGAAAGCCGCCCTAGTTTCGAATTTGTGGGAAGTGGAGGAGGGACCTCGAATCCTTTAGTTTCGTCTCTTGAAGTGACGAAGTTGATGACTGAAGGATGTTAGGTGTACTTAGTCGCAGTTATGGATTCGACTGTCGAGGAGCCTAAACTAGAGAGTATTCCGGTAGTGCGTGAGTTTCCTGACGTATTTCCCCAAGAGTTGCCGGGGTTACCACCAGAACTAGAAATACAATTCGTGATTGAGTTAGCTCCCAGAACGGAGACGATCTTGAAAGCACCCTATACAATGTCTTTATCCGAACTGAAGGAGTTAAAGGTGCAGATGCAAGAATTACTGGATAAAGGATTCATTCGACTGAGTGCTTCGCCATGGGGAGCGCTGGTGTTGTTTGTAAGGAGAAAGGATAGGTCCTTGCGTCTATGCATCGACTATAGAAAGTTGAACCAAGTGACGGTGAAGAATAAGTACCCTCTGCAGAGGATTGACGACCTATTTGATCAATTGCAAGGAGCTGCAGTATTCTCTAAGACTGACCTGAGAACCGGGTATCACCAGTTGAGGATTAAGAAAGAAGACATACCTAAGACTTCTTTCAGGACGAGGTATGGCCATTATGAATTTACTGTGATGCCTTTTGGATTGACCAATGCTCCAGCCGCATTCATGGATTTGATGCACCTGGTGGTCAAGGAATTCTTGGATAGATTAGTCATAGTCTTTATCGACGATATCCTGATTTACTCAAGGAGTAACGAGGAACATGAGAAGCACTTGAGGATTATTTTGCAGACCCTGAGAGAACACTTGCTTTACGCTAAGTTTAGCAAATGCGAGTTCTGGTTGAATAAAGTGGCATTTCTTGGCCATGTGGTGTCTGGAAAAAGAATTGTTGTGGATCCTGCGAAGATTGAAGCAGTAAAAAATTGACCTAGACCTATTACGGTCACGGAAGTCCGAAGTTTCTTGGGATTGGCAGGATACTACAGACGTTTTGTGGAGAAGTTTTCGTCCATAATCGTCCCACTGACGAGGTTGATAAAGAAAGAAACGAGGTTCGAATGGATGGATAAGTGCGAAAGGAGTTTCCAAGAGCTCAAGCATCGATTGACAACCGCATCGGTGTTGACGATTCCAACAGAACCGGGAGGCTTTGAGATATATAGCGATGCTTCACTAAAGGACTAGGCTGTGTATTAATGCAACATGGAAGGGTAGTTGCCTACGGGTCCCGACAGCTGAGACTGCACGAGATGAATTACCCGACCCATGACTTGGAATTGGCAGCAATTATTTTTACTTTGAAGATCTGGAGACATTAATTGTGTGGCGAGAAATTCCAAATTTATACAGACTACCAGTGCCAGAAGTATCTGTTTTCCTAGAAGGAACTGAATATGAGGCAGCGTCGATGGATGGAGCTGCTTAAGGATTATGATTGCGACATACTGTATCACCTTGGGAAGGCAAACAGAGTCACGGATGCGCTCAGTCGGAAATCGAGCATCGCTTGTCTGCTAATGAAAGGATGGTCAATGATTGAGGATTTGAGAGATTCTGAGTTCAGACTAGAGGTCTGTCAACTGTCCAGTTTGATGGCCACACTGAGAGTAGAACCTGAGGTCTAAGAAAGGATAAAAGCCTTGCAGCATACGTACCCATAAATTCAGAAAATCCTGGAAATGGACGTGACAAGGAGGAAACCGGAATTCCAAGTGTTAGAGGATGGAATCTTGAAGTTTCAAGGGAAAGGACGAAGAGCTTAGAGAAAGGATCTTATCAATGGCTCATAGGAGCAACTACAATATCTACCTAGGGCGTACAAAGATGTATCAGAACTTGTGTCAACATTATTGATAGAACGGGATGAAAGTTGATGTGGCAAAGTATGTGGCAAAGTGTTTGACATGTCAACAGGTGAAGGCCCAACACTGTAAGCCTGGAGGATTGTTACAACCATTGGAGATTCCTAAATGGAAGTGAGAGCACGTAACAATGGATTTTGTGATGGGACTCCCAAGGAGCCAGAGAGGCCATGATTCTATTTGGGTAGTCATGGACATGTTGACCAAGTCTGCACACTTCATCCCTATGCGAAAGGATTTCTCAATGGATAGATATGCCGAGTTATATATGAGGCAGATAGTGAGACTGCATGGAGTACCCATGACGATCACATCAGACAGAGATCTCAAGTTCACGCCGAATTTCTAGAAAAGTCTTCAAGACGTCATGGGAACTGGACTGCAATTTAGCACGGCGTACCATCCACAAACAAACGGACAATCGATGTCATGCCACGCGCCCCATCGCGAGCACGCAATCATCCCTGCAAGTAAAACAACAACAATCTCTCGGCGGTCCCAAGGATCCACTTCATATAAAAAGAAAGGTCGAGAGATAAAATAATTTACATTAAGCACACGGAAGCGGTTCCCAATAACTCCCCATACAATATATATATATATATATATATATATATATATATATACCCCAAGACTAAGCAAGACTGGATAGCATCATAAAGTCAAACATCAACATCAACTGGTCACATCTACTACAAACCGCTGTACAGCAAGCCGACGGGTAAACATGTCAAAAGATGTCCATAAAATCCACTAGGGAAGGGGTCAGGTTCCCAGTCCAAAAGTCAAGTCCACATCCGGAGTCGCCTAGGAGGAACTGCTAGAATCTCTGGTGTCCTCGCTCTCCTCGGACGGCTCATACTCGGAGAAAGTCTCCGACGGAACCTCTACAGAGTCCTCCATGGTCGCTTCCTGCGACTGCTCAGTCTGGTCTCCCTCCACGGTCGCCTCCTGATCCGGCTCGGATGGATCTCTCTCGGACAGCTCCACCACGATGACCTCATCATCTGACGGTGGCACAGAAAACTCAGCTGTCAACGTCTGCTCCGGGCCGCTCCTCGACCCAACCACTGAATCCTCCGGAAACTCTTGATTCGAAGTCCTCTGACACCATGGAGGTATAATACTCTCCGGAACCTCATGAGGCTTCAACGACCCGACCTTCCAATCCCCGTCCTATCTAAACCAAGCCTCAAACCGATGAGGCTTCTAGTCTGGTTTGCCCTCATCTACCCAAACTATTGTACATTTCCTTAAGTATATATTTCCCTACCTATCGGGGAACTCATCGTAATATGCCGTCATCTCTTGCGGGTCCCCGAACCTGACAGGCCACATAGCTACTGCCTAGGATCTGTAAAGTAAAATTTCCTCAAAAGGGGTGAGATACAAATATCAGTAAAAAAAACCTAACCCTAGGTCAAGTTGACCGTCCACTCAGGCATTTAATCACTCAACCTATCCAACTCATGTGCTTATGCAGGTATAACATTCACAATTCAATAAATAATAATGCATGGAGGACAGACATGCATTTATATTCTCATGTCACATACAATTGTACGTATATGCTCGGCATGTCACTTCACCACATCAATCAACCTCTGCCTGCCTCATTCTCTGGCCCACGATTAGATCGCATCAGGCTCGGCCCGTGTAAACGCATCAGGCCCCAGTTCAATTTCTAGGCAGAGTATATGAGCTCGTATTCTGTCTCGCGATTAAATCGCATCAAGACTGTGGCTATCTCACCCCGCGACTTCGTCGCATTAAGGCGCCACCTAATCATCATCCATCCCGCGACCTCGTCGCCTCAGGGTTTCAATCTCCCACCCCACGTCTCACACACCTCAGGACCATGCCATGTCATGCTACAATCAGGATTCATGCCATGATCTTCTAACATTCACTCACTCAATATCAATTACATTTCAAGTAGCATTCATAATCCCATGGCATGCAAAGCAATTCAATTATTATCCAAACATGACACACGATTCCAATACAAGTCAAGGCACACATAAACTCTTTAATTAATCCTAAAACATAATAAGGCTCATTACTTTAGAATATGTCCATTAATCGATCAATTTCCCCACTCGACTTACCCAATCGAGTCAATCCCCCTAGCCTTGGTTTAGAAAATTCCTTACCTCCACTTAATATCGCAAATTACTCCTCCTTGCACCTCCTAAGGTTCGTCCAACTCAAGTCCACGGTCAATACGTCGCGCAACCTAGGATAATGATCGATTTGTCAAAATTCAAATCCAATTCCTCAATTCATCCATCCAAATCACCCAAAACATACTCCTCATCATCTTAACACATCATACACACCAAATTACAACTCAATTTCAACCTAATTAGCCCTCCACAGATTCGGTTTGGGCCCGGCATTGCAACGGTTCCATTCGGTTCTACTTGTGCCGGGTCCAACCGGTTCTAATCCACCTCAAAGCCATCAATTATGCACATTTCTATCTCTTATAATGTCTACCTAAGAGTTTGGAGTACTCACCGTGGGGTTCAAGTCGCGTGGATGCCGAAAAGTAGCCGGAAGTTGGCCGGTTATCCAAGGCCCTTATTACTGGCAAATTCTGGGCGAAATTGGCAAGGGTGGTTTCATGATCAAAAAATTATCAAATAAATTCTCAATTTTTACCACAGATTCCTACACATGTCTACTGAGCCTCCACCAAATTTTACCCAAAGATTCCAAGTTTTCAATTGTCAAAAGGGTTCAGAACCAAACCTACCTCAAACTAGAGCAAAATCCATCGACCTGTGGGAGAATGCTTGCCCCGAAGTCCACAAAGCTCCAAATGACCTGATTCAAATTGGAGGGTGTCGAAAAGACGTGGGGCTACGTATGGGTGGTTGGCCGGAAGCAGGGGACGGCCGGAGGTGGTGGTCGTACGGACCGAATGGCGAGTTCCGGTCTGGTCGGGTGAAGTAGAAACTGGAGAAGAAGAAGAAGAAAGGGAAATGGTGGTGCTCTGTGATTTTTGGCCGAATGGGGGTTTGAGGAGAGAGAGAGAGCTGGTTATTATCTCAAAAATTTAATTAATTGAGGTGATTGGTAGGTGGTCATTAATTGGTGAAATGATTTACTACCCTTAGATGCTTGACACTTGTCCATTGTTCTTCTCAAGGGCATCCAGTGGCCATCAATTGCTCTTCAATTTTTAGCAGCTTAGGGGGGGAGAAATGTCCTTTTTTCCCTTCCTTCAATTATAAAGACAAAGTCTTAAGCTTGAGGGGCATTATGGTTTTTTCACCTCCAATGTTCGGAACGTCGTTTTTCTTGCTTCTAACTTCTTCAATAGGGCGACGGCCAATGCTATTGACGTTGGAATTCTTGATTTTCCTTTTACAAACTTTTCAGGACTCGTTTCTGATCATTTCTTCTATCAGACGTGATTCTAGCCTATCCCGAACTGACGAGCGACTTTTGCAGACTATACGCGTATCGACCTTGTGATTCTCATCACATTTAGGGCTCGTCAATTCATGGCGGTTTTAGTTGTCATGTAATTACGAGGGTTTATCGCTAGTCCCTAAGGTCTCGATCGTCATAGTCCGATTTAGGATAATTTTGCAAATCGTACGTTGGTTAAGCGGCATCACCCGCGCTCCAATCGTACGGCGCTCGCATGGTAATCCTTGATCATTCTTAAATCGGCCTTTTGGTGGTTCTAAATATCCCCTCGACAATCCTTATGGTCAAAGCGCCGTTTCCTATTCGAGTCGCCTAGGTCTACGTATCTCGTCTTGCGTTAGCCTTTTCCTTTTGGTCAATCTACTCAAATCGATCAAATTTGAGTGGAATACAACTGAAATACATCACTTGGTATAAATAAACTTCTCACTACAGAGTCTGAAGTTGATTGAAAATCAGAATGTCACAACTCTTCCCCCCTTACCAAAAATTTCATCCTCGAAATTTACATTACACTCGACTACTCAAATAAATAGGGGTGCTGTCGCCTCATCGTCTCTTCATTCTCCCACGTGGCTCCTTTCGTTCCGTGGTGCCCCCATATTACTTTGACCAGCGGGATCTTCTTATTCCTGAGGATTTGCTCTTTCCGATCCTCGATCCTTATCAGCTTCCCTTTATAGGATACTCTGTCGTCCACCTCTATGGCTTCATAGTCCAGCACATGTGTCGGGTCAGGCTCATACTTTCTTAGCATCGACACATGGAATACATTATGTACTTGGGATAGACTTGGCGGTAACGCAAGCCAGTAGGCCAGAGTTCTACTTCTCTCCAATATCTCGAAAGGGCCTACATATCTTGGGCTCAGCTTCCCTTTCCTTCCGAATCGCGAGAGTCCTCTCATTGACGACACCTTGAGAAAGACATGATCGCCCACTTGAAACTCCAAAGGCTTGCGCCGCTTGTCTGCATAGGTCTTCTGGCAACTCTGCGCCGTCCTCAGCTTGTCCCAGATGATTTTCACTACTTCCACCGATTGCTCTACTAACTCGGGGCCTGTGATACTCCTTTCTCCTACTTCATCCCAGCATATTGGTGTCCTGCATACTCTGCCATAGAGTGCCTCAAACAGTGCCATCTGTATACTCTACTGGTAGCTATTGTTGTACGCAAACTCTACCAAGTGTAACTGCTCTTCCCATCCGCCTTTGAAATCTATGACACACGCTCTCAACATGTCCTCGAGCGTCTGGATGGTCCTTTCTGACTGTCCATCAGTCTGTGGGGTACGCCGTACTGAACTGTAGTCACGTCCCCATTGCTCCTTGCAAACTCTTCCAAAGATTTGCCGTTAACTTCGGATCCCTATCTGAGGTGATCGCCACTGGCACTCCGTGTAATCTGACTATGTGCCTCATGTACAGTTCTGCGTATTTATCGATGGCGAAGTCCTTTCGTATAGGAATAAAGTGGGCGGACTTGGTCAATCGATCCATGACTATCCAGATTGAGTTGTGACCTCTTTGGTTCCTTGGAAGTCCCATCACAAAATCCATAGTTATGTATTCCCACTTCCATTCCGGAATCTCCAGCAGCTACAACAATCCTCCAGGCTTACAATGCTGCGCTTTCACTTGCTAGCAAGTCGAACATTTAACAACATGCCTTGCCACGTCTACCTTCATCCCGTTCCACCAATAATGCTGTCTCAAGTTATGGTACATCTTCGTACTTCTAAGGTGGACACTGTAATTGCTCCTATGGGCTTCCGATAAAATTCTTTCTCGGAGCCCTTCATCCTTTGATACACATAATCGCCCTCGAAATCTCAAAAGTCCATCCTCAGACACCTGGAACTCTAGCTTCCTCTTCGTCGCTTCCATGCCCACAATTTTCTGAATCTCTGGGTCCGTAGATTGTAATGCCTTTATCTCATCTTGGACCTCAGGTTCCACCCTTAAAGTCGCTATCAAACTGGATAGCTGACCAACCTCCAATCTGAATTCAGAATCTCTCAGGTCTTCTATTGTCGACCAAATCCTCGCCAGTAGGCATGCAATACTCGACTTTCGACTTAATGCATCAGCCACCTTGTTTGCTTTCCCAAGATGATATAATATCTCACAATCATAATCCTTCAACAGCTCCATCCACCTGCGCTGCCTCAGGTTCAACTCTTTCTGGGAAAACAGGTACTTCAAACTCTGGTGATCTGCATATATTTGAAACTTTTCGCCACAAAGGTAGTGCCTCCAAATCTTCAAGGCAAACACAATCGCCGCTAACTCTAAGTCGTGGGTTGGGTAATTCATCTCGTGCGGCCTCAGTTGCCTAGATGCATAAGCCACTACCCTACCGTGCTGCATCAATACATAACCCAATCCTTTCAGCGAAGCATCGCTGTAGATCTCATATCCTCCTGGTCCCAATGGAATGGTCAGCATTGGTGCGGTCATCAATCTATGTTTAAATATTGGAAACTCTGTTCACACCTATCAGTCCATTTGAACTTCGTTTCCTTCTTTGTCAACTGCGTTAGTGGGACGACTATGGATGAGAACTTTTCCACAAAGCGCCTATAATATCTTGCTAGTCCCAAGAAGCTTCTAACCTCCGTGACCGTAGTAGGCCTTGACCAGTTGGTTACAGCCTCTATCTTTGCAGGATCCACTGCAATCCTTTCACCAGACACCACATGACCCAGAAATGCTACCCTGCTCAGCCAAAATTCACATTTGCTTAGTTTCGCATATAGCGAATATTCCCTTAGGGTTCTCAATACGATCATCAAATGCTTTTCGTGTTCTACATCACTCCTCGAGTAAATTAAGATGTCATCAATGAAAACTATGACGAATTTGTCTAGAAATTCCCTGAATACTCGATGCATCAAATCCATAAAAGCAGCTAGAGCATTCGTCAATCCAAACGGCATCACCGTAAACTCATAATGACTATACCTCATCCTGAATGCAGTCTTCGGTATGTCTTCCTTCTTGATCCTTAGCTGGTGATACCCTGTCCTTAAGTCAATCTTTGAGAACACTGCTGCTCCTTGCAACTGATAAAAAAGATCGTCAATCCTCGGCAGCGGATAATTGTTCTTCACCGTCACCTGATTCAGCTGCCGGTAGTCAATGCATAGTCGCATGGATCTGTGCTTCTTCTTTACGAACAACACCGATGCTCCCCACGGCGAAGCACTTGGTCGGATGAATCCTTTATCCAGCAACTCTTGCATTTGCACCTTTACCTCCTTTAATTTAGACAAGGACATCCTATAGGGTGCCTTCGAAATTAGCTCCGTTCTAGGAGCTAATTCAATCACAAACTCTATTTCCCTCTCCGGTAGCAATCCCGGCAATTCCTGGGGTAACACATCCGGAAACTCCCGTACCACAAGAATGTTCTCTAACTTAGGTTCCTCGACAGTTGTATCCATCACGGCTACTAAGTATGCCCGACATCCTTCAGATATCAACTTAGTTACTTCCAAAGATAAAATCAAGGGAATTGAGACTCCTCCTCGGCTTCCTACCAATTCATAACTAGGGCGATCTTTCGGGTAAAACCAAATCGTTTTATTGCCACAGTCTACTACTGCTCCTTGCCTACTCAGCCAATCCATTCCTATAATCACGTCAAAATCAAACATAGGCAATACAGCTAGGTCGATACTCTCCTTACTTCCTTTAACCATACTCTCCGACGGAACCTCCACAGAGTCCTCCATGGTCGCTTCCTACGACTGCTTAGCCTGGTCTCCCTCCACGGTCGCCTCCTGGTCCGGCTCGGATGGATCTCTTAGACGGCTCCACCACGATGACCTCATCCTCTGACGGTGGCACGAAAAACTCAACTGTCGGCGTCCGCTCCGGGCCGTTCCTCGACCCAACCATCGAACCCTCCAGAAACTCCTCATCCGTAGTCGTCTGACACCATGGAGGTATAACACCCTCCGAAACCTTGTAAGGCTTCAACGGCCTGACCTTCCTATCTCCGTCCTATCTAAACCAAGCCTCAAACAAATAAGCCTTCCAGTCTTGTTTGCCCTCATCTACCCAAACTACTGTACATTTCTTTAAGTATATATTTCCCTGCCTATCGGGAAACTCATCGTAATACGCCGTCATCTCCTGCGGATCCCCGAACCTAATAGGCCACATAGCTACTACCTAGGATCTCTAAAGTAAAATTTCCCCAAAAGAGGTGAGATACACATCTCAGTAAGAAAAACCTAACCCTAGGTCAGGTTGACCATCCACTCACGTAGTCAAGTCACTCAACCTATCCAACTCATGTGCTCATGCAGGTATGACATTCATAATTCAATAAACAATAATGCATAAAGGACAGGCATGCATTTATATTCTCATGTCACACACAGTTGCACGTATATGCTCGGCCTGTCACTTCACCATATCAATCAACCTCTGCTTACCTCATTTTCTAGCCCGCAATTAGATCGCATCAGGCTCGGCCCGCATAAACGCATCAAGCCCCGGTTCAATTTCCAGGTAGAGTCTATGAGATAGTATTCTGTCCCGCGATTATATCGCATCAAGACTGTGGCTATCTCACCCCGCGACTTCATCTCATTAGGGCGCCACCTAATCATCATCCACCCCGCGACCTCGTCACCTCAGGGTTTCAATCTCCCGCCCCGTGCCTCATACGTCTCAGGACCATGCCATGTCATGCTACTATCAGGATTCATGCCATGATCTTCTAACATTCACTCACTCAATGTTAATTACATTTCAAGTAGCATTCATAATCCCATGGCATGTAAAGGAATTCAATTATTATCCAAACATGACACGCGATTCCAATACAAGTCAAGGCACGCATAAACTCTTTAATTGATCCTAAAACATACTAAGGCTCATTATTTTAGAATATGTCCATTAATCGATCAATTTCCCTACTCTACTTACCCAATCGAGTCCAATCCCCCTAGCCTTGGTTTAGAAAATTCCTTACCTCCGCTTAATAACGCAAATTACTCCTCCTTGCACCTCCTAAGGTTCGGCCAACTCAATTCCACGGTCAATACGTCGCGCAACCTAGGATAATGATCGATTTGTCAAAATTCAACATCCAATTCCTCAATTCATCCATCCAAATCACCCAATACATACTCCTCATCATCTTAACACATAATACACACCAAATTACAACTCAATTCCAGCCTAATTAGCCCTCCACAGATTCTGTTTGGGCCCGGCATTGCAACGGTTCCATTCCGTTCTACTTGTGCCGAGTACAACCGGTTCTAATCCACCTCAAAGCCATCATTTATGCACATTTCTATCTCTTATAATGTCTACCTAAGAGTTTAGAGTGCTCACCACGGGGTTCAAGTCGCGTGGATGTCGGAAAGTCTTCGGAAGTTCGCCGGTTATCCAAGGCCCTTATTATCGACAAATTATGGGTGAAATTGGCAAGGGTGGTTCATGGTAAAAAAATTATCAAATAAATCCTCAATTTTTATCACAGATTCCTACACATGTCTAATTAGTATCCACCAAATTTAAGCCAAAGATTCTAAGTTTTCAATTGTCAAAAGGGTTCAAAACCGAACCTATATCAAACAGGAGCAGAATCCGTCGACCTGTGGGAGAATACTTACCCCGAATTCCACAGAGCTCCAAATGACCTGATTCAAGTTGGAAGACGTTGGCAAGACGTGAGGCTATGTCTGGATGGTTATCTGGCAGCAAGGGACGGTCGGAGGCGGCAGTCGTACGGACCAACGGGGAGCTCCGGTCTGGTCGGGTGAAGCAGAAACTGGAGAAGAATAAGAAGAAAGGGAAATGGTGGTGCTCTGTGATTTTTGGCCGAATGGGGGATTTGACGAGAGAGAGAGAGAGAAAGCTGGTTATTATTCCAAAAAATTTAATTAATTGAGGTGATTGGTAGGTGGGCATTAATTGGTGAAATGATCTACTACCCTTGGATGCTTGACACTTGTTCATTGTTCTTCCTAAGGGCATCCAATGGCCATCAATTGCTCTTCAATTTTCAGTAGCTTGGGGGGAAGGGAGAAATGTCCATTTTTCCCTTCCTTCAATTATAAAGACAAAGTCCTAAGCTTGAGGGGCATTATGGTCTTTTTACCTCCGACATTCGGAACGTCGTTTTTCTCGATTGTGACTTCTTCAGTTGGGCGACAGCCAATCCTATTGAAGTTGAAATTCTTGATTTTCCTTTTTCAAACTTTTCAGGACTCGTTTCTGATTATTTCTTCCATTAGACGTGATTCCAGCCTATCCCGGACAGACGGACGGCTTTTGTAGACTTTACGCATATCGATCCTGTGATTCTCATCACATTTAGGGCTCGTCAATTCATGGCGGCTTTGGTTGTCATGTCATTGTGAGGGTTTATCGCTAGTCCCTAAGGTCTCGATCGTCATAGTCCAATTTAGGATAATTTTACAAATCGTACGTTGGTTAAGCGACATCGCCCACGCTCCAATCGTACGATACTCGCATGGTAATCCTTGATCGTTCTTAGATCGGCCTTTTGGTGGTTCTAAATATCCCCTTGACAATCCTTGTGGTCAAAGCGCCATTTTCTATTCGAGTTGCCTAGGTCCACGTATCTCGTCTTGCGTTAGCCTTTCCCCTTTGGTCAGTCTACCCAAATTGATCAGATTTAGCGGAATACAACTGAAATACATCGCTTGGTATAAATAAAATTCTCATTATAGAGTCTGAAGTTGATTGAAAATCAGAATGTCACAATCGGAGAGGACGATACAGAAGCTCGAGGACATGTTGCGAGCGTTTGTAATAGACTTCAAAGGTGGATAGGAAGATCAGCTACATTTGGTAGAGTTTGCGTATAATAACAGCTATCAGTAGAGCATTCGGATGGCACCGTTTGAAGCGCTTTATAGAAGAGCTTGTAGAACCTCGATTTGCTGGGATGAGGTTGGAGAAAGGAGTATCACAGGGCCAGAGTTGGTAGAGCAATCGGTGGAAGCGGTGAAGGTAATTTGGGATAGACTGAAGACAGCACAGAGTCGTCAGAAAGTTATGCGGACAAACAGCGTAAGCCTTTGGAATTTCAAATGGGCGACCATGTTTTTCTCAAGGTGTTGCCCATGAAGGGGTTATTGTGATTTAGAAAGAAATTAAAATTGGGCCCAAGGTACGTAGGTCCATTTTAAATTCTGGAGCGGATTGGGACCTTGGCCTACAAGCTTGCCTTACCACCCAATCTATCCCAAGTGCACTGTGTCTTCCATGTGTCAATGCTGCGGAAGTACGAACCAGACCCAACACATGTACTGGACTACGAAGTTATCGAAATGGATGACCGGGTATCCTACGTGGAGAAGCCAATTAGGATCGAGGACCGCAAGGAACAAATTCTGAGGAATAAGACGATTCCATTGGTCAAAGTTATGTGGGAGCACCATGGAACCAAAGGCTCTACGTGGGAAAACGAGGAAACGATGAGGCGTTAACACCCCCATTTGTTTGAGTAGCTAAGTTTGATGTAAATTTCGAGGATAAAATTTTTGTAAGGGGGAAAGAGATGTGACATTCTGATTCTTCCTGTCAATTTCGAACTCATTAATGAGAAATGTATCTAATGATGTATTTCAGTCGTATCTCGCTCGGATCTGATCAATCTCGAGTTAGCTGATCAAAAGGGAAGGGCTAACGTGAGACAAGATACGTGGACCTAGGAAACTCGAATAGGAAATGACACTTTGACCATAAGGATTGTCGAGGGGACATTTAGATCCATATAAGGCCGATCTAAGAATGATCAAGGGATGTATTGCTAGCGTTATACGATTGGAGCATGGGTGATGTCGCTTAACCAACGTATAATTTGTAAAATTTTCCTAAATCGAACAGTGACGATCGAGACTGTCGAAGCTGATAATAGACCCTCACAATTACATGACAACCAAAGATGCCATGAATTGACGAGCCCTAATTGTGATATGAGTCACAGGGTCGATACGCGTAACGTCTGCAAAAGCCGCCCGTCAGTTCGGGATAGGCTGGAATTGCATTGGATAGAGAAATGATTCAGAAATAAGTCTTGAAATTCGAAAATGGAGAATCAAGAATTCCAACATTACAATTGGATTAGCCGTCGCCTTATCAAAGAAAATTGAAATTAGAAAAACTACGTTCCGGACGTCGAAGGTGAAATTACCATTTTGCCCCTCAAGCCTTATTTTTGCTTTAATAATTGGACAAGGGCATTTTGGTCATTTAAACCCCAAATAGCTACCGAAAATTTAAAGAAACCATGTTCATTGGATGAGCTTTGATTGACACCATGGACAAGAGTCAATGGATGAAACCTTGAGTTGATGTATTCACTTTTAACCAACCATTCAACTCAAGTTGACTCTTGAAATTGAATAAACCCTCATTCTCTCTCTCACTTGGCCGAACATCTGCCAAGCTTGTCGGTTTCTTCTTCTTCTTCTTCTTCTTCTTCTTCTTCTTCCATGCTGCCGAGAAGCCTGCCGCCCGACCAGTCGCAAGCCGCCCGTTCACTCGCTCCGACTGCCACTTCCGGCCACTTCCGGCGACTTCCTGCTGCCAAGCCGACCACCTGCTGCTTCCTCATCCTCTTGCCGGCGTTCTCCAAGTGGAAGCAAGTCGTTTGGCCACCTGAGGAGCTCCGGCCGACCATTCTCCCGAAAGTCGACGGGAATCGTCACAACTAGAGGTAAGCCATGTTTTAGGCCTTTTAGGACCCCGAAATCTTAGAGTTTTTCAACCAAATTTTGTGAAAATCTAGGGGACACATAGATTGAGCTGTGGTAAAAAGTTTGGGTGAATTTGATGGAGTTTTGACCCCAAATGGGTCTTGTGTTTGAAGGGCCAGAATTGACTAATTGAGGACATTGGAAGATCGGCGTCGTTCAAGGACTTTTCGGCGTCGCCTTGGCTCTAAATTTTCGATGAGGCTCCCCAACCCTTATAACTACATGTTAGCAAGTAGATTAATGAATAAATTGAGGATTTGAGGTAGTTTAAGGGCTGATTAGTTGGGGTATACACAAAATTGAAAAATGCCCGGTTCGGTTCTGTGCATACCGGTTCTATTGGGGACCATGGGTGTTGAAATTGAGTCTCAAATTCATCATTGAGACATGCTAGGATATTTATGAATATGTCAATAAGGTTTATATCCCATGGATTGGCGATTTGAACATGAAAAATTAACGATTGAATGAAATTTCCTTAGGTTGCACGATTAAGTTGCTCTTGGGCTAATAGGGCCGAACCCTTGAGGTGCTTGGAAGAGGAATTGCATTGCATTAAGCTTGAGGTAAGGGGATTCTAAACCTTTGATAGGGAGATTGGACTCGACTGGGTAATTTTTGAGTAGGAATTGATCGGTTCTTGGAAGATATTATATGGTTGTCCAATGTATATCCTAGAAAGCTATTGAGGACTTGATTGATTAATAAAGCTTGTGCCTTGAGTTGATTGTCACATTTGAATGCCGAATTTAATTGTCTCGCATGCCATTAAAGTGTTGTTCGTTGCTTGAGTTTGTAATTGATTGTGTGCTATGAATTGAAATGAGTAATTGGCATGTCTGAAAGGTTATGATACCCTAAGGCGTATGAGACGCGGGGTTATGTGGATGAATGCCCTGAGGCGCTGAGGCGTGGGGTTTGAATTGAATGGCACCTTGAGGCGTACGAGAAGCGGGGTTGAGAAGGCCATAGTCATGATACATGGAAATACGAGACGAAGTTGTGATGTGTCGACACAAGCCTGGATTGAGATTGAAAACCTGATGCGTTATGCAGGTTTGTCAATGAGATGGTCTGATGCGTTTACGCGGACCGAGCCTGAGGCGTTCTAAACGCGGACATGGAAGTGAAGAGGCAGGAAAGGGTGGAAGGCGTATTATGGCTTGTTTATGTGTGCTTGAATTTAGTGACATAATGAGGTGCCTGGATTGCATGTTTGACTTCTATGTGTTACCTTGTGTTAGTTGAATGCCTTTATGATCTTGTGTAAATTGATTGTGATCGTACCTGCCTAAGTGGACTGTCAGCCTAACCTAGGGTTCGAATTCATCTTACTGAGATGTATGTCTCACCCCATTGTGGGACCCCTTTACTTTTTAGATCCTAGGCCCTGAGGATGTGGCCAGTCAGGTTTGATGATCCTAAGGAGATGTTTGTCTATTTTGAGAAGTTCCTTGACGGACAGGGGACTATATAGGTTAGAAAGTGTACGGTTGTCTGCGTAGACGAGGGTGGTAGTAGCTGGAAACCTCATAGATATGAGGCTTGGTTCAGGAAGGTAAAGGACGTTTCTACGGGGCTGCTAAAGCCCACTGAGGTACCTCGTGGGGCGATCCCTAGCTGGTGCCATCCCACTCAGGATTCAGTGGAGGCCGAGGGATCAGTTGCTGGTTCGAGGAATGGTCTAGAGAAGACTCCAACCCTAGAGGACACCGATGAGGTCATAGTGATCGAGGCGACCGAGGACGATCTGGTGGAGCCTTCTGCTGACGAGACCATGGAAGACACCGTGGAGGTTTGCACGGAGACCTTCTTGGAGTACGAGCCCAGTGAGGAGGTTGAGGAGGAGACCGACGACTCAGTAGCTCGACTTAGGAGTTTCAGTTTCTGACTTGATATTTTGATGGCGACCTCAATGCCTGATTTCTTTTGGAGATGATGATGGCCTCTTTTGTAAGTACTCGACGATATCCTGATTGACTCAAGGAGCAGCAAGGAACATGAGGAGCACCTGAGGATTGTTTTGCAGACCCTGAGGGAACACTCGCTTTATGCTAAGTTTAGCAAAGATTGAAACTGTCCAGTTTGATGGCCACACTGAGAATAGAACCTGAGGTCCAAGAAAGGATAAAAGCCTTGCAGCATACGGACCTAGAAGTTTAGAAAATCCTGGAAATGGACGTGACAAGGAAGAAATCGGAATGCCAAGTGTTAGAGAATGGAATCTTGAAGTTTCAAGGGCGTCTATGCGTGCCAAAGGACGAAGAACTTAGAGAAAGGATCTTATCAGAGGCTCATAGGAGCAACTACAGTATCCACCCAGGAAATACAAAAATGCAAAGTATATGGCAAAGTGTTTGACATGCCAGCAGGTAAAGGCCCAAGCAGGTAAAGGCCCAAACACTGTAAGCCTGGAGAATTGTTACAACCACTAGAGATTCCTGAATGGAAGTGGGAGCACGTAACAATTGATTTTGTGATGGGACTCCCAAGGAGCCAAAGAGGCCATGATTCTATTTGGGTAGTCATGGACAGGTTAACCAAGCCTGCACATTTCATCCCTGTGCGAAAGGATTTCTTAATGGATAGATATGCCGAGTTATATATGAGGCAGATAGTGAGACTGCGTGGAGTACTCATGATGATCACATCAGACAGAGACCCCAAGTTCACGGCAAATTTTTCTGGAAAAGTCTTTAAGACGCCATGGGAACTCAACTGCAATTTAGCACGGCGTACCATCTACAAACTGACGGATAATCGGAGAGGATGATACAGACGCTCGAGGATATGTTGCGAGCGTGTGTAATTGTCACGCCCCGCGCCCTCAGGCACGATCACGCGACTCCCTACAAGCAAACCAAATATCTCTCGTGGTCCCAAGATCCTCAAATAAGTTGAGATACATGATATATACAAAGCACGCGGAAGCAATAATGAAATAACTCCTCCGTACAAAATATGAAGTGGGACCTGGATAGCGCAAATACTGTCATACATGATATCCAACTGTTCATACAGATACAGAGTTACTAAATTCGATAACATGAGGGATGGGGTAAGTACACAAAAAGGATCCATCATCAACAACCAACTCTTAAACAGGGTCAGGGTTGCCATCAAAAGACCGACTGGCAAGCTGGGTACTCCTAAGATGAGCTACTAGAGTCCATGGTCTCCTCTACGTCCTCCGTGGGCTCGTACTCCGAAAAGGTCTCAGAGCGAACCTCTATGGTATCCTCCTGGGTCTCTTCAGCAAATGGCTCCACGAGATCCTCCTCAGTCGCCTCGACTACTATGACCTCTTCCTGCGTGTCCTCTAAGGTCGGAGTCCTCTCAGGTCCATTCCTCGACCAGGCAACTAACCCTTCAGGCTGCTTTATGTCCCGAGCGAGGTGGCACCAGCTAGGGACAACTCCTTGGGGTACTTCACTGGGCTTCAGTAGCCCTGTAGACTCATCCCCGACCTTCTTGAACCAGGCCTCATACCTATGAGGCTTCCAACTAGTACTACCATCGTCTACCCAAACCACAGTACACTTCCTGACATAAATAGTTCCCTGCCCGTCAGGGAACTCATCAAAATAGACCGACATTTCCTTGGGGTCTCCAAAACGGATAGGCCACATCTTCAAGTCCTAGGATTTGTGAGAAAAGGGGGTCCCCAACAGAGTGAGATACACATCTTAGTAAGGTGGGTCCTAACCCTAGGTTAGGCCGACCATCCACTCAGGCAGTCATCAACATTAACATATCATGCAGATACACATATAAGGCATTCACATAACAACACTCATGCAGATGTTAGGCAGGCAGTCATGGCATCACAACACCTCACTAAAATCATGTACATACCGCCATGTCTCCTGTTACGCCCCGTGCCCCGGGCACGAGCACGCAACTCCCTACAAGCAAACCAAATATCTCTCGTGGTCTCAAGATCCACGCATAAGTCGAGAGACGTATAATAAACAAGCACACAGAAGCAATAATGAAACAACTCCTTCATACAAAATATGAAGTGGGACCTGAATAGCGCTAGTGCTGTCATACATGATATCCAACTGTTCATACAGATACAGAGTTACTAAATCTGCTAACATGGGGGACGGGGTAAGTGCACAAAAAGAGGCCCATCCTCAATCATCCAGGGAAAATAGGATCAAGGTCACCACTAAAAGATCAAACTAACAAACTGGGAGCTCCTAAGATGAGCTGCTGAGTCCTTAGTCTCCTCTGCGTCCACCGTGGGCTTGTACTCTGAGAAGGTTTCCAAGCGGACCTCGATGGTGTCCTCTAGGGTCTCCTCAACAGATGGCTCCATGAGATCCTCCTTAGTCGCCTCGACCACAATGACCTCTTCCTCCGTGTTCTCTATGGTTGGGGTCCTCTCTAGTCCATTCCTCGAACCTACAACAGACCCCTCAGCTTGGTCTAAATCTTGGGTGGAGTGGCACCAACTAGGAACAACTCCCTGAGGCACCTCAATTAGGCTTCAGCGGCCCGGTAGACACATCCCCGACCTTCGTGAACCAGGCCTCATACCTGTGAGGCTTCCAACTAGTACTACCCTCGTCTACCCAAACAATGGTACACTTCTTGACATAAATGGTTCCCTGCCCGTTAGGGAACTCATCAAAATAGGTGGACATCTCTTTGGGGTCTCCAAAACGTATAGGTCACATTGTCAAGACCTAGGATCTGTAAAAACAAGGGTCCCCAACAGAGTGAGATTCACATATTAGTAAAAGAGTCCTAACCCTAGGTTAGGCTGACCGTCTACTCAAACAGTCACATACTCCAACAATTCAGACTCATAGACATACGTGGCAATGCAAATATAGATAACCGCACACGGATGGCAGGCATACAGTTATGGCATCATAACACATTCAGATGATTATGCACAACTCGTCCTGCCACATCACCACAACCACCTTTTTCCTGCTTGCCTCATTCTCATGCTCGCGTTTAGAACGCAACAGGCTCGGTCCGCATAAACGCATCAGATCGTCATTGACATCCGCGTAAACGCATCAGGTTTTAATATACTCCAAGTCAGTGTCGACACATCACATCTCCGTCTCGCGTTTCAACGCATTAGGATCGTGGCCTTCTCAACCCCGCGTCTTGTACGCATCAGGGCGCCACACAACTCCAACCTCGCTCCTCAGTGCCTCAAGGTACTCATTCCACCACCCCGTGTTTCATACACATCAAGGTCTCACCATGTCACACTCATGCCATGATTTTCAATTCATTTCACATACATAACAATAGATGCAACTCAAGCACAATTCATATACTCATGGCATGCAAGACAATCAATGTGACCCTCAGACATGGCAGATAATTCAAGCACAAGCATTGGCACACATTAATCCTCTATACCATCTTAGGACGCACAAAGGACAATCGTCTTAGAATCTCTCACAAATCATTCAATTTATCACCCGACTCACCGAATTGAGTCTAATCTTCCTATCCTAATTTTAGGATTCCCTTACCTTAAGCTTGATGCCATAAAAATCTTCTCCATAAGGCCCCAACAATTCGGTCCAATGGTCCACGAACAAACCCACCGTGCAACCTAGGAAAAATCCAACCAATTGTCAATTTCTCTTGTCCAATTCACCCATCCATGAACCACCAATCTTAATAACACCTTCCTCAACATCTTAACATGTCTCATTGATGAATTTGAGACTCAAAACCAATAGCCTCCACAGAACTAGTTTGCACAGAATCGAACCGGGCTATATTCGATTCTGTGTAAACCGAGCTTGTCCAGCCTTTAACTTACTCCGATTCCACGATTTAATCACTAACCTACTTGATAACATGTCTAAGAGGCTCACTGAAGATTTGAAGTCGAGTCATCACCGGAATTCCTTCGAAAGTCGCCAGTTCCTTCAAGACTGCAAACCGGTAGTTTCATTCCAACATTCACAAGGCCCATTTAAGGTCAAAACTCCTTCAAATTAAGCTCAAATTTTTATCACGGATCACTAAACGAGTCCTCTAGATCTCCACAAAATTTGGTCGCAAGATTCCAACATTTCAAGGTCCTTAAGGGGTCAGAAACTCTACCTACCTCAGATTATGTTGGTTTCCGTAGGTTTCTGGGAGAATGGTTGGCCGGAGCTCCTCGGTGGCTCAATCGACGCGCTTCCACTTCGAGGACGTCGGCAAGAGCCTGAGCTAGGAGGTTGTGGTTGGTTGGAGTCCAGACGGTGGCCAGAGGGGGGTCTTTGGAGTGGGTGAACAACGAGGGCAGGAGCGGTCGAGCGAACGGCAGAAAGAGAGGAAGGAGAAGAAGAAGTCTTGGTGCTTTGGGGTGGTGATTGACCGGCCAAGGAGAGGGAAGAGAAGCTATATTCAATCTCAAGAGTCAAAGTTTGAATAGTAGATGGGTAATAGTGGACAAGACCGCTCTTTAGCTAATCCATTGACACATGTCCTAAGTGTCAATCAAGTTTAATCTAATGGCCATACTCTCTTCTAAGTTTCGGCAGCCTTGGGGGTGTATAGAAGACCAAAATGCCCTTCTTCACTTGCAATAGCAAGGCTAGAGCTTTGAGGGGAAAAATGGTAATTTCACCCCCGACGTCCGGAACGTCATTTTTCTCGTTCCAATATTCTTCAATAAGGCGACGGCCAATCCAAACATGACGTTGGAATTTTTGATTCTCCATTTTCAATTTTCAAGACACGTTTCTGATCGTTTTTTCTATCGGACGTGATTCCAATCTATCTCGAACCGACGGACGGCTTTTGTAAACTTTACGCATATCGACCCTGTGATTCATATCACATTTAGGGCTCGTCAATTCGTGGCGACTTTGGTTGTCATGTAATTGTGAAGGTTTATCACTAGTTCCTATGGTTTCGATCGTCACTGTCCGATTTAGGAAAATTGTACAAATTATACGTTAGTTAAGCGGCATCACCCGCGTTCCAATCGTATAACACTAGCAAGGCATTCCTTAATCGTTCTTGGATTAGCTTTTTATAGTTCTAAATATCCTCTCGACAATCCTTATGGTCAAAGCGCCATTTCCTATTCGAGTTCCCTAGGTCCACGTACCTGGTCTCGCGTTAGCCTTTCCCTTTTGGTCAATCTACTCAAATTAATCAGATTTGAGCGAGATAGGACTGAAACACATCGCTAGATATACTTCTCATTAATGAGTCTGAAAATGATTGGGAAATCAAAATGTCACAACTCTTCCCCCCTTACAAAAATTTCGTCCTCGAAATTTATATCTAACTTAATTACTCAAACAAATGGGGGTGTTGTCGCTTCATCGTCTCTTCATTTTCCCACGTGGCGCCTTCGGTTCCATGGTGCTCCCATACGACTTTGACAAATGGAATCGTCTTATTCCTTAGAGTTTGCCCCTCTGGTCTTTGATCCTGATCGGCTTCTCCACGTAAGATACTCGGTCGCCCACTTCTATGACCTCATAATCCATCACATTTGTCGGGTCTGGTTCATATTTTCGTAGCATTGACACATGGAAGACGTTATGCACCTGGGATAGATTAGGGGGCAAGACAAGCTTGTAGGCCAAGGTTCTAATCCTTTCTGGTATCTCGAATGGGCCTGCATACCTTGGGCTCAGTTTTCCCTTCTTTCCAAATTGCGACAATCCCTTCATCGGCGACACCTTGAGGAAGACATGATCGCCTACTTGAAATTCCAAAGGCTTACGCCTCTTATCTGCATAACTCTTTTGACGACTCTGTGCCATCTTTAATCTATCCTAAATTAATTTCATTGCTTCAACCGATTGCTCTACCAACTCTGGGCCTGTGATACTTCTTTCTCCAACCTCATCCTAGCAAATCAGGGTTCTACAAGCCCTTCCATAGAGAGCTTCAAATAGTGCCATCTAGACACTCTGCTGGTAGCTTTTATTATACGCGAATTCCACCAAATGTAGTTGATCCTTCCATCCACCTTTAAAATCTATGACGCATGCTCGCAGCATATCCTCAAGCGTTTGAATCGTCCTTTCTGACTGTCCGTCTGTCTGTGGATGGTACGTAGTGCTAAACTGCAATCGGGTTCCCATAGCATCTTCCAGGCTTTTCCAAAAGTTTGCCGTAAATTTGGGATCTCTATCAGACATAATTGTTACAGGCACTCCATGTAACCTCACTATCTGCCTCATGTATAACTCGTCATATCTATTCATTGCGAAATACTTTCGCACAGGAATGAAGTAGGCAGACTTAGTCAATCTGTCCACGACTACCCATATAGAGTCGTGACCTCTCTGGCTCCTCGGAAGTCCCATCACAAAATCCATAGTTCTATCCTCCCACTTCCATTCAGAAATTTCCAGTGGCTGTTGTGATATTCTGATTTCTAGTCGATTTCAGACTCATTAATGAGAAGTAAATCTGGAGACGTATTTCAGTCGTATCTCGCTCGAATCTGATTAATTCGAGTAGGCTGACCAAAAGGGAAAGGCTAACGCGAGACGAGGTACGTGGACTTAGGAAACTCGAATAAGAAATGGCGTTTTGACCATAAGGATTGTCGAGGGGATATTTAGAACCACTAAAAGGCCGATCTAAGAATTGTTAAGAAATGCCTTGCGAGTGTCATACGACTGGAACACGGGTGATGCCGCTTAACCAACATATGATTTGCAAAATTTTCCTGAATCGGACAGTGACGTTCGAGATCATAGGGACTAGTGATAGACCCTCACAATTACATGATAACCAAAGTCTCCATGAATTGATGAGCCCTAAAACGTGATATGAATCACGGGGTCGATACAGGTAATATCTGCAAAAGCCGCCCGTCGGTTCGGGATAGGCTGGAACCACGTCTGTTAGAGAAAACCATCAGAAACGAGTCTTGAAAATTGAAAATGGAGAATCAAGAATTCCAACGTTATATTCGGATTGGCCGTCGCCCTATCGAAGAATATTGGAACGAGAAAAACGACGTTCCTGACGTCGAGGGTGAAATTACCATTTTGCCCCTCAAGCTTAAGCCTTGCCCGTGCAAATAAGGAAGGGCATTTTGATCTTTTAAACCACCCCAAGGCCACCGAAAATCTGAAAAAATATTGGCCATTGGAGCAAGTTGGAATGACACTTGGACATGTGTCAACAGATGGACTTAAAGAGTGGTCATATCCACTATTGGCCACCTACCATTCCACTCTTTGACTTGAGCCTTGAATATAATACCTTTTCTCTCTCACTCACCTCACTTTGGCTGGCCATAGAACTCCCCAAACCACCGAAACCTTCATCTTCTTCTTCCTCCTGTTCTGCCGCCCGACGTCACCCCCTGCCCTCGTCGTTCGCCACCGTCGACGAGCCCTTTCGTCAACCACCTACCGGCGCACCGACCACAGCCTCTTAGCTCAACCTCCTGCTGACCTCCTCAAACTAGAAGCAAGTCGTTTGGACCACCAAGGAGCTCTGGCCAAGCGATTTCCCAGGAGTCGACGAAAACTGATCCAATCTGAGGTAGGTGAAGTTTTTGACCCCTTAGGAGGCTGAAATGTTGGAATCTTGGGGCCAAATTTTATGAAGATTTAGAGGACATGTATATCTATCTGTGGTAAAAATTTGGGCTTGATTTGATGAAGTTTTGACCTCAAATGGGTCTTGTGAATGTAGGACAGAATCTGTCGGTTTACTCACCTTGAGGAACCGGCGACTTTTAACGGGATTCCGGCGACGACTCGACGTCAAACCCTCGGTGAGATGCTTAGAACCTTAGATAGACATGTTAAGAGGTAGGGTAGTGATTAAATAATAGATTTGGTGGAGATTTAGGGCTGGTTGTACTCGGTTTGCACGGAATCAAAAATAGCCGGTTAGGTTCTGTGCAAGACCGAATCTGTTGGAGCTAAAGGCTATTGGTTTTGGGCCTCAAATTGGTGATTTAGAAATGCTAGGATGATGAGGATTATGTTATGGTGGTTCGTGGTTCATGGATTGATGAATTGAATATGGAAATTAACAAATTGGTTGGAATTTTCTAGGTTGTGCGGTGAGATTGGTCTTGGACCATTGAGGGACGAATCTTTGAGGACTCAAGAAGAGAAATTTGTGGCATCAAATTCAAGGTAAGGGAATCCTAAACTTAGGATAGGAAGATTGGACTCAATTGGGTGAGTCGGATGATAGTTTGATTGTTTTGTGAGGAATTTCGAGACGATTGATACTCGTGTATGCTAGAAGAGTTTAGATGATTCAATTGTTTGATTATGCTTGTGCCCTGAGTAAATTGCTACATTTGATTGTGCATTTGAATCACCTTGCATGCCATGGATGCATTGTTAATGTATGAGTTGCATTTGACCTTGTGTGCATGAGTTGAGATTGTGGCATGGTGGAGGCAAGGTGAGACCCTGATGCGTACGAGACGCGGGGTGATGTGGTTGATACCCTAAGGCGCTGAGGCACGGGGTAGAGGTTGTTTGGTGCCCTGATGAGATCTAATTGTAGGGTTGAGATGGCCATGGTCCTGATGCGATCTAATCGCGAGACGGAGATATGAGGTGTCAATATTAGCTTGAAGAATCATTAAAACCTGATGCGTTTACGCGGGTTGTCAATGACGGTCTGATGTGTTTACATGGATCGAGCCTGATGCGATCTAATCGCGGGCATGAGAATGAGGTAGGCAGAAAGAGATGGTTGTGGTGAAGTGGCAAGACGAGGAGTGCATGATCATCTAAGTGTGATATGATGTCATAGTTGCATGCCTGTCATCTGTGTGTCGTCATCTTTATTTGTATGTGCCTGTGCGGTTATGAGTTTGGAATTTTGGGGTAGATGACTGCCTGAGTAGACGGTCGGCCTGAACTAGGGGTTAGGACTCTTTTACTGAGATATGTATCTCACTCCTTTGGGGACCTTCATTTTTACAGATCCTAGGCTTTGACCATGTGACCTATTCGCTTTGGAGACCCTAAGGAGATGATCGTGTATTTTAATGAGTTCCCTGACGGTCAGGGGACCATATATGTAAGGAAGTATACTATTGTCTGGGTAAACGAGGGTAGTAAGGACTAGAAGCCTCATCGGTGTGAGGCCTAGTTTAGCAAGGTCGGGGACGAGTCGACTAGGCCGTTGAAGCCCTATGAGGTACCCAGGGAGTGATCCCTAATTGGTGCCACCCCGGTAGGGACCAGGATCAAGGAGAGGGATCGGTAGCCAGTTTTAGGAACGAGCCGAAGAGGACCCCGACTCTGGATTTTACCAAGGATGAGGTTATTGTGCTGGAGGCGACCGAGGAGGATCTCGCTGAGCTGTCGCATGAGGAGACAATGGAGGATACCATTGAGGTTCGCTCCGAGACGTTATCAGAGTATGAGCCGACGGAGGATGCTGAGGACACCGAGAACTCCAGCAGCTCTTCCTAGGAGATTCTAGTTTGTGGCTTGATCTTTTGTGGTGACCTCGACCATGGTTATTTTGGATTTTGTTGATGGTCCATTTTGTATACTCACCCCGTCACCCCCTTGCTTATCAAATTTAGTGGTTATGTACTGGTATGAACAAATGAATGCTATGTACGACAGTTTTATGCTATCCAGGTCCCACTTAACTTATATTTTGTACGGAGGAATTATCTCATTGCCACTTCCGCATGCTTTGTACATATATATATTACATCTCTTGTATTAATCGTGGATCTTGGGTCCACGAGAGATCTTGGTTTGCATGCAGGGAGTCGCGTGCTCATGCCTGGGGCGGGGGGCGTGACAGCTGTAGTAGTCCTCCAGGCTTACAGTATTGTGCCTTCACCTGCTGGCATGTCAAATACTTAGCCACATATTTCGCCACATACATCTTCATTCCGTTCCACCAATAGTGTTGTCGCAAGTTCTGATACATTTTCATACTTCTAGGGTGGATACTATAATTGCTCCTATGAGCCTCTGACAAAATCACTTCGCGAAACCCTTCATCTTTTGGCACGTACAATTGTCCTCGGATTTTCAAAACGCCGTCCTCTAACACCTGAAATTCTGGTTTCCTCTTTGTTGCTTCCATCTCCAGAATTTTCTAAATCTTTGGGTCCGTATACTGTAAGGTCTTTATTCCTTCCTGGACTTCAGGCTCTACCCTCAATGTAGCCATCAAACTGGACAACTGGCAGACTTCTAGTCTGAACTCAGAATTCTTAAATTCTCGATCATCAACCAACTTTTTAATAGCAAGCAGGCAATGCTTGACTTCCGACTCAGCGCATCTGCAACTCTGTTTGCCTTCCCAAGGTGATACAATATATCACAGTCATAATCCTTGAGCAGCTCTATCTACCGACGCAGCCTTATATTCAGCTCTTTCTGGGAAAACAGATACTTTAAGCTCTGATGGTTGGTATAAATTTGAAATTTCTCGCCACAGAGATAATGTCTTCAGATCTTCAGGGCAAATATGGTCGCTGCTAACTCCAGATCATGAGTTGGGTAGCTCATCTCATGTGGTCTCAACTGTCGGTATGCGTAGACCACTACCCTTCCATGCTGCATTAATACACAGCCCAGTCCTTTCAGCGAGGCATCGCTGTAAATCTCATAGCCTCCCGGTCCTGATGGAATTGTCAACACTGATGAGGTCGTCAACCGATGCTTGAGTTCTTGGAAGCTCCTTTCACACTTGTCTGTCCATTCAAACCTTGTTTCTTTCTTTGTCAGCCTCGTCAATGGGATGGCTAAGGATGAAAACTTCTCCACAAATTGTCTGTAATACCCTGCCAATCCCAAGAAACTTCTGACTTTAGTGACCATAGTAGGCCTAGGCCAATTGGTTACCGCTTCGATCTTTGTAGGATCCACTGCAATTCCTTCTCTAGATACCACATGACCAAGAAATGCTACCTTATTCAGCCAGAACTCGCATTTGCTCAACTTAGCGTATAGAGAGTGTTCCCTCAAGGTCTGCAAGACAATCCTTAAGTGTTTCTCATGTTATTCGTCACTCCTCGAGTAAATCAAGATATCGTTAATAAAGACTATGACGAATCTGTCCAGGAATTCCTTAAATACTCGATGCATTAAATCCATGAATGCGGCTGGAGCATTGGTTAATTCAAAAGGCATCATTGTAAACTCATAGTGACCATGCCTCGTCCTAAAAGCAGTCTTAGGTATGTCTTCCTTCTTAATTCTCAACTGGTGATACCTGGTCCTCAGGTCAATCTTTGAGAATACCGCCGCTATCTTGAAACTGATCAAACAGATCATCGATTCTTGGCAGTGGGTACTTGTTCTTCATTGTTACCTAGTTTAACTGCCGATAGTCGATGCATAGATGCAAAGACCCATCCTTTTTCCTTACAAACAATACCGGTGCTCCCCACAGCGAAGCATTCGGTTAGATAAATCCTTTATCCAATCGTGCTTGCATCTGCACTTTTAGCTCCTTCAATTCTGACAGGGACATCCTATAAGATGCCTTCGAGATTGGCTTCTTTCCAGGAGCTAACTTGATCACGAATTCTATCTCTTGCTCCGGTGGCAATCCTAGCAACTCTTGGGGAAACATGTTAGGAAATTCACACACTACCGGGATACTCTCTAGTTTTGGCTCTATGGTAGTCGTGTCTATTATGCCACTAAGTATGCCTGACACCCTTCAGACATCAATTTTGTCACTTCAAGAGATGAAACCAAGGGAATCGGGATTCCTCCTTGACTTCCTACCAATTCAAAGCTAGAGCGGCCTTCAGGGTAAAAGTAAATTGTCCTACTACTACAATCTACACTGCCCCCTATCTACCCAACCAATCCATCCCTATGATCATGTCAAAATCATACATGGGCAATACAGCTAGATCAATACTCTCCTTACTCCCTCCAATCACCATTTCACAACCAACACAGCCTAAAGAAACCAGTATTTTATCCTTTAACGGAGTGGCAACATGCAAAACTATATTCAAAGGTTCTAACTTCATACCCACCAATTCAGCAAATTGAGCAGACACAAATGAATACATGGCACCATGATCAAACAATGCATATGCAGCTTGGTCGCATAAGTAAACCTTACCTGTGACCATGCCTGGCGCTTCCTCCGCCTCTCTGCGGGCTACTGCATACACCCTTCCCTAAGCCGGTGGTCGATTCTGCTCAATTTGTGGAGTGGTAGTCGACGATCCAACCTGTAGTCTCTGTCCTTGAGGTCGACTTGCCGGAGCTTGATTTGGGCACGTCCTCATCTGGTGGCTCATCTAACCACACTTAAAGCAAGCCCTAGTCCTTACCGGGCATGGCCCGTTTCCATGCTTTCTGTCACACAGGTGGCAGCTCCAGTTTGTGGGATTTGGAGGCTTCACAATATTTTTCCTTACCGGAGGCATGAAACGCCTATTGCCCGCCATCGGTCTCTTGCCTACCTGGCGGTTGTCTCTGAATGGGGTAAACCGCGATCTAGTTGCGGTATTCCTCTCTTTCAAGTCCCTTTCAATCATCTGGCCCCTCTCATAAATCTCCTTATAAGTCCTCAGATTTGGGGCAATCATCTGACTACGGAGCTCAGGCCTCAAACCGTCCCTAAATCTCTGTGCTTTCTCCTGGGGATCCTCTACAGATCAAGGTGCGTACCTCGACAATCTGGAGAACTCGGCCTCATACTGATCTATCGTCAGTTGGTTCTGGCGCAACTGTAAAAATTCCACCTGCTTCCTTTCTCTGGCCGTCTCCGAGAAATACTTATTGTTGAACGCCGTCTTAAAGCCATCCCAATTCATGGCCGTTCCTTCAGGGAAAACTCCATTCTTGGTGACAACCCACCAATTATTTGCGATACCCTCCAGCTGGCACACTACTAGCAACACCTTCTCTTCGTCCGTGCACTTCAGCACTCCAAAGGCTTTTTCTAACTTCTCAATCCAGCTGGGTGCTAGCTCGGGATCTCTAGTCCCATCGAACTGAGTCGGCTTCAGCTTTATGAATTGTTCCACTAGCTGACCCATTTATCTAGCCACGACAATTTCCTCCCGGGCATTCACCGCCTCAATGCCTTGCTTAAGTTCACCCTGGCTTCCATTGCCATCGTTATTGCCATTGTTGGCGTTGACGGCATCTATGGCGGCTCCTACCACCTGGGTTATGGCAACATCCCGATCCTAGATCTACCTGTCAATTGGGTCACCAATTCTCTCGAGTGCCCTCAGCATGCCATCCATCCTTGGATCTTCTACGACAGGTGGCCTCGAGCTAGAGGCTCCGCCTCTGGACCTTCCAAATCTTCTAGACGGGTTGCTCATCCTTATCTCTTCTACTGAAGTTGGTCCACCACAAGTTCAGCAATGAGTTAGTACTCACTCATTCATCCACACCTAGAGCTACTAATTGCTCCTTAACAGAAACAATCATAACACAGCAGTACTCCATACAACAAGTTCTAGAGATATTTCAACAAGCAGTCCATGGCCATTCCTCAATTCCGTTCACTCCAACGGTTCGCTAAAACCAACCATACTCCTTCATTCGACAGGTCAAAGTCCAGAAATGACTTTCAACACCAGGCAAGAAACTTAATCCTCATGCAACACCACAACCCTGCCAAGACCAAATGCCATCCGTAAGTGTTAAGTCACATGCTATGCACCCCATGTCTTATCCTAACCAGTCTCCTAAGGTCTCGCTAACCCTTCAAGTCCCAACTTAATCCTCCTTATTACTCCAATCCTTAACCAACTTTGGATCGAACTGACCTTGCTTTGATACCAAATCAAACGGGGATGTCACGCCCCGTGCCCCGGGCACGAGCACGCAACTCCCTGCAAGCAAATCAAATATTTCTCGTAGTCTCACGATCCACGCATAAGTCGAGAGACGTATAATATACAAGTACGCGGAAGCAATAATGAAACAACTCCTCCGTACAAAATATGAAGTGGGACCTGGATAACGAAAATGCTATCATACATGATATCCAACTGTTCATAAAGATACAGAGTTACCAAATCCGTTAACATGGGGGCCGGGGTAAGTACACAAAAAGAGGCACATCCTCAATCATCTAGGGAAAACTGGATCAGGGTCGCCACCAAAAGATCAAACTAACAAACTGGGAGCTCCTATGATGAGCTGCTGGAGTCCTCGATCTCCTCTACGTCCTCCACGGGCTCGTACTCTGAGAAGGTCTCCGAGCGGACCTCGATGGTGTCCTCAAGGGTCTCCTCAGCAGATGGCTCCAGGAGATCCTCCTCAGTCGCCTCGACCACAATGACCTCCTCCTCCGTGTTCTCTATGGTTGGGGTCCTCGAATTGACAACAGATCCCTCGGCCTAGTCTAAATCTCGAGTGGGGTGGCTCCAACTAGGGACAACTTCCTGAGGCACCTCATTGGGCTTCAACGGCCCGGTAGACACATCCCCGACCTTCGTGAACCAGGCCTCATACTTGTGAGACTTTCAACAAGTACTACCCTTGTTTACCCAAACTACGATACACTTCCTAACATAAATGGTTCCCTACCCGTCAGGGAACTCATCAAAATAGGTGGACATCTCCTTGGGGTCTCCAAAACGTATAGGCCACATTGTCAAGACCTAGGATCTAAAAAAACAAGGGTCCCCAACGAGGTGAGATTCACATCTTAGTAAAAGAGTTCTATCCCTAGGTTAGGTCGACCGTCCACTTAGGCAATCACATACTCCAATAATTCAAACTCATAAACATGCGAGGCAACGCAAATATAGATAACAGCACACAGATGGCAGGCATACAGTTATGGCATCATAACACATTCAAATGATTATGCACAACTTGCCATGCCACATCACCACAACCACCTTTTTCCTACCTGTCTCATTCTCATGCCCGCGTTTAGAACGCATCAGGCTCGGTCCGCGTAAACACATCAGACCGTCATTAACAACCCGCGTAAATGCATCATGTTTCAATATACTCTAGGCCAGTGTCGACACGTCACATCTTCGTCCTGCGTTTCAACGCATCAGGACCGTGGCCTTTTCAACCCCGCGTCTCGTACGCATCAGGGCGCCACACAACTCCAACCCCGCGCCTCAGTGCTTCAGGGTACTCATTCCACCACCCTGCGTCTCATACGCATTAGAATCTCACTATGTCACACTCATGCCATTATTTTCAATTCATTTCACATACATAACAACAAGTGCAACTCAAGCACAATTCATATACTCATGGCATGCAAGACAATCAATGTGACACTCAAACATGGCAGATAATACAAGCACAAGCATTGGCACACATTAATCCTCTATACCATCTTAGGACGCACCAAGAACAATCATCTTGGAATCTCTCACAAATCATTCAAATTATCGCCCGACTCACCTAATTGTGTCTAATCTTCATATCCTAAGTTTATGATTCCCTTACCTTAAGCTCGATGCCACAAAAATCCTCTCCTTAAGCCCCCAACATTTCGGTCCAATGGTCCAAGAACAAACCCACTGTGCAACCTAGGAAAAATCCAGCCAATTGTCAATTTCTCTTGTCCAATTCACCCATCCATGAACCACCAACCTTAATAACACCTTCCTCAACATCCTAACATGTTTTATTGATGAATTTGAGACTCAAAACCAATAGCCAACAGCCTCCACAAAACCGGTTTGCACAGAACCGAGCTGGGCTATGTTCAGTTCTGTGTAAACCGAGCATATCCAGCCCTTAACCTACTTCAATTTCACCATTTAATCACTAACCTACTTGCTAACATGTCTATCTAAGGGTCTAAAAAACTCACCGAAGATTTGAGTCGAGTCGTCGCCAGAATTCTTTCGAAAGTCGTCGGTTCCTTCAAGACTGCAAATCGGTAGTTTCATTCCAACATTCACAAGAACCATTTGGAGTCAAAATTCCTTCAAATTAAGCTCAACTTTTTATCACAGATCATTAAACGAGTCATCTAGATCTCCACAAAACCACTCTTTAGCTAATCCATTGACACATGTCCTAAGTGTCAATCAAGTTTAATCCAATGGCCATGCTCTCTTCTAAGTTTCGGCAGCCTTGGGGGTGTATAGAAGACCAAAATGCCCTTCTTCACTTGCAATAGCAAGGCTAAACTTTGAGGGGCAAAATGGTAATTTCACCCCCGACGTCCGGAACGCCATTTTTCTTATTCCAATATTCTTCGATAAGGTGACAACCAATCCAAACATGATATTGGAATTTTTGATTCTCCATTTTTAATTTTCAAGACTCGTTTCTGATCGTTTTCTCTATCAGACATGTTCCAGTCTATCCCGAACCGATGGACGGCTTTTGTAGACTTTAAGCGTATCAACCCTGTGATTCATATCATATTTAGGGCTCGTCAATTCGTAGCGACTTTGGTTGTCATGTAATTGTGAGGGTCTATCACTAGTTCCTATGGTTTCGATCGTTACTGTCCGATTTAAGAAAATTGTGCAAATTATACGTTGGTTAAGCGACATCACCCGCGCTCCAATTGTATAACACTAGCAAGGCATTCCTTAATCGTTCTTGGATCGACCTTTTATGGTTCTAAATGTCCCCTCAACAATCCTTATGGTCAAAGCACCATTTCCTATTCGAGTTCCCTAGGTCCACGTGCCTAGTCTCGCGTTAGCCTTTCCCGTTTGGTCAGTCTACTCAAATTGATCAGATTCGAACGAGATATGACTGAAACACATCACTAGATATGCTTCTCATTAATGAGTCTGAAAACGACTAGGAAATCAAAATGTCACATCTCCCATCACTTCCACCTTTCAAACCTGCCTCATTCTCTTGCCCACATTTAGAACGCATCAGGCTCGATCCGCGTAAATGCATCAGACTGTCATTGACAACCCGCGTAAACACCTCAGGTTTCAATGATGCTCCAGGCCAATGTCGACACGTCACATCTCCATCCCGCGTTTCAACGTATCAGGACCATGGCCATCTCAACCCCGCGTCACATACGCATTAGGGGGCCACACAACTCCAATCTCGCGCCTCAGCGCCTCAGGGTAACCATCACACCACCCCGCGTCTCATACACATCAGGTTCTTGCCTCGTCTCCGTCATGCCACAATCACAAATCATGCACACAAAGCCAAGTGCAACTCATGCATATACAGTGCATCTATGGCATGCAAGACGATTCAATCAACATGCAAACAAGCTAGCCAATTCAAAGCACGAATATTAGCATACATGCAATCTTCTATACCGTCCTAAGACGCACAAGGAGCAATCACATAACCCTTCAAGAATTACCCAAAAATTTACTCGACTCGCCCAATCGAGTCCAATCTTCCTATCTAAGGTTTATGGTTCCCTTACCTTAAGCTTGATGCCATAAAAATCCTCTCCTCAAGCCCTCAACAATTCGGTCTCAATGGTCCAAGAATAAACCCACCGCGCAACCTATGAAAATCCAACCAATCGTCAATTTCTCTTGTCCAATTCACCCATCCATGAACCACCAACCTTAACAACACAATCCTCAACACCCTAGCATGTCTCATCGATGAATTTGAGACTCAAAACCAACAACGAACAGCCTCCATAGAATCGATTTGCACAGAACCGAATCGGGCTATGTTCGGTTCTATGTAAACCGAGCATATCCAGCCCTTAACCTACTCCAAATCCACCATTTATTCACTAACCTACTTGCTAACATGTATATCTAAGGGTCTAAGAGGCTCACTGAAGATTTGAGGCCGAGTCGTCTCCAAAAACCCTTTGGAAGTCTCCGGTTTCCTCAAGTCCTTAAATTGGCAATTTCTATCCATCAAATACAAGATCCATTTGGGGTCAAAAATTCATCAAATTGACCTCAACTTTTTACCACAGATCACTCTACAACTTTTTACCACAGATCCTAAGAGGTCAGAAACACTACCTACCTTAGATTACGGCGATTTCCGTCGGCTTCCGGGAGAATGGCTGGCCGGAGCTCTTCGGTGGATCAATCGACGAGCTTCTACTTCGACGACGTTGGCAAGAGGCTGAGCTAGGAGGGGATGCTCGGCTCACCGGTTGAAGGTCACTGGAAGTGATCATCGATGGAAGCAAACGGAGAGGGCAGGAGCGGTCAGGCGAGCGGCAGAAGGAAGAGGAAGAAGAAAGGGAGCTATCGGTGCTTTGGAGGAAGAATGGCCGGCCAAGAGAGAGAGGGGGGAGCTATATTCAATCCCAAGAGTCAAAGGGTTGAATGGTAGTTGTGTGTAAAGGTGGACATGACCACTCTTTAGCTAATCTAGTGACACTTGTTCTAAGTGTCAATCAAGGTGATCCAAAGGCCATAATCTCTTCAAATTTTCGGTGGCTCTTGGGGGTGTATAGAAGACCAAAATGCCATTCTTCAATTGCATAAGTAAGGCTAAAGCTTTGAGGGACAAAATGGTAATTTTACCCCTGACGTTCGGAACGCTGTTTTTCTCAATCCAATAATCTTCGACATGGCGACGGCCAATCCAAACATGACGTTGGAATTATTGATTCTCCATTTTCAATTTTCGAGACTCGTTTCTAATTGTTCTCTCTATCAGACGTGGTTCCAGCCTATCTCGAACTGACGGGCGGCTTTTGTAGATGTTACACGTATCGACCCTATGACTCACATCACATTTAGGGCTCGTCAATCATGGCAACTTTGGTTGTCATGTAATTGTGAGGGTCTATCACTAGTTCCGATGGTCTTGATTGTCATTGTCCGATTTAGAAAAATTTTACAAATTATACATTGGCTAAGCGGCATCACCCACGCTCCAATCGTATAACGCTAGCAATGCATTCCTTAATCATCCTTAGATCAGCCTTTCATGGTTCTAAATGTACCCTTGACAATCCTTATGATTAAAGTGTCATTTCCTATTCGAATTTCCTAGGTCCACGTACCTTGTCTCGCGTTAGCCTTTTCCTTTTGGTCAGCCTACTCAAATTGATCAGATTCGAGCAAAATATGACTGAAACGCATCGCTAGATATACTTTTCATTAATGAGTTCTAAAAATGACTGGAAAATCAGAATGTCACAGATGGATTCACGAGGCCCACAAGTACTTTTTGGAAAGCTCATTTCGAGCCGGCCGCTATGGGCCCGATTTTGCTTTGCCAATTCATTTCTTGAACGCAAAAAAAAATTAAAAAAATAAATAACGAAAATGAGGGGTGCAACACGAGGACTTCCTAGAAGGTCAGCCATCCTAGTACTATTGTTGCCCAAGCACGCTTAACTTCGAAGTTCTGATGGGATCCGGTGCATTAGTGCTGGTATAATCACTCCTGTTATGATATGCATCATACATATATTTGTATTCAAAACCCTTCATCTTCTTGAGAATTTTTCAAAGCTTTTTTTCCCGAGTTTTTCGTCCCGTTGCACAATTAGTTTACGGGAAACGACAAACTAAGGAAAAAAATTCCTCATAAATCGACATTCGCCGGTAACTTTTGATCCGGATTGATTCATGTGGCCCACAAGTGCTTTTCGGAAAGCTCGTTCCGAGCCGGCCGCCTTGAACGCAAAAAAAAAATAAATAACTAACGAAAATGAGGAGTGCAACACAAGGACCTCGTAGGAGGTCACCCATCCTAGTATTACTCATGCCCAAGCACGCTTAATTTCGAAATTTTGATGGGATCTGGTGCATTATTGCTGTATGATTGCACCCATTATGTTATGCAGCGCAAATATATTTGTATTCAAAACCCTTCCTCTTCTTTAGAATTTTTCAAACCTTTTTTTTTCGAGTTTTTTCGCCTCGTTGCACGATTAGTTCATGGGAAACGACAAACTAAGAAAAAAATTCCTCGTAAATCGACATTCGTACGTAACTTTTGATCCGGATGGATTCACGTGGCCCATAAGTACTTTTTGGAGCTCGTTTTGAGCCGGCTGCCGTGGGCCCAGTTTTGCTTTGCCAATTCATTTCTTGAGACGCAAAAAAAATTTAAAAAATAAAAAAATGAAAATGATGGGTGCAACACGAGGACTACCTAGAAGGCCAGCCATCCTAGTACTACTCTCGCCCAAGCACGTTTAACTTTGGAGTTCTGATGGGATCCGGTGCATTAGTGCTAGTATAATCGCACCCGCTATGATATGCATCGTAAATACATATGTATTCAAAACCCTTCATCTTCTTGAGAATTTTTCTAACCTCTTTTTTTTTGAGTTTTTTCGCTCCGTTGCACGATTAGTTCATGGGAAACGAAAAACTAAGGAAAAAAATTTCTCGTAAATCGACATTCGCCCGTAACTTTTGATCCGGATTGATTCACGTGGCCCATAAGTACTTTTCGGAAAGCTCGTTACGAGCCGACCGCCTTGGACCCAGTTTTGCTTTGCCAATTCATTTCTTGAACGCAACAAAATAAAAATAAATAAATAACGAAAATGAGGGGTGCAACACGAGGACTTTCCAGGAGGTCACCCATCCTAGTACTACTCTCGCCCAAGCACGCTTAATTTCGAAGTTTTGATGGGATCCGATGCATTACTGCTGGTATGATCGCACCCATTATGTTATGCAAAGTAAATATATTTATATTCAAAACCCTTCATCTTCTTGAGAATTTTTCAAATCTTTTTTTTTTCGAGTTTTTTCGCTCCGTTGCACGATTAGTTCACGGGAAACGACAAACTAAGGAAAAAATTCCTCGCAAATCGACATTTGCCCGTAACTTTTGATCCGGATGGATTCACGAGAGCCACAAGTACTTTTCAAAAAGCTCGTTCCGAGCCTGTCGCCGTGGGCCCAGTTTTCTTTACCAATTCATTTCTTGAGTGGCAAAAAAAATTTAAAAAATTGAAAATGTATCATTTTGATTTTTTCTGTCATTTCAAGACTCATTAATGAGAAAGTATCTAGCGATGTATTTCAGTTGTATCTCGCTCGGATCTGATCAATCTCGAGTAAACTGACTAAAAGGGAAAGAATAACGCGTGACAAGGTACGTGGATCTAAGGAACTCAAATAGAAAATGGCGCTTTGACCATAAGGATTGTCGAGGGGACATTTAGAGCCCTAAAAGGCCAATCTAAGAACGATTAAGGAATGTATTGTTAGCATTATACAATTGGAGCGCGGGCGATGCCTCTTAACCAATGTATAATTTGTAAAAAAAAATTAAATCGAACGGTGACTATCGAGACCGTCGGAACTAGTGATAGACTCTCACAATTACATGACAACCAAAGTCGCCATGATTTGACGAGCCCTAATTGTGATGTGAATCACAGGGTCGATACGCGTAACGTCTGCAAAAGCTGTCCGTCAGTTCGAGATAGGTTGAAACCACATTTGATAGAGAAATGATTCTGAAACGAGTCTCGAAATTTGAAAATGGCGAATCAAGAATTTCAACATTTCAATTGGATTGGCCATCGCCTTATTGAATAAATTTGGAATCAGAAAAATGACGTTCCGGACATCAGGGTAAAATTACCATTTTGCCCCTCAAGCCTTGGCCTTGAATTTATAATCGAACAATGGCATTTTAGTCATTGAACCCTCATTATAGCTGCCGAAAATCAAAGGGAATGAGAGCCATTGGATGAAATAATGATTGATACATGGACAAGTGTCAAAGAATTAAGCCTTGATGTAGATGGGGACAATTTTAACCTACCATTCAACTAAGTTGACTCTTGAAAATGTGCATATACCACTCAATCTCTCTCCCCTCAGCCAAAACCCTCATTTTCCTTTGCCATTTTCTTCTTCTTCCTTGCTGCCGAGAGCTGCACGGTCGATCAGATTCTGTCGCCGCCATCACCACTTCCGACCGCCACCTCCGGCCACCTCTTGGACTCGAACCGACCACCAACACCTGTCCCGTCCTCTTGCCGACAACCTCCAAGTGGAATCACGGCATTTGACCAACTAAGGACCTCCGGCCAGCCATTCTTTCGAAAGTCGATGAAAACTGTCACAGCTGGAGGTAAGCCATAGTTTAGACTCCGTAGGACCCCGAATCATTTGAATTTTTCGATCAAATTTTGTGGACATCTAGAGGACACATAGACTGAGCTGTGGTAAAAATTTTAGAGGAATTTAATGGAGTTTTGACCTCAAATGGGTCTTGTGTTTGAAGGGAAAAAACTGACAGTTGGAGGACCCGAAGGAAACGGCGTCGTTTAAGGACTTTCCGGCGTCGTTTAAGGACTTTCCGGCGTCGCCTTGGCTTCAAATTTTCGATGAAGCTCCCCAAACCCTAGAACTACATATTAGCAAGTATATTAGTAGATAAATTGAGGATTAAGATTAGTTTAAGGGCTGAATGGTTGAGATATGCACAAAATCGAAAATGCCCTATTCGGTTCTGTGCATACCGATTCTGTGGGAGGCTGTTAGTGTTGGAATTGAGTCTCAAATTTATCATTGAGATGTGCTAGAATGTCAACGAACATGTCAATGAGGTTTATGTTTCATGGATTGGCGAATTGAGCAAGAAAAACTGACGATTGGATGAATTTCTTTAGGTTGCGCGATTGACTCGTTCTTAGGCTAATTGGACCGAACCATTGAAGTGCTTGGAAGGAGAATTTTATTGATTTAAGCTTGAGGTAAGGGGTTTCTAAACCTTGGATAGAAGGATTGGACTCGATTGGGTGAATTGAGTGCAAGTTTGATTTATTCTTGGAAGATTATAACGTGCTTGTCTAATGTACGTCCCAGAAAAATATAGATGACTTGAATGCTTGACAATGCTTGTGCCATGAATTGATTGTCACATTTGAATGTCGAAATTAATTGTCTCGCATGCCATAGGTGTGTTGTTCGTGTATGAGTTTGCACTTGAGCATGTGTTATGAATTAAAACGAATGTATGGCATGTTTGAGAAATGTGTGATACCCTGAGACGCGGAGTTGTGTGGATGGATGCCCTGAGGCGTACGAGACGTGGAGTTGAAATGGTCAATATCCTGATGCGTTGAAATGCAGGACAGAGTTTGAGATGTGTCAACACAGGCTTGGAGTGAAATTGAAAACCTAATCCGTTTACACGAGTTTGTCAATGTGATGGTCTGAGGCGTATTTACGCGGACTGAGCCTGAGGTGTTCTAAACGTGAGCGTGAAAATAGGGAGGACTGGAACGGTGGAAAGTGTGATTTGGCATGTCAATGTATGTTTGATTCTTGTGATGTGATATGGTACCATGACTACATGCCTGACACTCGTTTCATCCGCATGTTGTCTAATGACCGTTGAATATCTCATGTCGTTGCATGTGCGCTTGTCTTGATTGCATTTGCCTAAGTGTATGGTCAGCCTTACTTAAGGTTAGGACTTGCCTTATTGAGATGTAAATCTCACCCCGTTGTGGACCCCATTTTTCAGATCCTAGACCTTGAGAATGTGGCCAATCAGATTTGGTGACCCGAAAGAGATGTCGGTATAGTTTGATGAGTTCTTGGACTGAAAGAGAACTGTGTACATTAGGAAATGCACTGTAGTTTGGGTTGAGGAGGGTGTCAGCAGTTGGAAGCCTCACAGATACGAAGCCTGATTTAGAAAGGTAGGCGAGGCCTCCACGGGACTATTGAAGCCCACTGAGGTACCCCATGGGGTAATCCCTAACTGGTGTCATCCCGCTCGAGATTCGGTGGAGGCCGAGGGGTCAGTAGCTGGCTCGAGGAATGTTCCTGAGAGGACCCCGATCTTGGAGAACACTGACGAGGTCATCGAGATCGAGGCTACCGAGGACGACCAGGTGGAGTCGTCAGCTGACGAGACACTAGAGGACACCGTGAAGGTTTGCTCTGAGACTCTCTCGGAGTATGAGCCATCTGAGGATGCTGAGGAGACTGACGATTCCAGTAGCTCGACTTAGGAGTCTCTGTCCTTCTAGTATGATATTTTGATGGTGACCCCAATACCTGTTTCTTTTGAGAGATGTGATGTTCCTCTTTTATATTGACCCTGTCACCCCTGTTAACCAGCATGTTTAGCTTGCCCGTGCTCTTGTATGAATATGGATGAAGTTTATGTATCTATTGGTATTCTCATTACTATGGTCCCCTTTATTATTGTACAGAGGAGTTTGTAGATTGTCGCTTTCGCATGCTAATGATCTTACGCATCTCTCAACCTATGTAAATCCTAGGACCTCGAGAGAGTTTACGCTTACAAGGAGTCGCGTGCTCTTGTCCGGATCGCGGGGCGTGATAATATTTGTATTCAAAACCCTTCATCTTCTTGAGAATTTTTTAAACCTCTTTTTTTTCGAGTTTTTTCGCCCCGTTGCAAGATTAGTTCATGGGAAACGAAAAACTACGGAAAAAAACTCCTCCTAAATCGACATTCGCCCGTAACTTTTGATCCGGATGGATTCACGTGGCTCATAAGTATTTTTTGGAAAGCTTGTTACGAGCCGGCCGCCGTTGGCCCAGTTTTGCTTTGCTAATTCATTTCTTGAGTCACAAAAAAAAATTAAAAATAAATAACGAAAATAAAGGGAGCAACACGAGAACTTCCCAGGAGGTCACCCATCCTAGTACTATTCTCGCCCAAGCACGTTTAACTTTGGAGTTCTAATGGGATCCGGTGCATTTGTGCTAGTATGATCGCACCTGTTATGTTGTCAATTGCAAATATATTTATATTCAAAACCCTTCATCTTCTTCATAATTTTTCAAACCTTTTTTTTCCCGAGTTTTTTCGCCCCGTTGCACGATTAGTTCACGGGAAATGACAAACTAAGGAAAATATTCTTCGTAAATCGACATTCGCTTGTAACTTTTGATCTGGATGGATTCACGTGGCCCATAAGTACTTTTCGAAAAGCTCGTTCCGAGTCGGCCGCCTTGGGCCTAGTTTTGATTTGCTAGTTCATTTCTTGAACACAAAAAAAAATTAAAAAAATAAATAACGAAAATGAGGGGTGCAACACGAGGACTTCCTAGGAGGTCAGCCATCCTAGTACTACTTTCGCCCAAGCACGCTTAACTTCGGAGTTCTGATGGGATCCGGTGTGTCACCCCTCGAATCTATCGGGCACGCAAAATCCCTCCAAGGCTGCCTTATCTCGGTGGTACTCAAGATCCGTCGGCCAACAATTTATAACTTTTAAATGATACAAACATACGGAAGCGATGAAACTTCTCTATACAATTCAGACTTAAGATGACTAAAGACATAGGGTATGCCTTCTTATAAACACCGACTACAGGTTCCGAGGATACAACTCTAACTTCAAGATGACATGAAATCCCTAAAGTCACAAAAGTGTAAATCTATTTCCTATAATTACTTTTTCAAATATCAATCATTGGTAAGCTCAGATTTCCATCGCCTAAGACCTGAAAAAGTTAATCCCACCACGGTGTGAGATATAAATCTCAGCAAGTTCACCCTAAACCTAGACCAGGCAATTAGTCCTCCCAGATTATGCAATAAAACAATAGACAAGGATTCATAGATAAAACAACACATGATGATAAAACATCATGGCACCTTGATACGTCGGGCACAACACAAACACGATTCGAGGATAATCATATCATCACAACCAAGCTTCATACTAGCACAACATTAAATTCATAAGCAAAGGTGTGTCCTCAATTTCATCACAACTTTCAATTCTTATGGCCAAGCCCACGTCAATACGCATCAGGCTAATCACAAATTTAATCTCAATGGCCAAGCCTGCGTAAATACGCATCAGGCTAATCACAACTTTAATCTCAATGGCCAAGCCCGCGTCAATACGCGTCAGGCTAATCACAAATTTAATCTCAAAGGCCAAGCTCGCATCAATATACATCAGGCAAATCACAAATTTAATCTCAATGGCCAAGCCCGCGTCAATATGCATCAGGCTAATCACGATCTCGATTGGCAACCCACGTTCTGACGCATCAAGTTCCAAAGGCCATTTCGATACCTGTGTCGACACATATCAAGACTATCCCGCGTTCTGACGCATCAGGATATCAATTCTATTTTCAATAGCTATGTCCGCGTCAATACGCCTAAGGCTCGGTCCGCGTCAATACGCCTCAGACCATCAAATTGACAAACTCGTGTTAAACGCATCAGGTTTTCAATGCCATTCCCGACCTGTGTCGATACATAATCAATCTTGTTATGTGTCTCAACGCATCAGGACATTAGTCACCACAACCCTGTGTCTCAACGCATCAGGGTACCAGCCATCACAACCCCGTGTCTCAACGCATTAGGGTGCCACAAGCTTTTAGGCTCACAAATCAAACTCACCTCTTAAGGAACTTCATAATCGAGTACAATTTTTATTAGCCAAGTAATGAATTATTATCAAGCGAGATGTCAAGGCCATATGTCACAAAGCCATACCAGCATCCATGTCAATCGAATGCACACAACAACAATTTAGCCATGAGAGTTATAATTTCTCATCATCAGGAGTACACACGACTCACGCCTCCATTATCTCTGTCGATCATGAACAATCAATGCAATAGACTCCTAAATTCATCAATATATCATCCAAATGCATCCAGTAGTGTCCTAACTTCTAGCAAAGGTTTAGGAGTCACTTACCTTTCAATTTAATTCATAAAATTCCATCCAAGAGTCCTCCAAAGATTCGGTTCCCTTGATCCCAAAACAGGGCAGCCGTGCGACGTAGCCCAAAGTTCGTCAAACAATCAATTTTTCTAGTCCAATCACCAATTCACGGAGCATACACCTTATTAACGTCTCAATTAACATTTGAATATGTCTTAAGGACGAATTTAAAGCATGGTAACACCTCTCACAGCCCTCAAAGGGCACGGTTCATCAGAACCGAAACAAGGCAGAATTCGGTTCTGCCCTCTACCTCCTTAATCAGTCCATAATTCAACTCCAAACCTTGATTTACCACAGAACCAACTTGCTAACATGTCCTATTACACCTATATGAGTCTTACCAAAAGTTTTGGAGCAAGTCGAAGCCTCGAAGTGCCGCAAACGGCCTTGGTTCTACTCGGTCCATCGGCTGCAGATTTTGCTTCATAGAAACCCTCAAAAATAAACCATGGAAACCCATCTAAACCCAATCAAACTCACAATTTCAGCTCAGCCAACACAAGTACCATGAGTTAAGAAGTCCTCATAAAAAATTTGAAGCAATTTGAAGTCTTGAAGTGACCAAACGAAGACATTCCCCCAACTCGGTCAAAATCTTCCTCGTCTAGACCTTTGTCCACTCAAATCGAGCTACGGGAAGATCTACAGAATCAAATTGAGCTTATAATATGTCTATAGAAAGATAAGACAATAAGCTTTCATTTAGCAGTAATTTTACCTCGATCCGGTATCAAACGAAGATGATATGGCCAGAATAGTGGGACGGTCGGGATTGGTCAGCTGGGAGCTCTCGGATTCAAAACTGACCAGCCTGACCTTTTCTCCTTCAAATGGCTCTACGGGACAAACGGCTGGGTGGATTTGGACTCATAGTACCTTGTTGGAACAGCAAGACGATAAGCTTTCTAATGGTAGGTGGCACGCCTTAATCCGATGAAGGACGAAGAAGTTATGGCCAAAAAAGTGGATATGGTCTAAACTGAGCGGGTAAGCCGAGCGAACGAGCGAGAAAGAGAGTTTTGAGAGAAAATGGCAAGAGAGAAAGAGATGGCCGGCCAAAAATGAGAGAGGAGAGAGAGAAAGTAATCTTCTTCTACATTCCAAATGATCAACATGAAGAATGATATGTTAAAAGTTGTTTAATAAATTCCCATCCACCATCAATTGACACTTGTCCATATTTCAATCAAGTCTTCATCCAAGGGCTGTTATTTTTCTTAATTTTCGGCAGCCATGTGTTATTGCAATTGACCAAAATGCCCTCATTCCATTTATTAAGGCAAGGCTAAGGCTTGAGGGGCAAAATGATAATTTTACCATCGACGTCCGAAACGTCGTTTTTATGATTCCAATCTTTTTCGATGAGGCGACATCCAATCCAATTATAACGTTGGAATCTTTATTTTCCATTTCTCAATTTTTGAGATTTCATTTCATATCTCAAGCTTCGAGGGGTCGGAAATTCGGAATGTCACAAATCTTCCCCCTTAAGGAAATTTCATCCTCGAAATTTGCAACCTTCTAACCATCTAGTTCTTTGGTGTATTGGCGTCTCATCGCATGCTCATTCTTCCAAATAATTCCTTTCATGACTTGACGATCTTACTCGTCCTTTCCGACCAAAGCCATCTTTCCCTAGAACTTGTCTCCTTTAGTCCTCAATCTGATTTGCTTCTTTCCATTCTCTTTCGATATTTCATAATATCTGTCAGTAGTTCATCCTTGGGCGTTCACCTCATCTCTTTCATTTGTCCATCATCATTATTACCAAACCCTCGCCAGCATGCGCTCTTTATGTCCATATCATTCGGTATATCAGTTCTTTCAAGGGCATGCCTTTTTCTTGTTGGCACATTTAATACTTTACCTCATGTTCGACTAACACAATTTTCAGTCCATTCCATCGATAATATCGATGCAAGTTTGGCACACCTTTGTGCCATCCCAAAGGACACCATAATTCTTTCTTTGAATTTCTGATGATGTAATTTCTTTGAGTTTCTCTTCAATATTGGACTCATTCTCTCGTCTATGAGACTTTAAGGTTTCTACCCTCAACTTTGAGTTTTTTTTTCCCAGGCATTTGAAAATCTGGATTTCCTCTCTGTTCTATCCATTTCCATAACCCCCTTAAATGTCAGGATCTGTTCATTGCAGCATCTCAATTCCTTTCTAACTTCAAGCTTGATGCTTCAGGTAGTTATCAAACTAGTCAATTGGCAACCTTTCAATTTAGGAGTTGAATCTTTTATTTCCTTGGGCAAAGCCTATCCTTTATCTGCAAAATGCATGATGCTCAATTTTCACTTATATGCATCCGCTACTTAAATCACCCTTTTTTAGGCGATATAGGATATTTCATCTTTAGTCCTTAAGCAATCTCCTTTACACACGTTGTTCCTCATTCAATTTTTCTGGGCAAGCACATACCTCAAAATTCTTATGGTTTGTGTAAACTTGAAACCTCTCCATGTGAGTCGTGTTTTCCAACTTCGTCGCAAGAACATTTGCAAGCCAACTCCAACCTTGCATTAGACGTTTCAACTCATATAGCTTTACTATCACGATGTATTCGCATAGCTCACTTCAGTTTGTCTTGCTACATCCCAAATTTCCTTTCTGCGTCACGTCATTATGATTCACTCGACCCCTTTTTAATTCCAAACAGGAACACTATTGTCGGCGTAGTCATCAACTTGACTTAAGTCCTCGAAAACTTTTTTTTTTCGTATTCATTCATCCATAGAATTGCTTTTGTGGAAAATCTTCCCCCGATCCATCCATAACAGTTCACCAATTCCAAGAACTTCCAATTTCCGCAACTCACATCAATCTTAGTCAATTCATCACTTATTCCATTTCTTAAGGGCTCCATAGGAATTTCATTTCTCAGAAATTTCACTATTGAGAAATCTTACATCATCAGACCCGCAACTCGTGCTCTTCACAATTAGCAGCACACAACAAGCATCTCCTTAGAGTCCGTAGGATACTCTTGAAAGTTATTCATGTTTCTCATGGCTCCTTAAATGAGAATATTCATCGTCTCTAAAGACGGTAATAATCAATTCAATTATTCCTTGGATACTCAATTTGACTTTTATCCTTTTCTTTCTACCAAGTGTCGAATCTTCAAACTGTTATTCATACTTTTCACTTGAGAGCTCACATCTTGGCCCTCTACTCTCATGAGTCCCCACTTGAACTACACAACATTCTGTTCATTTTAATCACTCTTTTCTCAGGAAACATTAATGCCTTGACCTCTTGGTTTCACAACCAACTAATGCAACCTTATCTCAATTCTGTTCGTCCCACTGAACTTCGATATTATCTTGGAATTCAACATTATCTACAAGACTGTCTCTTGAACTTAACTTCCCTTACAGCAATCATTTAAGTTCTGCCTCATCTTTCTTAGTCTAAACGCTCCATCTTAATATTAAGATAGTTATGATTTTCTCTTTCTTCCACGCTAGGGTCTCTTACCATGTGAAGGAAACTATACACTTCAATGGTATTCCCTTATTTCAAATCCACCATGTCCTTCCTATTCCATAGATGTCCATCTTGGAGTCTGCGCCAACGGCGGTGTTTTACTCCAAAACGTAGATGCCACCACACTCGGCGTTCTTCTTCCCATAATTCAGTCACCTCAAGTGACAATATCTGTTCGTCCTTGATTTCCACCAATTCATGTATCGAATACTCGATTAGATTACCTCAATTTACTCTGCAATTACTCTCTAAGCCCTCTTTTCGCTTCCTCAGTCATTCACTAGAATTACGAATAGTCAGGGCTACCCAGTCCATTGACTTTTCTTTTCATCGATGATCATCTCATGGTCCAATCGTCCTTTAAGAGTGACGCCCTACCCTTTAGGGGCGATAACACACAATACCACTTCTAGTGGTCTAGATTTATGCTCAATCAATCTCATAAAATCATCAATGTCAAACAACTGACAAATCTCTTTCCTCAACTTTTCCAACGACGGAAGGAACGACTTGTCAGTTTCTCATTACGAGACTAGCAACAAGGTAGCAACCATCTCTCACAAGTACGTTTCAGGTTCCAAAATGAACATCTCTTTGTTCATAATCCATGAGTAGGAGTTCTCTTCTTTTACTGAGTCCTATTACCATTCCTCAAAATCAGGAAGAACAAATAGCCATAAGGCTTTCAAACTCCAATCCACTCAGAGATTTACTTATCTTATTCAAGGGTCCTTGACCACATTTACTATATACTTAAACGACCTTGAGAACTCTGTCTCACACTGGTCGATCGTCCTCTGATCTTTCCAAAAGTATCAGGATCGAAACAACCTTCGTTCTCAAGCAATCTAGGGAAAGCACTTCCATTAAACAATTCAATAAAGGCAGTCCAGGCAAATATCATGCCTTCAAGGAAACCTTCCTCTGGTGACCTTTCACCAATTATCAACAGCCTCTTAAGGCTACAATCTGCCAAGGTTACTTTCTTTCCTTAGTGTACCCAAAACCTCTAAGGTTTCCTTACTAAGATCCTCAATCTAGAGGGAGACAACTTCAAATCTCATCCCTCCTTCAAACTTGGTCAATCTCAACCTTATACATGGCTTTAAAAGCTTTTCAAAACTCTCGTGATTCTTCGCACGCATTTAATTTAGAAAGGATTAACTTAGAGTCACCTCTCTCGTGACTTCTATCATTTAACTCATCAGCACTAGCTTCAATTATCTCAGCGACTTGGGTATAATGACAGCTCCTTCTCGGGTCTGTCTACCCACCCACTTTCTCATTTCCATTCAAAATTCTCATGACCCTTTCAACTCTTAGGTCTTGTACAGTCTACAAGCTCGAGCCAAACGCTTTTCTAGCACTCATATTCTGGTTACTCATCTTTACTCAATTCTCACAACTCCCTTCAGTTCTAGAGTCATCTCATATCTTGCATACTCGAGCCAATGCTCCTCTAGTGACCATTCTCTTATCGTTCAACCTCATTAGGTTCTTATGGCACTCGAACCACTACATTTCTCTCTAGAAATCAAATACTTAAGTCATCTACTCAAGTCCGACAGTCTCAGAATGCTCATCTCATTATCTTTCACCATCAACCATTAGTGGTTTTCAACAATTCTCAACTAGTTGCTCTTTATACAATGATTCCAAATCATCCTTAAGTAGCAAGCATTCATCAAGCCAGTCTCAACTAAGCTAAAACTCAATTAGGTCAACACCTAGCAAATACTCAAGCCATCACTTCTACAAGTCAATTGCTCATACCATAAGCATAAGGCATTTGCCACTCTGTCATATATGTGATAGGCTATCTCATTCTCAACAGACATCAGTTCAATGGGTATAAACCCCACAGGTCGTCTCACCTCTCAATTATACCTTGGTCAAGCCAATCACATGATGCCAATCAGAAAACATACTTAACAGGCCCATCACAAACATCACTTTTCTTTTTCAAAGGGCCTCCACTGCCAAGCACGAAGCTTTTAACCATGCCACTCATAGGCGCCATTACACATGTCATGCCACTTTCAATTATTATTTTCGAGAATCAATCTCGTGCCGTATATCTCTTAACCACAATTGGACTCAACTTGATACCTAGACTTCCCCTTTCAAGTTATGACTTGGGTCATTCCTGCCTCTTGCCATCTTAGAAGCCTGCCAGGAGCTGCTCTTTGTCCGAACCTCTCTGTCTCGTCGATCACTCCCCACCTTCATTAGACTTGGCCGTTATAGGTTGTCCCAAGTCATACATCTACGGAGAAAGCCCCGTTCCACATGTCCCATACCATATTTCATTACAGTTCGTAGGTATCCCATCAACTTGTCCTATATCAAGCGATAATTTATTAAGTCCAATAATTATAAGCTCATGCACAAACCTTCCTCGACTTTCATTTTAATGCCACGAACACATGTGCGTCCTGATTGTCCTCGCCATTCATCATACCATAATCATCTCTAGGTCCATTCTTATCCATCGAAGATTTCTAATTCCATCAATGACTATCACATCTCATAGATTAATTGCCTATGTTCAACCATATATCCCAAGTTTAGTCGTTATTCAAGCCAAATCCACATGCATTCGATCACAACTGATTTTTAATCTAAATATTCCTTATCTGCCCTATCACGTCCCAAACCCGGCGAACACGCGAACATCCCTCGAAGGCCGTTCAAGTTTTGATGATACCGAGGATCCGTCGGCCAACCATTTTAAAACTTCTAAATGATACAAACATACGGAAGTGATAAAAGTTCTCCATTCAGTTCAATCTTAAGATGACTTAGGACATAGGGAATGTCTTCTTATAAACGCTGACTACAGGTTCAAAGGATATAACTCTAACTTCAAGGTAACATGAAATCCTTAAAGTCACAAAAGTGTGAATCCATTTTCTATAATTACTTCTTTAAATACTGATTATTGGCAAGCTCGGATTTTCATCGCTTGAGACCTGAAAAAGTTAATCCCACGACGGGGTGAGATATAAATCTCAGTAAGGTAGGTCCTAACCCTAGGTTAGGCTGACTGTCCACTCAGGCAAATGCAATTACAAACAATTTGTATAAGTAATCACATGAGGCATTCAACTGTCAATAAACAACATACGGATGTCAAGCATGCAGTCATGGTATCATTTCATATCATTAGGATCAAACACAGGTTGCCATGTCAAATCACAACTTCCACCACCCTTCCAGTCTGCCTCACTTTCATGCCCGCGTTTAGAACGCCTCAGGCTCGGTCTGCGTAAATGCATTAGACCGTCTCATTGACAAACCTGCGTAAACTCATCAGGTTTTTAATGTCACTCCAAGCCTGTGTCGACACACCTCAACTCCGTCCTGCGTTTCAACGCATCAGGACATTGGCCATTTCAACCCCGCGTCTCATACGCCTCAGGGTGCCATTCAATTCAAACCCCGCACCTCAGCACCTTAGGGCATTCATCCATACAATCTCGTGTCTCACACGCCTTAGGGTGCCATTCAATTTAAACCCCACGCCTCAGCGCCTCAAGGTATCCAGTCACATAACCCCGCGTCTCAACACATCAGGGTATCACAACTTCTCAGACATGCCAAATGCTCATTTCAATTTATAGCACACAATCAATTGCAAACTCAAGCAACGAGCAACACATTAATGGCATGCGAGACAATTAAATTCGGCATTCAAATGTGACAATCAACCAAGGCACGAGCATTATCATACATTCAAGTCATCTATGTCTTTCTAGGACATATATTGGACAATCACGGTATAATCTCCCAAGAACCGATCAAATTCATACTCATACCACCCAATCGAGTCTAATCCCCCTATCAAAGGTTTAGAATCCTCTTACCTTGTGCTATAGCCAACAAAATTTCCTTCCCAAGCACTCCAATGGTTTGGCCCTAAGGGTCCAAGGATGATTCAACCGCGTAACCTAAGGAAATTTCATCCAATCGTTAATTTCCTTGCTTAAATCATCACCCCATTAAACATACACCTCATGGACCTATCAATTAACATCCTCACACTTCTCAATGATGAATTTGGAACTCAACTTCAACACCAACAGCCACCCACAGAACCGGTTTGCTCAGAACCGAAACAGGGCATACCCGGTTCTGTGCATACCCCAACTTAACAGCCCTTAAACTAGCTTAAATCCTTAATTTATCCACTAATCTACTTGCTAAAATGTAGTTCTAAGGGTTGGGGAGCCTCATTGAAAATTTAGAGCCAAGGCAATACCGAAAAGTCCTTGAATGGCGCCAGTTTCTTCGGGTCCTCCAACAGTCAGTTTTTGCCCTTCAAACACAAGACTCATTTAGAGTCAAAACTCTATCAAATTCCTCCAAACTTTTTACCACAGCTCATCCAACTTTAATACTATAATTATAGAAGACCTCACCAAAAATTTGAAGCAATTTGAAGTCTTGAAGTAGCCAAATGAAGACTTTCCCCCAACTCGGTCAGAATTTGCCTCGTCTGGACCTTTGTCCACTCAAATCGAGCTTTGGGAAGATCTACCTGGTCAAATTAAGCTTATAATATGTCTATGGAAAGATAAGACAATAAGCTTTCATTTGGCGATGGTTTTACCTCGATCCGATATCGGGCGAAGAAAATATGGGCGGAATAGTGGGACGGTCGGGACTGGTCGGCTAGGTGCTCTCAGATTCAAAACTAACCAGTCTGACCTTTGCTCCTTCAAACGGCTCTACGGCACAAACGGCTGGGTGGATTTAGACCCATAATTTCTTGTTGGAATGGAAAGACGATAAGCTTTCCAATGGTAGGTGGTACGCCTTAATCCGATGACGGACGAAGAAGTTATGGTCGGAACAGTGAAGTAGTCGGGATAGAGTGACGGGCTGGTCGGCAAGAGAGAGAAGAGAAAGAAGAAGAAAACCGGCAATGGAGGGGTGTTCAGCCAAGAGGAGAGAGAGAGAGGTTTATATTTCAATGGGCTTGGTCAACTTGAGTGGAATGGTAGGTTAAAAGTGGTTCTATCAACTCAAGGCTTAATCCATTGACACTTGTCCCTTGTGTCAATCAATGCTCATCCAATGGCTCTCATTTCTTCCAATTTTCGGCAGCTATCGAGGGGATTCGGTGACTAAAATGTCTTTGTCCAATTACTAAGCCAAGGCTAAGGCTTGAGGGGGAAAATGGTAATTTTACCCCCGACATCCGGAACGTTGTTTTTCTAACTCTAATTTTTTCGTTAAGGCGACGGCCAATTCAATTGTAATGTTGGAATTCTTGATTCTCCATTTTTCAATTTTGAGATTTCATTTCATATTTCAAGCCTCGAGGGGGCGAAAATTCGAAATGTCACATGCCTCCTGTATGCATCTCATCTTATAGTAGTCCGAGGCTGTTAATAGCATTCGATAACTAAACCATCAAGATACAGTGCAATTCAAGCCTGAATCCACTAATACCAGTCGTCTCTTTATAACTCATACTCCTCAAGTTGGGTCATTGACAAAGCACAATCACAATCATAAACTCCATTTGACTCTTCATTCTTAAGTTATTCTCTAGCAACCTCAAATCTAGGCTTATGACTCTTTAATCTCTACTCACTTCCTTGTGAGCCTTATTCATAAAATCACTCAAGTTTATCCATTAACTCGATACTAGGACCACTAGAATACCTCACAAGTTCAAGCCTATAATCCTCAAGATTTAACAATCCATGCTTAACCCTAAAGGTTTTACTACCTAGTTATCCTCAAGTCATCGCTCCTTATCACTCCAAGTCTCAATCACATTGGATCGAGCTGACCTTGCTCTGATACCAAATAAATGGGGATGTCACGCCCTGAACCTGTCAGACACGCAAAATCCCTCCAGGGTCGCCTTGTCTCGGTGGTACCCAGGATCCGTCGGCCAACAATTTGTAACTTTTAAATGATGCAAACATACGGAAGCGATGAAACTTCTCCATATAATTCCGACTTAAGTGACTCAGGACATAGGGTACGCCTTCTTATAAACACCGACTACAGGTTCTGAGGATACAACTCTAACTTCAAGGTGACATGAAATCCCTAAAGTCACAAAAGTGTAAATCCATTTTCTATAATTACTTCTTCAAATACCAATCATTGGCAAGCTAAGATTTCCATCGCTTGGGACCTGAAAAAGTTAATCCCACCACGGGGTGAGATATAAGTCTCAGCAAGTTCACTCTAAACCTAGACCAGGCCATTAGTCCTCCCAAATTATGCAATAAAATAATAAACAAGGATTTGCTGATAAAACAACACATGATGATAAAACATCAAGGCACCTTGATGCGTCTGGCATAACGCAATCACGATTCGAGGACAATCATATCATCACAACCAAGTTTCATACTAGCACGACATTAAATTCATAAGCAAAGGTGTGTCCTCAATTTCATCACAACTTTAATTCCCATGGCCAAGCTCGCGCCAAGGCACATCAAGCTAATCACAAATTTAATCTCAATGGCCAAGCCCGGTCAATACGCAAAATTTAATCTCAATAGCCAAGCCCGCATCAATACGCATCAGGCTAATCATGATCTTGATTGGCAACCCGCGTTCTGACGCATCAGGTTTCAAAGGCCATTTCGATAAATTGTGTCGTTACGTATCAAGACCATCCCGCGTTCTGACGCATCAAGATATCAATTTTTTTTTTCAATAGCTATGCTCGCGTCAATACGCCTAAGGCTCGGTCCGCGTCAATACGCCTCAGACCATCAAATTGACAAACCCGCGTTAAGAGCATCAGGTTTTCAATGCCATTCCCGGCCTGTGTCGACACATAATCAATCTCGTCACGCATCTCAACGCATCAGAACAGTAGCCACCACAACCCCGCGTCTCAACGCATCAGGGTACCAACCATCACAACCCCGCGTCTCAACGCATCAGGGTGCCACAAGCACTTAGGCTCACAAAGCAAACTCACCTCTTTAGGAACTTCATAATCGAGTATAATTTTTATCAGCAAAGTAATGAATCATTGTCATGCGAGACGTCAAGGCTATATGTCACAAAGCCATACCAGCATCCATGTCAATCGAATGCACACAACAACAATTTAGCCATGAGAGTTATAATTTCTCATCATCAGGAGTACACACAACTCACACCTCCATTATCTCAGTTGATCATGAACAATCAATGCAATAGACTCCCAAATTCATCAATATATCATCCAAATGCATCCATTAGCGTCCTAACTTCCTAGAAAAGGTTTAGGAGTCACTTACCTTTCAATTTAATCCGTAAAATTTCCTCTAAGACTCCTCTATAGATTCGATTCCCTTGATCCCAAAGCAGGGCAGCCGTGCGACCTAGTCCAAAGTTCGTCAAACGATCGATTTTTCTAATCCAATCATCAATTCACAGAGCATACACCATATTAGCATCTCAATTAACATTCGAGTATATCTTAACGACGAATTTAAAGCATGGCGACACCTCCCACAGCCTTCAAAGGGCTCGGTTCATCCGAATCGAAATAAGGAAGAATTCGGTTCTGCCCTCTACCTCCTTAATCGGTCCATAATTCAACCACAAACCTTAATTTACCACAAAAACAACTTGCTAACATGTCCTATTACACCTGTAGGAGTCTTACCAAAAGTTTTGGAGCAAGTCGAAGCCTCGAAGTGCCGCAAACGGCCTTGGTTCTACTCGGTCCATTGGCTGCAGATTTTGCCTCATAGAAACCCTCACAAATCAACCATGGAAACCCATCTAAACCCAATCAAACTCACAATTTCAACTCAGCCAACACAAGTACCATGAGTTAAGAAGTCCTCACCAAAAATTTGAAGCAATTTGAAGTCTTGAAATGGCCAAACAAACCAACTCGATTAGAATCTGCCTCGTCTGGACCTTTGTCCACTCAAATCGAGCTACGAGAAGATCTATCGAGTCAAATTGAGCTTATAATATATCTATGGAAAGATAAGACAATAAGCTTTCATTTGATGGTAGTTTACCATGATATGGTATCGAACGAAGAAGATATGGCCGGAATAGTGGGACGGTCGGGATTGGTCGGTTGGGAGCTCTCGGATTCAAAACTGACTAACCTAACCTTTGCTCCTTCAAATGGGTATACGGGACAAACGGCTGGGTGCATTTGGACTCATAATACCTTATTGGAATGGCAAGACGATAAGCTTTTTAATGGTAGGTGACATGTCTTAATCCGAAGACGTATGAAGAAGTTATGGCCAAAATAGTAGACATAGTCGGAACTGAGCGGGTAAGCCGAGCGAGCGAGAGAGAGAGAGAGTTTTGAGAGAAAATGGCAAGAGAGAAAGAGATGGCCGGCCAAAAATGAGAGAGGAGAGAGAGAAAGTGATCTTCTTCTACATTCCAAATGGTCAACATGAAAAATGGTAGGTTAAAAGTTGTTTAATAAATGTCCATCCACCATCCATTGACACTTGTTCATATGTTAATCAAGTCTTCATCCAAGGGCTGTTATTTTTCTTAATTTTGGGCAGCCATGAGGTATTGCAATTGACCAAAATGCCCTCATTTCATTTATTAAGGCAAGACTAAGGCTTGAAGGGCAAAATGGTAATTTTACCATCGACGTCCAGAACGTCGTTTTTTTGATTCCAATATTCTTCGATGAGGCAACGTCCAATCCAATTATAACGTTGGAATCTTTATTTTTCATTTCTCAATTTTTGAGATTTCATTTCATATCTCAAGCCTCGAGGGGTTGGAAATTCGGCTCGAGTCCAGGCTGGTAGTCGGCTCGAGTCTAGGCGGTGGCCGGAGGTGGCGGTCAAGCGGCGTGATCTGGCGACCAGTAGCTGGTCGGGTGGTAAGCTTCTCGGCGTGAAGAAGAAGAAGAAGAAGATAGCTATGGAGGGACTCGTTGGAATTTTTGATTCTCTATTTTCTAATTTCGAGACTCGTTTCTGAATCATTTCTCTATCAGACGTGATTCCAGCCTATCTCGAACTGCCAGGCGGTTTTTGCAGACGTTACGCGTATCGACCCTTTGATTCATATCACAATTAGGGCTCGTCAATTCATGGCGACTTTGGTTGTCATGTAATTATGAGGGTTTATCACTAACTCCGACGATCTCTATCGTTACTGTTCGATTTAGAAAATTTTTGTAAATTACACACTGGTTAAACGGCATCACCCGTGCTCCAATCGTATAACGCTAACAATGCATTCCTTAATCATTCTTAGATCGGCCTTTTATGACTCTAAATGTCCCCTCGACAATACTTATGGTTAAAGCGCCATTTTCTATTTGAGTTCCCTAGGTCCACGTACCTTGTCTCTCGTTAGCCTTTCCCTTTTGGTCAGTCAACTCAAGATTGATCAGATCCAAGCGAGATACGACTGAAATACATCGTTATGTACTTTCTCATTAATGAGTCTTGAAATGACAGGAAAAATCAGAATGTCACAACTCTTCCCCCTTACAAAAATTTCGTCCCCGAAATTTACAATAAATTAGTTACTCAAACAAATGGGGGTATTGACGCCTCATCGTTTCCTCGTTTTCCCACGTAGCGCATTCGGTTCCATGATGCTCCCAAACAACTTTGACCAGTGAAATTGTCTTATTCCTTAGAATCTGCTCCTCTTGGTCTTCGATCCTGACTGGCTTTTCTACGTAGGATATGCTGTCATCCACTTCGATAACCTTGTAATCCAGTGCATGTGTCGGGTTCGGTTCGTACTTCCGCAGCATTGACACGTGGAAGACGTTGTGCACTTGGGATAGATTAGGCAGTAAGGCAAGCCTATAGGCTAAGGTCCCAATCCGTTCCAAAATCTCAAATGGACCTACATACCTTAGACTTAGTTTCCTTTCTTTCCAAATCAAGATAATCCCCTCATCGGCGACACCTTAAGGAAAACATGATCGCCTACTTGAAACTCTGAAGGCTTACATTGTTTGTCCGCATAACTTTTCTGACGACTCTGTGCCGTCTTCAATCTATCCCGAATTATCTTTACCACTTCCACCGATTGCTCTACCAGCTCTAGGCCTGTGATACTTCTTTCTCCAACCTCGTCCCAGTAAATCGGGGTTCTGCAAGCTCTTTCGTAAAGCGCTTCAAACGGTGTCATTCGAATGCTCTGCTGATAGATGTTATTATATGCAAATTCCACCAAATGCAGCTAATCCTCCCATCCATCTTTGAAGTCCATCACACACGCTCATGACATATCCTCGAGCGTCTGAATCGTCCTTTCCGATTGTACGTCTGTTTATAGAAGGTATGCCGTACTAAATTGCACTCGAGTTCCCATGGCATCTTGAAGACTTTTCCAGAAATTCGCTGAGAACTTGGGATCTCTGTCCAATATAATTGTCACGGGTACTCCATGTAGCCTCACTATCTGCCTCATGTATAATTCGGCATACCTGTCCATTGCGAAATCCTTTCGCACAGGAATGAAGTGTGCGAACTTGATCAACCTGTCCACGACTACCCAAATAGAATCGTGGCCTCTCTGGCTCCTTGGGAGCCCCATCACAAAATCCATTGTTACGTGCTGCCATTTCCATTCAGGAATCTCTAACAGCTGTAATAATCTACCAGGCTTACAATGTTGTACCTTCACCTGCTGGCATGTCAAGCACTTTGCCACGTATTTGGCTACTCTACTCTTATTCCGTTTCACCAGTAGTGTTGACGTAAGTTCTGGTACATCTTCGTGCTTTCTAGATGGATACTATAGTTACTTCTATGAGCCTCTAATAAAATCTTTTTCCTAAGCTCTTCGTCCTTTGGTATGCATAGATGCCCTCGAAATTTCAGAATTCCATCCTCTAATACTTAGAACTCTGGCTTCCTTTTTGTCGTGTCTATTTTCAGGATTTTCTAAATTTTCAGGTCTGTAGACTGTAAGGTTTTTATCCTTTTCTGGATCTCAGGTTCTATTCTCAGTGTGGCCATCAAACTAGATAGCTGACAGACTTCCAATCTAAATTCAGAATCTCTCAAGTTCTCAAATAACGACCATCCTTTCACCAGTAGACAGGCAATGTTCGATTTCCGACTAAGCGCATCCGCGACTCTGTTTGCCTTCCCAGGGTGATATAATATGTCGCAATCATAATCCTTAAGCAACTCCATCCATCAACGATGCCTCATGTTCAGTTCCTTCTGGGAAAATAGATACTTCAGGCTCTGGTGGTCAGTGTAATCTAGAACTTCTCGCCACACAAATAATGCCTCCAAAGTTTCAGAGCAAAGATGATCGTTGCCAATTCTAAATCATGAGTCGGATAGTTCATCTCATGCGGTCTCAATTGTCGGGACGCGTAGACAACCACTCTTCCATGCTGCATTAGCACACAACCTAGCCCCTTTAGTGAGGTATCGCTATATATTTCATAGCCTTCAGGTCCTGATGGGATTGTTAATATCGGTGTGGTTGTCAACCGATGCTTGAGTTCTTGGAAACTCCTTTCACACTTATCCGTCCACTCAAACCTCGTTTCTTTCTTAGTCAATCTCGTCAGTGGCATGGCTATGGATGAAAACTTCTCCACAAAACGCCGGTAATACCCTGCCAATCCTAAGAAACTTCAGACTTCCGTGACCGTTGTAGGCGTAGGCCAATTCGTTACAGCTTCGATCTTCGCATGGTCCACCGCAATTCCTTCTCTAGATACCATGCGGCCAAGAAATGCCACTTTGTTCAGCCAGAACTCGCATTTGCTAAACTTAGCGTAGAGCGAGTGTTCCCTCAGGGTCTGTAAAACAATCCTCAGATGCTCTTTGTGTTCTTCGTTACTCCTCAAGTAAACCAGGATATCATCGATAAAGACTATGACAAATCTAACCAGGAATTCTTGAACACCCGATGCATCAAATCCATAAATGCGGCTGGAGCATTGGTCAGTCCAAAAGGCATCACAGTGAATTCGTAGTTGTTACGCCCCGAACCCGGCGAGCACGCGAGTATTCCACTAAGCCGTTACTTATTTAAGCTCCAGGATCCAACGGTCAATAATTTTACAACTCTTTGCATATATGCACGCGAAAGCAATGCCAACTCCAATCATAAAATTAACTCAACACCCGATGACTTAGGACAGATACAACAAAATTTCATTAATCAATTTATCACGGGTTCAATTCATATTCCACCAATCTGAAGTACAAACCCAACATCAAGAAATGACAAATCCATTCTAAATGCAATTGGTCAACTATCTCTTCAAAAGTCAATCCTTGGCAAGCTCGTGCTTCCTTCGCCTGGACCTGAAAAAATTAAGCCCCCACTGGGGTGAGATATAAATCTCAGTAAGGTGGGTCCTAACCCTAGGTTAGACCGACCGTCCACTCAGGCAGTCATCTATCCCAAAACTTCCAAACTCATGACCATACAGGCGCATCAAGTACAATTCAATAAAACAACAACGTGTATGTGGCAGGCACGCAATGATAAACTCACGTTACCCTTAATTAATCATGCACACTCGGCCTGTCACTTCACCACATCTACCAATCTCCGCTTGTTTCAATCTCTTAGCCTGCGATTTATTCGCATCAGGCTCGGTCCGCGTAAACGCATCAAACCGTCAACGGCAACCTGCGTAAATGCATCAGGTTCTGATGAATCTCCAAACAAATTCATCATCTCATAAATTTCGTCCCGTGAATAGTTCGCATCAAGACTGCAGCTATCTCAACCTCGCGATCTCGTCGCATCAAGGCGCCACGCAACATTGACTTCACCCCACGATCTTGTCGCATCAGGGTATTCTCATACCTCCGTCCCGCGAATAATTCGCATCAGGACTGTGGCTATCTCAACCCCGCGATCTCGTCGTATTAGGGCACCACACATTATCAACTCCACCCCGCGATCTCGTCGCATCAGGGTATCAACTCCCGCCCCGCGTCTCATACTCCTTAGGGCCTCTCCGTCCCACGAATAATTCGCATTAGAACCGCGGCCATCTCAACCCCGCGATTCATTGCATCAGGGTGCCACGCAATATCAATTCCACCCCGCGATCTCGTCGCATCAGGGTATTCTCCTGCCCTGCGTCTCATACGCCTCAGGGCCTCGCCGTGTCATGCTCATGCCATAATTTACAATTCATTTCACAGGTAAAACAACAAGTGCATCTCATGTACAATTTGAAACCCTATGGCATGCAGGAAAATCATCGACAGACAACATGGCATGGGATTTAAATGCAAATAATATCACACATAACTTCCTCTATCCACTCAGGACATTTCAAAGACTTCCCATTTGGAGTACTCTCATAGATTTATCCAATTAAGCCTGGACTCACCCAATCGAGTCCGGCCTTCCTAGCATAAGGTTAGGAATTTCCTTACCTTTGATTTGGCAACACAAATTACTCCTCTTGGACCTTCAGGGTCTCGTCCAAGTCACTCCAAAGCCAATTCATCGCGCAACCTAATAGAATTCAACCAATTCGTCAATTCTCAAGTCCAATTCAACCATTTATAAATCCTAATCTTCCATAGCATAATCCTCATCCTCTTAACATGCTTTAATCATCAATTTGAGGTTTAAAATCCAACCCTCAATAGCCCAACAGATTCGGTTTGCACAAACACCGAACCGGTCCCTTCTCGGTTTGGTGCAAACCGAGCACCACCGGTCCCAATCCCACTTCAAGTCCAACAATTAAATGTTATACTACCTCTTCACATGTCTATCTAAGGTTTTAGGAGGCTCACCGGAAGTTTGAGCTTGATTGGTTGCCGGAAACCCTTTGAAATCGTCGGATCCTTCCTTGGTCAGTACCGGCAGTTTTTTGCGCCAATTTCACAAGACCGGTTCGAGGTCAAAACTTCATCAATTCAAGCCTCAGTTTTTACCACAGATTCATCTGCATCTCTACTGAGTCATTACAAAATTTGAGCCCAAAATTCCAAGATTTCGACCAGTTAAAGGGGTAAGAACCGGACCTACCTCAGTTTGAGTCCTAATCTGCCAGCTTTTGGGAGAATCTCTGCTCCAGACTCCTCGGTGCTCCAAATGGTCCAATTCCACTTTGAGGAGGTCGGCAAGACATGGGGCTATGTTGCTGTGGTCGGCCAGCTTCCAGGTGGTGGCCGGAAGTGGCCGTCTTGGCCAGCGAACGGGAGACTAGAAGCCGGTCGGCGATAAGCAGATTGAAGAGGAAGAGGAAGTGGCTGTCGTGAGCTTGAGAGAAGGTGATGACCAGTTAAAGTGAGGTGAGAAGAGAGAAAAATTTGCTATATATAACCCTCATGGTCAATAGTTGATTGGTAGGTATGGAATGGTAGGTTTGACCACTCTTTGCCCATCCATTGACATTTGGCATCTTGCTTTTCCAATGAGATCCAATGGCTCTCCTTTAATCTTCATTTTCGGCAGCCATGGAAGGATGTAATGTTCATTATGCCCTTATTCAATTGCAAGGGCAAAGTTCTAAGCTTGAGGGGCAAAATAATCATTTTACCCCCGACGTTCCGAACGTCATTTTTCTCGCTCCGGAATTCATTGATAGGGCAACGGTCAATCCAAATAAAGTTGGAATTCTTGATTTTTCGTTTCAAACTTCTCAAGACTCGTTTCTGATAGTTTTCTCTATCAGACGTGATTCTAGTATATGCCGAACCGATGGGCAGCTTTTGCAGACATTACGCGTATCGATCCCATGATTCATATCACGTTTAGGGCTCGTCAATTCATGGCAGTTTTGTTTGTCATGTAATTGTGAGGGTCTATCACTAGTTCCCTCGACTATCCTTATGGCCAAAGCGCCATTTTTTATCGGAGTTCCCTAGGTCCACGTACCTCGTTTGGCGTTAGCCTTTCCCCTTTGGTCAGTCTACTCAAATTGATCAAGTTCGAGCGGAATATAACTGAAATACATCTCTAGATACACATTTCTCGTCGATGAGTCTGAAATTGACTGGAAATCAGAATGTCACAACTCTTCCCCCTTAAAGAAATTTCGTCCTAGAAATTCGTAACTTTCTACCCATCTAATTTTTTGGGGTATTGGCACCTCGTCGCATCCTCACTCTTCCGAATAATCCTTTTCATGACTTGACGATCTTGCTCGTCCTTTCCAACCCAAAGCCATCCTTCCCTTAGAGTTGTCTCCTTTAGCCCTCAATCTAATTTGCTTCTCTCCATTCTCTTTCGATATTCATATCATTTGCCAGCGGCTCATCGTCGGGCGTTCATATGGCCTCTTTCATTTGTCCATCACTACTAATACTAGCCCGCGTCAGAATGCGTTCTTTAACGTCCACACCATCCGGCGTATTACTCCTTTCGAGCTTCCTTTCACGCCAACTGAGATTCGAGGGCTTTATCAATTTGCCCACCATTAACCAAATCGAGTTATGGCCCTCTTAACTCCTTAAACATTTACATGGTTATTTCCGTAGCAATCCATTCTCGACTCCATCCGAAAATTCCCTTGGATCAAAGTGGTCCTTCCCTTTTATCGGCACGTCTAGTGCTCGACCATAAGATAGACAAACTCCAACTTTCAACCTCATCACCGATATATATATGCGTCTTGGCACGTCTTTGTGCCATCCCCAGGAAACACCGTAATTCTTCCTTGGAATTTCAATGAGGTCATCTCCTCAAGTTTCTCTTCAATGCTGGACTCGTACTTTCGTCCATGGGTCTCAAGGGTTCCATCTATTCCTATAATCCCTCCAGCATCGGTGTTTAATCATGCGCATCTCAATTTCCTTCCGGCCTTCAGGCCAGGTGTTTCTAGTGGTCATCACGCTAGTCCATTAGCAAATTTCTAATTTTAAGAGTTGAATCTCTTAATTCTTGAGGGAAGATCTATCCCTCCATCACCGATTATACACGGCTCAATTCCCAACTATAAGCATCTGCTAATAATTCGCCCTTCCTTAACGATATGAATATCGCTATAACAACACTTGGGTGATCTCTCCGTTCTACACGCTTCATTTTCAATCCCCTTTAGGCAGTTCCTACTCTCAACCTCTTGTAGTTCACATACTTCGAGGTCTTTCCTTAAACAGGTTATATCTTCATATCCATAAGCAGTTTCATGCATTAGCGTTACCTCTTATTCAATTCCTCTCGGGAAATTGCTACCTTATACTCTTGTGGCGGGTATAGCCTTACAACGTCCTTTCACTCAAACAATATTCCCAAACTTTATCGTGAGGACACTCGCAACCCACTCCAATCATGCTCTAAGCATTTCAACTCTTATGGCCTTATCATTACGACGTACAAGCAACACCCATCTCAAATCGCCTTATTATGCCTCAAGTTTCATTAGGTGTCATGTCACTACAACCTTCATAAGTTTTTCAATTTTTAACACGAGAGGCTATTAACCGTGTAGCCATCAACTTAACTTAAGTCCTCGAAAACTCTTTTCACGTCCATTCACCCATTCGCTTATGTCTCGTCCTTAGTTCATTTTACTGATAGAACAGCTCTTGTGGGGAATCTTCCCACGATCCATCTGTAACAATTCACCAATCTTAGTAATCCTCAACTTCCCACAATTCACATCGACTACAGTCGATCCATCACTTATTCCAATCCTCAAAGGATTTATCACTCATTCCAATGTGTGAATATTACTTCACCAGGTCCACAACTTGCGCTCTTCACATTTAACACGCAACAGACATTCCTTTAGAGCCTCTATGATACTCTCAAAAACTGTTCATATTTCTCATGGTTCCTTACATGAATTCGACCATCGTCTCTCGAGATGGCAGCAATCCACCCAATCATTCCTTGGACACTCAATTCAACTGATATCAACTTCTTTTTACTATTTCTCACACTTTTCACTTGAGAGCTCAGACCTTGACTCTCTGTTGTCATGGGTCTCCACTTAGACTACAAGAAGTTTTGTTCCTTTTCGTCACTCTTTCCTCAAGGAGCATTAATGTTTTAGCCTCTCAGTTCCATGCTCACTAAGGCAACCTTATCCCAATTCCGTTCGTTCCACTAAACGTTAACATCATCCTGGAATTTATCATTGTCTAAAAAACTGTCTCTCTGACTTCACTTCCAGTAGTCATTCAAGTTCTGCGTCCTCTTCCTTGGTATAGATGCTCATTCATCATACTTAGACAATTTAAAGTCATTCTTCCTTTTACAATAGGGTCTCTTACCTAAGGAAGAAACTACACAGCTCTGTGGCATTTCCTCATTTGAAATTCACCTTGTCCTTCCCATTCCATAGGATGGTAACCTTGGAGTCTATGCAGACGGCAATACCTTTACTCCAGGGTTCAAATGCCACCATGCTTTCACGTTCCCTTTCCCATAACTCAGTCACCTCAAGCGACAATATCTTTTCGTCCTTGGGTTACACCAGTTCACTTGTCGAATGGTCAATTCGATTATCTCAAATTACTTTGCAAATATTCTCTAAGCGCTCCTTTCATTTACTAAATCATTCACTGGAATCACAACTAGTCAGGACTATCAAGTCCGTTCACTTTTCTTTTCGCCAATGGCCAATTCATGGTCCAATCGCCCTTTAAGAACAACACCCTGTTCTTTAGGGAATAGCAACTCATGATTTCACTCTTCATGGTTCCAATTCAATCAACTGATCCCAAGAAATCATTAACTTCAGACAATCTAGCATGCCGATTCTTCCTCGACCTCATCTATAACAGAAAAGACTTACTACTCGCTTTCCACCAGTGTCTTACACCCAGGTAATCCGCCATTTCTCGTAGGCACGTTCCATACTCATAGTGAACATCTCCCTGTTCGTAGTCTATGAGCAGGAGTTCTCTTACTCATAAGTCTTTCAACCATTCTCCTCTTCTGCTAACTCCCATCACCATTTCTCAGAATGAAGAGTAACAACAGTCATAAGGTTTTCAAACTCCAATCCACTCAGGGACTTATTCATTTTATTCAAGGGTCCTTGATTACCTTTACCATACACTTACGCGACCTTGAGAATTCTGTCTCACATCGATCGACTATCCTATGATCCTTGCAAAAGCATCAGGGTCCGAACAACATTTGCTCTCAAGCAATCCCAAGACGGTACTTTCCATTGAACAACTCAGCGGAGGTAGTCTAGACAGATCTCATGCCTTCGAGGAAATCCTTCCTCTAGTAACCTTTCACCAATCCTCAATAGCCTCTTAGGGCGAGTATTGCCAGGGTTACTTTCCTTCTTTAGTGTACCCAAAATCTCTGAGGTTTTCTCACAAAATCCTCAATTCAGAGGGAGACAATTTCGAATCTCATCCCTCTACCTGACTCAATCAATTTCAGCTTTATACATAATCTCACAAGCTTTTTTAAGCTCTCATGGTTCTACCCACACCTTCAATTTCGAAAAGACTTACTTAAAGTCATCTTCTTCGTGACTTTCATCACTTTAACTGTCAACACAAGTCGTCTCAGCGACTTGGGTAACAATGGCAGCTTCTTTCCGAGCTTGCCTACCCATAAAATTTCTCATTTCTATTCAAGGTTCTCACCGCCCATTCAACTCCTAGGTCCCATGTGGTTCACAAACTCGAGCCAGTCGTTCTGCTGGTTTTCACATTCTGGTTACTCATCTTTACTCAATTCTCATGATCCATCTTAGTTCCTAGATCCTTTCATATCTCACATACACCAGCCAAGTGCTACTTTAGCTACCACACCTTGGTCCTTCAATCTTATCAGATTCTCATGTCACTTGAACCACTATGATTTCCCTTATGAATTCAAGACTTAAGTCATTTACTCAATCCGACAGTCTCAAGCTGCTCATGTTATCATTCATCGTTATCAACCATCAGCGGTTCCAAAACAATTCTCTGATGACACATAGGAAATCCTCCCCTAATTGCCAACTATTCAAGGATCTCAAATCATCCTTGATCAGTAATCGTTCCTCAAGCCAGTCTCAATGAGGCAACTCCTCATCTAACGGCCACTACAAGGCCAGCCTTTGTCACGCCCCGCGCCCCGAGCACGAGCACGCGATCATCCCTACAAGCAAACCAACAATAATCTCACGGCGGTCCCAAGATCCGCCAATAGGAATCGAGAGATATAAAATTTTCATCAATCACACGGAAGCGATAAACCAAAAGATCCCCGTACAATATATAAATAGATTAAGTGGGACCCAAGATAGCATCATACATCATTCATACATCAAACGTACTATTCATGCAGACAGTAGCTACTATAATCCGCTAACTAGGGGTGACAGGGTAAGTAAAACAAAAAGAACCATCAACTAAGTCAGTAGGAACCGGGTCAGTCATCATCAAAAGATTGGCCAACCAGCTAGAGACTCCTAGGATGAACTGCTAGAGTCATCCGTGTCCTCTACATCCTCAGTTGGCTCGTACTCGAAAAATTTCTCAAACGGAACCTCCACTGAATCCTCCATAGTCATCTCCTGTGACGGCTCAGCGAAGTCACCCTCGGACGCCTCCAAAACTATAACCTCCTCCTGCTCTTGCTCCTCGGTATCCTCCAAGGTCGGTGTCCGTTCCGGCCCGTTCCTAGACCCTACCACTGACCCCTTGGGCAGCTCATGCTCCTCTACCGTTTGCCACCAGTCGAGTATGACACCCAGAGGTACCTCGTGGGGCTTCAGCGACCCAGTCTGTGTGTCTCCTTCCCTCTTGAATCACGCCGCAAATCTATGAGGCTTCCATTCAGGCTTACCCTCGTCGACCCATACGACAGTACACTTCCTAACGTAGATGTTCCCCTGTCTATCTGGAAACTCATCAAAATAAGTCGTCATCTCCTTCGGGTGCCCAAATCGCATAGGTCACAAAACTATGGCCTAGGATTTGTAAAGTAAGGTTTCCCCAAAGGGGTGAGATACTCATCTCAGTAAGAAAAACCTAACCCTAGGTCAGGTTGATAGTCCACTCGGGAGTCGCATCCCTCAACAGACCCAAACTCATGAATACATAGGCATAACAATTACAATTCAATAAACAAACACATACAGAAGACATACATGCATTTATTACCTCGTGTCACACTCATATGCACATGTATATTCAGCCTGTCACTTCACCATATCCATCAACCTCCGCCCGCTTCATTCTCTAGCCCGGGAACTAGTCGCCTCAAGCTCGGTCCGCGTAAATGCATCAGACCGTCATCGATGAGCCGTGTAAACACATCAGATCCCGATGAATTCTCCAGGCAATGCTCATTAATTCACTTTTCGTCTCGTGAATCATTCACATCAGGACTGTGGCTTTCTCAACCCCGTGACTTCGTCTCATCAAGGCGCCACCTAACCTTACTTCACCCCGCGACCTCAACGCATCAGGGTCTCAACCTCCCATCCTGCGTCTCACACACCTCAGGGCTCGTCTCATCTTAGCCATGCCTCCACCACAACTCGTGCCATGCTTTTCAAATCGTATACATTCATGAAATCTAGTACAATTCACAAATCTCATGGCATACGAGGCATTCGAATGATGTCCAGACATGGCAAGCAATCAAACATAACCAATGTCACACACATATACGTCCTACATCATTTTAGGATACAATACAAACTAGCTCTACTGAAATTCCCACACGAATCCATTCAATTAGGCCTTGACTCACCCAATCGAGTCCAATCCCCCTAGCCTAGGTTTAGGAAATCCCTTACCTTAGTTTGACAACATAAATTCTTCTTCTTGGACCTCCTAGATTTCGGCCAACCCAAGTCCAAGGCCAATTTGTCGCGCAACCTAGAATAATCAACCGATTCGTCAACTTTTCGTACTCAATTCCTCAACTCATCAATGCAAATCATCCATTACTCAATCCTCATCATCTTAACACATCATAAACATCAATTTAAGTCTCATAAGCTTCTGTTCTTGTAACCCACAGAATCGGTTTTGCACAGAACCGAACTGGTTCTCTTCGGTTCTATGCAAACTAAATGCTTCCAGCCTTCAATCCTCCTCAATTCCTCAATTCAAACCTTATTCTACCCCTAAACTTGTCTACTTAATGGATTGGGAGGCTCACTGGTCGTTTGGAGTCGGTGGATCGTCGGAAGGTTGTCCAAAGTCGCCGGACGCCCAAGATCAGTCCATCGGGCGGATTCTGTCCAATATATACAAGGGGGGTTCGTGGTCAAAACTTAATCAAATAATTCCCCAATTTTTACCACAGAACCCTACATGTCTCAGCTTGATCTCCACAAAGTTTGAGCCCAAGATTCCATCATTTCAACCTACAAATGGACTGAGAATCAGACCTACCTCAAATTGGTTCCAATTCTGTCGGCCTGTGGGAGATCGCTTGCCCAGAATTTCACAGTGCTCCAAATGGCCTGATTCTTGTTGTAGGACGTCGACAAGATGTAGACCTTCGTCTGGGTGGTCGACCGGTAGCAGGTGATGGCCGGAGGTCACGATCGTGGCCAGCGAACTGCGGTGCCGGGTCTGGTCGGACGACAAGCAGTAGATAGGAAGAAGGAGATGATGAAGCTCAATTGATTTTGGGTGGTTTGGCCAAATGAGTGAGTGAGAGAGAGAGAAAATTTTTGTTATATTCAAAATTTGGTTAATGGCTTTGAATGGTAGGTGTGGGAAAAGGTGATATGACTCTAGCCCTTGGATCTTTGACACTTGGCATTTGCTTTCCCCATGGGGATCCAATGGCCAATTCTTGTCCTTGAATTTTCGACAGCCAAGGGGTGTCAATTGTCCAAAATGCCCTTCTTAAGTTGTATAGGCAAAGCTTCAAGATTGAGGGGCAAAACGGTCATTTTAACTCCGAAGTTTCGAACATCGTTTTTCTCATTCTAGGATTATTCGATAGGGCGACGGCCAATCCAAATGACATTAGAATTCTTGATTTTCCATTTCAAACTTTTCAGGACTCGTTTCTGATAGTTTTCTCTATCAGACGTGATTCCAGCCTATCCCGAACTGACGGGCGACTTTTGCAGACATTACGTGTATTGACCCCGTGATTCTCATCACGTTTAAGGCTCGTCAATTCATAGGAGCTTTGGTTGTCATGTAATTGTGAGTGTTTATCACTAGTCCCTATGGTCTCGATCGTCACAGTTCGATTCAGGATAATTTTGCAAATCATATGCTGGTTAAGCGGCATCACCCGCGCTCCATTCGTACCACACTTGCATGGTAATCCTTGATCGTTCTTAGATCAGCCTTTTGGTGGTTCTAAATATCCCCTCACCAATCCTTTTGGTCAAAGCACCATTCTCTATCCGAGTCGCCTAGGTCCACGTATCTCGTCTCGCGTTAGCCTTTCCCCTTTAGTCAGTCTACTCAAATTGATCAGATTTGAGCGAAATACCACTAAAATACATCGCTTGATATATATAAACTTCTCATTACAGAGTCTGAGGTTGATTGGCAATTAGAATGTCACAACTCTTCCCCTCTTACAAAAATTTCGTTCTCGAAATTTACATTACACTCAATTACTCAAATAAATGGGGGTGCTGTCGCCTCATTGTATCTTCATTCTCCCATGTGGATCCTTCCGTTCCGTGGTGCTCCCATACTACCTTGACTAATGGGATCTTCTTATTCCTAAGGATCTGCTCTTTTCGGTCCTCGAACCTTATTAGCTTCTCTATGTACGACACTCTGTCGTCCACCTCTATGGCTTCGTGGTCCAGCACATGTGTCGGATTAGGTTCGTACTTTCTCAGCCTCGACACATGGAACACGTTATGTACTTGAGATAGATTTGGCGGCAGAGCAAGCCGGTAGGCCAAAGTTCCAATTCTCTCCAATATCACGAATGAGCCTACGTATCTTAGGCTCAGCTTCCCTTTCCTTCCGAATTACGAAAGTCCCCTCATTGGCGACACTTTGAGAAAGACGCGATCTCCCACTTGAAACTCCAGAGGCTTGCGCTGCTTGTCTGCACAGCTCTTCTGGCGACTCTACGCCGTTCTTAGTCTATCCCGGATCACTTTTATTGCTTCTACCGATTGCTCTACCAATTCCGGGCTTGTGATACTTTCTCCGACCTCATCCCAGCATATCATTATTGTACAGGCTCTACCATAGAGTGCCTCAAATGATGCCATCCATATACTCTGCTGGTAGCTATTATTGTACGCAAACTCTACTAGGTGTAACTACTCTTCCCATCCGCCTTTGAAATCTATGACATGTCCTCGAGCGTCTGGATTGTCCTTTCTGACTGTCCATCCGTTTGGGGATGATATGCCGTACTAAACTATAGTCAGGTCCCCATGGCTTCTTGCAGGCTCTTCCAGAAATTCGCTGTGAACTTTGGATCCCTATCTGAGATGATCGTCATTGGTACTCCGTGTAATCTTACTATCTGCCTCATGTACAACTCTACGTACTTATCCATGGCGAAGTTCTTTCGTATAGGAATGAAGTGGGCAGACTTGGTTAATCGGTCCATGACTACCCATATCGAATCGTGACCTCTCTGACTCCTCGGAAGTCCCATTATGAAATCCATGGTTATGTGCTCCCACTTCCATTCCGAAATTTCCAGTGGTAGCAGTAGTCCTTTAGGCTTATAGTGTTGTGCCTTCACTTGTTTGGCAAGTCAAACACTTAGCCACGTATCTTGCCATGTCTACCTTCATTCCGTTCCACCAGTAATGTTGTCGTAAATTCTAGTACATCTTTGTACTTCCAAGGTGGACACTATAGTTGCTCCTATGAGCTTCTGACAAGATTCTTTCTCGGAGTCCTTCGTCCTTTGGTACGCATAGCCGTCCTCGGAACCTCAAAATTCCATCCTTAGACATCTAGAATTCTGGCTTCCTCTTCATCGCATTCATTTCAACAATCTTCTAAATCTCCGGATTCGTAGATTGTAGTGCCTTAATCCCTTCTTGGACCTCAGGTTCCACCCTCAAAGTCGCTATTAAACTAGATAATTGATTGACTTCTAATCTGAATTCAGAATCTCTCAAGTCATCTATCGTTGACCAACTTCTCACTAGCAGGCATTGAGCAGCTCCATCCACCTACGCTGTCTCATGTTCAGCTTCTTCTGGGAAAATAAGTATTTCAAACTCTAGTGGTCTGTATATATCCAAAACTTCTCACCACAAAGATAGTGTCTCTAGATCTTCAAGGCAAATATGATTGCCGCTAACTCCAAGTCGTGGGTTGGGTAATTCATCTCATGTGGCCTCAACTGCCTGGATGTGTAGGATACTACCCTTCCATGCTGCATTAGTACACAGCCCAATCCTTTTAGCGAAGCATTGCTATAGATTTCATAGCCTCCCGGTCCCGACGAAATAGTCAGCACTGGTGCAGTTGTCAATCTATGCTTAAGCTCTTGGAAATTTTGTTCACATCTATCAGTCTATTCAAACTTCGCTTCCTTCTTCATCAACCGTGTTAGTGGGATGGCGATGGCTGAGAATTTCTCCACAAATTGCCTATAGTATTCTGCCAATCCCAAGAAGCTTCTGACCTCCGCGACCATAGTAAGCCTCGACCAATAGGTTACAACCTCAATCTTGGCAGGATCCACTGCAATCCCTTCACCAGACACCACATGACCCATAAATGCTACCTTGTTCAACCAAAATTCACACTTACTCAACTTGGCATACAATGAATGCTCCCTCAGGTTCCTCAATACAATCCTCAAATGTTCTTCATGCTCTACATCGCTCCTCGAGTAAATCAAGATGTCATCAATGAAGACTATGACTAATCTGTCCAGAACTCCTTAAATACTCTATGCATCAGGTCCATAAAAGCAACTGGAGCATTCGTCAATCCAAATGGCATCACCGTAAACTCGTAATGACCATACCTCGTCCTGAATGTCGTCGACGGTATGTCTTCCTTCTTGATCCTCAGTTGGTGATACCCCGTCCTCAAGTTAATTTTCGAAAATACTGCTACTCCTTGCAACTGATCGAATAGATCATCAATCCTCGGCAGCGGATACTTGTTCTTTACCGTTACCTGATTCAGTTGTCTTTAGTCAATGCATAGCCGCAACGATCCATCTTTCTTTCTTACAAACAGCATTGGTGCTCCCCATTAGGAAGCGCTTGGTCGAATGAATCCTTTGTTAAGCAACTCTTGCATCTGCACTTTTAACTCCTTTAATTCTGATAGGGACATCCTGTAAGGTGCTTTCGATATCGGCTCCGTCCTAGGGGCTAATTCAATTGCAAACTCTATTTCCCGTTCCGGTGGTAAACTTGGTAATTCTTGGGGAAACACATCCGGAAACTCACGCACTATTGAGATACTTTCTAGCTTTGGTTCTTTGGCAGTCGTATCCATTACCGCTATTAAGTATACCTGACACCCTTCGGACATCAACTTAGTTACCTCCAAAGATGAAACTAAGGGAACCGAGATTCCTCCTCGACTTCCCACCAAAACAAAGCTAGGGCGGCCTCTCAGATAAAACCGAATTGTTCTACTACCACAGTCTACCACGGCCCCCTGCTTACCCAACCAATCCATCCCTATTATTGCGTCGAAATCAAACATGGGCAGTACTGCTAGGTCAATGCTTTCTTTATTTCCCCCAATCACTATCTCACAACTAGCACAGCCCAACGAAACTATTGTGTTATCCTTTAAGGGTGTGGTAACATGCAAGATCATGTTCAACGGTTCCAATTTCATGCCTACTAATTCAACAAACTGTGCGGATACGAATGAGTATGTGGCACCAGGGTCAAACAATGCATAAACAGTTTGGTTGCACAAGTAGACCGTACCTGTGACCACTCCTGGCTCCTCCTCTGCCTCGTTGCAGGCCACAGCATATACCCTGTCCTGTGCCTAGGGTATGCTCTGTTCGATCTGAGGTATAGTAGTCGACGATCCCACTTGCGGCCTTTGTCCTTACAATCGACTCGCCGGTGCTTGGTTTGGACACATCCTCATCCGGTGGCCCAGTTGACCACACTTGAAACATGCTCCTGTCCTCACCGGGCATGGCCCATTCCCATGCCTTCTGCCACACAGTTTGCAGGTCCAGTTTGCCGGGTTTGGCAGTTTCACTATTTTCTTTCTTGCAGGCTGCACGAAACGTCTGTTATTCACCATCGGCCTCTTGCCATCTGGCGATTGTCTCTAAACGATGGGAACCGTGGTCCAGTTGCGATATTTATTTCCCTCAAATCTCGTTCTATCATTTGGCCTCACTCATATATCTCCTGATAATTCCTCAGGTTCAAAGCGATCATTTGGCTACGGAGTTCAGGTTTCAGACCATCCCTAAATCTCCTTGCCTTCTCCAAAAGATCTTCCACAGATCGAGTTGCGTACCCCGAGAGCCTTGCCAACTTAGCCTCGTACTGATCTATCGTCAGCTGGTTCTGACGCAGTTACAGGAATTCCACCTGCTTCCTTTCTCTGGCCGTCTCAGAAAAATACTTATTGTTAAAGGCTATCTTGAAAGCATTCCAGTTCAGGGCCACTCCTTTAGGGAAAACTCCATCCTTGGTGCCAGCCCACCAGTCATTTGTCGTACCCTCCAGCTGATACACGGCTAGCAGCACCTTTTCCTCATCTGTACATCTTAGCACCCCAAAAGCCTTATCTAGCTTTTCTATCCACCTAGGCGCTAGCTCGGGATCTCCAATCCCATCAAACTGCGTCGGCTTCAGCTTCATGAATTGCTCCACTAGTTGGCCCATCTACCTGGCCGCAACGATTTCCTCTTGAGGGTTTACCGTTTCGTTACTCTAGTTTGGCTCGCCCTGACTTCCACTTTCACCAACGTTACCAGTGTTGGTATTCACGGCTGCTAGGGCAGCTCCTACTGCTTGGGCTATGGCAGAGTCTTGATCTTGGGCCTGCCTTTCAATGATGTCTCTGAGTCCTTCCATTGCCCTCAGTAGACCATCTACTCTTGGATCTTCAGCCACAGGCGGCCTCGAGCTAGAGGCTCTGCCTCTCGGTCTTCTAGGTCTTCTGGATAGGTTACTCATCCTTGATTCTTTCTACGGAACCTAATCCACCACAAGTTCAACAATGAGTTAGTAACTTACACATTCATCCAATCCAGAGTTACTAACTACTCCTTACTAGAAACAGTTATACAATAACAGTACTTCATACATCAATTCCAGAAACATTTCAACCAATGGCTCATGGCCATTCCTCATTTCCATCCATTCCAGTGATTCACTAAAACCAATCACTTTCATCTATCAGGTAAGCCAAGGTCTAGAAATGACCTTCAATCCTAAGCAGAGAACTTAATCCTTATGCCTTGCCACAACCTTACCAAGGCCAAACACCATCCATAGGTGTCAAATTACATGCTAGGCATCCCATGCCTTACCCTGACCAGTCTCTTAAGGCCTCGCTATCCATCCTTATCCCAACTTAATTCTCCTTATTACTCCAGTCCTCAATTCACTTCATATCGAGCTGACCTTGCTCTGACACCAAACAAGCGGGGATGTCATGCCCCGTGCCCCGAGCACGAGCACGCGATCATCCCTGCAAGCAAACCAACAATAATCTCTCGGCGGTCCCAAGATCCACCAATAGGAATCGAGAGATATAAAATTTTCATCCATCACACGGAAGCGATAAACCAAAAGATCTACGTACAATATATATATAGATTAAGTGGGACCTAAGAAAGCATCACACATCATTCATACATCAAACGTACTGTTCATACAGACAGTAGCTACTACAATCCGCTAACTAGGGGTGACATGGTAAGTAAAACAAAAAGAACCATCAACTAAGTCAGCAGGAACCGGGTCAGTCATCATCAAAAGATCGGGCCACTAGCTGGAGACTCCTAGGATGAACTGCTGGAGTCATCCGTGTCCTTTGCGTCCTCAGTCGGCTTGTACTCGAAAAATATCTCAGACGGAACCTCCACTGAATCTTCCATAGTCGCCTCCTGCGACGTCTTAGCGAGGTCACCCTCGGACGCCTCCAAAACTATAACCTCCTCCTGCTCCGGCTCCTCAGTATCCTCCAGGGTCGGTGTCCGCTCCTACTCCGCTACCGTTTGGCACCAGTCATGTATGACACCCGGAAGTACCTCGTGGGGCTTCAGTGGCCCAATCTGTATGTCTCCTTCCCTCTTGAACCACGCCTCAAATCTGCGAGGCTTCCATTCAGGCTTACCCTCGTCAACTCATGCGACAGTACACTTCCTAACGTAGACGTTCCCCTGTATGTTTGGAAAATCATCAAAATAAGTCGTCATCTCCTTCGGGTCCCCAAATCATATAGGACACATAGCTATGGCCTAGGATCTGTAAAGTAAGGTTTTCCCAAAGGGGTGAGATACTCATCTCAGTAAAAAAAACCTAACCCTAGGTCAGGTTAACAGTCCACTCGGGGGTCGCATCTCTCAACAGACCCAAACTCATGAATACATAGGCATAACAATTACAATTCAATAAACAAACACGTACAGAAGACAATCATGCATTTATGACCTCGTGTCACACTCATATGCACATGTATATTCAGCCTGTCACTTCATCACATCTATCAACCTCCGCCTGCCTCATTCTCTAGCCCGTAAACTAGTCGCCTCAGGCTCGGTCCGCGTAAACGCATCAGACCGTCATCGTTGACCCACATAAACGCATCAGGTCTCGATGAATTCTCTAGGCAATGCTCATTAATTCACTTTCCGTCCCGCAAATCATTCACATCAGGACTGTGGCTTTCTCAACCCGCAACTTCGTCGCATCAAGGCGCCACCTAACTTTACTTCACCCCGCGACCTCATCGCATCAAGGTCTCAACCTCCCGCCCTGCCTCTCACACGCCTCAGGGCTCGTCTCATCTTAGCCATGCCTCCACCACAACTCGTGCCATGCTTTTCAAATCATAAACATTCACGATATCTAGTGCAATTCACAAATTTCATGGCATACGAGGCATTCAAATGATATCCAGACATGGCAAGCAATCAAACATAAACAATGTCACACACATATACGTCCTATATCATTTTAAGAAACAATACAAACTAGCTCTACTGAAATTCCCACACGAATCTGTTCAATTAGGTCTTGACTCACCTAATTGAGTCCAATCCCCCTAGCCTAGGTTTAGGAAATCCCTTACCTTAGTTTAACAACACAAATTCTTCTTCTTGGACCTCCTAGATTTCGACCAACCCAAGTCCAAGGCCAATTTGTCGCGCAACCTAGAATAATCAACCGATTCGTCAACTTTTCGCACTCAATTCCTCAGCTCATCAATGCAAATCATCCATTGCTCAATCCTCAACATATTAACACATCATAAACATCAATTTAAGTCCCATAAGCTTCTGTTCTTGTAACCCACAGAATCGATTTTGCATAGAACCGAACCGGTTCTCTTCAGCTCTGTGCAAACCGAGTGCTTCCAGCTTTCAATCCTCCTCAATTCCTCAATTCAAACCTTATTCTACCTCTTAACATGTCCACTTAAAGGATTGGGAGGCTCACCAGTTGTTTGGAGTCGGTTGGTCGCCGGAAGGTTGTCCGAAGTCGCTAGACGCCCAAGATCAGTCCATCGGGCAGATTTTGTCCAATATATACAAGGGCGGCTCATGGTCAAAACTTAATCAAATAAATTTTTAATTTTTACCACAGAACCCTACATGTCTCAGTTTGATCTCCAAGAAATTTGAGCCTAGGATTCCATCATTTCTACCTTCAAATGGACTGAGAATCAGACCTACTTCAGATTGGTTCCTATTCTGTCGGCCTGTGGGAGATCGCTTGCCTAGAATTCCATAGTGCTCCAAATGGCCTGATTCTTGTTGAAGGATGTCGGAAAGATGTAGACCTTCATCTGGGTGGTCGGCCAGCAGCAGGTGATAGCCGGAGGTCACGATCGTGGCCAGCGAACGGTGGTGCCGGGTATGGTCGAGCGACGAGCAGTAGAGAGGAAGAGGAGATGATGAAGCTCGGTTGATTTTGGGTGGTTTGGCCGAATAAGTGAGTGAGAGAGAGAGAAAATTTTTGTTATATTGAAAATTTGACCAATGGCCTTGAATGGTAGGTATGGGAAAAGGTGATATGACTCTAGCCCTTGGATCTTTGACACTTGGCATTTGCTTTCCCCATGGGGATCCAATGGCCAATTCTTGTCCTTGAATTTTCGACAGCCAAGGGGTGTCAATTGTCCAAAATTCCCTTCTTAAGTTGTACAGGCAAAGCTTCAAGATTGAGGGGCAAAACGGTCATTTTACCCCCGACGTTCCAAACATCATTTTTCTCATTCCATGATTATTCGATAGGGCAACGACCAATCCAAATGACGTTGGAATTCTTGATTTTCCATTTCAAACTTTTCAGGGCTCGTTTCTGATAGTTTTCTCTATCAAACGTGATTCTAGCCTATCCCAAACTGACGGGCAGCTTTTGCAGACATTACGCGTATCGACCCCGTGATTCTCTTCACTTTTAGGGCTCATCAATTCATGGCGGCTTTGGTTGTCATGTAATTGTGAGGTTTTATCACTAGTCCCTATGGTCTCGATCGTCACAGTTCGATTCAGGATAATTTTGCAAATCATACGCTGGTTAAGCGGCATCACTCGCGCTTCAGTCATATGACACTCGCATGGTAATCCTTGATCGTTCTTAGATCGGTTTTTTGGTGGTTCTAAATATCTCCTCATCAATCCTTATGGTCAACGCGCCATTCCCTATCCGAGTCGCCTAGGTCCACGTATCTCGTCTCGCGTTAGCCTTTCTCCTTTGGTCATTCTACACGTCACTTGATATATATAAACTTCTCATTACAGAGTCTGAGGTTAATTGAAAATCAGAATGTCACAACCTCCACTAAGCATCTTTCAATCAAGCGCTCCAGACAGCGATTCACTAAATCAAAGGCTCATACTTTAGGCCTAAAGGCGTCCGCTACCCTAGCATAGTCACAACAGACTATCTCATCTCAACATGCCTCGATTCAACGGGTATAAACCCCTTACGTCATCTAACCTCCCAGTCATACCTTGGCCAAGCCAATCACATGAGGCTAATCATCAAACATGTCTAACAGGCCCATCACAACCATCACTTTTCTTTTTCCAAGGGCATCCACTGCCAAGCACAAAGCTTTTAACCATGCCACTCATAGACGCCATTACACATGTCATGCCACATTCAATCATTCTTGATGAGAATCAATCACGTGCCGCACATCCCTTATCCACAATTAGACTCAACCTGATACCTAGGCTTCCCCTTTCAAGTTATGACTTGGGTCATTTCTGCCTCGTGCCATCTTAGAAGCCTTCCAAGAGCCGCTCCTTATCCGGACCTCTCTATCCCGGTGATCACTCCCTCCCTTCATCAGACATGGCCATTGCAGGTTGTCCCAAGCCATACATCTACAGAGAAAGCCCCGTTCCATATGTCCCATACCATGTTTCATTACAGTTTATAGGTATTCCATCAACTTGTCCCATACCAAGCGACAGTTTATTAAGTCCAACAGCGATGAGTTTATGCATACACCCTCATCAACTTTCGTTTCAAAGCCATAAACATAGACACAACATGACCGTCCTCATCACTTGTCATATCAAAAGCCCCTTCAGATCAATTCCTATCCATTCAAGAGTTTTAATTCCACTAATGACCGTCATATCTCATAGATCAATTGCCAATATCCCATTATGTATTTCAAGTCCAGTCAACGTTCAAATCAAATCCCTATGCATTCGATCACAACTGATCTTCAACTCATATCACCCAAGGCAATCAATAGGGATCGATAGATAAACCATCATAATATCACAATTCAAGCTTGAATCCACCAATATCAATCATCTCCTTATAATTTGTACTCCTCAAGTTGGGTCATGGACAAATCAAGGTCGCAATTGTACATCTCAACTGATCCTTCATTCATAAGCAATTCCCTATTATCCTCGAGTTCAATTACTATCTCAGAATCCATGCTTATGACCCTCAAATCCCAACTTGCTTCCACTTAAGCTTTAGTCTCCACATAACTCAAGGTCATCCATTAAAGTCAACTCTAGGACCATTAGAATGCCTCACAAGTTCGAGCCTATAATCCTCAAGATCCAGCAATCCATGCTTAGTCCTATAGGACTCAATATCTAACTGATCTAAGTGATTGCTCCTTATCACTCCAAGTCTCAATCACATAGGATTGAGCCGACCTTGCTCTGATACCAAACAAGTAAGGATGTCACGCCCCGAACCCGACGAGCACGCGAGCATCCCACTAAGACGTTACTTATTTAAGCTCCAGGATCCAACGGCCGATAATTTTACAACTCTTTCCAAATATGCACGCAAAAGCGATGCCAACTCCAATCATAAAATTAACTCAACACCGATGACTTAGGATGGATACAACAAAATTCCATTAATCAATTTATCACGGGTTCAATTCATATTCCACCAATCTGAAGTACAAACCCAATATCAAGAAAAGACAAATCCATTCTAAATGCAATTGGTCAACTATCTCTTCAAAAGCCAATCCTTGGCAAGCTCGCGCTTCCTTCGCCTGGGACCTGAAAAAATTAAGCCCCCATTGGGGTGAGATATAAATCTCAGTAAACTGGGTCCTAACCCTAGGTTAGGCAGACCGTGCACTCAGACAGTCATCTATCCCAAAACTTCCAAACTCATGACCATACAGGCGCATCAAGTACAATTTAATAAAACAACAACGTGTATATGGCAGGCACGCGATGATAAACTCACGTCACCCTCAATTAATCATGCACACTCGGCTTGTCACTTCACCACATCCACCAATCTCCGTCTATTTCAATCTTTCAGCCCACGATTTATTCGCATCAGGTTCGGTCTACGTAAACGCATCAAACCTTCAATGGCAACCCGCGTAAATGCATCAGGTTCCGATGAATCTCCAAGCAAATTCATCATCTCATAAATTCCGTCCCGCGAATAGTTTGCATCAGGACCGCGACTATCTCAACCCCGCGATCTTATCGCATCAAAGCGCCATGCAATATCGACTTCACCCCGCGATCTTGTCACATCAGGGTATTCTCATACCTCCATCCCGCGAATAGTTCGCATCAGGACTGTGGCTATCTCAACCCTACGAACTCGTCGCATCAGGGCGCCACACATCATCAACTCCACCCTACGATCTTGTCGCATCTGGGTATCAACTCTCGCCCCGCGTCTCATACATCTTAGGGCCTCTTCGTCCCGCGAATAATTCGCACAAGACCGTGGCCATCTCAACCCCGCGATTTCATCGCATCAGGGTGCTACACAATATCAATTCCACCCCGCGATCTCGTCGCATCACGATATTCTCCTACCCTGCGTCTCATATGCCTAAAGGTCTCGACATGTCATGCTCATGCCATAATTTACATTTTATTTCACAGGTAAAATAACAAGTGCATCTCATGCACAATTTGAAACCCTATGGCATGCAGGAAAATCATCGACAGACGACATGGCATGGGATTTAAATGCAAATAATATCACACATAACTTCCTCTATCCACTCAGGACATTTCGAAGACTTCCCGTTTGGAATACTCTCATAGATTGATCCAATTAAGCCTTGACTCACTCAATCGAGTCCGACCTTCGTAGCATAAGGTTAGGAATTCCTTACCTTTGATTTGGCAACACAAATTACTCCTCTTGGACCCTCAGGGTCTCGTCCAAGTCACTCCAAGGCCAATTCATCTCGCAACCTAATAGAATTCAACCAATTCGTCAATTCTCAAGTCCAATTCAACCATTCATAAATCCTAATCTTCCATAGCATAATCCTCATCCTCTTAACATGCTTTAATCATCAATTTGAGGTTCAAAATCCAACCCTCAACAGCCCAACAAATTCTGTTTGCACAAACACCGAACTGGTCCCTTCTTGGTTCGGTGCAAATCGAGCACCACCGGTCCCAATCCCACTTCAAGTCCAACAATTAAATGTTGTACTACCTCTTCACATGTCTATCTAATGTTTTAGGAGGCTCACCAAAAGTTTGAGCTTGATTGGTTTCCGAAAACCCTTTGAAATCGCCAAATCCTTCCTTGGTCAGTAACGGCAGTTTTCTGCTCCTATTTCACAAGACCGATTCGAGGTCAACACTTCATCAATTCAAGCCCCAATTTTTATCACAGATTCATCTACATCTCTACTAAGTCTCTACCAAATTTGAGCCCAAAATTCCAAGATTTTGACCTGTTAAAGGGGGTAAGAACCGGACCTACCTCAGTTTGAGTCCTAATCTGCCGGCTTTTTGGAGAATCTCTGCTTTGGACTCCTCAGTGCTCCAAATGGTCCGATTCCACTTCGAAGAGGTCGGCAAGACATGGGGCTACGTTAGTGTGGTCGGCCGACATCCAGGTGGAGGCCGAAAATGGCCATCGTGGCCGGAGAACGGGAGACCAGAAGCTGGTCGGCGACAGGCAAATTGAAGAGGAAGAGGGAGTGGTTGTCGTGAGCTTGAGGGAAGATGATGGCAGTTCAAAGTGAGGTGAAGAGAGATAAAAATTTGCTATATACAACCCTCATGGTCAATGGTTGATTGGTAGGTATGGAATGGTAGGTTTGACCACTCTTTGCCCATTCATTAACACTTGGCATCTTGCTTTTCTAATGAGATCCAATGGCCATGGGAGGGTGTAATGTCCATTATGCCCTTCTTCAATTGCAAGGGCAAAGTTCTAAGCTTGAGGGGCAAAACGGTCATTTTACCCTCGAGTTCCGAACGTCGTTTTTCTGCCTCCGAAATTCATTGATAGGGCGACCACCAATCCAACTATAGTTGGAATTCTTGATTTTCCATTTCAAACTTCTGAGAACTCGTTTCTGATAGTTTTTTCTATCAGACATGATTCTAGCCTATCTCGAACTGACGGGCGGCTTTTGCAGACATTACGCGGGGCGACCACGTGATTCATATCACGTTTAGGGCACATCAATTTATGGCGACTTTAGTTGTCATATAATTGTGAGGGTCTATCGCTAGTTCCCTCAACAATCCTTATGGCCAAAGCGTCGTTTCCTATCTGAGTTCCCTAGGTCCACGTACCTCGTCTCGCATTAGTCTTTCCCCTTTAGTCAGTCTACTCGAATTGATCAGGTTCGAGCGGAATATAACTGAAATACATCTCTAGATACACACTTCTCGTCGATGAGCCTGAAATTGACTAGAAATCAAAATGTCACAGTAGTGAACATACCTTGTCCTAAAAGCAGTCTTAGGTATGTCTTCTTTCCTAATTCTCAACTGGTGATATCCTGTCCTTAAGTTAATTTAGGAGAATACCGCAGCTCCTTGTAAGTGATCAAATAAGTCATCAATTCTTAGCAATGGGTACTTATTCTTCACTGTCACTCGATTCATTTGTCTATAATCGATGCATAGACGCAAGGACCCATCATTTTTCCTCACAAACAACACCGGAGCTCCCCATGGTGAAGCACTCGGTCGAATAAATTCTTTATCCAGTAATTTTTGCATTTGCACCTTTAATTCCTTCAGTACTGATAAGGACATCCTATAGGGTGCCTTCGAGATCGGCTCCGTCCTAGGAGCTAACTCAATCACGAATTATATTTCCCGCTCTGGTGGCAACAGTGGTAACTCTTGCGGAAATATGTCCAGAAACTCACGCACTATCGGAATACTTTCTAGTTTGGGTTCCTCGGTAGTCGTGTCCATAATTGCGACTAAGTACGCCTGACATCCTTCAGTCATCAACTTTGTCACTTCAAGAGACGAGACTAAAGGAATCGAGGTTCCTCCTCGACTTCCCACAAATTCAAAACTAGGGCGACCTTTTGGGTAGAAACGAATTATCCTACTACCACAATCCACTATTGTCCCCTGTTTACCCAACCAGTTTATTCCTATGATCACATCGAAGTCATACATGGGCAACACAGCTAAATCGATACTCTCCTCACTACCACCAATTACGATTCTACAATCCATACAACCCAATGAAATCAGCACATTATCTTTCAACGTGGTGGCGACATGCAAAATCACACTCAACGGTTTTAACTTCATATCAACCAAATCAGCAAACCGAGCAGACACAAACGAGCGTGATGCGCTAGGATCAAACAAAGCATACGTAGCTTGGTCACACAAATAAATCGTACCTATGACCACGCCTAGCGTTTCTTCGGCTTCCTTACGGGCCACGGCATAAACTCTCCCCTAAGCTGGAGGTCGGTTGTGATCAATCTGGGGAGTGGCAGCCGACGTTCCAGTCTGTGGTCTCTGCCCTTGAGGTCTATTCGCCGAAGCTTGGTTCGGGCAAGTCTTCATCTGGTGGCCCATCTAACCACACTTGAAGCATGCTCCAATTCTTGCCGGGCATTGTCCATTGCACGATTAGTTCAAGGGAAACGACAAACTAAGGAAAAAAATTCCTTATAAATAGACATTTGCCCGTAACTTTTGATCCGAAAGGATTCACGAGGCACACAAGTACTTTTCAGAAATCTCGTTCCGAGCCGGCCGCCTTGGGCCCTGTTTTGCTTTGCCAATTAATTTCTTGAGTCGCAAAAAAAATTTAAAAATAAAAAACGAAAATGAAGGGTCCAACACGAGGACTTCCTAGGAGGTCACCCATCCTAGTACTACTCTTGCCCAACCATGCTTAACTTCGGAGTTCTAATGGGATCCGATGCATTAGTGCTGGTATGATCGCACCCGTTATGTTATGAAACGCAAATATATTTGCATTCAAAACCCTTCCTCTTCTTAAGAATTTTTCAAACCTTTTTTTCCGAGTTTTTTCGCCCCGTTGCACGATTAGTTCACGGGAAAAGACAAACTAAGGAAAAAAAATTCATCATAAATCGACATTCTCCCGTAACTTTTGCTCTGGATGGATTCACGAGGCCCACAAGTACTTTTCGGAAAGCTCGTTCCGAGCCGGCCGCCTTGGGCCTGGTTTTGCTTTGCCAATTCATTTCTTGGGTCGCAAAAAAAATAAAAAAAATAAAAAATGAAAATGAATGGTGCAACACGAGGACTTCCTAAGAGGTCACCCATCCTAGTACAACTTTCGCCCAAGCATGCTTAACTTCGGAGTTCTGATGGAATCCGATGCATTAGTGCTTGTATGATCGCACACGTTATGTTATGCATCGCAAATATATTGGTATTCAAAATCCTTCCTCTTCTTGAGAATTTTTCATTCCTTTTTTTCCCGAGTTTTTTCACCCCTTGACACAATTAGTTCACGGGAAACGAGAAACTAAGGAAAAAAACTTCTCCCAAATCGACATTCGCCCGTAAGTTTTGATCAGGATGGATTTACGAGACCCACAGGTACTTTTTAGAAAGCTCGTTCCAAGCCGACCGCCGTGGGCCCAGTTTTGCTTTTCCAATTCATTTCTTGAGTCGCAAAAAAAAATTTAAAATAAAAAACGAAAATGAAGGGTCCAACACGAGGACATCCTAGGAGGTCACCCATCCTGGTACTACTCTCGCCCAAGCACGCTTAATTTTGGAGTTCTAATGAGATCCGTTGCGTTAGTGTCGGTAAGATCGCACCCGTTATGTTATGCAACACAAATATATTTGCATTCAAAACCCTTCCTCTTCTTGAGAATTTTTCAAACCTCTTTTTTTTTCCGAGTTTTTTCGCCTTGTTGGACGATTAGTTCATGGGAAACGACAAACTAAGGAAAACATTCCACGTAAATCGACATTCCCCAGTAAAATTTTGATCCGGATGGATTCACGTGGCCTATAAGTATTTTTCGAAAAGCTCGTTCCGAGCCGGTCGCTGTGGACCCAGTTTTATTTTGTCAATTCATTTCTTGAGTCGCAAAAAAAATTAACAAAATAAAAACTAAAATGAGGGGTGCAGCACGAGAACTTCCCAGGAGGTCACTCATGCTAGTACTACTCTCGCCTAAGCACGCTTAACTTCAGAGTTCTGATGGGATCCGGTGCGTTAGTGCTGGTATGATCGCACCATTTATGATTTGCATCGTAAATTTATTTGCATTCAAAACCCTTCTTCTTCTTGAGAATTTTTCAAACCTTTTTTTACCCAAGTTTTTTCGTCCCGCTGCACGATAAGTTAAAAGAGAAACGACAAACTAAGGAAAAAATTCCTCGTAAATCGACATTCGCCTGTAATTTTAGATCTGGATGGATTCACATGGCCTATAAGTACTTTTCGGAAAGCTCGTTCCGAGCCAGCCGCCGTGGACCCAGTTTTGTTTTCTAAATTCATTGCTTGAGTCGCAAAAAAAAATTACAAAATAAAAACTAAAATGAGGGGTGCAACACGAGGACTTCCAAGGAGGTCACTCATGCTAGTACTACTCTCGCCCAAGCACGCTTAATTTTAGAGTTCTGATGGGATCCGGTGCGTTAATGCTGGTATGATCGCACCATTTATGTCATGCATCGGAAATATATTTATATTCAAAACCCTTCCTCTTCTTCATAATTTTTCAAACTTTTTTTTTGAGTTTTTTCGCCCCGTTGCATGAATAGTTGACGGGAAACGACAAACAAAGGAAAAAAATTCCTCGTAAATCGACATTCGACCGTAACTTTTGATTCGGATGGATTCACACGGCCCACAAGTGCTTTTTGAAAAGCTCGTTCCGTACAACTGCCGTGGGCCCAGGTTTGCTTTACCAATTCATTTCGTGAGTCGTAAAAAAATTTTAAAAAAATAAATAACGAAAATGAGGGGTGCAAAACAAGGACTTCCCAAAAGGTCACCCTTCCTAGACTACTCTCGCCCAAGCCCGCTTAATTTTAGAGTTCTAATGGGAACCGGTGCATTAGTGCTGGTATGATCTTACTCTTTGTGTTATGCATCGCAAATATATTTAAATTCAAAACCATTCCTCTTCTTTAGAATTTTTCAAACCTTTTTTTTTCCGAGTTTTTTTGCCCCGCTGCACGATTAGTTCACCGAAAACGACAAACTTAGGAAAATATTCCTCTTAAATCGAATTTTGCCCGTAACTTTTGATCCGGATGGATTCACATGGCCCATAAGTACTTTTTGGAAAGCTCGTTAAGAGCCGGATGCCGTGGGCCTAGTTGCCAATTCATTTCTTAAAAGCAAAACAAAATTAAAAAATAAATAATGAAAATAATGGGTGCAAGACGAGGACATCCTAGGAGGTCAGCCATCCTGGTACTATTCTTGCTCAAGCACGCTTAACTTCGGAATTCAGATGGTATCTGTTGCATTAGTGCTGGCATAATCGCATCCATTATGATATGCATCGTAAATATATTTGTATTCAAAACCCTTCATCTTCTTGAGGATTTTTCAAACCATTTTTTTTTTCGAGTTTTTCGCATTGTTGCATGATTAGTTCACGGCAAACGACAAACTAAGGAAAAAAATTCCTTATAAATCGACATTTGCCCGTAACTTTTGATCCGGATCGATTCATGTGGCCCATAAGTACTTTTCGGAAAGCTCGTTCCGAGCCGGCTATCAAGGGCATAGTTTTGCTTTGCCAATTCATTTCTTGAATGCAATAAAAAAATTAAAAATAAATCACGAAAATGAAGGGTGCAACACGAGGACTTCCCAGGAAGTCACCTATCCTAGTACTACTCTCCCCCAAGCACTCTTAACATCGGAGTTCTGATGAAATCCGGTGCATTAGTGCTAGTATGATCGCACCCATTATGTTATGTATCGCAAATATATTTGCATTCAAAATCCTTCCTCATCTTGATAATTTTTCATAAGTACTTCAGGTGACCCATAAGTACTTTTCGGAAAGCTCGTTCCGAGCCAACCATCGTAGGCCTAGTTTTGGTTTGCCAATTCATTCTTGAGTCGCAAAAAATATTTTAAAAATTTAATAACGAAAATGAGGGGGTGCAAAAAGAGGACTTCCCATGAGGTCACCCATCCTAGACTACTCTCGCCTAAGCACGCTTAACTTCGGAGTTCTGATCGGATCCGGTGCATTAGTGCTGGTATGGTCGCACCCTTTATGCTATGCATTGCAATATATTTGTATTCAAAACCCTTCCTCTTCTTCAAAAATTTTCAAACCTTTTTTTTCCCGTGTTTTTTTGTCCCGTTGCACGATTAGTTCACGTCAAACGACAAACTAAGGAATATATTACTCGTAAATCGACATTCGCCCGTAACTTTTGATACGGATGGATTTACGTCGCCCTTAAGTACTTTTCCGAAAGCGTGTTAAGAGTCGGCCGCCGTAGGCCCAATTTTGCATTGCCAATTCATTTGTTGAAAGCAAAAAAAATTAAAAAAATAAATAACGAAAATGATGGGTGCAAGACGATATGCATCGTAAATATATTAGCCCAAGCACGCTTAACTTCGGAGTTCTAATGGTATCCAGTGCATTAGTGCCGGTATAATCGCACCCATTATGATATGTATCGTAAATATATTTGTATTCAAAACCCTTCATCTTCTTGAGAATTTTTCAAACCTTTTTTTTTCGAGTTTTTTCGCACCGTTGCACTATTAGTTCACGGGAAACGACAAACTATGGAAAAAAATTGCTCGTAAATCGTCATTCGCACGTAAATTTTGATCTGGATTGATTAACGTGGCCCATAAGTACTTTTTGGAAAGCTCGTTCCGAGCCAACCGTCGTGGGCTTAGTTTTGCTTTGCCAATTCTTTTCTTGAACGCAATAAAAAAATTAAAAATAAATAACGAAAATGAAGGGTGCAACACAAGACTTCCCTGGAGTTTAACCACCCTAGTAATAATCTTGCCCAAGCACTCCTAACTTCGGAATTCTGATGGTATCCAGTGCATTAGTGCCGCTATAATCGCACCCGTTATGATATGCATCATAAATATATTTGTATTCAAAACCCTTCATCTTCTTGAGAATTTTTCAAACCTTTTTTCTTTCGAGTTTTTTCGCACCGTTGCACTATTAGTTCACGGAAAACGACAAACTATGGAAAAAAATTGCTCGTAAATCGTCATTCGCCCGTAACTTTTGATCTGGATTGATTGACGTGGCCCATAAGTACTTTTCGTAAAGCTCGTTCCGAACTAGCCGTCGTGGGCCAAGTTTTGCTTTGCCAATTCATTTTTTGAACGTAATAAAAAATTTAAAAATAAAAAACGAAAATGAAAGGTACAACACGAGGACTTCCCAGGAGGTCAACCATCCTAGTAATAATCTCGCCTAAGCACTCTTAACTTCGGAGTTCTGATGGGATCCGGTGCATTAGTGCTGGTATGATCGCAGCCGTTATATTATGCATTGCAAATATATTTGTATTCAAAATCCTTCCTTTTCTTAAGAACTTTTCATTCCTTTTTCTTCCAAATTTTTTTCCCCCGTTGCATGATTAGTTCACGGGAAATGACAAACTAAGGGAAAAAATTCATTGTAAATCGACATTCGCCCGTAACTTTTGATCCGAATGGATTAACGAGGCCCACAAGTACTTTTCGGAAAGCTCATTCCAAGCCAGCCGCCTCGGACCCAGTTTTGCTTTGCCAATTCATTTATTAGGTCGCAAAAAAATAATAATAAATAACGAAAATGATTGGAGCAATATGAGGACTTCCTAGAAGGTCACCCATCTTAGTATTACTCTCGCACAAGCATGCTTAACTTTAGTGTTCTGATGGGATCCGATGTATTAGTGCTGGTATGATCGCACCCGTTATGTAATGTATCGCAAATTTATTTGTATTCAAAATCCATCCTCTTCTTGAGAATTTTTCATTCCTTTTTTTCTCGAGTTTTTTCGCCCCTTGGCACGATTAGTTCATGGGAAACGACAAACCAAGGAAAAAAATTCCTCATAAATCGACATTCGCTCTTAACTTTTGATCCGGATGGATTCACGAGACCCATATGTACTTTTCAGAAAGCTCGTTCCGAGCCGGCCGTCGTGGGCCGAGTTTTGCTTTGCCAATTCATTTCTTGAGTCGCAAAAAAAAATTTAAAAATAAAAAATGAAAATGAAGGGTCCAAAAAGAGGACTTCCTAGGAGGTCACCCATCCTAGTACTACTCTCGCCCAAGCACGCTTAACTTCGGAGTTCTAATGGGATATGTTGCATTAGTATAATCGGACCCGTTATATTATGCAAAGCAAATATATTTGTATTCAAAATCCTTCATCTTCTTGAGAATATTTCAAAACTTTTTTTTTTCGAGTTTTTTCGCACTGTTGCACAATTAGTTCATGGGAAACAACAAACTAAGGAAAAAAATTTCTCGTAAATTGACATTCGCCCGTAACTTTTGATCCGGATCGATTCATGTGGCCCAAAAGTACTTTTCGGAAAGCTCGTTCCAAGCCGGCTGTCAATGGCCTAGTTTTGCTTTGCCAATTCATCTCTTGAATGCAATAAAAAAATTAAAAATTAATCACGAAAATGAAGGGTGCAACAAGAGAACTTCCTAGGAGGTCACCTATCCTAGTACTACTCTCGCCCAAGCACTCTTAACATGGAAGTTCTGATGGAATCCAGTGCATTAGTGCTAGTATGATCGCACCCGTTATGTTATGGATTGCAAATATATTTGCATTCAAAATTTTTCCTCTTCTTGATAATTTTTCATAAGTACTTCAGGTGACCCATAAGTACTTTTTAGATAGCTCGTTCCGAGCCAACCGCCGTGGGCCCAGTTTTGCTTTGCCAATTTATTTCTTAAGTCGGAAAAAATATTTTAAAAATTAAATAACGAAAATGACGGGTGCAAAATGAGGACTTCCCAAGAGGTCACCCATCTTAGGCTACTCTTGCCCAAGCACGCTTAACTTCGGAGTTCTGATGGGATCCGGTGCATTAGTGCAGGTATGGTCGCACTCTTTATGTTATGCATCGCAATATATTTGTATTCAAAACCCTTCCTCTTCTTCAAAATTTTTCAAACCTTTTTTTCCCGTGTTTATTCGCCCCGTTGCACGATTAGTTAACGTCAAACGACAAGCTAAGGAATATATTCCTCGTAAATCGACATTCGCCCGTAACTTTTGATATGGATGGATTTACGTGACCCTTAAGTACTTTTCCGAAAGCGTGCTAAGAGTCGGCCGCCGTGGGCCCAATTTTGCATTGCTAATTCATTTCTTGAAAGCAAAAAAAAAATAAAAAAATAAATAACGAATATGATGGGTGCAAGACGAGGACTTCCTAGGAGGTAAGCCATCCTAGTACTACATTCGCCCATGCACTCTTAACTTTCGGAGTTCTGGTGGTATCCAGTGCATTGGTGCTGGTATAATCGCACTCGTTATGATATGCATCGTAAAGTTATTTGTATTCAAAACCCTTCATCTTCTTGAGAATTTTTCAAACCTTTTTTTTTCGAGTTTTTTCGCACCGTTGCACTATTAGTTCATGGGAAACGACAAACTATGGAAAAAAATTGCTCGTAAATTGTCATTCGCCCATAACTTTTGATCTGGATTGATTAACGTGGCCCATAAGTACTTTTCGTAAAGCTCGTTTCGAACCAGCCGCCGTGGACCTAGTTTTGCTTTGCCAATTCATTTCTTGAACGCAATAAAAAAAGTAAAAATAAATAACGAAAATAAAGGGTGCAACACGAGGACTTCCCAGGAGGTCAACCATCCGAGTAATAATTTCGCCCAAGCACTCTTAACTTCGGAGTTCTGATGGGATCCAGTGCATTAGTGCTGGTATGATCGCACTTGTTATATTATGCATTGCAAATATGTTTGTATTCAAAATCCTTCCTTTTCTTGAGAACATTCCATTACTTTTTCTTTCGAATTTTTTCGCCCCGTTGCACGATTAGTTCAAGGGAAACGACAAACTAAGGGAAAAAAATTGTTTGTAAATCGATATTTGCCCGTAACTTTTGATCTGGATGGATTAATGAGGCCCACAAGTACTTTTCGAAAAGCTCGTTCCAAGTCGGCCGCCTTGGGCCCAGTTTTGTTTTGCCAAATCATTTATTGGGTAGCAAAAAAAAAATAAAAAATAAAAAACTAAAATGATGGGTGCAATACGAGGACATCCTAGAAGGTCACCCATCTTAGTACTACTCTCGCACAAGCATGCTTAACTTTAGTGTTCTGATGGGATCTGGTGTATTAGTGTTGGTATGATCGCACCCATTATGTAATGCATCGCAAATACATTTGTATTCAGAATCCTTCCTCTTCTTGAGAATTTTTCATTCCTTTTTTTCTCGAGTTTTTTCGCCCCTTGGCACGATTAGTTCACGGGAAACGACAAACTAAGGAAAAAAATTCCTCGTAAATCAACATTTGCCCTTAACTTTTGATCCGGATGGATTCACGAGACCCACGTGCACTTTTCAGAAAGCTCATTCCGAGCCGGCCGCCATGGGCTGAGTTTTGCTTTGCCAATTCATTTCTTGAGTCGCTATAAAAAATTTAAAAATAAAAAATGAACATGAAGGGTCCAACAAGAGGACTCCCTAGGAGGTCACCCTTCTTAGTATTACTCTCGCCCAAGCACGCTTGACTTCGGAGTTCTAAGGGATCTGTTGCATTAGTACTGGTATGATCAGACCCGTTGTATTATGCAAAGCAAATATATTTGTATTCAAAACCCTTCCTCTTCTAGAGTGTTTTCGCCCCATTGCAAGATTAGTTCACGAGAAACGACAAACTAAGAAAAAAATTTCTCGTAAATCGACATTCGCCCGTAACTTTTGATCAGGATTAATTCACGTGGCCCATAAGTATTTTTGTATTCAAAACGCTTCCACTTCTTTAGAATTTTTCAAACTTTTTTTTTCGAGTTTTTTCACCCCGTTGCACGAATAGGTTCACGAGAAACGACAAACTAAGGAAAAAAATTCCTCGTAAACCGATATTCGCCCGTAACTTTTAATTCAGATGGGTTCACGTGGCACATAAGTACTTTTCTGAAAGCTTGTTCCGATCCGGCCGCAGTGGGCCCAGTTTTGCTTTGCTAATTCATTTCTTGAGTCGCAAAAAAAAATTTAAAAAATCAAATAACGAAAATGAGGGGTGCAAAACGGGGACTTCCCAAGAGGTCATCCATCCTAATACTACTCTCGCCCAAGTACGCTTAACTTAGGAGTTCTGATGGGATCCAGTGCATTAGTACTGGTATGGTCGCACCCTTTATATTGTGCATCGCAAATATATTTGTATTCAAAAACCTTCAACTTCTTTAGAATTTTCCAAACCTTTTTTTCCCTGAGTTTTTTGGCTCCGTTGCAGGATTGGTTCACGGGAATCGACAAACAAAGGAAAATATTCCTTGTAAATCTACATTTGCCCTTAACTTTTGATCTGGATGGATTCACGTGACCCTTAAGTACTTTTCGGAAAGCTCGTTATGAGTCGACCGCCGTGGGGCTAGTTTTGCTTTGTCAATTCATTTCTTGAACGCGAAAAAAATTAAAAAAATAAATTACGAAAATGATGGGTTCAAGATGAGGACTTCCGAGGAGGTCAACCATCCTTGTACTACTCTCGCCTAAGTATACTTAACTTCGAAGTTTCGATGGGATCCAATGCATTAGTGTCGGTATGATCGCACCCGTTATGTTATGCATCGCAAATATATTTGTATTCAAAACCCTTCCTCTTTTTTAGAATTTTTCAAAAAAAAAATTCGAGTTTTTTCGCCTCGTTGCACGCATAGTTCATGAGAAACGACAAACTAAGGAAAAAAATTCCTCGTAAATCGTCATTTGCCCGTAACTTTTGATCCGGATGGATTCACGTGGCCCATAAGTACTTTTCAGAAAGTTTGTTCTGAGCCCGCCGCCGTTGGCCCAGTTATGCTTTGCCAATTCATTTCTTGGGTCGCAAATTTTTTTTTAAAATAAATAAAGAAAATGAAAGGTGCAACACGAAGACTTCCCAAGAGGTCACCCATCCTAGTAATACTCTCACCCAAGCACGCTTAACTTCGGAGTTTTGATGGGAGTGCATTAGTGTTGGTATGATCACACCCTTTATGTTATGCATCGCAAATATATTTGTATTCAAAACCATTCCTCTTCTTCAGAATTTTTCAAACCTTTTTTGTCACGCCCCAACCCCGTCGAGACACGCGAACATCCTTGCAAGCAAACTAACAACAATCTCTCAGCGGTCCCAAGATCCATTCACAAGTCCTCAAGAGACATAATAAATACATCACGCATGCGGAAGTGTTACTAACATAAATCCCCGTACAATATATAAAGATTAAGTGAGACCTGGATAGCTCAATAACATTCATACATCATATCGTACTGTTCATACAGATATCAACTACTAAGATCCGCTAGACAACAAGGCGACAAGGTAAGCGTGTCAAAAAGAAACATCCACAAAATCCATCAGGAGCGGGGTCAAGTTGCCAGTCAAAAGATCGGGTCACCAATTGGAGTCGCCTAGAAAGAACTACTAGAATCTCCTGTGTCCTCTGTCTCCTCCGTCGGCTCGTACTCTGAGAAGGTCTCGGATGGGACCTCAATGGAGTCCTCCATGGTCGCTTCCTACGACGGCTGAGCAAGGTCCCCCTCGGACGCTTCTAGGACTATGACATCCTCCTCCTGCTGCTTTATGGACTCCAAGATCGGGGTCTGCTCTGGCCCATTCCTAGACCCTACTACTGACCCCACAGGCAACTCCTGCTTTACTGTAGTCTGGCACCAATCGGGTACGACTGCCTAGGGTACCTCGTGGGGCTTTAGCAACCTAATTTGCTGGTCTCCTACTTTCTTAAACTACGCCTCAAACCTATGAGGCTTCCAATCGGGCTTACCCTCATTCACTCATGTGACAGTGCACTTCCTCACATAAATGTTCCCTTGTTGATTCGGGAACTCGTCAAAATAAGTCGTCATCTCTTTTGGGTCCCCAAAACGTATGGGCCACATACCTAAGGCCTAGGATCTGTAAAAGAAGGGTTCCCCAAAAGGGTGAGATATACATCTCAGTAAGAAAAACCTAACCCCAGGTTAGGTTGACAGTCCACTCAGGTAGCCGTACCCCTCAATAATTTCAAACTCAGAAATAGACAGGCATATAAGGCACGAATCAATAAACAACAGCATACAGATGACAGTCAATTAAATATGACGACATGCCACACTCATATGCATATGCACTCTTAGCCTGTCCCTTCGCCACACCTATCAATCTCCACCTGCCTCAATCTCTAGCTCGCGAATTAGTCACCTTAGGTTCGGTCCGCGTAAATGCATCAGACCGTCATCGGTGACCCACGTAAATGCATTAGGTCCTGATGAATCTCTAGGCAAAGCTCATTAACTCATACTCCATCCCGCGAATAGCTCGCATCAGGACAGTGACTATCTCAACCCAGCGATCCCGTCGCATCAGAGCGCCACAAAACCATAGCTTCACATCACGATCTTGTCGCATCAGGGTATCAACTCCCGCCCCGCGTCTCATACGCCTCAGGACCTCGCCATGTCATGTTTATGCCATATCATCTCAAGTCAATTCACATGCACACAACGGGTGCAACTTATGCACGATTCGAACACTCATGGCATACAAAGCAATTCACATGATGTCCAGATATGGCCAACGACTCAAGCATAGACAATGTCACATACATTAGTCCTATAACATCTTAGGACATAAGACAAGCTATCCCTATTGAAATTTCTTCATGAATCGATTCAATTAGACCTCGACTCACCCAATTGAGTCCAATCCCCCTAGCCTAAGTTTAGGAATCCCTTACCTTTGACTGGACAATGCAAATTTCTTCTTCTTGAGCCTCCTAGGTTTCGGCCAACCAATGTCCACAACCGGATTTGTCGCGCAACCTAAAATTTCAACAATTTCATCAATTTTCCTGTCCAAATTCTCAATACATCAACCCCAATCACCCATTACTTAACTCTCATCATCTTATCACATTTTAAACATCAAATTGCAGCTCAAAATCATCATCCACAGCCCTCAACAGAATCGATTTGGCCCGGCATCGATCGGTCCCACTCGATTTTGTGCTAGCCGGGTCCAACCGGTCCTAATCTACTCCAACTCCAATATTTATATACTATCCTACCTCTTAGAATGTCTACCTAAGGGTTTGGGAGGCTCACCGTGAGTTTTGAGTCAAATGGCCGCCGGATTCCCGTTGAAACTCGCCGGAATGCCCAAGGTCAGATTACCGGTAGATTATGAGCAAAATTCACAAGGCCTATTCGTGGTCAAAAACTTATCAAATTAAGCCCCAATTTTTACCACAAAATCCTACACATGTCTACTGAGTCTCCACAAAATTTGAGCCCAAGATTTCAAGATTTCGACCAGCAAAAGGGCTAAGAACCGGACCTACCTCAAGTTTGTTTCGATTTTGTTGGCTCTAGGGAAATCTCTTGCCCAGAACTCCTCAGTGCTCCAAACGACTTGATTCTTATTCGAGGATGTCGGCAAGACGTAGGGCTTCGTCGGTGTAGTCGGCTGATGGTCGAATGGTGGTCGGAAGGGGCGATCGTGGCCGGCGAATGGCGAGCTCAGAATTGGTCGCCGACAAGCAGGTTGAAGGAGGAAGAAAAAGGTGATTTTCGGTGGTTGAGGGAGATGGTCTGGCCGAATGAGGGTGAGGAGAGAGAGAGAGAAAATAGTTATACACAAAGCTTGGTCAATGGTTTGAATGTTAGGTGGGTGAAAGTTGACATGACCACACTTCATAATCTTGTGACACATGTCTTCTTACTTTTCCAAGATGATCCAAGGGTCATCTTTCACCCTTGAATTTGGCAGTTATGGGAAGGGTCCAAAGACCAAAATTCCCTTCTTGAATTGTATAGGTAAGGTTCTAGGCTTGAGAGGCAAAACGGTCATTTTATCTCCGACGTTCATAACGTCGTTTTTCTTGTTCCAGAATCCTTCGATAGGGCAACGGTCAATCCAAATAACGTTGGAATTCTTGATTTTCCATCTCAGACGTGATTTTAGCCTATCCCGAACTGACGAGCGGCTTTTATAGACATTACGCATATCGACCCCGTGATTCATATTACGTTTAAGGCTTCTCAATTTATGGCGGCTTTAGTTGTCATGTAATTGTGAGGGTTTATCACTAGTCCCTATGGTCTCGATCGTCACTGTCCGATTTAGGAAAATTTTGCAAATCATACGTTGGTTAAGTGGCATCACCCTCGCTCCAATCGTACGACACTCGCAAGGAAATCCTTAATCATTCTTAGATCGGCCTCTTCGTGGTTCTAAATATCCCCTCGACAATCCTTAAGGTCAAAGCGCCATTTCCTATCCAAGTCATCTAGGTCCACGTACCTCATTTCGCGTTAGCCTTTCCCCTTTGGTCAGTTTACTCAAATTGATCAGATTTGAGCGGAATACAACTGAAATACATCACTTGATACATATAAACCTCTCATTATAGAGTCTGAAATTGACTGGAAATCAGAATGTCACATTTTTTTTCCCGAGTTTTTTCGCCCCATTGCACGATTAGTTCACGGGAAACAACAAACTAAGGAAAATATTCCGCGTAAAGCGACATTAGCCCATAACTTTTGATTCGGATGGATTCACATGGCCCTTAAGTACTTTTCAAAAAGCTCGTTAAGAGCCGGTCGCCGTGGGACCAATTTTGCTTTGCCAATTCATTTCTTGAACAAAATAAAAATTTTAAAAATAAATAACAAAAATGATGGGTGCAAGATGAAGACTTCCTAGGAGGTTAGTCATCCTAGTACTAATCTCGCCCAAGCACGCTTAACTTCGGAGTTCTGATGGTATCCGGTGCATTAGTACTGGTATAATTGCACCCGTTATGAAATGCATCGTAAATATATTTGCATTCAAAACCCTTCATCTTCTTGAGAATTTTTCAAACCTTTTTTTTTTCGAGTTTTTTTGCACCGTTGCACGATTAGTTAACGGGAAACGACAAACTATCGAAAAAAATTCCTCGTAAATCGACATTCGCCCGTAACTTTTGATCCGGATTGATTCACGTGGCCCATAAATACTTTTCAGAAAGCTCGCTCCGAGCCGACCGTCGTGGGCCTAGTTTTGCTTTGTCAATTCATTTCATGAGCGCAATAAAATTATTAAAAAATAAATAACGAAAATGAAGGGTGCAACACGAGGACTTCCCAAGAGGTCACCCATCCTTGTGCTACTCTCGCCCAAGCACTCTTAACTTCGGAGTTCTGATGGGATTTGTTGCATTAGTGCTGGTATGATCGCACACGTTATGTTATGCATCGCAAATATATTTGTATTCAAAATCCTTCCTCTTCTTGAGAATTTTTCATACATTTTTTTTCCGAGTTTTTTCGCCCCATTGCACGATTAGTTTACGGGAGACGACAAACTAAGGAAAAAATTCCTCGTAAATTGACATTCGCTCGTAACTTTTGATCCGGATGAATTCACGAGGCCCACAAGTACTTTTCGGAAAGGTCGTTCCGAGCCGGCTGCCGTGGGCCCAGTTTTGCTTTGCCAATTCATTTCTTGGGTCGCAAAAAATAAAATAAAAATAAATAACGAAAATGAAGGGTACAACCCGAGGACTTCCAAAAAGGTCACCCATCCTAGTACTACTCTCGCCCAAGCACGCTTAACTTCGAAATTCTAATCGGATCCGGTGCATTAGTTCTGGCCTGATCGCACCCGTTATGTTATGCATCGCAAATATATTTGTATCCAAAATCGTTCCGCTTCTTGAGAATTTTTCATTCCTTTTATTCCTGAGTTTTTTCGCCCCTTGGAACGATTAGTTCATGGGAAACAACACACTATGGAAAAAAATTCCTCGTAAATCGACATTCGCCGGTAACTTTGATACGAATGGATTCACGAGACCCGCAAGTACATTTCAAAAAGATTGTTTCGAGCCTGCTGCCGTAGGCCCTGTTTAACTATGCCAATTCATTTCTTGAGTCGCAGAAAAAAATTAAAAATAAAAAACGAAAATGAAGGGTCCAACACGAGAACTTCCTAGGAGGTCACACATCTTAGTACTACTCTCGCCCAAACACGTTTAACTTCGGAGTTCTAATGGGATCCTTTGCATTAGTGCTGGTATGATCGCACTCGTTATGTTATACAACGCAAATATATTTGTATTCAAAACCCTTCATCTTCTTGAGAATTTTTCAAACCTTTTTTTTCCTAGTTTTTTCAGCCCTTGGCACAATTAGTTCACGGAAATAACAAACTAAGGAAAAAAATTCCTCGTAAATCGACATTCGCCCGTAAGTTTTGATCCGGATGGATTCACGACACCCACAAGTACTTTTCAGAACGCTTGTTCCGAGCTGACCGACGTGGCCCAAGTTTTGCTTTTTCAATTCATTTCTTGAGTCGCAAAAAAATTTTAAAAATAAAAAACGAAAATGAAGGGTCCAACACGAGGACATCCTAGGAGGTCACCCATCCTAGTACTACTCTCGCCCAAGCACGCTTAATTTCGGAGTTCTAATGGGAACTGTTGCATTAGTGCTGATATGATCGCACCCGTTATGTTATGCAATGCAATGCAGATATATTTGCGTTCAAAACCCTTCCTCTTCTTGAGAATTTTTCAAACCTTTTTTTTTTGAGTTTTTTTGCCCCGTTGCACGATTAGTTCACGGGAAACGATAAACTAAGAAAAAAATTCCTCGTAAAACGACATTCGCCCGTAACTTTTGATTCAGATGTATTCACGTGGCCTATAAGTACTTTTCGGAAAGCTCATTCCAAGCCTGCTGCCGTGGGCCCAGTTTTGTTTTGCCAATTCATTTCTTGAGTCGCAAAATAAATTTACAAAATAAAAACGAAAATGAAGGGTTCAACACGACGACTTCCCAGGAGGTCATTCATGCTACTACTACTCTCGCCTAAGCACGCTTAACTTTAGAGTTCTGATGGGATCCGCTGCATTAGTGCAGGTATGATCGCACCATTTATGTTATGCATCGCAAATATATTTGAATTCAAAACCTTTCCTCTTCGTCATAATTTTTCGAACTTTTTTTTCCAATTTTTTTCGCCTCGTTGCACGAATAGTTCACGGGAAACGAAAAACTAAGCAATAAAATCCCTCGTAAATCGACATTCGACCGTAACTTTTAATCCGGATGGATTCACGTGGCCCATAAGTACTTTTTGAAAAGCTCGTTCCGAGCCAGCTGCTGTGGGTCCAATTTTGCTTTGCCAATTCATTTCTTGAGTCGCAAAAAAAATTTAAAAAATAAATAACGAAAATGAGGTGTGCAAAACGAGAACTTCCCAAGAGGTCACCCATCATAAAGTACTCTCGCCCAAGCCCCCTTAACTTCGGAGTTCTGAAGGAATCCAGTGCATTAGTGCTGGTATGATCGCACCCTTTATGTTATGCATCGCAAATATATTTATATTCAAAACCCTTCCTGTTCTTCATAATTTTTCGAACCTTTTTTTCCTGAGTTTTTTCGCCCCGTTGCACGATTAGTTCACGAGAAACGACAAACTAAGGAAAATATTCCTCGTGAATTGACATTCGCTCGTAACTTTTGATCCGAATGGATTCACGTGGCCCATAAGTACTTTTCGTGTCACGCCCCATGCCCCGGACACGGGCGCGCGGCTCCCTGCATGCACAAACTTTCTCTCGATGTTCCAAGATTCAAACTTGGTTTGAGAGGCATACTACATAAAAAGCACGCGGAAGCGACAATATAATAACTACTCCGTACAAATATAAAATGGGACTTAGGTAACCAGAATACTAATGATACATAAGATCCAAATGTTCATACAAGAGCATAGTAAACCAGATCCGCTAGTCAGTAGGGGTGACAGGGTGAGTATAAGAAAGGTCCATCATCATCACCAAAAAGGAACGGCATCAGGGTCACCATCTAACGTCAGACTAGTAAATCGAAAGCTCCTAAGTCGAGCTGCTGGAGTCATCAGTCTCCTCGGCCTCCTCAGTAGGCTCATACTCTAAGAAAGTCTCAGAGCAAATCTCCACCGTATCCTCGAGAGTCTCGTCCGCAGACGGCTCCATCAAGTCATCCGCAGTAGCCTCAACCACTATGATCTCCTTAGTGTCCTCTAGGGTCGGGGTCCTCTCAAGACCATTCCTCGAGCCGGCAACTGACCCCTCAGCCTCTACTAAATCCCGAGTGGGATGGCACTAGCTAGGGATTACTCCATGAGGCATCTCAGTGGGCTTCAGTGGCCCCGTGGAAACATCTCCTATCTTTCTACACCAGGCCTTATATTTATGAGGCTTCCAACTACTACCGCCCTCGTCTACCCAAACGAATGTACACTTCCTAATATAGATAGTCTCCTGCCCGTCACCGAACTTGACTGGCCACATCCTCAAGGCCTAAGATCTATAAAGAAGAGGTCCTACAATGGGGTGACATATACTTCTCAGTAAGGTCCTAACCCTAGGTTAGGCTAGTCCACTCAGGCAAATGCAAACATAAATAATTTATACAAAATCGCATGATGCATTCCACTATTACGAAATAACACATGGATGTCAAGCATGCAATCAAGGCATCTTATCACATCATTAATACTCAAGCACACATTTCAAACTAGATTGCACCTTCCACCCTTTTTCAACCTCCTCACTTTCGTGCCCGCGTTTAGAACCCCTCAAGCTAGATCTGCGTAAATGCATCAGACCGTTTCATTGACAAATCCGCGTAAACGCATCAGATTTTCAATGTTACCCCAGGCCTGTGTCGACACACCTCAACTCCGTCTCGCGTTTCAATGCATCAGGACTATGGCCTTCTCAACCCCGCGTCTCATACGCCTCAGGATGCCATTTATTTCAAACCCTGCACCTCAGCGCTTCAGGGCATTCATCAACGTAACCCCGCGTCTCATATGCCTCAGGGTATCACAGTATCTCAGACATGGCAAAAGTTCATTTCATTTCATAGCACACGTTCGATTGCAACTCATGCGACGAACGACACATTCATGGCATGCGAGCCAATTAAATTGACACACAAATGCAACAACTAATTCATGACACAAGCATTATCATTCAATCATGTCCTCAATAGCTTTCTAGGACATACATTGGACAACCACATTATAAACCTCCAAGAGTCGATCAATTCACATACAACTCGCCCAATCAAGTCCAATCCTCCTATAAAAGGTTTAGAATTCCCTTACCTCAAGCTTGATGCAATACAATCCTTCTCCCAAACACCTCAAGGGTTCGGTCCAAACAGTCTAAGGACAACTCAACTGCGCAACCTAATGAAATTCATCCAATCGTCAATTTTTCTTGATCATTCGCCAATTCATGGGACATAAACCTTATTGACATGTTCATCAATATCCTAACATGTCTCAATGATGAATTTGAGACTCTATTCCAACACTAATGGTCCCCAGCAGAACAGGTATGCACAAAACCGAATCGGGCATTTTCGATTCTGAGTATACCCTAACTAATCAGCCCTTAAACTACCTCGAATCCTCAATTTATTCATTAATCTACTTGCTAACATGTAGTTCTAAGGGTTGGGGAACCTCACCGAAAATTTGGAGCCAAGGCGACGCCGGAAAGTCCTTGAATGGCACTAGTCTTCCCAAATCTTCAACCGGTCAGTTCTAGCCCTTCAAACAAAACTTCATCAAATTCACCCAAAACCACAGCTCAATCTATGTGTCCCCTAGATGTCCAAAACATTTGGTTAAAAAAATCCAAGATTTTGGGGTCCTATGAGGCCTAAAACGTGACTTACCTCCGGTTGCGACGATTTCCGTCGACTTTCGGAAGATTGGCTGGCCGGAGCTCCTCGCTAAGCTAAATGGCTTGCTTCCACTTCGAGAATATCGGCAACAGGATGAGGAACCAGTGAATGGTCTGCTCGATGGCTGGAAGTCGCCGGAAGTGGCGGTCAACGGCGGCGACCAACGGCGGCGGCAAAATTGGTCGGGCAGTGAGCGATCGGCAAGAAGGAAGGGAAGAAGAAGAAATTTGCAGAGGAGGAATGGGGGGTTTCGGCCAAGTGAGTGAGAGAGAGAGAGGTTTATTCTATTTTCAAGAGTCAACTTGAGTTGAATGGTAGGTTAAAAGTGAACACATCAACTCAAGGCTTAATATCTTGACACTTGTCCATGGTGTCCATCAAAATTCATCCAATGGCTCTCATCTCTTCAAGTTTTTGGTAGCTATGGGGGGTAGTTAAAGACCAAAATTCCCCCATCCAATTATATAGGTAAGGTTAAGGCTTGAGGGGCAAAATGATAATTTTACCCCCGACGTCCGGAACGTCGTTTTTCGAACTCTTATTTTCTTCGATAGGGCGACGACCAATCCAATTATAATGTTGGGATTCTTGATTCTTCATTTTCAATTTCCAAGACTCATTTCTGAATCAATCCTCTATCAGACGTGGTTTCAGCCTATCCCGAATTGACGGACGGCTTTTGCAGACGTTACGCGTATCGACCCGGTGATTCATATCACAATTAAGGCTCGTCAATTCATGGCGACTTTGGTTGTCATGTAATTGTGAGAGTCCATTACTAGTTCCAATGGCTTCGATCATCACTGTTCGATATAAGAAAATTTTTATAAATTATACATTGGTTAAACGGCATCACCTGCGCTCCAATCGTATAACGCTAGCAATGCATTCCTTAATCACTCTTAGATCGGTCTTTTATGGCTCTAAATGTCTCCTCGACAATCCTTATGGTCAAAGCGTCATTTCCTATTCGAGTTCCCTAGGTCCACGTACCTTGTCTTACGTTAGCCTTTCTCCTTTGGTCAATCAACTCAAATTGATCAGATTCGAGCGAGATACGATTGAAATACTCGCTAGATACATTTTCTCATTAATGAGTCCGAAAATGACAAGAAAATCAGAATGTCACAACTATTTTCCCCTTACAAAAATTTTGTCCCCAAAATTTACACCATACTTAGCTACTCAATCAAATGGGGTATTGACGCCTCATCGTTTCCTCGTTCTCCCTTGTAGCGCCTTCGATTCCATGGTGCTTCCACACAACTTTGACCAATGGAATCGTTTTATTCCTTAGAGTTTGCTCCTTCCGATCTTCGATCCTGACTGGCTTCTCCATGTAGGATAGTCTGTCATCCACTTCTATAACTTCGTAGTCCAGCACATGCGTCGGGTCCGGCTCATACTTCCGTAGCATGGTTATATGGAAGACGTTGTGCACTTGAGATAGATTGGGCGGTAAAGCAAGCTTGTAGACCAAGGTTCCGATCCTCTCCAAAATTGCAAATTGACCTACGTACCTTGGGCTCAGTTTTCCTTTCTTTCCAAATCTGGATAATCCTCTCATCGGCGACACCTTAAGGAAAATATGATCACCTACTTGAAATTCCAAAGGCTTATGCCGTTTATCCGCATTGTTCTTCTGACGACTCTGTACCGTCTTCAGTCTATCCCAAATGATCTTTACCTCTTCCATCGATTGCTCTACCAACTCTGGGCTTGTGATACTCCTTTCTCTAACCTCATCCCAGCAAATCGGGGTTCTGCAAGCCCTTCCATAAAGCGCTTCAAACGGTGCCATCCGGATGCTCTGCTGGTAGCTGTTATTGTATGCGAACTCCACCAAGTGCAGCTGATCTTCCCATCTACCTTTGAAGTCTATGACGCATGCTCGTAACATGTCCCAAGCGTCTGAATCGTCTTCTTCGATTGTCCGTCCGTTTATGGACGGTACGTCGTGCTAAATTGCAGTCAAGTTCCTATGGCATTTTGAAGACTTTTCCAAAAGTTCGCTGTGAACTTGGGATCTCTATCCGAGGTAATTGTCACAGGTACTCCATGCAGTCTCACTATTTATGTCATGCACAGTTCGGCGTATCTATCCATTGCGAAAGCCTTTCGCACTGCGATGAAGTGTGCGGACTTAGTCAATCTGTCCACGACTACCCATATAGAATCGTGACCTCTCTGGCTCTTTGGGAGTCCCATCACAAAATCCATCATTATGTGCTCCCATTTCCATTTCGAAATTTCTAATGGCTGTAATAATCCACCAGGCTTACAGTGCTGTGCCTTCACCTGCTGGCATGTCAAGCACTTTGCTACATATTTCGCCACATCCACTTTCATCATGTTCCACCAATAGTGTTGACGCAGGTTCTGATACATCTTCGTACTTCTTGGGTGGATACTATAATTGCTCCTATGAGCCTCTGATAAAATCCTTTCTCTAAGCTCTTCGTCCTTTGGCACGCATAAATGCCCTCAAAACTTCAAGATTCTGTCCTGTGACACTTGAAACTTTGGTTTCCTCTTTGTCGCATCCATCTCCAGGACTTTCTAAATTTTTGGGTCTGTAGACTGCAAGGTCTTTATCCCTTCCTAGACCTCAGGTTCTACCCTCAATGCAGCCATCAAACGGGACAGTTGGCAGATTTCTAGTCTGAACTCAGAATCTCTCAATTCCTCGATCATCGATCATCCTTTTACTAGCAGACAGGCGATGCTCGATTTCTGGCTAAGTGCATTTGCGACTCTATTTGCCTTCCCAGGGTGATATAATATATCACAATCATAATCCTTAAGCAGCTCCATCCACCGACGCTACCTCATATTCAATTTCTTCTGAGAAAACAGTTACTTCAAGCTCTGGTGATCAATGTAAATCTAGAACTTTTCGCCACACAGATAATGTCTCCAGATTTTCAGAGCGAAGATGATCGCTGCCAATTCTAAGTCATGAGTCGGGTAGTTCATCTCGTGCGATCTCAACTGTCGGGATGCGTAGGCCACTACTCTTCCATGCTGCATCAACACACAACCTAGTCCCTTTAGCGAAGCATCACTATATATCTCATAGCTTCTCGATCCTGATGGAATCGTCAATACGGGTGCGGTTGTCAACCGATGCTTGAACTCTTAGAAACCCCTTTCGTACTTATCCGTCCATTTGAACCTCGTTTCTTTCTTTGTCAACCTCATCAATGGAATGGCTTTGGATGAAAACTTCTCCACAAAATGTCTGTAATATCCTGCCAATCCCAAGAAACTTCGGACTTCCGTGACCATACTAGGCCTAGGCCAATTCGTTACAGCTTCGATCTTCATAGGATCCACCGCAATCCCTTCTCCAGATACCACATGACCAAGAAATGCCATCTTGTTCAGCTAGAACTCGCATTTGCTAAGCTTAGCGAAGAGCGAGTGCTCCCTCAGGGTCTGCAAAACAATCTTCAGGTGTTCTTCATGTTCCTTGTTGTTCCTTGAGTAAATTAGGATATCATCGATAAAGACTATGACGAATCTATCCAAGAATTCTTTAAACATCCGATACATCAAATCCATAAATGCGGCTGGAGCATTGATCAATCCAAAAGGCATCACTGTGAATTCATAATGACTATACCTTATCCTAAAAGCGGTCTTAGGTATGTCTTTCTTCTTAATTCTCAACTGGTGATACCCGGTTCTCAGATCAATTTTAGAGGATACCGCAGCTTCTTGCAACTGATCAAATAGATCATCAATTCTCGGCAGTGAATACTTGTTCTTCACCGTCACCTGGTTCAGCTGTCTATAGTCGATGCATAGACGCAAGGACCCATCCTTTTTCCTTACAAACAACACCGACACTCCCCACAGTGAAGCACTCGATCGGATAAATCCTTTATCTAGTAGTTCTTGCATCTGCACCTTTAACTCCAATTCTGATAGGGACATCCTATAGGGTGCCTTCGAGATCGGCTTCATTCCAGGAGTTAACTCGATCACAAATTCTATCTCTCACTCTAGTGGTAAGCCTGGCAACTCTTGGGGAAATATGTCAGGAAACTCACGCACTACTAGGATACTTACTAATTTAGGCTCTTTGGCAGTCGTGTCCAAAATTGCGACCAAGTACGCCTGACATCCTTCAGTCATCAATTTTGTCACTTCGAGAGACGAGACTAAAGGAATAAAGGTTCCTCCTCGACTTCCCACAAATTCAAAACTAGGGCGACCTTTGGGTAGGAACGAATTATCCTACTACCATACTCCACTACTGCCCCCTATTTACCCAACCATTCCATCTCTATGATCACATCAAAATCTTACATGGGCAACACCACTAAATCAATACTCTCCTTACTACCTCCAATTACGATCCCACAGTCAGCACAGTCCAACGAAACCCGTACTTTATCTTTCAACGGGGTGGCCACATGCAGAATCACACTCAATGGTTCTAACTTCATATTAACCAAGTCAACAAACTGAGCAGACACAAATGAATGTGTTGCGCAAGGATCAAACAAAGCATATGCAGCTTGGACACACAAATAAGCCGTACCTGTGACCACGCCTGTTGTTTCCTCTACCTCTCTACGGGCTACTGCATATAATCTCCCTTAAGCTGGGGGTCGATTCTGATCAACTTGGGGAGTGGCAGTCGATGGTCCAACCTGTGGTCGCTGCCCTTGAGGTCGATTCGCTGGAGCTTGGTTCGGGCATGTCCTCATCTGATGGCCCATTTGACCACACTTGAAGCAAGCTCCAGTCCTTGCCGGGCATGGCCCATTATCATGCCTTCTGCTAGAGAGGCGACAACTTCAGTTCGTGGGGTTCGGCGGCTTCACTATGTTCTTCCTTACTAGAGGGATAAAACGCCTTTTGCCAGCCATTAATCTCTTACCCATCTGGCAGTTGTCTCGGAATGAATTAAACCGCGATCCAGATGCGGCATTCATCTCTTTCAAGTCCCTCTCAATCATTTATCCCTGTTCATAAACATCCTTGTAAGTCCTCAGGTTCAAAGCTATCATCTGACTGCGAAGTTCAAGCCCCAGTCCATCCCGAAATCTCCGCGCCTTCTCTTAGGGATCCTCTACTGAACGGGGTGCGTAACTTGACAGTCTGGAAAACTCAGCCTCATATTGGTCCACTATCAGCTGATTCTGACGCAGCTGTAAAAATTTCACCTGCTTCCTTTCCCTAGCTGTCTCCGAAAAGCACTTGTCATTGAATGCTGTAGTAAAGGCATTCTAGGTCAAAGTCGTTCTTTCTGGAAAGACTCCATTCTTGGTGGTAGCCCACCAATTGTCACGCCCCGAACCTGGCGAGCGCGCGAACATCCCACCAAGCCATTCCTTTATGAAAGCTCCAAGATCCAAAAGCCAATGTCCTCTGCGCTAAAAGAAACATACATGCGGAAGCGATGCCAACTCCTATTTACAAATACAGCAACACCCGATGACTTAGGACACAAGGGTACACCGTTAATAAAGGTCAAATATACTTTTCTTTATTACAAATCTAAATCCTCGAAATCAGTACTATTCAATTCTAAGGTCACAAAAGAGAAGTCTTCATTTTTCCTCTAGTGACCTCGTCTCTGTGCCAATCCATGGCAAGTCTGTACTTTTGTCTCCAGGAACCTAAAAAGTTAAGCCCCCATTGGGTGAGATATAATCTTAGTAAGGTGGGTCCTAACCCTAAGTGAGGCTGATCGTCCACTCAGGCAGTCATTTACCCCAATAGTTTAACTCATAGACATATCAGTCAATTGAAATATAGATAACCATACACAGGTGATAGGCATGCAAATATGGTATCATAACACACTCAGAGGTTCATACACGACTCATTCTACCACCTCACCACAACCTTCATTTCCTTTCTGCCTCATCTCATGCCCACGATTAGATCGCATCAGGCTCATCTCATGCCCGCGATTAGATCGCATCAGGACCGTGGCCATCATAACCCATGATTAGATCGCATCAGGGCACCACTGGCAACCCACGTAAACACATCAGGTCCAATAATTCTCCAGGCCAATATCATCACCTCATTCCTCCGTTCCGCGAATAATTCGCATCAGGACCGTGGCTATCGTAACCCCATGATTAGATTGCATCAGAGCACCACTAGCAACCCACGTAAATGCATCAGGTTCCAATGATTCTCCAGGCCAATATCATCACATCATTCCTTTGTCCCGCGAATAGTTCGTATTAGGACCGTGGCCAATTCAACCCCGCGATTTCATCGCATCAGGTATCCACCTCCCGCCCCGCGTCTCATACGCCTCACGGCCTTGCCATGTCATATTCAAGCCATGCTTCTCAATTCCACTCACAGATAAAACAATAGGTGCAACTCATGCACAATTTGAATTCTCATGGCATGCAGGATGATCAATGAAATTCGACATGGCATATGATTTAAACTCAAGCATTAACAAGCCTTCAAATCTTCCAAATCATTCAAGAACACATACCGTAACCAACTACCTTGGAATAACTCAAGGACTAATTGAATCTTTCACCGACTCACCCAATTGAGTCCAATCTTCCTAGCATAAGGTTAGGAATTCCCTTACCTTGAATTTGATAACACCAAAATTCTCTTCTTGGATCCTCACAATCTTGGTTCCAAGGGACCAAGATAAACCTCACCGCGCAACCTAGAAATTTCAATCAATTAGTCAATTTCTATGTCTAATTCCTCATTCCATGACCAATAAGCCTCCATAGCATAATTCTCATCATCTTAACATGCCTTAATTACCAATTTAAGGCTCAAAACCCAATGCCAACAGCCCTCACAGCCTCGGCCTTGCAGAGAACCGAACCGGTTCTTCCCAGTTCTGTGCAAACCGAGCACAATCAGCCCTAAACCAACTCTAAATCCATCATTTAATCCTTATCCTACTTCTTAACATGTCTATCTAAGGGTTCTAGAGGTTCACCGTGAGTTTGAGGTCGATTGGTTGCCGAAAACCCATTGATCGTCGTCAGATCTCCTTAGGTCAGTACCAACAGTTTTCTGTTCCAAGTTCACAAGATCGATTCAAGGTCAAAACTTCATCAAATCAAGTCCAAATTTTTACCACAAATTCATATACATGTCTACTAGGTCTCTACAAAATTTGACCTCAAAAATCCAACATTTCGGCCTACAAAAGGGTCAGAAACCGGACCTACCTCAGGCTGGAGCAGATTCCGTCGGCTCTCGGGAAAACACTTGCCTGGAGCTCCTCGGTGGTCCAAATGCGTCGCTTCCACTTCAAGGAGGTCGGCAAGACATAGATCTAGGTTGTTGTGGTCAGCTGAAGGTCAGGCGGTGGCTAGAGGTGGCTGTCGTGGGCACCGAACAGAGAGACCAGAACTGGTCGTCGGCGACAGAATGAAGAAGGAAGAGGAAGAGGGAGTTTCGATGGCTTGAAGGAGTTTAAGGGAGGGTTTGGCAGGTCCATTGAAGAGGAGAGAGAGTGAAATTGCTATATATCTAAGGCTTGGTCAATGGTTTGAATGGTAGGTTTGTAAAGTTGGACATGACTACTCCAATGCTTGATCTTGTGACACTGGTCCACTTATCATTCCAACTCAATCCAATGACCAATAACCCTTCAACTTTTTGGTGGTCTTGGGGTGGGTTTAATGACCAAATTGCCCTTCTTCAAATGCATGGCAAGGTTCTAAGCTTGAGGGGCAAAAGGGTAATTTTACCCCTGACATTCAGAACGTCGTTTTTCTCGCTCCAAAATTCTTCGATAGGGCGACGGCCAATCCGAAATTAACGTTGGAATTCTTGATTCTCCATTTTCAATTTTCAAGACTTGTTTCTAAGTAATGAGTATGAAAATGATTGGAAATCAGAATGTCACGACTTTTCCCCCCTTACAGAAATTTCATCCTTGAAATTTACAACTTTCTAACCATCCAGTCCTCTGGGATATTGGCGTCTCCTCACATCCTCGTTCTTTCGAATAATTCCTTTTTATGACTTGACGATCTTACTCGTCCTTTCCAGCCCAAAACCATCTTTCCCCTGGGACTCATCTCCTTCAGTCCCCAATCTAATTGGCTTCTCTCCATTCTCTTTTGGTATTCGTAACATTTGTCCATACCATTCGGCATATCACTCCTTTCAAATTTCCTTTCATACCATCAGATATTCAAGGGCTTTATCAACTTGCCCTCCATTAACCAATTCAAGTTTTGGCCTTCTCGATTCCTCAAACAATTACATTATTACTTCCTTAGTAATCCGTTCTCAATTCCTTCCGAAGATTCCCTTGGATTAAGTGATCCTTCAACTTTCGTGGCCATGTCCTTCTCTTTTCTCGACATGTCTAGTGTTCGATCATATGGTAGATTGATTTCAACTTTCAACCCTTATCACCAATAACATTAAGGCAATCTTGGCACACCCTTGTGGCATTCCAAGGACCACCTTAATTCTCTAGGTTCTATTCATTCCATAACCCCTTAGATATCAGGGTCCAATCATAGCAATATTTCAATCCCTTTTTGACCTTCAGGCCTGATATTTCAGGTAGCCATCTGACTTAACCATTGGCGAACTCCCAATTTAGAAATTGAATCTCTTATTTCTTGAGGGAAGATATGTCCCTCCATTGCCAATTACTCAATGCTCAAAGTTCAAATATAAGCATCCGCTAAATAATTCACCCTTCCTTAGCGATACAAATATCGCTATAACAACACTTGGGTGATCTCTTCGTTTCACATAACTTCAAGATCTTTCTTTAAACAAGTTATGTTCTCATATTCACAAGCAGTTTCACGCGTCAGCATTACCTCTTATTCAATTCTCCTTGGGAAACTGCTACCTTATACTTTTTTAGTAGGTGTGGTCTTACAACGTTATTTCACTCAAACAACATTTCCCAACGTTATCACGAGGACACTCACAAACCTCCCCAATCATGCTCTAAGCATTCCAACTCCGATGGCCTTATCATAACTCAGTCACCCCAAGTGACGATATCTGTTCGTCCCTGGATCTCCACCAGTTCACTTGTCGAATGCTCAATTCGATTACCTCAAATCACTTTGCAAGTACTCTCTAAGTGTTCTTTTAATTTACTAAATCATTTACTAGAATCACAACCAGTCTGGACTATCAAGTTCGTTCACTTTTCTTTTCTATCAACGACCATTTTATGGTCCAATCGCCTTTTAAGAACAATGCCCTATTCTTTAGGGAACAATAACTCATGATTTCATTTCTCATGGCTCCAATTCAACCAACCGATCTCAGGAAATCATTAATTTCAGGCAAACTAGCACGCCGATTCTTCCTCCCTTTCCATAACAGAAAAGACGGACTACCCATTTTCCACCATGTGTCTTATGCCCAGGTAATCAGCCATTTCTCGTAGGCACGTTCCACATTCACATTGAACATCTCTTTGCTCGAAATCCATGAACAAGAGTTCTCTTATTCATAAATCTTTCGATCATTCTCCTCTTTTGCTGAGTTCCATCACCCTTACTCAAAATTAGGAATAACAATTAGTCATAAGGTTTTCAAGTTCCAATCCACTCAGGGATTTACTTATCTTATTTAAGGGACTTTTAATATACTTAGGGAACCTTGAGAACTCTGTCTTACATTGGTCAATCATCCTCTGATCCTTACAAAACTATCAGGATCCCTACAACCTTTGCTTTCGAGCAATCTCAGAAGGATATTTTCCGTTGAATAACTCAACAGAGGTGATCCAGACATATACCATGCCTTCAAAGAAAAATTTTCCCTTGGCGACACTTCATCAATCCTCAACAGCCTCTTAAGGCTAATAACTACCAGGGTAACTTTTTTCTTTAGTACACCCAAAATCTCTAAGGTTTTCTCACGAAACCCTCAATTTATAAGAAGGTGGTTTCAAATTCCATTCTTTCATCAAACTCAGTCAATCTCAACTGTATACGTAGCTTCATAAGCTTTTCAAAACTCTTATGGTTTCCTATCCACGTTTCCACTTTGGAAATGAGTAGTCTTAGGGTTACCTTTCTCGTGACTTCGATCACTTAACTCCTCAGCACTAGTCGTCTTAGTGACTTGGGTAACAATGGCAGCCCATTTTCGAGCTTGCTTACTCATAAAAATTTCTCATTTCTATTCAAGGTTCTCACGACCATTCAACTCTTGGGTCCTATGTGGTTCACAAACTCGAGTCAATCGTTCTGCTGGTTTTCACGTTCTAGTTACTTATCTTTACTCAATTCTCATAATCCATCTCAGTTCTTGGATCTTTTCGTATCTCACATACATAAGCCAGGTGCTACTCTAGTGACCTTACTTTGGTCCTTCAATCTTATCAGATTCTCATGTCACTTGAACCATTATGATTCCCTCCAAGAATCTAAGACTTATGTTATCTACTCAAGTCTTGTAGTCTTAGGCTGCTCATCTCATTATCTTCATTATCAACCTTACAGTGGTTCCCAAACAACTCTCTAATGACACATAGGAAATTCTCAACTAATTGCCAAATATTCAAGGATCTCATATCATCCTTAATCCGTAATCATTCATCAAGCCAGTCTTAACGAGGCAACTTCTCCACTAACAGCCATTACTAGGCTAGTCTCAACTAGGCAACTATCAAACAAGCACTCAAGGCGGCAATTCACCGAGTCAATAGCTCATACTTTAAGCCCAAAGGTATCCGCTACTCTAGCATAATCACAATAGACTATCTCATTCTCAGCGTGCCTCGGTTCAACGGGTATAAACCCTACAGGTTGTCTAATCTCTCAATTAGACCTTGGTCAAGCCAATCACATGATTACAAAATATGCCTAACAGACCAATCATAAACATCACTTTTCCTTTCAAACGGCATCCACCGCCAAGTACAAACTTTTAACCATGCCATTCATAGGCGCCATTACACATGTCATGCCACTTTCGATCATTCTTGATGAGTTCCAATCCCGTGCCATACATCTCTTATCCACAATTGGACTCAACCTGATACCTAAACTTCTCCTTTCAAGTTATGATTTGGGTCATTTATGCCTCTTGCCATCTTAGAAGCCTGCCAGGAGCAGCTCATTATCTGGACCTCTCTGTCCTGGCGATCACTCCTCGCCCTCATCAGACCTGACCGTTGCAGGTTGTCTCAAGTCACACATTTATGGAGAAAGCCTTGTTTCACATATCCCATACCATGTTTCATTACAGTTTATAGGTATCCCATCAACTTGTCCCATACCAAGCGACAGTTTATTAAGTCCAACAGTGATAAGTTCATGCATGCATCCTCATCAACTTGCATTTCATAACCACATACACGTGCACAGCATGACTGTCCTCACCACTTGTCATGTCAAAATCATCTTCAGATCAATTCCTATCTATTTAAGAGTTCTAATTCCACCAATGACCGCCACATCTCACAGGTCAATTACCTGTATTCAACTATACACCTCAAGTGGAGTCGCTAACTAAATCAAATCCCTAAGCATTCGATTACAACTGGCCTTTAACTTAATATACCTTGTATACATCTCACCTCATTTCATCCAAGGCTGACAATAGCAATTAATAGCTAAACCATCATGATATCACGCAATTCAAACCTGAATCCACCAATACCAGATGTCCCTTTATAACTCATACTCCTCAAGTTGGTCATTGACAAATCAAGATCACAATTATACACTTCAATTGACCCTTCATTCATAATTTATTTTCTAGCAACCTCAAATTCAGGCTCATGACTCCTCAATTCCTATTCACTTCATTGTGCCTTATTCCTATATCACTCAAGATCATCTCTTAATTCGGCTCTAGGACTATTAGAATACCTCACAAGTTCAAGTCTATAGTTCTCAAGATTCAGCAATCCATGCTTATCCCTCAAGGTCTCTCTACCTCATTGTCCACAAGTCTCGCTCCTTATCACTCCAAGTCTCAATCACATTGGATCGAGCTGACCTTGCTTTGATACCACTTTAACTGGGATGTCACGCCCCGAACCCGACGAGCGCGCGAACATCCCACCAAGCCGTTCCTTTATGAAGACTCTAGGATCCAACAACCAATGTCCTTTGCGTTGAAAGAAACATACATGCGGAAGCGATGCTAACTCATATTTACAAATACAACAACACCCGATGACTTAGGACATAAGGGTACACCTTTAATAAAGGTCAAATATACTTTTCTTTATTACAAATCTAAATCCTCGAAATCGATCCTATTCAATTCTAAGGACACAAAAGAGAAGTCTTCATTTTTTCTCTAGTGACCTCGTCTCTGTGCCAATCCATGGCAAGTCTGTACTTCTGTCGCCAGGAACCTGAAAAGTTAAGCCCCCATTGGGGTGAGATATAATCTCAGTAAGGTGGGTCCTAACCCTAGGTTAGGCCGATCATCCACTCAGGCAGTCATATACCCCAATAGTTCAACTCATAGACATATCAGTCAATTCAAATATAGATAACCATATACAAGTGACAGGAATGCAAATATGGTATCATAACACACTCAGAGGTTCATACACAACTCATCCTATCACTTCAACACAACCATCCTTTCCTTTTTGCCTCACCCTCATGCCCGCGATTAGATCTCATCAGGCTCATCTCATGCCCGCGATTAGATCGCATGATGACCGTGGCCATCATAACCTCGCGATTAGATCTCATTAGGGCACCATTGGCAACTCGCGTAAACGTATCGGTTCCAATGATTCTCCAGGCTAATATCATCACCTCATTCCTCCATCCCGTGAATAGTTCGCATCAGGACCGTGGCCATCATAACCCCGCAATTAGATCTCATCAGGGCACCACTGGCAACCCGCGTAAACGCATCAGGTTCCTTTGATTCTCCAAGCCAATATCATCACCTCATTCCTCCGTCCCGCGAATAGTTCGCATCAGGACCATGGCCAATTCAACCCTGCGATTTCATCACATCAAGGTATCCACCTCCCGCCCCGCGTCTCATACGCCTCAGGGCCTTGCCATGTCATGTTCAAGCCATGCTTCTCAATTCCACTAATAGATAATACAGCAGGTGCAACTCATGCACAATTTGAATTCTCATGGCATGCAGGATGATCAATGAAATTCGACGCGGCATATGATTTAAACTCAAGCATTAACAAGCCTTCAAATCCTCCAAATCATTCAAGAACACATACCATAACCAACTACCTTGGAATTACGCAAGGACTAATTGAATCTTTCACCGACTCACCCAATTGAGTCCAATCTTCCTAGCATAAGGTTAGGAATTCCTTTACCTTGAATTTGATAACACCAAAATTCTCTTCTTGGATCCTCACAATCTCGGTTCTAAGGGTCCAAGACAAACCTCACCGCGCAACCTAGATATTTCAATCAATTAGTTAATTTCTATGTCCAATTCCTCAATCCATGAACCATAAGCCTCCATAGCATAATCATCATCATCTTAACATGCCTTAATTACCAATTTGAGGCTCAAAACCCAACGCCAACAGCCCCCACAGCCCCGACCTTGCACAGAACAAAACTGGTTCTTCCCGGTTCTGTGCAAATCGGGCACAATCAGCCCTAAACCAACTCTAAATCCATCATTTAATCCTCATCCTACCTCTTAACATGTCTATTGAGGCTCATCGTGAGTTTGAGGTCGATTGGTTGCCGGAAACCCGTTGATCGTCGCCGGATCTCCCTAGGTCAGTACCGGCAGTTTTCTGTTCCAACTTCACAAGACGTATTCGAGGTCAAAAGTTCATCAAATCAAGCCCAGCTTTTTACCAAAGATTCATATATATGTCTAATAGGTCTCCACAAAATTTGACCTAAAAAATCCAACATTTCATCCTTCAAAAGGGTCAGAAACCGGACCTACCTCAGGCTGGAGAAGATTCTATCGGCTCTCAAGAAAACACTTGGCCGGAGCTCCTCGGTAGTCCAAATGCGTCGCTTCCACTTCGAGGAGGTCAGCAAGACGTAGATCTAGGTTGGTGTGATCAGCCGGCGGTCAGGCGGTGGCCAGAGGTGGCTGTCGTGGGTGCCGAATAGCGAGACCAGAACTGGTCGCCAGCGACAGAATGAAGAAGGAAGAGGAAGAGGGAGTTTCGGTGGCTTGAGAGAGTTTGAGGGAGGGTTTGGCCGGTCCATTGAAGAGGAGAGAGAGTGAAATTACTATATATCCAAGGCTTGGTCAATGGTTTGAATGGTAGGTTTGTAAAGTTGGACATGACTACTCCAATGCTTAATCTTGTTACACTTGTCCACTTGTCATTCCAACTCAATCCAATGGCCAATAACCCTTCAAATTTTCGGTGGTCTTGGGGTAGGTTTAATGACCAAATTGCCCTTCTTCAAATGCATGGCAAGGTTCTAAGCTTGAGGGGCAAAAGGGTAATTTTACCCCCGATGTTCAGAACGTCGTTTTTCTCGCTCCAAAATTCTTCGATAGGGCGACGGCCAATCCGAAATTAACGTTGGAATTCTTCATTCTCCATTTTCAATTTTCAAGCCTCATTTCTCATTAATGAGTCTGAAAATGATTGGAAATCAGAATGTCGCACCAATCGTTTCAGGTACCTTCCAGCTGGTACACCGCCAACGTCACTTTTTCTTCATCTGAGCACCTCAGGACTCCAAAGGCTTTCTCTAGTTTCTCAATCCATTTGGGTGTTAGTTCGGGGTCTCCAATCCCGTCGAACTTGGTCGGCTTCAGTTTGATGAATTGCTATACCAGTTGGCCCATCTGTCTGGCCACGGCAATTTCTTCCTAGGCATTCACTACCTCATTGCCCTGGCCGTGATCACCATTATTTCCATTGCGCCCGTTGTTGCCGTTGTTGGCGTTGACGGGAACTATTGCGGCTCCTACCGCTTGGGCTTTGGCAGCAACCCTATCTTAGATCTGCCTGTCGATAAGTTCGCCAATCCTCTCTAGTGCCCTTAGTACCCCATTCATTCTCGGGTCTTCTGCTACAGGCAACCTCGAACTAAAGGCTCCACTTTTGGGCCTTCCAAGTCTCCTAGAAGGGTTACTCATTCTTATGTGCTTCTACTGAGCCCGGTACACCACAAGTTCATCAAGGAGTTAGTATCTCATTTATTCAACCAAGTCCAGAGCTACCAACTAGGTCTTAATAGAAATAGTTATAATACAACAGCTTTCCATACAACAAATTCCATAGACACCATAACAAGCCGCTCATGACGGTCCCTCAATTTCGTTCACTCCAACGGTTCACCGGAACAAGCCATGCTCATCCACTTATAGGCCAAAGTCCAAGAATGACTTTTAACGCTAAGCATGAAACTTAATCCTCAGACATTACCACAACATTGCCAAGGCGAAATGCCAATCACGTGTGTCAAGTCCTATGTCATGCAACCTGTGTCTCATCCTAACTAGTTTCCTAAGGTCTCGCTATCCGTCCTTGTCCCAACTTAATCCTCCTTATTACTCCAGTCCTCAATCAACTTTGGATCGAGCTGACCTTGCTCTGATACCAAACAAATGGGGATGTCACGCCCCGTGCCCCGGGCACGAGCGTGCGGCTCCCTACAAGCACAAACTATCTCTTGATCCCCCAGGATTCAAACTTGGTTCGAGAGGCATACTATATAAAAAGCACGCGGAAGCGACGATATAATAACTACTCCGTACAAATATAAAATGGGACTTTGGTAACGAGAATGCTAATGATACATAAGATCCAAATGTTCATACAAGAGCATAGTAAACTAGATCCGCTAGTCAGTAGAGGTGACAGGGTGAGTACAAGAGAGGTCCATCATCATCACCAAAAAGGAACGACATCAAGGTCACCATCTAATATCAGACTAGTAAAACAAAAGCTCCTAAGTCGAGCTACTAGAGTCATCAGTCTCCTCGGCCTCTTCAGTAGGCTCATACTCCGAGAAAGTCTCAGAGCAAATATCCACCATATCCTCGAGCGTCTCGTCCGCGAGCGGCTCCATCAGGTCATCCTCGGTAGCCTCGACCACTATGATCTCCTCAGTATCCTCTAGGGTCAGGGTCCTCTCAGGACCATTCCTCGAGCCGGCGACTAACCCCTCAGCCTCTACTAAATCCTAGGTGGGATGGCACCAATTAGGGATCACTCCATGAGGCACCTTAGTGGGCTTCAGTGGCCCCATAGAAACATCTCCTACCTTTCTAAACCATGCCTCATATCGATGAGGCTTCCAGCTACTACCACCATTGTCTACCCAAACGACTGTACACTTCCTAACATAGATAGTCCCCTGCCCGTCAGGGAATTCCTCGGAATAAACTGACATCTCCTTCGGGTCACCAAACCTGACTGGCTACATACTCAAGGCCTAGGATCTGTAAAGAAGGGGTTCCACAACGGGGTGAGATATACATCTCAATAAGGTAGGTCCTAACCCTAGGTTAGGCAGACAGTCCACTCAGGCAAATGCAAACACAAATAATTTATACAAAATCGCATGAGGCATTCCACTATTACAAAATAACACATGGATGTCAAGCATGCAATCAAGACATCTTATCACATCATTAATACTCAAGCAGACATTTCAAACCAGATTACACCTTCCACCCTTTTCCAGCCTTCTCACTTTCATGCTCGCGTTTAGAATGCCTCAGACTCGGTCCGCATAAACGCATCAGACCGTCTCATTAACAAACCAGCGTAAAGGCATCGGATTTTCAATGTTACACCAGGCCTGTATCGATACACCTCAACTCCGTCCCGCATTTCAATGCATCAGGGCTATAACCTTCTCAAACCTGTGTCTCATACCCCTCAGGGTGCCATTTATTTCAAACTCTACGCCTCAACGCTTCAGGGCATTCATCCACACAACCCCGCGTCTCATAAGCCTCAGGGTGCCATTTATTTTAAACCCCGCGCCTCAACGCTTTAGGGAATTAATCCACACAACCCCACGTCTCATACGCCTCAGGGTATCACAACATCTCAGACATGCCATAAGTTCATTTCATTTCATAGCACACGTTCGATTGCAACTCATGCGACGAACAACACATTCATGGCATGCGAGACAATTAAATTGACACACAAATGCAACAACCAATTCATGACACAAGCATTATCATTCAATCATGTCCTCAATAGCTTTCTAGGACATACATTGGACAACCACATTATAAACCTCCAGGAGTCGATCAATTCACGTATAACTCGCCCAATCGAGTCCAATCCTCCTATCAATGGTTTAGAATCCCCTTACCTCAAGCTTGATGCAATACAATCCTTCTCCCGAACACCTCAAGGGTTCGGTCCAAATAGTCCAAGGACAGCTCAACCGCGCAACCTAATGAAATTCATCGAATCGTCAATTTTTCTTGCTCAATTCGCCAATCCATGGGACATAAACCTTATTGACATGTTCATCAACATCCTAGGATGTCTCAATGATGACTTTGAGACTCGATTCCAACACCAATGGTCCCCAGCAGAACCGGTATGCACAGAACCGAACCGGGCATTTTTGGTTCTAAGTATGCCCCAACTAATTAGCTCTTAAACTACCTCAAATCCTCAATTTAATCACTAATCTACTTGCTAACATGTAGTTCTAAGGGTTGAGGAACCTCGTCGAAAATTTGGAGCCAAGGCGACATTGGAAAGTCCTTGAATGGCGCCGGTCTTCCCAAGTCTTCAACCGGTTAGTTCTAGCCCTTCAAACACAAAACCCATTTGGGGTCAAAACTCCATCAAATTCACCCAAAATTTTTACCACAACTCAATCTATGTGTCCCCTATATGTCCACAAAATTTAGTTGAAAAACTCCAAAATTTCGGGGTCCTATGAGGCCAAAAACATGGCTTAACTCTGGTTGCGACGATTTCCGGTCGACTTTCGAAAGATTGGCTGGCCGGAGCTTCTCACTAAGCCAAATGGCTTGCTTCCACTTTGAGAACGTCGGTAAGAGGATGAGGAAGCAGTGGATGGTCGGCTGGGTGGCTGGAAGTCGCCGGAAGTGGCGGTCAATGGCGACGAACAACTGCGGCAGAACCGGTTAGGCAGTGAGCGGTCAGCAAGAAGGAAGGGAAGAAGAAGAAATTTGCAGAGGAGGAATGGGGGGTTTCGGCCATGTGAGTGAGAAAGAGAGAGGCTTATTCTATTTTCAAGAGTCAACTTGAGTTGAATGGTAGGTTAAAAGTGAACACATCAACTCAAGGCTCAATCTCTTGACACTTGTCCATGGTGTCCATCAAAGTTCATCCAATGGATCTTATCTCTTCAAGTTTTCGACAGCTATGGAGGGTGGTTAAAGACCAAAATGCCCACATCCAATTATATAGGCAAGGTTAGGGCTTGAGGGGCAAAATGATAATTTTACCCCGACGTCCGAAACGTCGTTTTTCTAACTCTAATTTTCTTCGATAGGGCGACGGCCAATCCAATTATAATGTTGAAATTCTTGATTCTCCATTTTCAATTTCCAAGACTCGTTTCTGAATCAATCCTCTATCAGACGTGGTTTCAGCCTATCCCGAACTCACGGGCGGCTTTTGCATACGTCACGCGTATCAACCCTGTGATTCATATCACAATTATGGCTCGTCAAGTCATGGCGACTTTGGTTGTCATGTAATTGTGAGGGTCTATTACTAGTTTCGATGGCTTCGATCGTCGTTGTTCGATATAAGGAAAATTTTGCAAATTATACATTGGTTAAGCGGCATCACCCGCGCTTCAATCGTATAACGCTAGCAATGTATTCCTTAATCGTTCTTAAATCAGCCTTTTATAGCTCTAAATGTCCCCTCGACAATCTTTATGGTCAAAGCGTCATTTCCTATTCGAGTTCCTTAGGTCCACATACCTTGTCTCGCGTTAGCCTTTGCCGTTGTGTCTGTCAATTCAAATTGATCAGATTCAAGCGAGATACGACTGAAATATATAGCTAGATACATTTTCTCATTAATGAATCCGAAAATGATAGGAAAATCAGAATGTCACATTTCGGAAAGCTCGTTAAGAGCCGGCCGCCGTGGGCCCAGTTTTCCATTGCCAATTCATTTCTTGAATGCAAAAAAAAATTAAAAAATAAATAACGAAAATGATGGGTGCAAGACGAGGACATCCTAGGAGGACATCCTAGGAAGACATCCCAGGAGGTCAGCCATCTTAGTACTACTCTCGCCCAAGCACGCTTAACTTCGTAGTTCTGATGGTATCTGGTGTATTAGTGTTGTTATAATCGCATCCGTCATGATATGCATCGTAAATATATTTGTATTCAAAACCCTACATCTTCTTGAGAATTTTTCAAACCTTTTTTTTTTCGAGTTTTTTTGCACCGTTGCACGATTAGTTCACTAGAAATGACAAACTAAGAAAAAAAATTCCTCGTAAATCAACATTCGCTCGTAACTTTTGATTCGAATTGATTCAGGTGGCCTATAAGTACTTTTCGGAAAGCTCGTTCCAAGCCGGCTGTCAAGGGCCAAGTTTTGCTTTGCCAATTCATTTCTTGAAAGTAATTAAAAATTTAAAAAATAAATAATGAAAATGATAGGTGCAACACAAGCACTTCTCAGGAGGTCACCTATCCTAGTACTACTCTCGCCCAAGCACTCTTAACTTCAGAGTTTTGCTGGGATCCGATGCATTAGTGCTAGTATGATCACACCCTTTATGTTATGTATCGCAAATATATTTGTATTCAAAATCCTTGCTCTTCTTGAGAATTTTTCATACCATTTTTTTCTGAGTTTTTCCCCCCCGTTGCACATTAGTTCATGGGAAACGACAAACTAAGGAAAAAATTCCTCGTAAATCGACATTTGCTCGTAACTTTTGATCCAGATGGATTCATGTGGCCCACAAGTACTTTTCGAAAAGCTCGCTCCGAGCCGGCCGCCGTGGGCCCAGTTTTGCTTTGCCAATTCATTTCTTGGGTCACAAAAAAAATTAAAAAATAAATAGCAAAAATGGAGGGCGCAACACGAGTACTTCCTAAGAGGTCACCCATCCTAGTACAACTCTCGCCCAAGCACGCTTAACTTCGGAGTTTTGATAGGATCCGTTGCATTATTGCTGGTATGATCGCACCCGTTAAGTTATGCATTGCAAATATATTTGTATTCAAAATCCTTCCTCTTCTTGAGACATTTTCATTCCTTTTTTTCCCGAGTTTTTCCCCCCATTGGCACAATTAGTTCACGGGAAACGACAAACTAATGAAAAAAATTCCTCGTAAATCGACATTTGCCCGTAACTTTTCATCCGGATGGATTCACGAGACCCACAAGTACTTTTCAGAAAGCTCGTTTCGAGCCGGCCGCCGTGGGCCCAGTTTTGCTTTCCCAATTCATTTCTTAAGTCACAAAAAAAAATTTAAAAAATAAAAATAAAAAATGAAGGGTCCAACATGAGGACTTCCTTGGAGGTCACCCATCCTAGTACTACTCTCCCCCAAGCATGCATAATTTCAGAGTTCTAATGGGATCCGTTGCATTAGTGCTGGTATGATCGCACTCGTTATGTTATGCAATGCAAATATATTTGCATTCAAAACCCTTCCTCTTCCTGATAATTTTTCAAACCTTTTTTTTTTAGTTTTTTCGCCCCGTTGCACGATTCGTTCACGAGAAACGACAAACTAAGGGAAAAATTCCTCTTAAATCGACATTCGCCCATAACTTTTGATCTGAATGGATTCACGTGGCCTATAAGTACTTTTCAGAAAGCACATTCCGAATCGGACGCTGTGGGCCTAGTTTTGTTTCTCCAATTCATTTCTTGAGTCGCAAAAAAAAATTTACAAAATAAAAACAAAAATGAGGGGTGCAGCACGAGAACTTCCCAAGAGGTCACTCATGCTAGTACTACTCATGCCTAAGCACGCTTAACTTTAGAATTCTGATGGGATCCGAAGCATTAGTGCTGGAATGATCGCTTCCTTTATGTTATGCTTCGCAAATATATTTGTATTCAAAACTCTTCCTCTTTTCATAATTAAAAAAAAAACTTTCAAGTTTTTTCACCCCCATTGCACGAATAGTTCACGAGAAACGACAAATTAAGGAAAAAATTCCTCGTAAATCGACATTCGCTCTTAACTTTTGATCCGGATGGATTCACGTGGCTTATAAGTACTTTTCGGAAAGCCTGTTCCGAGCCAACCGCCGTGGGCCCAGTTTTGCTTTGCCAATTCATTTCTTCAGTCACAAAAAAATTTAATAAAATAAATAACGAAAATGAAGGGTGTAAAACAAGGACTTTCCAAGAGGTCACCCATCCTAGGCTACTCTCGTCCAAGCACGCTTAATTTCAAAGTTCTGATGGGATCCGGTGCATTAGTGCTGGTATGATCGCACCCTTTATGTTTTGCATCGCAAATATATTTGTATTCAAAACCCTTCCTCTTCTTTAGAATTTTTCAAACCTTTTTTTTCCGGAGTTTTTTCGCCCCGTTGCACGATTAGTTCACAGGAAACGACAAACTAAGGAAAATATTCATCGTAAATCGACATTCACCCGTAACTTTTGATCCGGATGGATTCACGTGGCCCTAAAGTACTTTTCGGAAAGCTCGTTAAGAGTCGGCCGTCGTCGGCCCAGTTTTACATTGCCAATTCATTTCTTGAAAGAAAAAAAATAGAAAAATAAATAACGAAAATGATGGATGCAAGACGAGGACTTCCTAGGAGGTCAGCCAACCTAGTACTACTTTCGCCCTAGCATGCATAACTTCGGAGTTCTAATGGTATCCAGTCCATTAGTGCTAGTATAATTGCACCCGTTATGATATGCATCGTAAATATATTTAAAGTCAAAACCCTCCATCTTCTTGGGAATTTTTCTAACCTTTTTTTTTCGAATTTTTTCGCACCGTTGCACGATTAGTTCACGGGAAACGACAAACTATGGAAAAATATTCCCCTTAAATCCACATTCGCCCATAACTTTTCCTCCGGATTGATTCACATGGCCCATAAGTACATTTCGGAAAGCTTGTTCAGAGCCGGCCATCTAGGGCCCAATTTTGCTTTGACAATTCATTTCTTGAACGAAATAAAAAAAATTAAAAAATAAATAACGAAAATGAAGTGTGCAACACGAGGACTTCCCAGGAGGTCATCCATCCTTGTACTACTCTCACCCAAGCACTCTTAACTTCGGAGTTCTGATGGGATCTGGTGTATTAATGATGGTATGATCACACCAGTTATGTTATGCATCGCAAATATATTTGTATTCAAAATCCTTCCCCTTCTTGAGAACTCTTCATTCCTTTTTTTTCCGAATATTTTCACCACGTTGCACAATTAGTTCACGGGAAACGACAAACTAAGGAAAAAAATTCCTCCTAATCGACATTCGCCTGTAACTTTTGATCCGAACGGATTCACGAGGCCCACAAGTACTTTTCGAAAAGCTCATTCTGAGCCGGCCGTCATAGGGCCAGTTTTGCTTTGCCAATTCATTTCTTGGGTCGCAAAAAAAATTAAAAAATAAATAACGAAAGTGAAGGGCGTAACACGAGAACTTCCCAAAAGGTCACGTATCCTAGTACTACTCTCCCCCAAGCACGCTTAACTTCGGTGTTCTGATGGGATCCCGTGTATTAGTGCTGGTATGATCGCACCCGTTATTTAATGCATCACAAATATATTTATATTCAAAGTCCTTCCTCTTCTTGAGAATTTTTCATTGCTTTTTTTCCCGAGTTTTTTCACCCCTTGGCACGATTAGTTCACGAGAAACGACAAACTAAGGAAAAAAATTCCTCGTAAATCGACATTCGCCCGTAACTTTTGATTCGGATGGATTCACATGGCCTATAAGTACTTTTCGGAAAGCACGTTCTGAATCGGCCACCGTGGGCCCAGTTTTGTTTTTCCAATTCATTTCATGAGTCACAAAAAAAATTACAAAATAAAAACGAAAATGAGGGGTGCAACACGAGGACTTCCCAGAAGGTCACTCGTGCTAGTACTACTCTCGCCTAAGCATGCTTAATTTCAGAGTTCTGATGGGATCCGGTGCATTAGTGCTGGTATGATTGCACCCTTTATGTTATGCATCGCAAATATATTTGTATTCAAAACCCTTCCTCTTCTTCAGAATTTTTCAAACTTTCCTTTTTCGAGTTTTTTCGTCCTGTTGCACGAATAGTTCACGAAAAATGACAAATTAAGGAAAAAAATTCCTCGTAAATCGACATTCGTCCGAAACTTTTGATCCGGATGGATTTGCGTGGCCCATAAGTACTTTTCGGAAATCTCGTTCCGAGCCGGCCGCCGTGGGCCCAATTTTGCTTTGCCAATTAATTTCTTTACTCGCAAAAAAAATTAAAAAATTAAATAACGAAAATGAGGGGTGCAAAACGAGGATTTCCCAAGAGGTCACCCATCTTAGGCAACTTTCGCCCAAGCACGCTTAACTTCGGAGTTCTGATGGCATCCCGTGCATTAGTGCTAGTATGATCACACCCATTATGTTATGCATCGCAAATATATTTGTATTCAAAACCGTTCCTCTTTTTCAGAATTTTTCAAACCTTTTTTTTCCCGAGTTTTTTCACCCCATTGCATGATTAGTTCACGGGAAACGACAAACTAAGGAAAATATTCCTCGTAAATCGACTTTCGCCTGTAACTTTTGACTCGGATGGATTCACGTGGCCCTTAAGTACTTTTCGGAAAGCTCGTTAAGAGTCAGCCGCCGTGGGCCCAGTTTTGCATTACCAATTCATTTCTTGAAAGAAAAAAAATAAAAATAATAAATAACGAAAATGATGGGTGCAAGATGAGGACTTCCTAGGTGGTCAGCCATACGAGTATTACTTTCGCCCAAACACGCTTAACTTCGAAATTCTGATGGTATCCGGTGCATTAGTGCTGGTAAAATCGCACCCGTTATGATATGCATCGTAAATATATTTGTATTCAAAACCCTTCATCTTCTTCAAAATTTTTCGAACCCTTTTTTTTCCGGGATTTTTCGCACCGTTGCATGATTAGTTCACGGGAAACGACAAACTATGGAAAAAAATTCCTCTTAAATTGACATTCGCCCGTAGCTTTCGATCCAGATTGATTCACGTAGCCCGTAAGTACTCGGAAAGCTCGTTTCGAGCCTGCCGTCATGGGCCAAGTTTTGCTTTGCCAACTCATTTCTTGAACTCAATAAAAAAATTAAAAAGAAAAATAATGAAAATGAAGGGTGCAACACGAGGACTTCCTCGTAGGTCGCCCATCCTAGTACTACTCTCACCCAAACACTCTTAACTTCGGAGTTCTGATGGAATTCAGTGCATTAGTGCTAGTATGATCGCACCCGCTATGTTATACATCGTAAATATACTGGTATTCAAAATCCTTCCCCTTCTTGAGAACTTTTCATTCCATTTTTTTTCAAATTTTTTCGCCCCGTTGCACAATTAGTTCACGGGAAACGACAAACTAAGGAAAAAAATTCCTCATAAATCGACATTCGCTCGTAACATTTTATCCGAATGGATTCACGAGGCCCACAAGTACTTTTCGGAAAGCTCGTTCCGAGCAGGTCCCCGTGGGCCTAGTTTTGCTTTGCCAATTAATTTCTTGGCACGCAAAAAAATTAAACAATAAATAACGAAAATGAAGGGTGTAACATGAGGACTTCCCAGAAGTTGACCCGTCTTAGTACTGCTCTCGCCCAAGCACGCTTAACTTTGGTGTTATGATGGGATCCAGTGTATTAGTGTTGGTATAATCGCACCCGTTATGTAATACATCGCAAATATATTTTTATTCCAAAATCCTTCCTCTTCTTGAGAATTTTTCATTCCTTTTTTTCCCGAGTTTTTTCGCCTCTTGGCACGATTAGCTCACGGGAAACGACAAACTAAGGAAAGAAATTCTCGTAAATCGACATTCGCCCGTAACTTTTGATCCAGATGGATTCACGAGACCCACAAGTACTTTTCATAAAGCTCGTTTCGAGCGGTAGCCGTGGGCCCAGTTTGCTTTGTCAATTCACTTCTTGAGTCGCAAAAAAATTTAAAAATAAAAAACAAAAATGAAGGGTCAACACGAGGACTTCCTAGGAGGTCACCCATCCTAGTACTACTCTCGCCCAAGCACGCTTAACTTCGAAGTTCTAATGGGATTCGTTGCATTAGTGCTGGTATGATCGGACTCGTTATGTTATGCAACGCAAACATATTTGTATTCAAAACACTTCCTCTTCTTGAGAATTTTTCAAATCTTTTTTTTCGAGTTTTTTCGCCTCGTTGCACGATTAGTTCACGGGAAACGACAAATTAAGAGAAAAATTTCCTCATAAATCAACATTCGCCGGTAACTTTTGATTCGGATGGATTCACGTTGCCCATAAGTACTTTTCGGAAAGCTCACTCCGAGCCAGCCGCCGTAGGACCAGTTTTGTTTTGCAAATTCATTTCTTGTGTCGCAAAAAAAATTTACAAAATAAAAACGAAAATGAGGGGTGCAATACGAGGACTTCCCAAGAGGTCACCCATGCTAGAACTACTCTCGCCTAAGCACGCTGAATTTCAGAGTTCTAATGGGATCCGGTGTATTAGTGCTTGTATGATCACACCCTTTATGTTATGCATCACAAATATATTTATATTCAAAATGTTTCCTTTTCTTCAGAATTTTTCAAACTTTTTTTTTGAGTTTTTTCGCCCCGTTGCATGAATAATTCACGGGAAACGACAAACTAACAAAAAAATTCCTCGAAAATCGACATTCACCCTTAACTTTTGATCCAGGTGGATTCACGTGGCACATAAGTTCTTTTCGGAAAGCTCGTTCCGAACCGGCTGCCGTGGGCCCAGTTTTGTTTTGCTAATTCATTTCTTGAGTCGCAAAAAAAAAATTTAAGAAATTAAATAAGAAAAATGAGGGGTGCAAAATAAGGACTTCTCAAGGGGTCACCCATCCTAGTACTACTCTCGCCCAAGCCCACTTAACTTAGGAGTTCTGATGGCAACTGGTGCATTAGTGCTGGTATGATCGTGCCCATTACGTTTTGCATCGCAAATGCATTTGTATTCAAAACCCTTCAACTTCTTCAGAATTTTCCAAACCCTTTTTTTCTCGAGTTTTTTCGCCCCATTGCACGATTAGTTCACTGGAATCGACAAACTAAGGAAAATATTCCTCGTAAATCGACATTTGCCCGTAACTTTTGATCCGGATAGATTCGCGTGGCCCTTAAGTACTTTTCGAAAACCTCGATATGAGTTGGTTGCTGTGGGCTTAGTTTTGCCTTGGCAATTCATTTCTTGAAAGCAAAAAAAAGTAAAAAAATAAATTATGAAAATGATGGGTGCAAGACGAAGACTTCCTAGGAGGTCAGCCATCCTAGTACAACTCTCGCCTAAGTACGCTTAACTTCGAAGTTCCGATGGGATCCGTTGCATTAGTGCTGGTAAGATCACACCCGTTAAGTTATGTATCGCAAATATATTTGTATTCAAAACCCTTCCTCTTCTTATGAATTTTTCAAAAAAAAAATTGAGTTTTTTCGCCTCGTTGCACGAATAGTTCTCGAGAAATGACAAACTAAAAAATAAAATTCCTCGTAAATCAACATTCGCCCGTAACTTTTGATCCGGATGGATTCACGTGACCCATAAGTACTTTTCGGAAATCTTGTTCCGAGCCGGCCATCGTTGGTCCAGTTTTGCTTGGCCAATTCATTTCTTGAGTTGCAACATTTTTATAAAAAAAAATAACGAAAATTAAGGGTGCAACACGAGGACTTCTCAAGACTTCCCAAGAGGTCACCCATCCTAGTATTACTCTCCCCCGAGCACGCTTAACTTCGGAGTTCTTATGGGATCCGGTGCATCAATGCTGGTATGATCGCACCCTTTATGTTATGCATCGCAAATATATTTGTATTCAAAATCTTTCCTCTTCTTCAGAATTTTTCAAACCTTTTTTTCTCGAGTTTTTTCGCCCATTGCACAATTAGTTCACGGGAAACGACAAACTAAGGAAAAAAATTCCTCGTAAATGGACATTCGCCCATAACCTTTGATTCGGATGGATTCACGAGGCCCATAAGTACTTTTCAAAAAGCTCGTTTCGAGCCGGCCTCCGTGGACCCAGTTTTGCTTTGCCAATTTATTTTTTTAATTTAAAAAAAGTAAAAAGTAAAAATAAAAATGAGGTATGCAACATGAGGACTTCCTAAGAGGTCAGCTGTCCTAGTACTACTCTCGCCCATGCACGCATAACTTCGGAGTTCTGATGAGATCCGGTGCATTAGTACAGGTATGATTGTACCCGTTATGTTATGCATCGCAAATATATTTATTTTCAAAACCCTTCCTCTTTTTGAGAATTTTTCAAACCTTTTTTTTTTTAATTTTTCGCCTCATTGCATGTAAGTTGACGGGAAACGACAAACTAAGAAAAAAAAGTTCCTCGTAAATAGACACTTGCCCGTAACATTTGATTAGGATGGATTCACGAGGGCCATAAGTACTTTTCGGAAAATTCGTTCAAAACCAGATTTCGTGGGCCCAGTTTTGCTGTGGCAATTCATTTCTTGAATCGCAAAAAAATTTTAAAAAATAAAAAACGAAAATGAGGGATGCAACACGAGGACTTCCTAGGAGGTCACACATCCTAGTACTACTCTCACCTAAGCACGCCTAACTTCAGAATTCTGATTGGATCCCGTGTATTAGTGTTGATTTGATCACACCCGTTATGTTATGCATCGCAAATATTTTTGTATTCAAAATGCTTCCTCTTCTTTCGATTTTTTCAAACCTTTTTTTTACTGAATTTTTTCGCCCTGTTGCACGATTAGTTCATGAGAAACGACAAACTAAGGAAAAAAATTACCCGTAAATCGACATTTGCCCGTAAATTTTGATCCGAATTGATTCACGAGGCCCACAAGTACTTTTTGGAAAGCTCGTTTTGAGACGGTCTCCATGGGCCCAGTTTTGCTTTGCCAATTCAATTCTTGGGTCACAAAAAAAATTAAAAAATAAATAACAAAAATAAAGAGTGCAACACGAGGACTTCCTAAGAGGTCACCCATCCTAGTACTACCCTCACCTAAGCTCGCTTAACTTCGGACTTCTGATAGGATCCGGTGCATTAGTGCTACTATGATCGCACCCGTTATGTTTTGCATCGAAAATATATTTGTATTCAAAATCCTTCATCTTCTTGAAAAATTTTCATGCCTTTTTTTTTCCTGAGTTTTTTCGCCCTGTTGCACGATTAGTTCACGAGAAACGACAAACTATGGAAAAATTCCTCGCAAATCGACATTCGCCCGTAACTTTTGATCCGGATGGATTCACGATACCCATAAGTACTATTCGAAAAGCTCATTCCAAGCCGGCCGCCGTGGACCCAATTTTGCTTTGCTAATTCAATTCTTGAGTCACAAAAAAAATTAAAAAATAAAACACGAAAAGGAGGGATGAAACACGAGTATTTCTTAGGAGGTCACCCATCCTTGTGCTACTCTCATCCAAGCTCGCATAAATTCGGAGTTCTGATGGGATCAGATGCATTAGTGCAGGTATGATCGCAGTCGTTAAGTTCTGCATCACAAATATATTTGTATTCAAAACCCATCTTTTTCTTGAGAATCTTTCAAACCTTTTTTTTTCCAAGTTTTTTTGCCCCGTTGCATGATTAGTTCACGGGAAACGACAAACTAAGGAAAAAAAATACCTCGTAAATCGACATTCACCCGTAACATTTGATCCGGATGGATTCACGAGACCCATAAGTACTTTTTGGAAAACTCGTTCCGAGCCGGCCACCGTTGGCCCAATTTTGCTTTGCCAATTTATTTATTGAGTCACAAAAAAAAATTAAAATATAATAAACGAAAATGAGGGGTTCAACATGAGGACTTCTCAGGAGGTCACCCATTCTTATACTACTTTTGCCCAAGCACGCATAAATTCGGAGTTCTGATGGGATCCGGTGCATAAGTGCAGGTATGATCGCACCCTTTATGTTATGCATCGTAAATATATTTGCATTCAAAACCCTTCCTTTTCTTGAGAAATTTTCAAACCATTTTTTAAAAATTTTTTCGCCCCGTTGCACGATTAGTTCTCGTGAAACGATAAACTAAGGAAAAAAATTCCTCGTAAATCGACATTCGCTCGTAACTTTTGATATGGATGGATTCACGAGGCCCATAAATACTTTTGGGAATGCTTCTTTTGAGCCAGCCGCCATGGGCCCAGTTTTGCTTTGCCAATTCATTTCTTGAGTCGTAAAAAAAATTTCAAATATAAAAAATGAAAATGTGGGGTGCAATATGAGGACTTCCTAGGCCGTGGGCCCAGTTTTGCCTTGCAAATTCATTTCTTGAGTTGCAAAAAAAAATAAAAATGAGGGGTGCAACAGGAGTACTTCCTAGGGGGTCACCCATCCTAGTACTACTTTCGCCCAAGAAAGTTCAACTTCGGAGTTTTGACGAGATATGGTGAAATAGTGCTGGTATGATCGGACCCGTTACGTTATACATCACAAATATTTTTGTATTCAAAACCCTTCATCTTCTTGAGAAATTTTCTAACCTTTTTTTCTGACTTTTTTTCGCCTAGTTGCACGATTAGTTTACTAGAAACGACAAATTAAGGGAAAAAAAATTCCTCGTAAATCGACATTCGCACGTGACTTTTGATCCGAATGGATTCACGAGGCCCATAAGTACTTTTCAGAATGCTCGTTCCAAGCTGGCCGCCGTGGGCCCAGTTTTGCTTTGCAGATTCATTTCTTGAGTCGCAAAAAAAATTAAAAATAAAAAGCGAAAATGACGGTAACAACACGAGGACATCCTTGGAGGTCCCCCATCCTAGTACTACTCTTACCCAAGCACACATAAATTCGAAGTTCTGATGGGATCGGGTGCATTAGTGTAGGTATGATCGCTCCCGTTATGTTATGCATCGCAAATATATTTTTATTCAAAACCCTTCCTCTTCTTGAGAATTTTTCAAACCATTTTTTTCTGAGTTTTTTTGCTCCGTTGCACGATTAGTACACGGGAAACGATAAACTAAGGAAAACAATTCCTCGTAAATCGACATTCGCCCGTAACTTTTGATCCGAATGGATTCACGAGGCCCATAGGTACTTTTTGGAATGCTTGTTTCGAGCCGGCCGCCGTGGGCCCAGTTTTGCTTTGCCAATTCATTTCTTGGGTCGCAAAAAAAATTCAAAAATAGAAAACGAAAATGAGGGGTACAACAGGAGGACTTCCCAGTCTGTGGGCCTAGTTTTGCATTGCCAATGCATTTCTTGAGTAGCAAAAAAAATTAAAAAATGAAAAATGAAAATGAATGGTGCAATTGGAGGACTTCCCAGGAGGTCACCCATCCTAGTACTACTTTCGCCCAAGAAAGCTCAACTTCGGAGTTTTGATGGGATACGGTGCATTAGTGCTGGTATGATCGGACCGGTTATATTATGCATCGCAAATATATTTGTATTCAAAACCCTTCCTTTTCTTGAGAATTTTTCAAACCATTTTTTTCTAAGTTTTTTCGCCCCGTTGCATGATTAGTTCACTGGAAACGACAAACTAAGGGAAAAAATTCCTCATAAATCAACATTTGCCCGTAACTTTTGATTCGGATGGATTCACGAGGCCCATAAATACTTTTCGGAATGCTCATTCCGAGCCGGCCGCCGTGGGCCCAGTTTTGCTTTGCCATTTCATTTCTTGAGTCACAAAAAAAATTAAAAATAAAAATTAAAAATGACGGTTGCAACACTAGGATATCACATGAGGTTCCCCATCCTAGTACTACTCTTACCCAACAAGCATAACTTCGAAGTTCTGATGGGATCAGGCGTATTAGTGCAGGTATGATCGCACCCGTTATGTTATGCATCGCAAATATATTTGTATTCAAAACCCTTCCTCTTCTTGAGAATTTTTCAAACCTTTTTTTTTCGAGTTTTTCGCCCTGTTGCACGATTAGTACACGGGAAACGATAAACTAAGGAAAAAAATTCCTCCTAAATCGACATTCACCCGTAACTTTTGATCCGGATGGATTCACGAGGCCCATAGGCACTTTTCAGAATGCTTGTTTCGAGCTGGTCGTTCTGGGCCCAATTTTGCTTTGCCAATTCATTTCTCGAGTCGCAAAAAATTATAAAAAATAAAAAACGAAAATGAGGGGTGCAACAAGAGGACTTCCCAGGCCATGGGCCCAGTTTTGCATTGCCAATACTTTTCTTGAGTAGCAAAAAAAAGCTAAAAAATAAAAAATGAAAATGAGTGGTGCAACAGGAGGACTTCCCAAGAGGTCACCCATCCTAGTACTACTTTCGCCCAGAACGTTTAACTTCGGAGTTTTGATAGGATACGGTGCATTAGTGCTGGTATGATCAGACCCGTTATGTTATGTATCGCAAATATATTTGTATTTAAAACCCTTCCTCTTCTTGAGAATTTTTCAAACCTTTTTTTTTCCGAGTTTTTTTCGCCCCGTTGCACGATTAGCTCTCTGGAAATGACAAACTGAGGGAAAAAAAATTTCTCGTAAATCGACATTTGACCGTAACTTTTGATCCGGATGGATTCACAAGGCCCATAAGTACTTTTTAGAATGCTCGTTCCAAGCCGGCCCCCATGGGCCTAGTTTTGCTTTGCTGATTCATTTCTTGAGTTGCAAAAAAAGCTAAAAATAAAAAGCGAAAATGACGGTTGCAACACCTGGACTTCCTAGGAGGTCCCCCATCCTAGTACTACTCTTGCACAAGGAAGCATAACTTCGATGTTCTGATAGGATCGGGTGCATTAGTGCAAGTATGATCGCACCCGTTATGTTCTGCATCGCAATATATTTGTATTCAAAACCATTCCTCTTCTTGTAAATTTTTCAAACCTTTTTATTACCGAATTTTTTTGCCCCGTTGCCTTATTAGTTCACGAGAAACGACACACTAAGGAAAAAAATTCCTCGTAAAAAAAGTTCCTCGTAAATTGAAGGGTAGAAACTGACCCGGCGAGGACCCTGAGGAACTGAACCTGTTCGTGGACCATTTGGCGTTGCCTTGACCTTAAATTTTCGGTGAGACTTCTCAAAACCTAGAACCTCATGTTTACAAGAAGTTTAGTGGATAATTTGAGGATTTAAGGTAGTTTATAGGCTAATTGAGAGAGATATGCATAGAATCGAAATGCCATGTTTTGGTTCTGTGCATACCGAATCTTTAAGAGCTGTCTACGAAGGAATTGAGCTCTAAATTCATTATTGAGGCTTATGAGGATATCCATCCATATGTCAACGAGGTATATGCTTAGTGAATTGATGATTGGACGAAGAAAATTGATGAAATGAGTAGAATTGATATTAGGTGTAAGCTGCCCTGTTTTGGACACTTTGGCAGCCGAACCTTTGAAGTTCTTGGAGGAGGATTTTTGTTGATTTTAACACAAGGTAAAATTCCACGTAAATCGACATTCGCCCGTTGCATTAGTGCAGGTATGATCGCACCCGTAACTTTTGATCCGGTGTATTAGTGCTGGTTTGATCGCACTCATTATGTTATACATCGCAAATATATTTGTATTCAAAACCCATCATCTTCTTGAGAATTTTTCAAACCTTTTTTTTTCCGAGTTTTTTCTCCCCGTTGCACAATTAGTTCACGGGAAACAACGAACTATAGGAAAAAAAATTCCTCGTAAATCGATATTCGCCCGTAACCTTTGATATGGATGGATCCACGAGGCCTACAAGTACTTTTTGGAAAGCTCGTTCCAAGCCAGCCTCCGTGGACCCAATTTTGATTTGCCAATTTATTTTTTAATTTTCAAAAAAAATTAAAAATAAAAAATGAAAATGAGGCGTGCAACACGAAGACTTCCCAAGAGGTCAGCCATCCTAGTACTACTCTTACCTAAGCACGCATAACTTCGAAGTTCTGATGGGATCCGGTGCATTAGTGTAGGTATGATCGCACTCGTTACGTTATGCATCGCAAATATATTTGTATTCAAAACCCTTCCTCTTTTCGAGAATTTTTCAAATCTTTTTTTTTTCCAAATTTTTTCACCCCGATGAGCGATTAGTTCACCGGAAACGACAAGCTAAGGAAAAAAAATTCCTCGTAAATCGACATTTGCTCGTAACTTTTGATTCGGATGGATTCACGACGCCCATAAGTACTTTTCGAAAAACTCATTTAAAGCCGGCTTCCGCGGACCTAGTTTTACTGTGGCAATTCATTTCTTGAGTCACAAAAAAAAATTAAAAAATAAAAAACAAAAATGAGGGATGCAACATGAGGACTTCCCAAGAGGTCACCCATCTTAGTACTACTCTCACCCAAGCACGCCTAACTTCAGAGTTCTAATTGGATCTGGTGTATTAGTGCTGGTTTGATCGCACCTGTGACATTCTGATTTCCAGTCAATTTCAGACTCATTAATGGGAAGTAAATCTAGAGATGTATTTCAGCCCCATTCCGCTCGAATTTGATCAATTCGAGTAAGCTGACCAAAAGGGGAAGGCTAACGAGAGACAAGGTACGTGGACCTAGACAACTCGGATAGAAAATGGCGCTTTGACCATAAGGATTGTTGAAGGGATATTTAGAACCACAAAAAGGCCGATCTAAGAACGATTAAGGAATGCCTTGCGAGTGTCATACAATTGGAGCGCGGGTGACGCCGCTCAACCAACGTATGATTTGCAAAATTTTCCTAAATTGGACCGTGACAATCGAGACCATTGGGACTAGGGATAGTCCCTCACAATTACATGATAACCAGAGCCGCCATAAATTGACGAGCCCTAAACGTGATATGAATCACGGGGTCGATACGCGTAATGTTTGCAAAAGCCGCCCGTCGATTCGGGATAGGCTGGAACCACGTCTGATAGAGAAAACAATCAGAAATGAGTCTTGAAAATTGAAAATGGAGAATCAAGAATTTCAACATTATATTCGGATTGGTCGTCGCCCTATCGAAGATTATTGGAACGAGAAAAACGACGTTCTGCACATCAGGGGTAAAATTACCATTTTGCCCGTCAAGCTTAAGCCTTTCCCATGCAAATATGGAAGGATATTTTGGTCTTTATCCCTACCACATAACTACAGAAAAAGTGGGTGAATTGTGGCCATTGGATAAAGTTGAATGACATTGAGGACAAGTGTCAAGAGATGGATTAAAGAGTGGTCAAATCCACTATACACCACCTACCATTTAACCCCTTGACTTAAGCCTTGAATATAAGAATTTTTTCTCTCTCTCACCTCACTTGGCTAGCCATACCCTCCCCCAAACTAACGACGGCTTCTTCTTCCATCTTCCTCTCCAACGCTGCCGCCCGACCAACCCTGCCGCCATGCTCGTTGCCGTCGACGCCCTCCTCCGGCCATCGCTTGGACTCCGACCAATCACCTAAGCCTAGCCCCACGTCTTGCAGACCTCCTCGAAGTGGAAGCACGGCGATTGGACCACCGAGGAGCTCCGACCAAGCGTTTTCCCGAGAGTCGACGAAAACTGATCCAATCTGAGGTAGGTGATGTTTCTGACCCCTTAGGAGGCCGAAATATTGGAATTTTGAGGTCAAATTTTGTGGAGGTCTAGAATACATGTACGTCAATTTGTGGTAAAAAGTTAGGAATGATTTGATAAAGTTTTGACCCTATATGGGTCTTGTGAATGTAGGACAGAATCTGGCGGTTACTAACCTTAAGGATCAGGCGACTTTTGACAGGATTCAGGCGATGACTCGACCTCAAACTCTCGGTGAGACCCTTAGACCTTAGATAGACATGTTAAGAGGTAGGGTAGTGATTAAATGATGGATTGGGAGTTGATTTAGGGCTGGACAAGCTCGATTTGCACAGAACCGAGGAGAACCGATTCGGTTTTGTGCAAACCGAATCTGTGGGAGGTGATGATGGTTGGTTTTGATCCTCAAATTGGTGATTTATAAATGCTAAGATGATGAGGATTATGTTAAGGAGGTTTGTGATTCATGGATTGAGGAATTGGACATGGAAATTGACGGATTGGTTGGATTTTTTTAGGTTGCGTGGTGAGTTCGACCTTGGACCCTTGAAGCCAAAAATTATGGGGCTCAAGAGGAGAAGTTTGTGATATCAAATTCAAGGTAAGGGAATCCTAAACTTAGGATACGAAGATTGGACTCGATTGGGCGAGTCGGACGAGATTGAGATGATTTCTTGAGGAGCTTGGAGTGAATGGTCTTTGAAAATGTCAAGAGCGTATAAATGATTTGAATAATTGCATATGCATGTCTCTTGAGTAATTGGTCACATTTGTATGTGTATTGACTCGTTTCACATGTCATGGATGTCTTGCTTATGCATGTGGTGTTTATGCACGAGATGCGCGTGACCTTGTGTGCATGAATTGTGGTTGTAGCATGGCGAAGACGAGGTAAGACCCTAAGGCGTATGAGACGCGAGGTGGAGAATAGCCTGATACGATATAATCGCGGGCATGAAAAGAGCCTGATGCGATCTAATCGCGGGCATGAGATTGTGGCAGGTTGAAAATGGTGGATGTGGTGAAGTGGTAGGAGGAGTGTGCATGATCATCTAAATGCAAATGATGCCATAGTTGTATGCCTGCCATCTGTGTGTTGTCATCTCTATTTGTATTTGACTGATATGTCTATGAGTTTGAATGTTTAGGGTTTGCGACTACCTAAGTGGACGGTCGGCCTAACCTAGGGTTAGGACTCTTGTACTGAGATGTGTATCTCACCCCTTTGGGGACCCTTATTTTTACAGATCCTAGGCCTTGACTATGTGGCCTATTCGCTTTGGAGACCCTAAGGAGATGACCGCATATTTTGATGAGTTCCTTGACAGTGGGGGGACCATATACGAAAGGAAGTGTACAGTGGTATGGGTTGACGAGGGTAGTACAGACTGGAAGCCTCATAGGTACGAGGCGTGGTTTAGGAAGGTCAGGGACGAGTCGACTAGGCCGCTGAAGCCCCATGTGGTGCCCTAGGAAGTGATTCTTGATTGGTGCCACCTCGGTAGGGACTAGGACCAGGTCGAGGGATCGGTAGTCGATTCTAGGAATGGATTGGAGAGGACCCCGACACTGGAGTTTACTGATGAGGAGGAGGTCATTGTCCTGAAGGCGACCGAGGAGGATCTCGTGGAGCCGTTGCATGAGGAGACCATGGAGGATACTATTGAGGTTCGCTCCGAGACGTTCTCAGAGTATGAGCCGACGGAGGATGCCAAGGATACCGATGACTCCAGCAGCTCTTCCTAGGAGATTCTAGTTTGCGGCTTGATCTTTTGTGGCGACCCCGACCATGGTTATCTTGGATTTTGTTGATGGTCCATTTTGTAAGCTCACCCCGTCACCCCCTCGCTTATCAGATTTTAGTAGTTCGGTACTTGTATGAACGGTTAGTTATTATATACGATAGTTTTTATGTTATCCAAGTCCCACTTAATTTATATTTTGTACGGAGGAGTTGCTTATTTACCACTTCCGCATGCTTGATATATTTGTTATATCTCTCGACTTAGATTGTGGATCTTGGGACCGCGAGAGATTATATGGTTGCTTGCAGGGAGTCATGTGTTCGTGCCCGGGGTGCGGGATGTGACATCCCCATCCGATTTGGTATCAGAGCGAGATCAGCTCGATCCAAAGTTGGTTGAGGACTAGAGTGATAAGGAGGGTTAAGTTGGGACAAGGACGGATAGCGAGACCTTTGAAGAATGGTTATGATAAGGCCTAGGGTGTATAGTTTGTGGCCTGGTACTTATGGTCGGTGTTTGATCTTGGAAGGGTTGTGGTAAGTCATGAGAGAGTTAAGTTCCCTGCTTAGGATTGAAGGTCATTTCTGTACCTTGGCCTGTTTGATGAATGAAAGTGATTGGTTTTAGTGAATCACTGGAGTGAATGTAACTGAGAAATGGCCATGGGCTATTGGTTGAAATGTTTCTGGAGTTTGTGGAATGGAGTATTGTTGTGGTGTAACTGTTTCTATTAAGGATTAGTTAGTAGCTTTGGATTTGGATGAATAAGTGAGTTACTAACTCCTTGCTGAACTTCTTGTGGACCAAGTTCAGTAGAAAGAAGCAAGGATGAGCAACCTGTTTAGAAGGTCTGGAAGGTTAAGAGGTGGAGCCTCTAGCTCGAGGCCGCCTGTCGTAGAAGATCCAAGAATGGATGGCGTGCTGAGGGCACTGGAGAGAATCGGTAACCTTATTGATAGACAGACCTAAGATCGAGATGCTGCCATAGACCAGGCAGTAGGAGCTGCCATAGCCACCGTCAACACCAACAACGGCAACAATGGTGGCAATGGAAACTAGAATGAACATAACCAGGGCAATGAAGCTGTGAATGCCCAAGAGGAAATCGTCATGGCTAGACAGATGGGCCAATTAGTGGAGCAGTTCATAAAGTTGAAGCCGACTCAGTTCGATGGCACTGGAGATCCTGAGCTAGTACCTAGATGAATTGAGAAGCTAGAGAAAGCTTTTGGGGTGCTGAGGTGCACAGGTGAGGATAAGGTGCTACTAGTAGTGTACCAGCTGGAGGGTACGGCAAATGATTGGTGGGCCGCCACCAAGGACGGAGTCTTTCCTGAAGGGACAGCCTTAAACTGGGACGTCTTTAAGACAGTGTTCAATGACAAGTATTTCTCTGAAACGGCCAAGGAAAGGAAGCAGGTGGAATTCCTGCAATTGCGCCAGAACCAGCTGACGATAGATCAGTACGAGGCCGAGTTCTCGAGACTGTCGAGGGATGCAACTCGATCAGTAGAAGACCCTCAAGAGAAAGCAAGGAGATTTAGGGACAGATTGAGGCTCGAGCTCCGTAGTCAGATGATCGCACTAAATTTGAGGACCTATAAGGAGATCTACGAACGGGGCCAGATGATAGAACGGGACTTGAAAGAGAGAAACACCGCAACTGGATCGCGGTTCACATCATTTAGAGATAACCGCCAGATGGGCAATAGGCCGATAACGAGCAATAGGCGCTTCGTACCTCCCATAAGGAAAAATATCGTGAAGCCGCCAAATCCCACAAATTGGAGTTGCCGCCTTTGTGGTAGAAGGCTTGGAAATGGGCATGCCCGGTAAGGACACGAGCTTGTTTTAAGTGTGGTTGACTGGGCCACCAGATGAGGACGTGCCTGAGTCAAGCTCCGACAAATCGACCTCAAGGATAGAGATCGCAGGCTAGGCCGTCGACTACTACTCCCTAGATCGAGCAAAACCGACCACTAGCACAGGGCAGAGTGTATGCAGTAGCCCGCAAGGAGGTAGAGGAAGCATCAGGTATGGTTTACTTGTGCAACCAAGCTGCATATGCATTGTTTGACCTTGGTGCCACGTATTCATTTGTGTTTGCACAGTTTGTTGTATTGGTGGGTATGAAATTGAAACAGTTGAATATAATTCTGCATGTTGCCAGTCCGTTAAAGGATAATATATTGGTTTCAATGGGCTGTGCTGGTTGTGAGATTGTGATTGGAGGGAGTAAAGAGAGTATTGACCTAGCTGTGTTACCCATGTTTGATTTTGACGTAATCATAGGAATGGATTGGTTGGGTAAGTAGGGGGCAGTAGTGGACTGTGGTAGTACGATAATTCGATTTTATCCGAGAGGTCGCCCTAGCTTTGAATTGGTGGGAAGTCGAGGAGGAATCTCGATTCCCTTAGTCTCATCTCTGGAAGTGACTAAGTTGATGTCTGAAGGGTGTCAGACATACTTAGTGGCAATAATGGACACGACAATCGAAGAACCAAAGTTAGAGAGTATCCCGGTGTGCGTGAATTTCCTAATGTGTTTCCTTAAGAGTTGCCAGGGTTACCACCGGAACGGGAAATAGAATTTGTAATTGAGTTGGCCCCTGGGATAGAACCGATCTCGAAAGCACCTTACCGGATGTCCTTGTTAGAACTGAAGGAGTTAAAGGTGCAGATGCAAGAGCTGCTAGATAAGGGATTTATTCGACCAAGTGCTTCACCGTGGGGAGCGTCGGTGCTATTCGTAAGGAAGAAGGATGGGCCTTTGCATTTATGCATTGACTATCGGCAGTTGAACCAGGTAACGGTGAAGAACAAATACCCACTGCCGAGGATTGATGATTTGTTTGATCAGTTGCAAGGAGGGACGGTATTTTCGAAGATTGACCTGAGAACGGGGTATCACTAGTTGAGGATCAAGAAGGAAGACATACCTAAGACTGCCTTTAGGACGAGGTATGGTCATTATGAGTTCACGGTGATGCCGTTTGGTTTGACCAACGCTCCAGCTGCTTTTATGGACTTGATGCATAGAGTATTTAAGGAATTCCTGGACAGATTCGTCATAGTCTTCATTGACGATATCTTGATTTACTCGAGGAGTGATGCAGAACATGATGAGCACCTAAGAATTGTTCTGCATACTTTGAGGGAACGTTCACCATACGTGAAGTTGAGTAAATGCGAGTTCTAGCTGAAGAGAGTAGCATTTCTTGGTCATGTGATATCAGGTGAAGAAATCGCAGTGGATCCTGCGAAGATCGAGGCTGTAACCAATTGGCCTAGGCCTACTACGATCACTGAAGTCAGAAGTTTCTTGGGATTGGTAGGATACTACAAGCATTTTATGGAGAAATTCTCATCTATAGCCATCCCATTGACGCCAGTTGACGAAGAAGGAAACAAGGTTTGAATGGACAGACAAGGGTGAGAAGAGTTTCTAAGAGCTTAAGCATAGATTGACAACCGCGCCAGTGCTGACAATTCCATCAGGACCAGGAGGTTACGAGATATACAGCGATGCTTCGTTGAAAGGATTGGGCTGTGTGTTGATGCAACGTAGAAGAGTAGTAGCCTACGCGTCTAGATAGTTGAGGCCACATGAAATGAACTACCCAACTCATGACCTGGAGTTAGTGGCGATTGTATTTGCTCTGAAGATTTGAAGACATTACCTATGTGGCAAAAAATTTCGGATTTATACCGACCACCAGAGCTTAACGTATCTGTTTTCTCAGAAGGAGCTGAAATGAGACAACGTAGGTGGATGGAGCTGCTCAAAGATTATGATTGTGATATATTGTATCACCCTGGGAAAGCAAACAGAGTAGCGGATGCGCTGATTCAGAAGTCAAGCATCGCATGTCTACTGGTGAAAGGTTGGTCGATGATAGAAGACTTAACAGATTCCAAGTTCAAATTAGAAGTCGATCAGTTGTCCAGCTTGATAGCTACGCTGAGGGTGGAACCTGAGGTCCAGGAAGGAATAAAGGCTCTACAGTCTATGGACCTAGAGATTTAGAGGATCCTTGAGATGGATGCGACAAAGAGAAAACCCGAGTTTCAGGTGTCTGAGGATGGAATTCTGAAGTTCCGAGGACGATTGTGCGTGCCAAAGGATGAAGGACTTAGGGACAAGATTTTGTCAGAGGCTCATAGGAGCAATTATAGTATCCATCCTAGAAGTACAAAAATGTATCAAAACTTACGACAGCATTATTGGTGGAATGGGATGAAGGTGGATGTAGCAAGGTATGTGGCTAAGTGTTTGACATGCCAGCAATTGAAAGCACAGCACTGTAAGCCTGGAGGACTATTACAGCCACTGAAGATACCCAAATGGAAGTGGGAGCATGTAACTATGGATTTTGTAATGGGACTCCTAAGGAGCCAGCGAGGTCACGACTCTATATGGGTAGTCGTGGACAGATTGACCAAGTCCATACATTTCATCCCGGTACGAAAGGACTTCGCTATGAATAGGTATGCAGAGCTATACACGAGGCAGATAGTGAGGCTGCACGGAGTGCCTATGACGATCACCTCGAATAGGGATCCCAAATTCACGACAAATTTTTGGAAGAGTCTACAAGATGCTATGGGAACCCTACTGCAGTTTAGTACGGCGTACCATCCACAGACAAATGGACAGTCAGAAAGGACGATACAGACGCTTGAGGATATGCTGCGAGCATGCGTCATAGATTTTAAAGGTGGATGGGAAGACCAGCTGCATTTGGTAGAGTTTGCTTATAATAACAGCTACCAACAGAGTATCCAGATGGCACCATTTGAAGCACTCTATGGAAGAGCCTGTAGAACCCCGATTTGCTGGGATGAGGTTGGAGAAAGAAGTATCATAGGCCCAGAATTGGTAGAGCAATCGATGGAAGCAGTGAAGATAATTCGGGATAGACTGAGGATGGCACAGAGTCGTCAAAAGAGATACGTAGATAAGCGGCGCAAACCCTTGGAGTTTCAAGTGGGCGATCATGTCTTCCTCAAGGTGTCACCGATGATAAGAGTATCACGTTTTGGAAGAAAGGGAAGCTGAGCCCAAAGTATGTAGACCCATTTGAGATACTGGAGCGGATTGGGACCTTGGCCTACAAGCTTGCCTTGCCGCCTAATCTATCCCAGGTGCACAATGTGTTCCATGTGTCGATGCTGCGAAAGTACGAATCGAATCCGACACATGTGCTAGACTACGAGGCTATAAAATTGGACGATCGAATATCTTACGTAGAGAGGCCGATAAAGATCGAGGACCAGAAGGAGCAAATCCTCAAGAATAAGAAGATCCCACCGGTTAAGGTAATATAGGAGCACCATAGAACGGAAGGTGCCACGTGGGAGAATGAAGAGACGATGAGGCAACAACACCACCATTTATTTGAGTAATTAAGTGTAATATAAATTTTGGGGAAGAAATTTTTGTAAGGGGGAAGAGTTGTGACATTCTGATTTCAAGTAAATTTCAGACTCATTAATGAGAAGTAAATCTAGAGATGTATTTTAGTTGTATCCCGCTCGAATCTGATCAATTCGAGTAGGTTGACCAAAAGGGAAAGGCCAACGTGAGACGAGGTACGTGGACCTAGACAACTCAGATAGGAAATGACGCTTTGAACATAAGGATTGTCGAGGGGATATTTTGAACCATAAAAAGATCGATCTAAGAACAATTAAAGAATGTCTTACGAGTATCATACGATTGGAGCGCGGGTGACGCCGCTTAACCAACGTATGATTTGCAAAATTTTCCTAAATCGAACCGTGACGATCGAGACAATTGGGAATAGTGATAGACCCTCACAATTACATGATAACCAGATCCGCCACGAATTGACGAGCCCTAAACATGATATGAATCATGGGGTCGATACGCGTAATGTCTGCAAAAATCGTCCGTCCGCTTGGGATAGGCTGGAACCACGTCTGATAGAGAAAATAATTTGAAACGAGTCTTGAAAATTGAAAATGGAAAATCAAGAATTCTAACATTACATTCGGATTGGTCGTCGCTCTATCGAAGATTATTGGAATGAGAAAAACAACATTCTGGACGTCGGGGGTAAAATTATCATTTTGTCCCTCAAGCTTAAGCCTTGCCCATGCAAATAAGGAAGGGCATTTTGGTCTTTATCCCTACCCCATAGCTGCCGAAAGGTGGGTGAATTTTAGCCATTGGATCAAGTTGAATAGACAAGTGTCAAGAGATAGATTAAAGAGTGGTCAAATCCACTATACACCACCTACCATTCAAACCCTTGACTTGAGCCTTGAATATAAGACTTTTTCTCTCTCTCTCTCTCACCTCACTTGGCCAACCACACCCTCCCCCAAACTCACGACAGCTTCTTCTTCCTTCTTCCTCTCCATCTTTGCCGCCCGACTAGCCCCTACCGCCTTGTTCGTTGCCGTCGACGCCCTCCTCCGGCCACCGCTGGACTCCAGCCGATCACCTGAGCCTATCCCCACATCTTGCCAACCTCTTCGAAGTGGAAGCACGGTGATTGAACCACTGAGGAGCTCCGACCAAGCGTTTTCCCGGGAGTGGACGAAAATTGATCCAATCTGAGGTATGTGATGTTTCTGACCCCCTAGAAGGCCGAAATGTTGGAATTTTGTGATCAAATTTTGTGGAGATCTAGAAGACATGTATATCAATCTGTGGTAAAAATTTGGGAATGATTTGATGAAGTTTTGACCCCAAATGTGTCTTGTGAATGTAGGATAAAATCTGCTAGTTACTGAACTTGGAGGATCCGGCGACTTTTGACAGGATTTCGACGACGGCTCAACCTCCAACTCTCAGTGAGACCCTTAAACCCTTAGATAGACATGTTAAGAGGTAGGGTAGTGATTAAATGATGGATTAGGAGTTGATTTAGGGCTAGACAAGCTCGGTTTGCGTAGAATCGAGAAGAACCGGTTCGGTTCTGTGCAAACCGAATCTGTAGGAGGTGATGATGGTTGGTTTTGAGCCTCAAATTGGTGATTTAGAAATGCTAAGATGATGAAGATTATGTTATGGAAGTTTGTGGTTCATGGATTGAGGAATTGGATATGGAAATTGACGGATTGGTTGGATTTTATTAGGTTGCGTGGTGAGTTCGACCTTGGACCCTTGAAGCCGAAAATTGTGGGGGATCGAGAGGAGAAGTTTATGATATCAAATTCAAGGTAAGGGAATCCCAAACTTAGGATAGGAAGATTGGACTCGATTGGGCGAGTCGGACGAGATTGAGATGATTTCTTGAGGAGCTTATAGTGATTGGTCTTTGAAAATGTCAAAGGGTATAAATGATTCGAATAATTGCATATGCATGTCTCTTGAGTAATTGGTCACATTTGTATGTGTATTGACTCGTTTCGCATGCCATGGATGTCTTGTTTATGCATGAGGTGTTTATGCACGAGATGTGCTTGACCTTGTGTGCATGAATTGTGGTTGTGGCATGGCGGAGACGAGGTAAGATCCTGAGACGTATGAGACGCGGGGTGGAGAATAGCCTAATGCGATCTAATCGCGGGCATGAGAAGAGCTTGATGCGATCTAATCACGGGCATGAGATTAAGGCAGGTTGAAAATGGTGGATGTGGTGAAGTGGCATGATGAGTGTGCATGATCATCTGAATGCGTATGATGCCATAGTTGTATGACTGCCATCTTTGTGTTGTCATCTCTATTTGTATTTGACTGATATGTCTGTGAGTTTGAATATTTGGGGTTTGCGACTACCTGAGTCGACGGTCGGCCTAACCCTAGGTTAGGACTCTTTTACTGAGATGTGTATCTCACCCCTTTGAGAACCCTTATTTTTACAGATCCTAGGCCTTGACCATGTGGCCTATTTGCTTTGAAGACCATAAGAAGATGACTGCATATTTTGATGAGTTCCCTGACGGTCAGGGGACTATATACGTGAGGGAGTGTACCGTGGTGCGGGTTGACGAGGGTAGTACAGATTGGAAGCCTAATACGTACGAGGCGTGGTTTAGGAAGGTTGGGGACTAGTCGATTGGGCCGTTGAAGCCCCATGAGGGGCCCTAAGGAGTGATCCCTGATTGGTGCCACCCCAGTGTGGATCAGGACCAGGCCGAGGGATTGGTAGTCGGTTCTAGGAACGGACCGGAGAGGACTTCAACACTGGAGTTTACTAAGGAGGAAGAGGTCATTGTCCTGGAGGCGATCGAGGAGGATCTCGCGGAGCTGTCGCATGAGGAGACCATGGAAGATACTATTGAGGTTCGCTCCAAGACGTTGTCAGAGTATGAGCCGACGGAGGATGCTGAGGACATCGATGACTCCAGCAGCGATTCCTATCAAATTCTAGTTTGTGGCTGGATCTTTTGTGGCGACCCCCGACCATGGTTATCTTGGATTTTGTCGACGGTCCATTTTGTATGCTCACCCCGTCACCCCCTCGCTTATCGGATTTTAGTAGTCCGGTACTTGTATGAACGGTCGGTTATTATGTACGACAGTTTCTATGCTATCTAGGTCCCACTTATTTTGTATTTTGTACGGAGGAGTTGCTTATTTACCACTTCCGCATACTTGATATATTTGTTATATCTCTCGGCTTAGATTGTGAATCTTGGGACCTCGAGAGATTATATGGTTGCTTGCAAGGAGTCGCGTGCTCATGCCCGAGGCGCGGGGCATGACATCCCCGCTCAGGTCCCACTTAATTTATATTTTGTACAGAGGAGTTGCTTATTTACCACTTTCGCATGCTTGATATATTTGTTATATCTCTTGACTTAGATTGTGGATCTTGGGACTGTGAGAGATTATATGGTTGCTTGCAGGGAGTCGCGTGCTCGTGCCCAGGGCGCGGGGCGTGACAGTACCCGTTATGTTATGCATCGCAAATATATTTGTATTCAAAACCCTTTCTCGTCGTGATATTTTTTCAAACTTTTTGTTACCGATATTTTTCGCCCCGTTACACGATTAGTTCACAGGAAATGACAAACTAAGGAAAAAAATTCCTTGTAAAAAAAGTTCCTCATAAATTGAAGGGTAGAAACTGACCCGACGAGGACCCTGAGGAACTGAACTTGTTCGTGGACCATTTGGCGTTGCCTTGACCTCAAATTTTCGGTGAGGCTCCTCAACACCTAGAACCTCATGTTTGCAAGTATTTTAGTGGATAATTTGAGGATTTAAGATAGTTTATGGGCTAATTGAGAGAGATATGCACAGAACCGAAAATGTCATGTTTCGGTTCTTTGCATACTGAATCTTTAGGAGCTGTCTACGGAGGAATTGAGCTCTAAATTCATTGTTGAGGCTTATGAGGATATCCATTGATATGTCAATGAGGTATATGCTCAGTGAATTAATGATTGGACGAAGAAAATTGACGAAATGAATGGAATTGGTATTAGGTGCAAGCTCCCTGCCCTGTTTTGGACTCTTTGGGGACCGAACCTTTGAAGTGCTTGGGGGAGGATTTTTGTCGATTTTAACACAAGGTAAAATTCCTTGTAAACGACATTCACCTATTTCATTAGTGCAGGTATGTTTGCACCCGTAACTTTGGATCCGGTGTATTAGTGCTGGTTTGATCGCACCCGTTATGTTATGCATCGCAAATAAATTTGTATTCAAAACCCTTCATCTTCTTAAGAATTTTACAAACCTTTTTTTTTTCGAGTTTTTTCTCCCCGTTGCATGATTAGTTCACGGGAAATGACAAACAAAGGAAAAAAATACCTCGTAAATAGACATTCCCCCGAAACTTTTGATCCGGATGGATTCACAAGGCCCATAAGTACTTTTCGGAAAGCTCGATCCGAGCCGGCCACCGAAGACCATGTTTTGCTTTGCCAATTCATTTCTTGAGTCGCAAAAAAAATTAAAAAATAAAAAACCAAAATAAGGGGTGCAACACGACGACTTTCCAAGAGGTCACATATCCTAGTACTACTCTCACCCAAGCACGCTTAACTTTGGAGTTCTGATGAGATCAGGTGTATTAGTGCTGGTATTATCGCACCTGTTATGTTATGCATCACAAATATATTTGTATTCAAAACCCTTCCTCATCTTGAGAATTTTTCAAACCTTTTTTTCGAGTTTTTTCCCCCCGTTGCACGATTAGTTCACGGGAAACGACAAACTAAGGAAAAAAAATTCCTCGTAAATCGACATTCACCTGTAACTTTTGAACAGGATGGATTCACGAAGTACTTTTTGGAAAACTCGTTCTAAGCCGGCCGCTGTGGAACCAGTTTTGCTTTGCCAATTCATTTCTTAAGTTGTAGAAAAAATTTAAAAAACAAAAAAACAAAAATGAGAGGTGCAACATGTGGATTTCCCAAGAGGTCACCCATCCTAGTTCTACTCTCCCCCAAGCACGAATAACTTCGGAGTTTTGATGGGTTCCGTTGCATTAGTGCAGGCATCATCGCACTAGTTATGTTATGCATCGCAAATATAATTGTATTCAAAACCCTTCCACTTCTTGAAAAAATTTTAAACCTTTTTTTTCCGAGTTTTTTCGCCTTGTTGCACAATTAGTTCATGGGAATTGACAAACAAAAGAAAAAAAATTCCTCGTAAATAGACATTCGCCCGTAACCTTTGATCAGGATGGATTCACGAGGCCCATAAGTATATTTCTGAAATCTTGATCCGAGCCGGCCTCCGTGGACCCAGTTTTGCTTTGCCAATTTTTTTTTAATTTGCAAAAAAAATATAAAAAAAATGAAAATGAGGCGTGCAACTCGAAGACTTCCCAAGAGGTCAGCCATGCTAGTACTACTCTCGACCAAGCACACAAAACTTCGGAGTTCTGATGAGATCCGATGCATTAGTGTAGGTGTGATCGCATCCATTATGTTAAGCATCGCAAATATATTTGTATTCAAAACTCTTCCTCTTCTCAACAATTTTTCAAACCGTTTTTTTCGATTTTTTTCGCCCCATTGCATGATTAATTAACGGGAAACGACAAACTAAGGAAAACAAATTCCTCGTAAATCAACATTCGCCCGTAACTTTTTATTGCGATGGATTCACGAGGGCCATAAGTACTTTTCGAAAAGCTCGTTCCAAGCCGACCTCTATGGACCCAGTTTTGCTTTGGCAATTCATTTCTTGAGTCGCAAAAAAAAATTTAAAAAATAAAAAAAGAAAATGAGGGATGCAACACGAGGACTTCCCAAGAGGTCACCCATCCTAGTACTACTTTCACCCACGCACACCTAACTTCAGAGTTCTGATGGGATCCGATGTATTAGTGCTTGTTTGATCGCACCCGTTAGGTTATACATCGCAAACATATTTGTATTCAAAACTCTTTCTCTTCTTGAGAATTTTTCAAACCTTTTTTTTCGAGTTCCCCCCTCCCCCCGATTGCATGATTAGTGTGACATTCTGATTTTTCTTATCATTTTCAAGACTCCGTAATGAGAAATGTACCTAGCGATGTTTTTCAGTCATATCTCGCTCGAATCTGATCAATTTGAGTTGACTGACCAAAGGGGAAAGGCTACCGTGAGACAAGGTACGTGGGCCTAGGGAATTCGAATAGGAAATGAAACTTTGACCATAAGAATTGTCGAGGGGACATTTAGAGCCATAAAATGCCAATCTAAGAACGATTAAGGAATGCATTGCTAGCGTTATACGATTGGAGCGCGGGTGATGCCACTTAACCAATGTATAATTTGTAAATTTTCCTAAATCGAACAGTGACGATCGAGACCATCGGAACTAGCGATAGACCCTTACAATTACATGACAACCAAAGTCGCCATGAATTGACGAGCCATAATTGTGATATGAATCACAGGGTCGATACGCGTAACGTCTGCACATGCCGCCCGTCAGTTCTGGATAGGTTGGAACCACGTCGGATAGAGAGTTGAATCAGAAACGAGTCTTGAAAATTTAAAATGAAGAATCAAGAATTCCAACATCTTAATTGGATTGGCCATCCCCTTATCGAAGAAAATTGGAACAAGAAAAATGATGTTCCGGATGTCGGAGGTGAAATTACCATTTTGCCCCTCAAGCCTTAACCTTGCTTATATAATTGAATGAGGGCATTTTGGTCTTTAACCACACCCCATAGCTACCGAAAATGGGGAGAAACCATGGCCATTGGATGAGCTTTGAATGACACATTGGACAAGTGTCGAGATCAAGCCTTGAGTTGATGTTTTCACTTTTAACCTACCATTCAACTCAAGTTGACTCTTGAAATTGAAGTATAAACCCTCATTCTCTCTCTTGCTTGGCCAAACACCCCCCTCCACTTGCCATTTCTTCTTCTTCTTCTTCCCTTCCTCTTGCCGAGAAGCCTGTCGCCTGACCGGTTTCTGTTCGCCCGTTCACCGCCGTCGAGCCGACCACCCACTCCTTCCTCAACCTCTTGCCAACGCTCTCGAAGTAGAAGCGAGACATTTGGTTCAGTGAGTAGCTCCAGCCGGCCAATCTTCCGAAAGTCTACGGAAATCATCACAACCAGAGGTAAGCCACGTTTTAGGCCTCTTAGGAACCCGAAAACTTGGAATTTTTTGACCAAATAGATTAGTGAATAAATTGAGGATTTGAGGTGATTTAAGGACTGATTAGTTGGGGTATACACATAATCGAAATTTGCCCGGTTCGGTTCTGTGCATGCCGGTTCTGTGGGGGCCGTTGGTAGTTGTAATTGAGCTCCAAATTCATCGTTGAGAAGTGTAAAGATGTTAATTGATAGGTCCATGAGATGTATGTTTAGTGGGGTGATGATTTGGGCAAGGAAATTAATGATCGGATGAAATTTCCTTAGGTTGCGCGGTTGAGTTGTCCTTGGACCATTTGGACTGAACTCTTGAGGTGCTTGGGAAGAGGACTGTGTTGCATTGAGCTTGAGGTAAGGGGAATCCTAAACCTTTGATAGGAGGATCGGACTCGATTGGGCGATTTATGTATGTATGGATCGATTTTTGGAGGCCTATACCGTGATGACCCAATGTGCGTCCTAGGAAGATATAAAAGACTTGAATGTGTGTGACGATACTTATGCTTTGAATTGATTGCCACATTCGAATGTCATAATTGATTGTTTCGCATGCCATGGGTGTATTGCTCGTGCTTGAGTTGCACTTGACATTATGTATTATGAATTAAAATAAACTTGTGGCATGTCTAAGAGTAGTGACACCCTAAGGCGTATGAGACGCGAGGTTGTGTGGATGAATGCCCTGAGGCGCTGAGGGGCGGAGTTTGAATTGAATGGCACCCTGAGGCGTATGAGATGCGGGGTTGAGAAGGCCATAGTCCTGATGCGTTGAAACGCGGGATGGAGTTTTGATGTGTCGACACAGGCCTGGAGTGACATTGAAAACCTCATGCGCTTACGCGGGTTTGTCAATGAGACGGTCTGATGCGTTTACACGGACTAAGCTTGAGGCGTTCTAAACGAGGGCATGAAAGTGAGGCAGGCGGGAAGGGTGGAAGTGGCGATTCAACATGGCGATGTGTGCATTATCATATTGATTTGTTATGATGCCATGACTGCATGCCTGACATCTGTGTGTTGTTATTGATAGTTGAATGCCTCATGCGTTTATTTGTATGAAGTGCTGGTAATTGTATTTGCCTGAGTGAACTGTCAGCCTAACCTAGGGTTAGAACCCCCTAATTGAGATGTATATCTCACCCCATTATGGGACCCCCTTTCTTTACAGATCCTAGGCCCTGAGAATGTGGCCCATCAGGTTTGGCGATCCCAAGGAGATGTCAGTCTATTTTGATGAGTTCCCTGATGGGTAGGGGACTATTTATGTTAGGAAATGTATAGTCGTTTGGGAATACGAGGGTGGTAGTAGCTGGAATCCTCATAGATGTGAAGCCTGGTTCCGGAAGGTAGGGGATGTATCTGCTGTGTGACATTTTGACTTCCAGTCGATTTTAGGCTCAGTAATGAGAAGTGTGTATTTGGAGATGTATTTCATTCGTATTCCACTTGAACCTGATCAATTCGAGTAGACTGACCAAAGGGGAAAGACTAACGCGAGACGAGGTACGTGGACCTAAGGAACTCGGATAGGAAATGACGCTTTGACCATAAGGATTGACGAGGGGATATTTAGAGCCACAAAAAGGCCGATCCAAGAACTATTAAGGGATGCCTTGCGAGCGTCATACGATTGGAGCGCGGGTGATGCCGCTTAATCAACATATGATTTGCAAAATTTTCCTAAATCGGACGGTGAAGATCGAGACCTTAGGAGCTAGTGATAGACCCTCACAATTACATGACAACCAAAGTCGCCACAAATTGACGAGCCCAAAACGTGATATGAATCACAGGGCCGATACGAGTAACATCTGCGAAAACCGCCCGTCGGTTCGAGATAGGCTGGAACCACGTCTGATAGAGAAGACTATCAGAAAAGAGCCTTGAAAATTTGAAATGAAAAATCAAGAATTTCAACGTTATTCGACTTAGCCGTCGCCCTATCGAAGGTTTTCGGAACGAGAAAAACGACGTTCGGAACGTCGAGGGTAAAATGACCATTTTGCCCCTCAAGCTTAACACTTTGCCCAAACAAATGAAGAAGGGCGATTTGGACAATTAACCCCCTTGGCTGCCGAAAATTCAAGAGAAAAAAAAACGGAGCCATGGATCTCATGGGAAAGAGCAAGTGCCAAGTGTCAAGCATTCAAGGGTGGTGGTCATATCACACTTTTCCCACCTACCAATCAAAGGCCTTTGACCCAAGCTTGTATATCAGCCTACTCTCTCTCTCCTCACTCCATTTTCGGCCACAACAGCCCCTCATCCACCGAACACATCCTCTTCTTCCTCCAGCTTCTTCTCTGCCGCCCGACCAGAATCTGGGCTCCACTTCACCGGCCACCACAGCCACTTTCGGCCACCCCTGGATGTCGGTCAGCCATCCAAACAAAGATCTATGTCTTTCCGACATTCTCCAACAAGAATCGGAGCATTTGGAGCACCAAGCAGTCCGGAGCAAGGATTCTCCCGAGAGTCGACGGAAACTGCTCCAATCTGAGGTAGGTTCCATTCTCAGTCCCTTTGGTGGTCAAAATGTCGTAATCTATAGCTAAAATTTTGTGGAGATCAAGCTCAGACATGTAGAAATCTGTGGTAAAAATTTGGGCTCAATTTGATGAGTTTTTGACCACGAACCGACCTTGTACATTTCGCCCAGAAACCGACTTGGAGGAACCCGCGATTAGTTCTGGAGCCTCTGTTCGGTGCCCACGAGGGCCACCTCCGGCCACCATCTGCTGCCAACCGACAACCACAACAAATTTCTACATCTTTCCGACATTCTCCAACTTGAATCAAGTCATTTGGAGCTCTGTGGAATTCGGGGCAAGCATTCTCCCACAGGCCGACAGAACTGGAGACAACCTGAGGTAGATCTGTTCCTCAGTCCATTTGAAGGTCCACTTCTTGGAGTTTAAAGCTCAAATTTGGTGGAGACTCAGTAGACATGTGTAGGAATCTGTGGTAAAAATTGAGGATTTATTTGATAAGTTTTTTACCATGAACCACCCATGTATATCTTGCCCAGAATCTGTCGGTTACTGACCAAGGAAGGATTCGGCGACTTCAAAGGGTTTCCGGCAACCAATCAAGCTCAAATTTTCGATGAGCCTCTTGGACCCTTAGATAATCATGTTAAGAGGTAGGATAAGGGTTAAATGATGGAATTGAAGTTGATTTAGGATGGAAAGTGCACGGTATGCACAGAACCGAATTGAACCAGGTAGGTTCTGTGCAAGACCGGTTCTGGTGGATTGAAGAGCGGGTGATTTTGAGCCTCAAATTAATGTTTAAGACATGATTAGTTAATGCGGGTTAGGATATGGATGATTTGGGGTTCGTGGATTGAGGAATTGGGTGTGAAAATTGACGGGATTGGTTGAATTTTGTTAGGATGTAAGACAAGTCCGGTTGTGGACATTGAGGGCCGAAACCTTGGGGCTCAAGAGGAGTAATTTGTGTCGCCAAATCAAAGGTAAGGGAATTCCTAATCCTTCGTTAAAACGATTGGACTCGATTGGGTAAGTCGAGAGCCGATAGGATCAAATTATGAGAATTTGTTCAAGTGGGTAGCTTGGTTGCATCCTAAGATGTCATAGGATGGTTGTGTATCACATTATCTAAGCCTGAGTCATTTCTCATGTCTGGATTTCATTTGATTTGCTTTGCATGCCATGAGTGTCAATTGTGCTTGAGTCGCACCCATGTTTGTATGTGAAATGATGTAAAGTAGTATGGCATGAGTATGGCATGAGCATAGCATGGCATGGCTCAGAGGCGTGTGAGACGCGGGGTGGAAGGTTAAGATCCTGATGCGACGAGGTCACAGGGTGGATTGTGATTAGGTGGCGCCTTGATGCGACAAAGTCGCGGGGTTGAGATAGCCACGGTCTTGATGCGATATAATGGCAGGACAGCATATGAGCTCATAAACCCTGCCTGGAGATAATTCGGGACCTGATGCGTTTACGCGGGCCGAGCCTGAGCGATCTACTCACGGGCTGGAAATGAGGCAGGCAAAGGTTGATCGATGTGGCGAAGTGACAGGCCAAGCACATGTGTACATTTGTGTGTGATATGAGATCATAAATGCATACCTGTCTTTTGCATGTTATTGTTTATTGAATTGTGGCTGCTATGCCTTTGGATTCATGAGTTTAGATCTGTCAAGGGACGTGACTGCCTGAGTAGACGGTCGGCCTAACCTAGGGTTAGGACCCACCTTACTGAGATTTATATCTCACCCCAGTGGGGGCTTACATTTTTCAGGTTCTAGGCGAAGGTAGCACGAGTTTGCCAAGGAGTGGCATTTGCAAAGATAGTTGGCCAGTTGTATTTAGAGTGAAAGTGTAATTTGTGGATATTGAGATTGTACTTCAAACATTGGATTAGGAGTTTTTTTTTTGTAAGGTTGAATTAGGAGTTGATCTTTTAGTAATTGGTTAATGAGATTTGATTGTATCTGTTCTAAGTCATCTGTTTGGTGTTGTATTTATATGATGGGGCATGGCATCGCTTTTGCATGCGTCATATGAAAGGGAGTTGTAAGTTATCGACCGTTGGATCCTGGAGCATTCTTGAATGAACGACATGGACAGGGATGTTCACGTGTTCGCTGAGTTCGGGGCGTGACATCCCCGTTCGATTTGGTATCAGAGCAAGGTCAGCTCAATCCAAGGTGATTGAGATTTTGGAGTGATAATGAGCGATGACTTGAGGACAGCTAGATATTGAGGTCTATAGGACTAGGCCTAGATTGTGAGTCTCGAGGGCGTAAGCTTGAATATTTGTACACTAGAATGGTCCTAGAGTTGACTTTAATGGATGATCTTGAGTTAGATGATGATTAAAGTTCAAGTGGAAGCAAGCTGTGATTGGAGAGTCATGAGCATGAACTCTAAGGTAGTAATTATGCTTGAGGATAATAGGAAACTTGGTTATGAATAAAGGGTCAATTGAGGTGTACGATTGTGATATTGATTTGCCTATGACCCAGCTTGAGGAGTATGAATTATAAAGAGGCAACTGATATTAGTGGATTCAGGCTTGAATTGCATGATATTTTGACGTTTAGCTATTGATTGCTATTGAAAGCCTTGGGTGATTTGAGTTGAGATGAATACAAGGAGTACCTGAATCAAAGATCAGTTGTGATTAGATGCATAGGGATTTGATTTGAATGTTGACTGGACTTGAGGTATAGGGTTGAATATAGGCAATTGATCTGTGAGAAGTGACTATCATTGGTGGAATTAGAACTCTTGAATGGATAGAAATTGATCTGAAGGTGGTTTTGACAGGACAATGGTGAGGATCGTCATGCTATGCTTGAGTTTGTGGCTTTGAAATGCAAGTCGATGAGGGTGCATGCAACGACTTATCGTTGTTGGACTTAATAAACCGTTGCTTGGTATGGGACAAGTTGATGGGATACCTATAAACTGTGATGAAACATAGTATGGGACATGTGGAACGGGGCTTTCTCCGTAGATGTATGGCTTGGGATAACCTGCGTCAGAGAGGTCCGGACAAGGAGCAGCTCTTGGCAGGCTTCTAAGATGGCAGAGGCAGGAATGACCCAAGTCATAACTTGAAAGGGGAAGCCTAGGTATCAGGTTGAGTCCAATTGTGGATAAGGGATGTATGGCACAAGATTGATTCTCATCAAGAATGATTGAAAGTGGCATGACCTGGGTGATGATGCCTATGAGAGGCATGGTTGAAAGCTTCATGCTTGACGATGGATGCCCTTGGAAAGGAAAAATGATAGTTGTGATGAGCCTGTTAGGCATGTTTGATTATTAGCCTCGTGTGATTGGCTTGACCAAGATATGATTGAGAGGTTAGACGACGTATGGTTTATACCCATGGAACCGAGGCCTGTTGAGGTGAGATAGTCTGTTGTGACTATGCTAGGGTGGCGGATGCCTTTAGGCCTAAAGTATGAGCTATTAACTCAATGAGTTGCCGTCTTGAGTGCTTGATTGATAGTTGCCTAGTTGAGGCTAGCCTAATTACGACCGTAAGTTGAGGAGATTGCCTCGTTGAGACTGGTTTGAGGAAGGATTACAGATCAAGGGTGATTTGAGATCCTTGAATATTTGGCAATTAGTTGAGAGTTTCTCGTGTGCCATTAGAGAGTTGTTTGGAAACCATTGATGGATGGTGAAAAATGTTGAGACGAATAGTCTGAGATTGATAGACTTGAGTAGATGCCTTGAGTCTTGGATTCCTAAAGGGAATCATGGTGGTTCAAGGGACATGGAAATCTAATAAGACTGAAGGACCAAGATATGGTCGCTAGAGTAGCACTTGGTTGCGTATGTGAGATACGAAAAGATCCAAGGATAAGATGGATCATGAGAACGTAATGAGTTTGATCGACCAAGGAGTGGTCATAGAAGAGCATTGGCCTCGAGGGTACGTGGTATGATAAGATCCAAGAATAGAGATGGATCATGAAATTGAGTAAAGATGGATGATTTGAGCACGAGTACTAAATGAGAATATGGCTCGATCGATTGATCGTACGAGACCCAAGAGCTGAATGGGTTGTGAGGACTTTAAATGGAAATGAGAAAATTGGGGATTAAGCAAGCTCGGAGAGGAGCTGCCATGATCCTCTAAATCACTATGGTGATAAATGCTTGTACTGACGAGTTAAGTGATCTAAGTCACAAGAAAGGTCATTCAGAGTATTTCATTCACGAGAAAATTGAATGTGAGGGAAGAACCATGAGAATGTTGAGAAACTTGCGAAACTGTAAATAAGAATGAGAATGACTGAGTTTGGTGGAAGAGTGAAAGTTGAAATCGTCTTCCTCTGGATTGAGGGTTTTGTGAGGAAACCTCAAGGACCTTGGGTGCACTAAAGAAAGAAAATGACCCTGGCAGTACTAGCCCTAAGAGGCCATTGAGAATTGGTGAAAGGTCACTAGAAGAAGAATTTCCTCGGAGGCATGAGATCTGCCTAGACAACTTCTGTTGAATTGATTGATGGAAAGTACCATCCTGGGATTGCTTGAGAGCAAGGATTGTTTGGATCATAATACGGTTGCAAGGACCGTAGGATGATCGATCAGTATGAGACAGAGTTTTTAAGGTCGCATAGACATATGGTAAGGATGGTCAAGGACCCTTGAATAAGATAAGTAAGTCCCTGAGTGGATTGAGACTTGAAAACCATATGGCCGATTGTTATTCCTAATTTTGAAGAATGGTGGCAAGACTCAGTTAAGGAAGAGAATGATCAAAAGATTTATGAGTAAGAGAACTCCTGCTCGTGGATTACGAGCAAAGAGATATTCATTATGAGTATGGAGCGTGCCTATGGGAAATGGTTGATTACCTGGGCCAAGGCACATAGTGGAAATCGAGTAGTAGGTCTTTTTTGTGGTGAATAAGGTCGAAGAAGAATCGACATGCTAGATTGCCTGAAGTTAATGATTTCCTGGGATCTGTTGATTGGATTGAAATCATGAGAAATGAAATCATGAGTTGCTATTCCCTAAGGAATAGGGCATTGATCTAAAAAGGCGATTGGACCATGAAATGGTCACTGACGAAAGAAAAAGTGAACGAACTTGATAGCCCTGACTGGTTATGATTCCAGTGAATGATGTAGTAAGCGAAAGGAACGCTTGAAGATCACTTGCAAAGTAATTTGAGTTAATCAAATTGACCAATCGACAAGTGAACGGGTGAAGACCCACGGACGAATAGATATTGTCACTAGAGCTGACTAAGTTATGGGAAAGAGAATGTGAAAGCATGGTGGCATTTGAATTCTGGAGTAAAGGTATCGCCGTTGGCACAAACTCCAAAGTTGCAGTCCTATGGAATGAGAAGGACAAGGTGAATTGGAAGCGAGGAAATGCCATGGAATTGTGTAGTTTCTTCCTTAGGGTAAGAGACCCTATTGTAAAAGGAAGAAAGGCTCTAAATTATCTTAGTATGATGATTGAGCGTCTGAATCGGGAAAGAAGACACGGGACTTGAGTGACTCCTGGAAGTGAAATCGGAGAGGCTGTTTTTAACGACAATATTGAATTCCAAGATGATGACGACGTTCAGTGAAACAAACGGAATTAGATGAGATCGTCTTAGTGAGTATGGAACTCAGAGGCTAAAGCACTAATGCTTCTCAAGAGGAGAGTGACAAGAACAAGTAAGATGTCGTGCGGTCCTAGAGAGCCAAAGTCTGAGCTCTCAAGCGAGAAGCGCGAGGAATAGTTGAAAGATCCGACGCGTAGTGGAAGGAAGATGATAATCGCCGAACTAAGTGCTCAAAGAATGGTTGAATTGATCGTTACCATCTCGAGAGGTGATGGTTGAACCCAAGTAAAGAGCCATGAGAAACATGAACAGAGATGAGAGTGTTATATGGACTCTGAGGAAATGTTTATTGCGTGCCAATGTGAAGAGCGCAGGTTGTGAACCAGTTGAAGTGAGATTCATGCATTGGAATAAGTGATAAATCCTTTAAGGATCGAAATGAGTGATGAATCGACTGCAGTCGATGTGAGTTGCGAGAAGTTGAGATTTACCGAGATTGGTGAATTGTTATGGATGGACCATTGAAAGATTCCCTACAAGAGCTATTTCATTGGTAAGATAGATTAAGGACGAATCGTGACGCGAATGGGTGAATGGATGTGAAAAGAGTTTTCAAGGACTCGAATTAAGCTAATGATTGTGCTGCCTATGACGAATTGCAGTTGAAAATTGAAATGCTTGTGAAGGTCGTAGTGACACGACGCACAATGAAACTCGAGGCATAATAAGACAATGTGAAATGGATATGGTTTGTACGTTGTAATGATAATGCCATTTGAATTGCATGCTTAGGCCATGATTAGAATTGGTTTGCAAATGTCCTCATGATAGAGTTGGGAATGTTGTTTGAGTGAAAAGACGTTGCAAGGCAACACCTAACACAAGAATATAAGATAGCAGTCTCCCGAGGGGAATCGAATAAGAGGCAACGCTGACATACAGAAATTGCTTGAGGATATGAGAGCATTGCTTAGATAAAGGAAAGACCTCGAAAGTATGAAAATTATAAGATGTGGAGAGCATGGAATGTCTGAAGGGAATTGGTAAAAAGGCGCGCAGAACGAAGTGATTGCCCAAGTGTTATTATAGTAAGGTTCATATCGCTAAGGAAGGGTGAACTGTTTAACGGATGTTTACAAGGGAGGGTTGAGCATTGAGGAATGGGCAATGGAGGGACAGATCTTCCCTCAAGAAATAAGAGATTCAACGTCCACATTGGAAGTTCGTTAATGGATTAGTGTGAAGGCTATTGCAAATTTCTAGCCTAAGAGCCGGAAGGAGATTGAGGTACATTGTGATTAAACGCCGATACTGGAGGGATTAGAGAAATGGATGGAGCCCTTGAGGTCATAGACGGAAGTACGATTCAAAGGGAGAATTATAGTGTTTCCTAGGGATGGCACAAAGATGTCCCGAGATGCATATATGTATATGATAAGTGTGAGAGTTGAAAGTTGTCTATCTTGTAGTCGAGCGCTAGGGGTGCAGATGGAAGGGAAAGAAATGGCGATGAAAGTTGAAAGACCACTTTGATCTAAGGGAATTTCGGGTGGAGTCAAGAATGGATTGCTATGGAAGCAACCATGTGAATGTTTGAGGAGTTAAGAGGGCCATAACTTGATTTGACTGATAGAGAGCAGATTGATAAAGCCTTGGTACCTCTGTTGGCGTGAGAGGAAGCTCGCAAGGAATAGTACGCTAGAGAGTGTGAACATTGAGAGTTTATTCTGGCAAGGGCCTGGCAATAATGGTTATGGACAATGAGAGAGATTAGATGAATGCTCGAGGATGAGCTGTTGGCAAATGATATGCATGCCAAAAGAGAATGGAGGAAAGCCAGTCAAATTAAGGGCTAAAGGAGACAAGTCCAAGAGAAGGATAGTTGCGAGTTGGAAAAGACAAACAAGATCGTCAAGCCGTCAAAAGGCTTATGCGGAAAGGTGAGAATGCGATGAGGCCCCTATACCCCCAAGGGATTGGATGGATTAGAAAGTTGTGAATTTCGAGGATGAAATTTCTTTAAGGGGGAAGAGTTGTGACATTCTGATTTCCAATCGATTTCAGACTTAGTAATGAGAAGCGTGTATCTAGAGATGTATTTCAGTCGTATTTCGCTTGAACCTGATCAATTCGAGTAGACTAACCAAAGAAAAAAGGCTAACGTGAGACGAGGTACGTGGACCTAAGGAACTCGGATAGGAAATGGCGCTTTGACCATAAGGATTGTCGATGGGATATTTAGAGCTACAAAAAGGCCGATCCAAGAACGATTAAGGGATGCCTTACGAGTTTCAAACGATTGGAGCGCGGATGACGCCGCTTAACCAACGTATGATTTGCAAAATTTTCCTAAATCGAACGATGAAGATCGAGACCTTAGGAGCTAGTGATAGACCATCACAATTACATGACAACCAAACCTGCCACAAATTGATGAGCCCAAAACGTGATATGAATCATGGGGTCGATACGCGTAATGTCTACGAAAGCCGCCCATCGGTTCGGGATAGGCTGGAACCACGTCTAATAGAGAAGACTATCGGAAAAGAGCCTTGAAAGTTTGAAATGGAAAATCAAGAATTCCAACGTTATTCGGATTGGCCGTGGCCCTATCGAAGGTTTCCGGAACGAGAAAAACGACGTTCGGAACGTCGGGGGTAAAATGAACATTTTGCCCCTCAAGCTTAAGACTTTGCCCAAGCAAATGAAGAAGGGCGATTTGGACAATTAACCCCCTTGGCTGCCGAAAATTCAAGAGAAAAAAAAAGGAGCCATTGGATCTCATGGGAAAGAGCAAGTGCCAAGTGTCAAGCATCCAAGGGTGGTGGTCATATCACACTTTTCCAACCAAACAATCAAAGGCCTTTGACCCAAGCTTGTATATCAGCCTACTCTCTCTCTCCTCACTCCATTTTCGGCCATAACAGCCCTTCAACCACCGAACACATCCTCTTCTTCCTCCAGCTTCTTCTCTGCCGCCTGACCAGAATCTGGGCTCCACTTCGCCGGCCACCACGACCACTTCCGGCCACCCCTGGATGCCGGCCAGTCACCCAAACAAAGATCTATGTCTTGCCGACATTATCCAATAACAATCGAAGCATTTGGAGCACCGAGCAGTCCGGAGCAAATATTCTCCTGAGAGTCGACGGTAACTGCTCCAATATGAGGTAGGTTCGGTTTTTAGTCCCGTTGGTGGTTAAATGTTGGAATCTATGGCTAAACTTTTGTGGAGATCAAGCTGAGACATGTAGAAATCTGTGATAAAAAGTTGGGCTTAATTTGATGAGTTTTTTACCACGAACCGACCTTGTACATTTCGCCCAGAAACTGACTTGGAGGAACCGGCGATCAGTTCCGGAGCCTCTGTTCGGTGCCCACGAGGGCCACTTCGGGCCACCATATGCTGTCGGCCGACAGCCACAATAAATTTCTGTCTTGCCGACATTCTCCAACTTGATCAAGTCATTTGGAGCTCTGTGGAATTTGGGGCAAGCATTCTCCCACAGGCCGACCGAACTGGAGCCAACCCGAGGTAGGTCTGTTCCTCAGTCCATTTGAAGGTCGAATTCTTGGAGTTTAAAGCTTAAATTTGGTGGAGACTCAGTAGTCATGTGTAGGAATCTGTGGTAAAAATTGAGGATTTATTTGATAAGTTTTTGACCATGAACCACCCATGTATATCTTGCCCAGAATCTGCCGGTTACTGACCAAGGAAGGATCCGGCGACTTCAAAGGGTTTCTGGCAACCAATCAAGCTCAAATTTTTGGTGAGCCTCTTGGACCCTTAGATAATCATGTTAAGGGGTAGGATAAGGATTAAATGATGGAATTGAAGTTGATTTAGGATGGAAAGTGCACGGTATGCACAGAATCGAATTGAACCGGGTAGGTTCTGTACAAGACCGGTTCTGGTGGCTTGAAGAACGGGTGATTTTGAGCCTCAAATTGATGTTTAAGAGATTATTAGTTAATGTGGGATAGGATATGGATGATTAGGGTTCGTGGATTAAGGAATTGGGTGTGAAAATTGACGGGATTGGTTGAATTTTGTTAGGATGCAAGACAAGTCCGGTTGTGGACATTGAGGGCCGAAACCTTGGGGATCAAGAGGAGTAATTTGTGTCGCTAAATCAAAGGTAAGGGAATTCCTAGTCATTCGTTAAGACGATTGGACTCGATTGGGTAAGTCGAGGGCCGATAGGAACAAATTACGAGAATTTGTTCAAGTGGGTAGCTTGGGGTCATCCTAAGATGTCATAGGATGGTTGTGTATGACATTATCTAAGCCTGAATCGTTTGCCATGTCTGGATTTCATTTGATTTGCTTTGCATGCCATGAGTGTCAATTGTGCGTGAGTCGCACCCATGTTTGTATGTGAAATGAAGTAAAGAAGTATGGCATGAGTATAGCATGGCATGGCCCTGAGGCATGTAAGACGCGGGGGGGAAGGTTGAGACCCTGATGCGACGAGGTCATGAGGTGGATTGTGATTAGGCGGCGCCCTGATGCGAGAAAGTCGCGGGGTTGAGATAGCCACGGTCCTGATGCGAAATAATGGCGGGACAGAATATGAGCTCATAAACCCTGCCTGGAGATAATTCGGGACCTGATGCGTTTACGTGGGTCACCGACGATGGTTTGATGTGTTTACGCAGGCTTGAAATGAGGCAGGTAGAGGTTGATCGATGTGGCGAAGTGACAGGCCGAGCACATATGTACATTTGTGTGTGATATGAGATCATAAATGCACGCCTATCTTCTGTAAGTTGTTGTTTATTGAATTGTGGCTGCTATGCCTTTGGATTCATGAGTTTAGATCTGTCAAGGGACGTGACTGCCTGAGTGGACGGTCGGCCTAACCTAGGGCTACGACCCACCTTACTGAGATTCATATCTCATCCTAGTGGGGGCTTACATTTTTCAGGTTCCAGGTGAAGGTAGCACGAGTTTGCCAAGGAGTGGCATTTGCAGAGATAGTTGGCCGGTTGTATTTAGAGTGAAAGTGTAATTTGTGGATATTGAGATTGTACTTCAGACATTGAATTAGGAGTTGATCTTTTAGTAATTGGTTAATGAGATTTGATTGTATCTGTCCTAAGTCATCTGTTTGGTGTTGTATTTATATGACGGGGAACGGCATCGCTTCTGCATGCGTCATATGAAAGGGAGTTGTAAGTTATCGACCATTAGATCCTAGAGCATTCTTGATTGAACGACATGGACAGGGATGTTTGCGTGCTCGCCGAGTTCGGGGCGTGACATACTGGGACACTGAAGCCCACTGAAATGCCTCATGGAGTGATCCCTGGCTGGCGCCATCCCACCCGGGATTAGTGGAGGCTATAAGGTCAGTCGCCAATTCAGGGAACGGTCCTAAGAGGACCTCGACCCTGGAGGATACGGAGGAGGTCATAGTGGTCGAGGCTACCAAGGATGATTTGGTAGAGTTATCTGCTGACGAGACTATGGAGGACACCGTTGAGGTTTACTCAAAGACCTTCTCGGAGTACGAGCCCACTGAGGAGGCTAAGGAGGAGATCGACGATTCCAGTAGCGCAACCTAGGAATCTCTACTTTATCTGGTCTGACATTTTATCGATGACCCTGATGCTCGTTCCTTTTTGGTGATGATGATGGACCTCTTTTGTACTCACCCTGTCACCCTTACTGACAAGCGGTGGTTTACTGTGCTCTGTATGAACATTTGGTTCTTATGTATTGTTAGTGTTCTCGTTACCCAAGTCCCATTTTATATTTGTACGGAGGAGTTTTTATATCGCCGGGTCCGCGTATTTTCTTTTATATGGTATATCTCTCGAACCATGTTTGAATCCTGGGACCTCGAAAGATAGTTTGTGCTTGCAAGGAGACGCGGGCTCGTGCCTGAGGCGTTGGACGTGACATCTCCGTTCGCTTGGTATCAGAGCAAGGTCAGATCGATCCAAAATTAATTGAGCGTTGGAGTTATAAGGAGGATTAAGTTGAGACAAGGAGACAAGGACGGGTAGCGAGACCTTAAGAAACTGGTTAGGATGAGGCATGGGTTGCATGATACATGACTTGACACATGTGATTGGCATTTGGTCTTAGCAGGATTGTGATAATGTATGAAGATTAAGCTCCATGTTGAGCGCTGGGAGTCATTTCTAGAGTTGTTGTGTGAAAAGTCGTTGTGGTATGACTGTGTTAGTAAGGCATAGTTTGGTAGCTCTGAGCTTGGTTGAATGAATGAGTTACTAACTCTTTGATGAAATTGGGGTGGATCAGGCTCAGTAGAAGCGCATAAGAATGAGTAATCCGCCTAGGAAACCTGGAAAGCCCAGGAACGGAGCCTCTAGCTCGAGGCCGCCTATAGCAGAGGACCCGAGAATGAACGGAGTACTGAGGGCGCTGGAAAGGATTGGCGACCTTATCGACAAGCAGACCTAGGATAGGGATGTTGCCATAGCCCAAGCTGTAGGAGCCGCAATAGCTGCCGTTAACGCCAACAACGGCAACAACGGGGGCAACGGAAACAATGGCAACCACAACTATGGCAATGAGATAGTGAATGCCCAAGAAGAAGTTGTCGTGGCCAGGCAGATAGGCCAGCTGGTCGAGTAGTTCATTAAGCTGAAGCCGATCCAGTTCGACGGGACTGGAGACCCGAACTAGCACGCAGGTGGATTGAGAAACTAGAGAAAGCCTTTGGAGTCCTGCGGTGCCCGGACGAAGAGAAAGTACTGTTGGCAGTGTACCAGCTAGAAGGTACCACAAATGATTGGTGGGCTGCCACCAAGAATGGAGTTTTTCCAGAAGGGACGGCCATGACCTGGAATGCCTTCACCACGACATTCAATGACAAATACTTTTCTGAGACGGCCAGGGAAAGGAAGCAAGTGGAATTTTTATAGCTGCGTCAGAATCAGCTGACAGTGGACCAATATGAGGCAAAATTTGCTAGACTGTCAAGGTACGCACCTCGATCTGTAGAGGATCCCTAGGAGAAGGCGCGGAGATTTCGAGACAGATTGACGCCTAAGCTTCGCAGTCAGATGATAGCCCTGAATCTGAAGACCTATACGAAAATTTATGAGCGGGGCAGATGATCGAGATGGATTTAAAGGAGAGGAATGCCGCATCTGGACCGTGGTTTACTTCATTCCGAGATAACTGCCAAATGGGCAAGAGACCAATGACTAGCAACAAACATTTTGTCCCTCCCGTGAGGAAGAACATAGTGAAGCCGCCGAACCCCATGAACTGGAGCTATCGCCTCTGTAGCAGAAGGCATGGTAATGGACCTTGCCCGGCAAGAACGGGAGTGTGCTTCAAGTGTGGTTAGATGGGCCACTAAATAAGTACTTGTCCGAACCAAGCTCCAGCGAATCGACCTCAAGGGCAGCGACCACAGGTTGGACCGTCGATTGCCACTCCCAAGATCGAGCAGAATAGACCTCCAGCTCAGGGAAGAGTTTATGCAGTAGCCCGCAAGGAGGCGAAAGAAACGCCAGGCGTGGTTACATGTACGGTTTATTTGTGTTACCAAGCTGCATATGCATTGTTTGATCCTGGCACCACGCACACATTTGTGTTTGCTCGGTTTGCTGGTTTGGTTGATATGAAGTTAAATTCGTTGAGTGTAATTCTGCGTGTGGCCACCCCGTTGAAAGACAATGTATAGGTTTCGTTGGGCTGTGCTGACTATAGGATCGTAATTGGTGGTAGTAAGGAGAGCATTGATTTAGCTGTGTTGCCCATGTATGATTTTGATGTGATCATAGGGATGGACTGGTTGTAAATAGGGGGCAGTAGTGGATTGTGGTAGTAGGATAATTCGCTTCTACCCAGAAGGTTGCCCTAGCTTTGAATTTGTGGGAAGTTGAGGAGGAACCTCGATTCCTTTGGTCTCATCTCTTGAAGTGACAAAGTTGATGTCTGAAGGATGTTAGGCGTACTTAGTCGCTGTTATGGACACGACTGTCATGGAGCTTAAACTAGAAAGCATCCCGGTAGTGCGTGAGTTACCCAACATTTTTCCCCAGGAGTTACCAGGGTTACCACCAAAATGAGAAAGCATCCTGGTAGAACGGAGCCAATCTTGAAGGCATCCTATAGGATGTCCTTATCCGAACTGAAGGAGTTAAAGGTGCAGATGCAAGAACTACTGGATAAAGGATTCATTCGACTGAGTGCTTCACGTTGGGGAGCGCCGGTACTGTTTATAAGGAAAAAGGATGGGTTCTTGCGTCTATGCATCAACTATAGACAGTTGAATCAAGTGACAGTGAAGAATAAGTATCAATTGCCGATGATTGATGACTTATTTGATCAATTGCAAGGAGCTGCGATATTCTCTAAGATTGATTTGAGAATCGGGTATCACCAGTTGAGGATTAAGAAGGAAGACATACCTAAGACTGCTTTTAGGACAAAGTTTGGTCATTATGAATTCACAGTGATGCCTTTTGGATTGACCAATGCTCCAGCCGCATTCATGGAATTGATACATTAGGTGTTTAAAGAATTTTTGGATAGATTCTTCATAGTCTTCATCGACGATATCCTGATTTACTCAAGGAGTAACGAGGAACACAAAGAGCACCTGAAGATTGTTCTGCAGACTTTGAGGGAACACTCGCTCTACGCTAAGTTGAGCAAACGCGAGTTCTGACTGAATAAGGTAGCATTTCTTGGTCACGTGATATCTGGAGAAGGAATCGCGGTGGATCCTGCGAAGATCGAAGCTGTAACAAATTGGCCTAGGCCTACTACTATCACGGAGGTCGGAAGTTTCTTGGGATTGGTAGGATACTACAGACGTTTTGTGGAGAAGTTTTCGTCCATAGCCGTCCCACTGACGAGGTTGACAAAGAAAGAAACGAGGATCGAATGGACAAATAAGTGCGAAAGGAGTTTCCAAGAGCTCAAACATCGGTTGCCAACCGCACTCGTATTGACAATTCCATCAGGACCGGGAGGCTATGATATATATAGTGATGCTTCGCTAAAGGGACTAGACTGTGTGTTAATGCAGCATGGAAGAGTAGTGGCCTATGCGTCCCGACTGCTGAGACCGCACAAAATGAACTACTAGACTCATGACTTGGAATTGGCAACGATCATCTTTGCTCTGAAAATCTGGAGACATTATCTATGTGGCGAAAAGTTCCAGATTTACACAGATCACCAGAGCCTAAATATTTGTTTTCCCAGAGGGAACTGAATATGAGGCATCGTCGGTGGATGGAGCTGCTTAAAGATTATGATTGTGATATATTGTATCACCCTGGGAAGGCAAACATAGTCGCAGATGCACTTAGTCGGAAGTCAAGCATCGCTTGTCTATTAGTAAAAGGATGGTTGATGATCGAGGATTTGAGAGATTCTGAGTTCAGACTGGAAGTTTGCCAACGGTCCAGTTTTATGGCTACATTGAGGGTGGAACCTGAGATCTAGGAAGGAATAAAGACCTTATAGTCCACGGACCCGAAAATTCAGAAAATCCTGGAGATGAACGTGACAAAGAGAAAATTGGAGTTTCGGGTGTCAGAGGACGGGCTCTTGAAGTTCCGAGGACGTCTATGCGTGCCAAAGTACGAAGAACTAAGGCAAATGATTTTATCAGAGGCTCATAGGAGCACTTATAGTACCCACCCAAGAAGTATGAAGATGCATCAGAACCTACGTCAACATTATTGGTAGAATAGGATGAAAGTTAATGTGGCAAGGTATGTGGCAAAGTTTTTGACATTCCAACAGGTGAAGGCCCGGCACTGTAAGCCCGGTGGACTACTACAACCACTAGAAATCCCTGAATGGAAGTGGGAGCACGTAACAATGGATTTTGTGATGGGACTCCCAAGGAGCCAGAGAGGCCATGATTCTAATTGGGTAGTCGTGGATAGGTTGATCAAGTCTGTATACTTCATCCCTGTACAAAAGGATTTCTCAATGGATAGATATGCCGAGTTATATATGAGGCAAATAGTGAGACTGCATGGAGTACGCGTGACAATTATCTCAAATAGAGATCCCAAGTTCATAGCGAACTTTTGGAAAAGTCTTCAAGATGCCATGGGAACTCGACTGCAATTTAGCACTGCATACCATCCATAGACGGACAGACAATCGAAGAGGATGATTCAGACGCTCGAGGACATGTTACGAGCATGTGTAATAGACTTCAAAGGTGGATGGGAAGATCAGCTATATTTAATAGAGTTTGCATATAATAACAGCTATCAGCAGAGCATTCGAATGGCACTGTTTGAGGCGCTTTATGGAAGGACTTGTAGAATCTCGATTTGCTGGGACGAGATTGAAGAAAGGAGTATCACAGGCCTAGAATTGGTGGAACAATTAGTAGAAGCAGTGAAGATAATTCGGGATAGATTGAAAACGGCACAGAGTCATCAGAAGAGTTATGCGGATAAGCGACATAAGCCTTTGGAATTTCAAGTAGGCGATCATGTTTTCCTTAAGGTATTGCCGATGAGGGGATTATCGCGATTTGGAAAGAAAGGAAAACTGAGCCCAAGGTATGTAGGTCCATTTGAAATTTTGGAACGGATTGGGACCTTAGCCTACAAGCTTACCTTACCGCCTAACATATCCCAAGTACATAATGTCTTCCACGTGTCGATGCTACGAAAGTACGAACTAGACCCAACACATATACTGGACTATGAGGTTATCGAAGTGGATGATAGAGTATCCTACGTGGAGAAGCCAGTCAGAATTGAAGATCGAAATGAGCAAATTCTAAGGAATAAAACGATTCCATTGGTCAAAGTTATTTGGGAGCACCATGGAACCGAAGGCGCTACGTGGAAAAGCGAGGAAACAATGGGGCGTCAGTACCCCCATTTGTTTGATTAACGGGTGTAATGTAAATTTCGAGAACAAAATTTTTGTAACATTCTGATTTTTCCGGTCATTGTCAAGACTCTGTAATGAGAAATGTATCTAGCGATGTATTTCAGTCATATCTCGCTCGAATCTGATCAATTTGAGTTGACTAACCAAAAGGGAAAGGTTAACGCGAGACAAGGTACGTGGACCTAGGGAATTCGAATAGGAAATGACACTTTGACCATAAGGATTGTCGAGGGGACATTTAGAGCCATAAAAGACCGATCTAAGGACGATTAAGGAATGCATTGCTAGCGTTATACAATTGGAGCGCGGGTGATGCCGCTTAACCAATGTATAATTTGCAAATTTTCCTAAATCGAACAGTGACGATTGAGACCATCGGAACTAGTGATAGACCCTTACAATTACATGACAACCAAAGTCGCCATGAATTGACGAGCCATAATTGTGATATGAATCACAGGGTCGATACGCGTAACGTCTGCACATGCCGCCCGTCAGTTCGGGATAGGTTGGAACCACGTCGGATAGAGAGTTGAATTAGAAACGAGTCTTGAAAATTTAAAATGGAGAATCAAGAATTCCAACACCTCAATTGAATTGGCCGTCGCCTTATCGAGGAAAATTGGAATTAGAAAAACGACGTTCCATTGGTCGGGGGTAAAATTACCATTTTACCTCTCAAGCCTTAACCTTGCTTATATTATTGGATGAAGGCATTTTGGTCTTTAATCACACCCTATAGCTTCCGAAAATGGGAAGAAACCATAGCCATTGGATGAGCTTTGAATGACACATTAGACAAGTGTCAAGAGATTAAGTCTTGAGTTAATGTTTTCACTTTTAACCTACCATTCAACTAAAGTTGACTTTTGAAATTGAAGTATAAACTCTCATTCTCTCTCCTGCTTGGCTGAACACCCCCTCCACCTGCCATTTCTTCTTCTTCTTCTTCCCTTCCTCTTGCCGAGAAGCCCGCCGCCCGACCAGTTTCTGTTCGCCCGTTCGCCGCCGTCAACCGTCACTTCCGGCGATCCCCAACCGTCGAGCCGACCACCTACTCATTCCTCAATCTCTTGCCGATGTTCTCGAAGTGGAAGTGAGTCGTTTGGTTCAGTGAGGAGCTCCGGTCGGCCAATCTTTCGAAAGTTGACGGAAATCGTCGCAACCAGAGGTAAACCACGTTTTAGGCCTCTTAGGACCCCGAAAACTTGGAGTTTTTCGATCAAATTTTGTGAACATCTAGGAGACACATAGATTGCGCTGTGGTAGAAAGTTTGGGTTAATTTGATGGAGTTTTGACCCCAAATGAATCTTGTGTTTGAAGGGCCAAAACTGACCGGTTGAAGGCTTGGGAAGATCAGTATCATTCAAGGAGCTTCCGGCGTCGGCTTGGCTCCAAATTTTCTGTGAGCTTCCCAAACCCTTAGAAATACATGTTAACAAATAGATTAGTGAATAAATTGAGGATTTGAGGTGATTTAAGGACCGATTAATTGGGTTATACACAGAACCGAAATTTGCCCAGTTCGGCTCTATATATGCCAGTTTTGTGGGGGCTATTGGTGGTTGTAATTGAGCTCCAAATTCATCATTGAGAAGTGTGAAGATGCTAATTGATAGGTACATGAGGTGTATGTTTAGTGGGGTGATGATTTGGGCAAGGAAATTAACGATTGGATGAAATTTCCTTAAGTTGCGCGGTTGAGTTGTCCTTGGACCATTTGGACCGAACTCTTGAGGTGCTTGGGAAGAGGGTTGTGTTGCTTTGAGCTTGAGGTAAGGGGAATCCTAAACCTTTGATAGGAGGATCGAACTCGATTGAGCGATTTATGTGTGTATAGACCGATTTTTAGAGGCCTACAACGTGATGACCCAATGTGCGTCCTAGGAAGATATAGAAAACTTGAATGTGTGTGACGATGCTTGTGCTTTGAATTGATTGCCACATTCGAATGTCACAATTGATTGTTTCACATGCCATGGATGTATTGCTCGTGCTTGAGTTGCACTTGACATTATGTATTATGAATTAAAATGAACTTGTGGCATGTCTGAGAGTAGTGACGCCCTGAGGCGTATGAGACACGGGGTTGTGTGGATAAATGCCTTGAGGCGCGAGGTTTGAATTGAATGTCACCCTGAGGCGTATGAGACGCGATGTTGAGAAAGGCATAGTCCTGATGCATTGAAATGCGGGACGGAGTTGTGATGTGTCGACACAGACCTGGAGTGACATTGAAAACCACATGCGTTTATGCGGATTTGTCAATGAGGCGGTCTGATGTGTTTACGCAGACCGAGCCTGAGGCGTTCTAAACGCGGGTAAGAAAGTGAGGCAGGCGAGAAGGGTGGAAGTGGCGATTCGACATGGCGATGTGTGCATGATCCTATTGATGTGTTATGATGCCATGACTGCATGCCTGACATCTGTGTGTTATTATTGATACTTGAATGCCTCATGCGTTTATTTGTATGAAGTGCCAGTGATTGTGTTTGCCTGAGTGGATTATCAGCCTAACCTAGGGTTAGGACCCACTTTACTGAGATGTATATCTCACCTCGTTTTGGGACCCCCTTTCTTTACAGTTCCTAGGCCCTGAGGATGTGGCCCATCAGGTTTGACGATCCCAAGGAGATGTCAGTCTATTTTGATGAGTTTCTTAACGGGCAGGGGACTATTTATGTTAGGAAATGTACAGTCGTTTGGGTAGACGAGGGTGGTAGTAGCTAGAAGCCTCATAGATTTGAGGTCTGGTTTCGAAAGGTAGGGGATGTATCTACTAGGCCACCGAAGCCTACTGAGGTGCCTCATGGAGTGATCCCTGGCTAGTGTCATCCCACTCGGGATTCAGTAGAGGCTGAGGTGTCAGTCGCCGGTTCGAGGAACGATCCTAAGAGGACCCCGACCCTGGAGGATATGGAGGATGTCATAGTGGTCAAGGCTACCGAGGATGATCTGGTGGAGACATCTGCTAACGAGACTATGGAGGACACCGTGGAGATTTGCTCGGAGACATTCTCGGAGTACGAGCCTACTGAGGAAGCTGAAGAGGAGATCGACGACTCTAGTAGCTCGAGGAGTCTCTACTTTACCTGGTCTGACATTTTGCCGATGACCCTGATGCCCGTTCCATTTTGGTGGTGGTGATGGACCTCTTTTGTACTCACCTTGTCACCCCTACTGACGAGCGGATCTGGTTTACTATGCTCTGTATGAATATTTGGTTTTTATGTATTGTTAGTGTTCTTGTTACCCAAGTCCCATTTTATATTTGTACGGAGGAGTTATTATATCGTCGCTTCCGCGTGTTTACTTTTATATGGTATGTCTCCTGAACCATGTTTGAATCCTGGCACCTCGAGAGATAGTTTGTGCCTGTAGAGAGACGTGCGCTTGTGCCTGGGGTGCGAGACATGACAATTAATTCACGAAAAACGACCAACTAAGGAAAAAAAAATAGCTCATAAATCGACATTTGCCCGTAACTTTTGATCCAGATCGATTCACGTGGCCCATAAGTATTTTTCGCAAAGCTCGTTCCAAGCCGACCGTCGAAGACCCAGTTTTTCTTTGCCAATCCATTTCTTGAGTCGCAAAAAAATTTAAAAAATAAAATACCAAAATAAGGGGTGTAACGCGAGGACTTTCCAGTAGGTCACCCATACGCTTAACTTTGGAGTTCTGATGGGATCTGGTGCATTAGTGCTGGTATTATCGCACCCGTTATGTTATGCATCGCAAATATATTTGTACTCAAAACCCTTCGTCTTCTTGAAAATTTTTCAAACCTTTTTTTTCCGAGTCTTTTCGCCCCGTTGCACGATTAGTTCACGGGAAACGACAAAAAAAACAAAAAAAATTCATTGTAAATCGACATTCACCTGTAACTTTTGAACCGGATGGATTCACAAGGTCCATAAGTACATTTCGGAAAGCTCGTTCCGAGTTGGCCACCGTGGACCCAGTTTTGCTTTTGTTAATTCACTTTTTAAGTCGCAATTTTTTTTTAAAAAAAATAAAACGAAAATTAGGCGTGCAACACGAGGACTTCCCAAGAGGTCGGCCATCCTAGTTCTACTCTCGCCCATGCACGCATAACTACGGAGTTCTGATGGGATCCGGTGCATTAGTGCAAGCGTGATCGTACCTGTTATGTAATACATCACAAATATATTTGTATTCAAAATCCTTCCTCTTTTTAAGAAATTTTCAAACCTTTTTTTTTCGAATTTTTTCGCCCCATTGCACGATTAGTTCACAGGAAACGACAAACTAAGGAAAAAAAATTCCTCGTAAATCGACATTCGCACGTGACTTTTGAGCTGGATGGATTCACGAAGGCCATAAGTACTTTTCGGAAAGCTCGTTCCAAGCTAGCTCCGTGGACCTAGTTTTGCTTTGCCAATTCATTTCTTGAGTGGCAAAAAAAATTAAAAAAGAAAAAACCAAAATGAGGGGTACAACACGAGGACTTCCCAGGTGGTCACCCATCCTTGTACTACTTTCACCCAAGCACGCTTTACTTCAAAGTTCTGATGGGATCCGGTGAATTAGTGCTGGTTTGATTGCACCCGTTATATTTTGCAACGGAAATATATTTGTATTCAAAACCCTTCTTCTTTTTGAGAATTTTTTTAACCTTTTTTTTTGAATTTTTTTGTCCCGTTTCAAGATTAGTTCACGGGAAACGACAAACTAAGGAAAAAAAATTCCTCGTAAATCGAAATTCACTCATAACTTTTGATTCAGATGGATTCACAAGGCCCATAAGTACTTTTCGGAAAGCTCGTTCCGAGCCGACCTCCGTGGACCCAGTTTTGCTTTGCCAATTCATTTCTTGAGTAGTAAAAAAAATTTAAAAAATAAAAAACGAAAATGTGAGGTGCAACACTTGGACTTTACAGGAGGTCACCCATCCTAGTACTACTCTCACCCAAGCACACATTACTTTGAAGTTCTAATGGGATCCGGTGCATTAGTGTTGATTTGATCGCACTCGTTATATTATGTATCACAAATATATTTGTATTCAAAACCCTTCATTTTCTTGAGAATTTTTCAAACCTTTTTTTTTCCAAGTTTTTTCGCCCCGTTGCATGATTAGTTCACGGGAAACGATAAACTAAGAAAAAAAAAATTCCTCGTAAATCAAAATTTGCTCTTAACTTTTGATCCGGATGGATTCACGAGGCATATAAGTACTTTTCGAAAAGCTCGTTCCGATCCGGCCACCATGGGCCTAGTTATGCTTTGCCAATTCATTTCTTGAGTCAAATTTAAAAAAATAATAATAAACGAAAATGAGGGGTGCAACACGAGGACTTCCCAGGAGGTCATCCATCCTAGTACTACCCTAGCACGCTTAACTTCGGAGTTTTGATGGGATCCGATGCATCAGTGCTGGTATGATCGCACCCTTTATGTTATGTATCGCAAATATATTTGTATTCAAAACCCTTCCTCTTCTTCAAAATTTTTCAAACTTCTTTTTTCCAGATTTTTTTGCCCCGTTTCAGGAAGAAATGACAAACTAAGGAAAACAAATTCCTCGTAAATCGACATTCGCCTATAACTTTTGATCCGGATGGATTCACGAGGCCCATAAGTACTTTTCGAAAAGCTCGTTTCAAGCTGACCGCCGTGGGCCCAGTTTTTCTTTGCTAGTTCATTTTTTGAGTGGCAAAAAAAATTTAAAAAAATAAAAAACGAAAATGAGGGGTGCAATACGAGGACTTCCTAGGAGGTCAGCCATCCTAATACTACCCATGCACGCTTAACTTTGGTGTTCTAATGGGATCCGGTGTATTAGTGCTGATTTGATCGTACCTATTATGTTATGCATCGCAAATATATTTGTATTCAAAACCCTTCATCTTCTTCAAAATTTTTCATACTTTTTTTTTTAGTTTTTTCGCCCCATTGCACGATTAGTTCACGGGAAACGATAAACTAAGGGAAAAAAATTCCTCATAAATTGACATTTGCCCGTAACCTTTGATCCGGATGGACTCACGAGGCCCTAAGTACTTTTCGGAAAGCTTATTCTAAGTCGACCGCTGTCACGCCCCACGGCCCGAGCAAGAGCACGTGACTCCCTGCAAGCACAAACTATCTCTCGAGGTCCCAGGATTCACTAATGCACCAATAATACATAAACTTCCGATTATTGGGTAACGAGGGTAACGAGGGTACCAATAATACATAAACTTCCGATTAACCATACAAGGCATGACAACCAAACAAACTGGTCGGTAGGGTGGCAAGGCTAACAGAAATGACAAGCATCAGTCTTCCAAAAGAAACAAGTATCAAGAACACCATCAAAATATCAGACCAAAAAAGTAGAGACTCCTAGGTCGAGCCACTAGAGTCATCAGTCTCCTCTTCAACCTCCTCAGTGGGCTCGTACTTCGAGAAGGTCTCCGAGCAAACCTCTACGGTGTCCTCCATTGTCTTGTCAACTATGGCTCCACCAGATCGTCCTCGGTAGCCTCGATCACTATGACCTCATCGGTGTCCTCTAGAGTCAGGGTCTTCTCGGGGCCATTCCTCAAGCCAGCGATTGATCCCTCGGCCTCCACTGAATCCTGAGCGGAATGGTATCAACTGGGTATCACCCTACGGAATACCTTAGTAGGCTTCAGCGGCCCTGTAGAAACGTTCCTATCTTCCTGAACCAAGCCTCATACCTGTGAGGCTTCCAGGTACCGCCACCCTCATCTACTCAAACGATCGTACACTTCCTAACATAAACGATTCCCTGTCCGTCAGGGAACTTCTTAAAATATACAGACATCTCCTTTGGGTCACCAAACCTGACTGGCCACATCCTCAAGGCCTAGGATCTGAAAAATGGGGTCCTACAACGGGGTTAGATATACATCTCAGTAAGTTGGGACCTAGCCCTAGGCTAGGCTGACCGTCCACTCAAGCAAATACAATCACAAATAATTTATACAAAAATCACATGAGGCATTCAACTATCACGAAATAACACACGGATGTCAAGCATGCAATCAAGGCATCTTATTTCATTGTTAAGCTCAAACACACATTATCAAGCCAGATTGCACCTTCCACCCTTCCATGCCTCCATTTGAATCATGCCCGCGTTTAAAACGCCTCAGGCTCGGTCCGCGTAAACGCATCAGACCGTCTTATTGACAAACTCGTATAAACGCATCAGGTTTTCAATCTCAATTCAGGCCTGTGTCGACACATCTCAACTCTGTCCCGTGTTTCAATGCATCAGGACTTTGGCATTCTCAACCACGCATCTCGTATGCCTCCGGGTGCCATTCAATTCAAACCCCGTGCCTCAACGCCTCAGGGTATTCATCCACACAACCCCGTGTCTCTTACGCATCAAGGTGTCACAACTTCTCAGACATGCCATAAGTTCAATTTATTTCATAGCACACGTTTGAATGCAACTCATGTGACGAACGACACATCCATGGCATGCGAAATAATTTATTTTGACATTCAAATGTGACAATCAATTCATAGCACAAGCAATGTCAAACATTCAAGTCCGCTATATGTTTCTAGGGCATACATTAGACAACCACATTATGACTTCCAAGAACCGATCAATTCGTATACAAATCATTCAATTGAGTCCAATCCTCCTATCAAAGGTTTAGAATCTCCTTACCTCAAACTTAATGCAATACAATTCCTCTTCCAAGCACCTCAAGGGTTCGGTCCAACTAGTCCAAGAACAACTCAACCGCGCAACCTAAGGAAGTCCTTCCAATCGTTAATTTTTCTTGCTCAATTCGCCAATCTATGGGACATAAACCTTATTGACATGTTCATCAACATCCTAGCATGTCTCAATGATGAATTTGAGATCCAATTCCGACACCAAAAGTCCCAAACAGAACTAGTATGTACAGAACTGAACAGGGCATACTCGGTTCTGTGCATATCCCTACTCAACAGCCCTTAAACCAACTTAAATCCTCAATTTATTCACTAATCTACTTACTAAAATGTAGTTCTAAGGGTTGGGAAGTCTCACTGAAAATTTGGAGCCAAGGCGAGGTCGGAAAGTCCTTGAACGGCCTTGGTTCCTCCGGGTCTGCTACCGGTCAATTCTGGCCCTTCAAACACAAGACCCATTTGGGATCAAAACTCCATCCAATTCCACCAAACTTTTTACCACAGCTTAGTATATGTGTCCCCTAGATGTCCACAAAATTTGGACAATAAAATCAAAGATTTTGGAGTCCTATGAGACCTAAACCATGGCTTACCTCCAGCTGCGATGATTTCCGTCGACTTTCGGGAGATTAGCCGGCCGAAGCTCCTCACTGAGTCAAATGCAGTGATTCCACTTGGAGAACGTCGGCAAGAGGATGAGGAAGCGGTAGGTGGTTGGCTCGGTTCCAGGTAGTGGTCGGCTTGGTTCCAGGCGATGGCCGGAGACGGCGGTTGGAGCAAGCGACGACGGAGGCAGAATCTTGCCGGGCGGTAGAGCTCTCGGCAAGAAGAAGGGAAGAAGAAGAAGAAGAAATCGGCAAATGGAGGGGTGTGTTCGGCCAAGAGGAGAGAGAGAGAGGTTTATACTTCAATTTTCAAGAGTCAACTTGAGTTGAATGGTAGGTTAAAAGTGATTCTATCAACTCAAAGCTTAAACCATTGACACTTGTCCAAGGGGTCAATCAATGCTCATCCAATGGCTATGGTTTCTCCCCATTTTCGGCAGCCTTGGGTGTGATTTATGACCAAAATGCCCTCATCCAATCATATAGGCAAGGTTAGGGCTTGAGGGGCAAAATGGTAATTTTACCCCTGACGTTCGGAACGTCGATTTTCTGATTCCAGATTTCGTCGATAAGGCGACGACCAATCTAAATTGTAATGTTGGAATTCTTGATTCTCCATTTTCAAATTTCAAGACTTGTTTCTGAATCATTTCTCTATCCAATGCGATTCCAGCCTATCCCGAACTGACGGACAGCTTTTGCAGACGTTACGCGTGTCGACCCTATAATTCACATCACAATTAGGGCTCGTCAATTCATGGCGACTTTAGTTGTCATGTAATTGTGAGGGTCTATCACTAGTTCCCACGGTCTCGATCGTCACAGTTCGATTTAGGAAAATTTTGCAAATTATATATTAGTTAAGCGGCATCACCCGCGCTCCAATCATATAATGCCAGCAACACATTCCTTAATCGTTCTTAGATCAGCCTTTTATGGCTCTAAATGTCCCCTCGACAATCCTTATGGTCAAAGTGTCATTTCCTAATTGAATTCCCTAGGTCCACGTTCCTTGTCTTGCGTTAGCCCTTCTCTTTTGGTCAGTCAACTCAAGATTGATCAGATCCGAGTGGGATACGACTGAAATACATCGCTAGATACTTCCTCATTAATGAGTCTTGAAATGACATGAAAATCAGAATGTCATAACTCTCCCCCTTATAAAAACTTCGTCCCCGAAATTTACAATAAACCCAGTTACTCGAACAAATGGGGGTATTGACGCCTCATCGTTTCCTCGTTTTCCCGTGAAGTGCCTTCGGTTCCATGGTGTTCCCAAACAACTTTGACCAATGGAATCGTTTTATTCCTCAGAATTTGCTCCTTTCGGTCTTCGACCCTAACTGGCTTCTCCACATAGGATACTCTGTTGTCCACTTCTATAATCTCGTAGTCCAGTATATGTGTCGAGTTCGATTTGTACTTCTGTAGCATGGACACATGGAAGACGTTGTGCACTTAGGATAGATTAGGCGGTAAGGCCAGTCTGTAGGCTAAGGTCCCAATCTGTTCTAGAATCTCAAATGGACCTACGTACCTTGGGCTCAGTTTTCTTTTCTTTCCAAATCGGGATAATCCCCTCATCGGCGACACCTTAAGGAAAACATGATCGCTTACTTGAAACTCCAAAGGCTTACGTCGTTTATCTGCGTAACTCTTCTGGCAACTCTGTGCCGTCTTCAATTTTTCCCGAATTATCTTTACCGCTTCCACCGATTGCTCTACTAACTCTGGGCCTGTGATACTTCTTTTTCCAACCTCGTCCCAACAAATCAGGGTCCTACAAGCTCTTCCATAGAGTGTTTCGAACGGTGCCATCTGAATGCTCTGCTGATAGCTGTTATTATATACAAATTCCACCAAATGCAGCTGATCCTCCCATCCATCCTTGAAGTCTATCACACACACTCGTAACATATTCTCGAGCGTCTGAATCGTCCTCTCTGATTGTCCGTCCGTTTGTGGATGGTATGTCATGCTAAACTGTAATCGAGTTCCTGTGGCATCTTGAAGACTTTTTCATAAATTCGCCTTGAACTTGGGATCTCTGTCTGATGTGATCGTCATGGGCATTTCATGTAGTCTCACCATTTGTCTCATATATAATTCGGCATATCTGTCCATTGTGAAATCATTTCGTACGGGGATGAAGTGTGCAAACTTGGTCAACCTGTCCACGACTACCCAAATAGAATCGTGGCCCCTCTGGCTCCTTGGGAGTCCCATCACAAAATCCATCGTTACGTGCTCCCACTTCCATTCGAGAATTTCTAGTGGCTGTAGTAATCCACCAGGCTTACAGTGTTGGGCCTTCACGTGCTGGCATGTCAGACACTTGGCCACATATTTCGCCACCTTTCATCCCATTCTACCAATAGTGTTGACGCAAGTTCTGATACATCTTCGTGCTTCTGGGGTGGATACTATAGTTGCTCCTATGAACCTCTGGTAAGATCATTTCTCTAAGCTCTTCGTCCTTTGGCATGCATAGACGTCCTCGAAATTTCAAGATTCCATCCTCTAGTACTTGGAACTCTGGTTTCCTTTTTGTTGCGTCCATCTCCAGGATTTTCTAAATTTCTGGGTTTGTATGCTGCAAGGTTTTTATCCTTTCCTGGATCTCAGGTTCTATTCTCTGTGTGGCTATCAGATTAGATAACTAACAAACTTCCAATCTAAACTCAGAATCCCTCAAATCCTCGATTAACGACCATCCTTTCACCAATAGGCAGGCGATGCTCGATTTTTTACTAAGTGCATCCGCGACTCAATTCTCTTTCCCAGGGTGATATAGTATATTGCAATCATAATCCTTAAGCAGCTCCATCCATCGACGCTGCCTCATATTCAGTTCTTTCTGGGAAAACAGATACTTCAGGCTCTGGTGGTCAATGTAAATCTAGAACTTCTCGCCATACAAATAGTGTCTCCAGATTTTTAGAGCAAAGATGATCGTTGTTAACTCCAAATCATGAGTCGGATAATTCATTTCATGTGGTCTCAACTGTCGGGACGCATAGGACACTACTCTTCCATGTTGCATTAGTACACAGTCTAGTCCCTTTAGCGAAGCATTGCTATATATCTCATAGTCTCCAGCTCTTGATGGAATCGTTAATACCGGTGCAGTTGTCAACCGATGCTTGAGCTCTTGGAAACTCCTTTTGCACTTATCTGTCTATTCGAACCTCGTTTCTTTATTTGTCAACATTGTCAGTGGCACAGCTATGGATGAAAACTTCGCTATGATGTTGATGTATGACTTTATGATGCTATCCAGTCCTGCTTAGTCTTGGGATATATATATGGTTCGGGGAGTTTTTGGGAAACGCTTCCGTGTGCTTAATGTAAATTATTTCATCTCTCAATCTTCCTTTATATATAAGTGGATCCTTGGGACCGCCGAGAGATTATTGTTGTTTTGCTTGCAGGGATGATTGCGTGCTCGCGATGAGGTGCGGGGCGTGACAATTAACGTCCTCATACTTCTCAACGATGGAATTCGAGCTCAATTTCAACTCCCAATAGCCCCCGAAAATTGGGTTTGCACAGAACCAAAACAGGGCATTTTTGGTTTTGTGCTTACCTCCCTTGATCAGCCCTTAAACTATCTTAAATCCTCAATTTATCCACTAATCTACTTGCTAGCATGAAGTTCTAGGAGTTAGGAAGCCTCACCGAAAATTTGAGCTCAAGGCGATGCCGGAAAGTCCAAGATCAACGCCAGTTCCTCCAAGTCTACCGCCGGTCAGTTTCTGTCCATCAAAGGCGACACCATTTCATCATCAAATCTCCATCAAAATCAGCCCAAATTTTTACAACTCAGTCTACATGTTCCATTGATTTTCGCAAAATTTGACCGAAAGATTCGAACGTTTCGAGGTCCTACGGAGTCTAAACAGTAGCTTACCTCCAGCTGCGACGGTTTCCATTGACTTTTGAGAGAATGGCTGGCCGGAGCTCCTTGGTGGGTCACATGCCATGATTCAAGTTAGAGGTTATCGGCAAGAGGATGAAGAAGGTGCTGGTGGTTGGCTCGATCTCAAGTGGTGGCCGGAATTGGCGCTCAACGGTGGCGAAGTGGCGGTCAGGGGCTGGTCGGGCGGAGCAGTTCTCGGCTAAAGAAGAAGAAGAATGGCAGATTAAAGGTGGTGTTTGTCTAAGGGAGTGAGAGAGAGAGGTATATACAAAAATGGCTTGGTCAACTTGGTAGAATGGTAGGTTAAAAATTGGACATTTAATGCCAATTCTTCATCCATTGACACTTGTCCATATGTCAATCAATAGCTCATCTAAGGGCTTTCATTTTTCTTGATTTTCGAGAGCCTATAGGTTGTGGTCAAAGTCCAAAATACCCTTATTCATTTATTAAGGCAATGCCAAGACTTGAGGGGCAAAATAGTAATTTTACCCTTGACGCCCAGAACGTCATTTTTCTAATTCCAATTTTCTTCCATGGGGCGATGACCTATCAAATTATAATGTTGGAATTCTTGATTCTCCATTTTTAAATTTCGAGACTCGTATCTGAATCATTTCTCTGTCAAATATGATTTCAGCCTATCCTAAACTGACAGGCGGCTTTTGTAAACTTTACACGTATCGACTCTATGATTCATATCACATCGAGGGCTCGTCAATTCATGGCGATTTTGGTTGTCATGTAATTACGAGGGACTATCACTAGTTCCGACGGTTTTGATCGTCACTATTCGATTTAGGAAAATTTTACAAATTATACATTGATTAAGCGGCATCATCCGCGCTCAAATCGTATAACGCTAGCAATGCATTCCTTAATCGTTCTTAGATTGGCCTTTCATGACTCTAAATGTCTCCTCGACAATCTTTATGGTCAAAGTGTCATTTCTTATTTGAGTTCCCTAGATCCACGTACCTTGTCTCGCATTAGCCGTTCCCTTTTGCTCAGTTAACTTGAGATTGATTAGATTCGAGCGAGATATGACTGAAAGACATCGTTAGATATGTTTTCATTAATAAGGCCCGAAATGACAGGAAAGTCAGAATGTCACAATCTGCTTGTCGATGAGGTCACCAATCCTTTCTCGTGTTCTCAGCACTCCATCCATTCTAAGGTCTTCAGCCATAGGTGGCCTCGAACTAGAGGCTCCGCTCTTGGGTCTTCTAGGTCTTCTAGGCGAATTACTCATTCTTGTATGCTTTCACCAAGCCTGGACCACCACAATTTCACCAAGGAGTTAGTAACTAATTCACCTAACCAAGTCCAAAGCTACCAAACTATGACTTAACGGAAACGGTCATAACATAACGACCTTCCACATAATTAATTCCTGAGGCACTTCACTAAACAGTCCATGGCCATTACCCCATTCTGTCCACTTCACGGTTCACCAAAACTAGCCATGCTCATTTACTCGGCAGCTCAAGATCTATAAATGACTTTCGACGCTAGACATGGAACTTAATCCTCATAAATCACCACAATCTTGTCAGGACCAATGTCAATCACATGCGCCAAGTCATATGCCATGCATCTTGTGCCTTATTCTAATAAGTTTCCTAAGGTCTCGCTAACCGTCCTGTCCCAACTTAATCCCCCTTATCTCTCCAATCCTCAATCAACTTGGATCGAGCTAACCTTGCTCTGATACCAAGAAAGGCGGGATGTCACGCCCCGCCCCTCGGGCAAGAGCACGCGATCCCTTACAAGCGTAAACTCTCGAGCGTCCCAAGATTCAATAGATCGAGAGATGCAAATGGTTGAAAGCATGCGGAAGCGATGATATACAAACTCCTCCGTACAATAACAAGAGAACCTAGGTAACGAGAACATCAATATACATCATCGTGAGTTCATACAAAAGAGCAGGTAAACTAACCATGCTAATAGGTCAGGGAAATCGGGACTCCACCAAAAGATGATAAAGATTTAAATTCTCCAGAAGATTACGGACCAATAATGGTCATCATCAAAAGACTGCTAAGTAAAGCGAGGAAACCCCTAGGTCAAACTGCTAGATCCGTCAGTCTCCTTGACATTCTCGGTAGGCTCGTACTCCATCGCAATTCGTAATGGCTTCGATCTTCGCAGGATCCACCGCAATTCCTTCTCCAGACCCCACATGACCAAGAAACACCACTTTATCCAACTAGAACTCGCATTTACTAATTTTAGCGTAAAGCGAGTGTTCCCTTAGGGTCTGCAAAACAATCCTCAGGTGCTCTTTGTGTTCCTCGTTACTCCTTGAGTAAATTAAGATATCATCAATGAAGACTATGACGAATCTATCTAAAAATTCTTTAAACACCCGATGCATCAAATCCATAAATACGGTTGGAGCATTGGTCAATCCATAAGGCATCATGGTGAATTCATAATGACTATACGTTGTCCTAAAAGCAGTCTTAGGTATGTCTTCCTTCTTGATTCTCAACTGGTGATATCCGGTTCTCAGGTCAATCTTAAAGAATACCGCAGCTCCTTGCAACTGATCAAATAGGTCATCAATCTTCGGCAGCGAATACTTATTCTTCACTGTCACTTGGTTCAATTGTCTATAATCGATGCATAAACGCAAGGACCCATCCTGTTTCCTTACAAACAACACCGGCGCTCCCCACGGTGAAGCACTCGGTCGAATAAATCCTTTATCCAGCAATTCCTGCATCTGCACCTTTAGCTTCTTCAGTTCTAATAGGGACATCCTAAAGGGTGCCTTCTAGATCGACTCCGTTTCGGGAGCTAACTCAATCATGAATTCTATCTCTTGCTCCGGTGGCAACCTTGGCAACTCCTGAAGAAATATGTCAGGAAACTCACGCACTACCGGGATGCTTTCTAGTTTGGGCTCCTCGGCAATCGTGTCCATAACTGCGACTAAGTACGCCTGACATCCTTCAGTCATCAACTTCGTCACTTCAAGGGACGAGACTAAGGGAATCGAGGTTCCTCCTCGACCTCCCACGAATTCGAAACTAGGGCAGCCTTCCAGATAGAAACGAATTATCCTACGATCACAATCCACTACTGCCCCTTGTTTATCCAACCAGTCCATTCCTATGATCACATCAAAATCATACATGGGTAACACAGCTAAATCAATACTCTCCTTACTACCACCAATTACAATTTTACAATCCGCACAACCCAACGAAACCAGCACATTATCTTTCAACGGGGTGGCAACATGCAGAATCACACTCAACGGTTCTAACTTCATATCAACCAAATCGGCAAACTGAGCAGATACAAATGAGTGTGTTACGCCGAGATCAAACAAAGCATACGCAGCTTGGTCACACAAATAAATCATACCTGTGACCATGCCTGGTGTTTCTTCTGCCTCTCTGCAAGCTACTACATAGACTATCCCTTGAGCTGGGGGTTCGTTCTGATCAATTTGGGGAGTGGCAACCGACGGTCCAGCCTGTGGTCGCTGCCCTTGAAGTCTATTCACTGAAGCTTGGCTCGGGCACGTCCTCATTTGGTGGCCCCATTTGACCACACTTGAAGCATGCTCCCGTTCTTGCTGGGCAAGGTTCATTACCATGCCTTCTGCCGCAGAGGCGACAGCTCCAATTCATGGGGTTCGGTGGCTTCACAATGTTTTTCCGCACTGGATGGACGAAATGCCTATTGCCAGCCACTGGTCTCTTACCAATTTGGCGATTGTCCCTGAATGAATTAAACCGCAATCCAGATGCAACATTCCTCTTCTTCAAATCCCTCTCAATTATTTGTCCCCGTTCATAGATTTCCTAGTAGGTTCTTAGATTCAGGGCTATCATCTAACTACGAAGCTCAGGTCTTAGTCCGTCCCGAAATCTCCGCGCCTTCTCCAGGGGATCCTCTACCGATCGGGGCGCGTACGTTGATAATCTGGAGAATTCAGCCTCATACTGGTCTACGGTCAGCTGATTCTGACGCAGCTGTAAGAACTCAACTTGCTTTCTTTCCCAGGCTGTCTCCGAGAAATACTTGTCATTGAATGCCGTAGTAAAGGCATTCCAGGTCAAGGCCGTTCCTTTTGGAAAGACTCCATTCTTGGGGGCAGCCGACCAATCATTTGCGGTCCCTTCCAATTGATACACCGCCATCAGTACCTTTTCCTCATCTGTGCACCTCAGCACTTCAAAAGCCTTTTCCAGCTTTTCAATCCATCTCGGTGCTAGTTCGGGATCTCCAGTCACATCGAACTGGGTTGGCTTCAGCTTGATGAACTGCTCGACCGGTTGGCCCATCTGCCTGGCCACAACAATTTCTTCTTGGGCATTCACTGCCTCATTGCCCTGGTCGTGATCGCCATTATTTCTAGTGCCCTCATTATTGTCGTTGTTGGCGTTTACGGCAGCTATCGCGGCTCCTACCGCTTGGGCTATTCAGCATCCCTATCCTGGGTCTGCCTGTCGATGAGGTCGCCAATTCTTTCGAGCGCCCTCAGTACTCCATCCATTCTCGGGTCTTCCGCTACCGGTGGTCTCGAATTAAAGGCTTCACTCTTGGGCCTTCCAGATCTCCTAGGCGGGTTACTCATCCTTTTATGCTTCTACTGAGCATGGACCATCACGATTTCATCACGGAGTTAATAACTCATTCATCTAATCAAGTGCAGAGCTACAAAAGCTATACCTTAATAGAAACAGTCATATCACAATGACTTTTCACACAACCAATTCCAGAGGCACTTCAATAAGCAATTCATGGTTATTTCTCAATTTCGTTCACTCCAACGATTCACTAAAACTAACCATGCTCATTCACTTAACAGACCAAAGTCCAAAAATGACTTCCAGCGCTAAACATGAAACTTAATCTTCAATAATCATCACAATCCTATCAAGACCAAATGCCAATCACATGCGCCAAGTCATATGTCATGCATCTCGTGCCTTATTCTAGTAAGTCTCCTAAGGTCTCGTTACCCGTCCTTGTCCTAACTTAATCCTCCTTATTACTCCAATCCTCAATCAAATTTGGATCGAGCTAACCTTGCTCTGATACCAAGCAAACGGGAATGTTACGCCCCCCGCGCCCCAGTCACGAGTGCGCGACTCCTTGCAAGCACAAACTCTCTCTCGAGGTCCCAAGATGCACATAGGTTGAGAGGGGAATCATATCAATAGCAAGTGGAAGCGATAATAAACAACTCCTCCGTACAATGGTAAAAAGGGGACCTAGGTAACGAGAATACCAATAAATATATAAGTTTCCAAATATTCATACAAGAGCATGGCAAACTAAACTTGCTGGTCAGTAATGGTGACATGGTAAGTGCAAAAGAGAGCCATCATCATCTCCAAAAGAAGCGGCATCGGGGTCACCATCAAAACATCGGACCAGAAATAAGAACTTCTAAGTCGAGCTGCTGAAGTGGTCAGTATCCTCGGTATCCTCAGATGGCTCATACTCCGAGAGTATCTCAGAGCAAACCTCCACGGTGTCCTCGAGTGTCTCGTCAACTGACGGCTCCACCTGGTCGTCTTCAGTAGCCTCAATCACGATGACCTCGTCGATGTTCTCCAAGGTCGAGGTCCTCTCAGGTACGTTCCTCGAGCTGGCTACTGACCCCTTACCTCCACTGAATCCTGAGGGGGATGACACCAGTTGGGGATTACCCCGCGGGGTACCTCTATGGGCTTCAGTGGCCTTGTAGAAACATCCCCTACCTTCCTAAACCAGGCCTCATATCTATGAGGCTTCCAGCTGCTGCCACCCTCATCGACCCACCCAAACCACAGTACATTTCCTAACGTACATAGTTCCCTGTCCGTCCGGGAACTCATCAAAATATACTGACATCTCTTTTGGGTCACCAAATCTGATTGGCCACATTATCACGGTCTAGAATTTGAAAATGGAGTCCTACAACGGGGTGAGATTTACATCTCAGTAAGGTAGGTCCTAACCCTAGGTTAGGCTGACCGTATACTCAGGCAATTGCAATCAAGGATAAAATGCACAATAGTCAAATGAGGCATTCAACGGTCATTAAATAACATGCGAATAAAATGAGTGTCAAGCATGCATTCATGGCACCATACACATCATCAGAATTAAACACACACAGCCAAGCCAGATTACACCTTCCACCTTCCATGCCTCCTCATTATCATGCCCGCATTTAGAACGCCTCAGGCTCGGTCTGCATAAATACGCCTCAAACCATCTCATTGACAAACCCGAGTAAACGCATCAGGTTTTCAATTTCACTGCAGGCCTGTGTCGACACATCTCAATTTCATCCCGCGTTTCGACGTATCAGGACTTTGGCCATCTCAACCCCGCGTCTCATACGCCTCAGGGTGCCATTCAATTCAAACCCCGCGCCTCAGCACCTCAGGGCATTCATCCACACAACCCCGCGTCTCATACGCCTCAGTGTGTCACTCATTTCTCAAACATGCCACATGTTCATTGCAATTCATAACACACAACCAAGTGCGAACTAATGCACGAACAATACACTTATGGTAAGCGAGGCAATCAAATTCGACATTCAAATGTGACAATCAATTCATGGCACAATCATTGTCAAGCATTCAAGTCATCTATATCTTTTCAAGACGTATATTGGACAAGCACGTTATAATCTTCCAAGAATCAATCAAACTTGCACTCAATTCGCCCAATCGAGTCCAACCTTCCTATCCAAGCTTTATAAACTCCTTACCTCAAGCTTAATTCAACAAAACTCTCTTCCCAAGCACTCCAAGGATTTGGTCCAAATAGCCCAACGATGGTCAATCGCACAACCTAAGGAAATTCATTCAATTCGTCAATTTTTCTTGCTCAATTCATCACTTCACTAAACATACACCTCATGGACCTATCCATTAACATCCTCATACTTCTCAACAATGAATTTGGAGCTCCATTCAATCACCAATAGCCTCCCACAGATTTGGTATGCACAGAACCCAAACAGGGCATTTTCGATTCTGTGAATATCCTAACTAATCAGCCCTTAAACTAACTTAAATCCTCAATTTATTCACTAATCTACTTGCTAACATGTAGTTCTAAGGGTTGGGAAGCCTCGCCGAAAATTTGAAGCCAAGGCGACGCCGGAAAGTCTTTGAACGACACCGGTTCCTTCGGTTCCTCCAACGGTCAATTTTTATCCTTCAAACACAAGACCCATTTGGGGTCAAAACTCCATCAAATTCCTCCAAACTTTTTACCACAGCTCAGCCTACATGTCTTCTAGATGTCGACAAAGTTTGACCAAAAGAGTCAAAGGATTCAGGGATCTATGAAGCCTAAACCGTGGCTTACCTCCAGCCGCGACAGTTTCTGTCGACTTCCAGGAGATTGACTGGTCGAAGGTCCTCAGGTGGTCAAATGGCTTGCTTCGACTTGGAGCATGTTGGCAAGAGGATGAGGAAGGGGTTGGTAGTCGGCTCGGGTCTAGGCGGTAGCCGGATGTGGTGGTCGGAAGTGGCGAACTGCGGCGGCAGAACCGTTCTGCTGGAGCTCTCGGCTGGAAGGGAAGAAGAAGAAGAAGAAGAAGAAGAAGAAGAAGAAGAAGAAGCATAGCAGAATAGAGGGGATTTCAGCCAAGAAGAGAGAGAGAAAGGTTTATACTTCAATGGATTGGTTAACTTGGTTGAATGGTAGGATAAAAGTGTTCACATCTCCATCAAAGCTTAATCCTTTTACACTTGTCCATGCGTCAATCAATGCTTCATCCAATGGCTCTCATTCCTTTTGATTTTCAGCAGCTACAAAGGGGATTCAATGACCAAAATGCCCTCGTCCAATTATAAATGCAAGGTCAAGGCTTAAGGGGCAAAATGGTAATTTTGCCCCCGACGTCCGGAACGTCGTTTTTCTAATTTCAATTTTCTTTGATAAGGCGACGGCCAATCCAATTATAATGTTGGAATTCTTGATTCTCCATTTTCTAATTTCAAGACTCGTTTCTAAATAATTTTTCTACCAGATGTGGTTCCAACCTATCTCAAACTGACGGGCAGCTTTTGCAGACGTTACGTGTATCGACCTTGTGATTCATATCATTATTAGGGCTTATCAATTCATGGCGACTTTAGTTGTCGTGTAATTGTGAGGGTCTATCACTAGTTCCAACGGTCTTGATCATCACCGTTCGATTTAGGAAAACTTTACAAATTATGCATTGGTTTAGCGGTATCACCAGCGCTCCAATCGTATAACGCTAGCAATGCATTCCTTAATCATTCTTAGATCGGCCTTTTATGGCTCTAAATGGCCTCTCGACAATCCTTATGGTCAAAGTACCATTTCCTATTCGAATTCCCTAGGTCCACGTACCTTGTCTCTTGTTAACCTTTCCCTTTTGGTCAGTCAACTCGAGATTGATTAGATCCGAGCGAGATACGACTGAAATACATCGTTAGATACTTTCTCATTAATGAGTCTTGAAATTACAGGAAAAATCAGAATGTCACAGGTCGGCGGGACAGTTCTTGGCTGGAGGAAGAAGAAGAAGAAAAGGAAGAAGATGGCTATGGTGATGGTGGTGTTCGGCAGCATGAGGAAGAAGAGGGGTGTATGCACAAAATTTGAGAGTCAACCATGAATAATGGTAGGTTAAAAGTTGTCCAATTAATGCCAACTCTTCATCCTTTGGCACTTGTCCATATGTCAATCAATACCTCATCCAAGGGTTGTCATTTTTCCAAATTTTTGGCGGCCATGGGGTATTGCAATTGACCAAAATGCCCTTATTCATTTATTAATACAAGGCTAAGGGTTGAGGGGCAAAATGATAATTTTACCCACGAAGTCCGAAATGTTGTTTTTCTAATTCAAATTTTCTTCAACGAGGCGACGACCAATCCAATTATAATGTTGAAATTCTTGATTCTCCATTTTCTAATTTTGAGACTCGTCCCTGAATCATTTCTCTATCAGATGTGACTCCAGCCTACCCTGAACTAACGAGCGGCTTTTGCAGACGTTACGCGTATCGATTCTATGATTCATATCACACTTAGGGCTCGTCAATTCATGGCGACCTTGGTTTCCATGTAATTACGAGGGTCTATTACTAGTTCCGACGGTCTCGATCTTCATTGTTCAATTTAGGAAAATTTTGCAAATTATACATTAGGTAGACGGTATCACCCGTGCTCCAATCGTATAACACTAGCAATGCATTCCTTAATCATTCTTAAATCGGTCTTTCATGACTCTAAATGTCCCCTCGACAATCCTTGTGGTCAAAGTGTCATTTCCTATTCGAGTTCCCTAGGTCCACGTATTTTATCTCGCGTTAATCTTCCCCTTTTGGTCAGTTAACTCGAGATTGATCAGATCCGAGTGAGATACGACTGAAATATATCGTTAGATATATTCTCATTAATAAGTCTCGAAATGATAGAAAAAATCAGAATGTCACATTTTGCGTCCCAAATATATTTGTATTCAAAGCCCTTTCTCTTCTTTAGAATTTTTCAAACCTTTTTCTTTCCCAGTTTTTTCGCCCCGTTGCACGATTAGTTTGCGGGAAACGACAAACTAAGGAAAAAAAATTCCTCGTAAATCGACATTCGCTCGAAACTTTTGATCCGGATGGATTCACGAGGCCCAGTTTTGCTTTACCAATTCATTTCTTGAGTCGCAAAAAAATTTATAAAATAAAAAATGAAAATGAGCAGTGCAGCACGAGGACTTCCCTGCAGGTCACCCATCCTAGTACTACTCTTGCTCAAACACGCATAACTTCGGAGTTCTGATGGAATCCGGTGCATTAGTGCAGGTATGATTGCACGTGTTATGTTATGCACCGTAAATATATTTGTATTCAAATCCCTTCCTCTTCTTGAGAATTTTTCAAATCTTTTTTTTTCAAGTTTTTTCGCCCCGTTGAACGATTAATTCACGAGAAACGACAAACCAAGGAAAAAAATTTCTCGAAAATGGACATTCGCCATTTACTTTTAATCCGAATGGATTCATGAGGCCCAAAATTACTTTTCGGAAAGCTCGTTCCGAGCCGGCTGCCGTGGGCCTAGTTTTGCTTTGCTAATTCATTTCTTGAGTCCCAAAAAAATTTAAAAAATAAAAAACGAAAATGTGAGGTGTAACACAAAGACTTCCTAGGAGGTCACCCATCCTAGTACTAATCTCGCCCAAGCACGCTTAACTTCAAAGTTCTGATGAGATCCAGCGCAATAGTGTGGGTATGATCGCACCTGTTATATTATGCATCGGAAATATATTTGTATTGAAAACCCTTCCTCTTCTTGAGAATTTTTTAAACTTTTTCTTTTCGAGTTTTTTCGCCCCGTTGCCCGATTAGTTCACGGGAAACGACAAATTAAGGAAAAATAATTCCTCGTAAATCGACATTCGCCCGTAACCTTTTGATCTGGATGGATTCACGAGGCGCAAAATTACTTTTTGGAAAGCTCGTTCAGAGCTGGCCACCATCGGCCCAGTTTTGCTTTGCCAATTCATTTATTGAGACACAAAAAAAATTAAAAAATAAAAAACGAAAATGAGGGTTGCACACGAGGACTTCCTAAGAGGTCACCCATCTTATAAGTACATTATTATTTTCCTGTCATTTTGAGACTTACTAATGAGAATATATCTAACGATGTATTTCAGTGGTATCTCACTCGGATTTAATCAATCTCGAGTTAACTGATCAAAAGGGGAAGGCTAACGCGAGACAAGGTACATGGACCTAGGGAACTCAAATAGGAAATGGCACTTTGACCATAAGGATTGTCGAAGGGACATTTAGAGCTATAAAAAACTGATCTAAGAACAATTAAGGAATGCATTGCCAGCATTATACGATTGGAGCACGGGTGATGCCGCTTAACCAATGTATAATTTGCAAAATTTTTCTAAATCGAATGAAGACGATTGAGACCGTTGGAACTAGTAATAGATCCTCACAATTACATGACAACCAAAGTCACTATGAACTGACGAGCCCTAAGTGTGATATTAATTACAAAGTCGATACGCGTAACGTCTGCAACAGCCGCCCGTCAGTTCAAGATAGGCTGGAAACACATCTGACAGAGAAATGATTCAAAAACGAGTCTCGAAATTAGAAAATAGAGAATCAAGAATTCCAACATTATGATTGGATTGGCCGTCACCTCATCGAAGAAAATTTGAATTAGAAAAACGACGTTCCGGACGTCGAGGGTAAAATTACCATTTTGCCCCTCAAGTCTTGGCCTTGCCTTAATAAATGGATAAGGGCATTTTGGTCAATCATAATACCCCATGGCTGCTGAAAATTAAGAAAAATAACAGCCCTTGGATGAAGACTTGGTTGATATGAAGACAAGTGTCAAAGGATTAGACTTTGGCATTAAATGACAACCTTTTAACCACCATTCTTCATGGTTGACTCTCAAACTTGGTATATATACCCTCTTCTTCATTCATTCTGCCGAAGACCTCATCACCATAGCCATCTTCTTCCTTTTCTTCTTCTTCTTCTTTGGCCGTGAACCGCTCCTGTCTAACCAGCCACTGCCGTCGCCTTCACTACTCCGACCGCCACTTTCGACGGCTTTCAGCCGTCGAACTGACCACCAGTGTCTTCTGCATCCTCTTATCGACCAGCTCCAACTTGAATCAAGTCATTTGACCGACTGAGGAGCTCCAGCCAGCCATTTTTTCGAGAGTCAATGGAAACCGTCGCAGCTGAAGGTAAGCTGCTGTTTAAACTCCGTAAGACCTTGAATCGTTTGAATCTTTTGGCCAAATTTTATGGAAATCAAGGGCACATGTATACTGAGCTGTAGTAAAAATTTGGGCTGAATTTGAAGGAGATTTGATGATGAAATGGTGTCGCCTTTGATGGACAGAAACTGACAGGCGGCAGGCTTGGAGGAACCGGTGTCGTAAATGGACCATTTGACATCGCCTTGAACTCAAATTTTCGGTGAGGCTTCCCAACTCCTATAACTACATGTTAGCAAGTAGATTAGTGATTAAATTGAGGATTTAGGATGGTTTATGGGCTGCTTAGGAACTAAATAGAACCGAAAAATACCATGTTCGGTTCTGTTCTTGCCGAGATCATGAGGCGTTTGGGATTTAATTGAGCTCAAATTTCATCGTTGAGATGTACTAGGATATCGATGAATGTGTCGTTGAGGTTTATGCTCTGTGGATTGGTGAATTGAGCAAGAAAAGTTGACAAATTGATTGGTTCCACTGGGATTGTTCGCTGCCTTGTTGAGGATTGCTTGGACCGAATTGTTGAAGTGCTTGAGAGGAGAATTTTGCTAAATTAAGCCTAAGGTGAGAAGTTTCTAAACCTTAGCTAAGAGGATTGAACTTGATTGGGTGAATTGGGTGTGAATTAGGTTGGTTCTCGTGAATTAGGTTGTGATTGTCCATTGTGCGTCCTCATGTGGAGTCGACGCCTTGATCGCTTGTTGAACGCTTGTGCCATGATTTGATTGCCTCTTGTGAGCGATGAGATTGATTGCGTTGCATGCCATAGATATCTAGCTCGATGCATGAGCTTGTACTTGATCGTGAAGTTTAAATTGAAATAATGTCTGGCATGCTTTGAAATCTATGATACCCTGAGGTGTTGAGACGCAGGGTTGAAATGGCCAATGGCATGATGCGTTGAGACGCGAGACAGAATTTGATATGTGTCGACACAGGCATGGAATGAAATTTAAAACCTGATGCGTTTACGCGGGTTTGTCAATGGGATGGTCTTAGGCGTAATTACGCGGCCCGAGTCTGAGACGTTATAAACGCGGGCGTGAATCAATGGACACCTGGAAGGGTGGAAGGTGTGACCTGACTTGGTAATGCATGCTTGGTTCGAACGATGAGATATGATACCATGATTGTGTGCTTGACGCTCGTCTGTGTCCATATGTATTTAATAACTGCTGAATGCTTCACGTGGTTATTTGTGCATGTTGTTCTTGATTGCATTCACTTGAGTGTACAGTCAGCATAACCTAGGGTTAGGACCTGTCTTACAGGGATGAAAATCTCACCCCGTTGCGGGATCACATTTTCATATCCTAGACCGTGAGAATGTTGCCGACCAGACTAGGTGACCCGAAGGAGATGTCCGCGTATTTTGAGGAATTCCCGGACGGATGAGGAACCGTGTACGTTGGGAAATGTACTGTAGTCTGGGTCGATGAGGGTGGAAAGAGCTGGAAGCCTCATAGGTTCGAGGCTTGGTTTCGGAGGGTAGGAGAGGTTACCACTGGACCACTGAAGTCCTCTGAGGTACCCCGTAGGGTTATCCCTAGTTGGTGTCATCCCGCTCGAGATTCTATGGAGGTCAAGGGATCAGTAGCTGGTTCGAGGAACATGCTCGAGAGGACCCCAATCTTGAAAGACACCGACGAGGTCATTGAGATCGATGCCTCCGAGGACGACTTGGTGGAGCACTCAGCAGACGAGACGATGGAGGATACCGTAGAGATACACTTGGAGACTTTCTCGGAGTACGAGCCTACTGAGGATGCCGAGGAGATTGACGACTCAAGCAGCTCTACCTAGGGGTTTTCGTTTTCTGGACTATTATTTTGCTAAAAACCTCGATGGTCCGTTTTCTTTGGAGATGTTAATGGTTGTCTTTTGCGTTGATCCAGTTACCCCTACCGATTAGCAGGATTAGTCTACCAGCGCTTTTGTAAGAACTCATGGGAGGTTATGTATAAATGTAATTATGGTGTTCTTGCTATCCATATCTTCGCTAATGTTTGTATAGAGGAATTTATGTTATCGTTTCCGCATACGAACGATTTTTTTGCATCTCTCGATTTATGAATCCTGGGACTCAAGAGTAAACTTGCAGGGAGTTACGCACACCTGTGCCGGGCCGTGTGACGTGACATCTCGCCTTGCTTGGTATCAGAGCATAGTCAGCTCGATCCAAGTTGATTGAGGATTGGAGTGATGAGGAGGATTAAGTTGGGACAGGACAGGTAACGAGACCTTAGGAAACTTGTTAGAATAAGGCACGAGATGCATGGCATATGACTTGGCGCATGTGATTGACATTGGTCCTGACAAGATTGTGGTAATTTATGAAGATTAAGTTCCATGTCTAGCATTGAAAGTCATTTCTGGATATTGGTCTGTTGAGTAAATAAGCATGGTTAGTTCTGGTGAACCGTTGACGTGGACGGAATGGGGTAATGGCCATGGACTATTTAGTGAAGTGCCTCTGGAATTAGTTGTGTGGAAGGTCGTTATGTGATGATTGTTTCCGTTAAGGCATAGTTTGGTAGTTCTGGACTTGGTTGGATGAATGAGTTACTAACTCCCTGGTGAAATTGTGGTGGTCCAGGCTTAGTGAAAGCATACAAGAATGAGTAAACCGCCTAGAAGACCTAGAATACCCAGGAGCGGAACCTCTAGTTCGAGGCCACCTATGGCGGAAGACCCGAGAGTGGACGCAACTAGAAAGGATTGGCGATCTCATCGATAGGCAGACCCAGGATAGAGATGCTTCCATAGCTCAAGCAGTAGGAGCCGCAATAGCCCCTGTCAACGCCAATAACGGCAATAATGGAGGCAATGAAACAACGGTGATCATCGCCAGGGCAATGAGGTAGGGAATGCCCAAGAGGAAGTTGTTATGGCCAGACAGATGGGTCAACTAGTCGAACAATTTATCAAGCTGAAGCCAACCCAGTTCGATGGGATTGGAGACCTCGAACTAGCACTAAGATGGATCGAAAAACTGGAAAAGGCCTTTTGGAATACTGAGGTGCACAGATGAGGAAAATGTACTGTTAGCAGTGTACTAACTGGAAGGGACCGCTAATGACTAGTAGGCGCCACCGAGAATGGAATCTTTTTGGAAGGGACAACCTTGACCTGGAATGCCTTTACTACGGCCTTCAATGACAAGTACTTCTTCGAGACGGCTCGAGAAAGGAAGCAAGTAGAGTTCTTGCAACTACGTCAGAATCATCTGACCGTAGACCAGTATGAAGCTAAGTTCTCCAGATTGTCAAGGCATGCACCTCGATCGATAAAGGATCCCCTGGAGAAGGCGCGGAGATTTCGGGATGGACTGAGGCCTGAACTTTGCAGCCAGATGATAGCTTTGAACCTGAGGACTTATAAGGAAATGCCGCATCAGAAGATAGAAATGTCGCATCTAGGTCGCGATTTAGTTCATTCAGAGACAATCGCCAGATTGGTAAAAGACCGGTGACTAGCAATAAACGCTTCGTCCCTCTAATAAGAAAGAACATTGTGAATATGCTGAACCCAATGAACTGGAGTTGCCACCTCTGTGGCAGAAGGCATGGTAGTAGACCTTGCCCGGCAAGGAATGGAGCGTGCTTCAAGTGTGGTCAAATGGGCCATCAGATGAGAACTCGCCCAAATCAAGCTCCAATGACTAGAACTCAAGGGCAACGACCACAGGCAGGACCGTCAACTGTCACTCACCAAAATGATCAGAACTGACCCCCAGTTCAGGGAAGAGTATATGCAGTGGCGCGTAGGGAAGCGGAAGAAGCGCTTGGAGTGGTCACAGGTACGGTTTATTTGTGTGACCAAGCTGTTTATGTTTTTGTCTGCTCGATTTGCTGATTTGATTGTTATGAAATTAAAACCGTTGAGTGTGATTCTGCATGTTGCCACCCCGTTAAAGGATAATGTGCAGGTTTCGTTAGGCTGCACTAATTATGAAATCGTAATTGGCGGTAGTAAAGAGAGTATCGACTTGGCTTTGTTGCCAATGTATGACTTCGATGTGATCATAGGAATGGACTGTTTTGCGTTGCCAATTCATTTCTTGAGTCACAAAAAAATTAAATAATATAAAACGAAAAAGATGGGTGAAACACGAGGACTTCCCAAGAGGTCACCCATCCTAGTACTACTCTCACCCAAGCACGCATAACTTCAAAATTCTGATAAGATTTGGCGCAATAGTGCTAGTTTGATCACAACCGTAATGTTATGCATCGCAAATATATTTGTATCCAAAACCCTTTCTCTTCTTGAGAATTTTTCAAACCTTTTTTTTTCCGAGTTTTTTCGCCCGGTTGCATGATTAGTTCACGGGAAACGACAAACTATGGAAAAAAATTCCTCGTAAATCGACATTTGCCTGTTACTTTTGATCTGGATGGATTCACGAGACCCATAAGTACTTTTCGGAAAGCTCGTTCCGAGCCGGCCACTGTGGGCCTAGTTTTGCTTTGCCAATTCATTTCCTAAGTTGCAAAAAAAAATTTAAAAATAAAAAGCGAAAATGCGGTGTGCAACACGAGGACTTCCTAGGAGGTCACCCATCCTAGTACTATTCTCGCCCAAGCACGCTTAATTTCGGAGTTCTGATAGGATCTGGTGCATTAATACTGGTATGATCGCAACCGTTATATTATGCATCGCAAATATATTTGTATTCAAAACCCTTCCTCTTCTTGAGAATTTGTCAAACCTTTTTTTTTCCCAGTTTTTGCGCCCCGTTGCACAATTAGTTTATGGGAAACGACAAACTAAGGAAAAAAATTTCTCGTAAATCGACATTCGCTCGTAACTTTTGATCTAGATGGATTCACGAGGCCCACAAGAACTTTTCGGAAAGCTCGTTCCAAGCCGGCCGCCGTGGGCCAGTTTTGCTTTGCCAATTAATTTCTTGTGTCGCAAAAAAAATTAAAAAATTAAAAACGAAAATGATGGGTGCAACACAAGGACTTCCCAGGAGGTCACTCATCCCAATACAATTCTCGCTCAAGCACGATTAACTTCGCAGTTCTGATGGGATTCGGTGCATTAGTGCTGATATGTCGCACCCGTTATGTTATGCACCGGAAATATATTTGTATTCAAAACCCTTCCTCTTCTTGAGAATCTTTCAAACCTTTTTTTTTAGTTTTTTCTTCCCGTTGCACGATTAGTTCACGGGAAATGACAAAATAAGGAAAAAAAATTCCATGTAAATCGACATTCGCCCGTAACTTTTGATCTGAATGGATTCACGAGGCACATAAGTACATTTCGGAAAACTCGTTCCGAGCCGGCCGCTGTACACCCAGTTTTTCTTTGCCAATTCATTTCTTGAGTAGCAAAAAAAAATTTAAAATAAAAAACGAAAATGAGGGGTGCAACACGAGGATTTCCTTAGAGGTCACCCATCCTAGTACTACTCTCGGCCAAGCACGCATAACTTCGGAGTTATTATGGGATCCGATGCATTAGTGCAAGTATGATCGCACACATTATGTTATACATCGCAAATATATTTGTACTCAAAACCCATCATCTTTTTAAGAATCTTTCAAACCTTTTTTTTTCTGAGTTTTTTTGCCCCATTGCTCGATTAGTTCACAGGAAACGACAAACTAAGGAAAAAAATTCCTCGTAAATCGACAATTGCCCGTAACTTTTTATCCGGATGGATTTACGAGGCCCAAAAGCACTTTTCGGATAGCTCGCTCCGGGTCGGCCGCCCTGGACCCAGTTTTTCTTTGCCAATTCATTTCTTGTGTAGCAAAAAAATATAAAAAATAAAAAACAAAAATGAGCGGTGCAACACGAGCACTTCCCAGGAGGTCACCCATCCTAGTATTATTCTCGTCCAAGCACGGTTAACTTCGGAGTTCTCGCCCAAGCATGCTTAACTTCGGAGTTCTGATGGGATCCGGTGCAATAGTGCTGGAATGATCGCACCTGTTATGTAAAGCATCGCAAATATATTTGTATTCAAACCCTTCCTCTTCTTGAGAATTTTTCCCAGTTCTTTCACCCCGTTGCATGATTAGTTCGCGGAAAACAACAAACTGAGAATTTTTTTTATCGTAAATCGACATTTGCCCATAACCTTTGATCCAAATGGATCCACGAGGCCCATAAGTACTTTTCGAAAAGCTCGTTCCGAGCTGGCCGCCGTGGGTCAGTTTTGCTTTGCCAATTCATTTCTTGAGTTGCAAAAAAAAATAAAAAATAAAAAATGAAAATGAGTGGTGCAACACAGGGACTTCCCAAGAGGTCACCCATCCAAGGAATATTCTCGCCTATGCACGCTTAACTTCGGAGTTCTGCTGGGATCCGATACATTAGTGCTGGTATGATCACACCCGTTATGTTATGCATCGCAAATATATGAGTATTCAAAACCCTTACTTTTCTTGAGAAATTTTCAAACCTTTTTTTTCCCGAGTTCTTTCGTCCGTTGCACGATTAGTTCACGAGAAACGACATACTAAGCAAAAAAATTTCCCGTAAATCGACATTCGCCCATAACTTTTGATCTGGATGGATTCACGAAGCGCATAAGTACTTTTCGGAAAGCTCGTTCCGAGCCAACCGCCGTGGGCCTAGTTTTTCTTTGTCAATTCATTTCTTGAGTTGCCAAAAAAAATTGAAAAAATAAAAAACGAAAATGAGTGGTGCAACATGAGGACTTCCCAAGAGGTCACCCATCCTAGTATTACTCTCACCCAAGCACGCTTAACTTTGGAGCTCTGATGGGATCCACATTAGTGCTGCTCTGATCACACCCGTTATGTTATGTATCACAAATATATTTGTATTCAAACCCTTCCTCTTCTTGAGAATTTTCCAGACTTTTTTTTTCTATTTTTTTTGCCACGTTGCACAATTAGTTCACGGGAAACGACAAACTAATGTAAAAAAATTCTTCGTAAATCGACTTTCACACGTTACTTTTGATTCGGATTGATTCACGAGGCCCATAAGTACTTTTCGGACCGCTCGTTCCAAGCCGACCGCCGTGGGCCTAGTTTTGCTTTGCAAATTCATTTGTTGAGTCGTAAAATAAATTTAACAAATAAAAAACAAAAATGTGAGGTACAACACGAGGACTTCCTAGGAGGTCACCCATCCTAGTACTGCTCTCGCCCAAGCAGTCTTAACTTCGAAGTTCTAATGGGATTCGGTGCATTAGTGCTGGTATGATCGCAACCGTTAAAATATGTATCGCAAATATATTTGTATTGAAAACCCTTCCTCTTCTTAAGAATTTTTCAAACTTCTTTTTTTCCCAAGATTTTCGCCCATTGCACGATTAGTTTACGGGAAACGACGAACTAAGGAAAAACAATTCCTCATCAATCGACATTCATCCATAACTTTTGATCCGGATGGATTCACGAGGCGCATAAGTACTTTTTGGAAAGCTCGTTTGGAGTCGGCTGCCGTGGGCCCAATTTTGCTTTACCAATTTATTTCTTTAGTAAAAAAAATTAAAAAAAAATAAAAATGAGGGGTGCAACACGAGGACTTCCAACCTAGTACTACGCTTGCCCAAGCACGCTTAATTTCAGAGTTCTAATGGGATCTGGTGCATTAGTGTTAGTGTGAACGCACCCGTTATGCTATGCATCGCAAATATATTTGTATTCAAAACCCTTCCTCTTCTTGAGAATTTTTAAAACCTTTTTTTTCCTAGTTTTTTTTCCCCGTTGCATGATTAGTTCACGAGAAATAACAAAATAAGGAAAAAAATTCCTCATAAATCGACCTTCGCCCGTAACTTTTGATCCGGATGGATTCACGAGTAGCATAAGTACTTTTCGAAAAGCTCGTTTCGAGCCGGCCGCCGTGGGCCCAGTTTTACTTTGCCAATTCATTTTTTGACTCTAAAAAAATTAAAATATAAAAAACGAAAATGTTGGGTGCAACACGAGGACTTCCCAAGAGGTCACCCATCCTAGTACTACTCTCGCCCAAGCATGCTTAACTTCGAAGTTACGATGGCATCCGATGCATTAGTGTTGCTATTTTCACACCCGTTATGTTTTGCATCGCAAATATATTTGTATTCAAAACCCTTCCTCTTCTTGAGAATTTTTCAAACCTTTTTTTTTCGAGTTTTTTCACCCGGTTGCAAGATTAGTTCACGGAAAATGACAAACTAAGGAAAAAAAATTCCTCGTAAATCGCCATATGCCCATTACTTTTGATCCGGATGGATTCACAAGGCCCATAAGTACTTTTCGGAATGCTCGTTCCGAGCCGACCGCCGTGGGCCTAGTTTTGCTTTGCCAATTCATTTGTTAAGTCGTAAAAAAATAAAATAAAAATAACGAAAATGCGAGGTGCAACACGAGGACTTCGTAGGAGGCCACGCATCCTAGTACTACTCTCGCCCAAGCACGCATAACTTCAGAGTTATGATGGGATTCGGTGCATTAGTGCAGGTATAATCGCACACGTTATGTTATGCATCGGAAATATATTTATATTCAAAACCCTTCTTCTTCTTGAGAATTTTTCAAACCTTTTTTTTTTGAGTTGTTTTGCCCCGTTGCACGATTAGTTCACGGGAAACGATAAACTAAGGAAAAAAATTCATCGTAAATCGACATTCGCTCGTTACTTTTGATCCGGATGAATTCATGAGGCCCATATGTACTTTTCGAGAAGCTCGTTCCGAGCCAACCGCCATGGGCCTAGTTTTGCTTTGTCAATTCATTTCTTGATTCGCAAAAAAAAATAAAAATAAAAACGAAAATGAAAGGTGTAACACGAGGACTTCCTATGTCACGCCCTGCACCCCGGGCACGAGTGCGACTCCCTACAAGCGAACTCTCGAGCCCCAGGATTCAGTTATTGAGAGATGCACAATAAAAGAAGCATGCGGAAGCGATATCCTATACTCCTCCATACAAACATCCATTGGAATCTGGATAGCAAGAACATAACATGTATACATAACATTCCAAGAGTCCGTACAAAAGCGTAGGAGAACTAGTCATACAGATGGATCGGGGTAACGGTACTGTATCAAAAGACATTCATAATAAGTCTTCAAGAGAAACTGGCCTACAAGTGTCACGACCCACGCCCGGGCACGAGCGCGCAACTCCCTACAAGAACCAGCTCTCTTGAACGTCACAAGATTCACATATATCGAGAGATGCATAATATCTATAGCATGCGGAAGCGACAATATACAAACTCCTCCATACAATAATAAAGGAGACTAGGGTAACGAGAACACTAATAAATACATAACCTCCCAACTACTTATACAAAAGCACTGGCAAGCTAAACCTGCTGGTCGGTAGGAGTGACAAGACAAGTACAAAAGACGTTCATTAACCTCTCCAAAAAGAAATAGGGTATCGAGACCATCATCAAAGTATATCAATCCAGAAAACAAAAGCCCCTAAGTCGAGCTACTGGAGTCGTCAGTCTCCTCAGCATCCTCAGTGGGTTCGTACTTCAAGAAAGTCTCTAAGCAAACCTCCGTTGTACCCTCCATCACCTCATCAATTGACGGCTCCACCAAGTTATCCTCGGTAGCCTCGATCTCGATGACCTCGTCGGTGTCTTCCAGGGTTGGGGTCCTCTCGAGAACATTCCTAGAGCCAACTGCTGACCCCTCGGCCTCCACCGAATCTCGAGCGGAATGGCACCAATTAGGGATTACCCCACGGGGTACTTTAGTGGGCTTCAGCGGCCCCGTAGTAACTTCCCCTACCCACCTAAATCAAGCCTCGAACCTATGAAGCTTCCAACTCTTTCCACCCTTATTGACCCAGACGACCGTACAATTCCTAACTTATACGGTTCCCTGTCCGTCCGGAAACTCCTCAAAATAAGCAGACATTTCCTTCAGGTCACCAATTTGATAGGTCACATTTTCACGGTCTAGGATCTGAAAAAGAGATCCCACAACGGGGTGAGATTTACATCTCAGTAAGACAGGTCCTAACCACAGGTTAGGCTGACCATACACTCAAGCAAACGCAATCACAAACAAAAATTGCACAAGCAATCATATGAGGCATTCAACAGTCATTAAATAACATACGGATGTCGCATCATATTACATCATTAGAATCAAGCACATATTGCCAAGCCAGATCATATTTTTCACCCTTCCAGTCCTCCATAGATTCATGCCCGCGTTTAGAACGCCACAGGCTAGGTCCGCGCAAATACGCCTCAGAACATCACACTGACAAACCCACGTAAATGCATCAAGTTTTCAATTTTATTCCAGGCATGTGTCGACACATCTCAAATTCTGTCACGCGTCTCAGCGCATCAAGACATTGGCCATTTCAACCCCACGTCTCGTACGCCTCAGTATACCATTCGACTCAAACCCCCCGCCTCAGCACCTCAAGGTATCCATCCACACAACCCCGCGTCTCAACGCCTCAGGGTGTCACAAGTTTCTCAGAAATGCCAAATGCTCATTTCGATTCAGAACTCATGATCAAGTGTAAACTCATGCAACGGGCAACACATCCTTGGCATGCGAGACAATTAAATTCAACACTCAAATGTGACAATTAATTCATGGCACAAGCATTGTCAAGCATTCAAGCCATCTATATCTCTCAAGGACGCACAATGGACAATCATACCATAAACTTCAAGACCCAATCTAATTCACACTCAATTCACCCAATCGAGTCCAATCTTCCTAGCCAAGGTTTAGAAGCTTCTTACCTCAAGCTTAATTCAACAAAATTCTTCTTCCAAGCACTGCAATCACTCGGTTCTAATGGTCCAAGAATAAGTCAGCCGCGCAAACTAAGAAAATTCATCCAATCGTCAATTTTTCTTGCTCAATTCACCAATCCATGAAGCATAAACCTCAATGACATGTTCATCGACATCCTATTACGTCTCAACGATGAGTTTGGGACTCAATTCCATCACTAATAGCCTCCCACAAATTCGGTATGCACAGAACCGAAACAAGGCATTTTCGGTTCTATGCATATCTCAAACAATCAGCCCTTAAACTAACTTAAATCTTTAATTTATCCACTGATCTACTTGCTAACATGTAGTCCTAGGATTTGGGAAGCCTCATCGAAAATTTGGAGCCAAGGCGATGCCGGAAAGTCCTCGAACGACACCGGTTCCTCCAAGTCCTCAACCGGTCAGTTTTTGTCCTTCAAACACAAGACCCATTTGGGGTCAAAAATCCATCAAATTCATCCAAAAGTTTTACCAGAGCTCAGTCTACATGTCCTCTAGATGTTCACAAAATTTGACCGAAAGATTCAAAGGTTTCGCGATCCTACGGAGTCTAAATAGTGGCTTCCCTCCAGCTGCGACGGTTTCCTAGACTTCTGGGGGAATGGCCGGCAAAAAATCCTCAGTGGGTCAAATGACTTGATTCCACTTGAAGGTTGTCGGCAAGAGGATGAGAAGGTGGTGGTGGTCGGCTTGAGCCTAGGCAGTAGCTAAAAGTGGCGGTCGAAGCGAAAGAACTGGCGGGCAGTGGCTGGTCGGCTGGGGAGCTTCTCCGCAGAATGAAAAAGGAAGAAAAAGAAGAAAAAGAAGAAGTGACGGATGGGGTTCGGCTGAGGGAGAGAGAGAGGGGTGTATACACACATTCAAGAGTCAACAAGGTTGAATGGTAGGTTAAAAGTGCTTCCATCAAAGTCAACTCTTCATCCTTTGACACTTGTCCATATGTCAATCAAGGCTCGTCCAATGGCTATTATTTCTTCTCATTTTCGGTAGCCTTAGGGTTGTGGTTAATGACCAAAATGCCATCATTCCATTTATTAAGGCAAGGCAAAGGCTTGAGGGGCAAAATGGTAATTCACCCTCGACGTCCGGAACGTCATTTTTCTAATTTTAATTTTCTTCGATAAGACGACGGCCAATCCAATTATAATGTTGAAATTCTTGATTCTTCAATTTATAATTTCGAGACTCGTCTCTGAATCATTTCTCTATCAGATGTGATTCCAGCCTATCCCAAACTAACGAGCGGCTTTTGCAGACGTTACGCGTATCGACTCTATAATTCAAATCACACTTAGGGATTGTCAATTCATGGCAACTTTGGTTGTGATGTAATTGTGAGGGTCTATTACTAGTTTCAACAGTCTCGATTGTCATCGTTCGATTTAGGAAAATTTTGTAAATTATACATTGGTTAAGCGGCATCACCCGCGCTCCAATCGTATAACGCTAGCAATGCATTCCTTAATCATTCTGAGAATGGCCTTTTGTGGCTCTAAATGTCCCCTCGACAATCCTTATGGTCAAAGTGTCATTTCTTATTTGAGTTCCCTTGGTCCACCTACCTTGTCTCGCGTTAGCCTTTCCCTTTTGATCAGTTTACTTGAGATTGATCAAATCCAAGCGAGATACAATTGAAATACATCGTTAGATACATTCTCATTAATGAGTCTTGAAATGATAGGAAAAATCAGAATGTCACAGCTCTTCCCCCTTACAAAAATTTCGTCCTTGAAATTTACTAATAAATAGTTACTCAAACAAATAGAGGTATTGACGCCTCATCGTTTCCTCACTTTCCCACTTAGCGCTTTCGATTCCATGGTGCTTCCAAACAACTTTGACTAATGGAATCATCTTATTCCTTAGAATTTGCTCTTTTCGATCTTTGATCTTGACTGGCTTTTCTACGTAGGATACCCTGTCGTCCACTTCGATAACCTCGTAATCCAGTACGTGTGTCGGGTCTGGCTCATACTTCCGTAGCATTGATACATGGGAGACGTTATGTACTTGGGACAAGTTAGGCGGTAAGGCAAGTCTGTAGGATAAGGTCCCAATCCGTTCCAAAATCTCGAAAGGTCCTACGTACCTAGGACTCAGTTTTTCTTTCTTTCCAAATCGAGATAGTCCTCTCATTGGCGACACTTTAAGGAAAACATGATCGCCTACTTAAAACTCCAAAGGCTTACGTCGTTTATCCGCGTAACTCTTCTGACAACTTTGTGTCGTCTTCAGTCTATATCGAATTATTTTCATCGCCTCCACTGATTGCTCTGCCAACTCTAGGCCTATAATGCTTCTTTCTCCAACTTCGCCCCAGCAAATCGACGTCCTACAAGCCCTTCCATAGAGTGCCTCAAAAGGTGCCATTCGAATGCTCTGTTGATAACTGTTATTATACGCAAACTCTACCAAATGCAGCTGATCCTCCCATCCACCTTTGAAGTCTATCACGTACGCTCGTAACGTGTCCTCGAGCGTCTGAATTGTGCTCTCTGATTGTCCGTCCGTCTGTGGATGGTATGCCGTACTAAATTGTAGTCGAGTTCCCATGGCATCTTGAAGACTCTTCCAGAAGTTCGCTGTGAACTTGGGATCTCTGTCCAATGTGATCGTCACGGGTACTCCATGTAGCCTCACTATCTGCCGCATGTATAGTTCGGTATATCTGTCCATCGTGAAATCCTTTCGCACAGGAATGAAGTGTGCAGACTTGGTCAACCTATTCACGACTACCCAAATAGAATCATGGCCTCTTTGGCTCCTTGGTAGTCCCATTACAAAATCCATCGTTACGTGTTCCCATGTCCATTCAAGATCTCTAACGGCTGTAATAATCCACCAAGCTTACAGTGTTGTGCCTTCACTTGCTGGCACGTCAAGCACTTCGCCACGTACTTCACTACATCCACCTTCATCCCGTTCCACCAATAATGTTGGCGCAAGTTCTGATACATCTTCGTGCTACCTAGGTAGATACTATAATTGCTTCTATGAGTCTTTGATAAAATCCTTTTCCTGATCTCTTCGTCTTTTGGTACGCATAAACGCCCTCGAAATTTCAAAGTTTCATCCTCTAACACTTGGAACTCTGGTTTTCTTTTTATCGCATCCATTTCGAGGATTTTCTGGATTTCTGGGTCCGTAGGCTGCAAGGCTCTTGTCCTTTCCTAGATCTCAAGTTCTATTATCAGTGTAACCATCAAACTGGATAGTTGACAAACTTCCAATCTGAACTCAGAATCCCTCAAGTTCTCAAATAACGACCACCCTTTTACTAGTAAACAGGCAATACTCGATTTCCGACTAAGCGCATCCGCGACTCTGTTTGCCTTCCGAAGGTGATATAATATGTCGCAATCATAATCCTTAAGCAGCTCCATCCATTAACGCTGCCTCATATTCAGTTCCTTTTGGGAAAATAGATACTTTAGGATCTAGTGGTCCGTATAAATCTAAAATTTCTCGCCACACAAATAATGCCTCCAGATTTTCAAAGCAAAGATGATCGCTGCTAATTTCAAATCATGGGTCGGGTAGTTCATCTCATACGGTCTCAACTGTCAGGACGCGTAGGCAACTACTCTTTCATGTTGCATTTGCACACATCTTAGTCCCTTTAGCGAAGCATCGCTATATATTTCTTAGCCTCCAGGTCCTGATGGAATCGTCAATACCGGGGCGGTCGTTAACCGGTGCTTGAGCTCTTGGAAACTACTTTCACACTTATCCGTCCATTCGAACTTCGTCTCTTTCTTAGTCAATCTCGTTAGTAGAATGGCTATGGATGAAAACTTCTCCACGAAACAGCTGTAATATCCTATCAATCCTAAGAAACTTCGGACTTTTGTGATTGTAGTAGGTCTAGGCCAATTCATAACGGCTTCGATCTCCACAGGATCTACCACAATCCTTTCTCTAGATACCACATGGCCAAGAAATGTCACTTTATTCAACCAGAACTCGCATTTGCTAAACTTAACGTAAAGCGAGTGCTCCCTCAAGGTCTGCAAAACAATCCTCAAATGCTCTTTGTGTTTTTCGTTACTCTTCGAGTAGATCAGGATATCGTCAATAAAGATTATAACAAATCTATCCAAGAATTCCTTGAACACCCTATGCATCAAGTCCATAAAGGCAGCTAGAGCATTGGTCAATCCAAAAGGCATCACAGTGAATTCATAATGACCATACCTTGTCCTAAAAGCAGTTTTAGGTATGTCTTCCTTCTTAATTCTCAACTGATGATACCCGATCCTCAGGTCAATCTTAGAGAACACCGCAGCTCCTTGCAACTGATCAACTAAGTCATCAATTCTCATCAGTGGGTATTTATTCCTTACAGTCACTTGATTCAATTGCCTGTAGTTGATGCATAAACGCAAGGATCCATCCTTTTTCCTCACAAATAACACTGGCGCTCCCCACGGTGAAGTACTCGGTCGAATAAATCCTTTATCCAGTAATTCTTGCATTTGCACCTTTAACTCATTCAGTTTTGATAAGGACATTCTATAGGGTGCCGTCGAGATCGGCTCCGCTCTGAGAGCTAACTCAATCACGAATTCAATTTCTCGCTCCGGTGGCAACCCTGGTAACTCTTGGGGAAAAATGTCAGGAAACTCACGCAATACCATAATATTTTCTAATTTAGGCTGCTTGGCAGTCCTGTCCATAACTTCGACTAAGTACGCCTGACATCCTTCAGTTATCAGTTTTGTCGCTTCAAGAGATCAGACTAAAGGAATCGAGGTTCCTCCTCAACTTCCCACAAATTCAAAACTAGGGTGACCTTCCGGATAGAAACGGATTGTCCTACTATCACAATCAACTACTGCCATTTGCTTACCCAACCAATCCATTCCTATGATCACATCAAAGTCATACATGGGCAACACGACCAAGTTTACACTCTCTTTACTATCGTGAATCACGATTTTACAATCAGCACAGCTCAAAGAAACCAGCACATTATCTTTCAACAGGTTGGCAACATGCAGAATCACACTCAACGGTTCTAACTTCATATCAATCAAATCAGCAAACCGAGCAGACACAAACGAGTGTGATGCGCCAGGATCAAACAAAGCATACGCAGCTTGGTCACACAAATAAACCGTACCTATGACCACGCCTGGCGTTTCTTTTGCTTCCATGCGTGCCACGGCATAGACTCTTCCTTGAGCTGGGGGTCGGTTCTGATCAATTTGGGGAGTGGCAGTTGATGATCTTGCCTGTGGTCGTTGCCCTTGAGGTATATTCGGTGGAGCTTGGTTCGGGCAAGTCCTCATCTGGTGGCCCATCTGACCACACTTGAAGCACGCCTCAGTCCTTGCCGGGCAAGGTTCATCACCATTTCTTTTGCCACAGAGGCGGCAACTCCAGTTCATTAGGTTCGGTGGCTTCACAATGTTCTTTCTTATCGGGGGGATGAAGCATCTATTGCTAGTCACCGGTCTCTTATCAATCTAGTGATTATCTCGAAACGAGTTAAACCGCGATCCAGATGTGGCATTTCTCTCCTTTAGGTCCCTCTCAATCATCTATCCTCGTTCATAGATTTCCTTGCAGGTCCTTAGGTTTAGAGCTATCATCTGGCTGCGAAGCTCAGGCCTCAGTCCATCCTGAAATCTCTGCGCCTTCTCCAGGGATCCTCTACAGAACGAGGTGCATACCTCGACAATCTGGAGAACTCAGCTTCATACTGGTCCACTATCAGGTGATTCTGACGCAGCTGTAAGAACTCCACTTGCTTTCTTATCCAGGCTGTCTCCGAGAAGTACTTATCATTGAATGCCGTAGTAAAGGCATTCCCAGTCAAGACCGTTCCTTCTAGAAAGACTCCATTCTTGATGGCAGCCCACCAGTCATTTGTAGTACCTTTTAGCTGGTACATCGCCAGTAGTAACTTTTCTTCGTCAGTGCATCTCAATCTCTAAAGGTCTTTTCTAGTTTCTCAATCCATCTTGATACTAATTCAGGGTCTCCAGTCCCATCAAACTAGGTTGGCTTCAGCTTGATAAATTGCTCAACCAGTTGGCCCATCTGTCTGGCTACAACGACTTCTTCTTGGGCATTCCCTACATCATTGCCCTGGTCATGATCACCATTGTTTCCATTGCCCCCATTATTGCCGTTATTGGCATTGACGGCCGCTATTGCGACTCCTACCGCTTGGTCTATGGCAGCATCCCTGTCTTGGGTCTGCCTATCGAAGAGGTCGCCAATCCTTTCAAGTGCCCTTAGTACTCCGTCCATTCTCGGGTCTCCACCACAGGTGGCCTCGAGCTAGAAGCTCCGCTCTTGGGTTTTCCAGGTCTTCTAGGTGATTACTCATTCTTGTATGCTTTCACTAAGCCTAGACCACCACAATTTCATCAAGGAGTTAGTAACTCATCCATCCAACCAAGTCTAGAGCTACCAAACTATGCCTTAATAGAAACAGTCATAACATAACGACCTGCCACACCAATACTTCCAAAGGTACTTCACTAAACAGTTCATGGCCGTTACCCCATTCCGTCCACTTCAACAATTCACCAAAACTAGCCATGCTCGTCTACTCAATAGACCAGAATCCAAGAATGACTTTCAGCGCTAAGTATGGAACTTAATCCTCGTAAACCACCATAATCTTGTCAAGACCAATGTCAATCACATGCGCCAAGTCATATGCCATGAATCTCGTGTTTTATTCTAACCAATTTCCTAAGGTCTCCCTACCCGTCTTGTCCCAATTTAATCCTCCTTATCACTCAATCCTCAATCAACTTAGATCGAGCTGAACTTGCTCTGATACCAAGTAAACGGAGATAACACGACCTGCGCCCCAGGCACGAGCGCGCAACTCCCTACACACACCAACTCTCTAGAACATCTCACGATTCACATATATCGAGAGGTGCATAATATCGATAGAATGCGAAAGCGACAATATACAAACTCCTCCATACAATAATAAAGGGGATCATGGTAACGAGAACACCAATAAATGCATAACCTCCCAACTATTCATACAAAAGCACTGGCATGCTAAACCTGCTGGTAGGTAGGGGTGACAGGACCAGTACAAAAGACGATCATTAACCTCTCCAAAAAGAAATAGGGCATTGAGACCATCGTCAAAATATATCAGTCCAGAAAACGAAAGCCCCTAAGTCGAGCTACTAGAGTCATCAGTCTCCTTAGCATCCTAGTGGGCTCGTACTCTGAGAAAGTCTCTGAGCAAACCTCTATTGTATCCTCCATCGTCTCATCAGCTGACGGCTCCACCAGGTCGTCCTTGGTAGCCTCGATCTCAATGACCTCGTCGGTGTCTTCTAGAGATGGGGTCCTCTCGGGAACATTCCTCGAACCAGCTATTGACCCCTCAGCCTCCACCGAATCACGAGCGGGATGACACCAACTAGGGATTACCCCATAGGGTACTTCAGTAGGCTTCAACGGCCCCTAGTAACTTCCCCTACCCTTCTAAACCAAGCCTCGAACCTATGAGGCTTCCAGCTCTTTCCACCATCATCGACGCAGACTACCGTGCACTTCTTAATGTATACGGCTCCCTGTCCATTCGGAACTCCTCAAAATAAGCAGACATTTCTTTCGGGTAACCAAATCTGATAGGCCACATTTTCACGGTCTAGGATCTGAAAATGGGATCCCACAACGAGGTAGATTTACATCTCAGTAAGACATTCAACTGTCATTAAATAACATACGGATACCAAGCATGCAATCATGGCATCATATTACATCATTAAAATCAAGCACATATTGCCAAGCCAAATCACATTTTTCACCCTTCTAGTCCTCCATTGATTCACACCCGCGTTTGGAACGCCTCAGGCTCGGTCTGCGTAAATACGCCTAAGACCATCACATTGACAAACCCACGTAAACGCATCAGGTTTTCAATTTCATTCCAGACCTGTGTCAACACATCTCAAATTTCATCCCGCGACTCAACGCATCAGGACATTGACCATTTCAACCCCACGTCTCGTAGGCCTCAGGGTACCATTAGACTCAAACCCCGCACTTCAGCACCTCAAGGTATCCATCCACACAACCTCGCTTCTCAACGCTTCAGGGTGTCACAAGTTTCTCAAACATGCCAAATGCTCATTTCGATTCAGAACTTATGATCAAGTGTAAACTCATGCAACAAACAACACATCTATGGCATGCGAGACAATTAAATTCCACACTCAAATGTGACAATCAAATCATGGCACAAGCATTGTCAAGCATTCAAGCCATCTATATCTCTCAAGGACGCACAATGGACAATCACTTTCACACTCAATTCACCCAATCGAGTCCAATCTTCCTAGCCAAGGTTTAAAGGCTTCTTACCTCAAGCTTAATTCAACAAAATTCTTCTTTCAAGAACTTCAATCACTCGGTTCTAATGGTCCAAGAACAAGTCAGCAGCGCAACCTAAGGAAATTCATCCAATCGTCAATTTTTCTTGCTCAATTCACCAATCTATGAAGCATAAACCTCAACGGCATGTTCATCGACATCTTAGTACGTCTCAACGATGAATTTGGGACTTAATTCCATCACCAACAGCACCCCACAGATTTGGTATGCACAGAACCGAAACAGGGCATTTTCGATTATGTGCATATCTCAACCAATCAGCCCTTAAACTAACTTAAATCCTCAATTTATCCACTGATCTACTTGCTAACATGTAGTCCTAGGAGTTGGGAAGCCTCATCGAAAATTTGGAGTCAAGACGACGCCGAAAAGTCCTCGAACGGCACCGATTCCTCCAAGTCCTCAACCGGTCAATTTTTATCCTTCAAACACAAGACCCATTTAGGGTCAAAACTCCATCAAATTCATCCAAAATTTTTACCACAACTCAGTCTACATTTCCTCTAGATGCCCACAAATTCAAAGGTTTCGGGGTCCTACGGAATCTAAACAGTGGCATACCTCCAGTTGAAGCGTTTTTCGTCGACTTCAAGAAGAATGGCCAGCCGAAACTTCACAATAGGTCAAATGACTTGATTCCACTTGGAGGTTTTCGGCAAGAGGATGAGGAAGGTGCTGGTGGTTGGCTCGAGCCTAGGCGGTGGCCGAAAGTAGCGGTCGGAGCAAGCGAACTGGCGAGCAGTGGCTAGTCAGCTGGGGAGCTTCTTGATCGAATGAAAAAGGAAGAAGAAGAAGAATAATAAGTTGCAGATGGGGTTCAGCTGAGGGAGAGAGAGAGAGGAGGTGTATACAAACATTCAAGAGTCAACAAGGTTGAATGGTAGGTTAAAAGTGCTACCATCTATGTCAACTCTTCATCCATTGACACTTGTCCATATGTCAATCAAGGCTCATCCAAGGGTTGTTATTTCTTCTCATTTTCGGCAGCCTTGGGGTTGTGGTTAGTGATCAAAATGCCCTCATTCCATTTATTAAGGCAAGGATAAGGCTTGAGGGGCAAAATGCTAATTTCACTCTCGACGTCCGGAACGTCGTTTTTCTAATTCCAATTTTCTTCGATAAGGCGATGGCCAATCCAATTATAATGTTGGAATACTTGATTCTCTATTTTCTAATTTCGAGAGTCGTCTCTGAATCATTTCTCTATCAAATGTGATTTCAGCCTATCTCAAACTGACGGACGGCTTTTGCAGACGTTACGCGTATCGACTCTGTGATTCAGATCACACTTAGGGCTCGTCAATTCATGGCGACTTTGGTTGTCATGTAATTATGAGGGTCTATTACTAGTTCCGATGGTCTCAATCGTCATCGTTCGATTTAGGAAAATTTTGCAAACTATACATTGGTTAAGCGGCATCACCCGCGCTCCAATCGTATAACGCTAGCAATGCATACCTTAATCGTTCTTAGATCAGCCTTTTATGACTCTAAATATCCCCTCGACAATCCTTAAGGTCAAAGTGCCATTTCTTATTTGAGTTCCTTAGGTTTACCTATCTTGTCTCGCTTTAGCCTTTCCCTTTTAGTCAGTTTGCTCGAGATTGATCAAATTCGAGCAAGATACAACTGAAATACATCATTAGATACATTCTTATGAATGAGTCTCAAAATGACAGGAAAAATCAAGATGTCACAACGAGACTTTTATCAAAAGAAAACTACAGCAAGTTAGAAACCACTAAGTCGAACTGCTGGAGTCGTCAGTGTCATTGGCATCCTTGGTAGGCTCGTACTCCGAGAAGGTCTCAGATCGTACCTCTACGGTATCTTCCGTCGTCTTGTCGTCTGGCTGCTCCACCAGATTACCCTCTGAGGCTTCCATCTCAATCACTCCAACGGTGTCTTCTAGGGTTGGGGTTCTCTCGAGAATGTTCTCCGAACCAGCTACAGATCCCTCGACCTTCACAAAATCCCGAGTGGGATGACACCAACTAGAAATAACCGTATGAGCTACCTCAGTGGACTTCAGTGGTCCAGTAATAACCTCGCCTAACTTAAGAAATCAAGCGTCAAACCTATGAGGCTTCTTGTCCTTTTCACACTTATCGACCCAAACTATTATACACTTTCTAACGTATACAGTTCCCCATCCGTTTGGGAACTCATCAAAATACGCAGTCATCTCCTTCGGGTCACCTCGTCTGGTCAACAACATCCTCACGATCTAGGATTTGGAAATGGGGTCCCGCAACGGGGTGAGATTCACATCTCGGTAAGATAGGTCCTAACCCTAAGTCAGGCCGACTGTACACCCAGATGAATGCAAACAATAAATAAGAATATGCACTCAGCCATATAATGCACTCATCAGTCAAAATGCCACAGAGATGTAAGCTTACGTCGACTACACAAATAATAGCATCATATCATGTCAATCAAGTCAGGCATGGCTATACTAAATCAAGCCGCAGATTCCATCCTTTCAACTTCCTCAAATTCAGGCCCGCGTGTAAAACACCTCAGGTTTGACCTGCGTAATCACGCCTCAGACCATCCAATTGACAAACCCATGTAAACGCATCAAGTTTTCAATTTCATTCCAGGCCTGTGTCGACACATATCAAATTTCATCCCCCGTCTCAACGCATCAGGACATTGACCATTTCAACCCCGCATCTCAACGCATCAAGGTACAATTCAACACAACCCCGCGTCTCAACGCCTTAGGGTACAATTCAACACAACCTCGTGTCTCAATGCCTCAGGGTAAAATTCAACACAACCCCACGTCTCAACGCCTCAGGGTATCACCAATTCTCATGCATGCCAGATATCATTTCAAATCAAACATTATGATCAAGGACAAGCTCACGCATCGAGCTAGATATCAATAGCATGTAAGGCAATCAATTTTATCACTCGCACAAGGCAATCAATTCATGGCATATGTATTAAGCAAGCATTCAAGCAATCATCCATCCACCATGACGAACATTGAACAATTATGCCATAACTCACAAAAACTAACTCAATCCGCACCCAAATCACCCAGTTGAGTCCAATCATCCTAGCCAAGGTTGAGGAACTTCTTACCTTGAGTTTAAATCGAAAAAAATCCTCCTCTAAGCACTTCAAAGGTTCGGCCCCAAAGAGTCCAAAACAAGGAAGCTTTGTACCTAAGGGGATTCCATCCATTTCGTCAATATTTCTTCGTCCAATCATCGAACCATCAAGTATAAACCTTAATAACACATCCATCGACAATCTAGTACATCTCAACGATGAAATTTAGAGCTCAATTTCCTCATGAACAGCCCCTAAATTTTCGGTATGCACAGAACCGAAACAGGGCATTTTTGGTTCTGTGTATATCTCACTCAATCAGCCCATAATTCAATCTAAATCCTCAATTTATCCACTAATCTACTTGCTAACACATATTCTACATGTTGGGAAGCCTCACCAAAAATTTGAGGTCAAGGCGACGCCAAATGGTCCACGAACGGCGCCGAGTTCTCCAAGTCTTTTACCGGTCAGTTTCTGCCCTTCAATCACAGCACCATTTTGGTGTCAAAACTCCATCAAATTCAGCTCAATTTTTTACCAAAACTCAGTATATAAGTTTCGTAGATTTCCACAAAATTAGGCCAAAAAATTGGGACAATTCGAAGTCCTATGAAGCTCAAAGATCGACTTACCTCCAACTGCGACGGATTCCTTCGACTCGTGGGAGAACGGCTGACCGGAGCTCCTTAGTGGGTCAAATGCCAAGCTACCACTTGGAGGTGGTCGGCAAGAGGCTGAGGAAGGTGAGGATGGTGGTCGGTTCAATGGCTGAAAGTCGCCGGAAGTTGAGCTCTACGGCGGCGAAGTGACGGTCAGGGGCTGGTCGGACGATGGAGTTCTCGGCTAAAGAAGTAGGTGAAGAAGAAGATGAAGATTGCTATAGAGATGGGCGTGCTTGGTAGAATGAGGGAGTGAGAGGGAGCTATGCACCAAATTGAGAGTCAACCCAAGTAGAATGGTAGGTTAAAAGTGAGTTAATAAATGCCGAAGCCTAATCCAATGACACTTGTCCACTAGTCAATCAAGGGCTCATCCAAGAGCTATCATTTTCTCTAATTTTCGGCAGCCATAGGGGTATTACAATTGACCAAAATGCCCTTATCCATTTATTAAGGCAGGGTCAAGACTTGAGGGGCAAAATGGTAATTTTACCCTTGATGTTCGGAACGTCGTTTTTCTAATTCAAATTTCCTTCGATGAGGCGACGTCCAATCCAATTATAACGTTGGAATTCTTGATTTTTCATTTTCTAATTTCGAGACTCGTCTCTGAATCATTTCTCTGTTAGATGTAATTTCAGCCTATCCCGAGCTGACGGATGGCTTTTGCAGACGTTACGCGTATCGACTCTGTGATTCATATCACACTTAGGGCTCGTTAGTTCATGGCGACTTTAGTTATCATGTAATTGGGAGGGTCTATTATTAGTTCCGACGGTCTCAATCGTCATTGTTCGATTTAGGAAAAGTTTGCAAATTATACATTGGTTTAGCGGCATCACCCGCGCTCCAATCATATAACGCTAGCAATGCATTCATTAATCGTTCTTAGATCAGCCTCTTATAGCTCTAAATGTCCCATCGACAATCCTTTTGGTCAAAGTGTCATTTTCTATTTTAATTCCCTAAGTCCACGTACCTTGTCTCGCGTTAGCCTTTCCCTTTTGATTAGTTAACTGGAGATTGATCAGATCCGAGCGAGATATGACTGAAACACATCGTTAGATATATTCTCATTAATAAGTCTTGAAATGACAGGAAAATCAGAATGTTACAACTCTTCCCCCTTACAAAAATTTCGTCCTCGAAATTTACAATAAACCCAGCTACTCAAACAAATGGGGGTATTGACGCCTCATCGTTTCCTCGCTTTCCCACATAGGGCGTTCGGTTCCATGGTGCTCCCAAATGACTTTGACCAATGGAATCATCTTATTCCTTATAATCTGCTCCTTTCGATCTTCGATCCTGACTGGCTTTTCTACGTCGGGTCCGGCTCGTACTTCCGTAGCATTGACACATGGAAGACGTTGTGTACTTGGGACAAGTTAGGCGGCTAGGCAAGCCTGTAGGCTAAGGTCCCAATCCATTCCAAAATTTCAAATGGACCTACGTACCTTGGACTTAGTTTTCCTTTCTTTCCAAATCGAGACAATCCTCTCATCGGCGACACCTTAAGGAAAATATGATCGCCTACTTGAAACTCTAGCGGCTTATGTCGTTTATTCGCATAACTTTTCTGATGACTCTGTGCTGTTTTTAGACTATCTCGGATTATCTTCACCACTTCCACCGATTGCTCTACCAACTTTGGGTCTGTAATACTTCTTTCTCCAACTTCGTCCTAGCAAATCGGGGTCCTGCAAGCTCTTCCGTAAAGCGCTTCAAAAGGTACCATTCGAATACTCTGCTGATAACTGTTATTATAGGTGAACTCCACTAAATGCAGTTGATCTTCCTATCCACCTTTGAAATCTATCACACACGCTCGTAACATATCATCGAGCGTCTGAATCGTCCTCTCCGATTGTCCGTCCGTCTGCAAATGATATGCTGTACTAAACTACAGTTCGGTTCCCATGGCATCCTGAAGACTCTTCTAGAAATTCGCTGTAAACTTGGGGTCTCTGTTCGATGTAATCGTCACGGGTATTCCATGTAGTCTCACTATCTACCACATATACAATTCGGTATACCTATCCATCACGAAATCCTTTCGCACAGGAATAAAATGTGCAGACTTGGTTAACCGGTCCACGACTACCCAAATAGAATCGTGGCCTCTCTGGCTCCTTGGTAGTCCCATTACAAAATCCATCATCACGTGCTCCCATTTCCATTCAGGAATCTCCAACGACCGTAGCAATCCACTAGGCTTACAATGTTGTGCCTTCACCTGCTGGCATGTCAAGCATTTCGCCACATATTTCGCTACTTCAACCTTCATCTCGTTCCACCAACAATGCTGACGCAAGTTCTGGTACATTTTTCGTGCTACCTAGTGGATACTATAATTGCTTCTGTGAACCTCCGATAAAATCTTTTCTCGGAGCTCTTTTTCCTTTGGTACACATAGACGACCTCGAAATTTCAAAAGTCCATCCTCTACCACTTGGAACTCTGGCTTCCTTTTCATCGCATCCATCTCGAGGATTTTCTGAACTTCCGGGTTTGTCAACTGCGAGGTTCTTATCCTTTCTTGGATCTCGGGTTCTATTCTCAGTGTGGCTACCAAACTAGATAGCTGACAGACTTCCAATCTGAATTCAAAATCCCTCAAATTTTCAAGTAACGACCACCCTTTTACCAGTAGACATGCAATACTCGATTTTCGACTAAGCGCATTCGCGACTCGGTTCGCTTTCCTAGGGTGATATAATATGTCGCAATCATAATCCTTAAGTGGCTCCATCCATCGGAGTTGCCTCATGTTCAATTACTTCTGGGAAAATAAATACTTTAGGCTCTAATGGTCTGTATAAATCTGAAACTTCTCACCACATAAATAATGTCTCCAGATCTTCAGAGCAAAGATGATCCGTGCCAGTTTCAAATCATGAGTTAGATAATTCATCTTGTGCGATTTCAGTTGTCGTGACGCATAGGCAACCACTCTTTCATGTTGCATTAGCACATAGCCCAATCCCTTTAGTGAAGCATCGCTATATATTTCATAGCCTCCAGGTCCTGATGGAATCATCAATACTGGTGCGGTCGTTAACCGATGCTTGAGCTCTTGGAAACTCTTTTCACACTTATTCGTCCATTCGAACTTTATTTCTTTCTTAGTCAATCTCATCAGTGGAATGGCTATAGATGAAAATTTCTCCACAAAACGTCTATAATACCTTGCCAATCTTAAGAAACTTTGGACTTCCGTGACCGTAGTAGGCCTAGGCCAATTCATAACGGCTTCAATTTTCGTAGGATCCACAACAATACCTTCTCCAGATACCACATGGCCAAGAAATGCTACTTTATTTAGCCAAAACTCGCATTTGCTAAACTTAGCGTAAAACGAGTGTTTCCTCATAGTCTGTAAAACAATCCTCAGGTGTTCTTCGTTACCCTTTGAGTAAATCAGGATATCGTCAATAAAGACTATAACAAATCTATCCAAGAATTCATTGAACACCCAATGCATCAAGTCCACAAATGCAGCTGGAGTATTGGTCAGTCCAAAAGGCATCACAGTGAATTCGTAGTGACCATACCTGGTCCTAAAAGCGGTCTTAGGTATGTCTTCCTTCTTAATTCTCAACTGATGATACCCGGTCCTTAGGTCAATTTTAGAGAATACCGCAGCTCCTTGCAATTGATCAAATAAGTCATCAATCATCGTCAGTGGGTACTTATTCTTTATAATCACTTGATTCAACTGTCTATAGTCGATGCATAGACGCAAGGACCCATCCTTTTTCCTCACAAGCAACACTGGGGCTCCCCACGGTGAAGCACTCGGTCGAATAAATCCTTTATCCAGTAATTCTTACATTTGCATCTTTAACTCTTTCAGTTCTAATAGGGACATCCTAAAGGGTGCCTTCGAGATCGAATCTGTTCCGGGAGCTAACTCAATCATGAATTCTATTTCTCGTTTTGGTGGCAACCTTGGTAATTTAGGTTCCTCGACAGGAAACTCACGTACTATCGAAATATTTTTTAATTTAGGTTCCTCGGCAGTCGTGTCCACAACTGCGACTAAGTATGCCTGACATCCTTCAGTTATCAGTTTTGTCGCTTCAAGTGATGAGACTAAAAGAATAGAGGTTCCTCCTCGAATTCCCACAAATTCAAAATTTGGGCAGCCATCCGGAAAGAAACGGATTATCCTACTTCCACAATCAACTACTGCCCTTTGTTTACCAAACCAATTCATTCCTATGATCACGTCAAAGTCATACATGGGCAACACGGCCAAGTCTATACTCTCTTTACTACCACCAATTACGATTTTATAATCAGCACAGCCCAATGAAATCAATACATTATCCTTCAACGGGGTAGCAACATGCAGAATCACACTCCACAATTTCAACTCCATATTAACCAAATCAGCAAAGCAAGCAGACACAAAAGAGTATGATGCGCCGGGATCGAACAAAGCATAAGCAGCTTGGTCACACAAATAACTCATACCTGTGACCACGTCAGGCTCTTCTTCTGCTACCTTGCGTGCTACAGCATAGACCTTTCCTTAAGCTAGGGGTCGGTTCTGGTCAATCTGGGGAGTGGCAATTAACGATCCTGCTTGTGGTCGTTGCCTTTGAGGTCTATTCGCTAGGGTTTCGTTCGGGCAAGTCCTCATCTGATGGCCCATCTGACCACATTTGAAATACGCTCCAGTCCTTGCCGGACAAGGTCCGTTACCATGCCTTATACCATAGAGGCAGCAACTCCAATTCATTGGGTTCGGCGGCTTCACTATGTTCTTTCTTACTGGAGGGACGAAGCGTCTATTGCCAGCCATAGGTCTTTCGCCAGCCTAGCGATTATCTCTTAATGAACTGAACAGCGATCCAGATGCGGTATTCCTCTCCTTCAGGTCCCTCTCGATCATCTGTCCCTATTCATAAATTTCTTTATATGTCCTTAGGTTCAGAGCTATCATCTGGTTGCGAAGTTCAGGCCTCAGTCCATCCCGAAATTTTCGCGCCTTCTTCAGGGGATCCTCTACCGATCGGGGCGCATACCTTGACAATTTGGAAAACTCAGCTTCATACTAGTCCACTGTCAGACGATTCTAACGTAACTGTAAGAATTCTACTTGCTTCCTTTCTCGAGCTGTCTCGGAGAAGCACTTGTCATTGAATGCCCTAGTAAAGTCATTCCAAGTCAAAGCTATTCCTTCTGAAAAGACTCCATTCTTGGTGGCAGTCCACCAGTCATTAGCGGTACCTCCCAACCGGTACACCGCCAATAATACTTTTTCTTCATCTGTACATCTCAATATTCCAAAAGCTTTCTCCAGTTTCCCTATCCACCTTGGTGCCAATTCAGGGTCTACAGTCCCATCGAACTCGGTTAGCTTCAGTTTGATAAATTGTTCGACCAGTTGGCCCATCTGTCTGGCCACAACAACTTCCTCCTAGGCATGTCACGCCCCAAACCCGGCGAGCATGCGAACATCCCACCAAGCCATTCCTTTATGAAAGTCTTCCAGGATCTTTTGGCCCACAATACACATAATCCAATTACAAACGGAAGCTTTAGTCATCTCCACTCCATTCAAAGAAAAATATGACTAGAGATAAATAGTAGTGGTTCTATTTTACAATTACAAAATAGAATACAATCCCTAAGTTCACAGAATATCTTGTACTCATTCACTTATTACTCTCACGAATGCCAATCGTTGAACTTAGTGATGCTCCATCGCTTGGAACCTGAAGAAAATATTACTGAGATATATATCTCAGTAAGGTGGGTCCTAACCCTAGATTAGGTTGACCGTCCACTCAGGCAATTACAATCACAAACAATTCATACAAAATCCCAAGAGGCATTCAACCATCACGAAATAACACATAAGCATCAAGCATGCACTCTAGGCACCTTATCACGTCATTTAGTCTAAACATACATAAACAAGCCATGTGATGCCTTCTACCCTTTCTTGCCTCCTCACTTTCATGCCCACGTTTAGAACGTCTCAAGCTCGGTCCGCGTAAAAGCATCAAACTGTCATTGATAACCCGCGTAAACGCATCAGGTTTCAATGTTACTCTGGGCCTGTGTCGACACATCACAACTCCATCCTGCGTTTCAACGCATCAGAACTATGGCCTTCTCAACCCCACATCTCATACGCATTAGGGAACCATACAACTCCAACCCCGCGCCTCAGCGCCTCAGGCTATTCCTTACACCACCCCGCGTCTCATACCCCTCAGGGTACTACCATGTCTTGGCCATGCCAAAATTTCAATTCAATTCACACACATAATGCAATGTGCAACTCAAGCACAAATCATACACTTATGGCATGCAAGACGATCAATTGACATTCACACATGGTAGTCATTTCAAAGCACAAACATTGACATACATTCAAATCCTATATACCGTCCTAAGACGCACAAAGAACAATCACATTAAAAACCCTTCAAGGATCACCCAAAATTCACCTGACTCGCCCAATTGAGTCCAATCTTCCTATCATAGGTTTAGGGTTCCCTTACCTCAAACTTCATGCCACAAAATCCTTCTTCCAAGAGCCTCAAGAATTTGGTCCAAGTAGCCCTAGGACAACTCACCCGCGCAACCTATTGAAATCCATCCAATCGTCAATTTTATTGCTCAATTGCCTAATCCATGGAACATAAACCTCATTGACATATTCCTCAACATCCTAGCATGTCTCAATGATGAATTTGAGACTTAATTCCAACCATCAATAGCTCCCACAGAACCGGTATGCACAGAACCCAACCGAGCAATTTTCGGTTCTGTGTATACCTCAAATAACCAGCCCTTAAACTACCTCAAATCCTCAATTTAATCATTAATCTACTTATTAACATGTATTTTTAAGGGTTGAGAAGCCTCACCGCAAAATTTGAGCTCAAGGCGACGTCAAATAGTCTAAGAACGGCACCGGTTCCTCCAAGCTTACCCCCGGTCAGTTCTGGCCCTTCAAACACAAGACCTATTTGGGATCAAAACTCCATCAAATTCATCCTAACTTTTTACCACAGCTCATCCAACTTTAATAATATAAGTGTAGAAGACCTCATCGAAAATTTAGAGCAATTTGAAGTCCGGAAGACCCCATAACAGGTCTTTCCCCAAAACCGATCAGAATCTGACCTCGCCTAACCTTTGTCCACTCAAATCGAGCTATGGGAAGATCTGCAGAGTCAAATTGAGCTTATAATATGTCTATGGAAAGGTAAGACAATAATATTTTATTTTACGATGGTTTTACCTAGATCCGATATCGGACGAAGAAGATATGGTCGGAATAGTAGGACGGTCGGACTGGTCCGTTGGGAGCTCTCGGATTCAAAACTGACCAGCCTGACCTTTGCTCCTTCAAACGGCTCTACGGGACAAACGGCTGGGTGAATTTGGATCCATAATATCTTGTTAGAATGGCAAGACGATAAGCTTTCTATTGCCGATAGTTTTACCTCAATCGACCATCGGATGAAAAAGTTATGGCCGGAACAGTGAGTCGGTTGAAAGAGGGCAGCAAGTTGGCGAGCAAGAGAAGAAGAAGAAGAAGAAGAAGAAGAAGAAGAAGAAGACGTTGGTGGGTTGATGGTCGGTCAAGTGAGAGGTGAGAGAGAGAGAGAGAGAGAAAGCTATATTCAAGGTTCAAGGTCAACTAGTTGAATGGTTGTTGGGGAAAAGTGGATATGTCTACTCAAGAGCTAATCTATTGACACATGTCCAATGTGTCAATCAAGCTAATCCAATGGTCAGGATTCTCTCAACTTTTCGGCAACCTTGGGGTGAATTAAAGACCAAAATGCCCTCGTCCAGTTATATAGGTAAGGCTAGGTCTTAAGGGGCAAAATGGTAATTTTACCCCCGACGTCCGGAATGTCGTTTTTCTAATTCCAATTTTCTTTGATAAGGTGACGGCCAATCCAATTGTAATGTTGGAATTCTTGATTATCTATTCTCGAATTTCAAGACTTGTTTCTGAATCATTTCTCTATTCAATGCGATTCCAACCTATCCCGAACCGACGGGTGGCTTTTGCAGACCTTACACGTATCAATCCCGTGATTCATATCACAATTAGAGCTCGTCAATTCATGGCGACTTTGGTTGTCATGTAATTGTGAGGGTCTATCTCTAGTTCCGATGGTCTCGATCGTCACTGTTCGATTTAGAAAAATTTTGTAAATTATATATTGGTTAAGCAGCATCACCCGCGCTCTAATCGTATAACGCTAGCACTGTATTTCTTAATCGTTCTTAGATCGGCCTTTGATGACTCTAAATGTCCCCTCGACAATCCTTATAGGCAAAGCGTCATTCCTATTCGAGTTCCCTAAGTCCACGTACCTTATCTTGCGTTAGCCTTTCCCTTTTGGTCAGTCAACTTGAGATTGATCAGATCCGAGCGAGATACGACTGAAATACATCGCTAGATACAATTCTCATTAATGAGTCCGAAAATGACAGGAGAATCAGAATGTCACAAGGCATTTCCTACCTTATTGCCCTGGTCGTGATCGTCGTTGTTTCCATTGCCTCCGTTATTATCGTTATTGGTGTTGACGGCAGCTATCGCGACTCCCACCGCTTGAGCTATGGCAACATCCCTATCTTGGGTCTACTTGTCGATGAGGTTGCCAATCCTTTCTAGTGCTCTCAGCACTCCATCCATTCTCGGGCTTTCCGCCACAGATGGCCTCAAACTAGAGGCTATACTCCTGGGTCTTCCAAGTCTTCTGAGCGGATTACTCATTTTGGTATACTTTTATTACACCTGAACCATCATAATTCCAACACGAAATTAGTGACTTATTCATCTAATCAAGTCCAGTAATACTAAAACTAGGTTTGAAAGAAGCAGTCATAACGTAGCAATCTCCCACACAACTATTTCCAGAGGCACTTCAATAAACAGTCCATGGTCATTCCTCAATTCCGTTCACTTCAACGGTTCACCAAAACTAGCCATGCTCATTTACTCAACAGACCAAAATCAGAAATGACTTTCAGCATTAAACATGGAATTTAATCCTCATAAATCACCACAATCTTGTCAAAACCAAATGTCAATCACATGCGCCAAGTCATATGCCATGCATTTAGTGCCTAACTCTAACGAGTCTCCTAAGGTCTCACTACCCATCTTGTCCTAACTTACTCCTTCTTATTGCTCTAATCCTCAATCAATTTTGGATCGAGCTGACCCTGCTCTGATACCAAACGAGCCGGGTTGTCACCCCCCGCACCCCGAGCACGAGTGCGACTCCCTACAAGTGAACTCTCGGGTCCCAAAATTCAATTTTTGAGATATGCATAATAAAAGAAGCATGCGAAAGCGATATCCTATATTCCTCCGTACAAACATCCATGGGAACCTAGATAGCGAGAATATAACATGTATAAATAACATTCCAAGAGTCCGTACAAAAACGTAGGAGAACTAGTCCTACAGATGGATCGGGGTAACGGTACTGCGTCAAAAGACATCCATAACAAGTTTTCAAGAGAAACTGGCCTACGAGAACTTCATAAAAAAAAAAAAAAGCTACAGCAAGTTAGAAACCATTAAGTTGAACTGCTGGAGTCGTCAGTCTCCTCGGCATCCTCGATAGGCTCGTACTTCGAAAAGGTCTTAGAGCGTACATTTACGGTATCCTTCGTCGTCTCGTTCTTTGGCTACTCCACCAGATTACCCTCTAAGGCTTCAATCTCAATCACTTCAACAGTGTCTTCCAAATTTGGGGTCCTCTCGGGAATGTTCCTTGAACCAGCTACAAATCCCTCGACCTCCACAGAATCCCGAGTGGAATTACACCAACAAGGAATAACCCTACGGGGTACCTCAGTGGACTTCAGTGGTCCAGTAGTAACCTCGCCTACCCTACGAAATCAAGCCTCAAACTTATGAGGCTTTCAGCCCTTTTCACCCTCATCGATTCAAACTACTGTATACTTTCTAACGTACACAGTTTCCCGTCCGTCCGGGAACTCGTCAAAATACGTAGTCATCTCCTTCGGGTCACCTCGTCTGGTCGGCAGCATCCTCAAGGTCTAGGATCTGGAAATGGGTCTCGCAATGGGGTGAGATAGGTCCTGACCCTAAGTTAAGCCGACTGTACACCTAAATGAATACAAACAATAAACAAGAATATGCGCTCAGCCATATAATGCACTCATCAGTCAAAATGCCACGGAGATGCAAGCGTGTGTCGACCACACAAATAATAGCATCATATCATGTCAATCAAGTCAGGCATGGCGATACTAAATCAAGCTACAGATTCCACCCTTCCAACTTCCTCAAATTCACGCCCGCGTTTAAAACGCCTCAAGCTCGGTCCGCGTAATCACGCCTCAGACCATCCAATTGACAAACCCACGTAAATGTATCTGGTTTTCAATTTCATTCCAGACTTGTGTAGACACATATCAAATTCCGTCTCGCCTCTCCACGCATCAGGACATTGGCCATTTCAACCATGCGTCTCAATGCATCAGGGTACAATTCAGCATAACCCCGTGTCTCAACGCTTCAGGGTATAATTCAAGACAATCCCATGTCTCAACGCCTCAGGGTATCACCAATCCTCATGCATGCCAGATATCATTTCAAATCAAACATCATGATCAAGCACAAGCTCATGCATCAAGCTAGAAATCTATGGCATGCAAGGCAACCAATTCATGACATATGTATTAAGTAAGCATTCAAGCAATCATCCATCCACTACGACGAACATTGAGCAATTATGTCATAACTCACGAAAACTAACTCAATCAGCACCCAAATCGCCCAGTCAAAGTCTAATCCTCCTAGCCAAGGTTTAGGAACTTCTTACCTTAAGCTTAAATCGCTAAAAATCCTCCTCTAAGCACTTCAAAGGTTCGGCCCCAAAGAGTCCAAAATAGGGCAACTTTGTACCTAAGGGGATTCCATCCGTTTCGTCAATATTTCTACGTCTAATCATCGAACCATCAAGTATAAACCTTACTAACACATCCATCGACAATCTAGTACGTCTCAACAATGAAATTTAGAGCTCAATTCCCTCATGAACAACCCCTAAAGTTTCAATATGCACAAAACCAAAATAGGGCATTTTCGATTCTGTGTATATCTCACTCAATCAGCCTATAATTCAATCTAAATCCCCAATTTATCCACTAATCTATTTGTTAACACATAGTTCTACATGTTGGGAAGCCTCACCAAAAATTTGAGGTCAAGGCGATGCCAAATGGTCCACGAACGGCACCGAGTTCTCCAAGTCTTCTACTGGTCAGTTTCTACCCTTCGATCACAACACTATTTTGGTATCAAAACTCCATCAAATTCAGCCCAAATTTTTACCACAACTCACTATATAAGTGTCCTAGATGTCCACAAAATTTGGCCGAAATATTGGGACAATTCGAAGTCCTATGGAGGTCAAAAGTCGACTTACCTCCAGCTGCGACAGATTCCGTCGACCCGCTGGAGAACGGCTGGCCGAAGCTCCTCAGTAGGTCAAACGCTGAACTACTACTTGGAGGTGGTCGGCAAGAGGCTGAGGAAGGTGAGGGTGTTCGTCTCAACAGCTGAAAGTCTCCAGAAGTTGAGCTCGACGGGGCGAAGTGGCGATCAGGGTCTGGTCGGGCGATGGAGTTCTCGGCTGAAGAAGAAGGTGAAGAAGAAGATGAGATGGCTATGGAGATGGGGGTGTTCGGCAGAATAAGAGAGTGAGAGGGAGCTATACACCAAATTGAGAGTCAACCCAAGTGGAATGGTAGGTTGAAAGTGAGTTAATAAATGCCAAAGCCTAATCCAATGACACTTGTCCACTAGTCAATCAATGGCTCATCCAAGGCCTGTCATTTTCTCTAATTTTCGACAGCCATGGGGTTATGGCAATTGACCAAAATGCCCTTATCCATTTATTAATGCAAGGTCAAGACTTGAGGGGCAAAATGGTAATTTTACCCTCGACGTTCGGAATGTCGTTTTTCTAATTCAAATTTCCTTCGATGAGGCAACGTCCAATCAAATTATAATATTGGAATTCTTGATTTTTCATTTTCTAATTTTGAGACTCGTCTCTGAATCATTTCTCTGTTAGATGTGATTTCAGTTTATCCCAAACTGACGGGTGACTTTTACAGACGTTACGCGTATCGACTCTATGATTCATATCACACTTAGGGCTCGTCAGTTCATGGGACTTTGGTTGTCATGTAATTGCGAGGGTCTATTAATAGTTCCGATGGTCTCTGTCGTCATCGTTCGATTTATGAAAATTTTATAAATTATACATTAGTTAAGCGGCATCACCCGACTCCAATCGTATAACGCTAGCAATGCATTCCTTAATCGTTCTTAGATCGGCCTCTTATGACTCTAAATGTCCACGTACCTTGTCTCGCATTAACCTTTCTCTTTTGATCAGTTAACTCAAGATTGATCAGATACGAGCGAAATACGACTAAAGCACATCGTTAGATATATTCTCATTAATAAGTCTCGAAATGACGGAAAAATCAGAATGTTACATCCAAGGAGATCACCCATCCTGGTACTACTCTCGCCCAACCATGCTTAACTTCGAAGTTCTGATGGGATCCGGTACATTAGTGCCGGTATGATCACACCCGTTATAATATGCATCGCAAATATATTTATATTCAAAACCCTTCATCTTCTTGAGAATTTTTGAAACCTTTTTTTTCCCAGTTTTTTCGCCCCGTTACATGATTAGTTCGCGGGAAACGACAAACTAAGGAAAAAAATTCCTCGTAAATCGACATTCGCTTGTAACTTTTGATCCGGACTGATTCACGAGGACTATAAGTACTTTTCGGAAAGCTCGTTCCGAGCCAGCCGGTTCCGAGCCAGCCGCTGTGGGCCAGTTTTGCTTTGCCAATTCATTTCTTGAGTCGCAAAAAAAATTTTAAAAATAAAAAACGAAAATGAGGGGTGCAACACAAGGACATCCTAGAGGGTCACCCATCATAGTACTAGTCTCGCCCAAGCAAGCTTAACTTCGGACTTTTGATGGGATCCGATGCATTAGTGTTGGTATAATCGCACCCGTTATGTTATGCATCGCAAATATATTTATATTCAAAACCCTTCCTCTTCTTGAGAATTTTTCAAACCTTTTTTTTCGAGTTTTTTTCACCCCGTTGCATGATTAGTTCATGGGAAATGACAAACTAAGGGAAAAAATTCCTCGTAAATCGACATTCGCCCGTTACTTTTGATCGGGATGGATTCACGAGGCCCATAAGTAATTTTCGAAAAGCTCATTCCGAGCCGGTCGCCGTGGGCCTAGTTTTGCTTCGCCAATTCATTTCTTGAGCCACAAAAAAAAATTTAAAATATAAAAAATGAAAATGCGGGGTGCAACATGAGAACTTCCCAAGAGGTCACCTATCCTAGTACTACTATCGCCCAAGCACGCTTAACTTCGAAATTTTGATGAGATTCGGTTCATTAGTGCGGGCATGATCGTACCCGTTATAATATGCATCGAAAATATATTTGTATTGAAAACCCTTCCTCTTCTTGAGAATTTTTCAAACTTTTTTTTCTCTGAGTTTTTTCCCCGCGTTGCACGATTAGTTCACGGGAAACGACAAACTAAGGAAAAACAATTCCTCGTAAATCGACATTCGCCCGTAACTTTTGATACGGATGGATTGACGAGGCACATAAGTACTTATTAGAAAGCTTGCTCCGAGCCGGCTGCCGTGGGCCCAGTTTTGCTTTGCCAATTCTTTTCTTGAGTCACAAAAAAAATTAAAAAATAAAAAACGAAAATGAGGGGTGCAGTGTGGGGACTTCCTAGGAGGTCACCCATCCTAGTATTACTCTTGCCCAAGCACGCTTAACTACGGAGTTCTGATGGGATCTGGTGTATTAGTGCTAATTTGATCGCACCTGTTATGTTTTGAGAATTTTTCAAACCTTTTTTTTTCGAATTTTTTCGCCCCGTTGCACGATTAATTCACGAGGAACGACAAACTAAGGAAAAAAATTTCTCGTAAATCAACATTCGCTTATAACTTTTTTATCCGGATGGATTCACGAGGCCCATAAGTATTTTTTGGAAAGCTCGTTCCGAGCCGGCCGCCTGAGCCCAGTTTTGCTTTGCCAAATCATTTCTTGAGTCGCAAAAAAAAATTAAAAATAAAAAACGAAAATGAGAGTTGCAACACGAGGACTTCCCAGGAGGTCACCCATCCTAGTACTACTATTGTCCAACCACGCTTAACTTCGGAATTTTGATGGGATCTAGAGCATTAATGTTGGTATGATCGCACCCGTTATGTTATGCATCGCAAATATATTTGTATTCAAAATCCTTCCTCTTCTTGAGTCTGGCATGGAAAGATCAAAAGAAGAAAGAGAGAAATGTTGGTTCATTTGAGATCGAGATGTGACATCGGAGGGAGAAAATGCAAAATTGATAAGGAAAACGAGTTTTTTTGGGAAAAAAGCTCGGCCAAACCGCCTACGGCTGTTTGCCAATGAATTCATCTCGAAAAATTATGTGAAATAAAAAAAAAGTGTCCCAAATAGACGCCCGAGCAATGAGATATGCCCTTGCAAAATTTTTCCATTTTTTTACTTGTTTCCACTCTTTTACTACTGTTTTAATCATTTGCTGCAGTTTTGAACTTTTTTGATGTGGTTATTCATCTATTTATTATTGCGGTTTTAATCTTTCGCTGCAGTTTTAAATAATCACATAAATATAAGTTATTTATCTTAATAAATTTTTTAATTAATGATGAAGCTTATTTTTTATAATTTAATCATCGATCATTAATTTAAAAAATTATTAAGATAAATAATTTTTGTTTATGTAATTATTAAAAAAAATAAGTTTCAAAAGATAAATAATTATAAATAAAATGATTATAATAACTATCAATAATTAAAAAAGAGAAAAAAAAATGAAATATAAAAAAAATAAAAATTAAAGGCCCGAATGCTCCTCCCATCTTTATTAATTTTTATTCCCCTCCCACCCTTTTTAATTTTTTATGCTATGAAGTTTTAGACTTATATTCATTAAGCTCTTTTAAGTGAATGATATCTATTTTTTTTCTGGCAAAAGAAAAGCATAACTGCCACCAAATAACAAGTAACTACCGACAAACTACCAATGATTGGTAGAAATTGCTGCTAATAGTTTTTAACGATGATATGTTTAAATTTAAAAGAATGTGTTTTTTTTTTTTGCTTGGAGGTGCTTCTAAAATGCCGCTAATGTATCTGGACATGGCCCTTTTATTATAGTGTCACAAATGGCCAAATGTATCTTACCGCATAGATTGCCATTGACATTGACATTTGTAAATTAAAAAAATATGTTTTCTTTTTCCATGGAGGTGCTTCTAAAATGCCGCTAATGTATCTTGACATGACACTTTTATTATAGTGTCACAAATGGCCAAATGTATCTTACCGAAGCGTAGATTGACATTGACATTTGTTATGACGTCGGATTAGAGTTTTTGAACAATTTGTAGTTTCTTGTTCCGCTTATAAAATGGAGCTATCAACCATATTTCTCGGATTGAGGATGGCATAGGATGTTTATTATTGGACTTGAGTCTCAAGCATTACGGAAGTTGTTTATCAAGATTAAAGAAGGCGAGGTTCATACCAATAGTTTTCTATTGCAAGTGTCGAGACTCCTCCAGCAAAGTTGGGATGGTGGATCGAACATGCTTCCCGACAAGGCAAATATGTGATAACTGGTCGATGGATTTTGCTCTGTCTTTTGAAGCTAGCAATTTACCTTTAAATTTAGCGTTATTGTTAAGAGAGGTCGAAAAATTTGTTCCGAGATTGTGTAATAATTAGTCATTTTGATTTATATCGTTTTATTCTGAGGACTAACGGTATTAAGTCCTCTTATCTGTCATTTCATACTCTGACAGTAACTGTAAATCAATCACATATACTTATCATCCAATCTGTAATTTTTTTAAGTGGAAAATTATCATTATAAACACATCCATTACAAACACATCCATCGCTTCGATGCTTTACAACACAATAGACGCTTATAAAACACTAACGTAGCAACAATTTCCTTCTATATATCAACAAAAAATAATCTATATTACTTATTTAAAAAGAAAAGAAGAACATCTAGTCTTTTCTTCGAGCATTCGCTTAGCGGCTCTGCCTTTAGTCGGACCCACACGGGAATCATACTTTCTTTGTTTGTCAACCCTAGAAGAAACTGTTCACTGCATCCTGACCCAAATCCCTTCGCTGGGCAAATCCTGATGTACCATAAACAGCAAGTAATACCCAGCCGGTGCAAGGGTACGTGTGCCTGGCGTCACCACCTCCACTTCGTACATCGATCTCCCTACGGTAGTCACTCCCCTGCCATCGCCTATCACCAGCAGCCGCTGGTTCATCGAGAAAGAATGCGTCGTGAACGATGGCGCCACCATCGTCACTGCCAACCTTGACGCGGAAACAGACCCGGAGACGGAGAATTTGATGAGGACTTTCGTTCCGTAGCCAAGCGTCACTTGAGAAGCGGGCAATATTATCCTCGGGCGCAGATTGTTGAACTCTGCGTTGAGGTACGGTGGCGAGAACGCCTCCAAGCTCAGCTCTGTCGGGAAGAGGACGCCTGTGAAGGCATAGGTGATGTGTGGATTGCTTCCTCCGACGAGGACTCTCCCATCTCGGAGGAGGATTGCCGTGGAGTGGTACATCCGCGGTATGGAGGAGGGGTTTTGGAGCTCAAACCGGTTTTCGATCGGGTCATCAGGATGGTAGAGGACCGGGTTGAATACTGGGTCCCGACCATTTTCCCAGCCGGCGGTTCCCGCAGCAGCGCCATTGATGATCAAGACGTCGCCGTTTGGGAGGAGGGTCATGTCTCCCATGATTCTAGGCTTCGGCATGGTCTCCATGACCCATTGTGGAGCTGGGTCGGTTATTTTGATCCGCCCGCATGTTGTTAGTGCCCCGACAAAGTTCCCATTAGTTGCCTTGATGTATGACCCTCTAGGTGCACCACCACATACCTGTCAACGGGTGTGTATGGAGAGAGAGAGAGAGAGTCCTATAAGAATAATTTCTGTTATAAGATAAATTTATTTCACTCCGCCAGTTAATTCCAAATTTAACATCTTCCTAATAAAATAATATCTCTCATTTCAAAGAAAATGTTGACAGATTCTTCATTTCAATTTATTTTTGTAGTCTCTTTCAACTTAAATGGATTTAGATGCATGTTAATAATAGTTGTTTGAATGCAAAAATTCCATGGCTAATGGCTTGTACTATCCTGACCTTTGTTTTATGAAGTCATTATATATGACCCATTTGTCTTATATCGAGTTAGAATTTCCCATATCATTTTTTCTTATGTATAGTTACTAGTGGTAAGTATTTTGAAGTTGCGAAATTACGAGTGACCTAAAACTTTCGGCGTGATAATGCAATCTGACGTAAATCCAAAAGTACCAAAACTTCAGCTTCTTTAACCGGTGCTTGCAAGCTCTTCAACGGAAGCAAGACCGAAGACCCGGTGCTCGGGTAGTTCCTCGGGTCGCCGCCTGGCATAGCCGGGTACGTCTTCACCACCTTACCGTGTGCATAATCGAACAATATTGCCCGATTGTTAGCAAAAATGAAAAGGTTTCCGTCCACGTTGAGATGAACAAAGGGGTAGAGATTGTTCTCGATGTTGGCATCATTGGTCTCAGCAAGAAATGGAAGATTGTACACGTTCGGAGCCGTGGTTTTTGGATAGAATTCGTAGTTGAATTGTCTCCTGCCGCCGATGACTATTTGCTGACTGTTGGGTAATATGTGATTGGTCGCGTACCACCGGCGCACAGACAGCCCGTTTTCGACTTCTTGCCAATCGCAGCCCCTGCATGGGTTGAAGATCCTGATCCGACGTTCGCCATCATTGAAACCGCCCGTTTGGATCAAGCGTCCATCGGGCATCACCTATGAACAGGAAAACTTTCATTGTAAAAAATTATATGATGGGAAGATCACTTATAATTGATCAGGATCAATTAAGGATACGTGCGATTAATGGACAAAATACTCAATCATCATAGATAGGGACAATTAAGGAAGATATGGAAAAATCTCATAATTATCTGAAATTATCAAGTCACGAATTGAGGGTTATATATGATGGAGGCAAAAAGAAAGTCATATTCATAAGTTTTGAACTAGCCCATCTCTTCTATTTTATGGTACTTCTCTTAGTCAAGGTTGAGTTAGAATAATTGTGAAACCACTATCTTTGATGGTTAGAAGAAATCTCAAGGACATAATTCTAAGAGTACTGGAATGATTGTCAATCATAAGGAAATTTATAATCGAGATTTTTTTTTTTGCGAATTAGAGTATAATATTGGTCACTAAAATCACAAAAAATTATATGATTGCTCTGCATATTGAGACAGCTTTGAGAGATTCCACTTCTGAAAATTTTTAATTATACAATTACTTTACTTTAAATCAGCGTAAATTTTTTTAGAAAAGTAAGGTATTATTCTGAATCAATAGTTACAGGGTCTAGGATATTAACATTCAACAGAGATTCAAATAGATATTTCACTTTCCAATCAATTCGTCCTCCTTTTTAAATATAAACAAAATACAAATAACGAAAAAACTGGAGAGAAAAGTCTCAAGAGCCATTTTTTTTTAACGAAAGACTTGACCCATACCGAGCCGGAGGAGCACCAAACATCGGTTTGGACCATGAGAGGTCGGAAAGAATTTGATGTCACGTCGTACTCAATGGAGTGTGCGGTGCAGTCGATCTTCAAAGCGGTGTCGTATGGATCGTTCCGGCATTTGCCGTCCGGCAACGAAAGGTTGGACTTGCCGAAGTCCGTGCGGTCGAACATGACCACAACGTCGTTATGGAGGAGCTGCATGTGCATGGCCGACACGCCTATGCTTTGCTGCAGCAGCTGCCACCGGCCGCCTCCAGCTTCAGCGGCGAAGACGAGTGGGGACAACCATGGGGGAAAGAGGAGATGAAACAAAATGAATAACTGAAGAGGCCAAACTCGAGGGATGGACATTTTGTGTATCGTGATCGTTTCAGCTTAGTGGTTGAAGGAGGGCTATCAATTCATTGAATTGTGTTCTCGATGCTGTGCTTGGACTATAAATACTTGTGCTGAATTGCCTGAAGGAAAGCAGTTGCCTCACGCAAGAAGAAGAAATTAAGGGGACAACATATCTGGCAAGCGAAAACTGATGTTTGATTTTGAAACTATCATAGAATTTGCAAATGTCTCAGCCAGCTATTATTTGTCATTCGATCGCAATTCTTTTATTATTATTATTTTTGTGTTATCGCTGGGAAGGAATTAGATTCTGTATTTTTTTTTTCTGGGTCCTATAACTTTTGTTGTTTCTGCAATTATGATCATAAACTCTTAATTTAATGCAATTGACTCCTCCTAATTCACATAATTTCCACAATAGTCTTATCTTAATTAGCACGTTTGGTAAACTCATGTTGCTCCCAACATGACAATTTTAAAAAATTAATAATAATAAAACAAAGAGGGATACGATTGAACTTATTCTGGTATTAATACAACTGCAATAGGATAATCATTTTTAAATGACCAGAAGAAAAAAAAATAATATTCTTAACCATATCTGGGCATCTTCTTAGAGCTACCGGCATGAGCCCTGCCTCCAGTCCAAGCTTAGTAGGGATCACTCAATCATTCAAAAAATTTCATACATCCCTACGATGGAAAAATAAAAATGTTCGTTTTTAAATGACAAGAGTGCTCTTGACAAAAAAAAAGGACGAGGGTTAATGGAGTTCTTTATTATCTAGCTTAGACTCAAAAAATGACATATTGTTAAGTAATTAATTTGCATGTATAGACAGTTCATGAATGTATAATTATTAATTACCAATATTGAGGGATATGTATCTGAGCGCATACTTAAACAATTACTAAACATGAAACATTGTCTTGAAAGATTCCAAAATGATCTCATAATGTGACAAAAGATGTATGTGGACAATCATTTTTCCTAAGACGAAACAAACTGTATAACTTATGCCAATTAGGTGATATGAACAAAATGATCAACCGATGGCGTATTATGATAAAATTCTATGTTGAACTAGAGAAAACACGTGGACAAAAGTACCTTTCTCATTCACATATATTTTACTCCTTCCAGATTTTTTCCTATTTTTAATTCTAAAGTATTTTTTAACATTAATTGACCTAAATAAGTCACATGTGTCGTCCGAAACTTATTTATTATTTTTTTTGAAGAAATTAGCTTTTCCAGAAAAATAATATACAAATAGAACTATACATGGAAAAAGGCTTTTTTTTTGGGTAAAGGTACGAAATATATTAACTATAACCAGGTACATGGAAAAAGGCTTAATTTCCTTAAAAAACATAAACTTTATATCGGATTCCAATTATAACCTGAACTTTTTTTTCTTATGAAAAAGTAAAAAAGTTATGTTGGGACCTCATTCGGGCCCAAACTATGCTTTTGTTTCATAAAACACCAACTTTAGGTCGAATTTTAATTTTGTCCCAAACTTTTTTTGTCTCGATAAAGGGCGGAAATTTTTAGTTAGTACCTAAATCCGGCTCTTGTAAAGTTTTCGTCTAATAAAGCTATTATAGACATAACATATCATTTCTCGTGTAGATGGAGAAAGGGGAAAGCGGGGATACGTCGAATCGTTAACTGGCATCATTAGAAAGATATATATGTATATATATTACAAGGAAAAAGTTCAAATCAGAATTAGGATTCAACCCAAAGTTGATTTTTTTCCTTTAAATAAAAAAGTTCGGATAAAAATTAAGATCGGATAAAAAGTTTCTATTCTTTAATGAGACAACACGGACTAAAAGTTGATATTTCTTTTTAGAGAATTGAGAAAAAAAAAAAAACAAAGAGAGAGAGTAAAAGTATCACTGCATTTGCTTCCCCGGTCCAAACTATTGGCAACACGGCAAGGAAGACACTTTTAAGAGAAAGCAACAACAGGACAAACGAATAATCATGTGTTTTCCTTCTCTCTAATAAAGTCTAAGCCTGCGTACGGTGGTGAAATACTTTTCCCAGGACATCTCAGAAGGTTGCTAGCTAATAATGGCAACCGTTCTCATTGGTTCTTAACTTCTCATTTTTCTCCCGCCACCAATTTTGCTTTCTGATATTCAAAGATTTATTATTAATCACTGCCAATAGTACAATGTGAAGCCCATCTTTGATTTGACGCCATAGAATCACTAACATTACCGACCGCGACCACCATGATGTTAGAATATATTGTAATATTTCGCGTGGATTTTATTAATTGTTATTATAAATATTAATTGATCTAATAAATAAAAAATATATATTATCATGTCTCGAATTCGGCGAGCATGTGCACATCCTACCATGGCCATTTTAATTCATAAATACCTAGGATATTTCGGCCCTTAATTCATAAATCCATGCAAGTGATATTCGCATGTGGAAGTGAGAAAACAATCCCTTCACTTATTACAACAGATGACTCTAGGACGTTACAGTAGAAACATTATTCAAAGACACAATGCAAGACTTAGGTTGACAAGGTACAAGGTCACAAGCCTAATCACATCAAATACTATTTCGAATGATCATCTTTTGCATCCATGGTGCTCCATTATTAGTGAACTGAAAATGTTGATCCCACGACGGGGTGAGATATAAATCTCAGTAAACTAATCCTAAACATAAACTAGATCATTAATACCTTCAGACATTTTCTTAAAACAGTATGCAATAACTCATCAAGCAATTAGTGACATTCTGATTTCCAGTCAATTTCGGACTCATTAATGAGAAGTGTATATCTAGAGATGTATTTCAGTCGTATTTCGATCGAATCTGATCAATTCGAGTAGACTGACGAAAAGGGAAAGGCTAACGCGAGACGAGGTACGTGGACCTAGGGAACTCGGATAGGAAATGACGCTTTGACCATAAGGATTGTCAGGAAAACTAGTGATAGACCCTCACAATTACGTGACAACCAAAGCCGCCACGAATTGACGAGCCCTAAACGTGATATGAATCACAAGGTCAATACGCGTAATGTCTGCAAAAGCCGTTTGTCGGTTCAAGATAAGCTGGAACCACGTCTGCAAAAGCCGTTTGTCGGTTCAAGATAAGCTGGAACCGCGTAATTCCAACGTTATTTGGATTGGTCGTCGCCTTATCGAAGATAATTGGATTGAGAAAAACGACGTTCGGAACGTCGGGGGTAAAATTACCTTTTGGCTCCTCAAGCTTAGAACTTTGCCCATGCATTTGAAAAATGGCAATTTGGTAATTTAATCCTCCCAAGAGCTGTCGAAAAAGAGAGTCAAAGATGGCCATTGGATCACCTTGGAAATACAAGAAGACGAGTGGCAAGAGATGGTGTAAAGAGTGGTCAAATCCACTATACCACACCTAACATTCAACCATTGACCAAGACCTTGAGTATATAGCATTTTTCTCTCTCTCTCTGCTCCATTTGGTCGGCCACACTTGAAGAACCACCGAAATCCCTCTCCTCATTCCTTCTTATTTTCTACTCATCGCCGATCGCCATTGCCCTCTCTGTTCGGCGCCGTCGCCAACCCCCTCAGGCCCCATTCAGCCACCGGCTGACCACACTGACGAAGCTTTACGTCTTGCCGACGTCCTCGAACAAGAATCAAGTTGATTGGAGCACCGAGGAGCTCCGGCCAAGCGTTTTCCCGGGAGTCGACGGAAACTAACTCAACCTGAGGTAGGTCTGGTTTGACTCTTTTGATGGCCGAATTCTTGGTGTTTTGGAGTCAAATTTTTTGGAGGTCTAGTAGACATGTAGATGAATTTGTGGTAAAAATTTAGGCTTGATTTGATGAATTTTTGACCTCGAACCGACCTTGTAAATCTTGCACAGAAACTGCCGGATTCTGACTTCGGAAGAACCAGTAACGTTCGACGAGTTTCCGGTGACCAATCGACTTCAAATTTTCGGTGAGACCCCTAAACCCTTAAATAGACATGTTAAGAGGTAGGATAATGAATAGATGAAGGATTTGATGAAGATTTAAGGCTGGAAGTGCACAGTTTGCATAGAACCGAAATGAACCGGTTTGGTTCTGTGCAAAACCGATTCTGGCGGGTGCAAGAACAGATGGTGGCGAGTCCCAAATTGATGTTCAAGACATGTTTAGATGTTGAGAATTATGTTATGGATGATTGGGATTGATGGATTGAGGAATTATGTACGGGAATTTGACGAATTGATTGAAATTCTAGGTTGCGCGGCAAATTGGCCATTGGATTGGGTTGGCCGACACTTTGAGGTCATTGCAAGAGGAGATCTGTGTTGTCAAGCTTTAGCTAAGGGAATTCCTAATCTTATGCTTGGATGATTGGACTCAATTGGGTGAGTCGAAGTTTGATCAGATTGATTTATGGGGATTTTTCCAAAGGATAACTATTGGTATGTCCTAAGTGATGATGGAAGGGTTATGTATGATATTGTATATATTTGAATTGTCCGCCATGTATGCGTATCATTGATTGTTTTGCATGCCATGAATAATCAAATTGTGCATGAGTTGCACAAGTGTCTTATTTGTGAATTGAAATGAAAATCATGGCACGAGTATAACATGGCAAGGCCTTGAGGCGTACGAGACGCTGGGTGGGAAATGAATACCCTGATGCGACAAGATCGCGATGTGGAGTTAATGTTGCGTGGCACCCTGATGCGATGAGATCGCGGAGTTGGGATAGCCACGGTCCTGATGCGAACTATTCGCGGGATGGAGGTATGAGAATACCCTGATGCGACAAGATCGTGGGGTGGAGTTGATGTTGCGTAGCGCCCTAATGCGACGAGATCGCGGGATTTGAGACAACCACGGTCCTGATGCAAACTATTCGCGGGACGGAGGTATCAGAATAACTTGATGTGACAAGATCGTGGGGTGGAGTTGATGTTACGTGGCGCCCTGATGCAACGAGATCGCGGAGTTGAGATAGCCACGGTCCTAATGTAAACTATTCGCGGGACAAAGGTATGAGAATACCCTGATGCAACAAGATCGCGAGGTGGAGTTGATGTTGCGTGGCGCCCTGAAGCGACGAGATCGCGGGGTTGAGATAGCCACGGTCTTGATGCGAACTAATCGCAGGACAAAATTTATGAAATGATGATTTTTCTTGGAGATTCATCGGAACCTGATGCGTTTGCGCGGGTTACCGATGACGGTCCGATGCGTTTACGCAGACCGAGCTTGATGCGAATTATCGCGGGCTGAAAATTGAGGCGGGCAAGAGGAAATGGTTGTGGTGAGATGGCATGTTGTGGTTTTATTGATTTGTAATGGATATGTCTATGAGTTTATGAGTTGGAATCATTAGATATATGACTGCCTGAGTGGACGATCGGCCTAACCTAGGGTTAGGACCCACCTTACTGAGATTTATATCTCACCCCAATGGGGGCTTCATTTTTCAGGTTCCAGGCGGAGGTAACGCGAGCTTGCCACGGATCAGCATTGAAGAGATAGTGGACCAATCGTATTTAAATTGGATTTGGCTTTTTAAATTAGGGCTTGTACTTCGGATTGGTGAATTAGGAATTGATCTTTTAGTAATTGGTTAATGAGATTTTGTTGTATCTTTCCTATGTCATCGGTTGTTGATTTATTTGTGAATGGAGTGGCATCGCTTTCGCGTGCGTATTTTGTAAAGAGTTGTAAGTTATTGGCCGTTGGATCTTGGAGCTTAAATAAGAAACGGCTTGGTGGGATGTACGCGTACTCACCAGGTTCGGGGCGTGACATCCCCGTTCGATTTGGTATCAAAGCAAGGTCGGTTTGATCCAATGTGATTGAGATATGGAGCAATAAGGAGCGATGACTTGAGGACAATTAGATATTGAGGCTTATAGGACTAAGCAAGAATCATTGAATCTTAAGGATTGTAGGCTTGAACTTGTGTACACTTTAATGGTCCTAGAGTTGACTTTAATCGCTGACTCTGAGTTGTGTGATGATTAAGGTTTAAGTGGAAGCAAGCTAGGATTAGAGAGTCGTAAGCATGGATTTTGAGGTAGTAATTGTGCTCGAGGATAGTAGAAAATTGCTTATGTTTGAGGAGTCAAATGGATTACATGATTGTGATTGGGGTTGTCGATGCCCCAACTTGAGGAAAATAAGTTAAGAGGAGATGAGTGGTATTAGTAGATTTAGACTCAATTGTGATCGGATGCATAGGGATTTAATTTGAATGTTGACTGGACTTGAGCTATATAATGGAATACAGGCAAGTGATCTATGAGATATGATAATCATTGGTGGAATTAGAACTCTTGAATGGATAGGAATTGATCTGAAGGCAGTTTTGACAGGACAAGTGATGAGGACGGTCATGCTGTGCTTATGTTTATGGCTTTGAAACGAAAGTCGAAGAGGGTGTGTGCAGCGACTTATCGCTGTTAGACTTAATAAACCGTCGCTTAGTATGAGACGAGTTGATGGAATACCTATAAACTGTAATGAAACATGGTTTGGGACATGTGAAACAGGGCTTTCTCCGTAGATGTATGACTTGGGACAATCTGCAACGGCTAGGTCTGATGAGGGCGGGGAGTGATCGCCGAACAGAGAGGTCCGGACAAGGAGTGGCTCCTGGCAGGCTTCTAAGATGGCAAGAGGAGGGAATGACCCAAGTCATAACTTGAAAGGGAAAGTCTAGGTATCAGGTTGAGTCCAATCATGGATAAGGGATGTGTGGCACGGATTGATTCTCATCAAGGATGATTGAAAGTGGCATGACCTGTGTAATGACGCCTATGAGTGGCATGGTTAAAGGCGTCATGCTTGAAAGTGGATGCCCTTGGAAAAAGAAAAGCGATGGTTGTGATGGGCCTGTTAAGCATGTTTGATGATTAGCCTCATGTGATTGGCTTGGCCAAGATATGATTGAGAGGTTAGACGACGTATGGGTTATACTCGTGGAACCGAGGCACGTTGAGATGAGATAGTCTGTTGTGACTATGTTAGAGTGGTGAATGCCTTTAGGCCTAGAGTATGAGCCTTTGATTTAGTGAATCGTTGTCTGGAGCGCTTGATTGGTAGTTGCCTAGTTGAGATTAGCCTAGTAGTGGTTTTCGGTTGAGATGTTACCTCGTTAAGGCTGGCTTGATGAATGATTACAAATCAAGGATGGTTTGAGATTCGTGAATATTTGGCAATTAATTGAGAATTGCCTAGGAACCATTAGAGGGTTGGTTGATGGTGAAAGATATTGAGATGAGCAGCCTGAGATTGATAGACTTGAGTAGGTGACTTGAGTTTTGAATTCCTAGAGGGAATCATAGTGGTTCAAGTGACAGGAGGACCTAATAAACTAAAGGACCAAGGTATGGTCGCTAGAGCAGCACTTGGCTTGCGTACGTGAGATACGAAAAGATCCAAGGACTAAGATGGATCATGAAAACTGAGTAAAGATGAGTAACTAGAATGCGAAAACCAGCAGAGCAATTGACTCGAGTTTGTGAATCACATGGGACCCAAGAGTTGAGTGGGCCGTGAAAACTTTAAATGAAAATGAGAAAACCTATTGGTTAAGCAAGCTCGAAGAGGAGCTGCTAGAATTCTCTAAGTCACTATGGTGATAAATGCTTATGCTGACGAGTTAAGTGATAAAAGTCATGAGAAAGGTGACTTTGAGTTATTTCATTCACGAGAAAAATGAATGTGTGGGAATAACCATAAGAGTTCTGAAAAGCTTGCGAAGTTGTGAATAAGAATGACATTGACTGAGGTTGATGGAAGAATGAAAGTTGAAGTTGTCTCCCTCTGGATTGAGGACCTTAATGAGAAAACCTTAGAGGTTTTGGGCACGCTGAAGAAAGAAAGTGACTCTGGTAGTACTAGCCCTAAGAGGCTATCGAGGATTGGTAAAAGGACACTAGAGGAATGATTTCCTCGAAGGCATGAGATCTGCCTAGACTACCTCTGTTGAGTTGTTTGATGGAGAGTGTCATCTTGGGATTGCTTGAGAGCAAGAATTCTTTGAATCCTGATGTTGTTGCAAGGATCATAGGATGATCGACCGGTATGAGACAGAGTTTTCAAGGTTGTCTAAGGATATGGAAAAGGTGGTCAAGAACCCTTGAATAAGAAGAGTAAGTCCCTAAGTGGATTGAAACTTGAGAACCATGTGGTTGATTGTTATTCCTGATTTTGAGGAATGGTGACAAGACTCAACAAAAGAGGAGAATGATTAGAAGACCTATGAATAAGAGAACTCCTGCTCATGGATTACGAGCAAAGAGATGTTCATTATGAATATGGAGCGTGTCTACGGAAAATGGTTGATTACTTGAGTGTAAGACACATGGTGGAAAATGAGTAGCTCGTCTTTTCTGTTCTGAATGAGGTCGAGGGAGAATCGACACGCTAGATTGCCCGAAGTTAATGATTTCTTAGGATCGGCTGATTGAATTGGGCCTATGAAGAACGAGATCATGAGTTGCTATTCCCTAAAGAATAGGGCATTGTTCTTAATGGGTGATTGGACCATGAATTGGTCATTGACGAAAAGAAAAGTGAACGGACTTGGTAGTCCTGATTGGTTGTGATTCCAGTGGATGATGTAGTAAATGAAAATAGCGCTTGGAGAATACTTGCAAAGTGATTTGAGGTAATCGAATTGACCATTCGACAAGTGAACGGGTGAAGACCCAAGGACGGACAGGTATTGTCACTTGAGGTGATTGAGTTATGAAAAAGAGAATGTGAAAACATGGTGGCATTTGAATCCTAGAGTAAAGGTATCGCCGTCGGTGCAGACTCCAAGGTTGTCGTCCTGTGGAATGGGAAGGACAAGGTGAATTTGAAGTAAGAAAATGCCACGGAGTTGTGTAGTTTCTTCCATAGGGTAGGAGACCCTATTGTAAGAGGAAGAAGAACTTTAAATTGTCTTAGTATTATGATGGAACGTCTGTACCGAGAAAGAGGACGCAGAGCTTGAACGACTCTTGGAAGTGAAGCCTGAGAGACAGTCTTGTAGACAATGTTGAATTCCAGGATGATGTTGACGTTTAGTGGAACGAACAGAATTAGGATGAGGTCGCCTTAGTGAGTATGGAACTCAGAGGCTAAAGCACTAATGCTCCTCGAGAGAAGAGTGACGAGAATAAATAAAATGTCGTACGGTCCTAGAGGAGACCCGTGTTGACAGAGAGCCGAGGTTTGAGCTCTCAAGTGAGAAGTGCGAGAAATAGTTTGGAAGATTCGACAACTAGTGAAAGTAAGTTGATAATCACCGAACTAAGTGCCCAAGGAATGGTTGAGTTGGTCATGACCATCTCGAGAGATGATGGTTGAACTCATGTAAAGAGCCATGAGAAACATGAACAGTTTTTTAGAGTGTCATATGGGCTCTAAGAAAATGTCTATTGCATGCTAAATGTGAAGAGCGCAAGTTGTGGAGCGTGTGAGGATGGGGACAAATGATAGATCGACTAGGGTCGTGTGAGTTGAAAGCGCAAGCTTCTTGGGATTGATGAATGGCAATAGACGGGTCGTTGAAAGATTCCCTACAAGAACTGTTCCATCGATGAAATGGACTAAGGACGAGTCGTGACACGAATGGGTGAATGAATGTGAAAAGAGTTTTCGAGGACTCGAGTTAAGCTGATGACTACGCTATTTATGACGATTCCGGTTGGAAATTGAAACGTATATGAGGGTCGCAATGACTCGAGATAGAATGAAACTTGAGGCATAACAAGACAATCGGAAGTGGTTATTGCACATATAAATGTAATGATAAGGTTATAGGAGTTGGAATGCACAGAGCATGATTGGAATTAGTTTGCGAATGTCCTCGTGATTAAGTTGGGAAAAGTTGTTTGAGTGAAAGAACGTTGCAAGGCTACACCTACCACAAGAGTATAAGGTAGCAGTTTCCCGATGGGAATTGAATGAGAGGCAACGCCGAAGGATGAAATTGCTTGGGGATATAGGAGCGTTGTTGGTGCAAGGAAAGACCTCGAAGTATGCGAACTACAAGAGGTTGAGAGTAGGAACTGCCTAAAGGGAATTGAAAACGAAGCATGTGGAACGAAGAGATCACCCAAGTATTGTTATAGCGATATTCGTATCGCAAAGGAAGAGTGGATTGTTTGATGGATGCTTACCGTTGAGGATTAAACACGATTTAATTGGCAATGAAGGGACAAATCTTCCCTCAAGAAATAAGAGATTCAACTCCTAAAATTGGAAGTTCGCTAATGGACTAAGGTGATGGCTACTGGGAACACCTAGCTTGATGGCCAGAAGGAAATTGAGGTGTTACTATGATTAAACATCGATACTGGACGGATTATAGAAATGGATGGAACCCGTGAGACTTATGGACGGAAGTACGAGTTCGGTATTGAAGGGAAACAAAAGAAGATGACCTCATTGAAATTCAAAGGAAGAATTATGGTATTTCCTGGGGATGGCACAGAGATGTGCCAAGATACATATATACACTATCGGTAATAAGGGTTGAAAGTTGAAATTTGTTTATCTTGTAGTCGAGCACAAGACGTGTCGATAAAAGGGAATGACATAACGACGAAAGCTAAATGACCACTTTGATCCAAGGGAATTTTCGGATGGAGTCGAGATTGGATTGCTACGGAAGTAACCATGTAAATGTTTGAGGAGTTAAGAGGGCCATAACTCGATTTGATTAATGGAGAGCAAATTAATAAAGCCCTTGAATCTCCGTTGGCGTGAAAGGAAACTTGAAAGGATTAATACGCCGAAGGGTATGGACATTAAGAGTGCATTCTGGCGAGGGCTTGGTAATAATGGCTAGGGACATATGAAAGAGATAAGGTGAACGCTCGAGGAAGAGCTGCTGGCAAATGATATAAATACCAAAAGAGAATGAAGAGAAGCCCATTGGATTGAGGACGAAAGGGGACAAGTCCTAGAGGAAAGATAGTTTGAGTTGGAAAGGATGAACAAGATCGTCAGGCCATGAAAAGGACTATCCGGAAGAGTGAGGGTACGACGAGGCGCCGATACCCAAAGGATTGGATGAGTTGGAAAGTTGCGAATTTCGAGGACGAAATTTCCTTAAGGGGGAAAGAGTTGTGATATTCTAATTTCCAGTCAATTTCAGGCTCATTAATGAGAAGTGTATACTATAGATGTATTTCAGTGGTATTCCGGTCGAATCTAATCAATTCGAGTAGACTGATTAAAAGGAAAAGGCTAACGCGAGACGAGATACGTAGACTTAGGGAACTGGGATAGGAAATGGCGTTCTGGCCATAAGGATTGTCGAGGGAACTAGTGATAAACCCTCACAATTACATGACAACCAAAGCGGCCACGAATTGACGAGCCCTAAACGTGATATGAATCACGAGGTTGATACGCGCAATGTCTACAAAAGCCGCCTGTCGGTTTGGGATAGGTTGGAACCACGTCTGATAGAAAAAACTATTAGAGACGAGTCCTGAAAAGTTTGAAATGGAAAATCAAGAATTCCAACGTTATTTGGATTGGCCGTCGCTCTATCGGAGATAATTGGATTGAGAAAAATGATGTTCGGAACGTCGGGGGTAAAATTACCTTTTTGCCCTTCAAGCTTAGAACTTTGCCCATGCATTTGAAGAAGGGAAATTTGGTCATTTAACCCTCCCAAGAGCTGGCGAAAAAGAGAGCCAAAGATGGCCATTGAATCACCTTGGAAATATAAGAAGACAAGTGGCAAGAAATGGTGTAAAGAGTGGTCAAATCTACTGTATCACACCTAACATTCAACCATTGACCAAGGCCTTGAGTATATAGCCTTTTTCTCTCTCTCTCTACTCCATTTGGCCGGCCACACTTGAAGAACCACCGAAATCCCTCTCCTTGTTCCTTTTTGTTTATGCTTATTGTCGACCGCCACTGTCCTCTCTATTCGGCGCCGTCGCCGACCCCGTCCGGCCACCATTTAGCCACCGGCTGACCACACTGACGAAGCTTTACATCTTGCCGATGTTCTCGAAGAAGAATCAGGTCGATTGGAGCACCGAGGAGCTCCAGCCAAGCGTTTTTCCGGGAGTCGACGAAAACTGACTCAACCTGAGGTAGGTCCAGTTTTTGACTCTTTTGATAGCCGAATTCTTAGATTTTTGGAGTCAAATTTTGTGGGGGTCTAGTATACATGTAGATGAATCTGTGGTAAAAAGTTGGGCTTGATTTGATGAAGTTTTGACCTCGAACCGGCCTTGTAAATCTTGCATAGAAACTGCCAAATTCTGACTTGGGAAGAACCGGCGATGTTCAACGAGTTTCCGGTGACCAATCGACTTTAAATCTTCGGTGAGACCCTTAAACCTTTAAATAGACATGTTAAGAGGTATGATAATGAATAGATGAAGAATTTAATGAAGATTTAGGGCTGGAAGTGCATGGTTTGCACAGAACCAAAATGAACCGGTTCAGTTCTGTGCAAAATCGGTTCTGGCGGGTGCAAGAACAGATGGTGACGAGTCCCAAATTGATGTTTAAGACATGTTTAGATGTTGAGGATTATGTTATGGATGATTGGGATTGATGAATTGAGGAATTGGGTACGGGAATTTGACGAATTGGTTGAAATTCTAGGTCGCGCGGCAAATTGGCCATTGGATTGGGTTGGCCGACACTTTGAGGTCATTGCAAGAGGAGATTTGTATTGTCAAGCTTGAGGTAAGGGAATTCCTAACCTTATGCTAGGAAGATTGGACTCAATTGGATGAGTCAAAGTTTGATCGAATTGATTTATGGAGATTTTTCCAAAGTATAACTATTGGTGTGTCCTAAGTGATGATGGAAGAGTTATATATGATGTTGTATATATTTGAATTGTCCACCATGTATGCGTATCATTGATTGTTTTGCATGCCATGAATAATCAAATTGTGCATGAGTTGCGCAAGTGTCTTATCTGTGAATTGAATTGAAAATCATGGCATGAGTATAACATGGCGAGGCCTTGGGCATACGAGACGCTGGGCGGGAAATGAATACCCTGATGCGACAAGATCGCGAGTGGAGTTGTTGTTGCGTGGCACCCTGATGCGACGAGATCGCAGGATTGAGATAGCCATGGTTCTGATGCGAACTATTCACGGGACGGAGGTATGAGAATAACCTAATGCGACAAGATCGCGGGGTGGAGTTGATGTTGCGTGGTGTCCTGATGCGACGAGATCACGGGGTTGAGATAGCTACGGTCCTGATGTGAACTATTTGCGGGACGGAGGTTTGAGAATACCCTGATGCGACAAGATCGCGGGGTGGAGTTGATGTTGCGTGGCGCCCTGATGCGACGAGATCGCGGGGTTGAGATAGCCACGGTCTTGATGCGAACTATTCGTGGGACGGAGGTATGAGAATACCCTGATGCGACAAGATCATTGGGTGGAGTTGATGTTGCGTGGCACCCTGAAGCGACAAGATCACGGGGTTGAGATAGCCACAGTCCTAATGCGAACTAATCATGGGACAGAATTTATGAAATGATGATTTTCCTGTGAGATTCATCGGAACCTGATGCGTTTACGCGAGTTGCCGATGACGATCCGATGCGTTTACGCGGACCGAGCCTGATGCGACTTATCACGGGCTGGAAATTGAGGCATGCTGGAGGAGATGGTTGTGGTGAGATGGCATGTTGTGGTTTTATTGATTTATACTAGATATGTCTATGAGTTTATGAGTTTGAATTATTGGATATATGACTGTTTGAGTGGACGGTTGGCCTAACATAGGTTTAGGACCCACCTTACAGAGATTTATATCTCACCACAGTGAGGGCTTCATTTTTCAGGTTTCAGGCGGAGGTAGCGCGAGCTTGCCAAGGATCGGCATTGAAGAGATAGTGGACCAATCGTTTTTAAATTTGATTTGCCTTTTTAAATTAGGGCTTGTGCTTCGGATTGATGAATTAGGAATTGATCTTTTAGTAATTGGTTAATGAGATTTTGATATATCTGTCCTAAGTCATCGGTTGTTGATTTATTCGTGAATGGAGATGGCATCGCTTTCGCGTGCATATTTTGTAAAGAGTTGTAAGTTATTGGCCATTAGATTCTGGAGCTTGAATAAGAAACGGCTTGGTGGGATGTACCCGTGCTCGCCGGGTTCAAGGCGTGACACAATTTATCACATGGCACTCAATGCATAAAAACAAGTCATCATGATTGGCATTAAACAGACAAAACTCCAAGGCATCCTAGTATCAAGACCAAGCCTCTCGTATTAGCACCATGACAAGTTTCTATGCAAGGTTTTATTCACAATTTCATCACAACTTTCCATTTCATTGGCTATGCCCGCGTCAACATGCATCAGGCACATCACAATTTCAATTTTCATGGTTACGCCCGCGTCAAAACGCATCAGGCTCATCACAATTTCAATTTCCACGGCTACGCCCGCGTCTACACACATCAAGCTTATCATGCTTCCAATTTCAAGCTTGCGTCAATACGCATCAGGCCAATCATAATTTCAATTCCAATGGTTAAGCCTGCGTCAATACGCATCAGGCCAATCACAATTTCAATTCCAATGGTTAAGCCTGCGTCAATACGCATCAGGCTAATCATAATTTCAATTCCAATAGCCAAGCTTGCGTCAATACGCCTCAAGTTAAAAATAATTGGCAACCTACGTTCTGATGCATCAAGTTCCAAAGCCATTTCATTACTTGTGTCGACATGTAACAAGGCTATCCTGCATTCTAACGCATCAAGATACCAATCGACCTCGCGTTCTGACGCATCAAGGTTCAATTTGCCATTATAAGCCATATTCCACAATTTATCATGCTTTTCAATTCAATTGGGTAAAACTCATTTTCACAAGATATGCTTCTCATCAAACTAGGGCTCACAAGCCAATCAAGCAATTAGATTTCTTTAACATGATAAGCAACCATCGCCAAATCACATAATGCATGGCATAATTCACACGGCAAGGCACACACACAAAAGTTATTCTCTTGCCAATTCAAGCATATTTCTCACACAATTTCCATCCAAGAGCTAAAAGTCACACGGCCATGTAAGAGTACATGCCCACCGAATTTTCCATAACAAATTCAGCCGTGAGTATCACAATTTCACATCAAGGGAAGCATATAGGCTTCGGCAAACACGAGTCTCAATTGGCACAAGCCAAACCAAGCACAATTGGTCCATAAAAATCATCAATCCAATACTCAAATCCCTCCATTAGTATCCTAACATCCTAATAAAGGTTTAGGGGTCGCTTACCTCAAATTACGCTAAGCTATTTCCATAAAACGATTGACGAAACGTCGCGACACCAAGCTGTCCACTTTTGGCCTTCCACGACCTGGTTCTTTCTCACGCAAATTGACTTGTTTTTACTAGATTTTTGAGGAAAAAAATTCCAGGATCTTGTCCTTCAATATCTTACGAACGTGTGAGCGAAAACGGAGCACAATTTGGATACCAGACGACCTATAACGAGCCATTTTAAAATTAGTACGCGCTGGAAAAAGGTCAGTCGACATTTCGGACCTCCAATGTGTTTTTTCCCAAAACAGCCCTTTAAACCCTTGCCATTCCACGAAAATTCTATCCTTTAGTAATTCAACATCTTAAGGAAGGGTTAGAATCAACTTACCACGCAAATCAAGCTAGCAAGATCCGTTAATTGGTCGCACAAATCTTGGTTCCAAAACTGACCGGTGCAGGGCAAGTTCAACGCCTAGGGGAAAGTCACATGAACCGGCCATTAAACCTCATCTATACCCCATTCTCATTCTACACACTCTTCACCAACATGTAATATTATGTCTTAGAGAGCCATACCAATAATTTCCGAGCAAGGCGACATCCCAAAGACACTCAAAAGCTCTCGGTTCCTTCGCCGGTCGAAGAAGGCAGATTCTGCCTTTGGAAAAACACAACATTTCACCCATCAAACTCAACTCAAATCCAACCACTTTTTTATCATAGCTTACTAAATCTTTATATTACATGTTAAAAGAGACTCACCGAAGATTTGGAGTCAATTGAAGGCCCGAAGCCAACGAAACAAGTCTTTCCCACAAACCGGTTAGAATCTGACCTAGCCTGACCTTTGCCCACTCAAACATACCTACGGGACAAACGGCTGGATCCAATTAAGCTTATAATATGTCCCTAGAACCACAAGACAATAAGCTTTAAGATGGCAGTAGTTTTACCTCAATCTGATATCAGACGAACGAGTTGTGATCGGAACAATGAAGGCTTCAAAACTGGGTAGCAGCTGGGCGAGAAGGTTCCACAGCAAAGAGAAGAAAAAGAAGAAAAATAAAGAGAGAGTGAAGGGAAGAAGGATTTTGGCCGAGAGAATGAAGGGAGGAGAGAGAGAGACTTTCTTCATTATCCTCATTGGTCAAAGCTCGTAGAATGGTAGTTGAAAAAGGTCTCAATTAATGCTAAATGGATAACTAGCCTCTTGTAATGACATTTGGCACTTAGCACTTAATATCTTGAAGCAATTGTCTCTTATACCTTCTTGATTTTCGGCCACTAAGGGGATTGCCAAAAGACTAAAATGCCCTTATTCCTTTCTTAAAGCAAGGTTAGATTGCGGGGGGCAAAATGATAATTTTACACTTACCGTCCGAGATTTCACTTTTCCAATATAATTCACCCTCAATGAGGCGATGTTCGATTTCTATCAAATCTTTGAATTCTTCATTATCTAATATCCAATTTCAAAACTCATTCCATGTCAATAGCCTCGAAGAGCGTCGGAATCCGAAATGTCACATATATTGTTTCCTATTTAGTTTAATATGGTGCTAAATAGTGTGGGTCGAGATAAACTTTATCTTTAATGAGGGGATATATTTCAATCTCTATAAATAGAGTTCAAATCCCTCCTCTAAACTTTGATGTCCACACAACTTCACATAAGGAGTTGTCAGAAACGATAAGTGAGGGGCTGTCTTATTGAAGCCAGCGATAAGAAGGTTCATAGAGGAGAAGCTCTTGGGTATCAGATTGTCGCACTTCCATATCAAGAATGATGGATCCGAAACAGAGTGCATCAATTCTTTAACTTTATGAATCTATGATTTGTGCATCTATACGTGTGCTTCTTGGGTTGCTGCATAAGGATTAAAATTATAATTTACATGTGATATTAGAGCCTACGTGTATCACACTACGAATCGCGATCTTAGTAGTTTTTGAAATTTTATTTTTGTCGAAATTGAAAAAAGAAATTAAACATTCGGAAAGGGCTCGACGAGACGAGCAAAACCATGTCAAGATCGTCGCCGGAGACCATCGGATCCGCCGCCACGCGAGGCCACGTGCTGCTAAACATCAGGCGCATGGTGGCCACGCATCACATAGTCAGCCACTCTCTGACCTAGGCCTACACGAGGCCCGCACGTATACATCACATGCATGCCGACGTCAGCTGACGTTATACAGCTAGGTGCAAACCCGACCCGAATCGGAACCCTTACCAGAATTAGTTGACCGTTGACTCGGACCTTCCGGTTGAATCGGTTGTTGACCAGATCGACCAGACCGCCTTAACCCAGTTCGCGAAATTTGGTTAGGAATGGTCGACCCGAATGAACTGGTCGGACCGGTTTCAAAACCGGTTGAAGAACATAACACGTGTTGTCACGCCCAACATCCTGAGGCGACCGCGCTACATCCCTTATCTTACCCGCTCAAGGCCCAAGACACGACACTTGTGGTACGCGCGACATGAAATATGCATGCAAAACGAAATAAACATACTCCTCCGGACATGTACAAAGGAAACCTGGGATAACGAGAACATAAATACATATCACAAGCACGAGTTTATATATAAAATCCAAACATAAACTAAAGACCTTCAGTTGGGTCAGGGGAGATGGGGGACTAACCAAAATACAATAGCTACTTAAGACCCCAAAAGATAACATGCCAACAAAAGACAATCTGAAAAGATAATCCCTAGGAAGAACAGAGATCACTAAGATAAATTACTAGCTTGATCTTCATCCTCATCCTCATCCTCATCCTCATCCTTATCCTCGACTGGATCGTAGTCAGAAAAGGTCTCAGTACGCACCTCCGCAGAATCGTTCTCCAACTCGTCCTCTGAAGCAGAAACCTATATCACCTCAATATCCTCCTCAATAGTAGGGGTCATCTCTGGCACATTTCGTGATCCTACCATGGATATTTCCACTTCTACCTCATCGCGAATGAGATGACACCGACTAGGCACTATGCCTTGGGGTACTTCTGTGGGCTTCAAAGGACCTGTGGTATCCTCACCGAATCTACGAAACAATGCCTCGAACTTATGTGGTTTCCACTCTTTTCCTCCCCCATCAACCCAAACAACAGTACATCTCCTTGGCATCACCTAGGCGGACTGGAAACATACTTAGGGCTTGGGGTCTGAAAAAGTAAGTCCCATGACGGGATGAGATTTACATATCAGTAAGCTAATTCCTAAATCTAAGTTAGACCAACAGTACTCCCAAACACAAGCTTAGACAATAAGCAGAGGCACGTCAACAAATAACGTAAAGTAGGCAATCATTATTATAGACCATAGAAATGCATAAGGCAAACAGCCATTAAGAAGCACCATCAGACCAACATTTAATTCACAACTTAAGGCACGTTAAAGACAAAATCTAGCTTAACGTACTAGCACCATGATTCATTTTATCGTCCTTGCCTGCATCAAAATGCCTTAGGCTTGGTCCGCGTCAAAACACCTGAGACCATGACAATCAATAAACCCGCGTTATACACCTCAGGTTTTCAATGCCATACAAGGCTCGTGTCGACACATGTAAAGTCTATCCCGTGTCTCGACGCATTAGAATATCGTTAATTGCAACCCTGCATTCCGACGCATCAGGGTGCCAAAAGCTCTTAAGCTTACAAGTCTCACTTTCCTCTCAAGATTTCATGATCGAGTACAATTTATCGAACAAATAATGAATTTCTAACAAGTAAGACATCAAGGCTACCCACTCACGAGGTGACATCAAGCACAGAGCATGTTATTCAATCAAATACATACGCAACAGATTAGTCATGAGAATAACAACTTCTTATCACAAGAACACACATGACATGCACCTCGATCATCTCAACCAACAATGAATAACCAATGCAATAAATCCACAAAACTCATCCAATTTGATCCCATCGACTCCAGTAGCATCCTAATATCCTAACGAAGGCTTAGGAACTACTTGTCTTCCAATTTGGTTCGCAAAAATCCTTCTAAACTCTTCCAATGATTCGTTTCCCTTTGGTCCGAAATAGGGCAGTAGCGCGACCTAATCCAAAGTTTGTCAAACGATTAATTTTTCTATTTCAATTACCAAATCACGGAGCATACGCCTCATTAACATCTCAATTATCATTCTAGTATGTCCTAACGATGAATTCAAGGCACGGCGACACCCCCAACAATCCTTAAAAGTCCGATTTATGCAAACCGAGATAGGGCATAATTCGGTTCAGCCCTTTGCTCCTTTAATCCGCCCCTAATTCTACTCTAAACTTTGATTTACCATAAAATAAACTTGCTAACATGTCGTTTTATGTCCATAAGAGTCTCACTGAGAATTTTGGAGTGAGTCGACGTCCAAAGTGCGGTAAATAGTCCCGTTTCTCCCAACTCCTCCAGCGGACATATTCCGTTCCATAGAAATTATCCCATTTCAACTACAAAACTCAATCGAAACTTAGCCAAACTTGCTATCCTATTTCAGCAAACTTAAGTACAATAAGTCTAGAAGGCCTCACCGAAAATTTGAAGCAAAACGGGCTCCAAAAGTAGCTGAATGATGACCCTCTCTCCAGGCGGGTCAGAATATGACCGGTTCTGTGTTTGGAGCTGAACGGAGCTCCTCCGGCGTCCAACGGCTGAATGACTATCGGGTACTTGTAGGGGAGAGGCTGAGGGTTGTGTTGGTGGTCGGCGTAAGGCGAGGTGGTGGCCGGGAGTGGCAGTCGACGGTGGCGAAGTGGCGGGCAGTGGCTGGTTGGCTGGGAGCTCTTGGCCAAGAGGAAGAAGCGAAGAAGAAGAGTGCAAAGGGAGGGGGTATTGCCGAATAGATTGAAGGGGGGAGAGAGAAAGTGATATAACTAAATCCAACTTGGTCAACACTCTTTGAATGGTAGGTTAAAAGGGTTTATTAATTGCCTAACCTCCAAAAATTTGACACTTGTCCTTAATTAATAATATCAAAGCTTCAATGACTCCTCTGCCCCTCAATTTTCGGCAGCTATTGGGGTCTTGGAATTGACTAATTTGCTCTTCTTTAATTGCTAAGTCAAGACCAATTCTTGAGGGGCAAAATGGTAGTTTTGCTCTCGTCATCCGAAACGTCACTTTTTCAATTCAAATTACCTTCAATGAGACGACGTTTAATTCGATTAGAATGTTGGAATTCTTTGTCTTCCATTTCTCAATTTCGAGATCCATCTCTTGGTCAGTTCTCCGTCAAATGTGAATTTCAGGCTATCCCGAACTAACAAGTGGCTTTTGCAAACGTTACGCGTATCCACTCGATGATTCTCATCACACTTAGGGTTCGCCAGTTCATGGCAACTTTGGTTGTCATGTAATTGCGAGGGTCTATTACTAGCTCCGACGGTCTCGATCATCATCGTTCGATTTAAGAAAATTTTGCAAATTATACATTGGTTATAAACTGCATCACCCGTGCTCCAACCGTATAACGCTATCAATACATTCCTTAATTGTTATTAGATCGACCTTTAATGGTTCTAAATACTCCCTCGGTAATCCTTATGGTCAAAGTGTCATTTTCTATTCGAGTTCCCTAGGTCCACGTACCTTGTCTTGGGTTAGCCTTTTTTTTTTGGCCAGTTAACTCGAGATTGACCAGATCTGCGCAAGAGAAGGTTGAAATACATCAATAGATATATTTTCATTGATAAGCCTTGAAATTACAAGGAAAACCAGAATGTCACACGTGCCATGCACGTGTCAGCACGTGGGCCTAATGCACCAAGGCTTAAGGCGGCGCGTGAGGGAGCATACGGCGTCTGATGGGGGGTGTTGCAAGTATTGGCGTGCTCGTATGGTCATGCTCTATAAGGTGATATATTTATTTTACATGATTGATGCTTTTATGGATAAAAAATACATATGGAACCCAAATACATGTGTATTTTGGGGGAGTCATGAACCGAACGTTAATATAGTTTGAACCTTATTAAGGTTTGAGGTGTTCATGCAGATATAAAGTAACATAATCCAACATTAGATAAGTTAGATTTCAAAATCACTTAGTTTTATTTCATACTTTACTTGGATCATCTAAAATGGTATTGATTTGTGTCCCAAAGGAGGAACAAGAATTTTGAAATTACATGTTACGCCCCAAACCCGCCGAGCACGCGAGCATCCCGCCAAACCGTGCCTTAATGAACGCATCAGGATCCAACGGTCAATAATCTAAGCACTGACAGAAATACACATGCGGAAGCGATGTCATCTCCATTCATATAGATACAACCACATACGATGACTTAGGACAAATATATCAAATTACCTTAAACAATTACTAAAAGATCAATTTCTAATTCAATATCTGAAGTACAATCTCACTATCTACAATCAACAATTCCATTCTAACTTCAACTGGTCAACTCTATCTCTTCAAATGCCACTCCTTGGTAAGTTTGTGCTACCTTCGCCTGGAACATGAAAAATAAAGCCTCCACTGGGGTGAGATATAAATCTCAGTAAGGTGGGTCCTAACCATAGGTAAGGCTGACCGTCCACTCAGGCAGTCATTGTCCAGAAATTTCAAACTCATAATCAAAAAGGCATATCAAGCCCAAACAATAACCTAGCAACATGCAGATGACAGGCGTGCAACTATGACCTCATGTCACGCTCAAATGATCAGGTACACCAGTCCTGCCAATTCACAGCATACACAATCTCCGTATGCCTCAGTCTCCAGCCCGCGACCTCGTCGTATCAGGCTCGGTCTGCGTAAACGCATCAAACCGTCATCGAAAACCCGTGTAAACGCATCAGGTTCCGGTAAATCTCCACGCAACATCGTCATCTCATAAATTTCGTCCCGCGAATAGTTCGCATCAGGACCGTGGCTATCTCAACCCCGCAATCTAGTCGCATCAAGGCGCCATACAACATCAACTCCACTCCACGATCTTGTCACGTTAGGGTATTCTCATACCTCCATCCCGCAAATAGTTCGCATCAAGACTATGTCAGGGTATTCTCATACCTCCGTTCCGTAAATAGTTCGCATCAGGACTGTAGCTATCTCAACCCCACGATCTCGTCGCATCAGGGCGCCACACAACATCAACTCCACCCCGCAATCTTGTCACGTCAGGGTATTCTTATACCTTCGTCCCGCGAATAGTTCGCATCAGGACTGTGGCTATATCAACCCCGCGATCTCGTCGCATCAGGATGCCACACAACGTTAATTCCACCCTGCGATCTTGTCGCATCAGGGTATTCATCTACTGCCCCGCGTCTCACACGCCTTAAGGCCTCGCCATGTCATGCTCATGACACAACCATAACTCATACTATGATTTCTAATTCATTTGCACACCCGATACCAAGTGCAAATTCAAGCACGATTCGAAAACTCCGTGGCATGCCAAGTAAATCAATGATATCCGGACATGGCAAACAACTCAGGCATAAATAATATCACACACACTCATCCTACAACATCTTAGGATATAATGAAAGTTATCCCCTTGGACAAATTTTCATAATTCAATCCAATTGAACCTCGACTCGCCCAATCGAGTCCGATTTTCCTAGCATAAGGTTAGGAATTCCCTTACCTTTGATTTGACAACTCAAATCTCCCCTTGCAATGGCCTCAAAGTCTCAGCCCCTTAGGGTTCGAGGTCGAACGCGAGGCACAACCTAGAATTTCAACGAATTTCGTCAATTTCCACATCTGATTCCTCAATACATCAATCCCAATCATTCATAACATAACCCTCAACACCTCATCACATCTTAAACATCAATTTGGGGTTTAAAATCGTCCGCTCTTCAATCCACCAGAACCGGTCTTGCACAGAACCTACCAGGTTCAATTCGGTTCTGTGCATACCGTGCATTATCCATCCTAAATCAGCTTCAAATCCATCGTTTAACCCTTATCCTGCCTCTTAACATGTCTATCTAAGGGTTTGGGAAGCTCACTGTGAGTTTCGAGTCGATTGGATGCTGGAAACTTGTCGAACGTCGCCTGTTCTTCCAGAGTCAGAATCTGACAGTTTCTAGGCAAAATGTACAAGGTCGGTTTATGATCAAAATCTTATCAAATCAAGCTTCAATTTTTACCACATAATAATACACATCTCAGCTAGATCTCCACAAAATTTGAGCCCTAAATTCCAAGATTTCATCCATTAAAAGGGCTGAGAACCGGGCTTACCTTAGTTTGAGTCAGTTTTCATTGACTCCCGGGAAAACGCTTGGTCGGAGCTCCTCAGTGCTCCAAATGACTTGATTCCACTTCGAGATGGTCGGAAAGACATGGGGCTTGGTGCGTGTGATCGGCGTGCCGGCAGGTGGTGGTCAGAAGTGGCCCTCGTGGCCGACGAACAGGAGGCTCCGGGGTGGTTGACGGCGAGCAGAAACAAGAAGAAGAGAAAGAGGGGTGATCAGTGGTTCTAGGGGAAGCTTTGGCCGAATGAAGGGTGAGGAGAGAGAGTGGGAAGGCTATACGCCAAGGCTTGGTCAAAGGGAAGAATGGTAGGTTTGAAAAGTTGACTTGACCACTCTTTAAAGCATCCATTGACACTTGTCCCTCAAGTCAATCATGCATGATCCAACCCTTGTTCCTTCTTATTTTTGGCTGCCTTGAAGAGGGTTTCTTGACCAAATTGCCCTTCTTGAATTATATAGGTAAGGTAGCTTGAGGGGTAAAAGAGTCATTTTACCCCCGACGTTGAGAACGTCATTTTTCTCATTCCAGAATTCTTCGACAGGGTGACGGGCAATCCGAATAATGTTGGAATTCATGATTTTCTATTTCAAACTTCTCAGGACTTGTTTCTGATAGTTTTCTCTATCAGACGTGATTCCAGTCTATCTCAAATCGATGTGCGACTTTTGTGGACATTACACGTATCGACCCCGTGATTCATATTATGTTTAGGGCTCGTCAATTCATGGCGGCTTTGGTTGTCATGTAACTGTGAGGATCTATCGTTAGTTCCCTTAACAATCCTTATGGTCAAAGCGTCATTTCCTATCCGAGTTCCCTGGATCCACGTACCTCGTCTAGCGTTAACCTTTCCTTTTGGTCAGTCTACTCGAATTGATAAGATTTGAGCGGAATACGATTGAAATACATCCCTAGGTATTCATTTCTCATTAATGAGCTTGAAATTGATTGGAAATCAGAATGTCACAACTCTTCCCCCCGTAAAGAAATTTCGTCCTCGAAATTTGTAACTTTTTAACTCATCCAATCCTTTGGGGTATTGGCGCCTCGTCGCACCCTCACTCTTCCGGATAATCCTTTCCATGGCTTGACGTTCTTGCTCGTCCTTTCCAACCCCAAAACTATCTTTCCTCTGGAACTTGTCTCCTTCAGTCCTCAATCCAATGGGCTTTTCTCCATTCTCTTTTGGTATTCATTTCATTTGCTAGCAACTCATCTTCGAGTGTTCACCTTATCTCTTCCATCGATCTATAACCATTATTAACAAGCCTTTGCCAGAATGCACTCTTAATGTCCATATTCTTCGGCGTATTACTCCTTTCGAGCTTCCTTTCACGCCCACAGAGATTTAAGGGCTTTATCAATTTGCCCTCTATTATCCAAACTGAATCATAGTTTTCTCGACTCCTTAGACAGTTACATGATTACTTCCATAGTAATCCATTCTCGGTTCCATCCGAAATTCCCTTGGATCAAGGTGGTCATTCAACTTTCATGGTCACGTTCTTCTCTTTTATTGACATGTCCAGTGCTCGGCCATACAATAGAATAATTTCCCCCTCCGATCCTTATCACCGATAATATGTATATCTTGGCACATCTTTGTGCCATTCCAGTAAACACCATAATTCTCCCTTTGAATCGTACTTCCGTCCTAGGCCTCAAGGATTCCATCCATCCCTATAATCCGTCCAGTATCGGTGTTTAATCATGGTAACACCTCAATCTCCTTCTAGCCCTCGGGCTAGATGTTTCCAATAGCCATCACGCTAGCCCATTAGCGAACTTCCAATTTAGGAATTGAATTTCTTATTTCTTGAGGGAAGATCTATCCTTTCATCGCCAATTAAACCATGCTCAATTCTCAACTGTAGGCATCCGCTAAATAATTTACCCTTCCTTATCTGTATGAATATTATTGTAAAAACACTTGGGGCTATCTCTTCATTCCACGTGTCTTTTCACCAATTCCCTTTTGACGGTCCATGCTCTTAATCTCTTGTAGTCCACATAATTTCGAGGTCTTTTCTTTATCTAAGCAACGCCCTCATATCCACCAGCAATTCTATACACCTGCGTTGCCTCTTGTTCAATTCCTCTCCGATTACTACTTGATATCTTTTGGAGTAGATATAACCTTGAAATCTTCTTCCACCTAAGCAAGATTTTCCAAACTTTGTTGCGAGAAAATTCGCCACCAACTCCAATCATGCTCTAAGCATGCCAATTCAAACGGCATTATTGTTACGACGTACAAACCATATCCATTTCACCTCGTCTTGTTATGCCTCGAGTTTCATTCTGCGTCGTGTCACTACGACCTTCAAAGCTTTTCGATTTCCAACCGGAATCGTCATAAATAGCGTAGTCATCAGCTTAACTCGAGTCATCGAAAACTCTTTTCACGTTCATTCACCCATTCGTGTCACGACTCGTCCTTAGTCCATATCACTAGTGGAATAGCTCTCGTAGGGAATCTTTCAACGGCTCGTCTATTGCCACTCATCAATCCCAAGAAGCTTGCACATTTCGTAACTCACATCGACCCTAGTCGATTTGTTACTTATTCCAATCCTCAAAGGCTCCCCAAGGATTCCCTTTTCCAAAAGTTTCACGATTGAGGAATCTCATCTCATTAGGTCCACAACTCACGCTCTTCACATTCGTCATATGTCGAGCATCTTCTTAAGTTCCACAGGATACTTTCGAAGGTCATTCATGTTTCTCATGACTCCTTAAATGAGTCCAATCATCGTCACTCAAGATGGTAACAATCCACCCAATCATTCTTTTGACACTCAATTCAACTGATATCCACTTCTTTCTACTATTCCTCACACTTTTCACTTGAGAGCTTAGACCTTGGCTCTCTGTCGTCATGGGTCTCTTCTAGGACCGCACAATATTTTGTTTACTCTTGTCACTCTTTTCACGAGAAGCATTAGCGCTTCAATCTCTGAGTTCCACACTTACTAAGGCAACCTTATCCCAATTCCGTTCGTTTCACTGAACATCAACATCATCCTGGAATTCAACATTGTCCAAAAGACTGTCTCTCGGATTTCATTTCCAAGAGTCATTCAAGTTCGGCGTCCTCTTTCTCGGTACAGACGCTCAATCATCATACTAAGACAATTTAGGGTCTTCCTTCCTTTTACAATAGGGTCTCTTACCCTAAAGAAGAAACCACACAACTCCGTGGCATTCCCTCACTTCAAATTCACCTTGTCCATTCTATTTCTTAGGACGTCAACCTTTGAGTTTGTGCCGACGACGATACCTTTACTCCAGGGTTCACAAGCCACTATGCTTTCACATTCTCTTTCTCATAACTCAGTCACCTTAGTGACAATATTTGTTCATCCTTGGGTCTCACAAATTCCCATGTCGAATACTTAATCCTATGTTCTCAAGTCACTTTGTATTCACACTCTAAGCGCTCTTTTCACCTACCCAGCCATTCATTAGAGTCATAACTAGCCAGGACTATCAAGTCCCTTTGCTTTTCTTTTCGTCAATGACCAATTCATGGTCCAATGACCCTTTAAGAACAATGCCTTATTCTTTAGGGAATAACAACTCATGATTTCCTTTCTCATAGTTCCATTTCAATCAACCGATCCCAAGAAATCATTAACTTCAGGCAATCTAGCATGTCGATTCTTCTTCGACCCCATTCATAACAGAAAAGACTTACATTCACTTTTCACTATGTGTCTTACGCCCAGGTAATCAGCCATTTTTCGTAAGCACGTTCTATTCTCATAATGAACATTTCTTTGTTCGTAACCCATGAGTAGGAGTTCTCTTATTCACAAGTCTTTCGATCATTCTCCTCTTTTGCTGAGTCCTATCGTCATTCCTCAAAATCAGGAATAACAACCAGCCACAAGGTTTTTAAGTTCCAATCCACTCAGGGACTTACTCATCTTGTCCAAGGGTCTTTGACCACTTTTACCATATGCTTACGCGACCTTGAGAACTTTGTCTCATACCGGTCGATCATCCTATAATCCTTGCAAAAGTATCAGGATCCAAACAACCTTTGCTTTCAAGCAACGTCAGGATGACACTTTCCATCGAGCAACTTAATAGAAGTAGTCTAGGTAGATCTCATGCCTTCGAGGAAACCCATCCTCTGGTGAACTTTCATCAATCCTCAATAGCCTCTTAGGGCTAGTACTGCCAGTGTCACTTTCTTTCTTCAGTGTGCCCAAAACCTCTAAGTTTTTCTCATTTAGGTCCCAATCCAGAGGGAGACAATTTCAACTTTCATTCTTCCATCAAACTCAGTCATTCTCATTCTTATTCACAGCTTTACAAGCTTTTAAGAACTCTCATGGTCCTTCCCACACATTCAATCTCAGAGTCACCTTTTTCGTGACTCCCATCACTTTAACTCATCAATACTAGCCTTTATCACCATGGTGACTTAGAGAATCTTGACAGCTCCTCCACGAGCTTGCTTGACCAGCAAATTTTCTCATTTCCATTTAAAGTTTTCACGACCCATTCAACTCTCGGGTCTCATGTGGTTCACAAACTCGAGTCAATTGCTCTGCTGGTTTTCTCGTTATTGTTACTCATCTTTACTCAATTCTCATGATCCATTTTAGTCCTTGGATCTTTTCGTTTCCCACATACGCAAGCCAAATGCTACTCTAGCGACCATACTTTGGTCCTTCAGTCTTATTGGGTTCTCATGTCACTTGAACCATTATGATTCTCTCCAAGAATCCAAGACTCAAGTCATCTACTCAAGTCCATCAATCTCCGGCTGCTCATCTCATTATCTTTCATTATCAACCCTTCAGTGGTTCCCAAATAACTCTCAACTAGTTGTCCATTACCCAAAGATTCCATATTCTTATCAGTCAATGACTATTCAACAGGCCAGCTTCAACAAGGCAACTTCTCAACTAGGTTAACACCGAGCAAGTACTCAAGGTGGCAACTCATTGAGTCAATAGCTCACACTCTAGGCCTAAGGGCATCCGCCACTCTAGCATAGTCACAACAGACTATCTCATCTCAACATGTCTCGGTTCCACGGGTATAAACCCATATGTCATCTAACCTCTTACTTATACCTTGGCCAAGCCAATCACATGAGCTAATCACACAACTTGCCTAACAGGTCCATCACAAACATCATTTTCCCTTTTTAAAGGGCATCCACTATCAAGCACGAAGCTTTTAACCATGCCAATCACAGGCATCATTACACATGTCATGCCACTTTCAATCATCCTTGATGAGAATCGATCTCGTGCCGCACATCCCTTATCCACAATTGGACTCAACTTGATACCTAAACTTCCCTTTTCAAGTTATGACTTGAGTCATTCCCGCCTCTTGCCATCTTAGAAGCCTGCTAGGAGACACTCCTTATCCAGACCTCTCTATCCTGGCGATCACTCCCCGCCCTCATCAGACATGGCTGTTGCAAGTTGTCCCAAGCCATACATCTACGGAGAAAGCCCCGTTCCACATGTCCCATACCATGTTTCATTACATTTTATAGGTATCCTATCAACTCGTCCCATACCAAGTAACGGTTTATTAAGACCAACAGCGATAAATTCATGCATAAACCCTCATCAGCTTGCATTTCATAACCACAAACTCAAGCACAGCATGATCGTCCTCATCACTTGTCTTGTCAAAACCGCCTTCAGATCAATTCCTATCCATTCAAGAGTTCTAACTCCACCAATGACCATCATATCTGATAGATCAATTGCCTATATCCCATTATATATCTCCAGTCCAGTCAACATTCAAATTAAATCCCTATGCATCCAATAACAACTGATCTTCGATTCAGATACTCCTTGTATTTATCTCAACTCATATCATCCAATGTTATCAATAACAATCGATAACTAAAACCATCAAGATATTACGTAGTTCAAGCCTGAATCCACCAATGCTAGCTGTCTCTTTATAACTTGTACTCCTCGAGTTGGAGTCATTGATAAATCAAGATCACAATCATACTCTTCAATTGACCCTTTATTCATAATTTATTCTCTAGTAACCTCAAATCCTAGCTCATGACTCCTCATTCATAAGCAATTTTCTACTATCCTCAAGCACAATTACAACCTCAAAACCCATGCTTATGACTCTTTAATCCCAGCTTGCTTCCACATAAATCTTAATCACCTCATAGCTCAGAGTCATCCATTAAAGTCAACTCTAGGACCCTTAGACTACCTCACAAGTTCAAGCCTACCATCCTCGAGACTCGACAATCCACGCCTAGTCCTATAGACCTCAATATCTAATTGTCCTCAAGTCATCGCTCCTTATCACTCTAAGTCTCAACTACATTGGATCGAGCTGACCTTGCTCTGATACCAAACAAATCAATCATGCATGATCTAATGGCCCTTGTTCCTTCTTATTTTCGGCAGGCTCGAGGAGGGTTTATTGACCAAATTGCCCTTCTTGAATTGTATAGGTAAGGTCCTAGCCTTGAGGGGCAAAAGGGTCATTTTACCCCCGACATTCAGAGCATCGCTTTTCTCGTTCCAGAATTCTTCGACAGGGCGACGGCCAATCCGAATAGTGTTAGAATTCTTGATTTTCTATTTCAAACTTCTCAGGACTCGTTTCTGATAGTTTTCTCTATTAGACGTGATTCCAATCTATCCTGAACCGACGGGCGGCTTTTGCAAACATTACGCGTATCGACTCCGTGATTCATATCACGTTTAGGGCTCGTCAATTCGTGGCGGCTTTGGTTGTCATGTAATTGTGAGGGTCTATCACTAGTTTCCTCGACAATCCGTATGACTAAAGCATCATTTCCTATCCCAATTCCCTGGGTCCACGTACCTCGTCTCGCGTTAGTCTTTCCCATTTGGTCAGTCTACTCGAATTGATCAGATTCGAGCGAAATACGACTGAAATACATCCCTAGATATTCACTTCTCATTAATGAGCCTGAAATTGACTAGAAATCAGAATGTCTCATTACAGATAGCTAAATTACTGGCACCTGATTTGCCAAATAAGAGTAGCTGCTCGCAGACTATTAAAGGTAATGGTATGGTAGGGACTACTGTATCATTTTTTCTCTGCCAATACAGACGATCATGGAGCATCGTAAATTACAATTTGATTCTATTGAGGTTCAAGATCTTATTATTAAGGCAATTTCTGATGAAGTATATCGGGCCCACAAGCACAAAATAAAGGTTAAAGTAACACTACTTAAAAGATCTATCAGGCAGAGACAATCAATTGTACAAAGCCTTACTATGTAGTCTATCCAGAAGAGCGTGACTACAAAATCAACTATATGATTAATCTAGTAATTTATACAAATGCTATTTCTTGTTCTTAATTATAACTCTGGTTGGATGCGTTGGTCGATGAGATAAAGACTATGAAACATAAAGTGTTTGAAAGTTTATTATCATGCCTCAAGGTCATAAGTCTATCTGCTGCAATAGGGTGTATAAAACTTAAATGGACTCTAAATGAAAGTTTTTAAGTTATTATATCAAATTACTTTTTAATCAATGCTTTTATTTAAGAAGTTTAAAGATAGACTGGTAGCCAAATTTTTCACTCATAAAGAATGAGTAGACTTAAAATGATTTTTATTCAGTCTCTCATAAAGTTTTTTTTTTATAGTGATTCAGGCATTAATAGCTCATTATAATAAGGAGTTTTACCGTATATATATTAAAACTTCTTTTCTGATTGGAGATCTTAATATGAAAGTCTTTTTAAGTAACCCGAAGATTTTATAGCAGATGATTCAAGTAAGCTTGTGCATAAAGAAATAGGAATTTCATGTAAGTACCATGAAATAAAGTTTGGTCATATTCATGGGTATTCTAGACTGAAAAGTCTAATTATGGGATCAAGTAATCTTTTAGACAATTATTGCTTGAAATTTCATAATGTTATTGCTTTATTCTGTTTTGTTAAGAACAAAGTAAATTAATATATATATTATAAGATCAGTGGGAGAAATTTCTTTTCCTTGTGTTCTATGCAAACGATATTTTGCTTGAAAGCAAATTTCTTGAATTATTGCATAAGGTGAAGCAGATATTGTCAAAGCATTTTGACATAATTGATCTTGATAAAGAGTATTTTGTCCTGGGCATTGAGATTCGTATGGATCATTCTTGCCATGTATTGGGTTAATTCAAGATGACAAACATTAATTGTATTCAGTATAAAGTGTTGCAAGTCAGGAATTGCTCTTGTCATTAAGCATGATAAATTGAATCTTTCATAATATCTTCATAAATATATTAAGAAAGCCTAAATAAAGAATGTACCATACATTGATGCACTCAGAAGCATCGTGCTTGCTCAAGTTTGCACTAGACTAGATGTTGCTTTTGCAACGAGACTTCTAAGCAGATATCAGTTAAATCTAGGACACGTTCACTAGGTGACTGCTAAGAAAGTTTTAAGGTACTTAAAGAGGACAAAAGATTATATGCTGATTTATAGACATATTTAGGACCTGTAGATAGTAGGGCATTCAGATTTAGACTTAGCTAGCTATTAGGATAATGTGAAATTGACGACTCAGATATTTGTATGTCTAAAGAGAAATACAATATTATAGAAAATGGTAAATAGAAATCTATGTCATTCTCTATCAAGAAAGCATAGTTTGTAGTATGCTTTTGGCTACTATTGTTATTTGACTCTGGGATCTCATTAAAGAATTGATCGTACTTAATTTTATTATAGACCCATACAAATGTATTGTGACAATAATTATGTAGTATTGTTTATTAACAATAACATAGATCCTAAGGGGTCTGAGCATCCGGCTGTCAAGTTTTTGACCATGAAGATAATAGATAAAAATGGTAACGCTATAGTAGAGCTTATTACAAGATGATATGGCTGTATACTCACTAACTAAAGGTATTTGCCCTTGCATATTTAAATAACATGTCATAGGCTTAAAAGCATCGTGTGTTTCTATTATGAAATGATGGCTAAGTAGCTGTGATATTCTAATTTTCCCTGTCATTTCGAGACTTATCAATGAGAATATATCTATTTATGTATTTCAGTCATATCTCGCTCAAATCTAATCAATCTCAAGTTAATTGACCTAAAAGAGAAAGGCTAATGCGAGACAAGGTACGTGGACCTAGGGAAACTCAAATGGGAAATGACACTTTGACCCTAAAGATTGCCAATGGGGTATTTATAACCATTAAAGGTCAATCTAAGAACGATTAAGAAATGCATCGCTAGCGTTATATGATTGGGGCGCGGGTGATACCGCTTAACCAATGCCTAATTTGTGAAATTTTCCTAATGCGAGATAAGGTACGTGGATCTAGGGAAACTCAAATGGGAAATGACTCTTTGACCATAAGGATTGCCGATGGGGTATTTAGAACCATTAAAGGTCAATCTAAGAACGATTAAGGAATGCATCGCTAGCGTTATATGATTGGGGCGCAGGTGATACCGTTTAACCAATGTCTAATTTGTGAAATTTTCCTAAATTGAACGATGACGATCGAGACCGACGGAACTAGTAATAGACCCTTGTAATTACATGACAACCAAAGTCGCATGAATTGACGAGTCCTAAGTATGATGAGAATCACAGAGTCGATAAGCGTAACATCTGCAAAAACCGTCCGTCAGATCGGGATAATATGAAATTATATTCGACAGAGAAAAAGCCCAGAGACGAGTCTCGAAATTGGAAAATGGAAAATCAAGAATTTCAACATTATAATTGGATTGGACGTCACCTCGTCGAAGAAAATTTGAATCGGAAAAACGACGTTCCGGACGACGAGGGTGAAATTACCGTTTTGCCATTCAAGTCTTGGCCTTGCATTCATAAATGGATGATGGCATTTTGGCCACCCCTTGGCTACCGAAAATTAAAGGAAGTAATGGCCATTGGATCACAAAAATGATTACTAGGTGGACAGGTGTCAAAGGATGGTGGATTGACATTAATTAATCACTTTTAACTTACCATTCCAAGGGAGTTGACCAAGTGTGATTGAAGTATATTCCTCTCTCTCTCCCCCCAAGCTTCAGCCGAAGACCTTCTCCTCCTTGCCATCTTCTTCTTCTTCTTCTTCTTCTTCTTCTTCTTCTTCACGCCGAAAGCCCGACCAGCCGCTGCTACCTCCTTCGCCGCCGTCGAGCGCCCCTTTCGGTAACCGTCTGAACTCGTGCCGACCACCAACACCAAGCCCCAACTCTTACCGTCCAGCTCCAAGTGGAATCTCGGCGTTTGACCACCCGAGAAGCTCCGGCCAGCCATTTCCCCGAAAGTCAACAGATTTCATTGCAGCAGGAGGTAAGTCATCGTTTGACTTCCATAGGACCTCGATTTGCCGTAAACTTCCTGCCAATTTTTGTAAACATGTAGGACACTTATTTATTAAGCTGTGGTGAAAATTTTGGCTAAGTTTAATGGAGTTTTGATGCCGAAATGATGCTGTGTTTGAAGTGCAGAAACCGGCCGGCACTGGACAGAGGGAAAACGAACCTGTTTGGGTACATCTGGACGTCGCCTTACCCTTAAATTTTCGGCGAGGCTCTGTAACACCTAGAACTATATGTTAGCAAGTAGTTTAGTTGATAAATTGAGGTTTAAGGATAGTTTAGGGGCCGATTAGCCGGGTGTGAAACAGAATCGAAATTTACCCTGTTTCGGTTCTGTGCAAATCGAGACCTTAAGGGCTATTAGGGGTGTTATCAGGCTGTAATTTCGTCATTGAGGCATATGAGGACATTAATTGATATGTTGTTAAGGTTTATGCTTCGTGGTTCGAAGATTGGACGAGAGAAAATTGACAATTGGTTGGATTTTCCTAGGGTTATACAATTGCCTTGTTTTGGATTGCTATGGCCGAATACTTAAAGTGCTTGGGAAGAGAATTTTGCTAAATTTAGCCTAAGGTAAGGAGTCTCTAAACCTTGGCTAGGAGGATTGGACTCGACCGGATGAATTGGTTGTGAATTGTGTGAATTCTCATGAGTTATTGTGTGATTGTCCAATGTTCGTTATTGTGAGTTGATGATTGCTTGAATGTTTGCTAAATGCATAGGCTTGTACTCGATCATGAAGTCCTGAATTGAAATGAAATTTGGCATGCTTAGGAAACTCGTGGTACTTTGATGCGTTGAGACGCGGGATTGTGATGGTTGGTACCCTGATACGTTGAGACGCGGGGTTGTGAGAGTTAATGTCCTGATGCGTTGAGATGCGGGACGAGATTGATTATTTGTTAACACAAGCCTAGAATGATATTTGAAAACCTAATGTGTTTAATGCGGGTTTGTCAATTTGATGGTCTGAGGCGTAATGACGCGGACCGAGCCTGATGCGTTTCATATGCGGGCGTGAATCATGAGGAAGTTATGAAGGGTGGAATGTATGGTTTGATTTCGTATTCCATGCCTGACTTAATTGATGAGTTATGTTGAAATGACTGCTTGATTGTCAATTGTTTGTATCTGTTTGGCATTTTTTTGACTGATGGGTGCCTTATATTGTTGAGTGCTTATTCATGTTCATTAGTTGCATTCATTTGGGTGTACTGTCAGCCTGACCTAGGGTCAGGACTTGTCTTACTGAGATGTGAATCTCACCCCGTCGTGAGACCATATTTTTTTCATACCCTAAGCTTTGAGGATGCTACGACTCGAATAGGCAATTCGAAGGAAATGACAGCTTATTTTGATGAGTTCCTGCCGGTCGGGGTACCGTGTATGTTAGAAAGTGTACAGTGGTCTAGGTCGACGAGGGTGGTAAAGATTGAAAATCACATAGGTTTGAGGCCTGGTTCCGTAGGGTAGTTGATGTCACCACAGGTACGCTGAAGTGCACGGAGGTACCTCGTGGAGTCATCCCAAGTTGGTGTCATCCCATTCGGGATTCTGTAGAGGTCGAGGTGTCTGTAGCTATCTCAAGGAACATACCAGAGAAGACCCCGACTCTGGAGGACACAGTGGAGGTGATAGAGATCCATGCCTCAGAGGACGAGCTGGAGGATACTACGATGGATGACAATGTAGATGTACGTTCTGAGACTTTCTCGGAGTACGAGCCCGATGATGATGCAGAAGCGACTGACGATTTCAGTGGTTCGACTTAGGGGTTTCTTGCTTTTATTTGACTGCCTTTTGATGACCTCGTCGGTCTGTTTCTTTTTGGGGACCTAGATATGGTCTGCCTTTTGATTAAGTCCCGATGCCCCGACCTATCAGCAGGACTAGCGCACCTGCACTTTTGTATGAACTCATGATGTGATGTATATATATTATGTTCTCGCTACCCATGTCCTCATTGATTTTTGTACAAAGGTATTGCAAATGTTACGTTTCTGCATGCTCGTTTTCATTACGCATCTCTCGATAAGTGATTCTTGAGACTCGAGAGTACATTAAATGGAGTTGCATGCTCGTGCCCGAGGTGCTGATGGCACTCGAAAAGATTGGCGACCTCATCGACAAGCAGACCCAGGATAGGAACGCTGCCATAGATCAAGCTATAGAAGCTGCGATAACTACTGTCAACGCCGCAACAATGTAGGCAACGAAAACAATGGTGACCATGACCAAGGCAATGAGGTAGGTAAGCCTAGGAGGAAGTTGTTGTGGTTAGGCAGATGGGCCAACTAGTCAAACAATTTATTAAGCTGAAGCCAACCCAATTCGATGGGAATGGAGACCTTGAATTGGCACCGAGATGGATAGAGAAGCTCGAGAAGGCCTTTGGAGTACTGAGGTGCATAGATGAGGAAAAGATATTATTGGCGGTGTACCAACTGGAAGGTACCGCTAATGACTAGTGGAGCGCGACCAAGAATAGAGTGTTTCAGAAGGAACGGCCTTAACGTGGAATGCTTTTACTATGACAATCAATGACAATTATTTGTCTGAGACGGCTCATAAAAGGAAGTAGGTGGAATTCCTACAGCTGCATCAGAATCAACTAACAGTGGATCAATACGAAGCTGAGTTCTCTCGATTGTCGAGGTACGTGCCCCGATCAGTAGAGGACCCCGCTAGAGAAGGTGTAGGGATTTCGGGATGGACTGAGACCTGAACTTCGCAGTCAGATGATAGTTATGAACTTTAGAACGTACATGGAAATATATGAACGAGGACAAATGATCAAGAGGGACTTGAAGAAGAGGAATGCCGCGTCTAGATCGCGGTTCAGCTCATTCTGAGACAATCGCCAGACTGGCAAAAGATCTATAATTGGCAATAGACGCTTCGTCTCTCCAATAAGAAAGAATATAGTGAAGCCGCCGAACCCAGCAAACTGGAATTGCCGCCTCTGTGGCAAAAGGCATGGTAATGGACCTTGTCCGACTAGGACCGAAGCATGCTTCAAATGTGGTCAGATGGACCATCAGATGAGAACTTGCCCGAATCAAGCTCCAGTGGCTAGACCTCAAAGGCAACGACCGCAGGTAGGACTATCAACTGCCACTTCCTAGAATGATCAGAACCGACCCCTAGCTCAGGGAAGCGGAAGAAGTGCCTAGCGTGGTCATAGTTACAATTTATTTGTGTAACCAAACTGCTTATGCCTTATTTGATCCTGGCGCATTGCACTCATTTGTGTCTACTCAATTTGCTGATTTGGTCGATATGGAGTTGAAACCGTTGAGTGTGATACTGCATGTTCCTATCCCGTTGAAGGATAATGTGTTGGTTTTATTGGGCTGTGCTGAATGTAAAATAGTAATTGGTGGTAGCAAAGAGAGTACAAACTTGGATGTGTTGCCCATGTATGACTTTGATGTGATCATAAGAATGGATTGGTTGGGTAAGCAAAGGGCAGTAGTTGACTGTGGTAGTAGGATAATCTGTTTTTATCCAGAAGGCCACCCAAATTTTGAGTTTGTGAGAAGTCGAGGAGGAACCTCGATTCCTTTAGTCTCATCTCTCGAAGCGACAAAGCTGATAACCGAAGGATGTCGGGCTTATCTAGCCGCATTTATGGATACAATTGCCGTGGAACCTAAATTAAAAAATATTCCGGTAGTGCGTGAATTTCTTGATGTATTTCCTTAAGAATTGTTGGGATTGCCACTAGAGAGAGAAATGAAATTCGTGATCGAGTTAGCTATGAAATGGAGCCGATCTCGAAGGCACCCTATAGGATGTCCCTATCGGAGTTGAAGAAATTAAAGGTGCAAATGCAAGAACTGCTAGATAAGGGATTTATTCGACCGAGTGCTTCGACATAGGAAGCGCCAATGTTGTTTGTGAGGAAAAAGTACGGATCCTTGCATTTATGTATAGACTATAGACAGTTGAATCAGGTAAAAGTAAAGAATAAGCACCCACTGCCAAGGATTGATGACTTATTCGATTAATTGCAAGGAGCTTAAGTATTCTCTACGATAGACTTGAGGACCGGGTATCATCAGTTGAGAATTAAGAAAGAAGATATACCCAATACAGCTTTTAGGACAAGGTATGATCACTACGAGTTCACCGTGACGCCTTTTGGATTGACCAATGCCCCAGCTGCATTTATAGATTTAATGTGTCACGCCCTGAACCCGCTGAGCTTGCGACCATCCCACCAAGCCGTGCCTTAATGAACGCTCCAGGATCCAACGACCAAATATTTGAGCACTGATAGAAATACACATGCGATGCCATCTCTATTCATATAGATACAACCACATATGATGACTTAGGACAAATACATCAAATTACCTTAAACAATTACTAAAAGATCAATTCCTAATTCAATATCTAAAGTACAATCTCAATATCCACAATTGGCAATTCCATTCTAAATATAACTGGTAAACTATCTTTTCAAATGCCACTCCTTGGCAAGCTTGTGCTACCTTTGCCTAGAACCTGAAAAATGAAGCCCCCACTGGGGTGAGATATAAATCTCAGTAAGGTGGGTCCTAACCCTAGGTTAGGACGACCGTCCACTCAGGCAGTCAACTATCCCTCAATTATTGCAAACTTATACTCATACAGGCGCATCAAGTACAATCCAATAAAACAACAACGCGCATATGGAAGGCACGCAATGATGAACTCACGTCACCCTCGAATAATAATGCACACTTGGCCTACCACTTCGCCACATCCACCAATCTCCACTTGCTTCAATCTCTTAGCCCGCGATTAATTCACATCAGGCTCGGTCCGCGTAAACGCATTAGACCGTTATCGGCAACCCGCGTAAACGCATCAAGTTCCGATGAATCTCCAAGCAAATTCATCATCTCACGAATTCCACCTCTCGATCTAGTCGCATTAGGGTATTTTCACAGTTTCGTCCTGCGAATAGTTAGCATCAGGACCGTGGCCATCTCAACCCCGCGATCCTATCGCATCAGGGCACCACGCAACATCAACACCACCCCGTGATCTCGTCGCATCAAGGCATTCTCACACTTCCGTCCCGCGAATAGTTTGCATCAAGACCGTGGCTATCTCAACCTCGCGATCTCATCCTATCAGGGCGCCATACATCATCAACTCCACCACGTGATCTCGTCACATCAAGGTATACATCTCCTGCCTTGCGTCTCATATGCCTCAGGACCTCTCCGTCCCGCGAATGGTTCGCATCAGGACTGTGGCCTTCTCAACCACGTGATTCATCGCATCAAGGCGCCACACATCATCAACTCCACCCCGCGATCTCGTCGCATCAGGGCATTTTCACACTTTCGTCCCGCGAATAGTTTGCATCAGGACCGTGGCTATCTTAACCCCGCGATCTTGTTGCATCAGGGCGCCACGTAATATTAATTCCACCTCGCGATCTTGTCGTATCAAGGTATCCATCTACCGCCCCGCGTCTCACACGCCTCAAGGCCTCGCCATGTCATGCTCATGCCACAACCATAACTCATACTATGATTTCTAATTCATTTGCACACACGATACCAAATGCAAATTCAAGCGCAATTCAAAAACTCTGTGGCATGCCAAGTAAATCAATGATATTCGGACATGGCAACAACTCAGGCATAAACAATATCACTCAAACTAATCCTATAACATCTTAGGATATAATGAAATCTACCCCCTTAGGCAAATTCTCATAATTCAATCCAATTGAACCTCGACTCGCCCAATCGAGTCCGATCTTCCTAGCATAAGGTTAGGAATTCCCTTATCTTTGATTTGCCAACACAATTTACTCCTTTTAAGCCCCAAAGTTTCGGCCCTCAATGTCCACATGACTTGTCACGCAACCTAACAAAATTCAACCAATTCCGTCAATTTTCACACTCAATTCCTCAATTCACGAACCCCTATCATCCATATCCTAACCCTCATCATCCAATCAAGTCTTAAACATCAATTTGAGGTTCAAAAACACCCGCTCTTCAATCCACCAGAACCGGTCTTGCACAGAACCTACCCGGTTCAATTCGATTCTGTGCATACCGTGCACTATCCATCCTAAATCAACGTCAATTCCATCATTTAACCCTTATCCTACCTCTTAACATGTCTATCTAAGGGTTCTTGAGGCTTACCGAAGATTTGAAGTCAATTGGTTGCCGAAAACTGGTCGAACGTCGGCGGTTCTTCCGAAGTCAGCATCCGGCATTTTCTGTGCAAGATTTATAAGGTTGGTTCATGGTCAAAAACTTATCAAATCAAGCTCCAATATTTACCACAGAATCATACACATCTCAGCTAGATCTTCACAAAATTTGAGCCCTAAATTCCAAGATTTCATCCGTCAAAAGGGCTGAGAACCGGACCTACCTTAGTTTGAGTCAATTTCCGTCGACTCCCAGGAAAACGCTTGGCCGGAACTCCTCGGTGCTCCAAAAGACTTGATTCCACTTCGAGGAGGTCGGCAAGACATAGATCTAGGTTGGTATGGCCGGCTGGCGTCCATGTGATGGCCAGAGGAGGTCGCTGGCGGCGCCGAATAGCAACCCTAGAACCGATCGACGACGAACATAATGAAGAAGGAAGAAGAAGGTGGGTTTCGGTGATCTCTCGGTGGAATGGCCGACCAAATGGAGTGAGGAGAGAGAGAGAAGACTTATATTCAAATGCTTGGTCAATGGGTTGAATGTTAGGTGTGCATAAAGTGTGACATGACCACAATTGCCCATCTCTTGACACATGTCCACTTGCCTTTCCTAGGTGATCCAATGGCCACCATTCACTCTTCATTTTCGGAAGCCACAAGGTGAGTTTAATGTTCAAAATTCCCTTCTTCAATTGCAAGGGCAAAGTCTTAGGCTTGAGGGGCAAAACAATCATTTTACCCCCGACGTTCAGAACGTCGTTTTTCTCGTTCTGGAATTCATCGATAGGGCGACGGCCAATCCCAATAACTTTGGAAGTCTTGATTTTTCAATTCAAACTTTTCAGGACTCGTTTCTGATAGTTTTCTTTATCAGACGTGATTCCAGCCTATCCCGAACCGACGTGCGGCTCTTGCAGGCATTACGCGTATCGATCCCGTGATTCATATCACATTTAGGGCTCATCAATTCGTGGCGGCTTTGGTTGTCATGTAATTGTGAGAGTCTATCGCTAGTTTCCTCAACAATCCTTATTGCCAAAGCGCCATTTCCTATCCGAGTTCCCTAGGTCCACGTACCTCGCATTGCGTTAGCTTTTCCCTTTTGATCAGCCTACTCGAATTGATCAGATTCGAATGGAATACAACTGAAGCACATCTCTAAATATACTCTTCTCATCAATGAGTCTGAAATTGACTGGAAATCAGAATGTCACATAATGCATAAGGTATTCAAGGAAGAATTCTTGGATAGGTTCGTTATCGTCTTTATCGATGATATTTTGATCTACGCGAAGAGTAATGAAGAACATAAAGAGCATTTGAGGATTGTTTTGCAAACTTTGAGAGAGCACTCGCTGTACGCTAAGTTTAGCAAATGCGAGTTTTGGCTGAATAAAGTGGCATTTCTTGGTTATGTGGTATCTGGAGAAGGAATTGCTATGGACCATGCGAAAATTGAAGCCGTTATGAATTGGCTTAGACCTACTATAGTCACGGAAGTCCGGAGTTTCCTAGGATTAGAAGGGTATTACTGACGCTTTGTAGAGAAGTTTTCATCCATAGCCATTCCATTGACGAGGCTGACTAAGAAGGAAACTAAGTTTGAATGGACGGATAAGTGTGAAAGGAGTTTTCAAGAGCTTAAGCATCGGTTGATGACCGCACCAGTATTGACGATCCCATTAGGACCTGGAGGTTATGAAATATATAGCGATGCTTCGCTAAAGAGACTGGGCTACGTGTTAATGCAACAAGGAAGTGGTTACCTACGTGTCCCGACAGTAGAGACCGCACGAGATGAACTACACGGCTCATGATTTAGAATTGGCTGAAATCATATTTGCTCTAAAGATCTAGAGGCATTATTTGTGTGGCGAGAAGTTTTGGATTTACACGGATCACCAGAGCCTGAAGTATCTATTTTCCCAAAAAGAATTGAACATGAAACAATGTCCATGGATGAAACTGCTCAAGGGATTCTGAGGATGAAAAGTGAATAGAGTCGTGGATGCACTCAGTAGGAAATCAAGTATCGTTTGTCTGCTAGTTAAAGGGTAGTCGTTATTTGAAGATTTAAGGGATTCTGAGTTCAAATTGGAAGTCTGTCAGCTATCTAGTTTGGTAGCGACCTTGAAAGTGGAACCTGAAATCCAAGAAAGGATAAAAGCCTTGTAGCCTACGACCCAGAAATTCAGAAGATCCTTAAGATGGACGCAACAAAAAGGAAACCATAGTTTCAAGTATTAAAGGTGGAGTTTTGAAATTTCGAGGGCGCCTATGCGTACCCAAGGATAAAGAGCTTAGAAATAAGATTTTGTCCGAGGCTCACAGAAGCAATTACAGTATACATCCAGGTAGCATGAAAATGTACCAGAACCTGCGTCAACACTACTTGTGGAACGGAATGAAGGTAGATGTAGCAAAATATGTGGCAAACTGTTTGACATGTCAGCAGGTAAAGGCACAACACTGTAAGCCTGGTGGATTACTCCAACCTTTAGAGATTCTCGAATGGAAATGGGAGCACGTGACTATAGACTTTGTGATGGGATTGCCAAAGAGCCAAAGAGAGCACGATTTCATCTGGGTAGTCGTGGACAGATTGACCAAGTCTGCACATTTTATTCCAGTGCGAAAGAACTTTTCAATGGACAAGTATGCCGAGCTGTATATGCGTCAGATAGTACGACTGCACGGAGTACCCGTAATGATTACGTCGGATAGAGATCCCAAATTTGCGACAAACTTCTGGAAGAGTCTTCAAGATGCCAGGGGAACTCGACTACAGTTCAGTACGGCATATCATCCACAAACGGACGGATCCCAAATTTGCGACAAACTTCTGGAAGAGTCTTCAAGATGCCAGGGGAACTCGACTACAGTTCAGTACGGCATATCATCCACAAACGGACGGACAATCGGAGAGGACGATTCAGACGCTCGAGGATATGTTACGAGCGTGTGTAATAGAATTCAAAGGTGGATGGGAGGATCAATTACATTCGGTAGAATTCGCGTACAACAACAGTTATCGGCAGGGCATTCAAATGGTACCTTTTGAGACACTGTATGGAAGAACCTGCAGGACCTTGATTTGCTAGGACGAAGTTGGAGAAAGAAGTATTACGGGACCAGAGTTGGTAGAGCAATCGGTGGAAGCCGTAAAAATAATACGGGATAGACTGAAGACGGCACAGAGTCGTCATAAAAGTTATGCGGACAAACAACGCAAACCTCCGAAGTTCCAAGTAGGTGATCATGTTTTCTTTAAAGTATCGCCGATGGGAAGACTATCTCGATTTGGAAAGAAAGGAAAGTTGAGTCCAAGATAGGTGGGTCCTTTTGAGATTTTGGAACGGATTGAGATGTTGGCCTACAGACTCACCTTACCGCCTAGTTTATCTTAAGTACACAACGTCTTCCACGTGTCAATGCTAAGGAAGTACGAGCCGGACCCGATGCACGTGCTGTACTATGAAACTATTGAAGTTGGCGACAGAGTGTCTTATGTGGAAAAGCCCGTCAGAGTTGAAGATTGAAAAGAGCAAGTTCTGAAACAAGACGATTCATTGGTCAAAGTCATTTGGGAACATCATGGAACCAAGATGCTACGTGGGAAAGCGAGGAAACGATGAGGCGTCAGCACCCCCTTTGTTTGAATAGCTGGGTTTATTGAAAATTTCGAGGATGAAATTTTTGTAAAGGGGGAAGAGTTGTGACATTCTGATTTTCCCTGTCATTTCAAGACTTGTCAATGAGAATATATTTGATGATGTATTTCAGTCATATCTCGCTCAGATCTGATCAATCTCGAGTTAACTAACCAAAAAGGGAAAGGCTAACGCGAGACAAGGTACGTGGATCTAGGGAAACTCAAATGGGAAATGGTACTTTGACCATAAGGATTGTCGAGGGAGTATTGAGAACCATTAAAGGTCAATCTAAGAACGTTTAAGGAATGCATTGCTAGCGTTATACGATTGAAGCGCGGGTGATGCTGATTAACCAATGTATAATTTGCGAAATTTTCCTAAATCGAACGATGACGATAGAGACAATCGGAACTAGTAATAGACCCTCGTAATTACATGATAACCAAAGTCTCCATGAACTGACGAGCCCTAAGTATGGTGAGAGTCACATAGTCGATATGCGTAACATTTGCAAAAATCGCCCGTCAGTTCGGGATAGTCTGAAATTACATTCGATAAAGAAAAAGCTTAGAGACGAGTCTCGAAATTAGAAAATAGAAAATCAAGAATTCCAACATTAAAATTGGGTTGGACATCGCCTCGTCGAAGAAAATTTGAATAGGAAAAATGACTTTCCGGACGACGAGGGTGAAATTACCGTTTTGCACCTCAAGTCTTAGCCTTGTATTTATAAATGGATGAGGGCATTTTGGTCATTGGCCCCACCCCTTGGCTGCTGAAAATTAGAGGAAGTAATGGCCAATGGATCACAAAAATGATTATTACGTGGACAAGTGTCAAAGGATAGTGGATTGACATTAATTAAACACTTTTAACCTACCATTCTAAGGGAGTTGACCAAGTGTGATTGAAGTATATTCCTCTCTCTCTCCCCCCAAGCTTTAGCCGAAGACCCTCTCGTCCTTGCCATCTTCTTCTTCTTCTTCTTCTTCGTGTTCACGCCAAGAGCCCGACCAGCCGCTGCCATCTCCTTCGCTGCCGTCAAGCGCCTCTTTTGACCGCTATCTGACCTCGCGCTAGCCACCAACACCATGCCCCACCTCTTGCCGTCCAGCTCCAAGTGGTATCTCAACATTTTTCACCTGAGAAGCTCTGGCCAGCCGTTTTCTCGAAAGTCGACAGATTTCGTCACAACAGGAGGTAAGCCGTCATTTGACCTCCACAGGACCTCAATTTACCTCAAACTTCCAATCAATTTTTATAGACATGTAGGAAACTTGTTTATTGAGCTGTGGTGAAACATTTGGCTAATTTTGATGGAGTTTTGATGCCGAAATAATGTTGTGTTTAAAGGGCAGAAACCGACCGGCACTAGACCGAGGGAAACCGAACCTGTTAGGGTACTTTCGGATGTCGCCTTACCCTCAAATTTTCAGTGAGGCTCCGTAACACCTAGACTATATGTTAGTAAGTAGTTTAGTTGATAAATTGAGATTTAAGGATAGTTTATGAGCTGATTAACCGGGTGTGAAACAGAACCGAAATTTGCCCTGTTTCAGTTCTGTGCAAATCGAGACCTTAGAGGCTGTTAGGGATGTTATCGAGCTCTAATTTCATCATTGAGGCATATGAGGAAGCTATTGATATGTTGTCAAGATTTATGCTTCGTGGTTCGAAGATTGGACAAGCGAAAATTAACAATTGGATGGATTTCCCTAGGGTTATACGGCTGCCCTATTTTGGATTGCTAGGGTCGAATACTTGAAGTGTTTAGGAAGAGAATTTTGCTAAATTTAGCCTAAGGTAAGGAGTCTCTAAAACTTGGCTAGGAGGATTGGACTCGATTGGATGAATTGGTTGTGAATTGGGTGAATTCTCATGAGTTATTGTGTGATTGTCCAATGTTCGTTATTGTGAGTTGATGATTGCTTGAATGTTTGCTAAATGCATATGCCATGAGTTGATTGCCACATTTAAGTGATGAATTTGATTGTCTCGCATGCCGTAGACATTTAGCTCGTTGCATGGGCTTGTACTCGATCATGAAGTCCTGAATTGAAATGAAATTTGGCATGCTTGGGAAACTCGTGGTACCTTGATGCGTTGAGATGCGGGGTTGTGATGGCTGGTACCCTGATGCGTTGATATGTAGGGTTGTGAGAATTAATGTCCTGAGGTGTTGAGACGCGGGACGAGATTGATTATGTGTCGACATAGGCCTGCAATGACATTCGAAAACCTGATGCATTTAACGCGGGTTTGTCAATTTGATGGTCTGAGGCATAATGACGCGGACCGAGCCTGAGGCGTTTCATACGCGGGCGTGAATCATGAGGAAGTTATGAAGGGTGGAATGTATGGTTTGATTTCATATTCCATGCCTGACTTGATTGATGAGTTATGTTGAAATGACTGCTTGATTGTCAATCGTTTGTATCCGTATGACATTTTTTTTTACTAATGAGTGCCTTATATTGTTGAGTGTGTATTCATGTTCATTAGTTGCATTTATCTGGGTGTACTGTCAACCTGACACAGGGTTAGGATTTGTCTTACTGAGATGTGAATCTCACCCCGTCGTGGGACCATATTTTTTTCAGACCCTAAGCCTTGAGGATGCTACTAACTTGATTAGGCGATCCAAAGGAAATGATAGCTTCTTTTGGTGGGTTCCTGGACTGTCGGGGTATCGTGTATGTTGGGAAGTGTATAGTGGTCTAGATCAATGAGGGTGGTAAAGACTGAAAACCACATAGGTTTGAGGCTTGGTTTCGTCGGGTAGGTAATGTCACCACTGGTTCGCTGAAGTCCACAGAGGTACTTCGTAGAGTCATTCCTAGTTGGTGTCATCTCACTCAGGATTCTATAGAGGTCGAGGTGTCTGTAACTGGCTCGATGAACATATCGGAGAAGACCCCGACTTTGGAGGACACAGTGGAGATGATAGAGATTGATGCCTCATAGGACGAGCTAGAGGATACTACGATGGATGCTACTGTAGATGTACGTTTTGAGACTTTCTCAAACTACGAGCCGGATGAGGATGCAGAACAAACTGACGGTTCCAGTGGTTCAACCTTGGGGTTTCCTGCTTTTACTTGGCTGCCTTTTGATGACTTCGTCGATCTGTTTCTTTTTGGGGACCTAGATATGGTTTACCTTTTGATTAAGTCCCGATGCCCCGACCGATCAGTAGGACTAGCTCACCTACACTTTTGTATGAACTCATGATGTGATGTGTGTGTGTGTGTGTGTGTGTGTGTGTGTGTGTGTGTGTGTGTATATTACGTTCTCGCTATCCAGGTCCTCATTGGTTTATGTACAGATGTATTACACATGTTACGTTTCCGCATACTCGTTTTCATTACGCATCTCTCGATAAGTGATTCATGGGACTCGAGAGTACATTAAATGGAGTTGCGCGCTCGTGCCCAGGTTGCGGGGCGTGACAGTAGCATCATGAGATGCTGTTGTTCAATGTGAGTTGTTTTTCGATGTCTGCTTTAATAAAGTTCATATATGTGTTTCTTACATATTTGTAACATTTAGAGATGTATCAACTTCATTGCATGCAATAAATTATTTATAATTACGGTGATGTTGAATGTATATATATCTAAAGAAAAATTTCATGGCATGTGCAAACCTTGAGCGATGGCATGAGTATTTTTTTTTTAGCAAAAATCATATGTCTTGCTACACATAAAGTGTATTAACTATAAATGTGAGATATATGTTAGTTCATTGGAACCATAAGGATATTCTCTTATGACACATTCGGTTTCGTGACACATAAAGTAAGAGAATATTGACTGACAAGGAGGATAATAGATAAGGTGTCTCTATTATTTGAGATGATATCCGTTTGCCACGCTACCATATTAAATCCGCGTCAGTAAAGTTAAGAGCATTTGTGAACATGGATGGCTCTGTGTATTTTGATGTAGTTCGATGCTTAAGACTTTATGGGATCAAATTGAGTATTGGGAATTATCTCTAGATCAATATAAATATGCGATACAACACACTTTCAAAATTTAGCCAAGTGGGAGAATGTTAGAATATATTTGAATATTCTTTGAAGATTTATTAATTGCTATTGTAAATATTAATTGGTCTAATAAAGAAAATATACATACAGTGTCCTATTTAGTCTAATATGATGCTGGATAATATGGGCCGAGATAAACCTTATCTTTAATGAGGAGATAAGTTTCAATTTCTATAAATAGAGCTCAAGTGCATCTTCTAAATCTTGATGTCTGCATAACCTCACATAAGGAGTCGTCAGAAACGGTACATGAGATGTCGTCTCATTGAAGCCAGCAATAAAGAGAGTTCATAAAGGAGAAGCTCTTGAGCATCAGATCGTCCCAATTCTGCATCAAGAACGATGGATTCGAAACAAGATGCGCCAATTCTTTAACTTTATGAATATGTGATTTATGTATTTATACGTGTGGTTCTTAAGTCACTGCATAAAGATTAAAATTGCAGCTTATAGGTGATAATAATAATAATGATAAGAATGTAAAATGTTCTTAAAATTAGGATAAAGTTATGAAACTTTGTAGCTCATTTCCTGCTTTTGCCTCCCACATTTCAGTCGAAGTAAATGTCATCTAGCTCAACATTCAACATTGATAATACCTCTGATCTCTACATTCAAAGAAGATTCCAATTTGTCATTAAACACCCTCATTTTTCAAATATCCAAAAGTAATATACACTGATTAGCAATTATTGTTCTTTTCCTTCCATTTGACGCGTTCGTGCTCCGTGCATTATCTCGTCACGATTATTTTAATGGAAACAGTAAAATGTGTTATCTCGTTACATTTTTTTTTATAAAGAAGTTTGGTAACAGTTTTAACTTTTAAGTTCAATTTTTTAAAAATGATTTGCAATAATATTTGTACATATAAAATTAATATGGCGAACATTTAAATTTGTCATCCACCCTCAAACATAACAAAATATTTGTTGGGTTTTTATAATTTTGCAGCAACAAAATCCAAAAGATATATAATCCCGTCTATATGTATTATTTGATTTTCTTCATTATCATGCCCGTGTGCAGCATTCGCTGCAACTAAAGCTGTTATTGATGGTTATAAAGTTGATCAAACTTTTTTATAGTTCAATGATGTCAACATAGTAAACACTTTTTTATAGTTCAATTTGAATTTACATTTTCCTTATTTGGTAGTCTTTTAAATTGATTTCTTGAGAGAATAATGTTCCTCTTTTCAATTTATTTTATTTTATTTTCACTTTTTCGCGTGCATATTTTGTGCTTTTTTGTTACTGTACATATTTAAGATTTTATTTGCTGTTTTATTTTTGTTTTGTTGACGATGCAGTGTGCTAAATCCTTTGAACTCTCGACAAATATTCTAGAAAACAGCATGAAGTGGTGCCAGGCTCACGGGAAAAATATAAAAAAGAAAGTAAAAAACTCATTGAATTAGTACCAATTTAGTTCTAAACCTTTCAATTGGACAAATTTAGTTTTAAACCTTTTTGCGTTGCTAACAATTTAGTCCACCCAGTCAATTTTGGCTGAAAATCTCTTATGTAGATGCTGGAAGTCTTACATTGAGTTGCTAGCGCTGATATGAAGAAAATATATTTTTTTAAAAATTACTTGTATTATTTTTTTAAAAGATATATTTTTAAAATTTTTATTTTTTATTTTTCATCCTTTTTTATTTCTGTTGTTTCTGCAGGCGAGGTCACTAGCAACCCCGATGACCATTGGGCGAGGGCTGACATTTGCCTAGTGGCCAACAAGGGTTGGTGGCGAACTTCACCGGCCAAAATGGCAGAAATAAAAATGATCGAAAATGAAAAAAAACCAATTAATTTTTTTTTGGAAAAAAAATTATCCTTAATAAAAATATTTAAAAATAAACACATCAACGTCAGCCATGTCATCTGAGATGGCCGACGTTCACGTTAGCAATTTCTAGCCAAAATTGATCGGATAGACTGAATTAGTACCAATACAAAATGGTCTAGGAATGATTGGTGCAATTAAAAGATTTAGGATGGAACTGTTACCTTATATTTAGGATTTCTTGATACTTTTTCCAATCTCACAAATAGCACCTTGAAGGAAATTATCATTGATTAGAGATTTTAACCCAAGTGCATTAGGGTCGAATATGATAATCTTATGAAGAAAAGAAAATGCCCTTTCTCAGTCGCAAAAATGTCAATTGAAAGTTATGTGCTTGCTGTATGGCCGAGAAATTTGGTGATCAGTCGATGGTATTATTGAGACACCATCCACCGATGAATGTTACTTGCGAAACTGACACCTTTTCAACATTTTTTTGTTTGTATTGAACTTTCGAGGAAATCCATATTTAAGCTGTTTGACTAATACAAGGGCGAGAAGACGATGCAGTGTCTCATGGTGAAATTTGATCATTCCGCGTCAACATTTTTGAAGAGTTGCTTCGTTTTCTTTGGGGGGGTGGGGGGCGGCGGCATATTTAGCTCATAGCCAGCAGAATATTTTTCACTTTCTTTTTGCTACGATGCGTTAGCCATCAGAGTTACTCCACGTGGTCAAATTTGTTGGCTAAGGAGGTTGAAAAAAATGCGGATAGACGTAATTAGACCTTTTATTCTCTTGGGAATTTTTCCTAGCCTTTGATTCAGGTTCTGAAACACATTTAGCTCATAGCCAGCAGAATATTTTTCACTTTCTTTTTGCTACGATGCGTTAGCCATCAGATTTACTCCACGTGGTCAAATTTGTTGGCTAAGGAGGTTGAAAAAAATGCAGATAGACGTAATTAGACCTTTTATTCTCTTGGGAATTTTTCCTAGCCTTTGAATTAGGTTTTGAAATATGCACTCTTGTCAAAGAGAGAAACTCGTACGTTAAATGCTGAAGTTGTTGAGCAAAACTCCCAATTAATTTTGAAGTTGACAAAACGATCCATCATCTCTTGAATCTAAGTTAATGCAATGAGATACTTGTTTTGTAGATTATCTATAGGTGTGGGTTACATATGATTGAATCTGGTAGAAAAGGCTCAGACGATACTCTGAGGGACTCAAACACTGTATCGAACTCAGACGTTAAGCGGAAAGTTTAGATGTTTGAATAATGCTCAAGTTCTGAGAGAAGTATTTCACGAGTAATAACCATAATAAAGAGATATATTCAAGATGATTTAATTGATATATTACATCACTGCAACGGCTACTAGATCAAGTTGGATTCATACTTGAAGATTCATACTCACGAAGATCAATCAAGGACACGGATTAAGGGAGACAAGGATGACTCAACTAATGAAGTAATTTTCCTATGAAAACTCAAGATCACGATTGTATGGACTCAAAGAGGTTTTCTTTCCTTTGTTGACCTCATCGGCTATGAAATCCTATCTACACAGTCTCGTCAAAATGGGAAAGTTTTGGAGAGCGATCCTCTGGAGATTTTGTAATTGTCAATTGGAGCTAGAGGAGAATAAAAGGACTTCAAGGTTGAAGAACGTACACAGGATATGAAATTCATAATTTCAAGATCAAGAGAGTTTCATATCCTCCATGTACCTTTGATCCTACACGGTAATACTTAAAGGAGAGCATACAAGTGAGAAGAGCGTTAGACAAGAAGTCCACTCAACATACTGTAAACATCTAAGTTATTCACTAGTGGAATCTAGCTGATCAATTGCTAGCGTGAAGAAGTGAATGCATGTTTGAACAAAGTCGAACCACTCAGTGCATGTTCTCTTACTCTTACTCTCTTTGATTGTTTACTATGATAGTCGAATTGTGCAAAGTGTTGCATCTGATAATATCTTTGAACTTATTAGCTATCTTCATCTAAATGAAGTTGTGACATTCTGATTTCCCGGTCATTTTCAGACTCATTAATGAGAAGTATATCTAGCGATGTGTTTTGGTAATATCCCGTTCGAATCTGATCAATTCCAGTAGACTGACTAAAAGGGAAATGCTAACACGAGACGAGGTATGTAGACCTAGGGAATTCGAATAGGAAATGACGCTTTAATCATAAGGATTGTCGAGGGGACATTTAGAGCTACAAAAGGCCGATCTAAGAACGATTAAGGAATGCCTTGCTAGCGTTATACGATTGGCACGCGGGTGATGCCGCTTAACCAACGTATAATTTGCAAAATTTTCTTAAATCGGACAGTGACGATTGAGATCATAGGAACTAGTGATAGACCCTCACAATTACATGACAACCAAAGTCGCCACGAATTGATGAGCCCTAAATGTGATATGAATCATAGGGTCGATACTCGTAAAGTCTGCAAAAGTCGTCCATCGTTTCGGGATAGGTTGGAACCACGTCTGATAGAGAAAATAATCAGAAACGAGTCTTGAAAATTGAAAATGGAGAATCAAGAATTCCAATGTCATGTTTGGATTGGCCATCGCCATGTCGAAGAATAATGGATTGAGAAAAATGACGTTCCACACGTCGAGGGTAAAATTACCATTTTGCCCCTCAAAGCTTTAGACTTGATTTTGCAATTGAAGGAGGACATTTTGGTCTTTCAACCACCCCAAGAGCCAACGAAAATTGGGAGAAATTATGGCCATTGGATCACCTTGATTGGCACTTAGTACAAGTGTCACTAGATTAACTAAAGAGTGGTCATGTCCACTTTTTGCCAACTACCATTCAACCCTTTGACTCTTGAGATTGAATATAGCCTTCTTCTCTCTCTCTTGGCCGGGCATTCACCTCATTTCACTATGAGCCTTCTTCTTCCTCTTCTTCCTCTATTTGCCGTGAACTGCTCTAGCCGACCGAACCTGTGCCGCCCGTTTGCCCTCTCTGACGACCACTTCCGATGACCTTTAGCCAGAGAACCGATCACCCACGCTTAGCTTAACCTCTTGTCGACATCCTCGAAGTGGAAGCGCGTCGATTGAACCATCGAAGAGCTCCGGCCAGCCATTCTCCCAGAAGCCGATGGAAACCGGCACAATTTGAGGTAGGCGATGTTTCTGACCTCTTAGGACCTCGAAACGTTGGAGTCTTGCGATCAAATTTTGTGGAGGTCTAGGGGACTCGTATAATGATCTGTGGTAAAAAGTTGGGATTTATTTGATGAATTTTTTACCCCAAATGGGTCTTGTGATTGTTGGACAGAAACTGCCGGTTTGCAGTCTTGAAGGAACCAGCGACTTTCGAAGGAATTTCGGTGACGACACAGCCTCAAATCTTTGGTGAGCCTCTTAGACCCTTAGATAGACATGCTTGCAAGTAGTTAGTGATTAAATGGTGGAATTGGAGTAGGTTAAGGGCTGGATATGCTCGGTTTACACAGAACCGAACATAGCCTAGTTTAGTTCTATGTAAACCGGTTCTGTGGAGGTTGTTAGATGTTGGTTTTGAGTCTCCAATTCATCAACAAGACATGTTAGGATGTTGAGGAATGTGTTATTAAGGTTGTTGGTTCATGAATGGGTGAATTAGACAAGAGAAATTGAAAATTGGTTGGATTTTCCTAGGTTGCACGGTGGGTTTGTTCTTGGACCACTGAGACCGAATCGTTGAGGGCTTGAAGAGAGGATTTTTGTGGCATCAAGCTTAAGGTAAGGAACCCTAAATCTAAGATAGGAAGATTGGACTCGATTGGGCGAGCCGAGTAAAATTTTTTTTGGGTGATTCTTATAGGGTTTTTATGTGATTGTCCCTTGTGCGTCTTAGGACGGTACAGAGGATTGCATGTGTGTAATATTCGTGCTTTGAATTGGCTACCCTGTTTGCACGTTGATTGAATCATCTTGCATGCCATGGATGCATTGTTTACGCATGAGTTGCACTTGGCTTTGTGTGCATGATTTGTGATTGTAGCATGACAGAGACGAGACGAGACCTTGATGCGTATGAGACGTGGGGTGGTGTGATGGTTACCCTAAGGCGCTGAGGCGTGGGGTTGGAGTTGTGTGGCACCCTGATGTGTATGAGACGCGGGGTTGAGATGGCCACGGTCCTAATGCGTTCACGCAGGACGGAGATGTGACGTGTCGACACTGACTTGGAGTATCATTGAAACCTGATGCATTTACGCTGGTTGTCAATGACAGTCTGATGCGTTTATGTGGACCGAGCTTGATGGATTCTAAACGCGGGCATGAGATTGAGGCGGGTGTGAAGAGTGGAAGTCATGATGTGGCATGGTGATTCGTGCATGATCATCTAGATGTGTTATGATGCTATGACTGCATGCCTGACATTGTGCGTTGTATTGATACTTGAATCGCTTCTTATGTCTGTTCGTGTGAAATGTTGATCTTTATGACTGCTTGAGTAGACGGTCGGCCTAACCTAGGGTTAGAACCTACCTTACTGAGATGTGTATCTCATCCCGTTGGAGACCCTTTTTTTTTATAGATCCTAGGCCTTGAAAATGTGGCCTATCCGTTTTGGTGACCCTAAGGATATGTCCACCTATTTTGATGAGTTCCCTAACGGGCAGGAAACCATTTATGTCAGGAAGTGTACCATAATTTGGGTAGACGAGGGTAGTACTAGTTGAAAGTCTCATAGGTATGAGGCCTGATTCAGGAAGGTCGGAGATGTGTCTACTGGGCCACTGAAGCCCAATGAGGTGCCCCAGGGAGTGATCCCTAGTTGGTGCCACCCCGCTCGGGATTTAGACCAGGTTGAGGGGTCAGTTGCCGGTTCGAAGAATGGACCGGAGAGGACCCCGACCTTAGAGGACACGAAGGAGGAGGTTATCGTGGTCGAGGCGATTAAGGAGGATCTCGTGGAGCCATTTGCTGAGGAGACTATGGAGGATACCATAGAGGTTCGCTCTGAGACCTTTTCGGAGTAGGAGCCCACGGAGGACAGAGAGGAGATCGGGGACTCCAGCAGCTCGTCTTAGGAGTTCCTAGCTTGTCAGTCGGTCTTTTGATGGCGACCCAGACCCTGTTTAAGAGTTGGTTGTTGATGATGGATCCCTTTTGTGTACTTATCCCGTCCCCCATGTTAGCGGATTTAGTAGTTCTGTATCTGTATGAATAGTTGGATACCATGTACGACAGTATTTGCGTTATTTGGGTCCCACTTCATATTTTGTACGGAGGAGTTATCTCATTATTGCTTTCGCATGCTATGTATATTATACGTCTCTCGACTTATGTGTGGATCTTGGGACCACGAGAGATATTTGGTTTGCTTGCAGGGAGTCGCGTGCTTGTGGCCAGGGCGCGGGGCGTGCTAGAAGTTCTGAGCATTCTCGTTCATATTCTACTTTAAATTTCTTAAAATCCTTAAAATCACCTATTCATCCCCTCTAGGAGATAATGTTAGCCACAACAATTGGTATAAGAGCTTGGTGCTCATACTTTTATTGAAGTGTTATTACTTCTAGTTGACAATCTTTATGCTAGTAATTTTTCTCCTGAATGGATTGACGGTGGAAGAAACAACAGACCACCCAAAAAAGAGTATAGTAATTAGCAAAATAAATTCAAGACATATATTTAAGATGTCAAGACTCGCAGATCTGGGCTATTGTTCGAAGAGGCATTGATCCATTTGTAAGTACTTCAGGCGGAACAAATGTAGAAGACAACACCAATACTACTCTCACAGTTGCTCTAATTGCCATTGAATTAGCTAGGAGAGATGCTCTAGATGCTAAAACTATTTATCTCCCACTAAATACAAATGTATTGCACATTGCTCCTTGTCAAAAGCGATTTGGGACAAGCTCTACATCATCTGTGAAGGAATAGATAGAGTCAAGAAGATTAAAGTTAAAATCCTTCTCGGCCAGTAAGAAGCCTCCAAAATGAAGCCTAATGAAACGGTGAAGGAAATATTTAATAGATTCACTTAAATAATGAATGGCCTATGGGCAACCTATGTCTGGATCGATGCGAATAAACAAGCTTTCGAGGGTACTCACATAGGAATGTGATAATATCAAAACGTCCATTAGAGAAACTCAGATAATATGATGTGAATCGATGCAGAAACTAATCGTTCTACGAAGATCTAAGAGTTGCGAACTGCGAACTTCGACCCCCAATCGAACCCGTGATTGGTAACCTTGGTGTAAACACGACCTGTTGATGAACCAGTGTCAACCAATCAACGTTATGAGCGCCACGAAAAAGAGAATTCACGTTCTTGCTCGATAAGTTGAATTCGACCGCCATAAGGAAATCTTGATAAGGTCTGCCCTCAAGATAACTTGAAGAAGAGAAAAATCTCTCTTTATTAAATTCAAAATCAATGTTGTCTTTCTCGAAACTCTAAACTCAACTTAAATACAACGCTAACCCTAGGAAAGGCAAATTACAAAGATATCCTTAATTGACGAAAATTGCTAAAAATAAAGAAATGCCTAAAAACCCATCTAAATGACTCCGAATCGCCAAAAAAATTCGCCAGTCACTAAATTAATGTGAATTGATCAGCAGCCCGTTTTCAAGCGGCTGATCAAATTTTAGCCCATTCGGAGTTCGTCAAATTTGAATCCGTTCGGAGTTCGTCAAGCCAAATGTGATCGTGTTGTGCCAAGAAGCCCAAGATTCTTCAAGTCTTGATCCAAGGTCGTCTCCACTGCAAAGATCACAAACCATGATGCCAATAGCTTGTTTGAATTGCTTTGCCCTCGCTCGAGTGATCATATCAAGTGGATAGGGCAACGGTCCCTAGCACCTCCTCCTCGATATGATTCGATGTACACATCAAGATCTCACCCTTGTCCATGAGTAAACTCATTGGAAAACTTCAATCCTACCAGAATTAAAGAATTAACGAGGAAACTCATTCAAAAGGTAAGAAATCCATTGCTTTGAAATGTAATGCTGATTCTGATTTTTTAGATTTTGAAAATGAAGACGATAAGGAACTAGTACTCTTGGTCAAGAAATTTAGAAGAATGACTAAGAGCAGCAGAAATTACAAAGACAAGAGAGATTTCAAACAATATGATCAAAGAAGATCATACGATGGCAGAGATGACAACAAAGATGCCATTTGCTATGAATGCAAAAAGAGAGGACACATCAAACCTAACTGCTCTCTTCTAAAGAATAAAGGAAGGGGTAAAAAATCCAGGAAATCTCTAAAGATAGAAACCTAAAGTGACATAGAATGCGAAAGTGATGACGAACATGCTAACATATGTTTAATGGCCAACTCAGACTCTGAGGATGAATCTGAGGTAACTCATTCTAAGGTATCTGCATATTAGATGAACTATGCTTAGATTATAAAACTGCTCTTAAAAGGCTTTCTGAATTAAAAAGGGAAGTCGCCAATTTGAAACAAAGAAGATATTTCTTAAAAGGATAAAATCTGGAGAAAAAAGGTTCAAAAGACTAAGGTCTTGGCTCAAAGATGAAGTAAGAGAATGCAACCCTTATTGGAAAATTTACTATGAAGAGGATGAGGATGTGTTAGAGGAAGATGAAATCATCTTGAAAACCCCTTTGCAAAGCACTCATATAGTCTGTTTTGAAAAGGAGAAGGCCACGACGTTCAATCAGTGTCACGCCCCGCGCCTTCAGGCACGATCGCGCGACTCCCTACAAGCAAACCAAATATCTCTCGTGGTCCCAAGATCCTCAAATAAGCCAAGAGACATGATATATACAAAGCACGCAGAAGTAATAATGAAATAACTCCTCCGTACAAATTAAGAAGTGGGACCTGGATAACGCAAATACTGTCATACATGATATCCAACTGTTCATACAGATACAAAGCTATTGAATCCGCTAACATGGGGGACGGGGTACGTTCACAAAAGGGATCCATCATCAACAACCAACTCTTAAACAGGGTTAGGGTCGCCATCAAAAGACTGACTGGCAAGCTGGGAACTCCTAAGACAAGCTGCTAGAGTCCTTGGTCTCCTCTACATCCTCCGTGGGCTCGTACTCCGAAAAGATCTCAAAGCGAACCTCTATGGTATCCTCTAGGGTCTCCTCAGTAGATGGCTCCACGAGATCTTCCTCAGTCGCCTCGATTACTATGACCTCTTCCTGCGCGTCCTCTAAGGTCGGAGTCCTCTTAGGTCCATTTCTCGACCCGGCAACTGACCCCTCAGGCTGCTTTAAGTCCTGAGTGGGGTGGCGCCAACTAGGGACAACTCCCTACGGCACTTCACTGGGCTTCAGCGGCCCGGTAGACTCATCCTCGACCTTCTAGAACCAGGCCTCATACCTATGAAGCTTCCAACTAGTACTACCCTCGTCTACCCAAATCACAGTACATTTCCTAACATAAATAGTTCCCTGCCCGTCAGGGAACTCATCAAAATAGACCGACATTTCCTTGGGGTCTCCAAAATGGATAGGCCACATCTTCAGGTCCTAGGATCTGTGAGGAAAGGGGGTCCCCAACGGGGTGAGATACACATATTAGTAAGGTGGGTCCTAATCCTAGGTTAGGCCGACCGTCCACTCAGGCAGTTATCAATATTAACATATCATGCAGATAGACATATAAGGCATTCACATAACAACACTCATGCAGATGTCAGGCAGGCAGTCATGGCATCACAACACCTCACTAAAATCATGCACATACCGCCATGTCTCCCATCACTTCCACTTTCACACCCGCCCATTCTCATGCCCGCGTTTAGAACGCATCAGGCTTGGTTCGCGTAAACGCGTCAGACTGTCTTTGGCAACCCACATAAACACATCGAGTTTCAATGATGCTCCAGGCAAGTGTCGACACGTCACATCTCCGTCCCGCGTTTCAACGCATCAGGACCGTGGCCATCTCAACCCCGCGTCTCATACGCATTAGGATGCCACACAACTGCAACCCCGCGCCTCAGCGCCTCAGGGTAACCATCACACCACCCTGCGTGTCATACGCATCAGGGTCTCGCCTCGTCTCCGTCATGCCACAATCACAAATCATGCACACAAGGCCAAGTGCAACTCATGCATAAACAATGCATCCATGGCATGCAAGACGATTCAATTAACGTGCAAACAAGGTGGCCAATTCAAAGCACGAATATTAGCACACATGCAATCCTCTATACCGTCCTAAGACGCACAAGGAGCAATCACATAAAAACCCTTTAAGAATCACCCAAAAATTTACTCGACTCGCCCAATCGAGTCCAATTTTCTTATCTTAGGTTTAGGGTTCCCCTACCTTAAGCTTGATGCCACAAAAAATCCTCCCCTTAAACCCTCAGCAATTTGGTCTAATGGTCCAAGAACAAACCCACCGCGCAACCTTTGAAAATCCAACCAATCATCAATTTCACTTGTTCAATTCACCCATCTATGAACCACCAACCTACACCCTAGCATGTCTCATTGATGAATTTGAGACTCAAAACCGACAACCAACAGCCTCCATAGAATCGGTTTGCACAGAACCGAACCGGGCTATGTTCGATTCTGTGTAAACCGAGCATATCCAGCCGTTAACCTACTCCAAATCCACCATTTATTCACTAACCTACTTGCTAACATGTATATCTAAGGATCTAAGAGGCTTACCGAAGATTTGAGGCCGGGTCGTCGCCGGAAACCCTTTGGAAGTCGCCAGTTTCCTCAAGTCCTTAAACTGGCAGTTTCTGTCCATCAAATACAAGATACATTTGGGGTCAAAAATTCAACAAATTGACCTCGACTTTTTACCAAAGATCACTCTACAAGTCCCCTAGACCTCCACAAAATTTGGTCGCAAGATTCTAACGTTTCGAGGTCCTAAGAGGTCAGAAACGCTGCCTAACTCAAATTGCGGCGGTTTCCGTCGGCTTCCGGGAGAATGGCTGGCCGGAGCTCTTCGCTGGGTCAATCGACGCGCTTCGACTTTGAGGACATCAAAAAGAGGCTAAGCTACGAGTGGATTGTCGGCTCGCCGGCTGAAGGTTGTCGAAAGTGGTCGTCGGTGGCGGCGAACGGAAAGGGCAGGAGTGGTCGGGCGAGCGGCAAAAGGAAGAGGAAGAATAAAGGAAGCTCTCGGTGCTTTGGAGGAAGAATGGCTGGCCAAGAGAGAGAGGGGGGAGCTATATTCAATCTCCAGAGTCAAAGGGTTGAATGGTAGTTGTGTAAAGGTGGACATGACCACTCTTTAGCTAATCTAGTGACACTTGTCCTCAGTGTCAATCAAGGTGATCCAATGGCCATAATCTCTTCAAATTTTTGGTGGCTCTTGGGGGTGTATAGAAGACCAAAATGCCCTTCTTTAATTGCATAAGTAAGGCTAAAGCTTTGAGGGGCAAAATGGTAATTTCACCCCCGATGTCCGGAACGTCGTTTTTCTCAATCCAATAATCTTTGACATGGCGACGGCCAATCCAAACATGACGTTGGAATTCTTGATTCTCCATTTTCAATTTTCAAGACTCGTTTCTGATTATTTTCTTTATCAGACGTGGTTCCAGCCTATTCCCAACTGACGGGAGGCTTTTGCAGACATTATGCGTATCGATCCTGTGACTCACATCACATTTAAGGCTCATCAATTCATGGCGACTTTGGTTGTCATGTAATCGTGAAGGTCTATCACTAGTTCCGATGATCTCGATCGTCATTGTCCGATTTAGGAAAATTTTGCAAATTATACATTGGCTAAGCGGCATCACCCGCTCTCCAATCGTATAACGCTAGGAATGCATTCCTTAATCGTCCTTAGATTGGCCTTTCATGGTTCTAAATGTCCTCTTGACAATACTTATGGTCAAACCGCCATTTCCTATTCGAATTCCCTAGGTCCACGTACCTTGTCTCGCGTTAGTCTTTCCCTTTTGGTCAGCCTACTTAAATTTATCAGATTCGAGCGAGATATGATTGAAACACATCGCTAGATATACTTCTCATTAATGAGTCTGAAAATGATTGGGAAATCAGAATGTCACAACTCTTTCCCCTTTACAAAAATTTTGTCCCCGAAATTTACGTCAAACTTAATTACTCAAAAAAATGGGGGTATTATCGCCTCATTGTCTCCTCGTTTTCCCACGTGGCGCCTTCGATTTTATGGTGCTCCCACACAACTTTGACTAGTAGAATCGTCTTATTCCTTAGAGTTTGTTCCTTTCGGTCTTCAATCCTGATTGGCTTGTCCACGTAGGAAACCCGGTCGTCTACTACTTTGGCTTCGTAGTCTAGTACATGTGTTGGGTCTGGTTCATATTCCGCAGCATCGACGCGTGGAAGACATTATGCACCTGGGATAGGTTAGGCAGCAAGGCAAGCCTGTAGGCCAAGGTTCCAATTCGCTCTAGTATCTCAAATGGACCTACGTATCTTGGGCTTAGTTTTCCCTTCTTTCCAAATCGCGATAATCCCCTCATCGATGACACCTTGAGGAAGACATGATTGCCCACTTGAAATTCCAAAGGCTTACACCGCTTATCCGCATAACTCTTCTAACGACTCTGTGCCATCTTGAGTCTATCTCGAATTATTTTCACTACTTCCATCGATTGCTCTACCAACTCTGGGCCTATGATGCTTCTTTCTCCAACCTCATCCCAGCAAATCGAGGTTCTGCAGGCCCTTCCATAGAGTGCCTCGAATGGTGCCATCTGGATGCTCTGTTGGTAGCTATTATTATATGGAAACTCTACCAAGTGCAGCTGATCTTTCCATCCACCTTTGAAATCAATGACGCATGCTCGCAACATATCCTCAAGCGTCTGAATCGTCCTTTTCGACTGCCCGTCTATCTGTAGATGGTATGCCGTACTAAATTGCAGTCCGGTTTCCATGGCTTCTTGCAGGCTTTTCCAAAAGTTTGTCATGAATTTGGGATCTCTATCAGACGTAATCGTCATAGGCATTCCATGTAACCTCACTACTTGTCTGATGTACAACTTGGCATACCTATCCACTACGAAATCCTTTCACATCGGGATGAAGTGTGCGGACTTAGTCAATCTGTCTACGACTACCCATGTAGAGTCGTGACCTTGCTGGCTCCTTGGGAGTCCCATCACAAAATCCATAATTATATGCTCCCACTTCCATTCAAGAATCTCCAATGGCTGTAGTAGTTCTCCAGGCTTAGAGTGATGTGCTTTCACTTGCTGGCACGTCAAGCACTTTGCCACATACTTCGCTACATCTACCTTCATCCCGTTCCACCAGTAGTGTTGACGTAGGTTTTGGTACATCTTCGTACTCCCCGGGTGGATACTATAATTGCTCCTGTGAACCTTTGATAAAATTCTTTCCCAGAGTCCTTCACCCTTTGGTACGCACAGTCGTCCTCGGAACTTCAAAATCCCGTCCTCTAACACCTGAAATTTTGGTTTTCCCTTTGTCGCGTCTATCTCTAGAATTTTCTAAATCTCTGGGTCCGTAGATTATAAGGTCTTTATTCCTTCCTAGACCTCAGGCTCTACCCTCAATGTAGCCATCAAACTGGACAACTGACAGACTTCTAGTCTGAACTCATAATCTCTTAAATTCTCGATTATCGACCAACCATTTACTAGCAGACAGGCAATGCTCGACTTCCGACTCAGCGCATCTGCGACTTTGTTTGCCTTCCCAGGGTGATACAATAGATCACAGTCATAATCCTTGAGCAGCTCCTTCCACCGATGCTGCCTCATATTCAGCTCCTTCTGGGAAAACAGAAACTTTAAGCTCTAGTGGTCGGTATAAATCTTCTCGCCGCAGAGATAATGTCTCCAGATCTTAAGAGCAAAAATAATCGTTGCTAACTCCAGATCATGCGTTGGGTAGTTCATCTCATGTGGTCTCAGCTGCCGGGATGCGTAGGCCACACTCTTCCATGCTGCATTAACAACACACAGCCCAGTCCTTTCAGCGAAGCATCGCTATAAATCTCATAACCCCCTGGTCTTGATGGAATTGTCAATACCGGTGCCGTTGTCAATCGATGTTTGAGTTCTTGGAAACTCCTTTCACACTTGTCTGTCCATTCAAACCTTGTTTTCTTCTTTGTCAGCCTCGTCAATGGGATGGCTATGGATGAAAACTTCTCTACAGATCGTTTGTAATGCCCTGCCAATCCCAAGAAACTTCTGACTTCAGTGACCATAGTAGGCTTAGGCCAATTGGTTACCGCTTCGATCTTTGCAGGATCCACTGCAATCCCTTTTCCAAATACCACATGACCAAGAAACGCCACCTTGTTCAGCCAGAACTCGCATTTACTCAACTTAGCATATAGCGAGTGCTCACTCTGGGTCTGCAGGACAATCCTCAGGTGCTCCTCATATTCTGTGTCACTCCTCGAGTAAATCAAGATATCGTCAATAAAGACTATGACGAATCTGTCCAGAAATTCCTTAAATACTCGATGGGGTAAATCCATGAATGCGGCTGGAGCATTGGTCAATCCAAAAGGCATCACTGTGAACTCATAATGACCATACCTAGTCCTAAAAGCAGTCTTAGGTATGTCTTCCTTCTTGATCCTCAGTTGGTGATACCGGTCCACAAGTCAATCTTTGAGAATACCGCTGCACCTTGCAACTGATCAAACAGATCATCGATTCTTAGCAGTGGGTACTTGTTCTTCACTGTTGCCTGGTTCAACTGCCTATAGTCAATGTATAGGCGCAAAAACCCATCCTTCTTCCTTACGAACAACACCGGTGCTCCCCACGGTGAAGCACTTGGTCGGATAAATCCTTTATCCAGTAGTTCCTGTATCTGCACCTTTAACTCTTTTAATTCTGACAGGGACATCCTATAAGGTGCCTTCAAGATGGGCTCCGTTCCAGGAGCTAACTCGATAACGAATTCTATCTCTCGCTCTAGTAGCAATCCTGACAACTCTTGGGGAAAAATATCAAGGTACTCACGCACTAACGGAAAAGTATCCAGTTTTGGCTTCTCGACAGTCGTGTCCATTACTATGACTAAGTACGCCTGACACCCTTCTGACATCAACTTGGTCACTTCTGGAGATGAGACTAAGGGAATCGAGATTCTCCTCAACTTCCCACCAATTCAAAGGTAGGGCGGTCTTCCGGGTAAAAACGAATTGTCCTATTACCATAATCTACCACTGCCCCTTGTTTACCCAACCAATCCATCCCTATGATCACGTCAAAATCATACATGGGCAATACAGCTAGATCAATACTCTCCTTACTCCCTCCAATCACAATTTCACAACCAGCACAGCCCAAAGAAACCAATATATTATCCTTTAACGGAGTGGCAACTTGCAGAATTATATTCAACGGTTTAATTTCATACCCACCAATTCAGCAAACTGAGTAGACACAAATGAATGCGTGGCACCAAGATCAAACAATGCATATGCAGCTTGGTCAAACAAGTAAACCGTACCTATGACTACGCTTGGTGCTTCCTCCGCCTCTCTTCGGGCTACTGCATATACCTTTCCCTGGGCCGGTGGTCGATTCGGCTCGATCTGAGGAGTGGCAGTTGACGATCCAGCCTGCAGTCTCTGTCCTTGAGGTCGACTCGTCGGAGCTTGATTTGGGCACGTTCTCATCTGGTGGCCCATTTGGCCACACTTAAAGTAAGCTCCAGTCCTTACCGGACATGGCCCATTTCCATGCCTTTTGCCTACAAAGGCTACAGCTCCAATTTGTGGGATTTGGCAGCTTCATAATATTTTTCCTTACTGGAGGCACAAAACGCCTATTGCCCGCCATCGGTCTCTTGCCCATCTGACGGTTATCTCTGAATGGGGTAAACCACGATCCAGTTGCGGTATTCCTCTCCCATAAGTCCCTCTCTATCATTTGGCCCCGTTCATAGATCTCCTTATAAGTCCTCAGGTTTAGAGCAATCATCTGACTACGGAGCTTAGGCCTCAAACAGTCCTTAAATCTCTATGCTTTCTCCTGGGGATCCTCTACAGATCGAGCTGTGTACCATGACAGTTTGGAGAACTCGACCTCGTACTAGTCTACTGTCAGCTGGTTTTGACGCAGCTGTAAGAATTCTACTATCTTCCTTTCCCTAGCTGTCTCAGAGAAGTACTTGTCGTTGAACGCCGTCTTAAAGGCTTTCTAGGTCATGGCTGCTCCTTCAGGGAAAACACCATTCTTGGTGGCAGCCCACCAGTCGTTTGTAGTTACCTCCAGTTGGTATATTGCCAGCTGCACTTTCCCCTCATCTATGCATCTCAGCAACCCAAAAGCTTTCTCCAGCTTCTCAATCAACTTGGGTGCTAGCTCGAGGTCTGTAGTCCCATCGAACTGAGTCGGCTTTAGCTTTATGAATTGTTCCACTAGCTGACCCATTTGTCTAGCCACGACAATTTCCTCTTGGGTATTCATTGCCTCATTGCCCTGGCCTTGTTCATGTTGGTTTCCATTGCCACCGCTGTTGCCGTTATTGGCGTTGACGACGGCTATGGCGGCTCCTACGGCTATGGCAACATCCCGATCCTACGTGTGTTTGTCAATAAGGTCACCAATTCTCTCCAGTGCCCTCTGCACGCCATCCATCCTTGGATCCTCTGCTACAAGCGGCCTCGAGCTAGAGGCTTCGCCTCTGGACCTTCCAGATCTCCTGGATGGGTTTCTCATCCTTATATTCCTTTACTGAGCCTGATCCACCATTAATTCAGCAATGAGTTAGTATTCACTCATTCATCCAAGTCCAGAGCTACTAACTATACCTTAACAGAAACAGTCATAATACAACAATCTCCACATAACAATTTCCAAAGACATTTCAATAAGCAGAACATGGTCATTCCTTAGTTCCGTTCACTCTAACGGTTCACTAAAACCAACCATACTCATTCATTCAACAGGCCAGAGTCAGAAATGATTTCCAACACCAAGCAGAAAACTTAATCCTCATACCTTACCACAACCCTGCCAAGGCCAAATGCCATCAAGAAGTGTCAAGTCACATGCTATGCACCTATGTCTTATCCTAACCAGTCTCCTAAGGTTTCGCTACCCGTCCTTATCCCAACTTAATCCTCCTTATTACTCCAATCCTCAACTAACTTTGGATCGAGATGACCTTGCTCTGATAACAAATCAAACGGGATGTCACGCCCCGCGCTCTCAGGCACGATCACGCCACTCCCTGTAAGCAAACCAAATATCTCTCGTGGTCCCAAGATCCTCAAATAAGCCGAGAGACATGATTTACACAAAGCACGCAGAAGCAATAATGAAATAACTCCTCGGTACAAAATATGAAGTGGGACCTGGATAGCGCAAATACTGTCATACATCATATCCAACTGTTCATATAGATATAGAGCTACTAAATCCGCTAACATGGGGGGACAACGTACATATACAAAAGGGATCCATCATCAACAACCAACTCTTAAAGAGGGTAAGGGTCACCATCAAAAGACCAACTGGCAAGCTGGGAACTCCTGAGACGAGCTGCTGGAGTCATCGATCTCCTTTGCATCCTCCGTGGGCTCGTACTCTAAAATGGTCTCAGAGCGAACCTTTATGGTATCCTCAAGGGTCACCTCAGCAGATGGCTCCACAAGATCCTCCTCAGTCGCCTCGACTACTATGACCTCTTCCTGCGTGTCCTCTAAGGTCGGAATCCTCTCAAGTGTATTCCTCGACCTAGCAACTAACCCGTCAGGCTGCTCTAAGTCCCAAGTGGGGTGGCGCCAACTAGGGATAACTCCCTGGGGCACTTCACTGGGTTCAGCAACTCGATACACTCATCCTCGACCTTCTTATACCAGGCCTCATACCTATGAGGCTTCCAACTAATACTACCCCTGTCTACCCAAACCACAGTACACTTCCTAACATAAATAGTTCCTTGCCCGTCAGGGAACTCATCAAAATAGACCAACATTTCTTTAGAGTCTCCAAAATGGATAGGCCACATCTTCAAGTCCTAGGATCTATGAGAAAAGGGGGTCCCCAACGGGGCGAGATGCACAACTCAATAAGGTGGGTCCTAACCCTAGGTTAGGACAACCGTCCGCTTAGGCAGTCATCAACATTAACATACCATGCAGATAGACATATAAGGCATTCACATAACAACACTCATGCAGATGTCAGGCAGGCAGTCATGGCATCACAACACCTCACTAAAATCATGCACATACCGCCATGTCTCCCACCACTTCCACCTTTCACACCTGCCTCATTCTCATATCCGCGTTTAGAACGCATCAGGCTCGGTCCGTGTAAACGCATCAGATCGTCATTGGCAACCTGCGTAAACGCATTAGGTTTCAATGATGCTCTGTCCCGCGTTTCAACGCATTAGGACAGTGGCCATCTCAACCCCATGTCTCATATCCAACCCCGCGCGTTAGCGCCTCAAGGTAACCATCACACCACCCCACGTATCATACGCATCAGGGTCTCGCCTCGTCTCCGTCATGCCACAATCACAAATCATGCACACAAGGCCAAGTGCAACTCATGCATAAACAATGCATCCATGGCATGCAAGACGATTCAATCAACGTGCAAACAAGGTAGCCAATTCAAAGCACGAATATTAGCACACATGCAATCCTCTATACCGTCCTGAAAATCCTTTAAGAATCACACAAAAATTAACTCAACTCGCCCAATCGAGTCCAATCTTCCTATCTTAGGTTTAGGGTTCCCTTACCTTAAGCTTGATGCCACAAAAATCCTCTCCTTAAGCCCTCAACAATTTGGTCTCAATGGTCCAAGAACAAACCCACCGCGCAACCTATGAAAATCCAACCAATCGTTAATTTGTCTTGTCCAATTCACCCATCCATGAACCACCAACCTTAACAACACAATCCTCAACACCCTAGCATGTCTCATCGATGAATTTGAGGCTCAAAACCAACAACCAACAGCCTCCACAGAACCGGTTTGCACAAAACCGAACCAAGGTATGTTCGGTTGTGTAAACCGAGCATATCCAGTCGTTAACCTACTCCAAATCCACCATTTATGCACTAACCTACTTGTTAACATGTATATCTAAGGGTCTAAGAGGCTCACCAAAGATTTGAGGCCGGGTCGTCGCCGAAAACCCTTTGGAAGTCGCCGGTTTCCTCAAGTCCCTAAACCGACAGTTTCTGTCCATCAAATACAAGACCCATTTAGGATCAAAACTTCATCAAATTGACCTCAATTTTTTACCACTGATCACTCTACAAGTCCCCTAGACCTTCAGAAAATTTGGTTGCAAGAATCCAACGTTTCACGGTCCTAAGAGGTCAGAAACGCTGCCTACCTCAGATTGTGGCAGTTTCCATCGGCTTCCAGGAGAATGGCTGGCCAGAGCTCTTCGGTGGGTCAATCGACACGCTTCCACTTCGAGGACATCGGCAAGAGGCTGAACGAGGAGGGGATGGTCGGCTTATCGGCTGAAGGTTGCCGGAAGTGGTCGTCGGTGGCGATGAACGGAGAGGGCAGGAGCGGTCGGGCGAGCGATAGAAGGAAGAGGAAGAAGAAAGGAAGCTCTCGGCGCTTTGGAGGAAGAATGGTCGGCCAAGAGAGAGAGGGGAACTATATTCAATCTCAAGAGTCAAAGGGTTGAATGGTAGTTGTGTAAAGGTGGACATGACTACTCTTTAGCTAGTCTAGTGACACATGTCCTAAGTGTCAATCAAGGTGTTCTAATGGCCATAATATTTTCAAATTTTCGGTGGCTCTTGGGGGTGTATAGAAGACCAAAATGCCCTTCTTCAATTGCATAAGCAAGGATAAAGCTTTGAGGGGCAAAATGGTAATTTTACCCCCGACGTCCGGAACTCCATTTTTCTCAATCCAATAATCTTCGACATGGCGACGGTCAATCCAAACATGACGTTGGAATTCTTGATTCTTCATTTTCAATTTTCAAGACTCGTTTCTGATTATTTTCTCTATCAGACGTGGTTCCAGCCTATCCCGAACTGATAGGCATCTTTTGCAGACGTTACGCATATCGTCCCTGTGACTCACATTACACTTAGGGCTCGTCAATTCATGGTGACTTTGGTTGTCATGTAATTGTAAGGGTATATCATTAGTTTCGATGGTCTCGATCATCATTGTCCGATTTAGGAAAATTTTGCAAATTATACATTGGCTAAGTGGCATCACCCGCGCTCCAATCGTATAACGCTAGCAATGCATTCGTTAATTGTCCTTGGATTGGCCTTTCATGGTTCTAAATGTCCCATCGACAATCCTTTTGATCAAACCGTCATTTCCTATTGGAATTCTCTAGGTCCACGTACCTTGTCTCGCGTTAGCCTTTTCCTTTTGGTCAGCCTACTCAAATTGATCATATTCGAGCGAGATATGACTGAAACACATCGCTAGATATTCTTCTCATTAATGAGTCTGAAAATGACTGGGAAATCAGAATGTCACAATCAGAACCTGGACCAATTGGAAATTCATATAGACACAACCTTCTATCAAGGTGAGAAGCAGAATTACCCTATAAATTATGTGAGGGGTTGGACGCCAAATCAAGGGAAAGGGGTGCAGAGAACAACAGATAAAGGAAGTGAGGGATGTGGGACTATCTAAACAATACAGAATGATTAAGGGGCCAGCCAACAAAAAGTTGAAGAGGTATAGCCCTTATAACTCCTTGCCTCTGTTTTTGAACCGCTAAATGAATCCCAATTGCAGGATACTCCAGTTAGATTTGATGATGGATATGTTGAGGGGTTCGAATTACCATGTTCAAAAGATGATCTTGATGTTTTTTCTTGGTTTTCTCTATCTACTCGGGGGAACTTTTGATTTTCAAATCAATAAGCACTCTTTGTGCTTACTCCGTCCTTTTGTCCAATTCATCTCTTCTAGGCGACTCAGTACGATCGTAGGAGGTTTAGGTTGTTGCTCGGGACTTTGGGTCCTCGCGATTCTAGCCGTCTAGATCGACAAGAGCCGGTCAATGGTGTCTTCATCGTTGAAGAATTCTTAGGCGCCATTGATGTTTTTGAGAAGAGGTCGAGAGGATTTGGGAGTTTTAAAGTTCTAGAGGAACTACTTTAGAGAGGTTTTGAATGTGGGAAATGACAGAAGCAAGAAATCTTTTATGTGTTATAAGAGAAGATGACGCTTCAGACATGGACTTTTGTCTTTTCGTAAATTTGGAAACCTCCTTTGTGTAAGATGTTTTGAAAGGATGTAATGAATAAATTTTTGGAAAGCATATATTCAATCGACTCAATCAATTTAATTAAATCAATCAAGGCAATCAACACAGTCAACACAATTACAATATTTGCAGAATATTTATAGGGATTGTGATGGTGTGTACCTTTTGTTGCAAAAAATATAACTACTTACGTGCCAAAAATTTGAACGATCAAGTCTTTTGTCGTTTCCACTCAGATGATGTTATCTTCAGATGATGCTTTAAGTTCCGAGTTCCTTATAGTCATTGAGCTTTGTCGGATGAACCTTTGGCATTTCTTTGTTCCTTTCAGATGTTGTAGTATACTCAGAAGCAAATTTCACCTATCTAAATAACAGCTCAAATATGCAAAATAGTAATACCCAATTCTTGTCTGATATGTTCAAATATGCTCTTATCAAGTGGATTGGCGAATATGTCAGCTAATTGATGCTTAGAATCAACAACTTGAATGCTAACATCACCATTATGCACATGATCACAAATAAAATGATTCTTAATTTCAATATGCTTAGCTCGTGAGCACAATATTGGATTCTTTGTAAGGTTGATAGCACTGGTGTTGTCACAATTGATTTTCTATTGCGAGCTTGAACACCAAAGTTCTTCAATTGTTATTTCATCCATTGGATTTGAGCTCATTAATTGCCTAATGCGTCATACTCAGCTTATGTAGTTGATAGAACCACAGTGTTTTGTTTCTTGGAGATCCAAGATACCAACATTGATCCTAGAAGTTGGCATGTGCCAGAAGTGATTTTTCTATCTATCTTATAGTCCGCAAGGTCAACATCTGAATAGCCATGTAATATAAGATTTGACGTCTTAGGATACCACAATCCTAGATTAGGATTAGTTCCTATGTATTTGATGATTCTTTTGACTGCAGTAAAATGTGATACCTTAGGATCTGATTGAAATCTTGCACACATACACACACTAAAAAAGATGTCAGGTCTAGAAGAAGTAAGATATAGTGATGAACCAATCATGCTCCTGTGTAACTTATGATCAATCTGTTTGTCCTATTTATCCTTGTCTAGCTTGTATGAAGAAGACATTGGTGATTTAGTTTTCTTGCAATTTTCCTGACGAAATTTCTTCACTAGTTCAATAGCATATTTCTTTCCATGTATGAATGTGCCTCGTTCATTTTGTTTGACTTGTAATCCTAGAAAGAATGTAAGTTCTCCCATCATGCTCATCTCAATTTATTCTGCATGATCTGAGAAAACTTTTGCAGAGACTTTCGTTAAATGATTCAAATATAATATCATCTACATATATCTGGATAAGTAAGATATCTTTCCCTTCCCTTTTAATAAAAAAAGCCATGTCAACTTTACTTTTCTCGAAATCTTTATAGGTAAAGAGATTAGTTAACCCTTCATACCAAGCTCGTGGTGCTTGATCGAGTCCATAAAGAGCTTTCTTTAGTTTGTACATATAATCAGAGCTCTTAAGGCCTTCAAAGCCTGTATGTTGTTCAATGTAGACTTCCTCCTTGATATATCCATTCAGGAATGCACTTTTTGTTGTGGCTAGCATTATCACCTAGAGGGGGTGAATAGATAATTATAGTACAATTTCAAATTTTATCGCAGAATTCTAATTACACATGCTTTATTATGACGTTTCATATGATTGAAACACAATATATCATTATGAACGATTCATATGCAGTTCATCTATCACAAAATATATAATATAATCAGAGTAAGGATAGAGAAGACTGTACAGAGGGTTTATAGTGGTTTGACTTTAGTTAAGCCTACATCCACTTCTTCGACTATCAGCCAATCAGTTGGATTCCACTAGTAAATTACTTGAGAGGTTACAGCTTAATGATCTCTTTGAAACGCAGGATTCTCCACCTAGCGCTCAACACTCTTGTATATACCTCCTCACAATTACAATGGATGAATCAAGAAGAGTATATAAAATGAAGTGCTCTCGATCTAAGAATTATGAACACATTTCCCTCTTAATGCCAATCTTGTTTCCCTTTGATCTTGAGATGCCTTTCATATTCCTCCGCCTCCAATCTAACCATTGCAATGCTTTCAAAAAGGTCTCTCCAAAACTTCCTATTTGGACAAGATAAATACCAAAAGAAGATCTCACAGTTGTTAGGGATTGCCAAAGAAAAGTCTTTCCCGTTCGAATCAATTCTCCCTACAATTATGATCATGGATTTCCATAGATGGTTTTGTTCATTTGGAAAGTTGTGCATGTCTCCTTGATTTCTCATCCTTGATTGATCTCTATCCCCGAGAATCCTCAAGAATAATCCAACTCGATTGTATTCATTGTAATGTATCAATTAAGTACATTTCGAAGTCCTCTTCAAGTTCTTATTACTGCACGTGAATACTTCACTTAGAGCTTGAGTATCATTCTAACGTCTGAGCTGTCCCCACTTAACGTCTAAGCTCGACACAACATCTGAGTCCCTAAAAAATTAACCTTTGAGCTAAACCTTTTTGCCAAATTCAATTCCGTACATCCCTGCACCAAAGGAAAAACAAGTATTCCATGGCATTATGTCAAAACTTAAGAGTACTTGGATTGTTTTGTCAACTTCAAAATCATCTAGGGTTTTTCTCAATAATCTCCCCCTTTTTTATGATGACAAAACTATCCACAAAAGTAACCATTGTTTGAACAGTAAATATGAGAAACTAAAGTCTAGTTACTCTTAGTAGAGTCTTGCTAAAAATAATTTTATTAATCTGTCCTTTGTTCTTCTAGCAAGAATAAGTTCTAATGTTCAAAAATTGATATTACAATACCACGAGCAATCTCAGAACTTGCGATAACCCTTAAAATTTAGAAATTAAGCACAAGTATAGCTTCAAATCATTTAAGATGTATAGCCATGTGATTCTAATTGATTTCATAGGATCTTAATCACATGTATGATAATCTTTGAGCAGCACAGTAAGTAAGAGCATAATACTTGTGATCTAGAATTATTGCACAATAACTCAGAAGTTGTAGTTTTAATACATGCTCAAATTATAGCGATTGTAACATGCTTGAGTTAACATGTTTTGGCAAATATATTACCAAACACACAGATTAATGAAATGCTCAAAGTAAGTAACTTGTTCACATGTTCGACTTAAGAAAGAAATGATATTTCTTTTTAGATATTGTTTCTGCTGAACATGTGAACTTGTGTTCTCATATTTCCAATTTGACAACTTGTGAACCTGTATGTACTTCTTCGCATGCATATCCTGTTGGTACTTGCAAAGCACAATACAATCACTTCTCCTATTGTACCTGATATAGGATATATGCATAATATATACGCACAAAGACATAACATAACATTCACAGAGTTCAATACTTATTCAATACTTTTGTAACATCTCCCCCTTTTTGTCATCAACACAAAAGAATCAAGTGAATGACCTATAAGGTCAAGCACAACCAATAAAGCATGGAGATGGAGTGTTACTCCCCCTAAATTGAATATTCATCTAATAAAGCACAAAAGGGTGAAGCATATCACTTAATATGAAGAATTACTGCCCCTGAATTGAATATTCATCTGAATATTGCAGCTAAAATGTAGAATTGTTATGCATGCAGATATCCAAACAAAGATAAATATTCTAAGTAATAGATATTCAATTACACGAAAACGAATTTTCAGAGTAACAATCAGTGCCAAACGCCAAAAAAATTATAAACATTTGAAAAACATGAAAAATCTTTTTTGTCTTAAGGGGTTTAGACTGGATGTGAATAACCTTCACTCAGTAAAAGTCGAATATCAAGTGGAATAAATATAAGTGGAGATATAGCCAAATCCTTAACAGAATCAAGTGTGATAAGATAATATTTGCATAAGCAATCTTTATTTGAGAATAGTTTATCTGAGTAGGATATGAATTTAGGATTTAGCTTGAGAGATTTTTGGAAGATTCAGAATAGAGCTGAAATACATCAGATTTAGATATTTGAGTTAGCTTCACATTGAGTTCTTCTTTTATCTTGTCCATGTTCTTTTCGGCTTGCTCAAGCTCAAGACATGTGAGATGATATTTCTTCCTCATGTCATCATGTAGACTCTGGCCTTTTAGACTCATTTCATCTTTAAGCTAAGTTATGGTGATGTTTAAGTCTGTTTTGAACTTTCTCAGGTTATCCTTGCATTCTCCTTGTTTGAACAGGATGTCCCACAATCTGTTTGTTTCTGAAATTTCTTCCTTCTTGCTTGTCTCCCAAGAGTCACGCATCTTCCCTTATCTCTTATCACTTTCTTTCTGCTTGATCTCTTCATCTATTTCCTCATTCATATGTACTGACAATTTCTCGAGAGCATCCATCCCAAGTAAGATGTAACTAGGGTCAAACTTATTTTCCAAAACTAAGAATTTGGCGTATTCTACTTTGGCCATGTTATGCTCATTTTGCTTACAGAATTTTATAAGATCTGGAATATTGAAGTCACTCAACAGTGGATCAATACTTTACTGAGCTTCTTTTCGCTTTGATGAGGCATTCTTCAACTCTTCTTTCGTTGAATTGGATGCGAATTCAACAACATCCTCCTCCAAGACAAAATCGTTATTCAATATCAAATCTTCCACAGAATTTTTATTGGTTCTGTGTTTTTTGGCTTTTATAACAGTTTTTTTAATAGCCCTGGCAAGTATAATTTTCCTTTCAAGATAAAAAGTAGTTTTTTCGACAATAAGAGATTTTACCAAGATAGTAAGCCATTTAGATTCATGCTTCACTAGATTTGAGTCTTCATGGACTGATTTGGACAGTGTGAAGTCTTGAGGAAATTTCTTCACTACCAGTTTGGAAAATTCTTCCAATTCTCTATTAATAGCATCCTTGAATTGATCCATTATGTTCTCTATGTGATCCACTTTGAGAAAGATTATGCCAGCCATTTCAGATAGGTTATGCATTAATCTATTGAATTCATATGCTAGCTTTTCTTTCAACTCTCATATTTCTTGAAAGAGTACCTTATACAGTTCATGAGTTTGATGTTTTAACCCATTCTAAAAGAACATAATATCTTTCAGTAATTCAGAGTTCATGTTCAAGCTCATTTCTTCCTCTTCATCTTCTTCAGATCCAGTTTCCAAAAGCTCCCCTTGAGAACTTGCTCCTTTGATTTCATTCAGCTGAAAACTATCCTTGCTGTTTTCTTGCAGAAAAGCATGATACTCGTATATCATTTCCTTGTGATAGATTTCTTTTTCGTCCATTCTGAATTTTGATTCAACCTTTCTTTCCTTTCCTCCTTTTACCATGAAGTCCTCAGAAGTAAGGTGATTTTCATCTTCTAAATCACTCAGGTAATTTTGAGATCGTCAAAGTATTTCTTTGAGGCAGCATAATTGTCACGCCCCGCGTCTCATAACACGAGCGCATGACTCCCTGCAACCACAAACTCTCTCTCGAGGTCCCAGGATGTACATGAGTCGAGAGGTGAACCATATCAATAGCAAGTAGAAGCGATAATAAACAACTCCTCCGTACAATGATAAAAAGGGGACCTGGGCAACGAGAATACCAATAAAATACGTAAGTTCCCAAATATTGATACAAGAGCATGACAAACTAGACTTGCTGGTCAGTAGATGTGACGGGGTAAATGCAAAAGAGGGCCATCATCATCTCCAAAAGAAGCGGCATCGGGGTCACCATTAAAACATCGGACCAGAAACAGGAACTCCTAAGTCAAGCTGCTGGAGTTGTCAGTATCCTTGGTATCCTCATATGGCTCGTACTCCGAGAGTGTTTCAAAGCAAACCTCCAAGGTGTACTCGAGTGTCTCGTCAGCTGATGGCTCCATTTGGTCGTCTTCGGTGGCCTCAATCACGATGACCTCACCGATGTCCTCCAAGGTCGAGGTCCTCTCAGGTACGTTCCTCGAGCCGGCTACTAACTCCTCGGCCTCCACTGAATCCCGAGCAGGATGACACCAGTTGGGGATTACCCCCGCGGGGTACCTCAATGGGCTTTAGTGGCCCCATAGAAACATCCCCTACATATCTATGAGGCTTCGAGCTGCTACCACCCTCATCGACCCAAACCACCATACATTTCCTAACATACACAGCTCCCTGTCAATCCGGGAATTCATCAAAATACACTGACATCTCTTTCGGGTCACCAAACCTGATTGGCCACATGATCACGGTCTAGGATCTGAAAATGGGGTCCCACAACGGGATGAGATTTACATCTCAGTAAGGTAGGTCCTAACCTTAGGTTAGACTGATCGTATACTCATGCAATTGCAATCAAGGATATAATGCACAATAGTCACATGAGGCATTCAGCAGTCATTAAATAACATGCAAATAAAACGAGTGTCAAGCATGCAATTCTAGCACCATACACATCATCAGAATTAAACACACATAGCCAAGCCAGATCACACCTTCCACCCTTCCATGCCTTCTCATTAACACGCTCGCATTTAGAACGCCTCAGGCTCGATCTGCATAAATACGTTTCAGACCATCTCATTGACAAACCCGCGCAAATGCATCAGGTTTCAAATTTTACTCTAGGATTGTGTCGACACATCTCAAACTCCGTCTGCGTTTCAACGCATCAGGATTATGGCCGTCTCAACCCCGCGTCTCATACGCCTCAGGGTGCCATTCAATTCAAATCCTGCACCTCAGGGCATTCATCCACACCACCTCACGTCTCATACGCCTTAGGGTGTCACTCATTTCTCAAACCTGGCATATGTTCATTTCAATTCATAACACGTAACCAAGTGCGAACTAATGCACGAACAACACACCTATGGCATGCGAGGCAATCAAATTCGACAATCTATTCATGGCTTAATCATTGTCAAGCATCCAAGTCATCTATATCTTTTCAAGAAGTATATTGGACAAGCACGTTATAATCTTCCAATAATCAATCAAACTTGCACTCAATTCGCCCAATCAAGTCCAACCTTCCTATCCAAGGTTTAGAAACTCCTTACCTCAAGCTTAATTCAACAAAATCTCTACCCAAGCGCTCCAAGGGTTCGGTCCAAATATCGTCAATTTTTCTTGCTCAATTCGCCAATCCATGGAACATAAACCTTATTGACATGTTCATCAATATCCTAGAGTGTCTTAATGAAGAATTTGAGACTCAATTCTAACACCAATAGCCTCCAAGAGAATCGGTATGCACAGAATCCGAACATGGCATTTTCGGTTCTGTGCATATCCCAACTATTCAGCCCTTAAACTAACTTAAATCCTCAATTTATTCGCTAATCTACTTGCTAACATGTGGTTGTAAGGTTGCGAAGCCTCACAAAAAATTTGAAGTCAAGGGGAGACCGGAAAGTCCTTGAACGATGCCGGTTCCTTCTGATCTTCAACCCATCAGTTTCGGTCCTTCAAACACAAGACCCATTTGGGGTCAAAACTCCATCAAATTCCTCCAAAATTTTTACCACAGCTCAGTCTACAAGTCCCCTAGGTTTTCACAAAATTTGATAAAAAAATTCAAAGGTTTCGAAGTTCTATGAAACCTAAATCGTGACTTACCTCTAGCTGCGACGGTTTTCGTTGACTTTCGGGAGATTGGCCGGCCGGAGGTTCTCAGGTGGTCAAATGGCTTGCTTCCACTTGAAGAATGTCGGCAAGAGGATGAGAAAGGGGTTGGTGGTTGGCTCGGGTCCAGGCGGTGGCCGGAGGTGACGGTCGTGAGTGGCGAATAGCGACGGCAGAACTGGTCGGGCGGTGGAGCTTCCAGGCGTGAAGAAGAAGAAGAAGAAGAAGAAGAAGATGGGCAGAATGAGGGGGCATTCGGCCAAGGAGAGAGAGAGAGAGAGGTTTATACTTCAATGGCTTGGTCAATTTGGTTGAATGGTAGGTTAAAAGTGTTTACATCTCCATCAAAGCTCAATCCTTTGACACTTGTCCATGTGTCAATCAATGCTTCATCTAATGGCTCTCAATTTCTTCAATTTTCGGCAGCTATAAAGGGGCTTCAATGGCCAAAATATCTTTGTCCAATGATAAATGCAAGGTTAAGGCTTGAGGGGTAAAATGATAATTTTACCCCCGACGTCCGGATCGTCGTTTTTCTAATTTCAAATTTCTTCGATAAAGCGACGGCCAATCCAATTATAATGTTGGAATTCTTGATTCACTATTTTCTAATTTCGAGACTTATTTCTGAATAATTTCTCTATTAGACGTGGTTCCAGCCTATCTCAAACTGACGGGCGGCTTTTGCAGACGCTACGCGTATCGACCCTGTGATTCATATCATAATTAGCGCTCGTCAATTCTTGGCGACTTTGGTTGTCATGTAATTGTGAGGGTCTATCACTAGTTTCGACTGTCTCGATTATCACTGTTCAATTTAGGAAAATTTTGCAAATTATACATTGGTTTAGCGGCATCACCCGCGCTCCAATCATATAACACTAGCAATGCATTCCTTAATAGTTCTTAAATCGGCCTTTTATGGCTCTAAATGTCCCCTCGACGATCCTTATGGTAAAAGTGTCATTTTCTATTCGAATTTCCTAGGTCCACGTACCTTGTCTCGCATTAGCTTTTCCTTTTTGGTTAGTCAACTCGAGATTGATTAGATTTGAGCGAGATACGACTGAAATACATCGTTAGATACCTTCTCATTAATGACTCTTGAAATGATAGGAAAAATCAGAATGTCATAACTCTTCCCCCCATACAAAAATTTCGTCCTCGAAATTTACATTAAACTCGTTACTCAAACAAATGAGGGTATTGATGCCTCATCGTTTGCTCGCTTTTCCACGTAGCGCCTTTGGTTTCATGGTACTCCCAATCAACTTTGAACAACTGAATCTTTTTATTCCTCAAAATTTGCTCCTTTCGATCTTCGATCCTAATGGCTTCTCCACATAGGATACTCTGTCATCCACTTTTATAACCTCGTGGTCCAGTATATGCGTCGGGTCCGGTTCGTTCTTCCGTAGCATGGCCACATGGAAGACGTTGTGCACTTGGGATAGATTAGGCGGTAAGGTTAGGCTAAGGTCCCAATCCGCTCCAAAATCTCAAATGGACCTGCGTACCTTGGGCTCAGTTTTCCTTTCTTTCCAAATCGGGATAATCCTCTGTCATGCCCCAAACCCGTCGAGCTCGCGAACATCCCTGCAAACAAACCATACAATCTCTCGCGGCCCCAAGATCCAGACTTGCAAGTTGAGAGATAATATATATATATATATATATATATATATATATATATATATATATATATATATCAAGCGTGCGGAAGCGGTACTCAAGTAAATCCCCATACAGAATTTTAGTTAAGTGGGACCTAGATAGCATAATGACTGTCATACAATATAAAAAAAAGTTCATACAACTCCGACTACTACAATCCGCTATTAAACTGGGTGACGGGTAGTATGCAAAAAGAGTCCCTCATGACATCCAAAAGGACAGGGTCGGGTCGCCTCCAAAAGATCGAGCCAATAAACTATATCTTCTAGGATGAGTTGCTGGAGTCTTCGGTATCCTCTGTGTCCTCGGTCGGCTCATACTCAGAGAATGTCTTGGACGGGACCTCGATGGAATCCTTCCTGGTCTCCTCGAGCGACGACTCGGCAAGATCCTCCTCAGTCACCTCCACGACAATCACCTCTTCCTCAGTGAAGTCTAGAGTCGGGGTCTTCTCCGACCCATTGCTTGATCCAACTACCGATTCTTCTGGCTGCTCCTACTCTCCTACGGTCTGGCACTAGTCTGGTATCGCTCCCTGAGGTATCTCATGGAGCATCAGCGGCCCAATCTGTGCATCCCCAACCTTTCTAAACCAAGCCTCGAACCTATGAGGCTTCCAATCAGGGCTACCCTCGTCGACTCATACTACCGTACACTTCCTTACATATATGTTCCCCTGCCTATCCAAGAGCTCGTCAAAATATGCCGTCATCTCCTTGGGGTCCCCAAAACGTATGGACCACATATCTAAGGCCTAGGATCTGTAAAAATAAGGGTCCCCAAAGGGGTGAGATACACATCTCAGAAAAAGAATCCTAACCCTAAGTCAGGTCGGCCGTCTACTCAAGTAGTCGTACACCCCAATCATTTATAACTCATAAACACACAGGCATATCAGACACGAATCAATGAAACAACAACATACAGATGACAGATATGCAATGATGACCTCATGTCACACTTAGATGATCATGCACATCCGTCCTGCCACTTCACCACATTCACCAATCTCTGCCTGTCTCAATCTCTAGTCCGCGATTAGATCGCATCAGGCTCGGTCCGCATAAACGCATCAGACCGTCATCGGTAACCCGCGTAAACGCATTAGGTTCCGATAAATCTCCAGGTCAATATCGTCATCCCATACCTCCATCTCGTGAATAGTTCGCATTAGGACCGTGACCATCACAATCCCGCGATTTCACCGCATTAGGGTGCCACACAACATTAACTTCACCCCGCGATCTCATCGCATCAAGGTATCCACCTCCCGCCTCGCGTCTCATAAGTCTCAGGGCCTCGCCATGTCATGCTCATGCCATGTTACTTCAACTCAATTCACAGACAAACATCAGGTGCAACTCATGCACAATTTGAATAGTCTTGGCATGCAAGGCAATCGAATGACATTCGACATGGAAAACAACTCAGGCATAAATCATGTCACACATAAACATCCTATAATGTCTTAAGATACAAAGAAAGCTATCCCCTTGGATAAATCCTCATTAATCAACCAATTCAACCCCCGACTCACCCAATTGAGTCCAATCTCCCTATCCTAAGTTTAGGAATTCCCTTACCTCACATTTGATAACACCAAAATACTCTTCTTGAGTCCTCAAGATTCGGCCCCCTATGGTCTAAGACCAAATTCAATGTGCAATCTAATAAAATCCAACCAATTCCATCAATTCCCAAGCCCAATTCATCCATTCATGAACCATAAACTTCCATAGCATAATCTTCATCATCTTAACATATCTTATTCACCAATTTAAGTCTCATAACCCAACGCCAACAGCCTCCACAGCCCCGGCCGTGCATAGAACCGAACCGGTTCTTCTCGGTTTTGTGCAAATCGGGTACAATCAGCCCTAAACTAACTCTAAGTCCATCATTTAATCCACATCCTACCTCTTAACATGTCTATCTAAGGGTTCTTGAGGCTCACTGAGAGTTTGAAGTTGATTGGTTGCCGGAAACTCGTCGAACGTCGCCGGATTGTCCAAGTCAGTTTTCCCTACAGATTTTGTCCCTGATTTACAAGACCGGTTCATTGTCAAAACTTCATCAAATTGAACCCCAATTTCTATCACAGATTCATAAACATGTCTACTTGATCTCCACCAAATTTGGCCTTAAAACTCCAACATTTTGGTCTTCAAAAGGGTTAGAAACCGGACCTACCTCAGGTTGAGCTCGATTCTGTTGGCTCTCGGGAAAATCCTTGGTCGGGACTCCTCGGTGCTCCAAATGGCTCGATTCTTGTTTGAGGATGTTGGTAAAACGTAAATCTATGTTGGTGTGGTAGTTCGGCGATCAGATGGTGGCTGGAAAGTGGCATCGTGGGTGGCGAACGGCAGGCTCCATTCTGGTCGGCGTCGGGCAAATTGAAGGAGGAAGAAGAGGATGTGTTCAGTGGCTTTTGGGGGAATGAATGGCCGAATGAGTGAGGTGAGGAGAGAAAAAATTGGCTATATATAAGGCTTGGTCAATGCTTTGAATGGTAGGTTTGAAATGTGGACATGACTTGTCTTTACCTCATCTATTGACACTTGTCCCTCAAGTCATTCAAGGTGATCCAATGGCCCTTATTCCTTCTTGAATTTAGGCAGCTATGTGGAGAGTTTAATGACCAAATTTCCCTTCTTCAATTGCATGAACAATGTTCTAAGCTTGAGGGGCAAAAGGGTAATTTTACCCCCGACGTTCAAAACGTCGTTTTTCTCGCTTCAAAACTCTTCGATAGGGCGACGGCCAATCCGAATGTGATGTTGGAATTCTTGATTTTTCATTTTCAATTTTCAAGACTCGTTTCTAATGATTTTTTCTATTAGACGTGGTTCCAAATCTATCCCGAACCGACGGGCGGCTTTTGCAGATAGTACGCGTATCGACCCCATGATTCATATCATGTTTAGAGATCGTCAATTCATGGTGGCTTTGGTTGTCATATAACTGTGAGGGTTTATCACTAGTCCCTATGGTCTCGATCTTTACTGTCCGATTTAGGAAAATTTTGCAAATCATACGTTGGTTAAGTGGCATCACCCGCGCTCCAATCGTATGACACTCGCAAGGCAATCCTCAATCGATCTTAGATCGGCTTCTTGGTGCTTCTAAATATCCCATCGACAATCCTTGTGGTCAAAGCGCCATTTCTTATCCGAATTCCCTAGGTTCACGTACCATGTCTCGCGTTAGCCTTTCCCTTTTGGTTAGCCTACTTGAATTGATCAGGATCGAGCGAGATATGACTGAACTACATCTCTAGATTCATTTCTCATTAATGAGTCTGAAATTGACTGGAAATCATAATGTCACATCCTCTCATCGGTGACACCTTAAGGAAAACATGATCGCCTACTTGAAACTCCAAAGGCTTACGCCGTTCATCCGCACAACTCTTCTGACGACTTTGTGCCGTCTTCAGTCTATCCCGAATTACCTTCACCGCTTCCACCGATTGCTCTACTAACTCTGGACCTGTAATGTTTCTTTCTCCAACTTCGTCCCAACAAATCGGGGTTCTGCAAGCTCTTCAGTAAAGTGCTTCAAACGGTGCCATTTGAATGCTCTACTGATAGTTGTTATTATATGCAAATTCCACCAAATGCAGCTGATCCTCCCATCTACCTTTGAAGTCTATCACACACGCTCGCAACATGTCCTCGAGCACCTGAATCGTCCTCATCGATTGTCCGTCCATTTGTAGATGGTATGCCATACTAAATTGCGATCGAGTCCCTATGGCATCCTGAAGACTTTTTCAGAAGTTCGCTGTGAACTTGGGGTCTCTGTTTGATGTGATCGTCACGGGTACTCCATGTAGTCTCACTATCTGTTGCATATACAACTCAGCATATCTATCCATCGCGAAATCCTTTCGCACATGGATGAAGTGTGCGGACTTGGTTAACCTATCCACGACTGCCCAAATAGAATCGTGGCCTCTCTGGCTCCTTGGGAGTCCCATCACAAAGTCCGTCGATACGTGCTCCCATTTCCATTCAGAAATTTCTAGTGGCTGTAATAATCCTCCAAGCTTATAATGTTGGGCCTTTACCTGCTAGCATGTCAAGCACTTTGCTACGTACTTCGCCACATCCACTTTTATCTTGTTCCACCAATAATGTTGACGTAAGTTCTGATACATTTTCGTGCTTCCTGGGTGAATACTATATTGCTCCTATGAGCCTCTAATAAAATCCTTTCTCAGAGTTCTTCGTCCTTTGGCACGTATAGACGTACTCGAAATTTCAAGATTCCATCCTCTAACACTTAGAATTCTGGTTTCCTTTTTGCCGCGTCCATCTCCAGGATTTTCTGAATTTCTGGGTCCATATGCTGTAAGGCTTTTATCCTTTCCTGGACCTCAGGTTCTATTCTTAGTGTGGCCATTAAACTGGACAATTGACAGACATCCAATCTAAACTCAGAATCCCTCAAGTTCTCGAATGACGACCACCCTTTCACCAATAGACAGGCGATGCTCGATTTCCGGATGATATAGTATGTTGCAATCACAATGCTTAAGCAGCTCAATCCATCGACGCTGCCACATATTCAATTCCTTCTCAAAAAATAGATACTTCAAGCTCTGGTGGTCAGTGTAAATTTGAAACTCTTCGCCAAATAGATAGTGTCTCCAGATTTTCAAAGCAAAGATGATCGCTGCTAATTTCAAATCACGAGTTGGTGGTTCATTTCATGCAGTCTCAATTGTCGACATGCGTAGGCCACTACTCTTCCATGTTGCATTAGCACACAGCCTAGTCCTTTTAGCGAAGCATCGCTATATATCTCATAGCCTCCAGGTCTTGATGAAATCGTCAACACTGGTGCGGTTGTCAACCGATGCTTGAGCTCTTGGAAACTCCTTTTGCACTTATCCGTCCGTTCGAACCTCGTTTCTTTCTTATTCAATTTGTTCAGTGGCATAGCTATGGATGAAAACTTCTCCACGAAATGTGACATTTTGATTTCCCAGTCATTTTCAAACTCATTAATGAGAAGTATATCTAGCGATGTGTTTCAGTCATATCTTGCTCAAATTTGATCAATTCGAGTAGGTTGACCAAAAGGGAAAGGCTAAAATGAGACAAGGTGCGTGGACCTAGGAAACTCGAATAGGAAATGGCGCTTTGACCATAAGGATTGTTGAGGAGACATTTAGAATCACAAAAGGCCGATCTAAGAATGATTAAGGAATGCATTGCTAGTGTTATACGATTGGAGCACGGGTGATGTCGCTTAACCAATGTATAATTTGTAAAATTTTCCTAAATCAGACATTGATGATCGAGACCATAGGAACTAGTGATAGACCCTCACAATTACATGACAACCAAAGCCGCCACGAATTGACGAGCTCTAAATGTGATATGAATCACAGGGTCGATACGCGTAAAGTCTGCAAAAGCTGCCCGTCGGTTCGGGATAGGCTAGAACCACGTCTAATAGAGAAAACAATCAGAAACGAGTCTTGAAAATTGAAAATGAAGAATCAAGAATTTCAACGTAATGTTTGGATTGGCCCTTGCCATATTGAAGATTATTGGATTGAGAAAAACGGCGTTCTGGATGCCGGGGGTGAAATTACCATTTTGCCCCCAAAAGCTTTGGCCTTGCTTATGCAAATGGAGAAGGGCATTTTGGTCTTTCAACCATCCTAAGGCTGCCAAAAAAGAGAAGAGATTGTGGCCATTGGATTGAGTTTGATTGACACTTAGGATAAGTGTCCATAGATGAGCTAAAGAGTGGTCTTGTCCACTATTGACCACCTACCATTTAACCATTGACTTTTGAGATTGAATATAGTCTTTTCTCTCTCTCTCTCCTCTCATCTCGATTGACCATAACACCCCCCAACTCACGACAACCAGCCCCTACCGCCCCATTCGCTGCCGCCGACGAGCACCTCCGGCGACCACCAGTCGACGAGCCGACCAGCTCTTGTCACCTCATTTGTTGCCGCCGACGAGCCCCTCCGACGACCACCAGTCGGCGAGCCGACCTCCAACACTTAGCTTAGCCTCTTGCTGACCTCCTCGAAGTGAAAGCGCGTCGATTGGACCACCGAGGAGTTCCGGCCAACCATTTCCCCTGAAGCCGACAGAAAGTGATTCATTCTGAGGTAGTCCGAGTTTCTAACCCTTAAGGATCTCAAAATGTTGGATTTTTGCAACCAAATTTTGTGGAGATTTAGGGGACTTGTATATCAATCTGTGGTAAAAAGTTGAGCTTGATTTGATGAAGTTTTGACCCCAAATGGGTCTTGTGAATGTTAAATAGAAACTGACGGTTTACTATATTGGAGGAGCCGGCGACTTTCGAAGAGATTCCGGCGACGACGCGAGCTCAAACTTTCGGGGAGACTCCCTTAGATAGACATGTTAACAAGTAGGTTTGTGATTAAATGATGAATTTGGAGTAGATTAAGGGCTAGACATACTCAGTTTGCACAGAATCGAAAATAGCCAGTTTGGTTCTATGCAAGATCGAATCTGTGGGGGCTGAAGGCTATTGGTTTTGAGTCTCAAATTGGTGATTGGGGCATGCGAGGATAGTGAGGATTGTGCTATGGAGGTTTGTGATGCATGGATGGGTGAATTGGACAAAGGAAATTGACAATTGGTTGGAAATTCCTAGGTTGCGTGGTGAGTTTGGCCTTGGACCATTGAAACCGAAATTGTGAGGGCTCAAGAGGAGGATTTTTGTGGCATCAAACTCGAGGTAAGGGAACTCCTAACCTTATGATAGGAAGATTTGACTCGATTGGGCGAGTCGAGTAGAATTGAGATTGTTTCTTGAGAAGCTTAGCGTGATTGGACCTTGTGTATGCTAAGAGAGTATAGTTGATCTTAATGTTTGCGTAGGCTTGTCTCTTGAGTAATTGGTCACGCTTGATAGTGTATTGAATTGCCTTGTATGCCATGGATGCATTGTTTATGCATGAGTTGCGCTTGGCCTTGTGTGCATGAATTGTGATTGTGGCATGGCAGAGACGAGGTGAGACCCTGAGGCGTATGAGACGCGGGGTGATGTGGTTGATACCCTGAGGCGCAGGGTTGGAGTTGTGTGGCACCCTGATGTGCACAAGAAGCGTGGTTGAGATGGCCACGGTCCTGATGCGTTTACGCGGGATGAAGATATGAGGTGTCGACACTGACTTGGAGTACCATTGAAACCTGATGCGTTTACGCGGGTTGTCAATGACGATCTGATGCGTTTGCGCAGACCGAGCCTGATGCTACTTAATCGCGGACATGAGAATGAGGCAGGTGGAAAACGGTGGATGTGGTGAGGTGGCAAGGCGAGTTGCGCATAATCATCCGAGTGTGTTGATGCCATCGTTGCATGCTTGCCATTTGTGTGTTGCCATTTATAATTGCATTTGCCTTATATGTCTGTGAGTTTGAACTGTTAGGAGGTGTGACTGCCTGAGTGGACGGTCGGCCTAACCTAGGATTAGGACCCACCTTATTGAGATATGAATCTCACCCTGTTGGGGACCCCTTCTTTTACAGATTCTAGGCCTTGACGATGTGGCCCATTCATTTTCGAGATCCAAAGGAGATGTCCACCTATTTTGACGAGTTCCCTGACGGGCAGGGAACTAATTATGTCATGAAATGTACGATTGTCTGGGTAGACGAGGGTAGTACAAGTTGGAAGCCTCATAGGTATGAGGCTTGGTTCAGGAAAGTCGGAGATGTGTCTACCGGCCCACTGAAGCCCAATGAGGTGCCCCAGGGAGTTGTCCCTAGTTGGTGCCACCCCACCCGAGATTTAGACCAACTAGAGGGGTTCGTTGTCAATTCGAGAAATGGACCGGAGAGGATCCTGACCATAGAGAACACGAAGGAGGAGGTCATTGTGGTCAAGGCGACTAAGGAGGATCTTATGGAGCCATCTAATGAGTAGACCGCTAAGGATGCTATAGAGGCTCGCTCTGAGATCTTTTCGGAGTACGAGCCTTCGGAGGACGCCGAGGAGACCGAGGACTCCAGCAGCTCATATTTAGAGCTCCCAGCTTATCAGCTGATCTTTTGGTGGCGATCTTGACCCCGTTTCTTTTGGATGTTGATGATGAACCATTTTTTGTGTACTTACCCTATCGCCCCTCGTGTTAGCGGATTTAGTAGCTATGTACCTATATGAACGTTTGGATTTATGTATGACAGTATTGTTGCTATCCAGGTCCCACTTATATTTTGTACGGAGGAGTTATTTCATTATTGCTTTCACGTGCTTGGTATATATTATGTCTCTCGACTTGTTTTCGGATCTTAGGACCACGAGAGATATTTGATTTGCTTGCAGGGAGTGGCGTGATCGAACCTGCGGGCGCGGGCCATGACAACCCCCTCTAATTTGGTATCAGAGCAAGGTCAGCTCGATCCAAAATTGATTGAGGACTGGAGTAATAAGGAGGACTAAGTTGGGACTTGGACAGGTAGCGAGACCTTAGGAGACTGATTAGGATAGATACAGGGTGTACGATATGTGGTTTGACACTCAAGATTGGCATTTGGCCTTGGCAGGATTGTGGTGATGCGTGAGGACTGAGTTTCCTGCTTAGTGTTGAAAGTCATTTTTGGACTTTGACCTGTTAAATGAATGAGTATGGCATTTTTTAGTGAACCGTTGGAGGGAACGGAACTAGGGAATGGCCATGAGTTATTTGTTGAAGTGTTTGTGGAAGTTATTGTGTGAAATGACTGTTGTAGTGTAACTGTTTCTGTTAATGATTAGTGAGTAGCTTTGGATTTGGATGAATGAGTGAGTTACTAACTCCTTGCTGAACTCGTGGTGGACAAGGTTCAGTAGAGGGAGATAAGAATGAGCAACCCATCTAGGAGATTTGGAAGGTCCAGAGGCAGAGCCTCTAGCTCGAGGCCGCCTGTAGCTGAAGACCCAAGAATGGATGGCGTGCTGAGGGCACTAGAGAGAATCGATGACTTTATTGATAGGCAGACCCAGGATCGGGATGCTGCCATAGCCTAGGCAGTAGGAGTTGCCATAGCTACCGTCAACGCCAACAACAGTAACAACGGTGGTAACGGAAACCAGGATGAACATGGATAGGGCAATGAGAGGGTGAATGCCTACGAATAAATAGTCATGGCCAAACAGATGGGTCAGCTAGTGGAACAATTCATAAAGTTGAAGCCGACACAGTTCGATGGGACTAGAGATCCAGAACTAGCACCCAGGTGGATCGAGAAGTTGGAAAAGGCCTTTGGAGTGCTGAAGTGCACGGACGAAGAGAAGGTATTACTAGCAGTGTACCAACTGGAGGGTACTGCAAATGATTGGTGGGCTGCCACCAAGAATGGAGGTTTCCTTGAAGGAACGACCATGACTTGGGAAGCCTTTAAGACGGCGTTCAATGACAAGTGCTTCTCGGAGACGGCCAGGGAAAGGAAGCAGGTAGAATTTCTACAGCTACGTTAGAACCAGCTGACAGTAGACCAGTACGAGGCCGAGTTCTCTAGATTGTCGAGGTACGCACCTTGATCTGTAGAGGATCCTCAAGAAAAAGCAAAGAGATTTAGGGACGGTTTGAAGCCCGAACTCCGCAGCTAAATGATTGCCCTAAATCTGAGGACTTATAAGGAGATATACGTACGGGGCCAGATGATTGAAAGGGACTTGAAAGAGAAGAATACTGCAACTGGATCGCGGCTTACCCCATTCAGAGACAACCGCCAGATGGGCAAAAGACCGATGGCGGGCAATAGGCATTTTGTTTCTCCCGTGAGGAAAAACATTGTGAAGCCGCCAAATCCCACAAACGAAAGCTGCCGCCTTTGTGGTATGAGGCATGGAAATGGGCCATGTCCTGTAAGGATCGGGGCTTACTTTAAGTGTGGTCAGCTAGGCCACCAGATGAGGACGTGCCCAAACCAAGCTCCGATGAGTCGACCTCAAGGAGAGCGACCGCAGGCTAGATCGACGACTACCACTCCTCAGATCGAACAAAATCGACCACCGGCCCAAGGAAGGGTATATGCAGTAACCCGCAAAGAGGCGGAGGAAGCACCAGGCGTGGTCATAAGTACGATTTACTTATGCAACCAAGCTACATATGCATTGTATGACCCTGGTGCCACGCATTTATTTGTGTCTGTTCAATTCGCTGATATGGTGGGTATGGAGTTAAAACCATTGAATATGAATCTGCATGTAGCCACTCCATTAAAGGATAACATATTGGTTTCTTTAGGCTGTGTTGGTCGTGAAATCATGATGGGAGGGAGTAAGGAGAGTATTGATCTAGTTGTATTGCCCATGTATGACTTTGACGTGATTATAGGAATGGATTGGTTGGGTAAGTAGGAGACAGTGGTAGATTGTGGTAGTAGGACAATTCGCTTTTACCCTTAAGGCCACCCTAGCTTTGAATTGGTAGGAAGTCGAGGAGGAATCTCAATTCCCTTAGGCTCATCTCTTGAAGTGACAAAGTTGATATCTAAAGGGTGTCAGGTGTATTTAGTTGCAGTAATGGACACAACTACCGAAGAGCCAATTCTAGAGAGTATATCGGTAGTGCGTGAATTTCCTGACGTGTTTCCCCAAGAGTTGCCGGGGTTGCCACCAGAGCGAGAGATAGAATTCGTGATTGAGTTAGCTCCTGGAACGGAGCCGATCTCGAAGGCACCTTATAGGATGTCCCTGTCGGAATTAAAGGAGTTAAAGGTGCAGATGCAGAAACTGCTGGATAAGGGATTTATCCGACCGAGCGCTTCGTCGTAGGGAGCGCCGCTATTGTTCGTAAGAAAGAATGATGGGTCTTTGTGTCTATGCATCGACTATCGACAGCTGAACTAGGTGATAGTGAAGAACAAGTACCCACGGTCGAGAATTGACGATCTGTTTGATCAGTTGCAAGGAGCATCGATATTTTCAAAGAATGACTTGAGGACATGGTATCACCAACTGAGGATCAAGAAGGAAGACATACCTAAGACTGCTTTTAGGACGAGGTATGGTCATTATGAGTTTACAGTGATGCCGTTTGGATTGACCAACGCTCCAGCTACTTTTATAGACCTGATGCATCGAGTATTTAAGGAATTTCGAGATAGATTCGTCATAGCCTTTATTGACGATATCTTGATTTACTCGAGGAGTGACGCGGAACATGAAGAGCACTTGAGAATTGTCCTACAGACCCTAAGGGAGCATTCACTCTATGCGAAGTTGAGAGTAAATGCGAGTTCTGGCTGAATAAGGTAGCGTTTCTTGGTCATGTGGTGTCAAGAGAAGGAATCGCAGTAGATCCTGCGAAGATCGAAGCGGCAATGAATTGGCCTAGGCCTACTACAGTCACTGAGGTCGGAAGTTTCTTGGGATTGGCAAGTATTGCAGGCGATTTGTGGAGAAATTCTCATCCTTAGCCATCCCATTGACGAGGCTGACAAAGAAAGAAACGAGATTTGAATGGACAGATAAATGTGAAAGGAGCTTCCAAGAACTCAAGCAAAGGTTGACGACCGCACCGGTGTTGACTATTCCATCTGGACCGCGAGGTTACAAGATTTACAGCGATGCTTCGCTGAAGGGATTGGGCTGTGTACTGATGCAGCATGGAAGAATAGTGGCATACGCATCCCGACAGTTGAGGCCACATGAAATGAAATACCCAACTCATGACCTGGAGTTAGTGACGATTATATTTACTCTGAAGATTTGGAGACATTACCTATGCGGCGAAAAGTTTCGGATTTACATCGATCACCAGAGCTTAAAGTACCTATTTTCCCATAAAGAGTTGAATATGAGGCAGCGTCGATGGATGAAGCTGCTCAAGGACTATGATTGTGATATACTGTATCACCCTGGGAATGCAAACAGAGTTGCAGATGCGTTGAGTTGGAAGTCGAGCATCGCCTGTTTGCTAGTAAAGGGATGGTCGATGATCGAGAATCTAAGAGATTTCGATTTCAGACTAAAAGTCTGCCAGTTGTCCAGTTTGATGGCTACATCGGGAGAAGAGCCTAAGATCCAAAAAGGAATAAAGACCTTACAGTCTACGGACCTAAAGATTCAGAAAATCCCGGAGATAGACGCAACGAAGAGAAAACCAGAATTTCAGGTGTCAGAGGATGGAATTTTGAAGTTCCGAGGACGACTGTGCGTGCCAAAGGATGACAGACTCCGGGAAAGGATTTTGTCAGAGGCTCATAGGAGCAATTATAGTATCCACCCTAGGAGTGCGAAAATGTATTAGAACTTGCGACAGCACTATTGGTGGAACGGGATGAAGGTGGACGTAGCAAAGTATGTGGCTAAGTGTTTGACATGCCAGTAAGTGAAAGCGCAACACTATAAGCCTAGAGGATTATTACAGCCACTGGAGATTCCAGAATGGAAGTGGGAGCATATAACTATGGATTTTGTGATGGGACTCCCGAGGAGCCAGAGAAGTTACGACTCTATATGGCTAGTCGTGGACAGATTGACCAAATCCGCCCATTTCATTCCTGTGCGAAAGGATTTCGCAATGGATAGATACGCCGAGTTATACATGAGGCGGATAGTGAGGCTGCATAGAGTGCCAGTGACGATTACCTCAGATAGAGATCTCAAATTCACGGCGAACTTTTGCAGAGTCTTCAAGAAGCCATGGGAACTCGATTGCAGTTTAATATAGCGTATCATCCACAGACGAACGGACAGTCGAAAAGGACGATTCAGACGCTTGAGGATATGCTGCGAGCATGCGTCCTAGATTTTAAAGGTGGATGGGAAGATCAGCTACATTTGGTAGAATTTGCTTATAATAATAGCTATCAACAGAGCATCCAAATGGCACCATTTGAAGCACTCTATGGAAGGGCCTGCAGAACCCCGATTTGTTAGGATGAGGTTGGAGAAAAAAGTATCATAGGCCCAGAATTGGTGGAGCAATCTGTGGAAGCAGTAAAAAAAATTTGGGATAGGCTAAAGACGGCTTAGAGTCGTCAGAAGAGTTATGCAGATAAGCGGCGTAAGCCTTTGGAGTTTCAAGTAGGCGATCATGTCTTCCTCAAGGTGTCGCCAATGAGGGGATTATCGCGATTTGGGAAGAAGGAAAAACAGAGCCCAAGATATGTAGACCCATTTGAGATACTATAGCGAATTGAAACCTTGGCCTACAGGCTTGCCCTGCCGCCCAACCTATCCCAAGTGCATAATGTCTTCCATGTGTCAATGCTGCGGAAATATGAACCAGACTTGACACATGTGCTGGACTACAAAGTCACAGAAGTCGACGATCGGGTGTCTTACGTGGAGAAGCCAATAAGGATCGAGGACCGAAAGGAGCAAGTCCTCAGGAATAAGAAGATTCCATTGGTCAAGGTGGTATGGGAACACCATGGAATCGAAGGCGTCACGTGAGAAAACGAAGAGACGATGAGGCGACAACATAACTATTTATTTGAGTAATTGAGTTTGATGTAGATTTCGAGGACGAAATTTTTGTAAGTAGGGAAGAGTTGTGACATTCTGATTTCCTAATCATTTTCAAACTCATTAATGAGAAGTATATCTAGCGATGTGTTTCAGTCATATCTCGCTCGAATCTGATCAATTCGAGTAAGCTGACCAAAAGGGAAAGGCTAACGTGAGACAAGGTACGTGGACCTAGGAAACTTGAATAGGAAATGGTGCTTTGACCATAAGGATTGTCGAGGGGACATTTACAACCACAGAAGGCCGATCTAAGAATGATTAAGGAATGCATTGCTAGTGTTGTACGATTGGAGCGCGGGTGATGCCGCTTAACCAATGTAAAATTTGTAAAATTTTCCTAAATCGAACAGTGATGATCGAGACCATAGGAACTAGTGATAGACCCTTACAATTACATGACAACCAAAGCCGCCACGAAAAAGAGAAGAGATTGTGGCCATTGGATTGAGTTTGATTGACACTTAGGACAAGTGTCCATAGATGAGCTAAAGAGTGGCCTTGTCCACTATTAACCACCTACCATTCAACCATTGACTTTTGAGAGATTGAATAGAGTCTCTTCTCTCTCTACTCTCATCTTGATCGGCCATAACACCCTCCAACTCAAGCCAACATGTTCTTCTTCTTCCTCTCTTCTTTGCCGTCGCCGACTAGCCCCTGCCGCCCCATTCGCTGCCGCCGACGAGCTCTTTCGACGACCACCAGTCGGCAAGCCGACCACCTACACTTAGCTTAGCCTCTTTTCGACCTCCTCGAAGTAGAAACGCATCGATTGGACTACCGAGGAGCTCCAGCCAACCATTTCCTCGGAAGCCGACGGAAACTGATTCAATCTGAGGTAGGCCGAGTTTCTGACCATTAAGGTCCTCGAAATGTTGGAGTTTTGCGATCAAATTTTATGGAGATCTAGGAAACTTGTATATCAATATGTGGTAAAAAGTTGAGCTTGATTTGATGAAGTTTTGACCCCAAATTGTGAATGTTGGATAGAAATTGTCGGTTTACTGTCTTGGAGGAGCCGGCAACTTTCGAAGAGATTCCGGCGACGACGCGACCTCAATCTTTTGGAGAGACTCTTAGACCCTTAGACCCTTAGATAGACATGTTAACAAGTAGGTTGGTGACTAAATGATGAATTTGGAGTAGACTAAGGGCTAGACATACTCGATTTGCACAAAACTGAAAATAGCCAGTCGGTTCTATGCAAGACCTAATCTGTAGGGGCTGAATGCTGTTCGTTTTGAGTCTCAAATTGGTGATTGAGGCATGCTAGGATAGTGAGGATTGTGTTATGGAGGTTTGTGATGCATGGATGGGTGAATTGGACAAAGGAAATTGACAATTAGTTGGAAATTCCTAGGTTGCGCAGTGAGTTTGGCCTTGGACCATTGAAATCGAAATTGTGAGGGCTCAAGAGAAGGATTTTTGTGGGATCAAACTCGAGGTAAGGGAACTCCTAACCTTATGATAGGAAGATTGGACTCGATTGGGGGAGTCGAGTAGAATTGAGATAGTTTCCTGAGAAGCTTAGCGTGATTGGACCTTGTGTATGCTAAAAGAGTATAGTTTATCCTAATGTTTGCCTAGGCTTGTCTCTTGAGTAATTGGTCACGCTTGATTGTGTATTGAATTACCTTGTATGCTATGGATGCATTGCTTATGCATGAGTTGCTCTTGACCTTGTGTGCATGAATTGTGATTGTGGCATGGCAGAGACAAGGCGAGACCCTGAGGCGTATGGGACGTGGGATGATGTGGTTGATACCCTAAGGCGCTGAGGCACGGGGTTGGAGTTGTGTGGCGCCCTGATGCGTAAGAGACGCGGGTTGGAGTTGTGTGGCGCCCTGATGCGTACGAGACGCGAGGTTGAGATGGGTACGGTCCTGATGCGTTTACGTGGAGCAGAGATATGAGGTGTCGACACTGGCCTAGGGTATTATTGAAACTTGATGTATTTACGCGGGTTGTCAAGACGGTCCGATGCGTTTACGCCAATCAAGCCTGATGCGATCTAATCGCGGGCATGAGAATGAGGTAGGTGGAAAACGGTGGATATGGTGAGGTGGCAGGGCGAGTTGTGCATAATCATCTGAGTGTGTTGTGATGCCATCGCTGCAAGCCTGCCATCTGTGTGTTGCCATTTATATTTGCATTTGCCTTATATGTCTGTGAGTTTGAACTGTTGCGATGTGTGACTGCCTGAGTGGACGGTCGGCCTAACCTAGGGTTAGGACCCACCTTACTGAGATATGAATCTCACCCCGTTGGGGACCCATTCTTTTACAAATTCTAGGCCCTAACGATGTGGCCCATTCGTTTTCGAGATCCGAAGGAGATGTCCACCTATTTTGATGAGTTCCCTGACGGGCAGGGAACCATTTATGTCAGGAAATGTCCGGGTAGACGATGGTAGTACAAGTTGGAAGCCTCCAGGTATGAGGCCTAGTTCAGGAAAGTCGGGGATGTGTCTACCGGGCCGCTGAAGCCCAATGAGGTGCCCCAGGGAGTTGTCCCTAGTTGGTCCCACCCCACCCGAGATTTAGACCAACCTAAGGGGCTCGTTGTCGGTTCGAGGAATGGACCGGAGAGGACACCGACCATAGAGAACACGGAGGAGGAGGTCATTGTGGTCGAGGCGACTGAAGAGGATCTTATGGAGCCATCTGCTGAGGAGATCGTTGAGGATACTATAGAGGTTCACTTTTAGACTTTTCGAAGTACGAGCCCACGGAGGGGGCAGAGGAGACCGAGGACTCCAGCAGCTCGTATTAGGAGCTCCCAGCTTATCAGCCGATCTTTTGGTGGCGATCTTGACCCCGTTTCTTTTGGATGTTGATGATGAACCCTTTTTTGTGTACTTACCCCGTCGCTCCTCGTGTTAGCAGATTTAGTAGCTATGTACCTGAATGAACATTTGGATTTATGTATGACAGTATTGACGCTATCCAGGTCTCACTTATATTTTGTACGGAGGAGTTATTTCATTATTGCTTTCGCGTGCTTTGTATATATTATGTCTCTCGACTTGTTTGCGGATCTTGGGACAACAAGAGATATTTGATTTGCTTGTAGGGAGTGGCGTGATCGTGCCTGCGGGCGCAGGGCGTGACACGAAACGTCTATAATATTCTGCCAATCCTAAGAAACTTTGGACTTCCGTGACCGTAGTAGGCCTAGGCCAATTCGTTACAGCTTCAATCTTCGCAGGATCCACAGCAATTCCTTCTCCAGACTCCACATGGCCAAGAAATGCCACTTTATTCAACCATAACTCGTATTTGCTAAACTTAGCGTAAAGCGAGTGCTCCGTCAGGATCTGTAAAACAATCCTTAGGTGTTTTTCGTGTTCCTCATTATTCCTTGAGTAAATCAGGATTTTGTCGATAAAGACCATGACGAAACTATCCAAGAATTCCTTGAACATCCGATTCATCAAGTCCATAAATGCGGCTAGATCATTGGTCAATCCAAAAGGCATAACAGTGAATTCATAGTGACCATACCTTGTCCTAAAAGCAGTCTTAAGTATGTCTTCTCTCTTAATCCTCAACTGGTGATGCCCGGTTCTCATGTCAATCTTAGAGAATACCGCTGCTCCTTGCAATTGATCAAATAGGTCGTCCATTCTCAGCAGCGGATACTTATTCTTCATTGTCACTTGGTTCATCTGTCTATAATCGATGCATAGACGTAAGGACCCATCCTTTTCCCTTATAAAAAACACCGGCGCTCCACACGGTGAAGCACTCAGTCGAATAAATCTTTGTCCAGCAATTCTTGCATTTGCACCTTTAACTCCTTCAGTTCGAATAGGGACATCCTATAGGGTGCCTTCAAAATCGGCTCTGTTTCGGGAGCTAACTCGATCACAAATTCTATCTCTCGCTCTAGTGGCAACCTTGGCAACTATTGGGGAAATATGTCAAGGAACTCATGCACTATTGGGATACTTTCTAGTTTAGGTTCCTCGGCATTCATGTCCATAACTGCGACTAAGTACGCCTGACATCCTTCAGTCATCAACTTCATCACTTCAAGGGACGAGACTAAAGGAATCGAGATCCCGCCTCGACTTCCCACAAATTCAGAACTAGGGTAGCTTTCTGGATAGAAACGAATTATCCTACGACCGCAATCCACTACTGCCCCCTGTTTACCCAACCAGTCCATTTCTATGATCACATCGAAATCATATGTCACGCCCCGTGCCCCGGGCACGAGAACACGACTCCCTGCAAGCAAACCAAAATATCTCTCGTGGTCCCAAGATCCACACAAAAGTCGAGAGACGTGTTATAAATAAAGCACGCGGAAGCGACCATACAATAACTCCTCCGTACAAACATAAAGTGGGACCTGAATAACGAGAATACTACCATACATAATATCTGAAAGTTCAAACATGAGCATAGCAACTAGATTCGTTAGACAAGGGGTGACGGGGTAAGTACATAAAAAAGGATCCAACCTCAACATCCAACAAGAAGAAGGGTCAGGATCGCTGTCAAAAGATCAAACTAGCAATCGGGAGCTCTTAAGACAAGCTGCTGGAGTCATTTGTCTCCCTTGCCTCTTCCGGGGGAACATACTCCGAGAAGGTCTCCGAGCAAACCTTTGCGGTGTACTCCATGGTCTCCTCAGCGGACTCCTTCACCAGGTCTTCTTCTGTAGCCTCGACCACTATAACCTCTTCAGTATCCTCTAAAGTCGGGGTCCTCTCAGGTCTATTCCTCAACCCGACAACTAACCCCTCAGTCTGCTCTAAATCCCAGGTGGGATGACACAAACTAGGGACGACTCCCTGGGCATCTCAATCGGCTTCAGCGGCCCTGTAGAAACATCCCCAACCTTCCGGAAATAGGCCTCATACCTATGAGGCTTCCAGCTAGTGCTACTCTCGTCTACCCACACCACTGTATATTTTCTAACATAAATAGTCCCCTGCTTGTCAGGAAATTCATCAAAATAAATGGACATCTCCTTGGGATCTCCAAACCTAATAGGCCACATCTTAAGGACCTCGGATATGTAAAAAGGGGATCCCCAACGGGGTGAGATAGACAACTCAGTAAGGTGGGTCCTAACCCTATGTTAGGCCGACAATCCACTTAGACAGTCATGGACATCAGCGTTTCATGCAAACAAACACATGAGGCATTCAATTATCAACAATCATGCAGAAGTTAGACAGGCAACCGTGGCATCACAACACATCACTAAGATCATGTACACACCGCCACGTTACACCCCCACTTTCACCCTTCAAACTTGCCTCATTCTCACACCCGCGCTTAGAACGCATTAGGCTCGGTCCGCGTAAACGCATCAGACCGTCATTGACAACCCACGTAAACGCATCAGGATTCAATGTTACTCCAAGCCAGTTTCGGCACATCACAACTCCGTCTCGCGTTTCAACGCATCAGGACTATGGCCTTCTCAACCCCGCGTCTCGTATGCATCAGGGTGCCATACTACTCCAAACCCCGTGCCTCAGTGCCTTATGGTATTCTTCACACCACCCCACGTCTCATGCGCATCAGGGTCTTACAATGTCACACTCATGCCATGATTCCCATTCAATCCACACACATAATGCTATGTGCAACTCAAGTACAATTCATATACTCATGGCATGCAAGATAGTCAAATTGACATTCAGACATGATAGACAATTGAGGCATAAGCATTTGCACACATTCAAGCCTTCTATACCATTCTAGGACACACAAAGAGTAATCTCATTGAAGTCACTCAAAATCAATCATAATCTTGCTAGACTCACCCAATTGAGTCCAATCTTCCTATCATAGGTTTAGAGTTCCCTTACCCCAAGCTTAATATCACAAATTCTCTTCTCAAGCACCTCCTCAAATTCGGTCCAAGTGGTCCAAGACCAAGTCCACCGCGCAACCTATGAAATTCCAACCAATCGTCAATTTCTCTTGCCCAATTCACCCATCCATGAACCACCAACCTTAATGACATGATCCTCTACATTCTAGCATGTCTCAATAATGAATTTTAGGCTCAAATCCAACCCATAACAGCCTCCACAGAATCGCTTTGCGCAGAACCGAACCGGGCTATTTTCGATTTTGTGTATGCCGAGATTATCTAGCCCTTAAACTACCTCAAATTCGCCATTGATTCACTAACCTACTTGCTAACATATAAATCTAAGAGTTTGGGAAGCTCACCGAAGATTTGAAGCCAAGCCGTCACTCGAAACTCTTTGAAAGTCGCTGGTTTCCCCAAATATGCAAACCGGCATTTTTGGTCCTTCAAACGCAAGACCCATTTGGGGTCAAAAATCCATCAAATTAACCCTAAATTTTTACCACAACTCACTATATGAGTCCCCTAGATGTTCATAAAATTTGGTCGAAAAACTCCAACGTTTCGGGATCCTAAGAGGCCAAATACGTTACTTACCTCTGGTTGCGACGATTTCCGTCTACTTCTGGACATTAGCTGCTCGGAGCTTTTCGGTGGGTCAAACGACTCTCTTCCACTTCGAGAATGTCGGCAAGAGGTTAAACTAGGAGTGGGTAGTCGGCTGGAGTCCAGGCGGTGGCCGGAGGTGGTCGTTAGAGCAGGCGAAACTGGTGGCAGAAGTCGATCCGAGGCAGCAGCTCTCGGCAGCAAGAAGAAGAAGAAGAAAAATAAATTGTAGAGTGGATTGAGGGTTTCGACCAAGTGAGGGGTGAGAGATTGAGAGAGAAGTGTATATGCAAGTCTTCACAAATCAAAGGATTGAATGGTAGTTGGGAAAATTGGATATGACCACTCATTGCCTAATCTATTGACAAATGTCCCAAGTGTCATTCAAGCAAATCCCATGGCCAAGATTCATCCAACTTTTTGGCAGCCTATGGGTGTAGAAAAGACTAAAATACCCTCAATCAATTATACAAATAAGGCTAGGTTTTGAGGGGCAAAATGGTAATTTTACCCCATCGTTCGGAATGTCGTTGTTGTCATTCCAATATTCTTTGGTAGGCAACGGCCATTCTAAATATGACGTTGGAATTCTTGATTCTCCCTTTTCAATTTTCAAGACTCGTTTCTGGTCGTTTTCTCTATCAGACGTGCTTTCAACCTATCCCGAATCGACGTGTAGCTTTTGCAGACGTTACGCGTATCGACCCTGTGATTCATATCACATTTAGGGCTTGTCAATTCATGGCGACTTTGGTTTTCATCTAATTGTGAGGGTCTATCACTAGTTCCTATGGTCTCGATCGTCACAGTTCGATTTAGGAAAATTTTGCAAATTATACGTTGGTTAAGCGGCATCACCCACGCTCCAATCGTATAACACTAGCAATGTATTCCTTAATCGTTCTTAGATCAGCCTTTTGCGGTTCTTAGCGTCCCCTCGATAATCTTTGTGGTCAAAGCGCCATTTCCTATTCGAATTCCCTAGGTCTACGTACCTTGTCTCGCGTTAGCTTTTCCCTTTTGGTCAGCCTACTCAAATTGATCAGATTCGAGCGAGATATGACTGAAACACATCGCTAGATATACTTCTCATTAATGAGTCTGAAAATGACTAGGAAATCAGAATGTCATAACTCTTCCCTCTTACAAAACTTTCGTCCCTGAAATTTACATCAAACTTAATTACTCAAACAAATTGGGGTGTTGTCGCCTCATCGTCTCTTCGTTTTCCCTCGTGGTGCCTTCGGTTCCATGGTGCTCCCACACAACCTTGACCAATGGAATCGTCTTATTTCTTAGAGTTTTGCTCCTTCCGATCTTTGATCCTGATTGGCTTCCCCACATAGGATACACGAAGTCCACTTCCATGACCTTGTAGTTCAGCACATGTGTCGGGTCTGGTTCATATTTCCGTAGCATTAGCACGTGAAAGACATTATGCACTTGGGATAGATTAGGTGGTAAGGCAACCCTATAGGCCAAGGTCCCAATCCGCTCCAGTATTTCAAATGGACCTACATTCCTTGGGCTCAGTTTTCCCTTCTTTTTAAATCGCAATAATCCCCTCATCGGCGATACCTTGAGGAAGACATGATTGCCCACTTGAAACTCCAAAGGCTTACACCGCTTATCCACATAGCTCTTCTGACGACTCTGTGCCGTCCTCAGTCTATCCTGAATTATCTTTACTACTTCCACAGATTGCTCTACCAACTCTAGGCCTATGATGCTTCTTTCTCCAACCTCATCCCAGCAAATCGGGGTTCTGCAGGCCCTTCCATAGAGTGCTTCGAATGGTGCCACTTGGATACTTTGCTGGTAGCTATTATTATACGCAGACTTCACAAATTGCAGCTAATCTTCCCATCCACCTTTAAAATCTATGACACATGCTCGCAGCATGTCCTCAAGCGTCTGAATCGTCCTTTCCGACTGTCCGTTCGTCTGTGGATGGTATGCCGTGCTAAACTGCAGCTGAGTTCCCATAGCATCTTGCAAACTTTTTCAAAAGTTCGCTGTGAAAATGGGATCTCTATCTGAGGTAATTTTTACAGGCACTCCATGTAACCTCATTACCTACCTCATGTACAACTCGGCGTTTCTATCCATTGCGAAATTTTTTTGTACCAAGATGAAGGGTGCGGACTTAGTTAATCTGTCCACGACTATCCACAAGAGTCGTGACCTCTCTGGCTCCTTGGGAGTCCCATCACAAAATCTATAGTTATATGCTCCCATTTGCATTTCGGAATCTCTAGTGGCTATAATAATCCTCAAAGCTTACAGTGCTGCGCTTTCACTTGCTGGCATGTCAAGCACTTTGCCACATACTTCGCTATATCCACCTTCATCTCCTTCCACCAGTAGTGCTGGCGCAAGTTCTGATACATCTTCGTACTTCCTGGGTGGATGCTATAATTGCTTCTGTGACTTTCGATAAAATCCTTTCCCTTCGTCCTTCGTCCTTTGGTACGCATAGACGTTTCCGGAACTTCAAGATTCCGTCCTCCAATACCTGGAACTCTGGCTTTCTCTTTGTCACGTCCATCTTCAGAATTTTCTGAATTTCTGAGTCCGTAGACTGTAAGGTTTTTTTCCCTTCCTAGACCTTAGGTTCTACCCTCAATGTAGCCATCAAACTGGACAACTTGCAGACTTCCAATCCAAACTCAGAATCTCTCAAATCCTCGATCATCAACCAATCTTTTACTAGCAGACAGGCGATGCTCGACTTTCGAGTCAGCGCATCTGCGACTCTGTTTGCCTTCCCAGGGTGATACAATATATCACAATCATAATCCATGAGCAGCTCCATCCACCGACGCTGCCTCATATTCAGCTCTTTCTAGGAAAATAGATACTTTAAGCTCTGGTGGTCGGTATAAATCTGGAACTTCTCGCCACACAGATAATGTCTCAAGATCTTCAGAGCACAAATGATCGCTGCTAACTCTAGATCATGCGTTAGGTAGTTCATTTCGTGTGGTCTCAGCTGTCGAGAGGCGTAGGCCACTACTCTTCCATGCTGCATTAACACACAGCCATAGTGACCATACCTAAATACTCAATGCATCAAGTCCATGAATACGGTTGGAGCATTGGTCAATTCAAAAGGCATCACTGTGAACTCATAGTGACCATACCTTGTCCTAAAGGCAGTCTTAGGTATGTCTTCCTTCTTAATCCTCAATTGGTGATACTCAGTCCTCAAATCAATCTTTGAAAATACTACCGCTCCTTGCAACTGATCAAACAGATCATCGATTCTCGGTAGTGGGTATTTATTCTTCACTGTTACCTGGTTCAATTGCCTATAGTAAATGCATAAACGCAAAGACCCATCCTTCTTCCTTACGAATAATACTGGCGCTCCCCACGGTGAAGCACTCGGTCAAATGAATCCTTTATCTAGCAGTTCCTGCATCTGCACCTTTAACTCTTTCAGTTCTGACAGGGACATCCTATAAGGTGCCTTTGAGATCGGCTCCGTTCCAGGAGCTAACTCGATCACAAATTCTATCTCTTGCTCTAGTGGTAACCCTGACAACTCCTGAGGAAAAATGTCACGGAACTCACGCACTACCGGAATGCTCTCTAGTTTTGGCTCCTTGGCAATCGTGTCCATCACCGCGACTAAGTACGCCTGACACTCTTCAGACACCATCTTTGTCACTTCAAGAGATGAGACTAAGGAAATTGAGATCCCTCCTCGACTTACCGCGAATTCAAAACTAGGGCGGTCTTTTGGGTAGAAACGAATTATCCTACTACCACAATCTACCACTGCTCCATGTTTATCCAACCAATCCATCCCTATGATTACGTCAAAATCATACAACCCAATGAAACTAATATATTATCCTTTAATGAAGTGGCAACATGCAGAATTATACTCAACAGTTTTAACTTCGTACCCACCAAATCAGCAAACTGAGCAAATACAAATGAACGCATGGCACCAGGATCAAACAATGCATATGCAGCTTGGTCACACAAGTAAACCGTACCTATGACCACGCCCGGTGCTTCCTCCGCCTCTCTGCGAGCTACTGCATATACTCTATCCTGAGCTGGGGGTCGATTCTGCTCGATCTGGGGAGTGGCAGCCAATGGTCCAACCTGCGGTCTCTATCCTTGAGGTTGACTCGTCGGAGCTTGGTTCGGGCACATTCTCATCTGGTGACCCATCTGACCACACTTAAAGCAAGCTCCAATCCTTATCGGGCATGGCCCATTTCCATGCCTTCTGCCACAGAGACGGCAGCTCCAATTCATGGGATTCGGCGGCTTCACAATATTTTTCCCTACCGGAGGCACAAAACGCCTATTGCCCGCCATCAATCTCTTGCCCATCTGGCGGTTGTCTTGGAATGGGGTAAACCGCGATCCTGATGCAACATTCCTTTCCTTTAAGTCCCTCTCTATCATTTGGCCCCACTCATAGATCTCCTTATAACTCCTCAGATTTAGGGCAATCATTTGACTGCGGAGCTCAAGTCTCAATCCGTCCCTAAATCTCCATGCTGTCTCCTGGGGATCCTCTACAGATTGAGGTGCGTATCTTGATAGTATGGAGAACTCGACCTCATACTGATCTACCGTCAGTTGATTCTGACGCAGCTGTAACAATTTTACTTGCTACCTTTCCCTGGTCGTAAAGGCATTCCAGGTTAAGGCCGTTCCTTTAGGGAAAACTCTATTCTTGGTGGTAGCCCACCAATCGTTTGTAGTCCCTTCTAACTGGTACACCGCCAACAGTACCTTCTCTTCGTTTGTGCACCTAAGCACTCCAAAGGCTATTTCAAACTTCCCAATCCACCTAGGCGCTAGCTCGGGATCTCCAGTCCTGTCGAACCAGGTCGGCTTCAGCTTTATGAATTGTTCCACTAGTTGACCCATCTGTCTAGCCACAACAATCTCCTCCTGAGCATTCACAGCCTCATTACCCTGGTTGTGATCATTGGGGTTTCCGTTGCCCCGTTGTTGGCGTTGACGGTAGCTATGGCGGCTCCCACCGCCTGGGCTATGGTAGCATCCCGATCTTGGGTCTGCTTGTCAATGAGGTCGCCAATCCTCTCTAGCTCCCTCAGCACGCCTTCCATCCTTGGGTCTTCTGCTACAGGCAGCCTCGAGCTAGAGGCTTCGTCTCTAGGTCTTCCTGATCTTCTAGATGGGTTGCTCATCCTTATATTCTTTTACTGAGTCTAATCCACTACAAGTTCAACAACGAGTTAGTACTCACTCATTCATCCAAGTCCAGAGCTACCATCTATGCCTTAACAGAAACAGTTATAACCCAACAGTCCTCCACACAACAACTCCAAAGACATTTCAACAAGTAGCCCATGGCCATTCCTCAGTTCCGTTCACTCCAACGGTTCACTAAAACAGGCCATACTCATTCACTTAACAGACCAAAATCCAGAAACGACTTTTCACACTAAGTAGGGAACTTAACTCTTATACATTACCACAACCCTGCCAAGGTCAAATGCCAACCATAAGTGTCAAGTCACATGCTATGCACCCCATGCCTTATCCTAGCCAGTCTCCTAAGGTCTCGCTACCCGTCTTTGTCCCAACTTAATCCTCCTTATTACTCCAGTCCTCAATCAACTTTGGATCGAGCTGACCTTGTTTTGATACCAAAGTAGACGCGGATGTCACGCCCCGCACCTCGGACACAAGCAGCGACTCCCTGCAAGCAAACCAAAATATCTTTGTGGTCCCAAGATCCACACATAAGTCGAGAGATGTGTTATAAACAAAGCACGCGGAAGCGACCATACATTAACTCCTCCGTACAAACATAAAGTAGGACCTGAATAGCGAGAATATTACTATACATAATATCTGAAAGTTCATACATGAGAGTAGCAACTAGATCCATTAGATAAGAGGTGACGGGGTAAGCACACAAAAAGGATCCATCCTCGACATCCAATAATAAACAGGGTCAGGATCGCCATCAAAAGATCAAACTAGCAATTGAGAGCTCCTAAGACGAGCTGCTGGAGTCATCTATCTCCCCTGCCTCCTCCGGGGGCACGTACTCCGAGAAGGTCTCCAAACAAACCTCTACAGTGTACTCCGTGGTCTCCTCAGCAGACGGCTACATCAGGTCATCCTCTGTAGCCTCGACCATTATAACCTCCTCAGTATCCTCTAAAATCAGGGTCCTCTCAAGTCCATTCCTCGACCCGACAACTGACCCCTCAATTTGCTCTAAATCCCGGATGGGATGACATCAACTAGGGACAACTCCCTGGGGCACCTCAGTGGGCTCAACAGCCCTGTAGAAACATCCCTAACCTTTCGAAACTAGGCCTCATACCTATGAGGCTTCCAGCTAGTGCTACCCTCGTCTACCAACACCATTGTATATTTTCTAACATAAATAGTCCCCTACCCATCAGGAAACTCATCAAAATAAACGGACATCTCCTTGGGGTCTCCACACCTAATAGGCTACATCTTCAAGACCTAGGATCTGCAAAAAAGGGGGTTCCCAACGGGGTGAGATACAGATCTCAGTAAGGTGGGTCCTAACCTAGGTTAGGTCGACAGTCCACTCAGGTAGTCATGAACATCAACGTTTCATGCAGACAAACACATGAGGCATTCAATTATCAACAATCATGCAGATGTTAGATAGGCAGTCATGGCATCACAACACATCACTAAGATCATGCACACACCACCATGTCACAACACCACTTCCACCCTTTATACCTGCCTCATTCTCATGCCCGCGTATAGAACGCATCAGGCTCAGTCCGCGTAAACGCATCAGATCGTCATTGACAACCCGTGTAAACGTATCATATTTCAATGTTACTCCAGGCCAGTGTCGACACATCACAACTCCATCCCGCGTTTCAACACATCAGGACTATGGCCTTCTCAATCCCGCGTCTCATACGCATCAGGGTGCCATACTACTCCAAACCCCGTGCCTCAGTGCCTCATGGTATTCTTCACACCACCCCGCGTCTCATAAGCATCAGGGTCTTACCATGTCACACTCATGCCATGATTCCTATTCAATCCACACACATAATGCTATGTACAACTCAAGCACAATTCATATACTCATGGCATGCAAGACTGTCAAATCGACATTCAGACATGGTAGACAATTCAGGCACAAGCATTTGAACACATTCACGCCTTCTATACCATTCTTGGACACACAAAGAATAATCTCATTGAAGTCACTCAAAATCAATCATAATCTCACTCGGCTCACCCAATTGAGTCCAATCTTCCTATAATAGGTTTACGGTTCCCTTACCTCAAGCTTAATGTCACAAATTCTCTCCTCAAGCACCTCCTCAAATTCGATCCAAGTGGTCCAAGACCAAGTCCACCGCCCAACCTATGAAATTCCAACCAATCGTCAATTTCTCTTGCCCAATTCACCCATCCATGAACCACCAACCTTAATGACATGATCCTCTACATTCTAGCATGTCTCAATAATGAATTTGAGGCTCAAATCCAACCCATAATAGCCTCTACAGAATCTGTTCGCACAAAATCGAACCGGGCTATTTTCGGTTCTGTGTATACCGAGATTATCCAGCCCTTAAACTACCTCAAATTCGCCATTTATTCACTAACGTATTTCCTAACATGTAAATCTAAGGGTTTGGGAAGCTCACCGAAAATTTGAAGCCAAGCTATCACCGGAAACACTTTGAAAGTCGTCGATTTCCCCAAGTCTGCAAATCGGCGGTTCTGGCTCTTCAAACACAAGACCCATTTAAGGTCAAAACTCCATCAAATTAACCCCAACTTTGTACCACAGCTCACTATACGAGTCCCCTAGATTTCCATAAAATTTGGTCGAAAAAATCCAACGTTTCGGGGTCCTAAGAGGCCAAAAACATGACTTACCTCTGGTCACGACGATTTCCGTCGACTTCTGGGAGATTGGCTGCTTGGAGCTCTTTGGTGGGTCAAACGACTCGCTTCCACTTCGAGGATGTCGGTAAGAGGTTAAACTAGGAGTGAGTGGTCGATCAAGTCCAGGCAGTGGCCGGAGGTGGTCGTCGGAGCAGGCGAAACCGGCGGTAGAAATCGGTCGGCTGCGGTAGCTCTCGGTAGTATTGAGAAGAAGAAGAAGAAGAAGAAGAAGAAGAAGAAATTGCAGATAGGATTGAGGGTTTCGGCCAAGTAAGGGGTGAGAGAAAGAGAGAGAAGTGTATATGCAAGTCTTCACAAGTCAAAGGATTGAATGGTAGCTGGGAAAAGTGGATATGACCATTCATTGCCTAATCTATTGACACATGTCCCAAGTGTCATTCAAACAAATCAAATGGCCAAGATTCATCCAACTTTTCGGCAGCCTTGGGGTGTATAAAAGACCAAAATACCCTCGTCCAATTATATAAAGCTAGGTCTTGAGGGGCAAAATGGTAATTTTACCCCCGACGTCCGAAACGTCATTTTTCTCATTCCAATATTCTTTAGAAAGCGATGGCCAATCCAAATATGACGTTGGAATTCTTGATTCTCCCTTTCAATTTTTAAGACTCGTTTCTGGTCGCTTCCTCTATCAAACGTGGTTCTAACCTATCCCGAACCGATGGGCGGCTTTTGCAGACGTTACGCGTATCGACCCAGTGATTCATGTCACATTTAGGGCTCGTCAATTCATGGCAACTTTAGTTGTCATGTAATTGTGAGGGTCTATCACTAGTTCCAATGGTCTCGATCGTCACCGTTCGATTTAGGAAAATTTTGCAAATTATACGTTGGTTAAGCGACATCACCCGCGCTCCAATCGTATAACGCTAGCAATGCATTCCTTAATCGTTCTTAGATCGGCCTTTTACGATCCTAAATGTCCCCTCGACAATCCTTATGGTCGAAGCGTCATTTCCTGTTCGAGTTCCCTAGGTCCACATACGTTGTCTCGCGTTAGCCTTTCCCTTTTGGTCAGCCTACTCAAATTGATCAGATTCGAGCAAGATATGACTGAAACACATCACTAGACATACTTCTCATTAATGTGTCTGAAAATGACTGGGAAATCAGAATGCACATCATACATGACCAACACAGCTAAATCAATACTCTCCTTACTACCACCAATTACAATTTTACAATTCGCACTACCCAACGAAACCAGTACATTATCTTTCAACGGGGTGGCAACATGCAAAATCACACTCAACGGTTCTAACTTCATATCAACCAAATCAGCAAACTGGGCTGATACGAATGAGTGTGTTCCTTACTACCACCAATTACAATTTTACAATCCGCACAACCCAACGAAACCACCACATTATCTTTCAACGGGGTGGCAACCTGCAGAATCACACTCAACGGTTCTAATTTCATATCAACCAAATCAGCAAACTGGGCAGATACGAACGAGTGTGTTGCGCCAGGATCAAACAAAGCATATGCAGATTGGTTACACAAATAAACCGTACCTGTGACCACACCTGGCGTTTCTTCTGCCTCCCTGCGGGCTATTGCATAAACTCTCCCTTGAGCTGAGGGTCGGTTCTGATCAATTTGGGGAGTGGTAGTCGACGGTTCAGCCCATGGTCACTGCCCTTGAGGTTTATTCGTTGTAGCTTAGTTTGGGCACGTTCTTGCTGGGCAAGGTCCATTACCATGCCTTTTACCGCATAAGAGATAGCTCCAGTTCATGGGGTTCGACGGCTTCACAATGTTTTTCCTCACGGAGAGACGAAGTGCCTATTGTCAACCACTAGTCTCTTACCAATCTGGTGATTGTCCGTGAATGAATTTAACCACGATCCAGATGCGGCATTCCTCTCGTTCAGGTTCCTCTCAATCATTTGTACCCGTTCATAGATTTCCTTGTAGGTCCTCAAGTTCAATGTTTTCATCTGGCTGCGAAGCTCAGGCCTCAGTCAGTCCCGAAATCTCCACGCCTTCTCGAGGGGATCCTCTACCGATCGGGGTTCGTACCTTGATAATTTGGAGAACTCAGCTTCATACTAATCCACGGTCAGCTATTCTGACGCAGTTATAAGAACTCAACTTGTTTTCTTTCCCGGCCTCTCTCCGAGAAATACTTGTCATTGAATGCTGTAGTAAAGACATTCCAAGTCAAGTTCGTTCCTTCTGAAAATACTCCATTCTTGGTGGCAGCCCACTAGTCATTTGTGGTCCCTTCCAATTGATGCACCGCCAGCAGCACCTTTTCCTCATCTCTGCACCTCAGCACTCCAAAAACCTTTTCCAGCTTCTCGATCCATCTCAATGCTAGTTCGGGATCTCCAGTCTCATCGAACTGGGTTGGCTTAAGCTTGATGAACTGCTCGACCAGTTGGCCCATCTGCTTGGCCACAATAATTTCTTCTTGGGCATTTACTACCTCATTGCCTTGGTCGTGATCGCCATTATTTCCATTGCCCCTATTACTGCCGTTATTGGCGTTGACGACAGCTATTGCGGCTCCTACCGCTTGGGCTATGGCAGCATTCTTATCCTGGCTCTGCTTGTCAATGAGGTCGTCAATTCTTTCGAGCAACCTCAGTACTCTATCCATTCTCAAGTATTCCGCTACCGGTGGCCTCGAACTAGAGGCTCCGCTCTTGGGCCTTCCAGGTCTCCTAGACGGGTTAGTCATTCTTATATGCTTCTACTGAGCCTGGATCACCACAATTTCATCACGGAGTTAATAACTCATTAATCCAATCAAGTCCAGAGCTACCAAACTATACCTTAATAGAAACGGTCATATCTCAATGTCTTTTCACACAACAAATTCCACAGACACTTCAATAAGCAGTTCATGGCTATTTCTCAATTCCATCCACTCCAACGGTTCACCAAAACTTAGTCATGTTCATTCACTTAACAGACCAAAGACTAGAAATGACTTCCAGTGCTAAACATGAAACTTCATCCTCGTATATCAGCATAATCCTGCCTAGACCGAATGCCCATCACATGCGCCAAGTCATATGCCATGCATTTCGTGCATTATTCTAGTAAGTCTCCTAAGGTCTCGCAACCCGTCCTTATCCCAACTTAATCCTCCTTATTACTCCAATCCTCAATCAACTTTGGATCGAGCTAACCTTGCTTTGATACCAAGCAGACAGAGATGTCACGCCCCGCGTCTCATAGCACGAGCGCGCGACTCCCTACAAGCACAAACTCTCTCTCGAGGTCCTATGATGTACATGGGTCGAGAGGTGAACCATATCGATAGCAAGCGGAAGCGATAATGAACAACTCCTCCGCACAATGATAAAAAGGATACCTGGGCAACGAGAATACCAATAAAATACATAAGTTCCCAAATATTCATACAAGAGCTTGGCAAACTAGACTTGCTGGTCAGCAGGGGTGACAGGGTAAGTGCAAAAGAGGGCCATCATCAAATCCAAAAGAAGCGGCATCGGGGTCACCATCAAAACATCGGACCAGAAACAGAAACTCCTAAATCGAGCTGCTGGAGTCGTCAATATCCTCGTTATCATCAGATGGCTCGTACTCCGAGAGTGTCTCAAAGCAAACCTTCAAGGTGTCCTCAAGTGTCTCGTCAGTTGGCGGCTCCACCTGGTGTTCTTCGGTGGCCTCAATCACGATGACCTCGTCGGTGTCCTGCAAGGTCGGGGTCCTCTCAGATACGTTCCTCGATCTTGCTACTGACCCCTCGACCTCCACTGAATCCCGAGTGGGATGACACTAGTAGGGGATTACCCCCGCGGGGTACCTTAGTGGGCATCGGTGGTCCCGTAGAAACATCCCTTACCTTCTTAAACCAGGCCTCATATCTGTGAGGCTTCCAGCTGCTGCCACCCTCATCGACCCAAACCATTGTACATTTTCTAACGTATACAGTTCCATGTCCATCCGGGAATTCATCAAAATACACCGACATCTCTTTCGGGTCACCAAACCTGATTGGCCACATGATCACGATCTAGGATCTGAAAATGGGGTCCCACAATGAGGTGAGATTTACATCTCAGTAAGGTAGGTCCTAACCCTAGGTTAGGCTGACATACACTCAGGCAATTAGTCACATGAGGCATTCAGCAGTCATTAAATAACAGGCGAATAAAACGAGTTCAAGCATGCAATTCTAGCACCATACACATTATCAGAATTAAACACACATAGCCAAGCCAGATCACACCTTCCACCCTTCCATGCCTCCTCATTAACACGCCCGCGTTTAGAATGCCTCAGGCTCGGTCCGCGAAAATACGCCTCAGACCATCTCATTGACAAGCCCGCATAAACGCATCGGGTTTTCAATTTTACTCCAGGCCTGTGTCAAGACATCTCAAACTCCATCCCGTGTTTCAACGCATCAGGACTATGGCCATCTCAACCCCGCGTCTCATACGCCTCAGGGTGTCACTCATTTCTCAGACATGCCATATATTCATTTCAATTCATAACACATAACCAAATTGCAAACTAATGCACGAACAACACTCCTATGGCATGCGAGGCAATCAAATTCGACATTCAAATGCGACGATCAATTCATGGCTCAATCATTGTCAAGCATCTAATTCATCTATATCTTTTCAAGAAGTATATTGGACAAGCACGTTATAATCTTCCAAGAACCAATCAAACTCGCACTCAATTCGCCCAATCGAGTCCAACCTTCCTATCCAAGGTTTAGAGACTCCTTACCTCAAGCTTAATTCAACAAAATCTCTACCCAAGCACTCCAAGGGTTTGGTCCAAATAGCCCAAGAACAACTCAACCGCTCAACCTAAGGAAATTCATCCAATCGTCAATTTTTCTTGCTCAATTCGTCAATCCATGAAACATAAACCTTATTGACATGTTCATCAACATCCTAGCTTGTCTTAATGATGAATTTGAGACTCAATTCCAACACCAGTAGCCTCCAACAGAATCGGTATGCACAGAATTTGAACATGGCATTTTCGATTCGTGCATATCCCAACTATTCAGCCGTTAAACTAACTTAAATCCTTAATTTATTCACTAATCTACTTGTAACATGTAGTTCTAAGGGTTGGGAAGCCTCACCGAAAGTTTGAAGCCAAGGTGACGTCGGAAAGTCCTTGAACGGCGCCAGTTCCTCCGGGTCTTCAACCGATCAGTTCTGGTCCATCAAACACAAGACCCATTTAGGGTCAAAACTTCATCAAATTCCTCCAAAATTTTTGCCACAACTCAGTATACAAGTCCCCTAGGTGTCCACAAAATTTGGTTAAAAAATTCAAAGGTTTCAGGGTTCTATGAAGCCTAAACCGTGGCTTACCTCCAGTTACGACGATTTCCGTTGACTTTCGAGAGATTGGCCGGCTAGAGATCCTCAAGTGGTTATATGGCTTGCTTTCACTTGGAGAATGTCGACAAGAGGATGAGGAAGGGGCTGGTGGTCAGCTCGGGTCTAGGCAGTGGCCGAAGGTGGCGGTCAAGAGTGGCGAACGACGGCGGCGGAACTGGTCGGGCAGTGGAGCTTCCAAGCGTGAAGAAGAAGAAGAAGATGATGATGATGATGGGTAGAATGAGGAGGTATTCAGCCAAGGAGAGAGAGAGAGAGAGGTTTATACTTCAATGGTTGATCAACTTGGTTGAATGGTAGGCTAAAAGTGTTCACATCTCCATCAAAGCTTAATCCTTTGACACTTGTCCACGTGTCAATCAATGCTTCATCCAATGGCTCTCAATTTCATCAATTTTCAGAAGCTATAATGGGGCTTCAATGACCAAAATGCCCTTGTCTAATTATAAATGCAAGGTTAAGGCTTGAGGGGCAAAATGGTAATTTTACCCCCTACGTCCGGAACATCGTTTTTCTAATTCCAAATTTCTTCGATAAGGCGACGGCCAATCTAATTATAATTTTGGAATTCTTGATTCTCCATTTTCTAATTTCAAGACATATTTCTGAATCATTTCTCTATCAGACGTGGTGCCATCCCATCTCAAACTGACGAGCAGCTTTTGCAGACGTTATGCGTATCGACCCTGTGATTCATATCACAATTAGGGCTCGTCAATTCTTGGCAACTTTGGTTGTCATGTAATTGTGAGGGTCTATCACTAGTTCCGACGGTCTCGATCATCACCGTTCGATTTAGGAAAATTTTGCAAATTATACATTGGTTTAGCGGCATCACCGCCCTCCAATCGTATAACACTAGCAATGCATTCCTTAATCGTTCTTAGATCGGCCTTTTATGGGTCTAAATGTCTACTCGATAAATTTTATGGTCAAAGTGTCATTTCCTATTTGAATTCCCTTGGTCCACGTACCTTGTCTCGCGTTAGCTTTCCCCTTTTGGTCAGTCAAGTCGAGATTGATCATATCCGAGTGAGCTAAGACTGAGATACATCGTTAGATACTTTCTCATTAATGAGTCTTGAAATAACAGGAAAAATCAGAATGTCACAATAATTGTAGGAAGCCACAAGAGATGATATAGTAGGTTTTAGAGAAGAGAGTATTGCTTTTTGAGAATTTGAGAAGACAGAAGTGCTTATGTTTTTTCGAGAAGAATGTTTAAATAGTAGGGTTATTAGAATTTGTTTGGTAGTAAGAAAGAAATGATTGAAATTATTTTGGAAAGAATGTATTCAATCAATCAATTAATTAATTAAATCAATCACGGCAATCAACACAATCATAATATTTGCAGAAATATAGTGATAGTGCGCACCTTATTTGTTGCCAAAAATATAAATTTTTACATGGCAAAAATTTGAATGATCAATCCTTTAGTTGTTTCCACTCAGAAGAAGTAATCCTCAGATGATACTTTAATTTCTAAGTTCCTAATAGTCATTGAGCTTCTTTGGATGAAACTTCAGCATGCTTTGCTTCTTCCATGTATCCCTTTATGCTCAAAAGCAAAATCTTCCTATCTAAATAATAGCTCAAATAAGCATCATACTAATACCTAATTCTTGGCTGATATATTCAAATGTGTTCTTATCAAGTGGTTTAGTGAATATGTCAGCCAATTGATGCTTTATGTGATATTCCGAATTTCGATTGGTGTAGTGGACTCAGGGAATTTGAATGAGAAATGACACTTTGGTCATAAGCATTGAAGAGGAAATATTTTGGGCCAGCAGATAATGATGTAGGAATGATCATGGAATGTCTTGCTAGTGCGCTATAGGTTGGGATGCGGATGATTTCGCTTAACCAATGTGTAATATGCGAGAATTTCCTAAATAATATTCTGATGATCAGGATCGGAGGAGCTAGGGATAAACCCTCGCAATTACATGATAACCAAAGTCGCCATGACTTAAGAAATACCAAGGTCGATACGTGTAACACCAACAAGAGTCGCCCGTCAATTAGAGATAAATTGGAATTACAGTCGACGAGAGTTTGACATGAAATTAGACCTCGAGATTTGGGTATTGGACATTTAGGAATTCCAACATTTGAATTGAAATGGACGTCACCTCATCAAGGGAAATTTGAATTGGAAAAATGAAATTTCGGATGGAAAATGTAAAATGATCATTTTGTCCCTCGACCTTTAGTCTTGCCTTAAGAACTAATGGAGGTCATTTTGGTCATTTAGACCCCTATATATGGTTGCAAAAAATTTTATGAGGAAGAGTCAAAGCTAAGGATTGAATTATTGGAGCTTGCCAAGTGTCAACCATAGAAGTACCCAAGCATTAAATACCCCATAAAATCAATCTTGCCACATTAACACATCAATTAATTGAGGAGAGCTTAATTTTCCTTCTTCTTCAGCCGTGCATCCCCTCCCCCTCTCTTTTCCTTCTTCTTCTTCTTTTTTTTGACTTGACCGACAAGAACTCCCTTGGAGAGATAAAAACTGCTTCACTGTTCTGACCATAACGTTTTCGTCCGACATCGGATTGAGGTAAAATAATCACCATCTTAAAGCTTATTGTCTTTCCATTTTAACATGGTATTATGAGCTTAATTGGGCCCATCCGTTTATCCCATAGGTCTGTTCAAGTGGGAAAAGATCAGAATCTGACCTGATTTTTGAGAGAGTCTGTTTTTGGGGGCTTCCGGATTTCAAATGGCTCCAAATTTTTGGTGAGTCACTGTAAACTCATAGTATAAGAGTTTAGAAAGATGAGATTAAGGTTTTGTTAGAGTTCAGATGGGTTTTATTGGATGAAAGCCCTTGGTCTTTCATGGACAGATACTGCCCATTTGAGGACCATGCAGCAAATCGATTTATTCGAAGGCTTTGTGGTGTGGTTTCGCCCCAAAATACTCGGTAAGGTTCCTAGACATGTAGAATAAGGTCTTGACAAATTAAATTCGTGAGTGATTGGAACCTCAGATCGATTTATGGACCGATTTGTGCGGACTAAAGTGAAACTGGTTCTGTTTTGTAGAAGGAATGGCTAGACCGAATATTGTGAGGGTCTATTGGGGTGTCACCGTGCATTTAAATGGTCATTGAGATATCTTGGGTTGTTCTTTAATTAGATATTGCGGCATTGGTGTGGTGACATCGAATAGTAAACGGGTTATGACGTGGTTTTGATGGAATTTCTCTAGGATCATCACTTGGCCGTGAGTTTGGTGAGTTAGAAGGATTGTTTGATTGAAAATTTGCCAACTTGATCGAAAGGTAAGTGTTTCCTAAACCCTTTCCTAAACCCTTACCTGAATAGTAAACGGGTTATGACATCGTTAAATTGTTTGATTGGTTGGATGAATTGATTGATTGGTAAAGACTGTGGCTTAAATTGCTTGATGCAATTATGTGATGATCATAATATGATTGGTAATTGAGATTTAAAGTGGTCGAAGAGCCCCAGTGGTAAGAAATGGCTATAGTTCCCTATATGAAGAAAGTGGTTATGGTGCCCTATGAGAAGAAAAGGCTATTGAGCCCTTGAGGTATACATCGTGGCCAGATAATCTTGTGTTGTAAGTGGCTATTGAGCCCTTGAGGTATACATCGTGGCCAGATAATCTTGTGTTGTAAGTGGCTATTGAGCCCATAGGATATAGTTCGATTATGATGTCCTGTTATTGAATTGGCTAGGATGCCTTGTTATTAAATTGGCTATAGTGCATATATTATTGAGTTTGTTATAATGTTTGTGCTATATAAACGACTATAGTGCCGATGTTATATGATTGGGCTATGGTGCCCTAACGATCGTTGGCTTGTAGCCCCGGAGATCACATTGGCTTGGAGTCCTGATGATATCGATTGGCCTGTGGCCCCGGTGATATCATTTGGCTTAGTGCCCCAGTGATACCGATTGGCCGTGGCTCCGGTGGTATCGATTGGCTGTGAGCCCCAGTAATATTAATTGGTTGTGTACCCCAGTGGTACCAATTGACTATAAGCCATGATGATATCGATTGGCTTGTGGCCCCGGTGATATCAATTGGCCAGAATGCCCAGAGAAGTACATGACGGCCTCAGAGCCAGGCGATAAATGATTGTGTTGACTTTGAAAGTATGGGTGCTTATTTATATGCCATGTGATATTGTCTGGCTGAACTTTTGCTTATCGACTGGACCCATGTGGTTCATTATGTTTAACCATGACTCTTAATTATGCCTATCTTACTGAGATAGTTGATTGGTAGAAGCCTTGTGCCATTGCTTGGATAATGTTCTGCATCTGGTGTTAGTTTCATGATCTGGGGGGACTAGTGTTCAGATCTAGATTTAGGTTTCACTTGTTGAGATTTATATCTCACCCCAGTGGGGGATTAACTTTTTCAGTTTCCTAGCGAAGGAAGCCCTAACTTGCTATAGGTTGGCATTTGAGGAAGTCGGTGGAGAAAATCATATTGAATGTGATTGAGACCTGAAGAATTGTATATTATTTGGAGTTAGGTTTGTAATTGACTTTGAAATTTATGAGAAGTGTATACACTTTGTCTTGAGTCATCTCGTTGTAATTTGTATAGAGCAAGTTTAGTTGCTTCCGTGACCTTGTTTTTTTTATTCGGGTTATGATATGATTGGCCGAAGGATCTTGGGAGATTATTGAAGATCAACGGCCTAATGGGATGTTCGCATGGTTGCCGAGTTCGGGGAATGACATCCTCGTTTAAGTGGTATCATAGCATGGTTAGCTCGATCCAATGAGATTGATGTGTTTGGAGTGATAAAGAGCGATGACTTAGGGACAATTAGATAGTGAGACCTTTAGGATTAAGCATGGATTGTTGAATCTTGAGGATTATTGGCTTGAACTTGCGAGGTATTCTATTGGTCCTAGCGCCGATTTAATGAAAGATCTTGAGTAATTTTATGAATAAGGCTCACAAGGAAGTGAGTAGGGAATGAAGAGTCATAAGCCTGAATTTGAGGTTGCTAGAGTGTCACGCCCCGAACCCGTCGAGCTCGTGAACATCTCTGTAAACAAACCATACAATCTCTCGCGGCCCCAAGATCTAGACTTACAAGTCGAGAGATAATATATATATATCTAGCATGCGGAAGCGGTACTCAAATAAATCCCCGTACAGAATATTAGTTATGTGGGACCTGGATAGCATGATAACTGTCATACATTATAACTAACAGTTCATACAACTCTGACTACTACAATCCGCTAATAAACTAGGCGACGAGGTAGTACGCAAAGAGAGTCCCTCATGACATCCAAAAGGACAGGGTCGGGTCGCCTCCAAAAGATCGAACCAATAAACTATATCTCCTAGGATGAGCTGCTGGAATCCCTGGTGTCCTCTACGTCTTCGGTCGGCTCATACTCAAAGAATGTCTCGGACGGGACCTCGATGGAATCCTCCCTGGTCTCCTCGCGCAATGGCTCGGCATCATCCTCCTCGGTCGCCTCCACGACAATCGCCTCATCCTCAGTGAAGTCTAGAGTCGGGGTCGTCTCTAGCCCATTCCTTGATCCAACTACAAATCCTTCTAGTTGTTCCTGCTGTCCTGCGGTCTGGCACCAGTCGGGTATCACTCCTTAGGGTACCTCAAGGGGCTTCAGCGGCCCAATCTGTGCATCCCCAACCTTTCTAAACCAAGCCTTGAACCTATGAGGCTTCTAATCAAGGCTACCCTCGTCGACCCATACAACCGTGCATTTCCACACATAAATGTTCCCCTGCCTATCCGGGAACTCGTCAAAATATGTTGTCATCTGCTTGGGATCCCCAAAACGTATGGGCCACATATCTAAGGCCTAGGATCTGTAAAAATAGGGGTCCCCAAAGGGGTGAGATACACATCTCAATAAAAGAACCCTAACCCAGGTCAGGTCGATAGTCTACTCAGGTAGTCGTACCCCTCAAAAATTCCAAACTCATAAACACACAGGCATATCAGACACAATCAATAAAACAACAATATATAGATGACAGACATGCAATGATGACCTCATGTCACACTCAGATGATCATGCACACCCGTCCTGCCACTTTACCACATCCACCAATCTCCGTCTGCCTCAATCTCTAGCCCGCAATTAGGTCGCATCAGGCTAGGTCTGCGTAAACCCATCAGACCGTCAGCGGCAACCCGCGTAAACGCTTCAGGTTTCGATGAATCTCCAGGCCAATATTATTATCTCATAGCTCCGTCCCGCGAATAGTTCGCATCAGGTTCCGATGAATCTCCAGGCAAATATTATTATCTCATACCTCCGTCCCGCGAATAGCTTTCATCAGGATCGTGGCCACCTCAACCCCGCGATTTCATCGCATCAAGGCGCCACACAACATCAATCACCACCCCGTGATCTCGTCGCATCGGGGTATCCATCTCCCTCCCCGCGTCTCACTCGCCTTAGGGCTTCGCCATGTCATGCTCATGCCATACATCTCGATGCAATTCACAAATAAAACCAAAGGTACAACTCAGGCATAATTTGAATATTCATGGCATGCAAGACAATCAGATGACATTCGACATGGCAAACAACTCAGGCATAAATGATGTCACACATAACCATCCTATAACGTCTTAGGATATAAAGAGAGCTATCCCCTTGGACAAATCCTCATAAATCAACCAATTCAACCGTCGACTCACCCAATTGAGTCCAATCTCCCTATCCTAAGTTTAGGAATTCCTTTACCTCGCATTTGATAACACCAAAATACTCTTCTTGAGTCCTCAAGGTTCGGCCCCCTATGGTCCAAGACCGAATTCAGTGCGCAACCTAATAAAATCCAAACAATTCCATCAATTCCCAAGTCCAATTCATCCATTCATGAACCATAAACTTCCATAGCATAATCCTCATCATCTTAACATATCTTATTCACCAATTTAAGTCTCATAACCCAACGCCAACAGACCCACAGCCCCGGCCGTGCATAGAATAAAACCAGTTCTTCCCGATTTTGTGCAAACCGGGCACAATCAGCCCTAAACCAACTCTAAGTCCATCATTTAATCCACATCCTACCTCTTAACATGTCTATCTAAGGGTTCTTGAGGCTCGCCGAGAGTTTGAAGTCGATTGGTTGCCGGAAACTCATCGAACGTCGCCGGATTGTCCAAGTCAGTTTTCCCGGCAGATTCTGTCCCTGATTTACAAGACCGGTTCATTATCAAAAATTCATCAAATTGAACCTCAATTTTTATCACAGATTCATACACATGTCTACTTGATCTCCACTAAATTTGGCCTTAAAACTCCAACATTTCAATCTTCAAAAGGGTTAGAAACCGGACCTACCTCAGGTTGAGCTCGATTCTGTCGGCTCTCGGGAAAATCCTTGGTCGGGACTCCTCAGTGCTCCAAATGGCTCGATTCTTGTTCGAGGATGTCGGTAAAACGTAAATCTACGTTTGTGTGATTGGTCGGCAGTAAGATGGTGGCCAAAAAGTGGCATCGTGGGCGGCGAACAGTGGGCTCAATACTAGTCGACGTCGGGCAGATTGAAGGAGGAAGAAGAGGATTTGTTTGGTGGCTTTTTGGGGAGTGAATGGCCGAATGAGTGAGGTGAGGAGAGAAAAAATTGGCTATATACAAGGCTTGGTCAATGCTTTGAATGGTAGGTTTGTAATAATGGACATGACTTGTCTTTACCCCATCTATTGACACTTGTCCCTCAAGTCATTCAGGACGTCATTTTGGCAGCTATGGGGAGAGTTTAATAATCAAATTGCCCTTGTTCAATTGCATGGGCAATGTTCTAAGCTTGAGGGGCAAAAGGGTAATTTTGCCCCCGACGTTCAGGATATCATTTTTCTAGCTCCAAAACTCTTCGATAGGGCGACGGCCAATCCAAATGTGATGTTGGAATTCTTGATTTTCCATTTTCAATTTTCAAGACTCGTTTCTGATGGTTTTCTCTATCAGACGTGGTTCCAACTTATCCCGAATCGACGGGCGGCTTTTGCAGACATTACCTGTATCGACCCCGTGATTCATGTCACGTTTAGGGCTCGTCAATTCTTGGCGGCTTTGGTTGTCATGTAATTGTGAGGATTTATCACTAGTTCATATGGTCTCGATCATCACGGTTCGATTTAGGAAAATTTTGCAAATCATTCGTTGGTTAAGCAGCAACACCCGCGCTCCAATCATATGACACTCGCAAGGCAATCCTTAATCGTTCTTAGATCGGCCTCTTGGTGGTTCCAAATATCCACTCGACAATTCTTATGGTTAAAGCGACATTTCCTATCCGAGTCACCTAGGTCCACGTACCTTGTCTCGCCTTAGCCCTTCCTTTTTGGTCAGCCTACTCAAATTGATCAGATTTGAGCGAAATATGACTAAAACACATCGCTTGATATATATAAATTTCTCATTAATGAGTCTGAAATTGACTGGAAATCAGAATGTCACAACTCTTCCCCCCTTACAAAAATTTCATCCCCGAAATTTACATTACACTTAATCACTCAAATAAATGGGGGAGTTGTCGTCTCATTATCTCTTCATTCTCTCACGTGGCACCTTCAATTCCGTGGTGCTCCCATACTACCCTGACTAGTGGGATCTTCTTATTCCTAAAAATTTGCTCCTTCCGGTCCTCCATCCTTACTGGCCTCTCCACGTAAGACACTCTATCGTCCACTTCTATGGCATCGTAATCCAGCACATGTGTCGGGTCTGGTTCATACTTTCGCAGCATCAACACATGGAATACATTATGCACCTAAGATAGATTGGGCAGCCGGGCAAGCCTGTAGGCTAAGGTTCCAATCATCTCCAATATCTCAAATGGGCCTGCATATCTTGGGCTCAGCTTCCATTTCTTTCCAAATCGTGACAGTCCTCTCATTAGTGACACTTTGAGGCAGACGTGATCGCCCACTTGAAATTGCAAGGGCTTGCATCGCTTATTCGCATAGTTCTTCTGACGACTCTGTGCCGTCCTCAGTCTATCCCGTATTATCTTCACTGCTTCTACCGATTGCTCTACCAACTCTGGGCCTGTGATACTTCTTTCTCCAACTTCATCCTAGCAAATCGGGGTTCTACAGACTCGTCCATAGAGTGCTTCAAATGGTGCCATCTGTATACTCTGCTGATAGTTGTTGTTATACACAAACTCTACCAAATGTAACTGCTCTTCCCATCCACCTTTAAAATCAATGACGCATGCTTTCAACATGTCCTCGAGCGTCTGGATCGTCCTTTCTGACTGCCTATCTGTCTGTGGATGGTATGCCATACTAAACTGTAGTCGAGTCCCCATGACTTCTTGCAGACTTTTCCAAAAGTTTGCCGTGAATTTCGGATCTCTATCTGAAGTGATCGTTACTGGCACTCCATGTAACCTCACTATCTGCATCATGTACAGCTCTGCATTCCTATCCATAGCGAAATCCTTTCGTACAGGAATGAAGTGGGCGAACTTGGTCAATCGGTCCACGACTACCCAAATAGAGTCATGACCTCTCTGGCTCCTCGGGAGTCCCATCACAAAATCCATAGAAATTGCTCCCACTTCCATTCCGGAATCTCCAGTGGCTGCAACAGTCCTCCAGGCTTGCAATGCTGCGCTTTCACTTGCTGGCATGTCAATTATTTTGCCATGTATTTGGCTACATCCACCTTCATTTCGTTCCATCAACAATGCTGTCGCAAATTCTGGTACATCTTTGTTCTTCCAAGGTGGACGCTATAGTTGCTCCTATGAGCTTCAGACAAAATACTTTCCCTAAGTCCTTCATCTTTTGGTACACACAATCGTCCTCGAAACTTTAGGATTCCATCCACTGACACTTGAAATTCTGGTTTTCTCTTTGTCGCACCATTTCTACAATTTTTTGAATCTCCAGGTCCGTAGACTGTAATGCCTTTATCGCTTCTTGGACCTCAGGTTCTACCCTTAGCGTAGCTATCAAACTGGACAACTAGTCAACTTCTAATCTGAACTCGGAGTCTCTCAAATTCTCAATCATCGACCAACCTTTCACCAGCAGACTTGCGATGCTTGACTTCGACTCAACGCATCTGCCACTCGGTTTGCTTTCCTAGGGCGATATAGGATATCACAATCATAATCCTTCAGCAACTCCATCCACCTACGCTGCTTCATATTCAACTCTTTTTGGGAAAATAAATACTTTAAACTTTGGTGGTCGGTATAGATCTGAAACTTCTCGCTACAAAGGTAGTGTCTCCAAATTTTCAGGGCAAATATGATCGCCGCTAACTCCAGGTCATGAGTTGGATAGTTCATCTCATGTGGCCTTAACTGTCTGGATGCGTAGGCTACTACCCTTCCATACTGCATCAATACACAACCCAATCCTTTCAGCGAAGCATCACTGCATATTTCATAACCTCCTGGTCCCGACGGAATGGTCAGCACTGGTGTGGTCGTCAATCTATGCTTAAGCTCTTGGAAACTCTTCTCACATTTATTAGTCCATTCAAACCTCGTTTCCTTCTTCGTCAACCTCATCAAAGGGATGGCTATGGATAAGAATTTCTCCACAAAATGCCTGTAGCATCCTGCCAGTCCCAAGAAACTTTTGACCTCCGTGACCATAGTATGCCTCGGCCAATTAGTTACTGCTTCAATCTTTACAGGGTCCACTGCAATTCCTTCCCTAGACACCACATGACCTAGAAATGCTACCCTGTTCATCCAAAACTCGCATTTACTCAACTTTGCATATAGCGAATGTTCCCTTAGGGTTTGTAGTACAATTCTCAAGTGCTCCTCATGTTCTGCTTCGCTCCTCGAGTAAATTAAGATATCGTCAATAAAGACTATGACGAATTTGTCAAAAAATTCCTTAAATACTCTATGCATCAGGTCCATAAAAACAGCTGGAGCATTAGTCAATCCAAATGGTATCACCGTAAATTCACAATGACCATACCTCTTCTTGAAAGCAGTCTTAGGTATGTCTTTCTTCTTGATCCTCAGCTGGTGATACCCAGTCCTCAGGTCAATCTTCGAAAACACTGCCGCTCCTTGCAACTGATCAAAAAGATCATCAATCCTCAGCAGCGGGTACTTGTTCTTCACTGTCACTTGGTTCAGCTGCCGATAGTCAATGCATAATCGCAAAGACCCATCCTTCTTCCTTACAAATAACACCAGTGCTCCCCACGGTGAAGCACTTGATCGAATAAATCCCTTATCTAGCAACTCTTGCATCTGCACCTTTAACTCCTTTAGTTCTGATAGAGACATCCTGTAAGGTGCTTTTGAGATCGGCTCCGTCCTAGGGGCTAATTCAATTACAAACTCTATTTCTCGTCCCGGTGGTAGTCCTAGCAACTCCTGGGGAAACACATCAGGAAATTCACTCACCATCGAGATATTCTCTAACTTGGGCTCTTCGGTAGTCGTGTCCATTACTACCACTAAGTATGCCTAACATCCTTCAGACATCAACTTAGTCACTTCAAGGGACGAAACTAAGGGAATCGAGATTCCTCCTCGACTTCCCACCAATTCAAAGCTAGGGCGTCCTCACGGATAAAATCAGATTATTTTACTACCACAGTCTATTACGGCCCCCTGCTTACCCAACCAATCAAACATGGGTAATACTGCTAAATCGATACTCTCTTTACTTCCCCCAACCACAATCTCACAACCGGCACAACCCATTGAAACCATTATAGTATCCTTTAATGGAGTAGCAACATGCAAGATTACATTCAACGGTTTCAAGTTCATGCCCACCAAATCAGCAAATTCTGCAGACACGAATGAATGCGCGCACCAGGGTCAAATAATGCGGATGTAGCTTGTTTGCACAAGTTGATCGTACCTGTGATCACTCTTGGTGCTTCCTCCGCCTCTCTACGGGCTACTGCATACACTCTGCCCTGTGCCGATGGTCTGGTCTGCTCAATCTGAGACGTTGCAGTCGACGGTCCCACTTGTGGCCTTTGTCCTTGTGGTTGACTTGTCAAAGCTTGCTTTGGACACGCCTTCATCTAATGGCCTAGTTGACCGCACTTGAAACAAGCTCCCGTCTTCACCGGGCATGGTCCATTTCCATGCCTCATGCCACAAAGTCTGCAGTTCCAATTCGTAGGATTTGGCGACTTCCCAATGTTTTTCCATATTGGAGGCACAAAGCGCCTGTTACCCGCCATGGACCTCTTGCCCATCTGGCTATTATCTCTGAATGATGGAAATTGCGATCCAGTTGCAGCGTTTCTTTCTTTCAAGTCCCGCTCTATCATCTGGCCCTGCTCGTAGATCTCCTTGTATGTCCTCAAATTCATAGCAATCATCTGGCTACGGAGGTCGGGCCTCAAACCATCCCTAAATCTTCGTGCTTTCTCCTATGTGTCCTCAACAGATCGAGGTACGTACCTCTATAGCCTCGAGAATTCGGCCTCATACAGGTCTATTGTCAGCTGGTTTTGACGTAGCTGCAGGAATTCTACCTGCTTCTTTTCCCTGGCCGTCTCAGAGAAGTACTTATCATTGAAGGCCGTCTTAAAAACTTCCCAGTTTAAGGCCGTCCCTTCCGGGAGGACGCCATCCTTGGTGGCAACCCACCAGTCATTTGTTGTACCCTCCAATTTGTACACTGCCAGCAGTACTTTTTCTTCATCCATGCACCTCAGCACTTCGAAGGCCTTCTCTAACGTTTCTATCAATCGGGGTGCTAACTCGAGATCTCTAGTCCCATCGAATTGAGTCGGCTTCAGCTTTATGAACTGCCCCACCAGCTGGCCCATCTGTCTGGCCACGATGATCTTTTCTTGGGCATTCACAGTCTCATTGCCGTTGTTGGTGGTGACGACGGCTATGGCAGCTCCTACTGCTTGGGCGATAGCAGCGTCTCGATCTTGAGCCTACCTATCAATCATATCGCCAATCCTTTCCAGTACCCTCAGCACACTATCCATCCTTAGATCTTCAGCGACAGGAGGCCTCGAGCTAGAAGCTCCGCCTCTTGGCCTTCTAGCCCTTCTAGATGGATTGCTCATCCTTGCTTCTTTTTATTGAACCTGATCCATCATAAGTTCAGCAAGGACTTAGTAACTTACTCATTCATCCAAATTTAGGACTACTAACCCTTAACAGAAACAGTTATACTACAACAGTATTCCATACTTAAAGTCCAGAAACATTTCAACCAATAGCTTATGGCCATTTCTCAGTTCCATTCACTTTAGTGATTCACTAAAACCAATCACTTTCATTCCTCAAGCAAACCAAGGTCCAGAAATGACCTTCAACTTTAAACAGGGAGTTAAATCCTCGTGCCTTACCACAACCTTGCTAAGATCAAACACCATCCATAGGTGTCAAGCCACATGCTAGGCATCCCATGTCCTACCTCAACCAATCTCCTAAGGTCCTTGCTATTCGTCTTTGTACCAACTTAGTCCTCCTTACTACTCCAGTCCTCAACCCACTTTGGTTTGAGCTGACCTTGCTCTGATACCACTTAAACGGGGATGTCACACCCTAAACCTGTCGAGCTCGCGAACATCCCTGCAAACAAACCATATAATCTCTCGCGATCCCAAGATCCAGACTTACAAGTCGAGAGATAATATATATATATCTAGCATGCGGAAGCGGTACTCAAATAAATCCCCGTACAGAATATTAGTTAAGTGGGACCTAGATAGCATAATAAATGTCATACATTATAACTGACAGTTCATACAACTTCGACTACTACAATCCGCTAATAAACTGGGCGACGAGGTAGTAAGCAAAAAGAGTCCCTCATGACATGCAAAAGGATAGGGTCGAGTCGCCTCCAAAAGATCGAGCCAATAAACTATATCTCTTAGGATGAGCTTCTGGAGTCCCCGGTGTCCTCTGCGTCCTCAGTCGGCTCATACTCAGAGAATGTCTCAGACGAGACCTCGATGAAATCCTCCCTGGTCTCCTCACGCGACGGCTCGGCATCATCCTCCTCGATCGCCTCCACGACAATCACCTCATCCTCAGTGAAGTCTAGAGTCGAGGTCTTCTCCGACCCATTCCTTGATCCAACTATAGATCTTTTTGGCTGTTCCTGCTCTCCTGCGGTCTGGCACCAATCGGGTATCACTCCCTGGGGTACCTCATGGGGCTTCAGCGGCCCAATCTTTCTAAACCAAGCCTCGAACCTATGAGGCTTCCAATCAAGGCTACCCTCGTCGACCCATACAACCGTGCATTTCCTCACATAAATGTTCCCCTGCCTATCCGGGAGCTCGTCAAAATATGCTGTCATCTTCTTTGGATCCCCAAAACGTATGGGCCACATATCTAAGGCCTAAGATTTGTAAAAGTAGGGATCCCCAAAGAGGTGAGATACACATCTCAGTAAAAGAACCCTAACCTTGGGTCAGGTCGATAATCCACTCAAGTAGTCTTACACCTCAATAATTCCAAACTCATAAACACATAGGCATATCTGGCACAATCAATTAAACAACAGCATACAGATGATAGGCATGCAATGATGACCTCGTGGCACACTCAGATGATCATGCACATCCATCCTCCCACTTCACCACATTCACCAATCTCCGTCTGCCTCAATCTCTAACACGCGATTAGAAAGCAGCAGGCTCGAGCTGCGTAAATGCATCAGATCGTCATCGGCAACCCACGTAAACGCATCAGGTTTTGATGAATCTCCAAGCCAATATCATTATTTCATACCTCCGTCCAGCGAATAGTTCGCGTCACGACCGTGGCCACCACAACCCCGCGATTTCATCGTATCAAGGCGCCACACAACATCAATCTCCACCCCGCGATCTTGTCACATCAGGGCATCCATCTCCCGACCCGCGTCTCATATGCCTCTGGACCTCGCCATGTGATGCTCATGCTATGCATCTCGATGCAATTCACAGATAAAACTACAGGTGCAACTCAAACATAATTTGAATATTCACGGCATGCAGGACAATCAAATGACATTTGACAAGGCAAACAACTCAGGCATAAATCATGTCGCACATAAACATCCTATAACGACTTAGGATATAAAGAGAGCTATCCCCATGGACAAATCCTCATAAATCAACCAATTCAACCCTTGACTCACCCAATTGAGTCCAATTTCCCTATCATAAGTATAGAAATTCCCTTACCTCGCGTTTGATAACACCAAAATAATCTTCTTGAGTCCCCAAGGTTCGGCCCCCTATGGTCCAAGACCGAATTCAACGCGCAGCCTAATAAAATCCAACCAATTCCATCAATTCCCAAGTCCAATTCATCCATTCATGAACCATAAACTTCCATAGCATAATTCTCATCATCTTAACATGCCTTATTCACCAATTTAAGTCTCATAACCCAACACCAACACCAATAGCCCCCCACAGCCCCGGCCTTGCATAGAACCGAACCAGTTCTTCCTGGTTCTGTGCAAACCAGGCACAATCAGCCCTTAACCAACTCTAAGTCCATCATTTAATCCTCATTCTACCTCTTAACATGTCTATCTAAGGGTTCTTGAGGCTCACCGAGAGTTTGAAGTTGATTGGTCGTCGGAAACTCGTCGAACGTCGCCAGATTGTCCAAGTCAGTTTTCTCGACAGATTCTGTCCCTGATTTACAAGACCGGTTCATGGTCAAAACTTCATCAAATTGAACCCTTTTTTTTATGACAGATTCATGCACATGTCTACTTGATCTCCACCAAATTTGGACTCAAAACGCCAACATTTCTGTCTTCAAAAGGGTTATACCTCAGTCTGCTCTCGGGAAAATCCTTGGTCGGGACTCCTCGGTGCTCCAAATGACTCAATTCTTGTTCGAGAATGTTGGCAAGACGTAAATCTATGTTGGTGTGTTTGGTCGGCGGTCAGATGGTAGCTCGAAAGTGGCGTCGTGGGCGGCGAACGATGGGCTCAGTTCTGGTCGGCGTCGGGCAGATTGAAGGAGGAAGAAAAGGATATGTCCAGTGGCTTTTGGGGGAGTGAATGGCCAAATGAGTGAGGTGAGGAGAGAGAAAATTGGCTATATACAAGGCTTGGTCAATGCTTTGAATCGTAGGTTTGTAATAGAGGACATGACTTGTCTTTACCCCATCTATTGACATTGTCCCTCAAGTCATTCAAGGTGATCCGATGGCCCTTATTCCTTCTTGAATTTCGGCAGCTATGGGGAGAGTTTAATGATCGAATTACCCTTCTTCAATTGCATGGGTAATGTTCTAAGCTTGAGGGGCAAAAGGGTAATTTTACCCCCGACGTTCATAACATCGTTTTTCTCGCTCCAAAACTCTTCGATAGGGCGACGGCCAATCCGAATGTGATGTTGGAATTCTTGATTTTCCATTTTCAATTTTGAAAACTCGTTTCTGATGGTTTTCTCTATCAGACGTGGTTCCAGCCTATCCCGAACAGACAGGCGGCTTTTGCAGACATTACGCGTATCGATCCCGTGATTCATATCACATTTAGGAATCGTCAATTCATGGCAGCTTTGGTCGTCATGTAATTGTGAGGGTTTATCACGAGTCCCTATGGTCTCGATCGTCACGGTTCGATTTAGGAAAATTTTACAAATCATACGTTGGTTAAGCGGCATCACCTGCGCTCCAATCGTATGACACTCGTAAAGTAATCCTTAATCGTTCTTAGATCGGCCTCTTGGTGGTTATAAATATCCCGTCGGCAATCCTAATGGTCAAAACATCATTTCCTATTCGAGTTGACTAGATCCACGTATATGGTCTCGCGTTAGCCCTTCCCTTTTGGTCAGCCTACTCAAATTGATCAGATTTGAGCGAAATATGACTGAAACACATCGCATGATATATATAAACTTCTCATTAATGAGTCTGAAATTGACTGAAAATCAGAATGTCACATTGAGAATAGCTTATGAATGAATGGTCAGTTGGAGTATATGATTATGATTGTGGTTTGTCAGTGACCCAACTTGAGGAGTATGAGTTATAAAGAGATGACTGGCATTAGTGGATTTAGGCTTGAATTGCGTTATATCTTGATGGTTTAGCTATCGATTGCTATTGACAACCTTTGACGTTATGAGACGAGGTGTATGCAAGGAAGCGGATAAGGAATATTTTGAATAAAGGCCAGTTGTGATCGAATGCATATGGATTTGGTTTGAATAACGACTAAACTTAGGGTATATGGTTGAACATAGACAATTGGTCAATGAGATGTGGCGGTCATTATGGAACTAGAGATTTTCTATAATTGAGCTTTGATTTGGAAACGATTGTGGTATGACAAGTGGTGAGAACGAACATGCTATGCATGTGTTTATGGCTATGAAATGAAAGCTGATAAGGGTGTATGCATGGGCTTATCACTATTGGACTTAATAAACTGTCGCTTGGTATGGGACAAGTTGATGGGATACCTATAAACCGTCATGAAGTATGTTATGGGACGTCCTCTGTAGATGTATGACTTGGGATAACCTGCAATGACTAAATTTGATGAGAGCGGGGAATGATCGTCGGGACAGAAAGGTCCGGATAAAGAGCAGCTCTTGGCAAGCTTCTAAGATGGCGGTGAGCAGGAATCACTCAAGCCATAAATTGAAAGGGAAAGTCTAGGTATCAGGTTAAGTTCAATTGTGGTTAAGAGATGTATGGCACGGGATGGATTCTCAAGTGAATGTTTGAAAGGGGCATGGCATGTGTAATGAGGCCTATGAATGACATGGTTAAAAGCTTAATGCTTGGTAGAGGATGTTGTTTGAAAAAGAAAATTGATGTTTGTGATGGACATGTTAGGCGTGTTTTATGATTGGCATCATGTGATTGTTATGGCTAAGGTCTAATTGAGAAATTAAATGGCATGTAGGGTTTATACTCGTTGAACTGATGCCTGTTGAGAATGAGATAGTTTGTTGTGATTATGACAGAGTGGCAGATGCCTTATGCTTATGGCATGAGCATTTGACTCATGAAAGTGATGCCTTGAGTGGTTGCTTGGTGTTGACCTAGTTGAGTTTTGGCCCAGTTGAGGCTTGCCTAGTAATGGTTGTTAATTGAGAAGTTTCCACATTGAGGCTGGCTTGTTGTGTGATTGCTGCTTAAAAATGATTTGGAATTCTTGAATAATGAGCAACTAGTTGAGAGTTGTTTGGGAACCATTGGATGGTTAATGGTGGAAGGTAATGAGGTAAGCAGCATGAGACTGCTAGACTTGAGTAGACGACTTAAGTCTTTAATTTCTGGAGGGAATTGTAGTAGTTCAAGTGGCATGAGAACCTGACACGGTTGAATGACCAAAGTATGATCGTAGAAGAGCATTAGGCTCAAGATTACATGGTATGGAAGATCTAAGAACTGAGATGGATCATGAGAATTGAATAACGATGAACGCTTGAAGTATGAGTTCTGGAAGAGAATATGGCTCGATTTTGTTAATGGTGCGAGAACCAAGTGTAATGCGGGGTCGTGAGAACATTAAATGAAAATGTGAAAAGTGGATGGGTAGATAGACTCAAGAAGGAGCCGCCATTGTACCCAAGTCGCTAGGACGATTGATGCTAGTACTGATGAGTTAAAATATGGAAGTCACGAGAAAGATGACTCGGAGTTACTCCTTTCTAAATTGAATGTTTGGGAAGAATCCCGAGAGTTTTGAAAAGCCTGTGAAGCTATGAATGAAATTGAGATTGATTGAGTTTGATGGAGGGATGAAATTTGAAATTATCTCCCTTTGGATTGGGGATATTGGTAAGGAATCCTTAGAGGTTTTAGGTACACTGAGGAAAAAAAGTGACCCCGATAGTTATTAGCCTTACGAGGCCATTGATGATAGGCGAAAGGTCACCAGGGGAAGAGTTTTCCCTCGAAGGCATGATATTAGTCTAGATTACCTCTGTTGAGTTGTTCGACAAAAAAATCCTCCTGGGACTACTTGAGAACAAAGGTTGTTTGGATCCTGATAGTTTTGCAAGGATCAAGGGATGATCGATCAATGTGAGATAGAGTTCTCAAGATCTCTTAAGTACATTAAGAGTGGTCGAGGACCCTTGAATAAGATAAGTAAATCTCCAAGTGGATTGGAATTTGAAAGCCTTATGGTTGGTTGTTATTCCTGATTTTGAGGAATGGTAATGGGACTCAGTTAAAAAAGAGAATGGTTGGAAGACTTATGAATAAGAGAACCCCTGCTCATGGATTACGAATAAAGAGATGTTCATTACGGAACATGAAACGCACCTGCGAGAAATGGCTATTACCTTGGCGTAAGGCTCGCAATGAGGGATTGACAATTCGTTTCTTTTGTTGTGGTAAAATTAAGGAAAGAGTTATGTTAGTTGTCTGACATTGTTGATTAAAATGAGAATGATTGAGACTGAAACGGGACCACTAGAAGTGGCGTTACGAGCTTTCACCCCTAAAGAATAGGGTGTCATTCTTAATGGGCGTGTCACGCCCCGCGCTCCGAGCATGAGCATATGACTCCCTACAAGCACAAACTCTCTCTTGAGGACCCAAGATTTACAAAAGTCGAGAGATGAACCATATCGATAACAAGTGGAAGCGATAATATGCAACTCCTCCATATAATAATAAAAAGAGATCGGGGTAACGAGAATACCAATAGATACATAGACTCCATCCATATTCATACAAGTGCACGGGCAAGCTAAACATGCTGGTCAGCAGGGGTGACAGGGCCAATACAACAAAAGAGGATCATCACATCTTCCAAAAGAAACAGGCATCGAGGTCACCATCAAAATGTCAGACCAGAAATAGAAACTCCTACGTCGAGCTACTCGAGTCATCAGTCTCCCTTGCCTCCTCACTAGGCTCGTACTCCAAGAGTGTCTTAGAGCAAACCTCCACGGTGTTCTTGAATGTCTCATCAACTGACGACTCCACTTGGTCATCCTCGGTAGCCTCAATCTCGATGACCTCATCGGTGTCTTCCAATGTCGGGGTACTCTCAAGAACGTTCCTCGAGCCAGCCATTGACCCCTCGGTCTCCACCGAATCCCGAGCGGGATGACACCAGGTAGGGATCACCCCACGGGGTACCTTAGTGGGCTTTAATGGTCCCGTATAAACATCCCCTGCCTTTCAAAATCATGCCTCATATCTATGAGGCTTCCAGCTACTGCCACCCTCATCGACCAAAACTAAGGTGCATTTCTTAATGTGCATAGTTCCCTGTTCGTCCGGGAACTCATCAAAATATACTGACATCTCTTTCGGACTACCAAATTTGATTGGCCACATTTTTACGCCCAAGGATTTGAAAAATGGGGTCCCAAAATGGGGTGAGATTTACATCTCAATAAGGCAAGTCCTAACCCTAAGTTAGGATGACCATACAGTCAGGCGAATGCAGTCAAGGACAAAATGCACATGCTATCACAGGAGACATTCAACAGTTATTAAATACCATGCGGGTAAAACAAGGGTCAAGCATACAAACATGGCACCATACACAACATCAAGATTTAAAAACACATTGTCAAGCCAGATTACACCTTTTCACCCTCCCATGCCTCTTCAATATCACGCCTGCGTTTAGAACGCCTCAGGCTTGGTCCTCGTAAATACGCCTCGGACCATGTCATTGGCAAACCCGCGTAAATGCGTCAGGTTTTCAATTTCACTCCAAGCCTAGGTTGACACATCTCAAACTTCGTCCCGTGTTTCAACGCATCAAGACCATGGCCATCACAACCCCGCGTCTCGTACGCCTCAGGGGGCCATTCAATTCAGACGCCGCGCTTCTGCGCCTCAGGGTATCTATCCACACAACCCTACGTCTCGTACGCCTCAGGGTGTCACACAATTCTCAAACATGCCATAAATTCGTTTTAATTCATAAGACATAATCAAGTGCATACTCATGGACGAACAACACACCTATGGCATGCGAGGCAATCGAATTCAATAGTCAATTGCAACAATCGATTCGTGATACAGGTATTGTCAGGCATGCAAGCCGTCTACATCTCTCAAGAACGCATAAAGTACAATCTCTCCATAAACTTCCAGGGATCAATCCAATTCACGCTCAATTCACCTAGTTGAATCCAATCCTCCTAGCCAAGGTTTAGAAACTCCTTACCTCATGCTTAACTCAACAAAAATCTCTTCCCAAGCACTCCAAGGATTCGGTCCAAATAGCCCAAGAACAAGTCAATTGCAACCTAAGGAAATTAATCCAATTCTTCAATTTTTCTTGCTCAATTCGCCAATCCGTGAAACATAAACCTCATCGACATGTTCATTGACATCCTGGCATGTCTCAATGATGAATTTGAGACTCAATTCCAACACCAACAGCCTTCCACAGAATCGGTATGCATAGAACCGAAACAGGGCATTTTCGGTTCTGTGCATATCCCAACTATTCAGCCCTTAAACTGACTTAAATCCTTAATTTATTCACTAATCTACTTACTAACATGTAGGTCTAATGGTTGGGAAGCCTCACCAAAAATTTGAAGCCAAGATAATGCCGAAAAGTTCTTGAACGGCCCCGGTTCCTCTAGGTCCTCTGACGGTCAGTTTTCTGCCCTTCAAACACAAGATCCATTTGGGGTTAAAACTCCATAAAATTCCTCCAAACTTTTTACCACATATTAGTCTATGTGTCCTCTAGATGTCCACAAAATTTGGTCAAAAAATTCAAAGGATTCGGGGTCTTACGGAACCTAAACAGTGGCTATCCAGCCGCAACGATTTTCATCGACTTCTAGGAGAATGGCTGGTCGGAGGTCCTCAACTGGTCAAATGTCGTGATTCTACTTGGAGAATGTTGACAAGAGGATGAGAATGCTTAGAGCATAATCGCAGAGTAATTTGAGGTAATCGAATTGAGTATTCGATACGTGAATTGGTGGAGACCAGGAAAGAATGAATCTTGTCACTTCAGGTGACTAACTCTCTGGAAGAAGAACGTCAGGGTGGGGACATTTGAATCCTAGAGTGAAGGTATCGCCGTTGGAGCAGACTCCAAGATGAACATCTCATGGAATGACAAGGACAAGGTGGATTCGAAGTGAGAGAATGCCACTAAAGTGTATAGTTTCCTTCATAGGGTGAGAGACCCTAGTCGGGAAGGAAGAGAAAATCCTAATTGTGTTGATATTAAGATGGAGCGCCTAAACTGAGAAAGAAGACGCGGAACTTGAATGAATCCTGAAAGTGAAGTATGAGAAACTGTCTTGTGGACAACGTTGAATTCAAGGATAATGCCGACGTTCAGTGGAACGAATGGAATTGGGATACAGTCGCATTGACTGGTTATGGAAATCAGCGGTTAAGATAAGAGTGCTTCCTCAAGGAAGAGTGACAAAAATGAACAAAATGTTGCATGGTCCTAGTGGAGAAACGTGGCAACAGAGCGTCAAGGTTTGAGCTCTCAAGTGAAAAGTGTGAGGAATAGTTTGAAAGATTCGGCACCTGGTAGAAAGAAGTTGATAATAGTCGAATTAAATTCCCAAGGAATGATTGAGTTGATTGTTACCGTTTTGAGAGACGATGATTGGACTTATCTAAGGAGTCGTGAGAAACATGATCAACCTTTGAGAGTATTTTATGAACTCTAAGGAAATGTCTATTGCATGCTAAATGTGAAAAGCACGAGTTGTGGACCTGACAAAGTAAGAATGCTCAGTCGTGAAATCTCTGGGAAATGAAATTCCTGTGGAGTCTTTGAGGATTGGAATAAGTGATGAATCGACTAGAGTTGATGTGAGTTGCAAGAAGTTGAAATTTCCTAAGATTAGTGAATTGTTACAGATAGATCGTGGGAAGATTCCCCACAAGAGCTGTTCCATTGATGAAATAGACTAAGGACGAGATGCAATACGAATGAATGAATGAACGTGAAAAGAGTTTTCGAGGACTTAAGTCAAGTCGTTGACTACGCTGTTAATGGCGTTTCTGGTTGGAAATTGAAAAGCTTATGAAAGTCGTAATGACGCGACGCAGAATAAAACTTGAGGCATAACGAGGCAACCGAAAGTGAACATGGCATATACCTTGTGATGATAAGGCCATATGAGTTGGAATGCCTAGAGCATGATTGGAGTTGGTTTGCGAATGTCCTCGCGACAAAATTTAGGAAACATTGTTTGAGTGGAAGAAGATTTCAAGTCTATATCTACACCAAAAATATCGAGTAGTAGTTTTCTGAGAGGAAATGTTGAGAAGCAACGCCGATGAATGAAATTTCTTACAGATACGGGAGTGTTGCTTGTGTAAGGAAAGATCTTGCAACTGTGTGAACTGCAAGAGTTAGAAATGTTGACTGCTCCAAAGGGATTGAAGGGAAAGCATAACCGTTGTAAGTTGGTAAATTAATTGGTCATTTTGGGACCTTGAATGTAATTAAGGAAGAACTATTAAAGATTCAATCATGAGTTTGCCTAAGAAGTCGAAAAGGCTATGGTTCGATTTGAACAATCGAGGGTAAGTTAATGGAATTTGTGCGTCCTCGACGATACACAAAAGAGTACGTTTTCGTGATGAATTGGTAACAACCGTGACAGGAAAATAACATGAATTTAAGGCAATATTTTGAAAAATCCTTCCGACTGGGAATTTCAAAAAGCAGGGTTGTAGTGTGATGCATGTATTATCCTCGGACTAATAGGCAAATTGAACGGAAAATTCAAATGTTCGAAGGTCTATCACCGACATATATTATGAATGTCGGAAGAGAATAGAGAAAGGCAAGTACGGATTGAGGGCTGAGAGAAATAAGTCCTGGAGTAGGAAGACTTTTGTCAGAAAGGACAAATGGGAGTGTCAAGTATTGGGAGGAACCATTTTGGAAAGTGAGGATGCGGTGAGGCGATAGTGCCACCATGAAGTAGATAATCGGGAAATTACAAATTTTGAGAACGAAATTTCTTTAAGGGGGAAGAATTGTGACTTTCCAAATTCCAACCCTCTCGAGGCTATTGAATAGAAGGACATCGATCGGTATATTTCAGTTATAACTCGCTCGGAATTTGCCACTCTTGAGTTATCTGTCCAAAAGGGAAAGACTGACGCTAAGTCGGGCACGTGGACTTAGGGAATTTCAATGAGAAATGACACTTTGACAATAAGAATTGTCGAGGGAATGTCTTACTAGCGTTATACGTTGGGACGCGGGTGATTTCGCTTAACTAATGTGTAATTTGCGAGAATTTCCTAAAACAGATTTCGATGATCAGGACTGCAGGAGCTAGTGATAAACCTTCGCAATTACATGATAACCAAAGTAGCTATGGCTTAAGAAATCTCAAGGTCGATATGCGTAACGTCTGCAAGAGTTGCCCTTCAATTAGAGATAAACTGGAATTATAGTCGACGAGAGTTCGACATGAAATTAGAACTCGAGATTTGGGGATTGGACATTTAGAAATGCGAACATTTGAAATGAAATGGGCGTCGCCTCATCAAGGGCAATTTGAATTGGAAAAATGAAATTTCAGACGAAAAGTGTAAAATGATCATTTTGCCCATCGACCTTTGGCCTTGCCTTAAGAACTAACGGAGATCATTTTGGTCATTTAGACCACTCTATATGGCTGCCGAAAATTTGATGGGGAAGAGTCAAAGGGAATCAAAGCTAAGGATTGAATTATTGGAGCCTTGCCAAGTGTCAACTATAGAAGCACCCAAGCATTAAATACCCCATAAAATCAATCTTGTCACATTAACACCTCAATTAATTGAGGAGAGCTTTATTTTCCTTCTTCTTTAGCCGTGCACCGCCTCCCCCTCTCTTTTCCTTCTTCTTGTTCTTTTTTTTCTACTCGGCCGAGAAGGACTCTCGCGGACAGACAAAAACTACTTCACTGTTCTGGCCATAACGTTTTCGTCCGATATCGGATCGAGGTAAAAATACCTCCATCGTAAAGTTTATTGTCTTTCCGTTCCAACAAGGTATTATGGGCTTAATTTGGCCCCACTCGTTTGTCCCGTAGGTCTATTTGAGTGGGAAAAGATCATAATTTGACCCGGTTTTGGAGAGAGTTTGTTTTTGGGGGCTTTCGGACTTCCAATGTCTCCAAATCTTTGGTGAGTCACTCTAAACTCATATTATAAGAGTTTAGCAAGATGATATTAAGGTTTTATGAGAGTTGAGATGGGTTTTAATGGATGAAACCCCTTGCTCTTTCATGGACAGATTCTGCCCATTTAAGGACCGTGGAGGAAACCGATTTATTCGAAGGCTTTATAGTGTGGTTTCACTACAAAATACTCGGTAAGGTTCCTAGACATGTAGAATAAGGTCTTAGCAAATTAAATTCATGGGTAATTGGAACCTAAGAACAATTTATGGATCGATTTGTCGAAGGAATGGTTGGACCGAATATTGTGAGGGTCCATTGGGGTGTCGCCGTGCCTTTAAATGGTCATTGAGATATCTTGGGTTGTTCTTTAATTAGTTATTTAGGCATTGGTGTGGTGAAACCGAACAATGAACGGGTTAAAACGTGGTTTTGATGAATCTCACCCCCGTAAAGGGACGTGCTTTTCAGACCCCAAGCCTTGAAGCATGTTTCCAATCCGCCTGGGCGATCCTAAGGAGATGACCACCTATTTTAATGAGTTCCCGAACGGTCAGGGAATGACTTATGTTAGGAAGTGCACCACTGTGTGGGTCGATGAGAGTGATGAAGGGTGGGAGCCGCATCATTTTGAAGCATGGTTTCGTCAAGTCGGTGAGAGGATGACTGGTCCTTTGAAGCCCACAGAAGTACCTAGAAGAGTGGTGCCTAGCTAATGTCATCCCATCCGCAATGAGGTTGTAGTAGAGATTTCGATAGTAGGTTCGACGAATATGCCAGAGAAGACCCCTACTGTCGAGGAAGACATTGAGATGATAGAAGTTTCTGCTTTGGAGGATGAGATGGAGGACAACACTGTGGAGGGACGATCAGAGACTTTCTCTGACTATGTTCCAAGTGAAGACGAAGCTGAAGACGATAGCGAGACGAGCTGTTCCTCAAAGTAGTCTTGATAGCCATGGCAAGCTTTTGAGGGTTGTAATCTTTTGTTAGATGGCTTTTGTTGGGGTGGTGTGGCAGTCTTTTGTCGAAGGAATCCTTAGTACCTCCGACCCAACCTTGTGCGTGTATGGTTTATGTCTTTTCCTCGACCTCCAATTGTGAACTGAATGTTATGTTATGTATATATGTGTGTGTGTGCTTAATTTTATTTCGAATTACTCATGTCATATTTTTTTGTTGGGGTTATTTAATCTTTTATTTCCCTTACGCATGCGTATTTCATTTTACTCTCTAGGCCGTCTGTTGGTTCTTAGGTTTATTATTACGCAATGGCGATTGTCTCGCACTGTCAGGTTGGAGGGCGGGGCATGACATTCCCCGAAAGAGTGGTATCAGAGCAAGGTCAACTCAATTCCAACAAATTGAGGATTGGAGTACTAAGGAGTAAAGGAATTTGGATGATGGGATGGTGAGATCCTAGAGGGATTCATTAGAGTCAAGCACGAATGCATGGCATATGATTGGCGCATGTGATTGGCATCTTGAATTGGCATGGTTATAGTGAACCTATAAGGATCAAGCTTCGCACGTAGCATTGTGAATTGTGGTGGACGGTGGTTTGACGAGTGAGTTATTACCTCTGATTATACTAAGTTGCAGATGTGTTTGGACTTGAGGTATGGTTATGCATCCAAGATTGATATGCTCATGAGAATGCCTGAGTGATTGACTGTTGTGTTGTGATTGCTGCCTTGTGGTGTAGCATAAAATCATTAGACTTCAGTGAGTGACTTAGGTCTCTAATTCCATGGTGGAATTATAGTGACTCGGATATGCTAAGTTCGAACAAGTATGAGCAATAGACCTGGAAGGTCGAGAGGTGGAGCTTCTGGCCCGCGCTGCCAGGTTGGAGGGTGGTGCGTGACACAGAAATTCTTTTGAGAGTAGCTTTATATTCTAAACATAGTTCATCTATGTATGCAGACACCTCAGAAGATATGTTTGAATGAGTTACCTCGAGATCATCATCTGAGCCTGCCAGGAGACACATGTTAGCGTACTGCTCATCACTTTCACATTCAAAGTCGCTCTAAGTCTCTACTTTCAAGGATTTCTTGAATTTGTCATCCCTACCTTTCTTCTTTAACAGAGGGCAATTTGGTTTAATATGGCTTCTCTTCTTGCATACGTAGCAGATGACTTCTTGACCTTAATTTTTGGTCTCAAACGATCGTTTTTTATCGTATGGTCTAAGATCTTTCCTATCTTTGAAGTTTCTGCTTTCTTAGCCATTCTTCTAAATCTTTTGTCCATGAGTGCTAACTCCTCATCATCTTCATCTTGTGAATATGAAACATCAGAATTAGTATTAGATTTTAAAGCAGTTCACTTCTTACCTTGTGACGTGATTTCTTCATTAACTCTTTCTTCCTCAAAGGATTGAAGAGTTCGAATAAGCTCATCCATAGATAAAAGAGATATACTCTGAGTCTCTTGAATGGAAGTTTTGACATTATCCCATTCTTTTGTGAGAACTCTTAGCAGCTTGTTGACTCTCATCAATCCAGAAACATGTTTCCCATGGTATGTGAGACCATTCACTATTTCAGTGAATCTGTCAAACATTTATTTCATAGTTTCTCCGGGCTTCATTTTGAATGCTACATACTGACTGAGAAGAAAATTGACTTTAGTCTCCTTGACTCTATATGTTTCTTCATATGTGATGTAAAGCTTGTCCCAAATCTCTTTCGATGAGAATTAATCTGCAATACGCTTATGTTCACTGGGCAGGTAAAGCACTATAAAATGAATAAATAGCCTTTGTATCAAGAGCATCTCTCTTGGCAAACAGAGTGGCAGTTGGCGTTGAGTTATTATGCCCTAGATTTGATATGCATGTGACACCTGTAGTCGGATTCATTCCTCGTTGTACAACGTCTCATATCTGGGGATCTTGGCATTTAATATATGCCTTGAATTTTTTTTTCCCAGTTGTTGTACTCTTTCCCTTTAAAATACGGCGGTTTGTTGTTGCTTCCACCTTTGATCCATGTAGGAGAGAAATTGCTAGCCATTAAGATCATTAGCTCAGAAGTAAAAACACTTCACAAAATATGAGCACCAAACTCTAATATCAATTGTTATGGCTAGCGTTATCACCTAGAGGGTGTCAATAGGTGATTATAGTGCAATTTCAAAGTTTATCGCGAAATTTTAATTGCACATGCGTTACTATGACGTTTCAAATGAATGAAGCATTATATATCTCTATGAACAATTCATATCATGTTCATCTATCATAAGATATTTAATATAATCAGAGTAAGAATAGAGAAGACTTGTGACATTCTAATTTTCCTGTCATTTTCAGACTCATTAATGAGAAATGTATCTAGCGATGTATTTCAGTCATATCTCGCTCGAATCTGATCAATTTGTGTTGACTGACTGAAGGGGAAAGGCTAACGCGAGACAAGTAATGTGGACCTAGGAAACTCGAATAGAAAACGGCGCTTTGACCATAAAGATTGTTGAGGGGACATTTAGAGCCATAAAAGGCTGATCTAAGAACGATTAAGGAATGCATTGCTAGCGTTATACGATTGGAGTGCGGGTGATGCCGCTTAACTAATATATAATTTGCAAAAATTTCCTAACTCGAACAATGACGATCGAGACCATCGGTACTAGTGATAGACCCTCACAATTACATGATAACTAAAGTCGCCATGAATTGACGAGCCATAATTGTGATATGAATCACAAGGTCGATACGCGTAACGTCCGCAAAGGCCGCCCGTCAGTTTGGGATAGGCTGGAACCATGTCTGATAGATAGTTGAATCAGAAATGAGTCTTGAAAATTGAAAATGGAGAATCAAGAATTTCAACATCATAATTGGATTGGCCGTCGCCTTATCAAAGAAAATTGAAATTAGAAAAACGACAATCCGAAAGTCAGGAGTAAAATTACCATTTTGCCCCTCAAGCCCTAACCTTGCCTATATAATTAGATGAGGGCATTTTGGTCATTAACACACCACCAAAGTTGCCGAAAACTTGAAGAGATGAGAGCCATTGGATGAGCTTTGATTGACACCTTGGACAAGTGTCAAGAGATTAAGCCTTGAGTTGATGTGTTCACTTTTAGCCTACCATTCAACTCAAGTTGACTCTTAAAAATGAGGTATAAACCCTCATTCTCTCTCTCTTGGCTGACCACTCCCTCACTTTGCCGATTTCTTCTTCTTCTTCTTCTTCTCTTCTCCTTGCTACCGAGAGCTCACCACCCGACCGGTTCTGTCCGCCGATTTCGCTGCCGTCGACCGCCACCTCTAGCGACTTCCAGCCGCCAAGCTGACCACCCACTCCTTCCTCAACCACTTGCCGACATTCTCGAAGTGGAAGCAAGTCGTTGGGTTCAGTGACGAGCTACGGCCAGCCGATCTCCCGAAAGTCGACGGAAATCGTTGCAACCAGAGGTAAGTCACATTTTAGGCCTCTTAGGACCCCAGAATCTTGGAGTCTTTCAATCAAATTTTGTGGACATCTAGGGGACACATAGAATGGGCTGTGATAAAAAATTCGGGTTAATTTGATGGAGTTTTGACCCCAAATGGGTATTGTATTTGAAGGGCCAAAACTGACCGGATGAAGATTGAGGAGGACCAGAGCCATTCAAGGACTTTTCGGAGTCGCCTTGGCTCCAAATTTTCGGTGAGCTTCCCCAACCCTTAGAACTATATGTTAACAAATAGATTAATGAATAAATTCAGGATTTGAGGTAGTTTACGGGCTGATTAGTTAGGGTACACACAAAATCGAAAATGCCCGGTTCGGTTTTGTGTATACCGATTCGATTGGGGACCATGGGTGTTAGAATTGAGTCTCAAATTCATCATTGAGACATGCTAGGATATTGATTAACGTGTCAATAAGGTTTATGTCCCATGGATTGGCGAATTGAGCATGAAAAATTGATGATTAGACGAATTTCCTTAGGTTGTGCGGCTGAGTTATTCGCGAGCCACTTGGACTGAGTTATTGAGGTGCTTGGGAAGGGATTTTGTTGAGTGAGCTTGAGGTAAGGGGATTCTAAACCTTTGATAGGAAGATTGAACTCGATTGGGTGATTTTTGGATACGAATCGATCAGTTTTTGAAAGTTGTTATGTGGTTGCCCAATGTGTGTCCTAGAAAGCTATTAAGCGCTTGATTGATTGATGATGTTTGTGTCATGAATTGGTTGCTGCATTTGTATGTCAAATACAATTGTCTCGCATGCCATGGATGTGTCGTTCGTCGCATGAGCTTGCAATCGAATGTGTGTTATGAAATGAACTGAAACTTATGGCATGTCTGAGATGTCGTGATTTCCTCAGGCGTATGAGAAGCGAGGTTGTGTGGCTGAATGCCCTGAGGCGCTGAGGCACGGGGTTTGAGTCAAATGGCATCTTGAGGCGTATGAGACGCAGGGTTGAGAAGGCCATAGTCATGATACGTTGGAACGCGGGACGGAGTTGTGATGTGTTGACACAGGCCTGGAGTGACATTGAAAACCCGATGCGTTTACGCGGGTTTGTCAATGAGACGGTCTGATGCATTTACGCGGACCGAGCTTGAGGCGTTCTAAACGCGGACATGGAAGTGAGTAGGCTGGAAAAGGGTGGGAGGTGCAATCTGGTTTGAAATGCATGCTTGAGTTTAATGATGTGATGAGATGCCTTGAATGCATGCTTGACCTTTGTGTGTTACTTTGTGAAAGTGGAATGCCTCATGCGATTTTGTATGAATTATTTGCGTTTGCGTTTGCGTTTGCTTTTGCCTTTGCCTAAGTAGTCTGTCAGTCTAACCTAGGGTTAGGACCCACCTTACTGAGATGTATATCTCACCCCGTCGTGGGACCCCCTTTACTTTTTAAATCCTAGGCCCTGAAGATGTGGCCCATCAGGTTTGGTTACCCCAAGGAGATGTCGGTTTATTTTGACGAGTTCTCTGACGGGTAGGGAACCATCTATGTTAAGAAATGTACAGTCGTTTAGGTAGACGAGGGTGGTAGTGGCTAGAAGCCTCACAGATGTGAGGCCTGGTTTGGAAAGGTAGGAGATGTTTCTACATGGCCACTAAAGCCCATTGAGGTGCCTCATGGAGTGATCCCTACCTGGTGCCATCCCACCCGGGATTCAGTAGAGGCTGAGAGGTCAGTTGCCGATTTGAGGAACGGTCTTGAGAGGACCCCGACCCTGGAGGATACGGAGGAGGTCATAGTGGTCAAGGCTACCGAGGATGACCTGGTGGAGCTATATACTGACGAGGCTATGGAGGACATTGTGGAGGTTTGCTCGGAGACCTTCTCGAAGTACGAGCCCACTAAGGAGGTTGATGAGGAGATCAAGACTCCTGTAGCTCGACCTAGGAGTCTCTGCTTTACATGGTCTGACATTTTGACGATGACCTTGATGCCCGTTCCTTTTTTGTGATGATGATGGACCTCTTTTGTACTCACCACGTCAACCTATTGTGGAGCGGAACCGATTTACTGAGCTCTGTAAGAACATTTGGATCTTATGCATTGTTAGTGATCTTGTTACCCAAGTCCCATTTTATATTTGTACGGAGGAGTTCTTATATCGTCGCTTCCGCATGTTTGCTTTTTATATGGTATGTCTCTCGAATCATGTTTGAATCCTAGGACCTCGAGAGATAGTTTGTGCTTGCAGGGAGTCGCGAGCTCGTGCCCGGGACGCGGGGCGTGACAACCCCGTTTGCTTGGTATCAGAGCCTGGTCAACTCGATCCAATATTAATTGAGGATTGGAGTAATAAGGAGGATTAAGTTGGGAGAAAGACGGGTAGCGAGACCTTAGGAGACTTACTAGAATGGGGCACGAGATGCATGGCATATGACTTGGCGCATGTGATTGGCAATTGGTCTGTTGAAGTTTACGAGGATTAAGTTCCACGCTTAGCGCTGAAAGTCATTTTTTGATTCTGGTCTGTTGAATAGATGAGCATGGCTAAATTTTGGTGAACCGTTGGAGTGAACAGAATTGAGCAATAGCCATGAAGTGCTATTGAAGTGCCTTCGGAATTGTTGTGTGAAAAATCGTTGTGATATAACCACTTCTATTAAGGCATGGTTAGTAGCTCTGGACTTGGTTGAATGAATGAGTTGCTAACTCTTTGATGAAATTGTGGTGGACTAGGCTTAGTAGAAGCACATAAGGATGACTAATCCGCCTAGGAGACCTGGAAGGCCTAGGAACGGAACCTCTAGCTTGAGGCCGCCTGTAGCAGAGGACCTGAGGATAGACGGAGTATTGAGGGTGCTGGAAAGGATTGGCGACCTCATCGACAGGCAAACCTAGGATAGGGATGCTGCTATAGCCCAAGCGGTAGGAGCCGCAATAGCTGCCGTGAACGGCAACAACGGTAACAACGGGGGCAATGGAAACAATGGCAACCACGACCAGGGCAATGAGACAGTGAATGCCCAAGAAGAAGTTGTCGTGGCTAGGCAGATGGGCCAACTGGTGGAGCAGTTCATCAAATTGAAGCGGACCCAGTTTGATGGGACTAGAGATCCCGAATTATCACCGAGATGGATGGAGAAGCTGGAAAAGGCTTTTGGAGTCTTGAGGTGCACGAAAGAGGAAAAAGTATTATTGGCGATGTACCAGCTGAAAGGGACCGCAAATGACTGGTGGGCTGCCACCAAGAATGAGGTTTTCCTAGAATGGACGGCCTTGACCTGGAATGCCTTCACTACAGCATTCAATGACAAATACTTTTCAGAGATGGCCAGGGAAAGGAAACATGTGGAATTCTTACAGCTGCGTCAGAATCAGTTGACGGTGGACCAGTATGAAGTGGAATTCGCTAGGCTGTCAAGGTACGCACCTCGATCAGTAGAGGATCCCCAGGAGAAGGCGCGGAGACTTCGGGATGGTTTGATGCTTGAGCTTCACAGTCAGATGATAGCCCTAAATTTGAGAACCTATAAGGAAATTTATGAGTGGGGCCAGCTGATCGAAAGGGATTTAAAGGAGAGGAATGTCGCATCTGGATTGCGGTTTACTTCATTCCGAGACAACTGCCAAATGGGCAAGAGACCTAAGGCTGGCAACAAGCGTTTTGTCCGTCCCGTAAAGAAGAACATAATGAAGCTGTCGAACCCCATGAACTGGAGTTGTCGCCTCTGTGGCAAGAGGCATGGCAATGGACCATGCCAGACAAAAACTAGAGTATGCTTTAAGGGTGGTCAGATGGGCCACTATATGAGGACTTACCCGAATCAAGCTCCAGCGAATCGACCTCAAGGGCAGCGACCACAGGCTGGACCATTGACTGCCACTCCTCAGATTGATCAAAATCGACCCCCAGCTCAGGGGAGAGTCTATGCAGTAGCCCGTAGGGAAGCGGAAGATGCCAGGTGTGGTCACAGGTACGGTTTATTTGTGTGACCAAGCTGCACATGCATTGTTTGATCTTGGCGCCACACACTCATTTGTGTCTTCTTGGTTTGCCGATTTGGTTGATATGAAGTCAGAACAGTTGAGCGTGATTCTGCATGTAGCCACCCCATTGAAAGATAATGTATTGGTTTCGTTGGGCCGTGCTGATTGTAGGATCGTAATTGGTAGTAGTAAGGAGAGTATTGATTTAGTTGTGTTGCCCATGTATGATTTCGATGTGATCATATGAATTGATTGGTTAGGTAAGTGAAGGGCGATAGTTGATTGTGGTAGTAGGATAATTCACTTCTATCCAGAAACCCAACCTAGTTTTGAATTTATGGGAAGTCGAGGAGGAATCTTGATTCCTTTAGTCTCATCTCTTGAAGTGACGAAGTTGATGACTAAAGGATGTCAGGCGTACTTAGTTACAGTTATGGACACAACTACCGAGGAGCCCAAACTAGAAAGTATTCCGGTAGTGCGTGAGTTTCCTAACATTTTTCCCCAAGAGTTACTAGGGTTGACACCAGAGCGAGAGATAGAATTTGTGATTGAGTTAGCTCTCGGAACGGAGCCGATCTCGAAGGCACCTTATAAGATGTCCCTATCGGAACTGAATGAGCTAAAGGCACAAATGTAAGAGTTGCTAGATGAGAGATTTATCTGACCGAGTGCTTCACCGTGAGGAGCGCCAGTACTGTTTGTAAGGAAAAAGGATGGGTCCTTGCGCCTATGCATTGATTATAGACAGTTGAACCAAGTAACAGTGAAGAATAAATACCCACTACCGAGAATCGATGACTTATTTGATCAATTGCAAGGTGCTGCTGTATTCTCTAAGATTGACTTGAGAACCGGGTATCACCAGTTGAGAATTAAGAAAGAATACATACCTAAGACTGCTTTCAGGACGAGGTATGGCCATTATAAATTCACCGTGATGCCTTTTGGATTGACCAATGCTCCATCCGAATTTATGGATTTGATGCATCGGGTGTTTAAAGAATTCTTGGATAGATTCGTCAAAGTCTTCATCGACGGTATCTTGATCTACTCGAGGAGTAATGAGGAACACGAAGAACACCTAAGGATTGTTCTGCAAACCCGGAGGGAATACTCACTCTACGCTAAGCTTAGTAAATGCTAGTTTTGGCTGAGCAAAGTAGAATTTCTTGGCCATGTTATGTCCGGAGAAAGGATTGCGGTGAATCCTGCGAAGATCGAAGTCGTAATGAATTGGCCTAGGCCTACTACGGTCACGAAAGTTCGAAGTTTCTTGGGATTGGCAGGAAATTTGTCATGCCCCGCGCCCCAGGCACGAGCATGCGACTCCCTGCAAGCACACCAAATATCTCTCATGGTCTTAAGATCCACATTTAAGTCGAGAGACGTATAATATACAAACATGCGGAAGCAATAATGAACTAACTCCTCCGTACAAAATATGAAATGCGACCTGGAGAGTGCAAATGCCGTCATACATGATATCCAACTGTTCATACAGATACAGAGTTACTAAATCCGCTAACATGGGGGACGGGGTGAGTACACAAATAGAGGCCCATCCTCAATCATCCAAGAAAAACAGGATCAGGGTTGCCACTAAACGATCAAACGAACAAACTAGGAGCTCCTAAGATGAGCTACTAGAGTCCTCGGTCTCCTCTGCGTCATCCTTGGGCTCATACTCTAAGAAGGTCTCTGAGCGATCGATGGTATCCTCCATGGTTTCCTCAACAGGTGGCTCCATGAGGTCCTCCTCAGTCGCCTCGACCACAATGACCTCTTCCTCCGTGTCCTCTATGGTCGGGTCCTATCCGATCCATTCCTCAAACCGGCAACTGACCCCTCAGCCTGGTCTAAATCTCGGCTAGGCCTCATACTCATGAGGCTTCCAACTAGTACTACCCTCGTCTACCCAAACAACAATGCACTTCCTTACATAAAATAGTACCCTGGCCATCAGAGAATTCATCAAAATAAACTGTCATCTCCTTGGAATCTCCAAAACGTATAGGCCACATCGTCAAGACCTAGGATTTGTAAAAACAATGGTCCCCAACGGGGTGAGATTCACATTTTAGTAATGTGGGTCCTAACCCTAGGTTAGACCGACCATCCACTCAAGCAGTCAAAAAAACCAGTATTTCACATAAATAACATGCGAGGCAATCAGTTATCGAGACAACACACAGATGTCAGGCACGCAGTTATGGCATCATAACACATTCAGATAATCATGCACACCTCGCTATGTCACATCACTACTTCTATCCTTAACGCCTGCCTCATTCTCATGCTCGCGTTTAGAATGCATCAGGCTCGGTCCACATAAACGCATCAGACCGTCATTGACAACCCGCGTAAACACATTAGGTTTCAATTTACTCCAAGCCAGTGTCGACCAATCACACCTCCATCCCCCATTTCAACGCATCAGGACCGTGGCCTTCTCAATCCTGCGTCTCGTACGCATCAGGGCGCCACACAACTCCAACCCGGCGCCTCAGCGCCTCAGGGTATACATTCCACCACCCCGCGTTTCATACGCATCAGGATCTCACCATGTCATGCAAGACAAGCACAATTCATATACTCATGGCATGCAAGACAATCAATGTGACACTCAGACATGGTAGATAATTCAAGCACAAGCATTGGCACACATTAATCCCCTATACCATCTTAGGACACACCAAGAACAACCATCTTGAAATCTCTCACAAATCATTCAAATTATCGCCCACTCACCCAATTAAGTCCAATCTTCCCATCCCAAGTTTAGGATTCCCTTACCTCAAGTTTGATGCCACAAAAATCCTCTTCTCAAGCCCTCAACAATTCGGTCTCAATGGTCCAAGAACAAACCCACACAACATAGAAAAATCCAACCAATTGTCAATTTCCCTTGTCCAGTTCACCCATCCATGAATCACAAACCTCCATAACACAATCCTCATCATCCTAGCATGTCTCAATCACCAATTTGAGACTCAAAATCAACAATCATCAGCCCCCACAGAATCGGTTTGCAAAGAACCGAACCGGGCTATGTTTGGTTCTGTGTAAACCGAGCACATCCAGCCCTTAGTCTACTCCAAATTCACCATTTAATCACTAACCTACTTGCTAACATGTCTATCTAAGGGTTTAGGAGGCTCACCGAAGATTTGAGCCGAGTTGTCGCCGGAAATCCCTTGAATGTCGCCGGTTCCTTCAAGACTACAGACCAACAGTTTCTGTCCAACATTCACAAGACCCATTTGGAGTCAAAACTCCGTCAAATTAAACTCAAATTTTTACCACAGATCACTAAATGAGTCCCCTAGATCTCCACAAAATTTGGTCGCAAGACTTCAATATTTCCAGGTCCTTAAGGGTCAGAAACTATGTCTACCTCATATTGTGTCGGTTTCCATTGGCTTCCGGGAGAATGGTTGGTCGGAGCTCCTCGGTGGCTCAATCGATGCGCTTCCACTTCGAGGAGGTCAGCAAGAGGCTAAGCTAGGCATGTGGTCGTCTTGCCGGTCAAGGTCACCGGAGAGGCTTGTTGGCGGTAGTGAATAGAGAGCATAGAAGCTATCGTTGGTGGCGGTAGAGAGCAGTAAGAAGAAGAAGAAAGCTCTCGGTGATGGTGGGGGAGTGTATGGCCTGTCAAATGAGAGGAGAGAGAGAGAAAAAGAGTTATATTCATGGTTCAAGGTCAAAGGTTGAATTGTAGTTGGGTAATAGTTGACAAGACCACTCTTTAGCTAATCCATTGACACATGTCCTAAGTATCAATCAAGCTTAATCCAATGGCCATGCTCTGTTCCAAGTTTTGGCAGCCTTGGGGGAAAATTAAAAGACCAAAATGCCCTTCTTCAATTGCATAAGCAAGAATAAAGTTTGAGGGGCAAAATGGTAATTTTATCCCCGATGTCCAGAACGCCGTTTTTCTCAATCCAATAATCTTCAACATGGCGACGACCAATCCAAACATGACGTTGAAATTCTTGATTCTCCATTTTTAATTTTCAAGACTCGTTTCTGATTGTTTTCTCTATCAGACGTGGTTCCAGCCTATCCCGAACCGACGAGCGGCTTTTGCAGACTTTTTGCGTATTGACCCTGTGATTCATATCACATTTAGAGCTTGTTAATTCATAGCGACTTTGGTTGTCATGTAATTATGAGGGTCTATCACTAGTTCCTGTGGTCTTAACCGTCACTGTCCGATTTAGGAAAAGTTTGCAAATTATACGTTGGTTAAGCGGCACACCCGCGCTCCAATCGTATAATGCTGACAAGGCATTCCTTAATCGTTCTTAGATCGGCCTTTTGTGGTTCTAAATGTCCCCTCGGCAATCCTTATGGTCAAAGCGTCATTTTCTGTTCGAGTTCCCTAGGTCTACGTACCTGGTCTCGCGCTAGCCTTTCCCTTTTGGTCAGCCTACTCAAATTGATCAGATTCGAGCTAGATACGACTAAAATACATCACAAGATATACTTCTCATTAATGAGTCTGAAATTGACTGAAAATTAGAATGTCACAACTCTTCCCCCTTACAAAAATTTCGTCCCCGAAATTTACATCAAACTTAATTACTCAAATAAATGGGGGTGTTGTCGCCTCAACATCTCTTCGTTTTCCCACGTGGCGCCTTCGGTTCCATGGTGTTCCCACACCACCTTGACCAATGGAATCTTGTTATTCTTGAGGATTTGCTCCTTCCGATCATCGATCCTTATCGGCCTCTCCACGAAGGATACCCGGTCATCCACTTCTATGACTTCATAGTCCAGCACATGTGTTGGATCCAGTTCATATTTTCGTAGCATGGGCACATGAAAAACGTTATGCACTAGCAAAGTGTTTTAATTGTAAAAAAAAAAAAACCTTACCAAAAAAAAAAAAACGTTATGCACCTAGGATAGATAAGGTGGCAAGGCAAGCCTATAAGCCAAGGTTCCAACTCGCTCCAATATCTCAAATGGGCTTACGTACCTTGGGCTCAATTTTCCCTTCTTTCCAAAACGCGATAAACCTCTCATTGGTGACACCTTGAGGGAAATATGCTCGCCTAGTTGAAACTCCAAAGGCTTACGCCGCTTATCTACATAACTCTTCTGACGACTCTGTGCCGTATTCAGTCTATCACGAATTATTTTCATTGCTTCCGCCGATTGCTCTACCAACTCTGGGCCTGTGATACTTCTTTCTCCAACCTCATCCCAGCAAATCGGGGTTCTGCAGGCCCTTCCATAGAGTGCTTCGAATGGTGCCATCTGGATGCTCTGCTGGTAGCTATTATTATATGCAAACTCCACCAAATGCAGCTGATTTTCCCATCCACCTTTAAAACCGATGACGCATGCTCGCAGCATATCCTCAAGCGTCTAAACCGTCCTTTCTAACTGTCCATCTGTTTATGGATGGTACGCCATGCTAAACTGCAGTCGGGTTCCCATGGCTTCTTGAAGATTCTTCCAAAAGTTTGTCGTGAATTTGGAATCTCTATCCGAGGTAATCATCACAGGCACTCCATGTGGTCTCACAATCTGCCTCATGTATAACTCGGCATATCTATCCATTGCGAAATCTTTTCGCACAGGAATGAAGTGGGCAAACTTGGTCAATCTATCCACGACTACCCATATAGAGTCATGGCCTCTCTAGCTATTCGGGGGTCCCATCACGAAATCCATAGTTATATGCTCTCACTTCCATTCCTGAATCTCCAGTGGCTGTAATAGTCCTCCAGGCTTATAGTATTGCGCTTTCACTTGCTGGCATGTTAAACACTTAGTCACATATTTCGCCACATCCACTTTCATCCCCTTCCACCAATAGTGTTGTCGCGGAGCCCTTGACAAAATTGCTCCTATGAGCCTTTGACAAAATCCTTTCCTAGAGCCCTTCTTCTTTTGGCACGCACAGTCGTCCTCGGAACTTCAGAACTCCGTCCTTTGACACCTGAAATTCTGGTTTCCTCTTTGTCAATTCCATCTCTAGAATTTTTTGAATTTCCCGTTCCGTAGACTGTAAGGTCTTTATTCCTTCTTGGACCTCAGGTTCCACCCTCAATGTAGCCATTAGGCTGGACAACTAGCAGACTTCCAGTCTGAACTCAGAATCTCTTAAATCCTCAATCATCGACCATCTCTTTACTAGTAGACCCGCGATGCTTGACTTCCGACTAAGCGCATTTGCTACTCTGTTTGCCTTCCCATGATGATACAATATATCACATTCATAGTCCTTGAGCAGCTCTATCCACCAATGCTGCCTTATATTCAGCTCTTTCTGGGAGAACAAATACTTTAAGCTTTCGTGGTCGGTATAAATCTAAAACTTTTCGCCACATAGGTAATGCCTCCAAATCTTCAAAGCAAATATAATCGCTGCTAACTCCAGATCATGTGTTGGGTAGTTCATTTCATGTGGCCTCAACTGCTGGGATGCGTAAGCTACTACTTTTCCATGCTGCATCAATACACAGCTCAGTCCTTTCAGCGAAGCATCGCTATAAATCTCATAGTCTCATGGTCCTGATGGAATCATCAACACCGGTGCGGTCGTCAACCGATCTTGAGTTCTTGGAAACTCGTTTCACACTTGTCTGCCCATTCAAACCTTGTTTCCTTCTTTGTCAGCTTCAATAGATGGCTATGGATGAAAACTTCTCCACAAATCGCCCGTAATACCCTGCCAATCCCAAGAAACTTCTGACTTCAGTGACCGTAGTAGGCCTAGGCCAATTCGTTACCGCTTTGATCTTCGTAGGGTTCACTGCGATTCCTTCTCCAAATACCACATGACCAAGAAATGCTACTCTATTCAGCCAGAACTCGCATTTGCTCAACTTTACATATAGCGAGTGTTCTCTCAAGGTCTGCGAGACAATCCTTAGGTGCTCCTCATGTTCTGCGTCATTCCTTGAGTAAATCAAGATATCGTCAATAAAGACTATGACAAATTGGTCCAGGAATTCCTTAAATACTCGATGCATTAAATCCATGAATGCGGTTGGAGCATTGGTTAATCCAAAAGGCATCACTGTAAACTCATAGTGACCATACCTCATCCTAAAAGCAGTCTTAGGTATGTCTTCCTTCTTGATCCTCAACTGGTGATACCCGGTCCCCAGGTCAATCTTTGAGAGTACCACTGCTCCTTGCAACTGATCAAACAGATCATCGATTCTTGGCAATAGGTACTTATTCTTCACTGTTACATGGTTCAATTGCCGATAGTCAATGCATAGACGTAAAGACCCATCCTTTTTCCTTACAAACAATACCGGTGCTCCCCACGACGAAGCACTCGGTCGGATAAATCCTTTATCCAATAGTTCTTGCATCTGCAGTTTTAGCTCCTTCAATTCTGACAAGGATATCCTATGAGGTGCCTTCGAGATCGGCTCCGTTCCAAGAGCTAACTCGATCACGAATTCGATCTCTCGCTCCGATAGCAATCCCGACAACTCTTAGGGAAACACATTAGGAAATTCACGCACTACCGGGATCCTCTCTAGTTTTGGCTCTTCGGTAGTCGTGTCCATTACTGCCACTGAGTATGCCCGACACCTTTCAGGCATCAATTTTGTCACTTCAAGAGATGAAATTAAGAGAATCGAGATTCCTCCTCGACTTCCTACTAATTCAAAGCTAGGGCGGCCTTCAAAGTAAAAGTGAATTGTCCTACTACCACAATCTACCACTGCCCCCTGTTTACCCAATCAATCCATCCCTATGACCATGTCAAAATCATACATGGGCAATACAGCTAGATCAATACTCTCCTTATTCCCTCCAATCACGATTGCACAACCAGCACAGCCCAAAGAAACCAGCATTTTATCCTTTAACAGAGTGGCAATATGCAGAACTATATTCAACGGTTCTAACTTCATACCCACCAATTTAGTAAACTAAGCAGACACAAATGAATGCGTGGCACCAGGATCAAACAATGCATATCCAGCTTGGTCGCACAAGTGAACCGTACCTATGACCACTCTTGGTGCTTTCTCCGTCTCTCTACGGGCTACTGCATATATCCTTCCCTAGGCCGGTGGTCGATTCAACTCAATCTGAGGAGTGGCAGTCAACGGTCCAGCCTGTGGTCTCTGTCCTTGAGGTCGACTCACCGGAGTTTGATTTGGGCACGTCCTCGTATGGTGGCCCATCTGACTACACTTAAAATAAGCTCCTGTCCTTACCGTACATGGCCTATTTCCATGCCTTCTGCCACACAGGCGGCAGCTCCAGTTTGTGGGATTTGGCGGCTTCATAATATTTTTCCTTACTGGAGGCACAAAACGCCTATTGCCCGCCATCGATCTCTTGCCCATCTGACGGTTGTCTCTGAACGAGGTAAACCGCGATCCAGTTGCGGTATTCCTCTCTTTCAAGTCCCTTTCAATCATCTGGCCCCTCTCATAAATCTCCTTGTAAGTCCTCAGATTTAGGGCAATCATCTGACTACAGAGCTTTGGCCTCAAACTGTCCCTAAATCTCCGTGCTTTCTCTTGGGCATCCTCTACAGATCGAGGTAAGTACCTCGACAATCTGGAGAACTCGACCTCGTACTGGTCTACTGTCAGCTGGTTTTGACGCAGTTGTAAGAATTTTACTTGCTTCCTTTCCCTAGCTGTCTCCGAGAAGTACTTGTCGTTGAACGCCGTCTTAAAGACTTCCCAGGTCATGGCTGCCCCTTTAGGGAAAACACCATTCTTGGTGGCAACCCACGAGTCGTTTGTAGTACCCTCTAGTTGGTATACTGCCAACAGCACTTTCTTCTCATTTGTGCACCTCAGCACTCCAAAAGCTTTCTCCAAATTCTTAACCCACCTGGATGCAAGCTCGGGATCTCCAGTCCCGTCGAACTACGTCGACTTTAGCTTTATGAATTGTTCCACTAGCTGATCCATTTGTCTAGCCACGACAATTTCCTCCTGGGCATTCTCTGCCTCATTGTCCTGGCCTTGTTTATCCTGGTTTCCATTGTCACCGTTGTTGTCGTTATTGGCGTTGACGACAGCTATGGCGGCTCCTATCACCTGGGTTATGGCAGCATTCTGATCCTGGGTCTTCTTGTCAATAAGGTCATCAATTCTCTCCAGTGCTCTCAGCACGCCATCCATCCTTGGATCTTCTACGACAGGCGGCCTCGAGCTAGAGGCTCCGCCTCTAGACTTTCCAAATCTCCTAGATAGGTTGCTCATCTTTATCTCCTTCTACTGAACTTGATCCACCACAAATCCAGCAATGAGTTAGTACTCACTCATTCATCCAAGTCCAGAGCCACAAACTATACCTTAACAGAAACAGTCATAATACAACAATCTCCACACAACAATTTCCAGAGACATCTCAACAAGCAGCACATGGTCATTCCTCGGTTTCGTTCACTCCAACGGTTCACCAAAACCAACCATACTCATTCATTCAACAGGCTGAAGTCCAGAAATGATTCCCAACACTAAGAAGGGGACTCAATCCTCATGCCTTTCCACAACCCTGCCAAGGCCAAATGCCCTCCTTAAGTGTCAAGTCGCATGCTATGCACCCCATGTCTTATCCTAACCAGTCTCCCAAGGTCTCCCTAACCGACCAAGTCCCAACTTAATCCTCCTTATTACTCCAATCCTCAGCTAACTTTGGATCGAGCTGACCTTCCTCCAATACCAAATCGAACGGGGATATCACGCCTCGCGCCCCGGGCACGAGCACGCGACTCCCTACAAGCGCACCAAATATCTCTTGTGGTCCCAAGATCCACACATAAGTTGAGAGACATATAATATACAAGCACGCGGAAGCAATAATGAAATGACTCCTTCATAAAAAATATGAAGTAGGACTTGGATAGCGCAAATGCTATCATACAAGATATCTAACTATTCATACAGATACATAGTTACTAAATCCGCTAACATGGGGGATGGGGTAAGTACACAAAAAGAGGCACATCCTCAATCATCCAAGGAAAACATGGTCAGGGTAGCCACCAAAAGATCAAACTAACAAGCTGGGAGCTCCTAAGATGAGCTGCTAGAGTCCTCGGTCTCCTTTGTGTCCTCCGTGGGCTCGTACTTTGAGAAGGTCTCCGAGCAAACTTCGATGGTATCCTCCATGGTCTCCTTAGCAGATGGCTCCATGAGGTCCTTCTTAGTCGCCTCGACCACAATGACCTCTTCCTCCGTGTCCTCCATGGTCGGGGTCCTCTCCGGTCTATTCCTCGAACTGGCAACTGACCCCTCAGCCTAGTCTAAATCTTGAGCGGGGTGGCACCAATCAGGGATTACTCCCTAGGGCACCTCATTGGGTTTCAGTGGCCCAGTAGACACGTCTCTGACCTTCCTAAACCGGGCCTCATACTTGTGAGGCTTCCAACTAGTATTACCCTCGTCTACTCAAACGACTGTGCACTTCCTTACATAAATGTTTCCCTAGCCATCAGGAAACTCATCAAAATAAACGGTCATCTCCTTGGGATCTCCAAAACGTATAAGCCACATCGTCAAGACCTAGGATCTGTAAAAACAAGGGTCTCCAACGGGATGAGATTCACATCTCAATAAGGTGGGTCCAAACCTTAAGTTAGGCCGACCGTCCACTCAGGCAGTCATAAAAACCAGCATTTCATACAAATAACATGCGAGACAATCAGTTATCGAGACAACACATAGATGTTAGGCACACAGTCATGGCATCAAAACACATTCAGATAATCATGCACACCTCGCCATGCCACATAACCACTTCCACTCTTAATGCCTGCCTCATTCTCATGCCCGCGTTTAGAACGCATCAGCTCGGTCCGCGTAAACGCATCAGACCTTCATTGACAACTTGCGTAACGCATCAAGTTTCAATGTACTCTAGGCCAGTGTCCACCCATCAAACCTTCGTCCAGCGTTTCAACGCATTAGGACCGTGGCCTTCTCAACCCCGCGTCTCGTACGCATCAGGGCGCCACACAATTCCAACCTCGCGCCTCAGGGTACTCATTCCACCACCCCGCGTTTCATACACATCATGGTCTTACCATGTCATACTGATGCCATGATTTTCAATTCATTTCACATACATAACAACAGGTGCAACTCAAGCACAATTCACATACTCATGGCATGCAAGACAATCAATGTGACACTCAAACATGGAAGATAATTCAAGCACAAGCATTGGAACACATTAATCCCCTATACCATCTTAGGACGCACTAAGAACAATCATCTTGGAATCTCTCACAATTGAGTCCAATCTTCCTATCATAAGTTGAGGACTCCCTTACCTCAAGTTTGATGCCACAAAAATCCTCTTCTCAAGCCCTCAACAATACAGTCTCAATGGCGTAAGAACAAACCCACTGTGCAACCTAGCAAAATTCAACCAATTGTCAATTTCCTTTGTCCAATTCACCCATCCATAAATCACAAACCTCCATAACACAATCCTCATCATCTTAGCATGTCTCAATCACCAATTTGAGACTCAAAATCAACAATCATTAGCCCCACAAAATTGGTTTGCACAGAACCGAACCGGGCTATGTTCGGTTTTGTGTAAACCGAGCATATCCAGCCCTTAGTCTACTCCAAATTCATCATTTAATCACTAACCTACTTGCTAACATGTCAATCTAAGGGTTTATGAGGCTCACTGAAGATTTGAAGCCGAGTCATCGCCGAAAATCCCATGAAAGTCTTCGGTTCCTTCAAGACTTCCAACATTCACAAGACCCATTTGGGGTCAAAACTCCATCAAATTAAGCTCAACTTTTTACCACAGATCATTAAACGAGTCCCTTAGGTCTCCAAAAAATTTGGTCACAAGACTCTAACATTTCGAGGTCCTTAAGGGTCAGAAACTCTTCCTACCTCAGATTGTGTCGGTTTCCATTGGCTTCCGGGAGAATGGTTGGCCGGAGCTCCTCGGTGGCTCAATCGACGCGCTTCTACTTCGAGGAGGTCGGCAAGAGGCTAAGCTAGGCATGTGGTTGGCTTGCCGGTCAAAGGTCGCCGGAGAAGCTCGTCGGCGGCAGCGAGCAGAGAGCACAGAAATTGTTGTCGGTGGCGGCAAAGAAGAGGAGGAAGAAGAAGAAAGCTCTCGGTGATGGTGGGGGAATGTATGGCCGGTCAAATGAGAGGAGAGAGAGAAAAAAAGAGTTATATTCAAGGTTCAAGGTCAAAGGTTGAATGGTAGTTGGGTAATAGTGGATAACACCACTCTTTAGCTAATCCATTGACACATGTCCTAAGTGTCAATCAAGCTTAATCCAATGGCCATGCTCTCTTCCAAGTTTCAGCTGCCTTGGGTGGAAAATAAAATGTCAAAATGCCCTTCTTCAATTGCATAAGTAAGGCTAAAGCTTGTGGGGCAAAATGGTAATTTTACCCCCGACATCCAAAGTGCCTTTTTTTTCTCAATCCAATAATCTTCGACATGGTGACGGTCAATCTAAACATGACGTTAGAATTCTTAATTCTCCATTTTCAATTTTCAAGACTCATTTCTGATTATTTTCTCTATCAGACGTGGTTCTAGCCTATCCCGAACCTACGGACGGCTTTTGCAGACTTTACGCGTATTGACCCTGTGATTCATATCACATTTATGGCTCGTCAATTCACGAAAACTTTGATTGTCATGTAATTGTGAGGGTCTGTCACTAGTTCCTATGGTCTCGATCGTCACTGTCCGATTTAGGAAAAGTTTGCAAATTATACGTTGTTTAAGTGACATCACCCGCGCTCCAATCGTATAACGCTAGCAAGGTATTCCATAATCGTTCTTAGATCGGCTTTTTGTGGTTCTAAATGTCCCCTCGACAATCGTTATGGTCAAAGCGCCATTTCCTATTCGAGTTCCCTAGGTCCACGTACCTAGTCTTACGCTAGTCTTTCCCTTTTGGTCAGCCTACTCAAATTGATCAGATTCGAGCGAGATACGACTGAAATACATCACTAGATATACTTCTCATTAATGAGTTTGAAATTGATTGGAAATCATAATGTCATAATATAACAGACATTTTGGGGAGAAGTTTTCTTCCATAGCCATTCTACTGACGAGGTTGACAAAGAAAGAAATGAGGTTCGAATGGAAGGATAAGTGCGAAAGGAGTTTCCAATAGCTCAAACATCGGTTGACAACCGCATCGGTGTTGATGATTCCATCAGGATCGGGAGGCTATGAGATACATAGCGATGCTTCGCTAAAGGGACTAGGTTGTGTGTTAATGCAACATGGAAGGGTAGTTGCCTACGCATCCCGACAGTTGAGACCACACGAAATGAGCTATCCAACTCATGATCTAGAGTTAGCAATGATCATTTTTGCTATAAAGATCTGGAGACATTATCTGTGTGGCAAGAAGTTCTAGATTTACACCGACCACCAGAGCCTGAAGTATCTGTTTTCCTAGAAGGAACTGAATATGAGGCAGCGTCGGTGGATAGAGTTGCTTAAGGATTATGATTGTGATATATTGTATCACCCTGGGAAGGCAAATAGAGTCGCGGATGCACTTAGCCGGAAATTGAGCATCGCCTGTCCATTAGTAAAGGGTTGGTCGATGGTCGAGGATATGAGAGATTCTGAATTCAGACTAGAAGTCTGCCAACTGTCCAATTTGATGGCTTTATTGAGGGTAGAACCTGAGGTCCAGGAAGGGATAAAGACCTTGCAGTCTACGGACCCAAAAATTCAAAAAATCTTAGAGATGGACGCGCGACAAAAAGAAATCCAGAGTTTCACGTGTCAGAGGCGGAATCTTGAAATTCCGAGGACGTCTATCTGTGCCAAATGACGAAAAACTCAAGGAAAGGATTTTATCGGAGGCTCACAAGAACAATTATAGTATCCACCTAGGAAGTACGAAGATGTATCAGAACCTGAATCAACACTACTAGTGGAACGGGATGAAAGTGGATGTAGAGAAATATGTGGCAAAATGCTTGACATGCCAGCAGGTGAAGGCGCAGTACTGTAAGTCTGGTGGACTATTACAGCCAATGAAAATTTCGAAATGGAAATAAGAGCACATAACGATAGATTTTGGGATGGGACTCCCAAGGAGCCAGAGAGGTCACAACTCTATATGGGTAGTCGTGGACAAATTGACTAAGTCCGTACACTTCATCTCCGTGCGAAAGGATTTCGCAATGGATAGATACGCCGAGTTGTACATGAGGCAAATAGTGAGACTGCTTGGAGTACTTGTGACAATTACCTCTGATAGAGATCCCAAGTTCTCAGCGAACTTTTAGAAAAGTCTTCAAGATTCCATGGGAACTCGACTGCAATTTAGCACAACGAATCCACGAACAGACGGACAATTGGAGAAGACGATTCAGACGCTCGAGGATATGTTGCGAGAGTGTGTAATAGACTTTAAAGATGGATGGGAAGATCAGCTCTATTTGGTAGAATTCGCATATAATAATAGCTACCAGCAGAGCATTCGAATGGCACCGTTTGAGGCGCTTTATGGAAGGGCTTGTAGAACACCGATTTGCTGGGACGAGGTCGGAGAAAGAAGTATCACAGGCCTAGAATTGGTGGAACAATCAGTGGAAGCGTTGAAGATAATTCGGGATAGACTGAAAATGACACAAAGTCGTGAGAGGAGTTATGCGGACAGGCGACATAAGCCTTTGGAATTTCAAGTAGGCGATCATGTTTTCCTTAAGGTGTCGCCGATGAGAGGATTATCTCGATTTGGAAAGAAAGAAAAACTGAGCCCAAGGTATGTAAGCCCATTTGAGATGCCGGAGAGGATTGGGACCTTAGCCTACAGACTGGCCTTACCGCCTAATCTATCCCAAGTGCACAACGTCTTCCATGTGTCCATGCTAAGGAAATACGAGCCGGACCTCGACACATGTACTAGACAACTAGGTTATTGAAATGGATGACAGAGTATCCTACGTGGAGAAGCTAATCAGGATCAAAGACCGGAAGGAACAAATTCTGAGGAATAAAACGATTCCATTGGTCAAAGTTATTTGGGAGCACCATCGAACCAAAGGCGCCATGTGGGAAAACGAGGAGACGATGAGGCGTCAACACCCCCATTTGTTTGAGTAGCTAAGTTTGAAGAAAATTTCGGGGACGAAATATTTGTAAGGGGGGAAGAGTTGTGACATTCTAATTTTCCTGTCATTTTCAGACTCATTAATGAGAAATGTATCTAGCGATGTATTTCAGTCATATCTCGCTCGAATCTGATCAATTTGAGTTGACTGGCCGAAGGGGAAAGGCTAACGCGAGACAAGATACGTGGACCAAAGGAACTCGAATAGGAAATGGCGCTTTGACCATAAGGATTGTCGAGGAGACATTTAGAGCCATAAAAGACCGATCTAAGAACGATTAAGGAATGCATTGCTAGCGATATACGATTGGAGCGCGAGTGATGCTGCTTAACCATTGTATAATTTGTAAAATTTTCCTAAATCGAACAGTGACGATCGAAACCAGCGGAACGAGTGATAGACCCTCACAATTACATGACAACCAAAGTCGCTATGAATTGACGAGCCCTAATTGTGATATGAATCACAAGATCGATACGCGTAACGTCCGCAAAAGCCGCCTATCAGTTCGGGATAGGTTGGAGCCACGTCTGATAAAGAGTTGAATCAGAAACGAGTCTTGAAAATTGAAAATGGAGAATCAAGAATTTTAACATCATAATTGGATTGGTCGTCGCCTTATCGAAGAAAATTAGGATTACAAAAAGGACGTTTCGGACGTCATGGGGTAATATTACCATTTTGCCCCTTAAGCCCTAACCTTACCTATATAATTGGATGAGGGCATTTTGGTCATTAACACACCCCCAAAGCTGCTGAAAACTTGAAGAGATGAGAGCCATTTTGGATGAGCTTAATTGACAGCTTGGACAAGTGTCAAGAGATTAAGCCTTGAGTTGATGTGCTCACTATTAACCTACCATTCAACTCAAGTTGACTCTTGAAATTGAGGTATAAACCCTCATTCTCTCTCTCTCTTGGCTGACCACTCCCTCACCTTGCCTATTTCTTCTTCTTCTTCTTCTCTTCTCCTTGCTGCTAAGAGCTCACCGCCCGACCGGTTCTATCCGCTGATTTTCAGCAACTTTTAGCCGCCGAGCCGACCACCCACTCCTTCCTCAACCTCTTGCCGACATTCTCGAAGTGGAAGTGTCATGCCCCGAGCCCGTCGAGCACGCAAACAACCTAGCAGGCCGTTCATTTCATGTAACCCTAGGATCCCTCGGCCAACTTTCTACGCGCTTATAGTAACATACACACGGAAGCGATGCCTTCTCTAATCATATAAATACAACACATCCGATGACTTAGGATAGATACATCAAAATCAACAACCAATACGCGTAGGCTCGACTCTCAACTTGTCAATCAGATGTACAACTCTAATATCACAAAAGACAAACATACTATAAATACAACTGTCCATTATCCCTTCAAATGCCACTCCTTGGCAAGCTCGTGCTCCCTTCGCCAGGAACCTGAAAAATGAAACCTCTACTAGGGTAAGATATAAATCTCAGTAAGGCGGGTCCTAACCCTAGGTTAGGCCAACCGTACACTCAGACAGTCATATCTCCAATAATTCAACTCAAGAAAAATCAGTCACTTCAAGCTTAGATAGTCAAACACAGGTGACAGTCAAGCTACTATGGTCTCATAATACATTCAGAGGTTCACACATGACTCACCCAGCCACCTCACCACAACCATTCTTTCCATCCTGCCTTGTTTTCAATTTTCAGCCCGCGATCATGTCACCTCAGGCTCGGTTCGTGTAAACGCCTTAGACCGTCGTCGGCTACCAGCCTAAACGCATTAGGTTCCGACAAATCTCCTAGCCAATAACAACATCTCATACTCCATCTCGCCAATAGTTCGCATCAGGACCATGGCCTTCTCAACCCCACGATCTCGTCGCATCAGGGCGCCACACAATATCAACCCCACCCCGCGATCCTGTTGCACATAGGTATTCTCACACATCCGTCCCGCAAATAGCTTGCATCCGGACCGTGACCATCACAACCCTAGGATCTTATCGCATCAGGGCGCCACTCTATTTCAACTTCACCTCGCGATCTCGTCGCATCAGGGCATTTTCACATCTCTGTCCCGCGAATAATTCGCATTAGGACCGTGGCTAACTCAACCCCGCGATCTTATCGCATCAGGGTGCCACTCTATTTCAACTTCACCCTGCGATCTTGTCGCATCAGGACATTTTGACATCTTTGTCCCGCGAATAATTAGCATCAGGGCCGTGGCTAACTCAACCCCGCGATCTTGTCGCATCAGGGCGCCACTCTATTTCAACTTCACCCTGCGATCTCGTCGCATCAGGGTATGCATCTCCTGCCCCGCGTCTCACACGCCTCAGGGTTTCCCCGTCCTACGCATGATTCGTATCAAGAATGTGGCTATCTCAACCCCGCGATCTGGTCGCATCAGGGCACCACACATTATCAATTCCACCCCACGATCTCATCGCATCAGGGTATACATTTTCCTGCCCCGTGTCTCATACGGCTCAGGGTTTCGCCACGTTATATTCATGCCACAACCACGTCTCGTACCATGATTTCCCCTTCAATTGCACACCTAATGATAGGTGCAAGTCTGAATGAAATTCAGAAACCCCGTGGCATGCCCCGCAAATCAATAATATCCAAATATGGCAAACAACTCAGGCATACACAATATCGCTCACAATCATCCTATATCATCCTAGTATATCACCAAGCTACTCACTTGAATAAATTCTAATAAATTGATCAATTCAAGCCTCGACTCACCCAATCGAGTCCAATCGTCTTAACATAGGATTGGAAATTCCCTTACCTTTGATTTCAACATCACAATTTACTCCTCTTGAGCCTTCAAAATTCCGGCCCTCCATGTCCAATACCGAACTCAATGCGCAACCTAGCACATTCAACCAATTTCATCAATTTCCAATCCAATTCAACCATCCATGAACCCCAAGTCTCCATAGCATTATCCTCGTCATTTTAACATATCTTAATCATCAATTTGAGACTTATAATCTATCAATCACAGCCTCCACAGAACCGATCTTGCACAGAACCGAACAGGTTCATTTCGGTTCTGTGCAAACCGCACACTTTCAGCCCTTAATCCACTCCTAAATCCTTCAATTAATCATCAATCTATCTCTTCACATGTATATTTAAGGATTTGGAAGGCTTACCAAAGATTTGGAGTCAATTGGTCACTGGAAACTCAACGAACGTCGCCAGTTCCTCCAAACACAAAATCCGGCAGTTTTCTAGGCAACATTCACAAGGCCGGTTCGTGGTAAAAAATTAATCAAATCCATCTCAACTTTTTACCACATATTCATCTACAAGTCTACTAAGTCTCCACAAAAAAAATCCAAGATTTCGGCCACTAAACAGGTCAGAAATCGGACTTACCTCAGATTGAGTCAGTTTCCATCGACTCTCGGGAGAATCGTTGCTTCGGACTCCTTGGTGCTCCAAATGACCCGATTCCACTTCGAGGAGGTCGGAAAGACATAGATCTTTGTTGGTGTGGCCGGCCGACAGTCAGAAAATGGCCGAAGATGGCCTTCGTGGCCGATGAATAGTGACCCCAGAAACTGTCGCCGGTGCAGAAAAGAAGAAGGAAGAAGATGAAGGTGTTCTCTCTCTCTCTTGGTGGTGGCAAAAGATTGCAGAGGGAGAGAGAGAATGGGCTATATTCAAAGCTTGGTCAAAGATGAAGAATGGTAGTTGATATGACCATCCATGGCTTGATTCTTGACACTTGGCAATGTCTCTTCCCAAGATGAATCCAATGGCCCTCATTTATTCTCATTTTCGGCAGCTCCTGGTAGGGTTTATTGTCCATTTTGCCCTTTTTCAATTGCAAGGGCAAAGCTCTAAGCTTGAGGGGCAAATCGGTCATTTTACCGCCGACGTTCAGAACGTCGTTTTTCTCGTTCCGGAAATCTTTGATAGGGCGACGGCCAATCCGAATAATGTTGGAATTCTTGATTTTCCATTTTCAATGTTTCAAGGCTCGTTTCTGATAGTTTTCTCTATTAGACGTGGTTCCAGCCTATCCCGAACCGGCGGGCGACTTTTGCAGACATTACGTATATCGACCCTGTGATTCATATCATGTTTAGGGCTCGTCAATTCATGGCGGCTTTGGTTGTCATGTAATTGTGAGGGTCTATCGCTAAATCCCTCGACAATCCTTGTGGCCAAAGCGTCATTTCCTATTCGAGTTCCCTAGATTCACGTACCACGTCTCACGTTAGCCTTTCCCCTTTGGTTAGTCTACTCGAATTGATTAGGTTCGAGCGGAATACGACTGAAATACATCTATAGATACAAACTTCTCATTACTGAGCTTGAAATCGACTGGAAATCAAAATGTCACAGGAAGCGAGTCATTTGGTTGAGGAGCTCCGGCCAGCTGATCTCCCGAAATTCGACAGAAATCGTCGCAACCAGAGAGGTAAACCACGTTTTAGGCCTCTTAGGACCCCAAAATCTTGGAGTTTTTCAACCAAATTTTGTGGACATCTAGGGTACACATAGAATGAGCTGTGGTGAAAAATTTGAGTTAATTTGATGGTGTTTTGACCTCAAATGAGTCTTGTGTTTGAAGGGCCAAAACTGACCGGTAGAAGATTGGGGAGGACTGACGCCATTCAAGGACTTTCCGGCATCGCCTTGGCTCCAAATTTTCGATGAGCTTCCCCAACTCTTATAACTACATGTTAGCAAGTAGATTAGTGAATAAATTGAGGATTTAAAGCAGTTTAAGGGCTGATTAGTTGGGGTGTATACATAATCGAAAATGCCCGGTTCGGTTTTGTGCATATCGGTTCGGTTGGGGACCATGGGTGTTGGAATTGAGTCTCAAATTCATCATTGAGACATGCTAGGATGTTGATAAACGTGTCAATAAGGTTTGTGTCCCATGGATTGACGAATTGAGCATGAAAAATTGATGATTAGACGAATTTCCTTAGGTTGCGTGGCTGAGTTGTTCGTGAGCCACTTGGACCGAGTTCTTGAGATGTTTGGGAAAGGATTTTGTTGAGTGAAGCTTGAGATAAGGGGATTCTAAATCTTTGATAGGAAGATTGGACTCGATTGGGTGATTTTTGGATACGAATCAATCAGTTTTTGAAAGTTGTTATGTGGTTGCCCAATGTATGTCCTAGAAAGCTATTGAGGGCTTGATTGATTGATGGTGTTTGTGTCATGAATTGGTTGTTGCATTTGTATTCAAATATAATTGTCTCACATGCCATGGATGTGTCGTTCGTCGCATGAACTTGTAATCGAACGTGTGTTATGAAATGAACTGAAACTTATGGCATGTCTGAGATGTCGTGATACCCTGAGGCGTATGAGATGCAGAGTTGTGTGGCCGAATGCCCTGAGGCACTAAGGCGTGGGGTTTGAGTTGAATGGTACCCTGAGGCGTATGAGACACGGAGTTGAGAAGGCCATTGTCCTAATGCGTTGGAACTTGGGATGGAGTTGTGATGTGTCGACACAGGTCTGGAGTGACATTGAAAACCTGATGCGTTTACGTGGGTTTGTCAATGAGACGGTTTGATGCATTTACGCGGACCGAGCCTGAGGCGTTCTAAAAGCAAGCATGGGAGTGAGGAGGCTGGAAAAGGGTGGGAGGTGCAATCTGGTTTGGAATGCATGCTTGAGTTCAATGATGTGATGAGATGCCTTGATGACATGCTTGACCTTTGTGTGTTACTTTGCGAAAGTGGAATGCCTCCTGCGATTTTGTATAAATTATTTGCGTTCGCTTCTGCCTGAGTGGACTGTCAGTCTAACCTAGGGTTAGGACCCACCTTACTGAGATGTATATCTCACCCCGTCGTAGTACTCCCTTTGCTTTTCAGATCCTAGGCCCTGAAGATGTGGCCCATCAGTTTTGGCGACCTCAAGGAGATGTTGATTTATTTTGACGAGTTCCTTGACAGGCAGGGGACCATTTATGTTAGGAAATGTACAGTCGTTTAACATAAATGGTCCACGAGGGTGGTAGTAGCTGGAAGCCTTATAGATATGAGACCTGGTTTAGAAAGGTAGGAGATGTTTCCACAAGGCCACTGAAGCCTACTGAGATGCCTCATGGAGTGATCCCTACCTAGTGCCATCCCACCCAGGATTTAGTAGAGACTGAGGGGTTAGTTGCCGGTTCGAAGAACGGTCCTGAGAGGACCCCGACCCTAGAGGATACGGAGGAGGTCATAGTGGTTGAGGCTACCGAGGATGACCTAGTGGAACCATCCGTTGACGAGACTATGGAGGACACTGTGGAGGTTTGCTTGGAGACCTTCTCGGAGTACGAGCCCACTGAGGAGGTTGAGGAGGAGACCGACAACTCTAGCAGCTCAACCTAGAAGTCTCTACTTTACCTGGTCTAACATTTTGATGGTGACCTTGATGCCCGTTCCTTTTTGGTGATGATGATAGACCACTTTTGTACTCACCCTGTCACCCTATTGTCGAGCGAATCCGGTTTACTGAGCTCTGTATGAACATTTGGATCTTATATTATTGTTAGTGTTCTTGTTACCCAAGTCCCATTTTATGTTTGTACGGAGGAGTTATTATATCGTCACTTCTGCGTGTTTGCTTTTTATATGGTATGTCTCTCGAATCATGTTTGAATCTTGGGATCTCGAGAGATAGTTTGTGCTTGGAGGGAGTCACGAGCTCGTGCCCGGGGCGCGGGGTGTGACAAGACTGTACAGAGGGTTTATAGTGGTTTGACTTTAGTTAAGCCTACACCACTTCTTCAGCTATCAACAATCGGCTGGGTTCCATTAGTAAACTGCTTGAGAGGTTACAACTTAGTGATCTCCTTGAAATGCAGGATTCCCCCACCTAGCGTTCAACGCTTTTCTGTACACCTCCTCGCAATTACAATGGATGAATCAAGAAGTGTATATGAAATGAAGTATTCTCGATCTAAGAATTACGAATACTTTTCCCTCTTAACGCCAATCTTTTTTCCCTTCAACCTTGAGATGTCTTTTGTACTCCTCCGCCTCCAATCTAATCATTGCAAGGCTTTCATAAGAGGTCTCTCTAAAACTTCCTGTTTGGACAAGTCGGATATCAAAAGAAGATCCTGTAGCCATTTGGGATTACCAAAGGAAAGTCTTCCCCATTCAAATCAAATCACCCATACAATTATGATCTTGGATTTCCATAGATAGTTTCGTTCATTTGGAAAGTTGTGCATGTCTCCTTGATTTCGTATCCATGATTGATCTCTATCCCCAAGAATCCTCTAGAATGATCCAAATCGATTGTATCCGTTGAAATGTATCAATTGTGTACATTTGGAAGTCCTCCTCTTCTAGTTTTGATTACTGCACGTGAATATTCCACTCAAAGCTTGAGCATCATTCCAACGTCTGAGTTATCCCCACTCAACGTCTGAGCTCGGCACAACGTCTCAGAAATCAACATACGAACTAAAACTTTTTTCTAGATTCAATCATGTGCATCATCGCACTAAAGGACAATCTATAAAAAAAGTACTTCACAGCATTATCTCGAAACTTAAGAGTACTTTGATTGTTTTGTCAACTTCAAAATCATCTAGGGTTTTTTCTTTACACTCTTGACATATATTTGATATCGGTTGAAGTTATGATAGCAACCATAGGCATATAATAGTATGATGGATTTCATTCTTGTTACTAGGGCATTTGTTTCATGATAGTCGATCCCTTCTTCTTATGAGTAATCCTCGGTAAAGAGTCTTGCTTTTTTTCTGGTTACTTTGCCTTTGTCATCCATTTTATTTTTGAAAATTATTTGGTTTCAATAACAGGACGATCCTTTAGCTTGAGTATCAGCTCTCTGTTGAGAAAAATCCTAAATAATTTTGAAGTTGACAAAATAGTCCATGTACTCATAGTTTTGGGATAATGCCAAAAAATGATTGTTTTGCAGATTATTCTTTGGTATGGGGATGTACATGATTAAATCTGTCAAAAAAGGATAGCTCAGATGTGAGTTCTGAGGGACTCAGAAGTTGTGCAGAGCTTAGACGTTGAGTGGGGATAGCTCAGACGTTGGAATGATTCTCAAACTCTAAAAGGAGTATTTACGTGCAACAACCAGAACTTCAAAATACATTCAAAACGATCTTAATTGAAACATTAAATTGAATACAATCAAGCTGGATCGTTCTTAAAGATTCTCGAGGATAGAGATCAATCAAGGACACGGATCAAAGGAGATGAAGGCAACTTTCCTAATGGAGCAATTCATCTATGAAAACTCAGGATCAAAGTTATATGGGCGATTTGATCCGAACGGGAAAGATTTTCCTTTGGCAATCCTCAAAGGCTATGAGATCTTCTTTTGATTGTCTTGTCAAAAGGGAAGTTTTGGAGAGCAATCCATTGAAGGCCTTGCAACGGTTAGATTGGAGGCGAATGAGTATAAAAAATATCTCAAAGTTGAAGAGAAAACATATCAGCGTTAAGAGTGAAAAGTGTTCATAATTCCAAGATTGAGAGAACTTCATTTCATATATTCTTATTGATCCATCCATTGTAATTGTGAGGAGGTGTACACAAGAGTATTGAGTGTTAGGTGTGGAGTATCGCATCTCAAGGGAGATCACTAAGCTATAACCTTTGAGCAATTTACACGTGAAATCTAGCCGATTGGTTGATAGACGAAGAAGTGGGTGTAGGCAGAACTTGTGACATTCCCTGTTTGCTAGATTCCTAATGATCAGAAATGATCGAAATGGATTTGAAAGCTGACTTTTAGTGCAAGGACTCAAGGTTCTAATATAAAGTTGAGTGAAGTTCCTTAAATACAAGGAAAAATCAGCTGTGAACATTAGAGCGTGTTGGGATAAGATTTAGAGTTGTTTAGTCATATAGTTAAGATATTGAAGGATTGGTCGAGGAATTTTAAATGGATGGACCATAATACATGAGAATGAAGTCGGGATTGAGAGCTACAAAACTAGTCGACTATTTAAGAATTCATGACGATTAAGTAATACATGAACATATATCCGAAAATTCTTAACCTTGATGGACAAGGAAGTTCAGCCATGAAGGGTGACGCCAAATGGCAAGACCCCTTTCATACTTGAGTTGTAATTGGCCGATCCTTCATAGGAAATAAACAAGATGAATGTATTGCAATCATTGGCTTCAATTCCATCACAATCTAGTAATTGATCACCGACCACTTGGGGTTAGGACAAGTGGTGGCATTGTCCATTCTTGCATGAAGTGCTATTGGCCGATTGAATCCAGGGAAGATGCAATGAAAATCATTGGCTAATAGTCCTATCAAGATTTTATAAGAATGACTTCTCACCATTGAGGGATATGCAAGGTGGCGCCTTGTTTCCTTTGTGCATGAACTTCCATTGGTCGAATTGCATAGGGAATGATCAAGAACAAGTGATTAATCACTGGTCCAAAGTCCTTTCAATATCTTGCCAATGATAGTCGACTAATGACGGCAATGAGATGTGGCGAAGATCCTAGAGACAAATCCATGAATTGAGGAATTATCTACATTTGTCAAGATTAGAATTTTTAAGTGACATGCATGACGCCATTTGGTCGGACATGTTAGGAGTAATAGAATTAGATTGCCATTTGTCACCCAAGGATTTCATTCTACACTCCCTCCCTTCTAGTATAAATAGATAGTTTTGATGAGCAAGGAGAGCTTTTTTGCTCATTCACCTATAGCTCAACCAAGAGAGTAGAGGGAGAGATAGAGCTCGTCGGCAACTTCACTAAGGAGACCGAGAGTTGTAGGAAAAATTTGAATAGCTTCGTGACTTCAAGAAGGCCAAAAACTCTTTCAATCTTACTGTAGGATAGTTGTCTTCGTGTAGTTACATGCTAGGAAGCTCAAATTAAGAGATGAGGTCAGAAAATGAGCTCTGTGAGTTGGAATATCCCTACTGTTGGTGTTCGGTTCTTAGTGCAGGACTTATTCCGTTTGTGTACTGTTTAGTGATAAAAATCAATTCACATTATGTTCTTTTACTTTGAAACTTACAGGATTTATTTATAACAAGTGAAGTTCGAATTGATTATTTGATTCGAGGTGGTTTGAGGCTGAAACGCGGGATAAGGACATAACTGTGTTCGGTTCTAGAACAGAAACGATTTTGTGTGTAGCTACTGTTTTGATGTTATTTTGGTATAAATACTGAGCTAGGTCATTATTCTTTTGATTTTGGTTAATGGAGAGGTATATTGTTCTCAAGTGTGGGTTTGAATGGTCGATGGAGTGACGGAAAATTGGAATGGTTTTGAGGTCAGAAATGGGTCCGGTACATGGCTGGTGCGATTATGTTTATATACTGTTCTTGAGGCAAAACCGAATCTTTTAGTGCATTCTTGACTTGTGAAAGGATAAGCTACGTTTGTTTAACAAGCGGACATGAACTCCTAATGAAATTAAGAAGATTTGAAGCTGTTTTGAGAAGGAAAATCGTGAATGAGTCAATATAGGATAGACCGGATTTTGGAATAAAAGTTGGTGAGGAAAATGGTCAATTCAAATTACGTTGTTATTAAATTTTATAATGGAACTAAAGGATGTCTTCTTATTGATCTTTAGAATGGAGTATTGGTCGATTTACTTGCTTGAAATTGCTTTATACGGTCAAGTTGCATGACTGGCCGAGAGCTTCAAAGAGAGGAAGCGGTAGTCACTTGGCCAAGGAAATTCCATTTGTAATGCTATGCTTGATTGAACACCATGAGGCTCTTCATCATGTACATATCCTTGTAAGTATGTGTGCCTGTATGTCAGCCTGGTACTATGACACTATTTGCAGAATTGACATTGAGAATCTTGTGATTCATGGCCGAGCATGCATTGGTACATGGTACGGGATTATTATCCAATGAGATATGAGGAGTATTAGCTCTTCAGTGCACTAAATTGAGTTGATGCCCCTGGGCTGTGTACGGGGATTTGTACAGACTTGACGACCTTCAGCTATGTACGGGGTAGAGTCGTACCACACATTGAGGATGCCCTCGAGTAGGGATTGCAAGTAACTTGGCTTGCGATGTTGAGATGATTGAAGAACATGTCATGGTCATGACTCATGGACATTCTTGCATTGTTTGATGTCTATTTGCATATTGAAACGCTTGTGAACTATAATTGCTACAAGTTTATATTATAGTTGTTCTACGGAGTCTTAGGACCCCTATGATGGGTTGAATGTTTTCTTGCTAGCTGTCGCGCTAACCCACGTTCGTGGACACATTTTCATGTTAACATCCTTGGCTGCTGCTCCCAGGCGTTTTGGTGTTCCTTTTGACTCTGAGTCATATACGCGTGATATGATCCATCTTGATGTACCTCATCTAAGACTTATTATGCATGTACATACTATGTGGGTTGAGGAGGAAGCACCTGGCTTAGCTATATATCGTTGGTATGCTATTTACATTCGAGTAGGTAATAGACTAGTAGGTCCTTTTCCTGAGAGTACCTTTGATGCATCCCCGGATCCTATTGAGCTGGTAGCATCAGCTCCTCATGCAGATGCACCTGTCCACCCTCCGGAGCCAGTCGAGCTAGAGGTGTTCATTCCACCACCAAAGCCACTAGAGGACACCGAGGACAAGGAGATGTTGCTTACCGATCCATCATAGGACGACTGAGGACTGGAGATAGCCTTGTTAGCTTTTTGGTTTAGGTGATCTTTTTGTATGATGGAGTAAATTTCCTTTTGGCCATCCCAAATATGCATATGGATCGACGACCTTTGTTATATGTCTATTTATATATGAACTCTTAAGTGGTCATGCTTGATGTGTTTATAAATAAAATTCTCGGATCCTGATTCTGTGATCGTCGGGTGATATCTAATAATTGTACTTACTTATATTGTGCCCTGTGGATTAATTATCTTACGTGAAGGTAATCCTTAATTATGGAATTTAGGAGACCTATGACCGGAGGGTGGCAGTCTGGGACGCCACAGAACTACTACAAACCCTCTGTCTATGATCTTCTCTATCTCTTACTATGATCTTATTATATATTCTATGATAGTTTATTTGCATATTCACAGCATATATTGACAAAACTTGTATTGATTATTTGAGGTTTGAGCGTAAAACTTGTGTAATTTGAATTACGCATTAAAATCTTGAAATTTGCAATATATAAACCTATTCACTCTCTCTTAGTGATAACGCCAGCCGTAATAATTAGTATTAGAGCTTGCTGCTCATATTTTGTGAAGTGTTTTTACTTCCGACCAAAGGAACTTTATGGCTAACAATTTCTCTCTTACTTGGATCGAAGGTGGAAGTAACAATAGGCCACCATACTTTGAGGGCATAGAATACAGTGATTGGAAGAACAAATTCAATGCATACATTAGATGTCAATATCCCTAGGTTTGAGATGTTGTACAATGACGAGTGAATTCTACTACATGTGACATCCTGAATTCCGACCCTTTACAAGGCTATTGAATGAAAAGAAATTCATTGATGTATTTCAGCTGAATCTCGCTCGGAGCTGGCCACTGTCGAGTTAACTAACCAAAAGGGAATGGCTAACGCATAGTTAAGTACGCGGACCTAGGAACTCGAATGAGAAATGACACTTTGGCCATAAGGATTGTCGAGGGAATATTTTGGGCCGGCAGAGATCAATCTAGGAATGATCATGGAATGCTTTGCTAGCGTTATAAGATTAGAATGCGGGTGATTTCCGCCTAACCAATGTATAATTTGTGAAAATTTCCTAAGTCGCATTCTGATGATCAGAACCGTAGGAACTAGTGATAAGCTATCACAATTACATGACAACCAAAGTCGTCATGACTTGAGTAATCCTAAGGTCAATACGCATAGCACCTATAGGAGCTACCCTTTAGTTTTATATAAATTGGGATTACGGTCGACGGGACTTGACATGAAATTGACCTCAGAATTTGGTATCGAATATTGAAGAATTTCAACATTTGAGAAAATTGAACGTTGTCTCATCGGGATTTAGGATTTAGATGCGTCCCAAAGTCATAGAGGAGTCGAGAATTTGACTAAAGATTAGAAATGGCTGCTTTGCCCCCGGAGATTACTCATGCCTTTAAGAATGGACAATGGCATTTTGGTATTTTTTCATTCTACCCCTCTTGGTCGAAATATCTAAGGATGATATAGTCAGTTTGGCTAAGCATTTATGATGGAAATGATAAGGATTTAGTGCAAAGTGAGGGGCTCTCTAACCTAGACTAGTATAAGTCTTATCCTACCATTTTCTTCCATAAAGCCTAACCTAAGTAGCCCGAAAAAGCCTAGGACATCAACTCACTCATACACACACACACACACACACTCTCTCTCTCTCTCTCTCTCTCTCTTGTGGAAGAAGATGAGGAAAGGCTCACTCTTGCCTTGGCCGACTACCTCTCATCCCCCTAATTTCTCTCTCTCGGCTCCCTTTCTTCCCCGCTTACTCTCTCTTGGTCACTCTCTTCGTCATCGACCGTCGGTGGTCGTGACCCCCGCGTCGACCACCACCACACTTCCCACTCTTTTGCCGTCACCTCCACCACCTTGGGTTACCATCTCACCATCCCCGTTGGCCCGTAAAACCTGAAGAAGCCGGGATGGTCGTTACCTGGCCTAGTTCGAACCCGATAGCTCCTCTAGCTCGTTTGTGAGCTAGTGTCACCTTGTTCTCTGGGTAAGCAGTCCTACAACTTAGATCTAAGTATTAGTTAGCTAATGGTCGAGTTTGGTGTAATTTAGAAGTTGATTTATAGCTAAACTTTGGATTGATCCTTACTAGGGTAGAATTTGTCCGCCGGAAGACCAGGTTGAATCCTCAAACTTTGGGTAGCCCTTTCGTCAATTTCCTAGTCTCAAATCCTTGGTAACCTTTTTAGGACCTTACTTGAGATGCTAGTGTAGCTTGTGGCTGAATTTGGGAGTAGTTTAAAGGAGTTTGATGGCTCAAATCTCGTGAAACTCCTAGGAGTCGATTCTGATCAGGTTTGGGCGAAGGCTTGTGTCGCTTGTTTCGTGGGCATCTCTAGCTTAGATCATTAGTAAGCTACTCCTATACTTTTATTAGGTTGTTAGGTTACTAAGTGACGTTCTTGTTTGAGAAATCGATGAATTATGAACAGGTTTAGGTCAAGGATCACCAAACCTGAATTTGCCCAGTTTTGATTGAGTTGTGCTTGAGTGATTCAGGCCTTGAGATTTATGAAATCAAAGTCAATAGATGAAGTCCTAAGCTGGCCATGAGAGATGGTCAGACTTTTGTCAAGCGTTGTGGAAATCCTCACTTGAATCTAGTGCATTAAGTGGCACGGAATATTGATTGAGTCTCGAGATGACTTGTGAAGCTGAAATCAGAGATTAATTTGGGTGAAGGCCAAGCCTTGAACCGAAAGAGTGGTTAATCAACACATGTACTAAGTCAAATTTATGTGTGGTAACACAGGTTGTACTAGCCTTGAAGGGTGTTTACACTAGATTTTCTATTAGTCTTTTTTGGTTTATTTTTTAAAAATTCATAAAAATTCGTAAAAATTTTAAAAAAATTACAAATTCAACTTTGGTGGCCTTGACCAAGCCTAAGGAAACATTTTTTACCAAAAGAAAAGTTTTCATATGTTTCATATATTTTAGTATTTTTAGAAAATAGAAAAATACCACAAAATTCAAGAAAAATAGCATTCGAGGTCACAAAAATATGAAAAAAGGAAATATTTTTCTTTAAATTCTCTTTTCTTTTTTACCTCACAAAAAGTCATATCCAAGTTCAATTGTATATGTTCCTTACACATATGATGGAATTTGGTAAAAAATGTCAATTGAGTCTTTTAATTTGTAATTTTTTGCATTTTGAGAGCCTTGTCATCCAATCTGATTGTTCTTATATGTAATTTGGTCCAATTGGTAGAGAAAATGGTTTAATTGTATAATTTGGATAAAATTACACATTTTATTGCAATTTAGTCCTTGAATTTGGGCATAATTGAAATTACTTTTAATTCAATGGCTACATTTACAAATTGAAGTCACAAATCAAGGTTTTTCATCATTTTAAGTCGATTGGCATAGGTGGTTTGATCCAATTTGACTGTTTAACTCCTCAATTGCACAGTTTTCCAAATTACAATTAAATGAAAATTTAGGATTTTCATGTAAATTGGTTGAAACTTTTGGGTAAAAGAACATTTTTAGATGATATTCATGTCCTAAGTTCGATTCTGTGGATAAATTGTAAAAATCTCCCACGAATTTTTGTTAATTTTGCAAAAAAATTGAGTCGGACCGATCGAACCGGTCCGCTATAGTGTTGTCTTCTTCCTCAGCATTCCCGTGTAAATGAACAGTACCTGATCAAATTTTGATAGCAAAATTGATCGATCAATCCACCGCAATTGAAGGAGTGTAATTCCTCATCGATTGGTACCGAAATCACGACCAATGGTCGCCGAAGGGAGATGAAATCGACTGGTCAAGCTTCGGGGTGGCCAAAAGTCAACAAAGCCATACTAACCTGAAACCCATGCCAAATTCGCACGAAATGAGGCATGCCAAAAGACCAAACGGAGATAGACAAAATGTCCAACGTCCTCGATGGTGTTTGGTCCAAATGGCACGTCAAATCACGTACCATTTCAAGTCGGTTAGTTCCCCCGATTGGTGGCAAGATTCCAAAATGGGGACACAGCCTAGGAAGGTTTTGGAGAAAAGGAGGTTGGTTAATTCAGTTTCGGGGGAAGAACAAAAACAAGAGAGAGAGGAGAGAGAGAGAGAGCTCATTTTCCATTGCCATTGTCGAAGGTTAGAGCTCGAATAGGTAAAACACTAGTTAGGCTTTTTCAGGTCAAACCGAAGCTTTTGAGGGTCACTAGAAGGTTGCTCGAGCTGTGAGGAAACAATCGTCGCTGGTTGCATCGCCTGAAATTGCGAAAGCAGGTGAGATGCAGCTTGAAGCTTCTTACCTGTTTCATGCTCATTCTTGCATTTAGTGTGTGCGTTTTGCTCCCCAAGCATACTGACCATCATCGCATCTTCATTTTGAATCGATTTTTCTTTAACACTTCGAATTGACTCTTGAAACCTCCCGTCATAAACCAAGAGCCATCCAATCTTGCCTAGCCAAATCTAGGCCGTGCGAGCTCAATCGGAGCTTGAGGTAAGTGCTGTGGACCTCTATTGGTGCTGCTCTGCGATTGAATTGCCCAAATTTTATGTAAATTGCACGAATGAACTTCCATGGCTGTACTCGGTATTTTGCATGATGTTCATGATTTTTTGGAAGGAATGCTTCGATTCATAGATATATGAAACTAGAGGATTAGGCGAGTCGAACGATACCGATTTTATGTTAATCGATCGGGGTTTAGTCATCCATTGACGCTGGAGAAGTCTCGGCTATCCATTTCGTCGGGGTTGAGAGGTTGAAGATGAAGCTGGCATGGCGGAGTCAATGAGTCAAAGGGTTAGGTGACAGTACGTGATTGGTCCATGTAGGTGTTGAGTTGGTTCGACCGTTAGTTTGTTACGCCGAGTCACCATAGATTGGACGGTCTAGGTTAATCGAGTCCTATTTTTGATGGCTGTCCGATTAGTAATTAGGAATATTCAAAAATGATTTTAAAATTAGAAAATCAAAACGGACTGGAACAGTGCCGTTTAGGTTGGTGGTCGAAGCGGCGTCGTTTAGGTTAGTAAGATCGGACGGTTCAGATCGAGTCTGATCTTTTAATCTTGGCCGTAGGTTTTAGTTATTAGATCAGACGGTCTAGGATCAATCTTCGTTTGATCTGAAGCATAGATTCTTGTAATAAGATCCAAGGGCAGTGGCTTAGCCATGTGGTCTAAAGGCAACCACAGGATCAGACTTAATATTAGAAAAATAAAAAAAAAAAGCGGAACAACGTCGTTTTGAGGGGGTCGGTTGCGTTGATCCGGGTCTGGGCCGAGTTCCGGTCCGAATGGATCGGGTTGACCCAGTCCGAATCATTTTTTAATAAAAATAAAAATGAATTTAAAAATTAAAAAATCGAAAAAATTCAAGAAATTTATAAAATTTCTTGGTGAATGTTCTTGGTGTACCCTAAGTTGTTATAGGGGATTAAGGTGTGTAAATGCTTGTGCTTGAATTATCTACCTTGTGTGCGTGTCACTCGATTGGCTTGCATGCCATGAGTCTTTGAATTGTGCCTAAATTGCACTTGTCGTCATGTTTGGAAAACGAATTGGAAAATCATGGCATGAGTGTGACATGGCAAGACCCTGATGTGTACGATACGCGGGGTGAGGTGGTTGTTACCCTGAGGCGCTGAGGCGCAGGGTTCGATTGGCGTGGCGCCTTAATGCGATCTAATCGCGGGGTTGTGAAAAGACTATGGTCCTGATTATGCGAGAAGAGATATAAGGTGGTGATAGTGGCCTAGAGTATCATTAAAACCTAATGCGTTTACGTGGGTTGTCAATGACGGTCTGATTCGTTTACTCGGACCGAGCCTGATGCGATCTAATCGTGAAAATGAGAATGAGGCCGGGGGAAATGATGGATGTGGTGACATGGCAGAGCGAGTGTGCATATCATCTGAGTGTATTATGATGCCATATTTGCATGTATGCCACCTAAGTGTTGTTGTCTGTACTTGCATTTGCTTGATATGTCTGTGAGCTTGAATGATTGTGGTTGCGACTGCCTGAGTGGACGGTCGACCTGACCTAGGGTTAGGACTCTTTTATTGAGATATGTATCTCGCCCCTTTTAGGGACCCTTATTTTTACAAATCTCAAGCCCTTACCATGTGGCCTATTCGCTTTGGAGATCCTAAGGAGATGACAGCGTATTTTTGTGACATACATGAGGAAGTATATAGTGGTGTGGGTTGACGAGGGTAGTACAGACTGGAAGCCTCATAGGTGTGAGGCATGTTTTAGGAAAGTTGGGGACAAGTCTACTGGGCCGCTAAAGCCCCATGAGGTGCCTTAGGGAGTGATCCATGATTGATGCCACCTCGGTAGGAACCAAGATCAGGCCGAGGGATCGGTAGTAGGCTCTACAAATGGGCCGGAGAGGACCCCAACGTTGGATTTTACTGTGGAGGAGGATGAGGTCATTGCCTTGGGGGCGACTGAGGAGGATCTAGCGGAACTATCGCATGAAGAGACCATGGAGGATACCATTGAGGTTCGCTCCAAGACATTCTCAGAGTATGAGCCGACGGAGGACGCTGAGGACACCAATGATTCCAGCAGCTCATCCTAGGAGACTCTAGTGGTAGATTGATCTTTGGTGGCGACCCCAACTCAGTTCCTATCGGATTTTGATGATGGCCCATTTTGCATGTTCACCCCGTCACCCCCTTGTTTATTGGATGTTAGTAGTTCTATGCTTGTATGAACCGTTGGTTATTACGTACGACAACTTCTATGCTATCCAGGTCCCACTTAATTTATATTTGTGCGGAGGAGTTGTTTTATTACCGCTTTCGCATGCTTGATATATTTGATATATCTCTCAGCTTAGACTGTGGATCTTAGGACCGCGAGAGATTATGTGGTTTGCTTGCAGGGAGTTGCGTGCTCATGCCCGGTGGCGCGGGGCTTGACATCCCCCGTTTGCTTGGTATCAGAGCAAGGTCAGCTCGATCCAAAGTTGATTAAGGACTAAAGTAATAAGGGGGATTAAGTTGGGATAAGGACGGATAGCGAGACCTTAAGAGACTGGTTAAGATAAGGCATGGGGTGCACGGTATGTGACTTGGTACTTATGGCTAGTGTTTGATCTTGGCGGGGTTAGGGTAAGGCATGGAAGAGTTGAGTTCCCAGCTTAAGATTGAAGGTCATTTCTGGACCATGGCCTGTTTGGTGAATTAAAGTGGTTGGTTTTAGTGAATCACCGGAGTGAATGGAATTGAGAAATGGCCATGGGCTATTGGTTGAAATGTTTCTAGAGTTTGTGGAATGGAGTACTGCTTTGTTGTAACTGTTTCTCTTAAGGAGTAGTTAGTAGCTCTGGGTTTGGATGAATGAGTAAGTTACTAACTCTTTGCTAAACTGGTGGTGAACCAGGTTCAGTAGAAAGAAGCAAGGATGAGTAACCCGTCTAAAAGGTCTAGAAGGTCAAAAGGCGGAGCCTCTAGCTCGAGGTCGCTTGTCGCAGAGACCCAAGGATGGATGGCGTGCTGAGGGCACTGGAGAGAATCGGTAACCTTATTGATAGGCAGACCCAAGACCGGGATGTTGCAATTGCCTAGGCAATAATAGCTGCCATAACCGCCGTCAACGCCAACAACAGCAACAATAGTGGCAATGAAAACCCGAATGAACATGGTCAGGGCAATGAAGCTGTGAATGCCTAAGAAGAAATCGTCGTGGCCAAACAGATGGGCCAGCTAGTGGAGCAGTTTATAAAATTGAAACCGACTCAGTTCGATGGAACTAGAGATCCTAAGCTAGCACCCAGGTGGATCGAGAAGCTAGAGAAAGCTTTTGGGGTGCTAAGGTGCACAGATGAAGAGAAGGTATTGCTAGCGGTTTACCAACTGGAAGGTACGGCGAATGATTAGTGGGCTGCCACCAAGGACGGAGTCTTCCTTGAAGGGACGACCCTAAACTGGGATGCTTTTAAGATAGCATTCAATGACAAGTATTTTTCGGAGACGGCCAGGGAAAGGAAGCAGATGGAATTCCTATAGTTGCGCCAGAACCAACTGACGATAGATCAGTATGAGGCCGAATTCTCGAGCTTGTCGAGATACGCACCACCATTGGTAGAAGACCCTCAAGAGAAGGCAAAAAGATGTAGGGATGGTCTAAGGCCCGAGCTCCGTAGTCAGATGATCGCTCTAAATCAGTGGACCTATATGGAGATCTACGAACAAGGCCAAATGATAGAACGAGACTTGAAAGAGAGAAACACCGCAACTGGATCGCGGTTCACATCATTCAGAGATAACCACCAGGTGGGCAAGAGACCGATGGTGGGCAGTAGGCGTTTTGTGACTTCCGTAAGGAAAAATATCGTGAAGCTATTAAATCCCACAACCGGAGCTGCCACTTATGTGGCAGGAGGCATGGGAATGGGCCATGCCCGGCAAGGACCGGGGCTTGTTTCAAGTGTGGTCAGCTAGGCCACCAGATGAGGACATGCACGAGTCAAGCTCCGACAAATCGACCTTAAGGACAGTAACCACAGGCTGGGCCGTCAACTGCAACTCCCCAGATCGAGCAGAATCGACCACCAGCATAGGGAAGGGTATATACAGTAGCCCGCAAGGAGGCCGAGGAAGCACCAGGTGTGGTCACAGGTACGGTTTACTTGTGCCAGCAAACTGCATACGCATTGTTTGACCCTGGTGCCACGCATTCTTTGGCGTCTGCTCATTTTACTGATTTGGTGGGTATGGAGTTAAAACCATTGAATATGAATCTGCATGTTGCCACTCCATTAAAGGATAATATACTGGTTTCATGGGGTTGTGCTGGTTGTGAGATTGTGATAGGGGGAGTAAAGAGAGTATTGATCTACCCGTATTGCCCATGTATGATTTTGATGTGATTATAGGGATGGATTGGTTGGGTAAGCAAGGGACAGTAGTGGATTGTGGTAGTAGGATAATCCGGTTTTATCTGAGAGGCCGCCCTAACTTTGAATTAGTGGGAAGTCGAGGAGGAGTCTCAGTTCCGTTAGTCTCATCTCTCGAAGTGACAAAGTTGATGTCTGAAGGGTGTCAGGCATACTTAGTGGCAGTAATCGACACGACTATCGAAGAGCCAAATATAGAGAGTATCCTGGTAGTGCGTGAATTTCCTGATGTATTTCCCAAAGTTGCCAGGATTACCATCGGAATGGGAAATATAATTTGTGATCGAGATAGCCCCTGGAACGGAGCCGATCTCGAAGGCACCTTACAAGATGTCCTTGTCAAAACTGACAGAGTTAAAGGTGCAGATGTAGGAACTGTTGGACAAGGGATTTATCCGACCTAATGCTTCGTCGTGGGGAGCATCGGTGTTATTTGTAAGGAAGAAGGATGGGCCTTTGCGTCTATGCATTAACTACCGGCAGCTGAACTTGGTAACAATGAAGAACAAATACCCACTGCCGAGGATTGATGATCTGTTTGATCAGTTACAAGGAGCGGCGTTATTTTCGAAGATTGACTTGAGGACTGGGTATCACCAACTGAGAATCAAGAAGGAAGACATACCCAAGACTATCTTGCGGACGAGGTATGGTCATTATGAGTTTACGGTGTTGTCGTTTGGATTGACTAACGCTCCAGCTGCTTTTATGGACCTGATGCATCGACTATTTAAGGAATTTTTGGACAGATTCATCATAGTCTCCATTGACGATATCTTGATTTACTCGAGGAGTAATGCAGAACATGAGGAGCACCTAAGGATTGTACTACAGACTCAGAGGGAGCATGCGCTATATGCAAAGTTGAGTAAATGCAAGTTCTAGCTAAACAAGGTAACATTTATTGGTCATGTGGTATCTGGCGAAAGAATCGCAGTGGATCCTGCGAAGATCGATGCTGTAACAAATTGGCCCAGGCCGACTACGGTCACTGAAGTCAGAAGTTTCTTGGGATTGGTAGGATACTACAGGCGTTTTGTAGAGAAATTCCCATCCATAGCCATCCCATTGACGTGATTAACGAAGAAGAAAACAAGGTTTGAATGGATTGACAAGTGTGAGAGGAGTTTCCAAGAACTTTAGCATAGATTGACGGCCGCGCCAGTGCTGACAATTCCATCAGGATTGGGAGGTTACGAGATATACAGTGATGCCTCGCCGAAAGGATTGGGCTGTGTGTTGATGCAATACGGCAGAGTAGTAGCCTACGCGTCCACACAGTTGAGGCCACAAGACATGAACTACCCAACTCATGACCTAGAGTTAGTAGCGATTGTATTTGCTCTGAAGATTTGAAGACATTACCTATGTGGCGAAAAATTTCAGATTTATACCGACCACCAGAGCTTAAGGTATCTATTTTCCCAAAAGGAGCTGAACATGAGGCAGTGTAGGTGGATGGAGCTGCTCAAGGACTATGATTGTGATATACTATATCACCCTAGGAAAGCAAACATAATAGCAAATACGCTGAGTCGGAAGTCAAGCATCGCATGCCTGCTAGTGAAAAGTTGGTCAATGATAGAAGATTCGAAAGACTCCGAGTTCAGGTTAGAAGTCGATCAATTGTCTAGTTTGACAGCTATGTTGAGGGTGGAACCTGAGGTCCAGGAAGGATTAAAGGCCCTAAAGTCTATATACTCAGAGATTCAGAAGATCCTTGAGATGGATGCGACAGAGAGAAAGCCCAAGTTTCAAGTGTCTGAGGACGAAATTCTGAAGTTCCGAGGATGATTGTGCGTACCAAAGGATGAAGGACTCAGGGAAAGGATTTTGTCCGAGGCTCATAGGAGTAATTATAGCATCCACCTTAGAAGTACGAAAATATATCAGAACTTGCGATGACACTATTAGTGGAACGGGATGAAGGTGGACGTAGCCAAGTATATGACTAAGTATTTGACATGCCAGCAAGTGAAAGCGCAGCACTGTAAGCCTGGCGGACTATTACAGCTACTGGAGATTTCGAAATGGAAGTAGGAGCATATAACTATGGATTTTGTAATGGGACTCCCAAGGTGCTGGCGAGGTCACGACTCTATATGGGTAGTTGTGGACAGATTGACTAAGTCCGCACATTTCATCTCGGTGCAAAAGGACTTCACTATGGATAGGTATGCAGAGCTGTACATGAAACAGATAGTGAGGCTGCACGATGTGCCTGTGACGATTACTTCAGATAGGGATCCCAAATTCACAACAAATTTTTGGAAGAGTTTGAAAGATGCTATGGAAACCCGACTGCAGTTTAGCACGACATACCATCCACAGACGGACGGACAGTCGGAAAGGACGACATAGATGCTTGAGGACATGCTGCGAGCACGCATCATAGATTTTAGAGGTGGATGAGAAGACCAGCTGCATTTAGTAGAGTTTGCTTATAATAACAGCTACCAGTAGAGTATCCAAATGGCACCATTTGAAGCACTCTATGGAAAAGCCTGTAGAACCCCGATTTGTTGGGATGAGGTCGGAGAAAGGAGTATCACTGGCCCAGAATTGGTAGAGCAATCGGTGGAGGCAGTAAAAATAATTCGAGATAGACTGAGGACGGCATAGAGCCGTCAGAAGAGCTCCGCAGATAAGCGGGGCAAGCCCTTGGAGTTTCAAGTGGGCGATCACGTCTTCCTCAAGGCGTCGTTAATGAGAGGACTATCGCGATTCAGAAAGAAGGGGAAGCTGAGCCTAAGGTATATAGGCCCATTTGAGATACTAGAGCGGATTGAAACCTTAGCCTACAGGCTTACCCTGCCGCCTAATCTATCCCAGGTGCATAATGTGTTCCATGTGTCGATGCTGCGATGGTATGAACCAGACCTAACACATGTGCTGGATTATGAGACCATAAAAGTGGACGACCGAGTATCTAATGTAGAGAAGCCGATAAGGATCGAGGACCGGAAGGAGCAAATCCTCAAAAATAAGAAGATCCCACTAGTTAAGGTAATATGGGAACACTATGGAACTGAAGGTGCCACGTGAGAGAATGAAGAGACGATGAGGCAACAACACCCCCAATTATTTGAGTAATTAAGTGTAATGTAAATTTCGGGGACGAAATTTTTGTAAGGGGGAAGAGTTGTGACATTCTGATTTCCAGTCAATTTAAGACTCATTAATGAGAAGTAAATCTGGAGACGTATTTCAGTTGTATCTCACTCGAATCTGATCAATTTGAGCAGGGTAACCAAAAGGGAAAGGTTAACGCGAGACGAGGTACGTAGATCTAGGGAACTCGGATAGGAAATGGCGCTTTGACCCTAAGGATTGTCGAGGGGAAATTTAGAACCACAAAGAGGCCGATCTAAGAACGATTAAGGATTGCCTTACGAGTGTCATACGATTGGAAACCGAGTGATACCGCTTAACCAACGTATGATTTGCAAAATTTTCCTAAATCGGACAGCGACGATCGAGACCATAAGGACTAGTGATAGACTCTCATAATTACATGACAACCAAAGTCGCCACGAATTGACAAGCCATAAACATGATATGAATCAAGGGGTCAATACGCGTAAGGTCTGCAAAAGCCGCCCGTCGGTTCGGGATAGGCTGGAAAGACGTCTGATAGAGGAAACCATCAGAAACGAGTCTTGAAAATTGAAAATGGAGAATCAAGAATTCCAACGTTATATTCGGATTGGCCGTTGCCCTACTAAAGATTACTAGAACAAGAAAAACGACGTTCCGAACGTCGGGGGTGAAATAACCATTTTGCCCCTCAAGCTTAAGCCTTACCAATGAAAATGAGGAAGGGCATTTTAGACTTTATCCCTTCCGCCATAGCTGCCTAAAACTAATGAATGGTGGCCATTGGATCAAGCATGATTGACATGTGGGACAAGTGTCAATGGATGGGCAAAAGAGTGGTCAAATCCATTATTCCATACCTACCATTCAACCATTGACTTGTGAGATGTATGTAGCCTTTTTTCCACTCTCTCTCCTCACTCATTGATCGTCCATAATCCCCCAAGAACCACCGAACACTCCTTCATCTTCTTCCTCCTGTTCTGCCGACGACGACCAGCCGAGCCGCTTCCGTTCGGCCGTTCCGATGCCCTCCTCCGACCACCGTCTGGACCCCGGCTGACCACACCCTCCTAGCCTCACGTCTTGCCGACCTCCTTGAATTGAAAGCAAGACATTTGGAGCACTGAGGAGCTTCGGCCAAGCGTTTTCTTGAGAGTCGACGAAAACTGATCCAATCTGAGGTAGGTGATGTTTCTGACCCCTTAGGAGGCTGAAATGTTGGAATTTTGAGGTCAAATTTCGTGGAGGTCTAGGTTGTACGGTGAGATTGGTCTTGGACCATTGGGGGCCGAACCTTTCAGGACTCAAGAAGAGAAATTGTGATATCAAATTCAAGGTAAGGGAATCCCAAACTTAGGAAAGGAATATTGGACTCGATTAGTTGAGTCGAGCGATAATTTATTTGATTAGTGAGAGATTCCATAGTGAATGTTCTTGGTGTACCCTAAGTTGTTATAGGGGATTAAGGTGTGTAAATGCTTGTGCTTGAATTATCTGCCTTGTGTGTGTCTCACTCGATTGCCTTGCATGCTATGAGTCTTTGAATTGTGCCTGAATTGCACATGTCGTCTTGTATGGAAAACGAATTGAAAAATCAAGGCATGAGTGTGACATGGCAAGGCTTTGATACGTACGATACGTAGGGTGAAGTGGTTGATTCCCTGAGGCGCTGAGGCGTGCGGTTGGAATGGCGTGGCACCCTGATGCGATCTAATCGCGGGGTTGTGAAAAGACCATGGTCTTGATGCGTTTACGCGGGACGGAGATATAAGATGGCGACAGTGGCCTGAAGTATCATTGAAACCCGATTCGTTTACGCAGGTTGTCAATCACGGTCTGAAGCATTTACGCGGATCGAGCCTGAGCGATCTAATCGCGGGCATGAGAATGAGGTCGGGGGAAATGATGGATGTGGTGATGTGGCAGAGCGAGTGTGCATATCATTTGAGTGTGTTATGATGCAATATTTGCATGTATGCCACCTTGTGTTGTTGTCTGTACTTGCATTTGCTTGATATGTCTGTGAGCTTGAATGACTGGGGTTGCAACTGCCTGAGTGGATGGTCGGCCTGACCTAGGGTTAAGACTCTTTTACTAAGATGTGTATCTCACCCCTTTTGGGGACTCTTATTTTTACAGATCCTACGCCTTGACCATGTGGCCTATTCGCTTTGGAGACCCTAAGGAGATGACTGCGTATTTTGATGAGTTCCCTGACGGTCAAGGGACCACATACGTGACGAAGTGTACATTGGTGTGAGTTGACGAGGGTAGCATAGAGTGGAAGCCTCATAGGTATGAGGCGTGGTTTAGGAAAGTTGGGGACAAGTCTACTAGGCCGCTGAAGCTTCATGTGGTGCCCCAGGGAGTGATCCCTGATTGGAGCCATCTCGGTAGGAACCAAGATCAGGCCGAGGGATCTGTTGTAGGTTCTAGGAGTGGGCTGGAAAGGACCCCGATGTTGGATTTTACTATGGAGGAGGATGAGGTCATTGTCCTGGAGGCAACCGAGGAGGATCTCGCGGATCCGTCGCATAAGGAGACCATGGAGGATACCATTGAGGTTCGCTGCGAGACGTTCTCAGAGTACGAGCCGACGGAGGACGCCGAGGACACCGATGATTCCAGTAGCTCGTCCTAGTAGACTCTAGTGGTAGCTTGATCTTTGGTGACGACCCCGACTCAGTTCCCGTCGGATTTTGATGATGGCCCATTTTGTATGTTCACCCCGTCAACCCTTATTTATCGGATGTTAGTAGTTATGTACTTGTATGAACCGTTGGTTATTATTTACAACAACTTCTATGCTATCCAAGTCCTACTTAATTTATATTTGTACGGAGGAGTTGTTTTATTACCGCTTCCGCATGTTTGATAGATTTTATATATCTCTCGGCTTAGACTGTGGATCTTGGGACTGTGAGAGATTATGTGATTTGCTTGCAGGGAGTCGCGTGCTCGTGCCTGGGGGCGCGGGGCATGACAGTTGATTTCTGCATTTTATTTCTATTGTTGCTTGAGATAGATGTAGGAAAATGCCTTTGGTCTCTAATCCCTGGTCTAAATTGCACATTCTATGCGGCGGTTCATTTTGCATTCAATAAAACATTATTGGTTTTATTAAGCACATATGGAACCTCAAATTAGCTCGATGATGATTCTTGTCTTCCATATGCGAAGCTTGAGGCCTAATTTGCCATATGATTCTTGATTTTCAAATGATTTTTGAGGAACGAAAACGTCCAAGGATTGAGGACTAGTTCCATCTGTTGCTTTGTTCACTTTGAAATTCCGTTCAAAATGATTTCTCATGCTCATGTACGACATTTGGATATGAAATATGAACTAACCATTTCCATTATATTTCAGGCATATCATCTCAAACATGCATACCAGGTTGTTAGTGTGCGACTTGGATCACCAAGGCGATTACTCTTGAGATATCGAGGAAGATGACGATGAAGGCTACGCTGCCATCCAAAGAGACTGGAATGCCGTCGAGGAATCAGTACCTCTTACTACAAAAGAACTAGTAGTCATTAACTTGGGAGATACCGAGAACATCAAAGCAGTAAAAATTGGAGGGCATTTTTCTCAAGTAGAGGCACTCAGATTCATTGAATTGCTAAGAGAATTTCAAGATATCTTCGCATGGTCATACGCGGATATGCCAGGTCTAGATCCCGGTATCCTAGAACATGCGTTACCTACTGATCCTAGCTTTAAGCTAGTAAAATAGGGAAGTAGGCGGATGAAAGCTGAGTTATTTGACAAGATCAAAGAAGAGGTAATCAAGCTTCTTAGAGTGGGTTTCATAGAAGCAATCCCATATTCGGACTGGATCGCGAATATAGTCCCGGTCATGAAGAAAGATGGAAAGGTCTGAATTTGCGTGGATTATCGAGGCTTAAACAAGGCGAGCCCAAAAGGTGATTTCCCACTCCCCCGTATCGACGTGTTGGTCGATAGTACAACGAGATATGAATTATTCTCATTCATGAATGGATTTTCGGGGTATAACCAAAACCTAATGAAGGAAGAAGACATGGCTAAAATTTCGTTTACCACCTCGTGGGGGGATTTTTGTTATAAGGTTATGCCTTTCGGACAAAAGAACACAGGGGGTACTTACCAAAAGATAATGGTAACTCTGTTTCATGACATGATTCATAAGGAAATCGAAGTATATGTCGATGATATGATCGCCAAGTCTAAGAAAGGACATGATCTCATTCAAGTATTAAGAAAATTATTTGAGCAATTGCACAAATATAGATTTAACTGAACCCCAGTAAATGCATATTTATGGCAAAATCTGGGAAGCTTCTCGGATTTATGGTCAGCCATAGAGGCGTAGAGATTGACCCCTCTAAAGTTTAGGCTATCAACAACATAGCGACTCCCTCAACAGTGAAAGAAGTGATGAGTCGTCTTTACATTGCCAGATTCACCAGCCAACTATCAGACGTGGCTAAGCCAATTTTTAAGCCGCTTAAGAAGAAAATTAATGTGGTTTGGGATACGGAATGCAATCAAGCTTTCCAAAAGATTAAGGATTACCTATCCACTCCACCAATGCTTGTGCCACCTACCCCAGGTCACCTTTTGACCTTATATTTGACTATTCATCAAGAGTCTTTGGGAGCCTTACTTTCTCGAACAAGTTCAGTGGATGGCAAAGAGGGAGCTATCTACTATCTGAGTAAGAAGTTCTCACCATCTGAAAAGAATTACGCTCCTGTCGAGAGAGCTTGTGTAGCAACAATATGGGTGCTTCGTAGACAGGCAGTATACATTACACTACCATATTCAGTTGGTGACAGAAAATGGCCAGATCAAGTACCTCATGGAGAAGCCCGCTCTAATCGGGAAGTTGGGTAAATGGCAGGTAATGTTGTCAGAATTCAACATCAGGAGCTTTCCCCAAAAGTTTGTAAAGGGACAAGCAATTGCCATCATGCTAGCAGAAAATTTCCAGGGTACTACGTCTCTTGAAGAGATGAAAACAGAAGATCATATCCTAACTTTGATTGAAGATAAGTGGGTCATGTATTTTGACAGTTTCGTCAATCTGTTGAAAGAAGGCACTGGGGTAGTTTTAATATCCCCAGGAGGTCAGCATTACCAATTACGGTGAAATTGATATTTCCCTGTACTAATAACATCTCAGAATACGAGGCATGTGCTCTAGGCCTACAGTTTGTCATTTCTATGAAAATACAAAAGCTGCAAGTGTATGGAGATTCAATGCTCATTATTGTAAATATACAAGGAGAGTGGAGGAAGAAAGATGCAAAACTCATTCCCCATCATGAATAACTGGAAGAACTGATCCTTCAATTTGAGGAAGTGTCATTTGAATATATGCCAAGGACGCAGAACCAGTTTGCATATGCATTGGCCACACTGGCCTCAATGTTACAAGTAGCTGATGGGTTTGAAATGGAGCCACTGAGAATTGACATAATCAACAAATCGACTTACTGCATGATGATAGAAGAAGAATTCGATGGAGAACCTTCGTAACATTACATCAAGAATTATCTATTGAAAGGAGAGTTCCCTGAAGAATTTCAAGCTGGAGATAAAAAATATATAGCCAAAGCAGCCACCAAATTTTTCCTCAACAGGCAAACTTTGTAAAAGAAGTCGTTTGACTCAGCGCTATTGAGATGTGTAGATGCAAAAGAAGCGAATACCCTTATGGAAGAGAACCACAAAGGTGTGTGCGGACCACACATGAATGGTCATTTCCTTGCTTAAAAGATCATGCAGCTTGGTTATTATTGGATGACCATCGAATCTGATTGTAGTCAACATGTTAGATCATGTCATCAATGTCAAGTACACGGGGACAGAATCAATGCAACCTCAAATGAGCTCCAACAAATGTCAAAGGTTTGGCCTTTCTCTATGTAGGGGATTGACATGATTGGGCCGATTAACTCAGTAGTTTCAAATGTTCATCATTTCATTCTAGTTGCGATCGACTATTTTACAAAGTGGATATAAGCCAATTCTTTCGCAAATGTCACTGCGAAGAGCGTAGCAAGATTTATCAAGAGAGATATAATTTCCCGATATGATGTTCCTCAGGCGATCATCATAGATAATGAGTCCACTTTAAACAATAAGATTGTCGATGGTCTACTGGATCACTTTGGGATTCGTCATCTTAACTCATCTCCTTACCGTTCACAGATGAATGGAGCCGTAGAAGTGGCAAATAAAAATATTAAGACGATTCTAGCTAAGACAGGTGAGAATTACAGGGATTGGCATGAAAGGTTACCCTTCGCCTTAATGGTATATTGAACCTCAGACCATACTTCAATTGGGGCAATGCCTTATTCCCTGGTGTACAGGATGGAAGCTGTCCTACCCATTAAAATTGAGATCCCATCCTTAAGGATATTATCTGAGGTTAAACTTTCTGAAACAGAATGGATTAAATACAGATTCGAGCTGCTGAACCTGATTGACAAAAGGAGTCTTAAAGCGATCTGTCGTGATCAGGGTTACCAGAAGAGGGTGGCCAAGTCATTCAACCAGAAGGTCAAGCCTAGAGAGTTTAAGGTAGATGATCTGGTTGTGAAGAAGACTCTATCAAACGCTGCTCATCTAGGAGGCAAGTTCACCCCGAATTATGAGGGACCTTATCTTGTCAAGAAAGTCCTCGTAGGAGGAGCCTTAATTCTTGTAAGCTCAGAAGGAGAAGAATTGAGATATCCTGTAAATTCTGATGCAGTGAAGAAGTATTATCCCTGAAATGATCTGGATGCTTATTTAGCTTTCTCCGAAATGATCCGAGTTGCTATAGTGGTCATTGCATTGTGTTTCATGCATCCATGCATACAAACTATGTATTGTGTTTTGCAGGTTTCAAAGAGGCTAACCTGGAATCAAACTCGTCCTAACAACACTGGGGGCAAAATGGTCCCAATGCGCGAAAATAGGTGAAATGTATATGTTCCATCATTCGTTAAAATAATTTGCACTCATCAATGCTTTTAATCTCTTTATCTAAGAATGACGAGTGAATATCAAAGTCAGCAAAAGGGTATTGAAGAATTTCCCTTCGCTATTTAAGGTCAGAAGTAGACATCAATTCAAGTATACTCAGCAAATACCAGATTTTGGAGTTTCAAATTCCTCGTTGACTACACTCATTGCAGGCGTGTTTGAATCCAAAGTTATCCAAACATGAATGAAACATGCATGGTGAGACATTCTGGTTTTCCTATCATTTCGAGACTTATCTTGAATGAAAATATGTCTATCGATATATTTCAGTCTTATCTTGCTCGAATCTAATCAATCTCAAGTTTAGTGAACAAAAGAGAAAGGCTAACACAAGACAAGATACGTGGACCTAGGGAACTCGAATAGGAAATGGTACTTTGACCATAAGGATTACGAGGGAGTATTTAGAACCATTAAAGGCCGATCTAAGAACGATTGAGGAATGCATTGCTAGCGTTATACGATTAGAGCGCGGGTGATGCCGCTTAACCAATGTATAATTTACAAAATTTTTCCAAATCGAACGATGACGATCGAAACTGTTGGAGCTAGTAATAGACCCTCGAAATTACATGACAACCAAAGTCACCATGAACCGACGAATCCTAAGTTTGATGAGAACCACAAAGTCGATAGGCGTAATGTCTGCAAAAGTCGTCCGTTAATTCATGATAATCTAAAATGTACATTTGACTGAGAAGTGATCAAAGATGGATTTCGAAATTGAAAAATGGAAAACAAAGAATTCAAACATTCTAATTGAGTTAGACGTCGCCTCATTGACAATAATTTGAATTTGAAAATTGACGTTTCGGATGACGAAAGAAAAATTATCGTTTTACCCCTCAAGGATTGGCTTTGTCTTAACAAATGAATAAGGGTATTTTAGTCAAAAATGAAGAGGGCAAGGAGGTCATTAAAGCCTTGATACCTTTTAACCTATCATTCCTTAAGTAGACCAAACTAATTTTGTGGAAAGCCATCCCCCTCTTCTGGCTCAGTCGAATCCTCCTTTGCCCATCCTGTTCTTGTTTTTTTCTTCTTCTACTTTCTTTCTCCTTCACCGAGCTTGATCTACTTGACCAGCCGCTGCCCGCCACTTTGCCACCATCGACCGCCACTCTCGATCACCAACTCGCCTTGTGCCAACCACTAGCACAACCCTCAGCCGCTCTCCTATAAGTTCCTGGTGGTTGTTCGGCCGTTAGACATCGGAGGAGCTCCGACCAGCCACAATCCCAAAATCATACAGTTTTTGATGCAGTTAGGAGTAGGCCTTCGTTCGACTAGTGCAAGGCTTCGTTTTGCTTGAAATTTTTGGTGAGGATCTCTTAACTCATAGTACAAGCATTGACTAAGTTTAAATGGTGAATTTGATGGAGTTTGGAAGGGTAACAATGGCCGTTTTGTGATGATTTCTAGGGGCAGGTCTGACCGTCGGTGGACTCGTTCCAAAATTCTCACAAAACGGTCAGACCTGAGTGGAGAATTTTGGAACGAGTCGTTCCAAAATTCTAGGGGAAACCGGGGCTGTTTAAGGCACTCTTGGCGTCGACTCGTTCCAAAATTCTCAGTGAGATAAATCCACATGTTAGCAAGTTGATTTTGTGGTAAATTAAGGTTTAGGGTTGAATTAAGGACTGTTTATGGAGTGGGAAGGCAGAACCGAAATCTGCCCTGTTTTGATTTGGAGAAACTGAACCCTTTGGGGCTGTGGAACGAGACGCCGAGCCTTAATTTCTTTGTTAAGACATACTAGAATGTTAATTGAGGTGTTAATGGGGTCTATGCTTCGTGAATTAGCGATTAGAAGAGAAAAAATGATCGATTAGATGAATTTCTCCAGATTGCACGGCTGCCCTGTTTTAGATTAAGGAAGCCGAATTCTTAGGGGAGCATTTGGATGGATTTTTGCTAGTTAATCCAAAGGTAAGTAGTTCCTAAGCCTTTGTTAGGAGGATAGGCCTCTACTGGACGTATTGAGATTAAATTGGATAAACTTTCGTGGAGTTATCTTGTGATTGTTCATTGCCGATCGTGGTAACCAAGTGCAAATTATGTGTACTCAAGTAATGTATATGCTTTGTGTTAATGTCACATTGTGATGATAAATCTGGTTGGCTCGCCTATTATAGATTCATTACTTAGTGGATAAAACTGTACTCGACCATGAAGTCTTGAGGGGGAAGTGAAACTTGTGAGCCTAAGGGCTTTTGGTTCCCTGATGCGTCAGGACGCGGGGTTGTAATGAGTGATATTCTGAGGCGTCAATACGCTGTCATGCCCCGCGTCCCGTCGCGAGCATGTAATCATCCCTGCAAGTAAAACAACAACAACAATCTCTCGGCGGTCCCAAGGATCCACCTCATATATAAAGAAAGGTCGACAGATAAAATAATTTGCATTAAACATACGGAAGCAATTCCCAACAAATCACTGTTCAATATGAATATATAGACTAAGTAGGACATGGATAGCATCAAGAAAGCCGTACATCATCACCTACAGATCGATAACTACTAAATCCGCTAAACATTAGGGGCGACGGGTAAGCATGCCAAAAAGGTATCCACAAAATCCACCGGGGAAAGGGGGTTAGGTCGCTAGTCAAAAGTCAGGTCATCATCCGGAGTAGCCTAGAAAGAACTGCTGGAATCTCCAGTGTCCTCGCTCTCCTCTCACGGTTCGTGCTCGGAGAAAGTCTTCGACGGGACCTCAACTAAGTACTCCATAGTCGCCTCCTGCGACGGTTCAGCGAAGTCACCCTCGGATGCCTCCAATACTATAACCTCCTCCTGTTCCTACTCCTCGGTATCCTCCAAGGTCGGTGTCCGCTCCGGTCCATTCCTAGACCCTACTACCGAACCCTCGAGCAGCTCCTGCTTCGCTACAGTTTGGGACCAGTCGGGTCTGGCACCCGGTGGTACCTCGTTGGGCTTCAGCGGCCCAGTTAGTATGTCCCCTTCCCTCTTGAACCACGCCTCAAACTTGTGAGGCTTCGATTCGAGCTTACCCTCGTCGACCCATACAACGGTACATTTCCTAACATAGATGTTCCCCTGTCTGTCCGGGAACTCATCAAAATAGGTCGTCATTTCCTTCGGGTCCCCAAATCTGATAGGCCACATTGCTACTGCCTAGGATCTGTAAGGTAAGGTTTCCCTAAAAAGGGTGAGATACACATCTCAGTAAGAAAAACCTAACCATAGGTTAGGTTGACCATCCACTCAGGCAGTCAAGTCACTCAACCTATCCATCTCATGAACTCACGCGGATATGACAATCATAATTCATTAAAAAACAATACTCAAGGGATAGGTATGCATTTATAATCTCATATCGCACACGAATGTACATGCATGCTCGACCTGTCACTTCGCCACATCTATGAACCTCTGCCTGCCTCATTCTCTAGCCCGCAATTAGATCGCATCAGGCTCAGCCCACGTAAACACATCAGGTCCCGGTTCAATTCCAGGCAGGGTTTATGAGCTCATACTCTGTCCCGCGATTAGCTTGCATCAGGACTGTGGCTATATCAACCTTGCGATTAGATCTCATCAGGGTGTCACCTTTTCATAATCCACCCCGCGACCTCGTCGCATCAGGGTCTCAACCTTCCGCCCCGCGTCTCACATGCCTCAAGGCCATGCCATGTGATGCCACAGTCATAACTCATGCCGTATTATAATAAACAACTTAATTTTTCAACTCAAATTTCGAATTTCAAAAGTTAATGCACATTCTAATACGGTTCATAAAACCATGGCATGCGAATCAATTCGAATGGCACCTAGACACGCAAACAACTTAAGCATAGGCTATGTCACGAAATCAATCATTAGCAGCCAAGAACATATCAAGCTATTACCATCGAGAATTCCTCAAAAACCACTCCGATCGCCCCTTGACTTATCCAATCGAGTCCAATCCCCCTAGCTTTCGTTTAGAGAATTTCTTACCTCCGCTTAACAACGCAAATTACTCCTCCTCGAGTCTCCTATGGTTCGGCCAATCCAAGTCCCAAAGCCGACTTGTCGCGCAACCTAGGTTAACCAATCGATTTGTCAAAATCCCAAATCTAATTCCTCAATTCATCCATCCAAATCACCCATAACCTACTCCTCATCATCTTAACACATCATACACACCAAATTATAACATAAATCCAGCCTAATCAGCCCTCCACAGAACCGGTTTGGCTCGACATTGAACCGGTTCCGTTCGGTTCTGTTCATGCCGAGTCCAACTAGCCTTAATCTATCTCTAATCCATCAAATATACACCATTCTCCCTCTTATAATGTCTACCTAAGAGTTTGGAAGTCTCACCGTGAGTTTCAAGTCGCGTGGTGGTCGGAAAATCGTCGGAAGTCGCCGGATCACCCAAACACAGAATACCGGTAGATTCTGGTCATAATGTACAAGGGTGGTTCATGATCAAAAACTTATCAAATAAATCCCCAATTTTTACCACAGAACCATCTATATGTCTACTTGATCTCCACCAAATTTGAACCAAAGATTTCAAGTTTTAGGCTGTCAAAAGGGTTCAAAACTGAACCTACCTCAAGTTGGAGCAGAATTCGTTGACCTGTGGAAGAATGCTTGCCTCGAATTCCACAAAGCTCCAAATGACCTGATTCAAGTTGGAGGATGTCAGAAAGTCGTGGGGCTACGTCTGGGTCATCGATCGGCAGCAGGGGATGGGCGGAGGCGACGGTCGTACGGACCGAAAGGCGAGCTCCGGGGTGTTCAGCGAGACAGAGCTGGAGAAGAAGAAGATGGAGGAGTTGGTTCGGGAAATTTTGGCCAATGAAGTTTGTGAGGGAGAGAGAGAGAGCTGGTTATTCCCCCAAAAATTTTAATTAATTGAAGTGATTGGTAGGTGGGCATTAAATGTTGCAATGAACTCCACCCTTGGATGCTTGACGCTTGGCAATTGTTCTTTCACATAAGATCAAATGGTTCCTCTTTGCTCTTGAATTTTCGGCAGCTTGGGGGTTTCAATTGTCCATTTTTACCTTCCTTCAATTATAATAACTAAGTTCTAAGGTTGAGGAGCATTATGGTCATTTTACCTCCGACATTTGGAACGTCGTTTTTCTCGCTTCTGACTTCTTCGATAGGGCGACAGCCAATCCAATTGACGTTGGAATTCTTGATTTTCCTTTTTCAAACTTTTTAGGACTCATTTCTGATCATTTCATCTATTAGACGTGATCCCAGCCTATCCCGTACTGACGGACGGCTTTTGCAGACTATACGCGTATCGACCTTGTGATCCTCATCACGTTTAGGGCTCGTCAATTCATGGCGGCTTTTGTTGTCATGTAATTGCGAGGGTTTATCGTTAGTCCCTGAGTTCTCGATCGTCAGAGTCCGATTTAGGATAATTTTACAAATCGTACGTTGGTTAAGAGGCATCACCGGCGCTCCAATCGTACAACGCTCGCATGGTAATCCTTGATCGTTCTTAGATCGGCCTTTTGATGGTTGTAAATATCCCCTCGACAATCCTTATGGTTAAAGCGCCATTTCCTATCCGAGTCGCCTAGGTCTACGTATCTCGCCTCACTTTAGCCTTTTCCCTTTGGTCAGCCTACTCAAATTGATTAGATTTGAGCGGAATACAACTGAAATACATCGCTTGATATATATAAACCTCTCATTGCAGAGTCTGAAGTTGATTGAAAATCAGAATGTCACAACTCTTCCCTTCTTACAAAAATTTCATCCTCGAAATTTAAATGGGGGTGTTGTCGCCTCATCGTCTCTTCGTTCTCCCACGTGGCTCCTTCCGTTCCGTGGTGTTCCCATATTACTTTGACAAGAGGGATCTTCTTATTCCTGAGGATCTGCTCCTTCCGGTCCTCGATCCTTGTTGGCTTCTTTATGTAGGACATTCTGTCATCCACCTCTATGGTTTCGTAATCCAGCACATGTGTCAGGTCAGGCTCGTACTTTCTTAATATTGGCACATGGAATACGTTATGCTCTTGGGATAGATTTGGCGGTAACGCAAGCCGGTAGGCCAAGATTCTAATTCTCTCTAATATCTCAAAAGGGCCTACATATCTCGGGCTCAGCTTCCCTTTCCTTCTAAATCGCGAAAGTCCTCTCATTGGGGACACTATGAGGAAGACATGATCATCCACTTGAAACTCCAGAGGCTTGTGCCACTTGTCTGCATGACTCTTCTGGCGACTTTGCGCCGTCCTCAGTCTATCCCGGATGATCTTTACTGCTTCCACCGATTGCTCTACCAATTCTGGGCCTGTGACACTTCTTCCTCCTACCTCGTCCCAACATATTGGTGTTCTGCAGGCTCTACCATAGAGTGCTTCAAACGGTGCCATCTGTATACTCTGCTGGTAGCTATTGTTGTACGCGAATTCTACTAGGTGTAACTGATCTTTCCATCCGGCTTTGAAATCTATCACGCACACTCTCAACATTTCCTCGAGCATCTGGATCGTCCTTTCTGATTGTCCATCTGTTTAGGGATGATACGCCGTACTGAACTGTAGGCAGGTCCTCATGGCCTCTTACAAACTCTTCCAAAAATTCGCTGTGAACTTTGTATCTCTATCTGAGGTGATCGTCACTAGCACTCCGTGTAATCTTACTATGCGCCTCATGTACAATTCAGCGTACTTATCCATGGCGAAGTTCTTTCGTACAGGAATGAAGTGGGCGGACTTAGGCAATCGATCTACGACTACCCAAATCGAGTCGTGACCTCTTTGGCCCCTCGGAAGTTCCATTATAAAATCCATGGTTATGTGCTCCTACTTCCATTCCGGAATCTCCAGCGGTTGCAATAGTCCTCCAAGTTTACAATGTTGCACCTTCACTTGCTGGCAAGTCAGACACTTAGCCACGAATCTTGCCACGTCTATCTTCATTCCATTCCACCAATAATGTTGTCTCAAGTTCTGGTACTTCTTTGTTCTCCTAGGGTGGACAATGTAGTTGCTCTTGTGAGCCTCTGATAAGATCCTTTTTCGAAGCCCTTCATCTTTTGGTACACATAACCGTCCTCGAAACTTTAAGTGTCCAGCCTCAAACACTTGGAATTTTGGCTTCCTTTTCGTTGCGTCCATCCCAACGATTTTTTGAATCTCTGGGTCTGTAGATTGTAATGCTCTTATCTCATCTTGGACGTCAAGTTCCGCTCTCAAGGTCGCTACCAAACTGGATACCTGATCAACCTCTAATCGGAATTCAGAATCTCTCAAGTCCTCTATTGTCGACCAACTTTTCACCAGCAGGCATGCAATACTTGACTTTCGGCTCAATGTATCTGCCACTCTGTTTGCCTTCCCAGGGTGATATAGTATCTCGCAATCATAATCTTTCAAAAGCTCCATCCACCTGCGCTGCCTTAGGTTCAACTCTTTCTGGGAAAACAAATACTTCAAACTCTGGTGGTCTGCATATATCTGAAACTTCTCGCCACAAAGGTAATGCCTCCAAATCTTCAAGGCAAACACAATCGCCCCTAACTCCAAGTCATGGGTCGGGTAATTCATTTCGTGCGGCCTCAACTGCTTACATGCATAAGCTACTACCCGGCCATGCTGCATCAATACACAATCCAATCCTTTCAGCGAAGCGTCGCTGTAGATCTCATATCCTCTCGGTCCCGACGGAATGGTCAGCATTGGTGCGGTCGTCAATCTATGTTTAAGCTCTTGGAAACTCTGTTTACACCTATAAGTCCATTCGAACTTTGTTTCCTTCTTCGTCAACCGCGTCAGTGGGACGACTATGGATGAGAACTTTTCCACAAAGCGCCTATAATATCCTACCATCCCCAAGAAGCTCCTGACCTCCGTGACCGTAGTAGGCCTCAACTAATTAATTACAGCCTCTATCTTTGCAGGGTCCATTGCAATCCTTTCACCAGACACTACATGACCCAGAAATGCTACCCTTTTCAGCCAAAATTCACATTTGCTTAGCTTCGCATACAACGAATGTTCCCTCAGGGTCCTTAATATGATTCTCAAATGTTCGTCATGCTCTACGTGGCTCCTCGAGTAGATTAAGATGTCGTCAATGAAAACTATGACAAATACATCCAGAAACTCTTTGAATACTCGATGCATTAAATCCTTAAATGCAGTTGGGGCATTAGTCAATCCGAACGGCATCACTGTGAACTCGTAATAACCATACCTCGTTCTGAATGCAGTCTTCGATATGTCTTCCTTCTTGATCCTTAGCTGGTGATACCCCGTCCTTAAGTCAATCTTCGAGAACACTGCTGCTCCTTGCAGCTGATCAAAAAGATCGTCAATTCTCTGCAGCGAATACTTATTCTTCACCGTTACCTGATTTAGCTACCGGTAGTCAATGCATAGTCGCAAAGATCCGTCCTTCTTCTTTAAGAACAGCACCGGTGCTCCCCACAGCGAAGCACTTGGTCGGATGAATCCTTTATCCAGTAACTCTTGCATTTGCACCTTTAAATCCTTCAATTCAGACAAGGACATCCTGTATGGTGCTTTCGAAATTGGCTCCGTTCCAGGAACTAATTCAATCACAAACTCTATTTCCCGTTCCGGTGGTAATCATGGCAATTCCTGGGGAAACACATCCGGAAACTCACACACCACAAGAATATTCTCTAACTTGGGTTCCTCGACAGTCGTATCCATTAGGGCTACTAAGTATGCCCGACATTCCTCAGACATCAACTTAATTACTTCCAAAGATGAAACCAAGGGAATTGAGATTCCTCATCGGCTTCCTACCAACTCGTAACTAGGGCGATCTTTCAGATAAAACTGAATAGTCTTATTGCCACAATCTACTACTGCTCCCTGCTTGCTCAGCCAATCTAATCCTATAATCACGTCAAAATCAAACGTAGGCAATACGGCTAAGTCGATACTCTCCTTACTTCCTCCAACCACAATCTCACACCCATCACACCCTAATGAAACCAAGACATTATCCTTCAATGTGGTGGCAACATGCAATATCATGCTCAACGGTTCCAATATCATGCCTACTAACTTACCAAACTGTGCAGATACAAAAGAATGCGTGGCACCCGGGTCGAACAATGCATAAGCTGTTTGATTGCACAAGTAGATCATACCTGTGACTACTCCGTGCGCCTCCTCCGCCTCGCTGCGAGCTATAATGTACACTCTACCCTGAGCTTGTGGTCTATTCTGCTCAATTCGGGGTGCGGCAGTCGATGGTCCTGCTTGCGACCTCGGTCCCTGTGGTCGACTGGCCGGTGCTTGATTTGGACATGTCCTCATCTGGTGGCCCAGCTGACCACACTTGAAACAGGCTCCCGTCCTTACTGGGCATGGCCCATTTCCATGTCTTTAGCCACACAGCCTGCAGCTCCCGTGCGCCGGGTTTGGTGGTTTTGCTACATTCCTCCTTATAGGCGGCACGAAATATCTGTTACCTGCCATCGGCCTCTTACCTGATTGGCGATGGTCTCTGAACGATGAGAACCGCGATCCAGTTGCAGTATTTCTTTCTCTCAGATCTCGCTCAATCATCTGACCTCGTTCGTATATCTCCCTATAGGTCTTCAAATTCAAGGCTATCATCTGGCTACAGAGTTTTGGCCTCAAACCATCCCTGAATCTCCGTGCCTTCTCCAAAGGATTCTCCATCGATCGAGGCGCATAACTTGAGAGCCTCGAGAACTCAGCTTTATACTGATCTATCGTCAGCTGATTCTATTGCAGCTGCAGGAACTCAATTTGTTTCCTTTCCCTGGCCGTTTCTGAAAAATACTTATCGTTGAATGCCCTCTTAAAAGTGTTCCAGTTCGGGGCCATACCTTCAGGAAAGACTCCGTCTTTAGTGGCAGCCTACCAGTCATTTGCCGTACCCTCCAGTTGATACACAGCTAGCAGCTCCTTTTCCTCATCCATACATCTTAGTACTCCGAAAGCCTTATCTAGCTTCTCTATCCATCGGGGTGCTAGCTCGGGATCTCCAATCCCCTCAAACTAGGTCGGCTTTAGCTTCATGAACTATTCACTAGTTGGCCCATCTGTCTGGCCACAACGATTTTCACTCGAGGGTTCACCGTTTCATTGCTCTGGTTCGGCTCGCCCTGACTTCCACTTCTACCAGCGTTGTCAGTGTTAGTATTCACGGCTGCTAAGGTAGCTCCTATTGCCTTGGCTATGGCAGAGACCCAATCCTAGGCCTACCTCTTTATGATGTCCATGAGTCCTTCCATTGTTCTCAGTAGATCGTCCACTCTTTGATCTTCAACTACGGGCGATCTCGAGCTAGAGGCTCCGCCTGTTGGTCTTCCAGCCCTCCTAGGTGGGTTACTCATCCTTGCTTCCTTCTACTGAACCTGATCCACCACAAGTTCAACAATGAGTTAGTAACTTACGCGTTCATCCAATCCAGAGTTACTAACTACTCCTTAATCGAACAATCATACAACAACAGTACTCCATACATCCACATCAATTCCAGAAATGTTTCAACCAATGGCTCGTGGCTATACTTAGTTCCATTCAATCTAGTGATTTACTAAAATCAATCACTTTCAAGCATCAAACAAACCAAGGTCTAGAAATGACTTCAATCCTAAGAGAGAACTTAATTTTCTATGTCCTGTCACCACCTTACCAAAGTCAAACACCATCCATAGGTGTCAAGTCACAACTAGGCATCCTTTGCCTTACCCTGACCAGTTTCTTAAGGTCTAACTATCCGTCCTTGTCCCACTCAGTCCTCCTTATTACTCCAATCCTTATCCAACTTCGTGTCGAGATGACCTTGCACTGATACCAAAACAAGCGGGAATGTCACGCCCCGCGTCTCGTTGCGAGCACGCAATCAACCTTGCAAGCAAAACAACAACAACAATCTCTCGGCGGTCCCAAGGATCCACCTCATGTATAAAGAAAGGTCGAGAGATAAAATAATTTGCATTAAGCATACGGAAGCGATTCCCAACGAATCCCCGTACAATATGAATATACAGACTAAGTAGGACATGGATAGCATCAACAAAGTCGTACATCGTCACCTACAGACCGATAACTACTAAATCCGCTAAACGTTAGGGGCGACGGGTAAGCATGCCAAAAAGGTATTCACAAAATCCACTGGGGAAAGGGGGTCAGGTCGCCAGTCAAAAGTCAGGTCATCATCCGGAGTCCCCTAGGAAGAACTACTGAAATCTCCAGTGTCCTCGCTCTCCTCTCACTGCTCGTACTTGGAGAAAGTCTCCGACAGGACCTCAACTGAATCCTCCATAGTCGCCTCCTGCGACGACTCAGCGAAGTCACCCTCGGATGCCTCCAATACTATAACCTCCTCCTGTTCTTGCTCCTTAGTATCCTCCAGGGTCGGTATCCGCTCCGGTCCATTCCTAGACCCTACTATCAAACCCTCGGGCAGCTCCTGTTCCGCTATGGTCTGGCACCGGTTGGGTATGACGCCCGGTGGTACCTCGTTGGGCTTCAGTAGCCCGGTCAGTGTATCCCCTTCCCTCTTGAACCACGCCTCAAACCTGTGAGGCTTCCATTCGGGCTTACCCTCATCGACCTATACGACGATACACTTTCTAACATAGAAGTTCCCCTATCTGTCCGGGAACTCATCAAAATAGGTCGTCATTTCCTTCGGGTCCCTAAATCTGATAGGCAACATTGCTACTGCCTAGGATCTGTAAGGTAAGGTTTCCCTAAAAGGGGTGAGATACACATCTCAGTAAGAAAGACGTAACCCTAGGTCATATTGACCGTCCACTCAGGCAGTCAAGTCACTCAACCTATCCAACTCATGAACTCATGCGGATATGACAATCATAATTCATTAAACAACAATACTCAAGGGACAGGTATGCATATATAATCTCATATCACACACGAATGCACATGCATGCTCGACCTGTCACTTTGCCACATCTATCAACCTTTACCTGCCTCATTCTCTAGCCCTCGATTAGATTGCATCAGGCTCGGCCTGCGTAAACGCATCAGGCCCCGATTTAATTCCAAGCAGGGTTTTTGAGCTCATACTCTGTCCCACGATTAGATCGCATCAGGATTGTGACTCTCTCAACTTCGCGAATAAATCGTATTAGGGCGCCACCTTTTCATAATCCACCCCGTGACCTCGTCGCATCAGGGTCTCAACCTTCCGCCCCGCGTCTCACACGCCTTAAGGCCATGCCATGTAATGCCACAATCATAACTCATGGCCTATTATAACAAACAACTTAATTTTTCAATTCAAATTTCGCATTTCAAAAGTTAATGCACATTCTAATACTGTTCATAAATCCATGGCATGCGAATCAATTCGAATGGCTCCTAGACACACAAACAACTCAAGCATAGGCTATGTTACGAAATCAATCATTAGCAGCCAAGAACATATCAAGCTATTACCATCAAGAATTCCGCAAAAACCACTCCGATCGGCCCTCGACTTGCCCAATCGAGTCCAATCCCCCTAGCCTTGGTTTAGAAAATTTCTTACCTCTACTTAACAACGCAAATTACTCCTCTTCGAGTCTCCTATGGTTCGGCCAATCCAAGTCCCAAAGCCGACTTGTCGCGCAACCTAGGTTAACCAATCGATTTGTCAGAATCCCAAGTTTAATTCCTCAATTCATCCATCCAAATCACCCATAACCTACTCCTCATCTTCTTAACACATCATACACACCAAATTACAACATAAATCCATCCTAATCAGCCCTCCATAGAACCAGTTTGGCCGGCATTGAACCGGTTCCAACCGGCCTTAATCTATCTCTAATCCATCAAATACGCACCATTCTACCTCTTATAATGTGTACCTAAGAGTTTGGAAGTCTCACTGTGAGTTTCAAGTCGCATGGTGGTCGGAAAGTCTTCGGAAGTCGCCGGATCACCCAAACATAGAACAACGGCAGATTCTGGGAATAATGTACAAGGTTGATTTATGGTCAAATACTTATCAAATAAATCCCCAATTTTTACCACAGAACCATCTATATGTCTACTTTATCTCTACCAAATTTGAGCCAAAGATTCCAAGTTTTCGGCAGTCAAAAGGGTTCAGAACCAAACCTACCTCAAGCTGGAGCAGAATCCATTGACCTGTGGGAGAATGCTTGCCTCGAATTCCACAGAGCTCCAAATGACTTGATTCAAGTTGAAGGACGTCGGCAAGACGTGGCGCTACGTCTGGGTGGTTGGCTGGCAGCAGGGTACGGGTGGAGGCGGCGGTCGTACAGACCGAACGGCGAGCTCCGGGTTGGTCGGCGAGACAGAGCTGGAGAAGAAAAAGATGGAGGATTTGCTTGGTTCTTCTTGGGAAATTTTGGCCGAATGAAGTGTGTACGAGAGAGAGAGAGAGAGAGTTGGTTATTCCCTCAAAAATTTTAATTAATTGAAGTGATTGGTAGATGGGCATTAAATGTTGAAATGATCTCCACCCTTGAATGCTTGACACTTGGCAATTGTTCTTTCCCATAAGATCCAATGGTTCCTGTTTGCTCTTGAATTTTCGGCAGCTTGGGGGGTTTATTTGTTCATTTTGTCCTTCCTTCAATTATAATAACTAAGTTCTAAGCTTGAGGGGCATTATGGTCATTTTACCTGCGACGTTCGAAACGTCATTTTTCTCGCTTCTGACTTCTTCGATAGGACGACGGCCAATCTAGTTGACATTGGAATTCTTAATTTTCTTTTTTCAAGCTTTTTAGGACTCGTTTCTGATCGTTTCTTCTATCAACCGTGATCCAACCAATCCCGAACTGACATGCGGCTTTTACAGACTATACGCATATCGACCCTGTGATCCTCATCACGTTTAGGGCTCGTCAATTCATGGCGGCTTTGGTTGTCATGTAATTGCGAGGGTTTATCCTAGTCCCTAAGGTCTCGATCGTCACAGTCCAATTTAGGATAATTTTGCAAATCGTACGTTGGTTAAGCGGCATCCCCTGCGCTCTAATCGTACGACGCTCGCATGGTAATCCTTGATCGTTCTTAAATCGACCTTTTGGTTGTTCTAAATATCCCCTCGACAATCCTTATGGTCAAAGTGTCATTTCCTATCCGAGTCGCCTAGGTCCACGTATCTCGCCTCGCTTTAGTTTTTTCCCTTTGGTCAGCCTACTCAAATTGATCAGATTTGAGCAGAATACAACTGAAATACATCATTTGATATATATAAACCTCTCATAAAGTCTGAAGTTGATTGAAAATCAGATTGTCACAAAGGCGGGATAAGTTTGTGCATGTGTCAACATGAGCCTTGAATGTCATTGAAAACCTAAAACGTATAATGCGAGTTTGTGGATTGTCATGGTCTGAGGCATTTTGCACGGACCAACCCTGAGGCGTTTTCACGCGGGCGAGGATAATAAAATGAATCATGGTGCTAGTACGTCAAGCTTGATCTTGTATTTTCATGCCTTCCTTGAGTTGTGAATTATATATCGCCCTAATGGTAAACCATGATGATTGTCCACTACATTCTTTTCTGTAGTGCATTACGATGATTACTTACCTTATACTGTTATTGGCGTGCCTCTGCTTATTGTCTGAGCTTGTGTCTGGGTGTATTGTCGGCCTAACTTAGATTTAGGAATTAGCTTACTAAGATGTAAATCTCACCAATTGTGGGACCTTCTTTTTTCAAACCCCAAGCCCTGAAGTATGTTTTCAACTCGACTAGGCAATCCAAAGGAGATGACCGCCTATTTTGACGAATTTACTGATGGTCAGGGTACGATATATGTTAGGAAATATATTGTTGTTTAGGTTGAAGAGGGAGGAAAGGATTGGAAACCACATAGGTTCAAGGCATGATTTCGTAGAGTCAGTGAAGATACCACAGGTCCTCTTAAGCCTATAGAGGTACCCCAAGGCGTAGTGCCTTGTTGGTCCTTCCCATTCGTGATGAAGTAGAGGTGGAAATCTCTGTGGTAGGATCGAAGAATGTGCCGAAAAAGACCCCTTCTATTGAGGAGGATATCGAGGTGATAGAGGTTTCTGCTTTAGAGGACGAGCTGGAGGATGCCATGGAGGACGATTCTATGGATGTACGCTCTGAGACATTTTCTGACTACGATCCAGTTGAGAAGGAGGGCGAGGATGAAGATGAAGCTAGCAATGCACGTTAGTGGTTTCTTGTTCTTTTTGGGGTTCTCTTTTGGAGATTGCTTTCAATGACAAGATTGCTTTAGGGGATTTAGGTAATTGTTGTCTTTTGGTTAGTCCCTGATATCACCTGACCCATCCGAAGGTTTTAGTTTGATCCTGGATCTTATGTATAAACTCATGCTTGTGTAATGTTCATGTACGTTTTCATTACCCCAAGCTCCCTTTCTTCTTATGTACGGAGGCGCTTGCCTATTTTCGTTTCCGCATGCAGATATCATAGCATGCGGACCGTAGGTGCCGTGTCTTGGGCCTTGATATAGGCAGTTTGTGGGTTTTACGCGCTCGCCTAAGAGGACGCGGGGCGTGACTTTCTCGATTGTTTGGTATAAGAGCAAGGTCAACTCGATCCAAGTTAATTGAGGATTTGAGTAATAATGAGGAATGAGTTGAAATTGACTGGGTAGCAAGACTTTTAGGAGGTTCGTTAGAGTTAGACACGAAATGCATGTCATATGAATTGGCGCATGTGGCTGGCGTATTATATTTGCATGATTATGATAGTTTTATGAAGATCAAGCTTCGTACTTAGCACCGGTGTTACCTCTGAACTTCAACTTGCTGAGTGAACCATTATTCCTAGTTACACTAAATTGCAGAAGTGACAGGAATTGAGTTGTGGTGGTGAACCTCTGATTGACGTACTCTTGGATATGACAGAGTGAATGGTTGCCTTGTTATGTTTGTTGTTTTAGGGTGTAATTTAGAACCCCTGGATTTGAGTAGGTAATCTAAGTCTCTAAATCTGTGGTGGAATTATAGTGGTCTAGGTGTAGTAGGTGCGATCCGAATGAGCAACCAACCTAGAAGACCTAGAAGACCTAGAAGTGGAGCTTCTGGCTCAAGGCCGCCCATGGTGGAAGATCCAAGAATGGATGGAGTGCTGAGAGCACTGGAGAGGATTGACGATCTTATGGATAGACGAACCCAAGACAGGGATGTTGCCATCGCTCAAGTTGTGGGAGCTGCCATAGCCGCTGCTAACACAAATAATGGCAACATTGGAGGTAACAAGAATAATGGCGACAACGACCAGGGCAATGAAGCTGGTAATGCCCAAGAAGAAGGGAATTTGGCTAGGCAAATGGGCCAATTAGTCGAGCAGTTTATAAAGCTGAAACCAATCCAATTCGACAGAACTGGAGATCCTGAACTAGCACCAAGATGGATAGAGAAGGTTGAGAAAGCTTTTGGAGTTTTGAGATGCACCGACCAAGAGAAGGTATTGTTGGCGGTGTAGCAACTGAAAGATACCGCTAACGATTGGTGGAGTGCCACCAAGAACGAAGTTTTCCCAAAAGGAACTGCCTTGACCTGGGATGCTTTAACCACTGCGTTTAACGACAAGTACGTCTCTGAAACTGCGCGCGAAAGGAAGCAAGTGGAATTTCAATAATTGCGCTAGAATTACCTTACAGTGGATCAATATGAAGCTGAATTTGCTTGGCTGTCAAGGTACGCACCAAGATTAGTATAGGACCCATTGGAAAAGGTACGGAGATTTCAAGATGGATTAAGACCCGAACTTCGCAGCCATATGGTGGCTTTAAACTTGAGAACCTATAAGGAAGCGGGGTCAAATGATAGAAAGGGATATAAAAGAAGGAACAGCCACATCTGGATCGCGATTTAGTTCATTTCGAGATAATCACAAGATGGGTAAGAGACCTATGTCTAGTAACAAACGTTTCGTCCCTCTAGTAAGTAAGAGCATTGGGAAACTGCCGCACCATGTAAACTGGAATTGCCACCTCTATGGTAAGAGGCATGGTAATGGACCCTGCCCGGCTAGGATAGGAGCGCTCTTTAAGTGTGGTCAATTGGGCCATCAGATGAGAAGTTGTCCTAATCAAGCTCCAGGACCCCAAGCTTCAAGGGCAGCGACCGTAGGTAGGATCATCAGCTGCAATTCCACCAAATAATCAGAACCGACCTCCAGCTTAAGGGAGAGTATGTGCTATGGCACGTACGGAGGCAGCGGAAGTGCTTGGAGTGGTCACAGGTATGATTCATTTATGCGATCAAGCTACTTACGCCTTATTTGATCCTGACGCTACGCATTCTTTCGTGTCTGCCTAATTTGATGATTTGGTTAATATGAAGTTGAAACCGCTGAATGTGACATTGCATGTTACCACCCCATTAAAGGATAATGTATTGATCTCACTAGGTTGTGCGGGTTGTAAGATTGTTATTAGTGATAGCAAAGAAAGTACATATTTGGCTGTGTTGCCTATGTACAACTTTGATGTGATTATTAGAATGAATTGGCTAGGTAAGCAAAGGGTAGCAATTGATTATGGTAGCAGTATTCCATTTTTATTTGGATAGTCGCCCTAATTTCGAATTTGTGGGAAGTCGAGGAGGAATATTGATTACTTTAGTCTCATCGCTTGAAGCGCCAATGCAGATAATTGAAGGATGTCAAGTTTACTTAGTTGCGGTAATGGATACGACTGCTATGGAACCTAAGTTAGAAAGTATTCATGTGGTGTGTGAATTTCCTGATGTATTTCCTGAAGAATTGCCGGGATTGCCACTAGAGAGGGAAATTGGCACCTCATAGAATGTCCCTGCCGAAGTTGAAAGAATTAAAGGTGCAAATGCAAGTGTTGTTGGATAAGGGATTCATTCAACCGAGTGCTCCACCGTGGGGAGCGCCAGTGTTGTTCATAAGGAAAAAGGATGGATCCTTGCGCATGTGCATTGATTATAGACAGTTGAATCAAGTAACTATCAAGAACAAATATCGATTGCCAAGGATTGACGATTTGTTAGATCAGTTACGAGGAGCTTTAGTGTTCCATAAAATAGACCTGAGGACTGGTTATCATCAGTTGAGAATTAAGAAAGACGACACACCGAAGACAGCATTTAGAGCAAGTTACGAGTACACCGTCATGATTTTTGGGTTCACTAATGCTCCAACTGCATTTACGGATTTAATGCATCGAGTGTTCAAGGAATTCTTGGATAGGTTTGTTATAGTCTTCATCGATGATATTCTGATTTACTCAAGGAGTAATGAAGAGCATGAAAGGAATCTGAGGATTGGCTTGCAGACTTTGAAAGAGCACTCGCTTTACGCTAAATTTAACAAATGCGAGTTTTGGTTGAATAAAGTAGCGTTTCTCGATCACGTGATATCTGGAGAAGGAATTGCTATAGATCCTGCAAAGATTGAAGCAATCATGAATTGGCCTAGACCTACTACGATTATAGAGGTTCGGAGTTTCCTAGGACTAGCAGATTTTTATCGACGTTTTGTGGAAAAGTTTTCAGCTATAGCCATTCCGTTGATGAGGTTAACCAAGAAGGAGATGAAGTTTGAGTGGACGGATAAATGTGAAAGGAGTTTTCAAGAGCTTAAGCATCGGTTGATGATTGCACCGGTGTTAACAATCCCTTCTGGACCTGGAGCTTATGAGATATATAGCAATGCTTCGCTAAAGGGACTAGGCTGCATGTTAATGTAACATGGAAGAGTGGTCGCCTATGCTTCTCGACAATTGAGACCTCACGAGATGAATTATCCGACTCACGATTTGGAATTGGCTGCAATAATCTTTGCCTTGAAAATTTGGAGGCATTACTTGTGTGGGGAAAGATTTCAGATTTATACCAATCATTAGAGCTTGAAGTACCTCTTTTCCCAAAAGGAATCAAATATGAGACAACGTCGATGGATAGAGTTGCTTAAGGATTATGACTGCAACATTCTGTATCATCCTGGGAAAGCGAATAAAGTCGCGGATGCGCTTATTCTAAAATCAAGCATGGCGCGTCTATTGGTTAAAGGATGGTCTTTACTCGAAGGATTAAGGGATTCTGAATTAAAGTTGGAAGTTTGTCAACTATCGAGTTTAGTAGCAGCCTTGAGAATAGAACTCAAATCCAAGAAAGGATAAAGGCTTTACAACCAAAGGACCCAGGAATTCAGAAGATTCTTGAAATGGATGCAATGAAAAGAAAACCAGAGTTCCAAGCTTCTAGAGACGGAATTTTGAGATTTCAAGGGTGATTATGCGTGCCGAACAATGAAGAGCTTAGGGAAAGAATTTTATCTGAAACTCACAGAAGCAATTATTCATCTAAGTTGCACAAAAATGCACCAGAATCTACGTCAGCAGTATTGGTGAAATGGGATGAAGGTGGACGTAGCTAAATATATGGCAAAGTGCCTTACGTGTTAGCAGGTAAAGGCACAACATTGCAAGCCCGGTGGATTGCTACAACCCTTAGAAATTCCTAAGTGGAAATGGGAGTATGTGACTATGGATTTCGTAATGGAATTACCAAGGAGTCAGAAAAGTCATGATTTGATTTGGGTAGTCGTGGATAGATTGATCAAGTCTGCAAATTTCATCCCTATGCAAAAGGACTTTGCAATGGACAAGTATGTCGAGCAGTATATGCATCATATAGTACGACAGCATGGGGTACCTATAACGATTACGTCAGACAGAGATCCTAAGTTCACAACGAACTTCTAGAAAAGTCTTCCAGATGGCATGGAAACTAAATTGCAGTTCAGTACGACGTATCATCCACAAACTAACGGACAATCGAAGGGAACAATCCAAACGCTTGAGCACACGCTATGAGCGTGCGTCATAGACTTCAAAGGTAGATGGGAGGACCAGCTGCACTTGGTAGAATTCACGTATAATAACAACTTTTAGCAAAGTATTCTTTGACAAAAGTAAAGCAAAGTATTCAAATGGCACCTTTTGAAGCACTTTATGGAAGAGCTTGTAGAATCCCGATTTGATGGAATGAAGTTGGAGAGAGAAGTATTATTGGCCCAGAGTTGGTAGAACAATCAGTCGAGGCCGTGAGGGCAATTCAAGATAGATTAAAGATGGTACAGAGTCGTCAGAAATGTTATGCTGACAAACGACGCAAGCCCTTGGAGTTTCAAGTTGGTGATAATATTTTCCTTAAAGTATCACCGATGCAAGGACTATCTCGATTTGGAAAGAAATGAAAATTGAGTCGAAGGTACTTAGGTCCTTTTAAAATTTTGGAATGGATTGGAACCTTGACCTACAGACTCGCCCTACCGCCTAATCTATCCCAAGTACATAATGTCTTTGATGTGTCGATGCTAAGAAAGTACGAGCCAGACTCGACACATGTGTTGGATTATAAGACTATCAAGGTAGATGACAAAGTGTCATACGTGGAAAAGCCAATCAGAATTGAAGCTCGAAAAGAGCAAGTTTTGAGGAATTAGACAATTCCACTAGTCATAGTAATATGGGAGCACCATGGGACCGAAGGCGCTACGTGGGAAATCGAAGAAACGATGAGGTGCCAATACCCCTATTTGTTTGAATAGTTGGACTTATTATAAATTTCGAAGACGAACTTTTTGTAAGGGGAGAAGAGTTGTGACGTTCTAGTTGTCCTATCATTTCGAGACTTACCAATGAAAATATGTCTATCGATGTATTTCAGTCTGATCTAGCTCGGATCTAATCAATCTTGAGTTAACTGACCAAAATGGAAAGGCTAACGCAAGACAAGATACGTGGACCAAGGGAACTCGAATAGGAAATGGCACTTTGGCCATAAGGATTATGAGGGAGTATTTAGAACCATTAAAGGCCGATCTAAGAATGATCAAGGAATCCATTGCTAGCATTATATGATTGGAGCGCGGGTGATGCCGCTTAACCAACATATAATTTGCAAAATTTTCCCAAATCGATCAATGACGATCGAAACCGTCGGACCTAGTAATAGACTTTCGCAATTACAAGACAACCAAAGTCGCCATGAGCTGACGAGCCCCAAGTGTGTTGAGAATCACAGAGTCAATACGCATAACGTTTGCAAAAGCCGCCCGTTAGTTCGGGATAATCTAAAATGTACATTTGATAGAGAAGTGACCAAAGAGGGTTCTCAAAATTGGAAAATGAAAAACAAAGAAATTCTAACATTATAATTGAGTTATACGTCGCCTCATCGAAGGTAATTTGAATTGGACAATTGACTTTTCGGACGACGAGAGCAAAATTACCGTTTTGCCCCTCAAGGGCTTTGTCTTAACAAATGAAGAAGGGTATTTTAGTCAATTCCTAATGCTCCTAGCTGCCGAAAATGAAGAGGGCAAGGTAGTCATTGAAGCCTTGATATTATGTGTAAGAAGACAAGTGTCTTCATCGGAAGCATTGGCATTTAATGTATACATTTTAACTTGTCATTCCTTAAGTTGACCAAACTAATTTTATGGAAAGCCATCCCCCTCTTCTTCCTCGGCTGAATCCTCCCCTGCCCATCCTCTTCTTGTTTTTTTTTCCTTCTTCTTTCTTTCTCCTCCACCGAGCCTGCTCTACTCGACCAGCCGTTGCCCGCCACTTCGCCACCATCGACCGCCACTCCCGACCACCACCTCGCTTCGCGCCGACCACCAACACAACTCTCAGCCACTCTCCAACAATTTGTCGATGGTCGTTCGGTTGTTGGACATCGGAGGAGCTCCAACCAACCACAATCCCAAAATCATACAGTTTTGGACGCAGCTGGGAATAGGCCTTCGTTCAACCGCTCTAAGGCTTCATTTTGCTTCAAAGTTTCGATGAGGATCTCTTAACTCATAGTAATTGGCTGAGTTGAAATGGTGAATTTCATGGAGTTTGGAAGTGTAACCATGGCCATTTTGTGATGATTTCCCGAAGCTGGTCTAATCACCGGTGGACTTAGGGAAACCAGGGCTGTTTGCGGCACTCTTGGCGTCGACTTGCTGCAATATTCTCAGTGAGACTCTTGTGGACATAAATTAACATGTTAGCAAGTTGATTTGTGATAAATCAAGGTTTAGGGTTGAATTATGGATTGTTTATGGAGTGGGAAGGTAGAATCAAAATCTATCCTGTTTCGATTTAGAGAAACCGAACCTTTAGGGGCTGTGGGAAGCGACGCCGAGCCTTAATTGCGTCGTTAGGACATACTAAAATATTCATTGAGGTGTTAATGAGGTGTATGCTCCATGAATTGGCAATTGGAAGAGAAAAATTAATCGATTGGATGAATTTCTCTAGGTTACGCGGCTGCCCTGTTTTGGAATAAGGAAACCGAATTCTAAGGGGAGCATTTGGAAGGATTTTTGCTAGTTAATCTAAAGGTAAGTAATTCCTAAGCCTTTGTTAGGAGGATAGGCCTCTACTAGACGAATTTGGATTAAATTAGATTAATTTTCATGGAGTTATTGCGTGATTGTTCATTGGCGATCGTGGTAACCAAGTGCAAATTATGTGTACTCAAGTAATGTATATGCTTTGTGTTGATGTCACCTTGTGATGGTCAATCTGGTTGGCTCGCCTATTATATATTCATTACTTAGTGGATAAAACTGTACTCAATCATGAAGTCTTGAGGGGGAAGTGAAACTTGTGAGCCTAAGGGCTTTTGGCACCCTGATGCGTCGGGACGCGGGGCTACAATGAGTGATATCCTAAAGCGTCGAGACGCGGGATAAATTTGTGCATGTGCCGACACGAGCCTTGAATGGAATTGAAAACTTGAGGCGTATAATGTGGTTTGTGGATTGTCATGGTCTGAGGCATTTTGACGCGGACCAAGCCTGAGGCGTTTTCACACGGGCGAGGATAATAAAATGAATCATGGTGCTAGTATGTTAAGCTTGATCTTGTTTTTTATGCCTGCCTTGAGTTGTGGATTAAATGTCGCCTTGATGGTATACCATGATGATTATCTATCACATGCTTTTCTATAGTGCATTATGATGACTACTTACCTTATATTGTTATAGGCGTGCCTCTACTTATTGTCAGAGCTTGTGTCTTGGTGTACTGTTGACCTAACTTAAATTTAGGAATTAGCTTATTGAGATGTAAATCCCACCTCATTGTGGGACCTTCCTTTTTCAGACCCCAAGCCCTGAAGTATGTTTCCAACCCGACTAGGCGATCCCAAGGAGATGACCGCCTATTTTGACGAATTTACTGATGGTCAGGGTACGGTATACGTTAGGAAATATACTGTTGTTTGGGTTGATAAGGGAGGAAAGGATTGGAAACCATATACGTTCGAGGCATGATTTTGTAGAGTCGATGAGGATACCACATGTCCTCTTAAGCCTACAGAGGTACCCCGAGCCGTAATGCCTAGTTGGTGCCATTCCATTCCTGATGAAGTAGAGATGGAAATCTCCGTGATAGGATCGAAGAATGTGCCAGAGAAGACCCCTACCGTTGAAGAGGATATCGAGATGATAGAGGTTTCTGCTTCAGAGGACGAGTTGGAGGATGCCATGGAGGACGATTCTGTGGATGTACGCTCTGAAACTTTTTCCAACTACGATCTTGTCGAGGACGAGGGCGAGGATGAAGATGAAGCTGGCAGTGCATCTTAGTGGTTTTCTGCTCTTTTTGGGGTTGTCTTTTGGAGATTGCTTTGGATGACATATTAGCTTTTGGGGATTTAGGTAATTGTTGTCTTTTGGTTAGTCCCCAATCTTCCCTGACCCATCCGAAGGTTTTAGTTTGATCCTGGATCTTATGTATAAACTCATGCTTGTGTAATGTTTATGTATGTTTTCGTTACCCAAAGCTCCCTTTCTACTTATGTACGGAGGCGTTAGTCTATTTTCGTTCCCGCATGTGAATATCATTGCACGTCGACCGCAGATTTCGTGTCCTGGGCCTTGAGATGGACAGTCTGTGGGTGTTCCGCGCTCGCCTAAGAGGACGCAGGGTGTGACACATGGTGCATCTTAAATCTCTGGTAGGGTAAAATTTTTTGGAAGAAAGGCAAGAGAACTTTTCCAAACAAGAGTTGTTTAAACTGTCTAAAACGATATTTCTTTAGATAAGAGGCAAACCTAACCCAAACATGTCCTACGCACACTTGAGAGATGAGAGGAGTGTAAGGATATGAAAACCTGGGCCTACGGATGAAAGAGTCATTCGCATTGATTACATGGATTGAGATGACAGAGGCATTCGTTCTCTACCCCAAACACTACAGGTAATCGTTGGCAACCCCTTTGAGCGGTGGTTTTCATTCTTTAACCCTGTCAAGAACCGCCCCACATTGGGGTCATGCGGAGGTAAGTCCAGCAGCATCAGGATGAAAATGGTTAGAAAGTTTCTTACTTGGACTAACATCAATCTTCGTGTGTTGATGACGAAGAGATATTCATTTCTCTATCCTATACACTTTTACCCTTTGCACAGCCAATTTGAGCTTGCATATTCATTTTATGAACCCCAGTTGGTGATCATTGCATAGCCAAAGGCGAAAGCAGCGAAGACACCCATGGACAGAAAAGTTCAAGAGACAGGGTTTACAAGAAAATTTTGAACCAATAGGTTCAGACATGATAGGATTCAAGTTGCGTATCTCACATGATCATCAAAGAAAGAAGAAGGAAAAGACGGGATTGAAAGGAAGAAAAAGCCAAATCCTTGCCCACTGAAAAAAAAGAAACAAAGCACCTGATAAGAACAGGACCAACTCTCATCAAAATGCTTGAAAGTCACAAGATTAATTTTGCGAACATAAAGAAATTATTGGACAGCTTAGTCCCCTACAAGATTTGGAGTGAAAAAGAATCCTTAGGAGCTATTTAGCAAAAGGCTATTGCTCAGTCGGATCGAAACTGACTGACAAAAACAAGAAAATAAGCAATGTCCTTCAAAGATTGTGTTAGTTCTCCTAGAACTAAGGATATACTTTCAAAAGTGCGTAATATTCTAAGAAGAATAAAGATGTTCTTAAAAGGATCACCAATAAGGGATAGAACAGGTGACCAATCGGCAATGATCACCAACGTTAAACCCTTTGCGATTCTAGGCCAAAAAATAAGCCTTTTTGCGGTCCCCAATCCTACCAATGTTACAACCTTTAATAGTCTTTTCCCACTGAGACACTTGGGTGAATACATACCTTAGCTCGAAGAGGTACAAGCAAAATTATTTCTTTCTCATTTTGCAAGGTTCTTCACTTATAAACCCGGAGCAGATGACAAAAACTCGCATTCAAAAGACTTGACTCAAAAAGTGAGTCCCCCTTTGGAAACCGTGTCCAAACCCACATTACGGTCTCAAGGAAGACCTCCCAATCGATTAAAATGCATTCATTACAAATGGCCCTGAAACCTAAGTACAGTTTAGTAAGAAATTCGAGTTCTTTCCGTGTAAAAGAACAATGCCAAATAATTGGTGCGAAGCCCTCTTTGATGAAAATAGTTCAACAGGATGTTTTAAACAAACTCTTTTGGAGATTTCAAATTGTTCGATCCAAATTTTCCTTACTAGGAATTTTTAATCAACTTCACATGTGGCAAGATGTTTTGGATAACCTTCATCATTGTAAACCACTTTGCATGACTACATTCATAGCTACAGAGCTTGATTAGTCAGATAATTATCATCACCTCAAGATTACTAATGTTTTCTTAAATGAGGAAAGAATTTTCAGGTTTAAACTTCTGTAAGACTCATGGTAACCCCAAGTCCCCGAAGGGTGCCTTGTTCGATAATGAAGAGTTTACAAGTTTTTTTTTTTTTGCAAGATCCCTGGTAACCCCATATCTCGAAAAATGAATAAGCTTTTCTCTACCCCGCGTCTCATACACCTCAGGGTCTTACTTCGTCTCCGCCATGTCACAACCACAATTCATGCACACAAGGTCAAGCGCATCTCGTGCATAAACATCTCATGCATAAACAAGACATCCATGGCATGCGAAACGAGTCAATCCACATACAAATGTGACCAATTACCCACGGGACATGCATATACAATTATTCAAATCATTTATACCCTCTTGACATTCTCAAAGACCAATCACACTAAGCTCCTCAAGAAATCATCTCAATCTTGTCCGACTCGCCCAATCGAGTCCAATCTTCCTATTCTAAGTTTAGGATTCCCTTACCTTAAGTTTGATACCACAAAATTTCTCTTCTTGGTCCTCAAAGATTCGGCCTCCAATGGTCCAAGACCAATCTCACCGCGCAACCTAAAATTTCCAATCAATTCGTCAATTTCCTTTGTCCAATTTCTCAATCTATGAACCATAAACCTCCATAACATAATCCTCATTATCCTAGCATGTCTAAATCACCAATTTGAGGTTCAAAACCAACCATCATCACCCCCCACAGATTCGGTTTGCACAAAATCGAACCGGGCTATATTCAGTTCTGTGTAAACCGAGTATATCTAGCCCTAAGTCTCCACCAAATCCATCATTTAAGCACTATCCTACCTCTTAACATGTCTATCTAAGGGTCTACGGGTCTCACCAAGAGTTTGAAGTCAAGTCATTGCCGGAACTCGTCAAAAGTCGCTGGATCTTTCAAGGTCAGTAACCGGCAGATTCTGTCCAAAGTTCACAAGACCTATTCGTGATCAAAACTTCATCAGATCATTCTCAACATTTTACCACAGATTGATATACATGTCTCCTAGACCTCCACAAAATTTGACCTCAAGATTCCAACATTTCGGCCTCCTAAGAGGTCAGAAACATCACCTACCTCAGATTGAGTCCGATTCCGTCGGCTCCCGAGAAAACGCTTGGCCGGAGATCCTCGGTGGTCCAAAAAGCTTGTTTCCAGCTCGATGAGGTCGACAGGAGATGGGGCTAGGAGGGTGTGGTCGGTCGGAGTCTTGGTGGTAGCCAGAGGGCGGCGTCGGATCGGCCGAACGAGAGCGGCAAGGGCGGTCGACGACGGGAGAAAACAAGGAAGAAGTGGAAACTGTGGTCGTGAGCTATAGGGGGTTCTATGGCCGGCCAAAGTGAGGTGAGAGAGAGAGAGAGAGAAAAAGCCTTATATTCAAGGCTGATGTCAAAAAGTGGAATGGTTGGTGGTCAATAGTGGACATGACCACTCTTTAGTCCATCTATTGATACATGTCCAAGTGTCATTCCATCTTGATCCAATGGCCAATATTTCTTCTAATTTTTTGTGGCCTTAGGGGTGGCATAAAGACCAAAATGCCCTTCCTTCATTGCATGGGCAAGACTTATGTTTGAGGGGCAAAATGGTAATTTTATCCCCAACATCCAAAACGTCGTTTTTCTCGTTCCAATATTCTTCGGTAGGACGACGACCAATCCGAATATAACGTTAGATTTCTTGATTCTCTATTTTCAATTTTCAAGACTTGTTTCTGATGGTTTTCTCTATCAGACGTGGTTTTAGCATATCCCGAATCGACGGATGGCTTTTACAGACATTACGCGTATCGACCCCATGATTCATATCACGTTTAGGGCTCGTCAATTCATGGCAACTTTGGTTGTCATGTAATTGTGATGGTCTATCACTAATCCTTGTGGTCTCGATCATCACTATCCAATTTAGAAAAATTTTGTAAATCATACGTTGGTTAAGCGGCATCACCCGCGCCCCGGTCGTATGACACTCGCAAGGCATTCCTTAATTGTTCTTAGATCGGCCTTTTTGTGGTTCTAAATATCCACTCGACAATCCTTATGGTCAAAGCGCCATTTCTTATTCGAGTTCCCTAGGTCCACGTACCTTGTCTCGCGCTAGCCTTTCCCTTTTGATCAGCCTACTCGAATTGATCAGATTCGAGCTAGATTTGACTGAAATACGTCTCCAGATTCACTTCTCATTAATGAGTCTGAAATCGATTGGAAATCAGAATGTCACAACTCTTTCTCCCTTACAAAATTTCGTCCTCAAAATTTATATTACACTTAATTACTCAAATAAATGGGGCTGTTGTCGCCTCATCGTCTCTTCATTCTCCCACGTGGCACCTTCAGTTCCATGGTGCTCCCATAATACCTTGACTAGTGGGATCTTCTTATTCCTGAAGATTTGCTCCTTCCAATCCTCGATCCTCATCGGCCTCTCCACATAAGACACTCGGTCGTCCACTTTTATGGCTTCGTAGTCCAACACATGTGTTGGATCTGGTTCATACTTTCGCAGCATCGACATATGAAATACATTAGGCACCTGGGATAGATTAGGCAGCAAGGCAAGCCCGTAGGCCAAGGTTCCAATCTGCTCAGTATCTCAAATGGGCCTACATACCTTGGGCTCAGCTTCCCATTTCTTCCAAAACGCAATAACCCTCTCATCGGTGACACCTTGAGGAAGACGTGATCGCTCACTTGAAATTCCAAAGGATTGCGCCGTTTATCTACGTAGCTCTTCTGACGACTCTGCACCGCCTCAGTCTATCCCTGAGTATTTTTACTGCCTCCACCGATTGCTCTACCAATTCTGGGCCTGTGATACTCCCTTCTCCAACCTCATCCCAGCAAATTGGGGTTCTGCAAGCTCTTTCATAGAGTGCTTCAAATGGTGCCATCTGGATACTCTGTTGGTAGCTATTATTATAAGCAAACTCTACCAAATGCAGCTGGTCCTCCCATCCACCTTTAAAATCAATGATGCATGCTTGCAGCATATCCTCGAGCGTCTATATCGTCCTTTGCAACTGTCCGTCCATCTGTGAATGGTACGTCGTACTAAACTGCAGTCGGGTTGCCATAGCATCTTGCAGACTCTTCCAAAAATTTACCGTGAATTTGGGATCTCTATCCGAGGTGATCGTCACAGGCACTCCGTGCAGCCTCACTATCTGTCTCATGTATAGCTCTACATACCTATCCATAGCGAAGTCCTTTCGCACCGGGATGAAATGAGTGAACTTGGTCAATCTGTCCACGACTACCCGTGTAGAGTCGTGACCTCTTTGGCTCTTTGGGAGTCCCATTACAAAATCCATAGTTATATACTCCCACTTCCATTCTGGGATCTCCAATGGCCGTAATAGTCCTCCAGGTTTTCTGTGCTGTGTTTTCACTTGCTGGCATGTCAAACACTTAGCCACATACCTTGCTACGTCCACCTTCATCCTGTTCCACCAATAGTGCTGTCGCAAGTTCTGATGCATTTTCGTGCTTTCAGGGTGGATGCTATAATTGCTCCTGTGAGCCTCTGATAAAATCCTTTCCTAGAGTCCTTGATCCTTTGGTACGCACAATCGTCCTCGAAACTTCAGAATTCCGTCCTCAGAGACCTAAAACTCGGGTTTTCTCTTTGCCGCGTCCATCACAAGGATCTTTTGAATCTCTGGGTCCATAAACTGTAGGGCTTTTATTCCTTCCTGGACCTCAAGTTCCACCCTCAACATAGCTATCAAACTGGACAACTGATCGACTTCTAATCTGAACTCAGAGTCTCTCAAATCCTCAATCATCGACCAACCTTTCACTAGCAGACATGCGATGCTTGACTTCCGACTCAGCGCATATACTACTCTGTTAGCTTTCCCAGGGTGATATAGCATATCACAATCATAATCCTTGAGCAGCTCCATCCACCTACGCTGCCTCATGTTCAGCTCCTTCGGGGAAAACAAATAGCTTAAGCTCTGGTGGTCGGTATAAATCTGAAATTTTTCGCCACATAGGTAATTTCTCCAAATCTTCAGAGCAAATACAATCGCCGCTAACTCCAGGTCATAAGTTGGGTAGTTCATCTCATGTGGCCTCAACTGTCTGGATAAGTAGGCTACTACTCTTCCGTATTGCATCAGTACACAGCCCAGTCCTTTTAGCGAAGCATTACTGTATATCTCGTAACTTCTCGATCCTGATGGAATTGTCCGCACTGGCGCGGTTGTCAATCTGTGTTTGAGTTCTTGGAAACTCCTCTCACATTTGTCTGTGCATTCAAACCTTGTTTCCTTCTTCGTCAATCGTGTCAATGGAATGGTTATAGATGAGAATTTCTCCACAAAACGCCTGTAGTATCCTGCCAATCCCAAGAAACTTCTGACTTCAGTGACTGTAGTGGGCCTAAGCCAATTTGTTACCGCTTCGATCTTTGTAGGATCCACTAGAATCCCTTCTCCAGACACCACATGACCAAGAAATGTTACCCTACTTAGCCAGAACTCGCATTTACTCAACTTCCCATAGAGCGAGTGCTCCCTTAGGCTCTATAGTACAATTCTCAAGTGCTCCTCATGTTCTGCATTACTCCTCGAGTAAATAAAGATATCGTCAATGAAGACTATGATGAATTTGTCTAGAAATTCCTTAAATACTTTATGCATCAGGTCCATAAATGCAGCTGGAGCGTTGGTCAATCCAAACGACATCACCGTAAACTCATAATGACCATACCTCGTCGTAAAGGCAGTCTTGGGTATGTCTTCCTTCTTGATTCTTAGTTGGTGATACCCAGTCCTCAAGTCAATCTTTAAAAATACTGTCGCTTCCTGTAACTGATCAAACAAATCTTCAATTCTCGACAATGGGTACTTGTTCTTCATTGTCACTTGGTTCAGCTGGTGATAGTTGATGCATAGATGCAAAGACCCATCCTGCTTCCTTACAAATAGCACCAGTGCGCCCCACGGCGAAGCACTTGGTCGGATAAATCCCTTGTCTAGCAGCTCTTGCATCTGCACCTTTAACTCCTTCAATTCTGACAGGGACATCCTGTAAGGTGCTTTGGAGATCGGTTTTGTCCCAGAGGTTAACTCGATTATAAATTCTATTTCTCGTTCTAGTAGTAATCCTGGCAACTCTTAGGGAAACACGTTAGGAAATTCACGCACTACCGGGATACTCTCTAACTTTGGTTCTTCGGTAGTCGTGTCCATTACTGCTACTAAGTATGTCCGACACCCTTCAGACATCAATTTGGTCGCTTCCAGATATGAGACTAAGGGAATCGAGGTTCCTCCTCAACTTCCCACCAATTCAAAGCTAGGGCGGCCTCTCGGATAAAACCAAATTAGCTTACTACCACAGTCCACTACTGCTCCCTGCTTACCCAACCAATCCATTCCTATGATTACGTCAAAATCGTACATGGGTAGTACAACTAGGTCAATACTCTCTTTACTCCCTCCAATCACAATTTCACTACCAGCAAGCCCATTGAGATCAATATATTATCTTTTACGGTGTGGCAACATGCAGAATTATGCTCAACGATTTCAATTTCATTCCCACTAATTTAGCAAACTATGCAGACACGAATGAATGCGTGGCACCGGGTCAAACAATGCATATATAGTTTGGTTGCACAAGTAAACCATACATGTGACCACACCTGGTGCTTCCTCTGCCTCCCTACGGGCTACTGCATACATTCTGCCCTGTCCCGGTAGTCGATTCTGCTCGATCTGGGGAGTAGCAATCGACGGCCCAGCCTGCGGTCTCTGCCCTTGAGGTCGATTTGTTGGAGCTTGGTTTGGGCACGTCCTCATCCGGTGGCCCAGCTGACCACACTTAAAGTAAGCCCGGTCCTTACCGGGCCTAGCCCATTTCCATGCCTCCTGCCACAAAGATGGCAGCTCTAGTTTGTGGGATTCGGCGGCTTCACGATATTTTTCCTTACGAGAGGTAAGAATCGCCTATCGCCCGCCATCGGCCTCTTGCCCACCTGGCAGTTATCTTCGAATGGGGTGAACCGCGAACCAATTGCGGTGTTTCTCTCTTTCAAGTCCTGTTCTATCATCTGGCCCCGTTCGTAGATCTCCTTATAGGTCCTCAGATTTAGAGCGATCATCTCACTACGAAGCTCGGGCCTCAGGCCGTCCCTAAACGTCCTTGCTTTCTCTTGAGGATCCTCTACAGATCGAGGTGCGTACCTCGACAGCCTCGAGAACTCGGCCTCATACTGATCTATCGTTAGTTGGTTCTGATGTAGCTGTAAAAATTCTACCTGTTTCCTTTCCCTGGCCGTCTCCGCGGAGTACTTATCATTGAATGTTGTCTTAAATGCATCCAATTCATGGCCGTTCCCTCTAGGAAAACTCCATTCTTGGTGGCAGCCCACTAATCATTTGCTGTACCCTCCAGCTGGTACAGTGCTAGTGGCACCTTCTCCTCATCTGTGCACCTCAGCACCCCAAAAGCTTTTTCTAACTTCTCGATCCACCTGGGTGCTAGCTCAAGATCTCCAGTTCCATCGAATTGAGTCGGCTTCAGCTTTATGAGCTGCTCCACTAGTTGGCCCATCTGTCTAGCCACGACGATTTCCTCTTGGGCATTAACAGCCTCATTGCCCTGGCCATGTTCGTCCTGATTTCCATTGCCACCATTATTGTCGTTGCTGGCGTTGACATCGACTAGGGCAACTCCTACTGCTTGGGCTATGGCAGCGTCTCGATCTTAAGTCTGTCTGTCAATAAGGTTATCGATTCTCTCCAGTACCCTCAGCACGCCATCCATTCTTGGATCTTTTACGACAGGCGGCCTTGAACTAGAGGCTCCGCCTCTAGATGTTCCAGACCTTCTAGACGGGTTGCTCATCCTTATCCCTTTATACTGAACCTGGTCCACCACAAGTTTAGCAAGGAGTTAGTAACTAACTCAATCATCCAAGTCCAGAGCTTCTGACTATACTTTAACAAAAATAGTCATAATACATTCGTCTCCACACAACAACCTCCAAAGACATCTCAACAAGCAGCACATGGTCATTCCTCAATTCCGTTCACCCCAACGGTTCACTAAAACCAACCATACTCATTCATTCAACAGGCCAAAGTCCATAAATGACTTCCAATACCAAGCAGGGAACTCAATCCTCATGACTTACCACAACCCTGCCAAGGCCAAATGCCATTCACAAGTGTCAAGTCACATGCTATGCACCCCATGCCTTATCTTAACTAGTCTCCTAAGGTCTCGCTATCCATCCAAGTCCCAACTTAATCCTCCTTATCACTCCAGTCCTCAATCAACTTTGGATCGACCTGACCTTGCTCTGATACCAAATCAAATTAGGATGTCACGCCATGCGCTCCGGACACGAGCACGCGACTCCCCGCAAGCAAACCAAACATCTCACATGGTCTCAAGATCCACAATTAAGGCAACAGACGTAATATATATATATATATATATATATATATATATATATATATATATATATATATAAACAAAGCATGCAAAAGCGACGATGAAATAACTCATCCATACAAAATATAAGCTAAGTGGGACGAATACATAAGTACTGAATTCGATAAGCAAGGGGGTGACGGGGTGAGCATACAAAATGGACCATCAACAAAAATTCAAGATAACCATGGTCGGGGTCACCGTGAAAGATCAAGCCACAAACTAGAATCTCCTAGGAAGAGCTGCTGGAGTCATCGGTGTCCTCGGCATCCTCCGTCGGCTCATACTCTGACAACGTCTCGGAGCGAACCTCAATGGTATCCTCCATGGTCTCCTCATGCAACGGCTTAGCGAGATCCTCCTTGGTCGCCTCCAGCACAATAACCTCATACTTGGTGAACTGCAGAGGCGGGGTCCTTTCCGGTCCGTTCCTAGAACCGGCTACCGATCCATCTGTCTGATCCTAGTCCCTACCGAGGTGGCACCAATCTGGGATTACTCCCTGGGGCACCTCATGGGGCTTCAGCGGCCCAATCGACTGGTCCCTGACGTTCTTAACCCACGTCTCGTACTTATGAGGCTTCCAATCTATACTACCCTCGTCAACTTACACCACCGTACACTTCCTCACGTATATGGTTCCTTGACCTTCAGGGAACTCATCAAAATAAACGGCCATCTCCTTAGGATCTCCAAAACGAAAAGGCCACATGGTCAAGACCTAGGATCTGTAAAAATAAGGGTCCCCAAAGGGGTGAGATACACATCTCAGTAAAAGAGTCTTAACCCTAGGTCAGGCCAACCGTCCACTCAGGCAGTCATCTACCCCAAAATTTCAAACTCATAATCACACAGACACATACAAATAAAGATGAAGTCACACAGATGACAGCCATGTAGCTATGACACCATATCACACTCAGATGATCATGCACACCTCATCCTGCCACTTCACCACAACCATCTCTTCATGTCTGCCTCATTCTCATGCCCGCGATTAGATCGCATCAGGCTAATCTCATGCTCGCGATTAGATCACATCAGGTCTCCCTTATGCCTGCGATTAGATCACATCAGGCTTCTCTCATGCCCGCGATTAGAGCATCAAGCCTCCCTCATTCCCACGATTAGATTACATCAGGCTTTTCTCATTTCCGCAATTAGATAGCATCAGGCCTCTCTCATGCCCGCGATTAGATTACATTAGGCTTTTCTCCACCTTGCGTCTCACACGCCTTAGGGTCTTACCTCATCTCCGCCATGTCACAACCACAATTCATGCACCCAAGGTCAAGCGCATCTCATGCATAAACATCTCTTGCATAAACAAGACATCCATGGCATGCGAAACGAGTCAATACACATACAAATGTGACCAATTGCCCAAGAGACATGCATATGCAATTATTCGAATCATTTATACCCTCTTGACATTCTCAAAGACCAATCACACTAAGCTCCTCAAGAAATCATCTTAATCTCGTCCGACGCGCCCAATCGAGTCTAATCTTCCTATCCTAAGTTAAGGATTCCCTTACCTTGAGTTTGATACCACAAAAATTCTCTTCTTGGTCCTCAAAGATCTGGTCTCCAATGGTCCAAGACCAATCTCACCGCGCAACCTAGAATTTCCAATCAATTCGTCAATTTCCTTTATCCAATTCCTCAATCCATGAACCATAAACCTCCATAACATAATCCTCATCATCCTAGCATGTCTATATCACCAATTTGAGGTTCAAAACTAACCATCATCACCCCCCATAGATTCGGTTTGCACAGAACCGAACTGAGCTATGTTCGGTTCTATGTAAACCGAGTATATCTAGCCCTAAATCTCCACCAAATCCATCATTTAAGCACTATCCTACCTCTTAACATGTCTATCCAAGGGTCTAAGGGTCTCACCGAGAGTTTGAAGTCGAATCGTCGCCGGAATCCCATCAAAAGTTGCCGGGTCTTTCAAGGTCAGTAACCGGCAGATTCTGTCCAAAGTCACAAGACCCATTCGAGGTCAAAACTTCATCAAATCATTCTCAACTTTTTACCACATATTGATATACATGTCTCCTAGACCTCCATAAATTTGCTCTCAAGACTCCAATATTTCGGCCTCCTAAGGGGTCAGAAACATCACCTACCTCAAATTGAGTCCAATTTTGTCGGCTCCCAGGAAAATACTTGGCCGGAGCTTCTTGGTGGTCCAAACGGCTTGCTTCTAGTTCGAGGAGGTCGGCAGGACGTGGGTCTAGGAGGATGTGGTCAGCTAGAGTCCAGGTGGTGGCCGAAGGGCAATGTCGGAACGGCCGAACGGGAGCGACAAGGGCGATTGGCGACGGCAAAAAACAAGGAGGAAGAGGAAGCTGTGGTCGTGAGCTATGGGGGGTTCCATGGCCGGCCAAAGTGAGGTGAGAGAGAGAGAAAAAGCCTTATATTCAAGGCTCTAGTCAAAGAGTGGAATGGTAGGTGGCCAATAGTGGACATGACTACTCTTTAGTCTATCTATTGACACATGTCCAAATGTAATTCTATCTTGATCCAATGACAAATATTTCTTTAGATTTTCGGTGGCATTGGGGGTAGGATAAAGACCAAAATGCCCTTCCTTCATTGTATGGGCAATGCTTAAGCTTGAGGGATAAAATGGTAATTTTACTTCCGACGTCCAGAACGTCGTTTTTCTCGTTCCAATATTCTTCGATAGGGTGACGGCCAATCCGAATATAACGTTGAAATTCTTGATTCTCCATTTTCAATTTTCAAGACTCGTTTCTGATGGTTTTCTCTATCAGACGTGGTTCCAACCTATCCCAAACCGATGGGTGGCTTTTGCGGATATTACGCATATCGACCCCGTGAAGGTCTATCACTAGTCCCTATGGTCTCGATCGTCACCGATTTAGAAAAATTTTGCAAATCATACGTTGGTTAAGCGGCATCACCCGCGCCCCAATTGTATGACACTCGCATGGCATTCCTTAATCGTTCTTAGATCGGCCTTTTTGTGGTTCTAAATATCCCCTCGACAATCCTTGTGCTCAAAACGTCATTTCTTATTCGAGTTCCCTAGGTCTACATACCTCGTCTCGCATTAGCCTTTCCCTTTTGGTCAGCCTACTCAAATTGATCAGATTCGAGTGAGATACGACTGAAATACGTCTTCAGATTCACTTCTCATTAATGAGTCTGAAATCGACTGGAAATCAGAATGTCACATTTGGAGTCCGGAAGCTCCCAAAAATGCAGCCTCTCCAAAATCGGGTCAGATTTTGAACTTTTCCCACTCAAACAGACCTACGGGACAAACGGCTGGGCCAAATTAATCTCATAATACCTTCCTAAAACGGAAAGACGACAAGATTTAAGATGGCGGTGGGTTTACCTTAATCCGATGTCGGACCACAAAGTTATAGCCGGAACAGTAAATCAGTTTCTGTCTATTCGCAAGAAAAATCAATCGGCCGAGAGGAAAAGAAGAAGAAGAAGAAAAAGAGAGAGTGTTTTGGCCAACCAAATTGAAGAGAAAGAAACTCTTCCACAATAATTGAGCTTGGTCAAGGATAAGATGGTTAGGTGAGTTTAATTAATGCTTACCCTCTCAAATAGTGACACTTGCCTTGCTTCTAGAAGGCCTTGTCCACCATTGACTTCCCTTGACCAATATTCATCAATTTTCGGCAGCATATAGAGGGGGTTGAATGACCAAAATGAACTTCTAATCGTCTTAAGGACCTTCTAAACTTCTTAAGGCAAGGCCAAAGGTCGAGGGGCAAAATGATTATTTTACACTTTTCGTTCGAATTTCCATTTTTCTAGTATAAACCAACCTTGATGAGGCGACATCCACTTCAATTCCAATGTTTGAAGTCCTTAATGTCCAATACCCAATCTCGAGGTCCAATTTCATGTCGAACTCTCGTCAACTGTAATTCCAGTTTATCTCAAACTGACGGGCGATTCTTGTAGGCACTACGCGTATTAACCTTGGGATTTTTCTAAAACTGTGGTGACTTTGGTTGTCATGTAATTGTGAGGGTTTATCGTTCGTTCCTTCCATCCTGATCATCGGAATCCGATTTAGGAAATTCTCTCAAATCACACATTGGTTAAGCAGAATCACCCGCGTCCCAACATATAATGCTATCAAGACATTCCATGATCGTTCCTAGATCGATCTCTGCAGGCCCAATATATTACCTTGACAATCCTTATGGTCAAAGTGTCAATTCTCATTCAAATTCCTCAGCGTAAGTCTTTCCCTTTTGGTCAAATAACTCAATAGTGGCCAATTCCGAGCGATTTATAGCTAGAATACACCAATCAATATCCTTCCATTCAATAGTCTCGAGAGGGTCGGAATTCGGAATGTCACAGTTTCTCTACTCTTCCTCTAATCTGAAACTGAATAAGCATAACATACATTGGTAGGACAAGAAAGATTTGATGTCAGGATTCGTTTTTCTTTTTCCCATTCGAGTCAATCTAGACTCAGGTGTCACCTATTTTTGAGTGAAACCTCTTACGAGATTCCTCTCAAAGAGTGGTAGCTGTTGACACTTGATTTTCGATTAGTCTTTTTCATTTTATATTTGAAAAATTCATAAAAAAATTCATAAAAAGTTGAAAATTTGGAAAATCAACTTTGGTGGCCTTGACCAAGCCTAAGGAACCATTTTGACCAAAAAGAAAATTTTCATATTTTTCATATTTTGTTTAGTATTTTTATAAAATATGAAAATACTAGAAAATTCAAGAAAAATAGCATTCGAGGTCACAAAAATATGAACAAATTGGCAATATTTTTGTTTAAAATCCCTTGTCTTTTTGACCCCATAAAAAGTCAAATTCCAAGTTCAATTGCATATGTTCCTTTGACTACAAATATGATGAAATTTGGTAAAAAATGTCAATTGAGTCTTTTAATTTGTAATCCTTTTCATTTTAAGAGTCTTGTCATCCAATTTGATTGTTCTTACATGTTATTTGGTCCAATATTTTTAGAAAATGATTTAATTGCATAATTTGGACAAAACTACACATTTTATTGCTATTTAGTCCTTGAATTTGGGCATAATTGAAATTACTTTTAATTCAATGGTTACATTTACAAATTGAAGTCACCCAAGGTTTTTCATCATTCTAAGTCTATTGGCATAGGTGGTTCAGTCAAATTTGACTATTTAAGCAGTCAATTGCATAATTTTTCAAATTACAATTGAACGAAAATTTGGGATTTTCATAGAAATTGATTGGAACTTTTAAGTAAAGCACATTTTTAGATGATATTCATGTCCTAAATTTGATTCTATGGCTTAATTATAAAACTCCCCCACAAATTTTGGTTAATTTTGTAAAAAATTTGAGTCGGATGTTCTGACCGGTCAGATCGGTCGAACCGGTCTGCTACAGTATCATCTTTTTCCTTAGGATTCACGTGCAAATGAACTATACCTGATCACATTTTGACAGCAAAATTGATTGATCAATACACCATAATTGAAGGAGTTTGAGGAGGGATCTAATCCCCCTAGCCATACCCCATCAATTGGTACTGGAATCGCGACCAATGGTTGCCTGAGGGGGATGGAATCGACTGGTCAAGCTTCGGGGTGGCCAAAAGTCAACAAAGCCACACGGAGCTAGACGGAATACCCAACATCCCCGACGCCGTTTGGAACAAATGGCATGTTAAATCACGTGCCATTTCAAGTCGATTAGTTCCCCCGATTGGCGGCAAGATTTCTAAATGGGGATATAGGCTGGGAAGGATTTGGAGAAAAGATGGTTGGTTAATTCAGTTCCGAGGGGAAGAACAAAAACATGAGAGAGAAGAGAGAGAGAGAGCTCACCTTCCATTGCCATTGTCGAAGGTTGGAGCTTGAATTTGTAAAGTACTGGTTGGGCTTTTTTAGGTTAAATCGAAACTTCTAAAGGTCACCAGGAGGTTGCCCGAGCTCTGAGGAAGCGATCGCCATCTACCGCGCCTCTTGAAATTACGAAAACAAGTGTGATGCAGCTTCGAGCTTCTTACTGTGCATCAATGGCAACTCACCTATCTCACGCTCGTTCTCGCCATAAATCGAGAACTGTTCAATCTTACTTAGCCAAATCTAGGCTGGGCGAGCTCAATCGGAGCTTGAGGTAAGTGTTCTGGACCCTATTTGTGCTACTCTATGATTCAATTGCCCAGATTTTGTGTAAATTGCATGAATGGACTTCCATGGCCGTACTCGGCATTTTGCATGATGTTCCTGATTTTGTGGATGGAATGCTTCGATTCTTAGATATATGAAAGTAGAGGATTAGGCGAGTCAAACATCATCGATTTTATGTTAATCGGTCTAGGTTTAGTTGTCCATCAGCACTGGAGAAGTCTCAGCCATCTATTCCGTCGGGATCAAGAGGTTGAAGATGAAACTGAGGTGGCGGAGTCGACGAGTCAAAGGTCTAGGTGGCAGCACATGATTGGTCCATGTAGGTACTGAGTTGGTTCGACCGTTAGTCTGTTAAGCTATGTCAGCTTAGATCGGACGGTCTAGGTTAGTCGAGTCCTATTTTTGATGGCCGTCCAATTAGTAATTAGGAATATTCGAAAATAATTTTAAAATTAGAAAACCAAAACGGACTGAAGCGGTGCCATTTAGGTTAGTGGTCGAAGCGGCGTTGTTTAGGTTAGTGAGATTGGACGTTTCAGATCGAATCTGATCTTTTAATCTTTGTCGTGCATTTTAGTAATTAGATCATATGGTCTAGGATTAGTCTTCATTTGATCTGAGCCATAGATTCTAGTAATAAGATCCGAAAGAAGTGGTTTAGCCACGTGGTCTAAAGGCGACCGTAGGATCAAACTGAATATTCGAAAAATAAAAAAAGACGGAACGACGTCGTTTTGAGGGGGTCGGTCGTGCGGATCCTGGTCTGGGTCGGGTTTCGGTCCGAATGGATTGACCCGGTCCGAATAAGTTTTTAATAAAAAAATTTAAAAATGATTTTAAAAATTTCAAAAAAAATCGAATAAATTCTTGAAAATTATAAAAAATGTTAGAAAATCCTATAAAATCCGAAATAAATGTAGGAAAATTGTGGAAAATTCCTCAATGCTCCAGAATTTCTAAAAAATTGAGGAATGACTATAGAAAATTGGGATTTCTCTTCTGTTCTTCCAAAAATTGACGGTTATATCCGTTAGGGGTAAATCTCTTCTGCCTTGTACATGAGATGGGTCGAAAATGCCGAGATTATGATTAGGGTTCGTTAGGTGATCAATTCTTCTACTTGGATTTTCGGATCTCATCATTCTTTCTAAATTATCAATTTTACCTCTCAAAGGGTAAATAATTTTTTCTATTCCAATTGAGTTGCGAAAATTGTCAGAATTAGGTGATGGATCGGGTGGGTGACCAATCCTTCTGTCTGAAATTTTCACTTCTTGTTCCCTTTAGAAAAAGATGATTTTACCCTTCAAAATTGCCTTCCAAAATTTCAGAAAATTCTAAAATTATTGAAAAATATGAAATGGATTGATTTGATGATCAATCCTATTTCCAACCCCTTTTGGCGATAGATTTATTCTGAATGATAACTTTACACTTTTTAGGGTAAATGATCCCAAATTTCTTCAAAATTACGATTTCAACCCTCATGGGCAAGTCATGTCTAAATCCTTCCTGAGCCTTGAATGTTAGGGTAGCCATTTTCCTATCTGCATGAATTCTTAGAACTAGGGTTCGTACCCCACTCATCTGCATGAAATCTTATGATTAGATAAGTCATTCAACCTAGGTACCGAAAGGGCGTTGACTTTGATAATCGGCATAACTAAATCCTCGATCCCATTTCTCTGGTTATCGCAGAATCGAATAGAAGCTCCCAACTATTAAATAGGGTTTCCGATCATACCCTCCACAAAACGATTGGTGGCAACTCCTTAGCATGTACACATATCACATGTCACTAGACTACACTGAAGGTCGAGCATGTATACCTCCATTGCGACTTGAGTAACGGGCCTTAGGAGAGGCCCGCGTCGACAAGACAGGGCGCCCTATTAACTCGCTCCCCACAAGAGCGGGTCACGACAAAGGGATCTCTATTGTGTGAATTCAAATAATGCGAATTGTGAGATCTCAGAGTATGAATTGAGGTCGCCAGTCTTTTGCATTTTGTATGAACTTACTGGAATTGAAAGAAAATTTATGGCCAATCGGTTGGGTCTTTGATCCCAATTCTATTACTTGTGTTTGATCCAAAGAATTTGATCTCAGGGAGTTTATTCGCATTTTGGCCTAACGAGGTCATTGCAGTTCGAGACTCATATAGTCGACCGAATCATCTCGAGGTACTGGAGTATCGATAGTCACTATATTGATCGAGTCATCTCTAGGTCCAGACGCGAGAGTCATCTTGTTGACTGTTCTCGAGGGAGTTAAGGTATCAGAAGTCACACGTTTAACCGAATCATCTTGCAGGATTGGCCATGGCGAGAGTTTCATAATCAACCAAATCATCTTGACGGCGCTAGGGAGCGAGAGTCTCTATGTTGACCGAATCATCTCGCCTTAAAAAGTGGAACTATGAATCGAGTGAAAAGATGAAATTATCCTTTGTGGTTAACTGACTGCATATCAAGAAATGAGTTGATTAAAGGAAATTTCCTAATGAGGCCAGAGGTATTTTAGCACAGGATAGTAACAATTTGTTACTATTGACTAAATGTCATGTTTTATGGGAAAAAAATCAAATCAAATGTCGATTTTGGACAAAGAATTGTTTTCCTTTGAATCTGATAAATTGAAACCTTGCCTAAAGTACGAAGCGTAGGTTGTATTAACATTTATGACTGAGCTGAGTTAATCTAGAAGTACTAGAGTGCCACTTTTGATTACAATTATGCCGTTCTTTATTAATGTTTTACTTTATCTTATCCCAAAATATCTATTTTATAAAATGTCTAGAGGTACTGGAGACCTAGTCTAGGGCTAGGTTTAATTTACTGAGATTTATATCTCACCCTGTCATGGAATTACCTTTTCAGACCCTAGAGCCAGATCATGGATGCCCGGCCGAAGCGCTTTGGAGTTCCGATGGAGATTGCAACCTTGATCTCGAGGTTTACTGTTTGTGAGGGTATAGTGTACACTAAGATGACGAGTGTTGCTTTGGTTAACGATGGAGGTCAACACTTGAGTTCTCACACCTTTGAGGCTTGGACGCTCTAAGATGAGGGTACCTTTGTTGGACCATTATCAGAGAGCGTCATACCTATCGACGCGCTATGGGTGGATGATCCGCTTGAGATCGACTTTCCCGATGACCTATTGTTGGGCCATGATGCCGGTTTTGCCACGGAAGAGCCCGATCCGGCACCACCGAGGGCCGAGAAAGATACCACCGAGGACGTCCCTATTGGCACAAAGCTTGACGTTGGAGATACAGAGTCGTCAACTGATGATTGAGAGTATGACGTTTTGAGTATAACCATATAGTCTATTCTTCTTGGAGATACTTGTATAGTAGTGTTGAGTTGGACTCTAGCTTGGTGGCTTTCTTTCTTAAGTTGTAATTCGATTGATTGTTTTGGTTGTATCGTTTTGAAGTCCTCGTTTGTTATCAAGTGTAGGGTTGTTTTCTCGCTTTCGTATGTATATTTCATTTAGATCTTTTGAGTTATAGCCGTTGGTTTCTGGGAAACGATCGAAGGTAACGGCAAGACGAGGGATGTTCGTGTGCCTGCTAGGCTCAGGACGTGACATCCGCGTTTGGTTGGTGTCAAGGCAAGCTCAGCTCAATCCAATCCGGTCAAGATTGGAGTGATATGGAGTAAGTATCTTAGAATGATCAGATAGTGAGACTTTAAATGGTCATAACACACGATTTGCATGGCATTTGTAACGGCGCATGTGATTTGTATGATTAGGAGTTTTGTACTTGGCAATGACTGTGTCTAAGAAGTTAACGTGTATGATTGGCCTGTTTGGTGAGCTATGTGCCAAACCTTGTAAGTGATTTTAATTGGCGTCTGATTGAGGTATCAGACGGCACGTTAAGTTATTACTAAGTTACAAATGCATCTGGACTTAGGGTGCGAGCTTATACTCCTTTGAATTAGTACCTCGATGTGTTTTTTTGATGTTGCCTAGTTGAGGCTTGTGCAGTATCTGGCGGTTAGTTTAGAATTGCCTGAGACCCATGGATGAAGGACTGCTTGTTTGGGATTACTGTTATGTCGAGAAGCCTAGGGCTGCTAAACTGAGTAGAGGACTTAGGTATTTAATTCCTAGAGGGATTGTGGTGATTTGAAAATCATGAGAGCCTAGTAAGCATGAACCAATAGAGTAAAAGCGTTGAAAGGGAGTCGGACCCGAGTCAGCAAGTCATAAGAGACCCAAGAACTGAAAGGGTTATGAGAATTTGAAAAGGAATGAGAGTAGATGGATAAGTAGATTTGAGGAGGAACTGTCATCGCTACCTGAGTCGCTAAGACAACTAATGTTGTTTGCTACCAAAATAAGCATTAGAAACCTCAGAGAAAACGACAAAAGATGGAAATGGAAATCGCCAAATGGGTAAACTACGGAAAGATTATAAGGTTGAAGTTGACTAAGTTCTATGAAAACAGGCAATCCTAAAATTGTTTGTCTTTAGATTGAAGGTCCGACAATTAACCTTAAAGGTTTTGGGTATCTTAACGAGAAAATTTTCATGGCAGTTACTGGTCTCAAGACATTGTCGAAAATTGGAGATATTAAGGAAACAAGCGTGCTAGTCTCTCGGACCTAGACCTGGACCGGTCTAAGGGATTGATTGAGATTTAACTAAGACCATTAGAAATGAATTTGTAAGTTATTATTCCCTAAAGGATAGGGCATTGACCTCCTTTCGGACGGTTGGACCACAAGATGGTCGCTAGTAAAAAGGGAAATGGGTAGGCTTGACAGTCTTGGCTATGCACAGCCCTAATGTACAGTTGAAGTAGAATGACAGATTGAGCAGAAGAAATTGTTTTAAACTGAAATAGTAGAGGAATCCAATTTAATCAATATGGATGTCCTAAGTGTGAATAAATGGGAGACCGAGGAGGAGCCTCGATCCCTGGAGCCTTGTCACCTAAAGTGATCGAGTTGTTAAGGAGAGGATGTTGTTGAGGTGTACAGTTTCTTTCTTGGGGTAAGAAACCCCTGAATGGAAGGAGGAAGAGACCCTAATTGTCTTAGATCAAGCGTATGGGTTGGAAAGGAAGATGCAAAGCCCAGAAGATCTTCAGAGGATAATTCTGAGAGGTCTGTATTGAAACGACATCGAATTTCAGGATGATGTCGATGTCCAGTCGAATAGATGGGATTAAGAGAAAGTCGAGTTGGTTGATCGTGGATCCTATAGTTGGATGTTAGTGCTTCCTAGGAAAAGAGTGACAAAAATGAACCAAATGTTGTATGGTCTAATAGGATATCTAAGGAAATTGGGAGACAAATTGTATACTCTCATGTGGACGATGCAAAGGGCAATTGGACTAGTTCGACGTGTGGTAATAAGGAGAAAGATGAAAAGCCAAATCGAATGCTAAAGGAATAATTAGGCTAACTCATTGCCGTTCTCGTGAATGATTATTGAACCTACTTGGGAGTCATGAGAGGCATAAATGGAAGTTGAAAATTGTCCTATAGGCCCTGAAGAGAGCACTCGCTATATGCTAGGTGTAAATAGCGTGAAGTTTTTTATGTTAACAAACGAGATCGCTTGGTCATGAAGTTTTGGGAGATGGAATCCCAAAGGAACCTTTGAAGACCAGAGTGAGTGATGAATCGATTGAGACTGATGTGGACTACTGATGTTTGAAGTTTCCTGGATTGACGGATGGTCATAGACGATTCGTGGGATGGTTCCGCACGATAATTGTCTCGGTAATAAGATTGGGGATGAAATGTCACCGGAATGAATGAATAAGTACGAAAGGAATGTTGGTCATTAAGCATAGAATGATAACTGTGTCGAGATAAGCGACTCCATCTAGACAGGAAATGTCGTGAGAATTATAGCGACGTTTCGCGAAAAGAATTAGGATGCGTAACACCGAGAATCCTCAAGAATGATCTAGCTTGATTCTATCTTGTAATGTATCAATTAAGTGCATTTCGAAGTCCCCTTCAAATTCTGATTACTACACGTGAATACTCCACTCAGGGCTTGAGCATTATTCCAACATTTGAGCTATCCAAACTCAAAGTTTAAGCTCGACACAGCATTTGAGTCCCTTAGAAATCATATCTGAGCAAAACCTTCTTGCCAGATTCAATCCTATGTATCCCCGCTCCAAAGGACAATCTGCAAAATAAGTATTCCACAACATTATCTCGAAATTTAAGAGTACTTGAATTGTTTTGTCAACTTCAAAATTATTTACGGGGTTTTTTCAACACTATCAGCCTGTTTGAGCTGTTATTTAGACAAGAAAAATTTACTTCTGAGCATATAACAACATATGAAAGGAGCAAAGAAAAGACAAACCTTCATCTGAAGCTCAATGACTACAAGGAACTCATAACTTAAAGCATCATCTGAAGATGACATCTTCTGAGTGGAAACGACAAAAGGTTCGATTGCTCAAATTATTGGTGCATAAGTAATTATATTTTTGCCAACAAATAAGGTACTTGCTATCACAATCTTTATAATATTCTACAAATATTGTAATTGTGCTAATTGCCTTGTTTGATTTGGTTAAATTGATTAAATTGATTAAGTCTATTGAATATATACTTTTTAAAAATTAATTCATCACATCATTTCAAAATATCTTACACAAAACCGATTTGTGAAAGACCAAAATCTATGTCTGAAGCGTCATCTTCTCTTACAACACCTAAAAGAACTCTTTTGTCACTTACCACATTCAAAACTTCTCTAAAGAAGTTTCTCTAAAACCCTAGAACTCCCAAATCCCCATGACCTCTTCTCAAAAACATCAATTGTCATGCCCCACGCCCTCGAGCACGAGCACGCAACTCCCTTAACTACTCTTAAAGGCCAGGACATACTTATTCAGAGATGCACGATGTAATTAAGCATGTGGAAACATAAAAATTATAAACCCCGTACAAGTTCAAATGGGAAACACTGGGATAGCGAAACTTAAAAATATAAACATATCATAACCAAGAGTTTCACAAAAGATGCAGATAAGCCAATCCTGCAGACGAGTCGAGGTGATTGGGACTCAATCGAAGGACAGCAGATCCTAAGTTCCCAAAAGATTACAAGCCAACGAGGGCCACTTTCAAAAGACTACCTAGTAAGGCTAGGAAACCCCTAAGTCGATCCACTAGCTTCGTCTGTCTCATCCTCGTCTTCATCAGGGTCATAGTCAGAAAAAGCCTCAGATCGCTCATCCACCGAGTCGTCCGCCATGACATCCTCCAGCTCATCCTCAAAGGCAGAGATCTCTATCACATCGTCGATGTCCTCCAGGGTAGGGGTCTTCTCCGGCATATTCCTTGATCCCATTACAGAACCTCATCTTGTATAGGTTGATACCAGCTAGGTATGACTCCATGAGGTACCTCTGTGGGCTTCAACAGACCTATCATGAACTCACCTACTCTACGGAACCAAACCTCGAACCTATGCGATTTCCAGTCGTTACCTCCCTCGTCAACCCAAACAACTGTACACTTTCTCACATAAACGGTATCCCGACCGTTAGGAAACTCGTCAAAATAGGCGGTCATCTCCTTAGGATCGCCTAAACAGGTCGGAAACATCTTCAAGGTTTTGGGGCCAGAAAAAAGGTTGGGTCCCACAACGGGGTGGGATTTACATCTCGGCAAGCTAAGTCCTAACTCTAGGTTAGGCTGACAATACACCCCGATAAATCCAAACAATTAGTAAGGACATGCCAAACAATATAAGGCAATTCAAATAAGAATCAGAATAATATACGACGAACGATCGTCATAATGAGCCATAAAGGAACAAGTGGTCGTCTCGAATGTCGTTTTTTCAATTCAAATTTCCTTCAATGAGGCGATGTCCAATTCGATTAAAATGTTAGAATTCTTTGTTTTCCATTTTCCAATTTCGAGACTCATTCTTGGGTCATTTCTCTCCCAGATGTAATTTTAGGCTACCCCGAACTAACGGGTGGCTTTTGCAGACATTACGCGTATCGACTCTGTGATTCTCATCACACTTAGGGCTTGTCAGTCCATGGCGACTTTGGTTGTCATGTAATTACGAAGGTCTATTACTAGCTCCGACGGTCACGATCGTCACCGTTCGATTTGGGAAAATTTTGAAAATTATACATTGGTTAAGTGGTATCACCCGCGCTCCAATCGTATAACGCTAGCAATGGATTCCTTAATCGTTCTTAGATCGGCCTTTAATGATTCTAAACACCCCCTCAACAATCCTTATAGTCAAAGTATCATTTCCTATTTGAGTTTCTCTAGATCCACGTACCTTGTCTCGCGTTAGCCTTCCTCTTTTGGTCAATTAACTCGAGATTGATCAGATCCGAGCGAGATATGGCTGAAATACATCGTTAGATACATTCTCATTGATAAGTCTCGAAATGACAGGAAAATCAAAATGTCTCAACTCTTCCCCCCTTAAAAAAATTTCATCCTCGAAATTTACAATAAACCCAGCTATCCAAACAAATAGGGATACTGACGCCTCATCATTTCTTCGTTGTCCCACGTGGCGCCTTTGGTTCCATGGTGCTCCCAAATTACTTTAACTAGTGGGATCGTCTTGTTTCTCAGAACCTGCTCCTTTCGATCTTCAATTTTGATTGGCTTTTCTACGTATGACACCATGTCGTCTACTTCAATAGTCTCATAATCTAGCACGTGTGTCAGGTCTGGCTCGTATTTCCTCAGCATTGACACATGGAAGACGTTGTGTACTTGAGACAAATTAGGCGGTAAGACAAGTCTGTAGGCCAAAGTTCCAATCTGTTCCAAAATCTCAAAAGGACCTACGTACCTTGGACTCAGCTTTCCTTTCTTTCCAAACCGAGATAGTCCTCGCATCGGTGAAACCATTAGGAAAACATTATCACCAACTTGAAACTCCAAAGGCTTGCGTCATTTGTCAACATAGCTTTTCTGAAGACTTTGTGCCGTCCTCAACCTATCTCGTATTATCTTCACAGCCTCCACCGATTGCTCTTCCATCTCTGGGCCTGTAATACTTCTCTCTCCAACTTTGTCCCAGCAAACCGGGGTTCTGCAGGCCCTTCCATAAAGCGCTTCAAAAGGTACCATTTGAATACTCTGTTAATAATTATTATTGTATGCAAATTCTACCAAGTGCAACTACTGCTCCCATCGACCTTTGAAGTCTATTACGCACGCTCGTAACATATCTTCGAGCGTCTAAATCGTTCTCTCAAATTGTCTGTTTGTTTGCGGATGATACGCCATGCTGAAAATATTTGAGTCCCCATGGCATCTTGAAGGCTCTTCTAGTAGTTCACCGTGAACTTAAGATCTCGATCTGATGTAATCGTCACAGGTTCCCCATGTAGCCGTACTATGTGACGCACATACAGCTCGGCATACTTGTCCATCGCGAAGTCCTTTCTCACTGGGATGAAATGTATAGACTTGGTCAATCTGTCCATGACTACCCAAATTGAATCATGACCTCTTTGGCTCCTTGGTAATCCCACCACAAAGTCCATCGTCACGTGTTCCCATTTCCATTTGAGAATTTCCAATGGCTGTAATAATCTACCGGGCTTACAGTGTTGTGCATTTAGTTGTTGACACGTTAGGCACTTTGCCACATATTTAGCCATGTCTACTTTCATCCCGTTCCACCAGTAATGTTGACGTAGGTTCTGGTACATTTTCGTGCTACCAGGATGGATAGTGTAATTGCTTCGGTGAGCCTCAGATAGGATCTTTTCTCTAAGCTTTTCATCTTTTGGCACACATGGACACCTCGAAATTTCAAAACTCCGTCCTCTAACACTTAGAACTATTGCTTTCTTTTCGTTGCGTCCATTATGAGGATTTTCTGAATTTTTGGGTCCGTAGGCTGCAAGGTTTTTATTCTTTCTTGGATCTCAAGTTCTATTCTTAAAGTCCCTATCAAATTGGACAATTGACAAACTTTCAGCTTAAATTCAGAATCCCTTAATCCTTCGAGTAACGTCCATCCCCTAACTAGCAGACAAGAAATGCTCGATTTTCGACTGAGTACATCCGCGACTCTATTCGCTTTCTCAAGATGATATAGAATGTCACAATCATAATCTTTAAGCAGCTCCATCCATCGGTGTTGCCTCATATTTAATTCCTTCTAGGAAGAGAGATACTTCAGGCTCAGGCGATCTGTGTAAATCTGAAACTTTTCGCCACACAAGTAATGCCTCCAAATCTTCAGGGCGAAGATAATTGCAGCCAATTCCAAGTCATGAGTTGGATAATTCATCTCGTGCGGTCTCAGTTATTGTGACGCGTAGGCGACCACTCTTCCATGTTGCACACAGCCCAGTCCTTTTAACGAAGTGTCACTATATATCTCGTAGCCTCCAGGTCCTAATAAGATTGTCAATACCGGTACGGTCGTCAACCGATGCTTGAGCTCTTGGAAACTTCTCTCACACTTATCCCTCCACTCAAACTTCGTTTCCTTCTTAGTTAGTCTCGTGAACGGAATGGCTATGGACGAAAACTTTTCCACGAAGCGTCGGTAATAACCAGCTAATCCCTTGGAAACTCCGGACTTCCATAACTGTAGTAGGTCGAGGCCAATTCATAACGACATCAATCTTTGCAGGGTCTACAGCATTTCCCTCTCCAGATATTACATGACCAAGAAATGCCACTTTAATCAGCCAAAACTAGCATTTGCTAAACTTAGCGTAAAGCGAGTGCTCCCTCAGAGCCTGTAAGACAATCCTCAAATGCCTTTCGTGTTCTTCGTTACTCTTTGAGTAAATCAAAATATCATCAATGAAGACTATAACGAATCTATCCAAGAATTCCTTGAACACTCAATGCATTAAATCCATGAATGCGGCTGGAGCATTAGTCAATCCAAAAGCATAATTGTGAACTCGTAGTGACCATACCTTGTCCTCAAAGCTGTCTTCGGTATGTCCTCTTTCTTAATTTTCAACTGATGATAACCGGTCCTCAGGTCAATTTTAGAGAACACAGAAGCTCATTGCAACTGATCAAACAAATCGTCAATCCTCGACAACGGATATTTATTTTTCACAGTTACTTGATTCAACTGCCTATAATCAATACATAAGCACAAGAATCCGTCCTTTTTCCTGACAAACAACACTAACGCTCCCCACGGTGAAGCACTCGGTCGAATAAATCATTTATCTAATAGTTCTTGTATTTGCACCTTTAATTCTTCCAACTCCGATAGCGATATCCTATAGGGTGCCTTCAAGATCGGATCCATTCCGGGAGCTAACTCGATCACGAACTCAATTTCCCACTCTGGTGGCAATCCTGGCAATTATTGGGGAAAGACATTAGGAAATTCACATACCACCGGTATAGTTTCTAATTTAGGCTCCACGGCAGTCGTATCCGTAACTGCGACTAAGTAAGCTTGGCATCCTTCGGTCATCAGTTTTGTTGCTTCAAGCAATGAGACTAGTGGGACTGTGGTTCCCCCTCAACTTTCCACAAATTCAAAATTAGGGTTGCCATCTGGATAAAATCGAATTACCCAGTTACCACAATCTACTACTGCACTTTGCTTAACCAACCAATCCTTTCATATTATTACATCAAAATCGTACATGGGCAACATAGCCAAGTCATACTCTCTTCGCTACTAATAATTACTATCTTACAGTCCACACAGCTTAATGAAACCAACACATTATCCTTTAACGGGGTGACAACATACAGTATCATATTCATTGGTTTCAACTTCAAATCGACCAAATCAGCAAATCGAGGGCATACGAAAGAATGCGAAGTGCCAGGATCAAATAAGGCCTAAGTAGCTTGGTCACATAAATAAACCATACCTGTGACCACGCTAGGCGTTTCTTCCGCTTCTCTGCGCGCCACAACATAAACCCTTCCTTGAGCTGGGAGTCAGTTCTAATCATTTAGTGGAGTTGCAAACGAAGATCCGGCATGCGGTCGCTGTCCTTGAGGTCGGGTCACTGGGGTTTGATTTGGGCAACTTCTCATTTGATGGCCCATCTGACCACACTTGAAGCGCGCTCCAGTCCTAGCCGGGTAGGGTCCGTTTCCATGTCTCATACCACAAAGGCAGCAGTTCCAGTTTTCTTGGTGCGATAGTTTCCCAATATTCTTCCTCACTGAGGAGACGAAGCGTTTATTGCCAGTCATAAGTCTTTTACCTGTCTGGTGATTATCTCGGAATGAGCTAAACCGCGATCCAGATACGGCCGTCCTCTCCTTCATATCACTTTCTATCATTTGTCCCCGCTCATAAATTTCCTTATGAGCTCTCAAATTCAGAGCCACCATCTGCCTGCGAAGTTTGGGCCACAACCCATCTCGAAACCTCTGCGCCTTTTTTAGTGGGTCGTCTACTGACCTCGGTGCATACCTTGATAGTCTAGTAAATTCAGCTTCGTATTGATCCATCTTCGGAATATATTGGCGCAATTGTAGAAATTGCACTTGCTTCCTCTCGCGGGTAGTCTCCGAAAAGTACTTGTCATTAAAGGTCATAGTAAAAGCATTCCAAGTAAAGGACGTTCCCTCCGAAAATACTTCGTTCTTGGTCGCACTCCACCAGTCGTTAGCAGTACCTTCCTGTTGGTACACCGCCAGTAACACCTTTTCTTCGTCCGTGCATCTCAGAACCCCAAAAGTGTAACGCCCCGACTCCCTTCGACCTCATTACATCCGCCTCAGGTCAATCATAACCCAAGAACCATACACGGCCTAGAATGATATGAAATGCACATGCGGAAGACGAGACATTTCTCTGTACTCTAAGAAATAAAAAGAATAGGGGATTTTTGAAAGAATTCAAAAGCACACCATTTATACATAGCAGAAACATTCATTACAACCAGCGGAAGGGAAATACAAAAACATAGAGCCACACACCCGGGTAGAAAATGAATTAAAGCTTAAGGTTCAAAGGCTACTACTAAACCTTTCCTAAAGCCTAACACCAAAATTGTTCCTTGATCACTTAACCCTCTTCATTCAGACTTCTCATAAGAACAACTTGAATCATCTCTTCCATCGTCCCCCTCAGCATTTGGGTTGTAATCCAAAAAAGTTTCGGATGGAACGTCCTTGGAAGGCTCTTCGGTGTCTTCCTCGGCTTCTTCTTTTTCTTCTTCTTCATCATCATCATCATCTTCTACTTCTTCTTCATCGTCAGTGGTCTCAATCGCGCCAGTAGAAATCTCTACATAGTTCATATACTCCGCAGAAGACAGTGGAGACTTTGGCACTTTAGGTTTGCTTCTTGAACCTCCCACAGATGCTGGATTATTCACTTCAATGCTCGGTTGGGAAAGATGACACCAGGTTGGAATTACCTCCCATAGAACAACCTCCCTCAACAAGGGCCCATTAAGCTGCTATCTCCCACTTGACGAAACCAGGCTTCAAAATGGTGAGGTTACAGTTCCTACTTCCTTTTGTCTACCCAGACTATCGTGCGCTTCCTGAAATAGGGGATACCCTTCCGGTTCAAAAACTCATCAAAATTGGCGATCATCTCCTTTAGATCGCCCAGGCGAATTGGCAGCATGGCTAGGATTTAAGGTCTGAAAAGTTTGTCCCACTAAGGGGCGAGATCGACATCTCAGAAAATGAAACCTAGCCCTATACCTCAATACCAGTCCTACCAGACCACACACACATGCCACCCAAAATGCAAGACAACAAACAATGCATCAGACGACAACTACATCCATAATCATACATTGACAATCAATACAACAGTAATGCTCAATATCAGATTCACAATATACTCCATATGCACCACATCCAACACAACCACCATTTTTTCATCCATCCACATACTCCACTGGCACTCTTGCCACCAGACATCACGGGTGTCATCAGACCAAACATAATCTCCAAGCTTACGGCCACTCCATGCCGCCGAGGTCATCAGACAAAATGACATTCTCATTTTTATTCAATTTCACCTCTCTCCGATACCGCCATGGTCATCAGACCAAATGGTATCCTTAACACCTTTCTCAATAATTTCACCATGCCAACAAGACACTCATGCAATTCAATTCATAAACATTCACCAGTCAATCATATCATTCAAATATTCATCCAGCTATGTCTTTGCATTTAGAGAAAGGATTAGAAAATACTTACTTGATTAAATATCACAATATATCACCAAGCAAGGAAATCCCCACAAATGCTTTGTCAACCTAATAAGATTAACCAATCTTGAGTCACGAATCATGGAATATTCACTTCCGTCAACACAATCTTCCCCCTAGCCACGCCATTGGCAATTCAAGACATCTTTTTATAACAATGCGACACATGGCAACGCTCACTCCGAACCCTTAATATGTTTGGTTTACTCAGCAATATACATGGCAAGACACAATTTAACGTTTCGTGCACCAAACTTGCCATAAATCACCTTTAAACCTCAATTCACTTCTCGCCCCTCCCACTGACACCTCACATGATATCATATATGATATTATTTGTCAATTGAAGTCCAAATATTCCTCATTCAGCCCCCAAATAGAACTGGCCAGCATGTATAGGCCATCAAAACAGAATCGGTTTCGGTTCCCAACGGTTCAATCAAGTCATAACTCAATTCCAAGACCCACTCTTTGCACAAATAACATACCAAGACCTTCATTTACATGTTTAGAAGGCTCATTGAGAGATTTGAAGTCGATTGACACCCCCAAAGACTTCGAAATAGCCCGATCTCCACAAGGTCAGAATTAGTCCATTTTTGTACCACTCATGAACAGGCATACAAATTTAATTTAATACCATCTACTTACAGCTATAGACGATCTGAACATAGTACTAGATGTTATGAAGCTCTCCTAAAATATTTGAGGTCAATCGGAGTCTTTAAGAGGTAGAACGATGACCTTACCTCAGCTCGCACGGATTTCGTCCGGTTTTGGTCTAAGGGCTGGTTTAGAAAAACCGTCCAACGAAACTTTGATATACCACTTGGAATGTTTCAAGGACACGTCTATCTACCTTCTGGTGGTCAGAGCACCTCAAATGACGACCGGGAAGGTCGCTCGACCGGACTGAATAGAATGGATAGAATATATTTTTCTGGGTAGTTTTCAGTTGAACCAAAATTGAAGAGGAAATGCTATGAACGTGAGGGAGATGGTATACACAGTTGAAGAGGTCTTCAACATACTTGTCTCACACATATTATTGAGGCAATTTGATTAGACATGGGTTGATAAGGGTCATTAATGCCAAAAACCCTCAATGAGTGACATGTGGCAAGCTCTAATAATATCACCTAAGACTTTGACCCATTCTCTGACCCCATATATGTGAATTTTCGGCAAGCATGGAGGAGAAGAAATGACTATTTTGCCCTTCGTGGTTTCTTAAGGCAAGACAAATGGTCATGGGGCAAAATGGTAATTTTACACCTTCAGTCCAAACTTCGCTTTTGCAATTCGAAATTACCATTTGACGAGACTTCATCAAATTCCTATCTAGGATTGGAATTCTCTATTTCCAATTGCCAATTCTGAGCTTCCATTTCATGATCATTCGTCTGTCGATCGTAATTCTAGTTTGTTTCGAACTAGCGTGCGGTTTTTGCAAATATTACGCGTATCGACTCTGTGATTCCCATCGCATTGAGGATAACTTAAGTTATGATAGCATTGGTTGTCATGTAATTGAGAGGGTTCATTGCTAGTTCCGACGGCTTTGATCGTCATAGTTCGATTTAGGGATATTTGCAACTTATATATTAGTTAAGGGCTTCACCCGCGATCCAATCGTATAACGCTAGCATTGTATTCCTTGATCGTTATCTGATCGGCGTCAATGGCTTTAAATGTTCCCTCAACAATCTTTATGGTCAAAGCATCATTTCCTATTTCGAGTTTCCTAGGTCCACGTACCTTGTTATATATTAGCCTTTTCCTATTGGTCAGTTTACTCGAGATTGATCAGATCTGAGCGAAACAAAACTGAAATACATCGAAATGTACATTCACATTCAACAGCCTCAAAATGGCGAGAAATTCAGAATGTCACAATTCTTCCCTCTTACAGAAATTTCGTCCTCGAAATTTACAATAAACCCAACTTAAGTAAACAAACAGGGGTATTGAAGTCTCATAACTTCTTCGCTTTCCTACGTTGCTCCTTCAGTCCCGTGATGCTCCCAAATCACTTTGACTAATGGGATAGTCTTATTCCTCAAGACTTGCTCCTTTCGATCCTCGATTATGATAGTCATCAATCTCGATGGTTTCAAAATCCAAAACATGAGTCGGGTCTGGCTCATGCTTCCTCAGCATTGACACATGAAATACATTGTGCACTTGCGATAAGTTTGGCAGCAAGACAAGTCTGTAGGCCAAAGTTTTAATTCGCTCTAGAATTTCAAAACGACCTACATACCTCGAACTCGGTTTTCTCTTTTTTCCCAAATCGAGATAATCCACGCATCGGTGATACCTTCGGGAAAACATGGTCGCCAACTTGAAATTCCAATGGTTTGCATCTTTTATCAGAATAACTCTTCTGTCGACTTTGTGCCGTTCTCAGTTTTTCTTTAATGACTTTAATCGCCTCAACAGACTGTTCCACCAATTCTGGGCCTATTATATTCCTCTCTCCAACTTCATCCCAACATATAAGCGTTCTGCAGGCTCGACCATAAAGTGCTTCAAACGGTGCCATACCAATGTTTTGCTGGTAACTGTTATTATACGCAAACTCCATCAAATGCAGTTGATCCTCCCAGCCACCTTTAACATCTATGACATAGGCTCGCAACATTTCCTCGAGCGTTTGAATTGTTCACTCTGACTATCCATCAGTTTGTGGATGGTATGCCGTGCTAAATTGCAATCTAGTTCCCAAAGCTTCTTGCAGACTCTTCCAAAAGTTTATTGTAAACTTGGGATCTCGATCCGACGTGATCATAACTAGGACTCCATGCAATCGCACAATCTTACGTATATACAATTTTGCATACTTATCCGTTGTAAAATCCTTTCGCACAAGTATGAAATGTGCCGACTTTGTCAATCTATCCACAATTACCGAAATTGAGTTATGGCCTTTCTGACCCGCGGTAACCCCATCACAAAATCCATCGTCACATGTTCCCATTTCCACTCAGGAATTTCTAGAGGTTGTAGCAATCATTCAGGCTTGCAATGTTGAGCCTTCACATGCTGACAGATTAAACACCTCACCACATGCTTAGCTACATCCACCTTCATTCCGTTCCACCAGTAGTGTTGCCACAAATTCTGGTACATCTTGGTGCTACCTAGATGAATACTGTAGTTGCTCCTATGAGCTTCTGATAAAATCCTTTCTTTGAGTTCCTCATCGTCAGGTACACATAACCATCCGCGAAACTTCAGAATTCCGTCCTCCGACACTTGGAACTCAGGTTTCCTTTTTGTTGTGTTCATCTCCAGAATCTTTTGAATCTCTGGGTTCGTAGACTGCAAAGCTTTTACTCTTTCTTGGATTTCAAGCTCAATTCCTAGAGTTGCCATTAAACTTAACAATTGGCAAACTTCCAATTTAAATTCAGAATCTCTCAATTCCTCTAACAAAGACCATCCCTTAACCAATAAGAGCACAATGCTTAATTTTCGACTAAGTGCATCCGCGACTCTATTCACCTTTCTAGGATGATACAGAATCTCGCAATCATAGTCGTTAAATAATTCCATCCATCGATGCTGTCTCATATTCAGTTGTTTCTGAGAGAACAAATACTTCAAGCTTTGATGATCTGTATAAATCTGAAATCTTTCGCCACATAAGTATTGTCTCCATATCTTTAGATCGAAGATGATAACAGCTAACTGTAAATCATGCGTCAGATAGTTCATCTCATGAGGTCTCAATTATCGTGAGGCATAAGCAACCATTTTTCCATGTTGCATCAACACACACCCTAATCCTTTTAGCGAAGCATCGCTATATATCTCATAACCTACAAGTCCAGAAGGAATAGTTAGTACTGGTGCGGTTGTCAATTAGTGCTTAAGTTCTTGAAAACTGCTTTCACACTTATCAGTCCATTCAAACTTCACGTCCTTCTTCGTTAGCCTCGTCAATGAAGTAGCTATAGACGAAAGCTTTTCCACGAATCGCCTATAGTAACCTATTAATCCCATAAAACTTCTAATCTCAGTAACCGTCGCAGGTCTAGGCCATTCATCATTGCCTCAATCTTTGAAGGATCTACCGAAATTCCTTTTATAGAAATCACATGACCAAGGAAAGCTACTTTACTCAACCAAAATTCGCATTTACTAAACTTGGCGTAAAGCGGATGCTCCCTTAGGGTCTACAAAACTACCCTCATATGTTCTTCATGTTCTCCCTTACTCCTCAAATAAATCAAGATGTCGTCTATAAAAATAATGACAAACTGATCCAAGTACTCCTTAAACACTCGATGCATCAAATCCATGAATGCAGCAGGGGCATTGGTCAACCCAAAAGGCATAACCGTAAACTCGTAATGCTCATATCTCGTTCTGAAAGCAGTGGTTGGTATATCCTCCTTCTTAATCCTCAACTGGTGATAACCAGTTCTCAAGTCTATTTTAGAAAATACAGATGCTCCTTGTAGTTGATCAAACAAATCATCTATTATCAGCAAAGGATACTTGTTATTGATGGTCACTTAATTCAACTGCCTGTAATCTATACACAAAAGCAAGGATCCATTCTTCTTTCTTACAAACAGCACCGGTGCTCCCCATGGCGACGCGCTCTGTCTTTTGAATCCCTTATCCAATGGTTCCTGCATCTATACTTTTAATTCTTTCAACTCAGACAAGGACATCTTATACAGTGCCTTTGAGATTGGTTCCGTTCCAAGTGCCAACTTTATCACAAACTCAATCTCTCTCTCAGGTGGTAATCTTGACACTTCTTTAGGAAACATATCAGGAAACTCACGTAGCACGGCTATACTATCCAGCTTTGGCTCCTCCGCCATTGTGTCTACTACAACAGCCAAATAAGCTTGACATCCTTCGCTTAACAGCTTGGTCATTTCAAGTGACGAAACCAAAGGAATCGAGATTTCTCCCCGACTTCCTGCAAATTCAAAACTAGGGCGACCTTCTGGGTAGAACTAAATTACCCTGTTACCACAATCAATTACAGCCCTTTGCTTCACCAACCAATCCATACAGATAATCACATCAAAATCATACATTGGCAACACAGCCAAATCGATCCTTTCTTCGCTACCACCAATCACTATCTTACAGTTCACACAACCTAGCGAAACTAGCACACTGTCTTTTAATGGTGTAGCAACATGCAGTAGCACATTCAATGGTTTCAACTCTACTCCCACTAGATTAGTAAACTGAGCAGATATAAAGGATTGCGAAGCACCAGGATCAAACAAGGATTGCGAAGCACCAGGATCAAACTGACCATTTCCATGTCTCCTTCCATAAATATGACAATACCAGTTGAACTGGTTCATCGGCTTTTCGATATTTCTGCGAATCGGAGGAACAAATCATCGATTGTTCACCATTGGCCTTTTTCCCAAATGCCTTATCCCTCAGAGGAGCAAATCGTGATCTAGAAGCAACACCTCTTTCCTTGATATCCCTTTCAATCATTTGGCTCCTCTCAGAGATCTTCTGATACGTTCTCAAGTTAACAGTTATGATCCTACTGCAAATTTCTAGTCTCAAACCATCTTGAAACCTTTGCGCTTTCTCAAGTGGATCCTCCATTGACCTCGGGGCATACCTTGACAATGTTGCAAACTCAGCTTCATACTGATCCACAGTCAGTTGATTCTATCGTAACTGTTGAAATTCCAGTCATTTTCGCTCACGTGCCATCTCATAAAAATACTTGTCATTAAAAGTGGCAGTGAAGGCAGCCCAAGTCAAAGCTATACCTTTAGGAAATACTACTCCCTTCGAGGCACTCCACCAATCAACGCAGTACCCTCTAGCTGATACACGCTAGCAACACTTTCTCTTCATCTGTACATCTCAACACTTCAAAAGCCTTTTCGAACTTCTCAATCCACCTTGGAGCCAACTCAAGATCTCCAGTACCATCAAACTAGGTCGGTTTCAGTTTAATAAACTGCTCGACCAATTGACCCATTGATCTATTGGCATTGACATCGCCTTGTGCATTCCCAGCTTCAGTACTTGGGCATTATTGCCATTCACCATATTTATAGCTGCCACAGCAGCTTCAGCAGCCTAAGCTATGATCTCAGCTCTATCTTTCGCTTGCCTAAGAGCAACATCTACTCTATCTTGAGCTTCTTTTCCCATAAGCTCATAAATCTATTCCAAGGCCCTCAAGACTCCTTCCATTCTTGGATCCTCAGCCACTGGAGCTCTGGAGCTCGAAGCTTTGCTTCTCAACCTTCCAAGTCGATTACTCATATTTGCTCAACTTGACTCACTTGAGTCGCCATAATCCCACCACGGAATTAGAAATCTAATTTACTTACTCATTTCTCAATACTGCTACGCTACTCAACAAGTAGCAGCCATATAACAACAACCACTCACTCAAGCATTCTCACGAGCACATCAATTATACCTCAAGCCCAAACTCATCTGCAACTTGATACAATCAGAGGTATAACTCACTCATTCAATCCATACCCACAACAACGTAATAAGTGCAAAGCTCGACCCCTCATCGGTCCACAGCAACCATGCCATGTCAAGATGCCAATCACATGCACCATTTATATTCCATGCATTCATGCTTGACTCTCTAACGACTCCTCCTAGGGTCTCACTACCCCAATATCCCAAATTTCTTTACTTCTTATTACTCTAATCCTCAATCGACTGTACTCTCGGTAACCTGCTCTTAACTTGCTCTGATACTACGAAAATGGGGTATAACGCCTCGACTCCCATGGAGCTCATTACATCTGCCTTAGGCCAATCATAACCCAGGAACCACAAACGGCCTAGCATGGTATGAAATGCACATGCGAAAGATGAGACATTTCTCCGAACACTAAGAAATAAAAAGAACAAGGGAGGTTTGGAAGAATTCAAAAGCACACCATTTATACATAGCAGAAACATTCATTACAACCATCAGAAGGGAAATATAAAAACATAAAGCCGCACACTCGGGTAGAAAAGGAACTAAGGCTTAAGGTTCAAAGGCTAATACAAAACTTTTCCTAAAGCCTAACACCAAAATAGTTCCTTGATCACCAAACCCCCTTTATTCAGACTTCTCATTAGAACAGCTTGAATCATCTCTTCCATCATCTCCCTCAGCATATGGGTTGTAATCCGAAAAAATTTCAGATGGAACGTCCTCTAAAGGCTCTTCGGTGTCTTCCTCGGCTTTCTCTCTTCTTCTTCTTCTTCTTCTTCTTCTGCTTCATCTTCTTCGTCTGCGGCCTGGATTGTATCAGCAGAAATCTCTACATAGTTCATATACTCTGTAGAGGATAGTGGAGACTTCGGCACTTCAAATATGTTTCTTGAACCTCCCACAGATGCTAGATTATCCACTTCAATGTCCGGTCGGGACGGATGTCACCAGGTTAGAATTACTTCCCATGGAACATCCTCCGTCAGCAAGGGTCACATTAAGCTGCCGTCTCCCACTTGATGAAACCAGGTTTCAAAATGGTGGGGTTGCTGTTCCAGCTTCCCTTCATCTACCCAGATTGTCGTGCGCTTCCTGATATAGGGGATACCCTTCCGGTACGGAAACTCATCAAAATCGACGGTTATCTCCCTTGGATAGCCCAAGCGAATTGGCAACATGGCTAGGGTTTAAGGTCTGAAAAGTTTGTCCCGCTAAGGGGTGAGATCGATATCTCAGAAAGCGAAACCTAGCCCTATACCTCAATACTAGTCCTACCAGACCACACACGCATGTCACCCAAAATGCAAGACAAAAAACAATACAATGGCATAAAGCATCAGACGGCAACTACATCCATAATTAAAAATGGACAATCAATACAATAGTAATGCTCAATATCATATTCACAATATACAAACATATGCACCACATACACCACAGCCACCATTTTTTCATCCACCCGCATACTCCACTAGCACTCCTGCCACCAGACATCTCGGGGGTCATCAGACCAAATGTACTCTCCAGGCTTACAACCACTCCATGCCGCCGAGGTCATCAGACCAAATGGTATCTTCAACACCTTTCTCAATAATTTTACCATGCCATCAAGACACTCATGCGATTCAATTCATAAAGATTCACGAGTCAATCATATCATTCAAATATTCATCCAGTTGTGTCCGGGCATTCAGAGAAAGGACTAGGAAACACTTCCTTAATTAAATATCACAATATATCACCAAGCAAGGAAATCCCCACGAATGCTTCATCAACCTAACAAGATTAACCAATCTTGAGTCACGAGTCATGGAATATTCATTCCCATCAACTCAATCTTTCCCCAAGCCAAGCCATTGACAATTCAAGACACCTTTTTATAACAATGTGACACATAGCAACGCTTACTCTGAACCCTTAATATGTTTGGTTTACTCAGCCATATACATGGCTATACACAATTTAGCGTTTCGTGAACCAAACTTGCCATAAATCACCTTTAAACCTCAATCCACTTCTCACACCACCCAATGACACCTCACATGATATCATACAAGAAATTATTTTTCAATTGAAGTCCAAATATTCCTCATTCATCCCCCAAACAGAATTGGCCATCATGTATACACCTTCAAAACAAAATCGGTTTTGGTTCCCAACCATTCAATCAAGTCATAGCTCAATTCCCGGAGCAACTCTTTGGACAAATAACATACCAAGACCTTCATTTACATGTTTAGAAGGCTCACCGTGAGATTTGAAGTCGATCGACACTCCCAAAGACTTCGGAATAGCCCGATCTCCACAAGGTCAGAGTCTGTCCATTTTTGTACCACTCCTGATCAGCCATAAAAATTTAATTTAGCACCATCTACTTGCAGCCATAGACCATCTGAACATAGTACTAGATGTTATGAAGCTCTCCTAAAAAATTTGAGATCAAACGGAGTCTTTAAGATGTAGAACAATGACCTTACCTCAGCTCGCGTAGATTTCTTCTGGTTTTGGTCTAAGGGCTGGTTCGGAAAAACCATCCAACGAAACTTCGATCTACCACTTGGAATGTGTCAAGGACACGTCTATATACCTTTTGGTGGTCGGAGTGCCTCAATTGGCCACCGGGAAGGGCCACTCGACTGAACCGAACAGAACGTACAGAATTTGTTTTTCTGGACAGTTTTCGGTTGAGCAAAAATTGAAGAGGAAATGCTATGAACGTGAGGGAGATGGTATACACCGCTGAAGAGGTCTTCAATATACTTGTCTCACACATATTATTGAGGCTAATTTGATTAGACATGGGTTTGTGAAGGTCATTAATGCCAAACACCCTCAATGAGTGACATGTGGCAAGCTCTAATAATATCACCTAAAACTTTGACCCATTCTTTGACCCCATATATGTGAATTTTCGGTAGCCATGGAAGAGAATAAATGACCATTTTGTCCTTCATGATTTTTTAAGGCAAGGCAAATGGCTGAGGGACAAAATGGTAATTTTGTACTTTCAGTCCAAACTTCACTTTTGCGATTCGAAATTACCATTTGGCGAGACGACGTCAAATTCCTATCCAGAATTGAAATTCTCTATTTCCAATTGCCAATTCTGAGCTTCCATTTCATGATCATTCGCCTGTCGATGGTAATTCCAATTTGTTTCGAACTAACGGGCGGCTTTTGCAATCATTACTCGTATCGACTCTGTAATTCCCATCACACTGAGGATAACTCAAGTTATGGCAGCATTGGTTGTCATGTAATTGAGGGGTTCATTGCTAGTTCCGACGGCTTCGATCGTCATAGTTCGATTTAGGAATATTTGCAACTTATACGTTGGTTTAGCGGCTTTACCCGCGATCCAATCGTATAACGCTAGTATTGTATTCCTTGATCGTTATCTGATCGGCGTCAGTGGTTTTAAATGTTCCCTCAACAATCTTTATGGTCAAAGCATCATTTCCTATTTTTAGTTTCCTAGGTCCACGTACCTTGTTATAAAAAGCCTTATCCTATTGGTCAATTTACTCAAGATTAATCAGATCTGAGCGAAACAAAACTTGAATACATCGAAATGTACATTCACATTCAACAGCCTCAAAATGACAGGAAATTCGGAAAGTCACAAAAAGCCTTCTCAAGCTTTTCTATCCACCTTGGTGCCAGTTCAGGATCTCCAGTTCCGTCGAACTGGGTTGGCTTCAGCTTAATGAATTGTTCGACCAGTTGGCCCATTTGTCTAGCCGCAACTCCCTCTTCTTGAGTATTTCCTGCTTCATTGCCTTGATCATTGTCATCATTGTTCCCGTTACCTCCGTTATTGCCATTATTCGCGTCAACAGCAGCTATGGCAGCTCCCACGGTTGGAGCAATGGCAGCATCCCTATCTTGGGTCTGCCTATCGATAAGATCGCCAATTCTTTCTAGTACTCTCAGCACTCCATTCTTTGGTCTTCCACCACAGGCAGTCTGGAACTAGAATCTCCGCTCCTAAGCCTTCCAGGTCTTCTGGGCGGATTACTCATTATGGTCTACACTTACTACACCTGGACCACTATAATTCTACCACGGAATTAGTGACTTACTCATCTAGTCGAGTCCAGCGATATTAAATTATTCCTTAAAAGCAGCAGTTGCAATAAAACAACCATCCATACAATTATTTCCAAAGGCACTTCAATAAAAATTCACGATTACTACTCAATTCCTTGCACTTCAGCGGTTCATCATAACTAGCGATAATCGTCCGCTCAGCAACCAAAATCCAGGAATTACTCCCAATGCTAAGCACAAAGCATGATCTTTATAAACAACCACTATCTTGCCAACACCATATGTCAACCACATGCGCAAAATCATATGTCATGCATTTTGTGCCTAACTCTAACGAGTCTCCTAAGGTCTCGCTGCCCATTTAGCTCCAACTCATTCCTCCTGATAACTCCAATCCTCAATCAACTTGGGTCGAGCTGACTTTGCTCTGATACCAATCAAAGGGGATGTAACTCCCCGCGCCCTCGAGCACGAGCATGCAACTCCCTTCTCGACTATTCTCAAAGCCTGGGACTTTCTTATCGAGAGATGCACAATGTAATTAACCATGCGGTAACGTACTAATTATAAATCCTATACAAATTCAAATGGGAAACACTGGGATAGCGAAACTTATAAATATAAACATATCATAAACAAGATTTTCACAAAAGATGCAGATAAGCCAATCCTACAGACGAGTCGGGGTGATTAGGACTCAACCAAAAGACAGCATATCCTAAGTCCCCAAAAGATTACAAGCTAACGAGGGCCACTTCTAAAAGACTACCTAGTAAGGCCAGGAAAACCCTAAATCGATCCACTAGCTCCTTCTGTCTCGTCCTTGTCTTCGCCAAGGTCATAGTCTGAAAAAGTCTCAAATCGCACGTCCACCGAGTCGTCCGCCATGATATCCTCCAGCTCAGAGGCAGAGATCTCTATCACATCGTCGATGTCCTCTAGGGTAGGAGTCTCCACCTCTACCTCATCTTGTATAGGATGACACCAGCTAGGTATGACTCCACGAGGTACTCTGTGGTCTTCAACAAACTTGTTATGACCTCACCTACTCTATGGAACCAAGCATCATACCTATACGATTTCCAGTCCTTACCTCCCTCGTCAACCCAAACAATTGTACACTTCCTCACAAAAACGGTACCTCAACCGTCAGGAAACTCGTCAAAATAGGTGGTCATCTCCTTAGAATCGCCTAAACGGGTCGGAAGCATCTTCAAGGTTTGGGGTCCGAAAGAAAGTTAGGTCCCACAACGGGGTGAGATTTACATCTCAGTAAGCTAAGTCCTAACTCTAAGATAGGCTGACAATACACCCAAATAAATGCAAACAATGAGCAAAGACATGCCAAACAATATAACGCAATTAAAAAAATCAGAATAATATACGGCGAACGATCGTCATAATGAGTGATAAAGGAACAAGTGGTCGACAATCATGCAAGTACATCATCGTAGCTTACAACACAAGTCAAGCATGGAAATACAAAATTGAACTATACATTCCATCACCGAGGTTCACCTCATTGTCCACGCCCGCGTCATAACGCCTCAGGGTTGGTCCGCGTCATTACGCCTTAGACCATTATAAATATAAACCCACGTTAAACGCCTCAGGTTTTTAATGTCATTCAAGGTCTGTGTTGACACATACATAATCTCATCTCGCGTCTTGACGCATCAGGATATCAGCCAATACAACCCCACATTTCAACGCATTAGGGTGCCAAGAGTTCCCAAGCATGCCAGATTCCCTTTCATTTCAAGACTTCATGATCGAGTACAAGCTCATCCATCGGGCTAAGGGTCTACAGCATGCGGTTCAACAAAATTCATCACTAACAATATGACATTTGACACAAAGTATATGCATTAAGCAAGCATACACGCATTCACCAAACCACAACGATCCACATTGAACAATCACATAATAACTCACGAGAATTCATCCAATTCGAGCCCAATTTATCCAGTAAAGGCCTATACTCCTAGTCAAGATTTAGAGACTCCTTACATCAAGCTTAATTTAGCAAAAATCTCCTCCCAAGGCACTCCAAGTATTTGTTCCAAGGAGTCCAAAAATAGGGCAGCCGCGCAACCTAGGGGAATTCGCCCGATTCATTAATTTTGTCATCCAATTCGTCAAACAACGGAGCATACGCCCCAATAACATCTCAATTTACATCCTAGTATATCTCAACGATGAAATTAAGGCATGACGATACCCCAATCAGCCCTCAAGAACTCGGTTTGCACAAATCGAAATAGGGGATTTTTGGTCCTGCCTTATACCCGACTAATCAGTTCATAACTTAGCTTTAAACCTTAATTCCTCGCATAATTCACTTGCTAACCTATAGTTCTAAGTCTAATAGGGTCTCACCAATAATTTTAGGGCTAGTTGACGTCTGGAAGTCCAAGAACAGCTCCGATTCTCTTCGGTCCACCGCAAGTCAAACTTGACCTGAATAAATCACCACAAAAAAGCCATGAAAATCCTTCCAAACTCCATCAAATTTACCATCTCAACTCAGCCAATACTAGTTATGTTAAGACGTCACCATTGAAAATTTAAAGCAAATCAGAGTCCTAAAGAGGCCGAATGAAGACTTATTCTCGATTGAGTCTGATTCTGTCCACTTTTGGAAATGCGGCTGGCCGGAGCTCTACCGGTGTCCAACGGCCGAGCTACTACTTGGAGGTTGTCGGCAAGAGGTAGAGGTTAAAGTTGGTGGCCGGTGTGAGCTATGGCGGTCGTCGGAGGCGGGGGTTATGGGCGGCGAAGGAGGTGGCAGTGGCTGGTCGAGCGATCTCAACGAAGAAGAAGAGGAAGAACAAAGAAGAAGATGAAGAATGGTGAGAGAGGGTGAGGTTTCGGCTGAGCAAGGGGAAGAAGGGAGCTTTACACCACTTTTGGATAGTCAACCACCAAGAATGGTAGGTAAAAAGATTCACAATTAATGCCATTCGCCAATCTTTGACACTTGTCTCTATATGCACAATGTCCAAGCCTCTTTGACCATAATACCCTTCTATTTTCGGTAGCCTTGGGGGAGTGGGTGATGACCAAAATGTCCTTCTTTAATTAATAAGACAGAACCAAACCTTGAGGGGCAAAATGGTAAATTTGCTCTCGTCGTCCGAGACGTTGTTTTTCCAAATCAAATTTCCTTCGATGAGGCGACGTCCAATTCGATTAGAATGTTGGAATTCTTTGTTTTCCATTTTCCAATTTCGAGACTCGTCTTTGGGTAATTTCTCTATCTGATGTAATTTTAAGCTACCCCGAACTAACGGGCGACTTTTGCAAATTTTACGCGTATCGACTCTGTGATTCTCATCACAATTAGGGCTCTTCAGTCCATGCCGACTTTGGTTGTCATGTAATTGCAAGAGTCTATTACTAGCTCCAACGATCACGATCGTCATCATTCAATTTGGAAAAATTTCGTAAATTATACATTGATTAGGCGGTATCACCCATGCTCCAAGCGTATAACGCTAGCAATGGATTCCTTAATCGCTCTTATATCGGCCTTTAATGGTTCTAAATACTCTCTCGATAATCCTTATGGTCAAAGTACCCTTTCCTATTTGAGTTTCCCTAGGTCCATGTACCTTGTCTTGCATTAGGCTTTCCCTTTTGATCAATTAATTCGAGATTGATCAGATCCGAGCGAGATAAGTATGAAATACATCGTTAGATACATTCTCATTAATAAGTCTCGAAATGATAGGAAAACCAGAATGTCACATCAAAGGCGCCCAAGAAACGTTCGACATTGAAGGCACCGTTGATTGGATCTCGTCGATCAAGACGGCTGGAATAGCAAGGACCCAGAGTTTCGAGCGACACCCCAACCTCCTACGATCTCGTTGAATTACTTAGAAGAGATGAATCCGATAAAAGAGCGAAGCAAGCATGAAGAGTTCGTTTTGATATGAAAATGAAAGGATCTCCGGAACAAATGGAGAAAACGAAGAAAAGGCATCAAGATCGCCTTGTGAATATGATAATCCGAACGCTTGAACAGAACGCTAACTTTCCTATTGATAAAAGAATCAGACTCGCTAGGGGTTTATCAAGTGTGATCAAAGGAATGAGGACACAGGGTAGGCCTGGCATTGATATTCTTGAATTTGTACGGCTGAATGGATTTTTTGATGAGACTCAACTATATAAGTTCAGTGAGATGTTGACTCAAGATGAGATTAGACAGGCAACTAAAATAGGGGATGAATTTCGGAAAGTTCGATCTTTAGAGAAAGGAAAAGAAAAAGTTGGCGAATCAACAAGAACAGACGAAAGGATTATTAGAGTAGAAGAAGAATAACATGATACTATTTTTGTCAGTGAGTATCTCAAGGAAGATGATGATGAGGTAACATATGCCCATTTTCAACCAATTGTTATGAAGTTTTTAGCTGGGGAAGAGGATGCATATGAGATATGTAGAGCAGAGGAACATCAGAAACTCTATGAATCACTACTTACTAGAGGGGTAATGCCCAATAGGCCAATTGATTATGATTTTTTTAAAAGGAGTGGCCTACATATTCTTTATCCTCTCTCCAACCTGCAGTTGCACACATTCTGTTGTCTAAACAATCCTTGCTGTCCTAAACTGACTGCTTACTTTTACTCCAATTTCTCCATGATTTCTAAAGATGCCATCCAATTCTCCTTTCGTTAACAAAACATTATTCTGAGTGCTGCAGATTTGGCAGATATTCTTCAAACTGACTTGTCTACTTTCACCAAGATTCTCATCTCCAATAAAGATGCGGACAGAGAACTCTCTAGGAATCCAAATCTATCTAGGGCCAACAAGCCTCATATTGAGCATCATCATATCCCTCTTAGATCTATTATTTGCACAAGATCGTTATAAACTGTCGTAGGCCAAAAGTGAGACATTATGATTTCCATTCGATTTTTGATTCATTAATGAGAAGTAATCTGGAGATGTATTTCAGTCGTATCTCGGTCGAATCTGATCAATTCAAGTAGGCTGACCAAAAGGGAAAGGCTAACGCGAGACGAGGTACGTGGACCTAAGGAACTCGAATAAGAAAGGGCACTTTAACCAGAAAGATTGTCGAGGGGATATTTAGAACCACAAAAAAGGCCGATCTAAGAACGATTAAGGAATGCCTTGCCAGTGTCATACGACTGGAGCGCGGGTGATGCCGCTTAACCAACGTATGATTTGCAAGATTTTCCTAAATCAAGAATTGACAAGCCCTAAACGTGATATGAATCACGGGGTCGATACGGGTAATGTCTGCAAAAGCCGCCCTTCGATTTGGGATAAGTTGGAACAACGTATGATAGAGAAAACCCTCAAAAACGAGTATTGAAAATTGAACATGGAGAATCAAGAATTCCAACGTTATATTCGGATTGGCCGTCGTCCTATCTAAGATTATTGGAACGAGAAAAACGACGTTCTGGACGTCGAGGCAGAAAGTATCATTTTGCCTCTCAAGCTTAAGTCTTGTTCATGCAATGAAGAAAGGGAATTTTGGTGTTTTAAACCACCCCAAGGCCCCGAAAATCTAAAGAAATATTGGCCATTGGATCAAGTTGGAATGACACTTGGACAAGTATCAATAGATGGACTAAATAGTGGTCAAATCTACTATACACCACCTAGCATTCTTCCCTTTGACTTGTGAGTTGATTATATAGTCTTTCTTCACTCTCTCTCACCTCACTTTGGCCAGCCATAACCCCCTCACCACCACCAAAAACTCCATCATCTTCTTCTTTCTTCACTGCTCACAGGCGACAGCTTCTGGAGCTTCCCTTCGCCACTGTTGACGCCGCCCTCCGGCCACCGTCTGGGCTCTGGCCGACCACCTGAGCCTAGCCCCACGTCTTGCAAACCTCCTCAAAGTAGAAGCACGGCGATTGGACCACCAAGGAGCTCCGGCCAAGCATTTCCCCGAAAGTTGACAAAATCTGACTCAAACTGAGCTAGGCTAAGTTTCAGACCCCTTAGGGTACCGAAATGTTGAAATCTTGAGGTCAAATTTTGTGGAGGTCTAAGAGACATGTATATCAATTTGTGGTAAAAATTTGGGAATGATTTGGTCAAGTTCTGACCCCAAATGGGTCTTGTGAATGTAGGACAGAATTTGCCGATTACTGACCTTGGAGATCCGACGACTTTTGATGGAATTCTGGCGATGACTCAACTTCAAACTCATGGTGAGACCCTTAGACCCTTAGATAGACATGTTAAGAGATAGTATAGTGCTTAAATGATGGATTTGGTGGAGACTTAGGGCTAGATATACTCGGCTTACATAGAACCGAACATAACCCGGTTCGGTTCTATGCAAACCGAATCTGTGGGGGGCTGATGACGGTTGGTTTTGAACCTCAATTGCTAATTAGAACATGCTAAGATGATGAGGATTATGTTATAGAGGTTTGTAGTTCATGGATTGAGAAATTGGACATGGAAATTGACGGATTGGTTGGATTTTATTAGGTTGCAGGGTGAGATTGGTCTTGGACCATTAGATGCCAAATCTTTGGGGACCAAGAATAGAATTCTTGTGGTATCAAACTCTAGGTAAGGGAATCCAAAACTTAGGATAGGAAGATTGGACTTGATTGGGCGAGTCAGACGAGATTGAGATGATTTCTTGAGGAGCTTAGTGTGATTGGTCTTTGAGAATGCCAAGAGGGTATAAATGATTCGAATAATTATATATGCATGTCTCTTGAGTAATTGGTCACATTTGTATGTGTATTGACTCGTTTCGCATGTCGTGGATGTCTTGTTTATGCATGAGATGTTTATGCACGAGATCTGCTTGACCTTGTATGCATGAATTGTGGTTGTGGCATAGTGGAGACGAGGCAAGACCCTGAGGCGTATGAGACGCGGGGTGGAGAAAAGCCTGATGCGATCTAATCGCGGGCATGAGAAAAGAAAAGCCTGATGCTATCTAGTTGACTGGATCGCTGAAGCCCCATGAGGTGGCCCAGGGAGTGATCCCTGATTGGTGCCACCCCGGTAGGGACCAGGAGCAGGCCGAGCAATCGGTAGTCGGTTCTAGGAACAGGCCGGAGAGGACCTCGACGCTGGTATTTACCGAAGAGGACGAGGTCATTGTCCTAGAGGCGACCGAGGAGGATCTCGCAGAGACGTCGCATGAGGAGACCATGAAGGATGCTATTGAGGTTCTCTCCGAGACGATCTCAGAGTATGAGCCGACGGAGGATGCCGAGGACACCGATGACTCCAGCAGCTCATCCTAGGAGACTCTAGTTGTATCTTGATCTTTGATGACTACCCCGACCCTGTTCCTGTCGGATTTTGATGATGGTCCATCTTGTATGCTCACCCCGTTACCACCTTGCTTATCGAATTTTAGTAGTTCTATACTTGTATGAACAGTCGGTTATTGTGTGCGACAATCTCTATGCTAACTAGGTCCCACTTAACTTATATTTTGTACGAAGGAGTTGCTTTATTACCGCTTCCGCATGCTTGATATATTTGTTATATCTCTCGACTTAGATTGTGGATCTTGGGACCACGAGAGATTAGATGGTTTGTTTGTAGGGAGTCACGTGCTCGTGCTTGGGGTGCGGAGCGTGACATCCCCGTTCGATTTGGTATCAAAGCGAGGTCAGCTCGATCCAAAGTTGATTGAGGACTGGAGTGATAAGGAGGATTAAGTTGGGACAAGGACGGATAGCGAGACCTTAGGAGACTGGTTAAGATAAGGCATGGGGTGCATAGCATGTGACTTGACACTTATGAATGGCATTTGGTCTTGGCAAGGTTGTAGTGATGTATGAGGATTGAGTTCCCTGCTTAGGACTGAAGGTCATTTCTAGACCTTGGCCTGTGTGATGAATGAAAGTTATTAGTTTTAGTGAATCACTAGAGTGAATGGAATTGAGAAATGGCCATGGGCTATTGGTTGAAATGTTTCTAGAGTTTGTGGAAGGGAGTACTGATATGTTGTAACTGTTTCTGTTAAGGAGTAGTTAGTAGCTCTAGATTTGGATGAATGAGTAAGTTACTAACTCCTTGCTAAACTTGTAAAGGACCAGGTTCAATAGAAAGAGACAAAGATGAGCAACCCGTCTAGAAGGTCTAGAAGGTCAAGAGGCAGAGCCTCTGGCTCGAGGCCGCCGATCGTAGAAGATCTAAGAATGGATGGCGTGCTGAGGGCACTAGAGAGAATCGGTAACCTTATTGATAGGGAGACTCAAGACCGAGATGCTACAACCGCCCAGGCAGTAGGAGCTGCCATAGCTGCCGTCAACGCCAACAACGGCAACAATGGTGGCAATAGAAGCCAAAATGAACATGGCCAGGGCAATGAGGTTGTGAATGCCTAAGAGGAAATCATCGTGGCCAGACAGATGGGCCAGCTGGTGGAGTAGTTTATAAAGATGAAGCCGACACAATTTGATGGGACTAGGGATCCGAGCTAGCACCTAGATGGATCGAGAAGTTAGAGAAAGCTTTTGGGGTGCTGAGTGCACAGATGAGGAGAAGGTGCTACTAGCAGTGTACCAGCTGGAGGGTACAAGAATGATTGGTGGGCTGCTACCAAGGACATAGTCTTCCCTAAAGGGACAGCTTTTAACTGGGAAGCCTTTAAGACGGCGTTCAATGACAAGTACTTTTCTAAGACAGCCAGGGAAAGGAAGCAGGTGAAATTTCTGCAATTGCGCCAGAACCAACTGACGATAGATCAGTACGAGACCGAGTTCTTGAGGCTGTCGAGGTATGCACCTCAATCTGTAGAAGATCCTCAAGAGAAGGCAAGAAGATTTTGGGATGGTTTGAAGCTCGAGTTCCGTAGTCAGATGATCGCTCTAAATCTAAGGACCTATAAGGAGATCTATGAACAGGGTTAGATGATAGAACAGGACTTGAAAGAGAAAAACACCGCAAATGGATCACGGTTCACATCATTCAGAGATAACCGCCAGATGGTCAAAAGATTGATGGAGGGCAACAGGCGTTTTGTGCCTCGAGTAAGGAAAAATATCGCGAAGCCGCTAAATCCCACTAATTGGAGCTGCCGCGTTTGTGGCAGGAGGCAGCCCGGTAAGGACAGAAGCTTGTTTTAAGTGTGGTCAGCTAGGCCACCAGATGGGGACGTGCCCAATCCAAGCTCTGACAAATCGACCTTAAGGGCAAAGACCGTAAGCTGGACCATCGACTGCTACTTCCCAGATTGAGCAGAATCGACCACCGACACAGGGAAGAATGTTTGCAGTTGCCCGTAGAGAGGCAAAGGAAGCACCAGGTGTGGACATAGGTTTGGTTTACTTGTGAAACCAAACTGCATACGTATTGTTTGACCCTAGTGCCACGCATTTATTCGTGTCTGCATAGTTTGCTGATTTGGTGGGAATGAAATTGAAACTGTTGAATATAATTCTGCATGTTGCCACTCAATTAAAGAATAATATATTGGTTTCAATGGGATGCGCTGGTTGTGAGATTGTGATTGGAGGAAGTAAAGAGAGTATTGACCTAGCTGTACTACCCATGTATGATTTTGACGTAATCATAGGAATGGATTGGTTGGGTAAGCAGGGGCCGGTAGTGGACTGTGTTAGTAAGGTAATTCGATTTTATCCGAGAGCCCGCCCTAGCTTTGAATTGGTGGGAAGTCGAGGAAGAATCTCGATTCCCTTAGTCTCATATCTGGAAGTGACCAAGTTGATATCTGAAGGGTGTCAGGCATACTTAGTGGTCGTAATGGACACGACTACCGAAGAACCAAAGTTAGAGAGTATCCCGGTAGTGCGTGAATTTCCTGACGTGTTTCCCCAAGAGTTGCCAGGGTTACCACCGGAACAAGAAATAGAATTTGTAATCGAGTTAACCTCTAAGACAGAACCGATCTCGAAAATACCTTATAGGATGTCCCTGTCAGAACTAAAGAAGTTAAAGGTGCAGATGCAAGAGCTGCTAGATAAGAGATTTATCCGACCAAGTGCTTCGCCATGGGAAGCGCCAATCCTATTCGTAAGGAAGAAGGATGGGTCTTCGCGGTTATGCATTGGCAATCGACAGCTGAACCAAGTGACAGTGAAGAACAAATACCTGCTGCTGAGGATTGATGATCCGTTTGATCAGTTGCAAGGAGCGGTGGTATTTTAGAAGATTGACCTGAGAATAGGGTATCTCCAGTTGAGGATCAAGGAGGAAGACATACCTAAGACTGCTTTCAGGACGAGGTATGGTCATTATGATTTTACGATGATGCCGTTTGGATTGACCAATGCTCCAGCTGCATTCATGGACCTAATGCATAAAGTATTGAAGGAATTTCTGGACAGATTCGTCATAGTCTTCATTGACGATATCTTGATTTACTCAAGGAGTGATGCAGAACATGAGGAGCACTTGAGAATTGTACTGCAGACCCTGAGGGAGCACTCGCTCTATGCGAAGTTGAATAAATACGAGTTTTAGTTGAGCAGGGTAACATTTCTTGGTCATGTAGTGTTTGGAGAAGGGATTGTAGTGGATCCTACAAAGATCGAAGCGATAACAAATTGTCCTAGGCCAACTACAGTCACTGAAGTCAGAAGTTTCTTGGGATTGACAGGATACTACAAGCGTTTTGTGGGGAAATTCTCATCCATAGCCATCCCATTGACACGGTTAACGAAGAAGGAAACAAGGTTTGAATGGATGAACAAATGTGAGAGGAGTTTCCAAGAACTCAAACATAGATTGACAACCGTGCCAGTGCTGACAATTCCATCAGGACCGGGAGGTTACGAGATATATAGCGATGCTTTGCTGAAAGGACTAGGCTGTGTGCTATACAATACGAAATAGTAGTAGCCTACGCATCCAGACAGTTGAGGTCACATGAGATTAACTACCCAACTCATGACCTGGAGTTAGCGGCGATTGTAATTGCTCTGAAGATTTGGAGACATTACCTATGTGGCGAAAAATTTCAGATTTATACCAACCACCAGAGCGTAAAGTATCTGTTTTCCCAGAATGAGCTGAATATGAGGCAGCGTAGGTTGATGGAGCTGTTGAAGGATTATAATTGTGATCTACTATATCACCCTGGGAAAGCAAACAGAGTAGCAGATGCGCTGAGTCGGAAGTCAAGCATCGCATGTCTGCTGGTGAAAGGTTGGTCGATGATTAAGGATTTGAGAGACTCTGAGTTCAGATTAGAAGTCGATCAGTTGTCCAATTCGATAGCTATGTTGAGGGTGGAACCTGAGGTCTAGTAAGGAATAAAGGCCCTACAGGCTATGGACCCAGAGATTCAGAAGATCCTTAAGATGGATGCGACAAAGAGAAAACTCGAGTTTCAGGTGTCTGAGAACGGAATTCTGAAGTTTCGAGGACGATTGTGCGTACCAAAGGATGAAGGACTTAGGGAAAAGATTTTATCAGAGGCTCACAAGAGCAATTATAGCATCCACCCTGAAACAACAAAAATGTATCAAAACTTGCGACAGCACTATTGGTGGAACGGGATGAAGGTGGACGTAGCAAGGCATGTGGCTAAGTGTTTGACGCGCCAGCAAGTGAAAGCGTAGTACTGTAAGCTTGGAGGACTTTTACAGCCACTGGAGATTCCGGAATGGAAGTGGGCACATATAACTATGGATTTTGTGATGGGACTCCCAAGGAGCCAGAGAGGTCACGACTCTATATGGGTAGTCGTGGACAGATTGATCAAGTCTGCCCACTTCATTCCGTGCGAAAGGATTTCTCAATGGATAAATATGCCAAGCTATACATGAGGTAAATAGTGAGGTTACATGGAGTGCCCGTAACAATTACGCCTGATAGAGTTTCCAAATTTACGACAAACTTTTGGAAAAGCCTGCAACATGCTATGGAAACCCCATTGCAGTTTAGTACGGCGTACCAACCACAAACGGACGGACAGTCGGAAAGGACGATACAGATGCTTAAGGATATGCTGCGAGCATGCGTCATAGATTTTAAAGGTGGATGGGAAGACCAGCTGCATTTGGTAGAGTTTGCCTATAATAATAGCTACCAGCAGAGTATCTAGATGACACCATTCGAAGCACTCTATGGAAGAGCCTACAGAACCCCAATTTACTGGGATGAGGTTGGAGAAAGAAGTATCACAGGCCTAGAATTGGTAGAACAATCGGTGGAAGCAGTGAAGATGATTCGGGATAGACTAAGGACGGCACAGAGTCGTTAGAAGAGCTACGTGGATAAGCGGCGCAAACTCTTGGAGTTCCAAGTGGGCGATCACGTCTTCCTTAAAGTGTCACCGATAAGAGAACTATTGCATTTTGGAAGAAAGGGGAAGCTGAGCCCAAGGTATGTAGGCCCATTTGAGATGCTGGAGCGAATTGGAACCTTGGCCTACAGGCTTGCCTGACTGCCTAATCTATCCCAGGTGCATAATGTGTTCCATGTGCCGATGCTGCGAAAGAATGAACCAGATCCGACGCATGTGTTGGACTACGAAGCTATAGAATTGGACGACCGAGTGTCTTACATGGAGAGGCCAATAAGGATTGAGGACCGAAAGGAGCAAATCCTTAGGAACAAGAAGATCCCACTGGTTAAGGTAATATGGGAGCACCATGGAACTGAAGGTGCCACGTGGGAGAATGAAGAAACGATGAGGCGACAACACCCCCATTTATTTGAGTAATTAAATGTAATGTAAATTTCGAGGATGAAATTTTCGTAAGGGGGAAGAGTTGTGACATTATGATTTCCAGTCGATTTCAGACTCATTAAAAGGAAGTAAATCTGAAGACGTATTTTAGTCGTATCTCGCTCGAATCTGATCAATTCGAGTAGACTGACCAAAAGGGAAAGCCTAACGCGAGACGAGGTACGTGGACCTAGGGAACTCGAATAAGAAATGGCGCTTTGACCATAATGATTGTCGATGGGATATTTAGAACCACAAAAAGGCCGATCTAAGAACGATTAAGGAATGCCTTGCGAGTGTCATACGACTGGAGCGCGGGCGATGCCGCTTAACAAACTATGATTTACAAAATTTTCCTAAATCGGACAGTGACTATCGAGACTATAGGGACTAGTGATAGACCCTCACAATTACATGACAATCAAAGTCGCCACGAATTGATGAGCTCTAAACGTGATATGAATCACAGGATCGATACGCGTAATGTCTGCAAAAGTCACCCGTCGGTTCGGGATAAGATGGAACAACGTCTGATAGAGAAAACCATTAGAAACGAGTCTTGAAAATTGAACATGGAGAATCAAGAATTCCAACGTTATATTCGGATTGGCCGTTGCCCTATCTAAGATTATTGGAACGAGAAAAACAATGTTCTGGACATCAAGGGTGAAATTACCATTTTGCCCCTCAAGCTTAAGTCTTGTTCATGCAATGAAAGAAGGGCATTTTGATCTTTTAAACCACCCTAAGGTCACCGAAAATCTGAAGAAATATTGGCCATTGGATAAAGTTGGAATGACACTTGGACAAGTGTCAATAGATGGACTAAAGAGTGGTCAAATCTACTATACGCCACCTACCATTCTTCCTTTTGACTTGTGAGTTGAATATAGTCTTTCTTCACTCTCTCTCACCTCACTTTGGCAAGCCATAACCCCCTCACCACCACCGAAAACTCCATCTTCTTCTTCTTTCTTCACTGCTCGCCGGCGACAGCTTCTGGAGCTTCCCTTCGCTGCCGTCGACGCCGCCCTCCGGCCACCGTATGGGTTCTAGCCGACCACCTGAGCTTAGCCCCACGTCTTACCGACCTCCTCGAAGTAGAAGCACGGCGATTGGACCACCGAGGAACTCCGGTCAAGCATTTCCCCATAGGCCGACGAAATCTAACTCAAACTGAGGTAGACGGAATCTTGAGGTCAAATTTTGTGGAGGTCTAGGAGATATGTATATAAATATGTGGTATAAATTTGGGAATTATTTGATGAAGTTTTGACCCCAAATGGGTCTTGTGAATGTAGGACATAATTTGCCGGTTACTGACCTTGGGAGATCCGGCAACTTTTGACGAAATTTCGGCAAACTCACGTTGAGACCTTTAGACCCTTTAGACATGTTAAGAGGTAGAATAGTGCTTAAATGATGGATTTGGTGGAGACTTAGGGCTAGATATACTCAGTTTACACAGAGCCAAACATATCCCGGTTCTATTCTATGCAAATCGAATCTGTGGGGGGCTGATGATGGTTGGTTTTGAACCTCAAATTGGTGATTAGGACATGCTAAGATGATTATGATTATGTCATGGAGGTTTGTGATTCATGGATTGAGGAATTGGACATGGAAATTGACGAATTGGTTGGATTTATTAGGTTGCGCGGTGGCATTGGTCTTGGACCATTGGAGGCCGAATCTTTGGGGACCAAGAAGAGAATTCTTGTTGTATCAAACTCAAGGTAAGGGAATACTAAACGTAGGATAGGAAAATTGGACTCGATTGGGCGAGTTGGACGAGATTGAGATGATTTCTTGAGGAGCTTAGTGTGATTGGTCTTTGAGAATGCCAAGAGGGTACAAATGATTTGAATAATTACATATGCATGTCTCTTGAGTAATTGGTCACATTTGTATGTGTATTGACTCGTTTCGCATGCCATGGATGTCTTGCTTATGCATGAGATGTTTTTGCACGAGATGCGCTTGACCTTGTGTGCATGAATTGTGGTTGTGGCATGGTGGAGACGAGGTAAGACCTTGAGGTGTATGAGACGCAAGGTGGAGAAAAGCCTGATGCGATCTAATCGCGAGCATGAGAAAAAAAAAAGCCTGATGAGATCTAATCGTAGGAATGAGGGAGGCCTTATGCGATCTAATTACGGGCATGAGATTAGCCTGATGCGATCTAATTCCGGGCATGAAAATGAGGCAAGTAGGAAGAGATGATTGTGGTGAAGTGGCGGGACGAGGTGTGCATGATCATCTGAATGTGATATGATGTCACAGATGCATGCGTGTCATTTGTGTGTTGTCATCTTTATTGGTATGTGTCTATGTGTTTATGAGTTTGAAATGTTGGGGTAGATGACCGCCTGAGTGGACGATCAGCGTGACCTAGGGTTAGGACTCTTTTACTGAGATGTGTATCTCACCCCTTTGAGGACCCTTAATTTTACAAATCTTAGGCCTTAATTATGTGGCCTATTCGTTTTGGAGACCCTAAGGAGATGACCGCGTATTTTGATGAGTTCCCTGAAGGTCAGGGGACCATATACGTGAGGAAGTGTACAATGGTGTGGGTTGACGAGAGTAGTACGGACTAGAAGCCTCATCGATATGAGGCGTGGTTTAGGAAAGTTGGGGACGAGTCAACTGGGCCGCTGAAGCCCCATGAGGTGCCCCAGGGAGTGATCCCTGATTGGTGCCACCCCGGTAGGGACCAAGAGCAGGCCGAGAGATCGGTAGTCGATTCTAGGAACAGGTCGGAGAGGACCCCGATGCTGGAGTTTACCGAGAAGGAGAAGGTCATTATCCTGGAGGCGACCGAGGAGGATCTCACAAAGCCGTCGCATGAGGAGACCATGGAGGATACTATTGAGATTCGCTCCAAGACGTTCTCAGAGTATGAGCCAACGGAGGATGCCGAGGACACCGATGACTCCAACAGCTCATCTTAGGAGACTCTAGTTGTAGCTTGATCTTTGATGACTACCCCGACCCTATTCTTGTCGGATTTTGATGATGGTCCATCTTGTATGCTCACCCTGTCACCACCTTGCTTATCGGATTTTAGTAGTTCTGTACTTGTATGAACAGTCGGTTATTGTGTGCGACAATCTCTATGCTATCCAGGTCCCACTTAACTTATATTTTGTACGGAGGAGTTGCTTTATTACCGCTTCCGCATGCTTGATATATTTATTATATCTCTCGGCTTAGATTGTGGATCTTGGGACCGCGAGAGATTATATGGTTTGTTTGTATGGAGTCGCGTGCTCATGCCCGGGGAGCGGGGCGTGACAAAAAGCTTCTTCAAAGACTGATGTCTCTAGGTTTGAGGCAAAGTTGAGTTGGGCTATCTTAAATGGCAAGCCCTTCTCTCTCCCACATTTAAATTTCTACATATGAGAAAGACAGTCAGAAAGAATAAGGGTCAATTACCCTACGGATCCTTGATTACAAGAATATTTGACTATTTGAGAATTGTGTTTCCATAACAGCTTAGATCACTAAAACTGCCTAAGGAAAGTGCTAGTGAGGCTATACCCAGTCAGTTGAGCTATAAATTTGATGATGGACAATGGAAGGAGAGGAAAGGGAAGGTGATTTTGATAGACCTTCTACAGAGACATACAAAAGGGCAGGCTACTGAGAATCTATCGGTTTAAAAGCCTGGTCAAGAATTACAAATAGAATCATCCTCAAAATCCACTCACAAGAGGAGGATTAAAATGCGAGCTCACAAGTCTACAAAACCTGGACTAAAGAAAAGAAGACATGCGAAGATATTGCTTGAAAGGATTGAGAAAGAGCACGCCTCTAATAGCTCTATGGCAAGTGAATCTGAAATAGAAGAGCTAATTTAGACAATTGTTAGAACAGCTTATGAGGATGAGACTACCATTCAAATAGAGTAGCAAGAGAAGGAAAGGGAAGAGAAGAAGAAAGAAGCAAGAGAAAGAGAAGAGAAAGAAAACGATCAAGTAAGACCTATTGAAAATGTCCAAAAAAAGATATTGAAAATGAAGAAGAGATGGTGGACTTGCAATGTCAAGAGGAGCGGATTGAACAAGTCAACATCTCTAAAATTATTATGAGTGAAGAAGGCATTCCAAGAGAAGTAGCATATGAGGAGGAGGACACAACAATGAAAATTCATGCTGCGGGCATAGCAGTTTCTCTAGGTAAGTCGGTTTCATCAACTGAGAAATATACTAAGACTCAGGGGGAGTCTTCAAATGTCGGAACTTAGACTGATGAACCAGATGGTGCCGCTGACTTAGAGCTTCTCAAGAAACTTATGAAAGGGTAGAGAGAGATTAACCAAAAACTTACAGAAATTTGGGCTTCTCTGCTCAAAGGCATTGCGGGCAGGGAAGATTCTGAGGTAGAACAGAGGAAGAAAGACATCACAGACCTCTTCGAATCTCAGTTTCTCTTGGTTCAACTCCCGTCTAATTAAGCCCAGTCTACATAAGCCCCATCCCATTCCACACACCACAAGACTAAAATTGTTTTTCAAGTTTTTCAAATATTTTTAATCTTTTGTGTTGTTTTAGATCTGTACTTGTCTAGTTATTATTATGGATTTTGTTTCGTACTAAGATATTGTTGCATATTTGATTATTTGATCAATATTACTCTATGATTATGACGGTGATATTATGTGCTAATCTGATCATGACTTATTGTGAATATCGTTAGTCTTCACCCTTTTATGCTAATGACAAAAGGAGGAGAAGCTTTATAACACAGTTCCGTGAATGTTAAATGTTAAGAAGGTGTTATACACTATGTTGTGATTGTCAAGAGTGATATATTGAGTAGTATTGTGAATTATACATATGAAAGATGTTTTGTTGTGGGTATAATATCTGCACAGTGAGTATGTACTAAGACTTTATATTATGAGAGCAAGTTACACACAGATGAAGTTGTCATAACAAGTTCACAGGTTGGAAATGTGACGTTCCGAATTCCGACCATTTTCGAAATTAGTGAATGGAAAGGACTTCATTAGTGTATTTTAATCGTGTCTCACTCGGAGCTGGTAACTCTCGAGTTAATTGACCAAAAGGGAAACGCTAATGCAGAGTCGGGTACGTGGACCGGGTAAACTAGAATAAAAAAGGCACTTTGATCATAAAGATTGCCGAAGAAATATTTTAGCCAACAGAGATCGATCTAGGAACGATCATGGGATGCTTTGCTAGCGTTATACGGCTGGGATGCGGGTGATTTCGAGGAGGAGATTGTTTTGGATTATAATAGAATAGGACCCGATTTAATTGATTTGAATGTCCTAAGCGTGAATTGATGGGAGTCCGAGGAGAAACCTTGATCCCTAGAGCCTAGTCACTTGAAGAAATAGAGTTGTTAACAGGAGGATATCAAATATTGTGATGTTTTAGTCCTGGAGTAAGGTGTCACCATGGACGTAGTTTCCAAGTCTAGTACCGCAAGGCATGAGAGGCGATGTGGGTTCGAAGCAAAAGAATGTTGCTAAGGTGTATAGTTCCTTAATGGGTAAGAAACCTTAATATGGAAGGAAGAGGAGATTCTAATTGTCTTGAGACTAAGATTGAGCCTCCGAACTAGAAAGGAAAACGCAGAGCTCGGAAGTTCACCAGAGAATGAAATTTTGAGAGGCCTATTTTGGAACAACATCAAATTCTAGGATGAAGTATACGTTTCGCCGAACATATTGAATTAAAGTTAAGTCGCATCGATGGATCATGAATCTTGTAGTTGGATGTTAGTGCTTCATAGGGAAAGAGTGACAAAAATGAAATAAGTGATGCATGGCCTAATAAGAGATCTAAGGAAATAGGAAGCCAAATTGTAAAACTCTCACGTGGATGACGCAAACAACAGTTAAGGTAATTAGGCATTTGGTAATAAGGAGGAGATAAAGGACTGATCGGAAGTCAATGGAATAAATAGATTGATTCGTTATTGTCCCTATGGATGATAATTGGAATTACATGGGAAGAGTCATGAGAAGCATGAATGGAAATTAAGAATTGTCCTAGAGACCCTAAAGAGAACGCACGCTATGTACTAATGTGAAAAGCACAAGTTTCTAATGTTAATAAGCAAGATTGTCTGGTCATGAAGTTTCTGGGAAACAGAACCCTTGTGGAACCCTTGAGGATTAGAATGGGCGATGAGTTGATTGAGATCGATGCGAATTACTGAAGTTTGAAGTTCTTGGATAGGAATTGTAATTGACGATTCGTGGGACAATTACCCACAAAAATTTTTCCGGGGACAAGGTCGACTGAAGACAAAAAGCCGCACGAATGAATAGATGATGTCATGCCCTGCGAACCATTGTGAGCATACCACACCCCCACGATGCCACTTTCTTTATTATAAGTAACCTAGGATCTGGACAACCAACGACACGTGAATGAATATAAATATATATATATGCACATGTGGAAACGTAAATAACTTCGTACACAAATTAAAATAAGACAACTTGGGACAATAACAACACGATACATAATAAGGCACCACAAGTTATATACAAACGATCAGGATTAAGGACAAAATACAAAAGAAGGGCTGAGGGAAACTAGGGGCCACAACAAAAGACAGCTCTACGGATCCTACCATTACGCCTCAGTCTAGGAGGTCATCCAAAAAGTCTAGTCACTCTTAAGATCACTAGTCGTCATCACAATCTTCAGCTTTGTCTTCATCTTCGGTGGAGTCATACTCGATGAAGCTCTCAGAACCAAACTCCATAGGATCCTCATCTTCGTCACCCTCGGAAGCAAATAGCTCTATGACTTCAATATCCTCCTCAGCGGTTAGGGTCTTCTCAAGGACATTCCTAGACCTAACTACAGAGTTATCTCTCGGCTCATAGGAGCTGAGATGACACCATGGCGGGATCGCATCTCTAGGTACCTCAAAAGGCTTCAAAGGTCTGGTGATAGTGTCCTTGGAATGAAGGTACCATGATTCATAGCGATGTGGCTTCCAATATGATTCCTCTTCGTCAACCCAAACAGTAGTTCCCTTCCTTATGTACACCTTATCCTCGTCTATAGGAAATTCCTTGACGGATGTGTCCATATCCATTGGGGTGTCAAAACGTATAGGCAACAAGCTCAGGACATGGGGTCTGAAAAATAAATCCCACGGCGGGGTGAGATTACATCTGAACAAGCAATCCCTAAAACTAGACTAGGCCGTTAGTATCTCCAGACACTTTTTTAAAAGCAGTGTGCAATAACTCATCAGGAAAATAGTGTATGGCACTCAAAGCATCATAACAAATCATCACGATTGGTATATAAAATGATTGTAATCCAAAGGCAAACATAATAATAAGACCAAGCTTCTTGTACTAGTATAGCATCAAGCTCATATGCAAGGAGTTCATTTCAATTTCATCGCAATTTCTCAATTCAATGGCTAGGCCTGCATAAATATGCTTTAGGCTAAAAATAATTTAATCTTGGTAAGGGGTTGACAGGGCATGGAGGATTGAGTTCTCTACTTAGGATTGAAGGTCGTTTCTAGACCTTGATCGGCTTGATGCTTGAAAGTGATTAGCTTTAGTGAATCATTGGAACGAATGGAATTGAGTAATGGCCATGAGCCATCGATTGAGACATTTCTGAAATTGATGTTGACGTATGAAGTACTGTTGTTCTATAATTGTTTTGTCAAGGAATAGTTAGTAACCCTAGATTGGATGATTGAGTAAGTTGCTAACCTGTTACTGAACTTGTGATGGACCAGGTTCGTTAGTAAGTGACAGAGATGAGTAGCCCATCTAGAAGACCTGGAAGACCAAGAGGTGGAGCCTCTAGCTTGAGGCCGCCCGCAATTGAAGATCCAAGAGTGGACGGTCTACTGAGGGCAATGGAGGGACTCAGGGACATCATAGAGAGGCAGGTTTAGGATCGGGACTCTGCCATAGGCCAGGCAGTGGGAGCTGCCCTAGCAGCCGCAAATACCAACACTGGCAACGCGGGTGGAAGTGGAAGTCAGGGCGAGCCGAACCAAAGCAATGAAACGGTGAACCCTCAAGAGGAAATCATAGTGGCCAGGCAAATGGGCCAACTGGTGGAACAATTTATGAAGTTGAAGCCGACGCAGTTTGACGGGATTAGAGATCCCGAGCTAGCACCCAGATGGATAGAGAAGCTGGAAAAGCCTTTCGGGGTACTAAGATGCACTGATGAGGAGAAGGTGTTAGTAGCCGTATATCAACTAGAGGGTACGGCAAACGACTGGTGGGCTGCCACCAAGGATGGAGTCTTCCCTAAAGGTACGGCTCTAAATTGGAACACTTTTAAGAGGGCGTTCAACGACAAGTACTTTTTAGAAACGGCCAGGGAAAGGAAACAGATCGAGTTCCTGCAGCTGCGACAGAACCAGCTATCGATAGATCAGTATGAAGCTGAGTTCTCAAGGTTTTCGAGGTATGCGCCTCGATCGATGGATGATCCTTTGGAGAAGGCACGGAGATTCAAGGATGGTTTGAGGCGCGAACTCCTAGCCAGATGATAGCCCTAAACTGGAGGACCTACAAGGAGATATACGAGCGAGGCCAGATGATTGAGCGAGACTTAAGGGAAAGAAACATCACAACTGGATCATGGTTCCCGTCATTTAGAGATCATTGCCAAATGGGCAAGAGACCGATGGCAAGTAACAGATGTTTCGTGCCTCCTGCAAGGAGGAATATCGTGAAACCGCCAAACCCGGCGAACTAGAGCAGCAGGTTATGTGGCAAAAGGCATGGGAATGGACCATGCTCTATGAAGACCGGAGCCTGTTTCAAGTGTGGTCAATTGGGTTACCAGATGAAGACATGTCCAAACCAAGCACCGGCCAGTCGACCACAAGGACCGAGGCCGCAAGTAGGACTGTCGACTGCAGCACCTCGGATAGAACCGAATAGACCACCAGCTCAGGGCATAGTATACGCTGTAGTGCGCAGCGAGGCAGAAGATGCGTCCGGAGTGGTCACAGGTACGGTTTACTTGTGCAACCAGACCGCTTATGCATTATTTGACCAGGGTGCTATGCATTCTTTTGCATTTGCACAGGTTGCTGAGTTAGTAGGCATGAGATTGGAACCATTAAGCATGGCATTGCACGTAGCCACCCCATTGAAGGATAATGTCTTGGTTTCATTATGGTGTGCGGGATGTGAGATTATGGTTGGAGGAAGTAAGGAGAGTATCGACCTAGCTATATTGCCTATGTTTGATTTTGATGTGATTATATGAATGGATTGGCTAAGTAGGCAAGGACCGGTAGTAGACTGTGGCAATAAAACAATTCGGTTTACCCGAAAGATCGCCCTAGTTATGAATTGGTAGGAAGCCGAGGAGGAGTCTCCATTCCCTTGGTTTCATCTTTGGAAGTAACTAAGTTGATATCTGAAGGATGTCGGACATACTTAGTAGCCGTGATGGATATGATTGTCGAGGAACCTAAGTTACAGAACATTCCTATGGTGCGGGAGTTTCTGGATGTGTTTCCCCAGGAATTGCCAGGATTGCCATCGGAGCGGGAAATAGAGTTTGTGATTGAATTAGCTCCTCGAACGGAGCCGATTTCGAAGGCACCCTACAGGATGTCCTTGTCTGCATTAAAGGAGTTAAAGGTGCAAATGCAAGAGTTGCTGGATAAAGGATTCATCTGACCAAGTGCTTCGCCGTGGGGAGCACCGGTGTTGTTCGTAAAGAAGAAGGACGGATCCTTGTGACTATGCATTGACTACAGGCAGCTAAATCAGGTGACGGTGAAGAACAAGTATCCGCTGCCGAGGATTGACGATCTGTTTGATTAGTTGCAAGGCGCAGCAGTATTCTCAAAGATTGACTTAAGGACGGGGTATCACCCAGCTAAGGATCAAGAAGGAAGATATACTGAAGACTGCATTCAGGACAAGGTATGGTCATTATGAGTTTACGGTGATGGCGTTTGGATTGCCGAATGCTCCAGATGCTTTTATGGATTTGATGCATCAAGTATTCAGGGAATTTCTAGATAGATTCCTCATAGTTTTCATTGACGACATCTTAATTTACTCGAGGAGCAACGTAGAACATGAAGAGCATTTGAGGATCGTATTGAGAACCCTAAGGGAACATTTGCTATATGCGAAACTAAGCAAATGTGAATTTTGGCTGAGCAGGGTAGTATTTCTAGGTCATGTGGTGTCTGGTGAAGGGATTGCAGTGGACCTTGGAAAGATAGAGGATATAACCAATTGGCCGAGGCCAACTACAGTCACAGAGGTCAAAAGCTTCTTGGGATTGGCGGGATATTATAGGCGCTTTGTGGAAAAGTTCTCATCCATAGCCATCCCATTGACGCGGTTGACGAAGAAGTAAACAAAGTTCGATTGGACTGATAGGTGTGAACAGAGTTTTCAAGAGCTTAAACATAGATTGACGACCGCACCAGTGCTGACCATTCCATTGAGACCAGGAGGATATGAGATCTACAGCAATGCTTCGCTGAAAGGATTAGGTTGTGTATTGATGCAGCACGGTAGGGTAGTGGCTTGCGCATCCAGGCAACTGAGGCCGCACGAGATGAATTACCCAACCCACAACTTGGAGTTAGCGGCGATTTTGTTTGCCTTGAAGATTTGGAGGCACTACGTTTGTGGCGAAAAGTTTCAAATATATACAGACCACTAGAGTTTGAAGTACCTGTTTTCCCAGAAAGAGTTGAACCTGAGGCAGAGCAGGTGGATGGAGCTGTTGAAGGATTATGATAGTGAGATATTATATCATCCTGGGAAAGCAAACAAAGTGGCTGATGCATTAAGTCGAAAGTCGAGTATTGCATGCCTGCTGGTGAGAAGTTGGCCGACAATAGAGGACCTGAGAGATTCTGAATTCAGATTGGAGGTTGGTCAGCTATCCAATTTGATAGAGACTTTGAGGGTGGAACCTAAGGTCCAAGATGAGATAAAGGCATTATAATCTACGGACCTAGAGATTTAGAAAATTGTGGGCAAGGAAACGACGAAAAGGAAGCCAGAGTTCCAAGTGTTTGAGGATGAACTTTTGAGATTTCGAGGGCGATTATGTGTACCAAAAGATGAAGGGCTTCGAGAAAGAATTTTATCGGAAGCCCATAGGAGCAATTACAGTGTCCATCCTGGAAGTACGAAGATGTACCAGAACTTGAGATAGCATTATTGGTGGAACGGGATGAAGGTAAAGTGGCAAGGCATGTTGCTAAATGTTTGACTTGCCAGTAAGTGAAAGCGCGGCATTGTAAGCCGAGAGGATTGTTGCAGCCGCTGGAGATTTCGGAATGAAAGCGGGAACATATAATTATGGATTTTGTGATGGGACTTTCGAGGAGCCAAAGAGGTCACGACCCAATCTGGGTAGTCGTGGATCGATTGACCAGGTCTGCCCACTTCATTCCTGTACGAAAGGACTTCGCCATGGATATGTACGCAGAACTGTACATGAGGCACATAGTCAGATTACACGGAGTGCCAGTGACGATCACCTCAGATAGGGATCCGAAGTTCACGGCAAATTTTTGGAAGAGTTTTCAAGAAGCAATGGGAACGCGACTACAGTTCAGTGCGGCGTACCACCCACAGACTGATGGACAGTTATAAAGGACCATCCAGATGCTTGAGGATATGTTGAGAGCGTGTGTCATAGATTTCAAAGGCGGATGGAAAGAGCAGTTACACCTAGTAGAGTTTGCGTACAATAATAGCTACCAGCAAAGTATACAGATATCACCGTTTGAGGCACTCTATGGCAGAGCATGCTGGACACCAATATGCTGGGATGAAGAAGGAGAAAGGAGTATCACAGGCCGCAAGTTAGTAGAGCAATCGGTGGAAGCAGTGAAAATCATCCGGGACAGGCTGAGGACGGGGCAGAGTCGCCAGAAGAGCTACACAGACAAGCGGCGCAAGCCTTTGGAGTTTCAAGTAGGCGATCATGTCTTCCTCAAGGTGTCGCCAATGAGAGGACTCTCGCGATTTAGAAGGAAAGGGAAGCTAAGCCCAAGATATGTATGCCCTTTCGAGATATTGGAGAGAATTAGAACCCTGGCCTACCGTCATGCGTTACCGCCAAGTCTATCCCGGGTACATAATGTATTCCATGTGTCGATGCCAAGAAAGTATGAGCCTGACCCAGCACATGTGCTGGACTATGAAGCCATAGAGGTGGATGACAGAGTATCTTATATAGAGAAGCCGATAAGGATCGAGGACTGGAAGAAGCAGATCCTCAGGAATAAGAAGATCCCTCTGGTCAAAGTAATATGGGAGCACCACGGAACGGAAGGAGCCACGTGGGAGAATGAAGAGATGATGAGGTGATAGCACCCCCATTTATTTGAGTAGTCGAGTGAAATGTAAATTTCGAGGACGAAATTTTTGTAAGGGGGGAAGAGTTGTGACATTCTAATTTTCAATCAACTTCAGACTTTGTAATGAGAAGTTTATTTATATCAAGCGATGTATTTCAGTTGTATTCCGCTCAAATCTAATCAATTTGAGTAGACTAACCAAAGGGGAAAGGCTAACGCAAGACGAGATACATGGACCTAGGCGACTCGAATAGGAAATGGCGCTTTGACCATAAGGATTACCATGCGAGCGTCGTACGATTGGAGCGCGGGTAATGTCGCTTAACCAACGTACGATTTGCAAAATTATCCTAAATCGGACTGTGATGATCAAAATCACAGGGACTAGTGATAAGCCCTAGCAATTACATGACAACCAAAGCCGTCATGAAATGACGAGCCCTAAATGTGATAAGGATCACGGGGTCGATACGCGTATAGTCTGCAAAAGCTGTCCGTCAGTTTGGGATAGGCTAGAATCACGTCTGATAGAAGAAACGAGTCAAAACGAGTCCCGAAAAGTTTGAAAAAGGAAAATCAAGAATTTCAATGTCAACAGGATTGGCCATCGTCCTATCGAAGAAGTCAGAATCGAGAAAAACGACGTTCCAAACGTCGGAGGTAAAAAGATCATAATGCCCCTCAAGCTTAGGACTTTGTCTTTATAATTGAAGGAAGGGTAAAATGGACATTTCTCCCCCCCCCAAGCTGTTGAAAATTGAAGAGCAATTGATGGCCATCGATGCCCTTGAGAAGAACAATGGACGAGTGTCAAGCATCCAAGGGTAATAGATCAAGTCATCAATTAATGCCCACCAACCAATTACTTCATTAATCAAAATTTTTGGGGAAATAACCAGCTCTCTCTGTCTCCTCAAACCCCCCCATTCGGCCAAAAATCATAGAGCACCACCATTTCCCTTTCTTCTTCTTCTTCTTCAGTTTTCTACTTCACCCCACCCGGCCGGATGCCGCCGTTCGGTTCGTACGACCACAGGCTCCGGCCATCCCCTACTACCGGCCGACCACCCAGACGTAGCCCCACGTCTTGCCGGCGTCCTCCAACTTGAATCAGGTCATTTGGAGCTCCATGGAATTCGGGGCAAGCATTCTCCCACAGGTCGACGGATTCTGCTCTAGTTTGAGGTAGGTTCGATTTTGAACCCTTTTGATAGTCGAAAACTTGTAATTTTTGGCTCAAATTTGGAGGAGACTCAGTAGGAATCTGTGGTAAAAATTGGGGATTTATTTGAAAAGTTTTTGACCATGAACCACCCTTGCCAATTTCGCCCAAAATCTGCCGGTAATATGGGCCTTGGACAACCAGCGAACTTCCGACGACTTTCTGACATCCATGCGACTTGAACCCCACGGTGAGCACTTTAAACTCTTAGATAGACCTTATAAGAGATAGAAATGTATATAATTGAAGGCTTTAAGGTGGATTAGAACCGTTTGGACCCGGCACAAGTAGAACTGAATGGAACCATTGCAATGCCAGGCCCAAACCGAATCTGTGTAGGGCTAATTAGGCTGGAATTGAGTTGTAATTTGGTGTGTATGATGTGTTAAGATGATGAGGAGTATGTATTGGGTGATTTGGATGGATGAATTGAGGAATTAGATGTTGAATTTTGACAAATCGATCGATTATCCTAGGTTACGCGATGTATTGACCGTGGACTTGAGTTGGCCGAACCTTAGGAGGTGCAAAGAGGAGTGATTTACGTTATTAAGTGGAGGTAAGGAATTTCCTAAACCAAGGCTAGGGATATTGGACTCGATTGGGTAAGTCGATTGGGGAAATTGATCGATTAATGGGCATATTCTAAAGTAATGAGTCTTAGTATGTTTTTATGATTAATTAAAGAGTTCATGTGTGCCTTGACTTGTATTGGAATCGCGTGCCATGTTTGGATAATAATTGAGTTGCTTTGCTTGCCATGGGATTATGAATGCTACTTGAAATGTAATTGACATTGAGTAGATGAATGTTAGAAGATCATGGCATGAATCCTGATTGTAGCATGACACGGCATGGCCTTGAGGCGTGTGAGACGCGGGGCGGGAGATTGAGACCCTGAGGCGACGAAGTCGCGGGGTGGATGATGATTAGGTGGCGCCCTGATGCGACCAAGTCGCGGGGTGAGATAGCCACAGTCTTGATGCGATATAATCATGGGAGAGAATACGAGTTCATAGACTCTGCCTGGAAATTGAACCGGGGCCCGATGCGTTTACGCGAGCCAGTCTGAAGCGATCTAATTGTGGGCCAGAGAATGAGGCAGGCAGAGGTTGATTGATGTGGTGAAGTGACAGGCCAAGCATATACGTGCAACTGTGTGTGACGAGAATATAAATGCATGTCTGTCCTCTATGCATTATTGTTTATTGAATTATGAATGTCATACCTGCATGAGCACATGAGTTGGATAGGTTGAGTGACTTGACTGCCTGAGTAGACGGTCAACCTGACCTAGGGTTAGGTTTTTCTTACTAAGATATGTATCTCACCCCTTTTGGGAAAATTTTATTTTACAGATCCTAGGCTGTAGCTATGTGGCTTATCAGGTTCGGGGACCCACAGGAGATGACAGCGTATTACGATGAGTTTCCCAATAGGCAGGGAAATATATACTTAAGGAAACGTACAGTAGTTTGGGTAGATGAGGGCAAACCAAACTAGAAGCCTCATCGGTTTGAGGCTTGGTTTAGACAGGACAGGGATAGGAAGGTCGGGCCGTTGAAGCCTCACGAGGTTCCGGAGGGTGTTATACCTCCATGGTGTCAAATGACTTCAGATCACGAGTTTCCGGATGGTTCAGTGGTTAGGTCGAGGAACAGCCCGGAGCGGATGCTGACAGCTGAGTTTTCCGTGCCACCGCCAGAAGATGAGGTTATCGTGGTGGAGCCATCCGAGAGAGATCTATCCGAGTCGGACCAGGAGGCGACCATGGAGGGAGATCAGGCTGGGCAGTCGCAGGAGGCGACCATGGAGGACTCCGTGGAGGCTCCGTCGGAGACTTTCTCCGAGTACGAGTCGTCCGACGAGAGCGAGTACACTAGAGATTCTAACAGTTCTTCCTAGGCGACTCCGGATGTTGACTTAACTTTTGGACTGGCGACCTGACCCCTTCCCTGGTGGATTTTATGGACACCTTTTGACATGTTTACCCGTCACCTTGATGTATAGCAGTCTGTAGTAGATGTGACCAATTGATGTTGATGTAATCCAGTCCTGCTTAGTCTTGGGTTATATATATATATATATATATATATATATTATGCGAGGAGTTGTTAGGAAACGCTTCCGTGTGCTTAATGTAAATTATTTTATCTCTCGATCTTCCTTTATATATAGGTGGACCCTTGGGACCACCGAGAGATTATTGTTGTTTGCTTGCAAGGATGATTGCGTGCTCGCGATGAGGCGCGGGGCGTGACAGTTGCCATACACATCCTTATTAAACACATAAACTATGTCTTAGAGGTAACTTACCAAGAGGTCAAGCCGAAATGAGCCCCAAACGGGCTTAAAAAGTCCTCAAATCGGTACAGGGTTGGGCAGCGACCCTTGCCGTTTCAAATAACTCTACGGAACGAATGGCTCATCGGATTGTGGCTCACGATGGCTTGTTAGAATGGTAAGAGAAAGTGCTTTCTATTGATATATGGTTCGCCAGTAACTAATCGCAGACGACTGAGATATGGCCAAAATAGTGAAGCGGTGTTGGTCTAGCAGAGAGAGAAAATGAGAAGGAGCAAAAGAGAATATTGAGAGAGATGAGGGAGAGAGGTCTTCAGCCGAAAATGAAGAGGGAGAAAGAGAGAAGTCTTCTTCAATCTCCCACTTGGTCAAAACTTGAATGGTAGTTGGGAGATGACTAGAGTTAATGCTTGGTGGATGACTTGCTTCTAGTAATGACACTTGCCATTTAATCCTTTAATATCTTGTGGCTCAAAGACTATTATACCCTTATAATTTTCGGCCAACCAAGGGATTACCAAATGACTAATATGCCCATGTTCAACTTTTAAGACAAGGTTATCCTTTTAGGGGAACAATGGTAATTTTACACTTACAATCCGAAATTTTACTTTTCCAATATTACTTACCCTTGATGAGGCAACATCCAATTCCTTTCAAATTTTGAAAGTCTTCATTGTCCAATTTCCAATTTCGAGATCCCATTTCATGGTAATTTTCCGTCAAACATAATCCCAATTTATCTCAAACTAACAGGCGGCTTCTGCAGACGTTACGTGTATCGACTCAGTGATTCTCATCACACTTAGGACTTCTAAAGTCACAGCGACTTTGGTTGTCATATAATTACGAGGGCTTATCGCTAGCTCCAACGGTCTCGATCGTCAAGGTTCGATTTAGGAAAGGTTTGCAAATCATACGTTGGTTAAGTGGAATTACTTATGCTCCAATCGCATAACGCTAGCAATGGATTCCATAATCGTCCTTAAATCGACCTTTATTGGCTTTAAATAGTCTCTCGACAATCCTTATGGTCAAACTGCCATTTCTTATTCGAGTTTCTAGGACCATGTACCTAATCCTGCGTCAGCCTTTTCCTTTTGGTCAGTTAACTCGAGATTGATCAGATTCGAGCGAGATATAACGGAAATACATCGATAGATATCCTTTCATTCAGTAGTCTTGAATTGGTAGAAAATTCAGAATGTCACCGATGAGTACGAAAGGAACTTTGGTGATTAAGCATGGAATGATAAACTGCATCAATATAAGCAATTCCATCTAGACGTGAAAGGCCGCATGAATTGCAGCGTCGTGATACGAAAGGAATTAGACTGGGTCTCCGTGCAACGTGGGAAGCTTGTCGCCTATACGCCATGGTAGTATGACTTAAGAGGACAAATAACCTAAGGTGCAATTTAGAATCGTCTGTTGCCGTCTTCACATGGGAAATGAGGATGCAGACCACCATAACTTGAAGTATTAGTTTTCCCAAAGGGAATTAGAAGAAGAACGTGCATGGGTGAAGTTGTTTAAGAACATGTAAACGAGATTATGTAAAAAGAGATTCCGCGAGTGGGTGAACTACGAGAATTAGAAACATCAACAGCTCCAAGGAGAGTTGAAAGAAAGGACATGTTGACTGAAGATATTGCTCAAAAGTTAAGGCTGTGATATTCTGTATCACTCCAGAAAGGCAAATAAAGTAACGGATGCATATAATTGGAAAGGGAGCGTTGCAAGGTTGGGGATAAAAGATAGGCCTTATCCAAGCACTAAAAGGTTCAACTTTTAAATTGAATTGCTGAAGGGCTAATTAGACAAGTGCCTCAAACATTGGACATAAAGATCAGGAAGGGATTAAGACACTGCAATGGATAGACCCTAATGTCCAAAGAATAGAATGGATAAAAGTAACAGAGAGAAAATCCAGACATATGAGTGTCAGGAGAAGGGACCTTGAAATTGAGGATGGAAATCGTGAAACTTCATGAACGAGAATAGGTGCTCATTAATGAAAAAGGGACTAAGGAGAGGACCTTCTGAGAAGTTTATTAGAAGAATCATGGTACCTATTGAAATGGCATGAAGATGTACTAAGACTTACATTGGTACAAGAAACGAATGGAATGGAAGTGAAGGTTGCCAAACACGTGACCAAGAGTTGAGACGTGCCGACAAGAGGGAAAACAACGTTGTAAGTCTAAAGGATTATTGAGACTGTTGGAAACCCCGTTATTGTGGATTTAGCCACAAGATTGACTAAAGAACCAAGAAGGCTACAACTCAGCTGGAAGGATTGTAAGTTGACTAGAAGCTGCATATGCTTAATGGTGTGAAAATAACATTTGAATTGAATATTACATCAAGGGAGATATTTGCAAAGGAGTATGTCCTTATAAAGATTTGGCGACGATGGTGATAGATAGAGATCTTAAGTCCGATACAATGATTTGGAAGAATCTTCAAGTCAAGTGGTTAGCAAAGTAAAGTAGCAACATGGTGTTCTTATTGCCTTCAGACCGATAGACAGTCTGAAGACAATGAACGAACGATGTCTTATGAATAAGTGCTATCGGTTTTAAGGAAGAATGAGAGAAGAGATTACTTTTGACAAAGTTCGCCTAAAGTGGCAGTGGCCAATAGGGGAATCGGTTTGACAACAGCAAAGACATTGAATGGAAGAACTTACAGAACCCTACGTACTGGAATGTGAGTGGCGAAAGAAAAACAAGAAGGACTGAGACGAGCCTGACCATTAAGTGAGCCAACCAAGGATGGTTGAAGAAAGCCTAATAGTATCCAAGAGGAAACAAATGGATAAGCGACATAGATTTTGGGAGTTCAAGGAGGAAAATCATGGGTACTTCAAAGTGTCGCAAAGAAAGGACCCATTTCGGTCTGAAGGAAAGCAGAGCTGAACTTAGAATAACCGCACTAAGGAAGTGTGAGCCAGACCAAATCTAATCATGAAGAGTGAAGTTATAAAGGTGGACAATAAGGCATCATTAGTAGAAAGGCAAGTACGGATTGGAGGCAGAAAGAAACAAAATTTTGAAGGTCAGGAACGGTTGCCAACAAGTGACGACTTGGAAACACCACAAACAAAAGGAGCTACTTTAGAAAGTGAGGAAGCGATGAGGTGTTATTGCCCCATTATTGACACTTGATTTTCGATTAGTCTTTTTTCATTTTATTCATAAACAATTCATAAAACATTAAAAAATTGAAAAATCAACTTTGGTGGCCTTGGCTAAGCCCAATGAACCATTTTTTACAAAAAAAAAATAAGTTTTTGTATATTTCACATTTTTTGGTATTTTAAAAAAATAGGAAATTACTCGAAAATTCAGAAAAATAGCATTTGAAGTCACAAAAATATGAAAAAAAATAGTCATATTTTTCCTTTTAAATCCATTGTCATCTTGACCTCATAAAAAAATCTAAATTCAAGTTCAATTTTATGTGTTTCTTTGTTACACGTATGATTGAATTTGATAAAAAAAAATGTCAATTGAGTCTTTTAATTTGTAATTTTCTCATTTTAAGGATCTTGATATCCAATCTGATTGTCCTTTATTAGAATTTAGTCTAATTATATGCACAAATTGCCCAATTGCATGAATTGGGCAAAATTATATACTTAATTACAATTTGTCCTTGAATTTGGGTATAAATTTTGATATAATTGAAATTACTTTCAATTCAATGGCTACCTTTACTAATTGAAGCCACTGCCCAATGTTTCCCATCATTCTGAGTCGATTGGCATAGGTGGTTTTGTGACATCCCCCGTTTGCTAGATTCCTAATGATCAAGGAAATTCGAAAGGGATTAGAGAGCTCACTTAAAGTATAAGGATTTAGAACGTCATTATAATGGACTAAGCGAGGAGTTTAAGTTATGTCAAGGTGACATACGTGATAGGAAATTTCCAAGAAATTGATTGAATTAAGATTGTCACAGCTCAAGTTATATTATAGGAAATTAACCGTGAACATTGAGGACTATTGTAGGTAAGAAGTTGGAATTAAGAGACCAATGTACCATCAAAGAAAAGTATACCAGAATGTGAATGGAGAAATGACAAGGAATTAATTAGCTTAAAGTGGACATGGTTCAAAGTATACCATGAAGAATGGACCGTGAACAATGAAGCTCACTATGAGTGAAAATTCAGATTTATATGGCCAAGATTGCTAATAAACGAGTTGATGAGATAGTAGGAAGATTAACTGAGGAATTCCGAACTCAAGGACTAAGGTACATTAGTCGAGAATTATAGTCTCAAGAATCATTTTGCTATTAAGTATAGTTGATTGGAAAATAGGAATATTGATCTAGCCATGGCCGAGAATTGAGAGACTTTAGTCACCATTAGATGAAGCTTGGTGACCAAGGAATTAAGGTATTGGTTGATCAATCAAGGACCTACGAGGATTAGTATAAGCTTGGCTTAATGGAATTAATTCTCAATGACTTGGGGAGAAAGAAATTCAATGCAATAGGGGCTAGGACATTTGGCAAGATCATTCCATGTGCATGAAATGCTAGTGGTCGAATAGCATTGGGAATTAGCAAGGAAAGATGGCCAATCATTGGCACTTAGTCCCATCAAGATCTTGCAAGAGATAGTCGACCATTAAGGGTAAGGACAAGTGGCGCCATCATCCCTTTTTCATGAAAAATGATTGGCCAAGCAACCTAGGGAACAAACAAGACCTTGCAATTGATAGTGGACCACTTAGGGTAATGGAAAGTGGCGTGAGTTTGTGAAGGACATCCCTATTTCATGGGATGTAATAAAAATGGCAAGATCAGATTTTTAGAAGACATGCAATAGGACATTTGGATATGGATTGATTTGGAACTCATTAGCGATAAGTGGACAGCTGGCTAACTTTTACATTTACGAGAATTACGAAAAGGTCAAAGGTCATCACAATCTTTAATTATATGTAATTAGTCACCAGAAATTAATTGACTTCCAATATAAGGTGAATTTACCCAAAAAATATCATTTGACCCGAGAGTTGGGATTCTCAATTTTCAGCACGCGTCGAAAGTAAAACGGCTCGTTCGAAGTCGTCCGGAGGCCGATTTGAGCTCCGTTTTCTTCCACACGACCGTAAGACAATGAGGAATATAAATATAAGCTCCAATTATATGAAAATTGGACAAAATTTTGTCAGTTTAAATGAAAGTGAAGCTGGACGTGGAAATCTAACATGGGTAATGGATCCCCAAGGAATTTCGATACCTGGCCATGGACGATCCTCTCTTTACTACCTTGGTGTATGTGGATGTGACCACAGATGGTTTAATTTCCATTGAATTAAATTGGAGAACATGCAGCTAAGAATGGACAGCTAGATGAGAAGAGCCTACGAGGATTACTATGCAATTGATCATAAGGATCATTTGCCTTTTTCTCTTGTGCAACAAGGAAAAAAAGTAACCAATAGCGAAGAAGGGATGGAACAAGTGGCAAACATGCAATAACCTGAAGGACAAGTGGCGCAAAATGGGGGCAAAGTACATGCATTAGGACAATTGGTGAAGAGATATTAGAACTCTTGTATATGGCCGCCCCTTGTTGAACATGCGCCGCCCCTTCTCTCTCTTCCTCTCATCTATATATAGGTGATGCTAAGAGGAAGAAAAGGGCTGATGTTCACCTACTATTCACTCAAAATTGTCATCAAAGAAGTATCTATACTCAGGCGGCCTCTACCGAAGCAAGTAGGAAGAGAAAGCAAGGCACATGAGGAAGCTTGGGGTTTTAAAAGGTAAGGAATTCCTTCAATCTTGCCATAGGATAGATGTATTTTGTATGGATGGTATCCTAGGAAGTTTGAACAAAATTTTTGGCTATGAAATACGGTTCTGTGGACTGAAATAGGGTAATACAGTTTGGTCCTATTCTAGCATGCAAATGGAGTTAGTCTTGAGCCACATTGGATGTTCTTGAGTTAAATATTGACGAGCTGGTCTAGCACATCGTAGATGGGGCGAGGACTAGTCTCTTAGAAGGAATTAGGGCCTGATTTGTAATTTGGAATCAAAGACTGCACTTGGTTTAGGACAAGTCTGCTATATTCTGTTCAAAGTTTTAATCGAGGTTAGATGAAGCTCCATTGCATTATCTTGTCATCTATGATGAAGTGCTAAGTTGGATAAGGAAGAACTTTGGGTGATTAGTTGATTTGAAGCATGGAGAGGACTGATTTGTGGCTTAAAACAAAACAAAACCGTGCTATGTTCTAGTGCGGAATTGATGATGTCTGTTGAGTAGATTTTGATATTTAGAATGAACTATCCTGCTGTGATTGTTGTATAATTACATTGATATATTATAAGGTTGCGAAGTGTTAGTGAAATGGAAAAGTTCGAGGTCTGTTTAATGGTGTGAAACCGAATCTACTCTGGTTTGATGTGAATCTGATTTTGTGTGGTGACTTGATGGGAAAAGCGAATAAATGGAAGTGTTCTTGAGGAAATAAACATGACTGAATTAAGGGATACTTTCAAGATGATTTTATGCCAAGTCTTGGTGAATTTACTTGATGAAATTATGAAGTTGATGGTAACAAATAGGATTGACCCGAAAGCACCAAGAAGTTAATAGTAGGCAAAGTTTGGTTACTGTGGCTTGTAGTCAATCACTATTGAGTTTATGTCTAAGAAATGGATGTGAGTACCTTGGATATCCTAATGAGTGGTTATGTAAATGCATGTCTCTTGAAGTGAATTGTGAAACATATCCATGACTGTGATAGATGCCATTGTGCCGAAAACAAAGATTATTCTTTCATGCTTTAATTCTTGTAAGCATTGGTAATATCATATTGATATTATGACATGACATAACATGCCAGAGGCGAGATTATGATCTATGCGGTTCTCAACTAGCATGCACTGATACATGGAACGTGATCAATACCTGATGAGATATGTGGAGTATTTTCTCTTCAATGCACTGAATTGAGTTGACGCTGCTGGGCTGTGTACGGGGATTTGTACGTACTCTGGATCGTGAGCTGTGTGCTGGGGAGAGTCGTGCCAAGCATGGTGGATGCCTTGGAGCAGGGGTCGCAAGTCCATTAATTTGCGATGGTGAGACGAATGAAGAAAACATCATTACATATCGCATTGGCATTCTTATTGATTTAATTATTATTACCTAATGATCCCAATTGATATAATTATATGCCTTGATGCCTTGACTATATATTTATCTGTTTAGTTGATTTTAGGGAGTCTTAGAACTCCTGTGGTGGGGTTGAATGTTTTTCTTGCTAGCCGTCGTGCTAACCCACGTTGTGGGAACATTTTTCAGATTGGGAGATACGACAGCGAGGCTTTGGTTTGGTATCAGAGTTGGAGGCTAGGATGTACCCAGGATGGCACATCTCTTTAGGTGGTATCAGAGCTTAGGTTAAATAGAGTGATAAGGTGCGCTAGCAGTTAAGGCAGTTAGTAGGTACAAATGCGTTTAGAACTTGCAAGCACAATCACTTTGTGCTTGTTATTTGATTGGTAGTAGCTTGCTACTCAATAGTAAAGATCATTGATGATCGACGAGTGAAATTGAACGTTATGTCGAAATGGTAATTCATCTACTAATGGGCTTGAAATGTGGAGCTTAGTGGTTAACCTCTTATGACTGCTTCTGGATATGAAATTGCTAAGGATTAGCAATTGTGGACATAGGCTTGAATATGTATGTATCGATCTTGATGGATTAGTCATAGTATTGTTATAAACTGACGTTGTCAAAGTTTGATGACCAGCTTGATATAACAACTTACGAATTATGGAATCGCTTCTTTGTATTCAATATCATTGGACAATGATTCAGGAGTAATTATGCATTGGTAGGCTTGAATTGTGAGATTGGACGGATAGCCTAATATATCTGCATTTTGGATTATAGAGTTGATTCTTTGAGGTTGACATTGTGGATTTGAAATGAACTGAAGAATGCTTGAGAGTTATAAGCTTGAACATTTGCGTTGATCTTGAGGGATTGGTGATAGTCTGATATAAACTGATATTGTCATGGTTCAATGGATAGTCTAATATATCCATTTTTAGGTTTAAGGAATTGCCTCTGTTCGATTGACATTTTTGGACTTAAGATGAAGTGAAGGATACTTGGGAGTTATAGGCTTGAATCTACGTCGTCGTATTGATTTTTATAGACATCGATTTGTATCTATAGGCCCTGAATGTGAATGTGGAACTATTACTCATGGGTCAGAAGGGAGCATGTGGAGATTATTAAGTTTAGGCATGAACTTGAAAGTGTGAATTAAGGTTTAGTGACTGACCTTGGACAACGACAGTTTCCGAGGATAAGGTCCTGTTTAAGCTCAATAAAACATCTTGGATAAGAAACTCTTGTAAGGATCAAAAGGACGAGTAAAAAAAATTAAATTAAAGTTTATTTTTTTATGAAGGTGATAGAGCACTGAGTCCACCAAGGATTGTTCATGACTTAACTATTCCTATCCTTCATTTAATTGACTCAGAGCTGTCAATTCCATATGCAATAAAGCAAGTCGTGGAATCGCTTAGAATATCTGTGCTTTTGGATTAGGCAACCTAGCGTCATTCGACGCTAGTGGCAATGACTTCAGAAGACATTCTGAAGGACCATCTTAATGACCATCTTTATAGCATGACACGCTCTAGAAGATTAAAGGACAAGAGACATTTCATCCTCGCCTTGCCAAGCAAAGTCAGCTTTCTAGGAAATAACCTAAGGACATCACATCTTAGAAAGTGGGGATGAAGATAGAGGCCAAGGTTGAGTGGCTCACCAAGGACAAATTACCAAGAGAAACATCCCCCACATACTTGCCAACAAGTGGATGGAATTGAGGAGGATTAACTTACATGAGACCATGAAACGATTGAAACTTATTGGTTTATTGCAGAGGCGCGAAGTGAGAATCAACCTATAGGAATGGTTATTCTGGATAGACGAAAAGGATTATGAAGTCGATTTGGCATGGAAAGGAAATCGACATAGACAATATAAACTTATGGTGGATATTAAGATGAAGGAAAATGATATTTTCTAAGGACACAAGATTGATATTTACCACAAATTGTTTGATAATGGTTTTATGGTAGCCTGACTACCAAGTTGATCTTTAAACAAGTAAAAGGATATATTCTAACCTTAGAGTCAAAGTGGAGAAATGGATAAGTGCAATGATAGGATGACTTGATGAGTACAGTTGTGTCCTAATTTGTTCATTCATGGATAAGAACAGGTAATGGACTCTCTCAGATCAAGTTAAAAGATGAGGCCAAGGAGAAATTGTAGACTCTTGGAAGAAACAGATGGATTGGACAAGAATTTTTCTAGGGCGAATAAGATTATGGTTCTCGAGGAAAAGAGATGGCCCTACAAGCATCGGATTTTACAAAGATGTATGAAATTCATGGGCTTGTCATTTGTGGGCGAAAAGACTTGGATCTTATTAATGGCTTCAACAAAGACAACGGATGCAAGATCCTTTAAGAGAGCTCAAAAGGAAAATGAAGTATTGGATGGGGGTGTTCATGAAATAAAATTTAGATTATTCGAGGAAAAGTTTACAACAATTGATAAGCGCAAGAATGTCTTTTTCAGTTAACGACTTGGTTTGAATACTAGAAATCCACTAAATGATAAAGAAAGATAAGAGCATATACATGGGTGTAGACAATGAAGACAATCATATGACAAAGGTTGTTGATGATGGTCTTGTAGACATATGGTGGGAACCTATCATCAAGAAAGGCATGAATAAAACGCCATTGGTTCCAAGTAGAAAGAAGCAAAGACTGAAAAGTATTCTCTAAGGAGCCTGTCAAGTCCAATTGGAATGGACAGGAAAGAAGAAGGGTTTTTGACATTAATAATCATGGTAATATGAAATAAAAGAGAAGACAAATGCACTGACAAAGTTCAAGATTGACGAACATAGTTAGTGGTGATTACACTACGCTATGGATGAGATGTTTTTATCGATCACTATTTAGGACTGGACGATGTACATAATTAATTATGGTTATAGAATTAGTGATCGACATTGGATTGGATGATAAGTCGAAATGGAAACGACTTATTGATAAGTTCAACATATGAAAAAGAATTATAATGAGACGACTGTTATTGGTGGAATTAGGCTTGAATGATGATGTAAGATTTTAGTTATCGATCTTCATTAACGGCCCTGGAAAGGTCAGATGTTCACAAGAAAGTGAATGATTAATATTTGGCTTGAGGGCTAGTGTAATGAAATGCATATAATTTTGACTCGAATGACGACCAGACTTGAAGTTATAGATTGGCCATAGGCAATTGATATTTAGTACAATGGTCGCTCGTGATGTTAGAAAGGTCAAATTAAGATAAAGATTTATATGAAAGCAAGAGATGTGACAAGCAAGTGAACGTTCATGCGTTGAACATATATCTACATTAGGATGATTGAGTCTTGGAACAAGCATTGCATCGATTTGTCAGATTTAATTAACCGTCGCTTAGTACGAGACGAATAGATAAGATACGTATAAATCGTAAGATATGGTATGGGACATGTCGAGCGCGACTCAACTTCATAAATGTGTTTCTTAGGGAAGACCTATAACGACCTAATATGATGAGGGCGGGGAGTGATCGTCGGAGCAAGAAGGCTCGGACAAAGTGCGGCTCCTGACAGGCTTCTAGGATGACATGGGGGCAAGAATGAACTAAGTCATGCATTGAAAAAGGTGGGTCTGGTATCGAGCTAAGTCTGACTAATTCTTGAAAGCTACGTCAGCTAATTTAGAATACATGGCTTACCATATCGAGTGAATGACAAGAAAAGGACAAGTGGATAGGACACTACCGATGAGGAGTGCCTAATACCTTGTGGATATTGGTGAAAAAAAAATTGTTTGTATTATGCCACCGCTGTGATGGGAAAGGACTCGGCTATGTGACTAGGGAAACTTAGAATGACATGATTAGAATGCGCAGTGGAAGCATGGTAAGGCCACGAGGTCTAGTGAGGTAAAGACCATAAGATTCTTACATTCGACAAGGAGGGAGTAAATCTCAAATTTCGAGGACGAAAGTTTTATAAGGAGGAGGAAGTTGTGGCATCCCCTGTTTGTTAGATTCCTAATGATCAAGGAAATTCGAAAGGGATTAGAGAGCTGACTTTAAGTATAAGGATTTAGAACCTCAATATAATGGATTAAGCGAGGAGATCAAGTTAAGTCAAGGTGACATACGTGATAGGAAATTTCCAAGAAATTGATTGAATTAAGATTGTCACAGCTCAAGTTATATTATAAGAAATTAACCGTGAACATTGAGGACTATTGTAGGTAAGAAGTTGGAATTAAGAGACCAATGTACCATCAAAGAAAAGTATACGAGAATGTGAATGGAGAAATGACAAGGAATTAATTAGCTTAAAGTGGACATGGTTCAAAGTATACCATGAAGAATGGGCCGTGAATAATGAAGCTCACTATGAGTGAAAATTCTGATTTATATGGCCAAGATTGCTAATAAACGAGTTGATGAGATAGTAGGAAGATTAATTGAGGAATTCCGAACTCAAGGACTAAGGTACGTTAGTCAAGAATTATAGTCTCGAGAATCATTTTGCTATTAAGTAGAGTTGATTGGAAAATATGAATTTAATTGATCTAGCCATGGTCAAGAATTGAGAGACTTTAGTCACCATTAGATCAAGCTTGGTGACTAAGGAATTAAGGAATTGGTTCATCAATCAAGGACCTACGAGGATTAGTATAAGCTTGGCTTAATGGAATTAATTCTCAAGGACTTGGGGAGCAAGAAATTCGGAGCAATAGGGGCAAGGACACTTGACAAGATCATTCCATGTGCATGAAATGCTAGTGGTCAAATAGCACTGGGAATTAGCAAGGAAAGATGGCCAATCACTATATCTTAGTCCCATCAAGATCTTGCAAGAAATAGTCGACCATTAAGGGTAAGGACAAGTGGCGCCATCATCCCTTGTGCATGAAAAATGATTGGCCAAGCAACCTAGGGAACAAGCAAGACCTTGCAATTGACATTAGACCACTTAGGGTAATGCAAAGTGGCGTGAGTTTGTGAAGGACATCCCTATTTAACGGGATGTAATACAAATGGCAAGATCAAATTTTTAGAAGACATGCAACAGGACATTTGGATATGGATTGATTTGGAACTCATTAGCGATAAGTGGACGGCTGGCTAACTTTCCCATTTACAAGAATTACGAAATGGTCAAAGGTTATCACAATATTTAATTATATGTGATTAGTCATAAAAAATTAATTGGCTTCCAATATAAGGTGAATTTACCCAAAAAACGTCATTTGACCCGAGAGTTGGGATTCTCGATTTTCAACACTCGTCGAAAGTAAAACGGCTCAATCGAAGTCGTCCGGAGGTCGATTTGTGCTCCGTTTTCTTTCATACGACTGTAAGACAATGAGGAATATAAATCCAAGCTCTAATTATAGGATAAGTGGACAAAAATTTGTTAGTTTAAATGAAAGTGAAGCTGGACGTGGAAATCTAACATGGGTAATGGATGCCAGAGGAATTCCAATACATGGCCATGCACGATCCTCTCTCTACTACCTTGGTGTACGTGGATGTGATCATAGATGGCTTTATTTCCATTGAATTAAATTGGAGAACATAGAGCTAAGAATGGACGGCTAGATGAGAAGAGCCTACGAAGATTATTATGCAATTGATCATAAGGATCATTTGCCCTTTTTATCTTGTGCAATAAGGAAACAAATTAACCAATAGGGAAGAAGGGATGGACCAAGTGGCAAACATGAATAACCTGAAGGACAAGTGGCACAAAATGGGGGTAAAACACATGCATTGGGATACTTGGCGAAGAGCTATTAGAACTCTTGTATATGGCCGCCACTTGTCAAACATACGCCACCCCTTCTCTCTCTTCCTCTCATCTATATATAGATGATGCTAAGAGGAGGAAAAGGGCTGATGTTCACCTCCTATTCCTCAAAATTGTCATACAAGGAGGAGCTATACTCAGGCGGCCTCTACCGAAGTAAGTAGGAAGAGAAAACAAGGCGCACGAGCAAGCTTGGGGCTATAAAAGGCAAGGAATTCCTTCAATCTTGCCATAGGATAGATGCATTTTGTATGGATGTTGTCCTAGGAAGTTCGAACAAGATTTTTGGCCATGAAATACGGTTCTGTGGACTGAAATAGGGTAATACAGTTTGGTCATGTTCTAGCGTGCAAATGGAGTTAGTCTTGAGTCACATTGGATGTTCTTGAGTTAAATATTGACGAGCTGGTCTAGGACATCGTAGATGGGGCGATGACTGGTCTCTTAGAAGGAATTAGGACCTAATTTGTAATTTGGAATCAAAGACTGCACTTGGTTTAGGACAAGTCTGCCATATTCTGTTCAAAGTGTTAATCGAGGTTAGATCAAGCTCCATTACATTATCTTGTCATCTATGATGAAGTGCTAAGTTGGATAAGGAAGAACTTTGGGTGATTAGTTGATTTGAAGCATGGAGAGGACTAATTTGCAGCTTAAAAGAACACAGAACCGTGTTCTGTTCTTGTGCGGAATTGATGATGTCTGTTGAGTAGATTTTGATGTTTAGAATGAACTATCCTATTGTGATTGTTGTATAATTACGTTGATATATTTTAAGGTTGCGAAGTGTTAGTGAAATGAAAAAGTTCGAGACCTGTTTAACGGTGTGAAACCGAATCTACTCTGGCTTGATATAAATCTGATTTTGGGTGGTGGCTTGATGAGTAAAGCGAATAAATGGATGTGTTCTTGAGGAAATAAAGGGATACTTTCAAGATGATTTTATGCCAAGTCTTGGTGAATTTACTTGATGAAATTTGAAGCTAATGGTAACAAATTGGATTGAACCGAAAGCACCAAGAAGCTTATAGTTAGCAAAGTTCGGTTATGGTGGCTTGTAGTAAATCACTATTGAGTTTATGTCTAAGAAATGGATATGAGTTGTGACATTTCGAATTCCGACCCTCTCGAGGCTATTGAATGGAAGGATATCGATCGGTGTATTTCAGTTGTAACTCACTCGGAGTTAGCCATTCCTGAGTTAACTGACCAAAAGGAAAAGACTGACGTGGAGTCAAGTACGTGAACCTAGGAAATTTGAATGAGAAATGACACTCTAGCCATAAGGATTATCGAGAGAATATTCCGGGCCAGCAGAGATCGATCTAGGAACGATCATAGAATGTCTTGCTAGCATTATACGTTGAGACACTGGTGATTCCACTTAACCAATGTGTAATTTGCGAGAATTTCCTAAATTAAATTTTGATGATCAAAATCATAGGAACGAACGATAAACCCTTACAATTACATGACAATCAAGGTCGCCATGGCTTTAGAGAAATCCCAAGGTTGATGCGCGTACCACCTGCAAGAATCGCTCGTCAGTTTGAGATAAACTAGAATTACAATCGACGAGAGTTTGACATGAAATTGGACCTCGAGATTTGGGTATTCGACATTGAGGAATTCTAATATTTGAATTGAATTGGACGTCGCCTCATCGAGGGTGGTTTATACTGAAAAAATGAATTTTCCTACGAATGGTGCCAAATGACCATTTTGGCCCTCAACCTTTGGCCTTGCCTTAAGAAATTTAGAAGGTTATTTTGGTCAATCTACACCCCTATATGTTGTCGAAAATTGTAAGAAGATGTGGTCAAAGGAAGTCAAAGTCATTGAAGCAACCAATGGAAGCTTGCCAAGTGTCACCATTAGAGAGGTTAAGCATTAATTAAACCTCACCTATCAATCTTGACATTTGACCAAAATGAATTATTAGTGTGTAATAGACTCTCTCTCTCTCTTCATTTGGCCGGCCACCTTCACTCCCACCATCATCTTCTTCTTCCTTTTCAATTTCGACCGAGAAACCTCCCGCGGATAGAGAAAAATCGATTCACTATTCCGGCCATAACTTTGTTGTTCGACATCGGATTGAGGTAAAACCACTACCATCTTAAATTTTATCATCTTTTCATTCTAAGCAGGTATTATAAGCTCAATTTGGCCCAGCCGTTTGTCCCGTAGGTCTATTTGAGTGGGCAAAGTTCAGAATCTGACCTGATTTAGGAGAGGGATGATTTTTGGGGGCTTCTGGACTCCAAATGACTCCAAATGTTCGGTGAGATCTTTGTAACATCTAGTACTTGAGTTTTCTAAGAAAGTATGATTATTTTCTTGAGGATTTAATGTGTTTTTCATGGCTAAATAAAGGTGATTAAAGTCGGACAGATTCTGATCGTGCGAGGATCGTGAAGGAAACAGGTTGCTTGAAGGTCTTGTGGATTTATTTTGCATCGAAACTCTTGGTGAGCTTCCTAAGCACATAGATTGAGGTCCTAGCAAATTTATTTTATGAGGAATTGAGGTTTGGGATTGAGATATGGCTTGATTGAGTGGATTGAATCAAGAACTGGTTCTATTTTAGGGAATACCTGTTCTTGCCGGTTCTGTTGGGGACTAATTAGGAGATATTTTGACTTCAAATTGACTTATAATATCCCATAAGATGTTATGTGAGGCGTTAATGGGGTGTATGTGAAGTGGATTGAGAATTAGAAGTGATTTAAGGGCTATTTAGTGCATAAAACCCCGGGAAACATTCTGCCCTATATGTGGATGCATGAACTGAATATTTTGATGGTTCATGGCATTGTCGTCATGTGTTCGATTGATTGATAAGGCATCTTGAGTTGCCAATTGAATGGCTATTGAGGGATTGGGTTAATGGAAGTGAGAATTCAATGGCTTTTTGATCCAAAATTGGTGAACCTTTCTAGGCTGACGACGGATTCTTGGTGGATAGCATACTTGTGGCATTGAGGAGAGTCACTTGGTGTGAAATTTTGCTAATCGATCAAGGTAATTATTTCCTTGCTTGAACATTAGGACAATACTGGATAGATTGGTTGGGTGATTTGATTGCTTGGTGAAGCCTATAGCTTGAATTGCTTGATTGGGTGGTGGATTCCATGACTTGAATTTTGCTAATCGATCAAGGTAAGTGTTTCCTTGCTTGAACATTAGGACAATACTGGATAGATTGGTTGGGTGATTTGATTGTTTGGTGAAGCCAACAGCTTGAATTGCTTGATTGGGTAGTGGATTCCATGACTTGAATGTCATAGTATGACAATTGAACTATGATATGCCTTAATGTCATATTTGGCTATTGAGCCCTTGATGATTTAATTGGTTGTGATGCCTACGTGATTTATATGGCTATAATGCCTATGATATCAATTGGCTATGAAGCCATGTTAGTGAATTGGCTTTAATGCCTATGCTACATAAATGGCTATAGTGCCGATGCTATAGGAATGGGCTATATTGTCCCAACGACAGTTGGCTTGTGGCCCCGGAGATCGTACTGGCTGTGAATCCCTAAGATGACAATTGGTTGTGAGCCCCAGAAGTACCGATTGACCTCTGGCCCTAGTGGTACCAATTGACTAAAAGTCCTGATGATATCGATTAGCCTCTGGCCCTAGTGGTATCGAGTGGTTGTGCGTCCTTAAAATGATAAATGGTTGTGAGCCTCTGAAATATCGATTAGCCTATGGCCCTAGTGGTACTAATTGACTAAAAGTTTTGATGATAAAAATACCGATTGGCTTGTGGCCCCTATGGTATCGAGTGGCTGTGCGCCCTTGAAATGATAAATGGCTGTGATCCTTTGAAGTACTGATTGGCCTGTGGCCCCAATGGTACCAATTGACCAAAAGTCTTGATGATGAAAATACAAATTGACTTGTAGCCCCAGTGGTATTAAATGGCTAAAAGCCTTAAAAGTACCGATTGGCCTGTGGCTCCAGTGGTACAAAGATATCGTTTGGCTTGTGATCCTAGTGATATCAATTGGCAAGAGTGTTAGGAAAGTACATCATGGCTAAGAGCCGAGGCGATGAGTAGATTTGTGTATTGAATCACGTGTTGCATGTGCAATGAGCTTGAAACCATGAAGTTGTGTGTGGTTGATTTGTTTCTTATCCATGCTTGGATATTGATAACCCTGTTTTGATGATGCCATGCGCCATTGCATTGATGCATGCTTGCATCTTGGAGGCATTGTGTGTGGTCTGGGGGAACTGGTGTTCAGGTCTAGGTTTAGATTTCACTTGCATCAATATATATATCTCACCCCAGTAGGGAATTAATTTTTCAGGTCCTTGAAGATAGAAATATAGGCAAGATGAGGATGAGCTCTCGATGAAGTAATGGCATGATTGGTGTTGCAACCTTCGAGAGAAATCTCGAGATATCCCTCCCTCGAGAAATCTCGGCGGGTTAATAGGTCGTCCTCTCTAGTCAGACGCGGGCCTCTCCTAAGGCGCATTTCCCAAGTCGTAACGGCCGTATACATGGTCGACCTTCAGTGCAGTCTAGTGACATGTGATACGTGTACATGTCAAGAAGTCGCCACCAAGCATTTTATGGAATGTACGATTGGAAACCCTATCGAATAATTAAGAGCATTCTATTCAATTCTGTGGAAACCAAGGAAATGAGATCGAGGACTTTATTACACAAACTGTTAGAGTTGACGCACTTTTGGCACCTAAATCGAATGATTTATCTAACCTAAGATTTCATGTAGATGAGTGAGGTGCGAACCCTGCATCTAAGAATTCATACAGATAGGAATGACTATCTTAGCAAACACAATCAATAAAGTGAGTGTGCAAATCAAGAATCCAAAACATGCGGATAAATCACATGAATACAACGCGGTATCCCTAGTAAGGCCCTACTGGCCTAGAGAAGTGTCAATCAAGGCTCGGGAGTATTTTTGACATGATTTGCCTTTGAGGGGCAAAATCGTAATTTTGTAGAGTTTTGGGACAATTTGTCCAAAAAGGGAAAATTTATCATTTCATATGAAATATGGAGTCAAAAGATGATGAAAATAGGATTGGTGACCAAAACCATTCATTTCCTATTTTTCGGGAATTTTCAGAATTTTTCTAGAATTTTAGAAGCATCTACCCTTTAAGGGGTAAAATCGTCATTGCGAAAAGTGATGAGAAATGAAAAATCCAAACAGAAGGATTGGTTAACCACCAGACCCAAATCCTAATTCTAAGCAATTTTCACGGCTTAATCGAAATAAGAAAAACAATTTAACCTTAGAAGGGTAAATCGTCATTTCTAGAAAATGGACGAGATTCGAAAACCCAAGCATAAGAATTGGTCGCCTAACCAACCCTAATTCTTATCTTGGTATTGTCGACCTATCTCATAACAAGGCGGAGGCGATTTATCCTTAAAGGGCAATATCTTAAAGGGCAATATCGTCAATTTTCTGATGAATAGACAAGAAATCTCAAAAATAGGATTGACCAGTTGTTTGTGGTTAATCCTCAATTTTGCAATATTTTTTGGGATTTTCTAGAATTTTCTAACATTTTTTAGGAATGTTTTCATTTTTTTAAAATTTTGAAAATTATTTTCTAAATTTTTTATTAAAAAAATGATTCGGACCGAGTCAACCCCACCCACTAGGGTTAGAACCCGGCCCAAACCCGGACAGGCCTAACCACGACCCAAAACGGCGCCGTTTTGCACTTTTTTATTTTTTGATTATTTGAGTTTAATCTGACGGTTCCTATTGAACCACGTGACAAATCCACAACCTCAGGATCTGTTGATTAAAAATTACGACCCAGATCAAAAGCCGACTACAACTCAGCCGTTAGATCTGATTACTTAATTCTACGGTCGCGATCGAACGACTCGGCTAGTCCTCAACCGTGCGATCTACCGATTTTTTTTACTTTTTTGAAAATCTGATTTTTATTAACATAGTTTATAAAACTGATCAAACGGTCACCAAACCAACACGTGGCACAACCTAAACCGTTAGAGATCGACTAACAGATTCAAGCCGAACTCTAATGGCTCAACTGACGTGGCTGCCACGTGGCATGCCACATTAGTGCCATGTCATCACCTTTGACCGAATGACCGCCACGTCATCGTCTTCTTCCTCGAGCACTCTTCATCTGCAACAAATGGCCGAGAAACTCCAGCAACGATATGAAGGCGAAATCTCGACGAAATCGAGCAAGACCGGCACCAATCGACTCGTCTTGACGTCGCGAATAACATATCCCAGAATCAAACGCGATTATTCAAGATAACTAGATTAATCGAGACATAACCAATTCAACCATGACTATGCTAATTAGGCAACATAGAGCACACCAAGCTAATTCATTCACATGATCGCTTCAAAGTGAATTGAAAAGACTTACCTCGAACTCCGATTGAGCTCGCATGACCTAGATTCAGCTAGGGGACTTTGAACAATGATCGGCAATGGAGGTTAAGTTTGGAGACTCGATTCGAAATATTCAAGCAAGGTCAATGCAAAATGAAGATGCGATGATGGTCAAGGATGCTTGGGGAACAAAACGCATGCACTAAATGCAAGGATCAAGGCTAGAGACGAGATCCGCCATTGATGCTTAGTGAGAAGCTCGATGTTCTAACTCACATGTTCTCACGATTTCAGGTGGTGCAGCCGACGACGATCACTTCCTGGAACTTCAAGCAAACCTCCAATGTTCTTCTTAGGCTTCGGTTGGCTGGAGACGGCTTAGCCAGCGCCTTGCAGTCGAGCTCAAGTTCTCGACAACGGGAACTAGAAAACGAGCTCTCTCTCTCTCTCTCTCTCTCTCTCTCTCTCTCTCGATTCTATTAATCCTCAGCAATAGAATGAGCCTCCTCCTTTCTTTCTCTCAAGCCCTCTAAGGCTATATACCAATTTCCAATTTTTGGCGCCAAACGGTGGGAACTAACAGACTCCAAATGGCACGTTACCGTGCGTACCATTTGGTCTAAACGCCGACTATTATGATGGGTAACTCCATCAAGCTCAAATGGCCTTCCGGCGTGCACAAATGGATGGCTAATTTAGTCATTTTATGAATGTTGACTCTCACAGCTGGTGTAACATTGACCAATCAATTTCATCTTCTTCTGGCGGGCATTGGTCGTGATTCCAGTATCAATCGACGGGGAATAGCCTAAAGAACTAAACCCTCACCAATATGTCTTCAATTGTGGTCGATTAGTTGATCAATTTTGCCATTAAAGCTCAGCCCTGCACTGTTTACCTTTCCAGGAGTCTGAGGAAGAAGATGATACTGTTGCGAACCGGTTCGACTGGTCCGAATCAGTTTTGACTAGAAATTTTCAAAATTAACCCAAATTGGTGGAGAATTTTTATAATTAAACCTCATAATCGAACTTAGGACATAAATATTATCTAAAAATGTGATTTTATCCAAAAGTTCATGTAAGTTTCTACAAAAGCCACAAATTTCTCCTTAATTTCAAATTGGAAAATTATGAAATTGAAGGCACAAATGATCAAATCGGATCTAATCACCCATGCCAATCGATTTAGGACGGTGAAATACATTGGGTAGTGGCTTCAATTTGTAAAGGTAGCCCTTGAATTGAAAGTAATTTTAATTATGCTCAAATTCAAGGACAAATTGCAATTAAGTATGCAATTTTGTCCAATTCACGCAATTTAACAATTTGTGCAAATAATTGGGCTAAATTGCAATGAGGGACAATCAGATTGAATGTCAAGATCCTAAAAATGCTAAAATTGCAAATAAAAAGACACAATTGACATTTTTTTACCAAATTCAATCATATGTATAACAAAGGAACACATAAAATTAAAAGAAATTGCTCAATTGAATTTGGACTTTTTATGAGGTAAAAATACAAGGAAATTAAAATAAAAATATTAAATATTTTTCTATATTTTTGTGATCTCGAATGTTATTTTTCCTGAATTTTCAAGTATTTTCCTATTTTCTAAAAATATTAAAAATGTAAAAAATATGAAAAATTATTTTTTGATCAAAAATAGTTCCTTGAGTTTGGCCAAGGCCACCAAAGTTGATTTTACAATTTTTTAACCTTTCATAAATTTTTTATGAATTATTTAAAAATAAATTTAAAAAGACTAATAAAAAATCAGGTGTCAATAGCCGCCCCTCTTTGAAAGGAATCTCGTGAGAGGTTTCACTCAAAGACAAGTGACACGTAAGTTTAAACTGACTCGACTGGGAAAGGAAAGGAAAACGAATCCTGACATTCAATTTTTCCTGTCCTATTGGTGAACGCTTTGCTCATCCTATCTTTGTTGATGTGAGAGAGAGATGGGGTAGAGATACTCACCTGTTACTCACCTGCCTGATGCTCGCGCGACATTTGCGGTGTGTGGCGAATTCAAGTAGATACGTGGGGACTCGTCTCTTGAGTATCCTAGGGCAGTTAAATTATAGCCCATATCGTAGGCCAAACCAGAATGAGATTCCTATCTAATAGGAACCTATGGATGACATACCCGTTCTTTAGGGATTGTCAAAGGTTTTGATCCGTATGGTGGATCAAACCATGAATAGGACTAATTTCTATTAGGAACCTATGGATGACACACCCATTTTTTAGGGATTGTCGGAAACTAGGCTTTCTATCCATCAGGCACCTAAATGTGATATACTCGTTATTTAGAATTTGTCGGAGACTAGACTTCCTATCCACCAAGAACCTAAAGGTGACGCACCCATTCTTTATGATTTGTCAGAGACTGGACTTCGTATCCACCAGAAAACTAATGGTGACGTATCTGTTCTTTGGGGTTTGTCGTAGACTAGACTGATCCTACACCTTGAGGAATCAACGAGGGTCTATACAAATAAGGTATACCTAACTTTTAGGTTTTGCCAAAGGGGTTATTCTAGGGTTTAGGGGTTACCTAAGAACTTACAAAAAGTTGGTTCTAAAGATTGTCTTCTCCATGAGCAAGACGCAATTCTGTGTTTTGGGGACTCCAAGTATTCTACAGAAAGTTTAAACCTGCAAAAAATTTGGTTAACAAGATTCTTCTAGGATTTAGGAATTACCTGAAATCTCGCAAGACGATAATTCTGGAGATTGTCCTTTCGACAAGTGAGGTGCTATTCTGGGAAGTATCCTACAAAAAGCTCGAACTTCTAATCTCACATAAAGACAACTCTGATGCTCTTCATTGTTGAGCAAGGTATCCTTCTTGGACCTGGAGCTGCCATGAATCTTATAGAAGTTTAAACTTGAGAGTTCATTCCTCATTGAAATGATATCAGTTATCTTGAAGCAATGGCAGTTATAATGTAGGCAAAGCTTTACTTTGACCTATGCGGTTATGCAAAATGACTTATGATGTTGGAGGTTGTCCAAGACATCTTAAACATGCAAAGATGATAAAACAAATCCTTGTAGGGAAAATTTTGGATCAAACAATTTGAAGTTTCCAACAAAGCTTATTTAAGCATTCTATTGGAATGTCTTCGTCAAAGAGGGCTTCTCATCACGAATAAAGCACTCAAATTTCCTAATAAACTGCACTTGGGTTTTCGAAGCCATTCGCAGCACATACAATTAGATCGATCAGGGAGGTTTTGCGGGAACATAATGTTGGGCTTAGACACAGTTTCCAAGGGGGACTCACTCTCTGAGTGAGGCCTTTTGAATGAAAGTTTTCTTCATCTGCTTCGGGTTTACAAGTCAAGAACCCCACAAAATGAGAAAGAAATAATCTTGCTCGTACTTCTTCGAGCTAAGGTACACATTAACCTAGGCGTCTTAGTCAGAAAAGATTGCAAAGGGTTGTAGTATCGGTAGGATTAGGGATCGAAAAAGGCTTATTTTTGGCCCAAAATCGCAAAGGGTTTGACATTGGTAATCATTGTTGATCAATCTTCTGTTTTGTCTCTGGTCGACGACTCTTTGAAGAACATATTTAGTCTCCTTCAGAACAGGTCTAATCTTTAAAAGACCTTATATATCTTTTGATAGTCAGCTATGATTCCATTCGAAGGGTAGCCTTTTGCTGCGCAATTCTTGAGGATTCTCGTTTTACTTCAAAACTTGTTGGGGGTTGGGGCGTCTAGTAATCCCTTGGTATCCCAAAATCAGCTTACGACTTTCCAACATTTCAATGAGTGTTTGCCCAGTTCTTGTCGAGCTTTTTGTTTCTTTTTAATGCATAGAGATTCGACTTTTTCTCTTTTTTTGATCTCGCCTTTTCCTTTTCTTTTTCTAGAAACTAGGATTGTTGATGATCATGCAAGGTATGTGACTTGAGTCTCATCCTGTTTGAACATTTTACTTTGAAAGTCTCATGCAGCTCTTACTTCTTGAATTTCTCTGTCTACGAGTGTATTTGCCACCTTCGCCTTGGTGTTGCGCAATGATCACCAATGGGGGTACATGAAACGAATTCGTAGGCTCAAATTGGCTATGCAACGGGTATAAGTGTATAGGATAGAGAAATGAATGTCTCTTCGTCAACCTGTGGCGCCTGGATCAATGCATATTAACACACGAAGATTGATGTTAGTTCGAGCAAAATGATTTCTAATCATTTACCTTTCATGCTACTAGGCTGCTTCTATACGACCCCAATGTGGGGTGGCTCTTGATAAGGTTAAGAAATGAAGACCATCGCTCAAAGAGTTTATCAATGGTCACTTGTATTGTTTATGGAGAAGAAGGAATGCCTCTGTCATCCCAATTCATGTAATCGATGCGAATAACCGTTACATCCCCGGGTCTAGGCTCTTCTATCCTTACACTCCTCTCATCTTTCTGATGTGTCTAGGACGTGTTTGGATTAGGCTTGCCTCTTATTTGAAGAAACATTTCTACTAGATAGCCTAAACAACTTTGTTTTGGAAAAATTATTTTATTTTTCTCCAAACATTTCATCCCACAGAGAATTACTAACGCATCATGCGTGCTTCAGCCATGTCTGGATAACCTCTAACCCTAACATGTGTGCAACAAGTGTTAAAACTTTATCTTTTGAAAGCATGGTTCATTCCTAAGTTTGACCACATACATGTTCATGTTCGACTTCTTCTTTCTTACAAGAGAGCGAGAAATTTTATGGTATTTCTCCATTGCTTTCTTTTGTCTTCATCGGACATCCCTATATGAAGAGAACAAAAATTTCAGTGAGTAGAAGATATTTTAACTCTTGATAGAACAGATACATATCGCCTGGTTCTACATATCAGTGGCCGTTCCGTTCTTAGTTCCAATTGAACAAGTTTGATTCTGAGTTCGTTTCTTGGAATTCTGCAAAACATAACACATGCCATGTATGCATGAATGCATGATATGCCTATGCAATGACTGCTAAGACGACTCGAATCGTTTGGAGAAAGTCATGTGGCCATCATCTGATTTCATTTCAAGGATAATATTTCTTCATAGCATCTGAGTTTACAAGATATCTCAATTCTTTTCCTTCAGAATTTACAAGAATTAATGCCCCTCCCACGAGGACTTTCTTAACAACATAAGGGCCTTCATAGTTCGGGATAAACTTGCCTCCCCGATGAACAGCATTCGACAGAGTCTTCTTTACCACCAGGTCGTGGTTTAACTTTTCGATTAAATGACTTGGTCACCTCTTCTAGTAACTTTGGCCATGACAGATTGCTCTAAGACGCTTCTCATATATCAGATTTAGCTAGTCACATCTGTGTTTCACCCATTCTTCCTTAGGGAGTTTAGTTTCTGACAATATTCTCAAAAATGGAACTTCAATTTCTACAGGCAGGATAGCTTCCATCCTGTATACTAGAGCATAAGGAATTGCTCCAATAGAGGTCCTAATTGAAGTTCAATATGCCATTAAGGCAAAGAGTGGCCTCTCATGCCAGTCCCTGTAATTTTCGGCAGTCTTAGCTAAAATCTTTTTTTATGTTTTTTTAACCGCTTCCATTTCTCCATTTATTTGCAGGCGGTAAGGGGAAGAATTAAGATGTCGAATGCCAAAGTGATCTAGTAGATCATCGACAATATTGTTGTTTAAGTTGGACTCATTATCTGTAATGATCGCCCGAGGGGTACCATATCGAGAAATTATATCACTTTGGATAAACCTTGCCACACTCCTCATAGTGACATTTGTGTAAGAACTGGCCTCTATCCACTTCGTGAAGTAATCAATTGCAACTAGAATGAAGCGATGGCCATTTGAAGCTGCTGGATTGATAGGCCCTGTCATGTCTATTTTCCACATAGAGAAAGGACAAACTTCAGACATCTGATGAAGTTCGTTCGGGGGTGCATTAATCTTATCTCCGTATACTTGACATTAGTGGCATGACCTGACATGTTGACTATAGTCTGATTCGATGGTCATCCAATAATAACCAAGCTGCATGGTCTTCCTCGTGAGGAGATGACCATTCATATGTGGCCCGCATATACCTTCATGAATTTCCCTCATAAGAGTATTTGCTTCTTTAGCGTCTACACACCTTAACAGAGTGGAGTCGAATCACCTTTTGTACAAAGTTTGTTCACTGAGGAAGAATTTACTAGCTATCTTGTGACATTCTGATTTCCAGTCAATTTTAGGCTCATTGATGAGAAGGGTATACTAAAGATGTACTTCAGTCGTATTCCGCTCGAATCTGATCAATTCGAGTAGACTGACCAAAAGGGAAAGGCTAACACGAGACGAGGTACGTGAACCTAGGGAACTCGGAAAAGAAACGGCGCTTTGGCCATAAGGATTGTCGAGGAAAGTAGCGATAGACCCTCTCAATTACATGACAACCAAAGCCGCCATGAATTGACGAGCTCTAAACGTGATATGAATCACGGGGTCGATACGCGTAATGTCTGCAAAAGCCGCCCGTCAGTTCGGGATAGGCTGGAAGTACGTATGATAGTAAAAGCTATCAGAAACGAGCCTTGAAAAATTTGATATGGAAAATCAAGATTCCAATATTATTCGGATTGACCGTCGCCTTGTTGAAGAATTCTGGAACGAAAAAAACGACGTTCTGAAAGTCAGGGGTAAAATGACTCTTTTGCCCCTCAAGCCTAGAACTTTACCTATACAATTCAAGAAGGGCAATTCGATCAATAAACCCTCCTCAAGGCTGCCGAATATAAGAAGAAACAAGGGCCATTGGATTACATTGGAAAAAGCAAGAAGACAAGTGTCACAAGATCAAGGGGGTGTGGTCATATCCAACTTTTTCCACCTACCATTCAAGCCCCTTTTGACCAAGCCTTGTATATAACACATTTTTTCTCTCCTCACCTCATTTTTGGCTGGCCATAGCACCCAAGATTCATGCCACTCTCTCTTCTTCTTCCTTCTTGCATCTGCCATCGCCGACCATAACTGGAGCCGCTGTTCGGCCTTTTCGGCGACCACTTTCGGCCACCATTCGGCTACCGACCGATCACACCGACGAAGCTTTACGTCTTGCCGACGTCCTTGAACAAGAATAAGGTCGATTGGAACACCGAGGAGTCCCGAGCAAAGATTCTCCCGAGAGCCGACGGAATCTGCTCCAGCCTGAAGTAGGTAGCATTTTTTACTCTTTTAATGGCCAAATTCTTGGATTTTTGGGGCTCAAATTTTGTGAAGACTCAGTAGACATATGTCGGATTCTGTGGTAAAAATTGGGGCTCAATTTGATAAAGTTTTGACCACGAACCAGCCTTGTGAATTTTGCCCAAAAAACTGCCGAATTCTGACTTTGGAGGAACCAGCGAAGTTCGACGAGTTTCCGGCGACCAGCCGACCTAAAACTCACGATGAGCCTCGAGAACCCTTAGATAGACATGTTAAGAGGTAGGATAATGAGTAGATGATGGATTTAAAGTTGATTTAGGATGGATTGTGCACGGTTTACACAGAACCGAAATGAACCGGTTCGGTTCTGTGCAAAACCGGTTCTGGTGGATTGAAGAGTGGGTGATTTTGAACCTCAAATTGATGTTTAGGACATGTTTAGATGATGAGGGTTAGAATATGGATGATTGGAGTTCATGGATTGAGGAATTGAGTATGAAAATTGACAGATTGGTTGGGTTCTACTAGGTTGCTTGATGGATTGGCCTTGAACCATGGTTTGGCCAAGACCTTGAGAACCCAAGAGGAGAAAATTATGGCATTGAAATCAAGGTAAGGGAATTCCTAACCTTATGCTAGGAAGATTGGACTCGATTGTGCGAGTCGAGAGACAAATGTAAATGCTTTGTGAGAAGTTGTCAAGAGGATTGTGCTTGGAATGCCCTAAAATGGTATAGGGGTATATATGTGTCATTGCTTGTGTTTGAATTGTCCGCCATGTATGTATATCATTTGATTACTTTGCATGCCATGAGTCTTTGAATTGTGCCTGATTTGTACATGTCGTCATGAATGGGAAATGAATTGGGAAATCATGGCATGAGCGTAACATGGCGAGGTCCTAAAGCATATGAGACGCGGGGCGGGAGATGGATACCCTAATGCAACAAGATCGCGGGGTGGAGTTGACGCTGCGTGGCTCCTTGATACGACGAGATCGCGGGGTCGAGATAGCCACAATCCTGATGCGAACTATTCGCGGGATGGAGGTGTGAGGATACCCTGATGAGACGAAATCGCGGGGTGGAGTTGACGTTGCGTGGCGCCCTAATGCGACGAGATCGTGGGGTTGAGATAGCCACAGTCCTGATACGAACTATTCGCAGGATGGAGGTGTGAGAATACCCTGATGTGACGAGATCGTGGGGTGGAGTTGATGTTGCGTGGCGTCCTGATGCGACAAGATCGCGGGGTTGAGATAACCAAGGTCCTGATGCGAACTATTTACGGGACAGAATTTATTAAATGATGATTTTGCTTGGAGATTTGTCGAAACCTGATGCGTTTAGGCGAGTTGCCGATGACGGTCCGATGTGTTTACGCAGAGCGAGCCTAATACGATTTATCGCTGGCTGGAAATTGAGGCAGGCAAGAGGAGATGGTTGTGGTGAGATGGCATGTTGTTGTTTTATTGATTTGTACTGGATATGTCTATGAATTTATGAGTTGAATAATTGGATATATGACTGTCTGAGTGAACGGTCGGCCTAACCTAGGGTTAGAACCCACCTTACTGAGATTTATATCTCACCCCAGTGAGGGCTTCATTTTTCAGGTTCTAGACGGAGGTAGCGCGAGCTTGTCGAGGATCGGCATTGGAGAGATAGTGGACCAATCGTACTTAGATTGGATTTGCCTTTTTAAATTAGGGCTTGTACTTCAGATTGGTGAATTAGGAATTGATCTTTTAGTAATTGGTTAATGAGATTCTGATGTGTCTGTCCTAAGTCATCGGTTGTTGATTTATTTGTTAATGGAGATGGCATCGCTTTCGCGTGCGTATTTTATAAAGAGTTTTAAGTTATTGGCCGTTGGATCCTGGAGCTTGAATTGAAAACAGCTTGGTGGGATGTACGCGTGCTCGCCAGGTTCGGAGCGTGACATCCCCGCTTGATTTGGTATCAGAGCAAGGTCAGCTCGATCCAATATGATTGAGACTTGGAGTGATAAGGAGCGATGACTTGAGAACAATTAGATATTGAGGTCTATAAGACTAGGCATGGATTGTCGAGTCTCGAGGATGGTAGGCTTGAACTTGTGGGGTAGTCTAAGGGTCCTAGAGTTGACTTTAATGGTGACTCTAAGCTATGAGGTGATTAAGGTTTAAGTGGAAGCAAGCTGAGATTAAAGAGTCATAAGCATGAGTTTTGAGGTGGTAATTGTGCTTGAGGATAGTAGAAAATTGCTTATGAATGAGGAGTCATGAGCCTGGATTTGAGGTTGCTAGAGAATAAATTATGAATGAAGGGTCAATTGAAGAGTATGATTGTGATCTTGGTTTATCAATGACCCCAACTCGAGGAGTACGAGTTATAAAGAGACAGCTAGTATTGGTGGATTCAGGCATGAACTACGTGATATATTGATGGTTTTAGTTATCGATTGTTATTGACAACGGTGGATGATATAAGTAAAGATAAATACAAGGAGTATCTGAATTGAAGATCAGTTGTGATCGGATGCAGAGGGATTTGATTTGAATGTTGACTGGACTTGAGATATATAATGAAATATAGGCAATTGATCTGAAGACAGTTTTGACAGGACAAGTGATGAGGACGGTCATGCTGTGCTTGAGTTTGTGGTTATGAAATGCAAATTGATGAGGGTGCATGCATGAACTTATCGCTGTTGGACTTAATAAACCGTCGCTTGGTATGAGACAAATTGATGAGATACCTATAAACTGTAATGAAACATGATATGGGACATATGGAGCAGGGCTTTCTTCGTAGATGTATGACTTGGGACAACCTGCAACGGCCAAGTCTGATGAGGGCGGGGAGTGATCGCTGGGACAGAGAGGTCCGGACAAGGAGCGGCTCCTAGCAGGCTTCTAAGATGGCAAGAGGCAGGAGTCATAACTTGAAAGGGGAAGCCTAGGTATCAGGTTGAGTCCAATTGTGGATAAGGGATGTGCGGCACAGATTGATCCTCATCAAGGATGATTGAAAGTGGTAAGACATGCGTAATGATGCCTGTGATTGGCATGGTTAGAAGCTTCGTGCTTGATAGTGGATGCCTTTTGAAAAAGAAAATCGATGGTTGTGATGGGCTTGTTAGGTATGTTTGATGATTAGCCTCATGTGATTGACTTGGTCAAGGTAGAACTGAGAGGTTAGACAATGTAATGGGGTTTATACCCGTGGAACTGAGGCATGCTGGGAATGAGATAGTCTGTTGTGGCTATGCTAGAGTGGTGGATGCTTTTAGGCCTAGAGTATGAGCTTTTAACCTAGTGAATCGCTATTTTGAGTGCTTGATTGATAGCTGCCTAGTTGAGGCTAGCCTAGTAGAGGCTGTCCCGGAAACACTAGCACAGAATCTTAAAGGAGTTATATGGCGTCATCATGAAGGAATTAATCACCCAAGAAAAAAAGCAAAAGAGGGAACAATTTGCGTGCAACTGGGGATTGAAAAGAGGGTCGAAATTGGACTGCCTCAAGATGGAGTCAATCCAACAAAATAAACGTGTGAAGTGAAATATAGATTCCGAACGAAAGAGAACTTAATTCCCCTTGTACTTATATTCTTTATAACTCAAAATTCTCATCTCAATTGGATTAAGCTCCCACCAGTATATATGTGGAGATTGAGAAATCTGTGTTCATACCGACGTTTTGCAGTTGCATTTTCTTGAGATTTTCGTATGGAGCCCAAGACATGCAAAATGGTTCCTTCGCCGATAAAGAAATACAAAAGAATGGAGGTTCTCAAGCAGGACCGACCAGTGTGCGGAGGGCAGGGCACTGCTTGTGTTCCCCCAGCGTCGAACCATCCGAACAGAGCACGCAGCAAAAATGATGGGTGCAGAATCAAGACAGAATGGACAACACAGCAGCAGAAGAAAGCAACCTCTTGTTCTTCCAGTAAGTTGCTCTCTGTGTATTGAAAGAATAGGGCTGTTCTCTGCGGTGTAGGAAACTGATTTTCAAGAAAACAGAGGTAAGCAAAAGTCGTGACGTGGTTTGGCGGGGTTTAATTCCATATGAAAAGTAAAGTGTGTGTGAAATGAAGAACGTTTCTGATAGTCTATTTTTAGAATGGGTCTACTTTTCATTACATCGTGTGAATCTCCATTTTTGTATTCTTTTCTTTTCTTTTCTTGTTCTTTCGTGACAACGCACAACATAAATGAGTAAATTTCATTACCCTGGAATGCCTTGCTAAACAAAATCATGATGTTTTTTTTTTTTAATGGATTGGGTTGGCGATATTCATAATGACCAGTTTACACGACACGAGATAAAATCTGAATTATAAGGGGGAAAAAAAGAACCTAACAACGATTAGCTTAACCTCAAATGTCGACACAAACTAATACGTTTTCATCATTCCAATTATTGGGCAAATGAAGCCAAAATTATGATGTTTATGCCAATGCGAATTGACAGATATTGTAAGCATGATTATGACATGCCAACACAAATTGCCACCCAATTTATGGATGAAATAAAGGACAATTCACAAAACCGGGTTAGTGATATAAATATGAAATTTGTTTACAGTTATTCGTGTGACGAACCAAACAGGCGTAATGTGTTCAATCCACGCATACAAGTCTATTCATTAGCCATCTAAGCCAGCCCACAGGATTCTGGTTTTTGGAACTTAGGTTACATACTATTTCGTCTTCATTCTGCAAGAGTGATCCTCTGGATAAGTTCCCCCGGTCCGAGCTCCGCCAGTGCACTAACTGATTCCGAAGAAGGCAAAATAAAACAGACAAATGGGAGACATTTTGGTTGAGTTAAAAAGGGATAATTACACAAATGGTTCATGAACTTTGACTCAATATGCAATGTCATTCTTGAACTTTTAATTTATTCAATGCAGTCCCCAAACTTTTGATTAATATTCTATTTAGTCCCTAAATTATATGAAAAAATTCAATGTCATCTTTCCATTAATTCAAGCTAATGGAATTTGCCGATTTGGCTTCCGATCTAGTAATTTTGAATGGTGGGAAAAAAAAATAACGTTGCCTATATATTATTTACATAAAATATTCAATGTTATCTTTCCATTAATTCAAGCTAAACCGGGAACGTGGCTGCAAATTGGGTTATAGTTCAGAAATGACATTGTAGATTGGGCCAAATTACCCATAGAAGTGATGGTGCAGAAAATTTAGGCATGAAATAGAAGAAATAAGGTCATTAATAGTTGACCCAATCTCCTTATTTGAGGTTAGCCTCGTCAGTTTAAAGGGTATATATTTCCAACCAAAAGAGGCATGATGGATAGACCCCAAGAAATATGCTTTTGTCACGGGATTACAGTTTCCTTGGCCGCGAAATAACACGTGGGGCGCCCAGCGTGTCGTGCAAGGTCAAGTCAGTCCTTTTTTTTTTTGGTTGTCCCATGGAATACTTAACCGAATATCTTTACCGTATCGAATCATATCATGCCCAACTTAACTTGGACGTCCTTTGTATTGAGCAATGACACATTATCTTTAACACTACTACTGGTTCGGCCTGCCATGGCCTCATTAGAAGAGTGGTATAAGCTCTTGAGCAGTTTATATACGGGAGGCCAACCCCACCTTCAAAGCTTCTAAGTAATGTATTTTGTTTAATCCCAGAATTCCTACTACGAAATCAATCTGACACAACCTCCTGACCTAGTCACTTCTTTACTTTCTGTATTGCTCATGAGTTATGTTTGGCATCAACAAGTATCACTTCAAGTTTTTCAAGTGTAAAAGGACTCCACGACCCCCATCGTTTGATCTCTTGCAACGTTCAAAGGTTACGAAACTCCCGACCCATGTCATTCTCCCCCACTCATTTCCGCAACGCCCTAGTTGCGAGTTGTGTCGCTTCCTTACACCTTTTCCTCCGTCGAAGGCATTGGGCTCACCTAACAGAACTTTTTCTCCTCAATATCAGTAGCTTTATTTTTCTTTTTGTTATATTTTTGTTTGGAAGGCTATTTGGGTGGGTCACCTGCACGTTTTCAGGTGTAGCCATTAGGGCCTTTTTGTTTAGCAGTACTTTTCTCACCTTGGGCTTTTTTTTCCTCTTATTTTTGCTTTTGTTTGGAAGGCCTCTAGGTGGGTCACCCTAGGCTTTTTCTTCCTTTTTCTATTGTTTTAGCTAGCCAACATAGGGTTTTTCCTTGTTCAAACATTATAGAGGACTCATCTTGAGATTCGCCGAGTTCCGTCCAAGAACGTCTTCTCATTTTAGTGTGGAGTCAATTTCCTCTTGTGCGACCATTTACATCCTAGAAGCAAGTCGAGTGCCGCACATTGTCCGAATATTTTCTTTTTATTTTTGTGTTGGCTCCAGCAATTCACTCTCCGCACTCGTAGGATCGGGTAGACCACAGGTTTCTTCTAATTCAACACACTTACTAGAAGGATTCCAGTTATGATACCACTCGTCACAAGCTCATAGTTTCCTTGGTCGTGGAATAGCCCATGGGTTACCCGGCTTGTCGTGCAAGGCTAGGCCAACCCTTTTCTTTAGTTGTCTCATGGAATACTCAAGCGAATATCTTTACCGTATCGAGTCATATCATACCCAGCTTAACTCGAACGTCCTTTGTATCGAGCGATGACACACTATCTTTAACACTATGACTAGTTTCAGCCTGTCATGGTCTCATTAGGAGAACGACATCAGCTCCCCACCAGTTTGTATATAGGAGGCCAACCTCGCCCTTAGAGCTCATAAGGAATATATTTTGTTTAATCCTAGAACTCTTATTACAAAATCAATCTGACACAATCCCTTGACTCAATCACTTATTTACTTTCTACATCACTCATGAGTTATGTTTGGCATTTTCAAGTGTAGAAGGACCCACGACACCCGTCGTTTGATCCCCACATTATTCAAGGGTCAAGAAACTCCCTGCCCGTGTCACTTACCTACAAATTTACCATAGCGGCCACCTATTGGAATTAGTGATATTGTCGGCAATCTTTCCCGAAGTTTCCCATTTCAGACTAATAGAAAGCACAAAATGAAAGGCGCGCTTGATACGGCTTGGAAACGAGCCACCGAAAAATGCAAATGACTTTAATATAAGGGTCTTTAGGGAAATAAAATGGTGTTTGATACAATTTTTTTTGAAAAAAAAATTGGATTAGATAATGCTTGGCAACAAATATTTTACAAAAGGCATTGACTTTGACATTTTTCTTTTATAGAAAAAAAATGCCACCAAGGGATTGAGGTAGCTGGCAAGCCAAATCTAGTACTGGCAATCGTAGGCTTAGGTCGCATAACCTTGGGGCGATCTCGCGCCTGGCCTAAGGTCCCGCGAGGCCTTTTTCTAGGGTCACGCGACCCAAGTAAACGTATCATGGATGTTGTCTGAGTTACATTACTAGCCACACGACGGCCCTTTTGGACGGCCCTTTTGGGCAAGATCTAGCTTTGTTTGCTCTAGCTCAAGAAGATCAACAATTGATTAAGAGTTTCACTATTTAAAAAGGGTAAATTGGACTTTTAGTAATGCTCTGAGGGCAACATAAGCAATTCACTAATTTTCATTAATTGCCATTTAACATTCCAAAGATGTTGAAAGCTCATTTATGGTCCCTATCAACTTTTAACTAATGTTCCTCAAGGTGCTTTCAAAATGTTGAACCACGTGCACCCGAAGAGGTAGAACTACGAAATTGATTCCCCATGCGCTATGAACTAGAAGTCTTAAATCTTGTAACGAAAATTCAATTGAATTCTAAAACTTGCAAAAAGTGCCACGCTTAAAATTTATCAAGTTGATACAATAGAGTTTTTCTGTTGACTCCATCTAATTTAGCTAATGAAAAATGCTGATATGACTTTTTTTATTATTTTCTATCCTATGTGATTCTGATGTGGTTAAAATGACATTATTTTGTTCTAAATTAAAAAAAATTATAATTATATATAATTTATACGAAAAATAACAAAAAATTGAAAAAGAATAATAAAAAAAAAGAATAAAGAGGAAGATGTAGGTAAGGCTTGCAACCCTCAATGGCTCCACCATCATTAGAAAAGGCTAGCGAGGGTGGGGCAATGATCGGTCGAGGTTACCAACATTCGCCTAGAGTAGGCAAGGGCTTGCATGCCTCGTATCTAGGGCTCGGCAACTCTTGTGACCCCTGTGACCATTCCCCCATACTCATCGGCCCTTCCCAACAATGATGAGGCAGAGGCAATGGCTGCCAAGCCCTCACCTATATTTTTCATCTCTTTTCATAATTGTTTTTTTTTAATTGCTTACTTCAATATAATTGAAATTAGATTGAAAGTAAAAATTAGATTGGACTAAAATGATGCCTTTTTAGCCACAGTTTTAGATATGATAAAAAGTTACTAACAAAGCCATGTCAGTATTTTTCGTTAGCCAAATTAGAAGGAGTTAACGGGCAAACTCAAACACACAAATATAATAAGTTTTAAAACTTCATTGTACTTTTTGTAAGTTTTAGGAATCAATTACACTTTCATGATAAATTTTAGAAATTTCAATACACTTACATGTTTTCTTTAAGTGAACTAGATTCAATAATGAACAATAGAATCTTGAGAGCCTCGCATAAGACACAGGGACGATGACTCGCTTGTTCATGTATTCATCTCATCCAAGACTAGAGATGCTAAACGGATAGATAGGGTTGGATGTGGATGGGGTCGAACATGGTTCGATCCATATGACCCATTTAACTCGTTTTGATCAATATTCATGCCATGAAAATTCAATAACCCATGTTCGACCCAACACACACCCAACCGATACCCATATTAACGCTTCCTACATTTTCCACCGCTACCCCGCCCGCTCCCGCCATCGCCACCCGCCCGCGCCTGCCCTTGCCATGGCCTGCCCACTCGCCACGGCTCACCCACCCGCTTGCCAGTTGCCTACCTACCTGCTCGCCCACGCACCGCGCCAGATCTGGGTTTTATTCCTGGGTTCAAAAGGTCGATCTCCTCGTTGCTCATGTTCAAGGCATGCCGGTGCACACGACCCACCTCCTCTTTTATTCCTGGGTTTTGCTTGTGCTCTTGCTATATTTTCTTGAGAAACTGTTCAAGGTAGGTGGAGTAGCACAAAGCAGGTTTTGTTTTCAAAGAGAAGCTTGTGAAATTGATGAGTGTGTCCATGGAACCGCGAGGATCTGGTCCCGTAAATGCTAGTGGCGGGCGAGGGCACTGCCTTGGAGAGTTTGTGGGGAGCGAGAGAGGAAGGCCAAAGCTTGGAGGAATAAGCTGAAATTGAAGCTGCCATTGACGGACCTTAACCGATCCGCAGAAATCTGGAGAGAGAAAGGGGGCTGGGACCTTACGAAGGAATGTGAAAGTGAGATCTGCAAGAATTTTTTTGGGGGAGAAGAGAGAGAGAACGTGAAAGGTGTTTAGGGAAAATAAAAAGTGAATGGAAAATGAATTTTAGAAAACTATGAAAAGTGGAACCTGCATGACATGTGGCAATTTTTGAGTGGAATGCCATAGAGATGCGTTGGCACTCATAGAGCACTGAATATTTTCTCCATATTGACACTTCTATCCAAGACTAGGGTAGCACTTTGAATTTCACAGTCCAGAGTCGCCAGCTAGTAGCACGTCGGTTTCTAGATTTTCCCATATTCTGGATTCAGATAATCTAGGTTGTGAATATGACTGTGAACTTGAATAACCAAACTAGAGTCATTGCCGCTTGACTGACGTAGTTTCAAAATTTAGTTAGGTGCATGTCAGCATCTTGATAGTCATTGGCTCGCTACACCATTTAAACAGTTCAACTTGTATAAGTCTACAAAACATTCTACTTAGATTGTGTTTGGTCATCTATATTTCTTATCAAGATAGGCCTGTATATGATGTGATATCAAAAATCGTGATTTTGCTATATCTTATCCACTATCTTGTAAATCGCATTAGTAGAGCTAGATATTTTCACGTTCAATCATGTTCATTATTTTATATGAACGGCAAATTAGTATAAATGAATTTGAAGGTGAATAAATTACGATGAAGAAGCTCGCATTATCTAAAAAAGCCGCAAATTCATAAACGGAGATATGTTCCATTCATAATTCCTTACTTATTTTACAATTTAAACTTTAGAAAGTAGATGGGTTCATTGCAACGTTTCAGAGCCACATGTATGACTATGACAGCAAATGTAAAATGGGAACAGCAACACGAATCTATTAAGAGTAAGAATATGATCAGTCACCTTTGCGATTTCGACAGTTATACTATTTCGACTCTCTCACCTGTTTCGGTTTCATTTACTAAAGTTTTTATTATTTTTCCCTTTCTTTTTTTTTGGGGTAAAGTTTTTTTTCCCCTCTCTTTTCAAATGATAAGCTTTACTAATATACCCAAAATATTAATATATCTAACATATATAATATATATCAATCCCAAATGCATGTATGTGTGTGTGTATAGACACACGTAGACACTCACATATAGAATATATATTATTGGAACGAAAAAAATTCAACTATATAAACAAAAGCAGGAATACACAAATAAAATTATTGTTATTTTGAAATTTTTATTAGAATTTCAAATATTATTTGTATTCAGCTAATAATTTATTTATATATAAAAAAATTATCTTCGGGAAAAATAGTTTTTATATCATCGATGCTTCTATTGAAATTTATCTCATTTCCCTTATGAGATAATTTTATGCGGGTTATATCCCTTTTATATCCAACATTATCCTGTCTTGAGCAAGTGCCTCACATCGAATGTGATAAATTTGATTCTATCCTAAATTTCATCCTAACTATCAAACACAGCCTTATCATAGTAGCGCAGTGGTAAATGGAGCATATTGGCTTTCATGATGCTACAACACAAGCCATATCATAGCAAAAACTCTAGCAAAACTCTAGCCAACTTGTGTCTTGAGTATTTGCTACCATATATGGAAGGAATACATGATTTCTACCACGCGAGTGGAGCTGCAGTGACGACCTCATTCATCTATAGATACAAGTTGTCGTTATGGATCAATCCGAACACTCGGAAATGAACATTTCATGACAAGTGCGAGACTATTGTGGTAAAACCCATAGGGGTAGCTATGCTAGTTGCCTCTCTCATTCTTTCACGCATGAAAAAAAGGAAAGGAAAAAAAAAAGAGTCTAGAAGACAACATATTTTCTAATGGTCCTAAAGAGTATTCAAACCTTAAATACTTTTTTTGACAAGAGGCATTCATGTACATGATTGAGACAGAAGAACGGCACACCAAACCCCATTCAAGTCACGCACATGCCACCAACTCACCCAGTCACATTCAGGAAAAGGTCAAGCTTTGCATACTTCTCATGCCGAAAAAGAAGAAATTGGTGTAAAGAGAGAGAGAAGGGTCTATGAGTTTGGTGAAGTGCTGTCCCCTCTGTCCCTCCAAGTGCAGCTTCCACTACCGTCTTTTACAACAGGGAAGAAAGTGGGATTCAGATGATCCTATAAGTCACCATCTGAAGTGGACTTCACATAAACTATTGAAGACATGGAAGCCACTTCTCTCATCAAATTGGCGTTCATATCGGTCCTCTTTCTTCTCAGCGCCGGTGACGTTACTTCTCAGAAGGTCGATGCTCGTGCCCCGGCATGCAATTGCTCGATAGCTGAGTGCAGCGAAGAAGCGGAGTTCCAGATGGACTCGGAAATAAACAGGAGACTCCTTGAGCAGAAGAAGTACATAACTCCCGGCGCGCTCAAGAAAGACCAGCCGGTCTGCAATGGTGGAGGAAGCGGCGATGCCTACTCCAAGAGCGGAGGCTGTCTACCTCCTCCATCAAATCCCGAAACCCGAGGCTGCGCCAAGTACTACCGGTGCAGGTCTGATTCATGACGGTCTGTGAGTTTCTTTGCAAAGTAAATGATAGAAACACACTCTTGATTACTTTTTGCAACATGTTTCACGAACTGCTACGAAATGATCTCCTCATTCTAGGTTTATTTGGACTGATCTACGGTTTCCGATTGGATTCCGATTATGTTCTGAGACTCTAGAGTACAACACCATCCTCAGTATGTAGCATACAAGTCTGTTTCTTTCAAAGGTAACCGTTTCAACCACAAGTATTTGACCAGGAAGAAGCGTTTCCTTTCAAAATCGGAGTTCATATGGTTGGTTCAACTTATCGCAAACAGGCAAGGGCTGAAAAGGAAAAAAATTAATTTGCTAACACAACTTGGAAATTTCAAAATATCTGAACACTTTGCGGATTTCCACGAAAACAGGGAGACATTAGAGCGAAAATTTCAGGCTTCACTAAGATCATTGGAGGCACTCGTGGAATCAACTTGAAACGAAGGAAATAAGGTAACTATAGCACAACGGGATGAGAAAGAAAAGACGATTCGCCAAACTCTGTAGGCTGGGTTTGACTGATTTCTTTTGTTTGAATCGTTATCACATACTCGTTTCTTTTGTTTGTTTTCAAATTATGCGGGCTTAGGCAGAAGCAGATATGACAAATCGCATGTCTCTGCGAACCTTGGAATTAGAACAGTAGAAGGACAATACCGGTTAGGACAACCATGATATTCGGCAAGGTGATATCAGTAGCACTTTTCTGAGCTGTGAAATTAACTATATAAACCTCTTTTTTGAGATAACAGTCTAAACTTATCCTGGGAGATGTAGGGAACGGTCAGACGTCATTTTGTCGCGAAAGGTCAACTAGTTTTTCCACCAACAAAGCAATCGAAGACGATAAAATCCTAATTGAAGAAACATCTGGCTAGGAAACGATATGCATCGACATTAAAAAGAGAGAAATTGCATAGTTACAGCATTATATGTGTTGGGACGATGATGAATTATGTAAAATACCGTGGAAGTGATTGCCACATTCTTCGTCCACTCTTTTAATTTCTAAAGACCCTTTGGACTAGAACATGGAAGTGTCCAGAAAATTTGGTACGCGAGTGTGATCCTTTGAGGGGTATGCCATCACCATAGCGGCTCAGCAGTGTCCGATTGCTTCAGATCAACTCCAAAAAAATGCAAAACGAGGCTTATTTTCCACTTGCAAATTTAAAACAAAATGTCTATCGATTTAAACTGATCTCTTGAATTTGCGGATGCGTTGTCATATGTTGTGATGGGAAGAACAAGCATGACAGGGAAGGCGGAGCAGAGAAAAGCCTATTGAGAAAAAAAAGACACGATAAGGTCACCACTTCACCAAGGACGACAATTTCTCGAATGAAGAACATCAGCTTGTTATATTATGATATCAGTTCTCGAACGCACGACTACTAGTTTTGTAAATGTGTATGAATAGCAGAGCACGCATGCATGTGTGCAAGGATAAGCACTCTGGCTAGTAAGCAATAAAATTAGGAAAAAATGACATAAATGGTCCCTCAATTTTGATCCAATTTGCAACGTGGTACTTGAACTTTTAATTTGTTCAATGTTGTTTTTGAGCTTTAGCCCAATCTGCAATGTGATCCTTAAACTTTTAATTTGTTTAATGTGGTCCGTGAACTTTTGGTGCGTGTTTTGTTTATTCCTTGGACTATATGAAAAAGTTCAATATTGTCCCCGGGTCTTGAATTAATGGAAAGACAACATTGTGTAAAAACAAGAAACAGAATCGTACGCAAATCGAAACACTAATATTTGCATAAACGTCATACCCAAGATCTTAGAACGAGATGATTTTAACAATATCGTAATCGACGAGATACATACATCGATCCATGATAGTTCCTTGCGATGAGATCGATTATAGATGAGAAATCGATTGTAGAAAATACATTTCTCTCTCTTGACCCCTTTTAGCTTTATGATGTTCTTGATGTAGAGAAAACTATCATCGTTTCTAGGGTTGAGCGATGACCAAATCTAAAAGAGACTTCCTTACCCAAAAAAAAAAAAAATCTAAAAGAGACTTTTTATAGTCACACCATCCATCATGGTGTACAGTAGATAAAATACACCTCTCTATTGACCAATAAGAATTTAGCATATAAAAATTATCAAACCGAAATCACATATGGGCCGCTAATCATATGGGCCACAATAAAATCTAGCACATTGAACATTTGTAATATAGTTTTATGGCTACATTGAACATGTACCAAAGTTCAATGACCTTATTGAACAAATCAAAAAGTTTAAGGACCTCATTGGACATTGAGTTAAAGTTCAGGAATCACAATGAACAAATTAAAATTTCAGGAACCATTTGTGTCATTATCTCTAAAACTAGTAACTTAAGGAGGATCAAAAGCAGAAAACCCATGCTAATCAACCTGATTTCATGTTATACCATTTCTAACTCTCGTCGCCTTTGTTTATCTGAAATGCCTTCATTCCATCACAGCATGCATGAGCTTTAGCACGAGCTCGTGCAAGCCTTGTTATACACGACGAGCTGCCGCGGGTGTTTTCTCAAGGTATACTCCTGAAACGATGGAATTTAAACTCAAGGAGCTAACTTGAAGCAGAAAATATCCGCTATTTCCCGTATAAAGCAGCAACAGAAAGAGTGAAATTCCAAGCAAGAAGAAATCGCTTGCAGGAAATTGAGCTTCAATTCCACAGGGTGATAACTTCAAACTATAGACAAGCAGTTGGAAGCGTAAGTGCGTAACTCATGTAGTTTTCATATCCTTTAAGAACTAAACGTGATTTCACGAAACATTATGTGCGTAAATTACTATCTAGGGACGATTAGATTGGCAAAATTCAAGAGAAAAAAATATCATTGCAACCATCTAACTTGTGATTTGATTTGTCTACTGTTTGAAAGCTTTGAATGGAAGTAAGTGATTGCTTGTATTCAATGTTTATTTTCGTGTATATTTAAAACTATTTGTTTCTGTTATATGTTGCGGGTGTGAAAAATGTGATAACGAAGCTTGTCGCCCGAGCTGAGGCTGTTGCAGTGAGCTGCAGTGAGCTGGCTGTTCGTGGTCTTTTGTCGACACGGAGTGCACATCGTGACTCCAAGAATAGTGTCGCCAGGTGGAGGCTTGGTTGAGATCAACTGACCCATAAACTTTGGTCGAGTGGCAAATGGACCAAATTGTTGGGAACAAACCCATTCTATAATCAATCGAATTTGTGGAAACATGCCCATACGAATCATTTGAGTCACTGATCGTAAAGAGTATATCACGAGGACATACTTTTGATTGTCACAAGTTATGAACCCTTTACGATCTCGGAGTTGATTTGACGAACGTCAATCAGCGGTCGGTCGGGAGGAGAGTTCTTCGTTCTTTGTTTTTGTGAGTGAGTAGACTGTTGCAATTTTTATCCTCTGGAGAGAATGACGTTCTTTTACGTAAGGTCTGTTGAATGAAGGAACATATCCTTTCGTTCAAGTAACGTCTGTTAAATGAAGGAACGTATTATTTCGTTCAATATTACAAATAACGGTTAGGGGGTGTGGTTACCAGCATGGGCGCACATCGTAATTCTGTGGACCTTACTTAATATAATCCAATATCTCTCACTCGCCCATGTAGGGCAAACAACTCCCATTCGCCCACAGAGGGTCAAACATAACTCTTGATATCTTCGCAAAGTTCATATTAGCAAATAACCTGTGCGACTAGCATACATTGAGAGTTCGTTGTCATACATCTGTTGGGAGTACATAACAGCTCTTAAAAAAATAGACATAATCAAAAATAGATTTTAGTATGTTGTACCCTAGATCGATCAGTCACATTTGTATATCTCACTAGATCTCATTTAAAAATTAAATACATTATATTCACAATTATGATCATACTAAATAATCATAATTGACCGGTCTGTGAATATAATCCATAATGTGACTAAAAACTCCAAATCAATCTTCCTCTTTCATTAGACCTCTCAATTTCAGTTCAACTCATTTTTCTAAAATTGTCCCTTTAGATTGAATCAATTTCATGACCATAGGCAACACTCTAAGATAGCAAACACTAAATAGAAATATCGAGAATAACGAAAAGTTATAAGGGTACTAAAATTGAGGCATTTTATCATCAAGAGTCTCACACGGCTTAAGAAAGTTGAGATTGTAAGTTTTGCCAATTCTCATTGGTCGACCATGCATACGTAATATGAAATACGTATTACGGTATTTCCTCCTTCTCCGTGGAGCGTATGTCTTTCTATTTTAATATCGTATAGATGATCATTTTGACACACTCAGTATCTGACTTAAGTTCACGTAATAACTCCAGTCAAGAGTTTCCATCAGAACTCTCATTTGACAATAAAGATATATAAAGTGAAATATGTGGGTCATTTCACTTTCTAACATTGCAAATTTTAAGTCATCATCCCAACATTCTGTTAAGGAGAAAAAAAATATTTTAAACTTGAGTTCTCAATTATCACCTAGATAATAAGCTTAAAATTGTATCATCTCTATTCATTACATAATAATAGAGGCAATTACCTGTGTGAGTAGACTAATCTCTCATCTGTCCGACATACCTTCTTAATATAATGCACCAAACTCTAACATGCATAAATATCAAATAGACTTATAGACTTTTATATTGACAAACAACATCATCAATTATATATATTCAAGGAAAAAATATAAATATTCAGTACATCAACCTCTACGCAATCCTAGAGTCTTTACATGATCAAGAAAGACATCTCTAGGAATTGGATTTGTCATAGGATCTGCTAACATTTTATGCGTAGATACATACTGTAGGTTTACTTCCTTTGTGCTACCATGTCCTTGACATAATTATACTTAATGTCTATGTGTTTGGTCTTGCCATGGAACTTAGGATCCTTAGTGTAAGCTATTACTGCCTGACTATCACAATAAACCTTCACAGGATTTGCAGCATCTCTAGTAGCACCTAGATGATCTAGAAATCTTCTAAGCCAAGCACCCACTTGTGTTGGCGCTGATAATACCACGAACTCGGCTTTCATGGTGGATAAGGCTATACACTGTTGTTTCTTACTGCTTCACGATATGGCACCATTATTCAATAAGAATGCATTTCCTGAAATGGATTTCCTCTCATACAAATCTCCTCCCCAGTCAGCATCAGTGTAGTCCTCAAGGTGCATACCACTTCCTTGATACGTCAACGGGTAATTGGCAGTTGCTTTCAGATACTTCAAGATTCTTTTAACGATAGTCTAATGTGCTTGACCTGGATTAATATCTACTAACCAGTCCAACTGCATAACAAATATCAGGTTTTTTACACATCATAGCGTACATGAGACTTCCAATAACACTGGTATATGGAATGTTTTTCATACGTTCTTGCTCTTGTAGAGTCTTAGGACACATTCTTCGGCTCAACACTTCACCTTTTGCAATAAGAGTATCAATGGGTTTGCAATCTTGCATACAGAATCATTCAAGAACTTTATTGACATAGGTCTCTTGCGAAAGAGACAACAACTTTTTTGAACGATCTTTCGAAATCTTAACCCCGAGAATGTATGTAGCTTCACCAATATCTTTCATTTCGAAATTAGAAGATAGCCAACTTTTGACTATCTTGACAAACTCTATATTGCTTCCAACAATTAGTATGTCATCAACATATAATGATAAAATAACAAAGTGATCTTTAGATCTTTGGATATTTTGATATACACACAATTATCTTCATTGATCATCTCAAAATCATATGCCACTATAGCATTATGAAAGCGTATATTTCATTGTCTATAAGACTGCTTAAGGCCATATATCGATATCAGAAATCGACAAACCTTTGGTTTTTGGCCTTTTTAAACAAACCTAACAGGTTGTTTCATATAGATCTCTTCATCTAATTTTCCATTGAGAAAAGCAGTCTTAACATTTATCTGATGTAACTCAAGATCCAAACTAGCCACTATTGCTAAAATAAGACGAATTGAGGTAAATATTACCACAGGAGAAAATGTATATTCATAGTCAATTCCTTCTTGTTGGTTATACCCCTTCGCCACAAGGCTCGTCTTATGCCTTTCAATTGAACCATTAGCTTTGCGCTTACTTTTGAGAACCCATTTGTTCTCAATGGCTTTGCGTCCTTTCGGAAGATCAACCAGTTCTCAAACGTGGTTTGATCTCATTGGCTCCATTTCTTCTTCCATTGCTTTCATCCATTTCTCTTTATCAAAGCGCCGTCTAAGAATGCTTTTGCGACTTGTTCGCCATGAAGAAGATTGTACCAAAGGTACTTCATTCTCCATTATGTTCCCACTTGAACAAGAAAATGGTATAGATTCATCAAGTGGTTGCAATTGAGACTAGTTCGCAGTCAACCCTCCACTTCTCACATTCTCCCACTTGGATCATTATATCCAGCAGTTCCATTATCCTAATCTAAGGTCTCAAACAGGGAACATTCTTCACCTATTTTGCCCTTTCTTATAATATCATTCTCTAAGAATGTGACAGCTCTCGAATCAAATTCAGTGACACTTTCGCTTTCTTGCTCACCTATGAACACATATCCTTTAGAGTGTTCTGAATATCTTATGAAGATACTCTTTTTGTCTCTTGGTCCCAATTTTCCATATTTATGAGAGGACTCATGAGTATAGGCAGCACAACCCCAAGATTCAAGAAAACTCAAATTAGGGTTTTGACCAGTCCATAACTCATATAAGGTTGAAGAGACTGATTTGGAAGGCACTCAGTTAAGTGCGTAGGCAGTAGTCAATAAAGCATCGTCCCAAAGACGATCTGTCACGCCCCGCGCCCCTAGTACAAGCACGCGACTCCCTGCAAGCATACCGAATATCTCTCAATGTCCCAGGATCCACACAAGAGTTGAGAGGCGTATAATATGCATAGCACGCGGAAGCGACAATGTAATGACTCCTCTATACAACAAGTAAAATAGGACTGGGATAGCGAGAAGACTACGATACATAATATCCAAAAGTTCATATAGACGCATGACAACTAAATCCGCTAACAAAAAGGGGTGATCGAGTAAGTACACAAAAAAACCCATCATCAACATCCAACAAGAAATGGGGTCAGGATCGCCATCAAAAGATCGACTAGCAAGCTAGGAGCTCCTAAGACGAGCTGTTGGAGTCCTCGGTCTCCTCTGCCTCCTTCGTAGGCTCGTACTTTAAGCAGGTCTCCGAGCGAACCTCTATGGTGTCCTTCATGGCCTCCTCCGCAGACGGCTCCACTAGATCATCCTCAGTCGCCTCGACCACAATAACCTCCTCCTCCGTGTCCTCCAAGGTTGGGGTCCTCTTCGGTCTATTCCTCGAACCGGCAACTAACCCCTCAGCCTGCTTTAATTCCCGAACGGGGTGGCATCAACTAGGGATCACTCCCTAGGGCACCTCAGTGGGCTTCAGCAGCCCCGTGGACACATCCCCAATCTTACGAAACCAGGCCTCATCATACCTATGAGATTTCCAGCTAGAACTACCTTCGTCCACTCACGCTACTGTACATTTTCTAACATAGATAGTTCCTTGCCCATCAGAGAACTCATCAAAATAAATGGACATCTCCTTGGGGTCACCGAAACGGATAGGCCACAACTTCAAGATCTAAAATCTGTAAAAAGGAGGGGTTCCCAACGAGGTGAGGTACACATCTTAGTAAAGGGGTTCTAACCCTAGGTTAGACTGACAGTCCACTCAAGCAATCATAAATACTAGCATATCATGCAAATAACCATATAAGGCATTCAAATAACAACACTCATGCAGATGTCAGGCAAGCGGTCATGGCATCACAAAACATCACCAAGATCATGCACATTCCGCCATATCTCACCACCACTTCCACCTTTCACACCCGCCTCATTCTCATTCCCGCGTTTAGAACGCATCAGGCTCGGTCCACGTAAACGCATCAGACTGTCATTGACAACCCACATAAAAGCATCAGGTCTCAATGTTACTCTAGGCCAGTGTCGACACATCACATCTCCATCTTGCGTTTCAACTCATCAGGACCGTGGCCTTCTCAATCCCGCGTCTCATACGCATTAGGGTACCACACAACTCTAACCCCGCGCCTCAGCGCCTCATAGTATCCATCACACCACCCCGCGTCTCATACGCATCAGGATCTCACCATGTCACACTCATGCCATGATTCTCATTCAAATCACACACATAATACCATGTGCAACTCAAGCACAATTCATATACTCATGGCATGCAAGACAATCAAAGCGATACTCAGACCTGGCAAGCCATCCAAGCACAAGCATAGGCGCACATTCGAGCCTTCTATATCATTCTAAGATGCACACAAGAATAATCTCATTGAGGTCTATCTCTCAATCAATCATAATATCACTTGACTCACCCAATTGAGTCCAATCTTCCTATCATAGGTTTAGGGTTCCCTTACCTCAAGTTTAATGTCACAAATCCTCTCCTCAAGCACTTCCTTAAATTCAGTCCAAGTGGTCCAAGACCAAATCCACCGCACAACCCATGAAATTCCAACCAATCATTAATTTTCTCTTGCCCAATCACCAATCCATGGATCACAAACCACATTAACACATTCCTCAATATCCTAACATGTCTCATTGATGGATTTGAGACTCAAAACTAATAACCAACAGCCTCCACAGAACCGGTTTGCACAGAACCAAACCGGGCTATTTTCGGTTCTATGTATACCGAGATTTTCCAGCTCTTTAACCACCTCAAATCCACCATTTATTCACTAAAATACTTGTTAACATGTATATCTAAGGGTTTAGGAGGCTTACCGAAGATTTGGGACCGAATCGTCGCCGGAAACACCTTGAATCTCATTGGTTTCCCTTAGTCATCCAACCAACAGTTTCTGTCCTTCAAACACAAGACCCATTTGGGGTCAAAAATCCATCAAATTAACCTTAATTTTTTACCACAGCTCACTATACGAGTCCCCTAGATATCCATAAAATTTGGTTGTAAAACTTCAAAGTTTAAAGGTCCTAAGAGGTTAGAAACGTTGCCTACCTCAGGTTGTGACGGTTTCCGTCGACTTGCGGGAGATCGGCTGTTCGAAGCTCTTCGGTGGGTCAAACGACTCGCTTCCACTTTGAGGATGTCGGCAAGAGGTCAAACTAGGGGTGGGTGGTCGGCTGGAGTCCAGGCGAGAGCCGGAGGTGGCCGTCGGCAGCATTGAACCGGAGGGACAGAACCGGTCGGCAAGCAGCAGAAAGAAGAAGAAGAAGATGATGGTGTTCGCGGTGGAAATGGGGAAGAATGTCCTGCCAAGAGAGCGAGAAGAGAGCTATATTCAACTTCAAGAGTCAAAGGGTTGAATGGTAGTTGGGAAAATGTCGCACCCCGCACTCTTTCAAGCACGAGCGTGCGAACATCCCTGCAAGCAAACTAATAGAAATCTCTCAACGGTCCCAAGATCCACCAATAGGAGTCGAGAAATATAATAAACACATAAAGCATGCGAAAGTGATACTCATATAAAACCCCGTATAATATTTATATATATTAAGTGGGACCTAGATAGCATATGTCATTCATACATCAAGGCGTGCTGTTCATATAACCCGAATACTAAACCTGCTAAACAAAAAGGCGACAGGGTAAGCATGTCAAAAGAGATATCCACAAAATTCGTCAAGAATGGGGTTAGGTTGCTAGTCAAAAGATCGGGTCGCCATCAGGAGTCGCCTAGGAAGAACTGTTAGAATCTCCGGTGTCCCCAGTCTCCTCTATCGGCTCATACTCGGAGAAAGTCTCTGACGGAACCTCAACAGAGTCCTCCATTGTCGCCTCCTGCAACGGCTGGGCCAGGTCTCCATCAGACAACTCTACCACTATGACCTCGTCCTCCAGCGGTGGCACAGAATACTCTGTTGTCGGTGTCCGTTTCGAGCCATTCCTAGACCCAACCACTAACCCCTCGGAAAACTCCTGATCCGCTATCGTTTGGTACCAGTTGGGTGTGACACCCTTCGGCACCTCATGGGGCTTCAGTGGCCCGACCTGTCTATCCCGTCCCTCCTAAACCATGCCTCGAACCTATGAGGCTTCCAGTCCGGCTTACCCTCATCGACCCACACCATTATACATTTTCTTACATAAATGTTCCCCTGTCTATTGGGGAACTCATCATAGAAGGCTGTCATCTCTTTCGGATTGCCAAATCGAATAGGCCACATCCTAAGGCCTAGGATATGTAAAAAGAAGGGTTCCCCAAAAGGGGTGAGATACACATCTCAGTAAGAAAAACCTAACCCTAGGTCAGGTTAACAATCCACTCAGGTAGTCGCGTCAGTCGACTGATCCAAATTCATGAGCACATAGACATAATAATCACAACTCAATAAACAACAACACACAGAAGACAGGCATGCATTTATGATCTTGTGTCATACTCATATACACATGTATACTCAGCCTACCACTTCACCACATCCATCAACCTCTGACTGCCTCATTCTCTAGCCCGCGAACTAGTCTCCTCAGGCTCAGCCCGTGTAAACGCATCAGACAATCACCGGTGACTCGCGTAAACGCATCAGGTCCCGATTCATCTCCAGGCAAGGTTTATGAGCTCATACTCCGTCCCGCGAATAATTCGCATCAGGACTGTGGCTATTTCAATCCCGCGACTTCGTCGCCTTAGGGCATCACCTAATCATATTTCACCCTGCGACCTTATCGCATTAGGGTCTCAACCTCCCGCTCCGCGTATCTCACGCCTCAAGGCCTTGCCATACCATATTCATGCCACATCACATCGTATGCATTGATTTTCAATTCAATTTTACACTCGCTGGCAAATGCGCATTCAATGCATTCCATAAATTCCGTGGCATGCAAGTCAAATCCAATGGCATACAAGCATGAAAAACAACTCATGCATATATATAATGTCACACGGTCATGCTTTAACGTTTTAGGATATATCAAGGTTACCCCATTTGTCAATTTCTCATAAACTAATCCAATAGGCCCTCGACTTACCCAATCGAGTCCAATCCCCATAGCCTCGATTTAGGAATTTCCTTACCTTAGCTTGACAACACCAATTACTCCTCTTTGAGCTTCAAGGTTTCGGCCAACACCAACTCCAAAGGTCAATTTACCGCGCAACCTAGAATATTCAATTGATACGTCAATTTCCAAGTCTAATTCCTCTATTCATCAATCCAAATCAGCCATAACTCAACTCTCAACACTTTATCACATCACAATCATCAAATTGCAGCTCAAAACCATCACCCAAGGCCTTCAACAGATTCGGTTTGGCCCGGCATTGAATCGGTTCCATTCGGTTCTGCTCATGTCGGGTCCAACCGGTCCTAATCTACTCCAAATCCATCAATTATACACTATCCTATCTCTTATAATGTCTACCTAAGGATTTGGGAGGCTCACCGATTATTTCGAGTCGTTTGGTCGCCGGAAAATCGTCGAAACTCGCTAGACGCCCAAGACCAATCCACGGGGCAAATTCTATCCAAAGTATACAAGGGCAGTTCGTGGTCAAAAATTAATCAAATGAATCCCCAATTTTTACCACAGAATTCTACATGTCTCAGCTTGATCTCCACAAAATTTAAGCCAAAGATTCCATCATTTCGATGTTCAAATGGACCGAGAATCAAACCTACCTCAGGTTGGTTCCAATTCTGTCGGCCTGTGGGAGATTGCTTGCCCTGAAATACATAGTGCTCCAAATGGCGTGATTCTGGTTGAAGGATGTCAACAAGACGTGGATCTATGTCTGGGTGGTCGGCCGGCAGTAGGTGGTGATCGGAGGTGACGATCGTTGCCGACGAACGGGCGGCCCAGTTCTAGTCGGGTGAGTAGCTGAAGCTGGAGAAGAAGGAGAAGGTTTTCTCTGTTCTTTGGGGGGTGTTTTGGAAGAATGGTGATGAAGAGAGAGAGAGGAGAGAGAGAGTTCAATTATATCTAAAGCTTGGTCAAAGGTTTGATTGTTAGGTGGGCAAATAGTTAAAGTGACCACCACCCTTAATCTCTTGACACTTGACATTTGCTTTACCAATGATGATCCAATGGCCATTTTTTGTCCTTCATTTTCGGCAGCCATGGATGGGCATAATGTCCATTTTCCCCTTCTTCAATTATAAAAGCAAAGTCGTAAGCTTGAGGGGCAAAACGGTCATTTTACCCCCGACATTTCGAACGTCGTTTTTCTCGTTCTAGGATTATTCGATAGGGCGACAGCCAATCCAAATGACGTTGGAATTCTTGATTTTCCCTTTCAAATCTTTTCAGGACTCGTTTCTGATAGTTTTCTCTATTAGACGTGACTCCAGCCTATCCCGAACTGACGGACAACTTTTGCGGACATTACGCGTATCGACCCAGTAATTCTCATCACGTTTGGGGCTAGTCAATTCATGGAGGCTTTGGTTGTCATGTAATTGTGAGGGTTTATCACTAGTCCCTATGGTCTCAATGGTCACAATCTGATTCAGGATAATTTTGCCAATCGTACGTTGGTTAAACGGCATCACCCGCGCTTCAATCGTACGACACTCACATGGTAATCCTTAATTGTTCTTAGATTGGCCCTTTGGCGGTTCTAAATATCCCCTCCTCAATCCTTATGGTCAAAGCGTCATTTCCTATCCGAGTCGCCTGGGTCCACGTGCCTCGTCTCGCGTTAGCCTTTCCTTTTTGGTCAGCCTACTCAAATTGATCAGATTTGAGCGGAATACAACTGAAATACATCGCTCGATATATATAAACTTCTCATTACAGAGTCTGAAACTGATTGGAAATCAGAATGTCACAACTCTTTCCCCCTTACAAAAATTTCATCCTCGAAATTTATATTTCACTTAATTACTCAAAGAAATGGGGGTGTTGTCGCCTCATCGTCTCTTCATTCTCCCACGTGGCTCCCTCCGTTCCGTGGTGCTCCCATACTATCTTGACTAATGGGATCTTCTTATTCCCGAGGATTTTCTCTTTCCGGTCCTCGATCCTTATTGGCCTCTCCACATGGGACACCCTGTCGTCCACTTCTATGGTCTCGTGATCCAGCACAAGTGTCGGGTCAGGTTCGTACTTTCTTAGCATCGACACATGGAATACGTTATGTACTTGGGATAAATTTGGCGGCAGAGCAAGCCGGTAGGCCAAAGTCTCAATTATCTCCAACATCTCAAAAGGGTCTACATATCTTGGGCTCAGCTTCCCCTTTCTTCTGAATCGTGATAGTCCTCTCATTGGCGACACCTTGAGGAAGACGTGATCGCCCACTTGAAACTCCAGAGGCTTGCGCCGCTTGTCTACATAGCTCTTCTGGCGACTCTGCGCCGTCCTCAGTCTATCCTGGATGATCTTCACTGCTTCCACCTATTGCTCTACCAATTCGGGGCCTATGAAACTTCTTTCTCTTACCTCGTCCTAACAAATTGGTGTTCTGCAGGCTCTGCCATAGAGTGCCTCAAACAGTGCCATCTGTATACTCTGCTGGTAGCTATTATTGTACGCAAACTCTACCAGGTGTAACTGTTCTTCCCATCCGCCTTTGAAATCTAAAACGCATGCTCTCAACATGTCCTCTAGCGTCTAGATCGTCCTTTCCGATTGTCCATCTGTCTGTGGGTGGTACACCGTACTGAACTACAGTCGGGTCCCCATGGCCTCTTGTAGGCTCTTCCAAAAATTCGCCGTGAATTTCGGATCCCTATCTGAGGTGATCATCACTAGCACTCCGTGTAATCTTACTATGTGCCTCATGTACAGTTCTGCATATTTATCCATGGCAAAGTCCTAAACACAGGAATGAAGTAGGCGGACTTGGTCGATCGGTCCACGACTACCCATATTGAGTCGTGACCTCTCTGACTCCTCGGAAGTCCCATCACGAAATCCATAGTTATGTGTTCCTACTTCCATTTCGGAATCTCCAGTGGCTACAGTAGTCCTCCAGGTTTACAATGTTGCGCCTTCACTTGCTAGCGAGTCAAACACTTAGCAACGTATCTTGCCACGTTTACCTTCATTTTGTTCCACCAATAATGTTGTCTCAAGTTCTGGCACATCTTTGTACTTTTAGGGTGGATACTATATAGTTGCTCCTATGAGCCTCCGACAAAATTCTTTCCCTAAGTTCGTCGTCCTTTGGTACATATAACCTTCCTCGAAATCTTAAGAGTCCGTCCTCAGACACCTGGAATTGTGGCTTCCTCTTCATCGTATCCATCTCGACTATTTTCTGAATCTCTGGGTCCGTAGACTGTAATGCCTTAATCCCTTCTTGGACCTTAGGTTCCACCCTCAAAGTCTCTATCAAGCTGGATAACTAATCGACCTCTAATTTGAATTCAGAATCTCTCAAGTCCTCTATCATCGACCAACTTCTCACTAGCAGGCAAGCAATACTTGACTTTCGACTTAATGTATCTGCTACTCTGTTTGCTTTCCCAAGATAATGCAATATCTCACAGTTATAATCCTTGAGCAGCTCCATCCACCTGCGCTGCCTCATGTTCAACTCTTTCTGAGAAAATAAATATTTTAAACTCCGGTGGTCTGTATATATCTGAAACTTCTCACCACAAAGGTAGTGCCTCCAAATCTTCAAGGCAAATACAATTGCCGCTAGCTCCAAGTCGTGGGTCGGGTAATTCATCTCGTGTAGCCTCAACTGCCCGGATGCATAGGTTACTACCCTTCCATGCTGCATCAATACACAGCCCAATCCCTTCAGTGAAGCATCGCTGTAAATCTCATATCCTCCCGATCCAGACGGAATGGTCAGCACTGGTGCGGTCGTCAATCTGTGCTTAAGCTCTTGGAAACTTTGCTCACATCTACCAGTCCATTCAAACTTCGTTTCCTTCTTCGTTAATCGTGTCAATGGAATGGCAATGTAAGAGAATTTCTCCACAAATCGCCTATAGTATCCTGCCAGTCCCAAAAAGCTTCTGACCTCCGTGACCGTAGTAGCCCTTGGCCAGTTGATTACAGCCTCTATCTTTGCAGGGTCCACTACAATCCCTTCACCAGACACCACATGACCTAGAAATGCTACCTTGTTCAACCAAAATTCACACTTACTCAACTGGGCGTACAATGAGTGCTCCCTTAGGGTCCTCAATACAAATCTTAAATGCTCCTCATGTTCTGCATCGCTCTTCAGTAAATCAAGATATCGTCAATTGAAACTATGACGAATCTTTCCAGAAACTACTTGAATACTCGATGCATTAGATCCATAAATGCAGCTGGGGCGTTAGTCAATCCAAACGGCATCACTGTAAATTCGTAATGTCCATACCTCGTCTTGAATGTCATCTTCGGTATGTTTTCCTTCTTGATCCTTAGCTGGTGATACCCCGTCCATAAATCAATCTTTGAGAATACTGCTTCTCCTTGCAACTGATCGAATAGATCATCAATCCTCGGCAACGGATATGTGTTCCTCACCGTCACCTAATTCAGCTGCCAGTAGTCAATGCACAGTCGCAGAGATCCATCCTTTTTCCTCACAAACAGTACTAGTGCTCCCCACGGCGAAGCACTTGGTCAAATGAATCATTTGTCAAGCAGCTCTTGCATCTGGACCTTTAACTCCTTTAATTCTGACAGGGTCATCCTGTAAGGTGCTTTCGATATCGGCTCCGTCCGAGGGGCTAATTTAATTACAAACTCTATTTCCTGCTCTGGGGGTAGTCCTGGCAATTCCTAAGGAAACACATCAGGGAACTCACGCACTATCGGAATATTCTCTAACTTTGGTCCCTAAGCAGCTCTTGCATCTGCACCTTTAACTCCTTTAATTCAGACAGGGACATCCTGTAAGGTGCTTTCGATATCGGTTCCGTCCCAAGGGCTAATTCAATTACAAACTATATTTCACGCTCTGGGGGCAGTCTTGGCAATTCTTGGGGAAACACATCAGGGAACTCACGCACTATCGAAATATTCTCTAACTTTGGTCCCTCGGCAATCGTATCCATTTCTGCAACTAAGTATGCCCGACATCCTTCAAACATAAACTTGGTCACTTCCAAGGATGAAACTAAGGGAATCGAAATTCCTCCTCAACTCCCCACCAATTCAAAGCTAGGCGGCCTCTCGAATAAAATCGAATTGTTTTATTGCCATAGTCTACTATTGCTCCCTGTCACCCAGCTAATCCATTCCTATAATCACGTCAAAATCAAACATAGGCAATACGGTTAAGTCGATACTTTCCTTACTTCCCCCAATCACCATCTCACACCCAGCACACCCTAATGAAACCAAGATAATATCTTTCAATGGGGTGGCAAATGCAATGTCATGCTTAACGGTTCTAATTTCATGCCTACTAATTCAGCAAACTGTGCAGATACAAAAGAATGCGTGGCACCCGGGTCAAATAATGCATAAGCAGTCTGGTTGCATACGTAGACCGTACCTATGACCACTTCTGGCGCATCTTCTGCCTCGCTGCAAGCCATAGCGTATACCTTGCCCTGTATCGGTAGTCTGCTCCGTTGGATTTGAGGTGCGACAGTCGACGGTCCAGCTTGCGGCCTCTGTCCTTGCGGTCAACCTGCCGGAGCTTGGTTTAGGTACGTTCTCATCTGATGGCTCAGCTGACCACACTTGAAACATGTTCCCGTCCTTATAGGGCATGGCCCATTTCCATGCCTTCTTCCACACAGTCTGCAGCTCCAGTTCGTCGGGTTTAGCTGTTTCACTATGTTCCTCCTTGTTGGCAGCACGAAACGTTTGTTATCTGCCATCGGCCTCTTGCCTATCTGGCAATGGTCTTTGAACGATGGGAACCGCGATCCAGTTGCGATATTTCTTTCCCTCAAATCTCGTTCAATCATCTGGCCTTGCTCGTATATCTCCCGAAAGGTCCTCAAGTTTAAAGCTTTTATCTGGCTGCGGAGTTCGGGCCTCAGACCATCCCTGATTCTCCGTGCCTTCTCCAAAGGGTCCTCCACAGATCGAGGTGCATACCTCGAGGGCCTCACGAACTCAGCTTCATACTGGTCTATCGTTAGCTGGTTCTGATGCATTGCAGGAACTCAATCTATTTCCTTTCTCTAGCCGTTTCTGAAAAATACTTTTCGTTAAATGCCTCTTAAAGGTGTTCCAGTTCATGGCCACTCCTTTAGGGAAAACCCCGTCCTTGGTGGCAGCCCATCAATCATTTACTGTACCCTCCAGTTGGTACACAGCCAGTAATACTTTCTCCTCATCAGTGCATCTTAGCACCCCAAAATCCTTCTCTAATTTTTCTATCCATCTATGCGCTAGCTCGGGATCTCTAATCCCATCAAACTGTGTCGGCTTCAACTTCATGAACTGCTCCACCAGTTGGCCCATTTGTCTGGTCACCACGATTTCCTCTTGAGGGTTCACCATTTTGTTGCTCTGATTCGGTTCACCCTGACTTCCAATTTCACCAGCGTTGCCAGTATTAGTATTAACAGCTGCTAGGGCGGCCCCCACTGCCTGGGCTATGGCAGTGTCCCGATCTCGAGCTTGCCTTTCTAAAATATCTCTAAGTCCTTCCATTGCCCTTAACGGACCGTCCACTCTTGGATCTTCAGCTACGGGCGGCCTCGAGCTAGAGGCTCCGCATCTTGGTCTTCCAAGCCTTCTGGACGGGTTACTCATCCTTTCTTCCTGCTATTGAACCTGCTCCACCATAAGTTCAACAATGAGTTAGTAACTTACTCATCCATCCAATCAAGAGCTACTACCTACTCCTTAACAAAAATAGTTACACAACAACAGTACTCCATACATCAATTTCAGAAACGTTTCAACCAATGGCCCATGGCCATTCCTCATTTCCATGCACTCCAGCGATTCACTAAAACCAATCACTTTCATTCATCGAGCCAGCCAAGGTCTAGAAATGACCTTCAATCCTAAGTAGAGAGCTTAATTCCTTATGCCTTGCCACAATCTTACCAAGGCTAAACACCATCCATAGGTGTCAAGTCGCATGCTAGGCATCTCATGCCTTACCCTGACCAGTTTCCTAAGGTCTCACTATCCGTCCTTGTCCCAACTTAATCCTCCCTATTACTCCGGCCCTCAATCCACTTTGTATTGAGCTGACCTTGCTCTGATACCAAAAAAAGTGGGGATGTCATGCCCCGCACTCCTTTAGGCACGAGCGCACGAACATCCCTGTAAGCAAACCAACAGAAATCTCTCGGTGATCCCAAGATCTACGAATAGAAGTCGAGAGATATAATAAACACATCAAATATACGGAAGCGATACTCATATAAAACCTCGTATAATATATATATTAAGGGGGACCTGGATAACATATGTCATTCATACATCAAGGCGTATTGTTCATATAACCCGAATACTAAACCTGCTAAACAAAAAGACGACAGGGTAAGCATGTCAAAAGAGATATCCACAAAATTCGTAAGGAATAGGGTCAGGTCGCCAGTCAAAAGATTGGGTTGCCATCAGGAGTCGCCTAGGAAGAACTGCTAGAATCTCCGGTGTCCCCAGTCTCTTTTGTCGGCTCATACTTGGAGAAAGTCTCTAACGAAACCTCAACAGAGTCCTCCATGGTCACCTCCTGCGACGACTCGGCCAGGTCTCCATCAGACAGCTCAACCACTATGACCTCGTCCTCCGATGGTGGCACAGAATACTCCGCTGTCGGTGTCCATTCCGGGCCATTCCTAGACCCAACCACCGACCCCTCGAGAAACTCCTGGTCTGTTATCGTTTGTCACCAGTCAGGTATTGTGACATTCTGATTTCCAGTCGATTTCAGGCTTATTCATGAGAAGTGTGTATTTGGAGATGTATTTCAGTCGTATCCCGCTCGAACCTGATCAATTCGAGTAGAGTGACCAAAGGGGAAGGGTTAACGCGATACGAGGTACGTAGACTTGGGGAACTCGGAAAGGAAATGACGCTTTGACCATAAGGATTGTTGAAGGGATATTTAGAGCCATAAAAAGGCCGATCCAAGAATGATTAAGGGATGTCTTGCGAGTGTCATACGATTGTAGCGCGGGTGATGCCGCGTAACCAACGTATGATTTGCAAAATTTTCCTAAATCGGACGGTGAAGATCGAGACCTTTGGAGCTAGTGATAGACCCTCAAAATTACATGACAACCAAAACTGCCACAAATTGACGAGCCCTAAACATGATATGAATCACGGGGTAGATACGCGTATTGTCTGCGAAAATCGCCCGTCGATTTGGGATAGGCTGGAACCATGTTTGATAGAAAAAGCTATCAGAAACGAGCCTTGACAGATTTGAAATGGAAAATCAAGAATTCCAATGTTATTTGGATTGGTTGTCGCCCTATCGAAGATTTCCGGAATGTGAAAAACGACGTTCAAAACGTCAGGGGTAAAATGACGTTTTGCCCCTCAAGCTTAGAACTTTGCCCTTGCAATTGAAGAAGGGCAAAATGGTCCAAGCACACCCCAAGGCTGCCGAAAGTTCAAGGACAAGGAAGTGGCCATTGGATCTCATGGGAAAAGCAACTTGCCAAGTGTCAAAGATCCAAGGAGTCATGGTCATTTCACCTTTTTTCCCACCTACCAATCAAAGGCCTTTGACCACAAATTGAATATAGCAACCTCTCTCTCTCTCTCTCTCTCTCTCTCTCTCTCTCTCTCTCTCTCTCTCTCTCTCCATTCTGCAAAAATTTCGGCCACCACCCTTGGAGAACCGACCAGTACCTTCATCCTCTTCTTCTTCATCCTGCTGCCCGCCCAACCAAAATCTGGGCTCCACTTTGCCGGCCACCACGGCCACTTCTGACCACCATCTACTGTCGAACGACCACCACAACAAATATCTATGTCTTTTCGACATTCTATAAGAAGAATCAGAGCATTTGGATCACCGAACAGTCCGGAGCAAGGATTCTCCCGAGAGTCGACGGAATCTGCTCCAAATTGAAGTAGTTCCAGTTTTCAGCCCCTGTTGGTGGACGAAACCTTTGCTTTTTGAGCTGGAATTTTGTGAAGACCTAGTAAACTTGTAGATGGTTCTGTGGTAAAAATTTGGGCTTGATTTGAGGAGGTATTGTCCATGAAATGTCCTTGTGAACTTTGCCTAGAAAACTGCCGAATTCTGACCTTGGATAAACTGGCGACTTTGGATAGTTTTTCGGTGACCAACTGGCCTAAAACTCACGATGAGCCTCTTGGACCCTTAGATAATCATGTTAAGGGGTTGAATAAGGGTTAAATGTTAGATTTAGGGTTGATCCTAGGCTGGTAGTTCACGACATTCATAGAACCGTGAGGAACCGGTTTGGTTCTGTGCATGGCCGAACCATGGAGGGCTGTTGGCATTGAATTTTGAGGTTCAAATTGATGATAAAAGCATGTTAAGATGATGAAGAATATGCTATGGAGGATTAGGATTCATGGATAGTTGAATTGGATTGGAAATTGATGTAATTGGTTAGATTTGATTAGGTTGCGCATTGAGTCCGGTCTTGGACCATTGGGGGCTGAAACTTTGGAGGCCCAAGAGAAGTAAATTGTGTTAGCAAATCAAAGGTAAGGGAATTCCTAACCCTATGTTAAGACGATTGGACTCGATTTGGTAAGTCAAGGGCCGATTGGGACGATTATGAGAATTTATTCAAGTGGGTAGCTTAGCAATATACTAAGATGATATCAGATTGATTGTGAGTAATATTGTGTGCCTGGGTTATTTGCCATGCTTGTATATCATTTGAATTGAATTGCATACCACGAGAATTATGAAATGCATTTGAATGTGCGCTTGCTAAGGAGTGTGAGATTAAATGATAACCAAGGCATAAGTTAGGTTTGTGGCATAGTACGGCATGACAAGGCCCTGAGGCGTGCAAGACATGGGGCAAGAAAATGAATACCCTGATGCGACAAGATCGCGGGGTGGAAATAGATATTGCATAGCGCCCTAATGCGACGAGTTCGCGGGGTTGAGATGGCCAGGGTCCTGATGCGATCTAATCGCGGGACATAGAGGCCCTGAAGCATATGAGACGCGGGACAGGATATATATATACCCTGATACGACGAGTTTGCGGGGTTGAGTATGAGCTCATAAACCTTGCCTGGAGATGAACTGGGACCTGATGCGTTTACTCTGGTCACCGGTAAAGGTTTGATGCGTTTACGCGGGCCGAGCCTGAGGCGACTAGTTCACGGCTAGAGAATGAGGTAGGTAGAGGTTAGGATAATGCTATTGGCCAAGAGATTTATCGAAACCTGATGTGTTTATGCAGGTTGCCGAGCCTGAGGCGACAAGATCGCGGGCTAGAGATTTAGACAGGTTGAGGTTAGTGAATATGAGATGTGGTAGGCTAAGAGTGCATGGGTATTATTACTTGAGTGTGACTTGAGGTCATCGATGTTTGCCTATTATCCATATGCTGAATTTATTGACTGGTGCCTTATACACCTGTGTGAGCCAGAGCATAATTTTATTGGATATATGACTGCCTGAGTGGACGGTCGGCTTAATCTAGGGTTAGGACCCACCTTACTGAGATTTATATCTCACCCCAGTGGAGGCTTACATTTTTCAGGTTCCAAGCGAAGGAAGCACGAGCTTGCCAAGGACTAGCACTTGAAGAGATAGTTGATCAATTGCACTAGAATGGATTTGTCTTCTGATGATGTTTGGGTTTGTACTTTTGATTGGTGGAATATGAATTGAACCCGTGATAAAAGTGATTAATGAGACTTTGTTGTTTATATCCTAAGTCATCGATATGTTGTTGCATTTATATGATTGGAGGATGGCATCGCTTTTGCATGCTTTGATTAAAGGTGTTGTAAGCTATGGACCGTTGGATCTTGGAGCATTCTTAAATGAACGGCATGGACAGGGATGTTCGCGTGCTTGCCGAGTTCGGGGCGTGACAGGTATGACACCCTTCGGCACCTCATGGGGCTTCAGTGGCCCCACTTATCTATCCCCGTCCCTCCTGAACCATGCCTCGAACCTGTGAGGCTTCCAGTCCGGCTTGCCCTCATTGACCCACATCACTGTACATTTTCTTACATAAATGTTCCCCTACCTATCGGGGAACTCATAGAAGGCCGTCATCTCTTTCGGATCGCCAAATCGAATAGGCCACATTCGTAAGGCCTAGGATATGTGAAAAGAAGGGTTCCCCAAAAGGGGTGAGATACACATCTCAGTAAGAAAAACCTAACCCTAGGTCAGGTTGACAGTCCACTCAGGTAGTCGCGTCACTCGACTGATTCAAATTCATGAACACATAGACATAACAATCACAACTCAATAAGCAACAACACACAGAAGATAGGCATGCATTTATGATCTTGTGTCACACTCATATGCACATGTATACTCGGCCTGCTACTTCACCACATCCATCAACCTCTGCCTACCTCATTCTCTAGCTCGCGAACTAGTCGCCTTAGGCCCTGCTTGCGTAAACGCATCAGATCGTTATCGGTGACCTGCGTAAATGCATCAGGTCCCGATTCATCTCCAGGAAAGGTTTATGAGTTCATACTTTGTCCCGCGAATAATTCGCATCAGGGCTGTGGCTATTTCAATCTCTCGACTTCGTCGCCTCAAGGCATCACCTAAACATATTTCACCCTGCGACCTCGTCGCATCAGGGTCTCAACCTCCCGTCCCGCGTATCTCACGCCTCAGGGCCTTACCATACCATATTCATATCACATCACATCATATGCATTGATTTTCAATTCAATTTTACACTCGTTGGCAAATGCGCATTCAATGCATTCCATAAATTCCGTGGCATGCAAGTCAAATCCAATGGCATACAAGCATGACAAACAACTCAGGCATATATATAATGTCACGGTCATACTTTAACATTTTAGGATATATCAAGGTTACCCCATTTGTCAATTTATCATAAATTAATCCAATCGGCCCTCGACTTACCTAATCGAGTCCAATCCCCCTATCCTCAGTTTAGGAATTTTCTTACCTTAGCTTGACAACACCAATTACTCCTCTTTGAGCTTCAAGGTTTTGGCTAACACCAACTCCAAAGGTCAGTTTACCGCGCAACCTGGAATATTCAATTGATCCATCAATTTCCAAGTCAAATTCCTCTATTCATCATTCCTCTATTCATTAATCAAATAAATCCCTAATTTTTACCACAAAATCCTAAATGTCTTAGCTTGATCTCCATAAAATTTGAGCCAAATATTCCATCATTTCGATCGTCAAATGGACTGAGAATCAGACCTACCTCAGGTTGGTTCCAATTCTGTCGGCCTGTGGGAGATTGCTTGCCTTGAAATCCACAGTACTCCAAATGGCCTGATTCTTATTGGAGGACGTCGGCAAGACGTGGATCTATGTATGGGTGGTCGGTCAGCAGCATGTGGTGACCGGAGGTAGAGATCGTGGCCAGCGAACGGGCGGCCCTGTTCTGGTCGGGTGAGCAGCTGAAGCTGGAGAAGAAGGAGAAGGTTTTCTCGGTTCTTTAGGGGGTGTTCTGGCCAAATGGTGATGAAGAGAGAGAGAGGAGAAAGAGAGTTCAATTATATCTAAAGCTTGGTCAAAGGTATGATTGTTAGGTGGGCAAATAGTTGAGGTGACCACCACCCTTAATCTCTTGACACTTGGCATTTTCTTTACCAATGATGATCCAATGGCCATTTTTTTGTGCTTCATTTTCGGCAGCCATGGATGGGCATAATGTCCATTTTTCCCTTAGTCAATTATAAAAGCAAAGTCCTAAGCTTGAGGGGTAAAATGGTCATTTTACCTCCGACGTTCCGAACGACATTTTTCTCGTTCCAGGATTATTCGATAGGGCGATGGCCAATTCAAATGATGTTGAAATTCTTGACTTTCCATTTCAAATCTTTTCAGGACTCGTTTTTGATAGTTTTCTCTATCAGACGCGACTTCAGCTTATCCCGCACTGACGGACGGCTTTTGCAGACATTACGCGTATCGACTTCGTGATTCTCATCACGTTTAGGGCACGTCAATTCATGGCGGCTTTGGTTGTTATGTAATTGTGAGGGTTTATCACTAGTCCCTATGGTATCGATCGTTACAGTCCGATTCAGGATAATTTTTTAAATCGTACGTTGGTTAAGTGGCATCACCCGCGCTCCAATAGTACGACACTCGCATGGTAATCCTTAATCGTTCTTAGATTAACCTTTTGGCTGTTCTAAATATCCCCTCATCAATTTTTATGGTCAAAGCGTCATTTCCTATCTGAGTCGCCTGGGTCCACGTATCTCATTTCGTGTTAGCCTTTCCCCTTTGGTCAGCCTACTCAAATTGATTAGATTTGAGCGGAATACCATTGAAATACATCGCTTGATATATATAAACTTCTCATTACAGAGTCTGAAACTAATTAGAAATCAGAATGTCACAGAAAAAGTGGATATGACCACTTATTGGCTAATCTAGTGACACATGTCCCAAGTGTCAATCAAGCTTCATCAATGGCCAAGATCTCTCTATATTTTCGGCAGCCATGGGGGTATATTAAAGACCAAAATGCCCTCATCGAATCATATAAGTAAGGTTAAAGCTTGAGGGGCAAAATGGTAAATTTACCCCCGACGTCCAGAACGTAGTTTTTCTTATTCATTCTTCAATAAGGCGATGGTCAATCCAAACCTGACGTTGGAATTCTTGATTCTCCATTTTCAATTTTCAAGACTCGTTTCTGATTGTTTTCTCTCTCAGACGTGGTTTTAGCCTATCCCGAACTGACGGATGGCTTTTGTAAATGTTACGCGTATTGACCCTGTGATTTGTATCACATTTAGGGCTCGTCAATTCATGGCGACTTTGGTTGTTATGTAATTATGAGGATCTATCACTAGTTCCTATAGTCTTGATCGTCACTGTCCGATTTAGGAAAATTTTGCAAATTATACATTAATTAAGCAGCATCACTTGCTCTCCAATTGTATAACGCTAGCAATGCATTCCTTAATCATTCTTAGATTGGCCTTTTACAGTTCTAAATGTCCCATTGACATTCCTTATGGTCAAAGCGTCATTTCCTATTCGAGTTCCCTAGGTCCACGTACCTTGTCTCACGTTAGCCTTTCCCTTTTGGTCAGTCAACTCAAATTGATCAGATTCTAGCGGGATATGACTGAAATACATCGCTAGATATACTTCTCATTAATGAGTCTGAAAATGACTAAAAAATCAGAACGTCACACGATCGGTAAATTAGCTTGCGCCACCATAGACCTAACCATTTCAAGTAATGTTCTGTTTCATCTTTCAGCCACTCTATTTTGTTAAGGAGTATATGGAATGGATAACTGTTTATCTATTCGTTTTTCATCACATAAATATCTAAACTGGTCAAATAAATACTCTCGACCTCGATCGGATCTCAAAGCTTTTATTTTCTTATCTAACTGATTTTCCACTAAGGTCATAAATTTCTTGAAACAACTTAATGCTTCTAATTTATGAGAAATCATATAGAAATATCCATATCGAGTATAATCGTCAATAAATGTGATGAAATAAATGACACCATGTCTTGCTTTCACATTTATTGGACCACAGATGTCTGTATGGACTAACTGCAAAGGAAATTCAACTCTGGTACCCTTTCCAAATGGCTTTCGCGTAATTTTCCCAACTAGGCAATGTCCACAAATAGACAATTCTACTTTCTCAATATTAACTAATAAGCCATCTTTGACTAATCTATTCATTCTCTGCTGGCCAATATGACTAAGCCTAGCGTGCCAAATATTCACATCATTCTCACTAGAATTGGAAGATGCAAATAGGGAATAACATACATTCACACTAGCACAATATCTAATACAATAAAGCTATCCACGAAATAACCAGAACCATAGTAAGTTGCACCTAATAACAAATCAACACCACTATTATGGAAATTCATACTAAAGCCAAGTTTGACTAACACTAACATAGAGATAAGATTTTGACGAATCTCTAGAGCATACAGGACATCGTTCAGGAATAAAGTGCGTCCACCACGCATGATAAGTTGGCAGGTGTCAATTCCTTTCACTTCCACTCTGAAATTATTTCCTACATAGATCCATATTACTCCACTTGGAATTCGTTGAAATTTCACAAAGGTACTTTTATCTCTAGCTACATGGTCTATGTCACCTGAGCCTACAATCCACAAAGGATGAGATTCGATTAAAAATATAGAACTGGATACAAAACATACATTTTTAAGTGTGTTTGGGTTTTCTACCTTCTTTAGCTTGCCACAGTCGCGAGCGAAGTGACCCTTCTTGTCACATTTGTAACATTTCATTCTTGAAATGTTTTTCTTCAAGGGATGCTTCCATTTTCCATGCTTCTCAAACTTCGATTTCTTATTAGATGGTTCTACTCCTTTACCAAATGTTAGAATGCAGATACGTTATCCCAACACACGGCCACATCAAGCTTAAAAATGGGACTACCTTTTAGCATTCTAGATTTATTCTTGAAGATCAACCTTAATGATCCCAGAATTTTCTGATTCATAAGCTCCACAAAAGTGGCGAGTGAAGAGTATACTAAATCACACCGTACTTATTATGTTAACAAGAAGAATCTAAACAGAGGAAGCATGCTTCGAGAGGAGAGGAGAGGGTTTTAGAAACTCATAGAGAAAACTCACATTTATTTCAAACTAACGGCTGAAAGAGTTCTGCGTCACTCGTCACACCCCGGTGCCTTTTATAGGCAACCTTACACACTATTTACATTGGATTCTTAGGTCCATAAACTAATAAATTGACGCAAAGCTACAAAATTGATATGGTTACTGCAGCTAATTATTACAAAAATGCAACCATGTGACCAATAAAAGAGACTACCATTGTTAGTCAAATTATTACACACTTCATACATATGGCCGACAAGTTTTGTCATGCTCGCCGACGGTCCAGATCCGGATTATAATTTGCATCGTTTGAGTCTGAACTGTCGAGGCCGCCATCTTTCTCTTTTTGATAAGCTCGAAAGTATCTTTCAAGCCTCTCTTTTTCATATGCCTCACTCATAGCATCTGCTTCAGGATCATCAGGTATGCCATGATAATTGGAGCTTGACGGTACATCTGTGAAACTTGACAAAATATCCTGTGGAGGTAAACTTGGCTGTGGAAAACCATAATCATAGGGGTTTTGAGACAGAGGTCCTCCCCAAGGATCATCAGCGTCCATAGAAGAATCTGGTTAATTCCTTCTATATTCTTCAAGTGCTTCGAGCGATATCGAATGGATCTTGAGCCTATCCCATGAGAGATTAGTAGAATGATAAGGCCAAATCTCTGGACGAATAACCTTATTCTCTTGGAACAGAAACCTGTGAAGTTCTTGACGTTCATACTCATAAGGGAAAATGAACCTGGGTAAATTTTTATACACATAAGCCTTTTGTGCCTGAAGATTGGGTTTAAACATTGTAGTGCCCAAAAGTACAACATCTGTTCGATGATCTCTAGTTGGTCCAATATAATACCATGGTCTATTGAAAATGAAGACAGTGTGTCTTTCTGGTTCAGGACATCCAACAAGCCTCTGTTCAACAAAAGTGTGACGCCATGCTTGTAATGGTTGAAACCATGTAAGCATCTCAGTAAGAGGCTATTGGTTGGAGAAGTTTCTCATTAACCCATCAGACAGAACCTTGATAATTTTGTCTATAGAGAATTCAATGGCAACTGTATACAGGTTGAAAAGGTACCAGAAAAACCATTTGAGTTCTTCATGAAACTCATAATCAGGAGACCACTGTAGTAATAGGATGAATGGATAATCAGGGTCAAGTCCTTTTGGATTTTACATCAACCCGCCATACTCTCTGAAAATCCGATGCTGGTAATTCCATATATAGTAGTGTATATTATGGAATAGGACATTCTGCTCAATCTGCCGAGATACTTCGGGAGGGTATTTATGAGAATTCCATTGGCTTTTTCTCATGTTTTGAGTTTGAAAAGTACCACGATGCAAAGGATTTTTGCGAACATACATATTGATGGACACAACAGGCTCTTTGGGTATAGATAGTAAATCAACAAAGACATTTTTCTTTTTAGGAATGTATTTGGTATCAAAAGAGTATTTTAAAAACCATTCTGCCCAACGCAAAAGCTGAGGATGAGGGATTTGTTTTTGCTTAAACTTGAGCATTTGTGAAAAAGATGACATGTCCATTTCAACAAGAAAGTGGTGACCAATGAGGATAAACTCAAATTGTTTGATGTCATATTTGATTAAAATGATTTCTTTGAAAGTGGAGTGATAATGCATTTCTGCCTGTGAAAATCGTCCACTTTTGTAAGCATAGATACGACGCTTACCATCGACTTTTTCAAAAAGAACAGCAGCCCAATATTTGTCACTGACATCAGTCTGCAAAATCTTTTTCCTTGTCGATGGAATCTGCAGTGGTGAGAGATGTTGCAATATCTCCTTCAAATAGGCAACTGACTGAGTTTGCTTGGGTCCCTACGGTGGAGCATTTTTCTTAAGCATCTTCTAAAGAGGGTGAAGTGCTTTTGATATCTTGGGGACAAAATCCCATAGATAATTTACCGTGCCCAAAAAGGATTGAACTTCCTTCACTGTGAAGTTTTCATCTGGGTATTTTCGGAGTTTATCAGCAGGATGTGGTCCAGGGCAATATGATCCTTCATTGACATGTATACCAAGGAATTCAATCTCTTTCTGAGCAATGATCATTTTCTTCTGAGAAAACATAATTTCATGTTGCTAAACAATTTCAGTAAACTGTTTGAGCAGTTGACAACGAGAATCTTCATCTTGACTATACAGCAAGATGTCGTCAATGTAAATCTGAGCATTGGCCAGAAGGGGTTAGAAAATTCTATACATAGACTTTTGGAAAAGAGAAGGAGCAGTTTTAAGGTCAAATGTCACAACAGTCCATTGGAAGTGTTGATCAAGAATACAAAATCCTGTTTTGGGATGATCGTTAGGATGAATTCCTAATTGCCAAAATCCCACTTTCAGATCAAACTTAGAATAGATTTTCGCTTGAGCAATGCTAGAAAAAAGGGAATTTTTGTGAGGGAGAGAAATTTGTCATCTTGGAGGAATTTATTTAAAGGCTGATAATTCATGACAAGTCTGAGTTTTCCTCGACTTTGTTCAGCTCTCTTATTGACATAGAAAGCTTCGTAGGCCCATTGAGAATTTGATGGTTCAAGTTCCTCACACTCTTTCTGGACAAGAGTAAAATGGTCAGGATTCATGCTAGAATGACTAGCCTTTGTGGGATTAACATCTTCGCTCTTTTTGAACGGTAATCAAACAAAGAAGTTGAAGTTTTTCCAAAGGGGATGAGAATATATTTGAGAAAATTGAGAATGAGAGTCTACACAACATGATAACAATGACTAAGTGATGGGATCAAGAAGTTCTGGTTGTATGATAAAGAGTCGCTGTATGTCCACAAATTCTTTGAACTAATCTTCAAATTTCAAACCGTCTAGGACAATTTTAAGTTGGGGTAACTGAGAAAAGATATCCCAACCAATGATGAGATCTTTATCATGTGAGTGACAACAAAAAATTTTTGTAGTTATTGAGCACTAAGGGAAAATCAGGAGGGTGATTGGCTTGCTGCGGACTTTGATAGCAAAAGCATCGCCAGAAGCAGATGTGAAATACCTCGTGTAAGCTGTCCAAAATTCTTCTGAAAGGATTTTTGTATCCAAAAAAGATGCGGCAGCACCAGTATCAACAAGTGCTATAACTTAGATGGGTGACAAAGACTCAGGAATAGAGATATGGACAGAGATGTATGGAGAATGAAAGACAAAAAATTTAAGATGGAGTAAATCAAATATTTCAGTTGGAAAGAAAGTAAAGACATCACCTAGAGATTCATCAGAATCAAAAGAATATGTCTGGATGGCACACAGAGTATCAGGTGATGGTTCATCTTCGATTGAGAAGACAGACTCAATGCCTTCATCACTGAGAGAAATCCCAATGCTTTGGGAGATCTTTTGGATCATATAGCTGCCTTGGCATTTCGTCTGAGGACATTTCTTTGCATAATGCCCCTTTTTATTGCAGATGTAGCATCTATCCGATTTCTTCTTCCCGGATCTAGAATGTCGTCCTTTCTTCTTCAAGAACTTCCATTTACCTTTCCGATGCTTGTATTTGCCAAATGAAAGCTTCTTGAAATGACACTTCTTCTTATGGCCTAAGTAAGATGGATCATTACAATCTTTAAAACATTTGATCTTGAGAACTAGACGGTAACAAGCTTTGTCGAGATGATGATTCTATTTCAGATATGATTGAAACAGTTCTCTCTTTCGGCACATGTCTTCAATGGCTACATGGACTACTTATTGGATCTCTCCAAACGTCGTTGCTTGTAACGTTCGGTTATGGTGTGCAAAATTTTTTCAACGGCATCACTAATTTCCCTACGAAGCCAAGAAGACCGGCTTCAAGTTGATATCAGCACCAAAATGGTAGAATAACTTGATCATCTCCCTGAAATGATAATCAAGATCTTTACGAAGATGGAGCAGCACTTTCTTTCAAAGAACTCCTTTCTCTTGAGCTTGTCTCCGCTTCCTTATTGGTATCAGAGCCACTATCGCCAAGGTTATGATAAGATTATGAATCTAGTCAAGGACAAGTGAAGAGAGGATTCTTCATCTCATGGAAACCACCTGTGATATTACCCCTGTAATCAATGAATCTCCCATTTCTCTCGCTTCACCCCCCTGAACTCCGCCGATCCTCGGCTTCTAAAATAGATTACCTTTATGAGGTAGCCTATTATAAGGATAGCAAGATCTCTAAGACACAACTTCCTATCATAAATCCTTACTCTGTATTTGCTAAACCTACTTCGTTCTCTCCTATTCGCTCCATTAAAGACCTTATTCTCCATACTCCTCGCTCGGTAAAGGAATATGTGCAATCTTCAAAGTTTGACCAGCATCATATCCTTGTCACCCAGCAAGAACAGTTTGTTACCCCTCAAATTCCTCAAGAGTTTCCCTTACAATGGGCGCAACAAGGGTTTACTCACCTTTTGGAGCCATAAGACTCGCTCTATCTTTCCATGGCCGAAAAGGTCTTCCAGTCGTAAAAAGAATTGCTCTCCTGGACACTCAATTTCTTGATTATCAGCATGCCTGTATCGGAACCATCCAAACTACCCTAAATGCTGGCACTGTGTTTGTCACTTTATTTTCCAACTTCAACAGGATCTTGCAGATCCTTCTTTATTGTCAGCATTGAAGGTCCAGTTATAGATTACTGGAGCACCCCAGACTCCAAATGCCATAGCTGCAACACTCCATTATCAAATGGTTTACAGGGCATAGAATCATGCCATAGATCTCAATCTGCCAGGTGTTGACGAGGCACTTGTAATTTCTGTTGATCGAGACCAAACTTCATGTGTGCATGTTCCACAACAAATCCCAAGAGATTAACTTGTGAAGCTACTCCTAGACAGCTGGGTTACCAACTATGAAAAGCTGCACTCAAGTTTCAGGCCAGTTCAGTCTTTTGAAGCTCAGTTTACAAAGAAGAAAGACGTAACGGTTACCATAAAGTTCACAAAGGAAAAGGAAGATACTGCTTCTTCTTTTCCTTACTTTCCTACTATAATATGTTTCACACCTTGCCCTGCTGAAACAATCAGTATAGAGGATCCTGAATCAAAAAATTTGTCCAATCCTTCAATGAAAAAGGACAGTCGGTCCATTATTTTAAGGACCCCTCTGGACATTGCTTCTGGAATGCTGATTGTACTTGTTCTACGTGTATTGGAGCACATGAGAAAGAGACGATAGACTCTCTGTGCGAAAGAAGAAAAAGAAAGATTCTCTATACCAGAGATATCTTGATGGAGATCCTACAGTTGACTCGCTTGGAGAAGACAGTAGATGATGGCAATATCTGGTCCAGCATGGATTGCCTCCCATCCAACCAATTCCTACTTCTGATTCCCCATGCCACACAGATACGTCATCTCCTTCTCCACCATCACCACCAACATCTTCTTTGCCCTTCAAAAAGGAGGTTACTTCACCCTTTTACAAGCCAATCCAGAAATGGGTAAAGAAAAACCTTTCTTGCCCAATCTGGTTGCCAAAATCTTGCGCATACACTACTAAGCTTGAACAGCCTCCAATCCTTTCAAATATTTGCATGTTTCAACCCGAAAACTTTCCTCCATTACCATCATCTGGTTCTGGATAAATCAGTTCTACAAATACCAAGTTCTCTTCTATTGAAAGTTTTTCTGACCTCCAAAAGAAATTCTTTCATACCCCAAAAATTCCCACTCCAAATGAGCTTGACATGCATGGAAGAAGAAAAATTCCTCCTCCATCAGATACTGTTCTAAATTGGCAGACAAAAAATGCTCTAGCCCAAAACCAAGCCATTGGACGAGTGGTTGAAGACACTGCTTTGATAAAAAAGATGCTTGCAGACTTCCAAAAAAGGCCATATCTATTTGAAACCCAACAGATTCCCCGTAACCACTTTACGAAAGATCAGACTCCAGAGATTAAGAAGCTAAAACAACAAATTCAAATTCTGAAAACACAACTTCATCAATCTCAAAGACCCAAAACACTCTTTTTCACAAATTCTTTGTTTTCTTTTGTGCCCAGAACTTCAACTCTATCTACAGGATCACCCTCCTTTTTTGTGAAACTTCTCAATACTGCTCCACCACCACAGACCACCAATGTATTCGCCCTTCGTGCTCAGTTGCAGAACCTTGAGAAACAAAAGTCTCAAGTAAAAAGAAAGCATCCTCATCCACTCCAACTCCCACAACTCCCTCAAAATCAGAATCGCAACAAACACCACTCAGTTCTCCAACCCATCCTTCCCCATCTTTTATGGTGTCTAATCCAATTGAGCATTTCTTCATATACTAGGTTCCCTCCATTTCTACCATTAAACTAGCTGAAATCACTCCTTCTTCTTCAGACATAGATTCTGTCAAAACTTGCCCTTCAGAATCTTCGCAAGATTCTTTCTACGCTCTTGTTTCAAAAATCATAATGGAAGATCCAGTTCCTCCAGAGGAACATATGGTTGAACCAGAAGTTACTTTTCAGCCAGAATTTGGCTCTGATTCTAGTTCTGCTTCAGTGCCCCGGTCATACTTCACCTTTAATGATATTCAATATCGAAATGCCCAGATCGCTTCTAACAATTTCATGCTTCGATGCTAGCAAGGAACCCAACTGAACACAGCACTTATGAAGTACTATTGAAGTTTACCTCAAAATTCACAGGCTCCTTGAAAGATTGGTGGAAAGTAGCTTCGTCTCAGGACCAGCTCTCATTCCTGACTATGTCGCTATATCAGGCTATTCAAATCATTCATGTTTACTTCATTGGTCAACTTGACAATGAGAATCTTCATCAGGACTATACAACAAGAACTACCATGGTGTTTGCGCTTGGAACGTGAAACTCCATATAAGCTAGAGCCAACAAAATACACATCAGTTAGTATTTTAGTCGCCAGAAGGCAGTCCTCTTCCAGCTCTAGATGGCGCATAGCATCCTCGAAGGTTGTGACATTCACATTGTGGGTGAGGTTAACCTTCATGTGTTTCCAATTATTAGGCAAAGAGCAAATTACAGCCTGCACTTGTTGTTCATTAAACAATGTGTGATAAGCATCCTTCAGCTCGCTAATCATGTTTGACATCGTCCTCGAATGTTGTCTCATATTCTACCCATGTGGCATCTTATATATATTAAACCTGATAGTAAGCTGCCTCAACTTAGTGACAGAAGTCTGTCCAAATCTAGCCTTCAAGGCGTCCCACATGTCTTTAGCATTCTCGTGCTGCCTGAACTCACGCATAATATAATTATCCATATTGCTCAACAACGAAATGCGAGCAGTTCAATTCGTTTTCTTCCAAGCAGCAAAGGCTTCTTTGTCCCTTATGTACTGTGCAGTGTTACCATCCTCTGGCTCAGTCATGGTTATGTTAAGAGCTTCCAATGCCTCAAGCTCCTCTAGCACATACTGAATTTTCATACTCCAGATTTCATAATTCTATCCATTCAATTTTTCACTCTTGTTGAGCTCACCAACAATGTTCTTTGAAGCCGTTGCCATAGTATCTGAATATTGGACATTTTTGCACGGATTTTTAGTCTATTTGTATGCAACAAATGCAACTCTATTTATGCATCTTGATTATATTGATATATTATTTCAAAAAAGATTTCAAAGTCAACGGTTCACTAAGTTCCCCATCATCATCTAGATATTCTAATCTAAAACCTATATCAATACAATCATCCACATGTGCTCATCATATAGTTACTAAAACTTGTGAACACTCCCACTCAAACATATATGATATTATATATATACACACACACACACACAAACACACACAAATCATTGCATCAAATAAATGCCATGTTCATATACTGAACTTACAATAGTTACAAATAACCGCAAATTTGTATATTCTAAATATAATCAAGCGTTGTGATTTCCTTTAAGGTTTGACGATTGACCCATGTAATTTTCCTTATGTAAGGTAGGGAATCCGCAAGTTCTCTAGGGGTATTTTTGACTAAATTAGGAGCCCATATCGATGCCTTAGTAAAACCCCTCTGAGGACCCTTGGACTTAAGTCAGGGTGCACTCTATCTGCGCGATCCATTCATCCCAAGCGACGACGTCTTCGTCGCCCTGACCATTACAACCTTTTGTAAAAAAATATAGTACAAACGTCTTACATGATCATTATTCATCTCAAGTGCGGTCGAGCTGATCGTGCCAATCCTCAGGCAGAGAATTTTTAAGTGCGTTAAACGCTTCTCGATCTTCTACTATACGTCCACCCCAAAAGATCTCTTGGATCATATTGTTGACCTTTGTTACATGGGTTGTAATGTCACATACATTATCTCATTCATAATTGTTCAATATCTCAAACTTTTCTTTAAGGGCTTGTATTTGCCTTCGTCTCCTTAGTTTTGGAGGTTCTTGTCTTTAGCACCCTTCATTTATGCTGAGGTTCTTTTCTTGAAGGCATTGTTCATGCAACGAATGTAGAACAAAATGGATTACTAAAATCCATCAATCATATAATATTTACGAAGAAATCGTAATTAAGGACAAATAAATAAAAGGCATTATACAAACCCTTAAAGATTGAAAGATCTTTTTTTTTGTCAACGGTCAACGATCAAAGTCAACGGTCAACGATCATACGGGTCGGGTCAAATGGATTGTGTCAAATCCCCCGTGGGCTAGGTCAGAAGACATCTGAAAATGGGTCGACCCTCTCTTTTTTTTTTTAATAAAAGAAAAGGTTCGGGCTTCAAAGTGGGCCGGTTTAGGTCAAAAAAAAAAAACACGCGCGGACCGAGTGCCACATGTGTCGCCCACGCTCCGGTCACATGGCGCGTGGGTCACAACGGTTGTGACCTCGCCGGCACATACCGGCGCGTGACCGGCCGTCCGATGTCCTCCGGCGAACATCCACCGGTCAAAATTTTTGTCTCGTCAAGATGAACACAATGGTATATTCAAACTCCAAATTTGACAAACAAAAATTGGTCTAAAAAAGGATGAGCTATCACGGCCTCGAGGGACTCTGCCCTATCACGGCTATTTCCAGCGTCCCCTCGGGGTCGGCGACCACTCAAAATGATCGTCTTGACGAGCCCGTTCCAATTATGTGTTCATAATCCATTTTCAATTAACGAAACTCAAAAAATTACTCAGAATAGTATATCACAATTAGGGCTAAAATCACTTAATTTTTCGAAATCAACACATAAATCAATCAAGAAACAAGCAATCATCGCTCTGATACTAATGTTGGAAACTAAACCCATTCTATAATCAATCTAATTTACGGAAACATGCCCATATGAATCACTTGAGCCACTAATCGTAAAGAGTATATCACAAGGAAGTACCTTTGATTGTCACAAGTTAAGGGCCCTTTGCGATCTCGGAGTTGCTTTGACAAACGTCAATCAGCAGTCGGTCGGGAGGAGAGCTCTTTGTTCTCTGTTTTTTGGAGTGAGCAGAATGTTGCAATTTTTATCCTTTGGAGAGAATGGCATTCCTTTAAGTAACGTCTATGAACAAAGGAACGTATCTTTTCGTTCAACATTACAAATAATGGTTAGGAGGTGTGGTTGCCCGTATGGGCGCACACTGTGACATTCTGATTTTCCCTGTCATTTCAAGACTTATTAACGAGAAAGTATCTAACGATGTATTTCAGTCGTATCTCGCTCGGATCTGATCAATCTTGAGTTGATAGATCAAAAGGAAAAGGCTAACGCGAGACAAGGTACGTGGACTTAGGGAACTAGAATAAGAAATGACACTTTGACCATAAGAATTGTCGAGGAGACATTGAGATCCATAAAAGGCCGATCTAAGGACGATTAAGGAATGCATTGCTAGGGTTTATGATTGGAGCGCGGGTGATGCTGCTTAACCAATGTATAATTTGCAAAATTTTCCTAAATCGAACAGTAACGATCGAGACCATCGAAACTAGTGATAGACCCTTGCAATTACATGACAACCAAAGTCGCCATGAATTGACGAACCCTAATTGTGATGTGAATCATAGGGTCGATACGCGTAACGTCTGCAAAAACTGCCTGTCAGTTCGGAATAGGTTAGAATCGCATTGGATAGAGAAATGATTCAGAAACAAGTCTTGAAATTTAAAAATGGAGAATCAAGAATTCCAATATTAAAAATTGGATTGGCCGTCGCCTTATCGAAGAAATCTGAAATCAGAAAAAAGACGTTCCGGTTTTCAGGGGTAAAATTACCATTTTGCCCCTCGAGCCCTAACCTTGCTATATGATTGGACGAGGGCATTTTGGTCATAAGCCACACCCAATGGCTGCCGAAAATTTGAAGAAATGAGAGCCATTGGATGAACCTTGAATGACACATGGACAAGTGTCAAAAGATCAAGTCTTGATGTTGATAGAACCACTTTTCACCAACCATTCAACAAGTTGACTTTTGAAATTGGCATATACCTCACTCCTTTCTCTCTTGGCCGAAACCCTCATTTTTCTTTGCAAATTTCTTCTTCATCTTCTTCTTCTTCCTTTCTGCTGACCGCTCGCTACCCGACCGGTTCTGACCGCCAGCTTCGCCGTTGTCGACCGCCGTCTCCGGCCATGGCCTAGACCCGAGACGACCACCTGCTGCTTTCTCATCCTCTTGTCGATGTTCTCTAAGTGGAATCACTGCATTTGACTCAGTGAGGAGCTCCGGCAGGCCAATCTCCCAAAAGTGGATGGAAATCGTCGTAACTAGAGGTAAGCCACTGTTTAGGCCTCATAGGACCCTGAAATCCTGGAGTTTTTTAACTAAATTTTGTGGACATCTAGGGGACACATAGACTGAGCTGTGGTAAAAATTTTGGGTGAATTTGATGGAGTTTTGTGTTTGAAGGGCCAGAACTGATCAATAGTAGACCCGGAGGAACCGGCGTCGTTCGAGGACTTTTCGGCGTCGTCTTGGCTCCAAATTTTCGATGAGGCTCCCCAACCCTTAGAACTACATGTTAGCAAGTAGATTAGTGAATAAATAGAGGATTTAAGTTGGTTTAAGGGCTGATAAGTTGGGGTATACACAGAACCGAAAATGCCCTATTTCGATTATGTGCATACTGGTTCTGTGGGAGGCTGTTGGTGCTGGAATTGAGCTTCAAATTCATTGTTGAGAAGTGTGAGAATGTTAATTGATTGGCCAATGAGGTGTATGATTAGTGGGGTGAAGTTTTGAGCAAGAAAAATTGATGATTGGATGAATTTTCTTAGGTTGCGCGACTGAGTTGTTCTTGAGCCATTTGGACCGAGTTCTTGAGGTGCTTGGAAAGGGATTTTGTTGAGTGAAAGCTTGAGGCAAGGGGATTCTAAACCTTTGATAGGAGGATTGGACTCAATTGGGTGATTTGTGTACGAATTGATCGGTTCTTGGAGGTCATAGTATGGTTGTCTAATGCATGTCCTAGAAACATATAGGGGACTTGAATGTTTGACATTGCTTGTGCTATAAATTGATGGTTACATTTGAATGTCAAAATAAATTGTCTCTCATGCCATGAAAGTGTTGTTAGCCGCATGAGTTATATTCGAATGTGTGCTATGAAATAAATTGAACTTGTAGCATGTTTGAGAAGTTGTGACACCCTGAGTCGTATGAGACGCGAGGTTGTGTGAATAAATGCCCTGAAGCGTTGAGGCACGGGGTTTGAATTGAATGGCACCTTGAGGCGTACGAGATGTGGGGTTGAGAAGGCCATAGTCCTGATGGGTTGAAACACGAGACGGAGTTGAGATTTGTCGACACAGGCCTGGATGAGATTGAAAACCTGATGCGTTTATTTGGGTTTATCAATGAGACGGTCTAATGCGTTTACGCGGACCGAGCCTGAAGCGTTATAAACGCGGGCATGAAAGTGAGGCAGACTAAAAAGAGATGGAAGGTGTAATTTGACTTGGCATAATGTGCTTGATTCTAATGAGATTGTATGATGCCATGATTGCATGCTTGACATTGGTGTGCTATTTCGTGCAAGTTGAATGCTTCTTGTGGTTTCATATAAATTACTTGTGGTTGTAATTGCTTGAGTGGATGGCCAGCCTAACCTAGGGTTAGGACCCACCTTACTGAGATGTATATCTCACCCCGTTGATGGACCCTATTTTCAGATCCTAGACCGTGATCATGTGGCCAATTCATTTTGGAGATCTAAAAGAGATGTCAGTGTATTTTGATGAGTTCCCAGACGAATAGGGGACCATTTATGTTAGGAAGTGCATGGTCGTCTGGGTAGATGAGGGTGGTAGTAGCTGGAAGCCTCACTAGTACGAGGCATGGTTCAGGAAGGTAGCAGACGTTTCCACAAGGCCACTGAAGCTCACTGAGGTACCTCGTGGGGTGATACCCAGTTGGTGTCATCCCACTCGGGATTCAATGGAGGCCGAGGGATCCGTCATTGGCTCGAGGATTGGTCTTGAGAGGACCCCGACCCTAGAGTACACCGATGAAGTCATAGTGATCGAGGCCACCGAGGATGACCAGGTGAAGCCATCAGCTGATGATACGTTGGAGGACACTGTGGAGGTTTGCTCAGAGACATTCTCAGAGTACGAGCCCACTAAGAAGACTGAGGAGGAGACTGACGACTCCAGTAGCTCGACATAGGAGTTTCTGTTCCTGGTTTGGCAGTTTGATGGTGACCATGATGCCTGTACCTTTTTGAGTGCATATATGATCGTCTTTTGTGTAAGCTTTGCTGCCCCAGTAACCAGTATGTTTAGTCGTCGTGCCATGTACAGATATTCAGAAGTTCATGTATTAATGGTACATTCGTTACCCAAGTCCCATTTTATATTTGTACAGAGGAGCTCTATATCGTCGCTTCCGTGTGCTTTCTATATGATTTCTCTCTCGACTTATATTTGAATCCTAGGACAAGGAGAGATAGTTTGTGCTTGCAGGAAGTCGCGCGCTCGTGCTCGGAGCGCGGGGCGTGACACACACCGTAATCCCATAGACCCTACTTAATATAATCCAATACGAATGATTAATAAAAACAATAGGTAATCAGACTTAAAAAACAGTAATAAATTTCAGATTTTCAAAACTATTGAAATGCCCAATAAGTAGAGATGAGCGGTTCCAAGTTCAGTACAGGTTCTACTTAAAACCTAGAACCTACCTATTTATAGAGAATCCTCATTTTCTGGAACTTAGAACTTACCATACATACCTTGGAACCTAGAACCTATCTAGTCCCAGGTTCCAGAGTTAGTTCCAAGTTCCACTCAGTTTCTACATATATTTTTGGTTGAACTATCACAATGACTAATTACATTTAATAATCATCATCTACTACTAAAATTTACTAACCACAACTCATATTTAGAGACACGAAAAGTATAAAACAATAATAAAATAAAAATCTTAATGATAAAGTGGTTTCAGAACTTACACTCATCATCGGACTTTATGAAATACCTCATGATGATATGAAGATATATACTAAGAAAAAATATAAAAAACTTAGCTCCAGGTTTCAAGTTCCAGTTCCAACTTTCACCTATCTAGAACGTGAAACCTATCCATCAAATAGGTTCCCTAATGTTTGGAACCTGGAATCTATCCTCTATATCATGAAATATGAAACCGATCGGTTTCCACCAGCCCGATTCTCCAGATTCAAGTTTTACACTTAACTATGTTCACTCCTACCAACAAGCTTGACATTCGATTAATGCTTCTTTAATGGGATGCTTAACTTTCCGACCCCCTCCTCTTTTGACCCAAACTGCAGGTTAAGAGAGGAAATAGGCCAATACAAGTGGAGTAGGATGAGGTGTTTTGGGCCTAAACTCTCTCATTTTTAATTTCTCGTCTTCGGGCTTCTTATACAATACCTAATCTGGTCTGTTGAAACCTCCAAATCACATATACAGGGCATGTCGATGTCTTTGGGAAAATACAAAGATCTTTAAACTTAAAGGGGTTTTCAAAAATGTAATTAGTATTTGGTAAAATATATTTTAAAAATATATTGATATACAACGTTGGCTAAAATGGTGAAACTACTCTTTGCAACTGGCGAGTCTTCAGTCTATCGCCACCAACTTCACCTGAGGTCATGGCTGGTGGCAGCTCGTTAGTGGTTTACCGGCGCGCCTGTCGATGGCTGAGGCCTTCACTGGAGTCGGGATTTTTAAGGACATTTTGTAATTGTGAAAGTATAGCAATGACGAAATAGGAAGAAAAGAAAGTTTATTTGCAATCCAAAAATGCAGCATTCCCATGTATTTCTAGACCTACTATGGACTAAGGTCCTTTAGAGGTCTTTGTAGATGGAATTGCATTTCCCAAAGTTGAGGGAAAAAAATGGGCAGAATACCATTTGCATTTGGCCAAAGAATTTTAAAGGTTCAAAGTACATTTGCAATGCTGAACCGCCATAGCGAAACCCTTTCCTCTCTTTCGTTTTCATTTATGTCTATGATTAAAATAAATACCAATTTGATCTTTTTTGGACATGAGTACTTTAGATATCTGATTTGGTTATTTTGTGCTCCCCCATTTCCCGACATGTCAGATTCTGGAGAGGATAGGAGCAAAAGCAAAGGACTTTCCAAACGGTATAAGGACCGAATTTCATCAATGGTGTGAAAGCCGAATAAATTGGCGTATTATCCACTTCCTTATTAAATTAGCCCATGCCATTAGACAAAGTCCTGGCTAGTACTAGTCACGTCGTATAATATATGTATTGTGTCGACGATTTATACCATTTCTCTACCCTAACACAACTTTTAATCTCGCAGGGACTTACAGAGGTTATGTGACTTGGATAACGAAAGTGCACATTAATCACCATTTCAATATGCCTATTATAGCTAATTCCTGGACGTAAAACTTCTTTTAAAAGCTAGAGAAATTGTGTTGGGGAGACGGGACGTAAACAATTGCAAACTATGTCATTTTTAAGAATGGATAAGCACATGGAAAATTCTAAACTTATTTATTGCCTGCGACTAATACCAATAATTTTCAAAAATTGAAATCAAGTCTTAAAATTTATCAAATTAGTACGATCAAGTCATTCTATTAATTCTTTCAACCTTGAATAACGGAAAGCAGTGATGTGATTTTTTATTTTATTTTTCTTTCACATGACTTGACATTACTAATGCATTGAGCATAAGACCAAAATGATGTCTTTTTGTTTCAAATCCTAAATTTTAACCCATATATTAGTTAAATTAGGATAGACAAATAAAAAAAAGGCTAAATGTTTGTTTTTTTTTTGCAAAAAAGCAAAAGAAGAACCATGGCGGCCACATCTTAGAGCCCGATGGTAGGGCACGGGCGACGATCCGGGTGGGTGGTTTTATCTTTCTTTTTTACGAGTTTTAGCCTTTTTTATTTTTTAATCTAACTCAACTAAGATTTGGGTTTAACAACTAAGATTTCAGCTAGAAGGAGGCCGTTTTAGTGCTTTGCCCCTATGCTTTAGTCATGTTAATGCCACGTAGGAGAAAAATATAGTAATTAAAAAGCCCACGTCACTATATTTCCGTTGATCAAGATGGACAAAGTTAACGAAATAACTTGTTTAGCACTTGGTTGCAATCTTTTGAAAGTTTAATAATTCAATCGCGCTTTCTTGACAATTGTAAGGGCTCTGTTTTAAAGAAAATATAGTTTCAATGGCAATTCTGTGAGTGTTCAAGGCTGTGAAGGGCAGAAAGGTAATAAGCGTGTCCTTACCGGAGGATCGATCATCTCCTCCTTCCTCCATCGTGACGGCGTGGCTGCCTGGTTCCCTAGGACAGCACGTTACTTCTTCATCTTTTATAATTTTCAAAACATTTCCTCAGTTTTCACACGGATGCTTAATAGCTAAGCAGAGAGAACGAAGCACCCACGTGAAGGCACGCGTCTCTCTCTGTGAAAATCCAAACCGTGTTTAGGTCCTTTATAAATAGCTCCAATCCCTTCTTCATTTCGCATCATCTCATAGGTCTTCCAATTCCATTACTTCGAATATCTGCAACTTGAGATCGAAAGCGAGCGTCTGAATTGCAGACCAGAAAAATGTCTTACCAAGGACATCATCATCAGCATCATCATCACAACATGTACCATGGTGAGGGACATCATGGCCATGGAGGACATATTGGCCACGGCCATGGCCATCATGGGGGAGGATATCACGGCGGCTACGGTCTTGGAGGAGGACATTCTGGGCAAGGGCTTCTAGGACATGGCCATCATGGAGGCATCCATGGGCATGGGCATGGACATGGACATGGGCATGGGCTTGGGCACACCATCCATGGGCTTCTAGGGAAATTGCATCCTCATCACCATGGTCCCCATCATCATCATGGGCATGGTCTTTTTGGACACATCAATGGAGGTCATGCCGTTCCGGTTCATGGATGGGGACATCATCCGCATGGCCTTGGAGGAGGACATCACCATCATCATCATGGTAGATGTTGCTGACTTGGTTGATTAATGTTTTAGCTTATCAATCAGGGTCGATCGCGCCCGGTTCTAGCTGATCGACTAGGATCGAATCTTGGGGCTTTTGTTCTTGCTTTGTTGTTGTTGTTGACCAAAAAAAATTATGTTCCGAGAGTATTAATGTTGCTTGTACTGTGTTTGTACATTCCATCTTTATTTCTCCCGTCAACATAAATTTAAAAAAAAAAAACAGAATCACTCCTTTTCCGCATAGCCTTCTCTTTTGTTTGGGCAAGGTCGAAACCCAGTAACATGAGCGAAGAGCTTGAGAAGAAAGTGTCAAAATCTGAATCTTTAACGCTTGGAGGATCTGACCCCCCAAAAAAAAAAACCGTGTGCTTGGAGGTTACCACGGATAACATTACAAATTTATTAACTATTTACTCTAAAAGATTAAGCTGTTAAAGTGCAGTACCGTATATATTTTGTCTCTTAACAGTCTTGCTCATGTGAATTCCAATTCGATGATGAAGGCTTTAGGCGTGCCAATTCAATGTATGTAGCCTCCCAAAAGGAAAAAAGAAAAAAAGAAACTCGTTGGCCTAGTGAGAGGGAACCCATAAATGGGTGAAACGGTGACGTATAGAACTAAACCCGAAATTGTTTACTCTAATGCCAAGTTAAAAATTGAATGCGCGGCTGTTTAGTCCAAGAGCATAAATCAATAAAAATGTCGCGAGGAAATTAGCCTAGGCGGACTTTTTTCCAAACTAGGATTAGAAAAATAATTATCAAAACAGGTGTTGACATTAAGCGACCCCCTCTCATTTGAGAATTATTAGTTTGGATATGATTTACGCATTTTGAGTAAAACAAACTACATAGAACTTTGTTTTTTTGGTAGGAAACAAAATAGAACTTACGAGAGACCATAACATGGCACATTTAGATATCCTTTGGTTAGCTAGCACAATCTCAATTAGCTCTGTAATTACCTAGCGACATGTATATAAATAGATTATGGCCACCAATGCGGTGAGTAGTTTGGCTTTTAAAACTATATTTACAGATATATAAAAAAGCCCATCGTCAAGTAATTTGTCTGTGGGTAAGATGCATCGACATAGTTAAAGTAATTTAGTACTAAGTCTCGTTCAATAGATTGGAACAAAAGCCAAACCACTGAAATTCTCTGATAAATAATGTTGTCCGAATCAGCTTGCGCGCGCAGCTCGACTATTCCTCGAGAAAGACTAGCATAACAACTCACTTTCATGATCTCTCACTTAAATCATACGTGCTAATCTGGTTTCCCTACCAAAGTTTTTTTTTTTCCCACCAAATTTCATACCCAAATGTTACAATACTATGAAACACAAGTAGCAGTATAATTTTGTACCGCCACGCTTTTTTCACTCTCCTCAATTTAGCATATACGCTCCTCGTTACAATATTTTGACCACATTATCCCTCGTGGGATCTAATCTTTTAGCCGATTATACCCAAACTATCGTTCAAGTTAAATATGGGGCCCATTTTGACCTGATTCTCTCTTTTGCTTGTTCGTCATCCTCTTCTTCTTCACTGCCTTCTCCACCTACGTCCTCCATTATGAACCCGACGCCGAAGTTTCCATCGAACACACCATTCGCCCACTCCGCCTCGTTGCCATCCCTCACAGCCTCGACCTGGCATCATCGAGACATCACTTTCTCAGCGACGTCATTCGCTTTTATAGATCTTTGAAGCTTTCATCCTCACTCAGTCCGGATCTTCCTCTTTAGCTCTAGTCACCTCGATCCTGAATCTCGGGCGCGTGAGGATGCTCGACAAGTGCTTGGGAGCTTGCCTGAGCTACTAGATCAGGGGGGAGGTGCAACACGGTAAGGTGACCATCTTCTGATCGTCATCGTCCTTCATGACACCATCAGCGTCGGTAAGTTCGGCACGCCAGAGCAGGACTTTGATGACCTCTGCAACCACTTCTACTCATGGAAGCACGTGGAGCCCCATGGCGTCCTCGAGGAGGCCCTCACCAAATGTGCCTAGTTGTCAGCTCCGTCCGAATTGACTCCGTCGTCGTCGTCGAATAGCAACAAGACGTCAAGAAAGTGTATGATAAAAAAGAATTGGGTTGAATACTGACAGCTTCTTGCTTAGAATTGCCAATGGTCATTGCACATTTTTTCTTCTTGTTGCTCTCCTCGACGAAGTTCTAAGCATCCTCACCAAGTAGACCAAGCTTGGCTCGAACTCAGCCACTCCATCGCGCCTCTTCCGTCCTTCTCGTACTAAAGAGGAGCTTCACCGCCCATCGCCTTATCCAACGACAAAATTTTCAGGAAGTTTAGAAAGGTAGAACAAGCAAAAGAAAGAATAGATAGATAAGAAGAAAAAGAAAGAACCAAATAAAAAGTGAGGCATAAATGACACGGAAGGACACCACAAGTGCTAATATTTGCATACGGTATTCATTTTGATGTCAATATTTTTCGCCGGCTCACTTAAGTGCCAAATTAGAGGGAAAAAATGATAATTTAATTGCCAATGGCAAGAGATTCTAATCAAAAAAATATACATGATATTTATATTTAAAATATTTTGGTGTCACATCATTTATAACTTCAGGTGAAAATTTTATTTAAAAAAGTCAACCTGGCAATTTTTATTGAAAAATAACACTTAAACAGAAAAATAAGTTAACAAATTTAAAAAAGCAAAAAGAATAAAATAAAGAAGAAGCTGGCGGTGGCAAAGGGCTTGCAAAGCGAAGCTGCCTCCCCCCCTTGGGCCAACAATGGTTGCCGATGGTAGGGGCTGTTAACCAAGGATTGTCGGCCACTGGCTGGGGCTCGACAACCCCCACCAACCAAACCTTAGCCACAACCAGCCATTGCCGATGACGGTGAGATAGCAGTGGGGAGAGCTGTCCAAGCCCTCGTTGCTACCAACTTCCTTTTTGCTTTTACTTAAAAAAAATAGATGTCTAGCTCATTTTTAATTTTTATTTTATTTTCACTACAAATAAGTGAGAAAATTTTGATATTTTTACAGATAAAATCATTGGAGATTGCATTGTCATTTTGAAGATAAAAATGGTAAAGTCCCAATGACTTTTAGCTATTTATTATTTTTTCTATTTTTTTAGTTTTTTAGCTTATTTTTAATTTTTTTATATTATGTGGATTTTCTTATTATTTTTTTACTTTTTTATTGATGACTAGATCCTTCGGTGAGCAATGTAAGATTTCTAATAAAGCTCACTAGAGTTGGAACTCAAATAATTATTTAAAAAATTGACACTTAAGTAATCCAATAAAAAAATATTAGTATTAAAATAAGCGTCCTACATAAATATTGACACTTGTAATTCTGCCCTAAAATGTGATACGCATTTAATTGAAATTATCATCTGAAAGTGGGACAAATGTAAGACACTATGGTCAAACTACCGTAACAGGAGGCGCCTTAAGGTAGCGGAAAAAGCGTGGCTTTTTTGTACTAGTAATTATAATTTTAGCATTCGAAGGAGATGAGATTGGGAAACTTAGTCCAACGAAGTCGTAAGGTACTATTGTATCGAATAGGGACATTCACCTCAATAGTATAAGTAGTTATATTAGGGAAAAAACAATTAACAAGACCATTATTTTGTAGGAAAAAAAGGAGTTTTTTATTTTGTTTTTCATGAATAAAGAATGCGTCTTACATGATTTCTTATCATAGAAGGAAAACGTGGTGCCAATCCTTTTGTGATTTAAATTGCCATTAGTTTTTTATGATTAAAACCTTAATTAAATCACTAATATACTTGAAAAGAAAAAGAATCACCGATATTGACATCAGGAAAAAATTTCATATTTATACTTCGTTTGTTTCGCAAAAGATACATAATTTTAAAAACATTACCTTAAAAATTGACTATAAAAGACATTTAATTATCGATAATGATTTATGTCTATATATCTTTGTGGACAATGAATTTTTTTTATTTGTTCATTTTTATTGGTGATACAAGCGGTTAATTTTTTAAATATATTTTCTTCAAAATTATTCATATTTTACGGAATAAATCGCATGCTTGAAATAAAATTCCTTATTTAAAATGTTGTCGAGGAAAAGGAAATTTGTGGCCCCATAAAGCAACGTTATCTCCTCATCTAACGTGCACTCCAAGGGAAACACGTGGAGCCGCAAGTCAGAACGTGTCGACATCCCCATCTCCATCTCTGGTCCCATATTCCAACGCAGGGACAGTGACCTCCATTGACGCATTCACGGCCTAAACTTGCTTCCCAAGGCTACTCGTGGTTTGACAAGTTTCCGTTGCGTTCACACGGTTTGATTGCTTGAATACTTAGCTGCGAAGCCAAGAAATTTGAGGCAGGGGAGAGGCGTGACAATATCGCCATATTTATGGACTGCTACAGCTGAATCACCGCCTCGTGAAACTCTCTATAAATAAAGGGCCTTTCCTCCCGTATTCTCTCATCAGACAATTATTCCTATGTGAAGACTAAAACAGAGTCGAGTTATTACACAAATTAGAGGACAAAGATGAGAATAGTTGAAGAGGGAAGGCTTCATCATCATCATCATCATCATCATCATGGGATGGGTAACGGTGGCGGACATGGAGATCATGGTCGCCATGTAGGAGAACTTCTTTTTAGGCATGATCTCGGAGGACATGGGCTTCATATGAGGAGTGTGTTAGGACACGGGCGTCATGGACATGGGTATAATCTGAGGGGCCTTTTAGTCCATGGGCCTGGACTTTGCAAACATGGTCATCATGGACATGGACATGGACATGGACATGGACAAGGACATGGGCATCATCTGAGGGGCCTTTTAGTGCATGGGCATGGACTTTCCAAACATGGTCATCATGGTCATCGCCATGGTCACGGTCATGGTCACAAAGGGAGGCGCCATGCACATGGCCGGTGCGGGAGGCGTCATACTTGTACGGGGCAGCTGAAACCAGAGCAAGAACAGGAAACGGAAGAGCAACGGGAAGCTGCGGCTGCGACGCCGACTCCAATAACCGAGCAACTCGGTACTCTTGCTCTGACTGCCGACTAGAGAGGACGCTGCTTGGAGTTGGTTCTTGGACAGTAACGTTGCCGTGTCAGCAATAATGTGTCTGGGGGGATTTGTTGTTTTGGTTCCTCTCCGTGATCAGTATCAGTTTTCTGTTTTTTTGGGTAGTTTCGCTGGATGATCAGATTCAGCGGTTGAAGTGTTTGTGGAGGTCAGTGGAAGTTATTTCTTGTGTGCCAATATTATGCAATGGTACACTACAAATTAGTGTGATGATATCGGTGGTTTGAAGCTTCGGATCAAATGATGCCATATGTTTTTATGCAGAAGATTTTGAAAGGTTCTGAACTAAAATTGATATGTTACTGAGCTCATCGAGAGCCCCGTTGTCATAACCAAATTGACAAGATTCAATTGAGAGATAAGGGCTTTAGCAGCAACCATCACCGTTAATGGCATATGGTTTCCCTCGTCGTCGTTCAAGAAACTATAGCAACCCAACAGGCGATCAAGAAATCAAACTTCTCCTACTGACTAAGCCGAGAAACTTAATATTATGAAATCTTTTACAAATGTACCAATTTGATCCATCAGATTCACAGTAAAAGAGTGGCTTGACCATGATTCCTCTCCTCAGCGGGGTTTCTTCACAGAAAAAGAAGGCCTCACCAATGAATGCGAGATTTTAAGTTGGATCAGATCAGATAGGGCAAGGATGGGTTTATGCATTTCATTTTTCTCATCATCTCTCGTTAGAGACCAGCGGTCTTTACTCTTGAGCGATCGATATCAAAGTAAAATTAGAGCAAAATTTCGACCAAAAAAAAAAACAAACAAAAATTAGAGCAGAATGTATCAGGCTCCACGAAAGAATTCGATTTGAATTGAAGAAGACAATCGCTACAGGCTAAAATACAAACAAACGAGCCACAATGAAATCCTAACAGTGGAATCATTCAACTGTTCATCCCTAAAACCACTAATCCAAGATGCATGACTTTCTTTTTAGTAGGTAACTAAACCAATTGTCAGGAATTCTTCAAATGCATGACCTCGATTGGCTCCCCAATCGCCGTAGCTTTTGGGAAATGTATTTTTTTTTTTAAACCACCGAGTTTCTACCCTTTTTCTTTTTATTTTGCTTTATGGATCATGGTAGAGGATAATAGAGATCCCGCTATTTGGGGTCGTCAATCCCCCCCTTTTATAGGGAGAAAAAGTTGGGAGGGGGATCGATGGCTCCTTTTGCAGGGCTCTCTTGCCCTCTGGGCAGAGAATTCCACTCCCGCTTAGAGGGTGGAGATCTCAATGGGCGAGGATCTCTCACACGTATATCATTTTCATGTTCGTTTTCATTTTTTTTTCCTTATGTGCACATGAAATGATTCCAGCCCTCTTGCACACACTTTTTCTTCTACAAGTGGTCAATCATCTTTTTCATTTCTCCTAGAGTGACTTAAAATTTGAAGTACTTTAAGCCACTTTGTGTTAGTATTCAACATGCAATCACAACGAAGTAAAAGCGTAGTAACGAGAAAGAGAAATGGAGACGCAAAGTTATTTCCACCATTAGATTAAGGCTACATTCAGCATAAGTATAATCAACATCTCGCAGCTCTCTAGTATATCACTCTATTACAAGCGAAAAAAAGTATATATACCAATAAATATTTATGGGCTTAAGTCCAAATTGTCAATGAGAATATATGAGCTCAAACTATAAAATCCATCTAATGTCCAGGGGGCACTGCCCTCTTGAAACCCCCGCTATTGCTAGGGTGGCTCCCTCGCATCATGTGCTTTTATATCTATGAGTTGTTTCACCCAAAAAGAAGCAAAATGAACTTGTAAAAATTAGTAAATAAGAAACTGTAAAAGTATATCGGAGCAAAGTCAGGGCAAAATGTATCATGCTTCACGAAAGAATCCTACTTGAATTCGAGAAGACGATCGCTAAAGACCAAAATACAAACAATGGAACAACAGCCCAAATTCTAGCAGTGGAATCTTTCATCGGTTCATCCCCAGAATAAGTGATCGAAGCTGCATAACTTTATTAGGTCAGCTTAAAGTTTTGTTAATTCTTTTCCAGTTGTGATGCTAATAACTTTTATACCATTAAAACAAGGCCAAAGCAGCAGCAGCGCCAGCAGGAATATAACAGATTCTTGTCTCATATTTATCATTTTTTTTAATTGTAAAAAGTAACCAAAAAAAAAAAAATGAAATCCTTCTACGTAGAACAATAGAATTCTTGTCTCACCCAAGTCCATCACTAACTTGGCAGATGAAATTTCTACTTTCCAAGAAATAATATCTTCAACTATAGGAGCAAACATCAACCAACTAAGATCTAGAGTACTGTGTAGATCAATCTAACTTAATCCTGAGTTAAATTGGTGATGCTGTTGAAAAAATTTTGGACACCAATAACTGAACGTTACAGACAGCAATGTTTGGAGAAATCCAACTAGCAGTCCATGTAGCCATTGAAGACATATGCCGAAAGAGAGAATTGTTTCAAAAGACTTGAACAACTCAAAGCCTAATCACTTTCAAAGCAAAGTGCACCATAATAAAAATAAACAACTCTCAATCTTTAAAGACAACAAAGCTAGTTTAGGGCTGCATAATAACACTTCTACTTCTCTATTTCTTTGCCAAAAGTTAATATGGCAGAGAAACCCGTTTGGTAAAAACCCTGTCGAAGTAGAAATCCATTTGGTAAAAAAATTGACTTATGGTAGGATTTTTAACTTATGGTAAGATTTTCAACTTATGGTTGGATTTTTAGCGAATTTTGAGAAGTAATAATTTTACTCCTCGACTCTAAAATCACTTCTTCAACCACATTGGCCTCCATCGACCACCGCCGCTGCCTACCACCGCTCGCCAACCACCGCCTGTCGCCTGCTGTCGGCCATCTACCACCACAGCCGTCGGGCATTGATGCCGAAGATTTTGTTAATAATGTTTCAAAAGTAGAAATTTTCAATCGTTACCAAATAAATTTCTCTAATCAAAAGTCAATTTAGAGAAGAAGTAGAAAAATCAACTTCTGATTACAAGTTGATTTCTGATTGAGAAGCGTTACAATGCGCACTCTTAATATGAAGAAAATGAAGTCTATAAATTTACTTTGTAAACACTTGAAAGATGAGATAACAACACAAGTGTAGGACGCTTACTTTATTGGGAAATATTGGAAATTGAGTTTGAAAAAGGAAGTTTGAGGCTTGAAACTTGTGATGTGGGATTCCTTTCTTTGCAAGAATAAGTTGGGATTTTTTTTTCTTTAAAGCTTGAAGGACTGCACGAGTTAAAAGATGATACAAACAGCTCACTAGGGTTAAAACTGTAATCGGCTAAGTTCATATAAAGAGAAATGTGATTGAAAGATTAACATGTAGCCAATGCAAACGAGTAAGTAGAATGTTGATCCGAGCCCAACGAAATGACGCAGTGTTCATTTTTTAAAAATTCATAAAACATTCATAAAAAATTTAAGAATTACAAAATCAACTTTGGTAGCCTTAACCAAGCCCAAGGAACCATTCTTGACCAAATTTTTTTTTCATATTTTTCGCTTTTTTGGTATTTTTGGAAAATAGAAAATACATGAAAAAATACAAAAAAATAGCATTCGAGATCACAAAAATATGAAAAAATAGTCAATATTTTTCTTTCAATCTCCTTGTCTTATTGACATCATAAAAAGTCCAAATTAAAGTTCAATTTTATGTGTTCCTTTGTTACACATATAGTTGAATTTTGTAAAAATAAGTCGATTGAGTTTTTTAATTTTTAATTTTGGCATTTTGAGAGTCTTGTCATTCATTCTGGTTGTCCTTCATTTCAATTTAGTCCAATTGTTTGCATAAATTGCTCAATTGTGTGATTGGGCAAAATTGCATACTTAATTGCAATTTAGTCCTTGAATTTAGGTATATTTGAAATTAATTTTAATTCGGGGGCTTCCATAACAAATTAGAACCACTACCCAATGTTTTTAAGCATTCTGAATCGATTGGCATCGGTGATTTGGTCCAATTTGACCATTTAAGCCTTCAATTTCATAATTTCTCGATTTGCATTTAAGGAGAAATTTGGGGCTTTTGTATAAATTGGCATGAACTTTTGGGCAAAATCACATTTCTAGACAATATTCATGTCTTAAGTTCGATTCTGAGGTTTCATTGTGAAAATTCTCCATGAATTTTGATTAATTTTGGAAAAAAAATTAAGTTGAACCGGTTCTGACCGGTCGGACTGGTTGAACCGCCCCAAATAGTGTTATCTTCCCCAAATTCGTGCCACTTTTGAATGTCTTGTAGGCCAAAAAAATAAGGAAATTGAGGGCCAATCTGGATATAATTGAAAGGATTATGGAGGGCGTTTGCTTCCTTAGTTCAAGACGAATCGATTGAGACCAATCTCGTCGCCATTAATCATTGGAGTCAGGTGGAATCATTCGATCAACGTTGTAGCGGCCATGAAAGTCAACCTTCATAAAACAACCAAATTGAGCATCCATTCGTGCACGCTATAAGACCATTTGGGTTTGGCGGAGTTGCTCATCGTCACCTTCACTGTTTGAACCAAATGGTACGCACGATCACATGCCATTTTAAGTTGGTAAACACCCCCCGATCGGCGCAAAAAATTTTCGAAGAGCAATATAGCCTGTGAAGGCTTTCTAGAAAGGAAGTGTTGGTTCATTTTGTTTGGGTGGAAGAATAGAATCGAGAGAGAGAACTCGCTTTTTGACCCCTGTTGTTGAGAGCTTGAGTTCGGCCTTAAGTGATCGGTGACGGTGATTCAGCCCAAACCGAGCCACAATTTCACTTCGAGAAGCTTACTGGAGCCTTGCAAAATCGATCGTACCAACTCGTGCCACCTTTGATCTCAAAAAATGGCAAGTCAACCTTTGAGCTTGATTTCTGACCTTCAATGGAGAAATGGCATTCCAACTTCAATCCTTATAATTGATGTGTGCATATTATCTCTGAGACATCACTAAGCATTGTGTTGTGTTTTGATTGTATTGAAATCGAGTCAAACCTCGCATTTGAACCCCGTTACCATTACCGACCCTGTCGAAGTTTCCCTAACTCAAGCTAGCTTAAACCAGGTCAATCAAACCTTAGGTAAATGTTTGGAACTCATATATATGCAATTGTGTGAAGGAATTGGCTCGATATGCTCTTTGCTACTTAATTAGAGTAGCCATGGCCGGACTGGATAAAGCTTGATTAGCTTAGTTTCTGAGAATAATAGTGTCTGATTCTGAGATATGTTGTGCGCGATGTTGAGACAAGTCGAATCGTGCCAATCTTGCGCGATTACGTTGAGATTTCACCGTCAGATCGTTATTGGAATCTCCTGGCTGTCCATTGCAGATTAAGAGTGCTAGAAGAAAAAGACGAAGTGGCAGTCAATCGGTCAAAGGTGCTGACGTGGCATGCCACATGGCAGCCACGTCAGCTGAACCGTTAGAATTTAGTTTGAGTCTATTAATCGATCCAACGGTCTAGGTTTGGCCACGTGTTGGCTTAGTGACCGTCGGATCAGTTTCAAATTTTCTGATTAATGAAAAATCAATTTTTTGAATAAAATAATAATTAGGTAGATTGGACGGTTGAAGATTAGCCAAGTAATTCGATCGTGGCCGTAGATCTAGGTAATCATATTTGACGACTGAGGGATAGTTGGCTTTTGATCTGCTTAAAATCTTAGGGTTTGATAATTCATTCATTCTAGGTACCGAAAAGGCATCATCAGTTTTAATAGTTGGCGTGACTAAGTCCCCGATCCCATTTCTCTAGTTATCGCAGAATCGAATAGAAGCTCCCGACTATTCGATAGGGTTTCCAATCATACTCTCCGCAAAATAATTGGCGGCGATTTCTTGGCATGTACATGCACCATATGTCACTAGACCACACTGAAGGTCTACCACGTATACCTTTGTTGCGACTTGGGTAATGGGCCTTGGGAAAGGCCCGGGCCCGACCAGATGGAACGGCCCATTAACCCCTTTGCAAAACTCGAGAGGGTTGTGACAGACTTGGCGACTCCGCTGTAGACTTATTCCAAACTAGAATCTCTAGTTATAAATTTTAGAGGACTTGAGCCAATTAAAAGTTGATTGGTTTATCTAACCTCGTTTTCTGCAAATGCTCTTGAAGGTAAGGTACGTACCCTAACCATTATGTTAGATGTTTTGGCAGATTGGAGAAATAAGGGGTGGAATGTTTGCTGACATCTTTCCTGCAAGTTAGAGATAGGATAATATGTTTAGTTTTACGCACATATTAAAGCGGTGTTTGATATAAACTGTTGTGCATGACCTTGCATTGTGATGATCACGGCACATTTCACACACTGACGATCAAACTCCGACTGCAACCACATTTTAGGTTACCTTAGATAGGGAAAGCGTGCGGAAAAATCTCGTGTTTGATGGCACTTGAAACTTTTGTATTCGTTTCCGCTCACAATCCAAATTTGTGATATATAGCCCTCTTGAGAGGAATCTTCCATATTTGGATCGTGGAAGCTTGAGCTATAGGTTCCTCACCTGATTTTCGATTTGCAGAGTATACCTCCCATTTGTCTCATGCGCATGTCTCTGGACGGTTGGTATACTTAAAACCACTCATTGGTACAAGGGAACATCTAACATTCCTGGGTTTTGGAGTTGGTAAGGCATTTACTACTCAATATATTTTCTTATGCCCGTTCTATAATATGTTCACATGTGACATATCATTTGCATCTACATGCATGACATACATTCTAGAATCATTCAAGTAACTGATCAAAATAACAATGATAAGGATAGGATGTCGCTATTTCCTAAGTGTTCGTCCGAGTTAGTAACCTTCGAGTACTTGAGAAAAGTAACTCATCTTGGACCGAACACAAGGCTACACTTTACAAGGTTCGTGCATGGCCGTGAGTTGACTGAACGCAAACTAGGATACGCTGAAGATTGTCAGACCCGTTACTACGTTAATAACCTCAAGTTCAAGCAGCAATCCGATGAAATGTTCAAGGATTATATGGAGATGAAAAGGCAATACCACAAGGGAAGCGTACGCTCGCCGAAAGATCGAGCGCCAAGATAAAGAAAATAACCCCGTGTTGACTCTTTGGGAAAGGAGGAGATGCCCTGCTATCAAGACCAAACCGAAGCGCATCATCCTTAAGAAGTTCAAGCCTAAGGAGGCAGAAAAGTTCCCTGAAGTGATCATACCTTGGAACAAAGAATGGCCAGAGGAAAAGAGCCATCTTGAGGAGACTCCGGTTGACTACCCTTTTGAGGAGAACTAGACTCTAGAGATATTAAGATCTGGGTAATATAGACCTCACATTCTATTGATCTTTCATGAATTTATTATTCAAAGAATAAGGCTATTAAATATCACTCTTCGAAGTCCGTACTTGGCGATTTGTCTATTCTTTAATGAATTTTCATGTAATAAGAATCTATTCTTTATATTTCTTGGATCAATTTGATGTTTTGACCAATAGAACATGACATGTTATTTTCTTCAGTCACGATGATGACCTGATCAATGGCATACTTCACTTACTTGAAATTTAAATTAGACATTGTGTTGGGTCTTTAGACCTAATGGAAAGTCTAAATTCCATTTCATTAATTGAAGTATGTAATTAAATCGGTTCATGCATATTTCATGACATTTGCATACTCGTATTTTAGAGTAACCTATGGCGATTGATTTTTCAAAATCACCTATATATTATAAACTTGATGGGGAAGGACGACATCCAAGTGTTCAAAATTCCTCGAGCTGAACTTCAAGTGTAGTGGGATAGCATGGGCAACCCCAGTCAGACGTATGCCAGATTGCGATTAGGTTATCTGTTGGACCTGTTGAAGATTGAATGCCTACCTGCCTATATCCAAGCTATGGCGCGTTATTGGGACCGCACCACAGCTACATTCTACATGGAGGGATTGGAGATTACCCATATATTGGAGAAGTATAGTGCCGCCATCGGAGTTGAGTTCAACCATCTCCTAGTTCGACCCCGATATGATTCGAACCTTTTAGTCAACTAGCTGAATTCCTCGATACAAGCTTGCCTAAGATAGAAGTAGAAACCAAAAGCAAATCTGGACGGGTATCCTTGTCCTTTCTTCTAAAGAGGTTTATCAACCTTCCTACTAATAAAGGAACCAAGTCTAGTATGGCCTTTATTTTAGCATTCTTTATCTTTGTGCTAGTTTCCATTTCATCTATCACCTTTGACCCTATCATGGCCATAGCAGTTAAACAAGGCTATTATGGGTGGGATTATTCGAACTTTATCCTTGCCGAAACCTTCCTATCTCTGAACCGCTTTAGAAAAAGTAAGAAAGGAATCTTTAGATCTTCTAGTGGTCTTATATACCTGTGGTTTATGTCCCATATTAAATAATTCCACATCCGTATGGGTTTCACCGAGATTAGCTCTGATATCCATCCCCTTAAGACTTTTGTCAAAGCCCATACTCGAATCCCAAGGCTCAATTTTAAATAATAGAGGGAATTCCTTAGGATTCTAAAGCCATAACAACTTCGATGACGGCTTAGATTGCCAACAGTGGGTAAAGTCAGACTTACATATAATGATGGAAATCTATTCTCGTTGTTAGGATTCACAGGTGCTCCTACGTATTACCCGAAATAGGTTATCCAACAGTTTGGGGATTGCAAGAGATCCCTTCATCGCTACGACCAGGTGTCTTCTCATTTGACATGCCGCAAGATACCCTCACAGGAAAAAAGAAGAAGCAGTTCGAAGCTAAGGTGGAATTCATCAAACGCTCTTTGAAAGAATCTCAGACCGAAGATGTAGAATGGCCGGATGACGTCACTCCAAAAATAGATATAAACAGAGCCTCTATTGATTACATTAGACGTTTTCAAATGATTAGGCGCAACTTCGTGGAGCTGTATGTGCCAAAGTAAATTATGTTGTATGTACCCAGAGTGGAGCCATATATACCCGAAGACATGAGATCACCAGCACAGAGTGAAGATGAAAAGTCCCAGACCGAGGAATGCGATCATTACTAGGACATGGAGGATTCCTTAGGTCCCAAGCTCCCCAGCCTTGGATAAGATGCTTCTATCAAGCCTAGAATGTCTGAACATTATGATGACTTGGCATTTGAATGCAAAATTGTAATAAACATTGATTTCTAACGCGTGTACATATATAGACATATTTCATCTATGCATAAAAAAAACTATTTCCATGGATCACGTTTCTCTTAATTTCATGTGTTCTCCGGACAAATGATTGAAAGAACTACCCAAATGAAGCTAAGGCTCATGTGGTAACCCTATTTTCTCATTAATCAGTAGAAAACATGCAATTGAAAGGATTCAGTACTTTCGTTGTTCTTCTTGACAAGATACTTACTTTCATATCGTTCTTTAAACAGATGTTTATCAATCACGAAACTGCCTAAATATCGTTTCCATACTCAACTTAAAACGAGAATGGACAGCAAGAGCTAACCTCACGAGTTGGCATATTGGAAACTCAGATGACTAGCATGGCTATTACGATGGCTGAGATCAAGGCTATGCTAGAAGCCTCTTAGGCTAGACAAACAGTAACGCTAGGCCCGAATGATGCTAGTCAATCCTTGATGACTAATATGGCTGATAAAGAGCCAGCTGAAGATGCCCAGCATGTTCCAGAGCATAATCAAGCGCCAAATGTTCATTTTCGATCAAAGACACCCCATGTTATCATCAACCTTGAAAAGGAAGAAAAGGGAAAATTGGCAGTAAAAACTGAAGCAGAGGCCAAGAGGATAGTTAAGATCGAAGAATGCTTGAGCAGTAAAGGCTATGAGTTGGCCCATTTTGACAAAATATCTCCCTTTGTAAAGGTGAAGACTCTCCCGGATTACAAAGAACCAAACTTTGTAAGGAAGTATAATGGGACAGGATGTCCTCGTGCTCACCTCAAGTATTATTTGAGCAAGAGGCACACTACTCAAACTATGTTCCATTGCTCGTGAACACATTCCAAGAAAGTTTGGCTGGCCCTGCTTTAGCCTAGTTTATTGAGTTAGACCTGGATGACTATGATGGATGTGAAGATCTTACTGAATATTTCTTTCGCCAATATAAGTTTAATACTGCAACTGCTCCGACAAAGGAGGATCTATTACGAACCATGAAAGGAAAGAACGAGACGATCAAAACCTATGCCCAAAGGTGGCGGCCTTTGGCGACCCAAGTCAGACTGTCGATCCCTGAAGATAAACCGGTCGATCTATTTTTAATAACGCTCCCATATAAATACTTTCATAAGCTGAACACCTATGAGTGCCAAACCTTCACGCACTTGATAAAAGTAACTAAAAGGTTAGATGGGCTTTAAGAGAAAGGAAGCTGCCAGAAGCTCCGATCAAAAGCAGTATTCCTTAAGAAAAGAGAGAGAAGCTGGAATCGAAATAGCTTTTGTACCAAACCCACCGAGGCCCAAGTAATTTGCTAACTCTAATTAGGTCAAGGAAGGATCATCCTGGTTATGGGTGTGCAAACTGGACCGGAATAGTCGGGTTGTGTTGATCCGGTCCTTGAAGATGGCGGTCCAGTCCCCGGTCCCAATAAATGGAACTGGTGACTGAGCGGTCCGGTTCCGGTCCCATGGTTTGGGATCGGGCCGGCCCGGCCCAGACCGGACTGCCAATTTTTTTTAAAAAAAATTAATCTGCATCTAGACTTAACTTATTTTTAATATTTTAAGAAGCTCATAAATCTCATCTCACACCTTTTGAGTTTAGTGGTGTCATTATACGTATTATTTAGTTGGGTTTTGATATTACTTTGGGACAACACGAGGTCTTAATTGATGATAAGATCTATTCCTTATAATGAGCATGTGCACAAAGAATTAGCATGTACTTGCATGAGGACACAAACTCGAGTCATTATGCAGATTTGAGAAATCTATTTTTTTTCACAATCAAAAATAAAAAAGAAAGAAATAAAATCCGAGTTCGGTTCCATCGCCCACTTGAGTTCAGCGGGTCACATGGGAGCGTCGATTACGAACACAAAAGATCACGTAAAGTCTTCAAGGCCAAATCGACCACACGTTAGGTGCTCCTAGCATTTACGTGGTTGTCTTGCTGTTGGTTGATTATAGATTGTAAATTAACATTGTATTGTAATTTCTAAGGGCTATATTTTTATAAGTAGTTAGAGTTAATGATCCTATTAGGCCCGGCCGGGATCGGCCTGGATTAAGATTGGCCCAAACCGCCGGTCTTGGTCTAGTTTGTGGTCCCGAAAATATGAGGACCGAGACCATTGGTATGGTTCCTAGTTCCATGTTAGGACCGGACTGACCCGGACCATGCACACTCCTAATTCTGATCGACGCCAGAGGGGCAGGAAACGAAGAAAAAATCGCCACAGAAGCAATTCTCACAACTTTCAAGACTGTTGTCTAAATTGCTCCTGATGTTATTGGAAGAACATTTAGTTGCAAAGGAGCATCCCAGAGCAAATCTAGCGAGGTGCCCCCGTTTTGATGATAACCAAACTTGCACTTATCATATGGTCGAAAGGGGGCATAATGTAGACAACTGCTATATCTTGAAGCTCAAGGTGCAAGCCCTTATCGACAATCAAATTCTAAAGTTCGACGATATGGCCCTAAATGTACAAGATAACTCGCTTCCCGACCATCAAGTGGTTGAAATGATTCTCGATGGAGAGGAAGAAAGCCATCTAGACCTAAAGGTGAATGTCACTAGGTTAACTGACATCCTGGCTACAGCATCCTCATACCCACAGGAAGAGGAGGTGTCAATCGAAAGGAAAAAGCTATGCCTCGCTAAGCTTATGAGCCCAGGGATAATCGCAGACGCCATTGACAAGTCATTCGAAGGAACTCCTACCATTGTAAACTTGAGTTGGAATCAATTCGTGGTTGAGACCAAGTAAGGAAATATATGGAGTCCTCCTCATGAGAGCTTGGTAGGCGAAGTGGAATTGATTACCAAACCAGAAGAAGAGCTTGATGAATACGAACTAGAAGCCACCAAGCGAAGTCTGATTGATCGCAGATTTGTGACTGAAGAAGCACTAGAAAGAGGCGAAGTTGTAGATAATCTGGGCAAGAATTTTGGAGGATACAACTTTAAAGTGAAATACTCTGATCCTCCTTGCTTCTTTCAGAAAATAGAAGATATTATACCTGATGAATGGGGAGTATGGATGATCATGTTCAACCCAAGGTCTTGGAAGACGTGATTGAGCCTCTTTCAATAAAATCTGAATCGTCACTTAACCAAGTGATGTCAGAGCATTTACTGAGCATCAAAGAGCAAGTGAATGATCTCTCATGGGAGATAGAAGATGTGTCACTTCGATTGGCATCCATTCTCGGACGACAAATGGCACACTCTACACCGAGCGATATGTTAGGATGGAGAAATTAAGAGCTCAATGGCAAAGCTTGACCGAACTATTCGAAAAAGTGAGAAACTAGCCAAATTCTGTAACTTCAGTGGAATCAACTGTTGCTGATGGGCATCACTAGTTGGAGTATGAAGATTACTCAAAGGACTTTGACAATATTGTGGCAATGGTCGGAACTCTATCGACCATAATAATCAAAAGTGATCAACTTGACAACCTAAGCCAAGAAGATGATCGTCCGATTAAACCTGTTGTAATTCGTCTATCAGAAGATGAAACAGATGATGAATCCAAATTAGAGGCATCCAACCTAACGATAGTGACCATAAAAGTCCCACCGGTGGAAGATTATGACCCCAAGGCAGTCCATTGAAGTTGTAGGACAAGTGAAATAGATGCTGTGAAGAGATCCGGGCGATTTTATGCCTCAATGGAGGGTGAATCGGAGAAAGGAGGTATCAAAAGAAGATGTGGAAAAACTCCTATTGTCACGCCCCGAACCCATTGAGCGCGCGAACATCCTACCAGGTCATTGTTCTATAATAGTCTTCCAGGATCCATCGGCCAATCACATCATAGCTCAAAAGAGAAACAAGGTCACAGAAGCCATTAAGCTGCTCCTTACAAATTACTATGAGATGACTCAAGACAAAAGGGTATATTTCTCTTTATTCTAAAATTCTCCTCTAAAGTTATCTCAAGCGAGTACCCATAATTCAATTCATAAAAATAATCCTCAAGATTCGAATACAATTCCTAAGGCCACAGAAACATAAAACCATTCATTCCATTACTTCATCGAGAGTTCATCCTCATCTCGCTTGTACTTCCGTCTTCAAAGACCTGAAAAAGTTAATCCCCCACTGGGATGAGATATATATATATCTCAACAAGTGAAACCTAGCCCTATACCTCAATACTAGTCCTACCAGACCACCCACATATGCCGCTCATATGTAAAATAACAAATAACGCAATGGCACAAGGCATCACACAACGGCAGTATCAATTATCAAGCATGGACAATCAACACAAACAATCATGCTCAATTTCAGGGTCCCAATATGCAATCACATGCATCACATACACCACAACCACCACTTTCTCATCCATCCACATACTCCTCTAGCACTCCTGCCACCTGACATCATCGGGGTCATTAGACCAAACGATGTCCACATACCACTGAGGTCATCAGACCAATTGGTACTCTCTAGACTTACAGCCACTCCATGCCGCCAGGGTCATCAGACCAAATGGCATTCACATTTTTATTCAATTTCACCATCCTCCGATACCGCCAAGGTCATCAGACCAAATGGTATCCTCCAGGCTTACAGCCATTCCAAGCCACTAGGGTTATCAGACCAAATGGAATTTACATTCTCCTTTAATTTCACCACCCTCCGATACCGCTGGGGTCATCAGACCAAATGGTATCCTCAACTCCTTTCTCATTAATATCACAATGCCATCAAGACACACATGCGATTCAATTCATAAAAGTTCGCCAATCAATCATTTCATTCAATCACTCATCCAGCAGTGTCCTGGCATTCAGAGAAAGGATTAGGAAACACTTACCTGATTAAATATCATAATGTCACACCGGACAACTCTTCTCAAAACCATAAGTATAAATCCCCACGATTGTGTCGTTAACCTAACAAGATAAACCATTCTTGAGTTATAAACCTTAGAATTCTCACTTCGAACCCTTAAGCTATTTGATTCGCATGGTTATAACCATAATAAGTCATAACTTAGAGATTTATGCACTAAATTTGCCATAAATCACCTCTAAACATCAATTTACTTCTCACACTTCCCATTGACACTTCATATGATATCATACAAGACGTTATATATCAATTAAAGTTTAAATATTCCTCATTTAGTCCCTAAATAGAACCGGCCAGGATTTCTACCTCCTCAAAACATAACCGGTTTCGGTTTCCAACCGTTCAGTCGAGCCACACTTCAATTTCAAACCTAACTCTTTGCACAAATAATGTACCAAGACCTTCATTTACAAGTTTAGAAGGCTCACCAAGAGATTTGAAGTGGTTCAACACTCCAAAGACCTCTGAACAGTCCAGATTCCACACGGTCCTCAAACGGGCGGAATATGCTTGGTAAAAACATCCACAAATAAGCCATGTACACCCATCAAAAGCCAACTAAAATTGCAATCAAAGCTTAGTAAATTCAATTACTAGATGTTATGAATACCTCACCGAAAATTTGAGGTCATTTGGAGTCCGGAAGCGTCCAAAAATGCAACCTTTTCAAAACCAGGTCAGAATCTGACCTTTGTCCACTCAAATAGACTTACAAGATAAATGGCTGAGCCAAATTAAGATCATAATATCTTTATAGAACGGCAATACGATAAGAATTGAGATTTCGATGGTTTTACCTCAATCCGAAATTGAACGACAAAGTTATGGCCAAACCAATGAGCCAGTTTTTCCTTGTTCGCGAGAATTCTGTTCGACCGAGAGCAAAAAGAAGAGGAAGATGATGGTGGGAGTGAGGTTGGCCGGCCAAATGGAAGAGAGAGAGTCCATTCCATCCCAATAATTCATTTTTTGGGTCAAATTGATAAGATTGGTAGGTAAGGCTTAATTAATACTTAACCTCTCTAATGTGACACTTGGCAAGCTTCTATTGGTTGCTTCATTGACTCATTGACTTTGACTTCCTTTGAACATATTCATTCATCATTTTCGGTAGCATACAAAGGTGTAGGTTGACCAAAATAACTTTCTAAACTTCTTTAGGTAAGGCCAAAGTTGAGGGGCAAAATGGTCATTTGGCACTTTTCGTTCGAAAATCCATTTTTCCAGTATAAACCACCCTCGATGAGGCGACGTCCATTTCAATTTCAATATTGAAATTTCTCAATATCCAATTCCCAAATCTCGAGGTCTAATTTCATATCGAACTCTCGTCGACTATAATTCCAGTTTATCTCAAACTGACGGGCGACTCTTGTAAGCACTACGCGTATCGACCTTGGGATTATTCTTAAACCGTGGCGACTTTAGTTGTCATGTAATTGTGAGGGTTTATCGTTCGTTCCTTTGATCCTTATCATCAAAATCCGATTTAGGAAATTCTCGTAAATTATACATTGGTTAAGCGGAATCACCTGCGTCCCAACATATAACTCTAGCAAGACTTTCCATGATCGTCCTTAGATCGATCTCTACTGGCCTAGAATATTTCCTCGACAATCCTTATGGTTAAAGTGCCATTTCTCATTCAAACTCCCTAGGTCCACGTACCCGACTCCGTGTCAGTCTTTCCCTTTTGGTCAGTTAACTCAAGAGTGGCCGACTCCGAGCGAGTTACAACTAAAATATGCCGATCGATATCCTTCCATTCAATAGCCTTGAGAGGGTCAAAATTCGGAATGTCACAATTCTTCCCCCCTTTAAGAAATTTCGTCCTCGAAATTTGCCACTTTCTAATTATCCAATCTCACGGGGTATCGACGCCTCATCGTATCCTTACTCTCCAAAGTAGATCCTCCCATTACTTAATGTTCCCACTTGTCTTTTCTGACAAAAGTCATATTCCTCCTGGACTTATTTTCCTCAGTCCTTAACATGTACTTGCTTTTCTCTATTCTCTTCCGACATTCATAATATTTGTCGGTGATACACCTTCGAGCACTCGAATCTCACGTTCAATTTGCCTATTAGTCTAAGGATAACACGTGCATCACACTGCAACCTTGCTTTTGAAATCCCCCATCGAAAGGCTTTTTCCAAAACGTTGCAGTAGATTCAAGATCGTTTTCTATCACGATCATTACCCGACCGTCATGAAATCGCACTCCTTGAGTGGCTCTATCAATTGGCATAATCATCCTTTTCAAACATCATGTTGTGCCATCAGGGACGCACAAGTTCCATTAGCTTACCCTCGATTATCCAAATAGAACTATAGCCTTCTCAACTTCATTCGAAGATCTCCAACGATTGTCCATCAACCTTCAAGATCATGTCTCTCTCTTGTCGGCATGTCTAATGTTCAACCATAAGTTATACTAATTCAACCTTCGATCCACATCATCGATAGTGTTAAGGCAATCTTGGCACACCTTTGTGCCATCCCCAGGAGCATCTTAGTTTTTCATGTTCTAATCATTTCCATATCTCTTAGATATCAGGATTTGATCATGGCAAATTCTCAATTCCTTTATATCCCTCAGGCCTGATATTTCAAGTAGCCATCAAACTATCCACACGGCGAACTTCCTATTGAGAAGTTGAATATCTTATTTCTTGAGAGAAGATTTGTCCCTCCATTGCCAATTACACAATGCTTAATTCTCAACTGTAAGCATCTGCTAAACCCGCTAAACAATTCACCCTTCCTTAGTGATATGAATATCACCATAACAACATTTGAGTGATCTCTCTGTTCCACATAACTCGCCCTCAATTCTCTTTGGGCAATCCATACTCTCATCCTCTTATAGTTCACATAATTTCGAGGTCTTTCTTTATTCAAACAAACGCTCTCATATCCACAAATAACTTCACGCATCAACGTTGCCTCTTGTTCAATTCTTCTCAGGAAACTGTTACATTATTTTCTTGTGTTAGATATTGACTTGAAGTCTTCTTTTACCCATAATGTTTCCCGAACTTTGTCGCAAGGACATTCGCAATCCAACTCCAATCATGCTCTAAGCATTTAAACTCATATGGCCTTATGCAATGCCTACTTCCGCTTGTCTCGTTATACTTCAAGTTTCGTTCTGCGTCACGTCATTACGACCTTCATAAGCTTTTCCACTTTCAACTGGAAACGCCATTAACATCATAGTCGTCAACTTGACTTAAATCCTCGAAAACTCTTTTCATGTTCGTTCATTCATTTGTGTTATGTCTCGTCCTTACTCCATTTCACCAATGGAACAACTCTTGTGGGGAATCTTCCCACGATCCGTTTGTAACGATTTACCAATCTTGGAAATTTTCAACCTCCAGCAACTCACATCGACTCCATCGATTCGTCACTTATTCCAATCCTCAAAGGCTCCACAGGACTTCCTTTCTTAGAAGTTTCACAACTGAGGAATCTCACCTCATCAAGTCCACAGCTTGTGCTCTTCACATTCACCATATAACTAGCATCTCCTTAGAATCCATAGGACTCTCTCAAAAGCTGTTCATATTTCTCATGACTCCTTAAATGAGTCCAATCATCATCTCTCAAAACGGTAATAATCAACTCAATCAATCCTTGGGCACTTCATTAGACTATTATCAACTTATTTCTACCAGGTGTCGAATCTTTCAAACTATTTCTCACACTTTTCACTTGAGAGCTCAAAGCTTGGCTCTCTGTTGTCACCGGTCTTCTCTAGAACCACACAACATTTTATTTATTTTTGTCACTCTTCCTTGAGAAAGCATTCTTATCTTAACCGCTGGTTTCCATAATCAGTCAATGCGACTTTATCCCAATTCCGCCTGTTCCACTAAACGTCGACATTATCCTGAAATTCAACATTGTCTATAAGATTATCTCTTGGATTTTACTTCCAGGAATCATTCAAGTTATGTGTCTTCTTTCTCAATACAGACGCTCAACCACAATACTAAGACAATTCAGAGTTTTTCTTCCATTTCAAGTCTCTTACCCTAAGAAAGAAACTATACACTTTCGTGGCATTCTCTCACTTCAAATTCACCTTGTCCTTCCCATTTCATAGGACGTTAACCTTGGAGTCTGCGCCAACGACGATATCTTTACTCTAGGATTCAAATGCCACCTGCTTTAACATTCCCCTTCCCATAACTTAGTCACCTCAAGTGAGAATATCCGTTTATCCTTGGTCTCCACTAAATCACATATCGGATGCTCAATTCGATTACCTCATACCACTCTGCAAGTATTCTCTAAGCGTTCTTTTCACTCACTCAATCATTCATTAGAATTATAAACATCCAGAACTATCAAATCCATTCACTTTTCTTTTCATCAACGACCATCTCATGGTTCAATCGTCCTTTAAGAATGACGCCCTACCCTTTAGGGGCGGTAACACACAATACCACTTCTAGTAGTGTGGATTTATGCTCAATTAATCTCATAGAATCGTCAATGTTAGAAAATTGATATATCTATTTCCTCAACTTTTCCCACAACGGAAGGAACGACATGTCAGTCTCTCATTACAAGACTCGCACCAAGATAACAACTATCCCTTACAAGCGCATTTTGTGGAAATCTCTATATTCGTAATCCATGAACAGAAATCTTCTTTCAAATTATCCACTTTCTTTCTTAGGATCCATTACAGTTCCTTTTAATTAAGAATATCAACTGGCCATAAGGTTCTCAAGTTTCAATTCACTTAGGGATTTACTTATCTTATTCAAGGGTCCTTGACCACCTTTACCATATGCTTAAACAACCTTGAGAACTCTGTCTCACATTGGTCGATCATCCTCTGATCCTTGCAAAAGTATCAGGATCCAAACAACCTTTGCTCTCAAGCAATCCTAGGAGGATACTTTCCATCGAACAACTCAACAGAGGTAGTCCAGGTAGATTTCATGCCTTCGAGGAAATCCTTCTTCTGGTGACCTTTCACCGATTGTCAATAGCCTCTTGGGGCTAGTAACTGCCATAGTTACTTTCTTTCTTCAGCGTACCCAAAACCTCCAAGATTTCCTTATCAAGATCCCTAATCAAGAGGGAGACAGTTTCAATCCCATCCCTCTTTCAAACTCATGCAATCTCAATTTATACATAGCTTCATAAATTTTTTAAAACTCTCATGGTTCTTCCCACACATTCACCTTTCTCGTGAATGAAATAACTCAGAGTCACATTTCTTGTGATTTCCATCATTTAATTCATTAACACTAGCATCTGTCACCATAGTGACTTAGGCAATCATGGCAACTCCTCACGAGCCTGCTTACCCAACAAATTTTCTCATTTCCATTTAAAGCTCTCACGACCCATTCAACTCTTGGGTCTCACGTGATTAACAAAATTGAGCCATCCGCTCTACTAGTACTCATATTTCAGTCGCTCATCTTTACTCAATTCTCATGATCCATCTTAGTTCTTGGATCTTTCCATATCTTACATAATTGAGCCCAATACTCTTCTACAACCATATTGTAGTCGTTCAACGTCTTTAGCTTCTCATATCACTCAAACCACTATGATTCCCTCTAGGAATCAAAAACTTAAGTCATCTACTCGAGTGCGACGGTCTCAGACTGCTTATCTTATTATCTTTCACCATCAACCATCAATAGTTTCCAAACAATTCTCAACTAGTTTCTCATTATACAAGGATTCCAAATCATCCTTAGGCAGCAACCATTCATCAAGCCAGCCTCAACGAGGCAACTTCTCACTTAATAGCTAAATGCCAGGCAAGCCTCAACTAGGCTAAAACTCAACTAGGTCAACACCAAGCAAATATTCAATGCATAACTTCTATAAGTCAATTGCTCATACCATAAGCATAAGGCATTTGCCACTCTGTCATAAACGCGACAAGCTATCTCATTCTCAATAGATATCAGTTTAATGGGTATAAAACCCACAGGTCTTCTAACCTCTCAATTATACCTTGGTCAAGCCAATTATATGATGCCAATCATAAAACATGCCTAACAGGCCCATCACAAACATCACTTTTCTTTTTCAAAGGGTATCCACTGTCAAGCACGAAACTTTTAACCATGCCACTCATAGGGGCTATTACACATGTAATGCCACTTTTGGACATTCTTTTCGAGAATCAATCACATGCCATACATCTGTTAACTATAATTGGACTCAACCTGATACCTAGACTTTCCCTTTCTAGTTATGACTTGGGTCATTCCTACCTCTTGCCATCTTAGAAGCCTGCCAAGAGCCGCTCCTTGTCCGAACCTTTCTATCCCGACGATCACTCCCCGCCCTCATCAGTCATGGCCGTTGCAGGTTGTCCCAAGTCATATATCTATGGAGAAAGCCCCATTCTACATGTCACATATCATGCTTCATTACAGTTTATAGGTATCCTATCAACTTGTCCCATACCAAATGACAGTTTATTAAGTCTAACAGCGATAAGTTCATGCATGTACCCTTATCAGCTTGCATTTCATAACCACAATCACATGCACAACTTGATTGTTCTCACTACTTGTCATACCACAATCGCCTTTAGATCAATTCCTATACATTGAAGAGTTCTAATTCCACCAATGACCGTTACATCTCACAGATCAATTGCCTATATTCAACCATATACCTCAAGTAGAGTCGCTAACTAAATCAAATCCATATGCATTCGATCACAACTGGCCTTTAATCTATATATTCCTTATCTGCTCCCTTGTATGCATCTCATCTCATATCAGCCAAGACTGTCAATAGCAATCGATAACTAAATCATCAAAATACAATGCAATTCAAGCCTGAGCACACTAATACCAGTCGTCTCTTTATAAATCATACTCCCCAAGTTGGGTCATCGACAAGCCACGATCACAATCATATACTCTAATTGACCTTTCATTCATAAGCTATTCTCTAGCAACCTCAAATCTAGGCTTATGACTCTTCAATTTCTTGCTTACTTCCTTGTGAACCTCAATCATAGCATCACTCAAGATCATCCATTAGAATCAACACTAGAATCATTAGTGTACCTCACAAGTTCAAGCCTATAGTCCCCAAGATTCAACAATCCATGTTTAATACTAAAGGTCTCACTATCTAATTGTCTTCTAGTCATCGCTCCTTATCACTCCAAACCTTAATCACATTGGATCGAGCTAACCTTGCTCTAATACCACTTAAACGGGGATGTTATTCCCTGAACCCGTCAAGCACGCGAACATCCCACCTGGCCGTTGTTCTACAATAATCTTCCAGGATCTATCGGCCAATCACATCATAGCTCAAAAGAGAAACAAGTTCACGGAAGCCATTAAGCTGCTCCTTACAAATTACCATGAGATGACTCAGGACAAAGGGGTATACTTCTCTTTATTCTAAAATTCTCCTCTAAAGTTATCTCAGGCAAGTACCCATAATTCAATTCATAAAAATAATCCTCAAGATTCAAATACAATTCCTAAGGCCACAAAAATATAAAACCATTCATTCCATTACTTCATCAAGAGCTCATCCTCATCTCGCCTGTACTTCCATCTTCAAAGACCTGAAAAAGTTAATCCCCCATTGGGGTGAGATATATATATCTCAAAAAGTGAACCCTAGCCCTATACCTCAATACCAGTCCTACCAGACCACCTACATATGTCACTCATATGCAAAATAACAAATAAGGCAATGGCCCAAGGCATCACACAACGACAATATCAATTAGCGAGCATGGACAATCAACACAAATAGTCATGCTCAATTTCAGGGTCCCAATATGCAATCACATGCATCACATGCACCACAATCACCACATTCTCATCCACCCATATACTCCTCTAGCACTCCTACCACCTAACATCATCAGGGTCATCAGATCAAACAATGTCCACGTACAACTGGAGTCATCAGACCAATCGTTACTCTCCAGGCCTACAGCCACTCCATGTCGCTGAGGTCATTAGACCAAATGACATTCACATTTTCATTCAATTTCACTACCCTTCGATACCGCCGGGGTCATTAGACCAAATGGTATCCTCTAGGCTTACAGCCACTCCATGCTGCCGGGGTCATCAAACCAAATGGCATTCACATTCTCATTCAATTTCATCCCCTCTGATACCGTCGGGGTCATCAGACCAAATGGTATCCTCAACTCCTTTCTCATTAATATCACAATACCATCAAGCCACACATGCGATTCCATTCAAAAAAATTCACCTATCAATTATTTCATTCAATCACTCATCTAGCAGTGTCTTGGCATTCAAAGAAATGATTAGGAAACACTTACCTGATTAAATATCACAATGTCACACCAGACAACTCTTCTCAAAGCCACAAGTATAAATCCTCGTGATTGCGTCGTCAACCTAACAAGATTAACCAATCTTGAGTTACGATCCTTAGAATGCTCACTTCGAACCCTTGAGCTATTCAATTCGCATGGTCATAACCATAATAAGTCATAATTTAGAGGTTTATGCACTAAATTTGCCATAAATCACCTCTAAACTTCAATCTACTTCTTACACTTTCCATTGACACTTCACATGATATCACACTAGACATTATACGTCAATTGAAGTCCAAATATTCCTCATTTAGTCCCTAAAAAGAACCGGCCAGCATGACTACCTCCTCAAAACAGAATCGATTTCGATTTTCAACCGTTCAATCGAGCCACACTTCAATTCCAAACTTAACTCTTTGCACAAATAATGTACCAAGACCTTCATTTACCAGTTTAGAAGGCTCACCAAGAGATTTCAAGTGGTTCGACACTCCAAAGACCTCTTAACAGCCCGAATTTCACACAGTCCTTAAACGGGTAGAATATGCTCAGTAAAAATATCCATAAATTAGCCATATACACCCATCAAAATTCAACTAAAATTACAATCAAAGCTCCGCCAATTCAAGTACTAGATGTTATGAATACCTCACCGAAAATTTGAGGTCATTTGGAGTCTGGAAGCTCCCAAAAACGCAGCCTCTCCAAAATCAGGTCAGAATCTGATCTTTATCCACTCAAACAGACCTACAGGAGAAATGGTTGAGCCAAATTAAGCTCATAATACATTCCTATAATGGCGAGACGATAAGATTTAAGATGGTGGTGGTTTTACCTCAATCCAAAGTCGAACGATAAAGTTATGACCAAAACAGTGAGTCGATTTTCCCTTTTCCTCGAGAAATCTGTTCGGCCGAGAGCAAAAGAAAGAGGAAGATGATGGTGGGAGTGAGGGTGGTTGGCCAAATGGAAGAGAGAGAGTCTATTCCATCCCAAAAATTCATTTTTTGGGTCAAATTGATAAGATTGGTAGGTGAGGCTTAATTAATGCTTAACCTCTCTAATGGTGACACTTGGTAAGCTTCCATTGATTGCTCCATTGACTTTGACTTCCTTTGACCATATCCATTCACCATTTTTGGCAGCATATAGGGGTGTAGATTGACCAAAATAACCTTTTAAACTTCTTAAGGTAAGGTCAAAGGTTGAGAGGCAAAATAATCATTTAACACTTTTCGTCAGAAAATCTATTTTTTCAGTATAAACCACCCTCGATAAAACGACGTCCATTTCAATTTTAATATTGAAATTTCTCAATGTCCAATACCCAAATCTCAAGATCTAATTTCATGTCAAACTCTTGTCGAATGTAATTCCAGTTTATCTCAAACTAACGAGCGATTCTTGCAGGCGCTGACGTATCGACCTTGGGATTATTCTTAAGCTTGGGCGACTTTGGTTGTCATGCAATTGTGAGGGTATATGGTTCGTTCCTTCGATCCTAATCATCGGAATCCGATTTAGGAAATTCTCGCAAATTAAACATTGGTTAAGCGGAATCACCCTCGTCCCAACGTATAACGCTAGCAAGACATTCCATGATCGTCCTTAGATCGATCTCTATTGGTTCGGAATATTCCCTCGACAATCCTTATGGTCAAAGTGCCATTTCTCATTCAAACTCCCTAGGTTCACGTACCCGACTCCGTGTCAGTCTTTCCCTTTTGGGCAATTAACTCAAGAGTGGCCAACTCCAAGCGAGTTACAACTGAAATACACTGATCGATATCCTTCCATTCAATAGCCTCGAGAGGGTCGGAATTCGGAATATCACAATTATCCATCGTCAAAACTAGTGAATTTGAGGTGATAGAATAACTAAGAAAAATATCTGCTCAGATATTCTCATTGGACTTGTTCATCAACTCTAAGAAACATGAGGATGCGCTGCTGAAAGTGCTAAATGAGGTACATGTCCCTGAAACTATCAACAAAGTACAATTGTGAGATTTTGTTGGAGCAATCCTTTTAAAAGATCAATTGAGTTTTTCAGATGAAGAATTTCCTATGGAAGGATGAGGGCACAACAAGGCTTTATACGTCACTGTTCATTGTCATGTGAAGCTAGTAACTCATGTATTAATCGATAACGGATCAGCATTTAACATTTGTCTTCGGGCCACATTGAGAAGTTTAGGCATCAAAGATAAAATGATTCAAACTTCCAAGATAATTGTCAGAGCCTTCGACGGAATGAAGAAGGCAATGGTGGGTAAGATTAAATTGGATGTCTTCATTGGCCTAACCAAATTTTCTATCGACTTCCAAGTGATGGATTTACCAAGCGCGTTCGGATTTTGCTGGGAAGACCTTAGATCCACATAGCTGGAGACGTGCCCTTGAGCCTACATCAAGAGATACGATTTGTGGTTAATGGGAAAGTAATCACCTGTGACATTCTGATTTTTCAGCCATTTTCATACTCATTAATGAGAAATAAATCTAAAGATGTATTTCAATCATATTCTGCTCGAATCTGATCAATTCGAGTAGGCTGACCAAAAGGGAAAGGCTAACGCGAGACGAGATACGTGGACCTAAGTAACTCGGATAGGAAATGGCGCTTTGACCATAAGGATTGTCGACGAGATATTTAGAACCACAAAAAGGTCGATCTAAGAACGACTAGGGAACATCTTGCGAGTGTCAAACGATTAGAGCGCGGGTGATGCCGCTTAACCAACGTATAATTTGCAAAAATTTTCTAAATCGGACGGTGACAATTGAGACCTTAGGGACTAGTGATAGAACCTCACAATTATATCACAAACAGAGCTGCCATGAATTGAAAAGCCCTAAACGTCATACGAATTATAGGGGCGATACACAAAATGTCTGCAAAAGTCGCCCGTCGGTTCGAGATAGGCTGGAACCACGTCTAATAGAGAAAACCAACAGAAACGAGTCTTGAAAATTGAAAATGGAGAATCAAGGATTCCTACGTTACATTCGGATTGGTCATCGCCCTATCGAAGAATATTGGAATGAGAAAATTCCGAACGTCGGGGGTGAAATTACCATTTTGCCCCTCAAGTTTAAGTCTTGTTCATGCAATGAAGGAAGGGCATTTTGGTCTTTCAAATCACCCTAAGGCCACCAAAAATATGAAGGAATATGGGCCATTGGATCAAATTTGAATGACATGTGGGACATGTGTCAATGGATGGACAAAAAAGTAGTCAAATCCACTATTTCATACCTACCATTCAACCATTGACTCAAGCCATGTATATAGTCTTTTTCCACTCTCTCTCCTCACTCATTGACCGGCCATACACCTCATCACCACTGAAAATCTTCATCTTCTTCCTCTTTCTTCTCTACGCCGCCAATCAGTTTCTAGAGCTGCCATTCGCAGCCCATGACGCCGCCCTCCAGCCACCATCTGATCACCGGCCGACCATACCGACCTAACCCTACGTCTTATCGACCTCCTTGAACTAGAAGCAACCCATTTTGACCAACGAGGAGCTCCGGCCAAGAGTTTTCCCGTAAGCCGACAGAATTAGACTCAATCTGAGAAAGGTGAGGTTTCTGACCCTTTTGGAGGCCAAAATATTGGAATCTTGAGGTCAAATTTTGTGGAGATCTAGAAGAAATGTATATCTATATGTGGTAAAAATTTGGGCTTGATTTGATGAAGTTTTGACCTCAAATGGGTCTTCTGAACTATGGACAGAAACTGTCGGTGTACTGACTTGAAGAACCCGACAACTTCCGAAGAGATTCCGGCGACGATTCGACTTCAAACCCTCGGTGAGACCCTTAGACCCTTAGATAGATATGTTAAGAGGTAGGATAGTGTTTAAATGATGAATTTGGTGGAGATTTGGGCATGGATACATTCGGTTTACACAGAACCGAACATAGCCCGGTTCGGTTCTATGCAAACCGAATCTGTGGGGGGCTGATGATGGATGATTTGAGTCTCAAATTGGTGATTAAGACATGTTAAGATGATGAGGGTTATGTTATGGATGATTGTGGTTCATGGATTGAGAAATTGGGCAAAGAAAATTGATGAATTGATTGGAAATTCTAGGTTGCGTGATGAGTACGACTTTAAACCCTTGGGACCGAATTGGTGAAGGCTCAAGAGGAGAATTATTTTGATATCAAACGCAAGGTAAGGGAATCCTAAACTTAGGATAGGAAGATTGGACTCGATTGGGTGAGTCAAGCAATAAATTGAATGATTAGTGAAAGTTCTCAAGAGGATTGTTCTTGGAATGTCTTAAGATTATATAGGGGGTTTATGTGTGCCATTGCTTATGCTTGAATTGCTTGCCATGTCTGAATGTCACTTGATTGCTTGGCATGCCATGGAATATACGAATCGTACTTGGGTTGTACTAGGCATTGTGTGTGCAAATGAATTGAAAAAAAAAGCAAGGCATGAGTGTGACATGGCGAAGCCTTGAGGCGTATGAGACGCGGGGCCGAGGTGGATATCCTGAAGCGATCTAATTGCGGGGTTGAATTGAGATTGTGCGGCGCCCTGATGCTATCTAATCACGGGGTTGAGATGGACACGGTCCTGATGCGATCTAATCGCGGAACGGAGATATGAGGTGATGATATTGGCCTGGTGAATCATTGAAACCTGATGCATTTACGAGGGTTGTCAATGACGGTCTGATATGTTTACGCGGACCGAGCCTGATGCGATCTAATCGCGGGCATGAGAAAAGAAAAGCCTGATGCGATCTAACCGCATGCATGAGAAAGGAAAAGCCTGATGCGATCTAATCACGAGCATGAGAAAAGAAAAGCCTGATGCGATATAATCGTGGGCATGGGAATGAGGCAGGTAGGAAGAGATGATCGTGATGAAGTGGCAGGACGAGATGTGCATGATCATCTGAATGTGATATAATGTCATAGCTGCATGCCTGTCATCTGTGTGTTGCCATCTTTATTTGTATGTGCCTATGTGTTTAGGAGTTTGGAATGTTGGGGTAGATGACTGCCTGAGTGGACGGTTGGCCTAACCTAGGGTTAGGACCCACCTTACTAAGATGTGAATCTCACCCTGTTGTGGGCAACATTTTTTCAGGTCCCTGATAAAGAAAATCGGGTTTGCTCATGGATTGGTATTTGAAGAAGTCACTAGAGGAAAAAAAAAGTGAAGATTTCTCTTTTGTGACCTTAGAGTTGAAAAGTTGGTATCTTGAGGATTTAGATTTGTAATAAATGAAGTATGATTGACTTTTATTAAAAGTGTGCCCTGGTGTCCTCGGTCATCGGGTGTTGCTTTACTTGTAAATAGGAGTTGGCATCGCTTCCGCATGCATGTTTCTTTGAACGTATAGGGCATTGGCCATTGGATCCCGAAGCTTTAAGAGAAAGAATGGCTTGGTGGGATGCTCGCGTGCTCGTCGGGTTTAGGGCGTGACATCCCCGTTTGATTTGATATCAGAGCGACGTTAGCTCGATCTAATCTGATTGAGACTTGGAGTGATAAGAAGAGATGACTTGAGGTCAATTAAGTAGTGAGACCTTGAGGGATAAGCTTGGGTTGCTGAATTTTGAGGATTATATGCTTGGACTTGTGTAGTATTCTAATGGTCCTAGTGCCGATTAATAGATGATCTTGAGTGATTTTATGAACAAGGCTCGCAAGGAAGTGAATAGAAATTGAGGAGTCATAAGCTTGGATTGAGGTTGCTAGAGAATAACTTATGAATGAAGGGTCAATTGAAGCGTATGATTGTGATCTTGATTAGTCAATGACCTAACTTGAGGAGTGCGAGTTATAAAGAGGCGACTGATGTTAGTGGATTCAGGCTTGAATTGCGTGATATCTTGATGGTTTAGTTATCGATTACTATTAATAGTCTTGAATGACATGAGGTGAGATGCATACAAGAGAGCGGATAAGGAATATATGATTAAAGGCCGATCGTGATCGAATACTTATGGATTTGATTTAGTTGGCGACGCCACTTGAGGTGCATGGTTGAATATAGGAATTGATATGTGAGATGTGACGGTCATTGGTGGAATTAGAACTCTTAAATGGATAGGAATTGATCTGAAGGCGATTTTTGACATGACAAGTGGTGAGGACAGTCATGTTGTGCACGTGTTTGTGGTTATGAAATACAAGTTGATGAGGGTGCATGCATGAGCTTATCTTGCTGGACTTAATAAACTGTCGCTTGGTATGGGACAAGTTGATGGGATACCTATAAACTGTAATGAAACATGGTATGAGACATGTGGAACGGGGTTTTCTCCGTAGATTTATGACTTGGGACAACCTGCAACGGCCAGGTCTGACGAGGGCGGGGAGTGATCGCCAGGACAGAGTGGTCCGGATAAGGAGCGGCTCCTGACAGGCTTCTAAGATGGCAAGGGGTAGGGATGACCCAAGTCATAACTTGAAAGGGAAAGTCTAGGTATCAGGTTGAGTCCAATTGTGATTAAGCCATGTATGACACGGGATTGATTCTCATCAAGAATGATCGAAAGTGGCATGAAATGTGTAATGATGCCTTGGCACAATTAGAAGTTTTGTGCTTGGCAGTGGATGCCCTTTGAAAAAGAAAAGTGATGTTTGTGATGGGCATGTTAGGCATGTTTTATGATTAGCCTCATGTGATTGGCTTGGCCAAGGTATAACTGAAAGGTTAGACGACGTATGGGGTTTATATCCATTGAATGATGTCTGTTGAGAATGAGATAGTCTGTTGTGATTATGCTAGAGTGGCGGATGCCTCTAGGCTTAAAGTATGAGCTTTTGACTCAGTGAAATGTTGTCTTGAGTGCTTGTTTGATATTGGCCTAGTTGAGGCTTGCCTAGTAATTGACTAAAGATTGAGAAGTTGCATTGTTGAGGCTGGCCTGTTGAATAGTCATTGACTGATGAGAATCTGAAATCTTTGGATAATGGACAACTAGGTGAGAGTTGTTTGGGAACCACTGTAAGGTTGATAATGATAGATAATGAGATGAGCAGCCTAAGACTGCAAGACTTGAGTAGATGACATAAGTCTTTGATTCTTGGAGGGAATTATAGTGGTGCAAATGACATGAGAAGCTGAGAAGATTGAAGGACCAAAGTATGGTCGCTAGAGTAGCACTTGCCTTGTGTATGTGAGATGCGAAAAGATACAAGAATTGAGATGGATCATGAGAATTGAGTAAAGATGAGTAACTAGAACGTGAAAACCAGCAGAGCGATTGACTCAAGTTTGTGAACCACATGGGACCCAAGAGTTGAATGGGTCGTGAGAACCTTGAATAGAAATGAGAAATTGTTATGGGTAGGCGAGCTCGAAAATGGGCTGCCATTGTTACCCAAGTCGCTGAGACAACAAGTGCTGAGGAGTTAGGCGATAAAAGTCACGAGAAAGGTGACTCTGAGTTATTTCATTCATGAGAAAAGTGAATATGTGGGAAGAAGTATGAGAGTTTTGAAAAGCTTGTGAAGCTTTGGATAAGAATGAGATTGACCAAGTTTGAAGGAGGGATGAGATTTGAAGTTGTCTCCCTCTAGATTGAGGATCTTGATAAGGAAACCTTGGAGGTTTCGGGTACACTGAAGAAAGAAAGTGACCCTGGCAGTTACTAGCTCTAAGAGACTATTGATGATTGGTGAGAGATCACTAGAGGAAGAGTTTCCTCGGAGCCATGAGATCTGCCTAGACTACTTCTGTTGAGTTGTTCAACGGAAAGTATCCTTCCGAGGTTACTTGAAAGCAAAAGTTGTTGGGATCTTGATAGCTTTGTGAGGATCCGAGGATGATCGATCAATGTGAGACAGAGTTCTCTAGGTCGCCTAAGTATATTAAGGGTGGTCACGGACCCTTGAATAAAATAAGTAAATCCTTGAATGGATTGGAACTTGAAAACCTTGTGGCTGGTTATTATTCTTGATTTGAGGAATGGTAAGGGGACTCGACAAAAGAGGAGAATGATCGAAAGGCTTATGAATAAGAGAACTCTTGCTCATGGATTACGAGCAAAGAGATGTTCACTAGGAATATGAAACGCGCCTACTGGAAATGGTTGATTACCTGGGTGCAAGACACATGATGGAAAATGGGCAGTTCGTCTTTTCTGTTATGGAAAGGGTCGAGGAAAAATCGGCATACTGGTTTGCATGGAATTAATGATTTCCTGGGATCGGTTGATTGAATAGGAACCATGAGAAATGAAATCATGAGTTGTTGTTCTCTAAAAAATAGGGCATTGTTCTTAAAGGGCGATTGGACCAAGAAATGGTCGTTGACGAAAAGAAAAGTGAACGGACTTGATAGTCCTGATTGGTTGTGATTCTAGTGAATGACTTAGTAAACGAAAAGAGCGCTTGGAGAATACTTGCAAAGTTACTTGAGCTAATCGAATTGAGTATTTGATAAGTGAACTGGTGGAGACCAAGGACGAACAGATATTGTCACTTGAGATGACTGAGTTATGGGAAAGAGAATGTGAAAGCATGGTGGCATTTGAATCCTGGAGTAAAGGTATCACCGTCGGCGTAGACTCTAATGTTATTGTCTTATGGAATGAGAAGGACAAGGTGAATTTGAAGTGAGAAAATGCCACTAAGTTGTGTAGTTTCTTCCTTAGGGTAAGAGACCCTATTGTAAAAGGAAGAAAAACTCTAAATTGTCTTGGTATCATGATTGAGCGTCCGTACTAGGAAAGAGGATGCAGGACTTGAATGACTCCTGAAAATGAAATCCGAGAGACAGTCTTGTAAACAATGTTGAATTCCAGGGTGATGTTGACGTTCAGTGGAACGAACAGAATTGGGATAAGGTCGCCTCAGTGAGTTATGGAACTCAGAGGCTAAAGCACTAATGCTTCTCGAGAGAAGAGTGACAAAAATAAATAAAATGTCATGCGGTCCTAGAGGAGACCCGTGACGACAAAGAGTCAAGGTCTGAACTGTCAAGTGAAAAGTGCGAGGAACAGTTGGGAAGATTCGGCACCTGATGGAAGGAAGTTGATAATCGTCGAACTAAGTGCCTAAGGAATGATTGAGTTGGTCGTTACCATCTTGAGAGACGATGGTTGAACTCATGTAAGGAGCCACGAGAAACATGAACAGCTTTTGAGAGTGTCCTATGGACTCTAAGGAGATGCTTGTTATATGCTGAATGTGAAGAGCATGGGCTGTGGATCTAATAAGGTAGGATTTCTTGGTCGTGAAATCTTTGAGAAATGAAATCTCTGTAGAGCCTTGAAGGAGTGAAATGAGTGATAAATCGACCAGAGTCGATGTGGGTTGCTAGAAGTTGAAAGTTCCTGAAATTGATGAATTGCAATAGACGGATCGTGGAAAGATTCCCCACAAGAGCTGTTCCATTGGTAAAATGGATTAAGGACGAGATGTAACCGGAATGGGTGAATGAACGTGAAAAGAGTTTTCGAGGACTCGAGTTAAGCTAATGATTACGCTGTTTATGACAATTCCAGTTGAAAATTGGAACACATATAAGGGTGCAATGACGCGACGAGAATGAAACTTGAGGCATAATAAGGCAACCGGAAGTGAGCATTGCATATACATCGTGATGATGAGGCCATGGGAGTTGAAATGCTTAGAGCATGAATGGAGTGGGTTGCGAGTGTTCTCGCGATAAAGTTGGGGAATGTTGTTTGAGTGAAAGAATTTTTTTTTAGGTTATACCTACCACATGAGTATAAGGTAGCAGTTTCCCAAGGGGAATTGAATAAGAGGTAACGCTAATGCGTGAAACTTCTTGTGAATATGAGAACGTAACATGTTTAAAGAAAGATCTTGAAGTTATGCGAACTACAAGAGTCTAAGTGCATTGACTGCTAAAGAGGATTGATGGAAAGTTACGTGGAACGAAGGGATTACCCAAGTGTTATTACGACAATACCCCTATCGCTGAGGAAGGGTGAATTATTTAGCGGATGCTTATCATTGAGAATTGAACGGTGCGTAATTGGCGATAGAAGGACAGACCTTCCCTCAAGAAAAAAGAGATTCAACTTCTAAATTGGAGTTTGCTAATGGACTAGTTTGATGATTACTTGAAGCATCAAGTTTGAAGGTCAAAAAGGAATTGAGATGTTGCCATGATCGAACATAGATACTTGAGGGGTTATAGGAATGGATGGAACCCTTGAGACCCTAGAGACGGAAGTATGAGTCCAGTATTAAGGGGAAACTTAAGGAGAAAACCTCATCAAAATTCGAGAGGAGGATTATGGTGTTCCTGGGGATGGTACAAAGATATACCAAGATACATATATATACTATCAGTGATAAGGGTTAAAAGTTGAAATTAATCTAGCATGTGGTCGAGCACTAGACAAGTCAAGAAAGAGAAGGACATGATCACGAAAGTTGAAGGATCACTTGATCCAAGAGAATTTTCGGAAGGAATTGAGAACAGATCACTACGAAAATGATCATGTAATTGTTTAAGGAATCGAGAGGGCCATAACTCGACTTGGTTAATGGAGGGCAAGTTGATAAAGCCCTTGAATCTTTGTTGGTATGAAAAGAAGTTTGAAAGGAGTGATATGCCGAATGGCATGGACAAATGTTACGAATACCAAAAGAGAATGGAGAGAAGCTACTTGGATTGAGGACTAAAGGAGACGAATCCCAGGGGAAAGACGATTTTGGGCTGGAAAGGATGAGCAAAATCGTCAAGTTGTGAAAGGAATTAAGAGTAAGAATACGATGAGGAACCGATACCCTAAGGGATTGGATGGTTGGAAGGTTGCAAATTTCGAGGGTGAAATTTCCTTAAGGGGGAAGAGTTGTGACATTCTGATTTCCCAGCCATTTTCAGATTCATTAATGAGAAGTAAATCTAGAGATGTATTTCAGTCGTATTCTGCTCGAATCTGATCAATTCGAGTAGGCTGACCAAAAGGGAAAGGCTAATATGAGACGAGGTACGTGGACCTAGGTAACTCAGATAAGAAATGACGCTTTGACCATAAGGATTGTCGAGGGGATATTTAGAACCACAAAAAGGCCGATCTAAGAACGATTAGGGAACGCCTTGCAAGTGTCATACGATTGGAGCGCGGGTGATGCCTCTTAACCAACGTATGATTTGCAAAAATTTCCTAAATCGGACGGTGATGATCGAGACCTTAGGGACTAGTGATAAAACCTCACAATTACATGACAACCAGAGCCGCTACGAATTGACGAGCCCTAAATGTGATACGAATCACATGGTCGATACGTGTAATGTCTACAAAAACCGCCCGTCGGTTCGGGATAGGCTGGAACCACGTCTAATAGAGAAAACCATCAGAAAAGAGTCTTGAAAATTGAAAATGGAGAATCAAGGATTCCAACGTTACATTCGGATTGGCCGTCGCCCTATCGAAGAATATTGAAACGAGAAAAACGACGTTCCGAACGTCGGGGGTGAAATTACCATTTTGCCCCTCAAGTTTAAGTCTTGTTCATGCAATGAAGGAAGAGCATTTTGGTCTTTCAAACCACACCAAGGCCATCAAAAATCTGAAGGAATACGGGCATTGGATCAAGTTTGAATGACATGTAGGACATGTGCCAATGATGGGCAAAAGAGTAGTCAAATCCACTATTTCATACCTACCATTCAACCATTGACTCAAGCCATGTATATAGTCTTTTTCCAATCTCTCTCTTCACTCATTGACTGGCCATACACCTCATCACCACCGAAAATCTTCATCTTCTTCCTCTTTCTTCTCTGCGCCGCTGATCAGTTTCTAGAGCTGCCATTCACTGCCCACGACGCCGCCTCCGGCCACCGTCTGACCACCGGCCAATCATACCGACCTAGCCCTACGTCTTGCCAACCTCCTTGAACTGGAAGCAAGCCATTTAGACCACCGAAAAGCTCCGGCTAAAATTTTTCCTGGAAGCCGACAGAATCAAACTCAATCTGAGGTAGGTGAGGTTTTTGACCCTTTTGGAGGCCGAAATAATGGAATCTTAAAGTCAAATTTTTGTGGAAATCTAGGAGACATGTATATCTATCTGTGGTAAAAAGTTGGGCTTGATTTGATGAAGTTTTGTCCTCAAATGAGTCTTGTGAACTATGGACAGAAACTGCCGGTATACTGACTTGAAGAACCCGGCAACTTCCGAAGATATTCCGACGACGATTCGACTTCAAACCCTCGGTGAGACCCTTAGACCCTTAGATAGACATGTTAAGAGGTAGGATAGTGTTTAAATGATGGATTTGGTGGAGATTTAGGCATGGATACATTCGGTTTACACAGAACCGAACATAGCCCGGTTCGGTTCTATGCAAACCGAATATGTGGGGGGCTGATGATGGATGATTTGAGTATCAAATTGGTGATTAAGACATGTTAAGATGATGAGGGTTATGTTATGGATGATTGTGGTTCATGGATTGAGGAATTGGGCGAAGAAAATTGATGAATTGATTGGAAATTCTAGGTTGCGTGGTGAGTACGACTTTGAACCCTTGGGACCGAATTGGTGAAGGCTCAAGAGGAGAATTATCGTGGTATCAAATGCAAGTTAAGGGAATTCTAAACTTAGGATAGGAAGATTGGACTCGATTGGACGAGTCAAGCGATAAATTGAATGATTAGTGAGAGTTTTCAAGAGGATTGTTCTTGGAATGTCCTAAGATTGTATAGGGGGTTTACGTGTGCCATTGCTTATGCTTGAATTGCTTGCCATGTTTGAATGTCACTTGATTTCTTGGCATGCCATGGAATATACGAATCGTACTTGGGTTGTACAAGGCATTGTGTGTGCAAATGAATTGAAAAAAAAAATATCGCATGAGTGTGATATGGCGAAGCCTTGAGGCGTATGAGACGTGGGGCGGAGGTGGATACCCTAATGCGATCTAATCGCGGGGTTGAATTGAGATTGTGTGGCGCCCTAATGCGATCTAATCGCGGGGTTGAATTGAGATTGTGTGGCGCCCTAATGCGATTTAATCGCGGTGTTGAGATGGCCACGGTCCTGATGCGATCTAATCGCAGAACGGAGATATGAGGTGATGATATTGGCTTGGTGAATCATTGAAACCTGATGCGTTTACGCGGGTTGTCAACGACGGTCTGATGCGTTTGCGCGAACCGAGCCTGATGCGATCTAATCGCGGGCATGAGAAAGGAAAAGCCTGGTGCGATATAATCGCGGACATGAGAATGAGGCAAGTAGGAAGTGATGGTTGTGATGAAGTGGCAGAATGAGATGTGCATGATCATATGAATGTTATATGATGTCATAGCTCCCTGCCTATCCTCTGTGTGTTGCCATCTTTATTTGTATGTGCTTGTGTGTTTAGGAGTTTGGAACGTTGGGGTAGATAAATGCCTGAGTGGACGGTCGGCCTAATGAAGGGTTTGGATCCATCTTACTGAGATGTGATCTCACCCCGTTGTGGGCAACATTTTTTCAGGTCCCTGATGAAGAAAATCGAGTTTGCTCATGAATTGGTATTTGAAGAAGTCACTAGAGGAAAAAAAAAAGTGAAGATTTCTCTTTTGTGACCTCAAAGTTGAAAAGTTGATATCTTGAGGATTTAGATTTGTAATAAATGATGTATGATTGACCTTTATTAAAGGTGTGCCCTTGTGTTCTTGGTTATCGGGTGTTGCTTTACTTGTAAATAGGAGTTGGCATCGCTTCCGCATGCATGTTTCCTTTGGCGCATAAGACATTGGCCGTTGAATCCTGGAGCTTTCAGAGAAGGAACGGCTTGGTGGGATACTCGCGTGCTCGCCGGGTTCGGGGCGTGACATCACCATTTATAGAGAAATTGATCTCCTTGCTTATCAGAGCAGTGTCATCCCCTAAATTGAGCCAGAAGTTAAGCAAGAGGCGAGTTGTCATTCCCTAAATCTGGTGGCAATAATTCACACTCCCGCAAGAGCTAAGTTGAGAATCTCATTCATCTCTGAATTTAGCCTTTTGCCGGCCAAGATGTTGCTAACATATGGATTTAATCTAGTAGAAGGTCTAGGCAAGCATGGCCAGGGGATCCGCTCTCCATTAAAATTGAAGTCTAATGAGCATTAAAGCGATTTGGTTTACCAGATAGGCTCTACCTCTAAGATATCAGGCCTAGACCAAGGCAGGAGCCGTGAACGCTAGGGACGCCTTAGATACCAAAAAGGTTCATTTGTTGGTTCTTCTGCATGGAAAGGAAGGTCAAGAATGTTCAATAATCCATTAGACAAATACTTCTACAAAAGCCCTAAATGGCGTGTCCAGACTTGATAACCCCTTTCTGGAGGACAATTTCGTCAATGTCGTCATAAAGTGGCTCGGTGATAATGCCACTACTCCTGAGTAAAGAAACATTTCTCCCGTTTCAATACTGAACTTAATTTCTTGCATTGTTGATTTCTGCATTTTATTTCTGTTGTTGTTTAAGGTAGATGTAGGAAAATGCCTTTGGATCTCCGACCGTTGGTCCAAATAGCACATTTTATAATGCAGTCCATTTTGCATTTAATAAAACATCATAAGTTTTATTAAGGACATATAGAACCTCAAATCAGCCCAATGATAATTCCTGTCTTTCACGTGTGAAGCTTGTGGCCTGATTTGTCATATGATTCTTGATTTTCAAATGATTTTTGAGGAACGAGGACATCTAATGATATGAGGACTAGTTCCATATGTGACTTTGTTCACTTTGAAATGTCTTTCAAAACGATTTCTCATGCTCATGCATGGCATTTTGATATGAGACATCAGCTAACCATTTCCATGATATTTCAGGCAGATCATCTCAAACATGCATACCAGGTTGTTAGTGTTCAACTTGGATCACCAAGGCGATTATTCTTGTGATATTTAGGAAGATGATGACGAAGGATATGCTGCCATCTGAAGAGACCGGATTGCTTTCAAGGAATCCGTACCTCCTACTGCACAAGAACCAGTAGTCGTTAATTTGGGAGATGCTGAGAACATCAAAGAAGTGAGAATTGGAGGTAGAGGCACACAAATTTACTGAATTGCTCAAAGAGATTCAAGATATCTTTGCATGGTCGTATGTAGACATGCCAGGTCTAGACCCTAGCATTGTGGAACATGTGTTACCTACTGATCCCAATTTTAAGCCGGTAAAACAGGGAAGCAGGCGGATGAAAGCTGAGTTATCAGACAAGATCAAAGAGAAGATAATGAAGCTTCTTAGAGTGGGTTTCATTGAAACAATCCCATATTCGAACTGGATTGCGAATATAGTACCGGTCATGAAGAAAGATGGAAGGGTCCGAATTTGCGTGGATTATCGAGGCTTAAACAAGGGGAGCCCAAAAGATAATTTCTCACTCCCTCATATCGACGTGCTGGCCGATAGTACAACGAGATTTGAATTATTCTCATTCATGGATGGATTTTCAGGGTATAATCAAATCCTGATGAAGGAGGAAGACAGGGCTAAAACTTCGTTTACCACTACGTGGGGGAATTTTTGGTACAAGATTATGCCTTTTGGATTAAAAAATGCAGGGGCAACATACCAAAAAGTAATGGTAACTCTATTTCATGTCATGATCCACAAGGAGATCGAAGTATATGTCGACGATATGATCGCCAAGTCCAAGAAAAGACTGGATCACGTTCAAGTATTAAGAAAATTGTTCAAGCGATGGCGCAAATACAGATTAAGACTAAACCCAATAAATGTATATGTCACGCCCCGACTCTCTAGCATGCGGCATCCCCTGTCAAATTTCAACTAGGTCATGAAGATAGCATCCTAGGCATATTATCGACCTATTATTTATATTGCGCATGCGGAACGTGCATAACTTCCAATAGCAAGATCAGCATGGGATAGAGAAGCAGGAAATCAATACGGTCAATTCAACAAAAGTCAATTCATTACATTAACCAAAAGCATATGTTAATTAAACAACATACAACCCCATTCGTCGAGGCGACTCTCTAAAACCTCAAGAAAAGAAAAGGTCGGGGTAGGATAAACTCCACATCTACTTCAAAAAACTACTTCCTCGGTTACACTTTAGCACCTGCAAGGCTCCGTCACTTGGAACCTGAAAATGTTATCCTACGACGGGGTGAGAAATAAATCTATGTGAATCAATCCTAAGCTCGGTTAGGATACTGATTCGCCCAGAATATTCTAAGCACAATAATCACCAAGTATAATCACAAAGCAATAATCATCCACATGCATACTCATCAGCTTTCAGCCATACATAATGCAATGTTCGACTCGACTTAACAATAACATTAGTTAATCACTCAAACATTCCATCGCATCCACAAGTATGCATAGGACACCACACAAGTCCAATTATTATCGATGATCGCGTTATCAACGCAATGAGAGGATCTATGCGATTAGCGTGATTTGACTCTCACAAATAACGCGATCTAGCACATTCGTGCGATCTAGCATTCTTCCGGCAGGATTGGGCTACGTTCCTTTTCTTTCGACAACGGCTACTACAAGAGGTGTCTCCAACACGATCAGTACGGCACCAGTAAGTAGGCATCCCTATACGGTGCGTCGGTCCATCACAAGCTGCGACCGACATCTAACAATCACTTAAAACCGCGCGTACCGCCGGGGTATGAATTATTGTGCTTTTGACAAGTCGTGTAATTCCATGCGTTGGTACAGTATGTACTATTAGTACAATACGAACTTGCCAGGAAAAACTCATCATCATTCTGTCATATGACCACACAATGCACCTGCCAAATCAATCAATTTTATTCTCTTTGATTTAGGTTGGATGCTCACACAAGGTGCTCAAAGACTCGGCCCACGATCACTTTCATGCTAAAACATATTTTTTTTTATTTCTCACACGGTCATATGCATTTACAGACTATCAATTAGACGTTGCAATCACTAAAGGAACAATTCACCCCCAAACGAATGCCAATTCAATCAATGAACAATCTAGGCATCCAATCAAACATATCAACAAGGCGATCAAACCAATCAGACCATCAATTCAGTTAAGCAATATATAACGGCCGATTCGTACAATAATTCTTTATTAGACAATATGCATTATAAACACCGATCGATCGCTCGTCTCTAGCCTATCTCTCACTCGCGATCAAACCACAGTCCACAATCAATCAATTAGCCACGGACGACTTAGGCTAATCCGACTAATTTAACCGATCATGACCGTTTATCCTAAACCCAATTTCTATCTAAATCGATTACGATCGTGCTACTTAAATACCCTAATCGACTAATCCTAGGCGCAATTAGCGCTTTAACCAAGGATTAGGGTCAACTCACTATCTAATTAAGCTTAGGCCAACTCAAAATTAACAACGCGACGGCAATGACGGTTCCCGATTCCCTATGAGGACCTCAATTTCCTCAGCTAATCAAGTGGCGACTAGGCTCGACTCAGCTGGGACACGTGGCAGAGGTCTAGCGAGGCGGCGATGGCCACGGTGGAACTCCAGCGAGCGGCAGCGGTCTAAAACAGAACTTGGTCAGTGGCGTAAACAGAGTAATCGAGTTGTTTTTGGGCGATTCTCAGGGTCAAGGGTTAAGACAAGGCTGGCTAAGGCTCGGGGGCTCATCTAGGGGTTGAAGGAGGTCGTCAGGATGGCTGAGGGAGATGGAGAATGGCCGAAGGCGGTCGAACGGCGGTGAGTAGAAGCTCCGCCCAAAATAGGGCTGCCTCGGCGAAAATAGAGGATGGGAAATTGAGTCAATTCGAGTCTTTACGGGCAACGGTGGCCTTCCACGATCTACTAGGGGCTAGAAGGGAGTCGAAGGAGGCTGTCGATGGTGGCGGTAGACAGTGGTGGTGGCTGGTTTGGTCGGGATCGAAGAAAATCCGAACCAGACCCCGAAACAGAGCACGATGGCTTCGAAGGTCGTCCGGTGGCGGGATGACTTCGGCTTGGAGCTCAGGAGACGGGGAGGTCATGGCGTGGTGGTGGGAGGCGACGGCGATGTCGAATATGGCCGGAGGAAGATCTGTGGCTCACGGGTCAATGGCTAGAAAAAATAGGGCAGGGATTCGAGCGATCTTCTCGTGGCTGTCTAGCGGCGGACGGCGACCGAGACCTAGTCAAGGCGACGACGGGCAGTTGTTGGAGATCGTGGTGGTCGACGGTGTGGTGGTAGCAGGCGCAAAACACATGGAGGATAGGAGGAATGGAGGAGGAAGGCTCGGTTGAAGGGGGTGTCCACCAAAAACAAAAGAGAGAGGGAAACAAGCATGGGGAGGTCGGCAGAGAGAGAGAGAGAAGAGAGAGATTAATGAGAAGTGATTGGTTGGTGGGGGGAAAAATGGGTGGAGCCCACAAGTGGTCATGTCCCATTCAAAATTTTTTTCCTATGTGCATGAATTATTGAGGGTATTTATGTCATTTGGTAATTTGAGACTGAAATGAAATTTTGACAAAAGATATTTTCACAGGCCAAGCTCGGCCAGGATTATGCTTGGATGCAAGGATCTCGAACCTAATACGTGGCAACTAAGAATTTCGAAACCTAATTTAATCCGATCGAAGCTTCAGAATTCGTCTAAGTTCGTCTCTTAAACCCTTACGATCCAAAATATTTTATAGATTGAAATTCAAGTTAATTCCTTTTATTGAATTCAAGCACTTACAGGAGTCGAATTTTCAAGGCGTCGTAGTATATTTAGGGCAAAATTTAGGAAGTTTCTCGAATTTGTGGTCTGCAGCAAAGGTGTAGAGATTGTTCCCTTCAAGGTTCAAGCTATCAACAACATAGCGACTCCATCAACGGTGAAAGAAGTTAGGAGTCTTCTTAGGAGATTGAATTACATCGCCAGCCTTATCAGCCAATCGTCGGACGTGGCTAAGCCAATTTTTAAGCTACTCAAGAAAAATGCAAAGGTGGTTTGGGATACAGAATGCAGTCAGGCTTTCCAAAAGATCAAGGAATACTTATCCACTCCACTAGTGCTCACGCCACCTACCCCAGGTCATCCTCCGACCTTATATTTGACTGTTCAGCAAGAGTCTTTGAGAGCCTTACTCGCTCAAATAATGACAAAGAAAGGACCATCTACTATCTGAGTAAGAAGTTCAAACCACCTGAAAAGAACTACGCTCCTGTCGAGAGAGCTTGTGTAGCAACAATATGTGTGCTTCATAGATTAAGGCAGCATACACTGCATCATCATATTCATTTGGTGACAGAAAATGACCCAATCAAGTACCTCCTAGAGAAGTCCGCTCTTATTGAGAAATTGGCCAAATGGCAAATAATATTGTCAGAATTCGACATTGGAAGTTTTCCCCAGAAGTCTGTAAAGGGACGAGCGATAGCCGACATGCTAGCAAAAAGTTCCTAAAGCAGCACATCTCCTGAAGATATGAAATCAAAAGATCAAATTCTAACATTGACTGGAGATAAGTGGGTCATGTATTTCGACGGTGCTGTCAATCTGTCAAGAGCAGGCACATGGGTAGTTTTAATATCCCCGGAAGGTCAACATTACCCAATCACGGCGAAACTGACATTTCCTTGTACTAATAATGTCTCAGAATACGAAGAATGTATTCTAGGCTTACATTTGGCCATCTCCATGAGAATACAAAAGCTGCAAGTGTATGGAGATTCGATGCTTATTATTCTACAAACACAAGGAGAGTAGAGGACAAAAGATGCAAAACTCATTCATTATCATAAATATTTGAAAGAATTGATCCTTCAATTTAAGGAAGTTTCATTCCAATATCTGCCAAGGACGCAGAACCAATTTGCAGACGCATTGTCTACGTTGGCCTTAATATTACGAATAGCTGATGAATTGGAAATGAAGCCATTGAGAATTGGCGTAATCAAGAATCCGGCTTACTACTCGATGATTGAGGAGGAATTCAATAGAGAACCTTGGTATCATCACATTAAGAATTATCTTTTGAAAGGAGAGTTCCATAAAATATATCAGGCCGGAGATAGAAAATATATAGCCAAAGCAGCTACCAAATTTTTCTTCAGCGGGAAAACTTCGCACAAGAGGTCGTTTGACTCAGTGCTATTGAGATGTGTAGGCGCAAAAGAAGGGAATACCCCTATGGAAGAAATCCACGAAGGCATTTGTGGACCACACATAAACGGCCATCTACTTGCGAAAAAAATCATGCAGCTTGGCTATTATTGGATGACCATCGAATCAAGTTGTAGCCAACATGTTAGATCATGTCATTAGTGTCAAGTATATGGTGACAAAATCAATATTCCCCAAATGAGCTCCACCAGATGTCGAAGGCTTAGCCTTTTTCCATGTGGGAGATCGACATGATAGGGCCAATTAACCCAACAGCTTCAAATGGTCATCGTTTCATTCTGGTTACGATTGACTATTTTACAAAGTGGATTGAAGCTACTTCATACACAAATGTCACTGTGAAGAGCGTAGTGAGATTTATCAAGAGAGACATAATTTCCCGATACGGTGTTCTTCAAGCTATTATCACAGATAATGGGTCCAATTTAAATAATAAGATTGTCGATGATTTACTGGATCACTTTGGTATTCGACATCTTAATTCTTCTCCTTACCGTCCACAGATGAATGGAGTCGCGGAAGTAGTGAATAAAAATATCAAGAAGACTTTGGTTAAGACAACATAGAATTACAGGGATTGGCATGAGAGACTACCCCTTGCCTTAATGGCGTATCAAACCTCGATCTGGACTTCAACTGGGGCAGCGCCTTATTCCCTAGTGTATAGGATAGAAACCGTCCTACTTGTGGAAATATAGATTTCGTCTTTAAGAGTATTATCTAAGGTTAAACTTTTTGAAGCAAAATTAATTAAACACATATTCGAGCAGCTAAACCTGATTGACGAAAGACGTCTTAATGCGATTTGTCACGACCAGAGTTACTAGAAGAGGGTGGCCAAGTCGTTCAACCGGAAGGTTAGGCCCAGAGAGTTTAAGGTAGATGATCTAGTCGTGAGGAAGACTGTACCGAACGCTGTTCATCCGAGAGGCCCCAAATTATGAGAGACATTATGTTGTCAAGAAAGTCCTCGTGGGAGGGGCTTTAGTTCTTGTAAACTCAGAAGGAGAAGAACTGGGATATCCTATATATTCAAACGCAGTGAAGAAGCATTATTCCGGAAATGAAATCAGATGCTGATTTGGCTTTCTTCGAAATGATTCGAGTCTCTATAGTGGTCATTACATTGCATATCATGCATCCATACACACATAACATGTGTTGTATTTTGCAGGGTTCGGAGAGGCTAACCTGGAGTCAAACTCGCCCGAACAAAACTAGGGGCAAGATGGTCCCAATGCACGATGACAAGTCAAATGTATATGTTCCATCATTCGTTAAAATAATATGCACTCATCGTAATTTTTTCAATCTCGTCGTCTAGGAACGACGGGTGAAGATTGAAGTCAACAAAAGGGTATTGAAGAATTTCCCTTCACTATTTGAAGTTAGAACAAGACATAAAACTGGGTATATTTAGAAAATACCAGATTTTGGGGTTTGAAATTCCTTGTTGATTACACTCATTGCATGCATGTTTGAATCCAAAGTTGTCCAAACATGAATGAAACGTGCATGGTGCACCTTAAATCCCTAGTAGGATAAAATTTTAGAGAAAAACAAAAGAACTTTTCCAAACAAGAGTCGTTTAAACTGTCTAAAAGGATGTTTCTTCATATAAAAGGCAAACCTAACCCAAGCTCGTCTTACACACACTTGAGAGATGAGAGGAGTGTAAGGATATGAAAACCTGGGCCCACGAATATAAGGGTCATTCATATCGGTTACATGGATTGAGATGACGGAGGCGTTCGTTCTCTACCCCAAACACTAGAGGTAATCATTGGTAACCCTTTGAGTGGTGGTTTTCATTATTTAACCTGTCACGAACCACCCCGCATTGGGGTCATACAGAGGTAAGTCCAGCAGGAGGAAAATGGTTAGAAATTTTCTTGCTCGGACTAACATCAATCTTCATGAAACATTGATCCAGGTGCCATAAGATGATGAAGAGACATTCACTTCTCTATCCTATGCACTTTTACCCTTTTGCATAGCCAATTTGAGTATGCATATTCATTTCATGAACCCCAGTTGGTGATCATTGCATAGCCCAAGACAAAAGCAGCAAAGACATCCATGGACATAAGAGTTCAAGAGATAGAGTTTATAAAAGAATTCCAAATCAAAATGATCAAACATGATGAGATTCAAGTTGCCTATCTCACATGATCATCAAAGTTCCTAGTTCTAAAAGAAGAAGGAAAATGCGGGATTGAAAGGGAGAAAAAGCCAAATCTCTACACATTGAGAAAAAAAAGAGCAAGACGCCTGATAAGAATAGGACCGACCCTCATCAAAATGAGTGAAAATCATAAAATTGATTTTACGAACATTAAGAAATTACTAGATATCTTAGTCCCCAACAAGATCTAGAGTGACAAAGAATCCCCAGGAACTATTTAGCAAAAGGCTACTCCTCAATTGGACCCTGACCAATTGGCAAAGACAAGAAGATAAGAAATGTCCTCCAAAGATTGGATTAGTTCCTCTAGAACTAAGGACACGGTTTCAAAATGCGTAATATTCTCATAAGACTGAAGATGTTCTTCGAAGAATCACCAATAAGAGATAGAACAGGTGACCAATAAGAGATAGAACAGGTGACCAATCAGCAATGATCACCAACGTGAAACTCTTCGCGATTCCGGGCCCAAAAATAAGCCTTTTTCGGTCCCCAATCCTGTCAATGTTACAACTTTTGATAGTCTTTTCTGACTAAGACACTTGGGCTAATGCATACCTTACTCGAAGAGGTACGAGCAAGACTATTTCTTTTTCATTTTACAGGGTCCTTGACTTGTAAACCCGGAGTAGGTGATGAAAATTCTCGTTCAAAAGACTTAACTGGAAAGGTGAGTCCCTCTTTGGAAATCTTGTCCAAGCCCACATTACGGTCTCGAGGAAGACCTCTCGATCGATCAAAATGTATTCGTTGTGAATGGCCCTGAAACCTAAGTAAACGTTAGTAGGAAATTTGAGTGCTTTCTGTGTAAAAGACCAATGCCAAAAGAATTGGTGAGAAGTCCTCTTTGGTGAAAATACTCCAATAGGATGTTTTAAACAATCTCTTTTGGAAATTTCAAAATTGTTCGATCCAAATTTTCCTTACTATGAATTTTTTATCACATATGTATGTGGTAAGATGTTTTGGATAACCTCCGGCATTATGATCCACTTTGCATGACTGCTATTATAGCTACAAGGCTTGATCAGTCTGATAATTATCATCACCTCAAGATTATTAACAAGAAAAGAACTTTCAGGTTTCAACTTCTGTAGGACTCTTGGTAACCCCAAGTCCTCGAAGGATACCTTATTCTGCAATAAAGAGCTCCCAAGTTTATTTTTCTACAGGATCCCTAGTAACCCCATATCTCAGGAAAATACATTTTTATGAAAAGTTTTGCAGGTTTGAGCTTTCTGCAAGATATCTGGAGTCCTCAGATCTCATAATGCCACCTCCCATATCAAAAGTACAATCATTGGATTCAATTCTCTGTGAGATTTTAGGTAATCCCTAAATCCCAAAAAAATCTCGATAACAAAAGTTTTGCAGGTCTGAACTTTCTGCAGAATATCTGGAGTCCCCAAATCTCAGAATATCGCCTCCCATATCAAAAGAACAATAATTGGATTCAACATTATGTGAGATTTTAGGTGACCCATAAATCCTAGAAGAATCCCGACAACAAAAGTTTTACAAGTTTGAGCTTTTTATAGGATACATGGAGTCCTCAGATCCCAAAATGTCATCTCCCCATGTCGAAAGGACAATTCTTGGATTCAACTTTCTGTGAGATTTCAGGTAACCCCTGAATCCCAGAAGAATCTAGTTAACAAAAGTTTTTACAGGTTTGAGCTTTTTACAGGATACTTGGAGTCTCCAAATTCCAGAATGACACCTCAAACGTCAAGAGAACAACCTTTAGATTCAGTTTTCTGAACGATTTTATGAAATTCCTAAATCCCAGAACAGTCACTTCGGTAAACCTGAGAATAAGATATACTTTCCCTATAGATACATGGCAAGTTTTCAAAGGAAGATGAACCATTCCCATGGGTGAGCCATTTTAATGAGCAAATCTCTTTTAGGGACTGATCCACAGACGGATCGAGTCCATGGCAAGTCTTCAAAGGTAAGACGAACTAGACACCTTGGTAAGCCTTATAGAAGGCGAACCCTAGACAAATCCAAAAGAATAGGTGTGTCATCCATAGGTTTCTATCAGATCGATATCTTATTCATGGTCTGATCCACCATACGGATCAAAACCGTTAGCAAACCCCAAAGAACGGATGCGTCATCCATAGGTTTCTAATAGATAGAAATCATATTCGTGGTCTGGTCCACCATATGGATCAAAACCTTTGACAAACCCCAAAGAACAGGTGCGTCATCCTAGGTTCCTGTCAAATAGGAATCTCATTCTAATTTGGCCTACTATACGGACTAGAGGTTATTTGCCCAAGGATTCTCAAGATACAAGTCCCTAGGCATTCACTTGAATCTGCCACACACTGTGCATGCCACACGAGCATCAGGCAGGTAAGTAATAGGTAAGTAACTCAACTCTCTCTCTCACATCAGTAAAGCCAGAATGAGCAGAGCGTTTACCAGCAGGACAATAAAGATTGAATGTCAATCTTCGTTTTTCTTTCCCCCAATCGAGTCGATCTAAATTAAGGTGTTACCTGTCTTTGAGTGAAATATCTCACGAGATTCCTCTCAAAGAGGAACAGCTTTTGACATTTGATTTTTTATCATCCTTTTTCAGTTCATTTTTGAAAAATTCATAAAAAGTTAAAAAAATTACAAAATCAACTTTGGTGGCCTTGGCCAAGCCCAAGGAACCATTCTTGACCAAAAAATAATTTTTCGTATTTTCACATTTTTTGATATTTTTGAAAAATAGAAAATACATGAAAAAATCAAGAAAAATAACATTCCAGGTCACAAAAATATGGAAAAATAGTCAATATTTTTCTTTCAATTCCCTTGTCTTCTTGACCAACTAAAAATTCTCAATTCAAGTTCAATTTTATTTGTTCCATTGTTACACATATAGTTGAATTTGGTAAAAAAGAAAGTCGATTGAGTCTTTTAATTTGTAATTTTGCCATTTTGAAAGTATTGTCATTCAATCTGATTGCCCTTCATTACAATTTAGTCCAATTATTTGCACAAATTGCTCAATTGCATGAATTGAGCAAAATGACATACTTAATTGCAATTTAGTCATTAAATTTAGGTATATTTGAAATTACTTTTAATTCAAGGACTTTCATCACAAATTGGAACCACTACCCAATATTTTTCAACATTTTGAATCGATTGGCATAGGTGATTTAGTCAAATTTGACCATTTGAGCCTTCAATTTCACAATTTCCCGAATTGCAATTAAGGAGAAATTTTGGGCTTTTGTATAAATTGGCATGAACTTTTGGGTAAAACCACGTTTCTAGACAATATTCATGTCCCAAGTTCGATTATGAGGTTTAATTGTAAAATTTCCCCATGAGTTTTGACTAATTTTGTGAAAAAAATTAAGTTGAATAGGTTCTGATCGGTTGAACCGATCTAAACAGTGTCATCTTTCCCAAATTCGTGCCACTTTTGAATGTCTTGCAGGCCGCATTTCAATGAGGAAATTGAGGGTCAATCTGGACATAATTGAAAGGATTATGGAGGGCGTTTGCTTTCTCACTTCAAGATGAATCGATTAAGACCAATCTCGTCGCCAATAATCACCAAAGCCGGGCGGAATCAATCGGTCAACATTGCAACATTGCAGCGGCCATGAAAGTCAACCTTCATAAGACGACCAAATTGAGTATCCATTCATGCACGTCAGAAGACCATTTGGATTTGATGGAGTTGCCCATAGTCATCGTTGCCGTTTGGACCAAATGGCACACATGATCACTTGACATTTCAAGTTGGTAGACACCCGCCGATCGACGCCAAAAATTTTTGAAGAGCAATATAGCCTTTGAAGGCTTTCTAGAAAGAAATGGTTGGTTCATTTTGTTTGGGTGGAAGAACAGAATCAAGAGAGAGAGAGTGAGAGAGAGAGAGAGAGAGAACGAGTGAGAGAGAACTTGCTCTTTGACCTATATCGTTAAGAGCTTGAGTTCGACCTGTAAATGATCGGTGATGGGGATTTAGCCCAAACCGAGCTATAATTCCACTTCGAGAAGCTTGCTGGAGCCCTGCAGAGTCGATCGCACCAGCTCATGCCACCTTTGATCTCCAAAAACAATAAGTCAACCTTTGAGCTTGATTTTTGACAATCAAAGGCGAAACGGTATTTTGACTTCGATCCTTATAATTGATGTGTGCATATTATCTCTAAGACATCACTAGGCACTGTGTTGTGTTTTGATTGCATTGAAATCGAGTCAAACCTCACATTTGAACCCCATCGCCATTGTCGACTCTATTGAAGCTTCCTTAGTTCAAGCTAGCCTAAAGCAAGTCAATCGGACCTGTAGGTAAGTGTTCTGAACTCATATAAATGCGATTGTGTGAAGGAATTAGCTCAATATGCTCTCTGTTGCTTAATTAGAAGCCATGGCCGGACTAGATAAAGGTTGATTAGCTTAGTTTCTAAGAATGTTAGTGTCTGATTCTGAGATATGTTATGCGCAATGTTGAGACGAGTCAAATCGTGCTGGTCTTGTGCGATTACGCTGAGATTCATCGCCAGAATCTCCTGGCCGTTCGTTGCAGATGAAGAATACTTGAGGAAGAAGACAAGGATGTGGCAGTCAATCGGTCAAAGGTGCTGACGTAGAGATGACGTGGCAGCCACGTCAGCTGAGCCGTTAGAATTTAGTTTGAGTTTGTTAGTCGTTCCAATGGTTCAGGTTTGGCCACATGTTGGCTGGGTGACCGTCAGATCAGTTTCAAATTTTCTGATTAATGAAAAATCGATTTTTCGGAAAAAAAAAAGTAATTCGATAGATCGGACAGTTAAGGATTTGCCAAGTAGTTCGATCGTCACTGTAGATCTATGTAATCAGATATGACGGCTGAGGTATAGTCAGCTTTTAATCTGAGCCGTAGGTTTTAATCGATCGATCTAGTGGCTTTGGAGTAGCCACGAGGTTCAATAGGAACCATTGGATTAAATTTGAATAAAAGGAAAATAAAAAAGGGCGGAACGACATCGTTTTGGAGAGGTGGTACGCGCGAGTCCGGGTCTAGACCGGGTTATCCGTCCCGGTATGAATAATTTTTTAATAAAAATCCAAAAATGATTAGAAAAATTAAAATAGAAAAATCCTAGAAAATTCTAAAAACCGTTAGAAAAGCCTAGAAAATCCAAAAAAAATAGGAAAATTTGTAGAAAATTCCTAAGCACTCCATTAATTTTCAAAAAATGAGGAATGACCACAGACAACCGGTTACTCCTATTTTTGGGATTTGTTATCCGTTCTTCCGAAAAATGACAGTTCTACCCTTAAGGAGTAATTCAACCCTGCTTCGTACATGAAATAGGTCGAAAATGCAAAGATGAGAATTAGGGTCGGTTAGGTGATCAATTCTTCTATTTGAGATTTTGAGTCTCGTACTTTTTCTTGAAATGACGATTTTACCCCTCAAAGGGTAAATCGTCTTTCGTATTCCAAACAAATTATGGAAATCGCTCAAAATTAGGATTTGAGTCTGGTGGTTGACCGATCATTCTATTTGAGATTTTCACTTCCTGTCATCTTCTGAAATGATGATTTTACCCTGCAAAGGTAAATCACTTTCTAAAAATTCCAGAAAATTCAGAAAACTATCAAAAATGGGAAATGGATTGATTTGATTATCATTACTATTTTCAATCCCTATTGACTTCAGATTTCTTCTGAAGTGACGATTTTGCCCCTTTTGGGCAAATTGTTCTAAATTTCTTCAAAATTACGATTTTTCCCTTCATGGGCAAATCTTTTCTAAATCACTCTTGAGCCATGATTGACACTTCTCTAGGCCAATAGGGCCTTATTAGGGATGTCATGCTATATTCATGTGATTTATCTTCATATCTTGAATCCTTGATTTGCGCACTTTCTTTACTAACTATGAGTGTTGGGTAGCTACTCCTATTTGCATGAATTCCTAGATTTAGGGTTCATACCATGCTCATTTGCATGAAATCATGGGGTTAGATAATTCATTCAACCTAGGTACCGAAAGAACGTCAACCTTGACAGTTGACGTAACTAAGTCCCCGATCCCATTTTCGATACCTAGGTTGAATGTTAGAGTTGACGTAACTCAAGAAAAATGGGATCGGGAACTTAATTACCTCAACTGTCAAAGTTAACACCCTTTTAGTACCTAGGTTGAATGAATTATCTAACCCTAAGATTTCATGCAAATGAGTGGGGTATGAACCCTAAATCAATGAATTCATGCAGATATGAGTGGCTACCCTAGCACTCATAGTTAGTAAAGAACGTGCGTAAATCAAGGATTCAAGATATGCGGTAAATCATATTAATATAGCATGGCATCCCTAATAAGGCATTATTGGCCTAGAGAAGTGTCAATTGTGGCTCAAGAGCGATTTAGACAAGATTCACCCATGAGGAGCAAAAACATAATTTTGAAAAAAATTTAGGACAATTTGCCCAAAAGGGGAAAAATTGTCACTTCAAAAGAAATCTGCAATCAATAGGGGTTGAAAATAGGATTGATCATCAAATCAATCCATTTTCTATTTTTTGACATTTTTCACAATTTTATGAAATTTTTAGAAAGCGATTTACCCTTTGAGGGGTAAAATCGTCATTTCAGAAGATCACAAGAAGTAAAAATGTCAAACAGAAGGATCGATCAACCACCAGACCCAAATCCTAATTCTGAATGATTTCCACAATTTTTGGAATAAGAAAGACGATTTATCCTTTGATGGGTAAAATTGTCATTTCAAGAAAAGGTACAAAATTCAAGAGCCCAAACAGAAGAATTGACCAACCCTAATCCTCATCTTGGCATTTTCGACCTATCTCATATACGAAGGAAGGTTGAATTACCCCTAAAGGGTAGAAATGTTATTTTTCGGAAGAACGGATAAGAAATCCCAAAAACATGAGTGACCGGTTGTTTGTGGTCATCTCTCAATTTTTGGGAATTTCTAGAGTGCTTAGGAATTTTCTACAATTTTTTTTAATTTTTTTTTATTTTCTAGGCTTTTCTAACATTTTTTTTAGAATTTTATAGGATTTTTGTGTTAAAATTATTTTTGGATTTTTTATTAAAAAACTATTATTTAGACCGAGTCGACCCGACCCACTAAGGTCGATAACCCGACCCAAACTCGGACCTGCGCATTCCACTACTCTAAAACGACGTTGTTCCACCATTTTTTTATTTTTTTATTCACTTAATCCGACGGTTCCTATTGAACCACGTGGCTACTCCATAGCCACTAGATCAGTTGACTAAAACCTATGGCTCAAATCAAAAGCCGACTATCTCTTAGCCGTCAGATCTGATTACCTAAGTCTACGGCCACAATCGAACTAATTGGCTAATCCTTAACCGTCCGATCTCCCTAATTATTTTTTTATATCGAAAAATCGATTTTTCATTAATAAAAAAATTTGAAATTGATCCGACGGTCACCAGGCCAACACATGGCCAAACCTAGACCGTTGGATTGACTTATAGACTCAAACTAAATTTTAACGGCTCAGTTGACGTGGCTGCCACGTGGCATGCCACGTCAGCGTCATGTCAGCGCCTTTGACCGATTGACTGCCACGTCCTTGTCTTCTTTCTCGAGCATTCTTCATTTGCAACATATGGCCAGGAGATTCCGGCGACGATCTCATGGTGAAATCTTAGCTTAATCGCCCAAGACCGGCACGATTTGACTCGTCTCAACATTGCGCACAGCATTTCTCAGAATCAGACACTATCATTCTTAGAAACTAAGCTAATCAAGCTTTATTCAGTCCGGCCATGGCTACTCTAATTAAGCAACAGAGAGCATATCGAGCCAATTCCTTCATACAATCACATCTATACGAGTTCAGAACACTTACCTACAAGTCCGATTGACCTGGTTTAGGCTAGCTTGAGTTAGGAAAGCTTCGATATGGTTGGTAATGGTGACAAGGTTCAAATGCGAGGTTTGACTCGATTTCAATGCAATCAGAATGCAGCACAGTGCTTAGTGATGTCTCAAAGATAATATGTACTCATCAATTATAAGGATCGAAGCTGGAATACCATTTTGCCATTGAAGGTCAGAAATCAAGCTCAAAGGTTGACTTACCGTTTTTCGAGATCAAAGGTGGTGCGAGCTGGTCCGATCGACTCTGTAAGGCTCCAGCAAACTTCTCAAAGTGGAATTGTGGCTCAGTTTGGGTTGAGTAGCCGTCACCGATCATTCATAGGCCGAACTCAAGCTCTTAACGATAGGAGTCGAAGAGCAAATTCTCTCTCTTGTTCTCTCTCTCTCTCTCTCTCTCTCTCTCTCTCTCTCTCTCCCTCTCTCTCTCCCTCTCTCTCTCGATTCTGTTCTTCCACCCAAACAGAATGAACCAATCCTTCCTTTCTAGAAAGCCTTGAAAGGCTATATTGCCCTTCAAAAATTTTGGGCGTCAATCAAGGGGTGTCTACCGACTTGAAATGGCACGTGTTCGTGCGTGTCATTTGGTCCAAACAGCGATGGTGACGATGGGCAACTCCGTCAAACCCAAATGGTTTTTCGGTGCGCATGAATGGATGTTTAATTTGATTGTTTTATGAAGGTTGACTTTCACGACTACTGCAATGTTGACCGATTGATTCCGCTCGGCTCCGGTGATTACTAGCGACAAGATTGGTCTCAATCGATTCGTCTTGAAGTTAGAAAGCAAACGCCCTCCATAATACTTTCAATTATGTCCAGATTGGCCCTCAATTTCCTCATTGAAAATCGGCCTGCAAGACATTCAAAAGTGGCATGAATTTGATAGATATGACATTGTTTGGACCGGTTTGACCGGTCAGAATCGGTTCAACTTAATTTTTCTCAAATTAGTCAAATTCATGGGAAATTTTCACAATTAAACCTTAGAATCGAACTTAGAACATGTATATTGTCTAGAAATGTGTTTTTTTTTTCCAAAAGTTCATGCCAATTTATACAAAAGCCCCAAATTTGTCCTTAATTGCAATTCGGAAAATTGTAAAATTGAATGCTCAAATGGTCAAATTGGACCAAACCACCTATGCCAATCGATTCAGAATGTTGAAAAATATTGGATAGTGCTTCCAATTTATGATGGAATTCTTTGAATTAAAAGTAATTTCAAATATACCTAAATTCAAGGACTAAATTGCAATTAAGTATGCAATTTTACACAATTCATACAATTGAGCAATTTGTGCATACAATTGGACTAAATTGCAAAGAAGAACAATTAGACTGAATGACAAGACTCTCAAAATGCCAAAATTACAAATTAAAAGACTCAATCGATATTTGTTACCAATGTCAACTATATGTGTAACAAAGATAACATAAAATTGAACTTGAATTTGGAATTTTTATGAGGTCAAGAAGACAAAGGGGATTGAAAGAAAAATATTGACTATTTATCCAAATTTTTGTAACCTCGAATGCTATTTTTCTTGATTTTTTCATGTATTTTCTATTTTTCAAACATACCAAAAATGCGAAAAATTATTTTTTGGTCAAGAATGGTTCCTTGGACTTGGCCAAGGTCACCAAAGTTGATTTTGTAAATTCTTTTAACCTTTTATGAATTGTTTATGAAATTTTCAAAAATGAACTGAAAAAAAAATGATCAAAAATCAAGTGTCAACGGCATCAATCAGTATCCAAGGACATTAGACAATTGTCTCCCAAGATAGAACGGATCGCGTTCCTCTGAAGCGGTACTTTTCAAAGCACTCCGGCCAACATAAATTTGTAGAATTATCGCACATATTGAATGAGGGAAAAAACGAGAATGCAAATTCTGAAATCGTGAGAGAAGTTTCGGTCAAAAGAGTGTCAACTCATTCGAGGACTATTTATGTTGGAGAAAAATAGAGGCCACGAAGAGTCACAAAGCTTGAATTTGAACGGTGGTTTACAAAACCGAATGACTCATTACGAACAATTGTATTTGTTCATTATTCTTGAACAAACATAATTGTTCAAGGTTTACTCTGAACAAATGCAACTGTCCAAAAATTTCTAGATAGATTTGTTCGGCTACATGTATGTTCGGAAAAAAATAAAAAGACTGATAGGCAAAGAACAAATAAATAATAAGAAAAATGGAACACAAGAAACCCAAGCCTAGGCCCGGGCCCGAACCGAACTAAGCTGGCCAATTGGCTGGCGGGCGGATGGCGGCGGCAGCGCGCCCGCATAGGCTAACCTAACTTTGCGTAGGTCCTCTCACATTCACAAAAATGCGGTGTCCTTTGGGACCCAAATCCATTTGTGAGGTTCCACTTAATAAACCCATCTCTCATTTATCTTTTATCCTATATGGGACTCCTACACTATCATTCACCTTTGGAGAGGACTTACTTAGTCAATCAGTAGATTTGATGTTTTTGAACTGTCGACCTTTGGTGTAAGCCTAGACAATATAAATCATACAACTGTCTCTCGAGTCAACTAGGTAGGGTTTCCGCTATGATAACTTATTTATAGGCATTTAAACCCATTCCCCTTGATATTTTCATAACCAACTCTCTAGTTAGGCCTTTTGTTAGTGGATCCGTAACATTATCTTTTGACTTCACTTAGTCAATTGTGATAATTTCACTAGAAAGAAGTTGTCTTATAGTATTGTGTCTTTGATGTATATGTCAAGACTTACCGTTATACATGACATTTCTTGCCCTTCCTATTGCCGCTTGACTATCACAATGAATACATACAGCTGGCACTGTTTTAGGCCAAATAGGAATATCTTCCAAAAAGTTTCGAAGTCACTTTGCTTCTTCACCGGCCTTATTCAAAGTAATAAATTATTATTCCATAGTAAATCTTGCTATACAAGTTTGTTTGGATGATTTCCAAGACACTGCTCCCCCACCAAGTATGAACACATATCCATTTATTGATTTTGTGTCTTTTGTGCCGGTTATCCAATTTGCATCACAATATCCTTCAAGTATCGCTGGATATTCTATGTAATGCAAAGCATAGTCTTAAGTATGTTTCAAGTAGCCCAATGCACGTTTCATTGCTTTCCAATGATTTTCATTTGGACTAATTGTAAATAGACTTAGCTTGCTTACCGTACAAGCTATGTCTGGTCTAGTATAGTTCATGACATACATTAAACTGCCTAATATACTAGCATACTCATTTTGAGCCTTGCTTTCACCAGTATTCTTTGAAAGATGTAAATTAACATCTATCGAGGTACTTACTGCTGCAATGCCTAGATTCTTGCATTTTTCAAGAATCTTCTCAATGTAATGGGATTGAGAGAGAGATAATCCTTTCGATGTTTTATGGATTTTAATTCCTAAAATAACATTTGTGACCCCCATATCTTTCATATCAAGTTTACTTGTAAGCATACGTTTGGTTGCCTTAACAACCTCGCTATTGTTGTCCATTATAAGCATATAATCTGCATACAAACATAAAATGACAAAGCTATTATGAGTGTTCTTAACATATACATATTTATCGCACTCACTAATCTTGAAACCATTCGACAACATGAGTTGGTCAAATTTAACATGACTTGGCCAAGTCGTAGAGTGACTTGATAAGCCGACATACTTTCATGTCTTGTCCTGAAATAATAAACCCTTCAGGTGGTTCCAAATATATTTCTTCTTCCAGATCCTCATTTAGAAAAGCTATTTTAACATCCATTTGATGGATTTCAAGTCTATACATCGTTGTTGTAGCGATTAACATCCGTATAGATGTAATTCTCGTGGCAGGTGAATAAGTGTCAAAATAATCAAGATCTTCTCGTTGCCTGTAGCCTTTTACTACAAGCCTAACCTTATACTTATCAATAGTATCATCTGCTTTTATTTTCCTCTTAAATATTCACTTACATTGTAGTGGCTTATTACTAGAAGGAAGATAAACCAATCCCAAGTATGGTTAGACAGGATGGATTCAACTTCACTATTGATAGCTTCTTTACAAAGCGGGGCTTATGGGGATGTCACAGCTTCCTTAAATGTCCGAAGCTCATTCTCTAACAGATATGTTAGCAAAATCAAGTCTAAAAGACGTGGAAGTCCTTTGTCTTTTACTATGTCTAGGTTCGTCCTCTATTGGATCACTTTTGGATGTAGTATCTTGAGGCCTCTTCGTTATCAATTGGCTCATATATTATGTTGTACGAAAATTTATTTTCAAAGAATGAACTGTCCCTTAATTCAATGATCGTATTAACATGTATATCTGGGATTTTAGACTTGTGAAGAAGAAATCGATATGCATTGCTATTCAAACCATATCCAATAAAATTACAGTTAACAGTTTTTGGTCATATTTTAATTTTTTTAAGTTTAGGAACTGCCACCTTGGCCAAACACCCCCACACTTTGAGATAATTCAAGTTAGGCATTCTGTCTTTCCACTTTTCATAGGGAGTTTGTTGCGTCTTTTTGTGGGGTACTCTGTTTAAAATAAAATTTACTGTCAAGACAGCTTTCCCCCTCAAATTCTGCAATAAACCAGAACTATTTAACAATACATTCATCGTTTCCCTTAAAGATTGGTTTTTCCTTTCCGCCACACCTTTCAATTGCGGTGTATAAAGAGTGGTGATTTGGTGAATAATGCCGAACTCAATACAAATTTCCTCAAAAGGAAATTCATATTCACCTCCTCTATCACTTCTTATCACTTTTATTTTCTTATTTAACTGATTTTCAATTTCAGATTTATAAGTTCTAAAAGCATTCGCAGGTTCATCTTTAGTACTTAGTAAATAGATAGAATAATATCTCGAATAGTCATCTATAAATATGATAAAATACTTCTTACCACCTCTAGAAGGTATTTCTTTCATATCACAAATGTCTATGTGTATTAAATCTAAATGTTCAGTTACTCTATTATTTACAAAATGAAAAGGAGGTTTAGAAAACTTAGATTCAACACACACTTGACATTTTTCTCTTAGACAGTCAAACTTCCGCAATAGTCCCATACTCATTAATTTCTTTATCGACTTATAATTAACATGTCATAGTCTAGCATGCCAAATATCAGGAGCCTCAAGCACATAAGTAGAAGCAACTTTATTCATATCATCCTTGGTTACAATAGTCATTACATTCATCTTGAACAAACCATCACTCAGATAACCCTTTCCTACATACATCTCATTTTTGAAGAGTACAAACTTATCATACACAAACACCAACTTGAAGCCATTCTTGCTAAGGAGAAATCCAGACACTAAATTCTTGCGAACACCTGGCACATGCAGAACATTATTTAATGTTACGATTTTTCCAGACGTTATCTTCAGAGCAATCTTTCCAACACCTTCAACCTTAGAGGTTGATGAATTACCCATATAGAGTTTTTCATCACCTACCACAATAGTATAGGACTAGAGCATCGATCTATTTTCACAGATATGACAAGTTGCTCCAATATCAATTCACCACTCCTTGAGGTTTCCTACCATGTTGCACTCGGGTATCATAGCAGTAAGATCGATATTATCAACACCATTGGAAATATGTTCCACCACATTTGCTTGAGTTTTCTGTCTTTTCTTGGCCCATCAGTCTTTGGTTCGATGTCCAGACTTTCCACAGTTGAAGCATTTGCCAACAAACTTCTTCAGGCCTTGGATGAATCCCTCTCTAGACTTGCTAGGCATTTTATTCTTCTTAGTTGGGTTTTGATCATTCTTTAACAACATTGGCCCTTGAGTCCTCCTGATTCTTACTAACTTTCTTCTCAGAAATCCTATTGTCTCCCTCTATCCTCAACCGAACAATCAAATCTTCAAGTGACAACTCCTATCTCTTGTGTTTGAGATAATTCTTGAAATCTCTCCAAGAGGGTGGCAATTTTTCAATGAGGGCAGCCACTTGAAATGAATCACTTAGAGACATTCCTTCAGCATGAATATCATTCATAATCACTTAAAATTCTTGAACCTGACTTAAGACGGTTTTTGAATCAACCATCTTGAAGTCCAAAAAATTTTCGACAATGAATTTCTTCAATTCGGCATCTTCAGTTTTGTATTTCTTATCTAGACTGTCCCATAACTCCTTAGCCGTTTTCAGCGGACTATAGACGTTATAGAGAGTATTGTCAAGACTGTTGAGAAAATAGTTACGACACAAGAAGTCAAAATGTTTACATGCATCCACAACAACAACCTTTTCCTTGTTTGTTTTTCCAACATTCAATTTAAGACCATCCTCATTGAGGAATCTCACCAAGTTCAAGGTCGTGAGATAGAACAACATTTTTTGTTGCCATCTCTTGAAATAAAACTATTAAACTTTTCTGATTTTTCTCCACGATTGGAATAGGAGTAATCGGAATCGAAGTCGAAGCCATTTCTATTGCAAAATCAGAATTTTAACAGTGAACACGACAAAAAACTGAATTCTAGTAATAATATACAAGTAATACCGAATACTTGTAACAACGCACAAGTAACCATCTGTGGTATAGTACATGCAAAAAGTAATGCTATGATTACATCAGATGCATGACAGGAATTAAACTGACGTATATTATATAGAAATAGATGCATGGCAGGAATGGAACTTCAATTGAACGCGTCAATTCTGTTTCTAAAGAACTATTCGAACGACGTATTAGACTATCGACAAAGGACTGATTTGGAGCCGACGAGATATGCGAAAAAATGCTACAAAATACTTACAACGAAAATATCACACGAACTAAGCACGATGAAAATGAACGAGAAAAATTGTCTTAAGATTATAATCGGCTAAGTTCGTATAAAGAGAAATGTGATTGAAAGACTAACCTCGAGTGTGACATTCTGATTTTCAATCAACTTCAGACTCTGTAATGAGAAGTTTATTTATATCAAGCGATGTATTTCAGTTGTATTTCACTCAAATTTGATCAATTTGAGCAGACTGACTAAAGTGGAAAGGCTAACGCAAGACGAGATACGTGGACCTAGGCGACTCGAATAGGAAATAGCGCTTTGACCATAAGGATTGTCGAGGGGATATTTAGGACCGCAAAAAGGCCGATCTAAGAACGATTAAGGATTACCATGCGAGCGTCGTGCGGTTGGAGCGCTGGTGATGGCGCTTAACCAACGTACGATTTGCAAAATTATCCTAAATCGGACTGTGACGATCGACACCACAGGGACTAGCGATAAGCCCTCGCGATTACATGACAACCAAGGCCGCCATGAATTGACGAGCTCTAAACGTGACGAGAATCACGGGGTCGATACGCGTATAGTCTGCAGAAGCCGCCCATCGGTTCGGAATAGGCTGGAATCACGTCTGGTAGAAGGAACGATCAGAATTGAGTCCTGAAAAGTTTGAAAAAGGAAAATCAAGAATTCCAACATCAATTGGATTGGTCGTCGCCCTATCGAAGAAGTCAGAAACGAGAAAAACGACGTTCCGAACATCGGAGGTAAAAAGACCAAAATGCCCCTCAAGCTTAGGACTTTGCCTTTATAATTGAAGGAATGGGAAAATGGACATTTATCCTCCCCCAAGCTGCTGCAAATTGAAGAGCAATTGATGGCCATTGGATGCCCTTGAGAAGAACAATGGACAAGTGTCAAGCATCCAAGGGTAGTAGATCATTTCACAAAATCGATTGATTATCCTAGGTTGCGTGACGGATTGACCTTGGACTTGAGTTGGCCAAACCTTAGGAGGTGCAAGGAGGAATAATTTGCATTATTAAGCGAAGGTAAGGAATTTTCTAAATCGAGGCTAGGGAGATTGGACTCGATTGGGTAAGTCGAGGGCCGAACGAAACGATTTATGAGAAAATCCTCGCATGTAATAGCTTGATGCGCCCTTGGACATTATAGAATGATTATTTGACCTAGCCTATGTGTGAATGGTCTGAGTGCCTGAGTACTATTTGAATTGAATTGCATGCCACGAAATTTATTAAACATATTGTCGTGTGCATTGGCCATTGGTTATGAAATTTGATTTTTAAAAATCAAGTTAATTGATATGATGTGGCATGAGACATGATTGTGACATTGCATGGCATGGCCTTGAGGCGTATGAGACGCGGGGCGGAGGTTGAGACCCTGATGCGACGAGGTCGCGGGGTGGATTTTGAAAAGGTGGCGCCTTGATACGACGGAGTCGCGGGGTCGAGATAGCCACAGTCCTGATGCGATATATTCGCGGGATAGAATACGAGCTCATAGACTCTGCCTGGAAATTGAACAGGGACCTGATGCGTTTACGCGGGCCGAGCTTGATGCGATCTAATCGCGGGCTAGAGAATGAGGCAGACAGAGGTTGATTGGTGTGGTGAAGTGACAGGCCGAGCATATACGTGCAACTGTGTGTGACATGAGAATATAAATGCATGCCTGTCCTCTATGCATTATTGTTTATTGAATTATGACTGTCATGTCCGCGTGAGTTCATGAGTTGGATAGGTTGAGTGACTTGACTGCCTGAGTGGACGGTCAACCTGACCTAGGGTTAGGTTTTTCTTACTGAGATGTGTATCTCACCCCTTTTGGGGAAATTCTACTTTACAGATCCTAGGCAATAACAATGTGGCCTACAGATTCGGGGACCCGCAAGAGATGACGGCGTATTACGATGAGTTCCCCGATAGGCAGGGTAATATATACATAAGGAAATGTACAGTAGTTTGGGTAGATGAGGGCGAACCTGACTGGAAGCCTCATCGGTTTGAGGCTTGGTTTAGACAGAACGGGGATAGGAAGGTCGGGCCGCTGAAGCCCCATGAGGTTCTAGAGGTCATACCTCCTTCGTGTCAGACGATAGCAGACCAGGAGTTTTCCGAGGGCTCAGTGGTGGTTCGAGGAACGACCCGGAGCGGACGCCGACAGTTGAGTTTCCCGTGCCACCGCCAGAGGATGAGGTCATCGTGGTGGAGCCGTCCGAGAGAGATCCATTCGAGCTGGACCAGGAGGCGACCATGGAGGGAGACCGGGCTGAGCTGTCGCAGGAAGCGACCATGGAAGACTCTGTGGAGGTTCCATCAGAGACTTTCTCCGAGTACAAGCCGTCAGACGAGAACGAGGACACCGGAGATTCCAGCAGTTCTTCCTAGGCGATTTCGGATGATGACCTAAGTTTTTGACTAGCGACCTGATCCCCTTTCCCTAGTGGATTTTGTGGACATCTTTTGACATGTTTACCCGTCGCCTTGGTGTATAGCGGTTTGTAGTAGATGTGACCAGTTGATGTTGATATACGAGCTTTTGATGCTATCCAGTCCTGCTTAGTCTTGGGATATATATATATTCCTGTGGTATGGGGAGTTGTTGGGAAACGCTTCCGTGTGCTTAATGTAAATTATCTCATCTCTCGATCTTCCTTTATATATAAGTGGATCCTTGGGACCGCCGAGAGATTGTTGTGGTTTTGCTTGCAGGGATGATTGCGTGCTCGCGATGGGGCGCGGGGCATGACATCCCCGCTTGTTTTGGTATTAGAGCAAGGTCAGCTCGATACGAAGTCGGTTAAGGATTTGAGTAATAAGGAGGACTAGGTAGGACAAGGACGGATAGCTAGACCTTAGGAAACTGGTCAAGGTGAGGCAGGAGATGCCTAGTTGTGACTTGACACCTATGGATGGTTTTTTTTTTATCTTGGTAAGGTTTTGACAGGGCATAGAGGATTGAGTTCTCTGCTTAGGATTGAAGGTCGTTTCTAGACCTTGACCGGCTTGATGCTTGAAAGTGGTTAGTTTTAGTGAATCACTGGAATGAATGGATTTGAGCAACGGCCATGAGCCATTGGTTGGGACATTTCTGGAATTGATGTTGACGTGTGAAGTACTGTTGTTGTGTAATTGTTTTGTTAAGGAGTAGTTAGTAACCCTGGATTGGATGATTGAGTAAGTTGCTAACCTGTTACTGAACTTGTTATGGACCAGGTTCGTTAGTAAGTGACAGAGATGAGTAACCCATCCAGAAGACCTGGAAGACCAAGAGGCTGAGCCTCTAGCTCGAGGCCGCCCACAGCTGAAAACCCAAGGGTGGATGGTCTACTGAGGGCAATGGAAGGACTTAGGGACATCATAGAGAGGCAGGCCCAGGATCAAGACTCTGCCATAGCCCAGGCAGTGGGAGCTGCCCTAGCAGCTGCGAATACCAACACTAGCAACGCTGGTAGAAGTAGAAGTCAGGGCGAGCCGAACCAAAGCAATGAAACGGTGAACCCTCAAGAGGAAATCATAGTGGCCAGGCAGATGGGCCAACTGGTGGAACAATTTATGAAGTTGAAGCCGACGCAGTTCGACGGGATTGGAGATCCCGAGCTAGCACCTAGATGGATAGAGAAGCTGGAAAAGGCTTTCGGGGTACTAAGATGTACTGATGAGGAGAAGGTGTTGCTAGCCGTATATCAGCTAGAGGGTACGACAAACGACTGGTGGGCTGCCACCAAGGATGGAGTCTTCCCTGAAAGTACGGCCCTAAACTAGAACACTTTTAAGAGGGCGTTCAACGACAAGTACTTTTCAGAAACGGCCAGGGAAAGGAAACAGATCGAGTTCCTACAGCTGCGATAGAACCAACTATCGATAGATCAGTATGAAGCTGAGTTCTCGAGGCTTTCGAGGTATGCGCCTCGATCAGTGGAGGATCTTTTGGAGAAGGCACGGAGATTCAGGGATGGGTTGAGGCCCGAACTCCGCAGCCAGATGATAGCCTTGAATTTGAGGACCTACAGGGAGATATACGAGCGAGGTCAGATGATTGAGCGAGACTTGAGGGAAAGAAACATCGCAACTGGATCGCGGTTCCTGTCATTTAGAGACCATCGTCAAACGGGCAAGAGACCGATGGCAGGTAACAGACGTTTCGTGCCGCCTGCAAGGAGGAATATCATGAAACCGCCAAACCCGGCGAACTGGAGCTGCAAGCTATGTGACAGAAGGCATGGGAATGGACCATGCCCTATGAGGACTGGAGCCTGTTTCAAGTGTGGTCAGCTGGGCCACCAAATGAGGACATGTCCAAACCAAGCACAGGTCAGTCGACCACAAGGACCGAGGTCGCAAGCAGGACCGTCGATTGCAGCACCTTGGATAGAACCGAACAGACCACCAGCTCAGGGTAGAGTGTACGCTGTAGCGCGCAACGAGGCAGAAGATGTGCCTGGAGTGGTCACAGGTACGGTTTACTTGTGCAACCAGACCGCTTATGCATTATTTGACCCGGGTGCCACGCATTCTTTTGTATCTGCACAGTTCGCTGAGTTAGTAAGCATGAGATTGGAACCATTAAGCATGGCATTGCATGTAGCCACCCCATTGAAGGATAATGTCTTGGTTTCACTAGGGTGTGCGGAATGTGAGATTATGGTTGGAGGAAGTAGGGAGAGTATCGACCTAACTGTATTGCCTATGTTTGATTTTGACGTGATTATAGGAATGGATTGGCTGAGTAGGCAAGGAGCAATAGTAGACTGTGGCAATAAAACGATTCGATTTTACCCGAAAGATCGCCCTAGTTATGAATTGGTAGGAAGCCGAGGAGGAGTCTCAATTCCCTTGGTTTCATCTTTGGAAATAACTAAGTTGATATCTGAAGGATGTCGGGCATACTTAGTAGCCGTGATGGATACGACTGTCGAGGAACCTAAGTTAGAAAGCATTCCTGTGGTACGGGAGTTTCCGGATATGTTTCCCCAGGAATTGTCGGGATTGCCACCGGAGCGGGAAATAGAGTTTGTGATTGAATTAGCTCTTGGAACGGAGCCAATTTCGAAAGCACCGTACAGAATGTCCCTGTTGGAATTAAAGGAGTTAAAGGTGCAAATGCAAGAGTTGCTGGACAAAGAATTCATCCGACCAAGTGCTTCGCCGTGGGGAGCACCGGTGCTGTTCGTAAAGAAGAAAGACGGATCCTTGCGACTATGCATTGATTACCAGCAATTGAATCAGGTGACAGTGAAGAACAAGTATCCGCTGTCAAGGATTGATGATCTTTTTGATCAATTACAAGGAGCATCGGTGTTCTCGAAGATTGACTTGAGGACGGGGTATCACCAGCTAAGGATCAAGAAGGAAGACATACCGAAGACTGCATTCAGGACGAGGTATGGACATTACGAGTTTACAGTAATGCCGTTCGGATTGACTAACGCCCCAGCCGCATTTATGGATCTAATGCATCGAGTGTTCAAAGAGTTTTTGGACAGGTTCGTCATAGTTTTCATTGACGACATTTTAATCTACTCGAGGAGCGACGTAAAGCACGAAGAACATTTGAGAATCGTATTGAGGACCCTGAGGGAACATTCGATGTATGCGAAGCTAAGTAAATGTGAATTTTGGCTAGACAGGGTAGCATTTCTGGGTCATATTGTGTCTGGTGAAGGGATTGCAGTGGACCCTGCAAAGATAGAGGCTGTAACCAATTAGCCGAGGCCTACTACGGTCACGGAGGTCAGAAGCTTCTTGGGACTAGCAGGATATTATAGGCGATTCGTGGAAAAGCTCTCATCCATAGCCATCCCACTGATGCGGTTGACGAAGAAGGAAACGAAGTTCGAATGGACTGATAGGTGTGAACAGAGTTTCCAAGAGCTTAAACATAGATTGACGACCGCGCCAGTACTGACCATTCCGTCGGGACCAGGAGGATATGAGATCTACAGCGACGCTTCGCTGAAAGGATTGGGTTGTGTATTGATGCAACACGGCCGGGTAGTAGCTTACGCATCCAAGTAGTTGAGGCCGCACGAAATGAATTACCCGACCCACGACTTGGAGTTAGCGGCGATTGTGTTTGCCTTGAAGATTTGGAGGCATTACCTTTGTGGCGAGAAGTTCCAGATATATACAGACCACCAGATTTTGAAGTATTTGTTTTCCCAAAAAGAGTTGAACCTAAGGCAGCGCAGGTGGATGGAGCTGTTGAAAGATTATGATTGTGAGATATTATATCATCCTGGGAAAGCAAACAGAGTGGCAGATGCATTAAGTTGAAAGTCGAGTATTGCATGCCTGTTGGTGAGAAGTTGGTCGACGATAGAGGATCTGAGAGATTCTAAATTTAGATTGGAGGTTAATCAGCTATTCAGTTTGATAGCGACTTTGAGGGTGGAACCTGAGGTCCAAGAAGGGATTAAGGCATTGCAGTCTACGGACCCAGAGATTTAGAAAGTTATCAAAATGGAAGCGACGAAGAGGAAGCTAGAGTTTCAGGTGTTTGAGGATGGACTTTTGAGATTTCGAGGGGGATTATGTGTACCAAAGGATGAAGGGCTTCGAGAAAGAATCTTGTTAGAGGCTCATAGGAGCAATTACAGTGTCCACCCTGGAAGTACAAAGATGTACCAGAACTTAAGACAACATTATTGGTGGAACAGAATGAAGGTAGACGTGGCAAGATATGTGGCTAAGTGTTTGACTTGCCAGCAAGTGAAAGCGCAACATTGTAAGCCTGGAGGATTGTTGCAGCCGCTGGAGATATTCCGGAATGGAAATGGGAACACATAACTATGGATTTTGTGATGGGACTTCCGAGGAGCCAAAGAGGTCACGACTCAATCTGGGTAGTCGTGGATCGATTGACCAAGTCCGCCCATTTCATCCCCGTACGAAAGGACTTCGCCATGGATAAGTACGCAGAACTGTACATGAGGCACATAGTCAGATTACACGGAGTGCCAGTGACGATCACCTCAGATAGAGATCCGAAGTTCACGGCAAATTTTTGGAAGAGTTTGCAAGGAGCAATGGGGACGCGACTACAATTCAGTACGGCGTACCACCCACAGACTGATGGACAGTCAGAAAGGACCATCCAGACGCTCGAGGACATGTTGAGAGCGTGTGCCATAGATTTCAAAGGCGGATGGGAATAGTAGTTACACTTGGTAGAGTTTGCGTACAATAACAGCTACCAGCAGAATATACAGATGGCACCGTTTGAGGCACTCTATGGCAAAGCATGTAGGACACCAATATGCTGGGATGAAATAGGAGAAAGGAGTATCACAGACCCCGAGTTAGTAGAGCAATCGGTGGAAGCAGTGAAAATCATTCGGGACAGGCTGAGGACGGCGTGAGTCGCCAGAAGAGCTATGCAGACAAGCGGGGTAAGCCTTTGGAGTTTCAAGTGGGCGATCATGTCTTCCTCAAGGTGTCACCAATGAGAGGACTCTCGCGATTCGGAAGGAAAGAGAAGCTAAGCCCAAGATACGTAGGCCCTTTCGATATTTTGAAGAGAATTAGGACCCTGGCCTACCGGCTTGCGTTACCGCCAAGTCTATCCCAGGTACATAATGTATTCCATGTGTCGATGCTAAGAAAGTATGAGCCTGACCCGACACATGTGCTGGACTATGAAACCATAGAGGTGGACGACAGAGTATCCTATATAGAGAAGCCGATAAGGATCGAGGACCGGAAGGAGCAGATCCTCAGGAATAAGAAGATTCCGCTGGTCAAAGTAATATGGGAGCAACACGGAACGGAAGGAGCCACGTGGGAGAATGAAGAGACGATGAGGCGACAGCACCCCCATTTATTTGAATAGTCGAGTGTAATGCAAATTTCGAGGACGGATTTTTGTAAGGGGGAAGAATTGTGACATTCTGATTTTCAATCAACTTCAGACTCTGTAATGAGAAGTTTATTTATATCAAGCGATGTATTTCAGTTGTATTCCACTCAGATCTGATCAATTTGAGTAGACTGACCAAAGGGGAAAGGCTAACGCAAGACGAGATACGTGGACCTAAGTGACTCGAATAGGAAATGACGCTTTGACCATAAGGATTGTCGAGGGGATATTTAGGACCGCAAAAAGGCCGATCTAAGAACGATTAAGGATTACCATGCGAGCGTCGTGCGGTTGGAGCGTGGGTGATGCCGCTTAACCAACGTACGATTTGCAAAATTATCCTAAATCGGACTGTGACGATCGAGACCACAGGGACTAGCGATAAGCCCTCGCGATTACATGACAACCAAGGCCGCCATGAATTGACGAGCTCTAAACGTGACGAGAATCACGGGGTCGATACGCGTATAGTCTGCAGAAGCCGCCCGTCGGTTCGGAATAGGTTGGAATCACGTCTAGTAGAAGGAACGATCAGAATTGAGTCCTGAAAAATTTGAAAAAGGAAAATCAAGAATTCCAACGTCAATTGGATTGGTCGTCGCCCTATCGAAGAAGTCAGAAACGAGACAAACAACGTTCCGAACATCGGAGGTAAAAAGACCAAAATGTCCCTCAAGCTTAGGACTTTGTCTTTATAATTGAAGGAAGGGAAAAATGGACATTTCTCCTCCCCCAAGCTGCTGCAAATTGAAGAGCAATTGATGGCCATTGGATGCCCTTGAGAAGAACAATGGACAAGTGTCAAGCATCCAAGGGTAGTAGATCATTTCACCAATTAATGCCCACCTACCAATTACCTCAATTAATTTAAATTTTTTTGGGATAATAAACAGCTCTCTCTCTCCTCAAACCCCCCATTCGGCCATTTTTGTTCCCCCAAAGACCAGACCAAGCTTCTTCTTCTTCTTCTTCTCCAGTTTCTGCTCCACCCGACCCCGTCGGACGCCGCCGTTCGGTCCGTACGACCGCTACCTCCGACCGTCCCCTGCTACCGGCCGACTACCCAGATATAGCCCCACGTCTTGCCGACTTCCTCGAACTGGAATCAGGTCATTTGGAGCTCTGAGAAATTCGGGGCAAGCATTCTCCCACAGGTCGACGGAATCTGTTCCAATTTGAGGTAGGTTCGGTTCTGAACCCTTTAGACAGCCGAAAACTTGGAATCTTTGGCTCAAATTTTGTGGAGATCAAGTAGACATATAGATGGTTCTGTGGTAAAAATTTGGGATTTATTTGATAAGTTTTTGACCATGAACAACCCTTGTACATTATGCCCAGAATATGCCGGTATTCTGTGTGTGAGTGCTCCGGCGACTTCCGACGACTTTCCGGCAACCGCGCGACTTGAAACTCACGGTGAGACTTCCAAACTCTTAGGTAGACATTATAAGAGGTAGAATGGTGTATATTTGATGGATTTGAGATAGATTAAGGCCGGTTGGACCCGGCATGAACAGAACCGAATAGAACTGGTTCAATGCTGGGCCAAACCAGTTCTGTGGAGGGCTGAATAGGCTGGGATTGTGTTGTAATTTGGTGTGTATGATGTGTTGTGATGATGAGGAGTATCTAATGGATGATTTGGATGGATGAATGGAGGGATTGAACTTGAAATTTGACTAAATCGATTGATTATCCTAGGTTGCGCGATGGATTGACCTTGGACTTGAGTTGGCCGAATCTTAGGAGGTACAAGGAGGAGTAATTTGCGTTATTAAGCGGAGGTAAGGAATTTCCTAAACCGAGGCTAAGGGGATTGAACTCGATTGGGTAAGTCGAGGGCCGAACGGAACGATTTGTGAGAAAATCCTTGCATGTAATAGCTTGATGCGCCCTTGGACATTATAGAATGATTGTTTGACCTAGCCTATGTGTGAATGGTCTGAGTGCCTGAGTACTATTTGAATTGAATTGCATGCCACGAAATTGAACCGGGGCCTGATGCGTTTACGCGGGCCGAGCCTGATGCGATCTAATCGCGGGCTAGAGAATGAGGCAGACAAAGGTTGATTAGTGTGGTGAAGTGACAGGCCGAGCATATACGTGCAACTGTGTATGACATGAGAATATAAATGCATGTCTGTCCTCTATGCATTATTGTTTATTGAATTATGACTGTCATGTCCGCGTGAGTTCATGAGTTGGATAGGTTGAGTGACTTGACTGCCTGAGTGGACGGTCAACTTGACCTAGGGTTAGGTTTTTTTTTATTGAGATGTGTATCTCACCCCTTTTGGGAAAATTCTACTTTACAGATCCTAGGCAATAGCAATGTGGCCTATCAGATTCGAGGACCTGCAGGAGATGACGGCGTATTACGATGAGTTTCCCAATAGGCAGGGTACTATATACATAAGGAAATGTACAGTAGTTTGGGTAGATGAGGGCGAACCTGACTGGAAGCCTCATTGGTTTGAGGCTTGGTTTAGACAGGACGGGGATAGGAAGGTCGGGCCGCTGAAGCCCCATGAGGTTCTAGAGGGTGTCATACGTCCTTGGTGTCAGACGATAGCAGACCAGGAGTTTCCCGAGGGCTTAGTGGTTGGTTCGAGGAACGGCCCGGAGCGGACGCCGACAGTTGAGTTTCCCGTGCCACCACCAGAGCATGAGGTCATCGTGGTGGAGCCGTCCGAGAGAGATCCATTCGAGCTGGACCAGGAGGCGACCGTGGAGGGAGACCGGGCTGAGCAGTCGCAGGAAGCGACCATGGAAGACTCTGTGGAGGTTCCATCAGAGACTTTCTCCGAGTACGAGCCGTCAGAGGAGAGCGAGGATACCGGAGATTCCAGCAGTTCTTCTTAGGCAACTTCGGATGATGACCTGACTTTTTGACTGGCGACCTGATCCCCTTTCCCTAGTGGATTTTGTGTACATCTTTTGGCATGTTTACCCGTCGCCTTGGTGTATAGCGGTTTGTGGTAGATGTGACCAGTTGATGTTGATGTACGACCTTTTGATACTATCCAGTCCTGCTTAGTCTTGGGATATATATATATTCCTGTGGTACGGGGAGTTGTTGGGAAACGCTTCCGTGTACTTAATGTAAATTATCTCATCTCTCGATCTTTCTTTATATATAAGTGGATCCTTGGAACCGCCGAGAGATTGTTGTGGTTTTGCTTGCAAGGATGATTGCGTGCTCGCGATGGGGCGCGGGGCGTGACATCTAGCCAACGCAAACGAGTAAGCATAATATTGATTCGAGTCCAACGAAATGACGTTGTATCTTTAAGACAAATTTGCCCCCCAATTAGTATCCGAGGACATTGGACAATTGTCTCCCAAGATAGAACAGATAGCATTCCTCTGAAGTGATACTTTTTTCAAGGACTCCGGCGAATGTAAATTTACAGAATTATCGCACAGAATGAATGAGGAGAAAAACGAGAATGCAAATTCTAAAATCATGAAAGAAGTTTCGGTCAAAAGAGTGTCACAAAATAAATCATTCGAGGACTATTTATTTTCGAAAAAAATAGAGGCCACGAAGAGTCACAAAGCTTGAATTTGGACGGTGGTTTGCAAAATCGAACGACTCCTTACGAACAATTGTATTTATTCGTTATTCCTTGAACAAACATAATTGTTCAAGGTTTTCTCCTAACAAATGCAACTGTCCAAAAATTTCTAGATAGATTTGTTCAGCTATGTGTCTGTTAGGCAAAAATAAAAGACTGATGGGCATAGAATAAATAAATAATAAAAAAATGAAATACAAGAAACCCAGGCCCGGGCCAGAACCAAACCGACCGGCAGCGGTGGCGGCGCGCGCGCGCGCGGGCTGACCTAACTTTGCATAGGTTCTCTCCCATTCACAAAAGTGCAATGCCCCTTAAGGTCCAAATTCATTTGTGAGGTTCCACTTAATAAATCATCTCCCATCTCTCTTATTCCATGTGGGATTCCCACACTTTCATTCACCTTTATAGGGATGAAATCCCCAACAAAAACTTGTGGAGAAAAATGAAGGAAATGTAGTATACTTGTGCCTATATACAAGAACAAGAGGGATATCCAGAATTGTTCTAATTATAGAGGCATCAAGCTTATGAGCCATACAATGAAACTGTGGGAGAGAGTTATTGAGCATCGTTTGAGAATATAGATCAAGGTTTCTGTCCATCAATTTGGATTTATGCCAGGACGATCTACCATGAAGGTTATTTTCTTAATACGGCAATTGATGGAAAGATATCGAGAAAGAAAGAAGGACCTCCATATGGTGTTTATTGATCTCGAGAAGGCGTATGATAGGGTTCCAAGAAAGGTTTTGTGATGGATTCTTGAGAAGAAAAAAGTACCTTCATAGTATGTCGAGGCAATCAAGGACATGTATAACGGTGCTACTACATGTGTGAAGGCTTGTAATGGCATATCAAGTTATTTTTCAATCACAGTAGGCTTACACCAAGGTTCTGCTTTGAGCCCTTACCTTTTTGCCCTGGTTATGGATGAGCTAACAAAAAATATTCAAGATGAGGTGCCGTGGTGTATGCTATTTGCAGACGATATCGTGCTTATTGATGAGACCAGGGCTGGGGTTACCGCTAAGTTAGAAGTATGGAGAAGCATGTTGGAGTCTAAAGGATTTACGCTAAGTTGAAGTAAGACGGAATACTTGAAGTGTGAGCTTGACACAGTAGGAATAAGGGATCAAGAAGCATAAATATGCTCGGACAGGAGGTACCCAAAAAAGATACATTTAGATATCTGGGATCAATATTACAAAAGAAGTGAGAGATTGATGAGGAGGTAAGCCATAGAATCAGAGCAGGTTGGATGAAATGGTGCAGTGTATCGGGATTTTTGTATGATCGCAAAATTCCTCTTAGGTTAAAAGGAAAATTTTATAGAACAGCAGTCAGACCTGCCATGTTATATGGAGCTGAATATTGGCCAGCACAAAGGAAACATGAGCATAAAATGGAAGTAGTGGAAATGGGGATGTTAAGGTGGATGTGTGGTCATATAAGGATGGATAAGATAAGGAATGAAGAGATTCGACGAAAAGTTGGAGTAGAACCGATGGCGGAAAGGATGAGAGAGCATAGATTGAGATGGTTTGGGCATATTCTTCGAAGACCATTAGATGCACCGGTATGAATAGAAGTTTGCTATCGAGAGCATAACACGAAAAAAGCAAGAGGTCGGCTGAAACTTACTTAGGGGAAAGCAGTAAAACAAGATTTAATGGAGTAGGAAATAGATTGGCGTACAGTTTGTCTTAGGACGGAGTGGAGGGAGGCTATTAGTATTGTGAAGGGGTAGTGTATATATAGATATATATATACTTATTTATTTTTACACATTTATCTCTTTTTCCTCCCTTTATTCTGCTTTTATTTTTATGATTCTTTGGGGCTTATCGACCGCCGACCCCAACTAGTTTGGGATAAAGGTGTTGTTGATGTTGATATTGATGTTGATGTTGATGTTGGTTGTATTGTTAGCCTCACTAGTTTCGGCTTCTCTATGAATCAGTTGGTCTGGTAGATCATATTCCTATCTTAGAATCATGAACAAATTGCCTGTCCACCGTTCAATTTTATGGAATCGGAGACTAAACTAGCGCCCTTGGGAACCTCCTAAAATCAGCCGGTCCGGTTCAGGCGATTCCTGATCTAGTCGGTTTTTTCTTTTGCCCCTCTCACCACTAATATAAGACACTGTAGCTCTAACTCTGAGCAACATGGAAGGGTACGAGTACTAAAAATGAAACATACGGTAAATAAAATCAGCTAAAAAAGAAATCAGATTCACATAGAAGGCATCCAATTCAATTCGGTTTTATTTTTGCGGCCACAGGAGCAAACATAATCCGCTCGTCTAACGTGCACACCAAGCCCGACCAAAAAAAAAAAAAAAAAACGTGCCCACCAAGCCAGAAACGAGGAGCCGCAAATCAGAACGTGCCGACATCCCCATCCCCTTGTCCGGTCCCACATCCCAAACGCAGAGCCACCGACCTCCGTTGATTCATTCAGGCGTGACCTTGCTCCCCAAGACAACAACACTTCTGACGACATTTCCATTATTCATAGATGCCAAGTTTCCATAGCGTTCACACGGATTGCTTGCTTGAATACTTAATAGCTAAGCCAAGAAATTTGGCAGAGGAGGCGTGAAAAGATCGATCGCCATATTTGATAGAATTCTGCAGTTGAACCATCTCGTGAAGCTCTATAAGTAAAGGGCCTCTCTTGTCTCTCATCCTCTCGCCAACCAGACAGCTATTTCTGTGTCAAGACTGAAACAGAGTCGGGGGATATATTAAAGAGAGAATGAAGGTGAGAATGGCTCACGAGGGAAAGCATCATCGCCGTCGTCATCATGGGATGGGTAACGGTGGCGGACATGGGCATCATGGTGGGCATGGTCACGGAGGACATGATGGGTGTCATGGACAAAAACATGGGTTTAATCTGAGGGGTGCTTTAGGGCACGGGGGTCATGGACATGGGCATGGATATCAACCGAGGGGCCTTTTAGTCCATGGGCATGAACTTTCCAAACATGGTCATCATGTTCACAGTCATGGACATGGGCATCATCTAAAGGGCATTTTAGTCCATGCGCATGGACTTTCCAAACATGGCCATCATGGTCATCGCCATGGTCACGGTCATGGTCACAAAGGGAGTTGCCATGTACATGGCCGGTGCGGAAGGCGTCATACCTGCACAGGCCTACCGGAACGGGAGCTTGAAGAGGAACAGGAAGAGGCAGAGGAGGTCACAGCTACAACGCCGACTCCGATAATCGAGCAACTTGGTACTCTCGCTCTGACTGCCTACTAGAGAGGATGCCGCTTGGAGTTGGTTCTTGGACAATAATGAGGCCACGTCAGCAATAATGCGTCTTTGGGGGAATTGGTGTTTTGATTCTTCCAGTAACCAGTATCAGTTTGGGTCGCTTCGCGGGATGATCAAATTCATCGGTTGAAGTGTTTTGTGGAGGTCAATGGAAGTTACTTTATATTTCTTGTGTACCAATGTTATGCAATGGTACACTAAAAATTAATGTGATGGTATCGATTGTTCGAGGGTTCGGATCAAATGATCACCATATATATGCTTTCACGAAGAAGATTTGAAAGTTTCTGAGCTAAAATTGATATGTTACTGAGCTCATTGAAAGTACCATTGGCATGAGCAAATTGACCAAATTTAATTGAGAGATAAAAGGCTTTAGCAGCAGCCATCCCCGACAATGGCATATTGCTCTCCATCTTTGTCGTTCACGAGATCAGGGCAACCCAAATTGGCGATCAAGAAATCAAACCTCTTCTCCTGATTATGCCCGGAAATTTATTATTACGAAATCTTTTGCAAATATACCAATTGCAAAATTAAGGACAAGGCTAATGATTAAGGAAGAGGGAGTTGATCCGATGTCAGAGCTCCAGCCGAGTTTTGATTAAATGCCTCGGCTCATGAGGTCGTACCTCTCTCTCCGTAGCGGGTCATTTATCTATACATTGTCCTTTCATTCCATCACATCTGGCATGTCACGACTTCAACAGAGAGATTTAATTCATTGAAATGCCCAGTGTGAAACGAAATCAAGGAATCGAGCTGGGTTGATTGAGATTTCCACAAATGAAAAGGAGATGAGGAGTAAGTTCAATACGTTTTCAATCCTTAGAAAATCAAAAAAGGACGAGACCCTATTTTTCATATATAAAAAAAATGAAATTGTTTGTCTTTGATTTCTCATTATAGGCGGAAAACAAGGCCCCAATCCTCTTCTGATTAAAATTTTCATTATGTGTTTTCATAATCAAAACCGCTTAATTAAATCAACTATAATGTCACTAATGTTGTTTTGGCACAAAAGTTATGAGTGTAATGTCTCCTCCAATTCAATCGCGCTTTTTTTTTTTTTAATGTGGCCCAAAGGAGCAATTACCCGCTCTGCTAATCTAACGTGCGCACCAAGCCAGAAACGTCCGGCCGCGAATAAGAAGGTGCCACATCGCCATTCCCATCCCCGTCCCCATCCCCATCCCCATCTCAGGTCCCACATCTCAGCGCAGAGAGGCGACTTCCATCAATTCATGCACGTATGAACTTGCTCCCGACATTGTCTTCGGAGTCGACAAGTACCCAGCGTTCATACGGATTGCTCAAGTACTTAATAGCTAAGCCAAGATGGGCTACTTAGTGATCATCACGCGTGATAGACAACGATGGGTTAGTGGACAGATTGAGTCGCCAAGATGTCCTACTTCATTAATTGATCATGCCAAAGATTCCAATCATACAAGGGTAAAAAAAAATTCTCTGATGATTTTGTTTTATATAAAAAGATTCATTTTGCTGTAATTGAATTCTTTGATCTAGGCCGAAGAAGTAATATTACTCGATCATCATGCAAAAGCAAAATAAAATAAAGTGAGCGAAATGTCCCGCAATTTTATGTTTTAGTTCTTCTCCTCTTCCCCGGCCTTAGTTACGCGAGTAAGGTCATCAAACTAGTGATTGTAGTGACTTTTCGCATTTCATAGAAGTTTATTTACGGTTACATGGTAATCCATCCTCAAGTAATCTACCTATGGGGAAGATGCATTGACAGAGTAATTAGTACCAACGCTTCCTTAAAAGACTAGAAGTAAAACTTAAGCCATTGAAATTCACTTATAGTGACGAATAATTTGAGTTTCACAACCGTAGCTTCTATAGAGATGTCACCATCCTGTGAAGTACAAGTAGTCGTACTATCTTGTAGCAGCGTTTTAGCAAGAGAAGAATAGTATAATGACCAAAAAAATTATGTACGAAAATCACATTGGTACAAACAAATTTCATTGCGTCACTTAATTACCAAATCGAGGAAAAAAAAAACCACTAATGTGCCACTGGCAAAGTATTATGGTCTAAGTTACTGTGTGCCATTAATGATTAACTTTTTAATGTAAAATGACATTTTTTTAAAAAAGTCCACGGGGACCTCTACACTTTAAAATAAATCACATTCAAATTGATAAATTAGCTAAAAATTGAATTTTTTTAAATAAATTTATTTAAAATAAAAATTGAAATAAGTTTAAAAATTTAACAAAAAACCTTACAATAGGAAAAAAAAAGGGCTCCTGGTAGAGAACTAGGCGGCAAGGGGGTTGCCAACCCTTGGCCAAGGGCCGAGGACCCCCGATTGCCATAGCTGAGGGCTTGGAGACCCTTGCCTAGGGTTGCAACCTTCACGTAGGTTTGATCAAGAGCTGCCACTAGCGGGGGCTAGCGACCCTTGATCGATTTAGGTGAGGGCTAGAAAGCCCTTGCCTGCTGCTAACGAGGGTGGTCGACCCCTAGCCGAGGCTCGGCCTGGCCATGCCCAAACCCTCACCTCCTATCTGCATTTTCATTTTTTTTGTTTTTATCATTTTTTGTTAATTTGTTAACCTAATTTTCAATGTATGTTGAATAAATTTTGTATTTTTTGATTTTTTTTCCAATTTTTAGCTTTTTATTTTTGCAAACTAATTACGTTTCAATTTTATTTTTAATATTTTGTTTTTACAATTTTTACCTATTTCATTGTTGACTGGACCTCCTCGGAGCCACGTCAAATTCAAATATCAGTAAAGTAATGCCACGTCAGATTTTCAGTGTGTGTATTGATCTGGGTGAAATTTTTTGTATCGAAGTGATTTCCATACTATTCGTTTCCCCGTTTTTAGCATGCGAAGCAGATGAAATTGGGAAACTTAAACCAATGAATCCGGCAGGTATTGATGCGTCAAATAGTGAAATTTAGCTTCACCACATGAATGTAAATTTAGATAGAATTAACATAATTCATAATCTTGAAACAAACAAAAAAAATTGTTTTCGTAAATCATTATTATTGATGTTATTATGATGAGAATATATACGACTTGGTAGCTTCGAGTTCTAACTAGTTGATAAATTGTTTTAACTGCATGGAATGTTACACATAATCAATCAAACCCGGGTAGTTTATAAAATGATCACAAAAAGAAGAAATCGAATTCACAGACCAAGTTTCTAAATTCGGTTGTTTTTTTTATTAGACATAATACCGGGAACAACCTCTAACTAGAGCTCTTGTCCCCATTCCATATTTTGACTCATAAAAACTTCAAAATTATGTCTAGCCTCAATTCTATACTAAACTTTTTTTTTTACGCATAAAAAATTCTCCTCTTTAGGTCACGTCCCAATTTTACCCTAAACTTGCTTTTGACCTATTATCCCAGTTTACTGTTGAGTCTCAATTCACCCTACAAATTTTATAGTCTCATAAAAAAATTACAAACTTTTACTTGAGTCGCAAATTCGCTCTCATTAACTTTCCGTCCAAAATTTATTGTTGACAACCGAGAAATGGAGAACTTCAAGCATGAGCTATTCGAGTGTCTCTCGCGTGAGCTCTATGACAGCGAGAGATCGAACATTCCTAAGTACAAGCAATTGAAGATCAAGCGCAAAATTATTAAAGGCGATTTTGACTTGGGGTTAATGGAGGCAGGCAGATTTATGGATTAAGTAAAACTTTGCGATCTTTTATGAGACAACAAAATTAGAGTAAAATTGAAATTTTTTTATAAGACAAAAAAAATTCTAATATAATTGGTATTGCAGTTGATGATTTTTTATGAGACAAATAAGATTTAGATTTCTTACCAAAAAAAAAAAGATTTAGATTAGAACTAAGACTAGACCAAAGTTGAAAGTTTTTTAATGAGATAAAAAAGAGTTTAGGGTAAAATTGGAATTGCATCTAAAATTATGAATTTTTTACGAGGTAAAAATGTACAAGTGGAATGACGGTTAAATTGGAGGTTTTTTTTTTTTTTAAAGGGTTACACTTTATGTAAAGGAGCAAAATCATGTGCTCATCTATCGTGCACGCCAAGCGAGAAACGTGGAGCCGCAAGTCAGAACGTGCCGACATACATCCCCATCCCATGTCTGGTCCCACATCCCAAACACGGGGCCACCGACCTCCGTTAATCCATTCAGGCAGGCGTGACCTTGCTCCCCAAGGCAACTCTTAGACCACATTTTCCACCGTTCCTAGTTTTCACGAGCGTTCACACGGATCAGTTATAAATGGCTACAGCCGAGCCACCGCGTGATGAATCCCCCTATAAATAATGGCCTCTCTTGCCCTCTTCTCTCTTCATCCAGACCAACTAGTTCTCTGCAAGTCTGAAACAGTGTTGCGGGATTGATACTAAACAGAGGATGAAGATGAGAATGGCTCACGAGGGAAGGCAGCATCATCACGGTCGACATCTTCATCAGGGGATGTGTAACGGAGGCGGACATGGGCGTCATGTTGAGCATGGTCCCCACGTAGGAGGACCTTTCTTTTGGCATGGTCTCGGAGGACATGGGTGTCATGGACATGGGCATCATCTGAGCAGTGTTGTTGGACATGGGGGTCATGGGCATCATCTGACAGGTCTTTTAGTCCATTCGGGTCTCGGTCACGGCCGCGGCCATGGGCATCATATGAGGGTTCTTTTGAGTCATAGGCATGGACTTTTGAAGCGTGGTCATCATGGCCATCGCCATGTTCACGGCCACGGTCACGGCCACGGTCACAAAGGGAGGCGTCATCCCTATATTGGGCCACCGGAACAGGAACAGGAAGAGGAAGTCGCAGCTGCGACGCCAACCCCGATTACTAAGCAGCTCGGTACTCTCGCCCTGACCGCCGACTAGAGAGGAGTGTGGAGCAGGGTCTTTGGACGATAACGATGCCACGTCGGCAATAATGCGTGTTGGGAATTTCGTGTTTGTGTTCCTAACAGTACCAGTTCTTTTGGATAATGTCGGATGATCAGATTCGGAGATTGAAGTGTCGTGGAGGTTAATGAAAGTTTCTTTGTATGGCGTAAGTGCCAGTATCAAACTGTGGTACCCTAAAACTGGTGTGATTACATTGATTTTCTGAGGCGTCGGAACAGAAGATTCCATATGTTTTATGGAGAAGATTTGAAGGTTTCGAATACGAAATGATAGATTGTGAGCTCATCGAGAGCACAAATTGAGAGTTTAACGTCTTTAACAACACCCGCCGCCGACAAAGTCATTTGCTTCCTATCTTTCTCCTTCAAACTCCAAAGTAACTGGCAATTCAAATCGACGATCAAGATGATCAAACATCTTCCACTAACTTTGCTCCAGATACTAATAATTATCAAATCTTGCCCAAATGCACCAATTTGAGCAGTCTCATCAGAGAAAGGATCAAGATTCGATAAAGTAGTAGCTACAAAGCTCGGAGCAGTCAAGAGGCAGCAAAGTTTGTCGGCGAAATTCTTCATCTCGCTCCTCGAGTGGCATTTCGATCGATCCTATGTGGTAGGGTTCTCCTGAAGGTTCTTAGAATAATAGATACAATACGTTCTCCTCTGCAATTAACGTGCACAACGAGTCGACTCAGTTTAAACATGGTAGGCAACTTCATTTGGTCGCGAAGCAGAATCACCAACCTATATTAATGCAATTCGCACGGCCGAACTTTCTTTTTACTTTTTTGTCGAAACGAGCAAGTTTATTTCATAGGAAGGAAGTAATACATAATTTTAGGATACATGCAAATTCAACAAAGCAAGTAAAATAAATCTGAAAATTGAATCAACTTGCTATTATTTGCAAAGACTGGCTTCCTCCCCAAAGACAGATCTGTTGTAGTATCAAGGCTTGGACAGCGGCCGATCACCAAATCTCGCATAGCCAGTGATGGACACACACCATGAAATTCCTATTCAGTAACAACGGTTTTGCCAAATAGTAGTATACGCCTAAGTTCGACGTCCCCAGCACCACTTTTGTGTAAATAAGATAACAACCCTAATAGGTTGAAGGAATACAGAAAACGTCCTGAAAATTCCAAATCTATCTCTAAATCGAGATAGAAGAGCACCTCAATCTAGATCTAACTCTAGATCGGGAGAAAAAATGTATAAAATGTATAGGTTTAATTAAGCTTCACCACAAAAAAGTCTTAGGGAAGTAGGAAGGGAAGATAAAATAAAATAAAATAATGCATTAATTATTTTAAAATTTGTTTTTTTTTGTTGAAATAAATTGACGAAATTGAAATCCAAATGAGATCTAAAAACCAGAAAATATTTCGGTCGCTTATCACCAAACAAGAAAAGTTAGATATTTTCCTGAAAAATGATATCTCAGAAAGTATTTTCTTTTAATATGAAGTTTTTCATAAAACAAATGCAACCTATATGACCCTTTCTTTTTCTCTTTAACCTAGTACTGTGAGAGCCTTTGGAATTGTTTCGCCAGAATTTCTTCCTCATCGAAATACCTTTTCATTAAAAGTAGTATTTTTATTTAATGTGTCAAAAGGGTCCTGTGGCAATTCCGGACAAGAGTGATCTAGAAATCAAGATATTGACAAACGAACAAACGAACCTTTAATAAAATTGTACAAAGATGAATCGAACCAAAGTAGTCTCTCTCTCTCTCTCTCTCTCTCTCTTGTTACAAACAAAACATCATAAAGAAACTTGAACGGAGTTTGAGTCAACGATAAAGCCAAAACACACTACGACACTATAATAGAGTTTAACTCGATGGTAACGTGTGTAGGATAAAGATAAACCGTCGTAGTTTGGCTCGATAACGAGAATATGAAAGATACAACTGAGGAAATTAAAGTATGATACTTGAAGTAAAAATAAAGATAAATTTGTTTGATTTGTGAGGATTTTTGGTTGATGGCTGGTGACATTTATAATGGTTGAATGGATAAGTTGCAGTTTACAAACAGTCTTCCATGTTTGTTGTTCTTCATGAACTGCTAGACGATTTTCCTGGGAAGTTATTTCGTCCATATATAATAGGTTATGTAACAACTTTGCAGCAACTTGAATCTTCTCTTTTTCTCCCTTATCGATTATGCCCATATCTCTCGCCCATCATGATTCCAACGACCATGCCTTCAGGCGATTGAAGAGGTGCTTGCGTAACCGCCGACAACTATTCTTCCGCCGGTCAGCCGGTGTTCAAACGATGACTAACCTTCGCTTATGGCGCGTATCTGCCCTTGATTGTTTTGTTGGCGCCGGAATCAATAACCATTTCAATTCCGTTGTCGTACTTGAGGATTGGACACGGGGCACACGACATCGATTAGCATATGAATCAGTAACCGCAAGATATTCTCCGCGTGCTGTGTGCGTGACATGTCCCAGCCTTAGCCTTTAGGCACGTGTGTCGACGGACGGATTATTTTTGCTGTCTAGCAGAAGCCTATGACTGGATGAGAAGGCTCAAGCTTTTGATTAGGTCACGAGGATCCACAGAACTGGGGATTTTCATCAACTTTCTGATTTTATTATATTTTTGGTGGGCCTCCAAGAATTGCTGCTGCAAATTGCGAAAATTAATGAAAAACGATTCGACATCCCCCTCTTACCTTAATGTTTCATGGCGCCCGACATTGGCAATTTGGCGTCAGGAATCACCATGTATGTGTGTGTATATATACTGTCAATAGAGAAGTACAATGATATAATCCATGATCATCTTTCCAGACAGTAGACACATTAAAAAATACTCACATCTATTGTTTCATCAATCCAACCAAGCTCATCGTTACCTAAATCGAGGTCTATGTCGGGTAGATCGTCTACTTTGCAGCCGTCAAAGAGATCTCTAGTGAGATCGACGCCGTCGAAAAAACTCCCAAACTCGTTATCAAGCATGAAGCTGCCGTCGCATCCGAAACCGAGTCCTTGACTGGTCCATGACGACCCCGATTGATCCCCTAACGCTTGGGTGAACCAGTCTTGTTCTGTGAAAACCAGCTCATCTTGTCGCCTGCTAAGTGAAGAAGACTTGTGAACGTCAAGCACTGACGACGGAGATTGATCGCAAAACAATTCATTTCTATTGTCTTCCGGCTCGCCCTTGGAGTCGCAGATCGAATTCTCCTTCTCGTTCTCCACCTTACTCCGAGATTCAATCTTCTGGTCGATCTCAAGCTTCTTCTTCTGGTAGGCAAGAGCAGCCTCCTCAGCAGTGCCGTAAGTGCCGAGCCACACTCGGACCCCCCGTTTGGGATCCCGTATCTCCGCCGCGAATCTCCCCCACGGCCTCCTCCGGACCCCTTTATAAGCAGACGACCCCCGAGCTCTCGCGCTCGCTTGGCTCAGAACGTCACTCGTGCCAGTACCCCACTTCCCACTATTGTTAGCAAGGGACGGGGAGATCTCTTCGCACGATCCGTGTCTCGTGAACGGAATCACAATCTCTTTAACAACCTGTACGCTCTTCTTCCTCGACGCAATCCGACCACAAAATTTAGTGTCCTCCTCATCGCTCGAGGAGTCGGTCGCATCGGGGTCGCGGTACATCACTCGGATTTTCCTCATTGGTTTCAGCATCCTCCTGTCTTCTCTGCCTGGTTTTCTTTTCTCTACTCTACGCTCTCATCAGTACTCGTGTCAGAATTGGAAAAAAAAAAATCGCCTAACAACCTCCCGGCGTTCGTTTTCTTCTCTAGCGCGTGGTGGTGGACTATAAAGGAAGGAAAGATATCATCTCGAAATTCGAATTCAAACATTTAGGAAAGAGAGAAGACGAAAGGGAAACGAAATCTTCTGGCGATCTTTGAGAACTTGGGTATCAAGCAAAACCCAAAACCCTTAAAGCCTTCCAAAACCAAAGTGAGAAACTGTTTGCTGTTATGACAAGCCTGACCAGAGCAAACCCTGCAGTCAAATTTTGAATTTGGCAATAAATAACGGGAAGATCCTCGACTTCATGAATAATCATAATGCGTAAGTGTCTGAATATCAAGAAACACCCTGCGTTCGTCCCGGAAAGAGAGCAAAGGCGAGAACTTTGACTGAATTCGCACCAACTAATTACATTGGAAGAGCTATAAAAAAAATCGAGCAGAAAAGCCACATACCCTTTTGATCCAAGTCCCATAGAGAAGCATGAATTGCTCTGTTTCTTGGCCTGATCAGGAGACCAAAGACGCACGCCGCAGTTGAAGAGCAAGAGGAGGGTGGGACTGAGCGAGCTCACCCGCACAGAGCAAGTACAGAGGCAGAACTGCTGCTCGCGAGCTCCTGGGATCGGATCAGACCCAGACGACATATATATATATATATATATATATATATATATATATATATATATATATCTCGGTTTCTCGAGGAAAAAAAAAAAAGGAAACGTTCCTTGTCTCGGTGACAAAAGAGGAATCTCAAACAAATCGGGCAAGACAATTTATCAAACGAAAGGCAGGATGATCCTGTCACAGCACCCCGGGTTTGAGTCATGAACTCCAAAAGAAGCGTGGATCTCTTTTGCAGCTTGCGAGATTCGTTTCCATAAGTGGACGTGCATACGAAAGAGCAGGGTTAGCAGATAATGGGAATCAGGAAATTGAAGGGAGATTTATCTTAATTCGAATCAAAGAGTTGACCTTGCCTGCTCTGTCTCATTGGCTAGTGTGAACTCTGGCTGGTGAGTAGTATTTGCGCACGCGGGCACAAAAAGCGCAATCAAGGACAGGATTTCAGATTGTCATCGTCAAATCTGTACCTTTCGATCGAAGAAGGAATTTGATTTAGTATCCTGTGAACGTCTCTTTCGGTGAGAATATGAGAAGAATCTCTTCGGGTGACAGTCATATGTGTAATCGACACTCAAGCGTCTGTTACAATAAAGGAGACATGTGTAATTGAGTCAGATGATTTGACAATTGACACCCCCTTGTCATGCCCCCAAAGAAGAATTCAAGGGAAAACTCAAGGAAGCAAATAAGGACGCCAACAAGCAGCTTGAGAGAAGAAACTACAAGAGATGAAGAAGAAGATGAGTTGAGAAGGGACAGCGAGAACAGATGTTGAAAAAGAGGTATTAAATGATGAGGCAAAAGGACAAGGAACTCAAGGAAAACGAAAGAGAGCCCGAGAAGTTACGAGGTGAGTTTAAGAAGATGCAAGCCCACCACAACGTTGCCAATTGGTCATAATGGGAGAGACGAGGAACAATCTAAGGAGAAAAAGAAAGGTTTTCCTAAGGAAGAGATACCATCTCCACCGCACATCTGGAGGTGCAAGGATAAATGGAAAAGCGTGAGGGAAGCTCAATGAGAACAATGACCAAGCTGTGGTGGACATCAAAGTGCTGAAGACGGAGTTAAATCAACTAAAGCATGAAATGAAAATCACGAATGAGAGGCTAAACCACATACATGAGTACGACTGATGCGAAGAAAAAATAGGCACGGCTGAAATTCGAGCTTCACAAAGCCCGGTGGAAAGTCGCAGCCATAGAGTAGAGGCAACCCAAGTTAAGAGAAGATAGTGTTAAATCAATTTCTTATCATGCAGACATCGATTAGCCAGAAGCGGGCAAAGCCAAGAAGGGGCGCCAGAGTGTGAAAGGAAGAAAATGATAAGGAAGCTCATGAAAAGCTACTTTGTATGCCCCGTCAACAAGAATACACGGGGTCCGCTCGCCAGTGAGCAGGCGAGGGTCACGGGAGATCACTTCGGTGAAGTCTAAAGGGTAAGCTCTTCTGGAAATTCATAGGGGTTTTTTTTTGTTTTTTTTATAACCAAGGTGTCCGGCTCAGCTTGCGCGCACCTAAACTATTTCTCGGGAAAGGCTAGCACAGCAAATTACTGCCATAGCACCCCACTTAAATTACAGATGCTTATTTGGGTAATCGAACCTAGGATCAGTGCGCCTAATCACACAATTCTAAGTGCGCCCTAACCAACTAAACTACCCATGGGTGGGTTTTATAGGGCTTTTATAGCTACTGTTATACATAATCTCTTTCTCTAGAAATTAGCAGTTAGTAATAGAGGAGCCGAAATGCTTCATTGTACTGAAATTTTCTGCTACATATAGCCCTAATTTAAGAGTAAACCAAGACAAATTTTGTATCTCAATTTCTATTTCTCATATTTTTTGTCTATTTCATTATGTTTAAACAACTAATCTTACCAGATAAGATTTCTTATGTCGAAGGTATAAAATCTATTTTTCTCAATTAATAAAAATTTTAAGTCAATAAAATCAAATTAGAAATGGAATTTACTAAATCAAACTAATAAACAGTCTTAAGTACCATGGTGTTCTTCTTGGCCGATTTGTGCATAGCCGTATGCCCAAATTAAAAGAATTAGTATCTGAACCTAGATGAGTCGAAAGTCAAACTTTCAGATATACAGGAAATTATGAAGGTGATTGGTCATGCAATAAGTGACTGTGAAGGTAAGATTTGCTGGGAGGGACAATGAAAATACGTATTTGAGTGTGAAAATGATTGAGATACTTGAGGGTGAAAAATATTGGGAAAATCTCCTAATAGATTTTGAAGCTGATAAAATAATTATTAATTTCTTTGAATGTAATAAATGCGTATGAGCATACTTATGCGACTGATACTTGAGAAACAAAGTATATATATAAATATTTTTTATGCTTTTAGACTCTAGTGGTTGAATTATGCAAGTATAATCTAAAATAATAACTTCGTGGATATTATCTTGATGGATATCTTCATAATTTAAGTCCTAGATATGATAAAGAACTGGAAACGATTATTCTCAAAGCATTGATATCCTCATATTCAACTTTGAGTATCATAATGATATGGATCGACGCGGAAACTAATCGTTCTACGAAAAATTCAGAGGTTGTGAATTGCGAACCTCGACCCCCAATCGAACCTGTGACTGGTAACCTCAGTATGAGCGTAACCTGTTGAGGAACCTGTGTCGATCGATCCACGCTGTAAACTCTACAAACAAGAAAATCTGCGATCTTGCTCGATAAGTCGATCGATCGCCACAAGGAAACTTGATTTAGCCTAGTCTTCAAGAAAACTCAAAAAAGAGAAAGAAAACCTCTCTGTATTAATTCTGAAATCAATGTTATGTTCTTAGAAACCCATAAGCACTCTTATATATGGGGCTAACCCTAAAAGGAAAAAGACGAAAATAACCTTAATTAATAAAAAAAATTCGCCTAAAAATAAAAAAGGCTTAAAAGTCCATCTAAATGATGTCGAATGGTCGAAATCCATCGCAATTCATGGCCATAGACCATGAGTATTGATTAGGACGCCGCTTCACTTCAGCTGACCAAATTTGAGCTCATTCGGAGCTCGTTAGCCCTAAATTCGTTCAGAATTCACGAGGCTAAATGTAATCATGTTGTACCAAGAAGTTTCAGAATCTTCAATTCTCAAATCAAGATCACCCCCACTCCAAAGATCTTGAACCATGATGTCGACAGCTTGCTTGAATCCACTCGCCCTTGCTCGAGTAATTGGACCAAGCGGATAGAACAACGGGCCCCTAGCACCTCCTCCTCGATATGGTTCGATATCCACATTATTCCCTCTCCCGTGCAAAGAATTTGTTCTCAAATCATCAACTGCATCGAAAAGAGTCAAGTCAGTAACATTAAAAGTAGCACTAATACCATACTCACCTAGAAGATCAAGATTGTATGCATTATCATTGACCCTCTCCAACACCATGAATGGTCCATCCCCTCGTGGTAATAATTTAAAACGTCGCTACTCGGGAAAACGCTGCGTGCGCATATGAATCCAAATCCAAATCCAATCGCCGGGTTCAAACACTACTTTCTTACGACCCTTATTAGCCTGCTTTGTATATTGCTCTGTCTTGTGCTCAATATTCAATTGCATCTTCTCATGCAATGTCTTCACAAATTCGGCCTTCTTAGCACCATCTAAATTCACACACTTATCAACAAGCAAATGGGTTAAATCTAACGGAGTTAACGGATTAAAACCATAGACAATCTCAAACGGTATGAATTTAGTAGTAGAATGCACGCTCCTGTTATATGCAAACTTAATATACGGTAAACAATCTTCGCAAGACTTGATGTTCTTTTTAATGATAGCACGCAACAATGTCCATCTATTAACTACTTCAGTTTCACTATTAGTTTATGGATGACAAGTAGTAGAGAATAAAAGTTGTGTACCTTCTTCCACAATATCTTCCAAAAGTAGCTAAAAAATTTAGTATCACGATCAGAAATAATGGACTTAGGCATACTATGTAAACGCACAACATTACGAAAGAACAAATTAGCAACATGTGATGCATCATCGGATTTATGACGGGATATAAAATTAGACATCTTTGAAAATCGATCTACAACCACATAAATAGAATCCCTACCATGCTTAGATCTAGGCAATGATAACACAAAATCCATAGAAATATTAACCCAAGGATGTGTCGGAATCGACAAAGGTAAATATAAACCATGTGGTGTGCCACACACCACCCCATCCTTATATCGCTCTATCTCAAATGGAACTAAGACTTGCTTCAACACTTTTACTTCACAACTATCATTCAACCACTGAAGTCTATATAGTCTATGGTGCTTTGTAGTTTTTAATCCTAGTTTCTCCACCATAGTACAACTTACCACTTTTATAAAACTATCTTCATCAATAATTAAATTACAAATCTTACCATTCGCCAAGCATCTTGTACGCAACAAGTTATCACGTTGCCAATGATGCTCCTCCCCCTCCTTAACTTGCACGATAAGAGAACGTCTAACCACCATCAATTCACCCTTGACTGGCATCTCGACATTGCTACAGTCCTCCAATGATAGCATAACATCATCCTTTTCCTCCCTATCACTTTCAGATTGAACATCTCCTGATCCAGTCATTATCATCACCCTCATATTAGAGCATTGATTCGCCACATGACTCCTGCCTAAACACTTTAAACATCTAATTTCATGAGTTTTAGTCTTAGGAATTTCAGTGTTACCTAAAGCCGGATTCGAACCAACTCTGTCATCTTTGTCCTTCTCCTTTGAAGTTTCCATCTTGGTGTTGTTTCCCTTCTAGTTCAGCTTCTCGTCTCTCTTCCAATTGGGTTTTCAATTCGAGTTTGAACTTTCACCACTCTTGTAATTTCGGTCCAACTTCAATTGCCTCTCTATTTTGATTGTTTTATCCACCAATTCTTCCAACTTGACGTAATGTTGCAGCTCTACCACTCTTGATATATCTCGGTTCAAACCATATAAGAATTGTGGCATAGTAGCTTCGTGGTCCTCTACCACATTAGCACGGATCATGGGAATCTCCATCTCTTTATGGTACTCTTCCACGTTCTTGTTACCTTATGTGAGATTTTGTAGTTTGTGGAATAAGTCTTTGTGGTAATGACTTGGTATGAAGTGCCTCCTCATCACCGCTTTCATCTCATCCCACATTTCTATTGGTCTCTCACCATTGCGTCTCTTGCTATTTACAAGCTGATCCCACCAAATTGTAGCATAATTAGTGAAAACAACAGCTGTAATTTTTACCTTCTTGAGCTCCGAATATCGTTGGCAGTCAAATACCATCTTTATTCATTTCTCCCATTCTAGATATGCATCAGGATCATTCTTTCATTGGAAAGATGGAATCTTTATCTTGATATTGCTAAGTTCATTATCTTCTCGATGTCTGAACTCTCAGCGTCTGTTTCTCCTCCCAAACCTGCCATCTCGATCATCTTCTGTATAGAACACATATTTATCGTCAAATTGCTGCTGCTATCTGGGTTGTAACCTAGGCTCATTTCGCTGATTTTGTGGCCTCCCTCGTGGTTGCTCTCGATCACCATCAAGTCTCGTCTCACATCTCACAACTCGGTTGCTAAGTGCTTCAAGTTGTAAGCTCAATTGCTGGATGCCTGCTAAAATCGTTTTATCCATTGGGTTGGTGTCATCATCCCTTTAATTTACGCTTTCCTAATTTGACATGATTTTTTTTGTCTAAACCTGCAAGATGACGTTATAAATAAAAGAAATCTCACCACACTCCTTCAAGTGTTTCGCTCAAGGTGTTTGTCACTCCCTTCGTGTTTAACTCAATTTTAGGGTTTTTATTCCTTCAATTAAAACTCACGCACTTTTGCCTTTTTCCTCTTGTTTTCTTCTTTCAAGCTCTTTATTAAACTAGAATTCTAGTCTCACAAACTTCTCAGAACAGTCAACTAAACCACCAAGCAAGATCAATTCAAAAATATACTACTCAATTCAGGAACTTTTGCTAGATTTGAATTCAAATTCAATTTCTACTACCTTTTTTTTCCTATTCAGTCAAACTAATAACAACAACAACACTAATAATAATAATAATAATAATAATAATAATAATAATAATAATAATAAATAAATAAATAAATAAATAAAATAATAAATGAGTCGTCCTCTTGATTTTTTTTACCTTTTTTTCAATTTTTTTATTTTTTTGTTCGATTTTCTTTTTTTTTACCGATACCTTTTTTTCATCTTTTTTTTCACTAAATTTTTTTTGTCGGAACTCTTTTTTTTTTACGAACTCAATAGAATAAAAACAACTAAGACCGAAAAATCCTAAATCAAAATTGATATCGTAGAAAGAATAATTCAGAACGCTAATTCGATTAATAACGAATCCCCAATTCTATAAACCCTAATTCTATAAATCCCAGATTGCTGAAGTAAAATCAGTAAAAGTAATATAACTAGACCTTGTAGAACCTAGCTCTGATACCAAATGATGTGAATCGCTGTGGAAACTAATCATTCTACGAAGATCCAGGGGTTGCGAATTGCGAACCTCAACCTTCAATCGAACCTGTGATTAGTAACCTCGGTATGAGCGTGACCTGTTGACGAACTTGTGTTAATCAATTCACGTTGTAGACGCCACAAACAAGAAAATCCGCGATCTTGCTCGATAAGTCAATCGACCGTCACAAGGAAACTTGATTTGGTCTACTCCTTAAGAGAACTCGAAAAAGAGAAAAAAAAACCTCTCTGTATTAATTCTGAAATCAATGTTGTATTCTCAGAAACTTAGAAGTACCCGTGCTAACCCTAACAGGGCAAGAAGACGAAAATAACCTTAATTAATAAAAAAAATTCTCCTAAAAATAGAAAAAGGCATAAAAGTCCATCTAAACGATGCCGAATGGCCGAAATCCATCGTATTTCATGGCCAAGTATTGATCAAGATGTCGTTTCGCTTTAGCAAACCAAATTTGAGCCAATTCAGAGCTCATTAGCCCTAAATTCGTTCAAAATTCCCGAGGTTAAATGTAATCATGTTACGCCAAGGAATTTCAGAATCTTCAATTCTCGAATCAAGATCAGCTCCACTCCAAAGATCTTGAACTATGATGCCGATAGCTTGCTTGAGTTCCCCGCCTTTGCTCGAGTAATTGGATCAAGAGGATAGAACAACGGGTCCCTGGCACCTCCTCCTCAATATTGTTCGATGTCCACATCAATACTCGAACTTGGATTTAGATGTAGACTACCGAGTATCAGACTCGAATTGAATCGCAAATTGTTTCTGTCACAATGACTAGTGATCTGGCTTGGGCTTCAATTTTGAAGAGTATCAACATTGAAGATTGTCTTGCGATGTAACATTAGAGCAAGACATTCGGATTGATTAGTAAAGACAAAATTTAATAGCAAATGAAGAACTTTACTTATAAAAACCTATATATATTTGGTTGTATGGCCGACTGAATTAACATGAGATTTTACTCTCATCTCTCAACAGCTACTTAATTTTCCTTTGAAAATTCTTTCTAACGGGTTGATTAGAGATTGATCCTCTAAATACGGTCTAACGATTGAAAGTGAATGGATATAGAAGAAGACCGAGATGTTAAAGAGAAGAGAAGACCTAGAATATGACAAGTCAAAGTCTGACGAGAGCTTCGACCCTATATACTTGTCTTTTTTGAACTATAAATTGTAATCATCGGGAGGCTTTGTTAGAGTGATTGAGCGTGAGACAATGTGATTTATCAACTCGAGTGTCATCACTCATTGTAACCTCTGATCGATTGACTTGTAAAATCCAGCTAGTAGGCACAATCATATAGAGAGTAGACATAATCATATAATAAGCCTAAGCATTATAAAATTTGTGTGCAATTTTCTCTATCCCTTAACTCTCATACATTGTCTTTGATAGTATATGGTGCACAACTGATTTTGGTCATAGTTTCTGTTTAGACTCTAACTTGGTTCTAAACTTCATAGTTTAAATTACACATCAAGTTATCAAGTTTTTCAAAATCACCTACTCAGCCATTCTTGGTGCTACTGCCAAGCCACAACAAAAAATAGGTTGGCGAGACTCGGATTGAGAAAAAGAGTAGTTCGAAGTGTTTAGTCGAAGATCTAAATAGTCAATCATCATAAGCTCAACTTTTTCCTGTTCACAAGCTGTGCAGAAGTTAGATCATCTCCGAATGCATCTACAACAACTAGAGTTATTCTTTCAATTCCAAATCACCTTGAAGTGTTTAAAGATGCACCCTTATGATAAAACCATTATCTTTGTAGGAAGATTGCAAAATATGTCACACTATTAGTTACCCTTTATTTTCTTTATGGGATATGATTACTGGGAAGTTCTAAAACTTATCACAAAAGTATAATTGAGTCCTAAAACTTTCAGAAAGTGCAACTAAGTCCAAAACTTATGAAATTAGTCCAATTAAATCCTTCTGTTAACTCCGCTCAATTTAGATAACGAAAAATACTGACGTGACATTTTTATTACTATCTCTCTCCTCGTGGAAGGACTCAATTGCATCAATTTGACAAGTTATAGGACTTACTTGCACTTTCTGAAATTTTTATAATGTAATTGTACTTTCTAGATAAGTATTAGGACTTTTAGTGCACATATTCTTTTTTATTGTTATCTTCCTCCTTCCGGGCATGCAAATATGCCATTGCCATGTGTCCTCCATCCATTGTTGTTGTTGTTGCCATCACCTTGATTGTGCTCGACTCTACGTCGATGGCCTTTGGCGGAGTTGCAAACATGAATTGAGGTTGCGCAATCTCCACAAACTCCGCGCGACCTCGAATCTAGACCAGATATGAGGTCACGAACTCCAAATCTAGGTTTTTAATCTTAAGAGGAGGGTTTGGACTTGTTCTAGAAGAGGACTCTTCTCGTGAGCTTGGCGGTCAGATTCTAATGAGACGGTGGAGGCTAGCTGACTACCCTTTATAGACTCCACACAAAGATGGTTTCGCCAGTGCGTTTCTCCACTCCACACAAAGCTCCCACCATCACCTCTGGCGAACTCTGGCCAGTGTGTCGAGCCAGTCCTTGCTCAAAGAGGCGAAGCCAAGCCTTGGCGGTGGGCCCACAGGAAAGGACTAGATGTGCAAGACCTTTAATCTCTTTGGGCAAATGTGGTACAATTATGTGAAGGCCATAAAGGTAAGAAAGGACTAGATGAGCAAGACCTATGATCTCTTTGAGCGAATGTGGTACAATTATGTGAAGGCCATAAAGGTTAAGGAGGCCTCGACACTGTACAGTACAAGGGTTGCAGCCCGCTAGTGCTGAGGTCAAGCTCGGTTACATGGTAATCACGATGACAGTTTGATTTGGGTTTGAGTTTGAACTGGTCGCATGGACCAAGACTCTTATCTATTCGAAAAATGGCATGTAGTCTCTCTCAGTTGTGGAGTTCGTAGGTCGTCTCAATCTCAATGACGTGATACCCAAATCCCCTACCTTAGTTTTTTTTAAGGCAGCAGATCCCTACCTCCCTCCACATCAAGGGTGGGGATTCCCCTACCTTAAGTAAGGCAGGGGGATCCCTACCCCTCGCACTGCAATGGTACGATCTAGAGGATAAGAAGGGCGAGAAACTGAAGTATTGGAGGTGATGTCACAGTGGTATCGTAGTGAAGCCATGGAAGTCACCACCAGTTCCTTTGTTTGGAGCAAGCCCAAGCCCTCCATTGAAACTTCGAGAGCTAGTAACGAAGAGTAGTGACCATAGAGATAGATGAACAGTTTCTTAAATTCGCATTAGCAAATGATGTGGATTTATTGCTAAGGTTGAAATTTCATTTGGGACGACGCTTACTTCGGACGGAGGAGGGTTAACGAAAAGAGATAGATTTGAGACTTGAGCGAAAGTTGAGATTTGTCTTGAGGAAAAAAAAAGGTTCCTAGTAAAATTAAGACTTTAAAGTTGAGTCTTTTTCAAGGAATTAGGTATTGATCTGCATAGAGTTTTGTTGAAAGGAATAACTCAGTTTTTTTTTTAATATTATGTGCAATTTTTGGGATAAATGAGTTATAATACCGTTTGATAAATATGTCTCGTGGATGCCCAATCAACTTAAAAGAATTTGTATTTCTGAATGGGTCATGGATGCTCATAGCATTCATCTTATCTAAGGACGATAGTGTCATTTTCCTAAAATGATATGAGTCGGCTTGGGACACATGTGACCTCATATTTACGGTTTCATGCTCAGTCTCCGGCTGAATCTCAAATTTGAGTTTGCTGATACTTGGTGATGTGTTGGGCGATTTTTATAGTGGCCAAACGAGAATGGTGGCGCCGGTGATGCCGATCTGTCGTGGTGGATGAGTTTGGCAATGGTGGTCGAGTCTTATAATGTTATTAGGTGGTGGGGGAATGAGTTTGGTGGTGGTTAAGTGTGCGCATGGCTAACAATTCTGCTTCAGAAATCGATTTCTCTCACTTCTACTCCAGAAGTTGGTTTCTAATTAGAGAAAAACTTTTGATAATATGATAAAATTTCTATTTCTGGAACAGAAATTCATTTAGCAGCGAAAATTTCTATTTGTAAAAGATTATTTACACAATATCTTCTACGAAAAAAAATTATTGTAGCCGGCTAAAAAATTTATACGTCACTTTTAATTTTTTTAGATTTTCTTTAAACATTAATACAAATATTATTATTTTTCTATAAATAATATTATTTATTTATTTTTCTCCAATGGCTAGAGATGGCAACCCGACTACGATTGTGTTGGTGGTTGGCCACTAGTGGCGGTGAGGGTGGTGGTTGGCAACTGCTAGTGGTGGTTGTAGGGAGGATTGGCAGCTGGCGAAGGGAGACAACAGTCGGCGGTAGTGGCCAGTGGAGGTTGGTTGTCGGCAACTGGGGGCAGCAATTGGTGGCAGTGGACGGAGGTAGCGAATGTATCTGTGACATTCTGATTTCCAATCATTTTTAGACTCATTAATCTAAAACGAGTCTTGAAAATTGAAAATGCGAAATCAAGAATTCCAACATCACATTCAGATTGGTCGTCGCCCTATCGAAGGTTATTGGGACGAGAAAAACGACGTTCTGAACGTTGGGGATAAAATTATCCTTTTACCCCTCAAGTTTAGAACCTTGCCATGCATTTGAAGAAAGGCATTTTGGTCATCAAACCCCCCTCAAGGCTGTGGAGATTCAAGAAGAGATGAGGGCCATTGGATCACCTTGAATGACTTGAGGGACAAGTGTCAATAGATGGGGTAAAGACTAGTCATGTCCAACTTTACAAACCTACCATTCAAACCATTGACCAAGCCTTTGATATATAGCAATTTCACTCTCTCTCATCTTCAATTGACCGGCCAAACCCTCTCTCAAACTCCCTCAAGCCACCGAAACTCCCTCTCCCTCTTCCTCTTCCTTCTTCGTCCTGTCGCCGGCGACCAGTTCTGGTCTATTTGTTCGGCACCCACGACAGCCACCTCCGGCCATCGCCTGACCGCCAATCGACCACACCAACCTAGATCTACGTCTTTTCAACCTCCTCGAAGTGGAAGCGAGGAATTTAGACCACCGAGGAGTTTCGATCAAGTGTTTTCCCGAGAGCTGACGGAATCTGTTCCAGCCTAAGGTAGGTCCGGTTTCTAACCCTTTTGAAGACCGAAATATTGGATTTTTGAGGTTAAATTTTATGGAGGTCTAGTAGACATGTATATGAATCTGTGGTAAAAATTTGAGAGTGATTTGAAGAAGTTTTGACCTTGAAACGGTCTTGTGAACTATGGACAGAAATTGTCGGATTCTGACCTTGGACGATCTGGCGACTTTCGACGAGTTTCCGGCAACGATTCGACTTCAAACCTTCGGTAAGCCTCAAGAACCTTTAGATAGACATGTTAAGAGATAGGATGAGGATTAAATGATGGATTTAGAGTTAGTTTAGGGCTGATTGTGCCTGGTTTGCACAGAACCGGGAAGAACCGGTTCTGTTATGTGCAAGACCGGGGTTGTAGGGGTTGTTGGCGCTGAGTTTTGAGCCTCAAATTGGTAATTAAGGCATGTTAAGATGATGAGGATTATGCTATGGAGGTTTATGGTTCATGGATTGAGGAATTGAACATAAAAATTGACTAATTGGTTGAAATTCCTAGGTTGGGCGGTGAGGTTGGTCTTGGACCCTTGGAACTGAGATTGTAAGGATCCAAGAAGAGAATTTTGGTGTTATCAAATTTAAGATAAGGGAATTCCTAACCTTATACTAGGAAGATTGGACTCGATTGGGTGAGTTGATAAAAGATTCAATTAGTCCTTAAGTAATTCCAAGGTAGTTGATTATGGTATGTGTTCTTGAATGATTTGGAGGATTTGAAGGCTTGTTAATGCTTGAGTTTAAATCATATGTCATGTCGAATGTCATTGGTTGTCCTGCATGCCATGAGAATTCAAATTGTGCATGAGTTGCACTTGTTGTTTTATCTGTGAGTGGAATTGAGAAGCATGGCTTGAACATGATATGGCAAGGCCCTAAGACTTATGAGACACGGTGCAGGAGGAAAATACCTTGATGCGATGTAACCACGAGGTTGAATTGAGGTTGTGTGGCGCCCTGATGGCCATGGTCCTGATGCGAATTATTCGCGGGACGGAGGAATGAGGTGATGATATTGGCTTGAAGAATCATTGGAACTTGATACGTTTACGCGGGTTGTCAGTGGTGCCCTGATGCGATCTAATCGCGGGGTTATGATGGCCACGGTCTTGATGCAAACTATTCGCAGGACGGAGGAATGAGGTGATGATATTGGCCTGGAGAATCATTGGAATCTGATGCGTTTACGCAGGTTGCCAGTGGTGCCCCGTTACGATCTAATCGCGGGGTTATGATGGCCACGGTCCTGATGCGATCTAATCGCGGGACGGAGATATAAGGCGTTGGTACCAGCCTGGAGAATCATTGGAACCTGATGCGTTTACGTGGGTTGTCAATGACGGTTTGATGCGTTTACGCGGACCGAGCCTGATGCGATCTAATCGCGGGCATGAGAATGAGGCAAGGGGGAAAGGATGATTGTGGTGAAGTGGCAGGATGAGTCGTGTATGAACCTTTGAGTGTGTCATGATACCATATTTGCATGCCTGTCACCTGTGTATGGTTATCTATATTTGAATTAACTGATATGTCTATAAATTGAACTATTGGGGTATATGACTGCCTGAGTGGACGGTCGGCCTAACCTAGGGTTAGGACCCACCTTACTGAGATTATATCTCACCCTAGTGGGGGCTTAACTTTTCAGGTTCTTGGCGACGGAAGTGCGAACTTGCCATTGATTGGCACAGAGACGAGGTCACTAGAGGAAAAATGAAGATTTTTCTTTTGTGACCTTAGAATTGAATAGTACTGATTTCGAGGATTTAGATTTGTAATAAAGAAAAGTATATTTGACCTTTATTAAAGGTGTACCCTTGTGTCCTAAGTCATCGGGTGTTGCCGTATTTGTAAAAAGGAGTTGGCATCGCCTCCGCATGTGTGTTTCTTTCAGCGCAAAGGACATTGATGATTGGATCCTGGAGCTTTCATAAAGGAATGGCTTGGTGGGATGCTTGCGTGCCCGCCGGGTTCGGGGCGTGACATCCCCATTTGAAGTGGTATCAGAGCAAGGTCAGCTCGATCCAATGTGATTGAGACTTGAAGTGATAATGAGCGATGACTTGAGGACAATTAGGTAGTGAGACTTTTAGGAATAAGCATGGATTGCTGAATCGCGAGGATTATAGGCCTAAACTTGTGAGGTATCCTAATGGTCCTAGTGCCGAATTAGAGACGATCTTGAGTGATTTATGAATAAGGCTCGCAAGGAATTGAATAGAAATTTAGGAGTCATGAGCCTAGATTTGAGGTTGCTAGAGAATAAATTATGAATGACGGGTCAATTGAAGTGTATAATTGTGATCTTGATTTGTCAATGACCCAACTTGAGGAGTGTGAGTTATAAAGAGACAGCCGGTATTGGTGGATTCAGGCTTGAATTGTGTGATATTTTGATGGTTTAGCTATCAATTACTATTGACAGTCTTGGATGATATGAGATGAGATGCATACAAGGGAACAAATAAGGAATATATGATTAAAGGCAAGTCGTGATCGAATGCTTATGGATTTGATTTAGTTAACGACTCCACTTGAGGTGCAAGGTTAAATATAGGCAATTGATCTGTGAGATGTGACGGTCATTGGTGGAATTAGAACTCTTAAATGGATAGGAATTGATCTGAAGGCGATTTTGATATGACAAGTGGTGAGGACAGTCATACTGTGCTTGAGTTTGTGGCTTTGAAATGAAAGTTGATGAGGGTGCATGCATGAACTTATCGCTGTTGGATTTAATAAACTGTTGCTTGGTATGGAACAAGTTGATGGGATACCTATAAACTATAATGAAACATGGTATGGGACATGTGGAACGGGGCTTTCTCTGTAGATGTATGACTTGGGACAACCTGCAACAGCCAAGTCTGATGAGGGCGGGGAGTGATCGCCGGGACAGAGAGGTCCGGACAAGGAGCGGCTCCTGGAAGGCTTATAAGATGGCAAGAAGCAGGAATGGCCCAAGTCATAACTTGAAAGGAGAAGTCTAGGTATCAGGTTGAGTCCAATTATGGATAAGAGGTGTATGGACGAGATTGATCCTCATCAAGGATGATCGAAAGTAGCATGACATGTGTAATGGCGCCTATAAGTGGCATGGTTAAAAGCTTCGTGCTTGACAGTGGATGCCTTTATTAAAAAGAAAAATGATATTTTGATGGGCCTGTTAGGCGTGTTCTATGACTGGCACCACGTGATTAGTTTGGTTAGGGTCTAACTGAGAGATTAGACAACCTGTGGGGTTTATACCCGTTGAACTGAGGCATGCTGAGAATGACATAGTCTATTGTGATTATGCTAGAGTGGCGGATGCCTCTGGGCTTAAAGTATGAGCTATTGACTCGGTGAATTGCTGCCTTGAATGCTTGTTTGATAGTTGCCTAGTTGAGGCTAGCCTAGTAATGGCTGTTAGTAGAGAAGTTGCCTCGTTAAGGCTGGCTTAATGAATGATTACGGATTAAGGATGATATGAGATCCTTAAATATTTGGCAATTAGTTGAGAATTTTCCATGTGTTATTAGAGAGTTGTTTGGGAACCACTGATGGTTGATAGTGATGAATGATGAGATGAGCAGCCTGAGACTACCGGACTTGAGTAGATGACTTAAGTTTCTGATTCCTGGAGGAAATCATAGTGGTTCAGGAGACATGAGAACCAAAGGACGTTGAACAACCAAGGTGTGGTCGTAGAAGAGCATTGGGCTTGAGTATACGTGGTGTGGAAGATCGGAGAACTGATATGGATCATGAGAATTGAGTAAAGATGAGCGATTGGAGTATGGATGCCAAAAGGAAAATACGACTCAATCTGTTAATCGTACGAGACTCAAGAGCTGAATGGGTCGTAGGAACTTCAAATGGAAATGAAGAAATTTGTTGGTTAAGCAAGCTCGAGGAGGAGCTGCCATGATTCTCTAAGTCACTGTGGTGATAAATGCTTGTGCTAATGAGTTAAGTGATAGAAGTCACGAAAAAGGTGACCCTGAGTTAATCTTTTCGAAATTGAATGTGTGGGAAGAACCACGAGGGCTTGGAAAAGCTTGTGAAGCTGTGAATAAGAATGAGATTGACTGAGTTTGATGGAAGAATGAAAGTTGAAATTGCCTCCGCTGGATGGAGGATCTTGATAAGAAAACTTTAGAGGTTTTAGGTACACTGAAGAAACAAAGTGACCTTGGCAGTACTAGCCCTAAGAGACTATCGATGATGAGTAAAAGGTCACTAGAGAAAGGATTTCCTCGAAGGCATGAGATCTACGTAAACTACCTCTATTGAGTTGTCCGATGGAAAGTATCGTCTTGAGGTTGCTTGAGAGCAGATGTTACGCCCCGCGCCTCATCGTGAGCACGCAATCATTCCTGCAAGTAAATAACAATGATCTCTCAGCGGTCCCAAGGATCCACCTATATAAGAAAGGACGAGAGATAAAATAATTTACATTAAGCACACGAAAGCGGTTCCCAACAATTCCCCGTACAATATATATACATATACACCAAGACTAAGCAGGACATGGATAGCATCATAAAAAGTCATACATCAACACATACATCCAACAACTACTAACTCCACTAAACATCAGGGCGATGGGTAAGCATGCCAAAAAGATATCCACAAAATCCATCAGGGATGGGGCCAGGTCGCCAGTCAAAAAGTCGGATCGCCATCTGGAGTCGCCTAAGAAGAACTGCTGGAATCTCCGGTGTCCTGAGTCTCCTCCGACGGCTCAAACTCAAAGAAAATCTCCGATGGGACCTCCACGGAGTCCTCTATAGTCGTCTCCTGCGACGGCTTGGCTCGACCTCCATTCGCGGTATCTGGCTGGTCCGACTCGGCTGGGTCTCCATCAGACAGCTCCACCACGATGATCTTGCCCTCCTGCGGTGGTACCGAATACTCCGCTATCGGCGTTCGCTCCGGGCCGTTCCTCGACCCAACCGCTGATCCCTCGGGAAACTCCTGATCTGAGATCGTCTGACACCAGGGAGGTATAACACCATTCAGAACCTCATGGGGCTTCAGCGGCCCGACCTTCCTGTCCCCGTCTCTCCTAAACCATGCCTCAAACCTGTGAGGCTTCCAGTATGGCTTGCCATCGTCTACCCATACTACTGTGCATTTCCTTACATAGATATTCCCCTGCCTATCAGGGAACTCATCGTAAAAAGCTGTCATCTCCTGCGGGTCTCTGAATCTGATAGGCTGTAAAGTAAGATTTCCCCAAAAGGGATGAGATGCATATCTTAATAAGAAAAGCCTAACCCTAGGTCAGGTTGACTGTGTACTCAGGCAGTCGCGTCACTCAACAGATCTCAACTCATGATCCCACGTAGGCATAACAATCATAAATCGATAAACAACAATACACATAAGACAGGCATGCACTTATATTCTCATGTCACACACGAATGCACGTAAATGCTCGGCCTGTCACTTCACCATATCTATCAACCTCTACCTGCCTCATTCTCTAGCCCGTGAACTTATTGCCTCAGGCTCGGTCCACGTAAATGCATCAGATCGTGATCGGTGACCTGCGTAAATGTAACAGGTTTCGCATCATCTCCAGGCAGGGTTTATAAGCTCATACTCTGTCCCGCCATTAGATCGCATCAGGACTGTGGCTATCTCAACCCCGCGACTTCGTCGTATCAGGGCGCCACCTAATCACAATTCACCACGCGACCTCATCGCATCAGGGTCTCAACCATCCGCCCCGCGTCTCACACACCTCAAGGCCTCGCCATGTTATGCCACAATTATAATTCAAGCCATGAATCTCTATCCTTTACACACACAACGTCAATTTCATTTCAAGTATAATTCACAATCTCATGGCATGCAAAACAAATCAATTGTTACCCAAACATGACATACAATTTCAATACAAGTCAAGGCACACATAAACTCCTTAATTAATCCTAACACATGCTAAGACTCATTACTTTGGAAAAATGCCCGTTAATTGATCAATTTCACACTCGACTTACCCAATCGAGTCCAATCCCCCTAGCCTTGGTTTAGGAAATTCCTTACCTTTGCTTAGCAATACAAATTACTCCTCTTTGAGCCTCCTAGGATTCGGCCAACCCAAGTCCAAAGACGATTTGTCGCGCAACCAAGGATAATCAATCGTTTTGTCAAATTTCAAGTCCAATTCCTCAATTCATCCATCCGAATCACCCATAACATACTCCTCATCATCTCTTCACATCATGCACACCAAATTGCAACACAAATCCAGCATGTCCAGCCACCCATATAATCTGTTTGGCCTGGCATTGAACCGATTCCATTCAGTTCTGTTCATGCCGGGTCCAACTGGTTCTAATCTACCTCAAATCCATCAATTCTACGCCATCCTACCTCTTATAATGTCTACCTAAGGGTTTGGAGTGCTCACCGAGAGGTTCAAGCCGCGTGGTTGCCGAAAAGTCGTCGGAACTCGCCGGATCGTCCAAGCACAAAATACCGGCAGTTTCTAGGCAAAATGTTCAAAGTTTGTTCGTGATCAAAAAATTATCAAATCAAGCTCAACTTTTTTTCACAGAATCATCTATATGTCTACTTAATCTCCACCAAATTTTAGCTTTAGATTCCAAATTTTCAGCTATCAAAAGGGTTCAGAACCCAACCTACCTCAAACTGGAGCAGAATTTGTTGGCCTGTGGGAGAATGCCTGCCCTAAATTTCACAGAGCTCCAAATGGCCTGATTCCAGTTGAAGGACATCGGTAAGACGTGGAGCTACATCTGGGTGGTGGGCTGGCAGCAACTGATGGCCGGAGGTGCCGATCGTGCAGGCCGAACGGCGAGTTCCAACCTGGTCGAGAGGCGAGCAGGACTGAAGAAGAAGAAGGAAGAAGAGTTCGGCCTTTGGGGGGGTGATCTGTCGAATGCTGGAGTGAGAGAGAGAGAGGAAAGAGAGAGAGATTTTATTATATCAAAAATTTTGGTCAATTGAATTGATGGGTAGGTGACATTTAATGTGAGATGATCTACCACTCTTGGATGCTTGACACTTGGCAATTGTTCTTACCAAGGAGATCCAATGGCTCCTTTTTGGTCTTAGTGTTTTCGGCAGCTTGGGGGTCTGAATGTCCATTTGGCCCTTCCATCAATTATAGGAACAAAATTCTAGGCTTGAGGGGCAAAACGGTCATCTTATCCCTGACGTTCGGAACTTCGTTTTTCTCGTTTCTGACTTCTTCGACAGGGCGACGACCAATCCAATTGACGTTGGAATTCTTGATTTTCTATTTCAAACTTTTTCAGGACTCGTTTCTAATCGTTTCTTCTATCAGACGTAATTCCAGCCTATCTTAAACTGACAGACGGCTTTTGTAAACATTAAGCGTATCGACCCCGCAATTCATATCAGGTTTAGGGCTCGTCAATTCACGGTTGCTTTGGTTGTCATGTAATTGTGAGGGTTTATCACTAGTCCCTATGGTCTCGATCGTCACAGTCCGATTTAGGATAATTTTGCAAATCGGACGTTGGTTAAGCGGCACCACCTACGCTCCAATCGTATCATGCTCGCATGGTAACCCTTAATCGTTCTTAGATCGGCTTTTTGGTGTTTCTAAATATCCCATCGACAATCCTTATGGTCAAAGCGTCATTTCTTGTCCGCGTAGCCTAGGTCCACGTATCTCGTCTCGCTTTAGCCTTTTCCCTTTGATCAGTCTACTCAAATTGATCAGATTTGAGCGGAATACAATTGGAATACGTCGCTCGATATATATAAACTTCTCATTACAGAGTCTGAAGTTGATTGGAAATCAGAATGTCACAACTCTTTCCCCCTTACAAAAATTTCATCCTCGAAATTTACTTTACACTTAACTACTCAAATAAATGGGGGTGCTGTCGCTTCATCGTCTCTTCGTTCTCCCATGTTGCTCCTTCCGTTCCGTGGTGCTTTCCTATTACTTAGACCAGCGAAATCTTCTTATTCCTGAAGATCTGCTCCTTCCGATCCTTAATCCTTATTGGCTTCTCTATATAGGACACTCTGTCATCCACCTCTATGGCTTCGTGGTCCAGTACATGTGTCGGGCCAGGTTTGTACTTTTTTAGCATCGACATATGAAATACATTATGTACCTAGGATAGATTTGGCGGCAAAACAAGCCGGTAGGCCAAGGTTCCAATTCTTTCCAACATCTCAAAAGGGCCTACATATCTTGGGCTTAGCTTCCCTTTCCTTCCGAATCGCGAGAGTTCTCTCTTTGGCGACACTTTGAGGAAGACGTGATTGCCCACTTGAAACTCCAGAGGTTTGCGCCGCTTGTTTGCATAGCTCTTCTAGCGACTCTGCGCCGTCCTCAGTCTATCCGGATCACCTTCACTGCTTCCACCGATTGCTCTACCAATTCGGGGCCTGTAATGCTCCTTTCTCCTACCTCGTCCCAGCATATCGGTGTTCTGCAGGCTCTGCCATAGAGTGTCTCAAACGGTGCCATCTGTATACTCTGTTGGTAGCTATTGTTGTACGCGAACTCTACCAGGTGTAACTGCTCTTCCCATCCATCTTTGAAATCTATAACACACGCTCTCAACATGTCCTCGAGCGTCTGGATGATCCTTTCTGATTGCCCATCAATCTGTGGGTGGTACGCCGTACTGAACTGCAGTCGGGTCTCCATGGCCTCTTGCAGGCTCTTCCAAAAATTCGCCGTGAACTTCGGATCCCCATCTGAGGTGATCGTCACTGGCACTCCGTGTAATCTTACTATGTGCCTCATGTACAGTTTTGTGTACTTATCCATGGCGAAGTCCTTCCGTACAGGAATGAAATGGGCGGACTTGGTCAATCTGTCTACGACTACCCATATCGAGTCGTGACCTCTTTGGCTCCTTGGAAGTCCCATCACACAATCCATAGTTATGTGCTCCCACTTCCATTCCGGAATCTCCAGCGGTTGCAGCAGGCCTCCAGGTTTACAATGCTGCACCTTCACTTGTTGGCAAGTCAAGCACTTATCCACGAATCTTGCCACGTCTACCTTAATCTTGTTCCACCAATAATGCTGTCTCAAGTTCTGGTGCATCTTTGTACTTTCAGGGTGGACACTGTAGTTACACCTATGAGCCTTTGACAAAATTCTTTCTCGGAGTCCTTCATCCTTTGGTACACATAAACGTCCTTAGAACCTCAAAATTCCGTTCTCAGACACTTGGAATTCTGGCTTCCTTTTCGTTGCGTCCATGCCAACAATTTTCTGAATCTCTAGGTCCATAGATTGTAATGCCTTTATCTCATCTTGGACCTCAGGTTCCACCCTCAAAGTCGCTATCAAGCTGGATAGCTGATCGACCTCTAATCTGAATTCAAAGTCTCTCAAGTTCTCTATCGTCGACCAACTTCTCAGCAGTAGGCATGCAATGCTTGACTTTCGACTCAATGCATCTGCCACTCTGTTTACCTTCTCAGGATGATATAGTATCTCACAATCATAATATTTCAACAGCTCCATCCACCTGCGTTGCCTCAGATTCAGCTCTTTCTGGGAAAACAAGTATTTCAGACTCTGGTGATCTGTATATATTTGAAACCTCTTGCCACAAAGATAGTGCCTCCAGATCTTCAAGGCAAACACAATCGCCGCTAACTCCAAGTCGTGGGTCGGGTAATTCATCTCATGCAGCCTCAACTGCCTGGATGCATAAGCTACTACCCAGCCGTGCTGCATCAATACACAGCCCAATCCTTTCAGCGAAGCGTCGCTGTAGATCTCATATCCTCCCGGTCCCGACCGAATGGTCAACACTGGTGCGGTCGTCAGTCTATGTTTAAGCTCTTGGAAACTCTGTTCACACCTATCAGTCCATTCGAACTTCATTTCCTTCTTCGTCAACCGCGTCAGTAGGATGGCTATGGATGAGAACTTTTCCACGAATCGCCTATAATATCCTACTAGTCCCAAGAATCTCCTAACCTCCGTGACCGTAGTAGGCCTTGGCCAATTGGTTATAGCCTCTATCTTTGCAGGATCCACTACAATTCCTTCACTTGACACAACATGACCTAGAAATGCTACCCTGCTCAGCCAAAATTCACATTTGCTTAGTTTCGCATACAATGAATGTTCCCTCAGGGTCCTCAATACGATTCTCAAATGCTCTTCGTGTTCTACGTCGCTCCTCGAGTAGATTAGGATATCATCAATGAAAACTATGACGAATCTGTCTAGAAACTCTCTGAATACTCGGTGCATCAAATCCATAAAAGCAACTAGAGCGTTCGTCAATCCAAACGGCTATACCTCGTCCTAAATGCAGTCTTCGATATGTCTTTCTTCTTGATCCTCAACTTATGATACCCCATCCTCAAGTCAATCTTCGAGAACATTATTGCTCCTTGCAGCTGATCAAAAAGATCGTCAATCCTCGGCAGCGGATACTTGTTCTTCACCGTCACCTGATTCAGCTGCCGGTAGTCAATGCATAGTCGTAAGGATTCGTCCTTCTTCTGTACGAACAACACTGATGCTTCTCACGGCAAAGCACTTGGTCGGATGAATCCTTTATCTAGCAACTCTTGCATTTGCACATTTAACTCCTTTAATTCAAACAACGACATCCTATATGGTGCTTTCGAAATCGGCTCCGTTCCAAGAGCTAATTCAATCACAAACTCTATTTCCCGTTCTGGTGGCAATCTTGGCAATTCCTGAGGAAACACATACGAAAACTCACACACTACAGGAATATTCTCTAACTTGGGTTCCTCGACAATCGTATCCATCACGGCTACCAAGTATGCTCGACATCCCTCAGACATCAACTTAGTTATTTCCAAAGACGAAACCAAGGGAATCGAGATTCCTCCCCGACTTCCCACCAACTCAAAACTAGGGCGATATTTCGGATAAAATCGAATTGTTCTATTGCCACAGTCTACCACTGCTCCCTGCCTACCCAGCCAATCCATTCCTACAATCATGTTAAAATCAAACATAGGTAATACAGCTAAGTCGATACTTTCCTTACTTCCCCCAATCACCATCTCACACCCAGCACACCCTAATGAAACCAAGACATTATCCTTCAATGGGGTGGCAACATGTAATATCATTTTCAAAGGTTCCAATTTCATGCTTGCTAACTCAGCAAACTATGCAGATACAAAAGAATGTGTGGCACCCAGGTCAAACAATGCATAGGCAGTCTGGTTGCACAAGTAGATCGTACCTGTGACTACTCCTGGCGCATCCTCCGCCTCGTTGCGAGCTACAACGTATACCCTGCCCTGTGCCTATGGTCTACTCTGGTCAATCCGAAGTACGGCAGTCGACGGTCCTGCTTGCGGCCTCGGTCCTTGCTGTCGATTGGCCGGTACCTGGTATGGACATGTCCTCATCTCGTGGCCTAGTTGACCACACTTGAAATAGGCTCCTATTCTCATCGAGCATAGCCCATTTTCATGCCTTCGGCCACACAGTCTGCAGCTCCAGTTCGCCGAGTTGGGCGGTTTCACTATATTTCTCCTTGCATGCGGCACGAAATGTCTGTTACTTGCCATCGGTCTCTTGCCCATTTGGCGATGGTCTCTAAACAATGGGAACTGCGATCCAATTGCGGTATTCCTTTCTCTCAAATCTCGCTCAATCATCTGACCTCGCTCGTATATCTCCCAATAGGTCCTCAACTTCAAGGCTATCATCTGGCTGTGGAGTTCGGGCCTTAGGCCATCCCTGAATCTCCGTGCCTTCTCCAAAGGATCCTCTACAGATTGAGGTGCATAGCTCGAGAGTCTCGCGAACTCGGTTTCGTACTGATCTATCGTCAACTAGTTCTGACGTAGTTGCAGGAACTCAATCTGTTTCCTTCCCTGGTTATTTTTGAGAAATACTTATCGTTGAACGCCCTCTTAAAAGTGTTCCAGTTCATGGCCATACCTTTAGAAAAGATTCCGTCCTTGGTGACAGCCCACCAGTCATGTGCAGTACCCTCCAGCTGATACACGGCTAGCAGTACTTTCTCCTCATCTGTACATCTTAACACTCCGAAAGCCTTTTCCAGCTTCTCTATCTACTTGGGCGCTAGCTCGGGATCTCCAATCCCGTCAAACTATGCCGACTTTAACTTCATAAACTGCTCCATCAATTGGCCCATCTGTCTAGCCACCACGATTTCCTCTTGAGTATTCATAGCCTCATTGCTCTGGTTCGGTTCTCCTTGACTCTCATTACCCCCAGTGTTGCCTTGGTTGGCGTTGACGGCTGCTATGGCAGCTCTTATTACCTGGGCTATGGCAACGTCTCGATCCTGGGCCTATCGATCGATTAGTCACCAATCCTTTCCAATGCCCTAAGTACACCATCCATCCTTGGGTCCTCAGCTACGGGCAGCCTCGAACTAGAAGCTCCGCCTCTGGTCCTTCCAGGTCTCCTGGACAAATTACTCATCTTTGTCACTTATTAATGAACCTGGTCCACCACAAGTTCAGCAACAGGTTAGCAACTTACTCATCCATCCAATTTAGAACTACTCACTACTCAACAAAAATAATTACACAACAACAGTACTCCATGCATCAACATTACTTCCAGGAATGTTTCAACCAATGGCTCATGGCCATACTCAATTCCATTCGCTCCAGTAGTTCACTAAAACCAATCACTTTCAAGCATCAAGCAACCCAAGGTCTTGAAATGACCTTCAATCCTAAGTAGAGAACTTAATTCTTTATACCTCACCTCAATCTCATCAAAGCTAAACACCATCCATAGGTATCAAGTCACAAAATAGGCATCCCATGTCTTACCCTGACCAGTCTCCTAAGGTCTAGCTATCCGTTTTTGTCCCACATAGTCCTCCTTATCACTTCAATCCTCAAACAACTTTGTATCGAGTTAACCTTGGCTCTGATATCAAAACAAGCGGGGATGTCACGCCCCGCGCCTCATCGCAAGCACGCAATCATCCCTGCAAGTAAATAACAATGATCTCTCGGTGGTCCCAAGAATCCACCTATATAAGAAAGGACGATAGATAAAATAATTTATATTAAGCACACGAAAGCGGTTCCCAACAACTCCCCGGACAATATATATATATATATATACACACACACACACACCAAGATTAAGCAGGACATGGATAGCATCATAAAAAGTCATACATCAACACATACAACCAACTACTAACTCCACTAAACATCAGGGCGACGGGTAAGCATGCCAAAAAGGTATCCATAAAATCCACTAGGGATAGGGTCAAGTCGCTAGTCAAAAAGTCAGATCGCCATCTGGAGTAGCCTAAGAAGAACTGCTGGAATCTCCGGTGTCCTGAGTCTCCTCCGACGGCTCGTACTCAGAGAAAGTCTCCGACGGGACCTCTACGGAGTCCTCTATTGTTGCCTCCTGCGATGGCTCGGCTCGACCTCCATCCGCGGTCGCCTCTTGGTCCGGCTCGGCTGGGTCTCCATTAAACAACTCTACCGCGATGATCTCATCCTCTGACGGTGGTACCGAATATTTCACTATCGGCGTCCGCTTCGGGCCATTCCTCGACCCAACTACTGATCCCTCGGGAAACTCCTGGTCCGAGATCGTTTGACATTAGGGAGGTATAACACCCTTTGAAACCTCATGGGATTTCAGCGGCCCGACCTTCCTATCCCCGTCCTTCCTAAACCATGCCTCAAACCTGTGAGGCTTTCAATCTGGCTTGCCCTTGTCTACCCATACTATTGTACATTTCCTTACATAGATATTCCCCTGCCTACCAGGGAACTCATCGTAAAAAGCTGTCATCTCCTACGGGTCTCCGAATTTGATAGGCCACATCGCTACTGCCTAGGATCTATAAAGTAAGGTTTCTCCAAAAGGGGTGAGATACACATCTCAGTAAGAAAAGCCTAACCCTAGGTCAGGTTGACTGTCCACTCAGGCAGTCGCGTCACTCAACAGATCTCAACTCATGATCCCACGCCGGCATAACAATCATAAATAGATAAACAACAATACACATAAGACAGGCATGCACTAATATTCTCATGTCACACACGAATGCTCGTAAATGCTCGGCCTATCACTTCACCACATCTATCAACCCATGCCTGCCTCATTCTCTAGCCCGCGAACTTATCGCCTCAGGCTCGGTCCGCGTGAACACATCAGACCGTGATCGGTGACCCGCGTAAAGGCATCGGGTCTCGCATCATCTCCAAGCAGGGTTTATGAGCTTAAACTCTATCCCGTGATTAGATCGCATCAGGATTGTAGCTATCTCAACCCCACGACTTCGTTACATCATGGCGCCACCTAATCACAATTCACCCCGCGACCTCGTCGCATCAGGGTCTCAACTATCCATCCCGCGTCTCACACGCCTTAGAGCCTCACCATGTCATGCCACAATCATAATTCAAGACATGAATCTCTATCCTTTACACACACAATGTCAATTTCATTTCAAGTATAATTCATAATCTCATGGCATGCAAAACAAATCAATTGTTACCCAAACATGATATACAATTCCAATATAAGTCAAGGCACACATAAACTCCTTAATTAATCCTAAGACTCATTACTTTGGAAAAATGCCCGTTAATCGATCAATTTCACACTCGACTTACCCAATCGAGTCAATCCCCCTAGCCTTAGTTTAGGAAATTCCTTACCTTCGCTTAGCAACACAAATAACTCCTCTTTGAGCCTCCTAAGATTCGACCAACCCAAGTCCAAAGTCAATTTGTCGCGCAACCTAGGATAATCAATCGTTTTGTCAAATTTCAAGTCCAATTCCTCAATTCATCCATCTGAATCACCCATAACATACTCCTCATTATCTCTTCACATCATGCACACCAAATTGCAACATAAATCCAGCATGTCCAGCCACCCATAGAATCGGTTTGCCCCGGCATTGAACTAATTCCGTTCGGTTCTGTTCATGTCGGGTCCAACCGGTCCTAATCTACCTCAAATCCATCAATTTTATACCATCCTACCTCTTATAATGTCTACCTAAGGGTTTGGAGTGCTCATTGAGAGGTTCAAGTCGCGTGGTTGCAGGAAAGTCGTCGGAACTCGCTGGATCGTCCAAGCATAGAATATCGACAGTTTCTGGGTAAAATGTTCAAAGTCGATTCGTGGTAAAAAAATTATCAAATCAAGCTCAACTTTTACCACAGAATCATCTATGTGTCTACTTTATCTCCACCACATTTGAGTTTTAGATTCCAAATTTTTGGCTGTCAAAAGGGTTTAGAACCGAACATACCTCAAATTGGAGCAGAATCTATCGGTCTGTGGGAGAATGCTTCCCCTGAATTCCATAGAGCTCCAAATGGCCTGATTCCAATTGAAGGACGTCGGCAAGACGTGGATCTACGTCTGGGTGGTGGGCCGACAGCAACTGATGGCCGGAGGTGCCGATCATGCAGGCCGAACGGAGGGTTCCAGCCCGGTTGAGAGGCGAGCAGGACTGAAGAAGAAGAAGGAAGAAGAGTTCGACCTTTGGGGGGTGATCTACCGAATGCTGGAGTGAGAGAGAGAGGAAAGAGAGAGAGCTTTTATTATATCAAAAATTTTGGTCAATTGAGTTGATGAATAGGTGGCATTTAATGTGAGATGATCTACCACCCTTGGATGCTTGACACTTGGCAATTGTTTTTACCAAGGAGATCCAATGGCTCCTTTTTGGTCCTTGTGTTTTTGGCAGCTTGGGGGGGTGAATGTCCATTTGGCCTTTCCTTCAATTATAGGAACAAAATTCTAGGCTTGAGGGACAGAACGGTCATTTTACCCCCGACGTTCGGAACGTCATTGTTCTCGTTTCTGACTTTTTCGATAGGGCGACGACCAATCTAATTGATGTTGGAATTCTTGATTTTCCATTTCAAACTTTTTTAGGATTCATTTCTGATCGTTTCTTCTATTAGACGTGATTCTAGCCTATCCTGAACTGACGGGTGGCTTTTATAGACATTACGCGTATCAACCCCGCGATTCATATCACGTTTAGGGCTCGTCAATTCATGGCAATTTTGGTTGTCATGTAATTGTGAGGGTTTATCATTAGTCCCTATGGTCTCGATCGTCACAGTCCGATTTGGGATAATTTTACAAATCATACGTTGGTTAAGCGGCACCACCCGCGCCCCAAAGGTATCATGCTCGCATGGTAACCCTTAATCGTTCTTAGATCGGCTTTTTGGTGGTTCTAAATATCCCCTCGACAATCCTTATGGTCAAAGCGTCATTTCCTATCCGAGTTGCCTAGGTCTACGTATCTCGTCTTGCTTTAGCCTTTTTCCTTTGGTCAGTCTACTCAAATTGATTAGATTTGAGTAGAATACAACTGGAATACGTCGTTTCATATATATAAACTTCTCATTACAAAGTCTGAAGTTGATTGAAAATTAGAATGTCACACAGAGGTTGTTTGGATCCTGATATTATAGCAAAGATCATAGGATGATCGACCCGTATGAGACAGAATTCTCAAGGTCGCTTAGGCATATGATAAGGGTGGTCAAGGATCCTTGAATAAGATGAATAAGTCCATGAGTGGATTGAAACTTGAGAACCTTATGGCTGGTTGTTATTCCTAATTTTGAGGAATGGTGATGGGACTCAGCAAAAGAGGAGAATGATCGAAAGACTTATGAATAAGAGAACTCCTGCTCATGGATTACGAGCAAAGAGATGATAATTATGGATATGGAGTGTGCCTACGAGAAATGGTTGATTACCTGGGTGTAAGACACATGGTGAAAAATGGGTAGCCCATCTTTTCTGTTATGGAAGGAGTCGAGGAAAAATTGGCATGCTAGTTTGCTTAGAATTAATGATTTCTTGGGATCGGTTGATTGAATGGGAATCATGAGAAATGAAATCATGAGTTGCTATTCCCTAAAGAATAGGGCATTGTTCTTAAGGGACGATTGGACCATGAATTGGTCATTGACGAAAAGAAAAGTGAACGGACTTGATAGTCCTGACTGGTTGTGATCTAGCGAATGATTTAGTAAATGAAAAGAACGCTTATAGAATACTTGCAAAGTGATTTGAGGTAGTCGGATTGACCATTCGACAAGTGAACTGGTGGAGACCTGAGGACGAATAGATATTGTCACTTGAGGTAACTGAGTTATGGGAAAGAGGATGTGAAAGCACGGTGGCATTTGAATCCTAGAGTAAAGGTATTGCCGTCGGCGTAGACTCCAAGGTTGACGTCCTATGAAATAGAAAGGACGAGGTGAATTTGAAATGAGAGGATGCCACTAGAGTGTATAGCTTCCCTTACATGGTAAGAGACCCTATTGTAAAAGGAAGAAAAACCTAAATTGTCTTAGTATTGTGATTGAGCATCTGTATCAAGAAAGAGGACGTAGAACTTGAATGACTCCTGGAAGTGAAATTCGAGAGACAGTCATGTAAACAATGTTGAATTCAAGATGATGTTGACGTTCAGTGGAACGAACGGAATTGGGATAAGGTCGCCTTAGCGAGTATGGAACTCAGAGGCTAAAGCACTAATGCTTCTCGAGAGAAGAGTGACAAAAATAAGTAAAATGCCGTGCAGTCCTAGAGGAGACCCATGACAACAGAGAACCAAGGTCTGACCCCTCAAGTGAGAAGTGCGAGGAATAGTTGGAAGATTCGACACTTGGTAGAAAGAAGTGATAATAGTCCAACTAAGTGCCCAATGAATGATTGAGTTGATCGTTACCATGTCGAGAGACGATGGTTGAACTCATGTAAAGAGCCATGAGAAACATGAACAGTTTTGAGAGTGTCATATGGGCTCTAAGGAAATGCCTATTGCATGCTGAATGTGAAGAGCATGGGCTATGGATATGATAAGGTGGGATTTCTCAGTTGTGAAATCTTTGAGAAATGAAATCTCTGTAGAGCCTTGGAGGAGTAGAATGAGTGATAAATCGACTAGAGTCGATGGGGGATTGCTAGAAGTTGAAAGTTCTTGGAATTGATGAATGGTAATAGACGGATCGTAGGAAGATTCCTTACAAGAGCTGTTCCATTGGTAAAATGGATGAATGACGAAATGTAGCACTAAATGGGCGAATAAACATGAAAAGAAGTTTCGAGGACTTAAGTCAAGATGACGACTATGCTGATAATGACATTCCTGTTTAGAATCAGAAGGGGTCGAGAGAACCATAATGACATGATGTAGGGAAGAAACTTGAGGCGTGGCATGACTAACGAAAACCGACTGTGCGAATGCGCTGTGATAATAAGAACAAAGGAGTGGGAACGTCTAGTGCATGATTGGAGTGGTTTGCAAGTGTCCTCGTGAGAAAGTTGGGAAATGTTGTTTGAGTGAAAGAACGTTGTAAGGCTATACCTATCACAAGAGTATAAGGTAGCAGTTTCCCGAGGGGAATTGAATAAGAGGTAACGCTGATGCGTGAAACTACTTGTGAATATGAGAACATAACCTGTTTAGAGAAAGACCTTGAAGTTATGTAAACTATAAGAGATTGAGAGCATGGACTGTCTAAAGAGAATTGGTGGAAAGGCACGTGAAACAAAGAGACCACCCAAATGTTGTTAAACGATAATCATATCTCTAAGGAGGGGTGAATTATCTAGCGGATGCTTATAATTGAACTTTGAGCATTTAGTAATTGGCAATGGAGGGACAGATCTTCCCTTGAAAAATAAGAGATTCAACTTCTAAATTGGAAGTTCGCTAATGGACTAGTGTAATAGCTACTGGAAACACCTAGCTTGAAGGCCAGAAGGAAATTGAGGTGTGCCATGATTAAACACCGATATTGGAGGGATTATAGGAATGGATGGAGGCCTATGGACGAAGTACGAGTCCAGTATTGAAGGGAAACTTAAGGAGATGACCTCATCGAGATTCAAAGGAGAATTATGGTGTTTCTGGGGATGGCACAAAGGTGTGCCAAGATATATATATATATATACACACTACCGGTGACAAGGATCGGGGGTGGGGGGGAGGGAAATTAATCTATTGTATGGTCGAGTGTTGGACATGTCAATAAAAGAGAAGAACATGACCATGAAAGTCGAAAGACCACCTTGATCCAAGGGAATGCTTGGATGGAATCGAGAATAGATTACTACGGAAGTGATCATGTAATTGTTTAAACAGTCAAGAGGGCCATAACTCGATTTGGTTAATGGAAGACAAGTTGATAAAGCCCTCGAATCTCTGATGGTGTGAAAGGAAGCTTGAAAGAAGTTATACGCCGAATGGTATGGACGTTAAAGAATGCATTCCGACGAGGGCTAGTATTAATGGTGATGGACAAATGAAAGAGATAATGTGAACGCTAGAAGACAAACTACTAAGAAACGTTAGGAGCATCGGAGGAGAAAGGAGAGAAGCAAATAAGATTGAGGACTGAAGAAGACAAGTCCTGGAGAAAGATGAATTGAGAAGCATGGTTTGAACATCACATGATAAGGCCCTGAAGCGTATGAGACGCGGGGCGGGAGGTGGATACCCTGATGCGATGTAGCCGCGAGGTTGAATTGAGGTTGTGTGGCACCCTGATGGCCACGGCCCTGATGCGAACTATTCGCGGGATGAAGGAATGAGGTGATGATATTGGCCTGGAGAATTATTGGAACCTGATGTGTTTACGCGGGTTACTAGTGGTGCCCTGATGCGATCTAATCGCGGGGTTATGATGTCTACGGTCCTGATACGAACTATTCGCGGTACGGAGAAATGAGGTGATGATATTGGTCTGGAGAATCATTGGAACCTGATGCGTTTACACGGGTTGGCATTGGTGCCCTGATGCGATCTAATCGGAGGGTCATGTTGGCCACGGTCATGATGCGAACTATTCGCGGTACGGAGGAATGAGGTGATGATATTGGCTTGGAGAATCATTGGAACTTGATGCGTTACACGGGTTGGCAGTGGTACCCCGATACGATCTAATCGCGGGGTTATGATGGCCACGGTCCTGATTCGATCTAATCGCGGGACGGATATATGAGGCGTTGGTACTAGCATGGAGAATTATTAAAACCTGATGTGTTTATGCGGGTTGTCAATGACGGTTTGATGCGTTTACGCGGATCGAAACTGATGTGATCTAATCGCGGGCATGAGAATGAGGTAAGGGGGAAAGGATGATTGTGGTGAGGTGGCAGGATGAGTCGTGTATGAACCTCTGAGTGTGTTATAATACCATATTTGCATGCTTGTCACCTTTGTATGGTTATCTATATTTGAATTGACTGATATGTCTATGAGTTGAACTATTGGGGATATGACTGCCTGAGTGGACGGTCGGCCTAACCTAGGGTTAGGACCCACCTTACTGAGATTATATCTTACCCCAGTGGAGGCTTAACTTTTCATGTTCATGGCGACAAAAGTGCGGACTTGCCATGGATTGGCATAGAGACGAGGTCACTAGAGGAAAAGTGAAGATTTCTCTTTTGTGACCTTAGAATTGAATAATACTGATTTCGAGGATTTAGATTTGTAATAAAGAAAAGTATATTTGACTTTTATTAAAGGTGTACCCTTGTGTCCTAAGTCATCGGGTGTTGCTGTATTTATAAAAAGGAGTTGGCATCGCTTCCGCATGTATGTTTCTTTTAGCTCAAAGTACATTGGCCGTTGGATCCTAAAGCTTTCATAAAGGAATGGTTTGGTGGGATGTTCGCGTGCCTGCCGGGTTTGGGGCGTGACAGTGTCTTTGGGAAAGAGTTAAAATGAAAAGAGATAAAAGTGAGAGAGATATTGATATCGAGAGATTTTTATTTCTCAAAGAGAAGCTATTTTTTTTTTCGAAAGTAGACTAAAAAATAACTTGGGAAATGGAAATTTGCTTCAAAAGTGAAGCCCACGGTCGAGGGGAGCGGTTGTCTATTCTTTTTTCATTTCATTTCTTTTGTTTTTATTTTCTCACTTTCTTTCTCGTCCCCGCCCTTTCCTAGGCCATTGCTTGAGTCGACAATGGATGAGGACGACCATGCTAGCCCAAGTGAGGACGACTCTCACCTGAGCGAGCTTTGGGCGAGTTGGCCTTGCCAGCCTAAGCTTGGGCAAGGGCAGCTCCCGCTTGAGGATGACAACCCTCGCTCGATGCCAACCCAGGCAAGGGTGGCCTATTGCCGACGATGGCCTGGGTTGAGGAGTGTAGAGAAAAAACAAAGAAAATGTAAAAAAAAAAAAATGAAATGGCAAACACAAAAAGAATAAAAAAATGCAAAAAAGGAAAGGATGAAAATTTTCAGGCCCTTCTTGAAATAATTTGAGTACTTCATGCATTTATTTATTTTAAAAAATAGGACAATTCAACCCTTTTTTTATTTTTTTTCCTTTTTCAAGGATTAATATCATGAAAAACTCCAAAATAGTATACTTATCACAAATTTACCTCAGTTTCTTTTACCACAAAAAATTTCAAATTGGTATAGTTGTGACAAGTTTATCATAAATTATTTTTTTGACTACCAAAAATTCTAAATTGGTACGCTTGTGACAGATTTACCCTAAATTAATTTTTTTACCACGAAAAATCTCAAATTTGTATACCTGTGATAAATTTATCCTCCGTTAAATTATGATAATACCATGAAAAATTTCAAATTGATACGTATATGACAAATATAGATAAAAATCTCAAGCAGGTATATCCGTCTATTGTCACGTATCATAATATTAACACTTTAATAGTTAGATTTAATGAAAATTATTAGAGGGTAAATTTGTCATAAGTATATCAGTTTGAGAGTATTTTTGTAATTAAAAAAAATTAAGGTAAATTTGTTATAGGTATATAAATTTGATATTTTCTGTGGTATTAATTTTTCTTTTTTAATTATCGTTTCCGACACTGTTAACCCATTTAACATACACAATCTAAAACCCTGGCGTCATTTCCTGTTGCCGTTCAATTGCTTCTTGCTGTCTCTCTTTCTCGATCTCTCGAGTCTGCGGATCGCAAATTTCTTCAGCTTTTGAACGTTTTCCTCAGTTGTTTCTGTGAACAGAGCCGCCAATTCGCTCACAACCTCCTTCCTCCTGCCTTTACCGGCTCCTGCTTCGGCACAAACAGCACCGCCGTCCGTCCAAGCGAAGACTCGAAGCGATCAGCTTTACCCTAATTGTCTCAGGATGAGTACTATGAAATTTTGCTGCGAATGGTCGGTTCAGTGTTCTCTCTTCGACCCTCTTTTCGCGTTTGCTTGCATTATGCGTAGCGTGATTGCTCTTCTTGTTTCGTCGCAGCAACAATATACTGTACCCCAAGGAGGATAGAGAGCAGAAGATTCTCCTCTTTGCTTGCCGCAACTGTGAACACCAGGTTAGGCGTTCTTTCCCCCTCAGATACAAGTAGGTTAAGGGCTTTTCTTTGTCTTTTTCATTGTCCATCTTTCTCCCACTGCTTACTCTAGTCGACGAGCATTGCGTTTCCATATTCGATTCAGGCCAGGAACGATGTAATGGGGGACTAGTATCGATTGGTTTATTTATTGGCGTGAGAATTATGGTATCCTTGGGGCCAACCATATTATTTTTCTTTTTGGATTGGAATGTTGTACATTGCTAGTTTAAAGGTTCAATCTTGCATTTTTTTCAGGGCAAAAGAAAATTTCATTAATGGCTTTTATAACTGTGATATGGACTGTAACTAATTGTTTCCCACTAGATGCTAATGCCCGAATGCTGGTAGTAGGCAACTGATATTTCGAGCTTTTTAGGGACTTGAGCTCGAACTTCAAGGCTGCCATGCGTTTTCCTGGTTCTTTATTCACAGTAGAACATGTGACAATGTGATCTTTGCTGGCGAAAACCGACCAGAGAATCATTGTTTTAGGGGAAAATACTGCTTCCTTTCTAAAGCTTAGATAGGCTATGTTTGTTTGCTTGCCTGTTTTCAGTCACAAGAATCCTTTTCTTGCTTCCCTGCTGAATCTTTGGAGATTGACACTTAAGAGGAAGACGTGTAGGAGAGTTTGCTACTCAAACTCAAACTAGACAAGCATAGTCAGTAATTTCAGTATATTATTGGTTTGGTACAGTTCAAATCTGTCAAGCTGCATTTGCATGAGAAAGCAATTGCAAAAGCAAGACCTTCAATTCATTGTTTGAAGCCATAGAATTTAGGTCTTCCTCTGCTACACATATTTATAAGACGATCACTTAATGCCAATTAGAGTCTTCTCCCCTCCAATTCCTAGTATCCTACCCTCTGATCTTTGTCTGTAGTTACTCTTTGACTACACTCTTCATAGTAAATTAAATTAGTAAGCGAGTATAGATGCATGCATGCTCGCAGGCCGATGAAAGTTGAAGCTGGGATATAGACAATGTATATACACTATGGTTGTACCAAACACTGGCATACAGGACTGTGTAAATAGGCTGCATGAATTGGGGTTGGCTAACTACACAGTTTGCTTGTCCTGACAGCTACAATAACGAAAGCATGTAATGGACCCAAGGAGGTCCAACAATGCCCTTGAGGTTTAGATGTTTCTAATAAGTTTTTCATGTAAATTTGACTATTGTTTAATAAGCTAAGCATGGGGGTACTTCTATTTTCTTATGAAAAGAGACTGATCCTGAGTTCCATTATGATTCCTTAACCAGTTCTTGGATAAAAGGAAGGACTGTGTGCTGACTCCAAGTCTCAAATTCTACAAAATTTGATAGATTTGTAATTTGTATCTGACCTGTATAATGATGTCATTTCTTTTCCTCCATATTTTCTGGTCCTAATTGGCTATGCTGCTGTAACGATGGGGGAACGTTAGATTTGCTGGTACTGGGAACTGCTGCTAATGATAATGATACACATTCCGTGACTCTCAAAAGCTTGTACTGATATATATGCGTGTTAAATTTTTGAATCTTAATACATTTTAGTAGTTGAAGTATATGCTACTCTTTCGACTCTAAGGTCCAATAATATGGATCTTCCTCTTTCATTGAAGTTTCCCACTCATCGATTTGGGCTGTGTATAAGACTTTAGCGGGTGTCAGAGGTCCCCTAACTTTTTTGTGAAATAAGCTTTTGTTATTATTGTTATTGCATTTTTCCTTTTGGGGTTTTCTAAGCATAGTTTCTAATGGGAATATGGATAAAGGAGTTGGTGCTTCCAATTCTGTAAAGATTGGTCATGCTTGATTTGATATCGGTACTGCTCATTTTTAGAACGAAAAATTAGAGTTCGTTTCTTCGAATTTCATATAATGTCTCCGTTATCAAGTAGTTCTGCTCTATTCATCTCATAAATCTGTAACATCCATTCAGGAGGTTGCCGATAACTACTGTGTCTACAGAAATGAGATACATCACTCTGTCGGGGAGCGCACTCAAGTGTTGCAGGATGTAGCAGCAGATCCAACTTTACCTCGTACAAAATCTGTACGTTGTGCTGAATGCAGCCATGGAGAGGCTGTCTTCTTCCAGGTAAATTGCTTATACTACACTTTGAAATGAAATTCTGCTAATTTAGCATTTAAGGTTTATGTTTAGGGTTGGGGGTTTATGTCTTGAATCTTGGACTCTGCAAATTGACCCTATAGTCTCTGATCTAGATAGCCGCTTCTTTTGATTATGGATCTTGAACAGGTCTGTCTTTTGGAGACTTAGTGAAATAACGGCATGTTGGATGTAATTTTTCTCCTTAATCAGTCGTTGCCCCTTAGAATGAAATCCTGTTTGAGCCAGCAGCATAAGTTTTATTCATATATATGTATAGACAACTTCATGTGTTTTTCTAAATTGCAGTTTATTTTTAAGAAAAAAAAGTAGCCTAACTTGGCAATACCTGCATCAATCTGTCTAGTGTATCCTGTGGATGAATAAGTCATATATCGAATGGATTAGCTGCAAAGAAAGTGCCTTCTCGCTGCGCATATCCAAGGAACTGATGCTTTGTGATATATGACTTCTTTTAGTTTAAAAACATGTTTTGATCACAATCATTACTAGTACTAGTAGTGATAATTGCCCTTCACTCTATAAGGAACGAAAGAGTGATCCCTGACAGCAGAAAAATGGGATTTTTTATTTTATTTTTTATTTTATATGCAAAGAACAAAGAGTTACTTCTGACTTTGATATATTCGTGAGGAGGCATCAGTAGAGGGTCGCCACTAGGAAAATTATTTCGGAGAAAGCAGCTTTACGAAATTTAATGGCAATCATCTCATTTAATTCCACTCTTTGTGTTTGAAAATTGAGATAGTAATTGCTTTTGTAAGAGGATTGGGGAGTATGCAGTTGAGTCAGCAAATATAAGGAAAGGTAGGGTGATTATATGTGTTCTGAAAACAACCCCCCTTCCTCTCTCTCTCTCTCTCTCTCTCTCTCTCAAAAGGAAACTAATTGAACAAAAATTGGAAAAATACTCGGGATTTTGCCATAATTAGGTCCTTCCAATGGGTACTGTCATCATGGCTTATGCATATCTCTGTGGCTGTATTTGCTAATAATCTCATTTTTGTCATTATTCAGGCCACTGCTAGAGGGGAGGAAGGTATGACGCTGTTCTTCGTCTGCTGCAACCCAAATTGTGGATATCGTTGGAGAGATTGACATCCTCACTCAGATATACTTGAATCTAATTCTGATGATGGTTCTTGGTGTTTGCTCGAAGAAACTGTTGGCTAACTCATTGATCTGGTGGCAGCCTAAGTATATCCAAATTGTGGTCCTTATGTTTCCTGGAGCTGGATCAGTTTGGCTGTAACTCATTGACCAAAAAGCATTGAATCTGTAACTAGCGGTATTTCAATTTGGGTCTTAAGTGTGAATTGCTGGATATATATTTTAGTTCTCTTTATTTGGTGAGGACCTTAAGATAGCCATCTTTCTGATTCATGGTTTGACAAGGCTTGAGGAATTCGGGGTTTTTATTAGCGATCATAAGATAAGAGGAGGTCAGTGATGACAAGATTAAGGAAAAGTGGGGTAGATGTATTCAAACTGGGAAGGCAAAAGAGCCTATGGCCACAAGTTTTCAAAGAACATTTGCAACTCCTTATGGAGAATGTAAGATATTAGTGTAGTGACGAAAAAAGTTCGGGGTGTTGCTTCTCTTCTTTCTGATTTCGAAGGATCCTCTCTATTTCCTCTGGTAAAAATCTAATGCTGGTGTGTCGGGAACCATCTGGGGCTGATAAAGAGTCCAATATGATGAACGGGTTACCGCACGTCAATCTGACCAAAGATTTCGCTATGATACTATAGTCGTGGGCTGTTTAAAACTCAGAAAAGGAAAATGCTCGCCAATGTTCTTCGCATGCTCCTTTTCTTTCATCAAGAGAAACTAGTTTATACGATGGCGAGAATACGATACCTCATGTATCCCACTTATGTAATATCATTTAAGTATGATCACGTCTCTGATGCCATTTCCCGGGGGACACTTGCTACCAACTTTGAGCAGGATGCTTTCCCCTTCATTACGGGATTTAAAGCAGGCCGAGACATGTACACACGACATGGCAGTCATAAACTAATGACAACTTGAACATTGATTGACTAGTAATCTCGGGCGGTCTGCTGTTTATTTTTATTTTATTTTTTTGGTCAAATCCTGCTGTTTGTTTTACCTATTCATTTTGTTGTACTTATGCAAATTGAGGTTCGGTTTGTTTATTAAAAGTGAGTGATTTGAAAATATTTTTCTAAGAATGATTGCTTGTATTATTTATAAAATCAATAAACAAAAAATATTTTCATCATTCATGATCAATATTAAAATTTTTTTTATTAAATAATTATTTCAATTAATACAAATAATCATTTTGAGGAAAATATTTTTTAAACTGTTTATTTTTCGCTAAACAAACGGGATTGATATTCTCACTGTTTCATCAGTACAAAAAGGCTTCGAAACACCATTTTGGGTCCAACTAAACATCCGTTATCCCGTTTGGACCATATAATGCGACAGTCCGCTCCATGTTCGTTCCTTTCAGGGTTCTGCCGTACGGGAAAAGTCTATTTACATTGCTTTAAACATCCGAGGAATATTAGTTGAATCCTGAGTGTATGGTAGGAGCCTAGGAGGCTTAAGGCTGCTGCTAGTGTACTACTCTACATAGGTAAGACCGGCAATATACTCGAGGGACATGAGCAGCAACATTCGGCGAGACAAGTCTCACATGGTCTCTTGTCCAAACGTTCTGAAACGCTCTTCCGGGCGCCTGTCTTTCCGGTCGTTCTTCTTTTCTCCTGCCCTGTTTCGGGAGCCCTGAGGAAAAGGGTGCAAAAAGTCCTCTTGGGCTATGTCAAATGCGACGGGAAAAACTCTGCAGTGTCCAATACTAGAGCTTGCTTGGGATGCTTTGACGTTTCATAATCGGTGGACCTCATGAATCGTCGTCTACAGTTTGACATGAATGATAGTAGAAGCAGCATATTGGTTGAGGAAAGGCTTAGAGACCGCTCCGTCCTAACGACTTGTACTTTAAAATTATGAGTGCAAATAGCCGGAATAGTTGAATACATCAAGGATTGAGAAATCATCATATCTGAGAGCTCATAGCAGGAATAGTTCTCCTAATTGTTCCTCTATCCAAATAGAATATCACTCATTTGAAAAGAAAACGAAAAACAAAAGATTGATTCAATCAGATGAAAGAAACAGCGAGGAACCTGTACTTTTTAGCTAATGGAGTGAAGAGAATATGAAATCTTGTAAGACGAGAATTTAGTTCATCAAATTAGTATTGAACCTCTGAGGATGGCTCATTTCAATTTTGGCAAAAAGACTGAATCAATTGTTCTAGTAAGATCGCCGGGAAAGGTATCGAACTCTTGCCTCTTAATCACAATTTTTAATAATAGTTTGAGTAGAATGATTAAGAATGAAAATCAAGAACAACCATCTTGCAATGTACATCTTCAAAATGGATCGCCTCTTGTTGAATTATATGGTTTGCATATATAAGATCTAAGTACAGTATAAACTCTTTTGGGCGTATAGATATACTTGCAGGATCAACAAAACAAAGTCCTCAAAGGCGGTTTGGGAGGGAGAAAGGCCTATAAAAATCGACCAATTCTGCTTCCAGCTGCATATAGGATTTCCCTCGCTTAGCGCCTTCTTTCCTGTTTTTCTGGCTCGGAGATGGGGAAGTCGAACTTCTGGTGATTTTGTTCAGCGAAACCAATACTAGGATCGGCCCCACTCGCAATCACTTTCCTTACCTTTCCTATCCTCTCTAAAACTCCTTTAATGGCTATCTCAAATGCATCTTCAAAGTTCTGTTCTTCAGACCTGGGATCTGTGTAAATGATCCTCGGAATCAGCCGTATAACCTCCTCTCTCATGGCCAACACTTCATTCTCCGGAATGCTTTGGAGTATCAGTTCGATGCTAACCTTCTTTGCCTCATCCAATGGGATAAACACGGAATATTTAGTATGATCTCTTGGTAAATGCCATACATATTGCACATAAGCGGTGCCAGAATGGAAAAACACAGGAATGCACCCGGCCAAAATCGAGTCAAATGTCGACCGCCTGGTGTAAGAGTCTCCCCGTGGTTGTAAACAGAAAATCGAGCTTCGAAACACCTTCATCACATTAACCGGGTCATCGCAATTATTTGTGCTGGAACTGCAGTTGAGCAACTCGCATTTCCCATTCGACGCAAGACACTGGTTAATGATCTCACCCCTGACAGTGAACTCAAGTTCAGGTCGTGGAGCGCCTACGAAAGCAAACAGGTACTTTCTCTCCTGCCTTCTCATTCTATCTTGCCATTGTGCAACTTCAACGCCCTTCGAAGGATGGAAATAAGTTGGATACGGGATCGCGAAATCATTGTTCCAAACACTCGACTCCACGGACAACATCGTCATGTTCTGAGATTGGGGCAAGAACATCAGTTTACTCCCCCAATAGGACGGATCATCAGACTGTCTCCTGAAATCCCATGCTATCCTACCTGCCACGAGAAAATAGTCTCGACCGGACATCCGCCTCCACTCTGGTCTCCCAGACAAACACCCAACCAGATCGAAGGCCGTGGCGTCCCTCACGGATATGTTGGAACTCCAGAGGTACTGGCTAATGTCCAGCCCAGCATAGTATGGCACATAGATCGCCGAAGCGAGGGACGAATCATTAGTCAGGCAATTATACTGCTTCATCTTGTTATGAAAAATAACTTCCAGTAGGAACTGGTTCGTCCTAAACCAGCTGTTGTTCAACAATACCCCTCCGGAGTCGGCCACAGCAGGACCCATGCCTAGGTTTTCCATGTACGGACACATATTCACATCCGTCCCTCTGGTCAGCAACTCGCACTTCCGAAGCAGGTCATCATTGAACCTGCTGGGAAGATCATGAATGTAAATGAATCTGCCAGAGCATGAATCTCTGTCAAAACCCATGTCGAGACTTTGATGTTCACTGCTCTGGTTAGTGGGAGAAACCGAATCATCAGGTTTGTCCCCCACGATGACGCCTAGTGGACTAAGATCAACATTAGGGACCTCAAGATTCCTTCCTGTACTGTTTTCTTTTAGGAGTGACCCTTTGTCAATGGGGGCTGAATCGATGTTCTTATCAAGACTCCCAGCGAAAGCAAGCAAATCGGGCTTACGGGTGTTCACGGAACTCTCATAGTTGTCGACGAAGAAAGCGACCCCATTGTTACCGCCCCGTCCGCCACCACCGCTCAAGAACGAATGATCAAAGGAAAACAGCAAAAGGAAACACAGCAGAGAAGAAATGAGGACGACGAACCAGACTTGGGGATCGTAGTGACCCTTTTTCGCCAGCATCTCTTCTCCGGTTTCGCTTGGGGACGGAGAGCGTTCCAATGCACAGACAGCTTCAGCAGTGAGTGGTTTCCATGGAAGCCAGAGGGACGGCAAGTTAAGGGGGTTCCGCCGCAAGAAGGCGAAATGCGGGATTGTTTGAGACAGGCTGGGAAATGGAGAGTGACGGGGGAGGAGAATGGAGAGAATGGCCGTGTGAGCCGAAGCGGAGAGATTGCATTAATGGCGGCATGAGTAACGGCTTTTTCGGGTAAAAGCTCAGTCTTAGCTGACTGACCGGGTAGAATTGAAAAAGAAAGGTAAGAGCCTAATTATTACTTAACTTTAATGCGGGCGTGATTAGCCAATGAGACCTTGTTAGGATTAGAAGCCAAATCCTCTGCCGCTGCTTAAATATTTGTCTAAAAATGATTGGTTATTAATTAACAAAAAATATTTTCATTATTGACAATAACTTTAGGGCGGTGCTATTTCCACTCTCATTTTGGCTAAGATACTCTCTTTTACTAGTTAACTTACTAAAATGCCCTTATCTTTCTTCAATTAAATATTTCTTTTCGTATCAGGCTAACCAACAAATTTACCTTCATTTTTAGTCGATTTTGATAAAAACATAAAAGTAAAATTGATCACAAAATAGAAAAGATTAATTTATTAAAAAACATAATAAAATGTCGAAGATATTTATACTTAGATATGTATTAAAAAAGGATAAATACTTAAAGGTAAAAACGTGAAATTTCGTATTATTTAACCCTCGATATAAACAAAGGAGTTAATATCGATTGTAAATTCAATCTCATAACAAATGGATCACCGTACGAGAGCTTGAAAGTGCAGAATATGTAAATAAATTTTCAAACCTATCTTGCAATTCATATTAAAATTTGAAAAGATTAAAAAAACACAAATAAGTGATAAAAAAACACAAATAAGTGATTTGTAATTTTATAAACCTACAAATCTATTTGAAAATTACCTACGAGATCAAAATTTGCTTGATAGTTATATTGGATTTAAATTTCAACTCTGTAATAAAATTTTCCTCAAATTATTTAATAAAAACTAGACGGTTAATTATTTATCTATTTTGGGTACCAAAACAGTTAATTAATTATTTATAAACCGTTATAACTAGAAATTCCTAACATTTCTAATTAAAAGCATGAGATCATAAATTAAGAATAACGAGCTTATAATGCATTATAAAATGATATTTTATTGGGTGCAATTTGACATTTATATTGTGAATTTGATATTTAAAATGAAAAAATAGAATAAATGCAGTTTTGTTTGTTAGGTTGGTAAAAAAAAGAAACAATAAGTTAAAGAAGGAGAAGGGTATTTCGGTCTATTAATTGAAAAGAGGAGTGCCTTAGTCAAAATGAGAGTAAAAATAGCGCCACTAAAAAAGAAACAATGAGTTGAAAGAAAAGGGTATTTTGGTCTATTGATTGAAAAAAGGAGTGTCTTAGTCAAAATGAGAGTGAAAATATCGCCGCTCTAACTTTATATTTAAATGATTTTCATGGACATTATGAAAATATCTTTGTTTATTTTATTTTCCCAACAAATATGAACGATCATATTTAAGGAATTATTTTTCGTATCATATTCACTTTCGGCATAACAAATGCTCCCTAAATCACTAGGTGATATAATTAGATTATGGATAGTGAGAAAGGGGTTTCGAAGCAATTATTAAGAACCTAAAATATTTTAGTTGAGTTTGGGATTTTATAGTTGATAACGTGGATATGTGTTAACGATCAATATGCTCTCCTTTTTGTTCTTAGGTTATTTAGTACACATCTAAAATAATTCTAACTTTTCTAGGGTTGGGACAGCTTCAAGATTCATTTGATGGGTAAACTTTGATAGATTTGAGAATTGAATAATGGAATTGATAATTACAATTAGGCACAAGACCAATATAAAAATACATACAAGGAAGGGCAAGAAAGTAAATACACAAAAAGGCCTACTCCTAGCATATACAATATATCTAACACCCTCCTTCAAACTCAAGGTGGGTCAACCAACAAGAGTTTGGAAAGAAGAGCAGCAAAGTGTTGTGATGTAAGAGATTTGGTGAATAAGTCAGCAAGCTGGGCTGCAGAGGCCACAAAGGGAAGATAAATGATATGTGCTTGGAGTTGATAATGAGTAATATGACAATCAATATCAATATGCTTGGTATGTTCATGAAACATCGGATTTGTATCAATATGAATAACACTCTTGTTGTTACAATGAAGAGGAATGGGAGCAGAGGAAGCAACACCAAGATCAACAAGAAGACGACGAAGCTAAATAATCTCAATTGTGGTGTTAGCCATAGCAGGATACTCAAATTTAGTGGAAGGGCGAGATACAACAGGATGCTTCTTAGCACGCCAAGAAATCAAAGAATCACCTAGAAAGATACAAAATCTTGTAATGGACTTGCGGTTAGTGACATCTGAAGCCTAATTAGTAAGGAAGTCGATGGAAGAAAAACTGAGCGTGTCAGAGTACCACGGAGATATCGCAAAATCCGAAGTACAGTAGCATAATGAAATGTACGAGGAGTTGAGACAAACTGACTGACAAGATGAATAGCATGTGCAATATCAGGACGAGTGGTCGTAAGATAGACAAGACTCCCAACAAGAGCCCGGTAACGAGTGACATCAGACAAAGGCTCACCATCATTTGGACGAAGCTGTAAATGAAGTTCAACAGGAGTAGCTGCAGTACGAGTATCAAATAACTCAGCATGAGCTAAAATTTCAGCAATATACTTCTGCTGGGAGAGAAGAATACCACGTCGATTACGAGCAACCTCAATAGCAAGAAAATAACGTAAGAAACCCAGATATTTCATAGCAAACTAACCGTGAAGATGTTGCTTAGTATAAACAATATGAACAGAGTCATCCCCAAGTAATAATCATATCATCTACATAAAGTAGCAAAATAGTATAGCCAACTGAAGATGTATGAGTAAACATAGCATGATCATTCTCAATCTGAACAAAGCCAACTGATCAAACAACATCTGCAAAACGTTCAAACCAAGCTCAAGGAGCTTATTTGAGACCATAAAGAGCCCGACGAAGACGACGTACTTGGCCGGGCGAATGAGACAGACCTGGAGGTGGCTGCATATAGAGTTCCTCCTCAAAAATCCCATGAAGAAAAACATTCTTCACATCAAGCTGAAAAAGAGGCCAATTACGAATAAAGGCTACTGTAAGAAGAGTGCGAACATAAACCATTTTGGCAACAGGAGCAAATGTCTCCTCATAATCTATCCCATACTCCTGGTCAAAACCACATTCGACAAGACGCGCTTTATAATGCTCAATGCTACCATCAGAGTGAGTCTTAATTTTATAGATCCAACGACAAGATATTAAGGATTTTCTTGGTGGAAGAGGAACAAAACCCCACGTACCAGTGCGCCCCAGAACAGATAATTCCTCAGACATAGCATTACGCCATTTAGCATGTTGCACAGCCACACGATAATTTGATGGTTCCTGCAAAGTGTGGACAGCCGCCATAAAGTAACCAAACTTATCAGAATAAGATGTAGCCGCCACGTACCTAGCCGGAGGACGACGATCTCGCGGAGGATTCTGCCGAGGGGATGGTGAATGAGAATCGTCAAGAGGCGTTGAAGTAGTAGGCGAAGTAGACGAAAGAGGATGCATAATAGGTGAAGGTGGTGACACTGGATTTGATGGAGAAGATATAAGAGGATGAACAAGAGATGAATCAAGAGGAAAATCCATAAATACAGAAGGAGAATATAGTGAAGAAGTAGAAGCAACGGAAAAGAACGGTAGGTGCTCAAAGAATTGAACACTATGAGAGATACGAATACGTCGTGAAGAAGGATCATAGCACCTATAGCCTTTGTGTTCTGTGCTGTAACCTAAGAAAGTACACCTATCAGACTTTGTAGAAAGTTTGGTACGCTCATGGGGTGGAAGAAGTACATAACACGTACAACAAAAAACACGAAGTTGATGATCAGTAGGCGGTTTTGAGAAAAGACGCTGGTAAGGGGTGGCTTTAGAGAGGACGAGAGAAGGAACTCAATTTATGAGATAAATAGCAGTAGATAGTGCTTTAGCCCAAAATTCAGTAGGAACCGAAATGGACAACAAGAGAGCACGAGTGGTATCCAGAATATGACGATGTTTTCGCTCAGCAAGACCATTTTGAGCAGGAACACCGGAGCAGGACAACTGAGGTAAGGTTTGATAGTTTTTGAGAATTGAGTAGATATCATGGCTGCAAAGTTTTTATAGGTAGAGAGAAATTCATCACGAGAACGCATGAAATAAACTTATGTATAACGAGAATAATCATCAACGAACGATACATAATACTTGAATCCACTTTTAGAAATTTGGGGAGCAGGACCTTAAACATCTGAATGTACTAAATCAAAATGAGAAGTGGAAACAGAAGAACTAACAGGAAAATGAGGTGCAAATTGTTTAGCTAAAGGACAACTAGTATAAGGACGTATAACAGTAGATGAAACATGCCCAAGTGCACCCTGTTGACGCAGAAAAGACAAAAGAAAAGTAGATATATGACTTAGACACTGGTGCCAACAGTTAAGATCGAAGATGGCAAGAACAGGTTAAGGTGAAGGAAGTTGGAGATGCTGCATCACATACAATCCTCCATGTCTACTACCCCTTACAATCGTCCGACCACTCATATGATCTTGTACAACACAAGAATCAACAGTAAATGTCACCATATAACCCATATCGGCAAGTTGCCCAACAGATAAAAGATTCAGGGTAAGTTCGGTATATGCAACACATTGGGCACATTAAAACTGCCAGGGATAGTAAGATAGCCTTGCATAGCAGCAGTAAGAGAGGATCCAGCGAATGTAAAGAACCCTTCTGGACTTTTGAGTGCAGTCTGTTGAGTGAGATGATGAGCAGAGGCAGTCATATGATGAGCAGCCCCAAAGTCAAGAATCTAGAAGAACTATCACCTGAAGATTATGCAGTAGCAGCTGTATCAACAGTCGAAGATACGCTAGAAGAACCAAGATGAAGTTGAGCTAAATGAGAAAGCTATACCTCAATATGTCACGTCCCGAACCCGTCAAGTACGCAAAATTCTACCAGGGCGTCTTGTCTCAGTGGTAGCCAGGATCCGTCGGCCAACAATTTATAACTTCTAAATGGTACAAATATACGGAAGCGATGAAACTTCTCTATACAATTCAAACTTAAGATGATTCAGGACATAGGGTATGTCTTCTTATAAACGCCGACTACAGGTTCAAAGGATATAACTCTAACTTTAAGGTAACATGAAGTCCCTAAAGTCACAAAAGTGTAAATCTATTTCCTATAATTACTTCTTCAAATACCGATTATTGACAAGCTCAGATTTCTATTGCCTAGGACTTGAAAAAGTTAATCCCACGACGGGGTTAGATATGAATCTCAACAAGTTCACCCCAAACCTAGACCAGGCCATCAATCCTCCCAGATTATACAATAAAACAATAGACAATGATTCATTGATAAAATAACACATGACAATAAAACATCAAGGCACCTCGATACGTTTGGCATAATGCAACCACGATTCAAGGACAATCATACCATCATAACCAAGCTTCATACTAGCGCAATATTAAGTTCATAAGCAAAGGTATATTCTCAATATCATCATAATTTTCAATTTCAATGGCCAAGCCCACGTCAAAACGCATCAGACTAATAACAAATTTAATCCCAATGGCCAACCTCGCGTTAAAACGCATCAGGCTAATCAAGATCTCGATTGACAACCCGCATTCTGATGCATTAGGTTTCAAAGGCCATTTCGATACTTGTGTCGACACGTATCAAGATTATCCCGCGTTCTGACGTATTAGGATATCAATTCTCTTTTCAATAGCTATGTCCACGTCAATACACCTCAGACTCAGTCCGCGTCATTACACCTCAAACCATTAAATTGACAAACCCGTGTTAAACGCATTAGGTTTTCAATGCCATTCCCGGCCTGTGTCGACACAAAATCAATCTCGTCCTGCTTCTCAACGCATCAGGACATTAGCCACCACAACCCCGCGTCTCAACCCATCAGGTTACTAGCCATCACAATCCCGCATCTTAGCGCATCAGGGTGCCACAAGCTCTTAGGCTCACAAATCAAACTCCCCTATTAAGGAACTTCATAATCGAGTATAATTTTTATCAGCCAAGTAATGAATCATTACCATGTGGGACGTTAAGGCCAAACGCCCACAAGGTGATATCAAATACACAGCAAGACAGTTAATCTAACGTTTGTTCTCTTGCCAACTCATTCATATTTCTCAAACAGTCGCCATTCAAGTCCAAATATCACATAGCCATACCAGTATCCATGTCAATCGAATGCACATAACAACAATTTAGCCTTGAGAGTTATAATTTCTCATCATTGGGAGTACACACGACTCACGCCTCCATTATTTCAGTCGATCATGATCAATCAATGCAATAGACTCCCAAATTCATCAATATATCATCCAAACGTATCCAGTAGTGTCCTAACTTCCTAGCAAAGGTTTAGAAGTCACTTACTTTTCAATTTAATCTGTAAAATTCCCTCCAAGACTCCTCTAAAGATTTGGTTCTCTTGATCCCAAAACAGAACAGTCGTGCGACCTAATCCAAAGTTCGTCAAACGATCAATTTTTCTATTCTAATCACCAATTCACGGAGCATACACCTTATTAACATCTCAATTAACATTCTTGTATATCTTAACAATGAATTTAAAGCATGGCGATACCTCCCACAACCCTTAAAGGACTCGGTTCATCCAAACCGAAATAGGGCAGAATTCGGTTCTGCCCTGTACCTCCTTAATCAGTCGATAATTCAACTCTAAACCTTGATTTGCCACAAAATCAACTTGCTAACATGTTGTATTATGTCTATAAGGGCTCACCAAGAGTTTTGGAGTGAGCTGACGCCGGAAAGAGCCTCGAACAGCCCCGTTTCTCCTATGTCCACTAGTTGTCAGAAACTGCTTTGGAAAGTCACCACAAGATGGCCATGGTTACACCTCTAAACTCAACCAACCTCACAATTTCAACTCATTCAACACAAGTTCTATGAGTTAAGAAGTTCTCACCGAAAATTTGAAGCAATTTGAAGCCTTGAAGTGGCTAAACGAAGACCTTTTTCCAACTTGGTCAGAATCTGCCCTATCTGGACCTTTATCCACTCTAATCATGTTACGGGAAGATCTACTGGGTCAAATTGAGCTTATAATATGTCTATGAAAAGATAAGACAATAAGCTTTTATTTGAAGGTAGTTTTACCTTGATCCGATATCGGACGACGGAGGTGTAGCTAGAATAGTGGGACGGGTCGGGTCTGGTCGGGCAGCAGCAGCTCAGGTAAAGGAGAAAGAAAGAGAAAAATGAGAGGAAGAGAGGGAAAGGTGGTCCACGAAAATGGGGAAGAAGAAGAAGGGATTAGACTTGATCTCACTTGATTAACTTCTTTGAATGGTAGGTTAAAAGTTTGCATTAATTGCTAACCAATCCAATAACTCCACTTGTCTTTATCTAAATAAGGCTATGGCTAATCTTGACTTCCATTGAACAATATGTCTTCATATTTTCGGTAGCCACTAGGATCTTAGAATTGACTAAATTGCCTTCTTCAATTGTTAAGACAAGGCCAATTCTTGAGGGGCAAAATGGTAATTTTGCTCTCGCAATCCGAGACGTCGTTTTTCCAATTCAAATTACTTTGATAAGGCGACGTTTAATTCGATTAGAACGTTAGAATCTTTATTTTTCATTTTTCAATTTTGAGATTTCATTTCTTGTCTCAAGCCTCGATAGGGCGGAAATTCGGAATGTCACAACTATTTTCCCCCTTAAAGAAATTTCGTCCTTGAAATTTGCAACCTTATAACCATCCAGTCCTTTAGGGTATTAGCGTCTCATCGCATCCTCATTCTTCCGGATAATTCCTTTCATGACTTGACGAACTTACTTGTCCTTTCCGACCAAAGCCATCTTTCCCTAGGACTTGTTTCCTTCAGTTCTCAATTTGATTTGCTTCTCTCCATTATCTTTCGATATTCCTAACATCTGTCAGCAGTTCATCATCGATCGTTCACATCATCTCTTCCATTTGTCCATCCCCATTATTACTAAACCCTCGCTAGAATGCACTCTTTAATGTCCATACCATTCGGCGTATCAATCTTTTTAAGGGCATGCCTTTTTCTTGTCAGCACGTTTAATACTTGACCTCATGTTCGACTATCCAAATTTTCAGTCCATTCCATCGATAATATCGATGTAAGTCTGGCACACATTTGTGCCATCCCATGGGACACCATAATTCTCCTTTTGAATTTCTAATGAGGTCATTTCTTTAAGTTCCTCTTCAATATTGGACTCATTCTCTCGTCCATGAGACTTTAAGGTTTCTACCCTCAACTTTGAGTTTTCTTTTCCAAGTATTCGAAAATCTGGATTTCCTCCTTGTTCTATCCATTTCCATAACCCCTTAAATGTCAGGGTCTGTTCATCGCATTATCTCAATTCCTTTCCGACTTCAAGCTTGATGTTTTAGGTAGTTATCAAAACTAGTCAATTGGTAACCTTCCAATTTAGGAGTTGAATCTCTTATTTCCATGAGCAAAGCCTATCCTTTATCCGCCAAATGCACGATGCACAATTTTCACTTATATGTATCCGCTACTTAAATCACCCTTTTTCTAGGGGTTATAGGATATTTCATCCTTAGTCCTTAAGCAATCTCCCTCACACACGTTGTTCCTCATTCAATTTTTCTGGATAACCACATACCTCAAATTCTTATGCTTTGTGTAAACTTGAAACCTCCCAAGCGAGCCGTGTTTTCCAACTTCATCGCAAGAACATTTTTAAGCCAACACCAACTATGCATTAAACGTTCCAACTCATATAGCTTTACTATCACCACGTATTCGCATAATCCACTTCAGTTTGCCTTGTTACGCCTAAAATGTGACATTATGATTTTCAGTCAATTTCAGACTCATTAATGAGAAATGAATTTAGAGATGTATTTTAGTCATATCTCGCTCGAATATGATCAATTCGAGTAGACTGACTAAAAGGGAAAGGCTAACGCGAGACATGGTACGTGGACCTAGGGAATTCAGATAAGAAATGACGCTTTGGCCATAAGGATTGTCAAGGAAATATTTAGAGCCAGAAAAGGCCGATCCAAGAATGATTAGGAAACGCCTTGCGAGTGTCATACGATTGGAGCGCGGGTGATGCCGCTTAACCAACGTATGATTTGTAAAATTTTTCTTTATCGGACAGTGAAGATCGAGATCACAGGAACTAGTGATAGACCCTCACAATTATATGGCAACCAAAGCCGCTACGAATTGACGAGCCCTAAATGTGATGAGAATCACAGGGTCGATATGCGTAAAGTTTGCAAAAGCCACCAATCGATTCGAGATAGGCTGGAACCACATCTGATAGAAAAAACCATAAAAAACGAGCCTTGAAAAATTTGAAATGGAGAATCAAGTATTTCAACGTTATTCGGATTGACCGTCGCCCTATCAAAGGTTATTGGAACGAGAAAAACGACATTTTGAACTCGGGGGTAAAATTACCCTTTTGCCCCTTAAACTTAAAGCCTTGCCCATGCATTTGAAGAAGTGCAATTTGGGCATTAAACCCTCCCAAGAGCTGTCGAAAAAGAGGAGGAATAAGAGCCATTGGATTAAGCTTGAATGCCAAGGGGGGACAAGTGTTAATAGATGGCTTAAAAAGTAGTCAAGTCCACTATTTCATACCTACCATTCAACCCATTGACTCAAACTTGGTATATAGTCTTTTTCTCTCTCTCCTCAACCTCACTTGACCGACCACATACCCCTCAAGCTCACCGAAGCCTCTCCTCCCATCTTCTCTCTTCTGCTCATCGACGACCGCCTCTAAGCTTCTTGTTCGCCGCCCACGACGCCATCCTCCGACCACCGGCCGATCATATCAACCTAGCTCTACGTATTACCGACCTCCTCGAAATGGAAGCATGACATTTGGACCACCGAGGAGCTCCGGCCAAGAGTTTTCCCGAAAGCCGACAGAATCGAGCTCAACCTGAGGTAGGTTCAGTTTCTGACACTTTTGAAGGCTGAAATATTGGAGTTTCGATGTCAAACTTTGTGGAGATCTAAAAGACAAGTATATAAATATGTGGTAAAAATTTGGGAATGATTTGATGAAGTTTTGACCTCATATGGGTCTTGTGAACTTTGAACAGAAACTGTTGGTTACTGACCTTAGGCGATCCGGCTACTTTCAACGGGATTCCGATGACCATTCGACCTCAAACTCACGGTGAGACCCTTAGACCCTTAGATAGACATGTTAAGAAGTAGGATAGTGCTTAAATGGTAGATTTGAAGGAGGTTAAGGACCGGTTGTGTCCAGTTTGCACGGAACCGAGAAGGACCGGTTTGTTTCTGGGCAAACCGAGTCTGTGGGGGGCTGATGATGTTTGGTTTAGAGCCTCAAATTTACGATTAAGACATGTTAAGATGATGAGGGTTATGTTATGGATGATTGTGGTTCATAGATTGAGGAATTGGGCAAAGGAAATTGACGAATTGATTGGAAATTCTAGGTTGCGTGGTGAGTATGAATTTGAACCCTTGGGATCGAATTGGTGAAGGCTCAAGAGGAGAATTATTGTGCTATCAAACGCAAGGTAAGGGAATCATAAACTTAGGATAGGAAGATTGGACTCGATTGGGCGAGTCAAGCGATAAATTGAATGATTTGTGAGAGTTTTCAAGAGGATTGTTCTTGGAATGTCCTAAGATTGTATAGGGGGTTTATGCGTGCCATTATTTATGCTTGAATTATCCGCCATGTGTGTGTGTCACTTGATTGCCTTGCATGCCATGAGCGTTTGAATTGTGCCTGAATTACACATGTCGTCATGTATGAAAAGCAAATTGAAATTCATGGCATAAGCATGACATGGCGAGCCCTGAGGCGTATGAGACGCGGGGCGGGAGGTGGATACCCTAATTCAATCTAATTGCAGGTAGAATTGAGATTGTGTGGTGCCCTTAATCGCGGGGTTGAGATGGCCACGGTCTTGATGCGATCTAATCGCGAGACGGAGATATGAAGTGTTGATATTGGCCTGGAGATTCAATGAAACCTGATGCGTTTACGCGGGTTGCCAATGACGGTCTGATGCGTTTATGTGGATCGAGCCTGATGCGATCTAATCGCGGGCTGGAGAATGAGGGAGGTAAGAAGAGGTGGTTGTGGTGAAATGGCAGGATGAGGTGTGCATAATCATCTGAGTGTGACATGGTGTCATAGTTGCATGCCCATCATTTGTGTGTCACTATCTTTATTTGTATGTGCCTATATGATTATGAGTTTGGAATTTTAGGATAGGTGACTTCCTGAGTGGACGATCAGCCTGACTTAGGGTTAAAACTCTTTTACTAAAATGTGTATCTTACCCTTTTGGGAACCCCTATTTTTATAGATCCTAGGCCTTAGCTATGTGGCCTATTCGTTTTGGAGATCCCAAGGAGATGACGGCATATTTCGAAGAGTTTTCGGATAGTCCGGGGAATATTTATGTGAGAAAGTGTACAATTGTACGGGTTGATGAGGGTAGTCCGGACTAGAAGCCTTATAGGTTTGAGGCATGGTTTAAGAAGGTCAGAGATGAGCCAATTGGGCCACTAAAGCTCCACGAGGTATCCTAAGAAGTTATCCCTGATTGGTGCCTGACCGCTGGGGAGCAGGAGCTGCCAGAGGGGTCTATAGTTGGTTCTAGGAATGGACTGGAGAAGACCCCGACCTTGGAGTTCACTAAGGACGAGGTGATTGTCGTGCGGCTACCGATGAGGATCTCGCAAAGCCGTCACATGAGGCGATCATGGAGAATTCTATTGAGGTTCCATCAAAGACCTTCTCCGAGTATGAGCCGATAGAGGATGTAGAGGATACAGGGGACTCCAGTAGCTCATCTTAGGTGTCCTAGTTTATTGGCTCGATCTTGTGATGGCGACCCCCAACCATGGCTATTTTGGATGTCGATGATGGTCACACCTTTTTTTTTATGTGCTTACCCCATCGCCCCTTGCCTAGCGGATTGTAGTAGTCGGTATTTGTACGAACAATATGTTATGATGTATGACAGTTATTATGCTATCTAGGTCCCACTTAACTTATATTTTGTACGGAGATTTATTTGAGTATTGCTTCCGCATGCTTAATATATATATATATATATATATATATATATATATATATATATTATATCTTGACTTATTTGTGGATCTTGAGACCACGAGAGATGTGTTGTTTGCTTGTAGGGATGTCCGCGTGCTCGAAGGGGTTAGGAGCGTAACATCCTCGCCTTGCTTGGTATCAGAGCAAGGTCAGCTCGAACCAAAGTTGGTTGATGATTGGAGTAATAAGGAGGATTAAATGGGGACAAGGACGGATAGCGAGACCTTAGGAGACTAGTTAAGATAAGGCGTGGGGTGCATAGTGTGTGACCTAGTAACTTATGGAGGATGTTTGATCTTGGTAGGGTTGTGGAAAGGCACGAGAGAGTTGAGTTCCCCGCTTAGGATTAAAGGTCATTTCTAGACTTTGGTTTGTTTAAGGAATCAAAGCGATTGGTTTTAGCGAATCACTGGAGTGAATGGAACTGAGGAAAGGCCAAGAGTAATTTGTTGGAGTGTCTGTGGAAGTCATTATATGAAAGGACTGTTACAGTGTAACTATTTCTATTGAAGGGTAGTTAATAGCTCTGGATTTGAATGATTGAGTAAGTTACTAACTCCTCGCTGAACTTGTGGTGGACTAGGTTCGATAGGAAGTGATAAAGATGAGCAACCCATCTAGAAGGTCTAGAAGAACCAGAGGCGGAGCTTCTAACTCGAGGCCGCCTGTCGCTGAAGATCCAAGAATGGATGGCGTGTTGAGAGCGTTGGACAGAATTGACGACATGATTGATAGGTAGGCTCAAGATCGGGACGCTGCCATCGCCCAGGCAGTAAGAGCTACCATAGCAGCCGTCAATGCCAACAATGACAACAATGGTGGAAATGGAAGTCAGGGTGAACCGAACCAGAGTAATGAAATTGTAAAAACCCAAGAGGAAATCGTCATGGCCAGACAGATGGGCCAACTAGTAGAGTAGTTCATAAAATTGAAGTCGATTCAATTTGATGGGACTGGAGATCCCGAGCTAACACCCAGGTGGATTGAGAAGCTGGAGAAAGCTTTTGGAGTGCTGATGTGCACGAACGAGGAGAAGGTGCTACTAGTAGTGTACCAGTTAGAGAGTACAGCAAATGACTGGTGGGCTGCCACCAAGAATGGCGTCTTCCCTGAAGGAACGGTCATGAATTGGGAAGCTTTTAAGATGACCTTCAATGATAAATATTTCTCAGAGACGGCCAGGGAGAGGAAGCGGGTAGAATTCCTACCGTTGCGCCAGAACCAACTGATAATAGATCAGTATGAGGCTGAATTTTCGAGACTGTCGAGGTACGCACCTCGATCTGTGGAGGACCCTTAGTAGAAAGCAAGGAGGGTTAGGGATGATTTGAGGCCCGAGCTTCGTAGTCAAATGATCGCTCTGAATCTTAGGACATCTAAGGAAATATATGAGCGAGGCCAGATGATAGAACGGGACTTGAAAGAGAGAAACATCGCAATTGGATCGCTGTTTACGTCCTTCAGAGATAACAACCAGATGGGTAAAAGACCAATGGCGAACAATAGGCGTTTTGTGCCACCAGTGCGAAAAAATATCATGAAGCCGTCGAATCCTGCGAAATGGAGCTGCCATCTTTGTGGCGGTAGGTATGGGAATGAGCCATGTCCGGTAAGGATAGGAGCTTGTTTTAAGTGTGGTCAGTTAGGCCACTAGATGAGGATGTGCCCGAATCAAGCTCCGACAAATCGACCTCGAGGGTAGAGACCGCAGGCTGGACCTCGACTGCTACTCCCCAGATCAAGCAGAATCGATCATTGGCATAGGGAAGGATGTATGCAGTAGCCTGCGGAGAGGCGGAGGAAGCATCAGGTATGGTCACAGGTATGGTTTACTTGTGCAACCAAGCTACATACGCATTGTTTGACCCTGGTGCCACGCATTCATTCGTGTTTGCATAGTTTGCTGATTTAGTGGGAATGAAATTGAAACCATGAATATGAATCTGCATGTTGCCACTCCATTGAAGGATAACATATTGGTTTCTTTGGGCTGTGCTAGTTGTGAAATCGTGATTGGAGGGAGTAAGGAGAGTATTGATCTAGCGGTATTGCCCATGTACGATTTTGATGAAATCATAGGAATGGATTGGTTGGGTAAGCAGGGGGAAGTAATGGATTGTGGTAGTAGGATAATTCAGTTTTATCCGAAAGGTCGCCCTAGTTTTGAATTGGTGAGAAGTCGAGGAGGAATCTCGATTCCCTTAGTCTCAACTCTAGAGGTGACTAAGTTAATGTCTGAAGGGTGTTAGGCATACCTAGTGGCAGTAATGGACATGACTATCGAACAGTCAAAGTTAGAGAATATTCCGGCAGTACGTGAGTTTCCTGATGTGTTTCCCTAAGAATTGCCAGGGTTACTACCGGAACGGGAAATAGAATTTATAATCAAGTTAGCCCTTGGGACAAGACCAATCTCGAAAGCACCTTACAGGATGTCCCTATCAAAATTGAAGGAGTTAAAGGTGCAAATGCAAGAGCTGCTAGATAAAGGATTTATCCGACCAAGTGCTTCATTATGGGGAGCACCATTGCTGTTTGTAAGAAAGAAGGATGGGTTTTTGCGTTTATGCATTGACTATCGGCAGCTGAACCAAGTGACAGTGAAGAACAAGTACCCACTGCCTAGGATTGATGATTTGTTTGACCAGTTACAAGGAGCGGCAGTATTTTCAAAGATTGACTTGAGAACTGGGTATTACCAATTGAGGATCAAGAAGGAAGACATACCTAAGACTGCCTTTAGGATGAGGTATGGTCATTATGAATTCACGGTGATACCGTTTAGTTTGACCAACGCTTCAACTGCTTTTATGGATCTGATGCATCGAGTATTTAAGGAATTTATGGATAGATTCGTCATAGTCTTCATTGACGATATCTTGATTTACTCGAGGAATGATGCAGAACATGAGGAGCACCTAAGGATTGTACTACAGACTTTGAGGGAGCATACGCTCTATGCGAAGTTAAGTAAGTGTGAGTTTTGGCTGAACAGGGTAGCATTCCTTGGTCATGTAGTGTCTAGTGAAGGAATCGCAGTGGATCCTACGAAGATCGAAGCTGTGACGAATTGGCCTATACCTACTACGGTCACTGAAGTCAGAAGTTTTTTGGGATTGGCAGGGTATTATAGGCGTTTTGTGGAGAAATTCTCATCTATAGCCATCCCATTGACGCGGTTGATGAAGAAGGAAACGAGGTTGGAATGGACTGAGAAATGTGAAAAGAGTTTTCAAGAACTCAAACATAGAATAACTACTGCGCCAGTATTGACAATTCATCAGGACCGGGAGGTTACGAGATTTACAGCAATGCTTCGCTAAGAGAACTGGGCTGTGTGTTGATGCAGCACGGAAGAGTAGTAGCCTATGCATCTAGACAGTTGAGGCCACATGAGATGAACTACCCAACTCATGGCCTGGAATTAGCGGCAATTATATTTGCTTTGAAGATTTGGAGACATTACCTCTGTAGCGAGAAGTTTCAAATTTATATCGACTACCAAAGTTTAAAGCATCTGTTTTTCCAGAAAGAGCTGAATATGAGATAACATAGGTGGATGGAGCTGTTAAAGGATTATGATTGTGACATACTATATCACCTTGGGAAAGCAAACAGAGTAGCAGATGCGCTGAGTCGGAAGTCGAGCATCGCCTTTCTACTAGTAAAGGGTTGGTCGATGATTGAGAATTTAAGAGATTTTGAGTTCAGACTAGAGGTTAGTCAGTTGTCCAACTTAATGGCTACATTGAGGGTGAAACCTGAGGTCCAAGAAGGAATAAAGACCTTGCAATCTACGGACTCAGAGATTCAGAAGATCCTTGAGATGGATAAGACCAAGAGAAAACCCGAGTTCCAAGTGTCTGAGGACGGAATTCTGAAGTTCCGAGAACGATTGTGCGTGCCAAAAGATGAAGGACTTAGGGAAAGGATCCTGTCAGAGGCTCACAGGAGCAATTATAGCATCCACCCTGGAAGTACGAAAATGTATCAGAACCTGCGACAACACTATTGGTGGAACGAGATAAAGGTGGACGTAGCAAGGTATATGGCTAAGTGTTTGACGTGCCAGCAAGTGAAAGTGCAGCACTGTAAGCCTGGAGGACTATTACAGCCACTAGAGATCCCGGAATAGAAGTGGGAGCATGCGATTATGGATTTTGTGATGGGACTCCCAAGGAGCTAAAGAGGTTACGACTCTATATGGGTAGTCGTGGACAGATTGACCAAGTCTGCACATTACATCCCGGTACAAAAGGACTTTGCTATGGATAGATATGTAGGGCTGTACATGAGGCAAATAGTGAGGTTGCATGGAGTGCCAGTGACGATCACTTCGGATAGAGATCCTAAGTTCACGGCAAACTTTTGGAAAAGTTTGCAAGAAGCCATGGGAACTCGATTGCAGTTTAGTACAGTCTACCATCCACAAATGGATGGATAGTCGGAAAAGATGATACAGACGCTTGAGGATATGCTGCGAGCATGTGTCATTGATTTTAAAGGTGGATGGGAAGACCAGCTGCATTTGGTAGAGTTTGCTTATAATAACATTTACTATCAGAGTATCCAGATGGCACCATTCGAAGCACTCTACGGTAGGGCCTGCAGAACTCCGATTGGTTGGGATGAGGTTGGAGAAAAATGTATCACAGGCCCAGAATTGATACAGCAATCGATGGAAGCAGTGAAGATAATTCGGGATAGACTAAGGATGGCACAGAGTCGTCAGAAGAGCTACGCAGATAAGCAGCACAAGCCCTTGGAGTTTCACGTGGGCGATTACGTCTTTCTCAAGGTGTCGCCGATAAGAGGACTATCGCTATTCAGAAAGAAGGGTAAGCTGAGCCCAAGGTATGTAGGCCCATTTGAGATACTGGAACGCATTGGAACCTTAGCCTACAGGCTTGCCCTGTCGCCTAATCTATCCCAGGTGCATAATGTGTTCCATGTGTCGATGATGTAAAAGTATGAACCAGATCCGACACATGTGCTGGATTATGAGACCATAGAAGTGGATGATCGAGTGTCTTATGTAGAAAAGTCGATAAGGATCGAGGACCGGAAGAAGCAAATCCTCAGGAATAAGAAGATTCCACCGGTCAAGGTAGTATGGGAGCGCCATGGAACTGAAGGTGCCACATGGGAGAATGAAGAGACGATGAGGCGACAACATTCCTATTTATTTGAGTAGTTAAGTGTAATGTAAATTTTGAGGACGAAATTTTTGTAAGGGGAGAAGAGTTGCGACATTTTGATTTCCAGTCAATTTAAGACTCATTAATGAGAAATGAATCTAAAGATGTATTTCAGTCATATCTCGTTCGAATCTAATCAATTTGAGTAGATTGACCAAAAGAGAAACGCTAACGCGAGACATGGTACATGGACCTAGGGAATTCAGATAAGAAATGACGCTTTGACCATAAGGATTGTCGAGGGGATATTTAGAACCACAAAAGGCTGATCCCAGAACAATTAGGGAATGTCTTGCGAGTGTCATATGATTGGAGTGCGAGTGATGCCGCTTAACCAACGTATGATTTGCAAAATTTTCCTTTATCGGATAGTGAAGATCGAGACCATAGGAACTAGTGATAGACCCTCACAATTACATGACAACCAAACTCGCCACGATTTGACGAGCCCTAAATGTGTTGAGAATTATAGGGTCGATACGCGTAAAGTCTGCAAAAGCCACCTGTCGGTTCGAGATAGGCTGGAACCATGTTTGATAGAGGAAACCATCAAAAACAAGTCTTGAAAAATTTGAAATGGAGAATCGAGAATTTCAACGTTATTCGGATTGGCCATCACCCTATCAAAGATTATTGGAACGAGAAAAACGACGTTCTGAATGTCGGGGGTAAAATTACCCTTTTACCCCTCAAGCTTAAAGCCTTACCCATGCATTTGAAGAAGGGCAATTTGGTCATTAAACCCTCCCAAGAGCTACCAAAAAAGAGGATGAATAAGAGCCATTGGATCAAGCTTGAATGATAAGGGGGGACAAGTGTCAATAGATGGCTTAAAGAGTAGTCAAGTCCACTATTTCATACCTACCTTTCAACCCATTGACTCAAGCTTGGTATATAGTCTTTTTCTTTCTCTCTTCAACCTCACTTGACCGGCCACACACCCCTCAAGCCCACCATTCTACCTGAGGTAGGTTCGGCTTCTGACTCTTTTGAAGGCCGAAATATTGGATTTTTGAGGTCAAATTTTATGGAGATCTAAAAGACAAATATATCAATCTGTGGTAAAAAGTTGGGAATGATTTGATGAAGTTTTGACCTCAAATGGGTCTTGTGAACTTGGAATAGAAACTGCCGGTTACTAACCTTAGGAGATCCGGCGACTTTCAACGGGATTCCGGCGACCATTCTACCTCAAACTCATGGTGAGACCCTTAGATAGACATGTTAAGAGCTATGATAGTGCTTAAATGGTGGATTTGGAGGAGATTGAGGACCAGTTGTGTCCGATTTGCACGGAATTGAGAAAAATCGGTTCGGTTCCTGGAAAATCGAGTCTGTGGGGGGGGGTGATGATGTTTGGTTTAGAGCCTCAAATTGGCGATTAAGACATGTTAAGATGATGAGGGTTATGTTGTGGATGATTGTGGTTCATAGATTGAGGAATTGGGCAAAGAAAATTGACGAATTGATTGGAAATTTTAGGTTGCGTGGTGAGTACGACTTTGAACCCTTGAGACCGAATTGGCGAAGGCTCAAGAGGAGAATTATTGTGGCATCAAACGCAAGGTAAGGGAATCCTAAACTTAGGATAGGAAGATTGGACTCGATTGGGCGAGTCAAGCGATAAATTGAATGATTTGTGAGAGTTTTCAAGAGGATTGTTCTTGGAATGTCCTAAGATTGTATAAGGGGTTTATGCATGCCATTGTTTATGCTTGAATTATCCACCATGTGTGTGTGTCACTTGATTGCCTTGCATGCCATGAGTCTTTGAATTGTGCCTAAATTGCACATGTCGTCATGTATGGAAAACGAATTGAAATTCATGGCATGAGCATCACATGGCAAGGCCCTGAGGCGTATGAGGTGCGGGGCGAGGGGTGGACACCTTGATGCGATCTAATCGCGGGGCTGAATTGAGATTGTATGGCGCCCTGATGCGATCTAATCGCGAGGTTGAGATGGCCACGGTCCTGACGCGATCTAATCGCAGGACGAAGATATGAAGTGTTGATATTGGCCTGGAGATTCTTTGGAACCTGATGAGTTTACGTGGGTTGCCAATGACGGTCTGATGCTTTTACGGGAACCGAGCCTGATGCGATCTAATCGCGGGCTGGAGAATGAGGGAGGCAGGAAGAGGTGGTTGTGGTGAAATGGCAAGATGATGTGTGCATAATCATCTGAGTGTGACATGGTATCATAGTTGCATGTCCATCATCTGTATGTCACTATCTTTATTTGTATGTGCTTGTATGATTATGAGTTTGGAATTTTGGGATAGGTGACTGCCTGAGTGAACGATTAGCCTGACCTAGGGTTAGGACTCTTTACCGAGATGTGTATCTCACCCCTTTGGGGACCCTTATTTTTACATATCTTAGACCTTAGTTATGTGGCCTATTCGTTTTGGGGATCCCAAGGAGATGACGGCATATTTCGACGAGTTTCCGGATAGTCAGGGGAACATTTATGTGAGAAAGTGTACGGTTGTATGGGTTGACGAGGGTAGTCCGGACTAGAAGCCTCATAGGTTCGAGGCTTGGTTTAAGAAGGTCGGAGATGAGTCGATTGGGCCACTGAAGCCCCACGAGGTACCCCGGGGAGTTATCTCTATTGGTACCTGACCGCTGGGGAGCAAGAGCTGCTAGAGGGGGTCTGTAGTTGGTTCTCGGAATGGACCGGAGAAGACCCCGACCTTGGAGTTCACTGAGGACGAGGTGATTGTCGTGGAGGCTACCAAGGAGGATCTCGCAGAGCCGTCGCATGAGGCGACCATAGAGGGTTCTATCGAGGTTCTATTATAGACCTTCTCCGAGTATAAGCCGACAGAGGATGCAGAGGATACAGGGGACTTCAGCAGTTTATCCTAGGTGTCCTAGTTTATTGGCTCGATCTTGTGATGGCGACCCCCGACCATGGCTATTTTGGATGTCGATGATGGTCACACCTTTTTTTTTATGTGCTTACCCCATTGCCCCTTGCTTAGCGGATTGTAGTAGTCGGTATTTGTACAAATAATATGTTATGATGTATGATAGTTTTTATGCTATCCAGGTCCCACTTAACTTATATTTTGTATAGGAATTTATTTGAGTACTGCTTCCGTATGCTTAATATATATTATCCCTCACTTATTTGTGGATCTTGGGACCATGAGAAATGTTTTGTTTGCTTGCAGGAGTGTCCGCGTGCTCGACGGGTTCGGGGCGTGATATAAAATTTCCTTTCTGCGTCATGTCATTATGATTTACCCGACCCCTTTTTAATTCCAAATAGGAACACTATTGTCGGCGTAGTCATCAATTTGACTTAAGTTCTCGAAAACTTTGTTCGTATTCATTCATCCATGGAATTACTTTTGTGGGGAATCTTTTCCCGATACATCCATAACAGTTAACCAATTCCAGGAAACTTTCAATTTCCGCAACTCACATCGATCTTAGTCGATTCATCACTTATTCCATTACTCATGGCCTCTACAAGGATTTCATTTCTCAGAAATCTCACTACTGAGGAATCTTACCTCATCAGACCCGCAACTCTTGCTCTTCACAATTAGCAGTACACAACGAGCATCTCCTTAGAGTCCGTAGGATACTCTTGAAAGTTATTCATGTTTATCATGGCTCCTTAAATGAGTCTATTCATCTTCTCTAAAGACGGTAACAATCAATCCAATTATTCCTTGGATACTCAATTTGAATTTTATCAGTTTCTTTCCACCAGTGTCAAATCTTCAAACTGTTATTCATACTTTTCACTTGAGAGCTCAAACCTTGGCCCTCTACTCTCATGAGTCCCCACTTGAATTACATAACATTCTGTTCATTTTTGTCACTCTTTTCTCAGGAAACATTAGTGCCTTGACCTCTTGGTTTCACTACCAGCTAATGCGACCTTATCTCAATTTCGTCCATTCAACTGAACATCGACATCATCTTGGAATTCAACGTTGTTCACAGAACAGCTTCTCAAACTTGACTTTCAAAAACCATTCAAGCTTGCGTCCTCTTCGTTAGTCCAGACATTTCATTTTAGCACCAAGACAATTGGCATTTTTTTTCTTCTTTCCACACTAGGATCTCTTACCCTATGAAGGAAACCATACACTTCAGTGGCATTCTTTTACTTTGAATCCACCTTGCCTTTCTTATCCTATAGGACATCCGTATTAGAGTATTGCCAACAACAATTCCCTTACTTCCGGATTCTAATGCCACCACACTTTAACATTCTCCTTCCAATAGTTCAACCACCTCAAGTGACAAGTTTCATTCTACCTCGTGTCCACAAATTCAAATTTCAGATATTTAATTCGACTTCCTCAAGTCGCCTTGCGATTACAATCTAAGCACCCTTTTTGCTCATTCAACCATTCACTAAAATCGCAAATAATTAGAACCATCAACTCCATTCACTTTTCTTTCCATCAATGATCATGTTATGATCCAATCATCCTTAAGGACAATGCCCTATTCCTTAGGGGTGATAACTCGCAATGCCACTTTTAGTGGTTTTGATTCAACCTCAATTAATCTCATAAAATCCACAAGGTCTGACAGATTGACACATTAGTCTCCGTATTATTCCTCACGACAACAAAAGGTTAATCGCCATAAGCCTTATGTCATATTAACGACATTTTCTTACAGGCACATTCTATGTTCCATAAGTGAAGTTCTCTTTTCTCACATTTCATGAACAGAAATTCTCTTACTTATTCCTCTTCCGATCATTCACTTCTTTCCTTGATGTCCATTACGGTTAATCAGATTTAGGAATAGCAATTAGCCATAAGGCTTTCAAATCCCAATCTACTCAGAGACTTCACGTCTCATTTAAAGGGTCCTTGACCACCCTTAGTACGCTTAGACGACCTTGAGAACTCTATCTTATAATGATCGACCTTCCTCAGGTCCTTTCAAAGCTATTAAAGTTCAGGCAATCCTTACTCTCGAGTAACCTCAGAAAGGTACTTTCCATGGAACAATTCAACGAAGACAATCCAGACAAATATCATGCCTTCAAGGGAAATTCTTCCTTTGGTGACCTTTCATTAATCATCGACAGCCTCTTCAGGCTAATAGCTATCAGAGTCACTTCTCTTCCTCAATGAATTCAATACCTCTAAGGTTCTTTTCCAAATTCTCAATCCAGAAAAAGGCAGTTTAGGTATCATTTTCTCCATCGAACCTTGGTCAATCTCAGCCTTATATATCGTTCCACAAGCTTTCCATCGAGCGATTTTCATTTTCTATCGACTTTCCTATGATCTCTACCATTCACTTTGCTAGTAAAAGCAACTGCAGTCTCAGTGACTGGGATAACAATGGCAGTTCCTTCTTGAGTCTACCTACTCATCTACTTTCTCATTTCCATTCAAAGTTCTCATGACTCTTTCAACTCTTAGGTCTTGTACAGTCCAAAAGCTCGAGCCAAACGCTTTTCTAGCACTCGTATTTTGGTTTCTCATCTTTACTCAATTCTCACGATTCCTTTTAGTTCTAGAGTCATCTCATATCTTGCATATTCGAGCCAATGCTCCTCTAGTGACCATTCTCTTGTCGTTCAACCACATTAGGTTCTTATGGCACTCAAACCACTACAATTCCCTCTAGGAATTATAGACTTAAGTCATCTACTCGAGTCTAACAGTCTCAGGCTGCTTATCTCATCATCTATTACCATCAAACAACCATCCAGTGGTCCCTATGCAACTCTCAACTAATTGCCAATTATCTAAGGATTTCAAATCATCCTTAAGCAGCAACCACATATCAAACCAGCCTCAACTATGCAATTTCTCAGTTAACAGTCAACTACTAAGCAAGCCTTAGCTCGACAACTATCAAACAAGCACTCAAGGCATCAATTGAATGAGTTAATCACTCACACATTAAGTCTAGAGGCATCTGCCACTCTATCATAAACGTGACAGGCTATCTCATTCTCAATAAACATTGGTTCAATGGATATAAACCCCACAGGTCGTCTAACCTTTCAGTTATACCTTGGCCAAGCCAATCACATGATGCCAATCATAAAACATGCCTAACAGGCCCATAACAAACATCACTTTTCTTTTTCAAAGGGAATCCACTACCAAGCATGAAACTTTTAACCATGCCACTCATATGCGCCATTACACAAGCCATGCCACTTTCGATCATTCTTTTCGAGGATCAATCACGCGTCATACATCTCTTAACCACAATTGGACTCAACCTGATACCTAGACTTTCCCTTTCAAGTTATGACTTGGGTCATTCCTGTTTTTTGCCATCCTAGAAGCCTGCCAGGAGTCGCTCTTTGTCCGGATCTCTTTGTCCCGACGATCACTCCTCGCCCTCATCAGTCTTGGCCGTTGCAGGTTGTCCCAAGTCATACATCTATAGAGAAAGCCCCGTTCCACATGTCCCATACCATGTTTCATTACAGTTTATAGGTATCTCATCAACTTGTCCCATACCAAGCGATAGTTTATTAAGTCCAACAGCGATAAGTTCATGTATGCACCGTCATCAACTTTTCTTTTAAAGCCTCAAACACACACACAACATGTTCGTTCTCACCACTTGTCATACCACAATCGTCTCCACATTAAGCCTTATTCATAGAAAACCTCTAGTTCCACAAAGACCATCGTCTCTCACAGATCAATTGCCTATGTTCAACCATATACCTCAAATCTAGTTGCTATTCAAGTCAAATGCATATCCATTCGATCACAATTGATCTTTAATCCAAATATTCCTTCCTCGCTTTCCTGTATACACCTCATTTCATACCATCCAGGGTCATCAATAGCAATTGATAATTAAACCATCAGGATACAACGCAATTCAAGCCTGAATCGACTAATGCCAATTGTCTTTTTATAACTCATACTCCCCAAGTTAGGTCATTGACAAACCACAATCACAATCATATAACCCAATCGACCCTTCATTCATAAGCTATTATCTAACAATCTCAAATTCAGGCTTATGACTCCTCAATTTCTATTCACTTCCTTGTGAGCCTTATTTATAAAATCACTCAAGATCATCCATTAAATCGGCACTAGGACCATTAGAATACTACACAAGTTCAAGCCTATAGTCCTTAACATTCAGCAATCCATGCTTATCCCTCAAGGTCTCACTACCTAATTGTCCTCAAGTTATCGCTCCTTATTACTCCAAGTCTCAATCACATTGGATCAAGTTGACCTTACTCCGATACCACTTAAATGGGTATGTCATGTCCCGAACCCATCAGGCACGCAAAATCCAACTAGGGTCGTCTTGTCTCGGTGGTACTCAGGATCCGTCGACCAACAATTTATAACTTCTAAAAGGTACAAACATATGGAAGCGATGAAACTTCTCCATATAATTCAAACTTAAGATGACTCAGGACATAAGGTACGTTTTCTTATAAACGCCGACTACAGGTTCAGAGGATACAACTCTAACTTCAAGGTAACATGAAATCCCTAAAGTCACAAAAGTGTAAATCCATTTCCTATAATTACTTCTTCAAATACCGATCATTGGCAAGCTCAGATTTTCATTGCTTGGGACCTGAAAAAGTTAATCCCACGACGGAGTGAGATATGAATCTCAACAAATTCACCCCAAACCTAGACTAGGCCATTAGTCTTCCCAGATTATGCAATAAAACAATAGACAAGGATTCATTGATAAAACAACACATGATAATAAAATATCAAGGCACCTTGATACGCTTGGCATAATGCAATCACGATTCAAGGACAATCATACCATCACAACCAAGCTCATACTAGCACAACATTAAGTTCATAAGCAAAGGTGTATTCTCAATATCATCACAATTTTCAATTCCAATGGCCAAGCCTGCGTCAAAACGCATCAGGCTAATCGCAAATTTAATCTCAATGGCCAAGCCTACATCAAAACACATCAGGCTAATCAAAATCTCGATTGGCAACCCGCGTTTTGATGCATCAGGTTCCAAAGGCCATTTCGATACTTGTGTCGACACGTATCAAGACTATCCCGCGTTATGACGCATTAGGATATCAATTCTCTTTTCAACAGCTATGCCCGTGTCAATATGCCTCAGGCTCGGTCCGCGTCATTATGCCTCAGACCATCAAATTGACAAACCCGCGTTAAACGCATCAGGTTTTCAATGCCATTCCCGGCCTGTGTTGACACATAATCAATTTCGTCTCGCGTCTCAAGGCATCAGGACAATAGCCACCACAACCCCGCATCTTAACGCATCAGGACACTAGCTATCACAACCCCGCGTCTCAACGCATTAGGGCTCCACAAGCTCTTAGGCTCACAAATCAAACTCCCTCTTAAGGAACTTCATGATCGAGTACAATTTTTATCACCCAAGTAATGAATCATTATCATGCGAGACGTCAAGGCCAAACGCCCATAAGGTGATATCAAATACACAGCAAGACAGTCAATCTAACAGTTTGTTCTCTTGCCAATTCATTCATATTTCTCAAACAGTCGGCATTCAAGATCAAATATCAAATAGCCATACCAGCATCCATGTTAATCGAATGCACACTACAACAATTTAGCCATCAAAGTTATAATTTCTCATTATCGGGAGTATAAACGACTCATACCTCAATTATCTCAGTCGATCATGAACAATCAATGCAATAGACTCCCAAATTCATCAATATATCATCCAAAAACATCCAGTAGTATCCTAACTTCCTAGCAAAGATTTAGGAGTCGCTTACTTTTTAATTTAATCCGTAAAATTTCCTTCAAGACTCCTCCAAAGATTCAGTTCCCTTGATCCCAAAACAGGACAGCCGTGCAACCTAATCCAAAGTTCGTGAAACGATCAATTTTTCTATTCCAATCACCAATTCACGGAGCATACAACTCATTAACATCTCAATTAACATTCTTATATGTCTTAACGATGAATTTAAAGCATGGCGATACCTCCCACAGCCCTCAAAGGGCTCGGTTCATCCAAACCGAAACAGGGCAGAATTCGGTTCTGCCCTCTACCTCCTTAATCAGTTCATAATTCAACTCTAAACCTTGATTTACCACAAAATCAACTTTCTAATATGTTGTATTACATCTATAAGGGTATCACCGAGAGTTTTGGAGTGAGCCGACGCTGGAAAGAGCCGCGAACAGCCCCGTTTCTCCTATGTCCATGGCGGTCAGAAACTGCTTTGGAAAGTCACCACAAGATGGCCATTGTTACACCTCTAAACTCAACCAAACTCATAATTTCAATTCATTCAACACAAGTTCTATGAGTTAAGAAGTTCACCTCGAAAATTTGAAGCCTCGAAGTGGCTAAACGAAGGCTTTCTTCCAATTTGGTCATAATTGCCCCGTTTGGACCTTTGTCCACTCCAATCGAGCTACGGGAAGATCTACTAGGTCAAATTGAGCTTATAATATGTCTATGGAAAGATAAGACAATAAGCTTTCATTTGGTTATGGTTTTACCTCGATCTGGTATCGGACAATGTAGTTATGGCCGTAATAGTGGGCAGGTCTAGTCGGGCAGCAATAGCTCAGGTGAAGGAGAAAGAAAGAGAAAAATGAGAGGAAGAGAGGGGAAAGGTGGTCCACGAAAATGAGGAAGAAGAAGAAGGGATTAGGCTTGATCTCACTTGGTCAACTTCTTTGAATGATAGTTTAAAAGCTTGCATTAATTGCTAACCAATCCCAAAACTCCACTTGTTTTTATCTAAATAAGGCTATGGCTAACCTTGACTTCCATTGACCAATATGTCTTCATATTTTCGGCAGCCACTAGGATCTTAGAATTGACTAAATTGCCCTTCTTCAATTGTTAAGACAAGGCCAATTTTTGAGGGGCAAAATGGTAATTTTACTCTCGTCGTCCGAAACGTCATTTTTCCAATTCAAATTACCTTCGATGAGGCGACGTCTAATTCGATTAGAACATTGGAATCTTTATTTTTTATTTTTTAATTTTGAGATTTCATTTCATGTCTCAAGTCTCGAGGGGGCGGAAATTCGGAATGTCACACAATATTAGCAAGACGATTTTCACGCCCCGAACCTGCATACCAAATCAATCGGGGATGTCATGCCCTGAACTCGCTGAGTGCGCGAGCATCCTGCCAAGCCGTGCCTTAATGAACGCTCTAGGATCTAACGGCCAATAATCTAAGCACTGACAGAAATACACATGCGAAAACGATGCCATCTCCATTCATATAGATACAACCACATACGATGACTTAGGACAAATACATCAAATTCCCTTAAACAATTACTAAAAGATCAATTCTTAAGTCAATATCTGAAGTACAATCTCAATATCTATAATTGGCAATTCCATTCTAAATGCAACTGGTCAATTATCTCTTCAAATGTCACTCCTTGGCAAGCTCGTGCTACCTTTGCTTGGAACTTGAAAAATGAAGCCCCCACTGGGGTGAGATATAAATCTCAGTAAGATGGGTCTTAACCCTAGGTTAGACCAACCGTCCACTCAGGCAGTCAACTATCCCTCAATTATTCCAAACTCATAATCATACATGCATCAAGTACAATTCAATAAAACAACAACGTGCATATGGAAGGCACGCAATGATAAACTCACGCCACCCTCAAATAATCATGCACACTTGGCCTACCACTTTACCACATCCACCAATCTCCGCCTGTCTCAATCTCTTAGCTCGCGATTAATTCGCATTAGGCTCGGTCCGCATAAACGCATCAGACCATCATCGGCAACCCACGTAAACGCATCAGGTTCCGATGAATCTTCAAGCAAATTCATCATCTCACGAATTCCACCTCGCGATCTCGTCATATCAGGGTATTCTTACAGTTTCGTCCCGTGAATAGTTCTCATCAGGATCGTGGCTATCTCAACCCCGCGATCTTGTCGCATCAGGGCGCCACGCAATATCAACACCACCCCGCGATCTCGTCACATTAGGGCATTCTCACACTTTCGTCTCGCGAATAGTTCACATCAGGATCGTGGCTATCTCAACCCCGCGATCTCGTCGCATCAGGGCGCCACGCAACATCAACACCACCCCACAATCTTGTCGCATCAGGGCATTCTCACACTTCCATCCCATGAATAGTTCGCATCAAAACCGTGGCTATCTCAACCTTGCGATCTCATCGCATCAGGGCGCCACGCAACATCAACACCACCCCGCTATCTCGTCACATCAGGGCATTCCCACACTTCCGTCCCGCGGATAGTTCGCATCAGGACCGTGGCTATCTCAGCCCGGCAATCTCGTCACATCAGGGCGCCACGTAACATCAACACCACCCCACGATCTAGTCGCATCAGGGCATTCTCACACTTTCGTCCCATGAATAGTTCGCATCAGGGCCGTGGCTATCTCAACCTCGCGATCTTATCGCATCAGGGCGCTACGCAACATCAACACTACCCCGTGATCTCGTCGCATCAGGGTATCCATCTACCGCCCCATGTCTCATACGCCTCAGAGCCTCACCATGTCAGGCTCATGCCACAACCATAACTCATACTATGACTTCTAATTCATTTGCACACACGATACCAAGTACAAATTCAAGCGCAATTCGAAAACTCTGTGGCATGCCAAGCAAATCAATGATATCCGGACGTGGCAAACAACTCAGGCATAAACAATATCACACACAATCATCCTATAACATCTTAGGATATAATGAAAGTTACCCTCTTGGGCAAATTCTCATAATTCAATCCAGTTGAACCTGGACTCGCCCAATCGAGTCCGATCTTCCTAGCATAAGGTTAGGAATTTCCTTACCTTTGATTTGCCAATACAATTTACTCCTTTTGAGCCCCAAAATTTCGTCCCTTAATGTCCACAACCGGACTTGTCACGTAAACTAACAAAATTCAACCAATTCCGTCAATTTTTACACTCAATTCCTCAATCCACGAACTCTAATCATCCATACCCTAACCCTCATCATCTAATCATGTCTTAAACATCAATTTGAGGTTCAAAATCACTCGCTTTTCAATCCACCAGAACCGGTCTTGCACAGAACCTATCCGGTTCAATTCGGTTCTGTGCATACCATGCACTATCCATCCTAAATCAACTTCAATTTCATCATTTAACCCTTATCCTACCTCTTAACATATCTATCTAAGGGTTCTTGAGGCTCACCAAAGATTTGAAGTCAATTGGTCACCGAAAACTCGTCGAACGTCGCAGGTTCTTCCCGAGTCAGAATCTGGCAGTTTTTGGGCAAAATGTACAAGGTCGGTTCGTGGTCAAAATATTATCAAATCAAGCTCCAATTTTTACCACAGATTCATACACCTCTCAGCTAGATCTCCACAAAATTTGAGCCCTAAATTCCAAGATTTCATCCATAAAAAAGGCTGAGAACCGGACCTACCTCAGTTTGAGTCAGCTTTCGTCGATTCCCGGGAAAACGCTTGGCCGGAGCTCCTCGGTGCTCCAAATGACTTGACTCCACTTCAAGGAGCTCGGAAAGACATAAATCTAGGTTGGTATGGCTGATCGGCATTCATGTGATAGCCGGAGGAGGTCACCGTCAGCGCCGAACAGCAGCCCCAGAACCGGTCGGCGACGAACAGAACGAAGAAGGAAGAAGAAGGTGGGTTTCGGTGATCGCTTGCTGGAATGGCCGACCAAATGGAGTGAGGAGAGAGAGAGAAGACTTATATTCAAATGCTTGGTCAATGGGTTGAATGTTAGGTGTGCATAAAGTGTGACATGACCACAACTGCCCATCTCTTGACACATGTCCACTTGCCTTTCCTAGGTGATCCAATGGCCACAATTCACTCTTCATTTTTGGCAGCCACAAGGTTGGTTTAATGTCCAAAATGCCCTTCTTCAATTGCAAGGGCAAAGTCTTAGGCTTGAGGGGCAAAGCGGTCATTTTACCCCCGACGTTCAGAACGTCGTTTTTCTTGCTCCGGAATTCATCGATAGGGCGACGGCCAATCCAAACAAAGTTGTAATTCTTGATTTTCCATTTCAAACTTCTCAGGACTCGTTTTTGATAGTTTTCTCTATTAGACGTGATTCTAGTCTATCCCGAACCGACGGATAATTTTTGCAGACATTACCCGTATCGACCTCGTGATTCATATCACGATTAGGGCTCGTCAATTCGTGGCAGTTTTAGTCATCATGTAATTGTGAGGGTTTATCGCTAGTTCCCTCAACAATTCTTATGGCTAAAGCGTCATTTCCTATCGGAGTTCCCTAGGTCCACGTATCTCGTCTCGCGTTAGCCTTTCCCTTTTGGTCAGTCTACTCGAATTGATCAGATTCGAGCGGAATACGACTGAAATACATCTCTAGATATTCACTTCTCATTAATGAGCTTGAAATTGACTGGAAATCAAAATGTGACAACTCTTCCCCCTTAAAGAAATTTCGTCCTTGAAATTTGCAACCTTCCAACTCATCCAATCCTTTGGGGTATTGGCGCCTCGTCGCACCCTCACTCTTCCGGATAATCCTTTCCATGGCTTGACAATCTTGCTCGTCCTTTCCAACCTCAAAACTATCTTTCCTCTGGAACTTGTCTCCTTCAGTCCTCAATCCAATGGGCTTCTCTCCATTCTCTTTTGGTATTCATTTCATTTGTTAGTAGCTCATCTTCGAGCGTTCACCTTATCTCTTTCATCGATCTATAACCATTATTATCAAGGCCTCGCCAAAATGCACTCTTAATGTCCATATCCTTCGGCGTATTACTCCTTTCGAGCTTCCTTTCACGCCAACAGAGATTCAAGGGCTTTATCAATTTGCCCTCTATTATCCAAACTGAATCATAGTTTTCTCGACTCCTTAGACAGTTACATGATTACTCACGTAGTAATCCATTCTCGGTTCCATCCGAAATTCCTTTGGATCAAGGTGGTCATTCAACTTTCATGGTCATGTTCTTCTCTTTTATTGACATGTCCAGTGCTCGGCCATAGAATAGAATAATTTCCCCTTCTGATCCTTATCACCGATAGTATATATATGTTGGCACATTTTTGTGCCATTCCAAGAAACACCATAATTCTCCCTTTGAATCGTACTTCCGTCTATAGGCCTCAAGGGTTCCATCCATTCCTATAATCCCTCTAGTATCAACGTTTAATCATGACTTACCTCCATTTCCTTCTGACCTTAAGGCTAGGTGTTTTCAGTAGCCATTACGCTAGTCCATTAGCGAACTTCTAATTTAGGAGTTGAATATCTTATTTCTTGAGGGAAAATCTGTCCCTCCATTGTCCATTACTCAATGCTCAACTCTCAATTGTAAACATCCGTTAAACAATTCACCCTTCCTTAACGATACGAATGTCGCTATAATCACACTTGGGTGATCTCTTCATTCCACATGCCTCGCCTTCAATTTTCTTAAGTAGTCCATACCATCAACCTCCTTTAGTTCACACAACTTTGAGGTCTTTCCATGCACAAGCAACGCTCCTACGTCCACGAGCAATTTCATCTTTCGGCGTTGTCTCTCATTCAATTTTTTTTCTAGGGAAATTACTACGTTATTTTCTCGTGGTAGATATTAACTCAAACCTCTTTTCACTCAAGCAAGGTTTCTCAAACTTTGTCGTGAGCTCTAAGCATTGCAACTCATGTGGCCTTATTATCATGGCGTACATGTAATACTCACTTCAAATTGCCCTGTTACGCCTCAAGTTCCATTTCCCGTCGTGTCATTACGGCCTTCATAAGCTTTTCGATTTCCAACCGAAATCGTCATACATGGCGTAGTCATCGACTTAACTTGAGTCCTCGAAAACTCTTTTCACGTTCATTCATTCATTCGTGTCACGACTCATCCTTAGTCCATTTCATCGATGGAACAGCTCTTGTAGGGAATCTTTCAACGGTCCATCTATTGCCATTCATCAATCCCAAGAAGCTTGCACTTTTCGCAACTTACATCGACCTTAGTCGACCCATCATTCGTCCTCTTCCCCACAAGCTCCACAACTTGTGCTTTTCACACTTAACATGTAATAGACATTTCCTTAGAGCCCATGACGCTATCAAAAACTGTTCATGTTTCTCATGACTCCTTTCATGAGTTCAACCATTGCCTCTTAAGATGGTAACGACCAATTCAACTATTCCTTGGGCACTTAGTTCGGCGATTATTAACTTCCTTCCGCTAGATGTCGAATCTTCCAAACTATTTCTCGCGCTTCTCACTTGAGAGCTCAGACCTCGGCTCTCTGTCATCACGAGTCTCCTCCAGGATCGCATGACATTTTATTTATTCTTATCATTAATGCTTTAGCCTCTGAGTTCCATACTCACTAAGGCGACCTTATTCAATTTCGTTTGTTCCATTGAACGTCGACATCATCCTAGAATTCAACATTGATTACAAGACGATCTCTCAGATTTCACCTTCAGGAGTCATTCCAATTCTACGTCCTCTTTCTCGGTACAGACGTTCATTCATCATACTAAGACAATTTAGAGCTTTTCTTTCTTTTTCAATAGGGTCTCTCACCATGTAAGGGAAACTATACACTTTAGTGGCATCCTCTCATTTCAAATTCACCTTGTCCTTCCTATTTCATAGGACGTTAACCTTGGAGTCTATGCCGACGTCGATACCTTTACTCCAGGATTCAAATGCCACTATGATGTCTCATTCTCTTTCCCATAACTCAGTTACCTCCAGTGACAATATATGTTCGTCTTTGAGTCTCCACCATTTCATTTGTCGAATGGTCAGTTCGATTACCTCAATTCACTTTGCAAGTACTCTCTAAGCGCTCTTTTTGCTTACTAGGTCATTCACTAGAATCACCATCAACCAGGATTATCAATTCCGTTCACTTTTCCTTTTGTCAATGACTAATCCATGGTCCAATTGCCCTTTAAGGACAATGCCCTATTCTTTAGGGAATAGCAACTCATGATTTCATTCCTCATGGTTCCAATTCAATCAACCGATCCTAGGAAATCATTAACTTCAGGCAATCCAACATGCCGACTCTTCTTCGACCCATTCATAACAGAAAAGGCTTTTTACTCACTTTCCACCATGTGTATTACACCCAATTAATCAATCATTTCTCGTAGGTATGTTCTATACTCATAATAAACATCTCTTTGCTCGTAAGCCATGAGCAGGAGTTCTCTTATCCATAAGTCTTTTAATCATTCTTTTCTGTTGCTGAGTCCTATCACCATTCCTCAAAATCGGGAATAACAATAAGCCATATGGTTCTCAAGTTCAAATCCACTCAGGGACTTCTCATCTTGTTCAAGAGTCTTTGACCACTTTTACCCTATGCTTACGCGACCTTAAGAACTCTGTCTCACACCGGTCAATCATCTTATGATCCTTGCAAAAGTATTAGGATCTAAACTACCCTTGCTCTCAAGCAATTCTAGGACAATACCTCCCATTCCCATTGAACAACTCAACAAGAGTTGGCTAGGCAGATCTCATGCCTCCGAGGAAATCCTTCCTCTAGTGACCTTTCACCAATCCTCAATAGCCTCTTAGGGTTAATACTATCAGGGTCATTTTCCTTCTTTAGTGCACCCAAAATCTCTGAGGTTTTCACACAAAACCCTCAATCCAGAGGGAGACAATTTCGAATCTCATCCTTCTACTTGACTCAATCAATTTCAACCTTATACTTAATCTTACAAGCTTTTCCAAGCTCTCGTGGTCTTATCCACACATTCAATTTCGAAAAGACTTACTCAGGGTCACCTTCTTTGTGACTTTCATCACTTAACTGTCAACACAAGTCATCTCAGCAACTTGGGTAACCATGGTAGCTCCTTTTAAGCTCGCCTACCCATAGAAATTTCTCATTTCTATTCAAGGTTCTCACGACTCATTCAACTCCTGAGTTCCATGTAGTTCACAAACTCGAGTCAATTGCTCTACTGGCTTTCGAGTTCTGGTTACTCATCTTTACCTAGTTCTCACGAACCATCTCAATCCTTGGATCTTTTCGTATCTCGCATACACCAGCCAAGTGCTACTCTAGCGACCCTACCTTGGTCCTTCAATCTTATTAGATTCTCATGGCACTTGAACTACTATGATTCCTTCCGGGAATCAAAGACTTAAGTCATCTACTCAAGTCTATCAGCTTCAGGCTGCTCATCTCAATATCTTTCACCATCAACCAACCCTCTAATGGTTCTTGAGCAATTCCCAATTAATTGCCAATTATTCAAGGATCCCAAATCATCCTTGATCAGCAATCCTTCCTCAAGCCAGCCTCAACAATACAACTTCTCAACTGACGGCCACTACTAGGCTAGCCTCAACTGGGCAACTACCAATCAAGCGCTCTAGACAGCGATTCACTGGGTTAAAAGCTCATACTCTAAGTCTAGAGGCATCTACCACTCTAGCATAGTCACAACAAACTATCTCATCTCAACATGCTTCAGTTCAATGGGTATAAACCCCTTACGTCATCTAACCTCCTAGTCATACCTTGGTCAAGCCAATCACGTGAGGCTAATTACTCAACTTGCCTAACAGGCCCATCACAAACATCATTTTCCCTTTTCAAAGGGCATCCACTGTCAAGCACGAAGCTTTTAACCATGCCAATCACAGGCATCATCACACATGTCATGCCACTTTCAATCATCCTTGATGAGAATCGATCTCATGCCGCACATCCCTTATCCACAATTGGACTCAACCTGATACCTAGACTTTCCCTTTCAAGTTATGACTTGGGTCATTTCTGCCTCTTGCCATCTTAGAAGTCTGTCAGGAGCCACTCCTTATCCGGACCTCTCTGTCCCGGTGATCACTCCCCGCCCTCATCAGACCTGGCCGTTGCAGGTTGTCCCAAGCCATACATCTACGGAGAAAGCCCCGTTTCACATGTCCCATACTATGTTTCATCATAGTTCATAGGTATCCCATCAACTTGTCCCATACCAAGTGACAGTTTATTAAGTCCAACGGCGATAAGTCACTGCATGCACCTTCATCGACCTTCGTTTCAAAGCCATAAACATAAGTATAGCATGACTGTCCTCATTACTTGTCCTGTCAAAATCGCCTTCAGTTCAGTTCCTATCCATTCAAGAGTTCTAATTTCACCAATGACCGTCATATCTCACAGGTCAATTGCCTATATTCCATTATATATCTCAAGTCTAGTTGACATTCAAATCAAATCCCTATGCATTCGATCACAATTGATCTTCAATTTAGATACTCCTTGTATTTATCTCAACTCATATCATCCAAAGTTGTCAATAGTCGTTGATAGCTAAACCATCAAAATACCACGCGATTCAAGCTTGAATCCACTAATATCGGTCGTCTCTTTATAATTCGTACTCCTCAAGTTGGGTCATTGACAAATCAAGGTCACAATCACACACCTCAATTGACCCTTCATTCATAAGCAATTCCCTATTATCCTCAAGCACAATTACTACCTCAAAGTCCATGCTTATGACTCTCCAATCCCAGCTTACTTCCACTTAAACTTTAATCACCACATAAATCGAGATCAACCATTAAAGTCAACTCTAGGACCATCAGACTGTACACAAGTTCAACCATACCATCCTCGAGACTCAACAATCCATACCTAGTCCTCTAGGCCCCCATATCTAATTGTCCTCAAGTCATCGCTCTTTATCACTCCAAATCTCAATCACATTGGATCGAGTTGACATTGCTCTGATATCAAATCAATCGGGGATGTCACGCCCCGAACCCGCATACCAAATCAATCGGGGATGTCACGCCCCGAACCCGCATACCAAATCAATCGGGGATGTCACGCCCCAAACCCACCGAGCGCGCGAGCATCCCTCCAAACCGTGCCTTAATGAACGTTCTAGGATCCAACGACCAATAATCTAAGCACTGACAAAAATACACATGCAGAAGCAATGCCATCTCCATTCATATATATACAACCACATACGATGACTTAGGACAAATACATCAAATTACCTTAAACAATTACTAAAAGATCAATTCCTAATTCAATATATGAAGTACAATCTCAATAACCACAATTGGCAATTCCATTCTAAATACAACTGGTCAACTATGTGACATTCTGATTTCCAATCAACTTCAGACTCTGTAATGAGAAGTTTATATATATCAAGTGATATATCTCAGTTGTATTCCACTCAAATCTGATCCATTTGAGTAGACTGACCAAAGGAGAAAGGCTAAAGCGAGACGAGGTACGTGGATCTAGGCGACTCGGATAGGAAATGACGCTTTGACCATAAAGATTATTGAGGGGATATTTAGAACCACCAAAAGGATGATCTAAGAATGATTGAGGGTTACCATGCGAGCGTCGTACGATTGGAGCGTGGGTGGTGCCGCTTAACCAACGTACGATTTGCAAAATTATCCTAAATTGGACTGTGACGATTGAGACCATAGGGACTAGCGATAAACCCTCGCAATAACATGACAACTAAAGCCGCCATGAATTGACAAGCCCTAAACGTGATGAGAATCACGGGGTCGATACGTGTATAGTCTGCAAAAGCCGCCCGTCGATTCGGGATAGGTTGGAATCACGTCTGATAGAAGAAACGATCAGAAACGAGTCTTGAAAAAGTTTGAAATGGAAAATAAAGAATTTCAACGTCATTTGGATTGGCCCTCGCCCTATCGAAGAAGTCAAAAATGAGAAAAGCGACGTTCCGAATATCGAGGGTAAAAAGACCGTTTTGCCCCTCAAGCTTAGAACTTTATTATTATAATTGAAGGAAGGGAGAAATGGACAATTGACCCCCCCAAGCTACCGAAAATTCAAGGAGAAAGAGATGGTCATTGGATCTCCTTGGTTAGAGCAAGTGACAAGTGTCAAACATCCATGAGTTGTGGTCATTTCACACTAAATGCTCACCTACCAATCAACTCATTTGACCAAATTTTTGGGATAACAAAGCTCTCTCTTTCCTCTCTCTCTTACTCTTCATTCGGCAGATCACCCTCCCCAAAAAGAACCGAGCTCTTCTTCTTCTTCTTCTTCTCCAGTTTTTGTCTCGCCCGACTAGCCCCAACACCGCCATTCGCCGCCCACGATCGGCACCTCCGGCCACCAGCTGCTACCGGACAATCACCCAGACGTAGATCCACGTCTTGCCGACATCCACTAACTGGAATCAGGTCAATTGGAGGACTGTGGAATTCAGGGCAAGCATTCTCCTAAGAGCCGACAGATTATACTCCAGTTTGAGGTAGGCTCGGTTCTCACCCTTTTTTATAGCCGAAATCTTGGATTTTAAAGCTCAAATTTGGTGGAGATCAAGTAGACACATAGATGATTCTATGGTAAAAATTTGAGGTTGATTTGGTAAGGTTTTGACCACGTACCGGCCTTGGATATTATGGACAGAATCTGCCGTTATTCTGGACCTTGGACGTCCGGCGAGTCTCGGCAACTTTCCGACAACCATTTGGCTTGAAACTCAAGGTGAGCCTCGCAAACCCTTAGGTAGATGTTATAAGAGGTAGAATAAGGCTTGAATGAAGGAATTGAGGAGGATTGAAGGCTGAAAACACTCGGTTTGCACAGAATCGAAGTGAACTGGTTCAGTTCTGTGCAAAATCGGTACTGTGGGCTACAAGAACAGAATCATACGGGACTTAAATTGACGTTTATGATGTGTTAAGATGCTGGGGGTTAAGTTAGGAACGATTTGGATTGATGAATTGAGGAATTGGACTTGGGAATTTGACAAATCGGTTTATTATCCTAGGTTGTGCGACGAATTGGCCTTGGACTTGAGTTGGCTGAATCTTAGGAGGTGCAAGAAGGAGTGAATTGTGTTGCTGAACAAAGGTAAGGAATTTCCTAAACCAAGGGTAGGGGGATTGGACTCGATTGGGTAAGTCGAGGGCCGATCGGAACGGTTATGAGAAAATTCTCAAACGTAATAGCTCTATGTGTCCTTAGATGTTATAGAATGACTGTATGACATAGCCTATGCTTGAGTTGTTTGTGTGTTTGAGTGCCATTTGAATTGAATTGCATGCCACGAGATTTATGAAACATATTAGCATGCGCATTAGCCATTGATTGTGAAATTTGAATTTAAAATCAATTTATTTGATATGATGTGGCATGAGACATGATTGTGGCATGGCATGACGAGGACCTAAGGCGTGTGAGACGCGGGGTGAAAGGTTGAGACCCTGATTCGACGAGGTCGCCGGGTGAAGTATGATTATTTGGTGCCCTGATGCGACGAAGTCGCGGGGTTGAGATAGCCATAGTCCTGATGTGATCTAATCGCGGGACAGAGTATGCGCTCATAAACCTTGCCTGGAATTGAACCGGGATCTGATGCGTTTACGCGGGTCACTGGTGACGGTCTGATGCGTTTACACAGGCCGAGGCTAGGGCAACTAGTTCGCGGGCTAGAGAATGAGGCAGGCAAAGGTTGATAGATGTGGTGAAGTGGCAGGCCAAGCATATATGTGCATTTGTGTGTGACATAAGATTATAAATGCATGCCTGTCATCTAATGTTGGTGTTTATTGGATTGTGACTTTTATGCCTATGTGTCCATGAGTTTGAATCTGTTGAGTGACGAGATTGCCTGAGTGGACGGTCAACTTGATCTAGGGTTAGGTTTTTCTTACTGAGATGTGTATCTCATCCCTTTTGGGGAAACCTTACTTTACAGATCCTAGGCAGTAGCGATGTGGCCTATCAAATTCGGAGACCCGCAGGAGATGACGACTTTTTACGATGAGTTCCCCGATAGGCAGGGGAATATTTACGTGAGGAAATGTACAGTAGTATAGGTAGACGAGGGGAAGCCGGATTGGAAGACTCATAGGTTTGAGGCATGATTTAGGAGGGACGGGGATAAGAAGGTCGGGCCGCTGAAGCCCCATGAGGCTATGGAGAGTGTCAGACGATCTTAGACCAAGAGTTTCTCGAGGGATCGGTGGTTGGGTCGAGGAACGGCCCAGAGTGGATGCCGACAGCGGAGTATTCTGTGTCACCGCTGGAGTACGAGGTCATCGAGGTGGAGCTATCTGAGGGAGACCTAGCCGAGCCGGACCAGGAGGCAAACATGGATGGGGACCTAGCCGAGCCGTGGCAAAAGGTGACTATGGAGGACTCTGTGGAGGTTCCGTCGGAGACTTTCTCCGAGTACGAGCCATCAGAAGAGACTGAGGACACCGAAGATTCCAACAGTTCGTCCTAGGCGACTCCAGTTGGCGATTCGACCCTTTTGACTGGCGGCCTGACCCCTTTCCAAGTGGATTTTTATGGACATCTTTTTGGCATGCTTACCTCGTCGCCTTGATGTATAGCGATTTTTAGTAGTTGTCGGCTAGTAGGGTTGATGTATGACTTTTTATGACGCTATCCAGGTCCTGCTTTGTCTTGGTGTATATATATATTTATTACGAGGAGTTGTTGGAAACCGCTTCCGTTTGCTTAATGTAAATTATTTTATCTCTCGACCTTTCTTTATATATATAGGTGGATCCTTGGGACTGCCGAGAGATTGTTGTTGTTTCCTTGCAGGGATGATTGCGTGCTCGCGCTGGAGGCGCGGGGCGTGACATCTCCGCTTGTTTTGGTATCAGAGCAAGGTCAGCTCGATACAAAGTTGGTTGAGGATTGGAGTGATAAGGAGAACTAAGTGGGACAAGGACTGATAGCTAGACCTTAGGAGACTGGTCAGAGTAAGACATGAGATACCTAGCTTGTGACTTGACACCTGTGGATGGTGTTTAACTTTGATGAGATTGTAGTCAAATATAAGGAAATTAAGTTCTCTGCTTAGGGTTGAAGGTCATTTCTAGACCTTGGCTTGTTTGATGCTTGAAAGTGGATGGTTTTAGTGAACAACTACAGCGAATGGAATTGAGTAATGGCTATGAGTCATGGGTTGAAACATTTTTGGAATTGATGTGATATATGGAGTACTGTCGTTGTGTAATTGTTCTTGTTAAGGAGTAGTTAGTAGTTCTGGATTGGATGGATGAGCAAGTTGCTAACCGTTGCTAAACTTGTTGTGGACCAGATTCATTAGTAAGTGACAAAGATGAGTAACTCGTCCAAGAGATCTGGAAGGACCAGAGGCGGAGATTCTAGTTCGAGGTCGCCCGTAGCTGAGGACTCAAGGATGGATGGTGTACTCAGGGTATTGGAAAGGATTGGTGACATGATCGATTGACAGGCCCAAGATTGAGACGCTGCCATAGCCTAGGCAGTAGGAGTAGCCAAAGCAGCCGTCAACGCCAACCAAGGCAACACTGGGGGTAATGGGAGTCAAGAAGAACCAAACTAGAGTAATGAGGCTGTGAATACTCAAGAGGAAATTGTAGTGGCTATACAAATGGGCCAATTGGTGGAGCAGATCATGAAGTTAAAGCCGACGCAGTTTGATGGGATTGGAGATCCCGAGTTGGCACCTCGAGGGATAGAGAAGCTGGAAAAGGCTTTCGGAGTACTGAGATGTACAGATGAGGAAAAGGTGCTGCTAGCCGTGTATCAGCTAGAAAGTACGACAAATGACTGGTGGGCTACCACCAAGGACGTAGTCTTCCCAGAAGGTATGGCCCTGAACTGGAACACTTTTTAGAGGGCGTTCAATGATAAGTACATTTCAGAAATGGCTAGGGAAAGGAAACAGATTGAGTTCCTACAACTGCGACAGAGCCAGCTATCGATAGACCAGTATGAAGCTGAGTTCTCGAGGCTCTCGAGGTGTGCACCTCGATCGGTGGAGGACCCTTTGGAGAAGGCGCGGAGATTCAGGGATGGCCTGAGGCCCGAACTCCACAGCTAGATTATAGCCTTAAACTTGAGGACCTACCGGGAGTTATACGAGCGAGGTCAGATGATTGAGCGAGATTTGAGAGAAAGGAATACCGCAACTAGATCGCGGTTCCCATCGTTCAAAGACCATCTCCAAATGGGCAAGAGGCCGATGGCAGGTAACCGACATTTCGTGCCGCCTGCAAGGAGAAATATAGTGAAACTACCAAACCCGGCGAACTGGAGCTGCAGACTGTGTGGCCGAAGGCATGGAAATGAGCCGTGCCCGGTAAGAACAGGAGCCTGTTTCAAGTATGGTCAACTAGGCCACCAGATGAGGATGTGTCCAAACCAAGCACCAGCCAGTTGATAGCAAGGACCGAGGCTGCAAGTAGGACCATCGACTGCCGCACCTCAAATTGACTAGAGCAGACTATAGGCACAGGGTAGGGTATACGCTGTAGCTCGCAGCGAGGTGAAGGATGCGCCAGGAGTAGTCACAAGTACGATCTACTTTGCAACCAGACTGCTTATGTATTGTTTAACCCGGGTGCCACGCATTCTTTCGTATCTACACAGTTTGTTGAATTAGTAGGCATGAAATTGGAACCATTAAACATGATATTACATGTTGCCATTCCATTGAAAGATAATGTCTTGGTTTCATAAGGGTGTGCTGGGTGTGAGATGGTGATTGGGGGAAATAAGGAATGTATCGACTTAGCTGTATTGCCTATGTTTGATTTTGACGTGATTAAAGGAATGGATTAGCTGGGTAGGCAGGGAGCAGTGGTAGATTGTGGCAATAGAACAATTTGGTTTTATCCAAAAGACCGCCCTAGTTTTGAGTTGGTAGGAAGTCGAGGAGGAATCTCGATTCCCTTGGTTTCATCTTTGGAAGTAACTAAGTTAATGTCTGAAGGATGTCGGGCATACTTAGTAGCCGTAATGGATACGACTGTCGAGGAACCCAAGTTAGAGAATATTCCTGTGGTGCGTGAGTTTCCGGATGTGTTCCCCTAGGAATTGCCAGGATTGCCACCGGAACGGGAGATAGAGTTTGTGATTGAATTAGCTCCTGGGACGGAGCTGATATTGAAAGCACCGTACAGGATGTTCCTGTCTGAATTAAAAGAGTTAAAGGTGCAAATGCAAAAGCTACTTGACAAAGGATTCATTCGGCCAAGTGCTTCGCCGTGGAGAGCACCGGTACTGTTCGTGAGGAAGAATGATGGATCTTTACGACTGTGCATTGATTACCGGCAGCTGAACCAGGTGACGATGAAGAATAAGTATCCGCTGCCAAGGATTGACGATCTTTTTGATCAGTTGTAAGGAGCAACAATGTTCTCGAAGATTGACTTGAGGACGGGGTATCACCAACTGAGGATCAAGAAGGAAGACATACCGAAGACTGCATTCAGGACGAGGTATGGTCATTACGAGTTTACGATGATGCCGTTTGGATTGACGAACGCCCCAACTGCTTTTATAGATTTGATGCACCGAGTATTCAGGGAGTTTCTGGACATATTCGTCATAGTTTTCATTGACGATATCTTAATTTACTCGAGGAGCCACGTGGAGCATGAAGAGCATCTGAGAATAGTATTGAGGACCTTAAAGGAACATTCACTGTATGCGAAGCTAAGCAAATGTGAATTTTGGTTGAACAGGGTAGCATTTCTGGGTCATGTTGTGTCAAGTGAAGAGATTGCAGTGGATCTTGCAAAGATAGAGGCTGTAACCAATTGGTTGAGGCCTACTACGGTCATGGAGGTTAGGAGCTTCTTGGTATTGTCAAAATATTATAGGCGATTCGTGGAAAAGTTCTCATCCATAGCCGTCCCACTGAAGCGGTTGACGAAGAAGGAAACGAAGTTCGAATGGACCAATAAATGTGAGCAAAGTTTCCAAGAGCTTAAACATAGATTGACGACCGCACCAGTGCTGACCATTCCGTCGGGACCGGGAGGCTACGAAATTTATAGAGAACTGGGTTGTGTATTGATGCAGCACGGCAGGGTAGTAGCTTATGCATCCAAACAACTGAGGCCGCACGAGATGAATTATCCGACCCATGACTTGGAGTTAGCGGCGATTGTGTTTGCCTTGAAGATTTTGAGGCATTACCTTTGTGGCAAGAAGTTTCAGATATACGCAGACCACCAGAGTCTGAAATACTTGTTTTTCCAGAAAGAGCTAAACTTGAGACAGCGCAGGTGGATGGAGCTGTTGAAAGATTATGATTGTGAAATACTATATCATCTTAGGAAGGCAAACAGAGTAGCAAACGCCTTAAGTCGTAAGTCAAGTATTGCATGCTTGCTAGTGAGAAGTTGGTCGACGATAGAGGACTTAAGAGATTCTGAATTCAGATTAGAGGTTGATCAGTTATCCAGTTTGATAGCGACTTTGAGGGTGGAACTTGAGGTCCAAAAAGGGATTAAGGCATTACAATCTACGGATCCAGAGATTCAGAAAATTGTCGAGATGGATGCGACAAAAAGGAAGCCAGAATTCCAAGTGTCTGATGATGGAATTTTGAGGTTCTGAGGATGACTATGTGTACCAAAGGATGAAGGACTCCGGGAAAAAATTTTGTTAGAGGCTCATAGGAGCAATTATAGTGTCCACCCTGGAAGTACAAAGATGTACTAGAACTTGAGGCAGCATTATTGGTGGAGCGGAATGAAGGTAGACATGGCAAGATACGTGGCTAAGTGCTCGGCTTGCCAACAAGTAAAGGCGCAGCACTGTAAACCTGGAGGACTGCCGCAGCCACTGGAAATTCCGAAATGGAAGTGGGAGCACATAACAATGGATTTCGTAATGTGACTTCTGAGGAGCCAGAGAAGTCACGACTCTATTTGGGTAGTCGTGGACAGATTGACCAAATCCACCCATTTCATTCTTGTACGAAAGGACTTCGCCATGGATAAGTACGCAGAACTGTACATGAGGCACATAGTAAGATTACATGGCGTGTCAATGACGATCACCTCGGATATGGATCCGAAATTCACAGCGAATTTTTGGAAGAGCTTGCAAGAAGTTATGGGGACCCGACTGCAGTTCAGTACAGCATACTATCCCCAGACAGATGGGCAGTCAGAAAGGATGATTCAGATGCTCAAGGACATGTTGAGAGTGTGCGTCATAGATTTCAAAGGCGGATGGAAAGAGCAGTTACACCTGGTAGAGTTCGCATACAACAATAGCTACCAGCTGAGTATACAGATGGCACCGTTTGAGGCACTCTATGGCAGAGCCTGTAGAACACCGATATGCTAGGACGAGGTAGTAGAAAAGAGTATCACAGGCCCCGAATTGGTAGAGCAATCGGTGGAAGCAGTGAATATCATCCGGGATAGACTGAGGACCGCGTAGAGTCGCCAGAAGAGCTATGCAAACAAGCGACGTAAGCTTTTGGAGTTTCAAGTGGGTGATCATGTCTTCCTCATAGTGTCACCGATGAGAGGACTTTCGCGATTCGGAAGGAAAGAGAAGCTGAGCCCTAGGTATATAGGCCCTTTTGAGATAATGGAGAGGATTGAAACTTTGGCCTACCGGCTTGCTTTGCCGCCAAATCTATCCCAAGTATATAACGTATTTCATGGGTCGATGCTGAGAAAGTTCGAGCCTAACTTGACACATGTGCTGGATCACGAAGCCATAGGAGTGGATGATAGAGTATCTTATGTGGAGAAGCCAATAAGGATCGAGGACATGAAGGAGCAGATCCTCAGGAATAAGAAGATCCCACTGGTCAAAGTAATATGGGAGCACCACAAAACGGAAGAAGCCACGTGGGAGAACGAAGAGACGATGAGGTGACATCACCCCCATTTATTTGAGTAGTCGAATGTAATATAAATTTCAGGGACGAAATTATTGTAAAGGGGAAAGAGTTGTGACATTTTGATTTCCAATCAACTTCAGACTCTGTAATGAGAAGTTTATATATATCAAGAGATCTATCTCAGTTGTATTCCACTCAAATCTGATCAATTTGAGTAGACTGACCAAAGGGGAAAGGCTAAAGTGAGACGAGGTACGTGGACCTAGATGACTCGGATAGGAAATGACGCTTTGACCATAAGGATTGTCGAGGGGATATTTAAAACCACCAAAAGGCCGATCTAAGAACGATTGAGGGTTACCATGCAAGCGTCGTACGATTAGAGCACGGGTGGTGCCGCTTAACCAATGTACGATTTGCAAAATTATCCTAAATCAGACTATGACGATCGAGACCATAGGGACTAGCGATAAACCCTCGCAATTACAAGACAACCAAAGGTGTCGTGAATTGACGAGCCTTAAATGTGATGAGAATCACGGGGTCGATACGCGTTTAGTCTGTAAAAGCCGTCCGTCGGTTCGGGATAGGCTGGAATCACGTTTGATAGAAAAAAAAATCAGAGAAACGAGTCCTGAAAAAGGTTTGAAATGGAAAATAAAGAATTCTAACGTCATTTGGATTGGTCGTCGCCTTATCGAAGAAGTCAGAAACGAGAAAAGTGACGTTTCGAACGTCGGGGGTAAAATGACCGTTTTGCCCCTCAAGCTTAGAACTTTGTAATTATAATTGAAGGAAGGGCAAAATGGACAATTGACCCCCCCAAGCTGTCGAAAATTCAAGGACAAAGAGATGGCCATTGGATCTCCTTGGTTAGAGCAAGTGACAAGTGTCAAACATCTATGAGTTGTGGTCATCTCACACTAAATGCCCACCTACCAATCAACTCATTTGACCAAATTTTTGGGATAACAAAGCTCTCTCTTGCCTCTCTCTCTCACTCTTCATTCGGCAGATTACCCTCCCCAGAAAGAACCGAGCTCTTCTTCTTCTTCTTCTCCAGTTTCTGTCTCGCCCGACCAGCCCTAACACCGCTGTTCGCCGCCCACGACCGACACCTCCGGCCACCAGCTGCTGTCGGCCGATCACCCAGACGTAGATCCACGTCTTGCCGATGTCCTTCAACTAGAATTAGGTCATTTGGAGGACTATGGAATTCAGGGCAAGCAGTCTCCTAAGAGCCGACAGATTTTGCTCCAGTTTGAGGTAGGCTCGGTTCTCACCCCTTTTGACAGCCGAAATCTTGGAGTCTAAAGATCAAATTTGGTGGAGATCAAGTAGACACATAGATGATTCTGTGGGAAAAATTTGAGCTTGATTTGGTAAGGTTTTGACCACGAACCAGCCTTGGATATTATGGACAGAATCTGTCGGTATTCTGGATTTTGGACGTCCGGCAAGTCTCGGCAACTTTCCGGCAACCATTAGGCTTGCCACCCAAACCCTTAGGTAGATGTTATAAGAGGTAGAATAAGGCTTGAATGAAGGAATTGAGGAGGATTGAAGGCTGTGTAAAACCGGTTCTGTGGGCTACAAGAACATAATCATACGGGACTTAAATTGACGTTTATGATGTGTTAAGATGCTGGTGGTTAAGTTAGGAACGATTTGGACTGATGAATTGAGGAATTGGACTTGGGAATTTGACAAATCGGTTGATTATCCTAGGTTGCGCGAAGAATTGGCCTTGGACTTGAGTTGGCCGAATCTTATGAGGTGCAAAAAGGAGTGAATTGTGTTACTAAACAAAGGTAAGGAATTTTCTAAACCAAAGCTAGGGGGATTGGACTCGATTGGGTAAGTCGAGGGCCAATCGGAACGGCTATGAGAAAATTCTCAAACGTAATAGCTTGATGTGTCCTTAGATGTTATAGAATGATTGTATGACATAACCTATGCTTGAGTTGTTTGTGTGTTTCAATGCCATTTGAATTGAATTGCATGCCACGATATTTATGAAACATATTAGCATGCGCATTAGTTATTGATTGTGAAATTTGAATTTAAAATCAATTTATTTGATATGATGTGGCATGAAACATAATTGTGGCATGGCATGACGAGGCCCTAAGGTATGTGAGACGCAGGGTGGAAGGTTAAGACTCTAATGCGACGAGGTCACGGGGTGAAGTATGATTAGGTGGCGCCCTGATGCAACGAAGTCGCGGGGTTGAGATAGCCACAATCCTGATGCGATCTAATCGCGGGACAGAGTATTAGCTCATAAACCTTGCCTGGAATTGAACTAGGACCTAATGCGTTTACGCAGGTCACCGATAACGGTCTGATACGTTTACGCGGGCCGAGCCTAAGGCAACTAGTTCACGGGCTAGAGAATGAGGCAGGCAAAGGTTGATAGATGTGGTGAAGTGGCAGGCTGAGCATATATGTGCATTTGTGTGTGATATAAGATTATAAATGCATGCCTGTCTTCTGTATATTGTTGTTTATTGGATTGTGGTTTTCATGCCTATGTGTCCATGAGTTTGAATCTGTTGAGTGACGAGACTGCCTGAGTGGACGGTCAACCTGATCTAGGGTTAGGTTTTTCTTACTGAGATGTGTATCTCACCCCTTTTGGGGAAACCTTACTTTATAGATTCTAGGCAGTAGCGATGTGGCCTATCAAATACGGGGACCCGCAGGAGATGACAGCTTTTTACGATGAGTTCCCCGATAGGCAAGGGAATATTTACGTGAGGAAATGTACAGTAGTATGGGTAGACTAGGGGAAGCCAGACTGAAAGCCTCACAGGTTTGAGGCATGATTTAGGAGGGACGATGACCAGAAGGTCGGGCCGCTGAAGCCCCATGAGGTTCCGAAGGGTGTCATACCTCCTTGGTGTCAGACGATCTCGAACCAAGAGTTTCCCGAGGGATCGGTGGATGGGTCGAGGAACGGCCCGGAGGGGACTCCAACAGTGGAGTATTCTGTGCCACCGCCGGAGGATGAGGTCATCGAGGTGGAGCTGTCCAAGGGAGACCTAGCCGAGCCGAACTAGGAGGCGACCATGGATGGGGACCTAGCCGAGCCGTTGCAAAAGGCTACTATGAGGACTCTGTGGAGATTCTGTCGAAGACTTTCTCCAAGTACGAGCCGTCGGAGGATACTAAAGACACCGGAGATTTCAATAGTTCTTCCTAGGCGACTCCAGTTGGCGATCCGACCCTTTTGACTGGCGGCTTGACCACCTTCCTGGTGGATTTTTGTGGACATCTTTTTGGCATGCTTATCCCGTCGCCTTGATGTATAGCGGTTTTTAATAGTTGTCGTCTAGTAGGGTTGATATACGACTTTTTATGACGCTATCCAAGTCCTGCTTAGTCTTGGTGTATATATATAGTACGGGGAGTTGTTGGGAACCGCTGTCGTTTGCTTATTTTATCTCTCGACCTTTCTTTATATATATAGGTGGATCCTTGGGACTGCCGAGAGATTGTTGTTGTTTGTTTGTAGGGATGATTGCGTGCTCGCGTTGGAGGCACGGGGTGTGACAAACTATCTCTTCGAATGCCACTCCTTGGTAAGCTCGTGCTACCTTCGCTTGGAACCTGAAAAATGAAGTCCCCACTGGGGTGAGATATAAATCTTAGTAAGGTGGGTCCTAACCCTAGGTTAAACTGACCGTCCACTCAGGCAGTCAACTATCTCTCAATTATTCCAAACTCATAATCATACAGGCGCATCAAGTACAATTCAATAAAACAACAACGTGCATATAGAAGGCACGTAATGATAAACTCATGTCACTCTCAAATAATCATGTACACTCCGCCTGCCACTTCACCACATCCACCAATCTCCACCTGTCTCAATCTCTTAGCCCATGATTAATTCACATCAGGCTCGGTCCACGTAAACGCATTAGACCGTCATCGTCAATCCGCGTAAACACATTAGGTTTCGATGAATCTCCAAGCAAATTCATCATCTCACGAATTCCACCTCGCGATCTCGACGCATCAGGGTATTCTCACAGTTCTGTCTCGCGAATAGTTCGCATTAGGACCGTGGCTATTTCAACCCCGCGATCTTGTCGCATCAGGGCGCCACGCAATATCAACACCACCCTGCGATCTCGCTGCATCAAGGCATTTTCACACTTCCGTCCTACGAATAATTCACATAAGAACCGTGGCTATCTCAACCTCGCGATCTCGTCGCATCAAGGCACCACGCAACATCAACACCATCCCGCGATCTCGTCGTATCAGGGCATTCTCACACTTTCGTCCCGCGAATAGTTCGCATCAGGACCGTGGCTATCTCAACCCTGTAATCTCGTCGCATCAGGGCGCCACGCAACATCAACACCACCCCGCGATCTTGTCGCATCAGGGTATCCATCTACCACCCCGCGTTTCATATGCCTCAGGGCCTCGTCATGTCAGGCTCATGCCATCACCATAACTCATACTATGACTTCTAATTCATTTGCACACACGATACCGAGTGCAAATTCAAGTGCAATTCGAAAACTCCATGGCATGCTAAGCAAATCAATGATATTCGGACATGGTAAACAACTCAGGCATAAACAATATCACACACAATCATCCTATAACATCTTAGGATATAATGAAAGCTACCCCCTTGGACAAATTCTCAAAATTCAATCCAGTTGAACTTTGACTTGCCCAATCGAGTCTAATCTTCCTAGCATAAGGTTAGGAATTTCCTTACCTTTGATTTGCCATCACAATTTACTCCTTTTGAGCCCCAAAGTTTCGGCCCTCAATGTCCACAACCGGACTTGTCGCGCAACTTAACAAAATTCAACCAATTCCATCAATTTTTACACTCAATTCCTCAATCCACGAACCCCAATCATCCATATCCTAACCCTCATCTTCTAATCATGTCTTAAACATCAATTTAAGGTTCAAAATCACCCGCTCTTCAATCCACCAGAACCGGTCTTGCACAGAACCTATCTGGTTCAATTCGGTTCTGTGTATACCGTGCACTATCCGTCCTAAATCAACTTCAATTCCATCATTTAATCCTTATCCTACCTCTTAACATATCTATCTAAGGGTTCTTTAGGCTCACCAAAGATTTGAAGTCAATTGGTCGCCGGAAACTCGTCGAACGTCGCCAGTTCTTCCTGAGTCAGAATTTGGCAGTTTCTGGGCAAAATGTACAAGGTCGGTTTGTGGTCAAAATATTATCAAATCAAGCTCCAATTTTTACCACAGAATCATACACATCTCAGCTAGATCTCCACAAAATTTGAGCCCTATGTTCCAAAATTTCTTCCATCAAAAGGGCTGAGAACCGGACCTACCTCAGTTTGAGTCAATTTTCGTCGACTTCAAGGAAAACGTTTGGCCGGAGCTCCTCGGTGCTCCAAACGACTTGATTCCACTTCGAGGAGGTTGGAAAGACATACATCTAGGTTGATATGGCCGGTCGACATCCATGTGATGGCCGGAGGAGGTCGCCGGCGGCGCCGAATAGCAACCCCAGAACCGATCTGCGACGAACAGAGTGAAGAAGGAAGAAGAAGGTGGGTTTCGGTGATCTCTTGGTGGAATGGCCGACCAAATGGAGTGAGGAGAGAGAGAGAAGACTTATATTCAAATGCTTGGTTAATGGTTGGATGTTAGGTGTGCATAAAGTGTGACATGACCACAATTGCCCATCTCTTGACACATGTCAACTTGCCTTTCCTAGGTGATCCAATGGCCACCATTCGCTCTTCATTTTTGGTAGCCACAAGGTGGGTTTAATGTCCAAAATGCCCTTCTTCAATTGCAAGGGCAAAGTCTTAGGCTCCAGGGGCAAAACGGTCATTTTACCCCCGACGTTCAGAACGTCGTTTTTCTTGCTCCAGAATTCATCGATAGGGCGACGGCCAATCCAAATAAAGTTGAAATTCTTGATTTTCCATTTCAAACTTCTCAAGACTCGTTTCTGATAGTTTTCTCTATCAGACGTGATTCCAGTCTATCCCGAATCGACGGACGGCTTTTGTAGACATACACGTATCGACCCCGTAATTCATATCACGTTTAGGGCTCGTCAATTCGTGGCGGCTTTGGTTGTCATGTAATTGTGAGGGTCTATCGCTAGTTCCCTCGACAATCCTTATGGCCAAAGCACCATTTCCTATCCGAGTTCTCTAAGTCCACGTATCTCGTCTCACATTAACCTTTCTCTTTTGTTCAGTCTACTCGAATTGATCAGATTCGAGCGAAATACGACTGAAATACATCTCTAGATATTCACTTTTCATTAATGAGCCTGAAATTGACTGGAAATCAGAATATCACAACGATCATCTGAAGATGAGGAGGAAGTGACACGATTCATGGATGGAGAAGAGATAGGTGCAACTGAGCGCAAGGGTGCATCAGGAAGATCGCACATTTTTTTAAAACATCGATCCTCAGTATGTCCATTTTGCTTACAGAAGTTATAATAAAAATGCGATTCTCGCTGAGAAGAAGCACGCTGGGAACCACGCATAAAGCCACGCTGAGAACCACATTGAGAATAGCCAGACTAAAAACCAATTGAGAATAGCAAGATTGGAGACCACGGTGAGAGGAACCAGGCCGAAAATCAGGCTGTGAAGTGGCCAGTACTGCAGAGGAATCTAGAGATGGAGGAGCACCAAGAATTCTTCGTCTAGTTTCCTCACCCTGAAGTTCCTTGACTGCATTAGAAAGAGATGGTGCAGGATAACGATATAGAATCTGACTTCAAACTCCCTCAAAATCTTGTGAGAGTTGCATTAAGAATTCATACAGACGATTCTTCTGATCTTCAAGTCTAGATGCAGCGCTAGCAACACAATCAGCACACGTGGGACATGGTGAACTAGCCAACACATCAAATTGGAACCAAAGAGACATCATATAATTATAAAATTCACGAATTGTTCTTGTACCTTGAGTGGCACGACGAAGTTCCTGCATAAGTTGATAAACACGAACAAAACTTGTTTGTATAAACATCTCAGAAATTTGATCTCACAACTGTTTTGCACCAACAATCTGAGTAAATTGGGGGCGAAGATCAGGACTTATAGAACCAAATAATATTGCCCATGCTTTTCAATCAGTAACATGCCAATCCCTAATTTCATATTGACATTGTGATATCTGATCAGCACTAGGTTTAGGATCTACAGTATCGGACAAAGCTGCAGGTCAAGAACGAGCACCATCCACATGTTCATACAAATCTCGATAAATAAGAGCAGCCATCACTAAGGGTTTCCAAATAACATAATTAGAACCATCCAACTTAACATCAATGCGATCAATCCGATTATTATCAGCCATAATTCTGAGATCAATAAATCAAAACGAAAGTAGAGTGAAGAAAACAAAACCGAAGGCAATTGCGAGAACAAAATTGTGGCGAGCTCGTAGGTTTATTCCCGAACAAAATCGTTCCCGCAGTTCACTAACAGATTTCTGGTCCGCGGAATACAAAACTTCGGGAGTGGGATTGTCGACTCAGGATCAATTCTCGGACTGTAGCCTTGTAGTCAGTAGATAACTAGGGATTGTTGGTGTACGTTGCGTTCTCCGTTGATCTGTACACACACGATTGAATCCAACAAAAGAACGTCCACCAGAGTTAATGAAGAACGTTGTCTGAGGAAGTCTTGGATTGGCGGCTGAACACCCACTGACAGGAACGCCACCGAGAAAACAAAATTGTCGAAATTCAAATCCACCGAGAAGAATGTCGAATAGGTGAGTTTGCACAAAAGACAAACGTCGGCACGAAATTCAACTTGCAAAATCCTCGTGCACCAAAAGAATAACTTGCGAAATTCAACTCGAGAACGAATTCAACTCAAACGTCGCTAAACCATAACTCTGATATTATAATAGATTTGGAAATTGAATAATGAAATTGATAATTACAATTAGGCACAAGGCCGATATAAAAATACATACAGAGAAGGGCAAGAAATTAAATACACAAAAGACCCACTCCCAGTATAAACAATATACCTAACAAACTCGACATTTGAACTAGATGAATCATTTGTCAAATTTCTCTTACTATGTCAAGAAAAGCTTAATCTTGTCTATATAATCTTGTGTACCATAAAATAAAATTAGTGTTCTTTTTTGGGTAAAAAATAAAACTAGTTACCGATTCAAGGTTTGTTTCTCATTTTATAATTGTCGGATTTTAGAAAATTGAAGATTTATTATTTTTTTTTGGTAAGGAAGATTTATTATTTATGATATTGGGAAAAAAATGAAAAAATGAAGGCAGTTCAGGCCCTTTTTTTTGAAAACATAACATTTTTTTCCAAATATAACATGTCGAATTTGCAAACATAACATTTTTTTTCCAATATCACAGATTTATTATTTATGATATTGGAAAAAAATGTTATGTTTGCAAATTCGACATGTTATATTTGGCATTTATTAATTATTTTACTTTAAAAATACTAAAGGCTTGGATTTCCCGTACATAGCATTATAATGTCGAATTGGAAATTTTAAAAAAAAATGCATAGTTTTTGGGCAGGAAAATTGTACAAAAAGTCTTAAATCTTTTGCGCTTTTGCTAACTTAATCCTAAATTTTTTAAATTTATCAATTCAATACTAAACCATTTGTCTTTGTGCTAATTTAGTCCTTCTAGCCAATTCTGATCAAATGTGGCGCGACCAAATGTAGCACAGCAAGCACTAATGTGGCCAATTTTTAATAAAGTTATAATTTTTAATTTTTTTCTTTTCTACCGGCCACTACCAAAGAGAAAACTAGAGAAAAATGAAAAAATAAAAAATAAAATAAATATTAATAAAAATTAGCCACGTTAGCGCTTGTCGCGCCATGTTTTTGCCGGTCGCACCACATATGAAGTTTTTGATTATAATTGACTGAAAAGACTGAATTGACACAAATAAAAAATATTTAGGGCTAAATTCACATACTTGAAAAGTTTAGAACTAAATTGGCAAAAGTACAAAAAGCATAGGACTTTTTGGATACATTTTTTCGCTTGTAGGTAATTATAATGTTGAGTTTATGCTAGATGTCTCAAATGGGTGGGTCAAGTCAAAATATGATCTAATCCATATTGACCTGACTAAACTGTTTTGATCCATATTTAATAACTCATACACTGCTCGATCCACAACTGACACATACTTGACCCGACCCGTTTTGATCCATATGACCAAAACACACTAATGTTCTAGGAGAACCAATATAACTCATTTAAATTATTTTAAGCTGTCCACATGTATATGTTACTAAATAAAAACTTCACATAAGAAAAAGAAAATTAAACAATAAAAATAGGAAATTTTCAAAAAAAGAGCCTGAACTGCCTTCATTTTTTCAAATAAGAGCATGAAATTGACTTTGTTTCAAAGAATGGCCTGTAGTGTCTTTATTATTTCAAGCAAGGGCTTAAAATCAATATTGTTTCAAATAAAGACCTCACAAATGGTCATATAATCTCAAAAAAGGGCTCAACTGATCTCTCGATAGGGGCATTTTCATAATTTAATTCTTTTTTATTTTCCTTTTTTATGTTTTCAATAATTTTAAAAAAACTAAAAGTAAAACAAAAAAATTAGAAACACAGGCTTCCCTCCTTTGGCCATCGCCGCAATGCCAGTGGGGCAATGAGATGGCCGACGAGGTCGACGGGGCCTCGGCGGGGGCTGGCGGCCCCACCGACTAGCCGCGAGGGCCGGTTGGCCCTTGCCAGAGGAGGGAGAGGGCCACGACCCTCTCCCAGATCTAGGCCAGGGTGGTCGTTGGCCCTCGCCCAGGTCCGGCAAGGGGGGCGTGGCCCTCTGCCGGACCAGGGTGGCGGTCCGCGATAGTCGAATGATCGTTGGCTAGGTTAGGTCTTTATTTGAAACGGTCATGACCACTCTAGGCCCTTATTTGAAATAATAAGATCACTTCAGGCCTTTTTTTTAAATAAGATCAACTTCATGCCCTTATTTAAAAAATTATGAGTATTTGTGGCCCTTATTTGAAATTTTCCCATAAAAAAATTGGTAAACAAAATAAAACATGATATTACCAAAGCACTTTCATGCAATAAAAATCTTGTGAATTTTTTTTATTTTCTTAATTTTTTTTAAAAATTATTCAAACATTTTTTATGCCCAATAATAACTTATTCCGTGGGCGATGCCGGTGCACGCAGATTAGCCGTTTGACGAAATGCCATTTAGAGCCTTTTGTTTTTCTAAGTGATGGGGAATAATCAAACGAAAAACTCATTCTTGTCGTGATTGATCTCCCGAAATTTGAAACATCCCTTCAAACATGAGCAAAAATTGGTGAGCATGTAGCGAGACGGAGATGAACAGATCTATGGCTTGTGCACTGTGGTTTCTTTGCTGTGAAATCAGTATGTGCAGACGATGAGAGCTTGGGAAAACAAATTAACACCACGTTTGCTCGAAAATGCAACTATTGATTCAGGCCATGACTCGACCACGGCCGACCCTCATTAACGTCTTCGCCGTGAGCATTTGTGCTGTCGTGGTTTTTTTATCTTTCCACCTGCTTCGCGTATCGACGACTCCAGGTAGATACTGGCAGCAAATTCTTTTTTTTTTTTTTGGGGGGGGGGGGGGGGGGGGGGGGGGGGGGGGGGGCGAAAGGCGGCGACAACTTCATGAACCTATATTCAGCAACAATTTCGTCGTGTAACCTATTTTTGACGTATCAGATTTAGCTTCAATTTTATAGATTCATTTTTACAGGGTCATCTAAAAGCTAACAACCCATATTGAACTTATTTATTCAAAACATGGGTTATTAACTTATATTGACATCTCTAGTTTCCGCCAAATAAATTAGATCATGGCCAAGTTGTCATAAATCTTTGGGGTTTATTTCTTGCTTTAGATACAGTCATCGTACTAAAGGGATCACGTTGTAAAGTGGCAACGGATCACAAGTGGCAATGCACCGGATGGCCAAGGACCATAAATTTCGACTCAAACACGTGAATGAACTTATGTGGGACTATGCATTTTCATGTCCACGTCATCGTGCACGCTTACACCATCATTTTGCCACGCCATCTTACAAATCCATGGCATGTCATCAGGCATATTTGCATTTCTAATGCTGCCACGTCATTATACATGTCTATGTTACGTCATCGTGCAAATTAGAAGTGATTTATTATGTCATTGTTGATATGTCGACTTAAAAAATATAGTATGGCGAATTTAAGTGAGTCGGATTTGAGATTTTATGTCAAAACCCGTAGTAGGTTTGGATGGGTGCGAGACGAGATTAATTGTTCCAGACTGTCCCACTTCCATCTTATTTTATTTTGTAAATAGAAAATATTTTGTTCCAAGATATCTTTAGTATAGGAAAATAGATAATTAACTAATATAGATACTTGAGGAAAAAATTACTAAAAAAGTTTTCAATCTATTATACAGGTTGCCAATTCAGTCATCAACCTTTTGATTGTGACAATCTAGTCCTAACATTTTGATGATATATTCATGTAGTCTTTCTGGTCAATTTTGGATAGAAATCGTTGACGTGGACGCTGACCGTCCTATATATCATAACTGGCCCTAGCATGGATAATTTTTTCAATTTGTTTTTGCAGTTTTTTTTCTTTTCTTTTAATCTTATCTATCTTTCAGTTTTTTCTCTACTCTAGACCACAGCCACATGCAAGGGTAGGCGATCTGGGCAAGGGCATCACAGCCCTCGCTGGCCACGTTGTGGCCCTTGCCGACGACCACAAGCAATGGTCAATTAGCAGCATTGTCGGCCCAAGGTTGGAAAAGAAAAGAGACAAATAAAAATTGTAAATATTGTTTACAATAATGATCTCTGGACAAATGTGGTTGGAATGTCTAGGTTTAGGATTAAATTGGTGTAATTAAAAAGTTTAAAATTGAATTTGCCACCGCACTATTGTTACATTGTTTTTTTTTTTTTTTGGCGGTAAAGCACTATTGTTAAATTGTTTGTGAATGGTTACGACAATATCTCTATTTGAGTATGTCGAAGCATTTTGACCGAAATGTTTGGTATTATAGTGGACTTTAAAACGTCCATGAATGTTGACCATATATGAAAAGAATATTTAAATTGAAACGACAGTATTTAAGTTCATGCAAACGGGAAGCGTACAACATAAAACGAAATCACCAAAGAAAATTATCTAAAACAATGGAAAAGACTTGAAAAAAAAATCGACAAATTAAAACGAGTAATTGAGAAAAGAACAAAGAAAAAAAATCTGTAAAGGTCCTTCCTTATTAAAAAAAAAAGTATTCTTTTGATGAGGATTAGTGACTTGGAAAATTAGGGCACGCATGACAACACTTCTTGAATAGAATTTCTACCAAAAGTGATTCTGAAGTAGATTTCTACCAAAAGTGCTTCTGAAGTAGAAATCTACTTGGTAATGCAACTTCTGAAACAAAAATTCGTTTAATTACGCAACTTCATTTTTCTGCATTTAGAGCATTTTTTTTTACTTCAGAAGTAATTTTGAAACCACATGAATAAGTAAAAAAAAAAAAATACTTCTCTTTAAAAGTAGAAAAATCAACTTCTGGCTAGAAATTAATTTTTAGAGTAGAAGAATTGACCTAGCGCCCTTAGTCACCAACTTACCATGACACTAGCTGATAGCAACAAGAACTTATAATTATAATTATCTATGTCCAAAACAAATATTTAGGAGTAAATGACTTTGACTCGCCATAAGTAGGAGTGGCAATTCGTGCACGTGTCAATTGAATTAACGATATACTATAGAACGCGTAAGAAAATAACCGTTCTAGAGTAACCATCCCACTTCTCTGTTTCTGTTGCAAAGCTATTTCTGGAACAAGTTTGGAACAGATACTCATTTGATAATGCAATTTTATTTTATTTTTTCATTTTTGGAACAAAAAATTGTTCTGGAAATAGATTTAAATAAGAAATGAGAAATAAAAATTTTCTACTTCTCAAAAAAATAAAAATATAAATTTTCTACCCCTAACTTTTTATCAAGTACGCGTTGCCGCTGACCACTACCCGCCACCGCCTGCTATCACCCCTCACCTCACCACCGGCCGTTGCCGCTGCCGGCTGCCATCCACCGGCAACCTCCACCAATTGCCACCACCGCCCACCGCCCACCGCCGACCTCCGCTAGCCGCCATCGTCGCCTGTCGCAAGCCACCACAACCCACTGCCGACCATCGTCGTGACCTCTGTCGCCCGCCGCTGCCATCGCCGAAGTACATTTTTTTAAATAGTAAATAATAAATTCTAGGAGTATAAATTTTCAACTACCGTCAAATGAGCTTCTATTTTAGTATCAGAAATTTTATATCATTATTAAATGTATTTTTTTTCTCAAAAATTCATTTAGAAATAGAAATAGGAAAAACTATTTCTAACCATAAATCAATTTCTGGAACAAAATTGTTGTCATTCACCCCCTTACCTAATAGTTTCAACCTATGAAACATGATCACAATTCAAAAATTAGCAGGTTAATAAAATTAAACAAACATGATACCGCATGATTTTTATAACATGATTAGCTAACAAACGATAACATGAGATTATTATACCTGTCAAAATGGGACTAAAACTCATTTTTCTTTAAATGGGTCATTAATGGGTCACTCTTATTTCTCTTGTCGGTCATAAATGAGTTTTACAACAATAAGACAAAAATAGATGGGCTTTTAATGGTTTGGTCTAAACTCATTTAATTCAATCTTTTCTTCTTTCCTCAATAGTCGAGGACCAAGGGCAACGCCGGGGCCTGGGCCGCGGTCGGGGACCGGGACTAGGGTAAGGATCGAGGCCAGGTCTGCATTGGGGTTGGAATAGAAGGCCAAGTCCGGGCACACGACTGAGGCCAGGTTCGCCACCGGGGTCGGGTCAGCGATTGGGGCTAGGATCGGGGACTAGTCCGAGCTCGGGACTAAGGATTGGGGATGGAGATAGGGCTTGGGCCGGGACGAGGAACCAAGGCCGAGGCCAGGTCGGGTTGGGGACAAGGGGCCAAGACCGGGGCCGGGGATTGGGGCCGGGTCAGCAACGGGGGCCGAGTACTAAGGCCAAGGCCGGGGCTGGAGACCAGGGCCAGGTAAGCGACCAAGGCTGGGGTCGGGATCGAGGCCGAGATCTGAGGCCGGATCGAGGGTTGGTGGTCGGGGACCCGGGGCCGAGGCCGGGAGCCGGGGCCGGGTCTACGACCAAGGTCAGGGCCGGGGCAAGGGACTGAAGCCGGGTCTGGGCCTAAGGCTGGGGCCAGACAAAGGACCGGGGCCGGGGCCTTGACGAGGGCCGGGACAAGGGCCGGGGCTAGTGCCGAGGTCGGGATCAGGGCCTGGATTGCGGGCTGGGTTTGAGGCCAGGACCTAGCTCGGGGTCGGGGTCAAGATAGGGATAAGGCCGGAATCGTGGGCCGGGGCCGGGACTGAGGTCAGGAATTGGGGCCGGGGGTCGAGACCTGGGCTGGGGACAAGATCGGGATCAGGACCGGGGACCGAAGCCAGGTCTAGGCCCGAGACTGGGGACCGGGCCCGGGACACCGGGGTATGGGTCGGGTATGGGTCAACATAAATTTTCATAGATTAAATTAAATATAAAAGTGTTTTCTTAAATGGATTGGGTCGGGTATGGGTCGGGTTGAGGTCAAGAAATTCGTGTTGTGCAGAAATCGATCATAAATGGGTTAATGGGTCGATATGGGTCAAACTATTTATGACTTGACCCAAACCTGGTCCAACCCGCCCATTTGACACCCGTACATGAGACGCCACAATGCTAGTGCAAAACCTGCCATGGCACGAAATCAATCCACAACCATGAACCTAACAAGAAAAATGCCCTCATTAGTTTTGTTCATAAAATCTAGTTACCAATTTCAATAGGCAATCAGCAAAATTTCATAGTCAATGAAGGGAGAAGGTTCTTAGTTGGGGTGCTCAGCCCTTTTCAAGTTATGAGTGTCCCGGGCACTTGACCGGTCCGTACCCTTCCTACAGTCTTTCCTCCATAAGAGGTATTGACCCATAAAATCAAGAAAACTGAATATAATTAGCATCAAATCAACGTAATTAGATAAAGAAGTCTAAAACTCTTACTATATAAGATGGATTTATTTTAATCCTAAACTGTTCGAACAAAACCTAATTAAGAAATTAGCCAGATCTGGGTCGGCAAATCCTTTTAATCGATAAATCTGCAACAAATCTTTTAGTCGAAGAAAGTGTTCTATGAATTGATCGCACAGATGAAGCGATGTAATCGATCAACCACACAATTAACGTTTTGATCAAGAAAAAATCATATTGCAAATGTGATATACATCTCAATTCACGTGATATTTACATATTGCAAATGTGATATACATCTCAATTCACGTGATATTTACATATTGCAAATGTGATATACATCTCAATTCACGTGATATTTAAATTTTAACGTCTCTGACTAAGTGTTGACACCTAAATTTTAATTTTTTAGAAAATCATTCATTATTTCATAAAATGAGAACTAGTCATAGTTCTTACCAAAAATAATTTTCTCATGCATTGGGTATTTATTTATTTATTTATTTTGGTCAGTCATGCATTTGGGCTAGAGGTGGAGCATTTGAGCTTCATTTGACAAGCAACTGGACCATACATAAGGTGAAGATTTCCAGCAAAATGGCATCAGTTTGTGCCGAAAATTATTAAGCTATTTGGACCCATTTCAAACTCAATTTAATTCACTCAAATCCATTTAGTTTATAAAGGCTTTAAATAAAATGTTCATTATTCAGAATAAGCCTTAATTGAGCCCGAAACTGTCCAATTAAGTCCACAAGAGCCTAAACTTTGTTGGCCCGTCTCATCACTCTTGTGGACAGAAATTCATGAGGAGTTTTAGAAGATTCGGACTCTTGAAAAATCCTACGGCTGTTGTCTTATCTGAAATCTCTTAATTCAACGGCCTGAATTAAATACTAGAGCTTACCCTTCCCTTTATGCCTAGGGTTAAGGGAAGTCGACACTTTTGTGATCCATATTCAGAATTCTTTAATAATTTCATGAGAGAAGAGAGAGGGAGTCTCGGTCGAAATTCTATCTCGTCGATAGCATGGAGTAGTTTCACGCTAATTGACCGTACGTCACCGTCCGTGCTCCGATTGACTTGATCCAGGTATCAAAGCATTTAACGTTCTATCACTAGCCACTGACAGAACCTCGATCCAATATCAAAACCTTCCTTCAAATCCTTTAAAGTCACGACTTTCCAGCCCATTGATAGCTTGGAGCAGTTTCGCGCCAATTGACCATGCGTTGCCATACGTTGTTCGATTGACTTGAGCCAGGTATCAAAACGTTTGACATTCGATGCTCTTTCATGTGCCACTAATGGTGCCTCGATTTAAAATCGGAAGCTCCCGTCCAAGCCCAAGAATTGGCCACTGCAATCTGCGAATTAGGTAATCTGAATATATTTGAGATATATTGTTGCCTATTTCAAATTATTCTTCTCAAATCATATCTTGAGCAGATTGTTATCACTAACATGTCTTGCAGAGATTCTCGCACACATTCCAAAAGTGTCGTCTTATAGATAACGCAATATTGTGTTAGAGATGACACAATATTGCCTTATAGATAAATTAGATGCTACCGGATAAATCCTGATCTGGTTGGTTTCTTTTACTTATTTTTTGCTTCTTATCCTTTTTTATCTCATGTTTATTTTATGCTCATCTTTATGATTGTTACTTAAAATTTGCATATTTTTAAACAAACATGCCCATAACGTATGCTCCTCTTGTGCCTAGACACTTCAAAAAATTAAATTGCATGCCTTGTTCATGATTTTATGGAATGAGATGGTAGTTTAGTATAAGGCTTTGTAATCTTTCCCTTTGACAAAAAGGGCGTTGTTGTCTTATATCGTTATTCGCACACTGACTAGCGAATAACTCTAGCTTAGATCTTTGGGAATGAGAAGATTTATCGGAAATTTAGAAATTAAAGTATATTATGGGAATTTTTTGTTTAATTTGTTCAAATCTTTGATTTCTTTAGAGTGCTTTTTATTTTGTCGAATAATACAAAAAAATCATTTTTCGAATATCATACGACCAAACATGCCAAAGCCTTATTTTATATCACAAAATTATTTCTAAAGTAAGTTAAGATTTTGGACGATCATTTTCTTCATTAAAATTAGATGTTATCACATTTTATGACATGTTTTCATCACAACCATTTTAAAATCCAAAAATGTGAAAAAAATCTTTTGTCATTAGCATATCATATAGTTTAGTCCATACTTTGCAATGTTATCACGCATATTGCCATGTCATTTAGTATAGTTTGCATGGCATTAAAAATTAGTCAATTCACATCAATCAATCAAAAGGAATTTTTCACGAAATTGGTACCGAAATGGCATTAATTTTTCTAATTAATGTAGCCAAGTCCCCAAACTCAATTTCTCTAGTTCGTAGAGATAAAATGGTTCTCTCACCGTTTTATATATGTTTCTAATCAACCTACCATAAATGATTAGTGACGGCTCCAATTGAACATTTTTTTTATGATTAAACTTAATTGCGATTTGGTATGACTTGAGAGAGTCTGAATTAGGTTAGTTAATTTGATTAACCTGATAATCCATTAGCTTACTAATTTTTTATCGCGACAGCTTGGCGACTCCACTGGGCAATAAATTTTAATTTTTTGGAAAATATAAAAGGTGAGCCGAACTTTTCACAAATTTCTCGAAAGTAACATTAATTTTTGAAATAACTTTAAGTCACCTATAATCTTCGGGAAATTTAAATTTTTGTGGACTTAAGCTGTTGATTTTCATGATTTATCCCGTGGATTGATTAATTGCGAATTTGTTCTTGATTTTTGAATACGTGGATTGTAATTTAACCCTAACTTCCCTTAGGTATTAAATATTTGTGTAGGTTTTGTAAATGTCATTTTTCTAACCTTCGTTTTGTAGGTTCATTAGTTTATTTCATTATTTTTAGCAAGATGCCATGATCGAGTGAATTAAGCTGTTGCGCATGGCTCATGACATTGCATTGAGACCTAAAATGTTAGATGAACCTAGGATGGTGTCTAGGTAAGAATCTGCCTGGCCTCAGGAAGGAGGAATGGACGATCTCGCCCTCGGCCCCGACTATGTTAAGATTCTCCGTTCAGGCCTGAATCTGCGAGCACGAAGGTTATCCCCAAAGCTTAAAAAGGACTAGATATGACTTGCATCATTAAATCAGATTTGCCCTTGAGAGCTCTAAAAACCTGGTTAATAAAGCATGCATATGTCATTTTGTTTGTCTTTGAATTCATCTTCGTCATTTTAGCATATGCTTTCCAATCCAATTTCTTGAGTCGGTCCACGGCAAATTAGGTTTGTTCTCTTGTTCATTCGAGTCATGTCATTATTTTGCTTGCCTATGTCTCTCGTCAAGAAATTTTGTTGGGTATTATGGTTGTCATACTATGGTTATCATTTTCGGTCAATAAATCAGTTCTGTTCTCATCTTGACATTGGCATATTCTTAGAACTATTTGACCCTTTTCAAGTCAGAATTGATTTTCGTACTTCAAATAAAAAACGTCTGTCGATCCTAATCTATAACGTCAAAAAATCTTATGGCAATTCGACGTTTTTATATTCAATATGGAATTAATAGCCGTAGTGGAGCAGGCTGGAATTTCTCACGTTTTTCAGACTCCAGATCATTTTGCTAGATACCCCTAATAAACGACCTCTCCCACTAAATCACAAAACATGAAAGTTGTAGGTTGATGTTTCAATAAGAACTTGCAAAATTTTAGATTTTAATTCATAATTTAAAGGGATCCTCGTTGTTTTAACCATAAGCGGATGAAACGGTTATTTGGATTTCATTTTTCAAGGAAATCATTAAACTGGGATAATCGGTTCACTTTCAGCTCAGTCACCAAACATGAGAGCTGTCCATTGTCCTTCTGGCTACAAGATCGTAAATTTTTACATAATTTTAATGTCATGGTGATTTTATATGAATTGTTTGCAAAAATCTAACGAAATTGGAATTTCCTGGTCATTAGCATGAGTCAAGTTCAAACGGCATCTGTGAGTCTAGATTAGCCATGGATTGACCTGACGTGCATCAAATGTCTTGCTCATTACGGGATCATTCCTTACAGGTAATTTACAATGGATCCTCTACATATCACTAGGTCGATCGCAAGGAAAATGACTAACAAAGCAGAAATCAATACTGCAATTCAAGAGGCCTTCAAGGAGAAATGGACGCTCTCAATAACTAGGTTGATGGCATGATCTTCCAAATGGAAGACAAGGTGTTGACGAGTCTCATGGCCAAGATGTAGTTACCTAGCCTGACTCCTCAACCTATGGCACCTCCTCCACCTCCTCTAATTGATAATCTAGATAAAAATCTAAAGCGTGTTCCTTTTCAAGCTATGCCGCTAGAGGACATGATTGTCATGGGCACTGGTTCAAGTGCTCCACCATTGGTTCCAGTTTTCCAAGCCAGCTTTGTGGCACCTGAGTAAAATAATGAAGCGGCCAAGCTGCTAGCCCAAATGGAACAAAAGATGGAACAAAGGCTACGAGAGATTCAGGGAAGTCATAGTATCTCTCACGTTCATTTTCCTACTTTCTCAAAAGTCAAAATGCCTGAGAAGTACAAGATGCCCGAGTTTGAGAAATATGACGGCACATCCAATCATGTACATGTTCGGATGTATCAGACCAGAATGAGCAAATATGCGACCAATGGTTCTTTATTGATTAAAACTTTCCAAGCTAGTTTGAAAGATGTGGCGATGCGATGGTATACCAACTACGGGATATATAGTACGGAGGATTGGAAGGAAGTGGCAAATGCTTTTATCAAGCATTTCAGTTTCAACATAGAATATCTCGTCTCTAGGGAAGATCTAGAGCAAGCTGAAATGAAGAAAGGTGAGACGGTCAAGCAGTATGCCACCAAATGGAGAAACATTGCATCCTAGTTAAAGCCTGTTCACCCTGAGCGGGAGCTCACGAAACTGTTTGTCTCTACTTTACTACAGATAATACGAACACAAGCCCTTGGCACTTCTGTAATATCATTCGGTCATCTCATTGCAATGGACGAAGAAGAAGGAGGCATGAAGAAAGGTTGGAATGGAGAGGCTGGCACGAGTACCAAAAGATTCATGGCAAAGAAAGATATGGAACCTACTCCCCAAGTCAACATGGCATGTATCAAGAAATCTCATGCCCAAGTACCTGTTGTGCAAATCCCTGATGAGCGGCAAACTAATCTCCGTTCATAGGGGCAGAGAAGGAATCAACGCAACAAATGACAATATACCCCTCTTTTGAGATCTTTGTCGCAAGTCCTAGCTGTCCTACACAAGAAGGGGCGGTTGGCTTCAGAGCCTCTGCAGCTAAATAACAGCAGCTCACCTAAGCATGATCCATCAAAGAAATGCAATTATCACCGTGGTGAGACCGGGCATAAGACAGATGATTGTTATGTACTCAAGAACCGCATTCAGGACCTACTCAAATATGGGGTACTCACATTTCAGAATAATGATCAACCGAATGTGTAGAGTAATCTACTCCCAAATCATTCGAGCAATGCTTGAAGAATTATCGGTGGGATGGGTGCAGGCTTTCAAGAGTGACCTTTTACTTTTATGTAATCCTCTGCATGGGATATTTCATGCTTTCTAGGCGTCTAGCCTACATTTTAAATTTTTAGGATTTATTTCAAGGTCAAGTTTCTCATTTTGGAAAATGTTTTCATTTTCAAATTCAGTAAGATGTAATTCAATTGATTCATGATCAGTAAAATTACAAAAGTCTTTCATTATTTTGGAAACTTGTTGAAGCATCGCAAACTAACCCCGACAACGATAACCAACGATCGAACCATCTATATCCATAGTAAGCAATGAGGGTTGGGATAATAAAAAATTCTTGTCCCGATGATTTCAAAAACAAAAATTATTTTTCAAAAAGAAAAAAATATTCAAAAATGACTAACATGTGATCTAACATTGTTTGTCTTACTAATCCATCTACTATGTATTTGAGAATCAATCCAAGGGCAAGGGGCAGATTCTCCAATCAGACTAGGCATATAGCCCGATCGATTCTTGGATGTCACGCACATGGCGATCAAGCAATTGAAGCAGGCTACATGTCCTTGGCTAATTCTGATTCATCTACCATTGGACCGCTTCTTTTGGATGTCCTCTGATCAGCCTAAATGATGGCACTCGGGGGGGCAACCTTTAATCGATCCCTTGATTGATTCACCAATCGCATCACATGAGCTAACTCATATATCAATCAAGGCTAATCCATGTTTCTCCCTTGATCGATTTTTTGATCATGTGGTATTAGTCGATGAAAAGACTGGATGAGACCAGGGCCGCCCGATCTCAAAGGAACTATCTTTTGCCAAGCTCGATCATTTCTAGAAATGACTTTTTGTGTTCCTTCTTACAAGTATCAATGCTATGAAACATGTTTCCGGTTGCTACCACTAGAGCAAATTGACAATCAAAAACTTCCTATATTATTTCTCATTTCACCTCTTTACTACCCTATACATACACGCCTTTTCTATGTAGGATCAGGTGTGAAGATAAGTGGTTCGCCAAAGCCCGAAACCGTGTTCCCAACACTGGCCATGTTTAGGGCAATTCCATATTTTGGCAAAGTGACGATCATCTGAAATACCCAACCTAGTTGAAAATGGGAACAAACTGACAGTGGATCTCGAGTTGAGGAAGTATTTTTCTCTTTTTCATGTAATTTTTCAAAGGTTATATTTTCCTTCTTGTAGGATCATGCAACCGATCATGATGGTCATCACCATCGAATAGGGGCAACCAGAGCATCTCATGTCTTCATTCGACTCGTGTTTTCTTGATCTCGGACAAATATAAGAATGAGACAATCCTCAATCCGAGAAGTAGACTGGTTTATCTATCACATGTTCTGGGGCAACTTGGATTTTCTCGTTCTTGATCATTTTCTCACATTCTTGTATGGTCATTTTCTTGAGCAAAATGCATGAGATTTTCATGAAATATGACACAATGCTTGTAATTTCCATACCCATGTACTTTGAGAATGCTCACCCATTGCATGGCTTATGCATGATTATTCTCCATGTTTAATTATCAACTCTGCATAGGAGCATAAATTGCATATGGTGCATCGAATTGTATGGAATGGGGCATGATAGGATGATGAAAGGCAAGCCATTTCCACAAATCCTCAAATTTTAATCCCCAGTTAAGTTGAGCGGTATCTAGGTTCTGCATTCACAAGGTAAAGGGTTTTCTCGCAAAAGGTACGATAGCTGAAATAACAAAAGCATTCAATTCTCTATCCCAAACATTATAGGTGATCCATTGATTAACCATTTTGAGCGGTGGTTCCATTCTTACCCCTGTAAAGAACTATCCCACATCGGAGTCTAGATGAGTAAACTCTATCAGTAACACAAGGCAAATTGTTAGAAATTTCCTTGCTCGAACTGACATCAATCTTCGGGTGTTTCTTTGCATTTATACTCGAACTTTAATTCAAGTGCCTTAGGATGACGAAAAGCATTCATTTCTCTATCTTATACACTTCAGCATTTGCATAGCCCACTTGAGCCTGTAAATTCATTTCTTAAACCCATGTTGATGATCATTTGCTATGAAGACGAAAATAACATTTTCCCAAGAAGCAGAGTTGGAGATGTCGGGTCACAGAAAATTCTTGTGTAAACTCATCTTGTACTTTAGATTTTTCATAACTGTTATTTACAAATGTTTGTTTTTGTTGTAATTTTTTATTCAAGATCATGGGATTGAAAATAAAAAAAGAAAATTCAGCATTAAAGAAAAGGGCCTACTCTCAAGAAAAGAGCAAAAAAGGAAGAAAAGAGATGTCGAAAGGCTCTAAAAAATAATCTTCGGAAAAAACAAGCATTCTCTAAAAGAAAATTTTGAAGAGGAAAAAAAAAAGCACTCTCTCAAAAAAATAAGAAGAGAAAATGGGAGTCGGGGGCAAGAAAAGCAAAGGCTGATCCCACAAAAATCCCGAGCATTTAAAAAGGAAGCCCTATCAAAAGCAAGGCCAATTCCATTCATTTGTAAAATTCCTCTAAATTTGAAATGTACATTGTTGTATGTTAACTTGTAAATTTCATGTACATATTCTTCCTTGTAAATTCCCCAATGGGTTTGGTCGTAAGGAAGATTCTCAAAGAGGTAGATTCGCAAAATGCAATTCTCAACAGAAAGCTACCACTCTCAAACAACGATGGTATTCTTTAAAGACATTTTCAGAAGGCCAAGATCGGTGACAACTGCAATGATCACCAACATCAAACCATTCTCTCATATTTTCTGAGGCATAACGAGCTTTTTCGTTCCTTAGTCCCAAATTCTAGCCTAAGTTACAACTCTTCAAAGTCTCTTTTGATTATGGCACTTAAATTAACATAGAGTTGAATGATTTTAAGTCTCGCTCGAAGAAGTTTGAGTAAGATTATTTCTCTCTTGTTTTTGCAAGGTTCTTAACTTGTAAACCCGAAACAGATGATGAATTATTTCATTTCAGAAGTTTTGACTCAACAGAGTGCCCTTTATATATCTTTGACCCAACCTACATTACGATCTTAATTAAGACCTCCAGATCGGTTTGATCATACCAATTGCGAGATTACTTATAACCTTACCAAATGCGATGATAGTAAATATGAGTGATTTATCTTGAATTTTATAGTCAGGATAAATAGCTTTCTTTGAGAGCGAGAGAAAGCCCTTTCGGACTGGAGTCCCCCATTCAGATTATAATCGAGGTATTCATAATGGGATAACCTCCCCGAATATAATTGGTAATGCAAACTTGACAGAATAGTTATGCATGAATTGCGTCATGAGCGAAATGCACACTTTAATCATCTTTGACAGGAGCTCAAGAAATGCACAATGCAAGATTGACAGAGTAATTTTGTATGATTTCATTGATGAATTTCAATAATTATTTTTGCACACATCACCTTTGATATTGTCTGATAGGTAGCAATTCATGATGATCGAGTTACCTTTCAAGGTCTCGAAATTCATCCAAGAACCATTAAATGAGCAAACCTTAGTGGCAAAGGCCGACCAGGTAGTCTTCCAAACCTCAAGTAAGTATATCTTCAACCCGAACCTCTTCAAGTGAGTGAAAAGCCCTTTTTGACTAAAGTTCCTCATTCAAGTTGATCAAAATTGTCAAAAAGGTCAAATAAGCTTTCTTATTGACAAAATTTCCCAGTGAAGCTTTATAATACAAGCAAAAAGCTCACATAACTTGATGTTATGATGTTGCATGTACTCATAATTGCACCTCAAGTAAATAAATAGGATACAGTCAGCCTAGCCAGTCATTGAAACCATTAAAGGAATCTAGGTAAGTTTCTAAACCTTTTTCATATTGGCAGCTTTAGAGATTTAAGTTGTCATCTTAACTTCTCATGTTTGCTATGATTTCAATTCAGGCAACACACACTTTTCTCTTTGTATTTATCAATTCTGTTCGTTAGTACAGCCCCTTTATTTGTACTATTTAGCATTGATGGTATCGAATCATGATGTATATGCTCTCATGATCTTTATCTTCACCAGATCATAATGATGCACTCTTATGATTTTGGTCTCATTTTGTCAAACTGCTATGTATGCACTCTTGCAATTTTAATCCCTTGCCAGTTTGTGATGTATACGCTCTCACGATTGTGGTCCTTTACCTGATCATAATGATACACTCTTATGGTTATGGTATCTTTATCAAGTTGCAATGATATACGCTCTTGCGATCTCGATCCCTTTACCAGATCACAATTATTATGCTCTTGTGGTTTTGGTCCATTTGCCAAATCATAATGATATGCACTCGTACGATTTTGGTCTCATTCTATCAAGATCGTGATGATATACGCTTTCATGATTTTGATCACTTTATCAGACCACAATGATATAAGCTGTGACATTCTGATTTTTCCTATCATTTCAAGACTCATTAATGAGAAAGTATCTAGCAATGTATTTCAGTCGTATCTCGTTCGGATCTGATCAATCTCGAGTAAACTGACCAAAAGGGAAAGGCTAACGCGAGACAAGGTACGTGGACCTAGGAAACTCAAATAAGAAATGACGCTTTGACCATAAGGATTGTCAAGATGACATTTAGAGCCCTAAAAGGCCGATCTAAGAACGATTAAGGAATACGATTGGAGCGCGGGTGATGCCGCTTAACCAATGTATAATTTGTAAAATTTTCCTAAATCGAACGATCACGATCGTGACCGTCGGAACTAGTGATAGACCCTCACAATTACATGACAACCAAATTCGCCATGAATTGATGAGCTCTAATTGTGATATGAATCACAGGGTCGATACGCGCAACGTCTGCAAAAGCCGCCCGTTAATTCGAGATAGGCTGGAACCCCATTTGATGGAGAAAGGATTTAGAAACGAATCTCGAAATTAGAAAATGGAGAATCAAGAATTTCAACATTTTAATTGGATTGGCCATCGCCTTATCGAAAAAATTTAGAATTAGAAAAATGACATTCTGGACGTCAAGGGTAAAATTACCATTTTGCCCCTCAAGCCATAGCCTTGCCTTAATAATTGGACAAGGGCATTTTGGTCATTGAAGCCCCATTATAGCTGCCGAAAATCAAAGGGAATGAGAGCCATTGGATGAAATAATGATTGACACATGGACAAGTGTTAAAGGATTAAGCCTTGATGTAGATGGGGACATTTTTAACCTACCATTCTACCAAGTTGACTCTTGAAAATGTGCATATACCACTCAATCTCTCTCCCCTCAGTCGAAACCCCCATTTTCCTCTGCCATTTTCTTCCTCTTCTTCTTCCTTGCAACCGAGAGCTGCACCACCGACCATCCATTGCTCGCCCTTTCGCTCGCTCCGACCGCCACCTCCGGCCACCGTCTAGACCCGAGCCGACCACCAGCCCCTTCCTCATCCTCTTGCCGACATCCTCCATGTGGAACCGGGTCATTTGACCCACTGAGGAGTCCCCGCCGGCCATTCTCCCAGAAATCGATGAAAACCGTCGCAGCTGGAGGTAAGCCACTATTTAGACTCTGTAGGACCCTGAAACGTTTAATTCTTTTGGCCAAATTTTGTGAAAATTTAGAAGAATTATTGACTAAGCTGTGGTAAAAATTTTGGGTGAATTTGATGGATTTTTGACCCCAAATGGGTCTTTTGTTTGAAGAGCAGAAAATTGACCGTCGAAGGACTCGGAGGAACCGGTGCCGTTCAAGGACTTTCCGGCGTCGCTTTGGCTTCAAACTTTTGGTAAGGCTCTCTAACATCTAGAAATAAGTATTAGCAAGTAGATTGATGGATAAATTGAGGATTAAGGTTAGTTTAAAGGCTGAATGGTTGAGATATCCATAGAACCGAAAATGCCCTATTCGGTTTCATCCATACCGATTCTGTGGGAGGCTGTTGGTGCTGGAATTAAGTCTCAAATTCATCATTAAGACATGCTAGAATGTCGACGAACATGTCAATGAGGTTTATGTTTCGTGAATTGGCGAATTGAGTAAGAAAAATTGGCGATTGGATGAATTTCCTTAAGTTGTGCGATTGACTTGCTCTTGGGATAATTGGACCAAACCATTGAAGTGCTTGGAAGGAGAATTTTGTTGATTTAAGCTTGAGGTAAGGAGTTTCTAAACCTTAGCTAGGAGGATTGGACTCAATTGAGGAAATTGAGTGTGAGTTAGATTGATTCTTGGAGGATTATGGGATGATTATCGATTGTGCGTCTTGGAGAGATATAAATGGCTTGAGTGCTTAACAATGCTTGTGTCATGAATGATTATCGCATTTGAATGTCGAATTTAATTGCCTCGCATGCCATTGATGTGTTGCTCGTTGCATGAGTTTGAAATTGAGCATGTATGATGAATTGAAATGAGCCTGTGGCATGTCTAAGAAATTGTGACACCCTGAGGCATTGAGATGCTGGGTTGTATGGATCGATACACTGAGGCACTGAAGCACGGGGTTTGAGTGGAACGATACCCTGAGGCGTACGGGACGCGAGATTGAGATGGCCATAGTCCTAATGGGTTGAAACGCGGGATGGAGTTTGAGATGTGTCGACACAGGTCTGGAGTGAAATTGAAAACCTAATGCATTTACGCGGGTTTGTCAATGTGATGGTCTGAGGAGTATTTACGCGGACCGAGCCTGAGGCATTCTAAACGCAGGCGTGAAAATGAGGAAGAGTGGAAGGGTGGAGTGTGCGATTTGTCATGGCAATGTGTGTTTGATTATGGTGATGTGATATGGTACCATGACTGCATGACTGACACTCGTTTCATCCGCATGTTGATTAATGACCGTTGAATATCTCATGTGGTTGCATGTGCACTTGTTCTTGATTGCATTTGCCTAAGTGTATGGTCAGCCTAACCTAGGGTTAGGACCTACCTTACTAAGATGTAAATCTCACCCCGTTGTGGGACCCTATTTTTCAGATCCTAGGCCGTGAAGATGTGGCCAATCAGGTTTGGTGACCTAAAAAAGATATCGGTGTATTTTGACGAGTTTCCGGATGGACAGGGGACAATGTATGTTAGGAAATGTACCGTAGTTTGGGTCGACGAGGGTGGCAGCAATTGGAAACCTAATAGGTATGAGGCCTGATTTAGAAAGGTAGGAGATGTTTCTACGGGGCCATTGAAGCCCATTGAGGTACCCCGCGGGGTAATCCCTAACTGGTGTCATCCCGCTTTGGATTTAATGGAGGCTGAGGGGTCAATAGCCTGCTCGAGGAACGTTCCTGAGAGGACCCCAACCTTGGAGGATACTGATGAGGTCATCGTGATCGAGGCTACCGAGAATGACCAGGTGGAGCCGTCAGCTGATGAGACACTTGAGGACACCATGAAAGTTTGCTCTGAGACTCTCTTGGAGTACAAGCCATCTGAGGATGCTGAGGAGACTGACGATTCCAGTAGCTCGACTTAGGAGTCTCTGTTCTTCTGGTCTGATATTTTGATGATGACCCTGATGTCTATTTCTTTGGGAGATGTAATGATCCTCTTTTGTATTGACCCTGTCACCCCTACTGATCAACTGGTTTAGCTTGCCAGCGCTTTTGTATGAACATGATAGGAGGTTATATATATTACTGGCGTTCTCATTACCCTAGTCCCTTTTTATTATTATACGGAGCAGTTTGTATACTAACGCTTCCGCTTGCTATCAATATGGTTCATCTCTCGACCTATGTGAATCTTGGGACCTCGAGAGAGAGTTTATGCTTGTAGGGAGTTGCGTGCTCGTGCCCGGGGCGCGGGGTGTGACATGCCCGAGGCGCGGGGCGTGACATGCCCATTTGCTTGGTATCAGAGCAAGGTCAGCTCGATCTAAAATTATTTAAGGATTAGAGTGATAAGGACAATTAAGTTGGGACAAGGACGGGTAGCAAAACCTTAGGAGACTTACTAGAATAAGGCACGAGATGCATGGCATATGACTTGGCGCATGTGATAGGCATTTGATCTTGACAGGATTATGGTGATCTATGATGATTAAGTTCCATGTTTAGCGCTGAAAGTCATTTTGGATTTTGGCCTATTGAGTAAATGAGCGTGACTAATTTTGGTGAACTGTTGAAGTAGACGAAATGGAGAGATAGCCATGGACTATTTAATGAAATGCCTCCGGAATTAGTTGTGTGGTAGGTTGCTGTGTTATGACTATTCCTATTAGGGCATAGTTTGGTAGCTCTAGACTTGGTTGGATGAATGAGTTACTAACTCCTTGATGAAATTGTGGTGGTCCAAGCTTAGTAAAAGCATATAAGAAAGAGTAATCCGTCTAGAGACTCGGAAGGCCCAGGAGCGGAGCCCCTAGTTCGATGCCACCTGTAGCAGAAGACCCGAGAATGGATGGAGTACTAAAGGCGCTCGAAAGAATTGGTGACCTCATCGACAGGCAGACCCAGGATAAGAATGCTACCATAGCCTAAGCTGTAGGAGCCGCAATAGCTACCATCAACGCCAATAACGCAATAACGGGGGCAATGGAAACAATGGTGACACGACCAGGGCAATGAGGCAGTGAATGCTCAGGAAGAAATTATTGTGGCCAGGCAGATGGGCTAGCTAGTCGAGTAATTTATCAAGCTAAAGCCGACCCAGTTTGATGGGACTAGAGACCCTGAACTACCACCGAGATGGATCAAGAAACTAGAGAAGGCCTTTGGAGTCTTGAGATGCACAGATGAAGAGAAAGTGATATTGGCGGTGTACCAACTGAAAGGTATCACAAATGATTGGTGAGCTACCACCAAGAATGGAGTCTTTCCAGAAGGGATGGCCTTGACCTGGAATGCCTTTACTACGGCATTCAATGACAAGTATTTCTCGAAAATAGCCCGGGAAAGGAAGCAAGTGGAGTTCCTACAGCTGCGTTAGAATTAGCTGACTATAGACCAGTATGAGGCTGAATTCTCCAGGCTATCAAGGTACGCACCCCGATCGGTAGAGGATCCCTTGGAGAAGGCGCGGAGATTTCGGGATGGACTGAGGCTTGAGCTTCGTAGCCAGATGATAGCCCTAAATCTGAGAACCTACAAGAAAATCTATGAACGGGGACAAATGATTGAGAGGGACCTGAAGGAGGGGAATGTCGCATCTGGATCGTGGTTTAATTCATTCAAAGATAATCGCCAGATTAGTAAGAGACCAGTGGCCAGCAATAGGCATTTTTTCCCTCCGAAAAGAAAGAATATTGTGAAGCCGCCGAATCCAATGAATTGGAATTGCCGCTTTTGCGGCAGAAGGAATGGTAATGGACTTTGCCGAGCAAGAATGGAAGCGTGCTTCAAGTGTGGTTAGATGGGCCATCAAATGAGGACTTGCCAGAATCAAGCCCCAACGAATAGACCTCGAGGGCAACGACCACAGATTAGATCGTCAACTGCTACTCCCCAAATTGATCAGAACCGACCCCCAGCTTAGGGGAGAGTCTATATAGTAGCTCGCAGGGAGGCAGAAGAAATGCCAGACGTGGTCACAGGTACGGTCTATTTGTGTGACTAAGCTGCATATGCTTTGTTTGATCCTGGCGCAACACACTCATTTGTATCTGCCCGATTTGTTGATTTGGTTGATATGAAGTTAGAACCGTTGAGTGTGATTCTGCATGTTGCCACCCCGTTAAAAGATAACCTACCGGTTTCGTTGAGCTGTACTGATTGTAGAATCGTAATTGGCAGTAGTAAGGAGAGCATAGATTTAGCTGTGTTGCCCATGTATGACTTCAATGTGATCATAGGAATGGACTGGTTGGGTAAACAGGGGGCAGTAGTGAATTGTGGTAGTAGGATAATTCGTTTCTATCCAGAAGGTCGCCTTGGTTTCGAATTTGTGGGAAGTCGAGGAGGAAACTCGATTCCTTTAGTCTCGTCTCTTGAAGTGACAAAGTTGATGACTAAAGGATGTCAGGCGTACTTAGTCGCAGTTATGGACACGACTGCCGGGGAACCCAAACTAGAAAGCATCCCGGTAGTGTGTGAGTTTCCTGACATATTTCACAAAGAGTTACCAAGATTGCCACCGGAGCGAGAAATAGAATTCATGATTGAGTTAGCTCCCGAAACGGAGCCGATCTCAAAGGCACCCTATAGGATGTCTTTATCCGAACTGAAGGAGTTAAAGGAGCAAATGCAAGAATTACTAGACAAAGGATTTATTTGACCGAGTGCTTCACCGTGGGAAGCGCCGGTGTTGTTTGTAAGGAAAAAGGATTTGTCCTTGCGTCTATGCATCGATTATAGACAGCTAAATCAAGTGACTGTGAAGAATAAATACCCACTGCTGAGGATTGATGATTTATTTGATCAGTTGCAAGGAGCTGCAGTATTCTCTAAGATTGACTTGAGAACTGGGTATCATCAGTTGAGAATTAAGAAGGAAGACATACCTAATACCGCTTTTAGGACAAGATATGGTCATTACGAATTCACTGTGATGCCTTTTGAATTGACCAATGCTCCAGCCGCATTTATGGACTTGATGAATCGGGTGTTCAAGGAATTCTTGGATAGATTTGTCATAGTTTTTATCGACGATACCTGATTTACTCAAGGAGTAACGAAAGAGCATCTGAATATTATTTTGCAAACCCTGAGGGAGCACTCGCTTTACGTTAAGTTTAGCAAATGCAAGTTCTGGTTGAATAAAGTGGCATTTCTTGGCCAGTGGTATCTGGAGAAGGAATTACGGTGGATCCTGCAAAGATCGAAGTCGTTATGAATTGGCCTAGACCAACTACGGTCACGGAAGTCCGAATCTTCCTAGGATTGGCAGGATATTACAGATGTTTCGTGGAGAATTTTCATCCAAAGCTACGCTACTGACGAGATTGACTAAGAAAAAAACGAGGTTTAAATGGACGGATAAGTGTGAAAGGAGTTTTCAAGAGCTCAAGCATCGGTTGACAACCGCATTGGTGTTGACGATTCCATTAGGACCTGGACGCTATCAGATATATAGCGATGCTTCGCTAAAGGGACTAGGCTGTGTGCCAATGCAATATGAAAGAGTGGTTGCCTATGCGTCCCGACAATTGAGACCGCATGAGATGAACTATTCTACTCGCGATTTGGAATTAGCAGCAATCATCTTTGCTCTGAAAATCTGGAGGCATTATTTGGGTGGCGAGAAGTTCCAAATTTACACTAACCACCAAAGCCTGAAGTATCTGTTTTCCCAGAAGGAATTGAATATGAGGCAGCGTCGATGGATGGAGCTGCTTAAGGATTATGATTGCGACATACTGTATCATCTTGGGAAAGCGAATCGAATCGCGGATGCGCTTAGCCGAAAATCGAGTATCGCCTGTCTACTGATGAAAGGGTGGTCGTTATTCGAGAATTTAAGAGATTCTGAGTTCAGGTTGGAAGTATGTCAGTTATCCAATTTGATGGCCACATTGAGAATAGAACCTGAGGTCTAGGAAAGGATAAAAGCCTTGCAGCATACAGACCCAGAAATTCAGAAAATCCTAGAGATGAACGCGACAAAAAGGAAACTAGAATTCCAAGTATTAGAGGATGGGATCTTGAAATTCCGAGGACGTCTATGTGTGCCAAAGGACGAACAACTAAGGGAAAGGATTTTATCAAAGGCTCATAGGAGCAATTACAGTATCCACCCAAGAAGCACAAAAATGTATCAGAATTTGCGTCAATAGTATTGGTGGAACATGATGAAAGTGGATGTAGCGAAGTATGTGGCAAAGTGCTTGACATGCCAGCAGGTGAAGGCCCAGCACTGTTAAACCTGGTGGATTATTACAACAACTAGAAATTCCTAAATGGAAATGGGAGCACGTAACGATGGATTTTGTGATGGGAGAGGCCATGATTCTATTTGGGTAGTTGTTGACAAGTTGACCAAGTCCGCACACTTCATCCCTGTGCAGAAGGATTTCACAATGGACAGATATGCCGAATTGTACATGAGGTAGATCGTGAGACTACACGGAGTACCCGTGACAATTAAATCGGATAGAGATCCCAAGTTCACAGCGAATTTCTAGAAAAGTCTTCAAGATGCCATGGGAACTCGACTGCAATATAGTACAGTATACCATCCACAAACGGACGGACAATCAGAGAGGATGATTCAGACACTCTAGGATATGTTATGTGCGTGTATGATAGACTTCAAAGGTGGATGGGAGGATCAGTTGCATTTGGTGGAATGTGCATATAATAACAGCTATCAGCAGAGCATTCGAATGGGACCGTTTGAAGCACTCTATGGAAGGGCTTGCAGCACCCCGATTTGCTAGACGAGATTGGAGAAAGAAGTATCACAGGCCCAGAGTTGGTAGAGCAATCAGTGGAAGCGGTAAAGATAATTCGGGATAGACCGAAGACGGAAAAGAGTCGTCAGAAGAGTTATGCGGATAAACGACATAAGCCTTTGGAGTTTCAAGTGGGCGATCATGTTTTCCTTAAGGTGACGCCGATGAGGGGATTATCTCGATTTGGAAAGAAAAGAAAACTAAGTCCAAGGTATGTAGGTCCATTTGAGATTCTGGAGCGGATTGGGACCTTAGCCTATAGACTGGCCTTACCGCCTAATCTATCCTAAATGCACAACGTCTTCCATGTGTCAATGCTGCGAAAGTATGAACCGGACCCGACACATGTACTGGATTACGAGATTATCGAAGTGGATGACAAAATATCCTACGTAGAAAAGCCAGTCAGGATCGAAGATTAGAAGGAGCAAATTTTGAGGAATAAAACGATTCCATTGGTCAAAGTTATTTGGGAGCACCATGGAACCGAAGGCGCTACGTGGAAAAGTGAGGAAAAAATGAGGAGTCAGTACCCCCATTTGTTTGAGTAACCGGGTTTCTTGTAAATTTAGAGGATGAAATTTTTGTAAGGGGAAAAAGCTGTGACATTCTGATTTTTTCTGACATTTCAAGACTCATTAATGAGAAAGTATCTAGTGATGTATTTCAGTCGTATCTCGCTCGAATCTGATCAATCTCGAGTAAACTGACCAAAAGGGAAATGCTAAAGCGAGATAAGGTACGTGAACCTAGGGAACTCAAATAGGAAATGGCGCTTTGACCATAAGGATTGTCGAGGGGATATTTAGAGCCCTCAAAGGCCGATCTAAGAATGATTAAGGAATGCATTGCTAGCGTTATATGATTGAAGCGCGGGTGATGCCGCTTAACCAATGTATAATTTGCAAAATTTTCCTAAATCGACCGGTGATGATCGAGACCGTTGGAACTAGTGATAGACCCTCACAATTACATGACAACCAAAGTTGCCATGAATTGACGAGCCCTAATTGTGATATGAATCACAGGGTCGATACGCGTAACGTCTACAAAAGCTGTTCGTCAGCTCAAGATAGACTGGAACCATATCTGATAAAGAAAGGAGTCAGAAACGAGTCTCGAAATTTGAAAATGGAGAATCAAGAATTTCAACATTTCAATTGAAATGGCCATTGCCTTATCGAAGAAATTTGGAATTAGAAAAACGATGTTCTGGACGTCAAGGGTAAAATTAACATTTTGCCCTTCAAGCTTTAGCCTTGGCTTAATAATTGGACAAGGGCATTTTGGTCATTGAAGCCCCATTATAGCTGCAGAAAATCAAAGGGAATGAGAGCCATTGGATGAAATAATGATTGACACATGGATAAGTGTCAAAGGATTAAGCCTTGATGTAGATTGGGACACTTTTAACCTGCCATTCAACCAAGTTGACACTTGAAAATGTGCATATACCACTCAATCTCTTTTCCCTCAGCCGAAACCCCCATTTTCCTTAACCATTTTGTTCTTCTTCTTCTTCTTCTTCCTTGCGACCGAGAGCTACACCGCCGACAAGCCACTGCTAGCCCGTTCGCTCGCTCCGACCGCCACCTCCGACTACCGCCTGGACCGAGCCGACCACCAACCCCTTCCTCATCCTCTTTTCGACATCCTCCAAGTGGAATCAGGTCATTTGACCCACTGAGGAGTCCCTGCCGGCCATTCTCCCAAAAGTCGATGAAAATCGTCATAGCTGGAGGTAAGCCACTGTTTAGACTCCGTATGACTTCGAAACCTTTGATTCTTTCAGCTAAATTTTGTGGACATTTAGAAAACTTATTGACTAAGTTGTGATAAAAATTTTGGGTGAATTTGATGGAGTTTTGACCCCAAATGGGTCTTGTGTTTGATGGATAGAAAACTGATCGTCCGAGGACTCGAAGGAACCGGCGTCATTCAAGGACTTTCCGGCGTCGCTTTGACTTCAAACTTTCGATGAGGCTTTCTAACATCTAGAACTAAGTATTAGCAAGTATATTAATGGATAAATTGAGGATTAAGGTTAGTTTAAGGGCTGAATGGTTGAGATATGCACAGAACCGAAAATGTCTTGTTCGGTTCTGTGCATACCGATTCTGTGGGAGGCTATTGGTGTCGAAATTAAGTCTCAAATTCATCATTGAGACATGCTAGAATGTCGACAAACATGTCAATGAGGTTTATGTTTTGTGGATTGGTGAATTGAGCAAGAAAAATTGTCGATTGGATGAATTTCCTTAGGTTGTGTGATTGACTTGCTCTTAGGATAATTGGACCGAACCATTGAAGTACTTGGAAGGAGAATTTTGTTGATTTAAGCTTGAGGTAAGGAGTTTATAAACCTTGGCTAGGAGGATTGGACTCAATTGGGGAAATTGAGCGTGAGTTAGATTGATTCTTGGAGGATTATGGGATGAGTATCCATTGTGCGTCTTAGAGAGATATAAATGGCTTGAGTGCTTGACAATGCTTGTGTCATGGAATGATTATCCCATTTGAATGTCGAATTTAATTGCCTCGCATGCCATTGATGTGTTGCTCGTTGCATGAGTTTGAAATTGAGCATGTGTTATGAATTGAAATGAGCATGTGGCATGTCTGAGAAACTATGACACCCTGAGGCATTGAGAGGCGGGATTGTGTGGATGGATACCCTGAGATGCTGAGGCGCGGGGTTTGAGTGGAACGATACCCTGAGGCGTACGAGACGCGGGGTTGAGATGACCATAGTCCTAATGCGTTGAAACGCAGGACGAAGTTTGAGATGCATCGACACAGGCCTGGAGTGAAATTGAAAACCTGATGCATTTACGCAACTTTGTCAATGTGATGGTCTGAGGCGTATGTACGCGAACCGAGCCTAAGGCGTTCTAAACGCGGGCATGAAAATGAGGAAGATTGGGAGGATGGAGTGTGCATTTTGTCATGGCAATGTGTGTTTGATTCTGGTGATGTGATATGGTACCATGACTACATGCCTGACACTCGTTTCAGCCGCATGTTGATTAATGACCGTTGAATATCTCATGTGGTTGCATGTGCGCTTATCCTTGATTGCATTTGCCTGAGTGTACGGTCAGCCTAACCTAGGGTTAGGACCTATCTTACTGAGATGTAAATCTCACCCCGTTATAGGACCTTATTTTTCAGATCCTAGACCGTGAGAATGTGGTCAATTAGGTTTGACGACTCGAAAGAGATGTCGGTATATTTTGATGAGTTCCCGGATGGACAGGGGATGGTGTATGTTGGAAATGTACCGTAGTCTAGGTCGACGAGGGTGGCAGTAGTTGGAAGCCTCATAGGTACGAGGCCTGGTTTAGAAAGGTATGGGATGTTTCTACGGGGCCATTGAAGCCTACTAAGGTACCCCGCGGGGTAATCCCTAACTGGTGTCATCCCTCTTGGGATTCAGTAAAGGCTGAGGGGTCAATAGCCGGCTCGAGGAACGCTCCTGAAAGGACCTCGACCTTGGAGGACATCGACGAGGTCATCGTGATCGAGGCTACCGAGGATGACCAGGTGGAGCCGTCAGCTAACAAGACACTTGAGGACACCGTAGAGGTTTGCTTTGAGACTCTCTCAGAGTACGAGCCATCTGAGGATGCTGAGGAGACTGACGATTCTAGTAGCTCGACTTAGGAGTCTCTATCCTTCTGGTCTGATGTTTTGATGATGACCTCGATGCCTATTTCTTTGGGAGATGTGATGATCCACTGTTGTATTGACCCTGTCAACCCTGCTGATCAACTAATTTAGCTTGCCAATGCTTTTGTATGAATAGGATAGGAGGTTATGTATATTACTGGCGTTCTCGTTACCCTAGTCCCTTTTTATTATTGTAGGGAGGAGTTTGTATATTAACGGTTCCGCTTGCTATCAATATGGTTCATCTCTCGACCTATGTGAATCTTGGGACCTTGAGAGAGAGTTTATGCTTGTAGGGAGTCGCGCGCTCATGCCCGGGGCGCGGGGCGTGACATACGCTCTTGTGATCTTGGTTTGTTTTTTTTTTTTACCAAATTGTGATGTATGCGCTCTCACAATCATAGTCCTTCATCAAAGTCACAATGCATGCACTCTTGCGATCATGATTCTTTTTTCGATTCACAATAATGCACTCTTGTGATTTCGAAAAAAGTATTTTCAATCTACATATATCTTGCGTTGTTTGGCGTCAGAAGGAAATTTCTGGTAACAGATAGGCTTAGTACCTTGGTATCCTTGCATGAGCTTGAAAATTAATGGAATCATCAGCATATGAGGTATTTGGTAAAATAGATATTTTCATATGCGATCCAGAAGTAGGAAAAAGAGAAGTTCTATCACATGTTATTTACAATCTTGCATTTCATGCATCACTTTCTTTTGCATCAGAAAATGGGATTAAACTCCTGCAAAAAATATTTCATCACTTACATTCGCAAAATTTAGGTTTCAATTTTTATCTTTGAGCGAAACCTCTGCAAGCTTTCACTCAAATAGGGGCAGTTGTTGACATCTAAATTTTAATTTTTTAGAAAATCATTTATTATTTCATAAAATGAGAACCAGTCATAGTTCTTAACAAAAATAATTTACTCATGTATATTTATTTATTTATTTTGGTCTATCATGCATTTAGGGTAGAGGCAGAGCATCTTGGTTCATTTGACAGGCAACTGGACCATATCTAAGGTGGAGATTTCTGGCAAAATGGGATGAGGTTGTGCTGAAAATTATTAAGCTATCTTGAACCATTTCAAACTCAATTTAATTCATTCAAATCCATTTAGTTTATAAAGGCTTTTAACAAAATATTTATTATTCAGAATAAGCCTTAATTGAGCCCGAAACTGCCCAATTAAGCCCTTAAGAGCCTACACTTCATCGGTCCATCTCATCACTCTTGTGGACCGAAATTCATGAGGAGTTTCAGAAGATTCGGACTCTTGAAAAATCCTACAGCTATTATCTTATCTGAAATCTCTTAATTCAACGGCCTGGATTAAATCCTTAAATTTACCATAATATCTTCTATTTATATCACTTTATACCTAGGGTTAAGGGAGGTCGGCACTTTTATGATCCATATTTAGAATTCTTTAAGAATTTCATGAGAGAAGATAGAAAGAGTCTTAGTCGAAATTTCATCTCATCGACATCCTGGAGCAGTTTCACGCCAATTGACCGTGCGTCACTATTGACTTGATCTAGGTATTAAAACATTCAACATTCGACAATTTATCACTAGCCACTGACAGCTCCTCGATCCAACATCATAAACCTCCCTTCCAATCCTTTGAAGTCATGACTTTCCAGCCCATCGGCAGCCTGGAGCAGTTTCGCGCCAATTGACCATGCGTCGCCATACGTTGTCCGATCGACTTGAGCCAAGTATTAAAACGTTTAACATTCGACTATCTATCACGTGCCACTGACGATGCCTCATATCCGACATCGGAAGCTCCCCATCCAAGCTTGGGAATCCGCCACTGCAATCTGCGAATTAGATAATTTGAATATATTTTAGATGTATTGTTGCCTATTTCGAATTATTCTTACCTCATCATATCTTGAGTAGAGTGTTATCTCTAACATGTCTTGTAGAGATTCTCGTACACATTTCAAAAATGTCATGTTATAGATAACGCATTATTGAGTTAGAAATGACACAATATTGCCTTATAGATAAGTTGGCACGCTACTGGATAAATCCTGATCTGGTTGATTTCTTTTATTTATATTTTGCTGCTTATCCTTTTTTTATCTCATGTTTATTTTATGCTCATCTTTATGATTATTACTTAAAATTTACATATTTTTAAACAAACATGCCCAAAACGCATGCTCCCCTTGTGCCTATACCCTTCGGAAAATTAAATTGCATGCCTTGTCCATGATTTTATGGAATGGGACGACAGTTTAGTACAAGACTTTGTATTCTTTCCCTTTGGCAAAAGGGGCGTTGTTGTCTTATACCGTTATTCGCATACTGACTCGAATCTTCGAGGATATAGCGGATAAAATCTCGCTCTAGCTCAGATCTTTGAGAATGAGAGAATTTATCTAAAATTCAGAAATTAAGTTATATTATGGGCATTTTTATTTAACTTTGTTCAAATCTTTGATTGCTTTTGTGACATTCTGAATTCCAACCCTCTCGAGGCTATTGAATGGAAGGATATTGATTGATGTGTTTCAGTTGTAACTCGCTTGGGGTTGGCCACTCCCGAGTTAACTAACCAAAAGGGAAACACTGATGCGGAGTCGGGTACGTGAACCTAGGGAATTTGAATGAGAAATTGCACTTTGACCACAAGGATTTTCGAGGAAATGTCTTGGGCCGGCAGATATCGATCTAAGGACGATCATGGAATGTCTTGCTAGCGTTATACGTTGGGACGCAGGTGATTCCGCTTAACCAATGTGTAATTTGTGAGAATTTCCTAAATCGGATTCCGATTATCAGGATCGAAGGAACGAACAATAAACCCTCACAATTACATAACAATCAAAGTCGCCACGGCTTAAGGGAAATCCCAAGGTCGATACGCGCAGCACCTGCAAGAGTCATCCATCAGTTTGAAATAAATGCGAATCACAGTCAACGAGAGTTCGACATGAAATTAAACCTCGAGATTTGGCTATTGGCCATTGAGGAATTCAAACATTTGAATTGTGTTAGACATCGCCTCATCGAAGGTACTTCGAATTGAAAGAACGACGTTTCGGATAACGAGAGTAAAATTACCATTTTGCCCTTCGAGTCTTGCCCTTGCCTTAAGAATGATAGAAGTACAATTTGGTCATTTTATTCCCCTAGGGATGCCGAAAATGAGAGGGTGTCTTGGTCAATGATAGTCAAGACACTGTTAGATGAAGACAAGTGGCATAATTGAGATGAAGACAAGTGCAATTAATGATCATATTTAACCTACCATTCAAAGGAGGTTGACCAAGTGGATTAAGCCATATCACTTTCTCTCTCTCCCCTTCACTCAATTAGAGACTCTCTCCCTCTCCACTCTTCTTCTTCATTTTATTCCTCTTAGCTGAGAGCTCCCAGCTGACCAGACTCAACCTGTTTCACTGTTCCGGCCATATCTTCATCGTTCGATATCAAATCGAGGTAAAACTACCGCCAAATGAAAGATTATCATCTTTCCGTTCTAGAAAGGTATTATGAGATTAATTTGACCCAGTAGATCTTCCCGTAGCTCGATTTGAGTGGACAAAGGTCCAGACGAGGCACATTCTAACCAAGTTAGGGAAAGGTTTTCGTTTGGCCACTTCAAGACTTCAAATTGCTTCAAATTTTCAATGAGGATTTCTTAACTCATAGTACTTATGTTGGATGAGTTGAAGTGGTGAATTTGATTGAGTTTAGTGGGTAACCATGGTTGTTTTATGATGGCATTTTTGGGACAGAATCTGTCGGCCGGTAGGCCGAGGAGGTTCGAGGCTGCTCGTGGCCCTTTTTGACATCAACTCGCTCTAAAATTCTTGGTAAGACACCTATAGACATATTATGACATGTTAGCAAGTTGAATTAGTGATAAATCAAAGTTTAGAGTTGAATTATGGACGGATTGAGGGGAAGAATGGCAGAACCGAATTCTGCCCTATTTTGATTTGAATAAACCGGACCTTTGAGGGCTGTTGGGGGTGTTGCCGTTCCTTGAATTCGTCGTTAGGAAATCCTAGAATGTTAATTGAGATGTTAATGAGGTGTATGCTCCGTGAATTGGCGATTGGAATAGAAAAATTGATCGATTGGATGAATTTCTTTAGGTCACGCGGCTGCCCTGTTTTGGACCAAGGGAACCGAATCTTTGGAGGAGTCTTGGAGGGAATTTTACGTATTAAATTGAAAGGTAAGTGACTCCTAAACCTTTGCTACGAAGTTAGGACACTACTGGATGGGTTTGGATGATACATTGATAAATTGGGGAGTCTATTACATTTTGATTGTTCATGATCGACTGCAATAACTGAGGTGCGAGTCGTGTGTGCTCTTGATGATGAGAAATTATAACTTTCATGGCTAAGTTGTTATTGTGTGCATTCGATTGACATGGATGCTGGTATGAGTAGGTGATATTTGGCCTTGAATGACGACTGTTTGAGAAATATGAATGAGTTGGCAAGATAACAAACCATTAAATTGACTGTCTTGCGGTGTATTTGATATCACCTTATGGGTATTGGCCTTAACGTCTAGCATGATAATGATCCATTACTTGTCTGATAAAGATTGTAATCGATCATGAAGTTCCTTAAGAAGGGAGTTTCATTTGTGAGCCTAAGGGCTTGTGGCAACCTGATGCGTCAGAACGCGGGGTTGCAAGTGGAATTATACCTTGATGCGTCAAAACGCGAGGTCAGCTTATATCTTGATGCGTTATAACGCGAGATAAGTTTAGTACGTGTCGACATGAGCATTTTTATGGCATTTGAAACCTGAGGCGTTTTAACGTGGGTTTGTGAATTTTATGGTCTGAGGCGTATTGACGCGGGCCGAGCCTGAGGTGTATTGATGCGGGAATAGCTATTGAAATGAGAATTGATATCCTGATGCGTCAGAACGCGGGATAGTCTTGATAAGTGTCGACACAAGTATCGAAATAGCCTTTGAAACCTGATGAGTCAGAATGCGGGTTGCCAATCGTGATTTGTGATTAGCCTGATGCGTATTAACGCGGACTTGGCCATTAAAATTGGAAGTTGTGATAAATTGAGAATACACCCTCGCTTATGGATTTAATATCGTGCTAGTACGAAGCTTGGTTGTAATAATATGATTGTCCTTTAATGTCAGTTATATCGAGTTGCCCTGATGTTTGATTGTTATATGTTGTTTTACCTGAAGAATCTCTGCCTATTGTGTTTAAGATATTTTCTAGGGGGACTACCAGTCTGGTTTAGGTTTAGGGTGAGCTTACTGAGATATATATATCTTACCCCAGTAGGGGCTTAACTTTTTCAAGTTCCAGGTGAAGAAAGCCTGAACTTGCCAAGGATTGACCTACGAAAAAGTAGTTGATCAAATGTATTTAAGACGCTGGGTGACCTTAGAGATTGGTGGATATAGAAATTAAACATTTAGTTTTGACCATTGAAACGAATTTAGGTGTATTTTGTAGATTAGAGAAGTGTGCTATTTTCTGTCCTAAGTCATCTTGATTTTATTTGTGTATGGAGTAGTCTCTTGCTTCCGCATGTATATGATTTGAGAACATTAGGGCCGAAGTATCCTAGATGGCACAGCTTGATTACGGTCAGTGGGATATTCGCGGGCTCGTCGGGTTCGAGGCGTGACATACCCGTTTTATTGGTATCAAAGCAAGGTCAGCTCGATCCAATGTGATTGAGGTTTGAAGTGATAAGAAGTGATGACTTGAGGACAATTAGGTAGTGAGACCTTTAGGGATAAGCATGGATTGCTGAATCTCAGGTACTATAGGCTTGAACTTGTGAGGTACACTAATAGTTCTAGTATCAATTTAATGGATGATCTTGAGTGATTTCATGAAAAAAGCTCATAAGAAATTGAGAGAGATTGAAGAGTCAAAAGCCTGGATTTGAGGTTGCTAGAGAATAGCTTATAAATGAAGGGTCAATTGGAGCATACGATTGTGATGATGGTTTGTCAATGACCCAACTTGAGGAGTATGAGTTATAAAGAGACGACTGGCATTAACGGATTCAGGCTTGAATTGCATTGTGTCTTGATGGTGTAGTTATTGATTAGTATTGATAGTCTTGGGTGATATGAGATGAGATGCATGCAGGGAAGCGAGGAAGGAATATGTGGATTAAAGATCAGTTGTGATCGACTGCTTGTGAATTTGGCTTGAATAGCGACTAGACTTGAGGTATATAATTGAATATAGGCAATTGATCTATGAGATGTGATGGTCATTGGTGGAACCATAGGTTTCCTATAATTGAGGCTTGATGTGGGAATGATCGTGGTATGACAAATGGTGTAAACGAACATGCTGTGCATGTGTTTGTGGTTATGAAATGAAAACTAATGAGGGTGCATGCATGAACTTATCGCTGTTAGACTTAATAAACTGTCGCTTGGTATGGGACAAGTGGATGGGATACCTATAAACTGTAATGAAGCATGGTATGAGACGTGTAACATGGGGCTGTCTCCTTAGATGTATGACTTGGGACAACCTGCAACGGCCGGGTCTGATGAGGGTGGGGAGTGATCGCCGAGACAGAAAGGTCCGGACAAGGAGCGACTCCTAGTAGGCTTCTAAGATGGCAAGAGACAGGAATGACACAAGTCATAACTTGAAAGGGAAAGTCTAGGTATCAACCCGAAGCGCGCCCTATGACCCACAACTCCAAATGAGCCTTGCGAAATCCCGTGTGAATCAGCAAGGACCACCTTGCAAGGTAAATAGTATGGCTAATACTAAAGGTCGGTGATCGATGAGATTGATATTCAAATATTTCTTCTTAGAACGGAAGAAAGGTCGTAGCCTAGTTCGAATGAAAGGTAGGGTTCAAATCCAGAGGTTAATCGTACTCTGGCAACTTTACGTAAGGCAGAGTTTGGTGGGAAATGTTCTTCATTTTAGATAATGAAAGCATTCCATTACTATCAGGTTGTAGTTTTAAGCGTCTCGACTGGACCATCCTAGAAAGGCCCACCTCGTGTGGGGCTAATAGTTTTCATTTCACATCTCATCAATTGTGGTTAAGGGATGTATGGCACGGGATTGATTCTTGAAGTGAATATTCAAAAGTAGCATGACATGTGAAATGACGCTTGTGAGTGGCATGGGTAAAAGCTTCGTGTTTGGCAGTGAATGCCGCTTGAAAGAAAATTGACGTTTGGGATTGGCATCATGTGAATGTTATGGCCAAGGTTTAACTGAGAGATTAGACAGCAGGTGGGGTTTATACCCATTGAACTGATGCTTGTTGAGAATAAGATAGCTTGTCGTGTTCGTGACAAAGTGGCATATGCCTTTAGGCTTAAAGTATGAGCTATTAACTCAATGAATTACTGTCTTAAGTACTTGTTTGATAGATACCTAGTAGAGGCTTGCCTAGTAATGGCTGTTAACTGAGAAATCGCCTTATTGAGGCTGGCCCGTTGTGTGGTTGCTACTTAAGGATGATTTGGAATCCTTGTATAATAAGCAACTAGTTGAGAATTGTTTGGGAACTACTGAATGGTTGATGGTGAAAAATAATGGGATGAGCAGCTTAAGACTGCTAGACTTGAGTAGATAACTTAAGTATTTGATTCCTGGAGGGAATCATAGTGGTTCAAGTGCATGAGAACCTAATGAAGTGAACAACCAAAGTATGGTCATAGAAGAGCATTGGGCTCGAGTATATATGGTATGGAAGATCCGAGAACTGAAAAGGATCATGAGAATTGAGTAAAGATGAGCGACTGGAGTGTGAGCACTAGAAGAGAATATGGCTTGATTTGTTAATCATGTGAGACCCAAGTGCGATAAGGGGTCATGAGAACTTTAAACGGAAATGAGAAAAGTGAATGGGTAGACAAACTCGAGAAGGAGCTGTCATTATACCCAAATCGCTAGGACGACTGATGCTAATGCTGATGAGTTAAAAGATGGAAGTCACAAGAAAGGTGGCTCTAAGTTACTGTCTTCTTGTAAATTGAGAATTTTGTGAGGAAACCTTAAAGGTTTTGAGTACACTGAGGAAAGAAAGTGACCCTGGCCGTTTTTAGCCTTAAGAGGCTGTTGATAATTGGTGAAAGGTCACTAGAGAAAGGGTTTCTTCGAAGGCATGATATTTGCCTGGATCGCCTTCATTGAGATGTTTAATGGAAATACTTTCTTGGGATTGCTTGAGAGCAAGGGTTGTTTGGATCCTAATCATTTTGCAAGGAGCAGAGGATGATTGACCAATATGAGACAGAGTTCTCAAAGTTGCCTAAGTACCTTAAGGGTGGTTGAAGACCCTTGAATAAGATAAGTAAATCCCTTAGTGGATTGGAACTTGAGAGCCTTATGGCTAGTTGTTATTCTTGATTCGGAGGAACTGTAATAGATCCTAAGAAAGAAAGGGGGTAATCGAAAGAGGAATAAACAAGAGGATTTTCATTCGTAGATTATGAATATAGAGATTTCCACATAATGCGCCTGTAAGGGATGGTTGTTACCATGGCTCAAGTCTTATAAAGAGAGACTGACATGTCGTTCCTTCCATCGTGGGGAAACAACTATCTGATACTATCATTCTATGAAATTGATTGAGGATGAATCTAGACCACTAGAAGTGGTATTGTGAGTTATCACCCCTAAAGAGTAGGGAGTCATCCTTGAAGGGACGATTGGACCAGGGAATGGTCGTTTATGAAAACAAATGTGAATGGAGTTGATGGTCCCAGTTAGTTGCGATTGTAATGAAGGGTCGAACAAGCAAAAAGGGTGTAGAGATGGTAATCGCAAGGAGACTTGAGGTAATCGAATCGAGTATTCGATTCGTGAATTGGTGGAGACCAAGGACGAATAGATATTGTCACTTGAGGTGACTGAATTATGGAAGAAGAATGCCGAGTATGGTGGCATCTACATTCTGGAGTAAAACACCACTGTTAACATAGACTCCAAGGTTGATGTCCTATGGAATGGGAAGACAAGGTGGATTCGAAGTGAGAGAATGCCACTGAAGTGTATAGTTTCCTTCATAGAATAAGAGATTCTAGTGTGAAAGGAAGAGGAAACTAATTGTCTCGGTATTAAGATTGAGCATCTAAACTGAGAAAGAAGATGCATGACTTGAATGATTCCTGAAAGTGAAGTAAGACAAAATGTCCTGCGGACAATGTTGAATTTCACGATAATGTCGACGTTCAGTGGAATGGACGGTGTCACGCCCCGCGCCCCGGCACGAGCACGCGATTTTCTGCAAGCAAATCAAGTATCTCTCATGGTCCCAAGATCCACAATTAAGACGAGAGACGTAACAAATATATATAGGAACAAGCATGCGGAAGCGACAATGCGATAAATCCTCCGTACAAAATATAAGTTAAGTGGGACCTAGATAGCATAACACTGTCGTACATAACATCCGACTGTCCATACAAGTACCGAACTACTAAAATCCGATAAACAAGAAGGTGACGGGGTGAGCATACAAAATGGGCCATCATCAAAATCCGACAAGAACAGAGTTGGGGTCGTCATCAAAGATCAAGCTACAACTATAGTTTCCTAGGATGAGCTGCTGGAGTCTTCAGTGTCCTCGGCATCCTCCGTTGGCTCATACTTTGAGAACGTCTCGGAGCGAACCTCAATAGTATCATCAATGGTTTCCTCATGCGACGGCTCCGCGAGGACAATGACCTCATCCTCCTCAGTGAACTCCAGCGTCGGGGTCCTCTCCGGCCCGTTCCTAGAACCGACTACCAATCCCTCTGCCTGATCCTGGTCCCTACTAGGGTGGCACCAATCAGGAATCACTCCCTGGGGCACCTCATGGGGCTTCAGTGGTCCAGTGGACATGTCCTCAACTTTCCTAAATCACGTCTCATACCTATGAGGCTTCCAGTTTGTACTACCCTCGTCAACCCATACCACTATACATTTTCTCACGTATATAGTCCCCTGACCGTCAAGGAACACATCAAATACGCAGTCATCTCTTTAGGGTCTCCAAAGCGAATAGGCCAAATAGTCAAGGCCTAGAATCTGTAAAAGAAGGGTCCCCAAAAGTGGTGAGATACACATCTCAGTAAAATAGTCCTAACCCTAGGTCAGGCCGACCGTCCACTTAGGCAGTTGCAACCCCAGTCATTCAAGCTCACAGACATATCAAGCAAATGCAAGTACAGACAACAATATGATATCATAACACACTCAGATGATATGCATACTCGCTCTACCACATCACCACATCCACCATTTCCCACCAGCCTCATTCTCATGCCCGCGATTAGATCGCATCAGGCTCGGTCCGCATAAACGCATCAGACCATCATTGACAACCCGTGTAAACGCATCAGGTTTCAATGATACTCCAGGCCAATGTCACCACCTTATATCCCCATCCTGCGTAAACGCATCAGGACCGTGGCCTTTTCACAACCCCGCGATTAGAAAGCATTAGGGTGCCACGCCATTCCAACCCCGCGCCTCAACGCCTTAGGATATCATCCATATCACCCCGCGTCTCATACGCATCAGGGCCTCGCCATGTCACATTCATGCCATGATTTTCAATTCGTTTCCCATACATGACGACATATGCAATTCAGGCACAATTCAAAGACTCATGGCATGCAAGGCAATCAAGTGACATGCACACATGGTAGATAATTCAAGCACAAGCATTTACATACCTTAATCCCCTATAACAACTTAGGGTACACCAAGAACATTCACCATGGAATCTCTCACCAATCAACCAATTCATCGCTTGACTCACCCAATTGAGTCCAATCTTCCTATCCTAAGTTAAGGATTCCCTTACCTTGAATTTGATAACACAATTTCTCTTCTTGAGTCCTCAAAGGTTCAGACCCCAATGGTCCAAGACCGAACTCACCGCACAACCTAATAAAATCCAATCAATCCGTCAATTTTCACGTTTAATTCCTCAATCCATGAATCCTAAACCTCCATAACATAATCCTCATCATCCTAGCATGTCTAAATCACCAATTTGAGGCTCAAAATCCATGGCATCAGCCTCCACAAATTCAACCTTGCACAGAATCGAACCGGTTCTTCTTGGTTCTGTGCAAACCGAGCTTGTCCAACCCTAAATCAACTCTCAATCCATCATTTAATCATTATCCTACCTCTTAACATGTCTATCTAATGGTCTAAGGGTCTGACCAAGGGTTTGAAGTCGAATAGTCGCCGGAAACCCATCGGGAGTTGCCGGATCCTCCAAGGTCAGTACCGAAATTTTTCTTTGCAAGGTTTACAAGACCCGTTCGAGGTCAAAATTTCATCAAATCATTCTCAAATTTTTACCACAGATATACATGTCTCCTAGATCTCCATAAAATTTGACCTCAAGATTCCAACATTTAGGCCTCCTAAGGGATCAGAAACAGAACCTACCTCAAATTGGTTCAAATTCCGTCGGCTTCCGGAAAAAAGCTTGGCCGGAGCTCCTCGAGCGTCCAAATGGCTTTCTTCCAGTTCGAGGAGGTCGGCAGGACGTGGGGCTAAACTCAGGTGGTCACTTGGTGTCTAGGCGGTGGCCAGAGAGGGGCGTTGATGGCGGCAAACAGAAGGGTCAAAAGCTATCGCCGGCAAACAGAATAGGAGGAAGAAGATGGAGTGGCTGTCAGTGGTTCTTGGGGGATTATGGCCAATCAATGAGTGAGGAGAGAGAGTGAAAAAAGACTATATACATCTCACAAGTTAATGGTTGAATGGTAGGTGGTGTATAGTAGATTTGACTACTCTTTTGCCCATCCATTGACACATGTCCTAGTGTCATTCAAACTTCATCCACTTTTTTTGGCAACCTTGGGGGAGGGATAAAGACCCAAATGCCCTTCCTTCGTTGCATGGGTGAGGCTTAAGCTTGAGGGGCAAAATGGTAATGTCACCCCCGACGTCCGGAACGTCATTTTTCTCATTGCAATAATCTTCGATAGGGCAATGGCCAATCCGAATATAACGTTGGACTTCTTAATTCTCCATTTTCAATTTTCAAGACTCGTTTCTGATGGTTTTCTCTATCAGACGTGGTTTCAACCTATCCCGAACCGACGGGCGACTTTTGCAGACGTCACACGTATCGACCATGTGATTCATATCACATTTAGGGCTTGTCAGTTCGTGGCGGCTTTGGTTGTCATGTACTTGTGAGGATCTATCACTAGTTTCTATGGTCTCGATCGTCACTGTCTGATTTAAGAAAATTTTGCAAATCATACGTTGGTTAAGCGGCGTCACCTACGCTCCAATCGCATGACACTCGCAAGGCATTCCTTAATCATTCTTAGATCGGCCTTTTTGTGGTTATAAATATCCCCTCGACAATCCTTATGGTCAAAGCGTCATTTCCTATCCGAGTTTTCTAGGTCCACGTATCTTGTCTCGCGCTAGCCTTTTTCTTTTGGTCAATCTACTCGAATTGATCAGATTCGAGTGAAATACGACTGAAATACGTCTCCAAATTTACTTCTCATGAATGAGTCTGAAATCGACTGGAAATCAGAATGTCATAGACGGAATTGAGATAAAGTCACGTTGACTGGTTATGGAAACTAGTAGTTAAGATAAGAGTGCTTCCTCTAGGAAGAGCGATAAAAATGGACAAAATGTTGTGTGGTCCTAGTGGAGACCTGTGGCAACAGAGGGCCAAGATTTGAGCTTCCAAGTGAAAATTGTAAGGAACAGTTTGAAAGATTCGACATCTGGTAGAAAGAAGTTGATAATAGTCGAATTAAGTGCCTAAGGAATGATTGAGTTGATTGTTACAGTCTTGGGAGACGATGATTGGACTCATTTAAGGAGTCATGAGAAATACAAACAGCTTTGAGAGTATCCTATGGACTCTAAGGAGATGCTCACTGTATGCTAAATGTGAAGCGCACGAACTGCGGACCTGATAAGGTAAGATTCCTTATCTATGAAGTTTATGGGAAGTGAAATTCCAGTTGAGCACTTAAGGAATGAAATCAGTGATGAATCAACAAAAGTCGATGTGGATTGCTAGAAGTTGAAGTTTCTGGAAGATTGGTGAACTGTTGTAGACGGACAATGCGAAGATTCCCCACAAGAGCTATTCCATTGGTGAAATGAACTAAGGACGAGATGTAACACGAACGGGTGAATGAACGTGAAAAGAGTTTTCGAGGACTTAAGTGAAGTTGATGACTACGCTGTTAATGACGTTTTCGATTGGAAATTGAAAAGCATATGAAGGTCATAATGACGCAACGCAGAATGAAACTTGAGGTATAATAAGGCCATCGAAAATGGGCATAGTATGTACATCGTGGTAGTAAGACCATATGAGTTGGACTATTTAACACATGATTGAAGTTGACTTGCATTTGTCCTTGAGAAAAATTTCGGGAAACATTGTAGGTAGAAAAAGACTTCAAGTCAATATCTACCACAAGAGAATAAGGCAATAGTTTACCGAGAGGAATTGAACAAGAGGTAACGCTGATGTGTGAAATTGCTAGTGAATCTGAGAGCGTTGCTTGTATAAGGAAAGACCCCAAAGTTATGTAAACTATAAGAGGTTGAAAGCATTGACTACCAAAAAGGGAATTGGTGGAAAGGCAAGTGGAACGAAGAGATCACCCAAATGTTGTTACGGCGATATTCATATCGCTAAGGAAGGCTGGATTAACTAGCGGATGCTTATAATTAAGAATCAAGCATTGTTTAATTGGTGATAGAGGGATAGATCTTCCCTTGAAAAAAATAAGAGATTCAACTTCTAAATTGGAAGTTCGCCTTGTGACTAGTCTGATGACTACCTGAAGCGTCAAGTCTAAAGGTCAAAATGGAAGTGAGATATTGCCATGATCGAACACTAATATCTAAGGGATTATAGGAATGAATAGAACATGGGGAATTAAGGTGTTCCTTGGGATGGCACAAAAGTGTGCCAAAATTACCTTAACTCTATCGATGATATGGATTGAAGGTTAAATTAGTCTAACGTGTGGTCAAGCATTAGACATGCCGACAAGAGAGAGAGACATGACATTGAAGGTTGATGGATTACTATGATCGCTGGAGATCTTCGAATGGAGTCGAAAATGAACTACTACGGGAGTAACCATGAGCTTGATTAAGGAGTCGAGAAAGTTATGACTCGATTTGGTTGAGAAATGGCAAGTTGACAAAGCCTTGAATCTCTTATGGTACACGAGAACATTTGAAGGGAGTAATACGTCAAATGGCATGAGTGCCAAAAAGCATATGATTGCAATGGTTCAATAAGGAACGGAGTTATTTTGAAAAATGAGAGTGCGATAAGGCATCTATACCCCCATAAGATTGGATAATTGGAAAGTGGCAAATTTCGAGGACGAAATTTCTTTAAGGGGGAAGAATTGTGACATTCTGAATTTCGAATTTCGACCCTCTCGAGGCTATTGAATGGAAGGATATCGATCGATGTGTTTCAGTTGTAACTCGCTTGGAGTTGGCCACTCCCGAGTTAACTGACCAAAAGGGAAAGACTAACGCGGAGTCAGGTACGTGGACCTAAGAAATTTGAATAAGAAATGGCACTTTGACCGTAAGGATTATCGAAAGAATGTCTTGGGCCGGCAAAGATCGATCTAAGGACGATCATGGAATATCTTGCTAGAGTTATACGTTGGGACGCGGGTGACTCCGCTTAACCAAAGTGTAATTTACAAGAATTTCTTAAATCGGATTTCGATTATTAGGATCAAAGGAACGAACAATAAACCCTAGCAATTATATGACAATCAAAGTTGCCACGGCTTAAGAGAAATCCCAAGGTCGATACACATAGCGCCAGCAAGAATCGCCCGTCAGTTTGAGATAAACTGGAATCACAGTCGACGAGAGTTCGACAGGAAATTGAACCTCGAGATTTGGGTATTGGACATTGAGGAATTCAAACATTTGAACTGAGTTAGACGTCGCCTCATTGAAGGTAATTCGAATTGAAAGAACAATGTTTCGAACAACAAGAACAAAATTATCATTTTGCCCCTCGAGTCTTGCCCTTGCTTTAAGAATGATAGAAGGACAATTTGGTCATTTGATTCCCCTAGGGCTGCCGAAAACGAGAGGGTGTCTAGTCAATGGAAGTCAATGAGAGTCAAGACATTGTTAAATGAAGACAAGTGGCATAATTAAGATGAAGACAAGTGGAATTATTTGATTGGTTAGCAATTAATAATCACTTTTAACCTACCATTCAAAGGAGTTTGATCAAGTGGATTAAGTTATATCACTTTCTCTCTCTCTCCCCTTCACTCAATTCGGCACACTCTCTCCCTCTCCACTCTTCTTCTTCATTTTCTTCCTCTTAGCCGAGAGCTCCTAGCCGACCAGACCCGACCTATCTCACTATTCCGGTCATATCTTCGTCGTCCAATATCGGATCAAGGTAAAACCATCACCAAATAAATGATTATCATCTTGCCGTTCTAGGAAGATATTATGAGCTTAATTTGACCTAGTAGATCTTCCCGTAACTCGATTTGAGTGGATAAAGGTCCAGACGAGGTAGATTCTGACCAAGTTGGAGAAAGGTCTTCCTTTGGCCACTTCAAGACTTCAAATTACTTCAAATTTTTGGTGATGATTTCTTAACCCATAGTACTTATGTTGGATGAGCTGAAGTGGTGAATTTGATTGAGTTTAGAGGGGTAACCATGGCTGTTTTGTGATGGCATTTTCAGGACAGAATCTGTCCGCCGATAGGCCAAGGAGGTTCAAGGCTGCTTGTGACCCTTTTTGACGTCGACTCTCTCTAAAATTCTTGGTAATATATCTATAAAAATATTATAACATGTTAGCAAGTTGAATTGGTGGTAAATCAAATTTTAGAGTTGAATTATAGATGGATTGAGGGGGCGAAGGGCAGAATCGAATTCTGCCATATTTCGGTTTGAATAAACCGGACCTTTAAGGACTGTTGGGGGTGTTGTCGTGCCTTGAATTCGTCGTTAGGACATCCTAGAATATTAATTGAGATGTTAATGAGGTGTATGCTCCGTGAATTGGCGATTGGAATAGAAAAATTGATCGATTGGATGAATTTCTTTAGGTCGCACAGCTGCCCTGTTTTGGACCAAGGGAACCGAATCTTTGGAGGAGTCTTGAAGGGAATTTTATGAATTAAATTGAAAGGTAAGTGACTCCTAAACCTTTGCTAGGAAGTTAGAACACTACTGGATGGGTTTTGATGATACATTGATAAACTGGGGAGTCTATTGCGTTAATTGTTCATGATCGACTGGGATAATTGAAGTGTGAGTCGTGTGTGCTCTTGATGATAAGAAATTATAACTATCATGGATAAGTTGTTGTTGTGTGCATTCGATTGACATGGACGCTGGTATGATTAGGTGATATTTGGCCTTAAATGACGACTATTTGAGAAATATAAATGAGTTGGCAAGAGAACAAACCATTAAATTGATTGTCTCGCGGTGTATTTGATATCACCTTGTGGGTAATTGGCCTTGACGTCTCACATGATAATGATCCATTACTTGTCTGATAAAGATTGTACTCGATCATGAAATTCCTTAATAAGGGAGTTTGATTTGTGAGCCTAAAAGCTTATGACACCCTAATGCGTCAGAACGCGGGGTTGCAAGTGGAGATATATCCTGATGGGTCAAAATGCGAGGTCAGCTTATATCCTGATGTGTTATAACGCAGGATAAGTTTAGTACATGTCAACACGAGCATTGTTATGGCATTTGAAACCTAAGGTGTTTTAACGTGGGCTTGTGAATTTTATGGTCTGAGACGTATTGACGCGGGCCGAGCTTGAGGCGTATTGACGCGGGCATGGCTATTGAAGTGAAAATTGATATCTTGATGCGTCAGAACGCGGGATAGTCTTGATACGTGTCAACACAAGTATCGAAATGGCCTTTGGAACCAATGCATCAGAGCGCGGGTTGCTAATCGAGATTTGTGATTAGCCTGATGCGTATTAACGTGGGCTTCGTCATTAAAATTAGAAATTGTAATAAATTAAGAATACACCCTCACTTATGGATTTAATACCATTTTAGTACGAAACTTGGTTGTGATAATATGATTGTCCTTTAATGCCAGTTATATCGAGGTGCCCTGATATTTGATTGTCATGTGTTGTTTTACCTGAAGAATCCATGCCTATTGTGTTTAAGATGTTTTCTGGGGGGACTAACGGTCTGGTTTAGGTTTAGGGTGAGCTTGTTGAGATATATATATATCTCACCCCAGTAGGAGCTTAACTTTTTTAGGTTCTAGGCGAATGAAGCCCGAACTTGCCAAGGATTGGCCCTCGAGAAAGTAGTTGATCAAATGTATTTAAGACGCTGAGTGACCTTAGAGATTGTATATTGTTTGGTGGATGTAGAAATTAATTTTTTAGTTTTGACTATTGAAACGAATTGAGGTGTGTTATATAGATTAGAGAAGTGTACTATTTTCCGTCCTAAGTCATCTTGATTTTATTTGTGTACGGAGTAGTTTCTTACTTCCGCATGTATACGATTTGAGAATATGAGGGTCGAAGAATCCTGGATGGCACAGCTTAATTACGACCAGAGGGATGTTCGCGGGCTCGTCGGGTTCGGGGCGTGACAAATTTTGAGTGCTTTTTTATTTTACCAAATAATACAAAAAATTATTTTTCAAATATCATACGACCAAACATGTCAGAGCCTTGTTTTTATATCGAAAATAACGTCTAATGTAAGTTAAGACTTTGGACGATCATTTTCTTAATTAAAATTGAATGTTATCACATTTTATGACATGTTTTCATCATAACCATTTTTAAATCCAAAAATATAGAAAACATTTGTCATCACTATATCATATAGTTTAGTTCATACTTTGCCATGTTATCACGCATATTGCCATGTCATTTAGTATAGTTTGCATTGCATCTTTTTTCCAAAAAAAAAAAATAAGTCAATTCACATCAACCAACCAAAAGGAATTTTTCATGAAATTGGTATCAAAATGGCATTAATTTTTTAAATTAATGTAACCAAGTCCCCGAACTCAATTTTTCTAGTTCGTAGAGATAAAATGGTTCTCCCACCCTTTTATATAGGTTTCTAATCAACCTACCATAAATGATAAGTAGCGGCTCCCATTGAATATTTTTTATTAATAAACCTAAGTTGCGATTTGGTAGGGCTTGGGAGAGACCGAATTATGTTAGTTAATCTAATTAACCTGATAATCCATTAGGCTATTGATTGTGGGTCGCGACACTAAGAAGGCTACATTTGGTCATCATAATATAAGCAAATTTTATAATAACCTGTGTTTAAAAGCTGTTCAGGATAGGATAAGAGGGAATGTAGAGGGATATAATTAGGATAAAAACAACCCAGGAGAGAGGGTAGGTAGACTAGAATAAAATTTCTCAAGAAATCAAACACAAGCAGAATCGGGTTTTTCCCACAACCACCGCCTCTCCTCCATGTTGGGTTGCCTTTTTAGTAGGGGTTGCCTCTCCGGCGATGCCAAGCTAAGTTCTGCAGCTGCAAAGTTGAGTGTCTTTATGACTTTATTCTTCAATCAAATTGTTTAGGCTGAAGTGAGATCACATTACTCATTCTTTTTTTAATCACTTGACAAGATAACAAACAAGGTCATCGGGTCATTCTCAATGGATTGACTTCAAATTACGATCCTCAATTCTACGGGGTCTGCTCCGTCATTCATATGACATAAACCTCTTTTCAAGAATAACTTACTCATTAGTACTCATCATTGAATATTTACTAAAGGAAGAAGTACAATAGAAGTGTCAATATTTATGTACGGAGATCACTTTAATATCAATATTTCTTTTTGGATCACTTCAATGCCACATCGAAGAGAAAATGATCACCGAAGGGCCAATTCCGCCAAAATGATTATTTCAGTGCCAATTACAGCCAAACAGTACACTCAACATTTTTATTAATTTTTTAATATCACGTGTCAATTTTTTTAGAAAAATCAACAAAAATGGATGCCAAGTGGACTTTTCAACAATAAAATAGTTAATTTTTTAAAAAATTAAAATTAAATAGAAAAATAGCCAAGGGACTCTCTAGCCCTTCTCCCGACTTTCGTGCATTGTTTGTCTTCAACCTTCCTCTTCTTCCTTCTTTTGTTCTTTTGCTCGGCAGCCTATCCACCCACAATCGACCTCCTGCCACCGCATCAACTCCTGCTTCCGTCACCCTGCCACCACTTCACCAAGCTCGTCGCTGACTCCACTCGAGCACACCCGCGATGCCTTACCTAAGCCCTCTAACCCGCGACCACCACCAGCCAAGATCTTTCTCAGCCAACCCTCTACCCTCCTTCTGCTCCGCTCGACGCCACCACAGTCAGCCACCATCTCCATGGCCACTCTATCCTAACCGCGAGGATCAAGGTCGACCGAGGACCCGTGCGATTTGAACCCTGACACTCGAGACTCACAGGATCCAACGAGAATCTCCAGCCATACCCTACACACGATGCCCTCTGTCTTTGCCTCGCGAACCCTCTTCCCAGCCTCCACACCCCTGGATCTTAAATCCACAGTTCGTGAACCCTAGATATGAGCTCCGTTGCCCTGGTTGTTAATTACGGCGGCAAAGCGAAGGTGAAGGTGAAGGAGGAGGGAAAGAAATGGGAGGAAGACGGCCACAAGGGGTGGGGCAGCAAAGGCTGTGAGCCCTCACCGCTGCAACAGAGGGAATCCCTCTTTTTGTTTCTTTTATTTAACTAATTTTTTTCAATTTTTAGCTTATTAGTTGGGATTTTTTTTTTTTGCCTTTTGTTATTGCTTATTAGGATCTTTGACAAGTCACGTGTGTTCCACGCTTGATTTTCGGCAAGTTACGTCGGACATGGTACTCAAATAATTATTTTTAAGAAAAAATTAGCACTGAAGTTGTGACATTCTGATTTCTAGTCAGTTTCAGACTCTGTAATGAGAAGTTTATATATATCAAGCGATGTATTTCAGTTATATTTTGCTCAAATCTGATCAATTTGAGTAGACTGACCAAAGGAGAAAGGCTAACGCGAAACGAGGTACGGTGACCTAGGCGACTCAGATAGGAAATAGCGTTTTGACCATAAGGATTGTCGATGGGATATTTAAAACCACCAAAAGGCCGATTTAAGAATGATTAAGGATTACCATGAGAGTGTCGTACGAATGGAGCGCGGGTGATGCCGCTTAACCAGCGTATAATTTGCAAAATTATCCTAAATCGGACAGTGATAATCGAGACCATAGGGACTAGTGATAAACCCTCAAATTACATGACAACCAAAGCCGTCATGAATTGACGAGCCCTAAACGTGATGAGAATCACGGGGTCGATACGCGTAATGTCTGCAAAAGACGTCCGTCAGTTCGGGATAGGCTGGAGTCACGTCTGATAGAGAAACTATCAGAAACGAGTCCTGAAAAGTTTGAAATGGAAAATCAAGAATTCCAACGTCATTTGAACTGGCCATCGCCCTATCGAATAATCCTGGAACGAGAAAAACGACGTTTAGAACGTCGGGGGTAAAATGACCGTTTTGCTCCTCAAACTTAGAACTTTGTCTTTATAATTGAAGAGAAAATTGGACATTATGCCCTCCCATGTCTGCCGAAAATCAAGAGGAATTATGGGCCATTGGATCTTCATTGAAAAAACAATTGCCAAGTGTCAAGAGATCAAGGGTCGTGGTCATGTCAACTATTTGGCTCACCTAACAATCAAACCTTTGACCAAGCTTTGGTATATAGTGAACTCTCTCTCTCCTCTTCTTCCATTTGGCCAGACCAACCCCCCAAAGAACCGAGCATCACCTTCTTCTTCTTCTTACAAACTGTCGTCGTCGACCAGACCAGACGCCACAGTTTGCCAGCCACGATCACCCTCTCCGGCCACCATCTGCTGCCGGCGAACCACCCAGACGAAGATCTACGTCTTACCGAGCTCCTCCAATAAGAATCAAGGTGTTTGGAGCACTGAGGAGTTCTGGGCAGAAGAGCCGACAGAATCGGAACAAACCTGAGGTAGGTCCGGTTCTTGCCCCTTTTCATGACCGAAATCTTTGAGTCTTGAGCTCAAATTTTGTGGAGACTCAGTAGACACATATAGAATTCTGTGGTAAAAATTGGAGATTTATTTGATAAGTTTTTGACCGTGAACCGGTCTTGAAAATTTTGCCCAGAAACTGCTAGTATTCTAACCATAGACGATTCGGCGACTTCGGACGAATTTCCGGCAACTAACCGACTCCAAATAACCGGTGAGCCTCCCAAACCCTTAGGTAGACATTATAAGAGGTAGGTTAGTATATAATTGATGGATTTGGAGTAGACTAGGATCGGTTGGACCCTGCATGAACAGAACTGAATGGAATCGGTTCGGCGCCGGGCCAAACCGATTCTGTTGGAGACTGTGGATGATGGTTTTGTGTTGCAAATTGGTGTTTATAATGTGAAGAGATGATGAGGGGTATGTTATGGATGAATGGGATTGATAAATTGAGGAATTGAGTACGAAAATTTGACAAATCAATTGATTATTCTTGGTTGCGCGACAAATTGGCCCTTGGACTTGGGTTGGCCAAAACCTAAGAGGTTCGAGAAGGAAAGATCATGTTGCCGAGCTAAGGTAAGGAATTTTCTAAACCTAGATTAGGGGGAAATGGACTCGATTGGGTAAGTTGAGGGTCGGTTGAAACGATTTATAATGAATTGTCAAATGGGATAGCATTAATATGTCCTAAGATGTTATAGGATGCATATGTGTGACGTTGTTGTACTTGAGCGGTTGCCATGTCTGTTTGTCATTTGAATTGCTTGCATGCCACGAAAGTCATGAAATGCATATAAATGGGCACTTGCCATTGAGTGTGCAACTGAATCGAAAGTTAAGGCATAAATCGTGATTGTGGCATGGAGAGGCCTTGAGGCGTGTGAGACGCGGGGCGGAAGGTTGGTGCCCTGATGCGACAAGATCAAGGGGTGAAGTATGGTTGTGTGGCGCCCTAATGCGATGAAGCACGGGGTTGAGATAGCCACGATCCTAATGCAAACCATTCGCAGGACGGAGTATGAGTTAATGAGCCTTGCCTAGAGATTCATCGGGGCCTGATGCGTTTACGCGGGTCATCAATGACGGTCTGATGCGTTTACGCGGACCGAGCCTGAGATGACTAGTTAGCGGGCTAAAGATTTGAGGCAGGCAGAGGTTGGTGGTGGTGGTGAAGTAACAGGTTAAGAGTGCATGTGCATCTGAATGTGACACGAGATCATAACTGCATGCCTGTCTTCTGTAAGTTGTTGTTTCTTGATTGTGATTGACATGCATGTATATTTATTGAGTTTGGATCTGTTGAGGAATGCGATTACCTGAGTGGACTTTCAACCTGACCTAGAGTTAGTTTTTTCTTATTGAGATGAGTATCTCACTCCTTCTTGGGGAACCCTTTACTTTACAAATCCTAAGCAGTAGCGATATGTGGCCAATTCATTTTGGAGACCCAAAAGAGATGACGACTTACTTTGATGAGTTCCCGGACAGACAGGGGAACGTCTATGTTAAGAAGTGTACTGTCGTATGGGTCGATGAGGGTAAGCCTGAGTGAAAGCCTCACAGATTTGAGGTGTGGTTCAAGAGGGAAGGGGACACACAAACTGGGCCACTGAAGCCCCACGAGGTACCTCCAGGTGTCATACTCGACTGGTGTCAGACTATAGCGGAGCAAGAGTTGCCCAAGGGGTCGGTAGTAGGGTCTAGGAATGGACCGGAGCAGACACCGACCTTGAAGTTCACGGAGGAGCAGGAGCAAGAGGAGGTCATAGTTTTGGAGGCGTCCGAGCGTAACTTTGCTAAGCCGTCGCAAGAGGCGATTATGGAGGATTCAGTGGAGGTTCAATCCGAGACTTTTTTTGAGTATGAGCCGACTGAGGACGCGAAGGAGACAGATGACTCTAGCAACTCGTCCTGATGACGACCTAACCTGGTTTATGCTAGCTTAGTGGATGTTCCTTTTTGTTTTGCTTACCCTGTCACCCCCTAGTTAGCGGATTGTAGTAGCTGCTGTCTGTATGAACAGTACGTTTGGTGTATGACATGTATGATGCTATCCTGGGTCCCACTTAATATATATATATATATATATATATATATATATATACTATACTATACGGGGATTTATTGGAGTATTGCTTCCGTATGCGTGATGTATTTATTATATCTCTCAACTCCTATTGGTGGATCTTAGGACCGCCGAGAGATTATTGTTGGTTTGGTTGCAGGGACGCTCACGTACTCGTGTCCAGGGCGCGGGGCGTGACAGAAGTGATCCAAAAAAATATTGGCACTAAAGTGATTTCCGTACATAAATATTGACACTTCTATTGTACTTCTGCCTTTTTCTAAAGCATCTTAATGTTTCAACAAAATAAAGCCAATCTTAGCCACGACTTGCCCTTGTTTATTTGACTTTAAATCCGTAGTTCACCAAATAGTAAACATGACCCTTGGGCTGTGTTTGGTCGTCCTGATTTCTAGGCAAGATGGGACTGGATAAGATAGGATAAAAAGTCCATGGATTTGATCATATCCTAGCTTTTGTTTGGTGAAGAAGGATTTAAATTCGGATATCTTTATATCCTATCATATCCATTGTTTAATAGAAGTCGGATATCAATATAATAATTTTTTATTTGAACCAACCGAAGGCTCTTGGTTATAGTCAACGTAGCGGATTTTCAACGTATCATCGAGTCGGAGTTCGAGGGGATGCCCATCGATCAACGCATATGTCTTTGGCTTGAAATATTTGCCGGAGAAAAGAATATTTGCAACTTTCTAATAGTCACCATGTTGCCCAACTTGCACAATCTTCTTAACAAGCTCATCCGACATATCGAAAATCTCTGGCACTTTCAACTTTCTCAAGTGTTCAATTCTTGATGGAAGCTTCACTAGTAACTTGCAACGTTGTATGATGAACTTCTCAAGACAAGGCATTGCTCCCTTCTCCACTTCTATGCACCTGAGTTCGTCGAAATGATCAAGACCCAGGGTCATTTGCTTCTTAAAGGCATTTACTTTAAAGCACAATGGGCTTCCTTCATAAGCCTAAAGCAGCTCGAGATGCACAAGATTAGGCATATTTGGAGAGACAGGAGAGGGGTCATCCTTTAGACGACTACACCTCAGCTGCAATTTCATCTGGCTACTAAGAGAGGGTGGCCAATTTGGTAATGCCCTCAAGCGTCCTCTCAAGTAGATTCTCTGCAGGAATGGAGGTGGACTAGAGAGGTGTTGCAGATCAATAATTTCACCATCATCAACGAATGCTATATATATTGCTTGAAGCCTCGTTCTTTCGGAGATTAACAAGCACAAATCCCTTCCATATTCTTATCTTAATTTCAGAATGGCCAACTTATCCAGTTGTGTCAACATGCTAAGCTTTCTCGCCACACTACTGCTACTCTCGTCATATGCTTTTATATAGCAGAGCTTTTGAAGGAATTGCAAAGCCCTTCGAACTTTAATGTTGGTTCGATTTAAGTGGCGCCGCCTTACTTTCACTCTTAGTATCATCGTCCAACGCCTTTACCTATGGCTTCAAATATTTGTCAGAGAATTTGTCCGCCGTGGCCGAAGAGGTGGCCCCTCTAACCCGGGTGGTGACCTGCCGCCGGAGAGGCGGCGCTCCTAACCGGAGCGGAGGCTTCCCGCCGCAGAGGCAGCTAGATGTGGCGAAGAGGCGGACATGGCGTGGCAAAGTGGGGGTGGCTTGAGCAATGAATAAGAGAAATCCTATCCAACTTTATCTCACCCCCTCTCTAGGATTATTTTATCCCCCTATATCTTATCTTAGACAACAATCAAACACATAATATGATAGAATATATCCTATCTTGAGTTTTATCCGATCGACCAAACGCAGCCTTGGAGTTTTTGTCCTATCCTATCTAGTATATCCTGAGTAGAAATCCGGACGCCCAAATGCAACTAAAGTGATGTGATCGTTACATAAAATATTTTGTCATTTTAACATGCAGCACAGTAAACATGCACTCAGAAATAAAAAATTCACAAAATCGTTGAAGTGAATTCATCATATTAACTAATTATTTCATTATCTCTCTCTCCTCCGCACTGCTAGCCATCATATAGGGGTGTTGACAATTTGGTTCAGTTCGAATTTTCACTGAATATGGAGCAAATCATCGATTCAATTCTTTGTCTTTCCTTTTTCCTTTTTTTTTTCTTTTCAATATTGGAGTGATTCTCCCATTAAATTGCTAATATTAAAAAAAAGGGTAATTTTCAATTTCATTCGGTTTAGTTCGGTTTTTTGGTTTGATCTTGACACCCTCCCGTCATTTGATTTTATCGGAATGAGAAAAAGATGTGCAAATAAAGTTACGAAAATTTTATGATGCAGTCCAACAATTTAGAGCATGTTTGGTAAAGTTTCTTTTTTATGTTATCTTGTTTTTCGGAACAGAAAAAGAACATAAATCTATTTAGTAATATTGGTTCATTTTTCTGTTCCCATTTTAGAGAAATAAACTCAGCATAATCTGATTGACCCAACCCAGTACCTGATACGTATAAACCTAAGTTGTGAGGTCAAGCCGGGCCGATTTATTTATTTTTTCAGAATATATACTTTTGGCTACCTTAATATGCTTGTCGTCAAAATAATGTCAAGATAAAATTTAAAAAAATCGATTTCATTTCTTTTTAATTTTTGTGTTAAGATTTTTTTTTTCAATACCCTCGGATACATTTTCCAGAAGAAGTACCAAAAAATTTATATGCAACATGAAAGAATTGACAGCAACGGAACAACGTTTAAATTCGTATACGAATGCTTTGTGTGTGCGTATATATTAGTATATATGAATCGTGTAAACACTTGCGTTCTATTAAAGTCCTATTTTTTGTTTTTATCAGAGGTGGGTGTGTTTGAAGTCGACGAGAAGGGTTGAGTTATTGGATAATATCTTTACAACCACTATCTTTTGCTTAATCATAAGGCCTTTTTATAAGTCGTGGGAATGTAGGCGAGAAGAGAATAAGAAAAGCACGCGCAAAAAAATGACCCGACTCTACCCAAACCGTCAAACTACCCGAAATTATTTACTCATGACTAGGCAAGCCTAAATTGAAAATCCTGAAAATTTCAGGTCGAATCGGGCTGGGTAGGGTATTTGACACCCTACCAAACATTACATTAGATTTTTTGAGGCCATCTTAAAATATCTTGATAAAATAAATACTTACAAATAGTTTAGTTTTATCAAACTTGAACTATTAAGTTTCCATTGACATTTTTATAATTAAAAGAAAAATTTCGGAATAGAATTTTTTAGGGTCGTACCAAACACATTTCTATTATTTTTCTACTTGTAGAACAGAAATTTTGTGCAATTACTATTTCTCTCTTTGAGCGCATGTGATAACCATTTTATTTCTCCATTTCTATACTAAACCCGTTTCTAGAATATGTTTGGAACAAAAATTCGTTTGATATTATAATGATATTTTTCTATTTCTAAAATAAATTTTTGTTCTAGAAATATATTTGAAAGAAAAATGTGAAACTCGAACTTGTGGTGGCTTCTCTGTTCCACAAATAGAAATAAGAAATAGCCTACCAAAATCTTTCCTTTTTTTCTCAATTCCTTGTCGCACTCTATCTATGGCCGCCAACTGCCACTCCCTACTAACCTTCGCCAGTTGCCCTTGCCCACCGTCGATCGTCACCAACCCTTGCCGCTAACCACCATTGCTACAACCACCGCCAATCTCGCCGCCGCCAACCACCACCCAATGCCGCTCGTCACCACCGCTCACTGTCACCCTCTGCCAACCATCGCAACCACCACCGGCTACGCCGATCGCCGCAACCACAGCCGCCATCAGAGTAAAAAATAAATTATAATTTTTTATCACTTAAATAGTAAATAATATGTTCTAACACTAAAAAATTAATGTTTAGCAAACTTTTAAAAAACTAAAAATGAAGAATAAATTTTTCGTAGAAGTTTTGTATTAATATATTTCAGAAGTAGAAATTTTCAATCGTTGTCAAACGAACTTCTGCTCTAGGAACAAAAGTTTTATATCGTTATCAAATGGTTTTTTTTTTTTTTTTTGCTAAAAAACTTATCCATAAACTAGAAAATAGAAAAATCTATTTCTAGCCAGAAATTGATTCCAAAAGTAGAATGTTTATCATGTGCACCTTAATTGTGATATTCTACTCAGATAGTCATTTAGAGAATAGAAATAGAAAAAACTCTTTCTGAATAGAATTTGTTCCCGCGAACATAAATGTTTACAAACGCACCCTTATAGGATGAATCCCGATTAAATAGGATGGATGATTAGGTTAAAAGAAAAAAAGTTCCAACCGTCGCATACTTTTAAAAAGATTATAACCTACCATTAATCAATAGTAATAATGTGATTCTTATGGTTAGTATTTTCAGGGTGCACTTTTTCACTCTCCTTTTGGCTTGGAGACTCTCATTTTTTGTGTTTTGACGTTTCAATCCTTGCATGGCCCACACTTCTGCTACAATTTTGTATGATCACTTATTATTATTATTATTATTATTATTATTATTATTATTATTATTATTATGTTATCAAATCATTTTATTTTGTTTCTTCTTTTTTTTTTATGGGTCCACTTTTCTTCTTTGTTTTTTTTTCTGCGCCTCCCACTTGCCTCTCTGTTTTCTCTCTGCAACAAAGCCATGCCATTCTCTTCTTTCTACACCTCTTACTCCTATTTCCACAAACCCTGTCGTCCTCAATTTATTAGTGGAGGGTTCTAGCGGCAACACACATGTTGAAAAGCTCCCAACAAAGCCGACGATGATTGACCTACAAGAGTTTAGTTACTTTAAGAAAGTCACACAACCGGATTCACGGATGGTGCGCAAGAAGACGATTCCAATAATTTTATCACACATGGAATACAAAGAGACATCAAGCAGAGCAATCATCAATGTACCTTTCTCCTTTGCATATGGTTTGAGGACTGGTTTTGCATCATGAAATACAGCAGCTTCACTTGAATTCTCCTCTAAACAGTCAAGCTTTTCACCCTTAAAACTGTGACCACGCTCCGAAACTCTCGAAATACACCTTCTCCACATTGGCCATAAAAACTTAAGCTCTCATTCTCACCAATACGATCGAAGAAGTCCCAATAGCCACTAGATTGGGGAGGCAGAGGGGGGTCCGCGGTGAGATCCCGACTACCATCGTATCATCATCCAAAAATCTCATACTAGCAAGACGATTCAAATAGATGGTCACAGAAGTTGAGCCCTCGTGTTTCATCAAACTCGTTCTAATCCTCAGTGGTGAAAGAGGGCTTCCACTAATTGTTCATTGGGGAATCCTATACATCGGGGATGTGTGAAGGAGATGGGGACGGTACGGGGAATGTGAAGGAGTTTTCTCAATCTCGGTATGGAGGAAAATGGAGAAAACGAGTGGAATGTGTGGAAAGAAAGAAGAGGAAAAGTGGAAACAGAATAGTCTAAATCATAAGAAGAATGGAAAAAGCGCCGCCCTCGAGGAAATTACGATTATATGAAAATGATATTTCACCGCATGACTTTTGAATTTGTTAATTGATAAGGAATATTAGAGTGGATGTCCATTAAGAATAAGAGAAAAAAACTTACAGTAAATCCATATGTGATTGCAAATTTCATGAAAATTACAAACGATTCGATGTTCTACTTAATTGGACTTTAAAATAGAGTACTACATATAGAAAACCGATAATGAGGACAATTACTTAGCACAGCTACCATCAGTTTGGACAATTTGAGATATTTCACTATGCTATTGGTTAATTACCAAGTGTTTATATAAAATAGGTTACCGTACAAGTGGAAACAACTTACGACAACTAGAAATAAGTTATGACTCATGACGTAAAAATACTATTTATAAATGCAATTAACTATGATGAATTCAAACTCACCCATGGGTAGCTCAGTTGATTAGGGCGCACTTTGGATTATGTGGTTAGGCGCACTGGTACTAAATTTGATTCCCCAAATGAGCACCTGTGATTTAAGTGGAGGGCCGTAACGGTGGGTTGCTGTGCTAGTCTCTCTCGAGGAACAGACGGGACGACCCAATTAGCCTTCGAAAGTAACCTTCGGAGGGTCGCGACAGACTATCGATTCCATTGGGGACTTGGTTCTAGCCCTTTAGTAGACTTGAGCCAATTAAAAGGTTGGTTGATATTTCTAGCCTAATTCTATGCAATTCTCTTGACGATAGATATGTCCCATGTTAAATGTTTTTGCAAATGGAGAAATAAGGGGTGGAGTGTGAGGAATAGTCGAGGTGCACGCAAACTGGTCCGGACACCTTGATTATAAAAAAAAAAAACTATGATGAATTTAAGAAATTTACGGTAAGTCCAATTTTTTCTTTTTTCTTTTTTTTTTGTGGGGGTGGGGGGGGGGGTGTTGTGGGGGTGCCATGCGGTATCATAGAAGAAACCGAGATAGAGTTACTATAATCTGCTAAGTGGTGCATGAAATTCCAACAGAGACTCTAATCCAAAGCATATATCAAGGAACACATGCAATTGTAATCAACTCTTACCTAAAAAAATGTCTAACCAATTTCAAAAAAGACAGTTCATGTCCTGACTTTGGTAACTGTGGACCCAACGTTTCTGGTCATGGGTACCCGGTTTCACATTACATTCGTGAGAGATGAGTCTCTACAAATGTAAAATCCCCATCAATTAGGCCACGACCGGCCATGGAATTACATTTACGCGAAGTTTAACTTTTCCGGATTGTAAGTTTGTGCGTATTTTTTGGATCATTAGTAGAAATTTCAGAGTATGGGTAGTACGACGAAAAGGGTTAGCGGTATTGGTGTCACGCCGGCCAAAGTGTAGACTTTTCCGGTAGAATTTTTCAAATTCAGGTCATCTCCATTTACCCAAGCCGCCAAGTGGGATTTTTATTAGTCATCTTAGACAAGAGCTGTGCCACAAGATATTTTGGATCATTAGCACCTATGGTATTAGTATCCTTATCCTCAATTTATTCATCAGTAATGACCGCATATCTATTGACTGGTATTAGTATCCTAATGTACATAATTTTAAAGTCTTTGACGGTGTTCGCACTAACTTAAATTAAGGGTTTCGCTTTCCTCGTTCGGATGACCATTTCTCAGAAGACGAGAGCATAAAGAGCATAAAAGTGGGATCTCTCTATGAGCCTTTACCTTTAGTTCCTCTTTTTGCACAGCTTCCATGTCTAGAGGCCAAGACATTGCGGAAATTATGTCGTCGTATTCACAAAAGCTGTCGTATTCACTGGGAACAAAGATTTTTCTCGTGGGTCCAAAGATCTTGGCAGCGTTCGAAAAGCTGAGTCCCAGTGTAGTTGCTTTCGTTAGTACAGCTCTGCCGACACTCTCCTGATGAAAGCCCTAGGGCTCTTCTATGCTTGCACTCCAGCATTGAGAAAGTTTTAGGATTAAGAACTGTAATTTCGGACACACTTCGCTCAATTTTTTGTCGGTTGTCTGTGGGGTTCTGCAATTTGCATCTATCCATCCTATAAACGTACTCAACACTATACGGGCGATCACTTTCTACTTCTCGTAGTAAATATAATTGGTTACTTCTGGTGCTGTAATCTGCTTTCTCGCGTGATATAAGTAATGTCATTCTAAAGATGTGAACGATGAGAGAATCCGAGCTGGGCCCCGAGTCTGACCAATCTAGAGCCATCTGCCATGCCTATCAACTTGCAGGTGGAGCTTTATCCTGATACAAATGGACATGACGGTTTGCGTGCATCTCATTGGAATGAGTAGATCCGAAGGTGCAGTTGCTCGTGTTACTGAAGCAAAAAATTGTTCTAGCACATCGATTTCACGGTCTCTTGGACAACTACGTGCCATGCCTCACGATAGGGTTGCCCACTTGGCGATGCGGTTTCGACCCCATGTTCACGTGTTCATTTCGAATCCTCCTCCCACCACGATTTTCGTCCGGTTGTTCCGGCAGAAAGACGAGGGCGATAAAGATTTGTTCCCCTTGTTCATGTTTAGAAAGAAGGAAAACTACATACAGTGTCTTATCTCTAATGCTGAGAAATACGCAGAGACTTGAGCGAAGTAGCCAACTGATTGGGGGAGACTAGGCTTTGGCCCATCATTCATGGCTTGGTAGCTAGGCAGAACAGAGATGGTCTACTATTTTACTTGGGGCCCCATGTGTCACTTAATAATTGTTTCGTGATTAGTGATGTTACATGCACATGTCAGAAGGCTTGCAATGACTTAGCAATCCTCGCGGTCCCAAGTTAAAAACGACAATTCGGTAGAGTTTCGAGAAACAAAATCGCTGGTGATTGATTGTAACTCCTTACAGTTTTTCATAATTTTTTTATACAAAGTGTTGTAACACTAAAAAGTGTAAAAGGCAAAATCACATTTAGCAATGCAATATTTACGGACAGCGCTCACTTTAGTGTAAATATTTTTTTTTTCGGACCACTTAAGTGTCAATTTTTTTTAAAAAAACTGTTATTTAAGTGTCAATTCCAGTAAAGTCGCTATCATTCGCACTAAAGTGATCGTTTTTCTTAGATTTAACACTAAATTGATCGTTTTTTAGATCACTTAAGTGCCATTTTTTTAAAATGATAATTTATGTGCTAACTCCGACGAGATCGCCGGAATTTCTCACCATCGGCACTAAAGTGATCGTTTTTTCTCCGATTTAATATTACAATTATCTAAAAAAAATATTGACATCAAAGTGAGCGTCGTACACAAATATAGATACTTGAGGTGTGTTTATGCCATTAAAGGTTTTACAATTAAGCGACGAGATTCACAGGTGCAAAATTCTTAGTTGGAATGGGTTTGGCCCACTTAGAAGCCCAATTAAGAAAGGAAGACGAGCTTCACACGGAGTAAGGTCCAGAAGATACATCAGCAATCTCTAGTCCTTCTAAGTGGGCCAAACTTTGATTGAGAGTAGGAGTGGTCGCGCGTGGACAAAGAGCATCTTCTCGCAGGCTTTTAGGATGGTGAAGGCGAGACAATAATGAACCAAACTGTACAGCGAACATGATCAAGGCGATTCTGAGATATATACGTGAAAATCGAAAATAATTGGCAGATGCTCCTTTTGATGTAATGACAAGTCTTGACTTTGTAATGCCCGGGCTAATGCACTACCAAGATGAGTTACCTTCTAGGCAAAGTGCCCACCTACACTGCCAAAGCAAACAATACTTGGAATGAGTCAAGCCCAGGGTACCACACTTTCAAAGACATGGAACACAATATGAAGCTCTGTGAAATCCTTTCTACAGTAAGCCGAGAAATTGCTTCGATTCAATCAACCTCCTGCGGATACACACAAATCGCGCGTGGGTGAGGAACCGCCCGTAGGTTGGCGGACAGCCCCTTTACATTGTTCTATTGCACTTAGCATGATATTGTTCGTTACAATCGCAAGTTAAATTGCAAATCCCTTTGATTTCTTTGCAAATTTCTTTCTTCTTAGCCTTCCTTTGGTCGTCTAGATAAAACACCGGATCTGATGGCTTTTATCTTATTGGCATACCAAAAATCCCGAACATGATTGGTTATAGTCCAGATGGGGGTGAAATAGATCCGGATGAGATTTGAATTTAAAGACAAACAAAAAGAAAACAGAAATGGGAACCCAAAGGCATACCGATGACAAGAAAACGAGCGTGGAAGCTCTACTCACCGTCGAGGATGGTTGCCCAGATCTACCGCCGCCGCTCAGAAACAGAGAGACCCTGTTCTCGATGGTCCACTCTTACCTTCTTCGACCTTTTTTTTCTAGTGAGGCTTCGACACAGTGATCGAGCAGTGTGGAGGCGTCAAGGAACCCATCAGCACTTTCGTTGGAATTAATCAGTGAATTTGGCCTCATCGTCAAGATATTATATTATTATGTGAGAAAGAGACACACGGGAAAAGAAGCTCTGATGTGAGTGTGAATAATGTGATTATGGAGGTCAGGGAATAGTGTGCAGAACATGATAACAGTCTGCTTGCGGAGATCAGGGAATAGCTAGCGGATCCGGATCGCCTAACATTTCTTCAGAAGGTTAGGCATCTAACCTTACAATCCGGACCGTCCATTTTTGAACGGATGACTTAAATTTTCGATTTTTAAGGGGCAATTTGTTGAATTATATATATATATATATATATATATATATATATATTTGTTGGTAATAATTTTAGTCATCTATTCATAACACGAACAGCCTGGATTGCAAGGTTAATGCCTAATTTTCTAAGGAAAGATTAAACGAACTATTTCCATAGCAACACACATGTTTTTCCATCAAATGAAACGAACATAATTATTTTTTGAGATTTTTAATTTTCCATAAAAGAAAATATACCAAGATAGTATCGCCCCTCCTTGCTCGGAAAACAGAACAAAGATTGAAGATCGAGATCAGTTTTCATTGAAAAAGACTATTGGAATCGGATGGTAGTGGTACGAAAGCGGAGGTCTTGTCGCATTCGGTTGCTTGCAACTTGGAGTGAAAAATTCCGCATGCATCATAGCAATGTAAGCAAGACAGTCACTTAGATTGATCAAGAATGCATTATGGATAGATGGGATGGAGGAAAACTGAAAGAAGTCGCTTCAAAGTGTTCATCCTCCATATCCAGTTATATATTTTAATTAGCACTTTACCAAATAGTAAATAGGATATAATGAAATTCGTGAATTTTTTATCCTATCCTATCCGGTCATATGCTTGCTGAAATCCGAATGACCAATTAGAGTTCAAAGTCCAGGCACCAAGAAGTCAAATTTTCAATATCGTGGCATAGAATCCTTCGATCTGTTGAACGTTGGATAGCTTCCTAGCCTTTGAAATCACATCTTACAAGTGTACACTAGGACTGAATTTTTTTGTTTGTTTTTGAAATGCTGTCGGCTCTTTCGTACATGATACTGATAACTATTAAATGTAATTGTAAGGAGATATGATCCAATTACGTTTTTGTTTACGTATTCTTGATTTTTTTCACAAGATCAGTCTGATTGGTTATTTGCATCTAATTTTGCCGTAGCAACTATATTTCGCTTCGTCTTTTTTCCAAAGGTTTCATAATTAGACATTGAACCCATTTCATATAATGGGGTTGTCATTATTTGATCTATACTAACATAAGAAGTCCAATGGGAGCAATAATGAAAATGGCAATCCATGAAAAAACATCGATATTGAGATAAGATAAAACAAGGTGACAAATAAAAGGAAGTGTGTGTATATGGTTCATCATTTGGCCAATGGACTTTGAGAAAATGCAAGCATCTTTGGACTAGTAGACTTTTTCAAAATGCAAGTAGTGTTTGGTAAAGTGAAATTTAAAAACACATTAAAAAATAACTTTGACGTAAATGTTGTTTAGTGAAAAATACATTTTGTAAAGTATTTTCACATTTTGAAAAAAAAAAATGTGGCGGTCGATAGCGAATGGCAGTGGTGATCGGGGGAGACGACGAGCGACAACGATCTGCGGGCGGTGGCGGTGGTCGACAGCAACCATCATCGGTGGTGGCTATGGCGGGCAGCGGTGGTTAATGGTGGTTGTCACGCCCCGGACTTAGCGAGCGCGCGAACATCCCACCAAGCCGTGCTTTTCTGAAAACTCCAAGATCCAACGGCCAATATCATATGGGAATACGCATGCGAAAGTGATGCCTTCTTCAATTGTATAAATACAACTGTACCTGATGACTTAGGACAGACACATCAAAATCAACATCCAATGCACGTAGATTCAACTCTTAACCTGCCAATCAGATATACAATCCTAATATCACAAAAGACCAATATATTATAAATACAACTGTCCATTATCCCTTTAAATGCCATTCCATGGCAAACTCGTGCTCCCTCCGCCTGGAACCTGAAAAATGTAAGCCCCCATTGGGGTGAGATATAAATCTCAATAAGGTGAGTCCTAACTTAGGTTAGGCCGATCGTCCACTCAGGCAGTCCTTCAATCCTCTACATTTTCAAACTCATAACTTACAGGCAAATAGGGCACCATTCAATGAAGCAATGACATACAGACGACAAGCATGCTTGTATACTCAGCCTGCCACTTCACCACATCCATCGACCTCTACCTGCCTCATTCTCTAACCCGCAATTAGATCGCATCAGGCTCGGCCCGCGTAAACGTATCAGACCGTTATCGGTGACCCGCGTAAATACATCAGGTCCCGGTCCATCTCTAAGCAAGGTTTATGAGCTCATACTCAGTCTCGCGATTAGATCGCATTACTACTGTGGCTATCTCAGCCCCACGACTTCGTCGCATCAGGACGCCATCTAATCATTCTTCACCCCGCGACCTCGTCACATCGGGGTCTCAACCTTCCGCCTCGCGTCTCACACGGCTCAGGGCCATGCTATGCTCATGGCACATCACATTATATGCTTGATTATCAAATCAATTTCACACTCATTGGCAAGCGCGCATTTAAATGCGTTTCATAATTTTCGTGGCATGCAATTCAATTCAATTCAAATGATATACGGGCATGGCAAATAACTCAGGCACACAATATCACTCACAATTAATCCTATATCGTCTTAGCATATCACTAAGCTACCCACTTGAATAAATTCTCATAAATTGTTCCTTTCGGCCTTCGACTTACCCAATCGAGTCTAATCGTCTTAACAAAGAGTTAGGAATTCCCTTACCTTTGATTTGGCAACCCAAGTTACTCCTCTTGCAAGCCTTGAAGTCTCGGCCAAGCAACTCGCGGGTTAATTCATCGTGCAACTTAGCATATTCAACCATTCCGTCAATTTCTATACCAAATTCCTCAATCCACGGGCTCCAATCCTCCATGACATAATCATCAACTTCTTAACATGATTTTATCATCAATTTGAGACTTATAATCCATTCATCATCAGCCCAACAGAACTGGTCTTGCACAGAACCAACCGGTTCATTTTGGTTCTATGTAAACCGAGCATGTCCAGCTTTCAATCCACTCCTAAATCGTTTATTTAATCATCAATCTATCTCTTAACATGTCTATCTAAGGATTCAAGAGGCTCATCGAAGATTTGAGCTTGATCGGCTACCGGAAACCCTTTGAAGTCGCTGGATTCTTCCTTGGCTAGTACTTGCAGTTTCCTGCTCCAATTTCACAAGACCGATTCGGGGTCAAAACTTTATCAATTCAAACCCTAATTTTTACCAGAGATTCATCTACATCTCTACTGAGTCTCCACAAAATTTGAGCTCAAAATTTCAATATTTTGACTGGTTAAAGGGGTAAGAACAGGACCTACCTCGGTGGGTTCCGGTTTCGTCGGCTTTTGGGAAAACTTCTGCCTAGAATGCCTCGGTGCTCCAAACGCCGCAATTCTTATTGGAGGAGATCGACAAGATGTGGAGATTTGTTGTGGTGGTCAGCCAGTAGCAGATGGTGGCCGAAAGTGGCCCTCGTAGGCACCGAACAGAGGCTCCAGAACTGTTCGTCGGTTCCTCCAAGTCAGTTTTTCGACAGTTTCTGGGTGAAATGTACATGGTCGGTTCGTGGTAAAAAAACTTATCAAATTAAGCCCAAATTTTTACCACAAATTTTTACACGTCTCAGCTTGATCTCCACAAAATTTGAGCCAAAGATTCCAACATTTCGACCACCAAAGGAACTGAGAACTGAACCTACCTCAGTTTGAGTCCTAATCTGTCGGCTTTTGGGATAATCCTTACTTCGGACTCCTTAGTGCTCCAAATGCCCTGATTCTTGTTGGAGAATGTCGGAAATACATAGATCTTTGTTGCTGTGACTGGTCGAAAGTCAAAAAAATGGTCGGAGGTGGTCGTGATGGCCGGCGAAGTGGAGCCTAGAATCTGGTCGCCGGGCAGCAAGTTGGAGGAAGAAGATGAAGAAGCTGCCGGTTGTTCTTAGGGGAGGCTTTAGCCGAAAATGAGTGAGGAGAGAGAGAGAAAATGGTTATATTCAAGCTTGGTCAAGGAGAGTTGAATGGTATTGGTGAATAGTGTGATATGACCATAGCTCTTAGATTTTTGACACTTGGCATTTGCTCTAACCAAGGAGATCCAATGGTCATCTCCTTGTCCTTGTGTTCAGCAGCCTGGGGGGGTATCAATTGCCCATTTTTCCCTTCTCCAATTATAATAATAAAATTCTAAGCTTGAGGGGCAAAACGGTCATTTTACCCCCGACGTTCCGAACGTCGTTTTTCTCTTTCCGGAAATCTTCGATAGGGCGACGGCCAATCCAAATAACATTAGAATTCTTGATTTTCCATTTCAAATCTTTCAAGGCTCATTTCTGATAGCTTTCTCTATTAGACGTGGTTCCAGCCTATCCCAAACCGACGGGCTGCTTTCGTAGACATTACGCGTATAGATCCCGTGATTCATATCACGTTTAGGGCTCGTCAATTTGTGGCGGCTTTGATTGTCATGTAATTTTGAGGGTCTATCATTAGCTCGTAAAGTCTCGATCTTCACCGTCCGATTTAGGAAAATTTTGCAAATCATACGTTGGTTAAGCGGCATCACCCGCGCTCTAATCGTATGACACTCGCAAGACATCCCTTAATCATTCTTGGATCGGCCTTTTTGTGACTCTAAATATCCGCTCGACAATCCTTATGGTCAAAGCGTCAATTCCTATCCGAGTTCCCCAAGTCCACGTACCTCTCTCGCGTTAACCTTTCCTCTTTGATCAGCCTACTTGAATTGATTAGGTTTGCGCGGGATACGACTGAAATACATCTCCAGATTCACACTTCTCATGAATGAGCCTGAAATCGACTGAAAATCAAAATGTCACAACTCTTCCCCCTTAAAGAAATTTCGTCCTCGAAATTCACAACTCCATCTAATCATTCAGGGGTATAGGCGTCTTGTCGCATTCTCACTTTTCCGAATAATCTTTTCCATAGCTTGACGATCTTGTTCGTCCTTTCCAACTCAAGGCCATCCTTCTCTAAAACTTGTCTCCTTCAATCCTCAATCCAATGGGCTTCTCTGCATTCTCTTTTGGTATTCATATCATTGGCCAGCAGCTTTTCCTTGAGCGTTCACCTTCTCTCTTACATTCGTCCATAACCATTATCACTAAGCCCTCATCAGAATGCGCTCTTTAATATCCATACCATTCAGCGTATTACTCCTTTCGAGCTTCCTTTTACGCCCATAGAGATTTCATGGCTTTATCAATTTGCCCTCCATCAATCAAATCGAGTTATGGCCCTCTCGACTCCTTAAATAGTCACACGATTACTTCCATAGTAATCCATTTTCGATTTCATCCGATAATTCTCTTGGATCAAAGTGGTATTCCAACTTTCATCATCATGTCCTTCCATTCTATCAACACGTCTAGTGCTCGACTACAAAATAGACAAACTTCAACTCTCAACTTTATCGCCGATATATATATATATATATATATATATATATGTGTGTGTGTGTGTGTGTATGTGTGTGTGTGTGTGTGTGTGCATCTTGGCACATCTTTGTGACACCCCAAGGTCACTATAATTCCTCCTTTGAATCGTACTTCCGTCCATAGGCCTCAAGAGTTCCATCCATTCCTATAATCCATCCAGTATTGATGTTCAATCGTGGTAACACCTCAATTTACTTCTGGCCTTCAGGCCAGGTGTTTCCAATAGCCATCACACTAGTCCATTAATGAACTTCCAATGTGGAAGTTGAATATCTCATTTCTTGAGGGAAGATCTGTCCCTCCATTGCCCATTTCTCAATACTCGACCTCTTATAGTTCACCTAATTCTCGAGGTCCTTTCCTCATTTAAGCCACACTCTCGTATCCGCATGCAATTCTATACATTCGCGTTGCCTCTTATTCAATTCCCCTCGGGAAACTGCTACCTTATATTCTCGTAGTAGGAGTAGCCTTACATCGATCCTTCACTCAAACAACATCTCCCAACATTATCACGAGGACACTCGCAGACCACTCTAATTATGCTCTAAGCATGCCAATTCGTGTAGCTTTACTATCATGGCGTACATGTAATACCCATTTCCAAATCGTCTTGTTACTCCTCAAATTTCCTTTTTGCGCCTCATATGCGTTCCAATTTCTAACTTGACTTGCCCTAAACAACACAGTCATTAACTCAACTCGAGTCCTTGAAAGCTCCTTTCACGTTCATTCGCCCACTTGCGTTACATCTCGCCCTTAATCCATTTTATCACTGGAATAGCTCTTGTGGGGAGTCCTTCATCGGTCTGTCTATTGCCACTCATCAATCTCAAGAAGCTTGCACTTTCCGCAACTCACATCGACTCTTGTCGATTCATCACTTATTCCAATCCTCAAAGGATTTATCACTCATTCCATTGCATGAATCTTATTTCACTAGGTCTAGAATTTGCGCCCATCACACTTAGTATGTAATAGGTATTTCCTTAAAGCCCACATGACACTTTCAAAAGCTGTTCATGTTTCTCACGGCTCTTTACATGAGTTCAACCATCGCCTCTTAAGACGGTAACGATCAATTCAACCATTCTTTGGGCACTTAGTTCGATGATTATCAACTTCCTTCCACCAGGTGTCGAATCTTTCCAACTATCCCTCGTACCTTTCACTTGAGAGCTCAGACCTTGGCTCTCTGTCGTCACAGGTCTCTTCTAGGACCACACGACATTTCGTTTATCCTTGTCACTCTTATCCTTGAGAAGCATTAGTGTTAGCCTCTGAGTTCCATACTCACTAAGGCAACTTTGTCCAATTCCGTTTATTCCACTGAACGTCGACATCATCTTGAAATTCAACATTGTCTTTAAGGCAGCCTCTCAGATTTCACTTCTAGGAATCATTCAAGTTCTGCGTCCTCTTCCTTGGTATAGACGCTCATTCATCATACTTAGACAAGTTAAAGTATTTCTTCCTTTTACAATAGGGTCTCTCACCCTGTGAGGAAAATTATACACTTTGGTGGCATCCTCTCATTTCAAATTCACCTTGTCCTTTCTATCTCATAGGACATTAACCTTGAAGTCTGCGCCAACGGCGATACCTTTACTCCAGGATTCAAATGCCATCTTGCTTACACATTCTCTTTCCCATGACTCAATCACCTCAAGCGACAATATCTGTTCGTCCTTAGTCTTCCTCGTTCACTTGTCGAATGTTCAATCCGATTACCACAACTCACTTGCAAGCATTCTCTAGGTGCTCTTTTCGTTTACTCAAGCATTCATTAGAATTACAAACAATCAAGACTATCAAGTCTATTCACTTTTCTTTTCTTCAGTGACCAATCCATGGCCCAATCGTCCTTTAGGAACAATGCCCTATTCTTTAGGGAATAGCAACTCATGATTTCATTTCTCATTGTCCCAATTCAATCAATCGATCATAGGAAGTCATTAATTCCAGGCAAACAAGCATGCCGATTCTTCCTCGACCTCATTTTTAACAGAACAAACTTGCCACTCGCTTTCCACTGTGTGCCTTACGCCCAAGTAATCAACCATTTCTCGTAGGTACGCTCCATATCCATAATGAATATTTCCCTGCTCGTAATCCATGAGCAGAAGTTCTCTTGCTCATAAGTCTTTCGACCATTCTCCTCTTCTACTGAGTCCCATCACCATTCCTCAAAATAAGGAATAATAACCAGTCATATGGTTATCAAGTTTCAATCCGCTCAGGAACTTACTCACCTCATTCAAGGGTCTTCGACCACTTTTACCATATGCTCATGCGACCTTGAGAACTCCGTCTCATATAGGTCGATCATCCTTCGATCCTTACAAAGTATTAGGATCCAAGCAACCTTTGCTCTCAAGCAATCCCCCAGGATTATACTTCCCATCGAACAACTCATAGAGGTAGTCTAGGCAGATCTCATGCCTCCGAGGAAATCCTTCCTCTAGTACCTTTCACCAATCTTTAATAGCCTCTTAGGGCTAGTACTGTTAGGGTCACTTTCTTTCTTTAGGGCACCTAAACCTTTGAGGTTTTCTCACAAAATCCTCAATCCAGAGGGAGATAATTTCGAACCTCATCCCTCGGTTTGGCTCAATCAATTTCGGCCCTATACATAATCTTACAGGCTTTTCCAAGCTCTCGTGATCCTACCCACACATTCAATCTCGAAAAGACTTACTTAGAGCCCTTTTTCTCGTGACTTCCGTCACTTAACTCGTTAGTACAAGCATTTATCACCACAGTGATTTAGAGAATCATGGCAGCTCCTCTCCGAGCTCGCTCAATCCACAATTTTCTCATTTCCATTTAAAGTCCTCACAACCCATTCAGCTTTTGGGTCTCGTACGATCAACCGATCGAGCCATATTCTCTTTTAGTACTCGTACTCAAATCGCCCATTTTTACTCAATTCTCATGACTCATATCAATTCTCGGATCTTCCATACCACATATCTCTGAGCCCAACGCTCTTCTACAATCACACCTTGGTCGTTCAACCTCATTAAGTTCTCATGATCCATCTTAGTCCTTGAATCTTTTCGTATCTCACATACACAAGTCAAGTGCGACCCTAGCGACGATACTTTGGTCCTTCAGTCTTATTAGGCTCTCATGCCACTTGAATCACTATGATTCCCTTCAGGAATCCAAGACTCAAGTCATCTACTCAAGTCCATCAATCTCAGGCTGTTCATCTCAATATCTTTCACCATCAACCAACCCTCTAGTGGTTCTTAAGCAATTCTCAAATAAATTACCGATTATTCAATGGTCCCAAATCATCATTGATCAGCAATTCTTCCTCAAGCCAGCCTCAACGAGATAACTTCTCAACTAACGGCCATTACTAGGCCAGCCTCAACTAGGCAACTATCAAATAAGCACTCAAGACAGCGATTCACTAAGTCAAAAACTCATACTCTAGGCCTAAAGGCATCTGCCTCTCTAGCATAGTCACAACAGACTATCTCATTTCAACAGGCCTCGGTTCTAAGGGTATAAACCCATACATCATCTAACTTCTCAGTTATATTTTAGCCAAGCCAATCACATGAGGCTAATCATCAAACATGCCTAACAGGCCCATCACAACCATCACTTTTCTTTTTCCAAGGGCATCCACTATCAAGCACAAAGCTTTTAAACGTGCCATTCATAGGTACCATTACACAAGTCATGCCACTTTCAACCATCCTCGATGAGAATCAATCCGTGCCATACATCTCTCATTCACAATTGGACTCAACTTGATACCTAGATTTCCCCTTTTAAGTTATGACTTGGGTCATTTCTGCCTCTACCATCTTAGAAGTTTGCCAGGAGCCGCTCCTTGTCCGAACCTCTCTATCCCAGCGATCACTCCCCGCCCTCATCAGACCTGGTCGATGCAGATTGTCCCAAGCCATACATCTACGAAAAAAGCCCCATTCCACATGTCTTATATCATGTTTCATCACAGTTTATAGGTATCCCATCAACTTGTCCCATACCAAACAACGGTTTATTAAGTCCAACATCGATAAGCCATTGCATGCACCTTCATCGACCTTCATTTTAAAGCCACAAACTCAAGCACAGCATGACTGTCCTCACCACTTGTCATAACAAAAGCGCCTTCAGATCAATTCCTATCCATTCAAGAGTTCTAATTCCACCAATGACCATCACATCTTGCAGATCAATTGCCTATATTCCATTATCTATCTCAAGTCCAGACAACATTCAAATTAACTCCTCATGCATCCAATCACAACTGATTTTCGATTCAGGTATTCCTCGTATTCATCTCAACTCATATCATCTAAGGCTGTCAATAGCAATCGATGGCTAAATCATCAAATATCATGCAATTCAAGCCTGAATCCACTAATATCAGTCGTCTCCTTATAATTCGTACTCCTCAAGTTGGGTCATGGACAAATCAAGATCGTAACCATACACCTCAATTGACCCTTCATTCATAAGCAATTTCCTATTATCCCCAATCATAATTACTGCCTCAAAGTCCATGCTCATGACTCTCCAATCACAACTTGCTTACACTTGACTTTAATCACCATCTAACTCAAGATCATCCATCTAAGTCAACTCTAGGACCATTAAAGTATACACAAGTTCAAGCCTACCATCCTCGAGACTCAACAATCCATGCCTAGTCCTATAGGCCTCAATATCAAACTGTCCTCAAGTTATCGCTCCTTATCACTCCAAATCTCAACCACATTGGATCGATCTGACATTGCTCTGATACCAAATCGAACGGGGATGTCACGCCTCAGACTCAACGAGCGCGCGAACATCCCACTAAGCCATGCTTTTTTGAAAACTCCAGGATCCAACGACCAATATCATATAGGAATACACATGCGAAAGCGATGCCTTCTTCAATTATATAAATACATCTGTACTCGATGACTTAGGACAGACACATCAAAATCAACATCCAATACTCGTAGGCTCAACTCTTAACCTGCCAATCAAATATACAATCCTAATATCACAAAATACCAATATACTATAAACACAACTGTCCATTATCCCTTTAAATGCCACTCCATGGCAAACTCGTGCTCCCTTCGCTTGGAACCTGAAAAATGTAAGCCCCCATTAGGGTGAGATATAAATCTCAGTAAGGTAGGTCCTAACCCTAAGTTAGGCCGACCGTCCATTCAAGCAGTCCTCCAATTCTCTATATTTTCAAACTCATAACTTACAGGCAGATAGGACACCATTCAATGAAGCAATGACATACAGACGACAAGCATGCAAAAATGAACTCATGTCACATTCAAATGATAATGCACTTGTATAATCAGCCTGCCACTTCACCACATCCATCAACCTCTGCCTGCCTCATTCTCAAGCCCACGATTGGATCGCATTAGGCTCGGCCCGCGTAAACGCATCAAACCGTCATCGATGACCCGAATAAACGCATCAGGTCTCGGTCCATCTCCAGGCAAGGTTTATGAGCTCATACTCTGTCTCGCGATTAGATCGTATTAGGATTGTGGCTATCTTAGTCTCGAGACTTCGTCGCATCAGGGCGCCATCTAATCATTCTTCACCCCGCGACCTCGTCGCATCAAGGTCTCAATCTTCCGCCTCGCGTCTCACACGCCTCAGGGCCATGCCATGCCATGCTCATGCCACATCACATTATATGCTTAATTATCAAATTAATTTCACACTCATTAACAAGCGCCCATTCAAATGCGTTTCATAATTTTCGTGGCATGCAATTCAATTCAAATGATATACGGGCATGGCAAATAACTCAGGCACACAATATCACTCACAATCAATCCTATATCGTCTTAGCATATCACTAAGCTTACCACTTGAATAAATTCTCATAAATTATTCCTATCGGCACACGACTTACCCAATCGAGTCCAATCGTCTTAACAAAGGGTTAGGAATTCTCTTACCTTTGATTTGGCAACCCAAGGTACTTCTCTTGCAAGCCTTGAAGTTTCGGCCAAGCAACTCACGGGTTAATTCATCGTGCAACCTAGCATATTCAACCATTCCGTCAATTTCTATACCAAATTCCTCAATCCACGGGCTCCGATCCTCCATGACACAATCCTAAACTTCTTAACATGCTTTTATCATCAATTTGAGACTTATAATCTATCCATCATCAGCCCAACAGAACCGGTCTTGCATAGGACCAACCGGTTCATTTTAGTTCTGTGCAAATCGAGCATGTCCAGCCTTCAATCCACTCCTAAATCGTTCATTTAATCATCAATCTATCTCTTAAAATGTCTATCTAAGGATTCAAGAGGTTCATCGAAGATTTGAGCTTGATTGGCTGCCGGAAACCCTTTGAAGTCGTTGGATTCTTCCTTGGTCAGTACCGGCAGTTTCCTACTCCAATTTCATAAGACCGGTTCGAAGTCAAAACTTTAACAATTCAAGCCCCAATTTTTGCCATAGATTCATCCACATCTCTACCGAGTCTCTACAAAATTTGAGCTCAAAATTTCAAGATTTTTACCGGTTAAAGGGGTAAGAAACGGACCTACCTCGGGTGGGTTCCGATTTCATCGACTTTTGGAAAAACTTCTACTCAGAACGCCTCGGTGCTCCAAAAGCCACAATTCTTGTTGGAGGAGTTCGGAAAGACGTAGAGCTTTGTTGTGGTGGTCAGCCGGCAGCAGATGGTGGCCGAAAGTGGCCTTCGTAGGCACCGAACAGAGGCTCCAGAACTGGTCTCCGTTTCCTATAAAGTCAGTTTTCCGGCAGTTTCTAGGTAAAATGTACAAGGTCTGTTCGTGGTCAAAAACTTATCAAATTAAGCCCAACTTTTTGCCACAGATTCCTACACGTCTCAGCTTGATCTCTACAAAATTTGAGTCAAGGATTCCAACATTTCGACCACCAAAGGGACTGAGAACCGAACCTACTTCAGTTTGAGTCCTAATCTGTCGGCTTTTGGGAGAATCCTTGCTCCGGACTCCTCGGTACTCCAAATGCCCCGATTCTTGTTGGAGAAGGTTGGCAAGGCATAGATCTTTGTTGCTGTGGCCGGCCGAAAGTCAAAAAAATGGCCGGAGGTGGCTGTGGTGGCCGGCGAAGTGAAGCACAGAAGCTAGTCGTCGGGCAGTAGGTTGGAGGAAGAAGATGAAGAAGCTGCCGGTTGTTCTTAGGGGAGGCTTTGGCCGAAAATGAGTGAGGAGAGAGAGAGAGAGAGAAAATGGTTATATTGAAGCTTGGTCAAGGAGAGTTGAATGGTAGGTGGGTGAATAGTGTGATATGACCATAGCTCTTGGATTTTTGACACTTGGCATTTGCTCTAACCAAGGAGATCCAATGACCATCTCCTTGTCCTTGTGTTTGGCAGCCTAGGGGGATATCATTGCCCATTTTCCCCTTCTCCAATTATAATAACAAAGTTCTAAGCTTGAGGGGCAAAATGGTCATTTTACCCATACGTTCCAAGTGTCGTTTTTCTAGTTCCGGAAATCTTGGATAGGGTGACGACCAATCCAAATAACGTTGGAATTCTTGATTTTCCATTTCAAATCTTTCAAGGCTCGTTTCTGATAGCTTTCTCTATCAGATGTGGTTCCAGCCAATCCCAAACCGACGGGCGGCTTTCGTAGACATTATACGTATCGACTCCATGATTCATATGACGTTTAGGGCTCATCAATTTGTGGCGGCTTTGATTGTCATATAATTGTGAGGGTTTATCACTAGCTCCTAAGGTCTCGATCTTCACCGTCCAATTTAGGAAAATTTTGCAAATCATATGTTGGTTAAGCGACATCACCTGTGCTGCAATCGTATGACACTCGCAAGACATCCCTTAATCATTCTTGGATCGGCCTTTTTGTGACTCTTAATATCCCCTCGACAATCCTTATGGTCAAAGCGTCATTTCCTATCCGAGTTCCCCAAGTCCACGTATCTCGTCTCGCGTTAACTTTTCCCCTTTGGTCAGTCTACTTGAATTGATCAGGTTCGAGCGGGATACGACTGAAATACATCTTCAGATACACACTTTTCATGAATGAGCTTGAAATCGACTGGAAATCAGAATGTCATAGTGGCGGTGGTCAGTGGCGACGGTGGTCAGTGGCGACGGTAGTCGCCGATGGGCGACAACGGTGGTTGGTAGTGATCAGCGATGGTCGGGGGTGGTCCGCAGTGGTCGGCGGTGGCTGGTAGGGGCGAACGATGGCGACAGAGGGCGGCGGTAGTTGGTGGCAGTGGTACAAAGTTTAAAAAAAAAGTTGCATTTTGCTAATGCAGCCTCCCAAAGTATATTTAGAGGTACTTTGTACTAAAGACCTTTGGAGGGCATTTGAGATACAATTGCAACTTTCCAAAATGAATAAAAAAAGTGGCCAAACGCTATTTACATTTGGTCAAGGGACTTTAGAGAATGCTGATCCAAGTAGGACTATATATTGCAAAGATTTCCCATTTTACCCTAAATTTAATTGGTTCATAAGGCTTGGGCCATAAAGTTGTGTCTCAGTACGTGAAAGATTATCATTAGGCCTTGACAATATTTGACCTAAAGAGCTCGTCAAATTGGTGCAGGTTATGCTGCATTTGGAAATTGGATATAATTTAAGATATGATAAAATTTATCATATATTGCATTTGGCCTCTGTCTAGAATAGGACAAAGTAAGATATAATAGGAAAATAGCTTGAGTAAAATTATCCTACGAGGAAAGTAAAATAACGGTGGATAAGATTAAGTTATTTTTTTCAAAAAATAACTTTTTTAAATTAATAAAATTTAAATAGTTATAGAATACGAACAATATTCCTTACAAAAAAAAACAATATTTGATTTCTAATATATTCAAAATAACAAAAAAAAATTGAGCATAATTTTTTTCCATTTTTATTTATGTATTTGAATTTCTTTTTATCTTATATTATAAATTCAATATGCACTATATTTATATTTATTGCACACTTTAGGTATTTTAGTAATTTAGGAATATCATTACATTTTTACTATTTAGTAAAATGTTTTAGAGAATGATAGAAAAGGAAAAAAATTTAAAAAGAGAAAGAACAAAACAAGATAGCAATAAAAATGAAGTAGGCAAAAGTGTCAGGAAAGATTGGTACTATTTTCTCTAATGCAAATTTTCGATTCATTTACACTAATATGTCGATCATCTAAAATAATACATGAAATAATATGTGAAAATATTTACTTTTATTATTGTGAGTCATCAAATAATAAATGATATATGGCAAAATTTTTAAGATTTCATGTATTACCCTATCCTATCAATAAATCCTTACCACCAGAATAATTTTTGTTATTATCTAGACGAAGGAAATTTTGGTTCACGAATTTTAAGGTCGTCTGACCAAATCACACCAATTACGTGGGAATTGTTCAGGGGTCCAGATCAAGGCCGTTGCATCTTGCACAGGCCACCCTCAACTTTCCATGTCAAAATTTGTGTGCAGGTTCTTGACACGTGTCTGTTGGGTATCCTTAATATAATTTGAGATAAATTAAGACACCTGTGTAAGATAAAATAATCCCCCTCCGATATTTTAGATTTGCTCGGATGAGTTCCTTATCTTCACAGTGCTCGCATGTTCTGCACCTCTAATTACTAATTATAGTTTTCTTCTTTCCCGATGACGGGGAAATATCCTCCATTTATTTTATGCCTAAAGGATCTCGAAGTTGGTACGAGACCTCCGACAAAAATATTTAAGGACTCACTTTAGATCCAAGCAAATTAACATAAATTCATGAGTAGATTTGTTGCAATTGTCTCTTCGTCCATCTTCCCCCCCATTTCGTCCACCGAGTGCTGTGATATACACGTGTTCTCTCTATAGAACACCCAATTATAAAAAACATTATCTTATTTTGAAATATCAGGACTAGCGATAGGCACTGTGGCCAGTCGGCAGATTCATGTCCACCGTCGCCCTTCTTCTGTAAAGCAATCACGTTTTTAACCTTTAAAGTTTTAAAGGAGTACAAAAGAATAAAAAATAGCTGGCGGGAGGCTAAAATAGAAAGAAAGGGCGTGCATTATGAAAGTGATGGGTGGAAATTGGAGTGCGATTGCAAAAGGGGAAACGATAAATCTATGTTGGGAAAATTGCTAAAAGTATAAAGACAAAAAAAAAATAAAAATTTAATATTGGTCCTTATACTTTAACTTGCGACAGTTCTGTGACTGTAAAGTAACATCTTAATCACGATTTCACGATAAATTTAAGTATTTCATATCAAATTGACAAAAAAAATATCGACCGAGCATCAAATATGAAATAGTTATAATAACTGCACATTCCAAGTTAATGAAACTTTCAGCCAAAAAAAAAAAAGTTGACAAAAGGTATTGACAATTGCCAACCCTCGCCTATGGCCGGCGAGGGTCGACCTGTGGCTCTTGCCGATCTTTAGCAAAAAAGAAAGAAAAAAGAAAAAAGAAAAAAATCGCAAAAAATTTAAGATATTATTTAAAAAATTTCCATGTCCATACCAGTCTTTCCACATAAGATGGTCGACGTCTGTAGTAGCATTTTCCGACAAAAAATTGCCCAAGTATACTCAATTGGTACCAATACAAACAGATTTAGTATTTAATTGGTCTAATTTAAAGATTTATGATTGAATTGATACCAATACAATATATTTATAATTTTTTTTGGTATTTAAGATATATTTTTTAAAATTTTCATGTCCATATAAGTCATGCCACATAGGATAGTCGACGTTCATATTAGCATTTTTCGACTAAAAATTGGCTAAGTAGACTCAACTAGTACCAACACAAACAGGTTTAGTATTTAATTGATTCAATTTAAAAGTTTATGATTAAATTGATACAACAATAATTTTTTAATAATTTTTTGTACCTTTCCTTTATTCTATAATGAATATGATCTTCGAGCTGATCTTCGATAGTAATTTCAAGATAGAATTTTCAGTTTCTTATCCAAATGAAAATGAAAAGTAGATGCCAAGTAAGATTAATATATAGAGTTGAAGGATTTCTTAACATGTAGCATCTGGGGATATTCTCAACTATTGTAACTTAATCCCCACTTTCTTAAACTTTAACGAGCCCTTTGGGAGCTTCATACTCTTTTTTGGTCTTTTCTTTTTTCTATTTCAGCCTTTTTTTTTGTTTCTCTTTATTTCTTGAAATTTATACGGAATAGAAGTCGAATATTGCTTGAAAAAAGAGTTCTTTTTTATTTATAAATAAAATAGGTGGGAAAGGCAACTTGCACATTTCCTTCACCCCCCCCCCCCCCCCCCCAAAAAAAAAAAAGGCAACTTGCACAGCTACTCTCTATCGGAAAAATATGTGCATCACACGGTGATTAGCATTTTTTTTTTGTCCAGATTGATTAATGACTCAAGCAAATTTGTGCCATTGGATCCTCATACTACTTTTGGGATTCTAATTCGAATTATCTGACAAACAATTTGAACAGTCTCAAGCTGATAATTTCCTAATTGAGGAGCATTTCACAAAAAAAAAAAAGGGAGAAAAGAGTGGATAAAGGTTTGTCCTGATCCTCATGCTGGGCCAAGTACACAGGAAAAACTTATGAAGCAACCAACCCTTCTGTGTCTGTCGGCAGAGCATTCAATGTGCGATTGTATTAAATGGACTTCAATTTCCTCAGGCAATCACATCCATTTGTTTTCCCCACAAATCAAACGTGTCTCTATCATTTAGAAAAGTTGATTGCCTCTATTATCTGATATAATCCAAATAGCGAAAAAGAGGTTAAAAAAAAAGTTTGAACTGATTTAAGTGTCCTCTGAAAGTAATTTGATTGGCCGACTCACGACTGTCTCGTGGCCGCGGAGGAGCCGTCAAGACTCGATCGCCGGAGCATGAACATCGAGAGGGAGGGGCACAGCTTGGCCAACTCTGGCGGCGACTTAAGGTATGGAGGGGGAGGGTGGCTGCTCAGGGGCCGTGGTTGAGGCCTGAAGAGAAGAGGAGATAAGTGAGGAGGATTGGGTGTTGTGGTTTTTTTTTTTTTTTTGGAACCTAGTGTGTTTTTCTGGACTAGACTTAAGTATCGCGATCCTCTGTCGCTAGAGATGAACCAAACACTCACCTTAGAACACGTACTTCAAAGCATGATTTTCATCTCCGGACAGTATTAAATTAAATTAGAGCCGTGAAAAATGATGACCCTCCGTGTCAATTCCACTTCATATAATGGTCAAGATCAGTTTAATATAAAGGATCGTTCAAAAAGTTCTAAATTTACTGTAATTTTGTTTATTTAATTTTACATCTTTTAATTTTTTCGATTGAGCCATAAACCTTTTGATGTTTTGGCAATTAAGTCCATATGACTCATTCTAATTGATAATTGCTAATGTAAATGCGAAGCATTTGAATTGAAAGCCTGATTTTCGAGCAAAAAAAAAAATGATGACCTTCCTCTTCATGTCAACCCCACTTGACATAATGGTCCAAGTTCAGATTAATATGAACGCGGTTAAGTCTCTGGAATTATGGCACGTTTCACAAGTAAGGCGAAAAACAAAAATGGCCGATGCGGATGCGATAATGGATAAAGCCTAAAATGCGGGGCACATGAAGTATATCATCTTCAGATGAAGGACACCAATCAGTCGCCGTGTGGCAGTACATTTCAACCTACTGGTCTTCCTCCACAGAACTCCTTGGTCACCAGTCAGATATTTGTTCCCCTTCGCCCCCACCATTCCCCCCACCGCGCCCCCCCCCCCCCCCCCCACCAACTAGTTTCCTATATAAATCCCCCATATCTCCCACCTTCAATCACCAAACAGTCTCAGCTAACCTACCCTTGGAGAACAAGATTTCCTTGCGAGAGAGATTCATCAAGATGTCTGATCACGGTCACCACGGCCCCGGAGGAGGCCCCGGCGGAGGCCCGGGCGGACACGGTCCCGGCGGACACGGCCCCGGCGGACACGGCCCTGGCGGACACGGCCCCGGCGGACATGGTCCCGGCGGACATGGCCCCGGAGGAGGCCCTGGCGGACACGGTCCCGGCGGACATGGCCCTGGAGGCCACGGTGGTGGCCCTGGAGGCCACGGTGGTGGCCCTGGCGGAGGAGGCCATGGTGGTCCAGGCGGTGGACCCGGAGGAGATCATGGCCCCGGCGGCCATGGTCCTGGAGGAGGCCCACACCACGGCGGACGCTAGTTCGCCACCGCTCTGCGGTTGTTGTGGACTAGTGCCACATGGTTGATATGTGATGTAAAGCGTCTCCGGTGCCTTTTTAACTCTCTTTTATCTGAGAAAAAAGAAAGGGACAGAAAACCTAATAAGCACCATGTGGAGTTGGCATGTAGTTTGAGATTGCAGGTATCCTAATGAATTTCAAGTTCCTAACTTGATCCATAGCTTTGTCGCATGAGAAGTTCACGCGCGTGTACTTGGTGAGGTTGACCAAGTTTACATTCTGTCTTGAGTTCTCTTCATCTAATGTTTGGCAAGAAATTGAAAATGTTCGAGAAAGATTAATGAAATCACCATTTACCATCAAAGGGGCTGTCCGGAACGGCCAAAGTGTGGGATCATATGTTCCAAAAGGATCGGCACAAGTTGAGGATATCTTGAGGATTTATGTACTATGTAGGAGGATCATGGCTTCTACAATCTGGGACTGAAATTACAGTTTAGCTACTCATAAGTTCTGGTTCGGTGTGTGTATGAACGAAGTAACTTAGAAGAGATTCTGGAGGAACGTGGGATACAAGGAGAAGCACCAAAATTTGCGATGTAGTCAGCCCCAGAACCAAATCACAGAACGTAAAAGTGGAGAGGGCTTCAGCAGATGACTACCTGAAACACTTGACCGTAAACTTCGGGCACGGTTCATTTCGTCGAGAAGAGGAAAGGACCTTTTTTTTTAGGGACTTCCGGAGAAAAAACAAAAAAAGAAAAATAAAAAAAACATCACATACCCAAAAAGCCTGTTCAAAATGAACATCACGCCAGCATATAGAGGCCCTAGAAAAGAGAGAGAGTTATTGATAGGTGAAAATGTGTTGCCGAAGAACATCTAGTGCCATAAATGGAATCTGTAAAATAGATGTCAGAATTACCGCAAGAATCAAAGATGAGCAAACTGGACAGGACCGAATTGGCTGGGTTGGTCCGATTCTTGAGAGAGGCGGCCCGATTCCCGTCTCCGGTTCCATGAGGGATGGGACCGGATTAGACTGCCCAAAAAAATTATATAGAAAAAATAGAAATTTTTGAAAAACTAATTAACCTAATTTCTTCATCTTCTCTCGACAATTGCTTCTCTCCTCTCACGTGACGCTCGTGTCTCGCCTTCGAAATGCAGCTTTGCTCGACTCTTGCTCCTCTTGCCTTCACCTCTCCGCTCGCTCCTCTTGCCTTCTCCATCTTTGTCGATATGCAGACTCCGTTCGTATTTTTTCTTGACTTAATTTGTGTTCTGTCTTAACTATATTATACAAATTCATTACTTTGTTCGCACTTGAGTTCAGTGAATTACAAGTATAATCGTACTTTCAGCTTGATTTTTTTCAACTCGAGAAGAATCATGCAAAAACATAATCCTGTTTCAGTAGTTTTAAGTGTTTTTCTTCTTAATTTGGTCTTTCTCATTATTTTAGAATTATAAGTACTCATGTGATGATTGTACGATGGTCATGAGTCACGTCCCGCTCCCCAGGCACGTGCGCGCAACTTCTTGCAAGCATAAACTCTCTCGAGGTCCCATGATTCACATAGATCGAGAGATGTACCATATCGATAGCACACGGAAGTGTTACTATACAAACTACTCTATACATTAATAAATGGTACCTGGGTAATGAGAGTACCAATAGATACATAAACTCTCAAATGTTCATACAAGAGTACTAGCAAACTAAACATGCTGGTCAGTAGGGGTGGCAAGACTACTCCCAAAAAGAGACAGGCATCGAGGTCACCATCAAAATATCATACCAGTAACAGAAACTCCTAAGTTGAGCTATTAGAGTCGTCAGTCTCCCCAGTCTCCTCAGTGGGCTCGTACTCCGAGAGGGTCTCTGAGCAAATCTCCACGGTGTCCTCCAAAGTCTCGTTAGCTGACGGCTCCACCAAATCGTTCTCGGTAGCCTCAATCTCGATGACCTCGTCGGTGTCCTCTAAGGTTGGGGTCCTCTCAGGAATGTTCCTCGAGCCGGCTACTAACCCCTCGGCCTCCACCGAATCCCGAGCGGGATGACACCAACTAGGGACTACCCCACAGGATATCTCAGTGGCCTTCAGTGGCCTTGTAGAAACATCCCCTACCTTTCTAAACCAGGCCTCGTACCTATGAGGCTTCCAACTGCTACCACCCTCGTCGACCCAAACTATGGTACATTTCCTAACATACATGGTTCCCTGTCCGTTCGGGAATTCCTCAAAATACACCGACATCTCTTTCGGGTCACCAAATCTGATTGGCCACATTCTCACGGCCTAGGATTTGAAAAAAAAAAGGGTCCCACAACGGGGTGAGATTTACATCTCAGTAAGGTAGGTCCTAACTCTAGGTTAGATTGACTGTACACTTAGGCAAATGCAATCAAGGACATAACACACATGCAATCAAACGAGGCATTCAGCATTCATTAGATAACATACGGGTACAAACGAGTGTCAAGCATGCAATCATGACACCATATCACATCATTAAAATCAAACACATATTGCCATGCCAAATCACACACTCCACCTTTCTAGTCCTCCTCATTTTCATGCCTGCGTTTAGAACGCCTCAAGCTCGGTCCGCGTAAATTTGCCTTATACCATTACATTGACAAACCAACGTAAACGCATAGGTTTTCAATTTCACTCTAGATCTGTGTCGACATATCTCAAACTCTATCCCGCGTTTCAACGCATCAGGACCATGGTCATCTCAACCCCGCGTCTCTACGCTTCAGGGTATCGTTCAACTTAAACCCCGCGCCTTCGCGCCTTAGGGTATCCATCCACACAACCCTACGTCTCAACGCTTCAGGGTGTCACAATTTCTTAGACACGCCAAATGCTCATTTCAATTCATAGCACATGATCAATTGCAAACTCATGCAATGAGCAATACATCAATGGCATGCGAGACAATTAAATTCGACATTCAAATGTGATAATCATTTTATGACACAAGCATTGTCAAGCACTCAAGCCATTTATATCTCTCAAAGACGCACAATGGATAATCACCCCATAAGCTTCCAAAAATTAATCTAATTCACACTCAATTTCCCCAATTGAGTCCAATCCTCCTAGCCAAGGTTTAGAAATTCCTTACCTCAAGCATAATTCAACAAAATTCTCCTTCCAAGCACTTCAATGGTTCGGTCCAATTATCCCAAGAACAAGTCAATCGCGCAACCTAAGGAAATTCATTCAATCGTCAATTTTTTTTGCTCAATTTCGTCAATCCATGAAACATAAACCTCATTGACATGTTCATCGACATTCTACACGTTTCAATGATGAATTTGAGACTCAATTCCAACACCAGCAGCCTCCTACAGATTCGGTATACATAGAATCGAAATAGGGCATTTTCGATTTTGTGCATATCTCAATCAATCAACCCTTAAACTAACTTAAATCCTTAATTTATCTACTAATCTACTTGCTAATATGTATTTCTAGGGCCTCACCAAAAATTTGAAGCCAAGGCGACGCCGGGAAATCCTTGAACGGCGCCGGTTCCTCCGGGTCTTCAACCGGTCAGTTTTTGTCCTTCAAACACAAGACCCATTTGGGGTCAAAACTCCATCAAATTCATCCAAACTTTTTACCATGATTCATTCTACATGTTTTCTAGATGTCCATAAAATTTGACCGAAAGAATCAAATGTTTCGAGGTCCTACGGAGTCTAAACAGTGGCTTACCTCCAGTTGCGACAGTTTTCGTCGACTTCCGGGAGAATGGTTGGCCGGGACTCCTCAATGGGTCAAATGACTTGATTCCACTTGGAGGATGTCGGCAAGAGGATGAGGAAGGGGCTGGTGATCGGTTGGGGTCCAGGCGGTTGCCGGAGGCGGCGGTCGACGGCAGCGAACAGGCAGGCAGCGGCTGGTTTGTTGAAGCTCTCTCGGCGAAGAAGAAGAGAAGAAGAAGAAGATGATCGGCAGATTGGAGTGGGTTCAGCTGAAGAGAGAGAGAGAGAGAAGGTGAGGTATATACACAAATGGCTTGGTCAACTTGGTTGAATGGTAGGTTAAAAGTGTCCCCATATACATCAAGGCTTAATCCTTTGACACTTGTCCAAGGGTCAATCAATGCCCATCCAATGGCTGTTATTTCCTCTCATTTTCAGCAGCCTTGGGGTGTGGTTAATGACCAAAATGCCCTCAACCAATTATAAATGCAAGGCCAAGGCTTGATGAACAAAATGGTAATTTTACCCTCGACGTCCGGAATGTCTTTTTTCTAATTTCAATTTTCTTCGGTAAGGCGACGGCCAATCCAATTATAATGTTGGAATCATTGATTCTCCATTTTCTAATTTCGAGACTCGTTTCTGAATCATTTTTCTATCAGATGTGGTTCCAGCCTATCTAGAATTGACGGACGGCTTTTGTAGACGTTACGCGTATCGACCCTGTGATTCATATCACAATTAGGCTCGTCAATTCGTGGCGACTTTGGTTGTCATGTAATTGTGAGAGTCTATCACTAGTTCCGACGGTCTCGATCGTTATTGTTCGATTTAGAAAAATTTTACAAATTATACATTGGTTAAGCGGCATCACCCTCGCTCCAATCGTATAACTCTAGTAATGTATTTCTTAATCGTTCTTAGATCGGCTTTTTTATGGCTCTAAATGTCCCTTCGACAGTCCTTATGGTCAAAGTGCCATTTCATGTTCGAGTTCCCTAGGTCCATGTACCTTGCCTCACGTTGGCCTTTCCCTTTTAGTTAGTCAACTCGAGATTGATTAGATCCGAGCAAGATACGACTAAAATACATCGTTAGATATATTCTCATTAATGAGTCTTGAAGTGATAAGAAAAATCAGAATGTCACATTGTGACATTCTGATTCTAGTCAATTTTAGACTCATTAATGAGAAATGAATCTAGAGATGTATTTCAGTCATATTTCAATCGAATCTGATCAATTCGAGTAGATTGACCAAAAGTGAAAGGCTAATGCGAGACATGGTACGTGGACTGAGGGAATTTGGATAAGAAATGGCGCTTTGACCATAAAGATTGTCGAGAGGATATTTAGAGCCACAAAAGGCCGATCCAAGAACGATTAAGGAATGCCTGAGTGTCATACGATTGGAGCGCAGGTGATGCCGCTTAACCAACGTATGATTTGCAAATTTTTTTCTAAATCAGATAGTGAAGATCGAGATCATAGGAACTAGTGATAAACCCTCACAATTACATGACAACCCAAGCTGCCATGAATTGACGAGCCCTAAATGTGATGAGAATCACAGGGTCGATATGCGTAAAATCCGCAAAAGTCGCCCGTCGGTTCGAGATAGGCTGGAACCACATCTGATAGAGGAAACTATCAGAAACGAGTCTTGAAAAATTGAAAATGGAGAATCAAGAATTCCAACGTTATATTCGGATTGGTCATCGCCCTATCGAAGAATTTTGGAGCGAGAAAAATGACGTTTTGAACGTCGGGGGTAAAATTACCCTTTTGCCCCTCGAGCTTAAAGCCTTGTCCATGCATTTGAAGTAGGGCAATTTGGTCATTAAATCCACCCCAAGGCCACCGAAAATTTGAAGGAATATGGGCCATTGGATCAAGTTGGAATGACAAATGGGATAAGTGTCGCAAGATCAATTAAAGAGTAGTATTGTCCAACTTTATTCACCTACCATTCAACCATTGACTCAAGCCTTGTATATAGTCTTTTTCTCTCTCTCCTTACCTCACATGACTGGCTATAGAACCCCAAGATCACCAAGAGCCATCTTCTTCTTTCTTCTTCTTTCTGTTCACCGGCGACAGCTTCTGGAGTTTCTGTTCGACGCCGTCGACGACCTTCTCCGGCCACCGCCTGACCATCGGCCAGCCATAACAACCTAGCCCTACGTCTTTCCGACCTCCTTGAACTGGAAGCGAGCCATTTGGACCACCGAGGAGCTTCGGCCAAGTGTTTTCCCGAGAGCCGATAAAATCTGATCCAATCTGAGATAGGTTCTGTTTCTGACCCTTTTGGAGGCTGAAATGTTGGAATCTTGAGGCAAAATTTTATGGAGGTCTAGGAGACATGTATATGAATCTGTGATAAAAAGTTGAGAGTGATTTGATGAAGTTTTGACCTCAAACGGGTCTTGTAAACTTGAACAGAAAACTGCCGGAAAACTAACCTTGGAGATCCGACGACTTTCAATGGGATTCCGGCAACCATTCGACCTCAAACTCATAGTAAGCCTCATAAACCCTTAGATAGACATGTTAAAAGGTAGGATAGTGAGTAGATGATGGAATTAGAGTTAATTTAGGACCAGTAGTGCATGGCTTGCACAGAACCGAGAAGAACCGGTTTGGTTCTGTGCAAGATCGATTCTATTAGGAGTAAGAGCAGATGATTTTAAGTCCCAAATTGATGTTTAAGACATGTTAAGATGATGAGAGTTGTGTTATGGAGGATTATGATTCATGGATTGAGGAATTGGACAAGGAAATTGATGAATTGGTTGAATATTCTAGGTTGTGCAGTGAATTAACCCCTATAGATTGTTTGGCCGAAACTTTGAGGCACTTACAAGAAGAAATTTGTGTTGTCAAATGCAAGGTAAGGGAATCCTAAATTTAGGATAGGAAGATTGGACTCAATTGGGTGAGTTGAGAATTAAATTGATCGATTTATGAGAATCTTCCAAAGGGATAGCTCTTAATATGTCCTAAGTGGTTATAGGAGGTCTATGTGTGACATTGCTTGTGTTTAAAACATATGCCATGTCGAATGTCAATGATTGTTCTGCATGCCATGAGTATTCAAATTTTGCATGAGTTGCACCTGTTGTTTTATTTATGAATTGAATTGAGAAGCATGGCATGAACATGACATGGCGAGGCCCTGAGGCGTATGAGACGCGGGGCAAGAGATGGATACCCTGATGCGATGTAATCGCGGGGTGGAGTTGATGTTGTGTGGCGCCTTGATGCGATCTAATCGTGGGGTTGAGATGGCCACGGTCCTGATGCGATCTATTCGCGGGACGGAGGTATGATGTGATGATATTGGCCTGGAGATTCATTGAAACCTGATGCGTTTATGCGAGTTGCTAATGACGGTCCGATGCGGTTACGCGGACCGAGCCTGATGCGATCTAATCGCGGGCTGGAGAATGAGGCAGGCAGGAAGAGGTGGTTGTGGTGAAATGGCAGGATGAGGTGTGCATGATCATCTGAGTATGACATGGTGTCATAGTTACATGCCCATCATCTGTGTGTCATTATCTTTATTTGTATGTGTCTGTGTGACTATGAGTTTAGAAAGTTGGGGTAGATGACTGCTTGAGTGGACGGTCGGTCTAACCTAGGGTTAAGACTCTTTTACTGAGATGTGTACCTCACCCCTTTGGGGACCCTTATTTTTACAGATCCTAGACCTTAGGTATGTGGCCTATTCATTTTAAGGATCCCAAGGAGATGACGACATATTTTGATGAGTTTTCGGATAGTCAGGGGAACATTTATGTGAGGAAGTGTATGGTTGTATGTTGACGAGGGTAGTTTGGACTCGAAGCCTCATAGGTTCGAGGCATGGTTTAAGAAGATCGGAGATGAGTTGATTGGGCCACTGAAGCCCCACGAGGTACCCTAGAGAGTTATCCCTGATTGGTGCCAAATCGTTGGGGAGCAGGAGCTGCTAGAGGGGTCTGTAGTTTGGTCTAGGAATGGACCAGAGAAGACCCCGACCTTGAAGTTCACTGAGGATGAGGTGATTGTCGTAGAGGCTACCGAGAAGGATCTCGTCGAGCAGTCGCATGAGGAGACCATGAAGGATTCTATTGAGGTCCGTTCCGAGACGTTCTTAGAGTATGAGCCGATGGAGGATGCAGAGGATACAAGGGACTCCAGCAGCACATCTTAGATGTCCTAGTTTATTGGCTCAATCTTGTGATGGCGACCCCCGACCATGGTTATTTTGGATGTCGATGATGGTCACACCTTTTTTGTCATTTTCTTTTGATGTGCTTACCCCGTCGCCCCTTGCCTAGCGGATTGTAGTAGTCAGTATTTGTACGAACATTATGTTATGATGTATGACAGTTATTATGCTATTCAGGTTCCACCTAACTTATATTTTGTACGGGGATTTATTTGAGTACCGCTTTCGCATGCTTAATATATATATATTATCTCTTGACTTGTTTGTGGATCATGGGACCACGAGAGATATGTTGTTTGCTTGCAGGGATGTTCACATCTAGAAAGGTTCGGGGCGTGACATCCCCGTTTTACTTGGTATCAAAGTAAGGTCAGCTTGATCCAAAGTTGGTTGAGGACTGGAGTAATAAGGAGGATTAAGTTGGGACAAGGACGGATAGCAAGACCTTAAGAGGCTGGTTAAGATAAGGCATGACGTGTATGGTTTGTGGCCTAGTACTTACGGTTGGCATTGGACTCTGGAAGGGTCGTGGTAATGCAGGAGGATTTAGTTTCCTGCTTCGAGTTGAAGGTCATTTCTGGATTTTGGCCTGATAGTTGAATGAGTGTGGCCAGATAAGTAAATGAGTACGGCCTGTTTTAGTGACCGTTGGATTGAACGGAACTGAGGAATGTCCATGAGTTATTTGTTGGAGTGTCGGTGGAAGTTATTATATGAAAGGGCTGTTGCAGTGTAACTATTTCTGTTAAAGGGTAGTTAGTAGCTCTGGATTTGAATGATTGAGTGAGTTACTAACTCCTTGCTGAACTTGTGATGGAGCAGGTTCAGTAGAAAAAAGCAAGGATGAACAACTTGTCTAGAAGGTCTGGAAGAACCAGAGGCGGAGGTTCTAGCTCGAGGCCGCCTGTCGCTGAAGATCCAAGAATGGATGGCGTGTTGAGGGCGCTAGAAAGAATTGGCGACATGATTGATAGACAAGCTCATGATCGGGACGCTGCCATAGCAGCCGTCAATTCCAACAATGGCAACAATGGTAGAAATGGAAGTCAGGGTGAACCGAACCAGAGTAATGAAGCTGTAAACACCCAAGAGGAAATCGTCGTGGCTAGACAGATGGGCCAACTAGTAGAGCAGTTCATAAAATTGAAGTCGACTCAATTCGATGGGACTGGAGATCCCGAGCTAGCACCCAGGTGGATCGAGAAGTTGGAGAAAGCTTTTGTAGTGATGAGGTGCACGGACGAAGAGAAGGTGCTGTTAGCAGTGTACCAGTTTGAGGGTACAATGAATGACTGGTGGGCTGCCACCAAGAATGGCGTCTTCCCTGAAGGAACGGTCATGAATTGGGAAGCCATAAAGACGGCCTTCAATGATAAACATTTCTCAAAGACGGCCAAGGAGAGGAAACAAGTAGAATTCCTGCAGTTACATCAAAACCAGCTGACGATAGATCAGTATGAGGCCGAATTCTCGAGGCTGTCAAGGTATGCATCTCGATCTGTAGAAGACCTTCAAGAGAAAACAAGAAGATTTAGGGATGGTTTGAGGACCGAACTCCGTAGTCAAATGATCGCTCCGAATCTGAGGACATATAAGGAAATATATGAGCAAGGCCAGATGATAGAACGAGACTTGAAAGAGAGAAACACCGTAACTGGATCACGGTTTACGTCCTTCAGAGATAGCTGCCAGATGGGCAAAAGACCGATGGTGAACAATAGGCGTTTTGTGCCACCAGTGCGGAAAAGTATCGTGAAGTCGCCGAATCTCACTAACTGGAGTTGCCACATTTGTGGCAGAAGGCATGGAAAGGACAGGGGCTTGCTTTAAAGTGTTCAGGTCTACGTTTAGGTTTTACTTGCTGAGATATATATATATATCTCACCCCAGCGGGGGATTAATTTTTTTCAGGTCCTTGAAGATGGAAATACATGCAAGATGAGGATGAGCTCTCGATCAAGTAATGGAATAAATGGTTTTATGTATTTTGTGGTAGTAGGAATTGTATCTGAATTTTGAAGATTTAGGAATTGAATTATGGTACTTGATTGCGATAACTTCTGAGGAGAATTTTATTAAATATAGAAGTATATCCTTTTGCCTTGAGCCATCTGATTGTGTATTTATATGGAGCTGTTAAATTGCTTCCATGACCTTGTATTATTTTGGTGTTGAGATTGATTGGCCGAGGGATCTTGGGAGATTATTGAAGATCAACGGCCAGGTAGGATGTTTGCATGTTTGCTCGGTTCAAGGGGTGACAAGACCGGTCCAACCGCTCCTTAGCCGAACTTCGTGAGCCGGGTCGAGGCGGTCCGGTCGAACCTGTCAATGACTAGTCCGACTAGACGGTCTGAGTCAACGGTCAACTGATTTGGGTCAGGTCACGAGTTGGGTCGATTCAAGTTTCAAGTCGGGTCGAGTCTATACCCCGCTGGATGATGTCAGCCCTGCATGTGTCTCGCACGTGCGAGGCCTGGCTAGCTTGTGAGGTCCGTTGCCGCCATGTGCCTGATGGACAGCGGATTTTGGCCGCTCGTGGCGGCTCATCCGGCGATCTTGATATGGTTTTTCTCGTCTTGTTGAGCCCTTGTTTCGAATATATAATTTTCTTTGAATTTCGACAAAAATAAAATTTCAAAAATACACCGAGAATGCGATTCGCAACCTAATACGTGCAAGCTCTAATACCACATGTAAGTTGTGTATTTCATCCGTATGCAGCGACCCAAGATTCACATGTATAGATACACGAATCGCTAATCCATAGAGTTAAAGAATTAACACACATTGTTTCGAATTCATCGTTCTTAATGCGGAATTGCGAGAATCCGATGCTCAAGAGCTTCTCCTCTATGAAACCCCTTTATTGCTAGCTTCAATGAGACTGCGCCTCACGTATCATTCTGACGACTCTTTATGTGACATTCTGATTTTCCCTGTCATTTCTAGACTTACTCATGAGAATGTATCTAATGGTGTATTTAAGTCATATCTCGCTCGGATCTGATCAATCTAGAGTTAACTGATCAAAAGGGAAAGGCTAACGCGAGACAAGGTACGTGGATCTAGGGACCTCAAATAGGAAATGGCGCTTTGACCATAAGGATTGCCGAGGGAGTATTTAGAGCCATTAAATGCCGATCTAAGAATGATTAATGAATACATTACTAGCGTTATACAATTGGAGCGCGGGTGATGCCGCTTAACCAATGTATAATTTGTAAAAATTTCCTAAATCGGACGATGACGATCGAGACCGTTAGAACTAGTAATAGATCCTTGCAATTACATGACAACCAAAGTCACCATGAACTGACGAGCCCAAAGCATGATGAGAATCATAGAGTCGATACGTGTAACGTCTGCAAGAGCCGCCCGTCAGTTCGGGATAGTTCGAAATCGCATTTGATAGAGAAATGGTTCAGAGACGAATCTCAAAATTGAAAAATGGAGAATCAAGAATTTCAACATTAAAATTGGATTGGACGCCGCCTCATCGAAGAAAAATTTGAGTTAGAAAAATGACGTTCCGAACGTCGAGGGTGAAATTACCATTTTGCCCCTCAAGTCTTGGCCTTGCCTTCATAAGTGAATAAGGGCATTTTGGTCATTGACCCTACCCTATGGCTGCCGAAAATAGGAGGGATTTATGGCCATTGGATCATCTAATTGATTGACAAGGGGACAAGTGTCGAAGGATGGTGGATTAGCATTAATTGATCAACTTTTAACCTACCATTCTTTGGGGTTTGACTCTCAAATTTGGTGTATACCCTCTTCTTCCCCATGCTTAGCCGAAGACTTCCCCCTCCATAGCCATTTTCTTCTTCATTTCTTCTTCTTCTTTGGTTGAGAACCAGAACCGCTCGACCAGACGGTTGCCGCCACTTCGCCACTTCTGAGCGCCACCTTCGGCGATCGCCAACCCTTTCGCTGACCATCGGCCCGTAGCCCCACCTCTTGCTGACCACCTCCAAGTGGTAGTTCGTCATTTGGCCACTTAAGGAGCTCCGACCAACCGTTTCCCCGAGAGTCGATGGATTTCGTCGCAGCTGGAGGTAAGTTGTCGTTTAACTTCCATAGGACTTCGATTTGTCTCAAACGTTCGACCAATTTTTGTAGACATTTAGGTCACTTGTATATTGAGTCGTGGTGAAAAATTTGGCTAAGTTTGATGGGCTTTTGATGCCAAATTGGTGCTGTGTTTGATGGGCAGAATCTGACCCCGTGAAGACCGAAGAGAACAGAACCTGTTTGGGTACTTTCGGGCGTTGCCTTTCCATCAAACTTTTGGTGAGGCTCCCTAACATCTAGAAATATATATTAGCAAGTAGTTTAGTTGATAAATTGAGGTTTAAGGATAGTTTACGGGCTGATTAGTTGGGTATTAAACAGAACCGAAAATGCCCTGTTTTGGTTCTGTGCAAATCGAAACCTTAAGGGCTGTTAAGGTGTCGCTGAGCTCTAAATTCTTCGTTGAGACATATTAGAATGTCAATGGATATGTTATTGAGATTTATGCTTGGTGGTTCGATGATTGGACAAGGAAAAATAGATGAAATGAGTTGAATTCCATTAGGTATACGCTGCCCTATTTTGGATTGCTAAGGCCGAATCCTTAGAGGACCTTGGAAGGAGATTTTTATTAATTTAAGCCCAAGGTAAGGAGTTTCTAAACCTTGGCTAGGCGGATAGGCCTCGACTGAATGAATTGGTGGTGAATTTGGTGAATTCTTGTGAGATTATTGTGCGTTTGTCCAATGTTCGTTTTTGTGGATTGCTGATTGATTGTATACTTGCTAGATGCATATGCCATGAGTTGATTGCCACATTTGAGTGATGAATTTGATTGTCTCGCATGCCGTAAACATTTAGCTTATTACATGAGTTTGTACTTGATCATGAAGTCTTGATTTAAAATGAATTTCAGCATGCTTGAGAACGTGTGATACCTTGAGGCGTTGAGACGCGGGGTCATGATGGTTGGCACCCTGAAGCGTTGAGACGCGGGGTTGTGAGAATTAATGTCCTAATGCGTTAAGATGCGGGACGAGATTGATTATGTGTCGACATAGGCCTGGAATGACATTTGAAAACCTGATGCATTTATGCGGGTTTATCAATCTGACGGTCTGAGGCGTAATGACGCGGACCAAGCCTGAGGTATTTTAAACGCGGGCGTGATTCATGAGAAAGTTCAGAATTATGGAATGTGTGGCTCGACTTTGTACTCTATGCCTGACTTGATTAATAAGATATGATATCCTGATTGTATGATTGATAATCCTTGCATCCTTGTGGCATATATGACTGATGATTGCCTTATATTGTTGAGTGCGTATTCTTGTTCATTGATTGCATTCATCTAGGTGTACTGTCAACCTGACCTAGGGTTAGGGCTTGTCTTGCTGAGATGTGAATCTCACCTCGTCGTGGGACCATATTTTCAGAACCTAAGTCTTGAGGATGCTGCTGACTCAGCTAGGCGACCCGAAGGAAATGCAACGTATTTTGATGAGTTCTCGAATGGTCGAGGTACTGCTATGTTAGGAAATGTACAATGGTCTGGGTTGACGAGGGCGATAAAGACTGAAAACCACATAGGTTTGAGGCTTGGTTTCGTAGGGTGGGCGAGGTTACCACAGGTCCGTTGAAGTCTACTGAAGTTCCTCGCGGAGCTATCCCTAGCTGGTGTCATCTTACTTGGGATTCTGTAGAGGTAGAGGTGTACGTCGCTGGTTCGAGAAATATGCCGGAGAGGATCCCAATCTTGGAGGAAATAGTTGAGGTGATAGAGATTGATGCTTTAGAGGATGACCTAGAGGACGAGACGATGGAGGACACTATAGACGTACGCTCCGAGACTTTTTCAGGCTACGAGCCTACTGAGAATGCTGAGGAGACTTGCGACTCCGGTAGTTCGACCTAGGGGTTTCCTGACTTACTGTGTAATCTTTTGGTGATGATATTGTCAGCTAGTTTCTTTTGGGGACTTGATATGGTTGTCTTTTGATTCAGTCCCATTACCCCGACCTATTAGCAGGATTAGCTCACCCACACTTTTGTATGAACTCATGGAATGTTATATATAGGTGATGTTCTCATTACCCAGGTCTCCTTTGGTTTGTGTACGGAGGTGTGACACTCGTTATGTTTCCGCATGCTCTTTACGCATCTCTCCAAGTGTGATTCTTGGGACTCGAGAGCAATTGGAAGGGAGTCGCGCGCTTGCACCCAGGGTGCGGGGCGTGACACCTTATGTGAGGTTATACGGACATTATGGTTTAGAGGAGGGACTTGAGCTCTATTTATAGAGAATGAAACCTATCCCCTCATTAAAGATAAGGTTTATCTCGGCCCATACTATACAGCTCCATATCCGACTAGAATTATGAAGCTATATATATCTTTCTTTATTAGACCAAATAATATTTACAATAACAATTAATAAAGCCACAATGAATATTGAAATATATTCTAACACAAGTACGTTCTCAAATTAAAAGAGTAAAGTTAATGGCTCAATTGAGAGATATAAGGCTCAAGGGTATAATCAATAAGAAGAAATTGATTGGGAAGAGGTTTGCTCTCTTGTAGTGAGATTTACCTCAATTCACCTTATTCTGGCAATAGTGATTAGTATGGGTCTTGAATTACATCAGATGGATGTAAAGACTGCTTTTCTCAATGGAGAATATAAAAAAAATTAGGTATATGAAACAACCCGCTTGGTTTGTTACAATTGGCCAAGAATAAAAAGTATGTCGACTTTTGATATTGATATATGGCCTTAAGCGGTCTTCAAGATAATGGTATATACTTTTTGTAATGCCTTAGTGGCATATGATTTTGTAGTGATTGATAAAAATCATTGCGTATATATCAAAAAATCCTAAGATCAATATGTGATCTTATCATTATATGTTGATAATATACTGATTGCTTGGAACAATATGAAGTTTGTTAATAAAGTCAAGAATTGGTTATGTTCCAATTCTGAAACAAAAAGATATAGGTGAAGCTGCATATGTTCTTGGTATTAAGATTTTAAGAGATCGTTCACAGAGATTGTGCTCTCTTTCACAAGAGACTTATATGGATAAAGTTCTTGAATGATTTTGTATGCAAGACCATAAACCCAAAGACACTCCTTTGCATGAGGTGAAGGTCTGAGTCTCAAAATATGTCTTGAAACCCCAGAAGCAAATGCAGAAATGGAAAGTGTTCCATATGTTAGTGCTTGATTGCTTAATGTACACTATATGTGTACAAGACCTGATAATTGTAATGATGTTGGAATGATATGTGGATCACCCTAATCCATGTCAAGTATATTGGATTGCCATCAAGAGAATTCTCTGAAGTATTTAGAAAGTACTGCCAATTTTCTGCTGAGTTAAAGGTAGAGATCTGCGCCTTGAAGGCTGTACTGATATTGATTGAGGAAGAGGTTTAGATGATAGAAAATCAACCTATGTATTTCTATTCTTATTGCGCAGTGGTGCAATATCTTGGAGTAACAAGAAGCAAACGTGTACAGTCTTGTCCACGATGAAAATTGATTTTGTGGTGTTATAGCAGTAGTACAAGAGAGTGCTTGGCATAAGAGATGTTTGGATCAATGAGATGTTGCTAAGGATACTTCGAGTTCAATTATTAGTTAATTATAAGAGCAAGCATCAATAGCTTACACTAAAATTATAAGACCAAGCTAAAGTCACAAAATATAATTTTGTGAAAGAGATGAAAAGATGTGAATATACAGTACATATATATGCATAGAATAATAGTAGATTTTCTGATGAAGTTAATCCCTGGAGATGTTTTTCTTAGTCATGTGTTGACAAAGGGATTAGTTCCATACATTGAAATCTCTAGAAGTGTGTAAAAGTGGGAGTACTGAATATTTACATTTTCTCAAAGTTCACAATTAATGATATTTGTTATTATTATTGATGTTTATGAGTTTGTATGGCATTTGTGGATAATAATGCTTAGTGCATTATGTGGCATTCTGAATTTCTTGCCATTTTGAGTCTATTGAATGAGAATGTATCTATCGATGTGGTTCAGCTTTGTCTCGCTTAGATCTGATCAATCTTGAGTAAACTGACCAAAAAGGGAAAGGCTAACGCATGACAATATACGTGGACCTAGGAAACTCGAAAAAGGAAATGACATTTTGACCATAATGATTGTCGATGGAACATTTAAAATCAATAAAGGCCGATCAGATAACGATCAAGGAATCTATTGCTAGCGTTATACGATTGGAGCGCAGGTGATGCAGCTTAACCAATATATAATTTGTAAATTTTCCTAAATCGAGCTATGACGATTGAGGTCGTCGGAACTAGCGATGAACCCTCGCAATTACATGACAACTAAACCTGTCGTAACTTAAGTTATCCTAAGTGTGATGAGAATCACAGAGCCGATATACGTAACATCTACAAAAGCCACATGTTAGTTCGAGATAAACTGAAGATACGATTGACGGACGATTGATCACGAAATGGGAGCTCAAAATTGGCAATTGAAAATAGAGAATTTCAATATTAGATAAGGAATTGACGTCGTCTCACCAATGGTAATTTCGAATTGAAAAAGTGAAGTTTCAGACTGAAAGTGTAAAATTACCATTTTTCCCTCGATCATTTGCCCTTACCTTAACATTTCAGAAGGGCAAAATGGTCAATTCCCACTCTCCTATATGACTGTCGAAAATAATGTGCATGGAGTCAAAGGAAGTCAAAGCCATTATTGGTATATGCCATGTGTCATCCATTGAAGGTCTCTTGCATTTATTACCCCACCAAATCAATCTTGTCAATTTTTAATCTCAATTGTCTGTGTGGAACATCTCATTATACAACCCCTCAGCCGTGTATATCATTCTCCTCCATTTTCCTATTCCTCTCTTTCCTTCTCACCTGAAACCTCCCAGTTTGACCGGTTCTGTGTCGCCGGTTCGCTGCCGTCGACCTCTCCTTTCGGCCGCCGCCTTGTCATGCTCTTACCACCAGAAGCTAGCCCAACCTATCCTTAACAAGTTCTAGGTGGTAGCTCGACGTTTCGTGGGGTGTTTTTTCCCAACCTGCCCCAAAACCAAACCCGGACGGATTTTGAGCGAGTTGGGGTAAGGCTTTCGTTTACCCTCTTAGAGACTCCGATTGACTCCAAACCTTTTGTGAGATCTTCATAACATCTAGTACTTAAGTTGGCCAAGCAATTATGGTCATTTTGTTGAAGATTTAGGTTGTTTTATGGCTGAACAAAAGTGAATATTTACTGAATAGATTCTACCCCTTGAGGATCATGAGGAAATCGAGCTGTTCAAAGGGCTTCGAGGTGTCGTTCCACTTCAAAACTCTCGATGAGGTTCCTAGACATGTAGATTAAGGTCTTGGCAAGTTGAATTCCTAAGGAATTGGAACCTAAGGTTGATCTATGGACTAATATGAACAAACAAAGTGGAAATCGATTTCGCCTGAGTAAGTGGACGTGTAAACTGAACCCTTTGGGAGTCCTTTGGGGTGTTGCTATGTCTTTATATGATCATTGAGACATCCTAGGTTACTAATTGACTAATTATGAAGGTATTGGTGTGGTGAAATTAAAGATTGAACGAGTTGTGACGAGGTTTTGATGGAATTTCTCTAGGAACGTCATTTGGCCGCGACTTTGCTAAATTGTGGAATCGTTTGATTGGGAGCTAGCTATCTTGTTTGACATGTAAGTATTTCCTAAACCCTTACCTGAATGCTAGGACATTACTGAACGATCTAGTGATTGAATTGATTGACTGGCGAGATCTGTGATCCGAAACTGATTTATGCAGTGATGTGTGATTTTACTGTGAAAGATAATGATGATACCGATTAGCCTGTGGCCCCTGGGGTATCGAGAGGCTATGAGCCATGTGACAATAATTGGCTGTGAGCCCTAGAGGTACCGATTGGCCTATGGCCCTGGTGTTACCAATTGGCTATGAGCCCTGAAGATATCGATTGGCCTATGGCCCCGGTAATATCAATTGGCTAGAGTGCCAAAGATGTACATCGCAGCTGAGAGCTCAGGCGATGAATAATTGTGATAACAATATAAATGATGTGTATAGTGTAAATGCCACGTGTTGTGAGCTTGAAACCTTGTGGTTGAGTGTGGATGATTGTGTTTCTTATCCATGCTTGGTTGTTGATATTCCTATTTTGGTGATGCCTTGCGCCATTGCATCGATGAATGCTTGCATTTGGTAGCATTTGTGTATGGTCTAGAGGGACTAGTGTTGAGGTATAGGCTTAGGTTTCACTTTTTGAGATGTAAATCTCACCTCGTAGTGAGATACATTTTTCAGACTCCAAGCCTTAAGAATGCTGCCGATACGATTGGGCAATCCAAAGGAGATGACCGTCCTTTTTGATGAGTTTCCTGTAAGGAAAGGTATTGTGTATGTTAGGAAACGCACGACTGTTTAGGTAGATGAAGGAAAGCTGGAGTTACAACCCCACCATTTTGAAGCGCGGTTCCGTCGCCTGGGAAACAACAACTTGATTGGACCTCAGCCACATGAAGATGTTCCTTTGGAGGCAGTCCTAACTGGTGTCATCTGTCCCATTTTGAGATCGAGGTGGAGAATCCAGCGTCAGTAGGAGGATCGAGGAATATCCTTGGAGAGTCAAAGTCTCCTCCTACTGAGGAATATTTGAGCTACATCGAGCTTTCCGCCGACGTGATAGAGGATGCCGAAGAAGACATCGAAAAGGAGACTGAAAAAGATTTTGAAGAGACTTTTGAGGAGGTGCCATCTGAAATATTTTCCGACTATAACCTAGAGGATGATGAGAATGAAGGAAGTGACGGATCAAGTGGTTCATCCGAGTAGTTGGATAAAGGGGTTGAGGAAAAAGAGATTAGGAAAAATTTTGATGTTAGACTTTGGGAAAGGCTAAGTAGTAATCTTTTGAACTTAGGCTTTAGTTCCTTGTCACCCGAGTGTGCGGCTTTTCTTTAAGTCCTTTCCTTTCTGTTGGTTGAAACTGGATGCTTACGTTATGTATAAATGAATGTGCTTTTATCATTCCAAATTTCCTTTTGTATCTTTCATTTGTCGAGGGTGTTGTCTCTCCTTCCGTGTGCACATCTCATTTCATGCTAGGCCTTGCGTTGTTCCTAGGTATTTATTGCTCGGTGGCGAAAGTGACGAGTTCCAAGGGACATGGGGCATTACACATTATACTGAGAAAGTATGTTGGACAAATTAGAGATTAGCCCACTCAGTCGGGTAATCGCCTCTGTTTGTTATGTGAAGAATGGAGATTAGACGATTTCGAGCTTATTATTTAGGTGATAATTGAGAGTTCAAGTTTGAAATTTTGATGTCGCCTTAACATAAGTATTAAGATGAGATCATAATATTTATTATGTCCGAAAGTGAAATACTAAAAGTGATGTAGCCTATATATTTCACTTTATTTGTCTTTCATGTCAAATGTGAGTTTTGATGGATTCTTTGAAAGAGAGTAGATTTGTGAACTCAAGCCAGGCATTGCGTATGTCTAAGCTATCATTTGTATGGTATTAAGTGAAAAGACATACGCTCCATGAGAAAAGAGAGAATACCGTAATATGTACTTCATATTACGTATGCATAAGACGACCAAGATGAGTTGGCAAGAGTTTTGATCTCAACTTTATGGCCGTGTGAGACTCTTGAGGATATGAGTTCCTCAATGAAGTGCCCTTACGACTCTGACCTATTCTTGAGATTTCTATTTAGTATTTACTATCTTAAAGTGTTGCCAATGGTCATGAGATTGATTCGATCTAATGGGACATCTCTAGAAAAGCAAGCTAGGCTACGATCGAGAGGTTTAAAGGAGGAAGAAGATCAATTTATTTTGAAATCAAATTCAATCTTTGTATTCACAGGTCGACCAATTATGATTATTTGAGTTTAATCATGATTATGAATACAATGTATTGCATTCGAGCACTCAAAGAGATCAAAAGAGATATGAACTAAATGTGACTGATTGATCAAGGGTACTGCATACTAGATCTACTTTGAGGTTATGTGCCCATTTTGAGCTGCTATATATTCCTAATAGATGTATAACAACGAGCTCTCATAGTATGCTGGTTGCACATATTATTTGACCATATAAACTTTGCAGTGATAAGAGAAAGAGAGACATTTACCCCTTTCGGGCGAGTGGGAGATAATGGAATATAGCATCCATTAAGGGCTAAATTGGGTAAATTGGCTAATTACTTTAATTACGATAATGATTGCAATTAAAAAGATTTATTTCCTATTGAATAAGAGAGAGAGAGAGAGAGAGAGAGAGAGAGAGAGAGAAGAAGAAGAAGAAGAAGGTGATTCTCTCTTCCACATAATGTATGTCGTTCTTCAATGGCTATCTCAGAAAAATCTCTCTAAGAAAACACTCCAGAAAATCTCTCTCGGCGGACAATCGATCGGCGGATTGAAATCGTTTATCATCTGCAACGGGGGCTCATAATCTGTGGCTGTCGAGGTATGTTTATTTTACATGATATACTTCTCTGACCAGTGATTCAAGTTTGATGTCAAGGCTTGATGATCTAGTACAATCGAAACGTAAACGTACGTATACGACTGCTTGATTAAAGTATGATTGCAATCCGCACTTCGTGTTTATGGGTATGTGGATCTATATTTAATTTCGCTTCGTTCATAGATCTTAATTAGCAATTGTATGAAATACCCATAAAAAAGTTTATAATTGAATTGATACAAATGAAATAAGTTTACAATTCTTTTGCAATAAATGTTGAGAAATGTGATGATCGAATGAGAAGAAATGAAATTATTTTCCTCCCACCGTTGCTAATGGTCACTAAAAAAGTCCCTTGGGATACATAAAATCTTAGAATGGGAATATCATATAGCAGTTCTGCTATTTCTTCAAGAACTCTCAAGGGGAAACAATGGAAAAGTCGATTGTATCCCTTTTGAAAGAAAATGAAATATAAATTGAAGTAAGTGAATACTAAACACAATCATTTAATGTGTAATAACGAAAAGAACACAACTTTTGTGTTTGTAAATTGTAAATTCGAACACAACTCGTCATGTTTGAAAATTGTCATGTCTGAAAAATTGCAAACTTTTAAAGGTTTTAAGAAATTTAAAATAAAAATGTAAAATTAAAAAAATAATAAAGATATCCACAACTCTTTTGTGAAAAGTGGATTAGTATCAATTCTGATCCATGACTGCGCAAGCATGCTAAGTGCTAAATGTGCCTAATAATCGCGTCAAATTTGCATACCCGCACAAGAGTATAATAAGATCTAGGCCACTTAACCCATTGTCTTCATTTGAAAGGCTAGAATAGCTTTTCACTTATATATTGGCTCACATTCTATCATTTTTCTTAACAAGAAAAGGCACTATTTTAATTGTTTTACAAACAAACTATCAACAATCCCTCATTTTGTTGTAACACAATGATTTATAAATAAAAATTTAGAAAATAAAAAACAACCAAAATTTTCATTATATCAATATATCTACATAAAGGTCTCTTTCGAGTTAAACCATTACTTATTGCAAGTATATCAAAATTCTATAAATGTTACAAATAGCTTTAACTTTAAACTTATTACTTTTGTTAAGCTATAAATAACTAAATTTTCTGGTTGCAAATACATAAGGAAATTAGTTGATTGTTATGAGTAGATTCTAGTCAAATATCATAAATCGCGGGATTGTAATTGCTCTCTTATTTAGGCTTTATTTCTTTTTTCTATTTGCTAAGATTTCTCTATGTATTAGCCCATAAATGTAACACTGTAAAGCAGCATAAAATAATGAATGAGAGTAAGAATTTCTCTCCATCAAATTTTCACATGATATAAGAGCCCTAGGCCAGATTTCTGGATTTCTAATTACGACCTTCATTCCTGCGTTTTTCAACCTTCATTGCTATCTATTCTCTAGATTTTTTTTTTGCGCAGTCTTCATATCTGCATTTCTTCTATTGTATTCTTGCTAACATTCTCTCTCCAAAATGACCACATTCGAAACCACACCCAAAGTTGCAGATTCTCGCTCGCCTGCGACAAACCAATTGGAGGAGGTTGTCTCATCAAACATGATAGGTAATCTTCAAAATAGTAGGCAACCTATAGACTGTATGAGAAAAACTATCTCAAGTGATTACAATCTGTCAAAACATACCTGAAGGGCAAAGGAAAACTCAGTCATCTACTAGGGACAGGACCTAAGCAAGGAGATCTTGATTTTGATGCGTGGGATGAGGTTGATTCCATGATCATGTCATGGCTATGGAATTCCATGGAACTAGCCATAAGCAATACTTGTATGTTTCTACCAACAACAAATCTAGGATTCCATCAAATGGACGTGCGCAAAGGCTAGTGATGCATCCTAGATGTATGAAATGAAGGTGAAAATTAGTGGAACAAAACAAGAAGGTGAGATTGTTATTGAGTATGCTAATTCTTTGCAGAACTTATAGAATGAACTCAATCATTATCGGGTATTCTACATGTGTTGTCTAGAAGATGCAGCCATTACGAAGAATTTTACTGAAAAAGGATCGAGTCTACTATCTCTTAGTTGGGTTTGAATCTGAATTTGACCAAGTCAGAATTCAAAAACTTAGCAAGGAAGAAGTGCCATCATTGGAGGAAACAATTTCATCGATCCAGGCAGAAGAAGAAAGTCGTCAATTTTTCGTGCTCAAACCACAAACAGTAGAAAGGTTAGCTTTGAGAATCAAAAACGTTGATGAAAAGGGTGACTTGCCAAGGAAAGACAATAGGGACAACTTGTGGCGTACCTACTGTAAGAAGCCGAGACATACAAAGGAGCAATGCTAGAAATTGAATGGCAAACCAACTACTTCAGGATGAGAATGTGTGAATGGAGCAACACAGCTAAGGCCTCAAGTTCACCTGACTAAGCAAAATATTTATGAAGAAGTTGAGGAGAAAATGACCTTCAATAGAGAAGAAATTGAGAAAATAATAGATTTATTAGGGTCTCTTCATAAACACTCTAGGGCATTTCACTGGCGCTCTCAAGTAATTATTGGATTGTTGATTCAGGTGTTACTGATCATATTACTCATACCTCATCACATTTCAGGACCTATACATCTCGTCTTAGTAATAGGAAGATTATTGTGGCAAATGGGTCTCTTGCTACTGTTACAGGAGTTAGAGATGTACCTATCACACCTAATATTGTCCTTAAAGATGTACAACTTTAGGATAAGAACACTATTAGTGCCATAAATTTTGTACGGCGTTCATTTGAGTGTTATAACTTTCAAAATGTTCACTTAAGTACTATAACTTTCAAAAATCGTTCACTTGAATGCCATCGTTGACGTGGACGTCAAAAAAGCTGACCTAGACTCCGAAAAAGCTGACGAGGACGCCGAAAAAATTGACACAGCACTCAAGTGAATGATTTTACGCCGACATGACACTTAAGTAAATGTTTTGAAACTTATGACACTCAAGTAAACACTTTCTACAAGTTATGGCACTTACGGTGTGTTTATCCCTACAAACTTCATATTCCTAAATTGTCTTCTAATCTTATGTCTATACAAAAACTTGTAAAAGATCTTCATTGTCAAGCTATTCTTTACCCATCTTATTGTTTTTTTTTAGGATCGCGGCTTGAAGAGGAGGATTGGACTTGCTAAGGAATAAAGCGAACTATACGACCTTGAGAAACCACTCACTATAAGAAGAATCATGAATAATCTATCTTCATCGTTTCTTAGTACTTCAAATAAAGAAGAAACTTGGCTTCATCATTTTCGTTTTGGTCATCCGTCCTTTCAAGTCTTGAGTATTATATTTCGAGCCTTATTTAAAGGTTTTAATGTCAAAGATTTCCATTGTGATGTTTGGGAGTTAGCCAAGCAAAACCATGTAACATTTCCTATTAGCAATCTTTCTAGCTCTAATCCTTTTGACATGATACATAGTGACATTTGGGGACCTTTCACAGTTCCGAACATCTCTAGAGCTCGTTGGTTTATCACTCTAATTGATGATTGCTCTAGGGTCACTTGGACTTTCTTACTAAAACATAAATCTGATGTGGGTAACATTATTCCTTCCTTTCATTTCATGATTCAAACTCAGTTTGGGGTCAAGATCAAGGTCTTTTGATCAGATAATGCAAGAGATTACTTCAATCAAGTATTGTGTGACATTCTGATTTTTCTTGTCATTTCGAGACTTATCAATGAAGATATATCTATCGATGTATTTTAGTCTTATCTCGCTTGGATCTGATTAATCTTGAGTTAACTGATGAAAAGGGAAAGACTAACGCGAGACAAGGTATGTGGACCTAGGGAACTCAAATAGGAAATGACGTTTTAACCATAAGGATTGTCGATGGAGTATTTAGAACCATTAAAGGCCGATCTAAGAACGGTATGGGAATACATTGCTAGTGTTATACGATTGGAGCGCGGGTGATGCCGCTTAACTAATGTATAATTTACAAAATTTTTCCAAGTCGAACAATGATGATCGAGACCGTCGGAGCTAGTAATAGACCCTTGCAATTACATGATAACAAAAGTTGCCACGAACTGACGAGCCCTAGCCTTAAGTGTGATGAGAATCACAAAGTCGATACGCGTAACGCTTGCAAAAGCAGCCCGTTTGTTCGGGATAGCCTGAAAATTTCATTTGATAGAGAATTGACCAATAGATGGGTCTTTAAATTGAGAATTGGAAAATAAAGACAACGTTCTAATCAAATTGGACGTTGCCTCATTGAAGGAAATTTAAATTAGAAAAATCGATGTTTCGGATGGCGAGAGCAAAATTACCGTTTTGCCCTTAAGGATTGGCCTTGCCTTATCAAATGAAGAAGGGCATTTTTGTCATTAACAAATCCTCAAGGCTGCCGAAAATATGAAGGTCTAATGTCCATTGGATGATTAATAATTATTGACAAGAAAACAAGTGTCTTCATGAGGACATTAGGCATTAATTAAAACACCTTTTCACCTGCCATTCCTTGAGTTCACCAAGCTAATATTGTGGAAAGCCATTCCCCTCTTCTTCTTCAGCTGAAACCTACTCTGCCCATCTTCTTCTTGTTTCTTCTTCTTCTTCTTCTTCTTCTTTTCTTCTTCTTCACCGAGCTGCTCACCCGACCAGACGCCACCGCCGGCTTCGCCACCCCACGATCGCCACTTCCGGCAACCATCCAGCCTCGCGCCGACCACCAACATAACCCTCAGCCTCTCCCCTACAACTCTCGGTGGTTGTTCGGCCGTTGGACATCGTAGGAGCTCCGGCCAGCCACAATCCTAAAACCGAATAGATTTGGACTCAGCTGAGGGTAAGTCTTCGTTAGACGGCTTCAAGGCTTCGTTTTGCTTCAAATTTTCGATGGAGATCTGTTAACTTATAGTGCTAGTATTAGCTGGGTTGAAATGGTGGATTTGATGGAGTTTGGAAGAGTAACCTTAGACGTTTTGTGACAATTTTCCTGGGACAAGTCTGACCGCCGGAGGACTTGAGGAAGCCGGGGCTGTTTGCGTCATTTTTGGCGTCGACTCTTCAATGAGACTCTTATAGACATAGAACAACATGTTAACAAGTGAATTATGTGGTAAATCAAGATTTAAAGTTGAATTATGGGTTGATTAGATGAGTATAGGGCAGAACCGAATTCTGCCCTGTTTCGGTTTGAATAAACCGAAACTTTTAGGATTGTTGGAGGTGTTGCCATGCCATAAATTCGTCGTTGGGACCTACTAGGATGTTAATTGAGATGATATTGAGGTGTTTGCCCCGTGAATTGGCGAATTGGAAGAGGAAAATTGATTAATCGGATGAATTTCTCCAGGTATGTGGCTGCCCTATTTTGGACCCCGAAAGCCGAATTCTTGGGGGAGCTTTTGGGAGGATTTTTGCTGATTAATTGAAAAGTAATGAGTTCCTAAGACTTCGTTAGGAAGATAGGCCTTTATTGGACAAATTGGGATTTGTTTGGATGAATTTTTGTGGAGTTATCATGTTGAATGTTCATTGTCGATCGAGGCGATCAAGCGCGAGTCACGTGTACTCCTTATGATGAGAAAATGTTATTCTCATAACTATGTGGTTGCACTAGTTCTCAACAAAAGTATATGTTTTGAGTTTGATATAGCCTGGTGAGTGGTCGATCTTGTTATCTCGCATGTTATAGATTCATTTTGAGAAGGATTAAATTGTACTCGATCATGAAGTTTTGAAGGAAAATAGAACTTATTAGTTAAAGGACTTTTGGCACCTTGATGCGTCGGAACGCAGGGTTGAAATGAATGATATCCTGATGTGTAGAGACGCGGGATAAGCTTATACATGTGTCGATACAAGCCTTGAATGACATTGAAGACTTGAGGCGTATAACGCGGGTTTGCGGATTGTCATGGTTTGAGGCGTTATGATTCGAACTAAGCTTGAGGTGTTTTGACGCGGGCAAGGATGATAAAATGAGCCGTGATATTAGCACATTGAGCTTGATCTCGTATCTTCTTTCATGTCTTGAGTTGTGAGTTATATGTTGTCTAGATGGCGTGCCTTGATAATTGTTTATCATATGTCCTTCTATGTTGCACTATGACGAATGCTTGCCTATGCTCATTGTTGACATGCCTTTGCTCATTGTCTTCAGTTGTGTTTGGGTGTACTGTCGGTCTAACTTATATTTAGGACTTAGCTTACTGAGATGTAAATCTCACCCCGTTGTGGGACCTTACTTTTTCAGACCCCAAGCCCTGAAGTATGTTGCCGACCCACCTAGGCGATCCTAAGGAGATGACCATCTATTTTGATGAGTTCCCCGATGGTCAGGGTACTATATATGTTAGGAAGTATACTGTTGTTTGGGTTGATGAGGGAGGTAAGAATTGAAAACCACATAGGTTCGAGGAATGGTTTCATAGAGTCGGTGAGGACACTACAAGTCCTTTAAAGCCCACGGAAGTACCCCGAGAAGTCATACCCAGTTGGTGTCATCCTATTCTAGATGAGGTAGAGGTGGAGATATCTGTGGTAGGTTCAAGGAACATACTAGAGAAAACCCCTACTGTGGAGGAAGACATTGAGGTGATAGAAGTTTATGCTTCGGAGGACGAGTTGGAGGACGCCATGGAGGATGATTTTGTGGACGTACGCTCTGAGACCTTCTCTGACTATAATCCAGCCAAGGACGAGGACGTAGATGGAGCTAGTGGTTCATCTTAGTGGTTTCTTATCTTTTAGGGGTTGTCTTTTGGAGATTGACCTTGAGGGTCTGTTATTTTTGGGGGACTAGATTAGTCGTTGTCTTTTGAATAGTCCTTGATCTTCCCTGACTGTCTAGAAGTTTTGTTTGATCTTGGATCTTTGTATAAACTCATATTTTTAATAAATATAGTAGGTTTCCGTTATCCCAGTTTCCCCTTTTGGACTTGTACGGAGTTGTAGGTTCATTTCATTTCCGCATGCTTATTTTACATCACATGTACTACGTAAGGCGTGTCCTTAGTCTTGAGAGTTTCGAGACGGGAGTTGTGCGCTCGCGTCAGATGACGCGGGGCGTAACATCCCCGCTTGTTTGGTATCAGAGTTAAGTCAGCTCGATCCAAGTTAATTGAGGACTGAAGTAATAAGGAGGAATGAGTTGGGATTGACTGTGTAGCGAGACTTTAAGAGGTTTGTAAGAGTTAGGTATGAAGTGTATGTCATATGAATTGGCGCATGTGGTTGACGTATAGTACTAGCGTGATTGTGGTTGTTTTTATAAAGATCAAACTTTGTGCTTAGCATTGGGAGTTATTCATGAATTTTGGCTTGTTGAGTGAATGATTGTCGCTGGTTATATTGAACCGCTGAAGTGACTGGAATTGAGATGTAGTTGTGAATCGTTTATTGAGATGCTTTTGGAAATAACTGTGCGAATGGTCGCCTTGTGTGACTGCTGCTTTTAAGGTATAGTTAGATTCACTAGGCTTGACTAGATAAGTAAGTCTCTAATTCCTTAATGGAATTATAGTGGTCCAAGTGTGGTAACTGTAGACCAGGATGAGCAACCTGCCCAGAAGACTTGGAAGGCATAAGAGCGGAGCTTGTAGTTCAAGATCGCCCGTGATGGAAGATCCAAGAATGGATGGAGTGTTGAGAGTGCTAGAGAGCATTGGCGATCTCATGGACTGTCACGCCCTGCGCCCCGGCCAAGAGTGCGCGACTCCCTGCAAGCGTAAACTCTCGAGCGTCCCAGGATTCAATAGATCGAGAGATGCGAATGATCGAAAGCATGCGGAAGCGATGACATACAAACTCCTCCGTATAATAACAAGGGAACCTGGGTAACGAGAACATCAATATGCATCATCGTGAGTTCATACAAAAGAGCAGGTAAACTAACCTTGCTAACAGGTCGGGGAAATCGAGACTCCACCAAAAGAAGACAAAGACTTAAATTTCCCAGAAGATTACGGACCAACGAGGGTCATCATCAAAAGACTACTAAGTAAAGCCAGGGAACCCCTAGGTCGAACTGCTAGATCCGTCAGTCTCCTCGGCGTCCTCGGTAGGCTCGTACTCCGAGAAAGTCTCCGAGCATACCTCTACTGTATCCTCCATCGTCTCGTCTGCTGACTGCTCCACCAGGTTGTCCTTGGAAGCTTTGATCTCAATGACGTCGTCGGTGTCTTTCAAGGTTGGGGTCCTCTTGGGAATGTTCTTCGAACTAGTTGCTGACCCCTCAACCTCCACAGAATCCCAAGCGGGATGACACCAACTAGAGATTACCCCACGGGGTACCTCGGTGGGCTTCAGTGGCCTAGTAGTAACTTCCCCTACCCTCCGAAACCAAGTCTCGAACCTATGAGGCTTCCAGCTCTTTCCACCCTCATCGACCCAAACTATAGTACACTTCCTAACGTACACGGTTCCCTGTCCGTCCGGGAACTCCTCAAAATATGCAGACATCTCCTTCGAGTCACTTAGTCTGATCGGCAATATTCTCACGGCCTAGGATCTGAAAATTTGGTCCCGCAACGAGGTGAGATTTACATCTCAGTAAGACAGGTCTTAGCCCTAGGTTAGGCTGACCATACACTCAGGTGAATGCAATCATGGATAAAATGCACAAGCAACCACATGAAGCATTCAGCAGTCATGAAATAACACATAGATACAAACTAGCGTCAGGCACGCATTCATCACATCAGTTCTCAAAGTTTAGATTAAGCATGCATAGCCGATATAGGTCACACCTTCCACCCTTCCAGGCCTCCATTGTTTCATGCCCGCTTTTAGAATTCCTCAGGTTCGGTCTGCGTAATTACGCCTCAGACCATCCCATTGACAAACCCGCGTAGACACATTAGGTTTTCAATTTCATTCCAGGCCTGTGTCGACATATATCAAATTCCATCCTACGTCTCAACGCATCAAGACATTGGTCATTTCAACCCCGCGTCTCAACGTATCAGGGTACGATTCCACACAATTCCGTGTCTCAACGTCTTAGGGTGTCACAAATTTCTCAGACATGCCAAATACTCATTTCAATTTAGAACCTCATGATCAAGTGCAAACCCATGCAACGAACAACACACCTATGGCATGCGAGACAATTAAATTCAACACTCAAATGTAGAAATCAATTCATGGCACAAGCATTTCACAAACATTCAAGCCATCTACACCTCTCGATGACGCACAATGGTCAATCACATCCTAATTCCCAAGAATCAACCTAATTCACACCCAATTCACCCAATTGAGTCCAATCCTCCTAGCCAAGGTTTGGAAACTTCTTACCTCAAGCTTAATTCAACAAAATTCTCCTTCCAAGCACACCAATGGTTCGGTTCTAATAGTCCAAGAAAAAGTCAGCCGCGCAACCCAAGGAAATTAATCCAATTCGTCAATTTTCTCGTCCAATTCGTCAATTCACTAAACATATACCTCATTGACATATCGATTGATATCCTCATACTTCTCGACGATGAAATTCGACCTCAATTTCAACTCCCAACAGTCCCTAACAGTTCAGTTTGCACAGAACCGAAACGGGGCATTTTTGATTTTGTGCATACCTCCCTTGATCAGCCCTTAAACTATCTTAAATCCTCAATTTAACCACTAATCTACTTGCTAACATATAGTTCTAGGAGTTAGGAAGCCTCACCGAAAATTTGAGCTCAAGGCGACATCAAATGGTCCACGAACGGTGCCGGTTCCTCAAGTCCTCAACCGGTCAGTTTTTGCCCTTCAAATACAAGACCCATTTGGGGTCAAAACTCCATCAAATTCATCCAAACTTTTCGCCAAAACTCAGTCTGCATGTCCCCTAGATGTTCACAAAATTTGTTGAAAGATTCGAACGTTTCGGGGTCTTACGGAGTCTAAATAGCTGCTTACCTCCAGCCGCGACGGTTTCCGTCGACTTTTGGGAGAATGGCCGGCCAGAGCTCCTTAGTGGGTCAAATACTGTGATTCAAGTTGGAGATTGTCGGTAAGAGGATGAGGAAGGTGCTGGTGGTCGGCTCAAGCTCAGATGGCGGCCGAAAGTGGCAATCGAAAGTGGCGATGGCGGCGGTCCGGTCTGGTCGGGCGTGGAGTAGCTCTCGGCTGGAGGAAGAAGAAGAAGAAGAAGAAGATGAAGGTTGTGGAGTGTTCGGCTGAAGGGGAGAGAGAGGGATGTATACCAATTTGGAGAGTCAACCATTAAGAATGGTATGTTAAAAGTTAGACATTGAATGCCAACTCTTCATCCATTGACACTTGTCCATATGTCAATCAATAGCTCATCCAATGGCCCTCATTTTTCTTGATTTTCGGCAACCTATAGGGTATTGTGATTGACCAAAATGCCCTCATCCAATTATTAAGGCAAGGTTAAGGTTTGAGGGGCAAAATAGTAATTTTACCCTCCATGTCCGGAACGTCGTTTTTCTAATTCAAAATTTCTTCGATGAGGCGACGGCCAATCCAATTATAATGTTGTAAGTCTTGATTCTCAATTTTCTAATTTCGAGACTCGTCTCTGAATCATTTCTTTGTTAGATGTGATTCAAGCCTATCCCAAACCGACGGGGCAGCTTTTACAGACGTTACGCGTATCAACTTTGTGATTCATGTCACACTTAGGACTTGTCAATTCATGACGACTTTGGTTGTCATGTAATTTCCAACGTCTATTACTAGTTTCGACGGTCTCGATCGTCACTATTCAATTTATGAAAATTTTTCAAATTATACATTGGTTAAGCGGCATCACCCGCGCTCCAATCGTATAACGCTAGCAATGCATTCCTTAATTGTTCTTAGATAGGCCTTTTATGGCTCTAAATGTCCCCTCGATAATCCTTATGTTCAAAGTTTCATTTCCTATTTGAGTTCCCTAGGTCCACGTACCTTGTCTTGCGTTAGCCTTTCCCTTTTGGTCAGTCAACTCAAGATTGATCAGATCCGAGCGAGATACGACTGAAAGACATCGTTAGATATGTTCTCATTAATAAGTCTCGAAATGATAGGAAAATGAAAATGTCACAACTCTTCCCCCTTTACAAAAATTTCTTCCTCGACATTTATAATAAACCCAGTTACTCAAACAAATGTGGGTATTGACGCCTCATTGTTTCCTCGCTTTCCCACGTAGCGCCTTCGGTTCCATGATGCTCCCAAACAACTTTGACTAATGGAATCGTCTTATTCCTTAGAATATGCTCCTTTCGATCTTCGATCCTGACTGGCTTTTTTACGTAGGATACTCTGTCATCCACTTCGATGGTTTCATAATCAAATACATGCGTCGAGTTCGGTTCGTACTTCCGTAGCATTGACACATGGAAGACGTTGTGTACTTAGGACAAGTTAGGCAGTAAGACAAGCTTGTAGGCTAAGGTCCCAATCCGCTCTAAAATTTTAAAAGGTCCTACGTATCTTGGACTCAGTTTTCCTTTCTTTCCAAATCGAGATAATTCCCTCATTGGCGACACCTTAAGGAAAACATGATCACCTACTTGAAACTCTAAAGGCTTACGTCGTTTATTCGCTTAACTCTTCTGACGACTCTGTGCCGTCTTCAATCTATCCCAAATTATTTTCACCACCTCTACTGATTGCTCTACCAACTCTGGGCCTGTAATGCTTCTTTCTCCAACCTCGTCCCAGCAAATAGGGGTCCTGCAAGCTCTTTTGTAAAGCGCTTCAAAAGGTGCCATTTGAATACTTTGCTGATAGCTGTTGTTATATGCGAATTCTACCAAATTCAACTGATCCTCCCATCCACCTTTGAAATCTATAACACATGCTCGTAACATATCCTCGAGCATCTAGATTGTCCTCTCCGATTTTTCATCCGTTTGTGAATGGTATGCCGTACTAAATTGTAGTCAACTTCCCATGGCATCTTGAAGACTCTTCTAGAAGTTCGCCGTGAACTTGGGATCTCTGTTCGATGTAATTGTCACGGGTACTCCATGTAGTCTCATTATCTGCTGCATATACAATTCGACATATTTATCCATCGCGAAATCCTTTCGCACGGGAATGAAATGTGCAGACTTGGTCAATCGATCCACGGCTACCCAAATTGAATCGTGGCCTCTCTGGCTCCTCGGTACTCCCATGACAAAGTCCATGGTCATGTGCTCCCATTTCCATTCAGGAATCTCCAACGGCTATAGCAATCCACCAAGCTTACAGTGTTGTGCCTTTACTTGCTGGCACGTCAAACACTTTGCCACATATTTAGCTACATCCACCTTCAACCTGTTTCACCAGTAATGCTGACGTAAGTTCTGGTACATTTTCGTGCTACCTAGGTGGATACTATAATTGCTTTTGTGAGCCTCCGATATAATCCTTTCTCTAAGCTCTTCGTCCTTTGGTACTCATAGACGCCCTCGAAATTTCAAAATCCCATCCTCCAACACTTGGAACTCTGGTTTCCTTTTTGTCGCGTCCATTTTCTGGATTTTCTGAATTTCTGAGTCCGTAGATTGTAAGGCTTTTATCCTTTCCTGGATCTCAGGTTCTATACTCAGTGTGGCTACCAAACTGGATAACTGACAGACTTCCAATCTGAATTCAAAATCCCCTAAATTTTCAAATAATGACCATCTTTTTACCAGTAGACAGGCAATACTAGAATTCCGACTGAGTGCGTCCGCAACTCTGTTTGCCTTTCCATGGCGATATAATATGTCACAATCATAATCCTTAAGCACCTCCATCCATCGACGTTGTCTCACATTCAGTTCCTTCTGAGAAAATAGATACTTTAGGCTCTAGTGATCTGTATAAATTTGAAACTTCTCACTACACAAATAATGCCTCCAGATCTTCAGAGCAAAGATGATTGCTGCCAATTCCAAATCATGAGTTGGATAGTTCATCTCGTGCGGTCTCAGTTGTCGGGGACGCGTAGGCAATCACTCTTCCATGTTGCATTAGCACACAGTCTAGTCCATTTGGCGAAGCATCGTTATATATCTCATAGCCTCTAGGCCCTGATGGGATTGTCAATACCGGTGCAATCGTTAACCGATGCTTCAACTCCTGAAAACTCCTTTCACACTTGTCTGTCCACTCGAACTTAGTTTCTTTCTTAGTCAATCTCGTCAGTGGAATGGCTGTGGATGAAAACTTCTCTACAAAGCGTCTGTAATATCTTGCCAATCCTAAGAAACTTCGGACTTCCGTGACCATAGTAGGCCTAGGCCAGTTCATGACGGCTTCGATCTTCGTAGGATCCATATCAATACCTTCTCCAGATACCACATGGCCTAGAAACGCCACTTTGTTCAGCCAGAACTCGCATTTGCTAAACTTAGCGTAAAACGAGTGTTCCCTCAGGGTCTGCAAAACAATCCTCAGGTGTTCTTCATTACTCCTTGAGTAAATCAGGATATCATCAATAAAAACTATGACAAATCTATCCAAGAATTCCTTGAACACCCGATGCATCAAATCTATAAATGCAGCTGGAGCATTGGTTAGTCCAAAAGGCATCATGGTGAATTCGTAGTGACCATACCTTGTCCTAAAAGCAGTCTTAGGTATATCTTCCTTCTTAATTCTCAATTGATGATACCCGGTCCTCAGGTCAATCTTAGAGAATGCCGCAGCTCCTTGCAATTGATCAAATAAGTCATCAATCCTTGGCAGTGGGTACTTATTTTTTACAGTTACTAGATTCAACTATCTGTAGTCGATGCATAAATGCAAGGACCTATCTTTTTTCTTCACAAACAACACCGGTGCTCCTTATGGTGAAGCACTCGGGTGAATGAATCTCTTATCTAGTAATTCTTGCATTTGCAACTTTAGCTCTTTCAATTCTGATAAGGACATCCTATAGGGTGCCTTCGAGATCGGCTCCGTTCTAGGAGCTAATTCGATCACAAATTCAATTTCTCGCCCTGGTGGCAACCCTGGTAACTCTTGGGAAAAAATGTCAGGAAACTCACGCACTATCAGAATGCTTTCTAGTTTAGGCTCCTCGGCAGTCGTGTCCATAATTGCGACTAAGTAGGCTTGACATACTTCAGTCATCAACTTTGTCGCTTCAAGAGACGAGACTAAAGAAATCGGGGTTCCTCTTCGACTTCCCACAAATTCAAAACTAGGACGGCCTTCCGGATAGAAACAGATTATCCTACTGCTGCAATCAACTACTGCCCTTTGCTTACCCAATCAATCCATTCTTATGATCACATCAAATTCATACATAGGCAACACAGCTAAGTCGATACTCTCTTTACTACCGCCAATTATGATTTTACAATCAGCACAGCCCAACGAAAGCAGCACATTATCCTTCAACGGGGTGGCAACATGCAGAATCACATTCAACGATTTCAATTCCATATGAACCAAATCAGCAAATCGAGCAAACACAAACAAGTGTGATGCGCCAGGATCAAACAAAGCATAAGCAGCTTGGTCACACAAATAAATCATACCTGTGACCATGCCTGGCGCTTCTTCTGCTTCCCTGCATGCTACAACATAGACCCTTCCCTAGGCTGGGGGTCGGTTCTGGTCATTCTGTAGAGTGGCAGTTGACAATCTTGCCTGTGGTCGTTGCCCTTGAGGTCTAGGCATTGAAGCTTGATTCGGGCAAGTTCTCATCTGATGGCCCATTTGACCACACTTGAAGCACGCTCCAGTCCTTGCCGAGCAAGGTTCGTTACCATGCCTTCCGCCACAGAGGCGACAACTCCAGTTCATTGGGTTCAACGGCTTCACCATGTTATTTCTTATTGGAGGGACGAAGTGTCTATTGCCAGCCATATCTATGAGGCTTCCAGCTACTGCCCCGTGGAAACATCTCCTATCTTCCTGAACCAGGCCTCACATCTATGAAGCTTCCAGCTATCGCCACCCTCATCTACCTAGACGACCGTGCACTTCCTAACATAAATGGCCCCTGTCCATCAGGGAACTCCTCCAAATATACTAACATCTTCTTTGGGTCACCAAACCTGACTGGCCATATTCTCAAGGCCTAGGTCTGAAATATGGGGTCCCACAATGGGGTAAGATTTACATCTCAATAAGGTAGGTCCTAACCTAAGTTAAACTGACCATACGCTCAAGCAAATGCAATCACAAACAATTTGTACAAATAATCACATGAGGCACTCAACTGTCAATAAACAACATACGAATATCAATCATGCAGTCATGGCATCATTCCACATCATTAGAATTAAGTACATAATGCCATGCCAAATTACACCTCCTCCTTTTCCAATATGCCCCACTTTCATGCCCGCGTTTAAAACGCCTCAGACTCGATCCGCGTAAACGCATCAGACTGGCTCATTAACAAACTCGCAGAAACGCATCAGGTTTTCAATCTCAATCCAGGCTTGCGTTGACACATCTCAACTCCATCCCGCGTTTCAACGCATCAGGACTATGGCCTTCTCAACCCCGCGTCTCGTACGCCTCAGGGTACCAGTCAATTCTAACCCCGCGCCTCAGCGCCTCAGGGTATCCATTCACACAACTCCGCATCTCAACGCATCAGGGTGTTACAACTTCTCAGATATGGCATAAGTTCATTTCATTCATAGCACACGTTCGAATACAAACTCATGCTACGAACGACACATCCATGGCATGCGAGACAATTAAATTTGACATACAAATGCAACAATCAATTCATGGCGCAAGCATTGTCAAACAATCAAGTCCTCTATATCTTTCTAGGACATACAATAGAAAATCACCTTATGAACCTCCAAGAATCGATCAATTCGCACATAGTTTGCACAATTGAGTCCAATCCTCCTATCAAAGGTTTATAATCTCCTTATCTCAAGCTTAATTCAATACAAGTCTTCTTCCAAGCACCTCAAGGGTTCGGTTCTAATGATCCAAGATCAAGTCCGCCGCGCAACCTAAGGAAATTCTTCCAATCATCAATTTTTCTTGCTCAAATCGTCGCCCCACTAAATATACACCTCATGGACCTATCAATTAACATTCTAATACTTCTCAACAACAAATTTGGAACCTATTTCCTTCACCAACAGCCTCCCACAGAATCAGTATGCACATAACCGAAATAGGGCATTTTCGGTTCTGTGCATATCCCAAATAATTAGCCTTTAAACTAACTTAAATCCTCAATTTAATCACTAATCTACTTGCTAACATGTAGTTGTAATGGTTGGGAAGCCTCATCGAAAATTTGAAGCCAAGGCGACGCCGGAAAGTACTTGAACGGCGCCGATTCCTCCGGGTCTTCAATTGGTCAATTCTGGCCCTTCAAACACAAAACACATTTGGGGTCAAAACTCCATTAAATTCCTCCAAAACTTTTACCATAGCTCATTCTACAAGTTCCCTAGATATCCACAAAATTTGGTTGAAAAATTCTAAGGTTTTGGGATTCTAGGAAGCCTAAACCGTGGCTTACCTTCAGCTGCGACGGTTTTCGTCGACTTTCGGGAGATTGGCCGGCCGGAGCTCCTCACTGAGTTAAATGGCTTTCTTCCACTTGAAGAATGTCGGCAAGAGGATGAGGAAGCAGCAGGTGGTCGGTTCGGTGGCTGGGAGTCGCCGGAAGTGGCGGTCGACGGCGGCGAAACCGGCGGGCAGAGCTGATCGAGCGTGGAGCAGTTTTCGATGAAGAATAAGAAGAAGTAAAGCTTGAAGATGGATATGGTGATGGTGATTTTGGCAGAATGAAGGAAGAAGAGGGGTAAATGTACAATTTTGAGAGTCAACTAGGTTGAATGGTAGGTTAAAAAGTGACTACATCACATCATGGCTTAATCCTTTTACACTTGTCCATGTGTCAATCAATTACTCATCCAATGGCTCTCATTTTCTTCAATTTTTGGCAGCCTTGGGATGTGGTTAATGATCAAAATGCCCCCATCCAATTATATAGGCAAGGTTAGGGCTTGAGGGGCAAAAGGGTAATTTTACCACAGACGTCCGGAACGTCATTTTTCTAATTCCAATTTTCTTTGATAAGGCGATGACCAATCCAATTGGAATATTGGAACTCTTGATTCTCCATTTTTGAATTTCAAGACTTGTTTCTGAATCATTTCTCTATCCAATGCGATTCCAGCCTATCCCGAACTGACGGGCGGCTTTTGCATACGTTACACGTATCGACCCTGTGATTCATATCACAATTAGGGCTCATCAATTCATGGCGGCTTTGGTTGTTATGTAATTGTGAGGGTCTATCACTAGTTTCGATGGTCTCGATCATCACTGTTCTATTTAGGAAAAGTTTGCAAATTATATATTGGTTAAGCGGCATCACCTACGCTCCAATCATATAACTCTAGCAATGCATTCCTTAATCGTTCTTAGATTGGCCTTTTATGGCTCTAAATGTCCCATCGACAATCCTTATGGTCAAAGCGCCATTTCCTATTCGAGTTTCCTAGGTCCACGTACCTTGTTTCGCGTTAGTCTTTTCCTCTTGGTCAGTCAACTCAAGATTGATCAGATCCGAGCGAGATACGACTGAAATACATCGTTAGATACTTTCTTATTAATGGGTCTCGAAATGACAGGAAAATCAGAATGTCACAAATCTTCTCCCTTACAAAAATTTCGTCCCCGAAATTTACATTAAACCTGTTACTCAAACAAATGGGGGTATTGACGCCTCATCGTTTCCTCGCTTTCTCATGTAGCATCTTCGGTTCTATGGTGCTCCCAGACAACTTTGACCAATGGCATCGTTTTATTCCTCATAATTTGCTCCTTTCGATCGTCGATCCTAACTGGCTTCTCTACGTAGGATACTCTGTCATCCACTTCTATAACCTCGTGGTCCAGCACATGCGTCGGGTCCGGTTCTTACTTTTGTAGCATTGATACGTGGAAGACATTGTGCACTTGAGATAGATTAGACGGTAAGGCAAGTCTGTAGGCTAAGGTCCCAATCCGCTCTAGAATTTCAAATGGGCCTACGTACCTTGGGCTCAGTTTTCCTTTCTTTCCAAACCGGGATAATCCTCTAATTGGCGACACCTTAAGAAAAACATGATCACCTACTTGAAACTCCAAAGGCTTACGCCGTTTATCCGCATAACTCTTTTGACGACTCTGTGCCGTCTTCAGTCTATCCCAAATTATCTTTACAGCTTCCACCGATTGCTCTACTAACTCTGGGCCTGTGATACTTCTTTCTCCAACCTCATCCTAGCAAATCGGGGTTCTGCAAGCTCTTCCATAAAGCGCTTCAAACAGTGCCATTTGAATGCTCTGTTGATAGCTGTTATTATATGCAAATTCCACCAAATGCAGTTGATCATTCCATCCACTTTTGAAGTCTATTACGCATGCTCGCAACATGTCTTCGAGCGTCTGAATCGTCCTCTCCGATTGTCCGTCCGTTTGGAGATGATATGCTGTACTAAATTGCAGTCGAGTCCCCATGGCATCTTGAAGGCTCTTCCAGAAGTTCGCTGTGAACTTGGGATCTCTATCCGATGGAATTGTCACGGGTACTCCATGCAGTCTCACTATCTGCCGCATATACAACTCGGCATATCTATCTATCATGAAATCCTTTCGCACAGGGATGAAGTGTACAGACTTAGTCAACCGGTCCACGACTACCCAAATAAAATTGTGGCCTCTCTGGCTCCTTGGGAGTCTTATCACGAAATCTATCGTTACGTTTTCCCATTTCCATTCAGGAATTTCTAGTGGTTGTAATAATCCTCCAGGCTTACAGTGTTGTGCCTTTACCTGCTGGCATGTCAAGCACCTCGCCACATACTTCACCACATCCACTTTCTCCCGTTCCACCAATAATGTTGACGCAAGTTCTAATACATCTTTGTGCTTCTGGGGTGAATACTATAATTGTTTCTATGAGTCTCTGATAAAATCATTTCTCTAAATTCTTCATCTTTTGGTACGCATAGACGTCCTTGAAATTTCAAAGTTCCATCCCCTGACACTTGAAACTCTGGTTTCCTTTTTGTTGCGTCCATCTCCAAGATTTTTCGAATTTCTGGGTCCGTAGATTGCAAGGCTTTTATCCTTTCCTGGATCTCAGGTTCTATTCTCAGCGTAGCCATCAAACTAGATAACTAATAGACTTTCAATCTGAACTCAAAATCCCTCAAGTTCTTGAATAATGACCACCCTTTCACCAGTAGACAGGCGATGCTAGATTTTCGGCTGAGTGCATCCACGACTCGATTCACTTTCCAAGGGTGATACAGTATGTTGCAATCATAATCCTTAAGCAATTTCATCCATTGACGCTGCCTCATATTCAGTTCCTTCTGGGAAAACAGATACATTAGGCTCTAGTGGTCAGTGTAAATTTGAAACTTTTCGCCACACATATAGTGTCTCTAGATTTTCAGAGCAAAGATGATCGCTGCTAATTCCAAATCGTGAGTTCGATAGTTCATTTCATGTGGTCTCAGCTGTCGGGACGCGTAGGCCACTACTCTTCCATGTTGCATTAGCACACAACCTAGTCCTTTTAGCGAAGCATCGCTATGTATCTCATAGCCTGCAGGTCCTGATGGAATCGTCAACACCGGTGCGGTTGTCAACCGATGTTTGAGCTCTTGGAAACTCCTTTCGCATTTATCTGTCCATTCGAACCTCGTTTCTTTCTTTGTCAACCTCGTCAGTGGAATGGCTATGGATGAAAACTTCTCCACGGAACGTCTGTAATATCCTGTCAATCCTAAGAAACTTCATACTTCCGTGACCGTAATAGGCCTAGGCCAATTCGTTACAGCTTCAATCTTCGTAGGATCCACCGCAATCCCTTCTCCAGACACCACATGGCCAAGAAATGCCACTTTGTTCAGCCAAAACTCGCATTTGCTAAACTTAAAATGAAGCGAGTGTTCCCTCAAGGTCTGCAAAACAATCCTCAGATGCTCCTCATATTCTTCGTCGCTCCTTGAGTAAATTAGGATATCGTCGATAAAGACTATGACGAATCTATCGAAAAATTCTTTAAACACCCGATGCATCAAATCCATAAATGCGACTGGAGCATTGGTCAATCCAAAAGGCATCGCAATGAATTCATAATGACCATACCTTGTTCTAAAAGCAATCTTAGGTATGTCTTCCTTCTTGATTCTCAATTGGTGATATCCGGTTCTCAGGTCAATCTTAGAAAATACCGCAACTCCTTGCAATTGGTCAAATAAAACATCAATCCTCGGCAGAGGGTACTTATTCTTCACTATCACTTGGTTCAACTATCTATAGTCGATACATAGACGCAATGACCCATCCTTTTTCCTTACAAACAACACCGGCGCTCCCCATGGTGAAGCACTCGGTCGGATAAATCCCTTATCCAATAACTCTTGCATCTGCACCTTTAACTCCTTCAGTTCTGACAAGGACATTCTATAGGGTGCCTTCGAGATTGGCTCCGTTCCAAGAGCTAACTCAATCACAAACTCTATTTCTCGCTCTAGTGGCAACCCTGGTAGCTCCTGGGGAAGAACGTCAGGAAACTCGCGCACTACCGGAATACTTTCTAGTTTAGGCTCCTCGGTAGTCGTGTCCATAACTGCGACTAAATATGCCTGACATCCTTCAGATATCAATTTCGTCATTTCAAGAGACGAGACTAAAGGAATCGAGGTTACTCCTCGACTTTCCACAAATTCAAAGCTAGGACGACCTTCTGGGTAGAAACGAATTATCCTACTACCACAATCCACTATTGCCCCCTATTTACCCAACCAGTCCATTCTTATGATCACATCGAAGTCATACATGGGTAACACAGGTAAATCAATACTCTCTTTACAACCACCAATTACGATCCTACAGTCAGCACAGCCCAATGAAAGCAGCACATTATCTTTCAAAGAGGTGGCAACATGCAGAATCACACTTAATGGTTTTAACTTCATATCAATCAAATCAGCAAATCGAGCATATACAAACGAGTGTGTCGCGCTAGGATCAAACAAAGCATATGCAGCTTGGTCACATAAATAAACCGTACCTGTGACCACGCTTGGCGTTTTTTTTTTCCTCTTTGCAGGCTATTGTAAAGACTCTCTCTTGAGCTGGGGGTCGATTCTGATTAACTTGGGGAGTGGTAGTCAACGGTCCAGCTTGTGGTCGTTGTCCTTGAGGTTTTTTTGCTGGGGCTTGGTTCGGGTAAGTCCTCATCTGATGGCTCATTTGACCACACTTGAAGCACGCTCCAGTTCTTGCCAAGCATGGTCTATTACCATGCCTTCTGCCACAGAGTCAACAGTTTTAATTTATAGGGTTCGACGGCTTCACAATGTTCTTCCTTATCGGAGGGACAAAACGCCTATTACCAGTCATTAGTCTCTTACCCATCTGGCGATTGTCTTTGAGTGAATTAAACTGCGATCCAGATGTGACATTTCTCTCTTTCAGATCCCTCTCAATCATTTATCCCCGTTCATAGATATCCTTGTAGGTTCTCAAATTCAGGGCTATCATTTGGCTGCGAAGCTCAGGTTTCAGTCTATCTTGAAATCTTCGTGCCTTCTCCAAGGGATCGTCTACTGATCGGGGTGCATACCTCGATAATATGGAGAACTCAAATTCATACTGGTCCATTGTCAGCTGATTCTGACGCAGCTGTAAGAACAACACTTGCTTCTTTTCCCGGGCTGTCTCTAAGAAATACTTGTGATTGAATTCCGTAGTGAAGGCATTTCAGGTCAAAGCCGTTCTTTCTGGAAAGACTCCGTTCTTGGTAGCAGCCCACCAATCATTGGTGGTACCTTCCAGCTGATACACCGCCAGCAGCACCTTTTCTTCATCTGTGCACCTCAGCACTCCAAAGACCTTCTCCAGTTTCTCGATCCACCTTGGTGCTAGTTCGGGGTCTCCAGTCCAGTCAAATTGGGTCGGCTTCAGCTTAATAAATTGCTCAACCAGCTTGCCCATCTGCCTGGCCGCAACAATTTCTTCTTGGGCATTCACTGTCTCATTACCCTGGTCGTGACAATCATTGTTTCTATTGCCCCCGTTGTTGTTGTCGTTGTTGGTGTTGACGGCAGCTATTGCTACTCCTACCGCTTGGGCTATGGTAGCATCCCTATCCTGGGTCTGCCTGTCGATGAGGTCGCCTAGACAGAATTCTTTCAAGCTCCCTTAGTACTCCATCCATCCTCGGGTCTTCCGCTACCGGTGGCCTCAAATTAGAGGCTCCGCCCCTAGGCCTTCCAGGTCTCCTAGACGGATTACTCATTCTTATACGCTTCTACTGAGCTTGGTCCACCACAATTTCATCAAGGAGTTAGTAACTCATTCATTCAACCAAGTCTAGAGCAACCAAACTATGCCTTAATAGAAACAGTTACAATACAACAACCTTCTACACAACAAATTCCACAGACCCTTCAATACACAGTTTATGGTTATTCCTCAATTCCGTTCACTCCAACGGTTCACCAAAACAAGCCATGCTCATTCACTTAACAGGCCAAAATCCAGAAATGACTTTCAACGCTAAACATGGAACTTCATTCTCTTATATCACCACAATCCTGCCAAGCCCAAATGCCAATCATATGCACCAAGTCATATGCCATGCAACCCGTGTCTTATCCTAACTAGTTTCCTAAGGTCTCGCTACCCGTCCTTATCCCAACTTAATCCTTCTTATTACTCCAATTCTCAATTAACTTTGGATCGAGCTGACCTTGCTCTGATACCAAGCAAAAGGGATGTCACGCTCCGCGCCCTAGGCACGAGCTCGCGGCTCCCTTCAAGCTTAAACTTTTCTCTCGAGGTCCTAGGATTTTCATAGGTCGAGAGATATAACACATAGAAAGCACGCGAAAGCGATAATAAACAAACTCTTCCGTACAATAATAAAAAGAGACCTGGGTAACGAGGGTACTAAAAGATACATAGTTCCTAAACGTTCATACAAGAGCATGGCAAACTAGACCTGTTGGTCGCTAGGGTGGCAGGATAAGTGCAAAAGAGGGCCATCATCATCTAAAAAAGAAACGGGCATCGAGGTCACATCAAAATATTAGACCAGAAACAGAAACTCCAATGTCGAGCTACTAGAGTCGTCAGTCTCTTCCTCAGCCTTCTCAATGGGCTCGTACTCCAAGAAGGTCTCCGAGCAAACCTCCACGGTGTCCTCCATCGTCTCGTCAGCTAATGGCTCCACCTGGTCATCCTCAGTGGCCTCGATCACTATAACCTCATCAGTGTCCTCTAGGATCGGGGTCCTCTCAAGACCATTTCTCGAGCCAGCGACTAACCCCTCGGCCTTCACTGAATCCCAAGCGGAATGACACTAACTTGGGATCACCCACGGGGTACCTCAGTGGGCTTCAGTGGCCCCATGAAAACGTCTCCTATCTTTCTGAACCAGGCCTCATATCTATGAGGCTTCCAGCTACTGCCACCCTCATCTTCCTAGACGACTGTGCACTTCCTAACATAAACGGTCCCTTGTCCGTTAGGGAAGTCCTCAAAATATACTGATATCTCCTTTGGGTCACCAAAGCTGACTGGCCACATTTTCAAGGCTTAGGATTTGAAAAATGGGGTCCTACAACGGGGTGAGATTGACATTTCAGTAAGGTAGCCCTAAGTTAGGCTGACCGTACACTCAGGCAAATGCAATAAAAAAAAAATTTATACAAATAATCACATGACGCACTCAACTGTCAATAAACAACATACGAATGTCAATCATGCAGTCATGGCATCATTCCATATCATTAGAATTAAGTATATATTGCCATGCCAAATTACACATCCCACTCTTCCAGTCTGCCTCACTTTCATGCCCGCGTTTAGAATGCCTCAGGCTTGGTCCATGTAAACGCATCAAACCATCTCATTGACAAACTCGCATAACGCATCAGGTTTTCAATCTCAATCCACGCCTGTGTCGACACATCTCAACTCCATCCCGCGTTTCAATGCATCAAGATTGTGGCATTCTCAATCACGCGTCTCATACACCTCAGGGTGCCATTCAATTCAAACCACGTGCCTCAGCGCCTCAGGGTATCCATTCACATAACCCTGCGTCTCAATGCATCAAGATGTCACAACTTCTCAGACATGCCATAAGTTCATTTCATTTCATAGCACACGTTCGAATGCAAACTCATGCGACAAACGACAGATCCATGGCATGTGAGACAATTAAATTTGACATACAAATGCGACAATCAATTCATGGCGCAAGCATTGTCAAACAATCAAGTCCTCTATATCTTTCTAGGACGTACATTAGACAATCACCTTATGAACCTCCAAGAATCGATCAATTCGCACACAATTCGCCCAATCGAGTCTAATTTTCCTATCAAAGGTTTAGAATCTCCTTACCTCAAGCTTAATTCAATACAAGTCTTCTTCCAAGCACCTCAAGAGTTTGGGTCTAATGATCTAAGATCAAGTCCGTCGCGCAACCTAAGGAAATTCATCAATCATCAATTTTTCTTACTCAAATCGTCGCCCCACTAAACATACACCTCACAGACCTATCAATTAACATTCTAATATGTCTCAACAATAAATTTGGAACCCATTTCCTTCACCAACAGCCTCCTACATAACCGGTATGCACAGAACCGAAACAGGGCATTTTCGGTTCTGTGCATATCCCAACTAATCAGCCCTTAAACTAACTTAAATCCTCAATTTAATCACTAATCTACTTGCTAACATATAGTTCTAAGGGTTGGAAGCCTCACCGAAAATTTGAAGCCAATGTGACGTCGAAAAGTCCTTAAACGACGCTGGTTCCTCCGAGTCTTCAATCGGTCAGTTTTGGCCCTTCAAACACAAGACCCATTTAGGGTCAAAACTCCATCAAATTCCTCCAAAGTTTTTATCACAACTCATTCTACAATTCTCCTAGATATCCACAAAATTTGGTCGAAAAATTCAAAGGTTTCGGGATTCTACGAAGCCTAAATTTTGGCTTACCTCCAACTGCAACTGTTTTCGTCGACTTTCGAAAGATTGGCCGGCCGGAGCTCCTCACTGAGTCAAATGGCCTGCTTCCACTTGGAGAATGTCCGCAAGAGGATGAGGAAGCAGCAAGTGGTTGGCTCGGTGTTGGGAGTCGCCGAAAGTGGCGGTCGATGGCGGCGAATCCGGCGGGCAAAACTGGTCAGGCGTGGAGTAGTTTTCGGTGAAGAAGAAGAAGAAGAAAAGCTTGAAGATGGATATGGTGATGGTAGTTTCGGCAGAATGAAGGAAGAAGAGGGGTATATGCATAATTTTGAGAGTCAACTAGGTTGATTGGTAGGTAAAAAGGTGACTACATCACATCATGGCTTAATCCTTTTACACTTGTCCATGTGTCAATCAATTGCTCATCTAATGGCTCTCATTTTCTTCAATTTTCGGCAGCCTTGGGGTGTGGTTAATGACCAAAATGCCCTCGTCCAATTATATAGGCAAGGTTAGGGCTTAAGGGGCAAAATGGTAATTTTACCCCCGACATCCGGAACGTTATTTTCCTAATTCTAATTTTCTTCGTTAAGGCGATGGCCAATCCAATTGGAATGTTGGAACTCTTGATTCTCCTTTTTCGAATTTCAAGACTTGTTTCTGAATCATTTCTCTATCCAATGCGATTCTAGCTTATCCTGAACTGACGGGCGACTTTTGTAGACGTTACGCGTATCGACCCTATGATTCATATCACAATTAGGGCTCGTCAATTCATGGCGATTTTGGTTGTCATGTAATTGTGAGGGTTTATCACTAGTTTCGATGGTCTTGATCGTCACTATTCGATTTAGGAAAATTTTACAAATTATATATTGATTAAGCAGCATCACCCACGCTCCAATCATATAACGCTAGTAATGCATTCCTTAATCGTTCTTAGATCGGCCTTTTATAGCTCTAAATGTCCCCTTGACAATCCTTATGGTCAAAACTCCATTTCCTATTCGAGTTTTCTAGGTCCACTTACCTTGTCTCGCATTAGCCTTTCCCTCTTGGTTAGTCCACTCAAGATTGATCAGATTCGAGCGAGATACGACTGAAATACATCGTTAGATACTTTCTCATTAATGGGTCTTGAAATGACAGGAAAATCAAAATGTCACAGTGATTGTCTTTGAATGAACTAAATCGCGATCCAGATGCGGCATTTCTCTCCTTCAGGTCTCTCTCAATCATTTGTCCTCGCTCATAGATATCCTTGTAAGTCCTCAAGTTCAGAGCTATCATCTGGCTGCGAAGTTCTGGCCTCAGTCCAACTTGAAATCTCTATGCCTTCTCTAGTGGATCCTCTACCGATTGGGGTGCTTACCTTGACAGTCTGGAGAACTCGGCTTCATACTGGTCCACTGTTAGGTGATTTTGACGTAGCTGTAAGAACTTCACTTGCTTCCTTTCTCGAGCGGTCTCAGAGAAATACTTGTCATTGAATGCCGTAGTAAAGGCATTCTAGGTCAAGGCTGTCCCTTCCAGAAAGATTCCATTCTTGGTGGCAGCCGACCAGTCATTAGCAATCCCTTCCAATTGGTACACTGCTAACTGTACCTTTTTCTCATATGTACACCTCAGTACTCCAAAGGCCTTTTCCAGTTTCTCGATCTATCTCGGTGCTAGTTCGGGGTCTCCAGTCCCATCGAACTGGGTTGGCTTTAGCTTGATAAATTACTCAACCGGTTGGCCCATCTGCCTAGCCACAACAACTTCTTCCTGGGCATTCACTGCCTCATTGCCCTGGCCATGATCGTGTTGATTCCATTGTCTCCATTATTGCCGTTATTGGTGTTGACAGCGGCTATTGCGGCTCCCAACGCTTGAGCTATGGCAGCATCCCTATCCTGGGTCTGCCTATTGATGAAGTTGCCAATCTTTTCTAGTACTCTCAGCACTCCGTCCATTCTCAGGTCTTTCGCCACATGTGGCCTCGAACTAGAGGCTCCACTCTTGGGTCTTCCAGGTCTTCTAGGCGGGTTATTCATCCTCGTATGCTTTCACTAAGCCTGGACCACCACAATTTCATCAAGGAGTTAATAACTCATTCATCCAACCAAGTTCAGAGCTACCAAATTATGACTTAACAGAAGTGGTCATAACATAACAACCTTCTACACAACTAATTCCAGAGGTACTTCACTACACAGTCCATGGCCATTACCCCATTCCGTCCACTTCAATGGCTCACCAAAACTAGCCATGCTCATCTACTCAATGACCAAAATCCAAAATGACTTTCAGCACTAAACATGGAACTTAATCCTCGTAAGCCACCATAATCGTGTCACGACCAAATGTTAATCACATGCGCCAAGTCATATACCATGCATCTTGTGCCTCAATCTAACAAGTTTCCTAAGGTCTCACTACCCGTGTTGTCCCAACTTAATCCTCCTTATCACTCTAATCCTCAATCAACTTGGATCGAGCTGACCTTGCTCTAATACTAAGCAAGGTGGAATGTCATGCCCCGCGCCTCGGGCACGAACGCGTGACCCCCAACAAGCGTAAACTCTCGAGCGTTCCAGGATTCAATAGACCGAGAGATGCGAATGATCGAAAGCATGCGAAAGCGATGACATACAAACTCCTCCGTAAAATAACAAGGGAACCTGGGTAACGAGAACATCAATATGCATCATCGTGAGTTCATACAACAGAGCAGGTAAACTAATCCTGCTAATAGGTCGGGGAAATCGGGACTCCACCAAAAGAAGACAAAGATTTAAATTTCCCAGAAGATTACGGACCAACGAGGGTCATCATCAAAAGACTACTAAGTAAAGCCAGGAAACCCCTAAGTCAAGCTAGTAGATCCGTCGGTCTCCTCGACGTCCTTGGTAGGCTCGTACTCTAAGAAAGTCTCCAAGCATACCTCCACTGTATCCTCCATCGTCTCATCTGCTGACTGCTCCACTAGGTCGTCCTCGAAAGTTTCGATCTCAATGACCTCGTCGGTGTCTTCCAGGGTTGGGGTCCTCTCGGGAATGTTCATCGAACCAGCTGCTGACCCCTCGACCTCCACAGAATCTCGAGCGAGATGACACCAACTAAGGATTACCCCACGGGATACCTCGATGGGCTTTAGTGGCCCAGTAGTAACTTCCCCTACCTTTCGGAACCAAGCCTCGAACCTATGAGGCTTCTAGCTCTTTCCTCCCTCATTGACCTAGACTACAGTATACTTCTTAACGAACACGGTTCCTTGTCCATCCGGGAACTTCTCAAAATATGCGAACATCTCTTTCGAGTCACCTAGTCTGATCGACAACATTCTCACGGCCTAGGGTCTGAAAATATAATCCCGCAATGAGGTGAGATTTACATCTCAGTAAGACAGGTCCTAGCCCTAAGTTAGGCTGATCGTATACTTAGGTGAATGCAATCATGGAAAAAATGCACAAGCAACCACATGAAGCATTCAACGGTCATGAAATAACATATAGATACAAACTAGCGTGAAGCACACATTCATGACATCAGTTCTCAAAGTTCAGATTAAGCATGCATAGCCAATACAGGTCACACCTTCCACCCTTCCAGGCCTCCATTGTTTCACGCCTGCGTTTAGAACGCCTCAGGCTCGATCCGCGTAATTATGCCTCAGACCATCCAATTGACGAACCTGCGTAAACGCATCAGGTTTTTAATTTCATTCCAGTCCTGTGTCGACACATATCAAATTTCGTCCCGCGTCTCAGCGCATCAGGACATTGGCCATTTCAACCCCGCGTCTCAACGCCTCAGGGTGTCACAAATTTCTTAGACATGCCAAATACTCATTTCAATTAAAAACCTCATGATCAAGTGCAAACCCATGCAACGAGCAACACATCTATGGCATGCGAGACAATTAAATTCAACACTCAAATGTGGAAATCAATTCATGGTACAAGCTTTCCAAAAACATTCAAGCCATCTACACCTCTCGAGGACGCACAATGGTCAATCACACCCTAATTCCCAAGAATCAACCTAATTCACGCCCAATTCACCCAATCGAGTTCAATCCTCCTAGTCAAGGTTTAGAAACTTCTTACCTCAAGCTTAATTCAGCAAAATTCTCCTTCCAATGACACATTGGTTCGGTTCTAATAGTCCAAGAACAAGTCATCCGCGCAACATAAAGAAATTCATCCAATTCGTCAATTCACTAAACATACACCTCATTGACATATCGATTGACATCCTTATACTGCTCAACAATGAAATTCGAGCTCAATTTCAACTCCCAACAGCCCCCAATAGCCCCCAACAATTCGATTTGCACAGAACCGAAACAGGGCATTTTCGATTCTGTGCATACCTCCCTTGATCAGCCCTTAAACTATCTTAAATCCTCAATTTAACCATTAATCTACTTGTTAACATGTAGTTCTAGGAGTAAGGAAGCCTCATCGAAAATTTGAGATGGTCCACGAACGGAGTCGGTTCCTCCAAGTCCTCAGCCGGTTAGTTTTTGCACTTCAAACACAAGACCCATTTAGGGTCAAAACTCCATCAAATTCATCCAAACTTTACACCACAACTCAGTCTACGTGTGCCCTAGATGTCCACAAAATTTTTCTGAAAGATTCGAACGTTTCAGGGTTCTACGGAGTCTAAACAGCAGCTTACCTCCAGCTACAACGGTTTCTGTCTACTTTTGGAAGAATGGTCGGCCGGAGCTTCTTAGTGGGTCAAATGACGTGATTCAAGTTGGAGGTTGTCGGTAAGAGGATGAGGAAGGTGCTGGTGGTCGGCTCAAGCTCAGGTGGCGGCCGAAAGTGGCGGTCGGAAGTGGCGATGGCGGCGGTCCGGTCTGGTCGGGCGTGGAGCAGCTCTCTGCTGGAGGAAGAAGAAAAAGAAGATGAGAGCCTTGGAGTGTTCAGTTAAAGGGGGGGAGAGAGAGATGTATACCAATTAGGAGAGTCAACCATGAAAAATGGTAGGTTAAAAGTTAGACATTTAATGCCAACTCTTCATCCATTGACACTTGTCCATATGTCAATCAATAGCTCATCCAATGGCCCTCATTTTTCTTGATTTTCGATAGCCTATAGGGTATTGTGATTGACCAAAATGCCCTCATCTAATTATTAAGCCAAGGTTAAGGCTTAAAGGGCAAAATGGTAATTTTACCCTCGACGTTCGGAACGTCGTTTTTCTAATTCAAAATTTCTTCGATGAGACGACGACCAATCCAATTATAATGTTGGAATTCTTGATTCTCTATTTTCTAATTTCGAGACTCGTCTCTAAATCATTTCTTTGTCAGATGTGATTCCAGCCTATCACAAACTAACGGGCGGCTTTTGCAGACGTTACGCGTATCGATTCTGTGATTCATATCATATTTAGGGCTCATCAATTCATGGTGACTTTGGTTGTCATGTAATTGCCAGGGTCTATTACTAGTTCCGACGGTCTCGATCATCAGTTTTCGATTTAGAAAAATTTTACAAATTATAAATTGGTTAAGCGATATCACCCGCGCTCTAACGTATAACGCTAGCAATGCATTCCTTAATTATTTTTATATTGGCCTTTTATGGCTCTAAATATCCCATCGACAATCTTTATGGTCAAAGTGTCATTTCCTATTTGAGTTCCTTAGGTCTACGTACTTTGTCTCGCGTTAGCCTTTCCCTTTTAGTCAGTCAACTCGAGATTGATCAGATCCGAGCGAGAGTCGACTGAAAGACATCGTTAGATATGTTCTCATTAATAAGTCTCGAAATGACAGAAAAATCAGAATGTCACATGGACAGACAAACCCAAAACAGGGATGCGGTCATTGCTCAGGCTGTGGAAGCTGTCATAGCTGCTGCAAACGTAAATAATGGCAACAACGGAAGTAACAAGAATAATGACAACAACGACCAGGGTAATGAAGCAGGTAATGCCCATGAAGAAGGGATTGCGGCTAGGCTAGATGGATTCATTGAGAAGGATTTGTTGGCCCAACTAGACGGAGAGATCATGGCCACAAGCTAGATGGCCAATTTCTGCAAACCACACATTTGTGTTCAAATATGAACGCAAAGCGAGAGAAGGGCGGTATCGTTCCAATTTATCTTGAATTTGGAAACACAAACTGACATTTAATGTTTGATTTTGATAGGGACTTGCCAGCATGTAGACATGGGTCACTATCGTGCCGGATAAGGGAGTATTTCGTTTCCTTAAAACTAGGGCAATTCCAATCATCATTCCTTTAGAATTTTCTCATGCTTGCATATTATGTTCTTTAAGCAAACACATGACAAGCTATTTGAAAATTCTATCTAATGCTCACACACTGCATGGTTTATGCATGACTATTCTTCATGTTCAAATTACCAATTCTGAATAAAGAGCGTGAACCACACAAGATATATCAAATGTACAAGAATGGGTCACAACAGGATGATCAAAGGCAACCCTCTTTCCATACATGTCCCACATTTTTAACCCTCAGTGAGTTGAGTGGTATTATTCCGCATTCTTCGAGGCAAAGGATTTTCTTGCAGAAGATACAATCGTCGAAATGATTGAGACATCCAATTCTCTATCTCAAACAGTACAGGTGATCCATTGATGAACCACTTTGAGCGGCAATTTCATTTCTTACCCCTGTCAAGAACCACCCCACATCGGGGCCGATACGAGCTAATTCCAGCAGCACCATGAGGTAAATGGCTAGAAATTCTTTTGCTCAGACTAACATCAATCTTCGGGTTTTTCTTTGCATTTATGCTCAAACTTTAATTTAAGTGCTTTAAGATGACAAAGAGCATTCATTTCTCTATCTTATACACTTCATCCCTTGCATAGCCCACTTGAACCTGCAAATTTATTTCTTGAGCCCCTGTTGATGATCGTTTGCTCTTTCCAAGACGAAGATGGCATTTTCCTAAGGAGCAGAGCCGGAGATGATTGGGTCAATGGAAAATTCCCAACTGAATTCATTTCTTGTAGAGTAGATTTTTTTTTTTATAGTTTTTTTGCTTGTTCTTGTTTAATTCCTAGTTCAAAATCATAGGATTGTAAAAAAAGAAATCAGCCTAAAAGAAAATGGCCCACTCTCAAAAAGAGACCCAAAAAAAAAGAGAAGAGATGTCAAAAAACTCTAAAAGAGAAAGTACTCTATTCTAAAAAAGTAAGAAAAAAGGAAACAATGGGAGTTGGGAGTAAGAAAAGCAAAGGCTGACCCTACAAAAATCCTGGACATAAAAAATGTGGAGAAAAAGCAAAGTGCCTACCAAAAGCAAGGCCAATGTTCAGTCAAATCCCTGTTCATTTATACAATACTTTGAAATTTTGAGTGTACATTTTTTTATATTAACTTGTAAATTTCATATACTTGTTTGCATATTTTTGTAAATCCATGATCAAGTCTCGTTGAGAAAAAGACTCTTGGATGAATCAATGCAATCACCAGCAGAAGGTTACCATTTCTCAAGCGATGATGGTATTCTTTGAAGATCATTTGGAGGCGAAGATCGGCAACAAGCAGCAATGATCACTAACACCAAACCCTTCTCATATTTTTTCTGAGTGAAAACGAGCCTTTTCATTCCTCAATCCCTTATCCTAGCCTACGTCACAGCCCTTCAAAGGTCTCTCCTAAATAGGGCACTTGAATTAACAAAGAGCTGAATGATTTTAAGCATCGCTTGAAGAAGTTCGAACAAGATTATTTCTCTCTCATTTTTGCAGGGTTCTTGACTTGTAAACTGGAACCAGATGGTGAAGAATTTCATTTTATAAGCCTTGACTCGATAGGAGTCCCGCGTGAAAACCTTTGACCTAACCCTCATTACAGTCCTTATTAAGACCTCCAGATCGGCTCAGTCATACCAATTGCGAGATTACTCAGACCATGTCGAAATGCGATGATTGTACGATGGAGTGAATTTTCTTGAATCCTGCAGACAGGATAAACAGCTTTCCTTGAGAGTGAGAGAAAACCCTTTCGGACTGAAGTCCCAATTCAAATTACATTCGAGGTATTCACAATGTGATAACCTCCCTAAACAGAATTGGTAATGCAAACCTGGCAGAATGGTTATGTACGAATCGCGTCATGAGCGAAACACACACTTTAATCGTCTTTGTTAGGAGCTCAAGAAATGCACAATGCACAATGCAAGATGGACATAATAATTTTGCATGATTTCATTAATGAATTTCAACAATTATTTTTGCACATGTTACCGCTGATATTGTCTGACAGGTAGCAATTACTTAAGATCGAGTTATCTCTCAAGGTCTCGAAATTCATCCAAAGACCATTAATGAGAAAACCTTACTGGCAAATGCCGACCATGTAGTCTTTCAAAATCTCAGGTAAGTATATCTTCAACCTGAATTTCTTCAAGAGAAAGGGAGAAAGTCCTTTCTGACTAAAGTCTCTCATTCAATTTTATCAAATCCGTCAAAAGGATCAGATATGTTTCCTTATTGACAAATCCCCAATGAGGTTTTTAATGCAAGCAAGAGCTCACACATCTTTTTTGACATATGCATTTATTTTGAGCTTATGCATGTCATCATTTTTTAAGAGGATAGACAGGTGTGATACAGTCAGCTTATCCATCGCTTACTCATTGCTCAGAAAATCCAGGTAAGTTTTCTGAACCCCTTTAAAGTCGACTTTAGTCGTAATCCATTTGATGCTTGCACTGACAATTTTTCAGGCGTCACACCATTTTGTATTCATACTGATTCAATTCAGATGATACATCATCTCTTGTCTTGCTATGATGAGACCTACTTGAGAAGGTCGCGAGAAACACCATACCGCCTCATGTGACCTGCTGAGGAGGTTCCAAGAGGCAACTCTCGTCTTGATACGGTGAGACTTACTTGAGAAGGTTGCGAGAGACACCTTACCGCCTCATGTGACCCGTTGAGGAGGTCCTTGATACGATGAGACCTGCTTGAGAAGGTCGCGAGAGACACCTTACCGCCTTATGTGACCTGTTGAGGAGGTCCTTGATACGATGAGACTTGCTTGAGAAGGTCGCGAGAGACACCTTACAGCCTCATGTGACCCGTTGAGGAGGTCCCAAGAGGCAACTCTCGTTTTGATATGGTGAGACCTATTTGAGAAGATCGCGAGAGACACGATACTGACTCATGCTGACCCGTTGAGGAGGTCGCAAGAAACATCTTACCGACTCATGATGACTCGTTAAAGAGGTCGCAAGAGACATTATACCGCCTTATGGTGACCTATTGAGGAGGTCACAAAAGGCAACTCTCGTCTTGATAGGTGAAACCTTCTAGAGAAGGTCGCGAGAGATCATTTTTACCGACTCATGCTGACCCGTTGAGGAGGTCGTAAGAGACTTTTTACCTCTTCATGGTGACCTGTTGAAGAGGTCTCAAGAGGCAACTCTCATCTTGATATGGTGAGACCTTCTGAAGAAGGTCGCGAGAGATTATTTACCAACTCATGATGACCCGTTGAGGAGGTCGCAAGAGACACCTTGCCGCCTCATGTGACCCGTTGAGGAAGTCCCAAGAGGCATCTCTCGTCTTGATACGATGAGACCTTCGTAAGAAGGTCGCGAGAAATTATCCTTACCTACTTATGGTGACCTGTTGAGGTGGTCCCCAAGAGGCAAATGGCCAGCTTGAACCATAACTCGAGCACATTTTCAAACTCTATATAGATCCTTCGTCGTTTCGCATCAAAAAGAAACTTCTAGCAACAGATGGGCTAGTACCTTAGCGTCCTGGCATCCACTGGAAGTCTGGAGGTTAAGGGATGTCATGCCCCGAACCAGTCGAGCACGCGGACATCCCTGCAAGCAAACAACACATCTCTCGTGGTCTCAAGATCCACAAACAAGTCGAGAGATTATATATATATATATATATATATATTAAGCATGGGAAGCAGTACTCAAATAAATCCCCATACAAAATATAAGTTAAGTGAGATCTGGATAGCATAATAGCTGTCATAAATCATAACATACTATTTGTACAAATACCGGCTACTACAATCTGCTAACAAACTGGGCAACGGGGTAAGCATATAAAAAAAAAGGTATGACCATCATCGACATCCAAAATGGCCATGGTCGGGGGTCGCCATCACAAGATCGAGCCAATAAACTAGGACACCTAGGATGAGCTGCTGGAGTCCCCTATATCATCTGCATCCTCTATCGGCTCATACTCGGAGAAGGTCTCTGATGGAACCTCAATAGAATCCTCCATGGTCGCCTCATGCGACGGCTCTGCGAAATCTCTTTTGGTAGCCTCCACGACAATCACCTCGTCCTCACTGAACTCCAAGGTCGGGGTCTTCTCCGGTCTATTCCTAGAACCAACTACAGACCCTTTTGGCAGCTCCTCCTCCCCGGCGGTCTGGCACCAATCAAAGATAACTCCCTGGGGTACCTCGTGGAGCTTCAGCGGCCTAATCGACTCATCTCCGACCTTCTTAAACCATGTCTCGAACCTATGAGGCTTCCAGTCCGGACTACCCTCGTTGACCCATACAACCGTACGCTTTCTCACATAAATGTTCCCCTGACTATCTGGAAACTCGTCAAAATATGCCGTCATCTCCTTGGTATCCCTAAAATGAATAGGCCACATAGCTAAGGCCTAGGATCTGTAAAAATAGGGGTCCCCAAAGGGGTGAGATACACATCTCAGTAAAAGAGTTCTAACCCCCCAAAATTCCAAACTCATAATCATGCAGGCACATACAAATAAAGATAGTGTCACACAGATGATAGGCATGCAACTATGACACCATGTCACACTCAGATGATCTTGCACCTCATCCTACCATTTCACCACAGCCACCTCTTCCTGCCTACCTCATTCTCCAGCCCGCAATTAGATCGTATCAGGCACGGTTCGCGTAAACGCATCAAACCGTCATTGGCAACCCGCGTAAACGCATCAGGTTCCAATGAATCTCCAGGCCAATATCAACACTTCATATCTCCGTCCCGCGATTAGATCGCATCAGGACAGTGGCCATCTCAACCCCACGATTAGATTGCATCAGGGCGCCACATAATCTCAACTCGATCATGCGATTAGATCGCATCAGGGTATCCACCTCTCGCCCCGCGTCTCATACACCTCAAGGCCTTGCTATGTCATGCTCATGCCATGATTTTCCACTCGTTTTCCATACATGACGACATGTGCAATTCAGGTACAATTCAAAAACTCATGGCATGCGAGGCATTCAAGTGACACACACACATGGTGAATGATTTAAACTCAAACAATAACACACATAACCCTCCTATAACCACTTAGGATATACCAAGAGCTATCCTTTGGAAAATTCTCATCAATTAATCAAATTAATCCTCGACTCACCCAATCGAGTCCAATCTTCCTATCCTAAGTTTAGGATTCCCTTACCTTGCATTTGACACCACAATAATTCTCCTCTTGAGCCCTCACCAATTCGATTCCAAGGGTCCAACGTTGAACTCACCGCGCAACCAAGAATTTCCAATCAATTCATCAATTTCCTTATCCAATTCCTCAATTCATGAACTATAATCCTCCATAACACAACTCTCATCATCTTAACATGTCTTAAACATCAATTTGGGACTCAAAATCACTAGCCTTCAACCCTCAAAGGTTCGGCTATGCACAAAACCGAGCCGGTTCTTCTCGGTTCTGTACAAACCGAACTTGTTCAACCCTAAATCAACTCCAAATCCAGCATTTAAACAATATCCTATCTCTTAACATGTCTATCTAGGGGTTTATGAGGCTCACTGTGAGTTTGAGGTCAAATGGTCGCCGGTTCCCCCAAGGTCAGAATCCGATAGTTTCTGTTCCAAGTTCACAAGACCGATTCGAGGTCAAAGCTTCATCAATTCATTCCCAACTTTTTACCACATATTGATATACATGTATTTTAGATCTCCACAAAATTTGACCTCAAAAATCCAACATTCGGCCTTCAAAAGGGTCAGAAACCAAACCTACCTCAAGTTGAGCTCGATTCTGTTGGCTTCCGAAAAAACGCTTGCCCGGTGCTCCTCAGTGGTCCAAATGCCGTGCTTCCACTTCGAGAAGGTCGGTGAGACGTAGAACTAGGTTGATCTAGTCGGCCAGTGGTCAGGCGGTGGCCGAAGGAGGTTATCGTGGGCGGCGAACGGCAGCTCCAGAACCGGTCACCGGCGAGCAGAAACAAGGAAGAAGAAGAAGAGTGATCGTGGGTTTGAGGGGAGCGTTATGGCCGGTCATGTGGGAGGAGAGAGAGAGGAAAAAGCTATTTACAAAGCTTGAGTCAAAGGGGTTGAATGGTAGTTGCATAAAGTTGGACTTGACTAGTCTTTACCCCATCTATTGACACTTGTCCCTCATGTCAATCAAGCTTGATCCAATGGCCAATAATCCTCCTTGTGTTCGGCAGCCTTGAGGGGGTTTAAAGTCCAAAATGCTCTTCTTCAAATGCATGGGCAAGGCTTTAAGCTTGAGGGGCAAAAGAGTAATTTTACCCTCGACGTTCAGAACGTCGTTTTTCTCGCTCCAGAATTCTTCGATAGGGCGACGGCAAATCCGAATAATGTTAGAATTCTTGATTCTCCATTTTAAATTTTTCAAGACTCGTTTCTGTTGGTTTTCTCTATCAGACGTGGTTCCAACCTATCTCGAGCCAACGGGTGGCTTTTGCAGACTTTATGCGTATCGACCTTGTGATTCTCATCACATTTAAGGCTCGTCAATTCGTGGTAGCTCTGGTCGTCATGTAATTGTGAGGGTTTATCACTAGTCCCTATGGTCTCGATCGTCACTATTCGATAAAGGAAAATTTTGCAAATCATACGTTGGTTAAGCGGCATCACCCGCGCTCCAATCGTATAACACTCGCAAGGCATTCCTTAATCGTTCTTGGATCGGCCTTTTGTGGCTCTAAATATCCTCTCGACAATCCTTATGGTCAAAGCGCCATTTCTTATCCGAATTCCTCAGGTCCACGTATCTCTTCTTGCGTTAGCCTTTTCCTTTTGGTCAGCCTACTTGAATTGATCAAGTTCGAGCGAGATGACTGAAATACATCTCTAGATTCATTTCTCATTAATGAGTCTAAAATTGACTGAAAATCAGAATGTCACAACTCTTCCCCCCTTACAAAAATTTCATCCTCGAAATTTACATTACACTTAATTACTCAAATAAATGGGGGTGTTGTCGCCTCATCGTCTCTTCATTCTCCCATGTGGCACCTTCAGTTCCATGGTACTCCTAAACTACCTTGACCAGTGGAATTTTCTTATTCTTGAGGATTTGCTCCTTCCGATTTTCGATCCTTATCGGCTTCTCCATGTAAGACACTCTGTCGTCCACTCCTATGGCTTCATAGTCCAACACATGTATCGGATTTGGTTCATACTTTTGCAGCATCGACACATGGAACACATTATGCACCAGGGATAGATTAGGCAGTAGGGCAAGCCTGTAGGCTAAGGTTCCAATCCGTTCTAGTATCTCAAATTGGCCTACTTACCTTAGGCTCAGCTTCCCCTTCTTTCCGAATCGCTATAGTCCTCTCATCGGCGACACCTTGAGGAAGACATGATCGCCTACTTGAAACTTCAAGGGCTTGCGCCGCTTATCTGCGTAGCTCTTCTGATGACTCTGTACTGTCCTCAGTCTGTCCCGAATTATCTTCACTGCTTCCACCAATTGCTCTACCAATTCTGGGCCTGTGATACTTTTTTCTCCAATTTCATCCCAGCAAATCGGGGTTCTGCAGGCTCTTCCGTAGAATGCTTCAAATGGTGCCATCTGGATACTCTGCTAGTAGCTATTATTATACGCAAACTCTACTAAATGCAGCTGGTCTTCCCATCCACCATTAAAATCAATGACGCATGCTCGCAGCATATCCTCAAGCGTCTGTATCGTCCTTTCCGACCGTCTGTCCGTTGTAGATGGTAGGCTATACTAAACTGTAATCGAGTTCCCATGGCTTCTTGCAGACTTTTTCAAAAGTTTGCCGTGAACTTAGGATCTCTATCCGAAGTGATCATCACTAGCACTCCGTGCAATCTCACTATCTGCCTCATGTATAGCTCTGCATACCTATCCATAGCGAAGTCCTTCACATTGGGATGAAATGCGCGGACTTGGTCAATCTGTCCACAACTACCCATATAGAGTCGTGACCTCTTTGGCTCCTTGGGAGTCCCATCACAAAATCCATAGTCACATGCTTCCACTTCCATTTCAGAATCTCTAGTGGCTGTAATAGTCCTCCAAGCTTACAGTGCTGCGCTTTCACTTATTGGCACGTCAAACACTAGCCACATGCTTTGCTATGTCCACTTTCATCCCATTCCACCAATAGTGTTGTCGTAGGTTCTGATACATTTTCGTACTTCCAATGCTGTAATTGCTCTTGTGAGCCTCTGATAAAATCCTTTCCCTGATTCCTTCATCCTTTAGCACACACAATCGTCCTCAAAACTTTAGGATTTCGTCCTCAAACACCTGAAACTCGGGCTTTCTATTCGTCACGTCCATCTCCAAAATTTTCTGAATCTCTGGGTCCGTAGATTGCAAGGTCTTTATTCCTTCTTGGACCTCAGGTTCCACCCTCAATGTAGCCATTAAGCTGGACAACTGGCTAACCTCTAGTCTGAACTTAGAATCTTTTAAATTCTCAATCATCGACCAACCCTCTACTAGTAGACAGGCGATGCTCGACTTCCGACTCAGCGCATCTGCCACTCGGTTTGCTTTCCTTGGGTGATACAGTATGTCACAATCATAATCCTTTAACAGCTCCATCCACCTACGCTGTCTCATATTCGGCTCTTTTTGGGAAAACAGATACTTTGAACTTTGGTGGTCGGTATAGATCTGAAACTTTTCGCCACAGAGGTAATGTCTCCAAATCTTAAGAGCAAATACAATTGCCGCTAACTCCAGGTCATGAGTTGGGTAGTTAATCTCATGTGGCCTCAACTGTCTGGATGCGTAGGCTACTACTCTTCCGTTCTGCATCAACACACAGCCCAATCCTCTAAGCGAAGCATCGCTGTAAAGCTCGTAACCTCCCGGCCTTGATGGAATTGTCAGCATTGGCGCGGTTGTCAATCTATGTTTAAGTTCTTGGAAACTCCTCTCACACTTGTCAGTTCATTCAAATCTCGTTTCCTTCTCTGTCAACCGCGTCAACGGGATGGCCATGGAAGAGAATTTCTCCACAAAATACCTATAGTACCCTGCCAATCCCAAGAAACTTCTGACTTCAGTGACCGTAGTAGGTCTAGGCCAATTCGTCACAACTTCGATCTTCGTAGGATCCACTGCGATTCCATCACCAGACACCACATGACCAAGGAATGCTACCCTGTTCAGCCAAAACTCACATTTACTCAACTTCGCATAGAGCGTATGCTCCATCAGAGTCTATATTACAATCCTTAGGTGCTCCTCATGTTCTGCATCATTCCTCGAGTAAATCAAGATATCGTCAATGAAGACTATGACTAATCTATCCAGGAATTACTTAAATACTCGATGCATCGGGTCCATAAAAGCAGCTGGAGCGTTGGTCAATCCGAACGGTATCACCGTGAATTCATAGTGACCATACCTCGTCCTAAAGGCAGTCTTAGGTATGTCTTCCTTCTTAATCCTCAATTGGTGATATCCGGTTCTCAAGTCAATCTTTGAAAATACTACCGCTCCTTGCAACTGGTCAAACAGATCATCAATCCTCGGCAGTGGGTACTTGTTCTTCACTATCACCTGGTTCAGCTGCCGATAGTCGATGCATAAACGCATAGACCCATCCTTCTTCCTTACAAGCAGCACCAGTGCTCCCCATGGTGAAGCACTTAATCGGATAAATCCTTTATCTAGCAGCTCTTGCATTTGCACCTTTAACTCCTTCAGTTCTAACAAGGACATCCTGTAAGGTGCTTTCGAGATCGGTTCTGTCCTAGGGGCTAACTCAATTACAAATTCTATTTCCCGTTCCGGTAGTAATCCTGACAACTCTTGGGGAAACACATCAGGAAACTCACGTACTACTGGAATATTCTCTAACTGGCTCTTCGGTAGTTGTGTCCATTACTGCCATTAGGTATGCCTGACACCCTTCAGACATCAACTTAGTCACCTCCAGAGATGAGACTAAGGGAATCGAGATTCCTCCTCGACTTCCCACCAATTCAAAGCTAGGGCGGCCTCTCGAATAAAATCGAATTACTTTACTACCGCAGTCTACTACTGCCTCCTGCTTACCCAGCCAATCCATTCCTATGATTACGTCAAAATCGTACATGGGTAATACAGCTAGGTTAATACTCTCTTTACTCTCTCCAATCACAATCTCACAATCAGTATAGCCCATTGAAACCAATATATTATCCTTTAACGGCGTGGCAACATGCAAAATTATGTTCAACGGTTTCAAGTTCATACCCACCAAATCAGCAAACTATGCAGACACAAATGAATGCGTGTCACTAGGGTCAAACAATGCATATACAGCTTGGTTACACAAGTAAACCGTACCTGTGACCACACCTGGTGTCTCCTCCGCCTCTTTGCGGGCTACTGCATATACTCTTCCCTGTGCCGGTGGTTGATTCTGTTCAACCTGAGGCGTTACAGTCGACGATCCAGCTTGTAGCCTCTGTCCTTGTGGTCGACTTGTTGGAGCTTGATTCGGGCACATCCTCATCTGGTGACCCAGCTGACCACACTTAAAGCAAGCCTCGGTCCTTATCGGGCACGGTCCATTTCCATGCCTCCTGCTACAAAGTCTGCAACTCCAGTTTGGGGAATTCTGTGGCTTCACAATATCTTTTCGTACTGGAGGCACAAAACGTCTGCTGCTCGCCATCGATCTCTTGCCCATCTGGCGATTATCTCTGAAAGACGTAAACCGCGATCCAGTTGGGATGTTTCTCTTTCAAGTCACATTCTATCATCTGGCCTCGCTCATATATTTCCTTATATGTCCTCAAATTCGGAGCGATCATTTGACTACGAAGCTCAGGCCTCAAACCATCCCTAAATCTTCTTGCTTTCTCCCGATGATCCTCCACAGATCGTGGTGCGTACCTCGACAGCCTCGAGAACTCGGCCTCGTACTGATCTATCGTTAACTGGTTTTGGCGCAACTGCAGGAATTCCACCTGCTTCCTTTCCCTGGCCGTCTCAGAGAAATATTTATCATTGAAGGCCATCTTAAAGGCTTCCCAATTCATGATCGTTCCTTCAAGGAAGACGCCATTCTTGGTGGTAGCCCACTAATCATTTGTTGTACCCTCCAATTGGTATACTGCTAGTAGCACCTTTTCTTTATCCGTGCACCTCAGCACTCCAAAAACTTTCTCCAGCTTCTCAATCCACCTTGGTGCTAGCTTGGGATCTCCAATCCCATCGAATTGAGTCGGCTTCAATTTTATGAACTGCTCTACTAGTTGGCCCATCTGGCTGGCCACGACGATTTCCTCTTGGGTGTTTACAGCTTCATTACTCTGGTTCGGTTTACCCTAACTTCCATTTCCACCATTGTTGCCATTGTTGGCATTGACGGCTGCTATGGCAGCTCCTACTGCCTGGGCGATGGCAGCGTCCCGATCTTGAGCCTGCCTATCAATCATGTCGCCAATTCTTTCCAGCGCCCTCAACACGCCATCCATCTTGGATCTTCAGCGACAGGCGGCCTCGAGCTAGAAGCTCCGTCTCTTGCCCTTCCAGACCTTCTGGATGGGTTGCTTATCTTTATCACTTTCTATTGAACTTGGTCCACCATAAGTTCAGCGAGGAGTTAGTAACTTACTCAATCATTCAAATCCAGAGCTACTAACCACCCTTTAACAGAAATAGTTACAATCCAACAGTACTCCATACCACAGACTTTGGAAACATTACAACAAGCAGCCTATGGTAATTTCTCAGTTCCATTCACTCCAGTGATTCACTAAAACCAATCGCTTTCATTCCTCAAACAAACCAAGGTCCAGAAATGACCTTTAATCCTAAGTAGGGAACTTAATCCTTATGCATTTCCACAATCCTACCAAGATCGAACACCAACCCTAAGTACCAGGTCACACACTACGCACCCATGCCTTATCTTAACCAGTCTCCCAAGGTCTTGCTACCCGTTCTTGTCCCACTTAATCCTCCTTATTACTCCAGTCCTCAACCAACTTTGGTTCGAGCTGACCTTGCTCTGATACCAAGCGAAGCGGTGATGTCACGCCTCGAACCCGTCGAGCACGCGGACATCCCCGCAAGCAAACACCACATCTCTCATGGTCCCAAGATCCACAAACAAGTTGAGAGACAATATATATATTAAGCATGCGGAAGCGGTACTCAAATAAATCCTCGTACAAAATATAAGTTAAGTGCGATCTGAATAGCATAATAGCTATCATACATCATAACATACTGTTCGTACAAAGGCCGGCTACTACAATCTGCTACAAATTGGGCGACGAGGTAAGCATATAAAAAAAAAGGTATGACCATCATCGACATCCAAAATATCCATGGTCAGGGGTCGCCATCACAAGATCGAGCCAATAAACTAAGACACCTAGGATGAGCTGTTGGAGTCCCCTTGTATCCTCTGCGTCTCCTGTATCCTCTGTCGGCTCATACTCAGAAAAGGTCTCTGATGGAACCTCGATAGAATCCTCTATGGTCGCCTCATGCGACGGCTCTACGAGATACTTTTCGGTAGCCTCCACGATAATCACCTCGTCCTTAGTGAACTCCAAGGCCGGGGTCTTCTCCTGTCCATTCCTAGAACCAACTATAGACCCTTGTGGCAGCTCCTGCTCCCCGGCGGTCTGACACCAATCAGGGATAACTCCTTGGGGTATCTCATGGGGCTTCAGCGGCTCAATTGACTCATCTCCAACCTTCTTAAACCATGCCTCAAACCTATGAGGCTTCCAGTCCAGACTACCTTCGTCAACCCACACAATCGTACACTTTCTCACATAAATGTTTCCCTGACTATCTGGAAACTCGTCAAAATATGCCGTCATCTCCTTGGGATTTCCAAAACGAATAGGCCACATAACTAAGGCCTAAGATATGTAAAAATAGGGGTCTCCAAAGGGGTGAAATACACATCTCAGTAAAAGAGTCTTAACCCTAGTCAGGCTAATCGTCCACTCGAGTAGTCACCTATCCCAAAATTCCAAACTCATAATCATGCAGGCACATATAAATAAAGATAGTGACACACAGATGATAGGCATGCAACTATGACACCATGTCACACTCAGATGATCATGTACCTCATCCTACCATTTCACCACAGCCACCTCTTCCTACCTACCTCATTCTCCAGCCCGCGATTAGATCGCATCAGGCTCGGTCCACGTAAACGCATCAGACCGTCATTGGTAGCCCGCGTAAACGCATCGGGTTCCAATAAATCTCCAGGCCAATATCAACACTTCATATCTCCGTTCTGCGACTAGATCGCATCAGGACCGTGGCCATCTCAACCCCGCGATTATTTCGCATCAGGGCGCCACAAAATCTCAACTCGACCCCACGATTAGATCGCATCAGGGTATCCACCTCCTGCCCCACGTCTCATACGCCTCAGGGCCTTGCCATGTCATGCTCATGCCATGATTTTCAACTCGTTTTCCATGCATGACGACATGTGCAATTCAGGCACAATTCAAAGACTCATGGCATGCGAGGCATTCAAGTGACACACACACATGACGAATGATTTAAACACAAACAATAACATACATAACCCTCCTATAACCACTTAGGATATACCAAGAGCTATCCTTTGGAAAATTCTCATCAATCAATCAAATTAATCCTCGACTCACCCAATCGAGTCCAATCTTCATATCCTAAGTTTAGGATTCCCTTACCTTGCATTTGACACCACAATAATTCTCCTCTTGAGCCCTCACCAATTCGGTTCCAAGGGTCCAACGTCGAACTCACTACACAACCTAGAATTTCCAATCAATTTATCAATTTCCTTGTCCAATTCCTTAATCCATAACACAACTCTCATCATCTTAACATGTCTTAAACATCAATTTGGGACTCAAAATCACTAGCCTTCAACCCTCAAAGGTTCGTTCATGCACAGAACCGAACCGGTTCTTCTCGGTTCTGTGCAAACCAAATTTGTCCAGCCCTAAATCAACTCTAAATCCATCATTTAAATACTATCCTACCTCTTAACATGTCTATCTAAGGGTTTATGAGGCTCACCGTGAGTTTGAGGTCGAATAGTCACCGGAATTCCGTTGAAAGTTGCCGGTTCTCCCAAGGTTAGAATCCGGCAGTTTCTGTTCTAAGTTCACAAGACTGATTCGAGGTCAAAACTTCATCAAATCATTCTCAAGTTTTTATCATATATTGATATACATGTCTTTTAGACCTCCACAAAATTTGACCTCAAAACTCCAACATTTCGGCCTTTAAAAGGGCTAGAAACCGAACCTACCTCAGGTTGAGCTCGATTCTATCGGCTGCTAGAAAAACGCTTGGCCGGAGCTCCTCGGTGGTCCAAATTCCGTGCTTTCACTTCGAGGAGGTCAGCAAGATGTAGAACTAGGTTGGTATGGTCAGCCGGTGGTCAAGTGGTGGCCGGAGGAGGTCGTCGTGGGCGGCGAACAGCAGCTCCAGAACCAATTGCTAGCGAGCAGAAACAAGGAAGAAGAAGAAGAGTGATTGTGGGTTTGAGGGGAGTGTTATGGCCGGTCATGTGGGAGGAGAGAGAGAGAGGAAAAAGCTATATACAAAGCTTGAGTCAAAGGGGTTGAATGGTAGTTGCATAAAGTTGGACTTGACTAGTCTTTACCCCATCTATTGACACTTGTCCCTCATGTCAATCAAGCTTGATTCAATGGCCAATAACCCTCCTTGTGTTCGGTAGCCTTGAGGGGGTTTAAAGTCCAAAATGCCCTTCTTCAAATGCATGGGCAAGGCTTTAAGCTTGAGGGGCAAAAGAGTAATTTTACCCTCGATGTTTAGAACGTCGTTTTTCTCGCTCCAGAATTCTTCGATAGGGCAACAGCAAATCCGAATAACGTTGGAATTCTTGATTCTCCATTTTAAATTTTTCAAGACTCGTTTCTGATGGTTTCCTCTATTAGACGTGGTTCCAGCCTATCTCGAACCGACGGGCAGCTTTTGCAGACTTTACGCCTATCGACATTGTGATTCTCATCGCATTTAGGGCTCATCAATTCGTGGCGGCTCTGGTTGTCATGTAATTATGAGGGTTTATCATTAATCCCTATGGTCTCGATTGTCATTGTTTGATAAAGGAAAATTTTGCAAATTATACGTTGGTTAAGCGGCATCACCTGCGCTCCAATCGTATGACACTCGCAAGGCATTCCTTAATCATTCTCGGATCAGCTTTTTGTGGCTCTAAATATCCCTCGACAATCCTTACGATCAAAGCGTCATTTCTTATCCAAATTCCCTTGGTCCACGTATCTCTCTCGCGTTAACCTTTCCCTTTTGGTCAGCCTACTCGAATTGATCAAGTTCGAGCGAGATATAACTGGAATACATCTCTAGATTCATTTCTCATTAATGAGTCTGAAATTGACTGGAAATCAGAATGTCACAAGGGAATCATTAGCTTATGAGGTATTTGGTAAAATATGTATGTTCATAGGCGTTTCATATGCAGATTTCTTTTATGTGGGATAGGAGAAATTTTAGCACGTATTATTTATGGCATTTCATTTCATGCATCATTTTATTTGCACTAGAAAATGGGATTTAAAAACTCCCCCCAAAAACATCATCATCATCATTAGCCACATTTGCAAAATTTAGGTTTCAATTTTAGTCTTTGAGCGAAATCTCTGCGAGCTTCCACTCAAAGAGGTACAGCTATTGACACCTAAATTTTGATTTGTAGGAAATTCATTCATTTATTTATTTATAAAATGGAAGTTAACCATAGACCTAGCAAAAAATAAATTTTCACGCATTGCATATTTTTTTTTTCTGTCATCCATTTGCAAAGAGTGACTCAATCGAGCTTAATTTGACAAGCATCCGAACCGGACTCATCATCAATTTTCGACCAAGAGAGATTATGGCCGAAATTTTTACGGGTTTTGGGCTTCATCCGATTTCAAATCAACCCATTTTTTCTCATTAAAATTTTAGGGCTTTTAATTAATTAATTGAAGCGCGATTTGAGTTCAAGATTATACAATTAAGCCCATAAGGCAATGAAAGTCGGATAGCCCAATGGCATTTCCATGGTTGAAGATATTCATCAGGACTATTCATGATTATAATCTGACGATCAACAATGAATCTTATCTTGACTAGGATTAGGGTTTCTTATTGCCTATAAATAAAGCGTTCTAGGGTTCAAAGGGGGTGAGGGCGCAAAAAATCATACACGGTCGTGAGAGAGCTTGATCCCCCAAAAAAAGGTGAGAGCAAAGGTGGCGGAGAGAGAAAAATTCTTCTGGCAGGTTCTGAGGGATTTCCTCTTTGTTCAGCTTCGTTGCAAGCGAAAAAAAACAAAAATCTTGGTTGCAACCCCGTCTTCACCGCACGAGGTTAACCCTTGTCAACCCCCCACTCCACGGAGGCTGATCTCCACAGTGGTTGTTAAAGCAAGATGACAACTTCGCCGTCTCCTCTCGATCGAGCGCTGAATATCACCTAGTGAGTCCACGTCTAGCAAGCTCCAAGTTAGTCAGACCCTGTATTGGATTTTCTCGGGGGAGCCAACTCGGAGCCGCATCGAGCAGCACCAGCCAGCCATGAATTTGTACCTGCGCTGCCCGTGACGAGTTGCCGAGTCCGCCGTAGCTGCATCCAGTGTTGAGCCTCGACGACGATCCATGTCAGCACGAACGTGTTTGCCTAGACCGATAGCTTCACCGAAATGTGACAGCTCCCCCACGAAAATTGAAGTGTCTATTTTGCTGGGAGTCTTGAAATTTGTTTTCATCCTCCACTACTGCAAAGAACACTAGTTGTGCACGAATTTGACCTTCTTCTCTGACAGGATACCACTTTGACGAAGAAAGGAGGGGAACAGGACAAAACTTCACTCTTTCCTTTAATTATTTGTCATGTGCTTGAGTGCCATGTTTTACAGTTTATTTGTTGCCGCTTCACCTTGATTGTTCCCCCTGGTTTTCATGGTTGATGCGCATGCGAGGCGTCGAGAATAGCCAAGTGGAAAGTTTGATTAAAGAAACCCCTCACAATACCAAAGATTATTTCTTTGGGGATCAATCGGTGGATTCTCTTGAAGACTTGCATTAATTTGTTACGCTATTGCACCCCACCATCGCTTCGATCAGTCGAAAGCCGTCGAGGTTCAAACTTTGAAAAGCAAATTGGCAATTTAGGTAACAATCCTTGTCCATAATATTCTGAATTTAAAAGGGTTGTATATCTTTAATTGATTGATTGTCGTTTTGATTGATTAAATTTTCAATCGAAAAATTAGAGATTTTTTGGGCATTTTTTTCAAATTAAAAGTCCTAAATCTAAATTAGGAAAATATTTTTCCTAATAGGCAACGTCTATGTTTTGTTGGACAATCTTTCCCGTCACCATTCGGGTACGGTCTTTCCAACTCAGTAAAGATGGGCAGTTAGCTAATTTGATCTATCGCCATTTAGATCTGATACGCTATCTTCATGAGCCGATTTTAGATTTTGGGTATTATAATTTTCGAAAAGATGAAGATGCAAATCCGTGATTTCTTGCTCTTTATTGCTATCTTTTCATGGACAGGGATTCTCTTTGATCTCGAGTGATATATTTATTTTCGATTGACTCCCACAAATGTTAAAACTCCCTAAAATATTTAGTAAGATACGGTTTTCTTAGAAAGCCCTATCTGTTGAATTTTTTTAGGAAGATAAGGATTCATAGAACCCTTATTTTATTTTGAGAATGTGGAATAAAATTGAATAACAAAATACTTGGTGCATATATTGTCTTAGCAAAAAAATTCAAAGGAAGAGGAATGAAAAATCAGCTCATGCTATCTTGTGTAATTCTACGTAAATATTGAATATCTCACACCATCCTCATGCATATCTTCGAATTCTATGTCTATATTATCTTGTACACTCACTACATATTTCGAGTATCATATCTTGCATTCCATATTTTCAAAATAGCATACGTATCATTTATCTCATGCATCTCTCATATTGCGGAGATATAAGAAAATAAATAAAAAATATGCTCATTATCTTTTGATTGTCATGCATTATTTCGAGTACCATCTTGAGTCCTTCATTCATGTTTTTTGCAATTAAGCCTATTATATCATAGCATTCACATGTCTCATAACTTGCATGTCTATGCCACATTATATTTTCCCATGTCATTTTGCATGTCTTTAATACCAAGTTTAGGCTATCCATCCTAACGTTAGTCAAATTGTGTGATTGATTTGCTTGAATTAGAAATTGCATGCTACTTAGTCTAATTATAATTTTTCGCATGTTAGATGTAGTGCTTACATGATTAGTTTAGTTAATTGCATATTTGTTTGCACTTTATCCCATTGAATTGCCATGTTTTGTCATTCTTTTTGCGTGTTTTAATCAATTAGTTAGACATTGCATATAGAGAAACACGACCTTAACTGTGTGTGACCTGCATTTCATCCCTATATTTGGTCATCTATTCATGTCATTTAGATAGTTTCATGCATTCCATTTAAAAGGTAAAAATCCCAAAAAAGAAGGAGAAACACCTCACCTGAGCTTTAAAATCAAATTCAATCTGAGTTGTCAAATTAGGACATTTTATTTAGAATTAAGGTACCGAAAGGGCATTAGTTTTAATTAACTAGTGTAACCAAGTTCCTGAATCCACAATCTCTGGTTCATATAAGTAAAATAGTCATTCCGCTGTTTTACTTAGGTTTCTAATCAACCAACCAAAAAATGATTAATGGCGACTCCAAATCCTAAATCATTCTAATTAATCTAAGTTGCGATTTGGCAAGATTTGGGAGAGTCCGTATTAGGTTAGTTGTTAAATTAATCTGATAATCCATTAGCCTAAAAATTGATTAAATTTTTAGGTCGCTACAACCTCAAATCTCGAAATTCCTTAATTCACCTCTAATTTTTGAAAAATTAAAAAAAATTGTGGACTTAGGCCATGGATATCATGTTATATGTCTTTGCTGATGACTTCAGTTTGTTTCTGACCATTAGATCGAATTTTCTGAACCGAAATGCTTTGTTTCGATTATGCGGAATTCGCCAGAAAACTGGCAAATGTGCTTAAAATGGGCCCAAATCTAGTGGGCCAAAGGAAAACAACCATCTGATTAATTTTTGCTACCTTTGGCTGCGACTCGCGATTGATTTTCGCGATCCGGGGTCATGTTGATAGGTTTTGAAGCCGTTTTTGAATTTCCGTAGGAATTTTTCTTAGTTTTCGGCCGTTTATGTGCTTGCTTTAGAGTTCTTTGATTGATTGAATCTCACCATTAAGGTGTTAAATATTTTTGCAGACTTAGAGAGATTAGGGGTGGAGTGTTTGCTAACTTTTTCTTGTAGGTCGGAGTAGGAATGTTTGTTTTGAGGGATTACATTGAAGCGTTGTTTTGATATAAACTCCTATGTTTGTCTCTACTACCTTTGCAATCACACATAACACACACAAACCGCCATTAGACCTAGCTAGACGTAGGATTGTATTTGATTAGGGACACTCTGGCCATCACCGCTTGACCTGAGTCTCCCTCTTCAAGTCCCGTACTCTTTCAAATTGGTGCAATCATTCATCACCCCTATCGTTCACCATGTGATACGGGTCGATACTTGACTAAGCCGGATGTCTACGAGGGATCCTGATGTAATCACAAATCAGGGTGGTTCAATTTGGGTATCCTTGGGACTCCACCTTTGTTAAACCTAGATAGATAGAAATCAAACCTCACGTCCCATTTTATCTGCATGTCTATGTGTTTATTCATTTCACCTATCTAAAGGTAGTATTCTCTTTAGCCTTTTCACTCATGGTTTCCTATTTACTTATTTTTTCGGGTCGATCCATGGCGATTTTTAGGTGAGTCATAGTCTCGAGCTGTAGATTATGGGGATGATTCGAGTCATAACTCCAGCAAAAGATCAACTGAAGCAATGGTGGAGCGATTTGAATGAAGATGGCCGAGAGATAGTCAAATTCCGTATTGGCCGGATGTTGCCCTTGATTCATATCCGTATGCGGTTTGGTTTCATTCACACATTGGTGCAGTTCTGGAGTCCACAGGTTACTACCTTCATATTTGGTAAACACGAGCTAACTCCAACTCTAGAAGAGTATAGCGTTCTCATTGGAAAGTCACTAGACTCGAGTTTAGTCACTCCGCCAATTGGCGAAGATCCTATCCTTGTTTTGTCTGAATACTTGAACGCCAATTGAGATGAAGTGGCAAAAGCTTTAAAAGGGAGCAGCGGGAGTTGTCCCATTTCATTCCTAGAAACATGTTTTGGAAAACCTCCCTATGTATATGATAAGGCTAAAATCTTTATCCTGTTATTCTTTGGCTCAATCATTTTTCCACATAAAGAGAAGTCTATTGACCCTATGATAGCATATTTTGCAAGATAATTCAATAATGTAAAGAATTTTGTTAATGCTATCTTGGCTGAAACCTTCATCTCGCTTACCAAGTTTAAAATCAATCAGGATAAAACACTTAGAGCTTCATCTGAAATTCTCCAAGTTTGGTTTCTTTCTCATTTTTCTCAATTTGAAAAATACCTAGAAATACCAAAAATTTCAGAACTTGAACATCTTCTCTTAAAGTTTAAAAATGAACAAGACCATGTTCCCGAGTATCGTTATTCCCGACTACTAGTCTTGTTAGCAAACCTGAGTCCCGTGACTTTCATATGGCATGCTCTTTGGTTCAAAATGGAGGAAGCTAGAATCATGGGACGAGATGAGGCACCTGTCCCTCTTCTAGGAATCTCTAGCATCACATAGTACTATCCAGTCAGAGTTGTTCGACAATACGGCATGATACGATCGATCCCTCCAAAGCCGAATAGTGTAGAAATTCACATACACTTCGACTTGAAGGACTAGAAATTCGAGGAATACGCCACCCTTGCTCATGCCATGTGGGAGCGTTGCTGGCCAACCAAGCTAATGTTTCCTAAGGGAATCCTCTCAGGGAATGTCAAGACGTACCATGCCACAATCAGTTCCATCGAGGGGTATGTAACCCTAAAAGAATGGCTCCCAGTGATACCTCAAGTGGCTGTTCGAGATACCAAACGTTTCGAGATCAATCGCCTCAAGAGAAAGCTCGCCAAAGCCAAGGAAGAAGCCCAGAGGAATGAGGATACGTACAAGAAGCTCAAGGCTCAAGTTGTCCCCCAGAAGTCTACAGCTCGAGATAGCTAGAGTCTTTATTTGCTGGTTCTGATCATTGTTTTATTGAATATTGTCCTGGTTGTTATTGTTTCTAGGCTGATACTCTGTACGATTTGATTTTTTAGGGCTATCTAGTCATATTTGAATTTTGGTGTCTAAATAGAAAATATTTGAAACGTCTGGATCTATCATTTGTAAAATTTAGAGAATAATTCGGGGTGTTTTCCATTTATTTGACAAATTTTCATCAAGGACAATGTAGGTGGGAATTTCGGCAGTTTACTCACACTTTCTTTGTTTTGCAGATTACCATTTCTAAATGATCTCCTTTCTTGGACCACGCAAAATGAAAGTTGTAGATTGATATCTAAACTATCCAGACCTTAATTCGCACTTTAAGGGGGTCTTTTGTTCGTTTAACAAAAACCGGACAGAACGGTTTTTTAGGCATAATTTGTCCAAAAGAAATATTAAACTGTACTGATCGGTCCACTTTTAGCCTTAAGTCTGAACATAAAAGTTGTTCTTCATTAAGTTTTGTATCACTTCGTAAAATTTGGAAATTTTTTGATCAACGTACGAATTATGAGAAATTTTATCGTAAATGTCGACGAAACTGAAAAACTGTCTGATTCAGATCTTTGCTTTGTTTATTGAGTTTAGAGAGTTGTCATGGACTGGCCCGCTATTCTCACTCACTTTACTAATCTTTGCACAGTTTTTCTTTGAAGGTAATCTATCACGGATCATCCACACATTACCAGGTCAGTCGCAAAGAAAATGACTGATAAAGCTGAAATAAACGCTGCGATCCAAGAGGCCCTCCAATAGCATATAGATTCCATGAACAACAGAATGGACAACATGGTCTCCCAAATGGCGGACAAGGTACTGGCAAGTCTCATGACTAGAATGCAGTTGCCTAGCCAGACATCTCAAACTCCGGCGCCTCTTCCACCCTCGGCAACTGATGGCCCAAGCAAGAACCAAGGGCAGTTCTTGTCACTAGAGGACATGTTCATCCTAGGCTCTAGTATGAATACTCCGCCGGCAGCTCCAGTTCACCAAGCCAGCCCTATGATCCCAGAGCAGACTTACGATGCAGCCAAGCTGATGACTCAAATGGAGCAATAGATGGAGCAACAGATGGAGTTAAAGATGGAACAGAAGATGGAAGAAAGACTCCAAGAGATTCATAGAACACACAACATCACTCATGTCGACTTTTCTGCCTTCACAAAAGTTGATGTGCCAGAGAAGTTTAAAGTGCCTGATTTTGAGAAATACGACGGCACGTCCAACCATGGGCAACATGTTCAAATGTACCAAACGAGAATGAGCAAATACGCTGGCAATGGCCCTTTACTGGTTCAGACTTTTCAGGCCAGTCTGAGGGATGCAGCCATACGATGGTATACTGACTATGAGGTATATAGCATGAGGAATTGGAAACAAGCGGCAACTACTTTTATCAAGCACTTCAGTTTCAACATAGACGTCCTCGTCTCTAGAGAGGACTTGTAACAAGTCGAAATGAGGGAGGGCGAGACGGTCAAGCAGTACGCTACCAGGTGGAGGAACACTGCATCCCAACTCAAAGTCGTTCCCCTTAAGAGGGAACTCATGAAACCGTTTGTCTCTACTCTTCCACAGATTATGTGAACACGAGTCCTTGGCACCTCTGCAATATCATTTGCTTACCTCATAGCAATGGCTGAAGAAGCGGAAGGTGGCATGAAGAAGGGCTAGTACGGAGATGCTAGCACGCCCGCAAAACGATTCGGAATAAAGAAGGACAAGGAAGTCGCTCCTCAGATCAACATGACAAGTTCCTCACCAGTTGTACAAGTTCCCATCAAGCAGCAAGGGAATTTTGGCGAACAGAAGCAGAGGAGAAATCCACGCGCACCCCGACAATATACACCTTTACCGAGAACACTTTCCACGAGTCCTAGCTGTACTCCGCAAGAAGGACCTACTGTCAACTGAACCTTTGAGGCTAAATTACACGTCATATGCAGGTTATGACCCATCCAAGAAGTGTGATTACCATCGCGATGAGGTTGGCCACGACACAGACAATTGCTTTGTGCTTAAAAATCGCATTCAGGACTTGCTCGATTTAAAGGCATTTTCGTTCCAAGGCAGCGCCCAGCCAAATGTCTAGAATAATCCATTGCCCAACCATTCTGGCAAAGTTAATGCTGTGTTTGATTATAATACCCAACCGGCAGAAGGGTTTAAAGTCCGTTTAGCAGATGTTCTTGATGCTCTGGTTAGAGCAGGATATTGCCGGACTGGAGAGCTACTGTCGCTAGATGAGTTAAAGAAGATAATTTCAACCCTTATGAAGAATGGGTTGATAGTTAAAGTTAATCATGTGGAAACAATTGCCACTATATCTCAGATCATCATTGATTGGGACCAAGAGTTCACTGCTCTAACCATGACTCAGTCTGAGCATTTTCCAAAGAAAGAAGTAGCGGAAGCTGATGTAGCGAGTCTGGTCGATCTGGATTTGGTTGACGTGCCTCCCCTAGAAGATGTAGTAGATGGTGAATTAGGAATTGTCATATCGGAAGCCTTGGTGATCACTACACCTCAGTCGTTCCCTTACAAGGATGATAAGGCCGTTCCTTGGTCTTATGATCTAGCCTTAGTAACGAGGTCTGGACACGCTTATAATGAAGAGGAATCGACCAAGACAGCCACGAAGAAAGACGCGAAGGAGTTCCTTGCCGTGATTAAAACAAGCGAGTATAGTATCGTCAACCAACTGTGGAAGTTGCCCGCTCAGGTTTCTTTGCTCGAACCTTTGCAGTCATCCGAAAAACATCGAAATTCTTTGATGACGGTGCTAGGACAGGTGCACTTCCCGGGAGATATCGACCAGGATAACCTAGAGAATTGTGTCAGGACCATCCTTCTGAAAGATCATGTGGCATTCGCTGATGATGAAATTCCTACTGAGGGACGTGGTCACAACAAAGCCCTACACATAATAGTGAAGCACAAGCAAACTCTAGTGGCGCGGGTGCTCGTTGACAATGGCTCGACACTGAACATCTGCCCTTTAGCCACTTTGAATCGGCTAGGGGTAGATTTGGCAAGAATGCAGGCTGTGAAGACTTCAGTCAGAGCTTTTGATGGTGTGAAGAAAGATGTCATGGGACCGATCAATCTAGACATCCTGATTGGGCATTTCGTGTTCAATGTTTTGTTCCAGGTGTTAGATATTCCATCGGCTTTCAACCTCCTACTAGGTCATCCGTGGATTCATAATGCGGGAGCTGTGCCATCAAGTCTTCATCAGAAGATCAAGTTCATTGTTGAGGGAAAACTAGTGATCTTTCATGGCGATTGAGCCAACTCAGAACGAAGAAGACTCGTATCATGCTTTTGAGTTGGTGCAAACTGTTCATGCATCACCAGAAAGTCCTATAGCCATTCCTGAGGTATCTAATGCTTCTATCATGGTGGCCAAAGTAATGGTTAGCAATGGTTTCGAACCTAACACAGGTCTGGGCCGAGATGGTCCGGGAATCCATGCCCCAATTAAGCTTAATGGACAATCCCATACAACTGGTTTGGGACACCGAGGACGTGACCGGTCTAGACATAGTAGACAGTACGGAAGGGGCCGTGGAAGATCCGAAGCTAGTTCTTTACCGCCTCCACTCTACACTACTTTCCGATCAGCTGGTGTGGTTGGTGGATACGATGAGCTGACCCAGTTCGAAGATGACCTAGGGATTGTATTCCCAAATTCTCCACATAGTTAAGATGTTTTGGCTGAGCCGATGACGCTGGATGAAGATACATCTAATGATGGACTCCTCGATCTCACCGATTGGTTCAATGATCTAATTTTTGAAGCCATATCTGTAGATCCTATACAGGTTGATAAAGTGCCAGAGGAGGACCCTTGCAAGGCGTCTGGATCTCTAAGTCTGTCTGTCGATACAATGGTTGAAGATCCAATGGAGGGTTCAGAGTAACATTTTTTGAGATTTTGCAATCTCCTGCGTGGGATCTTTCCAACTTTCTTTAATTTTTTCATACCACATTAGAATTTAAATTCATGTCGCGTGTTAGGATTTCATTTCGATTCATTGTGGCATACAATAAGATGTAATTCGTTGATTTTTATATCAATAAAATTACAGATATTTTTCATTAAATTTTAGAGTCTTGACGAGGCATCCCAAACTAACTCGATAATGATAACCAATGAGAAAACAATCTGTCAACCATGGTAAGCACTGAGGGTTGGGCTTCCTCAAGAGTTTCTCATCCCACGGTTAATAAAGAAAAAAAAATCAAAATCAAAGTTTTCAAAAACGACATATTGGATTTCAAAAGTTGCAAAGCATGCATGATTAAACCTTGTTTGTTTCTCTGACTTCGCAAAAATTTTATGTTTCAAGGTCAAATATGGGGAGGGTGATCCATTGGATTCCGGAGTTTATGATTTAGACGAATACACTTCTGAGTATGAGGAAATACGTCAAGAGTTTGAATAGCACGAGATGATTAAGCCTCTGACTGGCGTTGAGACTACATCAATCAACTTGAACGATGAAGAGAATCCAAGAGAGGGAAAAAATGGGGCAAACCTATCCACCGAAATGGCAAAACGTCTTACGAAACTCCTGAGGGATTACCAAGATATCTTCGCCTGGTCCTATGCAGACATGCCCGGTCTTGATCGATCAATTGTTGAGCATTGCTTACCGACCAATCCCTCGTTCAAGCCAGTAGTACAGGGATCACGAAGGGCTAAGTCAGAGCTAGCAAAGAAAATTAAGGAAGAGGTCATGAAGCTCTTTGATGTGGGATTTATTGAGGCTACCCAATATTCTGACTAGGTTGCTAACATTATTCCGATGCTAAATAAAGACGGTCGAGTTCGGGTCTGTGTTGACTACCGTGATCTAAATAAAGCTAGTCCTAAGAAAGATTGCCCACTCCCGCACATTGATGTGTTTGTAGACAGCATGGCTGGTTTCGAAATGTTTTCATTCATGGATGGTTTCTCAGGCTATAACCAAATCTTGATGAATGTGGATGATAAACTAAAGACTACATTCACCACTCCGTGGGGGATGTTCCATTATAAGGTGATGCCTTTCGATCTCAGGAACGCTGGCGCAACTTATCAGCGGGCCATGATTACTTTATTCTATAACATGATGCACAATGAGATTGAAGTCTATGCCGATGACATGATTGCAAAAACAAGACGTGGAGAAGATCACATTGAAACCATGACAAAGCTACTCGACAGACTCCGGATGTTCAAGCTACGGCTTAATCCCGCCAAATGTGTCTTCAGCGCCAACTTGGGCAAATTGCCCGGGTTCATTATTAGCAACAAGGGTATTGAGATAGACCCGTCCAAGGTGAAAGCCATATGTGAGCTCAAGCCGCCAACGACGGTAAAAGAAGTTCGAAGCCTCATGGGCAGGTTGAATTATATTGCCCGATTCATTTCTCAACTATCTGAGATTGCTAAGCATTCCTTGAAGTTGTTAAAGAAGAATGCGCTAGTCGAATGGGATGATGATTGTGATGAAACCTTTGAGAAAATAAAACAACATCTCTTGAATCTGCCAGTGCTTGTTCCGCCAGTGCCGGGGCAACCTCTGATACTTTATCTCATGATTCATAGTGAATCCTTAGGAGCTATGCTAGCACAGATAAGACAAGACGATTGGAAGGAACGCGCCATTTATTAACTGAGCAAGAAGTTCACAGCCTCCGAGATGAATTACTCTGAAGCTGAGAAGACATGTGCGGCTCTAGTTTGGGTGCTGCACAGATTGCGGCAATGCACTTTGCATTATCAAATTTTCTTGGTGACAGAATGCGATCCCATCAAGTACATGCTAAATCAACCCGCCCTGATTGGCAGGCTTACTAAATGGTAGATCCTCATTTCTAAGTTTGATGTGCAGTATTTATCTCAAAAGTCGGTAAAAGGACAAGCCATAGCCGATGTCATGGCCGAAAATTTGGGAAAAGATGAAGATCCATATCAACCTGAAGATAGAGTCATGGTGGTGGAAGATTATTTCTGGATCATGTATTTTGATGGAGCTGTGAATTTATCCGGATCGGGTACAGGAGCATTCTTAATATCTCCAAGCGGTTAACATTATCCTGTGGCAGCAAAGTTAATATTTCCCTATACTAACAATATTGCAGAATATGAATCATGCATTCTGGGCCTACAGGCCACAATCGAAATGGGTGTGGCTCGGCTTAAAGTATTTGGAGACTCGGCCTTAATCATCCTCCAAATGGTTGGAAAGCGGAAAACAAGAGATGCCAAGTTGATACCTTATCATGAGTACCTAGATGAATTGGTAGAAGAATTTGATGATGTTTCATTCGAGTATTTATCCAGAACTCACAATCAATTCGCTGATGCATTAGCTACTTTGTCTTCGATGTTGCAAGTCACCAATGGGCTTGAGGTTGAGCCATTGAAGATTGAGGTACTGAGAAAACCATCATATTGTATGACCATAACCGATGAACCTAACGGCAAGCCTTGGTATCATGATATCAAGACTTACATTTAGGGGCAAAAATTTCTTGAAGAGAGTTCGATGTCTGATCAAAGGTACATAAGGAAGATGGCCTCGAAGTTTTTTCTGAGCGGAGAGAGTCTATATAAAAGATTATTTGATTCAGTTCTTCTGAGATGCATTGACTCTACTGAAGCTGTCTGTCTGATGAAAGAAGTACATGAAGGAATTTGCGGTCCACATATGAATGGCCACATGCTCGCCAAGAAAATTATGAAGTTAGGCTATTACTAGCTTACTTTGGAAAGTGACTGCATCTAACATGTTCATAGCTGTCACAAATGCCAAATTCATGTTGACAGGATCAACGTTCCTCCGAACGAGCTACATCAGTTATCTGAGCCATGGCCTTTCTCTATGTAGGGGATTGATGTGATTGGTCCAATCAACCCCAAGGCATCAAATGGGCATCGTTTTATTCTAGTTGCCATCGATTATTTTTCAAAATGGATTGAAGCAGTATCGTATCTGGCAATCACGGCACGAAATGTGGTCAAATTTATTAGTCGAGACATCATCGCTCGATATGGTTCACCCAAAGTCATAATCACTGATAATGGCTCAAATCTGAACAACAAGCTGGTTAATGATTTGTTCACAAAATTCAAGATCAAGCATCTGAACTATTCCCTGTACCTTCCTCAAATGAATGGTACAGCGGAGGCGGCCAACAAAAACGTCAAGAAGATCCTTGCTAAGACTGCTGAGAATTATCGTGATTGGCACGAGAGGTTGCCTTTTGCACTTATGGCATATAGGAATTCGATCCGAACTTCTACCGGGGCAACCCCATATTCCCTTGTGTATGGAATGGAAGCAGGGTTACCTGTTAAGGTAGAAATCCCTTCTTTACGTATATTATCTCAGGCCAAGCTGACTGAAGCTGATTGGATCCAGCAGAGGATGGATCAATTGAACCTGATCGATGAAAAGCAACTTAAAGCCTTATGCCACAGCCATTGCTACTAGTAGAGGGTTGCTAAATCCTTTAACAAGAAAGTCAGGCCTCGGCATTTTCAGGTAGGAAACCTTGTTCTACGAACATTATTACCTATTGTTTCGCTTCTAGAGGGGAAGTTTGCTCGGAATATGGCAGTCCATACGTCCTGAAGAAGGTACTCCCAAGAGGTACTTTAATCTTTGCAGAGATGGATGGTCGTGTTTTCACTAGTCCCTGTAAAGAAGTATTAAGAAGTATTATACTTGAATTGCCTTGACATCTTTTGATCAAGTTATAATATTCATTTGATGCTCATTTCATCTCATCATGCTGTTTTGTTTGCATTATTAATTTTCACGGTGAGAAAATTTCAATTATCCAATTGAATTGACCATTTTGAATGAGGAATATCAGGACGACGAAAGGCAAGCCATTTCCATACGCGTCCTATATCACGATCCCCAGTGAGCAATGTAAGAATTTCCATGCTTACAAGGCAAAGGGTTATCTCACGAAAAGTCTGACGGTCAAAATGATGTAAGGTATTCATTTCATCTATCCCAAACACCGCAGGTTGCCCATTGCTAAATCCCTTTGAACGTTGGTTTCATTTCATATCCTATCAGGAACAACTCCACATCGGGGCAAATCTTAGAAATTCAAAGAATGAGTTGAATTTTCTTGCTTTCACTTGCATCAATCTTTGAGTGTGTTTGTTGCATGTGGATTCTGTGTTAGCTTAACTGCTTTAGACATGACGAAGAGCATTTCATTTCTACACCCATATATACTAATCCTTTGTTAAGCCAAATTAGAGCGACTTATTCACTTCTCCAAACCCAATTGGTGATCATCTTGAGAAGGAAATCATTTTCAGACCATGAGCAAAGTGCCCTGGGGCAAGCTGGAACTTGAAAATTTGCCAGCACAATATGCAGACAATTCAGATAGGAATCTCTCTTCCTTTTTCAAAAGAGCTCACTGTGCAAAAAGGAAAAAAGGAAAAAATGAAGCTTGCCTTGCAAAAAAAAATGGTGAAGCTTGTCGTAGGGGCAAAAACGCCCACTTTAAAAAAAAAAGAACAAGAAGGAAAAGAGCTCTTTCAATGAATTTTCGGAAGGAAAAGATATCTCATCTGAATTCATTCAAAAGACGTCCTTCCAAAAAAAGATCATTACTGAAGGGGGAAGTGACATGAGGCGGATGATCACCAATTTGCTCATCATACAACCTTTGTTGAAAATAGGCCTCTCATTTCCAAGCCTACCCTGAGCCTACATTACAACCCTTACCAAAAGTCTCTTTAGATTAGGGTACTTGGTTTAACATCGGGTTTCAAATGCTTATAAATGTTGCTCGAAGAAGTGCGAGCAAGATTATTTTTTCTCATTTCGCAAGGTTCTTGACTTGTAAGCCCAATGCAGCTGATGAAGATTTCATTTCATGACTTAAATGACTCGCATGAGTCCTCCCTTTATTAGCCTTGGACCAAGCCTGAATTACAGTCCCTATAAAAGACCTCATGGATTGATATGGTCATACTAGTTGTGAGAATACCCAAACCCTTGTCAGGTTTGATGATGACAGCTCTGAGCATTTCTCTTACCTGCATTAATGGTCGGATCTTAAAAGCCTTTTTCGAGAGAAAGAGTGAAAAGTCCTTTCTGATTGAAATTTCTCATTCAATTTGATTAATTTTGTCAGAAGGATCAGATAGACTTTCTTATTGAAAAATTCCCCAATAGAGCTTTATAATGCAAGCAAAAGCTCATGAACTTTTTCTAGCATATGATGTCGCATTTACATTGAGCTCATGCATCTCATCATTTTTCGAGAGATTGGACAGGTATGATGCACTCAGTCTGCCCATCATTCATTCGTCACTTAGAAAATCCAAGTAAGTTTTATGAACCCTTTTAGAGTCAACTTAGTCGTACCCCCTTTGTGGTCGCACTGACGTTTGTTCAAGCATCACACCATTTTGTATTCGTACTGATCCAATTCAGATAATACATTATCTCTTGTCTTGATACGGTGAGACTTACTTGAAAAGGTCGCGAGAGATTATTTTACCGACTCATAGTGACCCATTGAGAAGGTCCCAAGAGACAACTCTTGTCTTGATACGGTGAGACCTGCTTGAGAAGGTTGCGAGAGATTATTTTACCGACTCATGCTGACCCGTTGAGGAGGTCCCAAGAGACAACTCTCATCTTGATAAGGTGAGACCTGCTTGAGAAGGTCGCGAGAGATTATTTTACCGACTCATGCTGATCCGTTGAGGAGGTCGCAAAAGACACCTTACCGACTCATGCTGACCCATTGAGGAGGTCACAAGAGACATTTTACCGCCTCATGTGACCCATTGAGGAGGTCCCAAGAGGCATCTCTTGTCTTGATACAGTGAGACCTTTGTAAGAAGGTCGCGAGAGATTATCCTTATCGACTCATGGTGACTCATTGAAGTGATCCCCAAGAGACAAATGGCCAGCTCGAACCATAACTCGAGCACATTTTCGACCTTTACACATATCTTATGTCGTTTCGCGTCAGAAGGAAACTTCTGGCAATAGATGGGCTAATACCTTAGCATTCTGGCATCTGACTGGAAGTGTGAAAGTTAAGGGAATCATTAGCTTATGAGGTATTTGGTAAAATAAGTATTTTCATAGGCAATCCTTATGCGAATTTCTTTAATGTGGGAATAAGAGAAATTTTTAGTCACACAACCTCGCGTCTCAACCCGTCAGTTCGAGATAGGCTGGAACCACGTCTGATAGAGAATTGATTCAGAAACGAGTCTTGAAATTTGAAACTGGAGAATCTAGAATTCCAACAATATAATTGGATTGGCCGTCGCCTTATCGAAGAAAATTGGAATTAGAAAAATGATGTTCTTGACGTCGGTGGAAAAAATTACCATTTTGCCCCTCAAGCGTTAGCCTTGCTTTATTAATTAGACAAGGGCATTTTGGGCATTTAAGCCCTTTATAGCTACCGAAAATTTGAAGAAATGAGAGCCATTAGATGAGCAAATGATTGACACATGGACAAGTGTCAAAGGATTAAGCCATGAGGTGATGAAAATACTTTTTACCTACCATTCTTCATGTTGACCATTTGGTATGTAGAAGAAGATCACTTGCTCTCTCTCTCTCTCTCTCTCTTCTCTCATTTTGGCTGGCCATCTCTCTCTCTTGCCATTTTCTCTCAAAACTCTCTCTCTCTCTCTCGCTCGCTCACTCGGCTTACCCGCTTAGTTTCGATCATGGCCACTATTTTGGCCATAACTTCTTCGTCCATCATCGGATTAAAGCGTACCACCTACCATTGGAAAGCTTATCGTCTTGCCGTTCCAACAAGGTATTATGGGTCTAAATCCACCCAACCGTTTATCCCGTAGAGTCGTTTAAAGGAGAAAAGGTCAGGCTGGTCAGTTTTGAATCCGAGAGCTCCCAGCCGATCAGTCTGACCGTCCCACTATTTTGGCTATATCTTCTTCGTCCGATACCGGATCGAGATAAAACTATCGTCAAATGAAAGATTATTGTCTTATCTTTCCATAAACATGTTATAAGCTCAATTTAACCCTGTAGATCTTCCCATAGCTCGATTTGAGTGGACAAAGTTCAAGAGAGATCAGATTCTGACCGGTTTTGAGGAAAGACCTGTTCCAGTGTCTTCCGGACTTCAAATTGCTTCAAATCTTTGGTGAGGTCTTCTACACTTAAAGTATTAAAGTTGGATGAGCTGTGGTAAAAAGTTTGGAGGAATTTGATGGAGTTTTGACCCCAAATGGGTCTTGTGTTTGAAGGGCAAAAAACTGACCATTGGAGGACCCAAAGGAACCGGCGCCATTCAAGGACTTCCCGGCGTCGTCTTGGCTTCAAATTTTTGGTGAAGCTCCCCAACCCTTAGAACTACATGCTAGCTAGTAGATTAGTGAATAAATTGAGGATTTGAGGTAGTTTAAGGGTTAATTAGTTATGGTATACACAGAACTGAAAATGCCCGGTTCGTTTCTATGCATATCGATTCTGTTGGGGACCATTTGTGTTGGAATTGAGTCTCAAATTCATCCTTGAGACATACTAGGATGCTGATGAACATGTCAATAAGGTTTATGTCCCACGGATTGGCTAATTGAGCAAGAAAAATTAACGATCGGATAAATTTCATTAGATTGCGCGGTTGAGTTGTCCTTGGACTATTTGGACCAAACCATTGAAGTGCTTGGGAGAAGAATTGTATTGCATTAAGCTTGAGGTAAGGGGATTCTAAACCTTTGATAGGAGGATTGGAATCGATTGGGTGGTATGAGTATGAATTTGATTGATTCTTGGAAGATTATCAAATGCTTGTTCAATGTATGTTCTAGAAAGCTATTGAGGACTTGATTGATTATTAATGCTTGTGCCTTGAGTTGATTGTCGCATTTGAGTGTTGAACTTGATTGCCTCGCATGCCATAAGTATGTTGTTTGTGCCTGAGTTGCACTTGGTTGTGTGTTATGAGTTGAAATGAATTATGGCATGTCTGAGAAGTTATGATACCCTGATGCGTTGAGACATGGGGTTGTGTGACTAGATACCTTGAGGCGCTGAGGCACGGGATTTGAATTGAATGACACCCTGAGGCGTATGAGACGCGGGGTTGTATGGATAAACGCCCTGAGGAGCTGAGGCGCGGGGTAGAAATTGAATGGCACCCTGAGGCGTACGAGACGCGGGGTTGAGAAGGCTATGGTCTTGATGCGTTGAAACGCGGGACGAAGTGTGATGTGTCGACACAGGCCTGGAGTGACATTGAAAACCTGATGCGTTTACGCGGGTTTGTCAATGAGACGGTCTGATACGTTTACGCTGATCGAGCCTGAGGCGTTCTAAATGCGGACATGAAAGTGAAGAGGCAAGAAAGGGTGGAAGGCGTAACATGGCTTGTTTATGCATGCTTGGACTAAATGACGTGATAAGATGTTTGGAGTGCATGCTTGTTGTTCATGTGTTATTTCGTGATAGTTGAATGCATCTTGGGATATGGTATGAATGGTTTATGTTTGTAATTGCCTGAGTGGGCGGTTAGCCTAACCTAGGGTTAGGACCCACCTTATTGAGATGTATATCTCACCCCGTCGTGGGATTAACTTTTTTAGGTCCCAGGCGATGGAAATCTGAGCTTGCCAATGATTAGTGTTTGAAGAAGTAATTATGTGAAATGGATTTGTACTTTGGTGAATTTAGAGATTTCATGTTACCTTAAAGTTAGAGTTGTATCCTCTGAACCTGTAGTTGGTGTTTATAAAAATACATACCCTATGTCCTGAGTCATTTTAAGGTTGAATTGAATGGAGAAGTTTCATCGCTTTCGGATGTTTGTATCATTTAGAGGTTATTAATTGTTGGCCAACGGATCCTGGGTACCACCGAAAGATGAGACGGCCCTGGTGGGATTTTGAGTGCCTAACAAGTTCGGGGCGTGACATTCCCATTTGCTTAGTATCAGAGCAAGGTCAGCTCGATCTAATATGATTGAGACTTGAAGTGATAAGGAGCGATGACTTAAGGACAATTAGGTAGTGAGACCTTGAGGGATAAGCATGGATTGTTGAATCTTGAGGATTATAGGTTTGAATTTGTGTAGTATTCTAATGGTCCTAGTACCGATTTAAGGGGTGATCTTGAGTGATTTATGAATAAGGCTCACAAGGAAGTGAATAGAAGTTGAGGAGTCATAAGCTTGGATTTGAGGTTGCTAGAGAATAAATTATGAATGAAGGGTCAATTGAAGTGTATGATTATGATTTTGGTTTGTCAATGACCCAACTTGAGGAGTACGAGTTATAAAGAGGCCACTGATGTTAGTAGATTCAAGCTTGAATTGCGTGATATCTTAACTGTTTAGCTATCAATTGCTAGTGTCAGCCTTGGATGAAATGAGGTGAGGTGTATACAAGGTATATTGCATTAAAGGCCAGTTGTGATTGAATGCATATGGATTTAGCTTGAATAGCGACTAAGCTTGGGATTTATGGTTGAACAAGGCAATCAATCTATGAGATGTGATGGTCATTGATGGAATTAGAAATCTTCAATGGATAAGAATGGATCTGGAGATGATTATGGTATGAAGAATGGCAAGGACAATCAGGACGCGTATGTGTTTGTGGCATTAAAATGAAAGTCGAGGAAGGTGTGTGCATGAGCTTATCATTATTGGACTTAATAAACTGTCGCTTGGTATGGGACAAGTTGATGGGATACCTATAAACCGTTATGAAGCATGGTATGGGACGTGTGGAACGGGGCTTTATATGTAGATGTATAACTTGGGACAACCTGCAATGGCCAGGTCTATTGAGGGCAGGGAGTGATCGCCGGGACAGAGAGGTCCGGACAAGGAGCGGCTCCTGGCAGGCTTCTAAGATTGCAAGAGGCAGGAATGACCCAAGTCATAACTTGAAAGGGGAAGTCTAGGTATCAGGTTGAGTCCAATTGTGGTTAAGAGATATATGGCACAAGATTGATCCTCGAAGAAGATGTTCAAAAGTGGCATGACATGTGAAATGACGCTTGTGATTGGCATAATTAAAAGCTTTGTGCTTGGCGGTGGATGTCGTTTGAAAGGAAAATTGATGTTTATGATTGGCCCGTTAGGCTGTTTTGTAATTGGCATCATATGATTGGCTTGGCTAAGGTCTAACCGAGAGAGTAGACGATATATGGGGTTTATACCCATTAAACTGATGTCTGTTGAGAATGAGATAGCCTGTTGCGTTTATAACAGAGTGGCAAATGCTATATGCTTATGGTATGAGCGATTGATTTATAGAAGTGAAGCTTTGAGTATTTGCTGGGTGTTGACCTAGTTGAGGTTTGGCCTAGTTGAGGCTTGCCTAGTAATTGGTTGAAGATTGAGAAGTTGCCTTGTTGAAGCTAGCCTGTTGAATAGTCATTGACTAATGAGAATCTGGAATCTTTGGGTAATGGACAACTAGTTAAGAGTTGTTTGGGAACCATTGTAAGGTTGATAATGATGAGTGATGAGATGAGCAGCCTAAGACTGATAGACTTGAGTAGATGACTTAAGTTTTTGATTCCTAGAGGGAATCATAGTGGTTCAAGTGACATGAGAACCTAATGAGGTTGAACGACAAGATAATGGTCACTAGAAGAGCATTGGCTCGAGTATGCAAGATATGAGATGACTCTGGAGCTGAAGGGAGTCATGAGAATTGAGTAAAGATGAGTAACCAGAATACGAGTGCTAAAAAAGTGTTTGGCTCGAGCTTGTGGACTGTACAAGACCTAAGAGTTGAAGGGGCCATGAGAACTTTGAATGGAAATGAGAAAGTGGATGGGTAGACAGACTCGAGAAGGAGCTGTCATTATACCCAAGTTGCTGAGACGATTGAAGCTAGTGCTAATGAGTTAAATGATAGAAGTCACGAGAGAGGTGACTCCGAGTTAATCATTTCTAAATTGAATGCGTGGGAAGAGCCACGAGAGTTTTGAAAAGCTTGTGAAGCCATGTATAAGGTTGAGATTGACCAAGTTTGAAGGAGGGATGAGATTTGAAGTTGTTTCTCTCTAGATTGAGGATCTTGGTAAGGAAACCTTAGATGTTTTGCTTACACTAAGGAAAGAAAGTGATCCTGGCAGATTGTAGCTTTAAGAGGCTGTTGATAATTGGTGAAAGGTCACCAGAAGAAGAGTTTCCTCGAAGGCATGATATTTGCCTGGACTGCCTTTAACAAATTGTTTAATGGAAGTGTTTTCCCTAGATTGCTTGAGAACAAAGGTTGTTTGGATCCTGATACTTTTGCAAAGATCAGAGGACGATCGACTAGTGTGAGGCAAAGTTCTCAAGGCCGTTTAAGCATATAGTAAAGGTGGTCAAGGACCCTTGAATAAGATAAGTAAATCTCTGAGTGGATTGGAGTTTGAAAGCCCTATGGCTAGTTGTTCTTCCTAATTTTGAGGAATGGTAATGGGACTCAGTAAAAGAAGAGAACTCTTGCTCATAGATTACGAGCAAAGAGATGTTCTTTTGGAACATGAAACGTACTTGCGAGAGATGGTTGCTTCGTAATGAGAGACTGATATGTTGCTCCTTCTGTCGTTGGAAAAGTTGAGGAAAGAGATCTGTCAGTTGTCTGACATTGATGATTTTATGAGATTGATTGAGCATAAATCTATACCACTAGAAGTGGTATTGTGTTTTATCACCCCTAAAGGGTAGGGTGTCACTCTTAAAGGACGATTGGACCATGAGATGGTCATTGGTGAAAAGAAAAGTGATTGGACTAGATAGTCCTGGCTGTTCGTAATTCTAGTGAATGATTAAGGAAGCAAAAAGAGCGCTTAGAGAGTAATTGCAGAGTAAATTGAGGTAATCTAATCGAGTATTCGATACGTGAATTGATGAAAACTAAGGACGAACAGATATTGTCACTTGAGATGACTGAATTATGGGAAAAAGAATGCCGAGTATGGCGGCAACGTTCTAGAGTAAAACACCGCCGTTGGCGCAGACTCCAAGATCGACATCCTATGGAATAGGAAGGACATGATGGATTTGAAATAAGAGAATGTCACTGAAGTGTATAGCTTTCTTCATATGGTAAGAGACCCTAGTATGGAAGAAAGAGAAAATCCTAACTGTCTTGATATTAAGATAGAGCGTCTAGATCGAGAAAGACGATGCAGAACTTGAATGATTGCTGTAAGGGAAGTTAAGTTCGAGAAACTGTCTTGTAGACAATGTTGAATTCCAAGACAATGTCAACGTTCAGTGGAACGGATGAAATTAGGATAAGGTCTCGTTAACTGGTTGTGAAACCCAGAGGCTAAGGCACTAATGCTTCCTAAGGAAAGAGTGACAAAAATGAACAAAAATTTGTGTGGTCCTAGTGGAGGCCCGCGACAAAGAGAGCCAAGGTCTGAGCTCTCAAGTGAAAAGTGTGAAGAACAATTTGAAAGATTTGACACATGGTAGAAAGGAGTTGACAATAGCCAAACTGAGCATCCAAGGAATAATTGGATGGGTGGTTTCCGTCTTGAGAGACGATGATTGGATTTGTTTAAGGAGTCATGAGGGATATGATAAAAATCTCTGAGAGCATCCTATGAACCCTAAGAGAATGCTCGTTGTATGCTAAGTATAAATAGCACGATCTGTGGGCTTGATAAGGTAAAATTCCTTGGCCAGGTAGTTTTGAGGAGTGGAATCCCTATGGATCCCCGAAAGTAGGAGATGGTGATAGGTTGACTGAGGCCGACATGAGCTATTGAGGCTTGAGACTTCCTAAGTCCGATGGATTATAATAGTCCGGTATAGACGTTGTGGGAAGATTTCCCAAAGGAGTTATTTCGTTAAGGAAATGGACGAAGGATGAGGTGTGGCGCGAGCGGACGAACGAATATGAAAAGGAGTGCCAAGGACTAAAGCCCAGTCAATGACCGCGCTGATACTTGTGTTTCAGTTGGGAAGTAAAAAGATCATAAGAATCATGACGAAGTGTCGCAGAAAGAAAATTTGAGACATAACAAGTCAATCTGATATGGCATTGCATGTACATCAAGATAGAAAGGTCTTATGAGTTGGGACACCTAATACATGATTGGAGTAGGCTTGTAAATGTACCTGCGATGAAGTTGGGGGAAACACGACTTGAGTGAAGAAAGGTTTTGAGTTTATGAAGGCCAAAAGAATATGAAGTATTTACTTGCCCAAGAGAATTGAATGAAAAGCAACATGGATGAAGCTGCGTAAGGATTACGAATAAGAGCGATTGGGAGAAAACCCAGAATTTTGAGTATCTGGAGGAGAAACATTGAAATTAAGGATGGAAACCATGGAGTTTCATAGATAAGGAAATGTACTAATGAAGGAAAGCATAACCATTGCAAGCTGGCGGATTAATTGGTCATTTGAAAATATCGAATATAATCGAGGAAAAGTTATTAAAGACTCAATTATGAGTTTGCCTAAGAAGTCGAGAAGGTTATGGTTCGTTTTGGACAATCGAGGGTAAGCTAATGAAATTTGTGCATCCTCGATGATACGAAAGACGTTTGAATTGGATGATTATGCCAAATAATAGAGGCACCAATGAGTGCGTTTTCATGATGATTTGGTAATGATAGTGATGGGAAAAGAACCCGAATGTAAGGCGACATTTTGCAAAAGTCATCCAACTGGGAATTTCAAAAGCAAGGTTGTAGTGTGATGTAAGTATTATCTTCGGACCAATTGGCAGATTGAAAGACAGATTCGAATGCTCAAAGGTGTAACATCGACATATATTAAGAGAATAGAGAAAAGCAAGTACAGGTTGATGACTGAAGGAAGCAAGTTGAGGAAGAAGATAACTTTTGTCGGAGAAAACAAATGGGAACGTCAAGTAATGGGAGGAACTACTTTGGAGAATGGGGATGCAGGGAGGCGTCAGTACCCCATGAGATTGGATAATTGAAAAATGATAAATTTCGGGGATAAAATTTTTGTAAGGGGGAAGAGTTGTGACATTCTGATTTCCCTGTCATTTCGGGCTCATTAATGAGAAATGTATCTAACGATGTATTTCAGTTGTATCTCGCTCGGATCTGATCAATCTCGAGTTGACTGACCAAAAGGGAAAGGCTAACGTGAGGCAAGGTACGTGGACCTAGGGAACTCGAATAGGGAATGGCGCTTTGACCAAAAGGATTGTTGATGGGACATTTAGAGCCATAAAAGACCGATCTAAGAACTATTAAGGAATGCATTGCTAGAGTTATACGATTGGAGTGCGGGTGATGCCGCTTAACCAATGTATAATTTACAAAATTTTCCTAAATCGAACAGTGATGATCGAGACCGTTGGAACTAGTGATAGACCCTCACAATTACATGACAACCAAAGTCGCCATGAATTGATGAGCCCTAATTGTGATATGAATCACAGGGTCGATACGCGTAACGTCTGCAAAAACCGCCCGTCAGTTCGAGATAGGCTGGAACTACGTCTGATAGAGAATTTATTCAGAAACGAGTCTTGAAATTTGAAAATGGAGAATCTAGAATTCCAACAATATAATTGGAATGGTCGTTGTCTTATCGAAGAAATTTGAAATTAGAAAAACGACGTTCCGGACGTCGAGGGTAAAAATTATCATTTTGCCCTTCAAGCCTTAGCCTTGCTTTATTAATTGGACAAGGGCATTTTGGTCATTTAAGCCTTTTATAGCTACCGAAAATTTGAAGAAATGAGAGGCATTGGATGAGCAAATGATTGACACATGGACAAGTGTCAAAGGATTAAGCCAAGAGGTGATGGAAACACTTTTTACCTGCCATTCTTCATGTTGACAATTTGGTATGTAGAAGAAGATCACTTTCTCTCTCTCCTCTCTCATTTTGGCCGACCATCTCTCTCTCTTGCCATTTTCTCTCAAAACTCTCTCTCTCTCTCTCTCGCTCACTCGCCCGACTTACCCGCTCAGTTCCGATCATGGCCACTGTTTTGGCCATAACTTCTTCGTCCGTCATCGAATTAAGGTTTACCACCTACCATTGGAAAGCTTATCGTCTTGCCGTTCCAACAAGGTATTATGGGTCCAAATCCACCCAGCCGTTTGTCCCGTAGAGCTGTTTGAAGGAAAAAAGATCAAGCTGATCAGTTTTGAATCCGGGGGCTCCCAGCCGACCAGTTCGGCTGTCCTACTATTCTGGCCATATCTTCTTCGTCCGATACCGGATCGAGGTAAAACTACTGTCAAATGAAAGATTATTGTCTTATCTTTCCATAGACATATTATAGGCTCAATTTAACTCTATAGATCTTCCCGTAACTCGATTTGAGTGGACAAAGGTTAGGCGAGATCATATTCTGACCGGTTTTGAGGAAAGACCTGTTCCGGCGTCTTCTGAACTTCAAATTACTTCAAATATTCGGTGAGGTCTTCTACACTTACATTATTAAAGTTGAATGAGCTGTAGTAAAAAGTTTGGAGGAATTTAATGGAGTTTTGACCCCAAATAGATCTTATATTTGAAGGGCAAAAACTGACCGTTGGAGGACCCGAAGGAACCGGTGCCATTCAAGGACTTCCCGGCGTCGCCTTGGCTCTAAATTTTTGGTGAGGCTCTCCAGAACTATATGTTAGCTAGTATATTAGTGAATAAATTGAGGATTTGAGGTAGTTTAAGGGCTGATTAGTTAAGGTATACACAGAACCGAAAATGCCCAGTTCGATTCTGTGCATACCGGTTCTGTTGGGGACCATTTGTGTTAGAATTGAGTCTCAAATTCATCATTGAGACATGCTAGGATGATGATGAACATGTCAATAAGGTTTATGTCCCATAAATTGGCTAATTGAGCAAGAAAAATTGACGATTGCATAAATTTCATTAGGTTGCGCAGTTGAGTTGTCCTTAGACTATTTGGCCCCAAACCTTGAGGTGCTTGGGAGAAGAATTTTATTGCCTTAAGCTTGAGGTCAGGGGATTCTAAACCTTTGATAGGAGGATTGGACTCGATTGGGTGGTATGAGTATGAATTTGATTGATTCTTGGAAGACTATCAAATGCTTGTCCAATGTATGTCCTAGAAAGCTATTGAGGACTTGACTGATTATTAATGCTTGTGCCTTGAGTTGATTGTCGCATTTGAGTATTGAACTTAATTGCCTCGCATGCCATAAGTGTGTTGTTCGTGCCTAAGTTGCACTTGGTTGTGTGTGTTATGAGTTGAAATGAACTATGGCATGTCTGAAAAGTTGTGATACCCTGATGCATTGAGACGCGGGGTTATGTGACTGGATACCCTGAGGCGCTGAAGCGCAGGGTTTGAATTGAATGACACCTTGAGGCGTAAGAGACGCGGGGTTGTATGGATGGACACCCTGAGGCGCTGAGGCGCGGGGTAGAAATTCAATGGCACCTTAAGGCGTACGAGACGCGGGGTTGAGAAGGCCATGGTCCTGATGTGTTGAAACACGGGACGGAGTTGTGATGTGTTGAAACAGGCCTGGAGTGACATTGAAAACCTGATGCGTTTACGCAAGTTTGTCAATGAGACGGTCTGATGCATTTACGCAGACCGAGCCTGAGGCGTTCTAAACGCAGGCATGAAAGTGAAGAGGCAGGAAAGGGTGGAAGGCGTAACATGGCTTGTTTATGCATGCTTGGACTAAATGACGTGATAAGATGCCTGGAGTGCATGCTTGTTGTTCATGTGTTATTTCGTGATAGTTGAATGCCTCTTGGGATATGGTATGAATGGTTTGTGTTTGTAATTACCTGAGTGGACGGTCAGTCTAACCTAGGGTTAGGACCTACCTTACTGAGATGTATATCTCACCCCGCGTGGGATTAACTTTTTCAGGTCCCAGGCGATGGAAATATGAGCTTGTCGATGATCAGTGTTTGAAGAAGTAATTATATGAAATGGATTTATACTTTGGTGAATTTAGAGATTTCATGTTACCTTGAAGTTAAAGTTGTATCCTCTGAACCCGTCGTCGGTGTTTGTAAAAAGACGTACCCTATGTCCTGAGTCATCTTAAGGTTGAATTGAATGGAGAAGTTTCATCGCTTCTGCATGTTTGTATCATTTAGAAGTTATTAATTATTGGCCGACGGATCTTGGGTACCATCGAAAGATGAGACGGCCTTGGTGGGATTTTGCGTGCCCGACAGGTTCGGGGCGTGACATATCATTTCACTCATCAGAAAATGGGATTTAAAACTCCCACCAAAAGTTTCATCATTATTTGCATTTGTAAAATTTAGGTTTCAAATTTAGTCTCTGAGCGAAAACTCTGCGAGCTTTCACTCAAAGAGGGGCAACTGTTGACACCTAAATTTTGATCTTTTAGAAAATTTATTTATTTTATAAAATGAAAGTTAATCATAATTCTCGCAAAAAGAAATTCTCACGCATTGCATATTTTATTTTGTCTGTCATGCATCGGCAGTCAGTCGAAGGCAAATCATTTGAACTTAATTTAATAGGCGGCGGAATCGAAATCAATTTGAGAGTTTTCGATCATGAGAGGGGGAATTACTTAAAATTACATGGCCTCAATTTAAATTCAATTCAGTCCATTTTAAATTTTTGATAGCAAGGCGTTTAATTAATTACTCATTTAATTAATTAAATCTCAATTAGGCCAAAAATTCGTGCAAATAAGCCCGCTTATAAAGAAAATTTTCGGCCAAGCCTCATAATTCTTTATAATTGCCGAAAATTCCTTGAAAAGTCTGCAATATTTAGAAAATTCCAATCCTATGGTGGATATCCTATACGAAATCTCGATGCTTAAGATTGAATCCATGAATATTACCCTAATCCTCTCTATATATACATCATTATGCTTAGCGTTATGGGCAAGACGACATAATTTTCTAGAAAAAATTTTGACAGGGATATACTCATTCTCTCTCCCTCTCTCTCTCAGGTGCCAGCTCTCCCTCTCACGCCACCCTCTTCCACCGACTCCCCCTTCCTCGCTCTCTCTTTCCTGCCGCCTGCTACCGTCGACGTTCCTCCTGCGGCTTGCAGTACCGTCGCTGCTTCCGTCGTGCGTCGCTACTTCTGCTCAGCCTCCGTCCCTGCCCTCTGGTGCCATTGTTCCTGCTCGACGCCTGGCCGCCGTCCCTGCTTCTGCTGCTGTGTCGCCATCTAACCACCACTGCCATCCTTTCACCGTCACCATCCTCAGCTGTCCATCTGCTCCTATTGAACTTGCTGGCCGGCGGGTTTTTTCTCACCCCAAATCATCCTCGTTTTTATCCCGCAGGCTAAGGTAACGTTGAACACGACTATGGTTTAATCTGAACATGTTTGCTTTTGGATGATTTTATGTTTTTGCTACCGTTTGCTCGCCGCCCTCGCATGATCTGCACATTGTTTTCGTCAAGGATGCCATGTTATGTATCATTCAAGCATTGTTCAGTGTGATGCCGACATTAAGCGAAGCGCGAAATCTTTTTTGGAAATTCGAGATAACGGCTTTTTCGTTTGAGCAAAATCGTCGGAACCTAAATTTTGTCAAGAAAATCTCGGATATAGCTAATTTGACCTATCACCATTTAGGTCTGATTTTTTATCTCCGAAAAAACCAATCTTTAAATCAAGATCTTGAATTTTTTGAAAAAATTCGAAAATAATAGGATGTTTGTGATTTTGCCGAGAATGTCGATTGGTGGATTGATTGATTGATTGACTTTTGCCATAACTAGAAGATTTCTAAAAAACTTTAGTAAGATATGGTTTCCTATAAATCACGTCCGATTAATCTTTTTTTAGGAAGATAAGGTTTCCTAGAAACCTTATCTCATCAATTAAGCAAATATAGTCAAGACGATAAAAAATCATAAAAAATCCTCCATGGTCGAATTTTTTTAAAAAGGAAAGAGTGAGGATCAAATTCATGCATATCTTTAACATATTCCATATTTTCATGCATATCTCGCATATCATGTTTTCAAATATCACCCATTGCATTCCATATTTTTAAAATATCCTTGCATATCTCTCGGTTATATCTCATACCACGTATATATGCATTGCCGAAAATTAAAAAATAATAATAATAATTCCATGTCACGCATCTTTCCATGTCATTCTTACATGTCATCCATGCATAAATGCCACGTCATCTTTTATGTCATTGCACGTCACATGTCATATAGTTAGGTTGCATTAGCATCACATTTAATAAAAGAGAAAATTCAAAAATAATCAAGTCACGTAAACCAATCAAAAGACCTTTGCATGAAATTAGTACCAAAAGGGCATTAGTTTTGATTAACTAATATAATTAATTCCCCGAATCCACAATCTCTGGTTCATAGAAGTAAAATGGTTCTCCCGCCGTTTTACTCAGGTTTCTAATCAACCAACCGATAATGATTAGTGGCGACTCTAATTTATAAATCATTTCAATGAAATTTAAGTTGTGAATCGGTAGGGCTTAGGAGAGTCCATATTAGGTTAGTTAATTTAATTGACCTAATAATCCATTAGCCTAATTTTTTAGGTCGCGACACGGTGTACGAGCTGGAAGGTACTGCAAACGATTGGTGGAGTACCACTAAGAACGGAGTTTTCCCAAAAGGAATTGCCTTGACTTGGAATGCCTTTACCACTGCGTTTAACGACTAGTACTTCTCGAAAACTGCGCGTGAAAGGAAGCAAGTGCAATTTCAACAATTACGCCAGAATCACCTGACAGTGGATCAATATGAAGCTGAATTTGCTAGGCTGTCAAGGTATGCACCAAGATCAGTAGAGGACCCGCTAGAAAAGGCACAGAGGTTTCGAGACGGATTGAAACTCGAACTTCGTAGTCAAATGGTGGCTTTAAACTTAAGGACCTATAAAGAAATTTATGAGCGAGGTCAGATGATAGAAAGGGATATGAAAGAAAAAACAGCCGCATCGGGATCGCGGTTTGGTTCATTTCGAGATAATCGTCGGGCAGGTAAGAGACCTATGGCTGGCAATAGACACTTCGTTCCCCCAATGGAAAGAGCATTGGGAAACCGCCGGACCTAGGAAATTGGAACTACCGCCTCTGTGGTAGGAGGCATGAAAATGGACCATACCCGGCTAGGACAGGAGCGTGCTTTAAGTATGGTCAGCTAGGCCATCAAATGAGAAGTTGCCCTAATCAAGCTCCAGAGACCAGGTCTCAAGGGCAATGACCATAGGCAGGATCGTCAGCTGCAATCCCACCGAATGATCAGAACCGACCCCCAGCCCAAGGGAGAGTTTACGTTGTGGCACGTAGGGAAGCGAAAGAAGCACCTGACATGGTCACAGGTATGATTTATTTATGTGATCAAGCCGCTTATGCATTATTTAATCCCGGCGCTTCGCATTCTTTCGTCTTTGCTCAGTTTGATGATTTGATCGATATGAAGTTGAAACCGTTGAATGTGATACTGCATGTTGCCACCCCGTTAAAGGATAACGTGTTGGTCTCATTAGGCTGTATGGACTGTAAGATAGTCATTGGTGGTAACGAAGAGAGTATAGATTTGGTCGTGTTGCCTATGTACAACTTTGATGTGATTATTGGAATGGACTGATTGGGTAAGCAAGGGGCAGTAGTTGATTGTGGTAGCAGGGTAATCCGTTTTTATTCAGATGGTTGCCCTAATTTTGAATTTGTGAGAAGTCGAGGAGGAATCTCGATTCCTTTAGTCTCAACGCTTGAAGCGACAAGGCTATTAACCGAAGGATGTCAAGCTTACTTAATTACAGTTATGGATACGATTGTCGTGGAACCTAAATTAGAAAGTATTCCAGTAGTGTGTGAATTTATCGATGTCCTTTTCCAAGAATTGCCAGGATTGCCACCATAGAGGGAAAATGAATTTGTGATTGAGTTAGCCCCTAGAACGGAGCCGATTTCGAAGACACCTTATAGAATGTCCCTGTCAGAGTTGAAAGAGTTAAAGGTGCAAATGCAAGAGTTGTTAGACAAGGGATTCATTTGACCGAGTGCTTCATCGTGGGGAGTGCCAGTGCTGTTTGTGAGGAAAAAGGATGGATCCTTGCGCTTGTGTATTGATTATAGACAGTTGAACCATGTAACTATCAAGAACAAATATCCGTTGCCAAGGATTGATGATTTGTTCGATCAGTTGCAAGGAGCTTCTGTGTTCTCTAAAATAGATCTGAGGACTGGTTACCACCAGTTGATAATTAAGAAAGAGGACATACCGAAAACAGCTTTTAGAACAAGGTACGGTCATTAAGAGTTTCTCGTTATGTCTTTGGGTTGACTAATGCTCCAGTGACATTTATAGATTTAATGCATCGAGTGTTTAAGGAATTCCTGGATAAGTTTGTTATAGTTTTTATCGATGATATTCTAATTTACTCAAGGAGTAATGAGGAACACGAATGACACCTGAGGATTATCTTGCAGACTTTGAGAGAGCACTCGCTTTACGCTAAGTTTAGCAAATGCGAGTTCTGGCTGAATAAAGTAGCGTTTCTTGGTTATGTAGTATCTGGAGAAGGAATTGTTGTAAACCCTACGAAGATTGAAGCCGTCATGAATTAACCTACTACGGTTACAGAAGTCCGGAGTTTCCTAGGACTGGCAGGTTATTACCGACGCTTTGTGGAAAATTTTTCATCTATAGCCATTCCGTTGACGAGATTAACTACGAAGGAAACGAAGTTCGAGTAGACGGATAAGTGTGAAAAGAGCTTCCAAGAGCTTAAGCATCGGTTGACGACTGCACTGGTAATAACGATTCCTTCAGGACTTGGAGGCTACGAGATATATAGTGATGCTTCGCTAAAGGGACTAGGCTGCGTGCTAATGCAATATGGAAGAGAGGTCGTCTATGCATCACGACAACTGAGACCTCACAAGATGAATTATCCAACTCATGACTTGGAATTTGTCGAGATTATTTTTGCCCTGAAGATCTGGAGGTATTATTTGTGTGGCGAAAGATTTCAAATTTATACAGATCACCAGAGCCTGAAGTACCTCTTTTCCCAAAAGGAATTAAATATGAGACAACGCCGGTGGATGAAATTGCTTAAAGATTATAACTGTAATATTCTGTATCATCTTAGAAAAGCGAATAAAGTCGCGGATGCACTTAGTCAGAAATTAAGCATTGCGTGTCTATTGGTTAAAGGATGGTCCTTACTCGAAGAACTAAGGGATTCTGAGTTCAAGCTAGAAGTTTGTCACTTGTCCAGTCTGATAGTGACCTTGAGAATGAACCCAAAATCCAAGAAAGGATAAAGGTTTTGCAACCTACGGATCCTGAAGATCCTTGAGACGGATATAGCAAAGAGAAAACCAGAGTTCCAAGTGTCAATGGACGGAGTTTTGAGATTTCGAGGGTGTCTATGCGTGCCCAAAGACGAAGAGCTTAGGGAAAGGATCTTATCTGAAGCTCACAGAAGTAATTATAGTATCCACCCAGGCAGTACGAAAATATACCAGAACTTACGTTAACATTATTGGTGGAACGGGATGAAGGTGGACGTGGCTAAATACGTGGCAAAGTGCTTGACGTGTAAGCAGGTAAAGGCACAACATTGTAAGCCTGATGAATTGCTACAACCCTTAGAAATTCCTGAATGGAAATGAAAGTACGTGACTATGGATTTTGTGATGGGATTGCCGAGGAGTCAGAGAGGTCATGACTCGATTTGGGTAGTCGTTGATAGATAGACTAAATCTGCTCATTTTATTCCAGTACGAAAGGACTTCGCAATGGACAAGTATGCCGAGCTGTATATGCGCCATATAGTACGACTGCATGGGGTACCCGTAACAATCACGTTAGACAGAGATCCTAAATTCATGGCGAACTTCTGGAAGAGTCTTCAAGATGCTATGGGAACTAGATTGCAGTTCAGTACGACGTATCATCTTCAAACAGACGGACAATCAAAGAGGACGATCCAGACGCTTGAGTATATGTTACGAGCGTGCGTCATAGATTTCAAAGGTGGATGGGAGGACCAGTTACATTTGGTAGAGTTCGCATATAATAACAACTATCGGCAGAGTATTCAAATGGCACCTTTTGAAGCACTTTATAGAAGAGCCTACAGAACCCCGATTTGCTTGGATGAAGTTGGAGAGAGAAGGATTATAGGCCCAGAGTTGGTACAGCAACCGGTGGAGGCCGTGAAGATAATACGAGATAGATTGAAGACGGCACAAAGTTGTTAGAAAAGTTACGCTGACAAATGACATAAACCCCTAGAGTTTCAAGTTGGTGATCATGTTTTCCTTAAAGTTTCACCGATGCGAGGACTGTCTCGGTTTGGAAAGAAAGAAAAATTGAGTCCAAGGTATGTAGGTCCTTTTGAAATTTTGGAACGGATTGGAAATTTGGCCTACAGACTCGCCTTACTGCCCAATTTATCTCAAGTACATAATGTCTTTCACGTGTCAATGCTAAGGAAGTATGAACCAGACCCGACGCATGTGTTGGATTATGAAACTATCGAAGTGGACGACAGGGTGTCATACGAGAAAAAGCCAATCAGAATTGAAGATCGAAAGGAGCAGGTTCTGAGGAATAAGACGATTCCACTAGTTAAAATGATTTGGGAGCACCATGGAATCGAAGGGGCTACATGAAAAAACGAAGAAACGATGAGGCGTCAATACCCTCATTTGTTTAAATAGTTAGATATATTGTAAATTTCGAGGACGGAATTTTTGTTAGGGGGAAGAATTGCAACATTCTAATTTTCCTTGTCATTTCGAGAATTATCAATGAAGATATATCTATCGATGTATTTCAGTCTTATCTCACTCGGATCTGATCAATCTTGAGTTAACTGACCAAAGAAAAAGGCTAAACAAGGTACGTGGACCCAGGAAATGGCGCTTTGACCATAAGGATTGCAGAGGAAGTCTTTAGAACCATTAAAGGCCGATCTAAGAACGATTTAGGAATGCATTGCTAGTGTTATATGATTGGAGCGCAGGTGATGTCGCTTAATTAATGTATAATTTATAAAATTTTCCAAGTCGAACAATAGTGATCGAGATCGTCGGAGCTAGTAATAGACCATTGCAATTACATGACAACCAAAGTCTCCATGAACTGACGAGCCCTAAGTGTGATGAGAATCACAGAGTCAATACGCGTAACGCCTGCAAAAGCCGCCCGCTAGTTCGGGATAGCCTGAAAATTTCATTTGACAGAGAATTTGTCGCGTCCCGAACCCGCCGAGCGCGCGAACATACCGTCAAACCGTGCCTTAATGAACGCTCCAGGATCCAATGGTCAATAATATGAGTACTGACAGAAATACACATGCGGAAGCGATGCCATCTCCATTCATATAGATACAACCACATACGATGACTTAGGACAAATACATCAAATTACCTTAAATAACTACTAAAAGATCAATTCCTAATTCAATATATGAAGTACAATCTCAATATCCACAATCGACAATTCCATTCTAAGTACAACTGGTCAACTATCTCTTCAAATGCCACTTCTTGGCAAGTTCGTGCCGCCTTCGCCTGGAACCTGAAAAATGAAGCCCCTACTAGGGTGAGATATAAATCTTAGTAAGGTGAGTCCTCAGCCTAGGTTAGGCCGACCGTCCACTCAGGCAGTCATCTATCCAGACATTTCAAACTCATAATCATACAGGCATATCAAGCCCAATCAATAACATAGCAACATGTAGATGACAAGCGTGCAAGAATGACCTCATGTCACGCTCAAATGATCAGGTACACCAGTCCTGCCACTTCACAGCATACACAATCTCCGCCTGCCTCAGTCTTCAGCCCGCGACCTCGTCGCATCAGGCTCGGTCCACGTAAACGCATCAGACCTTCATCAGAAACCCGCGTAAACGCATCGGGTTCTGATAAATCTCCAGGCCAATATCCTCATCTTATAACTCCATCCCGCGAATGGTTCACATAAGAACCGTGGCTATTTCGATCCCGCGATCTAGTCGCATCAGGGTATACATCTCCTACCCCGCGTCTCATACGCCTCAGGGCCTCTCCGTCCCGCGAATAATTCGCATCAAGACTATGGCTATCTCAACCCCGCGATTTCATCGCATCAGGGCGCCACCTAATATCAATTTCACCCACGATCTTGTCGCGTCAAGGTATTCTCACACCTTCATCCCGCGAATAGTTCGCATCAGGACTGTGGCTATCTCAACCCCGCGATCTTGTCACATCAAGGCGCCACACATCATCAACGTCACCCTGCGACCTCGTCGCATAAGGGTATATATCTCCTGCCCAGCGTCTCATACGCCTCAAGGCTTCTCCGTCTCGCGAATAATTCGCATTAGGACTGTGGCTATCTAAACCCCCCGATTTCATCACATCAGGGTGTCATTTCCCGCCCTGTATCTCACACGCCTCAGGGCCTCGCCATGTCGTACTCATGCCACAATCCTAACTTATGCCTTGGTTTTCAATCAATTACACACCCAATGGCAAGTGCAAATTCAAATGCATTTCGCATATCCTGTGGCATGCAAGGTAAGTTCAATAATATACAGACATGGCAACCAATTCAGGTACGAACAAAGTCACACCCGTTCATCCTAGAACCTCTTAGGACATTTTAAAAGCTATCCCCTTTGAAAATCTCTCACAAATCAAACCAATCAAGCCTCGACTCACCCAATCGAGTCTAATCTTCCAAACATAAGGTTAGGAATTTCCTTACCTTGCGCTTGATAGCATCAAATTCACTTCTTGGGTCCTTAAAGTTTCGGCCTCTTAGGGTTCAAGGTCGAACTCGCCGCGCAACCTAGGAATTTCAACTAATTCCGTCAATTTTCTTGTCCAAATTCTTAATTCATTAACCACAATCATCCATAACATATCCCTCAACATCTCATCACATCTTAAACATCAATTTGGAACTCAAAATCATTAATCCCAGCCTCCCACAGATTCGGTTTGCCCGGAACCGAACCGGTCCTCCTCGGTTCCGTGCAAACCGAACACTACCGATCTTCAATCTACTCCCAAATCCATCATTTAATCCTTATCCTACCTCTTGACATGTCTATCTAAGGGTTTGGGAAGCTCACTGGCAGTTTCGAGTCGATTGGCCGCCGGATTCCCGTTGAAACTCGCCGGAACACCCAAGGTCAGATTACCGGCAGATTCTGGGCAAAATGTACAAGGCCGGTTCATGGTCAAAATATTATCAAATAAATCTCCAATTTTTACCACATAATCATACACATCTCAGCTAGGTCTCCACAAAATTTGAGCCCTAAATTCCAAGATTTCATCCATCCAAATGGCTGAGAACCGGACCTACCTCAGTTTGAGTCCTAATCCGTCGGCTCTCGGGAGAATCTCTTCTCGGGACTCCTCGGTGCTCCAATTGACCTGATTCTTATTCGAGAACGTCAGCAAGACATAAAGCTTCTTTGGTGTGGTCAGCCGGTGGCCGAATAGTGGCCGAAAATAGCCGTCGAAACGGCCGAACAGTGGCAGTAATTCTGGTCGGCGACGGGCAGGTTGGAGGAAGAAGAAGAAGAAAGTTTTCGGTGGTCTTGGGGAGTAAATGGCGGCCAAATGGAGTGAATAGAGAGAGAGAGAATGGTTATATACAAGGCTTGGTCAAAGGGAAGAATGGTAAGTTTGAAAAAGTTGGACATGACCACACCTTGTCCATCTTTTGACACTTGTCCATTTGTCTTTTCTAAGGTGATCCAATGGCCACAATTAATCCACTTTTTCGACAGCCATGGGGGAGGATTAAAATATCAAAATGTCCTTCTCCAAATGCCAGGGCAAGGCTCTAAGCTTGAGAGGCAAAACGGTCATTTTACTCCCGACGTTCAGAACATCGTTTTTCTCATTCCAGAATTCTTCGATAGGGCGACGGCCAATCCGAATAGCGTTGGAATTCTTAATTTTTCAATTCAAACTTTTCAGGACTCGTTTCTGATAGTTTTCTCTATCAGACGTGATTCCAGCCTATCCCGAGCTGATGGGCGATTTTTGCAGACGTATCGATCCCATGATTCATATCACATTTAGAGCTCGTCAATTCGTGGCAACTTTAGTTGTCATGTAATTGTAAGGGTCTATCGCTAGTTTCCTCGACAATCCTTATGGCTAAAGCATCGTTTCCTATCCGAGTTCCCTAGGTCCACGTATCTCGTCTCGCGTTACCCTTTCCCTTTTGGTCAGTCTGCTCGAATTGATCAGATTCGAGCAAAATACGACTGAAATACATCTCTAGATATACACTTCTCATTAATGAGCTTGAAATTGACTGGAAATCAAAATGTCACAACTCTTCCCCCCTTAATGAAATTTCGTCCTCGAAATTTGAAACCTTCTACCCATCCAATCCTTTAGGGTATTGGCGCCTCATCGCATCCTCATTCTTCCGGTTAATCCTTTCCATATCTTGATGATCTTGCTCGTCCCTTCCAACCTAACTATCTTTCCTCTGGAACTTGTCTCCTTCAGTCTTCAATCCAATGGGCTTCTCTCCATTCTCTTTTGGTGTTCATAACATTTGTCAGCAGCTCTTCCTCGAGCGCCCACCTTATCTCTTCCATTTGTCTATAACCATTATTACCACGCCCTCGCCAGAATGCATTCTTAAAATTCACACCCTTCGGTGTATTACTCCTTTCGAGCTTCCTTTTACGCCAACATAGATTCCAGGGCTTTATCAATTTGCTCTCCATTAATCAAATCGAGTTATGGCCCTCTTAACTCCTTAAATGATTACAAGATTACTTCCGTAGTAATCCATTCTCGATTCCATCTGAACATTCCCTTGGATCAAGGTGGTCCTTTGACTTTCATGGTTATGTTCTTCTCTTTTATTGACATGTCCAACGCTTGACCAAACAATAGATTAATTTCAACTTTCATTCCTTATCACCGATAGTGTGTGTATATATATATATATATCTTGGCACATCTTTGTGCCATCCCATGGAACACCATAATTCTCCCTTCAAATCTCGATGAGGTCATATCCTTAAGTTCCCCTCAATACTGAACTCGTACTTCCGTCCACGGGACCTCAAGGGTTCCATTCATTCCTATAATCCATCTAGTATCGACATTTAATGATGGCTCACCTCAATTTCCTTCTGACCTTAAGGCTAGGTGTTTTTAGTAGCCGTCACGCTAGTCCATTAGCGAACTTCCAATTTAGGAGTTGGGTCTCTTATTTCTTGAGGGAAGATCTGTCCCTCCATTGCCCATTACTCAATGCTCAACTCTCCATCGTAAACATCCGTTAAATCATTCACCCTTCCTTAGCAATACGAATGTCGCTATAACAACACTTAGGTGATCTCTTCGCTCTACATGCCTCGTCTTCAATTCCCTTTAGACAGTCCATGCTCTTAATCTCTTATAGTTCACATAACTTCAAGGACTTTCCTTGCACAAGCAACGCTCTCATATCCACTAGCAATTCTACACATCTGCGTTGCCTCTTGTTCAATTCCTCTCAGAAAACTACTACTTGATATCTTTTGGAATAGATATAAACTTGAAATCTTCTTCCACCTAAGCAAGATTTCCCAAACTTTGTTGCAAGAACATTCGCAAACCAACTCCAATCATGCTCTAAGCATGCCAATTCATACAACAATACTGTTACGACATACAATCATAACCATTTCACATCGTCTCATTATGCCTCGAGTTCCATTCTGCGTCGTGTCACTACGACCTTCATAAGCCTTTCGTTTTCCTACCAGAATCGTCATAAATAGCATAGTCATCAGCTTAACTTGAGTCCTCGAAAACTCTTTTCACGTTCATTCACCCATTCATGTCACGACTCGTCCTTAGTCCCTATCACCAGTGGAATAGCTCTTGTAGGGAATCTTTCAACGGTCCTTCTATTGCCACTCATCAATCCCAAGGAGCTTGCACTTTACATAACTCACGTCGACCCTAGTCTATTCATTACTTATTCCAATCCCAAAGGATCTATCACTTCTTCCGATGCGTGAATCTTACTTCATCAGGTCCACAACTTGCGCCCTTCACATTCAGCACGGAATAGACATTTCCTTAGAGCCTATATGGCACTCTCAAACACTATTCATGTTTCTCATGACTCCTTAAATGAGTCCACTCCTCGTCTCTCGACGTGGTAACAACCAACTCAATCATTCCTTGGGCACTTGATTCGACTATTATCAACTTCTTTCTACCAAGTGTCGAATCTTCCAACTATTCCTCGCACTTCTCGCTTGAGAGCTCAGACCTTGGCTCTCTATCGTCACGGGTCTCCTCTAGGACCGCAAGACATTTTTCTTATTCTTGTCACTCTTCTCTCAAGAAGCATTAGTGCTTTAGCCTCTAAGTTCCATTCTCACTAAGGCGACCTTATCCCAATTCTGTTCGTTCCACTGAACGTCAACATAATCTTGGAATTCAATATTGTCTATAAGACTGCCTCTCAGATTTCACTTCCAGGAGTCATTTAAGTTCTGCGTCCTCTTTCTCGGTACAGACGCTCCATCATAATACTAGGACAATTCAAAGTTTTTCTTCCTTTTACAATAGGGTCTCTTACCCTAAGGAAGTAACTGCACAACTCCGTGGCATTTTTTCACTTCAAATTCACCTTGTCCTTCTCATTCCATGGGACGACAATCTTGGAGTCTGCGTTGACGGCGATGCCTTTACTCCAAGGTTCAAATGCCACTATGCTTTCACATTCTCTTTCTCATAACTCAGTCACCTCTAGTGACAATATCTATTCGTCCTTGGGTCTTCACCAATTCACTTGTCGAATGGTCAATTCGATTACTTCAAATCACTTTGTGGGTATTCTCTAAGTGCTCTTTTCGCTTACTAAATCGTTCTCTAGATTCACAACCAGCCAGGACTATCAAGTCTATTCACTTTTCCTTTCGTCACTGATCAATTCATGGTCCAATCGCCCTTTAAGGACAATGCTCCATTCTTTAGGAAATAGCAACTCATGATTTCACTTTTCATGGTTCCAATTCAATCAACCGATCCCAGGAAATCATTAACTTCAAGCAATCTAGCATACCGATTCTTCCTTGACCTCATCCATAACAAAAAAGACTTACTACTCACTTTCCACTGTGTGCCTTATGCCTAGGTAATCAACCATTTCTCGTAGGCACGCTCCATATCCATAATGAATATCTCCCTGCTCGTAATCCATGAGCAGGAATTCTCTTACTCATAAGTCTTTCGACCATTCTCCTCTTCTACTGAGTCCCATTACCATTCCTCAAAATCAGGAATAATAACCAGTCATATGGTTCTCAAGTTCCAATCCACTCAGGAACTTACTCACCTCATTCAAGGGTCTTCGACCTCTTTTACCATATGCTCACGTGACCTTGAGAACTCTGTCTCACACCGGTCGATCATCCTATGATCCTTGCAATAGTATCAGGATTCAAATAACCTTGCCCTCAAGCAACCCCAAGATGATTCTTTCTATCGAACAACTCAACCGAGGTAGTCTAGGCAGATCTTATGCCTTCGAGAAAACCCTTCCTCTAATGACCTTTCACCAATCCTCAATAGCCTCTTAGGGCTAATACTGTCAGGGTCACTTTCTTTCTTCATTGTGCCCAAAACCTCTAAGGTTTTCTCATTAAGGTCATCAATTCGGAGGGAGACAATTTCAACTTTCATTTTTCCATCAAACTCAATCATTCTCATTCTTATTCACAGCTTCACAAGTTTTTCAAAGCTCTCATGCTTCTTCCCATACATTCACTTTTCTCGTGAATGAAATAACTCAGAGTCACCTTTATCGTGACTTCTATCGCTTAACTCGTCAGCACTAGCTTCGATCGTATCAACGACTCGGGTATAATGACAGCTCCTTCTCGCGTCTGTATACCCATCTACTTTCTCATTTCCATTCAAAGTTTCCACGACCCATTGAACTCTTGGGTCTCGTACGATTAACAGATCGAGCCATATCCTCTTTTGGTACTCATATTCCAATCGTCCATCTTTACTCAATTCTCATGATCCATCTTAGTTCTTGGATATTTCCATATCTTACATATTCAAGCCCAATGCTCTTCCACGACCATGCTATCGTTGTTCAACGTCCTTTGGTTCTCATGTCACTCGGACCACGATGATTCCCTCCAAGAACTAAAACTCAAGTCACCCACTCGAGTATATCAGTCTGAGGCTGCTCACCTCAATATCTTTCGCCATCAACCAATCCTCTAATGATTCTTAAGTAATTCTCGATTATTTGCCAATTATTCAAGGATCCCAAATCATCATTGGCCGGTAATCATTCCTCAAGCCAGCCTCAACGAGGCAACCTCTCAACTGATAGCCACTACTAGGCTAGCCTCCACCAGGCAACTACCAATCAAGCGCTCAAGACAGCGATTCACTAGGCCAAAAGCTCATACTCTAGGCCTAGAGGCATCCACCACTTTGGCATAATCACAACAGACTATCTCATTCCCAGCATGCCTCAGCTCAACGAGTATAAACCCCATAAGTTGTCTAATCCCTCAGACATTCTTTGGCCCAGCTATTCACATGAGGCTAATCATGAAACATGTCTAACAGGCCCATCACAACCATCACTTTTCTTTTTCAAACGGCATCCATCGCCAAGCACAAAGCTTTTGTCCATGCCACTCATAGGCGCCATTACACATGTCATGCCACGTTCGATCATTCTTGATGAGGATCAATCCCATGCCGCACATCACTTATCCACAATCGGACTCCACCTGATACCTAAGCTTTCCCTTTCAAGTTATGACTTGGGTCATTCCTGCCTCTTGCCATCTTAGAAGCCTGCCAGGAGCCGCTCCTTGTCTGGACCTCTCTGTCCTGGCGATCACTCCCCGCCCTCATCAGACCTGGCCGTTACAAGTTGTCCCAAGCCATACATCTACGAGGAAAGCCTCGTTCCACATGTCCCATACCATGTTTCATTACAGTTTATAGGTATCCTATCAACTTGTCCCATACCAAGCGACGGTTTGTTAAGTCCAATAGCGATAAGTCACTGCATGCACCCTCATCAACTTTCATTTCAAGCCATAAACATAAGCACAGTATGACCGTCCTATCTCACAGATCAATTACCTATATTCCATTATATACCTCAAGTCCAGTCAACATTCAAGTCAAATCCCTATGCATTCAATCACATCTGATCTTCAATTCAAATACTCCTTATATTCATCTCATCTCATATCATCCAACGCTGACAATAACAATCGATAACTTAAAACCATCAAAATGTAACACAATTAAGTCTGAATCTACTAATAACAGTCACCTCCTCTTAGCTTATTTTCCTCAAGTTGGGGCATCGACAACCACAATCACAATCACAATCATGTAATCCATTTGACTCTTCATTCATAAGCAATTTTCTACTATTCTCGAGCACAATTACTACCTCAAAATCCATGCTTATGACTCTTTAATCCCAGCTTGCTTCCACTTAAACCTTGATCACCTCATAGCTCAGAGTCATCCATTAAAGTCAATTCTAGGACCATTAGACTACCTCACAAGTTCAAGCCTACCATCCTCGAGACTCGACAATTCATGCCTAGTCCTATAGACCACAACATCTAATTATCCTCAAGTCATCGCTCCTTATCACTCCAAGTCTCAACCACATTGGATCGAGCTGACCTTGCTCTGATACCAAACAAGCAAGGATGTCGCACCCCGAACCCGCAGAGCCCGCGAGCATCCCGCCAAGCCGTGCCTTAATGAACGCTCCAGGATCCAACGGCCAATAATCTGAGTACTGACAGAAATACACATGCAGAAGCGATGCCATCTCCATTCATATAGATACAACCACATATGATGACTTAGGACAAATACATCAAATTACCTTAAACAACTACTAAAAGATCAATTCCTAATTCAATATATGAAGTACAATCTCAATATCCACAATCGACAATTCCATTCTAAGTACAACTAGTCAACTATCTCTTCAAATGCCACTCCTTGGCAAGTTCGTGTCGCCTTCGCCTGGAACTTGAAAAATGAAGCCCCCATTGGGGTGAGATATAAATCTCAATAAGGTGGGTCCTAACCCTAGGTTAGGCCGACCGTCTACTCAGGCAATCATCTATCCAGAAATTTTAAACTCATAATCATACAAGCATATCAAGCCTAATCAATAACATAGCAACATGTAGATGACAAGCGTGCAACGATGACCTCATGTCACGCTCAAATGATCAGGTACATCAGTCCTGCCACTTCACAACATACACAATCTCCGCCTGCCTCAGTCTCCAGCCCGCGACCTCATCGCATTAGGCTCGGTCCGCGTAAACATATCAGACCGTCATCGAAAATCCGCGTAAACGCATCGGGTTCCGTTAAATCTCCAGGCCAATATCATCATCTCATAACTCTGTCCCGCGAATGGTTCGCATCAAGACCGTGGCTATCTCAACCCCACGATCTCGTTGCATCAGGGTATACATCTCCTGCCCCGTGTCTCATACGCCTCAAGGCCTCTTCGTCCCGCGAATAATTCGCATCAGGACTGTGGCTATCTCAACCCCACGATTTCATTGCATCAGGGCGCCACCTAATATCAATTCCACCCCGCGATCTTGTCACATCAGGGTATTCTCATACCTTTGTCCCGCGAATAGTTCGCATCAAGACTGTGGCTATCTCAACCCCGCAATATTGTCGCATCAAGGCACCGTGCATCATCAACGTCACCCCGCGACCTCGTCGCATCAGGGAATATATCTCCTGCCTCGCATCTCATATGCCTCAGGGCCTCTCCGTCCTGCGAATAATTCGCATCAGGACTGTGGCTATCTCAACCCCGCGATTTCATCGCATCAGGGTGTCATTTCTCGCCCAGCGTCTCACACGCCTCAGGGCCTCGTCATGTCGTACTCATACCACAATCCTAACTTATGCCTTGGTTTTCAATTAATTACACACCCAACGGAAAGTGCAAATTCAAATGCATTTCGTATATCCTGTGGCATGCAAGGCAAGTCAAAAAATATACAGACATGACAACCAATTCAGGTACAAACAAAGTCACACCCGTTCATCCTAGAACGTCTTAGGACATTTTAAAAGCTATCCCCTTTGAAAATCTCTCACAAATCAAACCAATCAAGCCTCGACTCACCCAATCAAGTCTAATCTTCCTAACATAAGGTTAGGAATTCCCTTACCTTGCGCTTGATAGCATCAAATTCACTTCTTGGGTCCTTAAAGTTTCAGCCTCTTAGGGTTCAAGGTCAAACTCGCCGTGCAACCTAGGAATTTCAACCAATTTCGTCAAATTTCTTGTCCAAATTCTCAATTCATTAACCCCAATCATCCATAACATATCCCTCAACATCTCATCACATCTTAAATATCGATTTCGAACTCAAAATCATTAATCCGAGCCTCCCACAGATTCGGTTTGCCCGGAACCGAACCGGTCCTCCTCGGTTCCGTGCAAACCGAACACTATCGATCTTTAATCTACTCCCAAATCTATCATTTAACCCTTATCCTACCTCTTGACATATCTATCTAAGGGTTTGGGAAGCTCACCCTGAGTTTCGAGTCGATTGGCCGCCGGATTCCCGTTAAAACTCGCCAGAACACCCAAGGTCAGATTACCGGCAGATTCTGGACAAAATGTACAAGGTCGGTTCATGATAAAAATATTATCAAATCAAGCTTCAATTTTTACCATAGAATCATACACATCTCAGTTAGGTCTCCACAAAATTTGAGCCCTAAATTCCAAGATTTAGTCCATCAAAAGGGCTGAGAACCGGACCTACCTCAATTTGAGTCCTAATCCGTCGGCTCTCGGGAGAATCTCTGCTCGGGACTCCTCGATGCTTCAATTGACCTAATTCTTGCTCGAGGATGTCAGCGAGATGTAAAGATTCGTCGGTGTGATCAGCCGGTGGTCGAATGGTGGCCGAAAATGGCCGTAGAAATGGCCGAACAGTCGGCGACGGGCAAGTTGGAGGAATAAGAAGAAGAAAAGAGTTTTCGATGGTCTTAGGGAGTAAATGGCCGGCCAAATGGAGTGAAGAGAGAGAGAGAGAATGGTTATATACAAGGCTTGGTCAAAGGGAAGAATGGTAAGTTTGAAAAAGTTGGACATGACCACACCTTGTCCATCTCTTGACACTTGTCCATTTGTCTTTTCCAAGGTGATCCAATGGCCACAATTAATCCACTTTTTCGACAGCCATGGGGGAGGATTAAAAGATCAAAATGTCCTTCTCCAAATGCCAAGGCAAGGTTCTAAGCTTGAGAGGCAAAACGGTCATTTTACTCCCAACGTTCAGAACGTCATTTTTCTCATTCCAGAATTCTTCGATAGGGCGACGGCCAATCCGAATAGCGTTGGAATTCTTAATTTTCCAATTCAAACTTTTCAGGACTCGTTTCTGATAGTTTTCTCTATCAGACGTGATTTCAGCCTATCCCGAGCTGATGGGCGGCTTTTGCAGACATTACGCGTATCGACCCCGTGATTCATATTACATTTAGGGCTCGTCAATTCATGGCAGCTTTGGTTGTCATGTAATTGTGAGGGTCTATCGCTAGTTCCCTCGATAATCCTTATGGCCAAAGCGTCGTTTCCTATCCGAGTTCCCTAGGTCCACGTACCTCGTCTCGCGTTAGCCTTTCCTTTTTGGTCAGTCTACTCGAATTGATCAAATTCGAGAGGAGTACGAGTGAAATACATCTCTAGATATACACTTCTCATTAATGAGCCTGAAATTGACTGGAAATCAGAATGTCATAAAATTGACCAAGAGATGGGTCTTGAAATTGAGAATTGAAAAATAAAGAATTCCAACGTTCTAATCGAATTGGACATCGCCTCATCGAAGGAAATTTAAATTGGAAAAATCAACGTTTTGGACGACGAGAGCAAAATTACCGTTTTGCCCCTCAACGATTAGCCTTGCCTTAGCAAATGAAGAAGGACATTTTGGTCATTAACAAATCCTCAAGGCTGCTAAAAATATGAGGATCTAATGGCCATTGGATGATCAAGAATTATTGACAAGAAGTCAAGTGTCTTCATGAGGACATTAGGCATTAATTAAAACACCTTTGCACCTACCATTCCTTGCGTTGGTCAAGCTAATATGTGGAAAGCCATTCTGTTATTCTTCTTCAGCCGAAACCTCCTCTGCCCATCTTCTTGTTGTTTTTCTTCTTCTTCTTATTCTTTTCTTCTTCTTCACCGAGTTGCTCGCCCGACTAGAAGCCACCGTCGGCTTCGCCACCCACGACCGCCACTTCGGGCGACCATCCAGCCTCGCGCCGACCACCAACATAATCCTCAGCCTCTCCCCTATAAACACCCGATGGTTGTTCTTCCGTTAGACACCAGAAGAGCTCCGGCCAGCCACAATCCCAAAACCTGATAGATTTGGACTCTGTTAAAGGTAGGTCTTTGTTCGACAGCTTCAAAGCTTCGTTTTGCTTTAAATTTTTGGTAGGGATCTCTTAAATTATAGTACTAGTATTAGCTGAGTTGAAATGGTGGATTTGATGGAGTTTGGAAGAGTTACCTTGGACATTTTGTGACAATTTTCCTGGGACAAGTCTGACCGCCGGAGGACTTAAGGAAACTGGGGCTATTTACGACATTTTTGGGGTCGTCTCACTCCAAAATCTTTGGTGAGATTCTTATAGACATAAAATAACATGTTATCAAGTGGATTATGTGATAAATCAAGATTTAAAGTTGAATTACGGGCTGATTAGAGGAGTATAGGGCATAACCGAATTCTGCCATGTTTCGATTTGAATAAACCGAAACTTTAAGGATTGTTGGGGGTGTTGCCATGCCATAAATTCATCGTTAGGATATACTAGGATGTTAATTGAGATGATATTGAGGTGTTTGCCCCGTGAATTGGTGAATTGGAAGAGGAAAATTGATTAAACGGATAAATTTCTCTAGGTACGTGGCTACCCTGTTTTGGACCTTGAAAGCCGAATTCTTGGGAGAGCTTTTGGAAGGATTTTTGCTTATTAATTGAAAGTAAGGAGTTCCTAAGCCTTCGTTAGGAAAATAGGCCTCTACTAGACGAATTGGGATTTGTTTGAATGAATTTTTGTGGAGTTATCATGTTGAATGTTCATTGTCAATCGAGGTGATCAAGCGCAAGTCACGTGTACTCCTTATGAGAGAAAGTGTTATTCTCATAATTATGTGGTTTCACTAGTTCTCAACTAACGTATATGTTTTGAGTTTGATATAGCCTGATGAGTGGTCAATCTCGTTATCTCGCATGTTATAGATTCATTTTTGAGAAGGATTAAATTATACTCAATCATGAAGTTTTGCAAGGAAGTAGAACTTGTGAGTTAAAGGACTTTTGGCAACCTGATGCGTCGGAACTTGAGATTGAAATGAATGATATCCTAATGCGTAGAGACGCGGGATAAGATTATACATGTATCGACACAAGCCTTGGATGGCATTGAAGACCTGAGGCGTATAACGCGGGTTTGTGGATTGTCATGGTCTGAGGCGTTATGACGCGGCAAGGATGATAAAATGAGCTGTGGTATTAGCACATTGAGTTTAATCTCGTATCTTCTTGTATTTCTTGAGTTGTGAGTTATATGTTGTCCAGATGGTGTGCCTTGATGATTGTTTACCATATGTCCTTCTATGTTGCACTATAACGAATGCTTGCATAAGCTGGTTGTTGACACGCCTTTGCTCATTGTCTTCATTTGTGTCTGAGTGTATTGTTGGCCTAGCTTATATTTAGGACTTAGCTTACTAAGATGTAAATCCCACCCCCATCGTGGGACCTTACTTTTTTAGACCCCAAGCCCTGAAGTATGTTGTCGACCCGCCTAGGCGATCCCAATAAGATGCCTGCCTATTTTGATGAGCTCCCCGATCGTCAGGGTACTGTATACGTTAGGAAGTGTACTGTTGTTTGGGTATATGAGGGAGGTAAGGATTGGAAACAACATAGGTTCGAGGCATAGATTCGTAGAGTCGGTGAGGACACTATAGGTCCTTTGAAGCCCACGGAAGTACCCCGAGGAGTCGTACCTAGCTGGTATCATCCTATTCAAGATGAGATAGGGATAGAGATATCTGTGATAGGTTCAAAGAACGTGCCAGAGAAGACCCCTACTGTGGAGGAAGATATTGAGGTGATACAAGTTTATGCTTCGGAGGACGAGCCAGAGGACGCCATGGAGGACGATTCTGTGGATGTACGCTCTGAGACATTCTCTGACTATAATCCAGCCGAGGATGAGGACGTAGACGGAGCTAGTGGTTCATCTTAGTGGTTTCTTATTTTTTAGGGGTTGTCTTTTGGAGATTGACCTTGAGGGTCTGTTATCTTTTGAGGACTAAATTAGTCGTTGTCTTTTGGATGGTTCCTGATCTTCCCTGACCGTCTGGAGGTTTAGTTTGATCTTGGATCTTTGTATAAACTCATGTTTTTAATATGTATAGTAGGTTTTCGTTATCCCAGTTTCCCCTTTTGAACTTGTACAGAGTTGTAGGTTCATTTCGTTTCCGCATGCTTATTTTACATCACATGTACCGCTTGAGGCATGTCTTGGGCCTTGAGAGTTTCGAGACAGGAGTTGCGCGCTCGCGTCAGATGACGCGGAGCGTGACATATTGTCTCATCTTCAAATGGAAGGCATTATCCATGAGTCATCTTGTATGAATACTCCACAATAAAATGAGATTGCTGAAAGAAAAAATGGTCATCTCCTTAACACTACTCGTGCCTTGTTGTTTCATCAGCAGGCTCCTAAAATCGATTAGGGGAAGCTGTTCTTATGGCTACATACATGATCAATATACTACCATCACGTACATTACACCACAAGGCACCTATGGAAGTGCTTTCTCAGTTGTATCCTCTCTTCCATACATCTAATGATCTTACACCTCAAGTCTTTGGTTGTATTTTCTTTATCCACATTCATCATCATCAACGAGGAAAGCTAGATTCTTGTGCAATCAAATGTGTGTTTTTTGGTTACTCACAAACACAAAAGGGCTATAAATGTTACAATCCCCCTTCAAAAAAATTCTCTCTATGCAGATGTCACCTTTGTTGAAAATAAATCCTATTTTTCAAAACCTTATCCTCAGGGGGAGAATTTACTCAAGGAAGATAAAGGCTTGGGGTTATTGTTAACCTGGATTTATCGTCCAAAGTATCTGCCAATCAAAACTCATCCAATGTAGCTCATGAACCTACCTTGAATCCTATGCCCCTATGAACCTACCTTGAATCTTATCTTTTGTTCCCCACATTCTCATACACATCATCCAATTTTTGTTCCTAATCCTACTAGTCCAACTCGTTTTCATGGTCCTATGAGATTTTCTCGAGTGTAATCAAGGAGGAAAGCTATTCCAACACAACGGCAGGTTCAAAATGCCACTTCAGGTACTGCTAATGAGAGCACAATAAGTTTTGAACCTCTTGTGAAAGAACAACTTAGTGATGCACCCAAGATTAATCTTGATTTACTTATTTATGTTAGAAAAGGGACTAGATAGTGTACTAAGAAATCAGTTTATCCACTATCAAATTGTGTGTCCTTCGATAGATTATAATCACCATACAGAAACTTTACTGTGAGTTTAAACACTAATCCCTAACACTTTGTCTGAAGATTTGTCAAAAGACGAATAGAGGAATGCCATGAAATAAGAGATGGAGACACTGCAAAAAAACATAAACAGTAGGAAATATTTGACAGGCGAAAAGGAAAAAATCTAGTTGGCTACAAATGGGTATTCACTATGAAGTACAAGGCAGTTGGTTCTCTGGATAGTTCCCAAGCAACATTCTTTGTGAAGGGTTACACTCAAACATATGGAGCGGATTACACTCAAATTTACCTCCAAACTATTTTTTTTTACCACGAAAAATTCCAAATTGGTACATTTATTGCAAATTTATCCTAAACTACCACCAAAAATTCTAAATTGGTATATATGTGATAAATTTATCATAAACTAATTCTTTTGACCAAGAAATACCTCAAGCTGATATACCTCTGACACATTTAACTTCCGTTAAATTGAGTTAATATCATGGAAATCCCAAATTGATAAACCTATGACAAACATAGAGTAAAAATCTCAAACCGATATACAGTCCACTGCCATGTATCACCAACTCAGCAATTTGATAGTTGAATTTAACAAAAATTAATGGAGGATACATTTATCACATGTATATTAGTTTGAGAGAAAATTGGCACAAGTGCATCAGTTTGAGATTTTTTGTGATAAAAAATAGATTGGGGTAAATTTATCACAAGTGTACTAGTTTGGGATTTTCCATAATATTAACCCTAAAATTTAATATGTTTGTAGTAGTCTGGAAAGTTGCAATGGCTGCTAATTAGATGGGCTAGGTAGTCCTCTGAGATTAAGAATAAAGATTGGCAGAAAACAATAACACAACATGAAAAGAAATAAATAGTCTTATCATTAAGTAACCTATGAGATTAATGATTGAGGGTCTTTAGAAATTTATAGATGAGGAGGGGCCTTGAAAAAAAAAAATTAGATAAGATAGAAAGGATAACGTGGCAAAGGTCCTCGGGTCGATACAACTAGTTTCAAAACCTAGAGATCATTTGTCCTCAAAGAATTCAACATTTGTTGATTCTACATTGACATTAGACTCTAAAACAAGAAGTTTATAATATTTATTGTTTTCAGCATATCCACTGAAAACATTTTGAATAGCTACGAGACCAAATTTCAACCTCTTGGGGTCAAGTACTCGGTGGTATTTCAAACACCCCACACTTTAAGGCATGACAAGGTTGGTTTTCTACATTTGCATAATTCATAAGGGCTCATATTATTTCTCATAAATGATATTCTATTATGAATGTAACATAATATAGGTAATGCCTTTCCCCAAAGATTAATTGATAGCTTTGAATTGAAAAGCATACAATTAACCAATTCTCTTAAGCCAAACCATTTTGGTGTGGAGTGTACAATGCTTAAACTTGACAAAAAATATCATGTTCTTCACAAAAGGCCAAAAATCATTTGAAATATTCTCCACTATTTGAAAGGAGAACTTTAATTTTCATTTTTAATTGATTTTTCACTTCAGCCTTATATTTTTTAAACACGGTAAATGCTTCATGTTTTTATCTTAGGAGGTAAATATATAAATATCTAGTGCAATCATCCACGAAGAGAATAAAATAACCTTAACCATATTGCTTTAACATTTCGTTGAATTCACATATGTCAATATGCACCAAATCCCATGATTTTGAACTTCTTGTGACACTAGGAAAGAGTCTTTATTAATTTAGACTTGGCATAGACTTCACATTTATGGGATTCGACGTTAAAATTAATCAAGTCTAACATTTTTCATACTCTTTAAATAGCAAAATTTTAAATGTGCTAATCTACTATGCCATAAAAATGGAGAATCAACAATATAAAAGTTGCAAATATTTATTTACCAAAATAGCATTTTCAAGTGAATGGATACTCTAAGATAAAGCAAGTGGTAAAAATCGTCCAGGATACAATAAAGCCTCAGAATGAGAATATCATATAGAAATTATGATATTTCTTCAAGAACTCTCAAAGGGAAATAATGGAAAAGACAGTTGTATCTCTTTTGAAAGAAAAGGAAAACGAAGATTGAAGTAAAGTGAATATTGAATAGAATTTATATATAGTAGCGAAAAGACAACTACTTTTCGCATTTGAAAACTATAAATTCGGACACAACTCTTCATGTCCGAAAACTGTTAATTTGGACGCATTTTTTCATGTCCAAAAACTGTCATATTTGAAAAGCTGAAACCTTTAAATGGTTGGAAGAAATTAAAATGAAAATTTGAAATTGATAAATTGTAAACCTAATTACACCTCCTTTGTGAATTGTCGCTAGGACAGAATAGTTGTTTTTTTATAATTAGTAAATTTAAAGTATGATAAATAAAAATAATAATAATTTATTAGTGTCAATTTTGATCCGCAACTATAAAAGCATGCTAGTGCGCACTAGCGCGCGAGTATAGTAAGGACCAGCTTACTTAACCTATTGTCTTCATTAGAAAGGCGAGAATAGCCTTTCACTTATATATCGCTTCACACTTTCCTATCTTTCTTATGCAGGACAAAGAAAATACAAATTTTATTTGTTTTACAAACAAACTACTAACAAAATATATATTTTTATTACGGTTCGGTTCTTGAAATCATACCTAAGTTGGACTTGGCGGATGATAAGCTACTGTGGGCCACGATACCCTCAATAAGATTTTTTTTCCTACATTGACAAAAATGATAATTCTCTAAATTTTTAAATCGTCCTAATCTAATAAAGTCGATCATATGCGTTTTGGATTTGTTTTCTCGTTGTTCTTTTGGTCGACAACCCTCACAATGCACGTCACGGAGAACAAACTAGAGAAAGCGCATCCATTGCACCGAGGGGAAGATTGTCCTTCTTTCCCATAAATAATCACTAATGAAAAAATACTAATAACATAAGTTTGGGATAAGTGCACCGAAAATCCTAAAACTTATCACAAAAGTGTAATTGAGTCATAAAAATTTTAAAAAAATACAATCAAGTCCTAAAACTTATCATGACAATACAATCGAGTATTAAAATTTTCAAAATATGTAATCAAGTCCTAAAAATTATTTAAAAAGTATAATTGAGTCTTTAAACATTGAGAAAATACAATTAACAGAAGGACTTGTGTTACGAACTGGGTCCATCACTCGCAAGATATTACACACAGTCCTCATGGTTTTATTTCTCTGAGGGCCACCCATATGCCCTTCGGAAAACACATCTTGCAAATAAAGGGTGCAATGTGGGATAAACAGTTGCACACATCTCCTTAGCGGGATGTCACATACTCTCCCGCTTAGTATCAACTGTAGCTGGGTCCATCACTCGCAAGATATTGTTCGTTTCGGACACACAGTCCTCTGAATTGTTTTGTCCGAGAGCCGTCCATACACCTCTCAAAAAACACATCTTGCAAGTTAACAGAGGACCAGACCATATAAGCTAGCCCAAGACCCTCTCATTAAGCAATGTGGGACAAAGAGTTTCACACACCTCCTCAACGTACGTTACAACTTGATTTCACCAATTTGACAAGTTTTAGGATTTGATTGCAATTTTTTCAAAGTTTTAGGATTTTATTGTAGATTTTGACAAATTTTAAGATATAATTGCATTTTTTTAAAATTTTATGATTCAATTTTACTTTTATGATAAGTTTGAAGACTATCAATCAACTTATCCCTATAAGTTTATTAACAATAGCTGCCTTTTCAAACTAATTCCATGAACTCTCTACCAAAGAAGTTGATTGCATAGGGATAAATGTGAATAGTGGGAAGGGAGAAAAGTACAGAATCAATCGTATAGGGCTAGTTCCATTGAAAAGCCCAATTTGATATGTACATGCTACATTTACCCCCAAACTAATTTTCATATAAAAAAATTAAATTGAAATAGTCATGTCACATTTACCCCCAAATTAAGTTTCGCGTCACATAAAATTTCTAATCAGTATATCTGTGTAACATTTATCCTAATTTTTTAGATTTTTTGTAACATGAAAATGAATTTGGGGTAAATGTGGCATGAATATATCAGTTTTAAATTTTTGATGATACGAAAATTAATTTGGGGTTTTTTTTGTGATATGAAAATTTGTTCGGAGTCAATGTCACACGAGTGTATTAATTTGGAATATTTAGTGGTATTAACCTTACCAATAGAAAATAACAACTTATCCACTAAATGAGGATCATTATACCACTTTTCACATTCAACTACAAATACTGAAAAACCATTTGAACAGTCTCAATCCTTGATGAGGAACATTTTCTCAAACGATCATAAAAAATAACAATAAAAACAGGTACCGTGTGAAGGAAGAAGAATTGGTAGGTCTTAGATGCTGCTAGTCCTGATCCTCAATAATAGGACCAAGTACACAAGAAAAATTTATGAAGCAAGGAGCACTTCTCTATCTGTCGGCAGAGAATTTAATCTGCCATGGTACTAAATGAACTTCAATTTCCTCAAGCATTCTCGACCATACGTTTTTCCCTCACGAATCAACGATAACCTTTAATGTGTCCCTTGTCTTTATCCTTTTGAAAAGTTGATTGCCTCATGCTTTTTAAAAGCTGATCCGACGTAATCCAAATAGTGGAAAGGGCAAAATTCAATTGCTTTATTTGTCCACTAAAAGTAATTTAATTGGCGAGACTTCCGCCGAAATTACATCAACTCTGTTTGGTAACGTTTATGTTCTTTCGATTTCCTCAAACAAAAAAGGTTTTGAATCATGTTTGGTAACGCAACTGACTCTAATTCTAATTTTACTCCCGAAAACACTTTTGAACCAAGAATAAGACATAACAAAAAAGCTATTTCTAAAAAAAATTGAGAATAAAAAAAGCAACGATAGTCTTCCTTCACTTTGGTCGGGCTTTCGTGAGGTGTGAGTCCGGTCAACCCGACTTTGTTCGAATAATTTTTTAATAATTTTTTTCGAAAATTAATAATAAAAAATAGAAAATAATTAAAAATCCAAAAATTAGAAAATTCATAAAAAAAAGTAAAAAAGCAAAATAAAAAATAAAAAAATTCCAAAAAATCTAAAAAATTACGAGTTGTGTCATTTCAACTGGCCAATACCATTTTTTATGTTTTCTCTTGGGCAAATCGCTCTAAAAAATATCGAAAATTTCGAAAAAAATCTCAAAAAGTATAAAATAGATCCATTCAATTGGCCAATCCTCTTTTGGTTGTTTTGCCTTTCGATTTTTCCTAAGCTTAGCCTAATTTGTTGTTGGAGTACCGTGCTGCATTAATGACCATCCGCATGGTGTCAATTGCTCAAGTTCACCATCCGCATGGTATAAAATATGATCATGTAATTATTTAATTTAAATAAAAAATTGAAAATATAAATTATTTTTAACAACATAAATGTTGTGTACTTACCAAACATGTTTCTATTCTGAAAACATAAATTTTATGCGATTACCAAATACGTTCTGATTCTCTAAATTCATCCAGAGATCATAATAAAAAAAATTGATTATAATTTGAATTAGAATCACTTTCTTTTTTAACTAAACATTACTAAATAGGCCCTCAAAGTCTCACGGCCATGAAGGAGCTATGAAGACTCAATTGCAAAAGCATGAGCATATAGAGGGAAAGGGCCGACCCGTTGGTGGGGCAGCCAGCCTAGATGACGCGGCACGGCTTGGCCTCAAGCGGTGGTGATTGATGAGGGTACAACGGCGGAGGGTGGCACGGCAAAGGCCGTGGCGGAGCTATAAAGAAAGAAGGAGAGGAGAGAGGATGTTTGCAGGTTAACAGTTTTTTAGAGGGGATTCAAGATAGATTTTCTCGATGACTAAATTTAAACTTGAGATCTTATGTTGCGGAATATACACATGAACCGAACTACATTATTTCACTAAAACAACTTCATAATTAAATAAAATGTTTACAAAAAATGATTTTTTTTTTATTTAGGGAGAATGATTTTCTTCTTGTCAAAAGGGGAGATCGTTTTTTCTCTCAATTTCATATTGTTGTTTTCTTTCATAAATCGATTAGCTTTTCGTAATTCAAATACCAAAAAGTAGAACAATAACATCTCAAAAATATATTTTTTTCAAATAAACGGATCCTTAACGCGTGTATTTATTATGTAAATGGAATAGTTGCGAGTTTCGCAAGTAACCAGAAAACGAGGCGTGGCTGAGGCGGATGTGATAACGGATAAAGCCTAAAATGCGGGGAACATGAACTTTCAACTTCACACAAAGGACACCAATCAGTCGCCGCGTGGCAGTGCACTTCAACCTACCGGTCTTCCTCCACGGGACTCCTTGATCATCAGCCTATATAAATCCCTATATTTCCTACCTTCGACCACCTCGAATTCTCAGCTAACATACCCTTGGAGAACAGGATTTCCTTGAGATACAAAGAGTAACCAAAATGTCTGATCACGGCCATCACGGTGGTGGCGGCGGCGGGCATGGCCCTGGCGGGGGAGGTGGACATGGCCCTGGGGGAGGCCATGGAGGCCCTGGGGGAGGCCATGGAGGCCCCGGTGGTGGTCATGGTGGAGGGCATGGAGGTCCAGGTGGCGGACACGGACATGACCATGGTGGCGGTCATGGCGGAGGCCACGGAGGCCCAGGTGGTGGACACGGACATGACCATGGTGGTGGTCACGGTGGTCATGGCCCTGGTGGAGGCCACGGTGGTCATGACGAAGGCCATGGTGGTCCAGGCGGCGGACACGGACATGACCATGGGGGCGGCCATGGCGGTCATGGCCCTGGTGGAGGCCATGATGGTGGAGGCCATGGTGGTCCTGGTGGAGGGGTTGGTGGTCCAGGCGGCGGACACGGACATGACCATGGGAGCAGCCACGGCGATCATGGCCCTGGCGGAGACCACGGTGGTCCTGGTGGAGGCCATGGTGGTCTAGGCGGTGGACATGGGCGTGATCACAGCGGCGGCCACGGCGGCAAGCCTGGAGGAGATCACAGCGACCATGGAGGACCGGGCGGGCATGGCCCCGGCGGCCGTGGTCCTGGAGGTGGCCACGGCTGATGCTAGTTTGCCACTGCTCGGCGATTGTTGCGAATTAGCGTCCCATGGTTGATATGTGATGTAAAGTATCCCCGCTGCATTTTTAGCTATCTTTTATTTGGGGAAAAAATGAGAAGATATAATAAGCGCCATGCGGAGTCAGTCATGAAGTTGAGCTTGGAGCTATCCTAATGAATTTCAAGTTCCTAATTTGATCCATGTATTTGTTCATGAGATGTTGATGTGTTACACTTGGTGCACCGAAGGTCTAGGATCGTCACCAATTTACTTGTGCGGAATGTCATGCTGTGCACTGGGATCAAATCCTTAGATAAGGTGACCGGAAGACATGAAAAGCCAAAAAAACTGATTTCTTCAGTTGATGTGCTTCAAAATTCTCCTCCAGTAAACAGGCTATAAATGAAAGGAGCAGAACTCCAATTTGAGAATCGACGTAGAACCATTTTTTTCTCACAAGTATTATTCATCTACCGACCAGTCGCGCGATCAGACACGATAGCAGCATGAACATGGTACTTCACAACACGAAAATTGAAAGCGAACTAGGCCAGTCTCAATCAAGGACGGCTCACGCACACTATATGAAAAGAAGTATGTTTTGTGGCCCTTTTTCAACTTCTTACATTTAGTGAAAGTTTGTAGTCTGTCCTTCCTCGTGGTTTCTTGTCTCCATACAAGGGAATTTACTTTCTGTTTCGAGCCCTCTTCGTCTTTTGTTTTGGCAGAAACTAGAAATGTGCGATAAAGATTAATGTTCTTATATCATTTTAGTATCAAAGGGCTACGCAAAACAGTCAAAAGGGCAAGCACAGCGGTGAGTGACAGCCATTAAGTTCAATGATCATCCAAACACTAGGGAAAAAAATGTCTTGCCGTGCTGAGCAAAGTTTGCCGTGTCTTGAGTATCCCTACACTATATAGCAAAATGATCGTTTCCACCATCTGGAGCATAAATCAAAGCTTTGCTACTCATAACCTCCAATTGAACCACGAAGAGTGTATCCCTAAACTAACTTAAAAGGCATTTCAAAGCATTCTTTGCAACAACCCAAAAAAAAAAGTCAAAAAGGTGAAACTGATGCAAAGATGAACATGGATGGAATCACGATTTGATATAATGTATCTAATTCATGAGAATCCTAGACGTTGATATCTAAATTATGATTTTTTTAAAAAAAATTGCATAAAAATCAGAAATTAACTTTAATTCTTAATAGAAATAATTAATTCATCAATCATATTTAATTTTCTTGCATTTGTACTATTTTGGACCAACAGCGACCAACAGCAAGAATTTGAGCTTAAATTGACAAGCAACCGGACCAGGCATGGCATCAACAATTCAGCTAAAGCATAGGAATATGTACCGAAAATTTTATGGGGCTCTGGGCCTAGTTTCAGGTTTGACTCAACCTCTTTATGCTCATTTAAATATTAAATATTTTTAATTAAATGATTAATCAATCAATTAAAGCCTAAATCAAGCACAAAATTGCACGAGATAGCCCACGAGCAGAAAAATTTTGGCTAGCCCATGAACCCTTATAGTCGAAAATTCTGAGGTATTTTAAAGTAGTTAAGACTTAGAAGCCTCAATCCGCCCAACATCAAGCGCTCCAATTTAAACAGATATGGACGAAAGAAACCCTCACGTTCTGAGAGCTCTCTCTCTCGTTTTTGAGAGTTTTCTTCTACAGATCTGGTAGATTCCATCTTGATTTCTTCCACAAACCTTAAAATTTTCCTCTAATGGAGCACATACGTATCGTTCCCAGTTCCAATAACATCATCCCAGATCCTCCGTAACTCCTTTCAGGAATACACATCAGTTTTAACAACCTGTCCAGCCCTAACCCTACATTTCTTTCGCTACAGACTCCATACATTCTCACGGCTTGAGCAGATCTACAGTTTCGAGACCTCCCCATTTGCTTCTTCTTCTTCTCAGGCATGGAGCAAAATGCTGAGCAGGAGATGCGACTGGCCTCATCGTGTAACAGACTGGGTCACCTATGGCTAAAGACAAAGACAGCGATTATGGACAATGTCGTCACAGAAGAAAGTCTAGAAGAAGGAAAGCGTACTATATTCGGTCGCCTCCATGGTAACCCTCAAATAAACTTTCAAGCGTTCCAAACGACGAAGAAAGCATGGAAAACGGAAAAAGTGGTATGCTCTCATCTTGAGCCTGGTCTATTTTCATTTGTTTTTTAGAATACTGGGGAGAAAAACAGAATCTTTGAATCTGGTCCTTGGTCCTTTTCACGGCATCTTCTGGTTCTTAGACCCTGGGAACCTAGTATCCTCCCTCAATGTTTACCTTTCGACCTGGTTGCTTTCTGGATTCATATTGTGAGACTGCCAGTCAAAGGAAGAAAGGAAGAGGTAATTAGGAATGTTGCCGAGAAAATAGGAAGAGTGACGGAGGTTAAAATAGAATGAAAAGGAGTTATGGGAATTTCTGTGAGCAAGGCGAAAGTTGTTCTGAATTTATCGTCCCCTTTAGAATCAGGCATGATATAGCTTTAAGGAGAAAATCCCTTGTGGCTGGATTTTCGCTATGAGAGATGACCCACCTTTTGCTACTCGTGGTAAAATTGGTCACTATGCACAAAATTGTCAAGAATTTCCCTATAATGAGCAAGTTTTTTCTGATGGTGATAACCAGTTTTATGGGTCTTAGCTACGGGGCCGAGACGAGTCTACAGAGCCCTTTTTGGAAATCTTTTTATGAGGTAAATTGTCATGAACATCCACAGGAAGATAACATTCCAGAAACTCCAGATTTATCCAGTTCTGCAGAGATTATCCAGCAGAAGGGTGGAGGAAAAAGGAAAATGAGTGAGTTAGAGTTGGGTATCTCGAACTGTGATCAGAGCAAGGATAGTGGGGGATATGTTGCTGCGAGACCCCTCATGATAGAACTCCCTTCATTCCAGATAGGCTGAGAACCACAAGGCTTGCAGCAGGATGAATCAAAGGTAAGAGATGTTAAAAACGGGAGAACTAACTATAGCTATGGAAAAGTAGCCGGACAAAATATGTTGTTGGATGAGACGACTCTACTCGAGACACCTGTTATTGCTATGGAGGAAGTAAACATACGGGCTATAGTGGCTGGCCCTAAAAAGCCACTGGGTAAAAAATGAGTATCTTAGCTTGGAACTGTCAAGGGTTGGGCACACCTTTGACAGTTCAAGCTTTGCGAGCCATTGTGGCTCAAGAAAGGCCCAATCTGATTTTCCTTAGTGAAACAAAAAAAACCAAGAAAGAGTTATCAAGAGGGTGAGATAGAGGCTAAAGTATCAACAGCACTTTGTAGTAAATCCAAATGGTTTAAGTGGAGGTTTAGCTTTGATATGGAGAGAAGAAATCAAAATTCAGATTATGACGGCCATTGAGGAGTTTATTGATATTATGTATGATGATCCATCCTTAGGGAATATGTTTAGAGTGACATTAATATATGCTCCAGCAACCTACCAGCAAAGGATTAAAGCATGGGAGAGGCTTAAAGAGCTGAAGGGGGGGAGTAACCTTCCTTGGGTCTGGATTGGGGACTTTAATGAGACCTTGTACTTTTGGGAAAAGGCGGGAAGAAGAGAATCAGATCATCATAGAATGTAAAGCTTCAATGAACTGTTAAACAGTTGTGACATGATGGATATTGAGAGCAAGGGTTGTACATTTACCTGGTCAAATAACGAGAACGAAATCTGATTAAGAAAAGACTTGACAGGGCTGTTTGTGATCTGAACTGGAGGGTGACTTTTCCACAAGCCGAAGCATTTGCTTTACCTGCGATAGGTTCTGATCATGACCCTATCCTTTTATCGCTATTTGCTGAAAGGGTTAAAAGAAAGAGGAACTTCAGGTTTGAATCTTTTTGGTTGGAACGTGAGGAGTGTGGGTTAATCATTAAAAAGATCTGGGAGGATTCGGAAAGGCAAGGGGAGGATTTGGTGGGGAAAATTCAAAAGGTTACAGGGGCTCTTGAGAAGTGGAGTAAAAAGACTTTCCCTAACAACATATCCCAAATCCAGAAATTGAAAGAGGCGCTTGAAAATGCGACAAATGACATGTGTAAACCAGGAAAAATGTATCTGGGAGAACATTCTGGACCAGATCAAAACTCTATGGAAAAGGGAGGAAATGTACTGGGGTTTAAGATCAAGGATCAAGTGGCTGAGGTGGGGGGACAAAAACACTAGATTTTTTCACGCCACTACTATACAAAGAAGGCAACGTAATAGGATTTATATGCTAAAACGCCCTGGACAGAACATTTGGGTTAAAGACCAGAAAATTTTAAACAAAATGACCTCAAACTTCTTTGAAGGGCTTTACACTTCTGTCGGGCAGCGGAACTTCCTCCCAGTACTTCAATAATGCCCAACTTTAGTGACAGATGAGATGAACACAGATTTATCTACTGAAGTTACACTCTCAGAAATCCACCAGGCTGTTTTTGCTATGGATCCTTTAAAGGCCCCTGGCCCAGATGGAATGAACGGCTTATTCTTTCAACGATTGGACTAGTTGAGGAAATTAAAGCTTTCTTTGAAACAGGGAGTCCGAACACTGAGCTGAATAGAACACATATTGTGTTGATTCCCAAAGTAAAGAATCCTGAAAGCCTCAATCAGTTCAGGCCGATTAGTCTCTGTAATGTTGCCTATAGAATTATTTCGAAGATCTTGGCAAATAGGATTAAAAGATGGCTGCCAGAGCTTATTGCAGAGGAAAAAAGTGCGTTTTTTTTTTTTTTTGGGGGGGCGGGGGGTGGGCGGGGGACAAATACAAGACAACATTTTTACTGTTCAAGAGTTCCTATACCAAATGAGAGTGAGAAAAAGAAAGAAAAGATTCCAAGCTGTCTTGAAACTTGACATGAAAAAAGCATATGATAGAGTGGAATGGGATTTTTTAGAAGCGTGTTTATTAAAGATGGGTTTCTGCTCGATATGGATAGATAGAATTATGACATGTGTAACTTCTGTGACTCTTAGTGTGAATTACAATGGACTTCGACAGGGAGATCCTCTATCTCTGTATCTCTTTATTCTCATCGCAAACTCTCTTTCTATGCTAATCAGGAAAGCAGTGGATGATGGAACCCTTAAAGGTATAAAGTTGAATAGATCGTGCCCTACTCTATCTCACTTGTTATTTGCGGATGACTCGATTTTTTTCCTAGAGGGGAACTTGACAGAATGTCAGAATCTAGCTCAGATTTTGAATCAGTATTGTATAGCTTCAGGTCAGGAGATTAACCTTAAAAAATCTGGGCTGTTTATGGGAACAAAATGTCCAAGACAACTTCAGCAAAATCTAGCAGACTTCTTACAGGTTTCAGTTATGGAGAAAACAGGAAGATATCTAGGCATACCATCTGACTTGGGCGAGTCAAAGAGGCAAATGTTCTCTTGGATCAATGCAAGAGTTAATTCGAAACTGGAAGGGCGGAAAGAGAATTTAATTTCAAAGGCGGGGAAGGAAATATTGCTGAAAACAGTGGTACAAGCTATTCCTCAATATGCAATGTCGATCTTCAAAATTCCAGTCTCCATTTGCTTATCAATCGAAAAAAAGGATAGCTTCTTTCTAGTGGAAAAATAATGATATAGGTACTGGGCTGCATTGGCGCAACTGGGAGACTCTGAAAAAAAGAAAGGATAAAGGAGGTCTCGGTTTTAAAGATCTGCTCTCGGTCAATAAAGCGATGTTAGGAAAGCAGGCTTGGAGGCTTATTCAGAACCAAAACTCTCTATGGGGCAGGTTATTGAAAGGGGTCTATTACCCGAAGGGGAATTTTTTTCAAGCTGCTAGGGGCAACAGACCTTCCTGGGGTTGGCAAAGTATCATGTATGGAAAGGAAAACATCGCAGGGTCAGTTGGATGGTCAATTGGTAATGGATAAAAGGTAAACATTATAGAAGATCTATGGCTAAAAAGGGGCTTGATTGGTGGTCCAGCTAACAAGAATGAACCGTAGTTAGTGTCGGACATATCTAAAGAGGAAGCAAATTGGAATGAAGATATGATCAGAAATATGTTCGACGAGGAGCTAACAGAGGAAATCTCATCAATCCCTATCAGTTCTCTCTCCAAAAATGATAAATTATTTTGGACAGAAAGATCCTCCGGCGCTTTCACTGTAAAGAGTGCCTATAACATGATTCGAGAGATGAATCAAAGTACAGATCAAGCCTTTCTTCATTCCAACCCACCGGCAGATTATGGAATAGAATTTGGAAAGCAAAGATTCCCCCAAGAGTGCGTATCTTTACTTGGCAAATGTGTCAGAATGCGCTACCAACTAGAGAGAATTTATTGAGGAGAAAAATCATACCACAACCTTTTTGTTCCTCATGCGACTCTCAGGTGGAAACTTCGGAACACATCTTCCTTTCTTGTCCTTCGACCGAACGGATCTGGCGAGATCAAAGACTGTCAGGTCATAACCCCCCCCCCCCTCCAGACTGCGCAAGGATGGATGCCTGGCTCCAAGAACTAATTGACAACCCCAACACCTCCCCCTTCTTCGACAATACGGTTGTTCTTCTCTGGTGTATTTGGAAGGCAAGAAACAACTCTGTTTTTAGAGGAAGAAAACAAGATTCAGAGTCCATAATTAGTGAACCAGACGCTATGTTGCGAAGCTATAGGAAAGTGAATGGAAAAGATCAAAGTTTTATAGAAGATCAACCAGATCTGCCGCAAAAATGGAGTCCCCCGTGGAGATCTAACCTGAAACTAAACATTGACGCTTCAGTTGGTGGTAGCCCCGGTGCTGGTGCGATTGCGGGCGTACTTCGCGACTCCAACGGAGCCATCGTTGACGGCTTCATAGGAAAGATCCCACCTTGCTAACCAATTCAAGCGGAAGCGAGGGCTCTGTGGGAGGGGTTGAAGTTTCTTGGAAAAGTGGCGTCTTGAGTTGAAGACTTGATTGAAACTGATTGTTGTACTTTAACCTCTGAAGTCAATTGAGAAGCGGAACTTGGGTGGGAGACGGAAGCCTTGATACTTGAAGCCCAATATCTGCTGGGTCAGGATCGCAATTCTTCGATTCAATATTGCAGTAGGGGTACTAATCAGATTGGCTGGCAAAATCTCACCGATTAAATTGTGTACCATTTTCATGGGTTTCGAGACCACCTCAACCCCTTTGGCATCTTCTCTACTTAGATGCTCCCCTATTGGGCTTTTTATGTACGAACTCTTAGTATTTTCGTTATAAAGTTTTGCTTTCCGACAAAAAAAAAAGTAGTTAAGACTTCTCAAGACTTAATTAAATTATGATTTTTTTAGTAAGAAGTCCAATTTGAAAACCAACTCCAACTAGGATTAGGAGTCCTTTTGTCTATAAATATGACGTTAAGCCTAGGGTTGTTAACACATGCACTCAGAATTTTCAGAGCAAAAAGAGAGAGAGAAAAAGCATGAGGTTCTCGGCCAAGGAGTTGATGAATATTTCAATAGTTTTGAAATATTATTTTGCAATGATGAGAATGATTAGCCATCAATATTTGCAACGGTCGATTTTCTAACGTTTGTTTAACGGCTTCATAATGGTCATATAACGGTTCTTTAACGGTCATATAATGACTTTATCACGTGCGATTAATATCTTCATAAATTATTCATTATTATACAACGGTTTTATCATGGTCTCTCAATGGCTATATTTTAGTTGAATATATATATATTGATTCCCAAGAAACAATTTTATGAGAACTTTAGTATTTCTACAAGAAAGTTGTTCCCTTCCTTCATCTTTTTTGCTGGGTTATACACATAACGTTGTTCCTATTCCGTTTGATACTCAGTGCGGAGTGTAAAAGAAGGTCTGTTGTATCTTGGGAGGATAGCTGCTGAAGCCTTACGCACTGAGTTTCATACTTCAATGGGTGGAATTATCCTTAAAGACGGTGCTTATTTGTTCTTATTTTTCTCGTCATTTCCAAAATATTTCCCATGATTGTTATTTTTATATTATCTAACATTATTTCCAACAATCTTAAGGATAATTGCTTGATGGATTCTAAACGTGAAATTGTTGTTGCTACCAATGATGTTGGAATTTAACAAGGAGATTGTGAAGGATAAGTATCGATGGGCAATTTATTGTGGGGCATTACCGAGCATGCAGCACGTCTAGAAATGCCTTTGAAGAGACATGGAAATATGGTAAGCTTGTAGTGTTTGTTAATGTCGTCAAATAGAATCAGGTATGTTAACCTCATCTTTCTCATAGCAAGGTTGAAATAAACCATTTCTATATCGCTGTGAAGTGTTTCGAATTTGCAGAAATCATGACGTCTTCTTTGTGGAAATAGGTTGTAAAACAATTGATGTATTGTGAGATTCGCTGTTATCTAAGTAGTTGGTGATTGAGAAATAGTCGTTTGAGAAAATACAAGTATTGTTCTAGTGAAATTTGTGTGGACATGATGTGAGTGTTTGTAGATTGTTTATTAAGACTCGCCATATTTGTTGTTGGGTTGTACGAGTGTCTATGATAAAATATATTCTTATTTCTTGAAGTTCTTGGGATATTTTTACTGAGATTCGTATAATGTGCGAGGAAGATACACTTTATGATATATGGATAAATAAATATATATGTTTGCACGGAACCAAGCGATCGATCAAATAAATAAACAGAGCAATAAAGTAAATAAGATATCAGATGTACGTAGTTCAGTCGTAAAGGCCTCCGTCCACAGGGAAAACAGTAACGAATTTCAATATAGATCAAGCGATGCACGAAAATTATAGATCACACTCGAGTCACTCAAACCCTCTTGATGTTTCCCAAGCCCTAATTATATCCAATAACGCATATATGTTTAGCCTCCAATTTCTCGCAAACAATCTTTCAATCTTGCAAAGGAGTCACACAAATCTAAGAACAAGATTTAATCAAGTATCTAGCACTCACCGGATGCAATTAGCGAGGTAATAACATGCAACGCTTATAATACAGGAAGAAGTCCCCTCTTGTGCATCAACTACAGCTTGAAGACGAATTAATGGTCCAAGCAAATATATATAAAACAAGTCCTTTCCAAATCCAACTCTAACTTCCATATATATTTGATGTTTTATTGACCGACTCCCCAACGGAATTGAATTCATGAGTGCGGTCAATAAATCCGCATCTTGGACTTTCCACTTTAGATATGCATGAACGACGTAGGGCATGCACATTCATTGTCATGGTTCACTCAGACTCTAGTTGCGACACGATCGCGGCATACGAGGTCAAGTGAACCATATCACGACAAGGTGCTGTTGGAAAAATAATGTGCATGTGTCAACGTATCAGTATCAGGAGAAATACATGCCCCTATTTGTTGTATCAGGAAAAAATTAGCACAGAGAAGGCAGTAACAATATTTAATACCTATCAAACCAACATACAATCTTACATAGAAATATTACAAAACAAATAAAATTGCTAGACAATGTAAACTCGAAAAAAATTGAAAAGAGATAAGATACGACTAACCGAATCTTCTTAGGGCTATCAGTTCCTGCCAACGGTGTTAAGCAGTTTCACAAACTATACTTCCCAAATATAACATCTCGAACCTGTTTGTATCAGCACTATATGATCAAGACTTTCTCGAACACTTCTCGAAACCGACTTACTTGGAGGACGATTATGAGAAAACTCGAAGAATGTACTTTGAGTTGTGAGTTATAATTATGAACTGCGGATACAATCTATTTATAGACCGGGAAAATTTACGCTGACATTAAATGACATTAAACCATAGTTAAATTATTATTAAACCATGTCGGTTACGCAGAAATAAATGCACGTCAGTTATGCATACAGAAATGCACGTCGGTTACACTGACAATAATTGAGCCATTAAACCACATAATTACAACAATCCCCCACATAATGGCTTAACAAAACTAAGACTCGAGGAATTCTAAGTGTGCCTATGGAAATACACTGCATCAAGATATGTAACTTTCGCTTTGAACCTTTTTTAGCGAAAGCCACACATACTTAATCACTCGGTGAACTTAGTTTTGAACCGCTAGTTGTTGGTGTAAAGCCTAGACAATAGACCTCAAAATAGAGCATATCAGAATCAAGATTGGTTCTCGATTGCTTTATTCTTTTGGTCCTGAACCTTTCGGGATTCATGTGTGCTTTAGAAAGTTCGACCTTTAAAGATTTTCATATAATCGGCCAACTCTATGTATATAAGTGCATTTCTATTAAAGGTATCCTACCATATCTTACTAGGATATTAAAATCCAACCTATAAGAATGATTAAACGTATAGCGTGCCCTTAAAAACACTGTAGGAAGCACTGTTACATCATAGGAATGGGAAAAAAAATACTCACTCTAGAGTTTTTGAAATTTGCGTTATCCTATTAAACTTAGTCCATGGGGTCTCCAATCGCTTATGTTAGGTTTTCATGTCAGAATCTCTTTATTGGGTTAAGGCTTTTAACCCCATTCTCTTCGATACACAATTTACTTGCTCTCACGATAAATCTTTTGTCAGCGGATCCGCAAAGTTTTTTCTTTAACTTTATAAAGTCTAAAGAAATTATTCCGTGTGAGAGCAACTGCTTTGCGACATTATGTCTACGACGAATGTGTTTAGACTTACCGTTATATATCACATTTTGTGCCCTTACAATAATTGATTGATTATCACAGTGAATGCAAATTGCAGGCACAAGTTTTGGCCACAACGAAACATCATCTAAAAACCGTTGAAGCCACTCCACTTCTTCAACGGATTTATCCAAAGCAATAACTTTGATTCCATCATGGAGCGTGCTATTAGAGTTTGCTTTGATGATTTCCATGATATTGTGGCACCTCCTAGCGTAAACACATACCCGTTAGTCGATTTCGATTCATCATAATTCGAAATCCAGTTGGCGTCACTATAGCCTTCCAACACAGCTAGATATTGAACATATTTTAAATTATAATCTTTGGTATTTTTCAAATATCCTAATACTCTTAACAAAGTTCTTTGATGTTCGTGACCTGAATTGCTTGTATATATGCGTAGTGTTCCTACTGGATATGCAATATCCGGTCTAGTGTAGTTTGTCAAGTACATAAGGTTGCTGATCACTCAAGAGTATTTCAACTGTTTGATACTATTTGCAGTGTTCTTTCTTAAAGTTAGATACAGTAGAAAAATGATTATTCGCATCTTTAATGCCAAATCCTTTAAATCTTTCAATTACCTTTTCAATGTGTTAAACCTAGGCCATTAGAATTTCTTAGAATTTTGACGCTAAATATAACATCTGCAACACCTAAGTCTTTCATCTCAAAGTTCTTCTTGAGAACATTCTTGGTAATTTTGATAGCCTCCAAGATAAACATGTCATCAACATATAAACAAAAAAATCCACATCCAATAGATATAAATTTGGTGTGCACACATTTGTCACATTCATTGATTCTATACCCATTATGGATCATCACATGGTCAAACTTGTCATGCCATTGTTTAGGAGTGTTTAAATCCATATAATGATTTGATAAGTCTACACACTTTGTGTTCTTGTCCTTTGACTTATGAATCCTTCAGGTTGTTCCATATAAATCTGCTCATCGAGATTATCATTCAAGAATGCAGTTTTCATATCTATTTGATGTGCCTGCAAATTGTATAGTGAAGCTATGGCAATCAACATCCTAATCGATGTTATTCTTTTTACTGGTAAATAAGTTTCAGAGTAGTCCAAACCCTCTTTTTATCCTAATATTTTGGCAATAAGCCGTGCTTTGTGCTTATCAATGGAACCATCAAGTTTATGCTTCTTCTTGAATATCTATTTGCATCTAGTTGATTTATTCCCAGATAAAAGATCAACTAATTCCCATGTATGGTTACTTAGGATAGAATCAATTTCATTGTCAGCCGCTTCTTTGTAGAAAGGGCATCTAGAGATGACATTGTCTCTTTAAAAGTTTGATGCTCACCCTTTAATATGTACGTTAGAAAATCAAGTCCAAAAGATTTTGCAATCCACGACTTCTTGCTCCTCCAAAACTTGGCATCCTTGGCCTCAACTTCATCGTTATCAGATTTTGAATTTTTGAATTTCTTTTGAGAAAGTTCACTCTGATTTTTTTCGCAGGATATATATTTTCAAAGAATTTAACATCTCTTGATTCGAGAATAGTATTAACATGGATTTTCGCATTTTTAGATTTGTGAACCAAAAATATGTATAAACTGCTATTTTGAGCATAACCTATGAAAAATCTTGGGATCCTCTTTGCCATGATCAACCATAGAATTAGCCCTACTTTCCTAGTCCTTCCTAGTTAGTGGGTTAGTCTTTCCTAAAAATCAACACGTTGTTATTTAACTCATCCTTATTTATATGCTTCAGTTATGCACAATTGTGGACGAAAGAAAAATTAATATTGATTGTTCCATTTCAATTCCAGTTTATATTCTCCTCTCCTTCTCCTCCATCTCTCTCTCTCTCTCTCTCTCTCTCTCTCTCTATATATATATATATATATATATAATTTTGGTATCATAGCCAGTCGAACCACCATGGTGAATACCTGATCCAGTTCTTCGCACCTTGACTCCCAAAACCCATCCCCGACGACGCAACAAAGCCTACTACCCACGCCACCACACATCTCCCCCATAAGCAATCCACTCACCAACCTCCCTTTTGAATCACACTCAACCACACCACCGGCTATTGACTCTTTTGCCCAACAATTTGCTTTCATTGCGGCTTGCCTCGTAGTGATTGACTCCCTGGCGGCTAACATGACAATGCTTAAGGCGCAATCCGACAGCGTACCACCAACCGAATCCTTACTCGGCGCTTCAAACAAGACCAAAGCCAAGGAAATTCCCTAGGACCACGTGAGCATAAGAACTCAGTTTGGTTCTGTTAGGTACTAAACCCATTATATATTCAATCTAAATCGCGAAAACATGCCCATATGAATCACTTGAGTCACTAATCATAAAAAATATATCATGAGAACATACCTTAATTGTCATAGGTTAAGAACCCTTTGCAATCTCGGAGTTACTTTTGACGAATGACAACCAGCAGTCGGTAGGGAGGAGAGTTCTACGTTCTCAGTTTTGTGAGTGAGTGGAATGTTACAATTACTGGTCCTCTAGAGAGGATGACGTTATTTTAAGCAACGTCTGTTGAACGAAGGGTGAACATATCTTTTCGTTCAAGTAACATATGTTGAACGAAGGAACGTATCCTTTTGTTCAACATTACAAATAACAGCTAGGGGCGTGGTTGCCCGCATGAGCACACACCGTAACTCCGTAGACCCTACTTAACATAATCTAATATCTCCCACTCGCCCATATGGGGTAAACGACTCTCATTCTCCCACAGAGGGCCAAACATAACTCTTAATATCTTCACAAAGTTCATATTGGCAAATAACCCGTGCGACCAACATACATTGAGAGCTCGTTATCATATATCCGTTGAGAGTATATGATAGCTCTTAAAATGGACATAATCAAAGATTGATTTTAGTTGCTGTACCTAAGATCGATCAGTGACATTTGTACATCTCACTAGATATCATTTAGTAATTAGATACATTATATTCACAATTATGATTACACTAAATAACCATAATTGACCGATCTGTGAATATAGTCCATAATGTGACTAAAAACTCCAAATCAATCTTCTTCTTTCATTAGACGTCTCAATTTCAGTTCAGCTCGCTTTTCTAGAAGTGTCCCTTTAGATCAAATCAATTCCATGACTATAGGCAACACTCTAAAATAGCAAACACTAAATAGATATTTCGAGAATAACGAGAAGTCATGAGGGTATAAAAATTGAGAATTTTATCCTCGAGAGTCTCACACGGCTTAAGAAAGTTGAGATCATAACTTTTGCCAACTCCCATTGGTCGACTATGTATACGTAATATGAAATATGTATTATGGTATTTTCTCCTTCCTCATAGAGCATATGTCTTTCTATTTTAATATCATACAGATGATCATATTGACACACTCAGTGTTTAACTTGAGTTCACGTTACCACTTCAGCTGAGAGTTTCCATCAAAACTCTCATTTAGAAACAAAGACAGGTAAAGTGAAATATGTGGGTCATTTCACTTTCGAATATTGTAAATTTTAATTCATCATCCTAACATTCTTGTTAATGTGGCATAAAATATTTTAAGCTTGAGCTCTCAATTATCACCTATATAATAAGCTTAAAATTATCTCATCTTTATTCATTATACAATAAATAGAGGCGATTACCCATGTGAGTAGGCTAATCTCTCATCTGTCCGACATATCTTCTCAATATAATGCACCAAACACTAACATGCATAAGTATCAAATAGACTTATCGACTTCCATATTGACAAACAACATCATCAATCATATATGTTCAAGGAAAAAATAAAAATATTCAATACATCAACCTCTACGCAATCCTATAATCTTTATATGACTAAGAAAGACATCTCTAGGAATTGGCTTTGTCATAGGTTCGGCTAATGTTTTATTCGTAAAAATAAATTGTAGGTCTATTTCCTTTCGTGCTACCATGTCCTTGCCATAGTTATACTTAATGTCTTTGTGTTTGGTTTTGCCATGGATCTTAGGATCTTTAGTGTAAGATATTGCTGCCTAACTATCACAATAAACCTTCATAGGGTTTGCAGCATCTCTAGCAATACCCAAATGATCCAGAAATCTTCTAAGCCAAACACCCTCTTGTGCTGCCGCTGATAATGCCACGAACTCGACTTCCATGGCGGATAAAGCTATACACTATTGTTTCTTACTACTCCATGATATGACACAATTATTCAGTAAGAATGTATTTCCAAAAGTGGATTTCCTCTCATCCAAATCTCCTCCCCAGTTAGCATTAGTATAGCCTTTAAGGTGTAGATCACTTCCTTGATACGTCAGAGAATAATCGGCAATTGCTTTCAGATACCTCAAGATTCTCTTAATGGCAATCCAATGTGCTTGACCTGGATTGGATTGATATCTATTGACTAGTCCAACTGCATAACAAATACCAGGTCTTGTACATATCATAGCGTACATGAGACTTCTTGTGACATTCTGATTTTCAGTCAATTTCAGGCTCATTAATGAGAAGTTTATATATATCAAATAATGTGTTTTAGTTATATTTCGCTCAAATCTGATCAATTTGAGTAGGCTGGCCAAAAGGGAAAGGCTAACGCGAGACGAGGTACGTGGACCTAGACGACTCGGATAGGAAATAACGCTTTGACCATAAGGATTGTCGAAGGGATATTTAGAACCACTAAGAGGCCAATCTAAGAACGATTAAGGATTGTCTTGCGAGTGTCATACGATTGGAGCGCGGGTGATGCCGCTTAACTAACGTATAATTTGCAAATTTTTCCTTAATTGAATCGTGAAGATCGAGACCATAGGGATTAACGATAAATCCTCACAATTACATGATAACCAAAGCCGCCATAAATTGACGAGCCCTAAACGTGATACGAATCATGGGGTCGATACGCGTAGTGTCTGCAAAAGCCGCCCGTTGATTCGAGATAGGCTGGAATCACGTCTGATAAAGGAAATCATCAGAAATGAGTCTTGAAAGATTTGAAATGAAAAATCAAGAATTCCAACGTCATTCAGATTGGTCGTCACCCTATCGAAGAATTCTGAAACTAGAAAAACGACGTTCTGAACGTCGGGGGTAAAATGACCGTTTTGCCCCTCAAGCCTAGAACCTTGCCTATACAATTCAATAAGGGCATTTTGGTCTTTGGACCCTCTCCATGGTTGTCGAAAAAGAGGATGAAGCATGGCCATTGGATCATCTTGGAAAAGCAAGAAGACAAATGTCACAAGATCAAGAGGTGTGGTCATATCCAACTTTTTCAAACCTACCATTCAACCATTTGACCAAGGCCTTGTATATAAGCTTTTCTTCTCTCTCTTCACTCCATTTGGCTGGCCAAAACTCCCCCTTAGACCACCGAACACTCCTCTTCTTCTTCCTTTTTCTTTCTATCACCGGCGACCAGCACTGACCTCGCTATTCGGCGCCGTCGCCGACCACCTCTGGCCACCATTTGACCGTCGGCCAACTACACCAACGAAGCCTTATGTCTTGCCGACCTCCTCGAATAAGAATCAAGTCATTTGAAGCACCGAGGAGCCTCGGCCAAGGATTCTTCCAAGAGCCGACAAAATCAGAGCCAATTTGAGGTAGGTCCGATTCTTAGTCCTTTTGAAGGCCGAAGTCTTGAAATTTTTGGAGTCAAATTTTGTGGAGATCTAGTAGAGACGTGTAGGAATCTGTGATAAAAATTGAGGCTTAATTTGATGAAGTTTTGACCATGAACCGACCTTGTAAACTTTGCACAGAATCTGCTGGTAAACTGACCTTGGACGATCTAGCGAGTTTCAACGGGAATCCGGCGGCCATTTGACTTCAAACACACGGTGAGCCTCCCAAGCCCTTAGGTAGACATGTTAAGAGGTAGGATAGTGTTTAAATATTGAATTTGGAGTAGAAATAGGGCTGAAAGTGCACGGTTTGCACAAAATCGAAATGAACCGGTTCGGTTCTGTGCAAAATCGATTCTGGTGGGTGCAAGAACAGATGGTTATGGGACTCAAATTGATGTTTAATATGCGTTAAGATGTTGGGGATTGTGCCATAGAGGATTGTGATTCATGACTAGTTGATTTGGACTTGAAAAATTGACGAATCGGTTGGAATTGCTAGGTTGCATGGTGAATTAACCCTTGGATTGATTTGGCCGAACCTTGAGGACCTAAGAAGAAATATTTGGTGATATTAAGCGCAAGGTAAGGGAATTCCTAAACTTAGGATAGGAAGATTGGACTCAATTGGGTAAGTCGGGGGTTGAATTGACTGATTTGCCCAAGGGGATAGTTTTTGTTATACCCTAAGATGTAATAGTTTTTGCGTGTGACATTGTCTATGCCGGAGTCGTTTGCCATGTCTGGGTATCATTTGTATTGCTTTGCATGCCATGAGTGTTCGAATTGTGCATGAATTGCACCCATTGTTTGTATGTGAATTATCATGGCATGAGCATGACATGGCGATACCCTGAGGTATATGAGACGCGGGGCGGCAGGTAGATACCTTGATGCGACAAGATCGCGAGGTGGAGTTGATGTTGTGTGGCGCTCTAATGGGACAAGATTGCGGGATTGAGATGGCCACGGTCCTGATGCGAACTATTCATGGGACGGAGATGTGAGATGATGAGACTGGCCTAGAGATTCATCAGAACTTGATGCGTTTGCGCGGGTTGTCGATGACGGTCTGATGTGTTTACGCGGACCGAGTCTGATGCGACGAGATCGCGAGCTGGAGATTGAGGCTGACGGAGATTGGTGGATGTAGTGACGAGGCAGGACGGGTGTGCATGATCATGAGTGTGACATGCGGTCATCATTGCATGCTTGTCATCTGTATGCTGTTGTTTCATTAAATTGTGCCTGATATGCCTGTGTGTTTATGAATTTTGAATGATTGGGATGTAAGACTGCCTGAGCGGACTATTGACCCGACAAAGGGTTAGGATTCTTTTATTGAGATGTGTATCTCACCCCTTTTGGGGACCTTTATTTTTACAGATTCTAGGCCTTAGAGATGTGGCCTATTCATTTTGGGGACCTCAAAGAAATGACGGCGTATTTTGATGAGTTCCCAGATAGTCAAGGGAATGTTTATGTGAGGAAATGCACGGTTGTATGGGTCGACGAGGGTAGCCTTGATTGGAAGCCTCATAGGTTCGAGGCATGGTTCAAGAGAGCTATGGACGAGCAGATTGGGTCGCTGAAGTCCCACAAGATACCCCAAGGTGTCATCCCTACTTGGTGTCAGACTACTGGGGAGCAGGAGTTACCTGAGGGGTCTGTAGTCGGCTCTAGGAACGGGATGGAGAAGACCCTGACACGGGACTTTACCATCGAGGAGGACGAGGTCATAGTCTTGGAGGCGATCGGGGAGGACTTGGCGGAGCCGTCGCGCGAGGAGACCATGGAGGATTCCATCGAGGTTCCATCCAAGACGTTCTCCGAGTATGAGATGACCGAGGATGCAAAGGATTCCGGGGACTCCAGTAGCTCATCCTAGGAGATATAGTTTATTAGATCGACCTTTTTGGAGGCGACCTGATCCTATCCTTTTGGATGTCATGAGGGACTCTTTTGTGTATTATCTCGTTGCCCAGGTTATTAGCTGATTGTAGTAGTTGGAGCTGTATGAACTGTTAGTTATGATGTATGACAATTATTATGCTATCCAGATTCCACTTAACTAATATTCTGTAGGGGGATTATTTAAGTATCCTTTTCGCATGTTTATGTTTATATATTATCTCTCGACTTGTAAGTCTGGATCTTGGGACCGCGAGAGATGTGTTGTTGTTTGCAGGGATGTTTACAAGCTCGACGGATTCGGGGCGTGACACTTCCAATAGCACTGGCATATGGAACGTTTTTCATACGTTCTTGTTCTTGTGGAGTCTTAGGACACATTCTTCGGCTCATCTCTTCACCTTTTGCAATAGGAGTATCAATGTGTTTGCAATCTTGCATACGGAATTATTCAAGAACTTTATTGCCATGTCTCCTGCGAAAGAGGCAACAACTTTTTCGAACGATCTCTCAAAATCTTAATTTCGAGAATGTATGTATCTTCACCATATATTTCATTTCAAAATTAGAAGATATCAAACTCTTGACTGCCTTGACTAACTCCATATTGCTTTTAACAATCAATATGTCATCAACATATGATGGCAAAATTACAAAGTGATTTTTAGATCTTTTGATATACATGCAATTATCTTCATTGACCATATCAAAATCATATGCTACTATGGCATTATGAAAGCGTATATTCCATTGTCTAGAAAATTGCTTAAGGCCATAAATCGATCTCAAGAGTCGACAAACCTTTTGTTCTTGACCTTTTTTAACAAACCCACTAGGTTGTTCCATATAGATTTCTTCATCTAATTCTTCATTGAGAAAAACAGTCTTAACATACATCTAATGTAACTCAAGATCCAAACTAACCACTATTGCCATAATAAGGCGAATCAAGGTAAATCTTACCACAGGAGAAAGAGTATCTTCATAGTCAATTTCTTCCTATTGGTTATAGCCCTTTGCCACAAGGCGAGTCTTATGACTTTCAATTAAACCATCAGCTTTACGCTTTATTTTGAGAACCCATTTGTTCCTAATGGCTCTGCATCCTTTTGGAAGATCAACCAGTTACCAAACATGGTTTGATCTCATTGATTCCATTTCTTCTTCCATTGCTTTCATCCATTTTTTCTTATAGAGTCTCATTTATATTTCTTGGCTCATCCTCTTCTAGTGGAGCAATCATGAAAGCTTCCCCTTCTGTCACGCTTCGAGCCCGAGTACGCGATTCCCTACAAGCAAACCAAGATATCTCTCGATGTCCTAGGATCCGCACATAAGTCGAGAGACGTGTTATATATAAACACTCGGAAGCAACAATGTAATAACTCCTCCGTACAAATATAAAGTGGGACCTAGATAGCGAGAATACCATAATACATAATATCCAAAAGTTCATACAAGAGCATAGCAACTAGATCTACTAGGGAGACGGGGTAATACAAAGAGGTCCATCACCCATCAAAGGAAACAAGCATCAGGGTCGCCGTTAAAAGTTGGACTAGAATACCAGGAGCTTCTAAGACGAACTGCTGGAGTCATCAATCTCCTCTGCCTGCTCCGTGGGCATGAACTCCGAGAAGGTCTCCGAGTAAACCTCTATAGTGTCCTCCATGGTCTCGTCAGCGGACGGCTCCACCAATTCATTCTCTGTAGCCTCGACTATTATGACCTCCTTAGTATCCTCCAAGGTTGGGGTCCTTTAAGGTCCGTTCCTCGAACTGGCAACTAACCCCTCAGCTTGCTCTAAATCCCGGGTGGGATGACACAAACTAGGGACAACTCCCTAGGGCACCTCAGTGAGCTTCAATGGCCCTGTAGAAACATCCCCAATCTTTTGGAATTAGACCTCATACCCTAGAGGCTTCTAGCTATTTCCACCATCGTCTACCCATACTACTATACACTTTCTAATATAAATGGTTCTTTGCCCATCAGGGAACTCATCAAAATAGACAGACATCTCTTTGGGGTCTCCAAATATGATAAACCACATCCTCAGGACCTAGGATCTGTAAAAAGGGGGTCCCACAACGGGGTGATATTTACATCTCAGTAAGGTGGATCCTAACCTTAGGTTAAGCCGACAGTCCACTCAGGTAGTCATAAATACTAGCATTTCACACAAATAAACATGCGAGACATTCAATTATCGATACAACACATAGATGTCAGGCATGCAGTCATGGCATCATAATACATCTAGATGATCATGCACAAATCGTCATGCCACATCACCACTTCCACCCTTCAGACTGCCTCATTCTCATGCCCGCGTTTAGAACGCTTGAGGCTCGGTCCGCGTAAATGCATCAGTCCGTCATTGACAACCCGTGTAAACGCATCGGGTTTCAATGTTACTCCAAACTAGTGTCGACACATCATAACTCCATCTCACATTTCAACGCATTAAGACTATGGCCTTCTCAACCCCGCGTCTCATACGTATCAGGGTGCCATACAACTCCAACCCCGCGCCTCAGCGTCTCAGGGTATTCCTTACACCACCCCGCGTCTCATACGCCTCAGGATACTACCATGTCTCAGCCATGCCAAAGTTTCAATTCAATTCACATACATAATGCAATGTGCAACTTAAGCACAAATCATACACTTGTGACATGCAAGACGATCATTGACATTTGCACATGGTAGTCATTTCAAAACTAAAACATTGACACACATTCAAATCCTCCATACCATCCTAAGATGCACAAAGAACAATCACATTAAAAATCCTTCAAGGATCACCCAAAAATTCACTCGACTCGCCCAATTGAGTCCAATTTTCCTATCATAGGTTTAAGGTTTCCTTACCTCAAGTGTAATACCACAAAATTCTCTCCTCAAGCACCACCACAATTCGGCCCAAATGGTCCAAGATCAAGCCCACCGCGCAACCTATGAAAATCCATCCAATCGTCAATTTTTCTTGCCCAAATCAGCAATCCATGGACCATAAACCTTAGTAACACATTCTTCAACATTCTAGCATGTCTCAATGATGAATTTAAGACTCACTTAACAACCCCCACAGAACCGGTATGCACATAACCGAATCAGACAATTTTCGGTTATGTGTATATAGCAAGCAATCAGCCCTTAAACTACCTCAAATCTCTAATTTATTCACTAATATACTTGTTAACATGTAGATCTAAGGATTTGGGAAGCTAACCGAAGATTTGGGGTCAAGTCATCGTCGGAAAATCCTTGAATATCATCAGTTTCCCTTAGTCCTTAAACCGGCAGTTTTGGCTCTTCAAACATAAGACCCATTTAGGATCAAAACTCAATCAAATTAACCCCAGCTTTTTACCACATATCACTCTATGAGTCCCCTATATCTCCATAAAATTTAGTTGAAAAAATCTAAAGTTTCGGGATCCTAAGAGGCCAGAAATGTAACTTACCTCTGGTTGCGACGATTTCCGTTGACTCGGAAAGATCGGCTGGTTGGTGCTCTTCGGTGGGTAAAACGACTTATTTCCACTTCGAGGATGTTGGCAAGAGGTCGAGCGAGGTGTGGATGGTCGGCTCGGCAGCTAGAAGTCGCCGGAGGTGGTCGTCGGAGCGAGCGAACAGAAGAGGCAAAATCGATCGGGCAGGAGCACTTGGGCCAAGGGAAGAAGAAGAAGAAGAAGAAGAAGAAGACTCCCTATGAAGATGGGGGAGAATGGCCGACCAAGAGAGAGGGAGAAGGCTATATTCAACCTTCAAAAGTCAATGAGTTAAATGGTAGTTGGGAAAAAGTGGATATGACTACTCATGGCCTAATTTATTGACACATGTCTAATGTGTCAATCAAGCTAATCCAATGACCAAGATCTTATCTCATTTTTGGCAGCCTTAGGGGTATGTTAAAGAACAAAATGCCTTTGTCCAATTATATAAGTAAGGCTAGGTCATGAGGGGCAAAATGATAATTTTACCCCCGACGTCCGAAACGTCATTTTTCTCATTCCAATATGCTTCGATAAGGCGACGGCCAATCCAAACATGAAGTTGGAATTCTTGATTCTCTATTTTTAATTTTCAAGACATGTTTCTGATTGTTTTCTTTATCAGACGTGGTTCCAGCTTATCCCGAATCAACGAACAGCTTTTGCAGACGTTACGCGTATCGACCATGTGATTCATATCACATTTAAGGCTCGTCAATTCATGGCGACTTTGGTTGTCATGTAATTGTGAGGGTCTATCACTAGTTCCTATGGTCTCGATCGTCACTGTCCGATTTAGAAAAATTTTGCAAATTATACGTTGGTTAGACGGTATCACCCACGCTCCAATCATATAACGCTAGCAATGCATTTCTTAATCGTTCTTAGATCGGCCTTTTGTGGTTCTAAATGTCCCATCAACAATCCTTATGGTCAAAACGACATTTCCTATTCGAGTTCTCTAAGTCCACGTACCCTGTCTCGCTTTAGCCTTTCCCTTTTGGTTAGTTCACTCAAATTGATCAGATTTGAGCGATATATGACTGAAACACATCGCTAGATATACTTCTCATTATTGAGTGTGAAAATGATTGGAAAATCAGAATGCCACACCTTCAATTTCAAAGCGTCATCGAGGAATACTTTTGCGACTCGTTCGCCGTGGAGAAGATTGTACCAAGGATACTTTATTCTCCATTATGTTCCCACTAGGACAAGATAATGGTATTGATTCATCAAGTGGTTGCAATTGTGACTGGTTCGCACTCAACTTCCCACTTCTCACATTATTCCCACTTTGATCATTATTTCCAGCAGTTCCATTATCCTGATCTAAGGTCTGAAATAGGGAATAGTCTTCACCTATTTCGCCCTTTCTTGAAAAATCATTCTCTATGAATGTGACATCTCTTGATTCAAATTCAGTCACGCTTCTGCTTTCTTGCTCATCTATGAATACATATCCTTTAGAGTGTTCTAAGTATCTTATGAAGATAATCTTTTTGCCTCTTGGTCTCAGTTTTTCATATTTATGAGAGGACTTATGAGTATAGGCAGCACAATCCCAAGGTTTAAGAAAGCTTAAATTAGGTTTTCGACCTGTCCACAACTCATATGGGGTGGAAGAGACTGATTTGGAAGGCACTCGATTAAGTACATAGGTAACAGTCAATAAAGCATCATCCCAAAAGGCGATTGGTAAATTAGCTTGCGCCATCATGGATCTAACCATTTTTAGTAAGGTTTTGTTTCTTCTTTCAGCGACTCCATTTTGTTGAGGAGTATATGGAATGGATAACTGTCTATCTATTCCCTTTTCATCACATAAATATCTAAACTGATTAGATAAATACTTTCGACCTCGATCGGATCTCAAAGCTTTTATTTTATTATCTAATTGATTTTCCACTAAGGTCATAAATTTCTTGAAACAACTTAATGCTTCCGACTTATGAGAAATCATATAGACATATCCATATCGAGTATAATCGTCAATAAATGTGATGAAATAAACGACACCATGCCTTACTTTTACATTCATTGGACCATAGATGTCTGTATAGACTAATTGCAAAGGAAATTCAACTTAGTGCCCTTTTCAAATGGCTTTTGCGTAGTTTTTCCAACTAGGCAATGTTCGCAAACAGGTAATTCGACTTTTTCAATATTTCCTAATAAGACATCTTTGGCTAATCTATTCATTCTCAGTTGGCTAATATGATCAAGCCTAGCATGCCAAACATTCACATCATTTTCACTAGAATTAAAAGATGCGAATAAGAAATAACATACATTTATACTAGCATGTTCAATATCTAATACAATAAAGCCATCCACAAAATAACAAGAACAATAGTGAGGCGTACCTAACAACAGGTCCAAGACGAAGGACAATGAGACTAATAGCCAATAGGGGCATCAAAATCAGGCCCAACGGCTGCATACAAGAATGGAATTTTGGAAATTTAAGGGAGGAGACCCCTGTGGATAGATACTCAAGGCGGATAAATATTTTCGCTATTATCAAACGCCCGATGAATTGAAAGTTGACATCGCGGAAATGTACCTTGAGGGAGATGCACTGGATTTGTTCACTTGGATTAACAAAGAGCGGACATTAGTTTATCAGGAGGAACTTGTTAAGGCTCTACAAGAGAATTATAGTCGGAAGGAATTTCAGAATCTCCATGAGCATTTGGTCGGAGTACGACAAATCGGACCTGTACGGGGATATTGGCAAGAGTTTGCCAAGCGATCAGCTCGGCCCGGAGCACTACTTGTTAGGGGTGTTCCTCAATGGACTGAAGGAGGAATTTCGAGTTGATGTTCGTATTCACAAAGCCCGGACTATCTACAAGGCTATGAGAAAATATTAGGTGCTCCCGGAATATTGCTCACGTGTACTCCTCTACCATTTAAATTGTGACACCTGGATCAAAAAAGTAACAAAAAAATTTGAGAAGAAAGTCTGAAATTAAAATTGGGTCCCACACTGCCTCCGTTTCTTTTTCTCACTTCTGCCGTTACTTTTTTTTTCCTTTCTCTCTCCTCTCACTTTCAACTTCATCTTCCTCTTCGCTGCTGAAGCACATGGCCATGGGGAGGGGCTCAACTTCACCTTCACTTCCAGAACCTCCCAATCCATGGTGTTCTCCTGCGAAGCGCCGAATTTGTCGCCCCCGAGACGACGAATCGCCTCGTCAACAATCGATTTCCGAACGACAATGTACATGACAATACACTCCTTGGCGTAGCCAGGAGATCGAATCTGGAATCTGTCATTGCCATGGAAGGCGGCCGCTGCCCTGCACCGCCGGACTCGCTGTCGTCCTTGCAAATCGAGTAATTCGATCTCACGAAAAGGGAGTCGGGGTCCAAGCAGGCTCCAGCCGCGGAGAGCACGTGGTACAGCTCCTTCTGGAGCCTCTTCATCGCAATCTGCATTGAACTGCCCCTGCAAGAGCATCTCAGAAACGGAGTTCTCTGACACTAATGCATTTTTGTTTGGCAAAGGAGCCGGAGCTTCAAGCATCGCGTGCTTAAAGCTCCGGCGGACTCCGCCAAGCAGCATGGCCATGTGCTTCACCAGGTTCACGTTGCTCAGCACGAACTCGTTGCTTGCGAGCTGACTCAGCGCCCTCGAATCCGTCACCAAGCCCTTCCTCTTGTGCTGCTGTACCAACACCCGGACGATCTCGTTCAGCATCGCCGTGGCCAGCCGCCTCACCCCTCGTGTCCCGCCCATCACCACTCCGGGGCTCACAGACCCGGGCGGCTGAGTCCGGGCCGAGTTCCTCCTCCCGTGTTTGTTCGATTCGGCCTTGCTCGCGGGCACCATCGTCAACAGCAGGTGCACCGTCTCGGGGCTCTGGCTCCTAAGGCGGCCGAGCGGGTCACCGAGCACGGCCCCGCTCTTGGCGTCAATCAGCATCGCGTGCTTGAAGCTCCGGCGGACTCGGCCAAGCAGGCTTCACCAGCGAGGAGGAAGAAGAAGATGAAAGTGAGAGGAGAGAGAGAAAAAAAGTAACGGCAATAGTGAGAAAAAGAAATGGCAGCGGTGTGCGACCCAATTTTAATTCAGATTTGCTTTTCAAATTTTTTTGTTGCTTTCCGATCCAGGTGTCACAATTTGAATGGTAAAGGAATGCACGTGGGCAATACTCCGAGATCACCCAATATTTTCTCGAAGGCTATGAGCCTAGCATTGGAGTTTGAAACCAAGTTCGACTTGGTGCGTGGGCCAAGGGGAACCGACTGGTCCTGCATTAATCGTCCTCTACCCACTATATCTGCTTCTCATTTTTCCAGGTCCACGGCGGCTGCAGGCATCCAGAATGTCCCAACTGCGGCAAATGTTAATTCGTTTAGCGTAGGGACATCAAATCTGTCTTCCAACCTGCTAACTACGGTGCGACTTTCGGATTGAGAGCGCCAAAATCGCATTGCGAAAGGCCTATGCTTTCGATGCAGTGAGAAGTTTGCTCCAAGACATTGTTGCAAGTTGTCGTCTCTTTCTCTCATGGAGATGACCGATGCGGAAGAAGCTGCCAATGAGCAGCTGGTAGAGAGTGGCGAAGGGGAAGGCTCCAGACAGATTTTGCGAAAATCTCATTACACGCAATTCTAGGGAAAACCAGCAGCGCAACCATGAAGCTTAATGGGTCTCTGATGGGGCCGCCTGTCCTCATATTTGTCGATAGCGGTTCGACCCATAATTTTATTGCTTCATCACTTGTATCTTCGCTGGACATTCCAGTTGAGAAGATAGTGCCTTTTAGTGTTTAGATTGATAACGGGGACGTCATATGATGTAATCAAGTCTGCCGTAATGTACCTGCGCAGCTACTAGGTTTGCAAATTACCTAGGACTTCTATTCATTCACAATTGGAGGGGTTGACTTAGTATTGAGGACCAAATTGCTTCCGTCGCTCAACACCGTACAAGCAAATTAGAATGAGATACTTATGATCTTTTATATAGATGTGAAGTGCTACCGGCTTCAACGAGTTCCAGCACAACTAAGGTCGAAGCCTCTTTTCAAGTCATTTCGAAGTTCAACGCTACCCAGTCCATGGTGAATCCATGCAACCCTTCTCCACCAGCAGTCAATTCTTTATTACAAGAATTTGAGGCTGTCTTCGCTGAACCCACAACACTTCTGCCCTTCCCATCTCATTATCATGCCATTCCATCGCTACCCAATTCCAAGGCACCCAACATTAGGCCATACCGATACCCATATCACCACAAAGCTGAGATTGAGAAGCAAGTAGATGAGCTTCCCCAAACTGGTTTCATCCACCCACTTCAAGCCCTTTTGCTAAGCTGGTTCTCTTAGTCCAAAAAAAAAGATCGACACCTGGAGATTATGTGTAGACTATAGGGCTTTTAATCAAATGATCATACCTGACAAGTACTCCATTCCCAATATAGATGAGTTATTGGATGAACTACACGGAGCTATAACTTTTTTCAAAATTGACCTCCGCTCGGGCTATCACCAGAGAAGCGTCCATCCTCCTGATATCCACAAAATTGCCTTCTGCACCCATTCGAGCCATTATAAATTTATGGTCATGCCATTTGGCCTCACGAACACCCCTTCAACTTTCCAATCAGCCATGAACGGCCTTTTCTGTCCTTACCTTCGAAATTTTTTCTTATTCGACGACATTCTTGTATACAACCCCACCTTGGACCAGCACCTCACCCATCTTCAATTAGGCCTTGAAACATTACAAACCCATTCATTCTTTGCTAACACGAAGAAATGCCTCTTTGGGTAGCCATAGCTTCGAGTTTTGGGTCATGAGGTCAGCGGCCAAACAATTAGCTTTGATCAAGACAAGGTGCAAGCTGTGTTGAATTGGCCGATACTTAAGAATGTCGAGGAGTTGCGTGAATTCTTGGGTCTCACCAGGTATTATCACCGTTTGGTGAAGAATTATGGATTGATTGCACGACTTCTTACAGATTTGAGTAAGAAGAATGCATTTCAATGGTTCAAGCAAGCGGATTTAGTTTTCGAATAGCTGAAAACTGCACTCACCACCGTGTCTGTTCTTGGGCTACCCAATTTTGGCCGCCCATCCGCAGTAGAGTGTGATGCATCTCCCGAAGGAGTGGGTGTTGTCCTCTTGCAATCCGAACACCTGATTACATGCTCCAGCATTGGTTTTTCCTTCTCTAACCGTTATAAATCTACTTATGAGTTACTCGCTTTGGTTTTGGCTTTGCAAAAACGGAAGCACTATCTATTGGGGTGACAATTTTTTTTGTGAAACCTGACCATTGCAGCCTTAAATATCTGTTGAATCAACGCATCACCATCAATAAGCAGCAACACCTTCTTCTGAAATTGCTCCCTTTCGACTTCACCATTATACACAAATCTGGGAAGATGAACCAAGGGGCTGATGCCTTGTCACAATGGCCATAACATGTCGATTTCATGGCCTTAGCTATGCCTATCAATATGGATTTCCTAACCTTGCCATATGCTTTACATCGAGATCCATACACCAAGGGTATCATTGAAGCTCTCCAACAGGATCTGTCTTCCAAACCTGATTTTCACATTGCTGATAACAAATTCTTCTACATGGTCATTCCCGATGATTCCTCCCTACGGTCAAAATTATTGACCGACTCCAATGACTCATTAGTCGGAGGACATGGCGGTTATCTCAAAACACTTAAGCGCCTCAACTTGTGTTTTTCTTGGCCTCTAATGTAGCAAGATGTGAAGTGCTATGTTCAGAATTGCATGGTTTGTCAACAAACTAAATCCAAAATGCTGGCACCACCAGGACTCCTACAGCCACTCCCTATTCCAAAGAGAGTTAGGGAAGACATTTCAATTGATTTTATCTCAGGGCTTCCAAAGTCTGGTAGATACGACACCATCTTGGTAGTCATGGACAGACTCATCAAATGTAGTCATTTTATTTCACTAACCCAACCTTTCACTGCTAAAATAATGACTTCTCTTTTCTGCAAGGAGATCGTGAGATTGCATGGCATATCTCGTTCTTATCCGATCGTGATCCACTTTTCCTGAGTGTTTTTTGGCAAGAGCTGTTCTGACTCAGTCAAACCAGGCTTCGAATAGGTACTTCTTGCCACCTTTAATCAGACGGGCAGACGGGAGTGGTGTATCATTGTTTAGAAGGCTACGCGTGATGTTTCCACATGAAAGATCATTCACTTAGAGCAAATTCATCCCTTGGGAAGAATTTTCCTTCAACACGGGGTTCCCATACTTCAACTGGAACAACTCCTTTCAAGGTGCTCTACGGAAGAGATCCTCCATAGCTTCACTCTTTTATTTTGGGAGAAACACATATTGCTGAACTTTAATCGCAGCTGCCGGACCGTGATGAAATGCTCGAGCTTCTACGTGAAAAATTTCTCAAAGCTCAATCTAGGATGAAGGCGTAAGCAGATTTCCACCGTCGAGAGCTGGTTTTCCAAGAAGGTGAAGCAGTTTTCTTCGTATCCACCCATTCTACCAACGTTCCTTATAAAAAAGGAAGTAAGAAATGAAGAAAGAAAACTCTTCTTTTTTTATTCAATGAATGTTTTTTCTGTATATTTGCAATACTCAATCCTGTCATATATATATATATATATAGAGGACAACATGTAACTTAATGAGGAAGTATTCTATACTAGGAAAAAGTATATATAATAAAACTTTCTAACAAATAGGCTAAATTGGCTCACGACCAGATGAAAAAATTTCTCAACGATATTTCGGGCCTTGCTCCATCCTTCTCCAGGTTAGATCAGTAGGATATGAGCTGGAACTGCCTTCCGATTCCAAAATGCATCCTGTCTTTAATGTGTCCTTGCTACGTCCTGCCCGTGGCTACAGTTCGTCCACACCACCAGCGCCTTTGCCTTTTTGAACGACTGGGAGCTCATCTGAACACAGCTAAGGTACTGGACCACTGCTGGGTGTCACAATCCGGTCATCCAGCTTTTGAAGTTATGGTACAATGGGAAAATCACCCTTTCAAAGAAGCTTCCTGGGAAGATTATGACCTTCTAACTGGCCAATTTCCACACTTTTGCCTTGAGGACAAGGCGAGTTTTCAGGGGAGAGTTCTGTTAAGATGCTGCCACATATGTCACCACCTCCTCTCACGACCTAATTTCACAAAAATAGGAAGAAGCAGGATCGAGTGGCGTTAGGGAAGTTAGTGGCTGAAAAAGTCAAGCCATGCGTGGGAGAAGTAGGAGCAATCTTGGTATTCTCCTTGCCATGACCAACAACAGATTCAGCCCCACTTTCCCAGTCCTTCCTAGGTTTTAGTTAGTGGATTAGTCTTTCCTAAAAATCAGCAAGTTGTTATTTAACTTGTCCTTATTTATATGCTTCAGTTATGCACTAATGTGGACGAAGGAAAAATTAACATGTATTGTTCCCTTTCAATTCTAGTCTAATCCATCGTGTTAGGTCATAATCGATTTTGTTTAGAGGAGGAATCGTCACTTTGGTTAGACACCTCACACTTAAAAAAAATTGTAAGATGGCAGCCTTCCATTCCATAACTTATATAGAGTCTTACCTATCTTTTGTGAGGTATTTTATTAAGAATATAGTTCGCAGTTAGTACTGTCTCTCCCCACAAGTTTTGAGATAAATCAGAAGTTAAAAGCATGTTATTAGCCATCTCCTTTAGAATTCTATTCTCCCGTTTAGTAATTTCATTTTGTTGTGAAGTATAAGGTGCAATCGTTTGGAGAATTATCCCCAAACTATTAGACAACTCCTTTAAATTGAAAGCACTATTTTCTCCTCCTCTGTCAGACCTAAGTTATTTGATTCGTCTATTAAGTTGGTTCTCAACCTCATTCTTATAGTTGAAACATGTCCATGGTCTCATCTTTGCTAGTTAACAGATAAATATATCAAAATCGAGTACAACCATCCACAAAAGTGATAAAGTATTTCTTTCGATCTCTACTTTCTACAAACTTTAAGTCGCATATATAACTATGGATTAATTGTAGAGGTTCATACTTTCTTCTAATGGATTTGAAAGATTTCTTAGCAAACTTAGGCTCAACACAAGTCTCACACTTGTAATGGACATTTAACTAAAACTTTGGAATTAACCTCAAGTTTACTATCTTCTTCATTGTACCATAATTTACATGTTCTAATTTACCATGCCATAGATAAAGAGATATAACAATGTAAACTGAAGACTTCTCTTTATTAATAGTCTTTGGGTATAAGAATTTTGAGTTTGCATCAATGACAGTTACGTTGGCTTTGAATCGATCATTACTCGAGTGCCCTTTCCTCACATACATTTTCTCTTTAGAAAATACAAATTTGTCGGATTCAAATACAATTTTGATGCCCTTCTTTATAAGTATGGGGCCAGAAATGAGATTTTTTTGGATCTCCGGTACATGTAACACATTTAGCAGGGCAATGTCTTTGCGAGAGGTGGATTTCAGGATCACTTTTCCTCTCTTGACAATTTTGGTTGATGTAGAGTTAGCCATATAAAGCATCTCATTTTTCTCAGCCTTCTCATATGAAGAAAATGGATGTTTGTCTACATAAATGTAATTTGTGGCACCCATTTCCAAACACCAATCGGTATTGTTTGATACCAAGGATACCTCGGACACCATCACAGTAGCTAGTCTCTCATTATCTTCCTGCTATGCTAGATTTATCTCTTGGCTATACCACTGCCCTTGCCTTTTCTCAGGCACTTCTTGCAATCCTTAGCATGATTGCTAGACTAATTGCAAACAAAACATGTCTCTGGGACTGTTCCTTCTATTTAAAGTCTACGCTGGAAACTTTATCTGGTTTCTCATTCGATATAATTGAAAATGACATCATCAAGGAAGGCAAAGCCTGTTGATGTATACCCAGACCATTAAAGGTGGTCTCAGCCCGAAGGCTTACAGCATTTGCTGCAACAACACTTAGCCTCGAGGTGTGAACCTCTCGACTAGTAGCGGTCAGATCGACCAAAGGAACATCTCCAGAAACGTTCTGAACATTATTGGGTACTTGACTATTATTAGCCATCTCAATTTTTCTTATAGATCCAAACAAATAGTGAATATAAGCAATAATTGCCTTAAAATTGTTGGAAGTTAGCACATCGAGGGCAATACGTAACACTGTCTGTTGTAATCAGAAAAATAACAACATAGAGAAGGCAATAACAATATTTAATACCGATGAAGCCAACGTACAATCTTTACATATAAAGATTACAAAGCAAATAAATTGCTAGACAATGTAAACTTAAAAAGAATTGAAAAGAGATGAGGTACATTTCGATTCCATTAGTAATGAGGATTCGGAATATCACACATTGATCAATCAAAGAGTCTAACCGAATATTGTTAAGGCGATGCTAAGCAACTTCACGAACTATGCCTCTCAAGATACAATATCTCGAACCTAGTTGTATTAGCACTATATGAACATGGTTCTGTCGAACACTTCTCGAAACCGGCACACCTAGAGAACGACTATGAGAGAATTAGAGGAATGTGCTTCGAGTTGTGAATTATTATTATGAACTATGGATACAATCTATTTATAGACCGAAAAAATGTTGATTATGCCGACATTAAACCACGTTGGTTATGCTATCATTAAACCATGTCGGTTTTGCAAACATAAACGTTGACATAAGCGCACGTCGGTTATGCATACATAAATGCACGCTAGTTACACTGATAATAATTAAGCCATTAAACCACGTAATTACAATACGTGCAAGTTTTGAGTACTCGAACTTTGATAAACGGTAAAAGTTTCCACCTTTCTTTCGTCATAAGGGTTTACATCACAAATTTGAATGCAAAAATAAGATAAACTCTGGAAAAAAAATATATGAGCATGTACAACTTTCCAATAAAATGATCATATTCAAATGATCACATGTTTGCAACCAAAAGGCAAGGAATTACCTTTTAACGTCAACACTTGTTAGTCAGCCAAAGTCGCCCAAAAGCTTCCTTTTTCGGACCCCAACAATGATTGAAAAATCACCTCGAAAATCAAAGGTTCTAGCATGAAACAATAGCTAGGTTAGACCTCGAATAATGATTTAAAACGAGGATGATCAGCCACAAAACAGTGGCTAATAGCAGGCTGCATCGGCTGGATAGGAATGCCTACACAACGAGATGGTGTTAGAGTGGTTGGCCGCGGTGGAGGCGGACTGAGCGGTGACGACGGGAGCGAGCTGCTGCTGGACGGCATCGGGGATCGAGCTGGTCGACTGCTGCTGGTCAGCGTTAGGCGGGCTGGGAAACAGTAGGAATTGTTGCCGGATGATGGGAGTAGTGGCGCACAGGGAAGGTTCGACCGTGGCTTGTGTTGAAAAAAAAAATAAAAAATTTTATTTTGGAAAAAGCCTAATTGTATGATTTTGATGAAGACCAAGTCAAATTTCTCTTAGCCATTGGCGGTGGACAGAAGCAAAGTTGGACCTGTTCAAATTCATGCAAGTGGATGAATTGAGAATAAATATGGACAACTCATTTTCACACTTGGAAGTAGACGGCAGCTTCCTTGTTTTCACACTGAGGCGACAATTGTGGAGTCTTAAGGCGGTGCAAATTTCATTATACATACGTAGTAATGTTTAATTTTTTTTTAGAGTTGTGCCATAGAAGCATATAGGGTAAGAGAGTTAGAGAGAGCTAGAGGGTTGTATCTCAAGCTTCCGACATTTGTGTTTTTTGTAAAGCCTTAGCAAAGGCTATTTTTGAATACCACTTTCATATTTACATATTCGAAAACTCTCTCGCATTGAAACCACCAAAATTCTACAAAATCCCTTTTGGTCTCTACAATTGGTATTAGAGCTAGCAGGTCAAGGATCGTACCAAAGCCTAGGCGGTCAAGAATCCAAGCACAAAGACCGAGAAGCTAAAGTGGATGATCGAGGATAGTGAATCCGAAACTAGCTATGGTATCCACTAGTTCCGTTCAATTGCAACTTCCAAAATTGAATGGAAGGAATTTCAACAACTGGTTCGTCCATGTGAAAGTTCTATTCAAATCGTAGAATTTGTAGAACCTGGTGGAGAATGGCTACACCAAAGTAGCTGATGTCGAAGAATTCAACATTTTAAAGAAGGAAGATAAGGATTCGTTGGTCGAGTCCCGAAATAAAGATCAAAAAGCATTATATGTGATCTTTCAAACTGTGGAAGAGACAATATTTGAAAAAATAGCATGCGCGAAGACGGCGAAAGCGACATGAGATATTCTACATAAATCCTACAAGGGCGATGATCGCGTGAAGCGAGTTCGGCTTCAAACACTTTGAGGTGATTTTGAGTTTTCACGCATAAACGACTCTGAATCTGTCTCGTGGAACTTTGATCGAGTGCAAACAACTGGAAACCAATTGAGATTCAATGGTGAAGTCCTCCAAGATGAACAAGTTGTAGAAAAAATCTTGAGGTTTTTGACTGAAAGATTTGACTATGTTGTTGCGGCAATCGAAGAAGGTTAGGATATATCAACCATGAAGATAGAACGGTTGATGGGTTCATTATGCTAGCATGAACAAAGAATGAATTAGAAGTCCTTCGGTATGTATCCCGAGCAAGCTTTGCAAAGCTGGATCGCTCACTTAACTCAAGGAGGACATCATGCTGTTCGAGGCCGTGGAGGTGGATGGGGTCGAGGTGAAAATTCTAATTCCACTAGAAGAAATAAAACATGTGACAAATCAAAGGTTAAGTGTTTTAAGTGCAATAGATTCGGACATTACAAATCCGAATGTCGAGCTAATATGGGGCATAAGCAACGAGAACACGTACATGGCGTGGATGCTGATGAAAACGTTGTGTTAGCATGCGAAATGGATGAACCGAGTACTGGTGATGCCAATATCTAGTATCTCAATATGGCGTGCAACAATCACATGTGTGGCTAAAAGGAGTTATTCTCGCAGCTAGACGAAACGATTTGTGGTGAAGTCAAATTCGGGAATAAATTAAAGATTCTCCCGATGAGTATAATATTGATATCAAATCAAAAGATGATACTAATGTTACTGTTGCAGATGTTTTCTTTGTGTCAGGACTTTTTTGGAATTTACTTAGCATTGGCCAACTTTCAGAAAAAGGCCACAAAGTTGATATTGAAAATGGAGTTTGCATAATTAGAGGTGTAAACAACAAGTTGATCATGGCGATGCATATAACAAAGAACCGGATGTTCTTTCTATCTCTCTAGACGAAGTCTTTGTTGAGTTTTTCAAGCTATGGCGAAAGATAGCAAGTGGTTGTGGCATTTTCGCTTTGGCCATCTAAATTTTTGTGGACTAAAACTATTGGTCCAGAAAAAGATGGTGACATGCCTTGAATCGACAGTCCAGATTGTCACGCCCCGCGCCCCGGGCACGACCACGCAAACATCCATGCAAGCAAATCAATAATAATCTCTCGGCGATCCCAAGATCCACCAATAGAAGTCGAGAGATATGATAAATACCTAGAGCATGCGGAAGTGATACTAACATAACCCTGTACAATTTATAAGATAAATGGGACCTGGATAGCTTATAACAATCATACATCAAAGCGTACTGTTCATACAACACCGAATACTAAACCCGCTAAACAAAAGGGTGACAAGGTAAGCATATCAAAAAGGGATTATCTACAATATCCATCGGGAGTAGGGCCAGGTCGCCAGTCAAAGATTGATCCACCAACTGGGGTATCCTAGGATGAGCTGCTGGAGTCATTCGTATCTTCTGCATCCTCGGTCGGCTCATACTCAGAAAATGTCTCGGACGGGACCTTAACGGAATCCTTCATGGTAACCTCCTGTGATGGCTCAACAAGGTCCCCCTTGGATGCCTCCAGGACTATGATCTCCTTCTGCTCTTGTTCCTCAGTGAACTCCAAGGTCGGTATCCGCTGTGGTCCATTTCTAGACCCTACTACTGACCCCTCAGGCAACTCCTACTCCGCTACAGTCTGGCACTAATCGGGTATGACACCTTGTGGTACTTCGTGGGGCTTCAACGGCCCTATTTGTGAATCCCCCTCCTTCTTGAACCACGCCTTGAATCTATGAGGCTTCCACTCTAGCTTACCTTCGTCTACCCATACGACAGTACATTTCCTCACATATACGTTCCCCTACATATCCGGGAACTCATCATAATACGCCGTCATCTCTTTTGAGTGCCTGAAGTGTATGGGCCACATAGCTACGGCCTAGGATTTGTAAGGAAGGGTTCCCCAAAAAGGGGTGAGATACACATCTTAGTAAGAAAAACCAAACCCTAGGTCAGGTTGATAGTTCACTTAGGTAGTCGCATCCCTCAACAGATCCAAACTCATGAACACACAGGCATAATAATCACAATTCAATAAACAACAACATACAGAAGACAGACATGCATTTATGATCTCGTGTCATACTCAGATGCACATGTACCCTTAGCCTGCCACTTCACCACGTCCATCAACCTCCGCTTGCCTCACTCTCTAGCCCGCGAACTAGTCGCCTCAAGCTCGGTCTGTGTAAATGCATCAGACCGTCATTGGTGACCCGTGTAAACGCATCAAGTCTCGATGAATCTCCAAGCAAAGCTCATTAACTCATACTCCGTCCCACGAATAATTTGCATCAGGACCGTAGCTATTTCAACCCCGTGATCTCGTCGCATCAGGGCGCCACACCACCATAACTTCACCCCGCGATCCTGTCGCATGAGGGTATCAACTCCTGCCCCACGTCTCACACGCCTTGGGGCATCGCCATGCCATGCTCATGCTATAATCAAGACTTATGCTTTGATTTTCAATTTAATTGCACACTCAGTGGCAAGTGTCAATTCAAATGCATTTCGTAAATTCTGTGGCATGCAAGCAAATCAGATGACATACAAACATGACAACCACTCAAGCACAACGACGTCACATATAGACATCCTATAATACCTTAGGGTGTATTAAAAACCATCCCTTGTTAAGATTTCTCATACATCGATCCAATCAATTCTCGACACACCCAATAAAGTCTAATTCCCCTAGCCTTGGTTTAGGAAGTCCCTTACCTTAGCTTGACAACACAATTTCTTCTTCTTGGATCACCTAGGTTTTGGCCAACCATGGTCCACACCCGGACTTGTCGCGCAACCTAGAATTTCAACCAATTCGTCAAATTTCCGTACCTAATTCTCAATCCATCAATCCCAATCATCTAAAACATAACCCTCAACATCTCATCGTATCATAATCATCAATTTGCAGCTCAAATCATCCACAATTAGCCCTCAACAGATTCGGTTTGGGCCTGGCATCGAACCGGTCCTACTAGGTTCTGTGCATGCCGGGTCCAACCGGTCCTAATCTACTCCAAATCCATCAATTATACACTATCCTATCTCTTAGAATGTCTACCTAAGGTTTTGGAAGGCTCACCGTGAGTTTCGAGTCAAATGGTCGCCGGATTCCCGTTGAAGCTCGCTGGAACGCCTAATGTTAGATTCTGGCAGATTCTGGGCAAAATGTACAAGGCCGGTTCGTGATCAAAAACTTATCAAATTAAGCCCCAATTTTTACCATAGAATTCTAAAAATGTCTACTGAGTCTCCACAAAATTTGAGCCCAAAATTCCAACATTTCGACCAGTAAAAGGGCTGATAACCGGACCTACCTTAGGTTTGTTCCGATTCTGTCAGCTCTCGGAAAATCTCTTGCCCAGAACTTCTCGGTGCTCCAAACGCATTGATTCTTATTGGAGAAGTTCGGAAAGACATGGATCTTCGTCGATGTGGTCAGCTGGTGGTTGAACGGTGGCCAGAGTAGTGTGCGGCAAACGGGCGGCTTCTATTTGGTCGGCGAGCGGCGTCAAACAAGAGGAAGAAGAAGATGGCTCTCGGTGATTGAGGGGGTGAAATGGCCGAATGAGTGAGGTGAGGAGAGAGAAAAGAGAGAGAATTGTGTTATATCCAATTACTTGGTCAATGGCTTGAATGTTAGGTGGGCAAATAGTGTGACATGACCACACTCCCTAATCTCTTGACACTCGGCATTTGCTTTTCCAAAGGAGATCCAATGGCCATTTTTAATCCTCATTTTCGGCAGCCATGGATGGGTTTTAATGTCCAATTTGCCTTTCTTCAATTATAAAGGCAAAGTTCTAAGCTTGAGGGGCAAAATAGTTATTTTACCCTCGACGTTCCGAACGTCGTTTTTCTCGTTCCAAGATTATTCGATAGGGCGACGGCCAATCCAAATAACATTGGAATTCTTGATTTTCCATTTCAAACTTTTCAGGACTCGTTTCTGATAGCTTGCTCTATCAGACGTGATTTCAGCCTATCCCGAGCTGACGGACGGCTTTTGCAGACTTTACGCGTATCGACCCCGTGATTCATATCACGTTTAGTGCTCGTCAATTCATGGCGATTTTGATTGTCATGTAATTGTGGGGGTTTATCACTAGTCCCTATGGTCTCGATCGTCACTGTCCAATTTAGGATAATTTTGCAAATCATACATTGGTTAAGCGGTATCACCCGCGCTTCAATCGTACGACACTCGCATGGTAATCCTTGATCGTTCTTAGATCGGCCTTTTGGTGGTTCTAAATATCCCTTGACAATCCTCATGGTCAAAGTGTCATTTCTTTTTTCGAGTCACCCAGATCCATGTACTTCGTTTCGCGTTAGCCTTTCCCCTTTGGTCAGCCTACTCAAATTGATCAGTTTTGAGCGGAATACAACTGAAATACATCATTTGATATATATAAACTTCTCATTACAGAGTCTGAAGTTGATTGGAAATCAGAATGTCACAACTCTTCCCTCCTTACAAATATTTCGTCCCCGAAATTTACATTACACCCAATTACTCAAATAAATGGGGGTGTTGTCGCCTTATTGTCTCTTCATTCTCCCATGTGGCTCCTTCCGTCCCGTGGTGCTCCCATACTACCTTGACTAGTGGGATCTTCTTATTCCTGAGGATCTGCTTTTTCCGGTCCTCGATCCTTATTGGCCTCTCTATGTAAGACACTCTGTTGTCCACTTCTATGGCCTTGTAATCCAGCACATATGTCGGGTCAGGTTCATACTTTCTCAGCATCGACACATGGAATATGTTGTGTATCTGGGATATATTTGGCGGAAAAGCAACCGATAGGCCAAAGTTTCAATTCTCTCAAATATCTCAAAAGGGCCTATATATCTTAGGCTCAGCTTCCCTTTCCTTCGGAATCGCGACAGTCCTCTCATCGGCGACACCTTGAGGAAGACGTGATCACCTACTTGAAACTCTAGAGGCTTGCGCCGCTTGTCTGCATAGCTCTTCTGGCAACTCTGTGCTGTCTTCAGTCTACCCCAAATCATCTTCATTGCTTCCACCGATTGCTCTACCAATTCCGGGCCCGTGGTACTTCTTTCTCCGACCTCATCCCAGCATATTGATATTCTGTAGGCTCTGCCATAAAGTGCCTCAAACGGTGCCATCTGTATATTCTGCTGGTAGCTATTATTGTACGCAAACTCTACCAGGTGTAACTGCTCTTTCCATCCACCTTTGAAATCAATGACGCACGCTCTCAACATGTCCTCGAGCGTCTGGATCGTTCTTTCTGACTGCCCATCTGTCTGTGGATGGTATGCCGTACTGAACTGCAGTCGGGTTCCCATAGCTTCTTGTAGGCTTTTCCAAAAATTCGCCGTGAATTTCGGATCCCTATCCGAGGTGATCGTCATCGGCACTCCGTGTAATCTTACTATCTGCCTCATGTACAGCTCTGCATACTTATCCATTGCGAAGTCCTTTCGTACAGGAATGAAGTGGGCGGACTTGATCAATCGGTCCACGACTACCCATATCGAGTCGTGACATCTCTGACTCCTCGAAAGTCCCATTACGAAATCCATGGTTATGTGCTCACACTTTCATTCCGAAATCTCCAGTGGCCGCAACAGTCCTCCAGGTTTACAGTGCTACGCCTTACTTGCTAGCAAGTCAAACACTTAGCCACGTATCTTGCCACGTCTACCTTCATTCCGTTCCACCAATGCTGTCGCAAATTCTGGTACATCTTTGTACTTTTAAGGTGGACACTATAGTTGCTCCTATGAGCCTCTGACAAAATTCTTTCTCGGAGGCCTTCATCCTTTGGTACACATAGTCGTCCTCGGAACCTCAAAATTCTGTCCTCAGACACATGGAATTCTGGCTTCCTCTTCGTTGCATCCATCTCGACAATTTTCTGAATCTCCGGGTCCGTAGACTGTAATGCCTTAATCCCTTCTTGGACCTCAGGTTCCACCCTCAGAGTCGCTATCAAACTGGATAATTGATCGATCTCTAATCTGAATTCAGAATCTCTCAAGTCCTCTATTGTCGACCAACTTCTCACTAGCATGCATGCAATACTTGACTTTTGACTTAATGCATCTGCTACTCTGTTTGCTTTCCCAGGATGATACAATATCTCACAATCATAATCTTTGAGCAGCTCCATCCACCTACGCTGTCTCATGTTCAACTCCTTCTAGGAAAACAAGTATTTCAAGCTTTGGTGGTCGGTATATATCTGAAACTTCTTGCCACAAAGGTAGTGTCTCCAAATCTTCAAGGCAAACACAATCGCCGCTAGTTCTAGGTCGTGGGTCGGGTAATTCATCTAGTGTGGCCTCAACTACCTGGATACATAGGCTACTACCCTGCCGTGCTGCATCAATACACAGCCCAATCCTTTCAACGAAGCATCGCTGTAAATCTCATAACCTCCCGGTCCTGACGGAATGGTCAGCACTGGCGCGGTCGTCCATCTATGCTTAAGCTCTTGGAAACTCTGCTCACATCTATCAGTCCATTCAAACTTCGTTTCCTTCTTCGTCAGCTGTGTCGGTGGGACGGCTATGGATGAGAATTTCTCCACAAATCGCCTATAGTATCCTGCTAGTCCCAAGAAACTTCTGACCTCCGTGACCGTAGTAGGCCTCAGCCAATTGGTTACAGCCTCTATCTTTACAGAGTCCACTGCAATCCCTCCACCAGACACCATATGACCCAGAAAAGTTACCCTGTTCAGCCAAAACTCACACTTACTCAACTTCGCGTACAATGAATGCTCCCTCAAGTCCTCAGTACAATCTTTAGGTGTTCTTCATGCTCTGCATCGTTCCTCGAGTAAATCAAGATATCGTCAATGAAGACTATGCCGAATCTGTCTAGAAACTCCTCGAATACTCAGTGCATCAGGTCTATGAAAGCAGCTAGAGCGTTAGTCAATCCAAACGGCATCACCATGAACTCATAATGACCATACCTCGTCCTGAAGGCAGTCTTCGATATGTCTTCCTTCTTAATCCTCAGCTGGTGATACTGAGTCCTCAAGTCAATCTTCGAAAACACTGCTGCTCCTTGCAACTGGTCAAAAAGATCACCGTTCCTCGGCAACGGATACTTGTTCTTCACTGTCACTTCATTTAGCTGCCGATAATCAATGCATAGCCGCAAAGACCCATCCTTCTTTTTCACAAACAACACTATTGCTCCCCACGATGAAGCACTTGGTCGGATAAATCCCTTGTCTAGCAGCTCTTGCATCTGCGCCTTTAGCTCCTTCAGTTCTGATAGGGACATCTTGCAAGGCGCTTTCGAGATCGGTTCTGTCCTAGGCGCTAATTCAATTACAAACTCTATTTCTCGTTCTGGTGGTAGTACTGGCAACTCCTAGGGAAATACATCCAGAAACTCACGCACTACCGGGATATTCTCTAACTTTGGTTTCTCGGCAGTCGTATCCATTACTGCTACTAAGTATGCCCGACATCCTTTAGACATCAACCTAGTTACTTCTAAAGATAAGACTAAGGGAATCGAGATTCCTCCTCGACTTCCCACCAATTCAAAGCTAGGGCGACCTCTCGGATAAAACCGTATTGTTCTGCTACCATAGTCTACTACGGCCCCCTGCTTACCCAACCAATCCATTCCTATTATTACGTCAAAGTCAAACATGGATAGTACTGCTAGGTCAATGCTTTCTTTATTTCCCCCAATCACTATCTCACAACCAACACAACCCAATGAAACTATTGTATTATCCTTTAAGGGTGTGGTAACATGCAAAATCATGCTCAACAGTTCCAATTTCATGCCTACTAATTCAGCAAACTGTGCAGACACGAAAGAATGTGTGGCACCAGGATCAAACAATGCATAAGCAGTCTGGTTGCATAAGTAGACCGTACCTATGACCACTCTTGGCGCATCTTCCGCCTCGCTGCGAGCTACTGCGTATACTCTGCCCTGTGCCGGTGGTCTACTCTATTCGATCTGAGGTGCGGCAGTCGATGGTCCTGCTTGCGGCCTCTGTCCTTGCGGTCGACTTGTTGGTGCTTGGTTTGGACACATCCTCATCTGGTGGTCCAGTTGACCACACTTGAAACATGCTCCTGTCTTCACTGGGCATGGCCCATTTTCATGCCTTTTGCCACACAGTCTGCAGCTCCAGTTCATCGGGTTTGGCGGTTTCACTATTTTCTTCCTTGTGGGCGGCACGAAACGTCTGGTATTTGCCATCAGCCTCTTGCCCATCTGGCGATTATCTCTGAACGATGGGAACCGCGATCCAATGGCGGTATTTCTTTCCCTCAAATCCCGTTCAATCATTTGGCCTTGCTCATATATCTCCTGGTAGGTCCTCAAGTTCAGAGCGATCATCTGGCTACGGAGCTCTGGCCTCAGACTATCCCTAAACTTCCTTGCCTTCTCCAAAGGGTCCTCCACAGATCGAGGTGCATACCTCGAAAGCCTCGCGAACTCAACCTCGTACTGGTCTATTGTCAGCTGGTTTTGGCGTAGCTGCAGGAACTCCACCTGCTTTCTTTCTCTGGCCGTTTTTGAGAAATATTTATCATTAAAGGCCATCTTAAAAGCATTCCAGTTTAGGGCCACTCCTTCAGGGAAGACTCCATCTTTGGTGTTAGCCCACCAATCATTGGCTGTACCCTCCAGTTGGTACACAGCCAGTAATACTTTCTCTTCATCTGTGCATCTTAGCACCCCAAAAGCCTTTTCTAGTTTCTCTATCCATTTGGGCACTAGCTTGGGATCTCCAATCCCGTCAAACTATGTCGGCTTCAGTTTCATGAACTGTTTAACTAGCTGGCCCATCTGCCTGGCCACAACGATTTCCTCTTGAGGGTTTACTATTTCGTTACTCTGGTTCCGCTCGCCCTAACTTCCACTTCCACTAGCGTTGCCAATGTTGGTATTGACGGCAACTAGGGCAGCTCCTATTGCCTGGGCTATGGTAGAGTCCTGATCCTGGGCCTGTTTTCTATAATGTCTCTGAGCCCTTCCATTGCCCTCAGCAGGTCGTCTACTCTTGGATCTTCAGCTACGGGCGGCCTCGAGCTAGAGGCTCCGCCTCTTGGTCTTCTAGCCCTCCTAGGTGGGTTACTCATCCTTGTCTCTTTCTACTGAACCTGATCCACCACAAGTTCAGCAATGAGTTAGTAACTTACTCATCCATCCAAATCTAAAGCTACTAACTATTTCTTGATAGAAATAGTTATACAACAACAGTATTCCATACGTCAATTTCAGAAACATTTCAACCAATGGCCCATGGCCATTCCTCATTTCCATCCACTCTAGTGATTCTAAAACCAATCACTTTCATTCATCGAGCAAGCCAAGGTCCAGAAATGACCTTCAATCCTAAGTAGAGAACTTAATTCCTTATGCCTTGCCACAATCTTACCAAGGTCAAACACCGTCCATAGGTGTCAAGTCACGTGCTGGGCATCCCATGTCTTGCCCTGACCAGTCTCCTAAGGTCTCGCTATTCGTCCTTGTCCCAACTTAATACTCCTTATTACTCCAAAACTCAAACAACTTTGCATCGAGCTGTCCTTGCTCAAATACCAAACAAGCGGGGATGTCACGCCCTACGTCCCGGGCATGAGCACGCGAACATCCCTGCAAGCAAACCAATAATAATCTCTCGGCTGTCCCAAGATCCACCAACAGAAGTCGAGAGATATGATAAATACCTAGAGCATGTGGAAGTGATACTAACATAACCCCGTACAATTTATAAGATAAGTGGGACCTGAATAGCATATAACAATCATACATCAAAGCGTACTGTTCATACAATATCGAATACTGAACCCGCTAAACAAAAGGGTGATAGGGTAAGCATATCAAAAAGGGATTATCTATAATATCCATCGGGAGTGGGGCCAGGTCGCCAGTCAAAGATCGATCCACTAACTAGGGTATCCTAGGATGAGCTGCTGGAGTCATCCGTATCCTCTGTGTCCTCGGTCGGCTCATACTCAGAAAACATCTCGACGGGACCTCGACGGAATCCTCCATGGTAATCTCCTGTGACGGCTCAGCAAGGTCCCCTTCGGATGCCTCCAAGACTATGACCTCTTCCTGCTCCTGTTCCTCGGTGAACTCCAAGATTGGTGTCCGCTCTGGTTCGTTCCTAGCCTACTACTGACCCCTCAGGAAACTCCTGCTCTACTACAGTCTAGCACCAATCGAGTATGACACCCTGTGGTACCTCGTGGGGCTTTAGCGGCCCTATCTGTGAATCCCCCTCCTTCTTGAACCACGCCTCGAATCTATGAGGCTTCCACTCTGGCTTACCCTCGTCCACTCATATGACATCACATTTCCTCACATATACGTTCCCCTGCCTATCCGGGAACTCATCATAATACACCATCATCTCTTTTGGGTCCCCAAAACGTATGGGCCACATAGCTATAGCCTAGGATCTGTAAAGAAAGCGTTCCCCAAAAAGGGATGAGATACACATCTCAATAAGAAAAACCTAACCCTAGGTTAGGTTGATAGTCCACTCAGGTAGTCGCATCCCTCAACAGATCCAAAACTCATGAACACACATACATAACAATCACAATTCAATAAACAACAACATACAGATGATAGACATGCATTTATGATCTCGTGTCACATTCAGATGCACAAGTACCCTCAGCTTGCCACTTCACCACATCCATCAACCTCCGCTTGCCTCACTCTCTAGCCCGCGAACTAGTCGCCTCAGGCTTGGTCCGCGTAAACGCATCAGACTGTCATTGGTAACCTACGTAGACGCATCAAGTCATGATGAATCTCCAGGCAAAGCTCATTAACTCATACTCCATCCCGCAAATAATTCGCATCAGGACCGTGGCTATCTCAATCCCGCGATTTCGTCGCATCAAGGTGCTACACTACCATAACTTTGCCCTGCGATCCTATTGCATCAGCGTATCAACTCCCGCCCCGCGTCTCACACGCTTCAAGGCCTCGCCATGCCATGCTCATGCCACAATCAAGACTTATGCTTTGACTTTCAATTTAATTACACACTTAGTGGCAAGTACCATTTCAAATGCATTTCATAAATTCCGTGGCATGCAAGCAAATCAGATGACATACATACATGACAAACACTCAAGCACAACGACATCACACATAGGCATCCTATAATACCTTAGGGCGTATTAAAAACCATCCCTTGTTAGGATTTCTCATACATCAATCCAATCAATTCTCGACACACCCAATAGAGTCCAATCCCCCTAGCCTCGATTTTGGAAGTCCCTTACCTTAGCTTGACAACACAATTTCTTCTTCTTAGATCACCTAGGTTTCGGCCAATCAAGGTCCACAGCCCGACTTGTCGCGCAACCTAGAATTTCAATCAATTCATCAAATTTCCGTACCCAATTCCTCAATCCATCAATCCTAATCATCCATAACATAACCATCAACATCTCATCACATCATAATCATCAATTTGCAGCTCAAATCATCCACAATCAGCCCTTAACGGATTCGGTTTGGTCCTGGCACCGAACCGATCCTACTCAATTCTGTGCATGCCGGGTCCAACCGGTCCTAATCTACTCCAAATCCATCAATTATACACTATTCTACCTCTTAGAATGTCTACCTAAGGGTTTGGGAGGCTTACCATGAGTTTCGAGTCAAATGGTCGCCGGATTGTCGTTGAAACTCACCGGAACACCCAAGGTCAGATTCCGGCAGATTTTGGGAAAAATGTACAAGGCCAGTTCGTGATAAATTTTTTTATCAAATTAAGCCCCAATTTTTATCATAGAATCCTACACATGTCTACTGAGTCTCCACGAAATTTGAGCTCAAAATTCCAACATTTCGACTAGTAAAAGGGCTGAGAACCGGACCTACCTCAGGTTTGTTTCGATTATGTCGGCTCTCGGGAAATCTCTTGCCCAGAACTCTTCGGTGCTCCAAACACCTTGGTTTTTATTGGAGGAGTTTGGCAAGACATGAATATTCATTGGTGTGGTCGGTCGGCGGTCGAACGGTGGCCGTAAGGGCTGGTCGTGAGCGGCGAACGAGCGGCTTCGGTTTGGTCGACAAGCGGCAGCAAACAAGAGGAGAAAGAAGATGGCTCTCGGTGATTGATGGGGTGAAATGGCTGAATGTGTGAGGTGAGGAGAGAGAGAAGAGAGAGAATTGTGTTATATCCAATTGCTTGGTCAATGGCTTGAATGTTAGATGAGCAAATAGTGTGACATGACCACACTCCCTAATCTCTTGACATTGGGCATTTGCTTTTCCAAAGGAGATCCAATGGTCATTTTTAATCCTCATTTTCGGTAGCCATGGATGGGTTGCATTGTCTAATTTTCCCTTCTTCAATTATGAAGGCAAAGTTCTAAGCTTGAGGGGCAAAACAATCATTTTACCCCCGACATCCCGATCGTCGTTTTTCTCGGTCCATGATTATTCGATAGGGCGACGGCCAATCCAAATAACGTTGGAATTCTTGATTTTCCATGTCAAACTTTTCAGGACTTGTTTCTGATAGCTTTCTCTATCAGACGTGATTCCAACCTATCCTAAGCTGACGGGTGGCTTTTGCAGACTTTACGAGTATGGACCCCATGATTCATATCACATTTAGGGCTCTTCAATTCATGGCGGCTTTGGTTGTCATGTAATTGTGGGGGTTTATCACTAGTCCCTATGGTCTCGATCGTCACTGTCCGATTTAGGATAATTTTGCAAATCATACGTTAGTTAAGCGGCATCACCTGCGCTCCAATCGTATAACACTCGCATGGTAATCCTTGATCATTCTTAGATCGGCCTTTTGATGGTTCTAAATATCCCCTCGACAATCTTTATGGTCAAAACGCCATTTCCTTTTTTGAATCGCCTAGGTCCATGTACTTCATCTCTGGTTAGCCTTTCCCCTTTGGTCAGCCTACTCAAATTGATCAGGTTTGAGCGAAATACAACTAAAATACCTCGCTTGATATATATATATATATATATATATATATATATATATATATATAAACTTCTCATTACAAAGTCTGAAGTTAATTGAAAATCAGAATGTCACAAGATAGTCCATGTGAAGCATGCCTCGTTGGAAACAACATCGAGAATTATTTCCAATTGAAAAAGCTAGAAGAGCCAAACAATCTTTGGAGCTAGTGCATAAAAATATTTGTAGCCCAATTGAGGTAGAATTAGTCAGAAAAAAAAGGTACGCATTAATTTTTGTCGATGATTTTACTAGAAAAATATGGGTATATTTTTTGAGAGAAAAACCAGAAGCTTTAGAAAAATTCAAGGAATTTAATGTTTATACTGAGAAACATAATGGATTTAGTCTAAAGACTTTGAGATTAGATAGAGGTGGAGAATTTACTTCAAATGAATTTGACAAATAATGTAAAATTCATGGAATAAAACGCCAATTGACTGCTAGCTATACTCCTTAGCAAAATGGTAAACTAGAAAGAAAGAATAGAACGATTTTTTAAATAGCAAGAAATATGCTCAAGGATAAAGGTATGCCAAAGAAGTTTTGGGCAAAAGCTGTTACTTGTGTTGTATTTGTTCTGAACAAGTGTCCAACAAAAAGTGTTTTTGGAAGAACTCTAGAAGAGGCTTCGACCGGCAACAAGCCAGATGTTTCATTCTTGCAAGTGTTTAGATGTGTTGCATATCCTTATATACCAAATGAACGAAGGAAAATGTTGGATGAAAAAAGCTAGAAATGCATCTTTATTGGTTACAGTGAGGTAACTAAGGGTTATAGGCTGTATAATCCAGTCACAGAACAGGTGATTATCAGCAGAGATGTTCAATAATTTGAACACGAAACCTGGGACTGGAGCCAAAAGGGTGATTCTAAAAATATCACCAATGAAGATGAACCAACTCTAAGAGAGTCAGAAGAATCTCCAACTGAAATTCCATCATTTTTCACCTAGCAGTTCATCTTCTTCACCAACAACGATTTCATAATCGTTGATTCGGCATTTGCAATGACTGCGGCAGACTCTAGTAAAATTTATGGATTATGTGTGAGGTCATTGATGAAACAATGGAAAATTTTTGTTTATTTGCTGAATGTGACCCCATTTCCTATGATGGTGCAGCTGTAAATGAGAAGTGGATCTAAGCAATGGATGAAGAATTCCACTCCATAAAAAAGATTGACACATGGGAGCTAACTTCTTTACCTCCTGGTAAGAAGCCCATTGGTGTTAAATGGGTGTGCAAGACGAAGTACAAGCCCGATGGTCAGGTGGATCGTTCCAAAGCTAGCCTGGTCGTGAAAGGCTATAAGTAAAAGCCAAGTATTGATTATTTTGAAGTATTTGCACCAGTGGCCCAAATGGATACCATAGAATGATGTTAGCACTAGCAGTTCAAAACCATTGGAAGATCCATCAAATGGATGTGAAATCTGCATTTTTCAATGGTTTCCTTGATGAAGAAGTTCATGTGAAGCAACCATAAGGCTATGTGAAGAAAGGGCATCAAAATTAAGTTTACAGGTTGAAGAAAGCATTATATCGGCTAAAATAGACACCTCGAGTGTAACATCCTCTCATCCTCCTAGTCCTACATTACTTAGGGAGAAGGCCATGAAATGACTTATAAGGGATTGGGCTCCTTAACACTTGCAAGACATGTTTTTCGGACGTTGTATGGGCGGCACTTGAAAAAATAAAACCTTGAGCACTATGTGTCCAAAGCAGACAACACCTTGCAAGTAGCGCAGTGGAAGCGCGATGAGCCCAGGTCGTTACAGTTGGTATCCGAGCCAACTCCCAACAGCACGTGGGGACCAAACCCTAAGGGTGGGCGACGTGGCCGGGATGGTAGGGAAGGCTGTACTGGCGGACGACTGTGACCCAAAAGTGGGCGAGGTAGGGCCATAATGAGGATGTTTTGTCCGAAGGGGGAAGAATGTAACATCCCTCTTATCCCTCTAGTTCCACATTGCTTAGGGAGAGGGCCATGAAATGGCTTATAAGGGCTTGGACTCCCTTACACTTGCAATTCCTGGCGTTGTATGTGCGGCTCTCGGAAGAACAAAACCGTGAGGACTATGTGTCCAAAGCGAACAATGTCTTGCAAGTAGCGCATCGGAAGCGCGGTGAGCCCAGGTCGTTACATCGAGCTTGGTACACGAGGATCGATGCATATCTGATGAAGCACATTTTTCAAAAGTGCCCATATGAGCATACACTATATATCAAGTCAAACACTAACGGTGATCTCATCATTATATGCCTTTATGTAGATAACTTGATATTTATAGGAAATTATGAAAGAATGTTTACGAAATTCAAGGAGGCCATGACAAGTCAGTTCAAGATGACAAACTTGGAATTGACGTCATATTTTCTAGACCGTGAAGTGAAGAAAATAAATGATGGCATATTTTATTTAGCAACAAAAATATACCAATGATATTTTGAAGCGATTCAGTATGGAATCGCTCAAATCAATTCGGACTCTCGTAGCAGAACGGTTGGAGTTGAAGAAAGAAGGAGTCGGTGAGCTAGTAAATCCTACTTATTTTAAAATTATTATTGGTAGCTTAAGATATTTGACCTTTTCGAGGCCAGATATTGTGTATAGCATGAGAATTATTAGTCGGTTCATAGTGGAACCGCACCAATCACATTTGCACTCAGCAAAAAGAATTCTATGGTTTGTCAGTGGAACTTGATATCATGGAATTTTATATTCTCACATTGACAATTTCGATTTAGTGGGACATACAGATAATGATTGGGCAGACAATATTGAAACACAAAAAAGTACTTTAGGATATGCATATTTTCTTGGATCCGGAGTAATTTCTTGATCCTCAAAAAAGCAACAAGTTATTGCACTCTCGACAGCTGAAGCAGAATACATTGCAGTAGCTTTGGCAGCGTGTCAAGGGACATGGCTTTGTAGGATGCTTGTCGAACTGATGCATGAGCATAAAGGTCCCATCAAATTGATGTGCGATAACAAATTGGCAATTGTATTAGTCAAGAATCCTGTTTTCCATGGCATGAGGAAGCACATAGACATCAAGTATTACTATATTTGTGAACTGATCAAAGATGGTGAGATTGAACTTGATTTCTATAGGCCCAAAGACCAGATTGTAGATATCTTGACAAAACCATTGAAGGCGGATTCGTTCAAGAAATTCAAGATGATGCTTGATGTTATGAAGTTCCAAAATCAATTTTAAAGGAGGTTGTTGAAAAAAAAAATATTTTGGAAAAAGCCAACTTGCATGATTTTGATGAAGACCAGTTCGAATTTCTCTTAGTCATTGGCGGTGGACAGATGCAAAGTTGGACTTGTTCAACTTCATGCAAGTGGATGAATTGAGTGCAAAAATGGACAACTCGTTTTCCACTTGGAAGTCGGCGGTAGCTTCCTTGTTTTCACACCGAGGCAACAATTGTGGAGTCTTGAGGTCGTGCAAATTTCATTATAAATATGTAGTAATGTTTAGTTTTTATAGAGAGTTATGCCATAGAAGCATATAAAGTAAGGGAGTTAGAGAGAGCTAGAGGGTTGTATCTCAAACTTCCAACGCTTGTATACATTGTAAAACCTTAGCAAATGATATTTTTGAATATCACCCTCATATTTACGTATTTGAAAATTCTCTCATATTGAAACCACCAAATTACGGCAAAATTCCTTTTGGTCCCTATAGCTTGCTCCTGTTGGAAATAAGTATAGATAATATAAAAATAACAATCGCGGAAAATATTTTGGAAATGAAGAGAAAAATAAGAATAAATGTCTGAGGCGTGCAAGTACTGTTCTTAAGGATAATTTCGCTCCTTGGAGTACGAAACTCGGTGCGTAAGGCTTCTAGCGGTTGCCCTCTCAAGATGCAACAAATCTTCTTCTATACTCCGTACTGAGTGTTAGAAGGAACAAGAACAACGTTATGCATATAATCCAGCGAAGAAGATGAAGGAAGGGAACAACTCTCTTGTAGAAATACTAAAGTTCTCAAAAGATTGTTTCTCGAGAATCAATATACATTCAACTAAAATAGAGCTGTTGAGAGACCGTGATAAAACTTTTGTAAAATAATGAATAATTTATGAAGACATAAATCACATGTTATAAAGTCATTGTATGACCGTTAGAGAACCGTCATATGACCGTTATTAAGCCGTTATACGACCATTAGAAAATTGACCATTGCAAATATTGATGGTCAATCATTGTCATCATAATTTTATCAAAATAATTGCAAAATAATATTTCAAAACTATTGAAATATCCAACAATCCCTCACATATTTCAAAAAGTTTTGAAAAATCAAAAAATAGAATAATGCTGGGTTGTTGGAGTGTAATGCATCGGAACTGGTGCTGATTAGGCTATGAGTCAACTCTAGAAAAAATAAAATATGTTTCGCGAAATCATTGGTGAAGTATAAAACTTCTATGAACCAACAATTCCTTTTTGTGAATTATGATTTTCACCAATCACATTGCACCCCTACAAGGTTTGTTGTTCAACGCGGTTTTGCGCTAATAGGCCATGCGCATGCTTGGTTTATTCATAAGTGCTTTAGAGATTTTCGCCACAAATTGTCATAGGAGCGGCCTCACTCCACACTTATACAGGTGATTCCATCAAGTGTATTATGCAGCTTAATACACCACTAGTAATTGCTATGGAATTTATTAAAAGCATAGTTCGACCTTGTTTTTTTTGCAGGCTTGCACTATTCTCATCTTAGGAGGGACATAAATCTTAATAGTGTATAACTGATCAACAAGTGACTTGTTATTATTTATATGAAGTTACTTCATGGGATCGCCAATCACATAGGTTGGGCTACCATCACCATTGATTTTCTTCAATTGGCTTGTCCTCAATGCATAGTCAGAGATTGGCCAAATTCATTTCTGACTTCATGCAACCAATGGACATAATTCCATTTTTAAGCAATTGCTTTACTACATCACGTCTCAATTGAACGTGTCTATTTTTTCAAATAAAATTACATTATTGCCATTTGACAATCACAATCCTTTAGATACGTAAAGTGTTGATTTCAAGAACGTGAGTAGTTATCGAATCACCAAGATAAATATATATATATATATATATTTAATTTTCTTCCCCTATAATAGAAAAGGAGAATGTTTTCTCATATATGCTTGGTATCTGAGTTTGCCACTCATTTACATTGCCATTATATTGGCATGGAAGACGACTGCAATAATTACGTCATAAGATCATCTACTTCAATCAAGTTGACTTATGGTTAGCATGATTTTCATTCCACCACACATTATTAGCTAATTTCCAAGTTTCGATGCCTCCACAAAGGTGAATACATAACCACTGTATAGGATACCATAGTTTATGCTGCCTCTAAAAAATTTCATTACTCTGCTCAAGGCAGTCCAAAACTCATCATTGGGATTTTGTGTATCTACTCAGTCTGCATGCAACATATGCTATAGCATGTCGAATATAATTCATCAAATGCGTCAAACTCCCAATAATCTGAGCATACTCAGACTGAGCCACATCGCCTTCTATATTTTCACCAATTGAGAATTAGAATCATAAGCAGAACTCACTCGTGTGACACCAAAGTGTTCATAATTTTTTTAAGTAGCCTCTCCACTTAATGCTATTGAGTGAGCATTAGGCCACGATCACTTCTTATGATTCTATCTCGCAAACTAATATTAGCTTCTTCCAAATCCTTCATATCAAATTTAGAAGTCAAGATAATTTTGTTTCATTCACAACATCAATACACGTACCAAAACTAAGTATTTAAAACAAGTCATTAATACAAGGTCGAATCTTCTAACTAGCAAAGTTGTTATTGAATTCAATTGTTTATGGCTTTGTTAAATCCATCACGTATTCTCCATTAACTATGCCAAGCAATTGCAACTTTCAGTTCAATTGCATCTCTTTGTCCGAGTTATACAATATCATCAACTTTTGAATATATCCGTACAAATTGTTAGAATATTACTCAAGTTTAATCCCTAAATTTCGAAAGTATATCTTTGATCGTGAAAGTAGAAGACTCCGTTAAGATCGGATGAAATCTGTTTTGAATCCACGAAACTTATCCTCTGTTATTTGTATAGGCCAAAGAATATCTAAAGTGGAAAGTCCAAGATGCGGATTTATTGACCGTACTCATGAATTCAATTCCGTTGGGGAGTCAATCAATAAAACAGCAAATATATATATGGAAGTTAGAATTGGATTTGGAAAGGGCTTGTTTTATATATATTTGCTTGGACCATTAATTCGTCTTCAAGCTGTAGTTGATGTGCAAGAGGGGACTTCTTCGTGAATTATAAGTGTTGCATGTTATTACCTCGCTAATTGCATCCCGTGAGTGCTAGATACCTGATTAAATCTTGTTCTTAGATTTGTGTAACTCCTTTGCGAGATCGAGAGATTGTTTCACGAGGAATTGTGGGCTATACAATATGTGCGTTATTGGATATAATTGGGGCTTGAGAATACTAAAAGTGTTTGAATGACTCGAGTGTGATTTGTAATCTTCGTGTATCGCTTGATCTATAGTGAAATGCGTTGCTGCTCCCCCGTGGACGTAGGTCTCTACGACCGAACTATGTATATATGGTATTCGATTTGTTTTCTTGTTCTGTCTATTTATTTGATGGTTCCGGGCAACAATTGGTATTAGAGGTAAGCTTGCTTGAGTCAAAGCGAATCGATGGCGACAGAAGAAGTTAAAGTAAAAATCAATAGAGTTGATGGGAAGTATTTTGGTTTCTAGAAGATGCATATTGAAGATTATTTGTATTAGATGAAACTGCATGCACCCTTGTCCGGGGAGAAGCTAGATGAGATGAAGCAAGCTGGCTGAGAATCGCTAGATAGACGAGCGATGGGTATTATTCGACTGACGTTGGCTCATAACGTCACGTTTAACATCATAAAAGAGAAGACCATAGCGGGTTTGATTAAAGCCCTATCGGATATGAACGAGAAGCCCTCTGCGATCAACAAGGTCTATTTGATGCGATGTCTATTTAACTTGAAGATGAGCGAAGGTGCGTCAATTGCTAATAATATCAATGAATTTAATGTAATCGTTAGTCAATTGAGTTCAGTTGATATCGACTTTGAAGATGAGGTATGTGCTTTGATTATTTTATCCTCATTGCTTGATAGTTGGAATACTACTGTTACTGCTATTAGTAATTCTTCTGGGTCAAGATTCGAGAGCTAATTCTGAGTAAGGACATTTGTCACGCCCCGAACTCGACGAGCGCGCGAACATCCCTGTCCATGCCGTTCATGTTTGAATGACAGCTCCAGGATCCAACGACCATTAATTTGAGCACTGACAGAAATACACATGCGGAAGTGATGCCATCTCCAGTGATATAAATACAACACATCCGATGACTTAAGACAGATACATCAAATTTCTTACCTAATAAACAAAGGTTCAAATCTTAGCTTGCCAATCATATGTACAACTCCTAATATCACGAAAGACAAATATATGTTAAATACAACTGTTAATTATCCCTTCAATATGTCACTCCTTGGCAAGCTCACGCTCCTTCCGCCTGGCATCTGAAAAATGAAGCCCCCACTAGGGTGAGATATAAATCTTAGTAAGGTGGGTCCTAACCCTAGGTTAGGCGACCGTCCACTCAAGCAGTCATCCATTCCTTTGTATTTCCAAACTCATAAACTCACAGGTAGATATGGCACCATTCAATGAAACAACGACATATAGACGACAGGCATGCAAAGATGACCTCATGTCACATTCAAATAATAATGCACTTGCGCTCTCAGCCTGTCTCATCTCATATCCATTGATCCCAGCCTGTCTCAATCTTTAGCTCGCGATCATGTCGCCTCAGGCTCGGTTCGCGTAAACGCCTCAGACCGTCGTTGGCAACTTGCGTAAATGCATCAGGTTCCGACAATTCTCTCAGCCAATCTCAATATCTCATACTCCGTCCCACGAATAATTTGCATCAGGACTATGGCCATCATAACCTCGCAATCTCGTCACATCAGGGCACCACACAATATCAATTCCACCCCGCGATCTTGTCGCATCAGGGTATCAACTTCTGCCCTGCGTCTTGTACGCCTCAGGGCCTTTTCGTCCTGCGAATATCATCGCATCAGGACCGTGGCTATCTCAACCCCGCGATCACATTGCATCAGGGCGCCACATCATATCACCCGCGAACTCGTCGCATTGGGTATATATATCTCCTACCCCACGTCTCATATGTTTCAGGGCCTCTTCATCTCCCGATTAGATCGCATCAGGACCGTGGCTAACTTCACCCCACAATCACATCGCATCAGGGCGCCACATCTCCTCAACTTCACCCTGCGATCTTGTCGCATCAGGGTATATATATCTTCTGCCCCGCGTCTCATACGTTTCAGAGTCTCGCCATGCCACACTTGTGCCATGATTTCCAAATAGCTCTCCATACAAGACGACATGTACAATTCAAGCACAACTCAAGATCCATGGTATGGAAAACAGATCAAATGAACTCCGAACATGGAAAACAACTCAGGCATATCCAATACCACACACGATCATCCTATAACATATTAGGATATAACAAAGGCGATTCCCTTAGACAAATTGTCTTAATTCGATCAATTCAATTCACGACTCACCCAATTGAGTCCAATCTTCCTAGCATAGGGTTAGAAATTCCCTTACCTTGATTTCAACATCACAATTTACTCCTCTTGAGCCTTCAAAATTCCGGCCCTCAATGTCCAATACCGAACTTAATGCGCAACCTAATAAAATCCAACCAATTACGTCAATGTCCAATCCAATTCAACCACCCATGAACCCCAAGTCTCCATAGCATTATCCTCATCATTTTAACACATATTAATCATCAATTTGAGACTTATAATCCAACAATCACAGCCTCCACAGAACCGGTCTTGCACAGAACCGAACCGGTTCATTTCGGCTCTGTGCAAACCGCATACTTTCAGCCCTTACTACACTCCTAAATCCTTCATTTAATCATTAATCTATCTTTTAACATGACTATCTAAGGGTTAAAGAGGCTACTGAAGATTTGAAGTCGGTTGGTTGCTGGAAACTCAACGAACGTCGCCGGTTCTTCCCAAGTCAGTAACCGGCAGATTCTAGGAAACATTCAAAAGGCCGGTTCGTGGTCAAAACTTAATCAAATCCATCTCAAATTTTTATCACAGATTCATATACATGTCTACTAGGTCTCCACAAAATTTTAACTCAAAAATTCAAGATTTTGGCCATCAAACAGGTCAGAAACCGGACCTACCTCAGATTGAGTCATTTTCCGTCGACTCTCGGGAGAATCCTTGCTCCGGACTCCTCGGTACTCCAAATAACCCAATTCCACTTCGAGGAGGTCGGAAAGACATAGATCTTTGTTTGTGTGGCCGACTGGCTATCAGAAAACGGCCAGAGATGGCTGTCGTGGCCAGTGAACAGAACCTCCAGAAACTGTCGCTGGTGTTGCAGAATGGAGAAGAGAGATGATGGAGTTCTCGGTGGTTTTTTGGGGTGGTCTGCCAAAAATGCTGAGGAAGAGAGAGAGAGAAGATGGCTACTCAAGTCTTGGTCAAGAAAATTGAATGGTAGTTGGCCAAAAGGTGTGAAATGACCACACTTGCCCCATCTCTTGACACTTGTCCATTTACTTTTTCAAGATGATCCAATGGCCACCATTTATTCTCATTTTTTGCAGCTAAGGGGAGGGCTAAATATCCAAATTGCCCTTCTTCAATTACTTGAACAAAGTCCTAAGCTTGAGAGGCAAAACGGTCATTTTACCCCCGACGTTCAGAACGTCGTTTTTCTCGTTTCGGAAATCTTCAATAGGGCGACGACCAATCCAAATAACGTTGAAATTCTTGATTTTCCATTTTCAATCTTTCAAGGCTCGTTTCAGATAGTTTTCTCTATCAGACGTGGTTCCAGTCTATCCCGAACCGACGGGCGGCTTTTGCAGACATTACGCGTATCGACCTCGTGATTCATATTACGTTTAGGGCTCGTTAATTCATGGCAGCTTTGGTTGTCATGTAATTGTGAGGGTCTATCGCTGGTTCCCTCGACAATCCTTATGGCCAAAGCGCCATTTCCTATCCGAGTTCCCCAGGTTCACGTACCTCGTCTCGCGTTAGCCTTTCCCTTTTGGTCATTCTACTCGAATTGATCAAATTTGAGCGTAATACGAGTGAAATACATCTCTAGATACACATTCCTCATTACTGAGCCTGAAATTGACTGGAAATCAGAATATCACAACATCCGTATAAGAGAATCTAGCGAATCTGTATCTACTACTTTAGTAGGTGATAATAGAGGAAGAGCTAGTACTCGTGTTAACAAAAGTAATATGAACTTGAATAGACGCAATCAGTTTAGGACTTGTGGTACTATTTGTTGGAACTGTGGCAAGATGAGGCATCGTAGAAGAAATTACTTTAAGCTGAAAAACGAAGCAGGTAAAGAAATTGAAGTTGAATCTGCGGATGATTTTGCAGCTATAGCTGAGAGTAATTCGGATAATGCTAATGTTGTCTTATCTATCACTAATGATTCATCGTTTGATGGGTTGATTATGGATTCTAGTTGTTCATTTCATGCTACACTAAACAGGACCTGATTTATTACTTGTCATTGCATGGTTAGTAGTAAAGTGTAATTGCGGAACAATGGTGAATGCGCTGTTATAGGTGTTGGTGATGTTAGAATCAGAATGCATGATGATATTATGAAGACATTGACTGCAGTTAGGCATGTTCCAGAGTTGAAGAAAAATATGATTTCCTTGAGTGTCCTAGATTCAACTGGGTGTCAATATTCTTCAGAATATAAAATTTTGAAGGTTATTCGAAGTGCCTTGGTGATAACGAAAGGAATAAAGCATAATGACTTGTATGAGCTTCAAGGTGAGACATTAGCAGAATTCGCTGCGGAGACATCTAATGCATCTGTTCGAGAGTCTGGATTGTGGCATATGCATTTGAGGCAAATTAGCAAGAGAAGCTTGAAGGTTCTAAGTGAAAAAAATTTATTATGTGGTTATATTGCTGACAGAATAAATGTATGCGGGTACTGTGATTTAAATCAACGACGAAAAGTACAGTTTAATGCAATTGTCAGAGAAATTACTGAAATTGCATAATTGCTTCACTTGGATGTTCGCAGGTTGTTACTGTTTCCTTCAACGAAAAGTGCAAGATTTATACTAACAGTTATTTATGACTACTCGAAGAAGACTTGGGTGTTTGTGTCGTGGAAACCTTCTATTTATTTTGACTTTGACAAAACAATCAACAACAGAATCTTGTGATATTTGTAATGTTTCATAGCGGGAAGAATGTGTAAATAGGAGTTTGTATTGCTTCATTTTCTAACATTAGGACTCAAAAATGAGTATTCATATAGTTACTTCTGAGGACGCTCAGATGGAGTGCTTCTGAAGGTTGTCAAATGGAGTGCTTCTAAAGATCGTCAGATGGAATGCTTCTGAAGACATTCATACGGAGTTTCTTTTGAGGATTAGATGCAACATGGTTTTCCACTTGAATGTTTATTTGTCAAAAAACTATATGAATTGTCAGATGGACTTTATTGAAGCTTAGATTTGCCATTCCAAATTATTTGTTCAGAGTCATATAGTCTTCTTCTGAGGATTGCTTCTAAACACTAGTCAGATTCTGTACTTATCAACAGACAGATTGTGAAGACCCACGAATGGCGGATTTTTGATTAAGGCAAGTCCTTTTATGGAAGCATGTGATATTTGATTGACAAGGTTTTCCTACAATTAAATCAGGAGAAAATCTACGATTGGATGTTACCTTCCAAGAATAAATCTGGTGACTTATTTGAATTTGCTCTACTTTTGAAAAATGAAGACTTAGTTGTATGGGCAACTAAATCAGAGGGGCCTATGTTCTACTTCAACGGTCATCATATCTTCTTAGATGCAGTCTTGTTCAATCATGATTGATGACGTCCAATCAAAGATTAAAGAGCGATCCTTTGATGGATTATCGAGCGGTAGTTTGGAGGCAAAGCAGTATAAAAGAAGAACCATTGTGATCTATGAGGGAGTCGAGAACCAGAAATTCCAAAGTGCCTGAGTTGTTCAATTTTACAAAGTTATTCTGAGAGATCTAAATTTCCTTCACTGTGAAGATTTGTAAGAGAGATTGTGACATTTTGAATTCCGACCCTATCTCGAAGTTTATGAATGAATGAATGTCTATCGATGTAGTTTAGTAAATCTCACTCAGAACTGATCTCTCTTGAGTCAACTAACCAAAAGGGAATGGCTAATTAGGATTTAAGTACGTGGACTGAATAACTCGACCATAGATCGGCACTTTGATCATAAGGATTGCCGAGGGAGTATTTTGGGCCATTAAAGGGCCGATCTAAGAATGGTTTTAGAACGATTTACTAGCATTATGCAATTGGTTCACGGGTGATTCCGTATGACCATAGTATGATTTGCAAATTAATTTAAACCGATTCCTGAAGATCGCGTCCTTTGGAACTAGTGATTGACCCTCACAATTACTTGACGACCAAAGTCGTCATGGCTCAAATAACTCTTAAACGTAACTTTAATCACGGGTAAATACACGTAACTCCTAAGAGCCGCTCGTTAGTCTGAGATACGATGCAATACCAATTGACTGAATTTGGCCATGAATTAGATTTCAAGATCGGAGGCCGGACATTCAAGGGTTCCAACGTTAATAGATTGGATGTCATCTCATCGAGGGCAACTAAGGTTAGGGTACAATCTATAGGATTGGAAAAATGAAATTTTGGACTGAGAAGTGAAAATTACCTTTTGCCCCTCGAAAATTACTCATGTTTCTAGAATTAAGTAAGGGCATTTAGTCTTTAATCCTCCCCCTTTTTGGTCGAAAACTTGGAGGATAAAAAGGACTTGAGTGCTCTTGAATATTGAAGAGAAAAAGGACAAGGGAGAAGACTTAGTCAAACCCCAAAACCAACTCCCACCAACTAGTCATTCATTCATACTGTTCACCTCAGTCAATAATCCCATGAACAACCCCACTTTCTCTTATTCATGCAAATGAGCTATCACCCTCTCTCTCCCTTCCTCCCTCATACGGCCGAATTCACTTCTTTGTCACTATCTCATCTTCATCTTTTCTCTCAAGCTCTCTCTCTCTTGGTTTGGCCTCGAGAAGACCAACGCCCCTCTCCTTCTCCTTCTTGTTTCTTCGGCTGAGGGACCTCAAAGTCGACGCCACCACCTCACCGAACCACCGCCCGTCCGTCGCCATTAAACCACCAGTGAACGAGATCTAATCGAGAGCTCTAGGAAAAGTGTCTTGGAGGATTTCTCGGCGTAGCTTGTGGTAAGTAACTCCTAGAGCCTAGCTTAGTACATGAAAAGGTTGAAGATGATGTTAAAAGTGTTATTGATGAGTTTTCATGGTCGTTTTCTTAATTGATTCAAGGGGTGAACCTGTGCTTGTTGAATCAAGTTGAACCGTAGACTCGTGTCACCTTCTTGATCGATTTTGCTTGCTCATTTGCTTGGTAAGTTACTCTTAAACCTTACCTAGGACTTTAGGCTGCTAATAGACGTGTTTAATGGTGGATTTGATGGTGATCAAATGTTGTTTGAGGGCTGTGATTATTGAAGGCATGTTGCTTCCGAAGGTTGCTCCTGAGCGTTCCTTCTAAACGTTGCTTCTAACGTTCCTTTTGACGTTGCTTCTGAGCGTTGCTTCTGAAGGTTGCTTCTGAAGGTTGCTTCTGAGAGTTCCTTCTAATTATTCCTTCTGAGCGTTCCTCCTGAACGTTTCTTCTAACGTTCCTTTTGACGCTGCTTCTAACGTTCCTTCTGATGCTGCTTCTGACGTTCCTTCTGACATTGCTTCTGACGTTGCTTCTGAACGTTCCTTCTGACGTTCCTTCTGACGCTGTTTCTAACATTCCTTCTGACGCTGCTTTTGACATTCCTTTTGAACGTTCTTTCTGACGTTGTTTCTGACGTTTCTTCTGACGTTGCTTCTAAATGTTGCTTCTGAATGGTGCTCTTGATTGATGAATTGTGTAACTTGCTTTGATTGGCTATTTACTGATTGGGTTATAAACTTATGTGCACATTTTGTTTTAATGCGTTAGACGCGAGGTTTGAATATATCCTAAGGCGTTAGACGCGAGATTGACTTGAGGCGTGCTAAAGCGAATCCTAGAATGACATTGTGACCTGAGGCGTACTAACGTGGGTACAACGATTACTTAAGCTTGAGGCGCTAAGGCGCGGGCCTGGTCTTTGAAAGTTGGAACCACAATGAGTGTAATGCTATCCTATAAACTTACGAGCTAGTGAGTGCCCAAGTACGAAAGTTTAGTCTTGACTGAGTAATTGGACCCTTGAAATGCGATATTATGTAGCGCCATATGTCATGACATGTGCTAATGTATCGATTGTCATGTATTTCTTCTAATTGAAGATTACATGCTTTAAAAGTGTCTAGAGGTGCTAATGGCCTAGTTTAGGTTTAGGGTTAGCTTATTGAGATTTATTCTCACCTCGTCGTGGGCTCAACTTTTTTCAGACCCCAATCCCTAAGCATGCCACCAAAACGTTTTGGGGAGTCGATGGATATCCGGAAGTCGGTGACTGAGTATCCCGTAGGTCCAAGTAAGGCCTACATTAGAAAGGGGAGTATAGTGTGGGTCGACGAAAGAGATGACGATTGGGAGTCGTATTATTTTGAGGCGTGGTTTTATCGAGACGACGATGTGATGTACGGACCCTTGAGGAGCTTCGATGTACCTCGGAGTGTGATTCCTGGATGGTGCAGCGTTACACCCCCTGATGGCGAGGTACTCAATCTAGAAGCCAAGTCAGAGAATAGCCAGCCGAAACCCCCGGAGCCTACGGAGGATGTCGAAGTCGTGGAGCCTTCACTGAGTTCGAATTGGAGTGAGAGCTAGAGGAAGAGTTTAACGCCGAGTTGAAATCTGAGACCGAGCTAGAGATGAGTGCAGATGAGTTTGATGCACCCGCGGATATAGATTCCAACTTGGAGGAGGTAGCTCCCATGGACCTGAAGTCAGATGCTTCTGCAAAGTACGATCCTTTGGTTGACAAGGACAACTCAGCCGACAGTGGGCCCGATCTTTAGGTATAGCTGTGGTACCTAACTTTTGGGACACCCTTTAGGATAGGAGTATCGTGACTGGACTAGATGCACCCTTTTGACTAAATCCCTCGCCTCTTTCAAACTCTATCTTGTATCCCTACTTATGACCAAGTTGTAAAACTGGATTTATACCAAGTTGTGTATAAGTGTTTTTGTCATCCTCAATCATCATGTGTTCAATATTGTATTGAGTTATATATATCGCTTCCGCATGTGCATTTAAATTCATTCACCTGTCGCCTGCTGTTCGATCCTGGGGTAATACGAGGATAACAACACTCGTGGGATGTTGGCGTGCTCGGATAAAGATAGGGGGCGTGACAAAGATTGAGTGCTCATTGTTACTTGTAACCTTCATTAAATCTTTATATTGAAATCCAGCCAATTGGCTATCATTGTGGGAGAATGGACGTAGACCTAATAAGCCGAACCACTATAAACTCAGCGTGCACCATTCTCTTATCTAAACTCTCATTTTTGTGTTTAGATTTCTTGTACGTTGTTATCATTGTTCTTGCTTCTAATTGAGCATTGAAATTGTTTAATTCCGCAAAAGCTTTTAATTAGAATTAGAATCACTTGTTCACACCCCCTCTAGGTGATCTTATTAGATTCAACAATTGGTATCAGAGAAGATTACTTTTATTTATGAAGTGTTCTTAACTTCTGAGTTAACGATCTATCATGTCTAGCAATTACTCCTCAGGAACAGGTGTTTCGCATTTTGCCAACAAACCACCATTTTTTGATGGAAAGGACTACAACATGTGGAGCAACAAAATGAAGTGGTTCTTCATAATTTATGATGATCTAATGTGGGATGTTATCACTAATGGCGTTGTACCTACTGCTACTACAACTATAACCTCAGGAAATGAAACCTCTCTCAATCTAGTTATGTCTGATACAGAAAAAGCCAAAAGACGAGGCCTGGACTCCAAAGTTGCTAATGCATTATTATGTGTTTTGTCTACTCCTGTTTATAATTGTGTTTCTAAAGAAGAATCTACAAAAGAAATATGAGATAGACTCTATATTACTTTTCAAGGAACCAACCGAGTGAAAGAAATAAAACTTAGTATTCTACCGAGTGATTATGAAGCATTTCAAATGAAATTAGATGAATCTATTGCTGATAAGATTGATAGGTTTCAATATCTAGCAAGTGGACTTGCGAGACGAGGTGCTCCTATTGTAGAACTAATGCAAGTCAAAAAGATATTTAGAGGTCTCACAGATGATTGGAACCACATCAAACCTTCTATTCAAGAATGTCAAACAATCAAACCACTCTCTGTGGATAAGCTTGTTGGGATACTCCAATCTTATGAAATAGAACGTACCAACAAGAAAGGAGATCCAAAAGGTAAAAAATCAATTGCCTTAAAGACTAAAATTGTACAAAGTTTATCTGATACAGATGAAGAAGACTAAGATGATGAAGAACTAGCTCTTATGGTGAAGAAATTATAAAGATGGATCAAAAAGGAAGAAACTTCGAGGAAAAGAAGTCATTGAAGAAGAATGATCGGAATTTATCAAGCAATGATGCCCAAGAAAGAAAATATGTAATATGCTTTCATTGCAAGAAGGCAAGGCACATCAAGCCAAATTGTCTTATTCTAAAAAGGGACAAGGTCAAGTATGAGAAGTACAGGAAGGCTTTAAGCAATTTTGATGACAACGAAGATGACTATGCAAACACTTGTTTAATGGCCAATTCAGATTCAGAGTCAGACTCTAGTTCAAATTCAGAAATTGAGGTATGTTTATTTGAACTCCTTGATGAAGTTAATGAGTATATTGATGAACTCTACAAAAATTACAAAGAAACTCTTAAAAGGGTTTCAGTGTTGAAAAAGGAGATCTCCTCTTTAAAACAACAAGATAGCCTTGAAAAAGAGAAAATAGACTTTTTGCAACGAGAATTTCATCAGTTGAAGGAAAACTATGATTCTATTTCAAAAGAGAATGTTTCTCTAAAACTTGAAATTGAAAACACTTCATTTTTTTTTCAAAGTTTAAAAACTTTAGATAACATAATTTCTAAACAAATGCCTTTCAATGACAAATTTGGTTTGGGCTTTAAAAAGGAAAGTGACCAAAATAATTGTTTTCCTAAAACAAATGAAAGAAATTTTCGAAAACCTTCTACCTCTCTGCTTATAGACAACATTTTCACAAGCATTTCACAAGATCTTACATACGTCAACCATGTGTGAATTGTGGTGATCCTAGTCATATTAAGGTTATTGCAAGAAAATCTGGAGGCCTATTAACAGAAGATCGTCAGATTTCACTAACACAGAAGGACCCAAAAAGGCATGGGTACCAAAGAAACAGTGAGTTATTTATTTCTTGCAGATTGAAAAGAGAAAGCAGAACGAATGATTTTTGGATAGTGGATGTTCAAGTCACATGATTGGTGATCCAAAAATGTTTATATCTCTATCAGAATACAATGGTAGAAGTGTGTCTTTTGGAGGAAATAACAAATGAAATGTTATAGGAAGATGAACTGTCAAAATTGAAAATCTAACCGTGAATGATGTTTCATTAGTCAAAGGACTAAACTACAATCTTATCTCTGTAAGTCAACTCTGTCACGGCCCGCACCATGGGTACGAGCACGCGACTCCCTGCAAGCAAACCAAATATCTCTCGTGGTCCCAAGATCCACAAATAAGTCAAAAGACATAATATAAATCTAGCACGCGAAAGCACTAATGAAATAACTCATCCGTACAAAATATAAGTGGCACCTGGATAGCAAATATACTGTCACGCATAAAACCCAACTGATCATACAGGTACATAAATACTAACTCCGCTAACCAGAGGGGCGATGGGGTAAGTACACAAAAAAAGTTCATCATCAACATCCAAAAGAGACGGGGTCAGGGCCGCCATCAAGGGATCAAACTGAAAAACTGGGAGCTCCTAAGATCAGCAGCTGGAGTCCTCGGTGTCCTTTGCGTCCTCCGTGGGCTCGTACTTTGAGAATGTCTCTGAGCGAGATCCTCCTCAGTCGCCTCCAGCACAATGACCTCGTCCTCCGTGTCCTCGATGGTTGGGGTCCTCTCCGGTCCAATCCTAGAACCAGCAACCGACCCCTCCGCCTAGTCTAAGTCTCTGGTGGGGTGGCACCAACTAGGGATGACTCCCTAGGGCACCTCATGGGGCTTCAGCAGCCCAGTAGACACGTCCCCAACCTTCCTGTACCAGGCCTCATATCGATGAGGCTTCTAGTTCGTACTACCCTCATCTACCCAAATAATAGTACACTTCCTAACATAAATAGTTCTATGCCCGTCAGGGAACTCATCAAAATAAGTGGACATCTCATTCGGATCCCCAAAACGAATAGGCCACATCGTCAAGGCCTAGTATCTGTAAAAATAAGGATCCCCAACGGGGTGAGATACACATCTCAGTAAAAGAGTCCTAACCCTAGGTTAGGCCGACCGTCCGCTCAGGCAGTCACATATCTCAATAATTCAAACTCACAGACGAACATGCAAGTATAATAAAAGATGACAATGCACGGATGATAAGCATGCAGCTATGACATCATGCACACTCAGATGATTACGCACACCCGTCCCGCCACTTCACCATATCCACCATCTCCCGCTTGCCTCATTCTCATGCCCGCGATTAGATCGTATCAGGCTCTGCGGTCCGCGTAAACGCATCAGACCATCATTGACAACTCACATAAACGCATCGGGTTTCAATGATACTCCATGCCAGTGTCAGCATCTCATAATCTCCGTCCCGCATAAACGCATTAAGACCGTGGCCATCTCAACCCTGCGATTAGATCGCATCAGGGGGCTACACAACTCCAACCCCGCACCTCAGGGTATCAACCACCTCACCCCGCATTTCATATGCATCAGGGTCTCGTCTCGTCTCCGCCATGCCACAGTCACAGATCATGCACACAAAACCAAGTACAGTTCATACATAAACAATGCATCCATGGCATGCAAGACGATTCAATACACATTCACATGTAACCAATTACCCAAGAGACAAGCATAAGCAAACGTTAGGGTCATCTATACTCTCAAAGCATTCACAAGGACCATTCATGCCAAGCCTCCCAAAATACCATCTCAATTCCACCCGACTCGCCCAATCGAGTCCAATCTTCCTATCCTAAGGTTAGGAATTCCCTTATCTTGAGTTTGATGCCGCAAAATTCTCTTCTTGAGCCCTCAAAGATTCGGCCCTCAATGGTCCAAGACTAATTTCACCGCACAACCTAAGAAATTTCAATCAATTGTCAATTTCCATGTCTAATTCACCCATCCATGAACCACAAACCTCCATTAACACATTCTCATCATTCTAGCATGTCTAAATCACCAATTTGAGACTCAAAACCCATAGCCATCAGCCTCCAAAGATTTGGTCTTGCACAGAACCGAACCGTCTATTTTCGGTTCTATGCAAACCGAGCATAACCAGTCCTAAATCTCCACCAAATCCATCATTTAATCACTAACATACTTCTTAACATGTCTATCGAAGGGTCTAAGAGTCTCACGGAGAGTTTGAGGTTGCGTCATCGTCGGAATCCCTTTGAAAGTCGTTGGATCCTCCAAGCCAGTAAACCGGCAGTTTCTGTCCAAGATTGACAGATAAATCCTTTATCCACTAGTTCTTGCATCTGCACCTTTAGCTCTTTTAGTTCTGACAGAAACATCCTATAAGGTGCCTTGGAGATCGGCTCCGTTCCAGGAGCTAACTCGATCACAAATTCTATCTCTCGCTCCTATGGCAATCCTGGCAACTCTTGGGGAAAAATGTTAGGGAACTCATGCACTACCGAATTACTTTCTAGCTTTGGTTCCTCTGCAGTCGTGTCCACCACTGCAACTAAATATGCCTAACACCCTTCATACATCAACTTTGTCACTTTAAGAAATGAGACTAAGGGGATCGAGGTTCCTCCTCGACTTTCCACGAATTCAAAACTAGGGCGACCTCTTGGATAAAATCGGATTATTCTACTACCACAATCCACTACTGCCTCCTGTTTACCCATCCAATCCATTCCTATGATTACGTCAAAATCATACATGGGCAATACCGCTAGGTCAATACTCTCCTTACTCCCTCCAATCACGATTTCACAACCCGTACAACCCAACGAAACCAATATATTATCCATTAATGGAGTGGCAACATGCAGAATTATATTCATCGGTTTCAATTTCATTCCCACCAAATCAGCAAACTGTGTAGACACAAATGAATGCATGGTACCAAGGTCAAACAATGCGTATGCAGCTTGGTTGCACAAGTAAACCGTTTTTGTGACCACACCTGGTGCTTCCTCTGCCTCTCTACGGGCTACTGCATACACCTTTCCCTGTGCCAGTAGTTGGTTCTGCTTGATCTGAGGAGTAGTCGTTGATGGTCCAACTTGCGGTCTCTGTCCTTGAGGTCGATTCGTCTGAGCTTAATTTGAGCACGTCCTCGTTTGGTGCCCAGTTGACCACACTTAAAGCAAGATCTTGTACTTACTGGGCATGGCCCATTTCCATGCCTCCTGCCACAAAAACGACAGCTCTAGTTTGTGGGGTTCGGTGGCTTCATGATACTTTTCCTTACTGGAGGCACAAAATGTCTGTTGCCCACCAACGGTCTCTTGCCCATCTGGCGGTTATCTCTGAATGGTGTAAACCGCGATCCAATTGCGGTGTTCCTCTCCTTCAAGTCCCTTTCTATCATCTAGCCCTATTCGTATATCTCCTTATAAGTTCTCAGGTTTAGGGCAATCATCTGACTACGGATTTCAGGCCTCAAACCGTCCCTAAACCTCCTTGCTTTCTCCTGAAGATCTTCTACAGGTCGAGGTACGTACCTCGACAGCCTCGAGAACTCGGCTTCGAACTGATCTATCGTCAACTGGTTTTGGCGCAACTATAAGAATTCCACCCGCTTTCTTTCCTTAGCCGTCTTCGAGAAATACTTGTCATTGAACGCCGTCTTAAAGGCATCCCAGTTCATGGTCGTTCCTTCAAGGAAAACTCCATTGTTGGTGGTAGCCCACCAATCATTTGCAGTACCCTCTAGCTGGTACATTGCTAGCAGCACTTTCTCTTCGTCCGTGCACCTTAGCACACCAAAAGCTTTCTCTAACTTCTCAATCCATCTAGGTGCTGGCTCGGGATCTCCAGTCCTATCGAACTGTGTCGGCTTCAGCTTTATGAACTGCTTCACTAATTAGCCCATCTATCTGGCCACGACTATTTTCTCTTGGGCATTCACAGCTTCATTGCCCTGGTCATGTTCATTCTGGTTCCCATTGCCACCATTGTTGCCGTTGTGTTGGCGTTGATGGCAGCTATGGCAGCTCCTACTGCCTGGGCGATGGCAGCGTCCCGATCTTGGGTCTGCTTATCAATCAAGTCACCAATCCTCTCTAGCGCCCTCAGCACGCCATCCATTCATGGGTCCTCAGCTACAGGCGGCCTCGAGCTAAAGGCTCCGTCTCTGGATTTTCCAGATCTTCTAGACGGGTTGCTCATCCTTATCCCCTTCTACTGAATCTGGTCCACCACAAGTTCAGCAAGGAGTTAGTAACTCACTCATTCATCCACATCCGGAGCTACTAACTAATCCTCAACAGAGACAGTCACAACACAGCAATACCCCACACAATAAACTCTAGAAACATTTCAACAAATAACCTATGGCTACTTCTCAGTTCCGTTTACTCCAACGGCTCACTAAAATAGGTCGTACTCATTCACTTATCAGGCCAAAATCCAGAAATGACCTTCAACACTAAGCAGGGAACTTAATCATCATGCCTTACCACAATTCTGCCAAGGTTAAACACCAACCTTAAGTGCCAAGTCACATGCTATGCACCCCATGCCTTATCTTAACCAATCTCCTAAGGTCTCGCTATCCATCCAAGTCCCAACTTAATTCTCCTTATCGCTCCGGTCCTCAATCAACTTTGGATCGAGCTGACCTTGCTCTGATACCAAGCAAACAGAGATGTCACGCCCCGCGCCTCGGGCACGAGCACGCGACTCCCTGCAAGCAAACCAAATATCTCTCGTGGTCCCAAGATCCACAAATAAGTTGAGAGACACAATATAAATCAAGCACGCGGAAGCACTAATGAAATAACTCCTCCGTACAAAATATAAGTAAGACTTGGATAGCGAATATACCGTCATGCATAAAACCCAACTGATCATAAAGGTACATAGCTACTAACTCCGCTAACAAGAGGGGCGACGGGATAAGTACACAAAAAGGGTTCATCATCAACATCCAAAAGAGACGGGGTCAGGGTCGCCACAAGGGATCAAACTAACAAACTGGGAGCTCCTAAGATGAGCAGCTGGAGTCCTCGGTGTCCTCTGCGTCCTCCGTGGGCTCATACTCCGAGAAGATCTCTGAGCGAATCTCGATAGTATCCTCCATGATTCCCTCGGCAGATGGCAACGCGAGATCCTTCTCAGTCGCCTCCAGCACAATGACCTCGTCCTTCGTGTCCTCGATGGTCGGGGTCCTCTTTGGTCCAATTCTAGAACCGACAACCGACCCTTCCGCCTGGTCTAAGTCTCTGGTGGAGTGGCACTAACTAGAGACGACTCCTTAGGGCATTTCATGGGGCTTCAGCAGCCCGGTAAACACGTCCCCGACCTTCCTATACTAGGCCTCATATCGATGAAGCTTCTATCTCATACTACCCTAGTCTACCTAAACAACAGTACACATCCTAACATAATTAGTTCCCTGCCCGTCAGGGAACTCATCAAAATAAGTGGACATCTCCTTCGGATCTCCAAAACGAATAGACCACATCGTCAAGGCCTAGAATCTGTAAAAATAAGGGTCCACAACGGGGTGAGATATACATCTCAGTAAAAAATTCCTAACTCTAGGTTAGGCCGACCGTCCAGTCAGGCAGTCACATACCCCAATAATTCAAATTCACAGACGAACAGGCAAGTACAATAAAAGATGACAATGCACAGATGACAAGCATGCAACTATGACATCATGCACACTCAGATGATTACGCACACCCGTCCCGCCACTTCACCATATCCACCATCTCCCGTCTGCTTCATTCTCATGTTCGCGATTAGATCGCATTAGATTCGGTCCGCGTAAACGCATCAGACCATCATTGACAACCCACGTAAAGGCATTAGGTTTCAATGATACTCCAGACCAGTGTCAGCACCTCATAATCTCCGTCCCGAGTAGACGCATCAGGAACGTGGCCATCTCAACCCCGCGATTAGATTGCATCAGGGCACCATACAACTCCAACCGCACGCCTCAGCGCCTCAAGGTATCAACCACCTCACCCCGTGTCTCATATGCATCAGGGTCTCGCCTCGTCTTCACCATGCCACAATCACAAATCATGCATACAAAGCCAAGTGCAGTTCATGCATAAACAATGCATCCATGGCATGCAAGATGATTCAATACACATTCACATGTAACCAATTACCCAAGAGACAACCATAAGCAAACGTTAGGGTCATCTATACTCTCATAGCATTCACAAGGACCATTCATGCCAAGCCTCCCAAAATACCATCTCAATTCCACCCGACTCGCCCAATCGAGTCCAATCTTCCTATCCTAAGGTTAGGAATTTCCTTATCTTGAGTTTGATACCACAAAATTCTCTTCTTGAGCCCTTAAAGATTTGGCCCTCAATGGTCCAAGATCAATCTCACCGTATAACCTAGGAAATTCCAACCAATTGTCAATTTTCATATCCAGTTCACCCATCCATGAACCATAAACCTCCATTAACACATCCTCATCATTCTAGCATGTCTAAATTACCAATTTGAGACTCGGAACCCATAGCCATCGGCCACCACAGATTCCATCTTGTATAAAATCGAACTGGCTATTTCGGTTCTGTACAAATCGAGCATAACCAGTCCTAAATCTTCACCAAATCCATCATTTAATCACTAACCTACTTCTTAACATGTCTATCTAAGGGTCTGAGAGTCTCATCGAGAGTTTGAGATTGAGTCGTCGCCGGAATCCCTTCGAAAGTCACCAGATCCTCCAAGCCAATAAACCGGCAGTTTCTGTCCAAGGTTCACGAAACCCATTTAGGGCCAAAAATTCATCAAATCAAACTCAATTTTTTACCACAGATTGATATATAAGTCCCCTAGATCTCCATAAAATTTGGTCGCAAGATTCCAACATTTCGATGTCCTAAGGGGTCAGAAACTCGGCCTACCTCAGATTGGGTCAGTTTTCATCGGCTTCTGGGGAAATGCTTGGCCGGAGCTCCTTGGTGGTCCAATCGACATGCTTCCATTTCGAGGAGGTCGACAAGAGGTGGGGCTAGGCTCAGGTGGTCGGCGCGCCAGTTGATGGTTGTCGGAGGGGCTCGTCGGTGGCGGCGAATAGGAGGGTTGGAAGCTGTCATTGGCGGCAGAGAAGAAGAAAGAAGAAGAAGCTGTGGTCGTGGGTTTGTGGGGGGGTGTATGGCCGGTCAAGAGAGGAGAGAGAGAGAGAGAGAGAGAAAAGAGTCTATATACAAGGCTCAAGTCAAGGGGTTGAATGGTAGGTGGTGTATAGTGGACATGACCACTCTTTTGCCCATCCATTGACACATGTCCAAGTGTCACTCAAGCTTGATCCAATGGTCACAATTCCTTCACTTTTTCAGCAGCCTTGAGGAGTGTATGAAGACCAAAATGCCCTTCCTTATTTTCATGGGCAAGACTTAAGCTTGAGGGGCAAAATGGTAATTTTACCCTTGACGTCCGGAACGTCATTTTTCTCGTTCCAAAATTCTTCGATAGGGCGACGGCCAATCCGAATATAACGCTGGAATTCTTGATTCTCCATTTCAATTTTCAAGACTCGTTTCTAATTGTTTTCTCTATCGGACGTGGTCCCAGCCTATCCCGAATCGACGGGCGGCTTTTGCAAACGTTACGCGTATCGACCTTGTGATTCATATCACATTTGGGGCTCATCAATTCGTGGCGACTTTGATTGTCATGTAATTATGAGAGTCTACTAGTTCCTATGGTCTCGATCGTCACTGTCCGATTAAGGTAAATTTTGCAAATCATACGTTGGTTAAGCGGCATCACCCACGCTCCAATCGCATAACACTAGCAAATGCATTCCTTAATCGTTCTTAGATCGGCCTTTTTATGGTTCTAAATATCCCCTCGACAATCCTTATGATCAAAGCGCCATTTCTTATCCGAGTTTCCTTGGTCCACGTACCTTATCTCGCGTTAGCCTTTCCCTTTTGGTCAGCCTACTCGAATTGATCAAATTTGAGCGAGATACGATTGAAATACATCGCTAGATTTACTTCTCATTAATGAGCTTGAAGTTGATTGGAAATCAGAATGTCGCAAACTCTGTGATTCTGGTTATGAAATTTGTTTTCAGGATTTAAAATGCACATGTATGAGCAAAGATATGATGCTAAGTTTCATTGGTCAAAGACATGAAAATATTTATCTTCTGGATGTTGATTCTGAAGATGTGAAATGCCTCATCTCCATTAAAGATGAATCTGATCTCTAGCACATAAAGTTAGGCTATATGAGTGTGAAGCATATATCAAATCTTTCTTCAAAAAAGCTTATTCGAGGGCTGCCTCAAACAAAGTTTGAAAAAAGAGGACATTGCCATGCACGAACACTAGGGAAGCAGGTAAGAAGTTCATTTAAATCTATAAATCAAGTTTCTACTAAACAAACTCTGTAGTTGCTTCATATGGATATTTTTGGACCCAATAAAACCTTAAGTATTGGAGGTAAGAAATATTGTCTTGTCATTGTTGATGATTTTTCAAGTTTACATGCGTGTTGTTTCTAACTCATAAAAATGATGCTTTCATATCTTTTTCAAAATTTCCAAAAGAGTTCAAAATGAAAAAGGTTATACCATTTCATGCATAAAAACAGATCATGGGGGAGAATTTGAAAATCAAAGTTTTTCAGATTTTTGTGATGAATTTGGAATTCAACATAATTTTTCTACTTCTTATACTCCTCAACAGAATGGGGTAGTAGAGAGGAAAAATCATTCTTTGCGACAAATAGCTAGAACACTTTTGATTGAAAGTAAAATTGCATCACATTTTTGGGCAGAAGCAGTCTCAACAGCTTGCTATATTTTAAATCATATTTCTCTCAAACCAATTCTTGATAAAACTCCCAATGAACTTTTCAAAGGAAGAAAACCCGTTGTTGCATATTTTCCTGTATTTGGCTATAAATGTTTTATTCTAAAGAATACTAATGATCATATTGGTAAGTTCGATGAGAAATCAGATGAAGGCATTTTTCTAAGTTATTCAACAACAAGTAAAGCTTATAGAGTCTACAACAAGAGCTCTCACACTGTTGAAGAATATATGAATATTAAGTTTGATGAAAGCTTTCAGAATGATGAGTTTGAGTCTAGTCAAGCTTCTTGTCTTCCACAAATTTTAGATTTACAGATAGAATTTGAAGAGAAGCAAAACTTAGAAGGAATTATTGTCTCTGAAGCTATTTAGAAGGAAGTTCATCTGAGTGAAGAAAGTTTGGAAGCAGTGCTAACTGAATCTGCATAATCCTCAAATGATCGTTTAAACAAGAACTAGAAACACAAATCCAGTCATCCAAAAGAACTCATTAAATAATGGTATCAAGATAAGATCCAAGTTCAAACAAGCAATGAGTAACATAGCTCTTGTATCTGAGGTAGAACCCAAAAGGATTAAAGAAGCACTATTTGATGAAAATTGGATCAATGCAATGGAAGAAGAACTACATCAGTTCAAAGTCAATAATGTTTGAGAATTAGTTTCTAGACCAAAAAGTCGTCCAGTAATTGGAACATAGTGGATGTTCAGAAATAAACTGGATGATAAAGGGAAAGTTGTCAGAAATAAAGCAAGACTAGTAGTAAAAGGTTATTCCCAAGAAGAAGGAATAGACTACGATGAACTTATGCACCTATTGCCAGGTTAGAAGCCATCAGGCTACTTCTTGCTTATGCTTGTTATAATGACTTTAAACTTTTTCAAATGGACGTGAAGAGTGCATTCCTAAATGGCTACATCAAAGAAGAAGTTTATGTTGAGCAACCTCCTGGTTTTGAAGAACATAGAGGAAAGGACCTAGTTTATACTCTAAGGAAAGCTCTTTATGGATTGAAGCAAGCACATCGTGCTTGGCATGAAAGATTAAGTACCTTTCTATCTAAACACAAGTTCGTCAAAGGTAATGTAGACACTACTCTTTTTTTCAAAAGAAAGGTAAAGATATTTTACTTGTTCAAATTTATGTTTATGATATTATTTTTGGCTCTTCTAATGAATATTTGTGTAAGAACTTTTCTAAAGTGATGCATACTGAATTTGAAATGAGTATGATGGGAGAATTAAGATTGTTTCTTGGACTTCAAATTCATCAGTCAAAGAGTGGAACTTTTATCCATCAAGAAAAATATGCACTAGAAATTGTGAAGAAGTTTGGTTTGGAAACTTGCAAAAAGACAGAGACTCCTGTGTTTCATTCCTCCAAACTTGATAAAGATGAGGATGGAAAAGAAGTTGATCCTAGGTTGTATTGCACCATGATTGGGTCACTACTTTATCTCACAGCTTCAAGACCAGACATTCTATTTAGTGTCTGTTTGTGTGCCAGATTTTAGTCAAATCCAAAAGAATCACATCTCTTAGCAATCAAAAGGGTCATTAAATATGTTGGAATCTATCCCAGTTATGGTCTATGGTACTCTAAAAATTCTGACTTTATTCTAAGTGATTATTCAGATGCAGATCTTGCAGGTTGCCAAATTGAAAGAAAGAGTACTTTTGGAACCTGTCAACTTTTGGTAAATATGCTCATTTCACGGTTTTCCAAGAAGCAGAGCACAGTTGCCCTCAGTACAGCTGAAGCAGAATATGTATCCCTTGGAAGCTGTTGCGCTCATGTTCTTTAGTTGAAACAATAATTGAAAGACTATCGTGTTGAAGACACTAATGTGGAAATCAAATGTGACAATACAAGTGCCATAAATCTTACCAAAAATCACATCCTCCATTCAAGAGCAAAACTTATTGAGATCAAACATCACTTCATACATGATCATGTTCAGAATGGTGATGTCCATAATCAATATGTTGACACAAAGATTCAACTTGCAGATATTTTTACTAAACCATTGGATAAAGAAACTTTCAATTTTATTAGAAATAGATTAGCTATTATTGATCATCTACCTTGATAATTTAAAAAAAAACATCAAAAGGTAGGTCAGAAGGAACCAACAGAATGAATCGTCAGAAGAAACCATCAGAAGGAATGTCATAAGGAACCATCAGAAGGAACGTCAGAAGGAAGGCTAGAAGGAAACATCAGAAGGAATCATCAGAAGGAACCATCAGAAGAAACCATCAGAAGGAACGTCAGAAGGTCAGAAGGAACCATCAGAAGGAACGTCAAAAGGAAGGTCAGAAGGAATCGTTAGAAGGAATTGTCAGAAGCAACCATTAAAAGGTACGTCAGAAGGAAGGTCAGAAGGAACGATCAGAAGGAATCATCAGAAGGAGCCGTCAAAAGGAACCGTCAGAAGGAACCATCAGAAGGAAGGTCAGAAATAAATCTTCAGAAAGAATGATTAAAAAGGAAAGTTCACAAATTAAAGGTTAGATTTTTCTTTTTCTTTTAAGGTAAGTTTTACTAATCACTCTAAATATATTTAATTACCTTTGATTGACCTAATTGGTTCAATAATCGTATATTCTTTAGATTATTCGAAATTAATTTTATTTATAAAAATAACACTTTACAGTCATTCTTTATAAAATAACGAACCGTCAGCTCTATGTATATCCTTAAAAAAGATCACTCATTCTTTTACAAACCCTAAGAATCTCTCAGAATCTCTTTCGTTCTCGAATTCTTTTTTTTTTCCTTGCCGAATTCCATTTTCTTCCAAGTTTAAACATTTTTATTTGAAATGGCTGCAAAATCGGCCTCTGCCTCAAAGAAGCATACTTGCGCATCAAGAAGACCACTTTCTCAAGATTCGACTCCTAAAGAAGTCTCAAACGCTGAACTCAATGTTCAAAAGGAAGCTCTTTGAAAAGAAAAAGGTTTGCCTATATCCGAATTTGAAGAAAAAGCTACTCTTGCTCATGTCGTTAAACTTCTATTTGATAGCATTAAGGCAGTTAATAGAAATGAAGAGAATCTTAAACGGTTATTGGATATTCATATATTTGCAAGTGAAAGTGAACTGCTAGAGTTCATAAGTATTTCTGGACAGGTCGTTGAACCCATTGATGTAGAAATTCCTGATTCAGTTTCTTGAAAGGGTAAAGAGAAAGTTATGGGTGCAAGTTCTCTGTCAACTCCCAAAAGAATTCCCACTAAAGGTGCAGTGACAAAAAGTGAGGGAAGTGAAAGTGCTTTTAAAGGGAAGGTAGATGATGATGATGATGATGATGTTATGTTTAATGACTTCAAAAAGGTCATTGGTTTCAATATGGAAAAGCAATTCCTTGATCCTCTGTTCCAGAATGAAAAATATAAATACGGATTTGAGAATCTGAAGCAAAGAGGTGTCATGCCTCACAGAGTGTTTGATCTGAAATACTTTGATAGGGTTGAGATTCATATTCGCAAGCATCTTTAAAAGATCAATATGGAAAACTTTGCCACCCAGAGAAGAAATGCATTTCCTAATCTAACTATCTATTTCTATTCCAACCTTCACTTTGCAAACTTTGACTCCATGTTCTTTACAATTGCAAGAAAGACATTTCCTATACATGTTCATGAACTGGCTTTCTTAATGGTTGTTGATAAGATGGATTTTATACCCTTGGATATCTCATTTGAGGAAGCTTTCTGTTTCCTTGCTGGGAAAGATAATTTTTCGAGAGAATCAAAAAGTCATATAGCTTACAACGACTTTCCATTGAAGCATATTGTGATGCACAAACTTGTCATTGAAAGTTTAAGACCCAAAGCAACATCCAAGATTGACATTTCAAAATATGAAGCCAAATTGATGTAGGGAATGTTGAAAGGAAAGAAAATATCTCTTGTACATACTGTGTTGCTTCATATGTACAAGATAGTGCAAAAGATCAAGGGACAGCTCCCTTATGCAGGATTGATTTATAGGATTATAAGTTTTCTCAAAATACAAATTCCTACGGTCTTTTTAAAAGATGAAAGTCAGCTGATGATTGCTGGAGAAGGGATGATAAATAAGATGGGCTTCAAAATGACAGCCAGTGGCTGGAGGAACAAGAACTCTGAAATAGTTCTTGTAGAATTTGAGGATAAATCACACAGATCCCCTAAGAGAAGAAAGACCGTGGCCAGCAAAGGAAGGGTGGTAGAAACTTCAAATGATAAAGACTTCTCAAAAGAAGAAGAAGGAGACACTGAGACTTCGGATTCAAAAGCTAGAGTTATTTCCTTTTGGAGGTGATGCAGATATAGGAGTGATAGCTCGAGAAACTGCAAGTCTGGATGAGCAAGAGGACCTTAATGACAAAGAAGAAGGCCTCTATGAGAATCAGCAAACAGAGAGTGTAGAGTATGTAGTTGATATTGCACATGATGAATACATTCAAATGTGGACTGCAGAGTCTACAAAAATAGAGGCGATGGAGAAAGGTTATATTGAAACAGTTGTGAAATTCTATAAAGAAGATGAACTGTGGAATGCTCAATTTTTTGCAGATGAATAGATGGGAGAAGCAGATCAAACGGTTGAAACAACTGAAGATGAAGTTCTAGAGTTAGAAGGACAAATTGCTTAGGAGGAGCAAATTCTTAATGACCAGACTGAACAGCCTGAAAGCATGGACATTTGTGCAGAGGCAAAAGCTACCACACGAGCAAAGGCTAAAGGAAAGGAAGCTATCGATCAGGAGGAACAACTCTTGCTAGATTATGATGTCATGGACGAGATTAGAGCCTCAGAATTTGCCTTGAAGCACTGAGATGACCAACCTCAATCTGAGGGGGAGAGATGACTTCTAACAGTGCTAGAAACTACAAGACAAGGCAAAGCACCCACTGCCAAAAAGATGGATCCAATTGACACTCAGAACACCTTTATTGCAGAGTTGCTGGAAACTAAAGCATCTCAGATGGGAGTTCAGAAGCAGATGGAACAACTCCAACAGCTAGTCATCTAGAGAATGGACACAATGGAAAGGATGCTTGAGCAGAAGATGAATGGTTTTGAAAAGAAGATAGATAATCAAATGTAGGTTTTCGCACAGAAAATAGATCAACTTGAGACTTCTCTTGATCTTTATGCCAGGATGTTCTGTGCTGAAATGGCAAATATGCAAACTTACACGATGATTCGCAATGAGAAGACCTATCATGATTTTTCAAATTCCCAAGTAGCTAAAGCTCATGCACTACAAGTAGAAGGGGACTTCAACAAGAATTCAACACAAGAGGCCGATAAAGAGCCTGGAGATATTTCCTCTTCTTCAGAATCACCTCAACAACCTTCCGCATGAAGTTTTATTCATTTTTGAATTTTTTTTATTTCAATTTGAACATTATTTTTTTAACTCTTCATATTATTTCAATCTACTGGTTTTATGCAATGATCCTTGTTCGAACTGGTTTTCCATATCATTATCCATATTTTGTTGATGACAAAAAGGAGGAGAATCCTCTATATCTTTTGTATTGTTTTGCAGGATGCAACGAGCAAGACAATTATAAATATTTATCAAGACTCTCTAGTGATTCCTACACTCTATATATGTTAAAAATTCACAGGCTACTCAACTCTCTGCATATACTTGTGAAATTTTTTCATCTATTATGCATTTTCCTCTAATCAAACTTTTCTTATCATAATCAATTTTTTTGGGTTTTGTCATCATCAAAAAGGGAGAGATTATTGTGGAAACTTTCTCTTTATTTTGATTATGACAAAATAATCAACAACAGAATCTTGTGATATTTGTAATGTTACATTGCAGGAAGAATGTGTAAACAGAAGTTTATATCGCTTCATTTTCTGACATTAAGACTCGAAAAAGAGTCGTCGTATAGTTGCTTCTGAAGACGCTCAAATGGAGCACTTCTGAAGACCGTCAAATGGAGTGCTTCTGAAGGTCGTCAGATGGAGTGCTTCTAAAGATCGTCATATGTAATGTTTCTAAAGACATTCAAATGGAGTTGCTTCTGAGGATCAGTTGCAACATGTTTTCCACTTAAATATTTATTTGTCAAAAATCTATATGAAGTGTCAAATGGACTTTATTGAAACTCAGATTTATATTCCAAGTTATCTGTTCAGAGTCAGATAGTCTTCTTCTGATGATTGCTTTTGAACACTGGTCAGATTCTGCACTTATCAACAGACAGATTCTTAAGACTCACGAATGGCAGGTTTCTGATTAAGGCAAGGCCTTTTATGGAAGTCTGTGATATTGGATTGACAAGATTTTCCTTTAATCTAATCAAGAAGAAATCTACGATTGGATATTTCCTTCCGAGAATAAATCTTGTGACTTAGTTGAATCTGCTCTACTTTTGAAAACTGAAGATTTGGTTATATTGGCAACTAAATCAGAGGGGTCTGGATTCTACTTTAACGGTTGTCATATCTTTTCAGATATAGTCTCATTCAATCACGATTGATGATGTCCAATAAAAGATTGAAGAGAGATGTTTTGATGGATTATCCAATGGCTAGTTTAAAGGCAAAATAGTATAAAAGAAGAACTATTGTGATCTATGAGGGAGTCGAGAACCAGAAATTCCAAAGTGCCTGAGTTGTTCAATTTCACAAAGTTATTTCGAGAGATCTAAATTTTCTTCACTATGAAGATTTGTAAAAGAGATTGAGTGCTCGTTGTTACTTGTAACCTTCATCAAATCTTTTTAGTGAAATCCAGCCAATCGGCTATCATCGTAGGAGAGTGGATGTAGGCTTGATAAGCCAAACCACTATAAACTCTGGGTGTACCATTCTCTTCTCTAAACTATCATTTTTGTGTTTAGATTTCTTGCACGTTGTTATCATTTTTCTTGCTTCTAATTGAGCATTGAAATTGTTTAATTCCGCAAAAGCTTTTAATTAGAATTAGAATCACCTATTCACCCCCCTTAAGTGATATTGTTAGATTCAACAATTTGTGCTTAGGCATAAGTTTGACACTATTGTCAAGATCAGGCAGTTGAGAACTTTGATCGAAAATAGACTAGTAAGACGATCAAGTAGGTACGGATTGACAAAAGCATGGAGTTTTGCTTGGAGCTGTTAAACAAATTCTGCATGAAGGAAGGTATAATGAGACACCACACTATTGCTAATGAACCACATGTTGCAGAATTGGTGAGCAAAATATTATTAGAGACGGCCTATAAAATGCTCTCTAGTGCTGGCATGGCTACAAGGTTTCTAGTGGATAAACTTAGTATGGCGAGCTACTTGATGAATAAATTCTCATCGAATGCGATTGGACGTCGAACTCCCGAAGAAGTGTGGCCAGGTAATGTTGCTGAATATTCTAATATTAGAATATTTAGTTTTCCATGTTATGTTCGAGTTAGTGATGGTAAGCTCGATGGAAGGGCAATGAAGTGCATGTTTCTAGGCTATGCACAAGGTGAACTTGGTTATCGATTGTGGTGTTCGAAATTAAATTTACATGTTATCAGTAGAGAAGTTATACTTGATAAGTCTCCAGTACTTCAAGCTAAGAGTAATTATAGCAATGTTCATACGGATCTAAACGGTGTTCAGCTTGAGGTGGAATTGTAACCAAAAACTCCTAAGATAGCGAGTACTAGTGAAGTAATCGATACAAATGATGCTTATAGCTAGGTAGAGCCTGTAGTGCCAACGGCTGTTGTAATTGCTAATTTTGACATGGCATATATTCGGTCTTCTTATAGATATGGATGCAATGATGATTTTGCTTTATTTGTGATTAAAGAGCTTGTATCAAAAAGTTCTTACGGAGCAATTAAAGGTGTATGTAGAGTTGGTGTTCTGATGAGGTCCACGTTAATGGCAAAGTTCAAGTACGGCTTGAACTTGGAAGACGTCTATAGCAGTTGAGCCTATTGGGGCTATTGAGAAAGTAGCATATGATGTTCGGATTATTAGCGAAGTGATTACGATTTGGTTCCAACATCGAGCCAAGGTGGAAATTGACAGAAATATGTCTCGAGTATATCTTTGATCATGAAAGTAGAAGACTCCGTTAAGATCGGATGATGTGACATTCCGAATTTCGACCCTCTCGAGGCTATTGAATGAAAGGATATCGATCGGTGTGTTTCAGTTGTAACTCGCTCGGAGTTGGCCACTCCCGAGTTAACTGACCAAAAGGGAAAGACTGATGCGGAGTCGGGTACATGGACCATGGGAATCTGAATGAGAAATGGCACTTTGACCACAAGGATTGTCGAGGGAATATTTTAGGCCTACAGATATCGATCTAGGAATGATCAAGGAATGCCTTGCTAGCGTTATACATTGAGACGCATGTGATTTCGCTTAACTAATGTGTAATTTGTGAGAATTTCCTAAATCAGATTCTAATGATCAGGATTGAAGGAACGAACGATAAACCCTCACAATTACATGACAATCAAAATCGTCATGGCTTAAGAGAAATCCCAAGGTCGATATGCGTAACGCCTGATAGAGTCGCTCATTAGTTTGAAATAAATTGAAATTACAGTTGACGAGAGTTCGACATGAAATTGAACCTCGAGATTTGGGTATTGGATATTGAGGAATTTCAATATTTGAATTGAAATGGACGTCACCTCATCGAGGGTGGTTTATAATGAAAAAATGGATTTTCGGACGAAAAGTGCCAATGACCATTTTGCCCCTCGACCTTTGGCCTTGACTTAAGAAGTTTAGAAGGTTATTTTAGTCAATTCCCACTCCTTTATATGCTGCCAAAAATTGGATGAGGATGAGTCAAACGAAGTCAGAGTCAATGAAGCAACCAATGGGAGGTTGCCAAGTGTTAACCAAAGGACAGGCCAAGCATTAAATGGACATTAATTACCCATTTTGTTTAATTGACCAAAATGGATATTGCTGTGTAATAGACACTCTCTCTCTTCATTTTTGGCTAGCCACCTCTCCCACCATCTTCTTCTTCGTTCTTTCCTCTTGGCCGAGCAGTGTTACTCGCATACAGGGAAAAATCGGCTTATTGTTTTGGCCATAACTTCGTCGTTTGATTTCGGATTGAGGTAAAACCATCTCCATCTTAAAAATTATCGTCTTTCCATTCAAGGAAGATATTATGAACTTAATTTGGCCCAGCCATTTGTCCCGTAGGTCTATTTTAGTGGGCAAAGGTCAAAATCTGACCCGATTTTGGAGAGGCCGTGTTTTTAGGGCTTCTGGACTTCAAATGGCTTCAAATTTTCGATGAGCTCTTCTAAACTCATTGTATAAGAGTTTAACAAGTTGAAGTTTAGGTTTTATATGATTTTTGATGGGCATACATGGCTGGTCTATGGAGGTTTATATTGAGCGAATTCTGCCCGTTTGAGGACCATGGAGGAACTGGACTGTTCAAAGGTCTTTGAGGCGTTATTTTGCTTTCAAATCTTCGATGAGCTTTCTTAACAAGTTGATTAAGGTTTTGGTGAGTTGGTTTTGTGATGGATTGAAGTTTGAAATTGATTTATGGCTTGATTGAGCGGATTGAACACGAAATCGGTTATGTTTTGTGGATACCCTACTATGACCGATTTTGTTGGGGAACTAATGAAGGGATATTTGACTTCAAAATGACTAATAAGATTTCATAGGATGTTGTATGAGGTGTTAATGGAGAGTATGTGAAGTAGATTGGGGTTTAGAAATGAATTATGGGCAAAATTGATGCATGAACCCCTAAGTTGAGTTTTGCCTTGTATGTGGCCATGTGAATCGAACCCATTGAGGGTTTGTGGGAGTGTTATTATGCGTTCAATTGATCAATAAGATATCATGAATTGCCAATGGTGTGGCTACTGAGAAATTGGATTAATAGAAGTGAGCATTCCATGATTTTTTATTTAAGATTGGTAAATCTTTCTAGGTTGACGAGGAATTCTTAGGGATTATATACTTGTGGACTTGAGAAGAATCAATTGGTGTGGAGTTTTGCTAATCAATCGAGTTAAGTGTTTACTAAACCTTTATCTGAATGCTAGGACACTACTAGATAAGGTTGGGTAGTGAATTGATGAAATTTTGCACCTAAGGTGTTTGAATTGTTAATGGTCGCATGAAATGCGAGTGGACCGAACCACACATGCTTGCCTAAGGTGAAATTGTTATTTTTCATGTTATAATTGATAGCTTGTGTATAGGAATGACACTGATGTTTGCATGGCCGTGTGGTATGTCAATTTGAGTGGCGATTGAGCTTGGTAATATACTTCGGCTATTAAGCCCTGGATTTATATGAATTGGCTATAAAACTCTGCTAGTGATTTGGCTATAATGCCTATGTTATGTAACGGCTATAATGCTGATGCTTTATGAATGGGTTGTAGTGCCCTAGCGATCGTTAGCCTATGGCCCTAGAGATCGCAATGACTGTGAGTCCTGAGAATTAATGACGATACCGATTGGTCTGATGACCTTAGTGGTATCGGAGGGTGGTGAAATGTAATGAGAATAAGAATGCCGATTGGTCTGATGACCCATATGGCATTGAGTGGCTATAAGACTGGAGAGTGCCGATTGGTTTGATGACCCCAGTGGTACGTGGACATCATTTGGTCTGATGACCCTAGAGATGTCGGGTGGCAGGAGTGCTAGAGGAGTATTTGGGTAGATGAGAAAGTGGAGGCAGTGGAATACCGAGTGCATGTTCTTGTATATTAGGACCCTGAATTGAGCATGATTGTTTGTACTGATTATCCATGCTTGATAATTGATATTATTGTCGTGTAATGCCTTGTGCCATTGCATTATTCATTATCTGAAACTTGGTGAAATTACATGTGATCTGGGGGGACTAGTGTTCAGGTCTAGATTTAGGTTTCACTTGCTGAAATATATTTATCTCACCCCAATGGGGGCTTAACTTTTTCTGGTCCCAAGCGAAGGACACTCGAACTTGCCAGGAGATTGTATTTGAAGAAGTCGTTAGAGTTAGAATTGTAACTGACCTTTTTATTTATGGGAAGTGTATACCCATTTATCCTAAGTCATCTCATTGTGAATTTGTATGGAGCTATTTAATTACTTCCGTGACCTTGTATTATTTTAGAGCCGTCATTAATTGGCCAAAAGATCCTGGGAGATTATTGAAGATCAACGGCCAGGTGGGATGTTCGCATGCTTGCCGGCTTCAAGGTGTGACATCCCCGTTTCAGTGGTATCAGAGCAAGGTCTGCTCGATCCATTGTGATTGAGGTTTGGAGTAATAAGGAGTGATGACTTGAGGACAATTAGCTAGTGAGACCTTTAGTGTTATGCATGGATTGTTAAATCTTGAGGATTATAGGCTTGAACTTGTATGCACCCTAATTGTCCTAGTGTCGATTTAATGGATGATCTTGAGTAATATTATAAATAAGGCTCATAAGGAAGTGAGTAGAGATTGAAGAGTCATAAGCTTGGATTTTGAGATTGTAATTGTGCTTGAGGTTGTAGAGAATTGTTTATGAATAAGGGGTCGATTGAAATATATGATTGTGATCGTGGTTTGTCGATGACCTAACTTGGAGAATATGAGTTATAAAGAGACGATTGGCATTAGCGGATTCAGGCTTGAATTGCGTTGTATCTTAATGGTTTAGTTATCGATTGCTATTGACAACCATGAAAAGTATGAGATGAGGTGTACACAAGGAAGTGGGCAATGAATATTTTGATTAAAGGCCAGTTGTGATGAGATGCATATGGATTTGACTTGAATAGTGACTAGACTTGAGGTATATGGTTGAATATAGGCAATTGATCTGTGAGAGGCAATGGTCCTTGTGGAGCTAGAGGTTTTCTATGGATAAGGCTTGATGTGGAAACATTTGTGGTATGACAAGTGGTGAGAACGAACATGTTGTGCATGTGTTTGTGGCATTGAAATGAACGTTGATGAAGGTGCAAGCATGAACTTATCGCTGTTAGACTTAGTAAATTGTCGCTTGATATGGGACAAGTGGATGGGATACCTATAAAATGTAATGAAGCAAGGTATAGGACGTGTAGAGCGGGGCTTTCTCCATAAATGTATGACTTGGGACAACTTGTAATTGCCAGGTCTGATGAAGGCGGGGAGTGATCGCTGGGATAGAGAGATTCGGACAAGGGACGGCTCTTGGCAGGCTTCTAAGATGGCAAGAGACAAGAATGACCCAAGTCATAACTTGAAAGGGAAAGTCGAGGTATCAGGTTGAGTCCAATTGTGGTTAAAAAATGTATGGCACGAAATTGAATCCCAAGTGAATGTTGAAAGTGGCATGGCATGTGTAAAGGTGCCTATGAGTGGCATGGTTAAAAGTTTCATGCTTGGCAGTGGATGCCGTTTGAAAAAGAAATGTGATGTTGTGATTGGCCTGTTAGGCGTGTTTTATGATCGGTATCATGTGAATGTTATGGCATCGTGTGAATGTTATGGCCAAGGTCTAACTGAGAGATTAGATGGCATGTGGGGTTTGTACCCATTGAACTTATGCTTGTTGAGTATGAGATAGCCTGTCGTGTTGTGACAGAGTGGCAGATGCCTCTAGGCTTAAAGTATGAGCTATTGACTCACTGAATTGTTGTCTTGATGCTTGTTTGATAGTTGCCTACTTAAGGCTTGCCTAGTAATGGCTGTTAATGGAGAAGTTGCCTTGTTAAGGCTGGCTTGTTGCGTGGTTGGTACTTAAGGATGATTTAGAATCCTTGTATAATAAGCAACTAGTTGAGAGTTGTTTGGGAACCATTATATGGTTGATAATGAAAGGTAATGAGATGAGCAGTCTGAGATTGCTAGACTTAGATGCCTTAAGTATTTGATTCCTGGAGGGAATCATAGTCAAGTGGCACGAGAACCTGACACGGTTGAATGACCAAAGTATAGTCGTAGAAGAGCATTGGGCTCAAGTATACATGGTATGGATGATCCGAGAACTGAAATGGATCATGAGAATTAAGTAAAGATGAGCAATTAGAGAATGAGTACTGGAAAAACGGATGGCTCAATTTTGTTAGTTACTCGAGACCCAAGAGTTGAATGGGTCGTGAGAGCTTTAAATGGAAATGACAAAAACTGATAGGTAGACAAGCTCGAGAAGGAGCTACCATTGTTGCATGAGTCACTGTGGTGACAGATGCTAATACGGATGAGTTAAATGGTGGAAGTCACGAAAAAGGTGACTTCGAGTTATTTCATTCATGAGAAAGGTGAATGTGTGGGAAGAACCACGAGAGTTTTGTAAAACTTGTGAAGCTATGAATAAGATTGAGATTGCTGCAAGACGAAAAGAGTCAGAAAGGGAGATCTTACCATGAAGAGGTTGGGATGCTTTTGAACTAGCCTTAGAGCTGCCCGATTCCCTCTTTCGATACCAGACACCGAGATAGGCTAGGCGGGGAAACCTTATTCGATACGATAAGACAGGTAAACAAAGAAAGGCCTAGGTCGAGAGACCATTTCATATTCTCCGCTTCCATTCCATATGGTCTTTCTTTTTAGGATACATTCCCTCAAGTTCTTAGACTCGTCTCGATTAGGCTCATTCTAGCCATTCTCGCACATATGGATCTAGAGCTTTACCAAATGTTCAAACTTCATTTCTTAATGGGGATCTTGATGAAGAGATCTATATGGACCAACACCCGTCGGCTTTGTGGCTCTGATGGACAGGAGCGAAAAGTATGCAAGCTAAAAGGGGAAATCTATGGCTTAAAGCGGGCGTCTGAGTATGATGGAGGGATGAGATTTGAAATTGTCTCCCTCTGGATTGGGGATCTTGGTAAGGAAACCTTAGAGGTTTTGGGTCCACTAATGAAAGAAAGTGACCCTGGCAGTTTTAGCCTTAAAAGGCTGTTGATAGTTGTTGAAAGGTCACCAAAGGAAAGATTTTTCTCGAAGGCATGATTTATGCCTAGACTACCTCTGTTGAGTTGTTCGACGAAAAGCATTCTCCGGGTATTGCTCAAGAGCAAAAGTTGTTTGGATCATAATAATCTTGAAAGGATCCAAGAACGATCGATCAGTGAGAGACAGAGTTCTCGAGGTCATTTAAGTATATGGTAAAGGTGGTCAAGAGCCGTTTGAATGAGATGTGAAATCCCCGAGCGGATTGGAATCTGGAAGCCTTAAGGCTAATTGCTGTGACATTCTGATTTTTCCGATTATTTCAAGACTTATTAATGAGAATATATCTAACAATGTGTTTCAGTCGTATCTCGCACGGATCTGATCAATCTCGAGTTAACTGACCGAAAGAAAAAGATTAACGTGAGACAAGGTACGTGGACCTAGGAAGCTCAAATGGGAAATGACACTTTGACCATAAGGATTGCCGAGGGGATATTTAGAGCCATAAAAGGCCGATCTAAGAACGATTAAGGAATGCATTGCAAGCGTTATACGATTGGAGCGCAAGTGATGCCGCTTAACTAATGTATAATTTACAAAATTTTCCTAAATCGAACGATGACGATCAAGACTGTCGGAATTAGTAATAGACCCTCGCAATTACATGACAATCAAAGTCGCCATGAACTGACAAACCCTAAGTGTGATATGAGTCACAGAGTCGATACTCGTAACGTCTGCAAAAGCCGCCCGTCAGTTCGGGATAGGTTGAAATCACATCTGACAGAGTAACGATTTAGAGACGAGTCTCAAAATTAGAAAATGGAAAATCAAAGATTCCAACATTATAATTGAATTGGACGTCGCCTCATCGAAGAAGATTTGAATCAGAAAAACGACGTTTCAAATGTCGAAGGTAAAATTACCATTTTGCCACTCAAGTCTTGACCTTGCTATAATAAATGGATAAGGGTATTTTGGTCGTTGACACCCCCTATATAGCTGTCGAAAATTTGGAAAAATGACAGCCCTTGGATGAAAACTTAATGGACATTAGACAAGTGTTATTAGATGCTCAATTGGCATTTAATAACTCACTTTTAACCTACTATTCCATTTGGGTTTACTCTCAATTTGGTGTATACACCCCTCTTCTTCCCCATTCAGCCGAAACCTTCATCACCATAATCATCTTCAGCTTTTCTTCTTCTTCTCCTTCAAGCCATGAGCTGCCCCTGCTCGACCGAGTCGCCACTACCACTTCGCGCCACTCGAGCGCCACCGCTGGCGACCTCCAGCCACCGAGCCGGCCACCTTCTTCATCCTCTTGCCGACCACTTTCAACTGGTAGCTCGGCGTTTTGACATCAAAATGGTGTTGTGATTGAAGGGCAAAAACTGATCGGTAGAAGCCTTGGAGGAACCAGCGCCATTTGTGGACCATTCGGCGTCGCCTTGACTTTAAATTTTCGATGAGGCTTCCCAACATGTAGAACTAGGTGTTAGTAAGTAGATTAGTGGATAATTTAGGGATTTAGATTGACCTATGGTCTAATTGAGTGAGATATGCACAGAACCGAAAATGCCCTGTTTCGGTTCTATGCATACCGAAACTTTGGGGGCTGTTCATGATGGAATTGAGTTCAAATTTCATCATAGAGACGTATTAGAATGTCAATTAATACGTTGTTGAGGTATATGCTTAATCATTTGATGACTGGGCGGAGAAAATTGACAAATTGATTGGTTTTGCTAGGATTGTTCACTGCCTTGTTTGGAGATTGCTTGGGTCGAATTGTTGAAGTGCTTGGAAGGAGATTTGTGTTGATTTTGGCATAAGATAAGAAGTTCCTAAACCTTGGCTAGGAAGATTGGACTCGACTAGATGAGTTAGTGGTGAATTTAGTGGATTTTCGTGAGATTATTGTACGTTTGTCAAAGGTTCGTTTTCGTGGATTGATGATTGCTTGAATGCTTGCTAGATGCATATGCCATGAGTTGATTACCACATTTGAATGATGAATTTGATTGTCTCGCATGCCATAAATATTTTGTTCGTTGTATGAGCTTGTACTTGATCATGAGTCTTGAATTGAAATGAATTTTTGGCATGCTTGAGAAACTTGTGATACCTTGAGGTGTTGATGCGCGGGGTTGTGTTGAACTATACCCTGATGCGTTGAGACGTGGGGTTGAAATGACCAATGTCCTAATCCGTTGAGACACGGGGCGAGATTTGATATGTGTCGACATATGCCTGGAACGAAATTAAAAACCTGATGAGTTTACGCGGGTTTGTTAATTAGATGGTCTGAGGCGTAATTACGCGGACCGAGCTTGAGGCGTTTTGAACGCGGACGAGAACCATGAGGAAGTTGGAAGGGTGGAGTCTGTGGCTTGATTTAGTATCGTCATGCCTGACTTGATTGACTTGATATGATGTTATTACTGTGTGGTTGACGAACGTTTGCATATCCGTGGTATATTGACTGATGAGTACATTATATTGCTGAGTGCATATTCTTGTTCATTGTTTGTATTCATTTGGGTGTACTATCAACCTGACCTAGGGTTAGGACCTGTCTTACTGAGATGTGAATCTCACCCCGTCGTGGGGCCATATTTTCAGATCCTAAGCCGTGAGAATGCTGTTGACCCGACTAGGTGACCCTAAGGTGATGACCACTTATTTTGAGGAGTTTCGGATGGTAAGGGTACCGTGTATGTTAGGAAGAGTACTATGGTCTGGGTCGATAAGGGTGGAGACGAGTGGATACCACATAGGTTTGAGGCTTGATTCCATAGAGTAAGTGAATTTACCACTGGTCCACTGAAGGCCTCGGAGGTATCTCGCCGAGCTGTCCCTAGCTGGTGCCATCCCACTTAGGATTCAGTAGAGGATGAAGGGTATGTCGCTAGCTCAAGGAATATACCTGAGAAGACCTCAACTTTGGAGGACATGATTGAGGTGATTGAGATCGACACCTCGGAGGACGAACGAGAAGACGACATGATGGAGGATACTGTGGATGTACATTCCGAGACCTTTTCTGACTACGAGCCAACCGAAGATGTCGAGGAGACCGACGATTCCAGCAGTTCGACTTAGTGGTTTCTAACTTGCTGTAGTTTTTTTTTTTTGGTCTCGTAGGCCAGTTTCTCTTGAGGGCACGTTATGGTTGTCTTTTGACACAGTACCGTTACCGTGACCCATCTATAGGACTAGTTCTCCTACGTTTTTGTACGAACTCATGGAATGTTATGTATATATGTTATGTTTTCGCTATCCAGATTATCATGGATGTTTGTACGGAGGTGTATATGATATCGCTTCCGCATGCTTCTTTCATTATGCACCTCTCGTTATGCGATTTCTAGCACTCGAGAGTACGCTTGCAGGGAGTCGTGCGTCCGTGCCCGAGGTACAGGGCGTGACATCCTGCCTTACTTGGTATCAGAGCAAGGTTAGCTCTATTCAAAGTTGATTGAGGATTGGAGTAATAAGGAAGACTAATTTGGAGCAGGATGGGTAGTGAGACCTTAGGAGACTTGTTAGAGTTAGACACTAAATGCATGGCATATGACTTGGTGCATGTGATTGACATTTGGTCTTGACAAGATCTTGGTGATTTATGAGGATTAAGTTCCATGTTTAGCGTTGAAAGTCATTTCTGGATTTTGGTCTGTTGAGTAAATGAGCATAGCTAGTTTTGGTGAACCGTTGAAGTGAACAGAATTGAGGAATGGCCATGGACTGTTTATGGAGGTGTCTCTGGAAATAGTTGTGTGGGAGGTTGCTATGTTATGACTACTTCTTTCAGACCTAGTTTAGTATTGTTGGACTTGATTAGATGAATAAGTCACTAATTTCGTGGTGGAATTATAGTGGTCTAAGCGTAGTAAAAGTATACCAAAATGAGTAATCCGCTTAGAAGACCTAGAAGACCCAGGAGTGGAGCCTCTAGTTTGAGGCCACATGTGGCGGAAGACCCGAGAATGGACGAACTGCTGAGAGTACTCGAAAGGATTGGCGACCTCATCGACAGGTAGACCCAGGATAGGGATGCTGCCATAGCTCAAGCGGTGGGAGCCGTGATAGTTGCCGTCAATGCCAATAACAGCAATAATGGAGGCAATGGAAACAACAACAATCATGACCAAGGCAATAAGGTAGGAAATGCCCAGGAGGAAGTTGTTATGGCCAGGTAGATGGGCCAACTGATCGAACAATTTATCAAATTGAAGCCAACCCAGTTCGATGGGACTGGAGACCCTGAGTCAGCGCCAAGGAGGATCGAGAAACTTGATAAGGCCTTTGGAGTCTTGAGATGCACGGACGAAGAAAAGGTACTACTGGCAGTGTATCAGCTGGAAGGCACCGCAAATGACTAGTGAATTGTCACCAAGAATGGAGTCTTTCCAAAAGGAACAACTTTAACTTGAAATGCCTTTACTACGGCATTCAACGACATGTACTTCTCTAAGACCGCTCGAGAAAGGAAGCAAGTGGAGTTCTTACAGTTACGTCAAAATCACTTGACAGTAGACCGGTATGAAGCTGAGTTCTTCGGATTGTCAAGGTATACGCCCCGATCGATAGAGGATCCCTTAGAGAAGGCGCAGAGATTTCGGGATGGACTAAGGCCTGAACTTCGCAGCCAGATGATAGCTCTGAACCTGAGGACCTATAAAGAAATCTATGAATGGGGACAGATGATTGAGAGGGACCTAAAGGAGAGGAATGCCGCATCTAGATCGTAGTTTAGTTCATTCAGAGATAACCGCCAGGCCGGCAAAAGATCTATGGCTGGCAATAAACGCTTCATCCCTTTGGCAATAAACGCTTCATCCCTCCAACAAGAAAGAACATAGTGAAACCGCCAAACCCAATGAACTGGAGTTGCTGCCTCTATGGCAGAAGGCATGGTAATGGACCTTGATCGGCAAGGATTGAAGCGTACTTCAAATGTAGCCAGATGGGCCACCATATGAGGACTTATCCAGACCAAGTCCCAACGAATAGACATCAAGGGCAACGACCATAGGTAGAACCGTCAACTGCCACTCCCTAGATTGACTAGAGCTGACCCCCAGCTCAGGGAAGAGTCTATGCAGTGGCACGCAGGGAAGCGGAAGAAGCGCCTAGTGTGGTCACAGGTACGGTTTATTTGTGTGACCAAGCTGCCTATGCTTTGTTTAATCCTGGCGCATCACACTCGTTTGTGTCTGCTCGCTTTGTTGATTTGATTGATATGGAGTTGAAACCGTTGAGTGTGATTCTGCATGTTGCTACCTCGTTGAAGGATAACGTGTTGGTTTCGTTGGGCTGTGCTGATTGTAAAATCATAATTGGCAGTAGTAAAGAGAGTATAGACTTGGCTGTGTTGCTTATGTATGACTTTGATGTGATCATAGGAAATGGATTGGTTGGGTAAGCAAAGGGCAGTAGTTGATTGTGGTAGTAAGATAATCTATTTTTATTCGGAAGGCCACCCAAATTTCGAGTTTGTGGGAAATCGGGGAGGAACTTCGATTCCTTTAGTCTCGTCTCTTAAAGCGACAAAGCTGATAACTGGAGATGTCAGGCGTACTTAGTTGTGATTATGGACACGACTGCCGAGGAGCCTAAACTAGAAAATATTCTGGTAGTGCATGAGTTTCCTGACATTTTTTCCCCAAGAATTACCAGGGTTGCCACAGGGACAAGAAATAGAATTCGTGATTGAGTTAGCTCCCGAAATGCAGCCGATCTCGAAGGCACTCTATTGGATGTCTCTATTAGAGGTAAAGAAGTTAAAAGGTAAAAATGCAAGAATTACTGAATAAGGATTTATTCGATCGAGTGTTTCACCGTGGGGAGCGCCGGTGTTGTTTGTGAGGAAAAGGAATAGGTTCTTGCGTTTATGCATTGACTACAAACAGTTGAATCAAGTGACTGTAAAGAATAAGTACCCACTGTCGAGGATTGATGACTTATTTGATCAATTGCAAGGAGCTACGGTATTCTCAAAAATTGTCCCGAGGACCGGGTATCATCAGTTGAGAATTAAGAAGGAAGACATAACTAAGACCGCTTTTAGGACAAGGTATGGTCACTACGTATTCATTGTGATGCCTTTTAGACTGACCAATGCTCTAACTGCATTTATGAACTTGATGCATCGGGTGTTCAAGGAATTCTTGGATAGATTTGTTATAGTCTTTATTAACGATATCCTAATTTACTTAAAGAGTAATGAAGAACACGAAGAGCATTTGAGAATTGTCTTGCAGACCCTGAGGGAGCATTCGTTTTACGCTAAGTTTAGTAAATGTGAGTTCTGGCTGAAAAAAGTAGCATTTCTTGGCCATGTGGTATTTGGAGAAGAAATTGTTGTGGATCCTGCGAAGATCGAAGCCGTTATGAATTGGCCTAGGCCTACTGCGGTCACGGAAGTTCAGAATTTCTTAAGATTGACGAGGTATTACAGACGTTTCGTGGAGAAGTTTTCATCTATAGTCATTCCACTGACGAGATTGACTAAGAAAGAAACGAAGTTCGAAGGGACGGATAAGTGTGAAAGGAGTTTCCAAGAGCTCAAGCATCGGTTAACGACCGCACCGGTATTGACAATTCCATCATGACTTGGAGGCTATGAAATATATAGCGATGCTACGCTAAAGGAACTGGGCTGTGTGCTAATGTAACATGGAAGAGTGGTTGCCTACGCGTCCCGACAGCTGAGACCGCACGAGATGAATTATTCGACTTATGATTTGGAATTGGCAGCGATCATCTTTGCTCTGAAGATCCGGAGGCATTATTTGTGTGACGAGAAATTCCAGATTTATACGGACAACCAAAGCCTGAAGTATCTAATTTTCTAGAAGGAACTGAACATGAGGCAACGCCGATGGATGGAGCTGCTTAAGGATTACAATTGCGACATATTATATCATCTTGGGAAAGCGAACCGAGTCGCGGATGTGCTCAGTCGGAAATCGAGTATTGCCTGTCTACTGGTAAAAGGGTGGTCGTAATTTGAAAATTTGAGGGATTCTGAATTCAGATTGGAAGTCTGTCAGCTATCCAATTTGGTAGTCACACTGAGAATAGAACCCGAAATTCAAGAAAGGATAAGAGCCTCGCAGCCGACGGACCCGAAAATTCAGAAAATCCTGGAGATTGATGCAACAAAAAGAAAGACAGAGTTCTAAGTGTTAGAGGATGGAATTTTGAAATTTCGAGGGCGTCTATGCGTACCAAAGGACGAAGGGCTTAGAGAAAGGATTTTATCAGAGGCGCGCAGAAGCAATTATAGTATCCACCCATGTAGCACAAAAATGTACCAGAACTTACGTCAGCATTATTGGTGGAATGGGATGAAGGTGGATGTAGCGAAATACGTGGTGAAGTGCTTGACATGCCAGCAATTGAAAGCATAACACTGTAAGCTTGGTAGATTGCTACAACCCTTAGAGATTCCTGAATGAAAATGGGAGCACGTAACGATGTATTTTGTAAAGGGACTACCAAGGACCCAAAGAGGCCATAATTCTATTTGGGTAGTCGTGGATCGGTTAACCAAATTTGCACATTTTATCCCTATGCGAAAGGATTTCGTGATGGACAGGTATGTCGAATTGTATATGCGGCAGATAGTGAGACTACATGGAGTGCCCGTGACGATTACATCGGACAAAGATCCCAAGCTCATAGCGAACTTCTGGAAGAGTCTTCAAGATGCCATGGAACTCAACTACAATTTGGTATGGCATACCATCCGCCAATGGACAGACAATCGGAGAAGACGATTCAAACGCTCAAGGATATGTTACGAGCGTGTGTGATAAACTTCAAAGGTGGATGGGATGATCAACTGCATTTAATGGAGTTTGCATATAATAACAGTTATCGGTAGAGTATTTGAATGACATCTTTTGAAATGCTTTACGGAAGAGCTTACAGAACCCCGATTTGTTGGGATGAAGTTCGAGAAAGAAGTATTACGGGCCCAGAGTTGATAGAGTAATCGGTGGAAGCGGTGAAGATAATCCAGAATAGGCTAAAAATAACACAGAATCGTCAGAAAAGTTATGCGGATAAACGATGTAAGTCTTTGGAGTTTCAAGTAGGCGATCATGTTTTCCTTAAGGTGTCGCCAATGAGAGGATTATCTCGATTTGGAAAGAAAGGGCAACTAAGTCCAAGGTACGCAGGACCTTTTGAGATTTTGGAACAAATTGGGACCTTAGCCTACAGGCTTACCTTACCGCTTAACTTGTCCCAAGTACACAACGTCTTCCATATGTCAATGTTACGGAAATACGAGCCGGACTCGACGCATGTGCTGAATTACGAGGTTATTGAAATGGATGAAAGAGTATCCTACATAAAAAAATCAATCAGGATCGAAGATCGAAAGGGGCAGATTCTTAGGAATAAGACGATTCCATTGGTCAAAGTCGTTTGGGAGTACCATGAAATCGAAGGCGCTACGTGGGAAACGAGAAAATGATGAGGCATTAATACCCCCATTTGTTTGGATAACTGGGTTTACTGTAAGTTTCGAGGACGAAATTTTTGTAAGGAGGGAAGAGTTGTGACATTTTGATTTTTCCTATTATTTCGAGACTTATTAAAGAGAATATATCTAACGATGTGTTTCAGTCGTATCTCGCTCGGATATGATCAATCTAGAGTTAACTGACCGAAAGGGAAAGGCTACGCGAGACAAGGTACGTGGACCTAGGGAGCTCAAATGGGAAATAGCACTTTGACCATAAGGATTGTTAATGATATATTTAGAGCCATAAAAAGCTGATCTAAGAATGATTAAGAAATACATTACTAGCGTTATACGATTGGAGCGTGGGTGATGCCGCTTAATCAATGTATAATTTGCAAAACTTTCCTAAATCGAACGATGACGATCGAGACCATTGGAACTAGTAATAGACCCTTGCAATTACATGACAACCAAAGTCGCCATGAACTGACGAGCCCTAAGTGTGATATGAATCACAGAGTCGATACGCGTAACGTTTGGAAAAGCCGCTCGTCAGTTCGGGATAGGTTGAAATCACATTTGACAAAGAAACGAAGGAAACGATGAGGAAACAAAGGCGCTACGTGGGAATACCACGGAACCAAAGGCGCTACGTGGGAAACGAGGAAACGATGAGGCGTTAATACCCCCATTTGTTTGGATAGCTAGGTTTACTGTAAGTTTCAAGGACGAAATTTTTGTAAGGATGGAAGAGTTGTGACATTTTGATTCTTCCTGTCGTTTTGAGATTTATTAAAGAGAATATATCTAATGATGTGTTTCAGTCGTATCTCGCTCGGATATGATCAATCTAGAGTTAACTGACCGAAAGGGAAACGCTATGCGAGACAAGGTACGTGGACCTAGGGAGCTCAAATGGAAAATGACACTTTGACCATAAGGATTATTGATGGTATATTTAGAGCCATCAAAGGCCGATCTAAGAACGATTAAGAAATGCATTGCTAGCGTTATACGATTAGAGCGCGGGTGATGCCGCTTAACCAATGTATAATTTGTAAAATTTTCCTAAATCGAACGATGACGATCGAGACCATTGAAACTAGTAATAGACCCTCGCAATTACATGACAACCATAGTCACCATGAACTGACGAGCCCTAAGTGTAATATGAATCATAAAGTCGATACACGTAACGTCTGCAAAAGCCGCCCGTCAGTTCGGGATAGGCTGAAATCACATCTGACAGAAAAACGATTCAGAGACGAGTCTCGAAATTAGAAAATAGAGAATCAAGGATTCCAACATTATAATTGGATTGGACATCGCCTCATCGAAGAAGATTTGAATCAGAAAAACGATGTTCCGTACGTCGAGGGTAAAATTATCATTTTGCCCCTCAAGTCTTGACTTTGCCTTAATAAATGGATAAGGGCATTTTGGTCATTGACACCCCCCCTCTATAGCTACCAAAAATTTAAAAAAATGACAGCCCTTAGATGAAGACTTGATGGACATACGGACAAGTGTCATTAGATGCTTAATTGGCATTTAATAACTCATTTTTAACCTACCATTCCACTTGGGTTGACTCTCAATTTGGTGTATACACCCCTCTTCTTCCCTATTCAGTCGAAACCTCCATCACCATAATCATCTTCAACTTTTCTTCTTCTTCTCCTTCAAGCCGTGAGTTGTCCCTACCCGACCAAGCCGCCACTGCCACTTTGCGCCGATCGAATGGCACCGCCGGCAACCTCCAGCCACTGAGCTGGCCACCCTTACCTTCTTCATCCTCTTGCCAACCACCTCTAAGTGGTAGCTCGGCGTTTGATCCACTGAGGAGCTCCGGCCTACCGTTCTCGCGAGAGTCGACAAAATCCGTCGCGGCTGGAGGTAAGTCACCGTTGAGCTCCGTAGGACTTCGATTTGTCCCAAATTTATGGCCAAATTTTGTAGACATCTAAGGCATTCATATACTGAGTTGTGCTAAAAAGTTTGGATGAATTTGATGGAGTTTTGACACCAAAATAGTGTTGTGATTGAAGGGCAGAAACTAACTGGTAGAAGATTTAGAGGAACCGGTGTCGTTCGTGGACCATTCGACGTCGTCTTGACTTCAAATTTTCGGTGAGGCTTCCTAATATGTAGAACTAGGCGTTAGCAAGTAGATTAATGGATAAATTAGGGATTTAGATTGAACTATGGTATGATTGAGTGAGATATGCACAGAACCGAAAATGCCCTGTTTCGGTTTTGTGCATACCGAAACTTTGGGGGCATGTTCGTGATGGAATTGAGCTCAAATTTCATCGTAGAGACATATTAGAATGTCAATTATTACGTCGTTGAGGTGTATGCTTAATGATTTGATAATTGGGCGGAGAAAATTGACAAATTGATTGGTTCTGCTAGGATTGTTCGCTGCCCTGTTTGGGGATTGCTTGGGCCGAATTGTTAAAGTGCTTGGAAGGAGATTTGTGTTGATTTTGGCACAAGGTAAGAAGTTTCTAAACCTTAGCTAGGAAGATTGGACTCGATTGGATGAGTTAGTGGTGAATTTGGTGAATTTTCGTGAATTATTATACGTTTGTCCAAGGTTCTTTTTCGTGGATTGGTGATTGCTTGAATGCTTCCTAGATGCATATGCCATGAGTTGATTACCATATTTGAATGATGAATTTGACTGTCTCGCATGCCATAGATATTTTGCTCGTTGCATGAGCTTATACTTGATCATGAAGTCTTGAACTGAAATGAATGTTTGGCATATTTGAGAAACTTGTGATACCATGAGGCGTTGAGACGCGGGGTTGTGTTGAACTGTACCCTGATGTGTTGAGACGCGGGGTTGAAATGGCCAATGTCCTGATCCGTTCAGACGCGGGACGAGATTTGATATGTGTCAACACAAGTCTGGAATGAAATTGAAAACTTGATGCGTTGACGCGGGTTTGTCAATTAGATGATTTGAGGCGTAATTACGCGGATCGAGTCTGAGGCGTTTTAAACGCAGGCGAGAACCATGAGGAAGTTGGAAGGGTGGAGTCTATGGCTTGATTTAGTATCACCATGCCTGACTTGATTGACATGATATGATTCTATTACTGTGTGGTTGACGAACGTTTGCATATCCGGGGTATATTGACTGATGAGTGCATTATATTGCTGAGTGCATATTCTTGTTTATTATTTGCATTCATCTAGGTGTACTGTCAACCTGACCTAGGGTTAGAACCTGTCTTATTGGGATGTGAATTTCATCTCGTCATAGGACCATATTTTCATATCCTAAGCCGTGAGGATGCTGCCGGCCTGACTAGGTGACCCTAAGGAGATGACCACTTATTTTGATGAGTTCTTGGATGGTAGGGTTACTGTGTATGTTAGAAAAAGTACTGTGATCTGGGTCGATGAGGGTGGAGACGAGTGGATACCACATAGGTTTGAGGCTTGGTTCCGTAGGGTAGGTGAAGTTACCATTAGTCCGCCGCTGAAGGCCTCGGAGGTATCTCGCTGAGTCGTCCCTAGCTGGTGTCATCCCACTAGGGATTCGGTAGAGATTGAAGGGTCTGTCATTGGCTCAAGGAACATACCCGAGAAGACCCCTACTGTGGAGGACACGATTGAGGTGATTGAGATCGCCATCTCAGAGGGCGAACGGGAGGACGACACGATGGAGGATACCGTGGATGTACATTTCGAGACCTTTTCTGACTACGAGCCAATCGAGGATGTCAAGGAGACCGATGATTTCAATAGTTCGACTTAGTGGTTTCTAACTTGGTGTAGTTTTTTTTTTATGATGGTCTCGTAGGCCAGCTTCTCTTGAGAGCTCGTTACGGTTGTCTTTTGACGCAGTACCGACACCCCGACCCATATGTAGGACTAGTTCTCCTACGCTTTTGTATGAACTCATGGAATGTTATGTATATATATTATGTTCTCGTTATCCAGGTTCCCATGGATGTTTGTACGGAGGAGTATATGATATCGCTTCCGCATGCTTCTTTCATTATGCACCTCTCACTATGCGATTCTTGGGACTCGAGAGTACGCTTACAGGGAGTCGCGCGCCTGTGCCCAGGGTGTGGGGCGTGACAATTGCTATTCCTAGTTTTGAGGAATTGAAATGGATGTTAATAAGATGAGTAAATGATTGGAAGAAATATAAGTGAAGACAACGTCACTTGTGAAACTTGGAAAGTGTCTCCAAGGAATGATTGATTACCTGGACGTAAGACACATGGTGGAAAATGGGTAGTCCGTGTCTTTTGTTATAGAAGGGGTCGAGGAAAAATCGGCATGCTAATTTGCCTGGAATTAATGAGTCCCTGGGATTGGTTGGTTGCACTGGAACTATTAGAAATGGAATCATGAGTTGTTGTTTCCTAAAGAGTAGGGTAATTGGACCATGAGATGGTCGTTGATGGAAAGAAAGGTGAATGGACTTGATGGTCCTAGTTATTTGCGATTTTAATGAGTGGATGAATAAGCAAAAAGGGTGCTTAGATTGTTATCGCAAGGCAATTTGAGGTAGTCGAATTGAATATATGAAGTATGAATGCATAGAAACCAAGGACGAACGGATATTGCCACTTGAGGTGACTGAATTATGAGAAGAAGAATGCCGAGTATGGTGGCATCTACGTTCTAGAATAAAACACCGCCGTTAGCGCAGACTTCAAGATTGAAGCCTTATGAAATGGGAAGGACAAGGTAGATTCGAAATAAAAGAATACCACGGAAGTGTATAATTTCCTTCGTAGGGTAAGAGACCCTAGCGTGGAAAGAAGAGAATATTCTAATTGCCTTGATGTTAAGGTTGAGCGTCTAGACTAACGAGGAAGATGCAAAGTTTGAATGATTCATGGAAGTTAAGTTTGAGAAATTGTCCTGTGAACAACGTTGAATTCCAAGATAATATCGACGTTCAGTGAAACGGATGGAATTGGGATAAAGTCTCATTGAATGATTATAAAAACCAGTGGTTAAGATAAGAGTGCTTCCTCAAGGAAGAGTGACAAAAATGAATAAAATATTACGAGGTTCTAGAGGAGATCCCTGGCAACAGAGGGCCAAGGTTTAAGCTCTCAAGTGAAAAGTGTGGGGAATAGTTTGGAAGATTTGACACCTGGTAGAAAGAAGTTGATAATAGTCAAATTAAGTGCCTAAGGAATGACTGAGTTGGTTGTTACCGTCTTGAGAGACGATGATTGGACTCGTTTAAAGAGTCATGAGAAACATGAACAGCTTTGAGAGTATCTTATGGACTCTAAGGAGATGCTCGCTATATGCTGAATGTGAAGAGCACGGGCTATGGATTTGATGAGGAAAGATTCCTCAGTCATGAAATGTATAGGAAATGAAATTCCTGAGGAGCCTTTAAGGATGAGAATAAGTGATGAATCGGCTAGAGTCGATATGAATTGCGGGAAGTTGAAATTTCCTTGGATTGGTGAATTGTTACAGACGGATCGTGGAAAGTTTCCCCACAAGAGCTGTTCCATTAGTGAAATGGACTAAGGACGAGACGTAACACGAATGGATGAATGAACGTGAAAAGAGTTTTCGAGGACTTAAGTTAAGCTGATGACTACGCTGTTTATAGCGTTTCCGGGTCAAAATTGAAAAGCTTATGAAGGTCATAATGACGCGACGCGGAATGGAACTTGAGGCATAACGAGGCAATCAGAAGTGGACATGACATATACCTCGTGATGATAAGGCCATATGAATTGGAATGCTTAAAGCATGATTGGAGTTGGTCTGCGAGTATCCTTGCAACAAAGTTAGAATGGGTGAAAGAATGTTTCCAGGCTATATCTACCATGAGAGAATAAGGTAGCAGTTTCCTAAGAGGAATTGAACAAGAGGCAACGCAGATGTATGAAGTTGTTTGTGGATATGAGAGCATTTGTTTGGATAAAGAAGACCTTGAACTGTGAACTATAAGAGGTTGAGAGCAGGGACTACCTAAAGAGATTTGGGGGTGAGTCATGTGGAACAAAGAGATCACCCAAGTGTTGTATGGCGATATTTTTATCGCTAAAGAATGGGGAATTAAGTGGCGAACACTGTAATTGAGATTTGGGTATTGTGTAATTGGTGATGGAGGGACAGATCTTCCCTCGAGAATAAGAGATTCAACCTCTAAATTGGGATTTTGTCAATGGACTAGGCTGATGGCTACCTAAAGCGTTAAATCTGAAGGTTAGAAAGGAATTGAGATATGGCCATGATCGAACCCTGATATCTACGGGGTATGGAAATGAATAGAACATGGAGAATTAAGATGTTCCTTGGAATGGCACAAAGGCGTGTCGAGATTGCCTAAATATTATCGGTGATATGGATTTTAGGTTGAATTAGTCTAACGTGTGGTCAAGCATTAGACATGCCGACAAGAGAGAGACATGACCTTGAAGGTTGATGGATTACTACGATTGTTGGAGATCTTCGAATGGAGTCGAAAGTGAGCTACTATGGGAGTAACCATGAGCTTGATTAAGGAGTCGAGAAAGTTATAACTCGATTTGGTTGAGAAAGGGCAAGTTGACAAAGCCTTGAATCTCTGATGGTACAAGAGAACATTTGAAGGGAGTGATATGTCAAATGGCATAAGTGCCAAAAAGCATATGATTGCGATGGTTTAATAAGAAACGGAGTTATTTTGAAGAATGAGAATGCAATGAGGCGTCTATACCTCGTGAGATTGGATAATTGGAAAGTGGCAAATTCGAGGACAAAATTTCTTTAAGGGGGAAAAATTGTGACATTCCGAATTCCGACCCTCTCGAGGCTATTGAATGGAAGGATATCGATAGGTGTGTTTCAGTTGTAACTCGCTCGGAGTTGGCCACTCTCGAATTAACTAACCAAAAGGAAAAGACTGACGGGGAGTCGGGTACGTAGGCTGAGGGAATCTGAATAAGAAATGGCACTTTGACCACAAGAATTGTCGAGAGAATATTCCGGACCAGTAGAGATCGATCTAGGAATGATCATGGAATGCCTTGCTAGCGTTATACGTTGGGACGCGGGTGATTCCGCTTAACCAATGTGTAATTTGAGAGAATTTTCTAAATCGAATTCCGATGATCAGGATCGAATCAATGAACGATAAACCCTCGCAATTACATGACAATCAAAGTCGTCACGGCTTAAGAGAAATCCCAAGGTCGATACGCGTAGCTCTTGATAGAGTCGCTCGTCAGTTTGAGATAAATTGGAATTATAGTCGACGAGAGTTCGACATGAAATTGAACCTCGAGATTTGGGTATTGGACATTGAGGAATTCCAATATTTGAATTGAAATGGGCGTCGCATTATCGAGAGTGGTTTATACTGGAAAAATAGATTTTTGGACGAAAAGTGCCAAATAACCATTTTGTCCCTCGAACTTTGGTTTTGCTTTAAGAAGTTTAGAAGGTTATTTTGGTCAATTCTCACTCATCTATATGCTGCCAAAAATTGGAGGATGAATCAAAGGAAGTTAAAGTCAATGAAGCAACCAATGAGAGGTTGGCAAGTGTCAACAAAAGGAGAGGCCAAGCATTAAATGGACATTAATTACCCATCTTGTCTAATTGACCAAAATGGATTATTGATGTGTAACAGACACACTCTCTCTTCATTGTCTCTCTTCATTTTTGGCTGGCCACCTCTCCCACCATCTTCTTCTTTGTTCTTTCCTCTCGGCCGAGCAGTGTTACTCGCGAACAGGGAAAAATCGGCTCACTATTTTGGCCATAACTTTGTCTTCCGACTTCGGATTAAGGTAAAACCACCGTCATCTTAAAGCTTATCGTCTTTCCGTTCTAGGACGGTATTATGAGCTTAATTTGACTCAGCCGTTTGTCCTGTAGGTCTATTTTAGTGGGCAAAGATCAAAATCTGACTCGATTTTAGAGAGGCTGTATTTTTAGGGGCTTCCGGACTCTAAATGGCTTCAAAATTTCGTTGAGCTCTTCTAAACTCATAGTATAAGATTTTAGCAAGTTGAAATTGAGGTTTTATATGATTTTTGATGGGCGTACATGGCTGGTTTGTGGAGGTTTATAGCGAATTATGCCCATTTGAGGACCGTGGAGGAACCGAGCTGTTCAAAGGTCTTTGAGATGTTATTTTTCTTTCAAATCTTCGAAGAGCTCCTTTAACATGTAGATTAAGGTTTTGGTGAGTTGGTTTTGTGATGGATTGAAGTTTGAAATTGATTTATGGCTTGATTGAGCGGATTGAACCCGAAACCGATTCTGTTTTGTGGATTCCCTGCTATGACCGATTCTGTTGGGGAACTAATGAAGGAATATTTGACTTCAAAATGACTCATAATACTTCGTAAGATGTTTTATGAGGTTTTAATGAGGAGTATGTGAAGTGGATTGGGGTTTAGAAGTGAATTATGGGCAAAATTGATGCATGAACCCCTAAGTTGAGTTTTGCCTTGTACGTGGCCGTGTAAACTGAACCCATTGAGGGTTTGTGGAAGTGTTATTATGCATTCAATTGATCAATAAGACGTCATGAATTGCCAATGGTGTGGCTAGTGAGAAATTGGATTAATGGAAGTGAGCATTCCATGATTTTTTATTTAAGATTGGTAAATCTTTCTAGGTTGACGAGGAATTTTTAGGGATTATATACTTGTGGACTTGAAAATAATCAATTGGTGTGGAGTTTTGCTAATCAATCGAGGTAAGTGTTTCATAAACCTTTATCTAAATGCTAGGACACTACTAGATGAGGTTGGGTGATGAATTGATGAAATTGTGCACCTAAGGTGTTTGAATTGTTAATGGTCGCATGGAATCGAGTGGACCGACCACACATGTTTGCCTAGGGTGAAATTGTTATTTTTCATGCTATAATTGATGGCTTGTGTACTGGAATGACACGGATGTTTACATGGCCGTGTGGTATGTCAGTTTGAGTTACCGTTGTGTGATTTTATTGGCTATTGAGCTTGGTAATATACTTCGGCTATTGAGCCCTGGATTTATATGAACTGGCTTTGAAGCCCTGCTAATGATTTGGCTATAATGCCTATGTTATGTAACGGCTATAGTGCCGATGCTTTATGAATGAGTTGTAGTGCCCCAGCAATCATTGGCCTGTGGTCCTGGAGATCACAATGGCTATGAGCCATGGGAATTAATGATGATACCGATTGGTCTGATGACCTCGGTGGTATCGAAGGGCAGTGAAATTGAATGAGAATGAGAATGCCGATTGGTCTAATGACCTTGGTGGTATTAAGTGGCTATAAGTCTGGAGAGTACCGATTGGTCTGATAACACCAGTGGTATGTGGACATCATTTGGTCTCATGACCCTAGAGATGTTAGGTGGCAGGAGTACCAAAGGAGTATGTGGGTGGATGAGAAAGTGAAGGCAGTAGTATACCGAGTGCATGTGCTTGTATATTGGGACCCTGAATTGAGCATGATTGTTTGTACTGATTGCTTGTGCCTGATAATTGATATTGCTGTTGTGTGATGCCTTGTGCCATTGCATTATTGATTATCTGCATCTTGGTGGCATTGTGTGTGATCTGAGCAGACTAGTGTTCAAGTCTAGGTTTAGGTTTCAATTGCTAAGATATATTTATCTCACCCTAGTGGGACTTAACTTTTTCAGATTCCAGGCGAAGGAAACTCGGACTTGCCAAGGGATGGCATTTGAAGAAGTCGTTAGAGTTAGAATTGTAATTGACCTTTTTTATTTTATGGGAAATGTATACACATTTGTCCCGAGTCATCTCATTGTGAATTTGTATGAAGCTGTTTAATTGCTTCCGTGACCTTGTATTATTTTGGAGCTGTGATTCATTGGTCAAATGATCTGGGAGATTATTAAAGATCAACGGCCGGGTGGGATGTTCGCGTGCTCGCTGGGTTCGGGGTGTGATAGATGAAATATGTTTTGAACCCACGAAACCTATCCTCTGTTATTTATATCGGCCAAAGAATTGATAAACAGCGTGAATCTTCAAGTTTGATCAAAGTCCGAAATTGTGAAACTTGCATAAAGAAAATCTAATTTTACCTTCCTCATTCGATTATTTGGCATATTTTGATGAATATCTTGCATACCTTGAGAATCATCATGAATATTGCTTAATCGAGAGAAGAACACGTCTTTAAAAAAAAAAAAAAAAAAAACGTGGATTGCCGTGCATATTTTTTACAAAACCTAATCAGATAACTGCACCTTTTTGGAAGATGTGAAACTTTAGAGGACGAGCATGTTGCTTTGAATTTTCGGCAATAACCCCATCAATTTTTGAAATCTGCTAATCACGTTGCCTAATTGGATTGGTTTTTTTTTATTGGATATTTGACAGGATAAGAATTGGCATAATTGAATATATCTTTCTTAAGTGGGACTTATCCAATATTTGTTTGAAATCTCAAAAGATAATGTTACTAATTTTAAAAGATTGAATTTTGACGGATGGGCAAATGCACCCCACATTTGGATTCGGTCTTCCCTTGTTAATTTCGAAAATTCTAAAGATTGGGGGTTGATTTTTACTTCTTGTCCGGTGAATTTTTACTTCTTGTCTGATGATTGATTGTCTTTGCATTTTATTTAGGGTTGCGCTTTTTCCACTCTCAATTTGGCTTAAATATTCCCTTTTGCAATGTACCGAACATATTATCGCTGGCTTTTATTCCTTTAGAATTATATATCCGCAAAACCAAAAACTCAAGTGTGGGGGCCATTTAGGTTTAATTTTATTTGTTTCTTATTTTTCTTCCACTCCCTTTTTTTTATGGTGATTTTGTTGATTATAGGCTCCTAAATCTCAAGATGACGCCGCCTCCCCTAATCTGAGGATGAACGACGAGAAACAAATCAACCAATACGGTAAAAGAATTGTATTGGCACCAGACCATATTGCTCTTGAATTATCCAATTATTACCGGAGACGAGAAGTGGTTTCTTAACATGAACGAGAGAATATTTCTAGAATGATTTTGTTCATATAGTCTATGAAACTTTCTTGATATGTTTGTTCTTTTATCTGTATGAGTAATCTCAAAAAGCTATTAATTATGGTAAATTCAAGTAATGAGATATTCGACTTAATTCATACATATTAGTAGCAAAAGTGGCTTCTCATTTGCAGTCTAAAAATCACGAGTGAATTTCTCGTATCACTCAAATCAAGTAATTATGGAAGTCATCAAAATATTCTAATTTTCGTCATTCATCCAATTCGTGATTGTTCGACATGAAATAAGTAGAACTGCTTCGGCAACTACTCCACATATTCTCTTTCTTGATGGACTTGATTGTACATGTACTTAATCTATGCACTCTTAAAACTTCCCCCTTTATTTTTGGAAACCGGATGACTTTGACAATTTCCTATCTCAATCATAATAATTATACTACAAAGAAGAAGAAGAAAATACGACAAACAAAAAGTAGGGGTGAGTGGTTTTAGGGTCGATTCGGTTTTCCCTTGAAACCTATCCATTGGTGTACATAGAGGTCTCAGAGGAGGAAGATGAAGAAGTGTGCCATACACTTCAAGACAAATGAGAATAAGAAGAAGGAAAGTGGAAGAAAAAGAAGAAACAAACAAAATGGGCCCCACATCGAGTGGTAATATAGTCATTACACTATGAAATAAAGTATTTAAACAATGCAGGAGTGGAAATAGCGCCGTCCTTTGTTTATTGCATAGCATTATCATTTTCATGTTTGTTTATATGTGATTGTCTTGCTTTTTTATAAAATTTGCACCTAAATAAACAATCATGCTCATAATACATTCTCCCCTTTGTGCTTGTCTCTCGGAAGAGCACTAATTTGACTTATATTTCAAAGTACAATTGTGCTTGGAAGTGCAAATTATACTCAAATCCTTGATTTTGAGGAGTGGGTTGATAATTTCAAATAGAATTTCAAGGATTGCCTTACATATGTAGCAACGACATTAATTCTATATTAACTTCACATTCCGACCTTAAAGTATGGGCACGTTGTGAATTAAATCGAAATTTTCGGAAGTAAAGGTGCAATATGGGCAAAATTGTTTATTTTTGTTCAAATTTTGTGTTTTTCCCTTTCAATTAAATTCGAAAAAAAGACGTCACTTTTTTCTTAAAGTAAATTGCATTTTTACAACATCTTTTGCATAAAAATATATTTAATATAAGTTGGGACTTTGAGAAATCAATTTCTTAAACTATAATGGATGTTATTTCACTCTAGGGTAGCCTTTCACCTTAATTTTTCATATATCCGAAAATACGTGAAAAATTACATAGCATATGGTTTAGAATCGTATTTGTCATGTCATGCATACGTCATTCATGTGTACTGTATATTGTCATAATTGCCATGTCATATAATTAATTTGCATTAGCATTGCATTTAATGAGAACAAACCCCTAAAAAAATCAAGTCAAATCAACAAACCAATGATTTTTCATGAAAATTGGTACCGAAAGTACATTAATAGAAAAAATTAATGTAGCCAAATCTCTAAGTACTTATCTTTGGTTCGTAGGATAAAATAGTTCTACCGCTATTTTATTTAGATTTCTAATAAATTTACCAAAAATGATTAATGGCAACTCTAAGATAAATATTTGCATGAAATTGAACCTAAATTGCGATATGATAAAGTTTGGAAGAGTTCAAATTAGGTTAGTCAAATAATTAACCGAATAATCCATTAACCTAAAAAAATTTAATTTTAGGTCGTGACACTAATGCTGTATTGCTTTTAGAGGATAATAGTGGCCCTAAAACTGAGAACAAAGAGCTGAAATCAAATGGCCACTCGATGAACTTCAACATCAAAAATCAGAAAGGGGTCCTCGTATAAAATCATAATATCATTTTTTAGATCATATCCGAAATAATGATCGTGGTTACCTCCTCTCTTCAATTTTTTTCAGCAGAATGTAGCGTTTGGAAGAAATTTCAGTAGATGAGGGAAATGAAAAGAATCAAAATGGAGGGAGAGAGAGATTCTTTTTGGTGTTTGGGAGAATGACAAATAAAGGAGAAGAAAATGAGAGGAAAGACAAAAGTTATACTTCCAATTCCTATTTTAACCTCTCAGTACTTCAATGGCAAAGAAAAACGCAGACTTTCTTATGTTAACAATATTGTATTCAGGAAGTAGGTAAAATGGAGATTCTAAAATGAAGGTTTCGTATGGTAAAGAATCGATTTTGCTAGGAGAAATTACAGAAGTGCAAATATGTTCTTTTAGGATGGAGGTGCAGACGTGACCTAGGACCAAAACTTAGGGAAATGTCAAACAGACAAAGTTTAGGTATTACTTCAATTAGAAAAACTGTCTGCTTTCTTCCAATGTCGGTAGATCAGTTTAATAAGTGGGCCGCCCGGAAAGATTTTCAGCTTCGTCTTCCAAACAAACAGAGGAATCAAATTTTCTCTTCTAGCTTCCCCTCATAGTCTATGCTCCCAGCCAAAAGTGAGTGTTTCACAGCCTAGAAAAGCTCGTGTGGTTGAGCTATTTCATCGGTGTGATCTTTGAAGAATTTTTTAGAATGCAGTTCTTCTGAAAAAATAAGCCATCACACACTGCCAAAAAGGCATGCCAGAGCAGTTTACTTCAAAAACTGAGACAGAGTTCTCAAGAACAACAAAAAAAATAGCCATCACAAACTGCAGAAAAGGCATGCCAGAGCAATTTACTTCAAAAACCGAGACAAAGCTCTCAAGAACAACCAAAAAAAACTGTATTTACGTATACTAGGAAACTAGTCTGCAGTCTAAATCATTTCAGAGAATTCTTCCAGAATACCAGGAAAAGACTGCACAAACACACACAGGAGCAAGTCCTGTTGTGATCTGAGCCAAGCAACCATTTGAAATCTCAGTTATTCCAGGTAATGGATAACAGGTACTTGCCAGCTCCTTCCTTCCTATGTGAAGATAATTTCCCATCAATTGGAGCTTCCCTGTATCAATGCATTTGTCTCTCATCTGGTAATTTGCTTCCGGCATATCTAGCAGTCATCCATCTGCAAATGCAACATTTTGGTAAGAATCTGCTTTTCCTCTTACCAAATGCCTACTGAAAAACAGTTGTGCCCAAAAACAAGTCTAATTTATTATACTAATATTGTTTATTATAGTTACTCACACTGAGCAACTTCTTTTATATTTAAGAGGGACGGGGAAAAAAAGTTCCTTATTGAATTTGATATCTTCCTTTTGTTCCCATGCCTTTAGAGAAGAACTTTTTATCCAGCCATGGCTATCTCTATTAATTTCTTAGGCTCTGTTTGTTTCGTAGAAAATGAATGATTTGAAAATATTTTCCTAAAAATGATCGCTTGATAAATATTTTCATTGTTAAGGTAAATGTTTAATCATAAATTGTTGTCGGTAATTAAAATATTTTTTATTAACTAATAATTTCAACTATCAAATAATCATTTTTAGGAAAATATTTTCCAAATCATTCATTTTCTGTAAAACAAACAAAGGTTTAGTCTCCTACATTTTGCCTGCTTCTACAGTCAGTAAGGGAAATTCATATCCAAACAAGACCTGGTATTATTGCAACAATTTCTCGAAGTGCATAAGCTTCATATAAAGAATAATAAACACAGGAGAAAAATAAAAAATGTTGCGCAAACCAAATATCTTCCCATTACTCCTGATATTAACTGTTTACTTAGCCATTGGTTCTACATGCTGATTGAATGAGCAATCAAGCCTACTCGATCCTGGTTGGTCGATAGCAAAAGCAGCTGTTTGAGTTGATGATACCGACTTGTTGCAACACGACAAAGATTGTTTTAGTTCTTTCTTATGATTACTTCTTTTGTTTTCGGTGCATCTTGTTTGTTTCCAGTTTTATGGTGCTCATCCACTAGTCCTAGTCCATGCATGGGCACCCAATAAGAAGAATGAGCATGGAGTCTTTACACAAGGTGTTTCATAGTCATATATTGGATCTTGAGTACGCACTACTTTATCAGTTGTAATAGATTTTTCCCTGCGCAAGGACTGTAATAAATAGCTATATCTTTTTTCTTTTCCTTCCCTTGAGAACATCCAATTGGAAAAAGGAACATCTATCATGTTTTACATGGATTTACAGTCCAGGCATTTGACAAGACATTGTATGATATAGGAATATAGGCTGCAATTTGTTCTGATGTCGTCCGGGCACTGGCCACAAGGCAAGCACTTAATGAGTTTCAAGGCTTGAGAGTTCATCGCATCATGAATCTCTAGAACTCAATGTCGTCTCTTGGCTCTTAACCATTGTTTAGTTGTAGTGATGATTTGATTTTATCATGCTCAATAGCGCAACCATGAAAACATACTTCCTCTCTCCTGTCTCTTTGCTTCGTTAGATTTTGTCAATTTTTGCCAAACAGAAAATCTTCCAAGCTAGGGAGAGAGCTCACTACGATTGACTTGGTTTTTTGTTAACATGGATATGATCACCATCGCCATCAAAGAGACTTCTTAGATTTTGAAGATTGTTGTTAGTTTGCTTCACTTAGAAAATTATGTTATTTGATGTTCAAACTTTTGTGTTGTCGTTCATTCAAATGCCAGGTTTTTAAACCTGATTCTACCATTATGAAGTAACTCAGGCAAATTATTAATTTTTCTCTCCTTTTTCCAGCCAAAAGTAGCCTCACAAAAAGCATGATCCCGAACCGTTAATCCTTAACTCAGGTTGAGTAAGATCTGTCACACCCTGCATGTTTCAGGTCAGACTTTTGACACCCCTTGGAGCGGCTAGGGCTTGGTATATGACTTTCTCCGATGTGTGTTTCATCCAAAATTTAATTTTAGCTACTGAGTTTTTTTTTGGTCAGATAGTTACTGAGTTGAAGAGGGCTTAATACGTGATTGACTTTCAGACACCAATATGTGCTTGGATTCTATTTTTCTTTTCGTTACCTGGACAGCTTTTGGGCTTTAACGCAGAAACTAAACCCACTAAACATTTTATTGCTTTAACCCCTAAATAAAATGTATTTCAGTCTGACCCAAACTCAATGTCTCAAGTCAACCGGATTGGGTCAGCTTTTTGAGTCAGGCGGGTGGTTGACAGCCCTAGTTCCACCCATCTTGGTTGCCATCCTTCCGGACCAATATAAATTGACTAGAAAACCCTCCTTGACGAATTGGGTGTATAAGAAGACTTCATAATATACTATATTCTATGTGGTAATAAGAAATTTTAATCCTACCGAAGAGAACAATAACATTTCTCCAGTTGACAAGCACAATGGTGCTCTACCATAGAGAACAAGGCAAACATACAAATATGATTTACATGCATATACACATCAGGAGGAACAGCTTCTGGATAAACATCCCTTACCACAGAATGACTCAGAAAAAGAACGAATCAGGGAAACGCATGTGCACAACTTGTTTTTTTCAGTAATCAATGCCATCCGCTGCTCCAGATTGATTACCATTAGGAGCAAGTTCTGGAGGGACAGGAATGGGTGGGCTGACGAACTCTCCTGGGAGAGTGGTTTCTCTAAAGATAAGGCACGCTTAGCTCATACGCACATCATGGTGAAAAGTGATGGATTTTATACTTCACAAGGAAAAAAAACAAGGGACCAACTTCTGCTCACCGAGGAAAAAGAGTCCAAGATATATTATATTTAATCATAAGAGACAGTTTTCAAATATATATATATATATATATATATATATATATATATATCTGTAATGAAGGGGCAATGACCACTGAAGAGAAAGCCACATGCTCCGCAGAAGGAAATTTTCCACTTTAATCATATGTACTATGGAATTTCGCCTATCCCGATCATACTGTCAAGGGAGAATAAGTCATCGTGGGATGGTAATGCCACGAATTTAGTGATAGAAAGTTTGGGGAAGTTACGAGTTCAACACTGACCAGAAAGCATCGTAACCTTAATATGACCAATGGGTAATTTCAGCTCTAGAAAAAACATGATCCCCTCACAAAACACACGATTTCTGATGTACCGTCTTATAAAATTATTTTAACTTCAACAGTTCTTCGGTGCAGCAAAAGACTGAGACTGAGATGCTATTTTACGCAATATGGAATATTCATCCTGCTTGAGCATAAGTTCAAGCAGAAGAAACAGTAAAGTTGGCTTAGCAAACAAGCAATCAGGTGAAATATAGAGAAACCATCGAGTGAGAATCCCATTCCCACCTACCTAGCGTAGTTTCTAAACCCGCATAAAATGGTAAAGACAGCAAAGGAGAATTAGTGAACACCAGGAGAACAGTTTTCGATTGTCAATCTTCTGTATATCTGAAATAAGTTTGTGAAATGAAAATAAGACATATTATTGGATTGAAATTTTTTTTTAACATGTTCGGTACAATTATGAAATTAACCCTAAACTCATTTTCTTTTAATTTTTTGGGACAACATCATTTAATTCCCTGTAAATATTAATATTTGTTGCTTACTCGTTGAAGGATACCTTTATAATTTTTTTAAAAGAAATGAAGAACTTCTTTGAAGCTTTTTGCTTCAAACAACTATGCCCAGAATCTACCAGTGCAGACATTAAAAATGAAACAGAAAAAGTCCTGGTTTCTTCATCCTTTCGTCTAGCTTGATCTCCATTCTCCATCAAAATTGCGACCTTTTTGAAACTTTAGATACACACCCACAGAGTTCGGGTGAATGAGTCAGCAAAAACTTGAAGAGTGGGAATTTAACAAGCAGAGATGATTTGTGTGCTCTAGTTTTGAAGATGACCAGCAATAGGTAAAGGGAAGGTCCTGTGAAAGTCGCATTTCTTTAAAGCCAAAGATTTTTTGCCCCCTTCGCTCAATAGTGTGTTTCACTAGAGGTGTAAACTCTGAAAATGACATTTTGTGGTTTTCAAAAGCAAACTAGTTTCAGCTTTAAATTGGGAAAACTGGTTTCCATGGATTCAAAAGAAAATTGTCAGAAAACTCTACCAAATAAGTTTCCTGTGTTCTTGAAAGAGAAAAAAAGCAGAAGAGTGGCTTTTCTTAAAACATAGAACACCAAAGCGTTTAGCAGGCTTAAGCAGGAAGAACGATCTTCATTTTTCTATTAACTTACAAGCAAGTGTTCTAAAATGTGATTGTTGTCCCAGCATGCCAAGAAGACTTATACTTTTGCACCATCTCATGCCAACTCATGCAGTTTTCTGTTAGATTGATGACAGATCCACAAACAAATTCCTCAGCTAAATTTAAGGGGACTAAAGAAAAAACAAAGAAAGATGAAATTATGATTAAAAGCACAATCCACTGGGATTCAATTCGGTCTGACGCGAACACATCTTAATCGCCAAGTCATTGCTGTAGGCCTTATACAATCAGTCAGACTCTTCTTTCTTTTTATTTTGTTTTTGGCAAGACAGGCTATATATCTCATCCAGTCTTGTTTGTGCTTCGGAGCGGGTATATATCCATGCTTCGCCCCTCTACCCAACCCAAAAGCCACTGCCAAGTGCCAAATTCATCAGGATAACTATTACCAAATAAAGTCTTATATATGATCTACCAGATGCAACATTTGCTAAAGTTGAGGCTATGACAATTAATCTAGCGAGTTTTCGATCAGTGACAAAGCACCCCCATCAGACAAGAGTGCACAACCAAACCAATAAGTCAGACTCTGCCTTCTTTCTTTTTATATTGTTTTTGGCCAGATAGGTTATATATCTCATCCAGTCTTATTTGTGCTTCAGAAGGGGTATATATCCATGCTTGCCCTCTCTACCCAACCCAAAAGCCACTGCAAGTGCCAAATGTTCAACAGGATAACTATTACCGTATAAAGTCTTATATATGATCGACCACATGAACCTTTGCAAAAGTTGAAGCTATGACGACTTAATCTAACGAGCTTTTGATCAGTGACAAAGCACCCCCATCAGACAAAAGTGCACAACCAATCCAATAAGTCAGAGTCATTTGTCTTCCTCCAACTTTTATCACACTGAATACGGCGGACTAGCAATGTATAAGTAAATTCAATTCAAAAGTGTCATGTGACTAAAAGCAATCTATACACTGACAGAAAGATTATCAGCAAAACCAAAACTAAAGAAAACAGAATGCAAACTATGAGCATAAGACCTCCAGGCTTTAAACTAAAACATCGAATTTTTCAACTTCTAGGGGACAATACACAGATCCTGATAAGCCTTTCTAAATGTGATCAAGAAGTGCATGATGGAGGTAAGCAAGCACTGGATAAGAGAAAGCATCTTCCATAGTCTGATTGCCCTTGGATTTTCTATTCGAATCTGAACAAGTGCTAGTTAGATCCTCAGAAAGTTGAAAGCCCACATAATTAACGTTTTGTTTGTAACATAAAGGTGTGTTCCTTTCTTACCTGCACCACATGTACTATGTCTTAATTAGTACACAATCTTTATCATATAAGGAGGAATACTGAATGATCAAGCAGAGGCTGTCGATGGTTAACCATATAAAGGACATGTGCAACTGTACTCTTTATAGTAGGATCAAAACCAGCTACCTGTACAGGAAGACGAATGCCTGGTCCTAACTTGCACTTAATAAGGTAAATTCAGGGCTGCATCATCAACCCACGAAGGTTTCTTTGCATTATAGTAGAAATGCGCAATCATATGAACCAATTCATCAGCTGTTCGAAACTCTGCATGGGCAAGGCAAAGGGTGATATTTCAAAAAATTAATCATGATGTGAATGCCGAACGCAGCTAGGAACTTTCATCCTCATGAGTAAAGATAAGGTTTTAAATCTTACCTTTCTCCCTGTACAAAATCCTGTTTCCTCGTAAGAATAATATTTGTGGGCACTCTTTAGCTTTAAGCGCATATGCCAAATCTCTTTCGATGTTCATATCTACTTTAACAGTCTACAATGACAACAATGACAATCAGAGAGGGAAGGAACACCATACGTCTCCACCATCTATACTGGATTATCGGCAATGATCTGCTCCAAGATATCAAACTTAAAGTTTCAGAGTATAAGAGACTGAGGGCAAACGGTTTAGAACTTAAAAAGAAGCAATGCTCCAAGACTGAAGAAAATGCACTCATGAAAGTAGAAGTTTGGTTAAGGCATACTCGAGGTGGTAATCGGTCTTTCATCCCCCAGTAAACTTTGATGGCATTTTCTAACTCTTTCAAAACCTTCCAGTTATCAGATGCCCTGGAATACAATATAGCATTCCCAGATTACGATTTCTTCCTCGATTAATTGCAAGACCGAAAACAACAGAAAAACAGCATTAATTTTCTCAATAGTTCAAACTCAAACACAACACATATATGAAGAAGGTATTCTATGGTAAGCCAAAATGCAGACCAGATTATGGACTACAGCCAAGAAAGGTATCCCACGGTAAAGATACCACAGCTAAGAAATAATCACATTAACAAGTATATCAGAACTATCATCTTGACAGAACGTGGCAGCAATCCCCCATTATATGTATAAAATAGGCTATGCAAATCCAAACTCTTATAGTATTTCTATCCAAAGACTATATTAATCTCAATTCATGATTGTAAATTATCTCTTTCTTTTTCTTTTTCTTTTTCTTTTTTGGATTGCTCAAAAGCTCTTTGCTGTCTCCTAATATTGTTATTAACATACGTTGTGTGAAGTCCTCCATGCAACATCATAACCTACTCATACTAATGCCACAGGAAACCGGCAACTTGTCCGGATGAGGGGATTTCCATGATCAAACCTGTTGTATCTTTCGAAAATGAGAACAATCAATGGGCTCGGATGGAAAGCAAAACTCTCCCACTCCAAACAATTGATCTCCTTGACCCAACTGTCCTCCACCTCCCCTTCCCAGTCAATCTCAGAACCACCTTCTCCAACCACATTCCTGATCGGGTGCTGCTCGAAATACTCCGACGCCCTAATTCCCCAACCCACGTCCGCATCCAACGGCCAACTCGAGCTCTCCTCCTCAACCACAAACTCCTTATCTGCCTCCGCCTCCTCCTCCTCCTCCCCGTCGTCATCCTCATCCTCAATCTTCTCCTTCAGCATCACATCCTCCGCGATTACGTCAAACGCCTCGGGATTCTGCTCCCTGATAGACGCGAACGTTCGGTCAAACGAGCCCCTTATGAAGTCCTCGACCGCTTGGGCTTCGCTCCGGCGGCCCCTCCTCCGGGACTTCCGCTGCTTCATCGTGGGGAGACGCGCCGTCTCTCCGGACCCATCGCTGCTGGGGCTGCGAGGTTCGGACTTCGGACCGGACGAGTCCTGCGAGGCGGCCATGCGGGGAAGAGGTCCCCGACTGCGCCGGTCGCGATTGGGGAGGAGAGAAGATGAGGAGGAGAGAAGGTGCGGGCTGAGACGTGGCCGGAGCGCGGAAGCAAGAGAAGCGGAGAGAGCTTGTGGCGAGCAGATGATGCTTTGAACAATCACCATTTTTCCAGCGGAGCGAGAGAGCAGCAGCTGGAGTGACTCCCGTAGTAAAGGCGTCTGGATCTGCTACGGAAAACACCTAAGCATATTTTTTTCAAAAATTTCATGTAATTGGGCATATCTAGCATATTTTTTTCACAAATAACAGGATAACTGTAACTTACTTGTTCAATACTATACTTTGATGGGAGCGGATTCCCTACCTAGCCGCAAAAGAGTCGGGGTGCCCGGACGCAACACAGTCATTATTTAATTGAACGGACGATTGTGATTGATTTGATCCAAAAATGATCAAAAAAAAAATTGGCCAACCACAATTTAATGTTATCATGGCCGTTCGTGATTGAACGAACGGCCATGATCACATCAGGGTATCCCTGCCCAAATTTTACCCGGGCAGGGGATCTGGGTCCTACTTTGATTTTGCCCTTCGAAAAGAAACTCAGCTCGAACAATTCTAGCTTGCAAGAAAGGTATAGAGGGAAACAACTTTTGATTGTTGAAAATTTTTTTATCTTTTAAAAAATTCCATTCTTTTCTCAAATAAAGAACTAAAATGATTCTTATTTAAAAGAAAAAATACCTAAAATGCCATCATTTTTTTTCAAATAAGAATATGAAGTAGATGTTATTTTAAATAAGGGCTTGAGCTGGCCATATCATTGTAAAAAAAAGGATCTGCCTCACTAACAGGTTAAGGATATTCTTTTCATTCATTATTTAATTTTTTTTTGTTTCTTCCTTTTTCTTAATTAAAAAATAAAATTAAAAATTAAAAAAATGCTAGCCATAGCGTATCTCTTCTTCTTTTTTCTAACTTTTAGTTTTTTTTTTAATTTTCAAATTGATTTAATTAAAAATTAGGTTAATTTGTATTTTGATCAAATTCCCTTGATGGGCCAAAATATTTAGCCGACCGGCGTGCCAACAAGATCATGGCCACTTCAAGCCCTTAATTAAACATTCATACCACTTAGGCACTTATTTAAAATAAAATTCACTTTAGGTTTTTATATAAAAAAAATGATGACACTTCGGACCTTTATTTGAAAATTTTCCTTTTTTTCCGTTCAAAGTGTTTTTCGACATTTATAGTGCATAAATATTTGTAATTTTTTTATAACTAAATTTTAAATCTAAGTGATATTTTGAATTTTGATGGGGAAAGTATTGCTGAATAATAAACAAACATGTCCTAGACAAATACGAGCATGTTTATGAGAAAAACGTAAAATAAAAAAAAAATGTGGGTTTGCATTTTCACCTCATCAGAAAATCTTCTGCTGAAAATAGATGTCAATAAAAAATAAATTGATGGTCATCGTCATTTGACAATTATTGATAAAGAAAAGGAACACAAAATCGTAGCAGACTTCGATGTACTTCTTTATATTAATCAAGCTCGTGAAAATTTAATTATTCATGATGCATGGATATCGTCTCGATATATAATATATCACAGCTGGCTCAATTATAACAAAAGTATTTTGTATCAGAGTGATTGTTAATAAAAAAAAAATCATGAAATACATTCCCGTTTGTAGAAGGTCCTATGGAATATATATTCTTTAGCTCTTATTTTCGCGGATTAACAACCACATTATTTAAGGAAAGATGGGATTGATATAAAAAGTTTAAAAGATTTGAGAGAATTCTGAGAAACGGATTTTTGCAATTGATATATTTTTCTTGTGTTAGTGCATGTATTTATACAAGAGATTACAATACATTAAAATCGATCAAATTGAATTTACAATCTCTTGATCTTAGCACTTACTTGTACTAGCCTGATTTGATTTGATCTTGATTCCTTGATCGATGTCGTTATCTGTCACGCCCCGAATTCCGGCGAGCATGCAAATATCCCACCAGGCCGTTCTTTTTCTTGTTATTATCCAGATCCTTCGACTCACAACTTATAAATTCATACAAATGATATGAGCAAGCGAAAACGAGAAAATAACTTCATAGATAATTAAAACAAGATGACTTAGGATAAAAGATGGTATTTTTATCATTACTCGCTAAACTGGCTACAAGGTCATAGTAGACAATACAAAATTATCATTTCCCTAAGGATACAAAAGGCTTACATCCGAATAAGGGCTCAATATCTAGTCCTTCAAAAGACGTATTCCAATGTCACTCCATGGCAGCCACAGGATTTCATCATTTAGGACCTGAAAAATATTAACTCCACGATGTTGTGAGATATAAATCTCAATAAGTTAAACATAATCCTAAACTAGGCTCCCTGTACTTCCAAACATCTTTGGAAAACAAGCATTTTAGAGTTAAAACATTGCCATGGCAAAAACATGGTATGAGTAAAACTGAGCTTCGTACTATGCCAGGATTTTCAATCAAAATAAACACTCTCGAGGCCATTTTTCAAATCATGAGGCGTTTATCATCACATATCATAATTCCAAAAGGTAAGGCTCGCGTAATAACGCTTTAGGCTGTTATAACATTCTTGGCAAAACCCACGTCAGAACGCCTCAGGTCAACACATATTTATTGTCAAGACCCGTGTAATAACGCATCAGGTCGTGTTTCTTAATCGCCCGCGTAATAACGCATTAGGCAACCCGCGTCATCAGTCTAGGATACTACCAGCATAATAATGCCTCAGGTTAGTCATTCTTACTTGGCCAAGTGCAATATCCCGTGTAATAACACATCAAGATAATCCAAACCCTGAGTCATAACGCATTAGGGTATAATTTGCCTTTCATAGACCCGTGTCAATACGTCTCTGGTCGAATCCCGCATAATAATACCTCATGATTTACTCAAGCCCCGCGTTTAACGCATCAAGAAACCATATGCACCACGTACTCATAATGAAACCTATCATTGGCCAAATAAATTCAATGCACAATAGCAAAGAGGCAACCTCATGGTTCGTCCCCTACAATTTAAGTCATTAATCCTCACATTACATTCCATTACCAAGCAAATTCAAGATCAATCACAATCACCAAGAGTATGGCATAGTTCAACCCCAAGCAAAACCGACATAATTCAAGCAATTCATTGCCAATCGAGGCACACGGCTTAAGCCAATCTCGTCATGCTAACTCAAGCACTCATTCGGCCTTTATGCAAATACATGTTATCGCATTACGCATTTTATCCACCGAATGCACTTTCAAGCATTTGAGTACTCAATTGAACCAAATAAATCATCGCATGCCCAATTCACATAGGGCACCTCAATATCGAATAATCATAGCTCTGATTAAACATTTCCTAAGCATGATAACATGATCTTCAATCGAGCACAAGTCAGCAAACACCACAATCTACGCGGTTCTGTTTGGTTCCACAAGATTCTCACCAAACTAGCTCATTAAACTTGCAATTCATGCTCTTACTAGGTCCCTTAGTAACCTAACATCCCAATAAATATTTAGAAATAACTTACCTCGAGTCTAGGCTAAGCAAATTCCACAAAACATGCAACGCAAGGCCACGATACCAAGCTGTCCATAAAAGGCAGAATCGTCCTCTCGGAAGCCTAAGCAAGAATCACTGCTAAATTCCATTAATTTCACTTCAAACCTTATCCAATAGCTCATTAACATATCAAACTAGGATTCAAAGGCGACTCACCACTCGTTCCTAGCAATATTAGCCCTTAAATCTCCCCCATGAACCACGGTCCAGGTATAAGTCCACAATCTGTTTGGTTTGAGAAATTATGCCACAAACATTTATCAAATTCCATTGAATTCTCATTAATCCTCAACCATCATTCTCTTAACATACTAGCTAAGGTTGAGAGTCAACTTACCAAAAATCTAAGCTGGAAATCTCCACGAAAACAACGATGCAAGTCCCCTTTTCAACTATGTCTAGAATGGGTTCCTAAGAGTTCCATAAAGTTTCAGCCATCAAACTCCCTTAATCCACTTCCAAATTTAATCACGAGCTACCCTAACAAATCAAGCAAGGTCTTAAGAGTTTTACCAATGAATCATGCCATGAAAATTGACCAAAGGAGCCGCATGAAGCTCGCGGGTTCAACTGAAGCTCCGACAGGCAGATTCGATGATATCTAAGCCAAATGACACCTCGATGGACCTCAAAGTGCCGCGGTTCCATCCTGACCGGCGGTGGACAGATTCAAGAATCAAACCAAAACAAGCCCGGAAATCCAATTTGAAGCTCCTCGGGTCGGAATAGGGTCGCGCAGCGACCTTTGCTTACTCAAACCGCTCTACAGGACAAACGACTGGGTGGATTTAGGATCATAATATCTTGTTGGAGTGGAAAGATGATAAGCTTTCTAATGGCGAGTGGAACGCCTCAATTCAATGTCGGACAAAAAAGTTATGACCAAAACAGTGAGGCTGTTGGAACAAGGCAGCGAGCTGATTGTGTAGAAGCTCTCGACCAAGAAGAAGAAAACGAAGGGGAAGAGGGGGAGGAGAGAGAAGCTCTCAACCAAAATGAAGAGGGAGGGAGAATAGATTTTCCTTAATCTCATTTGGGTCAAAAGGTTGATTGGTAGGTGTAATAGTAATCCAATTATTGTTAACTACTCTTGTCTTGATACTTGTCCATCTGTTCATAAAACTCTTGGCTTAAAGACAACCCTCCAATTTTAGGCCATCAAGGGATTGACAAAAGACCAAAATGCCCTTAATCAATTCTTAAGGTAAAGGTATTCTTTCAGGGGCAAAATAATTATTTCACACTTTTCGTCCGAATTTTCACTTTTCCAATGAAAATCACCCTCGATGAGGCGACGTCCAACTCCTTCCTAACGTTGGAATTCTCCATTGTCCAATATCAAATTTTGAAACCTTATTCCATGTCACTAGCCTCGAAGAGGGTCGAAATTCGGAATGTCACAGCTCTTCCCTCCTAAAGAAATTTCATTCTCGAAATTTGCAACATTCCAATCTTCTAGTCTTGAGGAATATCGGTGCCTTATCGCCACCTCACTTGCTAAAGTAGCTCGTTTTGTACCATCAGAGACTCTTGGGCCTTTCAGCTTGCCCTCTATTATTCAATCGAGACATGGTTTTATCGACTCCTTAAGCAAATTCATGATTACCTTTGTAGTAATTCGCTCTCGATTCCATTTGAATGCCTTCGACAATCATAGTAATCCATCAACTTTTAACATCTGCATCTTTCTTGTCGGCATGTCTAATACTTGACCACATGTTAGAATAACCCAACTTTCAGTCCATTCCATTGATAGTATTGAGGCAAGTCTTGGTACATCTTTGTGCCATCACAATGAATACCATAGTTCTCTCTTTGAATTTTCGATGAGGTCATTTCCTTAAGTTCCTCTTCAATACTTGACTCATACTCTCGTCTATGGAACTTTAAGGTTCCTATCCTTAACTTCAAGATTTATTTCTCAAGAACTCAGAAGTTTGGAATTCCTCCCTGTTCAATTTATGTCAATAACGCCTTAGATATCCAAGTCCGTTCATCGCAACATCTCAGTTCCTTTCCAACTTTCAGGCTTGATGCTTTAGGTAATCATCAAACTAGTCAATTGACAAACTCCCAATTTAGAAGTTGAATCTCTTATTCCTCGAGGTAAGGTCTGTCCTTTCATCACCAATTGCATGATGCTCGATTCTAACTATATGCATCCGCCATCCTCATCCTTTTTCAAAGTGAGGTAGGATATCGTAATTCAATTCTTGAAGTTACTTCATCCATCTACATTGCTCCTTACATTCCACTTTCCTTCGAGATACTAGGTACTTCACGTTCTCATGGTCTGTATAAACTCGAAGCCTTTCTCCACTTAAGTTACGTTTCCCAAATTTCGTCGCAGGAACGGTTGCATGATAATTTCAATCATGCGTTGGGCACTCCACTTTATATGGCCTTACTATCACGACATATATGCAATGTTCATTTCAAATTGCCTTGTTACACGTCAAATTTCCTTTTTGCGTTACGTCATTATGATCTTTATGAGCTTTTCAATTCCAAATGGAAACGCCATTGTCAGCGTGGTCACTAACTTAACTTAAGTCCTTGAAAATTCTTTTCACGTTCATTTATCTATTCGCGTTACATCTCGTCCTTAGTCCCTTTTATCGATGGAATAGCTCTTGTGGGGAATCTTCCTACGATCCATCTATAACAAGCTATCAATTTTAGGAAACTTCAAATTTTAGCAAGTTACATCGACCTTAGTCAATTCATCCCTTATTCCATTCCTCAAGGGTTCCACAGGGATTTCATTTTTTCAGAAACTTCACGATTAAGGAATCTTACCTTATCAAGCCCAAGGCTCTCGTTCTTCACATTTAGCACACAACGGACGTCCTCTTAAGGTCCATAGGATACTTTACTAAGGTCGTTCATATTCCTCATGACTTCTTGAATGATTCGATCATCATCTCTCAAGACGATAATAATCAATCTAATTACTCTTCGAGTACTCAATCCGACTGTTATCCACTTCTTTACTACCAGGTGTCGAATCATTAAAACTGTCCATCGTACCATCCACTTGAGAGCTCATACCTTGACTCTCTGCTCTCACGGGTCTTTACTTCGACCATGTAGCATTTTGTTCATTTTTGTCACTCTTTTTTTAGGAAGCATTAGTGCCTTAGCCTCTTGATTCCACAATCAGCTAATGCGACCTTAGCCCAATTTCATCCATTCAACTGAACATCGACATTATCTTGGAATTCAACGTTATCTACAGGATAGTTTCTCGAGCTTAACTTCTAGAAATCATTTAAGTCCCGCGTCTTATTTCTCAATCCAGACGCTCAATCTTAACATTAAGACAATTAAAACTTTCTCTTCCTTCCACACTAAGGTCTCTTACCTTACGAAAGAAACTATACACTTCTGTGGCATTCTCTTACTCCGAATACACCTTGTCATTCCTATTCCATAGGACGTCAATCTTGGAGTCTATGCCAACGGTGGTGTTTTTACTTCAGGATTCAGATGCCACCATACTTGACATTCTTTGTCCAGTGACTCAGTTACCTTAAGTGACAAGGTTCCAAGGAGTCGAGGTTTTTCCTCGGTCTCCGTACATCCACACCTTGGATATTCAAATCAACTAACTCAAGTCACCTTGCGCTTATAATCCAAATAATCATTTTCATTTACTCAACCATTCATTAAAATCGTGAGTAGTTAGGATTATCAAGTCCATTCACTTTTCTTTTCGCTAACGATCATCTCATGGTCCAATTGTGATGCAGAGCATATTAACAATGCATTTTTAGACCGATTGGATAGGCAAGAGTCCCAACGAAAGTCGAGAAGATGCGTATAGAATTTTCAGATTCAGAGTCAACGATATTAGAATGGGCTTAGATTCGGTCAATTGAAGCGAAACGGCCATCTTATCAATACACAATGCCTTTGGCATTGATTGACGATGGATTTTGGCGATCTGAGATCGTTTAGATGGTCTTTTGAATTATTTTAGTATTGTCGGATTTAATTTTATTTTTAGTAGCAATTTTGTAATGTTGCTAGTTTTGGTATCAGTAGGGTTATGTCACGCCCCGCGCCCCGGGCACGAGCACGCGACTCCCTGCAAGTACAAACTCTCTCTATAGGTCCCAAGATTCACATAGTTCGAGAGATATATCATCTAGATAGCACGCAGAAGCGATGATATAAAAACTTCTCCGTACTATTATAAAATGGGACCTGGGTAACAAGGGTTTCAATAATATAAGAACTTCCGAATATCCATACAAGGACACGACAAACTAAACATACTGGTCAGTAGGATGACAAGGCTAGTACAAAAGACGATCATCAATCTCCAAAAAGAAACAAGCATCGAGGTCACCATCAAAATATCGGACTAGTATAATAGAGGCTCCTAAGTCGAACTACAAGAGTCGTCAGTCTCCTCCGCCTCCTTAGTAGGCTCGCACTCCGAGAGAGTCTCAAAGCAGACCTCCACCGTGTCCTCGAGTGTCTCATCCACTGATGGCTCTACCTGATCATCATCGGTGGCCTCGATCACTATAACCTCATCGGCGTCTTCTAAGGTCGGGATCCTTTTAGGACCATTTCTCAAGCCAGCGACTGACCCATCGGCCTTCATTGAATCTCGAGCGGGATGGTACTAATTAGGGATCACCCCATGGGGTACCTTAGTGGGCTTCAGTGGCCCCGTAGAAACATCCCTTATCTTCCTGAACCAAGCCTCGTACCTGTGAGGCTTCCAGCTACTGTCACCCTCATCTACCTAGACGACCGTGCACTTCCTAACATTAACGGTCCCCTGTCCATCAAGGAACTTTTCAAAATATACTAACATCTCCTTTAGGTCACCAAACCTGATTGGCCACATTCTCAAGGCCTACGATCTGAAAAATGGGGTCCCATAACGGGATGAGATTTACATCTCAATAAGGTAGGTCCTAGCCCTAAGTTAGGCTGACCGTACACTCAGGTAAATGCAAACACAATAATTTGTACAAATAATCACATGAGGCACTCAACTGTCAATAAACAATATACGAATGTCAAGCATGCAGTTATGGCATCATTCTCATCATTAGAATTAAGTACACATTGTCATGTCAAATCACACCTTTCACCCTTCCGGTCCACCTCACTTTCATGCCCGCGTTTAGAGCGCTCCAGGCTCGGTCCGCGTAAACGCATCAGATCGTCTCATTAACAAACCCGCGTAAACACGTTAGGTTTTCAATCTCATTCCAGGCTTGTGTCGACACATCTCAACTCCATCCAGCGTTTCAACGCAACAGGACCATGGCCTTCTCAACCTCGCGTCTCATACACCTCAAGGTGCCATTCGATTCAAACCCCGCGCCTCAGCGCCTCAGGGTATCTATTCACACAACCCCACGTCTCAACGCATCAGAGTGTTACAACCTCTCAGACATGCCATAAGTTCATTTCATTTCATAGCACACGTTCGAATGCAAACTTATATGACGAATGACACATTCATGGCATGCGAGACAATTAAATTTGACATACAAATGCGACAATCAATTTATGGCACAAACCTTATCAAACAATCAAGTCCTCTATATCTTTCTAGGACGTACATTGTACAATCACATTATAAACTTCCACGAATCGATCAATTTGCACACAATTCACCCAATCGAGTCCAATCTTCCTATCAAAGGTTTAGAATCTCCTTACTTTGTGCTAAAACCAACAAAAATCTCTTCCCAAACACTCCAAGGATTCAGTCCAAATAGTTCAAGAACAACTCAGCCACGCAACTTAAGAAAATTCCTCCAATCATCAATTTTCTTTGCTCAATTTATCAATCCATGAAGCATGAACCTCATGGACCTATCAATTAACATTCTAATACGTCTCAACAATGAATTTGAAACCCATTTCCCTCACCAATAGCCTCCCATAGAACCGGTATGCACAGAACCGAAATATGGCATTTTCGGTTCTGTGCATATCCCAACTAATCAGCCATTAAACTAACTTAAATCCTCAATTTATCCACTAATCTACTTGTTAACATGTAGTTCTAAGGGTTGGAAAGCCTCACCGAAAATTTGGAGCCAAAGCGGCACCGAAAAGTTCATGAACGTCGCTAGTTCCTTCGGGTTCTCCTCTAGTTAGTTTTTGCCCTTCAAACACAAAACCCATTTGGGGTCAAAACTTTATCAAATTCCTTCAAAATTTTTACCACAGCTCAGTCCACATGTCTTCTAAATGTCCACAAAGGTTGGTCGAAAAATTCAAAGGATTCGGGGTTCTATGAAGCCTAAATCGTGGCTTACCTCTAGCTACGTCGGTTTCCATCGACTTCCGAGAGATTGATCGGCCGGAGATCCTCAGGTGGTCAAATGGCTTGCTTCTACTTGAAAAATGTAGGCAAGAGGATGAGGAAGGGGCTGGTGGTCGGCTCGAGTCCAAGCGGTGGCCAGAGGTGGCGGTCGGGAGTGGCGAATGGCGGCGACAGAACCGGTCAGGCGGTGGAGCTTCCAAGCGTGAAGAAGAAGAAGAAGAAGAAGAAGATGGGCAGAATGAGGGGATGTTCGGCCAAGGAGAGAGAGACAGAGAGAGATTTCTACTTCATTGGCTTGGTCAACTTGTTGAATGGTAGGTTAAAAGGTGACTCCATCAACATCATTGTCTAATCCTTTGACACTTGTCCATGTGTCAATCAATATTCATCCAATGGCTCTCATTTTCTTCAACTTTCGGCATCTATATGGGACTTCAATGACCAAAATGCCTTCATCCAATTATATAGGCAAGGTTAGGGCTTGAGGGGCAAAATGGTAATTTTACCCCAAACGTCCGGAACATCGTTTTTTTGATTCTAAATTTCTTCGATAAGGCGACGGCCAATCCAATTATAATGTTGAAATTTTTTATTCTCCATTTTCTAATTTCAAGACTTGTTTATGAATCATTTTTCTATCCAATGCGATTCCAGCCTATCCCGAATTGACGGGTGGCTTTTGCAAACGTTACGCGTATCGATCCTGTGATTCATATCACAATTAGGGCTCGTCAATTCATGGCGACTTTGGTTGTCATGTAATTGTGAGGGTCTATTATTAGTTCCAACGGTCTCGATCATCACTATTCAATTTAGGACAATTTTGCAAATTATATATTAGTTAAGCGCCATCACTCGCGCTCCAATCGTATAACGCTAGCAATGCCTTCCTTAATCGTTCATAGATTGGCCTTTTATGGCTCTAAATGTCCCCTCGACAATCTTTATGGTCAAAGCGTCATTTCCTATTCGAATTCCCTAGGTTCACGTACCTTGTCTTGCGTTAGCCTTTCCCTTTTAGTCATTCAACTCGAGATTGATCAGATCCGAGCGAGATATGACTGAAATACATCGTTAGATACTTCTCATTAATGAGTCTTGAAACGATAGGAAAAATCAGAATGTCACAGGTTAACACCCTATATAAGCTTGTTTTAAGGTTTTTGGACGATAGAATATACTTTTTATCACTATTGAATTCGAGGTTTTCTCTCTAAGTAAGAATTTGTTTGATTTTCGCTGAACACTGCGTCAAATTATCCTTAAGGACAACAACTTATAACCCCATTTTCAATGGTTCCAGTTCAATCTCAATCATTCTCATAGAATCATTAAATCCAGGCAAACTAACATTCTGATTTCCTTAACACTTTCCATGACAAGGGAGACGGACTACCCATCTTCCACCATGGGTCTTACGCCCAGGTAATCAACCATTCCTTAGAGGCATATGCTATGTTCCAAAGTGAAAATCTCTTTACTCGTAATCCATGAGCAGTAGTTCTCTTACTCATGCGTCTTTCGATCATTTTTTTCCTTTCATTAAGATCCATTACAGTCTCTCAGATTTAGGAATAGCAACCAATCACAAAGCTTCCAAATTCCAATCCACTCAGGGACTTACTTGTCTTATTCAAAGGGTCCTTGAATACCTTTAGTACATTTAGGCAACCTTGAGAACTCTATCTCATATTAATCGACCTTCCTCATGTTCTTGCAAGGTTATCAGAGTTCAAGCAACCTTTATTCTCAAGCAACCCCAGGGAGGTATTTTCCATTGAACAACTCATCGAGTGTAATCTGGGCAGATATCATGCATTTAATGAAAACTCTTCCTTTGGTGACCTTTCACCCATCATTGATAACCTATTAAGGTTAGTAACTGTCAATGCCACTTTCTTTCTTGAGTGTACTTAAAACCTCTAAGATTTCCTTATCAAGATTTCTAATCCGGAGGAAAGTAGTTTCGAATTCATTTTCTTAGCCAACTTAACCTTATTCATAGTTTCACAGCTTTCCATCGAACGATTCTTATTTTCATTCTCTATCGCCTTTCATATAATCTCTATCAACCCTAAGCATACATACCATTAAGAAGGAGAAGTGATTAATTAATTAAACCTTAATGAATCCATTTTTTTGTTCTTTCATTCTAGGCTCTTCTTCATTTGCAACACCATCAATAGTAGCAGCCTTGGCTACTAGGGCAACAATGGCAGTTCCTTCTCGAGCTCGCTCCCTTATCATCTTCCCATTTTCATTCAAAATTCTCATGACCCTTTCAACTCTTGGGTCTTATACAATTTACAAGCTTAAGCCAAATGCTCTTTCAGTACTCATATTCTAGTTGATCCTATTTACTCAATTCTCATGATTCCTCTCAGTTCTTAAATCTTCTTATATATTGCATACTCGAGTCAAATGTTCTTCTAGTGACCATACTCTGGTCATTAAACCTTATTAGGTTCTCATGGTATTTGAATCACTATAATTCCCTTCATGAATTAAAGACTTAAGTCATCTACTCGAGTCTAGTATTTCAGGTTGCTCATCTCATCATCTATCACGATCAATCAACCATCCAATCATTCTTAGGCAACTCTCAACTAATTGCCCATCATCTTGGGATTCCAAATAATCCTTAATCAGTAATCACTTATCAAGTCAGCCTCAACAAGGTAATTTCTCAATTAATCATCTACCAGGCAAGCCTTAACTAGGCAACTATCAAATAAGCACTCAAGGCATCAATTCAGTGAGTCAATTGCTCATACTTTAAGTCTAGGGGCATCTGCCACTCTATTACAAACACAATAGGCTATCTCAAATTCAAAAGGCATCAGCCACACAACATTCGATACAAGCATCAAAAGTTTTTCTTTTTTGAATAACATGCAATGCCAAGTACGAAACTCTTAATCATGCCAATTACAAGCGCCATAACAAGTGCCAAACAACCTTTGAAAATTCACCTTGATGATCAATTCAATGCAACACATCTCTTAACCAAAATCAGACTTAACCCGATACCTAGACTTTCCCTTTCAAGTTATCATTTGGGTCATTCCTGCTTCCCTGCTATCTTAAAAGCTTGTAAAGAGCCGCTCCTTGTCCGGACCTCTATGTCCTGATAATCACTCCCCGCCCTTATCAAACTTGATCGTTGTAGCTTGTCCTAAGTCATACATCTACGGAGAGAGCCACATTTCACGCGTCTCATACCATTCTTTATTACAGTTTATAGGTATCATGTCAGCTTGTCCCATACCAAGTGACAGTTTATTAGGTTCGATAATGAAAAGCTTATGCGTGCACATTCTTTGACTTTCATTTTAATGCCATAGACAGATGCACTGCAAGCTTATCTTCACTACTTATCACCTCACATTCGTCTATAGATCAATTCTTATCAATAAAAGATTCCTAATTCCACCAATGATCGTCATATCTCATAGATCAATTCTTATCAATAAAAGATTCCTAATTTCACCAATGACCGTCATATCTCATAGATTAATTGCCTATGTTCAACCATATACCTTAAGTTAGGTCATTAACAAGCTACAATCACATTCATATAATCCAATTGACCCTCTGTTCATTAGCAATTCTCTACTAATCTCAAGCACAATTACAACCTTAATATCCATACTTATGACTCCTCAATTTTTGGTTGCTCTCTTGTGAACCTCACCGCCCAAGATCATCCATTAACATCGATACTAGGGCCATTGGAATACAACACAAATTCAAGCATATACTTCTCAAGATTCAGAAATCAATGCCTAATCCTAAGGGTCTCACTATCTATTCGTCCTCAAGTCATCACTCCTCAATTAAATTGGATCGAGCTGACCTTGCTTTGATACCAAACAAGCGGAGATGTCATGCCCGAACTCCAACGAGCATGCAAACATCCCACCAGGACATTCTTCATCTTGTTATTACCCAAGATCCTTCGGCCTACAACTTATAAATCCATACAAATGATATGAGCAAGCAGAAGCGAGAAAACAACTCCATACATAATTAAAATAAGAAGACTTAGGACAAAAAGTGGTACTCTTATCATTACTCGCCAAACTGGCTGCAAGGTCACAGTAGATAATAAAAAGTCATCAATTTCCTAAGGCTACAAAAGGGTTACATCCGAATAAGGCTCAATATCTAAGTCCTTCAAAATACGTCTTCCAATATCACTCTATGACAGTCACAGGATTCCATCATTTAAGACCTGAAAAATATTAATCCCACGATAGGGTGAGATATAAATTTTAGTAAGTTAAACCTAATCCTAAACTAGACTGCCAGTACCCTAGACATCTTTGAAAAATAAGTATTTTGGAGTTAAAACACTGGCATTGCGAAAATATGGTATTTCAATCAACTTGATTCAATCACAAAATTTCATGAGTAAAACCGAGCTTCGTACTATAGCAGGGTTTTCAATCAAAACAAACACTCTTGAGGCCCTTTTTCAAATCATGAAGCATTTCTCATCACATATCATAATTTCAAATGGTAAGGCAAGCGTAATAACGTTTCAGGCTGCTATAACATGCTTGGCAAGACTCACATCAGAACGCCTCAGGTCAACACATACTTATTGCCAAGACCCGTGTAATAACGCATCAGGTCGTGTTTCTCAATCACCCGCGTAATAACACATCAGGCAGCCCGCGTAATAACGTTTCAGGCTAGGATACCACTCATGTAATAATGCCTCAAGTTAGTGATCCTTACTTGGCCAAGTCTAATATTCCGCGTAATAACACATCAGGATAATCCAAATCCCGTGTCATAACGCATCAGTGTACAATTTGCCTTTCATAGACCTCTGGTTGAATCCCACGTAATAACGCCTCAGGATTTACTCAAGTCTCACGTTTAACGTATCAAGGCATCACATGCACATGTACTCATAATGAAACTAACCATTGACCAAATAAATTCAATGCATAATAGCAAAGAGGCAACCTCATGGTTCGGTTCTTACATCACATTCCATGGCCAAGCAAACTCAAGATCAATCACAATCACCAAAGAGTATGGCATAGTTCAACCCCAATTAAAACCGACATAATTCAAGTAATTCTTTGCCAATCGAGGCACATGACTTAAGCCAATCTCGTCATGTTAACTCAAGTACTCATTCGGTCTTTATGCAAATACATGTCATCGCATTAGGCATATTATCAACCGATTGCACTTTCAAGCATTTGAGTACCCAATTGAACCAAACAAATCATCACATGCCCAATTCACACACGGCACCTCAATACCGAATAATCATAGCTTTGATTAAACATTTCCTAAGCATGATAACATGATCTTCAATCGAGCACAAGTCAGCAAACATCACAATCCACACGGTTCCATTCGGTTCCATAAGATTCTCACCAAACTAGCCCATTAAAATTGCAATTCATGCTCTTACTAGGTCCCTTAGTAACCTAGCATCCCAATAAAGATATATAAATAACTTACCTTAAACCAAGGCCAAGCAAATTCAACAAAAATGCGACGCAAGGTCGGGGTACCAAGCTTTTCATAAAAGGCAGAATCGTCCTCTTGGAAGCCTAAGCAAGAATCAATAGCTAAATTCCATCAATTTCACTTCAAACCTCATCCAATAGCTAATTAACATGTCAAGCTATGATTCAAAAGTGAGTCACCACCCATTCCTAGCAATATCAGCCCTTAAATCTCCCCAATGAGCCACAATCCAGTCATAAGTTCACAATCTGGTCAGTTCGAGAAATTAAGCTACAAACATCTATCAAACTCCATTGAATTCTCATCAATCGTCAACCATCATTCTCTTAACATATTAGGCTAAGGTTAAGAGTCAACTTACCAATAATCTAAGTTAGAAATCTCCACGAAAATAGCAACACAAGTCCCCTTTTCAATTCTATCCAAAATGGGTTTCTAGGAGTTCCACAAAGTTTCAGCCATCAAACTCCCTTAATCCACTTCCAAATTTAATCACGGGCTACCCTAACAAGTCAAGCAAGGTCTTAAGAGATTTACCAATGAATCATGCCATGGAAATTGACCAAAGGAGCCACACGAAACTCGCGGGTTCAACTGAAGCTCCGACGAGCAGATTTGATGATATCTAAGCCAAACGATGCCTCGACGGACCTCAAAGTGTCGCAGTTCCATCTTGACCGGCGGTGGATAGATTCAAGAATCAAGCCAAAATAAGCCCAGAAATCTAATTTGAAGCTCCTCGAGTCAGAATAGGGTAGGATAGCGACTTTTGCTCACTCAAACGGCTCTACCAGACAAACGGCTTGGTAGATTTCGGCTCATAATACTTTGTTGGAACGACAAGAGGATAACCCTTCTAATGGCGGGTGGCATACCTTAATTCGATATTAGATGAAGAAGTTATGACTAGAACAGTAAGGCTGCCAAAACAGGGCAACGAGCTGGTCGGGCAGAAGCTCTCGACCAAAAAGAAGAAAATGAAGGGGAAGAGGGGGAGGAGAGAGAAGCCGTCGACCAAAATAAATAGGAAGGGAAAAGAGATTTGCCTTAATCTCACTTGGGTCAAAGGGTTGATTGATTAGTGTAGTAGTAATCCAATTAATGCTAACTACTCTTGTCTTGACACTTGTCCATTTGTTCATAAAAAAATCTTGGCTCAAAAACAACTTTACCGTCCAATTTTTGACAGTCAAGGGGGTTGACAAAAGATCAAAATGCCCTTAATCAATTCTTAAGGTAAGGATATTCTTTCAGGAGCAAAATGATAATTTCACACTTTCCGTTCGAATTTTCACTTTTCCAATGCAAATCACTCTTGATGAGGCGATGTCCAACTCCTTCCTAACGTTGGAATTCTCCATTGTCCAATATCAGATTTTGAAACCTTATTCCATGTCACTAGTCTCGAAGAGGGTTAGAATTCGGAATGTCATATTATCCTTAACAGCCTGATTTGATTTGATATTGATTTCATGATTAGTGCCATTATCGTTAACATGCCCCTGTAACTTTCATTGAAGAAGCCAATCTTGGATCGCAAATAATTTAGTCTAAGTTTTGATAATGGTTTTGTAAGGGCATCTGCATGCTGATATGTGGTTGAGATATGAGAAACGCGAAGAGCTCCACTTGAAACCATATCACAAACAAAATGATAATCTATGGCAATGTGCTTCATGCAGGAGTGAAATACTGAATTTGCACATACATATGTAGCGCCAATGTTATCATAGTACAGAGTTGGAGTAATGATAGGTTGGAGGCCAAGTTCAGTCAGCAGATTACAAATCCATTGTAATTTTCCTATAGCGGTGGCAATGACGCAGTACTCGGCTTTAGCTGAAGACTAGGAAATAGTGCGTTGTTTTCGCGCACTCCAAGATATTGGATTAGGAACAAGATAGATAATAAATGTAGAGGTGGATGATCGTCGTTTGCATTACTTGCCCAATCAGCATCGGAGAACCCGTGAAGACTAGAAATCATGGAAATTGTCAAATGTAGCCCATGAAATATGCTTCCTTTTAAGTACCAGAGAAGTCGTTTAGTAGCGGCCCAATGTGTGATAATGGAGCGTTGCATGAACTGAGATAATTTGTTGACAAAGAATGCAATATCTGGTCTTGTGATAATGAGATATTGAAGATCGCCAATAAGACTACGATACTCAATTGCATCGGTTGCCTCAGCTAGATCATGAGCAGATAAATTGATTCCCACTGTCAAGGGAGTGCTTACTTCTTTTGCCTCATCCATTTTGTGTTTTTCTAGAATCTCACGGATATACTTACGTTGAGAGAGAAGCATACCTATCTTGGTTGGGATCACTTCAATGCCAAGAAAGTAATAAAGTGTTCCCAAATCTTTCACAAAGAAATGCGTAGACAGTGCTTCAATGAAGTTGGCGATAAAAGAAGGTCATTGCCCGTGATGATAAGATCGTCAACGTAGATGATAAAGAATGTTATAATTGAATCCATTGTGTAAATAAACAAAGATGGATCGGAGCGAGTGTTGTGAAAATCACGAGCGTGTAGAAATTTACTCAATGCAATGTACCATGCCCTTATCACTTGTTTTAATCCGTAAATGGCTTTCCTCAATTTGTATATATGGTTCAATCAAGTTGGATCAATAAACCCTAGAGGTTGAGCCATGTATGCTTCATCTATGAGATCCCTTTGTAGGAACGCACTGTTGATATCAAGTTGCCAAAGTGGCCATCCTTGATTCATTGCAATAGAAAGCACAACACGAATGGTAGTCGATTTGACAACTAGACTAAAAGGGTCCTTATAGTCAATCCCGAGGTGTTGATGAAAGCCTTTAGCAACGAGATGTACTTTGTAGCGTTCAATACTATCATTAGGTTGGCATTTAATTCGGAAGATCCACTTGCAACCAACAACATTTCTAAAATTTTTGTGAAGGGTGAGTTCCCATGTTCCATTGCGCAGCAGCGCATTAAATTCCTCAAACATGGCCTATTGCCATTTGGCATCCTGCATGTCTTGAGTAATGCATGTTGGTTCGGTGGTGTCAGGTAGAGGATGTTTAGTGGTGTGATGAATTCGTTTGGATTTGAAGATGTTGTTCTTGGATCCTGTAATCATTGTATGGTTGCAGATTGCGATTGGTGAAGGTGGAGGTAAGAGAGGAGGGTTGTCGATGGCGTCAGTGCTGCGAATTGGAGAAACAGTTGTTGCATGGGGAGCAGGCAACAAGTCAGTAGCCATTGCAGGATCTTGCGATTGGATCGACATTGGGACAAAGGCGAGACTGAACTTGTTTGTTGGGTAGTGATTGGAAGTTGGATCCATGTAGAATTTGTAGTTGATAACGAGTTTTGAGTTGAGGAGCTTGTTGTGATATACGAAAAAAATGTGTTCTTGACAACATGACGAGAAGTGTAAACACGTTTGGTTTGGGGTTCGAAACATTTGTATGCGCTTTGAGAGAGCGAGTAGCCAAGTAATATGCACGGACGAGAACGATTATTAAGCTTGTTTTGGGAATATGGACGGAGCCATGGATAACATAAGCATTCGAAAATTTGATGTTTGAGATAATTCGACTTTTGATTGAAGAGTTTTTTATATGGAGATTGATATTGAAGAATTGGAGTGGGTAGTCGATTGATGAGATATACAGTGGTTTGAAAGGCATAGGACCAAAACGATGTTGGAAGAGATGCATTGTGGAGTAAAGTTAAGCCAGTTTCTACAACATGGCAATGTCGCCGTTCGGCAGTGCCATTGTGTTGCGGGGTGTGAGGAGGAGTGGTGTAGTGAGAAATACCATGTGTAGTGAATTTTTTTTTTTTTTTGAGTTTTAAATACTCTCCTCCGCCATCAAAGTAGATAGAGATAATAGAACGTTCAAATAGTTTTTCAACAATTGGTTTAAAAGCAGTAAAAATGGCACAAACATCGTATTTATTTTTCATTGGACAAAGCCATATGCATTTGGTAAAATGGTCTACAAATGAAACGTAATATCTGAAACCATCAACCGTGGTATCCGGAGCAGGATCCCAAACATCGATGTATAGGAGTTCTAATGCAGCATGACTTGAGAGAGTAGAAATCTTGAACGGCAAACAATGAGTTTTATTGCATTGGCATGAATCACAATATCATTTGGAAATGGATTTGGACATAGGACTTATCGGTAATGAAGATGTCCTAACTATGTAATTTTGAATGGAGAGAAAAGGATGTCCCAAATGTCGATGTCAATCGCAATGAGCCACTTTTTCTCCTATGAACGCCACGGGTTGATCTTTGTGTGGCCGTAGGGAGAGTGGCATTCGATAAACGTTGTACTTATGCTCGCCGCCCAACAATGTCGCTCCCGTTCGAAGATCCTTCACCAAAAGAATGTGGCAAAAAATTCAATAGAAGTATTATTTTGGACACATAATTTAGAGACGGAAATTAAATTTTAAGTAAGAGATGGTGCGCAAAGTGTGTCCGGTAAAACAAAGGTGCTTTTAGGAGACACAAGTTTTGTCATCCCAAGATGCGAAATACTCAAACCTGTCCCGTCGCTAATGACAATGCCATCTGGTCCTTAAAAACTTCGAGTGGATAGATAAGTTTGCCAAGTCGTTGGTAACATGATGAGATGCTTCTAAATGAACAAGCCATTGCAGAGCTGAGCTGTGGCTGTTGCGTGATGTGCAGCAGGTCCGACATTTGGACGACCGCGGATACAATAGCAAGTCTTGGCGGTGTGGCCATATTTATCGCAAAATTGACAAAGAGGTCCAGAGTCATGAGACTGAGATGGGCTACCTTACTGGATGGGATTTCTACGGGGCTGTTGGTTGCCATAGTTGGTGAGAGCACCATGAGAAGCACCGCGCTCGTTTTGGGCACCGTTCTAGCGATTAGCAGACGAACTAGAACGTGATTTGTCAGTATACTGAGCTGTGACGGGAATGAATCCTGCGACTTTTTCTTCATGCTTAAGATAAGTATAAGCGACAAGTTTGTCGTGTAATTCCTCAAAAGAAATAGAATTTTCTCTAGCACGAATTGCAGCCACTATTTCTTTAAATTCGGACCACTTCCACGTAAGGCATGAATAACAGTATCATCATCTTGAAGGGATGTATCAATAATGGAGAGTTCATCGACAATGCCCTTTAATTCTTGAAGATATTCAGAAACTGACGCCGGATTATGGACAATTGGTCCTTGAGAAACATTACACGAGAACGGGATTTGTTGGCATAAAGATTGCTGAGCTTTTTGAATGCTTCTTGAGAGGTTTCGCTGAATTTCAGAAACTAAACCAAAAATGGCGGATAACAATAGTTGGTCCCGGCGGATTCACAATGTGCGTGCTGGACTGGCTAATCTAGATGAATCAAGTGACAGCAAGGTTGTGTGCCATCAACAAATTGGAGCAGATCATGCCCGATTAAAATGGCTTGATGTTATGCTCGCCATGAGGGAAAATTGCCAGCTGTGACCTTCACAGGAAGCTGGTTTAAGGCAGGAAGTTGTTCCCTAGTTCTAAGTAGGTTTCCTTAACTTGGGTATGATTCCTAGTTCACGTAAGTTTGCTTTGATTGGTTTTCTTATTCCATGTTTCCTGGTCTTAGATTGTCTTATCACCCCTAAAAAATAATAATAATAATAAAGCAGCTGATGCAGTATCACGGGATGCAATAAGGATTCGGTGATAACCCTTGAACTTTCAATTGTAAGATGCAAATTTTGAGTTTATATATGCTAATTCCTTTCGGGGTAAGTGATTCATTTGTTTCTTTACTAGAGGTAAAAAGTTAAAGCCTTTTATCGTTGCCGATAGTAGATTTCTTTGTGTTTAGGCTGTGGAGTGTTCTAGTTATTTTCCCGCAAATACATCAAGAACCATTTGATTTTCCCACGTCAAACAGGTTCGCATTCTCACACTCTCAACTTGCTGTCACATTGGTGCAAAATAAAAATAAAAAAACATGCTGTCACATTTTCAAGGTATTTCCTTAAAATAAACATGGCCTAAATTGGACAGGTAGGTGGTAACTCGCCAACCATAAATTTGGTTAAAATAAGAGCTTAGATGGTAAAACCGTAATCTAATGTAAAGTGATTTTTTTAATTTAAAAACGATGAGAAATAGCTCAATAGAATAAAATTATCAAGCAATTTTAAATTCTTCAAACCCTATCACTTTTTGGATTGTTTTTTTCTTTTGGTGAGGTTTGCTCTTAAACACTCAATTAAAGATTATTGCCTTAATGTGTAAAATTATTAATTGCATAATTTACAAGGAAACCAATATATTGGCAATAAATATTATTGCTTGGTTGTTTATTACCAAATGACACGTTGGCTTTTGACAAAAAAAAAAAAAAGACACGTTGGTCGAAACATCGGTCATTTTTTTTTTCTCTGCCAAGTTTTGACAGTCCAATCTTCGTCGTCCAAAAAGTCAACACACGGTGTCTCCCCCAAAACCCTGACCTGGTCAAACCGGACTCTCCTCCTCCCCCAGAGCGGTAGATTCTCTCTCTCTCGCTCGCTCTGCGCTTGGTCCCGGAAAACCTCTCCGAATCGGTTCCACGGCCCACCGGAACCGCCTCTCCCCGCGATGGACGCAGCGCCACCGGCAGGTGGCGGAGGAGGTCCGGCGCCGTTCCTGCTGAAGACTTACGAGATGGTGGACGACGCGGGGACGGACGAGATTGTGGCCTGGAGCCCCAGCAAGGCGAGCTTCATCGTGTGGAACCCCCCAGAGTTCGCTCGCCTCTTGCTTCCCACCTATTTCAAGCACAACAACTTCTCCAGCTTTATCAGGCAGCTCAACACCTATGTGAGTCGACGGAATCTTCGTGTTTTGTTTTGAGTTTTTGTGGTCTTGTTTGGTGGGATTGATGCGTATGTTGGCCGCTATGCCGTGATTAATCGTGAATTTTTTTGTTCTGATTACTGGGGTGATGATTGTTGTCCTCTTTTGGGTTTATGTCGCGGGGTTTTTGATTTCCCGTGTATGATATGAGGGCATCGAATCTCTTATCAGATTGAAGAATTGGTGTTTCATATGAGCAAGAAGTTTCTGCAGTTCGCCTCTTCTTTTATCTGCTTTTGTCTTTCTTTCATGTGTTCTGCTTTTTCTGATCAGTGACTCTTCTTGCATTGTGATTGAAAAGAATGTGAATTCTGCATCTTAAGCTCATATGCCACTTTTAAGGGTCTGTAATAACTCATCGTTTGCTGCATGAGTGCATTATGCCTGCTTATGGATGAACTTCTTTTTAACTAATTTGGATAATGTCTGAAAGTCTGCAAAAATGTCAGTGTTTTCTGTCTCTTGAAGTCATTTCTCAACTATTTATGATGATAAGCAATGTAATTTGTGGACCAATTTCCCATTCCTTTGCAATTTCTTTTGCTTTACATTGATTTGGGGCTTTCTGGGAGCATATATTGCCACTGCTTCACTGATTATCACTTCGTTTATGCATTAACGATAGTGTATCTCGAGTCCAGCCTTTCGTCACTGCCAATGTTACCTCGCTCCCTAGTATTGCCATCCTCAAAATGGTTGAGGCAAATAGGAAAGGCAACTCCATGAAGAAATTATCATTTTGATGGATTATTGTGAGGTTTGGTTTGGGTCTCAGAAACATGATAAGAGACGTCACTTTGATGAATTTCGATATATTCTTCATTGCATGGAATAATTTTCTGTCTAATGTTGTAAGTAGACCTATTTATCATAATGTATTCTCTACTTCAAAGAGATCAAGACTTTCCACATAATAGCTATTGACCACGTGCTATGGTTGGTTTGGACGACTTAGCTATCAAATGAAGTTGGAAGCAACTTGCTAAATCCTGGTGTCTCCCTTTCTTAATGTTTCTTTTCTGTTGTTTGATCCTTATGCATTTTTCTAATTTAAGAACTACAATCTTGCATGGCACATCACATCTACATGGGTACGATGCCAAAGCTATGTATCAGGAATTCAGCAGTCAGTTTGGCATTAAGACCAAGAATTCCTGCATCAATTTGCTGTTGGAGCATTCTTTCTTTCATCATTTCATTCCTGTAGCTAGAGCTTTCTAGGATCGGATACATGTCTAGTGAGCTCTAGCTAGTAGGCTACCTTTTTTTGGGACCCTTATTGTTTGCCCTTTTATGAAGGTTCGCTTAATCATTTTTATGATAGTTGCACATACCTTTCGCCTATACATGGTGGTTATTTGCCTTCTTTAGTTTGGAGACTGGAAGTTTAATGAGCTTGAGGGAAATACTTGGCTTGAAACAACGCAACTTGCTTGCTGGTTGGATTTTTTGGTTGATGGAGTTTTCATCTCTATGTGTGATTGCACGTGCGAGTGAGGTTAAAATGATGGTGATATCTTGGAGGCGGTGTTCTTCGCTCCGCTTGGACCATGTTGATGGAGGCTTGTTAGGTCTACAAGAACTGCTTAAGAGTAGTATTTGAATCAATCACTTCTCTCTTGGCCAATTTTATTCAGTTAAACCTCGTAGGTGGAAGGGAGAATGTTTTGGGAGGCCATAGGAAAATTAGAGATGTGCAAAGAAACCTACTAAGCCAGAATGGTTCTTTAGGAGTTGGATTGGGTACTAGAGGGTGGAGGCTTGGTTTCAATATACAATAATTGAGAAATTGGAAATAAAAAGTAGATTCTAGGCTATGGGCTCTTACCTGACCTCTATCGAAAGATGATCTTAGATTATCTATGATATCCAATGGTCATCTTCCTCCAAAAAATATATGAGCATCTTTCTTGGGGGTCATGAAGCCAGAAACGTTGGAGTTGGAGGATGGGCATTGCTATAAGCTTGGTAATTCGGGATCAGAGCGTTATTTTAATTGTATTTTTATCTGTCTTTTATCTTTGTATTTTATGAAACAATTAAGCTTTATGTTTTATGTTTTTAACTTTCTCGGACCAAATTAGACAGATAACGGGGACTATTGTATGAATTGCTTTCATTTTTATATCCACTATGTTGGGAGCAACTAGCTAGTCAATTCTGGAAAAATTGGCCCAAAAAAGTATAGGGCATCCTAGAACCTATCTAGTGGATATGCCAGGTTCCAGGGTAATTCTAGAAGTGAACAAGGTCAAGGTTGGTTTCTGGCAGTGAAGGAATGCAGGATTCAAGATTTTTTTCGGCACAGGGTTTTTCTGTCCTTGGGGCGTGTGTGGGGGTTGTTTAGTCTATCAATGGTAAAAGACTACTCGTTAAGTGGGTTATAATGCTTACAAAATCAATAGTAAGATGTCTACTGAACATTCAGTACAGGGAAAAAAAATCATAGTATGTGGAACACAAAAAGGAAATGTTTATCATCAATTTTGATTGAAAGTACATTATAATGAACAAGGAGAAATTCAAATTGCGTCAGTTCACCAGTCAGAAAGGGTAAGAGGAAAAATATAATATAAATGGGAAGAGAAAAATACTAGAGAGGAGAGCTGAAAGGCAACAGAAGAGTGTAGTGGAGTTGTGTTTTTGCTAGCTTTTTTTTTTTTTTGGATCTCTCTCTCTCTCTCTCTCTCACCTGCTGTTGGCAGTTGCTTGAGTCATTCACTATCCAAGCACCTAAGTCTAATATGCTCTCCTCGGTGGGTTTTCGTTTTGCTTTGCTTTTGTTTTTTTTTTTTTTTGGGGGGGGGGGGGGGGGGGGGGGGGGGGGCATAGTGGGAGCTCTCAAATATTATTTTTGGCAGACACCCACTCCGTCTTTGTTCACTCTTTGTTATACGTTCCTTGAGTAAAAAAATGAGTTTTCCGGGTTATTATCTTAGGATGAAGTGCTCTGAGATGATTCTTATGTCAATGTCCTGCAAAGAGTTTGTTAGACAGGGGAAGTTCTCTAAATAGCAGGTGTGCTCTCTGAATTAAATTACTTCTGAAGAAGGGAGAATGGCATTATAAGATGTTGGAATTTGACTTTTAAGTAATCATGTCATAGTGGAAATGAGAATTTTATATGTTTGGATAAGATGAAATGAATTTGAGAGTGGGAGTTTTTCCTGCCTCAATTTCCTGTATGGCTAACAAGAGGCAAACTTCGTTCATTTTATGGAGCAGTGTGGTGGATGAGAGTTAGGTGTTCTAAATGTGGTGGATCGTCTTGTCTAGAGCACATGTAAGAGTTCTGTGGTTTTCATATTGCTGCCGTTATCTTAGGCTTTGTGCGAGGATGATGATTGATGTTCAGAAATTGCAGCCAGATGAATCTTCATGTTGAATTGTTTTACATTTTTCATAGATGAGATGATGGCATAATGGAAGAGAACTTGCAAGGTTGAAGTGCCTCTAATGGCTAATTGGCAACACTTTTTGTTTGATATAGACTTCAACGCTCGTGAATTGCCTATGCCTCGTAAACAACTTGAAAGTTTCTTATATGCTTCCTCCGCTGGACGTCCTTTAGGGTTAGTTCTTTCATGGCAAATTAGCTTCTGACAGGCTGGGCAGCTCTAGATGGAGGCAGCTACAGATGCTATAATGAAATTGTTAAGAAAATCAGGTGCTAACTCACCTTTTCGATTTGAAACTAATGATGCGCTTCATGTTGAATCTGGTACAGATATTGAGCTTTAGAGGGTTTGGTCTTTTAATTAAACTCACCGCATGATCACAATATCCTTTACTGATTCAGCTGGTACTTTTGTTTACTTTCCTTAGTGTGGTGTTTTCTGGACTTCTTCAACTTTAGCGTGTTTGTACTTTGAGTTGCGCTCCGGGTACATAAATATATGCCCTTTAATGGCGCCTTTCTCAAACACAGGAATTAAATATACAGAGAAGCTTCTTATTCAAATATAGTTTTTCACTGGCCATCATTTACACGGTCTTGCTTGCACAATCACATCACAACTTGGGTGTGCTCTTATTGTGGTTGGATCAACATCTGCTGGAAATCGAGGTTTCTAATATGCCTGCCTCATACTGAAAACCATATTCAGGGATTCCGAAAAATTGATCCTGAGCGATGGGAGTTTGCTAATGAAGATTTTGTGAAGGACAAAAAGCATCTTCTCAAAAACATCCACCGAAGAAAGCCCATCCATAGCCATAGTCAGCCTCAAGGTTCGATGGTGGACCCTGAAAGAGCAGCATATGAAGAAGAACTAGACAAGCTTAACCGTGATAAAAGTGCTCTTGAAGCAAAGATTGCGAGGCTCAAGCAGCAGCAGTCTACTGGGAAGCTTCATATGGAGGAACTTATCCAGCGAGTGGGAGGAATGGAACAGAGGCAAGAGGATTTGCTTGGGTTCCTGGACAAAGCTCTCCAGAATCCTAATTTCGTCGAACATCTGACTCGGAAAATTGAGTCTCTGGATCTATCAGCATATAATAAAAAGAGAAGGCTTCCCCAAAGTGATCATGGAAGGCCAGTGGCGGAGAACAGTGTGGATACTCATGGTAGCTCAAGACCGGAGCTTGGAAATGTTTTCCAGCAAGATTTTTCAAATAAACTGAGACTCGAGCTGTCACCTGCAGTTTCGGATATTAATTTGGTTTCCAATAGCTCACAGAGTTCACACGAAGATGGGGGAAGCCCACGGAGAATTACATCAGAAAGTGACCCAAAAGATGCTCCGATGAGAACCGAGAGCCTTTTATGTGCACCTGAAGCTTTAGAGCTTTCAGACACGGGAACTTCCTTCACGTTAAATATGGATTCATCTGTGCAAAGGAAACCACCAGTAGATGAAAGCTCAATGATGCATTCGTTGCCCATGCATCTAACTCCTGAAGAGGGCGATAACAATGTTTCATGCCAACTAAATCTAACTCTTGCATCTTCTCTGTTGCAAGTTGACCGCAGTCAACCATTTACTCGTTTGAATGTGTTAGGTCCAGAAATTAGCAAGTCTCCAGATGCGAGATCAAATGCCAGTATCACAGAATCTGGTTTTGGGGTTTTCCAGAAAAATAGGAATCCGGACGAAGAGCGTACAAATTCCTCCTTGTTGCCTGAGGCTTGGAACAACAATCAGACTACAGCTCCTGCTTCGGATAGAGTAAATGATGTGTTTTGGGAACAGTTTTTGACAGAAAGACCCGGATCTTCAGAGACTGAGGAGGCTAGTTCTAGTTGCAGGGAAAGCTCGTACAATGCCCATGGTGATCGTAAACCAGGCCCTGGAATGTCCAGACATTCTAAAAGCATGGAGCGGCTCACGCTGTGAGGCTAAAGCCAGAGCTGAAGATCAATGGCAGCTTTCTTTGGGTTTCTTATTGATCATCTTTGTGCATTGCACAACATGCTCAGGATATGATTGTTTCCGTGGATCTTGACATCACTCATTTGGTGCTACAATAAGGCCATAGAAAATGAAGTTACATGCCCTGGTTCATTTTGGGGCATATAGGTCTATATATGTATATACACATGCACGCACGTTTTTATCATGACGACGAGGTGCTTCTGGGACTATTTTTTTCAACAGGACTCCATGGTGTAACAAGGCGCCAAATGTAATAACATAGTTTACTGCTAATTCTTCCGAAGGGTTCGACGGGTGTCAATTTCATGTCATGATATACTCGATAGAATTTGTACTTGTGGGGAAGAGAATACTGGGACCATCTGCTGCTCGTGACTAATGAGAAGGGGACTCCTCAGCTCTTGAGACTCCAGTGTGAATGGTGTAGAAATGGTCTAGTTTTGCCTGCCTGGGTGCACAGATGATGAAGGAACAAGTGGTTGGGCGGCCACCAAAGGCAAACATGTGCGTTTTTGGTCGAGTTTTGATCCCCCCATGTCAAGTTAGCACTAATTTTGAAATTCGATATGCTCCCAACACAACGCAGAAGTAATTTAGCGTCTTATTAACAGGTGACCCGGTCATGTTCAGATTTCAAGGCAATGATTACACATAATACAAGAAAAACTGTGTAAAATGTGTGAACTTTTCTTAATTGCTTGATAACAAATGCCCCTAACATATTCGCTAACGGGATTAGGCTTGCCTTTTTTTCACCCCAATTTTTTTTTTAAAAACAGGTACACTCCTACCGCCTTGAATGGACCATATTTCCACACGATGAAGACTAAGATCAAATATGAGGACCGTTCTTGATTTAATTACCTTTTTTCCTTCTTTTTCTCGGTTCTTCTTCTATTTCCTTTTCCCTATTTGGGATGTCCTGGTGTCCGTCTTTTTCGCGCGCACACAAAAAAATAGAACGAAATAGTTGTTTGTGTATTTATTGTCTTTTATTGTGTATTAAGAAACCATTATTCTAAAAATAACCTAGCACAAGTAAGGGCTAAGAGAATCATCCATTAATAAATTAATAAATGTTTCTGGTTTAACTGTGATCTTAATATGTGCCATTACGTATAGTCCGAGTATTTTAACTGTTTAAATTTCTTTACAATACTTTATACAACAAAAACTTCTCATAGATTAAAATTACAATTTTAAATAGAGAAGAAATTTTTTATAATAAGAAAGTTTAGCTCATTTTTTGGTCAAAATGATTGATCTTTATCTAATTTACTTATGAGTGTAGTCGGTTTGATTCCATTGTACTTCGGAGAGTTTAGAGCATAAGTAGATGTGTCAAATGGGTGGATCGGATTGGATCGAATATGGTCCGACCTATATTGACCCGTTTAACTCATTTTGACCAATATTCAATGACTCATGCCCAACCCGACCCGCAACTAACCCAAGCCCGATCCGACCCATTTTGACCCATATTACCGAATCACAATAATGTTCTAAGAAAATAATATTACTAAAATACTTTCATACAATAAAAAATCTAGTGAAACTTTTTATTTTTATTTTTTAAATTTTTTAAATATTTTTCTGATTTTGTTTTCAATTTTTTAAATATTAAATATCAAAAATACTTTATTGTTAAAAATATTTTTAATTTTTTTCTCCGGCGGGCTGTCGCGATTGGCGGCGGCGACCAATGGCGACGGCTTTTATATTTTTTTTCTTTTCAAATTTATTTCAATTCACTTATAATAATAATAATAATAATAATAATAATAATAATAATAATAATAATAATAATAATAATAATAATAAACCTTTGAAGTATTAGGTCAATTTGCAACTTGTGGAAGGAAGCTGTCCTTATGGATCCGATACGAGTTTAAGTATGTTACTCATTTTTTGCCCATCTGATTGAACTTAAATATTTTGGACCCATTTTCATTCAATCATTTACAAATCTAGAACCCATATACAACCTATTTCTATCAAATATGGATAAAAAATGAGACATTGACCCTTATTGATGCCTCTAATAAGTTGAATGCCGTAGTTCATTCAAAAAGGAAGAACTACCCATTCTGGAAACTTTTGGTCAAGTGCTTGATCTTGTGGTTTTTAGGCCTTTCAATGTAATTTACTTGAAAAAAGAGAAATCAAACTAGAGAGAAAAAAAAAAGGTTAAAAAAAAAGATTTTCTCAATAGTGGGGCCCATTCGACCACGGCCTTTGTTTTATCGGTAGAATTGTAATTGAAAATTTTTAAGTTCCAAAGCATGCTAAAGTGGAACTTGAAAGGAATAATATGGTCAATTCAAGATGGGAGAAGTAGTGAATGCAATGGGATCGACAGAGCGCGAGCCGTTAACAAATAACAACAATTTAGGATCGACTGGAAACCGTAGAAGTGCAGTGGTCTTTGAATTTGTGCCCAATAATATATAATGTGATTCATAAATTTTTAATTTATTTAATTTGATCCTCGAACTTTAACTTAATATTTAATACGGTTATTGAACTTTTAATTTGTTCAATATATTCCATGGACTTTTGATGCAGATACATGTTAGGGGTTATAATACATTGGTTTAAAATTTAAAAATCACATTGAACTAATTAAAAAGAATGTGAACTAAAATTACATATTGAGCCAAAATTGGATTACTATTTGCGAACTTATTTCTTTTGTTCTTGGCTTTTTCCATGTGGGGATAAAGATCTTTGCGCTTGAAGCTGTTGGCCAAGAAAAGGGTAATGCCTAATGCATACTCATCCGTAACCAAAAAGACGAGATCCCAGTCCCACTGTCCTGCATTGATGATGGCTCCCCTCCAGCTACCATTGGTAAAGCTAAAGACACTCTCTCTCTCTCTCTCTCTCGGTCTCTCGCTCTGCCATTCGCCAGAACACCACCCAAACCAAGAAAAGAAACTCAAGAAAACAACCCGAAAATGCTGCAGATCAACTTCAACCTCAGCCCGAGAGCCGCCACCTTGTCCCTAGCCCTCCTCCTCCTCTTCCTCCTCCACACCCACCTCGCCATTTGCAGTGCCATGCCGGTCCTGGGCGCTCACTCCATGAAGAGCGGCGAGATCGACGCGGCGCTGAAGCGGGCGTGCTCGCGGAGCGTAGGGGACTGCTTGTCGGAGGCTGAGGCGGTGGACTTGGAGGTCGAGACCAGCCGGAGGGTCCTGCTGGCGCCGCAGAAGAAGTACATCAGCTACGAGACGCTGAGGCGGGACATGGTCCCCTGCACGACGGCCGGAGCGTCGTATTACAACTGCCACTCCGGGACGGAGAATCCGTACAACAGAGGCTGCGAGGTCATAACCTGGTGCGCGAGAAACATTAGGGACATCAAGACTTGAAGGGCTCGACTGCCTGCGTAGTGGGTCTGATATTTGAGGGATGCGGTGGTAACGAAATTTTTTCACTTAGTTTCTGTGCAACTGTTGTTGCCTTTTGGGAGTGCTTGTTGTGTGTCTGCAATGTGGTGCTGTTACTGTATATAGCGATCCCAATAGTGACTTGATCCGTGACACGAAGAAGAAGCGGTGCTATGGAAGTCGAATCCTTCCTTTATTATGTATGAATTATGATGCTTGACAGAGGTTCCTTAAGCACTCGTTAACATGACCCTATCTAGTGTCTAGTATATACACTACCAGTATCAATGATGTTGATTCTTTGCTGGAAATAATGAGATGCAGTCTCCCTCATAAAGGGCTGTTGACTTTGAGATCTGGTGAATGATAGAATGGGTTTTAGAACTCAAATCATCGTGTGGGTTTTGCCTCTGGAACTGTTTTATTTTCAGTTTCAATGTGAAAATTAGTCGAGCACTTCTTGTTGTGATTATTTACTTGCTTGCCATGAAGAACCCAAATTGGGATTCGATTTTTTGGAGGCTTGATGCTAAATTTCTCTATGCATTCAGAATTAGAATTGACAATGTGGTTCTCCCTAAGAACGCGTGATGGAAGTTATACTAGTTTCCCTGAAATTTAGCATGTACAGGGGTCCAAATTTGTCGTTTTGACTGGCTGATATTCTTATCTTTGTAAACGTTGGGTGACCAAGAATTTACATGCTGTATATTAGAGAGTCAAGTAATGACTATTAAAATACACAGCATCTCTGATTGCTCTTACTCCGGAAGTAATAGAGTACATAAAATTGGTGACAAACAAGCATCTGCTTGGCTTAGTGGTCACATTGTACAAGTATCAAATCGGGAGGTGGTTCAGTTTTTACTGCCTAGTGCTTACAATATCTTGTTGTTCATTAGCTTGACGATTGAAAAACTTTTATGTCACCTTGATATAGTATGACCTTATCTATCATAATATTCTTCATTCTCCTACACACTAAATGCATGGCCGCATGTAATCTAATGGTTATTTATATCAGTGATTCTGAAGCTGGTGTTAGGGAAAATCTAAATAGGATCGAACACTTTTCTGTCAACATCTAGATGCTCATTTTGTGGATAGCTTTCTCATGGAGATCCAATTCATCAAGCATCACATAGTTGACAATAAGACGATGATAGGGCAACAAATATTGAGTGCCCATTATGCTGAGTGCTGAGTGGGTTAGAGTCTCACATACAAGTAACATGAGTTCAACAAGTTCTTGGAAACACAAGAATTTCGACGTCAATCACAAGCCATGTATGCTTGTGAGGAAATCAAAAGTCAAAATGAATGACATGGTGATTTCGTTGGAAGGAATTTGAGGCCCATACTAAACGTGAAAGAACTTCTGACAACGTTTTGTTCTGTAAGTTTCTATGTTGTCAAGTACAAACTATGTAGGTTCATCGATAGTTGCTCTATTGCACTAGCCATGTCCATATTCCCCTAGAAGAAAGAAACAAAAGAGTAAAAAGTATAAAACGGAATATTATCAATTTAAGTAACCCATCAAATTCACAAGTCTTCTTTAAGAAAAAGAGTAGTCCCCATGCAACTTCATTGATCTAGCACTAGAAAGCCATGAAACTAGGCTTGATAGTGTTGGGGATAGAAACCCTTCCTGAATCAGCATTCTGTAATTGCTCCAATAGATGTTCTTATGCTGTAATGGCTTGCTAGATCCCAATATAGTACTGGACACTAAATAATGGAGAGAAACATGGGGACATAGAAGAGGATCTGGCTGTGTCATTAGCTGGAGGAAAGATAAGAGGATCGGATTCCTTGAGTAGAAGGAGGGAGGGAGGGAGAACAGGCCAGTGAGTCCGTTGTTGTTTGGCAAGTAAGATTTCTGTCCATGGTTGCCTTCAGCAGGTGTGGATGTGGATAAGTAAGTTTGTAGTGCCCAATGCATCTTTATTGCCATTCATGTGAACGAGCGTTTTGTGTACATCTGTTGCCATGGGAGTACTTGAGGACTTCCGAAAAAGCAACGACAATGATTCAGTCTTTCTTAGAAGTTGGATTCATTGTGGCGGCCAATATGCAGATCAAGCATCATGCTTAGAAATCGTAGTAGATTCATTGTGGCAGCCAATTTGCGGATCAAGTGTGATGCTTAGAAAAAATGTAGAGGACGTGAAAACCAGTGATCTTTGAAAATGACCATTTGTGTTTTTGTTTTTTGGAATCATTAGTAAAATTTGAGAAAAGACCAAATTCATATTTGTGAGTTCGCAGCTTGAGAGAGCTAATTACATGTTTGGAAGGCATTTTCATGAAATTAATTTGAGTTGCTATGCATGTTCGGAGTATCAAATAGATGAGCGGAGAAATAAAATGCGATCAATGTACAAGACTCCTGATCTTTTCTGAGTTCATGCGAACTCTTGATCAGCCTTGAAGATGATGACTTGAGAGGGTGAACTCAAGTGGAACCATGGGGCAAGCTTTCTGATCATATTGCAACTTTAGGACCTTGTTTCTACATGTTGGCTGACCTACTGCATTGTCTACTTGAAGTAGCTTAAGCTTCTTGAATAATGCAATCGAAGGAGCTTCAAAGTCCAAGTTACATGTGACCTTGAAAGCCTACCTCTATGTAATTCCCGATCTGCCTTAGTTGGACACTTGTATAAAGATTAAGCTATTGATACAACTGCACTTTTGGTCCAACCTTCTCTAGCATCTCTACCACAAATGTTTTTTTTTTTTTGTAAGGATCTCTACCACAAATGTTGGTCGTTTCTTGTGTCCTTAAATGTCTACTCAAGACAAACAACTTCTAATTAATGCCCGAATGCGACATACGAAACAAGTAGTTGAAAATCTCGGGCAAAAAGGTTAAAAAAGAGGTTCTGTTTGAACTTGTTTCCCGGTAATGCATGTAAGCTTGTTGTCAACCCGTACTCTCTGGAGACAAGGAAAACCTATTTCTTTTCCATCAGTAAAGGAAAACCTCACATGCCCTTTCGTGTTTGTCGGGCATCTTCTTGGTTTCCTCATTGCCTAATGCTTTTTGAGCCAGACGATGGATATTGGCCCTGAAGGTGATGCATTCTTGGTAGTCACTTCGTATAGGGTCGTGCATTTGGTCTGTGTTGTTTTGCCTACCTGTGTATGGAAATATGTTAAATAGCAATGGCATTACGAGCCATTTAAGTCTTCTTGTAACTATGTATCGGCCGATCGAACTACTTCACAGTGCACACTCACTCTTGAAGAACTCAGTTCTAAACATGTCTAACATTTTCTTCCATATTTGAAATTCTGGTAACAAATATGGGCGTCTCAATGCGAAAGGCTAGTATTACGGAAAATTCCTATTTGGCGAAGAACTCCATATGAGTAGTGACTTCCTTTGGCCTCCATCGGCATGCTTGCTCATCCTATTGTATCCTTGGATCCATTCTCCCTCTTTTGTCTGTTGGTTCTTTCAGGGAACATTGCACCAATGCTAAATTCATCGGTCCCCTTGCTTCGACACACGATTTGACATAAGATGTACCGAGCGAACTCCGAGATGATGGAACATCTCTGTTCTTGGGATAGAAGTTATGAGGGAAAATTGTGAAAAAATTCATAAACCTTTTAAGTTTGATGATGCAGTCCTAAATCTTTTCAATTTGTGTCGATTCAGCCCTATTTGCCGAAAATCGCTAGCGTGGATGTCAGTCATCCTATGTGGCACCGCCGATACTTACATGATAATTTTTAAATAGTTTTATTTGAATAAATCTAATTTTTTTGTTACTTTTTAATTTTTTTGGTTTGTTGGCTCCATGTCTGACGACCTCCGTTGGATTAGGGCCGACGACCCCTACAGGTCCTTGGGCAAGGGTCGCGATTCCCTTGCGATTGAAGATGAGGGGTCACAACCCTCGTCCTTACCTCGTCCACCTTCGTTGTAGCCAGATTTGGCCATGACGACCCCTGCCAGATCTGGCCACGACGAGGGCGGGCGAGGGCCATGACCCCTTGCCTTCGGCCGCGAGGGATTCGTTGCTCTCGCCTAGGGACTCGTAGAGGTCGCTAGCCCTCGCAGCTCTTGCCTAGGGGCTGGCGAGGCCTGCCGCTCCTTGCTTAGGGACCGACGATCCCACTGGCCCTAATTTGGTGCGGTCGCCAACCTCAAGGCAAGTAAACAAAAAAAACAAAAAAATAATTTTTTAAATTTAAAAAATTATTGAATATTGTTGTCAGCAGTGCCATGTATGACAGTCGGCGTTCACGTCAGCGATTTCCGATGAAGAGTAGTGGATCGGCATAAAATGATGTGATTTAGGATTGAGTTGGCAAATTTAAAAGATTTAGGACTGAATTGACAAAAATATAAAATGATTATAACTTTTTTTTGACAATTTTGACGAAGTTATGGTGAACCATGAAAGACTGAACTTGTATTCATTTCGAGGTGATAGGATAGTGATCTCTTGGGAATCACATAAGTTAATTTGCAGGTGCATCATGACTTCGAAGCTAATAAATAGAAGAATTGCAGAGGGTTCTAAGGTGTACCTCGTAATCAAAGTTTCGTTGGTTTTGCGAAAAGTGAACGATTTTAATAATATAATTGTGAAAGCGACGGCTTGTATCGCTTATAAAAGTAAATGAACAATAAATATTTTCATCATCCACGAAAATATTTAAGCATAAAATATTGTCAATGATGAAAATATTTTCAAGTGGCGAATTATTTCAAGTGATAGAAACGTTGATTTTCAAGAAAATGTTCTTCGAAACTTTCATTTTCAAAAAGAAAAAAAAAAGCGTGCCTCTAAAATATTTGAGGTGGAATTTGATGTCAGATTGATATGTAAACGCACACAAGCCATACCATGCCAATAATGGACACGCATAATTTGATATCGTCCTCTTTTGCTGGGAAAAGGAAATTACAAGTTTGGTGAAGTTGTAGGTAGGTGAAGAGCCATGACGAGGAGAGCACCCTTTTTTCAAGATGTGATTGATTGTTGTGGCATCAATTTGCGCACCAAGAACCTCAAAATGTCTCATTCTCAATTACCAACACGAAGAGGACAACAACCACTATGCCGTTTGGTGCGATTTAATCAATTTGATTGATTGTTGCTTATGGTGAAGACGGAAGTGACTTTGTTCACTTAAAAAAATAAGAAGAAGAAGAAATAAAAGCATCTAACGATCAAAGTTAAGTTGGTAACTACAGACGGCCGAAGTAGGCATCGGCCAATTTGATAGAGACGTTGGCTTTGCGAGGCATCGATCAAGTAAGACATGTATTCTATAATTGTCGGACGCATGGATAGTATGCCAACTATGTCGTGTTTAGCATAAGTTTCGGCCAGTAGAAGGTTTGATACGTGCGCACTCGACATTGGCACTCGTGACGTTGCCCACATGGTAAAAGAGGAGTAGAAGTAGGGATGCTCGACCCTAGGCTCTTGAGATGTTCTCCGATGGCCGGTCTGTCATTCTCCGGCCACTGGTTGCCGGCCCACCGTTTGCTGGTTGACAGTCCACCGTCTCTCTCTCGTCCCGCTCACTGGTTTGCCGTCCACCGGTCGCCGATTCACCGTCCGATTGTTGGTTTCAGGTCTACCGGCTCGTCAATCGTCGACAATCCTAGAAATTCTTTGATGTTATCAAACGAATTTCTGTTTCGAGAATGGAATTTTTGTTTATGTCGTCATCAAACAAGTTTATTTACTCAAAAAACTAGCCAGAAACTAATTTTAGAAACAGAAGGTTATAATTTGCACCTTAAAGAAAATTTGGTGTTTTCATACTTCATCCCTAAAGTATAGAGAGTGATGAGATGATGGCCAAACATCCCAAAGCAGCGCACTAAATTCAAACCTATAAAAAGATCATGATACAGGGCAGATCAATCTCACATATTCATAGTTGAAAGATTCACCCAGATTCTAGTCTTTGGACCATTTCCTAGTCTTTGACAACAACACAATGTCGTCCCAGGAATCGGCACAGCATCGTCTTTTCACATGTTGATCCATAGACGACTTCAACAAGTAGCTTACATAGAGATAACTGCCACAGGATTTGGCGGCTTCATCCCCTAGACTTGCTAATCCTAAGTGTCCTCACTTTACCAAAATCCAAAGCACTTTTTTGAGCATTGGATCCTATAGGATCTGATTCCGTGGTCATCTTTCTTTCTTTTTCTCATGTAAAGCCTCACACAACCGCGGCATGGTCGGCCGAGCTGTCTAGGTTTGATTCCCTAACCTATCACCGATCTCAAAAAATCTTTGGTTAATAGGCCGGGCTTGAGCTTCGGCGCATCGCTGATTTTGGGCTCCTCACTCAGATTGTGGTGCGGCAAAAGTGACAGACTGCGCAGTCGATAGTGGTGCGCAGCTTAATCTACAATCTTAAATTGAACAATCTTGACTTCAACAAGTGACATATATTTTGCTAGCGTGAGACACCTTTATGACTGATCAAAAATGAAAAAAAGAACACGCTGTGTGTGGATAAACAAAAAATGCAACAGATACTTAAACGAAAGGACTGCGTTAGAATGTAAAATTTAAATTTCTGTTGGATGACCAAGATTTGATTTGAGCACAAGATCAAACGAAAGACTTGTGGGATAAAATGATAGTCTTTGATGCTTCAATTTTGTCCATAAAGTGTATAGTTCATGTCATTATCTTCTTATATCTGGCGCGAGTTTCTTGTGAAATGTTCCGGACAACAGTTTGAGGTTTATAGATGCCTTTGAATTCACTCCATTATTGTCCGTTTGTTTTAAGGGAAATGAATATTTTTTAGAGCATTTTTCTAAAAATGATCGTTTGAGATAATTAATCAATTAAAAATATTTTCATCATTGATAATAATTTATGTTTTAACATTTTTGTGAATGGTGAAAAAGAATTTTGTTCATCATTTTTGAAATACAAACAACCTTTTTTTTAAAAACATTATCCAAGTCATTCATTTCTTGCGAAATAAACACACCTTAGGGTGCTTTTATATGGGGAAAAATTTCATGCTAAAGGAAAACACTTTTCTGAAAAATTATTTTTTAAGGAAAAAGTTAATTTTCTTTTATTTGGTGATATGTGACCGAAAATATTTTTTGGTGTTTGAATCTCATTTGGAAGATAATTTCGATTTCATAATTTTATCTTAGGTAAAAAAAATTCAATTTTTTAATTTTTTTGTTCCTTTTCCTTTCCTTTCTTCCTTCATCATGATTGGCCAACGACAGTGATGAGCGGGCTCGAGACTCGCTAGATTTGATGGCCTAGTAAGCCTTGAGCTCGTTGGCCTTGGGCTAACACAAGCTCAAGCCTTGCTAGGTAGGAGTGTGCAACCGGATCGGGATGACCCATAACCCGGATCGGCCCACCCGAAAAATAAGGTTGGGATCCAGTTCCCACTTAAATCGGTCCAGGTACCGATTCTAAATTTTGAGAACCGATTTAAATCTGTTCGATTTTCCATTCTACGTGTAGGCCCATCCAGACCGATTTTTAGAACCAATTTTAGTTGCTATTAAAAAAAACCCTAAGTCTCGTCTCCCTAGTGCGTCACTGCCCTTATTGCTCATGCTCATTGCTCACAACCATCGGCTCCTTAACTCCTCTCATTTAATTTTTATTTGTTAGATTATTCCTTTCGGGGATTTAATTTTTATTGCTCATTTTATTGATACTCATATTATTTTGATGAAAAAAAAGGAAAACATTTCGAATAGACCCTATAACCGGACTGAAAGATGCTCATAAATTCAATTTTAGATTTTTCGATGCATCTCTTGCCGTAACCCAACTCGATTGTTTCTTGGGAGCGCACGTGATGCTATATATATGCTAAGTGAGAGCCGCATTAATAAGAAAGATGTTAAACTTCAAAAAAAAAAAAAAGGAAAAAAGGGTTTCGGGTAGAACCGGACCGAAAAAGAGGATTGGTTCCAAATTAGGTTTCAAGACAAACATGGTCGATTCTCGATTTCAAAAACTGGAAATAAGTTATAACAGAGTTGGTTTCAAGGTTTGGGTCTGGAACCGGCTCACCTAGCCCATGCTCACCCCTATTGCCAGGTCCCAATGAGCTTGAGCTTGCCCGTGGGCACCGCTAACCAATCACGGTGGAGGAAGAAAGAAAAAGAAAAAGAAGACTGAAATTAAAAAATATGATACACAACAATATATTATAATAGTTAACTATAAAAAAAATTAAGACGAACAATTTTGAAAAATATTTTCACCTCTTTAGATTTATATATTCACTTTTCAAATTTTATGCATGAATTTTTTGTTAATCGAAAATTGTTTCCGTTGATTAAGTCATATTTGGCGAATCAAACGGGTGAAAGTCGAGAAAATTAATTTCCGTTTCACTCAAACAAACGCATCCTTAGTTGATTAAGTCATATTCAGCGAATCAAATGGGTGAAAATCGAGAAAATTAATTTCCATTTCACTCAAACAAACGCATCCTCAGATTGAATTGGGATTATTTCCCTTTGGAAGGGAGAATCTCAAGATAGCTACTCATGGAAAATGAATCGGGCTGCATTTTGATTAGGTAGTATCACCGCAAAATACAATGCATAGTAACGAGATAATACATTGCATTCGATTATGTATCCAACCAATTAGGCAATTACCATATAAGCAAATGAAAACGCCATTGGCAAATTGAGTACCGGCCCTTTTGGATCGTGTTGCGATCCAAATCCGCTAAAGCCTACGGGTACGCGCACCGTAGTAGTATCATCAAGTGAAAGCACGAGCCCTTATCCAAATTCTGATCCCAAATGACAAAAAGTCGAAGTAATGCTATGATTCGTCGGTTTCGTTGAATTGGATTTCTCCTAATGGTCGTACGTAAATTACTAAAATTCACTGCCTAGTATTAACAATTATATAAGTGCTCGGACTTCGAGGATGTTAGAACATATGAGAGAAGTAAATAAGAATAACAAGGTGAAGATAGAGGTACACATTTCGTGACGGTGTCACAATTGATATTTGGGCATGACATTTCAATCGATAAAGCAATTTACACACAGAGGACATGATGAAAGAAAAAGAAAATGAACATTTTAGTGATTGATCTCCTTCCATTCTGATTAGTCTTACTTTACTCTACTCCCAAATCCCAACCAAATAAATTGCTACCGCACATACTCCAGTCTGGCGACGATAGCGGTCAAGTAATTTGGCAATCTACGTAACATTTCCAATATTGGATCAAAAGCAAAAATCACAACCGTACAGGATGAAATCCGTTGAACGGGAGAGATCCGTTGGATTCATAAGGACACTATACTGAGTGAGGACTACAACCTGACCCTTCTTTTATGAGCCGGTAGAAGTGTCCGATTCTAGGTTTTTAGGTTCCTACTCTGAAACTGGGAATTAGACCAGAATGGCCAATTCCACAAACTTGGAAATGGCTGACCGGTTCTTGGATTCACTTGGGAACCGACCCACCTATTTCGGTTCTGGTTCCGGTTCTTGGGTTGATTTAGGATCCAGCCATGGGCGTTCCTGTTCCGTATTATCAGTGACTCTAGTTCATATTCTCTCATCAACGACCATCACTGATCATTACTAGGATACATATAAAGCAAAGAACAAAGAAATAGAAGCATATGTCAAACTCCGCGACTGAGAAATAAACCCCAAATCGAGTTTAAAAATTAATAAAAAAAACTACCACGCGCATCATGTCAATACGCTTTAAATTGGACAAAAGGAGAGGTTAACTTATTACTGTCTCATTGACATTTCATCGAACAAGTTATGTGCAATCCGATGAGGAGCATATTATAGCTTTTCTGAAGTTATATTCACGACCAGACTTGAGTCAAACCAATACAATGACATGAAAAATTTTAAGGAGCAAGAAAAGAAATAGTACTTGAAAAACTACTATGAGCAATTGAGAGTGAAAAGAGAGCTTGGGACACTGAGAATGAGCATGACTGAGAGTGGTCGTGAGGCTGCGAGAGGCGTGGGAGGGGGAGGGAGGTAGAGAGAGAGAGAGGCGGGAGTGAAAAATGGGTAATTAGGACAATTAGGCATAAGAGTGTTGTGAGGCTTGAGGTGCGAGATGGGTCATTTTTGTCACGCTCCGAACCCGGCGAGCATGCGAACATCCCATTTGGCCATTGGCTTTAGAATATCTTTCAGGATCCCTCGATCAATTAAACCAATTCCAGAATGAAGTAAGGTCACAGAAGCAATAAAACCAGCTCCATACAAATCCATAATACGAGATGACTAGGACAAAGGGTATACACTTATCTGAAATATCAAATTCAGTTACAAATCTAACTCCAACAATATACAGTTCCTAAGGTCTCATTCAGATTCATTATGATTTACTCCAACGACTTCCTCAAATACCAACCCATGGTAAGTTCGGGCTTCTTTCGCCTAGGACCTGAAAAAGTTAATCCCCAACGGGGTGAGATATATATATATATATATATATCAGCAAGTGAAACCTAAACCAAAACCTGGTCATCAGTCCCCCTAGACCAACTCAACAATACCAGATGCAGAAAAACCACCAATGCAATGGCACAAGGCCTTCATAAATCAAGCACCTTGGTAATACAGGCATAAACAAGAGCCACAATCAATCATGCTCAACCTCATGGGTTCAAGCTTCAAGCACATATCATATAAACAAGCAAACATAACTTCACAAGTCATCACAGTCATTCATCGCATGGACTCTCAATCACGAGGTACTTCTCTAGGCATCCTGGCCAATTGATATCACTGGGGCTCGTTGCCAACCGATATCATAGGACTCATAGCCAATCGATGTCTCAATTTGTCAATCACAACATAAACACCATACTCTTGCATCAAGCAATTTAAGCCATAGGCTTTGCCAAATAATTAATTCATTCAAACAGTTTATCCAGTAGTGTCCTAATGTTCAATTAAGGGTTTAGGAAATACTTGCCCTTGATCAAGATAGCAATTTCCAAGCAAAATGATCCTTCTAGCTTAGCAAACTCATGATCAAGTGATGATCATAGAGAAATTCCATCAAATTCATATCATAACCCACTCATTCTTCAATTCCACCACACCAATACCTAAAAAATTAATCAAGTAACAATCTGGGATGTCCTAACGGTCATTTAAAGACATGGTGACACCCCAATGGACCCTCAAAATGTTCGGTCCAATCAATCCTTCAACAAAACATAACCGGTTCCCTTTAGTTCACTCAAATCGGCCAATAACTCCATCCTAGGTTCCAATTTCTCACAGAAATAAACTTGCTAACATCTTATTTTACATGTTTAGGAACCTCACCGAGAGTTTTGAAGTGAAAATATCACAAAGCCTTCGAACCACTCGGTTTTCCCCAAGGTCTTCAAGCGGGCAGAATCTGTCCATGAAAGATCAAGGGGTTTCATCCATTAAAACCTATCTCAACTCCCACAAATCCTCAATCTCAGCTTTCTAAACTCTTATACTATGAGTTTAGAGTGAATCATCGAAAATTTGGAGCCATTTGAAATCCTGAAGCCCCTAAAAATGGACCTTCTCCTAAACCAGGTCAAATTCTAACCTTTGCCCACTCAAATAGACCTACAAGACGAATGGCTAGGCCAAATTTGTGACATTCTAATTTCTAGTCAATTTCAGACTTATTAATGAGAAATGAATCTGGAGATGTATTTCAGTCGTATCTCGCTCGAATCTGATCAATTCGAGTAGACTGACCAAAAGGGGAAGGCTAACTCGAGACATGGTATATGGATCTAGGGAATTAGGATAAGAAATGGCGCTTTGGCCATAAGGATTGTTGAGGGGATATTTAGAGCCACAAAAGGCCGATCCAAGAATGATTAGGGAATACCTTGCGAGTGTCATACAATTGGAGCGCGAGTGATGCCGCTTAACCAATGCATGATTTGCAAAATTTTTCCTTAATAGGGCAGTGATGATCGAGATCAAAGGGACTAGTGATAAACCCTCACAATTACATGATAACCAAAGCCGCCACGAATTGACGAGCCCTAAATGTGATGAGAATCATAGGGTCGATACGCGTTAAGTTCGGAAAAGCTGCCCATCGGTTCGGGAAAGGTTGAAACCACGTCTGATAGAGGAAACCATCGGAAACAAGTCTTGAAAAATTTGAAATGGAAAATCAAGAATTCCAACGTTATTCGGATTGGTCGTCGCCCTATCGAAGAGTTTTGGAGCGAGAAAAACGACGTTCTGAACGTTGGGGGTAAAATTTCCCTTTTGCCCCTCGAGCTTAAACCCTTGCCCATGCATTTGAAGAAGGGCAATTTGGTCATTAAATCCACCCCAAGGCCACAGAAAATTTGAAGGGATATGGGCCATTGGATTGAATTGGAATGACAAGTGGACAAGTGTCACAAGATCAAGCATTGGGTGGTCATGTCCAACTTTATTCACCTACCATTCCACCCATTGACCAAGTGCGTTAAATATAAGGCTTTTCTCTCTCTCCTCACCTCACTTTGGCTGGCCATAAACCCCTCACTCACCGAAACCACCATCTACTTCTTCCTCTTCATTCTACCCGTCGCCAACTAGCCTAGCCGCCGCCGTTCGCCGCCCATGACGACCTACTCCGACTACCGCCTGACCACCGACCGACCATACCAACCTAGTTCTACGTCTTGTTGACCTTCTCGAAGTAGAAGCGAGCCATTTGGACCACCGAGGAGCTCTGGCCAAGAGTTTTCCCGGAAGCCGACAGAATCGAGCTCAATTTGAGGTAGGTTCGGTTTCTGATCCTTTTGAAGGCCGAAATGTCAGAGTTTTGAGGTCAAATTTATGGAGGTCTAGAGGACATCTGTATGAATCTATGGTAAAAAGTTGGGAGTGATTTGAAGAAGTTTTTACCTTGAATCGGTCTTGTAAACCTTGCACAGAAAACTGCTGGTACTAACTTTGGAGGAACCAGCGACGTTCGACAGAATTTCGGCGACCATTCGACTCCAAACACACGGTGAGCCTCATAAACCCTTAGATAGACATGGTAAGAGGTAGGATGATGATTAAATGATGGATTTAGAGTTGATTTAGGGCTGATTGTGCTCGGTTTGCATAGAATCGAGAAGAACCGGTTCGGTTCTATGCAAGGCCGAGGCTGTGGGGCTGATGATGGTTGGATTATGAGACTCAAATTGATGATTAAGACATGTTAAGATGATGAGGGTTATGTTGTGGAGGAATATGGTTCATGGATTGAGGAATTGGACAAGGAAATTAATGAATTAGTTGAATATTCTAGGTTGCGCGGTGAGTTCTACGTTGGACCCTTGGAACCGAATTGGTGAAGGCTCAAAAGGAGAATTTGTGTGTTATCAAACGCAAGGTAAGGGAATTCTAAACTTAGGATAGGAAGATTGGACTCAATTGGGTGAGTCGAGATTTAGTTTGATCGATTTATGGGAATTTTCCAAAGGATAGTTCTTGGTATATCCTAATTGGTTGTAGGAGGGTTTTGTGTGCTATTGTTTGCGTTCAAATCATTCGCCATGTGTGTGTGTCACTTGATTGCCTTGCATGCCGTGAGTTCTTTGAATTGTGCCTGATTTGCACATGTTGTCATGTATGGAAAACAAATTGAAAATCATGGCATGAGCATGACATGGCGAGGCCCTGAGGCGTATGAGACACAAGACGGAAGATGGATACCCTAAGGCGAAGTAATCGCGGGGTGGAGTAGATATTGTGTGGCGCCCTAATGAGATCTAATTGCAGGGTTGAGATGGCCACGGTCCTGATGCGAATTATTCGCAGGACGGAGGTATGAGGTGATGATATTGGCCTGGAGATTCATTGGAACCTGATGAGTTTATGCGGGTTGTCAATGACTGTCTGATGCGTTTACACGGACCGAGCCTGATGCGATCTAATCGCGGGCTGGAGAATGAGGCAAGCAGGAAGAGGTGGTTGTGGTGAAACGGCTGGATGAGGTGTTCATAATCATCTGAGTGTGACATGGTGTCATAGTTGCATACCCATCATCTGTGTATCACTATTCTTATTTGTATATGCCTGTATGATTGTGAGTTTGAAATTTTGGGATAGATGACTGCTTGAGTGGATGATTAGCCTGACCTAGGTTTAAGACTCTTTTACTGAGATGTGTATCTCACCCTTTTGGGGACTCCCATTTTTACAGATCCTAGGCCTTAGCTATGTGATCTATTCGTTTTGGGGATCCCAAGGAGATAACAACATATTTTGATGAGTTCCCAGATAAACACGGGAACATTTATGTGAGAAAATGTACGGTTGTATGGATTGATGAGGGTAGCCCAGATTAGAAGCCTCATAGGTTTGAGGTATGGTCTAAGAAGGTCGGAGACGAGTCGATTGGGCCGTTGAAGCCCCACGAGGTACCACAGGGAGTTATCCTTGATTGGTGCCAGACCGCTAGGAAGTAGAAGCTGCCAGAGGGTTCTGTAGTTGAGTTTAGGAATGGACTGGAGAAGACCCCAACCTTGGAGTTCACTGAGGATGAGGTGATTGTCGTGGAGGCTACCGAGGAGGATCTGGCGGAGCCGTCACATGAGGCGACCATGGAGGATTCCATAGAGGTCTAGTCAGAGACCTTCTCGGAGTATGAGCCGATAGAGAATGCAAAGGATACAGGGGATTCTAGCAGCTCATCTTAGGTATCCTAGTTTATTGGCTCGATCTTGTGATGGAGACCCTCGACCATAGCTATTTTAGATGTTGATTATGGTCACACCTTCCTTTTTTTGATGTGCTTACACCGTCGCCCCTTGCCTAGTGGATTGTAATAGCCGGTATTTGTATGAATAGTATGTTATGATATATGATAGTTATTATGCTATCCAGGTCCCACTTAACTTATATTTTGTATGGGGATTTATTTGAGTACCGCTTCCGCATGCTTAATGTATATGTATTATCTCTCGACTTGTTTGTGAATTTTGGGACCGCGAGAGATGTGTTGTTTACTTGCAGGGATGTTCGCGTACTCGACAGGTTCGGGGCGTGACAAAATTGAGCTCATAATACCTTGTTGGAACGGAAAGATGATAATATTTCAGATTGCGGTGGTTTACCTCAATCCGATGTCGAACGACAAAGTTAAGATCGGAACAATAAAATAGTTTTTGTTTGTCCACGAAGGTCCTTCTCGGCCGAGAGAGAAAAGGAAGAAGAAGAGGAGGAGAGAGAGTCTCGGTAGACCAAAATGAAGAGAGAGAGAGAGTTTTCCATCCCAATAATTCATTTTAGTCAATTTGATAAGATGAGTAATTAATGGGCATTTAATACTTGACCTCTTCTTTGGTTGATAATTGGCAAGCTTCTAGAAGAAATTAGCTCACCATTGACTTTCTTTGAATCTATCCACACAAATTTTCGACAACCATATAGAGGGGGTTAAATGACTAAAATGACCTTCATTAGTTCTTAAGGCAAAGCCAAAGGTCGAGAGGCAAAATGATCATTTTACACTTAATGTCCGAAATTTCATTTTTCCAATTCAAATTGCCCTTGATGAGGCAACGTACATTTCAATTCAAATGTTGGAATTCCTAAATGTCCAATACCCAAATCTCAAGGTCCAATTTCATATTGAGCCCTCATCGACTGTAAATTTTAGTTTATCTCAAACTGACGTGCATCTCTTGTAGGCGTTACGAGTATCGATTTTGGGGTTTTTTAAGCCGTGACGACTTTGGTTGTCATGTAATTGCAAAGATTTATCGCTAGCTCCTGCAGCCTTGATAATCGGAATCCAATTTAGAAAATTCTTGCAAATTACACATTAGTTAAGCGAAATCACCCGCGTCCCAACGTATAACGTTAGCAAGACATTCCACAATTGTTCCTAAATCGATCTCTATTGGCCCAAAATATTCCCTCTACAATCCTTATGGTCAAAGTGCCATTACTAATTCAAATTCTCCAAGTCCACGTGCCCAACTTTGCGTCAGTCTTTCCCTTTTGGTCAGTTAACTCGAGAGTGGCCAACTCCGAGCTAATTACTACTGAAACACGTCGATCGATACCTTCTATTCCATAGCCTCGAAAGGGTCGGAATTCGGAATGTTACAATTTTTAAGAGAAGAATGGATAAGAATCGATTCTTATCGGTTTCGATTTTTAGGAATTGAAACCACTCAGAACCAGCCGATTTGGTTTGATTCGGGCAATTTCCAATTCGGTGCGATCATTTTGCTCATCCCTATAGGGGAGTCCATGGGTCTTCTTGGACACCATGCCTCTATAGATTTTCACCATTAGATCGACAAGTAGAAAATTACAACTATGCAAGTTGAGATCTGTTGTCTTTCAATCCAGCGGTAGAAGATTGTAATAGCACCGTGATCCGTGAAAGCTATGTCCTGACCCATCTTCTATTATAGCTTATTGTGAATACAAATTGGAAAATAGTACTAGAACACATGATGCATGAAGAATTCATTTCTCTTTATTACCGGTTCGGCTCTAGATTATGAAAGAACATAGGAAGTGGGTCAAGAGGTGTTTTTCACACTTCCCATTACATCGTGGGACACATCCAATCAAAATCTACAGTTCGACTAATTGTGTCATAACATCATCCTCAGTCCTCAGTTCTCACATGGAGGCGTTTCTACCTTTTGGCTACAAAAACAATATTTGCAAGAGAATCAGCGTACTTCTTCCTTGCAGTTTTGTTGTATGGTCTTATCATTCGACGAGGCTGTTTCCCTCGAATTTCCAAGGTTGTTTATTTAAAAAAAAAAATTTGATGGACTCGAGCAACACCACGTTAAAAATTCCTTCCGATTCTGAATCAAGTTGATTTTGAAGATCCGCTAGGGTGCGCATGACAACAGTTCTCTGCCTCGAGTGACTTCATCTTGTCCACAGACAACCTGGACAACCCAGGAAAAGAAACTGGAATGTAGAAATGCATGGAAACAAAGCAGGATAGATCGGATTGGATCATATATTCTTTCATCTTGTCCACAGACAACCCAAGAAAAGAAAAAAGAAAAAAGAAAAATAAGTCAGCCTTTCAGCTTTAGAGGTAAATGGTAAAACATGTGCAGCAAAATTAAATTGCAGCACTTACAACATATATTCTACAGGCCTTCCAAACTTTATTCATGGCCACCTTAGACCCTCATAGTCCCATCGATTTATCAGCTCACCTTCCCCCTCCCGAAAAACGTCCAACCCCTATAACAAGAATCCTCCCATTCTACCGAGAAATCAAACTGAGAAAGAAACGGCGCAGCCGCCTGTAAAATCTTCATGTGATCCAACTTAATACCTATAGCGAGCAGGCTTGTAGGGACCCTCAACAGGGACGCTAATGTAGTCAGCTTGTTCCTTGGTAAGCTTGGTGAGCTTAGCACCGAGCTTGCCAAGGTGAAGAGCAGCCACCTTCTCATCCAGGTGCTTGGGCAGGACATAGACCTCCTTCTTATACTTGCCAGAGGACTTCTCCTTCCACAGCTCAAGCTGGGCAATCACCTGGTTAGTGAAGGAGCAGGACATCACGAAGCTAGGGTGGCCAGTGGCGCAACCCAAGTTCATGAGGCGTCCCTCCGCCAAGACAATGATGCCCGACTTGGTGTCGGGGAAAACCCACCTGTCAGTTTGGGGCTTGATGGTGATGCGCTTCACACCAGGGAAGTTCTCCAGGCCGAGCATGTCAATCTCGTTATCAAAGTGACCGATGTTGCAGACAACGGCGTTGTTCTTCATCTTCCTCATGTGGTCGACCATGATGATGTCCTTGTTGCCAGTGGTGGTGACAAAGATGTCGGCCTCGGAGACAACATCCTCGAGGGTTAGGACTTGGAGGCCTTCCATGAGAGCTTGGAGAGCACAGATGGGATCGATCTCAGTCACAATGACTCGAGCACCAGCCTGCTTGAGGGCAGCAGCACAGCCCTTCCCCACATCTCCATATCCACAGACCACAGCAACTTTTCCAGCGATCATGACGTCAGTGGCCCTCATCAGACCGTCAGGGAGGGAGTGGCGGCAACCATACAAGTTATCAAACTGTTTCAAGCAAGAACATTAGCTCAATGATTAGTTTAAGACAAACAAGAAGTAATCAGAACCACCCATCACTCTAATCAAACATCACTGGAACGATTAGTTTCTTTATACTAAGTACAACACAGTTTACAAATCGCCGAAGTGAATAACTACAGACGGACCCATCCTTCTATTAGCTGCTAACTTACTTGGAACAGGTTACAAGAATCACTGAAGAGGCACTCATGCCGATAAACTGCGATAAGATAACTCTCAGATATTAATCAGCACACAGGATGGGAAAGAAGATCGTGGGTCTCTAAGTAAGTATAATGTACAACTCCTAATGCAGTGATAAGTCTCAGATCTTACAGGTTCTTCCTCTTTTATCACAGACATTTTATCAAACAGGTTCTACGATACCTTTTGTCAAGCGAATTGTACAGATCCAATTCAAAACAGGAAATTCAAGAACTCAAACGAATCAATCTCACGAAGTAGTACACAAAAGAGTATAGATCTACTAGATCTGAACCCACATAATCAAAAAGTACGAACGGAATCCAGAAGAAAGAAACTATACCTTGCTCTTGGTGACAGAGTCATTGACATTAATGGCAGGGAATAGCAGAGTCCCATTGGCCTGCATCTGGTACAACCTCTTGACACCAGTGGTGGTCTCCTCCGAGACGCCGACGAGTCTTTGCTTCATCTTGTGATACCTCTTCGGATCGGTCTTCAACCCGTCCCTGATTATGGTCAGCACGATCTGGAACTCGGCGTTGTCGGTGGACGCCGGGTCGGGGAGCTTCCCGGTCTTCTCGTAAACCTCCTCGGCCTTGACCCCCTCGTGGATGAGGAGGGTGGCGTCGCCTCCGTCGTCGACGATGAGGTCGGGGCCACCGCCGGGGCCCCAGTCGAGGGCCCGCTCGGTGCACCACCAGTACTCCTGGAGGGTCTCGCCCTTCCAGGCGAAGACGGCGGCGGACTCGCGGGCGATGGCGGCGGCGGCGTGGTCCTGCGTGGAGAAGATGTTGCAGGAGCACCAGCGGACCTCGGCGCCGAGGGCGGAGAGGGTCTCGATGAGGACGGCGGTCTGGATGGTCATGTGGAGGGAGCCGGTGATCCTGGCACCCTTGAAGGGCTGCGAGGGGCCGAACTCGGAGCGGCAGGCCATGAGGCCGGGCATCTCGACCTCCGCGAGCTCGATCTCGAGGCGGCCGAAGTCGGCCTGCGACATGTCCTTGACCTTGTACTCGCGGCCGCTGGTGGTCTTCTCCACAGACAACGCCATTTCCTCGGCTGTCTTCGGGTTGTCTGAAACGCAAACCGACAACAGAGAAGGGGGGGAGAGAAATGGCGTGAGAGAGCGAAGGAAGAGAAAGAGGATGAGGGTTTATAAAGAGCTTTGAAGGGAGGGATGGGCGGTCAGGATTTGGAGTTGGGAGTTGGTGGGATCTGGTAAAAGAGAAGGAAAAAAAAAAGGAGTTGGGGCCCACAAAATGTCCACCGCCACCGAAAACGGGGCCGGTTGATTCCGGCGAAATTTGGTCGTCGGAAACTTGATCCGACTCTGTTTAATCGCTAAGCATTCCGGCGTGGTGAACCCGGTTGGCACACTGCGGGAGGTTAGGTGAGGATATGGGTCATCGATGTGCCGATATGAATTGTGCGGGGAAAAAAGGAAATAGAGGCGTTCATTTCAGAATTAAAAGTTTTTTTTTATGAAATTATTTAAATGCATTAATAAAACTATCATTTAATTGCTAACTTCAATTTGAATTTCTTCATGTCAATTTCTCTCTCTTTTGATTTGGGTTCGGGGGCCGTCAAATCTCCGTTTTGCTTCATCCAACTTTCTCCCGGTTGTATTTCTGTGTGTGAATGCCCAAATTTTGTCGTGTGAATGAAAGTATTCTTTTTACAAATTCTTGCAAATCCCATCGAGTCCTTTCACGAGTTCACGGCCAGCTCATTGCACGAGCATTCAATTCTTGATTCTTTTCCCTAGTTTCTCTCTTTTCAACCCCCTGCTCAATCTCTTACCGAACTTGCCTCTTGCCTGTGCCATATTTTAGAAACATTCCGTTGATTTCTCCTCTTGGCTGGCCGTGATCTCTTTCGCGATTTCCCCTCCTCAAATTTCCGAAACTTTCCTGTTATAGATTTCAAATAAAATATCTTAAGTTGACATTTAAGAGAAATGTGGCGGAATAGAGAAGCTCCCCTGTTGCGCTGGAACGACGAATGGCGCGGTCAGCAGTAATTCCGCCGGTCTGAAGACGGTGAGGAAAGCCCGTCACTGGCGGTTGATGCCAGTGAACGAGCTTCGGACGAATGCCAAACTCTTCAAGCCTTCTACGCCTGAAAACAGAGCGGAAACGGGATGAACTGTCCGTGGCGACCAGCGAAGGCGGTGAATGGAAGGCGGCGTCGGTCTATGGCCGATCTGAGATATTGTCGACCGGTGTGGGTCAATAGTTGTTGCCCCTGTCTGCTCATGCTCGGTTGGGTGCTGCCTCCAGGAGAATCTCCGAGGTGGCGTGGTGATCGATGGTGGTCGTGCGTGGGACGGCAATGGTTGTGCGTGAAGTGGCGATGGTTGAGAGTGTTTTTTCTCAGCAAAGGGGTAATGGATGGCGGGCAGCAAATGGCGGAAGGTGATGTCATTTGGTGGCCAGCGACAGTGGCTTGGAGGAGTGGTGCGGCGTCGTTTGAAGACAACCTAGCCACATCAGCTGTGCCACATCGGACTATTTTATTAAAAAAATGCCAACTCATATTAAATTTTTAATTATAAAAGCCACCTAATATTTTTTACAAGAATTTTTCACTAAAGGCAGTGATTTTAGGCATATGACCAAAAAGTTTATTTTGGGTCCATTTGAGAATTACTTGAGATTTGGGCTTTAAAGTTTTTTTGGGCAAATGTGAGCACCGTTTGACAAATGTTTTGAAAATTTTTTGGAGCGACGTAGTTTCATTTCCCAAAGCCTTTAACCCGAGGTAGGTACGAAATTATTTTGAATTTTGAGCATTTCTAAAATGCTATAATATCCTCACCTCGAGGCGATACCGTCGGCGAGCCAAATTTGGCTTGCTAATGGGGTTGCGGCCTATGGCTTGAAGTTGCTTGACCCCATGCGATCATTACCTGGGGTCATGGGACATTGGTGGCACTCACCTAAGGTAGGTGATCAATAATCATCATATACATAGCTAGTCCATTGAATCGACAACTTCTCAATAGAATCGACATATTCAACTTGAAATCCAGGGAATCAATTATAGTTGACATTGCCCTTTGCCTGTAGGAGTAACGATTGGTTAAAATCAATTGATGAGATAGGAGCTGAGTTTGAGACTTTTCAATAAAGGTTTGATTGAGATTTGAAGTCAAATCTAATAGGTTTTCATCTTCAAAATAAGGATAAAGTTGTCAAGATGTCATATTCTCGGGAAAAGTACACTAGAAGTGCCTGAACTTTTGGATGACGTTCACTTAAGTGTTTTAATTTTCAAAACGTGCACTTAACTGCCTTGACTTTTAAAAAACGTTCATGAGTGCCAATGCTAACGTGGTTGCTGGAAATGTGACGTGACCGCCGGAAATGCTGATATGGCGCCGACGAATCGATTTTTTTGAATATTTAATGTATACATGGTACTTTTCATTAATTTGTTTTATTTTTTGCATATTTTATTTTTCTGATTTGTGTAATTATTTTTTTATAAAAAGGCCAAACCATTGCTATTCTTGGTGGTGGCCAGTAGCGGTGGTGGCCGATGAAGGTCGCTGTTGGCCACCACCGACCTGCGAGGCTGCGAAGGCCGTCCTTGACGGCCGTCGCAGCCTTGACAGAGGTAGGAGAGGGCGCGAGGCCCTCGTCTGCATCACATGAGGCATGTCGGTCATCGCCTGGAGTAGTCGCGGCCTCGACAACAGTGATTAAGGGTGCAAAATCCTTGCGCCCTCTATTTCGCTAGCCCAGGCCGCGCTGCCTAGGGTCGTCGCGGCCTCGCCTGCCTAGGGCAAGTCGACTCTGGCCCTTGGGCCGGCTGTTGGTGGCCGGCGGCGACCCTCGTCGGCCATTATCAAAAAGCCCTTGGGGTTTCTTTTTTTCATTGATTTTTTCATTGATTTTTTTATTTTTTTATTTGAATAAAAAATAAAAAAACTTCAAAACTATTAAAAAATATAAAGAAAATCCATGTGGAACTCTCAACATTAATAAAATAATACTAAAAATTCCACGTCGACTTTTCCAGCTAAAATAACACTCAGATGAAGGATGTTGGCCGAAATTGGCACTCACCTGAACGTTTTTTCTCCGATATAGCACTTAAGTGAACGTTTTGAAAATTATAGTAGTTAAATGTATGCCATACAAAAGTTAAGTCACTTGTACTTATCCCCATATTCTCCTAGGATATTAGCGTTGTGGTTATTATCACCAACTCTTTCGTAGTTTAAAGGGAAGATTTCATTTAAGGGCCTTAAATGCCTTCATTTTCTCAAATAAGGCTCTGAAATGGACTTTATTTCAAATAAGGGCCTAAAATGCCTTCTTTGTTTCAAACAAGGGCTTGGCCGAAGGGTATTGTTGTCTTTACATTTTTTGTAAGCTTTTTCCTTTTTTTTTTTCTTTTTTCCCTCCCCTCACCTCTTATCCCTAAGCCACGGTCCACCATTGAGGTTACCTACGCACCTCAACCCTCCCAAAAAGAATGGCAGCTTGATCCCAGCAAGAAAATACCCAGTCCACCAATATCATATCCTTCGCGTTCTAGAGCTCTGTTAGCCTTCTCTCGCTAGCGACCTTGAGCAAAAATGCTCGAGGTATACATGTTGGGCCTCGTGGTGGCCTTGCCGGTTCGCGTGTGCTCAGGTGTGAGATAACCGAGCATTCCCTCCACGAGAGTCGTTTGAGGATCGGTTCCCTTGTTGTATAATCTTGCAAGCGCAAAGTCTCCAAGTCTTCCATTTAAGTCACCATCTAGCAAGATGTTACTCTCCTTTTTGTTCTTGTGGATCACCTTATGCTTCCATCCTTCGTGCAGATGCCACTCTTTATTCCTAAACCTTATGTGTTTTTTTGAGTGTGTTTGAGCTGCGATTTGTGGCCAAGTTCTTATCATTGTAACACCTTCCCCGTGGCTGCCGACCCTCTCTTTAGGTAAGCGAGGCAAGCCTTCACCTATGGCTGACGAGGCCATCTAGCTTGGTGGATGGAGATCACGCCGTCATCTTTCGAGAAAATTAGTTCTTGCCAAAAGTGAAGTAGACCGGTGCGTGCATTGTGAATATGACCTCCTCGACGGAAGCAGAGACGTGGAGCCGATCTCGTCGTCGGGGATGAGGGTGACACCACCATAGTGCCCTTGGGTCAGGGCAAGTAGGCGACAGATCGGGAGGATGGATGGGTCTAGAGAGAAAGCGCTTGAGGGACTACGCGATTGAAGTTCAAGCCATCGTTTTGTTAAAGATGGAGAGTGCCTTCTCTTTGGGAGGTTTGAGCTGCACAGTTGGACGTCAATGGTGGCCTGTGGGGGAGGGGAAAAAGAAAAATAAAAAAGAAAACGAAAGGAAAGCAGAAAAAAGGACAAAATAGCAAAAAAATAAAGGACAAAAAATACCCTTCGGCTAGGGCTTTATTTGAAATAAAAAGGACATTTTAGGCCATTGTTTGAAACAAAATCCACTTTGTGCACTTATTTGAGAAAATGAGGGCACTTAGGGCCCTTAATTGAAAATTTCCCCACTTTAACTGGACCATTTGCCCTAGGCATGAACTTGTTCCTCCAATGAGATGAAAACATCGCTTTTCTCGAATGTATCTACACTAGATCATCCAACTGAGACAGATTTCTTCTTTTTATGCTTGTTTGCTTTTCTTTTACAAAGATGCAACTTGGTTATCGATGTTAATTTGTTGGCAGTTAAAAATCCTTTAGTTGGGCTGGAATGGGCTTTCTAGGCCCAAAAAGGGTATAGTCCAGAAGGATCACTAATACGAAAATCTTTTATCGAACGTTAGCAGTTCGTTAACTAAGAAGGGTTCCGGGTCAGTTTTGGACAGAGAGTGTTAAATACATAATTTTTATTGATAACTGTGTGCCTTTCGACAGCTTCATATAGACTTTTGACAAACTTTCTCGACGACTCTTCGATGAAACTTAGTCGAATGCCTGGCGAAATTGTAACTAGGACACGACACCGGAATTGAATCGATGATGTTGAACCTTATTGTAGGACACGATACTGGAATTTAATTGACGATATCGGACAGGTGGAATGTAGGGCACAATATCGAAATTGAATCGATGGTACTGAACTGGGTGAGCAGACGCCAGAATCTAATTGACGACACCTAACTTTGGATATAAAACATGCCAGAATTAAATTGACGACGGGAATCTGAAAGCTATAACTAGGCTAAAAGCTAAGTTGAAAAGACAAGACTTGTTTGTTGTGTTGTGTGTGTTTATCGTTGGATACCCTAAGGTATTTATAGGCGTGCTTTGGTAACCGTCGAATGGTTATTGCCTTGGGCTCCAAGCACGTTTTCTTCAATAACTTTTGTGGACAAGGCCTTGGCAATTTCCGCGCCTTTTCCTCTCCGTCTTTTTGGGATTGCCCCCAAACTTTGTAATTGCCTCGGTCGTGTCTTCCTCAGCACGCCTTTTCTCTCAGCCTCTGAAAAAAATCCCGCCAAAGTTACCCCACACGTGGCATCTTCGTGGTTGATCTTCACCTGGTCTCTGTATATCGGTCTGTAACTAGTCACACTTCTCCTACGTGCACACCACATGATTTCTAGAGTAATTTTTTAGTGTTAATAAATGCCACCTTTAAAAGAAATAAATCGACGATTCATCCCTGTTAAGTGATATCCTTTGATTTGACAGCTACGCGCTACGTATACTTTCTGATTACTCTTCTCGAAGCGTAATCATTCCAATTTTCAAACAACACAACAATTTTTGGTTTGTATCATCTTTTCGGATAGAAAGTTCTTAATCATTGTCTTCTTTGTCGTCTAAAAACCCTAAACTTTTTTAGTTTTTCTCCTCATCCTTTCTCATGGCGTCTTCATCTTTTAATCCCGATTCGAAGCAACTGATTAGTCGTTTTGGTAAGCTGAAGGATGAAAATAGGGGTGATTGCTTCTTTGAGCTGTTGAACACCATTGGGGAATATTTCGGATTTATTCTTGGACCCAGTCTTCGAACCCATTTATCCGTTCCAGTGCCTCCCAAGCTTGTTTTTCGATGCGTCGTGTGACATTCTGAATTTCATGGCATTTCGAGACTATTGAATGAAGAATATGTATCGATGTATTTCAGTTTTATTTCGCTCGGATCTGATTAATCCTGAGTCAACTGACTAAAAGGGAAAGGTTAACGCATGACAAGATATGTGGACCTAAAACTCGGATAAGAAATGACGTTTTGACTGTAAGAATTACCGAGGGAACATTTAGAGTCAATAAAGGCCGATCTAAGAACAATTAAGGAATCCATTGCTAGCGCCATACGATTGGAGCGTGGATGATGTTGCTTAACCAACGTATGATTTGCAAACTTTTCTTAAATTGAACTATGATGAACGACACCGTCGAAGCTAGTAATAGACTCTCACAATTACATGACAACCAAAGTCGCCGTAGCTTAAGTCATCCTAAGTGTGATCAAAATCACAGAGTCAATACGCGTAACGTCTGCAAAAACTGTCCATTAGTTCGAGATAAATCGAAATTACGATTGATGGAAAATCGACCATGAAATGTGATCTCGAAATTGAAAATGGACAATAATGAATTCCAACAGTTAAAATGAATTAGACGTCGTCTTATCGAAGGTAAATTGAATTGAAAAAGTGAAATTATGGATGAAAGTGCAAAATTATCATTTTGCCCCTTGATGACTAACCTTGAATTAAGAAAGGAGTGAGAGCATTTTAGTCTTTTAGAAGTCTCTACAACTGCCGAAAATCAAGGGCAAGTTGGTCTTTGGATGCCAAGATTTTATTTACATGAAGACAAGTGTCAAGTAATGGATGATTAACATTAATTAAACACTATTATACATACCATTCCACTTTTTGTTCAAGAAAATTTTGTGGAAGACCTCCCCTTCCCTTGCTTCAGCCGAGTACCCCTTCTCTCTCTCCCTTTCATTTCATTTTCTTCTTCATTCCCTCTTTAGCCGAGAGCTCCCTGCTCGGCAGCTTCTGCCGCCGCCTTCGTCGCCTTCAACCACCACCTTCGGCCACCACCGAGCTAAGCGCTGGCCACCAACACCTTCCTTAGTTTCTCCTCTACAAATCTCCAGTGGCTATTCAACCATTGGTGGTCTCGATCAACCCATTCAGCCCCGAGAGTGCACAAAGGTCAAAATCGGACCCAATCTGAAAGAGGGTCATCTTGTGCCGGCTTCAATGCTTTGTTTGAGTCCAAATTTTCGATGAGGCCTTCTTAACTTATAGTATAAGAGCTAGTTGAGCTAGGGTTGAAGATCTATTAGAGTTTGGATGAGTTTTCATAGATGAAATGGGGTGATTTTTGTGAAACAGAATCTGATCATCCGCGGGCCGTGTAGAACATAGTTGGTTTGAGGTTCTTCGAAGTGTTGTTTTACTCCAAAATTCACGATGAGACTCCTAGACATGTAGATTGATGTATTAGCAAGTTAATTTCATGATAAATTTAAGATTAGAGATGATTTAAGGGCTGTTTGGTGTGATAGAACAAGGACCGATTTTGGCCCTGCTTTGGACCGAGTGAACCGAATCTTTTGAAGGTTCGTAGAAGTGTCGCCTTGCTTCAAAACTGGTGATAAGTCGCCTAGGAATGTTAATTGATGTGTTGGCAAGGTGTTTGGAGGTTCGTAGGGGTGTCACCTTGCTTCAAAAATGGTGGTAAGTCGCTAGGAATGTTAATTGATGTGTTGGCATAGTGTTTACTTGGTAGAATTGAGATTGGAAGAGTTTTATTGATGAAATAGTGGGTTTTTCTTAGGATCGAGCTGTTGGCCTATTTTGGTGAAGTAGGAACCGAGCCTGGCGAAGGATTTTTGGTGGAATTTGCTAGCTTGATTGAAGGGTAAGTGATCCTTAAACCTTTACTAGGACGCTAGGATACTACTGGATGAGTTTGGATGATGAATTGGAGGATTTATTGTGTTCGATTTGATGATGGCCGAATATGATTGGGGTGAACCAAACCATGTGTGTTTATTTTCATGTGAAATTACAATTTTTATGGCTAAATTATTGACGTGAGCATTCGGTTGGCATGTGACCTCGAGTAGCTGTATGAAATTCAAGCCTTAAGTGATGAATGTGCAAAATCAATGCTTGGAATGGCAAGGGAACTAGTGAATTGATTAATTGCTACGAAGTGTAAGTTTGTACTTTGCTCTATGTAACTTGGCCATGGCAATGTCTCTTGATGAAAGCTTGCATGGTCACTTGAATGTATTGTACTTGATCATGAGATTGCCTAAAAGAGGAGTTGGCTTGTGAGCCTAGTGGAATGAGAAATGTGTTTTATAAGGGTAAACTTTACTGAAATGCAATGTGAGTCTAAGGGCCTATGGCACCCTGATGCGTCAGAACGCAGGGTTGCAATTCTAAATATATCATAATGCGTCAGAACGTGAGATAAGCTTGATATGTGTCGACACGAGCCTTGAAATGACACCTAAAACCTGATGCGTCAAAACGCGGGTTTAAGAGTTTTTATAGCCCGATGCATCAGAACGGGGGCCAATTTCTTGAGTTGAGAGATTGTGATGAAATGAGGACTAACTCTTGCTTTATGTATTGTTTGTGCTAGTACGTAAGCTCGGTCTCATATCGTTATACATGCTCTTGATTGCGATTCTTTAAATGCCAGTTATGTCAAGATGCCTTGATGCTTGAATGTCAGGTACTGTTTTGCCTATTGAATCCCTATCTATTGTTTTTAAAATGTTATCTGGGGGGACTAACGGTCTGGTCTAGATTTAGAGCTAGCTTGTTGCGATGTAAATCTCACCCCGTAGTAGGACTTGTTTTTTTAGACCCCTAGCCTTGAAGATGCTGCTGATTTGCCTAGGCGATCTTAAGGATATGACCGTTTATTTCGAGGAATTCCCTGATGGTCAGGGTAAAGTGTATGTAAGGAAAGGGACAGCTGTATGGGTTGATGTGGGAGAGGAGCATTGGAAGCTTCACCGCTACAAGGCATTGTTTTGTCGTGTCGGGGAAGTTACTACCGATCCACTGAAGCCTATCGAAGTCCCTAGGAGAGTCGTACCTTCTTGGTGTCACCCTGTCCACAATGAGGTCGAGATAGAGATTTCCATGGTTGGTTCGAGAAATATGCCTGACAAGACCTCGACACTCGAGGAGGATATCGAGGTGATTGAGCAATCCGCTTCTGAGAACGAGGAGGAGGATGATTTTGTAGAGGTGCGCTCTGAGAGCTTTTCTGACGATGACCCCGCTGAAGATGAAGACGAGGATGAAGAGGAAGTTAGCAGTTCTGCTTTGGACTTAGACATCATAGGATCTTTTGGATGTCTTTTGGCCCGAGGCTTTTAGTGGACCTAGATATTCGTCTTATGATTAGTCCCTGATCCTCTCCCGACCCTAGTCTGCAGTTGTATTTTGACCTTGGCCTTTTGTAAGAACCTGTGTTATGTTATGTATGTATATATTTCATTACCCCGAGTCATCCTTTTATTTTATGTATGGAGTTGTTTATCCTCTTTCGCATGCTTGTTTCATTTCATTCACGTGCCGTGGTCGTTTGTATCCAGGGATTAGTGAAACGGTGTTGATGAATGTGGTGCGCTCGTTGGGGATCACAGGGCGTGACACATTAGAATGAGAAACTTCCTATTATAGCTTCCCCTTTGCAAGACATTTGGTTGCTTCCATCTCAGCGTTTCAGAAGCTTTAAGTCACCCGATGAAACGTTCCTTGCTTGATATCACTAACTCAAAATCGACACATTGGCTACCGCCGCTTGGGCAACGATGAATGTAAGGATAGCCCTTGAGGTTAGTTTGTTGTCTCATGATTTGGATAGAGGTCTATTCTGGTCTTCGTCAACCAATTGCTTCTTCTTTCCAAGGTTCCCCATGTCGGTAACTCTTTTGGATGTCTTTACTATTGCTGGCTCAGCTACCCATGACACCTCTACTGTAAATTTGGAAGCCCTAGAGGATTGTTCTACCCCAATGCTTTCCTTGCCTACGGAAAGTTTTTGAATCTTCATTGCAAAATCTTTGGTACTGTTACACTTGCTGAGTGAAAAACCTTTTGGAAGGATGGTGCATTGTCTGGCCCATTCTAGATCTTTCGAGCTTGGATAGTACTGTACTTCCCCTTTATGTTCACAAATGTACCTAAAGCCTAAAAGGGTAGTGGACCTTCGAATATTGGCATCGGGCTGCTTAGGGCCATGCCATTGGAGGTTCCTACTAACGTCCAACCTTTAAACTTCTTCCTTCGGCAGATCTTGTCCTGTGACTCGAACAAGGTTGATATGTTCCCATATCGTTTGGCCAAACTCAGCTTTCTTCTCGATCCGAAAACCTTCAGCTTTCGTGACTTTTTAGTCATTGTCCTTTCTCCTAAGGACCTTCCCATTCGGTTATGTCTTAAAGGTAGGTTTTATCTTGGGTTTAGACCATATTCTCCTCAATATTGCGCTCGACAGTTTGGCCTTTGACAAGCTATTCTCATGCCTACTTCTTTCTTTATGGATTTTCTATTGATGGACAAGAAGGCTTACAAGCTAGATGATAATGCTTCATTCACTTGTTGCGCTCAAGTGACTGTTTTGATGCACCAACGCTTTTCTAAGAACACTTTTGGAACCCTTCGATTTGGTCCTGGGGTTACCTTAAATTACACGACCTAATAGTTATCCTTTAGCCTCGAAAGTCCTTACGAGGCAGCTGTCACCTCACTTTTTAGTGAGAATCCAATCAAGCTTGTTGGTTTGATTGCGAAGGAAATAAACCCAAAAGGCAAAAGGAAAGCTTTCCAACTGGACATTCCCATGCATTCAACTTTTTTCGCAAGTAAAATACGGTCCCTTTTTTTTTCTTATTTTAACAGCCTGTCGAAAGTTTTGAATAAACTTACTTGTCCTTGCTTGTTAGATGATGATCCAGACGATGAAGATGACGAACCCATCATTACCCTTCATTGGCAAAAGCATCACTAGTCTTTGGTTGAGCCTTCAACCACCTTCCTCAATGTTGATGAATCTCTAACTGTTCCTCTTCAAGATCCTTTACCGAGTGTTGTACAAACTGTTGGAGAGTTTGATGATAGTTCCTCCATCGATAAGCTACCTATTCCTGCTACATCATCCAGTGCTCGAGTTATGTCATCTCTGGAAGTCTATGATGAGCGTCTACTGGCTCTCGCTCCTCGTCAAATAGATTTATCTAGCAATCTTCTAGTAATCGAGGAGCCATATGGTGAACTTTCTTCTTCGGCACTCATTGCTTTTCAATCATTTTTTGTCGAACTTCCACATGTTAAGACTTATTTTAGATCTGTATGTAGCTCAACCATCTTTGGAAGACATTCAAGCCTACTTCACGGAGTCTTCTCACTCTTCGGACCCTCATGATAGACGTCAAGAGAGTATTTCTCTTTCTATGGAGGCTCTTAATCTGCTGAAGGTCAAGTTGTCTCACTCATTAAACCTCGTCTTCTCTAGGGTATCTTCTTTCATGGAAAATCTTTCAGCCCTTGAACACATCAAGCCTACGATGGCAGAGTTTTCCAAAGAAGAGTTTAGCACGCTGTTCCCTTCAAGTGTTGCTCGCCGTCTGAAAATTTTTTTAGAGAACTTCTCAGCTAGTTTCTCCTACTACCAGCAATGTCGAGACCTACTGGTTGCTCTAACCAGCTTCAACGATCAATCTTGCAGTGCTAAAACTCAAGCGGCAGAACAATTGGTGGATTAGAAAGGACAATCTCTTTAGTCTACCGTGGAAGAGGTAATTGAGTTGAATAAGAAAGAACAGACCCTCGAGCAATAGAGGCTAGCAATAGAGAAAGAGATAGAGGAGACATGCCTTTAACGATCAACCATACTTTCTCGTCGATCGACAGTCGAAGACTGACTGGAGACATTTATCACTTCTTTAGAAGGGAAGAAGCCAGCAGACTTGATTAGGATGGCGTAGGAACAAACATGGTGTTGCCAGACTAGGAGCGAATTCATAGCCCGTAGTAAAAGATTTGAGGTCACACTGTATAAACTTCTTCTAGACACCAAGGATGCCTTGTACCCTAAGAGATCTTAATGCAATCGTCTTTCGCTTCCTTTTTCTTATCTTGGCACCAAAATTTCCATTGCTGCCCCACACTTGCGCCAAAAACTAATTCGGTTACTTCATAGGCCTCTATATAAATGCGGGCACTGTGGGGCGTCTTGAACCCACTTCACCATGGCAAACTATCACCAAATCCTCATTGGGTCCCAGGCAACCTCTCATTTGTCGTGCCTTGATGATCTTTTGGGCTATGAAGACAAAGGAGACATATCCCTTTCCAATATGGATTGTCAATCCGGGTACGATCATATCGTCTTAGGTCCGCAGCTTAAGCGATTACCTCCTCCTCTAGTGTTAGTAGAATATTTCCCTCGTCATCGTGATGAAATCTTGCCTATCGTACGATCACTTATTGTGCTTCTGATTAGCTAACTTACAACCATCGGTCTGTCTCTTACCCATCTTTTGATAAGCAATTCTTTAGCCGATACTAACGGTTGAAAGAGATAATTTTCATTGTGTGGAAAAAGGCTAGGATCGACAAACCATTGGCGCTTTATGGCATATTAATTGATCCTTCGGAATATGATTTGATCGACAACATGTGTTGCTCCCGATCATCCTTGTCAAACTGTTTCTTCTTTTCCACCGGTCCAGCGTCTATCACTCTTCTTGATGTTTGGTTCTTAACCGGTCTTTCACCTTTTGTCGCATGTGGCGCTCGACAAATGGATGACCAATTTCATTTTGACGCATTTTATCACGTCAATTCTTCTCAGATATATTCATGGGTTATCATAGTAACAACACAAGATCTCCTTCGACAAAGGAACACATTGCTTTCCTTTTATGCTGGCTTTGTTGATATATCTTTTGTCTTACCACCCTTCGAGTATCCTCAAAATTCCTAGACATTGCCTGTGCGATAGTATGTGGCATCAATGCAGGATAGTTTGAATGACTCTTGCATCATTTTACTACGGTATGATGGACGTGAAAAGTTCTTTGGTGGGCGGACATTCGACTGCTTTTTTTGGCCTACTGTGGCTCCTTCACGGTTGGCTCCGAATTTATTTTCCTCAGTTGTTTCACGAGGAGGATATTACTTCAATACCGGAGCCATCTATCAGAAACAACTCTGGTCTTGAGGCGTTTAACTATGCGCTTCGACAACTACCAGATGGTTCCACTTCTTTCAACAGCTTTCTCTTTGTCTTGCTGTCCCTTACTGAATTTGAGTTCCTCAAGTGTTCTGTCGATGACATTACTTACAGCTCACTTAGCGAAAGCTCAGATGCACACCTATTCTAAATGAGTGTTTTGGCTCCATCTAACATTGCTTTAAACTTATCAAATAAAGGTGAATCTTCTTCTGGCCCTGAAATTTATAATCCCCACTACCGTGCTCGCCAATTCGAACTTACTTGATGAATTTTCTTTTTTCCCATGGTCGCATTGAGTTTGGACTTGATTTGCCACATGAAGATTGCCCAAGCTATTTATGATTGTCTTACCTTCATTAACTTTTTGGGTCATCCATGCAGTCTGGTACCCTTCGATAGGTGGTGGGCTGATTATCGGCTCTCTCTTTTCCCAAATGACGTCAGTGATGTTCTCTCAAGGATGCATCAACTTCCATTGGGCCTATTGCTTCCTTTTAAGAGGCCCGCTCCACTATCCACGTTGAACGTCATTATTGAGCCCTCACCTGATGAACCTAACATTGTGTTTTTTTCTTGTTGGCAGCATTCAATCATAATCTCGTCAACTCTTTTTCCAACGCACATGACTTGTTGGCTTCAGATGGTTGTACCGAGGATATTTTCGGCTATCAATTGGTGATCTCTACTAACCTTGTCCATGCCTCAAGTGGTCTGTCGAACATGTCTAATGACAATTATCACCTTATCTATGCCACATGGTTGCGGCTTCGCGACTTATTGGGAGAAGGGTGTACTGCCATATGTAATAATGCAACTGCTGAGGATTAAATTAAGGCCCTTCTTGCCTTCTTGGTTCATTTGCCTTACTCAATCCAATGTCGTGCACTCGAACCTGCTGTCAATGAGCTCTTCCTTGCATTCAGCATGACTTTGAGGTCATTTGGGGTAAGGCGAGATGACTTAAAGGTAATCGCAAAATTAGAGGAAGACGCTCTTCTTGTCGACGAAAAACTTGTTTGTCAACGCCAAATTCTGGACATGTTGAACAATGAAAGACACACCTCCTTGCAAACTTTGTATGTCCAATTGAAAATTGTTAAGGAGCAGGAGGCAACCTGAGTACTTGCACTTTGAGCTGTTGAGAAAAATCTTAAATGATTTTGAAGTTGACAAAACAATTCAAGTACTCTTAAGTTTTGAGATAATGCCGTGGAGTACTTATTTTGTAGATTATCTTTTGGTGCGGGGATGACATGATTGAATTTGGAAAAGTGGTTTTGCTCAGATGAGATCTCTAAAGGACTCAGATGCTATGTCGAGCTTAGACGTTAAGTAGGAATAGCTCAGACGTTGGAATGATGTTTAAGCTTTGAGTTGATTATTCACATGCAGTAATTAGGACTTGATGATGATTTCAAAATGTACTTAATTGATACATTACAACGGATACAATCGAGTTGGATTATTCTTGAGATTTTTTAGGGATAGAGATCAATCAAGGATGTGAAATCAATGAGACATACACGACTTTCCAAATGAATGAAATCATCTATGGAAAATTGGGATTATAATTGTATGGACGATTTGATTCGAACGGGGAAGACTTTCCTTTGGCGATCCCCAACGGCTACGAGATCTTCTTTTGGCATTTGTCTTGTCCAAACGGAAAGTTTTGGAGAGACCTCTTTTGGAAGCCTTGCAACCGTTGGATTGGAGACGGAGGAGTATAAAAGATATCTCAAGGTTGAAGGGATCAAAGATCAACATTAAGAGGGAAAACTGTTCATAATTCTTAGATCAAGAGCACTTCATTTCATACACGCTTTTTGATTCATCAATTATAATTGTGAGGAGGTGTACACAAGAGTGTTGAATGCTAGGTGGGGCTGTCTTGCGTGTCAAGGAGATCACTAAGTTATAACCTCTAAAGTAGTTTACTAGTGAAATCCAGTCGATTGGCTGATAGCCGAAGAAGTGGACGTAGGTTCAACCGAAGCCGAACCACTATAAACCCTCCGTGTAGTCTTCTCAATCCTTACTCTGATCATATTATATATCTTGTGATAGTTGAATTGCATATGAATTGTTCATAGTGATATACTGTATTTTCATCATCAGAGATGTCATATTAACGCCAATACAGTTTGAATTCCTCGATAAACTTTGAAATTGCACTATAATCACCTATTCACATCCTCTAGGTGATAACACTAACCACAACAATTGGTATCAGTGCCTGATGCTCATATTTTGTGAAGTGTTTTTACTTCCGAGCTAACGATCTTTATGAGTAGCAATTTCTCTCCCACATGGATCGAAGGTGGATGCAACAACTGACCACCATATTTTGAAGAGAAAGAGTACAACGATTGGCATAATAATTCAAGGTATATATTATATGCTAGGATCCCTAGATATGGGATGACGTACAACGAGGAGTGAATTCGACTGTGAGTGTCACAAGCGGATCAAATGCAGGGGATAATAATTCAATGTCAACTGCCACTCTCTCAACTGCTGAAATTGCCAAGAGAGATGCACTTGATGCAAATGCTATTTATTCATTCTATAATGTTTTATCTCCCACTGAATATAGACATATTGTAGATTGCTCCTCATCAAAAGAGATTTGGGCAGTCAATTTCCTTCTCGACCAGTATGAAGCATTCACAATGAAGCTCGGAGAAAATGTGAAACAAATGTTTGACAAATTCACTGAAATAGTGAACGGTCTCACGTATCATGGGCAACTTATTTTTAGACCGATGAGAGTCAACAAGCTGCTGAGAGCTCTCACAAAAGAATGTGATAATGTCAAAACCTCCATTCAAAAAACTCAGAGAATATCTCCTTTATCTATGGACGACCTCATTGGAATTCTACAATCCCACGAGGAAGAAAGAGTCAATGAAGAAACCACTTCAGAAGTTAAGAAGTCCATTGCTTTAAAATCTAATGTTGATTATGATCTTTCAGACTCAGAAGATGAAAATGATGAGGAGTTAGCACTTATGGTCAAAAGATTTAGAAAAAAGGTTAAGAGAGGCTGGAACTTCAAAGATAGAAAAGATTTCAGACGATATGTCAGAAACGATCTTCTGAGACCAAAAGTGAAAGCCAAGAAGTCATCTGCTACGAATGCAAGAAGAGAGACCACATCAAATCAAATTGCCTTACGTTAAAGAAGAAAGACAAGGATGAAAGATCCAAGAAAGCCTTGAAAGTAGAAACTTAGAGCGACACTGAATGTAAAAGTGATGAAGAGTGCGTCAACATATATCTCATGGCAGACTCAGATGATGACCTCGAGGTAACTCATTCAAACATATCTTTTGAGGTGTCTACATATATAGATGAACTATGTTTAAAATATTCTTTACCAAAAAAAAACTATGTTTAAAATATAAAGCTACTCTCAAAAGACTTTCTGAATTAAAAAAGGAAGTATTTATTTTTAAACAGTACGACATTTCTCAAAAAGACAAGATCACTTTTCTCGAAAAGGAATTTTCTCAATTCAACAAAAAATCTAATTTTTTGTCTAATGAGAATATTCGTTTGAAATCCGAATTGGAAATTCTTGATAGAAAAACTGAACTCTTGAAAAAGGAAAGAAATCTTTATAATGAAGAGAAGAACTCCGTAAAAAAGGACAAGTATATTTCCAAAAGAGAAAATGTTTCTTTAAGGAAGGAAATTTTAAATATTCACAAAAAATTCTCTTCGGGATCCAAAACTTTACAACAGAGACTTTCAATAGAAGTTCCGTATTATAACAAATCGAGATTGAGTTTTCAAAAGGAAAGTAATGTGGAAAATCATTTTTCTAATGTTAAGAAAAGACTTAAGAGAAGACCTTCTAAGAATTCTTATAAGAGCCATTTTAGAAAACAGTTTGTAAAGCTCAAAGATCAATATTTGCATGTACGTTCAAACTGTGGTGATTTAAGACTTCTAGAATTTACTGTTCCAAAATTGAAAGGCCAACACGAGACATTCTTAGATATACAAATGTTGCTAATCCCAAAGGATCCAAATAGATCTGGGTACCAAAGAAAACTTGAGTTTTATTAATCATTGCAGGTACTAATGAAAAGGAAAAATAAATAGTACCTAGATAATGGGTGCTCCAAACACATGATTGGAAATGCTACAAAATTCATCAATCTTGAAATGTTCAATGGTGGAAACATTTCCTTTGGAGGAAATAGCAAAAGAACAATTATTGGCAAAGGAACCGTGAAGATTGGAAATATTCATATCAATGATGTCTCATTAGTTAAGGATTTGAATTTCAATCTTATTAGTATCACTAATTATGCGATATCGGACATAAAGTTTATTTGTAGAGAATGAGTGCTTAGCTATAAGTCAAGACAATGAATCTTCGTTCACTGGATGAAGATATGGTAACATGTACCTTCTAGATACATCATCTGTGGAAGAAAAATGTCTTCTATCTGTCAAAGATGGTCCAGAACTCTGATACAGGAAGATGGGACATGTGAGCCTCAAGCAAATAACAAAGCTCTCCAAAAAGAAGCTAGTGAGAGGACTCCCAAATGCCAAATATGAAAAAACTAAGCATCGTGAAGCTTGCACACTTGGAAAAAAAAACAAGAAGTTCTTACAAATCTATAAATGAAATGTTTACTGATCGTGTTATGCAGCTTTTACGTATAGATGTCTTCGGACCTACTCGAACTCAGAGTATTGGAGGTAAAAAGTATTGTTTAGTCATTGTAGATGATTATGTCATATTCACTTGGGTTTTGTTTTTTGGCACATAAAAGTGATGCATTTACATATTTTGAAACCTTTTATAAGAAAGTTCAAAACGAAAAAGGATACTCAATTTCTAGCATCAAAATAGATCATAGAGGGGCATTTGAAAATCAATACTTCGCTGAATTTTGTGATCAAAATGGTTTTTAACATAATTTTTAATCTCCATACACTTCACAACAAAATGAAATTATTAAAATAAAGAATAGATCTTTTCAAGAAATGACACGATCTCTTTTAATTGAAAGCAAAGCTCCATCCTATTTTTGGGCTGAAGCTGTTTCTACGCTTGTTATATTATATACACCTTATATTTCTTAGACCATTACTTAAGAAAATCCTCTATGAGTTTTACAAAGGAAAGAAGCCAAATATTTCATATTTTCATATATTTGGTTGTAAATGCTATATTGTTAAAAACTCAAGTGATAGGCCAAGAAAGTTTGATGAAAGATCAGATGAAGGAGTATTTTTGGGATACTCTACTTTAATCAAAGTCTATCGTGTCTTTAACAAGAAATCTTAGGCAGTTGAAGAATCTATGAACGTGAAATTCGAAGATGAGTACACTCCTCAGAAGATCACTACTGAAAGTGATATGTCAAATGATCAGAACCAATCATCTGAGAAGCAGAACTTATCATCTCAGGCTGAAGAAGCAAATAAGTCTTCTCAGAACATGGAAAAAACTCAACCAATTGCAACTTATGAAGAGTCAAATACTGAAAAATCAATTGAAAATAAGTTTGAAAAGTTAAAGAAGAACTGAAAATATAAATCCAGTCATCCCACAAATCAAGTTGTTAGAGACATTGATGAAGGAATCATAATCAGATCTAAACTGAGGAATGCAATAAATGTATTTGCTCTGGTTTCTGAGTTTGAACCCAAAAAAATTGAAAAAACTCTTGAAGATAAAAGCTAGTTTGAAGCCATGCAACAAGAGTTACATCAATTCAAACTCAATGAAGTTTGGGGACTGGTACCAAGACCAAAGAATCATCTTGTTATCGGAACCAAATGGGTATTCAGAAACAAACTGGATGATAAAGGGAAGGTAACCAGAAACAAGGCAAGACTTGTTGCTAAAGGCTACTATCAAGAAGAGGGAATTGACTATGATGAAACCTATACTCCAGTAGCAAGACTAGATTCTATTAGGATCTTACTCACTTATGCTTGTTATAATGACTTCAAACTATATCAAATGGATATCAAAAGTGCATTCTTGAATGGATAGATCAAGGAGGAAGTCTATGTTGATCAACCTCTAGGCTTTGAAGATCCAAAAAGTTCAAATCATGTATTCAGACTTTAGAAAGCCCTCTATGGATTGAAGCTAGCACCACGAGGTTGGTATGAAAGGTTAAGTAATTTCTTTACCAACAAAGGTTTTGAGAAAGATTAAGTTGACACAACTTTATTTACCAAAAGGGAAGGTAACAAAATTTTACTTATTCAGATATATGTATAAGATATTATATTTGGATCATTTAACGAAAATATATGCAAAGAATTCTCTCAGATTATACAGAATGAATTTGACATGAGTATGATGGGAGACTTACATTCTTCCTAGGACTGCAAGTCAATCAGATTAATCAAGGCACTTTCATACATCAAGAGAAATATGCCCCTAAACTGGTAAAGAAGTTTGGTAAGGAGAATTGCAAGAAAACTAATTCACTAATGTTTTCTTCATCTAAGCTAGACAATGATAAGCTGGACAACCACGTTGATCAGAAGTTTTATAGAAGCATGATCGGTTCATTACTATATCTTACTGCTTCTAGACTTGACATTATCTTTAGTGTATGCATGTGTACTAGATTTCAATCAGATCCTACGGAGTCACACCTTAATGCTATCAAAAGAATTATCAAATACATACATCCTAATTTAGGACTATGGTATCCTATGACTTTAGATCTTATATTATATGGATATTCAGATGCTGACCTTGCTGGTTGTAAGTTAGACAAAAAAAGTACTTTAGGAACATGTCAACTTCTGGGATCAATTCTAGTATCTCGATTTTTCATGAAACAAAACATCGTAGCTCTATCAACTGTAGAAGTTGAGTATGTTGCCTTAGGAAGTTGATGTGCATAAATCCTATGGATGAAGCAATAACTAAAGGACTTTGATGTTCAAACTCACAACATGGAAATGAAATGTGATAATACAAGTGCCATCAATCTTACCAAGAAACCAATTATGCACTCATGAGCTAAGCATATTGAGATTAAACATTATTTTATTCGTGATCATGTGCATAATAGTGATATTAACGTTCAATTTATTGATTCAAAGCATCAATTAGCTAACATATTCACCGAGCCACTTGATAAGAATACATTTGAATATATTAGACAAGAATTGGGTATTACTATGATGCCTATTTGAGTTGCTATTTAGATAGGAAGATTTTGCTTCTATGCTTAAAGGAATATATGGAAGAAGCAAAGGATGCCACCACTTCATTTGGAGAAGCTCAATGACTACAAAGAACTCAGAACTTAAAACATCATATGAGGATGACACCTTCTGAGTGGAAGATCATTCAAATTTTTAGCGCGTAAGTAGTTATATTTCTAGTAACAAATAAGGTACACACCATCACAAACCTTCTAAATATTCTGCAAATATTGTGATTATGTTGAGTGTGCTGATCGATTGAGTTGATTAAATACTTGTTCTTCAAAATTTTTTCAACTTTGTTCTTAAAACGGTTTGGGAACCTTTCATCTCTTGGAATATCAACCATCTCAAAGCGGTTTCTAAAAGTACTAAGATAAAAATTCAACATGATCCGTCACTTTCTCTTTCCACGTTTCTACAAGAACACTTGTTACTCGAACCAAATCCTTTTTCACACAAATTACTTGCTATCAATCTTCAATCCAAACCCATTTCTTTCAAAGTCCTTTACCAAATGGCTTCCAAAGAAAATTCCTCCGCTAGATATTCAATAGGAGGAATCAGTAGGTTAAGCTCGTCCGATTCGAGGGCTGAAATTCACATTTCGAATCCTCCTGAGGTCTCAAGAATTGTTACGCCCCGAACTCGTCGAGCTCGCGAACATCCCTGCAAGCAAACAACACATCTCTCGTGATTTCAAGATCCACAGCGAGTCGAGAGATAATATATATATATATATACACACACACACACACACATTAAGCATGCGGAAGCGGTACTCAAATATATCCCGTACAAAATATAAGTTAAGTGGGACCTGGATAGCATAATAACTGTCCTACATCATAACGTATTGTTCACACAAATACCGACTGCTACAATTCGCTAGGCAAACTGGGCGACGGGGTAGTACACAAAAGAGTCCCTCATGACATCCAAAAGAACAATGTCGGGTCGCCTCCAAAGGGCTCAAGCCAACAAACTGGAATCCTAAGATGAACTGCTGGAATCCTCGGTATCCTCGACATTCTCCGTCGGCTCGCGCTCGGAGAAGTTCTCTGATGGAATCTCGATAGAATCCTCCATGGTCGCCTCATGAAACGGCTCCGCAAGGTCCTTCTCGATTGCCTCCAGGACAATGACCTCATCCTCCTCCACAGTAAAGTCCAGCATCGGAGTCTTCTCCGAGCCATTCCTAGAACCAACTACAAACCCCTCTGGTCGCTCCTGCTCCCCAGCGGTCCGGCACCAATTAAGGATAACTCCCTAGGGTATCTCGTAGGGCTTCAGCGGCCCAATCAACTCGTCTCCTACCTTCTTAAATCGTGCCTCGAACCTATGAGGCTTCTAGTCCGGGCTACCCTTGTCAACCCATACAACCGTACACTTTCTCACATAAATGTTCACCTGACTATCCAGAAACTTGTCAAAATATGCCGTCATCTCCTTGAGATCCCCAAAACGAATAGGCCACATAGCTAAGCCCTAGTATATATAAAAATAGGGGTCTCCAAAGGGGTGAGATACACATCTCAGTAAAAGAGTCTTAACCCTAGGTCAGGCTGATCGTCCACTCAAGCAGTCATCTATCCTGACGTACCAAACTCATGATCATATAGGCACAAACAAATAAAGATAATGACACATAAATAATGGGCATGCAACTATGACATCATGTCACACTCAGATGATCATGCACATCTCATCCTGTCATTTCATCACAACCACCTCTTTCTGTTTGCCTCATTCTCCAGCCTGCGATTAGATCGTATTAGCCTCGGTCCGCGTAAACGCATTAGACCGTCATTGGCAACCCGCGTAAATGCATCAGGTTCTAATGAATCTGCAGGCCAATAATAACACTTCATATTTCCGTCCCGCGATTAGATCGCATCAGGACTGTGGCCATCTCAACCCCGCAATTAGATCGCATCAGGGCGCCACACAATCTCAATTCCACCCCGCGATTAGATTGATCAGGGTATCCACCTCTCGCCCCGTGTCTCACACACCTCAAGGCCTTGCCATGTCATGTTCAAGCCATGCATCTCAATTCAATTCACAAATAAAGCAACAGGTGCCACTCATGCACAATTTGAATACTCATGGCATGCGAGATAATCAAGTGACACACACACACATGGCGGATTATTTAAACACAAACAATAGCACACATAAGTCTCCGATACAATGTTAGGACATTTCAAGAACAATCCCCTTGAAAACTCTCTCGCAATTCATTCAATTTATCGCTTGACTCGCCCAATCAAGTCCAATCTTCCTATCCTAAGTTTAGGATTCCCTTACCTTAAGCTTGATAACACAAATCTCTTCTTGCAATGGTCTCAAATTCTCGGCCAAATAGTCCAAGGGTTCAATTCACCGCGCAACCTAGAATATTCAACCAATTCATCAATTTTCCATATCCAATTCCTCATTCCATGAACCATAATCCTCCATAACACAACCCTCATCATCTTAACATGTTGTAAACATCAATTTGAGACTCATCACCATTTGTTCTTGCTCCCACTAGAACCAATTTTGCATAGAACCGAACCGTTCCTCTCGGTTTTGTGTATACCGTGCACTTTCAGTCCTAAACCTTCATCAAATCCTTCATCTACTCACTATCCTACCTCTTAACATGTCTATCTAAGGGTCTAAGAGGCTCACTGTGAGTTTGAAGTTGAATGGTGGCCGGAATCCCTTCGGAAGTCGCCGGATTCCTCAAGTCAGTTTTCTGGCAAATTTTGTCCATAGTTCACAAGACCCATTTGAGGTCAAAATTTCATCAAATCACCCTCAACTTTTTATCACAGATTCATATACATGTCTACTAGACCTCCATAAAATTTGACCTCAAAACTCCAACATTTCCCCCTTAAAAAAGGTCAAAAATCAGACCTACCTCTAATTGTGTCTGATTCTATCGGCTTCCGGGAAACCTCTTGGTCGGAGCTCTGGTCAGGAGGTGGCCGAAAGTGGTTGTCGAAAGCGGCGAATAGAGAGACCAGAACTGGTCGCCGGCAAGCAAGAAGCAAGAAGAAGATGAAGATGGTTCTCAGTGATTCTTGGGGTTGAAGTGGCTGAATGAAGAGAGAGAGAGAGTGTGAAGACTATATTCAAAGTCCTTTGGTCAATGGTTGAATGGTAGTTGCATAAAGGTGGATATGACTTCTCTTTACACCATCCATTGACACTTATCCCCTTGTCATTCAAACTTTGATCCAATGGCTCTCCTCTCTTCTTGAATTCGGCAGCCTTGAGGGGTATATAAAGTCCAAAATGCCATTCTTCAAATGCATGGGCAAAGTTCTAACCTTAAGGGGCAAAAAGGTAATTTTACCACCGACGCTTAGAACGACATTTTTCTCGCTCCAGAATTCTTCGATAGGGTGTCGGCCAATCCGAATAACGTTGGAATTCTTGATTCCCCATTTCAAATTTTTCAAGACTCGTTTATGATGGCTTCCTCTATCAGACGTGGTTCCAGCCTATCTCGGATCGACGGGCGGCTTTTGTGGACTTTACGCGCATCGACCTTGTGATTCTCATCACATTTAGGGCTCATCAATTCGTGGCGGCTTTGGTTGTCATGTAATTGTGAGGGTCTATCACTAGTTCCTATGGTCTCGATCTTCACTATTCGATTTAGGAAAAATTTTGCAAATCATACGTTGGTTAAGCGGTATCACCCGCGCTCCAATCGTACGACACTCGCAAGGCATTCCCTAATCGTCCTTGGATCGACCTTTTGTGGCTCTAAATATCCCCTCAACAATCCTTATGGTCAAAGCGTCATTTCTTATCCGAATTCCCTAGGTCCACGTACCATGTCTCGCGTTAGCCTTTCCCTTTTGGTCAATCTACTCGAATTAATCAGATTCGAGCGAGATATGACCGAAATATATCTCTAGATTCATTTCTCATTAATGAGTCTAAAATTGACTGGAAATCAGAATGTCACAACTCTTCCCCCCTTACAAAAATTTCATCTCCGAAATTTACATTACACTTAATTACTCAAATAAATGGGTGTGTTGTTGTTTCATCGTCTCTTCGTTCTTCTATGTGGCACCTTCAGTTCCATGGTGTTCCCACACTACTTTGACCAGTGGAATCTTCTTATTCCTGAGGATTTGCTCCTTCCGGTCTTCGATCCTTGTCGGCTTCTCCACATAGGATACTCAATCGTCGACTTCTATGGTCACATAATCTAGTACATGTGTTGAGTCTGGTTCATACTTTCGCAGCATCGACACATGGAATACATTATAAACCTGGGATAGATTAGGTGGCAGGGCAAGCCTGTAGGCTAAGGTTCTAATCCGTTCCAGTATCTGAAACAGGCCTACATACCTTGGGCTCAGCTTCCCCTTCTTTTCGAATCGCGATAGTCCTCTCATTGGCAATACCTTGAGGAAGACGTGATCGCCCACTTGAAACTCTAAGGGCTTGCGCGTTTATCTACGTAGCTCTTCTGACGACTCTGTGCCGTCCTCAGTTTATCCCGAATTATCTTCACTGCTTCCACCAATTGCTCTACCAATTTCGAGCCTGTGATACTTCTTTCTCCAACCTCATCCTAGCAAATCGGGGTTCTGTAGGCTCTTCCATAGAGTGCTTCAAATGGTGCCATCTTGATGCTCTGCTGGTAGCTATTGTTATAAGCAAACTCCACCTGATGCAGCTGGTCTTCCCATCCACCTTTAAAATCAATGACGCATGCTCGCAGCATATCCTCAAGTGTCTGTATCATCCTTTTCGACCGTCAGTCCGTTTGTGGATGGTAGGCTGTACTAAGCTGCAATCGGGTTCTCATAGCATCCTGCAAACTCTTCTAAAAATTTACTGTGAATTTGGGATCCCTATCTGGGGTGATCGTTACAGGCACTCCATGCAACCTCATTATTTGTCTCATGTACAGCTCTGCATACCTATCCATAGTGAAGTCCTTTCGCATCGGGATGAAATGTGCGGACTTGGTCAATTTGTCCACGACTACTCATATAGAGTCGTGACCTCTCTGGCTCCTTGTGAGTCCCATCACAAAATCCATAGTTACGTGCTCCTATTTTCATTTCGGAATCTCCAGCGACTGTAATAGTACTCCAGGCTTACAGTGCTGCGCTTTCACTTGCTGGCACGTCAAACACTTAGCCACTTGCTTTGCTACGTCCACTTTCATCCCATTCCACCAATAGTGATGTCGCAAGTTCTGATATATTTTTGTACTTCCAGGGTGGATGCTATAATTGCTCTTGTGAGCCTCTGATAAAATTCTTTCTTTGAGTCCTTCATCCTTTGGCATGCACAATCGTCCTCAGAACTTTAGGATCCCGTCCTCTGACACCTGAAATTTTGGTTTTCTCTTTGTCGCATCCATCTCAAGGATCTTCTGAATCTCCGGGTCCGTAGATTGTAGGGCCTTTATTCCTTCCTGGACCTCACGTTCCACCTTCAACGTAGCTATCAAACTAGATAACTGATCGACTTCTAATCTGAACTCGGAGTCTCTCACATCCTCAATCATCGGCCAACCTTTCATCAGCAGACATACGATGCTTGACTTCCGACTCAGCGCATCTGCTACCCGGTTTGCTTTCCCAGGGTGATATAGGATATCACAATAATAATTCTTCAGCAGCTCCATCCACCTACGTTGCCTCATATTCAGCTCTTTTTGGAAAAACAGATACTTTAAACTTTGATGGTCGGTATAGATCTGAAACTTCTCGCCACATAGGTAATGCCTCCAAATTTTTAGAGCAAATATAATCGCTGCTAACTCCAGGTCATGAGTTGGGTAGTTCATCTCATGTGGCCTCAACTGTCTGGATGCGTAGGCTACTACTCTTCCGTGCTGCATCAATACACAGCCTAATCATTTCAGCGAAACATCGCTGTAAATCTCGTAACCTCCTGGTCTTGATGGAGTTGTTAGCACTGGCGCGGTAGTCAGTCTATGTTTGAGCTCTTGGAAACTCTTTTCACATTTGTCAGTCCATTCAAATCTCATTTCCTTTTTCGTTAACCGCGTCAATGGGATGCCTATGGACGAGAATTTCTCCACAAAACGCCTATAGTATCCTTCCAATCCCAAGAAACTTCTGACTTTAGTGACCATAGTGGGTCTAGGCCAATTCGTTACATTTTCAATTTTCGCAGGATCCACTGCAATTCCTTCACCAGACACCACATGGCCAAGAAATGCTACCCTGTTCAGCCAAAACTCACATTTACTCAACTTCACATAGAGCGAATGCTCCCTCAGAGTCTGTAGTACAATCCTTAGGTGTTCCTCATGTTCTGTTACAGTTTCGATCTTCGCAGGATCCCTTGCAATTCCTTCACCAGACACCACATGACCAAGAAATGCTACCCTATTCAGTCAAAACTCACATTTACTCAACTTCACATAGAGCGAATGCTCCCTCAGAGTCTGTAGTACAATCCTTAGGTATTCCTCTTGTTCTGCACCGCTTCTCGAGTAAATGAAGATATCATCAATAAAGACTATGACGGATCTATCCAAGAATTCCTTAAATACTCGATGCATCAGGTCCATAAAAGCAGTTGGAGCGTTGGTCAATCCGAACGGCATCACTGTGAATTCATAATGACCATACCTCGTCCTAAAGGCAGTCTTGGGTATGTCTTCCTTCTTGATCCTCAATTGGTGATACCCAGTCCTCAAGTCAATTTTCAAAAATATCGCCGCTCCTTGCAATTGATCAAACAGATCACCAATCCTCGGCAGTGGATATTTGTTCTTCACTGTCACCTAGTTCATCTGTTGATAGTCAATGCATAGACGCAAAGACCCATCCTTCTTCCTTACGAATAGCATTGGTGCTCCCCACGGCGAAGCACTAGGCCGGATAAATCCCTTATCCAGCAATTCCTGGATTTGCACCTTTAACTCTTTCAGTTCTGACAGGGATATCCTATAAGGTGCTTTCGAAATCGGCTCCGTTCCAAGGGCTAACTCAATTATAAATTCTATTTCTCGCTTCGGTGGTAATCCTGACAACTCTTGGGGAAATACATCAGGAAATTCTCATACTGCCGGAATACCCTCTAACTTTGGCTCTTCGGTAGTCGTGTCCATTACTGCCACTAAGTATGTCTGACACCCTTCAGACATCAACTTAGTCACTTCTAGAGATGAGACTAAGGGAATCGAGATTCCTCCTCGACTTCCCACCAATTTAAAGCTAGGGCGGCCTTTCGGATAAAATCGAATTATCTTGCTACTACAGTCCACCGCTGCCCCCTACTTAACCAACCAATCCATTCCTATGATTACATCAAAATCATACATGGGTAATACAGCTAAGTCAATACTCTATTTACTCCCTCTAATCACAATCTGACAACCAGCACAACCCATTGAAACTAATATATTATCCTTTAACGGTGTGGCAACTTGCAAAATTACATTCAACGGTTTCAATTTCGTTCCCACTAATTCAGCAAATTGTGCAGACACGAATGAATACGTGGCACTATGGTCAAATAATGCATATGCAGCTTGGTTGCACAAGTAGACCGTACCTGTGACCACACTTGGCGCTTCCTCCGCCTTTCTACGAGCTACTGCGTACACTCTGCCTTGTGCTGGCGGTCGATTCTGCTCGATCGAGGGAGTTGCAGTCGATGGTCCAGCCTGCGATCTCTGCCCTTGAGGTCGATTGGTCGGAGCTTGACTCGGGCATGTCCTCTTCTGGTGGCCCAGCTGACCACACTTAAAATAAGCTCCTGTCCTCATCGGGCATGGTCCATTCCCATGCTTCCTGTCACAAAGTCTGCAGCTCCAGTTTGGGGAATTCCGTGGTTTCACAATATCTTTTCGTATGGGAGGCACAAAATGCCTATTGTTCACATCTGTCTCTTGCCCATCTGGCAATTATCTCTAAAGGACGTAAACCGGGATCTAGTTGCGGTATGTCTCTCTTTCAAGTCCCGTTCTATCATCTAGCCTCGCTAATATATTTCCTTATATGTCCTCAGATTCAGAGCGATCATTTGACTATGGGGCTCAGGCCTCAAACCATCCCTAAACCTTCTTGCTTTCTCCTGTAGGTCCTTCACAGATAGTGGTGCGTACCTTGACAGCCTCAAGAACTCGGCCTCGTACTGATCTATCGTCAACTGGTTCTGGCGCAACTGCAGGAATTCTACCTGCTTCCTTTCCCTGGCTGTCTCAGAGAAATATTTATCATTTAAGGTCGTCTTAAAGGCTTCCCAATTCATGACTGTTCCTTCAGGGAAAACTCCATTCTTGGTGGCAGACTACCAATCATTCGCCGTACCTTCCAGCTAATACATCGCTAGCAACACCTTCTCCTCATCGGTGCACCTCAGCACCCCAAAAGCCTTTTCTAACTTTTCAATCCACCTAGGCGCTAGCTCGGAATCTCTAGTCTCGTCAAATTGTGTTGGCTTCAACTTTATGAATTGATCTACTAGTCGACCCATCTGTCTGGCCACGACGATTTCCTCTTGGGTGTTTACAGCTTCATTACTCTGGTTCGGTTCACCTTGACTTCCATTCCCACCATTGTTGCCATTGTTGGCATTGACGGCTACTATGGCAGCTCCTACTGCCTGGGCGATGGTAGCGTCCCGATCCTGAGTCTGCCTATCAATCATGTCACCAATTCTTTCTAGTGCCCTCAGCACACCATCCATTCTTGGATCTTCAGTGACAGGCAACCTCGAGCTAGAGGCTCCGCCTCTTGGCCTTCCAGCCCTTCTAGACGGGTTGCTCATCTTTATCGCTTCCTATCGAACCTGGGCCACCACAAGTTCAGCAAGGAGTTAGTAACTTACTCAATCATTCAGATCCTGAGCTACTAACTAACCCTTAACAAAAATAGTGTCAATCCAACAGTACTCCATACCACAGACTCCAGAAACATTTCAACAAATAGCCTATGGCCATTTCTCAATTCCGTTCACTCCCATGATTTACTAAACCAATTACTTTCGTTCCTTAAACAAACCAGAGTCTAGAAATGACCTTTAATCCCAAGCAGGGAACTTAATTCTTATGCATTTCTATAATCTTACCAAGCTCAAACACCAGTCATAAGTATCAGGTCACACACTATGCACCCCGTGCCTTATCTTAACCAGTCCCCTAAGGTCTTGCTATCCGTCCTTGTCCCAACTTAATCCTCCTTATTACTCCAGTCCTTAACCAACTTTGGATCGAGCTGAACTTGCTCTGATACCAAGCAAAGCGGGAATGTCACGCCCCGAACCCGTCGAGCTCGCGAACATCCCTGCAAGCAAACAACACATCTCTCGTTGTCCCAAGATCCACAACGAGTCGAGAGATAATAGACATATATATATGTATACACACACATTAAGCATGCGAAAGCGGTACTCAAATATATCCCCGTACAAAATATAAGTTAACTGGGACCTAGATAGCATAATAACCATCATACATCATAACGTACTGTTCGTACAAATACCAACTGCTACAATCCGCTAGGCAAACTGGGCGATGAGGTAGTACACAAAAGAGTCCCTTATGACATCCAAAAGAACATGGGTTGGGTCGTCTCCAAAGGGCTTAAGCCAACGAACTAGAATCCTAAGATGAACTGCTGAAATCCTCGGTATCCTCGGCATCCTCTGTCGGCTCGTACTCAGAGAAGGTCTCTGATGGAACCTCGATAGAATCCTCCATGGTCGCCTCATGAGACGGCTTCGCAAGCTCTTTCTTGGTCGCCTCCAGGACAATGACCTCATCCTCCTCCACAATAAAGTCCAGCGTCGGGGTCTTCTCCGGCCCGTTCCTAGAACCAACCACAGACCCCTCTAATAGCTCCCGCTCCCTAGCGATCCGGCACCAATCAGGGATAACTCCCTGGGGAATCTCGTGGGGCTTGAGCTGCCCAATCGACTCTTATCCTACCTTCTTAAACCATACCTCGAATCTATCAAGCTTTCAGTCTGGGCTACCCTCGTCAACCCATACAACCGTACACTTTCTCACGTAAACGTTCCCCTGACTATCCGGGAACTCGTCAAAATATGTCGTGATCTCCTTGGGTTCCCCAAAACGAATAGGCTACATAGCTAAGGCCTATGATCTGTAAAAATAGAGGGGCTCAAAGAGGTGAGATACACATCTCAGTAAAAGAGTCTTAACCCTAGGTCAGGCTGATCGTCCACTCAGGCAGTCATCTATCCCGACGTACTAAACTCATGATCATATAGGCACAAACAAATAACGATAATGACACAAATAATGGACATGCAACTATGACACCATGTCACACTCAGATAATCATGCACACCTCATCCTGTCATTTCACCACAACCACCACTTCTTGCCTGCCTCATTCTCCAGCTTGCGATTAGATCGCATCAAAATCGGTCCTCGTAAACGCATCAGACTGTCATTGGCAACTCGCGTAAAACGCATCAGGTTCCAATGAATCTCCAGGCCAATATCAATACTTCATATCTCCGTCCCGCGATTAGATCGCATCAGGACCGTGGTCATCTCAACCCCGCGATTAGATCGTATCAGGGCGCCACACAATCTCAATTAGTCCCCGTGATTAGATTGCATCAGGGTATCCACCTCCCGCCCCGTGTCTCACTCGCCTCAAGGCCTCGCCATGTCATGTTCATGTCATGTATCTCAATTCAATTCACAAATAAAATAACAGGTCCCACTCATGCACAATTTGAATACTCCTGTCATGCGAGGTAATCAAGTGACACACACACATGGCGGATTATTTAAACACAAACAATAGCACACATAAGTCCCTTATACAATCTTAGGACATTTCAAGAACAATCCCCTTGAAAACTCTCTCGCAATTCATTCAATTTATCGCTTGACTCACCCAATCGAGTCCAATCTTCCTATCATAAGTTTAGGATTCCCTTACCTTAAGCTTGATAACACAAATCTCTTCTTGCAATGGTCTCAAAGTCTCAGCCAAATAGTCCAAGGGTTCAATTCACCGCGCAACCTAGAATATTCAACCAATTCATCAATTTTTCATATCCAATTCCTCATTCCATGAACCATAATCCTCTATAACACAACCCTCATCATCTTAACATGTTTTAAACATCAATTTGAGACTCATCACCATCTGTTCTTGCTCCCACCAGAATTGATTTTGCACATAACCGAACCGGTTCCTCTCGGTTATGTGCATACCGTGCACTTCCAGTCTTAAACCTTCATCAAATCCTTCATCTACTCATTATCCTACCTCTTAACATGTCTATATAAGGGTCTAAGAGGCTCACCATGAGTTTGAAGTCGAATGGTCGCCAAAATCCCTTCGGAAGTCGTCCGATTCCTCAAGTCAGTTTTTCGGCAGATTCTATCCATAGTTCGCAAGACCCATTTGAGGTCAAAATTTTATCAAATCACTCTCCACTTTTAAAGATAGATTCATATACATGTCTACTAGACCTCCATAAAATTTGACCTCAAAAATCCAACATTTTGGCCTTCAAAAGGGTTAGAAACCGAACTTACCTTTGATTGAGTCTAATTCTGTCGGCTTCCGGGAAAACTCCTGGCCGGAGCTCCTCGGTGGTCCAAATGCCGTGCTTCCACTTTGAGGAGGTCGGCAAGACATAGATCTAGGTTGGTATGGCCATTCAATGGTCAGACGGTGGCCGGAAGTGGTCATCGGTAGTGGCGAACAGAGAGACTAGAACTGGTCGCCGGCGAGCAGGAAGCAAGAAGAAGTTGAAGATGGTTCTCGGTGGTTCTTGGGGTTGAAGTGGCTGAATGAAGAGAGAGAGAGAGAGAGTGAGAAGACTATATTCAAAGTCCTTTGGTCAATGGTTGAATGGTAGTTGCATAAAGATGGATATGACTTCTCTTTACACCATCCATTGACACTTGTCCCCTTGTCATTCAAACTTTGTTCCAATGGCTCTCCTCTCTTCTTGAATTCAGCAGCCTTGAGGGGTATATAAAGTCCAAAATGCCATTCTTCAAATGCATGGGCAAAGTTCTAAGCTTAAGGGGTAAAAAGGTAATTTTACCCCCGACGTTCAGAACGTCATTTTTCTCTCTTCAGAATTCTTCGATAGGGCGATGGCCAATCCGAATAACGTTGGAATTGTTGATTCCCCATTTCAAATTTTTCAAGACTCGTTTCTGATGGTTTCCTCTATTAGACGTGGTTCCAGCCTATCTCGAATCGATGGGCGGCTTTTGTGGACTTTACGCGTATCGACCCTGTGATTCTCATCACATTTATGGCTCATCAATTCTTGATGGCTTTGGTTGTCATGTAATTGTGAGGGTCTATCACTAGTTCCTATGGTCTCGATCTTCACTGTTTGATTTGGAAAAAAATTTGCAAATCATACGTTGGTTAAGCGGCATCACCCGCGCTCTAATCGTACGATACTCGCAAGACATTGCCTAATCGTCTTTGGATCGGCCTTTTGTGGCTTTAAATATCCCCTCGACAATCCTTGTCACGCCCCGCGCCTCATCGCGAGCACGCAATCATCCCTGCAAGCAAAACAACAATAATCTCTCGGTGGTCCCAAGGATCCACTTATATATAAAGGAAGATCGAGAGATGAAATAATTTACATTACGCACACGGAAGCGTTTCCCAAAAACTCCTCGGACAATATATATATATATATATATATATCCCAAGACTAAGCAAGACTGGATAGCATTACAAAGTCATACATCAACATCAACTGATCACATCTACTACAGATCGCTATCCAGCAAGGCGACGGGTAAACATGTCAAAAGGTGTCCACAAAATCCACTAGGGAGGGGGGGTCAGGTCCCAGTCAAAAAGTCAGGTCATCATCCGGAGTCGCCTAGGAAGAACTGCAGGAATCTCCGATGTCCTCGCTCTTCTCTGACGGCTCGTACTCGGAGAAAGTCTCTGACGGAAGCTCCACAGAGTCCTCCATGGTCGCTTCCTGCAATTGCTCAGCCTGGTCTCCCTCCACTATCGCCTCCTAATTAGGCTCGGATGGATGTCTCTCGGACGGCTCCACCATGACTCAGCTATCGGCATTTGCTTCGGGCCGTTCCTCGACCCAACCACTAAACCCTCCGGAAACTCCTGATCCAAAGTCGTCTGACACCATGGAGGTATAACATCCTCCGAAACCTCGTGGGGCTTCAACGGCCCAACCTTCCTATCCTCGTCCTGTCTAAACCAAGCCTCAAATCGATGAGGCTTCCAGTCTGGTTTGCCCTCATCTACCAAAACTACTGTACATCTCCTTAAGTATATATTTCCCTGCCTATCGGGGAACTCATCGTAATACGCCGTCATCTCTTGCGAGTTTCCGAATCTGATAGGCCACATTGTTACTGCCTAGGATCTGTAAGGTAAGGTTTTCCCAAAAGGGGTGAGATACACATCTGAATAAGAAAAACCTAACCCTAGGTCAAGTTGACCGTCCACTCAAGCAGTCAAGTCACTCAACCTATCCAACTCATGAACTCACGCGGACATGACAGTCATAATTCAATAAACAATAATGCATAGAGTATAGGCATACATTTATATTCTCATGTCACACACAAATGCACATATATGCTCGGCCTGTCACTTCACCACATCAATCAACCTCTACCTGCCTCATTCTTTGGCCCGCGATTAGATCGCATCAGGCCCCGGTTCAATTTTCAAGCAGAGTCTATGAGCTCGTATTCTATCCCGCGATTATATCGCATTAGGACTATGGCTATCTCAACTCCGCGACTCCGTCGCATCAGGGCTCCACCTTTTCATAATCCACCTCGCGACCTCGTTGCATCAGGGTCTCAACTTCCGCCCCGCGTCTCATATGCCTCAGGGCTATGCCATGCAATGCCACAATCATGTCTCATGCCACATCATATCAATTAACTTGATTTAAAAAAAAATCAAATTTCATAACCAATGGCCAATGCGCATGATAATATGTTTAACAAATTTCGTGGCAACCAATTCAATTCAAATGGTACTTAGGCACTCAGACAATTCAAGCATAGGCTAGGTCAAACAATCATTCTATAACGTCCAAGGACGCATCAAGCTATTACATGCGAGGGTTTTCTCATAAATCATTTTGTTCGGCCCTCGACTTACCCAATCAAGCCCAATCCCCCTAGCATTGGTTTAGGAAATTCCTTACCTCTACTTAATAACACAAATTACTCCTCCTTGCACCTCCTAAGGTTCGGCCAACTCAAGTCCAAGGTCAATCAGTTGCGCAACCTAGGATAATCAATCGATTTTGTCAAATTTCAAGTTCAATCCCTCCATTCATCCATCCAAATCATCCATTAGATACTCCTCATCATCACAACATATCATACACACCAAATTACAACACAAATCCATCCTATTCAGCCATCCACAGAACCGGTTTGGCCCGGCATTGAACCGGTTCCATTCGGTTCTGTTCATGCAAGGTCCAACCGGCCTTAATCTATCTCAAATCCATCAAATATACACCATTCTACCTCTTATAATGTCTACCTAAGAGTTTGGAAGTCTCACCGTGAGTTTCAAGTCGCGTGGTTGCCGGAAAGTCATCGGAAGTCGCCGGATCACTCAAACACAAAATACCGGCAGATTCTGGGCATAATGTACAAGGGTGGTTCATGGTAAAAAACTTATCAAATAAATCCTTAATTTTTACCACAGAACCATCTATATGTCTACTTGATCTCCACAAAATTTGACCCAAAGATTCCAAATTTTCGACTGTCTAAAGGGTTCAGAACCAAACCTACCTCAAATTGGAACAGAATCCATCGACTTGTGGGAAAATGCTTGCCCCGAATTCCTCAGAGCTCCAAATGACCTGATTCAAGTTGGAGGACGTCGGCAAGACATGGAGCTACATTTGGGTAGTCGGCCGGCAATAGGGGACGGCCGGAGGCAGTGGTCGTACGGACCGAACGACGGCGTCCGGCGGGGTCGGGTGAAGGAGAAACTGGAGAAGAAGAAGAAGAAAGGGAAATGGTGGTGCTCTGCAATTTTTGGCTGAATGTGGGCTTTGAGGAGAGAGAGAGAGCTGGTTATTATCCCAAAAATTTAAATTAATTGAGGTGATTGGTAGATGGACATTAATTGGCGAAATGATCTACTACCCTTGGATGCTTGACACTTGTCCATTGTTCTTTTCAAGGGCATCCAATGGCCATCAATTGCTCTTCAATTTTCATCAGCTTGGGGGGGGGAGAAATATCCATTTTGCCCTTCCTTCAATTATAAAGACAAAGTCCTAAGCTTGAGGGGCATTATGGTCTTTTTACCTCCGACGTTCGGAATGTCGTTATTCTCAATTCTGACTTCTTCGATAGGGCGATGGCCAATCCAGTTGACGTTGGAATTCTTGATTTTCCTTTTTCAAACTTTTCAGGACTCAATTCTGATCGTTCCTTCTACAGACGTGATTCCAGCCTATTCCGAACCGACGAGCGGCTTTTGCAGACTATACGCATATTGACCCCGTGATTCTCATCACATTTAGAGCTCGTCAATTCATGGCGGCCTTGGTTGTCATGTAATTGCAAGGGCTTATCGCTAGTCCCTGTGGACTCGATTGTCACAGTCCGATTTAGGATAATTTTGAAAATCGTACGTTGGTTAAGCGGCATCACCCGCGCTCCAATTGTACGACGCTCGCATGGTAATCCCTAATCATTCTTAGATCGGCCTTTTTGCGGTCCTAAATATCCCCTCGACAATCCTTATGGTCAAAGCGCCATTTCCTATTCGAGTCACCTAGGTCCACGTATCTCGTATTGCGTTAGCCTTTTCCCTTTGGTCAGTCTACTCAAATTGATCAAATTTGAGCGGAATACAACTGAAATACATCACTTGATATAAATAAACTTCTCATTACAGAGTCTGAAGTTTATTGAAAATCAGAATGTCACAATCCTTATGGTCAAAGCGCCATTTCTTATCTAAATTCCCTAGGTCCATGTACCATGTCTTGCGTTAGCCTTTCCCTTTTGGTCAGTCTACTCGAATTGATCAGATTCGAGCGAGATTTGACTGAAATACATCTCTAGATTCATTTCTCATTAATGAGTCTAAAATTGATTAGAAATTAGAATGTCACAAGAACGAAAGACGGAGTTCAAGGAAATGTTGGAACAAGCTCTTCTAATTAACCTCACCTCTTTCAAGAAGAGATTATTGAGAAATCAAGAAGAGGCATGAACTCCTACACACACTCTCTCTCTACAAAGATATGTTCAGACACCTCTATTCCCGCGAATGAGAAGAGAATTTACTTGGCTAGGAAGATCACTATCACTATTCATAGTATGAGGGCTCAAGGAAAAAGTGAAGAATCAATAAATTCTCTGATTAGACATAACGGATTTTTAAATGAAGTTGAACTGAAGATCTGCGATGACCTTTTGATTGAAAAGGAACTTAGAATAGCAAAAGATTTAGCCAAAAGTGCAAACAAATTAGTAAGGAAGGTAGATAAAGGAAAAATAAAAGATTGGAGAAACTTTGGGAAATATGGTCATGACGAAACGTGTTCCCTTGGAGATAAGGAAAATGTATGCGAAGATGATGAGAAGTTTTTTGAGCAGTTTGAGGAAATAGAAATGAAGTTGCTTAGTGACAGAAGTTACAAGTATAAATTGTTCAGATCAGAGAATAATCACGATATGTACAAGCATTTACTCAATAGGTCTTCATTGTAAAACAGACCTGTTGGAGTTGATTCCTCAGAAAAGGCTGGCTTGCATATTTAATCCCTCTTCAAAGATACACATCTCAAGACTTTGTGCACATTACAAAGCCCATGCTATCCTCATCTTACTGCTTATTTTTATTCAAACTTTTGCATGCCCGATAGAGATAACAGTCAGTTTTCTCTATTTGATAGAATTTACACCTTGAGTGTCACAAAACTGGTAGCAATTCTAAAATCTGACAGTATATTTTGACTAACATTCCCTTCTCTGATAATGATGTGCTCAGAGAAATCTCTTCAAACCACGCAGTAATTAGATCAAATGCGTCAACCATTGATTATGATACTTTACTTATGATTTCTGTTGTTCTTCATAAGATAGTCATAAACTGTCTTAGACCGAAAAATTTATCCAGAACTATAACTATGTATGAAGGAAAAATTATATGGGCTATCTTAAACAGAAAGCCGTTTTCCATTCATCATATCATATTTCTACATATGCTAAGATCAGTACGACAGCAGAAAGGAAGACTTTCTTATGGGTCTTTGATAATCAGAATTCTTCAAGAGATGAAGATCGACATACCTGTTAGACTAAAATCTCTTTGTTTAAGATAAGGTAGCACAGGAAAAGTAATGCTGACCAGCATGGGTTATAGTTAGGTCAAAGGATTATGGAGAGATAGAAAGCAAAATGTTGTATCTATTCATGTCTCCACCACAAAATCCAAGCCTGCACAGTTGAATAGTCTAAATAGAAAAACATAAACAGAGGTTAGTGAATAGCAGAAGAGAAAGAGGGGAAATGTGGTAATACTTGATTAAGAACTTGAGAGTTCAACAGACGAAGTTATGAAGGAACCAAGAGCTTAGGGGGAGTCATCAAGTGCTACCACTCAAACTGATGAAGATTTTGCTAGAATGAGCAGAACAGAGGTTCTCAAAGAGATATTGCATAAACAACAACAAACAGATCAAAAGTTGAATGCTATCAGGACCTCTCTATGATCAAATATTGACGGCTTGAGTGTCAAGGTGGGTGCTGAGATTGAATTGAGAAATAAATATGTTCAAGAACTCTCAGATTCTCAGCTTGGTCAGATGTACAAAGCTATTCTTAATATGAAGGAGGACATTGATCAGAAATTGAGCAACATCTCCAAGTTTGTCCAGGTCCAAATACTACCAAGCCAAGCCCAATCAACTCCAGCCTCATCCACTTCACAACAAGCACAAATAGACTAAAAAGATTTTTCATATTTTTAAATATTTTTCATCTCTTTGTTGTTTGGTTTTTTTGTTCTGAAGTTTAATTTTAATGATTTTTATGGGATATTTGTCTAGCTGTTGATCTTTGTTTGAATGTTTAAGTAACTTTTTTTTATGACCAATGCATGCGTAGCTATTAGCTATTGATCTATATCAGATGTTATAGGTTCAGAGGAAGTAATTCCTTATATTAAGTGATATGCTACACCCTTCTGTGCTTTTGTGGATGAACATTACATTCAGGGGGAGTAACACTCCATCTCCATCATTTATTGGTTATACTAGACCCTACAGGTCATTTATTTGACCCTTTTGTGCTGATGAAAAAAAGAAGTTAAATTACGAGTATTGAAATCTGTGAATACCAGTGAATACCATGCCTTGTGAAGAAGTGAATGTATCATGCCGCGCTTTACAAGTACAAATAGGAATATGCATGTTAAAAAGCGCTTTGCAAGTACAAATAGGGATACGCATGTTAAAAAGTATATACAAGTTCACAGCTTGTCAGATTGAAAATATGAGAACACAAGTTATCGTTGTCCAGCAGGAACATGATCTGAAAAGAAATATCATTTCTTTTCCTAAGTCAAACAGATGAACAAATTCTTTATGTTAAGCAAAAACAAGATCTCAAAAGAAAAATAATTTCTTTCTTAAGCCAAACAGGTGGACAAGTTCTTTACTTGAACATTTCATTAATTTGTATGTTTGGTAACATATTTGCCAAAAACAGGTTAACTTGAGCATGTTACAATCATCATAATCTGAGCATGTGATATAACTAGAAGTTCTGAGCTATCGTATAGCAATTCTAAATCACAAGTATTATCCTCACACTTATTATGCTGCTCAAGATTGTCTTACATGTGATTAAGTTTTTATGAAATCAGTTAGAATCATATGTCTATGCTCTGAAACTCTACTCTTGTTTAAACTCTAAATTTTAAGAGTCATCACAAGTTCTGAAATTGTTTGTAATATTGAAATATAACATTTTTGAACTTCAAAACTTATTCTTGCTAAAGAACAAAGGACATATTGATAAAATTATTTTTAGCAAGACTCTACTAAGAGTAACTAGATTCTAGTTGCTCATCTTTATTACTCAAACCATTGTTACTTTTGTGGATAGTTTTGTCATCATAAAAAAGGGGGACATTGTTGAGAAAAGCCCCTAAATGATTTTGAAGTTGACAAAACAATCTAAGTACTCTTAAGTTTCGAGATAATTCCGTGGAATACTTGTTTTGCAAGTTGTCCTGTGGTGCGGAGATGCACATGATTGAATCTGGCAAAAATGTTTTTCTTAGATGAGATTTATGAGAGACTCAGATGCTGTGTTGAGTTTAGACGTTGAGTGAGAATAACTTAGATGTTAGAATGATACTCAAGCTCTAAGTGGAGGATTCACGTACAGTAATTAGAACTTGAAGATGACTTCAAAATGTATTTAATTGATACATTACAACAGATACAATCGAGCTGGATCATTCTTGAGGATTCTCGGAGAAAGAAATCAATCAAGGATGCGAAATTAAGGAGACATACACGACTTTCCAAATGAACAAAATCATCTATGGAAACCTCGGATCATAATTATATGGGCGATTTGATCCGAACGGTGAAGACTTTCCTTTAGCGATCCCCAACAGCTATGAGATCTTCTTTTGGTATTTATCTTGTCCAAATGACAAGTTTTGGAGAAGCTTCTTCTGGAAGCCTTGCAACAGTTGGATCCGAGGCGGAGGAGTATAAAAGATATCTCAAGGCTGAAGGGATAAAAGATTTACGTTAAGAGGGAAAAGTGTTCATAATTCTTAGATTGAGAGTATTTTATTTCATACACACTTCTTGATTCATCAATTGTAATTATGAGGAGGTGTACACAATAGTGTTGAGCGCTAGGTGGGCTATCCTGCGTGTCAAGGAGATCACTAAGTAGTAACCTCTTAAGCAATTTACTAGTGGAATCCAACCAATTGACTGATAGCTGAAGAAGTGGACGTATCTCAACTAAAGCCAAACCACTATAAACCTTATGTGCAATCTTCTCTGTCTTTACTCTGATCATATTATATATCTTGTGATAGTTGAATTGCATGTGAATCGTTCATAGTGATATATTGTGCTTTCATCATCCGAGATGTCATATTAACGCTAGTGCAATTTAAATTTCGTGATAAACTTTGACATTGCACTATAATCACCTATTCGCCCTCCTTTAGGTGATAATGCTAGCCACAATATGAACTGCTAAAGGATAATCATCAAAAGGAGGCCATTAGTGATGCCAATTATAACAGTGAAATGCAACTCTATGGTTTCGTTATGAGCATCAGGCAACATGTGCTGTAACTCACTCATGTCAATATCGTCTTTGTTTGATTTCATTACCCTTAATGAATATCCATCAATCTCTGGCCTCACATGTTCATAATTGATTGCGATAAGATTTCACTTTTCCTTCCCGGCATTAAATGATAGACGCTTTTTTAGACTTCCCCTAGAATCCGTACAGTCATGACGCTCCAAAGGAAATGATAGGTAATTGGGCAACTATCATCCACATTACTAGGGTTAACTACACCTTTCTACTTTCCTACGATGCACTTGATTGCCTCGTAACTTAACATTCGCCCGCTATCTCAATTGCTTTGATTACCGAAAGGTTGTGGCCATATACTTTGCATCGTGGGTAAAAAAGTCCCTGGGATTTTTCTATAAATAGGTCTTTCCATACCTAGTGGGTCCTCATCCCTTCCTTCCATCTTTCAGTGCATGAGCAATCTCCTTTCCTTGCAACCATGAAGCCTATACCTTCCTTTGCATCTTCATTTGCCTCCTCACCTCCCGTCTTTACCCAAAAGTTTCATATCTGTCTGGAAAGAAATTATCTCCTTCCTGGGTTATACTTACACCATGCTGGTGACACGCCCCAAGACCCTTGATAAGTTGAATATCCTTTTGCAACGTGCCGCCCCTCATCATCTTCCCATGGGTCACCATTTCCAGGAGGATTTTGATGAGTTCTCTACTATTTTCGGCTACGGAATCGACAATTTTTCGCGAAACTTGGCGGCGATCTCTCATCACGACCTCATCAATCACGAGTTTTGTTCCCCGTCGTGAATGAATAAGACGTGTTTCTTTTACTCCTTGCCCCTTTGTTCTTCTGCATTCTCTCGCATCCCACATTGATGGTAGAACTTTTTCAAATATTTTTCATTGATCGATCGTGATAGCTCCTTGCCATCAAACTCCATCATTTGATATGCGTTACCTTAGAGAACGTTGGTTATCAGGTATGTCCTTCCCATTTTGACAACCACTTACTGAACTTCTCATTATTGATACTAGTAGGAAGAATAGTCTTCCGAACCAAATCACCTACGTCGAAATGCTTGACTCTCACGTGCTTATTATAAGCTTTGGCAACCCTTTGTTTCTGAGCCATTAACTTTTCAAGTGCCAAGGCTCGGTTTTCTCTTAACTCATTATACCGCGCTTTCTCCATGCCGTCTTGGAGCTTCACCCTTAATGATTGCATGATAATTTCGAGAGGAAAAATAGCTTCTTGTCCATATGTTGGCATAAACTGACTGATGCCGTACTTGATCTCTTCGATGTTCCATAAGCTCATAAGGTTGTCAATAACAACGAATCCCATTCTATTGGGTTGTCTTCTAAATGTTTTTTTTTATCAAGCCAATGATAACCTTGTTCGACACTTTAGCTTGACTATTAGCCTGGGCATAATAGGGCATTGAATGGATCATCTTAATTCCTCTTGATTTAGTAAAATCCAATATTTCTCGCACTGTAAAGACTGTTCCCTAATCAGCAGTTATATTCTTTGGGGTCCCAAATCTATGAATGATCTACTCTTTGATGAATTCCTTAACGATCTTTTACGTCACATTCTTGCAAGAGACTGATTCAACCTACTTAGTGAAGTAATCTGTTGCCGCCAAGATAAAACTATGCTTCTTCGATGAAGGTGAATAGATTTTTCCTATTATATCTATCGCTCATCCCCGAAAGGGCCATAGTTTGATGATTGGATTCATTAATGCAGCAGGGACATGCTGGATGGGCCTGTGTCTTTGGCAGGGTTGACACCCCTTAGCATAATCGATGCGGTCCTTTGTGATTGTTGGCCAAAAGTATTCATGACACCTTAGCAACCATTTGTCTTCAAACTAGCCTGGTGCACTCCACAAATTCCTTCATGATCTTCTATTATTGCGAGCATAGCTTCCTCTTATCTCAAACATTTCAAGAGTAGCCCATCGACTGTCCTTCGATACAGCTCATCGTCGATCAGGAGATACTTCAAAGCCTACCTCTTAAAGTCTTTACTGCAAGGACTCGGGTTCCTTAAATAATTTATCAAAGGAGTCCTTCAATCATGTCTATCAGAGGTCTGACTTGAGCTCTCATTTGCCTCTTGTTGAATCATCATTATCCGAGTCTCTATTGATGGTAAAACTTTCATTTGGGTGATAATGTGGTCAGCTAATTCTTTCGATATTTTTTTATCCGGATGCCATTTGAGCCAATTTATTGGCTTCCAAGTTTTCGCATCTCTTGAGCCAGCAGCCTTGGCCCGAGAGGAAGCAAAGTCGTACCCCGCTAGGAATTGATCTTCGCTTAAGAGGTTTCCTCTCTTCTGCTGCTCTGTCTTCCTTCCCCCTACTTCTCTATCCTTTGCCTTGCTGCGCCTCCTCTTCTATGGATCAAGTCATATTCGACGAAATCCAATAACAATCTTTTTGCCAAATTATGGTATAATATGATGTTCTTACTAAGGCATTAGTACTCTCCCTTGAGTTGCCTTATCACCAATTGAGAATCGCCCTTAATTTTGACAAATCAAACTTTCATGTTGATTAAAACATTCAACCCTACAATCAGGGCTTCATATTGGGCCTAATTATTTGAACAATCAAAGTCAAGCCTGAACATAAGCTTCGTTTTTTGTTGGTAGGGTGATATGATCATGATTCCAACACCCAACGATTCTGATGTTACTGACCCATCCAAACTAAGTATCCAAGGTACAATACAAAGATAATTTTCATCATCTTCTATTTTAAAACCCATTGGATATTCTGTGATGAAGTTAGACACTGCTTGGCCCTTTACTGCTCTGAGCGTATACATCAAATTGATCTCTGTGAAAGTAAATGCCCATTTTGCAATCCGGCCTCTTGTGATTGGCCTAAATAACATGTACTTTATTACATCTATCACGCCCCACGCCCCGGGCACGAGCACGCGACTCCCTACAAGCACAAAATATCTCTCGATGTCCCAGGATCCACACAAGAGTCAAGAGATGTTTTATAAACAAAACACATGAAAGCAACAATGTAATAACATCTCCGTACAAATATAAAGTGGGACCTGGATAGCGAGAATGCCTTAATACAAAATACCTGAAAGTTCATACAATAGCATAGCAACTAGATCCACTAAACAAGGGGTGACGGGGTAAGTACATAAAAGGATCCATCCTCGACATCCAACAAGAAACAGGGTTAGGATTGCCATCAAAAGATCAACTAGCAAGTCGGGAGCTCCTAAGACGAGCTGCTGGAGTCATTAGTCTCTTCTGCCTCCTCCATGGGCACGTACTCCGAGAAGGTCTCCGAATAAACCTCTACGGTGTCCTCCATGGTCTCCTCAGCAGACAGCTCCACTAGGTCATCCTCGGTAGCGTTGACCACTATGACCTCCTCAGTATTCTCTAAAGTCGAGGTCCTCTCAAGTCCATTTCTCGAACCAGCAACTGACCCCTTAGCCTGCTCTAAATCCCGGGTGAGATGACACCAACTAGGGACGACTCCCTAGGGCACCTCAATTGGCTTCAGCAGCCCTGTAGATACATTCCCAACCTTCTGGAACTAGGCCTCACACCTATGAGGCTTTCAGCTAGTGCTACCATTGTCTACCCACACCACTATATATTTTTTAACATAAATAGTCCCATGCCCATCAGAAAACTCATCAAAATAAAAGGGCATCTCCTTTGGGTCTCTAAACCCGATAGACCACATTTTCAGGACCTAGGATCTGTAAAAAGAGGGTCCCTAACGGGGTGAGATATACATCTCAATAAGGTGGGTCCTAACTTTAGGTTAGGCCGACAGTCCACTCAAGCTAAACATCAGCGTTTTATGCAAACACACACATGAGGCATTTAATTATCAACAATCATGCAGATGTCAGACAGGCAGTCATGGCATCACAACATATCACTAAGATCATGCACCCACCGCCACGTCACACCGCCACTTCCACCCTTCATACCTGCCTCATTCTTAGGCCCGCGTTTAGAACGCATCAGGCTCGGTCTGTGTAAACGCATCAGAATGCCATTGCCAACCCACGTAAATGCATCAGGTTTCAATGTTACTCTAGGCTTGTGTCGACACATCACAACTCCATCACGTGTTTCAATGCATTAGGACTATGGCATTCTCAACCCCGCGTCTCATACGCATCAGGGTGCCATACCACTCCAAACCCCGCGCCTCAGTGCCTCAGGGTATTCCTCATACCACCCTGCGTCTCATACGCATCAGGGTCTTACCATGTCACACTCATGCCATGATTCCAATTCAATCCACACACATAATGCTATGTGCAATTTAAGCACAATTCCTATAATCATGGCATGCGAGACAGTCAAATCGACATTCAAACATGATAGACAATTCAGGCACAAGCATTTGCACACATTCAAGCCTTCTATACCATTCTAGGACACACAAAGAATAATCTCATTGAAGTCACTCAAAATCAATCATAATCTCACTCGACTCACCCAATTGGATCCAATCTTTCTATTATAGATTTAGGGTTCCCTTACCTCAAGCTTAATGTCACAAATTCTCTCCTCAAGCACCTCCTCAAATTCGATCCAAGTGGTCCAAGACCTAGTCCACCACCCAACCTATGAAATTCCAACCAATCGTCAATTTCTCTTGCCCAATTCACCTATCCATGAACCACCAACCTTAATGACATGATCCTCTACATTCTAGGATGTTCAATAATGAATTTGAGGCTCAAATCCAACTCATAACAGCCTCCACAGAACCGGTTTACAAAGAATTGAACCGGCTATTTTCTGTTCTGTGTATACCGAGATTATCCAGCCCTTAAACTACCTCAAATTTGCCATTTATTCACTAACCTACTTGCTAACATGTAAATCTAAGGGTTTGGGAAGCTCACCGAAGATTTGGGGCCTAGTCGTCGTCGGAAACACCTTGAAATCACCGGTTTCCCATAGTGCTCCAACCGGTAGTTTCTATCCATAAAAGGCGACATCATTTCATCATCAAACCTCCATCACATTCGGCCCAAATTTTTACCACAACTCAGTATATAAGTCTCCTAGATCTCCACAAAATTTGGCCGAAAGATTCAAATGTTAAGAGGTCCTACGAAGTCCTAACAGCAGCCTACCTCTAACTGCGACGATTTTCGTCGACTTCCAGGAGAATGGCTGGCTGGAGCTCTTCATTGGGTCAAACGACTCGCTTCCACTTCGAGGATGTCGTCAAGAGGTCGAGCATGGTGTGGATGGTTGGCTCGATGGCTAGAAGTTGCTGGAGGGGGTCGTAGGCGGCAGCGAATAGGCGGCACAGAACTGGTTGGCGAGCGGCAGAAGAGAGGAAGAAGAAGGGGGTGATGACCGGTCTTGGGAGAGAGAGAGAGAGAGAGCTATATGCAAGTCTCAAGGTCAACTAGTTGAATGGTAGTTGGGAAAAAGTGGATATAACTACTCATTGCCTAATCTATTGACACATGTCCCAAGTGTCATTCAAGCAAATCCAATGGCCAAGATTCATCCAACTTTTCAGTAGGCTTGGGATGCATAAAAGACCAAAATACTCTCGTCCAATTATATAAATAAGGCTAGGCTTATGGGGCAAAATGGTAATTTTACCCCCGACGTCAGAAACGTCATTTTTCTCATTTTAATATTCTTCGGTAAGGCGATGGCTAATCCAAATATGACGTTGGAATTCTTGATTCTCCCTTTTTAATTTTCAAGACTCGTTTCTGGTCGTTTTCTCTATCAGACGTGGTTCCAACCTATCCCGAACCGATGGGTGGCTTTTGCAAACGTTACGCATATCGACCATGTGATTCATATCACATTTAGGCTCGTCAATTCATGGCGATTTTAGTTGTCATGTAATTGTGACGGTTTATCACTAGTTCCGATGGTCTCGATCGTCACCGTTTGATTTAGGAAAATTTTGTAAATTATACGTTGGTTAAGCGGCCTCACCCGCGCTCCAATCTTATAACGATAGCAATGCATTCCTTAATCATTCTTAGATCGGCCTTTTGCGGTTCCAAACATCCCCTCGACAATTCTTATGGTCAAAGAGCCATTTTCGATTTGAGTTCCCTAGGTCAACGTACTTTGTCTTGCGTTAGCCTTTCCCTTTTGGTCAGCCTACTCAAATTGATCAGATTCAAGCGAGATATGACTGAAACACATCGCTAGATATAATTCTCATTAATGAGTGTGAAAATGACTGGGAAATCAGAATGTCACAACTCTTCCCCCCTTACAAAAATTTCGTCCCCGAAATTTACATCAAGCTTAATTACTCAAACAAATGGGGGTGTTGTCGCCTCATTGTCTCTTCGCTTTCCCATGTGGCGCCTTTGGTTCCATGGTGCTCACACACAACTTTGACCAATGGAATCGTCTTATTCCTGAGAATCTGCTCCTTCCGATCTTCGATACTAATCGGCTTCTCTACGTAGGATACCCGATCGTCCACTTCTATAACCTCATAGTCCAGCATATGTGTCGGGTCTGCTTCGTATTTCTGCAGCATTGACACGTGGAAGACATTATGTACTTGGGATAGATTAGGCGGCTAGGCAAGCTTGTAGGCTAGGATCCTAATTCGCTCCAAAATTTCAAATGGACCTACGTACCTTGGGCTCAGTTTTCCCTTCTTTCCAAATCGCGATAATCCCCTCATCGGCGACACCTTGAGGAAGACATGATCACCCACTTGAAACTTCAAAGGCTTACGCCGCTTATCCGTATAGTTCTTTTGACGACTTTGTGTCGTCTTCAGTCTATCTCAAATTATCTTTACCGCTTCCATAGATTGTTCTACCAACACTGGGCCTGTGATACTTCTTTCTCCAACCTCATCCCAGCAAATCGGGGTTCTGCAGGCCCTTCCATAGAGTGCTTTGAATGGTGTCATTTGGATACTCTGCTGATAGCTATTATTATACGCAAACTTCACCAAATGCAGCTGATCTTTCCATCCACCTTTAGAATCTATGACACATGCTCGCAGCATGTCCTCAAGCGTCTGAATCGTCCTCTCCGATTGTCCGTCCGTCTGTGGATGGTACACCGTGCCAAACTGTAGTCGAATTTCCATAGCATCTTGCAAGCTTTTTCAAAAGTTCGCTGTGAACTTGGGATCTCTATCTGAGGTAATTGTTACAGGCACTCCATGTAATCTCACCAACTGCCTCTTTTCCCAACTCGACGTATCTATCCATTGCGAAATCCTTTCGCACCGGGATAAAGTGTGTGGACTTAGTTAATCTGTCCATTACTACCCATGTAGAGTCGTGACCTCTTTGGCTCCTTGAGAATCCCATCACAAAGTCTATCGTTATATGCTCCCATTTCCATTCCGGAATCTCCAGTGGCTGTAATAATCCTCTAGGCTTACAGTGCTGCGCTTTCACTTGCTGGCATGTCAAGCACTTTGTCACATACTTCGCTACATCTACTTTCATCCTGTTCCACTAGTAGTACTGACGCAAGTTCTGATACATTTTCGTACTTCCCGGGTGGATACTATAATTGCTCTTGTGAGCCTTTGATAAAATCCTTTCCCTAAGTCCTTTATCCTTTGGCACACATAGACGTCCTCGGAACTTCAGGGCTCCGCCCTCCGACACTTAAAACTCTTGTTTCCTCTTTGTCGCTTCCATATCCAGGATTTTCTGAATTTCTGGGTTCGTAGACTGCAAGGTCTTTATCATTCCTAGACCTCAGGTTCTACCCTCAATGTAGCCATCAAACCAGACAATTGGCAAACTTCTAGTCTGAACTCAGAATCTCTCAAGTCCTCATCATTGACCAACCTTTTACTAATAGACCGACGATACTTGACTTCCGACTAAGTGCATCTGCGACTCTATTTGCCTTCCTAAGGTGATACAATCTATCACAATCATAATCCTTAAGCAGCTCCATCCACCGACGCTGCCTCATATTCAGCTCTTTCTGGGAAAATAGATACTTTAAGCTCTGGTGGTCGGTATAAATCTGAAACTTCTCGCCACACAACTAATGTCTCCAGATCTTCAGAGCAAAAATGATCGCTGCTAACTCCAGATCATGTGTTGGGTAGTTCATTTCATGTGGTCTCAGCTGTCGGGATGCGTAGGCCACTACTCTTCCATGTTGCATTAGCACACAGCCTAGTCCTTTCAGCGAGGCATCTCTGTATATCTCATAGCTCCCTAGTCCTGATAGAATCGTCAACACTGGTGCAGTTGTCAATCGATGTTTGAGTTCTTGGAAACTCTTTTCGCACTTATCTGTCCATTCAAACCTTATTTCTTTCTTTGTCAGCCTCGTCAATGGGATGGCTATGGATGAAAATTTCTCCACAACACATTTGTAATACCCTACTAATCCCAATAAACTTTTGACTTCCATGACCATAGTGGGCCTAAGCCAATTCGTTACAGCTTCGATCTTCGCAGGATCCACTGCGATTCCTTCTCCAGATATCACATGACCAATAAATGCCACCTTATTCAGCCATAACTCGCATTTGCTCAACTTAGCGTATAACGAGTGTTCCCTCTAGGTTTGCGAGACAATCCTTAGGTGCTCCTCATGTTCTGCGTCACTCCTTAAGTAAATGAGGATATCGTCAATAAAGATTATGACGAATCTATCTAGGAATTCCTTAAATACTCTATGCATCAAGTCTATGAATGCGGTTGGAGCATTGGTCAATCCAAAAGGCATCACTGTGAACTCATAATGACCATACCTCGTCTTAAAAGCAGTCTTAGGTATGTCTTCCTTCTTAATCCTCAACTGATGATACCCGATCCTTAGGTCAATCTTTGAAAATACCGCCGTTCATTGCAACTGATCAAACAGGTCGTCGATTCTCGGTAGTGGGTATTTATTCTTCACTGTTACCTGGTTCAACTACCTATAGTCGATGCATAAATGCAAAGACCTATCTTTCTTCCTTACGAATAATACTGGCGCTCCCTACGGTGAAGCACTCGGTCGGATGAATCCTTTATCCAGCAGTTCCGGCATCTACACTTTTAACTCTTTCAGTTTTGAAAGGGACATTCTATAAGGTGCCTTCGAGATCGGCTCCGTTTCAGGAGCTAACTCAATCATGAATTCTATCTCTCGTTCCGGTGGTAACCCTGGCAACTCCTGGGGAAAAACGTCAGCGAACTCCCGCACTACCAAAATGCTCTCTAGTTTTGGCTCATCGGCAGTCGTGTCCATCACCGCGACTAAGTACGCTTGACACCCTTCAAACATCAACTTTGTCACTTCAAGAGATGAGACTAATGGAATCGAGATCCCTCCTCGACTTCATACCAATTCAAAGCTAGGGCGGCCTTCCGGGTAGAAACGAATTATCCTACTACCAGAATCTACCACTGCCCCTTGTTTACTCGACCAATCCATCCCTATGATCACATTAAAATCATACATGGGTAATACAGCTAGATCAATACTCTCCTTACTCCCTCCAATCATGATTTCACAGTCAGCACAGCCCAATGAAACCAATATATTATCCTTTAATGGAGTGGCAACGTGCAAAATTATACTCAACAGTTTTAACTTCATACCCACCAAATCAACAAACTGAGCAAACACAAATGAATGCGTAGTACCATGATCAAAAATTGCATATGCAGCTTGGTCACACAAGTAAACCGTACCTGTGACCACACATGGTGCTTCCTCCGCCTCTCTACGGGCTACTACATAAACTCTTCCCTGAGCTAGGGGTCGACTCTGCTCGATCTGGGGAGTGGTAGTCGACGGTCCAGCTTGTGGTCTTTGTCCTTGGGGTCGACTCGTTGGAGCTTGATTCAAGCAAGTCCTCATCTAGCGGCCCATCTGACCACACTTAAAGCAAGCTCCAGTCCTTACTAGGTATGACCCATTTCCATGCCTTTTGCCACAGAGACGACAGCTCCAGTTCATAGGATTTGGCAGCTTCATAATGTTTTTCCTCACTGGAGGTACAAAACGCCTATTGCCCGGCATCGGTCTCTTACCCATCTGGCGGTTGTCTCGGAATGGGGTAAACCGCGATCCAGATGCGACATTCCTTTCCTTCAAGTCCCTTTCAATCATCTAGCCTCGCTTATATATTTCCTTATAAGTCCTCAAGTTTAGGGTTATCATTTGACTGCGGAACTCAGGCCTCAATTCATCCCGAAAATCTCCGTGCTTTCTCCTGGGGATCCTCTACAGATTGAGATGCATACCTCGACAGTCTGGAGAACTTGGCCTCATACTGGTTCACCGTTAGCTAGTTCTGACGCAGCTGTAAGAATTCCATCTGTTTCCTTTCCCTGGCTGTCTCCGAGAAGTATTTGTCGTTGAACGCCGTCTTAAAGGCATCCCAGGTCATGGCCGTTCCTTCAGGGAAAACTTCATTCTTGGTGGCAGCCCACCAATCGTTTGCAGTCCATTCTAACTTGTACACCGCTAACAATACCTTCTCCTTATTTGTGCACCTCAGCACTCCAAAGGCTTTTTCCAACTTCTCAATCCACCTTGGTGCTAGCTCGGGATCTCTAGTCCCGTCGAATTGGGTCGGCTTCAGCTTTATGAATTGTTCCACTAATTGACCTATCTGTCTAGCCACAACAATCTCCTCCTGAGTATTCACAGCCTCATTACCCTGGTTGTGATCATCGGGGTTTCCGTTACCCCCGTTGTTGCCGTTGTTGGCGTTGACGGCAGCTGTGGCGGCTCTTACCGCCTGGGCTATGGCAGCATCCCGATCTTGGGTTTGCCTGTCAATGAGGTCGCTAACCCTCTCTAGCGCCCTCAGTACGTCATCCATCCTTGGGTCTTCTGTTATAAGCGACCTCGAGCTAGAGGCTCTGCTTCTAGGTCTTCCAGATCTCCTAGATGGATTGCTCATCCTTATACTCTTCTACTGAGCCTAATCCACCACAAGTTCATCAAGGAGTTAGTGACTCGCTCATTCATCCAAGTCCAGAGTTACTAACTACTCCTTAACAGAAATAGTTATAACACAACAATCTCCATACAACAAATTTCCAGAGACATTTCAACAAGTAGTCCATGACCATTCCTTAGTTCCGTTCACTCCTACGGTCACTAAAACTCATTCACTTAACAGGCCAAAATCTAGAAATGACTTTCCACACTAAGCAGGGAACTTAATCCTTATACATCACCACAACCCTACCAAGGCCTAATGCCAACCATAAGTGTCAAGTCACATGCTATGCACCCTATGCCTCATCCTAACCAGTCTCCTAAGGTCTCGCTACCCGTCCTTGTCCCAACTTAGTCCTCCTTATTACTCCACTCCTCAATCAACTTTTGATTGAGCTAACCTTGCTCTGATATCAAATCAAACGGGGATGTCACGCCCTGGGCCCCGGGCACGAGCACGCGACTCCCTGCAAGCATAAAATATCTCTCGATGTCCTAGGATCCAAACAAGAGTCGAGAGATGTTTTATAAACAAAACACGCGGAAGCGACAATGCAATAACTTCTCCGTATAAATATAAAGTGGGACTTGGATAGCGAGAATACCTTAATACAAAATACCTGAAAGTTCATACAATAATATAGCAACTAGATCCGCTAAACAAGTGGTGACGGGGTAAGTACATAAAAGGATCCATCCTCGACATCCAACAAGAAACAGGGCCAGGATCGCCGTCAAAATATCAACTAGCAAGCCGGGAGCTCCTAAGATGAGCTACTAGAGTCATCAGTCTCCTCTGCCTCCTCCTTGGGCACGTACTCCTAGAAGGTGTCCGAGCAAACCTCTATGGTGTCCTCCATGGTCTTCTCAGCAGACGGCTCTACTAGGTCATCCTCGGTAGCGTCGACCATTATGACCTCCTCAGTATCCTCTAAAGTCAGGGTCCTCTCAAGTCCATTCCTCGAACCAGCAACTGACCCTTCAGCCTGCTCTAAATCCCGGGTGGGATGACACCAACTAGGGAAGACTCCCTAGGGCACCTCAGTGGGCTTCAGCGGCCTTGTAAATACATTCTCAATCTTTCGGAACCAAGCATTATACCTATAAGGCTTCCAACTAGTGATACCCTCGTCTACCCACACCACTGTACATTTTCTAACATAAAAAGTCCCCTGCCCGTCAGGGAACTCATCAAAATAAACTAACATCTCCTTGGGATCTCCAAACCTGATAGGCCACATCTTTAGGAACTAGGATCTATAAAAAAGGGTTCCCCAACGGGGTGAGATACACATCTCAGTAAGGCGGGTCCTAACCTTAGGTTAGGTCGGCAGTCCACTCAGGCAGTCATAAACATCAAAGTTTCATGCAAACAAACACATGAGGCATTCAATTATCAATAACATGCAGATGTCAGACAAGCAGTCAGGGCATTACAACACATCACTAAGATCGTGCACCCACCGCCACGTCACACCACCACTTCCACCCTTCATACCCGCCTCATTCTCATGCCCACATTTAGAACGCATCAGGCTCGGATCGAGTAAACGCATCAGACCGTCATTGACAACTCACGTAAACGCATCAGGTTTCAATGTTACTCCAGCCTGTGTTGACACGTCACAACTCCGTCCAGCGTTTCAACGGATCAGGACTATGGCCTTTTCAACTCTACGTCTCATACGCATCAGGGTGCCATACCACTCCAAACCCTGCGCCTCAGTGCCTTAGGGTATTCCTCACACCACCCAGCGTCTCATACGCATCAGGGTCTTACCATGTCACACTCATGCCATGATTCCCATTTAATCCACACACATAATGCTATGTGCAACTCAAGCACAATCCCTATACTCATGGCACGCGAGACAATTAAATCGACATTCAAACATGGCAGACAATTCAGGCACAAACATTTGCACACATTCAAGCCTTCTATACCAATCTAGGACACAGAAAGAATAATCTCATTGAAGTCACTCAAAATCAATCATAATCTCACTCGACTCACCCAATTGAGTCCAATCTTCCTATCATTGGTTTAGGGTTCCCTTACCTCAAGCTTAATGTCACAAATTCTCTCCTCAAGTACCTCCTCAAATTCGGTTCAAGTGGTCCAAGACCAAATCCACTGCGCAACCTATGAAATTCTAACCAATCGTCAATTTCTCTTGCCCAATTCACCTATCCATGAATCACCAACCTTAATGACATGATCCTCTACATTCTAGCATGTCTCAATAATGAATTTGAGGCTCAAATCCAACCCATAACAGCCTCCACAGAACCGGTTAGTACAGAACCGAATCGGGCTATTTTCGATTCTGTGTATATCGAGATTATCCAACCCTTAAACTACCTCAAATTCGTCATTTATTCACAAACCTACTTGTTAACATGTAAATCTAAGGGTTTGGAAAACTCTCTGAAGATTTGGGGTCGAGTTGTCGCCGGAAACACCTTGAATATCACCGGTTTCCCATAGTCCTCCAACCGGCAGTTTCTGTCCATCAAAGGTGACACCATTTCATCATCAAACCTTCGTCAAATTCAGCCCAAATTTTTATCACCACTCAGTATATAAGTCTCCTAGATCTCCATAAAATTTGACCGAAAGATTTAAACGTTAAGAGGTCCTACAGAGTCCTAACAGTAGCTTACCTCCAACTACGACGGTTTTCGTCGACTTCTGGGAGAATGGCTGGCCGGAGCTCTTTGGTGGGTCAAACGACTCGCTTCCACTTCGAGGATGTCAGCAAGAGGTCGGGCAAGGTGTGGATGGTCGGCTAGGTGGCTAGAAGTCACCGGATGGGGTCGTCGACGGCAGCGAACAAGCGGCACAGAATCGGTTGGCGAGCGGCAGAAGAAAGGAAGAAGAAGAGGAGAGTTTCGGCCAAATGGGGGGTGATGATCGATCATGGAAGAGAAAGAGAGAGCTATATGCAAGTCTCAAGGTCAACTAGTTGAATGGTAGTTGTGGAAAAGTGGATATCACCACTCATTGCCTAATCTATTGACACATGTCCTAAGTGTCATTCAAGCAAATCCAATGGCCGAGATTCATCCAACTTTTTGGCAGCCTTGGGGTGTATAAAAGACCAAATTGCCCTCGTCCAATTATATAAAGAAGGCTAGGTCTTGAGGGGCAAAATGGTAATTTTGCCCCTGACGTCCAGAACGTCGTTTTTCTCATTCTAATATTCTTCAATAAGGCGTTGACCAATCCAAATATGGTGTTGGAATTCTTGATTCTCCCTTTTCAATTTTCAAGACTCGTTTCTGGTCGTTTTCTCTATCAGACGTAGTTTCAGCCTATCTCGAACCGATGGACGGCTTTTGCAGACGTTACGCGTATCGACCTTGTGATTCATATCATATTTAGGGCTCGTCAATTCATGGTGACTTTGGTTGTCATGTAATTCTGAGGGTCTATCAATAGTTCCGATGGTCTCGATCGCCACCGTTCGATTTAGGAAAATTTTGTAAATTATACGTTGGTTAAGATGCATCACCCGCGCTCTAATCGTATAACGATAGCAATGCATTCCTTAATCGTTCTTAGATCGGCCTTTTACGGTTCTAAATATCTCATCGACAATCCTTATGGTCAAAGCACCATTTCCTATTCGAGTTCCCTAGGTCCACTTAACTTGTCTTGCGTTAGCCTTTCCCTTTTGGTCAGCCTACTCAAATTGATCAGATTCAAGCGAGATATGACTGAAACACATCGCTATATATACTTCTCATTAATGAGTCTAAAAATGAATGGGAAATCAAAATGTCACAACATCTATTTTGGCGATTACATGCACGGTAGTCGACATAATGTCGTAATTTTGTATATGCACGATATAATGAGAGACACAATTTTTCAATGGAAGTGTATCTTGTCTCTAAGTCGTTCAACATCCTGCTCAAGCAGTATACAGCCTGTTCCCTTCCTTTGTCATTTTCTTAAGTCAGCATACTTCTAATCAGTCACAGACAAGTATAACTTCAATGGCCTACCTGCTTTTGGTGGCATCAAAATCGGTGACTTCATCAAATAATTTTTATCTGATCGAAAGCCGACTGATGTTTTACTTTCCATATGAATTCTTTCTCGTTCTTCAATTTGAGTAAAAGGAGAAAATACTTCAATCTTCCCTGACAAGTTTGCTATGAAATGTCGCAAGAAATTCAACTTTCCAATCAACATCTAGAGTTGCCTTTTGTTAGTGGAGGCAGTAATTATAGAACAGCCTTAGCTTTATTTTTATCCACCTCAATTCTTCTTTGATGAACTAAGAAGCTTAGAAAATTACCAACCTTTATTCCAAAAGCGCTTTCTAATGAATTCATTTTTAACTTAAACTTGCGCGTTCTAACAAAAGCTTGTTCTAAATGGTCTAAATGATTTAGTTGGTCAGTTTTGGCTATTACGTTATGTGATGTACACTTTTATAAATTCCTCGATCATATCATGAAAAATAAAATTCATTGCCCTTTGGTAGGTAGCTCTAGCATTCTTCAATCCAAAAGGCATGACTACCCATTTGAATGTTCTCATAGCTCTGGGGCACCTAAAAGCCATTTTGTGGACATCATCCCCAGCTATGAAAATCTGGTTATATCTCGAATGTCCATCCATGAGAGACATAACTTCATTGTTGGCAACTGAGTCAATCAACATATCAGCTATGGGCATCTAGTACTCATCCTTGGGAGTAGCCGTATTAGGATCGCGAAAGTCGATACATACTCTGAGTTTGCCATTTTTCTTTTTGACTGGGACAATATTCGATAACCATTCGACGTATCTCACTGTCCTTATAAACCAAACAGATAGTAGACATTCGATCTCTTCCTTAACTTTCAGGATTACCTTTGGCCGAACTTTCTTGGAGCATGTTGATGTGGCTGAAAGTCTTTTTTGATTAGTAAGCGATGTTCGACCACTTTCCTAGCTAGACCAAGCATCTCATGATAATTTCAAGCAAAGCAATCCTTATAAATCTTCAATAAATTTACCAATTGGGTCTTGTAACGTTGATCCAGCAATTTGCTTATATAAAGTTGGTTGTAGACAAGCCTCGTCACTAAGATTTACTTCTTTTAATGGGACTTGAGCTTAAATCACTCATGCCATTTGAAGGGGGTGATACGTCAAATGGCATGAGTGCCAAAAAGAGTATTATTTCAATGGTTTGGTAAGGAACAAAGTTATTTTGAAAAAAATGTGAATGCAATGAGGCGTCGGTACTCCCTTGAGATTGGATAATTAGAAAGTGACAAATTTCGAGGATGAAATTTCTTTAAGGGGGAAGAATTGTGACATTTCGAATTCCGACCCTCTCGAGGCTATTGAATGGAAGGATATCGATCGGTGTATTTCAGTTGTAACTCGCTTGAAGTTGGCCACTTTTGAGTTATCTGACCAAAAAAGGAAAGACTGACGCGGAGTCGGGTACGTGGACTTAGGGAATTTGAATGATAAATGACACTTTGACCATAGGATTGTCAAGGAAATATTTTGGGCCAGCCGAGATCGATCTAGAAACGATCATGGAATGTCTTGCTAGCGTTATACGTTGGGACGCGGGAGATTCCACTTAAACAATGTGTAATTTTCGAGAATTTCCTAAATCGGATTTTGATGATCAGGATCGCAGGAGCTAGCGATAAACCCTTGCAGTTACAGGACAACCAAAGACGCCACGGCTTGAGAAAAATTTTAAGGTCGATATGCGTAGCGCTTGCAAGAGTTGCCCGTTAGTTAGAGATAAATTAGAATTATAGTCGACAATAGTTCGACATGAAATTGTACCTCGAGATTTGGATATTGGACATTGAGGAATTTCAATATTTGAATTGAAATAGACGTCGCCTCATCGAAGGTGGTTTATGTTGGAAAAATGGAATTTCTAACTGAAAATGCAAAATTATCATTTTGCCCCTTGACTATTTACTTTTATCTTAAAATTTCAAGAAGGACAAAATGGTCATTTTCGCTCCTCCAATGGCTGTCGAAAATTTGATGTATATGTGGTCAAAGGAAGCAATGTCAATAGAGTAACCAATAGAAGTTTGCTAAGTGTCAACTAAAGAAGAGGCCAAGCATTAAATGCCCATTAATTACCCATCTTATCTAATTGACCAAAAATGCATGATTGGGTTAGAAAGCTCTCTCTCTTCATTTTTCGCCAGCCACCATCTCCCACCATCTTCTTCTTCCTTCTTTTCCAATTCGGTCGAATGGATTTCTCGCGGGCAAACAAAAACTGACTCATTGTTCCGACCATTACTTTGTCGTCTGATATTGGATTGAGGTAAAACTACCGTCATCTTAAAGCTTATTGTCTTGCCATTCCAACAAGATATACGATCTTAATTTAGCCTAGCCGATTGTCCCGTAAGTCCGTTTAAGTGGGCAAAGGTCAGAATCTAACCCGATTTTGGAGAGAGACGTTTTTGGGGGCTTCCGAACTCTAAATGATTCCAAATTTTTGGTGAACTCTTTTAAACACATAGTATTAAAGTTGGTTGACCTTGGGTTATAATTTTAGTTGAGTTTTGATGGGTATACATGGCTAATTTGTGGAGGTTTTTATCGAGCAAAATCTGACCGTGTGAGGATTGTGAAGGAACCGGACTATTCGAAGGTCTTGTGGGATTATTTCGCAACAAAACTCTTGGTGAGCCTCCTAAACACATAGATTGAGGTCCTGGTAAGTTTATTTTGTGAAGAATTGAGGCTTAAGGTTGAGATACGGCTTGATTATGCTAATTGAATCAAAATAGATTATGTTTCGTGGGAGTACCTATTCTGACCGGTTCTGTTAGGGACTAATTAAGGGGCATTTTGACTTCAAATTGAATCATAATATCCCTTAAGACGTGGTGTGAGATATTAATGGAGAGTATGTGAAGTGGATTGAGATTTAGAAGTGATTTAAAGGCTATTTGGTGCATGAAACTCTAAGTTATACCTTGCCTTACATGTGGTCACATGAACCAAATGAATTGAGGCTCGAGGAAATATGGTCATGTGTTTGATTGATCGATAAGGTATCTTGAGTTGTCAATTGAATGGTTATTGAGAGATTGGTTTAGAGGAAGTTGAATGCGATGGCTTTTTGATTCGAAATTGATGAACTTTTATAGGTTGATGAGTAATTCTTGGTTAGTCGCATACTTGTGTACTTGAGAAGAATCAATTGGTGTGGAGTTTTGCTAATCAATCTAGGTATATGTTTTCTAAACCCTTACTTGAACATTGGGATATTACTGGATAGAGTTGTTGAGTGATTTGATTGCTTGGTGAAGCCTATAGCTTGAATTACTTGACTGAGTATTAAATTCCATGACAATTGAACTATGATATGCCTTGATGACATATTTGGCTATTGAGCTCTTGATTGTTTAATTGGCTATGACTCCTATGTGACTCATATGGCTATAGCGCCTGTGATATTGAAGTGGCTATGAAGCCCTATTATTGAATTGGCCTAGTGCCTATGCTATTGAGTTGATTATAGTGTCGATTCTATATGAATGGGTTGTAGTGCCCCAGCGATCATTGGCTTATAGCCCCGGAGATCGCATTGGCTTGATGCCCCTGATGATATCGATTGGCTTGTGGCCCTAGTGATATCAATGACTTAGAGTTCTAGTGATATCGATTGGCCTGTGGCCCAGTGATATCTATTGGCAAGAGTGCCAGGAAAGTACATCGTGGTTGAGAGTCCAAGCAATGAGTAGTTGTGAAAACTATGATAGTGATGTGCATTTGTTTATATGCCTTGTGCTTAGAGCTTGAAACCTTGAGGGTGAATTGGGTTGGCTGTGACTTCTATCCAAGCTTGGGTTATTGATATGTCTGACTATGACCCTGGGTGCGACATTCTGATTTTCCTTGTCATTTCGAGACTTATCAATGAGAATGTATCTAACGATGTATTTTCGTTTTACCTTGCTCGGATCTAATCAATCACGAGTTAATTGACCAAAAGGGAAAGGCTAACGCGATACAAGGTACGTGGACCTAGGGAACTCAAATAGGAAATGACACTTTGACCATAAGGATTACCGATGGAGTATTTAGAACCTTTAAAGGTTGATCTAAGAACTATTAAGTAATGCATTGCTAGCGTTATACGATTGGAGCGCGGGTGATACCGCTTAACCAATGTATAATTTACGAAATTTTTCTAAATCGAATGATGACGATCGAGACCGTCGGAACTAGTAATAGGCCCTCGCAATTCCATGACAACCAAAGTCGCCATGAACTGACGAGCCCTAAGTGTGATGAGAATCATAGAGTCGATACGTGTAACGTCTACAAAAACCGCTCGTTAGTTCGGGATAGTCGAAAATTACTTTTGACAGAGATATGACCCAGAGATGAGTCTCGAAATTGAAAAATGAAAAACCAAGAATTTCAACACTATAATTGGATTGAACATCGCCTCATTGAAGGAAATTTGAACTAGAAAAATGACGTTTTGGACGACGAGAGCCAAATTATCGTTTTGCCCCTCAAGGTTTGGCTTTGTTTTAATAAATAGATGAGGGCATTTTGGTCGTTGACCCTACCCCAAGGCTGTCAAAAATGAAGAGGAATAATGGCCATTGGATGAGCTTGATGATTGACAAGAGGACAAGTTTCAATGGATGACTAATTGGCATTAATTGTTTAACTTTTTACCTACCATTCCTCTTGTTTGACTCTCAAAATTGGCATATACCCTTTTCTTCTCCTTCATCAGCCGAAGACCTCTTACCATACACCCCTTCTTCTTCCTTTTTCCTTCTTATTCTTCTGCCAAGAACTCCCTTGCCGACTGAATCCCTGCCGTTGAGCGCCACTTCCGGCCGCTAGCAGACCTCGTACCGATTGCCAATACCTTCCTCAACCTCTTGTTGACCGCCTCCAAGTGGTAGCTCACCATTTGGATGCCAGTGGAGCTCCAGCCAGCCAATCTCCCAAAAGCCGACGAATTTCATCGCAGCAGGAGTTAAGTCTTCGTTTGACCTTCATAGGACCTCAAATTACTTCAAACTTCTGACCATATTTTGTAGACACATAGAAAACTTGTATACTGAGCTGAGGTAAAAATTTTGTGTGAATTTGATGGAGTTTTGATACCAAAATGACATTGTGATTGAAAAGCAGAATCTGACCGGCGGTGAACTTGAAGGATTCGGCTTTGTTTGTGGACTTCCTAACGACGCCTAGCCCTGAAATTTTCGGTGAGACTCTATAACACCTAGGACTATATGTTAGCAAGTGATTTGAGTGATAAATTAAGGATTGAGATTGATTTGTGGGCTGATTGGTGGAGTTAAGGACAAAATCGAAAATACCCTGTTTCAATTTGCGCAAACCGTGACCTTAAGAGGCTATAAGGGTGTTGCCAAGCTCTAAATTCATCATTGAGACGTACTAGGATGTCAATTGATATGTCATTGTGTTATATGCTTAGTGGTTCAACGATTGGAAGAGAAAAATTGATAAATTGATTGACTTTTCCTAGGGTATATGGCTGCCCTGTTTTGGACACTTAGAGCTGAATATTTGAAGAGCTTGGAAGGGAATTTTTGTTGAATTGAGCCTAAGGTACGGAGTCTCTAAACCTCGGTGAGGAGGATAGACCTCGACTGGATGATTTGGTTTCAAATTGAGTAAATTTTCATGAGTTTATCGTGTGATTGTCCAATGTTCATCATTGTGAGTTGATGAATGCTTGCTAAATGCATATGCCTTGTGTCCATTGCCACTTTTGAGTGATAAATTTGATTGCTTCGCATGCCATAGACACTTAGCTCAATGCATGGGCTTGTACTCGATCATGAAGTCTTGAATTGAAAAGGAATGTGGCATGCTTGAGAACTCTGATACCTTGATGCGTTGAGACGTGGGGTTGTGATGGCTAATGTCCTGATGTGTTGAGATGCAGGACGAGAATGATTATGTGTCGACACAGGCCTTGAGAGGCAATGAAAACCTGATGCGTTTAACGCGGGTTTGTATTTATGATGGCCTGAGGCGTAATGACGCAGACCGAGCCTGAGGCATTTTGACGCGGGCAAGAAATTTTGAGACAATTTTGGAGGATGAACAGTACGACTTGGCCTTGTGTTTCAATGCTTGACTTGGGTGATAAGTTATGTTGACATGCTTGTTTGATTATCAATCGTCTATTTCCATATGGCATTTTATGACGGATGATTACCTTATACAGTTGAGTGCGTTCTTGCTCATTGTTTACATTCATCTAGGTATACTGTCAGCCTAATCTAGGGTTAGGACTTATCTTACTGAGATGTCAATCTCACCCCATCGTAAGACCTTGCTTTTTCAGACCCTAAACCTTGAAGATACTACCGATGTGTCTAGACGATCCAAATTAAATGGCTGCCTATTTTGATGAGTTCCCCGACGATCAGGGTATCGTATATGTAAGAAAGTGTACAGTGGTATGGGTAGACGAGGGAGGTAAAGATTGGAAACTGTATATGTTTGAGGCCTGCTTTCGTAGGGTAGGTGATGTTACTATTGGTCCGTTGAAGTCCACGGAAATGCCTCGAGGAGTCATATATCATCTCACTCGGGATTTTGTGGAGGTAGAAATGTTTGTAGGTAGTTCGAGGAATATACTAGAGAGGACCCCAACCTTGGAGGACATAGTTGAGGTGATAGAGATCGACGCCTGGGAGGACGAGCTGGAGAATGCCACAATGGATGACATCGTGGATGTGCACTTTGAGACCTTCTCGGACTACGAGCCAGATGAGGACGCAGACGAGACTGACGGTTCTCGCAGCTCGACCTAAGGGTTTCTTGACTTTACCTTGTAGTCTTTTGGTGATGGCCTCATTGGTATGTTCTATTTTAGGGCTTAGGACTTTGTTGTCTTTTGGTTAAGTCCCGTTTGCCCCGACCCGTCTGCAGGATTAACTGACCTGCACTTTTGTATGAACTCAAGATGTAATGCTTATATATATGATGTTCTCGTTATCCAGATCCCCATTGGTTTACGTACGGAGGTGTTATTCATATTACGTTTCATCATGCTTTATTACATTATGTATTTCTCGACAAGTAATTACTGGGACTCGAGAGTAAAGTTAAAGGAGTTGCGCGCTCGTGCTTAGGGTACGGGGCGTGACACTGGGTTTATACCTGTCTTATCAAGATGTCTGATTTATTAATGCCTTGTGCCATTGCATTGATGACTGCATCCATCTGATGATTGAAGTTTAGGTTTAGGCTTCACTTGCCGAGATTTATATCTCACCCTAATGGGCGCTTAACTTTTTCAGGTCCCGGGCGAAGAAAGCCCGAACTTGCCAAGGATTGGGCATTCGAGGAAGTAGTTGATCAAATGTTTTTAAGATGTTGGGTGAGCTTAGGGATTGTATATTGTTTGGTGGATATAGAAATTAAACCTTTAGTTTTGACCATTGAAACGAACTGAGGTGTATTTTATAGATACGAAAGTGTACTATTTTTCCATCCTAAGTCATCTTGACTTTATTTGTGTACGAAGTAGTTTCTTACTTCCGCATGCATACGATTTAAGGACATGAGGGCGAAAGGATCCTAGATGGCACAACTTGATTTCGGCCAGTGCGATGTTCGCGAGCTCGTCGTGTTCGGGGCGTGGCATCCCCGTTTAAGTGGTATTAGAGCAAGGTCAACTCGATCTATTGTGATTGAGGTTTGGAGTGATAAAGAATGATGACTTGAGGACAATTAGGTAGTGAGATCTTTAGGATTAAGCATTGATCACTGAATCTTGAGGATTATAGGCTTAAACTTGTGTTGCACCCTAATGGTTCTAGTGTCGATTTAATGGATGATCTTGAGTGATTTTTGACTATGGCTTAGAAGGAAGTGAGTAGATATTGAAGAGTCATAAGCCTAAAATTGAGGTTGCTAGAGAATAGGTTATGAATGAATGGTCAATTGGAGTATATGATTGTGACCGTGGCTTGTCAATGACCCAACTTGGGGAATATGAGATAAAGAGACGACTGGTATTAGTGTATTTAGGCTTGAATTACATTGTATCTTGATGGTTTAGTTATCAATTGCTATTAATAGTCTTGAATAATATGAGGTAAGGTATATACAAGGAATCGGGCAAGGAATATTTAGATTAAAGACCAATTCTGATCGAATGCATATGGATTTAACTTGAATAGCGACTAGACTTAAGGTGTGTGGTTGAATATACGTAATTGATCTGTGAGATGCAACAGTCATTGGTGGAACCAAAGGATTTCTATCATTGAAGCTTGATGTGGAAACGATTATGGTATAATAAGTGGTTAGAACGAACATGTTGTGCATGTGTTTATAGTTTTAAAATGAAAGTTGATAAGGGTGGATGCATGAACTTATTGTTGTTGGACTTAATAAACTGTCGCTTGGTATGGAATAAGTTGATGGGATACCTATAAACTGTAATGAAGCGTGGTATGAAACGTGTGGAATGGGGCTTTCTTCGTAGAAGTATGACTTGGGACAACCTGCAACGGTCAGGTCTAATGAGGACGAAGAGTGATCGTCGGGACAGAAAGGTCCGGACAAGGAGCAGCTTCTAGCAAGCTTCTAAGATGGCAAGAGGTAGGAGTGACCCAAGTCATAACTTGAAAGGGAAAGTCTAGGTGTCAGGTTGAGTGCAATTGTGGCTAAGAAATATATGGCACGTGATTGATTCTCGAAGTGAATGCTCAAAAGTGACATGGCATGTGTAATGACGCCTGTGATTGGCATGGTTAAAAGTTTCGTACTTGGCAGTGAATGCCGCTTGAAAATGAAAATTGACGTTTGTGATTGGCCTGTTAGGCGTGTTTTATGATTGGCATCATGTGATTGTTATGGCCAAGGTCTAACAAGAGATTAGACGGCATGTGGGGTTTATACTCGTTGAGCTGATGCTTGTTGAGAATGAGATAGTCTATCTTGTTTATGACAGAGTGGCAAATGCCTTATGCTTATAGTATGAGCGTTTGACTCATGAAAGTGATGCCTTGAATGGTTGCTTGATGTTGACCTAGTTGAGGCTTGCCTAATAATGGTTGTTAATTGAGAAATCGCCTTGTTGAGGCTGGCCTGTTGAATAGTCATTGACTATTGAGGATCTGGAATCCTTGGGTAATGGACAATTAGTTGAGAGCTGTTTGGGAACCACTAGACGATTGATAATAGTGAAAGATAATGAGTTGAGCAACCTGAGACTGCTAGACTTGAGTAGATGACTTAAGTCTTTAATTCATGGAGGGAATTGTAGTAGTTCAAGTGGCATGAGAACCTAACAAGGTAAATTTACCAAAGTATGGTCGTAGAAGAACATTGGGCTCGAGAGTACATGGTATGGAAGATCCAAGAGCTGAGAAAGATCATGAGAATTGAGTAAAGATGAGCGATTGAAGTATGAGTACTAAAAGAGAATATGGCTCGATTTGTTAACCGTGCGAGACCCAAGTGTAATGGGGGGTCATGAGAACTTTAATCGGAAATGAGAAAAGTGGTTGGGTAGGCAAGCTCGAGAAGGAGCTGCCATTGCTACTTAAGTCGCTGAGTCGACCAATGCTAGTGCTGATGAGTTAAGTGATAGAAGTCACGAGAAAGGTGACTCTGAGTTATTTCATTCACGAGAAAGATGAATGTGTGGGAAGAACCATAAAAGCTTTGAAAAGCTTGTGAAGCTATGAATAAGATTGAGATTGACTAAGTTTGATGGAGGGATGAAATTTTAAATTGTCTCTCTCTGGATTGGGGATCTTGGTAAGGAAACCTTAGAGGTTTTTGGTACACTGAGGAAAGAAAGTGACCCTAGCAGTTTTAGCCTTAAGAGACTGTTGATGATTGGTGAAAGGTCACCAGAAGAAGGGTTTCCTCCAAGGCATGATATCTGCTTGGATTACCTCTGTTGAGTTGTTCGATGAAAAATACCCTCTTGGGATTGCTCGAGAGCAAAGGTTATTTGAATCCTAATAATTTTGAAAGGATTCGAGGAAGATCGACTAGTGTGAGACAAAGTTCTCAAGATCGTTTAAACATATGGTAAAGGTGGTCAAGGACCTTCGAATAAGATAAGTAAATTCCTGAGTGGATTCGAAATTTGAAAGCCTTATGGCTGGTTGTTGAGGAATGGTAATGGGACATTGTAAAAAAAGAGAATGATCGGAAGACTCATGAATAAAAGAACTCCTGCTCATGGATTACGAGCAAAGAGATGTTCATTATGGAACATGAAATGCACCTGCAAGAAACGACCATTACCTTGGGAGTAAAACCCATGGTGGACAATGGGCGATCCGTTTCTTCTGTTATGGAAGGAGCCAAGGAAAAATCAGCATGCTAGTTTGCCTGGATTTAATGATTCCTTGGGATTAGTCGGTTGAACTGGAACCATGAGAAATGAAATCATGAGTTGTTCCCTAAAGAATAGGGCATTGCTCTTAAAGGGAGAATGGACCATGAGATGGTCGTTGATGAAAAGAAAAGCGAATGGACTCGATGGTCCTAACGACTTGCGATTTTAATGAATGGGTGAATAAGCAAAAAGGGTGCTTAGATTGTAATCACAAGGCGACTTGAGGTAGTTGAATTGAATATCTGAAATATGAATGTATGAAGAACGAGGAAGAACGAACCTTGTCACTTAAGGTGATTGAGCTATGGAAAGGACAATGTTAAAGTATGGTAACATTTAGAATCTTGGAGTAAAAACACTGTTGTTGGCACAAACTCCAAGACTGACGTCCTATGGAACGGGCAGGATAAGGTGGATTTAAAGTGAGAGAATGCCACTAAAGTGTATCGTTTCCTTCGTAGGATAAGAGACCATAGCGAGTAAGGAAAAGGAACTTCTGATTGTCTTGGTGTTAAAACTGAGCGTCTGGACTGAGAAAGAAGATGCAAAACTTGAATGATTCTTGGAAGGGAAGTTTTAGAAACTGTCCTGTAAACAAGGTTGAATTCCAGGATGATGTCGACGTTCAATTGAATGGACGAAATTGAAATAAGGTCGCATTAGCTGGTTGTGAAACCAAGAGGTCAAGGCACTAATGCTTCCTCAGGGAAGGGTGACAAAAATAAGCAAAGTGCTACAGAGTCTAGTGGGGACTCATGAGAGTAGATGGCCAAGATTTGAGCTCTCAAGTGAAAAGTGTGAGGAACAATTTGAAAGATTCGACACCTGGTAGAAAGAAACTGATGATAATTTAATTGAGTATCCAAGGGATAATTGGATCGTTGGTTACCGTCTTGAGAGACGATGATTGGACTTATTTAGGGAGTCACGAGAAACATGATCAACCTTTGAGAGTATCCTATGGACTCTAAGAAGATGCTCGTTGTGTGCTAAATGTGAAGCGCATGAGCTGCGGACCTGATGAGGTAAGATTCCTCAGTCGTGAAATTTCTGAGAAATGGAATTCGTGCGGAGCCTTTGAAGATTGGAATGAATGATGAATCGATTGAGTCGATGTGAGTTGCTGAAAGTTAAAATTTCCTGGGATTGCTGAATTGCAATAGACGGGCCGTGGGAAGATTCCCCACAAGAGTTATTCCATGGGTGAATGAACGTGAAAAAAGCTTTTGAGGACTTAAGTCAAGTTGATGGCTACGCTATTAATGGCGTTTCTGGTTGGAAATTGAAAAGCTTATGAAGGTCGTAATGACGCGACACAGAATGAAACTTGAGGCATAACAAGGCAACCGGAAGTAGGCATTGCATATACATCATGATGGTAAGGTCATATGAGTTGGAATGCTTAGAGCATGATTGGAGATGGTTTGTGAATGTCATCGTGACAAAGTTTGAGAAACATTGCCTGGATGGAAGAAGATTTTGAGTCTATATCTACCGCAAGAAAATAAGGTTGTAGTTTCCAGAGAGGAATTGAACAAGAGGCAACACTGATACGTGAAACTGCTTGTGGATATGAGAATGTAGCATGTTTAAAGAAAGACCTTGAAGTTATGTGAACTAAAAGTGGTTGAGAGTATGGACTGCCTAAAGGGAATTGAAGGCGAGGCATGTCGAATGAAGAGATCACCCAAGTGTTGTTATAGAGATATTCATATCGCTAAGAGAGGGTGAATTCTTTAATGAATGCTTATAATTGCACTTTAAGCATTGTGTAATTGGTGATGGAGGGACAGATTTTTCCTCAAGACATAAGAGATTCAACTTCTAAATTAAAAGTTCGCCATGTGGCTAATTTGAAGGCTACCTGAAATATCAAGCTTGAAGGTCAAAAAGGAATTAATATATTGCCATGATTGGACCCTGATATCTATGGGAATAAATAAAACATGGAGAATTATGGTGTTCTTTAGGATGGCACAAAAGTGTACCAAGATTGCCTTAAAGCTATCGATGATATGGATTGAAGGTTGAATTAGTCTTACATGTAATCAAGCATTAGACATGTCGACCAAAGGAAGAGACGTGACTACGAAAGTTGATAAATCACTATGATCATTAGAGATTTTCTAGTGGAATCGAGAAGGCTATACCTCGATTTGTATAATAAAGGGTAAATTGATAAAACCCTTGAATCTCTGATGGTACGAGAGAACATTTGAAGGGGGTGATACGTCAAATGGCATTAGTACCAAAAAGAGTATTATTGGAATGGTTTGGTAAGGAACGAAGTTATTTTGAAAAAATGAGAATGCGATGAGGCGTCGGTATCCCATGAGATTGGATAATTAGAAAGTGGCAAATTTCAAGGATGAAATTTCTTTAAGGAGGAAGAATTGTGAAATTCCGAATTCTAGCCCTCTTGAGGCTATTGAATGGAAGGATATCGATCGGTGTATTTTAGTTATAACTCTCTCGTAGTTGGCCACTCTTGAGTTCTCTGAGCAAAAAAGGAAAGATTAACGCAGAGTCGGGTACGTGGACTTGAGGAATTTGAATGAAAAATGACACTTTGATCATAAATATTGTCGAGGAAATATTTTGGGCCAATGGAGATCGATCTAGGAACGATCATGGAATGTTTTGCTAGCGTTATACGTTGGAACGCGGGTGATTCCGCTAAACCAATGTGTAATTTGTAAGAATTTCCTAAATCGAATTCCGATGATCAGGATCGCAGGAGTTAGCAATAAATTCTCGCAGTTACATGACAACCAAAGTCACCACGGCTTGAGAAAAATCCAAAGGTCGATACGCGTAGCGCCTGCAAGAGTCGTCCGTCAGTTAGAGATAAATTGGAATTACAATTGATGAGAGTTCGACATGAAATGGGACCTCGATATTTGGGTATTGGACATTGAGGAATTCCAATATTTGAATTGAAATGGACATCGCCTCATCGAGGGTAGTTTATGTTGGAAAAATGGAATTTCGAACTGAAAGTGCAAAATTACCATTTTGCTCCTCGACCATTTGCTTTTGTCTTAAGATTTCAAAAAGGAAAAAATCGTCATTTGCCCTCCTCCATTGGCTGTCGAAAATTTGATGTATATGTGGCCGAAGGAAGCAAAGTCAATAGAGCAACCAATGGAAGTTTGCTACGTGTCAACCAAAAAAGAGGTCAAGCATTAAATGCCCATTAATTACCCATTTTATCTCATTGACCAAAAATACATTATTGGGGTGGAAAGCTCTCTCTCTCTCTTCATTTTTGGCCAGCCACCTTCTCCCACCATCTTCTTCTTCCTTGTTTTCCAATTTGGCCGAATGGATTTCTCGCGGACAAATAGAAATTAGCTCACTGTTTCGGTCATAACATTGTCGTCCGATATCGGATTGAGGTAAAACCATCGTCATCTTAAATCTTATTATCTTTCCATTCCAACAAGATATTATGAGCTTAATTTGGCTCAACCGTTTGTCCCGTAGGTCTGTTGGAGTGTGCAAAGTCTAAATCTGACCCGATTTTGGAGAGAGACCATTTTTAGGGGCTTCCGGACTCCAAATGGTTCCAAATTTTTTATGAGCTCTTCTCAACGCATAGTATTAAAGTTGGTTGAGCTTGGATTGTAATTTTAGTTGAGTTTTGATGGGTGTACATGAATGATTTGTGGAGATTTTTATCGAGCAAAATGACCGTGTGAGGATTATGAAGGAACTAGACTGTTCGAAGGTCTTATGAGATTATTTCGCAACAAAACTTTTGATGAGCCTCCTAAACACATAGATTGAGGTTCCAACAAGTTTATTTTGTGAAAGATTGAGGCTTAATGTTGAAATACAGCTTGATTATGCTAATTGAATCAAAATCGATTCTGTTTTGTGGGAGTGGCCAGTTCTATTGGGGACTAATTAAGGGGTATTTTGACTTCAAATTGACTCATAATATCCCTTAAGACGTGGTGTGAGATATTAATGGGGAGTATGTGAAGTGGATTGGGATTTAGAAGTGATTTAAAGGCTATTTGGTGCATGAAACTCTAAGTTATACCTTGCCTTGCATGTGGCCTCATAAACCGAATGAATTGAGGGTTCGTGGAAGTATGATCATGTGTTCGATTGATCGATAAGGCATCTTGAGTTGCCAATTGAATGGTTATTGAGAGATTGGTTTAGAGGAAGTTGAATGCGATGACTTTTTGATTCGAAATTGATGAACTTTTCTAGGTTGACGAGTGATTCTTGGTCAGTCTCATACTTATGTACTTGAGAAGAATCAATTGGCGTAGAGTTTTGCTAATTAATCGAGGTAAGTGTTTCCTAAATCCTTACTTGAACATTAGGACACTATTAGATAGAGTGGTTGAGTGATTTGATTGCTTAGTGAAGCCTGTAACTTGATTTGCTTGACTGAGTATTGGATTCCATGACAATTGAACTGTGATATGCCTTGATGATATATTTGGCTAGCAAGCCTTGATTGTTTAATTGACTATGATGCCTATGTGACTTATATGGCTATAGCGCCTGTGATATTGAAGTGGCTATGAAGCCATGTTGTTGAATTAACCATAGTGCCTATGCTATTGAGTTGATTATAGTGTCGATGCTATATAAATGGGCTGTAGTGCCCCAGCGATCGTTGGCTTGTAGTCCCGAAAATCGCATTGGCTTGATGCCCCTAATTATATCGATTGGCTCGTGGCCCCATTGATATCAATTGACTATGAGTCCCATTGATACCGATTGGCCTATGGCCCCAGCGGTATTGGGTGACTATGAGCCCCTCAAATAGTAATTGGCTATGAACCCCAGAGATACCGATTGGCTTGTGACCCTAGTGGTAAAGATTGGCGGTGAGCTCAAAAGTATCGATTGGCTTGTGGCCCCAGCGGTACCGGTTGACTAAAAGTCATTACGATATTGATTGGCTTGTGGCCCCAATGATATCTGTTGGCAAAAGTGACAGGAAAGTACATCACGGCTGTGAGCCCAGGCGATGAGTGGTTATGAAAACTATGATAGTGATGTGCGTTTGTTTATATGCCTTGTGTTTAGAGCTTGAAACCTTGAGGTTGAATATGGTTAGCTGTGACTTCTATCCATGCTTGGGTTATTGATATGTCTGACTATGACCCTGGTTTTATGCCTATCATATCAAGATGTCTGATTTATGAAGGCTTTGTGCCATTGCATTGATAAATGCCTGCATCTGGTGTTGTTGAGTTGGTCTAAGGGGATTGGTGATCAAGTTTAGGTTTAGGTTTCACTTGCTGAGATTTATATCTCACCCCAGTGGGGGCTTAACTTTTTCAGGTCACAGGCGAAGGTAGCCCGAACTTGCCAAGAATTGGGCATTCGAGGAAGTAGTTGATCAAATATGTTTAAGACGTTGGGTGACCTTAGGGATTATATATTGTTTGGTGGATGTAGAAATTAAACATTTACTTTTGACCAGTGAAACGAATTGATGTGTATTTTATAGATACAAGAGTGTACTATTTTTCTGTCCTAAGTCTTCTTGACTTTATTTGTGTACGGAGTAGTTTCTTGCTTATCCATGGATACGATTTGAGGACATGAGGGCTGAAGGATCCTGGATAGCACAGCTTGATTTCGGCTAGTGGAATGTTCGCGAGCTCGTCGAGTTCGGGGTGTGATATTGAAGATTTCTTAAAGGGGCTTCTCGAATTCTATGGTCTTGTTTTTGTCGAAATAGAATTGAGCATCCTCCTTCTCTTATGCGGTGATTTCATCATCATGGCCAGCCGAGGATTACTCAAGTTGGAACTTGTTAGGCAACTTGATCTTGACCAAGCATGAGTTTAATGGTGATACTGAACTGCTTATGCGAGTTCTGAATCGAGACTCTGGTTTTGATGACTCCGGAGATCTATATTGCACATGCTCTTGCCCTTGGACTGGTTGTGCCTCCTCTAGTCTTTGTTTCCTAACCAAGTTCCTCGTCCTCAGACGTCTAGGGTGATTCGCAACCCTTGGTGCCGGTTCATGATCTAGTAAATTTTCCTGTCGTTGCAACATGAGAACTCTTTTTTTCCTCTGAATCTTCATTTTCTTGGTACAAGTCATAGTTTCTTCCCTTTTTTGGGCCTCTGTGATTTCGTACCAAGATCTTTCTTTAGGATTGTTCAGTATCTTGAGGGTTCGCTGTCGTCGTGGTATATTTGGGATGTGGTAACCTCGTCGCATCCCTCCATCAAATTCTTCTCCCCAACCGTAGGGAACTCGGTCCTGATTGCAAATAGGAGGTGGACCATAGCTTTTGTAGTAATCGAACTTTCTACTTGGTTCTCCCAATGTTCCAATAGTTGGATCCCCCTCCTCGTATTTTCCTTGAACGATTTGTAGGGCTTCTGTGGAGGAAGAGTTTTCGTGGACATTGTGTTGCTAATCTGAAGTAGTCTTCGCATCTGATAATCGTGCATGCGTCGATCTATCTCTTCTAATTTTCTTCTACATCGAACGCATAGATCTGATCACTCTTGTCCTCTTCCTGAATGATTAAGGGAAAACCATGCCAATCATTATTGAAAAAGGATTAGTGTCTATCCATGGGAGATTTGTCTTTGTCATCAACAAATTTGATTTTCCCCTGACGAATCGTTTCTTGGATATTCTTCTTAAAGACTAAGCAATCCGAGGTGTTATAGCTCCATGAATGATGCCACTTGCAATGTTGTTTCACCGACTAACTCTTCTTTAGAAGGTATTTGTTGTCGTTCGGTTAGCCTGATTTGCCCATTGGACAACAACATGTCAAAAATTTCCGTTGTTCGATTCGCATCAAATGACTAAGACCCTTAGCCATGATGGTCGTCTTTTCTTTCACTTTTGTTGGCCTTAGTGCTTGACAGTTTCTATAACCACTTGGGCCACTGCAACCTCAACAGGGTCTATCTATCCTTCGTCGAAATCAGTTGTCCCCATAAGATTTACATCTCCTTTTCGAGTGTGTCTTTTGTCCTTTTCTCTAAAAAAAACTCTAATATTTGATGGCCATAGTAGATAACACAAACGGATCTGCACATGGATGGCCTAGCATTCTGTCTCGAAGTTCAAATTTCAGTCCATTGAAGGCAAATTCTGCAAATGTCTTCTCAGGCAAGGGAACCAAACATTTATTCCTAGCTTGCTTGAATCTTGCGATGAATTGATCCACTATCTCATTGTACATCTTATTATACATCTGCTTCATCGTTGACAAGTCGACCACTGACAAATTTGGCATAGCTCGCTGGAACTGCCCATGAAAAAGTCGTTCCATCTGTTCCCACTTTAGCACTGATTAGATGATAACGCAGTATACCAAGTGAAGGCCTTCTTCGAAAAAGAAAGTGGAAACAGTCTTAGCTTCCAATGGTCAGCATGGGTACCATCTTCACATAATGTTAGGAAGCGATTGACGTGCTCATAGGTGGATTAATCATCTTTACCAATAAACAATGTGAACTCTGCTATTTTGAATGCCCTTGGGTATGAAATTGTATCCATACAATCAAGTTATGACTTTCGATATACATTAATTCTGTATCCTATCATTGGATCACTATGTCTTACCAGTTGTTCGATGACTGGTTGATTCTAGTACACCGGTTGGTATGACATCTGACATCCTTGCTGGGCTTGGTACTCTGGTTGCTACGCCTGATATACTGGCTGTATGATAGGCTGAAAAGCCAATAGCATAGGCTGATGTCATTGTAGCTGTACGGCTTAATTCGCCTATTGATATCCTGGTTGTACAAACTGGTGATGAATCGATGGTCGATCAAGCCCTCTAATTTAAGGAAATTGATCTATCCCCTAGCTTGCCACTACCCCTTAGGGGGAACTGCCCCTTGATTTTCGACAACCATAGGTATGGATTGCTCATTGACAAGTATAGGGTTCGGCTGAGCAATAGTCCTGTGTTGGGTAATAGGTACATCTTGTTGAGCATGATGGCTTGGAAACGTACCTGGATCATTCGTTTGAGGATTGGGCTCATTGATTGTTAATATCTCTCCACGTTGTGGAATCCTGGTATGTGTAGTCAGAGGCATATTCTGGCCAACCAAACATGTGTTTGCTAATGGAGGCACCAATAATGAAGCACTCATCATCGGTACAAGGATATTTACAATTTGAGACTGTGGCAAGTTTGGCGATGCTCCATGTTGTCCTGACGTACACTCATGATAAATACTGATGATTAATGGCCCAACAACATCAGTCATATGTTGGATCATCTGATCAGCAAACTCATGCTGGGCTTCTTCAATGGTATGCCTTATCGAGGATAACATCACTGGCATTACTTCAAGATTTCTCCTTGTCTCCTCGACTTGTTGTCGAGGAATCTCTCCATCTTCAATCTAAACCTGCTCTTGGACTCCTCGAATCGTTGAGGATTCTACACGTGGTACTTCTTCCACGAGTTTGTCGCCGTCTAAGTTGTTGCGACTTCTTGTACGTGGCATAGCACTCTTTTGAACTCAACATCAAAGGTCCCACTAGGTGTGTCAAAAAAGATTGTTGGTGGTTAAAAATCCTTCGGTCGAATTGGAGTGGGCTTTCGAGGATTCGGCCCAAAAAGGGTTTAGCCCAAAAAGATCGCTAACACGGAAATATTTTATCGAACGTCAGTAGTTCATCAAGTAAGAAGGGCTCCCGGTTAGTTTTGGATAGAGAATGTGTCACGCCTCGAACCCATCGAGCACACAAACATCCCTGCAAGCAAACAACACATCTCTCGCGATCTCAAGATCCACGAACAAGTCGAGAGATAATATATATACATTAAGCATGCGAAAGTGGCACTCAAATAAGTCCCCGTACAAAATATAAGTTAAGTGGCACCTGGATAGCATAATAACTGTCATACCTCATAACATATTATTCGTACAAATACTGACTACAACAATCCGCTAGGCAAGGGGCGACGGGGTAAGCACATCAAAAAGATGACCATCATCAACATCCAAAATAGCCATGGTCGGGGGTCGCCATCACGAGATCGAGCCAACTAACTGGAATCCTAAGATGAACTACTGGAATCCTCGGTGTCCTCGGCATTCTCCGTCGACTCATACTCGGAGAAGGTCTCTGATGGAACCTCAATGGTATACTCCATGGTCTCCTCGTGGGACGGCTCCGCAAGATCCTCCTCGATCGCCTCTAGGACAATGACCTCATCCTCCTATAGTAAAGTCCATCATCGGGGTCTTCTCCGGCCCCCATTCCTAGAACTAACTACAAACCCCTCTGGCAGCTCCTGCTCCCTGGCGGTCTGGCACCAATCAGAGATAACTCCCTAGGGTACCTCGTGGGGCTTCAGCGGCCCAATCGACTCATCCCCGATCTTCTTAAACCGTGCCTCGAACCTATGAGACTTCCAGTCCGGGCTACCCTCGTCAACCCATACAACCGTACACTTTCTCACATAAATGTTACCCTGACTATCCGAAAACTCGTCAAAATATGTCGTCATCTCTTTGGGATCCCCAAAATGAATAGGCCACATAGCTAAGGCCTAGGATCTGTAAAAATAGGGGTCCCCAAAGGGGTGAGATACACATCTCAGTAAAAGAGTCCTAACCCTAGGTTAGGCCGACCGTTCACTCAGGCAGTCACCTATCCCAAAATTCCAAACTCATAATCATACAGGCACATACAAATAGAGATAGTGACACATAGATGATGGGTATGCAACTATGACACCATGTTACACTCAAATGATTATGCACACTTCATCCTGCCATTTCACCACAACCACCTCTTCCTACCTACCTCATTCTCCAGCCCGCGATTAGATCGCGTAAACGTATCATACCGTCATTGGCAACCTGCGTAAACGCGTGAGGTTCCAATGAATCTCCAGGCCAATACCACCACCTCATACCTCCGTCTCACGAATAATTCGCATCAAGACCGTGGCCATCTCAACCCCGCGATTAGATCGCATCAGGGCGCCACACAACATCAACTCCACCCCGTGATTACATCGCATCAGGGTATCTATCTCCTGCCCCGCGTCTCGTATGCATCAGAGCCTCACCATGTCATGCTCATGCCATGATTTTTCAATTCATTTTCCATACAAGACGACTTATGCAATTCAGGCACAATTCAAGGAACTCATGGCATGCATGGCAATCAAGTGACACACACACATGGCTAATGATTTAAATACAAACAATAACACACATAACCCTCCTATAACCACTTAGGATATACTAAAAGTTATCCTTTGAAAAATTCTCATAAATCAATCACTTTAATCTTCGACTCGCCCAATTGAGTCCAACCTTCCTATCCTAAGTTTAGAATTCCCTTACCTTGCATTTGACACCACAATAATTCTCCTCTTGAGCCCTCACCAATTCGGTTCCAAGGGTCAAACGTCGAACTCACCACGCAACCTAGAATATTCAACCAATTCATCAATTTCCTTGTCCAATTCCTCAATCTATGAACCATAATCCTCCATAACACAACTCTCATCATCTTTACATGACTTAATCATCCATTTGAGTCTCATAATCCAACCATCATCAGCCCAACAGCCTCGGCCTTGCACAGAACCGAATCGATTCTTCTTGGTTCTGTGCAAACCGAGCACAATCAGACCTAAATCAACTCTAAATCCATCATTTAATCATCATCCTACCTCTTAATATGTCTATCTAAGGGTTTATGAGGCTCACCGTGAGTTTGAGGTCGAATGGTCGCAGGAAACCCGTCGAAAGTCGCCGATTCTCCCAAGTTCAGAATCCGACAGTTTCTGTTCCAAGTTCACAAGACCGATTCGAGATGAAAACTTCATCAAATCACTCTTAAATTTTTACCATGGATTCATACAGATGTCCTCTAGACCTCCAAAAAATTTGACCTTAAAACTCTAATATTTCGGGCTCCAAAAGGGTTAGAAACCGAGCCTACCTCAGATTGAGCTCGATTCTGTCGGCTTTCAGGAAAACTCTTGGCCGGAGCTCCTCGGTGGTCTAAATGGATTTCTTCCAACTCGAGGAGGTCAGCAAGACGTAGGGCTAAGTTGGTGTGGTTGGCCGGCGGTCAGGCGGTGGCCGGAGGAGGTCGTCGTGGGCGACGAACGGCGGCGGCAGGTCTGGTCGGCGATTGGCAGAAACAAGGAAGAAGAAGATGAAGATTTTTCGGTGGTGATGAGGTGTATGGCCGGTCAAGAGTGAGGAGAGAGAGTGGAAAGACTGTATAGAAGGCTTGAGTCAAAGGGGTTGAATGGTAGGTATATAAATTTGCACATGACCACCCAATGCTTGATCTTGTGGCACTTGTCCACTTGTCATTCCAATTCAATCCAATGAACCATATTCCTTCAAATTTTGGTGGCCTTGGGGTGGATTAATGACCAAATTTCCCTCCTTCAAATGCATGGACAAGGCTTTAAGCTCGGGGGCAAAAGGGTAATTTTATCCCCGACGTTCAGAACGTCGTTTCTCTCGCTCTAAAATTCTTCGATAAGGTGACGACCAATTCGAATATCGTTGGAATTCTTGATTTTCCGTTTCAAATTTTTCAAGACTCGTTTCTAATGGTTTCCTCTATCAGACGCGGTTCCAATCTATCCCGAATCTACGGGCGGCTTTTACGGAATTTACGCGTATCGACCCTGTGATTCTCATCACATTTAGGCCTCGTCAATTCGTGGTAGCTTTGGTTGTCATGTAATTGTGAGGGGTCTATCACTAGTTCCTATGGTCTCGATCTTCACTGTCCGATTTAGGAAAAATTTTTCAAATCATATGTTGGTTAAGCGTCATCACCCGCGCTCCAATCTCTCAAGGCATTCCCTAATCGTTCTTGGATCGGCCTTTTGTGGCTCTAAATATCCCCTCTACAATCCTTATGGTTAAAGCGTCATTTCTTATCAGAATTCCCTAGGTTCACGTACCATGTCTCGCGTTAGCCTTCCCCTTTTGGTCAGCCTACTTGAATTGATCAGATTCAAGCGAGATATGACTGAAATACATCTCTAGATTCATTTCTCATTAATGAGTCTGAAATTGACTGAAAATCAGAATGTCACAACTCTTCCCTGCTTACAAAAATTTTGTCCCCGAAATTTACATTACACTTAATTTCTCAAATAAATGGAGGTGTTGTCGCCTCATCGTCTCTTCATTTTCTCATCTGGTACCTTCGGTTCCATGGTGCTCCCACATTACTTTGACCAATGGAATCTTCTTATTCCTGAGGATTTGCTCTTTCCAGCCTTCGATCCTTATTGGCTTCTCCACATAGGATACTCGGTCGTCGACTTCTACGGCTTTGAAGTCCAGCACATGTGTCGAATCTGGTTCATACTTTCGCAGCATCAACACATGGAAAATATTATGCACCTGGGATAGATTAGGCGGCAAGGCAAGCCTGTAGGCTAAGGTTCCAATTCGCTCCAGTATCTCAAATGGGCCTACATACCTTGGGCTCAGCTTCCCTTTCTTTTCGAATCACGATAGTCCTCTCATCAGCGACACTTTGAGAAAGACATGATCGCCCACTTGAAACTCTAAGGGCTAACACCGCTTATTTGCGTAGCTCTTGTAACGACTATGTGCCGTCCTTATTCTATCCTGAATTATTTTCACTGCTTCCACCGAATGCTCTACCAATTCTAGGCCATGATACTCCTTTCTCCAACCTCATCCCAGCAAATAGGGGTTCTGCATGCCCTTCCATAGAGTGCTTCGAATGGTGCCATCTGGATACTCTATTGGTAGCAATTATTGTACGCTAATTCCACCAAATGTAGCTGATCTTCCCATCCACCTTTAAAATTTATGACGCATGCTCACAGCATATCCTCAAGCGTCTGTGTCATCCTTTCCGACTGTCCGTCCGTCTGTGGATGGTGGGCTATACTAAACTGCAATCGAGTTCCCATGGCTTCTTGTAGACTTTTCCAAAAGTTTGCTGTGAACTTAGGATCTCTATCCAAAGTGATCATCACTGGCGCTCCGTGCAACCTCACTATCTGCCTCATGTATAGCTCTGCATACCTATCCATAGCGAAGTCCTTTCGTACCGGGATGAAATGTGCAAACTTGGTCAATCTGTCCACGACTACCCATATAGAGTCGTGATCTCGCTGGCTCCTTAGAAGTCCCATCACAAAATCCATAGTCACATGCTCCCACTTCCATTCGGGTATCTCCAGTGGCTGTAATAGTCCTCCAGGCTTATAGTGTTATGCTTTCACCTGCTGGCACGTCAAACACTTAGCCACATACTTTGCTATATCCACCTTCATCTCGTTCCACCAATAGTGTTGTCGTAGGTTCTGATATATTTTCGTACTTCTAGGGTGGATGTTATAATTGCTCCTGTGAGCCTCTGATAAAATCCTTTCCCTGAGTCCTTCATCCTTGGGCACGCACAATCATCTTCAGAACTTCAGGATGCCATCTTCTGACACTTGAAATTCTGGTTTTCTCTTCGTCACATCCATCTCAAGGATCTTCTGGATCTTTGGGTCCGTAGATTGCAAGGTCTTTATTCCTTCTTGGACCTCAGGTTCCACCCTCAATGTAGCCATTAAGTTGGACAACTGGCTAACCTCTAGTCTGAACTCAGAATCTATTAAATTCTCAATCATTGACCAACCCTTTACAAACAGACAGGCGATGCTCGACTTCCGACTCAGCGCATCTTCCACTCGGTTTGCTTTCCCAAGGTAATATAGAATATCGCAATCATAATCCTTCAGCAGCTCCATCCACCTACGCTGCCTCATATTCAGCTCTTTCTGGGAAAATAGATACTTTAAACTTTGGTAGTCGGTATAGATCTGAAACTTCTCGCCACATAGGTAATGTCTCCAAATTTTCAAAGCAAATATAATCGCTGCTAACTCTAGGTCATGAGTCGGGTAGTTCATTTCATGTGGCCTCAACTATCTGGATGCATAGGCTACTATTCTTCCGTGCTGCACCAATACACAGCCCAATCCTTTCAGCGAAGCCTCGCTGTAAATCTCGTAACCTCCTGGTTCTGATGGAATTGTCAACACTAGCGTGATAGTCAATCTATGCTTGAGTTCTTAGAAACTCTCCTCACATTTGTCCATCCATTCAAACCTTGTTTCCTTCTTTGTCAACCGTGTCAATGGGATGGCTATGGATGAGAATTTCTCCACAAAACGCCTGTAGTATCCTCCCAATCCCCAGAAATTTCTTACTTTAGTGACTGTAGTAGGTCTAAGCCAATTTGTCACAGCTTCGATCTTTGAAGGGTCCACTGCAATTCCTTCACCAGATACAACATGACCAAGAAATGCTACCCTGTTCAACCAGAATTCACACTTACTCAACTTCGCATAGAGCGTATGCTCCCTCAGAGTTTGTAGTACAATCCTTAGGTGTTCCTCATGTTCTGCACAACTCCTCGCGTAAATTAAGATATAGTCAATAAAGACTATGACGAATCTATCTAGAAACTCCTTAAATACTCATGCATTAGGTCCATAAAAGCAGCTGAAGCGTTGGTCAATCCGAACGGCATCACCGTGAATTCATAATGACCATACATTGTCCTGAAAGCAGTCTTAGGTATGTCTTCCTTCTTGATCCTCAATTGGTGATACCCAGTCCTCGAGTCAATCTTTGAAAATACCGCGCGCTCCTTGTAACTGATCAAACAAGTCATCAATCCTCGGCAATGGATATTTGTTCTTCACTGTTACTTGGTTCAGCTGCCGATAGTCAATGCATAAATGCAAAGACCCATCATTCTTCCTTACGAACAGCACTAGTGCTCCCCACGGCGAAGCACTAGGCCAGATAAATCCCCTGTCCAACAGTTCTTGTATCTGCACCTTCAACTCCTTCAGTTCTGACAGGGACATCCTGTAAGGTGCTTTCGAGATCGGCTCCGTCCTAGGGGCTAACTCAATTACGAATTATATTTCCCGTTCCGGTGGTAGTCCTGGCAACTCTTGGGAAAACACATCAGGAAATTCATGCACTACTGGGTATTCTCTAACTTTGGCTCTTCGGTAGTCGTGTTCATTACTGCCACTAAGTATGCCTAACACCCTTCAGACATCAACTTAATCACTTCCAGAGATGAGACTAAGGGAATCGAGATTCCTCCTCGACTTCCCACCAATTCAAAGCTAGGGCGGCCTCTTGGATAATTGAATTTTCCTACTACCACAATCCACTATTGCCCTCTGTTTACCCAACCAATCCATTTCTATGATTACCTCAAAATCATACATGGGTAAAACAGCCAGATCAATACTTTCTTTACTCCTTCCAATCAAAATCTCGCAATCAGTACAACCCATTGAAACCAATACATTACCCTTTAACGATGTGGTAACATGCAGAATTATGTTCAACGGTTTCAATTTCATCCCCACTAATTTAGCAAACTGTGCAGACACAAATGAATGCGTGGCACCAGGGTCAAACAATGCATATGCAGCTTAGTTGCAGAAGTAAACCGTACTTGTGACCACACCTGGTATCTCCCCCGCCTCTCTGCGAGCTACCGCATATACCCTTCCTTGTGCTGATGGTTGACTCTGCTCAATCTGGGGTGTGGTACTTGACGATCCCGCTTGTGGCCTTTGTCCTTGCGGTAAACTTGCCGGAGCTTGACTGGGGCACATCCTCATCTGATGGTCCAGTTGACCACACTTAAAACAAGCTCCTATCCTTATCGGGCATGGCCCATTTCCATGCCTTCTGCCACAAAATCCGCAGCTCCAGTTTGGGGGATTCCATGGTTTCACAATATCTTTTCGTACGGAAGGCACAAAACGCCTATTATTCGCCATCGGTCTTTTGCCCATCTGGCGGTTATCTCTGAAGGATGTAAACCGCGATCCAGTTGCGGTGTTTCTCTCTTTCAAGTCCCGCTCTATCATCTGGCCTCGCTCATATATTTCCTTGTAAGTCCTCAAATTCAAAGCAATCATTTGACTACGGAGCTCAGGCCTCAAACCATCCCTAAACCTCATTGCTTTCTCCTGAACCTCCACAGATCGTGGTGCGTACCTTGATAGCCTCGAGAATTCAGCCTCATACTGATCTATCGTTAGTTGGTTCTAGCGTAACTGCAGGAATTCTACTTGCTTCCTTTCCCTAGCCGTCTCTAAGAAATATTTATCATTGAAGGCCGTCTTAAAGGCATCCTAAGTCATAGCTGTTCTTTCAGGGAAAACTCCATTCTTGGTGGCAGCCCACCAGTCATTCGCTGTACCCTCCAGCCGGTACACTACAAGTAGCACCTTCTCTTCGTCGGTGTACCTTAGCACACCAAAGGCTTTCTCTAGCTTCTCAATCTACCTGGGTGCTAGCTCGGGATCTCCAGTCCCATCGAATTGATTCGGCTTCAATTTTATAAACTGCTCTACTAGTTGGCCCATCTGTCTGGCCACAATGATTTCCTCTTAGGTGTTTACAGCTTCGTTACTCTGGTTCGGTTCTCCCTTACTTCCATTCCCATCATTGTTGCCATTGTTGGCATTGAGGGCTACTATGGCAGCTCCTACTGCCTGGGCAACGGCAGCGTCCCGATCCTGAGCCTACTTATCAATCATGTCGCCAATTCTTTCCAGTGCCCTCAGCACACCATCCATTCTTGGATCTTCAACGATAGGTGGCCACGAGCTAGAGGTTCCGCCTCTTGACCTTTCAGCCCTTCTAAATGGTTGCTCATCCTTATTTCTTTCTACTGAATCTGGTCCACCACAAGTTCATCAAGGAGTTAGTAACTTACTCAATCATTCAAATTTAGAGTTGCTAGCTAATCCTTAACAGAAACAGTTCCAATACAACAGTATTCCATACCACAGACTCTGGAAATATTTCAACAAATAGCCTATGGCCATTTCTCAGTTTCATTCATTTCAGTGATTCACTAAAACCAATCACTTTCCTTCCTCAAACAAACCAAAGTCCAGAAATGACTTTCAATTCTAAGCAGGGAACTTAATACTCCTGCATTACCACGACCCTTCCAGAGTCCAATCCCAACCTTAAGTACCAGGCCACAAGCCATACACCCCATGCTTTATCTTAACCAGTCTCCTAAGGTCTCACTAACCATCTTGCCCCAACTTAATCCTCCTTATTACTCCAGTCCTCAACCAACTTTGGTTCGAGCTGATCTTGCTTTGAGACCAAATCGAAACGGGGATGTCACGCCTAGAACCCGTCGAGCACATGAACATCTCTGCAAGCAAACAATACATCTCTCGCTATCCCAAGATCCACAAATAAGTCGAGAGATAATATATACGTTAAGCATACGGAAGCGGCACTCAAATAAATCCCCATACAAAATATAAGTTAAGTGGCATCTGGATAGCATAATAACTGTCATACATCATAACATATGTTCGTACAAATACCGACTACTACAATCTGCAAGGCAAGGGGTGACGGGGTAAGCACATAAAAAAAATGACCATCATCAATATCCAAAATAGCCATGGTCGGGGGTCGCCATCACGAGATCGAGCCAACTAACTAGAATCCTAAGATGAACTGCAGGAATCCTCGGTATCCTCGGCATCCTCCGTCAGCTCATACTCGGAGAAGGTCTTTGATGAAACCTCAATGGTATCCTCTATGGTCTTCTCGTGGGACGGCTCCGCAAGATCCTCCTTGATCGCCTCCAAGACAATGACCTCATTCTACTCCACAATAAAGTCCATCGTCGGGGTCTTCTCCGGCCCATTCCTAGAACCAACTACAGACCCCTCTGGCAGCTCCTGCTCCCTGGTGGTCTGGCACCAATCAAAGATAAACTCCTTGGGGTACCTCGTGGGAATTCAGCGGCCCAATCGACTCATCCTAGATCTTCTTAAACCATGCCTCGAACCTATGAGGCTTCCAGTTCAGACTATCCTCGTCAACCCATACAACCGTACACTTTCTCACATAAATGTTCCCCTGACTATCCGAAAAATCGTCAAAACACGCCGTACACTCCTTGAGATCCCCAAAACGAATAGGTCACATAGCTAAGGCCTAGGACCTATAAAAATAGAGGTCCCCAAAGGGGTGAGATACACAGCTCAGTAAAAGAGTCCTAACCCTAGGTTAGGCCGACCGTTCACTCAGGCAGTCATCTATCCCAAAATTCCAAACTCATAATCATACAGGCACATACAAATAGAGATAGTGACACACAGATGATGGGCATGCAACTATGACACCATGTCACACTCAGATGATTATGCACACATCATCATGCCATTTCACCACAATCACCTCTTCTTGCCTGCCTCATTCTCCAGCCCACGATTAGATCGCATCAGGTTCGGTTCGCGTAAACGCACCAGACCGCCATTGGCAACCCGCGTAAACGCATCAGATTCCAATAAATCTTCAGGCCAATACCACCACCTCATACCTCCGTCCCGCGAATAATTCACATCAGGACCGTGGCCATCTCACCCCTGCGATTAGATAGCATCAGGGTGCCACACAACATCAACTCCACCCCGTGATTACATCGCATTAGGGTATCCATCTCCTGCCCCGCGTCTCATACGCTTCGGGGCCTCGCCATGTCATGCTCAAGCCATGATTTTTCAATTCTTCTTCCAAACATGACAACCTGTGCAATTCAGGCACAATTCAAGGAACTAATGGCATGCAAGGCAATCAAGTGACACACACACCTGGTGAATGATTTAAACGCAAATAATAACACACATAACCCTCCCATAACCACTTAGGATATACCGAGAGTTATCCTTTGAAAAATTCTCATAAATCAATCAATTTAATCCTTGACTCGCCCAATTGAGTCTAACATTCCTATCCTAAGTTTAGAATACCCTTACCTTGCTATTGACACCACAATAATTCTCCTCTTGAGCCCTCACCAATTCGGTTCCAAGGGTCAAACATCGAACTCACCACGCAACCTAGAATATTCAACCAATTCATCAATTTTCTTGTCCAATTCCTCAATCCATAAACCATAATCCTCCATAACACAACTCTCATCATCTTGACATGCCTTAATCATCCATTTGAGTCTCATAATCCAACCATCATCAGCCCAATAGCGTCTGCCTTGCACAGAACCGAACCGGTTCTTCTCGGTTATGTGCAAATCGAGCATAATCAGCCCTAAATAAACTATAAATCCATCATTTAATTATCATCCTACCTCTTAACATGTCTATCTAAGGGTTTATGAGGCTCATCGTGAGTTTGAGGTCGAATGGTTGCCAGAAACCCGTCGAAAGTCGCCGGTTCTCCCAAGGTTAGAATCTGGCAATTTCTGTTCCAAGTTCGCAAGATCGATTCGAGGTCAAAACTTCATCAAATCACTCCCAAGTTTTTACCACAGATTCATACAGATGTCCTCTAGACCTCCATAAAATTCGACCTCAAAATTCTAATATTTCGGTCTTCAAAAGGGTTAGAAACCTAACCTACCTCAGGTTGAGCTCGATTCTGTCGGCTTCCGAGAAAACTCTTGGCCGAAGCTCCTTGGTAGTCTAAATGGCTTGCTTCCAACTCGAGGAGGTCGGCAAGACGTAGGGGTAAGTTGGAGTGGTTGGCCGGCGGTCAGGAGGTGGTCGGAGGAGATCGCCGTGGGCGACGAACAGCGGCGGCAGGTCTGGTCGGCGATCAGCAGAAACAAGGAAGAAGAAGATGAAGATTTTTCGGTGGTGATGAGGTGTTTGGCCGGTCAAAGTGAGTGAGGAGAGAGAGTGGAAAGACTGTATACAAGGCTTGAGTCAAAGGGGTTGAATTGTAGGTATATAAAGTTGGACATGACCACCCAATGCTTGATCTTGTGACACTTGTCCACTTGTCATTCCAATTCAATCCAATGGGCCATATTCCTTCAAATTTTCGGTGGCCTTGGGGTGGATTTAATAACCAAATTGCCCTCCATCAAACGCATGGACAAGGCTTTAAGCTCGAGGGGCAAAAGGGTAATTTTATCTCCGACATTCAGAACGTCGTTTTTCTAGCTCCAAAATTCTTCGATAGGGCGACGGCCAATCCGAATAACGTTGGAATTCTTGATTTTCTGTTTCAAATTTTTCAAGACTCGTTTCTGATGGTTTCCTCTATTGGACGTGGTTCCAACCTATCCCGAACCGACGGGCAGCTTTTGCGAAATTTACGCGTATCGACCATGTGATTCTCATCACATTTAGGCCTCATCAATTCATGGCGGTATTGGTTGTCATGTAATTGTGAGGGTCTATCACTAGTTCCTATGGTCTCGATCTTCACTGTCCGATTTAGGAAAAATTTTGCAAATCATACGTTGGTTAAGCAGCATCACCCACGCTCCAATCGAATGACACTTGCAAGGCATTCCCTAATCGTTCTTGGATCAGCCTTTTGTGGCTCTAAATATCCCCTCGACAATCCTTATGGTCAAAGCGCCATTTCTTATTCGAATTTCCTAGGTCCACGTACCATGTCTCGCGTTAGCCTTCCCCTTTTGGTCAGCCTACTCGAATTGATCAGATTCAAGCGAGATATGACTAAAATACATCTCTAGATTCATTTCTCATTAATGAGTCTGAAATTGACTAGAAATCAGAATGTCACAGAATGTCAACTGCAGATTGGTAACTGTGTGTGATATTCTGATTTTCAGTCAATTTCAGACTCATTAATGTGAAGTAAATCTGGAGATGTATTTCAATCGTCTTTCTCGAATCTGATAAATTCGAGTAAGCTGACCAAAAGGGAAATGTTAACGCGAGACCAGGTATGTAGACCTAGGAAACTCGGATAGAAAATGGCGCTTTGACTATAAGGATTGTCGAGGGGATATTTTTAACCACAAAAGGCCGATCTACAAACGATTAAGGAATACTTTGCGAGTGTCATGCGATTGAAACGCGGGCGATGCCGCTTAACCAATGTGTAATTTGCAAAATTTTCCTATATCGGACAGTGACGATCGAGACCTTAGGGACTAGTGATAGACCCTCACAATTACATGACAATCAAAGCCGCCATGAATTAACGAGCCCTAAACGTGATATGAATCACGGGGTCGATACGCGTAATGTCTGCAAAACCGTCCGTCGGTTTGGGATAGGCTAGAACCATGTCTGACTTAGAAAACCATCAGAAACGAGTCTTGAAAAATGAAAATGGAGTATCAAGAATTTCAATGTTATATTCGGATTGGCCATCGCCCTATCAAAGATTATTGGAACGAGAAAAATGACGTTTCGAACGTCGGGGTAAAATTACCCTTTTGCCTCTCAAGCTTAAACCTTGCCCATGCAAATAAGGAAGGGCATTTTGGTCTTTATCCCTCCCCCTAGGCTGCCAAAAAAGGTGAATGAATATTGACCATTGGATCAAGTTGGAATGACAAGTGGGACAAGTGTCAAGAGATGGCTTAAAGAATGGTCATGTCCAACTTTATGCACCTACCATTCAACCCCTTTGACCATGAGCCTTGCATATAGCTTCCTCTCTCTCTCTCCTCTCACATGACCAGCCATAGAACCCCAAGAACCATCGAGAGTTCTTCTTCTTCTTCTTTCCTTTGCTACTCATCGGCGACTAGTTGTGGACTCCTCATTTGCCTCCGTCGACGACCTCCTCCTGCCACCGCCTAGCCACCGGCCGACCACACCAACATAGCCCCACATCTTGCCGACCTCCTTGAACTGGAAGCGAGCCATTTGGACCACCGAGGAGCTCCGGCCAAGCATTTTCTCGGGAGTCGATGGAATCTGATCCAATCTGAGGTAGGTTCTGTTTCTGACCCTTTAGGAGGTCAAAATGTTGGAATCTTGAGGTCAAATTTTGTGGAGGTCTAGGAGACATGTATATCAATCTGTGATAAAATGTTGGGCTTGATTTGATGAAGTTTTGACCTCGAATCGATCTTGTAAACCTTGCAGTAAAACTGCTGGTACTGACCTTGGAGGATCCGGCAACTTCCGAAGAGATTCCGGCGACGATTCAACGTCAAACCCATGGTGAGACCCTTAGACCCTTAGATAGACATGTTAAGAGGTAGGATAGTGTTTAAATGATGGATTTGGTAGAGATTTAAGCATGGATACATTCGGTTTACACAGAACCGAACATAGCCCGGTTCGGTTCTGTGTAAACTAAACCTGTGGGGGGCTGATGATGGTTGGTTTAGAGCCCCAAATTGGTAATTAAGGCATTCTAAGATGATGAGGATTAGGTTATGGAGGTTTGTGGATTGGTGAATTGGATATGGAAATTGACGGATTGGTTGAATTTCTTAGGTTGCGCGGTGAGTTCGACCTTAGACTATTGAGAGCCGAACCTTTGAGGGCTCAAAAGGAGAAATTTGTGATATCAAACTCAAGGTAAGGGAATCCTAAACTTAGGATAGGAAGATTGGACTCAATTGGGTGAGTCGGATGATAGTTTGATTGAATTGCGAGGGATGTCAAGATGATTAATACTCGTGTATGCTAAAAGAGCTTAGATGTTTCAATTGATTAATTATGCTTGTGTCCTGAGTAAATTGTCACACTTGAATGTGCATTTGAACCACCTTGCATGCCATGGATGCATTGTTAATGCATGATTTGCACTTGACCTTGTGTACATGAGTTGTGTTGGTGGCATGGCGGAGGCGAGGTGAGACCTTGATACGTACGAGATGTGAGGTGATGTGGTTGGTACCCTGAGACGCTGAGGCGCGGGGTAGGAGTTGTTTGGCGCCCTAATGCGATCTAATCGCAGGGTTGAGATGGCCATGGTCCTGATGCGATCTAATCGCAGGACGGAGATATGAGGTGCTGATAATGGCCTGGAGAATCATTGAAACCTGATGCATTTACGCGGGTTATCAATGACGGTCTGATGCGTTTACACGGACCGAGCCTGATGGGATTTTATCGCGAGCATGAGAATGAGGCCGAGGGGAAATGGTGGATGTGGTGAGGTGGCAGAGCGAGTGTGCATATCATCTGAGTGTGTTGGGATGCCATAATTGCGTGTTTGCCACCTATGTATTTGTGAGTTTGAATGATTGGGGATTGCAACTACCTGAGTGGACGGTCGGCCTGACCTAGGGTTAGGACTCTTTTACTAAGATGTGTATCTCACCCCTTTGGGGACCCTTATTTTTACAAATCCTAGGCCTTGACGATGTGGCCTATTCGATTTGGAGACCCTAAGGAGATGGCCGCGTATTTTGATGAGTTCCCTAACGGTCAGGGGACTATATACGTGAGAAAGTGTACAGTGGTGTGGGTTGACGAGGGTAGTATGGACTGGAAGTCTCATAGGTATGAGGTGTGGTTTAGAAAAGTTGGGGATAAGCAGACTAGGCCGTTGAAGCCCCATGAGGTGTCCTAGGGAGTGATCCCTGATTGGTACCACCCCGGTAGGGACCAGGATCAGGTAGAGGAATCGGTAGTCGGATCTAGGAACGGGCCGGAGAAGACCCCGACGTTGGACTTTACTGTGGAGAAGGATGAGGTCATTGTCTTGGAGGTGACTGAAGAGGATCTCGCTGAGCCGTCCCACGAGGAGACCATGAAGGATACCATTGACGTTCCATCAGAGACCTTCTCCGAGTATGAGCCGACGGAGGATGTCAAGGACATCGAGGATTCCAGCAGCTCATCTTAGGATTCTAGTTCGTTGGCTTGAGCTTTTGGAGGCGACCCGACGCTGTTTCTTTTGGATGTCGTGAGGGACTCTTTTGTGTGCTATCCCGTTGCCCAGTTTGTCAGCGGATTTTAGTAGCTCCTTATCGGTATAAATAGATAGTTATTATGTATGATAGTACTAATGCTATCTAGGTCCCACTTAACTTATATTTTGTACGGAGAAGTTGTTTTATTACCGCTTCTGCATGCTTGATATATTTGTTATATCTCTCGGCTTAGATTGTGGATCTTGGGACCACGAGAGATTATGTGGTTTGCTTGCAGGGAGTCGCGTGCTCGTGCCCAGGGCGCGGGGCGTGACACTGTGCGTCTTTCAATAGCTTCGTACATACTTTTGACCAACTTTCCTGATGACTCTTCAGTGAAACTTTGTCGAATGCCTCGACGAAATCGTTACTAGGACACAACACCGAAATTGAATCGACCATGCTGAACCGTACTTAGGATACGATACCGAAATTTAATCGATGATATCAAACAAATGGAATGTAGGATACGGTACTGGAATTGAATTGACTACACTGGACAAGATGGATGAACAGTACAACATTAGAATTGAATCGACGGCACTGAACTGGGTGAGCAGACGTAGGAATCTATCGACGACGCCTAACTCTCGATATAAAACATGTCGGAATTGAATCGACAATGGGAATCTAAAAGCTACAACTAGGCTAAAAGCTAAGTTGAAAAGATAATACATGTTTGTTGTGTTGTGTGAGTTTGTCATTGGACATCCTTAGGTATTTATAGGCGTGCTTTGGTAATCATCGAACGATTACTGCCTTGGGCTTCAAGCACGTTTCCTTCGATGACTTTTGTGGGTAAGGCCTTTGGTGGTTTGCGCGCCTTTTCCTCTCCGTCTTTTTTGGAATTGTCGCCAAACTCTATAACTGCCTTGATCATGTCTTCTTCTGCGCGCCTTTTCTCTCAGCCTTAGAAAAAAATGCCGCCAAAGTTACCCCCGCACGTGGTATCTTCATGGTTGATCTTTACTTAGTCTCTGTACACCGGTCTGTAACTAGTCACACTTCTCCCACGTGCACACTATGCGACCCCTAGGGTAATTTTTTGGTGTTAACATAATCAAATTTGGAAAACGCAACTCTAAATCTTAATCCTTCAAAGTCTTACTAAACCAAATTTCAAAGGACAATGAAACGGGAAAATTACCAAAAAAGTCCTAAATCTATTGCCATTGTACTAATTCAGTGATAAACTTTTTTTGTGTCAATTCAGTCATAAACCCTTTTCATTTGAGTCATTCAGTCCTTTCGGCCAACGTTGCCCAATCAGCACTGACGTGGATGCCGACCGGTGTTGACGTGGATAAATTTTAATAAATTTTTAAATATTTTTATTTTACTTTTTCTATTTTCTTTTCTTTATTTTTCTTTTTGTTTTTTTTTTCTTTCCCTCCTTCATCTCTGGCCTATCACCAATCTAGCCAACCGGTTAGAGCCGACAAGGATGAGGTCAGCCGAGCCTCGCCACTGTTGCTGGCCGAGCTTGCCGGTGATGGCAAGGCGACTTCGCCATGGATGGGCGAGCTCAATCACATTGAGGTTGTAGTTTGGAAAACAATCTCTCATGAGCTGCACAAAATTTGGCGATTTCTACATGATGGGAGCAAAATAACCCAACACCAGCAACATCAACCAAGAAACAATCAAGCAGATTCAATCAAAAGAACAGAAATTGAAAAGGAGTGATTTACATAGAAATCCAGAGCACGCAAGAAATCAGAGAAGTCTTGGAGAGGAAACAGTCGAATACCCCTCTCTATATTATGAAAATCATCCTCATTAAAACCTCCATTTCGTCCTTATCTCGCTACTCTCTTTGCGTCAAAAATCCCATCTAAGCCCAAGTTATGACGTTTTCCATTAGAACCTAGAACTTCAATCCATAGCAGCTGAGGCCGGCCTTGCCCAAATCTGGCAAGGCTAAGCCTCACCATAGCCGACGAGCTTGCCAGTGGCGGTGGCCAAGCTTGGTCTGTTTCAAGGCGGACCTTGACCTCATTGGCTCTAGCCAGTTGCCTCGATCGATGACAGGCCAAAGAGGAAGGAGGGATAGAAAACAAACAAAAATAAAAATAAAGAAAAGGAAAAAAAGGATAAAATAAAATTAAAAATTATTCACGTCATTGCCGGCGTCCACGTCGGCGCCGGCCGGCCAAAGTTAGTCGGAATAACTGAATTGACAAAAACACAAAAAGTTTATGAATGAATTGACACAATTACAATAGGTTTAGTACTTTTTTTTTGGTAATTTTCCCCTATCAAACAGATAGATCTACATTTATCTTGGATAAATTTATTACAGCATAAAGAAATCAAATTTTGAAATGTAATAAAATTTCAACACACATTGATTGCCAAACATGCTGGCAGGGAAGGCAACTGTGTCTAGCACAAAGTCGCATTCTCCCTACTGAGTGCATCATATGCCTTGGGTCGGTGATCCCACAACTTCAGATCAGAATGCTGCTTTCGAGATTAATGAATTTTTCCCTTCTAATCTCGTCGACACAAATATTTACATATTCCAATTTTGCCCTCCAAACCATTTCCCATCTTCTCCGTCTGCTGAACCAAAAGGTTATAGCTGCAAGTTCCAGATCTAGATTCGGTCACCGGTCTGATGCATCACTAGCGGTCGTGCTTGGCTCGCCAACGGTGCCCAAGGGCTTGGGTTAGCACGTCTAGATCAACGATGTGCAAGTTGGGGTCGTCAAGGGTCTGGGTTGGCGCAGGTCTAGGTTGCGGAGGTCGTAGAACCCTCGACGTCCCCTTGTTTGGGCCACCCGAGATCGCGTCATATTGGCCTCACGTTGCCTAACCTTTGCGACGATGGATTTGCTTCGACCATGTTATCTTCCACGATGCGTTATCTCCATTTTTCAGTATCATACGCTCTCTTTTTTTCCCTTTCTTTCTTTCTTTTTTTTTTATTTTCCTTCAAATCTACTTTGTAAGAAAATATTAGAAATCACTCTAATAATATTTGTTCGTGCAAATGCAACTTGAGTCAAAAAATTTTGGGTGAGTCATTTTTCCAAATCTCTCCTAAACGCACCATGTTTTATCAAATCATTAAGTCATATGTTGCTAGAATGGCTTTAAGTTTTGTACTCGGTGTTCGTAGAGAGTTGGGACCAGTAGGCACGGAAGGAAACCAATCCCGATTAATAAGTAGAGAAGCATATCATAGAACGGACATACCTCATATTTTCACAAATTAAATGTCACAATGCAGTTGAGAGAATACATCGTCCGTTGATGTTCCTGGAGAAGAGACTGGAGAATTTTTCGTCGTTCGTCTCACTGTCCTCTGTTCTTGAAGAACTTCCTTGGATACACATCTAGATGACGTCTGACGTTCTTATAAAAGGATAACTGCCCTTTTGAGGGACAAAAGCTGTGATAGCCTACATGGGCGGACCACGATTCTTCCCATGATCCTTCATTTTCCAACAGGTACTCAATTCCATTGCGTTTTCCTTTGAGGGCTTGTGGGTACATTAAATGCGATTCTATTTTTTGTTAATATTACAACAAATAAATTAAACAGGAAATTCAGAGTTGGGATTTGGAATTGCAAAATTCCGTCGGTGCCCCAAGTTTGTAAAAAAAAAACTATTAAGAAATGAAAATATCTGTGGAAAGGTGGGGCATTTTGGTTTTACGTACGGGAGGGGACGAATCTGTTTTAAGCAAACTGTGTTAAACATAGGCCTCGATATTTGTATCAATTTCGTTTTTTTTCAATACTATTGTGGTTTTGTTCAAAGTATTTGTGCCTCTCTCACTTTGAATTTGTGCGAGCCAAACAATTTTAAAATAGACTCGACATTTGAGACTATTGCTAACTATCTTAAACTAGAGGTTGTGCGGTACTAATGCCATTTCAAGTTGTTGTCCAACAATCTTAAAACATACATCAAAGCCAACTCTTTTCACACTTGTCAAAGCAAATAAAACAAAGGCAGTTAACTTCTCAAGTTTGGACTCTTTTGGCGTATTGATAATGGTGAAGATGTCCAATTCTAGATGGCGAATGAGACAAGCACGAGGCACTGACCATGTTCTACCCTCAACAAGAAGATTGCCAACCAAAAGTTGGGACTAAAAAGAAGGAGTTTTCAAGAATAAGTTTCAAGGAAAACGCTTCAACTGTAGCAAGATGGGTCATAGATCTGTGGCTTGCCGATTTTTGAAGAAGAAGGATTATGAGATATATATGGTCAATGACATCGCTCGAGACGTGTTAGACATAAACAACTTTGCCATTTCAGCGTTTATGCCTTTGCCATTTTAGTGTTTCTACCTCTGTCATTTATATATTATATTTTTCTAACAATCTTAAAACTGATTCATTACATACACGACATATTTGGTGAAGGAAAGAAGCCTTGTCTTCCTTCTTCTACACATTTGGTAGATTTGAGGAAAGCACTGACGATATAAAACACCACAAGAATGAGCTTCGGGGGGTCCCCTAGGGGTTGAAGATGGTGATGGTGTTAAATATGTCTCGAGGTTTAAACCATGAAACCGATTCTATAAGAAATAAATCCGAGAATTCTAATTGGGATTAGAATTTATACATGTAGAGATTTGTTTCAGTTAGGCAAAGATTCACTTCGTGCATTGAACATGTTCTGCGAGGATGTTGGCGCTACAGGACAAAATAAGGGACCACTTTATTCCTTTCTTAGTTATTTATTTATTTGGTAAGAAAGTGGAAATCTTGGTAGAGAAGAAAGAAAGAAGACGTCACTTCTTTCTTTGACATGTGGGTCCCGATCAAAAGGATTGGATTTGTTGACCACATTAAAAGGCCACTTTCTGACCTTTTCAATAAGCACAAATTGAGTCGCGCTGCACAAGAGAAGAAGAAGAAAGAAGAGGCCGTGCATAATTCTCCAAGAAAAAGGACGACGCAAATGAACAAAGATTCGGGCGTTGCACACGGACGAATTTCACAAGACGGTGGTTTGTGCTTCTTGAGTTTATTAATATATTCAATCGTGTTGTTTTATCTGTAAATACTGGGTTTGGGTATAATTTATGTACGGAAGACACGAGCGTATTGAGCGATTGTAAATCTGATTCTCCAATATAGTGGATTATTTTTACTGGCTCTCCCTGTGGATGTAGGTACCGACATTTGGACCGAACCACGTTATATTTGGTGTCCTTTATAGTTCCTCGTTATTTTTTATGAGCTTTCGCATTGACGTATTTGCAAGATCCTAGTAGTTTTCATATTAGTATTACAATAATTGGCATCAGAGCTTGGATTAAATTTCTATATTGTGATTTGGGGCTTTTGCTTGTCTGATTATTATCTGGAAATTCTGTTGCTACAATCATGTCGGGGGTGAAAGCTAAAATTGAGAAATTTAACAGGAGGAACAACTTTGGGTTATAGAGCCTCAAGATGGAGGCATTATTAATAACTCAGGGTTTAGCAGAAGCATTGGAGGGCAAAGCTAAGTTGCCTGAATCAATGAAAGATGCAGATAAGGATGTGTTAATGAGGAAAGTTAGGAGTATAATCTTGTTGAATTTATCGGATGAAGTGTTAATAGAGGTAGGCAAGGAGAAGGATACCGCAACATTGTGGGCAAATCTTCAGTCGCTCTATGTAAAGAAGGGTTTGAACAATTGCTTGTACATGTTGAAGAGGATGTTCTAGTTCAGATATACTGAAGGTACGTCTATTAGAACTCACCTAGATGAATTTAATAAACTCATGATGGATTTGAAGAACGTCGGTAATACTCTTAAAGATGAAGAGCAGGGCATGATGTTGTTGGCTTCTTTACTAGAGTCATGGGAGCATTTTACCGATTCTCTATTGTAGAGGCGTACTACGATTACCTTAGAAGAGGTAAAGCCCGCCTTAATTTCTAAAGAGTGGTAGAGAAAGTTGCGAGATGACAGTCTAGCACAGGATGAAGCGGGAGGACAAGTGATTCGGGGTAGAGAATAACAGCGGGGGTCCAGCAGCAGCAGAGGTATAAGCAGGTTTAAATCACGCCAAAGAAAATCCATGAGACGCGTAAAGTGCTTTGAGTGTCACGAGGAGGGGCACATCAAGAGAGATTGTCCTAAGTTGAGAAACAGAGGTGTTAAGCAGAAGGCCACAGTCAATGTAGCGAATATTGCTGAGGAGAGCACTAGTGATGTAGAGGCTATTTTGTGTGTGACTACATGTTCGTCAGGAGACGAATGTGTGCTAGATTCGGAGTGTTCTTATCAAATGACGCCTCATAGGAACTGATTTACTACTTACCAGACTGCAGATAGTGGTAGAGTTCTATTGGAGAATAACACAGCTTGCAAGGTTGTGGGGATAGGGATTGTTCAGATTCAGATGCATGATTGTGTGGTTCGTATATTGACAGACGTGAGGCATGTACCGCAGCTCAAGAAGAACCTTATTACTTTAGGGACACTCGATGATATCGAGTGTAAGTATACCACTGAAGGTGGAGCACTAAAGATTTCTCGAGGTGCCATGACAGTGATGAAAGGGAAGAAAGTGAGTTCTCTCTATCATCTACCGGGAGAGACCGTGATAGGAGCTGCTGCAGTTTCATCAAGTAAGTCAGATTCTGATTTAACTCGTTTATGGCATATGCGTTTAGGGCATATGAGTAAGGCATGTATGATAATGCTGAGTGATAGAGGTTTGTTAAAGTGTCAAAAGACAAGTAAGTTAGACTTATGTGAGCACTGCATTTTTGAAAAGCAGCGCAGGATTAAGCTTGCTACAGGTATTCATTCGACCAAGCAACCGGTTGAGTATATTCATTCAGATGTTTGGGACCCGTCTCCTGTTCCTTCGAAAGGAAGTACCCGTTATATGCTGATATTTATCGATGATTATTCTTGAAAGGCATGGGTATACTTTTTGAAGCACAAATCTGATGTGTTTGATTGGTTCTAGAAATTTAAGGCATTGATTGAGAAGCAATCAGATAAACAGATCAAGTGCTTGAGAACCGATAACGGCATGGAGTTCTGCGGTAAAGATTTTACCGAGTCCTGCAAAAGAGAAGGTATTGTTAGACACCGCACAGTACTTGGGACACCACAATAGAATGGTGTGGAAAAACGAAAGAACAAAACTTTACTTAAGCGGGCTCGGAGCATGTTATCGCATGTTGGAATTGGCAAGGAATTTTGGGCCGAAGCAGTGAACATGGTCTGTTACCTGGTCAATAGATCTCCATCATCTGCTATTGAGTAGAAGACTTTAAAGGAAGTATGGTCGAGAAAAACTGTTGATTATTTCGGATTACGAGTATTCGGATGTCCTACATATGCTCATGCTAGTGATGGTAAGCTTGAGCCAAGGTCGAAGAAGTGCATATTTCTGGGTTATGTACATGGAGTGAAAGGCTACCAGCTGCAGTGCACCAATCCTAGATCACCCGATTTTCTAATCAATAGAGATGTAAGCTTCGACAAGACTGCAATGTTTCAACAGAGGAGTCTTGAGACCCTACCTGCAGAGCAGATATATCATGGTGTCAGTAGTGAGGTGGAGCTTCAGATGGAGACTTCGGAGACCTCGGAGGTAACAGATGTTGAGACTGTAGATGAGGCTGCAATTCCTGAAGTTGGTGATAATGAACAACCAGTACAACTGTAACACACTCTAGCTGAGGGCAGATAGCGAAGGCAAATAAAACCTCCGGTACGTTATGGTTATACAGATATTGTTTATGCTTTGACTATAGGTGACGAGGTAAAGATAGATGAGCCTTCGTCTTACTCCGAGGCAATAGCTAGTTCTGAGTCGTCGTAGTGGCTAGGGGCTATGAGTGAAGAGATGTAATCACTCCATCGAAATCAGACATGGGAGCTAGTTAAAGTACCCAAGAGTCAGAAAATTATTGGAAGCAAATGGGTCTACAAATGAAAAGAGGGCATTTCCGGTGTCGAGGCAACGAGGTATAAGACAAGACTCGTGGCGAAGGGGTTTACACAGCGGGAGGGCATTGTGAAGTGTTTTCTCCTATGGTAAGGCATACTTCTCTTCGTATTTTACTTGCTTTAGTTGCTGCACAGGATCTCGAGTTGGAGCAACTTGATGTGAAAACATCGTTTTTTCATGGTGAGTTGGAAGAGCAGATTTGCATGAGTCAGCTAGAGGGATTTCCTATTCCGGGTAAGGAAGACCGTGTTTGCTTGTTAAAGAAATCTTTATATGAACTGAAACAGTCTCCTAGGCAGTGGTATAAGCGCTTTGATGCTTTCATAGTTAGTCATGACTATTCTAAGAGTAAGATGGATAGCTGTGTTTATTTTAGGAGACTGGATGATGGGTCTTTGATATATCTACTGCCATATGTTGATGATATGCTGATAGCAGCTAAGAATATATCTGATATTGATGTGCTAAAAAGACAGTTGAGTGCTGAGTTTGAGATGAAAGATTTAGGTGCTGCAAAGAAAATATTAGGTATGGAGATTTTGCGTGACAGGATTGCACGATTATTACATCTGTCTCAAAAGAAATATATTGAGAAGATTGTAGCACGTTTTAATATGCAGTAGTACTCCATTAGCGATGCACTTTAAACTTTCAGTTAAGTTATCACTGCAAACTGAGGAGGAGGAAGAGCATATGTCATGTGTTCCATATTCTAGTGCAGTGGGTAGTATTATGTATGCTATGGTATGCACTAGACTTGATATTTCACAAGCTGTCAGTGTAGTTAATAGTTTAATGAAGCGTCTTGGTAAAACTCGTTAAGAAGCAGTGAAATGGATCCTCAGATATTTGAAGGGGACATCAAACGTTAGTATAGTATATCGGAGGAGCAGTAATGGTAGTGAGACCACAAGTTTTGTGGATTCTGATCATGCAGGTGACTTGGATGACTGCAGATCTTTAGCAGGGCACTTGTTTAAGCTTGCAGGTGGTGCAGCTAGTTGGAAGGCGTCCTTATAGGATCACGTGGCCTTGTCGTCGACTAAGGCGGAGTACATGGCACTGACTTTTGTAGCGAAAGAGGCGATATGATTACAAAGCTTGCTCTTGGACTTTGGGTTAGATCAGAAAAGTATTGATAAACACTGTGACAACCAAGGTGCGATATTTCTAGCTTATAATCCTGTTTATCACGAACGGACGATACATATTAATATCAGGTACCACTTCATCCAAGATATCTTAGCGAAGGGTAAGGTTGTTGTGAAAAAAGATATCGACAACGGAGAACCCTATAGATATGATGACTAAGTATGTTCCTTTGGCAAAGCTCAAGATCTGTTTGAGCACCATTGGCGTCTGTGAAGAGTGATCGCTCGTTAGGGCAATGGGAGAACAGCATGGATGATGAGCACTATGAATTGGCTTCAAACATCGAGTCAAGGTGGAGAATTGTTAAATATGTCTCGAGGTTTAAACCATGGAACCGATCCGAATCTGTTAAGAAATAAATCAGAGAATTCTAATTGGGATTAGAATTTATACGTGTAGAAATTTGTTTCAGTTGGGCGAAGATTCACTTCGTGCATTGAACATGTTCTGCGAGGATGTTGGTGCTACAGGACAAAGTAAGGGACCACTTTATTCCTTTCTTTGTTATTTATTTATTTGGAAAGAAAGTAGAAATCTTGGTAGAGAGGAAAGAAAGAAGACATCACTTCTTTCTTTGACATGTGGGTCCCGGTCAAAATGATTAGATTTGTTGACCACATTAAAAGGCCACTTTCTGACCTTGTTCAATAAGCACAAATTGAGTCGCGCCGCACAGAAGAAGAGGAAGAAAGAAGAGGCCATGCATAATTCTTCAAGAAAAAGGACGACGCGAACGAACAAGGCTTCGGGCATCGCGCACGAAGGAATTTCTCAAGACGGTGGTTAGTGCTTCTTGAGTTTATTAATATATTCAATCGTGTTGTTCTATCTGTAAACACTGGGTTTGGGTATAATTTAGGTGTGGGAAACACGAACGTATTGAGTAATTATAAATCCGATTCTTCGATATAGTGGATTGTTCTTGCCGGCTCTCTCTGTGGATGTAGATACCGACATTTGGAACGAACCACATTATATCTAGTATCCTTTATCGTTCCTTGTTATTTTTTCTGAGCTTTCGCGTTGACGTATTTACAAGATCCTGGTAGTTTTCGCGTTAGTATCACAACAGATGAAGCGATGATATCTGAATTTTTCCTCATAACTGCAATTTGATTACTTTCTAGGATCAAACGTATTTTGCAGGAGAATAGAAGAAAAGGGCAAAAAGCGAGAAGCTTGGTAGCACGTTCATGAAGTCTTATGGTCAGGATCTGATTGTCAAACAATTCAACAAACACTTGAGTAAAATTGGTGAATGTTTTGTATTTCTATTCGCAGGCTTTCCAGGCGAAATCTCAATGCACGTAGCATTCTTCTTCATACCGGTCATAGCTTGTCATTAGTTAATAACACCAACAAGTCATGCAAATCTCATCTTTTGTTTGTTAGATGTCATTTGCAAATTATTTGGTGGACACCTTACCAAGACCAGCCCAGTTTGTGGCATACCAAGTAGTATCAATGTGCCCATTTCCATACGGCCTATCTCACTAGGAGCCACAAACCAGTCCGGAGCTTATGAGTCATCACAAGTCCGAATCGCTGTCATCGATTCATATTGAACCTTCGTTCATGACCCCAACAGTCTAATCTATGGCTGGCGCCAAGTTGTATTATTCATGGCTTTGACGTAGTGCTTTGCCCTATCATCGAATCTAACCCAATGCAATCCAATGGTAGATTTACTTTCTTTTGGATTTTGTCCAGATTCAACATTATGATTTTCGTACTGTCAATACATGCAGACAAAGAGAATACATATTTAGTATTCATATTGTTACTAGAAATGAAGTTGTTTATGTGGCTGCTGACGACATCACCAAAAGTTATACTTCTGCTGTCCAACTGCCTCTACTTAGATCTATTTCTGCATCTACTGTCTAACTACTTCTATCTGGATCATCCTTTGTCGCGGTCTTTGTCCATCATGGTGAGAAACCTAAAAAGTTCAACGGATCGAACTTTAAATGATGCAGCAAAAGATGTCGTTTTGTTTAACAACTTTGAATCTTGTGAGATTCTTGAGTGAGGAACCTCCTAAGGTATCCGATGGAGAAATGGAAAAGCAAGCCTTCAATGTTGTCAATTCCTAGAAATATTCTGACTTCCTATGTAGAAACTACGTCATGAATGGCTTACATGACTCATTGTACAATGTCTATTGTGCAATAAAGTCAACAAGAAGAATGGGACTGAAGCCCATTATAGGAAAGTTGATATAAAGAAAAACCCAGCCTAATTATTTGGAGATCCCAAGATCTAGGTTCAAAGGGACAACCTAATTATATAAACTTAGTAATATCACTGTGGGGATTCATCCCTCAAACCATTCCTATAAAATATCGGTGATAGGGTGGGGAAAAGTTTGCAATTTTAGCTTTAATGATTCTTAAGTGGAGTAAATCAATTACTCAAGATTAAGTAATCACCTATGTGAGAGAGAAGTGAGACCGCTTCAAAGGAGAATTATTGGGGCTGAAGGTTTTAGAAACTCTTGCAGAACCAGGACGATGTTCATGGCTAAAACGAACATACTTATGAGAACTGAATAAACATTTAGATGATTTCCGTGTGAAGTGGATGGGTTATTTATTGAGAAGCAGGACAGTTGAAGGACATCATGTCTACTGAACAGCGAGTAAATTAAATGTGCTTTCATAAGGGAAAGTTCAAAGGGTAACATCGACCTATCCTATGCAGGTTTTATTTGTTGAACACTATCACAGAGTCAAAACTAAAATAATTTTCATTCACGTGGGGGATTATTGAAAAATATGGATATTTTGATGGATGAGTGAATGAGAAATTGTAACAGTTGCTGAATTAATTTAGTAACAGCGGGTTAATGGCATTAAATTCTACTATTACAGAATTAATACTGTAATGGTAGAGCCATTAATACTATAATGGTCTATAACGGCAGAGCCGTTACTACTGTAGCAGTCTGTAACGGCACACCATTACAACTGTAACGGCAGAACCACTGTTATTTTGCTGTTACAAAATTAATACTATAACGACAGAATTAATCAAATGTTATTATTTCTCAAATACCCCACTTACCCTATAAATAGATGGTTTTCATTCTATTTTGAAAAAAGAAAAAAGGAAAGAAGAAAACACCCCTCTCTTTTCTATTCTCTACATTTGCATTATTTTCGATAGTGTTGAAATTTGTTCAAGTTCGTCGAAAGCTTTGGAGTGCTGTGTTTGCGCCTATCGCTACCAACCATTGTATCTTGGGAGATAAACGTTCACGAAACTTTAAAGCATATACGGGAGATGACCAATCTTTTTTAAGAAAATTGTACCGAACACAGGTCTCAATATTTGTATTAATTCCATTTATTTTCACTACTGTTGTGGTTATGTTCATAGTGTTTGTTCCTCTGCCACTTTGAATTTGTTCATCTGCCAATGTCATGTATTTTACCTAACAATTTTAAATTTGACTCGAAATTTAAGACAATTTGCTAACAGTCTTAAAATAGAGGTTATGCGGTACTAATGCCATTTCGAGTTATTGTCCAACAATCTTAAAACAGAACAAGAAGATTGTCAAGCCAAAGTTGGGACTAAAAGGAGTTTCCAAGAACAAGTTTCAAGGAAAATGATTCAACTGTGGCAAGAAGAATGATTATGAGACATATATGGTGAATGACATCACTCGAGACGTGCTAGACATAAACGCCTCTGCCATTTCAACATTTATGCCTTTGTCAATTTAGTGTTTCTGCCTCTGCCATTTATATATTATGTTGTTCTAACACAAATCTCTTGCAGACCGTTTATGGGGGCTAAACCCTTTTTTTTTATGGCAGCTTGTGCTCAGTAATAGTCATTTCTAGACCTCGCATACCATGATAATTTCATGCAAACCAATCTTTATATTTCTCCAGCATAACGACCAATTTGTCTTTAAATTCTTATCTAGAAGTTCACTTTCATAAGTAATTCATCGCTGAGTTTTGTCGCCGATATCAACTTCAATCAGGGAGTCTTACATCTCCATGATCTTATCATCCTCCTTCAGAGTACATTCGTCGAAATCCAATATAGTCAGGCATCATCAAGAGACGAATGAACTATATCCGCCAAGTAGAACTTTCCGTAAGGTAGGTCTCCTTGCCATGTCGCCAATCCCTTTTGCTTTGCGATCCATTCAATGTCTTTCTCCCCTTTGGAGGTTCAATGACAAATGAGTTGTCGATTGACACTTGAGGTGATCGAATCACGTCAGCCCATAAAACGTGTGCGTCGTGGCATGCTAAAACTTACTCCACCTCATCATTATTCCGAAACGCCAGCCACCGGTGGAGTGTGAAGGCTCACAATAATTGCTCTGAATCCAGTCTTGGTCTAGGGGTCCGTTATTTGAGGGAAACAACATCATAGGAGATTATTTTTTTTTAAAATGATTAGTTTTCATTTATTTAGTAACATGTGCCTAGAAATATTTTCTCATTTTTGAATCTCATTTAGAAAATGATTTCAATTTTATTATTTTTTCTCAAGAAAAAATAAAATAAAATTTTTAAACACTTGTTTATTTTTCTTTTTCCTTCTTCCTCCATCGTCGTTGGCAGGCGGCGGCCACAAGCTCGCCGGCCAATCGGTCATCACTGAGGCCCGATGACTGGCAGAGGGAGAAGGAAAAAAAGAAAAAGAAAAAGAAAGAAAAGAGAAAAATAAAAGAAAAGGTAGAAATTCATATAAATATAAATAAATACTAAAACACTTTAAAAAAAATCTAGAGGAACAATTCCAAAATATATTTTCACCCTTTTACATTTAAGAGGTCTCTTTTATCGACTCTCTCGTTGCCAACAACTTGAAAATCATTCGCAATCTCGCTTGAAACATGTTTGTCTTTACTAAAGGCATTGTTCCGAAGGCAACTACTTTCCTTCTCCAAACCTATTTTTTTTTATTTGCTCGGTTTCCTGGTCCGAAGGAAATGTACCCAAGGATAAACCGAGCCCTTGCCATTGCTTGAGCATCTACCTCTCGTGGTCAAACGCTCCCTGGAGCATCACCGACATAAATCCACTACCCCTCAGGTGGATCAAAGGGTAATTTTGTCGAGAAGATCTTTGCATGTCCCACGTTGGGGAGTTTTCACACGAACTACCCCATCCAGTCGGAATAATGTTCTTCATGGCGATTCCAAAACTAGAGATCATGGAATACCTTACTCATGTATTGCGTCCATGATGAGGTGTGTTTAAGAAGTCTCAACGAAGAGATGCCTTTCGAAAGACTGTCTTCCTATCTTTAATAGATATAGATAACTTTCAATGGACATAACAAATAGCAATGTACGTTCCTTCTCCCCTCTCTCCCACAAACGAACAAAAGGTAAAATATCGTTAATTAGAAAATAAATTGACGTTTACATTGTGGAACATGAATATTTCGCGTTTGTGATTATATTCGGACTATCATAGGGTTGTAATTCACTGAGAATGCGCTGGCAATTCAACATACATACATACATGGGTAATTCCGCAAAGGTTAGTAGAACTTCTCGATGAACACTTTCTACATTGGTATCAAAGCCTTGATTAGATTCCTGCCTTGTTTCTCTTTCAATTATTTGTTTTTCTGTTTCATATGAATATTCAAAAATTGTTTTTCCGAATCTTTTGCATATTTGATATGAAAGCATTGTTGCATGAATGAATGAATGAATATGAATTGAATGCAAAGAAACTTGTCCCGAGGTACGTGCTGTTTAGCGACAATCGATTTTTTTTGCCCGGTAAATATTGATTTTAACCACATAGACAAACTCATCCAGTCAAGACGAGAATTTCAAATGGTCGTTTGCATCAAGTGGACCCTGAAGCCGTTGCGAAACGTCGCTTGTGCATGTATTTTGTCCGGTGAAATTTATTTTTGACCACATAGATTGACTCGTTCGTCGAGAAGAGAATTTTAGTGGTCTCACGCTCAGAGACGGCATCGAAAACAGCCTCACGCACCGCTAACCGATTAGACGACGATGGCACGTGAGGCTCACACGTTCTAACGTCATGATGAGATCACGCTGATGTCGGCCACCAGCGGAATGAATGACCTTGGACATGGTCCGAGACCCAAGAGGGGTTAGCCCGATTCGATCGGTCATCGGTCAAATCCGTATTACTGGTAGGACAGGCCAGTTAGGTCGATCGACCAGCCAAGCGTGTGGGTGCGTGAGAGCTATAATTTTGCCGTTCTTGTTCGTATTGAAATGCTCTACATTGTGGTATATTTATGTTACATGTTTGAATTTTTTTAATGTATAAAAATGCGCACGGAACCCTAAATATGTGTAGTTTTTATTATAGTATTACATTTTTACCGGTATTTTCCTTTGGTTTTGGAATAAAAAACATTACTTACATGTAAATGACCACTTAAAGATAATGTATTGCGTGATTTCTTGATAGCATGTATAAGTATTGATGTGCTTGCTATTTCAATTCAAAGCAAACTTGAACAATGATAGAAAAAATTTTTATATTGTATTCCATCATTTTATCAAGTGTCTTAATCTGAATAGATTTTAAAGTGTTGTAACGTAGGTTAGGATTACTAAAGGACAAAAACGTGTGTTTCGGCTCAGAAAATATAGAAAGGTTTAACATTGGTAATCATTATTGTCTGGTCATTAATTTTGGCCTTGTGGATTAGTCTTTGGGGTTGATCTTCCGCTGATACCACTATTGCTTTGCAGGATAAGTACACTAGAAGTGCCATAACTTTTGCACGGCATTCATTCAAGTGTCATAACTTTCAAAACGTTCATTTGAATGTCACACCAAAGCAAAAACGTTGAAGTAAGTGCGAATTCCGGCCAAAATAGTTGAACTTGGTACTATTTTTGCTTGAAAAGCTAATGTGGACTTTTCACTATTATTTTATTGATTTTTTGAGTACCACATGGATTTTTTTATATTTTAAATAGTTTCTGATTTTTTTATTCAAATAAAAAAATAGTGAAAATTAATGAAAAAAGGGAGAGAAACTAAGGATTTCTTGATGGTGGCCGGCGAGAGTTGCTGCCAGTCTTTTTTTTAATTAAAAAAATTCATTATTTTTTATTATTTTTATGATTTGAATAAAAAATAAAATAATTGCAGAATTATTTAAAAAATGTTTAAAAAAATCCACGTGGCACCCAAAAATCAATAAATAAAAAAAACTGTTCGCCGGCGCCATGTCACCATTTTCAGCGGCCAGGTCACCATTTCCGGTGGCCACGTCAACCTTGGAACTTAATTGAATAATTTTTAAAAGTTATGGCACTTAAGTGGACGTTTTGAAAGTTATAGCACTCAAGTGAACTCCGTACAAAGATTATGGCAGTTATAGTGTACTTATCCCTTGCTTTGGGATAGTATGTACTCATACTGAGGATTTCATTTTTCAATTTCACTCCTTTGAGGATTTTTCTTAGAGGATTACAAAAAATCGGTTGGGGATTTACAAGAATTATGCATAAGAATACTACACCATATTTTTTACATGTTGTTTTTTACGGGCATTGGCTTTACTTTTACTAGTCACCTTGCTTTTTATGCCCCAATTTTCTATGAAAATAGCCTTCCTTTACCAAGCACGCCACTTTTTTCATGATCTCCTAGGCTTGAATTCTATTTGTAGTTGTGTTATTCTTGTTCTACGTGGATGACTTAGCAAACCCAATTATTTTTGGGAAATTCTGTTCTTTCCAAGGTTCTTGAGTTTGTTCCGCTTGGAGATGAAGTAAATGAGCAATGATTACAAACAGGTTTAAGAGAGACATGCTCAACTGGGCTGTACAAATGATATAAGTGTGTAGGATAGAGAAATGAACACTCTTCATCATCCTAAGGCATTTGAATTAAAGTTCAAGTATAATGCAAAGAAACACTCAAAGATTGATGTTAGCTGCAACAAGAAAATTTCTAACCATTTTCTCACCTCCTGTTGCGGCTGAAATTACCTCTACTATGCCCCGATGTGAGGTAGTTCTCGACAGGGGTAAAAAAATAAAATCGCCACTCAAAGGGATTAGCAAAGAGTAACCTATAATGTTTGGGGTGGAGAAATGAATGCATCTATCACTTCGGTTATCGTACCTTTCGCAAGAAAATCATTTACCTTGGGGAATGCAGAATACCGCCTATCACTCAACTTGCTGGGGAAAGTGTATGGGAAAGACTTGTCTTCCATCATCCTGTGGTACCCCATTATGTACCTTTGATACATTTTATATAGTTTACACCCCCTTTTCGAAGTTGGTAAAGGGGTAAGTATGGTTTCAGGATAGAACTTAGAATTTGAAATTGGGATCGTGGCGAACCTTTCCCATTCCAAGTTCAAAAGTATGCATGGTAGGTTTCAGTTTAAAAAAAAAAAAATAGGGAACCTGTTCTAACGTATAGGTTCTAGGTCTAGGTAGGTGAAACACAGAAACAAAAACCTATAACTTATAACTTGTAACAAGTTTATCTATTTTTGGAGTACATATCTTCACACAACCCTATGGTATTCCATGTTGGAGTTGGAGAATACTTCGGACACCCTTGTTTTCCATGCTAGGCACGTTCACGTGAGCTTAAGAAAATCAAAGTATGAATCGACAACGTTTGACCCCTACTCATGGAATGACGAGGGTCCCGCTGCCTGGACAGTGGGTGAGGGTTCCACTCGAAACAACATCGAGTTAGGATTGTGTTTTAAGCTGGCCCGTTTGTTGTGAGATCAAAAAGATTCGGATAGGCTTGGGCATTAGATCCATTTTAAGTCTGATATATTATACTCATATGAGGGACCATTGTAACGAGTGGTTATGATTGTAAACCTAAACATCATAATGAAATCTCTTTGCACGACGTAGCCCTATCCTGGGTGAACCTGGGTAAACTCGTGTGTCATCCTTTTCTATCTTCTATGTGATTGTTCTGATTCGATTTAATATATAACCTATCATTACATGGCATCCAATGATAAGTGTGAAAAATAGAATCACAGTTTGAACTTCTATTTTCGGTGATACTTATGACTAATACTTTTAATTTATCTATGTCTCATATTTATTTGTGTGTCTAAGGATAAGTTGTTATGAGTGGATTGTAGCAGCAAATAGTGGTCATTAAAAAGGCGATGATTCAATATAATCATTCAAGTAAGAATACATATAGAATCTGCGCAGAAGCTAGAACCTATAACAGGGTAGGTTCTAAGTTTCATGACATGCAAGGTGGGTTTCAAGTTTCCAAAAAATGAGAAATGTGTTCCGATGGATAGGTTTCAGGTTCTAGGTGGAACTTGTACAGAATCTAAAATCGATCACCCCTAATAAAACATGCAAGAATTATTTCTAATAAAGCAACGCGAATAATATCATTTATTGATTGCAAAATGTTCGAAACGTATATGAAAAATAAAAACAAGAATGTTAAACTCCTTAAGGATAGTACTACTTCATGGAGTTGGAATTGACCGAATATAACATTTCTCGTCTGTCTACTTCAGCCAATATCAGGGGCACCTTCAAAGAGTACTTTCTTCAAAATGTACGGTCCGCTATAATTTTGAGCGAATTTTCCACCGAAGTCAAAAGCAATGGGTAAAACCTTGCGTAAGACAAGATCATTTACCTCGAAATGCCTCGGATGGACTTTGCGGTTGAACGATCTGGCTACTCTATTGGTAACACTGTCAGTGACAAAGTACCTTCAGCAAATACATCTACACACATTTATCTTTACAGTTGATAACAACATAAAGAAATTTGTTCCGAATGTTAGAATATATTTTTAATATTCGATGTGGGCTTTATTAATTATTATTGTAAATATTAATTGACCTAATAAAGAAAAGATATGCACAGTTTCATATTTAGTCTAATATGGTATTGAATAGTGTGGGCCGAGATAAGCAATATCTGTAATAAGGGGATAGGTTTAAATATCTATAAATAGAGTTCAAGTCCCTCCTCTAAAACATAATATCCACATAACCTCACATAAAGAGTCGTCAAAAGTAATATGTAAAAGACTGTCTCATTGAAACCGGTGATAAAGGGAGTCCATAAAGGAAAAAATCTTGAGCATCGAATCGTCACAAATTTCGCATCAAGAATGATTAGTCAGAAACAAGGTGCGTCAAGTCTTCAATTTTATGAGTATGTGATTCATATATCTAAATGTGATTATCTTGAGTCACTACATAAAGTAATTAATCGCAACTTACATGTGGTATTGGAACCTAAACATTTTAGATCTCGAATCATGATTTATGTTTTTTCTTCAAAATGTTATTTTCGATAAAAGTGAAGTTTAATCACATATTCGAAATGTACTCGGCGAAATGAGCAAAATCAAGTAAAGATCGCCATTGGGCATCGTAGCCGCCATAAGTGAAAACCACGCATAGTCCTAGTGTTTGGGCTTCTTATGACAACGAAAGTCTATGGCTGTATCAATGGAAAAACGTGAATGTTGGGTGATACTTGTTTTTGAAACAAGACCATTCATCAAGCACTTCCTTTTGGAATGTTTTTAGAAGTATTGGTGATCATGTTGGGATTACTCACCCACTCAGTCAAACAAGGTAACCCACGAACAGAGGAGCTCTCCGCGCGCAGGATCTAACCTGAACCTGCACGACGTGCAGGCTGACGTTACTTGATGTCACTTAAGCCCGGATGACCCAATCCGACCTGACCCAACCTCGTGACCCTCGATCCAAATCGATTGTCTGTTGACTCGGGCTTCCCGATCGAATCGATTGTTGACTAGTCAAACTAGGTTAAGCATGACCTAGTTCGCCGATTTGGTCAAGGGGAGCGGTTGGACTGGGATAAACTAGTCCGATTGGTTTTCAGTACTGACTGAGATTGAACACGTGCGCTACACGTGTCAACGCGTGGGAACCACGTGCAAAGAGAGAAAGTCACGTGTGAGCGCACAGGTGTTTCAAGTATCGACATGCTCGTATGTTTATGCTCTACCAGGTGGTATATTTATTTACGTGTTTGATGCATTTATGAATGGAAAATACATATAGAACTTCAAATACAGGTGCTAGCTCACATGTAAGTATTACAAAGAGATATGTGGTGCAAAATTTATCTATTATATATATATATATATATATATATGTGTGTGTGGTTTAACATGTATTATCGAGTGTATCAATGTAAATTATCGACATTTAATTTTGTGGATAATTGCTCCTAATTTCTGAAATTAATTGCATACGATAAATGTGAATATAAAGTTTATATCCCAATTTCAGAAAAATTCAATGGGTTGTGACCGCCAAAGTAGCACACTTGATTGGATTTAATAAATAGCGGTTTATAAAGTATTGGGATGTCTTATTTTTTAATGCGTAGTTATACTCTCAAAGGAGGTAATTGTGTATTGTTACATGGAGAGTTACATGAATAGCATATGATTGAAAATTAACTAGTCTAAGTGCTTTCATACACCCAAAGGTAGTAATTAACGAAGATTAAAAGGAATTCACATGGGAGTTGTAATGTAGAGAGTATATAACTACATATCATGTTTCATGCCCAAAGGTGATTATATGATGATGTATGTAACTCTCAAGATAAACTTTCACATTATGCTAATTATAAACATTTATTATTTTTGTCACCATTTTTGTGAACGACATCTCTGTTGATATTGAGGTCCATTTTGGTTCAAATTTTAAGAACTAAATGGGAATTTTCTATTTACAATAAACAGGTTATTATGTATAAACCTGTAGATCTCACTTTCATTAGTGAGTAGCCTTGAAAAGTACTATTTGCTACTAGAGAAAAGAGCAATAGGATCTGCTTAATTTTTGCTATAAATCGATGCATTGAGGAATGCTTGAAAAGTATTTTTACCGGTTGACTGCACTATTAAATAAATGATGAAAGCCTTGGAGGCTTTGAACTATGTATCATCTAATGTTGAAAGTGATACTCTTCTGCAACGACTCTTTAAACATCATGTGTTATGGTTCTACTAAAATTACATATTACGTCTTAAAGATGGTCAAATTGCATATTAAAATGTTTAGAAATCATACTCAAAATGAACACATAAAATCACCAGTCATTCTGACTATTTGGATTCATGAAAATCATCCTTTAAGAAGGATGGTAATCGCTATTTCTTTTGTAAGAAAAATGATCACATAAAGAAAGACTGTAGTTGTGACATTTCAAATTTTGACTTTTTTTAGGCTATTGAATGGAAATATATCGATCAGTGCATTTCAGTGGTATCTCGCTCGGAGCTGGCCACTTTCGAGTTAACTAACCGATAGGGAAAGATTAACGCAGAGATGGGTATGTGGACTTGGGAAATTCGAATAAGAGTGACACTTTGATCATAAGAATTGTCAAGGGGAATTTTGGGCCAGCAGAGATCGATCTAGGAACGATCATGGAATGCCTTGCTAGTGTTATGCGTTGGAACGCAGGTGATTCTGCCCAACCAACGTGTAATTTGCGAGAATTTCCTAAATCGGATTCCGATGATTAGGACCGTAGGAACTAGCAATAAACTCTCGCAATCACATGACAACCAAAGTCGCCACGGCTTGAGAAATCCTAAGGTCGATATGAGTAGCGCTTGCAAGAGTCGCCCGTCAATTTGAGATAAATTGGAATTACAGTCGACAAGAACTCGACATGAATTGGACCTCGGAAGTGGGTATCGGACATTGAGGGATTCCAACATTTGAAAAGATTTGGATGCCGCCTCATCGGGGGTAATTAAGATCATGACTCGCCTCATAAGATTGGAAAACTGAAATTTTGGACGATAAGTATGAAATTATCTTTTTACCCCTATATAGATATCCTTCCTTTTTAAACAAGATAAGGGCAATTTAGTCAATTCTTCTCTCCATATAATGGCCGAAAATTAGAGGGCAAGATGGTCAAATTACCCTAAAGAACTTTATGGAGATAAGGACAAGACCAACAATTACATTAGTCTAATCATATTTGCATAATCTAAGCCTAGTCTATGACAACCATCACATCTTCTCTCTCCTCTTTAACTTGCTAAGGAAGCCATCACCTTCTTCTTCTTCATGTTGGCCAAATCCCTCAAGAGAATACACTCCCTCACTCTCAAACTCTCTCTCTCTCACTCAACTAGCTCAAAACCCAATCTCAACACCCTCCACTGTTCCGGCCATAACTCCTTCGTCCGTTATCCTATGGCGATGTGCCACTCTCCACTAGAAAACTTATCTTCTTGCCATTCCAACAAGGTATCATACATCCAAATCCACCCAGTATTTTATCCCATAGAGTTGTTTGAGTGAGGAAAGGTCATTGACCAGTCTGGTTCGGACCCTAGGAGCTTCAAGTTGGATTTCCGAGCTTGTTATCGCTTGATTTTTGGTAAAACCACCTCCAAGCCTAGTTAAGACATATATATAATTGTGTTCATCGATTTGAGAATGGATTATAGTGGGATTTAAGGGCTGATTTTGTGCGGTTGTTTCTCGGACAAAATTGGACAGCGTTGTTCCAAAAGGGCAGCCTCAATCTTTGAGGGTATTTGAGGCTTCGCCTTGCTAGGATTCCACTAGTAAGCCATCCTAGAACTTATACCTAAGGATTGATTAGCTTGTGCCTAAGTTTGGTAGCTTAGAAGTAGTTTGACAGCTAAACTTCGAGTGATTCCCAATTGGACAGAATTCATCTCCGCCGGTCAGGATTGGAACCGCGGCAATTTGAGGTCCGTCGAGGCGTCGTTTGGCTTGGAAATCGTCAATGAGCCATCATGGAACTTAGACCTAAGTGTTATTTAGCTTGTGCATGAGTTTGACTCAGTTTAGGAGTTGTTTTATAGCTAAACCTAGGCTTGAATCACACATGGATAAAATCTGTCCACCGGTAGACTATGGTCAACCGCGAGCCTTGTGCGGTTCCTTTGATCAATTTCCATAGTACAAATCATTAGTAAGCCTCTTAGGACCTTGCTTGACATGCTAGAGTAGCTTGTGGTTAAAATTGGAGGTGATTTAAGAGAGTTTAACATTGAAACTTTGTGGAACATCTAGGAGTCAATTCTGGTCAAATTTGGAAGAGGACTTGTGTCGCTTGTTTCATGGACATCTCTAGCTTAGATTGTCTGTAAGTTAATCCTAAACCTTCATTAGGATGCTAGGTTACTAAGAGTCAATCTTGTTTGAGGAAATCGATGATTTTCAAACCGATTTAGGTTGAGGAACTGCAAGAATCGAAATCTGCCCTATTTTTTATTGAAATGTGCTTGGGTGACTCTTGGCTTGAAATTTTGAAATCGATGTTGAAATGAGGAGTCTTAATTTGGTCGTCGAATGTGGTTGGGCCTTTTGGCATGCCTTGTCGAGATTCCCATTTGGTTTGAGTGCTTTAAGCAGATTGAATTACCAATTGAGTCTCGAGATGATTTGCGAAACCGTGATTTGTGTCAAGCCTTGAATTTTGTAAAATGGCCAGGTAATGCATGTGCTTGACTAAAAATTTCCTAAGGTGAAATGTGTTTTGTCCAATTGACGAACGTTTAAAACGAATGCCTTGATTGGGCGATGAAATGCTTGATTTTCATGAGTTGCTTTGAATGAGAAATTGAGGCATGAATTTGTTTTTTGAATGAAAATGGAGGCTATTTATAATTGAAAATTTTTATGAATAAATGGCATGTGGGATCGCTGAGGAAACTATAAGTACACTGGCGTGCAAGATCGCCAATGACATGTGGGATCACCGAGAAAAATTGTATGTGCACTGGCATGTGGGATCGCCAATAGCGTATAGGATCGTCGAGAAATTATGAGATTAACCAATGCATTGAGTCGGGGAGGGAGTTACTCCCATTTGACTTGACGAGGTTGTGCGGCTAAAGAGTCCCATATCGACAAGATTCATCTCGATTGAAAATGGGCGTCGAGAGTCATATGGTGACCGAATCATATCTAGTTCCGAATGCAATAGTCTCGTATGGACTAACGGGTCATATGATTGATCGAATCATCTCGTAGTCCAGGATGGGCAGCCTAGGATGGGCGAAAATGGAAAGAGGCCCCAATGGACGGAAATGAAAAAGACTTGTTTTTTGGAATGACAAAGAATGGATTTTATGAAAATTGAAATTTTGTCTCACGAGTTTTAAATTTGTCTCATGAGTTGATAATGGCCCAGGAAGGGCGTGAAAGAAAAGGACAGGCTTTCTGGAAGTTCTGATAACCGTGTTTTTGAGAAAAATTGAAAGTTGCTTCATGTTTTGAGATGGCACCGAGTGCTTGCTTTTGAATGAAAACCCTACCATTGTACGGAGCTTAGAGTTCATCATGATTTTCTCGGCTTTGCTGAATCGATTTAAAAGTACTGAAATGCCATGTTTTAGACGATACCTTATTTTTGTCATGCCAAAGCTTTTATCCCAAAATACCTGTCACGCCCCGAACCTGGCGAGCTCGCGAACATCCCACCAAGCCGTACTTTTCTAAAAACTCCAAGATCCAACGGCTAATGTTTTAAGCACTGAAAGGGACACGCATGCGGAAGCGACGCCAACTCCAATCATATAAATACAACATCACCCGATGACTTAGGACAGATACATCAAAATTTCACTAATTCATTCCCAAAGGTTCAATTCAATAAACTACCAATCATAAGGACAATCCCTAATATCACAAAATGCAAATCCATTCTAAATACATTTGGTCAACTAACTCTGCAAATGCCAATCCTTGGCAAGTTCGCGCTTCCTTCGCTTGGAACCTGAAAAATTGAGCCCCCACTGGGGTGAGATATAAATCTCAGTAAGGTGGGTCCTAATCCTAGGTTAGGCCGACCGTCCAATCAGGCAGTCATCTATCTCAAAATTCAAGCTCATAATCATACTGACACATCAAGCACAAATCAATAAAACAACAACATGCAGATGATAGGCATGCAATGATGATCACACGTCACCCTCGGATGATCACACCCGTCCTGCTACTTCACAACATACACAATCTCCACTTGCCTCAATCTCCAGCCTGAGATCTCGTCGCATCAGGCTCGGTCCGCGTAAACGCATCAGATCGTCATCGACAACTGACATAAACGCATCAAGTTTCGATAAATCTCCAGGCCAATATTACCATATCATAACTCCGTCCCGCGAATAGTTCGCATCAAGACCGTGGCTAACTCAACCCCACGATTTTGTCACATCATGACGCCATGCATCATCAACTCCACCCCACGATCTCATTGCATCAGGGTATACATCTTCTGCCCCGCGTCTCATACGCCTCAAGGCCTCTCCGTCCCGCGAATAATTCGCATCAGAACCGTGGCAATCTCAACCCCGGGATTTCATCGCATCAGGGCACCACACAATATCAACTCCACCCCGCGATCTCATCGCATCAGGGTATACATCTCCTGCCCCGCGTCTCATATGCCTCGAGGTCTCTCCATCCCACGAATAATTCACATCAGGACCGTCGCCATCTCAACCCCGCGATTTCATCGCATCAGGGCACCACACGATATCAACTCCACCCCGCGATCTCGTCGCATCAGGGCATCCACCTCCCGCCCCGCGTCTCATACGCCTCAAGGACTCGCCATGTTAACCTCATGCCATGATTTCCCAATTCATTTCCCATTCATGACGACATGTGCAAATCAGGCACAATTCAAAGACTCATGGCATGCAAAGCAATCAAATGATACACACACATGGCGGACAATTCAAACACAAGCAATGACACATATATATTTCTATACCATTCTAGGGCATTCCAAGCACAATCCTCTTGACAACTCTCACAAATCATTTACATTTGTCTCTCGACTCGCCCAATCGAGTTCAATCTTCCTAGCATAAGGTTAGGAATTCCCTTAACTCGAGCTTGACAACACAAAACTCTTCCTTTTGAGCCCCCAAGGTTTCGGTCAACCTAAATCCAATGGTCAATTTGCCACGCAACCTAGAATATTCAACTGATTTGTCAATTTCCAAGTCCAATTCCTCAATTCATTAACCCCAATCATCCATAACATATCCCTCAACATCTCATCATATCTTAAACACCAATTTGGAACTCAAAATCACCAATCCCAGCCTCCAACAAATTCGGTTTGCCCGAAACTGAATCGGTCCTCCTCGATTCCGTGCAAACCGAACACTACTGGTCTTCAATCTACTCCTAAATCCATCATTCAATCATAACCCTACCTCTTACATGTCTATCTAGGGGTTTGAGAGGCTTACCGAAGGTTTGAAGTCAAATGGTCGTCAGATTCCCATTGAAACTCGCCGGACTCCTCAAGTCAGTTTTGCCGGTAGTTTTTGTGCAAAGTTTACAAGGTTGGTTCATAGTCAAAACTTTATCAAATTGAGACCCAATTTTTACCATAGATTTCTACATGTCTCTACTAGATCTTCACAAAATTTGAGCCCAAGATTCCAAGATTTTGACCATCAAAAGGGCTAAGAACCGGACCTACTTCAGTTTGGCTCCGATTCTGTCAACTCTCGGGAGAATCCTTGGCCGGGGCTCCTCGGTGCTCTAAATGACTCGATTCTTATTCGAGGAGTCCGGCAGGACGTGGATCTATGCTGGTGTGGTTGGCCAGCGATCAGATGGTGGTCAGAGAGGGCGGTCGTGGCCGGCGAATAGGCGGCTCCGAGGCGGTCGACGGTGAGCAGAAACAAGGAGGAGGAAGAAGAAGGTTTCGGTGGTTGAGGGGAAGCTTGGCCGAATGAAATGAGGTGAGAGGAGAGAGAAATTAGCTATATGCAAATGCTTGGTCAAATGGGCTTGAATGGTAGGTGGAACAGTTGGACATGACCACACCCCCTTAATCTTGTGACACTTGGCCATTTGCTTTTCCAATTTGATCCAATTGTCATCAATCCCTCTTGAATTTGGCAGCCTTAGGAGGGTGTATGGACCAATTTTCCCTTCTTCCTTTGCATGGGTAATGTTTTAAGCTTGAGGGGCAAAACGGTTATTTTACCCCTGACGTTCAGAACGTTGTTTTTCTCGTTTCAGAATCCTTTGATAGGGCGATGACCAATCCAAATAACGTCGAAATTCTTGATTTTCCATTTTCAATCTTTCAAGACTCGTTTATGATAGTTTTCTCTATCAGACGTGGTTCCAACCTATCCAGAATCGATGGGCGGCTTTTGCAGACATTACGCGTACCTATAATTCATATCACGTTTAGGGCTCGTCAATTCGGGGCGGCTTTGGTTGTCATGTAATTGTGAGGGTCTATCGCTAGTTCCCTCGACAATCCTTATGGCCAAAGCATCGTTTCCTATCCGAGTTCCCTAGGTCCACATACCTCGTCTCACGTTAGCCTTTCCCTTTTGGTTAGTTACTCGAATTGATCAGATGCGAGTAGAATACGACTGAAATACATCTCTAGATATACACTTCTCATTAATGAGCCTGAAATCGACTAGAAATTAGAATGTCATAATGCCCTATGTTTTAAAAGTGTCTGGAGGTACTGACAGCCTAGTTTAGGGTTAGGTTTAGCTTACTGAGATTTATATCTTACCCGTGGGATTAACATTTTCAAGTCTCAGACAATGGAAACCCGAGCTTTGCCATGGATTGCCATTTGAAGAATTCTTTGGAAGATTCAACACAAATCCTTTTGTGGCTTTAGGGATTGTACTTTAGCTTGTGGATTTAGACATGAATATTTGGTACTTGACTACTGTAACCTCTGAGTTGTATTTGGCAATATGAGAGGTGTACCCTTTTTCTGTCCTAAGTCATCTTGCATTTATTTTTGTATGGAGTTTTTTTTCTCATTTTTGCATGCATGAATCCTTTAGTTGATTTGAAGTCGTTGGTCGAGGAATCCTGGGTAATATCAATGAAGAACGGCCTGGTGGGAGGTTCACGTGCTCACCGGGTTCGAGGCGTGACATCTCCGCTTATTTGGTATCAGAGCAAGGTCAGCTCCATCCAATCTAATTAGGACTTGGAGTGATAAGGAGCGATGACTTGAGGATGATTAAATAGTGAGACCATTAGGATTAGGTATTGATTACTGAATCTCGAGGATTATAGGCTTGAACTTGTATCATGTTCTAATGGTTATAGTATCGGTTTTGATTGATGATCTTAGGTGATGATATGATTGAGGTTCACAAGGAAACAAGTAGAAATCGAGAAGCTATAAGCATGGGTTTTGAGATTGTACATGTGTTTGAGGTTGATAGAGAATTGCTTATAAACCGAGAGTCAGTTGGATTTTATGACCGTGATTGTGGCTTACCAACGACCAAACTTGAAGTATATAGTTGAGCATAGGCAATTAATCAATGAGATGTGACGGTCATTTGTGGAATTAAGAGTCTTCTATGGATAAGAATTGATCTGGAGACGAATATGGTGTGACAAGTAGTAAAGACGTTCATGTAGTGCATTCATTTATGGCATCAAAATGAGAATTGAGGAATGTACGTACATGGGCATACCATCATCGGACTTGATAAACCGCGCTTAGTATAGGACAAACTAACGAGATACCTACAAACCGTAATGAAGTATGTGGAACGGGACTCTCTTCGTAGATGTATGATTTGAGACAATCTGCAATAGCCTGATTTGATGAGGGCGGGGAGTATACGCCGGGATAGAAAGGCTCAGACAAGGAGCGGCTCCTGGTAAGCTTCTAAGATAGCAAGGAGGCAGGAATGACACAAATCATACATTGAAAAGGACGAGTCTAGGTATCGGGCTAAGTCTGATTTTCGTTAAAAGATTTATTGCATTAAAGTTGATCCTCATAGTGAATTTTAGAAATTTACACGACATTTGTAATAGCGCATGTGATTGGCAATGTTAGGAGCTTCATACTCGGCAGTAGGCGTCGTTTGAAAAAGAAATTGACCCATGTGTTTGGCCTGTTTAGCGAGTCTTGGCATTGAGTGCCGTTTGACTGGTGTCTTTTGAAGTTGCGATAGCTTAGTGGGTTATTGCTAATTCGCAGATGCGTCTGGATTTAAGGTGTGAACGCTTGACCCATTGAATTGTGCTTCGCGAGTTTGCCTGATATTGGCCTAGTTGAGTTTTGCCAAAGTTGAGGCTTGCCTAGTAATGGGCGATAAATTAGTGATTTTCCTAGAGTCACTGGATGGTTGATGGTTGGTGATGGATGATAAGATGAGCAGCCTAAGACTGCTAGACTCGAGGAGATGGCTTAAGTCTTTAATTCCTGGAGGAAATTATAGTGGTTCAAGTGCCATGAGAACCTAATAAGGTTGAACGACCAGAGTATTGTTACTAGAGGAGCATTTGGCTCAAGTATGCAAGATATGAGAAGGTTCAAGAATCGAAAGGAGTCATGATGATTGAGTAGGGTTGAACAGCTGGAGTATGAGCGCTGGAAGAGCATTTGGCTTGAGTTTGTAAAATGTACGAGACCCAAGGGTTAATGAGGTCATTAGAACTTTGAAAGGAAATGGGAATCTAAAAGGTATAAGCCGACTCAAGAAGGAGCTACCATGGTTGCCTAAGTCATTAAGATGACTGATATTAATGCTAATGAATTAAGTAATGGAAGTCGCGAGGAAGACAACAAGAGGTGAAAATGGAAATCGCCTAGTGGAAAGCTCGTGGAACGAGGTATAAGGTTGAGATCCCGAAACTGCATTTCTTTGGATTAGAGATTTTGTAAGGAAACCTTAGAAGTATTAGGTTCACTAAAGGAAGAAAGTGACCCTGGTGGTTATTAATCCTAAGAGGCTGTTGATGATTGATGAAAGGTCACCAAAGAAAGAGTTTTCCATGAAAACACTATATCTGTTTGGATTGCCTTCGTTTAGTTGTTTAATGGAAAGTACCTTTCCGAGGTTACTCAAGAGCAATGGTCGCTTGAACTTTAATAGCCTTGTAAAAATTTGAGGACGATCGACCAATGTGAGACAGAATCCTCAAGGTCGTCTAAGTGTACTAAAAGTATTCAAGAACCCTTTGAATAAAACAAGTAAGTCCCCGAGTGGATTGAAAATTTGGAAGCCTTGTGGTCAATTGCTATTCTTGAAATTGAGGAACTGTAATGGATCTTAATAAAAGGAGAAGATGATCGAAAGAAGTATGAGTAAGAGAACTCCTGCTTATGGATTACGAGTAAAGAGATTTTCACTATGGAACATAGAAAGTGCCTATAAGGAATGGCTGATAACTTGGGCGTAAGACTCATGGTGAAAGATTCGTAGTCTGTCTCCCATGTCATGGAAAGCACTAAGGAAAGCTGACATGCTAGTCTGCCTAGGTTTAATAGTTCTTTGAGATTGGTTGAGACTGAGCTGGAACCATTGGAAAAAGAGTCATAGGCTGTTACTCCCTAAGGAATAGTGTGTTGTTCTTAAAGATAATTAAACCATAAGATGGTCGTTGGTGGAAAAGAAGGTGAATGGATTGGATAGTCTTAGCTATTCAGGAATCAAATGGATGGATGGATGAGCAAGCAAAAAGGCCATTTGGATTATAATCACAAGGTGACTCGATTTGTTCGATTTGAATATCCAAAGAATGGATTTGTGGAGATCGAGGAGGAACCTCGACCCTATGGAACCTTGTCACTTGAGGTGACCGAGTTATTAGAAGACGAATGTCAAGTGTGGTGGCATCTAAATCCTGGAGTAAAAGTACTGTTATTGGCGTAGACTCCAAGATTGACGTCCTATGAAATAAAGAAGACAAGGTGGATTCGAAGTAAGAGAATATCACTGAAGTATAGGGTAAGAGACCCTAGTGTGGAAGGAAAAGGAAATTCTACTCATCTTAGTGTTAAGATTGAGTATATGGATTGAGAAAGAAGATGCATAGCTCAAATGATTTCTGGAGATGAAGTCACATTAGCTGATTGTGAAACCAAGAGGTTAAGGCACTAATGCTTCCTCAGGAAAGAATGACAAAAATGAACAAAATGTTGTGTGCTTTAATTGAGGGTCCAAGAGAACAGAGGGCCAAGTTGTAGGCTCTCAAGTGGATGGTGCGAAGGACAGTTGGAATAATTCGACACCTGGTAGAAAAGAAGCTGATAACAATTGGATTGGGTATTCAAGGAATTATGAGGGACATGAACACCCTTGTATGCTGAATGAAAGAGTACGAGATTTGGGACTAAAAAGTGGAATTTCTTGGTCATAAAGTTTCTGAGAAATGGAATCCCTATGGAACCCTTGAGGATTGGAATAAGTGATGGATTGACTAAGGTCGATGTGAGTTACTGAGATTCGAAGTTTCCTGAAATTGATGGATTTCTATACACGAAACGTGGGAAGATTGCCCACAAGAGCTATTCCATTAATGCAATAGACTAAGGGAGAGATGTAGTGCGAATGGAAGAATAAACATGAAAGGAGTTTTTAAGGACTTAAGATAAGTTGGCGACCACATCGACAATAGCGTTTCCGTTTGGGATCAAAAAGATCGTGAGAGTAACAATGACGTATCACAGGAAGGAAATTAGAGACGTAACAAGGCAATCTAAAGTGGGCATTGCATGTACGTCGTGATAGTAAGATCCTATGAGTTGGATTGCCCAATGCATGATTGGAGTTTGCTTGCAAACGCCCTTGTGATGGACTTTGGGAGACATTACTTGCATGGAGAAAGGTTTCAAGATTTCGCAAACCATAAGAATTTGAAGTATTTGTAGCCCAAGAGAACCGAAAGAGGAGCAATGTGGGTGAATGAAGTTGCTCAAGGACCAAGAATATGATAATCAATATCACCTTGGAGAGACGAATAAAATAACAGATAAGTATAATTGGAAGTTGAGCATCACGCGATTGGTGATGAAGGAACAGACCTTATCTCGAGAAATAAGAGATTCAACTTCTAAATTTAATTTTTCCAATTGACTAGTTTAGATGGCTTTCCAGAGTATCAAACCTAAAGGTCAGAAAAGGATTAAGACGTGCGATGAATGGTGTCATGCCCCGCGCCCCGGGCACGAGCACGCGACTCTCTATAAGCAAACCACATAATCTTTCGCGATCCCAAGATCCGCAAACAAGTCGAGAGATATAATAAATATATATCAAGCATGAGAAAGCGGTACTCAAATAAATCCCCGTACAAAAATATAAGTTAAGTAAGACTTGGATAGCATAACAACTGTCATACATATTAACATATTGCTCTTACAAGTATCGAACTACTATAATCCGTTAAGCAAGGGGCGACGGGGTAAGCACATAAAAAAATGACCATCATCAACATCCAAAATAGCCATGGTCGAGGGTCGCCATCACGAGATCAAGCCAATAAACTGGGACACCTAAGATGAGCTACTGAAATCCTCGATGTCCTTGGCATCCTCCGTCGGCTCATACTCGGAGAAGGTCTCTGATGGAACCTCAATAGAATCCTCCATGGTTACCTAATGCGACGGCTCTGCGAGATCCTCCTCGGTCGCCTCCACGATAATCACCTCGTCCTCAATGAACTCCAAGGTCGGGGTCTTCTCCGGTCCATTTCTCGAACCAACTACAGACCCCTCTAGCAGCTCCTGCTCCCTAGCGATCTAGCGCCAATTAGGGATAACTCCTTGGAGTACTTCATGGGGCTTCAGCAGTCCAATCGACTCATCTCTGATCTTCTTAAACCGTGCCTCGAACCTATGAGGCTTCCAGTCCGGGCTACCCTCATCAACCTATACAACCGTACACTTCCTTACATAAATGTTCCCCTGACTATTCGGAAACTCATCGAAATATGCAATCATCTTCTTAGGATCTCCAAAACGAATAGGTCACATAGTCAAGGCCTAGAATCTGTAAAAGAAGGGTCCCCAAAAAGGGGTGAGATACACATCTTAATAAAAGAGTCCTAACCCTAGGTCGGCCAACCGTCCACTCAGGCAGTCATCTACCCCAACTTTCCAAGCTCAAATCATACAGGCACATACAAATAAAGATAGTGGCACACAGATGATGGGGATGCAACTATGACACCATGTCACACTCAGATGATCATGCACACCTCATCCTGACATTTCACCACACAATCACCTCTTCATACCTGCCTCATTCTCCAGCCCGCGATTAGATTGCATCAGGGTTGGTCCGCATAAACGCATCAGACCGTCATTGGCACTCGCGTAAACGCATCAGGTTCCAATGAATCTCCAGGCCAATATTATCACCTCATACATCCGTCCCGCGATTAGATCGCATCAGGACTGTGGCAATCACAACCCCGTGATTAGATCGCCTCAAGGCGCCACACAACATTAACTCCACCCCGCGATTACATCGCATCAAGGTATCCATCTCTAACCCCCCGTCTCATACGCCTCAGAGCCTCGCCATGTTATGGTCAGCCATGATTTTCAATTCGTTTTCCATACATGACGACATGTGCAATTCAGGCACAATTAAAAGACTCATGGCATGCTAGGTAATCAAGTGACACACACACATGGTGGATAATTTAAACACAAACAATAACACACATAACCCTCCTATAACCACTTCGGACATACCAAGAGCTATCTTTTGGAAAATTCTCATAAATCAATCAAATTAATCCTTGACTCACCCAATTGAGTACAATCTTCCTATCCTAAGTTTAGGATTTCCTTACCTTGCGTTTGATAACACCAAAATCCTCTTCTTGGATCCTCACAATCTCGGTTCCAAAGGGTCCAAGATAAACCTCACAGCGCAACTTAGGAATTTCAATCAATTAGTCAATTTCCTTGTCCAATTCAACCACCCATGAATCACAAACCTCCATAACCTAACCCTCATCAACTTAGCATGTCTTAATCATCAATTTGAGTCTCATAATCCATAGTCATCAGCTCCAATAGAACCGGTCTTGCACAAAACCGAACCGGTTTATTTCGGTTCTGTGCAAACCGTGCATAATCCATCCCAAATCAACTTCAAATCCATCATCTACTCACTATCCTACCCCTTAACATGCATATCTAAGGGTCTAGGGGTCTCACCGAAGGTTTAAAGTCGCGCCGTCGTCGAAAACGCGTCTAAAGTCGCCGGTTCTCCGTAGGTCGGAATCCGGCAATTTCTGTTCCAAGTTCACAAGATTGATTCGAGGTCAAAATTTCATCAAATCATTCCCTAATTTTTACCACGGGTTGATATACATGTCTTTTAGATCTTCACAAAATTTGACCTCAAAACTCCAACATTTCGGCATTCAAAAGGGTCAGAAACCGAACCTACCTCAGATTGGATCAAATTCTGTCGGCCCTCAGGAAAACTCTTGGCCGAAGCTCTTCGGTGATCCAAATGTCGTGCTTCCACTTCGAGGAGGTCGGCAAGGCGTAGAGCTAGGTTGGTATGGTCGGTTGGTGGTCAAGCGGTAGCCGGAGGTGGGCGTCGTGGGCGACGAACAGCAGCTCCCAAACTGGTCGCTGGCGAGCAGAGAATAAGGAAGAAGAAGAATGAGATTGGCGTGAGTTCTTGGGGTTATGGCCGGTCAAGTGAGGTGAGGAGAAAGAGAAAGAGACTATATACATCTCACAAGTCAAAGGGAAGAATGGTAGGTATGGAATAGTGGACTTGACTACCCAAGGCTTGATCTTGTGACACTTGTCTCACTTGTCATTCAACTTGATCCAATGGCTATAATTCATCCTAATTTTTGGCAGCCTTGGAGGTGTATAAAGTCCAAAATGCCCTTATTCAAATTCATGGACAAGACTTTAAGCCTGAGGGGCAAAAGGGTAATTTTACCCCCGACGTTCAGAACGTCGTTTTTCTCGCTCCAAAATTCTTCTATAGGGCGACGGCCAGTCCGAATAACGTTGGAATTCTTGATTCTCCATTTCAAATTTTTCAAGGCTCAGTTCTGATGGTTTCCTCTCGATCAGACGTGGTTACAACCTATCCCGAACCGACGGACGGCTTTTGCAGACTTTACGCATATCGACCCTGCAATTCTCATCACATTTAGGGCTCGTCAATTCATGATGGCTTTGGTTGTCATGTAATTGTGAGGGTCTACCATTAGTTCCTATGGTCTCGATATTCACTGTCCGATTTAGAAAAATTTTTACAAATCATACGTTGGTTAAGCGGCATCACCCGCGCTCCAATCGTATGACACTCGCAAGGCATTCCCTAATCATTCTTGGATCGGCCTTTTGTGGCTCTAAATTTCTCCTCGACAATTCTTATGGTCAAAACGCCATTTCTTATCTGAATTCCCTAGGTCCACGTACCATGTCTCGTGTTAGCCTTTCTCTTTGGTCAGTCTACTCAAATTTATCAGATTCGAGCGAGATATGACTGAAATACATCTCTAGATTCATTTCTCATTAATAAATCTGAAATTGACTGGAAATCAGAATGTCACAAATGGACCCAATATCAAAAGGATTATGGAGATGAATATAACGGGGAGAAAATCTAGACCTTCAAGTACCTAAGGATGGGAACCTTGGAGTTTCATAGATGAGATAACATGCCCACAAATGGAGGAGAAATTTGAGAGGACGATCCACGACATTTATTAAAATGGCACGAAGGTGTGCCAAGACTTACATTGGTACTAGAAATGGACGGGATGGAAGCGAAGGAAATCAAGTTGAAATGTGCCAATGAGGAAAAGAGTAACCGTTGTAAGTTGGTGGAGTAATTAGTCATTGGAGAATCTCGAATGGAATCGAAGACAGATTGCTAAGGACTCAATCGTGAATTTGCCTGAGAAGTCGAGAAGGCTATGGTTCGATTTGGACAATCGAGGTTAAGCTAATGGAACTTGTGCATCCCTGACGATACGAAAAAAGCTACTTTGGAAAGTGAGATAGCGATGAGGGGTCAATACCCCATAAAATTGGACAATTGGAAAGTTGTAAATTTTGACGACGAAATTTCTTTAAGGGTGGAAGAGTTGTGGCATTCCGAATTTCAATTATTTTCGAGGCTATTGAATAGAAAGATATCGATCGGTGTATTCAGTGGTATCTCACTCGGAGCTAGCTACTCTTGAGTTAACTGACTGATAGGAAAAGACTAACACACAGTCGGATACGTAGACTTAGGAAATTCGAATAAGAAATGGCACTTTGACCATAAGGATTTTCAAGGGGATATTTTGGGCCAATAGAGATCGATCTAGGAACAATCATGGAATGTCTTGCTAGCGTTATACGTTAGGACGTGGGTGAATCCGCCCAACCAACATGTAATTTACAAGAATTTTCTAAATCGGATTCTGATTATTAGGACCGCAGGAACTAGCGATAAACCCTCGCAATCACATGACAATCAAAGTCGCTACGACTTGAGAAATCCAAAGGTCAATACGCGTAGTGCCTACAAGAGTCGCCCGTCAGTTTGAGATAAACTAGAATTATAGTCGACGAGAACTCGATATGAATTGGATCTCGGAAGTAGGTATCGGATATTAAGGGATTCCAACATTTGAAAAGAATTGGACGCTGTCTTATTTATGGTAATTAAGATCATAACTCGCCTCATAAGATTGGAAAACTGAAATTTTGGACGAAAAGTGTGAAATTACGTATTTGCCTCTAGATGGATATCCTTCCTTTTTAAACAAGACAAGGGCAATTTAGTCAATTCTTCTCTCCCTATAATGACCGAAAATTAGAGAGCAAGATGGTCAAATTACCCTCAAGATCTTTTGTGGAGATAAGGACAAGACCATTAATTACATTAGTCTAATCCCATTTGCCTAATTTAAGCCTAGTCTATGACAACCATCATATCTTCTCTCTCCTCTTTGACTTGTTAAGGAAGCCATCACCTTCTTCTTCTTCATTTTGGCCAAACCTCTTAAGAGAATACACTCTCAAACTCTCTCTCTCACTCAACTCGCTCAAAACCCAATCCCGGCACCCTCAACTTTTCCGGTCATAACTTCGTCGTCCGTCATCTTGTGGAGACAAGCCACCCACCATTAGAAAGATTCCTCTTTTCGTTCCAACAAGATATTATGCACTCAAATCCACCTAGCTATTTGTCTCGTAGATCCGTCTGACTAGTTTGGTTCGGACCCAAGGAGCTTCAAGTTGGATTTTCGAGCTTGTTATGGCTTGATTCTTGATAAAACCACCTCTCAATCCAAGTTAAGACATATATAATTGTGTTTATAGATTTAAGGATGGATTATAGTGGGCTTTAAGGGCTGATTGTATGTGGTTTTTGCTCGAACAAAACTAGATAGTGTTGCTCCAAGAGGAGAATCGCAATCTTTGAGGGTCTTTGAGGCTTCGTCTTGCTTGGATTCCACCGGTAATCCATCCTAGAACTTAGGCATAAGGGTTGATTAGTTTGTGGTTAAGTTTGGTATGGTTTAGAAGTATTTCGGTAGCTAAACTTCAAGTGATTCCTAATTGGACAGAATCTGTCTCTACTAGTCAGGGTTGAAACCGTGGCACTTTGAGGTCCGTTATTTGGCTTGGAAATCGTTAATGAGCCATCATGGAACTTGGGGCTAAGTGTTATTTAGCTTGTGGGTGAGTTTGACATAGTTTAGGAGTTGTTTTATAGCTAAACCGTGGCTTGAATCACATGTGGACAGAATCTGTCCGCCGGAAGACTATGGTGAACCGTGAGCCTTGTGCGGATCCTTTGATCAATTTTCATGGCACAAATCATTGGTAAGCCTCCTAGGACCTTGCTTGACATGCTAGAGTAGCTTGTGGTTAAAATTGGAGGTGATTTAAGGGATTTTAACTGCTAAAACTTTGTGGAACACCTAGGAGTCGATTCTGGTCATATTTGGAGGAGGACTTACACCGCATGTTTCATGGAAATCTCTAGCTCAGATTGTCGTTAAGTTAATCCTAAACCTTTATTAGAATGTTAGGTTACTAAGAGACAATCTTGTTTGAGGAAATCGTCGATTTTCAAATCGATTTAGGTTGAGGAACTCCAAGAACCCGAATCTGCCCTGTTTTTTTTTTGGAACTGTGCTTGGGTGATTCTTGGCTTGAAATTTTGAAATCGAGGTTGAATTGAGGAGTCCTAATTTGGTCGTGGAATTTGTCATGCCTTGTGGATATTCCCATTTGGTTTGAGTGCTTCGAGTGGATTGAATTACCAATTGAGTCTCGAGATGATTTGTGAAACTGTGTGTTTGTGACAAGCCTTGAATTTTGTAAAATGGCCGGGTAAAGTAAGTGCTTGACTAAGAATTTTGTAAGGTGAAATGTGTTTTTTCCAATTGACGGTCATTTGAAATGAATGCCTTGATTGTGCGATGAAATGCTTGATTTTCATGAGTTGCTTTGAATGAGAAATTGAGGCATGAATTTATTTTTCAAATGAAAATAGAGGCTATTTATAATTGAAAATTTTTATGAATAAATGGCGTGTAGGATCACCCAGAAAACTATAAGTGCATCGACATGCGGGATCGCCAATGGCGTGTGAGATCGCTAGGAAAAATTATATGTGCACTAGCGTGTGGGATCGCCAATGGCGTATGGAATCGCCAAGAAATTATGAGATTGACAAATGCATTGAGCCGAGGAGGGAGTTACTCCCATTTGACCTGATCCGGTCGTGCGGCTAGAGAGTCTCATACTGACAGGCTTCATCTCTATTGAAAATGGGCGTCAAGAGTCGTATGTGACCGAATCATCTCTAGGTCAAGACGCGATAGTCTCATATGGACTGACGGATCATATGATTGACCGAATCATCTCGTAGCCCAAAAGGGGCGGAAATGAAAAGAGGCCCTGGATGGACGGAAATGAAAAAGACTTGTTTTCCGGAATGACAAAGTATGGATTTTGAGAAAACTGAAATTTTCCCTCACAAGTTTTATTTGCCTCACGAGTTAATAATGGCCTAAGAATGGCATGAAAGAAAAGGACAAGCTTTCTAGAAGTTCCGATAACACTGTTTTTGAGAAAATTTGAAAGTTACCTCATGTTTTGAAATGGCGTCGAGTGTTTGTTTTTGAATGAAAACCTCGCCATTGTACGAAGCTTAGAGTTCATCATGATTTTCTCGACTTTGTTGAATCGATTTGAAAGTACTAAAATGCCACGTTTTGGAGGAAACCTCATTTTTGCCATGCCAAACTTTTTTACCCCAAAATACCAGGTGTTGTAAAAGTGTCCGAAGGTATTGGCAGCCTAGTTTAGAGTTATGTTTTTGCTTGCTGAGATTTTTATCTCACCCCGTCATGGGATTGACATTTTCAGGTCCCAGACGAGGGAAACCCGAGCTTGTCATGGATTGGCATTTGAAGAAGTCTTTGGAAGATTCAATATAAACCCTTTTGTGGCCTTAGGGATTGTACTTTAGCTTGTGGATTTAGAATTGAACCATTGGTACTTGACTACTGTAACCTTCGAGGTGTATTTGGCAATATGAGAGGTGTACCATTTTTCTGTCATAAGTCATCTTGCATTTATTTTGTATGGAGTTATTTTCTCGTTTCTGCATGCATGAATCCTTTAGTTGATTTGAAATCGTTGGCCGAGGGATCCTGGGTAATATCAATGAAGAACGGCCTGGTGGGATGTTCACATGCTCACCGGGTTTGGGGGGTGACAGCAATGAATGCGAAGATTTGATTGTCTAAGCATGAGCGTAAAGGTGATTTTTTGGCATTGGTTTGTGAATCTAATCTATGAAAAGCCACATCTTGTTCATGGTGGCTAGATAATAGTGCAACAAATCATGTTGCATTTGTCATAACGGACATTCATAAACTGAAAGATAACAAATCATGATGAATCAAGCTCACTATAGAAATAACTATAATGTTAATGTTGAATTCGTGAGAATGTCATTCTGGATTTTGGTTTTAATATGACAATAAGAAATATATTTCATGTCTTTCCTTAAAGACCGAATTTAATTTTCATATCAAATTTGGACATGTGTCATTGCTCTCTTTAACATTTCAAAAAACATTATTTGTTATTTATTTAATAAAATAGGGTATTGCATTATGTCCAATAAATTATATAGATTATGTTTATCTCCCAACGAATTATATGCCACTTATATAGCTAAAAAAGTTATTTTCAAAAGACTAATTCCTAAGGTACAGTCATACGCATTATTGTATAAATATCATGATCACATCTCTAAGGAAAGAGTGAAAAGATTGATGATGGTAGACATTATGCTTACTCTTAAAAGTGACCTAAACACATGCGTAGACTGCTATAGAGGTAAAACAACTAAAATAAAAAAGAAAACTACAGTCCGTAATTCTCATTTGTTACAGATCATTCAAACAGATATAAGTAGACCATGTACAGCAACATTGTGTAGAAATTTTTATTTCTTCATATTTATTGACGATTAGTCCCTATATGGTTATTTGTACTTAATTAAATAAAAGTCTGATTTTCTTGACAAGTTCAAGATATTTTTAGATTAAAGACAAGAAATGGTTGAGAAAAATCATAAAGCTTGGTAGTTTTGTCCATGGTAGCGAGTATTGTGGTCGACATGGCGACGTTGGATAGTTAAAAGAGTCATTTACCAAATACGTAGAGAATCGCACCCGGTGGAGGTTATGCCGTATTGATCAGGGGACAAATTTTCCATTATGAAATAAAGTATACATTTCAGCATCAGCAGCTGCCAATACCGTTCACGGTTCTCTTTTTCTTTAGTGAGATGACGTTTTTGTCATTTACAAAGCTGGACATTTTAAGAAGCTTCCGTCACTCGGTAGGATTCAAGAAATCCCGTTCCTACAGGCACCCGAACCCCCGAAAGAGACGAGCGATCATTCATGTCCGTTGATCTCTTCCATTAAGGTCCGAGCGATAACAATCTTTAAGCAAATCCAAAAGGGCACAAATCAAATGCATGGGGGAAAAGGAAATCCTGTGGGGTCGATGGAACGACAAATTATTGAAGGAGATGAAGATTTTGTAGTTTTCCACGAGGACACACATTGGGTTCACCATAAAGGAGCTCTCGTATCAAACGACTCACGTGGTAGACTGACGGAATCTTCTCCTTGTGCCACGTTTGGCCGTCTAAATTTTTTATTAGGATAAAACTAGTTATGAATCATTTGGTATAATATGAAATTTAGAGAGATTCTGCTATATTCTACCTATTGTTTGGTGAATCTTAGTAATATAGCCAGATATTTTTACAACCTATCATGTTCATTATTTGGTATAAACGGCATATCAGTGTAAATCAACTTGAAAATTGCACAGACGGCGATGGTAAGAATCTCTCCCGAAACTCTTGCCTACTTTATTATTTTTTTTTTACTTGGTTAGTTTCTAGGATGGTAACTTAGTTTACTATTCTTGAGAGTCTTGAACCAAAAGGTATGTCCGAAAGGCACAATCATATCCATATGGATATTATGAAGAGTAGGGGTGAGCAAAAAAATAATGATCCACCCAAACTAGATCGGATCGTACCCAACCGATCAATTTTGAATGGTACCAGTGGGTACGGTCCGGGTTCCGATTTCAATTTTGTAGAACCGGCAGGAACTAGTTCGATTCTCGATTTTAAGTGAAAACCATCCAACCGGCCCAACCAAACCTACTTTTTTATATAATACAAATATATATTCTTTTAAAACAACTTTTGCAAATATTACAACTCTTGTTATCATGCATATTGAAATTTTTTTATGTGGCAATGGTACTAAATTGTTTTTCCCATTGTTATATTGCATTATTAAAAATTTTCCTCCTTCAATTGCTAGAAATTGGTTCTTTTTTCTTTTTTTAATTGATATTGGTGCTTGATAGGACCAACTGGAATCCAATTGGAAATTAGACAAGACTGGTGGTTTGATTTTTAGATGGATTCATGAAACAAACGGATGGTTTACGGTTCGCATTTTGCGAAACCGATCCCTAACAAGCGATTCTTGGTTCTATAGTGAAAACCATCCATCCTGGAATCTATCACCTCTAATGAGTATAGTTAATGAAACCAATCTGTCTGCTTTTTGTCAGATGAAGCTGTCAAACCGGCCCTTTATGTTGTGAATTGTCTTTCTACCCAAACTGTTCCGTTAACATCTTTTGAGTCTTGAACTGGACGTTAATCTAGTTTGAACACTATTAAGGTTTGAAGTGTTTATGTAGAAGTAGAGTTACAAATCCAACATTAGATAAGTTAGACTCCAGAATCACTCAGTTTTAATTCGTACCTTACCCAGATCATTCAGGGGTATTCCTTGTATGATCTCGATAGAGAAATAAGATTGTAGAATCATAGACAGCTAAGTTGTTGAAATATGATATAGCAGGCAATTGCTCACAGACTATTAAGGATGACAGTATAGTATGGATTACCATGACTTTTAAGCAGATATTGGTTAAATCCAGAATGTGATCACTGGATTACTACTAAGAAGGTTTTGAGGTGCTTAAAGAGAAAAAACTTTGATATGTTGATTTATAAACAGAGTCAAGACCTGTAGTTAGTAGGGCATTTGGGTTTAGACTTTGCTAACTATCAAGATAATGTAAAGCTGACAACTACATATATCTGTATATCTAAAGAGAAGTGCAGTATTATAGAAAAGTGTGAACATAAATCTGTCATTTTCTATCAAGAAAGTGGAGTTTGTAGTGTATTTTTGACTGTCATTTAGGTTATTTGGCTCCGGAATCTCATTAGAGAGTTGACCGTATTTAATTTTGTGGATATACATGTAAAATTGTATTGTGACAATGACTTTGCAGTGTTATTCATTAACAATAACAGAGGGCTCAAAGAGTCTAAGCATCTGGTGATCGAGTTTTTTTTACTATAAATGTAACAGATAAAAATGGTGATACTACAGTGGAGCTTATTTCATAGATGATATGGATACAGACTCATTGACTAAAGTTCTCTGTTTTTATATATTTGAACAACATGTCATAGACTTAAAAGTATTGTGGGATGCTGTTATGACATGTTAATTAATGGGTAAGTAGCATCATGAGATATTGTTGTTTAGTGGGAGCTGTTTTATTTTTGCTCTAGAAAAATTTACATCAGTGTTTTGTTACATTTAGTAACAGTTTTGATATGTGATGACTATTTTTCATTCAATAAAGTATTTATGAATATATTGTATTCATATATAATACATATTTAAAGAAAAATCTCAAGGCACTATGTGAACCTTGAGCGATGCCTGGGGCATCTATTTTTAGCCAAAAACATATGTCTTATTACTCATGAAGAATAATTAATTGTAAAGGTAAGATGTATGTGGGTTCATTTGAACCATAAGGATATTTCTCTAGTGACACATCAATTTTCGTGAAACTCAAAGTAAGATAATGGTGACTGACAAGAAGGATAACATATGGTTTCTCTATTATTTGACATATTATCTGTTTGTCATACTATCATATTAAATCTATATCAATAAAATTAAGAGCATTTGTGACCATAGATGGATCTATCTCTAGCATGATTCGATACTTAAGATTTTATGTGATCAGATTGACTATTGAGAATTACATCTAAACTAATATAAAGATGCACATATACAGTACAATTTTAATTGATATAGCCCAAGTGGGAGAATGCTAAAATATATTTTTAATATTCAAATAGGCTTTATTAATTGTTATTATAAATATTAATTGGTATAATAAAGAAAAGATATATAGTTTCCTATTTAGTCTAATATGGTGCTGGATAGTGTGGGGTCGAGATAAACCTTATATGTAATGAGGGGATAGGTTTTAATCTTTATAAATGGAGGTCAAGTTTATCTTCTAAATCTTAATGTTCAGATAACCTTACACAAAAAGTCGTCAGAAGCGATACGTGAGAGGTCGTCTCATTAAAACTAGTGAATTTTTAAATACTTTTGGAACCATTATCTATCGCCGCCAACGCGGCCACCACCCACCGGCCACCATAGCCACAGGTTGCCGACCGCCGCTGGCTCCGCCCGCCGCCACCCGCCACTGCCGGTCGCAGGCTCGGCCATCACCAGTCACCGAGGCCACCGACCATCACCGCCGTCGGTAAATTGTTTATTTTTTTAACTTCCCAAACGCATTTATATTCCCAAAAAACGTAGCCAGTAACAAAAACACAAAAAATTATTTATGTTCAAAAACAATGGTCAAGAACAAAAACGTTCCCATACGCACCCTAATTTTCTATGCCATTGTATTTTCCTTCGAGGGCTCGTGGATGAAATTAAATGGGCTTCCATTTTTGGCGAACATTGTAATAAATTGAAACGGGAAATTGGTGTTGGGATATGGAATCGTAAAGACCCGTCGGTGCCGCAAGGGCGAAAAGTATTATACAACGGAGTATATCTGTGACAAGGTGGGACAGATTGGTTTGGACACATAAAAATGAAAACATTCCCCATGCAGAGCATACCTTGGAAGGTGGGGATTTATGTTACATTAACTTAGCAACAGAGACGCTGACGCCGTTGTGTGTTCCAACGGAGACAAAATATTTTCTCTGGATCTGCATCGTGGCCGAGAATCCCACACGATCAATGGCCATGAAATGTTCCGGACCCATGTGCCCGACCGCGTCCAAGACGAGTCGCACCGTGCGTGTTGGTGGGGTGCACGACTTCTCGTGCACCGACAAATTCTAGTGCTAAGCATGCATTCCATGAATCCAGCCTTACTATATTAAGGAGAAGCCCTCGCCTTCATTATTGTCGATTCTTAACTCGTTCTAAGGTAGGTAGATGCACCGTGAAAATTAGGGGTGGACAAACAAAATGGGCAGAACAACATGTTGATATCAATCGGTTCTGGACGGTTTTCAATTTTTAAAAATTAAAACCCATGAATACCGCTTCGGTTATTCCCAATTTCAAGTGTGGATTTACCCGTCCAGATCTGATTGATATATATCTCATTATTATAAAACTAATAATTCCAATTATTATTCTTATCACCCGTTCTTCTCACAAAAGTGAAAGATGTGATCCAAGCATTCCAAAAATCTATAAAGTGTAAGAAACGAGGAATTCAAAAAGAGACAAACGTTGAAAAATTTCATTGAGAATAGGATATATCACGGAAACATAATTTGAGCCCTGATAACACTATGTTTAAGTATTTATTTGCCTCATAATGTTGATAATGATTTTCAATAAATATCATCTAGGATAAAACAAAGCCTCATTGAGAGAATTAGCAAATAGCAATTCTGATATTTCTTCAGGATATCTCTAGAAACAATTAGAAAAAAAATGTAAAAATAAAGTTTTAAATTGAACGGACGCGTTTAGCAATATAAGAGAAAATATTTAAATAGACACGACCTTTTAAAAGCTAAGGAGTTGTGCCTCTTCAAAAAACATAAGAGACTTTTGTAAATAATCGCACCTTTTCACTAAAGAAGAATAATAATTGTTGATTAGTGTTAAATCTAGTCCACGTGCGCACTCACGTCTTTTCGACGTGGGACAAGTCACACCTATTAATTTGTGTTTACAAACAAACCATCAATAACAAATGTATGACCAAAATATTCACGGTCCTGAGCTCAGGACGGACCTCTCTTCTGGTTCCATAAACTGGGTAACCAGCCTTTCCGATTCAGTTTCCAATTTTAGGATGAAAATTTGGTCCACTCTACTGTCGATCATCCCTAATTGACTAAATGAAAGTCCCCTTTATCGAATCGTTCGTATCGGCGCAGAAAAGTGTAGGATCGCTACGTTTGACTTTCCCTTGTAAACTCCACTGACTCTCCACTTTCGCTTTAACGCGCCACGAAGGTTGGTGAGCTGTTGCGACTTTACAACGAGGGAAGAGAGTAGATCACATCAGTTTGACCAAGTCAAGCAAAGAGAAACGAATGAAAATGCCACTGAAAATTGGTGGGAGGATGACGTTCATTTCATTGCCAACCCCCGCCATCTCATTCTGGCCAATCAAGGTGGGGTCTTTTGGGGATCGAGTTTGGTGCCCCATCGCGAATCCACCAAACCCTTAAACTGGGGTCTCTCCAGCAAATCGCGAAGCACGAACGCATCTATTTTCCTTGTTTTTTCTTATGTTTTTTGGGGCCCGGTGCAATCCTATTCTTGCTTCGAAATTTATAAGGATTGACGCCCAGTAATGACATATGATGATGCATGGTGAGACGATATTTTTAAGGAAGTGATCGGTTTCCTCAAGCAAAATCTCACAGACGTCCCTCAATCAAATGCCTTTTTGGCTGCGGATGGTGAGGACCGAAGTGTCGACATCGGTGGGAGTTGGTGTTTCTGGAAATGATCCGAACTGATCTCCCCACCATACGAATACCAACCCCACGCTCAACTTTCTCCGACTCCGTTTACCCGACTTTATTTTTTTATGCTCCACCAACCAAAATGACGACATGCTACCGTCATCACCAACTGATTTTCCTAAGCCAGTTTAGAATATTTACAACATTTAATCGATGCATTCATCTAATAATTAAATGTGTAAATGAGAGGGATCTAAATCCATTATAATCCCCAGAATATATTTCATCAGTTGTCCGATGCGGGACATTTGCCCACATCATCCTCCGCCTCTTCAGGCCTCCGGGACCTTGCAGAACTGCCGGAGGATGGAGTCTCGGGCCACCAGACCACCAGGGGATCGCACCCCAATGACAAAGTGCCGAAAAATAGGCATCCGAACAGCAGGCAACAGTCTCGTGTAATCTCACAAAATCTATGATAGTGCATTCTTGCACCTAACTCTGTTTTAATGTGGCGAAATATGAGATTCTAATGGTTGGTAGATCTCACCAAAAGAGCTTCGTGGAAAATACAACTTTGCAGCCGCAGAAGCTACCAAAGCCGCTCAAAATGCAGGGTTTCTTTTTACCAACTTCTTGACTCTTCCCTAGGTGGATAGAGCCGCCGGGATATGGCTGCGCCTCTTCTTTCGCCGAGTAGGAATTAGGGATGTGCATGGTCCGGATCGGTCCGGTCTTGGCATGGAATCGGGAACCGGACCAATAGTCTCAGTCCCTATATTTTCGGGAACACAAACCGGACCAGGGCCGACGATTTGGGCCGGTCCCAGTCCGGGCTCAGTAGTACCGCTAACTCTAACTACTTGTAAAAATTTAGCCCTTAGAAATTACAATACAATGTTAATTTATAATTTATAATTAAACTACGACAACAAGACAACCACGTAAATGTTAGAGGCACCAACGTGTGTTCGATTTGGACTTGAAAGCTTCACGTGATCTTTTATGCTCGTAATCGACGCCCGCATGTGGCCCGTTGAACTCAGGTGGGCGATGAAGCCGAACTCGGATTTTATTTCTTTCTTTTTAATTTTTGGTTGTGAAAAAAAAACATATTTCTCAAATCTGCATAATGACTAGAGTTTCTGTCCTCATGCATGAGATAAAATTCACGGGCTTCTCAAAATGTTAAAATAGGTTAACTCTAGATGGAGATCAATTTAAAAAAAAAATATTAGCGGTCTGGGCCGGGCCGGGCCGATCCGGCCCCAAATCATGGAACCAGAGACTAGACCACCCAGTCACCCGTCCCATTTATTGGGATCGGAGACCGGACCGCCAACCTCAAGGACCAGACCAACCCGGTCAGTCCGAGCCGGTCCTGGGCCTATCGAGACCGGTCCGGTCCAATTTACACACCCCTAATAGGAATTTATCTATAGACCTCGTTTGGTTCCATTAACGGTAAATGAGCATCGGTTTTGCATTTTCTAGAATTGTACTTCTTGTCGATTGTTTGAATGATCACAAGTTTTGCACTTTCACATGAAAACGTATCTCAACCATTACACGCTTCATGACTATTTCCTTTCATTTTTTCCTTGTCCACCCGACCTTGCGACCTAGGCCCGCTCCTCGCCACATCCATACGCCGAATGTCACTGTCGGTGCCCTTTTCGTCGCACCTCCATCTACCGGCAGTGCCGTCCCATTCGCTAGCCTAGGTCATTCGTCGCACCCTCTATCTCCACGAAAAGGCCACGACTGGTGGCCGTGGAGCTCTCTGGACTCTGGGCAACCATAAATCTGTGGTCGCGCGAGGCAGATGTCCCTCCGAAAATGCATAAGATGAATGAAGCTTCTCTGCTGCGCTCCATTTAGTGCCTTGATTAAAAAAAAATCGCGAATAACCTTGTTTGTATAAATTGATGGTTGAGATTTATTGGAACATCAAAAGCTAAATCGTACGCTCCTCCTTAAAAAAAAATAAAGAATTAATTTCGTCTAAGGCAACTTCCTAATAGCGTAAATTATAAATGATAATAGGAAATGAATTCTCTCTATCTATTATTAATATTTAAGCTAATTAATAGAAATTCCTCATAAACTTGTATAAAAAGAAAAAGTAAATACTCAAAATGGTTCAAGAAAAGCCAAAAACATGTATACTCTATGCAAGTACAAGCTCTGTATAAGTCATTAGGATAGGTTTAGCAAAAATGGAATGTGAAAAAAAAAAAAATTTAGCCAGATTTATGAAAACACATCATCATAGAACAACATTGAAAGTTTATTTATGCAGAACAGATAATTTTTATACGACCCATATTTATTATGTGATAGAACGCAAAATCATTTTCACATAATAAACGGTTAGTCAATTAATGTTGAAATTCGACCAAACAAAATTAAGGTTGAACAATCAGACAAATTATACATTTCTCGTATCTCAAATTTAAAATTGAACCTTCTCGTTACACAACCGGTGACATTTGTAAAATCAATCAGCTTACTTTACATAATTGGAAAACTTTTTTTTTTTTACAATTTTTCTGTAGATGGGCATAGACATGGCCATTTGAAACCATGGACCCGGAATCGGCCTGTTGACCGACCCAAAACCGACCCGTTGACCGGTACAGAGCCAACTTGTTGACTGGACCCGTGGTTCCTGATTTTTCGAAACCGGCTCGGAACTGGCGGTTCCGAACCTATTCCAAACTGTACAAAAAAAAACTAGCCCCCGCTCCTCGGGAAGATCCAAAAGGCTCTTCCTAGTTCCCTGCCAGGCGGCCCCGCCCACTTGGGAAGGGAAGAGCCGTTTGGCTCTTCCCTAGGCCCAACGGGCCTTTGGACAACCGTCCGAAGGCCGTTGGAAATTGCAAAGGCCATTTTGGCCATTGTATTCTTAAAATAAATAAATAAAAAGTCTATAAAAAACTCTCAATCCATTTTCATTTTTCTCACAATTTCTCTCAATTCTCTTCAATACACTCAACTCTCAAATCTCAATCTCTCAAATTCTGTCATATTCTCCCAATCCGTTATTCTCTCTCAATTCCATCTTAATTCTTTGAATCAACTTTCCGATCAATTCTCTCAAAAAATGGCAAGTGGAAGCAAAAATACTAGAAAGAGATAATAGACCGATGAGAGAATTCGATTATCATGTTTGTGAATATGATCCTCGTGAATATGCATGTTGGGAAGACGACAATGTGCACAATCCCAACGTCAAGCACATTCCAACGCAAGAAATTCTTTATCTTTCCACTGGTGTCAAAGAATCATCGATAGCAAAGGAGCCAGGACAGAAGAGTCGAGAATCTGACTTATGGCTACACTTCAACAAAGTATGGGATGAAAACGAAGGCGAGTTTGATATAAGCTATAAATATTGTCCGCAAACATACAAACTTGATAAAGGAGATGGTTACAGAACATTTCGTCAGTATCTGTCGAAAAAACATCCAACACAAGTGGGGATCGATACAAGCTAACAACAAATTTCCGGGTTCGTCAATCCTAACCCTCATTCTTTATTCTGTTTCATTAATGCACTTTATAAACAAACATTTTCTAAATATGTTGCTCTTGAGCATGCTCCGTTTAATACGGGTGAAAATTTTACTTTTAGATATTTGGTAAACATTGCACTAGCTCCGCAAGCACCATATGTTCTGAAAACTACTCTTAGACACGAACTTAAACAAGTTTATAAAAAACGAAAAAATGATTTGATGAGTTTTTTTGGAGAATTCAATGGACGTGTACATATAGGTAGTGATATTTGGAGTGATGCTTTGAATATTAATTCTTATATGACTGTCACGTGCTATTAGATAGGCGATGATTGGGTTATTCAAAAAAGACTACTTGTATTTTGAGTTTTGTCTGAAAGTCATGCGGCCTATAATATTTATAAACTAAATATGAAAGTTTTAGAAGAATATGATTTGATTGATAAAGTTTTTTTAATTGATTTTGATAATGCCGTAGCGAATACTGCTTCCATTCCCAAGTTAGAAAAAATTTGGAAACCCTCTTTTGGCGGATAATTTTTTTACATTAAATGTGCTTGCCATGTTTTGAATTTATATGTACAACATGTTTTACGATCTCTTGTAATTTATCTCTATCCAATCAATTGTGTAATTAGATTTTCATAAAGCCGTCATCATCTTATGAAAGAGTGGGGAAAATTTTGTAAACAAAATGGAAGAACGGCAAAAATGTTTCCAAAAGATATTCCGACTCGTTGGAATTTTACCTACGAGATGCTTTTGTAAATTTTTTATTACAAAGATTTATTATGTCCCTTTATTTCAAATATTGTTCCCGATATTGCTTTACTCCCGCAACATTGAGACGTTTGCAAAAACATTTTAGATTTTTTGAAAGTTTTAATGATGCTACTTATACTTTATCTGGTATTTATTATCCTACTACGTATTTATTTTTAATAGAGTGTGTTACTATTGCTAGTGTTTTTAATGAATATGAAAAAAATACTGAATTAGCTTTGAGTATTTTAGTAATGCGAGAAAAATGGTTGCATTATTATTTGAACATTCCTCTTGTCTATTTAATTGGTATTATTTTCGATCCGCGTACTAAATTAGATGGTTTATTAGAATATTTAAATGCTTATTATTATGATTGTTTACATTTGAATGAAGCAATAAATATTTCAATTATACAAGCAAGGGTTAAACAAGGTATAATAGCATTATATAATGAATTTTCGAGTAGATGTGATTTAAGTGACAGTGGATGTGGATCTGCCCAAACCCAACATAATGTCTCATAAAGCGACGCAGGTATTTCACTTAGTTGATGGTATAAAATGCTCGTGAATAGGCAGAAAAAAAAACATAAAGGGACATCAATAGGTAGTATTTTCGAATAATAAAACTATTTAACAATTACTTTTGAGTTTAATGATTCCGAACACAACGCAGATCTCAAGATTCTTGAGTGATGGAGGAATCATTCAACTCAATTTTCAATTCCCTCCCTCATTGCGAAACAAATATTAGCGACTCTTTTTTCAACAGTGACGGTTGAACAAGCATTTAGAGCTGGAGGATTAATTTTGGACCCTTGCCGTTCAAGATTAAGTCCGAAAAGTGTGAAATTCAAACTTGCGTCGATGATTGGATAAAGACTAAATTTCGACAACAAGAGCTGGATCGAGAACATGAATACTTTAGTGATGACTGTGGAGATACTACTGCCACCATAACAACGGGTAGTTAGGGTTGCAATGTCGGTATTCCTTTTGATGGAACCAGAACTGGCAGTTCCATTGAACTGGACATTTCTAGATGGACACATCTTCTTTTGCAAGTATTGAAGAAAGATATACGAGTTGGTGTGAGATTTTTGCTTGGAGACTGCACGGCACACAAGGAGCTAAAAGATTGGGGTCAAAGAGATCAACATATGGGCTCAATTCACAAAGTCTCTGGGCTAACAGCTTAAAATATTGAAAAAAAAAAACACACTTTTCCCTCTATATAGTAAATTCTACCACCTTGTAATTCTGCGAAATCAAGTCAAGTGGACACAATTAAAATAGAAAATAGATCACGGAAACGGTTTACGTGGTCCGAGCAACTTATTCATATCCACGAGGATAATCAAAAATAAATTTACAATATAAGTATAATAGAGATACGAAGCACGTATAATCACTCATACACCCTTGATATTTTTTTTAAACCAACATCGCAACCAATAATCTCGTAAAATGGATATCAATACGTAGTAAATTTCCCTCTAGCCTCCCGAATAATTCTCTCATAAGTAAGAGACCTATAATGGCTGTACCAAATTAAGACACTAAGAAAAATCGTATTGCACTAAGGCTACGTTTGATCATCCGGATTTGGATTGTGATATAATAGTTTAATGTCGGATAATGAACAGTGGTAACAAAAAAAAATCAGTTTAGAGTAAATGTGATAATGATTTACTAGTTTGAGATTTTGTATTTTTGTGAAATCAACCCATTGTAAACGTGGGTTGCAATGTCGGTATTCCTTAATTTTTTTCCTATAAAATGAGTTCACAACACTGCCTTTTATGGGAATTGGCAGTCATCATCGAATGAAGGACGACATAAAAATTTAATAAAGTTGGAGATGATTTACTTACGAATATAAAATGTGACGAATCTGCCACTCACTTTTCATTGTTCTTTGAATCGTTACGGCATGATAGTGACGGCATCGTCATGCCAGCATCTGTCAATGTAAAATGACCCAAAATGCATAAGAAAATGTAAGTTAGAGGAGTCGATTCAAAAATCCCTAAAACGATTGAATGTAAAGTAATGCTGTTATTCTTTGTTGGGTGTTAATAAGATCCGCTATTTATATATCTAATCATAGCTTTCCATCTTCTATGTATTATAATAATAATTTGCCAGTTAATATGCTAGTTTTATCCTCTCCTTCTATAAATGAGTTTGTATGTCATGGAAAGAGAACTTGTGAAAATAGCTTAGGGGGCAAATTGTCCATAATGTAGCTGACTAGCACAACGATACTTGATGATTCTAGATCTCCTAGTCACGTAAAACTCATGTCGTGAAGTATCAAGTTAGCAAAAATGAGACTGGCCTATACATTAGGAAAATTCCAAATAAATGGTTGAAGTAGATTTTATTTCGAATAAGGGTCTGAAGTGCTCTTATTATTTCAAATAATGACATAACCAAGAGTATTTTCATCATTTTGTTTTTTAGTTTTATGTCCTCTTCAGCCTTGATGATGGTCAGCCTAGTCACCGGCGAGAAGCTAGGGCCGAAAAAAGGAAAAAAGAAAAAAAGGAAATGGATAGAAGAAAGAAAAAGAAAAAAACAATAGAAGTAAATAGCAATCACCCCCTTAATCAGGTCATTCTTTAGAACAATAAGGATACTTCATGACTTTATTTGAGAAAATGAAATCATTTAAATCCTTATTTGAAATTTTCTCTATATATTACAAGAAACATAAAAAATTATTATTTCTTTTTCTCGGCATAAATGGAGGAAAATCTCCCTGAATTAAAGATTTAGAAGTTCCTGGTATTTGTCAAATTTAATGCTCATTTTTTATTTTTTTTCCACAGCAGCTTTTAATTTTCTGATTGGAGACTGGAAAATTATTGCTAAATGGTCATTTATTAATTTTTTTATGTACCTCGGACCATCGCATGCCGTACGTTTGACTCAAGACACGCCTTTGAAGTACTGTGGCAGAGATTCAGCAAGAAGTAAAAAAACCAACCCAACACCAACTATTCGTGGGAGAATCAAAAGGGAGAATCTCGTGATTGAAAGAAAAATGACAGCACCATTGAATTAATCAGAAAAAAATTAACAAACCACCGCGAGAATGAAACCCAGAGCTTGTAATATCCTCTCATTTTCCACAGGAACATGTTGGGAATAGGGGGCTTTTATGAAAGGAAAATTTTACAATTCAGTAAAATGAAGATGAAAATGATGATGATACTAGTAATACTAAGGATGGTGGATGATTTCTCTTGGGATCTAATCCTTGTACTTCATCTCAGACACGAGGAAACCGGGCATATCGAAGGAGCCGGAGAACTTCTCAACATCGACCTTGAGGGCCTCAATGTCCTTGTTGTTGACCAGACCCTTGTTGAAGTCCTTCAGTAGCTTCCCATGCTGCTTTTGGATGCTCAACGTGATGGTCACGGCCCGGTGGAGGAACTCCCCGATTTGCTGGAAGTCCTTCTCAACCAAGCCCCTAGAAGTCATCGCAGGAGTTCCTGAGGGTATGACAAGCCCGTTAAATCAGACAGCGAGATAATCATTGGTTCCGCCACCAACTGGCCTCTAAACTTGCTCGGTAGATATTGGCCAAAGAGCAATGAACGAAAGGGGAAAAATGAATTAAGTCATGCAGAAGTTTTCATTACCAATTCGTACTCCTCCGGGTGCCAAGGCACTGCTGTCACCAAAAACAGCATTCTTGTTCACGGTAATATTGCAGAGATCGCAAAGTTTCTCGACCTTATTGCCTGCAAAAAGAACAGCATTTGAAGTGATTAGAAACTATATATAACATTGTTGTCAGCAGCATCAACTCACTCAACCAAATAATGCAATTTTACCGGTCAATCCAAGCGGACGGAGGTCCCAAAGAACGAGGTGGTTCTCAGTTCCACCAGTGACAAGCTTGTAATCTTTGCTCATGAGGTAGTTTCCAAGAGCAACAGCATTGGCTCTAACTTGCTTAGCATAGGCTTTGAACCCAGGAGACATGGCCTGCTTCAGGGCAACAGCCAGAGCGCCGATCTGGTGGTTGTGTGGGCCGCCCTGAAGAGAGGGGAAAACCGCGAAGTTGATCTTGTCCTCGAAGTCATAAACTGCATCCTCAGGTTGGCCTTTCTTGGCGGGCTTAGGGCCCTTCCTGTAGAAGATCATCCCGGCTCTCGGACCCCTCAAGCTCTTGTGGGTTGTGGTCGTCACGATATCGCAGTACTCAAATGGGTTTGCAGCTTCCTACAGCCAGAAATAAAATCACACCGACGAGAAGAACATTGGAAACCTCAAAACATATTCACATCAGCAAAGCAAATGTACTGCAAATGCAAAGAAGAATGACCACATCGAAACCAGAACCACGAGCAGGACCAAAAACCACACTTAATTTCATTCAATTGCTATTACAAAATTGCAACATCCAGAGATGGGATGTCACATTCATAAAACAAGACACCAATAAGGGTCTTCAATTTCGAGAACACAAGTATTTCAAAAGGCATAGAATAAAATTCCCAAAGATCTAAAAGAACATCAAGCATTAAATCACAATTCCACAAGGTTGCATGAATAGATCAAGCACAGGTGGATCAATGCAAACTCAAGCACAATGAACGGTGAAAAATTTAACAGGGATTGGCAAAGTTTGCATGAATACGTGAGAAGGACAAATATGAAATGCAGTCAACCCATTCTTAATCCATATAAATGAAAGCCCAAGTGAGATCCAACAAGTTAAGGACACAGTAAACTCGCAGATATCCCAGATCTAGCCTCGTACACATCACACTGCCTATACGAAAATGCAGATCCAACACCGACAACAAAACCGCAAGCAACAAAACATCAAACACCATCCGTGCAGATCCAATTCCAAAACCAATAAAACAGGGGGCAATATACCTGAGCGGCGACGAGGCCGCTGATGTGGGCCATGTCGCAGAGGAGGAGGGCGCCGCACTTGTCGGCAACGGAGCGGAAGCGGGCGTAGTCCCAGTCGCGGGGGTAGGCGCTGCCGCCGCAGATGATGAGGCGGGGGCGGAAGTCAAGGGCCTTCTCCTCAAGCTTGTCGTAGTCGATGTAACCGGTGGTGGAGTTGACCTTGTAGGGGAGGCTCTCAAAGTAGATGGAAGTGGCAGAGATCTTCTTGCCGCCGGAGGTGTAGTAGCCGTGGGTGAGGTGGCCGCCGGAGGGGAGGTCGAGGCCCATGATGCGGTCGTGGGGCTGGAGGACAGCGGTGTAGGCGGCGAAGTTGGCGGGGGAGCCGGAGTAGGGCTGGACGTTGACGCCCCAGCGGGTGGGGTCGAGGCGGTAGGCCTGGAGGGCGCGGGAGCGGCAGAGGTTCTCGATCTCGTCAATGAACTCGTTGCCGCCGTAGTAGCGGTTTCCGGGCATGCCCTCGGAGTACTTGTTGGTGAGGGCGGAGCCGAGGGCCTCGATGACGGCGAAGGAGGTGAAGTTCTCGGAGGCGATGAGCTCGATCCCCCGGCACTGCCGCCGCTTCTCCTTCTCGATCAGGTCGTGGATGTCGGGATCCACCGTCTGCAGCGGCGTGTTGCCCCAAACGGTGACGGGATCCATGGCAGCTGTCGGAAGAGAGAGAGAGAGAGAGGGTGGTTGAAGATGGTTGAGGAGGAGGAGGAAATGGAGAGAGGTCCGTAGGTGGCGGAGAACGTGGGAGGCTTAAAAAGGGTTGGCGGAAGGGAAGAGAGGGGTTGGAATTTAGATCTTGGGCTGGCTATTGCTGTCGCTTGATTTTGGGTGGTGTTGGTGAAGTGGTGGTCCACTCCCGTTCTCGGGGTTGGTGAACACCGAAACCGAATTACATTTTTTTTTATTTTTTTTATTTTCATGTTTATTTTAAATGATTTTTTAAATTTCACTTAGGCTTACTTTTTTTATTAAAAAAAAAATTACCATTCATACATTAGAATAAAACTCGTTGAGATCGAGAGAACGTAGAAGGTTCTCAAGCTCATCAAATTCATTTGTGCAAAAAAATAGGCATGCTCAGCAAATTCCAAATAGCAATAAGCAAAAATTAGAAACAACAAAACACAATATGTAGTTAAATACACGTTTTCATTCCTCAAGAATAAATTTGTCAGAGTAAACATTCGGCGGCCAATTACCAGAGTCAACGATAAGCACATGTCGAGATCTCTCATTCCATTTGCGACGACTTGTTGTGCGCGTCTAAGTTCAACGTCAAAATCACCATGGTGCAGAAACACCGTTAAAATGTTAAAAGAACACAGATCAAATATCTGTAAGGAACTCTCAAATCTATATCTAGATATAGTACAAGATAATATAACCCTCAAAACTTGACATTAATCCAAATCAAGAGAGAAGAGCGGCCTAATTGTAGAGCCACGTCATGAACATCGTCCTCGGTAACTGTCGATTGGTCAAATGGCCGATCTGGTCTCCATGTATACTCAAGATCAATTGCAAGAGTTTATTCACGCACACAAATATATGATGAGCTAAGTTGTCATATGTGTTAATTACATTCAATAAACGAGTTATAAAAGAGTTTAAATGTAGTAGACTAAAGTAGACTACAAATTGCAAAACTTGTGTACAACATTTACTTTAGTACCAAAACTTTCAAAATGATAATTCAAGTGCCATTTTTTTTAAAACGATCACTTCAGTGCCAACTCTGATTTTAGCTTACGTGGCTTGACGGAAATTCGACATGGCATATATTTTTTATTAATATTTGAGATAACGTGGCTCCCTAGAGTTGACACTAAGGTGAATATTTTTCAAAAAATTTAAAACTTAAGTGATCGTTTTTTTTAATAAAAAAGTTAACACTTAAGTAATCGTTTTGAAAGTTTTGGCACTAAAGTACTTTTGAAGCTGAAATTCGTATGGTAAAAATACTGAGATTTTTCACTTCTGGAAGAGATTTCTACTTCTGGTTGGATTTTTGGCAAACTTTGATAAGTTAAAAATTGTAACTTGAAATCACTTCTTCAACTACACCCGTCTTCGCCGACTAACGCCCACCTGTCGGCACCTCCTGACCGCCGCAAGTTGCCGCCGGTCGCCCACCACTGGTCGTCGCCTGTCGTCGACCGCTAGTCGCTCGCCACCAGTCGCCGCCGCCGCCAATCACCAGCTGCCGCCGTCGCTAATCGCCAATCACCGGCCTCCGTTTGTTGTTCACCGGCACTGCTAACGCTAGTCTCTACAAACCACCACCGTCGGAAATTTTGTTAATAATGTTTCAAAAATTAAAATTTCACAAGTAGAAATTTTATGAAACGCCTTTCTTTGATAAGAAATCAACTTTTGATAGATAAGTTGAAAAATCAACTTCTGCTTTTGATGGAGAAGTTAAAAAATCAACTTCTGCTTCTGGTGGTATTTCTAAAGTAGAAGTGTTGCCATGCACATCATAAGTGATCGTTTTGAAAGTTTTGGCATTAAAGTGAACATCATAAATAAGTTTTGGTACTTGCAGTGTACTTAAGCCACCATAATATGAGTGTTAAATAAATCATAATGGGTTTACATTTTATTTATATTCAACCCATCTCTATGACTAGCTTTTTATTTTCTCTCGTCTTTACTCGATCTCACGCTTACTCACTCTTTACTCTTATCTCAACTTGGATATAAATTTTCCTAAATTGGGTTAAATATAAAAGTGTTTGAGGAATATGTGTTGGGTATGCGTTGCTAGATTTGCATTTATGGAAATAGGTCAAAACTGAATAAATGAGTCTATCCAAGTTAGACCGTTTTCGACTCGACTCGCTCATTTGATAGGTCAATCAATAAAATCGATGGAGTTGGTCATAGTGAGTGTCTTAACTCGATTTTATAGATCAAGTAGGGTAGAGAACTCGATTGTGACATTTTGAATTTCTGACCATTTCGAGATGTATGAATGAGAAGGTATCTATCGATCTATTTGAGTTTTTATCTCGCTTGGGCCTAATCAATTCGAGTTAACTGACCAGAAAGGGAAAGACTAACGCATGACAAGTGCGTGGACCTAGGAACTCGAATAAGGGACGACACTTTGACTATAAGGATTATCGATGGAATATTTAGAGCCAAGAAGGAGCGATCTAGGAACGATTAAGGGATTCATTGCTAGCGTTATACGATTGGAGAGCGGGTGATTTCGCTTAACCGTCGTATGATTTTCAAACTTTTCCTAAATCGAATTTTTACGATCGTGACCATCGGAGCTAGCGATAAACTCTCGCAATTATATGGTAACCAAAGTCGTCGTAACTTGAGTTATCTTAAGTGTGATGAGAATAACTGAGTCGATACTCGTAACGTCTGCAGAAACCGCCCGTTAGTTTGATATATGCTGGAATTATGATTGATGGAAAACGGACCATGAATTGGACCTCGGAATTAGATATTGGACAAAGAAGAATTCCAACAATTCAAAAGGAATTGAACGTCGCCTCATCGAGGGTAATAAAAATCTGAAAAATTGAAATTTGGATTGAAAGTATAAAATTACCTTTTTGCCCCTCAAGGACATTCTTTCTCTTAAGAATAAGTAAGGGCAAAATAGTCATTTTCCTTCTTCTCCTTAGTGGCCGAATTTTAGGGGGCAATTTAGTCAATAAACCTTGAGATATTATGAAGAAAAGCTAAGTATCATCAATTGAGAGGCCTTATCCATTTAGACCATAGATTAGATGTCTAATTGCATTAATTCCTACTCAAATCTCACGAATCATTCCACTTTCTCTCTTTGACTTGGAGACTAAGGAAAATCAAGAAGACCTCTCCTCCCTCACCATTTGACCACCACCACTACATCTCTCACATTCCCACGTTTTCTCTCTTTCTCTTTCTCGTCAACTAGCTCGTGACCAATTCCAACCTGTCCCATTGTTCAGGCCATAACTCTGTTGTCTGATATCGGATTGAGGTAAAACCACCACCAAATGAAACATTATTGTCTTTTCTTTCCATAGACATACTATAAACTCGATTTGACCCAGTAGATCTTTTCGTAACTCGATTTGAGTAGACGAAGGTAAGGACAAAGCATATTCTAACCAAGTTGGAGGAAGGTCTTCGTTTAGCTACTTCAAGACTTCAACGACTTCAAACTTTCGGTGAGGATTTCTCAACTTACAGTACTGAAGTTGGATGAGCTAAGGTTGTAAGTTTATGAGAGTTTTGATGGGTTTTCATGATTGAAATTGGTTGGTTTTACAAGAGCAGATTCTGTTCTCTTCGACCGGCAGAGGATCCGTGAGTTTTTGAGGTTCGCCGAGGTGTTACCTTGCCCCAAAACTTGTTGATAAGACATCTTAAGACATGATACTACATGTTAGCAAATGATAGATGAGTTATATTGGAGTTTTGATAGCCGGTTTACATGAAATTTGCTGGAATAGAACTTGCCTTGTACCGAACAGAATAGGATCCGAAGATTGTTGTGGCTCTTGAAGGAGTTTGTTGCTTAAAATAGCTTGGTAAGAAGACTTCTAACCTTTTGTTAGAATGTTGAGTCACTAAAAGGTGGATTTTTTTTTTTGTTATGGAAATTAAAGGTTTTAAAGGGTTGTTTTGAGGGTGGAACCATGAGAAACCCGAGAGTTGCCAAATTTGTTTTCTGCGCACACCGATTTTAAAACAACTCGTTCTAATTCATCCGATATCCAAATTGAGTATCGTTTTAGCCCACATGTCCGTAAGATCTTGAAGTTTAATACCCTAATTTTTTTTTTTCAAAAAGTCAATAGAAAAATGTCAGGTTTCGTGAGACTGAACTTGGTCGTGGGGGCTCGAATTTGGGCAGTTTTGATGAATTGAGATTTTGGATGATTTGCCTTGATATAATGACTCTTTAGCATGCCTAAAAATGTTGAATTAAAGTTGTGCATGCTTGATGATGAGGTGACATGAGTGAATTTTGATGTGCATCGACTTATTTGGTTCAATCAAGTGCTTTGATGCTTGTTGGCGTATTTGATGGTTGAATTGCTTGATGTGGGATGGCATGTGTTGCTAGTGGCCGAATGTCATGTTTGAATTGATGAACCTAATATGCTTGAATGGTGTGCCTAGAATGGAGATGGAATGAATCTACTTGAGAATGTGAAAATGAGATTAATAAGAAGGTTCATAATTATGTTTTATGGCCAATGCATTACGCCGCAGGTGTTTGATCCCGATTAACCTGATGAGGTCGTACGGCTAGAGAGTCCTACCTCGATCGAATCATCTTGAAGGCTATAAGAATCGAGAGTTAGGTAGCGACCCAATCATCTCTAGGTCCGGACGCGAGAGTCCTATAGTCTACCGAATCATCTCGATGCCGCAGAATATTGAAAGTCACTATAGAGACCGAATCATCTCATAGCTAGAGTCATTATGACTGAATCATCTCGATAAGACGTCGAGAGTTATGTGATCGACTAAATCATCTCGCGGCCCAAGGAGGGCGTCCCTTGATGGGCGAAAAGAAGGTAAAAGACTAAAACATGATCTTGATGTGTTTTCGAATCTATATGATTGAAATGCTTGAATTGGCTAGAATGCCTGGAATGCCTAGAGTGCTTGGAATGTCTATTATGCCTGTATAACTTGAGAAATTTAGATTGAAAAGTGAAAGTGTGAAAATCATGAACCTGATTGCCTGATATGTCTGAGTTGCCTTATTATGTAAATTGTTTGAATATCATGTGTGAAAAGCATTTTGCCAAAACTTGCATATTCTCAAACGTGCCTGGAAGTACCAATAGTCGAGCTAAGGATTAGGGTTAACTTACTGAGATTGTTATCTCAACCCATCATGGGACCAACATTTTCAGACCCAAAGCCTTGACAGTACCCTTAAGAAGAAGAAGAGGAAAAGGAGGAAGATGAAGACGAGTTCGTCTAGTTATGGGTTTTCTTTTGGGGAATTCTCTTTTTGTGATCCTATGGTGCCTTCCTCTGCACCCTACTCCCTTCCGTTGTAATAGACCATTTCATTTTGTAAAACGATGTGTGTTGTTTTTAAATCTTATGACACCTTGCACTTATATTATGTCTGGGGTTTTGTTTTCATTTTTGCATGTGCTTACTATATCACACTCCACGTGTTAGCCGACGGATCCTGGGTTATCTTATTTAATTTTGACGGCTGTGCGGGTTATTGGCGTGCGGCGTGACATTGATTGTATGTCACACCTTGAACCCGGCAAGCACTCGAACATTCCACCAGGCCGTAATCAAGCTATGTCATCCAAGATCTTTCGGCCAATCATATAACAACTTGACAAAGGAACAAGATCGTGTAAGCCATAAAACTGCTCCGTACAATTCCAAAATGAAATGACTCAGGACAAATGGTATACCTTCATACAAATAAAATTCTCCTCAGAAGTTGTCACAGTTATGTACCCAAAATTCAATTCATAATTCCTCAAAATCAGATACAATCCCTAAGGTCATAAAATACATAAAACAATCCATGCCATTACTTCATTGAGAGCTCATCCTTATCACGCCTGTATTTCCATCTTCAAGGACATGAAAAATTAATCCCCACTGGGGTGAGATGTATATATATATCTCAGCAAGTGAAACTTAAATCTATACCTGAACACTAGTCCCTCCAGACTACACACAATGCCACCAAGATGCAAGAAATCAACAATAGAGCATGGCATCACCAAAACATGGTCATCAATAACCAAACATGAATAAGACATACAATCAACCACACTCAACCTTAGGGCCCCAAGCTCAATGCACAGGCACCTGCAATTCGATACACAATTGCCACCACTTTCTCATCCACCCGCATACTCCTCTAACACTCTTGCCATCTGACATCACTAGAGCCACAATCGATGTCTTATTATCGCAGGGACCATAGGCCAATCGGTACTTTCAAGGCTCGCAGCTATTCTATGCCATTGGAGCCATAGGCCAATCGACATTATCATTTTATTCAAGATCACCACCATTCGATACCACTAGGGCCGCAGGCCAATCGATATCCTTAATATCTTTCAAGCTCACCACCATTCAATACCACTGGGACAACAAGTCAATCGGTATTTTCATAATTAAGACTTTTAGTCAATTGGTACCACTAGGGTCACAGGCCAATCGGTACTTTCGAGGCTCACATCCAATTGTCATCTTAGGGACTCACAGCCAACGTGATCTCCGAGGCCACATGCCAATGATCGCTGGGACAATATAGCCCATTTATATAGCATCGACACTAGAGCAATATATATCACGTAAGCATCACGACCAATTAAACAATTAAGGGCTCAATAGCCAAATATGTTATTAAGGCTTATCATAGTCAATTATCACGCTATGTCATTCAAGTCATGGAATCCCATACTCAGTCAAGTAATTCAAGCCCTAGGCTTCACCAAGCAACCAAATCACTCAACCACTCTATCCAGTAGTGTCCTAATGTTCAAGTAAGGGTTTAGAAAATACTTACCTTGATCGACTAGCAAATTTTCACACCAAGGGACTCTCTTCAATGCCATAATTTGCAATTCCCCACGAATCCCTTGTCGACCTAGAAAGATTTACCATCTTGGATAAAAAAACCATGGAATTCTCGCGTCCATTAACCCAATCTCTCATTAGCCATACCATTGGCAATTCATGATGCCTTATCAATCAATTGAACACATAATAACACTCCCATGACTCTCAACATGTTCGGTTCACATGGTCACACACAAAGTAAGATACAACTTAGAGATTTATGCACCTAACTCCCATTCCATTCCATTTAACATACTTCTCATTAACACATCATATCACCTCTTATAGGACTATGAGTCAATTTGAAGTCAAAATGCTCCTCAATTAGCCCCCAACAAAATCGGCCAGCAAGGGTTCACTCACAAAACAGAATCGGTTTCGGATTCAAATCGCTCAATCATGCCATACTTCAATCCCCAACCTCAATTATTCACAAACGAACTTGCTAGGACCTTAATTATATGTTTAAGAAGCTCACCAACTAATTTGAGGTGGAACAACTCCAAAGACCGCTGAACAATCCAGTCTCTCCTTGGTGGTCAGCGGTCAGTTTTCTGTCTAATTTTACTCACCCACAATCAGCCATAAAAACCTATTTTAACACCATCAAACTTACAACCACAGACCATCCAACCAAAATACTAGATGTTATAGAGATCTCACCGAACATTTGGAGTGAATTGGAGTCCGGAAGCCCCAAAAACCGTCCCTCTCCAAAATTGGGTCCGATTTTGACCTTTACCCACTCAAACTGACCTACGGGACAAAAGGCTAGGTCAAATTAAGCTTATAATACCTTCATAGAATGGTAAGATGATAAGTTTTAAGATGGCTATGGTTTTACCTCAATCCGAAGTCGGACGACGAAGTTGTGATCGGAACAGTGGAGCCATTTTTACCCGTCTGCGAGAAACTCATTCGGCCGAGAGAGAAGAAGAGGAAGAAGATGATGGGAATGAAGGTGACCGACCAAATGAGGAAGGAGAGAGAGTCTTCATCTCAATAATTCATTTTTGAGTCAATTTGATAAGATTGATAGTTAATACATGGACTCTCTTTAGTTGGCACTTGTCCAAACTTCTAGAAAAACATGGCCCACCTTTGACTTTTTTTGACCACTTGATCCTATCATTTTTGGCAGCATATGGAGGAGGGGAAATGACCAAAATGACATTCTAAACTTCTTAATGCAAGGCCAAAGGTTGAGGGGCAAAATGGTCTTATGGCACTTTTAATCAGATAACTCAAGAGTGGCCAACTTCGAGTGAGTTACAACTGAAATACACCGATCGATATCCTTCCATTCAATAGCCTCAAGAGGGTTAAAATTCGGAATGTCACAATTCTTCCCCCTTAAAGAAATTTCGTCATGGAAATTTGCCACTTTCCAATTATCCAACTTCATGGGGTACTAAGCTCATCGCATTCTCATTCTTCAAAATAACCCCGTTCCTTATTAGACCATCGCAATCATATGCTTTTTGGCACTCATGTCATTTGACGTATCACTCTCTTAAAATGTTCTCTTGTACCATCAGAGATTCAAGGCTTTGTCAACTTGCCCTTTCTCAACCAAATCGAGTCATAACTTTCTCGACTCCTTAATCAAGCTCATGGTTACTCCCATAGTAGTTCACTTTCGACTCCATTTGAAGATCTCCAACGATCGTAGTAATCCATCAACCTTCAAGGTCATGTCTCTCTCTCTCTTGTCGGCATGTCTAATGCTCAACCACACATTAGATTACTTCAACCTTCAATCCATATCATCGATAGTGTTAAGGCAATCTTGGCACACCTTGGTGCCATCCCAAGGAACACATTAGTTCTCCATGTTCTAATAATTTCCATACCCCTTAGATATCATGGTCCAATCATGGCAATATATTAATTTCTCTATGACCTTCAGGCTTGATAATTCAGGTAGCCATCAAACTAGCCACATTGAGAACTTCCAATTTAGAAGTTGAATCTCTTATTCTCGAGGGAAGATCTGTCCCTCGATTACCGATTTCACAATACTCAATTCTCAACCTCTTATAGTTCACATAACTTCGAGGTCTTTCTTTATACAAGCGATGCTCTCATATTCATAAGCAATTTCACCCATCGGTGTTCCTCTCATTCAATTCCCCTCGGGAAACTACTACCTTATTTTCTTGTGGTAGATACAGACTTAAAACCTCTTTCCACCCAAGCAAGGTTTTCCAAATTTATCATGAGGGCATTCACAAATCAATTCCAATCATGCTCTAAGCATTCCAATTCATACGGCCTTATTGTCAAGATGTATATGCAATGCCCACTTCCGATTACCTCGTTATACCTCAAGTTTCATTCTGCGTCGCGTCATTATGACCTTCATAAGCTTTTCAATTTCCAATCGAAAACATCATAAATAGCGTAGTCATCAGTTAAACTCAAGTCCTCGAAATCTTTTTTCACGTTCAGTTATTCATTCACATTACATCGCATCCTTAGTCCATTTCATCATTGGAACAACTCTTGTGGGGAATCTTTTCACGATCCGTTTATTGCAATTCATCAATCCTAGGAAATTTCAACTTCCAGCAACCCACATCGACTCTAGTCGATTCATCACTCATTCCAATCCTCAAAAACTCTACAGAAATTTCGTTTCTTAGAGATTTCACGACTGAGGAATCTTACCTCATCAGATCCATAGCCCGTGCTCTTTACATTCAATATATAACGAGCATTTTCTTAAAGTCCATAGAACACTCTCAAAAGCTGTTCATGTTTCTCATGACTCCTTAAATGAGTCCAATCATCGTCTCTCAAGACGGTAACAATCAACTCAATCATTCCTTGGGGACTTAATTCGACTATTATCAACTTCTTTGTATCAGGTGTCGAATCTTCAAACTATTCTTTATACTTTTCACTTGAGAGCTCAAACCTTGGCCTTTTGTTGTCACGGGTCTCCACTAGGACCACACATCATTCTGTCCATTTTTGTCACCCTTCCCTGAGGAAGCACTCTTATTTTAACTGATAGTTTTCATAACCAGTCAATACGATTTTATCTCAATTTCAACCATTCAACTGAACGTCGACATTATCCTAGTATTCAACGTTGTTCACAGGACAGTTTCTCGGACTTAACTTCCATGAATCGTTCAAGTCCTGCGTCTTCTTTCCTAGTCTAGATGCTCCATCTTAAAATCGATACGATTAGAACTTTCTCTTCCTTCCACACTAGGGTCGCCTACCCTTTGAAGGAAATTATACACTTCAGTGGCATTCTCTTACTTCAAATTCACTTTATCTTTCCTATTCCATAGGACGTCAACCTTGGAGTCTGCGTCAACAGTAGTGCTTCTACTCCAAGATTCAGATGCCACCACACTTTAACATTCTCCTTCCTATAACTCAATCACCTCAAGTGACAAGGGTCATTCTTCCTTGGTCTCTATACGTTCATAATTCAGATATTCAATGCGACTACCTCAAGTCGCCTTACGATTACAATCTAAGCACCCTTTTTACTCATTCATCCACTCATTAAAATCGCAAGTGGCTGGGACCATCAAGTTTATTCACCTTTATTTCCATCAACGACCATCTCATGGTCCAATCATCCTTTAAGAACAACACCCTACCCTTCAGGGGTGCTAACACACACAATACCACTTTTAGTGGTCTAGATTTATGCTCAATCAATCTCATAGAATCATCAATGTCAAACAACTGACAGATCTATTTCCTTAACTTTCGCTAGACAGAAGGAACGATATGTCAATCTCTCACTACAAGACTTACGCAAAGATAACAACCATCCCTTACAGGCGCATTCTATGGAAATCTCTATATTCATAATCCGTAAACGGAAATCCTCTTTCGATCATCCACTTCCTTCCTTAGGATCCATTATAGTTCCTCCGAATCAAGAATATCAACTAGCAATAAGGCTCTCAAGTTCCAATCCACCCAGAGATTTACTCATCTTATTCAAAGGTCCTCGACCACTCTCAATGTACTTAGGCGACCTTGAGAACTCTGTCTCACATTGGTCGATCATTTTCTGATCCTTGCAAAATTATCAGGATCTAAACAACTTTTGCTCTCAAGCAATCCCAAGAGGATACTTTCCATCGAACAACTCAACAAAGGTAGTCCAAGTAGATCTCATGCCTTCGAGGAACACTTTTCCTTTGGTGACCTTTCACCAACTATCAACAGCCTCTTAAGGCTAAAACTACCAGGGTCACTTTCTTTCTTCAGTGTACCCAAAACCTCTAAAGTTTCCTTACCAAAATCCCCTATCCAAAGGGAGACAATTTTGAATCTCATTCCTCTATCAAACTCAGTCACCTTTCTCAAGCTTTTCAAAACTCTCATGGTTCCTCCCACACATTCACTTTTCTCATGAATGAAATAACTCAGAGTCACCTTTCTCGTGACTTCTATCACTTAACTCATCAACACTAGTATCGGTCGAAACAACGTACAATGGCAGCTCCTTCTCGAGTCTGTCTACCCATCCACTTTTCTCATTTCCGTTTAAAGTTCTCATGACTCCTTGTCACACTTGGGTCTCGCACAATTAACAAAATCGAGACATACACTCTTCTCGTACTCATACTCTAGTCGCTCATTTTTAGTCAATTCTTATGATCCATCTCAGTTCTTGAATCTTTCCATATCTTACATGCTCGAGCCTAATGCTCTTCTACGACCATACTGTGGTCGTTCAACTTCATTAGGTTCTCGTGCCACTTGACCCACTATGATTCCCTCCAAGAATCAAAGACTTAAGTCATCTACTCAAGTCCGGTAGTCTCAGGCTGCTCCTCTCATTATCTTTCACCATCAACCATCTAGTGGCTCCTAAACAACTCTCTAATGGTTCTTATGCAATTCTCAAATAATTATCAATTATTCAAGGATCTCAAACATCCTTAAGCAGCAACTACATAATAAGCCAGCCTCCACGAGACAACTTCTCAATTAACAGCCATCACTATGCAACTCTCAACTGGGCTAAAACTCAACTAGGTCAACACCTAGCAAATACTCAATGCGTTACTTCTATAAGTTAATCGCTCAAACTCAAGGCATAAGGCATCCGTCACTTTGTCACAAACACGACAGGCTTTCTCATTTTCAACGGGCATCACTTCAACGGGGTATAAACTCCCCACACGCCGTCTAATCTCTTAGTTAGACCTTGGCCAAGCCAATCACATGATGTCAATCATAAAACACGCCTAACAGGCCAATCACAAACATCAATTTTTGTTTTCACATGGCATCCACTGCCAAGCACAAAGCTTTTAACCATGCTACTCACAAGTGTCATTTCACATGTCATGCCACTTTCAAACATTCACTAGGGAATCCATCCCGTGTCATACATCTCTTGATCACAATTGGACTCAACCCAATACCTAGATTTTTCCTTTTAAGTTATGACTTGGGTCATTCCTGCCTCTTGCCATCTTAGAAGCCTGCTAGGAGTCGCTCATTATCCGGACCTTTCTGTCTCGGCGATCACTCCCCGCCCTTATCAGACCTGGTGGTTGCATGTTTTCTCAAGTTATACATCTACAGAGAAAGCCCCGCTTCACACGTTCCATACCATGCTTCATTACAATTTATAGGTACTCCATCTACCTGTCCCATACTAAGCAATAGTTTATTAAGTCCAACCGTGATAAGCTCATGCATGCAACCTCATTAACTTTCGTTTCAAAGCCACAAACACATGCATAGCATGTTTGTTCTTACCACTTGTCACACCCCATTCGTTTCCACATCAAGTCTTATCCATAGAAAACTTCTAGCTCCACAAAGACCATCGCCTCTCACAAATCAATTGCCTATATTTAACCATATATCTTAAGTTAAGTCCCTATTCAAGTCAAATCCATATGCATTCGATCACAACTAGTCTTTAATCCAAATAGTCATTGTCTGCTTCATTGTATACACCTCACCTCATATCATCCAAAACTGTCAATAGCAATTGATAACTAAACCATCAAGATACTATGCAATTCAAGCATGAATACACCAATGCTAGTTGTCTCTTTATAACTCAAATTCCCTAAGTTGGGTCATCGACAAGCCACGATCACAATCATATACTCTAATTAACCCTTCATTCATAAACAATCTCTCTACAAACCTCAAGCACAATTACTACCTAAAAATCCAGGCTTATGTCTCTTCAATCTCTACTCACTTCCTTATGAGCCTTATCTATAAAATCACTTAAGATCATCCATTCGGTCGACACTAGGGCCATTAGAATACCTCACAAGTTCAAGCATATAATCCTCAAGATTCAGCAATTCATGCTTAATCATAAAGGTCTCACTACCTAATTGTTCTCAAGTCATCTCTCCTTATCACTCCAAACCTCAATCACAATGGATTGAGATGACCTTGCTCTGATACCACTTAAATTGGAATGTTACGCCTCGAACCCGGCGAGCACGTGAACATCTTACCAGGTCGTAATCAAGCCATGCCATCCAGGATCCTTCGGCCAATCATATAACACTTGACAAAGAAACAAGATCACGGAAGCCATAAAACTGCTTCGTACAGTTCCATAATGAAAAGACTCAGGACGAAGGGTACACATTCTTATAAATAAAATTCTCCTTAGAAGTTGTCGCAGTCATGTACCCAAAATTCAATTCCTAACTCCTCAAAATCAGATACAATCCCTAAGGTTACAAAATACATAAAACCATTCATGCCATTACTTCATCGAGAGCTCATCCTCATCATGCCTGTATTTCCATCTTTAAGGATCTAAAAAATTAATCCCCCATTGGGGAGAGATATATATCTCAATAAGTAAAACCTAAACCTAGACCTGAACACCAGTCCCCCAGACCACACACAATGCCACCAAGATGCTATCAATCAACAATAGAGCATGGCACCACCAAAATAGGGTCATCAATAACCAAGCATGAATAAGAGATACAATCAACCACACTCAACCTCAAGGTCCCAAGCTCAACGCACAAGCACCTGCAATTCGATACACAATTGCCACCACTTTCTCATCTACCCACATACTCCTCTGGCACTCTTGCCATCTGACATCACTCGGGCCACAGGCCAATCAGTACTTTTCTGGCTCGCAGCCATTCGATGCCACTGAGGCCATAGGCCAATCAACATTCTTATTTTATTCAAGATCACCACCATTCGATATCACTTGGGCCATAGGCCAATCGGTATCCTCAATATCTTTCAAGCTCACCACCATTCAATATCACTAGGGCCACAAGCCAATCGGTATTTTCATCATCAAGACTTTTAGTCAATTGGTACCACTAGGGCCACAGGCCAATCGGTACTTTCGAGGTTCACAGCCAATCGTCATCTCAAGACTCACAACCAATCGTCATCTCAAGACTCACAGCCAACGTGATCTTTGAGGCCACAGGCCAATGATCGCTGGGACAATATAGTCCATTCATATATCATCGGCACTATAGCTATATAATCACGTAAGCATCACAACCAATTAAACAATCAATGGCTCAATAGCCAAATATGTCATCAAGGCATATCACGGTTCAATTATTACGCTATGCCATTCAAGTCTTGGAATCTCATACTCAGTCAAGCAATTCAAGCCCTAGGCTTCACCAAGCAACCAAATCACTCAACCACTCTATCCAGTAGTTTCCTAATGTTCAAGTAAGGGTTTAGGAAACACTTACCTTGATTGACTAGCAAATTTTCACACTAAGCGACTCTCCTCAATGCCACAATTTACAATTCCCCACGAATCCCTTGTCGACCTAAAAAGATTTACCAATCTTGAAAAAAAACCATGGAATTCTTGCGTTCGTTAACCCAATCCCTCATTAGCCATACCATTGGCAATTCATGACGCCTTATCGATCAATTAAACACATAATAACACTCCCATGACCCTCAATATGTTCGGTTCACATGGTCACACGCAAAGCAGATACAACTTAGAGATTCATGCACCTAACTCCTAATCCACTTCACATACTTCTTATTAACACCTTACATCACCTCTTATAGGACTCTATGAGTCAATTTGAAGTCCAAATGCTCCTCAATCAGCCCCTAACAAAGCCGGCTAGGAAGGGTTCACTCACAAAATAGAACCGGTTTCGGGTTCAAATTGCTAAATCATGTCATACTTCAATCCCTAGCCTCAATTATTCACAACAAACTTGTAGGACCTTAATTATATGTTTGAGAAGCTCACCAAGTGATTTAAGGTGGAACAACACTCCAAAGACCACTGAACAGTCCGGTTTCTCCTTGGTGGTCGGCGGTCGGCGGTCAATTTTCTATCTAATTTTATTCACCCACAATCAACCATAAAAACCTATTTTAACACCATCAAGCTTATAACCACAGACCATCCAATCAAAGCACTAGATGTTACGAAGATCTCACCGAAAATTTGGAGTGATTTGGAGTCCGGAAGCCCCCAAAAATCGTCCCTCTCCAAAATTGGATCAGATTTTGACCTTTGCCCACTTAAACAGACCTACGGAAAAAACGAATGGGCCACATTAAGCTCATAATATCTTTTTAAAATGGCAAAACCATAAGATTTAAGATGGCGATGATTTTACTACAATCCGAAGTCGGAGGACGAACTTATGGCCAGAACAGTAGAGCCATTTTTCCCTGTCTGCGAGAAACCTATTCGGCCGAGGGAGAGGAAGAGGAAAGAGATGGTGGGAATGAAGGTGGCTGGCCGAATGAGGAAGGAGAGAGAGTCTTCATCCCAATAATTCATTTTTTGGGTCAATTTGATAAGGCTGATATTTTATGCATGGACTCTATTTGGTTGACACTTGTCCAAGCTTCTAGAAAGTCATGGCCCACCTTTGACTTTTTTTGACCACTTGATCCTATCATTTTCGGCAGCATATGGAGGGGTAAAATTGACCAAAATGACCTTCTAAACTTCTTAAGGCAAGGTCAAAGGTTGAGGGGCAAAATGATCATTTGGCACTTTTCATCCGAAAATCCATTTTTCCATTATAAACCACCCTCGATGAGGTGACGTCCATCTCAATTACAATGTTTGAATTCCTCAATATCCAATACCCAAATCTCGAGGTCCAATTTCATGTCGAACTCTCATTGACTGTATTTTCTATTTATCTCAAAATGATGGGGCGACTCTTGCAGGCGCTACGCGTATCGACCTTAAGGTTTTTCTTAAACCGTGACGACTTTGGTTGTCATATAATTGTGAGGATTTATTGTTCGTTCCTTCCATCCTGATCATCAGAATCCGATTTAAGAAATTCTTGCAAATTACACATTGGTTAAACGGAATCACCCGCGTCCCAACGTATAACGCTAGCAAGACATTCATGATTGTTCCTAGATCAATCTTTGCTGGCCCTAGATATTCTCTCGATAATCCTTATGATTAAAATGCAATTTCTCATTCAAATTCCCCAGGTCCACGTATCCGACTCTGCGTCAGTCTTTCCCATTTGGTCAGATAACTCAAGAGTGGCCAACTCCGAGTGAGTTACAACTGAAATACATTGGTTGATATACTTCCATTCAATAGCCTTGAGAGGGTCGGAATTCGGAATGTCACATTGTATAAGCATACTTAATGACATAAAACACATCAAAAGTCTACCCGACCCACTATTCCAATAATACTTGGACGGTACAAGTATAATAGAGTGCCATAACTTTTGTGCGGCGTTCACGCGAGTGCCATAACTTTTTTTGGACCAATCAAGTGCCATAACTTATAAAAAAATATTCACTTGAGTGTCATAAGTTTCAATTGATTACTTAAATGCCAATTTTTTTTAGAAGTTCACCCAATTATCATAAATATGACCTGGCATAGAACTTGTGATGAACGTTTTTTAAAAAGTTATATCAATCAAGTGGTCGATTGAAAAGTTATATATTTTTAATTGATATAAAGAAAAACTCATTTTACTTATGTGAGTGTTATACACAAGTTATGGCACTCAAGTAATCGATGTAAAGTTACAGCGCTCAAATGAGCGCTGTACGAAAGTTATGACACATATGGTATCGTTATCCCATATTTTGAGTTACCGTAAAAACACAATTACTTCAATCAAATTAAAGCTAAACCAAATAGTCTCGAGACAAGGAAAAACTTACAGTATCGCCTAATTTGTGTATGGTATCAGGACATTCTTGCCTAGACCACGATTCACCTTGATCGAGTTTGCTAGTCTTGTCCACGTGATTGAGTTTTCTATGATATGTCATAGCAACCCCTAATGTTGCCCATGGCCGCATTCATTTCACTCAAGTTTTCTTGTTAGATTTCAAAACTCTTCATTTCATTTGTCTTTTTTACCCCGGATTATTATCGCCGAATACAGCGAGGGACGGCCTTAGCTTTAGAAGAGTGGGGGCAACCCCCAATTCACCTTTCCAAAACTTTAGATACGTCGAGATTGCTAAATTACTCTTGGCCTAAAAAAAATTCTCCCCCTCATTAAAAACTTGTAAAAAATTACACAACTCAATCAAAAGCAGATATTGTATTTTTATATTTGCCCTCACAAACTTATAAAAATGAAGTCAATACAAGAATCATGAAAAACATATATATTGACAAACGTAAACCACATTTTATTAAACTTTACTAAAATACTCTCAGAAAAACCCTAATTTTTTTTTGCGGTTTTGTCAAATTATTCCTAAATCTTTTAAGTTTGTCGATGCACCCCTAAACAATTTTCACATTTTTTTCAATAGCTTGCCATCCTACTTGGCACGCCATTATTGACATTGATAATTTTTAATAATATTTTAATATTTTTTCAAATACCTTTACTTTATTTTTTGAAGTTTCGTTTTCCCCTTATCCTTTTTTTTTTCTTTTTTTCCTTTTTCTTTTTTCCTCTTTTGCCGGCCCATAGGAGAGCGTCATCCTCGCCGAATCGAGTGAGGGCAGGCCTCGCTGGTCTCCGATGGCCGTTGCCCTCGCCAGGTGGGTGACGGTTGCTGAAAGCTGAGCCGACGGAGTAAAAACAAAGGAAAAAATAGAAAAAAGAACAAAAAATTAAAAGTAAGCAAAAGTACTTTTTGATATATCATCTAAAAGTATCTCAAGTCAGCGTCGGCGGTCCCACGTAAAATTTATTTTTTCGAAGTCCCACGCAAGATGACTAACGTTCACGTTAATGATTTCCAGTCTATATGATTGAATCGGTAAAAGATGAAAAGGTTTAGGACTAATCGGCAAATTTTAAAGGTTTAAGGCTGAATTGATAAAAATACAATAGCTTTATGACTTTTTTGACATTATTTCTCATTTTATTTTATCAGGTTTTGCCACCACCGACAGAAAAATCTAGTACTACCTTTTGGGTGAGACCGTTAGTCGGTTATAGGGAGAGGATGATATGGAGGAGAATTATTCCCGTCAGCTTGATAGTTGCAGCTGCCTGTCTAGCAATTGTCCATGTTAACTTCAAGTTTAGTTGATCATAAGGCTCTCTACCAATATCCGACTCTTTAGTTTTTCCTTTCCCTCTAAATAAAACCACGTCATCATTTTCACGGGCATTGATAGTTGTCGGCGACGGCAAGATATAACACCCGAAATTGAAAAAAAAAAATGACTGGACGTTAAAAACTTGAAGATCCAACTATAAAAAAAAACACATAAATTAGGCGAGAAAAACCGAAAGTTGCTTATTAACCAAATCAATCTTTATATATCTTTAGCGTGATTCTTGTCTCTTTTTTTTTTTTTTTTGTTGGTGGGGTCTAACTTTAGCTGTACCTTAACAATAACAGGTAGATCTATCCAACATGACTCTAGGTTTACGTCCACCGATAACTTCTGGAGTCCTACAGTCCATGTTAACGTTTTATCCGTTGCAGCGAGATTTGCGGCCAAGCTAAAAGGCACTTTTTCTTATTTGTTAATGTGATACTATTATTTTTCGATTCATTCATTCTTTTTTTTTCCCTTGATTCATTCAAAAACAATATAACTTATTATTTATTTTACTTTAAGTCTTTAACCTTTATTTTTGTAAAATTTATTGTGAATTAGGATATTTATTTACAGTTGAAGTACTTGCAATATTTTTCTTGATTGTCCGTATCTCTCAAAAGCCAATATATCTAAATCACTAGGGGTTTGCCCTAATAATTGCTATTCTCACTTGGCAAAGGAGAGATGAAGCATTCGAATTCCCAATTTGGGACGAGTTGGGATGGGACCTGTGAAAAACGAGCAGGGTTTCGCAACCTACATAGACGCATAGTGTGTCTTGTGTGATGCCCTGAAAATTTGACTTTTGTAAAATACTTGAATTCAATAAAAAGAAATTAAATTGAATTTTAGTCGATAAAATATTTTGGATCTAAGGACCGAAGAGACAATAATTGGACAAATTATGAAGCTTCAGTCGGTTTAGATTATGTTTCAAAATTCTTAGTCGTTGCGAATTATGATTTTAATCATCGCCTTCGAGCTTGATCCCAATCGAACCTAGCTTGTGAAATTATCAAAATTTTCCTTCATTCAGTGTACCAAATTTCATTCAGTCCTTAATTATCAAAAGACCGTTTTGCCCTCAATAATTTATTCACTAGAGACAAAATTCAAGTCCCTATGTGTGGGCCCCACCCAACAAATCCCCCATCAGCCCATCACACACTTTTTCTCCCTCTGCCTTTTTGCCTGCACAAGAACCAGCCCCCCTTCTCTTCACCGAACTACGTCTTCCTTCTCCTCCTTATTGTTTTGCTCGGCCACCACTCCCCGACCACCTCAAGCCTTCATCCTCCATCTTGCCACCATCGTTCGACCATCAATCGCAACCTCAAAGTCACCGGACTGCCGCAAGACCAGTCGTGCGACGCCTTGCCCTATTTTGGGTAAAGTGGGCTGTTTGTGTGACTTTGTCGTCCGCCGCCGCTCTTGACCACCAGCCACCACCTCCCAAGCTCCCTTCTAACCCTCAGGCTGCCGCCTTATTGTCAACGACCACCGCGGGAGCCAATTACCCTGTTTTAGATCGAGACCACCGCTCGAGCTTCTTCAACCACCCTCGACCATGTCCGACCACCATCCGCCAATCCAAGAGCCTCCCTCCAACCCCCAGACCGCCTTGCAACTGTCGACGATCGTCGTACGCCGTAGAAGAGCCCCAAAGTCGACCCGACGCGAGCCCTGTCTTGTTTTCATCCTGATCCCTTATTTTCGATCGCGGGACTGTTCCGCCGCCTTGCACCGCCTTCTGCCATTGCTGATCGTGCCTGACGACCTCACCAGACCTCTTGTTGTCCCTTTGAACTCGAGGAAGTTGGTCGCCACCGGTCGAGCCACAAAACAGCCTAAAACTCACCTCTTCTGTTTTACCCAAGAACTTGCCCTGTCTCGGCCTGTTCTATTTCGCCGTTGTTGCGCCACCTCTGGCCGCTCTCTGCCGCCCTTAGTTGGCCTCGAATGTTACCCTTGGTTGTGCGGTGAGCCTTCTAACCTTCCCCGTCGTGCCATAGCCTTTGAGGCCGAGAACCACCTAAAATAGCCTTGGTTTTCCTTATTTTAGCTACTATTCTATTTTGTTTTAGCCAGTCGCCAGTCGCTGCAGCTCCGCCGTCGTCCGGCGGGCCTGACCTCTGTCACATATCTCAGCTGCCATTGGGTTGAGCCGTCGCTTGTTAGACCGAGGAATCTTGAGATTTGAAGCTTACCCGTGATTTCGCCGGGAATCGTCGACGCTGCATCGTCGTTTTTTAGACCACCCGAGCTAGCTAATTGTGAGTTGACCCTAATCTTTGGTTAGGGCGCTAATTAATCTTAGGATTAGTCGATTAGTTTATTAGGAAATTTAAGTACGTGATCGAGGCCGATTTAGATAGAAATTGGGATTAGTTTAAATGGCCGCAATCGATTGAGTTAGCCAGGTTGATTAATTCGTTTGTGGATATTTGTTGTTAGATGAAAATTGATTGATTGAATGTGATTTGATCGCGAGCGAGCGGTAGACTTGAAACGAGCAAGCGATCGACTTTTCAAATTGAATTGATTAACTGACATTGCACGAATTGAACGTGGCATTGTCTAATCAGATGTGATTGCTCGTGATTGAGTCATTGTCTTGTTGATTTGATCGCTTCGCTGAAATGTCTGATTGAATGTCTTGAATGTCCACTGATTCATTAGCTGTTCGTTTGGGGGTTAATCACCCTTCTGTGATTGCAGAGTCTAATGATAGTCTGCTTATGCATAAGATCGAGTGCGAAATCAAAAGACATATTTTAGCATAAAAATGGCATTTGGCCGAGTCTTTTAACATACTTGTGTGAGCATCCGGCCTTAACCGAAGATAATAAAATGGGTTGATTGCTGGATATGTTCTATATGGTCACATGAGGAAGCGATGATGCTTAGCCTAGCAAGTTCGTACTGCACCAATCGTATAAAATCATACGACTTACCAAAAGCACGACAATTCTAATCTTGTGCTAGCTAGTACGGATTCAGGGTTGGTCGGATGCCGATCGTAGCTTGTGATGGACCGATGCCCGGTATAGAGATGCCTACCATCGTGCCGTGCAATGGGTGCATTGGATATACCATTTGTAGTAGTCATTATCGAGAGAAAAGGAACGTAACCCGATCCTGCTAGTAGAACACTGGATTGCACTAATGTGCTAGACCGCGTTATTTGTGAGTGTCGAATCACACCCACTTTTGCGTAGATCCTCTCATGTGCCATTAGCAAGATCATCGTTAATAAAATGGACTTGTGTGGTGTCCTGTGCATACTTGTGGATGTGATGCTGCATTGAGTGATTAACTGATATTGTCACGCCTCGCGCCTCATCGTACGAGCACGCAAACATCCCTACAAGAAAACAACAATAATCTCTCGCGGTCCATAGGATCCATCATAATAAAAAAGGGTCGAGGGATATAATACTACATCAAGCATACGAAAGCGGTCACCAACAACTCCCCATATAATATATATATATATATACATATACCCCAAGACTAAGTAGGATCTGGATAGCATCATAAAGTCATACATTGTCAACTACTGGTCCACAACTACTACAAACCGCTATACATCAAGGCGACGAGTAAGCATGCCAAAATGGTATCCACAAAAATCCGTCAGGGATGGGGTCAAGTCGCCAGTCAAAAGGTCAGATCGCCATCTAGAGTCGCCTAGGAAGAACTGTTGGAATCTTCGGTGTCTTGAGTCTCCTCCGATGGCTCGTACTCAAAGAAAGTCTCCGACAAGACCTCCACAGAGTCCTCCATAGTCGCCTCTTGCGATTGCTCGGCTTGGTCTCCATCCATGGTCGCCTCCTAGTCCGGCTTGACTAGGTCCCCCTCAGACAACTCTACCACGATGACCTCGTCCTCCGGTGGTGGCATAGAGTACTTCGCTGTCAGCATCCGCTCCGGGCCGTTCCTCGACCCAACCACCGATCCCTCGGGAAACTCCTGGTCTGAGATCGTCTGACACCAGGGAGGTATGACACCCTCCGAAACCTCATGGGGCTTCAACGGCCCGACCTTCTTGTTCCCGTCCCTCCTAAACCATGCCTCAAACTTGTGAGGCTTCTAGTTCGGTTTGCCCTCGTCTACCCATACTACTGTACATTTCCTTACGTAGATATTTCTCCTACCTATCGAGGAACTCATTGTAAAAAGCTGTCATCTCCTGCGGATCCCTGAATCTGATAGGCCACATCGCTACTACCTAGGATCTGTAAAGTAAGGTTTCTCCAAAAGGGGTGAGATACACATCTCGTAAGAAAAACCTAACCCTAGGTCAGGTTGACTGTCCACTCAGGCAGTCGCGTCACTCAACAGGTCTCAACTCATGATCACACGTATGTATAACCATCATAAATCAATAAACAACAATACACATAAGACAGGCATGGGTTTTTATTCTCATGCCACACGCGAATGTAAGTAAATGCTCGGCCTGTCACTTCACCACATCTATCAACCCCTGCCTATCTCATTTTCTAGCCCGTCAACTAGTCGCCTCAAGCTCGGCCCATGTAAACACATCAGACCGTGATCGGTGACCTGCGTAAACATATCAGGTCCCGTCTCATCTCCAAGCAGGGTTTATGAGCTCATATTCAGTCCCGCGATTAGATCGCATCAGGACTGTGGCTATCTCAACCCCGCGACTTCGTCGCATCAGGGCGCCACCTAATCATAATTCATCCCGCGACTTCGTCGCATCAGGGTCTCAACCTTTCGTCCCGCATCTCACACACCTCAAGGCCTCGCCATGCCATGCCATAATCATGTCTCATGCCACATCATATCAAATAACTTGATTTTTAAATTCAAATTTCACAATCAATGGCTAATTCGCATGCTAATATGTTTCATAAATCTCGCGGCATGCAATTCAATTCAAATGGCACTCAAATACACAAACAACTCAAGCAGAGGCTATGTCATACAATCATTCTATAACATCTAAGGACACATCAAGCTATTATGTTTGAGAATTTTCTCATAACCATTTCGATCGGCCCTCGACTTACCCAATCGAGTCCAATCCCCCTAGCCTTGGTTTAGGAAATTTCTTACCTTTGCTTAGCAACGCAAATTACTCCTCTTTGAGCCTCCTAGGATTCGGCCAACCTAAGCCCAAAGCCGATTTGTCGCGTAACCTAGGATAATCAATCGATTTGTCAAATTTCAAGTCCAATTCCTCAATTCATCCATCCAAATCACCCATAACATACTCCTCATCATCTCTTTATATCATACACCCCAAATTGCATCACAAATCCAGCATGTCCAGCCACTCACAGAATCGGTTTGGCCCAGCATTGAACCGGCTCCATTCGGTTCTGTTTATGCCGGGTCCAACCAGTCCTAATCTACCTCAAATCCATCAATTCTACACCATTCAACCTCTTATAATGTCTAACTAAGGGTTTGGAGTGCTCATCGAGAGGTTCAAGCCGCATGGTTGCCAAAAGGTCGTCGGAACTCACCGGATCCTCCAAGCACAGAATACCGACAAATTTTGTCCAAATTATACAAAGGTGGTTCGTGGTAAAAAATTAATCAAATAAATTCACAAATTTTACCACAGAACCATCTATATGTCTACTTGATCTCCACCAAATTTGAGCTCTAGATTCTAAGATTTCGGCTGTCAAAAGGGTTCAGAACCGAACCTACCTCAAACTGGAGCAGAATCTGTCGGCTTGTGGGAGAATGCTTGTCCTAAATTCCACCGTGCTCCAAATGACCTGATTCCTATTGGAGGATGTCGGCAAGACGTGGATCTACGTCTGAGTGGTCAGCCGACAACAACTGATGGCCGGAGGTGCCGGTCGTAGAGGCCGAACGATGTTGGGGCTGGTCGGGCGAGAACAAAACTGAAGGAGGAAGAAGATGAAGGTGGTCCATGGTTCTTTGGGGGATTTCTTTCGAATAAAGAGTGAGAGAGAGAGGAAAGAGAGAGCTTTTGTTTTATCTCAAAATTTGGTCAAATGAGTTGATTGGTAGGTGGCATTTAATGTGAGATGATCTTGGCCCCTTGGATTTGTGACACTTGTCACTTGCTCTTTCCCATGAGATCCTATGGCTCCTTGTTGGTCTTGAATTTTCGACAGCCAAGGGGGTCAATTGTCCATTTTTCCCTTCCTTCCATTATAATAACAAAGTTCTAAGCTTGGGGGCAAAACGGTCATTTTACCCCCGACGTTCAGAACGTCGATTTTCTCATTTCTGACTTCTTCGATAGGGCGACCACCAGTCCAAATGACATTGGAATTCTTGATTTTCCATGTTAAACTTTTTCAAAACTCTATTCTGATTGTTTCTTCTATCAGACGTGATTCCAACCTATCCCGAACCGACGGACGGCTTTTGCAGACTATACGCGTATCGACCTCGTGATTCTCATCACGTTTAGGGCTCGTCAACTCATGGCGGCTTTGGTTGTCATGTAACTGTGAGGGTTTATCACTAGTCCCTATGGTCTCGATCGTCACAGTCCGATTTAGGATAATTTTGCAAATTGTACGTTGGTCATGCGGCATCACCCGCGCTCCAATCGTACGACGCTTGCATGGTAACCCTTAATCATTTTTAGATCGCCCTTTTGGTGGTCCTAAATATCCCCTCGACAATCCTTATGGTCCAAACGCCACTTCCTATCCGAGTCGCCTAACTCCACGTACTTCATCTCGCGTTAGCCTTTCCCCTTTGGTCAGTCTACTCAAATTGATCAGGTTTGAGCGAAATACGACTGAAATATATTGCTTGATATATATAAACTTGTTATTACAGAGTCTGAAGTTGATTGAAAATCAAAATATCACAGATATGACTGTTGAGTCAAGTCCATCATTGCATTATGTGTAGCTGAAGGTTGGTAAGTGTGCATGTGTATGATTATCATGTTGTGATTGTGATTGGCTCTATATGTGGTTACATGATCTCGTGAGACTTTTGTTAGGATGCCCCAGACGAATCAGTTTCCTAACCGAGCTTAGACTTGATTCATTGAGATTTATTCTCACCCCATCATGGGATAACATTTTCAGGTCCCTTCTGATGGAGTTTCATGGATACCAAGGATTGGATATGGAGTAGTATTTTGAAGTAAGGTGATAAGTTAACCCTACCCGATCGAGTAACCTTTTGAGATCTTGTCTAACCGCCTCGAAGTATGGGGTTGTTCACGTACATTAGTAGCTCCATATAATCAAGACTCATCCGCTATTATGTGAATACTTCTAATTAAAATTGGTGAATCGTTGTGGTGATTGGCTACTGCTATTCTATCACTGTTTGTTATGTGCAATAGTTAAAATGTTTCTGTATGCGTAACTAAGTGATGGGTTTATGACATTGTGGTGATTTGACAAGGGATGTCGGGTGTGACATCTCCGTCCAAGGTGGTATCAGAGCAAGGCCAACCTGATCCATCTAGTCATTGGCTTGGAGTGATAAGGAGCGTTGAGATTTGGAATAGCCAGTAGGATCGTAAGCTTTTTGCATGTGCTTGTTACCTAAGTTTTTGACTGAATATTGGTGATCTCATTTTTTGTTGCTTGGGGTAGACAGGACTCCGTAAGTTATTTATATAATGAGCAACCGTAATGAGAAGCTGTCTCGTGGGAGGACACTTCAAGAAGATCCCAGAGTGGACGGGATCCTGCAGGCATTGGAAACTTTGAGAGTTGTAATTGGACAACAAGTGAGCGATCAAGCTAATACTGCCGCCGCCACCGCTTAGTGTGAAAACTTATTGACTAGAAACGAGAAAAGTGTGCAGTTGATACTCGAGTTGTTGGAGTAGTTTTTAAACCTCGAGCCGCCGAATTTTAAAGAGGTAGGAGTTCTAGAGACTGCAATATGATGGATTATGGAAATAGAGAAGGCATTTGCCCTGCTGAGATGCTCCGAAGAGGACAAGGTGACGCTAGCCGTTTACCAACTTCAAGGTGACACTATCGTATGGTGGAAAACCACGCAAGGAAACATATTTCTTGAAGGTATGGTCCCGGTGTGGGATGCCTTCATTGAAGCCTTTTATGGTAAATACTTTTTAAATTGTAGGCGAGAGGAAAAGATGGTTGAATTCCTATAGCTTCGACAGGACCAAATGATAATAGAGCAATATGAGGCAAATTTCGCCGAGCTGTAGGAGTTTGCACCATGAACAATTGGAGATCCTATGAATAGGATGAGAAGATTTCTTGAAGGATTGAAGCCTGAGAGTAAGGATCAATTGGTGCAGCTGAACCTTAAGAGTTTTAGCGAACTGTATGAAATGGCCTAATTTGTGGAAAGGAGAATAGCTAAAAGGGCAATCACACCTAGATCACGATTTGCGCCTTATTCCAAGGATAACCGTTGGTTAGAGAAGAGGCCGATGTATAGCAACAAGTATTGCATCCCATCTAACTGGAGAAAAGCAATCAAAAAGCCGATGCTGCGCCAAAGTGAAAGATGCCACGCCAAAGTGAAAGATGCCACCTGTGTCGCCATAAGTATGGGAATGGTCCGTGTCTGTATAGAGGAGGCGCATGCTTCAAATGTGGTTAGCTATGTCACCAAGTGAAGGATTGCCCGCTAAGAAAGAAGACAGTCCAAGCATCGCTGCCGCCAAAAGGACAACCTCGAGGAGATGTTCAGCAGGATAACCAGAATTGACTCTACTGAGAGTAGGGTGACTTTTACGTTAAGATGTTCTAGTTATGAATTAGCCTTAGCTAGTTGAGTTGAAAGACCTTTTATGGATAAGACTTATGGATATGGGTTTGTATTAAGACTACTAGCATTTTGTGGATTGCATGAGTTTGAAATGTTGTTTTTCTTGGATTGCCTTAGCAGTTGTTTTTCTTTGGATCATAATTAACGACTAGATGAATATTCATAGAGGAGTAAGCGTCAATTGTGTCATGCCCCGTGTCCCCTGGTACGCGAGCGCGCAACTCCCGAATCGAAACTCTCTCAAGGCCCTGGACTCACTTCAAGCGTTGCATGCAATGTACAGTACGCATGCGAAAACGAAATAAAGAAACAAACCCCGTACAAGTCCAAATGGGAAACTAGGATAACGAACCATATATACATATACATAACATAATCAAGAGTTTTTACAAAAGATGCAAGATCAACTAAACCTGCATATGGGTCAGGGAAGGTCGGGAACGAAGCAAAAGATAATAGACAACTAAGCCCCCAAAAAGTTAGCGGGCTGTCAAAATCAACCACCAAAAGACAACTCTAAAAGCTACGGGAACCCACTAAGACGCACTGCTAGACTCATCATCATCCTCGTATTCATCCTCTCTTGGATCGTAGTCTGAAAAGGTTTCAGAGTGCACATCTGCAGAGCCATCCTCTATGGCATCCTCAAGCTCATCTTCAGAAGCAAAAATCTCTATCACTTTGTCGACTTCCTCCAAGGTAGGGGTCTTCTTCGGCACATTCCTTGATCCCATCACAGAAATCTCCACCTCTACCTCATCTTGGATAGGATGGCACCACTGGGTACAACTTCTCGAGGCACTTCTGTAGGCTTCAAGGGACCGGTAGTCTCCTCACAGACTCTACGGAACCAAGCCTCAATCCTATGGGGTTTCTAATCTTACCTCCCTCATCGACCCAAACAACGGTACATTTCCTGATATAAATAGTACCCTGACCGTCAGGGAACTCATCAAAATAGGTAGTCATCTCTTTAGAATCGCCTAGGCGGGTCAGAAGCATCCTTCAAGGCTTGGGGTCTGGAAAAGTAAGGTCCCACGACGAGGTGAGATTTACATCTCAGTAAGCTAAGTCCTAAATCTAGGTTAGGCTGATAGTACACCTAGACATAAATACAATCAAAGAGCAAAGACACGCCAAACAATGTAAGGCAAACGATAATCATAATGTACTATAGAGAGGCAAGTGGTTGACAATCATACAAGTATAGCATCATAATTTACAACTCAAGGCAGGCATGGAAATACAATATCAAGTTATACGTTCCATCATCATGATTCATCTCATTATCCACGCTCGCGTCAAAATGCCTCAAGCTTGGTCCGCGTCATAACGCCTCAGACCATTATGAACATAAACGCCTCAGGTTTTCAATGCCATTCAAGGCTTGTGTCGACACATGTACACTTATCTCCCGTCTTGACGCTCAAGATACTAGTCAACACAACCCCGCGTTTCAACGCATCAGGGTACCAAAAATTCATAAGCATGTAAGATTCCCTTCCATTTCAAGACTTCATGATAGAGTAAAAGCTCATTCATTGAGCTAAGAATCTACAGCATGTGGGTCAACAAGATTCAACACTCACAAGATGACATTGGATATCAAGCATATACATTAAAAGAGCACACAAGACTTGCACTTAATCGCCATGATCGACGATGAATAATCACACTATAATTCCACGAGAATTCATCCAATTCAGCCCTAAATCGTCCAATAGAGGCCTATCCTCCTAACCAAGGTTTAGGGACCCCTTATCTTAAGCTTTAATCAATAAAATTCCTCCCAAAAGCACACCAAAGATTCGGTTTTAGGGGAAATAGGGCAGTCGCGCAACCTAGGGAGGTTCAACCAATTGATTAATTTTTCTCTTCTAATCTTCAAACCACGGGGCATACACCTCAATAATATCTCAATTAACATCCTAATATGTCTCAACGACGAAATTAAGGCAAGGCGACACCCCAAACAACACTTAAGATTTCGGTTTGCACAAACCGAAACATGATAACTTTCGGTTCTGCCTTATTCTCCTCTAATCAGCTCTTAACTCAACTTTCAACCTTAATTCATCACATAAATCACTTGCTAACATGTATTTCTATGTGTATCAAAGTCTCACCAAATATTTTAGGGCGAGTCGACGTCTGAAAGTTTGTGAATGGTCCCGATTCTCTTCAGTCCACCGCTGGTCAGACCTGTGTCGAGAGATTCACCACAAAATAGCCATGGTCACCCTTTCAAATTCCATCAAATTTACCACTTTAGTTCAGCCAATCCTAGTACTATATGTTAGGAAATTTCCACCGAAAATTTGAAGCAAAACGAAGTCCTAAAGTGGCCGAATGAAGACTTACTCTTAGCTGCGCTCAAATTTGTCCATTTTTGAGAAAAAGGCTGGTCAGAGCTCTTTTGATGTCCAATAGTCGAGCTACCACCTGGAACTTGTCGAGAAGAGGTTGAGGTTTCGATTGGTGGCCGGCGCGGGGCTGGACAGTCGCCGGAAGTAGCTGTCGTAGGTGGCGAAGCCGACCGGCAGAGGCTGGTCGGGCAAGGTCTGGGCAAGATGAAGAAGAAACGAAGAAGAAGAAGAAGAAGAAGAAGAATATGGCAGGGGGTTTTCGGCTGAGCAAGGAAGAATGAGGCTTTACACCAATTTTAGATGGTCAACCACAAAGAATGGTAGGTTAAAAGGTAAGTATTAATTGCTAAACCTCCAAAAATTGACACTTGTCCTCATATAAATAATATCCAATCTCTAATGACCAAAATGGCCCTCAATTTTCGGCAGCTAGGGGGCTTTATTATAGACCAAAATGCCCTTCTTCACTTATTAAGAACAAACCAAAACTTGGGAGGCAAAATGGTAATTTTGCTCTCGTCTTCTGGAACGTCGTTTTTTCGATTCAAATTTCCTTCAATGAGGCGACGTCCAATTCGATTAGAATTTTGGAATTCTTTGTTTTCCATTTTCCAATTTTGAGATTCTTCCTTGGGTCATTTCTCCGTCAAATGTAAATTTCAGACTATCTCAAACTAACGGACGTTTTTTGCATACGTTACGCGTATCGATTCTGTGATTCTCATCACACTTAGAGTTCGTCAGTTCATGGTGACTTTGATTGTCATGTAATTGCGAGGGCCTATTACTAGCTCCGATGGTCTCGATTGTCATTGTTCGATTTAGGAAAATTTTGCAAATTATACAATGGTTAAGTGGCATCACCTGCGCTCCAATTGTATAACGCTAGCAATGAATTCCTTAATCGTTCTTAGATTGGCCTTTAATGGTTCTAAATATTCCCTCGACAATCCTTATGGTCAAAGTGCCATTTCCTATTTGAGTTCCCTAGGTCCATATACCTTGTTTTGCGTTAGCCTTTTCCCTTTGGCCAGTTAACTCGAGATTGATCAGATACAAGCGAGATACGACCGAAATACATCGATATATATGCTTTCATTGATAAGTCTCGAAATGATAGGAAAACGAGAATGTCACAATTTGTGAGATTGATCTCTGAGATGTAATGAACTCTCAAAAAGTCAGAAGGTACGAATTGATAAGGATCGATGTGAAGACAGGTAACGTTTACCGAATGGTGACAAAAATCATTAGCTATACGTGTTTAAACTGGGATCTAAAAGGGAAGAGCATGTTTGTGAGTTTATGTTGTATTTTGGACGATGGACAGTAGATTGTTGGTGAATCGAGACGTCATACGTAAGTAAGACTTATGTGCTTTACAGAATTGGTGAAGGTTGGGTTATACCTTCGAATACTGATCGAAGAAGGCCTTGTAGTATGTTAAAGGTAGTATTGGAATGACTTAAGGCCCGCGTGGTTCAGTCGACTAGTAACTTAATAAGGTTATGGTGAAGTGTACACTACCTGAAGGTTGTAATTAATGAAACCTTAGACATGTGCATAGAACGAGGACAGTAAAGACGAATAAGGAAAGTTCGTGTCACGCCCCGAACCCACCCTTCGAGCACACGAACATCCCTACAAGCAAACAACACACCTCTTGTGATCCCAAGATCCACAGATAAGTCGAGAGATAATATATATATATACACACACACACACATTAAGCATGCGGAAGCGATACACAAATAAATTTCCGTACAAATATAAGTTAAGTGGGACTTGGATAGCATAATAACTGTCATACATCATATCGTACTATTCGTACAAATATAAGTTAAGTGGGACCTGGATAGCATAATAACTGTCATACATCATATCGTACTATTCGTACAAATACCGGCTATTACAATCCGCTAGGCATAGGATCGACGGGGTAAGCACATCAAAAGTATGACCATCATCGACATACAAAATAGCAATGGTCGGGGGTCGCCATCATAAGATCGAGCCAATAAACTAAGACACCTAAGACAAACTACTGGAATCCTCGGTGTCCTCGGCATCCTCCGTCGGCTCATAATCGGAGAAGGTCTCTGATGGAACCTCGATAGAATCCTCCATGGTCGCCTCATGCGATGGCTTTGCAAGGTCCTCCTCGGTGGCCTCCAGGATAATGACCTCGTCCTCCTCAACAGTAAAGTCCAGTGTCGGGGTCTTCTCCGGCCCATTCCTAGAACCAACTACGGACCCCTCTGGCAGCTCCTACTGGTGATTTGGCACCAATCAGGGATAACTCCTTGGGGTACCTCGTGAGGCTTCAACGGCCCAATCATCGCGTCTCCGATCTTCTTGAACCATGCCTCGAACCTATGAAGCTTCTAGATCGGGCTATCCTCGTCGACCCACACAACCGTACACTTTCTCACATAAATGTTCCCCTGCTTATCTGGGAACTCGTCAAAATACGCCGTCATCTCGTGAGGCTTCAGCGGCCCAATCATCGCGTCTCCGACCTTCTTGAACCATGCCTCGAACCTATGAGGCTTCTAGTTCGGGCTACCCTCGTCGACCCACACAACCGTACACTTTCTCACATAAATGTTCCCCTACTTATCTGGGAACTCGTCGAAATACGTCGTCATCTCCTTGGGGTCCCCAAAACGTATGGGCCACATAACTAAGGCCTAAGATCTGTAAAAATAGGGGTCCCTAAAGGAGTGAGATACACATCTCAGTAAAAGAGTCCCAACCCTAGGTTAGGTCGACCGCCTACTCAGGTAGTTGTACACCCCAATAATTCCACTCATAGGCATATCAAGCACAAATCAATAAAACAACAACATACAGATGATAGGCATGCAACTATGACAACATGTCACACTCAGATGATAATGCACAATTCATCCTGCCATCTCACCACAACCACCTCTTCCTGCCTGCCTCAATCTCCAGCCCGCGATTAGATCGCATAAGGCTCGATCCGCGTAAACGCATCAGACCGTCATTGGCAACCCGCGTAAACGTATCAGGTTTCGATGAACCTCCAGGTCAATATCATCATCTCATACCTCCGTCCCGCGAATAGTTCGCATCAGGACCGTGGCCATCTCAACTCTGCGATTTCATTGCAATAGGGTGCCACACAACATCAACTCCACCTCGCTATCTCGTCGCATCAGGGTATCCATCTCCCGCCCCGCGTCTCATATGCCTCAGGGTCTCACCATGTTATGCTCATGCCATGATTTTCAATTAATTTCCATACATGACAACATGTGCAATTCAGACACAATTCAAAGAACTCATGGCATGCAAGGCAATCAAGTGACACACATACATGGCAGATAATTCAAGCATAAACAATAACATACATAACCCTTCTATTATCACTTAGGACATACCAATATTTAGCCTTTGGAAAATCCTCATAAATCAATCCAATCAATCCTCGACCCACCTAATTGAGTCCAATCTTCCTATCCTAAGTTTAAGATTCCCTTACCTTGAATTTGATACCACACAAATTCTCTTCTTGGTCCTCAAAGGTTCGGCCTCCAATGATCCAAGATCGAACTCACCGCACAACCTAATAAAATCTAATCAATCCATTAATTTTTCATGTCCAAATCCTTAATCCGTGAACCATAAACCTCCGTAGCATAATCCTCATCATCTTAACATGTCTTAATCACCAATTTGAGACTTGAAACCCAACGTCAACAGCCCTCCAAGGTTTGGCCATGCACAGAACCGAACCGGTTCCTCTCGGATTTGTGCAATCCCAACTTGTCCAGGCCTAATTAAACTCTAAATCCACCATTTAATCCTCATCCTACCTCTTAACATGTCTATCTAAGGATTTATGAGGCTTACCAAGGGTTTGAAGATGAATGATCGCCGAAATCCCGTTGAAAGTCACCGGTTCGCCCAAGGTCAGAATCCAGCAGTTTCTGTCCATAGTTCACAAGACCGTTTCAAGGTGAAAACTTCTTCAAATCACTTTCAACTTTTTACCACATATTCATATACATGTCTCCTACCTCCATAAAATTTGACCTCAAAACTCCAACATTTCGGCCTCCAAAAGGGTCAGGAATCTCACCTAGCTCAGGTTGAGTCTGTTTCTATCGGCTTTCGGGAGAATCCTTGGCCGGAGCTCCTCGGTGGTCCAAATAGCTCGCTTTTTGTTCGAGGAGGTTGGTAAGATGTGGATTTAGGCTGGTGTGGTCGGCCGACGATTAGGCAGTGGCCGGAGGTAGGCGTCGACGGTGCCGAACAGAGAGACTAGAACTGGTCGCCGGCGACAGAATGAAGAGGAAGAAGAAGATGTTTCTCGGTGATTGAGGGGAGTGTTATGGCCGAATGAGAGGAGAGAGAGAGGGTGAGGGAAGACTATATTGAAAGCCTTGGTCAATGCTTTCAATGGTAGGTTTGTAATAGTAGACTTGACTACTTTTCACACCATCCATTGACACTTGTCCTCTTGTCATTCAAACTTTGATCCAATGGCCCTCATCCCTTCTTGAATTCGGCAGCCTTGGGAGGGTTTAATGACCAAATTTCCTTTCTTCAAATGCATGGGCAAAGTTCTAAGCTTGAGGGGCAAAAATGTAATTTTACCCTTGACGTTCAGAACGTCGTTTTTCTTGCTCCAAGATTCTTCGATAGGGCGACGACCAATCCGAATAACGTTGGAATTCTTGATTCTCCATTTCAAATCTTTGAAGACTCATTTCTGATGGTTTCCTCTATCAGACGTGGTTCCAGTCCATCTCGAACCGACAGGTGGCTTTTGCAGACTTTATGCGTATCGACTTTGTGATTCTCATCACATTTAGGGCTCGCCAATTCATGGTGACTTTGGTTGTTATGTAATTATGAGGGTTTATCACTAGTCCCTTTAGTCTCGATCATCATTGTCTGATTTAGGAAAATTTTGCAAATCATACGTTGGTTAAGCGACATCACTCGCGCTCCAATCGTATGACACTCGTAAGGCATTCCTTAATAGTTCTTGGATCGGCCTTTTTGTGATTCTAAATATCCTCTTGACAATCCTTATGATCAAAACGTCATTTCTTATTCAAATTCCCTAGGTCCACATACCATGTCTCGCGTTAGCCTTTCCCTTTTTGGTCAGTCTACTCGAATTGATTAGATTCGAGCAAGATATGACTGAAATATATCTCTAGATTCATTTCTCATTAATGAGTCTGAAATTGACTGGAAATCAGAATGTCACAGTTCGTAATAGTAGGCTAATGATGGACGACATGGTAGGGTTAGTTGTATGCACAGACTATTAAGTTTGGTGATACCCCTGAATAAGATTAAGATCGCGAGATGTGACAATTAAGGAAGGCCAGTTAATAGAGTATGCATCAGAAGCATAGTAAGGCCACATGATTTCTTGGAATAAGGACCATAAGGTTTTTGCTTTTGATAAATAGAAAACCGATCAGAACTCACCACAATAGTTTCAGTATTAGTTCGAATAACTTGAGGAGGCACCAAGGTTTGAAGCAAGGTTATTAAAGGATAGATAGGAAGGCTGGTATGACCAAGCAAACGACAAAGAGTTAGCACATCGATAAGTCAAATGCGCAGCATTACAAGCCTAGTAGATTGCTTATGTCGTTGGGGATTCTAGAGTAAAGGTGTGAGAAGATCACAATAGACTTGTGATGAAACTTCCAATAAGTCAAGGGATAAATGGTTTAGTTTTGAATGCAGTAAGTAGGTTGATGATGCATGTTTAGGTTATAACAGTGTGAAGAGATTTAATTTGGTATGAGTGTGATGCCTCAAGACCTAGGACCGACCTAAGCTTAAGACTCAGACTACTCGCGAACAACGACCAAGGGTTGAGGAAGCGAGTTTAGAGGTCGCACTCGATGCGGATGATGGCCTGATTTGCTAGTCAGTTGTGCTGTTGATTGAGGTCGATTGTGTGATGATTTTAAATCAAACATGGATCGAATTGGGTTGATCTAGCTCAGCTGTGAGTCAACCATAGAATCACTCTGAAATTAACCGGGGATTCATTCGTGGCATGCTTTGTGAGCTGGCATTGATCTATAATCAAAATGGCCATATACCTAGTAAGGAACGATTTGTACTGGAACCTCGTACCAACCGAGCGCTAGTCAAAGGGCTGATCACCATGAACTGTGTGACGTTTTGTTGAAAGAATATGGGTCGAGACGAACTAATCCTGCATCAATTTGAGTTGATCATGATAGGTGATCTCGATAGCGGTTGATTGTACTATTGATCTAGGAATGAGTGATTCTAACTCTAAATCGGGATATTTAAGGTGGTCCTCAACTCGCTAATCGCTTGTGAGTTGACATTGTTTAGCAGACTGGATGGCTTAACCCTCAGTTTGATTTGCCGCCTCAGTTCGATGATTCTTTAAATGTTTTAATAGTTGACAAATGGTGATTCCAAATCTCAGGGCGTTGAAGAAAAGACTAATCATTAGTCGACCTTCTCCATATAAGTAGAATGCCCAAATTACCATTAGTGTTAGTCGTGATTGACATCTATGGAACAAGAGGAGGAGCAGCGTTAAACTCTGCTCATTGAAAGTTAAGAAATGGTGAATCGATTTGAGGGAATGAATAATTACTGCAGTTAATAGGATAATCGACAGTTGGATGGGACAACAAGGTAACATGGTCATAGATCGAGTTGAATCCTTAGAGTTGACTAGTTCAACCTGTTTAAACGAATTGTGGATATGGAATTGTGCCAGATTGGTAATTAAGGACTGTAAGTTTGAATCTGACTTGGGTTTGGTGTCACTTTGTGGTTTCGATGCACGCAGTGGAAATTAGGATTGACTTGGAGCGAGAGTAGAATGAATTTTAGACAAAGAAACTGCAGTTCAGTATAGCCTATTCTCCACAGACGGATGGCCAGTCTGAAAGGACAATTCATACTTTGGAGGACATGATGGAAGCATGCGTTTTGGATTTTAAGGTAATTGGAAGGAACAGTTGCATCTGGTGAAATTTACCTAAATAACAATTATCGACAGAATTAAGATGGTGCTTTTCGAGGCATTGTATGGTAGAGCTTGTAGAGCGCCAGTCTGTTAGGATGAACAGACTGTTTGGTTTAGCATTTGGCCAATGGACTTTAAGTGAATGCATTCCTTTGGGCTAAAGGCCTTTTCCAAAATGCAAGCAGTGTTTGACAAACTATTTTTTAAAAACACTTTTGAAAGCAGCTTTGACGTAAATGCCGTTTGGTGAAAAATAAACATTGCAAAGTATTTTTACTTTTTTTATACAAAAAAAGTGGCAGCAAGGACCGGCGGCGACCAGTGCAGCGATCGGAGGTGGTGGCACCTGCGGGGGATGGCAAGTAGATGTGACAAAGTTTTAAAAAAAATTAGTTGCATTTGAGATGCAACTTCTCAAAGTAGTTCTAGAGGTACTTTGACCTAAAGGCTTTTGGAGAGCATTTAAGATGCAATTACATCTGTCCAAAGTGAACCAAAAATGAACCAAGCAACATTTGCATTTGGCCAAGGGACTTTAGAGCCCCAATGCTCATCTCAAATGCTGAACCAAATAGGCTCGAAGTCGGTGAGAGGAAGATCACCGGCCCTAAGTTAGTGGAACAGTTGATAAACACTATCAAGATTATCAAAGATAGACTGAGGATAGTTCAGAGTCGTCAGAAAAGTTACACCGATAGGAGGCGAAGACCTTTGGAATTTCAGGTGAGTAATCTTGTATCTTTGGGGGTGCCACCTATGAGAGGGACATCTCGTTTTGACAATAAAGGAAAGATAAGTCCAAGGTATGTCAGACCTTTCGAGATTTTGGAAAGAACAAGTGTTCCGAAACAAAATGACTCTGTTGGTCAAGGTGATTTAACAACACCATGGAACTAAAGGAACTATTTGGGGAGTTGAGGAATTTAGGAGGACTAGATATCTTATCTGTTTGAAGGGCTATAGCAGCACTTCAATTTTGAGGACGAAATTTCCTAAGGGGGAGAGTTGTGATGCCCTGAAAATTTGACTTTTGTAAAATACCTGAATTCAATAAAAAGGAATTAAATTGAATTTCAGTCGATAAAATATTTTGGATCGTAAGGACTGAAGAGATAATAATTGGACGAATTCTAAAACTTCAGTCAGTTTAGATTAGGTTTCGAAATTCTTAGTTGCAGCGAATTAAGATTTCAATCATCGCATTCGAGCCTGATACCAACCGAGCCTAGCCTTTGAAATTACCAAAATTTTTCTTCGTTCAGTGTACCAAATTTTGTTTAGTCCTTAATTATCAAAAGACCGTTTTGCCATCAATAATTCATTCACTAGAGATAAAATTCAAGTCCCCATGTATGGGTTCCATCCATCAAATCCCACATCAGCCCATCATTTACTCACACACACACACACACACACACACACACTCTCTCTCTCTCTCTACGTTTTTGCCCTCGTGAGAACTGGCCCCCATCCTCTTTACTGAACTACGTCCTCCTCCTCCTCCTCCTTCTTGTTTTGCTTGGCCACCACTCCTTGACAACCTCAAGCATTCATCCTCCGTCGCGCCACCATTGTTTGACCGTCAACTGCTACCTTAAAGTTGCTGGACCGCCGCAAGACCAGTCGCGCGACACCTTACCCTATTTCGGGTTTAGTGGGCTGTTAGCATGACTCCGTCGTCCATCGTCACTCTTGACCACCAACCACCACCTTGCTAGCTACCCTCCAACCTTCAGGCCATCGCCTGATCGTCGACAATCTCCGCTTGGCCGTTGAACCACCGCGTGAGCCGATTACCATGCTTTGGATCGAGACCGCTGCTCAAGCTTCCTTGTCCACCTTCGGCCGCGTCCGACCACCATCCGCCGATCCAAGAACCTCCCTCCAATCCCCAGACCACTTCGTAGCTGTCGACGACCACGTATGTCGTCGGAGAGCCCTAAAGTAGACCCGACGCGAGCCCTGCCCTATTTTTGTCCTGATCCTCTATTCTCGATCGTGGGACTATTTTGCCGCTTTGCACCGCCTTCCACCATCGCAAATCATGCCTAACGACCTCATTGGACCTCTTATCGTCCCTCTGAAATCGAGGAAGCTGGTCGCCGCCGATTGAGCCACAAAACAACCTAGAACTCGCCTCCTTTGTTTTACTCGAGAACTTACCCTATTTCGTCCGGTTCTGTTCCGCCACTGCTGCGCCACCTCCGGCCGCCCTCTACCATCCTTAGCCTGTTCTGAAGGTTACCCTCAGTTGTGCGGTGAGCCCTCTAACCTTCCCCAACCATTGCATAGCCTTTGAGGCCGAGAACCACCTAAAAAAGCCTCGATTTTCCCTGTTTAGCTATTGTTCTATTCTGTTTCAGCCGATCGTCGCTTGCTGGAGCTTCGTCGTCCTCCGGCGACCCTTGCCAGACCTTCGTCACATATCTCAGTTACCATCGGGTCGAGTTGTCGCTTGTTAGATCGAGGAATCTTGAGATCCGAAGCTTACCCGTGATTGTCGCTAGGAACCATCGACGCTGCATCGTCGTTTTTGAGACCACCTGAGCTAGCTAATTGTGAGTTGACCCTAATCCTTGGTTAGGGCGCTGATTGTACCTATGATTAGTCGATTAATTTATTAGGAAATTTAAGTACGTGATCGAGGTCGATTTAGATAGAAATTGGGATTAGGTTAAATGGCTGCGATCGATTGAGTTAGCTGGGTTGATTAATTTAATTGTGGCTATTTGTTGTTAGATGACAATTGATTGATTGATTATGGTTTGATTGCGAGTGAGCGACAGGCTTGAGACGAGCGAGCGATTGACGTTTTAAATTGAATTGATTAATAACTAACATTGCACGAATTGAACGTGACATTGTCTAATCGGATTTTATTGCTCGTGATTGAGTTATTGTCTTGTTGATTTGATCGCTTCACTGAAATGTCTAATTGAATGTCCATTGATTGATTAGCCGTTCATTTGGGGGTTAATCACCCTTCTGTGATTGCAGAGTCTAATGATAGTATGCTTATGCTTATGATTGAGTGCGAAATCAAAAGACATATTTTAGCATTAAAATGGCCTTTGGTCGAGTCTTTTAACATACCTGTGTGAGCATCCGGCCTTAATCGAAAATAATGAAATTGGTTAATTGCTGGATGTGTTTGGTATGGTCACATGAGGAAGCGATGATGCTTAACCTAGCAAGTTCGTACTATACCAATCGTATATAACCATACGACTTTTCAAAAGCATGACAATTCTAATCCGGTGCTAACTAATATTGATTTAGGGTTGGTCGGGACGACCCGCCGAATTCACATCAGAAATCGCCAAAGTCGTGGCTACTTCAACCAAAAAAAGGATACCGATCACAACTTGTGATGGATCGACACCCCGTATAGGGATGCCTATTGCCGTGCCGTGCAACGGGTGTACTGGATAGACCGCTTGTAGTAGCCATTGCCGAGATAAAAGGAACGTAACCCTGTCTTGCCGGTAGAACTCTAGATCGTGTTATTTATGAGAGTCGAATCACGCCATCTATTGCGTAGATCCTCTAATGTGCCGTTGGCACAATCATCGTTAATAAAATGGACTTGTGTGGTGTCTTGTGCATATTTGTGGACGTGATGCTTCATTTAGTGATTGACTGATATGACTGTTGCGTCGAGTCAAGCATTGCATTATGTGTGGCTGAAGGTTGGGAGTGTGTATGTGGATGATTATCAATTATGATTATGATTGTCTACTATATGTGGTTATATGATCTTTTGAGACTTTTGTTGGGATGCCTCGGGCGAATCAGTTTCCTAATCGAGCTTAAGCTTGATTCACTTAGATTTATTCTCACCTTGTCGTGGGATAACATTTTCAGGCCCCTTCTGATGGAGCTTCATGGATTCCAATGATTGGATGTGGAGTGCTATTTTGAAGTAAAATGAGAAGTTAACCCTACCCGATCGAGTAACCTTTTGAGGTCCTGTCTAGCCGTCTCGAAGTATGGGGTTGTTGTCACGCCCCGCTCACCTTACGAGTGCGCTTATCCGCTCATGCCATAAATTCAGTCCCAAGATACCCTTCTTTACGGCGATAAATAAATGAGACTCGCATGCAGAAGAGTGAAAGAAAAAAATAAATACATAACTCCATGCAAGGTAATTCAAAACAAAACAAAGAATTAGACATGGGACAAAGGAAAGGGGTGATTTACATATCAAGAGGTCGAGTTTATACAAACGAGGCTAGGGACTAGCTAATACTATAGCTAAGGTCGAGGAAGACAAAAGCGCGAACAAAAGACAACTACTAAGCCCCACCAAAAGATAGTCACCACCAAAAGACAACCCCAACGGTCGGGTGATTTCGAGCCCACTAAGTAGTACTGGTATCATCGGCTCGACTCAGGTTCTCTGCGGGATCATAGATCGAGAAAGTTTCTGATCGAACTTCTATGGTGTCCTCTTCCATCTCATCCTCCAAATCAGAAATCTCAATCACCTCGGTGTTCTCCTCTCTAGCTAGGGTCTCCTTCGGAAAGTTTCTCGAGCCTACCACAGAACCTTCTACCTCGATCTCATCATGAGAAGGATGGCACCATGATGGGACTACACGTCTTGGAACCTCATGAGCCTTTATTGAACCAGTGGTAACTTCCCCAACTCTCTTGAATCAGACCTCGAAGTGGTGTGGCTTCCAGTCTTCCTCCCCCTCATCAACCCATACCATCGTACTCTTCCTAATATAAACTGTACCTCGTCTATCTGGAAATTTGTCAAAATAGGCCGTTATCTCCTTTGGGTCTCCTAGGCGCGTAGGCAGCATACTCAAGGTTTGGGATCTGGAAGAAAAAGGATCCCACGACGAGGTTAGACTTACATCTCAACAAGCTAGCCTAATCTTAATTTAGACCATCAGTCCCACCAGACAGTACAATCATAACAACAACAAACATTTAGTGGCATAAAAACATGTATCGTTTATACGAAAGCATCATAACGTACAACTTGCGAAGAAATTGACATTTAATATCAGATATAAAGAATGTGACCCAAGCTTCCGTTCTAGCCAAGAATCATAGCAATACCATAGGAATTTATAATAAATTCAATTCTCAATCCACAACTCAATAGACTATCATGACAAATAAACCCGCGTTAAGACGCATCAGGTTTACTAACCAATTTTCAACTCATGTCCACATGTACAATTCCTTATCCCACGTTATAACGCATCATGATATCATTCAATCACAACCCCGCGTTAAGACGCCTTAGGGTATTCTTAGGATGCAATCCCGCGTTAAGATGCCTCAGGATATGCTCACAATACGATCCCGCGTTAGGATTTCATAGGCCTCAACAAACATCTCAAGTCAAGAAATTTCTCAACAATCATTTAATCACATTCTCATCATGAGAATTTCATAAAGTCGATCACAAATCAATTGCTTGTCGAAATGATCGAATTTCATCACAAAAGTAACTCGAGAGTCGAGGAACCCATGGCCATATAATCAAGAAAAATTTGCCAACAAGCATATCACCAATTTAGACAAAGGGACTACTATTTAGTAGCAAGCGAGTACACATGACTTATTCCTCAACGATTCCATTCAATTTCCACTCAACCAAGCATAATAGAATCGTCAACTCATCGATCCTGCAATAAAATCATCTAGTTGCGCCCCAATGTTCTAATATAGGTTTAGGGGTCTCTTACCTTTGCTTAAGTTAGCAATTCTCGCTAAAATTCCCTCGTCAAGTTTGACTTCAAGTCGACTACTCCGCTGTTCAAAATAGGGCAGCAAAACGATTTAGGAACTATCCATCGTTACAATCAATTTATCCAATTTAGCCCCAATTTCATCAATCGTGGACCTCATTAACAACTAAAGGGATATTCTAGCATGTCCTAACGACACATTTAGAGCATGGTGACACCATGAATGGCCCCTAACCGAACCGGATTACTCAGATTTAAGGCAGAGCAGAAACCGGTTCTGCTTCTTCTTGCTCTAACAGTCCTCACATCACCCTTAACTCCAATTTTTTTTCATCAATTCACTTGGAGCAACCTTAGTCAGCATGTTATAGAGCCCTATGGAGATTTTTGAAGTCAATAAGCACTTCTAAGGCCTCCAAACAGACTGACTCTTCTCAGTTCATCGGCGGTCAGAATCTGTCCTGAAATTCAACTCTAATCCAACCATCAAAACCTAATTGAAACTTAACCCAATCAACAGCCCCAACTCAGTGAACATAGTACTACATGTCATGTAACTCTCATAAAAATTTTGGACTCATTTGAAGTCTCTAAGTGAGCGAACCATAGCCCTCTCTCCGTTAGTTCAGAATCTGTCCAGTTTTCTTCCAAAAATTCCCATAAATCAACTAGACCTCCAAAAATCACGAAACCAATTGAAACTTGTCAAGGACAAGTTCAAATAACCTGTGGTGGTCAGCAGCTGGCCGAAAGGTTACCAGAAGAGGCGCTCGTATGGACCGAACCGGGCGGCAGAAATTGATCGGCAAGAGCAGTTTTCTGTTCTTGAAGAAATTGCTCAATTGGGAAGGAAGAAGAAGATGGCTCACGAATTTTTGAGGGGATATTGTAGATGATATGCTCCTAATCACTTTTGATTAGGCTTCTAGAAGGTTTGAGTAAGTGGATGATTAATGACCATCGTCCATGCAATGACACTTGTCATAGAGTCAATTATATCAAGACTCCATTGACCCCATTAACTACACAGATTTTTCAGCAACCTTGAGGAGGAAGGAAATTTTTCAAATGACTAAAATGCCCTTCTCAATTCATTAAGGCAAGGTTAACTCTCTAAGGGCAAAATGGTCTTTTCACACCTTTCGTCCGAAATCTCGTTTTCGTAATATTTTTTGCCCTCGATAAGGCGGCGTCCAATCCATATCAAATGTTGAAATCCCTCATTTCCATTTTTCAAATTTTGAGATCCCACCTCATGATCGACCCTCCATCGATCGAATTTCAATTTGTCTCGAATTAACAGGTGGCTCTTGCGGACGTTACGCGTATCGACTCTGTGATTCTCATCACACTTAGGATAACTCAAACTACGACAATTTTGATTATCATGTGATTGCGAGGGTCTATCATTAGCCCCGACGGCAACGATCGTCACAATTCGATTTAGGAAAATTTTGCAAATTATATTTTGGTCAAGCGGTATCATCCATGTTCCAACCGTACAACACTAGTAATGATTTCCTTTATCGTTTTTAGATTGGCCTTGGCTCTAAATGTTCTATCGATGATCCTTATGGTCAAAGTGCTATTTTCTAATCGAGTTTCCCAGGTCCACGTACCTCGTCGTGAGGTAGCCTTTCCCCTTTAGTTAATTAACTCGAGATTGATCAGATCCGAGCAAGATATAACTGAAATACCTCGATAAATATCTTATATTCAAAGGTCTCGAAATGATAGGAAATTCAAAATGTCACAATTGTGCACTTACGTTAGTAGCTCCATAGGATCAAGACTCATCTGCTATTATGTTTGAATATTTATAATTAAAATTGGTGAATCGCTCTGGTGATTAGCTCCTACTATTTTATCCTTGTTTGTTATATGCTGTCCGAGAGTTAAAACGTTTCAACATGCGTAAGTAAGTGATAGGTCAATAGTATGCCTAGGTCGCTATCTCTATGACCACGTGGCGATTTGGCAAGGGATGTCGCCGGCTTAAGAGTTGGGGCGAGTCATCTTGTAAAAAAGAAAAGAATAAAGCCAGACCACAAAAAATGCTTTAATATCTCTCTTGATTGTGGATATCACGGATTGACTATAACTAAGGCTCAGTTTGTTTCCTAAAATTTGATTCACAAAAAATAAACTCTTTAAGCAAAACGTTTTCCATCAAAGGAAAAAGACATTCAAGAGTGACGAAAATGATTTCTTCTTTTTGAAATTTTAGAGAAAATCATTCCCAAACCAAGCACATTCTCTTCGGACACTCCTTTTATTTTTTTATTTGATATTTTCATTTTTATAAGAATCATATTGTCAATTATTATTTGTTTATTTCATTTTTTTTTGTTTTTCCTTCTTTTTTTGTCGATCACTGCAGTCGCCATAGCCTTGCTCAATGCCGGAGATCTTCGAGCTTGCCACATGTTAGCAAGGCTTGGCTCGCCATATGGCAACCCACCGAAGAAGAAGGTTGAAGGAAAAATAAGAAAAGAGAATTTTTTTAAAAAAATATCAAAAAGTAGTGCAACGAGGATTTATTTTTCCATACCAAACGTCGAAAACTATATTTCATCTTATTTTCAAGTTTCACCCTGATACTGAAAAATATTGTCATTTTCCTAGAAAACGACTTGTTACACATGCTCTACATTATGACACACAAAAATATCAATATTTGTGTAGGACGCTCACTGTAGTGCTAAATATTTTTTTTGGATCACTTTATGACTAATTGGAGAAAAATGATTACTTGAATGCCAATTCTGGCAAAAAATGATCACTTTAGTGTCAGCTCTGGCCAAACAGTACTCATGAAATTTTTATTAATTTTTAATATTATATGATTTTTTTTAAAAAAGTCACTCCCCATGACGTCCACGTGGCAATTTAAAAAAACCAGTCCACGTTGACGCTATGTGTAATATCTTTCTATAAAATAGGATAAAATATTTTTTAAAAAATAAATTAAATATATTTTTTTGGTCAACAACAAAATAAATTAAATGTAAAAATTAGTTAAATAACTAAAAAAAGAGGAAGTTGATCTCTTGCAGCTAGACATGGTCATGGGCCGGTTTGGGTCCGAAACTGGCTCCCAGACTAATTTATACCAGCCCGCCCACCGGTTTCGGACTAGAATTAGCCCGACCCCTCGTGTGCCTATTACGGTTCAGCATAAATTCGAAACCGACTCAGAATTGCGCCATGTGTAATATCTTCATACAAAATAAGCTAAATTATATATATATATATATATTAAAATGAATTAAATATAAAATTTAGCTAAATAACTAAAAAAAGAGGAAGTTGATCTCTTGCAACTAGACATGGTCATGAGCCGGTTTGAGCCCGAAACTGGCTCGTGGACTAATCGGAACTGGCCCGGCCCCTCACAGGCTAGTTATGGTTCAGCAAAAATTTGGAACCAGCCCGGAACCACGCCATGTGTAATATCTTTATGCAAAATAGGCTAAAATATTTTTTAAAAAACTAAATTAAATATAAAAATTAGCTAAATAACTAAAAAAGAGGAAGTTGATCTCTTGCAGCTAGACATGGCCATAGGCTGGTTTAGGCCCGAAACCGATTTGTGGACTAACCAGAATCGGCTTGGCCCCTCACGGCCCGGTTACGTTTCAGCAAAAATTTGGAACCGGCTTGGAACCGCTGGTTCTGAACTGCCTAATAGCTGTTGCGCTCTTTCCCCCAACGGCCCAAATAGTCGTTGCAATACAATGGTCATATTTTGACCGTTACATTACAACTGACACTTTCCTTTTTTTATTTTTATAACTAATTATATCCTCCCCATATATAAATACCCCTCCAGCTTTTTCGTTTTTTTCTGACAGATTCTTCCAACTCTCTCAAATTTTCTCAAATCTTTCAAATTCTCTCAATTCGCTCAATTTTCTTAATCCCGACTCTATTTTCTCAATCCTCTAAATCAGCTTTTTGCTCAATTCTCTCAAAAAATAGTAAGTGGAAGCAGAACTACTGGAAAGAGCCCAATGGCGATGGAGGAATCCAATTATCCTCATGGATATGATCCTCGTGAGTATGCATGCTGGGTAGACGATAATGATAATATCAACGTCATTTCCAACATCGAACACGTCTCAACACAAGAAAGTCTTCATCCTTGTACTGGTGTCGAAAAAATGTTGACATCAAATGAACCAGAATGGAAGGGTACATCCAACATATGGTGATACTTTGAGAAGGAACATTTAGGCAGAGACAAGTTTACGGTAAAATGTAAATATTGTATGAGTATATACAATTTTTTAAGTGGAGGTGGCTATAAAACATTTAATCGACATATGAGAATGAACATCCAACGCAAGTGGAGATCGATACCAAGCAAAAATAAATTTGTGGGTGCGCCAATCCTAACACTTCTCCTTTATTTTGTTACAATCATCAAGTTTATAAAGAAACATTAGCTTAATATATTGACATTGACCATTTACCGTTTAATATTGATGAAGACTTTGATTTTAAATTTTTTTTATAAACACTGGATGATCTGCGTAAGCAAAATTTGTTCAGAGAAATACTTTTAAACGCGAACCTTTTCAGCTTTACGAAAAAAGGAAAAAACGATTTGAAAAACTTTTTTATGAATTTCAATGTATGTGTGCATATAAGTAACGACATTTGGAGTGATCCTTGACAAACTCATTCTTGTGTGGGAATCACATGTCATTAAATAGATGATAATTGGAACATTCAAAAAGAATTATTGCATTTTGAGTTTTTGATGAGAGGCATACGACTAATAATATTTATAGAGTAATTTGACAAGTTTTAGACTAATATAATTTGATTACTAAAATTTTTTCAATTGATTTTGATAATACCGCAGCAAATACCGCTTCTATCCCTGAATTAAAAAAAGTTTGTAAACCCTCTTTTGATGGACAAATTTTTCATAGTAGATGTGCTTGCCATGTTTAAATTTAAGTGTACAAGATGGTTTACGAGCTCTTGATGTTTTTCTCACCCCAATAAAAAGAGCAATTCGATTTTTATGGAGTCATCCCCGACTTATGAAACGATGCAGCATATTTTGTAAACAACATGGAAGAGCACCAAAAAGATTTTTAAAAGATGTTTCGAATCGTTGGAATTCTACTTACTAGTAATCAATCTTTTGCTTACAAAGATTTTTGTGCATTTATTTCGAATAATGTTTCGAAATTAGTTTATTGCCGCAAAAGTGAGATATTTGCCAAAAAAAAGATTTTTTTTTTAAAGTTTTTAATGATGCAACTCATGCTTTCTCTAGTGTTTATAATCCTACTACGCCTTTATTTTTAATAGAGTATGTTCATATTGCTACTGTTTTTGAAAAATATAAAAAAGATGATGAATTAGCCCCGACTATTATAGCAATGCGATCAAAATGGCTACATTATTATATTGAAATTCCTCTTGTTCATTTGATTGCTTTTTTTTTCGATCCACGTATCAAATTAGATGGTTTAGATGATTATCTGGATATGTGTTATCAATGTTTACATTTGAACGAGTTTGTAAATGTTAGAACTTACAATGAATGATTAAAGATGCTATAGTAGAATTATGTAATGAATTTTGTAGTAGATATGATTTAATTGATAGTGGATATTCCCAATGTAATGATGTATAAAGCGAGAAGGCAGTAGAATTAGAAAAGGGTAACAAATGCTGAAGAGTACGCAAAAAAGACAAAATAGACCAAAAGGTAATATTTGCTAAATAGAAAACTATTTAACTATTGATTTTGAGTTTGGTGATTCCGAAAACGACAAAGATTTCAAAATTCGAAAGTAGTGACAGAGGCATTCAACCCAATTTCTAGTTCTCACTCTCATCGCAAGATAGGTTTTAGCAATCCATTGTTCAACAATTGCGGTTGAACAAGCATTTAATACTAGATGATTAATTTTGGACGACCATCGTTCAAGATTACATCCGGATTCTGTGGAGGCTCAAGCTTATTTCGATGATTGGATGTAGGCCAAATTTTGACAACAAGAGCTGAATGAAAGCACTGCAACCGATTTCTTCAATGATGATGACGAAGATACCACCACCACGGGTATCAGAACAGATAGCACGATTGACGATGAGGTAAGTTTGGGTTATCAAAAGTAAAGGAACTGCATAGACATTAATTCTTTTATCCCAATAATATATCTAGGCGCTTAATAATAATCCATTAAGTACAAGCCCATTCATACTTCCTTTTTTCCCTCAAATTTGATTACAATGTACAATCTGATTATAATTTATAATTTCATAATTTATAATTTTTAAAATATTTCATATTTTATTATTAAAAATTTAAATTTAAATGATGAAACTGGCGATTTCGTGAATCGAAACTGGCCCTTGAACAGGCCCGAATCCGCCGTTCAAAGGGCCCATTTTGGTTCAGCCATGGCCACGGACCGAAACCGCTGGTTCTGGTTTGCCGGTTCATGAACCAGAACCGACAATTCCTGAACTGTGGACGTGACTACTTGCAGCAGCAAGCCATGTGGAATTTTTTAAATAAAAAATTTAGCTTATTTTTTAGTTTTTTAATTCTTTTTAACTTTTGGGCTTTTTTTTATTGTTAACTTGGAAGCTCCGGTAAGCCATATGGATGCCACGTCATAGTTTTAGCGAAACTCATCGAAGTTGTCATTAAAGTAATCATTTTTTTAATGATACTTGAGTGATCCAAAAAAATATATTGACACTAAAGTAAGTATCGTATACAAATGTTGACACTCTTAATGTCCTTTTGTCTATAGAAATGTCATATTTTTCGCGAAACACATACACACTAATATCGTGATTATATGGTTATGCATGCGCTGCATTATGACACATAGTGACAGAGATATATAGAAATTTCACATTCTTCTTTTTCGCATTAATCTTAGATCCACATCCTCCTCAATATTGTTCGACTCTCCGGTAGCATCGCCAGCTTGTTTATTAGTTGTTGTGCGGTCTTTACAGTTGCCACGACAACAGCCTCCCGCATGATGGCAACTTCCCGTCGCAACGACGACTCCGACTTACGCAACAACTGCGATATCACTCTTTGCCACGTCAGCAGTTATGTTTACGCTAATTGATTCTCTCTTCGGCACACTTATGTTCCAAAAATTGATTTCTAGCTATAAATATATTTTTCTATTTCTATTTCTGGATGATTTTTTGAGCAAAAAAAAAAAATGTGTTTGATAACGACGTAAAATTTTTGATCCTGAATTAGAAATTCATTCGACAACAGTTGAAATTTTTTACTTCTAAAAATTAATTACTATTTAAAAAATTAAAAGCATTATTCTTTTTTACTCCGGCGGTTACGGCGGCCGGTGGTGGTCAGTAGTGGTCGGTGGTGGTTGGCGATGGTTGCGGTGATTGGCGGAGGGAGGCTGAGGTTGGCAGCGGGTGGCGATGGCTAGTGATGGGCGATTGAGGGCGGTGGTTGACGGCGGCAAGGGTCGATAGTGGTCACGGTGGTGGTCGGCGTCGGTCGACGATGGGCACCCGAGGGCAGTGGTTGGCAATGGCAAAGGTCAGCGGTGGGCGGAGGTTGGTGGCAACCAATGATGGATGAGGTGGCAGAGATTGGCGATGGTTGGCAACAGGCGGTGGTCAGCGGTAACAGGGCCAGCGGTGGGTGGAGGCGACAAGGTTGGCGGTGGGGCGAGGGGCTACGACGGCAGTGGCGAGTGGTGGTTGGCGATAGCGAGTAATTGAGGAAATTTGAGGAGTTGTTATTTCTGTTTCTGTTTCTCTGAGAAGCTACAATTTTTTGTTTCTGAATTCCCTTCCAAATCTATTTCTGGAACACCTTTTTGTTCCAGAAATAGAAAAATAAAATTACGTTACCAAACGAGTTTATGTTTTTTTTTTTTCAGAAATAGATTTGGAATAGAAACAGAGAAGTAGAATGGTTGTCATGCACCCCCAAATCATTTCAATAGTCCACCCAATTTTTATGAATATTTTCTCGAATGAATTTTCAAATTGACTTCTTCTAAGTCACATTGAGTTTGAAGGGACGTTACTTTATTTTTTTTTTGTCTTGTTGTCTTATATAGCCATCTTTTGTTTGGTAATGTCTAATGATAAGTGTTTACTTACGTTATTTTCATCAAGCATTGGTTCTCATATCTAATCTGCTAGTTATAATATTTTATTATTGTTAAAATGTTCATTTGACACGAATATCAAGCAATTAAATTAAAAAAACACATTTTAATGAGAAAAATTACCAAAAAAAGTCTTGAACATATTGCAATTGTGTTAATTCAGTAGTAATATTTTTTTCAATTGAGTCTTAAACCTTTTGCAATTCTGCTAATTCAATCTGGACTCGTCTTTTATTATTATTATTATTTCTTTGTCAAGATTCTTATGGGGCATTTAGCTGCTGGTGCAGGCGTTGGCCAATGTCAATGATATGGACAATTTTTTTAAATAATAATAAAATATCATTTATGTCATGCCCCGCGCCCCAGGCATGAGCGCGCAACTCTCTACAAGCACAAACTCTCTCAGATGTCCCAAGATTCACATATATCGAGAGATGCATAATATCAATAGCATGCGAAAGCGACAATATACAAACTCCTCCGTACAATAATAAAGAGGACCAGGGTAACTGTGACATTCTGATTTTCCTGTCATTTTTAGACTCATTAATGAAAAATGTATCTAGTGATGTATTTTAGTCATATGTCGCTCGAATCTGATCAATTGGAGTTGACTGATCAAAGGGGAAAGTCTAACGCGAGACAAGGTACGTGGACCTAGGGAACTTGAATAGGAAATGACACTTTGATCATAAGGATTGTCGAGGAGACATTTAGAGCCATAAAAAGGCCGATTTAAGAACGATTAAGCAATGCATTGCTAGCGTTATACGATTGGAGAGCGGGTGATACCGCTTAACCAATGTATAATTTGCAAAATCTTTCTAAATCGAATAGTGACGATCGAGACCATCGGAACTAGTAATAGACCCTCATAATTACATGACAACCAGAGTCGCCATGAATTGACGAGCCCTAAATGTGATATGAATTACAGGGTCGATACGCGTAACGCCTGCAAAAGCCGCCCATCAGTTCGGGATAGGCTGGAACCACGTCTGATAGAGAAAACAATCAGAAACGAGTTTGGAAAATTGAAAATGAAGAATCAATGGTTCCAACATTATATTTGGAACCGCGCCTTATCGAAGAAAATTTGAGTTAGAAAAACAACATTTTGGACGTCGGGGGTAAAATTACTATTTTGCCCCTCAAGCCTTAACCTTGCCTGTATAATTGGATAAGGGCATTTTGATCTTTAACCACCCCTCATTAGCTGCCGAAAATATGAAGAAAGGAGAGCCATTGGATGAGCTTGAATGACACCTTTGACAAGTGTCAATGGATTAAGCCATGAGTTGATGTGTCCACTTTTTACCTACCATTCAACCCTTGTTGACCAAGCCAATTGATGTATAAACCCTCTCTCCCTCTCTCATGGCCGGTCACCACCTCCATTTGGTCGAAAACCTTCTTCTTCTTCTTCCTTTCTTCTGCTGTCGAGAAGCTGCTCGCCGACCAATTTTTGCCCGCCGGTTCGCTGCCACTGACTGCCACATCCGGCCACCGCCTAGACTCCAGTCGACCACCCACTCCTTCCTCATCCTCTTGTCGACGTTCCCCAAGTGTAATAACTGCAATTGACTCAATGAGGAGCTCCGGCCAGCCGATCTCCTGAAAGTCGATGGAAATCGTCGCAATCAGAGGTAAGCCATGTTTTTGGCCTCTTAGGACCCCGAAACCTTACATTTTTTCAACCAAATTTTGTGGACATCTAGGGGACTCATAGATTGAGCTGTGGTAAAAATTTAGAATTAATTTGATGGCATTTTGACCCCAAATGGGTATTGTGTTTGAAGGGCCAAAACTGCTAGTTTGAAAGCTTGGGAGAACAGGTGACATTCAAGGAGTTTCCGGCGATGGCTTGGCCCCAAATTTTTGGTTAGCCTCCCAAACCCTTAGAACTACATGTTAGCGAGTAGATTAGTGAATAAATTGAGGATTTGAGTTAGTTTAAGGGCAGGTTAATTGAGGTATACACAGAACTGAAAATTTTTTGGTTCGATTCTGTGCATACCAATTCTATGGGGGCAGTTGGTGGTTGAAATTGAGTCTCAAATTCATCATTGAGACATGTTAAGATGTTGACGAACATGTCAATGTGGTTTGTGTTCCATAGATTGGCGAATTGGACAAGAAAAATTGACGATTGGATGAAATTTCCTTAGGTTGCGAGGTGGACTTGATCTTGGACTGCTTGGACGGAATTGTTGAGGTGTTTGAGAAGTGAATTTTGTGGCATTAAGCTTGAGGTAAGGGGAATCCTAAACATTTGATAGGAGGATTGGACTCAATTGGGCAATTTATGTGTGCACGGATTGATTTTTAGGAGGTTTATAGAGTAATGACCCATTGTGCGTCCTAGAATGGTATAGAGGACTTGAATGTGTGCCAATGCTTGTGTCTTGGGTTGACTACCATGTTTGAATGTTAATTTGAATCGTCTTGTATGCCATAGGTGTATTGTTTGTGCATGAGTTTTCACTTGGCCTTGTGTGAATGAATTTTATTAAAATTGTGGCATGTTTGAGACGTGGTAATACCCTGAGGCGTATGAGACGCGAGGTGGTATGGTGAATGCCCTAAGGCGCTGAGGCGCGGGGTTTGAATTGAATGACACCCTGAGGCGTATGAGACGCGGGGTTGAGAAGGCCATAGTCCTGATGCGTTGAAATGCGGGATGGAGTTGTGATGTGTCGACACAGGCCTAGAGTAACATTGAAAACCTGATGCGTTTACTTAGGTTTGTCAATGAGACGGTCTGATGCGTTTAAGCGGACCGAGCCTGAGAAGTTCTAAACGCGGACATGAGAATGAGGCAAGCTGGAAGGGTGGGAGTGGTGATTCTACATGGCGATATGTGCATGATCCTATTGATGTGTTATAATTCCATAATTGCATGCCTGACATCTATGTGTTGTTATTGATAGTTGAATGCCTCATGTGTTTATTTGTATAAAGTGTGGGTGTTTGCATCTGTCTGAGTGGACTGTTAGCCTAACCTAAGGTTATAACCCACCTTACTGATATGTATATCTCACCCCGTTGTGGGACCCCTTTTCTTTACAGATCCTAAGCCCTGAGAATGTGGTTTATTAGGTTTGGCGACTCCAAGGAGATGTTGGTTTGTTTTGATGAGTTCCCTAACGGGCAGGGGACTAGTTATGTTAGGAAATGTACAGTAATATGGGTAGATGAGGGTGGTAGCTACTAGAAGCCTCATAGGTATGAGGCCTAGTTTCGAAAGGTGTGGGATGTATCTTCCGGACCTCTGAAGCCCACTAAGGTGCCTTAGGGAGTGATCCCTAGCTGGTGCCACCCCACCGGGATTCAATAGAGGCTAAGGGGTCAGTTGCCGGCTCGAGGAATAGTCTAGAGAGGACCCCGACCCTGGAGGATATTGAGGAGATCATAGTGGTCGAGGCTACAGAGGATGACTTAGTGGAGCCGTCTGCTGACGAGACCGTGAAGGACACTGTAGAGGTTTGCTCGGAGACCTTCTCGGAGTACGAGCCCACTGAAGAGGTGGAGGAGACTGATGATTCTAGCCGCTCGACTTAGGAGTTCCTGGTTTACTAGTTTAGTATTTTGACGGTGACCCTGATGCTTGTTTCCTTTTTGGTGATGATGATAGACCTCTTTTGTACTTACCCCGTCACTCCTACTGACTAGCGGATTTAGTTGCTATGCACATATATGAACAGTCGGACATTATGTATTATAGTATTCTTGCTACCCAGGTCCCACTTTATGTTTGTACGGAGGAGTTTTAATGTCGTTACTTCTACGTGCTTTGCTTTTTATATGGTATGTCTCTCGAACCATGTTTGGATCTTGGGACATCGAGAGACAGTTTATGCTTGCAGGGAGTCGCGCGCCCATGCTGGGACGCGGGGCGTGACATCCCCGTTTGCTTGGTCTTAGAGCAAGGTCAGCTTAATCTAAAGTTGGTTGAGGATTGGAGTGATAAGGAGGATTAAGTTGGGACAAGAACGGGTAGCAAGACCTTAGGAAACCAGTTAGGATGGGACACGAGTTGCATGACACATGACTTGGCACATGTGAATGGCGTTTGGCCTTGGCAAGGTTGTGGTAATGCATGAGGATTAAGTTCCCTTGCTTAGTGTTGAAAGTCATTTCGGGATTTTGGCCTGTTAAGTGAATGAGTATGGCTTGTTTTAGTGAATCGTTGGAGTAAACGAAACTGAGGAATGGCTATGGACTACTTATTGAAATGTCTCTGGAATTCATTGTATGGAGGACTGTTGTGTTATAACTGTTTCTGTTAAGGCATAGTTGGTAGCCCTGGACATGGATGAATGAGTGAGTTACTGACCCCTTGATAAACTTGTGGTGGACCAAGCTCAGTAGAAGTGCATAAGAATGAGTAACCCATCCAGGAGACCTGGACGGCCCAAAAGCGGAGCCTCTAGCTCAAGGCCGCCTGTAGCAGAAGACCCGAGGATGGATGGCGTACTAAGGGCACTAGAGAGGATTGGCGACCTCATTGACAGGTAGACCCAGGATCGAGATGCTGCCATAGCCCAAGTGGTAGGAGCCGCAATAGTTGCCGTCAACGCTAACAATGGGGGCAATGGAAACCACGATGATCACAATTAAGGTAATGAGGTAGTGAATGCCCAAGAGGAGATTGTCGTGGCCAAACAGATGGGTCAGCTGGTGGAGCAATTCATAAAACTGAAGCCGACCCAGTTCGATGGGACTAGAGACCTCGAACTGGCACCCCGATGGATTGAAAAACTAGAGAAAGCCTTTGGAGTCCTGAGGTACACGGATGAAGAAAAAGTGTTATTGGTGGTGTACCAACTGGAAAGTACCGCGAACGATTGGTGGGCTGCCACCAAGAATGCAGTTTTCCTGAAGGAACGGCCTTGACCTGGAATGCCTTTACGATGGCATTCAATGACAAGTATTTCTCGGAGACGGCTAGGTAAAGGAAGCAGGTGGAATTCTTACAACTGCGTCAAAATCAGCTGACGGTGGACCAATATGAGGCCGAGTTCTCCATGCTGTCAAGGTACGCACCTTGATCAGTAGAGGATCCCCAGGAGAAGGCACGAAGATTTTGGGACAGATTGAGGCCCGAGCTTCGCAGTCAGATGATAGCCCTAAATCTGAGGACCTATAAGGAAATTTATGAGCGGGGCCAAATGATCGAAATGGATTTAAAGGAGAGGAATGCCGCATCTGGATCGCGGTTTACTTCATTTCGAGACAATTGCCAGATAGGCAAGAGACCAATGGCTGGTAGTAGGCGATTCGTCCCTCCCCTGAGGAAGAACATAGTGAAGCCGCCGAACCCCATGAACTGGAGTTGTTGCCTCTATGGCAGGAGGCATGGTAATAGACCATGCCTAGCAATAACTGGAGCCTGCTTTAAGTGTGGTCAGATGGGCCACAAGATGAAGACTTGCCCGAACCAAGCTCCAGCGAATCGACCTCAAGGGCAGTTACTACAGGCTGGACTGTCGACTGCCACTCTCTAAATCGAGCAGAATCGACCCCCAGCTCAGGGAAGAGTTTATGCAGCAGCTCGTAGGGAGGCAGAGGAAACGCCAGGTGTGGTCACAGGCACGGTTTATTTGTGTGATTAGGCAACATATGCATTGTTCGATCCTAGCGCTACGCACTCATTCGTATATACTCGGTTTGCTGATTTGATTAATATGAAGTTAAAACCATTGAGTGTGATTCTGCATGTGGCCACCCCGTTGAAAGATAATGTTCAGGTTTAGTTAGGCTGTACTGACTGTAGGATCGTAATTGGTGGTAGTAAGGAGAGCATTGATTTAGCTGTGTTGCTCTTGTATGATTTCGATGTGATCATAGGGATAGACTAGTTGGGTAAACAGGGGGCAGTGGTAGATTGTGCTAGGAGGATAATTCATTTCTACCCAGAAGGTCGCCCTAGCTTTGAATTTGTGGGAAGTCGAGGAGGAACCTCGATTCCTTTACTCTCATCTATTGAAGTGACACAGTTGATGTCCGAAGGGTATCAGGCGTACTTAGTTGCAGTGGTGGACACGATTATCGAGAAGCCAAAACTAGAGAGTATTCTGGTAGTGCGTGAGTTCCCTGACATTTTTCCTAAAGAGTTACCAGGGTTGCCACCAGAGCGAGAGATATAATTCGTGATTTGAGCTAGCTCTCGGAACGGAGCTGATCTCAAGGGCACCTTATAGGATGTCCCTATCAAAACCAAAGTAATTAAAGGTATAGCTGCAAGAGTTGCTGGATAAGGGATTTATCCGACCGAGTGCTTCACTGTGGGGAGCGCCGGTACTGTTTGTAAGGAAAAAGGATGGGTCATTTCGTCTATGCATCGACTATAGATAGTTGAATCAAGTGACAGTGAAGAATAAGTATCCTTTGCTGAGGATTGATGATTTATTTGATCAATTGCAAGGAGCTGCTGTATTCTCTAAGATTGATCTGAGAACTGGGTATCACTAGTTGAGGATTAAGAAGAAAGACATACATACGATTGCTTTTAGGACAAGGTATGATCATTATGAGTTCATAGTGATGCCTTTTGGATTGACCAATGCTCCAGCTTCATTCATGGATTTGATGCATCAAGTGTTTAAGGAATTCCTGGATAGATTTGTCATAGTCTTTATCGACGATATCCTGATTTACTCAAGAAGTGACACAAAACATGAGGAGCACTTGAGGATTATCTTGCAGACCCTGAGGAAACACTTGCTCTACGCTAAGTTGAGCAAATGCGAGTTCTGGCTGAATAAGGTAGCATTTCTTGGGCACGTGATATCTGGAGAAGGAATCGCGGTGGATCTTGCGAAGATCGAAGCTGTAACAAATTGGCCTAGGCCTACTACGGTTATGGAAGTCATAAGTTTCTTGGGATTGGTAGTATATTACAGATGTTTTGTGGAGAAGTTTTCATCCAAAGCCATTCCATTGACGAGATTGACGAAGAAAGAAACTAGGTTCGAATGGACAGACAAGTGTGAAAGGAGTTTCCAAGAGCTCAAACATCGGTTGACAACCGCACCGGTGTTGACAATTCCATCAGGACCAGGAGGCTATGAGATATATAGCGATGCTTCGCTAAAGGGCCTAGGCTGTGTGTTAATGCAATATGGAAGAGTAGTGGCCTACGCATCCTGGCAGTTGAGACCACACGAAATGAACTATCCAACTCACGATCTAGAGCTAGTAACGATCATTTTTGCTCTGAAGATTTGGAGAAATTATCTATGTGGCGAGAAGTTTCAGATTTACACCGACCACCAGAGTTTGAAGTATCTGTTTTCCCAGAAGGAACTGAGTATGAGGCAGCATCGGTGGATGGAGCTGCTTAAAGATTATGATTGTGATATATTATATCACCTTGGGCAGGCAAATAGAGTCGTAAATGCACTTAGCTGGAAATCGAGCATTGCCTGCCTGCTAGTAAAAGGGTGGTCGATGATCGAAAATTTGAGAGATTCTGAGTTCAGACTAGAAGTCTGCCAACAGTCCAGTTTGATGGCTGCATCAAGAGTATAACCTGAGGTCTAGGGAGGGATAAAGACCTTACAGTCTACGGACCCAGAAATCCAGAAAATCCTGGAGATGGACGCAATCAAGGGAAAACCAGAGTTTCAGGTGACAGAGGATGGAATCTTGAAATTTCGAAGACATCTATGCGTGCCCAAGAAGTACTCAGGGAAAGGATTTTATCAAAGGCTCACAGGAACAATTATAATATCCACCCGAGAAGCACGAAGATGTATCAGAACCTGTGTCAACACTACTGGTGGAACGGGATGAAAGTGGAAGTAGCGAAGTATGTGGGAAAGTGCTTGACATGCTAGCAGGTGAAGGCGTAGCACTGTAAGCTTAGAAGATTATTACAGCCATTGAAAATTTCGAAATGGAAATGGGAACACATAACGATGGATTTTGTGATGGGACTCCCGAGGAGCCAGAGAGGTCACGACTCTATATGGGTAGTCGTGGACAGATTGACTAAGTCCCTACACTTCATCCCTGTGTGAAAGGATTTCGCAATGGATAGATACGCCGAACTGTACATGAGGTAGATAGTGAGACTGCATGGAGTACCCATGAATATTACCTCAGATAGAGATCCCAAGTTTACAGCGAACTTTTGGGAAAGTCTTTAGGATGCCATGGGAACTCGACTGCAATTTATCACGGCGTACCATCCACAGGCGGACGGACAATCGAAGAGGACGATTCAGACGCTCGAGGATATGTTGTGAGCGTGCGTCATAGACTTCAAAGGTGGATAGGTAGATCAGCTACATTTGGTAGAATTTGCATATAACAACAGCTACCAGCAGAGCATCCGAATGGCACCGTTTGAAGTACTTTATGGAAGGGCTTGCAGAACCCTGATTTGCTGGGACGAGATTGGAGAAAGAAGTATCACAGGCCCAGAGTTGGTAGAGCAATTGGTGGAAGCAGTGAAGATAATTCGGGATAGACTGAAGACGGCACAGAGTCGTCAAAAGAGTTATGCGGATAAGCGGCATAAGCCTTTGGAGTTTCAAGTAGGCGATCATGTTTTCCTCAAGGTGTCGCCGATGAGGGGATTATCACGATTTGGAAAGAAGGTAGGTCCATTTGAAATTTTGGAGCGAATTAGGACCTTAGCCTACAGGCTTGCCTTACCGCCTAACTTATCCCAAGTACATAATGTCTTCCACGTGTCCATGCTACGGAAGTATGAACCGGACCCGACGCATGTGCTGGACTACGAGATTATAGAAGTGGACGACAGGGTATCCTACGTAGAGAACCTAATCAGGATCGAAGATCGGAAGGAGAAAATTATGAGGCGTAAAACGATTCCATTGGTCAAAGTTGTGTGGGAGCACCATGGAACCGAAGGCGCTACGTAGGAGAACGAGGAAACGATAAGACGTCAATACCCCTCATTTGTTTGAGTAGCTAAGTTTGATGTAAACTTCGGAGAAGAAATTTTTGTGAAGGGGGAAAAGGTGTGATATTCTTATTTTCCTGTCATTTTCAGACTCATTAATGAGAAATGTATCTAGTGATATATTTCAGTCATATCTCGCTCGAATCTGATCAATTGGAGTTGACTGACCAAAGGGGAAAAGCTAACGCGAGACAAGGTACGTGGATCTAAGGAACTCGAATAGGAAATGACACTTTGACCATAAGGATTGTCTAGGAGACATTTAGAGCCATAAAAAGGCCGATCTAAGAACGATTAAGGAATGCATTTCTAGCGTTATACGATTAGAGCGCGGGTGATACCGCTTAACCAATGTATAATTTGCAAAATCTTCCTAAATCGAACAGTGACGATTGAGACCATCGGAATTAGTGATGGACCCTCACAATTACAAGACAACCAGAGTCGCCATGAATTGACGAGCCCTAAATATGATATGAATCACAGGGTCGATAAGCGTAATGTCTGCAAAAGCCGTCCGTCAGTTCAGGATAGGCTGGAACCACATCTGATAGAGAAAACAATCAGAAACGAGTCTAGGAAATTGAAAATGGAGAATCAAGGGTTCCAACATTATATTTGGATTGGCCGTCGCCTTATCAAAGAAAATTTAAGTTAGAAAAACGACGTTCCGGACGTCGGGGGTAAAATTACCATTTTGCCCCTCAAGCCTTAACCTTGCCTATATAATTGGATAAGGGCATTTTGGTCTTTAACCACCCCTCATTAGCTGCCGAAAATGTTGAGAAAGAGGAACCATTGGATGAACTTGAATGACACCTTGGACAAGTGTCAATGGATTAAGTCATGAGTTGATGTGTTTACTTTTTACCTACCATTCAACCCTTGTTGACCAAGCCGATTGAGGTATAAACCCTCTCTCCCTCTCTCATGGCTGGTCACCACCTCCATTTGGCCGAAAACCTTTTTCTTCTTCTTCCTTTCTTCTGCTGCCGAGAAGCTGCTCGCCTACCGATTTCTGCCTGCCTATTCGCTGCCGCCGATCGCCACCTCCAGCCACCGCCTCGACTCCGGCCGACCAACCACTCCTTCCTCATCCTCTTGCCGATGTTCTCCAAGTGAAATCACTGCATTTGACTCAGTGAGGAGCTTCGGCCAGCCAATCTCCCAAAAGTCGACGGAAATTGTCGCAACCAAAGGTAAGCCATGCTTTTGGCCTCTTAGGACCACGAAACCTTAGATTTTTTCAACCAAATTTTGTGAACATCTAGGGGACTCATAGATTAAGCTGTGGTAAAAAGTTAGGGTTAATTTGATGGAGTTTTGATCCCAAAGGGGTCTTGTGTTTGAAGGACCAGAACTGCCAGTTTGAAGGCTTAGGAGAACTGGTGACATTCAAGGAGTTTCCGACGACGGCTTGGCCCCAAATTTTTGGTGAGCTTCCCTAACCCTTAAAACTACATGTTAGCGAGTAGATTAGTGAATAAATTGAGGATTTGAGGTAGTTTAAAGGCTGGTTAATTGAGGTATACACAGAATCGAAAATTTCTCGGTTCGGTGCTGTGCATACCGGTTCTGTGGGGGCTGTTGGTGGTTGGAATTGAGTCTCAAATTCATCATTGAGACATGCTAGATGTTGATGAACATGTCAATGAGGTTTGTGTTCCATAGATTGGCGAATTGGACAAGAAAAATTGACGGTTGGATGAAATTTCCTTAGGTTACGCGGTGGACTTGATCTTGAACAGTTGGACCGAATTGTTGAGGTGTTTGAGAAGCAAATTTTGTGGCATTAAGCTTGAGATAAGGGGAATCATAAACCTTTGATAGGAGGATTGGTCTCAATTGGACAATTTATGTGTGCACAGATCGATTTTTAGGAGGTATATAAAGTAATGACCCATTGTGTGTCCTAGAATGGTATAAAGGACTTGAATGTGTGCCAATGCTTATGGCTTGAGTTGACTACCATGTTTGAATGTCAATTTGGATCATCTTATATGCTATAGGTGTATTGTTTGTGCATGAGTTTGCACTTAGCCTTGTGTGAATGAATTGAATTGAAATTGTGGCATGTCTGAGACATGATAATACCCTAAGGTGTATGAGACCCGGGGTGGTATGATAAATGCCCTGAGTCATTGAGGTGTGGGGTTTGAATTGAATGACACTCTGAGGTGTATGAGATGCGGGTTGAGAAGGCCATAGTCCTGATGCGTTGATACGCGGGATGGAGTTGTGATGTGTCGACCAGGCCTGGAGTAACATTGAAAACCTGATGCGTTTACGTGCATTTGTCAATGAGACGGTCTGATGTGTTTACGCGGACCGAGCCTATTCTAAATGCGGGCATAAGAATGAGGCAGGCTGGAAGGGTGGGAGTGGTGATTCTACGTGGCGATATGTGCATGATCCTATTGATGTGTTATAATGCCATGACTGCATGCCTGACATCTTTGTGATGTTATTGATAGTTGAATGCCTCATGTGTTTATTTTTATAAAGTACGGGTGTTTGCATCTGTCTTAGTGGCCTGTTAGCTTAACCTAGGGTTAGAACCCACCTTACTGAGATGTATATTTCACCCTGTGACAATCTAATTTCCAGTCTATTTCAGACTCATTAAAGTGAAGTATATCTAGTGATGTATTTCAGTCGTTTCTCGCTCAAATCTGATCAATTTGAGTAGATCGACCAAAAGGGAAAGGCTAACGTGAGACGAGGTATGTGGACCTAGGAAATTCGAATAGGAAATGGTACTTTGACCATAAGGATTGTTGACAGGACATTTAGAATCATAGGAGGCCGATCTAAGAACGATTAAGGAATGCCTTGCTAGCGTTATACGATTGGAGCGCAGGTGATGCCGCTTAACCAACGTATAATTTGCAAAATTTTCCTAAGTCGGACAATGATGATCGAGACCATTGGAACTAGTGATAGACCCTCACAATTACATGACAATCGAAGTCACCACGAATTGACGAGCCCTAAACGTGATATGAATCACAAGGTCGTTACGCGTAAAGTCTGCAAAAGCCGTCCGTCGGTTCGGGATAGGTTGGAATCACGTCTAATAGTGAAAACAACCAGAAACGAGTCTTCAAAATTGAAAATGGAGAATCAAGAATTCCAATGTTATGTTTTGATTGGCCGTCATCATGTCGAAGATTATTGGATTGAGAAAAATGACGCTGCGGAAGTCGGGGGTAAAATTACTATTTTGCCCCTCAAAGCTTTAGCCTTGCTTATGCAAATGAAGAAGGGCATTTTGGTCTTTCAACCAACCCAAGAGCCACCGAAAATTTGGAGGAAGCATGGCCATTAGATCACCCTTGATTGACATTTAGGATAAGTGTCAATGGATGAGATAAAGAGTGGTCTTGTCCACTATTAACCACCTACCATTCAACTCCTTGACTTGAAGATTGAATATAACTCTTTTTTTCTCTCTCTCCTCTCATTTTGACCATCCATATACCCCTCAAACCACCGAAACTCTTCTTCTTCTTCTTCCTCTTTCAACCGCTCCCGCTACCGCTCCTGCCCTCGCTGTTCGCCAGTGCTGACGAGCCCTCTCCGGCTACTGTTTGGACTCCGGCCGACCACCCACACCTAGCTTAGCCTCTTGCCGACCTCTTTGAAGTGGAAGCGCGTCGATTGAGCCACCGAGGAGCTCCGGCCAACCATTTTCCCAGAAGCCAACGGAAATCGGGATAATCTGAGGTAGGTAGAGTTTCTGACCCTTTAGGACCTCAAAATATTGGAGTCTTGCGACCAAATTTTGTGCAGATCTATGGGACTTGTTTGTTTAGTGATCTGTGGTAAAAGTTTGAGCTCAATTTGATGGAGTTTTGACCCCAAATGGATCTTGTGAACATTGGATAGAAACTGTCGGTTGCAGTCTTGAAGGAACCGATCACTTTTGAAGGGATTTCGGTGACGACGCGACCTCAAATCTTCGGTGAGCCTCATAAACCCTTAGATAGACATGTTAGCAAGTAGGTTAGTATTAAATGGTGGATTTGGAGTGGATTAAGGGCCGAACATGCTCGGTTTGCACAGAATAGAAAATAGCCGGTTCGATTCTATGCAAGACCGATTCTATGGAGGCTGAGATAGGTTGGTTTTGAGTCTCAAATTGGCAATTGAGATGTGCTAGGATAGTGAGGATTGTGTTGTGGAAGTTTGTGGTTCATGGATTGGTGAATTGGACAAGAGAAATTGACAATTGGTTGGAAATTCTTAGGTTGCACAATGAGTTTGGCCTTGGACCATTGAAATCGAATTGTTGAGGGCTCAAGGAGAGGATTTTATGACGTCAAACTTGAGGTAAGGGAATTCCTAACCTTAATAAGATAGGAAGATTGGATTCGATTGGGCGAGTCGGGCGGAATTGAGATTGTTTCTTCAGAGGTTGAATATGATTGGTCCTTGTGTATGCTAAGAGAGTATAGGTGATCCTAATTTTTGCTCATGTTTGTCTCTTGAGTAATTGGTCACGTTTGATTGTGTATTGAATCGTCTTGTATGCCATGGATGCATTGTTTATGTATGAGTTGCATTTGATCTTATATGCATGACTTGTGATTGTGACATGGCGGAGACGAGGCAAGACCCTGAGGCGTATGAGATGCGAGGTGATGTGGTTGATACCCTGAGGTGCTGGGGCGCGGGGTTGGAGTTGTGTGGCTTCCTGATGCGTACGAGACGCGGGGTTGAGATGGTCATGGTCCTAATGCATTTACGCGGGACGGAGATATGAGGTGTTGACACTGGCCTGGAGTATCATTGAAACTTGATGCATTTACGCGGGTTGTCAATGACGGTCTGATGCGTTTATGCGGGCCGAGCCTGATGCGATCTAATCGCGGGAATGAGAATGAGGCAGGCAGGAAAAGATGATTGTGGAGATGTGGCAGGATGAGTCGTACATGATCATCTGAGTGTGTTATGATGTCATACTTGCATGCCTGTCACTTAAGTGTGGTTGTCTATATTTGCATTGCCTTATATGATTATGAGTTTGAATTATTGTGGTATATGACTGCCTGAGTGGACGGTCGGCCTAACCTAGGATTAGGGTTCTTTTACTAAGATGTAAATCTCACCCCGTTGGGGACCCTTATTTTTACAGATCCTAGGTTTTGACGATGTGACCTATACATTTTGGAGACCCCAAGAAGATGTCCACTTATTTTGATGAGTTCTCTGATGGGCAGGGAACTATTTATGTCAAGAAGTGTACTGTTGTCTAGGTAGAGGATGGTAATACTAGTTGGAAGCCTCACAGGTACGAGGCCTGGTTCAGGAAAGTCGGGGATTTGTCTACCAGGCCGCTGAAGCCTAATGAGGTGCCCCAGGGAGTTGTCCCTAGTTGGTACCACCCCACCAGAGATTTAGACCAAGCTGAGGGGTCCGTTGTCGGTTCAAGAAATGGATCGGAGAGAACCTCAACCACAGAGAACACGGAGGAGGAAGTTTTTGTGGTCGAGGCGACTGAGGAGGATCTCGTGGAGCCACATGCTGTGGAGACTATGGAGGACACCATCGAGGTTTGTTCGGAGACCTTCTCAGAGTACGAGCCCACGGAGGACGCAGAGGAGATCGAGAACTCCAGCTGCTCGTCTTAGGAGCTCCCTGTCTATCAGTTTGATCTTTTGATGGCGACACTGATCCTGTGAAATGTTGGATGTTTATTGATGGATCATTTTTGTGTACTTACCCCGTCGCCCCTTGTGTTAGCGAATTTGGTAGCTACGTATCTATATGAACAGTTGGATATTTATATGACAGTATTTGCGCTATCCAGGTCCCACTTCATATATTGTACGGAGGAATTATTTCATTATTGCTTCCGCGTGCTTGTATAGTATACGTCTCTCGACTTATATGTGGATCTTGAGACCGCGAGAGATATTTGGTTTGCTTGTAGGGAGTCGCGTGCTCGTGCACGGGGCGCGGGGCGTGACATCCCCGTCCGATTTGGTATCAGAGCAAGGTCAGCTCGATCCAAAGTTGATTGAGGATTGGAGTGATAAGGAGGATTAAGTTGAGACTTGAACGGTTAGCGAGACCTTAGGAGACTGGTGAGGATAAGTCATGGGGTGCATAGCCTGTGACTTGACAGTTATGATTGGCATTTGGCCTTAACAGGGTTGTGGTAAGGCGTAAGGATTAAGTTCCCTGCTTGGTGTTGGAAGTCATTTCTGGACTTTGGCCTATTGAATGAATGAGTATGGTTGGTTTTAGTGAACCGTTGGAGTGAAAGGAACTGAGGAATGACCATGTGTTGCTTGTTGAGATGTCTCTGGAAATTGTTGTGTGGAGACTGTTGTATTATGACTGTTTCTGTTAAGGTATAGTTAGTAGCTCTGAACTTGGGTGATTGAGTGAGTTACTAACTCCTTACTGAACTTGTGGTGGACCAGGTTCATTAGAAAGAGATAAGGATGAGCAACCCGTCTAGAAGGTTTGGAAAGTCAAGAGGCGAAGCCTCTATCTCGTGGCCACTTGTCGCAGAAGATCCAAGGATGGATGGTATGCTAGAGCATGGAGAGAATTGGTGACCTTATTGACAGGTAGACCCAAGATCAGGATGCTACCATAGCCTAGGTGGTAGGAGCCGCCATAGTTGCTGACAACACCAACAACGGCAACAACGGTGGTAATGGAAGCTAGGGTGAACTTAACCAAGGCAATGAGGCGGTGAATGCCTAGGAGGAAATAATCGTGGCAAGATAGATGGGTCAGCTAGTGGAACAAATCATAAAGATGAAGCCGACTTAGTTTGACGGGATTAGAGATCTCGAGCTAGCACCCAGGTGGATCGAGAAGTTGGAAAAAGCCTTTAGAGTGCTGAGGTGCACGGACAAAGAGAAGGTGCTGCTAGTAGTGTACCAGCTGGAGGGTACGGCAAATGATTGGTGGGCTGCAACTAAGAATGGTGTTTTTCCCGAAGGAATAGCCATGACTTGGGAAGCCTTTAAGACGACGTTCAATGACAAGTACTTCTCGGAAACGGCCAGGGAAAGGAAGCAAGTGGAATTTTTACAGTTACATCAAAACCAGCTGACGATAGACCTGTACGAGGCCGAGTTTTCTAGAATGTCGAGGTACGCACCTCGATTTGTAGAGGATCCCTAGGAGAAAGCACGGAGATTTAGGAACGGTTTGAAGCTTGAGCTCCGTAGTCAGATGATTGCCTTAAACCTGAGGATGTATAAGGAGATCTATGAGCGGGGCCAGATGATTGAAATAGGCTTGAAGGAAAGGAATATTGCAATTGGATCGTGGTTTACCCCATTCAGAGACAACCGCTAGATGGGCAAGAAACCGATGACGAGCAATAGGCATTTTATGCCTCCCGTAAGGAAAAATATTATGAAGCCGCCAAACTCCACTAATTGGAGCTGCTGCCTTTGTGGCAGAAGGCATGAAAATGGGTCATGGCTAGTAAGGACTGGAGCTTGCTTTAAGTGTGGTCAGTTGGGCCACCATATGAGGACATGCTCAAATCAAGTTTTGACAAGTCTACCTCAAGGACAGAGACCGTAGACTGGACTGTTAACTACCACTCCTTAGATCGAACATAATCGACCATCAGCCTCGGGAAGAGTATATGCAGTAGCCCGTAGAGAGGCGGAGGAAGCACCAGGCGTGGTCACAGGTACGGTTTACTTGTGTGACCAAGCTGCATATGCATTATTTGATCCTGGTGCCACACATTCATTTGTCTGCTCAGTTTGCTGAATTGGTGGGTATGAAGTTAAAACAATTGAATATAATTCTACATGTTGCCACTCCGTTAAAGGATAACATACTGGTTTCTTTGGGCTGTGCTGATTGCGAAATTGTGATTGGGGGGAGTAAAGAGAATATTGATCTAGCAGTATTGCCCATGTATGATTTTGATGTAATTGTAGGGATGGATTGGTTGGGTAAATAGGGGGCAGTAGTAGATTGTGGTAGTAAAATAATCCGATTTTATTCAAGAGGCCGCCCTAGTTTTGAATTGGTGGGAAGTTGAGGAGGAATCTCGATTCCTGTAGTTTCATCTCTAGAAGTGACCAAGTTGATGTCAGAAGGGTGTCAGGCATACTCAGTGGCAGTAATGGACACGACTACTGAAGAGCCAAAACTAGAGAGTATCTCGATAGTACGTGAATTTCCTGACGTGTTTCCCCAAGAGTTGCCAGGACTGCCATCGGAGCGAGAGATAGAATTCGTGATTGAGTTAGCTCTTAGAACGAAGCCGATATCGAAGGCACCCTATAGGATGTCCCTATCTGAATTAAAGGAATTAAAGGTGCAAATGCAGGAACTGCTGGATAAAGGATTTATCTGACCGAGTGATTCGCCATGGGGAGCGCCGGTATTATTCGTAAGGAAGAAGGATGAGTCTCTGTGTCTATGCATCAACTATAGACAGTTGAACCAAGTAACAGTAAAGAATAAGTATCCACTATCGGGGATTGATGACCTGTTTGATCAGTTACAAGGAGTGACGATTTTCTCAAAGATTGATCTGACAACAGGATATCACCAGTTAAAGATCAAGAAGGAAGACATACCTAAGATTGCTTTCAAGACAAGGTATGGTCATAATGAGTTTATGGTGATGCCTTTTGGATTGACCAACGCTCCAGCTGTATTCATGGACCTGATGCATTGAGTATTTAATGAATTTTTGGACAGATTCGTCATAGTCTTTATTGACGACATCTTGATTTACTCGAGGAGTAACACAGAGCATGAGAAGCACCTGAGGATTGTCCTACAGACCTTGAGGGAGCATGCGCTCTGTGCGAAGTTGAGTAAATGCGAGTTCTGGCTGAGCAGGGTAGCATTTCTTGATCATGTGGTGTCTGGAGAAGGGATTGCAGTAGATCCTGTAAAGATCGAAGCGGTAACAAATTGGCCTAGGCCCACTACAATCACTGAAGTTAGAAGTTTTTTGGGATTGGGTGGGTACTACAAATGTTTTGTGGAGAAATTCTCATCCATAGTCATCCCGTTGACGAGGCTGACAAAGAAGGAAACAAGGTTTGAATGGACAAACAAGTGTGAAAGGAGTTTCCAAGAACTCAAGCATCGATTGACGACCGCACTGATGTTGATGATTCCATTAGGACCAGGGGGCTATGAGATATACAGCGATGCTTCCCTAAAAGGATTGGGCCGTGTGTTGATGCAGCACGGAAGAGTAGTGGCCTACGCCTCCCGGCAGTTGAGGTCACATGAAATGAACTACCCAACGCATGATCTAGAATTAGAAGCAATCATATTTGCCCTGAAGATCTGGAGACATTACCTCTGTGGCGAGAAGTTTCAGATTTATACCGACCACCAGAACTTAAAGTACCTGTTCTCCTAGAAAGAGCTGAATATGAGACAACGTTGGTGGATGTAGCTGCTGAAGGACTATGATTGTAATATATTGTATCACCCTGGGAAGGCAAATAGAGTAACAGATGCGCTTAGTTGGAAGTCAAGCATCGCAGGTCTGCTAGTAAAGGGATGGTCGATGATAGAAGACCTGAGAGATTCTGAGTTCAGACTGGAAGTCTGCCAGTCGTCCAGCTTAATAGCTACATTGAGGGTGGAGCCTGAGGTCAAGGAAGGAATAAAGGCCTTACAGTCTACGGACCTAGAGATTCAGAAGATCCTGGAGATAGAAGTGACAAAGAGGAAACCAGAGTTTTAGGTATCAGAGGACAGAATCCTGAAGTTCCGAGGGCGGCTATGTGTGCCAAAGGATGAAAGACTCAGGGAAAGGATCTTATGAGAGGCTCATAGGAGCAATTATAGTATCCACCCTAGAAGTACGAAGATGTATCAGAACTTGTGACAGTACTATTGGTGGAACGAAATGAAGGTGGATGTGGCGAAATATGTGACTAAGTGTTTGACATGCCAGCAAGTGAAAGCGCAGCATTGTAAGCTTGGAGGACTATTACAGCCGCTGGAGATTCCGGAATGGAAGTGGGAGCATGTAACTATGGATTTCGTGATGGGACTCCCGAGGAGCCAAGGAGGCCATGACTTTATATGGGTAGTCGTGGACAAATTGACCAAGTCCGCTCACTTCATCCCTGTACGAAAGGATTTCGCAATAGATAGATATGTCAAGTTATACATGAGGCAGATAGTGAGGTTACATGGAGTGCCTGTAACAATTACGTTTGATAGAGATCCCAAGTTCACGGCAAACTTTTGGAAGAGCCTTTAAGAAGCCATGGGAACCCGACTGCAGTTTAGCACGGCGTACCATCCACAGACGGACGGATAGTCGGAAAGGACGATTCAGATGCTTGAGGACATGCTGTGCGCATGTGTTATTGATTTTAAAGGTGGATGGGAAGATCAGCTACATTTGGTAGAGTTTGCTTATAAAAATAGCTATCAGCAGAGCATCCATATGGCACCATTCAAAGCACTCTATGGAAGAGCCTGCAGAACCCTGATTTGCTGGGATGAGGTTGGAGAAAGGAGTATCACAGGCTCAGAGCTGGTAGAGCAATCGGTGGAAGCAGTAAAAATAATTCAGGATAGACTGAAGACGGCATAGAGTCGTCAGAAGAGCTACACGGATAAGCGGCGTAAGCTTTTGGAATTTCAAGTGGGCGATCATGTCTTCCTCAAGGTGTCACCAATGAGAGGATTATCGCGATTTGGAAAGAATGGGAAGCATAGCCCAAGGTATGTAAGCCCATTTGAGATATTAGAGCAGATTGAGGCCTACGAGCTTGCCTTACCGCCTAATCTGTCCCAGGTACATAATGTCTTTCATGTGTTAATGCTACGAAAATATGAACTAGACCCGACACATGTGCTGGATTATGAGATCACAGAAGTAGACAACCGGGTATCCTACGTAGAGAGGCCAGTTAGGATCGAAGACCGGAAAAAGCAAACTCTAAAGAATAAGATGATTTCATTAGTCAAAGTCGTATGGGAGCACCTTGGAACTAAAGGCGCCACGTGGGAAAATGAAGAGACGATGAGGCGACAACACCCCCATTTATTTGAGTAATTAAGTTTGATGTAAATTTCGGGGACAAAACTTTTGTAAGGGGGAAGAGCTGTGACATTCTGATTTCCAGTCAATTTCAGACTCACTAATGAGAAGTATATCTAGTGATGTATTTCAGTCGTATCTCGCTCAAATCTGATCAATTTGAGTAGACCAACCAAAAGGGAAAGGTTAACGTGAGACGAGGTACGTGGACCTAGGAAATTCGAATAGAAAATGGCGCTTTGACCATAAGGATTGTCGATGGGACATTTAGAACCATAAAAGGCCGATCTAAGAACGATTAAGGAATGCCTTGCTAGCGTTATACGATTGGAGCGCGGGTGATGCCGCCTACAACGTATAATTTGCAAAATTTTCCTAAGTCGGACAGTGATGATTGAGACCATCGGAACTAGTGATAGACCCTCACAATTACATGACAACCAAAGTTGCAAAGAATTGACAAGCCCTAAATGTGATATGAATCACAGGGTCGATATGCGTAAAGTCTGCAAAAGACGTCCATCAGTTCGGGATAGGCTGGAACCACGTCTGATAGAGAAAACAATTAGAAACGAGTCTTGAAAATTGAAAATGGATAATCAAGATTTCCAACGTCATGCTTGAATTGGCCGTCACCATGTCCAAGATTATTGGATTGAGAAAAACGACGCTCCGGACGTCGGGGGTAAAATTACCATTTTGCCCCTCAAAGCTTTAGCCTTGCTTATGCAAATGAAGAAGGGAATTTTGGTCTTTCAACCACCCTAAGAGCCACTGAAAATTTGGAGGAAGCATGGCCATTGGATTACCCTTGATTGACATTTAGGACAAGTGTCAATGGATGAGAAAAAGAGTGGTCTTGTCCACTATTAACCACCTACCATTCAACTCCTTGACTTGAAGATTGAATATAACTCTTTTTCTCTCTCTCTCTCTCCTCTCATTTTAACCGGCCATACACCCCTCAAACCACCGAAACTCTTCTTCTTCTTCTTCCTCTTTCAGTCGCTCGCCCGACCTCTCCAGCCCTCGCTGTTCGCCAGCACCGACGAGCCCCTCCGGCATCGCCTAGACTCTGGCCAACCACTCATATCTAGCTTAGCCTCTTGCCAACCTTCCCGAAGTGGAAGCGCGTTGATTGAGCCACCGAGGAGCTCCGACCAACCATTCTCCCGGAAGCCGACAGAAATCGGCACAATCTGAGGTAGGTAGAGTTTCTGACCCTTTAGAACCTCGAAATGTTGGAGTCTTACGACCAAATTTTGTATAGATTTAGGGGACTTATTTAGTGATCTGTGATAAAAAGTTGAGCTCAATTTAATGGAGTTTTTACCCCAAATGAGTCTTGTGAACATTGGACAGAAACTGCCGGTTGCAGTCTTGATGGAACCGGTGACTTTCGAAGGGATTCCGGCAACGACGCGACCTCAAATCTTCAGTGAGTCTCATAAACCCTTAGATATACATGTTAGCAAGTAAGTTAGAGATTAAATGGTGAATTTGGAGTGGATTAAGGGCCGGACATGCTCGATTTGCACAAAATCGAAAATAGCTGGTTCGGTTCTATGCAAGATCGGTTCTATGGAGGCTGAGATAGGTCGGTTTTGAGTCTCAAATTGGTGATTGAGACATGCTAGGATAGTGAGGATTGTGTTATGAAAGTTTGTGGTTCATGGATTGGTGAATTGGACAACGGAAATTGACAATTGGTTGGAAATTCCTAGGTTGCGCGGTGAGTTTGGCCTTGGACCATTGAAATCGAATTGTTGAGGGCTCAAGGAGAGAATTTTGTAACATCAAACTTGAGGTAAGGGAATTCCTAACCTTATGATAGGAAGATTGAACTCGATTGGGCGAGTCGGGCGGAATTGAGATTGTTTCTTGAGAAGTTGAATGTGATTGGTCCTTGTGTATGCTAAGAGAGTATAGGTGATCCTAATGTTTGCTCATGTTTGTCTCTTGAGTAATTGGTCATGTTTGATTGTGTATTAAATTGTCTTGTATGCCATGGATGCATTGTTTATGCATGAGTTGCACTTGATCTTGTGTGTATGACTTGTGATTGTGGCATGGCGGAGACGAGGTGAAACCCTGAGGCGTATGAGACGCGGGGTGATGTGGATGATACCTTGAGGCGCTGAGGCGCGGGGTTGGAGTTGTGTGGCCCCCTGATGCGTACGAGACGCGGGGTTGAGATTGCCACGGTCCTGATGCGTTTATGCGGGATGGAGATATGAGATGCTGACATTGGCCTGGAGTATCATTGAAACCTGATGCGTTTTCGCAGGTTGTCAATGATGGTCAGATGCGTTTACGCGGGCCGAGCCTATGCGATTTAATCGCGGGCATGAGAATGAGGCAAGCAGGAAAAGATGATTGTGGAGATGTGGAAGGATGAGTCGTGCATGATCATCTGAGTGTGTTATGATGTCATAATTGCATGCCTGTCACTCGAGTGTGGTTGTGTATATTTGCATTGCCATATATGATTATGAGTTTGAATTATTGGGGTATATGACTGCCTGAGTGGACGGTTGGCCTAACCTAAGATTTGGGCACTTTTAGTGAGATGTAAATCTCACCCCATTGGGGATCCTTATTTTTACAAATCCTAGGTCTTGACGATATGGCCTATACGTTTTGAAGATCCAAAGGAGATGTCCACTTATTTTGATAAGTTCCCTAACGGGCAGAGAACTATTTATGTCAGGAAGCGTACTATTGTCTGGGTAGACGAGGGTAGTACTAGTTGGAAGCCTCACAGATGTGAGGCCTGGTTTAGAAAAGTCGGGGATGTGTCTACCGGATCGCTAAAGCCCAATGAGGTGCCCGAGGAAGTTGTCCCTAGTTGGTGCCACACCACCAGAGATTTAGACGAGGTTGAGGGGTTCATTGTCGGTTCGAGGAATGGACAGGAGAGGACCCCGATCATAAAGAACACGGAGGAGGAGGTTATTGTGGTCGAGGCGACTGAGGAGGATCTCGTGGAGCCATCTGCTGAGGAGACCATGGAAGACACCATCGAGGTTCGTTCGGAGACCTTTTCAGAGTACGAGCCCACGGAGGACGCAGAGGAGACCGAGGACTCCAGCTGCTTGTCTTAGGAGCTCCTAGTCTGTCAGTTTGATCTTTTGAGGGCGACCATGATCTTGTGAAATGTTGGATGTTTATTGATGGACCCTTTTTGTGTGCTTATCCCGTCGACCCTTGTGTTAGCGGATTTGGTAGCTACGTATCTGTATGAACAGTTGGATATTTGTATGACAGTATTTGCGCTATCCAGGTCCCACTTCATATATTGTACGGAGGAATTATTTCATTATTGCTTCCGCGTGCTTGTATAGTATACGTCTCTTGACTTATGTGTGGATCTTGGGACCGCGAGAGATATTTGGTTTGCTTGTAGGGAGTCGCGTGGTCGTGCCTAGGGTGCGGGGCGTGACACACCCCATTGTGGGACCCCTTTTCTTTACAGATCTTAGGCCTTGAGGATGTGGCCCATCAGGTTTGGCGACCCCAAGGAGATGTCAGTTTATTTTGATGAGTTCCCTGACGAGCAGGGAACTTGTTATGTTAGGAAATATATAGTAGTATGAGTAGACGAGGGTGGTAGTAGTTGGAAGCCTAATAGGTATGAAGCCTGGTTCCGGAAAGTCGCGCCCCGCGCCTCAGGCACGAGCACGCGACTCCCTGCAAGCAAACCAAATATCTCTCGTGGTCCCAAGATCCACAAATAAGTCGAGAGACACAATATAAATCAAGCACGCGGAAGCACTAATGAAATAACTCCTCAATACAAAATATAAGTGGGACCTGGCTAGTGAATATACCGTCATTCATAAAACCCAACTGATCATATAGACGCATAGATACTAACTTCGCTAACAAGAGGGGCGACGGGGTAAGTACACAAAAAGGGTTCATCATCAACATCCAAAAGAGACGGGATCAGAGTGGCCACTAAAGGATCAAACTGACAAACTGGGAGCTCCTAAGACGAGCAACTGGAGTCCGCGGTGTCCTCTGCGTCCTCCATGAGCTCATACTCTGAGAAGGTCTCTGAGCGAACCTCAATAGTATCCTCCATGCTCGCCTTGGCAACGGGCTCTGCGAGATCCTCCTCAGTCGCCTCCAGCACAATGACATCGTCCTCCGTGTCCTCCAAGGTTGGGGTCCTCTCCGGTCTAATCGTAGAATGGGCAACCGACCCCTCAGCCTGGTCTAAGTCTCTAGTGGGGTAGCACCAACTATGGACGACTCCCTAAGGCACCTCATGGGGATTTAGCGGCCCGGTAAACACGTCCCCGACCTTCCTAAACCAGGCTTCATATCAATGAGGCTTCCAGCTCGTACTACCCTCGTCTACCCAAACAACAGTACACTTCCTAACATAAATAGTTCCCTGTCCGTCAGGGAACTCAACAAAATAAATAGACATCTCCTTCGGGTCTCCAAAACGAATAGGGCACATCGTCAAGGCCTAGTATTTGTAAAAATAAGGGTCCCCAATGGGGTGAGATACACATCTCAGTAAAAGAGTCCTAACCCTAGGTTAGGTCGACCGTCCACTCAGGCAGTTACATACCCCAATAATTCAAGGTTACAGACGAACAGACAAGTACAATAAAAGATTACAATACACGGATGACAGGCATGCAGCTATGACATCATGCACACTCAGATGATTACGCACACCCGTCCCGCCAGTTCACCACATCCACCATCTCCCACCTGCCTCATTCTCATGGCCGTGATTAGATCGCATCAGGCACGGTCCACGTAAATGCATCAGACTGTCTTTGACAACCCGCGTAAACGCATCAGGTTTCAATGATACTCCAGGCCAATGTCGACACCTCATATCTCCGTCTCGCGTAAACGTATCAAGACCGTGGCCATATCAACCCCGCGATTAGATCGCATCAGGGTGCCACACAACTTCAATCCCGTACCTCGGTGCCTCAGGGTACTCATTCCACCACCCTGCGTCTCATACGCATCAAGGTCCCGCCATGTCATACTCATGCCATGATTTTCAATTCATTTCACATAAATAACAACAGGTGCAGTTCAGGCACAATTCCTATACTCATGGCATGCAAGGCAATCAAGTGACACTTAAACATGGCAAATAATTCAAGCACAAGCATTCGCACGCATAAATCCCCTATAACAACTTAGGATGCACCAAGAACATTCTTCTTGGAATCTCTCACCAATCAATTAATTTATCGCTTGACTCACTCAATTGAGTCCAATCTTCATATCCTAAGTTTAGGATTCCCTTACCTTGAGTTTGATGCCACAAAATTCTCTTCTGGAGTCCTCAAAGATTCAGCCCTCAATGGTCCAAGACCAATCTCACTGCACAACCTAGGTAATTCCAACCAATTGTTAGTTTCCATGTCCAATTCACCCATCCATGAGCCACAAACCATCATTAACACATCCTCATCATTCTAGCATGTCTAAATCACCAATTTGAGACTCAAAACCCATAGCTATCAGCCTCCACAGATTCGATCTTGCACAGAATCGAACCGGTTATTTTCGATTCTGTGCAAACAGAGCATAACTAGTCCTAAATCTCCATAAATCCATCATTTAATCACTAACCTACTTCTTAACATGTCTATCTAAGGGTCTAAGAGTCTCGCCAAGAGTTTGAAGTCGCGTCGTCGCCGGAATCTCTTCAAAAGTTGCCGGATCCTCCAAGTCAGTAAACAGGCAGTTTTTGTCCAAGGTTCACAAGACTCATTTAAGGTCAAAACTTCATCCAATCAAGCTCAAATTTTTACCACAGATAGATATACAAGTCCCCTAGATCTCCATAAATTTTGGTTGCAAAATTTCAACATTTCGATGTCCTAAAGGGTCAGAAACTCAGCCTACCTCAGATTGAGTTAGTTTTCGCCGCCTTCCCGGGAAATGCTTGGCCGGAGCTCCTCAGTGGTCCAATTAACGTGCTTCCACTTCAAGGAGGTCAACAAGAGGTTAAGCTAAGAGGGTGTGGTCGGCCGGAGTGCAGGTGGTGGCCGGAAGGCGGTGTCGATGGCGAAGAACAATAAGCCCAGAAGCTATTGTCGGGCAGTAGAAGGAAGAAGAGAAGAAGAAGAGGTTTTCGGTGGTGGTGGGGTGAATGGCTGGTCAAGGGGTGAGGAGAGAGAGAAAAAAAGACTATATACAAGGCTCAAGGTTAATGGTTGACTGGTAGGTGGATAAAGGTGGACATGACCACTCTAAGCTTGATCTTTGGACACTTGTCCTAAGTGTCATTCCAACTTGATCCAATGGCCACAATTCATCCTTCTTTTTTGGCAGCCTTGGGGTGGTTTAAAAGACTAAAATACCCTTCTTTATTTGCATGGGCAAGGCTTAAGCTTGAGGGGCAAAATGGTAATTTTGCCCCCGACGTCCGGAACGTCGTTTTTCTCATTCCAATATTCTTCGATAGGGTGACGACCAATCCGAATATAACGTTGGAATTCTTGATTCTCCATTTTCAATTTTCAAGACTTGTTTATGGTTGTTTTCTCTATTAGACGTGGTCCCAACCTATCCCGAACCGACAGACGGCTTTTGTAGACGTTACGCGTATTGGCCCTGTGATTCATATCACATTTAGGGCTCGTCAATTCGTGGCGACTTTGGTTATCATGTAATTGCGAGGGTTTATCACCAGTTCCTATGGTCTAGATCATCATTGTCCGATTAAGATAAATTTTGCAAATCATATGTTGGTTAAACGGCATTACCCGCGCTCCAATCGCATAACACTAGCAAATGCATTCCTTTATTGTTCTTAGATCGGCCATTTTATGGTTCTAAATATTCCCTTGACAGTCCTTATGGTCAAAGCGTCATTTCTTATCCGAGTTTCCTAGGTCCACGTACCTTGTCTTGCGTTAGCCTTTTGATCAGATTCGAGCGAGATACGACTGAAATATACCTCTAGATTTGCTTTTCATTAATGAGTCTGAGATTGACTAGAAATCAGAATGTCATAACTCTTCCCCCTTACAAAAATTTCATCTCCGAAATTTACATCAAACTTAATTACTCAAATAAATGGGGGTGTTGTTGCCTCATCGTCTCTTCGTTTTCCCACGTGGCACCTTCCGTTCCATGGTGCTCCCACACTACTTTGACTAGTGGAATCTTCTTATTCCTGAGGGTTTGCTCCTTCCGGTCCTCGTTCTTTATCGATCTCTCCTCGTAAGACACCCGATCGTCCACTTCTATAGTTTCATAGTCTAGTACATGTTGGATCTGGTTCATACTTTCGCAGCATTGACACGTGGAAAATATTATGTACGTGGGATAGATTAGGCGGCAAGGCAAGCTTGTAAGCTAAGGTTCCAATCCGCTCCATTATCTCGAATGCGCTTACATACCTTGGGCTCAGATTCCTCTGCTTTCCAAATCGCGATAGTCCTTTCATCGGCGACACCTTGAGGAAGACGTGATCGCCCACTTGACACTCTAAGGGCTTGCGCCGCTTATCTGCGTAGCTCTTCTAACGACTCTGTGTCGTTCTCAGTTTATCCCGAATTATTTTCACTGCTTCCACCAATTGCTCTACTAGTTCTGGGCCTGCGATACTCCTTTCTCCAACCTTATCCTAGCAAATCGTGGTTTTGCAGGCTCTTCCATAGAGTGCTTCAAATGATGCCATTTGGATACTCCGCTAGTAGCTATTATTATAATCAAACTCTACCAAATGTAGCTGATCTTCCCACCCACCTTTAAAATCAATGTCCTCAAGCGCAGAATGTCCTCAAGCGCGGAATGTCCTCAAGCGTCTGTATCGTCCTTTCTGACTGTCCGTCCGTCTATGGGTGAGCAGACGGACGCCGTGCTAAACTATAGTCGGGTTCCCATGGCATCTTGCAAGCTTTTCCAAAAGTTTACCATGAATTTGGGATTTCTATCCGAGGTAATCGTCACAGGCACTCTGTGCAGCCTCACTATCTGTCTCATGTACAGCTCTTCATACTTATCCATAGCGAAGTCCTTTGGCACCAGGATGAAATGTGCGAACTTGGTCAATCTGTTCACGACTACCCATATAGAGTCGCGACCTCTCTGGCTCCTTGGAAGTCCCATCACAAAATCCATAGTCACATGCTTCCACTTCTATTCGGGTATCTCTAGTGGCTGTAATAGTCCTTCAGGCTTACAATACTGCACTTTCACTTGCTGGCACGCCAAACACTTAGCCATATACTTTGCTACGTCCACTTTCATCCTGTTCAACCAATAATGATGTCGCAAGTTCTGATACATTTTCGTACTCCTAGGGTGGATGTTATAATTGCTCCTATGAGCCTCTGGCAAGATCCTTTCCCTGAGTCCTTCGTCCTTTGATACACACAGTTGTCTTCGGAACTTCAAAATTCCATCCTCTGACACTTGAAATTCTGGCTTTCTCTTCATCGCATCCATCTCGAGAATCTTCCGAACCTCTGGGTCCGTAGACTGTAAGGTCTTTATTCCTTCTTGGACCTTAGGTTCCACCCTCAATGTAGCCATTAAACTGGATAACTGGCAGACTTCCAGTCTGAACTCATAATCTCTTAAATCTTCAATCACTGACCAACTTCTTACGAGTAGACAGGCAATGCTTGACTTCCGGCTAAGTGCATCTGCAACTCTATTTGCTTTCCCAAAGTGATATAGTATATCACAATCGTAGTCCTTGAGCAGCTCCATCCACCTACGCTGCCTCATATTCAGCTCTTTCTGGAAAAACTGGTACTTTAAGCTCTGGTGGTCGGTGTAAATAGGAAACTTTTCGCCACATAGGTAATGTCTCCAAATCTTCATAGCGAATACAATCACCGCTAACTCCAAGTCAAAAGTTGGGTAGTTCATTTTATATGGCCTCAACTGTCTGGATGCGTAGGCCACTACTCTTCTGTGCTGCATCAATACACAACCCAATCCTATCAACGAGGCATCATTGTATATCTCGTAACCTCCCGATTCTAATGGAATTGTCAACACTGGTGCAGTTGTTAATCTATGTTTGAGTTCTTGGAAACTCTTCTTGCACTTGTCCGTCCATTTAAACCTTGTTTCTTTCTTTGTTAACCACGTCAATGGGATGGCTATGGATGAGAATTTCTCCACAAAATGCCTGTAGTATCCCGCCAGTCCCTAGAAACTTCTGACTTCAGTGACCGTAGTAGGTCTAGGCTAATTCGTTACAGCCTCGATCTTCGTAGGATCCACTGCGATTCCTTCACAAGATACCACATGACCAAGAATGCTACCCTGCTTAGCCAGAACCCGCATTTACTTTACTTCGTGTATAGCGAATGGTCCCTCAGGGTCTCTAGGACAATCCTCAGGTGCTCTTCATGTTCTGCATCACTCCTCAAGTAAATCAAGATGTCGTCAATAAAGACTATGACGAATCTGTCCAGGAATTTCTTAAATACTCGATGCATCAGGTCCAAAAAAGCAGCTGGAGCGTTGGTTAAACCAAATGGCATCACCGTAAACTCATAATGACCATACCTCGTCCTAAAAGCAGTCTTAGGTATGTCTTCCTTCTTGATCCTCAACTGGTGATACCCCGTTCTCAGGTCAATCTTCAAAACTGCCACTCGTTGCAACTGATCAAACAGATTATCATGACTCGGTAGTGGGTATTTGTTCTTCACTGTCACTTGGTTCAGCTGTCGATAGTCGATGCATAGACGCAAAGACTCATCTTTCTTCCTTACGAATAGCACTGGTGCTCCCCACAGTGAAGCACTAGGCCGTATAAATCCCTTGTCCAATAGTTCCTGCATCTACACCTTTAACACTTTCAGTTCTGATAGGGACATCTTGTAAGGTGCCTTCGAGATCGGTTCCATCCTAGGGGCTAACTCGATTACAAATTCTATTTCCCGTTCCAGTGGTAATCCTGGCAACTCTTGGGGAAATACATCAGGAAATTCACGCACTACCGGGGTACTCTCTAACTTTGGCTCTTCGATAGTCGTGTCCATTACTGCCACTAAGTATGCCTAACACCCTTCAGACATCAGCTTGGTCACTTCCAGAGATGAGACTAAGGGAATCAAGATTCCTCCTCGGCTTTCCACCAATTCAAAGCTAGGGTGGCCTCTCGGATAAAACCGGATTATCCTACTACCACAATCCACTACTGCCCCTTGTTTACCCAACCAATCCATTCCTATGATTACGTCAAAATCATACATGGGCAATACAGCCAGGTTAATACTCTCCTTACTCCCTCTAATCACGATTTTTTCAACTCGTATAACCCAATGAAACCAATATATTATCCTTTAACGGAGTGGCAACATGCAGAATTATATACAACGGTTTCAATTTCATACCCACCAAATCAGCAAACTGTGCAGATACAAATGAATGCGTGGCACCAGGGTCAAACAATGCGTATGTAGCTTGGTTACACAAGTAAACCGTACATGTGACCACACCTGGTGTATCATCCGCCTCTCTGCGGGCTACTACATACACCCTTCCCTATGCTGGTGGTCGATTCTGCTCGATTTGGGAAGTAGTCGTCGATGGTCCAGCCTGCGGTCTCTGCACTTGAGGTCGATTTGTCAGAGCTTGGTTTGGGCACGTCCTCATTTGGTGGCCCAGTTGACCACACTTAAAGCGAGCTCTTGTCTTTACCGGGCATGGCCCATTTCCATGCCTCCTGCCACAAAGGCAGCAGCTCTAGTTAGTGGGATCCGGCGGCTTCAAGATATTTTTCCTTACTGGAGGCGCAAAATGCCTGTTGCCCGCCATCGATCTCTTGCCCATCTGGCGGTTATCTCTGAATGGTGTAAACCGCGATCCAGTTGCGGTGTTCCTCTCCTTCGAGGCCCTTTCTATCATCTTACCTCGTTCATATATCTCCTTATAAGTCCTCAGATTTATGGTAATCATTGACTACGGGGCTCAGACCTCAAATCGTCCCTAAACCTCCTTGCTTTCTCTTAAGGATTTTCTACAGATCGAGGTGCGTACCTTGACAGCCTCGAGAACTCGGCCATGTACTGATTTATTGTCAGCTGATTCTGGCGCAGCTGTAGAAATTCCACCTGCTTTCTTTCCCTAGCCGTCTCCGAGAAATACTTGTCGTTGAACGTCGTCTTAAAGGCATCCCAATTCATGGCCGTTCCTTCAGGGAAAACTCCATTCTTGGTGGTAGCCCACCAATCATTTGCAGTACCCTCCAGCTGGTACACTGCTAGCAGCACCTTCTCTTCGTCCGTGTACCTCAACACACCAAAAGCTTTCTAACTTCTCAATCCATCTAGGTGCTACCTCGGGATCTCCAGTCCCATTGAACTGTGTCGGCTTCAGCTTTATGAACTGCTCCACTAATTGGCCCATCTATCTGGCCACGACTATTTCCTCTTAGGCATTCACAGCTTCATTTCCCTGGTCATGTTCATTTTGGTTCCCATTGCCATCGTTGTTGTCGTTGTTGGCGTTGATGGCAGCTACGGCAGCTCCTACTACCTGGGCGATGGCAGCGTCCCGCTCTTGGGTCTGCCTATCAATCAAGTCACCAATTCTCTCCAGCGCCCTCAGCATGCCATTCATTCTTGGGTCCTTAGCTACAGGCGGCCTCGAGCTAGAGACTCTGCCTCTGGATCTTCCAGATCTTCCAGACGGGTTGCTTATCCTTATCCTTTTCCACTGAACCTGGTCCACCACAAGTTTAGCAAGGAGTTGGTAACTCACTCATTCATCAACATCCGGAGCTACTAATTAATCCTCAACAGAGACAGTCACAACACATTAGTACCCCATACAATAAACTCCAGAAACATTTCAACAAATAACCCATGGCTACTTCTCGATTCTGTTTACTCCAACGGCTCACTAAAATAGGCCGTACTCATTCACTTTTCAGGCCATACTCATTCACCTATTAGGCCAAAATCCAAAAATGACCTTCAACACTAAGCATGGAACTTAATTCTCATGCCTTACCACAACTCTGCCAAGGTCAAACACCAACCATAAGTATCCGACCACATGCTATGCACCCCATGCCTTTTCTTAACCAATCTCCTAAGGTCTCTTCATCTACCTAAGTTCCAACTTAATCCTCATCAATCCAGTCCTCAATAAACTTTGGATCGAGCTGACCTTGCTTTGATACCAAGCAAGCACGGATGTCACACCCCGCGCCTCGGCCACGAGCACGGGACTCCCTGCAAGCAAACCAAATATCTCTCGTGGTACCAAGATCCACAAATAAGTTGAGGGACACAATATAAATCAAGCACGCGGAAGCACTAATAAAATAACTCCTCCATACAAAATATAAGTGGGATCTGGTTAGCAAATATATCGTCATTCATAAAACCCAACTGATCATATAGACGCATAGCTACTAACTTCGCTAACAAGAGGGGCGACGGGGTAAGTACATAAAAAGGGTTCATCATCAACATCCAAAAGAGACGGGGTCAGGGTGGCCACCAAAGGATCAAACTGACAAACTGAAAGCTCCTAAGACGAGCAGGTGGAGTCCTCGGTGTCTTCTGCGTCCTCCGTGGGCTCATACTCTGAGAAGGCCTCTGAGTGAACCTTGATAGTATCCTCCATGGTCGCCTCGGCAGATGGCTCCGCGAGATCCTCCTTAGTCACCTCTAGCACAATGACCTCATCCTCCGTATCCTCCAAGGTCGGGGTCCTCTCCGGTCCAATTGTAGAACCGGCAACCGATCCCTCAGCCTGGTCTAAGTCTCTGGTGGGCTGGCACCAACTAGGGACGACTCCCTAGGGCACCTCATGGGGCTTCAGCGGCCTGGTAGACACATCCTCGACCTTCCTAAACCAGGCCTCATATCAATGAGGCTTCCAGCTCGTATTACCCTCGTCTACCTAAACAACAGTATGCTTCCTAACATAAATAGTTTCCTGTCCGTCAAGGAACTCATCAAAATAAATAGACATCTCCTTCGGGTCTCCAAAACGAATAGGCCACATCGTCAAGGCCTAGTATTTGTAAAAATAAGGGTCCCCAACGGGGTGAGATACACATCTCAGTAAAAGAGTCCTAACCCTAAGTTAGGCCGACCGTCCACTGAGACAGTCACATACTCCGATAATTCAAGCTCACAGACGAACATACAAGTACAATAAAAGATGACAATACACGGATGACAGGCATGCAGCTATGACATCGTGCACACTCAGATGATTATGCACACCCATCCCGCCACTTCACCACATCCACCATCTCCCGCCTACCTCATTCTCATGCCCGCGATTAGATCACATCAGGCACGGTCCATGTAAACGCATCAGATTTCAATGATACTCCAGGCCAGTGTGGACACCTCATATCTCCGTCCCGCGTAAACGCATCAGGACCGGGGCCATCTTAACCCCTCGATTAGATCGCATCAGTGTACCACACAACTTCAACACCATGACTCAGGGTACTCATTTCACCACCCCGCGTCTCACACGTATTAGGTTCCTGCCATGTCACACTCATGGCCACAATTCCTATACTTATGGCATGCAAGGCAATCAAGTGACACTTAAACATGGCAAACAATTCAAGCACAAGCATTTGCATGCATAAATCCCCAATAACAACTTAGGATGCACCAAGAACATTCTTCTTGAAATCTCTCACCAATCAATCAATTTATCACTCGACTTACCCAATTGAGTCTAATCTTCCTATCCTAAGTTTATGATTCCCTTACCTTGAGTTTCATGTCACAAAATTCTCTTCTTTAGCCCTCAAAGATTCGGCCCTCAATGGTCCAAGACCAATCTCACCGCACAACCTAGGTAATTCCAACTAATAGTTAATTTCCATGTCCAATTCACCCATCCATGAGCCACAAACCTTCATTAACACATCTTCATCATTCTAGCATGTCTAAATCACCAATTTGAGACTTAAAACCCATAGCCATCAGCCTCCACAGGTTAGGTCTTGCACAGAACCGAACCGACTATTTTCAGTTCTGTGTAAACCAAGCATAACTAGTCCTAAATCTCCACTAAATCCATCATTCAATCACTAACCGACTTCTTAACATGTCTATCTAAGGGACTAAGAGTCTCAGCAAGAGTTTGAAGTCGTGTCGTCGCCGGAATCTCTTCGAAAGTCTCCGGATCCTCCAAGTCAGTAAACAGGCAGTTTCTGTCCAAGGTTCACAAGACCCCATTTGAAGTCAAAACTTCATCAAATCAAGGTCAACTTTTTGTCACAGATAGATATACAAGTACCCCAGATTTCCATAAAATTTAGTAACAAGATTCCAACATTTGGATGTCCTAAGGGGTCAGAAACTCGGATTACCTCAGTTTGGGTCAATTTTCGTCGGCTTCTGGGGAAATGTTTGGCCGGAGGTCCTCGGTGGTCCAATTGATGTGCTTCCACTTTGAGGAGGTCGGCAAGAGGTTAAGCTAAGAGGGTGTGGTCGGCCGGAGTCTAGGTACTGGCCAGAAGGCGGCGTCGACGGCGGCGAACGGCAAGCCCAAAAGCTGTCGTCAGGCAGCAGAAGGAAGAAGAGAAGAAGAAGAGGTTTTCGGTGGTGGTGGGGTGAATGGCCTATCAAGGGGAGAGAAGAGAGAGCGAAAAAGACTATATACAAGGCTCAAGGTCAATGGTTAAATGGTAGGTGGATAAAGGCGGACGTGACCACTCCAAGCTTAATCTTTGGACACTTGTCCTAAGTGTCATTCCAACTTGATGCAATGGCCACAATTCCTCCTCCTTTTTCTGCAGTCTTGGGGTGGTTTAAAAGACCAAAATACTCTTCTTTATTTGCAAGGGCAAGGCTTAAGCTTGAGGGGCAAAATGGTAATTTTACCCCGACATCCGGAACGTCGTTTTCTCATTCCAATGTTCTTCGATAGGGCGACGACCAATCCGAATATAACGTTGGAATTCTTGATTCTCCATTTGCAATTTTCAAGACTCGTTTCTGATTGTTTTCTCTATCGGACGTGGTCCCAGCCTATCCCAAATCGACGAGCGGCTTTTGCAGACATTACGCGTATCAACCCTGTGATTCATATCACATTTAGGGCTCGTCAATTCGTGGCGACTTTGGTTGTCATGTAATTACGAGGGTCTATCACTAGTTCCTATGGTCTTGATCGTCACTGTCTGATTAAGGTAAATTTTACAAATTATACGTTGGTTAAACGGCATCAGCCGTGCTCTAATCGCATAACACTAGCAAATGCATTCGTTAATCATTCTTGGATCGGCCTTTTTATGGTTCTAAATATCCCCTCGACAATCCTTATGGTCGAAGCGTCATTTCTTATCCGAATTTCCTAGGTCCACGTACCGTATCTCGCGTTAGCCTTTTCATTTTGATTAGCCTACTTGAATTGATCAGATTCGAGCAAGATACGACTGAAATACATCTTTAGAATTACTTTTCATTAATGAGTCTGAGATTGATTGGAAATCAGAATGTTACACGGAAAGTGGGGTCGGACCGCTGAAGCCTACTGAGGTGCCTCAGGGAGTGATCCCTAGCCGGTACCACCCCACTCGGGATTCAGTAGTGGCTGAGGGGTCAATCACCGACTCGAGGAATGGTCTAAAGAGGACCCCGACCTTGGAGGATACTAAAGAGATCATAGTAGTCGAGGCTACAGAGGATGACCCGGTGGAGTCGTCTGCTAACGAGACCATTGTAGAGGTTTGCTCGGAGACCTTCTCGAAGTATGAGCCCACTGAGGAGGCGGAGGAGACTGATGACTCCAGTAGCTCGACTTAGGAGATCCTGGTTTACTAGTTTAGTATTTTGACGACAACCATGATGCCTATTTCTTTTTTGGTGTTGATGATAGACCTCTTTTGTACTTACCCCGTCACCCCTACTGACTAGCGGATTTAGTTGCTATGCACATGTATGAACAGTTGGACATTATGTATTATGGTATTCTTGCTACCCAGGTCCCATTTTATGTTTGTACGGAGGAGTTTTAATGTCGTTGCTTCTGCGTGCTTTGCTTTTTATATGGTATATCTCTTGAACCATGTTTGGATCCTGAGACATCAAGAGATAGTTTGTGCTTACAGGGAGTTGCACGCCCGTGCTGGGACGCGGGGCGTGACAGTAACGAGAACACCAATAAATAAACATAACCTCCCAACTTGTTCATACAAAAGTACTGGCAGACTAAACTAGTTGGTCGGTAGGGGCGACAGGATTAGTATAAAAGACGATCATCAACATTTCTAAAAAGAAACAGGGTGTCAAGACCATCATCAAAATATATCAGACCAGAAAATGAAAGCCCTTAAGTCGAGCTACTAGAGTCGACAGTCTCCTTAGCATCCTTGGTAGGCTCGTACTCCGAGAAAGTCTCTAAGCAAGCCTTCACTGTATCCTCCATCGTCTCGTCAGCTGACGGCTCCACCAGGTCGTCCTCAGTAGCCTCGATCTCAATGCCCTCGTCGGTGTTTTCCAAGGTTTGGTCCTCTCGGGAATATTCTTCGAGCCAGCTACTGACCTCTCGGCCTCTACCGAATCTCGAGTGGGATGACACCAACTAGGGATCACCCCACGGGGTACCTCGGTAGGCTTCAATGGTCCCATAGTAACTTCCCCTACTCTCCAAAATCAAGCCTCAAACCTATGAGACTTCTAGCTCTTTCCACCCTCATCGACCTAGACTACAATACACTTCCTAACGTATACGATTCCCTGTCCATTTGAGAACTCCTCAAAATAAGTGGATATTTCTTTCGGGTCACCAAATCTAATTGGTAGCATTCTCACAGCCTAGGATCTGGAAATAGGGTCTCACAACGGGATGAGATTTACATCTTAGTAAGACAGGTCTTATGACATTCTGATTTCCAGTCAATTTCGGACTCTGTAATGAGAAGTTTATATGTATCAAGCGATGCATTTTAGCTGTATTTCACTCAAATCTGATCAATTTGAGTAAACTGACCAAAGAGAAAAGGCTAAAGCGAGACGAGGTACGTGGACCTAGACGACTCGGATAGGAAATGACGCTTTGACCATAAGGATTGTCAAGGGGATATTTAGAACAACCAAGAGACCGATCTACGAACAATTAAGGATTTCCTTGCGAGTGTCATACGATTGGAGTGTGGGTGATGCCGCTTAACCAACGTATGATTTGCAAAATTATCCTTAATCGGACGATGACGATCGAGACCATAGGGACTAGTGATAAACCCTCATAATTACATGACAACTAAAGCCGCCATGAATTGATCAGTCCTAAACATGATATGAATCACGAGGTTGATATGCGTAATGTTTGCAAAAGCCGCTCGTCGATTCGAGATAAGTTGAAACCACGTCTGATAAAGAAAACTATCAGAAACGGGTCCTGAAAGTTTGAAATGGAAAATCAAGAATTTCAACTTTATTTGGATTGGCCGTCGCTCTATCGAAAAGTTCTGGAGCGAGAAAAACAATGTTATGAAAGTCGAGGGTAAAATGACTGTTTTGCCCCTCAAGCTTAGAACTTTGCCTTTGCAATTGAAGAATGGAAAATTGGTCTTTTAATTTCCCCCTAGCTGCCGAAAAAGAAGACTAAAAGAGAGCCATTGGATCTCATTGAAAAAGAAAAATGCCAATTGTCACAAGATGGGCAAGGTCATGTCTAACTATTCCACCTATCATTCAAACCCAATTGACCAAGTATTTGAATATAGCCTCCCCTCTCTCTCTCCTTACCCTCATTCGGCCGAACCACCCCCCTTCAACCATCGAAACCCTTTTCTTCTTCTTCCTTCATCTGCTCATCGCTGGACAACTTTTGAGCCCGCCGTTACCCGCCTACGACCACCCCTTCCGGCCACCATCTAACTGCCGACCAACCACACCAACGTAGATCTACATCTTGCCGACATCCTTGAATAAGAATCACGACATTTGGAGCACTGAGGAGTCCCGAGCAAGCATTTTCCCGAGAGTCGATAGATTAGGACTCAATCTGAGGTAGGTCCGGTTCTTTGCCCTTTTGCGGGTGGAAATCTTAAAATCTTGGGCTCAAATTTCATGAAAACTCAGTAGACATGTCTAGGATTCTGTGGTACAAATTGGGGCTCAATTTGATAAATTTTTTACCACGAACCAGACTTGTGAATTTTGCCCAGAATCTGTCGGCGAACTGACCTTGGACAATCTGGTGACTTTGGGCGAGTTTCCGGCGATCAACCGACTCGAAACTCATGGTGAGCTTCCCAAACACTTAGGTAGACTTGTTAAGAGGTAGAATAGCATTTAAATGTTGGATTTGGGGGTAAGATTGGGATCGGTTGTGTCCGGTTTACACGGAACCATGAGGGATCGACCCGGTTCTTTGCAAGGCCGGGCAAAATCGATTCTGTTGGAGGCTGAGATTGGCGTTTTTGAGTTGCAAATTGATGTTTAAGATGTGATGAGGTGTTGAGGGATATGTTACGGATGATTGGGATTGATGGATTGAGGAATCAGATGTGAAAATTGACAGAATTGGTTGGATTTTGTTAGGTTGTGTGACAAGTCCGGTTGTGGACATTGAGGGCCGAAACTTTGGGGCTCAAAAGAAGAAATTTGTGTTGTCTAGTCAAAGGTAAGGGATTCCTAAACTTAGGCTAGGGGGATTGGACTCTATTGGGTGAGTCGAGGTTTGATTGAATTGATTCATGAGAAACTTTCTAAGGGGATGGTATTCAATATATCCTAAGCTTTTAAGGGATGTTGTGTAGGACTTGATCTATACCTGAGTTGTTTGCCATGTTTGAGTAATATGTAAATTGCTTTGCATGCCATGAGAGTTCACTTTGTGTATGAGTGGCACCTATCGTTGTATGTGAATTGAATTGAAATAACATGGCATGAGCATGACATGGCGAGGTCCTGAGGCATATGAGACACGGGACGAGAGGTTGATACCCTGATGCGACAGGATGGCGGGGTGAAGTTATGGTTGGTTGACACCTTGATGCGACGAGATAGCGAGGTTGAGATGGCCACGGTCCTGATTCGAACTATTCGCGGGACGGAGCATGAGATAATGAGCTTTTCCTAGAGATTCATCGGGACCTGATGCGTTTACGCGGGTCACCGATGAAGGTCTGATGCGTTTACGCAGACCGAGCCTGAGGCGACATGATCGGGGGCTAGAGATTGAGGCAGGCGGTAATTGGTGGATGTGAAAAGTGACAGGTTGAGAGTGCATGTGCATCTGAGTGTGGTATGAGGTCTTCATTGCATGCCTATCGTTTGTATGTTGTTGCTTCATTGAATCGTGTCTGATATGCCTATCTATTTATGAGTTTGAATTTGTTGAGAGATACGACTACCTGAATACACTATCGACCTGACCTAGGGTTAGGTTTCTTTTACTGAGATGAATATCTCACCCCTTTTTGGGGAACCCTTTACTTTACAGATCCTAGGCCTTAGATATGTGGCCCATACGTTTTGGGGACCCTAAAGAGATGACAACGTATTTTGACGAGCTCCTGGATAGGCAAGAGAACATATATGTGAGGAAGTGCACTGTTGTATGGGTGGATGAGGGTAAGCCAGATTAGAAGCCTCATAGGTTTGAGGCGTGGTTTAAGAAGAAAGGGGATGCACAGATTGGGCCGCTGAAGCCCCACGAGGTACCTTAGGGAGTTATACTCGATTGGTGCCAGACCGCAGCAAAGCAGGAGCTGCTAGAGGGGTCAGTAGTAGGGTCCAGGAATGGGCCAGAGAAGGCCCCGACCTTGGAGTCCATAGAGCAAGAGGAGGAGGAGGTCATAGTTCTAGAGGCGTCCGAGGGGGACCTTGCTGAGCCGTCGTTGGAGGTGACCATGGAGAATTCCGTCGAGGTTCCGTCCGAGACGTTCTCTGAGTATGAGCCGACCGATGACGTAGAAGATACGGAAGACTCCAACAGCTCATCCTAGGAGACTCCCGTTGGTGGTCTAATCTTTTGATGATGACGTGACCCGATTCCTACTGGCTTAGTAGATGATCTTTTTATAAGCTTACCCCGTCGCCCTTTTTGCCCAACAGTTGTAGTAGTCGGTATTTGTGTGAGCAGCACATTATGACGTATAACAGATATCATGCTATCCAGGTCCTACTTAACTTATATATTGTATGAGTGTGAGTAACGCTTCCGCATGCACTATGTATTTGTTATATCTCTCAGTTTATGATTGCGGATCTTGGGACCGCGAGAGATTGTTATTAGTTTGCTTGTAGGGATGTTCGCATGCTCGTGCTCGGGGCGCGGGGCGCGACAGGTCCTAACCCTAGGTTAGGTTGATCGTACACTCAGGCGAATGCAATCAAGGACAAAATGCACATGCAATCACACGAGGTATTCAACAGTCATTAAATAACATACGAGTACAAACAAGTGTCAAGCATGTAATCATGGCGCCAAATCACATCATTGGAATCAAACACATATTGCCAAGCTGGATCACTCTTTCCACCTTTCTAGTCCTCCTTATTTTCACGCCCGCATTTAGAACGCCTCAAGCTCGGTCCGCGTAAATACGCCTCAGACCATTACATTGAGAAACCCGCGTGAACACATCAGGTTTTTAATTTCATTCTAGGCCTGTGTCGACACATCTCAAATTTTGTCCCGCGTTTCAACGCATTAGGACATTGGCCATTTCAACCCCGTATCTCGTACGCCTCAGGGTACCATTCAACACAAACCCTGCGCCTCAGCGCCTTAGGGTATCCATCCACACAACCCCATGTCTCAACGCCTTAGAGTATCACAGGTTTCAAGCATGCCGAACATTGTTTCATTTTCAACTTCATGATCGAATACAAGCTCATGCAATGAGCAACGCATCTACGGCATGCAAGGCAATCAATTTCATTAGTTATAAGAGGCAATCAATTCATGGCACAAGCATTCAACAAGTATTCAAGCCATCTATACCTCTCAAGGACGCACAAGGGCTAATCACACCATAAACTCCCAAGAACCAATCTAATTCACAGCCAATTCACCCAATCGAGTCCAATCCTCCTAGTCAAGGTTTAGAAACTACTTACCTCAAGCTTAATTTAACAAAAATTCTTCTTCTAAGCACTTCAATCACTCAGTCCCACAATTCCCGAAACAAGGCAGCCTCGTACCTATTGGAAATCAATCTAATTCATCAATTTTTCTTGCTCAATTCACCAATCCATGAAGCATAAACTCAATGACATATCCATCGACATTCTAATATGTCTCAATGATGAATTTGAGACTCAATTTCATCACCAACAACCCTCCCACAGATTCGATATGCACAGAATAGAAACAGGGCATTTTCGATTCTTTACATATCTCAACTAATCTGCCTTTAAACTAACTTAAATCCTCAATTTATCCACTAATCTACTTGCTAACATGTATTTCTAGAAGTTGAGAAGCCTCACCGACAATTTTAGCTCAAAGCGACATCGAAAAATCCTCGAACGGCGCTGGTTCCTCCAAGTCCTCAACCGGTCAGGTTTTGTCCTTCAAACACAAGACCCATTTGGGGTAAAAAATCCATCAAATTCATCCAAAAATTTTACCATAACTCAATCTACATGTCTTCTAGATGTCCACAAAATTTGGCCGAAATATTCAAAGGTTTCTGGTTCCTACGGAGTCTAAACAGTTGCTTACCTCTAGTTGTGATGGTTTCCGTTGACTTTTGGGAGAATGGCCAGCCGGAGCTCCTCGGTGGGTCAAATGCCATGATTCCACTTGGAGGTTGTTAGCAAAAGGATGAGGAAGGAGCTGGTGGTCGGTTCAAGCTCAGGTGGTGGCTGGAAGTGGCAATCGACGAAGGCGAAACCGGCAGGCAGAGCTGGTCGGGCGTTGAGCTCTCTCGGCGTGAAGATGAGGGAAGAAGAAGAAGAAGATCGGCACATTGAAGGGGATGCTTGGCTGAGGAGGGAGAGAGAGAGAGGTATATACAAAATTGAGAGTCAACCATGAAGAATGGTAGGTTAAAAGTGATTTAATCAATGTCAATGCCTGATCCTTTGATACTTGTCTTCATGTCAATCAAGGCTCATCTAAGGATTGTGGTTTCTCTCAACTTTCGGCAGCCTTGGGGTGTTGTGAAAGACCAAAAATGCCCTCATCCAATTATTAAGGCAAGACTAAGGCTAGAGGGGCAAAATGATAATTTTACCCTCGACGTACGGAACGTCGTTTTTCTGATTCCAATTTTCTTCAATAAGGCGACGACCAATCCAATTATAATGTTGAAATTCTTGATTCTCTATTTTCTAATTTCGAGACTTGTCTCTGAATCATTTCTCTATCAGATGTGATTCCAGCCTATCTTGAACTGACGCGCGACTTTTACAAACGTTTTGCGTATCGACTCTATCATTCATATCACACTTAGGGCTCGTCAATTCATGGTGACTCTGCTTGTCATGTAATTGCGAGGGTCTGTTACTAGTTCCAATGGTCTCGATCGTCATCGTTCGATTTAGGAAAATTTTGTAAATTATACATTGGTTAAGCGGCATCACTCGCGCTCCAATCATCTAACGCTAGGAATGCATTCCTTAATCATTCTTAGATCGGCCTTTCATGGCTCTAAATGTTCCTTCAACAATCCTTATAGTCATAGTGTCATTTCCTATTTGAGTTCCCTAGGTCCACGTACCTTGTCTCGCATTAGCCTTTCCCTTTTGGTCAGTTAACTCGAGATTGATCAGATCCGAGCGAGATACGACTGAAAGATATCGTTAGATACATTCTCATTAATAAGTCTCGAAATGACAAGAAAATCACAATGTCACAATTTATCTATTTATTTAAATTTCTAGTAATTTTTTTTGTATTTTGTTCTTTTCTTTCTTTTTTTGGTTAGGGCAGACCGCTGGACATTGGACGATGGCTCAATGCCTTGTGGTAGGTGAAGTGGTCACAACCGTAACAATAAAAAAATAATCAAAAATTTGAACAATATTACGATATTATTAAAAATTGTCCACGTTTGTGTCAACCTGCAAAATAGATTGAATTGACATAATTGACTAAAAATGAACTGAATTGACACAATTACAACACGTTTAGAAATATTTTGGTAATTTCTCTCATTTTAATGTTAACATTTACATATAATAAGTACAATGAAAATCATTTTATTGCAAGCCTGCTCCACTAGGTAAGCGGTCAACAACATCGACAACCTTATGGTAGTCCATTACATTACCTCTAAACAACTATGGTGATTGATTGGCGGCACCTTGTTCCCATGATGGGTTCAAGACACTTTGGAAGGAAAGCAACATAAAGTAAAACAAGAAGATCTCTATAAGTGAATACTTAATGGACCGTGCAGCCTTCTCATCAAGAGATTAGTGTTTAGTTATTCCCTCGGATTTAGATGACCATATGACGCTTTTATTTCGCAAAAAAAGAGTGATTTAGACAATATTTTTCTAAAAATAATCGCTTAAATTAATTAGCCAATGAAAAATATTTTCATTACCTATAAAAATTTATGCCTGAATGGAAGATGACAATTTATTTTGGTCATTCGTTTTTGTAAGCAATATAAATAACTATTTTTAAAAAAATAATTTTCATATAATTTATTTTTCGTGAGAAAACAGGATAGATTGAAGATCATCATGTTGGTAGAATTATTTGAAAAGCTATTGCTACAATTGGATCTTCGGCAAGTCACGTTGGGTCATGCGGATCATAAGTCTTTTGTGAGTTCCTTGATCAGGGCTTGTCTGGTGTGCTTTTACTATGTCCCTTTATGTTTTTTTTGGGGTCGAATATGACCGCATGCGCAAAATGGGGAGTTTTGAGATTTTTTATTTTTATTTTCTAGATGGTGCCGTCTTAAAGTTTGATAACGACCACTCCTGATTGTATGAATATTGTTTGTAAAGATCTTTAGTGGGTTCAACCATTTGAACTATCACATCCAAATGATCACTTAGGAGGTGCATGAAAACCATTTAGAAACAAAATTTCTGTCTGAAATTGTTGGCCACTAAAAGGGTAGTGATTCATATATTAAGATTGTTGTCTCATATAAACATGACTTGTAGTTTGTATATGAAATGATGACGATGATGAATGAATGATGAACATAACAATTATATCTAATGCTCGTGCTTGATACTCGTTGTTAATGTGATGGTCGATGCTCTATTTATAGAGAGTGAAGCGAAGAGTTATGAAAATATATGGCTTTGTCGAAAGGGTTTGTCAGCGAAAAGGCATGTTTTCGTCAAAAGGATTCGATGAAACGTCACGAAGTCATACAGTATCGACGAAACGTTATAATGTTGTACGATTTCATCGATGAAGGGTTGCGAACCGAAACGACTCTTCATTTCTCATTCAATTGCTTATGAGACTTTGTGAAATAGTTCCAACAATCCCCTACATGAATGAGAAGTTCAATTATCAAAACTCTCCATGAATGCATGACATGCAATGTGCGAATATTCCATGAGAGAACGTTGCATCGAGATAAGTAGTCTGAGACTTTGAACTTTCACTAGTGAGATCTATCAGGCTTACTCGATCAATCAGAAGACTTGATGTCTTTAAACTGTAGACCTTTGGTGTAAGCCTAGATAATAGAAATCACACAACTATCTCTCGAACAAAGTTGGTTCTCACTGTTGTGTTTGTTTTGGCCATGAATACCACCTGGTCTCATGAGTATTTTAGAGAATCTGATCTTTTCAATTCTCACAGAAGCGGCCCTTACTTCCCACTCATATAGGTGATTTTTGAATGTGCAGTATATCACATACTCAATTCAAAATCATTAAAAGTTTATGCATAACCTTCACATATTAGTATTGTCTATTTACAAGAATGAATAGAAAAATTCATAGTGCCCTACACCTCTTTCATAACTTGGTTGTCCCTATGACATTCTGATTTCTAGTCAATTTCATACTCATTAATGAGAAATGAATCTAGAGATGTATTTCAGTCATATCTCGCTCGAATCTGATCAATTCGAGTAGACTAACCAAAAAGGGAAACTCTAACGCGAGACATGGTACGTGCACCTAGGGAATTCGGATAAGAAATGACGCTTTGACCATAAGGATTATTGAGGGGATATTTAGAACCATAAAAAGGCCGATCCAAGAACGATTAGGGAATGCATTGCGAGTATCATATGATTGGAGCGTGGGCGATGCCGCTTAACCAACGTATAATTTGTAAAATTTTCCTAAATCGGACAGTGACGATCGAGACCAAAGGGACTAGTGATAAACCCACAAAATTACATGACAACCAAAGCCGCCACGAATTGACGAGCCCTAAATGTGATGAGAATCACATAGTTGATACGCGTAAAGTCTGCAAAAGCCACCCATCAGTTCGAGATAGGTTGGAACCACGTCTGATAGAGGAAATCATCAAAAATGAGTCTTGAAAGATTTGGAATAGAGAATCAAGAATTCCAACGTTATTCGGATTGGTTGTCGCCCTATTGAAGAATTTTGGAGCGAGAAAAACGACGTTTTGAACGTTAGAAATAAAATTATCTTTTTGCCCCTCAAGCTTAGAACTTTGCCCGTGCATTTAAAAAAGGGCAATTTGGTCATTAAACCCTCCCAAGGCTGCCGAATTCAAGAAGGGATGAGGGCTATTGGATCAAAGTTTGAATGACAAGAGGACAAGTGTCAATGGATGGTGTAAAGAGTAGTCAAGTCTACTATTACAAATCTACCATTCAAAGCATTGACCAAGGCTTTGAATATAGTCTTCCCTCACACTTTCTCTCTCCTCTCATTCGGCCATAATACTCCCCTCAATCACCGAGAATCATCTTCTTCTTCCTCTTCATTCTGTCGCTGGCGATCAATTCTAGTCTCTCTGCTCGGCACCGTCGATGCCCACCTCCGGCCACTGCCTGATTGCCGGCCGACCACACCAGCTTAGATCCACGTCTTGTCGACCTCCTCGAATAAGAAGCGAGCCATTTGGACCACCGAGGAGCTCCGGCCAAGGATTCTCCCGAAAGTTGACCGAAACAGACTCAACCTGAGCTAGGTAAGAATCCTGATCCTTTTGGACACCGAAATATTGGAGTTTTGAGGTCAAATTTTATGGAGGTCTAGTAGACATGTATATTAATTTGTGGTAAAACGTTGAGAGTGATTTGACGAAGTTTTGATCTCGAAACGATCTTGTGAACTATGGAAAGAAACTGCTAGATTTTGATCTTGGGCGAACCGACGATTTTCAACGAGATTTTGACGATCATTCGACTTCAAACCCTCGGTAAGCCTCATAAATCCTTAGATAGACATGTTAAGAGGTAGGATGAGGATTAAATGGTGGATTTAGAGTTGAATTAGGGCTAGACAAGTTGGGAATGCACAGAATCGAGAGGAACCGGTCCGGTTCTGTGCATGGCCGAACCTTGGAGGGCTGTTGGCATTGGATTTTGAGTTTTAAATTGATGATTTAGGTATGTTTAGATGATGAGGGTTAGGTTATGGATGATTGGGGTTCATGGATTGAGGAATTGAGTATGGAAAATTGACGAATCGGTTGAAATTCTTAGGTTGCGCGATGAATTGAGACTTGGACCCTTGGAGCCGAAAGTTGTGGGGGGATTCAAGAAGAAGTTTGTGTAATCAAGCACGAGGTAAGGGAATCTTAAACTTAGGATAGGAAGATTGGACTCAATTGGGTGAGTCGAGGATTGATTGGATTGATTTATGAGGATTTTCCCAAGGATAACTATTGGTATGTCCTAAGTGATGATAGAAGGGTTATGTATGTTATTGTTTATGCATGAATTATCTATCATGTGTGTGTGTGTCACTTGATTGCCTTGCATGCCATGAGTTCTTTGAATTGTGCCTAAATTGCACATGTTGTCATGTATGGAAATTAATTGAAAATCATGGCATGAGCATGACATGGCGAGGCCCTGAGGCGTACGAGACGGGGGGCAGGAGATGGATACCCTGATGCGACGAGATCGTGGGGTGGAGTTGATGTTGTGTGGCGTCTTGATGCGATGAAACCGCGGGGTTGAGATGGGCACGGTCCTGATGCGAACTATTCGCGGGACGGAGGTATGAGATGATGATATTGGCCCAGAGATTCATCGGAACCTGATGCGTTTATGCGAGTTGCCGATGATGGTCTGATGTGTTTACGCCGACCGAGCGTGATGCGATCTAATCGCGGACTGGAAATTGAGACAGGCAGGAAGAAGTGGTTGTGGTGAGATGGCAGGATGAATTGTGCATTATCATCTGAGTGTGACATGTTGTCATAGTTGCATGCCTGTCACCTGTATGTTGTTGTTTTATTGATTTGTGTTTGATAAGCCTGTGAGTGGAATTATTGGGGTGTGTGACTACCTGAGTGGACGGTCAACCTAACCTAGGGTTAAAACTCTTTTACTGAGATGTGTATCTCACCCCTTTGGGAACCCCTACTTTTACAGATCCTAGGCCTTAGTTATGTGGCCCATATGTTTTGGGGACCCCAAGGAGATGACGGCGTATTTTGACGAGTTCCCAGATAGGCAGGGGAACATTTATGTGAGAAAGTGTACGATTGTGTGGGTCGATGAGGGTAGCCCGGACTGGAAGCCTCACAGGTTCGAGGCATGGTTCAACAAGGTCGAAGACGCGATGATTGGGCCGCTGAAGCCCCACGAGGTATCCTAGAGAGTTATCCCTGATTGGTACCAGACCACCAAGGAGCAGGAGCTGCTAGAGGGGTCCGTAGTTAGTTCTAGGAACGGGCCGAAGAAGACCCCGACGCTGGACTTTACTGTCGAAGAGGACGAGGTCATTGTCTTGGAGACCACCGAGGAGGACCTTGTAGAGCCATCGCATGAGGCAACCATGGAGGATTTTATCGAGGTTCCATCAGAGACTTTCTCCGAGTATGAGCCGACGGAGGATGCCGAGGACACCGAGGATTTTAGCAGTTCGTCTTGAGTGTCTTAGTTTATTGGCTCGATATTATGATGGCGACACCCGACCATTGCTATTTTAGATGTCGATGATGGTCATACTTTTTGATGTGCTTACCCCGTTGCCCCTTTGCCTAGCGGATTGTAGTAGTCGGTATTTGTACGAATAGTACAATATGATGTATGACAAATATTATGTATTCAGGTCCCACTTAACTTATATTTGTATGGAAATTTATTTGAGTATCGCTTCCGCATGCTTAATATGTATATATATAAATGTATTATCTCTCGACTTGTCTGTGGATCTTGAGACCACGATAGATATGTTGTTTGCTTGCAGGGATGTTCACGTGCTCGAAGGGTTCGGGGCATGACATCCCCGTCCGATTTGGTATCAGAGCAAGGTCAGCTTAAACCAAAGTTGATTGAGGACTAGAGTAATAAGGAGTATTAAGTTGGGACAAGGACGGATAGCAAGACCTTAGGAAGCTGGTTAAGATAAGGCATGGAGTGTATAGTGTGTGACCTAGTACTTAGAGTTGGTATTTGATCTTGGCAGGATTGTGGAAATGCATAAAGATTAAGTTCCCTGCTTAGGATTAAAAGCGATTGGTTTTAGTGAACCACTGAAGTGAATAGAACTGAGAAATGGCCATGGGCTATTTATTGAAATGTTTCTGGAGTTTGTGGTATGGAAGACTATTGTATTGGAACTGTTTCTGTTAAGGATTAGTTAGTAGCTTTGGATTTGAATGATTAAGTAAGTTACTAAATTCTTGCTGAACTTGTGGTGGATCAAGTTCAGTAGAAAGAAGCAAGGATGAGCAACCCGTCTAGAAGGGCTAGAAGACCAAGAGGCGGAGCCTCTAGCTCAAGGCTGTCTGTCGTTGAAGATCCAAGAATGGATGGTGTGCTTAGGGCACTGGAAAGAATTGGTGACATGATCGATAGGTAGGCTCAAGATCGGGACGTTGCCATCGCCTAGGCAGTAGGAGCTGCCATAGCAACCGTCAACGCCAACGATGGCAACAATGGTGGAAATGGAAGTCAAGGTGAACCGAACTAGATTAATTAAGCTGTAAACACCTAAGAGGAAATCGTAGTGGCCAGACAAATGGGCCAACTAGTAGAGCAGTTAATAAAGTTGAAGCCGACACAGTTTGACGGGACTGGAGATCCCAAGTTAGCACCCACGTGGATCGAAAAGTTAGAGAAGGCTTTTGGGGTGCTGAGATGCATCTATGAGGAGAAGGTACTACTAGCTGTATACCAGCTAGAGGGTATAGCGAATGATTGGTGGGCTTCCACCAAGAATGGAATCTTCCCTGAAGAAACAGTCATGAATTGGGAAGCCTTTAAGACGGCCTTCAATGATAAATATTTCTCTAAGACGGCCAGGGAAAGGAAGCAGGTAGAGTTCCTACAGTTACGTTAGAACTAGTTGACGATAGACTAGTATGAGGCCAAGTTCTCGAGGCTGTCGAGGTACGCACCACGATCTGTGGAGGTCGCAAGAGAAAGCATGGAGATTCAGGGATGGTTTGAGGCCCGAGCTCCATAGACAAATGATTGCATTGAATTTGAGGACATACAAGGAGATCTACGACCGGGGCCAAATAATTGAAAGAGACTTGAATGAGAGAAACGCCGCAACTGGATCGTGGTTTATGTCCTTTAGAGATAACCGCTAGATGGGCAAGAGGCCGATGGCGAGTAATAGGCGATTTGTGCCTCCAATGCGGAAGAATATCGTGAAGCCGCCAAACCCTACAAACTAGAACTGCCGCCTTTGTGGCAGGAGGCATGGGAGTGGGCCATGCCAGGTAAGGATAGGAGCTTGTTTTAAGTATGGTCAACTAGGCCACCAGATGAGGGTGTCTCCAAACCAAGCTCCGACAAGTAGACCGCAAAGACAGAGGCCGCAAGTTGGACCGTCGACTGCTACGCCTCAGATTGAACATAACCGACCACCGGCATAGGGAAGAGTATATGTAGTAGCCCGTAGAGAGGCGGAGGAGAAACTAGGTGTGGTCACAGGTTTGGTTTACTTGTGCAACCAAGCTGCATACGCATTGTTTGACCCTGGTGCCACGTATTCATTTGTGTTTGAACAGTTTGCTGATTTGGTAGGTATGAACTTGAAATCGTTGAATGTAATCTTGCATGTTGCCACACTGTTAAAGGATAACATATTGGTTTCAATGGGTTGTGCTAGTTGTGAGATTGTGATTGGAGGGAGTAAAGAAAGTATCGCCCTAGTTGTACTACCCATGTACGATTTTGACATAATCATAGGAATGGATTGGTTGGGTAAGTAGGGGGCAATGGTGGATTGTGGTAGTAGGATTATCCGGTTTTATCCGAGAGGCCGCCCTAACTTTGAATAGGTGGGAAGTCGAGGTGGAACCTCGATTCCCTTAATCTCATCTTTGGAAGTAACTAAGTTGATTTTTGAAGGGTATCAAGAATACTTAGTGACAGTAATGGACACGACTACCGAAGAGCCAAAGTTAGTGAGTATTCCGGTAATGCGTGAATTTCCTGATGTGTTTCCCCAAGAGTTGCCAAGATTACCACCGGAACGGAAAATAGAATTTGTAATCGAGTTAGCCCCTGGGACGGAACCAATCTCGAAAGCACCTTACCGGATGTCCCTGTCAGAATTAAAGGAGTTAAAGGTGCAGATGCAGGAGCTGCTAGATAAAGAATTTATCCGACCAAGTGCTTCGCCATGAGGAGCATTGGTATTATTCGTAAGGAAGAAGGATGGGTCTTTGCGTTTATGCATTGACCATCCGCAGCTGAACCAATTGACAGTGAAGAACAAGTACCCACTGCCGAGGATTGACGATCTATTTGATCAGTTACAAGGTGCGGCGGTATTTTCAAAGATTGACCTGAGAACTGAGTATCACCAGTTAAGGATCAAGAAGGAAGACATACCTAAGACTGCTTTCAGGACGAGGTATGGTCATTATGAATTTATGGTGATGCCGTTTGGTTTGACCAACGCTCCAGCTGCTTTTATGGACTTGATGTATCGAGTATTTAAGGAGTTTCTGGACAAGTTCGTGATAGTCTTTATTGACGATATCTTAATTTACTCGAGGAGCGAAGCAGAACATGAGGAGCACTTGAGGATTGTATTGCAGACTCTGAGAGAGCATACGCTCTATGCGAAGTTGAGTAAGTGTGAGTTTTGGCTGAACAGGGTAGCATTCCTTGGTCATGTGGTGTCTGGTGAAGGAATCGCAGTGGATCCTACGAAGATCGAAGCTGTGACAAATTGGCCTAGACCTACTACGTCACTAAGGTCAGAAGTTTCTTGGGACTAGCAGGATACTATAGGCGTTTTGTGGAGAAATTCTCATCCATAGCCATCCCATTGACACGGTTGACGAAGAAGGAAATGAGGTTTGAATGGACTGACAAATGTGAGCGGAGTTTCCAAGAGCTTAAACATAGATTGACAACCGTACCAGTGCTGACCATTCTAACAGGACCGGGAGTTTACGAGATTTACAGCGATGCTTCGCTGAAAGGATTGGGCTGTATGTTAATGTAGCACGACAGAGTAGTAGCCTATGCATCCAGACAATTGAGGCCACATGAGATGAACTATCTAACTCATGACCTGGAGTTAGCGACGATTATATTTGCTTTGAAGATTTGGAGACATTACCTCTATGGTGAGAAGTTCCAGATCTATACCGACCACCAAAGTTTAAAGTATTTATTTTTCCATAAAGAGCTGAATATGAGGCAGCGCAGGTGGATGGAGCTGTTGAAAGATTATGATTGTAATATCCTATATCACCTTGGAAAAGCAAACGGAGTGGCAGATGCACTGAGTCGGAAGTCAAGCATCGCATGTCTGCTGGTGAAATGTTGGTCAATGATTGAGAATTTAAGAGATTCTGAGTTCAGACTAGAGGTTAGCCAGTTGTCCAGTTTAATGGCTACGTTAAAGGTAGAACCTGAGGTCCAAGAAGGAATAAAGACCTTATAGTCTACGGATCCAGAGATCGAGAAGATCCTTGAGATGGATGCGACAAAGAGGAAACCAGAATTTCAGGTGTCGGAGGACGGAATCTGAAAGTTTCGAGAACGATTATGCGTGCCAAAAGATGAAGGACTCAAAGAAAGGATTTTATCAGAGGCTCACAGAAGAAATTATAGCATCCACCCTGGAAGTACAAAGATGTACCAGAATTTGTGACAACATTATTAGTGGAATGAAATAAAGGTGGACGTGGCAAGGTATGTGGCTAAGTGTTTGACATGCCAGCAAGTGAAAGCGCAACACTGTAAGCCTGGAGCAGCCAATGGAGATTCTGGAATGGAAGTGGGAGCACATAACTATGGATTTTGTGATGGGACTCCCAAGGAGCCAGCGAGGTCACGACTCTATATGGGTAGTCGTGGACAGATTAACCAAGTCCGTACATTTCATCCCGATGTGAAAGGACTTCGCTATGGATAGGTATGCATAGCTGTACATGAGGCAGATAGTGAGGTTGCACGGAGTGCCAATGACGATTACGTCCGATCGAGATCCTAAATTCATGGAAAATTTTTGGATAAGTCTGCAAGAAGCCATGAGAACTCGATTGCAGTTTAGTATAGCCTACCATCCATAGACGGATGGATAATCGGAAAAGACGATACAAACGCTTGAGGATATGCTGCGAGCATGCGCCATTGATTTTAAAGGTGGATGGGAAGATCAATTACATCTGGTAGAGTTCGCCTATAATAATAGTTACCAGCAGAGTATCCAGATGGCACCATTTGAAACACTCTATGGAAGAGCCTGCAGAACCCCGATTTGCTGGGACGAGGTTGGAGAAAGGAGTATCACATGCACAAAATTGGTAGAGCAATCAGTGGAAATAGTAAAGATAATTCAGGATAGACTAAGGACAGAACAGAGTTGTCAGAAGAGCTACGCAGATAAGCGGCGCAAGCCCCTGGAGTTTCAAGTGGGCGATTATGTCTTCCTCAAGGTGTTGCCAATGAGAGGACTATCGCGATCCGAAAAGAAGGGGAAACTGAGCCCAAGTTATGTAGGCCCATTTGAGATACTAGAGCGAATTGGAACCTTGGCCTACAAGCTTGCCCTACCGCTAAATCTATCCCAAGTGCATAATGTCTTCCATATGTCGATGCTGCGAAAGTATGAACCAGATCCGACACATGTTTGGACTACGAAACCATAAAATTGGACGATAGAGTGTCTTATGTGGAGAAGCCGATAAGGATCGAAGATCGAAAGGAGCAAGTCCTCAGGAATAAGAAGATTCCACTGGTCAACGTAGTGTGGGAGCACCATGGAACTAAAGGTGCTACATGGGAAAATGAAGAGACGATGAGGCGACAGCACCCCCATTTGTTTGAATAATTAAGTGTAATGTAAATTTCGAGGACGAAATTTTTGTAAGGGGGAAAAGTTGTGACATTCTGAATTCTAGTCAATTTCATACTCATTAATGAGAAATGAATCTAGAGATGTATTTCAGTCATATCTCGCTTGAATCTGATCAATTCGAGTAGACTGACCAAAAAGGGAAAGGCAAACGCGAGACATGGTACGTGGACCTAGGGAATTTGGATAAGAAATGACACTTTGATCAAAAGGATTGTCGAGGGAATGCTTAGAACCACAAAAAGGCTGATCCAAGAATGATTAGGGAATGCCTTGCGAGTGCCATACGATTGGAGCGCGGGTGATGCCGCTTAACCAACGTATGATTTGCAAAATTTTCCTAAATCGGACAGTGATGATCGAGACCAAAGGGACTAGTGATAAACCCTCACAATTACATGACAACCAAAGTCTCCACGAATTGACGAGCCCCAAATGTGATGAGAATCACAAGGTCGATACGCGAAAAGTCTGCAAAAGCCACCCGTCGGTTCGAGATAGGCTGAAACCACGTCTGATAGAGGAAACCATCAGAAACGAGTTTTGAAAGATTTAGAATGGAGAATCAAGAATTTCAACGTTATTCGGACTGGTCGTTGCCCTATCGAAGAATTTTGGAGCGAGAAAAACTACGTTTTGAATTTCGGGGGTAAAATTACCTTTTTGCCCCTCAAGCTTATAACTTTTCTCATGCATTTGAAGAAGGGCAATTTGGTCATTAAACCCTCCCAAGGCTGCCGAATTCAAGAAGGGATGAGGGCTATTGGATCAAAGTTTGAATGACAAGAGGACAAGTGTCAATGGATGGCGTAAAGAGTAGTCAAGTCTACTATTATAAACCTACCATTCAAAACGTTGACCAAGGCTTTGAATATAGTCTTCCTTCACCCTCTCTCTCTCTGTTCGGCGCCGTTGATGCCCACCTCTAGCCATCGCTTGACCACCGACCGCCCACACCAGCCTAGATCCACATCTTGCCAACCTTCTCGAACAAGAAACGAGCCATTTAGACCACCGAGGAGCTCCGGCCAAGGATTCTCCCGAAAGTCGACAGAAACAGACTCAACCTGAGCTAGGTGAGATTCATGACCCTTTTGGAGGTCGAAATGTTAGATTTTTGAGGTCAACTTTTATGGAGGTCTAGCAGATATGTATATGAATCTGTGGTAAAAAGTTGAGAGTGATTTGAAGAAGTTTTGACCTTGAACGGGTCTTGTGAACTATGGACAGAAATTGCCGGATTTTGACCTTGGGCGAACTGGCGACTTTCAATGGGATTTCGGCGATCATTCGACTTCAAACCCTCGGTAAGCCTCATAAATCCTTAGATAGACATGTTAAGAGGTAGGATGAGGATTAAATGGTGGATTAGAGTTGAATTAGGGCCGGACAAGTTGGGATTGCACAGAACCGAGAGGAACCAGTTCGGTTCTGTGCATGGCCGAACCTTGGAGGGCTGTTGGCATTGGATTTTGAGTTTCAAATTGATGATTTAGGTATGGTTAGATGATGAGGGTTAGGTTATGGATGATTGGGGTTCATGGATTGAGGAATTGAGTATGAAAAATTGACGAATCGGTTGAAATTCCTAAGTTGCGCGGTGACTTGAACCTTGGACCGTTGGAGCCGAAAGTTGTGGGGGGATTCAAGAAGAAGTTTGTGTAATCAAGCACGAACTTATCGGAATAGTCGCACAAAATGATGATGATGATGAATGAATGACGAACATAACAATTATATATAATGCTCGAGTCTATGGTCGATGCTCTATTTATAGAAAGTGAAGCAAAGAGTTACGAAGACATATGGCTTCGTAAAAAGGGTTTGACGACAAAAAGGCACGATTTCGTCAAAAGGATTCGATGAAATGTCACGAAGTCATACAGTTTCGACGAAACGTTACGATATCGTATAGTTTCATCGGTGAAGGGTTACGAACTAAAATAACTCTTTATATCTCATTCAACTTCCTATGGGACTTTGCGAAAAAGTTCCAACAGAAATAGGTTTAGAACAAAAGCTCATTTGGTAACGTAATTCTATTTTTCTATTTCTGAAATAAAAAGTTATTTCTAAAATAGATGTGAAGGAGAAATGTGAATTAATAATTATCTACTTCTTTGAGAAACAGAAATAGAAATTTTCTACGTCTCACTTTTTCTCAAATACTTGTCGTTGTCGATGGCGGCCGACCACTACCTTTTCCCCCCTTCCCCCTCCCCCCGGTTGGCTGCCGCCGACTAATCAACCGCTGCCCCCTCAGCCGCTGACTGGTCGTGCCCCTCCGCTACCATCGACAGGCCACCATATTTTCTGGGAGAATAAAATTTTAATTTTTGTCAAACAAACTTATGTTCTAAGATCATAAATTTTATGTTGTTATCAAACGCCTTTTTTCCTCTAAAAAACTCATCTAGAAATAGAAATAGAAAAAACTATTTCTCGCCTAAAATTTATTTCTGGAATGGAATGATTATCATTCACCTCTTAATGTACAACTAAGTAAAACATTTTCTCATGACCTACTTTCTTTTTTCATCTGAGACCTGGGTGTGCACCCTTCAGAATCGATGCGTTGTGCATTTGAGTTAGCTAGAGCATATTTGGTAACATTTCTGTTCCTTTATTTTTGTTTTTCAAAACAAAAAAGGATCAAAGATATGTTTCGTAACATAAATAATTCTGATTCTGCTTCTAATAAACTTTTGGACTAAAAATAAGAACAAAAAAAGAACACTTTTGAGAATAAAAAAGCAACAATAGTCTTCTCTCGCTTTTGTAGGGCTCCCGTGAGGCATGGGCCGAGTCAACCAAACTCGGTATGGATAATTTTTTAAATAAAAATTTCAAAAATTTGAAAAAAAATGAAAAATAAAAAATTCATAAAAATATAAAAAATGGGGAAAAACCAGAAAAATTCTATAAATTCCAAAAAAATATCAAAAATTAGGAGGTGAGTTTTTTCAATTGGTCAATTCTATTTTTGATGATTTTGCCTTCCCATTTCTCGCCAAAGGTTTTTTATTAAAATTCAAAAAGTATGAATTGCAGCTTTCTCCGGACCTTTGGGAAAAGCATAGTTTGCCCCTCAAGGGCAAATCGTTCTAAAAAATTTCAAAAATTTCAAAAAAAATTCTCAAAAAGTAAGAAATGGTTCCATTCAACTGGCCAATACTATTTTTGATGATTTTTCCTTTTAATTTTTTTAAGCCTTGCATGATTTGTTACCATAGTACCATGATGCATCAGTGACCATCCACATAGTATTTAAAGGTAAAACTGAGCCACCTATATGACAAAGATAGATTTTATTCATTATGAGCAACAAAAGATAATTAGAGTCACCTCTTTTATCCTTGACATGTGCATAACCTCAAAAGAAGCATAGGAAATGTGACACTCTGATTTTTCTTGTCATTTTGAGGCTTATTAATAAGAATATATCTAACGATGTCTTTCAGTGGTATCTCGCTCATATCTGATTAATCTCGAGGTGACTGACCAAAAGGGAAAGGCTAACGCCAGAGAAGGTATGTGGACCTAAGGAACTCAAATAGGAAATGGCACTTTGACCATAAGGATTGTTGAGGGGACATTTAGAGCCATAAAAGACTGATCTAAGAACGATTAAGGAATAAATTGCTAGCTTTATATGATTGGAGTGCGAGTGATGCCGCTTAACCAATGTATAATTTGCAAAATTTTCTTAAATCGAACAATGACGATCGAGACTATCGAAACTAGTAATAGACCCTTGCAATTACATGACAATCAAAGTCGCCATGAATTGACAAGCCTTAAGTGTGATATAAATCACAGAGTCGATACGCGTAACGTCTGCAAAAGCCGTCCGTCAGTTTGGGATAGGCTGGAATCACATTTGATAGAGAAATGATTTAGAGTCGAGTCTCGAAATTAGGAAATGGAGAATCAAGAATTTGAACATTATAATTGGATTAACCGTCGCCTCATCCAAGAAATTTTGAATTAAAAAAACGACGTTTCGGACGTCGAGGGTAAAATTACCATTTTGCCACTCAAGTCTTGGCCTTGCTTTAATAAATGGATAAGGGCATTTTGGTCTTTGACCACACTCTATAGGCTGCCGAAAATCAAGAAAAATCACAGCCCTTGGATGAGCCATTTATTGACATAGAAACAAGTGTCAATAGATGAAGAGTTGGCAATAAATGTCCAACTTTTAACCTACCATTCTACCAAGTTGACCAAGCCATTTGTGTATACACCTTCTCTCCCTTTTCCCTTCAGTCGAACACTCCACAGCCATCGTCATCTTCATCCTCTTCTTCATCTTCTTCACCAAGAGCTGCTCCCGCCCGATCGATTCTTCCTGCTTCCATCGCCGCTGTTGGTCGACACTTCCGGCCACCACCTGAGCTCGAGTCAACTACCAGTGGCTTCTTCATCCTCTTGTCGACCAGCTCCAACTTGAATCAAGTCATTTGACCCACTAAAGAGTACCGGCGAGCCACTTTCCCGAGAGTCGATGGAAACTGTCGGAACTGAAGGTAAGCTGCTGTTTAGACTCTGGAGGACCTCTAAACATTTGAATCTTTCGACCAAATTTTGTGGACATCTAGGGTACATGTATACTGAGTTGTGGTAGAAATTTGAGCTGAGTTTGATGAAGTATTGACCCTAAATAGGTGTGGTGTTTGAAGGGAGAAAACTGAACAGCGGTAGACTTGGGAAGACCGACGCCGTTCGAGGACCATTTGACGTCGCCTTGAGCTCAAATTTTCGGTGAGGCTTCCCAACTCCTAGAACTACATGTTAGCAAGTAAATTAGTGGATAAATTGAGGATTTAGGATGGTTTATGGGTTGATTAGTTGAGATATGCACAGAACCAAAAATGCCATGTTTCGATTTTATGCATACCGAATCTTGAGGGGACTGTTGGTGATGGATTTGAGTTTCAATTTCATTGTTGAGGATTATGAGGATGTCAATCGATATGTCAATGAGGAATATGCTTGGTGAATTGACGAATTGGGTGAATTTCCTTAGGTGCACGGCTGACTTATTCTTGGACCATTAGAACCGAAGCATTGTGTTCTTAAAGGAGGGTTTTTTCTCATTTAATCTTGAGGTAAGGGTTTCTAAACCTTGGCTAGGAGGATTGAACTTGATTGGGCGAATTGGTTGCTAATTAGGTTGGTTCTTGGGAATTAGGGTGTGATTGTCCAATGTGTGTCCTCGTGAGGAGTCGATGACTTGAACGCTTGTTGAATGTTTGTGCCATGAATTGATTGTCTCTTGTGAGTGATGAGATTAATTGCCTCGCATGCCATGGATATCTAGTTCGATGCTTGAATTTGTACTCGATCATGAAGTTTAAATTAAAATAACCTCTGGCGTGTTTGGAACAGATGATACCCTGAGGCGTTGAGACACGGGATCATATGGATTGACACCCGGAGGCGTTGAGACGCGGGGTTGTGTTGAATTGTACCCTGATGCGTTGGGACGAGGGGTTGTAATGGACAATGTCCTAATGCGTTGAGACGCGGGACGGAATTTGGTATGTGTCAACACAGGCCTAGAATGAAATTGAAAACCTGATGCGTTTACGCGGGTTTGTCAATGAGATGGTCTGAGGCGTAATTACGCGGATCGAGCCTGAGGCATTCTAAACGCGGGCGTGAAACAATGGAGGCCTAGAAGGGTGGAAGGTGTAGCTTGTTTTGGCTATGCGTGCTTAATTTTAACGATGAAATATGATACCACGATTTTGTGCTTGTCGCTTCCTGTGCCATATGTATTTTAATAACTATTGAATGCCTCATGTGGTTGTTTGTACATTTTGTTCTTGATTGCATTCACCTGAGTGTACGATTAGCCTAACCTTGGGTTAGGACCTGTCTTACTGAGATGTGAATCTCACCCCGTTACGGGACCACATTTTCAGATCCTAGGCCATGAGAATGTCAGACTAGGTGACCCGAAGGAGACGTCCGCGTATTTTGAGGAGTTCCAGGATGGACATGGAACCGTGTACGTTAGAAAGTGTACTGTAGTCTAGGTCGATGAGGGTGGAAAGAGCTGGAAGCCTCATAGGTTCGAGGCTTGCTTTCGGAGGGTAGGGAAAGTTACTACTGGACCACTAAAGCCCACCGAGGTACCCCGTGGGGTAATCCCTAGTTGGTGTCATCCCGCTTGGGATTTTGTAGAGGTCGAAGGGTCAGCAGCTGGTTTAAGGAACATTCCCGAAAGGACCCTAACCCTGAAAGACACCGACGATATCATTGACATCGACCTTAGCGAGAACGACCTAGTGGAGTAGTCAGCAGAGGAGACGATGGAGGATACAGTGGAGGTATGCTCGGAGACTTTTTCAGAGTACGAGCCTACTGAGGACGCCAAGGAGACTAACGACTCTAGTAGCTCGACCAAGGGGTCCCCATTTTCTGGACTATTATTTTGCTGATGACCACGATGGTCCGTTTTCTTTTGGAGATGTTAGTGGTTGTCTTTTGAGCCGGTCTTGTCACCTCTACCAACTAGCGAGATTAGTCTACCAGCGTTTTGTAAGAACTCGTGAAAAGTTATGTATAAATGCAATTATGGTGTTCTTGCTATCCAAGTCCCCGCTAATGTCTGTACGGAGGAATTTATGTTATCGCTTCCGCAATCAATTGATTTTTATGCATCTCTCAAAATAAGTGAATTTTAGGACTCGAGAGTTCGCTTGCAGGGTGTCACGCGCTCGTGCCCCTGGTGCTGGGCGTGACATCCTAGCTTGCTTGGTATCAGAGTAATGTCAGCTCGATCCAAAGTTGATTGAGGATTAGAGTAATAAGGAGGATTAAGTTGGGATAAGACGGGTAGCGAGACCTTAGAAAACTTGTTAGAATAAGGCACGAGATGCATGGCATATGTCTTGGCGCATTTGATTGGCATTTGATCTTGACAAGATTGTTGTGATTTATGAGGATTAAATTTCATGTTAAGCGCTGAAAGTCATTTTTGGGTTTTGGTCTGTTGAGTAAATGAGCATGGCTAGTTGGGTGAGCCATTGAAGTGGGCAAAATGGGGTAATGGCCATGGGTTGTTTAGTGAAGTGCCTTTGAAATTAGTTGTATGGAAGGTCGTTATGTTATGACCGTTTCCGTTAAGTCATAATTTGGTAGCTCTGAACTTGGTTGGATGAATGGGTTACTAACTCCTTGGTGGATTTGTGGTGGTCTAGGCTTGATGAAAGCATACAAAAATGAGTAATCCGCCTAGAAGACCTGGAAGCGGAGCCTCTAATTCGAGACCACCCGTGGCGGAAGACCCGAGGTTGGACGGAGTGCTGAGAGCACTAGAAAGGATTGTCAACCTCATCGATAGGCAGACCCAAGATAAGGATGCTGCCATAGCTCAAGCGGTGAGAGCCATAATAGTCGCTCTCAACGCCAATAACGGCAGTAATGGAGGCAATGGAAATAACAGCGACATGACCAGGGCAATGAGGTAGGAAATGCCCAGGAGGAAGTTGTTGTGGCTAGGCAAATGGGCCAACTGGTCGAACAATTTATTAAACTGAAGCCAACATAGTTCGATGAGACTAGAGACCCTGAATTGGCGCCAAGGTGGATCGAGAAACTTGAGAAGGCCTTTGGAGTCTTGAAATGCACGGACAAAGAAAAAGTACTGTTGGCGGTGTACCAACTGGAAGGGAACGCAAATAAGTACTTCTCCAAGACAGCTCGAGAAAGGAAGCAAGTAGAGTTCTTGCAACTGCATCAGAATCATCTGACTGTAGACCAGTATGAAGCTAAGTTCTCCATATTGTCAAGGTACGCGCCCCAATCGGTAGAGGATCCCCTGGAGAGGAATGCCGCATATAGATCGCGGTTTAGTTCTTTTAGAGACAATCACCAGATTGGTAAAAGACCAGTGACTAGCAATAGACACTTCGTCCCTCCAATAAGAAAGAATATAGTGAAGCCACTAAATCTAATGAATTGGATCTACCGCCTTTGTGGCAGAAGGCATGGTAATGGACCATATCCGGCAAGGACTGGAGCGTGCTTCAAGTGTTGTCAAATGGGCCATCAAATGAGAACTTGCCCTAATCAAGCTCTAATGACTAGACCTCAAGGGCAACAATCACAAGCAGGACCGTCAACTGCCACTCCACAAAATGACAAGAATCGACCCCCAGCTCAGGGAAGGGTCTATGCTGTAGCATGCAGGGAAGTAGAAGAAGTGCCAGGTGTGATCACAGGAACGATTTATTTGTGTGACCAAGCTGCATATGCTTTGTTTGATCCTGGTGCATCACACTCGTTTGTGTCTGCTCGCTTTGCTGATTTGGTTGATATGGAATTGAAATCATTGAGTGTGATTCTGCATGTTGCCACCCCGTTGAAGGATAATGTGCTAGTTTCGTTGGGCTGTACTGATTATAAAATCGAAATTGGCGGTAGCAAAGAGAGTATCGACTTAGCTATGTTGCCCATGTATGACTTCGATGTGATCATAGGAATAGATTGGTTGGGTAAGCAAAGGGCGGTAGTTGATTGTGGTAGTAGGATAATCCGTTTCTATCCGGAAGGCCATCCTAGTTTTGAATTTGTGGGAAGTCGAGAAGGAATCTCGATTCCTTTAATCTCGTCTCTTGAAGTGATAAAGCTGATGACTAAAGGATGTCAGGCATACTTAGTCGCAGTTATGGACACGACTGCCGAGGAGCCTAAACTAGAAAGCATTCCGGTAGTATGTGAGTTTCCTGACATTTTTTCTCAAGAGTTATCAAGATTGCCACCAGAGCGAGAAATAAAATTCATGATTGAGTTAGCTCCCAGAATGGAGCCAATATCGAAAGCACCTTATAGAATGTCCTTATCAGAATTGAAAAAGCTAAAGGTACAAATGTAAGAATTACTGGATAAGGGATTTATTAGACCGAGTGCTTCACCGTGGAGAGCGCTGGTATTGTTTGTAAGGAAAAAGGATAGGTCATTGCGTCTATGCATCAACTATAGACAGTTGAGTCAAGTGACTGTAAAGAATAAGTACCCACTGTAGAGGATTGATGGCTTATTTGATCAATTGCAAGGAGCTGCGGTATTCTCTAAGATTGACCTGAGGACCGGGTATCATTAGTTGAGAATTAAGAAGGAAGACATACCTAAGACCGCTTTTAGGACAAGGTATAGTCACTTTGAATTCACCGTGATGCCTTTTGGACTGGCTAATGCTCCAGCCGCATTTATGGACTTGATACATTGGGTGTTTAAGGCATTCTTGGATAGATTTTTTATAGTCTTTATTGACGATATCCTGATTTACTCAAGGAATAACGAAAAACACGAAGAACATCTTAAGATTATTTTGCAGATCCTGAGGGAGCACTCGCTTTACGCTAAGTTTAGCAAATGTGAGTTCTGGCTGAACAAAGTAGCATTTCTTGGCCATGTGGTATCTGGAGATGATATTGCTGTGGATTCTACGAAGATTGAATTTGTTATGAAGCCTACTACGGTCACGGAAGTTCGAAGTTTCTTAGGATTGGAAGGGTATTACAGACGTTTCGTGGAGAAGTTTTCATCTATAGACATTCCACTGACGAGATTGACTAAGAAAGAAACAAAGTTCGAATGGACGGATAAGTGTGAAAGGAGTTTCCAAGAGCTCAAGTCTCGGTTAACGACAGCGTCAGTATTGACCATCCCATCAGGACTTGGAGGCTACGAAATATATAGCGAGGCTTCGCTAAAGGGACTAGGCTGTGTGCTAATGCAACATGGATGAGTGGATGCCTACGCGTCCCGACAACTGAGATCGCACGAGATGAATTATCCGACTCATGATTTGGAATTGGCAGCAATCATATTTGCTCTGAAGATCTGGAAGCATTATTTGTGTGGTGAGAAGTTTCAAATTTATACGGACCACCAGAGCTTGAAGTATCTATTTTCTCATAAGAAACTGAACCTAAGATAACATCAATGGATGGAGCTGCTTAAGGATTATGATTGCGACATATTATATCATCCTGGAAAAACGAATTGAGTTGCGAATGCGCTTAGTGGGAAGTCTAGTATTGCCTGTCAACTGGTGAAAGGATAGTCGTTATTTGAAAATTTGAGGGATTCTGAATTCAGATTAGAAGTCTGTCAATTATCCAGTTTGATGGTCACACTAAGAATAGAACCTGAGATCTAGGAAAGGATAAAAGCCTTATAGTCTACGGCCCCAAAAATTTAGAAAATCTTGGAGATGGATGCTACGAAGAGGAAACCAGAGTTTCAAGTGTTAGGAAATGGAATTTTGAAGTTTCGAAGGCGTTTATACGTACCAAAGGACAAAGAGCTTCGAGAAAGGATTTTATTGGAGGCTCACAGAAGCATTTATAGTATTCACTCAGGTAGCACAGATGTATCAGATCTTGCGCCAATATTATTGGTGGAATGGGATGAAAGTGGAGGTAGCAAAGTATGTGGCGAAGTGCTTGACATGTCAGGAGGTGAACGTGTAATACTGCAAGCCTAGTGAATTGTTATAGCCGTTAGAGATTCCTGAATGGAAATAGGAGTACATGACTATGGACTTTGTCATGGAACTACCAAGGAGCTAGAGAGGTCATGATTCTATTTGGGTAGTCGTGGATCGATTAACCAAGTCTGCACATTTTATTCCTGTGCGAAAAGGCTTCGTGATGGATAGATATGCCGAATTGTATATGCGGCAGATAGTGAGTCTATATGGAGTACCCGTGACAATTACATCGGACAGAGATCCCAAGTTTACAGCGAACTTCTAAAAGTGTCTTCAAGATGCCATGAGAACTTGACTGCAGTTTAGTACAATATACCATCCATAGAGAGACGGACAATCGAAGCGGACGATTCAGAAGCTTAAGGATATGTTACGAGCGTGTGTGATAGACTTCAAAGGTGGATGGGAGGATCAGTTGCATTTGGTGGAGTTCGCATATAATAATAGTTATCAGCAGAGTATTCGAATGACACCTTTTGAAGCGCTTTACGGAAGAGCTTGCAGGATCCCGATTTGTTGGGGTGAGATTGGAGAAATAAGTATTACAGGCCTAGAGTTGGTAGAGCAATCGTTGGAAGCGGTAAAGATAATCTGGGATACGCTAAAAACAATAAAAGTCGTCAGAAAAGTTATGCAGATAAACGGCGTAAGCCTTTGAAGTTTCAAGTGGGCGATCATGTTTTCCTTAAGATGTCGCCAATGAGAGGATTATCTCGATTTGGAAAGAAAGGAAAACTGAGTCCAAGATACGTAGGTCCATTTGAGATTTTGGAACGAATTGGGACCTTGGCCTACAGACTCGCCTTACCGCCTAATCTATCCCAAGTACACAACGTCTTCCATATATCAATGCTACGGAAGTACGAGCCTGACTCGATGCACGTACTGGATTTCGAGGTTATCGAAGTGGATGACAGAATATCCTACATAGAAAAGCCAGTCATGATCGAAGATCGAAAGGAGCAGATCTAAGGAATAAGACAAATCCATTGGTTAAAGTTGTTTGGGAGCACCATGAAACCGAAGGCGCTACGTGGGAAAGTGAGAAAACGATGAGGCGTCAATACCCCCATTTGTTTGAGCAACTGGGTTTATTGTAAATTTCGAGGACGAAATTTTTGTAAGGGGGAAAGAGTTGTGACATTTTGATTTTTCCTGTCATTTCGAGGCTTATTAATGAGAATATATCAACGATATCTTTTAGTCGTATCTCGTTCGGATCTGATCAATCTCGAGTTAACGGACCAAAAGGGAAAGGGTAATGTGAAACAAGGTATGTAGACATAGGGAACTCAAATAGGAAATGGCACTTTGACCATAAGGATTGTCGAGGGGACATTTAGAGCCATAAAAGGCCGATCTAAGAACTTTTAAGGAATGCATTGCTAGCTTTATTCGATTGAAGTGCAGTTGATGTCACTTAACCAATGTATAATTTGCAAAATTTTCCTAAATCGAACAATGACGATTGAGACCGTCGTAACTAGTAATAGACCATCGCAATTACATGACAACCAAAGTCGCCATGAATTGACGAGCCCTAAGTGTGATATGAATCACAGAGTCGATACGCGTAACGTCTACAAAAGCCGCCCGTCAGTTTGGGATAGGCTGAAATCACATTTGACAGAGAAATGATTTAGAGATGAGTCTCAAAATTAGAAAATAGAGAATCAAGAATTCCAACATTATAATTGGATTGGTCGTCACCTCATCGAAGAAATTTTGAATTGAAAAAACGACGTTCCAGATGTCGATGGCAAAATTACCTTTTTGCCCCTTCAGTCTTGGCCTTGCTTTTAATAAATAGACAAGGGCATTTTGGTCTTTGACCACACCCTATAGGCTGCCAAAAATCAAGAAAAATCACAGCCCTTGGATGAGCCATTGATTGACATAGAAATAAGTGTCAATGAATGAAAAGTTGACATTAAATATCCAACTTTTAACCTACTATTCTACCAAGCTAACCAAGCCATTTGTGTATACACCCTCTCTTCCTTTTCCCTTATGCCGAACACTCCACAGCCATCATCATCTTCATCTTCTTTACCGAGAGCTGCTCCAGCTCAACCTATTGCTGCCGTCGACCGCCACTTCCGGCCACCACCTAAGCTCGAGCCGACCACTAGTGTCTTCTTCATCCTCTTGCCAACCAGCTCCAACTTGAATCAAGTCATTTGATCCACTGAGGAGCTTCGGCCGGCTATTTTCCCAAGAGTCGACGGAAATCGTCGCAATTGGAGGTAAGCTGCTGTTTGGACTCCGGAGGACCTCTAAACGTTTGAATCTTTCGGCCAAATTTTGTGGACATCTAGGGTACATGTATACTGAGTTGTGGTAGAAATTTGAACCGAGTTTGATGAAGTCTTGACTCTAAATGGGTGTGGTGTTTGAAGGGAAAATACTGACCGGCGGTAGACTTGGAAGACTAGGGCCATTCGAGGACCATTTGACGTCGCCTTGAGGTCAAATTTTCGGTGAGGCTTCACAACTCCTAGAAATACATGTTAGCAAGTAAATTAGTGGATAAATTGAGGATTTAGGATGATTTATAAGTTGATTAGTTGAGATATGCACAGAACCGAAAATGCCTTGTTTCGGTTTTGTGCATACCGAATCTTAAGGGGGCTATTGGTGATGGAGTTGAGTTTCAATTTCATTATTGAGGCTTAGGAGTATGTCAATCGATAAGTCAATGAGGAATATGCTTGGTGAATTGACGAATTGGGTGAATTTCCTTGGGTGCACGGCTAACTTGTTCTTGGACCATTAGAACCGAAGAATTGGTGTGCTTAAAGGAGGGTTTTTGCTGATTTAATCTTGAGGTAAGGGGTTTCTAAACCTTGGCTAGGAGGATTGGACTCGATTGGGTGAATTGATTGCAAATTAGGCTGGTTCTTGGGAATTAGGGTGTGATTATCCAATGTGCATCCTCGTGAGGAGTCGATGGCTTGAACGCTTGTTGAATGTTTGTGCCATGAGTTGATTGCCTCTTATGAGTGATGAGATTGATTGCCTCGCATGCCATGGATATCTTCCTCGATGCATGAATTTGTACTTAATCATGAAGTTTAAATTGAAATAACGTCTAGCATATTTGGAACCAACAATAACCTAAGGCGTTGAGACGCGAGGTTGAAATGGTCAATGTCTTGATGAGTTGAGACGTGGGACAAAATTTGATATGTGTCGACACAGGCCTAGAATGAAATTGAAAACTTGATGCGTTTACGCGGGTTTGTCAATGGGATGGTCTGAGGCGTAATTACGCGGACCGAACCTGAGGTGTTCTAAATGCGGTATGAAACAATAGAGGCTTGGAAGAGTGGAAGGTGTAACCTGTTTTGGCTATGCGTGCCTAATTTGAACGACGAGATATGATGCCATGATTGTGCGCTCGACGCTCGTCTGCGCCATATGTATTTTAATAACTGCTGAATGCCTCATGTAGTTGTTTGTGCATTTTGTTCTTGATTGCATTCACCTGAGTGTACGGTCAGCCTAACCTAGGGTTAGGACCTGTCTTACTGAGATGTAAATCTCACCCCGTTGCGGGACCACATTTTCAGATCCTAGGCCGTGAGAATGTTGCTGATCAAACTAGGTAACCCGAAGGAGATGTCCGCGTATTTTGAGGAGTTTCCGAACTGACAAGGAACCGTGTATGTTAGGAAGTGTACTGTAGTCTAGGTCAATGAGGGTGGAAAGAGCTGGAAGCCTCATAGGTTCGAGGCTTAGTTTCGGAGGATATGGGAAGTTACTACTAGACCACTGAAGCCTACCGAAGTACCCCGTGGGGTAATCCCTAGTTGGTGTCATCCTGCTCGGGATTCTGTGGAGGTCGAGGGGTCAACAACTGGTTCGAGGAACATTCCCAAGAGGACCCCAACCCTGGAAGACACCGCCGAGGCCATTGAAATCGAAGCTACCGAAGACGACCTGGTGGAGTAGTCAGCAGAGGAGACGATGGACGATACAGTGGAGGTATGTTCGGAGACTTTCTCAGAGTACGAGACTACCGAGGATGCCAAGGAGACTGATGACTCTAGTAGCTCGACCTAGGGGTCCTCGTTTTCTAGACTGTTATTTTGTTGATAACCTCGATGGTCCGTTTTCTTTTGGAGATATTAGTGGTTGTCTTTTGAGTTGGTCTTGTCACCCCTACCGACTAGTGAGATTAGTCTACTAGCGTTTTGTAAGAACTCGTGGAAGTTATGTATAAATGTAATTGTGGTGTTCTTGCTATCAAGTCCCCACCATTGTTTATACGGAGGAATTTATGTTATCGCTTCCGCATGCGATTGATTTTTATGCATCGCCAGAAATAAGTGAATCTTGAGACTCGAGATTCGCTTGCAGGGTGTCGCGCGCTCGTGCCCAGGGTGCGGGGCGTGACAGGAAAACAACAATCTCAATGTATTATCTTTTCAAGGAACAAATCTAAAGCACTCTATTTTGGCCAAAAAGATGTCATGGTACAAGAGGATCGCAATTGTGAGGTCTGAAGAAAGTTATCAAGATTATGTAATTATTTGATTTAAATGACAAAATAGGAAGAGAAATTATTTCCCAATTACCAAACATGTTTCTGTTCCAGGAACAGAAATTTTATACAGTTACCAAACGCGTTCTGATTTTCTAAGACTTATATGGGGAATAGAATAAAAAAAATTGATTCTAATCCGAATCATTTTTTTGGAACAAAAACGTTACAAATAAACCCTAGTGTAATACTCGTGGCTGAGAATAGTACATGCCGCACAATCCTTTGAATACGGCCACTTGGATCATGACATTTGGTATCAGAGATTAAGTTATAGCCAAAAACTTCAGAGTCATGGTCGGCACTCGAACAACCCAAGACTAGAAACGGATCGAGGATTTGGAAAGTAAGGTGAATGCCTTATATGGCCTTGAGGGCATCATTCAAACTCAATGAGTGGATCAGGTGCATGAAGGGATTGCATCATGCTGGGGACAAATCGAATTGGTATCCTTGAGGATGATGTCCGAGAGCCTATGCGCGCGTTGCGCGAGGAGGTAACGCAACTTGACCAGAGAAGTTGCTGCGCTCACTAGCACAGCGGGTAATGCACCCAACTTTTAGATGGGTCGCACGAAGGTGATAGTCGCAAGGGCTTATTCTAGTCCAAGATGTTAAATACCTGCATGATAACACTTTCATATGTCAATTTCTCCGCTAGAAGTCAATCTGGCAGAGAAATCCGTTTGATAAAAACACTTATGAAGTAGAAATTCGATTGGTAAAAAAAAATTAACTTATGGTAGGATTTTTCATTTCTCATAGGATTTTTTGCTAATTTTGAGAAGTAAAAAATGTTAACTTCTCGGATCCAAAATCATTCTTGGACCACACCTGCCTTTGCTAACCACCACCGCCGTCAACCATCGCTCGCCCACTGTTGTCGCTGCCGTCGACCGCTGATCGCCATCTCCGGCTGCCCTCCTCTCGTCGTTCCTGCTGTCCTCTGCCACCATCTCCCATCAACTACCTTCGCCTGTCAACTGCCGCTGCCGAAAATTTTGTTAATAATGTTTCAAAAGTAGAAATTTTCAACTATTACCGAATGAGTTTTTCTGATCAGAAGTCAATCTGAAGCAGAAATAGAAAAATTAACCACCGCTTTTGAGGAGAAGCAGAAAAATCAACTTCTGATCAGAAGTTGATTTTTGGAGGAGAATTGTTGCCATGCGCGCCCTAAACATCTTAAGAACTTTCTGTTTGACATGGAGCAAAATTTGGGATTGTGCATCCACACTCGGGAGTCGGAACAGAGCATGGTATCAATGTTTTCCATGTTTCCACTCTGGTCATACGAAGCTTTGGCGGACAGCCAAGCATGTCAAGATCCAACAAAGTCGTGCACAAGTCGATACATTCCTGAGACGGTGAGGTATAGTACACTGAGGGCGTTACATGAGCTCAAACACAGCGGCGACATTCGGAAGAACGTGTGAGAGTTGTTGGCACTAGTTCTGGACATTAATGATATGTCCAAGCTTTTTTATTTACTTCATAGAAGGCCTAAAGCCACGGGCCAAGACAGAGCTGCAGAGATAGCAAGCGACAGCGTTTGGCGCAAGTAATGGGTCTAGCCAGGAATTCACACATTGGAATCAGTCCAGTCGGAATGCCAAGCCCCCGGCATATAGAGATAGGTAACTGGCTAACCGCTATCTTGCTTCAAGAGTAATGGACGCAAAAAGTTGCAGAATGCCTGAAATGTGCGGTGATGCAAGTCAGGTCAAGGCCACGAGCACTAAACCGCACCTGATCCCTGGCATGGCCAAAGAAGTTTCCATGATAATTGGAGTGTGGAAAAGATTGCACGGCTGTGCTTTTGAATGACTTCCCTGTCGTTATTGAGATCGAGTTCATGAGACAAGCACGTGTGAGATCGAGATAACAGTGAGTCAAAATCTGTTAGGCCAGGCAAACTTCCAAAGCAACTCCCTCTTGCTGATCAGAAGATAACGAGATCGAGCTCATGCCACAGTCAAATCATCTGCTCAATTGCCTATCGAATGGTCCCTCCAGTGTAGGCTGAGCTAAGGAAGCAACTCAACGAATTGCTTGAGGCAAGTTTCGTCCATCCAAAGGCCACTCTTGGTGCTCCAGTGTGGTCCTAGAAGAAGCAGGATGAGAGCTTACAATTATGATCGATTTACAAGGCTTTTGACAAGATTACAATGAAGAATCACTATAACACTCCGTTGATCAATTACCAGTTCGATCAACTGAGTGTAGCCATGTACTTTACCAAGCTTGACTTGATATCGGGCTATCATCAAGTCTGAATTACTGAAGGCAAAAGCCCAAGCAAGTGCATGCGACGTGCCATGGAGCCTGGATTTTTTGGTCATGCCATTTGGTTTCACAAAATCTGCTTGTAACATGCGGCGCCTTAATGAACAATGTATTCCATGACTACATAGACAAGTTTGTGGTGGGGTATCTGGATGACATCCTGGTGTACACAAGCTTTCAATTGACCATGCGAAGCACCTGTGCTTGGTACTTGAGATGCTGAAAGAAAATCACTATTAGTGAAGCGTGGCTAGTGCTTGTTTGCAAAGAAAAGGTTTAACCTCCATGGGCATATCATTAAGCAGGAGAGAATCGGCATGGACAAGAAGGAGGTTAAGGCCATCAAGGAGTGGCTTGTGCCGAAGAATGTGAGTGAGCTGCGCTCATTCCTTGGTCTTGCAAACTATTATCGCCAATTCATGAAGGAATACTACAAGCGAGCAACACCACTGATTGAGTTGCTGAAGTAAAGATCGATTGTGGACTTGGGATGAGAAGTGCAATGGTGCATTCGAGGAACTGAAGCACGCCGTGATGATCCTTTCCTCCCCCTCTCCGATATTATGAAGCAGTCCAAGGTACACACGGACGTTTTAGACATTGAGCTAGGAGGTGTCTTGGTGCAAGATAGCCAACTGGCGACCGAGTGGACATGGACAGCCCAGGAGAAATAGTTCTTACAAATCATACATTCCTCCGGGCATGGAAGTGCTTGCTATATGCTTGGATCCAAGTTTGTGGTCAAGACTGATAAAGTGTGCGCTATCCACATCTTTGATCCAGCCAAAAGTCACTGCCATGCATGCCAGGAGTTTTGGTCGAATCGGGACATTGAGATTGAATACAAGAGAGGCCGAACATATTAGATAGCAGACACTTAGCGGTGGACCTTGCATCTTGGTGAGAATGAACAACTTGGCAGCAAGCCAAGTTCATTGACCATGTTCGAGTAGATTCGGATTCATCTTGAGAGTGATCCCACAACAAGAAACCTCTTTGACTCGATCAATGAAGAAAGGATGCGTCGCTTCTTGGTGGACGATTATCACCAAAAAGCGCAGACTATTTGTCCTAAAAGCGGGAAACCTGGAGAGGACGCTCGTGCTTGAGTGTCATAATACCTTTCGGACTGGTCATCCCGGATGGCAATGAATGACAAGCCTCTTAAGCAAAGTTGCTTCTTCCGAATATAAAGCAGGATGTGATGAACCACACCTAGCCCGATCTCATCTGTCAGCAAGATAAGATTGAGTGACACAAGCAGGCTGGGTTACTTGAGCTGCTCCCGTCACGAGATGCCCATGGGAGAATGTGCCGATAGAATACATCACGTGCTTGCTTATGGCGGGGGGGAATGTTCGACGATCATCGATGTAGTGGATTAGTTCTCGAAGCATATGCAATGTTTATTCTAGCTTCCCAAGTACTATACATTATACAACCGAAAGTTTCTTTTGCTGTGTAGTGGAACAGTAGTCTACGCCCCGGAGCATAATCAGTGATCGAGACTCCAATGAAAGTACGAAGGGCTAGTGCCGGTGCGGATGAAAGGGGGCAGTGTTACTCATCCTCTTCGGTTGCACGCTTGGTTGAAGATCCATTTGGTGTGCCATGTTAGTTCATCCAGACATGGAGGACCAGATGCGGGATATGCCGACTTGATCTGGAGTGAAGATAAACTTTTCCAGCGGGCGATGCTGTGGAAGAGATCCTAGCCGAACCGGATTGATCGCCACCGGCCAACAGAAGCCAAGCACTCTAATTCAAACAGATGGGCCGAAGATCCGAATAAACCAATTACGAAATGGAGAAAGACCTCAAATTGGTCTCTCACCGCAAAGAACAAGGCAAGTCGTGGAGGACATCAACAAATTGAGGGCGAGAGAATGTCACAAGCCCTTGGTGAATGTTCAGATCTACGCTCGTCCGTGGCGCTTCGTCCATGGTCACTTGGGTTGAGCCTGCATTACGATGACAATTCCACCTGATTGGTGTCAGTCTAGGGGCACCTTGATTTTTCAAAATTTTCTAATTTTCATAATCTCTCGATGGTATTAACTCAAACACCGGTAAAAGAATCCTAGATTATTTTTTGGGTCAAACTCATCCTAGAGTTGGACAATGCTTGTAAAGCTCTTCAGGGGAATTCAACTACTCAAACTCTATTTTATTTTATTTTCATATAATCCCTTGATGTACATTTTATTTTACGGTTGTCGATCAACAAAATTTATTGCAATATTTTCAAACGATATTCTGTATTGCCTGTACCCTTAAATATTGGCGTGTTGTGCGCTTGTGTAGGTTGATATAATATTCATGCCCCGAGAAAAGTATAGTAGTTGTTACCGGGGATCTGATACGCAGCGCGACCTTTTGAATTGGGCCCAAGACATGACATTGATGCACTTCATAACATATTTGAATCATGCTGAGCTACTCATTCGGTAAGTTGACTGTGGTTATTAATTTTCTCAAATAACGAACTGAAATGGACATTGTTTCAAAAAAAGGACTTGTACGAAGGATATTTTTTTCAAAGGCAGAAGTACAGCAGAAGTGTCAATATTTGTGAATGGAGATCACTTTAGTGTCAATATTTTTTTTGGATCATTTAAGTACTAAATTGGAGAAAAAATGATTACTTAAGTGCCAAGTCACCATAATTGACACTTAAGTGATCGAAGAAAAAATGATCACTTTAGTGCCAATTTCGGCGACTTGATACTTAAGTGGTTGTTTTTTTTTTCGATTTGATACTTAAGTGATCCAAAAAAAATATTGACACTAAAGTGATTTCCGTACACAAATATTGACAATTCTGCTGTACTTTGGCCTTTTTAAAAAAATACCATTTTTATTTTTTTATCGTTTCCCTTTTCTTTCCCCTTCCTCGTCGATCGCCAGCCTCGCTTGGCCTGGCGAGGCTAGCATATCGAGGACATCAAGCTTGCACACTGAACGTGGTTTAGGCACAAAAAGATTTAGACTTGCTCGCCGAACTAGGTTTGAAGAAATTGCGATAGCTGGGACATCAAGCATCCTCATGCACATCCTCATGTAAGGATCGTAGGATAGGAAGAGATTTTTCACGAAAATGCCATCGAAGCCCTCCTAGACTCACAGTTTTGGGGTCGATTCATGCACCTCCGTGTCCGTCTCCTTGGGGGAATCGCTCACGTAGCTCTCACCCTCCGGGAATGGCGTGACCGACCCAAGTGAGGGTGCTCGACAGTGGCGTAGGTAGCCCTTGCCTCAGTTCCAGCACTGGCGAGGAAAAGGCAAAGAAAATTAAAAATAAGAAAAAAGAAAGAAAGGAAAAAAATTTAAAATGGTAAAAGATGAAAATAACTTTGGCATACCCTTCTTTGAAACAAAAAAGGCACTTCAATCTCTTCATTGAAAAAAAGAGCATTTTAATCTCTTCTTTGAAATAAGATCTACTTTAAACTCTTATTTGAAAAAAAAAAAAAAAAACTTGGCCCTGATTGTTTGGAAAATATTTTTCAAAAAGTCATTTTTCAAGAAAATGACGATATTTTTCGACATTTGACTAAAATCTGAAAAAGCGCTAAAAAATAATCTTCGCTCTTTGGCAAAGGATTTGATTTCCCTAAAAATAATTATCATATAATTCTAATTTTTAATTATATTTTTGAAAAAATTATTTTAATTATTTAAGTCATTTTATTTTTAATTACCTTTTTAAATTTTTCTTCTTCTTTTTTCTTTTTCCTACTTTAATATATCACCTAGATGGGGTGAGTAGGTGATTATAGTGTAATTTTCAAGATTTAATGTGGAATTGGAATTCCACAAGCATTAAGCTCAACTTTTAGATGATCTATGCAAGCTTTGTCACAATATACGAGCTGAGTGTGTAGTTCAACTATCACAAAAAATATAATAAGATCAGAGCAAGAGATAGAAAATAATGCACATAGGGTTATAGTGGCTTGGCTTTGATCAAGCCTACGTCCACTTCTTTGACTGTCAGCCAATCGGCTGGATTCCACTAGTAAATCGCTTAGATGATACAGCTTAGTGATCTCCCTTGAGACGCGGGACTCCATGCCTAACGCTCAACACTCTTATGTACACCTCCTCATAATTACAATGAATGGATCAAGAAGAACATATGAAATGAAGTTATTTCGATCTTGAAATTATGAACATTTTTTCCTCTTAATGCCAATCTCTTTTGTTCTTCGGTTTTACTATGTCTTTTATACTCATTCGACCCCAATCTAATCATGGCAAGGCCTCCAAAGAATTGTTCTCCAAAACTTCCCATTTGGACGAGACAATATCCAAAATAAGGTTTCGTAGCCATTGAAAATCGCCAAATAAAAGTCTTCCTCATTCGGATCAAATCGTCCATACAATTATGATCCTGGGTTTCCATAGATGAATTCATTTAATAGGAAAGATGCGTCCATCTCCTTTAATTCTTGTCCTTGATTGATCTATATCCCCGAGAATATTCAAAAACGATCCAGCTCGATTGTGTCCATAGTAATGTGTCAATTAAGATCATTTTGAATTTCTCTTGAGGTTTTGGTTACTGCACGTAAATAATTCTCTCAGAGCTTGAGCATTATTCCAACATCTGAGCTATCCTCGCTCAATGTCCGAGCTTCACACAGCATCTGAGTCTGTCACGCCCCGCATCCTCGAGCGCGAACACGCAACTCCCTTCCCTGTACTCTCATGTCCCAACACTTAAATATCGAGAGATTGCATAATGCATTCAAGCATGCGGAAACGTAATGTGAATAACACCTCCGTACATAAACCAATGGAGACTTGGGTAACGAGAACATCATATATATAAGCATCACATCATGAGTTTGTACAAAAGTACAGGTCAACTAATCTTGCAGACGAGTTGGGGCAAACGAGACTTAACCAAAAGACAACAAAGTTCTTAGTCCCCAAAAGATTACAGATCAACAAGGTCATCAAAAGACAGCCAAGTAAAAGCAGTAAACCCCTAGGTCGAACTGCTAGAACCGTCAATCTCGTCCGTGTCCTCATCTGGCTCATAGTCCGAGAAGGTTTCAAAGCACATATCCACAGTATCATCCATCGTGGCATCCTCCAACTCGTCCTCCAAGGTGTTGATTTCTATCACCTCAACAATTTCCTCCAAGGTAGGGGTGTTCTCAGGCATGTTCCTCGAGCCAGCTACAGACACCTCTACCTCCACAGAATCTTGAGTGGGATGACACCAGCTAGGAATGGCTCCTCGAGGTACCTCCGTGGACTTCAACGGATCGGTAGCAACCTCACCTACCGTAGGAAATTAGACCTCAAATATATGTGGTTTCCAATCCTTACCTCCCTCGTCGACCCATACAATTGTACATTTTCTCACATATACGGTACCTTTACCGTTAGGAAACTCATCAAAATAGGCAGTCATTTCTTTTGGATCCTTAGACTCGTCGATAGCATCTTCAAGGTTTAAGGTCTGAAAAGGTAAGGTTCCATGAGGGAGTGAGATTGATATCTTAGTAAGATAAGTCCTAACCCTAGGTCAGACTGACAGTACACCCAGATGAATGTTGACAATGGACAAGAACACACACTTAACAATATAATGTGCTTATCAGTCATAAAATGCCATACGGATACATGCGATTGGAAATCAAGCAAGCAAGTCAACATAACTTATCACCCAAGTCAAGCATCAAAACACAAGGTCAGGTCGTATAGTTCGTCCTCCAGAATTGTCTCATAATTCTCGCCCGCGCCAAAACGCCTCAGGCTCGGTCCGCGTTATTACGCCTCAGACCATCAACTTAACAAACCCACGTTAAACACATCAGGTTTTCATCGCCATTCCAGGCCTGTGTCGACACATATAAAATCTTCTCTCATGTCTCAACGCATTAGGATATTAACCACCAAAACCCCACGTCTCAACGTATCATGGTACTAGCCATCACAATCCCACGTCTTAACGCATCAGGGTATCAAGGTTCTCAACCATGCTTAATTCCTTCCCATTTCAAGACTTCATGATAGAGTACGAGCCCATGCATTGAGTACGTGTCTACGACCTGCAAGGGAATCAAATTCATCACTCAAAAGTTTCAATCAACACAAGACATATGCATTTAGCAAACATTCAAGTATTCATCAACTCACAATGACGAACATTGGACAATCGCACAATAAACTCATAAAAATCACTCAATTCGAAACCAAATCATCCAGTCGAGGCCTATCCTCCTCACCAAGGTTTAGAGACTCCTTACCTTAGGCTTAATTCCACAAAAATCTCTTTCCCAAGCACTTCAAGTGTTCGACCTTGAGGGTCCAAAACAGAGTAGTGTACAACCTAGGGAAATCCAACCCATTTCATCAATTTTTCTCGCCCAATCGTCGAACCACGAGGCATAAACCTTAATAACATATTAATTGACATTCCCGTACGTATCTACAAAGAAATTTGGACATGGTCACACCACGAATAGCCCCTAAGAGTTCGGGTTTAACCTACCAAAATAGGGGACCTACTTAGTTGTGCCCTAATCCCGATTAATCAGTCCATAAATCAACCTTCAACCTCAATTTACCACCTAAACTACTTAATAACATATAGTTCTATGTGTTTAAGGGTCTCATTGAAACTTTTGTGGCGAGTTGACGCTCGGAGGTCCCAAAACAACACTTGTTTTCCTCGGTCCAGTGCCGGTTAGTTTCTGTCCACGGAATCAATAACATTTCGTTGTCAAAACTCTATCAAATTCCCCCAAACTTTTTAGCTTAGCTCAATCAATCCTAGTATTACATGTCTACAAACTACCACCGAAAATTTGAAGCGAGTCGAGGTCCTATGGAGGCTGAATGAAAACTTACCCTCTGTTGCTATGAAATCTGTCGACTTTCGGGGAAGCGGCTGGCCGAAGCTCCACCGGCGTCCAAATGGCGAGCTATCGCTTGGTGATGGTCGACAAGAGGTAGGGTTTGGTGTTGGTGGCCGGCGCGAGATCTGTTGATCAACGGCGGTGGCGGTTGAGAGCGGCGAAGGGCCAGTAGCGATTCGATCGTGCAAGGGAGTCCTTGGCCGAAGAAGAAGAAGAAGAAGAAGATGGCCATGGAGAGGGGGTGTTTGGCTGGGAAAAGGAGAGAGAGAGGTTATACACCAATTTGCTTGGTTAACATGTAAGAATGGTAGGTTAAAAGTTGGACAATTAATGCCAATTGGCCATCCTTTAACATTTGTCCTCTTGTCAATCATCAAGCTCATCCAATGGCCAATAATTCTTCCAATTTTCGGCAACCTTGGGGTAGGGTCAATGACCAAAATTCTCTCATCCATTTATTAAGACTAAGCCAAAACTTGAGGGGCAAAATGGTAATTTCGCCCTCGCCTTCCGGAACGTCGTTTTTCTAATTCAAATTCCCTTCGATGAGGCGACGTCCAATTCGATTATAATGTTGGAATTCTTTGTTTTCCTTTTTCCAATTTCAAGTCTCGTCTCTGGGCTATTTCTCTGTCAAATGTAATTTCAGACTATTCCGAGCAAACGGACTGCTTTTGTAGACGTTCCGCGTATCGACTATGTGATTCTCTTCATACTTAGGGTTCGTCAATTCATGGCGATTTTGGTTGTCATGTAATTGCGACGGTCTATTTCTAGTCCCGACAGTCTCGATCGTCATCATTCGATTTAGGAAAAATTTATAAATTATACATTGGTTAAGCGACATCATCTGCGCTCTAATCGTATCATGCTAGCAATGCATTCCTCAATCGTTCTTAGATCGGCCTTTTATGGCTTTAAATATCCCCTCGATAATCTTTATGATCAAAGTGCCATTTCCTATTCGAGTTCTCTAGGTCCACGTACTTTGTCTTGCATTAGCCTTTCCCTTTTGGTCAGTTAACTAGAGATTGATCATATTCGAAAGAGATAAGACCACAATACATCGTTAGATACATTCTCATTGATAAATCTCGGAATGACATGAAAATCAGAATGTCACAACTCTTCCCCCTTACAAAAATTTCGTCCTCGAAATTTACATTAAACTCAGCTATTCAAACAAATGAGATAATTGATGCCTCATCCTTTCCTCACTTTCTCAAGTAGCGCCTTTGGTTCCATGGTGCTCCCAGATTACTTTAACTAGTGGAATCGTCTTGTTTCTCGGAACTTGCTCCTTGCGATCTTCGATCCTGATTGGTTTTTCCACATATGACACCCTGTCTTCCACTTCGATAGTCTCATAATTCAGCACGTGCATCGGGTCTGTTTCGTACTTCTTCGGCATTGATACATGGAAAACGTTGTGTACTTGAGATAAATTAGGCGATAAGGCAAGCCTGTAGGCTAAAGTTCCAATTCGTTCCAAAATTTCAAATGGACTTACGTACTTGGACTCAGCTTCCCTTTCTTTCCAAACCGAGATAGTCCTCACATCGGTGAAACTTTAAGGAAAACATGATCCCCAACTTGAAATTCCAGAGGATTGCGTCATTTGTTCGCATAACTTTTCTGACGACTCCGTGCCGTCTTCAACCTATCTCGTATTATTTTCACAGCCTCCACTGAGTGCTTTACCAATTTTGGGTCTGTAATACTTTTTTCTCCAACTTCGTCCCAGCAAATCGGGGTCCTGCAGGCTCTTCCATATACCGCCTCAAAAGGTGTCATTTGAATGCTCTGCTGATAACTATTATTATACGCAAACTCTACTAAATGCAGCTGATCTTCTCATCCACCTTTGAAGTCTATAACACACGCTTGTAACATATCCTCGAGCGTCTGAATCGTTCTTTCCGACCGTCCGTCAGTCTGTGGATGTTATGCCATACTAACCTGTAGTCGAATTCCCATGGCATCTTGAAGGCTCTTCTAGAAGTTTGCCATGAATTTGGGATCTCTGTCTGATGTAATCGTTACAGGTACTCCATGCAGTCTCACTATCTGACGCATATACAGCTCGGCATACTTGTCCATCGCGAAGTCCTTTCGCACTGGGATGAAATGGATAGACTTGGTCAATCTGTCCACGACTACCTAAATCGAATCGTGACCACTTTGGCTCCTTAGTAATCCCATTACAAAGTCCATGGTCACATGTTCCCATTTTCATTCAGGAATTTCCAATGGCTGTAGTAACCCACCGGGCTTACAGTGTTGTGCTTTTACCTACTGACACATCAAGCACTTTGCTACATATTTAGCCACATCCACTTTCATACCGTTCTACCAGTAGTGTTGACACAGGTTCTGATACATTTTCGTACTACCTAGGTGGATATTGTAATTGCTTCAGTGAGCCTCAGATAAGATCTTTTCCCTAAGCTCTTCATCCTTGGGTACGCATAGACACCCTCGAAATTTCAAAATTCCATCCTCTAGCACTTGGAACTCTTGCTTTCTTTTCGTTGCATCCATTTTGAGAATCTGCTAAATTTCTGGGTCCACAGGTTGCAAGGCTTTTATCCTTTCTTGGATCTTCGGTTCCACTCTCAAGGTTGCTACCAAACTGGACAGTTGGCAGACTTCCAACTTGAACTCAGAATCCCTTAATTCTCCGAGTAACGACCATCCTTTAACCAGTAGACAAGCGATACTTGATTTCCAACAAAGTGCATCCGCGACTCTGTTCGCCTTTCCAAGATGATATAGAATGTCACAATCATAATCCTTGAGTAGTTCCATCCAACGACGTTGTTTCATGTTTAATTCCTTCTCGGAAAAGAGATACTTCAGGCTCTGGTGGTCTGTATAAATTTGAAACTTCTCGCCACATAAATAATGTCTCCAAATCTTCAAGGTGAAGATAACTGCGGCCAATTCCAAGTCATGAGTGGGATAATTCATCTCATACGGTCTTAATTATCGTGACGCGTAAGCTACCACTCTTCCATGTTGCATCAGCACACAACCCAATCCCTTTAGCGAAGCATCGCTATATATCTCATAATTTCCAGGTGCTGATGAAATTGTTAATACTTGTGCAGTCGTCAACTAATGCTTAAGTACTTGGCAGCTTCTCTCACACTTGTCAGCCTACTCGAATTTCGTTTCCTTCTTAGTTAATCTCGTCAATGGAATGGCTATGGACGAAAACTTCTCCACAAATCATCGGTAATACCCTGCCAATCCTAAGAAACTCCAGACTTCCATGACCGTAGTAGGTCTAGGTCAATTCATAACAGTTTCAATCTTTGCAGGCTCTACTGCATTTCCTTCTCCCGATACTACATGACCAAGGAATGCCACTTTATTTAACCAAAACTCGCATTTGCTAAATTTAGCGTAAAGCGAGTGCTCTCTCAAAGTCTACAAAACGATCCTCAGAAGCCTTTCATGCTCTTCGTTACTCTTTGAATAAATCAGAATATCATCAATAAGGACTATAACAAATCTATCCAAGAATTCCTTGAACACTCGATGCATCAAATCCATAAATGCAGCTGGATCATTTGTCAATCCAAAAGGCATCACGGTAAACTCATAGTGACCATACATTGTCCTAAAAGCTATCTTAGGTATGTTTTCTTTCTTAATTCTCAACTGATGATACTCGATTCTCAGGTCTATCTTAGAGAATATCGAAGCTCATTGTAGTTGATCGAATAGATGATCAATCCTCAGCAATGGATACTTATTCTTTACCGTTACCTGATTCAATTGTCTATGGTCAATGCATAAACACAAGGACCCATCATTTTTCCTCACAAACAACACTGGCGCTCCTCATGGCGAAGCACTCGGTCGAATAAATTCTTTATCTAACAATTCTTGCATGTGTACCTTTTACTCATTCAACTTCGATAAGGACATCCTGTAAGGTGTCTTTGAGATTGGCTCTGTTTCGGGAGCTAACTCGATCACAAATTCAATTTCTTGCTCCGGTGGCACTCTTGGTAATTCTTGAGGAAAGGCGTCAAGAAATTCACATATTACCGAAATTTAGGCTCCACGGTAGTCGTGTCCATAACTGCGACTAAGTAAACTTGACATCCTTCGGTCATCAACTTTGTCGCTTCAAGCGATGAAACTAAAGGAATCGAGGTTCCTCCTCGACTTCCTACCAATTCAAATTTGGGCGGCCATCCAGATAAAAATGAATTACTTTGCTACCACAATCAACTACTGCCCTTTGCTTACACAACCAATCCATTCCTATAATCACATCAAAATCATACTTGGGCAACACAGCCAAGTCTATACTCTCTTCGCTACCACCGATTACTAACTTACAGTTAGCACAACCCGATGAAACCGATACATTATCTTTCAACGGGGTAGCAACATGCAGTATCACACTCAACGGTTTCAACTTCATATTAACCCAATCAACAAATTGAGCGGACACAAAAGAATGTAAAGCGCCAGAGTCAAACAAGGCATAAGCAGCTTGGTCACACAAATAAACCGCACTTGTGACCACGCCAGGTGCTTCTTCTGCTTCCCTGCGTGCCACAGCATAGACCCTTCCCTAAGCTGGGGTTGGTTTTGATCATTTTGGGAAGTGGTAGTTGACGGTCCTACCTATGGTCATTACCCTTGAGGCCTAGCCACTGGAGCTTGATTGGGGAAAGTCATCTGATGGCCTATTTGGCCACACTTGAAGCACGCTCCGGTCCTAGCCGGATAAGGTCCATTACCATGTCTCTTGCCACATAGGCGACAGTTCCAGTTTGCTCGGTCCGGTGGCTTCACTATGTTTTTCACTATGTTCTTCCTCACTGGAGGGACAAAGCGTTTATTGCTAGTCATAGGTCTTTTACCAGGCTGGTGATTATCTCTAAATGAGCTGAATCGCTATCCAGATGCGGCCATCCTCTCTTTCAAGTCCCTCTCGATCATTTGTCCCCGTTCATATATTTCCTTGTAAGTCCTCAAGTTCAAAGCTATCATCTGGCTGCGAAGCTCGGGCCTCAACCCATCCCGAAACCTCCGCGCCTTTTCCAGTGGATCCTCCACTGATCTGGGCACATACCTCGACAATCTAGAAAACTCAGCTTCATATTGATCCACTGTCAGATGATTCTGACGCAACTATAGGAATTCTACTTGTTTCTTTTCATGAGTCGTATCCGAAAAACACTTGTCATTAAATGCTGTAGTAAAAATATTCCATATTAGGGTTGTTCCTTCTAGAAAAACTCCATTCTTGGTGGCACTCCACCAGTCATTAACGGTACCTTCCAGCTAGTATACCGCCAGTAATACTTTCTCCTCATCCGTGCACCTCAGAACCCCAAAAGCCTTCTCAAGCTTTTCTATCCACCTTGGCGCCAATTCAGGGTCTCCGGCTTCATCAAATTGGGTCGGCTTCAGTTTAATGAATTGTTCAACCAGTTGGCCCATTTGCCTAGCCACAACAACTTCTTCTTGGGTATTACCTACTTTATTACCTTGGTCATTATCACTGTTGTTTCCATTACCTCCATTGTTGCTGTTATTGGCGTTGACAACAGCTATAGCAGCTCCTACAGCTTGAGCTATGGCAGCATCCCTATCCTAGGTTTGCCTATCGATGAGATCGACGATCCTTTCGAGTGCCCTCAGCACTCTATCCATCCTTGGGTCTTCCGCCACAGGCGGCTCGAGCTAGAAGCTCCGCTCTTGGGTCTTCCAGGTCTTCTAGGCGGATTACTCATCTTGTCCACACTAACTACACCTAGACCACTATAATCCCAACACGGAATTAGAAACTTACTCATCTAACAAAGTCCAGCGGTACTTAATTATATCTTAAAAGAAGCAGTCACAACAAAACAACCTTCCACACAACTATTTCCGAAGGCACTTCAATAAACAAACCATGGCTATTACCCAATTCCATTCACTTCTGCGGTTCATCATGACCAGCGATAATCATTCGCTCAACAAACTAAAATCCAAGAAAGACTTCCAGCACTAAACATGAAGCTTAATCTTCACAAACCACCACAATCACGCCAATACCTCATGTCAATCACATGCGCCAAATCATATGTTATGTGTTGTGCACCTAACTCTAACGAGTCTCCTAAGGTCTCGCTACCCAATCAATCCCATCTCATTCCTTCTTATTACTTCAATCCTCAATCAACTTAGATCAAGCCGACCTTGCTCTGATACCAAACAGGCGGGGATATCACGCTCCGCGCCCTCGAGTGCAAACACGCAACTCTCTCCCTTTGCTCTCGAGTCCCAGGACTTAAGTATCAAGAGATTGCATAATGCATTCAAGCATGCAGAAACATAATGTGAATAACACCTTCGTCCATAAACAATTGGGGACCTGGGTAACGAGAACATCATATATATAAGCATCACATCATGAGTTTGTACAAAAGTACAGGTCAACTAATCCTGCAGACGGGTTGGGGCAAACAGGACTTAACCAAAAGACAACAAAGTTCTTGGTCCCCAAAAGGTTACAAATCAACGAGGTCATCAAAAGATAGCTAAGTAAAAGTAGGAAACTCCTAGGTCGAATTGCTAGAGCCGTCAGTCTCATCCGTGTCCTCATCTGGCTCCTAGTCCATGAAGGTTTCAGAGCGTACATCCATGATATCATCCATCGTGGCATCCTCCAGCTCGTCCTCCGAGGCGTCAATCTCTATCACCTCAACAGTTTACTCCAAGGTGGGGGTATTCTCAAGCATGTTCCTCGAGCCAGCTACAGGCACCTCTACCTCTACAGAATCTTAAGTGGGATGACACTAGCTAGGAATGACTCCTCGAGGTACCTCCGTAGACTTCAACGGACTGGTTGTAACCTCACCTATCATACGAAACCTGGCCTCAAACCTATGTGATTTTCAGTCCTTACCTCCATCGTCGACCCACACAACTGTACATTTTCTTACATATACCGTTTATCCCTACCGTTAGGAAACTCATCAAAATAGGCGGTCATTTCTTTTGGATCACCTAGACACGTTGGTAGCATCGTCAAGGTTTAGGGTCTGAAAAAGTAAGGTCCCACGACGGGGTGAGATTGACATCTCAGTAAGATAAGTTCTAACCCTAGGTCAGGCTAACAGTACACCCAAACGAATGCAGACAATGAGCAAGAACACGCACTTAACAATATAAGGTACTCATCAGCCATAAAATGCCATATGGATACAAATGATTGATAATCAAGCAAGCAAGTCAACATAACGTATGGCCCAAGTCAAGCATTAAAACACAAGGTCAGGTCGTACAATTCGTCCTCCAGAATTGTCTCATAATTCTCGCCCGCGTCAAAACGCCTCAGGCTCGGTCCGCGTCATTACGCCTCAGATCATCAACTTAACAAACCCGCGTTAAACGCATCATGTTTTCAAAGCCATTTCGGGCCTATGTCGACACATATAAAATCTTGTCCCGCGTCTCAACGCATTAGGATATTAACCACCACAACCCCACGTCTCAACGTATCATGGTACTAGCCATCACAACCCCGCGTCTCAACGCATCAGGGTATCAAGGTTCTCAAACATGCTTAATTCCTTCCCATTTCAATACTTCATGATTGAGTACAAGCCTATGCATTGAGCTACGTGTCTACGGCATGCAAGGCAATCAAATTCATCACTCAAAAGTGTCAGTCAACATAAGGCATATGCATTTAGCAAGCATTCAAGCATTCATCAACTCACAATGATGAACATTAGACAATCGCACAATAAACTCATGAAAATCACTCAATTCGAAACCAAATCATCTAGTCGAGGCCTATCCTCCTCACCAAAGTTTAGAGACTCCTTGCCTTAGGCTTAATTCCACAAAAATCTCTTTCCAAAACAGGGCAGCATATAACCTAGGCAAATCCAACCCATTTCATCAATATTTCTCGCCCAATCGTCGAACCATGGGGCCTAAACCTTAATAACATATCAATTGACATTCCCGTACATCTCTATGAAGAAATTTGGACACGGTGACACCACGAACAGCCACTAAGAGTTCGGGTTTAACCTGCCAAAACAGGGGACCTAGTTGGTTCTGTCCTAATCCCCATTAATTAGTCCATAAATCAACTTTAATCCTCAATTTATCACCTAAAATACTTGCTAACATATAGTTCTATGTGTCTAAGGGTCTCACCGAAAATTTTGTGGCTATTCGACGCTCGAAGGTCCCAAAATAGCACCGGTTTTCCTTGGTCCAGTGCTGGTCAATTTCTATCCATGGAATCAATACCATTTCATCATCAAAACTCCATCAAATTCCCCCAAAATTTTTGCCTCAGCTCAGCCAATCCTACTATTACATGTCTACAAACTACCACCGAAAATTTGAAGCTATACGAGGTCCTATGGAGGCTGAATGAAGACTTACCCTCTGCTGCGACGAAATCCGTCGGCTTTCGGAGAAATGGCTGGCCAGAGCTCCACCGGCATTCAAATGGCGAGCTACCACTTGGAAATGATCGGCAAGAGGTAAGGGTTGGTGTTGGTAGCTAGCGTGAGGTTTGGTGATCGCCGGCGGTGGCGGTCGAGAGCGGCGAAGGGGCGGCAGCGGTTCGGTCGTGCATGGGAGTCCTCGGTTGAAGAAGAAGAAGAAGAAGAAGAAGAAGATGGCTATGGAGAGGGGGTGTTCGGCTGGGGAAAGGAGAGATAGAGGTTATTCACTAATTTGCTTGGTCAACGTGCAAGAATGGTAGGTTAAACGTTGGACAATTAATGCCAATTGGCCATCCTTTGACACTTGTTCTGTTGTCAATCATCAAGCTCATCCAATGGTCAATAATTCTTCCAATTTTTCGCGGCCTTGATGTTGATACAAGTATAGATAATTTAAATAGTAAAGGCATGTGATTCCAATTAATTTCCCATTTCTTAATTGCATGAACTTGAATAAGGTTGATAATCTCAAGCAATGCAATAATTGGGAGTATAATAGTTGTAACTTGGAATTTATATTCAAATGCTCAGAACATCTTTGTTCTAACTTTGTTCAAAGAACTTTGTATAGAGTTTGTTCTTTTTTAATCAACCTGCTCAAATTATAGCAGTTGTAGCACATTTGATTTAACCTGTTTAGCACAAGAATTTTTCATGTGCTCAGATTAATGAAGTCAAATGCTCAGAGTAAATAACTTATTCACCTGTTCAGGTTAAGAAAACATATTGATATTCAAATCATGTGGTTTGTTGAACATGAGAAGCTGTGTTCTTAACTTCCCAATCTATGAACTTGCTAATTTCCCTATGTAAAACAGTTCCACCTGTATGTACTTAACATTGTACACTTCTCCTTTCTTACTCACAAAGTAGAGTGTAAGTACTTTTCGTGGGGAGATACTTGACTTTATACTTCTCCTGCTTGTGCTCACAATCCAAGTCCTTAATATTCACAGCACATACTTACAATGTAGATACTTAACATTCACATCACATACTCACAGTGCAGATACTTAACATTCATAGCACAACACATTATACAATTGCAGTGCATATACTTAGGCTGCATATGGTAATGTTTTTGTTCCTGAGAACATATTTGGAACAAAAATATTTTTTTGTGTTTCTGTTTCCTATTACGATTTCTGGGTAGAAATGTGTTTGGTAAGTACAAAAAAAATACTTTTTTTGGCAGCCATCGGCGACCGGTGGCGCCATTGGTGGTGGCCGCGTCGGCGGCGATGGGTGGTAGTTCCAAAAGTGTTCCAAAATCCATAAGTAATTTTTTTTATTTCTTCAAATTTGTTCCCCGGAACAAAAGTATTCTCCGGAGCACTTTTGAAATATTTTTTTACCTTAGGCGTTTCTGTTTCAAAAGTGTTCCGGGAACACTTTCCCTGGAGTGTTACCATACGCAACCATAATATTCGCATCACATTATACATTTCTTTATACTTCTTCCCCTTTTTCTCATCAGAATAAAAAGGTGATGCAAATAATAACACAATATAAAATTCATATAAATATTCAATGACAGCTCAAAGATTCATAACATAATATGATCATTTTCTCAAGGTACTAAAGTTTATAGTACTGATCATTACAAAAATCAATTATTCATTCAATAACAACTCATTAGTTTAAAGCGCGATAAAACAAAGAGCTTGACTAGGGTAATAGTTTCAGTAGAGAAGGCAGGAAAAAATTACAAACAAAGTTAAGTGTGATGAAATAATTTTTGCAAAGGCAGATCTTGTGACATTCTGGTTTTCCTGTCATTTCGAGACTTATTAATGAGAATGTTTCTAACAATGTATTTCGGTCTTATCTCGCTCGGATTTGATCAATCTCGAGTTAACTGACCAAAAAAGGAAAAGTTAATGCAAGACAAGGTACGTGGACCTAGGGAACTCAAATAGGAACACTTTAACCATAAGGATTGTCGGGGGAGTATTTAGAATCATTAAAAGGCTGATCTAAGAACGATTAAGGAATGCATTGCTAGCGTTGTACGATTGGAGCGCGGGTGATGCCGCTTAACCAACGTACAATTTGCAAAATTTTCCTAAATCGAATGATGACGATCGTGACCGTTGGAGCTAGTAATAGACCCTCGCAATTATATGACAACCAAAGTCGTCATGAACTGACGAACCTTAAGTGTAATGAGAATCACAGAGTCGATACGCATAACTTTTGCAAAAGCCACTCGTTAGTTTGAGGAAGCCTGAAATTACATTTGACAGAAAAATGACCCAAAGACGAGTCTCGAAATTTAAAAATAGAAAACAAAGAATTCCAACATTTTAATTAGATTGGACGTTGCCTCATTGAATGAAATTGGAATTGGAAAAACGACGTTCCGGACGACGAGAGCAAAATTACCATTTTGCCTCTCAAGGTTTAGCTTTATCTTATTAAATGAAGAAGGACATTTTGGTCAATGACCATCCCCAAGGCTGCTGAAAATGAGGATTTATAATGGCCATTGGATTATCAAAATGATTTCTATAAAGACAAGTGTCATTGGATGGTTGAATGGCATTAATTACTTAACTTTTTTCCGACCATTCTTCTTAGTTGACTAAGCAAAATTAGTGTATAGCCCTATCTCCTTCCTCCTCAGCCGAAGACCCCTTGCCATATACCTCTTCTTCTTTAATTTTCTTCTTCTTCCTCTCTTCTTCGCCGAGAGCCCGACGACCAGCTTTGCCCGCCGGCTTTGCTCGTCCCAACCGCTACTCTCGCCCGCCACTTGACCTCACGCCAGCCACCAGCTTCTACCTCAGCTTCTTGCCGCAACCTCCAAGTAGAAGCTTGACCATTGGACATCGGAGGAACTCCAACCAACCATTTTCCCGAAAACGGCCAGATTTAGGCACAACGGAGAGTAAGTCTTCGTTTGGCCTTCGTAGGATCTCGTTTTGCTTCAAACTTTCGGCAAGATTTTGTAGACATGTAGTACTTAGGAATAATGAGCTAAGGTAACAAATTGGTTAGACTTTGATGGAGTTTTGATTTTGAAAGGAAGTTATTTCCGACGAGCAGAAACTGACCAGCGGTAGGCGTGAAGAACCGGGACTGTTTTTGGGACTTTCGAATGTCGAATCGCCCTAAAACTTTCGACGAGACCTCTATACACTTAGAACTATATGTTAGCAAGTGGATTAGATGATAAATTAAGGTTTAAGGTTGAGTTATTGACTGATTAGTTGGGTTTAGGGGAGAACCGAAAAGTTCCCTGTTTTGGTTTATAAAACCCAAACTCTTAAGGGCTGGTCGAGGTGTCACAGTGTCCTAATTTTATCGTTGAGTCATACTAGGATGTCAATTGACATGTTATTGAGGCCTATGCTCTGTGGTTCGACGGATTAGATTAGAAAATTTGACGAATTGAATGGATTTCCTTAGGTTGCGCGGATGACTTGTTCTTGGACTGCTAGAATCGAATTATTGGGGTGCTTGGGAGGAGATTTTTGTTGAATTAAGCCTAAGGTAAGGAGTCCCTAAATCTTGGTTAGAAGGATATACCTCTACTGGATGAATTGGATTTGAATTGGGTGAATTTTCATGAGTTTATCGTGTGGTTGATTAATGTCTATCATTTTGGTTTGATGGATGCGAGTATGCTTGTTTAATGCACATGCTTTGTATCAAATACCATTTTGTGAGTGAGGAATTTTGTTGACTCGCATGTTGTAGACTCTTAACCTGCTGAATAGGCTTGTACTCGATCATGAAGTCTTGAAATGGAAAGGGTTCTGGCATGTTTAAGAACATTGGTACCCTGATGTATCGAGACATGAGGTCGTATTGATTAATATCCTGATGCGTAGAGACGCAGGATGAGATTATATATTGTGTCGACACAGGCCTTGAATGGCATTGAAAACCTGATGGTCGGGGTACTGTTTATGTAAGGAAGTATACCGTTGTTTGGGTTAACGAAGGAGGTAAGGACTGGAAACCACATAGGTTCGAGGCTTGGTTCCGTAGAGTAGGTGAGGTCACGACAGGTTCGTTGAAGTCCATGGAGGTACCTCGAGGAGTCATACCTAGTTGATATCATCCTACTTGAGATTCGGGGGAGGTAGAGGTGTTCGTAGCTGGATCGAGGAATGCATCTAAGAAGACCCCTACCCTGGAGGATACTGATTGTCACGCCCCGAGCCCGGTGGGCACGCGAACATCCTTGCAAGCAAACAACACATCTCTCGTGGTCCCAAGATCCACAAACAAGTCAAGAGACAATATATATATATACAACAAGCATACGAAAGCGGTACTCAAATAAATCCCCGTACAAAATATAAGTTAAGTGGAACCTGGATAGTATAATGGCTGTTATACATCATAACATACTGTTCGTACAAATACCGGCTACTGCAATCCGCTAACAAACTGGGCGACGGGGTAAGCACATAAAAAAAAAGGTGTGACCATCATCGACATCCAAAATAGCCATGGTCGGGGGTCGCCATCACAAGATCGAACTAATAAACTAGGTCACCTAGGATGAGCTGCTGGAATCCCATGTATCCTCTGCATCCTTTGTCGGCTCATACTTGGAGAAGGTCTTTGATAGAACCTCAATAGAATCCTCCATGGTCGCCTCATGCAACGGCCTGCGAGATCCTCCTCGGTAGCCTCCACGACAATCATCTCGTCCTCAGTGAACTCCAAGGTTAGGATCTTCTTCGGTCCATTCCTAGACCCAACTACAGACCCCTCTAGCAGCTCCTGCTCCCCGGCAGTCTGGCACCAATCAGGGCTAACTCCCTGGGGTACCTCGTGGGGCTTCAGCAGCCCAATCGACTCATCTCCGATCTTCTTAAATCATGCCTCGAACCTATGAGGCTTCCAATCCGGACTACCCTCGTCAACCCATACAACCACACACTTTCTCACATAAATGTTCCCCTGACTATCCGAAAACTCGTCCAAATATGCCGTCATCTCCTTGGGATCCCCAAAACGAATAGACCACATACTTAAGGCCTAGGATCTGTAAAAATAAGGGTTCCCAAAGGGAGGAGATACACATCTCAGTAAAAGAGTCCTAACCCTAGGTCAGGCTGATCTTCTATTCAGGCAGTCACCCATCCCAACATTCTAAACTCATAATCATACAGGCACATACAAATAACGATAGTAACACATAGATGATGGGCACGCAACTATGACACCATGTCACACTCAAATGATCATGCACACCTCATCTTGCCACTTCACCACAACTACCTCTTCCTGCCTACCTCATTCTCCAGCTCGCGATTAGATCGCATCAGGCTCGGTCTGCGTAAACGCATCAGATCATCATTGGCAACCCGCGTAAACGCATCAAATTCCAATGAATCTCCAGGGCAATATCAACACTTCATATTTTCGTCCCGCGATTAGATCGCATCAGGACCGTGGCCATCTCAACCCCGCAATTAGATCGCATCAAGGCGCCACACAACATCAACTCCACCCCAAGACTACATCGCATCAGGGTATCCATCTCCCGCCCCGCGTCTCATACGCCTCAAGGCCTCGCCATGTCATGCTCATGCCATGCTTCTCAATTCAATTCACAGATAAAGCAACAGGTGCAACTCATGCACAATTTGAATACTCATGGCATGTTGGACAATCAATGACATTCGACATGGCATATGATTTAAATACAAGCAATGTCACACATAGACCTCCTATACTATCTTAGAACATTCCAAGAATAATCCTCTTGAAAACTCTCACAAATCATTCAATTTATCGCTTGACTCGCCCAATCGAGTCCAATTTTCCTATCCTAAGTTTAGGATTCTCTTGCCTTGCGTCTGATAACACCAAAATTCACTTCTTGGATCCTCACAATCTCGGTTCCAAGGGTCCAAGATAAACCTCACCGCGCAACCTAGAATATTCATCCAATTCATCAATTTCCTTGTCCAATTCCTCAATCCATGAATCATAATCCTCCATAACACAACTCTCATTATCTTAACATGTCTTAAACATCAATTTGAGTCTCATAATCCAACCATCATCAACCCAACAACCTCAGCCTTGCACAGAACCGACTCGATTCTTCTCGATTCTGTGCAAACCAAGCATAACCAGCCCTAAATCAACTCCGAATCCATCATTCAAACACTATCCTACCTCTTAACATGTTTATCTAAGGGTTTATGAGGCTCACCGTAAGTTTTAGGTCGAATGGTCGCTGGAATTTTGTCAAACGTCGCCAGTTCCACCCAAGTCAGCACAGGTAATTTTCTGTGCAAGGTTTACAAGACCGATTCGAGGTCAAACCTTCTTCGAATCACTCTCAACCTTTTACCACAGATTGATACAGATGTCCTCTAGACCTCCAAAAAATTTGACCTTAAAACTCCAACATTTCGACCTCCAAAATGGTTAGATCGGAACCTACCTCAGATTGAGCTCGATTCTGTCGGTTTCCGGGAAAACTCTTGGTCGGAGCTCCTCAGTGGTCCAAATATTGTGCTTCCACTACGAGGAGGTCGGCAAGACGTAGAACCAGGTTGGTATGATTGGCCAGTGGTCAGGCGGTGGTCGGAGGAGGTCGTCGTGGGCAGCGAACGGCACCCTAGAATCTGGTCGTCGGCGAGCAGATTGAAGAAGGAAGAAGAAGAAGGTTTTCGGAAGCTTGAAGGAGTATGGCCGGCCAAATGAGGTGAGGAGAGAGAGAAAAAAGACTATATACTACTCACATGGTCAATGGTTTGAATGGTAGTTGCATAAAGTTGGACTTGACTAGTCTTTACCCCATCTATTGACACTTGTCCCTCATGTTAATCAAGCTTGATCCAATGGTCAATATCTTTCCTAGTGTTCGGCAGCATTGAGGGGGTTTAAAGTCCAAAATGCCCTTCTTCGAATGCATGGGTAAGGCTTTAAGCTTGAGGGGCAAAAGGGTAATTTTACCCCCAACGTTCAGAACGTCATTTTTCTCGCTCCAGAAATCTTCGATAGGGCGACGGCCAATCCGAATAACGTTGGAATTCTTGAGTCTCCATTTCAAATTTTCCAAGACTCGTTTATGATGGTTTCCTCTATCAGACGTGGTTCTAGCCTATCCCGAACCGACGGACGGCTTTTGCGAACTTTACGCGTATCGACCCTATGATTCTCATCACATTTAGGGCTCGCCAATTCATGGAGGTTTTGGTTGTCATGTAATTGTGAGGGTCTATCACTAGTTTCTATGGTCTCGATCTTTATTGTCCGATTTAGGAAAAATTTTGCAAATCATACGTTGGTTAAGTAGCATCACTCGCGCTCTAATCATATGACACTCGCTAGGCATTCCCTAATTATTCTTGGATTGGCCTTTTGTGGCTCTAAATATCCCCTCGGCAATCCTTATGATCAAAGCGCCATTTCTTATCTGAATTCCCTAGGTCAACATACCTTATCTCGCGTTAGCCTTCCCCATTTTGGTCAGCCTACTTGAATTGATTAGGTTCGAGCAAGATATGACTGAAATACATCTCTAGATTCATTTCTCATTAATGAGTTTGAAATTGACTGGAAATCAAAATGTCACATTGATGAGGTGATAGAGATCTCGGCCTCTGAGGATGAGCTAGGGGACACCATGGTAGATGATTCGGTGGACGTGTGATCTAAGACCTCCTCGGACTATAAGCCAAACGATGATGCAGACGAGATAGACGAATCTAGTGGTTCAACTTAGGGGTTTTCTGACCTTGCTTGGTAGCCTTTTTGCTAAGAACCCTCGTTGGTTTGTAATCTTTTGGGGACATAGAATTTTGTTGTCTTTTGATGAAATCCCAATCACCTCGATCCGTCAGCAAGTTTAGCTTATCTGCACTTTTGTATGAACTCATACTGATTTATATATTTATGTTCTCGTTAACCGGGTTGCCATCGATTATGTACGGAGGTGTTTATTCATTTTTGTTTCCGCATGCTTATGTACAACATGCATTTCTCGTTAATTCAGTCATAGGCCTTGAGAGTAACACGAGGGAGTTGCGCGCTCGTGCACGAGGGCACGGGACGTGACATCTCCATTTGTTTGGTATCAGGGCAAGATCAGCTCAATCCAAGTTGATTGAGGACTGGAGTAATAAGGAGGAGTGAGTTGGGACTGAATGGGTAGCGAGACTTTAGGAGACTCGTTAGAGTTAGGCACGAAATGCATGACATATGAATTGGTGAATGTGGTTGACATGTGGTATTGGCATGATTGTGGTGGTTAGTAAAGATCAAGCAGTGTGTTTAGCACGAGGAGTCACACTTGAATTTTGACTTGTTAAGTGAATGGTTAGCATTGGTTGTGTTGAACTGCTGAGATGGTGGAATTGAATTGTAGTTGTGACTCTATAATTGATGTATCCGGGGAAGGAACTATGTGAAAGGTTGTTTGTTGTTACTGATGTTTTTAAGGTGTAATTTAGTATCGCTAGACTTGACTAGATGAGTAAGTCTTTGATTCCGTGGTGGAATTATAGTAGTCCAGGTATAGTTAGTGGAACAAGATGAGCAATTTGCCCGAAAGGCCTGGAATACCTAGGAGTAGAGCATCTAGCTCGAGACCACCAGTGGCGGAAGATCTAAGAATGGATGGAGTGTTGAGAGCACTAGAAAGAATTAGTGATCTCATCAACAGGCAGACCCAGGATAGGGATGCTGCCATATCTCAAGTCGTAGGAGCTGCTATTGTTGTAGTCAACTCCAATAACGGCAACAATGGAGGTAATGGGAACAATGGTGACAATGACCAGGGCAATGAAGTAGGCAATGCTCAAGACGAACGTGTTGCGGCTAGACAAATGGGCTAACTAGTTGAACAGTTTATTAAACTGAAGCCAACCCAGTTCGACGGAACTAGAAACCCTAAACTAGCATCAAGCTGGATAGAGAAGCTTGAGAAAACTTTTGGGGTTCTAAGGTGCACAAACGAAGAAAAGGTGTTACTGGTGGTGTACCGACTGGAAGCTACCGCTAACGACTGGTGGAGCGTAACTAAGAACAGAGTATTTCTGGAGGGGACTGCCTTGACTTGAAATGCTTTTACTATGGCATTTAATGACAAGTACTTTTCGGAGACTGCCCGCGAGAAGAAATAAGTGGAATTTCTATAGGTGCGCCAAAATCATCTGACGGTGGATCAATATAAAGCTGAATTTGCTAGATTGTCGAGATACGCACCCAGATTAGTAGAGTACCCGCTGGAGAAGGCATAGAGGTTTCACAACGGACTAAGACCCGAACTTCGCAGTCAGATGGTGGCTCTAAAATTGAGAGCCCATGAAGAAATTTACGAATGGGGGCAAATGATTAAAAGGGATATGAAGGAGAGGACGACCGCCTCTGGATCGCAGCTTAGCTCATTTCGAGATAATCGCCAGACCGGTAAAAGACGTATGGTTGGCAACAGACGCTTTGTCCCTCCAATGAGGAAGAATATAGGGAAGCCGCCGCATCAAGCAAACTAAAACCGACGCCTCTGTGGCAGGAGGCATGGTAATGGACCCTGCCCGGCTAGGATCGGAGCGTGCTTCAAGTTTGGTCAAATGCGCCATCAAAAGAGGAGTTGCCCCAATCAAACCCCAATGACTCGACCTCAAGGACAAAGCCCACAGGCGGGATCGTCGTTTGTAACTCCACTGAATGATTAGAATTCCCTAGCCCAAGGAAGGGTTTATGTTGTGGTGCGCAAGGAAGCGAAAGAAGTGCTTGCTGTGGTCATAGGTATGATTTATTTATGTGACCAAGCCACTTACGCGTTATTTGATCCTGGTACTTCGCATTCTTTCGTGTCCGCTCAATTTGCTAATTTGGTCAATATGAAGTTGAAATCATTAAGTGTGATATTGCATGTTGCCACCCCGTTAAAGTATAATGTGTTGGTTTCATTAGGCTGTGCAGACTGTAAGATAGTAATCGGTAGTAGCGAAGAGAGTATAGAATTGTCTGTGTTGCCTACGTATGACTTTGACGTGATTATTGGGATGGACTAGTTGGGTAAGCAAAGGGCAGTAATCGTTTGTGGTAGCAGAGTAATCCATTTTTATTCGGATGGCTGCCCTAATTTTGAATTTGTAGGAAGTCGAGGAGGAACCTCGATTCCTTTAGTCTATTCCCCGGAAGCGACAAAGCTGATAACCGAAGGGTGTCGAGCTTACCTAGTCGCAGTTATAGATACGACTGCTATGGAACCTAAGTTAGAAAGTATACCGGAGGTGTGTGAATTTCCTAATGTCTTTCCCCAAGAATTGCCAAGATTGCCACTAGAGCGAGAAATTGAATTCGTAATCGAATTCGTAATTGAATTAGCTACCCGAACAGAGCCAATCTCGAAGGCACCCTATAGGATGTCCTTATCGAAACTGAAGGAATTAAAGATGCAAATGCAAGAATTGTTAGATAAATGATTTTTTTGGACCGAGCGCTTCGCCGTGGGGAGCGCCAGTGTTGTTTGTGAGGAAAAAGGACGGATCATTGCGTTTATGCATTGATTATAGGCAGTTGAACCAAGTAACTAAAAAGAATAAATACAAGCTGTTGAGGATTGATGATTTATTCGATCAACTGCACGGAGCTTCGGTATTCTCTAAAATAGACTTGGGGACCGGTTATTATCAGTTGAGAATCAAGAAAGAGTACATACCGAAGATGGCTTTTAGGACAATATATGGTCACTATGAGTTCACAATAATGCATTTTGGATTGACAAATTCTCTAGCCGCATTTTTAGATTTAAGGCATCGAGTATTCAAGGAATTCTTGGATAGATTTGTTATAGTCTTCATTGATGATATTTTGATTTACTCGAAGAGTAACGAAGAACATGAAAGGCATTTGAGGATTGTTTTGCTGAATTTGAGAGCACTCGCTTTATGCTAAGTTTAGCAAATGCAAGTTTTGGCTGAATAAAGTGGCATTTTTGGGTCATGTGGTATCAGGAGAAGGAATCGTTGTAGACCCTGCAAAGATTGAAGCCGTCATGAACTAGCGTATACTTACTACAGTTACAGAAGTTTGGAGTTTCCTAGGATTGGCAGGGTATTACCGACGCTTTGTGGAGAATTTTTTATTCATAGCCATTCCATTGACAAGATTGACTAAGAAGGATACGAAGTTCGAGTGGACGAACAAATGTGAAAGGAGCTTCCAAGAGCTTAAGCATCGATTGACGACCGCACCAGTATTGACGATCCCATTAGGACCTGGAAGCTATGAGATATATAGCAATGCGTCGTTAAAAGGAATGGGTTGTGTGCTGATGCAATATGGAAGAGTAGTCGCCTATGCGTCATGACAACAGAGACCGCACGAGATGAACTACCCAACTCATGATTTGGAATTGGCTGCAATTATCTTCGCCCTGAAGATCTAGAGGCATTATCCGTGTGGCGAAAAGTTTCAGATTTATACGGATCACCAAAGCCTGAAGTATCTCTTTTCCCATAAGGAATTAAATGTGAGGCAACGCCGATAGATGGAAATGCTTTAGGTTTATGATTGTGACATTTTATATCATTCTGGGAAAGCGAATACAGTCGCAGATGCACTCAGTCGGAAATCAAGTGTCGCTTGTCTGTTGGTTAAAGGGTGGTCGTTACTCGAAGAATTAAGGGATTCTGAATTCAAGTTAGAAGTTTGCCAACTGTCCAGTTTGGTAGCGATCTTGAAAATAGAACCTGAGATCCAAGAAAGGATAAAAGCTTTGCAGCCTACGGACCCAAAAATTAAGAAGATCCTCGAAATGGACGCAATAGAAAGGAAACCAGAGTTCCAAGTATTAGAGGATGGAGTTTTGAAATTTCGAGGGCGTCTATGCATGCCTAAGGACAAAGAGCCTAGGAAAAAGATCATATTTAAGGCTCACCGAAGCAATTATAGTATCCATCCAGGTAGCATGAAAATGTACCAGAACCTATGCCAACATTACTGGTGGAACAGGATGAAAGTAGGCGTGGCTAAATATGTGGCAAAGTGCTTGACGTGTCAGCTAGTATAGGCACAACACTGTAAGCCCAGTGGATTGTTATAGCCATTGAAAAATCTTGAATGGAAATGGGAACATGTGACGATTGCTTTTGTGATGGGATTGCCAATGAGCCAAAGATGTGATGATTCGATTTGGGCAGTCGTGGATAGATTGACCAAGTCTGCACATTTCATTCCGATATGAAAGGACTTCGCGATAGGCAAGTATGCCGAACTGTATATGCGTCGGATAGAGAGACTGAATGGAGTACCCGTAACGATTATATTAGACCGAGATCCTAAGTTCACGGCGAACTTCTGGAAGAGCCTTCAAGATGCCGTGGGAACTTGACTACAGTTTAGTACGACGTATCATCCACAAACGGACGGGCAATCGGAAAGAATGATTTAGATGCTCAAGGATATGTTACGAACGTGTGTTATAGACTTCAAAGGTGGATGAAAGGATCAGCTACATTTGGTAGAGTTCGCGTATTAGAACAGTTATCAGCAAAGCATCTAAACGACACCTTTGAAGCGCTGTAAGGAAGAGCCTACAAAACCGCAATTTACTGAGACAAGTTGGAGAGAGAAATTAGTGGAGGTTGTGAAGATAATACGAGATAGACTGATGACGGCACAGAGTCGCCAGAAAAGTTATGCCGACGAACAACGCAAATCCCTGGAGTTTCCAGTTGGTGATCGTGTTTTCCTTAAAGTATCGCCGATGAGAGGACTATCTCGATTTAGAAAGAAAGGAAAGCTGAGTTCGAGTTACGTTGGTCCTTTTGAGATTTTGGAACGGATTAGAACTTTGGCCTACAAACTTGCCCTACTGCCTAATTTATCTCAAGTACAGAATGCCTTTCATGTGTCAATGCTAAGAAAATATGAGCCAGACCCGACGCACGTGTTGAATTATGAGACTATCGAAGTGGACGACAAGGTGTCATATGTGGAAAAGCCAGTCAAAATTGAAGATCAAAAGGAGCAAGTTCTAAGAAACAAAATGATTCCACAGGTCAAAGTAATTTGGGAGCACCATGGAACTATAGGCGCTACGTTGGAAAGCGAAGAAATGATGAGGCGCCAGTACCCCAATTTGTTTAGATAGCTGGGTTTATTGTAAATTTCGAGGAGGAAATTTTTGTAAGGGGAAAAGAGTTGTGACATTTCGGTTTTTCTGTCATTTCGAGACTTATCAATGAGAATGTATCTAATGATGTATTTCAGTCTTATCTTGCTTGGATATGATCAATCTCGAGTTAACTGACTAAAAAGGGAAAAGCTAACGCAAGACAAGGTACATGGACCTAGGGAACTCAAATAGGAAATGGCACTTTGAACCATTAAAAGGCTGATCTAAGAACGATTAAGGAATGCATTGCTAGCGATATTCGATTGGAGTGTGGGTGATGCTGCTTAACCAACGTATAATTTGCAAAATTTTCCTAAATCGAACAATGACGATCGTTACCGTCAAAGTTAGTAATAGACCCTCGCAATTACATGACAACCAAAGTCTCCATGAACTGACGAAGTGTGATGAGAATCACAGAGTCGATAAGCGTAACGTCTGCAAAAGCCGCTCGTTAGTTCGAGGAAGCCTGAAATTACATTTGACAGAGAAATGACCCAAAGACGAGTCTCAAAATTTGAAAATGAAAAACAAAGAATTCCAACATTTTAATTGGATTGGACGTCACCTCATCGAAGGAAATTGGAATTGGAAAAACGACGTTCCGAACGACGGGAGCAAAATTACCATTTTACCCTCAAGGTTTGGCATTATCTTATTAAATGAAGGAGGGCATTTTGGTCAATGACCATCCCCCAAGGCTACCAAAAATGAGGATTTATAATGGTCATTGGATGGTTGAATGGCATTAATTACTTAACTTTTTACCTACCATTCTTCTTAGTTTAACCAAGCAAAATTGGTATATAGCCCTATCTCCTTCCTCCCTAGCCGAAGAACCCCTGCCATATATCTCTTCTTCTTCAATTTTCTTCTTCTTCTTTTCTTCTTCGCCGAAAGCCCGGCGACCAACTCTGGCTGCCGGCTTCGCTCGTCTCGACCGCCACTCCCGTCCTCCACCTGACCTCATGTCGGCCACCAGCTTCTACCTCAGCGTCTTGCCGACAACCTCCAAGTAGAAGCTCGACCATTAGACACTAGACGATCTCCAGCCAGCCATTTTCTTGAAAGCGCACAAATTTAGGCACAGCAGAGAGTAAGTCTTCGTTCGGCCTCCGTAGGACCTCGTTTTACTTCAAACTTTCGGCAAGATTTTGTAGACATGTAGTACTTAGGTATACTAAGCTGAGATAACAAATTGGTTAGACTTTGGTGGAGTTTTGATGTTGAAAAGGTGTTGTTTCGACGAGCAGAAACTGACCGGCGGTAGGCATGAAGAACCGGGAAGAACCACGAGAGTTTAGAAAAGCTTGTGAGCTATGTAAAAGGTTGAGATTGATTGATTTTGGTGGAAGGATGAAATTTGAAACTGTCTTCTTTTAAATTGAGGGTTTTGTGAGAAAACCTTAAGGTTTTGCGTACACCGAAGAAACAAAGTGACCTTGACAATTATTGGCCTTAAGAGGCTATTGATAATTGGTGAAAGGTCACTAGTGGAAGGGTTTCCTCGAAAGCAAGATATTTGCCTTTGTGACATTCTGATTTCAGTCAATTTCAGACTCATTAATGAGAAGTTCATATATATCAAACGATGTGTTTCAGTCATAATTCGCTCAAATCTGATCAATTTGAGTAGGCTGACCAAAAGGGAAAGGCTAACGCGAGACGAGGTACGTGGACCTAGGCGACTCGGATAGGAAATGACGCTTTGACCATAAGGATTGTCGAGGAGATATTTACAACCACCAAGAGGCCGATCTAAGAACGATTAAGGATTGCCTTGCGAGTGTCATACGATTGGAGCGCGGATGATGCCGCTTAACCAATGTATGATTTGCAAATTTTTCCTAAATCGGACAATGAAGATCGAGACTATAGGGACTAGCGATAAACCCTCACAATTACATGACAACCAAAGCCGCCATGAATTGACGAGTCCTAAACGTGATATGAATCATGGGGTCGATACGCGTAATGTCTGTAAAAGCCGCCCGTCGGTTCGAGATAGGTTGAAATCCCGTCTAACAGAGAAAACCATCAGAAACGAGTCTTGAAAGATTTGAAATGGAAAATCAAGAATTCTAATGTTATTCGGACTGGCCGTCGCCCTATCGAAGAATTCTGGAACGAGAAAAACGGCATTCTGAACGTCGAGGGTAAAATTACCCTTTTGCCCATCAAGCTTAGAACCTTCCCCAAATAATTGAAGAAGGGCAATTTGGACATTTAACCCCTCAAGGCTGCTAAAAAATCAAGATGGATTATGGGCCATTGGATCAAAGCATGATTGACAAGTGGACATGTGTCAATAGATGGAGTAAAGACAAGTCATATCCACTATGCCAAACTTACCATTCAACCATTTGACCAAGGCCTTATATATAAGCTTTTCTTCTCTCTCTTCACTCCATTTGGCCAGCCATCACTGCCCCTTAGACCACCGAACACTCCTCTTCTTCTTCCTTCTTCTTTCTATCGCCGATGACCAGTATTGACCTCTCTGTTTGGCACCGTCGTCGACCACCTCTGGCCATCATTCGATCGCCGACCGACCACACCAGTGTAGATCAACGTCTTGCCAACATCCTAGATCAAGAATCAAGTCATTTGGAGCATCGAACAACCCCGGCCAAGGGTTCTCCCGAGAGCCGACAGAATCGGAGCCAATTCGAGGTAGGTCCGGTTCCTAGTCCTTTTGAAGGCCGAAATCTTGAAATTTTGGAGTCAAATTTTGTGTAGATCTAGTAGAGACGTGTAGAAATCTGTGATAAAAATTGGGGCTCAATTTGATGAAGTTTTGATCATGAACCGGCCTTGTAAACTTTGCACAGAAACTACCGGCAAAACTAACTAGCGGAGTCCGACGACGTTTGACGAGTTTCCGGTGACCAATCGACTTCAAACCTTCGATGAGCCTCCCAAACCCTTAGGTAAATATGTTAAGAGGCAGGATAGTGTTTAAATGTTAGATTTGAAGTAGATTTAAGATCGGTAGGACCCGGCTTGCTTAGAACCGAATAGGATCGATTCGGTTCTGGGCCAAACCGAACCTGTTGAGGGCTGAGGATGGTGATTTTGAGTTGCACATTGATGCTTAAGACATGACGAGATGATAAGGGTTAGGTTATGGATGATTGGGGTTAATGCATTGAGGAATTGGATATGGAAAATTGACGAATTCGTTGAAATTCCTAAGTTAAGCGACAAGTTCGACCTTGAACCCTAAGGGGGCCGGGACTTTGAGGCTATTGCAAGAGGAGATTTGTGTTATCGAGCTTAAGGTAAAGGAAATCCTAAACTAAGGATAGGGAGACTGGACTCAATTGGGTGAGTCGAGGGTTGAATCGACTGGTTTATGAGGAATTGCCCAAGGGAATGGTTTTCTTTATATCCTAAGATGTAATAGGATAATTGTGAGTGACATTGTCTATGCCTGAGTCGTTTGCCATGTCTGGGTATCGTTCGATTTGCTTTGCATGCCATGAGTGTTCAAATTCTGCATAAGTTGTACCCATTGTTGTATGTGAATTGAATTGAGATAACATGGCATGAACGTGACATGGTGAGGCCCTGAGGCGTACGAGACGCAGGGTGGGAGGTGGATACCCTGACGCGACGAGATCGCATGATTGAGATGGCCACGGTTTTGATACGAATTATTCGCGGGACGAAGGTGTGAGATAATGAGATTGGCCTGGAGATTCATCGAAACTTGATGTGTTTACGTGGATTGCCGATGATAGTTTGATGCGTTTACACGGACCGAGCCTGATGCGACGAGATCACGGGCTGGAGATTGAAGCAGGCGAAGATTGGTGGATGTGGTGAAGTGGCAGGACGGGTATGCATGATCATTTGAATGTGACTTGAGGTCATCATCCCATGCCTGTCATCTGTGTGTCGTTATTTCATTAATGTTTGCCTGATATGCCTCTGTGTTTATGAGTTTGGAATGATTGGGGTGTACGACTGCCTGAGTGGACGGTCGACCTAACATAGGATTAGGATTCTTTTACTAAGATGTGTATCTCACCCCTTTTGGGGACTCTTATTTTTACAGATCCTAGGCCTTAGAGATGTGGTCTCTACGTTTTGGGGACCCCAAAGAAATGACTGCGTATTTTGATGAGTTCCCGGACAATCAGGGGAACATATATGTGAGAAAGTGCACAGTTGTATGGATTGATGAGGGTAAGCCGGACTGGAAGCCTCATAGGTTCGAGGCTTGATTTCAGAAGGTAGGGAATGAGTCGATTGGGCCACTGAAGCCCCACGAGATACCCCCGGGTGTTATACCCGACTGTTGCCAGACCACAGGAGAGCAGGAGCAGCTAGAGGGATCGGTAGTTGGGTTTAGGAATGGGCCGGACAAGACCTTGACGTTGAACCTTACTGTGGAGGAGGACAAGGTCATCGTCTTGGAGGCGATCGAGGAGGATCTTGCGGAGTCGTCCCATGAGGAGACCATGGAGGATACCGTCGAGGTCCCGTCCGAGACGTTCTCCGAGTATGTTTCGACCGAGGACGCAGATGATTCCGGAGACTCTAGCAGCTCATCCTAGGAGATATAGTTTATTGGCCTAACTCGTTTTGAAGGCGACCTGGTCCTATCCTTTTGGATGTCATGAGGGACTCTTTTTGCGTACTACCTCGTCGCCCAGTTTATTAGCGGATTGTAGTAGTTGGAGTTGTATGAACTGTTAGTTATGATGTATGACAGTTATTATGCTATCCATGTCCCACTTAACTTATATATTGTACGGAAATTATTTAAGTATCACTTCCGCATGCTTATGTTTATATATCATCTCTCGACTTATAAATTTGGATCTTGAGACGCGAGAGATTGTATGGTTGTTTGCAGGGATGTTCGCGAGCTCAACGGGTTCGGGGCGTGACATCCCCGCTTAAGTGGTATCAGAGCAAGGTCAGCTCAAACCAAAGTTGGTTGAGGACTGGAGTAATAAGGAGGATTAAGTTGGGACAAGGGCGGATAGCAAGACCTTAGGGGACTGGTCAAGATAAGGCTTGGAGTGTATAGCTTGTGACCTAGTACTTAAGGTTGACAATGGACTCTACTAGGGTTGTGGAAATGCTTAAGGATCAAGTTCTCTACTTAGGATTGGAGGTCATTTATGGACCTTGGTTTGTTTGAGGAATGAAAGTGATTGGTTTTAGTGAATCACTGCAGTGAATAGAATTGAGAAATGGCCATGGGCTACTATTTGAAATGTTTCTGGAGTTTGTGGTATAGAAGATTGTTGTATTGGAACAGTTTCTATTAAGGATTAGTTAGTAGCTCTAGATTTGAATGATTGAGTAAGTTACTAACTCCTCGCTGAACTTGTGGTGGATCAGGTTCAATAGAAAGAGACAAGGATGAGTAACCCAGCTAGAAGGGCTGGAAGACCAAGAGGCGGAGCCTTTAGCTCGAGGCTACCTATCGCTATAGATCCAAAGATGGATAATGTGCTGAGAGCACTGGAAAGAATCGGCGATATGATTAATAGGCAGGCCTAGGATCGGGACGCTGCCATCGTCTAGGCAATAAGAGTTGCCATAGCCACCGTCAATGCCAACAACGGCAACAATGGTGATAATGGAAGTCAGAATGAACCTGGCCAGGGCACTAAGACTATGAATGCCCAAGAAGAGATTGTCGTGGCCAGGCAGATGGGCCAGCTAGTAGAGCAGTTTATGAAGCTGAAACCGACACAGTTTGAGGGGATTGGAGATCTTGAGCTAGCGCCTAGATGGATCAAGAAACTAGAGAAAGCCTTCGGAGTACTGAGGTATACAGATGAAAAGAAGGTATTGCTAGCTGTGTACTAGCTGGAGGGTACAACGAATGATTGTGGGCTGCCACCAAGGATGGCATCTTCCCTGAAGGAACGGCCAAGAACTGGGAAGGTTTTAAGACGACCTTCAATGATAAGTATTTTTCTGAGATGGCCAAGGAGAGGAAACAAGCAGAGTTCCTACAGTTGCGCTACGACTGACAATAGATCAGTACAAGGCTGAATTTGGCGAGACTTTCGAGGTATGCACCTCGATTTGCAGAGGACCTTCTGGAGAAAGTAAGAAGGTTTAGAGATGGTCTACTTCATAGCCAGATGATTGTGCTGAATTTGAGGACTTACAAGGAGATCTACGAGCGGGGCCAGATGATAGAGCGAGACTTGAAAGAAAGAAACGCCGCAACTAAATCGTGGTTTACGTCTTTCAGAGATACTTGCCAGATGGGCAAAGAGGTCGATGGTGAACAACAGATGTTTTGTGCCTCCAATACGAAAGAACATCGCGAAGCCTCCAAATCCTACGAACTGGAGCTGCAGACTTTGTGGCAGGAGGCATAGAAATGGGCCATGCCCAGTGAGGACGGGAGCATGTTTCAAGTGTGGTCAACTAGGCCACCAGATGAAGGTGTGTCCGAACCAAGCTCCGGCAAGTCGACCGCAAGGACAGAGGCCACAAGCGGGACCAACGACTGTAACACCTCAGATTAAGCAGAGCAGACCACCGGCACAGGGCAAAGTTTATGCAGTAGTCCGTAGAGAGGCGGAGGAAGCGCCGGGAGTGGTCACAGGTATGGTCTACTTGTGCAACCAAGCTGCATACACATTATTTGATCATGGTGTCATGCATTCATTCGTGTTTGCACAGTTTGCTGGATTAGTGGGCATGAAATTGAAACCATTGAGCATAATTCTGCATGTTGCAACTCCCTTAAAGGATAACATAGTAGTTTCATTAGGCTGTGCTGGTTGTGAGATTGTGATTAGAGGGAGTAAAGAGAGCATTGACTTGGCTGTATTACCTATGTATGACTTTGACGTAATAATAGGAATGGATTGGTTGGGAAAGCAGAGGGCAATAGTAGATTGCGGTAGCAAAATAATCCGGTTTTATCCGAGAGGCCGCCCTAGCTTTGAATTGGCGGGAAGTCGAGGAGGAATCTCGATTCCCTTAGTATCATCTCTCGAAGTGACTAAGTTGATGTCTAAAGGATGTCAGGCATACCTAGTGGCAGAAATGGACACGACTATCGAAGAGCCAAAGTTAGAGAATATCCCGGTAGTGCGTGAATTCCTTAATGTGTTTCCCCAAGAATTGCCAAGGCTACCATCGGAGCGGGAAATAGAGTTTGTAATCGAGTTAGCCCCTAGGACAGAATCGATATCAAAAGCACCTTACAGGATGTCCCTGTCAGAGTTAAAGTAGTTAAAGGTGCAGATGCAAGTGCTCCTAGACAAAGGATTCATTCGACCAAGTGCTTCACCGTGGGAAGTACCAGTGCTGTTTATAAGGAAGAAGGATGGATCTTTGCGATTATGCATTGACTATCGGCAGCTGAACCAAGTGACAGTGAAAAACAAATATTTGATGCCGAGAATTGATGATCTTTTGATCAGTTGCAAGAAGCAGCAGTGTTTTCAAAGATTGACTTGAAGACTAGGTATCACCAGCTGAGGATCAAGAAGGAAGACATACCTAAGACTGCTTTTAGGACGAGGTATGGTCATTATGAGTTTACGGTGATGTCGTTTGGATTGACTAACGCTCCAGCTACTTTTATGGACCTGACGCATCGAGTATTTAAGGAATTTCTGGACAGATTCGTCATAGTCTTTCTTGACGATATCTTGATTTACTCGAGGAGCGATGCAGAACTTGAAGAGCACCTAAGGATTGTGCTACAGACTCTAAGGGAGCATACGCTCTATGCGAAGTTGAGTAAGTGTGAGTTTTGGCTGAATAGGGTAGCTTTTCTGGGTCATGTAGTGTCTGGATAAGGGATTGCAGTGGATCCTGTGAAGATTGAAGTAATAACCATATGGCCGAGGCCTACTATAGTTACGGAGGTTAGGAGTTTCTTGGGATTGGCAGGGTACTACAGACGTTCTGTGGAGAAATTCTTATCCATAGCCATCCCATTGACGAGGTTGATGAATAAGGAAATGAGGTTTGAATGGACCGATAAATGTGAAAAGAGTTTCCAAGAACTTAAGCATAAATTGACGACCGCACCAGTGCTGACCATTCCGTCGGGACCAGGAGGTTATGAAATATACAGCGATGCTTCGCTGAAAGGATTAGGCTGTGTGTTGATGCAGCACAGGAGAGTAGTAGCCTACGCGTCCAGACAATTGAGGCCACATGAGATAAATTACCTGACACATGACCTGGAGTTAGCGGCCATTGTATTTGCCCTGAAAATTTGAAGACACTACCTTTGTGGTGAGAAGTTTCAGATATATACCGACCACCAGAGCTTAAGGTATTTGTTTTCCCAGAATGAGCTGAACATGAGGCAACGTAGGTGGATGGAGCTACTCAAGGACTATGATTGTGAGATATTATATCACCTTGGGAAGTCAAACAGAGTAGCAGATGCATTGAGTCGGAAGTTAAGCATCGCATGTCTGCTGGTGAAAGGTTGGTCGATGATTGAGGATTTGAGAGACTCCGAGTTCAGATTAGAAGTGGATCAGTTGTCTAGCTTGATAGCTACGCTGAGTGTGGAACCTGAGGTCCAGGAAAGAATAAAGGCCTTATAGTCTACGGACCTAGAGATTTAGAAGATCTTTGAGATGGACCTGACGAAGAGGAAACCCGAGTTTCAAGTGCTTGAGGACGGAATTCTAAAATTTAGAAGATGACTATGCGTGCTAAACGATGAAGGACTCAGAGAAAGGATTTTGTCAGAGATTCATAAGAGCAACTATAGTGTCCACCCTGCGAGTACAAAAATGTACCGGAATTTGCGACAGCATTATTGGTGGAATGGAATGAAGGTGGACGTAGCAAAGTACGTAGCTAAGTGTTTGACATGCCAACAAGTGAAAGCGCAGCACTGTAAGCCTGAAGGACTGTTACAGCCACTGGAGATTCCGAAATAGAAATGGAAGCACATAATCATGGATTTTGTGATGGGACTGCCAAGAAGACAGAGAGGTCATAACTCTATATGGGTGGTCGTGGACCGATTGACCAAGTCCGCCCACTTCATTCCTGTGCAAAAGGATTTCGCTATGGATCCATATGCAAAGCTGTACATGAGACAGATAGTGAGGTTGCATAGAGTGCCAGTGACGATTACGTCAGATCGAGATCCTAAGTTCATTGCGAACTTTTGGAAAAGTCTGCAAGAAGCCATGGGAACTCAATTGCAGTTTAATACAGCGTACCATCCACAGACGGACGGACAGTCGGAAAGGACAATTCAGACGCTCGAGGACATGTTGAGAACATGCATCATAGATTTCAAAGGTGGATGGGAAGAGCAGTTACACCTGGTATAGTTTGCCTATAATAATAGCTACGAGCAAAGTATCCAGATGGCACCATTCGTGGCACTTTATGGACGAGCCTGTAGAACCCCGATTTGCTGGGATGAAGTCGAAGAAAGGAGTATCACAGGCCCAGAACTAGTAGAGAAATCGGTGGAAGCAGTGAAGATAATTCGGGATAGACTAAAGACGGCACAGAGTCGTCAGAAAAGCTATGCGGATAAACGGCGCAAACCCTTAGAGTTTCAAGTGGGCGATCACGTCTTCCTTAAAGTGTCACCAATGAGAGGACTGTCACGATTTGAAAAGAAGGGGAAGCTGAGCCCAAGATATGTAGGCCCATTCAAGATACTAGAACGGATTGGAACTTTAGCCTACAGGCTTGCCCTGCTGCCCAATCTATCCCAAGTGCATAATGTGTTCCATGTGTCGATATTGTGAAAGTATGAACCAGATCCGGCACATGTGCTGGATTATGAAGCCATAGAAGTGGAAGACAGAGTGTCGTACGTGGAGAAGCCAATAAGGATCGAAGACCGGAAGGAGCAAATCCTTAGGAATAAGAAGATTCCACTGGTCAAGGTAATATGGGAGCACTACGAAACTAAAGGTGCCACATGTGAGAACGAAGAGACGATGAGGTGACAGCACCCCCATTTGTTTGAGTAATTAAGTGTAATGTAAATTTCGAGGACGAAATTTTTGTAAGGGGGAAAGAGTTGTGACATTCTAATTTTTATTCAATTTCAAGCTCATTAATGAGAAGTTCATATATATCAAACGATGTGTTTCAGTCATATTTCGCTCAAATCTGATCAATTTGAGTAGGCTGTCCAAAAGGGAAAGGCTAACACGAGACGAGGTACGTGGACCTAGGCGACTCGGATAGGAAATGGCGCTTTGACCATAAGGATGTCGAGAGGATATTTAGAGCCACCAAGAGGCCGATCTAAGAACGATTAAGGATTGCCTTGGGAGTGTTACACGATTGGAGCGCGGGTGATGCCGCTTAACCAATGTATGATTTGTAAATTTTTTCCAAATCGGACAATGAAGATCGAGACCATAGGGACTAGCGATAAACCCTCACAATTACATGATAACCAAAGCCACCATGAATTGACGAGCCTTAAACATGATATGAATCATGGGGTCAATACGCGTAATGACTGCAAAAATCGCCCGTCGGTTCAAGATAGGCTGAAACCCCGTCTGATAGAGGAAACCATTAGAAACGAGTCTTGAAAGATTTGAAATGGAAAATCAAAAATTCCGACGTTATTCGGATTGACCGTCGCCCTATCGAAAAATTCTGGAACGAGAAAAATGACGTTTTGAACGTCGGGGGTAAAATTACTCTTTTGCCCCTAAAGCTTAGAACCTTGCCCAAGCAATTGAAGGAGGGAAATTTGGACATTTAACCCCTCAAGGCTACCAAAAAATCAAGAAGGATTATGGGCCATTGGATCAAAGCATGATTGACAAGTGGACATGTGTCAATAGATGGAGTAAAGATAAGTCATATCTACTATGCCAAACCTACCATTCAACCATTTGACCAAGGCCTTGTATATAAGCTTTTCTTCTCTCTCTTCAATCCATTTGGCCGGCCATAACTCCCCCTTAGACCACCGAACACTCCTCTTCTTCTTCCTTCTTCTTTCTGTCGCCGGCGACCAACACTGACCTCTCTGTTCGGCAACGTGGCCGACCACCTCCGGCGACCATTCGACCGTCGGCCGATCACACCATCTTAGATCCACGTCTTGCTGACATCCTCGAATAAGAATCAAGTTATTTGGAGCACCGAGGAGCCCCGGCCAAGGATTCTCCCGAGAGCCGATGAAATCGGAGCCAATCCGAGGTAGGTCCGGTTCCTAGTCCTTTTGAAGGCTGAAATCTTGGAATTTTGGAGTCAAATTTTGTGGAGATCTATTAAAGACGTGTAGGAATCTGTGATAAAAATTGGGGCTCAATTTGATGAAGTTTTGACCATGAACCGGCCTTGTAAACTTTGCACAGAAATTGTCGGCAAAACTGACTTGAGGAGTCCGACGGCGTTCAACGAGTTTCCTGTGACCAATCGACTTCAAACGTTTGGTGATCCTCTCAAACCCTTAGGTAAACATGTTAAGAGGTACGATAGTGTTTAAATGTTGGATTTGGAGTAGATTTAGGATCAATAGAACCCGGCTTGCACAGAACCGAATAGGAACGGTTCGGTGCCGGGCGAAACCGAACCTGTTGAGGGCTGAGGATGGTGATTTTGAGTTGTAAATTAATGTTTAAGACATGATGAGATGATAAGGGTTAGGTTATGGATGATTGGGGTTAATGGATTAAGGAATTGGATATGGAAAATTGACGAATTCGTTGAAATTCCTAGGTTGCGCGACGAGTTCGACCTTGAACCCTAAGGGGTCTGGGACTTTGAGGCTATTGCAAGAGGAGATTTGTGTTATCGAGCTTAAGATAAGGGAATTTCTAAACTTATGATAGGGAGATTGGACTTAATTGGGTGAGTCGGGGGTTGAATTGACTGATTTATGAGGAATTGCCCAAGGGAATGGTTTTCTTTATATCCTAAGATGTAATAGGATAATTGTGTGTGACATTGTCTATACATGAGTCATTTGCCATGTCTGGGTATCGTTCGATTTACTTTGCAAGCCATGAGTGTTCAAATTGTGCATAAGTTGCACCCATTGTTGTATGTGAATTGAATTGAGATAACATGGCATGAACATGACATGGCGGGCCTTGAGGTGTATGAGATGCGGAGCGGGAGGTGGATACCTTGATGTGACGAGATTGCGGGGTGAGTTGATGTTATGTGGCGCCTTGATGCGACGAGATCGCGAGGTAGAGATGGCCACGATTTTGATGCGAATTATTTGTGGGACGAAGGTGTGAGATGATGAGATTGGCTTGGAGATTCATTGGAACCAGATGCGTTTACGCGGGTTGCCGATGGCGGTCTGATGCATTTACGCGGACCGAACCTGATGCGACGAGATCGCGGGCTGGAGATTGAGGCAGGCGGAGATTGGTGGATTTGGTGAAGTGGTAGGACGGGTATGCACTTTCATTTGAATGTGACATGAGGTCATCATCAAATGCCTGTCATCTATATGTCGTTATTTCATCGATGTTTTTTTGATATGCCTATGCGTTTATGAGTTTGGAATGATTGGGGCGTATGATTGCTTGAGTGTACGGTCGACCTAACCTAGGGTTAGGGTTCTTTTACTGAGATGTGTATCTCACCCCTTTTGGGGACCCTTATTTTTACAGATCTTAGGCCTTAGAGATGTAACATATACGTTTTGAGGACCCCAAAGAAATGACTGCATATTTTGATGAGTTCCCGGATAGTCAGGGGAACATATATGTGAGAAAGTGCACAGTTGTATGAATAGATGAGGGTAAGCCGAACTAAAAGCCTCATAGGTTCGAGGCTTGGTTTCAGAAGGTAGGGGATGAGTCGATTAGGCCACTAAAGCCCCACGAGATACCCCCGGGTGTTATACCCGACTAGTGCCAGATCACAGGAGAGTAGGAGCAGCCAGAGGGATCAGTAGTTGGTTCTAGGAATGGGCCGGAGAAGACCCTGATGCTGAACCTTACTGTGGAGGAGGACGAGGTCATCGTCTTGGAGGCAACCGAGGAGGATCTTGGGGAGCCGTCCCATGAGGAGACCATGGAGGATACCGTCGAGGTCCCGTCCGAAACGTTCTCCGAGTATGAGCCGACCGAGGACGTAGATGATTCCGGGAACTCCAGCAGCTCACACTATGAGATATAGTTTATTGGCCTGACTCATTTTGGAGGCGACCTGGTCCTGTCCTTTTGGATGTCATGAGGGACTCTTTTTGCATACTACCTCGTCGCCCAGTTTATTAGTGGATTGTATTTGTTGGAGTTGTATGAATTGTTAGTTATGATGTATGACAATTATTATACGATTCAGGTCCCACTTAACTTATATATTGTACGGGGATTATTTAAGTATCGCTTCCGCATGCTTATGTTTAAATATCATCTCTCGACTTGTAAATTTAGATCTTGGGACCGCATTGTATGGTTGTTTGCAGGAATGTTCACAAGCTCGACGGGTTCGGGGCGTGACAGCCTGGACTACCTCTATTGAGTTGTTCGATGGAAAGTATCCTCCTCGGATTGGTTGAGAGCAAAGGTTGTTTGGATCCTGATAATTTTGCAAGCATTAAAGGATGATCGACTAGTGTGAGACAGAGTTCTTAAAGTTGTTTAAGCATATGTTAAGGGCGGTCATGGACCCTTTGAACAAGATGTGAAACCCCTGAGTGGGTTGGAATCTGGAAGCCTTATGGCTAATTTCTATTCTTGATTTTGAGGAATTAGAATGGATTTTATAAGAGAAGTGAATGATTAGAAGAAATACGAGGGAAGAGAACGTCATTTGTGAAGCACGGAAAGTGTCTCCAAGGAATAGTTGATTACCTGAGCATAAGACCCATGGTGGAAAATGGGCAGTCCGTCTCTTTTGTTATGAAAGGAGTCGAGGGAAATCGACATGCTAGTTTGCCTGGATTAAATAATTCCCTGAGATTGGTTGATTGAACTGGAACCATTAGAAATGGAATCATGAGTTGTTGTCCCTTAAAGAATAGGGCGTTGTCCTTAAGGATAATTAGACCATGAGATGGTCATTGATGAAAAGAAAAGCACATGGACTTGATAGTCCTAGATGCTCTCGGTATTAATGAATGGTTGAGTAAGCGAAAAGAGCGCTTAGAGTGTAATTACAAAGTGACTCGAGGTAGTCGAATTGAATATTCGATACGTGAATTGGGGGGGACAAAGACGAACGAATCTTGTCACTTGCGGTGACTGAGTCACTGAAAGAAGAATGTCAAGTTTGGTGACATTTGGGAATCTTAGAGTAGAACACCGCCGTTGGCGCAGACTCCAAGATTGACGTCCTATGAAATGGGAAGAACAAGGTGAATTCGAAGTAAAATAATGCCACCGAAGTGTATAGTTTTATTCTTAGGGTAAGAGACCCTAGTGTGGAAGGAAGAGAAAATCTTAATTGTATTGATATCAAGATGGAGCGTCTGGACTGAGAAAGAAGACTCAAAACTTGAATGATTCATGGAAGTTAAGTCCGAAAAACTGTCCTGTGGACAACGTAGAATTCCAGGATAATGTTGACGTTCAGTGTAACAAATAGAATCAGGATAAACTCGCATTGATTGGTTATGGAAACCAGTGGTTAAGACATGAGTGCTTCCTCAAGGAAAAGTGACAAAAATGAACAAAATGCTACAAAGTTCAAGTGGGGACTCAAGAGAGTAGAGGACCAAAGTTTGAGCTCTCAAGTGAAAAGAATGAAGAACAGTTTGAAAGATTCGACACTTAGAAGAAAGAAACTGATAATAGTCAAATTGAACATCTAAGGAATAATTGGATGAACTGTTACCATCTTGAGAGACGATGATTGGACTCATTTAAGAAGTCATGAGAAATATGAATAATTTTCGAGAGTATCCTATGAACTTTAAGGAGATGCTCGTTATATGCTGAATGTGGAGAACACGAGCTATGGACCTAATGAGGTAAGATTCATCAGTCGTTAAATTTTTGAGAAATGGAATCCATGTGGATCCGTCAAAGGTAGAAAACGAGGGTGGATCGACTAAGACTAATGCAAGCTACTGTGGCTTAGGGTTTTCTAAGTTTGATAGATTATTGTGGATGATGCGTGGGGAGGGTTCCCCACAATAGTGATTCCGATGGTGAGATTGGTTGAGTACGAAATGCATCGTAAGCGGATGAATAAGTATGAAAGGAGTTTCAATGACTTAGGCCCAATCAATGACCGCGCCGATATTGGTGTTTCCGTTGGGAAGTGGAAAGATCATGAGAATGATAACGACGTGTCGTTGAAAGAGAAATTTTGTCATAAAGCAAACTGAAGCAGGCTATGCGAATGTGCCGTGACAATAAGACCACCTGAGTTGGAACGCCTAATGTACGATTGGGGTTGGTTTACATTTGTCCTTACGACAAAGTTCGAGAAACATTGTGGGTAGAAGAAGACTTCAAGTCAATATCTATCACGAGAGAATAAAGTAATAGTTTCCCGAGAAGAATTGAGGAGAAGCATGCCGATGGATGAAATTACTTACGGATAAGGGAGCGTTGCTCATGCAAGGAAAGACCTCGAAGTTATGTGAACTATAGGAGATTGAGAGCATTGATTGCCTAAAGGGAATTGGTGAAAAGTCACGGGGAACGAAGAGATCACCCAAATGTTGTTACAGCGATATCCATATCGCTAAAGAAGGGTGGATTAACTGGCGGATGCTTAAAATTAAAAATTGAGCATTGTATAATCGGTGATGGAGGGGCAAATCTTTCCTCGAGAAATAAGTGATTCAACTTCTAAGTTGGAAGTTAGCCGTGTGGCTAGTTTGATGGCTACCTGAAGTATCAAGCTTGAAGGTCAAAAATGAATTGAGATATTGTCATGATCGGACCCTCATATCTAAGAGGTTATGGGAATGAATAGAACATGAAAAATTAAGGTGTTCCTTAGGAAGGCACAAAGGTGTGCCAAGATTGCCTTAATACTATCGATGATATGGATTGAAGGTTGAATTAGTCTAACGTGTGGTCGAGCATTAGACATGCTGACAAGAGAGAGAAACATAGCCACGAAAGTTGATGCATCACTATGATCATTAGAGATTTTCGAATAGAATCGAGAAGGCTACAACTAGATTTGGATAATAAAGGGCAAGTTGATAAAGCTCTTGAATCTCTGATGGTACGAGAGAACTTTTGTAGGAAGTGAAACGTCAAATAGCATGAGTACCAAAAAGCATATTATTGCAATGGTTTAGTAAGGAACAGAATTATTTTGAAGAATGAGAATGCGATGAGGCATTTATACCCTGTGAGATTGGATAATTAAGAAGATAGTAAATTTCGAGGACAAAATTTCTTTAAGGAGGGAAGATTTGCAACATTCCGGATTCCAACCCTCTCGAGACTATGGAATGGAAGGTATCTGTCACGCCCCGACCCCGACGGGCACGCCAACTTCCCACACAACTGTCAATACAATTAGGTTAACCCAGGATCCAACGGCGAAACTTGTGGAGCATGATATGGTAAGCACATTTGGAAATGAAAACAAAACCCCATACATAATATAAGCACAAAGTGACATAGGATTTGAAAGCCAACACACATTGCTTTACAAAATAAAATGGTCTATTACAACAAAAGGGAGTAGGGTTTGGGGAAGGCACTATAGGACCACAAAAAGAACTTCCAAAAAGAAATCCATAACTAGATAGGCTCGTCTTCATCTTTCTCCCCTTCCTCTTCTTCTTCTTCGGGGCACCTTCAGCACTTTGGGTTTGAAAATGTTGGTCCCACGATGAGGTGAGATAACAATCTCAGTAAGTTAACCCTAACCCTAAGCTAGACTATTGGTACCTCCAAGCTCGTTTGAAAATATGCAAGTTTTGGGAAACACTTTTCATACATGACGTACAAGCAATTAACATAATAAGGCAACTCAGGCATATTAGGATATCAGGTTCATGTCTTTCACACTTTCACTTTCCAATCCAAATTTCTCAAGCCATACAGGCATAATAGACATTCCATGCCCTCCAGGCATTCCAGGTATTCCAGCTAATTCATGCGTTCAATCATACAAACTCGGAAACACATCACGATCATGTTTCAGTCTTTTAACTTCATTACACCCATCAAGGGCCGCGAGATGGTTCAGTCAATCAGATAACTCTCGACATCTTATCGAGATGATTCGGTCATCATGACTCTCGCTGCGAGATGATTCAGTCTCTATAGCAACTCTCGACACTCCGCGTCATCGAGATGATTTGGTCGACTATAGGACTCTCGCGTCCGGACCTAGAGATGATTTGGTCACTACCTGACTCTCGATTCTTACAGCCTTCGAGATGATTCGGTCAAGGTAGGACTATCTAGCCGCACGACCTCATCAGGTCAATGGGAGTAACTCCCTCCCCGGCTCAATGCATTGGCCATAAAACATACTTGTGAACCTTCTCATTAATCTCATTTTCACATTCTCAAGCAGATTCATTCCATCGCCATTCAAGTAATTGAACCATCGAATGCACCAACAAGCATCAAGGCACTCAACTGAACCAAGTAAGTCGATGCACATAAGAAATTCACTTATGGAACCTCATCATCAAGCATGCACAGCTTTAATTCAACATTGTTAGGCATGCTAAAGAGTCATTCAATCAAGGCAAATCATCCAAAATCTCAATGCATCAAAACTGCCCAATTCGAGCCCCCACGACCAGGTTTAGTCTCGCAATACTTGATATTTTTTTACTAACTTTTTGAGAAAAAAATTCTAGAGTCTTAAACTTCAAGATCTTGCAGACATGCGGGCAAAAACGGTACTCAATTTGGATATCGGATGAATTAGAATGACTCGTTTCAAAAACGGTGCGCGTTGAAAATGGGGTTGCCTAGCTTTCGGGTCTCTCACGTGTTTCACATAAAAACCACCCTTTAAACCTTTTCAATTCTACCAAAAATCCACTATTTAGTAACTCAACATCTTAACTAAGGGTTAGAAGTCTTCTTACCGAGATAATTAAGCCAACAAGCTCCTCCAAGAACCGCAACAATCATCGATTTCTAATCTGTGCGGTGCAAGGCAAATTCTATTCATAGGGAATACCATGCAAACCGGCCAACTCCAATCTAACTCACCTATCCTTTGCTAACATATAATATTATGTCTTAAGGTATCTTAACAATAAATTTTGGGGCAAGACGACGCTTCTACGGCCTTCAAAGATGCTCGGTTCTCAGACCCGTCGAAGAGGATGGATTTTGTCCTCTATAAAATCATCCAAATTCAACCATTAGAACCCATCTATCATCAACCAAACTTCAAACCAAACTTACTCAACATTAATACTATGTCTTAAGTAGGTCTCACCTTGATTTGGAAGTAATATAAGCCTTCTAAATCGGTCTAAAGGAGCTTACGGCCTGGTTCGCTCCGATTCTGACCTAGGCGGGTTCCGGCAGTTTCATGGGTCAAACGGAGTAACGAATCGACGAATGGTCGCTTGGAGGTTGTAGGCAAGACATCAAGGAGTGTTGTGGTGATTAGAGTTGGGTCGAATGGTGGCTGAAAGCTGGCATCGTGGCAACGAAGAATCTGGTCGGCGAGTAAGAGGAAGAGAGAAAGAGGGAAACATGAGATTGGAAGAGAGAGAGAAAGCGACTGAGCAAAAATGAAGAGAAAGAGGTTTTCTTGCTTCTTCCTTTGTCCCTTAGTCAAGGTGAGAGAGAGAATAGTAGGTGAGATTTGACTAGAAATTAATGTAATTAAGCATCTAATCTATTCTAAGTGGATAAGGCTCCCAATTGATGACACTTGTCCTATTCACAAAAAAATCTAGAGCACAAATTGACTACAATACCTCAAATTTTCGGCCACTATAGGGAGAGAGCAAATGACTATAATGCCCTTGCTTGTTTTAAAGGGAAGAATGTCTTTGAGGGGCAAAACAGTAATTTTACACCTTCAGTCCAACTTTCACTTTTCTTCGTCTAAATTACCCTCAATGGGGAAACGTCCAAGTTTTTTTGAATTGTTGGAATTTTTCTTTGTCCGATAAAAAATTTCGAGATCCAATTAATGGTCTGTTTTCTATCAATCGTAATTCCAACATATCTCAAATTGAGGGGCGGCTTTTGGCAAACGTTCGTGCTTATCGACTCAGTGATTCTCGTCACACTTAGGATGACTCAAGTCACAGCGACTTTGGTTGTCATGTAATTACGAGGGTTTATCACTAGTTCCGACGGTCACGATCGTAAGAATTCGATTTAGGAAAGGTTTGCAAATCATACGTCGGTTAAACGGAATCACACGCGCTCCAATCGTATAACACTAGCAATGAATTCTTTAGTCGTTCCTAGATCGGCCCTTATTGGCTCTAAATATGTCATCGATAATCCTTATGGTCAAAGTGTCATTCCTTGTTCGAGTTTCTAGGTCCACGTACTTGTCACGAGTCAGCCTTTCCCTTTCTGGTCAGTTAACTCGAATTGATCAGGTCTGAGCGAGATAAAACTGAAATACATCGATAAATATATTCTCATTCATACATCTCAAAATGGTCGAAAATTCAAAATGTCACAACTCTTCCCCCTTACAAAAATATTGTCTTTGAAATTTGCAATAACCCAAATCTACTCAAACAAATGGGGGTACTGGCGCCTCATCGCTTCTTCACTCTCCCAAGTAGTGCCTTCCATGTCGTGGTGTTCCCAGATCACCTTGATGAGTAGAATCGTCTTGTTCCTCAGAACTTGCTCCTTCCGATCTTCTATTCGCACTGGCTTTTCTACGTATGATATCTTGTCGTCCACTTCAATAACTTCATAGTCCAGTACATGAGTCGGGTCCGGTTCATATTTCCTCATCATCGACACATGGAACACATTATGAACTTGCGACAAGCTTGGCGGGAAGGGAAGACGATAAGCTAAAGTTGCAATACTTTCCAATATCTCAAATGGACCTACGTACCTTAGACTTAGCTTCGCCTTTTTTTCAAATCGGGAAAATCCTCGCATAGGTGACACATTGAAAAAGACATGATCACCCACTTGGAACTCCAAAGGCCTCCGTCGCTTATCTGTATAGCTTTTCTGGCAACTCTGGGTCGTCTTAAGTCTTTCTCGTATAACCTTAACATCCTCAACTGATTGCTCCACCAATTATGGCCCTGTTATACTCCCCTCGCCAACTTCATCCCAACAGATCGGAGTCCTGCACGCTCAACCATATAGCGCTTCAAATGGCATCATTCCGATGTTTTGTTGATAACTATTATTGTAGGCAAACTTTACCAAATGCAACTTTTCTTCCCATCCACCTTTAAAATCAGTGACGCATGCTCGCAGCATATCCTCTAACTTCTGAATCATCCTCTCAGACTGTCCATCAGTCTATGGATGGTACGCCGTACTAAACTGCAACTTCATTCCCATGGCATCTTGAAGACTCCTCCAAAAATTTGCAGTAAACTTGGGATCTCTATCTGACGTTATTGTCACAGGCACTCCATGAAGTCGTACCATGTACTGCATATACAAATCAGCGTATATGTCCATTGCGAAATCCTTTTGCACAGGTAGGAAATGAGTAGACTTGGTCAATCTGTCTACTATCACCCAAATCAAATCGTGACCTCTTTGACTCCTTGGCAAGCCCATGACAAAATATATGGTGATATGTTCCCACTTCCATTTGGGGATCTCCACAGGTTGTAGCATACCACCAAGCTTACAATGCTGCGCTTTCACTTGCTGGCATGTCAGACACTTAGCCACATGCTTAGCCACGTCCACTTTCATTCCATTCCACCAATAATGCTGGCGTAAGTTTTGATACATCTTTGTACTACCCGGATGAATACTATAAATACTTCTATGAGCTTCAAACAGAATCTTTTCCTTAAGCTCCTCATCATTGGGTACGCATAATCGCTCTCGAAACTTTAAAATTCCATCTTCAGATACTTGGAAGTCAGCTTTTCTCTTATCGGCATCCATTTCTAAGATCTTCTGTATGTCAGGGTCTATGGATTGTAATACATTAATCCTCTCCTGTACTTTCGGTTCGACTCTCAAAGTTGCCATCAAACTTGACAATTGGCAAACTTCCAACTTAAACTTTGAGTCTCTTAGTTCCTCAAGTAAAGACAATCCCCTCACCAATAGCTGCGTAATACTCGACTTTCGACTCTGGGCATCTGTTACCCTATTAGCCTTTCTAGGGTGATATAGAATATCACAGTCGTAGTCCTTAAGCAACTCCATCCACCTACGTTACCTCATATTCAATTCCTTCTGAGAAAACAAATACTTTAGGCTCGGTGATCCGTATAGATTTGGAACTTCTCACCACACAGATAATGTCTCCAAATCTTTAATGCAAAAACAATGGCAGTTAATTCCAAATCGTGCATCGGATAATTCATCTCGTGAGGTCTTAATTGATGCGATGCATACGCCACTACTTTCTCATGTTGCATTAGGGCGCATCTCAGTCCTTTCAACGATGCATCACTATAAATCTCATATCCTCCAGGACCAGACGGAATCGTCAAAATTGGTGCAGTCGTCAACCTTCGCTTAAGTTCTTGAAAACTCCTTTCACATTTGTCTGTCCATTTGAATCTCGTATCCTTCTTAGCTAACCTCGTCAACAAAGTAGCTATGGAAGAGAACTTTTCCACAAATTGTCTATAGTAACCTGCCAATCCAAGGAAACTTCAAACTTCGATAACCGTTGTGGGTCTAGGCCAATTCATAACTGCCTCGATCTTCAAAGGATCCACGGGGATTCCTTCTCCAGATACTACATGACTAAGAAATACCACTTTGTTTAACCAGAACTCGCACTACTAAACTTGGCATAGAGCGAGTGTTCCCTTAAGGTCTATAAGACAATCTGCAAATGTCGTTCATGATCATCACCGCACCTCGAATAAATCAAAATATCATCGATAAAGATGATCATAAATTGATCGAGACATTCCTTGAATACTTGATGCATTAAGTCCATAAATGCGGCTGGGGCATTAGTCAATCCAAACAGCATGACGATAAACTCATAATGTCCATACCTCGTCCTAAAAGTTGTTTTCGGGATGTCCTCCTTCTTGATCCTCAACTGATGATAGTCTGTCCTTAAGTCAATCTTAGAGAAAATGGACGCCCCTTGTAACTGTTATCTATCCTTGGCAACGGATACTAGTTCTTAATAGTAACTTGATTCAGTTGCCTATAGTCAATGCAAAAACGCAATTATCCATCTTTTTTCTTCACAAACAACACAGGTGCTCCCCAAGTTGATGCACTTAGATGAATAAATCCTTTGTCCAGTAACTCTTGCATCTGCACCTTTAGTTCTTTCAACTATGATAAAGACATCCTATAAGGTGCCTTAGAAATCGGCTCCATCCCAAGGGCTAATTCAATCGAAAACTCCACTTCCCTTTCGAGTGGTAAATCAGGCAACTCTTGAGGAAATACATCAGGGAATTCACGTACTACGGCTATTTCCTCTAACTTAGGCCCTTCAATCGTCGTATCCACCACAATGGCTAAATAAGCCTCACAGCCTTCATTCAATAGCTTAGTCACCTCTAGTGACGAAACCAAAGGAATCGAGGTTCCTCCTCGGTTCCCTACAAACTTGAAACTAGGGTGATCGACAAGATGAAATTGAATTACCCTACTACCACAATCCATTACGGCCTCTTGTTTACTCAGCCAATCCATTCCAATAATGACATCAAAGTCAAACATGGGCAACACAGCTAAATCTATTCGTCCTTCGCTACCTCCAATAATTATCTTACAATTTTGGCATCCTAACGAAACAAGCACTTTATCCAACAAAGTCATTGTCACGTGCAACATAACATCTAGTGGTTCTAATTTCATTTTAGGCAAATCAGCAAACTGGGCAGACACAAACGAATGCGACGCTCCAGGGTCAAACAAAGCATAAGCAGTATGATCATAGAGAGAGATCTTACCCGTGACCACACCAGGCGTCTCCTCCTCCCCCTGCGAGCTACAACGTACACTCTTCCTTGAGCTGGCGGCCTATTTTGATTGACTTGTGGGGCAGCTCCAGCTTGTGGTCCTAGTTAAGCTCGTGGCGGTTAATACTGTGGACTGGCATCTTGTAGTCCACACTCTCTTGCCCTGTGGCCTATCTTGCCACACTTAAAGCATCCTCCTATCTACTTTGGACAGGGTCTATTTCCATACCTTCGTCCATAGAGGCGATAATTCCAGTTGTTCTGGTGAGCAGGCTTCGCGATATTCCTCCTAACTAGGGGAACAAATCGTCTGTTGTTCACCATAGGTCCTTTGCCCAATTTTTGATTGTCTCTAACGGAATTAAACCACTATCCAAACGAAATGCCTCTATTCCTCATATCCCTTTCAATCATCTGACTCCTACTATAGATCTCATTATAATTCCTCGGGTTCTTCGAGATCATCTAGCTGCAAATATAGGGCCTCAATCCATCTCGAAACCTTCTCGCCCGATCTAATGGATTTTTCACCATTCTAGGTGCGTACTTAGATAGCCTTGCAAATTCAGCCTCATACTGATCAATAGTCATATGATTCTGGCGAAGGTTCTAGAACTCAGCCAGCTTCTACCCCTGGGTAGCTTCAGAGAAATACTTCGCATTAAAAGTTTCAGCAAACAATGCCCACGGCGGTTTCGTCCCTTTAGGGAAAACCAGTCCCTTGGTGGCCTTCCACCAATCATCTGCAGTCCCTTAGAGCTGGTAAGTTGCTAGGATCACCTTCTCAGTTTCAATGCACCCTAAAACTATAAATGCTTTCTCTAGCTCCTCAATCCATCTAGGGGCTAACTCAGGGTCTCCTCTGCCATCAAACTTTGACGGCTTCAACTTTAGAAATTGTTCCATCAACTGACCCATTTGCCTATTCTCAGGGCCTAGTACATTGCATCCACCAATTCCTTGGTCATTATTCCCATTCGCCGAGTTCACAGTAGCTACTGCAGCTTCAGCAGCTTGGGCGATGACATAAGCTCTTTCCTCAGCCTGCTGGATAGCTGCGACAGCTCTTTCCTAAGCTTCCCTTTCCAATAATTCTCCAATTTGCACCAGCGCCGTTAATACTCCATCAATTCTTGGATCCTCAGCCACTAGCGCTCTCAAGCTAGACGCTCCTCTAGTGTTTCTACCTCGGTTGCTCATCTCGCTAGCTTCCCCAATACTTGGACCACTATAATTCCATTCAGGAATTAGAGACCTAAGTCACTCACTTAAGTCTAAAACTCTAGGCTACTTATCACATCAACAATCATGGCTAGCCATCCATCGCAACTCAAATAATCAGAGGCATCACAATAGGGAGATTTCACTCATACCTCAGGTCCAGACGCATCTGCGCATTAGCAAAATCGCAATCAGCTTTCAAGCATATCAAATAGATAGCAACCAACCATGCCTGATTTTAAAATCACTAGCCAATGCCAATCACAAGCGTCAATTCATATGTCGTGCAATCCATGCCTAACTCTAGTGGATCCCCTTAGAGTCTCACTACCCAACCATCCTATAATCACTACTCCTTATCACTCCAGACATCAAAAAGATTGGATCGAGCCCACCAAGCTCTAATACTAAACAATCGAGGATGTTACACCCAGACACCAGGGGGCACGCCAACCTACACGACCGTCAATACAATTAAGATAACCCAGGATCTAATGGCGAAACTCGTGGTGCGTGATATGGTAAGCACATTTGGAAATGAAAACAAAACCCCAGACATAATATAAGTACAAGGTGAGATAGGATTTGAAAGCCAACACACATTGCTTTACAAAATAAAATGGTCTATTACAACAAAAGGGAGTAGGGTTCGGGGAAGGCACTATAGGACCACAAAAAGAACTTCCAAAAAGAAATCTATTACCAGACGGACTCGTCTTCATTTTCCTTCCCTTCCTCTTCTTCTTCTTCGGGGCACCTTCAGGGCTTTGGGTCTGAAAATGTTGGTCCCACGATGGGGTGAGATAACAATCTCAGTAAGTTAACCCTAACCTTAAGCTAGACTATTGGTACCTCTAGGCTCGTTTGAAAATATGCAAGTTTTAAAAAACACTTTTCATACATGGCATTCAAGCAATTGACATAATAAGGCAACTCAGGCATATCAGGCAATCAGGTTCATGTCTTTCGCACTTTCACTTTCCAAATCAAATTTCTCAAGCCGTACAGGCATGATAGACATTCCATGCGCTCCAGCCATTCTAGATATTCCAGCCAATTCATGCATTCAATCATACAAACTCGAAAATACATCATGATCATGTTTCAGTCTTTTATCTTCATTACGCTTATCAAGGGCCACGAGATGATTTAGTCAATCACATGACTCTTGACGTCTTATCGAGATGATTCGGTCATCATGACTCTCGCTGCGAGATGATTCGGTCTCTATAATGACTCTCGACATTCTGCGCTATCGAGATGATTCGGTCGACCATAGGACTCTCGCGTCCGAACCTAGAGATGATTTCATCACTACCTGACTCTCTATTTTTACAGCCTTCGAGATGATTCGGTCAAGGTAGGACTCTCTAGTCGCGCGACCTCGTTAGGTCAATAGGAGTAACTCTCTCCCCGGCTCAATGCATTGGCCATAAAACTTACTTGTGAACCTTCTCATTAATCTCAAGGCACACCAATCAAGCGCATTAGGTTCATCAATTCAAACATGTCATTCGGCCACTAGCAACACATGTCATCTCACATCAAGTAATTGAACCATCAATTGCACCAACAAGCATCAAAACACTAGATTGAACCAAGTAAGTCGATGCACATAAAAAATTCTCTCATAGCACCTCATCATCAAGCATGCACAGCTTTAATTAAACATTGTTAGGCATGCTAAAGAGTCATTCAATCAAAGAAAATCATCCAAAATCTCAATGCATCAAAGCTGCCCAATTCGAGCCCTCACGACTAGGTCCAGTCTCGCGAAACCTGACATTTTTCTATTGACATTTTGAGAAAAAAATTCCATGGTCTTAAACTACAAGATCTTGCGGACATGTGGACAAAAACGGTACTTAATTTGAATATCGGATGAATTAAAACGACTAGTTTCAAAAACGGTGCGCGCTGAAAACGAGATTGCCTAGCTTTGGGGTCTCTCACATGTTTCACACAAAAACCACCCTTTAAACCTTTTCAATTCTACCAAAAATCGACCCTTTGATAACCCAACATACTAACTAAGGGTTAGAAGTCTTCTTACCCAGATAATTAAGCCAACAAACTCCTCCAAGAACCGCAATAATCCTCGGTTCCTAATTTGTCTGGTGCAAGGCAGATTCTATTCATAGGGAATACCATTCAAAACGACCATCAAAACTCCAATCTAACTGACCTATCCTTTGTTAACATGTAATATCATGTCTTAGGGTATCTTACCAATAAATTTTGGGGCAAGATGATGCTTCTATGACCTTCAAAGATGCTTGGTTCTCAGACCCGTCGAAGAGGACAAATTCTATCCTTTAGAAAATCATCCAAATTCAATCATTAAAACCCATCTATCATCAACCAAACTTACTCAACCTTAATAATATGTCTTAAGGAGGTCTCGTCTTGATTTGGAAGTAAGATAAGCCTTCTAAACTGGTCTAAAGGAGCTCATGGCCTAGTTCACTCCGATTTTGACCTAGGCGAGTTTTAGCAGCTCCACAGGTCAAACGGAATAACAAATCGACGAACGTTCACTTAGAGGTTGTAGGCAAGACATCAAGGAGTGTTATGGTGGTCGGAGTTAGATCGAATGGTGGTCGGAAGACGGCGTGGTGGCGAACGAATGGCGAGGACAAAATCTGGTCGGCAAGCAAGAGGAAGAGAGAAAGAGGGAAACGTGAGATTGGAAGAGATAGAGAGAAAGTGGCTGAGAAAAGATGAAGAGAAAGAGGTCTTCTTGCTTCTTCCTTTCTCCTCAAGTCAAGGTGAGAGAGAGAATAGTAGGTGGGATTTGACTAGAAATTAATGTAATTAGGCATCTAATCTAGTCTAGGTGGATAAAGCTCCCAATTGATGACACTTGTCCCATTCACATAAAAATCTAGAGCACAAATTGACTACAATACCCTCAAATTTTTTGCCACTATAGGGAGAGAGCAAATGACTATAATGCCCTTGCTTATTCTAAAGAGAAGAATGTCCTTGAGGGGTAAAACGGTAATTTTATACCTTCAGTGCAAATTTCACTTTTCTTCGTCTAAATTACCCTCGATGAGGCGATGTCCAATTCCTTTTAAATTGTTGAAATTCTTCTTTGTCCGATACCAATTTCGAGATCCAATTCATGGTCCGTTTTCCATCAATCGTAATTCCAGTCTATATCAAACTAACGGGCGGCTTTTGACAAACGTTCATGCGTATCGACTCAGTGATTCTCATCACACTTAGGATGACTCAAGTCACAGCAACTTTGGTTGTCATGTCATTACGAGGGTATATCACTAACTCCGATGGTCACTTTAGGAAAGGTTTGCAAATCGTACGTTGGTTGAGCAGAATCACTCGCGCTCTAATCGTATAATGCTAGCAATGAATTCCTTAGTCGTTCCTAGATCGGTCCTTATTGGCTCTAAATATGTCATTGACAATCCTTATGATCAAAGTGTCATTCCTTATTCGAGTTCCTAGGTCCACGTACTTGTCAGGTGTTAGCCTTTCCCTTTCTGGTCAGTTAACTTGAATTGATCAAGTCCGAACAAGATAAAACTGAAATACATCGATAGATATCTTCTCATTCATACATCTCGAAATGGTCGGAAATTCAGAATATCACAGTATCGATCAATGTGTTTCAATTATAACTCGCTCGGAGTTGGCCACTCCCAAGTTAACTGACCAAAAGGGAAAGACTGACGCGGGGTCGGGTACGAGGACCTGTGGAATTTGAATGAGAAATGGCACTTTGACCATAAGAATTGTCGAGGAAAAATTTTGGGCCAGCAGAGATCGATCTAGGAACATTGTGGAATGCATTGCTAGTGTTATACGTTGGGACACAAGTGATTCCGCTTAATCAATGCGTAATTTGCTAGAATTTCTAAATTCGGATTCCGATGATTAAGACCACAGGAGCTAGCGATAAACCCTCGTAATTATATGACAACCAAAGGTGTTACGGCTTAAGAAATGCTAAGGTCGATACGCGTAGCGCCTGCAAGAGTCGCTTGTTAGTTTAAGACAAACTGAAATTTAAAGTCAACGAGGACTGGACATGAAATTGGACCTCAAGCTTTGGGTTTTGGACATTTAGGAATTCCAACATTTGAATTGAAATGGACGTCGCCTCATCGAGTGTGATTTATATTGAAAAAATGGAATTTCAAAAGGAAAGTGTAAAATGACCATTTTGCTCATCGACCTTTGGCCTTGCCTTAAGAACCAATGGAGATCATTTTGGTCATTTAACCCTCTCTATATGCTACCAAAAATTGATGAAGGATTGGTCAAAGAAAGTCGATGGTGAACCAAAGACCTTCTAAAAGCTTGTCGAGTGTCAATCAAGGAGAGGCCAAACATTGATTACCCATAAAATTAATCTTGTCCAAAATTAAACCCTCAATTATTTGAGGGGAGTTTCATATCAGCCCCACTTCATCCATGCACCCCCTCCCTCTCCATTTTCCTCTTCACTTTCTTCTTTTTTTAAGACCTCTCGCGGATAAACAAAAACTACTTCACTGTTCCGGCCATAACTTTATCGTTCGACATCGGATTAAGGTAAAACCACCGTTATCTTAAATATTATCATCTTGACATCCCAAAAAAGTTTTATGAGCTCAATTTGGCTTAACCGTTTATCTCGTAGGTCTGTTTGAGTGGGCAAAGGTCAGAATCTGACCCGGTTTTGGAGAGAATCCTTTTGGGGGGCTTCAGGACTTTAAATGGCTCTAAATTTTCGGTGAGTCACTCTAAACTCATAGTATTAGAGTTTAGCAAGCTGAGATTAAGCTTTTGTGAGAGTTAAGGTGGGTTTTAATGGATGAAACCCCTTGATCTTTCATGGATAGATTCTGCCTATTTGAGGACCGTGGGGGAAATCGATTTATTCGAGCACTTTGTGGTGTGGTTTCACTCCAAAACACTCGGTAGGATTTCTAGACATGTAAAATAAGATCTTGGCAAGTTAATTTCATGAGAAATTGGAGCCTAAGGTCGATTTATGGACCGATTTGTGCGGACTAAAATGAAACCGATTCTGTTTTGTCGAAAGATTGATTGGGTCGAATATTTTGAGGGTCCCTTGGGGTGTCTCCATGTCCTTAAGTAGTCGTTAAAGTGTCCTAGGTTGTTATTTGATTGGCTATTGAGGTATTGGTGTGGTGGAATTGAAGGATGACTGAATTATGACATGAATTTGGTGGAATTTCTCTAGGATCATCACTTGGCCGTGAGTTTACTTAGCTAGAAGGATCGTTTGATGGAAAATTTGCTAGCTTGATTGACAGGTAAGTATTTCCTAAATCCTTAATTGAACTTTAGGACACTACTGGACCGATTGGTTGGATAAATTGATTGATTGGTGAAGCCTCTGGCTTAAATTACTGGAAGCAATCGTGTGATGATTATATTATGATTGATAATTGAGATTTAAAATGGCCAGAGAGCCCTAGTGAAAAGAAATAGCTATAATGCCTCATATGAAAGAAGTGGCTATAGTGCCCTATGTGAAATGAGATGGTTATAGTGCTCTGTGAAAAGAAAAGGCTATTGAACCCTTGAGGTGTACGTCGCAACCAGAGAGCCTTGTGATGTAAGTGGTTATTGGGCTTGGTGATATAGTTCAGTTATTAAGCCTTGGATTCGTATGAATTGGCTATGAAGCCCCTGCTATTGAATTGACTATAGTGCCTGTTATTGAATTGGTTATAATGTCTATGCTATATAGATGGCTATGATGGCTATGCTATATAGATGGCTATGATGGCTATAGTGGCAATGTTATATGGACGGGCTAGAGTGCCTCAGCGATCAATTGGCTTGTAGTCTTGGAGATCGCATTGGCTTGGTGCCCCAGTGATACCGATGGCCCCGGTAGTATCGATTAGCTATGAGCCCCAGTAATATTAATTGGCTGTAAGCCCTAGAGGTATCGATTGGCTTGTAGCCCCGGTGGTACCAATTGGCTATGAACCCTAATGATATCAATTGGTCTGTAGCCTCGATAATATCAATTGGCCAGAGTGCCTAGAGAAATACATCGCGGCTGAAAGCCCAGGCAATGAATGATTGTGATAACTCTAGAAGTTATGTGTAGGTGTTTACGCGCCATGTGCTTTGTGCTTGAAACCCTGAGGTTGAACATGGTTGATTGTGATTCTTGTTCATGCCTAGCTTGTTGATATGTCGGATTCATCGATGCCTTGTGACATTAAGTTGCTGAATGCTTACATCTGGTAGCATTTGTGTGTGGTCTAGGGGACTATTGTTCAAGTCTAGGTTTAGGTTTCACTTACTGATATTTATATCTCTCCCCGTCGTGGGATTAACATTTTTTTTTCAGGTCCTTGAGGATGGAAATACATGCATGATGAGGACAAGCTCTCGATGAAGTAATAGCATGAAAGGTTTTATGTTTTTGTGGCCTTAGGGATGATTTTGAGGATTTAGGAATTAAATTAAGGGTACTTGACTGTGATAACATTCGAATGCTCTGCTGGTAGCTGTTTTTATATGCAAACTCCACCAAATGTAGCTGGTCTTCCCATCCACCTTTAAAATCTACGACGCACGCTTGCAACATGTCCTCAAGCGTCTGAATCGTCCTCTCCGACTGTCCGTCCGTCTGTGGATATTACGCCGTGCTAAATTGCAGGCGAGTTCCCATGGCCTCTTGAAGACTTTTCCAAAAGTTCGCTGTGAACTTGGGATCTCTATCCGAGGTAATTGTCACAGGCACTCCATGTAGCCTCACTATTTGCCTCATGTACAACTCGGCATATCTATCCATTGTGAAATCCTTTCACACAGGGATGAAGTGTACGGACTTAGTCAATCTGTCCATGACTACCCATATAGAGTTGTGACCTCTCTGGCTCCTTAGGGGTCTCATCACAAAATCCATGGTTACGTGCTCCCATTTCCATTTCGAAATTTCTAGTGGCTGTAATAATCCTCCAGGCTTATAGTGTTGCGCCTTTACCTGCTAGCATGTCAAGCACTTTGCTACATACTTCGCTATATCTACTTTCATTCCGTTCCACCAGTAGTGTTGACACAGGTTCTGAGACATTTTCGTGCTTCCTGGGTGGATACTATAATTACTCCTGTGAGCCTCTGTTAAGATCCTTTCGCTAAGTTCTTCATCCTTTGGCAAGCATAGACGTCCTCGAAATTTCAAGATTCCGTCCTCTAACACTTGAAACTCTGGTTTTCCTTTCGTCACGTCCATCTCCAGGATTTTCTGAATTTCTAGGTCTGTAGACTATAAGGTCTTTATCCCTTCCTGGACCTCAGGTTCTACCCTCAATATAGCCATAACTGGACAGTTGGCAGACTTCTAGTCTGAACTCAGAATCTCTCAAATCCTTGATCATTGACCAACCTTTTACTAATAGGCCGGCGTTTGAAGCGCTTTATGGAAGGGCCTGCAGAACCCCGATTTGTTGGGATGAGGTTGGAGAAAGGAGTATCACAGGCCCAGAGTTGATAAAGCAATCGGTGGAAGCAGTGAAAATAATTCGAGATAAACTAAAGACAGCTCAGAGTCGTCAGAAGAATTATGCGGATAAGCGGCGTAAGCCTTTCGAGTTTCAAGTAGGCGATTATGTTTTCCTTAAGGTGTCACCGATGAAGGGATTATCGCGATTTGGAAAAAAGGGAAAACTGAGCCCAAGGTACGTAGGTCCATTTGAAATACTGGAGCAGATTGGGACCTTGGCCTACAGGCTTGCCTTGCCGCCTAATCTATCCCAGCTACATAATGTCTTTCACGTGTCAATGCTGCGGAAATACAAACCAGACCCGACACATGTGCTGGACTATGAGGTCATAGAAGTGGACGATCGGGTATCCTATGTAGAGAGGCCGATCAGGATCAAAGATCGAAAAGAGCAAATTCTTAGGAATAAGACGATTCCATTAGTCAAAGTTGTGTGGGAGCACCATGGAATCGAAGGCACCACATGAGAAAACGAGGAGACGATGAGGCGTCAACACCCCCATTTGTTTGAGTGACTAAGTTTGATGTAAATTTCGGGGATGAAATTTTTGTAAGGGGGAAGAGTTGTGACATTCTGATTTTCCTGTCAGTTTCAGTCTCATTAATGAGAAGTGTATCTAGCAACGTGTTTCGGTCGTATTTCACTCAAATCAGTGAGTTGACTAACCAAAAGGAAAAGCCTAACGCGAGACAAGGTACATAGACCTAGGGAACTCGAATAGGAAATGGCGCTTTGACCATAAGGATTGTCGAGGAGACAATTAGAATCGCAAAAGGTCGATCTAAGAGCGATTAAGGAATGCATTGCTAGCGTTATACGATTAGAGCACGGTAAGGCCACTTAACCAACATATAATTTGTAAAATTTTCCCAAATCGAACGATGACGATTGAGACCATCGAAACTAGTGATAGACCATCACAATTACATGACAACCAAAGTCGCCATGAATTGACGAGCCCTAAATGTGATATGAATCACAGGATCGATACGCGTAATGTCAACAAAAACCGCCCGTCCGTTTGAGATAGGCTGGAACCACGTCTGATAAAGAGAACGATCAGAAACGAATCTTGAAAAATTGAAAATGGAGAATCAAGAATTCTGATATCAGGATTGGAATGGCCATCTCCTTATCGAAGAATATGAAAATGAGAAAAACGACGTTCCGAACGTCGGGGGTAAAATTACCATTTTACCCCTCAAGCCCTAGCCTTACTTATATAATTGGATGAGGACATTTTGGTCTTTGACACACCCCCAAAGCCACCAAAAATTTGAGGGAATCATGGCCATTGGATGAATTTGAATGACACATTAGACATATGTCAATGGAATAGGCCTTGAGTGGACATATCCACTTTTCAACTAGCATTCCACCGTTGTTGACTTTTAAAAATTTGCATATAGCCCTCTCTCTCTCTCTCTTGGCCAGTCACCCTCCTCCATTTTAACGTGAGCTCATCTTCTTCTTCTTCTTCTTCCCTTTGTCGTGAAATTGCTGCTCGCCGACCAGTTTCTGTCCGCCGGTTTGCTATCTCCGACGGCCACCTCCAGCGGCTCCCAACTGTCGAACCGACCACCCACTCCTTGCTTGACCTTTTGCCGATGTCCTCGAAGTAGAATCAAGTCATTTGAACCACCGAGGAGCTCCGACCAGCCGATCTCCCGAAAGCAGACGGAAATCGTCGCAACCAGAGGTAAGCCACGTTTTTGGCCTCTTAGGACCCCGAAACCTTGGAGGTTTTCAACCAAATTTTGTGGACATCTAGGGGACTCATAGATTGAGCTTTGGTAAAAATTTGGGGTTAATTTGATAGATTTTTGACCCCAAATGGGTCTTGTGTTTGAAGGGCTAGAACTGTCGGTTTGAGGACTTGGGGAAACCAATGACATTTAAGGAGTTTCCGGCGACGACTTGGCTCCAAATATTTGGTGATCTTCCTAAACCCTTAGATATACATGTTAATAAGAAGAATAGTGAATGAATTGAGGATTTGAGGTAGTTTAAGAGCTGGTTAGGTGCTGTATACACAGAACCGAAAATTGCCCGGTTCGATTTTGTGCATACCGGTTCTGTGGGGGCTGTTGATGGTTGAAAGTGAGTCTCAAATTCATCATTGAGACATGCTATGATGTTAAGGAACGTGTTAACAAAGTTTGTGGTCCATAGATTGGTGATTTGAACAAGAAAATTGACGGTTGGATGAAATTTCCTTAGGTTGCGCGGTGGACTTCATCTTGGACTATTTGGGCCAAATTATTGTGGTGCTTGGGAGAAGGATTTTGTGGCATTAAGCTTGAGGTAAGGGAATCCTAAACCTATGATAGGAAGATTGGATTAAATTGGGCAAGTCGGGTGAAATTTTGATTGATTCTTGAGAGACTTTATGTGATTGTTTATTGTGCATCCTAGAATGGAATAGAAGACTTGAATGTGTGCCAATGCTTGACCTTGTATTGACTGCCATGTTTGAATGTCAATTGAATCATTTTGTATGCCATAAGTGTATTGTTTGTGCATGGGTTTGCACGTGGCCTTGTATGCATGAATTGAATTGAGATTGTGGCATGTCAGAGGCGTGGTAATACCTTGAGGCGTATGAGATGCGGGGTGGTGTGATGAATGCCTTGAGGCGCTGAGGCGCGGGGTTGGAATTGAATGGCACCCTGAGGCGTATGAGACGTGGGGTTGAGAAGCCCATAGTCTTGATGCGTTGAAACGCGAGATGGAGTTGTAGTGCGTCGACATAGGCCTGGAGTGACATTGAAAACGTGATGCGTTTACGCAGGTTTATCAATGAGACAGTCTGAAGCGTTTACGCAGATCGAGCCTGAGGCGTTCTAAACGCGGGCATGAGATTAAGGCAGGCTGGAAGGTGGAAGTGGTGATGTGACATGACGAGGTGTGCATGACCATATTGATGTCTTATGATGCCTGACATATGTGTGTTGTTATTGATAATTGAAGGTCTCATATGTTTATTTGCACGAAATGCTGGTGTTTATGACTACTTGAGTGGACTGTCAGCCTAACCTTGGTTTTGGACCCACCTTACTGAGATGTATATCTCACCCTGTTGTGGGACCCCCTTTTTATAGATCCTAGGCCCCGAACATGTGGCCTATCAAATTTGGCGATCCCAAGGAAATGTCTGTCTATTTTGATGAGTTCCTTGACGGGCAAGGGACTATTTGTGTTAGGAAATGTATGGTAGTGTGGGTAGATGAGGGTGGTAGCAGCTGGAAGCCTCATAGGTATGAGGCCTGGTTCCGGAAGGTAGGAGATGTATCCACTAGGCCGCTGAAGCCCACTGAGATGCCGCAGGGAGTGATCCCTAGCTGGTGCCATCCCACCTGGGGTTTAGAGGAGCTTGAGGGGTCAGTTATCGGTTCGAGGAACAGACTTGAGAAGACCCCGACCCTGGAGGACACTAAGGAGGCCATAGTGGTCGAGGCTACAGAGAATGACCTGGTGGACCCGTCTACTGATGAGACCATGGAGGACACCATAGAGGTTTGCTCGGAGACCTTTTCGGAGTACGAGCCCACTGAGGAGGCAAAGGAGACTGATGACTCCAGTAGCTCGACTTAGGAGCTCCCGGTGTATTAGTCTGACTTTTTTACGGCGACCCTGATGCATGTTTCTTTTGATGATGATGGTCCTCTTTTGTACCTATCCTGTCACCCCTTTAACTAGCAGATTTAGTTTGCTATGCACTTGTATGAACATTCGAGTATTATGTATTATTATGGTATTCTCGCTATCCAAGTCTAACTTTATAATTTGTACGAAGGAGTTTTATTGTCGTCGCTTCTGCTTGCTCATTCTATGATGCATCTCTCAACTGGTATGTGAATCTTTGGATCACGAGAGATATCTTGATTTGCTTGCAGGGAGTCGCATGCTCGTGCCCGGGGCACGGGGCGTGACATGATCTGAATACATGCCAATGAGTCGTCACCAATCATTTTGCGGAGGGTACGATTGGAAACCCAATCGAATTGTTGGGAGTTTCTAATCGATTCTGCGCGAATAAGAAAAGTGAGATCGGGAACTTAGTTATGCCCACTATCAAAGTTTACGCCCTTTCGGTGCCTAAGTTGATTGAATTATCTGATCCTAAGATTCCATGCAGATGAGTATGGTACGAATCCTAGATCTAGCAGTTCATGTAGATAGGAGTGACTACCTTAGCACTCACAATCAATAAAAGGATGTCACAACTAGGAAATCAGAATGTCACAACTCTTCCCCCCTTACAAAAATTTCGTTCTCGAAATTTACATCAACCTTAATTATAACAAATGGGGGTGTTGTCGCCTCACCGTCTCTTCGTTTTCCCACGTGGCGCCTTCGGTTCCATGGAGCTCCCACACAACTTTGACCAATGGAATCATCTTATTCTTGAGAATTTGCTCCTTTCGATCTTCGATCCCGATCGGCTTCTCCACGTAGGATACCCAGTCGTCCACTTCTATGACCTCATAGTTCAGCACATGTGTTGGGTCTTGTTCATATTTCCGCAACATTGACACGTGGAATACATTATGCACTTAGGATAGATTAGGCGGTAAGGCAAGCCTGTAGGCCAAGGTCCCAATCCGCTCCAGTATTTCAAATGGACCTACGTACCTTGGGCTTAGTTTTCTCTTCTTTCCAAATCGTGATAATACCCTCATCGGTGACACCTTGAGGAAAACATGATCGCCTACTTGAAACTCCAAAGGCTTATGCCACTTGTCCACATAACTCTTTTGACGACTCTGTGCCGTCTTCAGTCTATCCCGAATTATCCTTACCGATTCCACAGATTGCTCTACCAACTCTAGGCCTATGATACTTCTTTCTCCAACCTCATCCCAGCAAATTGGGGTTCTGCAAGCCCTTTTCAGAGTTGATCAATTAAGCATGAAGAATTATTATGCATAAATGTGAACCATTTTTTCAAGTATGTGAACATGCCAACTTCAAACATTGTATCATGTTTCATGAAAATCTCTTGCATTTGCTAAAGAAACAACTTATACGAGTATGGAAGAGAATTTTTTAGAACAGGTGAATTGCCCAGAACACATGGATGAATCAAACAAGTCCAAGAGTCTACTCCTCGGGACGAGAGCTAGCTCGTTTCTATCTTTGCTCCAAGTAAAGAAACATATGCATGATGGAGTTGAGAGAAATTTTAAGTGGTTTGGTTGCTCTAGTTCAATGATGATGACCGTGATGATCAGTTGCATGCCCCATGATCCCTTGAAAGTCGAAGATGCCCCAGCTCGCGTTAAGTATATCTTGCCCCTGAATTACTTCTGGAACATATATCCGATGAGTCAGTAAGACAAACGTGGTTAAACCTCAAGAAGTTCTTTTTTTTAGAAAGTTTTTTCTTGAAAAACCTTTTGCTTTCAAAAATACCGGGACAAGAATTCTTGAGAAGCCCAACCCTCAGTACTTACCCATAGATGACAAATTATTCGATCGCAGGTTATCGTCATTGGGTTAGTTTAGTGTACCTCAACAAGACTTCAAAATAATGAAAAAATTTATAATTTTATTGATCATGAATCAAAAAATTACATCTTATTTGAATTCAAAATGCAGACAACTCCTCAACGGTGAGGAATTTTGACTCTAATCAACCTAAGAAATGAAAGTGCAGCCTAGACGCCTAAAATGCAGGAAACATCTCAGGCAGGGGATTGGATAAAAATTGATGGGTTACTGATTTGGGTCTGCGCCCAATTCCTTAAAAGGTCCTTCAATTTCCCGCGTGATTTGGCAGTGGATTATTTTGCACATTAGGTTGGCCGGCGACTGAAATGAAAATGCCCCTGTTTCGGGCAAATCTTGAATTCAATTCTTGAGCACCATACAGTCATCAGTCGAATGACATAGTTCACCTTAATGGTAATCACACTTCTTAGTCGAATCATACTGAGGGAATGATGCAAAATTGGGTCGCTGAGGATCCGATGTTTACAAGTTTTTCTTTTGCAAGATAGCCAACACCTAGGAAAGAGCTCCCGGAAGAGGTGTAAACTGACGTTTGGGGCGGAATTGCTGACGTTGGTTCTGGTGGCCATAGCTAATTATTTGTTGGGTTTCCATCTGTCCCTTAGGGGTCTGAATGGGAGCTTTCTGGGCATATGCCACATTTACCTCTGCGACTGGCTCGTTGTCCTTTTTCCCAAAGAACCGCTTCCCAACGGAACTAGAATCGCTATACCAACCTTTATTTAATCAATACTCTACTTCTTCAGCCATTGGGACTAGCTGGGTAAATGACTGAGCAAATGCACCTAGTATAAATTTGGTAATCATTTTAGTCAGCACAGCCATCTGGTCTTTCATATCCTTCATTTCTTCTTTGATCTACATTTTTACTTGCGCTTCGACACGAGCTGCCATTTCAGCATCATCGGCCATCTTCCTTGCTCTGGATCGAGTAACAATTGGTGCATGTAGGGTATCCATAATAGACTACCTTGATTTGTAAAGAGCCATGATAAGTACAATGAGCAGGAGTGGTGAGTCGATCCATGACGTCCCTCTAGACTCACCAAATGAAATAGACATAAACAAAAGACTGAATCAAGCGATTTTTAGTTTCATCGGATTTTTCGAGAAAATTTATCTTAATTCGCACGCTGCGCAAAATATTTTCAAATTTTACGGGCAGATAGCCAATATAACAAGGAACAACTTTCATGTTTGGCGCTGAAGCCGGTTTCGCGCGGATCATTACAATTCAACGCATCTTTGGAAAAATTCTTTCCAGAAAACTGTTTCGTCCGGTTCTTGTTAAAAGAACAAAAATGTGAATTAAAATTTAAAATTTTTCAGGTTATCGATTAATACATAACCCTACAACTTTCATGTTTTTCGATTTGGTAGGAGAAGTCATTTTATAAGAATAATTTGCGAAACAAAATTGGTGTCAGAAAACGGACAAAATTCCTACTGACATTGTCCTCAATGAAGAAACACTAATAAATGGAAAATACGTTGGTTTATTCTCAAAATTTTACACATGATAGACCAAGATGCCTTGAGCATTTTTTAATTAGGAGTTAAAGTTCAAAAAATGAGTAGAAAGAGCCAGAAAAATTGAGACCACGTAAAAAGGTCACCTAATAAGGCAAGACAACAACTCTGACTATCTTGAGACCATTGGCGCTCCTAAGTTGTCATGGACCGATTCAAAAAATAAGTATTCTAGTGAAAAGGGTTCAAGAGAATACCGCCTTTTAGAAGAACTATATATGCCAACCACATAAATATGCACATGAAATGCTTGGTGACGTTCAATTTCTATCTAGCATGGCTTGACAAAGGTGGAGCCCCGGGATATTCGGATTAAATCACTCTGGCTTCTGTGGATCGAGATCCCCCGTAGACATTCGGCATAGCCAAGTAATGACCCGCATCACATGGCAAATGATGGAGGTGATAACTCTTTGCACTAATTTGAAAAAGTTCGGGACTTGAGAAGAGCGACTCGAGCCAAATGGCAATGGCCGAAGTGACCCTAATCAAGTACCATCCTAAGCCTAACCATTTGGGTCCAATGGCGGGTTGTATGTGCTAAGTGTAAATGCTAAAGTAGTAAAGACATGCACTACAGTCTAAGTGTCATGTCCCACACCTCATCGCGAGCACGCAATCATCCCTACAAGCAAAATAACAATAATCTCTCGGTAGTCCCAAGGATCCACTTATATATAAAGGAAGATCGAGAGATAAAATAATTTACATTAAGCACAAGGAAGCTTTTCCCAAAAACTCCCCGGACAATATATATGTATATATATATATCCCAAGATTAAACAAGACTGGATAGTATCATAAAGTCATACATCAACATCAACTGGTCACATCTACTACAGACCGCTATACAGCAAGGCGACGGGTAAACATGTCAAAAGGTGTCCACAAAATCCACTTGGGAAGGGGGGGTCAGGTCGCCAGTCAAAAAGTCAGGTCATCATCCGGAGCCGCCTAAGAAGAACTGCTGGAATCTCCGATGTCCTCGCTCTCCTCTAACAGCTCGTACTCTGATAAAGTCTCTGACGGAACCTCTACAGAGTCCTCTATGGTCACTTCGTATGACTGCTCAGCCTGGTCTCCCTCCACGGTCGCCTCCTGATCTGGCTCGGATGGATCTTTCTCGGACGGCTCCACCACGATGACCTCATCCTCTAGTGGTGGCACGGAAAACTCAGCTGTCGGCGTCCGCTCCGGGCCGTTCCTCGACCCAACCACTGAACCCTCCGGAAACTCCTGATCCAAAGTCGTCTGACACCATGAAGGTATAACACCCTCCGGAACCTCGTGGGGCTTCAATGGCCCGACCTTCCTATCCCCGTCCTGTCTAAACCAAGCCTCAAACTGATGAGGCTTCCAGTCTGGTTTGCCCTCATCTACCCAAACTACTGTACATTTCCTTAAGTATATATTTCCTTGCCTATCGGGGAACTCATCGTAATACGTCGTCATCTCCTGCGGGTCCCCGAATCTGATTGGCCACATTGTTACTGCCTAGGATCTGTAAGGTAAGGTTCCCCCAAAATGGGTGAGATACACTTCTCAGTAAGAAAAACCTAACCCTAAGTCAGGTTGACCGTCCACTCAGGCAATTAAGTCACTCAACCTATCCAACTCATGAACTCACGCGGACATGAAGTCATAATTCAATAAACAATAATGCATATAGTACAGGCATACATTTATATTCTCATGTCACACACAAATGCACATATATGTTCGGCCTGTCACTTCACCACATCAATCAACCTCTGCCTACCTCATTCTCTAGCTTGCGATTAGATCGCATCAGGCTCGGCCCGCGTAAACGCATCAGGCCCCGGTTCAATTTCCAGGCAGAGTCTATGAGCTCGTATTATGTCCTGCGATTATATCACATCAGGACTGTGGCTATCTCAACCCTGCGACTCCGTCGCATCAGGGTGCCACCTTTTCATAATCCATCCCGCGACCTCGTCACATCAGGGTCTCAATCTCCGCCCCGCGTCTCATACGCCTCAGGGCCATGCCATGCAATGCCACAATCATGTCTCATGCCACATCATATCAATTAACTTGATTTTTAAAAAAAAATCAAATTTCATAACCAATGGTCAATGCACATGATAATATGTTTAATAAATTTCGTGGCATGCAGTTCAATTCAAATGGTACTCAGGTACTCAGACAATTCAAGCATAGGATAGGTCAAACAATCATTTTATAACATCCAAGGACGCATCAAGCTATTACATGCGAGGGTTTTCCCATAAATCGTTCCGTTCGGCCCTTGACTTACCCAATCGAGTCCAATCCCCCTAGCCTTGATTTAGGAAATTCCTTACCTCCGCTTAATAACGCAAATTACTCCTCCTTGCACCTCCTAAGGTTCAGCCAACTCAAGTCCAAGGTCAATCCGTCGCGCTACCTAGGATAATCAATCGATTTTGTCAAATTTCAAGTTCAATCCCTCCATTCATCCATCCAAATCATCCATTAGATACTCCTCATCATCACAACACACCATACACACCAAATTACAACACAAATCGAGCCTATTCAGCCATCCACAGAACCGGTTTGGCCCGGCATTAAACCAGTTCCATTGGGTTCTGTTCATGCCGGGTCCAACCGGCCTTTATCTATCTCAAATCCATCAAATATACACCATTCTACCTCTTATAATGTCTACCTAAGAGTTTGGAATTCTCGCAGTGAGTTTCAAGTCGCGTGGTTGCCGGAAAGTCATCAGAAGTCGCCGGATCACTCAAACACAGAATACCGGCAAATTATGGGCATAATGTACAAGGGTGGTTCATGGTCAAAAACTTATCAAATAAATCCTCAATTTTTACCACAGAACCATCTATATGTCTACTTGATCTCTACAAAATTTGAGCCAAAGATTCCAAGTTTTCAGCTGTCTAAAGGGTTCAAAACTGAACCTACCTCAAATTGGAACAGAATCCGTCGACCTGTGGGAGAATGCTTGCCCCGAATTCCTCAGAGCTCCAAATGACCTGATTCAAGTTGAAGGACATCGACAAGACATGGAGCTACGTCTGAGTAGTCGTCTGATAGCAGGGGAAGGCTGGAGACGGCGGTCGTACGGACCGAACGGCGGCGTCCAGTGGGGTCGGCTGAAGCAGAAACTAGAGAAGAAGAAGAAGAAGAAAGGGAAATGGTGGTGCTCTGCAATTTTTGACCGAATGGGGGGGGGCTTTGAGGAGAGAGAGAGAGAGCTGGTTATTATCTCAAAAATTTAAATTAATTAAGGTGATTGGTAGGTGGGCATTAATTGGTGAAATGATCTACTACCCTTGGATGCTTGACACTTGTCCATTGTTCTTCTTAAGGGCATCCAATGGCCATCGATTGCTCTTCAATTTTCAGCAGCTTGGGGGGAGAAATGTCCATTTTTCCCTTCCTTCAATTATAAAGACAAAGTCCTAAGCTTGAGGGGCATTATGGTCTTTTTACCTCTGACATTCGGAACGTCGTTTTTCTCGATTCTGACTTCTTCGATAGGGCGATGGCCAATCCAATTGACGTTGGAATTCTTGATTTTCCTTTTTCAAACTTTTCAGGACTCAATTCTGATCGTTCCTTCTACCAGACGTGATTTCAGCCTATTTCGAACCGACGGACGGCTTTTGCAGACTATACGCATATCGACCCCGTGATTCTTATCACGTTTAGAGCTCGTCAATTCATGGAGGTTTTGGTTGTCATGTAATTTCAAGGGCTTATCGCTAGTCCCTGTGGACTCGATCGTCACAGTCCGATTTAGAATAATTTTACAAATCGTACGTTAGTTAAGCGACATCACCCGCGCTCCAATCGTACGACGCTCGCATGGTAATCCCTAATCGTTCTTAGATAGGCCTTTTTGCGGTCCTAAATATCCCCTCGACAATCCTTATGGTCAAAGCGTCATTTCCTATTCGAGCCGCCTAGGTCCACGTATCTCGTCTTACGTTAGCCTTTCCCCTTTGGTCAGTCTACTCAAATTGATCAAATTTGAACGGAATACAACTGAAATACATCGCTTGATATAAATAAACTTCTCATTACAGAGTCTGAAGTTGATTGAAAATCAGAATGTCACAACTCTTCCCCCCTTACAAAAATTTCGTCCTCGAAATTTGTGTTACACTCGACTACTCAAATAAATAGGGGTGATATCGCCTCATCGTCTCTTCATTCTCCCACGTGGCTCCTTCCATTCCGTGGTGCTCGCATATTACTTTGACCAGCGAGATCTTCTTATTCCTGAGGATATGCTCCTTCCGGTCCTCAATCCTTATCGACTTCTCTATATAGGATACTCTGTCGTCCACCTCTATGGTTTCATAGTCCAGCACATGTGTCGAGTCAGGCTTATACTTTCTTAGCATTGACACATGGAATATATTATGTACCTAGGATAGACTTGGCGGTAACGCAAGCCGGTAGGCCAGGGTTCCAATTATCTCCAATATCTGGAAAGGGCCTACGTATCTTAGGCTCAGCTTCCCTTTCCTTCCGAATCGCGAGAGTCCTCTCATTGGCGACACCTTGAGGAAGACATGATCGCCCACTTGAAACTCCAAAGGCTTGCGCCGCTTGTCTGTATAGCTCTTCTGGCGACTCTGCGTCGTCCTCAGCCTGTCTCGAATGATTTTCACCGCTTCCACCGATTGCTCTACTAACTCGGGGCCTGTGATACTCCTTTCTCCTACTTCATCCCAACATATTGGTATCCTGCATGCTCTGCCATAGAGTGCCTCAAACGGTGCCATCTGTATACTCTGTTGGTAGCTATTATTGTACGCAAACTATACCAGGTGTAACTGCTCTTCCCATCCGCCTTAGAAATCTATGACACACGCTCTCAACGTGTCCTCGAGCATCTGGATGGTCCTTTCTGACTGTCCATCAGTCTGTGGGTGGTACGCCGTATTGAATTGTATTCGCGTCCCCATTGCTCCTTGCAAACTCTTCCAAAAATTTACCGTGAACTTCGAATCCCTATCTGAGGTCATCGTCACTAGCACTCCGTGTAATCTGACTATGTGCCTCATGTACAGTTCTGCGTACTTATCCATGGCGAAGTCCTTTCGTACAGAAATGAAATGGGCAGACTTGGTCAATCGATCCACGACTACCCAGATTGAGTCATGATTTCTTTGGCTCCTCGGAAGTCCCATCACAAAATCCATAGTTATGTGTTCCCACTTCCATTCCGGAATCTCCAGAGGCTGCAACAATCCTCCAAGCTTACAATGTTGCGCTTTCACTTGCTGGCAAGTCAAACATTTAGCAACATGCCTTGCCACGTCTACCTTTATCCCGTTCCACCAACAATGATGTCTCAAGTTTTGGTACATCTTCGTACTTCTAGGGTGGACACTGTAATTGCTCCTATGGGCTTCCGATAAAATTCTTTCTCGGAGCCCTTCATCCTTTGGTACACATAATCGCCCTCGAAATCTCAAAAGTCCATCCTCAGACACCTGGAACTCTGGCTTCCTCTTTGTCGCATCCATTTCGATAACTTTCTAAATCTCTGGGTCCATAGACTGTAATGCCTTAACCCCTTCTTGGACCTCAAGTTCCACCCTCAAAGTCACTATCAAACTGGATAGCTGATCAACCTCCAATCTGAATTCAGAATCTCTCAGATCCTCTATCGTCAACCAACTTCTCACTGGCAGGCATGCAATACTCAACTTTCGACTTAATGCATCTGCCACTCTATTTGCTTTCCCAGGATGATATAATATCTCACAATCATAATCTTTCAACAGCTCCATCCACCTGCGCTGCCTTAGGTTCAACTCTTTCTGGGAAAACAAATACTTCAAACTCTGGTGGTCTGTATATATCTGAAACTTCTCGCCACAAAGGTAATGCCTACAAATCTTCAAGGCAAACACAATCGCCACTAACTCCAAGTCGCGAGTTTCGTGCGGCCTCAACTGCCTAGATGCATAAGCTACTACCCGATCGTGTTGCATTAATACACAACCCAATCCTTTCAGCGAAGCGTCGCTGTAGATTTCATATCCTCCTAGTCCCGACGGAATGGTCAGTACTGGCGCGGTCGTCAGCCTATGCTTAAGTTCTTGGAAACTTTGCTCACATCTATCAGTCCATTCAAACTTCGTTTCCTTCTTCGTCAACCGCGTTAGTGGGACGGCTATGGATGAGAACTTTTCCACGAATCGCCTATAATATCCTGCTAGTCCCAAGAAGCTTCTGACCTCCGTGACCGTAGTAGGCCTCGGCCAATTGGTTACAGCCTCTATCTTTGCAGGATCCACTGCAATCCCTTCACCAGACACAATATGACCCAGAAATGCTATACCCTGTCCAGCCAAAATTCACATTTACTTAGCTTCGCATACAGCGAATGTTCCCTCAAGGTCCATAATACGATTCTCAAATGTCCTTCGTGCTCTACGTCGCTCCTCGAGTAGATTAAGATGTCGTCAATGAAAACTATGACGAACCTGTCCAGAAACTCTTTGAATACTTGATGCATTAGATCCATAAATGTAGCTGGGGCGTTAGTCAATCCGAACGACAATATCATAAACTCGTAATGTCCATACCTCGTCCTGAATGCAGTTTTCGGTATGTCTTCCTTCTTGATCCTCAGCTGGTGATACCCCGCCCTCAAGTCAATCTTCGAGAACACTGCTGCTCCTTGTAATTGATCAAAAAGATCATCAATCCTCGGCAGCAGATACTTGTTCTTCACTGTCACCTGATTCAGTTGCCGGTAATCAATGCATAGTCGCAAGGATCCATCTTTCTTCTTTACGAATAGCACCGGTGCTCCCCACGGCAAAGCACTTGGTCGGATGAATCCTTTGTCCAGCAACTCTTGCATTTGCACCTTTAACTCCTTTAATTCTGATAGGGACATCCTGTACGGTGCTTTCGAAATCGGCTCCGTTCTAGGAGCTAATTCAATCACAAACTCTATTTCCCGCTCAAGTGGCAATCCCTTCAATTCCTGGGGAAACACATCCAGAAACTCCTGTACCACAGGAATGTTCTCTAACTTAGGTTCCTCGACAGTCGTATCCATCACGGCTACTAAGTATGCCGACATCCTGCAAATATCAACTTAGTTACTTCCAAAGATGAAACCAAGGGAATTGAGACTCCTCCTCGGCTTCCTACCAATTCATAACTAGGGCGATCTTTCGGGTAAAATCGAATCGTTTTATTGCCACAGTCTACTACCGCTCCTTGCATACTCGGCCAATCCATTCCTATAATCACGTCAAAATCAAACATAGGCAATATAGCTAGGTCGATACTCTCCTTACTTCCTCCAACCATAATCTCACATCCCGCACACCCTAATGAAACCAAGACATTATCCTTCAATGTGTAGCTACATGCAATGCCATGCTTAATGGTTCCAATCTCATGCCTACTAACTCAGCAAACTGTGCAGAGACAAAAGAATGCGATGGCCAATCCAATTGACGTTGGAATTCTTGATTTCCTTTTTCAAACTTTTCAGGACTCAATTCTGATTGTTCCTTCTACCAGACGTGATTCCAACCTATTCCGAACCGACGGGTGACTTTTGCAGACGATACGCGTATCGACCCCATGATTCTCATCACGTTTAGAGCTTGTCAATTCATGGCGATCTTGATTGTCATGTAATTGCAAGGGCTTATCGCTAGTCCCTGTGGACTCGATCGTCACAGTCCAATTTAGGATAATTTTGCAAATCGTACGTTGGTTAAGCGGCATCACCCGCGCTCCAATCGTACGACGCTCGCATGGTAATCCCTAATCGTTCTTAGATCGGCCTTTTTACGGTCCTAAATATCCCCTCGACAATCTTTGTGGTCAAAGCGACATTTCCTATTCGAGCCGCCTAGGTCCACGTATCTCGTCTTGCGTTAGCCTTTCCCCTTTAGTCAGTCTACTCAAATTGATCAGATTTGAGCGGAATACAACTGAAATACATCGCTTGATATAAATAAACTTCTCATTACAAAGTCTAAAGTTGATTGAAAATCAGAATGTCACACTAAGCATTCAACACTTCAATATAAACCATATGCAATCACCTTCATCCTGCAATAAGAGGTTAGCAATCACTCATTCTCTTATCACTCTCAACATCAACATCAGCAACACCTTTATCCCAAACTAGTTGGGGTCGGCGGTCAATGAACCCTAAAGAATCATAATCCTCTTATCACTCTAAGTCTGCAAAAACATTTAACACCTTAAGGTGAGGTTCAATCAAGATTGCCAAAGGCGAGACATCCATAGAATTTTCATTAGGCCTAAGTCCACTAAAGCTTTTAATTTTTCGAAAAATTCATGTTAATCAATTAGGTCTTAATTTTTTTTGAAAAATTAAAAAACCAATCCCCAGCGAAATCGCCAAGTTGTCCAGACCTAAAAATTAAATTTTTAGGCTAATGGATTATCAGGTTAATTTTAATGACTAACCTAATACGGACTCTCACAAGCCCTACCAAATCGCAACTTTGATTAATTAGAATGATATAGAATTTGGAGCCGCCACTAACCATTTTTGGTAGGTTGGTTAGAAACCTAAATAAAATAGCGGGAGAACTATTTTATCTCTACGAACCAAAAATTATGGATTCGGGGACTTGGTTACATTAACTAATTAAAGCTAATGCCCTTTCGGCACCATAATTCCATTAGATGTCCTAAATTGACGACTCAAACTTGATTGAATTTGATTTGAACTCAAAATGATGAAGTGCTTTTTTGGTGTTTTCACTTATTTAGATGGATGCAATGAATGTATGCTTGAAATGACGATGAATTTTACCTAAATGACAAGATGATATGCTTATGCAAAAATGCGAGACAAACAATGATATGAAAATTTTAATTAACTAATTAATGCATGCAAAATGACGTAAGACAATCTATCCTAATGACGTTAAAAAACCAGGCAACTAGCTATCTTACCACGCCGACTACATTGGATACGAAAACAATATTTAGCCTAAGTGACATGCAACTTTAGGTTGAATGATTTAAGCATATGAATTAATTTTAACTAGCCTGAAATGCATGGTCTTAAACATGATATTACATCACAAGCGAATGACATGATAAATATAATATATAAAAAATGATGTGAACATGCAAGACATGATATACGAAATTATATGATGTGTAGATATGCAAAATGTTATTTTTAAAAAGTGAAAAATAACCAATGAGATATACGAAAATATGAATGCATGGATGGCATATGCTAATTTTCGTAAATATGGATGAAGGACTAAATGATACACAAAAAAATATAATGCAAGCAAAAGATAGAGCAAGATCTCATGCGAGCAGATTTTTTTATTTTTCGACAATATAAGATGCGTGAAACAAAATAAATACCTAAAGCTATGCAAGTGATATTTTGAAAATATGGAATGCAATATATGATACTCAAAAATATGAAGTGAATATGCAAGATATGTGGACATAAGACTTGAAAATATGTATGAAGATGATGTGAGATATTCAAGATATGCATGAAATTACATAAGACGACAATGAGTTAATTTTTATTCCTTTTTTTTAGTTTTCAGCCAAATTAAGAATATTCTGATTTGATTCCCTTGACCTAAATTTTCAAAATAAACATAATGAACTTTTCTACGCGGAGATCTTTCTTCTCTTATGAAATTTCTACTCAGCTTGAAAAGATGCCTCAAGCCGATAAGAGCACTTCATCATGTTCGAGAATTTCGAAAGAAGAGCTAAGAGTGATTGACCTCTCACTCACGGCACACATGATATATGTGTGATGCCGACACCTAAGAGACTTTTCCTCCTCCCTTTGAGTTGTTGTCCAACTACGATGTGTTAAGCATATTGACCTCAATCCCAACTCTCCAGTCCGCATCTTTCTTTATATAAGAAATGACTTCGTCTCTTCCTAAAGATTTAATAGACACGATTTCTAGGAAACCTTATCTCACTAAATTTTTTAGGAATTTTTTAAAGTTTATCAGGAAATGTAAATCAAAAAGATATCAATCAAGAATAATCAGGTAATCCAAGATATCAATCCGGAAAAACAAATCGAATCACAGCTTCTTGCAATTTTTGGAAAGAAATATTTTTCTAAATCTAAAATCACGCTTTTTGAAGATAGCGAATCGGATCTAAAAGGCGATAGATCAGATTAGCTAAATTCCTATTTTTGCTAAATTGGAGGATCGTATCCAAATGACAACGAATAAGTTTGTCCAACTTAACATAGACGTTGCCTATTAGGAAATAAAATTTCCTAATTTAGATTTAGAAAATATTTTTGTTATTTGAAAATATATTCAATAAGTCCAATTGAAACCTCTTTTCAAGAAAAGACATGCTGAGAAAGAAGTCTATCAATACACAAAATTTTTTGTGAATTTTCTTTGTTTCAACGCCCAAAACCAGCAACTAAAGCAGCACGAGTATATGCCAAACATCCTTAAAAATAAGTAAAATTCTTATGTGAGCACTCCCGTCAAATTCTGCATGAGTTACTAACATGAATAGCACAAAAAACAATTCGTTTGACCAGAAAACAGCATGCGAACAGCATTAAATTAGCAGCAGAAACATGTCAGAACAGCATGTTTTTTTATCCCAAATCAACAACGAATCAACCTTAATAAATATGAGATAGTTACCTTGACTTGTTGCGTTAAAATTCTGCACACCGTGGGCTGCAAATTCACAAAAAAGTCTCTTTTTTGGCAGATGAAGACTTGCAGGACAGCAAGTGTTTGGGACTTCAATCAATCGGTGCAGTAGCTCAGCCAACTCGGTGGAACGTCTTCTCTCCAGTGCAGCGATTTGTCCTCCGGTGCAATAGATTGGTGCGGTTTTGTACGAGAAAGAGCTTTTTCCAAGCCTAAAATTCTGCAGACGCGCAATCTTGATGATGCGCCAAAAACCACTCCTTTTGAGCTATACTTTGAGTTCTAAACAACCCGAGACTTCTGTTAGATGGAGATGATTCAAGGACCGGCTGTATGAACGTGAATCAACAGCTTCAAAAAGCACTGGACATCAACTTCCATGGGGGCCAAGTAATGCCAAGATGAACCACCGAACAATAGAGCCAATAGTCCCAAGTCAATAGCATAAATTCTGACTAATTAGCATCACTTTAGCACGGAACAGCAATAGGATAATCACTAAACAGCAGCTTTGGAGCACAGAAAAAGGAGCAGCGAACATAGAGCAAAGAATCAATAAAAAATAATAATAATAAGGTGTCCACCGAATAACAATAGCTATAAAGCGCGAGCAAATTATTTGCTCGGCCCGTACTTCAATTAACCGTGGAGAGACAAAAATTGATCGCCGGAGAAGAAGATAGGCTTCGGCTGAATTTTTTTTCATTTGTTTTCTTCGTTTTCTCTCGTGAAAACTCTGGTTTCTATGCACGATCGCTCTTCTTGATTTTCTGAATGTAACCTCCTCAAACCCTAAGCATAAGCTTATAATTATAGATAAAACTATCGCAAACTTAGGGCCTAAAGTTTCTTAATTTTTGTAAAATAAACCCAGGCTAAAAATGTGACTCGCATTAAGTCCTCAAGAGCTAAATTGCATCAAATTAGTTTAATTTTTCTCTGAAAATTCTGACACATATTTCCCAATATTGACGAAAATTTGTAACGAGTTCTGATCCAAACCACTTGCAATGCATGAATGCTAATAAATATGAAAAATTATCTGATTATTTTTTGTAGGAATTAAAATTTAACTCCTAATTTTTATTGCAAAATAAATGACTAAAGAGATAGTCAAAATTTAGGTGTCGACAATCATTGATGAGTAAGTTGTTAATCTTCACAATTCCTTTGTCAATGATTATTCATTTTCTGTTGCCACCAAAAGAAACACCTCATCCATCAAACATTTCAAGATTGTTGAATATTGATGATTCTCCAGTCATGTGTCTAAAACATCTACTATCAAGGTATCATTTCTTTCTCCATTTCGTGGGTACCTACAGTTATCAATGAAACTCAAGTTTTTTTTATACCCAAATCAGTTTGGGTCCTTTGGGGTTAGCAACATTTTCATACCTAAGAATATCTCGAGTTGACCTTTTTATTTTAGAGCAATAACTTTTAGAATGTCTTGGGTCACCGAAGTTTAAGCATGCAGAAAAAATCTGACCTTCGAAATTTATGAACTTTTCCTAAAATGACTTTAGTTAAAATGCTTAGGAGGCCTTTTCCTAAGTATTTCATTTGCTTCGAGAAAATGATTTTTCACATTGCTTTCCTTTTGAAAACCCAGTCTCGATTTGTTATAATAAGGAACTTGCATGGAAAGTATATGTTGTAATATTTTACACCCGGATGAGAACTTTTTATGATATCCAAAGTTTCCTTTCTCAAAGATCTATTTCCTTTTTCAAAGAATTGCTTTCTTCTTTAAAAAGATCTCTTTATTTTCTCAAGAAAATGTTTTCTTTATCTAGAATTTCATTTCTAGATTTCAATTGAGTGTCTTCTTTAGGAATAAAATCAGATTTCTTCTTCATTTGGAAAAATTCCTTTCCCAGAAAACTAGTGTTATCTTTTTTAGAAATGTCTCTTTGTTTGAAAATGCTACTTCCCTTTTTCAACTCAGAAAGTCTCTTAAGAGTAGTCTTATATTTTAAACATAACTCATCTATATATGTTGATACCTCAGAAGTAATTTTTGAATTTGTTACCTTGAGATCATCATTTGAGTCTGCCATGAGATAAACATTGACGTATTCTTCATTACTTCCGCATTCAGTGTCGCTCCACGTCTCTACGGTAAATGCCTTCTTGGATTTTTCATCATTGTCTTTCTTTTTTAACAAAGGGCAGTTTGATTTGATTTGGCCTCTCTTCTTGCATTCATAGCAAATGATCTCTTAATTTTCTTTTCTGCCTTCAGATGGATCATTTCGTTTGAAATCTCTTTTGTCATTGAAATTTCTTCCTTTCTTTAACATTCTTCTGAATCTTTTGACCATGAATGCTAATTCCTCATCGTCTTTATCTTCAGAATGTGAAATATCATAATCAACATTAGTTCTATTGAGCTCGTCCACTGACAAAGGTGATATCCTTTGAGTCTCCCGAATTGATATTTTCATATTGTCTCATTCCTTTGTGAGAGCTCTTAGCATCTTGTTTACTCTTATCGGTCCAGCAACTAGTTGCCCATGATATGTGAGACCATTCACTATTTTAGTGAATTTGTCAAATATTTCTTTGACTGTTTCTCCAGGCTTCATTTTAAATGTTTCATACTGCCTGAGAAGGAAATTGACTTTAGTCTCATTGACTCTATCCATTCCTTCTTATGTGACATAGAGCTTCTCCCAAATCTCTTTCGATGAGGAACAATTTACAATACGTTTATATTTAGTAGGAGATAAATCACTATAAAATGAGTAAATAGCCTTTGTATCGACAACATCTCTCTTTGCTATTGTAGCAGTAGATAGAGTGATGGTTGGCGTTGTATCATTGTTATTGTCCCCTGAATTAGGTCCGCTTGTCGAGCCTATGTGGTATTCGCTTTTCTTTTTACAACATCCCAAATATGGGGATCTAGCATCCAATGTATGCTTTGAATTTATTCTTCCAATCGTTGTACTCTTTCATTTCAAAGTATAGTGGTCTACTGTTGCTTCCACCTTCGATCCAAGTGGGAGAGAAGTTGCTAGTCATAAAGATCATTAACTCGGTAGTAAAAATATTTCACTAAATATGAATATCGAGTTCTGATACCAATTATTGTGGCTAGCGTTATCACTTAGAGGGGGTGAAATAGGTGATTATAGTGCAATTTTCAAGATTTAATAGGAAATTGAAATTGCACAAGAGTTAAGCTCAACTTTCAAATGATCAATGCAACTTTATCACAATATACTAGCTGAGTGTGTAGATCAACTATAAAAAAATTATATAATAAGATCATAGTAAGAGATAGAGAAGACTGCAAAGAGAGTTTATAGTGGTTCGATTTTGATCAAGCCAATATCCACTTTTTCGACTGTCAGCCAAGCAGCTAGATTCCACTAGTAAATTGCTCAAAGGTTACAGCTTAGTGATCTCCCTTAAGACACAGAATTTCACACATAACGCTTAACACTCTTGTGTATACTTCCTCACAATTACAATGAATGAATCAAGAAAAATATATGAAACGAAGTTCTATCAATTTAGGAATTATGAACATTTTTCTTTCTTAACACCAATCTCTTTTTCTCTTCGGCTTTGAGATGTCTTTTATACTCATTCGCCTCCAATCTAATCGTTGCATGGCCTCTAAAGGATTGCTCAAACTTCCCATCTAGACGAGACAATATCCAAAAGAAGATCTTGTAGCCATTAATGATCGCCAGCGAAAAATATTTACTATTCGGATCAAATCGCTCATACAATTATGATCATGGGTTTCCATAAATGGATTCCTTCATAGGGAAGTTACGTTCGTCTCCTTTTATCTGCGTCTTTGATTAATCTCTATCCCCGAGAATCTTCAAGAACGATGTAGCTCGATTGTGTCCGTTGCAATGTATCAATTAAGATCACTTGAAATTTTTCTTGAACTTCTGGTTAGTGCTGGTAAATACTTCTCTTAGAGTTTGAGCATTATTCCAACGTCTAAGCTATTCCTTATCAACATTTGAGCTCCACACATTATTTGAGCTCCTCAAAAGTCACATCTGAGCCATCCTTTTTGACAGATTCAATCTTGTGCATCCTTGCACCATAGAAAAATCTGCAAAGCAAGCATTTCACGATATTATCCCAAAATTTAAGAGTACATGGATTATTTTGTTAACTTCAAAATCATCTAGGGGTTTTCTCAACATCGGCCCCTGCAACGACCGGTCACAAGTGAGGCTCAGCCTCCCTCTAGCCTCTCCCAAGGCCAGCAAACTCCGGTCTCGCCTCGTCGAATATATCCTTCTACAAGTTGTTGACCTAACATCATGTCAAAGATCTGCGTATTTTCTCCTTCACAGACCTCATATCGGCCACCAGAGGGTTCAACAGAGCTCTCATGATCGGCAAGGGAGGGTTTGGTTGCATTTACAATGGGGATTGTGAAGCTCGCAAGTTCTAGGCAAGCTTTGTGACATTCTGATTTTCCTGTCATTTCAAGACTCAGTAATGAGGAATTGTCTAACGATGTATTTCAGTCGTATTTCGTTCGGATCTGATTAATCTCAAGTTGACTGACCAAAAGGCTAACGCGAGACGGTGTATGTGGACCTAGGGAATTCGAATAGAAAATGGCACTTTGACCATAAGGATTGTCGAGGGGACATTTAGAGCCATAAAAGGCCGATCTAAGAACGATTAAGGAATATATTGCTAGTGTTATATAATTGGAGCGCAGGTGATGCCGCTTAACCAATATATAATTTGTAAAATTTTCCTAAATCGAACAGTGACGATCGAGACCATCGAAACTAGTGATAGACCCTTACAATTACATGACAACCAAAGTCGCCATGAATTGACAAGCCCTAATTATGATATGAATCACAGGGTCGATTCGCGAAATGCCTGCACAAGCCGTCCGTCAGTTCGAGATAGGCTGGAATCACATCGGATAGAGAAATGATTCAGAAACAAGTCTTGAAATTTGAAAATGGAGAATCAAGAATTTCAACAATACAATTAGATTGGTCGTCACCTTATCGAAGAAATTGAGAATAAAAAAAAACGACATTCTAGACGTCGGGGGTAAAATTACCATTTTGGCCCTTAAGCCTTAGCCTTACATATATAATGGGATGAGCACATTTTGGTCATTAACACACCCCCAAGGCTATCGAAAATTTGAGAAAATGAGAGCCATTGGATGCACTTTGATTGACACCTTGGACAAGTGTCAAGAGATCAAGCCATGATGTTGATAGAGCCACTTTTTATCAACCATTCAACAAGTTGACTTTTGAAATTGCATATACCCCTCTCTCTCTCTCTCTCTCTCTCTCTCTCTCTCTCTCTCTCTCTCTCTCTCTCTCCCCTAACTTGGCCGAACCCCCTCCTCCATTGCCGATTTCTTCTTCTTCTTCTTCCTTCTCTTGCTGCCGAGAGCTCTCCAGCCCAACTGGATTTTGCCGCCAACTTTGCCGCCGTTGATTGCCTCCTCTGGCGACTCCCAGCCACCGAGCCGACCACCCACTCCTTCCTTAACCTCTTGCCGACGTTCTCGAAGTGGAAGCAAGCCATTTGGCTTAGTGAGGAGCTCTAGCCAGCCGATCTCTCAAAAGTCGATGGAAATCGTCACAACTAGAAATAAGCCACTTTTTAGGCCTCTTAGGACCCCGAAATCTTGGAATTTTTCAACAAAATTTTGTGGACATCTAGGGGACACATAGAATGAGCTGTGGTAAAAATTTTGGGTTAATTTGATGGAGTTTTAACCCCAAATGAATCTTGTGTTTGAAGGGCCAGAACTGACCGATTGAAGACTTGGGAGACCAACGCCATCAAGGACCTTTCGGCGTCGCCTTAGCTCCAAATTTTTGGTGAGCTTCCCCAACCCCTAGAACTACATGTTAGCAAGTATATTAGTGAATAAATTAAGGATTTGAGGTAGCTTAAGGGCCGATTAGTTGGGGTACACACAGAACCGAAAATGCCGGGTTCTGTTCTGTGCATGCCAATTCTGTTGAGGGCCATTGGCATTGAAATTGAGTCTTAAATTTATCATTGAGACATGTTAGGATGTTGAGGAACATGTCAATAAGGTTTATGTCCCATGAATCTGCGAATTGAGCAAGAAAAATTGACGATTGGATGAATTTCATTAGGTTGCGTGGTTGAGTTATCCTTGGACTAATTGGACCGAACTCTTGAGGTGCTTAGGAGAAGGATTGTGTTGCATTAAGCTTGAGGTAAGGGGATGCTAAACCTTTGATTGAAGGATTGGACTCAATTGGGCGAGTCGAGTGCAAGTTTGCTTAATTCTTGGAAGATTTTAAAGTGATTGTTCATTGTACGTCCTAGGAGGATATAGATGACTCAAATGCTTGACCATGCTTGTGCCTTAAGTGATTTGTCGCATTTGAGTGTTGAATTTGATTGCTTCGTATGCCATAAGTGTGTTATTAGTGCATGAGTTGCACTTGATTATGTGTGATATACATTAAAATGAACTTATGGCTTATCTGAGGAGTTGTGACACCCTGAGGCGTATGAGATGCAGGGTGGTATGGATGAATGCCTTGAGGCGCTGAGGTGCGGGATTTGAATTGAATGGCACCTTGAGACATATGAGACGCGGGGTTGAGAAGGTCATAATCCTGATGCGTTGGAACGCGGGACGGAGTTGTGATGTGTCGACACAGGCCTGGAGTAACATTGAAAACCTGATGCGTTTACGCGGGTTTATCAATGAGACGGTCTGATGCGTTTACGCGGGCCGAGCCTGAGGCGTTTTAAACGGGGACATGAAAGTGAGGAGGCTGGAAAATGGTGGAAGGTGCAATTTAATTTGAAATGCATGCTTGAGTTTAATGATGTGATAAGATGCATTGATTGCATGCTTGACATCTGTGTGTTACCTTGTGAAAGTAGAATGTCTCATGCGATTTTGTATGAATTATTTGCGTTTGCTTTTGCCTGAGTGAACTGTCAGCCTAACCTATGATTAGGACCCACCTTATTGAGATGTGTATCTCACCCCGTTGTGGGACCCCCTTCTTTACAGATCCTAGGCCTTAAGGATGTGGCCCATCAGGTTTGGCAACCCCAAGGAGATGTCAGTTTATTTTGACGAGTTCCCTGATGAGCAGGGGACCATCTATGTTAGGAAGTGTACAGTCATTTGGGCAGACGAGGGTGGTAGTAGCCGGAAGCCTCATAGATATGAGGCATGGTTTAGAAAAGTAGGAGATGTTTCCATAGGGCCACTGAAGCCCACTGAGGTGCCTCATGGAGTGATCCCTAGCTGGTGCCATCATACCCGGGATTCAGTGAAGGTTGAAGGGTCAGTCGCCGGTTCGAGGAACAGTCTTGAGAGGACCCCGACCGTGGAGGATACGGAGGAGGTCACAGTGGTCAAGGCTACCGAGGATGACCTGGTGGAGCCATTCGCGGACAAGACCCTCGAGGATACGGTGGAGATTTGCTCAGAGACATTATCAGAGTATGAGCCTATTGAGGAGGCCGAGGAGATTGATGACTCCAGCAGCTCGACTTAGGAGCTCCTGGTTTACTAGTCTAACTTTTTGATGGTGACCCTGATGCCCGTTCCTTTTTGGTGATGATGATGGACCTCTTTTGTACTCACCCTGTCACTCCAACCGACGAGCAGATCTGGTTACTATGCTCTTGAGCGAACATTTGGATCTTATGTATTATTAGTATTCTCATTACCCAAGTCCCATTTTATATTTATACGGAGGAGTTGATATATGTCGCTTCCGCGTGTTTGCTTTTTTTTTTGGTATGTCTCTCAAACCATGTTTGAATCCTGGGACCTCGAGAGATAGTTTGTGCTTGTAGGGAGTCACGAGCTCGTGCCCGGGGCGCGAGCTTGTGCCCGGGGTGGCGGGCGTGACAAGCTTCGAGCTCGAAGCTTGTCTGGATCTAGCGAGATCACGGAGACCAACCGAGTCTTGAGCTCGCCGACCTACATCAGGCTAATCATCTTGCTTCTAGCTATCGTCGAGGTCCATTGTTGGTGGAGGAAAGGAGAAAGAGGAGGAAGAAGGAGGAGAAAAGAAAAGAAGAAAAGAAAAAAAAGAAAATTATAAAAAGATAAAAAAAAAACTGAAAAGAAAGTAAAAAAATAATAAATAAATGAAATGTGAAATAAGGAGCAATAAAAGATGAGAAAAATATTTCCCTCTTTTCAAAATGAGAAAAGTATTATTATTTTTATTATTTTTGAAGGATTTTTTCCATAGAAGAAAATGTTTTAAGAGATTAGCTTATTTTTCACCTACAAAACATCAAAAAATCCAAAAAAAATTAATTTTCAAGAGTTAGGGTGTGCATGACAACATTTATGTTCCAGAATGTATTTCTGGAAAAGAAATAGTTTTTTCTATTTTTGTTTCTAGATGAGTTTTTGAGTACAAATGCATTTAGTAACGGCATAAAATTTCTGATTCTATAATAGAAATTTGTTTGACAGGGGCGGCGGTGGCGGCCGGCAGCAGGGGGCTGGCAATCTATGAGGGAGCAAGATGCGACCGGCAAGATTGCTCGTCAACGAAGATTTCTTTTTATATTTCTTGGATAAGTAACTTATTTTTGTTTTTCATTTCTGCTTCAAACCTATCTCTGATAGCCAGTAAAGGAAACAGAGACAAGCCTGAGCGAGATGAGTAGGTATGATACCCCCACACACACGGCATTCATGGTCTTTAATAGGGGACTGCCTTTTTGCTCACTCAAACTCATTCTTGAAGCTCAACCCTTAAGGTGCCATAAATTTTTAATTCACAGGTTCTACATAGTGGCAAGTGAGCATACTGGACCAAACCAATCATATTACTGAATTAAGAAGAGGAATATGGTATCCAAAGAACCATGTTTTGAGGAAAGAAGAAGAAAGGAAACTTAGAAACTTATGGTTTATAGGAAACACACTGATATTTCACATAAGGCAGCTTCTGTCGATTACAACACATTCGGGTGCCTTTATTAGGCATACAGACTTAACAAGACGAACAAACGTCGAATACGCAAATCCACAAAGAAAACTAAAAAAACTGAAAAAAAAAAGTCTTCGAATGAACAGTACTGCTACAATGTCACTACTATAGTGATGAACAGTAACTTGCTATAGCACTTTTCTCGAAAGGTCTTCTGAAAGCCTACATAAAGTTTAGTCTTACAAACACATTTAATACTAAGACTTTTAACACACCAAACAACGACTTTTAAGACTTTTATTACACACGTGAAATCAATCTGAGCGTCTGAGTAGTTCAAAATCGACGGCGATCAGGATCTGGGTGATAATTGGCATCGTTAGAGTTAGAACTGTCTGAACCATCTTTATCTCTTTTGTACTTATTCCAGTACCATTGTTCTTTGAGCTGGGATAGTCTAACGTCTAGGTCTTCAGATAGTGGAAGACTGTCTTCTTGTTCTGCCGCGTGCCTTTCTCCAGACAAGATATCTTCCATGGTGACTAGATCTTGTGGATCTTGTCGAGGGTCTTGAGTAGAGATGATGGCATCTAAGGCTGAGGCCATAATTGGAGCTGAGGCCACGTGGAACTGGATGGCTGATTTTGAGGCCACGTGGAGCTAGATGGCTGATCTTGAGTGCCAGATGCGATATCCTGTGAAGATAAGGATCCTGCGATAATGGTCCTCCCCAAGGGTCATCAACATCCATTGAAGAGTCTGGCTAATTCCTTTGATATTATTCAAGTGCCTCAAGAGTTAACGGATGGATCTTAGGTCTATCCCATGAGAGATTTGTGGAAGAATAAGGCCAAATCTCTAGTGGAATAATTTTGTTTTCTTGAAACAAAATCCTCTGAAGTTCTCGTAACTCATATTCAAAAGGAAACATGGACTTGGGTAAAGTTCTGTAGACATGAGCCTTTTGTGCTTACACATTCGGCTTGAATGTTGTTATGCTTGAAGATAGAGCATCTGCTTGTCATTCTCCAGTTGGTCATGTGTAATGCCATGGTCTGTGGAAGAGAAAAAAAAATGTGTCTTTCTGGCTCATGACGCCCAATACGTCTTTTCTCAATGAAGATTTGACACTATGCTTGCAATGGTTGAAACCATGTGAGCATCTTAGTAAGAGCTTGCTGGTTGGAGAAATTCCCCATTAAGGCATTAGAGAGAACCTTAATAATCTTGTCTATAGGGAATTCAATGGCAATCGTATAGAGGTTGAACAAGAACCAGAAAAACCATTTGAGTTCTTTAGGAAACTCATGATCAGGAGACCATTGAAGCAGTCGGACAAAGGGATAGTCGATCAAGACCTCATGGATTTAGCATTAATCCACCATAATCTCTGAAAATCCGGTGTTAATAATTCCACATATGGTAATAGATATTATGAAACAAGACATTTTGCTCAATCTGCTGAGGTACATCTGGAGGATATGTATGAGAATTCCATTAGCTTTCCCGCATATTCTGAGTTCGAAAAGTACCAGGGTGCAGAGGGTTTTTGCGAATATATATGTTGATGAATTCAACAGGCTGCTTAAGTCTGGACAAGAAATCTGCAAGGACATTCTTTTTGCCTGCTATTTGTTTAGCATCAAAAGAATATTTTGAGAACCATTCAGCCCACCTTAACAGTTGAAGATGTGGAATCTGTTTCTGCTTAAATTTAAGAATTCGGGGAAATGAAGACATATCCATTTTCTACCAGAAAGTGATGCCCAATAAGGTGATATTCAAACTTCTTGATGTCATACTTGACTGTGAGAATCTCCTTAAAAGTGGAGTGATAATGCATTTCTGCAGAGGTGAATCTTCCACTTTTGTAAGCACAAATGAAGCGCCCACCTTTGATTTCTTCAAGGAGAATGGCTGCCCAATATTTATAACTAGCATCTGTTTGCAAAATTCTCTTGCCAGTAGAAGGAATTTGCAAAGGAGGAAGATGCTGCAAAATTTCTTTGAGATGGGCCACAGCTTGTGTTTGCTTTGGTCCCCATGGGAAGCATCTTTTTTCAATATCCTCTGAAGAGGATAGAGTGCTTTAGAGATCTTTGGCACGAAGTCTCGGAGATAATTGACAATTCTAAGAAAAGCCTGGACTTGGCTAACTGTCAAATTCTCAAAGGGAAATTTTTGAAGTTATTCTACAAGGTGAGGTCCTAGGCAATAGGTGTCTTCTTTCAAATGCATGCCTAAGAACTCGATCTCTTTTTGAGCAAAAATCATTTCTTTTGGGATAGCATGATCCCGTGTTTCTAGACAATATCAACGAACTGGGAAAGCAATTTGTGGTGAGATTCTTCATCAAGACTATAAAGGATAATGTCATCAATGTAAATCTGGGCATGTGGGAGAATAGGCAAAAAAATTCTACACATGGCTTTCTAAAAAACGGATGAGGCTATTTTAAGACCAAAAGGAACAACTATCCATTGAAAATGCTGATTTGGAATGCAAAAATCAATTTTAGGACGGTCATCAAGATGAATTCCAATTTGCCAAAAACTTGCTTTTAAGTCGAACTTTGAATAGATCTTAACTTGGGCTAGGCTACCAAACAAAGAGTTTTTGTGAGGCAAAGGGAATTTGTCATCTTGAAGGAATTGATTCAAAGGTTGGTAATTGATCATCAATCTGAGCTTACCGCGATTTTGTTCTGTTCTCTTGTTCACTGGTTCACATAAAAAGCTAAACAAGCCCATTATGAATCAGAGGGTTCAATTAGGCCTTGAGAGAGTAGCTCAACACATTCCTTCTAGGCTAAAGCAAGATGTTCAGGATTTATACCAAAATGACTGGCTTTTGTAGGATTCACATCTTTGCTTCTTCTTTTTTTATGGGAGCTTGACAAAGAAGTCAGGATTTTTCCAAAGGGGGTTTGAATATGTCTGGATAAACTGGGAAGGAGACTCGGAGCAACATGATAAGAGACTTTGGGTAATTGGATCAAGAATTTCTAGTTGGATAATGAAAAGTCTCTGAATATCCACATATTCATGGAACGGGTCACCAAACTATAAACCAATGGGTTTAATCCTTCGCTGGGAGAGCTGGGCAAGAACATCCCAATCAATGATAAGGTCTTTATCTGGGGAATAAGAACCAAGGATTTTTTTTTTTTTGTATATATGGAACAGCCTGGGAAGATTTAGAGTGTGATAGTTTTGCTGCAGAATTTTGTGGTAAAAGTATCACCAGAAGCAGAATGAAAATACCTTGTGTAAGGCATCCAGAATTTTTTTCGAGAGTACTTTTACATCCATGAGAGATGTTGCTGCACCGGTATCAATGAGAGTAATCACTTGGATGGGTTTATCATCTTCTGAAGTGTGGATTTGGATGGAAATATACGAAGAGTGGAAAACAGGTTGGTTATGGAAAGAATCAGAGATAGTAGCAGGGAAGAATGCAAAGATATCATCACGGGATTCATCAGAGTTTGAAGAGTAAGTTTGAAGAGCAAAGAGTGTATGAGGTGAAGGTTCATCTTCGACAAAGAATACAGACTCGATATCTTCATCATCCAACAGGATACCTGTAGTGGATGAAATCTTTTGGATCATGCATCTGTCAGATTTCTTCTTCTTTCTGAAAGCAGAAGAAGAATGTTGTTTCTTTCTTCAAAGGAACTTCCACTTGCCTTTCTTGGATCTCTGTTTGCTAAAAGAAAACTTTTCAAAGGAGCGCTTCTTGAAGTGCTTACATTTTTTATTGCCAGCACAAGAGGGATCACTGCAGTCTCTTGAGCATTTGATCTTCCAATGGGGATTGTCACAATTTTTTTGAGAGAACGGTTCTCTCGGAGATAACTCTTAAAGACTTCTCTTCTGTGGCACATTTCTTCAATGGCAAGGTGGACAGACTGTTGGATTTCTCCAAAAGTGGCATCGATGGTAATCTTGTTCTTGAGCTTCAGGGCTTTCTTAACAACTTGACTAATTTCTTTGGGAATGGAAGCTAGGAAAACTGACTTGAGATTAGGATTAGAACCAAGCTGGTAGAAGAGCTTGATCATTTCTCTAAAGTGTCGATCCAGATCTTTTTTGGACAGGGAACAATATTTTCTTTCAAAAAATTCTTTTCGTTTGAGTTCTTTTGAATATTGAGGTTAGTCAATAAAGAAGAGATGAATAAGTTGAATGGCTTCATCAAAAGACATGGTTAAGAACTGAAGTTGGTCTCTTTCTGGGGCTAACTTCCACCAATCTTTCAAGGAACCAGTGAATTGGGTGACAAATTCAAGGAGAACATCATAGGTACTGTGTCCTTTGAGGTTCCTGGTAATCAACCAAGCATGAAACTCTTGGAGTCAGCCCATTTGTGATAAGGGATATCATCCAAAGTGAAGAAATTGGACGAATAGGTTTTTGAGGACAATGGGTCATGGTAAGGCTGTGAGGGTGGAGGTGGGTGTTCTACCTCAGGTTGGTCTTCCATTTCTTCTTCGATGATTGGTTCTGTTGGATCTGCCATCATAATGTCTGCTACAACAGACGAAGAACTGGAGTCATAAGACTCGATATCGGGAATGGAAGAAGAGTCACTGATGGAGACTTCAAGAATAGTTAGAGGTGAAGGATTTATGGGTTTCACAGTGGATATGGTAGGAACTTGGTTTCTAAGGAAATTTTCCAAGGGATTTCAAACCATATATGAATGGGAAGGTTTATGAGGTAGAGATGACGAAGGAGATTGTTCTGGTGGAGTTGAAGGAGATGGAAGAGAGGTCTATTTGCCTCTTTCTTTTTTCTCTTGATCTAGATTCTTAAGACGATCCCGAAGAGAAAGAATATTCGTCTTTGGAGGAGGTGGTGTTGTGCTAAGGACAGCTACAAAAGAGTGGGGGTCTAAAGAGCTGGATGAGAAGAAGGATGTTGGCTTTGATGTTGTTGTTGGGAAAAAGAATGGATCTAGGGCATTCAGATTCCTTTGCTCTAAAGGAGCCTGTTGTTCTTGCAGTATCTGGACCTGGCATCTGAGCTTCTTAATCTCATGAGTTTGGTCTTCCAGATAATGGCCGGTATGGATCTGCTTTGTTTCCATCAAATAGAGCCTTTTTTTGGAAATCTTTCAACATCTTCTTTGAGACAGATGTAGCATGGTCTACCCGATTAAGAAGAGTAGCAACGGAGTTTATGGCTACATTCTAGGTTAGAGCATTCTCTATTTGCCAATTCAAGGCAGCTTCCAGTGGAGTAGGGCCTTTCGGTCTCCATTGAAGATCGACATCATTTGGAACTGGGATCTTCAAAGAATTGAAGTATTTCTATTGTTGATCAAAACAACTTTCAACAGGAGGAAATATAAAGGGTGATGCACTTTCTTTAGAAGGCTGCAAAGGGGGAAAATCTTCTGGTTTGAACATACGAATACTAAGTAAAGTAGGGGTGGTTCGGGTTTAGAATTACAAGTGTATGGTTCAGGCAGTTTGATAGGGCAAGAATATTTCTTTATCCATTTGAGGATAGGTTTATAGAATGGTGAAGTGATGGGTTTCTTTGGTAGTGGAGGTGGCGGTTTCGGTTCATCTGGAGGGTAGGTAGGTGGAGGTGCAGTAATTGAAGGAAGTTTGGGAGAACCATACTCAACCATGTTGCTAATGACCACCGTCTTCGCCAAGAGGTCCTACGGTCGAATCACCGTCTAGGTACCTTTGGTAAAGAGAACATTTTTTGTTTTTCTTTTTCTTTTTCCTGGAGGAAGGTCTATCATCCTCATCGTCTGGATTTAAGCAAGAGGAACAAGAACAATCAACATCCCAAAAACAATTTCCGGAAGGATCCTTGAAATAATAGATAGGTTGTCTATTGGACATGAGTTTTAGGATTAGGGTCTTCCATACTAACCGTTTCAGTTGGGCATGGAGTGAAGCACAAGATGGTGGGGAATGAGAGGAAAACAGAGGAAAAAGTGTCTCCTTTTCTTTGAGAAATTTGATGGTAGCTATACCATCTTTTTTTCTTGGTGTATTGTGGCTCGGAAGATTGGATAGGTCGGGAATTCTGATGAAGTTTTTCATAGTTGATCACCCAACTGTCAGGAAGTGGTTTGATAAGTTGATCTCTTGGAAATTGACGAGGGACGTGAATACCTGAAGTCTGGTCATTGTCAACAGAGATAAGTAAAGCATCTTCAGCATTGGGAAGGTTAAGATCAATGACATGATTTTGCACTCTATATACCATCTGGTAGTTAAGAGTAGCAATTATAGCAAAAGTGGTTTGAGGAGCACCAGTGATCTGTAACTGGACCTTTAAAGCAAAAAGGAGGTTGGGATCTACCAAGGCAAAATTGAAATTTGGGAAGAGTTTAACAAAGAGTGTGCCTGCATTCAGAATAGTCTGAACTGTGTCAATTCAAGCATGTTGATATTCCAAAAAGTGAGTATCAAGAAGAGCAACTCGTGCAACAACTGGCAAACCTTTTCATCCATGCAAGGACAAGGCTAATCTGATGGCTCCAAAGTGAAGGTGAGTATAACCCTGTTGAGCCTACTGAGCAGGAAACTCAGGTGGAATCTGGAGAGTTACAAACTGTTATTGCTGCTTAGACAAGATGGGGCGCTGATCAAATTTGGTGGACTGGACATATTCTTTAACAGAACAAGGGGTGCGTTTGATGGATCGGATGGGTGAGAATGATGGTGGTTTACAAAAGGCAGAATATAGGTTCATGAGGGGTAACTGTGTCTCGGAGATTTTTCGATCATCATTCACATAGGATACCTCATAAATGTAGTCCTTTTTTTGGAGGAAGTGGTTTTTCTGAGTTTAGGTGGTGAAGGAAGTGAAACTAGGGTTTCCAACTGGATAGGAGTTGCAATATCTGTGGAGGATTCCATGAGAGTATGAGTTTATTCTTTTCCTTCCAGCGGTAGTATCTTATTCCCACACACACGGCGCTCATGGCCTTTAATAGGGAATTGCCTTTTTGTTTACTCAAGCTCATTCTTAAAACTCAACCCTTAAAGTGCCAAAAATTTCTGATTCGCAGGTTCCATATAGTGGCAAGTGAAGAGCATTCTGGATCAAACTAATCGTATTATTGAACTAATAAGAGGATTCTAGTATCCAAAGAACCATGCTTTGAAGAAAGAATTAGAAAGTAAACTTAGAAACTTATGGTTTATAGTAAACACACTGATATTTCACATAAGGCAGGTTCTGCAGATTACAACGCATTCGGGGGCCTTTTATAGGCATACAAACTTAACAAGACGAACAGACGTCGGATACGCATATCCACGAAGAAAACTGAAAGAAGTCTTCGGATGAACAGTATTGCTACAGTGTCATTGCTATAGTGATGAACACTACAGCTTGCTACAGTTACTTGCACAATACTTTTTTCGAAAAGTCATCTGAAAGCCTGCAGAAAGTTTAGTCTTATGAATACATTTAATACTAAGACTTTTAACACACCAAACAGCAACTTTTAAGACTTTTACTACACACATGAAGTCATTCCGAGCGTTTGAGTAGTTCAAAGCCAACGGCGATCTAAATCTGAATGATAATTAACATCGTTAGAGTCAGAACTGTCTGGGCTATCTATATCTATTTTGTACTTATTCCAATACCATCGTTCTTCGAACTGGGACAATCTCATGTTTGGATCTTCAAATAGTGAGGGACAGAAATAATTTTTTCCAATTGCGTTACCAAGTAATTTTTTTATTTTAAAAATAATTTCTGAAGCGTTGTCATGCAACTCTTATTTCTCGCGAAACACCCTAAGTTCTTATACGAAATTTTTCATCGTCCTTATTACTTTTGACTTTTGAGAGGGCATCCTAGTGACCTTTCGACCAAAAGCCCCCGCGTCGTGCTGGCCACTGGCCAGTCTATCGACACAACGTATGATTTCAAATTCGAGCTCGTTGTCTTCTGGGAACTTATCCTTTCTCCTACAGATTGTTTGAATTCGGGCTCCCTCCTCCGTGACTCCGAACCCATCGGTGATGAAAATCGCGAACGCCGACGGTGACACTCCCACCATTGTTACCAGTGCTCGCTCAATCGGCGCCGAGTTGGTCCCGGGTTGGGACCAGCCCTTCACCGGCCAAGAACTCGACGACATCGAGGCCACCGTCACAACCGCCATCTCCAAGAAGCGACGGTCCTTCTCCGACACAAGGAACGAGGACGATCGTCCCCACTGGCCCCGACGGCGTTTGCCCGGGTCAGTCTCCCTGCAACGTACGAATGAGACCCGTCTCACTTTCATTTCTTGGTCCTTGGATGATGTTATAGATGATTGCCATAGAAATCTGCAGTTTTTAGGGTTTTTCCCCTCTCTTTTCCGTGATTGCGAGAAATTTCTTGCCGGGGCTCTGAAAAGGTTTCAGATAGGATAAAACTTTACTATAGCTGCATTTTGTAAGACTAGATTTTGTTTTTTTTTTTATTAAGATTTCTAAACCACGAATTAGTAGCTTTGATTGCTTTGTTCTATAATTCGCTCTCCTGTTTCTGCCGTTTCAGTTTAGTTAAATGCTTGTCCTCCTTTAACTGAGAAGGGGGAAAGTTGGATTTGTAGTCTTTATGTGCAAATGTGATGGAACCGTTATTCGCCGGCTTTCACATGACAGATAGTATGCGGATTAAACTCCCCGTGATGATATTCAGAGGTCAGATCACCTACAACCGGAGTGCTATCGGTGCAGAGAGAGCTGCAGCACAGCTTTTGACCAAACTTGATGCCATGAAAAGCGTAATGGATCAAGTCATAATTGGTTTTGATATTGAGTATAGGCCCACGTTTCAAAGAGGTTTGGTCAGTTCTGCTTTGGCATTATATTTAATGGTGCTTTGAGGTCGGCTTAGTAGTGATTGGTTCTGTGTTTACATTAAATTTACATCTCTGTGATCATTTTTTGATTTCTGGTCAGCAGCAAGACTTGATATTTTTGCAACTACTTTAATGAAATGGTACAAATTTCCATACTTGTGGGGTCTGTTAACAGTTCTTTCCTGCTAGGAAAGTGGTATTGTGATCTACTCTTACATTGTATACAAACTCAATGACGAAAAACTTTGTTTTTCTTCTACAAATTGTTGAGTTTTTCATCTGATCTTCTGAAATATTCACTTCATTTCTTTCAAGTGCTGCGATATCCTGGTTTTGGTCAGATGTAAATTTGTTACGATGGTTTACATAGGAAAATCTGTATTTTGCTTTGTATAGCTACAGAGATGTGTTTTTAAGTCAATGTTTTTCAGTATCGTGCTTGTTTCTTGTTCCTTGCCGCTGGCATTGGTAAACAAGGTCTTTTGGAGTAACTTTTACTTTTTGCCATTTCATTTTCTTTTAGTGTCTGAAATTTGATGTTTAGCTTATGTCAGATGCCTAAGACCTTAAAGTATTGACGATGAAGAGTCATTTCTATCTTAGTTTTCAAAATTTCAAAGGGAAAGCTAAAAGAACTTATTTTAAGTTCCAAGTAGGCAATTAAGATTTCTGAGTGGCATAAACTTTTTTTCTTTCTTTCTTCGTCTTTTTTTTCCCTTTCTAATTTGATGTGTTTTTATTTTTATGGTCTTGGGTGCATTCCTGGAGATGAGCTTGCATTTTTCTCTCGAGGAAGAAAAAGGAAGTAGAAATAGAGATTAAAATCACTACATTTTATTGCTCAGTCATTATCTTAATGCAAGAGTTGCAGGTGTTCCACTTCGGAAGACGGCAGTAATGCAGATTTGTGGTGACAATGACCACTGCCATGTGATGCATGTTATTCATTCTGGCGTCCCTCCTAGTTTGAAGCTTATTTTAGAGGATACCACTGTATTAAAGGTTGGCATATGTCTAGTTTTTAGTGGCTATTGGTATCTGTCTAGTTGGTTTTGAGAAAATGTATAGCTTAACAGCATAATGATGTTATACTTGCATGTACAGGTTGGAGCAGGCATAGCTGGTGATGCTTTGAAGGTGCTTAAGGATTACAACATATCTGTCAATGGTTTTCAAGATCTTTCAGAACTTGCTAATCAAAAACTTGACCTGCCTCGTAATAGATGGGGTCTTGCATCTCTAAGCGAGGTGCTTATAAATAAGCAGGTTATAGTTCAAGTTCTTTTGCAATCGTCATGGCTACTCATGATTAATTTTCTGAATTGCTGTTTGGAACATAGGAAATCTACCCCTCTCTAATACTAATAGCTTCCCTCCACTTCGTTCGAAGTGGAGGGAAGCTATTAGTATTAGAGAGGGGTAGATTTTTTATGTTCCAGACTGACCTTTTTAGTCTTTAGTCCCTTTTTCCCTATTTTTATTTATTTTTTATTCTTTTTTCTTCAATTGATCTTTGATTTTTTTTGTTATATTCTATTTTATTCTATTTTTCATTTTTGGGTTCATCAACCGCCGACGCCAATTAATTTGGGATAAAGGTGTTGTTGATGTTGATGTTGTTGATGTTGTTGTCTAAATGCTGGACTAGTGATAAAGACCCTTGACAATGAAAGGCTAAACCTAAGTTCCTTGATCCTCTGCTAGGTGTAAGATAAGTTATTCGACCATCATATATTTGTTGAATTGACTGCTTTGCTTATTTGATGGAGCACATATTCTGGATGGCAACTGATTATTGATTAAAGTTTCTTTGGGTAGAGTTAACTGGATGTGTAATGCTACAAATGTGAGAGGATTTGGCAAGTGTAATCAAATCGTATCTGCAGCGTTTTTTGTGATGTAGTAAGAATATACTTCTTGACACTAAATTTGTAATCTTATCGCAAATTTTACCCGTACAGTGACTAAAACCTTCTCGTATTTCAAATTGAGATCCGTTGTTCTTCCATGTTCATTGAACCTGGCTACGAGTTGCTCTAGCAAATGCCAAAAACTCATATTCTCTTTATATCAATGGTCTTAATAGCATAAAGAGACCAAACCGGATTGGTTGTACACAGTTTAGTGTCACCTGGTTTTATTTTAATTGAGTTCTTCAGTTTGCTCTTGTACATAAAGTAACATATCCAAGGTGCATCTTGAGTGTGATAAAGATGGAAAAGGTGCCCAAAAGCAAACCAAAAGGTGTGAGTAGGAGTGTACCTTAGTGCACTTTGCTTATTTTTCAAAGTGAGGAAGGAAGTATGTTAAAATCGGCCATCACGCCAGTTGGTTGGCATGTGGTTGCTCGTTACCAGAGAAGCGGTTTGAATCTATGCACAGTAGATAGCCAATTTGATTTTTTTGTATGGTCATGATCCCATTCAAAGCAAAACCAGCTCACTGGTTGAACTGGAATTGATCTGGTTCTTGACCAGTTTTGGCCTTTGACGGTTTAGAGCATATATGAGGTCGGTGGTACAACCGGTATCCAATTGAACCGGCTTGTCAGGTTCGATTAAGGACACTAGTTTATATTGGATTTACTGAGTCAGGTGTTTCCTGTCATGAATATTCCCAATGGCCTTGTTCATTTCTTTTCGAACATCAGCTTGTGAGATGTACCTTTAGATTTAGAGTCTGAAATGAATGCTACATAATTGTGAATAGTATGGTTTAGGTGCCAGCTAATTGCTTTTACATTTGCCATATCTTAGATTTTGTTTGATGGCTCAACTAAGTACCAATAATTCAAACATTGTATATTTAAATAAGATTCAACCCATTTGTTATCCCTAATTTTGGCCTAAACAATTAAGCCAAAAATCTACTAAAGGAATTGGTTTTTTCATTTGTTTAATGGATAAGTCTTTGGGACATCAGGATCTTTACTGCAATTTGGTAAATATTAAGCGTTCAGTTCTCAGTTATTTCAAATCAACTTGTTTCCAATTTTAAAACCTGAAATCATAAATGCATAAAATTGAAGTTATAAATTAGTTCTAGCAAGTTGTTGGAAAGTCCTAGCGGAGGTGCTTGAATTTTCCTACCAGAGTTCCTCTAGAAAAATTTTGTCAATTATATATATGACTGAGTTCGGGCCAAAAAACTTCCGCAGCATTGACTTATATGTAATTACTAATTTGTATTTTGCTTTGTTGTCCATGTCAATGGATTTATAGCTTGCATCAATAAATATGATGAATAAGCTGTGAAATATGTTGAAAGATAGCTTCTATCTTGATTAGTTTATAAGATGTTCCATGAGCTTATTCATTCGATGGTTGAATGAAAAGGATCAATGGGGATCAAATGTGGTTCTAGCATAAGACTGCATGCTGTAGGCTGCTTCTCCATTAAAGCTGGCCTTTAAAAATAAGTGAAATTGAATGTCCATGGAAGATTTGAGCTGGCATTAATCAGAGTTTTTACATCTTGCAGCTGGAGAAATCCATGAAAATTAGGTGTGGAAATTGGGAGGCTGTCTTTTTATCAAAAGAACAACAACTTTATGCTGCGACTGACGCATTTGTCTCTTGGCATCTATATCAGGTGAATCTGTTGCTTTGAAATTGGATCATCACTCTCCTGGTTACGTTGCTTTACTTAGTTAAAACGAAAGTTTGATTTGCCTCTATAATCTTATGCATTGGAGTGCTGATTCAAATAAATGAGATATTTAGGGAGGTCAATTAGGGTTGAGGATAAAAGAACTCTTGAATACGCTTTATATCACGAGACGTACTTGGACCGCAATTTTGTTCCATTCTGAGGATAGTCGTTATATATTGTGTATTTAGCACATCTTTCCACCAGGATCTCAAGGTAACACTTGGGCATGTTATGCTTTTTTCAATACAAACAAATTCAGGTTCCTTGCAATTGTCTTTAAGTTCAACCTCAACGCAAGTACTTGTAAAAGCTTCTAACTCTTTATAATTTGGCGCATGTTCATAGCTTGATCCATGAATTATCTTCCTTAAATTTCATGCTTTAGGTAACTATTAGAATAGAAAAACAGTATAGCACTTTTGCATGAATTTTTGGTGTAAGTATCTTTTCACAATTACCAGGAAAAAAATAACAAACAAGAAAAAGATAAATTTGCCGGCTTTTATTCCAAGATATATTGGAATTTTTCAAAAAATTGGAACATACTAGTTGCTGAATCAAAGTCCGCAATTGAAATTTGATAATGCCTTCTTTTTCACTGAATCCCGGCCTTGAAGTGCCTTTCAAATAGGACTTTGAATATACTATCACGTGTGTGAGATTTTGTTGTAATGCCAGTGCGCAGCTCGATCTTGTGTTGTGTGGTTGCATAATTTGGCGACACATGCAGGTTTTAAAGAGCCTGCCAGATGCACAAAGGAACTTTGAGAATAACGAAGAGAAACTGACTGTGGCACTGCCATAATTACCGTTGAGGTACTTCCAATCTCGGCATAGCATTGTTGTTTTACTCATTGTTTTCTTCTCAAGTTCATCTATTTGGTTTGACCCGGGTGGAGCATTCTTCCCCAAGCTCCTTCCCTCTTCCTATTTATTTTTCAATACGATTCATGAGTTTAGAACGAAGAGCAGATTTAGGAATACATGCATTTAGCCCAGGGCCTAAAAAGCTTATATCAGGCAGCATCTATTTTTACCTCTCGGATCATGTACACAAATTCTATTGTTTTCTGATATCTTTTTGGAAGTTTGTTAGCGATATTGCTTATCATTGTACCTGCATGTGGTACCCTATTCTCTATACTTTCTAACTAATTAAGCTAGAAGCAGCACAGGGTTGTTCTGAACTGTTGCGTTTGTTAGCAAGAGTTAACAATTAATAGCTGCAGTTGCTACTTGTTCTATTGTTGAGTCACTAACAAAGAAAAAGCGCAACTCTTGCTTGGCAGCTACTTGTTCTATTGTTGAGTCACTAACAAAGAAAAAGCTGCAACTCTTGCTTGGCGTTGACACTGCGGATAGTCTTGAAGTTCAACAGGAAAAATTGTGGCATGTGCTAGGTTCCTGTGAGCCAAGCGCATAATAACTGTTGTTTTTGGCAGGTCCCATGAGGGATCAACGTGATCTGTGCTGGGCTCGCACGAACTCGGTGCATGCAATAATGGCTGCTTCGATAGTCAAGTTTGTTTTCTGACTTCCGAGTTCCTTGTCCGGAAATCTTAAGGTCGTTATTATTGTAAAAGAAAAAAAAGCATGAAATTATTTAAGATTGGTTCCTGATTTTGTTCTGGTGAATCGAACAGAGATTGGAGCATTGTGTTTTGGTTTCTTTTGTCAGAATTGCATCTTGGTTAGAACAATCAAACATATCTTATGCTGTGTTCACATAATTTAAGCCGTTGCTTAGCAATCTACTAGTGATGATGCTAATTTTGACGGACTTGATCATCAGTTGTATTATTGTATGTTAACCTCTCAGTTGCTAAAAGCTGCTTCGCCTACTCATGCTGAACGTGCTGACATGCGAAACCAAAATAGCTTTTTGGGTGATCTAAACATATGTAGATACCACTCTTCTGATGTTAGGGCAGAAGTTGGTATTGCAAACCCAGCGAAAGTTTGCATTTGATGAATTGGCTATGTGGATTTTGAGTCTGTTAGCGCATGATGAGACCCTGATTTACCTTTCTTCGTTTGTTTTTGCTGACTGAAGATAGCCTAGCATCTGAAAAAGGCGTGTTTTGCCTCTTTCCCATCCTTCGGCCCGATTTTATGCCGTGGGGACGAGAGCAGATTGTGGAAGCAGGGGAGTAACAGAAATTTGCACGGCCCACATCATTCTTCCATTTTGAGCAATAAAGTATTAAATCAAGTTCGTTGCTATTTGTTCATGACGGATGAGAAGTGCTTCGTCCCACACGTTGGCCCAATTTCAGCGTGAAGTGACCCCTTTCACTGGAGTTGGAAAAGATGGCCAGCTCTAGAATTGTCGATTCATGTTCTGATATATCTCTCTCCCTGTGAAAAAGAGAGGAAGGCGGAACTTAATGTATTGCCATGTATGAATTGGTTGATTGGAGTTTGGAGATTAAAAATAAGACAAGTTTCGAAACCAAAATTAGGCCGGTCACTGATCGGAAACTTCTCTCATGTATTCAAATTGAGTAGAATGAATTCCTATTGGCACATTGCATCTAGGTAAAATGTGGAAATTCAAAACTGCCCTGTTGTAACTTGGGACGGGTATGCACAGCCAGATTTCGAAACAATTGTTTCGACTCGGTTACTCGAGGATCAAGGAGGTGCCATCATTCACTTACGATGAGAGCAAAACCAGCACACCCCCATCATATAAGTGCAATACTCTTGAGGTTTGGATGCACAAGTGATCAGTATTCTCCAGTAGGAGGGGTCTTCTCTGGAGGCACTTGTTACGTTTATTATTTAGAAAGCGCTTTTCTTTGTCGTGAAATTTTCGTGAAAATAAAAACACCTAAAGAGTAATTTCACATTCAAAGCAGTGTATTGCACGTAAATACGAAAGTGTCGAACGGTAAATGGAAATGTTTTGTTCTTTTCAAGTTAGGATAATCGGTTTTCTCTGCGTTCTGCGCGGTACATAGGTTCAGAAGTTTGTCAAGTACATGAGTCAGTGGTCATCGAGGATGTCCGATGAACATAATTTAGAAGTGCTAATTGTTGGGCTCCGACTTGTCTACTGGAGAATCGATCATCAATTATTGCCGATTTGCTGGACCGACACTGATGAAGCTGCTGCATCCGCTCTTTCGCCCGTTAGCTGCGCCCGGCCACAGTAGGGCCGAAAAATGATGAAGGAAGGAGATTACCAAAGACAAAAAGGTTAACCTAATCTAAGAGAATCGAATTAGGTGCAATTATGTTGCAATGTGCAAATCAAATGAAGATACGTTGTCGATTAAGTTCGTAGTTGGTAAATAGGCCGTGGGGAACAACAGGATGAATTAGTCACGACTTCACGAAATTGGCCTTTCCTAAAAACTATAAATTTGTAAGTCGAATCATGACCCGATTTCATAATTTGCTTAGTGACATGGAGAAACAAACAAAAATAAACTGAGGCCAAATGGTTCGGCTCTAATTGGGGAACCCTAAAGGGATTTATCAAGTCAGTTGGGAGGAAATTCCGGGTACTTCTTAACCCCCCCAAAAAAAAAAATCTGGGTAGTTGGCAATAAATAAAATCAATAAGCACAGGAAAGGGATCGTGGTTTCACATCAATTGGACAAAAAATCTAGGGTCGATCGTCAATACGGCATGACATGACACTTTGGTCAAAACACGGTCGATGAACTAAGAGGATTGCACTTGTTTGCCAGCTAGTCGTACAAATTGGTGGATGACGGACGTCCGGATTTAGGGGGGGTTGCAATCCGAAATCGACCGACAACGACCATTGAACACAGCACATGGAAGAGCACATGGCCCTTGGAGAAAGAGATATCGACATCCCAATTTGGGTCTAACGTGACTACAAACGTATAATAATAACGAAAACAAAAAGAGAGGATGTGCACTTAAAGAAAAGGTTTGCATAAAATGCATGAAAAGTAAAAAAATCAACGCGACGAGTCCCAATCGATGTTCTTTGCTCCCATTGCCTACTGCCCATGACGTGCAATGTTTCCCACATCCGACCGGCTTTTCTTTCGATGATGGGGGTAAAACGTGAGCCTCTCTTGTTTTTTCTCTCCCTTTTCGTCATGCATTTGTCGGCTATTTCGTGCTCTTGTGCATGGTGGAAAAAGATGTGCGATGGTGAGGTTACGCTCATATGGGAAAGTCGTGCTGTTTATTCGGGTAGACCCACCGGCCTAAGTGATCTTCAAAAGATGTGGATCCTCGAAAGTTAGAAAGGTTGCGTTCCTATGGGAAATTTACGCAGGTTGACACATTCGCCTGCGATAATTGTTCGAAAAGTCCTGAACTTATCGTACGACGGCAATTTACCCATAAACCTTTCAATTATATTAACGCAGTCCTAAATCTTTTGACGAATTTTTTTTAATTCAATCCTAAACACTGCATTTATGCTAATTTACTCCTAAATCTTATGATGATTTGTCAATTTAGTCCTAAAACTTTTTTTTTATAACCAAGGTGTCCAGGCCAATTTGCGTGAAAATTTTTTTGATACTTTATTAATGTAATCATTTTTGTTAATATGGATTTAGTACTAACTTGGCAAAACTTCAAAAGGTTTAGGACCAAATCAACAAATTGAAAGGTTTAGGTCTAAAATGGCAAATCGTCAAAAGGTATGGACATAATTAAAAGGTTTAGGACCAAATCGGCTCTTGTACAATGGGTTTATGACTTTTGTTTTTTTCCCTTGGCATGGGTAATGTAGTTTTGGATGTTTATTTCATCTATGGCCTTGTTTGGTTCATCATTACAGATGAGCATTGAGGCTTTAAACTACTTTAGCCAAATGAAATTGTGTTGGGTTCATTTTTTTGCTCAATTTGAAGAGATGCAATTGCATCTCAAATGCTCTCTAAACGCCTTTAGCCCAAAGTACCTTTGGATGTACTTTGAGAAGTTGCATCTCAAATGCAACTAAGTTTTTTCTTTTAGTTTTGTCACCTCCACATGCCGCCACTCACCAGTCGTCGACTGCTTGCTGCTGCCCGGCGCTGCCGATCGTCGCAATCATTGCTTGCCGATCGTCACAGCCGCCGCTCGCCGATCGTCCCTCGCCTATCACTACCTGCGATCGCTCGCCACCGCAGACGATCGCTGCTACCCACCGCCGGCTACCGCCGCCACAGATCGCCTCTGCCACTCGCTGACCACCGTTGCTACCCGACGATCGCCGACCACCGCCACCTGTTGCCGATCACCACTGCCGATCACAGCCATTGATCACTATCGCCTGCCGATCGCAGCCTGCCGATCACCGCCGCCGATCGCCGACCATCGCTGACGACCGTCACCGCTGCCACCGATCGAAGCCACCTTCGCACCTCCGCCACCCGCCAATCACCACCGTCACCGACTACCGCTGACGACCTCCACCGCCCGTCGATTGTCGACCACCACCGCACGCCACTAACGACCTCCACCGTGACCTACGGGCCGCCGATCACCGATGTTCCACTTTTTTTTATGAAAAAAAAGCGAAAATACATTACAAAATGTATTTTGAATCAAACGACATTTACGTCAAAGTTGCTTTCAATATGTGTTTTAAAAACACTACTTGCATTTTGATAAAGACCTTTAGCCCAAAGGTATTTGTATTTACTCAAAATTTCTTGGCCAAATGTTGAATCAAATAAGGCATATCAAGAGGGATTGTTCTTCTTCTTTTTCAGACTTCTCCGCCAACGTCGCGATTCGCCTTTGGCCCAACCAACCGTCTGTCACGCCCCGAACCCGTCGGGCTCGTGAGCATCCCTGCAAATCAAACCATACAATCTCTCACGGTCCTAAGATTCAGGCTTACAAGTCGAGAGATGATATATGAACATAAGCATGAGGAAGCGATACTTAAATAATCCCCGTACAGAATATTAGTTAAGAGGGACCTGGATAGCATAATAAGTGTCATATATCATAACATAAGGTTCGTACAAAAGCCAGTTACTACAAACCGCTAAGCAAAAGGGCAACAGGGTAAGCACATCAAAAGATGACCATCGTTTCGCCCAAAACCACCATGGTCGGGGGTCGCCACCACAGGCTCTGGCCAACAAGCTGTATCTCCTAGAATGAGCTACTGGAGTCCTCGGTATCCTCTACGTCCTTGGTCGGCTCAAACTCAGAGAACGTCTCAGATGGGACCTCGATGGTATCCTCTATAGTCTCCTCATGGGACGGCTCCGCAAGATCCTCCCCGATCGCCTCCAAGACGATGACCACGTCCTCCTCTACAGTAAGGTCCAGCGTCGGGGTCTTCTCCGGCTCATTCCTAGACCCAACCACCGATCCCTCTGGCTGCTCCTACTCTCCTGCAGTCTGGCACCAGTTGGGTATAACATCCGGGGGTATCTCGTGGGGCTTCAGTGACCCAATCGACTCGTCCCCTACCTCCTGAAACCAAGCCTCGAACTTATGACGCTTACAGTCCGACTTACCCTCATCTACCCATACAACTGTGCACTTTCTCACATATATGTTCCCCTAACTATTCGGAAACTCGTCAAAATATGGAGTCATCTCCTTGGGGTCCCCAAAACGTATAGGCCACATACTTAAGGCCTAGGATCTGTAAAAATAAGAGTCCCCAAAAGGGGTGAGATATACATCTCAGTAAAATAACCCTAACCCTAGGTCAGGTCGATAGTCCGGTCAAGTAGTCATACCCCTCAATAATTCCAGACTCATAAGCACACAGGCATATCAGGCACAAATCCATAAAACAATAACATACAGATGACAGGCATGCAATGATGACCTCATGTCACACTCAGATGATCATGCACAACTGTCCTACCACTACGCCTCATTCACCAATCTCCGCCTGCCTCAATCTCCAGCCCGCGATCTCATCGCATCAGGCTCGATCCGCGTAAACGCATCAGACCGTTATCGGCAACCCGCGTAAACGCATCAAGTTTCGATGAATCTCCAGGCCAGTCTCATCATCTCACACCTCCGTCCCGCGAATAATTCGCATCAGGACCGTGGTCATCTCAACCCCACGATCTCGTCTCATCAAGGCGCCACACACAACATCAACTCCACCCCGCAATCTTGTCACATCAAGGTATTCACCTCCCACCCCACGTCTCATACGCCTCAGGGCCTCGCCATGTCAGGCTCATGCCATGATTTTAAATTCAATTTTACAAATCAAACATCAGGTGCAACTCATGCACAATTTGAACACTCATGGCCTGCAAAGCAGATTAAATGATACTCAGACATCGCAAACGACTCAGGCATAGACAATGTCACATACAATCTTCCTATAACATCTTAGGATAGAATGAGAACTGCCCCTTAGGAAAAATCATCTTAAACCACTCAATTCAATCCTCGACTCACCCAATTGAGTCCAATCTCCCTATCCTAAGTTTAGGAATCCCTTACCTTGCACTTAATATCACCAAATATTTCTTCTTGGGTCCTCAAGGTTCGGCCAAATCAATCAATTCACCGCGCAACCTAACAATTCCAACCGATTCGTCAATTTTTCCAAGTCCAAATCAATCATTCATGAATCACAATCTTCCATAGCACAATCTCCAACATCTTAACACATCTTAAACATCACTTTGAGTCCCATAACCATCTGTTCTTGCACCCACCAGAACCGATTTTGCATAGAACCGAACTGGTTCATTTCTGTTCTGTGCAAACAGTGCACTTCCAGCCCTATTTCTACTCCAAATCCTTCATTTAAATTCTATCGTACCTCTTAACATGTTTACCTAAGGGTTTGGGAGGCTCACCGTGTGTTTGAAGTCAAATGGCCGCCGGATTCCCGTTGAAACTCGTTGGATCGTCCAAGGTCAGTTTACCGACAGATTCTCAAATTGGCTCCGATTCTGTCGGCTCTCGGGAAATCTCTTGGCCGGGGCTCCTCGGTGCTCCAAATGACTCGATTCTTGTTCGACGATGTCGGCAAGACGTAAGGCTTCGTTGGTGTGGTCAGCCGGCGGTCAAATGGTGGCCGGAGGTGGTCAGCGACGGCGCCGAACAGAGAGGTCAGTGCTAGTCGCCAGCGACAAAATAAGAAGGAAGAAGAAGAGGAGTGTTCGGTGGTCTAAGGGGGAGTTATGGCCGGCCAAATGGAGTGAAGAGAGAGAAGAAAAGCTTATATACAAGGCCTTGGTCAAATGGTTGAATGGTAGGTTTGAAAAAGTTGGACATAACCACACCTCTTGATCTTGTGACACTTGTCTTCTTGCTTTTCCAAGATGATCCAATGGCCATGCTTCATCCTCTTTTTCGACAGCCGTGGAGAAGGTCCAAAGACCAAAATTCCCTTCTTGAATTGTATAGGCAAGGTTCTAGGCTTGAGGGGCAAAACGATCATTTTGCCCAAGACATTCAGAACGTCGTGTTTTCTCGTTTCAGAATTTTTCGATAGGGCGATGGCCAATCCGAATAACGTTGGAATTCTTGATTTTTCATTTCAAATCTTTCAAGACTCGTTTCTGATGGTTTCCTCTATCAGACGTGGTTCCAACCTATCTTGAACCGACGGGCGGCTTTTGCAGACATTACGCGTATCGATCTCGTGATTCATATCACGTTTGGGGCTCATCAATTCATGGCGGCTTTGGTTGTCATGTAATTGTGAGGGTTTGTTACTAGTCCCTATGGTCTCGATCTTCACGGTTCGATTAAGAAAAAATTTGCAAATCATACGTTGGTTAAGCGGCATCACCCACGCTTCAATCGTATGACACTCTCAAGGCAATCCTTAATCGTTCTTAGATCGGCCTCTTAGTGGTTCTAAATATCCCCTCAACAATCTTTATGGTCAAAGCGCCATTTCCTATCCGAGTCGCTAGGTCTACGTATCTCGTCTCACGTTAACCTTTCCCTTTTGGTCAGCCTACTCAAATTGGTCAGATTTGAGCAAAATATGACTAAAACACATCGTTTGATATATATGAACTTATCATTAATGAGTTTGAAATTGGCTGGAATTCAGAATGTCACAACTATTTCCCCTTACAAAAATTTCATCCTCGAAATTTATATTACACTTAATTATTCAAACAAATGGGGCTGCTATCGCCTCATCGTCTCTTCGTTATCCCATGTGGCACCTTCAGTTCCATGGTGCTCCCATAGTACCTTGACTAGTGGAATCTTCTTATTCCTAAAGATTTGCTCCTTCCGGTCTTCGATCCTTATTGGTTTCTCCACGTACGACACTCTGTCGACTACTTCTATGGCTTCATAATCCAAAACATGTGTCAGGTCCGGTTCATACTTTCGCAACATCGACACATGGAACACATTATGCACCTGGGATAGATTGGGTGGCAAGGCAAGCCTGCAGGCCAAGGTTCCAATCCTCTCCAATATCTCGAATAGGCCTACATACCTTGGGCTCAGCTTCCCCTTCTTTTCAAATCGTGACAGTCCTCTCATTGGTGACACTTTGAGGAAGACGTGATCGCCCACTTGAAACTCCAAGGGCTTGTGCCATTTATCCGCATAGCTCTTTTGACGATTTTGTGTCGTCCTCAGTCTATCTAGAATTATCTTCACTGCTTCCACCGATTGCTCTACCAGTTCTGGACCGGTGATACTCCTTTCTCTGACTTCATCCCAGCAAATCGGGGTTCTGTAGGCTCATCCATAGAGTGCCTCGAATGTTGCCATCTGGATACTCTGCTGGTAGCTGTTGTTATAAGCGAACTCTACTAGGTATAACTGCTTTTCCCATCCACCTTTGAAATCTATGACGCATGCTCTCAACATGTCCTCGAGCGTCTGGATCGTCTTTTTTGACTGCCCATCTATCTGTGGGTGGTACGTTGTACTATACTATAGTCGGGTTTCCATAGCTTCTTGCAGACTTTTCCAAAAATTTACCGTGAACTTCGGATCCCTATCCGAGGTGATCGTCACTGGCACTCTGTGCAATCTCACTATCTGCCTCATGTACAGCTCTGCATACTTATCCATAGCGAAATCCTTTCGCACAAGAATGAAGTGGGCGGACTTGCTCAATCTGTCCACGACTACCCATATCAAGTCGTGACCTCTCTGGCTCCTTGGGAGTCTCATCACAAAATCCATGGTTATGTGCTCTCACTCCTACTCGGAAATCTCCAGTTGCTGTAACAGTCCTCCAGGCTTACAGTACTACGCTTTCACTTGCTGGCAAGTTAAACACTTAGCTACGTACTTTGCTACGTCCACTTTCATTCCGTTCCACCAATAATGTTATCGCAAATTCTGGTACATTTTTGTACTCCTAAGGTGGACACTATAATTGCTCCTACGAGCCTCTGACAAGATCCTTTCTCTGAGTCCTTCATCGTTTAGCACGCACAATCATCCTCTAAATTTCAGAATTCTGTCCTCAAGCACTTGAAACTCGGGTTTCCTCTTCGTCACATCCATCTCAATGATCTTCTGAATCTCTGGGTCCGTAGACTGTAAGGCCTTTATTCTTTCCTAGACCTCAGGTTCCACCCTCAGCGTAGCTATCAAGCTAGACAACTGAACGACTTCTAATATGAACTCGGAGTCTCTCAAATCCTCAATCATCGACCAACCTTTCACCAGCAGACATGTGATGCTTGACTTCCGACTCAACGCATCTGCTACTCTGTTTGCTTTTCCAGGTTGATATAGGATATCACAATCACAATCATTCAGTAGTTCCATCCACCTACGCCGCCTCATATTCAGTTCTTTTTGGGAAAATAAATACTTTAAACTCTGGTGGTCGGTATATATCTGAAACTTCTCGCCACAAAGGTAGTGTCTCCAAATTTTTAGGGTAAATACAATCGCCGCTAACTCCAGGTCATGAGTTGGATAGTTCATCTCATGTAGTCTCAATTGTTAGGATGCGTAGGCTACTACTCTCCCGTGCTGCATCAACACACAGCCCAATCCTTTCAGCGAAGCATCGCTGTAAATCTCGTAACCTCCTGGTCCCGACGGAATGGTCAACACTGGTGCGGTCGTCAATCTATGCTTAAGCTCTTGGAATCTTTTCTCACATTTATCAGCCCATTCATACCTTGTTTCCTTTTTCGTCAACCGCGTCAATGGGATGGCTATGGATGAGAATTTCTCTACAATTCGCCTATAGTATTCTACCAGTCCCAAGAAATTTCTGACCTCCGTGACCGTAGTAGGCCTCGGCCAATTGGTTACTGCTTCAATCTTTGCAGGATCCACTGCAATCCCTTCTCCAGACACCACATGACCCAGAAAAGCTACCATGTTTAGCCAAAACTCATACTTACTCAACTTCGCATAGAGCGTATGCTCCCTCAGCGTCTGTAGTACAATTCTCAAATGCTCCTCATGCTCCGCCTCGCTCCTCGAGTAAATCAAGATATCATCAATGAAGACTATGACAAATCTGTCCAGAAATTCCTTAAATACTTGATGTATCAGGTCCATAAATACAGCTAGAGCGTTAGTCAATCCAAACGGCATCACCGTAAACTCATAATGACTACACCTCGTTCTGAAAGCAGTCTTAGGTATGTCTTCCTTCTTAATCCTCAGTTGGTGATATCCAGTCCTCAATTCAATCTTTGAAAATACTGTTGCTCCCTGCAATTGATAAAAAAGATCATCGATTCTCGCAAAGACCTAACCTTCTTCCTTACAATTGATAAAAAAGATCATCGATTCTCCCTGCCACAATCAATTTCTCCCTGCAATTGATTAAAAAAGATCATGAATATTTGTTCTTTACTGTCACTTGGTTCAGCTGCCGATAGCTAATGCGTAATCGCAAAGACCTAACCTTCTTCCTTACAAATAGCACCGGTGCTCCCCACGGCGAAGCACTTGGTCGAATGAATCCTTTGTCTAGGAGCTATTGCATCTGCACCTTTAACTCCTTTAACTCTAACAGGGACATCCTGTAAGGTGCTTTCGAGATCGGCTCCGTTCCAAGGGCTAACTCAATTACAAACTCTATTTCCCGCTCCGGTGGTAGTCCTGGCAACTCTTGGGGAAACATATCAAGGAATTCACGCACTAACGGGATATTCTCTAACTTAGGCTCTTCGGTAGTCGTGTCCATTACTGCCACTAAGTATGCCTGACATCCTTCAGACATCATCTTAGTCATTTTCAGAGATGAGACCATGGGAATCGAGATTCCTCCTCGACTTCCCAACAATTCAAAGCTAGAGCAACCTCTTGGATAAAATCGGATTGTTCTGCTACCACAGTCTACTACTGCCCACTGCTTACCCAACCAATCCATTCTTATTATTACATCAAAATCAAACATGGATAATACAGCTAGGTCAATGCTTTCTTTACTCCCTCCAATCACAATCTCATAACCAGCACAACCCAATGAAACTATTATGTTATCCTTTAAGGGAGTTGCCACATGTAGAATCGTGCTCAATGGTTCTAATTTCATGTCCACTAAATCAGCAAATTGTGTAGACACGAATGAATGTGTGGCACCAGGGTCAAATAGTACGTATGTAGCTTGTTTGCACAAGTAGACCGTACCTGTGACCACTCCTGGTGCTTCCTCCGCCTCCCTGCGGGCTACTGCATACACTTTGCCCTGTGCCGATGGTCTGCCCTGCTCAATCTAAGGCGTTGTAGTTGATGGTCCTGCTTGTGGCCTCTGTCCTTGCGGTCGACTTGTCGGAGCTTGATTCGGACACACCCTCATCTGGTGGTCTAGCTAACCACATTTGAAACATGCTCTCGTCCTCACTAGGCATGGTCCATTTCCATGCCTCCTGCCACAAAGTCTGCAGCTCCAGTTCGCAGGATTTGGCGGTTTCGCGATGTTCTTTTGTACTAGAGGCATAAAACGTCTATTGTTCGCCATCGGCCTCTTGCCCATCTGGCAAGTATCTTTGAAAGACATAAATCGCGATCCAGTTGCGGCGTCTCTTTCTTTTAAGTCCCGCTCTATCATCTGGCCCCGCTCGTAGATCTCCTTGTAAGTCCTCAAATTCAGCGCAATCATCTGGCTACGGAGCTCGGGCCTCAAACCATCCCTAAATTTTCGTGTTTTCTCCTGCGGGTCCTCAACAGACCGTGGTGTGTACCTCGAAAGCCTCGTGAATTCAGCCTCATACTGATCTATTGTCAGTTGGTTCTGGCGCAATTGCAAGAACTCCACCCGTTTCCTTTCCTTGGCCGTCTTAGAAAAATACTTACCATTGAAGGCTGTCTTAAAAACTTCCCAGTTCATGGTCGTTCCTTCGGGGAAGATGCCATCTTTGGTAGCAGTCCACCAGTCATTCGTTGTACCCTCCAGCTGATACATAGCTAACAATACCTTCTCTTCATCTGTACACCTCAGTACTTCGAAGGCTTTCTCTAGTTTCTCGATCCATCTGGGTGCTAGCTTAGGATCTCCAATCTCGTCAAACTGTGTCGGTTTCAGCTTCATAAATTGCTCTACTAGCTGGCCCATCTGTCTGGCCACGACAATCTCTTCTTGGGCATTTACAATCTCAGTGCCCTGGCTAGGTTCATTCTGACTTCCATTACCACCATTGTGGCCATTGTTGGCGTTGACGGCGGCTATGGCAGCTCCTACTACCTGGGCAATGGCAGCGTCCCGATCCTGGGTCTGTCTATTGATCATGTCGCCAATTCTTTCCAATGCTCTTCGCACACCATCCATCCTTGGATCTTCAGCGACAAGTGGGCTCGAGCTAGAGGCTCCGCCTCTTGGTCTTCTAGCCCTTCTAGGTAGGTTACTCATCCTTGTCTCTTTCTACTAAACTTGATCCATCACAAGTTCAACAAGAAGTTAGTAACGAACTCAAATATCCAAATCCAGAGCTACTAATAAACCCTTAACAGAAATAGTTATGCTACAACAGTACTCCATACATCAATCCCAGAAACATTTCAAATAATAGCTCAAGGCCATTTCTCAATTCCATTCACTTCAGTAATTCGCTAAAACCAATCACTTTCATTCCTCAAACAAACCAAGGTCCAGAAATGACCTTAAATATGAAGCAGAGAAGTTGATCCTTAAGTATTTCCACAACCCTACCAGAGTCCATTGTCAACCTTAAGCACTAGGTCACAAGCTATACACCCCATTCCTTATCTTAACCAGTCCCCTGAGGTCTTGCTATCCGTCCTTGTCCCAACTTAACCTCCTTATTACTCCAGTCCTTGACCAACTTTGGTTCAAGCTGATCATGCTTTGATATCAAATCGAACGGGGATGTCACGTCCCGAACTCGTCGGGCTCACGAACATCCCTGCAAATCAAACCATACAATCTTTCGCGGTCCCAAGATTTAGGCTTACAAGTCGAGAGATAATATATGAACATACGCATGCGGAAGCGATACTTAAATAATCCCCGTACAGAATATTAGTTAAGTGGGACCTGGATAGCATAATAAGTGTCATATATCATAACATAAGATTCGTACAAAAACCGGCTACTATAAACCGATAAGCAAAAGGGCGACAAGATAAGCACATCAAAAGATGACCATTGTTTCACCCAAAACCACCATGGTCGGGGGTCGCCACCATAGGTTTTGGCTAACAAACTGTATCTCCTAGGATGAGCTACTAGAGTCATCGATATCCTCTGCGTCCTCGGTCGGCTCATACTCAGAGAACGTCTCAGATGGGACCCAACGGTATCCTCCATAGTCTCCTCATGGGACGGCTCCGCAAGATCCTCCTCGGTCGCCTCTAAGACGATGACCTCGTCCTCCTCTACAGTAAGGTCCAGCTCGGGGTCTTCTCCGACTCATTCCTAGACCCAACCACTGATCCCTCTAGCTGCTCCTGCTCTCCTGCGGTTTGGCACCAGTTGGGTATAACACCCGTGGGTATCTCGTGGGACTTCCGTGGCCCAATCAACTCGTCCCCTACCTTCTGAAAACAAGTCTCGAACCTATGAGGCTTCCAGTCCGGCTTACCCTCATCTACCCATACAACTGTGCACTTTCTCACATATATGTTCCCCTGACCGTCCGGGAACTCATCAAAATATGCAGTCATTTCTTTGGGGTCCCTAAAACATATAGGACACATACTTAAGGCCTAGGATCTGTAAAAATAAGGGTCCTCAAAAGGGGTGAGATACACATCTCAGTAAAAGAACCGTAACCCTAGGTCAGGTCGATAGTCCGCTTAGGTAGTCGTACCCCTCAATAATTCCAGACTCATAAGCACACAGGCATATTAGGCACAAATCTATAAAACAATAACACACAGATGATAGGCATGCAATGATGACCTCATGTCACACTCAGATGATCATGCATAACCGTCCTACCACTTCACCACATCCACCAATCTCCACCTGCCTCAATCTCCTGCCCGTGATCTCGTCGCATCAGCCTCGGCCCGCATAAACGCATCAGACCGTCATCAGTAACCCGCGTAAACACATCAGGTTCCGATGAATCTCCAGGTTAATCTCATCATCTCACACCTCCGTCCCGCGAATAATTGGCATCAAGACCGTGGTCATCCCAACCCTGCGATCTCGTCGCATCAAGGCGCCACACACAACATCAACTCCACCCCGCGATCTTTTCGCATCAGGGTATCCACCTCCCGCCCCGCGTCTCATACGCCTCAGGGTCTCGTCATGTCATGTTCATGCCATGATTTTAAATTCAATTTTACAAATCAAACATCAGGTGCAACTCATACACAATTTGAACACTCATAGCATGCACAGCAGATCAAATGATACTCAGACATGGCAAATGACTCAAGCATAGACAATGTCACATACAATCTTCCTATAACATCTTAGGATAGAATGAGAACTACCCCTTGGGAAAAATCATCTTAAACCACTCAATTCAATCATCGACTCACCCAATTGAGTCTAATATCCCTATCCTAAGTTTAAGAATCCCTTACCTTGCACTTAATATCACCAAATATTTCTTCTTGGGTCCTCAAAGTTCGGCCAAATCAATCCAAGGGTCAATTCACCACGCAACCTAGCAATTCCAATCGATTCGTCAATTTTTCCAAGTCCAAATCAATCATTCATGAATCACAATCTTCCATAGCACAATCCCTAACATCTTAACACATCTTAAACATCACTTTGAGTCCTATAACCATCTGTTCTTGCACCCACAAGAATCGGTTTTGCACAGATCCGAACCGGTTCATTTCGGTTCTATGCAAACCGTGCTCTTCCAGCCCTATTTCTACTCCAAATCCTTCATTTAAATACTATCCTATCTCTTAACATGTCTATCTAAGGGTTTGGGAGGCTCATCGTGTGTTTGAAGTCAAATGGCCATCGGATTCCCGTTGAAACTCGCCGATCGTCCAAGGTCAGTTTACGGACAGATTCTCAGATTGGCTTCGATTCTGTCGGCTCTCGAGAAATCTCTTGGCCGGGGGCTCCTCAGTGCTCCAAATGACTTGATTCTTGTTCGAGGATGTTGGAAAGACGTAGGGCTTCGTTGGTGTGGTTGTCCGGCGATCAAATGGTGGCCGGAGGTGGTCGGCGACGGCGCCAAACAGAGAGGTCAGTGCTGGTCGCCGGCGACAGAAAGAAGAAGGAAGAAGAAGAGGAGTGTTCGGTGGTCTAAGGGGGAGTTATGACCGGCCAAATGGAGTGAAGAGAGAGAAGAAAAGCTTATATACAAGGCTTTAGTCAAATGGTTGAATGGTAGGTTTGCAAAAGTTGGTCATGACCACACATCTTGATCATGTGACACTTGTCTTCTTGCTTTTTCAAGATGATCCAATGGCCATGCTTCATCCTCTTTTTCGGCAGCCATGGAGAGGGTCCAAAGACCAAAATGCCCTTCTTGAATTGTATAGGCAAGGTTCTAGGCTTGAGGGGCAAAACGGTCATGTTACCCCTAACGTTCAGAATGTCGTATTTTCTAGTTTCAGACTTCTTCGATAGGGCGACGACCAATCCGAATAATGTTGGAATTCTTAATTTTCCATTTCAAATCTTTCAAGACTCGTTTCTGATGGTTTCCTCTATCAGACGTGATTACAGCCTATCCCGAACCGACGGGCGGCTTTTGCAGACATTATGCGTATCGACCTCATGATTCATATCACATTTAGGGCTCGTCAATTCATGGCGGCTTTGGTTGTCATGTAATTGTAAGGGTTTATCGCTAGTCCCTATGATCTCGATCTTCATGGTTCGATTAAGGAAAAATTTACAAATCATACGTTGGTTAAGCAGCATCACCCGCGCTTCAATCATATGACACTCGTAAGGCAATACTTAATCATTTTTAGATCGGCCTCTTGGTGGTTCTAAATATCCCATCGACAATCCTTATGGTCAAAGCGTCATTTCCTATCCGAGTCACCTAGGTCCACGTACCTCGTCTCCCGTTAGCGTTTCTCTTTTGGTCAGCCTACTCAAATTGATCAAATTTGAGCGAAATATGACTGAAACACATCGTTTGATATATATAAACTTCTCATTAATGAGTCTGAAATTGACTGGAATTCAAGATGTCACATCCTCTCTCGCCTCCATCCAGCGCCAGTGGCGAGCAAATCTAGATCAGGGGATGGGTAACTGGATATAGAGATAGCCCAAGCCCAAATCCTAAAAATAAATTAGGGTTAAAAATTGATTTAGTAAGATGGAGAAGATGCATTTGTTAGGTTTTGTTTGATTAACCATGAGTGTGATCGTAAGAAGATAATTCTTTTTGGCTTGAAATATGCTCACTTATATATGCCACAAGAACTTGTTAATCATCAAATCTGAACGATCTACGCATTCACTGAAAGATCTTTCGTTGTGGAAAAACAAACTTATACCTTAGAAGTAATAGTCTTAGCTGATCATTATCGAATCATCACCGGAGTTGACACACACTAGTTAGCGTCTCATTGCTAGATAAATCCCAAAATCCTCCCTAAACATGTTTTATATGAGGCTTTTATGCTCATTTCATAGTTGGAAACGCAATTACGACCTATTAGAGTTCGGATGAATGCTAATAGTGTACTCTCTATTAATCCATAGACACCTCAAATTTTACCTTTGACTTTTCAAGTTTGAAAACTTCAATTCGAGGTCAAATTTCATTGAAAAACTTAGCGGATGGCGCAAACGGGTAGTGTTTATTAAGATCATTTAGGGGCTGCATGATAACACTTCTTCTTCTTCATTTCTCTGCTAAAAGTTAATCTGGCAGAGAAATCCGTTTGACAAAAATCTTGTCAAAGTAGAAATCCGTTTGGTAAAAAATTGACTCATGATAAAAATTTTAACTTCTGATACGATTTTCAACTTATGTTTGGGTTTTTGGCCAATTTTGAAAAGTTAAAAAAAATTACTTTTCGGCTCCATAATATCATTTCTTCAACCGCATTGGCCTCCACCGACTGCAGCCGACCATAGACTACCCCCAGCCGTCCCCCGCTGCTGCCGCCCACCTCTGCCCGCTACCAACTATCCACCACCGGTGACGCCAAAGATTTTGTTAATTATGTTTTAAAAGTAGAAATTTTCAATCGTTCCCGAACGAATTTCTCTAATCAAAAGTCAATCTGGAACAGAAATAGAAAAATCAACTCTGCTTTTGAAGAGAAGTAGAGAAATCAACTTTTGATCGAAGTTGGTTTCTGATTGAGAAGTGTTACCATGCACTCGTTTTCCCCAATTTGACCGTCACATCATGAAATATTACGTCTTTTGATCTGAGCTGTCTGATATTGATGATGTTAGCAGATTCATTTTATTTCTTTGAGCGAAGGTCATTTAAGAGAATTCAAGTCACGAACTTTCCAACACGGCTCCAATTGTTTCGCGAAAATTTGATTGCTTGTATCGCTTGATATAATTTTTTAATTGAAAATGCTTTCCTTAAAAACAGCAGTTAAGTCTAATTAATTTTGTGGGCAATGAAAATACTTTGTAATTATCTAATAATACAAGGGACCCTTTTTAAGAAAATGATTTAGAATTCGTTCATTTTCAAACAAACGGAGCCAAGAATCATGAGTCAAGATTTTACGTAAACTATCTTAAGAACAATCATAAAAAGACATAATAGGAATAAGACGAGAAAAAAGATATAAGACAAAAGGGCTGCGTTGAGAGGAAACTTCGGAGCTTGACCGGAACTATCATCTCTCCGTCAAGATGGCAGACCCATTTTCTGTTAATTTCTTTAAAAAAAATCATATTTTCACAAAAAAGATTATTTTTATCTATCGGGGATGTGTTTTTTTTCCCCCTCTTTTAGAGAGAATATATATTGAATATGCGATTAAAACTCTAACGTCGAAAATGTAATTTGTACATATATCTAAAAAAAGTAGTGAGAATCACTTGAATCCGACAATCGAACAACAAAGATATACTCCGGATTAGTACTATGCAAAAGATGAATCAGGAGACGCCGCCTAAGAGGAGCTAACTCAAGCGGCTAAAGCGAACCTGGTGGCAACAATTGAACGAGGAAAAGGTACAAAAATTCCTAAACATATTACATTGATGTCAATATAGTCATAAATATTTTACTGGAGCCAATTCAAAATTAGATAGATAATAGAATATTTGAATAATACCATTACGGTGCAACAATAGAAATAGAAAATCATGAATAATGAAATAACGATTTTCAATCCCCAATAAGTTACTGCTATGCCGGTTCGAGTTGTTGCATTCTAAAAATCCACACTAAATAAGAGCTCGATGTTAGGATCTACTTTAAAGGAATCGTCAAATGCCAATCGAACTCGAGGCAAGAGCTTGCTCCTAGTCAAGTCGCTGCACGACGAGACTCGAGGTACCCTTCATGCTTATATTTTGACTTCGTAAGTATTTTCATTAAAAAAAAATACTAACTTAGACTTTTCCAAACCCCATTTTAGAAAAAGAAAATCAGCTGAAAGTGATTGCGGAATCATACTTAATCGAAAATGTGGCATGGAAAGGCGTATGGGGGTTTAATCCTTCCCATGCATAGTCGAATCTCTACACTCTAGATCGCTGATTTTTTTTTTGGTTGTGCGAATAGATCAATCAATCATCTTCGCAGTTATGCGCAGATAATTCATCTCCGTAAGAACATTTAGGACTCTAAGGTCCAATCGGCCTGGGGAAAACGAATCGTCACGACTGATGAATTTGAAAATCAATTTTTCGAGATTACCCGAACCAGGGATTAGAACAGATCTCTAGGAACCTTACAAAACCGACCACATTATCATCTCAATGGACCGTCGCACACTTACTGCCGTCCTGTTGGTGATGAGAAGGAAGGTGGTGCGAACGTCGTTGGCACTGGCAGACTCCTCCGTTCACACAGAATTCAGGGGGTGGATAAAGACTGATCATAACGTGCTCGCGCCCCCACTGTCCCGCCAAGTAAAAACTCAAAGCCATAGGCCGCCCACGGTACACGTAGAGGTAGAGGTGTCCCACTACTTGTAAGGTCTCATTTTCGAGGAGATAATATGATGGACAAAAATTGTCAAAAATGATAGCATATATTGCTAATAATAATAATAATAATAAATTCATTGTCCACATAAAAATTGCAGCAGATAATGAAAATAATTTTTGTCGATTAATTATTTCAAGGGACACAAGCAATTATTTTTAAAATAATATTTGGTAAATCATACATTTTCTGCAAAACAAATGAAGCGTGATGCACTATTTTTTCGATATCATTTTTCTTGCATTTGCCATATCTCGTGACACAAATATTATTCCGCAACTTAATTCCTATAATAATGTAAGGAAAATTTCAGCTCAAATGAGACTTAAATGACACTTGCTCTTATTTAATACTTGATATCTATGTGTATAGGTGTCATACTTTACCTTGACGGCTTCATTCTAAAATCGCTTAAGATCAAGATTCGAGGGTAACATTTGATACTGATAGCCTCCACATAAAAGGGATGTGTCTTTATAATCAACCTGTTGCGGACTTGTCAATGACACTATAATGTGAACATGCCGTGTGGACCATCGTTGCCTCTGAAATTGTTGATAATTGCCTAAGCTCATGATTAGTTAGACCGAGTAAGAATATTAGGGTTGTAATTTGAGTAAAGCACCACCAATCAACCAATGAATACCAGTTATTCCATTTTTATATTCAAGTTAGAGATTCCAATCCATATGAACCCATTTAATTCGTTATGACTCATTTTCATGCTATATAAATCAAGCGGCCTATACTCGACTCGATTTATATTGTTGAAACACTTCAATATTAACTTTTAATTTAGATAAAATTATTTTTTATACATCATATATATATATATACACATTTTTCTATAGTTTTCTTAGCTGATCCATTGAAGACCTATTTAAAATCCATTAGGACCCATTAAATTTTTAAATAACTTTTTTATGACCCATGTTTAAAACTTAATGAACCCATTTATACCCACCATGAAATATGGGTACTTGACCCATTTTGACACCTCTAATTTCAACGTCCTTTTAAAATGGATGGCCACGATTGCCTCCAGTTTTCATAACTTCGAAATTTCCTCATCAATATGCTTTTACTATCCAAGAATCAACAAAAGGACCCTCCACATCCTTTGTCGAATTCTACATCCATCCATAAATAGAACGGTGAAATGAAAATAATGAGTTAAAGCAACTATGAGAATATATGGTTCATCACACTTCAACATCAAAAACTTTTCAGAACTATCTGTTTAAGTAACTCTTGGCGAATTTTTTGTTATAAACATAATGTCACATTGGAATTTTCGCCAAGGCCAAAGTTGCTTAAGTTGTCGTTTTTTTTTTTTTTGTTTCCAGAAACTTGTTATCCTTAGACGATCAATTGGGAATTTTTTACATCGATACAGGGCATTGCACAATAGATGCGACACCGACACCGTTATTGTCCCCTATCCACACGGATTATGGAAAACGCTATAACATTAAATCAAATTCTCTGTTTATTGGATGGAATCCTCATGGCACGCCCTTCTTTCAGAGGTTCGCGTAGAAATCTGAGTAAATAGAGGCTTCTTCGACGCATATCTCAATCTCCAGCTGCATTCAATTCAGTCACATTTGGATTGGGGATTCCACACGCAACCTATCGTCTCTTTTGGATAAGGGGCTGTCTTAAGGGTCTATGTCCTGACTTGAATGACTTCAGTCCGTTCACAGACACATCATAACCCCCAAGAGTCGCGCTACGAGTCAAAACTAGACGCGTGCGAAGACAGGGTGACATCTAGCTGGGTCCTATATATATATATATATATAAAGAATTTCATAGACACATACATAACAGAGACCCTATACCATTTTTTTTAAAATTGATTTTGCTATAATAAATTTTTCCCTCAACTGGGTCCTGTCTGGCTGCCTAATTTTTCTGTCGCGTTCGCTTTAGCTGTTGTTGATATGTGCCCTACCATGGACTTATCTGTCAGAAATGTCATTGGTCCCCATAAATCAGAATTGGGTAGGCCAATCTTCTCTTGTTCGGTGTCAAACTGCCAGAATCGACATTTTCAAAGTCCCAATTTATGATTCCATTTGAATGTTTGGCTTTTATAGATGCGAGGGACTTTCTAGGAAAAACTATGCGATTCTTTTGATCTTTCGATCAATCGAAATAGGTGCCAGATAATACTCAATTTTTTAGTTGACCAAATCAGTTGAGTTTTTCCTTTTCCTCAAGTGAAGGGATCAACGTTCGGTCTGGATTAGTCAGGATCTTGATAGCATGAAACCCAATTGGTCGTTGTCTAGCTACTGATTGATCAAATCTGAAAATCACATTAATTAGAAACACTCTTAATCCCCCAAAAGGTGTTTAAATGGACTTAATTTGATAAGATTGACTCTTGACTCAACATGAATTTTAAAAAATAATATAGAATGTGTAGGACTCAAGAAACAAATAGAAATACAAAAAATTCTCCTCCATTTTCCTAAGTAGCAACTTAAAAATTTTCAGCATAACTTTCGGTAGAAGGCTCTAAATTGTGTGCAGCTGAAATAACTCGACACTACAAATCTATAGTGCTTTCTCGCGAATAATATATGACCAGATTGAAGCCCAAAACTCTCTCAAATATCTTTCTACAAAGGTGTTGCTGGGATCGCCGGACGGATACGGAAAGCACGGCACTGATGGTTGGTCCTAGACAAAGTGATCTGGTTGGCGAATTTGGATCCCTTGCTAAGGTAGGGGATCCCCACCCTTGATATCATTTGGCCTCAATTGTGAGCCCTCTAGTTGTGCATCCTCCCCAACGTGCAGTGCTTCACCCTTCTTCTTTTTTTCTCCCACTCTCTCAACTCCCGTGCCATGAATTTTTATTCTGAAACCCCCACCCTCATTATAAAGAACCGCCCAGGAAGTTCCCATAGGGTGTGTATGGCAACATTTCTATTTCAGAAATCTTTTTGTTAAATTTTTTTTGGTCGAATTCTTGTCAAAAGTTGATTTATCTACTTTTTCTAAAAAAACGTAAGTTGATTTTTCTATTTCTGCTCCAAAAATTGATTTCTCATCAAAGAATTTTTTTTGGCAACATCTGAAAATTTATATTTCTGCAATATCTTCTATGAAAAATTATTGTCGACAGTCGAAAATTTTGTAGTTTAAAAAAATTTCTTTAAAAAATAATTTTTATTATTAGAAAAATTATATTTCCTTTTTTAAAATAATTTTGTTACCTCTGGCGACCGAAGATGATGACTTGGTGGTGGCGGTGGGCGGCAAACTGCAGCGGAGGGTAGTGCGGTGGTCGATGGTTGGTAGCTGGGGGTAGCGATCGCAGCTGGTAGAGGTCGGCAAATAGCGACGGCTAGTAGAGGTAGGGGGCAAAGGTTAACAGTGGCCAGTGGTTGGCGACGAGAGGCAAGTGGTGGCAATCGTGAATGGCTATAGGTGGCGGCCGACAGAGGTTTGTGGTTGGCGGCAGCGGGTGATGGTCGGTAGTTGGTGGCAATGATGGGTAACAGTAGAGATCGACAGTGGGTGGAGGTTGGCGGCTGGAAGTGGGTGACAACGGTCGCGAGTGGCTATGGGTGGTAGCTGGCAAAGGTCTATGGTGGGCGGCAACAGGTGATGGTCGGCTGTTGGTGGTGGTCGCGGGTGGTGATGGGTGGAGACTGATGGAGGTCAACAATGGGTGGAGCAAACAATGGTCGACAATTGATGATGGAGGGTAGTGGTTGGTGATGGGTGTGGGTGGCAATGGGTTGTGGCTAGCGATAGGCGGTGGGGGAGGTCGGCGAAGGCGGACGTGGTCAAAAAGAGAGTGAGGCGAGAAGTAATTCTTGATTTTTTTTTTTAATTCAAGAAGTACTTCTTGAGTTGGGAATCAACTTTTTTTGTCTTCTCAAATTGGGGAAAAATAACTTCATAAATGAAAGTTCACTTCAGAAACAGAAGTTTCTTTTAGAAGTTAAAATTTTTACCAAACGAATGTCTACTTCAGAAGTTATATTATTAAATGGATTTATACTCCAGAAGTACTTATACAGTAGAAATCCACTTCCAGAAGTGTTACCCTGCGCACCTAGAGCTTTCTCTCTACCTTTCTCTGCATCTGAGAACCGCATCCCAAGGATCTTTTCGCTAGACCAGATCACTTATCCTTCCGCCAAAATGACTCGCAAATCCCATGCTACACGCAATAGCATCATTGTCCAGCTATGGGGGAGGTCGAGCCTCGTCCGACTATGGCAAAGCAGGCAAGAGCCTTGTTGGTCGTCCTCTGGCAGATCACCAAGGTATGGCAACCACCTGGAGGTAAAAGAGGGAAGGGGAAGGGGAAGATAAAGAAAAAGAATAATAAAAGAGAATAAAAAATCCAAAAAAAATTATGAACATATTGGCCACCGGCCTGCTGGTGTCTACGTTAGCATCTGCCGGCCAAAATTTGCCAGATAAACTGAATTGACACAATTATAAAAAATTTAGGATTGAAATGGGAAAAAAAGTTTATAACTGAATTTGTACAATTACAATAGATTTAGGACTTTTTTGTAATTATATGTACAATTTTTCTATAATAATATATTTAACCACGTCTAAATTTTAGGATAGCCACAAACTCAATCCCATACTCAAATATATAGTTTCTTTTGTCAATAAAAAAGAACTATAAACAAATCTTGCAATGAAATATCTAAAATATTATTATCGATAATTTTACGAGGTGTTAGCGGGTTAGGAATCTGATTACACCCAACTTACTGTTGGAACTTTGGTTTCTTAATCCCATAAGAAGATGAATGAGAAGTGAGGGATGAGCAAATCCGAACATATATGTTTGTTTGATTTTTTTCTTTGAACAAACATGATTCGTTTGGAAGATGTCTGTTCATGTTCGCAACTCTTCATTCTTTTGGAAGATATCTGTTTGTGTTCGCGACTCTTCATCCTTTTGAAAAGTTTCCATTCCATTTCGTGATTCTTCATTCTTTTGGAAGATGTCTGTTCGGACTCGTGACTCTTTGTGATTAATCGTTTCGCCGCCTATAAATACAAACATTAACTGATGCATTCCAACTACTATCATTTTCGTCGTTCACTCTTCATCTTCATCATTTGTGCGATTATTCTGCAAAGTTGCATTCGAAGGTTTTCTCTGAAAAAGCTGCTTTAGAGGAAAGACGATCTATTCTATCCTAGGAGACAATTATCTAAGAACCACGGATACCAATGGAAGGGACAAATTTTTTCTTAAGGACACAACATAAATTCATTGGACTCGAATCATTTATTTACATTTAATTGCTCATTTGCGGTTGCTTACAGGTGTGTCGATTAATCCTATTTTGCGTGTGCAAACACTTAGGCGATGACACTTATCACCATCATTGAGACCCTACATTACTCTTTCCACCACCCATAAAAGAAGTACTCAGGTGCTTATATGAGGTGTATTAGAGAAATCCAACATCAAGGAATGAATATCATTTAAAACATTTAATCTATCTCAGTTCAATTATAACACGTCAAATTAGTTATATTTAGTGTTTTACTTGTCCGCGGGGAATTATTTATTGTATATTATTGGGTAAAATCAAGGTAGCCCACTGGGTAAGTAAATCTTGAATCCATTAAATATTTCACGAGGCATTGGCCATCTTAAACTTTTTACTTGTCATCAATGGAAAGGGGAGATTTATTTTGAAAGCAACCACATAATTAGATTATCTTAGAAATTGAATTTAAATGGTTAAAATTGCATAATGCAAAATCTCAAATCTATAATCTTTCCGATAGATTCAAAAGGTCGAAATGGCTTTGCATTTATTACATAAAAGAGGCTTCGTTTATACACTATATATATATATATATATATAGGTCCCTCTCGAAATCAAATTTGCAAGAAGAGCATTCTTTTTCACTGCAAAGAAAGTATAATCGTTCAGAAAAAATATTGCATGATCTACAGATCCCATAAATCAAGCTTATCTTGACCATTGATTATGTGAACTCCATGACAGGAATAAAATAATTAATTGTTCGGATGAGTCGTTTTACATAGTTTATAAAGCATGCGATAACTTCAAGATCTCCCCTGTTGACAATACATCAATGACGGTTATATAGCTACTTAAATAGCCTTTTTATTATTATTTTATTTCGAGACGTGAGTCCGGGTTCTCAAAAGTAGCATTCATCATTTTCATCGGTCATTTTGTTAATTTCACCCTTAGCTTATACATTAGTTGTGTAGATATTAGGTGGATGAAGAAAATGAAGATGGAGAAAATGAAAAGAAATTGGATATTTGTGGAAATTAAATCTTGACGACTTATTCTCTACTTGGGATAATGACACAAATGATTCTTGAACTTTGACTCAATATGCAATATGATCGTTGAACTTTTAATTTGACCAATAAGATTCATAGCTTTAGTCCAATATGCAATGTGGTCTCTGAATTTTTAATTTATCAATGAACTTTTAGATCATGTTTAATTTAGCCCCTAAATTATAAGAAGATGTTCAATGTAGTTCTTCAACTATTTCACGTTCAGGGACGACATTGAACATTTTATTATAATTCAAAGAACTAAGTTGAACATGTTCCAAAAATTCGAAGACTACAATAAATAAGTTGAAAGTTCAAAGACCACATTTCACATTGACCAAAGCTCATGGAACATATTGATCAAATTAAAAGTTTATAAACTATATTGCATTCCTGTCTAAAGTTTAGAAACTATTTGTGCCGCTTTCCCTTCTTTATTTTTATCCAAGCAAATATTCGGTACTCCTAAAATAATTGGTCTGTGCTCCATGAGCAATTACAAGTATCAATTTCAGAAAAAGACAAACTTTTCTCCATCATATCTGCTTCTTCATTAAATAAATCTTAGAATATTCATCATATATCTTATTAGTTCCATTATGGTCAGCATGACGCGAGTAAAAAAAACGTAGGTAATTCCAAAAAAAATTATTTAGATATTTGTCTTAATATTATTACAGTTCTTTCCTACAGCAGACCAATCATGCTGATCAGAGAACCAGTTGTAATTGAATCATTCCCCATCTTGACCCCCACATTTTTCTCTTTAAATTCCTGGCAGACATCATTAACATTTTCTTGACTTTGAACCACTCATTTTTTCTTTTTGGTGAAATGACTTAAAAGGCTTGTTTAATTCCCAAGTGGGTGACCTACGAAACTTACAATCCCAGATAACAATGAGCTAGTAACATTGAAAAGGAGATTTGGGGGAATCAATGTCCACATCTCTTAGATAGGTGCATCCTAATCCTTTGAGATTGGCTTAGTTTCTCACTATGGCTGCATTTGATCGTTCAAATTTTTAATAATAAGATACGATAAAGAAATCCAAGTATTTATCATATCATATCTTTTTGTTTGGTGAATTACGGATTTAAAGTTGAATAAATAAAGAAAAGACGCAACTGAAATCGATTCTAATTTGCTGAAACATCAATATGCTTTAGAAATTATTCAATAATGAGTTCCAAAGAGTGAGTTATTCTTCACCTGAATTCAGGCACAAAATCGACCGAGCAGACCCATAGAATCAAGAATCTCGATTTAGAGTCAAATCCTTTGAGAATGACCTACTATCCTTATTCGGCATCTTTTCGCAAGTTGAAGATGCACTCATGCAGGTTGCTCAAGAGAGTCCTTTCAAAAGTTGAGACCCTTTTTGAAAATTGATGATCAATCTTGAGTTCTTCATAATATATCGAGACCTCTTTTGAATATTAAAAAGGTTCAAGTGGTTAAAGAAAGAGCAACATGATATCATACAACACCAAACAATCAGTTAAAGAATAATATTGCGAAAATTCCCAGCTTTGCGGCCGGAGACCCCTGCCTAGCATCGCCAGAGAGGCGGCCCTCTTGATGGTCACCACCACTAAAGAAGCGACTCCCTGGCTAGAGAGGTAGCCCAACATGGAGAAGATGCGGTGGTTGTGAGAAAAATATGATTTTCCTCGTATCTTTCCTCTTGAGAAATCCTATCATGGTCTATCTTGTCCCATCCTTTAAGATTATTTTATCTTAGATATATGTCCACATATTCTATTATAGACAGCTGTCAAACATAGTATATGATAAAATTTATCCTATTCTGACTTATATCTTGATAACCAAACGTAGCCATAGAGCTTAAAATAGTTGTGGAGAAGTGGCATGATGTCACTAAGCAATCAATAGAGGTGACCCAGACAAGATAGGAAAATACAAACTTATCCCGTCGTGATAACCCGCGTGTCGTTAAAAATGAGTTCTCTTCTTTGATATTCAATCAGGTATCATATTTCGAAAGTATAGCCAGTACATATGATGGTACGAGGATCCTTTGGGAGCAACTTTAATTTATTTTGCTTTTTTTTTTGTTTAACTGTCTTCAAATGTCGTGATTTTTGGAACTATAAAATGAAATGAGTTACGTAAAATTTATCAAAAGAATACATGTATTTTATGAAGAAATATAGATAGTTTTATTTGTAATTCTTTCGAGTTTAAATAAATCCATACATTTTGGCGGGCAATGCAAAATCAACGCATTCAACCAGTAAATACACATTTTTGGGGAAATCCTAGCTAGATGACAAGCAAGGCATGTGTATTAAATGAACAAATCACTGGGTCTCTAAAATTATTGTATGATAGCTTCGGATTCTACTTTCTATTCTTGCCCAAAAACGGATTCGGGAAACGCCAACGGAAATTTTGTTCAATTTCTCCTAGTAGCATCTTTACCAAAATTGGAGTAACAACTTTTAATTATTTAAATCGCCTAGGGCACAACTCATGTTACTCATGTTGAAAAGAAGAGTTCAACATTTATTCGCGGATTTTTTTTTTTGGTCCGACATCGGCGTAAAGATAAGTTATACCCATTCACGATCGGTCGATTGATACGAGAAAGAACCCGATCAGAAAGGTACCTACAAAACGCCGAACCATTAATGCGAAATGGTTGTTCTTTCGAATGACGACCCTTTTGTTATTTCTTCTTGTTTTTGTCGTTTGGGCTGCCAATAAATTACACCGGTTGGATAATCGTGATTAGGATAATTTCGCAAACGACAAAGATTCCTAAAATATTATTCAGAGGCTGCTAGAACGTAAAAAGTTCTGAAAACCCCTCTGCCGACAATCGAGAGAGAGAGAGAGAAAGAGACGTTGAGACATGTCTCTTTCGGTCTTTCGGCTTTTTTATGAGAAAGACATATACTTTGTCACATTGTGATATTAATAGATTATACTTCTAACAACAGAGAATTTTGATCTTCCCTGTCGGGGGATCTTTTGCATACAAGTTAGAAGAATACGTGCATAGATTTTGCTTGCACCTGAAAGAATTTGACAAAATGGTAATATTGACTTGAAAAATTAAGTTGTTCACTTAAGTAGACATTTATACATGGAGAATATTGAAGATTCGTGATATACTTTCTTTGGATCTTAAGAGTCGATCAGCTTTTAGATGTCAAGTCTATTTAGTTGCGACTTTTCTTATAATTTTTTGGTGTAGAGTGTCAAATTTTTAACTGTTTAGTAAGAAAATGTTACTTCAAACAAAAAAAGGGTAAGAAAATGTTATTAAGTTCTATCCAAGAAAACAGTTTGATAAGATTATAAATGATCTCCGCATTAATATGTAATGCTGTCATGTACTTTTATATTTTTTGTGTTTTTTTTGTTCCAGGCGGTAGTCTATTTATTTTACTAATTGTGTTTGAATAATTGAAAATATATAATGCTTACATGCTAGGAAAAATATTACAGACTGCCTTAACTTTAGAGATGGTGCAAAATTTTCCCGTAGCCATCAATTATTACACTACCCCTACTTTCACCACCGCAATGGTGGCCGGCGTCTTGCCGGATCTTTTTTTTCTCACTATCTCTCTCCCCTGTATTTCTGATTCTTTCTTTGTCACGACGGGACCACAGCGACTAGCGCGACCATGACCCGGTAGTCGTCGTGAAGCGCGACCACCGCAGTGGTGGTCACCGTTGTCGATGGCAGCCACTGCGGAGAACGATCTTCCGTGGTGGCCATTGAAGCTTTTTGTATAGTGGGGAACGATCTTCTGCGGTGGCTATTGATGCTTTTAGTCAGGTCCCGGCCCTACAATCATTTTTTTTTTTTGCCTTTTTCATGCTTTAATTTTAATATTTTCAGACTTTTCCTAAAATAACTAGACACATAATGGATTAAATCTATCTATGTCCACGGGAAATCCGAAGGTAGGACCTAAACTTTATGCATAGAACGCAATCGAATCGTAAATTTTTTTAAAAATTAATTAAGTCATAGACCTTTAGTGGTAAGTTTGCAACCAAACTTAAACCTATCAATTAGTTTAATCAAGTCATAAACCTGAACGATGTCTATAAGTTGTACAACTTATGCTAAGAAGTGCAAATAAAGATTGTTTTGTTGGCAAATATTAAGTGACACGTGGAGGCAATTTTAGGTACCGCTCATCTCAATGACTTAATTGTACATTTCAAAAAAGGGTCGAAAAATTATCCAAAAAGTTTTAAATCTATTGTACGACAACTAATTCAGTATTAAACATTTCAATTATGTCATTTTTGTTGTAAACATTTTGAAGATTTACCAATATAGTACTAAACCTTTAGCAAATAGCCAATATAGTTCTTATCATTAATTTTGGCTGAAAATCGCCTAATATAGTTAGTGTTAGTCATCCTACATGGCACCGCCGACGCTAACATTAACCATTTTTGTAAAAAAAAATTAGATTTTTTGTATTTTTTTCTTTTCTTTGTTTCTTTTCGCTGTCAGCCACTTGAGGAGACGACCTCTATCGGCCATTGGGTGAGGGCACGAAAGTCCTCGCTGCTGCTGGCATGGGCATTGTCAACCCTCGTCCAGGCCCTCGCAGGCCATAGAAAGGACTCGCAAGCCATGGTATATTCGAAAAATGCCACGACCCTTGCCCACCGCCGTCGAAGATTTTGTAGCCCTTGCCTAGAGGTTGATAGTGCTTTTCTAGTGTCTAGCAGCCCTATCCACCTGTGTAACAAGAAAGGAAAAAAAAGAAACAATCAATAAAATTTTGATTTTTTAATTAAAACTTAACAAAACTTATTTACATCGGCATCGGCAACCTCATGTAAGATGATTGACGTTGACTGGACCTTCACGTTGGCACATCCTTAAAAAGTTTAGGATTAAATTGATAAATAGATAAAATGTTTAGGACTATATTGACATAGTTAAAAAGTTTAAGATTGAATCAGCAGTCGCCCAATAAATTTAAAACTTTATGGATAAATTTTCAAAAAGGCTTCATTGAAACGATTAAATCATTCAAATATGACTTAATCGAATCAACTATGGGAATTCAAGAATTCCAATGCACTTTTTCCTCCGTGCCGGCAATCTTATTCCCGACAAATTAAGGGGAAAAACACCTTGCCCACTAAAACAAACAATTATGGGCAGCAGGAAGGAAAGTCAATGTTTAGCCCCACCAGGCTAGGCACTCGGCGTAGCACATGTCTCCTCACGATGCAAAAGATGGAAAAAGAAAGCGATCCCAATAATAATGCAAAAGCTACAGAGCCTACTCTTTAGGCTTACCGTTACATAACCAACATTGCTTCTATCAGTGATTAATGCCACAGTCTCTTTTCATTAAGGTTACGTTATTTTATCATCCAAATCAAAAGCAGGTTACGCCATTTTTGGTATGTCGGTACGTGATGATGTAATGCTGTCATGCACGTAGTGTGTGTAGACTAGGGTTCCGATTTCTAACATGACACGAAGGGATATTCCCAAGACGTCAGGCCACAATTGTTTGATTGAGAGAGATCTGATCGTAATGTTAATCTCGAAATTGAAAAGATTATCAAAAAATCATAAATATCCGTAGACATATCAATTCAATCATAAATATTTTAATTTGACTAATTTAATCCTAAATATTTTAATAATTTTTCGATATAATCTTTCTAGCGATTTTTGTTAAAATTCGGTTATATGGACACCGACCATCCTACGGACAGGCGCTAAAGATGATTTTTTTGAATATTCTAATTTTTTATGAATTTTATTTATTTTTTTCATGGGGCCGATTGATCATGCCAGTTGCTAGCCACATGAAAAAGAAAAGAGAAAAAAATATAAAAATTTAGATATTTTTTAAAATTTTGAAGAAGAAAATTCATAGTTTCGACATCTTTCATCCACGTTAGTGATTTGAGCAAAGATTGGCCAAAAGAATTACACTGAAAAATCATCTTGAGATTTAGGAGTAAATTGCCCAAATTAAAAAGTTTATGATATAATTGACATTCGTGCAATATATATAGGACTCGTTTTGGTAATTATCCCCTCGAAATTGACATTATAACTTTAATTAATTTCTTATAATAATCAAAATTCAGTGATATAAACGGTTTGTAAATATTAATTTGCTTTTCAAGTAGCAAGGAGATATATATATATAAAATGGTGAAAATCATTTGTTCCCTCAAGATGGTTGGAGAATCATTGCAATGGATTTTGGTGCACATTAAGTGTTAGCGAAGAGACTAAAGGCAAAGAATTTTAATGTATAGGTAAAATTAATGAAGGGTCAAGCAAATCATTCGCCATAAACTTCGAAAATATCAAATGAGATAGAGTCTAGTCTACTTTCAATTCTATTTCAAGATCTTTCTTTGTTCTAGATCTTGCCCTACTTGTTTCCAATTTCCAATTTGATTTATAGATGAGGATTGCTACGACAAACCTCCTTGACAGCAATGTAAGTATCTTCAGCCAAAAAAGGAAGGAAAAAAAAATATATTGGAGGGACTAGCTTGTTTTAAAAAGACCGCTTAATCAGCCATGTCGTTATGAGGTATTGAGAGTCTGAATTAAAGTGTTTATACACACATACATATATATATATATATATATATATATATAGAATACCTACAGATTTCAATGTATATATTAATTTGACCTATTTTGTTGCTATAAATAATATTTGTAAATTTCATATAACTTAATATGCAAATAGTACAATTAAAAGGGGTGGAATTGGTAAGCGTGCTCAATAATATGAGGGATTATTATCAGGCAAGTCATAAAACCTGTCAATTTCGTGCATTTAAATCCTTCATTTTTTTATATAAAAAAAATCCTTCATTTTGTGCATATGAATCCTAAAACTCGAAACATTCAGTTCAATTGAAACCTATCGTCAATAGAAGGAAGGACCCGTGAACCAGAATTGCAACTTATAAAACCTAAACCAACGAAATAAAGTTATAAGGATTTAAGTGCACGAGTTGACGAATTTTAGGAATAAAATACTTAAAAAAATATAATAACATTAGAGAATGATGTTTCAATAGCTAAACTTTTCCCGTATGATCTTGCACGTCATCTACAATATAAGATTCTAACTTCAAAAAATTTGTTAGCTCAAAACATAAATTTTTAGTCATCTTTTGTAACAATGTGGAAGCTTCAATCAATCGCGTGCAGTATATGCAAATGATAGCGCAGACCAAAGGGCATAGAAACAAAAAGTCTAGGGGCTAGATCTTTTGATCTTTTAAGATAGCGAGCTAACTGGAAAAGGTATCAAACTTTAAGATGATGGACATATTATAAATATTTACTTTAAATTTATCGACCTTTCTTATTCTCAAAGAAGAAAAGGAGAAAGAAATTTATATTGCACATGGCAAATGCCATCCTATACCCAGAAAAGAGAAAGGGAAAAGAAGAAGAAGAAGAGGAGGAGAAAATGACATTAATTAGCATCATTGCACATGGTAATGGCAATTGCAGTTCCCTCAAGAATGAGGAAGAGCCAAAAATATGAAGTCCCCGTGTAGTTGGAAGGTGCCTTCATTAAAACGTCTTCTTGCCCCCAAATTGTCAATCACTTCCATCCCCTATGCAACAAAAATTTCCAATATCTTAAAAATTGGATTTTTTTTTTGGATATTAGGCAAATACAAGATAGTTTCCTAAACAAACCCAATTTTAGTTCAAGTCCAAACTCTTCCCCATAATATACATATAGTTTAAAAGAAAACTCAAACTTTCACTCTAATCCTAAATCTGCACATACATCCAACAATTTTTTCAAAATTATCAACATTTGATGCTGCTGTTTTTCCATACAAATGTAAGGGTGTTGCTTCTAACTGGAATCTGGCGCTAATATTGATAATCTGGAAGAAGCTAGTGGCGACTTATGGACACGTGGTAAGATATAAGACTAGAATAAAAGTTTGAGATCTTAACAGAAGTTTGGGGCGTAGTTGAAATTGGTCCTAAAGTTGAGAATTTTTAATGAAGGAAGCCAACACAAGAATATATTTGCATTTATTTGGAGAGACCGACGTCTATCACGGAATTAAATGGGGGGCAAGACCCTAAATTAAGTGCACTATCTACTTCCCTCACATTTTCTTCTCATTAGGGTAGGAAGAGGACACTTCTACGTGGGGTCGGGCATTGGATTGGTGCCCACATTCACATCATGGCCTTCAATTCTTTTTATTTATTTTTTGCTTCTTATACACACACACACACACATATATATATATATATATATATATATATATATATATATCACATCCCCAAAAGAGGGATTAATCTTTCGTGTTTATCTCCGCCAGGGGATAGATCTCTTTCAAGTTGTTGTAAACCAGCCGTATTATCGTTGTCAAGCAAAACTCTGTAACACAATGACCATTTTGCCCCTATTCAATGGAATTTTCAATTTCGAGTAATACAAAGGAGGGGAAAAGTTTGGAATTCAGCTTCGTATTTGTGCAAAGTCATCTCTTATGATCAGATATAAAAAAACCGAATAATTCTCCTCTTCTTGAACTATAAGTGAAAATTGGGTCCGAGAAGAAGTATGCAGACAGCAGAGTAATCAAAGGAATCTGGTTGAACGGTCTACTGATATCCCTAATCTTACATTTGAATGTATAGCTTTTGTATAAAAAGTACATTGAAAGGAACACATGCAGTGGGATGGAGACTTTGCAAGAACATTGTTTTTGCTTCAAAAGATTATTTCACCATTTTGAACTCGTAAACAGAAATTCTCTCTCTAGTTTGATGGGAAGATGACATCACAAGTATCATAATTTTGGTAGAGTTCATATTTTTTTTCAGTCATTTGAAATTAGTGCCTTCTCACCTAGAAGTGTCAATTTGAGTCTTTGATCAACTTTTTAACTCACTTTTTATTCACTGAGGTCACATATAAGTTCAATAAATTTGAAAAATTGGTAAAAAATATGGGTTTTAACCTAAACTATTTTTTTAAAATCTATTTTTGACCCATTACTTGCAGCTTCCCAATCACAACTTGTAAATGAGCCTCAAGTATATTACTATATTAGATTTTTTTATTTTATTTTTTTATTTTTATAATTAAAAGAAATAAAAAATAAAATAAAATAAAATAAATGCAAAAGTGCTTTGGAATGCCACGACTGTCGCCCACTGCCGACCGGCGCCACCCATCGCCACTGTTGCCAGCTGCGGAAAAAAAGAAAAATCAAATCAAATCAAATAATTCTTTTCTAAATTATAAATAATAACTTTTTAATGCTAAAAAACAAATTTCAAAAAATAGATAGTAATTTTTTAATACTATAATTTTTTTAAAAAAATAAATTGCATGAAAATATTTTAGCAATATCATCTTTCTTAATAAAATATAAGAAACAAATGTTCTATAATATGGTTAACATAGAAAAATTTAAATAACACAGATTGGGTTGGGTCGAGCATGAGTCGTTGAATTTGTGCTATATGAAAATAAATTAAAACGTATTAAATGGATCAAACCATATTGGCACGACGCAACATACCTATTTGATACCTCCATTCACACTTAATCAAAGAAAGCTTGTCATTTTTGATGTGCTGTTTTCCCCCTATCATTTGTAATCAATGCATAGTTCTTAATAGGTATGGTTAACAAGTATTCGAGGTACTGGTTGATAAGACAGTGTATTAATACTATAAGAAAATATCTATAATGTCATGGTCGACATCCCCAGTAATTCGAAAACATAAAGTTTCTCTTTAATTACAATACCCATATATCGAAAACAAAATGTAGTCCGTTTGAAATTACCATGTTATTTTTTTGGTCAGGAAATTACCATGTTAGGAAGATAGAGAAGATGAATGAGGAGGAATAATTCCAAGATTTTAAATGAATCTAACATGAGCTTTTACGGCATAATAAATTTGGAAAAATTCCCTAAAATTAATGAAACCTTGGGACGAGACGAATCCCGAGAGGGAGCAACCATGAACAAGTGGAGCCTGCGACGACAATTCAGACCACCGACAATCCGTGTATTTGTTTTTTTTTTCCCCACTTTAATCTGCAGAAGCAATTTCCACGTCGGACATCGTTGACAGGAAATTACTTTTTTCGTAATCCAAGATAATCAGCATTAATTTCCGCGTAAATTCTGGCATCGATCGCATCAATCTCCCGATAAAAACAAAAACAAATATTTTGTTTTATTTTTTCATTTTCTGAGGAAAAAACTGGATTATTCAAAAAAAAAAAAAACAAATAAAATAAACTGTCGGTGACAAAACGGTCACGCGCTGACAGACACGAGAGGCCTGTAATCAAATGATTCAAACGCACCTTTTTTTGTCTCGCACGGGCATGAACAGAAGCACACCCTTTTTTTTTTGGTCGAAACAGGAGCACACCTTTGACCATTACCAAATTGTTGGAAATGAGAATTTTCTCTCTCTTTTTTTTAATTAATTAAATAGAGATCAGACCGGGTTTACTCCAGTTAAGCCCGATTTTCAACATTAATTGCCACATGCAAAAAAGGAAAAAATAAAAGAAAAAGAAAAATCATCTAATTTTGATAAATAGAGAGAGAGATATTTGGGGTGGCGTGGGATTCACTTCACATTCAAGCACGTGCGCGGCACATGGTGCGAGATCCTTAAACCCAGACCGCTTTTTTTTTTTTTTTGGGTCGAAAAACTCAGACCGCTTGAGCTGGCAAATTTTCGTTTTCCTCTCCGCGTTATGCAATTATTGAAGGGGGTGTTGGCATTATTGTGAATAACGTGGAACGGCCTGGGCGATTGCGTTTCCCCAATTATGGGGTCGTTTTCTATGTGGTGCTAGCCAGAGACTTTAAGCCCCGAAAGTGGTGTCCAACCGACACCAACCCCTCCCTCCCTCCCTCCCTCCCTCTTTCTACGAAATTTTTTAAAAAATAAAAATAAAAATAAAAGTAATAACTCAAGTGAAAAAATAAAAAAGGAAATTAAATGTCTCCTCATTTTCTGATATATTTTTATTGGATGAAGCCAAAACACTCAACGGCGTCCCCGAATTACAAATTTGGCAATTGAGTGTACTCCGATTCTGATCTATTACACAATTTATCACATCGACTTTTTAAATATTTGTCCCGAATTACAAATGGGCAATTCCGTGTACTGAGTTATGTTCGATACCCGATCCGGATCTATTATACAAATTACCGCATTCATTTCCTGAATATTTACAATAAATATGCTTACATTAGTTTATAGAACTGATATTCTAACCAATGTGCGTATGTCAGAAAACGAGTTCTTTATTATTATTATTATTTTAATATGTTTGTATGTTAGTGTACGTATAGGTGGCATTGTGCGTACAGGAAAGGGTATGTCAGTTAATCTCCCACTCTTCTTTCCTTTATAATCCTCCTATCTTCCTTCTTCACAAACTTAGGGGCTCAATCACGCGAAAGCACCCTTCAACTCTCTCTCTCTCTCTCTTACTGGGGCACACATCCACAGACTCTGATCGAAGGAGGAGAAAGAATATAGCCCAGCCCCATTGTTGTGTAGCTCGTCGGCAATGGCGCCGCCACCGGACTCGGGCAAGACGGTGAAGCTGGAGCGGTACAACAGCTACATCCGCCGCGTGAACAGCACCAAGCTCCTCAACGCCTCCTCCAAGCTCCTCGTCCGCGCCACCATCCTCATTGCCCTCGTCCTCGTCCTCTTCTTCACACTCAACTACCCCCCGCTCTCCTCCGACCACCTCCCTCACCGCCGCTCCTTCCTTTCCTCCGCCGGCGGCGCCGCCTGGGAGAAGCAGGTCCGCCACTCCTCCACCCCCCGCCGCCCCAACGGCTTCTCCGTCCTCGTCACCGGCGCCGCCGGCTTCGTCGGCTCCCACTGCTCCCTCGCCCTCAAGAAGCGCGGCGACGGCGTTCTCGGCCTCGACAACTTCAATGACTATTACGACCCGTCCCTGAAGCGCGCCCGCCAGACGCTGTTGCAAAAGCACCAAATCTTCATTGTGGAGGGCGACCTGAACGACGGGCCGCTGCTGACCAAGCTCTTCGACGTCGTCCCCTTCACCCACGTCCTCCACCTGGCGGCGCAGGCTGGCGTCCGCTACGCCATGCAGAACCCCCAGTCCTACGTGGCCTCCAACATCGCCGGCTTCGTCAGCCTCCTCGAGGTGGCCAAGAACGCCAACCCCCAGCCCGCCATCGTGTGGGCGTCGTCGAGCTCCGTCTACGGCCTCAACACCGAGAACCCCTTCTCGGAGCTCCACCGCACCGACCGCCCCGCCAGCCTCTACGCCGCCACGAAGAAGGCTGGCGAGGAGATCGCCCACACCTACAACCACATATACGGACTCTCCCTCACCGGCCTCCGCTTCTTCACGGTGTACGGCCCGTGGGGCCGCCCCGACATGGCCTACTTCTTCTTCACCAAGGACATCCTCCAGGGGAAGCCCATCGACGTGTACCGCACGCACGACGAGCGCGACGTGGCTCGCGACTTCACCTACATCGACGACGTCGTCCGAGGCTGCCTCGGCGCCCTCGATACGGCCGAGAAGAGCACCGGCAGCGGCGGCCGGAAGAAGGCCCCCGCCCAGCTCCGGGTCTACAACCTCGGGAACAAGTCGCCGGTCCCGGTGGGGCGGCTGGTGGCGATCCTGGAGGCGCTGCTGGGGACCAAGGCGAAGAGGCACGTTATCACGATGCCGCGCAACGGGGACGTGCCCTTCACGCACGCCAACGTGAGCCTGGCGTGGCGGGACTTCGGGTACAAGCCGACGACGGACCTGGCGACGGGGCTGAGGAAGTTCGTCAAGTGGTACGTCGGGTACTACGGGGTCCAGCCGAGGGCAAAGAAGGAAATCCACCTCGGCACTACCAGCACCGACCGCCCCGAGGAATCCGACTGATCGATCGCGTTCACATGGTGGTGGTTTTCTCCCCGTCTTCATTTTCTTGCCTATTTCCCTTTTTTTTTTCCTCCCTTATTATTATGATCCTCGTGGGATCGAAACCGTGCCTAAATTATTTTAAAAAAATCAAATTCGACGGTAAAATCGGGGGGACCAATGGGTGTTTTTTGTAGCATATTTTTATACAGGGGGAAAGATAAAATTATAAATAGATTATTCCACCACATAGAGGAAAGAGAACATAAAGATTGTGAAGAAGATGATGAAGAGAGAGAGAGAGAGAGAGAGAGAGAGGGGACTTGTAGATCTGTAAACTTTTTGGGGGAGTCGGGGATGAATGTAATAATGTGCGGTAGGGTCTACCAAAAAGGGTGGTAGATCACCGTTTGATTGTTGTAACCCACGAAAGAAAGAAAAGCAAAAACAACTGCGATTGAACAGCATACGTTGGACATCAAGATTCTTCTAAACTCTCTCTCTCTCTCTCTCTCTCTCGTATGATATTGGATTATATTCTCTCTTTTATTGTGGATTTTCAGGTGTGATCTTACTGTCCTTGTGTGTGTGTCTCTCTCTCTAGCTTACTTTTGAAGATGCTGTTCATCGATGGCGATGAACATTGCCCTGTCTGCAACGTTTTGATTTGCCTAGCTCGAAAGCGCTCACACTCTCCTACAGTCAATGTAATCAAGGCGAGCGAGTCGGGGGCGCTCGTGGTTCATGTGGCATTGGATCGGGGAAGTTCGATTTGAATCATTTTCGGGTTGTAATTTCACAACGTTCCTCTACACGATCCACGTGGGTTTGATTCGGTGCGACCGTGAAAGTTCCGGGGCGTGGGGGTGCTAGTGTGAAAATAAGTAAATAGGAGCCCCTTTTGGAAGCAACACTTAAAAGGGTACATTTGAAATTGGAGTGTAAATACCGTGGCCCTCGACCATCATTCGTGCATTGCAATGAGATCAAGAGTTCATAAGTTCGAGCGATCCTCTTTCACAATTTTTTGCCCCCAACAAGTCAATGGCAATGTATTAATATACTGATGAAAAAAAAAATGAAATCAGGCAATCAATAGATCAACTTGAAAATAAATAACGAACAGATTATAAAATAGATTTGCATCGTAACTTAAATGGATTAGGAAATCTGCTCGCCAACGTTAGGACAATCAAGCTATAAATTATGATTGGATTATATTGACACGGCAAATGAGCCGCGCAATAAGTGTGCTAGATTATGAAAATTCAAGATCCCGTTTGTAAAAATAACAATCGCATCGCTTGAAATTGTAAATCAATAAAAAGTATTGTCATTATCGATAACAATATATGTCTCAATCATTTCTTTGATGATCAAAATATACTCCATTTATTTATTTTGGTAAATGGCATGAGCGATTTTAATTTTTTTTTGAATCATTCATTTCTTACGAAACAAGCAGAGGCTAAGTGAATTTTTTTTTTATAAAAAGAACAGATTAAAAAAATGGGTGATTAGATAATGGAGTTTAATGGATTTAAAAGAGTGGGGAAGCAAGGTAGAAGACAGGGCGACTAAGGTGGCACAAAAGCACGAGTGTCTTGGCAGCAAAACGTTGTCATTAGTGGGAAAGTTGCCTGCCAGTTGCCACTAATGGAGTGCAGATTCCACTAACAAAATATGGCCAAAACATTGACCAGAGTTCATTTTGTTTTTTCCTATTTTGGGCTTTTGGTCTGGGACATCGGCAAAAGTTGATTCATAAGGAAGTCAATTTGATGCCGGTCCCGAGAGAAATCTGCCGTTCAGTCGCTTAGGTGACATCTCACCTTTGGTTTTGAGCTGGTGAAGAATACGTTATTTCATCTTTCATCAAAAGATCACGGGCGAAGTGCTCGATATTCCTAATTTTGGCGGACGACCCATCGTAAGAAATTCATAGTAGGAATATTCCTTCATCAAGATTGGACCATATTCCTTGGGGGGATCGGGCGAAACAAGGACTAGCGGGGCCTGCGAGAATTAGATAGCTGGATATTGCCTCATCAAGGTTGAACCAATTTCCTTGCGGGGATCGGCCGAAACAAGGGCTATCGATCGGATCCTGCCATGGCCATGTGACGACTAGATAGCCCACGCTAGACCTTGCCTCGTTTGCGGTGCCCCTCCTCACCACCAAGAAAGGACGTAGTGGTCACTGATCAGGGGGCAGCTCATTCGCACACATCAAGTGAGGCTTCATTCAAAACAGGCGGTGGACGACACCGTAATTTGGACTACAGATTTGTCGGTTCTAAGTTTAAAGCTTAACCACTCAATAATCAAACTTTTGAGGTTTGTCTTATTCTAGGTTTACATTTTTTTTTAACTCCCAAATTGCTAAGAAAATGCGGCTCGTTGAGGATCCATACGTGCCAAAATCAAGGTTTGGAGAATGCTCTGACCATGCTCCAAATACTAAGAGATACTTTCACAACCATCCGAAGCAGTATTTATGATGCATGATTCGTTCAACGGGAGACCCGTCTCTTTGAGATAGAGATAGTATCTCTCTCCCGTGAATGCACAACAGAAACAATAATGACAGAAATAACAGATTGTTAGAAAAAATTCGGATTGAATGAACAATAGAATCAAACTTGAGGCGTGAAAAACACCATCTTTAAGGATTTATTTGCCCCACAATGTTGCGAATGATTTCGGCAAATATACTCTAGGATACAACAAAGTTTCAATGAAAATAGCAAATAACAATTTTGATATTTTTTCCAGAATCTCTCAAGGAAAACAATGAGAAACAATAGCCGCGTATCTTTTTGAGAAACGAAAATTAAAATTCAGAAGTAACTGAAAATGAACAAAGTCACTCAATATATAAAACATGAAAGAAGATAAATTTTCATGTCTCAAAAGATATCACTTAATCACAACTATTCGTGTCTAAAGAACAGTTAGTTTCGGACACACCACTCCATGACTGAAGATCATTTAATTCGGACACACCTCTTCGTTGTTCGAAAAGCTATTTATTCAGACAAAACTCTTCAATGTCTGAAAACTGCCTTGTCTTCAAGATTGCAACGGTTAGACATAAACAAATAATTAAAATTTAAAGATAAATTTAATAAAATAACTACAATCCCTACATAAGTAATCGCACTGTTTCGGTAATAATCAAAATTTTATTTTAATTATAATTTCAAAAAAAAACATAAGAAAATAAATTGATATGATTAGTGTCAATAATTATCCGCGACTGCGCAAGCGTGCAAAGTGCGCCTAATAATAGTGCCAAATTCACTCGATCACACGTGCATCCACACGCGAGTATGGTGGGAACTAGCACACTTGCCCATTTCTCTTTGTTTGAAAGACTATAGTAGCATTCTAACTAATAAAGACGCTTTTTTTTCTATCTTCCATCCTACGTGGGATGCAAAAAATGCATTATTTTGTTTTGTAAGTCTGCTAATACCCAAGTATTGTTGGGCATGGTCGAGTCCATTTCATCATTTATAGCTTCTTTTAAAAAAGAAGCATTTCTAGAAAACATAGCATCATCAAAACTTTTAGGATTTTCTTCTAAATTTAACACTAAAGGGTATTTATTTATTATGTTATTATCTCTATATCCTTCAACTAGAAAAACATGACTAATAAAATCTAGACCAAAATTCTTAGATTTTCTTCCTTCAATACTTCTCCTAGGTTCAATCATGTCTTCAGAATCATTTGTTATTTTCTCATGAGAATTCACGTGTGTCCTATGGATTCTGAATTATTCGTATATTGTATTTGAGCATTGTTCTCAATAATTTCAGAATTCGTAGAACATTTATTCTCAAAGAATTCAACATATCTAAATTTTACAATGACATTTGAATCTAAATCAAGAAGTCTATAAGTTTCACTGTTTTCAACATATCTAAGAAATACACTTTTCATAGCTCTGGGGCCAAGTTTTGTTCTTTTAGAGCATGTTACTCGGTAATATGCCAAACACCCCCACACTTTAAGATGTGACAAGTTCGGCTTTCTATAGTTCCAAATTTTATACGAACGAATGTTATTTTTCTTGGATAGTATTCTGTTATGTATAAGGCATGCAGTAAGTAATGCTTTACTCCATAAATTAATTGATAGTTTGAATTAGAAAGCATACCATTAATCATTTCTTCAAGAGATCTATTTTTCCTTTCAGCCAAACCATTATGTTGTGGAGTGTATGATGCTGAAGTTTGATAAATAATATAATGTTCTTCACGAAATGATGAAAATTCATTTAAGAAATATTCACCGCCTTTATATGAACGTATAACTTTAATTCCTTTCCAATTAATTTTGTACTTTAGCCTTATATTTTTTAAACATGGTAAACGATTCATCTTTCGATCTTAGGAGATAAACATAAAAATACCTATTACTAGGGGTGAGCATGGCTCCAGGGTAGAACTGAGAACTTGGAACCGGAACCTGTAGGAACCAATCTAGTTCCAAGGCATATAGGGTAGGTTCCAGGTTCCAAAAATCAAGGAACTTGTTCCAACGGATAGGTTCTAGGTTCCACTACTTGGAACCTGAAACTAGAAATCTGGACCCTAGATCTTGATTGTGTTTTTTTTTTTGTATATATTTTGTACGATTCTACAATGTTCTGTGGCTTTTGATGATGAATATATAATCTAGAGCCAAATAAATTTTTATGTTCCAAGTTCTAAAAAATAAAAAACCTATTCCAACGAGTTAGTTTCAAGTTCTAAATGTGGAACCTAAAACCGTTTACCTATACTTATCCTTAACTGTTATAGTATTTACTCTCATTTTGCTTAACTAAAACTGAAAAAAAAAATTAATAGGTTCTTGGGTACCATGGAGCCGATCCTAGAATCTGTGATAAGATAGGTTTTAGGTTCCACAATATGGCGGGTAGGTTATAGGTTCCAAAAAATGAGGAATCTGTTTTAACAAGTAGGTTCAGGTTCTAGGTGGAGCCTATAAGGAACCTGGAACCTCTCACCCCTACCTACTGCATCATCTACAAAGGCAATAAAATACTTTTTACCACCACGAGTTAACATTCCGTTGGATTTGCATATATCGCTATGCACCAAATCTAATAAATTTGAATTTCTATTAACACTAGGAAATGGTATCTTTGCCAACTTAGAATTAGCACAGATTTCACATTTGTCTAATTCGCCATCAAAACTTATCAAGTCTGATTTTTTCATATTTTTTAATTAGCAAAAATTTAAATGCCCTAATCTACTATGCCATAAATGAGGGAAATCAACAACATAAATAGAAGACATAATATTATTATTAATACTCAGTTGACACATGCCATTATCGGCATATCCCTTTCCCACAAACATCCCATTCTTCAACAAAATAACCTTGTCGGACTCAAACAAAACCCGAAACACTCTTATACAATGCAAATCGATAGAAATCAGATTTCTTCTAATTTCAGGTATAAATAGAACATCAAGAAGGGTAACCTTCTTTCCAAAAGTAAAATGTAAAAGAGATTTATTTGCTAACAACCTTCGCAAGAATTTTATTTACCATTTCGACCTCTTGAAGATTCACTTCAACAGTCTCTTCAAATTTCTTGAACATTTAGCGATCCTTAAATATGTGAACTATTGCATAGGAATCTATCCATCAATTAGATTCGACAGAAGCATAGTTAATCTCAGAAATCATGGCCACATAATCTTTAATATTTTCAGAAATACTCAAGTTCAAAAACTTGGTTGAAACCTTGGCCACGTAGTTCTCTTCAGCCATATTTGCATCTGCCTTAATTGTTGAAGTGTTCTTGTCCTTAAGTGTGCTCTTGCAGTGTTTGCATTCCTTTGCATAGTGACCCTCCTTGCCACATATAAAAGAGCAACCCTTTTTCTTATTCTATGACTTCTTAAAATTCTGTCCTCTCTTGTGCTTTAAATTCTGGTGGGTTTTGGATTGAAATCCATTTCCCTCCACAAACATGCAATTTAGTGTCATATAAAATAGATTTATCATATAAATGTGACTTTTCCTCAATGTGAAGATGTTTATGAATTTGGTCCAAAGTAATGTACTCAAATTTTTGCAGCATCCTTTTTCCATAATCTTTTCAACTTGGAGGCAATTTCGCAATAATTGCTCCAATTTGAAAAGATTATGGAATATCTATCTTGAGAGTATGAATTCTATTGACCAGTACTTGCAATTTGTGGACTTGCTCCAATAAGGATTTAGTATCAACGAACTTGAAGTCAAAATACTTAGCAATTAGATATTTATTCATACCTTGCTCCTCTGATTTATACTTGAAGGCGAGCGCCATATTTCTCTAGCAAACATCATCTTAGTGAACAAGTCATAGAGACGGTCGAATAACGTGTTCAATATATGGTCTTGACAAAGCAATTTGTCCTCTTCACATTTTTTCCTCTCCTTATTGACCTTTTCAACATCTTATGCACTAGGTTTTCCTCCTTTAGTTGCAAGTTGTGAATCATCTATAGACGGCAAATTGGGATGGAGGATATAGGAAATTTTTAGAGCCGTGAGGAGGATCATCATTTTGTCTCTCCAGCATGCGAAATTTTTGTCATTGAATCGGTCTAGTTTCACCATATCCTAATTCATGACATTGATAGATTCTGAGTCCACTGTTACACGAATAAATCCTTAATTTTTTTTGAAAAAAATAGTCGGATTGGATAAACAACAAAATCAAACTTTGAGGCGTGAAAAACACTCTCTTTAAGGATTTATTTGCCCTACAACATTGCTAATGATTTTAAAAATTTCCTCTAGGATACGAAAAAATCTCAATGAGAATGACAGATAACAATTCTGATATTTCTCCAGGGAAATAATTGAAAAAATTGGCTGTGTTGTTGAGCCTAATAATACAACCTAGAAGGGTGAATAGATTGCTTGAGAACTCTGAAAAATATTTGCAAAATAGAAAAAGCTGAATTTCAAACGCCGAGTCAAACATCTGTAGAGATATTGTAAAGATTAGGTTAGCAGATGTTTGAAGTACTGTGAGAAGAGTGTTTGCCAAAGTGTATGATAATCACGAGAACCAAGAGCACACAAAACAATAGGTGATATAAAAAGATGTGGTGAACAGAGGTTTTACAAAACAATATCTGAATTTGTGCAAGACTAAGTAAAAGATCAAGTAAAGTGCAAGCACACTTCCATAGAGACATCGTAAACATTAGATCAACAAACATTTGAAATAAAGTGAGCTGACTGTGTGCGTAAGTGCATGAAGATTACAAGAAACCAAAGTACACAACAAATATCTGGTCAAACATCGATGAAGACATATTGTATAAACCAGGTTGTGTCGCTGTTTGATAGATGGTGATGTTTATGAATATGTAGTGCTGAGATAGAAGATCTATAAATAAATATATAGTGGTTCTGTTTTATCCCCAAGTTTATATCCACTCTCAAGACTAATAGCCACAACTAGGGCTGGAATTCACCAGTAATCTTTAATACAAGTTACAAATATCAAGTATTGTCTTTCTAATTGATCACACTATCATGACTTACATATGGCTCTCACTATTGTACACTTAATCTCTCACAAGATTACAATACAAAAAGATTATCAAATAAGATCTTTCGTGAGAGCCAAGAAACAACGAGAGATACCTAGATCAGAGCAAATATGCATTTTACATTGTGCTCACTCTCTCTAACGTTTGGCCTAGAAGGTCTTCCATTATACAGAAAAATTCATTCTTCTCGTTGGAGGGGCTTGCGAAGTCCAACGAGCTGTTAGAGATCCATTGAAACTACTGCAGATGTTGTTTATAAAACCGTTCTAAAAGATCTACTGTTTTGACACTGCTTTGAAAAAACTGATAGATTACAATGGCTATATTCCACCCGATGGACTTCCTGATAGTTCTCTGCAGATCTTTCACCCACCAATGGCTATATTTACTTCTAACAAAGCATCCACACTACATCCGTTGTTAATCATGAGATCCAATATCGATATAAACATTGTCTCACCTGATCTTTGGGTATACTAGTCTATTTATAAAAAAATCATAGGAATGACTAGTGACCAATTATCCAATAATCCTATTAAGTATTCCAGCTTCCAAAGACGTCACTTTGTTGAAAGATCGACCATGATACCTCCAAGTCATTATGAAGATCTCATCATCTTTGACTTGTTTTTTCCTCCTTGTCAAGATATTCATACTTGTACTGAGTCTTTGCTGAACTTAAGTCATTGATTTCACCACAATCTTTGCGTTCGCCATATTCAAGACTGGATATCTGGTTAGTTGATCAAGTAACCATCACCTTCCAGGAGTAAACATCAGCTCGATCCCTTACCCATAATTAGGACGTCTAGATCTTTACTCGTCTGTTGATGTTGTTCACCTGATCTTCCACCTCATTGATATAAGACAGCTACCTTTTGCCAAAGATTTACTGTTCCGATAACAATTCGATGACTCGATCTTTCTTCTAGTCCTTCCAAGCATATTGACATTATCGACTCTATCAAGTTGTTCATTTTCATGGTTCTTCCAAGTTTTACCGAATATTCTATGTGACATTCTAATTTTCTTGTCATTTCAAGACTCATTAATGAGAAAGTATCTAACAATGTGTTTCAGTCGTATATCGCATTTGCTAAATTTAGCGTAAAACGAATGTTCCCTCAAGGTCTGCAAAACAATCCTTAGATGCTCCTCATGTTCATCACTCCTTGAATAAATCAGGATATCGTCGATAAAGACTATGACGAATCTATCCAAAAATTCCTTAAACACCCGATGCATCAAATCCATAAATGCGGCTGGAGCATTGGTCAATCCAAAAGGCATCACTATGAATTCGTAGTGACCATACCTTGTCCTAAAAGCGGTCTTAGGTATGTCTTCATTCTTAATTCTCAATTGGTGATACTCGGTTCTCAGGTCAACCTTAGAGAATACCGCAGCTCCTTGCAATTCGTCAAATAAATCATCAACCCTCGGCAGAGGGTACTTATTATTCACTGTCACTTAGTTCAACTGTCTATAGTCGATGCATAGATGCAAGGACCCATCTTTTTTCCTTACAAACAACACCGACGCTCCCCACGGTAAAGCACTTGGTCGGATAAATCCCTTATCCAGTAACTCTTGCATCTGCACCTTTAACTCCTTCAGTTCTGACAAGGACATTCTATAGGGTGCTTTCGAGATCGACTCCGTTCCGGGAGCTAACTCAATCACAAACTCTATTTCTCGCTCTAGTGGCAACCCTGGTAACTCCTGGGGAAAAACGTCAGGAAACTCACGCACTATCGGAATACTTTCTAGTTTAGGCTCCTCGGCAATTGTGTTCATAACTGCGACTAAGTACGCCTGACATCCTTCAATCATCAATTTCGTCACTTCAAGAGATGAGACTAAAGGAATCGAGATTCCTCCTCGACTTCCCACAAATTCAAAGTTAGGATGACCTTCTAGGTAGAAACGAATTATCCTACTACCACAATCCACTATTGCCCCCTGTTACCCAACCATTCCATTCCTATGATCACATCGAAGTCATACATGGGTAACACAACTAAATCGATACTCTCCTTACTACCTCCAATTACGATTTTACAGTCAACACAGCCTAATAAAACCAATATATTATCTTTCAGCGAGATGGCAACATGCACAATCACACTCAATGGTTTTAACTTCATATCAACCAAATCAGCAAATCGAGTAGACACAAATGAGTGTGTTGCGCCAGGATCAAACAAAGCATATGCAGCTTGGTCACACAAATAAACCGTACTTGTGACCATGCCTGACGTTTCTTCTGCCTCCCTGCGGGCTACTGCACAAACTCTCTCTTGAGTTGGGGGCGATTCTAATTAATTTGAGAAGTGGCAGCCGACGGTCTAGCCTGTGGTCGCTGCCCTTGAGGTCTATTCGTTGGAGCTTGATTTAGGCAAGTCCTCATCTGGTGGCCCATCTGACCACACTTGATGCACGCTCTAGTTCTTGCCGGGCATGGTCCATTACCATGCCTTCTGCCATAGAGGCGACAGCTCCAGTTCATGGGGTTCGGCGGCTTCACAATGTTCTTTCTTATCGGAGAGACAAAACGCTTATTGCCAGCCACTGGTCTCTTACCAATCTGGCGATTGTCTCTGAATGAATTAAACCGCGATCCAGATGCGGCATTCCTCTCCTTCAGATCCCTCTCAATCATTTATCCCTGTTCATAGATTTTCTTGTAGGTTCTCAGATTCAAGGCTATCATCTGGCTGCGAAGCTCAGGTTTCAGTCCGTCCCGAAATCTCCGCGCCTTCTCCTGGGGATCCTCTATTGAACGAGGTGCATACCTTAACAGCCTAGAGAACTTCGCTTCATACTGATCCATGGTTAGCTGATTCTAACGCAACTGTAAGAATTCCACTTGCTTTCGTTCCCGGGCTGTCTTCGAGAAATACTTGTCATTGAATGTCGTAGTGAAGGCATTCTAGGTTAAGGCTATTCCTTCTAGAAAAACTCTATTCTTGGTGGCAGTCCACCAGTCATTTGCGGTACCTTCTAGTTGATACACCGCCAGCAGCACCTTTTCTTCATCCGTGCACCTCAGCACTCCAAAAGCCTTTTCCAGTTTCTCGATTCACTTGGTGCTAGTTCGAGATCTCTAGTCCCATCGAACTGGGTTGGCTTCAGCTTGATGAACTGCTCGACTAGTTGGCCCATCTGTTTGGCCACAATAATTTTTTCATGGGCATTCACTCCCTCATTGCCGTGGTCGTGGTCGCCATTGTTTCCCTTACCCCATTATTGCCATTGTTGGCGTTAACGGCAGCTATTGCGGCTCTTACCGCTTGGGCTTTGGCAGCATCCCTATCTTGGGTCTGCTTATCGATGAGGTCGCCAATTCTTTTGAGCACCCTCAGTACTCCATCCATTCTCGGGTCTTTCGCTACCAATGGCCTCGAACTAGAGGCTCCGCTCCTGGGCCTTCCAAGTCTCCTGGATGAATTACTCATTCTTATGTGTTTCTACTAAGCCTGGTCCACCACAATTTCATCAAAGAGTTAGTAATTCATTCATCCAACCAAGTCCAGAGCTACCAAACTATGCCTTAATAGGAACAGTCACAATACAACAACCTTCCACACAATAAATTCCACAGACACTTCATTAAACAGTCCATGGCTATCACTCCATTCCGTCTACTTTAACGGTTCACCAAAATTAGTCATGCTCATTTACTCAACAGACCCAAAATCTAGAAATGACTTCCAGCGCTAAACATGGAACCTCATTCTCTTATATCATCACAATCCTACCAAGGCCAAATGCCAATCATATGCGCCAAGTTATATGCCATGCATCTCGTGCCTTATCCTAGTAAGTCTTTTAAGGTTTCGCTACCCGTCCTTGTCCCAACTTAATTCTCCTTATCACTCCAATCCTCAATCTATTTTTGGATCGAGCTGACCTTGCTCTGTTACCAAGCAAATAGGGTTTTCACGCTCCGGCCCTCGAGCACGAGCTCGCAACTCCCTGCAAGCATAAACTCTTCTCTTGAGGTCCCAAGATTTTCAAAAGTCGAGAGATATAACGCATAGAAAGCACGCGGAAGCGATAATAAACAAATTCCTCCGTACAATAACAAAAAGGGACCTGGGTAACGAGGATACTAAAAGATATATAAGTTTCCAAACGTTCATACAAGAGCATGACAAACTAGACCTGCTGGTCAGAAGGGGTGACAATGTAAGTGCAAAAGAGGGCCATCACCATCTAAAAAAGAAACGGGCATTGAGGTCACCATCAAAATATTAGACCAGAAACAAAAACTCCTATGTCGAGCTACTGGAGTCGTCAATCTCCTCTTCAGCCTCCTCAGTGGGCTCTGTGACATTCTGATTTTTAGTCAATTTCAGACTCATTAATGAGAAGTTTATATATATCAAACAATACGTTTCAGTCATATTTCGCTCAAATCTGATAAATTTGAGTAGGCTGACTAAAAGAGAAAGGCTAACGCGAGACGAGGTACGTGGACCTAGGCGATTCGGATAGGAAATGACGTTTTGACCATAAGGATTGTCAAGGGGATATTTAGAACCACCAAGAGGTCGATCTAAGAACGATTAAGGATTGCCTTATGTGTGTCATACGATTGGAGCGCGGGTGATGCCGCTTAACCAATGTATGATTTGCAAAATTTTCTTGAATCGGACGGTGACGATCGAGACCATAGGGACTAGTGATAGACCCTCACAATTACATGACAACCAAAGTTGTCATGAATTGACGAGCCCTAAACGAGATATGAATCACGGGGTTGATATGCGTAATGTCTGCAAAAGCCGCCCTGACGGTTCAGGATAGGCTAGAATCACGTTTAATAGAGAAAACCATCAGAAACGAGTCTTGAAAATTAAAAATAGAGAATCAAGAATTCCAACATCACAATTGGATTGGACGTCGCCCTATCGAAAAAAATTAGAACGAGAAAAACGACGTTCTGAACGTCAGGGGTAAAATTACCCTTTTGCCCCTCAAGTTTAAAGCCTTGTCCATGCATTTGAATAAGGGCATTTTGGTCTTTTAATCCTCCCCATAGCTACCGAAAAAGTGGATAAATGAGAGCCATTGGATCACCTTGGAATGACAAGTGGACAAGTGTCAAATGATGGCTTAAAGGGGGGTCATATCCACTATTGGCTACCTAACATTCAAACCATTGACCAAGCCTTGTATATAGTCTTTCCACTCTCTCTCCTCACTCACTTTGACCGGCCATACACCTCATCACCATCGAAAATCTTCATCTTCTTCTTCCTTGTTTCTGTCGATTGCTGACCAGACCAGCCACCACCCTTCGCCGCCCACGACGCCACTTTTCGGCGACCACCTGACCATCGGCCGACCACACCAATTTAGATCTACGTCTTGCCGACCTCCTTGAATAAGAAGCAAGCCATTTGGACCGCTGAGGAGCTTCGGCTAAGGATTTTCTCGAGAGCCGACAGAATTTGCTTCAACCTGAGGTAGGTTCGGTTTCTGACCCTTTTGAAGGCCGAAATGTTGGAGTTTTGAAGTCAAATTTTATGGAGGTCTAGAAGACACATATGAATTTGTGGTAAAAAGTGGAGAGTGATTTGATGAAGTTTTGACCTCGAATCGATCTTGTGAACTATGGACAGAAAACTGCCGGTATTGACCTTGGAGGATCCGACGACTTTGGACGAGTTTTCGGCGATCAATCGACCTCAAACTCACGGTGAACCTCAAGATCCCTTAGATAGAGATGTTAAGAGGTAGGATAGTGAGTAGATGATGGAATTGGAGTTGGTTTAGGACTAGTGGTGCATGGCTTGCATAGAACCGAGAGGAACCGGTTCGGTTCTGTGCAAGATCGATTCTATTGGAGTGAAAGGCTGATGATTTTGAGTTTCAAATTGATGATTTAGTTATGTTTAGATGATGAGGGTTAGGTTATGAATGATTGGGGTTCATGGATTGAGAAATTGAGTATGGAAAATTGACGAATCGATTGAAATTCCTAGGTTGCGCGGTGAATTGAGCCTTGGACATTGGAGCTGAAAGTTGTGGGGGGATTCAAGAAGAAGTTTGTGTAATCAAACGCAAGGTAATGGAATCCTAAAATTAGGATAGGGAGATTGGACTCAATTGAGTGAGTCGAGGGTTGAATTGATTGATTTATGAGGATTTGTCCATGGGGATAGCTTTCCTTATACCCTAAGACGTTATAGGATATTTGTGTGTGACATGGTTTATGCTTGAGTCGTTTGCCATGTCGAATGTCATTTGATTATCTTGCATGCCATGAGTATTCAAATTGTGCATGAGTTGCACCTATTGTTTGTATGTGAATTGAGTCGAGATAACATGGCATGAGCATGACATGGCGATGCTCTGAGGCGTATGAGACGCTGGGTGGGAGATGGATACCCTAATGCGACGAGATCGCGGGGTGAAGTTGATATTATGTGGTGCCCTGATGCGATAAAATCGCGGGGTTGAGATGGCCACGGTCCTGTTGCAAACTATTCGCGGGAAGGAGGTATGATATGAGGATATTGGCCTGGATATTCATTGAAACCTGATGCATTTACGCGGGTTGCCAATGATGGTCTGATACGTTTACGCGGACCAAGCCTGATACGATCTAATCGCGGGCTGGAGGTTGAGGCAGGCAGGAAGAGGTGGTTGTGGTGAGATGGCAGGATGAATCGTACATTATCATTTGAGTGTGACATGTTGTCATAGTTGCATGCCTGTTATTTGCATGTTGTTATTTAATTGATTTGTGCTTAATATGTCTATGAGTGGAATTATTGGGGTGTACGACTACCTGAGTGGACGGTCGAGCTAACCTAGGGTTAGGACTCTTTTACTGAGATGTATATCTCACCCCTTTGGGGACTTTTTTTTTTTATATAGATCCTAGGCCTCAGATATGTGGCCCATAGTTTTTGGGGACCCCAAGGAGATGACGGCATATTTTGACGAGTTTCCGAATAGACAGGGGAACATTTATGTGAGAAAATGTACGGTTGTATGGGTTAACGAGGGTAGCCCGGGCTGAACGCCTGATAGGTTTGAGGCATGGATTAAGAAGGTCAGAAAAGCGATGATTGGGTCGCTGAAGTCCCACGAGGTACCCCAGGAAGTTATCCCTGATTGGTGCCAGACTGTTAGAGAGTAGGAATTGCTAGAGGGGTCGGTAGTTGGTTCTAGGAACGGGATGGAGAAGATACCAACGCTGGACTTCACTGTGGAGGAGGACGAGGTCATAGTCTTGGAGGCGACCGAGGAGGACCTTGCGGAGCCGTTGCACGAGGAAACCATGGAGGACACCATTGAGGTTTCATCAGAGATCTTCTCTGAGTATGAGCCGACGGAGGATGCCGATGACATCGAGGACTCCAACAGTTCGTCTTAGGTGCCCTAGTTTATTGGCTCGATCTTATGATGGCGATCCCCGACCATTGCCATTTTGGATGTTGATGATGGTTATACTTTTGATATGTCTGCCCCATCGCTCTTGCCTAGTGGATTGTAGTAGTCGGAATTTGTATGAACAATATGTTGTGATGTATGAATGTTATTATGCTATCCAGGTCCCACTTAACTTATATTTTGTACGAGGATTTATTTGAGTATCGCTTCCACATGCAAGATTTATTTATTATATCTCTCGACTTAGATTGTGGTGGATCTTGGGACCACGAAAGATGTGTAATTTGCATGCAGGAATGTTTGCGTGCTCGACGGATTCGAGGCGTGACATCCCCGTCTGATTTGGTATCAGAGCAAGGTCAGCTCGATCCAAGGTCGGTTGAGGACTGGAGAAATAAGGAGGATTTAGTTGGGACAAGGACGGATAGCAAGACCTTAGGAGACTTATTAAAGTAAGGCATGGGGTGTATAACTTGTGACCTAGTACTTAAGGTTGACAATGAACTCTGGTAGGGTTGTGGTAATGTAAGAGGATCAAGTTCCCTGCTTAAAGTTGAAGGTCATTTCTGGACCTTAGCCTATTTGATAAATGAAAGTGATTGGTTTTAGTGAATCACTGGAGTGAATGGAACTGAGAAATGGCCATGAGCTATTGGTTGAACTGTTTCTGGAGTTGATGTGTGGGGTACTGTTGTAGTATAACTGTTTCTGTTAAGGGTTAATAGCTCTGGATTTGGATGAATGAGTAAGTTACTAACTCGTTGCTGAACTTGTGGTGGATCAGGTTCAGTATAAAGAAACAAGGATGAGTAACCCATCTAGAAGGTCAGGAAGATCAAGAGGCGAAGCTTCTAGCTCGAGGCCGCCTGTCGCTGAAGATCCAAGGATGGATGGCGTATTGAGGGCGTTAGAAAGAATTGGTGACATGATTGATAGGCAGGCTCAGGATCGGGACGCTGCCATAGCCCAGGTAGTAGAAGCTGCCATAGCCGCTGTCAACGTCAACAACGACAATAATAGTGGCAACGGAAGCCAGAATGAACAAGGCCAGGGCAATGAAGCTGTGAATGCCCAAGAAGAGATCATCGTGGCCAGACAAATGGGCCAGCTGGTTGAGCACTTTATAAAGCTAAAGCCGACATAGTTCGATGTAACTGGAGACCTCAAGCTAGCATCTAGATGGATTGAGAAGCTGGAGAAAGCTGGAGAAAGCTTTCGGGGTGCTGAGGTGTACAGACGAGGAGAAAGTACTACTAGCCGTGTAGCAGCTAGAGGGTACAACGAATGATTGGTGGGCTGCCACCAAGAATGGATTCTCCCCCGAAGGAATAGTCATGAATTGGGAAGCCTTTAAGACGGCCTTCAATGATAAATATTTCTTAGAAACGGCCAGGGAAAGGAAGCAGGTAGAATTCCTGTTGTTGCGCCAGAACCAACTGACGATAGACCAGTATGAGGCTGAGTTCTCGAGACTGTCGAGGTATGCACCACGATCTATGGAGGACCCGCAAGAGAAAGCGCAGAGATTTAGGGATGGTTTGAGGCCCGAGTTCCGCAGTCTGAATTTGAGGACCTACAAGGAAATCTATGAGCGGGGCCAGATGATAGAGCGGGACTTAAAAGAAAGAAATGCCGCAACTAGATCGCGGTTTACGTCTTTCAAAGATAACCGCTAGATGGACAAGAGGCCGATGGCGAGTAATAGACGCTTTGTGCTTCCAATGCGAAAGAATATCGTGAAGCCGCCGAATCCCGCTAACTGGAACTGCCGCCTTTGTAGCAGGAGGCATGGAAATGGGCCACACCTAGTAAGGACAGGAGCTTGTTTCAAGTGTGGTCAACTAGGCCATCAGATGAGGGTGTGTCCAACCCAAGCTCCGGCAAGTCGACCGCAAGGACAGAGGCCACAAGCGGGACCGTCGACTGCCACACCCCAGATTGAGCAGAATCGACCATTGACACAGGGTAAAGTGTATGCAGTGGCCCGTAGAGAGGCGGAGGAAGTGCCAGGAGTGGTCATAGGTACGATCTACTTGTGCAAACAAGCTGCATATGCATTGTTTGACCCTGGTGCCATGCATTCGTTTGTGTCTACACAATTTGCTGCTTTAGTGGGTATGAAATTGAAACCGTTGAGTATAATTCTGCATGTTGCCACCCTTTTAAAGGATAACATAATGGTTTCTTTGGGATGTACTGGTTGTGAGATTGTGATTGGGGGAAGTAAAGAGAGTATCGACCCAGCTATATTACCCATGTTTGATTTTGATGTAATAATAGGAATGGATTGGTTGGGTAAGCAGGGGGCAGTAGTGGACTGTGGTAGTAGACCAATCCGATTTTATCTAAGAGGACGCCATAGCTTTGAATCAGTGGGAAGTCGAGGAGGAATCCTGATTCCCTTGGTCTCATCTCTGGAAGTGACTAAGTTGATGTCTGAAGGGTGTCAAGCATATTTAGTGGCAGTAATGGACACGACTACCGAAGAACCAAAGTTAGAGAATATCCCGGTAGTGCGTGAATTTTCTGATGTATTTCTCCAAGAGTAGCTAGAATTACCACCGGAACGGAAAATAGAATTTGTGATTGAATTAGCCCCTGGAACGGAGTCGATATCGAAAGCACCTTACAGGATGTCCCTGTCAGAACTGAAAGAGTTGAAGGTGTAGATGCAAGAACTGCTAGATAAAATATTTATCCGACCTAGTGCTTCACCGTGGGGAGCACCGGTGCTGTTTGTAAGAAAGAAGGATGGTTCTATGCGTTTGTGCATCGACTATCGATAGTTGAACCAAGTGACAGTGAAGAACAAGTACCCACTGCCGAGGATTGACGATTTGTTTAATCAGTTGTAAGAAGCGGCAATATTTTTGAAGATTGACCTGGGGACAGGGTATCACCAGTTGAGGATTAAGAAGGAAGACATACCTAAGATTGCCTTCAGGACAAGGTATGGTCATTATGAGTTTACGGTGATGCCGTTTGGTTTGACCAATGCCCCAACTGCTTTTATGGATCTGATGCATCGAGTATTTAAAGAATTTCTAGACAGATTCGTCATAGACTTTATTGACGATATCTTGATTTACTCAAGGAGCGATGCAGAACAGGAGAAACACCTAAGGGTTATATTACAGACTCTGAGGGAGCATACGCTCTATGCAAAATTGAGTAAATGTGAATTCTGGCAGAACAGGGTAGCCTTCCTTGGTCATGTGGTGTATGGAGAAGGGATTGTAGTGGATCCTACAAAGATCGAGGCCGTAACAAATTGGCCTAGACCCACTACAATAACTAAAGTCAGAAGTTTTTTGGGACTGGCAAGATACTACAGGCGATTTGTGGAGAAATTCTCATCCATAACCATCCCACAGACGCGGTTGACGAAGAAGGAAACGAGATTGGAATGGACTGATAAATGTGAGAAGAGTTTCCACGAGCTTAAGCATAGATTGACGACCGCACCAGTGCTGACCATTTCGTCGGGACCAGGAGGTTATGAAATATACAGCGATGCTTCGCCGAAAGGATTAGGCTGTGTCTTGATGTAGCACGAGAGAGTAGTAGCCTACGCGTCCAGCAATTGAGGCTATAGGAGATGAATTACCCGACTCATGACCTGGAGTTAGCGGTAATTATATTTGCTTTGAAAATTTGGAGACACTACCTTTGTGGTGAGAAGTTTCAGATCTATACCGACCACCAATGCTTAAAGTATCTGTTTTCCCAAAACGAACTGAATATGAGGCAGCGTAGGTGGATGGAGCTACTCAAGGATTATGATTGTGATATCCCATATCACCCTGGGAAAGCAAACAAAGTAGCGGATGCGCTGAGTCGGAAGTCAAGCATCGCATGTCTGCTAGCGAGGAGTTGGTCGATGATAAAGATTTGAGAGACTCCGAGTTTAGATTAGAAGTCGATCAGTTGTCCAGTTTGATAGCTATGCTAAGGGTGGAACCTGAGGTCGAAGAAGGGATAAAGGCATTACAGTCTACGGACCTGAAAATTCAGAAAATTGTCGAGATGGATGCTACGAAGAGAAAACAAGAATTTCAGGTGTCTGAAGACAGAATTTTGAAGTTCCGGAGACGATTGAGTGTACCAAAGGATGAAGGACTAAGGGAAAGAATTTTATCAGAGGCTCATAGGAGCAACTATAGTGTCCACCCTGGAAGTATAAAGATGTACCAGAATTTGCGATTGCATTATTGGTAGAACAGAATAAAGGTAGACGTAGCAAAATACGTGGTTAAATGTTTGACATGCCAGTAAGTGAAAGCGTAGCATTGTAAGCCTGGAGGACTATTACAGCCACTGGAGATTACGGAATGGAAGTGGGAGCATGTGGCTATGGATTTTGTGATGGGATTCCTAAGGAGTCAAAGAGGCCACGACTCTATATGGGTAGTCGTGAACAGATTGAATAAGTCTGCACTTTTCATCTCGGTGCGAAAGGACTTCGCTATGGATAAGTATGCAGAGCTGTACATGAGGCAGATATTGAGGTTGCATGAAGTGCTAGTGACGATTACGTCCGATCGAGATCCTAAATTCATGGCAAATTTTTGGAAAAGTCTGCAGGAAGCCATGTGAACACGATTACAGTTTAGTATAGCCTACAATCCACAGACGGACGGATAGTAAAAACGAATGATACAGACGCTTGAGGATGTGCTGCGTGCATGCGTCATTGATTTTAAAGGTGGATGGGAAGACCAGCTGTATTTAGTAGAGTTTGCGTATAATAATAGCTACCAGCAGAGTATACAGAAGGCACCATTTGAAGCACTCTACGGTAGAGCCTGCAGGACCCCGATTTGCTAGGATGTGGTAGGAGAAAGAAGTATCATAGGCTCAGAATTGATAGAGCAATCGGTGGAGGCAGTGAAGATAATTCGGGATAGACTGAGGACGGCATAAAGTCATCAGAAGAGCTATGTTGATAAGCGGCGTAAGCCCTTGGAGTTTCAAGCGGGCGATCACGTCTTCCTCAAGGTATCGCCGATGAGAGGACTATCGCGATTCGGAAAGAAGGGGAAGCTGAGCCCATGGTATGTAGGCCCATTTGAGATATTGGAGATGATTGGAACCTTGGCCTACCGGCTTGCTCTGCCATCCAATCTATCCCAGGTGCATAATGTGTTCCATGTGTCGATGTTGCGAAAGTATGAACCTGACTCGACACATGTGCTGGATTACGAGACCATAAAAGTGGATGACCGAGTGTCTTATGTGGAAAGGCCAATAAGGATCGAGGACCGAAAGGAGTAAATTCTTAGGAATAAGAAGATTCCATTGGTCAAGGTAGTATGAGAGCACTATGGAATTGAAGGTGCCACGTGGGAGAATGAAGAGACGATGAGGTGACAACACCCCCATTTATTTGAGCAATTAAGTGTAATGTAAATTTCGAGGAAGAAATTTTTATAAGGGGGGAAGAGTTGTGACATTCTAATTTCCAGTCAATTTCAGACTTATTAATGAGAAGTTTATATCTATCAAGCGATGCATTTCAGTCATATTTCGCTCAAATCTGATCAATTTGAGTAGGCTGACCAAAATAGAAAGGCTAACACGAGACGAGGTACGTGGACCTAGGTGACTCGAATAGGAAATGATGCTTTGACCATAAGGATTGTTGAGGGGATATTTAGAACCACCAAGAGGCCGATCTAAGAACGATTAAGGATTGACTTGCGAGTGTCATATGATTGGCACGCGGGTGATGCCGCTTAACCAACATATGATTTGCAAAATTTTCTTGAATCGGACAATGACGATCAAGACCATAGGGACTAGTGATAGATCCTCACAATTACATGACAACTAAAGTCGCCATGAATTGATGAGCCCTAAACTTGATATGAATCACGGGGTCGATACACGTAATGTCTGCAAAAATCGCCCGTCTATTCGGGATAGGTTGGATTCACATCTGATAGAGAAAACCATCATAAACGAGTCTTGAAAATTGAAAAAGGAGAATCACGAATTCCAACATCACAACCAACATCACAATTGGATTGGCCATCGTCCTCCTATAGAAGAAAATTGAAAAGAGAAAAACGACGTTCTGAACGTTGGGGGTAAAATTACCCTTTTGCCCCACAAGTTTAAAGCCTTGCCCATGCATTTGAATTAGGGAATTTTGGTCTTTTAATCCTCCCCATAGCTGCAGAAAAGTGGATAAATGAGAGTCATTGGATCACCTTGGGATGACAAGTGGACAAGTGTCAAATGATGGCTTAAAGAGGGGTCACATCCGCTACTGGCTACCTAACATTCAAACCATTGACCAAGCCTTGTATATAGTTTTCCCACTCTCTCTCCTCACTCACTTTGATCGGCCATACATCTCATCATCACCGAAAATCTTCATCTTCATTTTCCTTGTTTCTACCGATCGCCGACCAGATCGGTCTCCGCCCTTCGCCGCCCACGACGCCACTTTTCGGGGACCACCGGCCAACCACACTAACTTAGATCTACGTCTTGTCGACCTCCTTGAACAAGAAGCGAGCCATTTGGACCATCGAGGAGCTCCGGCCAAGGGTTTTCCCGAGAGTCGACAGAATCTGCTTCAACCTGAGGTAGGTCTGGTAAAAAATGGAGAGTGATTTATTGAAGTTTTGACCTCGAATCGGTCCTGTGAACTATGGACAGAAAACTGCCGGTACTGACCTTGGAGGATCTGGCGACTTTGGATGAGTTTTCGGCGACCAATCGAGCTGAAACTCACGGTGAGCCTCAAGAATCCTTAGATAGACATGTTAAGAGGTAGGATACTGAGTAGATGATGGAATTGGAGTTAGTTTAGGACTGGTAGTGCATAGCTTGCATAAAATCGAGAAGAACCGATTCGATTCTATGCAAGACCAGTTCTGTTGGAGTGAAAAACTGGTGATTTTGAGTCTCAAATTGATGATTTAGGTATGTTTAGATGATGAGGGTTAGGTTATAGATGATTGGGGTTCATGGATTGAGGAATTGAGCATGAAAAATTGACGAATCGGTTGAAATTCTTAGGTTGCGCGGTGAATTGAGCCTTGGACCCTTGGAGCCGAAAGTTGTGGAGGGATTCAAGAAGAAGTTTGTGTAATCAAACGCAAGGTAAGGGGATCCTAAACTTATGATAGGGAGATTGAACTCAATTGGGTGAGTCGAGAGTTGAATTGATTGATTTATTTAGGATTTGTCCAAGGGGATAGCTTTCCTTATACACTAAGACGTTATAGGATGTTTATGTGTGACATGGTTTATGCCTGAGTCGTTTGCCATGTCGAATGTCATTTGATTGTCTTACATGCCATGAGTATTTAAATTGTGCATGAGTTGCACCTATTGTTTGTATGTGAATTGAGTGTAGATAACATGGCATGAGCATGACATGGCGAGGCCATGAGGCGAATGAGACGCGAGATGGGAGATGGATACTTTGATGCGACGAGATCGCGGGGTGGAGTTGATGTTGTGTGGCGCCCTGATGCGATGAAATCGCGGGGTTGAGATGGCCACAGTCCTGATGCAAACTATTCGGGGGACGGAGGTATGAGATGATGATATTGGCCTGGAGATTCATCGGAACCTGATGCGTTTATGCGGGTTGCCGATGACGGTCTGATGCGTTTGCGCGGGCCGAGCCTGATGGGATCTAATCACGGGCTGGAGGTTGAGGCGGGCATGATGAGGTGGTTGTGGTGAGATGGCAGCATGAATTGTACATTATCATCTGAGTGTGACATGTTATAGTTGCATGCCTGTCATTTATATGTTGTTGTTTAATTGATTTGTGCTTGATATGCTTGTGAGTGGAATTATTGGGGTGTACGACTACTTCAGTGGACGGTTGACCTAACCTAGGGTTAGGACTCTTTTACTAAGATGTATATCTCACCCTTTTGGGGCCCTTTTTTTTTTTTTCAAATCCTAGGCCTTAGATATGTCGGCCAAACGTTTTGGGGACCCCAAGAAGCTGACGGCATATTTTGGCGAGTTCCTGGATAGATAAGGGAACATTTATGTGAGAAAATGTACGGTTGTATGGGTTGACGAGGGTAGCTCGAATTGGAAGCCTCATAGGTTCGAGGCATGGCTTAAGAAGGTTAGAGAGGCGACGATTGGGCCACTGACACCGTACGAGGTACCATAGGGAGTTATCCGTGATTGGTGCCAAACTGGTAGGGAGCAGGAAATGCCAGAGAGGTCCGTGGTTATTTCTAAGAACGGGCCAAAGAAGACACCGATGCTGGACTTCACTGTGGAAGAGGATGAGGTCATAGTCTTGGAGGCGACCGAGGAGGACCTTGCGGAGCCGTCGCACGAGGAGACCATGGAGGACACCGTTGAGGTTCCATTAGAGACCTTCTCCGAGTATGAGCCGACGGAGGATGCCGAGGACACCGAGGACTCCAACAGTTCGTCTTAGGTGCCCTAGTTTATTGGCTCGATCTTATGATGACGACCCCCGATCATTGCCATTTTGGATGTTGATGATGGTCATACTTTTGATATGTCTACCTCGTCGCCTTTGCCTAGCGGATTGTAGTAGTCGAAATTTGTATGAATAGTATGTTATGATGTATGAATGCTATTATGCTATCCAGGTTCCACTTAACTTATATTTTGTACGGTGATTTATTTGAGTATCGCTTCCGCATGCATGATATATTTATTATATCTCTCGACTTAGATTGTGGTGGATCTTGGGACCACGAGAGATGTGTAGTTTGTTTGCAGAGATGTTTGTGTGCTCGATGGATTCGGGCGTGACATCCCCGTCCAATTTTGTATGAAATCAAGGTCAGCTCGATCCAAGGTTGGTTGAGGACTGGAGTAAATAACAAGACATTAGGAGACTTAATAAAGTTAGGCATGGGGTGTATAGCTTGTGACCTAGTACTTAAGGTCGACAATGAACTCTGGTAGGGTTATGGTAATGCAGGAGGATTAAGTTCCCTACATAAAGTTGAAGGTCATTTTTGGACCTTGGCCTATTTGATAAATGAAAGTGATTGGTTTTAGTGAATCACTAGAGTGAATGGAATTGAGAAGTGGCCATGAGCTATTGGTTGAACTGTTTCTGGAGTTGATATATGGAGTACCGTTGTAGTATAACTGTTTCTGTTAAGGGTTAGTAGCTCTGGATTTGGATGAATGAGTAAGTTGCTTAGTTGTTGCTGAACTTGTGGTGGATTAGGTTCAGTAGAAAGAAGCAAGGATGAGTAACCTATCTAGAAGGTCAGGAAGATCAAGAGGTGGCGCTTCTCGCTCGAGGCCGCCTGTCGCTGAAGATCCAAGGATGGAAGGCATATTGAGGGTGCTAGAAAGAATTGGCGACATGATTGAAAGGTAGGCTCAGGATCGGGACGCTGCCATAGCTCAGGCGGTAGGAGCTGCCATAGTCACCATCAACGCCAACAAAGGCAATAATGGTTGTAACGGAAGCCAGAATGAACAAGGCCAGGGCAATGAAGCTGTGAATACCCAAGAAGAGATCATCGTGGCCAGACAGATGGGCTAGCTGGTTGAATAGTTTATAAAGCTAAAGTCGACACAGTTCGATGGGACTGGAGATCCCAAGTTAGCACCTAGATGGATTGAGAAGCTGGAGAAAGCTTTCGGGGTGCTGAGGTGCATAGACGAGGAGAAAGTACTACTAGCCGTGTACCAGATGGAGGGTACATCGAATGATTGGTGGGCTGCCACTAAGAATGGCGTCTTCCCCGAAGGAACATTCATGAATTAGGAAGCCTTTAAGACGGCCTTTAATGATAAATATTTCTCAGAAACGGCCAGGGAAAGGAAGCAGGTAGAATTCCTGCAGTTGCGCTCGAACCAGCTAACGAAAGACCAATATGAGGCTGGGTTCTCGAGGCTATCGAGGTACGCACCACGATCTGTGGAGGATCCACAGGAGAAAGCGCGGAGATTTAGGGATGGTTTGAGGCTCGAGCTTCGCAGTCAGATGATCGCTCTGAATTTGAGGACCCACAAGGAAATCTACGAGAGGGGCCAGATGATAGAGCGAGACTTGAAAGAAAGAAACGCTGCAATTGGATCGCGATTTACTTCCTTCAGAGATAACCGGCAGATGGCAAGAGGGCGATGGCGGGTAATAGGTGCTTTGTGCCTCTAATGCGGAAGAATATCGTGAAGTTGCCAAATCCTGCGAACTGGAACTGTCGCCTTTGTGGCAGGAGGCATGGAAATGGGCCATGTCCAGTAAGGATAGGAGCTTGTTTCAAGTGTGGTCAACTGGGCCATCAGATGAGGGTGTGTCCAACCCAAGCTCCGGCAAGTCGACCGCAAGGATAGAGGCCACAAGCAGGACCGTCGACTGCTACACCCCAAATTGAGCAGAACCGACCACCGGTACAGGGCAGAGTGTATGTGGTAGCCTAGAGAGGCGGAGGAAGCGCTAGGAGTACGGTCTACTTGTGCAACCAAGCTGCATATGCATTGTTTGACCCTGGTGCCACGTATTCGTTTGTGTCTGCACAATATGCTGAGTTAGTGGGTATGAAATTGGAACCGTTGAGTATAATTTTGCATGTTGCCACCCCCTTAAAGGATAACATAATGGTTTCTTTGGGATGTACTGGTTGTGAGATTGTGATTGGGAGAAGTAAAGAGAGTATCGACCTAGTTGTATTACCTATGTTTGATTTTGATGTAATAATAGGAACGTATTGGTTGGGTAAGTAGTGGGTAGTAGTGGACTGTGGTAGTATAACAATCCGGTTTTATCCGAGAGTACACCCTAACTTTGAATTGGTGGGAAGTCGAGGAGGAATCTCGATTCCCTTGGTCTCATCTTTAGAAGTGACTAAGTTGATGTCTGAAGGGTGTCAGGCATACTTAGTGGCAGTAATGGACACCACTATCGAAGAACCAAAGTTCGAGAATAACCCAGTAATGCGTGAATTTCCTGATGTATTTCCCCAAGTGTTGCCAGGATTACCACCGGAACGAAAATAGAATTTGTGTTTGAATTAGCCCCTGGAATGGAGCCGATATCGAAAGCACCTTACAAGATGTCCTTGTCAGAACTGAAAGAGTTGAAGGTGCAGATGCAAGAGCTGCTGGATAAAGGATTTATCCGACCTAGTGCTTCACCGTGGGGTGCACCAGTGCTGTTTGTAAGAAAGAAGAAAGGGTATATGCGTTTGTACATCGACTATCGGCAGTTGAACCAAGTGACAATGAAGAAGAAGTACCCACTGCCGAGGATTGACGATTTGTTTGATCAGTTGCAAGGAGCGGTGGTATTTTCGAAGATTGACCTGAGGACAGGGTATCACCAGTTGAGGTTTAAGAAGGAAGACATACCTAAGACTACCTTCAGGACGAGGTATGGTCATTATGAGTTTACGGTGATGCCATTTGGTTTGACCAATGCCCTAGCTGCTTTTATGGACTTGATGCATCGAGTATTTAAAGAATTTTTGGACAGATTCGTCATAGTCTTTATTGACGATATCTTGATTTACTCGGGGAGCGATGCAGAACAGGAGAAGCACCTAAGGGTTGTATTACAGACTCTGAGGGAGCGTACGCTCTATGCGAAATTGAGTAAATGTGAATTCTGGCTGAGCATGGTAGCTTTCCTTGGTCATGTGGTGTCTGGAGAAGGGATTGCAGTGGAACTTGCAAAGATCGAGGCCGTAACAAATTGGCCTAGATCCTCTACAGTAACTGAAGTAAGAAGTTTCTTGAGACTGGCAGGATACTACAGGTGATTTGTGGAGAAATTCTCATCCATAACCATCCCACTGACGCGGTTGACGAAGAAGAAAACGAGGTTTGAATGGACTGATAAATGTGAGAAGAGTTTCCAAGAGCTTAAGCATAGATTGACAACCGCACCAGTGCTGACCATTCCGTCGGGACCAGGAGGTTACGAAATATACAACGACGCTGAAAGGATTAGGCTTTGTGTTGATGCAGCACGGGAGAGTAGTAGCCTACGCGTCCCGACAATTGAGGCCATAGGAGATGAATTACCTGACTCATGACCTGGAGTTAGCGGCAATTATATTTGCTCTGAAAATTTAGAGACATTACCTTGGTGGCAAGAAGTTTCAGATCTATACCGACCACCAATGCTTAAAGTATCTGTTTTCCTAGAAAGAACTAAATATGAGGAAGCGTAAGTGGATGGAGCTGCTCAAGGATTATGATTGTGATATCCTATATCACCCTGGGAAAGCAAACAGAGTAGCAGATGCGCTGAGTCGGAAGTCAAGCATCGCATGTCTACTAGTGAGGAGTTGGTCGATGATAAAAGATTTGAGAGACTCCGAGTTCAGATTAGAAGTCGATCAGTTGTCTAGTCTGATAGCTACGCTGAGGGTGGAATCTGAGGTCGAAGAAGGGATAAAGACATTACAGTTTACGGACCCGGAAATTTAGAAAATTATCGAGATGGATGCTACGAAGAGAAAACCAGAATTTCAGGTGTCTAAAGACGGAATTTTGAAGTTCCGGTGACGATTGTGTGTACCAAAGGATGAAGGACTCAGGGAAAGAATTTTATCAAAGGCTCATAAGAGCAACTATGGTGTCCACCTTGGAAGTACAAAGTTGTACCAGAATTTGCGACAACATTATTGCTGGAACGGAATGAAGGTGGACGTAGCAAAATACGTGGCTAAATGTTTGACATGCCAGCAAGTGAAATCGTAGCATTGTAAGCCTGGAGGACTATTACAGCCACTGGATATTTCGGAATGGAAGTGGGAGCATGTGACTATGGATTTTGTGATGGGACTCCCAAGGAGCTAAAGAGGTCACGACTCTATATGGGTAGTCGTGGACAGATTGACCAAGTCCACACATTTCATCCTGGTGCGAAAGAACTTCGCTATGGATAAGTATGCAGAGCTGTACATGAGGTAGATAGTGAGGTTGCAAGGAGTGCTAGTGATGATTACGTCCGATCGAGATCCTAAATTCACGGCAAATTTTTGGAAAAGTCTGCAGGAAGCAATGGGAACTCGATTACAGTTTAGTACAGCCTACCATCCACAGATGGACGGACAGTCGGAAAGGACAATACAGATGCTTGAGGATGTGCTGCGTGCATGCGTCATTGATTTTAAAGGTGGATGGGAAGACTAGCTGCATTTAGTAGAGTTTGCGTATAATAATAGCTACCAGCAGAGTATACATATGGCACAATTTGAAGTACTCTACGGTAGAGCCTGCAGGACCCCGATTTGTTGGGATGAGGTAGGAGAAAGAAGTATCACAGGCCCAGAATTGGTAGAGTAATCGGTGGAGGCAGTGAAGATAATTAAGGATAGACTGAGGACGGCACAAAATCGTTAGAAGAGCTGTGCTGATAAGCGACGCAAGCCCTTGGAGTTTCAAGCGGGCGATCACGTCTTCCTCAAGGTATCGCCGATGAGAGGACTATCACGATTCGGAAAGAAGGGGAAGCTGAGCCCAAGGTATGTAGGCCCATTTGAGATACTGGAGAGGATTGGAACCTTGGCCTACCGGCTTGTTCTGCCGCCCAATCTATCCCAGGTGCATAATGTGTTCCATGTGTCGATGCTGCGAAAGTATGGACCTGACCCGACACATGTGCTGGATTACGAGACCATAAAAGTGGACGACTGAGTGTCTTACGTGGAAGGCCAATAAGGATCGAGGACCGAAAGGAGTAAATTCTTAGGAATAAGAAGATTCCACTGGTCAAGGTAGTATGGGAGCACCATGAAACTGAAGGTGCCACGTGGGAGAATGAAGAGACGATGAGGCGACAACACCCCCATTTATTTGAGTAATTAAGTGTAATGTAAATTTCGAGGACGAAATTTTTGTAAGGGGGGAAGAGTTGTGACATTCTAACTTCTAGTCAATTTCAGACTCATTAATGAGAAGTTTATATATATCAAGCGATGCGTTTCAGTCATATTTCTCTCAAATCTGATCAATTTGAGTAGGCTGACCAAAAGAGAAAGGCTAACGCGAGACGAGATATGTGGGCCTATGCGACTCAGATAGGAAATGACGCTTTGACCATAAGGATTGTCGAGGGGATATTTAGAACCACCAAGAGGCGATCTAAGAACGATTAAGGATTGCCTTGCGAGTGTCATACGATTGGAGCGCGGGTGATACCGCTTAACCAACGTATGATTTGCAAAATTTTCCTATATCGAACAGTGACGATCGAGATTATAAGGACTAGTGATAGACCCTCACAATTAGATGACAACCAAAGTCGTCATGAATTGACAAGCCCTAAACGTGATATGAATCACGGGGTCGATACGTGTAATGTTTGCAAAAGCCGCCCGTCGGTTCGGGATAGGCTGGAATCATGTCTGATAGAGAAAACCATCAGAAATGAGTCTTGAAAATTGAAAATGAAGAATCAAGAATTCCAACATCACAATTGGATTGGCCATTGCCCTATCGAAGAAAATTAGAACGAGAAAAATGACGTTCTGAACGTCGGAGGTAAAATTACCCTTTGCCCCTCAAGTTTAAAGCCTTGCCCATGCATTTGAATAAGGGCATTTTGGTCTTTTAATCTCCCACATAGTTGCCAAAAAAGTGAATAAATGAGATCCATTGGATCACCTTGGAATGACAAGTGGACAAGTGTCAAATGATGGCTTAAAGAGGGTCATATCCACTATTGGCTACCTCATATTCAAACTATTGACCAAGCCTTGTATATAGTCTTTCCACTCTCTCTCCTCACTCACTTTGACCGGCCATACACTTCATTACCACCGAAAATCTTCATCTTCTTCTTCCTTGTTTCTGCCGATCGCCGACCAGACCAGTCGCCGCCTACGACGCCACTTTCTAGCTATCACCTGACCACCGGCCGACCACACCAACTTAGATCTACGTCTTTCCGACCTCTTAGAACAAGAAGCGAGCCATTTGGACCACCGAAGAGCTTCGGCCAAGGGTTTTCCCGAGAGCCGACAGAATCTGCTTCAACCTGAGGTAGGTCCGGTTTCTGACTCTTTTGAAGGCCGAAATGTTCAAGTTTTGAAGTTAAATTTTATGGAGGTCTAGAAGACACATATATGAATCTGTGGTAAAAAGTTGAGAGTGATTTGATGAAGTTTTGACCTCGAATCGGTCTTGTGAACTATGGACAGAAAACTGCTGGTACTGACCTTGGAGGATCCGGCGACTTTGGATGAGTTTTCGGCGATCAATTGACCTCAAACTCATGGTGAGCCTCAAGAACCCTTATATAGACATGTCAAGAGGTAGAATAGTGAGTAGATGATGGAATTGGAGTTGGTTTAGGACTGGTAGTGCACGACTTGCACAGAACCGAGAAGAACCTGTTCTGTTCTGTGCAAGACCGGTTCTGTTGGAGTGAAAGGCTGGTGATTTTGAGCTTCAAATTGATGATTTAGGTATGTTTAGATGATGAGGGTTATGTTATGGATGATTGAGGTTCATGGATTAAGGAATTGAGTGTGGAAAATTGACGAATCGGTTGAAATTCCTAGGTTGCGCGGTGAATTGAGCCTTGGACCCTTGGAGCCGAAAGTTGTGGGGGGATTCAAGAAGAAGTTTGTGTAATCAAACGCAAGGTAAGGAAATCCTAAACTTAGGATAGGGAGATTGAACTCAATTGGGTGAGTCGAGGGTTGAATTGATTGATTTATGAGGATTTGTCCAAGGGGATAGCTTTCCTTATACCCTAAGACGTTATAGGATGCTTATGTGTGACATGATTTATGCCTGAGTCGTTTGCCATGTCGAATGTCATTTGATTATCTTGCGTGCCATGAGTATTCAAATTGTACATGAGTTGCACCTATTGTTTGTATGTGAATTGAGTCGAGATAATATGGCATGAGCATGACATGGCGAGCCCTTGAGGCGTATGAGACGCGGGGCGGGAGATGGATACCCTGATACGACGAGATTACGAGATGGAGTTGATGTTGTGTGGCGCCCTGATACGATGAAATCGCGGGGTTGAGATGGCCACGGTCCTGATGCAAACTATTCGCGGGACGAAGGTATGAGATGATGATATTGGCTTGGAGATTTATCGGAACCTGATGCGTTTACGTGGGTTGCCAATGACGATCTGATGCGTTTACACAGACCGAGCCTGATGTGATTTAATTATGGGCTGGAGGTTGAGGCAGGCAGGAAGAGGTGGTTGTGGTGAGATGGTAGGATGAATTATACATTATCATCTGAGTGTGACATGTTATCATAGTTGCATGCCTGTCATCTGTATGTTGTTGTTTAATTGATTTGTGCTTGATATGCCTGTGAATGGAATTATTGGGGTGTACGACTACCTGAGTGGACGGTCGACCTAACCTAGGGTTCGGACTCTTTTACTGAGATGTATATCTCACCCCTTTGGGGATCTTTTTTTTTTTTTTTCAGATCCTAGGCCTTAGATATATGGCCCATACATTTTGGGGACCTCAAGGAGATGACGACATATTTTGACGAGTTTCCGGATAGATAGGGGAACATTTATGTGAGAAAATGTACGGTTGTATGGGTTGACGAGGGTAGCTCGGACTAAAAGCCTCATAGATTCGAGGCATGGTTTAAGAAGGTCGGAGACGTGACGATTGGGTCGTTGAAGCCGCGCGAGATACCCCAGGGAGTTATCCCTGATTGGTGCCAGACTGCTGGGGAGCAGGAATTGCCAGAGGGGTCAGTAGTTGATTCTCGGAACGGCCTGGAGAAGACATCGACGCTGGACTTCACTATGGAGGAGGACGAGGTCATAGTCTTGGAGGCGACTGAGGAGGACCTTGTGGAGCTGTCGCACGAGGAGACCATGGAGGATACCGTTGGGGTTCCATCAGAGACCTTCTCCGAGTATGAGCCGACCAAGGATGCCGAGGACTCCAACAGTTCGTCTTAGGTGCCCTAGTTTATTGGCTCAATCTTATGATGGCGACCCCCAACCATTGCCATTTTGGATATTGATGATGGTCATACTTTTGATATGTCTTCCTCGTCACCCTTGCCTAACGGATTGTAGTAGTCGGAATTTGTATGAACAGTATGTTATGATGTATGAATGTTATTATGCTATCCCGGTCCCACTTGACTTATATTTTGTACAGGGATTTATTTGAGTATCGCTTCCGCATGCATGATATATTTATTACATCTCTCGACTTAGATTGTGGTGGATCTTGGGACCACGAGAGATGTGTAGTTTGATTGCAGGGATGTTTGCGTGCTCGATGGATTCGGGGCATGACAAGCTTGTACTCCGAGAAGGTCTCCGAGCAAACCTCCACGGTGTCCTCCATTGTCTCGTCGGCTGATGGCTCCTCGTGGTTATCCTCGGTGGCCTCGGTCACTATAACCTCATCGGTGTCCTCTATGGTCGGGGTCCTCTCAAGGCCATTCCTCGAGCCAGCTCTGACCTCTCGGCCTCCACTGAATCCCGAGCGGGATGGCACCAACTAGGGATCACCTCACGGGATACCTTAGTGGACTTCAGTGGCCCCGTAAAAACGTCCCCTATCTTCCTAAATCAGGCCTCATATCTATGAGGCTTCCAACTACTGCCACCCTCATCTACCCAGAGGACCGTACACTTCTTAACATAAACGGCCCCCTATCCGTCAAGGAACTCCTCAAAATATACTGACATCTCCTTTAGGTCACCAAACTTGATTGACCACATTCTCAAGACCTAGGATCTGAAAAAAAAATGGGGTCCTATAACGGGGTGAGATTTACATCTCAGTAAGATAGGTCCTAGCTCTAAGTTAGGCTGACCATACACTCAGGCAAATGCAACCACAACCAATTTGTACAAATAATCACATGAGGCACTCAACTGTCAATAAACAACATACGAATGTCAAGCTTGCAGTCGTGGCGTCATTCCACCTCATTAGAATTAAGTATACATTGCCATGCCAAGTCACACCTCCCACTCTTTCAGTTTGTCTCACTTTCATGCCCGCATTTAGAACGCCTCAGGCTCGGTCCGCATAAACGCATCAGACCGTCTCATTGACAAATCCGTGTAAACGCATCAAGTTTTCGATCTCAATCTAGGCTTGTGTCGACACATCTCAACTCCGTCCCGCTTTTTAACGCATCAGGACTATGACCTTCTCAACCCCGCATCTCGTATGCCTTAAGGTGCCATTCAATTCAAATCCCGCGCCTCAGCGCCTCAGGGTATCCACTCCCACAACCCTGCATTTTAACGCATCAGGGTGTTACAACTTCTCAGACATGCCATAAGTTCATTTCATTTCATAGCACATGTTTGAATGCAAACTCATGCGACAAACGACACATCCATGGCATGCGAGACAATTAAATTTGACATAAAAATGCGACAATCAATTCATGGCATAAGCATTGTCAAACAATCAAGTCCTCTATATCTTTCTAGGACGTACATTAAACAATCACTTTATGAACCTCCAAGAATCGATCAATTCGCACACAATTCGCCCAATCGAGTCCAATCCTTCTATCAAAGATTTAGAATCCCCTTACCTCAAGTTTAATTCAATACAATTCTTCTTCCAAGCACCTCAAGGGTTCGGTTCTAATGATCCAAGATCAAGTCCGCCGCGCAACATAAGGAAATTCATCCAATCATCAATTTTTTCTGCTCAAATCGTCGCCCCACTAAACATACACCTCATTGACCTACCAATTAACATCCTCACACTTCTCAACGATTAATTTGGAGCTCAATTTCAACACCAATAGCCCCCCACAGATTCGGTGTGCATAGAATCGAAACATGACATTTTCGGTTCTGTGCATATCTCAACTAGAAAGCCCTTAAACTAACTTAAATCCTCAATTTAATTACTAATCTACTTGCTAACATGTAGTTATAAGGGTTGGAAAGCCTCATCAAAAATTTAAAGCCAAGGCAACGCCGAAAAATCTTTGAACGGAGCCGGTTTTCAACTGGTCAGTTCTGGCCCTTCAAACACAAGACCCATTTGAGGTCAAAACTCCATCAAATTCCTCCAAAATTTTTACCACAGCTCAGTCTACAAGTCCTCTAGAAGTCCACAAAATCTAGTCAAACAATTCAAAGGTTTCGAGGTTCTACGAAGCCTAAACCGTGGCTTACCTCCAGTTGTGACGATTTCCGTCGACTTTCGAGAGATTGGCCAGCCGGAGCTCCTCACTGAGTCAAATGGCTTGCTTCCACTTGGAGAATGTCGACAAGAGGATGAGGAAGCAGCAGGTGGTTGGCTCGGTGGCTGGGAGTCACCGAAAGTGGCGGTCGATGGCGGCAAATTTGGGGGGTAGAGCTAGTCAGGTGTGGAGCAGTTTTCGGTGAAGAAAAAGAAGAAGAAAAGCTTGAAGATGGATATGGTGATGGTGGTTTCGGCAGAATGAAGGAAGAAGATGGGTATATGCACAATTTTGAGAGTCAATTAGGTTAAATGGTAGGTTAAAAGGTGACTCCATCAACATCATAGCCCAATCCTTTGACACTTGTCCATGTGTCAATTAATTGCTCATCTAATGGCTCTCATTTCCTTCAATTTTCAGCAGCTATAATGGGGCTTCAATGACCAAAATGCCCTTGTCTAATTATTAAGGTACAGCTAAGGCTTGAGGGGCAAAATGGTAATTTTATCCTCGATGTCCAGAACGTCATTTTTCTAATTCCAATTTTCTTCGATAAGGTGACGACCAATCCAATTGTAATGTTGGAACTCTTGATTCTCCATTTTTCGAATTCAAGACTTGTTTCTAAATCATTTCTCTATCTAATGTGATTCCAGCTTATCTCGAACTGACGGACGACTTTTGCAGACGTTACGCGTATCGACCCTGTGATTCATATCACAATTAGGGCTCGCCAATTCACGGTGACATTGGTTGTCATGTAATTGTGAGGGTCTATCACTAGTCCGATGGTCTCGATCGTCACTGTTCGATTTAGGAAAATTTTGCAAATTATATATTGGTTAAGCGGCATCACCCGCGCTCCAATCATATAACGCTAGCAATGCATTCCTTAATTGTTCTTAGATCGGCCTTTTATGGCTCTAAATGTCCCCTCGACAATCCCTTTGGTCAAAGCGCCATTTCTTATTCGAGTTTCCTAGGTTCACGTTCTTGTCTCGCGTTAGCCTTTCCCTCTTGGTCAATCAATTCAAGATTGATCAGATCAGAGCGAGATACGATTGCAATACATCGTTAAATACTTTCTCATTAATGAGTCTTGAAATGACAGAAAAATCAGAATGTCACATTCTATCCATTGTTTACCCGATTTTTGTACCTCCAAGCCATCACGAACATCCTGTTCTTCTCGGCTTCTTCACCTTGATCTAGGTCATTTTGAATATTTACCTTATCTGAAAATCCTTTCAACTTGTAGACATCTTCACCATCCAATATCTTGTTCTTCTCAAGGATCGGCTACCAACCCCAAAGGTCGGCAGAGTATTCTAAATATTGGCAGAGCAGATCTTTGTCTCAGAAGCATTTGGTCTATCATCTACATATCACATTATGCAGATATAACCTGATATACCCAATCTATACACACATTACTTTCATTTTCTTTGTTATCATCAAAATAAGATTGGAAATTTTTCAATAATTACCATATTGATGATATTCCCAACATATGTATCTTTTTGAGAAAATGAAAATTGAAGTTCAGAAGTGACTGAAAATGAACAAAGTCACTTAATATATAAAACTTGAAAGAAGACAACTTGTCATGTCTCAAAAGGTGTCATTCAATTATAACTATTTGTATCTAAAGAACAGTTAGTTTTGGACGCACTACTTCATGTTTGAAGAACAGTTAATTCGGACAAGTCTCTTCGTTGCCCGAAAAATTATTTATTTAGATATAACTCTTCATTGTCCGAAAACTACCTTGTCCGAAAAATTGCAACTCTTGGACATTTTGAAAATAAATATAATAAAATAATTGCAACCCCTATGTGAACAGTTACACTGTTTCTATATTAATCAAAATTTTATTTTAATAAGAATTTTGAAAATAAAAAATAAGAAAATAAATTGATCATTGATTAGTGTTAATAATTATTCGCAACCGCACAAGCGTGCAAAGTACTAACTGAGCCTAATAATCGCGTCAAAATCGAGCGATCACACTCGCATTCGCACATGGGTATGGTAAGGTCTATCTCACTTGCCCGCTTCTATTTATTTGAAAGACTATAACAGCCTTCTAATTAATGAAGATGATTTATCTCTACCTTCCATCCAATGTGAGATGCAAAAAAGACACTATTTTATTTTGTTTTTCAAACAAATATCAACAATCCCCCACTTTGTTTGTAAAATAAATTTAAAAAATGAAAATTTTAAAAAATATAGCCAAAATTTTCATTAGATTAACATACATACGTGAAGAACTATTTCAGGTTAAACCTTCATTTAGTACAAATATCTCAAAACTCTATCAAAGTGACAAATAGCTGTTGGCATACTCTATATAATAAAATTGAACATACTGCACATATACGAATATCAACTCAGCTTAACCATGTCAACATACTTACATATTCTTTTCCTGTAGATGACTCATGATCTGCTCATTGTATATACGAGTTGGCCTTGAAAATCCGAAGAGGCATTCTTTGTTTTTCTGGTTTTTATGCAAGAAAACGACTAAAAGCTTATGACCCTTGAAATAACGCAACTTGCAATTTTTTTTCTTTATTATAACCACGTGATGCACTTGGAAATACTACTAAGCTTTTCCTTGCTCGAACGTCGCCATTTGCTATGCCATCATATGGTGCTGCCAAATGGAAAGATCTTTCTTTGAGTAAACTATATAAAAAAGGGATTGATTTGACGTCATATGCTTATTGGAATGCCGAGAGCACGCTTGGAACAATTGGCAAGCTATGCAAGTTCCACATTCTTTGCCGTCATGCACATGAATCGATTAAATAAAATTGTTCTTGTACATTTATAAGAATCCAATCTCACAAAACTTTTTATAAAATGAAGAAAATGTTCATGAAGATACAAAAGAGTTAGTGCACAAAATATAAAAGTGGAAGTGAAGAAGGAAGTGGGACTTAGAGAAGTCATATGAAAGCCAAAAAATGGTCAACTTCATGAGAGACTATTGCTCAAATCTCTCCCTTAATAAATAGTATAGTTATTATAAATACAAGGTCGTTTATGATGGGTGGCTATGACAATACCTTGTTGTTCATTTTTTAAGTATTCATATTAACTGAGATTATGCTTTTGGTCCTTGAAAATTGGTAAATTCCTGCTGGCGAGGTAAATGGGTTTTCGAAAGATTCCTACTATGATCCGTGTAAATATTCTAGAATATTCAAGGGACAGGGAGAGGGAATCAATAAAGATTGTCAATTAAGTACCTTATTAGAGAATGATACTTACACATATGCATATAAATGTAGATAAACTATCCTAGAAAATAATGCATATCAAATAACATTGACGTTATCAAATTATATTCTCTAACATATTCTTTGATAGAGAAATCCTTAATCTCGGTAAATATACTTAATCACTCCCTTAAACTGGAGCATCGAGCTTGCATAGGATAGGTGCAACCTTCTTCCAAAATCTGTAACAATAAACACTAAGCAACCAGATTTGACAAGCGTAGATCATAAAATTCTCGTATCTTTCTCATACAACCTTAATAAGACAATGAGAAAATCCAATTTTAATTACGGTAAACTAAACTGCGTCACTCCACTACGCTTATCTTTGGCTACTTGATGAGGGTGTGCTCCACTCCGACGCTTATAGCCCTGGATACTTGATGACATCATCCACGAAATTCATTTTTGGCTGCTTGATGAAAGCGTGCTCAACTCTGGCAATCAAAACTAACAAGATATTTGACGGCGGCTTCGCTCGTTGATGACGCTCACAATTAAAAGGGAGTACCATAACGAATAACGTCCATAATAGCATTATTGAAGTTGACAAAATGAAGAAGTTACTAAAGAAAAGATGACTAACGACAACATAAAGGGAAAAAAATGATATTATTTTATTTGATTCATTCTCTCTTGATTCCCTCACCTCTCTCTCTCTCTCATTCATTTCCTCATGGCCGTCTAAGATGTTATAGATCAAGTGGAAATCTAGTGGTGAAGCAGCTTCCTTCGCTTCCAAGGGGGGAGGTAGAGAAGCTGAAGGAGTTGCTCGCAGAGGTAGAATAGCAGTAGCTCAGCAATCAGGTTAAATATAGATTAAACAACGCCAATGGAGCGCAAGAATGGTGTCCCTTCGATGAGGGCTCGTGCCCACGACCGGGATAATGACGAGTCGAAGTGGGACAATGAGCGAGCTTTCTCGAATCATGCCCGCCAAATTGTAATCTTGGCTAAGGGAAGAAGGAAAAAATGGAAAATGTACACGACAATAAAGAAAAGGAAGTACATTAGAAGTGCCATAACTTTTACGGCGTTCACTTAAGTGTCATAACTTTCAAAATGTTCACTTGAGTGCCAAAAGTGACGTGGCAATCGGAAAAGGTGATGTGGCCACCGGAAATGCTGACGTGGCGCCGACAAATCGATTTTTTCGAATATTTAATGTACACGTGGCATTTTTATATTTTGCATATTTAATTTTTCTAATTTGTGTAATTAATGATTTTTTTTAAAGAGGCTAAATCCTTAAATACACGATGGTGGCTGGCAAGGGTCGCGCCGGCCACCACCGGCTGGCCTAGGGATAGGGTTGACTTGCCTTGGGCCGGCAACGCTAACGACTGGTGCGTCCTTGACAGTGGCGGGGGAGGGCGTGAGACCCTCGCCTGCGCTAACTAAGGCTGCGACGGTCGTCGCCTGGGGCTGTCGGGGCCTTATCGGTCTAGGGTTGGCTCGCCCTAGGCCGACTAGGCTGCGATGGCCCTGGTCGATGGCCATTGCAGCATCGACAGCGGTGATTGTGGCGATTGAGGGTAGGCAATTGAGGGCTTGAAGCCCTCGATAGCATCGATTGAGGGCTCGATTGCGCCAGCTATGCCACGATGGTCGTCGATCAGGGGTGTAGTGGACTCGCCGGTCCAGGGCGAGCCGACCCTGGCCCCTAGGCCAACCGTTGGTGGCCGCCGGTGACCCTCGCTCGCCACTACTGAGAAACCCTAGGTTTCTCTCTCTTTTTTTTTTGAAATTTTCATTAATTTGTTTTGCCGATTTATTTTTCTGATTTCAATAAAAAATAAAAAAATTTAGAAACTATTAAAAAAATATAAAAAACCTCTACATGGCACTTAGAAAATCAATAAAATAATAGTAAAAAGTCCACGTCACTTTTTTCGGCAAAAATAGCACTTAGTTGAACGATCTTGGTTGAAATTAACACTCATCATAATGTTTTTACTCCGATGTTGCACTTAAACAAACGTTTTGAAATATGACACTTGAGTAAACACCGTACAAAAGTTATGGCACTTCTAGTGTACTTATCTCAGAAGGGGATAACTCTGAAGAAATTATTCAGGCCAAGTATCACAACACGAAGGCTACTTTGATGGGGCTTGCTACATTATTGGTAATTGTGACATTCTGAATTTTCTGCCACTTTAAAACTATTGAATGAGAATGTATCTATCGATGTATTTCAATTTTGTCTCGCTTGGATCTAATCAATCCTGAGTAAACTGACCTAAAGGGAAAAGCTAAAGTATGACAAGGTACGTGGACTTAGGAAACTCAAAAAAGAAAATGACGCTTTGACCACAAGGATTGACGAAGGAGCATTTAGAACCAATAAAGGTCAATCAAATAACGATTAAGGAATCCATTGCTAGCGTTATACGATTGGAGCGTGGGTGATGCCGTTTAACCAATGTATAATTTATAAAATTTTCCTAAATCGAACTATGATGATCGAAACTGTCGAAACTAGTGATGAACCCTTGCAATTACATGACAACCAAAGCTGTTGTAACTTGAGTCATCCTAAGAATGATGAGAATCACAAAGTCGATACGCGTAATGTCTGCAAAAGCCGCTCGTTAGTTCGAGATAAATTGAACATACGATCGATGAAAGATTGATCACAAAATGGGAGCTCGAAATTGGCAAATGGAAATGAAGAATTCCAACATTAGAAAAGTATTTGACGTCGTTTCGCCAATGGTAATTTAAAATTGAAAAATTGAAGTTTCGGACGGAAAGTGCAAAATTACCATTTTGGCCCTCGACCATTTGCCCTTGTCTTGAGAAGAATAGAAAGAGAAAATAGTTATTTAGACCCTCCAAGATGGCTGCTGAAAATTGATGTAGAAGGAGTCAAAGAAAGTCAAAGTTAAGAGTTGATATTATTGGACCATGCCAAGTGTCAACCATAGAAGAGCCCAAGCATTAATTGCTCCATAAAATCAATATTGTCACAAAAAATTCACCAATTATTTGTGTGAAACACTCCCCCCTAACCTTACTTCAGCGGCGACCCCTCTCTCTCGTTTCCTCTTCATTTTGCTTCCTCTTCATTTTTCCTAGGATTGTGTGTGACCATCATTTGGCTGTGAGTTTGCTGAGTTAGAAGGATCGTTTGATTGGAAATTTGCTAGGTTGATCGAAGTGTAAGTGTTCCTTAAAACTTTACTTGAATATTAGGATACTATTGGATAAATTGGCTGAATGAATTGATTGATTGGTGAAGCCTATGGCTTGAATTGTTTAATGCATTAGTGTGATGATTAAATTGTGATTGCCAATTGTGATATCGAATAGCCAGAGTGCCCTAGTGATATCGAATGGCCAAAGCGCCCTAGTAATATTGAATGGCCAAAATGTCCCAGTGATATTAATTGGCCAGAACGCCTTAAAGAAATACATCGCGGCCCGAGAGCCAGGCGATGAGTAAATGAAATGTTATTTTAATGACTTTTGAAGTTATATATTTAATTATATGCTAATTGCGTAAAGGTTGATCCTATGAGGTTGAGTATAGTCAACTGCGACTCTTGTCATGCTTGACTTGTTGAAATGCTTGATTTATGAATGCCTTATGCTAGTGCATGGATGATTTTTAGCATCTGGTGTCATTTTGTGATTTGGGGGGACTGGTGATCAGGCTTTGGTTTAGGTTTCACTTGCTAAGATGTAAATCTCGTCCCTAGTGGGACATATTTTCAGACCCCAAGCCGTAAGCATGTTGCTGATTCGATTAGGCGACACTATGGAAATGAACGCCTCTTTTGACGAGTTTCCCACGAAGAAAGGGATTGTATATGTTAGGAAGCGAACGACGGTCTGGGTAGACGAGGGAAAGATGGAGCTGCAACCTTACCGCTTTGAATCATGGTTTCATCGTTTGGGAGGTAGTAACTTGATGGGTCCTTTGTTGCCTGAAGTCATTTCTATAGAAGTAGTACCTAGCTGGTGTCATTCGTCTAGCCCAAAGATCGAGGTAGAGAATGCGGCGTCTATGGGGAGATCAAGGAACATTCCTGATGAGTCAAAGTCTTCCCCTACCGAAGAGTACATGAACTATATCGAGATCTCTGCCAATGTGATAGAGGATACCGAAGAGGAAATTGAAGAGGACACTAAAGAGGTTTCTGAGGAGTCGCCTTCTGAAACGTTTTCTGAATACAACCCGAAAGATGACGAAACTGAAACAAGCGATGGGTCAAGTGGTTTTTCAGAGTAGTTGGGTGTGGTGGTGTAGCGAAATGGGAGTAGGAAAAATTTTAGTGTTAGGTTTTGTTAAGGCTAAGTAGTAACCCTTTGGACTTAGGCCATAGTTCCTTATCCTATCTGGGTTTGTGATTTTCCTTATGTCTTTTCCACTTCCGTCAGTTGTAACCGAATGCTTATGTTATGTTTATATTTATGTGTGCTTTTATGTCATTCTAAATTTCATTTTTGCTTCTTTTATTTGTCAAGGTTATTGTTTTTCCTTTCGAATGCATGTTTCATTTCACTTTTAGGCCGTGGGCCGTTCTTAGGAATTATTAATTATGGCCTATGGCGGATGTGATGAGCCATTCAGGAATGTGGAGCGTTATATCACCATTCGAAGTGGTATCAGAGTACGGTCAACTCAATTCCAACGGATTGAGGATTGGAGTAATAAGGAGTAAAAGAATTTGGATGAGACCTTATGGGAATTCATTAGAGTCAAGCATGATTGCATGGCATATGATTGGCACATGTGATTGGCATCTTGAATTGGCATGGTTTCAGTAAACCTATGGGGATCAAGTTTTGCACTTAGCATGTTGAATTGTTGTGGATGCTGGTTTGATGAGTGAGTTATTACCTCTGATTATACTAAGTTGCAGATGCGTCTAGACTTGAGGTATGGTTATGCATCCCTGATTGTTGTGCTCATGAGAATGCCTGAGTGATTGGCTGTTGTTTTGTGATTTTTGCCTTGTTAAGTAGCATAGAATCACTAGCCTTGAGTAAGTGACTTAGATCTCTAATTCCGTGGTGAAATTATAGTGACTCATGTAGACTAAGTTTGAGCAAGCATGAGCAACATACCTGGAGGCCGAGAGGTGGAGCTTCTAGCTCGAGAGCACCAGTGGCCGAGGATCCAAGAGTGGATGGAGTCCTGAGAGCCTCAGAGCAAATCAAAGATTTAATGGGAAAAGAAGCTCCAGATAGAGCTGCTGCAACCCTTCGACAGGCCGAAGATAGAGCTGGGATTATAGCTCAGGCTGCTGAAGCTGCAGTGACAGTTGTAAATATGGCGAATGGAAACAATGTCCAGGGAGTTAAAGCTGGTAACACCCAAGGTGATGTTAATGTCAATAGACAGATGGGTCAGTTGGTTGAGCAGTTTATAAAGCTGAAACAGACTCAATTCGATGGCACTGGAGATCCTAAGTTGACGCCGAGATGGATTGAGAAACTTGAGAAGGCTTTTGGAGCACTGAGGTGTACCGATGAAGAGAAAGTGTAACATTCTGATTCTCCTGTCATTTCCGGACTTATTAATGAGAACTGTATCTAGCGATGTATTTCAGTCGTATCTTGCTCGGATCTGATCAATCTCAAGTTGATTGACCAAAAGGAAAAGGCTAACGCGAGACAAGGTACGTGGACCTAGGGAACTCGAATAGGAAATGACGCTTTGCCCATAAGAATTGTCGAGAGTACATTTAGAGCCATAAAAGACCGATTTAAGAACAATTAAGGAATGCATTGTTAGCATTATATGATTGGAGCGCGGGTGATGCCGCTTAACCAATGTATAATTTGTAAAATTTTCCTAAATCGAACAGTGACAATCGAGACCATCGAAACTAGAGATAGATCCTCACAATTACATGACAACCAAAGTCGCCATGAATTGACGAGCCCTAATTGTGATATAAATCACAGGGTCGATACGCGTAACTTCTGCATAAAGCCGCCCGTCGGTTCGGGATAGGCTGGAACCACGTCTGATAGAGAAAACGATCAGAAAGGAGTCTTGAAAATTGAAAATGAGAAATCAAGAATTCCAACATCATGTTTGGATTGGCCGTCGCCTTATCGAAGAATATTGAAATAAGAAAAATGACTTTCCGGGCGTCGGGGGTAAAATTACCATTTGTCCCTTAAGACCTAACCTTACTTATATAATTGGATGAGGGCATTTTGGTCATTAAACCACCCCAAGGCCATCGAAAATGAGAGAGAATCTTGGCCATCGGATGAGCTTGATTGATACATTGGACATGTGTCAATAGATCAAGCCTTGAGTGGACATATCCACTTTTTTCAACTATCATTCAATCCTTTGACTTGTGAAGACTTGCATATACAATTCTCTCTCTCTCTCTCACCCTTACTTGGCCGAAACCCTCAATCCTCTCTCCAATTTCTTCTTCTTCTTCTTATTCTTCTCTTGCTCGCTAGCTCGCTGCCCTGTTCCGACCGACTCACTATTCTGGTCATAACTTTTCCATCTGATGGTCGATTGAGGTAAAACCATCGGCAATAGAAAGCTTATCGTCTTGCCGTTCTAACAAGGTATTATGGGTCTAAATTCACCCATCCGTTTGTCTCGTAGAGCCGGTTGAAGGAGCAAAGGTCAGGCCGGTCAATTTTGAATCGGAGAACTCCCAGCCAACCAGTCCGACCGTCCTACTATTCCGGCCATATCTTCTTTGTCCGATACCGGATCGAGATAAAACCATCTCCAAATGAAAGATTATTGTCTTATCTTTCCACAAACATATTATAAGCTCAATTTGACTCTATAGATCTTCCCATAGCTCGATTTGAGTGGATAAAGGTTAGGCGAGGTCAGATTCTGACCGATTTTAGGGAAAGACCTGTTCCGGGGTCTTCCGGACTTCAAATTGCTTCAAATTTTCGGTGAGGTCTTCTACACTTATAGTATTAAAGTTGGATGAGCTGTGGTAAAAAGTTAAGATGAATTTGATGGAGTTTTGACTCCAAATGAGTCTTGTATTTGAAGAGCCAGAACTGACCGGTGGTAAGCTTGGAGGAGCCGGCGGCGTTCTTAGACCATTTGACATCACCTTGAGCTCAAATTTTTGGTGAGGCTTTCCAACTCTTAGAACTATATGTTAGCAAGTAGGTTAGTGAATAAATGAAGGATTTGAGGCAGTTTAAGGGCTGGTTATTTGAGGTTTACACAGAACCGAAAATCACCCGGTTCGGTTCTGTGGGGGTTTTTATTGATTAGTTTTGAGTCTCAAATTCATCAATGAGACATGCTAGGATGTTGAGGAATGTGTTAATGCGATTTGTGATCCATGGATTGGTGATTGGGCAAGAGAAAATTGACAATTTGATGGATTTCCATAGGTTGCACGGTGGATTTGATTTTGGGGTGCTTGGACCGAATTATTGAGACTCTTGGGAGGAGAATTTGTGGTATTAAGCTTGAGGTAAGGGGATTCTAAACTTTTGATCGGAAGATTAGACTCGATTGGGTGATTTTTGGATATGAATCGATTGATTTTTGGAAGTTGTTATGTGGTTGCCCAATGTATGTCCTAGAAAGCTATTGAGAGCTTGATTAATTGATGATGTTTGTGTCATGAATTGGTTGTTTGATTTGTATGTCAAATGTAATTGTCTTGCATGCCATGGATGTGTCGTTCGTCGCATGAGCTTGCAATCGAACGTGTGTTATGAAATGAATTGAAATTTATGGCATGTCTGAGATGTTGTGACACCCTGAGGCATATGAGACACAGGGTTGTGTGGCTGAATACCCTGAGACACTGAGGTGCGGAATTTGAATTGAATGACACCCTGAGGCGTATGAGACGCGGGGTTGAGAAGGTCACGATCCTGATGCGTTGAAACGTGAGACGGAGTTGTGATGTGTCGACACTGGCCTGGAGTAACATTGAAACCTGATGCATTTACGCGGGTTGTCAATGGCGATCTGATGCGTTTACGAGGATCAAGCCTGATGCGTTCTAAACGCGGGCATGAGAATGAGGCGGGTGTGAAAGGTGGAAGTGGTGGTGAGACATGGCGGAATGTGCATGATCTTAGTGATGTGTTGTGATGCCATGACTTCTTGCCTGACATCTGCATGAGTGTTGTTATTGGAATGCCTTATATGTTTATCTGCACGATATGCTAGTATTTATGGCTGTCTGAGTGGACTGTTGGCCTAACCTAGGGTTAGGACCCTCCTTACTGAGATGTGTATCTCACCCTATTGGGTATTAACATTTTCTTTAGGTTCCACGCGATGGAGCATCAGTAAGTTCAACGATTGGCATTCGTGGGAGTAATAAGTGAATGAGTACAAGATATTTTGTGAACTTAGGGATTGTATTCTATTTTGTAAGTGTAAAATGGAACCACTACTATTTGTTCCCAGTTAATTATTTTATTGAGCGGAGAGTAGATGACTCAAGCTTCCGCTTATAGTTGGATCATAAGTATTGTGGGCCGAAAAATCTTGGAAGACTTTCATAAAGGAACATCTTGGTGGGATATTTGCGCGCTTGCCGGGTTCGAGGTGTGACAGAAAGTACTATTAGCTGTGAATCAGCTAGAAGGAACTGTGAATGACTGGTAGAGTGCCTCGAAGGAAGGAGTGTTTCTTGAAGGTACGACCTTGACTTGGACTACCTTTACAATCGCTTTTAACGATAAATACTTTTCAAAGGCGACACGTGAGAGTAAATGAGTGGAATTCCAACAGCTGCGACAGAATCAACTGATTGTGGACAGTATGAAGCTGAGTTCGCAATATTATCGAGGTATGCACCGAGATCAGTTAAGGATCCTCTTGAGAAAGCATAGAGGTTTAGAGATGGTTTGAAATCAGAGATTCGAAGCCGGACAATAACGGTGAACCTGAGAACGTACCGAGAGATTTATGAAATGAGTCTAATGATCGAGAGGGACATGAAAGAAGGAGCTGCCGCTTCTGGATTGCGATTTACTCCCTTGAAAGACAATCGGTAGATGGGTAAGAGGCATATGGTGAACAACCGACGCTTTGTTCCTCGATTCGAAGAAACATCGAAAAGCCGTTAAATCAGTCGAATAGGTATTGCCGCTTTTGTGGCAGAAGGCACGGAAGTGGTTCCTTTGCTGTTAGAACGGGAGCATGTTTTAGATATGATCAGTTGGGCCACTAGTTGAAGAACTGTCTGAACTAAAACCTAGGAAATGAGCTCAAGGATAGAGACCGCAGCTGGATAGCTAGCTGTAGTCCCACAGAATGAGCAGAATTGACCACCAGCTCAAGGAAGAGTATATACTGTGGCACGTAGAGAGGCAAAAGAAGTGTCTGGCGTGGTCACATGTACGATCTATTTATGTGACCAAGCTGCCTATGCTTTATTTGATCCTAGGGCTTCGCATTCCTTTATATCTGTTCAGTTTATTGATTTGGTGGGTGTGGAGTTGAAACCGTTAAATGTGTTATTGCATGTCACTACACCGTTAAAGGATGATGTGCTAGTCTCGCTAGGTTGTGCGGATTGTAAGACATTGATTGGTGGTAGCGAAGAAAGGATAGATTTGGTTGTGCTGCCTATGTATGACTTTGATATGATTTTTGGAATGGATTGGTTGGGGAAACAAAGGGCCGTAGTTGACTGTGGTAACAGGGTAATTCGCTTTTACCCGGATGATCGCCCTAGTTTTGAATTTGCAGGAAGTCGGACAGGAACCTCTATTCCTTTAGTTTCGTCGCTTGATGTGACTAAGTTGTTGAGTGAAGGGTGTCAAGCTTATCTAGCTGTTGTAGTTGACACAATGGTTGAGGAACCAAAGTTGGAAAGTATAGCGGTGGTATGTGATTTTCCTAATGTCTTTCCTAAAGAATTGCTAGGATTACCACCTGAGAGAGAAATTGAGTTTGTAATTGAATTAGCTCTTGGAACGGAGCCAATCTCGAAGGCACTGTATAGGATGTCCTTTTCAAAATTGAAAGAGCTAAAAGTACAGATGCAGAAGTTACTAGATAAAGGGTTTATTAGACCGAGCGCATCGCCGTGGGGAGCGCCGGTGCTGTTTGTAAGGAAAAATGATGAACTTTGCGTTTGTGTATGGATTACAAGCAGTTGAACCAAGTAACCATTAAGAACAAGTATCCGTTGCCGAGGATAGATGATTTGTTTGATCAGTTGCAAGGAGCATCTGTGTTTTCTAAAATAGACTTGAGGACTGGTTATCATCAGCTGAGGATTAAGAAAAATGACATTTCAAAGATTGCCTTTAGAACAAGGTATGGGCATTATGAGTTTATAGTTGACTTTTGGTTTGACTAATGCCCTTGCTGCATTCATGGACCTGATGCATCGAGTATTTAGGGAGTACTTGGGTCGATTCGTCATTGTTTTTGTAGACGACATCTTGATTTACTCGGGGAGTAATGATGAACATGAGAAACATTTGAGAGTGGTTCCGCAGACCTTGAGGGAGCATTCGCTTTACGCCAAGTTTAATTAATGCGAATTCTGGTTGAGTAAAGTAGTATTCTTTGGTCGTGTGATTTCTATAGAAGGAATTTCTGTAGATCCTTTAAAGATTGAGGTAGTGATGAAATGGCCCAGAACCACGACATTTACTAAGTTTAGAAGTTTTCTAGGATTGGCAGGCTACTATAGGCGATTTGTAGAGAAGTTTTCATCTATAGCCACTCCGCTGACGAGATTAACATAGAATGATGTAAAATTTGAATGGATTGATAAGTGTGAAAGAAGTTTTCAAGAACTTAAGCGTCGATTGACGACTTTACTAGTGTTAACTACCCCTTTTGAACCTGGAGGTTATGAGATATATAGCGATACTTTGCTAAAGAGATTTTGGCGTGTGTTGATGCAACATGAAAAAGTGGTCGCTTATGCCTCGCAACAATTGAGACCTCATGAGATGAACTATACAACGCATGACTTGGAGCTAGCTGCCATCATTTTCGCCCTAAAGATTTGGAGACACTATTTGTGTGACGAAAGGTTTCAAATTTATACAGATCATCAGAGTTTGAAGTATCTATTTTCGCAGAAATAATTGAATATGAGATAGCGTCGATGGATGGAGTTACCCAAGGATTATGACTGCGATATTTTGTATTACCTTGGAAAGGCGAATAGAGTCGCGGATGGGCTTAGTCGGAAATCCAACATTACGCTTTTGTTGGTTAAAGGATGGTCCTTACTAGAGGAATTGAGAGACTCCAAATTTAAATTGAAAGTTTGTCAAATGTCTAGTTTGGTGGCAACCTTGAGGATTGAGCCTGAAATTCAAGAACAAGTAAAGGCCTTGCAGTCTACGGATCTGGTAATCCAGAAGATCCTCGAGATGGATGTGGCGAAAAGGAAACCTGAGTTTCAAGTATCGGAGGATGGAATTTTAAAATTCCGTGGACGGTTATGTGTGCCTGGTGACGAGGAACTAAAGGAAAAGATTTTATCTGATGCTCATAGGAGTAATTATAGTATTCACCCAGGTAGCACGAAAATGTACCAGAATCTCCGTCAACATTACTAGTGGAATGGAATGAAAATGGATGTGGATAAGTACGTGGCAAAGTGTTTAACCTATTAACAGGTGAAAGCTCAGCATTGCAAGCCTGGAGGATTGCTGTAACATTTAGAAATTCCTGAATGGAAATGAGAACATGTGACTATGGGCTTTGTGATGGAATTGCCGAGAAGTCAAAGAGGTCACGACTCAATTTGGGTAGTTGTGGATAGACTAACCAAGTCTGCACATTTCACACTTGTGCGAAAGGATTTCGCGATGGATAAATACGCCGAACTGTACATGCGTCAGATTGTACGTTTACATCGAGTTCCAATCACGATTACATCGGACAGAGATCTAAAATTTACAGCAAATTTTTGGAAAAGTCCCCAGAATGCCTTGGGAACTAGTGTCACGCCCTGAGCCCGGCGAGCACGCGAACATCCCATAAGGCCATTCTTTTCACTTTACCCCAGGATCCATCTACCTACATTCTGTGCGCTGAAAGCAACATACATACTGAAGCGATGCCAACTCCAATCATACAAATACAACACATCCGATGACTTAGGACAGATACCTTACAATTCAATAATCAATTCATAAATTCACCAATCATAAATATAATCTCTAATATCACAAGCTTTAATTCCACTCTAGTACAATTGGTGGACTATCTCTTCAAATGCCACTCTTTGGCCAGCTCGTGCTTTCCTTCGCCTGGGACCTGAAAATGAAGCCCCAACTGGGGTGAGATATAAATCTCAGTAAGGTGGGTCCTAACCCGACCGTACACTTAGGCAGTCATATCTCCAATAATTCAACTCAAGATAAATCAATCACTTCAAACTTAGATAATCAAACACAGGTGACAGTCATGCTACATGGTCTCATAATACACTCAGAAGTTCACACACGACTCACCCTGTCACCTCACCACAACCATCCTTTCCATCCTGCCTCATTATCAATTTCCAGCCTGCGATCATGTCGCCTCAGGCACGGTCCGGGTAAACGCCTCAGACCGTCGTCGGCAATCCGCACAAACGCATCAGGTTTCGATAAATCTCCTGACCAATAACAACATCTCATACTCCGTCCCGCGAATAGTTCACATCAGGACTGTGGCTATCTCAACCCCGCGATCTCGTCACTTCAGGGCATCACACAACATTAACTCCCCCCTGCGATCTTGTCGCATCAGGGTACTCTCATACCTCCGTTATGAGAATAGTTCGCATTAGGACTGTGGCTATCTCAACCTCGCGATCTCGTCGCATCAGGGCGCCATAGAACGTCAACTCCACCCCGCGATCCTGTCGCATCAGGGTATTCTCACACATCCGTCCCGCGAATAGCTTGCATCAGGACCATGGCAATCACAACCCCGTGATCTTGTCGCATTAGGGCGCCACTCAATTTCAACTTCACCCCGCGATCTTGTCGCCTGCGAATAATTCGCATCAGGACCGTGGCTAACTTAACCCCGCGATCTTGTCGCATTAGGGCGCCACACAACCAATTCCACCTCGCGATCTTGTCGCATCAGGGTACACATTTTCCACCCCGATTCTCATATGCCTCAGGGCCTCGCCATATTATAGTCATGCTATGATTTTCAATCCATTCCTCAGATAAACGACCAGTACATCTCATGCATAATTTGAAACTTCATGGCATAATAGATAATTAAATAATTCTCAAACATGGCGAATAATTCAAGCATAAGCAACGACACAAATAAACCCCTATACGATTTTAGGGCATCCCAAACACAATCTTCTTGTCATCTCTCACTAATTATTCATTTGGTCTCTCGACTCACTCAATCGAGTCCAATCGTCTTAACATGGGGTTAGGAATCCCCTTACCTTGATTTCAACATCACAAATTCCTCCTCTTGAGACTCCAAAGTTTCGGCCTCGTTAAGGTTCATGGTTGAACTCGCCGTGCAACCTAGGAATTTCAACCAATTTCATTAATTTCCATGTTCAAATCAACTATCCATGAATCAAAAGTCTCCATATCATAATCCTCATCATCTTAACAAGCCTTAATCATCAATTTGAGACTTATAATTCAACCATCAACAGCCCCATAGATTCGGTTTGTACAGAACCGAACCGGGCTATGTTCGTTTCTGTGGGAGCCGAATAGATCCAGCCATATATCAACTCCAAATCCACCATTTAAATGCTATACTACCTCTTAACATGTCTATCTTAGGGTTTAGAGGTCTCACCGAAGATTTGAGGCCGATTGGTCATCAGAAATCACATCCTAAGTTGCCGGATCTCCCGAGGTCAGTACCGGCAGTTTTATAGGCAAGATTCACAAGGCCGGTTCATGGTAAAAAATTTATCAAATCCATATCAACTTTTTACCACAGATTCATCTATAAGTCTACTAGGTCTCCACAAATTTTGAGCTTAAAAATCCAAGATTTCGGCCATCAAACAGGTCAGAAACCGGACCTACCTCAGATTGGAGCAGATTCCGTCGACTCTCGGGAGAATCCTTGCTCCGGACTCCTCGGTGCTCCAAATGACCCGATTCTACTTCGAGGAGGTCGGCAAGACATAGATCTTTGTTGGTGTGGCCGCTCAGCAGTCAAAAAGTGGCCGGAGGTGGCCATCGTGATGACCGAACAGAAGCCCAGAAACTGGTTGCCAGGCAGTAAAATGAAGAAGGAAGAAGATGAAGGTGACGGTGTTCTCTCTTAGTGGTCTGGCTGAAAATTGTAGAACGGAGAGAGAGAGAGAGTTGTTTTATTTAATCCTTGAGTCAAAGCTTTGAATGGTAGGTTTGGCATAGTAGATTGGACTACTCTTTACACCATCCATTGACACATGTCCATTTGTCTTCTCAAGGAGATCCAATGCCCACCATTTAATCTTGATTTTCGGTAGCTATTGGGGGGGTTCATTGTCCAAAATGCCTTTCTTCATTTTCTTGGGCAAAGTTCTAAGCTTGAGGGGCAAAACGGTCATTTTACCCCGACGTTCAGAACGTCATTTTTCTCGTTCCGGAATTCTTCGATTGGGCGACGGTCAATCCGAATAACGTTGGAATTCTTGATTTTCCATTTTCAATCTTTCAAGGCTCGTTTTTGATAGTTTTCTTTATCAGACGTGGTTCCAGCCTATCTCGATCCGACGAACGGCTTTTGCAGACATTACGCGATTGACCCCGTGATTCATATCACTTTTAGGACTCGTCAATTCGGGGCAGCTTTGGTTGTCATGTAATTGTGAGGGTCTATTACTAGTTCCATCGACAATCCTTATGGCCAAAGCGTCTTTTCCTATCTGAGTTCCCCAGGTTCACGTACATCGTCTTGCGTTAGCCTTTCCTTTCTGGTCTGTCTACTCGAATTGATCAGGTTCGAGTGAGATACGACTGAAATCCATCTCTAGATACTCGCTTCTCATTACTGAACCTGAAATCGACTTAAAATTAGAATGTCACAACTCTTCCCCCCTTAAAGAAATTTCGTCCTCGAAATTCACAACCTTCTACCCATCCAATCCTTTGGGGATATAAGCGCCTCGTCGCATCCTCACTCTTCCAGATAATCCTTTCCATGGCTTGACGATCTTGTTCGTCTTTTCCAACTCAAAACTATCCTTCTCTAGGATTTGTCTCCTTTAGTCCTCAATCTGCTTTACTTTTCTCCATTCTCTTTTGGTGTTCATATCATTTGCCAGCAGCTCTTCCTCGAGCATTCACCTTATCTCTTTCATTGGTCCATAACTCTTATTATTACGCCCTCACTAGAATACGCTTATAAACATCCATGTCATTTAGCGTATTACTCCTTTCGAACTTCCTTTCACGCCAACAGAGATTTCAGGGTTTTATCAATTTGCCCTTCATCAATCAAATCGAGTTATGACCCTCTCGACTCCTTAAACAGTCACATGGTTACTTCCATAGCAACCCATTCTTGACTCCATCCGTCAATTCCCTTGGATCAAAGTGATCTTTCAACTTTCATCGACATGTCTAGTGCTCGACAGCAAGATAGACAATTTCAACTTTCAACCTCATCACCGATATATATATATATATATATATATATATATATATATATATGTGCATCTTGGCACATCTTTATGACACCCCAAGGTCACTATAATTCCTCCTTTGCATCATACTTCCGTCCATAGGCCTCAAAAGTTCCATCCATTCCTATAATCCGTTCAATATCGATGTTTAATCGTGGTAACATCTCAATTTCCTTCCGGCCTTTAGGCCAGGTGTTTCCAGTAGCCATCGCACTAGTCCATTAACGAACTTCCAATGTGGAAGTTAAATCTCTCATTTCTTAAAGGAAGATCTGTTTCTCTATTGCCCATTTCTCAATGCTCGACCTCTTATAGTTCACCTAATTCTTGAGGTCCTTTCCTCATTTAAGCCATACTCTCATATCCTCATGCAATTCTATACATCCGCGTTGCCTCTTATTCAATTCCCCTCGGGAAACTGCTACCTTATATTCTCATAGTAGGTGCAGCCTTGCAACGTTCCTTCACTCAAACAACATCTCCCAACATTATCACGAGGATACTCGCAGACCACTCTAATCATGCTCTAAGCATGCCAATTCGTGTAGCTTCACTATCATGGCGTACATGTAATACCCATTCCAAATCGTCTTGTTACTCCTTAAATTTCATTTCTGCGTCGTGTCATTATGACCCTCATATGCGTTCCAATTTCTAACTTGACTTGCCCTAAACAACATAGTCATTAACTCAACTCGAGTTCTTGAAAGCTCCTTTCATGTTCATTCGCCCACTCGCGTTACATCTCGCCTTTAATCCATTTTACTATTGGAACAGCTCTTGTGGGGAGTCCTTCAACGGTCTATCTATTGCCACTCATCAATCTCAAGAAGCTTGCACTTTCCGCAACTCACATCGACCCTTGTCGATTCATCACTTATTCCTATTCTCAAAGGATTTATCACTTATTTCAATGCGTAAATCTTACTTCATCAGGTTCATAACTTGCGCTCTTTACATTTAGCATGCAACAGACATTTTCTCAAAGCCCATACGACATTCTCAAAAACTGTCCATGTTTCTCATGGCTCCTTACATGAGTTCAACCATCGCTTCTCGAGATGGTAACGACTCACTCAATCATTCCTTGAGCACTTAGTTCGGCAATTATCGACTTCCTTCCACCAGGTGTCGAATCTTTCCAACTATCCCTCGCACCTTTCACTTGAGAGTTTAGACCTTAGCTCTCTGTCGTCATAGGTCTTCTCTAGGACCATACGACATTTCGTTTATCCTTGTCACTCTTCTCCTCGAGAAGCATTAGTGTTAGCCTCTGAGTTCCATACTCACTAAGGCGACCTTGTCCAATTCCGTTTGTTCCACTGAACGTCGACATCATTTTGGAATTCAACATTGTCTTCAAGATTGTCTCTTCGGTTTCACTTCTAGGAGTCATTCAAGTTCTGCGTCTTCTTTCTCGGTACAGACGCTCAATCATCATACTAAGACAATTTAGAGTTTTTCTTCCTCTTACAATAGGGTCTCTTACCCTAAAGAATAAACTACACAATCCCGTGGCATTTTCTCACTTCAAATTCACCTTGTCCTTCCCATTCCATAGGACAACAACCTTAGAGTTTGCGCCAACGGCGATACCTTTACTCCAGGACTCAAATGCCACCATGCTTTCACATCCTCTTTCCCAAAACTCAGTCACCTCCAGTGACAATATCTGTTCGTCCTTGGGTCTTCACCAGTTCACTTATCGAATGGTCAATTCGATTACCTCAAATCACTTTGCAAGTGTTCTTCAAGCTTTTCTTTCGCTTACTAAATCCTTCTCTAGATTCTCAACCGGTCAGGACTATCAAGTCCGTTCACTTTTCTTTTCGTCAGTGACCAATTCATGGTTCAATTGCCCTTTAAGAACAATGCCCTAATAGTAACTCATGATTTCTTCTCTCATGGTTCCACTTCAATCAATCGATCCCAGGAAATCATTAACTTCAGAAATCTAACATGCCGATTCTTCTTCGACCTCATTCATAATAGAAAAGACTTACTGTTCACTTTCCACCATGTGTCTTACACCCAGGTAATCAACCATTTCCCATAGGCACACTCTATATTCATAATGAATATCCCTTTGCTCGTAATCCATGAGCAGGAGTTCTCTTATTCATAAGTCCTTCATTCATTCTCCTCTTTAGCTGATTCCTGTCATCATTTCTCAAAATCAGGAATAACATCCAGCCAGAAGGTTCCCAAGTTCCAATCCACTTAAGGACTTACTCATCTTATTCAGGGGTCCTCGACCACCCTTGCCACATATCTAAGCGATCTTGAGAATTCTGTCTCACACCGGTTGATCATCTATGATCCTTGCAAAAGTATTAGGATCCAAATAACCCTTGTTCTCAAGCAATCCCAGGATAATACTTCCCATCAATCAACTTAATAAAGATAGTCTAGGCAAATCCCATGCCTCCGAGGAAATCCTTCCTCTAGTGACCTTTCACCAATCCTCAATAGCCTCTTAGGGCTAGTTCTGCCAGGACCACTTTCTTTCTTTAGTGTACCCAAAATCTCTGAGGTTTTTCTCACAAAACCCTCAATCTAGAGGGAGACAATTTCAACTTTCATTTTTTCATCAACTCAGTCAATCTTATTCTTATTCACAGCTTCACAAGCCTTTCAGAACTCTCGTGGTTCTTCCCACACATTCAATTTCAAAAAGACTTGCTTAGAGTCACCTTTCTCGTAATTTTTATCACTTAACTCGTCAGCACAAACATTTATCACCATAGTGATTTAGAGAATTATGGCAGTTCCTCTCCGAGCTTGCTTAATCAACAATTTTCCCATTTCCATTTAAAGTTCTCACGACCCATTTAGCTCTTGGGTCTCGTACGATTAACCGCTCGAGCCACATTCTCTTTTAGTACTCATACTCTATTCGCCCATCTCTACTCAATTCCATGATCCATCTCAATTCTTGGATCTTATCATATCTTACATACTCGAGCCCGGTGCTCTTCCACGGCCATACTGTCATTGTTCAATGTCCTTTGGTTCTCATGTCTCTTGAACCACTGTGATTCCCTCCAGGAATCAGAAGCTTAAGTCATCTACTTAAGTTCAGTAGTCTTAGGTTGTTCACCTCATCATTTATCACCATCAATCAACCCTCTAATGGTTCTTAAGCAGTTCTCAATTAATTGCCAATTATCCAAGGAATTCAAATCATCCTCGATCTGCAATCCTTCCTCAAGCCAGCCTCAACGAGGCAACTTCTCAACTAACGGCCATTACTAGGCCAACCTCAACTAGGCAACTATCAATCAAGCACTCAAGACAGCAACTCATTGAGTCAAAAGCTCATACTCTAGGCCTAAAGGCATCCGCCTCTCTAGCATAGTCACAATAGACCATCTCATCTCAACAGGCCTCGGTTCCAAGGGTATAAACCCATACGTCGTCTAACTTCTTAGTTATATCTTGGTCAAGCCAAACACATGAGGCTAATCGTCAAACATGCCTAATATGCTCATCACGACCATCACTTTTCTTTTTCTAAGGGCATCCATTGTCAAGCATGAAGCTTTTAAACATGCCACTCATAGGCATCATTACATCGATCATGTCACTTTCAATCATTCTCAATGAGAATCAATCCCGTGCCATACATCCCTTATCCACAATTGGACTCAGCCTGATACCTAAGCTTCCCCTTTCAAGTTATGACTTGGGTCATTTCTTCCTCTTGCCATTTTAGAAGCCTGCCAGGAGTCACTCCTTATCTGGACCTTTTTGTCCCGGCGATCACTCCCCGCCCTCATCAGACCTGGCCGTTACAGGTTGTCCAAGCCATACATCTATGGAGAAAGCCCCGTTCCACATGTCTCATACCATGTTTCATTATAGTTTATAGGTATCCCATCAATCTGTCCCAAATCAAGTGATAGTTTATTAAGTCCAACAGCGATAAGTTCATGCATGCACTCTCATTAACTTTCGTTTCAAAGCCATAAGCATAGGCACAACATGACCATTCTCATCACTTGTCCTGTCCGAACCGTCTTCAAATCAATCCCTACCCATTCAAGAGTTCTAAGTCCACCAATGATCGTTACATCTCATACATCAATTGCCTATATTTCATTATATATCTCAAGTCCAGTCAACATTTAAATCAAATCCCTATGCATCCGACCACAACTGATCTTCGATTCAGGTACTTCTCGTATTTATCTCAACTCATATAATCCAAAACTGTCAATAGTAATTGATAGCTAACCCACCAAAGTATCATACAATTCAAGCCTGAATCCACTAATGTCAGTCGTCTCTTTATAGTTCATATCCCTCAAGTTGGGTCATCAACAAATCAAGATCACAATCATACACCTCAATTGACCCTTCGTTCATAAGCAATTCTCTATTATCCTCAAGCACAATTACTACCTCAAAATCCATACTCATGACTCTCCAATCCCAGCTTGCTTCCACTTAAGCTTTAATCACTACATTACTCAAGTCATCCATTAAAGTCAACTCTAGGATCATTAAAGTGTACACAAGTTTAAGCCTGCCATCTTCGAGACTCAACAATCCATGCCTAGTCCTATAGGCCTCAACATCTAATTGTCCTCAAGTCATCGCTCCTTATCACTCCATGTCTCAATTATAATGGATCGAGCTGACCTTGCTCTGATACCAAATCGAATGGGGATGTCACGTCCCGAACCTGGCGAGCGCGCGAACATCCCACAAGGTCGTTCTTTTCACTTTACCCCAGGATCCATCTACCTACGTTCTGTGCGCTGAAAGCAACATACATGCGGAAGCGATGCCAACTCCAATCATACAAATACAACACATCCGATGACTTAGGACATATACCTTACAATTCAATAATCAATTCATAAATTCAGCAATCATAAATAAAATCTCTAATATCACAAGCTTTAATTCCATTCTAGTACAATTGGTGGACTATCTCTTCAAATGCCACTCCTTGGCTAGCTCGTGCTACCTTCGCCAGCTCGTGCTACCTTCGCTTGGGACCTAAAAATGAAGCCCCACTGGGGTGAGATATAAATCTCAGTAAGGTGGGTCCTAACCTTAGATTAGGCCGACCGTACACTCAGGCAGTCATATCTCCAATAATTCAACTCAAGATAAATCAATCACTTCAAACTTAGATAATCAAACACAGGTGATAGTCAGGCTACTATGGTCTCATAATACACTCAAAAGTTCACACACGACTCACCCTGTCACCTCACCAAAACCATCCTTTCCATCCTGCCTCATTTTCAATTTCCAGCCCGCGATCATGTCGCCTCAGGCTCGGTCCGGGTAAACGCCTCAGACCGTCATCGGCAACCCGCGTAAATGCATCAGGTTCCGATAAATCTCCTGGCCAATAACAACATCTCATACTCCGTCCCGCGAATAGTTTACATCAGGACTGTGGCTATCTCAATCCCGCGATCTCGTCGCATTAGGGCGCCACACAACATCAACTCCACTCCGCGATCTTGTCGTATCAGGGTACTCTCATACCTCCGTCCTGCAAATAGTTCGCATCAGGACTGTGGCTATTTCAACCCTGCGATCTCGTTGTATTAAGGCGCCACACGACGTCAACTCCACCCCGCGATCCTGTTGCATCAGAGTATTCTCACACATCCATCCCGCGAATAGCTCGCATCAAGACCATGACCATCACAACCCCGCGATCTTGTCGCATCAGGATGCCACTCAATTTCAACTTCATCCCGTGATCATGTCGCATCAGGATATTTTCACATCTCTGTCCCGCGAATAATTCGCATCAGGACTGTGGCTAACTCAACCCCGCGATCTTGTCGCATCAGGGCACCACACATTACTAATTCCACCTTGCGATCTCATCGCATCAGGGTATATATTTTCTGCGCCAATTCTCATATGCCTCAGGGCCTCGCCATATTATAGTCATGCTATGATTTTCAATCCATTCCTCAGATAAACAACCAGTGTATCTCATGCACAATTTGAAACTTCATGGCATACCAGATAATCAAATAATTGTCAAACATGGCGGATAATTCAAGCATAAGCAACGGTACAAATAAACCCCTATACGATTCTAGGGCATCCCAAACACAATCTTCTTGACATCTCTCACTAATCATTCATTTGGTCCCTCGACTCACCCAATCGAGTCCAATCGTCTTAACATGGGGTTAGGAATCCCCTTACCTTGATTTCAACATCACAAGTTCCTCCTCTTGAGCCTCCAAAGTTTCGGCCCCCTTAAGGTTCATGGTTGAACTTGCCGTGCAACCTAGGAATTTCAACCAATTTCATTAATTTCCATGTTCAAATCAACTATCCATGTATCACAAGTCTCCATAGCATAATCCTCATCATCTTAACAAGCCTTAATCATCAATTGGAGGCTTATAATTCAACCATCAACATCCCCACAGATTCGGTTTGCACATAACCGAATCGGGCTATGTTCGGTTCTGTGTGAACCGAATAGATCCAGCCATATATCAACTCCAAATCTACCATTTAAACGCTATACTACCTCTTAACATGTCTATCTTGGGGTTTAGAGGTCTCATCGAAGATTTGAGGTCGATTGGTAGTCGGAAATTCCATCCTAAGTTGCCGGATCTCCCTGGGTCAGTACCGGCAATTTTTTGGGCAAGATTCACAAGGCCGGTTCATGGTCAAAACTCCAAGATTTCGGCCATCAAGTAGGTCAGAAATCGGACCTACCTCAGATTGGAGCAGATTCCGTCGATTCTCGAGAAAATCCTTGCTCCGAACTCCTCGGTGCTCCAAATGACCCGATTCTACTTCGAGGAGGTTAGCAAGACATAGATCTTTGTTGGTATGGCCGCTCGGCAGTCAAAAAGTGGTCGAAGGTGGCCGTCGTGATGACCGAACAAAAGCCCTGAAACTGGTTGCCAGGCAATAAAATGAAGAAGGAAGAAGATGAAGGTGATGGTGTTCTCTCTTAGTGGTCTGGCCGAAAATTGTAGAATAGAGAGAGAGAGAGAGTTGTTTTATTTAATCCTTAGACTACTCTTTACACCATCCATTGACACATGTCCATTTGTCTTCTCAAGGAGATCCAATGGCCACCATTTAATCTTGATTTTCGGCAGCTATTGGGGGGTTTATTGTCTAAAATGCCCTTCTTCATTTGCTTGGGCAAAGTTCTAAGCTTGAAGGGCAAAATGGTCATTTTACCCCCCACGTTCAGAACGTCGTTTTCTCATTTTGGAAATCTTCTATATGGCGACGACCAATCTAAATAATGTTGAAATTCTTGATTTTTCATTTTCAATCTTTCAAGGCTCGTTTTTGATAATTTTCTTTATCAGACGTGGTTCCAGCTTATCCCGAACCCACGGGCGGCTTTTGCAAACATTATGCGTATCGACCCCGTGATTCATATCACGTTTAAGGCTCATCAATTCGTGACAGCTTTGGTTGTCATGTAATTGTGAGGGCCTATTACTAGTTCCCTCGACAATCCTTATAGCCAAAGCGCCATTTCCTATCCGAGTTTTCCAAGTTCACATACCTCGTCTTGCGTTAGCCTTTCCCTTCTGGTCAATCTACTCGAATTGATCAGGTTCAAGCAGGATACGACTGCATCCATCTCTAGATACTCACTCCTCATTACTGAGCCTAAAATCGATTGAAAATCAGAATGTCACAACTAGATTATAGTTTAGTACGATATATCATCCATAGACTGATGGACAGTCGGAAAGGATGATTCAGACGCTCGAGGATATGCTAAAAGCTTGCGTAATAGATTTTAAAGGTGGATGGGAGTAATAACTACATCTAGTGGAGTTTGCTTACAATAATAGCTATCAACAAAGCATCCGAACGACATCGTTTGAAACACTTTATAGTAGAGCTTGCAGAACTCCTATATGTTGAGACAAAATTGGAAAAAGGAGTATAACATGTCCCGAGTTAGTGGAACAGTTAGTTGAGGCGGTTAAGGTTATTAAAGAAAGACTGAGAACGACATAGAGTCATCAGAAGAGCTATGCTGATAAAGGCGTAAGTCCTTAGAGTTCCAAGTTAATGATCACGTTTTCTTGAAGGTACCGCCGATGCGTGGGTTATCTCGATTCGGGGAAAAGAAAAAATTGAGTCCGAGGTACGTATGTCCTTTTGAAATTCTGGAGCGAATTGAAACTTTGGTCTATCGACTCGCCCTACTGCCGAACTTGTCGCAAGTGCACAATGTGTTTCATGTATCAATACTAAGGAAGTATGAGCTAGATCCGACTCACGTTTTAGATTTTGAGACCAATGAAATAGACGACAAGGTAACATACGTGGAAAAGCCAATCAGAATCGACGATCGAAAGGAGCAAGTCTCGAGGAATAAGACGATTCCGCTAGTTAAAGTGATTTGGGAGCACCACGAAACCGAAGGTGCCACGTGGAAAAGCGAGGAAGTGGTGAGACATCAGTATCATCATCTGTTTGAATAGCTGGGTTTATTGTAAATTTCGATGACGAAATTTCTATAAGGGGGGAAGAGCTGTTACATTCTGAATTTTTTGCCACTTTGAGGCTATTGAATGAGAATATATATATTAATGTATTTCAGTTTTGTCTTGCTTAGATTTGATCAATTCATAGTAAACTGACCAAAAGGGAAAGGCTAAAGTATAATAAGGTACGTAGATCTAAAAAACTCGAAAAAAGAAATGCCGCTTTGACCATAAGGATTGTTGAGGGAACATTTAGAATTAATAAAGTTCAATCAAATAACGATTAAGAAATCCATTGCTAGCGTTGTATGATTGAAGCACGGGTGATGCCGTTTAACCAATGTATAATTTGCAAATTTTTCTAAATCTAACTATGACGAACGAGACTGTCGGAACTACCGATGAACCCTCACAATTACATGACAACCAAAGCTGTTGTAATTTGAGTTGTCCCAAGTGTGATGAGAATCACAAAGTCAATACACGTAACGTCTAAAAAAACCGCCCTTTAGTTCGAGATAAACTGAAGATATGATCGAAGGAAGATTGATCAGAAAATGGGAGCTCGAAATTGGCAAATGGAAATGAAGAATTCCAACATTAGAAAAGGATTTGACGTTGTTTCGCCAATGGTAATTTCAAATTAAAAAAGTAAAGTTTTGGACGGAAAGTGCAAAATTACCATTTTGCCCCTCAACCATTTGCCCTTGTCTTGAGAAAAATAGAATGACAAAATGGTCATTAGACCCTTCAAGGTGGCTGCAGAAAATTGATGTAGAAGGAGTCAAAGAAAGTCAAAGCCAAGAGTCGATATTATTGGACCATGCCAAGCGTCAACCATAGAAGAGCCCAAGCATTAATTGCTCCACAAAGTCAATCTTCTCACCAGAAATTCACCTTTGGTGGAACACTCCCTCCTAACCTTACTTTAGCCTTCTCTATCTTTTCCTCTTCATTTTTCTTCTTCTTCTTCCTTTTCTCTCTCGGCTGAAACTGCTTTTGCCCGACCAGCGGCTGCCGTCCTGGTCGCTGCCATCGACTGCCCCTTCCGACGATCATTTCGCCCGCACTGACCACCAACAGCTAGCCTGACCTCTCCTCTACAAGGTCCAAGTGGTATTTCGACGTATCATAGAGTAGTTTTCCTGATCAGCCCCGAGACCAAAACTGAACAGATTCTGAGCAAGTTGGGATAAGGCTTCCGTTCACCCTCTTGAAGGCTTCGATTGGCTTCAAACTTTTTGTGGGATCTTCATAACAGATAGTGCTCAAGTTGGTTAAGTTTTGGTTGCAAGTTTGTTGAAGATTTAAAGCATTTTCATGGCTGAGTAATTTTTATGGGACAGATTCTGGCCGTTTGCACGCCTAAAGGAAATGGGCTGATCGGAAGACCTAAAGGGGTGTTCTTTACCCGAAACTCTCGGTGAGGTTCCTAGACATGTAGAATATAGTTTTGGCAAGTTAATTTCATAAGGAATTGAAACCTAAAATCGATTTATGGACTGACTTATGTGGTTCATGGCAGAACTGATTCTGCCCTGCCCTATAGTTGTTGGAACCGATTCGGGGGTTCACCGAAGTGTCGGCTTGCTACAAAATTATCGTTAAGGCATATTTTGATGTTAAGTGATGTGTTAACAAAGTATTTACTCGATGGATTTGTGATTGGACAAATTTTATTGATGGAATCCTAAATTTTTCCTAGGATTGTGTGTGACCATCATTTGGCCGTGAGTTTGCCGAGTTAGAAGGATCGTTTGATTGAGAATTTGCTAGCTTGATCGAAGTGTAAGTGTTCCTTAAACCTTTACTTGAACATTAGGACACTACTGGATAAATTGACTGAATGAATTGATTGATTGGTGAAGCCTATGGCTTGAATTGTTTGATGCGTTAGTGTGATGATTAAATTGTGATTGACAATTGTGATATCAAAAGCCAGAGTGCTCTAGTGATATCGGATGGCTAGAGTGCCCCAGATAAACACATCACGGCCCTGGAGCTAGGCGATGAGTAAATGAAATGTCATTTTAAGGACTTTTGAAGTTATATATTTAATTATATGCTAAGTGCATAAAGCTTGATCCCATAAGGTTGAGATAGTCGAATGCGACTCTTGTCATGCTTGACTTGTTGAAATGCTCGATTTATGAATTTCTTGTGCCATTGCATGGATGATTTTTTGCATCTGATGTCGTTTTGTGGTATGGAGGGACTGGTGATCAGGCTTAGGTTTATGTTTCACTTGCTGAGATGTAAATTACCCCGTAGTGGAACACATTTTCAGACCCCAAGCCGTAAGCATGTTGCCGATCCGATTAGGCGATACGAAGGAGATGACCGCCTCTTTTGACGAGTTTCTCGCGAGGAAAAGGATTGCATATGTTAGGAAGCGAACAATGGTCTGGGTAGATAAGGGAAAGATGGAGCTGCAACCTCACCACTTTGAATCATGTTTTCGTCGTCTAGAAGGTAGTAACCTGATGGGTCCTTTGTTGTCTAAAGACATTCCTATAGAGATAATACCTAGCTGGTGTCATCCGTCTCGTCCAGAGATTGAGGTGGAGAATTCGACGTATATAGGGGGATCAAGGAACATTCCTGAGGAGTCAAAGTCTTCCCCTACCGAAGAGTACATGAACTATATTGAGATCTCCGCCAACATGATAGAGGATACCAAAAAGGAAACTGAAGAGGGCACTGAAGAGGTTTCTAAGGAGTCACCTTCTGAAACGTTTTCTAAATACAGCCCGAAAGACGACGAAGCTAAAGCAAGCGATGGGTAGAGTGGTTCTTCAGTGTAGTTGGGTGCGGTGGTCTAGCGGAATGGGAGTAGGAACAATTTTAGTGTTAGGTTTTGTTAAGACTAAGTAGTAACCCTTTAGACTTAGAACTTAGTTCCTTATCCCATCTGGTGTGTGGTTTTCCTTATGTCTTTTCCACTTTCGTCAGTTGTAACCGAATGCTTATGTTTAGTTTATATTTATGTGTGCTTTTACGTCATCCCAAATTTCTTTTATTTGTCAAGGTTATTGTCTTTCCTTCCGCATGCGTGTTTCATTTCACTTTTGGGCCGTGGGTTGTTCCTAGGAATTATTAATTATGGCCTGTGGCGGATATGACGAGCGATTCAGGAATGTGGGGCGTCACAGTGATGATGCCTATGTGAATGCTCAGGAAAGGGAGGACAAATATATCTATAAACTCTGGAATTATTTGAGGCAGTTGTTGCTTTAAATTGTTTTTGTGCTCATTGATATTACAGATCTTGAGGTACAATTATCAAGTAGTTATCTTACCTCGTAGATTGCAAGAACATATTCTTCTTGCAAAAATGCGATGACGACACATTAGAATGCCTTGCTGGGAAAGTGAACATTGCTCGAATGCCTCTCGATATCCATTTAAAGGCAAAATGAGCGACAATTCCACCCTATGACTATTATTGTGACACTTTGTATTAACTGCCTTACTCAACATTTAAACACTTACCGACTGATCATAAGGTGGATGGTTTAGAGATTTCATCAGCCATTTCAAATGATAATGTTGACATGGCTAGTTTAAAGCGAGAGGTGAACTCCATGGTAATTTTCCCAAAGAATAACAAGGGGCGGGAGGAGGGGGGAATTACTATATATATTTTTGGTTGTGGTGTGATGTCGATGAGCTTATGTCTTAGAGTCAATTTTTCTGGTTTGAATCTTGGTGCATTGTTGACATGAACAAACATGCAGGAAATGGTTAGAAATTACCGGAGAAAAATATGAGGAATGAGTCTACAGAAGAAATCCTTTTGCTATTGAAGGAGTGGCAAAATCACCACTTTGAAGGTGATGAAAGCAGCTTCTATATATTGATCATAGCGTAGACGAAAGAATAAGTGATGAGGAGAGAGGAGAAAAATAGTTAAGATGACAATATGGTAGTGATGGTGAGGTTTTTGAAGTGGAGAAAGTTCTTGCAATTTGCTATTAAGATCCTAAAAAGAACGGAGAGAGCATTATCCTTTAGGATTGAATGGAAATGTTATGGTCATGATGAGAACACTTAGAAGCCAATTGATGGCTTATGCAATTGTTGGGAAAGACTAAAGGAATTAGAAGTTGAAGGTCACAAATCAAAGATTTTGCGTTTGCTAGGGAATGCAGATGTGATATATGGTGGATCCCCTATCAAGGAATAAACGGTTTCAACTGCTTTAGTGGGATAAGGTTACAAAAAAAAAAAAAAAAAAAAGAAAAAGAAAAAATCCTACAGCTATTGCACTTTTGCAAATTTGATCATAAACCTTTTAATTGTGTCAATTGAGTCCTCGACCTTTCTAGTTGTGATGCATTGTCCATAGGCTTATGCCTTGGAGTAAATCTTTCTAGTTTGAATCTTGTCACAAGGCAGGCTATTGAAATGAATAAACAAGCATTTGAAACTTCACCACATGGATATAAAGGTGATGAATGAGTCTACAAAATATTTTTCATTGGTATTGAAGGAGTGATAGAAATTGTGCGTTTAGCTCATTAAAAGTGACGGTCAGCAGCTGTTATATGACGATTTATTGAGTGTGGACGATGGATTAAGAAATCAGGAGGAAGACAGTAATAATAGCAATGGGGGTATGATGGTGAGGTATTTGAAGTAAAGAAAGCAATTTGTTCTGAAGATCCTAAAGAGAAGAGATACATAGCATTGTACTTTAAGTTTCATGAAAAGGTTAGGGTTGTGATGATGATACTTGGGAGAAGTTGACGGTTAATTGAACTGTTATGAAAAAGTAAGGGAATTCATAGTTGAATTGCCAGTGGAAGTAGACGTGATCTGTGGTGGACCTCCATATCAAAGGATAAGCGATTTCAACCGTTTTAATGAGAGAAAATGCTAAAAAAAAAAGACGTAAACCTATCACACTTTTGCAAATTCTGTCATAAATCCTTTAACTGGTTCAATTGAGTGCTCGACCTTTTCTGGTTATGGTATAGTGTCCACGGGCTTACGTTTTGGAGCAAATCTTTCTAATTTGAGTCTTGTCACGAGGTGGCCTATATGCATGGAATAGTTTTAAACTAAACACTCGAAGACAATGGTGAAGAATTACTCTACAGAACAAGTGACAGAAATTGTACATGCAATTTCACCTTATAGAAAGTGATGGTTAGTAGTTTCCCTATGCTAATTTATTTAGAGGACGCGATGGAATAAGCGATGACGAGGAAAATAATAAAAATGGCAATGGTGATGGTGATGGTGATGGTGAGGGGTGTGAAGTAGAGAAAGTTCAAGCAATTTGTTTTAGGGATAACAAAGTGAAGGGAGACAAAGCATTATACTTCAGGATTTTATGAAAATGTAATTGTCGTGATGAGGACACTTAGGAGCCAATTGATGTTTATGCAACTGTTGTGAAATACCAAAGGAATTCATAGTTTTTTTTTTTTTTTGGGTAAGGACAAAGGAATTCATAGTTAAAGGTCACAAATCAAAGAATTTTCCTTTCAAGGTAATGTAAATATGATATGTGATTGATCACCCTATCAAGGAATAAGCGGTTTCAACCGTTTTAGAAAGGAAAAATTATAATAAAAAAATTTCACAAACTTACTTTACTTTGGCAAAATCCGGTACTAAATGTTTTGGTTATACTAACCGAATCCTAACATTTTCTAGTTATAGTGCAATGTTTGCGGGCTTATAAGATGGAGCAAATCTTTCTAGATAGAATCTTGTAATTGTTGGGATTGTCCCACATCGGTTGTATAAGGGGTGCATGGTCACTTTATAAATGTAAGGGAAAACCTCATCTTTTGAACTAGCTTTTGAGTTAAAAGGCCCGAAGACCACCCAACACTAGTATCAAAGCCCATGTTACCAATAAGTCTGGACCCAACAGTCATACGAGAGAGATACAAGTTCTTAATCCCTCCGACCTATGACCCGATGTGTGAGGGGGAGATTTTGGTTTATAAGTGTGGGGAAAAGTCTTAACTTTTGAGCTAAATTTTGAGATGAGAGATGCCAAAAACCACGCAATAATAATAAGGTCAGTAGTTGACATGAACGAACATGCATGCAACAGTTAGAAACTAAAACACCCAGAGGCAATGGTAAAGAATGCATTTACAAAAGATTTCTTCTTGCTGTAGGAGTGGAAAAAATTGTGCATGCAATTTCATATCATTAAAAGCGATGGTCAGTAGATGCCATATGCTGATTATTTAGCGTGCATGATGGAATAAGTGATGGAAAGAAAACAGTAATGACGGCGGTCGAGGTAGTGATTGACGAGTGGGGCAATCATGATGAACCGTTTAAAGTAAAGAAAGTTCTAGCCATTTGTTACGGAGATCCTAAAGAGAAGGAATATAAAGCATTGTCATATAAGGTTCATGGAAAGGTTAGGATATATAGGGAATATCACCAATGTGATAATTGTTGAAAAATCCACAATCTTGTTTCAATGATAATAAAGACACTTAAAGGCTAATAATGTGTGCATTGATTGAGTTATACCAGATGATATATGTACAAACTGAAATGCAGATGATGTTATAAAGAGCATTGGATGTTTGGAGTTCTTTGCCGATGTTTAGCTACTGACGTCTGATGTGAACGAGATATTGTTAAGTGATGAAGGTGTCCACAAGTTGGCAGGATCTTCAGATAAGATGAACATATGGAAGGCGCTTCATTGAAGGTGAACAAGCCGAGAAAAACATGGATGTTCATGATGGCTTGGAGGTACAAAGATCGGGTGAACAGTGGATTGGTCTAGTAATGGTGAACATGCCTAGAATAAAAATATTCGGTAACTGTTGAAAGGACCATGAAGATGAACAGCATGATTGAGTCAAAATTGCTAATATGTTTGGAAGGACCAAAAGAAAGATTGGGCCATGGGATTATTATTAGAGTAACAGGTCTTTGGCAAAGAACAGCTACCTTATATAGATTAGGGGGAAGATCGAATGAACAATATCAACAAACTAGTGAAGATTCGGACGTCCTGATTATGGGTAAGGGATCGTGCAGATGGTTGGTTCTAGAAGGTTTTGGTGACTTGATCAACTGACTAGACCTTTGGTCTTGGAAAATATGGTCTTTACAAAGATTGTTAATAGCATGAATGACCTGAGTTCATCGAAGACTAGGTACAAAGATGAAGATCTTGACAATGAGGAGAACAAGTCAAAGATGACGAGGAGTTCATAATGACTTGGAGATACAATAGTCAATCTGTCATCAAGGTGACATTTTTAGATGTTGAGATACTGAAGAGGATCATTGGATAATAGATCACAAGTCATCCCACATTTTTTCTATAAACAATACCAACGAACCAAAATATCAGGTGTGACAATATTTATCGGGTCTTGGTGTTATTTAAACGACGAACATGTGCAAATATTTCGTTGGAAGAAAATATAGCCGTAGGCAGGTAAAAGATCTGCAAAAAAATATCAGGAAGTCTATCGGGTAGATTATAGCTGTTTGCATTTGTCAGCTTTTTCAGGACAGTGTCAAAGCAGCAGTTTTAGAACAGTGTCAGAAACAGTAGCAGGCAACAGTCTCTATTAGGTAGTTGGACTTCTCAAGCCTCTCCAATGGGAAGAATGAAGTTTTTTATATATTAGAAGACCATCTAGGCCAAAATATTACAAAGCACAATGTAGAATCGAAATATTTGCTATGAGCTAAGTTTCTCTTGCCTTTCTTTATTCTCTGAAAGATCTTCTCTGTCGTGATCATTCTGTGTTCAAGTGTACAGTAGTAAGGGCAGCAGCTGAGTCCTAATAGTGTGATCTATCAAGTAAACGGATTAGTAGTGGATTCCTAGTGGATTCCATCCAAAGTTGTGGCTGTTAGTCTTAAGAGTGGACTTAGGTTTGAGGATAAAATCGAACCACCATATTCCTTGTGTGTTTGCATTTTACTTGATCATTTTATTCAATCTAGCACCAACAGGGTCGTGACAAGGATACTTGGGAAACTAAGGGAATTCATAGTTGAATGTCAGTGATCAAAGATTTTCCCATTGCTAGTGGAAGTAATTGTGATTTATGGTGAACAACTCCATCAAGGAATAGGCGATTACAACTGTTTTAGTGAGGGAAAATTACAAAAAAAAATTAAAAATGTATTGCACTTTTGCAAATTCTGTCATGAATTTTTTAACTGTGTCAGTTGAGTCCTTGACCTTTTTTGGTTATGGTACGATACCCATGGGCTTATGTTTCGAAGTAAATCTTTTTGGTTTGCATCTTGTCACAAGGTGCCCTATTGATGTGAATGAATAATGCACGCAATATTTTTAAACAAACCACCCGAAGACAGCATTGAGGAATGAGTCCACAGAAGATAGCTTGTAATTTCACCTTATACAAACTGATGGTTAGCAGTTGCCATATACTAATTTATTTTGTAGGGACGATGGAACAAGCGATGTCCATGGGTTTACAATATGGAGCAAATCTTTCTGGTTTAAATCTTGTAACGAGGTGGTGGTTGACATGAACGAATATGCATGGAATAGCTAAAAACTAAAACATCCGAAGACAATGGTGAGGAATGAATCTGTAGAAGATTTCTTCTTGCCGTAGAAGGAGAAGCAGAAATTGTGCATGCAATTTGACCTCATTGAAAGTGATGGTCAGACGATCGAGGTAGTGATTGACGATGGAGGTAATGATGGTGAGGTGTTTGAAGTAAAGGTAGTTCTAGCCATCCGTTATGGAGATCCTAAAGAGATGGAGATGGAGCATTTTACTTCAACGTTTCATGGAATGGTTATGGTCCCGATTAGGACACTTGGGAGCCAATTAACGGCTTGTGCAATTATCATGAAAGACTAAAGGAACTCATACTTGAAGGTTACGAATAGAAGATTTTTGTCTTAGCCAAAGGGGAAGAGATCTGTGGTGGATCGCCGTGTAAACGAATAAGCGGTTTAAACCGTTTTATAGAAAATATATTTGGAAAAAAATTCCAAATCTATTTCACATTGGCATTAGTACTGAAACTTTTAATTGATCCATAAATTCTTTTCTAGTTTTGGTTTTATTTCCACGGGCTTATGTCCTGGGGTTACATTCAAAACTAAACCACCCGAAGATCGGTGAGGAATGAGTTGTAGAAGAAGATTTCCTCTAGCTGTTGAAGGAGTGGTAGAAATTATGCATGGAATTTCACCTCGTTGAAATTGATAGTTAACAGCTGCCATATGCTGATTTATTTAGCGTGGACAATAGAATAAATGATGAGGAGAAAAACGGTGATGATGACGATGGGCATATGACAGCGATGTGTTTGAAGTAGACCGTTATAAAAATCCTAAAGAGAAGGAAGACGGAGCATAGTACTTCAAGGTTTAATGGAAACGTTATGGTCATGATGAGGATACTTGGGGACAATTTGATGGCTTGCACAACTGTTTTGAATGGCTAAAGGAATTTGCAGCTGAAAATCATCAATCAAAAGATTTTATCTGTACCAGGGGATGTAGGTAACAGTTTTAACTATTTTATAGTGGAACAATTACCAAAAAATTTCCTAAAAGCTTGTTGCATTTTTACAAATCTAGTCGTAAACCTTTTAATTATAATAATTGAATTCTAAACCTTTCTGATTGTGGTGCGATGTCTGCAGGGCTTATGTCTTAGACTGAATCTTTCCGATTTGATCTTGCCACGGAGTAGTTTGATGACATGAACAATCATGCATGCGACAGTTTGAAACCAAACCACCCACCGATGGAGGCGAGGAATGAATCTTCAGAAGATTTCCTCTTGCTGTTGAAGGAGTTGCAAAAATTGAATATGCAATTTCACCTTATTGAAACTGATGGATAATTGCTACCATATGATAATTTATTAAGCATGGATGATGAAATGAACGATAAGGAGGAAAACAATGACGACGACGATGACGGTAATGATGGTGAGGAATTTAAAGTATAAAGTACTAGTAATTTGTTATTGAGATCGGTAAAGGTAAAGGGAAAGGAGATAAAACATTGTACTTTAGAGTTTCATGTAAAGGTTATGATCTTAATGAGTACACTTGGGAGTCAACTGATAGGTTATGCAACGGCTTAATTACATCCCAAGTGTTTGTGTACAACGCTCACTTTAGTGACAAAACTTTTAAATCGATTACTTTAGCGTTAAGTTTTTATAACTTCGATCACTTAATTGCCAACTTCTTTTAAAAATGATCAATTTAATACCAACTCCGATTTAAGCTGATGTGACTCACTAAAAATCTGACACATGTTTTTTTTTATTATAATTTGAGCTGACCTAGCTTATCGGACTTGACACTGAAGTGATTGCTTTTAAAATAAGTCGGCACTTAAGTGATCGAAATTACTACAACCTAGCACTAAAGTGATCTATGTGAAAGTTTGATACTGAAATGATCGAAATTACAAAAAATTTAGTATTAAAGTGATTGATTTGAAAGTTTTAGCACTAAAGTGAGCGCCGTACACAACTTATGGCACTTGAGGTGTACTTAACCTGTTATGCAACTGTTGTGAAAGACCAATCACAAATCAAAGATTTTGCCTTTAATAAGGATGTAGATGTGATATGCGGGGAATCGTCCTATCAAGAAATAAGTGGTTTCAACTGTTTTGGAGAGGAAAAATTACCAAAAAATCCTAAATATATATTGAGTTCTAAATCTTTTAATTATATCAATTCAGTCTTAAATATTTTCTTGTTATGGTGCGATGTCCACAAGCTAACGTGTGGAGCAAATATTGCCGATTTAAATCTTGTCACGAGGGGAGCTATTGACATGAACGAACATGTATGCGATATTTTGAAACTAAATCACTTGGAGATGGGTGAGGAATGAGTATACAAAATACTACCTCTTGTTGTTCAAGGAGTGGCATTTCTAGCATGCAATTTCACCTAATTGAAAGTGATGGTCAGCAGATGCATATGCTAATTATTTAGCATGGAAGACAAAAGTAAGAGACTAAGAAAAAAATAGTAACAATGGCGATGGGGTGGTAATGATGAGGTGTATGATGTAGAGAAAGTTCTGGCAATTTGTTTTGGAGATACTAAAGAGAAAGGAGACAGTATTATTCTTCAAGGTTTCATAAAAAGGTTACAATCTTGATGAGGACACTTAATAGCCAATTGAAAACTTATGCAACTGTTCGGAAAGACTAAAGGAACTCATAGTTGAATGTCACAAATATAATATTTTTCTTTTTCCAACGGAAAATGTGATGTGGTGCACCACTCTCTCGCAGTTTAGACCATTTTGTAGAAAATATAATATCAAGAGTCGTAGCGTGGACCCTCCCAAACCCATATCTAATGTGACGTTGAATTTCGTTTTAAAGTTCAATTTTGATCAAAGAATTTCAAGAGTTGCCATTAGCCATTTGGATTCGCTAGAAACCAAACGAAACATGAGAGTGTTGTCTCATTCTCTATAACCAAATATTCTATCTCGGGGATTTGATCACTGTAATGTCTATTAAAGTTTTTTTTCAGTATAACTAACTTTGTGATTTGTTATCTAAATGACAATACGATCTTGGTTACCAATTATTCCTAAGGGCATCAAGGCCACTTAGCATTCACGAATATGTTGCTGAAAGGATTATATGATCTTAAAATATTGTTATCTATTCTACAAAGGATATTGGCAAACAAGTTGAAGTGGTAAAGGAATACTCAAGCATTAATAGGCTCACACGATTCAATCGATCCATCAAAATTCAAGATTCCGATCTCGTTCATGCAATTCGATTTTTCCTACCACCCCATAATTTAATCTAAGGATTCATTAATTAAGTTTAATCACTTGCGTTCACAAAGGAGTAGGTCCAGCCATTAACCCCCCTTCGCCCCCCCCCCCCTCCTTTTTTTTTTTTTTTTTGATCAAACGCCATCCTAAACCCACTTACATTTGTACCTGAAGGACATGCATACACGCAATTAAACACAAAGCAATCAAAGCATCAATGAGTAAAGACAATTAAACATCTCAATCTGAGCACACAAGTGAACCAACGGTCAACCAAGCAACCACTAAGAAATCAAGAAATAGCATTTTCCTAGCCAATTTCACAGAAAATAAGTTATTTTAGAAATTTTTAATATATTTAATTTTTTTTTGAAACTAAATAATCTGTGTAACTTTTTAAAGAATTATTTCTTATATTTGAAAAATGGGGAATATGAGCTATTGTGGACTCTCGGGTCTGGGCCACGGATATACATTGGGCTCTCATGTCACATCCAATCAATTGAATTAAAACCACTTCACAAAGCCCATAACCCGATTAAGCCCATCCTATTTCTTTCTCCATATTTCGTCTTCGCTTGACTTCCTATTCCGAGGACTCCCACTTTGACTCTTCTACAATAAACCTCAATACTTCTATGAACTAACCGATCCAGAAAATATATAAACTTCAATGCACGAGAATTTGCGGACATTATGCAGAAAATACCCCATCTCTGGACTGCCGCCTTTGACCATCTCAGTCCCGACGTATCCAATCGTCCACCTGCAAAAACACATGGCATGTGGATGGTACAATCAGAAGGCGTAGCATGAAAACTCCACTGAGAATGGTTACCGAGTCATTCTTTCTCACCGGAGCACCGTCACCGGCCGATTCACTCTTGTTCCTCCAGTGAGCGTAAGAGCTTGGAAAAAAAGGGACGCCATTTTTTTTTTTTATCTCCTCCGTCGTGCCGCCAACCCCTTCTAAAAAGAACAAGCTATATTTTATCTAGGAATTGGTGATACGAGGAAAAGTGACGGCTTGCAATGGCAAAGGATTTGAGCCATTGGGGAGGTGCCATGTGGCAATGAGAGTATTTCAGCTTTAGAAAAGCCCGGTCTAAAATCGAATTGGGCCGAGCCGGCCGGGCCAAACGGTTTGACTCGATCCTTTGCAATTTTCCGTAATTAACAAAATATTCCGAGATACTTATCAGGAAGATTAAGGTATCATAGCCGCGCGAGGACGATAACGATGAGGTGATGATGGAGTGAGCAATAAACCATAACTATCAAAATGTGCAGAAAAATTAGGGATCCAACTCAAACTCAGCCCTACTATAAGAGTATGATGCTAACTAGTGGGATTGCCCAGTTTAGAAAAAGTTCTACTTTTCTTTTGATAATTTAGGGGCACGAGTATCGAGATCCGAGTACTCTTTACAAAATCAACCGTCTTTGCGTAAGCAGTTTTAGCTGTGATTTAGTCCTCATGCCCTCGTAGTTCTTGTGAATCAGCCGGTGAAAATACAATGTGAATCATCTTAGGGATTAATTGTACTTGTAGTTCTAATGCTTGATCCGAGTCGATTTGATTCAGCGATAAAAAATTGTGGTGCCATGGTGATTGATTTGGGGGTGTGGGACATTAGTGTGATAACAAAGTAAATAGAAGTCCTCAGTGGAAATTACACTAAAAGGGTACGTTTTGAAATGGAGGTGTTAAAATATATGTCTCGAGTTTGAATTTGCTGGCGAAGCGCCGATCCAAAATGAAAGGATAAAAAAAAAAAGATCAGCATATGTGTTCGCCGGTGAATATTTGTTCACGTGAAAGAAAGAGAAAAGGGAAAGCGCAATCTTTGACTTTGACCAAATTAAATGTATATTAGTATACAGTGGACTTCTTGAAGATGACGACAAAGAAAGAAATAAAGAGGAAAAAGAGAAAAGATTTTCTTTCTTGTTTTGTTGAGAAAGATTACAAGCAAGAAAGAAGAAAGTCCAAGATCTGGACTTGGTTGACTGTGTACATGGATTCCTTATCCATGTTGAGTTGGCCAACGAATATCCCTTCTTGGAGGTATATATACCATTCGTGAACTTGACCGTAATAATACGAAGTCTTGAAGCGTCGTTTAGTACGATTGCTTGGCAAAAGGGTTTTCTCAGTGGATTACATTCGTGGAATTTATTGCGCGTAAAATTCTCTCGATCGGGCCTGATTGAATCTCTCAGGGTTCGGCCCAAGAGGTTGAAGTCCAAAAGAGTTGTAGACACGGAAATTCCTTTTATCGAGCGTTAGTAATTCGTTAAGTAAAAGGGTTCCAGGCAAGTTTTGGACAGAGAGTGTCAAATGCAGAATGTATTGATAAGGGCGTGTATTTCGACAGATGTGTACAAGACTTTCGACAAACCATCTGCTGACCTCTTCGATGAAACTTGTCGAATTACTTCGACGTAACCGTAATCAAGATACAACACCGGAATTGAATCGACGATGCTGAACCTTACTGTAGGAAACAATGCCGGAATTTAATCTATGACACCGAACAAGTGAAAATATAGGACACAATACCGAAATTTAATCAACGGTATTGGACGGGTGGATGAACCAATACAACATAGGAATCTAATCAATGGCACTAGATTGGGCGAGCAGACCCTAGACTTTAATCGACAATACCTAACTCTGGATATGAAATACTTTGGAATTGAAATGACCACGGGAATCTGAAAGCTACAGCTAGACTAAAGCAAAGTTGGAAAGATAAAGACTTATTTGTTGTGTTGTGTTTGTGTGTGTTTTTTGTCTACGATGGATAACCCTAGGTATTTATAGGTTTACTCCCGATAATCGTCGAACGGTTACTGCCGTTGGCTCCAAGCATGTTCTCTTGCGGATAACTCCTTTGGCGGTTCCTTGGCTTTTTGCGCATTGCCGCCAATCTTCTCAACTGCATTGATCGTGGCTCCTTCTACGCGCCTATTTCTCTTATTTTCTGGGGAAATACTGCCAAAACTCCCCTTGATACGTGCTATCTTCAAGGCCAACATTCACCTAGTTTCTATGCAGCTACCCGTATGTGATTATAATCTTTGCTCGTGCTCGCCACGTGGTTCCTTATGGTAGTTTTGGGTGTTAACAAATGCCCCCTTCAAAAGAGATAAATAAGAGATTTATATCTTTTAAAAGATTTCCCTTGATTTGACAGTAGCTAGCAATAGGTAATGGTTATGCTTTTCCTTGATTTCCTTTTCCAAAGCATGATCATCTCTAATTTCTCATGATGTACTGGTCTCCTAGATTGCCTTTTTCACTTAAGGTAAAGTTCCCAATCGTCGCATTCTCCATATCCGAGTCTTTGTGAAACCGTAAGTCCTTCAAGTTCCTTCGGGTTTTTCTCATAACGGCAAAAACCTCTGAGTCAACCCTAATCAACTCGCTGGTCGCTTCGATCAGTTAATCAACAGTAGAGATGCTGATCATTGCTTCTTTAGGTTATTCAATACTCTACAAGAATACGCAGGGTTCATTCTTGGCCATAGCTTTCAGAGTCATCACCATGTCCCTACATCCCTTCAACATTGCTTTCCGACACATGAAGACGAAAAACTTTCCATCCAAGCCACTCCTATGAAGGATATTTGGTCACTACCAGCACAACGGTTCAGGAGCTTCCCATTATATGATGATAAGTTCTACTCTTGGTTCAATCGGCTTGGAGATGATGTACCGATTGCTTCTTTTGGGCAACTGTGAACATAAGAGCTACACTTGAGGTCAACCTATTGTCCCATGACTTGAATAGGGGTTTGCTAGGTTCTGTCATAAGCTTCTGGTCATCATCGACTAATTGTTTCTTCTTTCCATGGGGCCCTATGTTTGTGACCCTTTTGACACATTCACCATTGCTGGCCTTCCTCCTTATGAGACTCCCATTGCCAACCTTGAAAAGGTGACATAAACTTCTATCCCTGATAGTACCCTTGCTTATGGGAAGTTCTTAGAAGCTCACTGTAAAAATTTTGGTGCCGTCACATTGTCCGAGCGAACAACTTTTCTTCTCTTATGGTTGTCGAAATATCTGTTCTTCAGCCAACTGTGTAGGTGTCCAAGGATTACATTGTGCTTGCTTCCATTTTGGTTCAGGTAAAAAGTGTTGCTCTCGGTCCTCTTGTTTGGCATCCCCATATAGAAGTATGACCCATGCTGCTTTGTTGATGGAGAAGTCTAAAGGGGATGGTGTGTTGGCAGGTCCGCTCTGGATTCTCCAAGCTTGGATAAGCCTGTATCTCCCTTTTCTATTCGAGAGCATCCCCAGTTATGAAGCCACTGGTGTGACATTCCGAATTTCGACCCTTCTCGAGGCTATTGAGTAGAAGAATATCGAACGATGTATTTCAATTTTAGCTCGTTCAGAATTGGCCACTCTTGAGTTAATTGACCGAAAGGGAAAGATTAACGCGGAGTCAAGTACGTGAACCTGAGAAAGTCGAGTAAGAAATGGCACTTTAACCATAAGGATTGTCGATGGGATGTTTCGGGCTAGCAAAGATCGATCTAGGAACGATCGCGGAATGCCTTGCTAGCGTTATACATTGGGACACGGGTGATTTCGCTTAACCAATGTGTAATTTGCGAGAATTTCCTAAATCGGATTTCGATGATCAGGACTGCAGGAACTAGCGATAAACCCTCGCAATCACATGACAATCAAAGTCACCATAGTTCAAGAAATCCTAAGGTCGATTCGCGTAGCGCCTGAAGAGTCCCCCGTCAATTTGAGATAAACTGGAATACAATCGATGAGAGCTCCACATGAAATTTGACCTCGAAATTAGGCATCGAACAATGAGGAATTCCAACATTAAAAATGAATTAGATGCCGCCTCATCAAAGGTAATTTAAATCGAAAAAGTGGAATTCCGGATGGTAAGTGCCAAATGACCATTTTGCCCCTCGACTTTTGGCCTTGCCTTGGGAACTAATGGCGGTCATTTTGGTCATTTGAACCTCCCAAGGGCTACTGAAAGTTGATGAAGGATTAGTCAAAGAAAGTCAATGTGGACCAAAGACCTTCCAGAAGCTTGCCATTTGTCATTATGAGAACAAGCCATGTGTCATTGTGAGAACAAAGTTTATCCTTCTAGCATTAATTGGCAATCTTATCCTAACTAACATTCCAAGCCTTTGACTAAGTGAATTATTGGTGGAAGAATATCTCTCCTTCTCATTTGGCTGGCCATCCCTCTCTCTCTTCACTTTCTCCATTTTCTTCTTCTTCCTCTTCTCTCTCCTGCCGACCAGCCCGTCACCCTGTCTTGACTGCTTCACTGTTCCGGCCATATCTTTGTTGTTTGATATCGGATTGAGGTAAAACTACTTCCATCTGAAAGCTTATTGTCTTTTGGTTCAGGGACATATTATAAGCTCTATTTGGCCTAGACATTTTTCTCGTAGGTCTAATTGAGTAGTCAAAGGTCAGGCGAGGTTAGATTTTGATCGGTTTTGGGGAAAGACCTGTTTCGGGATCTTCCGGACTTCAAATGGCTTCAAATTTTCGGTGAGGTCTTCTACACTTATAGTATTAAAATTGGGAAAGCTGTGGTTGCAATTTTAGTTGAGTTAAGATGGATTTTCATGGCTGATTTGAGGTGGTTTTTCTAGGGCAGAATTTGACCGCATGTACACCGAGTGGAACCGAGTTGATCGGAAGTCCTTGAGGTGTTATTTTGTTCCAAATCTTCGGTGAGGCTTTCTAACTCCTAGAATAACATGCTAGCAAGTTGATTTTGTGGTAAATCAAGGTTTAGAGTTGAATTATGGACTGATTAAGGAGGTAGGGGGCAGAACCGAATTCTGCCTTGTTTCGGTTTGGATGAACCAAGCCCTTTGAGGGTTGTGGGAGGTGTCGCCATGCCTTAAATTCGTCGTTAAGACATACTAGAATGTTAATTAAGATGTTAATGAGGTGTATGCTCCGTGAATTGGTGATTAAAGTAGAAAAATTGATCGTTTGACGAACTTTGGATTAGGTCGCACGGCCATCCTGTTTTGGGATCAAGGGAACTGAATCTTTGGAGGAGTCTTGGAGGGAATTTTACGGATTAAATTGAAAGGTAAATAACTCCTAAACCTTTGCTAGGAAGTTAGGACACTATTGATGTGTTTGGATGATATATTGATGAATTTGAGAGTCTATTGCATTGATTGTTCATGATCGACTGAGATAATAGAGGTGTGAGTCGTGTGTACTCCTAACGATGAGAAATTGTAACTCTCATGGCTAAATTATTATTGTGTGCATTCGATTGACATGGATGCTGGTATGGCTATGTGATATTTGGCCTTGAATGACGACTGTCAAGAAAAATAAATGGGTTGGCAAGAGAATAAACCGTTAGATTGACTGTCTTGCTGTGTACTTGATATCACCTTGTGGGCGTTTGGCCTTGACGTCTCGTATGTCAATGAATCATTACTTGGCCAATAAAAATTATATTCGATTATGAAGTTCCTTAAGAGGGGAGTTTGATTTGTGAGCCTAAGAGCTTGTGGTACTTTGATGCGTTGAGACGCGGGGTTGTGATGGCTAGTACCTTGATGCGTTGAGACGCGGGGTTGTGGTGCCTAATTCCTGATGCGTTTAGACGCAGGACGAGATTGATTATGTGTCGACATAGGCTGAGAAAGAGAATTGAAAACCTGATACGTTTAACGCGTGTTTGTCAACTTGATGGTCTAAGGCGTAATGACGCGGACCAAGCTTGAGGCGTATTGACGCGGGCATAGCTATTGAAAACAGAATTGAAAACCTGATGCGTTAAACTCGGGTTTGTCAATTTGATAGTCCGAGGCGTAATGATGCGGACCGGGCCTGAGGCGTATTGACACGGGCATAGCTATTGTAAAGAGAATTGATATCCTGATGCGTTAGAACGCGGGATAGTCTTAATACGTGTCGACACAAGTATCGAAATGGCCTATGAAACCTGATGCGTCAGAACGCGGATTGCCAATCGAGATGTTGATTAGCCTGAGGCGTACTGACGCGGGCTTGGCCATTGGGATTAAATTTGTGATTAGCCTGATGCGTATTGACGTGGGCTTGGCCATTGGAATTGAAAATTGTGATGATATGATTGTCTTGGAATCGTGATTGCGTTATGCCGGACGTATCGAGGTGCTTTGATGTTTCATTGTCATGTGTTGTTTTATCAATGAATCCGGGTCTATTGTTTTATTTCATAATCTGGGAGGACTAATGGCCTAATCTAGATTTAGGGTGAACTTGCTGAGATTTATATCTCACCCCGTCGTGGGATTAACTTTTTCAAGTCCCAAGTGATGAAAATCTGAGCTTTCAATTGATTGGTATTTGAAGAAGTAATTATAGAAAATGGATTTACACTTTTGTGACTTTAGGGATTTCATGTTGCCTTGAAGTTAGTGTTGTATCCTCTGAACTTGTAGTCGGTGTTTATAAGAAGACGTACCCTATGTCCTGAGTCATCTTAAGTTTGAATTGTATGGAGAAGTTTCATCGCTTCTGTATATTTGTCTAAATTAGAAGTTATAAATTGTTGGTTGACGGATCATGGGTACTACCGAGATAAGACGGCCTTGGTGGGATATTACGTGCCTGATCGGTTCGGGATGTCACATCCCCGTTTAAGTGGTATCAGAGTAAGGTCAGCTCGATCAAATTTGATTAAGACTTGAAGTAATAAGGAGCGTTGACTTGAGGATAATTAGGTAGTGAGACCTTTAGGGTTAAGCATGGATTGCCGATTCTTGAGGATTATATGCTTGAACTTGTGTTATGCTTTAATGGTTATAGTATCGATTTTAATCGATGATCTCGGGTAATGGTGTGATTGAGGTTCCTAAGGTAGCAAGTAGAAATTGAGGAGCCATGAGCATGGATTTGAGGTTGTGAATGTGCTTGAGGTTAATAGAGAATAGCCTAAGAACTGAGAGTCATTTGGATTTTATGATTGTGATTGTGGCCTTGAAGTATATGGGTGATCATAGGCGATTGATCTGTGAGATGGTCATTTATGGAATTAGAAATCTTCTATGAATAAGAACTGATTTGAAAACGAATGTGGTGTGGCAAGTATTGAGGACGATCATTTAGTGCATGTGTTTATGGCATGAAAATGAAAGTTGAGGAAGGTGAATGCATGAACTTATCATTATCAGACTTAATAAACCGTCGTTTGGTATGGGATAAGCCGATGGGATACCTATAAACCGTAGTGAAATGTGTTATGAGACGCGTGGAATGGGACTTTCTTCAGAGATGTATAGCTTGGGACAACCTGCAATGACTAGATTTGACGAGGGCGGGGAATGTACGCCGGGACAGAGAGGTTCGGACAAGGAGCGGCTCTTAGCAAGCTTCTAAGATAGCAAGGAGGTAGGAATGACCCAAGTCATAAATTGAAAGAGAGAGTCTAGGTATCGGGTTGAGTCTAATTTTGATTAAGAGATATATTGCACTAAAGTGACCCTCAAGGTGAATTTTCAAAATTGCATGGTAGTTGTAATGGCATATGTTATTGGCATAATTAGGAGTTTCGTACATGGCAGTGGGTGTCGTTAAAAAAAAAAGGAAATTGGCGCGTGTGTTTGGCCAGTATGGCGAGTTTTGGCAACGGATGTCGTTTGACTAGTATCTTGTGAAGTTGAGATAGAATGTTGAGTTATTGCTAAGTCGCAGATACGTCTGGACTTAAGGTGCGAACACTTGACCCAATGAATTGTGACTCGAGAGTTTGCCTAGTGATGACTACTAGTTGCGGAATTTCTTGGAAGAGGCTGGCTTGATAAGTGATTACTGATGAATGATGATTTGAAATCCCTGGGTAATTGGCGATTGATTAAGGATTTGCTTAGAACCACTAGATAGTTGATTGCTTGTGATAGATGATGAGATGAGCAGCTTGAGACTGCTAGACCTATATTACTTAAGTCTTTAATTTCTGGAGGGAATCATAGTGGTTCAAGTGACATGAGAACCTAATGACGTTGAACGATCAAAGTATGCTCATAGAAGAGCATAGGGCTCGAGTATACATGGTATGAAAGATTCGAGAATCGAAAAGGACCATTATAATTGAGTAAAGAACAATTGCAGTATGAGTACTAGAAGAGAGTATGTCTTGATTTATTAATCGTGCGAGAACCGAGTGAGATAAGGGGTCGTGAGAAATTTAAACGGAAATGAGAAAAGTAGATGGGTAGAGAAACTCGAGAAAGAGCTTCCATTATTGCCCAAGTCGCTGAGGTGACCGATGCTAGTGCTGATGAATTAAGTGATGAAAGTCATGAGAAAGGTGACTCTGAGACTATTCATTCCTAAATGGGAAATGTGGAGAAGAACCACGATAGTTTTGAATAGCTTGTGAAATACTTCTTGAGATCGACTGAAGTTCGATAGGGAAGATGATTCCAAAACTGCTTTTCTCTAGATTAAGAACTTGGAAAGGAAACTTTAGAGGTTTTGGGTACATTAAAGAAAGAAAGTGACTCTGACAGTTCCTAGCCTTAAGAGGCTATAGATTATTGGTAAAAAACCACCAAAGGAAGAGTTTTCCTTGAAGGCGTGGTACTTAACTGGATTGGCAATGGAGGGTACCTTTTTCGAGGTTACTCGAGAGCAAGGATTGCTTGATCTCTAATAGCTTTGCAAGAATCTGAAGAAGCTATAATAAGTATAAATGAAATGCCCGAATGATTGGAAGAGTTATAAGTGAGAAAATTAACGTTCATGGATCATAGAAAGTGCCTATAAGGAATGGTAAATAGGCTGATTACTTGAGCGTAAGGCTAATGGTAGAAAAATTGAATTAATAGTCTGTCTCTTTTGTTATGAGAAGCATTAAGGGAAAACCGACATGCTAGTTTGCCTGGGTTTAATGACTATGAGATTGGTAGAGAATGAACTGAAACCGTTAGAGATGGAATTATAAGTAGTTGTGCCCTAAAGGATAGGGCGTTGTCTTTAAGGACGATTGGACCATGAGATGATCGTTGATGGAAAAGAAAGCGAATGAATCTGATAGTCCTAGCCGCTTGCGGCATTAATGAATGGTTGAGTAAGCGAAAAGAGCGCTTAGAATGTAATTACAAAGTGACTCGAGATAGTCGAATTGACTATTCGATACGTGAATTGGTGGAGACCAAAGAAGAACGAATCTTGTCACTTGCGGTGACTCAGTCACTAAAAGAGGGATGTCAAGTTTGGTGACATTTAGGAATCTTGGAGTAAAACACTGCCGTTAGCATAGACTCCAAGATTGACGTCCTATGAAATGTGAAGGACAAGGTGAATTCGAAGTAAAAGAATGCCACTGGAGTATATAGTTTCCTTAATAGGATAAGAGACCCTAGCGTGAGAGGAAGAGAAAATCCTAATGGTTTTAATATTAAGATGGAGCGTTTAGAATGAGAAAGAAGACGCAGAGCTTAAATGATTTCTGAATGTGAAGTACGAGAAACTGGTTGTGAAACCCAGAGGCTAAGGCACTAATGCTTCCTAAGGAAAGAGTGACAAAAATGAACAAAATGTTGTGCGGTCCTAGTAGAGGCCCGTGACAAAGAGAGCCAAGGTCTGAGCTCTCAAGTGAAAAGTGTGAGGAACAGTTTGAAAGATTTGACAAATGGTAGAAAGGAGTTGACAATAGCCAAATTGAGCATTCAAGGAATAATTGGATGGATTGTTACTGTCTTGAGAGACGATGATCAGATTTGTTTAAGGAGTCGTGAGGGATATGATAAAAACCTTTGAGAGCATCCTATGAACCTAAGAGAATGCTCATTGTATGCTAAGTTTGAATAGCACGAGCTGTGGGCATGATAAGGTGAAATTCCTTGGCCAGGTAGTTCTAAGGAGTGGAATCTCTGTGGATCCTTGCAAGTAGGAGATGGCGATAGGCTGACTGAGGCCGACGTGAGCTATTGAGGCTTGAGACTTCCTAAGTCTGATGGATTATAATAGTCTGGCATAGACATTGTGGGAAGATTTCCCAGAGGAGCTATTTCGTTAAGGGAATGGATTAAGGATGAGGTGTGGCGTGAGCGGACGAACGAATATGAAAAGGAGTCCCAAGGACTAAAGCCCAGTCAATGACCGCGCTGATCTGGTGTTTCTATTGGAAAGTGAAAGATCATAAGGATCATGACGAAGTGTCGTAGAAAGAAAATTTGAGACGTAACAAGCCAATCTGATATGGCATTGCATGTACATCGCGATAGTAAGGTCATATGAGTTGGAACACCTAATACATGATTGGAGTAGGCTTGAAAATGTACATGCGATGAGGTTGGGGAAAACATGACTTGAGTGAAGAAAGGTTTTAAGTTTATGAAAGCCAAAAGAATATGAAGTATTTACTTGCCCAAGAGAATTAAACGAGAAGCAACATGGATGAAGTTGCCTAAGGACTACAAATAAGAGCGATTGGGAGAAAACCCAGACTTTTAAGTATCTGGAGGATAAACATTGAAATTGAGGATGGAAACCACGGAGTTTCATAGACAAGGAAATGTACTAATGAAGGAAAGCATAACCGTTGCAAGTTAGTGGATTAATTGGTCATTTGAAAATCTTGAATATAATCGAGGAAAAGTTATTAAGGACTCAATCATGAGTTTGCCTGAGAAGTCAGGAGGTTATGGTTCGATTTGGACAATCGAGGGTAAGTTAATGAAATTTGTGCATCCCCGACGATATGAAAGACATTTGAATTGGGCGATTATGTCAAATGATAAAAACACCAAGGAGTGCGTTTTCATGATGATTTGGTAATGATCGTGAGAGGAAAAGAACCCGAATTTAAGGCGACGTTTTGTAAAAGTCATCCGACTAGGAATTTCAAAAGCAAGGTTGTAGTGTGATGTACGTATTATCTTCGGATCAATTGGCAGATTGAAAGGCAGATTCAAATGCTCGAAGGTGTAACACCGACAAATATTAAGAGAATAGAGAAAAGCAAGTACAGGTTGAGGACTGAGGGAAGCAAGTTGAGGAAGAAGATAATTTTTGACAGAGAAAACAAGTGGGAACGTCAAGTAATGGGAGGAACTACTTTGGAGAATGAGGATGCGGGGGGGCGTCAGTGCCCCATGAGATTAGATAATTGGAAAATGATAAATTTCAAGGACGAAATTTCTTTAAGGGGGGAAGAGTTGTGACATTTCGAATTTCGACCCCTCTCGAGACATTGAATTGAAGGATATCGATCGGTGTATTTCAGTTTTAGCTCGCTCGGAGTTGGCCACTCTTAAGCTAATTAACCAAAAGGGAAAGACTAACGCGGAATCAAGTACATGGACCTGAGAAAGTCGAGTAAGAAACGACACTTTGACTATAAGGATTGTCGAGGGGATGTTTTGGGCCAGCAAAGATCGATCTAGGAACGATTGTGGAATGCCTTGCTAGCGTTATACATTGGGACGCGAGTGATTCCGCTTAACCAATGTGTAATCCTAAATCGGATTTCGATGATCAGGACTGTAGGAACTAGCGATAAACCCTCGCAATCACATGACAATCAAAGTCGCCACAGCTTAAGAAATCCTAAGGTTGATACGCGTAGCGCTTGCAAGAGTCGCCCGTTAATTTGAGATAAACTGGAATACAGTCGACGAGAGCTCGACATGAAATTGGACCTTAAAATTGGGCATCAGACAATGAGGAATTCCAATATTGGAAATGAATTAGATGCCATCTCATCAAATGTAATTTAAATCGAAAAAGTGGAATTCCGGATGGTAAATGCCAAATGACCATTTTGCCCATTGACTTTTGGCCTTGCCTTAGGAACTAATGGCGGTCATTTTGATCATTTGAACCTCCCAAGGGCAGTTGAAAGTTGATGAAGGATTAGTCAAAGAAAGTCAATGTGGACCAAAGACCTTCTAAGACCTTCTAGAAGCTTGCCATGTGTTATTATGAGAATAAGCCATGTGTCATTATGAGAACAAAGCTTATCCTTCTAGCATTAATTGACCATCTTATCCCAACTAACATTCTAAGCCTTTGACCAAGTGCATTATTGGTGGAAGACTGTCTCTCCTTCTCATTTGGCCGGCCATTCCTCTCTCTTCACTTTCTCCATTTTCTTCTTCTTCCTCTTCTCTATTTGACCAAGCTTGGAGTATAACAATCTCTCTCTCCTCACCTCTCATTCGGCAAGACCACCCTCAAGAACCATCGAAATCCCTCTCCTCCTTCCTTCTTGTTTCTGCTCACCACCGACCGCCATTGCCCTCTCAGTTTGGCGCCATTACCGACCCCCTCTAGCCACCACCTAGACTTTGACCAGCCATATCAACCTAGATTTATGTCTTTTCGACCTCCTCGAAGTGGAAGCACGCCATTTGGAGCACCGAGGAGCTCCGACCAAGCGTTTTCCTAGGAGTCGACGGAAATTGACTCAACCTGAGGTAAGTCTAGTTTTTGACTCTTTTGATGGTCGAATTCTTGGAGTTTTGGGCTCAACTTTCGTGAAGACTCAATAGACATGTGTAGGATTCTATGGTAAAAATTGGGGCTCAATTTGATAAAGTTTTGACCACGAACCAGCCTTGGAATTTTGCCCAAAATCTATTGGTGTTCTGACCATGGGTAATCTAGCGACCTTGGACGAATTTTCGGCGACCAATCGACTCGAAACTACCAGTGAGCCTCCTAAATCCTTAGTTAGACATTCTAAGAGGTAGGATAATATAATTGATGGATTTGGAGTAGATTAGGACCGGTTGGACTCGGCATGCACAGAATCGAGTAGGACCGGTTCGGTGCCGGGCCCAAACAGATTCTGTTGAGGGCTGATTGTGGATGATTTGAGCTACAAATCGATGATTATGATGTGATGAGATGTTGAGGGTTATGTTATGGATGATTAGGATTGATGGATTAAGGAATTGAGGACGAAAATTTGACGAATCAGTTGAAATTCTAGGTTGCGCGACAAATCCGGGTGTGCACCTTGGTTGGCCGAACCCTAGGTGATCCAAGAAGAAGAAATTTGTGTTGTCCAGTCAAAGGTAAGGGAATTCTTAACCTTATACTAGGAAGATTGGACTCGATTGGGCGAGTCGAGAGACAAATATAAATGATTTGTGAGAGTTGTCAAGAGAATTGTTCTTGGAATGCCCTAGAATGGTATAGGGGTATATATGTGCCATTGCTTACATTTGAATTATCCGCCATGTGTGTGTATCATTTGATTGCTTACATGCCACGAGTCTTTGAATTGTGCTTGATTTTCACATGTCGTCATGAATGGGAAATGGATTGAGAAATTATGGCATGAGCGTAACATGGTGAGGCCCTGAAGCGTATGAGACGCGGGGCGGGAAATGATACCCTGATGCGACAAGATCGCGGGGTAGAGTTGATGTTGCATGGCGCCCTGATGCAACGAGATCACGGGATTGAGATAGCCACGGTCCTGATGCGAACTATTCGTGGGACGGAGGTATGAGAATACCCTGATGCGACAAGATTGCGAGGTGGAGTTGATATTGCGTGGCGCCCTGATGCGACGAGATCACAAGGTTGAGTTAGCCACGATCTTGATATGAATTATTCACGGGACGGAGAGGCCCTGAGGCGTATGAGACGCGGGACAGGAGATATATACCCTAATGCGACGAGATCGCGGGGTGGAGTTGATGATGTGTGGTGCCCTGATGCGACAGGATCACGAGGTTGAGTTAGCTATGATCCTGATGCGAATTATTCGCGAGACAAAGAGGCCCTGAGTCGTATGAGACGCGGAACAGGAGATGTATACCCTGATGCGACGAGATCGCGGGGTGGAGTTGATGTTGCGTGGCGCCCTGATGCGACGAGATCGCGGGATTGAGATAGCCACGGTCCTGATGCGAACTATTCGCGGGATGGAGTTATGAGACGGTTGTGGTGAGATAGCATGTTGTTGTTTTAATGATTTGTACTAGATATGTCTATGAGTTTATGAGTTTGAATTATTGGATATATGATTGCCTGAGTGGATGGTCGGCCTAACCTAGGGTTTGGACCCACCTTATTGAGATTTATATCTCACCTCAATGGGGGCTTACATTTTTCAGGTCTCAGGCGAAGGAAGTGCGAGCTTGCCAATGACAGGCATTGAAGGCATAGTTGATCAACTGTATTAAAGAGGGTTGCAAGTTATGGACTTACATCTTGTGATATTAGGGTTTGTCCTCCTGATTGGTAGATTATTGAATTGAACCTTCGGTAATGAATTGATGAAATTTTTATGTATCTGTCCTAAATCATCGGGTGTTGATTTATTGTAATGATTGGAGTTGGCATCACTTTCGCATGCGTGTTCCATTCAGTGCTTAGAGCATTGTCCGTTGGATCTGGAGTTTTCCAAAAAGTACGACTTGATGGGATGTTCGCGTGCTCGCTGGGTTTGGGGCGTGACAACCCCGTCTGATTTGGTATCAGTGCAAGGTCAGCTCGATCCAATGTGATTGAGGTTTGGAGTGATAAGGAGTGATGACTTGGGGACAATTAGATATTGAGGCCTACAGGACTAAGCAAGGATCATTGAATCTTGAAGACTGTAGGCTTGAACTTAGGTACACTTTAATGGTCCTAGAGTTGACTTTAATGGATGATCTCGAGTTATGTGGTGATTAAAGTTTAAGTGGGAGCAAGCTGGGATTGGAGAGTCATAAGCATGGATTTTGAGGTAGTAATTGTGCTTGAGGATAATAAGGAATTACTTATGAATGAAGGGTCAATTGAGGTGTATGATTGTGATCTTGATTTGTTAATGACCCAACTTGAGGAGTACGAATTATAAAGAGACGACTGACATTAGTGGATTCGGGCTTGAACTGCGTGATATTTTGATGGTTTAGCTATCAATGACTATTGATACCCTTGGGTGATTTGAGATGAGATGAATACAAGGAGTATTTGAATTGAAGATCAGTTGTGATTGAATGCATAGGGATTTGATTTGAATGTTGATTGGAATTGAGGTATATGATTGAATATAGGTAATTGATCTGTGAGATGTGACGATCATTCGTGGAATTAGAACTCTTGAATGGATAGGAATTGATCTGAAGGCGCTTTTGTTATGACAAGTGGTGAGGACAGTCATGCTATGCTTGAGTTGTGGTTATGAAAAGCAAGTTGATGAGGGTGCATGCAGTGACTTATCGCTGTTGGACTTAATAAACCATCGCTTGGTATAGGACGAGTTGATGGGATACCTATAAACTGTAATGAAACATGGTATGGGACATGTAGAACAGCGCTTTCTCCGTAGATGTATGACTTGGGACAACTTGCAACGGCCAAGTCTGATGAACGCGGGGAGTGATCGCCGGTATAGAGAGGTCCGGACAAGGAGCAGCTCCTAGCAGGCTTTTAAGATGGCAAGAGGCAGGATTGACCCAAGTCATAACTTGAAAGAGGAAGCCTAAGTATCAGGTTGAGTCCAATTGTGGATAAGGGATGTGCGGCACGGGATTGATTCTCATCAAGGATGATCGAACGTGGAATGACATGTGTAATGGCGCCTATGAGTGGCACGGATAAGAGCTTTGTGCTTGGCGATGGATGCCGTTTGAAAAAGAAAAGTGATGATTGTGATGGGCCTGTTAGACAAGTTGATGATTAGCCTCATGTGATTGGTTTGGCCAAGGTATGACTGGGAGGTTAGACGACGTATGGGTTTATACCCGTGGAACCGAGGCATGTCGAGATGAGATAGTCTGTTGTGACTATGCTAGAGTGGCAGATGCTTTTAGGCCTAGAGCATGAGCTTTTGACCCAGTGAATCGTTGTCTTAGGCGCTTGATTGGTAGTTGCCTAGTTGAGGCTAGCCTAGTAGTGACTGTTAGTTGAGAAATTGTCTCGTTAAGGCTGGCTTGATGAATGATTACAGATAAGGGATGATTTGAGGCCCTCGAATATTTGGCAATTAACTGAGAATTGCCTAAGAACCATTAGAGGGTTGGTTGACGGTGAAAGATATTGAGATGAGCAACCTAAGATTGATGGACTTAAGTAGATGACTTGAGTCTTGGATTCCTGGAGGGAATCATAGTGGTGCAAGTGATGTGAGAATCTAATAGGATCGAAGGACCAAAGTATGGTCGCTAGAGTAGCACTTGGCTTGTGTATGTGAGATACGAAAAGATTCAAAGACTAAGACGGATCATGAGAACTAAGTAAGGATGAGTAATCAGAACGTGAAAACCAGCGGAGCGATTAACTCGAGTTTGTGAACCACATGAGACCCAAGAGTTGAGTGGGTCGCGAGAACCTTGGATAGAAATGAGAATTTGTTTTTTTATGGGTAGGCGAGCTCAAAAAGGGGCTGCCATTGTTACCCAAGTCGCTGAGCCCACTAGTACTGAGGAGTTAAGTGATGGAAGTCACAAAGAAGGTGACTCTAAGTAAGTCTTTTCGAAATTGAATATATAGGTAGGACCACGAGAGCTTAGAAAAGGTTGTAAGATTATGGATAAGGCTGAAATTGATCGAGTCAGGTAGAGGGATGAGATTCGAAATTATCTCCCTATGGATTGAGGATTTTGTGAGAAAACCTTAGAGATTTTGGGTGCACTAAAGAAGGAAAGTGACCCTGGCAGTACTAGCCCTAAGAGGCTATTGAGGATTGGTGAAAGGTCACTAGAGGAAGGATTTTCTCGGAGGCATGAGATCTGCCTAGCCAACTTTTGTTGAGTTGTTTGATAGGAAGTATCGTCCTGGGATTGTTTGAGAGCAAGGGTTGTTTGGATCCTAATACTTTTGCAATGATCATAAGAGGATCGACCGGTGTAAAATAGAGTTCTCAAGGTCGCGTAAGCATATGGTAAAGGTGGTCAAAAACCCTTGAACAAGAAGAGTAATGTCACGCCCCGCACCTCGGGCATGAGCACGCGAACATCCCTGCAAGCAAACCAATAATAATCTCTCGGCGGTCCCAAGATCCACCAATTGAAGTCGAGAGATATGATAAATACCTAGAGCATGCAGAAGCGATACTAACATAACCCCATACAATTTATAAGATAAGTGGGACCTGGATAGCATATAACATTCATACATCAAAGCGTACTGTTTATACAATACCGAATACTAAACCCGCTAAACAAAAGGGTGACAGGATATGCATATCAAAAAGTGATCATCTACAAAATCCATCGGGAGTAGGGCCAGGTTGCCAGTCAAAGATCGATCCACCAACTGGGGTATCCTAGGATGAGCTGCTGGAGTCATCCATATCCTCTGCGTCCTCGGTCTGCTCATACTCAGAAAACGTCTCGGACGGGACCTCGACGGAATCCTTTATGGTAACCTCCTGTGATGGCTCAACAAGGTCCCCCTCGTACGCCTCCAAGACTATGACCTCCTCTTGCTCCTGCTCCTCGGTAAACTCCAAGGTCGTGTCCGATCTGGTCCATTCCTAGACCCTGCTACTGACCCCTCAAGCAACTCCTGCTCCGCTACAGTCTGGTACCAATCGGGTATGACACCTTGTGGTACCTCGTGGGGTTTCAGCGGCCCTATATGTGAATCCCCCTCCTTCTTGAACCACGCCTCAAATCTATGAGGCTTCCACTCTGGCTTACCCTCGTCCACCCATACGATAGTACATTTCCTCACATATACGTTCCCCTGCCTATTTGAGAACTCATCATAAAACACCGTCATCTCTTTTGGGTCACCGAAGCGAATAGGTCACATAGCTATGACCTAGGATCTGTAAAGTAAAGGGTTCTCCAAAATGGGTAAGATACACATCTCAGTAAGAAAAACCTAACCCTAGGTCAGGTTGATAGTCCACTCAGGTAGTCACATCCCTCAACAGATCCAAACTTATGAACACACAAGCATAAAAATAACAATTCAATAAACAACAATATACAGAAGACAGACATGCATTTATGATCTCCTGTCACACTCAGATGCTCATGTACCCTTAGCTTGCTACTTCACCACATCCATCCACCTCCGTTTGCCTCTTTTTCTAGCCCGCGAACTAGTCGCCTCAGGCTTGGTCCGCGTAAACGCATCAGATCGTCATCGGTGACCCGCGTAAATGCATCAGGTCCCGATGAATTTCCAGGCAAAACTCATTAACTCATACTCCGTCCTGCGAATAATTCGCATCAAGACCATGGCTATCTCAACCCCGCGATCTCGTTGCATTAGGGCGCCACACCACTATGACTTCACCCCGCGATCCTGTCGCATCAAGGTATCAACTCCCGTCCCGCTTCTCACAAGCCTCAGGGCCTCACCATGCCATGCTCATGCTACTATCAAGACTTATGCTTTGACTTTCAATTCAATTGCACACTCAGTGGCAAGTGCCAATTGAAATGCATTTCATAAATTCTGTGGTATGCAAGCAAATCAGATGACATACAGACATGGTAAACACTCAAGCACAAACAACGTCATACAAAGGCATCCTATAATACCTTAGGGCGTATTAAAAACTATCCCTTATTAGGATTTCTCATACATCGAACCAATCAATTTTCGACTCACCCAATAGAGTCCAATCCCCCTAGCCTCAATTTACGAAATCCCTTACCTTTGACTGGACAACACAAATTTCTCTTTATTAGATCACCTAGGGTTCAGCCAACGAAGGTTCACACCCAGATTTGTTGCGCAATCTAGAATTTCAACCAATTCGTCAAATTTTCGTATCCAATTCCTCAATCCATCAATCCTAATCATCCATAACATAACCCTCAACATCTCATCACATCATAACCATCAATTTGCAGCTCAAATAGTCCCTAATCAGCCCTCCACAGATTAGGCTTGGGCCAGGCACCGAATCAGTTCCACTCGGTTTTATGCTAGCCGGGTCCAACTGGTCCTAATCTATCCTAAATCCAACATTTATATGCTATCCTACTCCTTAACATGTCTACCTAAGGATTTAGGAGGCTCACCGTGAGTTTCGAGTCGGTTGCTTGCCGGAAATTCGTCTGAAGTCGCCGGATCGCCTACGGTCAGAATACTAGCAGTTTCTGGGCAAATTGTACAAGGCCGGTTTGTGGTAAAAAACTTATGAAATTAAGCTCCACTTTTTACCACAGAATCCTACACATGTCTACTGAGTCTTCACAAAATTTGAGCCCAAAATTCCAACTTTCATCAATCAAAAGGGTTAAGAACCGAACCTACCTCAGGTTTGTTCCGATTCTGTCGGCTCTCAGGAAATCTCTTGCCCAAAGCTCCTCGGTGCTCCCAACACCTTGATTCTTATCGGAGAAGTTCGGCAAGACGTGGATCTTCGTCGAGGTGGTCGGCCGACAGTCAAATGGTTGCCGGAAGGGCCAGTCTTGGGGGGCGAACGGGAGGTTCCTAGGTAGTCGGCGTCGAGCAGAAACTAAAGAGGAAGAAGAAATGGCTCTCGGTGATTGGGGGGTTTCGACCAAATGGTGGTGAGGAGAGAGAGAGAGAGAGGAGAGAGTGGAGAGAGAGGATTTTGGTATATCCAAGCTTGGTCAAAGGGTTTGATTGTAAGGTGAGAAAAATAGTTTATATGACTATGCTTCCTAATCTCTTGACATTTGACATTGTCATTTCCCATGGAGATCAAATGGCTCTCTTTTAGCCTTCATTTTCGATAGCCAAGGGAGGGTTAAAGGACCAATTTTCCCATCTTCAATTATAAAGGCAAGGTTCTAAGCTTGAGGGGCAAGACGGTCATTTTACCCCTGACATTTCGAGCGTCGTTTTTCTCGTTCCGGAATCCTTCGATAGGGTGACGGCCAATCCGAATAACGTTGAAATTCTTGATTTTTCATTTCTAACTTTTCAGGACTCATTTCTGATAGTTTTCTCTATTAGACGTGGTTCCAGCTTATCCCGAGCCGACGGGTGGCTTTTGCAGACATTACGCGTATCGACCCTGTGATTCATATCATGTTTAGGACTCGTCAATTCATGGCGGCTTTGGTTGTCATGTAATTTTGAGGGTTTATCACTAGTCCCTATGGTCTCGATCGTTATAGTCCGATTTAGGATAATTTTGCAAATCATACGTTGGTTAAGTGGCATCACCCGCGCTCCAATCGTATGACACTCGCATAGTAATCCTTGATCGTTCTTAGATCGGTCTTTTAGTGGTTCTAAATATCCCCTTGACAATCCTTATGGTCAAAGCGCCATTTCTTATCTGAGTGGCCTAGGTCCACGTACCTCGTCTTGCTTTAGCCTTTTCCCGTTGGTCAGCCTACTCAAATTGATCAGGTTTGAGTGGAATACAACTTAAATACATCGCTTGATATATAAAAACTTCTCAGTACAGAGTCTGAAGTTGATTGAAAATCAAAATGTCACAACTCTTCCCCCTTACAAAAATTTCGTCCTCAAAATTTACATTACACTCAATTACTCAAATAAATGGGGGTGCTGTCGCCTCATCGTCTCTTCATTCTCCCATGTTGCTCCTTCCTTTCCGTGGTGCTCCCATACTACTTTGACCAGCGGAATCTTCTTATTCCTGAGGATTTGCTCCTTCCGATCCTCGATCCTTATTGGCTTCTCTACGTAAGACACTCTATCGTCCTCTTCTATGCCCTCGTTATCCATCACATGTGTCAGATCAGGTTCATATTTTCTCAGCATCGACACATGGAATACGTTATATACCTGGGATAGATTTGGCGGCAAAGCAAGCAGATAGGCCAAAGTTCCAATTCTCTCCAATATCTTAAAAGGGCCTACATATCTCGGGCTCAGCTTCCCTTTCCTTCAGAATTGCGATAGTCCTCTCATTGGCAACACCTTGAGGATGTGATCGCCCTCTTTAAACTCAAAAGGCTTGCGCCGCTTGTCTACATAGCTCTTCTAGCGACTCTGCGCCGTCTTCAGTCTATCCCGAATCATCTTCACTGCTTCCACCGATTGCTCTATCAATTTGGGGCCCGTGATACTTCTTTCTCCGACCTCATCCCAGCATATCGGTGTTCTGCAGGCTCAGCCATAAAGTGCCTCAAACGGATCCATCTGTATACGCTTCTGGTGGCTATTATTGTACGCAAACTCTACCAGGTGTAACCGCTCTTCCCATCCGCCTTTGAAATCGATGACGCACGCTCTCAATATGTCCTCGATTGTTTGGATCGTCCTTTTTTATTGTCCTTTTGTCTGGGGATGATATGCCGTACTAAATTGCAGCCGGGTCCCCACGGCCTCTTGCAGGCTCTTCCAAAAATTCGCCGTGAATTTCGGATCCTTATCCGAGGTGATCGTCACCGGCACTCCGTGTAATCTTACTATTTGTCTCATATACAGCTCTGCATACTTATCCATAGCGAAGTCCTTCCGTATAGGAATGAAGTGGATGAACTTGGTCAATTGGTCCACGACTACCCAAATCGAGTCGTGACCTCTCTAACTTCTCGGAAGTCCCATTACGAAATCCATAGTTATGTGCTTCCACTTCCATTTCGGAATCTCCAGTGGCTGTAGTAGTCCTCTAGGTTTACAGTGCTGCGCCTTCACTCGTTGGCAAGTCAAACACTTAGCCACGTATCTGGCCACGTCTACCTTCATTCCGTTCCACCAATAATGCTGTCGCAAATTTTGGTACATCTTTGTACTTCCAAGGTGGACACTATAGTTGCTCCTATGAGCCTCTGAAAAAGTTCTTTCTCGGAGCCCTTCATCTTTTGGTACACATAGTCGTCCTTGGAACCTCAAAATTCCATCCTCAGACATCTTGAATTCTGGCTTCCTCTTCGTTGCATCCATCTCGACAATTTTCTGAATCTTCGGGTCCGTAGGCTGCAATGCCTTAATCCCTTCTTGGACCTCAAGTTCCACCCTCAGAGTTGCTATCAAACTGGATAATTGATTGACCTCTAATCTGAATTCAGAATCTCTCAAGTCCTATATCGTCGACCAAATCTTCACTAGCAGACATGCAATACTTGACTTACGACTTAGTGCATCTGCTACTCTGTTTGCTTTCCCAGGATGATACAATATCTCATAGTCATAATCTTTGAGCAGCTCCATCCACCTATGCTGTCTCATGTTCAGCCCCTTTTGGGAAAACAAGTATTTCAAGCTCTGGTGGTCGGTATATATTTGAAACTTCTCGCCACAAAGGTAGTGTCTCTAAATCTTTAGGGCAAACACAATAGCTGCTAGCTCTAAGTCGTGGGTCGGGTAATTCATCTCATGTGACCTTAACTGCCTGGATGCATAGGTTATTACCCTGCCGTGCTGCATCAATACACAACCCAATCCTTTCGACGAAGCATCGTTGTAAATCTCGTAACCACCCGGTCCATGACGGAATGGTCAGTACTGGTGTGGTCGTCAATCTATGCTTAAGCTCTTGGAAACTTTGCTCACATTTATCAGTCCATTCAAACTTCGTTTCCTTCTTCGTCAACCTCGTCAGTGGAACGGCTATGGATGAGAATTTCTCCACAAGCGCTTATAGTATCCCGCCAATCCCAAGAAACTTCTGACCTCCGTGACCGTAGTAGGCCTCGACCAATTGGTTACAACCTCTATCTTTGCAGGATCCACTGCAATTCCTTCTCCAGACACCACATGACCAAGAAAAGCTACCCTGTTCAGCCAAATTCACATTTGCTTAACTTTGCATAGGATGAATATTCCCTTAGGGTCCTCAATACAATTCTTAAATGCTCTTCATGTTTTGCATCACTCCTCGAGTAAATCAAGATATCGTTAATGAAGACTATGACGAATCTGTCTAGAAACTCCTTAAATACTCAGTGCATCAGGTCCATGAAAGCAGCTGGAGCGTTAGTCAATACAAACGGCATCATCGTGAACTCATAATGACCATACCTCGTCCTGAAGGCAGTCTTCCGTATGTCTTTCTTCTTAATCCTCAGCTGGTGATACCCAGTCCTCAAGTCAATCTTCGAAAACACTGCCGCTCCTTGCAACTGATAAAAAAGATTGTCAATCCTCGGCAGTGGATACTTGTTCTTCACCGTCACTTGGTTTAGCTACCGATAATCAATGTATAGCCGCAAAGACTCATCCTTCTTCCTTACGAATAACACCGGTACTCCCCATGGTGAAGCACTTGGTCGGATGAATCCCTTATCTAGCAACTCTTGAATCTGCACCTTTAACTTCTTTAATTCTGACAGGGACATCCTATACGGTGCTTTCGATATCGGCTCTGTCTCAGGGGTTAATTCAATTACAAACTCTATATCTCGTTCTGGTGGTAATCGTGTCCATTACCGTCACTAAGTATGGCTGACATCCTTCAGACATCAACTAAGTTACTTCCAAAGATGAAACTAAGGGAATCGAGATTCCTCCTCGACTTCCTACTAATTCAAAACTAGGGCGGCCTCTCAAATGAAATCGAATTGTTCTGCTACCACAGTTTACTACGGCTCCCTGCTTACCCAACCAATCCATTCCTATTATTACGTCAAAGTCAAACATGGGTAGTACTGCTAGGTCAATGCTTTCTTTATTTCCCTCAATCACTATCTCACAACTAGCACAGCCCAACAAAACTATTGTATATCCTTTAAGGATGTGGTAACATGTAAGATCATGCTCAACGGTTCCAATTTCATGCCTACTAATTCAACAAACTGTGCAGATACGAAAGAATGTGTGACATCAGGGTCAAACAATGCATAAGCAGTCTGGTTGTATAAGTAGACCGTACCTGTGACCACTCCTGGCGCATCTTCTGCCTCACTGCGAGCTATAGCGTATACTCTGCCCTGTACCGGTAGTCTGCTCTGCTCGATCTGAGGTGTGACAGTCGACGGTCCCGTTTGCGGCCTCTGTTCTTGCGGTCGACTTGCCGGTGCTTGATTTGGACACATCCTCATCTGGTGGCCCAATTGACCACACTTGAAACATGCTCCTATCCTCACTGGGCATGGCCCATTCCCATGCCTACCGCACAGTCTGCAGCTCCAGTTCGCTGGGTTTGGCGATTTCACTATTTTCTTCCTTGCGGGTGGCACGAAACGTCTGTTATTTGCCATCAGCCTCTTGCCCATCTGGCGATTGTCTATGAATGATGGGAACCGCAATCCAGTTGCGGTATTTCATTCCCTCAAATCCCGTTCAATAATTTGGTCTCGCTCATATATCTCCTGGTAGGTCCTCAAGTTCAGAGCGATCATCTAGCTACGGAGCTTTGGCCTCAGACCATCCCTAAACCTCTTTGCCTTCTCCAAAGGGTCCTCCACAAATCGAGGTGCATACCTTGAAAGCCTTGCGAACTCAACCTCGTACCGGTCCATTGTCAGCTAGTTTTGCCGTAGCTGCAGGAACTCCACCTGCTTCCTTTCTCTGGCCGTTTCTGAGAAATATTTATCATTAAATACCCTCTTAAAAGCATTTCAGTTCATGGTCACTCTTCAAGGAAAACTCCGTCCTTGGTGGCAGCCCACCAGTCATTTGCTGTACCCTCTAGTTGGCACACAGGCAGCAACACTTTATCCTCATCTATGCATCTTAGCACCCCAAAATCCTTCTCTATCTTCTCTATACATCTGGGCGCTAGCTTAGGATCTCCAATCCCATCAAACAATGTCGGCTTCAGTTTCATGAACTGTTCAACTAGCTGGCCCATCTGCCTGGCCACAACGATTTCCTCTTGAGGGTTTACCGTTTTGTTACTCTGGTTTGGCTCGCCCTGACTTCTACTTCCACCAGCGTTGCCAATATTGGTCGGTAGCTAGGGTAGCTCCTACTACCTGGGCTATGACAGAGTCCCGATCCTAGGCATGCCTCTCTATAATGTCTCTAAGTCCCTCCATTGCCCTCAGCAGGCCGTCCACTCTTGGATCTTCAGCTATGGGCGGCCTCGAGCTAGAGGCTCCGCCTCTTGGTTTTCCAGCCCTCCTAGGTCGGTTACTCATCCTTGTTTCTTTCTACCGAACCTGATCCACCACACGTTCAGCAAGAAGTTAGTAACTTACTCATCCATCCAAATCTAGAGCTACTAACTATTCCTTAACAGAAACAGTTATACAACAACAGTACTCTATACATTAATTTCGGAAACATTTCAACCAATGGCTCATGGCCATTCCTCACTTCCATCCACTCCAGTGATTCACTAAAACCAATCACTTTCATTCATCAAGCAAGCCAAGGTCCAGAAATGACCTTCAATCCTAAGCAGAAAACTTAATTCCTTATGCCTTGCCACCATCTTACCAAGGTCAAACACCACCCATAGGTGTCAAGTCACATGCTAGGCATCCCATGTCTTGCCCTGACCAGTCTCTTAAGGTCTCGCTATCCGTCCTTGTCCCAACTTAATCCTCCTTATTACTTCAATCCTCAACCAACTTTGCATCGAGCTGTCCTTGCTCTGATACCAAACAAGCCGCGATGTCACGCCCCGCGCCCTGAGCACGAGCACGCGAACATCCCTGCAAGCGAGCCAATAATAATCTCTCGACGGTCCCAAGATCCGCCAACTGAAGTCCAGAGATATGATAAATACCTAGAGCATGCGAAAGCGATACTAACATAACCCCGTGCAATTTATAAGATAAGTGGGACCTGGATAGCATATAACATTCATACATCAAAGCATACTGTTCATACAACACCGAATACTAGACCCGCTAAACAAAAGGGTGACAAAGTAAGCATATCAAAAAGGGATCATCTACAAAATCCATCGGGAGTAAGGCCAGGTCGCCAATCAAAGATCGATCCACCAGCTAGGGTATCCTAGGATGAGCTGCTGGAGTCATCCGTATCCTCTAAGTCCTCGGTCAGCTCATACTCAGAAAACGTCTCGGACGGGACCTCGATGGAATCCTCCATGGTAACCTCCTGTGACAGCTCAGCAAGGTCCCCCTCGGACGCCTCCAAGACTATGACCTTCTCCTGCTCCTGCTCTTAGGTGAACTCCAAGGTCGGTGTCCGCTCTAGTTCATTCTTAGACCCTACTACTAACCTCTCAAGCAATTCCTACTCCGCTACAGTCTGGCACCAATCGGGTATGACACCCTATGGTACCTCGTGGGGCTTCAGCGGCCCCATCTATAAATTCCCCTCCTTCTTGAACTATGCCTCAATTCTATGAGGCTTCCACTCTGGCTTGCCCTCGTCCACCTATACGACAGCACATTTTCTCACATATACTTTCCCCTGCCTATCCGGGATCTCATCATAATACGCCGTCATATTTTTTGGGTCCCCGAAGCGAATAGGGCACTTAGCTATGGCCTAGGATCTGTAAAGTAGAGGGTTACCCAAAAGCGGTGAGATACACATCTCAGTAAGAAAAACCTAACCTTAGGTCATGTTGATAGTCCACTTAGGTAGTCGCATCCCTCAATAGATCCAAACTCACGAACACACAGGCATAATAATTACAATTCAATAAACAACAATATACAGAAGACAGACATGCATTTATGATCTCCTGTCACACTCAGATGCTCATGTACCCTCAGCCTGCCACTTCACCACATCCATCCACCTCCGCCTGCCTCATTCTCTAGCACGTGAACTAGTCACCTTAGGCTCGATCTGCGTAAACGCATCAGACCGTCATCGGTGACCCGCGTAAACGCATCAGGTTCCAATGAATATCCAGGCAAAGCTCATTAACTCATACTCCGTCTCGCGAATAATTCGCATCTCGACCGTGGCTATCTCAACCCCGCGATCTCATCGCATCAGGGCGCTACACCATCATGACTTCACCCCGCGATCCTATCGCATCAGGGTATCAACTCCCGCCCCGCGTCTCACACTCCTCAAGGCCTCGCCATGCCATGCTCATGCCACAATCACGACTTATGCTTTGACTTTCAATTCAATTGCACACTCAGTGGCAAGTGCCAATTCAAATGCATTTCATAAATTATGTGGCGTGCAAGCAAATCAGATGACATATAGACATGGCAACCACTGAAGCACAAACAACATCACACATAGGCATCCTATAATACCTTAGGGCGTATTAAAAACTATCCCTTGTTAGGATTTCTCATACATCGAACCAACCAATTCTCGACTCACCCATTAGAGTCTAATCCCCCTAGCCTCGATTTACGAAATCCCTTACCTTTGACTTGACAACACAAATTTCTCCTTCTTGGATCACCTAGGGTTCGACCAATCAAGGTCCACACCCGGACTTGTCGCACAACCTAGAATTTCAACCAATTTGTTAAATTTTCGTATCCAATTTCTCAATCCATCAATCCCAATCATCCATAATATAACCCTCAACATCTCATCACATCATAACTGTCAATTTGCAGCTTAAATCATCCCTAATCAACCCTCCACAGATTTGGTTTACCTGGCACCGAACCGGTTCCACTCGATTTTGTGCTAGTAGAGTCCAACTGGTCCTTATCTACTCCAAATCCAATATTTATATGCTATCCTACTCCTTAACATGTCTACCTAAGGATTTGGGAGGTTCATCGTGAGTTTTGAGTCGGTTGCTCGCCAGAAATTCATCTGAAGTCGCCAAATCACCTACGATTAGAATACCGGCAGTTTCTGAGGAAAATGTACAAGGATGGTTTGTGGTCAAAAACTTATCAAATTAAGGCTCACTTTTTACCACAGAATTCTACACATGTCTGCTGAGTCTTCACAAAATTTGAGCCCAAAATTCCAACATTTCGTCCATCAAAAGGGCAAAGAACCGGACCTACCTCCGGTTTGTTCCGATTGTATCAGCTCTCGGGAAATCTCTTGCCCAGAACTCCTCGGTGCTCCCAACGCCTTGATTCTTGTTGGAGAAGTTCAACAAGACGTGGATCTTCGTCGAGGTGGTTGGCCGACAGTCAAATGGTTGCCGGAAGGGCCAGTCGTGGGCGGTTCCTAGCAAGTTGATGGCGAGCAGAAATTGAAGAGGAAGAAGAAATGGCTCTCGGTGATTGAGGGGGGGTTTCGGCCGAATGGTGGTGAGGAGAGAGAGAGGAGAGAGAGGATTTTGTTATATCCAAGCTTGGTCAAAGGGTTTGATTGTTAGGTGAGCCAAATAGTGGATATGACTATGCTTCCTAATCTCTTGATACTTGGCATTATTATTTCCCATGGAGATCCAATGGCTCTCTTTTTGCCTTCATTTTCGGCAGCTAAGGGAGAGTTAAAGGATCAATTTTCCCTTCTTCAATTATAAAGGCAAGGTTATAAGCTTGAGGGGCAAAACAGTCATTTTACCCCCGATGTTACGAACGTCGTTTTCCTCGTTTTGGAATCCTTCGATAGGGCGACGACCAATCCAAATAACGTTGGATTTCTTGATTTTTCATTTCAAACTTTTCAGGACTCGTTTCTGATAGTTTTCTTTATCACACGTAGTTCTAGGCTATCCCGAACCGATGGACGGCTTTTGTAGACATTAAGTGTATCGACCCCGTGATTCATACCACGTTTAGGACTCGTCAATTCATGGCGGCTTTGGTTGTCATGTAATTGTGAGGGTTTATCACTAGTTCCTATGGTCCCGATCGTCATAGTCTGATTTAGGATATTTTGCAAATCATACGTTGGTTAAGCGGCATCACCTGCGCTCTTATCGTACAATACTCGCATGGTAATCCCTTATCGTTCTTAGATCGGCCTTTTGGTGGTTCTAAATATGCCCTCGATAATCCTTATGGCCAAAGCGCCATTTCTTATCCGAGTCTCCTAGATCTACGTACCTCGTCTCGCGTTAGCCTTTCCCCTTTGGTCAGCCTACTCAAATTGATCAGGTTTGAGTGAAACATAACTGAAACACATCGCTTGATATATATAAACTTCTCATTACAAAGTCTGAACTTTATTGGAAATTAGAATGTCACGAGTAAGTCCCTAAGTTGATTGGAACTTGAGAACCATATGGCTGATTGTTATTCCTGATTTTAAGTAATGGTGACAGGACTCAGCTAAAGAGGAGAATGATTGAAAGACCTATGAATAAGAGAACTCCTGCTCATGGATTACGAGCAAAGAGGTGTTCATTATGAGTATAAGACGCGCCTACGAGAAATGACTGATTACTTGGGCGTAAGACACAAGGTGAAAAGTGAGTAGTAAGTCTTTTCAATTATGGATGAGGTCGAGGAAGAATCGACATGCTAGATTGCCTAAAGTTAATGACTTTCTGGGATCGGTTTATTGAATTGGAACCCTGAGGAATGAAATCATGAGTTGCTGTTCCCTAAGGAATAAGGCGTTGTTTTTAAAGGGCGATTGTGTGACATTCTGATTTCTAGTCGATTTTAGGCTTAGTAATGAGAAGCGAGTATCTAGAGATGGATTTCAGTCGTATCCCGTTCGAACCTGATCAATTCGAGTAGACTGACCAAAAGGGAAAGGCTAACGCGAGACGAGATACGTGGACATGGGAAACTCGGATAGGAAATGATACTTTGGCCATAAGGGTTGTCGAGGGAACTAGTAATAGAACCCTCACAATTACATGACAACCAAAGCCGCCACGAATTGACGAGCCCTAAACGTGATATGAATCATGGGGTCGATACGCGTAATGTCTGCAAAAGCCGTCCGTCAGTTCTGGATAGGCTGGAACCACGTCTGATAGAGAAAACTATCAAAAATGAGACTTGAAAGATTGAAAATGAAAAATCAAGAATTTCAACGTTATTTGGATTGGCCGTCGCCCTATCAAAGATTTTCGAAATGAGAAAAACGACGTTCTGAACGTCGGGGGTAAAATGACCGTTTTGCCCCTCAAGCTTAGGACTTTGCCCAAGCAAATGAAGAAAGGCAATTTAAAAATTTAGCCCTCCCCTTAGCTTTCGAAAATGAGAATAAATGGTGGCCATTGGATCATCTTGAAAAAGTAAATGGACAAGTGTCAAGAGATGGGGTAAGGGGTGGTCATGTCTACTTTTGCAAACCTACCATTCAAAGCCCATTGACCAAGATTGACTAAAAAACTCTCTCTGTCTCCCTCTATAAAATTTCGGCCATACCACCCCCTCAAGTCCCAAAGCCATCTTCTTCTTCCTCCTTCATTCTGTCACCGGCGACCAGCTTCTGGTCTCTCTGTTCGGCAGTTTCAACCACCCTCTCCGGCCACTTTTTGACTGTTGGCTGGCCACACCAACAAAGATCTATGTCTTGCCGACCTCCTCGAAGTGGAATCGGGTCATTTGGAGCACTAAGGAGTCCGGAGCAAGGATTCTCTTCGGTAGAAGACATGGTAATGGACCCTGCCCAGCAAGGACTGGAGCGTGCTTCAAGTGTGGTCAGATGGGCCATCAGATGAGAACTTGCCCAAACCAAGCCCTAGAGAATAGACCTCAAGGGTAACGACCACCGGCAGTACTTCAAGGGCAACGATTACCGAGGAGCCTAAATTAAAAAATATTCCGGTAATGCGTGAGTTTCCCAACATTTTTCCCCAAGAGTTACCAGGGTTGCCGTTGGAGCGTGAAATTGAATTCGTGATTGAGTTAGCTCCCGGGACGGAGCCGATCTCGAAAGCACCCTATAGAATGTCCTTATTAGAACTGAAGGAGTTAAAGGTGTAAATGCAGGAATTACTGGATAAAGGATTTATTCGACCGAGTGCTTCACCGTGGGGAGCGCCGGTGTTGTTTGTGAGGAAAAATGATGGGTACTTACGTTTATGCATCGGCTATAGGCAGTTGAATCAAGTGACTGTAAAGAATAACTACCCACTACCGAGAATTGATGACTTATTTGATCAGTTGCAAGGACCTGCGATATTCTCTAAAATTAACCTGAGGACCGGGTATCATCAGTTGAGAATTAAGAAAGAAGACATACCTAAGATCGCTTTTAGGATAAGGTATGGTCATTACGAATTCACTATGATGTCTTTTGGACTGACCAATGCTCCAGCCGCATTTATGGACTTGATGCATCGGGTGTTAAAGGAATTCTTGAATAGATTTGTAATAGTCTTTATTGACGATATCCTGATTTACTCAAGGAGTAACGAAGAACACAAAGAACATATGAGGATTGTTTTGCAGACCTTGAGAGAACACTCGCTTTACGCAAAGTTTAGCAAATGCAAATTCTGGCTGGATAAAGTGGCATTTCTTGGCCATGTGTATCTGGAGAAGGAATTGCGGTGGGTCCTGTGAAAGTCGAAGTTGTAATAAACTGGCCTAGGCCTACTACGGTCACAGAAGTCCGAAGTTTCTTAGGATTGGCAGGATATTATCGACATTTTGTGGAGAAGTTTTCATCCATATCCATTCTACTGACGAGATTGAGTAAGAAAGAACAAAGTTCGAATGGACAGATAAGTGTGAAAGGAGTTTCTAAAAGCTCAAGCATCGGTTAACAACCGCACCGATATTGACGATTCCATCAGGACCTAGAGGTTACGAGATATATAGTGATGCTTTGCTAAAGGGGCTGGGCTATGTGCTAATGTAACATGGAAAAATAGTTGCCTACGTGTCTCGACGGCTAAGATCGCATGAGATGAACTACCCGACCCATGATTTGAAATTGGCAGCGATCATCTTTGCTCTAAAAATCTGGAGGCATTATTTTTGTGGCGAGAAATTTCAGATTTATACGGACCACCAGAGCCTGAAGTATCTATTTTCCCAAAAGGAACTGAATATGAGGCAACGTCGATGGATGGAACTGCTTAAGGATTATGATTGCTACATATTATATCACACTAGGAATGCAAATAGAGTTGCGGATGCGCTCGGTCGGAAATCGAGTATTGCTTGTCTACTGGTAAAAGGGTGGTCGTTATTTGAGAACTTGAGGGATTCTGAGTTTAGATTGGAAGTCTGTCAACTATCTAGTTTGGTAGCCACACTGAGGATAAAACTCAAGATCCAAGAAAGGATAAAAGCCTTACAGTCTACGAACCCGGAAATTCAAAAAATCCTGGAGATGAGTGCTACAAAGAGGAGACCAGAGTTTCAAGTGTTAGAGGATGGAATCTTGAAATTTCGAGGGCGTCTTGCGTACCAAAAGATGAAGAGCTTAGGGAAAAGATTTTATTAGAGGCTCACAGAAGCAATTATAGTATCTACCCAGGTAGCACGAAAATGTATCAGAACTTGCGTCAACATTATTGATGGAATGGGATGAAAGTGGATATAGCGAAGTATGCGGCAAAATGCTTGACGTGCCAGCAAGTAAAGGCACAACACTGTAAGGTTGGTGGATTGTTACAGCCATTAGAGATTCTTGAATGGAAATGGGAACACGTGACTATGGACTTTGTCATGGGACTATCGAGGAGCTAGAGAGGCCACGATTCAATTTGGGTAGTCGTAGACCAATTGACCAAGTCTGCACACTTCATTCATGTGCGAAAGGATTTCGCAATGGACAGATATGCTGAATTGTATATGCGGCAGATAGTGAGGCTACATGGAGTACTCGTGATGATTATATCGGACAGAGATCCCAAATTCACGGCAAACTTCTGGAAGAGTATTTAAGATGCCATGGAAAATCAACTACAATTTAGTACGGCATATCATCCACAAACGGACGAACAATTGAAAAGGACGATTCAGACGCTTGTGGATATGTTGCAAGCGTGTGTGATAGACTTCAAAGATGGATGGGAGGATCAGCTGCATTTGGTAGAGTTCGCATATAACAACAGCTATCAGTAGAGTATTCGAATGTCACCTTTTGAGGCACTCTATGGAAGGGCTTGTAGAACTCCGATTTGCTGGGACGAAGTTGGAGAAAGAAGTATTACAGGCCTGGAATTGGTAGAACAATCAGTAGAGGCGGTGAAAATAAGTCGGGATAAACTGAAGATGGCACAGAGTCGTCAGAAGAGTTATGCGGATAAACGATATAAGCCTTTAGAGTTTCAAGTAGCCGATCATGTTTTCCTTAAGGTGTCGCTAATGAGGGGATTATCTTAATTTGGAAAGAAAGGAAAACTGAGTCCAAGATACTTAGATCCATTTGAAATTTTGGAACGGATTAGGACCTTAGCGCCTAACTTGTCCCGGGTGCACAATGTCTTCCATGTGTTAATGCTGCGAAAGTACGAGCCGGATCCACGCATGTACTAAATTACGAGGTTATCGAAGCGGATGACAGAGTATCCTACATGGAAAAGCCAGTCAGGATCGAAGATCGAAATGAGCAGATTCTAAGGATTAAGACGATTCCATTGGTCAAAGTTGTTTGGGAGCACCATGGAACCGAAGGCGCTACTTGGGAAAGCAAGGAAACGATGAGACGTCAATACTCCTATTTGTTTGAGTAATTGGTTTATTGTAAATTTTGAGGACGAAATTTTTGTAATGGGGGAAGAGTTGGGACATTTTGATTTTTCCTGTCATTTTGAGACTTATTAATGAGAACAAATCTAACGATGTCTTTCAGTCGTATCTCACTCAGATCTGATCAATCTCGAGTTAACTGACCAAAAGGAAAAGGCTAACGCGAGACAAGGTATGTGGACCTAGGGAGCTCAAATAGGAAATGACACTTGGACTATAAGGATTGTCGATGGGATATTTAGAACCATAAAAAGGCCGATCTATGAACGATTAAGAAATACATTGCTAGCGTTATACGATTGGAGAGCGGGTGATGCCGCTTAACCAATGTATAATTTGCAAAATTTTCCTAAATCGAACGATGACGATCAAGACCGTCGGAACTAGCAATAGACCCTCGCAATTATATGACAACCAAAGTTGCCATGAATTGACGAGCCCTAAGTGTGATATGAATCATAGAGTCGATACACATAACGTCTGCAAAAATCGCCCGTTAGTTCGAGATAGGCTGGAATCACATCTGATAGAGGAAAGATTCAGAGACGAGTCTTGAAATTAGAAAATGAATAATTAAGAATTCCAACATTATAATTGGATTGGCCATTGCCTCATCGAAGAAAATTGGAATTAAAAAAATGACGTTCCGAACGTCGAGGGTAAAATTACCATTTTGCCTCTAAAGCCTTAGCCTAGCCTTACTGAATGAACAAGGGCATTTTGGTCATTGATACCCCACTATAGCTGCCGAAAATTTGAGAAATTGGCAGCCATTGGATGGAATATTGATTGACATAAGGGCAAGTGTCAATGCATGGTGAATGAGCATTTATTAAACCACTTTTTACCTACTATTCCACCAAGTTGACCAAACCATGTGTGCATACACACCTCGCCCCTTCATTCTGTCAAAACCTCTTCTCTCTCCATAGTCTTCTTCTTTTTATTCTTTTTCTTCCTCTAGCCGAGAACTGCACCGCCAACCAGGTTCTGCCCGCTAGTTCGCTACTTCCGACCGCCACTTCTGGCGACCTCTAGCCACTGAGCCAACAACCAGCACCTTCCTCATCCTCTTGCTGACAACCTTCAACTTGAATCATGGCATTTGACCCCCCTAGGAGTTCCGGCCGGCCATTTTCTCAAGAGTTGACGGAAATTGTCGCAGCTGGAGGTAAGCTAATGTTTAGACTCCGTAGGACCTCGAAACGTTTGAATCTTTCGGTCAAATTTTGTGGACATCAAGAGGACATGTAGAATGAGCTGTGGTAAAACCTTTGGATAAATTTGATGAAATTTTGACCCCAAATGGGTTTTGTGTTTGAAGGACAAAAAACTGACCTATTGAGGACTTGGAGGAACCGGTATTGTTCGTGGACTTTTCGATGTCGCCTTAAGCTCAAATTTTCGATGAGGCTTCCCAACTCCTAGAACTACATATTAGCAAGTAGATTAGTGGATAAATTGAGGATTAAGATTGGTTTATAGATTGATTAATTGAGATATGCACAGAATCGAAAATGCCCTGTTTCGGTTCTATGCATACCGAATCTTGTGGAGGCTGTTGGTGATGGAGTTGAGTTCAAATTTCATCGTTGAGATATACAAGGATGTCGATGAATGTGTCGTTAAGGTTTATGCTCCGCGGGTTGGTGATCTGAGCAAGAGAATTGATAAATTGATTGGATTTCCCTAGGGTTGCACGGCTGCCCTGTTTTGGAACCCTTGGAGCCGATTACTTGAAGTACTTAGAAGAATATTTTTGTTGAATTAAGCTTGAGGTAAGGGGTTTCTAAATCTTGGCTAGGAAGATTAGACTCGATTGGGTGAACTAGGTGTGAATTAGGCTGGTTCTTGGGATTTATTGTGTGATTGTTCATTGTGCGTCCTTGAGATGTATAGATGGCACAAATGCTCGTTTAATGCTTGTGCCATGGATTGATTACCACATTTGAGTGTTGAATCTAATGGTCTCGCATGCCATAGATGTGTTGCTCGTCGCATGAGTTTGCACTTGACCATGAGGTTCTGAATTGAATTGAGTTTTTGGCATGTTTGAGAAACTTATGATACCCTGAGACATTGAGACGCAGGGTTGTATGGATTGATGCCCTGAGACGTTTACGCGGGGTTGTGTTAAGTTATACCCTGATGCGTTGAGACGCGGGGTTGAAATGTCCGAGGTCCTGATGCGTTGAAAGGCGGGACGGAATTTGAGATTTGTTGACACATGTCTGAAATGAAATTGAAAACCTGATGCGTTTATGCGGGTTTGTCAATGAGATGGTCTGAGGCGTACATACGCGCACCGAGCCTAAGGCGTTCTAAATGCGGGCGTGAATCAAATGGAGGCATGGAAGGGTGGAAGGTGTAACTTGATTTGGTTACGTGTGCATAATTGGAATGATGAGATATGATGCCATGGTTGTGTGCTTGACACTCGTATGTGCCTTATGTATTTTAATGACTATTGAATGCCTCATGTGATTGCTTGTGTATTTTTGTTCGTGATTGTATTCAATTGAGTGTACGATCAGCCTAACCTAGGGTTAGAACCTATCTTATTGAGATGTAAATCTTGCCCTATCACGGGATCACATTTCCATATCCCAGACCGTGAGCATGCTGCCAATCAGACTAGGTGACCCAAAGGAGATGTCTGCGTATTTTGAGGAGTTCCCGGACGGACGGGGGACTATGTACGTCAGGAAGTGTACGGTAGTTTGGGTCGATGAGGGTGAAAAGAGCTGGAAGCCTCATAGGTTCGAGGCTTGGTTTTAGAAGGTATGAGAAGTTACTACTGGGCCACTGAAGCCCACCGAGGTACCCCGTAGGGTAATCCCTAGTTGGTGTCATCCCGCTCGGGATTTTATGGAGGTCGAGAGGTCAGCAACCGGTTCGGGGAACATTCCTGAGAAGACCCTGAGCTTGGAGGACACCGACGAAGTTATTGAGATCGAAGCCTCCGAGGATAACCTGGTGGAGCAGTCAACAGACAAGACGATGGAGGATACGGTAGAGGTACGCTCGGAGACCTTCTCGGAGTACGAGCCTACCGAGGATGTCGAGGAGACTAATGACTCTAGCAGCTCGACCTAGGAGTTTCCTAGTTTTACTTAGTAGTCTTTTGGTGATGATCCTCGTTGGTCTGTTAGCTTCTGAGGAATTTAGATCTTTGTCGTCTTTTGGTGGAGTCCCGATTTTCCCCGACCTGTTAGCAGGGTTTGTTTACCTGCTCTTTTGTATGTACTCTTGGTGATGTATATATGGATGCTCTCGTTACCCAGGTCCCCTTTTATTATTGTATGGAGGAGTTTGTATGTTATCGCTTCCGCATGCTATTGATCTTTCGCATGCTATTGATCTTTCGCATCTCTCGATAATGTGAATCTTGGGACGCTTGAGAGTTTATACTTGCAAGGGGGTTGTACGCTCGTGCCCGGGGCGCGGAACCCCTTACAAGCATAAAGAAAGATCTCGCAATTATGTGAGCGATAAAAGTTGAGAACATTGACTTCCTCAAAGGAAACTAAAGAAAAGGTCACATTGATTGGGGATATTACCTAGAGGTCATGACTGTGATACCCTATATCGCTAAGGAATGGTGAATTAAGTAGTGGATGCATATAATTGAGAATTGAGCATCGTGCAATTGGTGATGAAAGGATAAACTTTACCACGAGAAATAAGAGATTTAATTTCTAAATTGAAAGTTTGTTAATCGACTAGTTTGATGACTATCTGAAGCATCAAGCTTGAAAGTTGAGAAGGGATTAAGACATTGCGATGAACGGACCCTAATGTCTAAAAGATTGTGGAAGTAGACATATCAGGGAGGAAATCCAAACTCTCGACCACTTGGGAAAGAGACCTCGAAGTTGAGGATAGAAGTCTTGAAGTCCCATGGGCAAGTGTACAAGTCCAATATTAAAGAGGAACTTAAAGAATTGACCTCATCGGAAAGTCAAAGGGAAAACTATAATATCCATTGTAATGGCACCAAGGAGTACTAAGACTTGCATTAATACTATCGACGGAAGGGATTGGAGGTTGGATTAGCCCAACGTGTGGTCTTAGACATGTCAACAAGAAAGGGGCATGACCTTGAAGGTCGATGGATTACTATGATTGTTGAGGATTTTCAAACAGAATCGAGAACAGATTACTATGGAAGTAACCATGAATTTGCTTAAGAAGTCGATAAAGCTATGACTCGAGTTGGATAATGGAGGGCAAGTTAATAAAGTCCTTGAATCCTTGATGGTACGAGAGGACGTTTGGAGGGAGTGATACTCCAAATGGTATGGGCACCAAAGAGTACATTCTTGCGATGTGTCAGTAATGATGGTGACAGATAAAGTGATTGAGTTTAATATGATGCTCTGAAAAAGGCCTTCAGTCGAGAATATTATGGAAATGTTAAGCAATGAAAGATGCTACTTTGAAAAGTGAGGCAGCGACAAGGCGTTAGTACCCCATGAAACTGGACGATTAGAAGGTTGTAAATTTCGAGAACGAAATTTCTTTAAGGGGAAAGAGTTGTGACATTTTAGATTCTGACCCTCCTCGAAACCATTGACAGGGAATGGAATCTCGAAGTTTGATATCGGGCAATGAAGAATTGTAACATTTGAAAGGAATTGGATGTCACCTCATCAAAGGTAATTTAAATTGTAAAAGTGAAGTTTCAGATAGAAAATGCAAAATTACCATTCTGCCCCTTGACCCTTACCCTTGCCTTAAGAATTATTGAAGGACATTTTGGTCATTTAGGACTCTCAAGACTACCGAATATTGAAGAGAGTAATGGTCAAAAGAAGTCAAATGGTGGACAAAGATATTATGTGCTACATGACAAGTGTCACCTTTAGGTGATTATCATTAATCAACCCCATCTACCAATCTTGTCATTTGACCAATGTGAATTATTAGAGAAGACTCCCTCACTTTTGCACCAGCCGAACCTCTCTCCTCTCTCCTTTTCCTCTTTATTTTCTTCTTCTTCTTCCTCACCAGAATCTGTCTAGCCCGACTAGCACCAACCACCTCTATTTCTCCGACCATAACTTCTTCGTGTGGTGTTGGATTGAGGTGCACCGTCATTAGAAAGCTTATTATCTTACATTTCTAAGGACATGACGTAAGCTTAATTTGGCTAAGCCGTTTGTCTTGTAGGTCTGTTTGAATGGGCAAAGGTCAGGATGAGGCAGGATCTAACCGATTTGGGAAATGACTCATCTTCAAGAACTCAATTGGCCTCAAACTTTTGGTGAGATTTTCTACACTCATAGTACTAGAGTTGGTTGAGCTAGGATTATAAATTTTTTTGAGTTTGGTTGGGTTTCCATGGCTGATTTGAGGTAGTTCTGTGAAGCAGAATTCTGACTTCCCGAGTACCGAAGGAAACCGAGCTGATTGGGAGGCCTAGGAGAGTTGTTTTGCTTCAAAATCTTTGCTGAACTTCCTAGAAATGTAGATTATGGTTTTGGCAAGTTGATTTTGTGATGAATCGAAATTTAGAGGTTAAATCAAGGGCTGTTATGTGTAAATCTCCTAGAACCGATTATGTTCCCTACACCATAGGAGTGAACTGAACCTTTTAAGAGTTCATGGAGGTGTCGGCTTGCATAAAAATTGTCGTTAAGGCATCTTAGGATGTAAATTGACGTATTAGCAAGGTGTGTGCTAGATAGAATTGAGATTGTAAGAGTCTTATTGATGAATTGGTGAATGTTTCCCAGGACCACTCTACTACCCTGTTCTGGCCGTGTTTGAACCGAGCCTAGTGGTTGCCCTTGGCGTGAAATTGCTTACTCAATTGAAGGAAAATGACCCTTAAACCTCTCCTAGGATTAATTGGTGGATTGAATCAGCTTTGATTGATGATGGACGAATATGAGAGTGGTGCACTGAGCTTCGTATGCTTGTTTCGATGTGAAATTACAATTGTTATGGCCGAATTATTTAGTAAGCATTCAGTTGGTATGTACTTTTGAATGGTCGTGTGGCATTTGATCTTTTGTGTGTCAAATGTGTGACATCTATGCTTCATTTGGCAATGGTGGAATTTGATTGTTGGGAAGTGATGAGTTAAGGCCAAGAATGACTTACTCGATAGAGTGCCCTTATGCATATGAAATGGCCAGAATGCCCTATTGTGAATGCATGGTCAAAGTGCCCTTATGTAAATGAAATGGCCAGAGTGCCCTTATGCGAGAGCATGGCCAGAGTGCCCTAGAGAAACACATCGTGGCTAGTGAGCCCTTGAATGATGAGACTAAAACTATTTTTCATGAAATCTTTTGAATTATGACTATTTTTATGCCAATTGTTATGACTTGTGGTGATGCATTATGTGCCGTGTACCTTTTTGCTTCATGAGTTATTATAGGTTGTTTTAAGTGTTGTCTAGGGGGACCAATGGACTAGTCTAGGTTTAAGGTGAGATTTCTTAGATTTATATCTCACCCCATTGGGGATTAACATTTTTTAGGTCCTAGGCGATGGTACACCAAGTTTATCATGATTTGATATTGAAGAAGAAATTGTAGGATATGGATTCACATATTGTGTTATTAGGGATTGTATTTTTATTTTGTGGATGTATAAATTGAACCATTAGTATTTGACCATTGAAACAATTTGTGGTGTATTTTTATAAATGCGAGAAGTGTACCTTTTCGTCCTAAGTCATCCTGATTATATGTATATAAGGAGATGTTTTGGTGCTTCCGCATGCTTAAAGACTATGGAAGTTACAGAGGTCGTAGCCGATGGTTCCTGGGAATCATCTAAAGCAAAAGGGTCATGAAGGGGTGTTTGCGTGCCTGTCGGGTTCGGGGGGGTGACAAAGTACCTTTTCTTATTCAAGTTTCCCAGGTCCATGTATCCGAATCTGCATTAGTCTTTCCCTTTCGATCAGTTAACTCAAGAGTGGCCAACTCCGAGCGAGACATGACTAAAATACACTGATGAATTTTTTTCCATTCATTAACCTCGAAAACGATCGGAATTCAGAATTCACAAATCTTCCTCCTTAAAGAATTTTCTTCCTTGAAATTTATAGCTTTCCAGTTATCTAACCTTATGGGTGTTGTGACCCTCTCGCAGTTTTGGCGAGGGGGTTAATGAGTCGTCCCATCTAGCTGGACGTGGGCTTCTCCTAAGGCTTGTTACCCAAGTCGCAACGGAGGTATAAGTGATTGATCTTTGGTGTGTTCTAGTGACATGTGATGTGAGTACATGCCAAGGAGTCGCCACCAATCGAACAGTTGGGAGTATTTTTTTCGATTCTACGATAACTAGAGAAATGGGATAGGGGACTTTGTTACTCCAACTGTCAGAGTTGACACCCTTTCGGCACCTAAGTTGTATGATTTATCTAACCCTAAGATTTCAAACATATGAGTGAGGTGCGAATCCTAAATCTAAGAGTTCATGTAGATAAGAGTGACTATCCTAGCAAACACAATCAATAAAATGAGTGTGCAAATCAATTATCCAAAACATGCTTATAAATCACTTGAATACAGTGTGGCTTCTCTAGTAAGGCTTTATTAGCCTAAGGAAGTATCAATTAAGGCTCAAGAATGTTTTTGATATGATTTGTCCTTAAGGAACAAAATCGTAATTTTGAAGAATTTTGGGATAATTTGCCTAATAATGATAAATTTGTCATTTAAGATGAAATATGGAGTCAAAATATGGTGAAAATAGGATTGGTCACCAAACCAATCCATTTCTTATATTTCGAAAATTTTCAAAACTTTTCTTGGAATTTTAGAAGCGATTTACCCTTTGAGGGGTAAAATCATCATTATAGAAAGTGACGAGAAGTGAAAATCCCAAATAGAAGGATTGATCGACCACCAAACCCAAATCGTAAATTTGAGCAATTTTCACGGCTTAATCAGAATAAAGAAGACGATTTATCCATTGAGTGGTAAAATCGTCATTTTCAGAAAAAGAACGAGATTCGTAAACACAAGCATAAGCATTGGTCACCTGACTGACTCTAATTCTTATCTTGACGTTCTCGACCTATCTCATATACCAAGCAGATGAGATTTACCCCTAAAGGCCAATATCGTCAATTTTTAGAAGAATAGATAAAAAAAAATCCTAAAAATAAGATTGACCAGTTATTTGTGGTCATTGACCAGTTATTTGTGGTCATTCCTTAATTTTTGGAATTTTTTGGAGTGTCTAGGAATTTTTCACAATTTTTCTTAATTTTCTAGAATTTTAAAGAATTTTCTAACATTTTTTTAGAATTTTCTCGGATTTTTCTATATTTTTTATTTTTAAATCATTTTCTAAATTTTTTATTATATAAAAAAATAATTCAGACCGAGTCAACCCGACCCACTTAGGTCCGAACCCGGCCCAGACCCAAACCTGCGAGACCCACGCTCTAAAACAACATTGTTTCAAGGTTTTTTAATTTTCGATTATTCGGATTTAATCCGACGGCCCCTATTGAACCACGTGGCTGCTCCAGGGCCACTGGATCTGTTGACTGAAACCCACGACCAAGATCAAAAGCCGACTAAACATTAACCGTTAGATCTGATTACCTAAATCTACGGCCATGATTAAATGCCAAGACTCAATCTAGTCCGTCCATCCTTACTAACCTAAACGATGCCGCTCGACCCTCAACCTAAACGACACATTTTCGGTTTGTTTTGATTTTTCGATTTTAAAACATTTTTGGATATTCCTAATTTCTAATCAGACGGCCACTAAATATAGGACTCGATTAATCTAAGCCGTTCAATCAAAACTGGCTCAGCATAACAGACTAACGGTCGAGCTGACTTGACATCCACGTGGACCAATCGCACTCTGCCACCTAGATCTTTGGCTCATTGACTCTGCCACGTCAACTTCATCTTTAACCTCCCGACTTCTCCAGCGTCGATGAACAATCAAACCTATATCGATTAACATGGAACTGGTGCCATTCGACTCGTACCAACCTCTAGTTTAACATATCTGAGAATCACAGCATTTCATCCATTGAATCACGTGCAGCATGCAAAATGCCGAGTACGGCCATGGAAGTTCAATCAAGTAACAGAGAGCATGTCGAGCCAATTCCTCCACACAATCGCATCTATATGAGTTCAAAACACTTACCTACAAGTCCGATTGACCTGGTTTAGGTTAGCTTGAGCTAGGAAAGTTTTAGTAGGGTCGGCAATGGCGACGTGGTTGAAAAGTAAGGTTTGACTCGATTTCAATGCAATCAAAGCATACAGCAGTGCTTAGTGATGTTTCAAATATAATTCGAACATATCAATTGAAAGGATTGAGGCTGAAATAAAGATCCGCCATGAATGAACATAAGTTAAGCACGAAGTTCAACTTACCATTTTTCGGCGTTTCAAGCGACGCTATCGATCGCGATCGCTTCCTATGTGCCTCGTCCAACTCCTGAAGGCAATATTCGACTTCGGTCTAGCCTAGAATTGCCAAACCAATGCTGTGTATTTCGAGCTCAAGCTCTCTAAAATGGCAGTTAGAGAGCGAGCTCTCTCCTCTCTCTCTCTCTCTCTCTCTCTCTCTCTCTCTCGACTTTGTTACTCCCTAGAAACAGAATGAGTTGATCTTCCTTTCACGAAAGCCTCCAAAGGCTATATACAGCTTTCGAATTTTTGGGCTTCGAACGGTGAGAGGTAACTGACTCTAAATGGCACGTGACCGTGCGTATCGTTTGATCCAAACGACACCAGAGGCGCGAAAGGATTTCCGATTTGGCCATTCTATGAAAATTGACTTTTACGGCCATAAGGATGTTGACCAACCAATTCCACCTTGCTCCGACGACCATGGACGATGCTACCAGTCCTCGAAGTTCAGCCTGTTACTGTTTATCTGTGTGAGCTTTTGGGGAAGAAGACAACATTGTAGCAAATCGGTTCGACCAGTCTGACCGAACGGTCTCAGACCGGTCGAACCAGTTCTGACTTGATTTTCCAAAATTAACCCTAATATGTGGGGAATTTTTGCAAATTAAACCTCAAAATTGAACTTATGACATGATTATTATTCAAAAATTTGATTTTGCCCAAAAGTTCATGTCAATTTCAACAAAAACCCCAAATTTTCATTTAATTGCCATTCGAAAAATTATGCAATTGAGGGCTTAAATAGTCAAATTGAACCAAACCTGTGGCATCCCAGGTCCATCCTAGCCTCCAACTCCAATACCAAATCAAAGCCCCGCTGTTGTATCTCTCAATCTAAAAAATGTTCCCACAACGTGGGTTGGCACAACGACTAGCAAGAATAACATTCAACCCCACCACAGGGGTCCTAGACTCCCTAAAATCAACTAAAAAGAAAAATATATAGCCAAGGCATCAAGGCATATAATTATATCAATTGAGATCATGAGGTAATAACAATTTAACCAATGAGAATGCCAATGCGATATGTAATGATGTGTTCTTCATTCGTCTCACCATCGCAAGTTAATTGACTTGCGACCCCTACTCAAGGGCATCCACGATGCATGGTATGACTCTACCCCGCACATAGCTTAGGATCCATGAGTACGTACAAATCCTCGCACACAGCCCAGGGGCGTCAACTCAATTCAGTGCACTGAAGAGAAAATACTCCACATATCTCATCAAGTATCGATTACATGCCATGTATCAATGCATGCTGGCTGAGAACCACATAAATCATAATCTCGCCTCTGGCATGCTATGTCATGTCATAATATCAATATGATATTACCAATGCTTACAAGAATTAAAGCATGAAAGAACAATCTTTGTTTTCCGCACAGTGGTATCTTTCACAGTCATGGATATGTTTCACAATTCACTTCAAGAGACACGCATTTACATAACCACTCATTATGATATCTAAGGTACTCATGTCACGCCCCGAACCCGGCGAGCACGTGAACATCCCACTAGGCCATTGATCTTCAATAATCTCCTAGGATTCCTCGTCCAATCATATAACAACTTGAAAAATAAACAAGGTTACATAAGCCATAAAACTTGCTCCATACAAATTACAACGAGATGACTCAGGACAAAGGGTATACACTTCTTATAAATAAAATTCTCCTCATAAGTTATCGCGGTCAAGTATCCAAAATTCAATTTCTAAATCCTCAAAATTCAGATACAATCCCTAAGGCCACAAAATACATAAAACTATTCGTGCCATTACTTTATCAAGAGCTCATCCTCATCTTGCTTGTATTTCCATCTTCAAGGACCTGAAAAATTAATCTTCCATTGGGGTGAGATATATATATCTCAGCAAGTGAAACCTAAACCCAGACCTGAACACCAGTTCCCTCAGACCACACACAATGCTACCAAGATGCAAGAATGCATCAATGCATTGACGTATGGCATCATCAAAACAGGGTTATCAATATCCAAGCATGAATAAGAAACATAATCAGCCACACTCAACTTCATGGTTTCAAGCTCATTGCACATGCAACATGTGATTCAATACTTAAATCCACTCATTGCTTGGGCTCTCAGTCGCGATGTACTTTCCCGACACTCTTGCCAATTGACATCACTGGGGCTACAGGCCAAACGATATCTTTATACCACTTTGGCCACAAGCCAATCGGTACTTTTGAGGCTTGTAGCCATTTAATACCACTAGGATCACAGGCCAATCGGTACTTCAGAGGCTCACAGCCATTTATCATTTCAAGGATGCACAGCCACTTGATACCACTAGGGCCACAGGCCAATCGGTATCATCAAAACTTTTAGTCAATTGGTACCACTGGGGCCACAAGCTAATCGATACTTCTAGGGCTCACGACCAATTATCTTCTCAGGGATTCATAGCCAATGCGATCTCCGGGGCCACAGGCCAACGATCGTTGGGACAATATAGCTCATTCATATATCATCGGCACTATAGCCATTTATATAGCATATGCATTAAAGCCAATCCACTAAGAGGGCTTCATAGCCAATAGAAATCACAAGCACTATAGCCATATAAATCATGTAGGCATCACAGCCAATAAAATCATCAATGGCTCAATAGCCAAATATGTCATTAAGGCATATCATAGTTGTCACGCTCCGCGCCTCGAGCACGAGCACGCAACTCCCTGCAAGCAAACCCAAAATATCTCTCGTGGTCCTAAGATCCACACATGAGTCGAGAGACGGGTTATAAACAAAGCATGCGGAAGTGACCATACAATAACTCCTCCGTGCAAACATAAAGTGGGACCTAGATAGCGAGATTACTACCGTACATAATATCTAAAAGTTCATATATGAGCATAACAACTAGATCCGCTAGACAAGGGGTGACGGGGTAAATACACAAAAAGGATCCATCCTCGACATCCAACAAGAAACAGGGTCAGGATGGCCATCAAAAGATCAACTAACAAGCCGGGAGCTCCTAAGACGAGCTGCTGGAGTCATCAGTCTCCCCTGTCTCATCCATGGGCATGTACTCCGAGAAGGTCTCCGAGCGAACCTCTACGATATCCTCTATGATCTCCTCAACAGACGGCTCCGCCAGGTCCTCCTTAGTAGCCTCGACCACTATGACCTCCTCAGTTTCCTCAAAGCTTGGGGTCCTCTCAAGTCCGTTCCTCGAACCGGCAACTGACCCCTCAGCCTGCTCTAAATCCAGGGTGGGATGACACCAATTGAGGACGACTCCCTGGGGCACCTCAGTGGGCTTCAACGGCCCTGTAGAAACATCCCCAACCTTTCGGAACCAGGCCTCATACCTATGAGGCTTCCAACTAGTGCTATCCTCGTCTACCCACATCACTGTGTATTTTCTAACATAAATAGACCCCTGCTCGTCAGGGAACTCATCAAAATAAACGAACATATCCTTAGGGTCTCCAAACCTGTTAGGCCACATCTTCAGGACCTAGGACTAGTAAAAAGGGGGTCCCACAATGGGGTGAGATTTACATCTCAATAAGGTGGGTCCTAACCCTAGGTTAGATCGACAGTCCACTCAGGCAGTCATAAACAACAGCGTTTCGTGCAAACAAACACATGAGGCATTCGATTATCAACAATCATGTAGATGTCAGACAGGCAGTCAAGGCATCAAGACTGTCAAATCGACATTCAGACATGGCAGACAATTCAGGCACAAGCATTTGCACACATTCAAGCTTTCTATACCATTCCAGGACACACAACGAATAATCTCATTGAAGTCACTCAAAATCAATCATAATCTCACTCGATTCACCCAATTAAGTCCAATCTTCTTATCATAGGTTTAGGGTTCCCTTACCTCAAGCTTAATGTCACAAATTCTCTCCTCAAGCACTTCCTGAAATTCGGTCCAAGTGGTCCAAGATCAAGTCTACCGCGCAACTTATGAAATTCCAACCAATCGTCAACTTCTCTTGTCCAATTCACCTATCCATTGATCACAAACCTCATTAACACATTCCTCAACATCCTAGCATGTCTCATTGGTGAATTTGAGACTCAAAACCAACCACTAACAACCTCTACAGAACCGGTTTGCACAGAACCGAACCGAGCAATTTTCAGTTCTGTGTGTACCAAGATTATCCAGCCCTTAAACTATCTCAAATATCCTATTTATTCACTAATCTACTTGCCAATATGTAAATCTAAGGGTTTGGGAAGCTCACCGAAGATTTGAAGCCAAACTGTCGCCAGAAACTCTTTGAAAGTCGTCGGTTTCCCCATGTCTGTAAACCGGCAGTTCTGGCTCTTCAAACACAAGACCCATTTGGGGTCAAAACTCTATCAAATTAACCCCAACTTGTTGCCACAGCTCACTATATAAGTCCTCTAGATGTCCATAAAATTTGGTAGAAAAATCCAACGTTTTGGGGTCCTAAGAGGCCAAAAAGTGACTTACATCTGATTGGGATGATTTCCGTCGACTTCCAGGAGATTGGCTACTTGGAGCTCTTCGGTGGGTCAAACGACTCGCTTCCATTTCGAGGATATCAGCAAGAGGTCAAGCTATGGGTGAGTGGTCGGCTCGGTGGTTAGAAGTTGCCGGAGTTGGCCGTCGGTGGCAGCAAAGCCGGCTGCAGAAATCGATCGGCGGCAGCAGCAGAAGAAGAAGAAGAAAACGAAGCTCTCGGTTTTGGGGAGTTGATGGTCGGCCAAATGAGGGGTGAGAGAGAGAGAGAGCTATATGTAAGCTCACAGGTCAACAAGGTTGAATGGTAGTTGGGAAAAGTGGATATGACCACTCAAAGGCTAATCCATTGACACATGTCTCAAGTGTCACTCAAGCAAATCCAATCGCCAAGATTCATCCAACTTTTCGACAGCCTTGGGGTGTATAAAAGATCAAAATGCCCTCGTCCAATTATATAAATAAGGCTAGGTCTTGAGGGGCAAAATGGTAATTTTACCCCTGACGTCCGGAACGTCGTTTCTCTCATTACAATATTTTTCGGTAAGGCGACGACCAATTCAAATATGACGTTAGAATTCTTGATTCTCCATTTTCAATTTTCAAGACTCATTTCTAATCATTTTTTCTATCAAACGTGGTTCCAACCTATCCCGAACCGAGGGGCGGCTTTTGCAGACGTTACGCGTATCGACCCTGTGATTCATATCATATTTAGGGCTCGTTAATTCATGGTGACTTCGGTTGTCATGTAATTGTGAGGGTCAATCACTAGTTCCAATGGTCTCGATCATCATCGTTCGATTTAGGAAAATTTTGTAAATTATACGTTGGTTAAGCGGCATCGCCCGCGCTCCAATCGTATAACGCTAGCAATGCATTCCTTAATCGTTCTTAGATTAGCCTTTTGCGGTTCTAAACATTCTCTCGATAATCCTTATGGTCAAAGCGCCATTTCCTATTCGAGTTTCCTAGGTCCACGTACCATGTCTCGCCTTAGCCTTCCCCTTTTGGCCAACCTACTCAAATTTATCAAATTTGAGCGAGATATGATTGAAACACATCGCTAGATATACTTCTCATTATGGAGTCTGAAAATGACTGGGAAATCAGAATGTCACAACTCTTCCGCTCGAAATTTCGCCCCCGAAATTTACATCAAACTTAATTACTCAAATAAATAGGGGTATTGTCGCCTCATCGTCTCTTCGTTTTCCCACATGGCGCCTTCGGTTCCATGGTGCTCCCACACAAACTTGACCAATGGAATCGTCTTATTCCTTTGAGTTTGCTCCTTCCGGTTTTCAATCCTGATCGGCTTCTCCACGTAGGATACCCGATCGTCCACTTCTATGACCTCATAGTCCAGCACATGTGTCGGATCTGGTTCATATTTCCGCAGCATTGACATGTGAAAGACATTATGTCCTTGGGATAGATTGGGCGGCAAGGCAAGCCTGTAAGCCAAGGTCCCAATCCGCTCCAGTATCTCAAATGGACCTACATATCTTGGGCTCAGTTTTCCCTTCTTTCCAAATCGCGATAATCCCCTCATCGGCAACACCTTGAGGAAGACATGATCACCCACTTGAAACTCCAAAGGCTTACGCCGCTTATCCGCATAGCTCTTCTGACGACTCTGTGCCGTCCTCAGTCTATCCCGAATTATCTTTACCGCTTTCATAGATTGCTCTACCAACTCGGAGCCTGTGATACTTCTTTCTCCAACCTCATCCCAACAAATTGGGGTTTTGCAAGCCCTTCCATAAAGTGCTTCAAATGGTGCCATTTGGATGCTCTGCTGGAAGCTATTATTGTACGTAAATTCCACCAAATGCAGCTGATCTTTCCATCCACCTTTAAAATCTATGACGCACGCTCACAACATATCCTCAAGCGTCTGAATCGTCCTCTCCAACTGTCCGTCCGCTTGTGGATGGTACGCCATGCTAAACTACAGCCGAGTTCCCATAGCATCTTGCAGGCTTTTCCAAAAGTTCGCTGTGAACTTGGGATCTCTATCTTAGGTAATTGTTACGGGCACTCCATGTAACCTCACTATCTGTCTCATGTATAACTCAGCGTATCTATCCATTGCGAAATCCTTTCGTATAGGAATGAAGTAGGTGGACTTGGTCAATCTGTCCACGACTACCCATATAGAGTCGTGACCTCTTTGGCTCCTCGGGAGTCCCATCACAAAGTCCATCGTTCAATGCTCCCATTTCCATTCTGGTATTTCCAATGGCTGTAATAATCCTCCAGGCTTACAGTGCTGCGCTTTCACTTGCTGGCATGTCAAACATTTTGCCAAATACTTCGCTATATCCACCTTCATCCCGTTCCACCAGTAGTGCTGGGGTAGATTCTGATACATCTTCGTACTTCCCCGGGTGGACGTTATAATTGCTCCTATGAGCCTCCGATAAAATCCTTTCCCTGAGTCCTTCGTCCTTTGGTACGCATAGACGTCCTCGGAACTTTAAGATTCCGTCCTCCGACACTTAGAATCTAGCTTTCTCTTTGTCGCGTCCATCTCTAGAATTTTCTGAATTTCTGGGTCCATAAACTGAAAGGTCTTTATTCCTTCATGGACCTCAGGTTCTACTTTCAATGTAGCCATCAAACTGGACAACTGGCAGACTTCCAGTCTGAACTCAAAATCTCTCAAATCCTCAATCATCGACCAACCTTTTACTAACAGACAGACGATGCTCGACTTCCGACTCAGCGCATCTGCGACTCTATTTGCCTTCCCAGGGTGATACAATATATCACAATCATAATCCTTGAGCAGCTCTATCCACTGACGCTGCCTCATATTCAGCTCTTTGTGGGAGAACAGATACTTTAAGCTCTGGTGGTCGGTGTAAATCTGGAACTTCTCGCTGCACAGATAATGTCTCAAGATCTTCAGAGTAAAAATGATCGCTGCTAACTCCAGATCATGCGTTGGGTAGTTCATTTCGTGTGGTCTCAGCTATCGGGACGCGTAGGCACTACTCTTCCATGCTGCATTAGCATGCAGCCCAATCCTTTCAGCGAGGCATCGCTGTATATCTCATAGCCCCCTGGTCCTGATGGAATCGTTACCACAGATGCAGTCGTCAACCGATGTTTGAGTTCTTGGAAACTCTTTTCGCACTTATCTGTCCATTCAAACCTTGTTTCTTTCTTTGTCAGCCTTGTCAATGGGATGGCTATGGATGAAAACTTCACCACAAAACGTCTGTAATACCCTGCCAATCCCAAGAAACTTCTGACTTGAGTGACCGTAGTAGGCTTAGGCCAATTCATTACCGCTTCGATCTACATAGGATCCACTGCGATTCCTTCTCTAGATACCGCATGACCAAGAAATGCTACCTTATTCAGCCAGAACTCGCATTTGCTCAACCTAGCGTATAGCGAGTGTTCCCTCAAGGTCTGCAAGACAATTCTTAGGTGCTCCTCATGTTCTGCGTCACTCTTTGAGTAAATCAGGATTTCGTCAATAAAGACTGTAACGAATCTGTCCAGGAATTCCTTAAATACTCGATGCATCAAGTCCATGAATGCAGCTGGAGCATTGGTCAATCCAAAAGGCATCACTGTGAACTCATAATGACCATACCTCATCCTAAAAGCAATCTTAGGTATTTCTTCCTTCTTGATCCTCAATTGGTGATGCCCAGTCCTCAAGTCAATCTTTGAAAATATCGTCGCTCCTTGCAACTGATCAAACAGGTCATCGATTCTCGGCAGTGGGTACTTATTCTTCACTGTTACCTGGTTCAACTGCCTATAATCGATACATAGACGCAAGGACCCATCCTTCTTCCTTACGAATAACGCCGGCGCTCCCCACGGCGAAGCACTCAGTCGGATAAATCCTTTATCGAGCAGTTCCTGCATTTGTACCTTTAACTCTTTCAGTTCTGACAGGGACATCCTATAAGGTGCCTTCGAGATCAGCTCCGTTGCGGGAGCTAACTCGATCACAAATTCTATCTCTCGCTCTGGTGGTAATCCTGGCAACTCTTGGGGAAAAACATTAGGGAACTCACGCACTACCGGAATACTCTCTAGTTTTGGCTCCTCGGTAACCTTCTCCATCATCGCGACCAAGTACGCCTGACATCCTTCAGACATCAACTTTGTCACTTCAAGAGATGAGACTAAGGGAATCGAGATTCCTCCTCGACTTCCCACCAATTCAAAGCTAGGGCGGCCTTCTGGGTAGAAACGAATTATCCTATTACCACAATCTACCACTGCCCCCTATTTACCCAACCAATCCATCCCTATGATCACGTCAAAATCGTACATGGACAATACAGCTAAATCAATATTCTCCTTACTCCCTCCAATCACGATTTCACAATCAGCACAGCCCAATGAAATTAGTATATTACCCTTTAACGGAGTGGCAACATGCAGAATTATACTTAACGATTTTAACTTCATACCACCAAATTAGCAAATTGAGCAGACACGAATGAATGCGTGGCACCAGGGTCAAATAATGCACATGTAACTTGGTCACACAAGTAAACCGTACCTGTGACCACGCCTGACGCTTTCTCTGCCTCTCTGCTGGCTACTACATATACCCTAACCAAAGTTGGGGGTCGATTCTGCTCGATCTGGGGAGTGGCAGCTGATGGTCCAACCTGCGATCTCTATCCTTGAGGTCGACTCGTCGGAGCTTGATTCAGGCATGTTCTCATCTGGTGGCCCATCTGACCACACTTAAAATAGGCCCTAGTCCTCACCGGGCATGGCCCATTTCCATGCCTTCTGCCACAGAGACGGCAACCCTAGTTCGTGGGATTCGACGGCTTCACAATATTTTTCCTTACTGGAGGCACAAAACGCCTATTGCCTGCCATCGATCTCTTGCCAATCTAGCAGTTGTCTCAGAATGGGGTAAACCGCCATCCAGATGCGGCATTCCTTTCCTTTAAGTCCCTCTCTATCATCTGAGCTCGTTCATATATTTCCTTATAGGTTTTCAGATTTAGGGCAATCATCTGACTGCGGAACTCAAGCCTCAATCCGTCCCTAAATCTCCGTGCTTTCTCCTGAGGATCCTTTACATATTGAGGTGCGTGCCTCGACAGTCTGGAGAACTCAGTCTCATACTGGTCCACCGTCAGTTGGTTCTGACGCAGCTGTAAGAATTCCACCTGTTTCCTTTCCTTAGCCGTCTCCGAGAAGTATTTGTTGTTGAACGCCGTCTTAAAGGCATCCCAGATCATGACCGTTCCTTCAGGGAAAACTCTATTCTTGATGGCAGCCCACTAATTGTTCGCAGTCCCTTCTAGCTGGTATATCGCCAATGGTACTTTCTCTTCGTCTGTGCACCTCAGCACTTCAAAGGCTTTTTCTAACTTCTCAATCCACTTGGGTGCTAGCTCGGGGTCTCCAATCCTATCAAACTGGGTAGGCTTCAGTTTTATGAATTGCTCCACCAACTAACCTATCTATCTAGCCACGACAATCTCCTCCTTGGCATTCACCGCCTCATTATTCTGGCCATGTTCACCCTAGTTTCCGTTGCCCCCATTGTTGTGGTTGTTGGCGTTGACGGCAACTATGGTGGCTCCTACCGCTTGGGCTGTGGCAGCATCTCGATCCTGGGTCTGCCTGTCGATGAGACACCAATCCTCTCTAGCGCCCTCAGCATACCATTCATCCGTGGGTCTTCTACTATAGGCGGCCTCGAGCTAGAGGCTCCGCCTTTGGGCCTTCCAAATCTCCTAGATGGATTGCTCATCCTTATATTCTTCTACTGAGCCTGGTCCACCACAAGTTCATCAAGGGGTTAGTAACTCACTCATTCATCCAAGTCCAGAGCTACCATCTATAGCTTAACAGAAACAGTTATAACACAACAGTCCTCTACATAACAACTCCAGAGACATTTCAATAAGTAGCCCATGGTCATTCCTCAGTTCTGTTCACTCCAACGGTTCACTAAAACAGGCCATACTCATTCACTTAACAGGCCAAAATCCATAAATGACTTTCCACACTAAGTATGGAACTTAATTCTTATACATTACTACAACCCTGCCAAGGCCAAATGCCAGCCATAAGTGCCAAGTCACATGCTATGCACCCCATGCCTTATCCAAGCCAGTCTCCTAAGGTCTCGCTACCCGTCCTTGTCTCAACTTAATCCTCCTTATCACTCTAGTCCTCAAGCAACTTTTGATCGAGCTAACCTTGGTCTGATACCAAATTAAACGGGGATGTCACGCCTTGAGCCCCGAGCACGAGCACGCAACTCCCTGCAAGCAAACCCAAAATATCTCCCGTGGTCCCAAGATCCACACATGAGTCGAGAGACGTATTATAAACAAAGCATGCGGAAGCGACCATACAATAACTCCTCCGTGCAAACATAAAGTGGGACCTGAATAGAGAGAATACTACCATAGATAATATCTGGAAGTTCATACATGAACATAACAACTAGATCCACTAGACAAGAGGTGACGGGAAAAATACTAAAAAAGGATCCATCCTCGACATCTAACAAGAAATAGGGTTAGGATCGTCATCAAAATATCAACTAGCAAGCCGAGAGCTCTTAAGACGAGCTGCTGGAGTCATCAGTCTCCCCTGTCTCCTCCGTGGGCACGTACTCCGAGAAGGTCTCCGAGCGAACCTCTACGGTATCCTTCATGGTCTCCTCAGTAAAAGGCTCCGCCAGGTCCTCCTTAGTAGCCTCGACCACTATGACCTCCTCAGTTTCCTTCAAGGCCGGGGTCCTCTCAGGTCCGTTCCTCGAATTGGCAACTGACTCCTTAACCTGCTCTAAATCTCGGGTGGGATGACACCAAATGGGAACGACTCCCTGGGGCACCTCAGTGGGCTTCAGCAGCCTTGTAAAAACATCCCCAACCTTCTAGAACCAGGCCTCATACTTATGAGGCTTCCAGCTAGTGCTACCCTCGTCTACCCACACCACTGTGCATTTTCTAACATAAATAGTCTCCTACCCGTCAGGGAACTCATCAAAATAAACGGACATCTCCTTGGGGTCTTCAAACCTGATAAGCCACATTTTCAGGACCTAGGATCTCTAAAAAGGGGGTCCCACAACGAGGTGAGATTTACATCTCAGTAAGGTGGGTCCTAACTCTAGGTTAGGCCGACAGTCCACTCAAGCAGTCATAAACAACAGTGTTTCATGCAAACAAACATATGAGGCATTCGATTATCAACGATCATGTAGATGTTAGACAGGCAGTCATGGCATTACAACACATCATTAAAATCATGCACACATCACCACGTCACATCGCCACTTCCACCCTTCATACCTGCCTCATTCTCATGCCTGCGTTTAGAACGCATCAGGCTCGGTCTGCGTAAAGGCATCATACCATCATTGACAACTCGCGTAAACGCATCGGGTTTCAATGTTACTCTAGGCCAGTGTCGACACATCACAGCTCCGTCCCGCGTTTCAACGCATCAGGACTGTAGCCTTCTCAACCCCGCGTCTCATACGCATTAGGGTGCCATACAACTCCAACCTCGTGCCTCAGCGCCTCAAGGTATTCCTCACACCACCCCGTGTCTCATACGCCTCAGGGTCTTACCATGTCACACTCATGCTATGATCCCCATTCAATCCACATACATAATGTTATGTGCAACTCAAGCACAAGTCATATACTCATGGCATGCATGACAGTCAAATCGACATTTAGACATGGTAGATAATTCAGGCACAAGCATTTGCACACATTCAAGCCTTCTATACCATTCTAGGACACACAACAAATAATCTCATTGAAGTCACTCAAAATCAATCATAATCTCACTCGATTCACCCAATTGAGTCCAATCTTCCCATCATAGGTTTAGGGTTCCCTTAGCTCAAGCTTAATGTCACAAATTCTCTCCTCAAACACTTCCTCAAATTTGGTCCATGTGGTCCAAGACCAAGTCCACCGCACAACCTATGAAATTCCAACCAATCGTCAACTTCTCTTGTCCAATTCACCCATCCATTGATCACCAACCTCATTAACACATTCCTCAACATCCTGGCATGTCTCATTGATGAATTTGAGACTCAAAACCAACCACTGACAGCCTCTACAGAACCGGTTTGCACAAAATCGAACCAAGCTATTTTCGATTCTGTGTATACCGAGATTATCCAGCCCTTAAACTACCTCAAATCTCTAATTTATTCACTAATCTACTTGCCAACATGTAAATCTAAGGGTTTGGGAAGCTCATCGAAGATTTGAAGCCAAGCCGTTGCCGGAAACTCTTTGAAAGTCGCCGGTTTCCCCAAGTCTGCAAACCGGCAATTCTGGCCCTTCAAACACAAGACCCATTTGGGGTCAAAACTCCATCAAATTGACCCCAACATTTTACCATAGATCACTATACGAGTCCCCTAGAAGTCCATTAAATTTGGTAGAAAAAATCTAACGTTTCGGGGTCCTAAGAGGCCAAAAACGTGACTTACCTCTAGTTGCGACGATTTCCGTCGACTTTCGGGAGATTGGCTGCTCGGAGCTCTTCGGTGGGTCAAACAACTCGCTTCCATTTCGAGGATGTCAGCAAGAGGTCAAGCTAGGGGTGAGTGGTTGGCTCGGCGGCTAGAAGTCGCTGGAGGTGGCCGTCAGTGGCAGCGAAGCTGGCGGCAGAAATCGATGGGCGGCAGCAGTAGAAGAAGAAGAAGAAAAGGAAGCTCTCGGTTTGGGGGAGTTGATGGTCGACCAAATGAGGGGTGAGAGAGAGAGAGAGAGCTATATGCAAGCTCACAAGTCAACAAGATTGAATGGTAGTTGGGAAAATTGGATATGACCACTCAATGGCTAATCCATTGACACATGTCTCAAGTGTCACTCAAGCAAATCCAATGGCCAAGATTCATCCAACTTTTCGGCAGCCTTGGGGTGTATAAAAGACTGAAATGCCCTCGTCCAATTATATAAATAATGCTAGGTCTTGAGGGGCAAAATGGTAATTTTACCCCCGACGTTCGGAACGTTGTTTCTCTCATTACAATATTCTTCGGTAAGGCGACGGCCAATTCAAATATGACATTGAAATTCTTGATTCTCTATTTTCAATTTTCAAGACTCGTTTCTAATCGTTTTCTCTATTAGACGTGGTTCCAGCCTATCCCGAACCGACAGGCGGCTTTTGTAGACGTTACGCTTATCGATCCTATGATTCATATCATATTTAGGGCCGGTCAATTCATAGCGACTTTGGTTATCATGTAATTTTGAGGGTCAATCACTAGTTCTGATGGTCTCGATCATCACCGTTCGATTTAAGAAAATTTTGCAAATTATACGTTGCTTAAGCGGCATCACCCGCGCTCCAATCGTATAACGCTAGCATTACATTCCTTAATCATTCTTATATCGACCTTTTGCGGTTCTAAACGTCCCCTCGACAATCCTTATGGTCAAAGCGCCATTTCCTATTCGAATTCTCTAGATTCACGTACCCTGTCTAGCCTTAGCCTTTCCCTTTTGGTCAGCCTACTCAAATTGATTAGATTCGAGCTAGATATGACTAAAACACATCGCTAGATATACTTCTCATTAATGAGTCTGAAAATAACTGGAAAATTAAAATGTCACAACAGTTCAATTGTCATACTATGACATTCAAGTCATGGAATCCACCATCCAATCAAGCAATTAAAGCTATAGGCTTCACTAAGCAATCAAATCACCCAACCAATCTATCTAGTAGTGTCCAAATGTTCAAGCAAGGGTTTAGGAAACACTTACCATGATCGATTAGCAAAATTCCACACCAAGTGACTCTCCTCAATGCCACAAGTACGCAATCCACTAAGAACCCCTCGTCAACCTAGAAAGGTTCACCAATTTTGGATCAAAAAGCGATTGAATTCTCACTTCCATTAACCCAATCCCTCAATAGCCATTCAATTGGAAACTCGAGACTCCTTATCAATCAATCGAACACATGATGATACTCTCACGAACCCTCAAAATATTCGATTCATGCATCCACATATTGGGTATAATATTTCCCGGGGTTTTATGCACTAAATAGCCCTTAAATCTCTTCCAATTCTCAATCCACTTCACATACACCCCATTAACGCCTCACATAACATCTTATGGGATATTATGAGTCAATTTGAAGTCAAAATACCTCCTGATTAGTCCCCAGCAGAACCGACAAGAACAGGTATTCCTTAAAATAGAATCGGTTCTTGGTTCAATCCACTCAATCAAGCCATATCTCAATCCCAAACCTCAATTCCTTACAAATAAACTTGCTAGGAACTCAATCTATGTGTTTAGGAAGCTCACCAAGTGTTTCGACGCAAAATAAATCTACAAGACCTTCAAACAGTCCGTTTCCTTCACGATCCTCGCACTATCAGAATCTGTCCGACTTTAATCACCTCTGTTCAGCCATGAAAACATCCTAAATCCTCAAGAAAGTAATAATAATTTCTTAGCCAACACAAGTACTAGATGTTACAAAGATCTCACCGAAAATTTAGAGTCATTTGGAGTCCAGAAGCCCCCAAAAATCGTCCCTCTCCTAAATAGGGTCAGATTCTAACCTTTGTCCACTCAAATACACCTACAGGACAAACAGTAAGGCCAAATCGGGCTTATAATACCTTTTTAGAATGGAAAGATGATAAGCTTTCACATGGCTATGTTTATACCTCAATCCGATATCGAACGACAAAGTTATGGCCGAAACAGTGAATTGATTTTTCTCTATCCGTGGGAGGCTTCTCGGCCGAAATTGAAAAGGAAGAAGAAGATGATGGTGGGAGTGAAGGTGGCCGGCCAAATGAAGAGAGAGAGTCTGTTACACACCAATAATCCATTTTGGTCAAATGACAAGATTGGTAGGTGAGGTTTAATTAATGCTTAACCTCTCTAATGGTGACACTTGGCAAGCTTCCATTAGCTGCTTCACTGACTTTGACCATATCTTCCTCCAATTTTCGGTAGCATATAGGGTGTAGATTGACCAAAATAACATTCTAAACTTCTTCAGGCAAGGCCAAAGGTCGAGCGGCAAAATGGTCATTTGGCACTTTTCGTCGGAAAATCCATTTTTTCAGTATAAACCACCCTTGATGAGGCGACATCCATTTCAATTCAAATATTGGAATTCCTCAATGTCCAATGCCCAAATCTCGAGGTGCAATTTCATGTCGAACTCTCGTCGATTGTAATTCCAGTTTATCTCAAACTGACAGGAGACTTTTGCTGGCACTATGCGTATCGACCTTAGGATTTTTCTTAAGCCGTAGCGACTTTGATTGTCATGTAATTGCGAGGATTTATCGTTCATTCCTTTGATCATGATCAATGGAATCTGATTTAGTAAATTCTCACAAACTACACATTGATTAAGCGGAATCACCCACGTCCCAACATACAACGCTAGTAAGACATTCCATGATCGTTCCTAGATCGATCTCTGCTAGCCCAGAATATTTCCTCGACAATCCTTATGGTCAAAGTGCCATTTCTCATTCAAATTCTCTAGGTCCATGTACCCGACTCCATGTCAATCTTTCCCTTTTGGTCAGTTAACACGGTAGTGGCCAACTCCGAGTGAGTTACAACTGAAATACACTAATCAATATCCTTCCATTCAATAGCCTCGAGAGGGTCGAAATTCGGAATATCACAATTCTTCCCCCTTAAAGAAATTTCTTCCTCAAAATTTGTCATTTCTCGATTATTCACTTCCATGGGGTATAGACGCCTTATTGCATTCTCACTCTTCAAAATAACTCCGTTCTTTATTAAACCATTGCAATAATACGCTTTTTGGCACTCATGCCATCTGACGTATCACTCCCTCCAAATGTTTTATCATACCATAAGAGATTCAAGGGCTTTATCAACTTTCCATTTATTATCCAAATCGAGGTATAGCTTTTTCGATTCCACTCGAAAATCTCTAATTATCATAGTGATCCATCAACTTTCGTGGCTACGTCTCTTTCTCTTGTCGGCATGTCTAATGCTCGACCACACATTAGACTACTTCAACCTTCAATTCATGTCATCGATAGTGTTAAGGCAATCTTGGCACACCTTTGTGCCGTCCCAAGGAACACCTTAATTCTCCATGTTCTATTCATTTCCAAACCCCTTAGTAATCATTGTTCGATCATGGCAATATCTCGATTCTTTTCTGAATACCAGATTTGACGCTTTAGGTAGCCATCAGCCTAGTCCATTAACAAAATCCCAATTTAGAAGTTGAATCTCTTTTTCTCTAGAGAAGATCTGTCCCTCCATCACTAATTACACATTGCCCAATTCTCGATTATACCCAAGCAAGATTTTCCAAACTTTGTGATAGACACAAACTCAAAACCTCCTTCCACCCAAGCAAGATTTTCCAAACTTTGTCACGAGGACATTCGTAAATCAACTCCAATCATGCTCTAAGCATTCGAATTCATATAGCATTATTGTCAGACGAACAAGCAATATCTATTTCAAATCGCCTTGTTACGCCTCAAATTTCCTTTCCACATCACATTACTAAGATTCTCTCGACTCTTTTAATTCCAAACAAGAACGCCATTACCAGCGTAATCATCAACTTGACTCAAGTCCTTGAAAACTCTTTTCATGTTCGTTCATTCATTCTTGTTACATCTCGTCCTTAGTTCATTTCACCAATGGAATAGCTCTTGTGGAGAATCTTCCCACGATCTGTCTATTGCAATTCATCAATCCCAAGAAGTTTTTACTTTCCGTAACTCACATCGACTCTAGTTGATTCATCACTGATTTCATTTCTCAAGTGCTCCACAAGAATTTCACTTCCCAGAAACTTCACAGCTAAGGAATCTTACCTTATCTGGTCCGCAACACGTGCGCTTCAAATTTTGCATACAACGAGCATCTCCTTAGAGTCTAGAGGATACTCTCAAAGCTGTTCATATTTCTCATGACTCCTTAAATGATTCCAATCATCGTCTCTCATCGATAACAATCAACTCAATCATTCCTTTGACACTTAATTCGACTACTATCAACTTCTTTCTAACAGGTGTCAAATCTTCAAATTGTTCTTCACACTTTTCACTTGTGAGCTCAAACCTTGGTCCTCTATTGCCATGGGTCTCCACTAGGACCACACATCATTTTGTTCATTTTTGTTACTCATCCTTGAGGAAGCACTCTTATTTTAACCAATGGTTTCTCTAATCAGTCAATGCGACTTTATCCAAATTTCATCCATTCAACTGAACGTCGACATCATCGAGGGATTCAATATTGTATACAGGACAGTTTCTCGGACTTAACTTCCATGAATCATTCAAGTCCTACATCTTCTTTCTTAGTGCAAACGCTCCATCTTAATATCAAGACAATTAAGATTTTCTCTTCCTTCCACACTAGGGTCTTTTACCCTATGAAGAAAACTATACACTTCAACGGCATTCTCTCACTTTGAATCCACCATGTCCTTCTTATTATTTAAAGTGTCAATCTTGGAGTCTACCCTAACACCGGTGGTTTACTCCAGAACGTAGATGTCACCATACTCGATATTCTTCTTCCCATAATTTAGTCACCTCAAGTGACAATGTCCGTTCATCCTTGGTCTCCATCAATTCATGTATCGAATACTAGATTCGACTACCTCAAATCACTATGCAATTACAGTCTAAGCGCCCTTTTCGTTTACTCAATCATTCACTAGAATTACGAACGGTCAGGACTATCAAATCCATTTGCTTTCCCTTCCCTCAACAACCATCTCATGGTCCAATCGACCTTTAAGAACAACGCCCTAATTTTTAGGGGTGATAACACACAATACCACTTCTAATGGTCTAAATTCATCCTCAATCATCCTTATAGAATCATCATGTCAGATAGCTGACATAACTCTTTCCTTAATTTTTCCCCATGACGGAAGAACTAAACATCAATCTCTCATTTCGAGCCATACACTAAGGTCATAGCTGTTTCTTGTAGGCGTGTTTCACGTTCCATAATGAACATCTCTTTACTCGTAATCCATGAGCAGAAGTTCTCTTATTCATAAGTCTTCCGATTATTCTCTTCTTTTACTGAGTCCCGGTACCATTCCTCATAATCAGGAATAACTACCAGTGATAAGGCTATCAAATTCCAATCCACTTAGGGATTTAAGGGTCATCGACCACTCTTAATGTACTTAGGCGACCTTGAGAACTTTGTCTCACATTGGTCGATCATCCCCTTATCCTTGTAAAACTATCAGGATCCAAATAACCTTTGCTTTCGAGCAATCCCAAGAGAATACTTTCCGTCGAACAACTCAAAAGAGGTAGTCCAAGCAGATATCATGCCTTAGAGGAAAACCCTTCCTCTGGTGACCTTTCGCCAATTATCAACAGCCTCTTGAGGCTAAAAACTGCCTGGATCACTTTCTTTCCTCAGTGTACCCAAAACCTCTAAGGTTCCTTACCAATATCTCCAATCCAGAGGGAGACAATTTCATCCCTCCATCAAACTCAGTCAATCTCAACTTTATTCATAGCTTCGCAATCTTTTCAAAACTCTCGTGGTTCTTTTCCACGTTTTCACTTTCAAAATGAGTAATCTCAAAGTCTCTTTTCTTTTGACTTCCATCATTTTAACTCATCGGTACTAGCATCTGTCACCATAGTGACTTAGGCAATCATGTAGCTCCTCCTCGAGCTTGCCTACCTATCAGTTTTCTCATTTCCATTTAAAGTTCTCATAACCCCTTATCACACTTGGGTCTCGCACGATTAACTGAATCGAGCCATATTCTCTTCTAGTACTCATACTCCAGTCGCTCATTTTTACTCAATTCTCCTAATCCATCTCAAATCTTGGATCTTCCCGTACTTTACATATTCAAGCCAAGTGCTCCTCTAGCGACCGTACCTTGGTTGTTTAACCTTATTAGGTTCTTATGCCTCTTGAACCACTATGATTCTCTTCAGGAATCAAAGACTTAAGTTATCTAAGTCTAGCAGTCTTAGGCTGCTCATCTCATTATCTTTCACCATCAACCATCAGTGGTTCCCAATCAACTCTCAACTAGTTGCTCATTATGCAAGGATTCCAAATCCTCATCAGTCAGTGACTGTTCAACAGGCCAACCTCAACAAGGCAACTTCTCAATCCTAAGTCAATTACTAGGTAAGCCTCAACAAGGCCAAAACTCAACTAGGTCAATACCCAGCATATGCTGAAGGCGTTGCCTCTAAAAGTCAATCGCCCAAACTCTAAGCATAAGGCATCTGCCACTCTGTCACAAACCCAACAGGCTTTCTTATTCTCAACAAGCATTAGTTCAATGGGAATAAACCCCATATGCCATCTAATCTGTCAGTTAGACCTTGACCAAACCAATCACATGATGACAATCATAAAACACGCCTAAAAGGCCAATCACAACATCACTTTTCTTTTTCAAACGGCATCTACTGCCAAGCACAAAACTTTTAACCATGCCACTCATAGGCGTCATTTCACATGCCATGACACTTTTAAACATTCACTTCGAGAATCAATCCCGTGCCATACATCTCTTAACCACAATTGGACTCAACCTGATATCTATATTTTCCCTTTCAAGTTATGACTTGGATCATTCCTTCCTTTTGCCACTTAGAAGCCTGCCAGGAGCCGCTCCTTGTTCGGACCTCTCTATCCCGACGATCACTCCCCGCCCTCATCAGACTTGGCTGTTGCAAGTTTGATGCCGTTTGAAAAAGAAACAAGGTTACGGAAAAAGAAACAAGGTTACGGAAGCCATAAAACTTGCTCCATACAAATTACAACGAGATAACTCATGACAAAGGGTATATATACACTTCTTATAAATAAAATTCTCCTCAGATGTTATCGTAGACAAGTACCCAAAATTCAATTCCTAAATCCTCAAAATTCAGATACAATCCCTAAGGCCACAAAATACATAAAACCATTTAATGACACTTGATTTTCCATTAGTCCTTTTAAGTTTAATTTTGAAAAATTCATAAAAAAGGTTAAAAAATTACAAAATCAACTTTGGTGGCCTTGGCCAAGCTCAAGGAACCATGTTTGACCAAAAATTAATTTTCATATTTTTCATATTCTTTATATTTTTAAAAAATAGGAAAATACTTGAAAATTCAGGTAAAAATAACATTTGAGGTCACAGAAATATTAAAAAAATAGTCAATATTTTTCTTTTAATTTCCTTGTATTTTTGACCTCATAAAAAGTCCAAATTCAAGTTCATTTTTATGCGTTCCTTTGTTACACGTATGATTGAATTTGGTAAAAAAATAACAATTGAGTCTTTTTATTTGCAATTTTGGTATTTTTAGGAACTTGGCATTCAATATGATTGTCTCTCATTGCAATTTAGCCCAATTATTTGTACAAATTGCTCAATTACGTGAATTGGGCAAAATTGCATACTTAATTGCAGTTTAGTTCTTGAATTTGGGCATGATTGAAATTACTTTCAATTCAAGGGCTACCTTTACAAATTGAAGCCATTACCCATTGTATTTCGCCATCTTGAATCGATTGGCATGGCTGATTAGGTCTAATTTGATCATTTAAGCCTTTAATTTCATAATTTTTTGAATTGAAATTAATGACAAATTTGGGGCTTTTGTAGAAATTAACATGAACTTTTGGGTAAAATCACATTTTTAGACAATAGTCCTATCCTAAGTTCGATTTTGAAGTTTAATTGCAAAAATTCCCCACCAATTTGGGTTAATTTTAAAAATTTCAAGTCGAAACCGGTTCGGACCGGTCAGACCGCCCAGTCAAACCGATCAAACCGGTTTGTTACAGTATCATCTTCTTCCTCATACTCTCATGTAGGGCTGAACTTTGATGGCAATATTGATCGACTAATCGATCACAATTGAAGACACATTGGTGGGGGTTTAGTTCTTCAAGCCATGCCCTGTCGATTGATATCGAAATCATGACCAATGGCTGCTTGAGGAAGATGAAATCGATTAGGCAATGTTACACCGGCTATGAGAGTCAACATTCACAGAACGACTAAATTGGCCATCCATTTGTGAATGCCGGAAGGCCATTTGAGTTTGACGGAGTTATCCATTGTCACCGCCGTCGTTTGGACCAAATGGCATGCACGGTCACGTGCCATTTGGAATCCGTTAACTCCCACCGTTTGGCGCCCAAAATTGGAAATTGGTATATAACCTTAGATGGCTTGAGAGAAAGAAAGGAGGAGGCTCATTATGTTGTCGAGGATTAACAGAATTGAGAGAAAGAGAGAGAGAAAAAGCGATGGAGAGCTCGTTCTCCAGCTCCCGTCGTTGAGAACTTGAGCTTGACTGCAAGGCACTGGTTAGGCCGTCTCCGGTCAAATTGAAGCCTAAGAAGAACGTGGGAAGCTTGCTTGAAGTTTGAGGAAGAGATCACCGACGGCTACGCCGCTTGAAATCGCGAAAACAAGTGAGTCAGAACTTCGAGCTTCTCATTGGGCATCAATAGAGGTTCTTGTCTCCGGCCTTGATCCTTGCATTTAGTGTATGCATTTTGTTCCCCAAGCATCACTGACCATCATCGCATCTTCATTTTGCATTGACCTTGCTTGAATATTTCGAATCGAGTCTCCAAACTCAATCTCCATTGCCGATCACTGTTCAAAGTCACCTAGACGAATCTACGTCATGCGAGCTCAATCGGAGCTCGAGGTAAGTCTTCTGAATTCACTTAGAAGCGGTCATGTGAATGAACTAGCTTGATGTGCTCTCTGTTGCCTGATTAGCATAGCCATGGTTGAACTGGTTATGTCTCGATTAATCTAGTTATCTTGAATAATCGTGTTTGATTATGCGATATGTTACTTGCGACGTCAAGACGAGTCGATTGGCGCCGGTCTTGCTCGATTTCGTCGAGATTTCACTATTAGATCGTTGCCGGAGTTTCTCAACCGTTTGTTGTAGATGAAGAGTGCTCGAGGAAGAAGACGATGATGTGGCGGTCAATTGGTCAAAGTTGCTGACATGGTGCTAACGTGGCGCCGTTAGAGTTCGGTTTGAATCTGTTAGTCGATCTAACGGTTTAGGTTGTGCCACGTGTTGGTTTGGTGACCGTTCGATCAGTTTTATAAATTATGTTAATAAAAATCAAATTTTTAAAAAATAAAAATAAATCAGTAAATCGGACGGTCGAGGATTAACCGAGTCGTTCGATCGCAACTGTAGACTTAAGTAATCAAATCTCACGACTGCGGGGTAGTCGGCTTTTGATCTGGACTATAGATTTTAGTCAACAAATCCTGAGACTGTGGATTAGCCACGTGGTTCAAAAGGAACCGTCGGATTAAATCCAAATAATCGAGAAACAAAAAAAGTGCGAAACGGCGCCGTTTTGGGTCGTGGTTACGCAGGTCCGGGCCTAGGCTGGGTTCCGACTCAGTGGGTCAGGTTGACCCGGTACGAATCATTTTAAAAAAAAATCAGAAAATGATTTTAAAATAAAAAGAATCAGAAAATTCCTAAAAAAATGTTAGAAAACTCTAGAAAATCCCCAAAAATGTAAGAAAATTGAGGAAAATTCCTAGGCATTCCAGAAATTTTCAAAAATTGAAAATTGACCACAAATGACTGGTCAATCCTATTTTTGGGATTTCTTATATGTTCATCTGAAAATTGACGATATTACCCATTAGGGGTAAATCGCCTCCGCCTTGTATATGAGATAGGTCGACAATGTCAAGATAAGAATTATTGTCGATTAGGCGATCAATTCTTATGTTTAGGTTTTCGAATCTCATCTCTTTTTTGGAAATGACGATTTACACTTCTAAGGTTAAATCGTTTTTCTTATTTCGATCAAGCCGTGAAAATTGTTCAAAATTAGGATTTGGGTCCAGTGGTTAACCAATCCTTATGTTTAGGATTTTCATTTCTTGTCACTTTTCACAATGACGATTTTACCTCAAATGGTAGATTGCTTCTAAAATTTCAGAAAAATTCTGAAAATTTCCAAAAAATTGGAAATGGGTGATTTTGGTCACCAATCCTATTTCCAGATTCTTTTGACTCTATATTTCATCTGAAATGATAAATTTTCCCTTCTTGGACAAATTGTCCCAAAACTCTGCAAAATTACGATTTTGCACCTCAAAGGCAAATCATGTCAAAAATACTCCTGAGCCTTGATTGACACTTCTCTAGGCTAGTAGGGCCTTACTAGGGATGCCACGTTATATTCATGTGATTTGTCTGCATGTTTTGGATCATTGATTTGCGCACTCACTTTATTGACTATGTTTGCTAATATAACTTTCCTATCTGCTTGAATTCTTAGATGTAGGATTCGCACCTCACTCATCTGCATGAAATCTTAAGTTAGATAAATCATTCGACTTAGGTGCCGAAAGGGCATCAACTTTGACAATTGGCAAAACAAAGTCCCCGATTTAATTTCTCTAGTTTCCACTAAATGGAATAGAATGCTCCCAACTATTCGATAGGGTTCTCAATCGTACCCTCTATAAAACGATTGGTGGCGACTCCTTGGCATGTACACGTATCACATGTCACCAGGCCGCATTGAAGGTCAACCACGTATATCGCCATTGCGACTTGGGTAACGGGCCTTAGGAGAGGCCCACGTTTGACCAAAGAGGACGGCCCATTAACCCGCCAAGATTTCTCGACGGAGGGATATCTCGAGATTTCTCTTAAGGGTCACGACAAAATGGCGACTCCACTAGGGACTTATTTCAAACCAGAATCTCTAGTTGGAAATTTTAGAGGACTTGAGCCAATTAAAAGGTTGATTGGTTTATCTAACCCCGTTTACTACAGATGCTTTCAAAGGTGAAGTACGTACCTAAACCATTGTGTTAAATATTTTTACAAATTGGTGATATTAGGGTGTTTCCTGACATTTTTCTTGCAGGTTGGAGTTGGGATTGTATGTTTATTGTTTATGCACATATTGAAGTGGTGTTTGATACAAACTGCTATGCATGACCTTGCATTGTGATGATCACGACAAATTACACACACTGGTGGATAAACCTCGACTGCAACCAACTCTAAGTTACCTTAGCTAGGGAAAGGATATAAAAGAATCTCTTGTTTGATGGCACTTGAGACTTTCATGCTCGTTCCCGGTCACTATCCAAATTGATGATATCTAGCCCACTTGGGTGGGTACTCTTGGGGAGGAATCTGCCATATTTGGATCGTGGGAGCCTGAGCCATAAGTCCCTCACCTGATTTTATTTTTAGAATATATTCTCACTTGTCTCATGCGCATGTCTATGGAAGGTTAGTATACCTAAAACCGCACATTGTCACAAGGGAATATTTCATATTCCCTGAGCTTTTGGTTGGTAAGGCGTTTACTTTTAATGTACTTCCTTACTTCCTGTTTCATAGTATGTTCATACATCGCATATTATTCACATCTACATGCATTGCATATATTTTAAAATCATTCAAGTGACTGATTGAAATAACAATGACAAGAGATAGGACGTCGCAGTTTCCTAGAAGTTCGACGGAGTTGGTAACCTTCGAATATCTAAAAAAAGTCACTCGTCCTGGGCCAACACAAGGTTGCACTTTACTAGATTTGTACATGGCCGAGAACTGACTGGACGTAAATTGGGATATGTTGAAGATTGCCAGACTAGTTACTATGTCAATAACCTTAGGTTTAAGCGGCAGACAGACGAAATGCTCAAGCACTATCTAGAGATGAAAATGGGTTAAGTACACCTCAAGTGCCATAAGTTGTGTACGACACTAACTTTAGTGCCAAAATTTTCAAATCGATCACTTTAGTGCTAAGTTTTTGTAACTTTGATCACTTAAGTGTTAACTTCTTTTAAAAATAATTACTTCAATGCCACGTCTGACGAGCCACGTCAACTTAAATAATAATAAAATAAATACATGTGTCGGATTTTCGACGAGTCACGTCAGCTTAAATCGGAGTTGGTACTAAAGTGATCATTTTAAAAAGAAGTTGGCACTTAAGTGATCAAAGTTACAAAAATTTAGCACCAAAGTGATCGATTTGAAAGTTTTGGCACTAAAGTGAGTTTCGTACACAACTTATGGCACTTGAGGCATACTTAAGCTAGATGAAAATGCAGTGTCGCAATGACTTAGCTAGAAAAGTCTATGCCCGCCGAAAAGCTAAAGTCAAACCAGGGAAAATCAACCAATGATCTCTCTTTGGGGAAAGAAAAGACGCCATGCAACCAAGACAAAGCTAAGGCGCATCATACTCAAAAAGACAAAACCCAAGAAGACTCCCAAAGTCTTTATACCATGGACTAGAGAATGGCTAGAAGAGCTAAAGCATCTCAACCAACCAATGAAGATTATTCTTCACAATCTGAAGGGCACTCAACTAGGGAAGAAGTCCTTATTATTGAGCGGAATCCTAAAGAGGGGCTAGACAATAATGCAATCAAGAAAACCCTGATGAACCGTCACCCCGAAGAAGATTAGATCTTGGGGAGGGATAGTTTAGATTCCACATTCCATTGGCTTTTTATGGTTTTCTTGTCTTAGAATAAATTTGATTGGTGTCCCCCCTCTCGAGGCCCATCTCAATCTCTATATCATAGCATATCCTTTTTGTAATAGGGAATTTCATCTAATATGTTTACAGTTGATGTTTTGACTAATGGAATGTGACATTGTTATTTCCTTTGGTCACTAAGATGATTCTGACTAATTGCATAATTCACTTCTTTAAAATTCAAATTAGACCTTGAGGCAGGTTTTTCAAACCTGGGAAAGACTCTAATTTCTATTTCATTAACTGAAATATGCAATTAAACCAGTTCATGCATACTTCATGACATTAGCATAATCACATGTTTAAAGTAATCTTTGGCGATTGATTTTTCAAAATCATTTGCATATTTTAGACTTGATGGGAAAGAATGATATCTAAGTGTTCAAGGTCCCTTGAGCTGAGCTCCTAACCTGGTGGGATAGCATGGATGAAGCTAGCTAGACGTACGCCAAATTGCGGCTAGGGTATCTGTTGGACCTGCTGAAGATTGAATGTCCATCGGCCTTTATCCAAGCCATGGAACTCTATTGAGAACCCACCACTGTGACATTCTGTATAGAGGGACTAGAGGTTACTCCTACCTTTGAAGAATATAGCACTGCCATTGGAGTTGAGTTTACTCACTTCTTAGTCCAACCTCTTATAGGATTTGAGCCTTTGAGTCAACTAGCTAAATTCCTGGATACAAACATCAACGAAATTAAATAGACGCCAAAAGTAATTCTGGGCGAGTCTCACTATCCTTCCTTCTAGATAGGTTTCCCAACCTCCCTGCTAGCAAAGAAACTAAATCTAGTAGAGCTTTTATCTTGGCATTCTTTAGCTTTGTCATATTTCTGATCTCGTCTGTAACTTTTGACCCTATTATGGCTGTAGTGGTTAAACAAGTCTGTTACGGGTGGGATTACTCGGACTTTATCCTCGTTGAAACTTTCATCTCCCTCAACCGTTTTGGGAAAAGCAAGAAAGGAATCTTTACAGCCTCTAGTGGTCTTCTATACCTATGGTTCACATCCCATATAAAGCAATTTCACATCCATTTGGGTTTCACTAAGATTAGCTCTGATGTCTATCCTCTTAGAACTTTCATCAAAACTCATATACATATTCCTAAGTTCAACTTTAAAGAATGGAAGGAATTTCTTAGAACTTTAAAACTGGAACAACTCCGATGGCAGCTTAGATTACCATCACTGGGTAAAATCATACTCGCATGTAATGGCAGAGACCTAGTCCCCTTGTTAGGATTCACAAGCGCCACCGCATATTATTCAAGGAGGGTTGTCCGATAGTTTGGAGCATTGCAAGAGATCTCTTCATTACCACAACTAGATATTTTTTCGTTTGACTTACTAAGAGAGACTCTCATAGGAGAAAAGAAGAAGCAATTCGAAGTCAAAGTGGAATTCATCATACGCTCTTTGAAAGACTCTCAAACTGAAGACATCGAATGGCCGGAAGATATGACTCATGAGATGAATACTCACAGGGCTTCTACAGAATACATCCGACGCTTTGAGGCAACCAGACGCAGTTTTGTCGAGCCTTATGTACTTGAATACGTCGTGCCGTACGTGCCTAGAGTAGAGCCGTATATACTTGAAGACATGAGATCACCATCATATTCAGGAGATGAGGAATCTCAGACTGATGGATCCAATCTTTGCTGGGACGATGAGGGTGCCTTAGACCCTAAGCGCCATAGACTTGGATAGTCTATTATGTCAAGTGTAAAGTGTGTGAACATTACAATGTTTTCTTAGCATTTGGATACTCATTTGTATTAAATGTTACTTCTGGCACATTTGTATGAGCATAGGCATGTTTTGTCGATGCATAAAAAACTATCGTCGAAGATTGCACTTCCTTTAATTTCAAGAATTCTCTTGACAAATGATTAAAAGAACTGCTCACGTGAGATTAAGGCACACAAGGGAGTCCTTTTTCTCATTCATCAATAGAAAACATGCAATTAAAGGAATCCAGTATTTTCCTTATTTGTCCTAAAGAGATACTTACTTGTTATTTTCAAATAAACAGGTACTCTCTAATCACGGAATTATCAAGACATCATTCCGTACTCGACTTAAGACGAGAATGGGACAACACGAGTGGACATGTTGGAGGCCTAGATGACTACTATGACCACCATGACGGCTGAAATTAAGGCCATGTTGGAAGCTTCCCAAGCCAGACAGACGGAGTACCTAACTGGAACGACTTAGGTCAATCCTCAATACCTAATATAACTGACAAAGGGACAGCTGAAGGTGCCAAACATGTCGTAGAGGACGTTCATGCACCAAATGTCCAATCACAACCAAAGATATCTCCTGTTATCATTAACCTCAAGAAGGAAGAGAAAGGAAAGCAAACTGTGAAAACTAAAGCCGAGGCTAAAAGAATAACCAAGATTATGGAGTCCTTGAGTAGTCAGGGTTATGAGTTAGCCCGTTTTGACAAGATATCCTCATTCGCCAAAGTAGAGACTCCTCTAGATTACAAAGAGTCGGACTTTGTAAGAAAGTACAATGGGACAGGTTGTCCACGTGCTCACCTTAAACACTATCTGTGTAAGATGGCGCACTATTCTGACTATATTCCTCCGTTGATAAATACATTCCAAGAGAGTTTGACGGGTGCTACTCTGGCTTGGTTTATTGAGTTAGACCTGGATGATTATGACGGATGGGAAGATCTTGCTGAAGATTTTCTTTGACAATATAAGTTTAACACAACTATGGCCCCGACAAGAGAAGATTGTTACGAATAGTGAAAGGAAGAGGCGAAACAATTAGAACATATGCCCGGAGATGGCGTTGTTTGGCAACTCAAGTGAAACCGCTAATCTCGGAAGATGACTTAATTGACCTGTTCTTGAAAGCGCTTCCATATGAGTACTTTGATAGATTAAACACATCAAGATGCCAAACCTTTACACACTTGATAAAGGTGGCCGATAGATTGGAGTTGGCTTTGAGATAAAGAAGGCCACATGAAACTTCGACGAGGAAGCAATATCCCCCGAGAAAAGAAAGAGAGGTTGGAGTTAACGTAGCCTTTGTACCGGATTCCCATAAACTCAAGGTGTTCGCTAATTCAAATCAGGCTAAAGGAAGATCATCGTGGTTAATGTCTAAAGGACAAGAACCTATGAAGAGGCTGTGACATTCTAATTTCTAGTCGATTTCAGACTCATTAATGAGAAGTAAATCTGGAGACGTATTTCAGTCGTATCTCGCTCGAATCTGATCAATTCGAGTAGGCTGACCAAAAGAGAAAGGCTAACATGAGACGAGATACGTGGACCTAGGGAACTCGAATAAGAAATGATGCTTTGACCATAAGGATTGTCAAGGGGATATTTAGAACCACAAAAAGGCCAATCTAATAACGATTAAGGAATGTCTTATGAGTGTCATACGACTAGAGCGCGGGTGATGTCGCTTAACCAACGTATGATTTACAAAATTTTTCTAAATCGAACAGTGACGATCGAGATCATAGGGACTAATGATAGACCCTCATAATTACATGACAATCAAAGTTGTCACGAATTGATGAGCCCTAAACATGATATGAATCATAGGGTCGATACGCGTAATGTCTGCAAAAGCCGCCCGTCGGTTCGGGATAGGTTGGAACCACGTCTGATAGAGAAAATCATCATAAACGATTCTTGAAAATTGAACATGGAGAATCAAGAATTCCAACATTATATTTGGATTGACCGCCACCCTATCTAAGATTATTGAAACGAGAAAAACGACGTTTTGGACGTCGGTGGTGAAATTACCATTTTGCCCCTCAAGCTTAAGTCTTGTTCATGCAATGAAGGAAGGGCATTTTGGTCTTTTAAACCACCCTAAGGCCACCTAAAATCTGAAGAAATATTGGCCATTGGATCAAGTTGGAATGACACTTGGACAAGTGTCAATAGATGGACTAAAGAGTGGTCAAATCTACTATACACCGTCTACCATTCTTCCCTTTGACTTGTGAGTTGAATATAGTCTTTCTTCACTCTCTCTCACCTCACTTTGGCCGGCCATAACCCCCTCACCACCACCGAAAACTCCATCTTCTTCCTCTTTCTTCACTGTTCGCTGGCGACAGCTTCTGGAGCTTCCCTTCGCCGCCATCGACGCCGCCCTCCGGCCACCGTCTGGGCTTAGGCCGACCACCTGAGCCTAGCCCCATGTCTTGCCGACCTTCTCGAAGTAGAAGCATAGAAATTGGACCACCAAGGAGCTCCGCCCAAGCATTTCCCCGGAAGCCGATGAAATCTGACTCAAACTAAGGTAGGCCGAGTTTCAGACCCCTTAGGGTACGGAAATGTTGGAATCTTGAGGTTAAATTTTGTGGAGGTCTAGGAGACATGTATATCAATCTGTGATAAAAATTTAGGAATGATTTGATGAATTTTTTACCCAAAATGGGTCTTATGAATGTAGGACAGAATCTGCCGGTTACTGACCTTGGGAGATCCGGCGACTTTTGACAGAATTCCGGCGATGACTTGACTTCAAACTCATGATGAGACCCTTAGACCCTTAGATAGGCATGTTAAGAGGTAGGATAGTGCTTAAATGATGGATTTGATGGAGACTTAGGGCTAGATATACTCGGTTTACACTGAACCGAACATAGCCCGGTTCGGTTCTATACAAATCGAATCTATGGGGGGCTGATGATGGTTGGTTTTGAGCCTCAAATTGGTGATTAGGACATGCTAAGATGATGATGATTATGTTATGGAGGTTCGTGGTTCATGGATTGAGGAATTGGACATGGAAATTAACTGATTGGTTTGATTTTATTAGGTTGCGCGGTGAGATTGGTCTTGAACCATTGGAGGCCGAATCTTTGGGGACCAAGAAGAGAATTATTGTGGTATCAAACTCAAGGTAAGGGAATCCTGAACTTAGGATAGGAAGATTGGACTCGATTGGGCGAGTCGGACGAGATTGAGATGATTTCTTGAGGAGCTTAGTGTGATTGGTCTTTGAGAATGCCAAGAGGGTATAAATGATTCGAGTAATTGCATATGCATATCTCTTGAGTAATTGGTCACATTTGTATATGTATTGACTTGTTTCGCATGTCATGGATGTCTTGTTTATGCATGAGATATTTATGCACGAGATGCGCTTGACCTTGTGTGCATGAATTGTGGTTGTGGCATGGTGGAGACGAGGTAAGACCTTGAGGCGTATGAGACGCGGGGTGAAGAAAAGCCTGATGCGATCTAATCGCGGACATGAGAAAAGCCTGATGCGATCTAATCACGGGCATGAGATTAACCTGATGCGACCTAATCGCAAGCATGAGAATGAGGCAGGCAAGAAGAGCTGGTTGTGGTGAAGTGGCAGGACAAGGCGTGCATTATCATCTGAGTGTGATATGATGTCATAGTTGCATGCCTGTCATCTATGTGTTGTCATCTTTATTGGTATGTGCCTGTGTGTTTATGAGTTTGGAATGTTGGGGTAGATGACCGCTTGAGTGGATGGTCGGCCTGACCTAGGGTTAGGACTCTTTTACTGATATGTGTATCTCACCCCTTTGGGGACCTTTATTTTTGCAGATCCTAGGCCTTAACTATGTGGCCAATTCGCTTTGGAGACCCTAAGGAGATGACCGTGTATTTTGATGAGTTCCCTGACTGTCAGGGGACCATATACGTGAGGAAGTGTACAGTGGTGTGGGTTGATGAGGATAGTACGGACTGGAAGCCTCATTGGTATGAGGCGTGGTTTAGGAAAGTTAGGGACGAGCCGACTGGGCTGTTGAAGCCCCATGAGGTGTCTCAGCGAATGATCCCTGATTGATGCCACCCCGGTAGGGACCAGGCGCAGGCCGAGAGATCAATAGTCGGTTCTAGGAATTGACCGGAGAGGACCCCCCGACGCTGGAGTTTACCGAGGAGGAGGAGGTCATTGTCCTGGAGGTGACCAAGGAGGATCTCACAGAGCCGTCGCATGAGGAGACCATGGAGGATACTATTGAGGTTCGCTCCGATACGTTCTTAGAGTATGAGCCGACGGAGGATGCCGAGGACACCGATGACTCCAGTAGCTCATCCTAGGAGACTCTAGTTATAGCTTGATCTTTGATGACTACCCCGACCCCGTTCCTGTCGGATTTTGATGATGGTCCATCTTGTATGCTCACCTTGTCACCACCTTGCTTATCGGATTTTAGTAGTTCTGTACTTGTATGAACAGTCGATTATTGTGTACGACAGTCTCTATGCTATCCAGGTTCCACTTAACTTATATTTTGTATGGAGGAGTTGCTTTATTACCGCTTCCGCATGCTTGATATATTTGTTATAACTCTCGACTTAGATTGTGAATCTTGGGACTGCGAGAAATTATATGGTTTGTTTGTAGGGAGTCACGTGCTCGTGCTTGGGGCGCGGGGCATGACATCCCCGTCCGATTTGGTATCAATGCAAGGTCAACTCGATCCAAAGTTGATTGAGGACTGGAGTGATAAGGATGATTAAGTTGGGACAAGGACGGATAGGGAGACCTTAGGAGACACTTATGAATGGCATTTGGCCTTGGCAGGGTTATGGTAAGGCATGAGGATTGAGTTCCCTGTTTAGGATTAAAGATCATTTCTGGACCTTGGGCTATGTGATGAATGAAAGTGATTGGTTTTAGTGAATCACTGTAGTGAATGGAATTGAGAAATGGTCATGGGCTATTGGTTGAAATGTTTCTGGAGTTCGTGGAAGGCAATACTGCTGTGTTATAACTGTTTTTGTTAAAGAGTAGTTAGTAGCTCTGGGTTTGGATGAATGAGTAAGTTATTAACTCATTGCTGAACATGTGATGGACTAGGTTCAGTAGAAAGAGACAAAGATGAGCAACCCGTCTAGAAGGTCTAGAAGGTCAAGATGCAGAGCCTCTAGCTCGAGGCCGCCTGTCGCAGAAGATCCAAGAATGGATGGCGTGCTGAGGGCACTGGAGAGAATCGGTAACCTCATTGATAGGCAGACTCAAGACCGAGATGCTGCAATCGCCCAGGCAGTAGGAGTTGCCATAGCTGCCGTCAATGCCAACAACGGCAACAATGGTGGCAATGGAAGCCAGAATGAACATGGCCAGGGCAATGAGGCTGTGAATGCCTAAGAGGAAATCATCGTGGCCAGATAGATGGGCTAGCTAGTGGAGCAGTTTATAAAGCTGAAGCCCACGCAGTTCGATAGGACTGGGAAACTCGAGCTAGCACCTAGATGGATCGAGAAGTTAGAGAAAGCTTTTGGGGTGCTGGGGAGCACAGATGAGGGGAAGGTGCTACTAGCAGTGTACCAGCTGGAGGGTACACCGAATGATTGGTGGGCCGCCACCAAGGACGGAGTCTTCCTTGAAGGGACAGCCTTGAACTGGGATGCCTTTAAGACGATGTTCAATGACAAGTACTTCTCTGAGACGGCCAGGGAAAGGAAGCAGGTGGAATTCCTACGGTTGCGCTAGAACCAACTGACGATAGATCAGTACGAGGCCGAGTTCTCGAGGTTGTCGAGGTACGCACCTCAATTTGTAGAGGATCCTCAGGAGAAAGCAAGGAGGTTTAGGGACGGTTTGAGGCCCGAGCTCCGTAGTCAAATGATCGCTCTAAATCTGAGGACCTATAAGGAGATCTATGAACGGGGCCAGATGATAGGACGGGACTTGAAAGAGAGAAACACCGCAACTGGATCGCGATTCACATCATTCAAAGATAACCGCCAAATGGGTAAGAGATCGATGGCGGGCAACAGGCGTTTTGTGCCTCCAGTAAGGAAAAATATCGTGAAGCCGCCAAATCCCACTAATTGGAGCTGCCGCCTTTGTGGTAGGAGGCATGGAAATAGGCCACGCCCGGTAAGGACAGGAGCTTGCTTTAAGTGTAGTCAGCTAGGCCACCAGATGAGGACGTGTCCAACCCAAGCTTCGACAAATCAACCTCAAGGGCAGAGACCGCAGGCTGGACCATCGACTGCTACTCCCCAGATTGAGCAGAATCGACCACCGACACAGGGAATGGTGTATGTAGTAGCCCGTAGAGAGGCAGAGGAAGCACCAGGTATGGTCACGGGTATGGTTTACTTATGCAACCAAACTGCATACGCATTGTTTGACCCTGGTGCCACGCATTCATTCGTGTCTGCACAGTTTGCTAAATTAGTGGGAATGAAATTGAAACCATTGAACATAATTCTGCATGTTGCCACACCATTAAAGGATAATATATTGGTTTCAATGGGCTGTGCTAGTTGTGAGATTGTGATTGGAGAGATTAAAGAGAGTATTGACCTAGCTGTACTACCCATGTACGATTTTGACATAACCATAGGAATGGATTGGTTGGGTAAGCAGGGGGCGGTAGTGGACTGTGGTAGTAAGGTAATTCGATTTTATCCAAGAGGTCGCCTTAGCTTTGAATTGGTGGAAAGTCGAGGAGGAATCTCGATTCCCTTAATCTTATCTCTGGAAGTGACTAAGTTGATGTCTAAAGGGTGTCAGGCATACTTAGTGACAGTAATGGACACGACTACCGAAGAACTAAAGTTAGAGAGTATCCCGGTAGTACGTGAATTTCCTGACGTATTTCCCCAAGAGTTGCCAGGGTTACTACCAGAACGAGAAATAGAATTTGTAATTGAGTTAACCCCTAGGGCAGAACCGATTTCAAAAACACCTTACAAGATGTCCCTGTTAGAACTGAAAGAGTTAAAGGCATAAATGCAGAAGCTACTAGATAAGGAATTTATCCGACCAAGTGCTTCGCCGTGGGGAGCACCGATGTTATTCGTGAGGAAGAAAGATGAACCTTTGTGTTTATGCATTGACTATCAGCAGCTGAACCAGGTAACGGTGAAGAACAAATATCTACTGCTGAGGATTGATGATCTGTTTAATTAGTTGCAAGGAGCAGCGGTATTTTCAAAGATTGACTTGAGAACTGGGTATCACTAAACGGCATCACCCATGACTGCCTTTCGGACGAGATATGGTCATTATGATTTACGGTGATGCCGTTTAGATTGACCAATGCTCCAGCTGCATTCATGGACCTAATGCATAGAGTATTTAAGGAATTTCTAGACAGATTCGTCATGGTTTTCATTGACGATATCTTGATTTACTCGATGAGTGATGCAAAACATGAGGAGCACTTGAGAATTGTACTGTAGACCCTGAGGGAGCACTCGCTCTATGCGAAGTTGAGTAAATGCGTGTTCTGGCTGAGCAGGGTAACATTTCTTGGTCTTGTGGTGTCTGGAGAAGGGATTGCAGTGGATCCTACAAAGATCGAAGTGGTAACAAATTAGCCTAGGCCTACTACAGTCACTGAAGTCAGAAGTTTCTTGGGATTGGCAGGATACTACAGGCGTTTTGTGGAGAAATTCTCATCCATAGCCATCCCATTGACGCGGTTAACGAAGAAGGAAACAAGGTTTGAATGGACAGATAAATTTGAGAGGAGTTTCCAAGAACTCAAACATAGATTGACAACCGCGCCAATGCTGACAATTCCATCAGGACCGGGAGGTTACGAGATATACAGCGATGCTTCGCTAAAAGGACTAGGCTGTGTGTTGATACAATACGGAAGAGTAGTGGCCTACACATCCAGACAGTTGAGGCCACATGAGATGAACTACCCAACTCATGACCTGGAGTTAGCGGCAATTGTATTTGCTCTGATTTGGAGACATTACCTGTGTGGCGAAAAATTTTGGATTTATGCCGACCACCAAAGCTTAAAGTATCTGTTTTTCCAAAAAAAGTTGAATATGAGGTAGAGTAGGTAGATGAAGCTGTTGAAGGATTATGATTGTGATATATTATATCACCTAAGAAAAGCAAACAGAGTAGCAGATGCGCTGAGTCGGAAGTCAAGCATCGCATGTCTGCTGGTGAAAGGTTGGTCGATGATTGATTATTTGAGAGACTCTGAGTTCAGATTAGAAGTCAATCAGTTGTCTAGTTTGATAGCTACGTTGAGGGTGGAACTTGAGGTCTAGGAAGGAATAAAGGCCCTACAGTCTATGGACCTAGAGATTCAAAAAATCCTTGAGATGGATGCGACAAAGAGAAAACTCGAGTTTCAAGTGTCTGAGAACGGAATTCTGAAGTTCCGAGGATGATTGTCCGTACCAAAGGATGAAGGACTTATCAGAGGTTCACGGGAGCAATTATAGCATCCACCCTAGAAGTACAAAAATGTATCAGAACTTGCGACAATACTATTGGTGGAATGGGATGAAGGTGGACATAGGAAGGTATATGGCTAAGTGTTTAACGTACCAGCAAGTGAAAGCGCAGCACTATAAGCCTAGAGGACTATTACAGTGCTGTGGCCATCGACGCCGCCCTTGACGTTGCCCTTCGGCCACCGTTTAGGCTTCCACCGATCATCTGAGCCTAGCCCCACGTCTTGCTGACCTCTTCGAAGTGGAAGTAAGGCGATTGGACCACCGAGGAGCTCCAGCCAAGCATTTCCCTGGAAGCCGACGAAATCTGACTCAAACCGAGGTAGGCCGAGTTTCAGACCCCTTTGGGTACGAAAATGTTGGAATTTTGTGGAGGTTATTGTGTACAACAGTCTCTATGTTATCTAGGTCCCACTTAACTTATATTTTGTACAGAGGAGTTGCTTTAGTACTGCTTCCGTATGCTTCATATATTTGTTACATCTCTTGGCTTAGATTGTAGATCTTGGGATTGCGAGAAATTATATGGTTTGTTTGTAGGGAGTCGCGTGCTCGTGCCCGGGGCGCTGGGCGTGACAGAGGCAGCCTCCGAAGCAATTTTCTCAACTTCCCAGACCGTTATCTAAGTTACTCCATATGTTATTAGAGCAATACTTGTTGGCAAAGGAATCTCCTAGAGCGAATCCGGCGAAATATCCTAGTATTGAAGAAAACCAGACTTCACCTATCACATTGGTGAAAAAGGACACAATGCAGACCATTGCTACATCCGTAAGCTGATGGTTCAAGCTCTCATTGAGGATCAAATTTTGAAATTCAATGACGTAGCTCTGAACGTGGAAGAGAATCCACTCCCTGATCATCAAGCAATTGGTGCAATATTTGCTGATGAAGAAGAAAATACCTTGAGCTGAAGGTGAATATACCCAAGCTAACCAACATTTTGGCAATCGCCTCGTCATATCCAAAAGAAGGTGAAGTGTCGGTTGAAAGAAAAAGGCTATGTATTGCCAAAATGATAAGCCTATGGATAATGTCAAGCGTGGCTGATGAAGAGTTTGAAGGAACTAAAGCCTTGGTGAACTTAGAATGGAACCAGTTTGTGGTTGAGATCGAGCGAGAAAATATGTGAAATGTCCCACATGAAAGTTTGGTAGGCGACGTAGAGCTGATTACCAAACCAGAAGAAGAGCGTTACGAAGACGAGCTAAAAGTTACCAAGCGAAGCCTGGCCGATCGTAGATTTGTAGTCGAAGCACTAGAGAAAGGCGAAATTGTAGATAATCTAGGCGAGGATTCTGATGGATATAACTTCAAAGTGAAGTACTCTGCTCCTCCCAGTTTCTTCTAGAGAATAGAGGATATCATATCTGACGGGTGGGAAGGTATGGATGATCCTATTCAACCAGAAGTCCAGGGGGATGTAATAGGATCTTTTACCGAAGGACTTGAATCGTCACTCAACCAGATGTTATCGGGACATTTCCTGTGCATAGAAGAATAAGTGAATGATCTCTCGAGAGAGATGGAGAATGTGTCATTTCAATTGACAACGTACGATCATCCTCAGACGACAGATGACAAACTTGACACCAAGCAATACGTCAGGATGGACAAGTTAATAGCCTAGTGGCAAAACTTGACAGAATTATTCGAAAGATTAAGAAGATACTTGAAGTTTGTAATGTCAACTAAGTCAAGTGATGCTAATAAATGCCACTATTCAGAATACGAAAACTTCTCAGGAGACTTTAGCGATACAGTGGCAATGAATGAAACCGCTACAACTGTAGTAATCAAACTAGATGAGCTTGATAGCCTGAGCCAAGAAGAGGATTGTCTGGTGAAACCTATGGTAATTCACCTACCAAGAGATGAAACTGATGATGAATCTGAACCAGAGTCATCCCACCTGACAATAGTAACCATACAAGTCCCGCCGGCAGAAATTTATGATTCTAAGGCAGTTCATTGGAACTCTGGAATAGGAGAAGTAGATGCAGTGATGAGGTCCGAACGATTTTACGCCCCCAGGGAAGGCGAATTAGAGAAGAAGGAGGTGTCAAAAGAAGATGAAAAAAAAAACTCCTATCCATCGTCAAAACCAGCGAATTTGAGGTAACAGAGAAGTTAAGAAAAATACCAGCCCAAATATCCCTATTAGATTTGTTCATCAACTCTGAAAAACATAAGGATGCGCTGCTAAAGGTACTAAATAAAGTGCATGTCCCTGAAACCAGCAATGACATATAGTTGGGAGACTTTGTGGGGGCAATCCTACTTAGGGATCAATTGAGCTTCTCAGATGAAGATCTCTCCATGGAAGGAAGAGGGCACAACAAGACCTTATACATCACTGCACACTATAATGGAAAGAGAGTAGCACACGTGCTAATCGATAACGGATCTGCTTTTAACATCTGCCCATTGGCTACATTGAGAAGTTTGGGCATCAAAGAAGAAATGATTCGAACCTCTAAGGCGGCTGTTAGAGTCTTTGATGGGATGAGGAAAACAGTGGTAGGCGAAATCGAGCTGGATGTGCTCATTGGCCTAACCAAATTCTCCATAAACTTCCAAGTAATGGATTTGCCAAGCGCATTTGGATTTATGTTAGGGAGACCATAGATCCATATCGTTGGAGCCGTACCTTCAAGTCTACATCAGAAAGTGCGATTCGTGATTGATAGGAAAGTAGTTACTGTCCATGAAGAAGTTGATCTCCTTGCGTATTAGAATAGCACTATCCCCTACATTGAGCCTGAAGTTAAGCAAGAAGCTACCTACCATTCCCTAGAGCTGGTGGCAGTACTCCACACTCCTGTGGGAGCGAAACTGAAGGCTCCTTTTATCTCCGAAGCTAACCTTCTACTAGCTAAGATGTTGCTAGAATATGGATTCAACCCAGAAAAAGGTCTTGGCAAGCATGGTCAAGGAATCGACGCTCCTCGACAATTAAAATCCAATGAGTATAAGATGGGCTTGGGATATTAGAAAACTCGCACTAGTAACTTTACCCCTAAGATAGTAGGCCGAGATCGAGGCAAGAGCCGTGGATGCTATGGACGCTAGAAAAACCAGAAAGTTTCCTTCATTGGTTCTCTAGCCTAGAAAGGCAAATCTAAGATGTTCAATAGCCCTTTGAACGAATATTTCAACAACGACTCTAAATGGTTGTTAGAAGAAGGGATAATTTTGTTAGAAGAACCTGATCTAGCAAACCATTTTCTAGATAATGACTCTGTGAACATCATCATAGAGTGGCTTGATGATGAAGCTGACACTTCTAAGTAAAGAAACATCTTCCTTGCTTTTAATACTGCACTTGAATTCCTGCATTTCTTTGCACTTTTCATTTTGGTGTTTGAAGTTAATGTAGGAAAGCGCCTTTGGATCTCCGACCGTTGGTCCAAACAGCATAACTTGTAATGCAGTCCATTTTTATATTCAATAAAAAGCGCAAGTTTTATTAAGGACATATGAAACCACAAATTAGCCCAATGATGATACTAGCCTTCCATATGAGAGGCTTGAGGCCTGATTTGCCATTGGTTCCTGATTTTCACGAGATTTTCAAGGAACAAGGATGTTTAGAGACTAACCATTCTCATGACATGTCCGGCATATCATCTCAAACATGCATACTAGGTTATTGTGCGAACTGGATCACCAAGATGATTACCCTTGTGATATTGAGGATGACGCAAATAAGAGTTACGCAGCTATCCATAGAGATTGGAGTACCTTCGAAAATTTGACATCTCTCATTTCAGAAGAGCGAATAGTCATTAACTTGGGTAATGCTCAGATGTTAAAGGAGTCAAGATTGGTTGACATCTATCCCGAGCTGAAAGGCTCAGATTTATTGAATTACTTAAAGAGTATCAAGATATCTTTGCATGGTCATACGCTGATATGCCAGGTTTGGATCCATGAATTGTAGAATATGCGTTACCCACAGATCCCAATGTTAAACTAGTGAGACAAGGCGGCCGACGAATGAAAGTTGAGTTAGAAGACAGAATTAAAGCAGAAGTGATGAAACTTCTTAAAGTGGGTTTTATTGAAGCTATCCCTAACTTAGATTGGATTGCAAACATAGTCACCGTCATAAAAAAAGATGGCAAGGTCCGGATCTGCATGGATTATCGAGACTTGAATAGAGCAAGCTCAAAGGATGATTTTCCACTTCCTCACATCGATGTGCTGTGGATAGCACGGCAAGATACAAATTATTCTCACTCATGGATGGATTCTCCGGATATAACCAAATCTTCATGAAACAGGAGGACAAGCCGAAAACTGCATTTACCTCCTTTGGGGAAATTTCTGTTATAAAGTAATGCCCTTTGGACTAAAGAATATTGGGGCTAAATATCATAAGGCGATGGTCACCCTATTTCATGACATGATTTATAAGGAGATCGAGGTATGTGTCAATAACATGATCGCCAAGTACAAGAAAGGACAAGATCACATTCAAATACTATGAAAGCTATTTGAGCGACTCCAAAAATACAAGTTGAGTCTGAACCCTAACAAATGTGTGCTCGGGGCAAAATATAGGAAACTTCTAGGATTCATGGTTAGTAGCAGGGGCACTGAAATTGACTCTTTGAAAATTCAGGTTATTTGTGACCTATCAACTCTCTCAACGGTGAAAGAAGTAATAAGTCTTCTAGGAAGACTAAACTACATCACCAGATTCATCAATCAATTATCAGATGTGGCTAAACCGATTTTTAAACTACTCAAGAGGGGTGCGAAAGTGACTTGGGATACTAAATGCAGTCAGGCCTTTCAAAAGATCAAAACTTATTTAACCACTCCACCAGTACTTGTATTACCTATCCCAGGTCATCCCTTGACCTTATATTTGACTATACATCAAGAGTCTTTGGGAGCCTTACTTGCTCAAACAAGTCCTGTAGATGATAAGGAAAGAGCCATTTACTATCTGAGTAAGAAATTCACTTCGTCTGAAGCAAATTATGTGCCTGTTGAGAAGGCCTATGTAGCAACAGTGTGGGTGCTTCGCAGATTGAGACAATATACCCTACACCACCATATTCATCTGGTGACAGAAAATGATCCTATCAAATATCTCTTAGAGAAGCCTGCCTTGATAGGGAAATTGACAAAATGGCAAGTGATGTTGTCTGAATTTGATATCAAGAGCTCTCCACAAAAGTCTGTGAAGGGGAGAGCCATAGCTGATATGTTGGTGAGAGCGCTTAAAATCGCACATCTTCATAACAGACAAAAGTAGAAGATTAAGTTTTGAATCTGACAGAAGACAAGTGGGTCATGTATTTTAATGGTGTCGTTAATCTATCGGGAGCTGGCATAGGGGCAATGCTAATATCCCTTGATGGTCAACATTATCCTGTTACAACAAAACTGACTTTCCCTTGCATCAACTATATTTCAGAATACGAAACATGCATTCTAGGCCTATAGTTGGCCATCTCCATGGAGGTACCTAAATTGTAGGTTTATGGAGATTTTATGGTCATTATTTTTCAGACACAGGGAGAATGGAAAACAAAGGGCGCAAAACTCTTCCCTTATCATGAGTACCTAGAAGAGTTGACGTTTAAATTCGAATAAGTGTCATTTGAATACATGCCAAGAGTGTAGAACTAGTTCGCAGACGCGTTGGCCACGCTGGCCTCCATGCTGCAAATAACTGATGGATTAGAGGTAGAGCCATTAAGGATCGACATAATCAGAAAAACGACTTATTGCATGATGCTCGAAGTAGAATTTGATGGAGAGCTGTAGTACCACGATATCAAGAACTATCTCTCGAAGAGAGAATTTCCTGATGGATGTGAAGTATGAGACCGAAGATATATAGCCAAGATATGACACGCCCCGAACCCGGCGAGCACCCGTACATCCCACCAAGCCATTTTCAATTCAAGCTCTAGGATCCAATGGCCAATAACTTACAACTCTTTACAAAATACGCACGTGAAAGCGATGCCATCTCCATTCACAAATAAATCAACAACCGATGACTTAGGACAAATACATCAGAATCTCATTAACCAATTACTAAAAGATCAATTTCTAATTCACCAATCTGAAGTACAAACCCTAATTTAAAAAGGCAAATCCAATCTAAGTATGATTGGTCTACTATCTCTCCAATGCCCATCCTTGGCAAGTTCGTGCTACCTCCGCCTGGAACCTGAAAAATGAAGCCCCCACTAGGAAGAGATATAAATCTCAGTATGGTAAGTCCTAACCCTAGGTTAAGCCGACCATCCACTCAGACAGTCATATATCCAATGATTCAACTCATAAACTCATAGACATATCTAGTACAAATCAATAAAACAACAACATGCCATCTCACCACAACCATCTCCTCCTGCCTGCCTCAATTTCTAGCCCGCGATAAGTCGCATCAGGCTCGGTCCACGTAAACGCATCGGATCGTCATCGGCAACCCGCATAAACGCATCAGGTTCCGACAAATCTCCAAGCGAAATCATCATCTTATAAATTCTATCCCGTAAATAGTTCGCATCAGAATCTTGGGTATCTCAACCTCACAATCTCGTCGCATCAGGGTGCCACGCAACATCAACTCCACCCCGCAATCTCGTTGCATCAGGATATTCTCACATCTCCGTCCCGCGAATAGTTCGCATCAGGACTGTGGCTATCTCAATCCCGCAATCTCGTCGCATCAGGGTGCCACGCAATGTCAACTCCACCTCGCGATCTCGTCGCATTAGGGTATCCTCACACCTTCGTCCCGCGAATAGTTCGCATCAGGACTGTGGCTATCTCAACCCCGCGATCTCGTTGTATTAAGGCGCCACGCAACGTCAACTCCATCCCACAATCTCATCGCAGAGGGTATCAATCTCCTGCCCCACGTCTTATACGCTTCAGGGCCTCGCTATGTTATGCTCATGCCATGATTTCCCAATTCATTTCCCATTCATGACGACATGTGCAAATCAGGCACAATTCAAAAACTCATGGCATGCAAAGCAATCAAATGATATACACATATGGCGGACAATTCAAACACAAGCAATGGCACATATATACCCCTATACCATTCTAGGGCATTCTAAGCACAATCCTCTTGACAACTTCTCACAAATCATTTACATTTGTCTCTCGACTTGTCCAATCTAGTCCAATCTTCCTAGCATAAAGTTAGGAATTCCCTTACCTTGATTTCAATGCCACAATTTTCTCCTCTTAGGTCCTCAAGGTCTTGGCCAAACCATGGTCCAAGGTCAATCCATCACGCAACCTAGTAGAACCCAACCAATCCGTCAATTTTCATACTCAATTCCTCAATCCATGAACCCCAATCATCCATATCCTAACCCTCATCATCTAAACATGTCCTAAACATCAATTTGAGGTTCAAAATCACCCGCTCTTCAATCCACCAGAATCGATTTTGCACAGAACCGAACCGGTTCATTTCGGTTCTGTGCAAACCATGCACAATCCATCCTGAATCAACTTCAAATCCATCATCTACTCATTATCCTACCTCTTAACATGTCTATCTAAGGGTTCTTGAGGCTCACCATGAGTTTTAGGCCGGTTGGTCCCTAGAAACTCGCCGAACGTCGTCGGTTCCTCCAAAGTTAGAATCCGACAATTTTCTAGGCAAAATTCACAAGGCCGGTTCGTGGTCAAAACTTTATCAAATTATGCCCCAATTTTTACCACAAAATTCGACACATGTCTACTGAGTCTCCATGAAATTTGAACCCAAAAATCCAAGGATTCGGCCATCAAAAGAGTAAAAAACATTACCTACTTCAGGTTGGAGCAGATTCCGTCGGCTCTCGGGAGAATCTCTGCTCGAGACTCCTTTGCGCTCCAATCGACCTGATTCTTGTTCAAGGACATCGGCAAGACGTAAAACTTCATTGATGTGGTTGGCCGGTGGCCGAATGGTGGCCGAAAGTGGTCACCGGAACGGCTGAACAGCGGCTCTAATTCTGGTCGGCGACGGTAGATGGAAGAAGGAAGAAGAAGAGAGAGTAGTGTGAGTCTTGGGTGCTATGGCCTGCCAAAAATGAGATGAGGAGAGAGAAAATGTGTTATATACAAGGCTTGGTCAAAAGAAGCATGAATGGTAGGTGGAAAAAGTTGGATATGTCCACACCCCCTTGATCTTGTGACACTTGTCTTCTTGCTTTTTCCAATGTAATCCAATGGCCCTTGTTTCTTCTTAATTTCGACAGCCTTGAGGAGGGTTTATTGACCAAATTTCCCTTCTTGAATTGTATAGGTAATGTTCTAGGCTTGAGGGCAAAATGGTCATTTTACCCTCGACGTTTAGAACGTCATTTTTCTCGTTCCAGAATTCTTCGACTGGGCGACGGCCAATCCGAATAATGTTGAAATTCTTGATTTTCCATTTTAAATTTTTCAGGGCTCGTTTCTCGTAGCTTTCCTTATCAGACGTGATTTCAGCCTATCCCGAACTGACGGGCAGCTTTTGCAGACATTACGCATATCGACCCCGTGATTCATATCACGTTTGGGGCTCGTCAATTCATGGCGGCTTTGGTTGTCATGTAATTGTGAGGGTCTATCGCTAGTTTCTTCGACAATCCTTATGGCCAAAGCGCCGTTTCCTATTCGAGTTCCCTAGGTCCACGTATCTCGTCTCGCGTTAGCCTTTCCCTTTTGGTCAATCTACTCGAATTGATCAGATTCGAGCAGAATACGACTGAAGTACATCTCTAGATATACGCTTCTCATCAATGAGCCTAAAATTGACTGGAAATCAGAATGTCACAATTCTTCCCCCTTAAAGAAATTTTGTCCTCGAAATTTGCAACTTTCTAACTCATCCAATCATTTGGAGTCTCGGTGCCTCGTCGCATCCTCACTCTTCCGGACAATCCTTTCCATGGCTTGACGATCTTGCTCGTCCTTTCCAACCCAAAGCCATCCTTCCTGAGGACTTGTCTCCTTTAGTCCTCAATCTGATTTGCTCCTCTCCATTCTCTTTCGGTACTCCTGACATCTCTTAGTAGTTCCTCTTCGAGCGTTCATCTTATCCCTTTCATTTATCCATAACCATTATTATCAAGCCCTCGCCATAATGCACTCTTAATGTCCACACCCTTCGGCGTGTTACTCCTTTCGAGCTTCCTTTCACTCCAACAGAGATTCTAGGGCTTTATCAATTTGCCCTCCATTAATCGAATCGAGTTATGGCCCCCTTAACTCCTTAAACATTTGCATGGTTATATCCATAGTAATCTATTCTCGACTCCATCCGAAAATTCCCTTGGATCCAAGTGATCCTTCAACTTTCTTGATCATGTCCTTCTCTTTTATTGACATGTCTAGTGCTCGACCATACGATAGATTAATTTCAACTTATATTCCTTATCACCGATAGTATATATATATCTTGGCACATCTTTGTGCCATCCCATGAAACACCATAATTCTCCCTTCGAATCTCGATGAGGTCATATCCTTAAGTTCCCCTCAATACTGAACTCGTACTGCCGTCCATGGGGCCTCAAGGGTTCCATCCATCCCTACAATCCCTCTAGTATCGACGTTTAATCATGGCTCACCTCAATTTCCTTCTAACCTTAAGGCTAGGTGTTTCCAGTAGCGATCACGCTAGTCCATTAGCGAATTTCCAATTTAGGAGTTGGATCTCTTATTTCTTGAGGGAAGATCTGTCCCTCCATTGCCCATTACTCAATACTCAACTCTCAACTGTAAACATCTGTTAACAATTCACCCTTCCTTAAAGATACGAATGTCGCTATAACAACACTTGGGTGATCTCTTCGCTCTACATGTCTCGCCTTCAATTCCCGTTAGACAGTCCATGCTCTTAATCTCTTATAATCCTCATAATTCTCGAGATCTTTTCTTCATCTAAGCAACACTCTCATATCCACAAGCAATTCTATACATCCGTGTTGCCTCTTGTTTAACTCCTCTCGGGAACCTGCTACCTTATACTCTCGTGGTAGGTGTAGCATTGCAACGTTCTTTCACTCAAACAACATTTCCCAACTTTATAACGAGGACATTCGCAAACCCATTCCAATCATGTTTTGGGCATTCCAACTCCTATAACCTTATCATTACGATGTATATGCAATACCCACTTCCAATTGTCTTGTTATGCCTCAAGTTTCATTCTGCGTCGTGTCACTAAGACCTCTGTAAGCTTTTTAATTTTTCAACCGGAATCGTCATGAATGGCGTAGTTATCAGCTTAACTCGAGTCCTCGAAAACTCTTTTCACGTCCATTCACCCATTTGCATTACGTCTCATCCTTAGTTCATTTCACTAATAGAACAGCTCTTGTGGGGAATCCTTCAACGGTCTGTCTATTGCAATTCATCAATCCCAAGAAGCTTGCACTTTCCCTAACTCTCATCGACTATAGTTGATTTGTCACTTATTCCAATCCTCAAAGGATTTATCACTTATTGTGATGCGTGAATCTTATATCATCAGGTCTACAACTCGCGCTCTTCACATTCAGCAATAGACATTTTCTTAGAGCCCATAAGCCACTCTCAAACACTGTTCATGTTTCTCATGGCTCCTTAAATGAGTTCAATCCTCATCTCTCGAGATGGTAACAACCAACTCAATTATTCCTTGGGCACTTGATTCGACTATTATCAACTTCCTTCTTCCAAGTGTCCAATCCCCCAACTATTCTTCGTACTTTTCACTTGAGAGCTCAGACCTTGGCTCTCTGTTGTCACAGATCTCCTCTAGGACCGCATGACATTTTACTTATTCTTGTCGCTTTTCTCTCGAGAAGCATTAGTGCTTTAGCCTCTGAGTTCCATACTCACTAAGGCGACCTTATCCAATTCCATTTGTTCCACTGAACGTCGACATCATCCTGGAATTCAACATTGTCTACAAGACTGTCTCTCGGATTTCACTTTCAGGAATCATTGAAGTTCTGCGTTCTCTTTCTCGGTACAGACGCTCAACCATAATACTAAGACAATATAGAGTCTTCCTTCCTTTTCCAATAGGGTCTCTTATCCTAAGGAGGAAACTACATAACTCCGTGGCATTTTCTCACTTCAAATTCACCTTGTCCTTTCTATTTCATAGGACGTCAACCTTGGAGTCTGCGTCGACGGCGATACTTTTACTCCAGGATTCAAATGCCACTATGTTTTCTCATTCCCTTTCTCATAACTTAGTCACCTCCAGTGACAATATCTGTTCGTCTTTGAGTCTCCACCAGTTCACTTGTCGAATGGTCAGTTCGATTACCTCAAGTCACTTTGCAAGTACTCTCCAAGCGCTTTCGCTTACCCAACCATTCATTAGAATTACCAACGATCGAGACTATCAAGTCTATTCATTTTTCTTTTCGCTAACGACCATTTCATGGTCCAATCATCCTTTAAGAACAATGCCCTATTCTTTAGGGAATAGCAATTCATGATTTCATTTCTCATGGTTCCAATTCAATCAATCAATCCCAGGAAGTCATTATTTCCAGGTAAACAAGCATGCCTATTCTTCCTCGACCTCATTCATAACAGAAAAGACTTGCTACTCACTTTTCACTGTGTGCCTTATGTCCAGGTAATCAACCATTTCTCATAGGCATGCTCCATATCCATAATGAACATCTCCCTACTCGTAATCCATGAGCAGGAGTTCTCTTTATTCATAAGTCTCTCGATCATTCTCCTCTTTTGCTGAGTAGTATTACCATTCCTCAAAATCAGGAATAATAACCAGTCATGTGGTTCTCAAGTTCCAATCCACTCAGGAACTTACTCATCTTATTCAAGGGTCTTTGACCACCTTTACCCTATGCTCATGCGACCTTGAGAACTCTGTCTCATACCAGTCGATCATCCTATGATCCTTGTAAAAGTATTAGGATCCAAACAACCTTTGCTTTCGAGTAATCTCAAAAGGACACTTTCCGTTGAATAAATCAATAGAGGTAATCCAGGCAGATATCATGCCTTCGATAAAACCCTTCCTCTGGTAACCTTTCACCAATTATTGGCAACCTTTTAAGGCTACAATCTGCCAGGGTCACTTTCTTTTTCTTGGTGCACCCAAAACCTCCAAGGTTCTCTCATTAAGATCCTCAATCTAGAAGAGGCAATTTCAACTTCCATACTTCCATCAAACTCAGTCAATCTCAACTGTATACATAGCATCATAAGCTTTTCAAAACTCTTATGGTTTCCTATCCACGTTTCCACTTTGGAAATGAGTAGCCTCAGGGTTACCTTTCTCGTGACTTCCATCACTTAACTCCTCAGTACTAGTTGTCTCAGCGACTTAGGTCACAATGGCAGCTCCTTTTTGAGCTCGCCTACCCACAAAAATTTCTCATTTCAATTCAAGGTTCTCGCGACCCACTCAACTTTTGGATCCCACGTGGTTCACAAACTCGAGTCAATTGCTCGGCTGATTTTCGCGTTCTGGTTACTCATCTTTACTCAATTATCATGATCCATCTTAGTTCTTGGATCTTTTCGTATCTCACATACGCAAGCCAAGTGCTACTCTAGCGACCATACCTTGGTCCTTTAGTTTATCAGGTCTCATGTCACTTAAACCACTATGATTCCCTCCAGGAATCCAAGACTCAAGTCATCTACTCAAGTCTATCAGTCTCAGGCTGCCCATCTCAATACCTTTCACCATCAACTGACACTCTAATAGTTCTTGGGCAATTCTCTATTAATCGCCAATTATTCAAGGATCCCAAATCATCCTTGGTTAGCAATCATTCCTCAAACCAGCCTCAACGAGGCAACTTCTCACCGGTAGTCATGTTAGGTGCGCAGCGCGCACATGAGCGCTTAGACAAGATGGATTTCTCGTGGGACTCATAAAGTTCTAGGATTGATTATGCATAGGACGTGCCTGTTTATGGCATCTGTCAAGCTTTTCTGTGAGTGAGATGCCAGTGATGTAGATCAACTCCGTAGAATGTAATCCGGAATCTTATATTTCCACTACCAACCAAATACAAGAAAAAACCATCACGAATTCATTTCGAACGAAGACTTTAGAATGTAAGTTCTCCCATCATTCTTATCTCAAATTCATTCTACATGATTTGAGAGAATTTCTTGCAGAGATTCGTTAAATGATCTAAATATAATATCATCTACATATATCTGAATAAGTAAGATTTCGTTACCTTCTTTTTTGATAAATAAAGTTGTATCAACTTGACCTTTCTCAAAATCTGTCGTTAAGAAAATTACTTAATCTTTCATATTAGTCTCGTGGTGCTTTTTTGAGTCCATAAATAGCTTTTTGAAGTCTGTATACTTGATCTGTCCTTTTTGGATTTTTAAATCTTAGAGGTTGTTCAATGTAGACTTCCTCTTTGATATATTCATTCAGGAATGTATTCTTGACATCCATTTGATATAGTTTGAAGTCATAATAACAGGCATAGGTGAGTAAAAGCCTAATATATTCCAGTCTTGCTGTTGAGTCATAAATAACAGCATAGTCGATCCCTTCTTCTTGAGAGTAACCCTTTGCAACAAGTCTTGCCTTATTTCTAGTTACCTTGCTTTGTCATCCAATTTGTTTCTGAATACCTATTTAGTTTGAATAACGGGGTGATCCTTTGGTCTTGATATCAGTTCCCAAACTTCATTGAGTTTGAATTAATGTAACTCTTGGTGCATAGCTTCAATCCAGCTTTCATCTTCAAGAGGTTCTCCAATGCTTTTGGGTTCAAACTCATAAACCAGAGCAAATGCGTTCATGGAATTTTTCAGTTTAGATTTGGTTCTGATTCCTTCATCAATGTTTCCAATGACTTGATCTATAGGATGACTAAATCTGTATTTGCAGTTCTTTTTTGATTTTTCAAGCTCATTCTCAATTTATTCTTCAGCATTTAAATCTTCAGAAGTTGCAATTGATTGAATATTTTCCATGTTTTGAGAAGACTCATTTGCTTCTTCAGCCATAGGTGATAAGTTCTGCTTCTCAGATGATTGGCTTTGATCATTTGTCATTTTGCTTTCAGTAGTCATCTTCTGAGCAGTGTACTCATCTTCGAATTTCACGTTCATGGATTCTACAATTGTTTGAGAATTCTTGTTGTAGACTCGATAAGCTTTGTTTGATGTAGAATATCCTAAGAATACTCTTTCATCTGATCGTTCATCAAACTTACTTGGCCGATCACTTGAGTTTTGAATAATATAGCATTTACTACCAAATACATGAAAGTATGAAATATTTGGTTTCTTTCCTTTGTAAAGCTCATAGGCGGTTTTCTCAAGTAGTGGTCTAAGAAAGACACGATTTATAATGTATCAAGTAGTAGACACAGCTTCAGCCCAAAAATAGGATGGAGCTTTGCTTTCAATTAAAAGGGTTCGTACCATTTTTTTGTAAAGATCTATTCTTTCTTTCAACAACCCCATTTTGTTGTGGATTGTATGAAGATGAAAAGTTATGTTGAAAACCATTTTGATAAAAAAAAATTCAGCAAAGTGTTGATTTTCATATTTCCCTCCATGATGTATTTTAACGCTTGAAATTGAGTATCCCTTTTCATTTTGAACTTTCTTAGAGAAGGTTTCAAAATACGAAAATGCATCACTTCTGTGTGTAAGAAAGAAAATCCATGTAAATCTAGTATAATCATCCACAATGACTTAATAATACTTTTTACCTCCAATACTTTGAGTTCGGTAAGTCTGAAGACATCCATGTGTAACAGTTGCAGAGCATGATTAGTAGATACTTCATTTATAGATTTGTAAGAATTTCTCACTTGTTTTCTAAGTGTGCAAGCTTCACAATGCGTAGTCTTCTCAAATTTGGCATCTATAAGTCCTCTCACTAGCTTCTTTTTAGAAAACTTTGATATGTGCTTGAGGCTTATATATCCCAGCTTCTTGTGCCGTTCTGGATCGTCTTTGATAGATATAAGACATTTTTCTTCCTCAAACGATGTTTCCAAAAAGTACATGTTACCATACCTTTCTCCAATGAATGAAGATTCATTGTCTTGACTTGCACCTGAGCACTTATTTTCTGAAAAAGAAACTTTATATCCAATATCGCACAATTGGCTGATACTAATAAGATTGAAATTCAAACCCTTGACCAATGAAACATCATTGATGTGAAGGTTATCAATTTTCACGGTTTCTTTGCCAACAATTATTTCTTTGTTATTTTCTCCGAAGGAGACATTTCCACCGTCGAACATCTTAAGATTGATGAAATTTGTTGCACCTCTAATCATGTGTTTGGAGCATCCACTATCAAGGTACCATTTATTCTTCTTTTTCATTAGTATCTGCAATGATCAATGAAACTCAAGTTTTCGTTAGTACCCATATATGTCCAGGTCTCTTGGGGTAGCAACATTTGCATACCTAAGAATATCACGAGTTGGCCTTTTGATTTTGGAACAATGACTTTTAGAATGTCTTGAATCACCGCTGTTTGAACTACGTATAAATCTTGATCTTTCGGCTTTATAAACGGTTTTCTAAAATGACTCTTAAAAGAATCCTTAAAAGGCCTTCTCTTAAGTATTTCATTAACATCAGAAAACTGATTTTCCATATTGCTTTCCTTTTGAAAACCCAGTCCATATTTGTTATAATAGGGACTTGTATGGAAAGTATATGTTGTAAGGTTTTAGATCTTGACAAGAATTTCTAGTGAATATTTACATTTTCCTTTCTCTAAAAGACATTTTCTTTTTCGAAGAGATCTTTTTTCTTTTTCAAAGAATTTTTTCTCTTCCTTAAAAAGATTTCTTTCCTCTTTCAAAGATTCATTTTCTTTCTTAATAATTTACAATTTCGATTTCAAACAAATACTCTCATTACACACGAAATCAAATTTTACGTTCAATTGAGAAAATTCCTTTTCAAGAAAATAGTTTTATCTTTTCGAGACTTGTCTCTTTATTTAAAAATGGCTACTTCTTTTTTTAATTTAGAAAGTCTTTTGAGAGTAGCTTTATATTCTAAAAATAGATCGTCTATATATACAAACACCTCAGAAGGAATGTTTGATTGAGTCACCTCGAGATCATCATATGAGTCTACCATGAGACAGATGTTGGATATTTCATCACTTTCACATTCAGTGTCGCTCCAATTTTATGCTTTCAAGATTTTCTTGGATTTTTCATCCTTGTCTTTCTTCTTTAATAGAGGGCAATTTGGTTTGATGTGGCCTCTCTTCTTACATTTGTAGCGGATGACTTCCAGGCTTTCATTTATGGTCTCAGATGATATTTTCTTATCATATCGTCTGAGATCCTTCTTGTCTTTGAAGTTCCTACTTTTCTTGGCCATTCTTCTAAATCTTTTGATCATGAGTGCTAACTCCTCATCATCTTCATCTTCTGAGTCTGAAACATCAGAATTTGCATTAGATTTTAAAGCAATGTACTTATTACCTTTTAACGTGATTCATCATTGACTCTTTCTTCTCCATAGGATTGAAGAGTTCCAATGAACTCGTCCATAGATAAAGGTGATATCCTTTGAGTCTCACGAATGAATGTTTTAACATTATCTCATTCCTTTATGAGAGGTCGTAGCAGCTTGTTGACTCTTATTGTTCTAGAAATAAGTTGTCCATTGTATGTAAGACCATTCATTATTTCAATGAATCTGCTAAATATTTGTTTCACAGTTTCTCCAGGCTTCATTTTAAATGGTTCATACTGGTCGAGAAGAAAATTGACTTTAGTCTCCTTGACTATGTCTGTTCTTCATATGTAATGTAAAGCTTGTCCTAAATCTCTTTTGACCAGGAATAATCTGCAATACATTTATATTTAATAGGAGATAAAGCACTATAAAAAAAGTAAACAACTTTTGCATTAAGAGTATCCCTCTTGGCAATTTCGATGGCCGATAGATTGGCAGTTGGCATTGAACTATTATCCAATGTATTTGATCCCCTTGTGACATTTGTAGTTGAATTCACACCTTATTGTACAACATCCCAAATCTGAGGATATTGGCATCTAATATATGCCTTGAATTTATTTTGTCAGTCGCTGTATTATTTCCCTCCAAAATATGGTGGTCTGTTGTTGCTTTCACTTTCGATCCATGTGAGAGAGAAATTGCTAGTCATAAAAATCGTTAGCTCAGAAGTAAAAACAATTTACAAAATATGACCACTGAGCTTTGATACCAATTGTTGTGGCTAGCGTTATCACCTAGAGGGGTGAATAGATGATTATAGTGCAACTTTCAAAGTTTAACGCAAAATTTAAATTGCACAGACATTAATATGAGTCGTAGATGATCAAAATAGAATATATAACTATGTGCGCTTCGCGTGCTGTTCAACTATCACAATAAGGGATAGAGAAAACTACACATAAGGTTTATAGTGATTCAACTTTGGTTAAGCCTACGTCCACTTCTTCGGTTATTAGTCAATCGGCTGGATTCCATTAGTAAACTACTTGAGAGGTTGAAGCTTAGTGATCTCCTTGAAATGCGGGATTCCACACCTCACGCTCAACGCTCTTGTGTATCCCTCCTCACAATTACAATAGATGAATCAAGAAGTATATATGAAATGAAGTACTCTTCATCTAAGAATTATGAAAAAAATTTCCTCTTAACGCCAATCTTATTTTTCCTTCAGCCTTGAGATGTCTTTTATACTCTTCCGCCTCCAATCTAACCATTGCAAGGCTTCCAAAAGAGGTCTCTCTAAAACTTCCTATTTGGATGAGATAATTACAAAAGAAGATCTCGTAGTCATTGAGGTTTGTCAAAGGAAAGTCATCCCCATTTGGATGAAATCGCCTATACAACTATGATCTTAGGTTTCCATAGATGTTTCATTCATTTGGAAAGTTGTATACTTCTCCTTGAATCCATATCCTTGATTGACATCTATTCCGGAGAATCTTCAAAAATGATCCAGCTTGATTGTATCTGTTGTAGTGTATCAATTAAGTACATCTCGAAGTCCTCTTAAAATTCTAATTACTGCTTGTGAATACTCCTCTCAGAGCTTGAGCATCATTCCAACGTCTAAGTTATCTCCTCTCAACGTCTTAGTTCGACACAACATCTGAGTCCCAAAAAAATAAATAATTGAGTTAAACCTTTTTGCCAGATTCAATCCTGTGCATTCCCGCACCAAAGGATAATTTGCAAAACAAGTATTCTGCGGCATTATCTCGAAACTTTGGAGTATTTGGATTATGACATTTTGATTTTCAATCAACTTCAGACTCTGTAATGAGAAGTTTATTTATATCAAGCAATGTATTTCAATTGTATTCCGCTCAAATCTGATCAATTTGAGTAGACTGACTAAAGGAAAAAGGCTAACGCAAGACGAGATATGTGGACCTAGGCCACTCGAATAGGAAATGACGCTTTGACCATAAGGATTGTCGAGGGGATATTTAGGATCGCAAAAAGGCCGATCTAAGAATGATTAAGGATTACCATGCGAGCGTTGTACGATTGGAGCGCAGGTGATGCTACTTAACCAACATACGATTTGCAAAATTATCCTAAATCGGACTGTAACGATCGAGACCACAGGGACTAGCGATAAGCCCTAGCAATTACATGACAACCAAGGCCGCCATGAATTGACGAGCTCTAAACATGATGAGAATCACGTGGTCGATACGCATACAGTCTGCAAAAGCCGCCCGTCGATTCAGAATAGGCTGGAATCACGTCTGGTAGAAGGAACGATCAGAATTGAGTCTTGAAAAGTTTGAAAAGGAAAATTAAGAATTCCAACGTCCATTGGATTGGCCGTCACCCTATCGAAGAAGTCAGAAATGAGAAAAACGATGTTCCGAACGTCGGGGGTAAAATGACCATAATGCCCCTCATGCTTAGGACTTTGCCTTTATAATTGAAGAAAGGGAAAAATGGGTATTTCTCTTCCCCTTGGCTGCCGAAATTGAAGGACAAAGGGATGGTCATTAGATGCCCTTGAGAAGAACAATTGCCAAGTGTCACAAATCCAAGAGTGGAAGATCAACTCTTCATTTAATGCCCACCTACCAATCAATTCAATTAATTAAAATTTTTGGGGATAAACCAACTCTCTTTCTGCTCCCTCTCACTCTTCATTCGGTCATTTTTGTGCCCCCAAAGAACAGACCAAGCTTCTTCCTCTTCTTCTCCAGTTTTTGCTTCACCCGACCAGACTGGAGCTCGCCGTTCGGTCCGTACGACCATTGGCTCCGGCCATCCCCTGCTGCCGGTCGACCACCCAGACGTAGCCCCACGTCTTGCTAATGTCGTTCAACTTGAATCAGGTCATTTGGAGCTCTGAAGAATTCGGGGCAAGCATTCTCCCACAGGTCGACTGATTCTGCTCTAGTTTATGGTAGGTTCGGTTCTGAACCCTTTTGACAGCCAAAAACTTGGAATCTTTGGTTCAAATTTGGTGGAGACTCAGAAAACATGTGTAGGAACCTGTGTTAAAAATTGGGAATTTATTTGATAAGTTTTTGACCATGAAGCACTCTTGCCAATTTCGCCCAGAATCTGAAGGTAATAAGGGCCTTGGACAACCGGCGAACTTACGATGACTTTCCGGCATCCACGTGACTTGAACCCCATGGTGAGCACTCCAAACTCTTAGGTAGATATTATAAGAGATAGAAATGTGTATAATTGATGGCTTTGAGGTGGATTAGAACTGGTTGGACCCGGCACAAGTAGAACCGAATGGAACCGTTGCAATGTCAAGCCCAAATCGAATCTGTGGAGGGCTAATTAGGCTGGAATTGAGTTGTAATTTGGTGTGTATGATATGTTAAGATGATGAGGAGTATGTATTGGGTGATTTGGATGGATGAATAGAGGAATTGGATGTTGAATTTTGACAAATCGATCGATTATCCTAGGTTACGCAACGTATTGACCGTGGAGTTGAGTTGGCCGAACCTTAGGAGGTGCAAGGAGGAGTAATTTGCATTATTAAGTGGAGGTAAGGAATTTCCTAAACCAAGGCAAGGGGGATTGGACTCGATTGGGTAAGTCAAGTGAGGAAATTGATCGATTAATGGGCATATTCTAAAGTAATGAGCCTTAGTATGTTTTAGGATTAATTAAAGAGTTCATGTGTGCCTTGACTAGTATTGGAATCGCGTGTCATGTTTGGATAATAATTGAGTTGCTTTGCATGCCATGGGTTATGAATGCTACTTGAAATGTAATTGACATTGAGTGTGTGAATGTTAGAAGATCATGGCATGAATCCTGATTGTAGCATGACATAACATGTCCCTGAGGCGTGTGAGACGCGGGGTGGGAGATTGAGACCTTGAGGCGACGAGGTTGCAAGGTGGATGATGATTAGATGACGCCCTAATGCGACGAAGTCGTGGGGTGGATGATGATTAGATGACGCCCTAATGCGACGAAGTCGTGGGGTGGATGATGATTAGATGGCGCCCTAATGCGACAAAGTCGCGGGGTAAGATAGCCACAGTCCTAATGCGATATAATCGCGGGACAGAATACGAGTTCATAGACTCTACCTGGAAATTAAAGCGGGGCCTGATGCATTTACGCGGGCCGAGCCTGATGCGATCTAATCGCGGGCTAGAGAATGAGGCAGGCGGAGGTTGATTGATGTGGTGAAGTGACAGGTCGAGCATATACGTGCAACTGTGTGTCACATGAGAATATAAATGCATGTCTATCCTCTATGCATTATTGTTTATTGGATTATGAATGTCATACCTGCATGAGCACCTGAGTTGGATAGGTTGAGTGACTTGACTGCCTGAGTGGACGGTCAACCTGACCTAGGGTTAGGTTTTTCTTATAGAGATGTGTATCTCACCCCTTTAGGAAAATTTTACTTTACAGATCCTAGGCAGTAGCTATGTGGCCTATCAGGTTTGGGGACCCGCAGGTGATGACGACGTATTACGATGAGTTCCCCAATAGGCATGGAAATATATACTTAAGGAAATGTACAGTAGTTTGGGTAGATGAGGGCAAACCAGACTAGAAGCCTCATCGGTTTGAGGCTTGGTTTAGACAGGACGGAGATAGGAAGGTCGGGCCGTTAAAGCCTCACGAGGTTCCGGAGGGTGTTATACCTCCATGGTGTCAAACGACTTCAGATCAGGAGTTTCCGGAGGGTTCAGTGGTTGGGTTGAGGAACGGCCTGGAGCGGATGCCGACAGCTGAGTTTTCCGTGCCACTGCCAGAGGATGAGGTCATCATGGTGGAGCCGTCCGAGAAAGATCCATCCGAGCTGGACCAGGAGGCAACCGTGGAGGGAGACCAGGCTGAGCAGTCATAGGAAGCGATCATGGAGGACTCTGTGGAGGTTCTGTCGGAGACTTTCTCCAAGTACGAGCCATTCGAGGAGAGCGAGGACACCAGAGGTTCTAGCAGTTCCTCCTAGGCGACTCCGAATGTCGACCTGACTTTTGGACTGGCGACCTAACCCCTTCCCTGGTGGATTTTGTGGACACCTTTTGACGTGTTTACCCATCGCCTTGCTGTATAGTGGTCTGTAGTAGATGTGACCAGTTGATATTGATGTATGACTTTATGATGCTATCCAATCTGCTTAGTCTTGGGGTGTATATATATATATATATATATATATATATATATATATATTGTACGGGGAGTTGCTGGAAAATGCTTCCATATGCTTAATGTAAATTATTTTATCTCTCGATCTTCCTTTATATATAGGTGGATCCTTGGGACCGCGAGAGATTATTGCTGTTTGCTTGCAGGGATGATTGCGTGCTCGCAATGAAGCGCGGGGCGTGACATGGATTGTTTTGTCAATTTCAAAATCATCTAAGAGTTTTTCTCAACAGAATTATCTATGATGAATGTTATGACTATTTTATGATTGATTGAGATATTTGTGCTCTATTGGATGAATAGTCAACTCAGGGGAGTAACATTTTATCTCATTATGAGTTGTGTTTGACCATGAAGGTCATTGGTTTCACCTTTTACGCTACTGACAAAAAGGGGGAGAAGTTACAAAAGTATTGTATGCTGTGAATATACTATGAATATATTATCCGAATATATATGCTATATTAGAAACAGCAGAAGTGAATGAATCATACAAGTTGTGAATCTATTGTGCTATGAAAGCTATGCATTGTGAGTACAATCAAGATATGCACAACAAGAAGTATATACAGTTTCACAGGATTGGAAATTTAAGAATCCAATCAAGAACACAAGTTCCCATGTTCAGCAGAAACGCAATCGGAAAAGAAATATCATTTCTTTCCTAAGCCGAACAGGTGAACAAGTTCCTTACTCTGAGCATTTCATTAATCTGTATGTTTGGTAACGTTTTTGCCAAAACATGTTAACTTAAGCGTGCTACAATCACTATAATCTAAGCATATGTTAAAATAATAAGTTCTAAGCTACTGTGTAGTAATTCTAAATTACAAGTATTATGCTCTCACTTATTACGTTGCTCAAGATTATCATACATGTGATTAAGATCATATAGAATCAATTTGAATCACATTGCTATGCAGCTTAAATGTTCTAAAGCTATACTTGTGCTTAAATTCAATACTTTTAGAGTACTCACAAGTTTTGAGATCGTTCATGATATTGCAATACCAACTTTTTAACTTCGGAACTTATTCTTGCTAGAAGCACAAAGGACGGATTGATAAAATCATTCTTTAACAAGATTCTACAAAGAGTAACTAGATCATAGTTGCTCACTTTTATTATTCAAACAATTGATACTTTTATGGATAGTTTTGTTGTGACATTCTGAATTTCCTGCCACTTTGAGGCTATTGAATGGGAATATACCTATCAATGTATTTTAGTTTTGTCTCGCTCGGATCTAATCAATTTAGAGTAAACTGACCAAAAGGGAAAGACTAGCGTATGACAAGGTGCGTGGGCCTGGTAAACTCGATAAAGAAAATGGAGCTTTGACCATAAGTATTATCGAATGAACATTTAGAATCAATAAAGGCTGGTCAAATAACGATTAAAGAATTCATTGCTAGCGTTATACGATTGGCACTTTAACCATTGTATAATTTAAAAAAAATTCGTAAATCGAGCTATGACGATCGAAACCATGGGAACTAGTGATGAACCCTCATAATTACATGACAACTAAAGCTGTCGTAGCTTGAGTCATACTAACTGTGATGAGAATTACAGAGTCGATACACGTAATGACTGCAAAAGCCGCTCATTAGTTCTAGATAAACTGAAGATACGATCGACGGAAGATTGATTACAAAATGGAAACTCAAAATTGACAAATAGAAATAGAGAATTCCAACATTATAAAAAGATTTGACGTCGTCCTGCCAATGGTAATTTAGAATTAGAAAATGAAAGTTTCAGATGAAAAGTGCAAAATTATCATTTTGCCCCTCAACCATTTGCCCTTGTCTTGAGAAGAATAGAAGGACAAAATGGTCATTTAGACTCTTCAATGTGGCTGCTGAAAACTGATGTATATAAATTCAAAGGGAGTCAAAGCCAAAGATTGCATTATTGAAGCTTTGACAAGGGTCATCCATAGAAGAGCCCATGCAACAAATGCCCACAAAATCAATCTTGTCAAGTTAAGCTCAATTATTTATGTGAGAAACTCCATAACACTCCCCCCTTCAGCTGTGTGACCCCTCTCTCTCCCTTTCTTCTTCATTGTTCTTCTTTTTCCTCTCACCCGAAAACCTGCCCAGCCGACCAGCTTCTGCCGTCCCGTTTGCTGCCGTCAATCGCCACCTCTGGCCGTTGCCTTGCCGTGCGCCGACCCCCAGAAGTTAGCCCGACCTCTCCTCTATAAGTTTCAAGTGGTAGTTCGTCATTTCGTGGAGTAGTTTTTCCCGACTAGCCCCGAGACCAAAACTGGACAGATTCTGAGCAAGCTAGGGTAAGGCTTCCGTTCACCCTCTTAGAGACTTTGATTGGCTTAAAACTTTTAGTGCGATCTTCATAACACAAAGTACTCAAGTTGGCTGAGTTTTGGCTGCACGTTTGTTGGATATTTAGGGTGTTTTTATGGATAAATTGCAGATTCTTCCCGCTTGAGGGCCGTGGGGAAAACCGAGTGGTTCGAACGCCTTATGGTATTGTTTCGCTTCAAAACCCTCAGCGAGGCTCTTAGATATGCATAATAACGTTTTGGCAAGTTAATTTCGCGAGAAATTGGAACTTAGGATTGAATTATTGGCTGCTTGGACGGACTAAAGCGAAACTAATGCTGTTTTGTTAAAGGATTGATTGGACCGAACATTTTGAGGGTCCATTGGAGTGTCACCATATCTTTAAATGGTCATTATGACATCCTAGATTGTTATTTGACTAGTTATTGAAGTATTGGGTGATGGAATTGAAGAACGAATGAGTTACGACATGATTTTAATGGAATTTCTCTAGGTCCATCATTTGGCCTTGAGGTTGTTGAGTTAGAAAGATCACTTGATTGGGAATTTGCTAGCTTGATCGAAGTGTAAGTGTGCCTTAAACCTTTACATGAACATTAGGACACTACTAGATAAATTGGTTGAATGAATTGATTGATTGGTGAAGCCTATGGCTTGAATTATTTGATGTAATTGTATGATGTTTATATTGTGATTGATAAATTGTGAGATCGATTGGCCAGAGTGCCTCAGTGATATGTTTGGCCAAAGTGCCCTGGTGATATCAATGGCCAGAGTGCCCTAGAGAAATACATCGCGGCCCAATAAACCAGGCAATGATTAAATGAGATGTCATTGTGATGACTTTTAAAGTTATGTGTTTATTTATATGCCAAGTGTGTGAAGCTTGATCCCACGAGGTTGAGTATGATGGACTGTGACTCTGGTTCATGCTTGAATTGTCAACATGCTTGATTTATAAATATCTTGTGCCATTGCATTGATGGTTTCCTGCATCTGGTATCATTTTGTGGTCTGGGGGCACTGGTGTTCAGGTTTAGGTTTAGGTTTCACTTGCTGAGATGTAAATCTCGCCCTGTAGTAGAACACATTTTCAAACCCCAAGCCGTAAGCATGTTGTCGATCCAATTAGGCGATCCGAAAGAGATGACCGCCTCTTTTGACGAGTTTCTCGCAAGGAAAGGAATTGTATATGTTAGGAAGCATACGATTGTCTGGGTGGACGAGGGAAAGATGGAGCTGCAACCTCACAGCTTTGAGGCATGGTTTCGTCGTCTGGGAGGTAGTAGCCTGATGGGTCCTCTATTACCTAAAGACGTTCCTACAGAGGTAGTACCTAATTGGTGTCATCCGTCTTGTTCAAAGATCGAGGTGGAGAATGCAGCATCTGTGGGGGGGATCAAGGAACATTTCTGAGGAGTCAAAGTGTCCCCCTTCTGAAGAATACATGAATTACATTGAGCTCTCCACCAACGTGATAGAGAAACCGAAGAGGAAACTGAAGAGGACACTAAAGAGGTTTCTGAGAAGGTACCTTCCGAAACATTTTCTAAATACAATCCGAAAGACAACGAAGCTGAAGCAAGCGATGGGTCGAGTGGTTCTTCAGAATAAATGGGTGTCGTGGTTTAGTGAAATGGGAGAAGGATCAATTTAGGGTATTAGGTTTTGTTAAGGCTATGTAGTAACCTTTGTACTTATGCCTTAGTTTCTTATCTCATTTTGGGCGCGGTTTCCTTATGTCTTTTCCCTTCCGTCAGATGTAACCGAATGTTGTGTTATGTTTATATATATATATATATATATATATATATGTATGTGTGTGTGTGTGCATTTGTATCATTCAAAATTTTCCTTTTGTTTTTTTTTGTCAAGGTTACTGTCTTTCCTTCTACATGCATGTTTCATTTCACTTTTAGGCCATGTGTTGTTCCTGAGTATTTATGATTATCATTGGCCTGTGGTGAATGTGACGAGCTCCAAGGAATGCGGGGCATTACCTCCCCGTCGAAGTGGTATCAGAGCAAGGTCATCTTGATTCCAATAGATTGAGGATTTGAGTAATAAGGAGTAAAGGAATTTGGATAATGAGGTAGTGAGACCTTAGGGGGATTCGTTAGAGCCAAGCATGAATGCATGGCATATGATTGACGCATGTGATTGGCATCTTGAGTGGGCATGGTTGTAGTGAACCTATAGGGATCAAGCTTCACAGTTAACACTGTGAATTATTGTGGATGCTGGTTTGACAAGTGAGTTGTTACCTCCGATTATAATAAGTTGTAGATGCGTCTGGACTTGTGGTATAGTTATACATCCCTAATTGTTGTGCTTATGAGAATACCTGAGTGATTGACTGTTGTGTTGTGAATGCTGCCTTGATAAGTAGCATAGAATCACTAGACTTGAGTGAGTCACTTAGGTCTCTAATTCCGTGGTGGAATTATAGTGACTCGGGTAGACTAAGTCTAAGGGAGAATGAGTAACAGACCTGGAAAGCCAAAAAGTAGAGCTTCTAGCTCGAGAGCACCAGCGGTCGAGGACCCAAGAGTGAATGGAGTCGTAAGGACCTTGGAACAAATTGGAGAGCTAATCGAAAAGGAAGCCTAAGATAGAGCCGTTGCGGCTCTTCGACAGGCCGAAGATAAGCTGAGATTGTAGCTCAGGTTGCTGAAGCTATAACAGCAGTTGTAAATATGGCAAATGGAAATAATGTTCAGGGCACTGAGGCTGGTAACGTCCAAGGTGATTCTAATGCCAATAGACAGATGGGTCAGTTGGTTGAACAATTTATAAAGTTGAAACTGACCCAATTCGATGGCACTAGAGATCTTGAGCTGGCACCGAGATGGATTGAGAAATTTGAGAAGGGTTTTGGAGTGCTGAGGTGCACCGATGAAGAGAAAGTACTGTTAGCTGTGTATCGGCTAGAAGGAACTGCGAATGATTGGTAGAGTACCTCGAAGGATAGAGTGTTTCCTGAAGGTACAACCTTTACCTAGGCTGCCTTCACTACTGCTTTTAACGATAAGTACTTTTCGGAGACAACACGTGAGAGGAAACAAGTATAATTTCAGCAGCCGTGATGGAATCAACTGATGGTGGACCAGTATGAGGTTGAGTCCGCAAGATTATTGAGGTACGCACCGAGATCAGTTGAGGATCCGCTTGAGAAAGTGCAGAGGTTCCGAGTTTGAAGTATTTGTTTTCGCAAAAAGAATTGAATATGAGACAGCGTCGATGGATGGAGTTACTCAAGGATTATGACCGTGATATTTTGTATCACCCTGGAAAGGCGAATAGAGTCGCAAATGCGCTTAGTCGGAAATCCAATATTAAGCTTTTGTTAGTTAAAGAATGATCCTTACTAGAGAAATTGAGATACTTTGAGTTTAAATTGGAAGTTTGCCAACTGTCTAGTTTAGTGGCAACCTTGAGGATTGAACTTGAAATTCAAGAACAAGTAAAAGCTTTGCAGTCTACGGACCCTGAGATTCAAAAAATTCTCGAGATCGATATGGCAAAAAGGAAACCTGAGTTTCAAGTGTCAAAGGATGTGATTATGAAATTCCGTGGACGTTTATGTGTACTTGGCGATGAGGAACTTAAGGAAAATATCTTGGCGGAAGCTCATAGGAGCAATTACAGTGTTCACCCAGGTAGCACAAAAATATATCATAATCTGCGTGAACATTTCTGGTGGAATGAGATGAAGGTAGATGTAGATAAGTATGTGACAAAGTGCTTGACTTGTTAGCAAGTGAAGGCTTAGTATTGCAAGCCTGGAGGATTGCTGCAACAGTTAGAAATCCCTGAGTGGAAATGGGAGCATGTGATAATGGATTTTGTGATGGGATTGCTGAGGAGTCAGAAAGGTCATGACTCGATTTGAGTAGTCGTGGATAGACTGACTAAGTCTGCACATTTCGTACCTGTGCAAAAGGATTTCTTGATGGATAAGTACACATAGTTATATATGCGTCAGATTGTACGATTGCATGGAGTTCCAGTCACGATTATATCGGACGGAGATCACAAATTTATAGCGAACTTTTGGAAGAGTCTTTAAGAGGCTTCGGGAACTAGATTACAATTTAGCACGACATATCATCCACAGACTGATGGACGATTAGAAAGGATGATTCAGACGCTCGATGATATGTTATGAGCTTGCGTAATAGATTTTAAAGGCAAATGGGAGGACTAGTTACATCTAGTAGAGTTTGCTTACAATAACAGCTATCAGTAGAACATCTAAATGGCACCATTCGAAGCACTTTATGGTAGAGCTTGCAGAACTCCTGTATATTGGGATGAAGTTAAAGAAATGAGCATAACAGGTCCCAAGTTAGTGCAATAATCTGTTGAGGCTGTTAAGATTATCAGGGAAAGACTGAAAACAACACAAAGTCGTCAGAAGAGTTATGCCGATAAAAGACGCAAGTCCTTAGAGTTCCAAGTTGGTGACCATGGTTTCTTGAAGGTATCACCAATGTGCGGATTATCTCGATTTGGGAAAAAAGAAAAACTGAGTCCGAAATACGTGGGTCCTTTTGAAATTCTGGAGCGAATTGAATCTTTGGCCTACTGACTCACCTCGCCACCGAACTTGTCGCAAGTGCACAATGTGTTTCATGTATCAATGCTAAGGAAGTACGGGCCAGATTCGACTCACGTTTTAGATTTTGAGATCATTGAAATAGACGACAATGTATGATACGTGGAAAAACCAATCAGAATCGAGGATCGAAAGGAGTAAGTCTTGACGAATAAGACGATTCCACTAGTCAAAGTGATCTGGGAGCATCACGAAACTGAAGGCACCACATGGGAAAACGAAGAGGCTATGAGACGTCAATACCCACATTTATTTGAATAGTTTGGTTTAATATAAATTTCGAGGACGAAATATCTGTAAGGGAGGAAGAGTCGTGACATTTTGAATTTCCTGCCACTTTGTGGCTATTGAATGGGAATGTACCTATCAATGTATTTTAGTTTTGTCTCGCTTGGATTTAATCAATCTAGAGTAAACTGACCAAAAGGGAAAGGTTAGCGTATGACAAGGTACGTAGATCTAGGAAACTTGACAAAGGATATGGCGCTTTGACAATAAGGATTCTCAAGGGAACATTTAGAACCAATAAAGGCCAATCAAATAACGATTAAGGAATCCATTGCTAGCATTATACGATTGGAGCGCAGATGATGTCGTTTAACCAATGTATAATTTGCAAAATTTTCCTAAATTGAGTTATGACAATCGAGACCATTGGAACTAACGCTAGCGATGAACCCTCGCAATTATATGACAACCAAAGCTATCGTAACTTGAGTCGTCCTAAGTATGATGAGAATCACAAAGTCGTTACGCGTAACGTCTGCAAAAGCTACTCGTTAGTTCGAGATAATTTGATGAATCGAGTAATTCTTCGGAATAGTAGAGTGTAGGGGTTTAGCAGATAAGGATTAGGAACAATTTTGATGTTAGATTTTGGGAAGGCAAAGTAGTAACTTTTTGAACTTAGGCCTTAGTTCTTTGTCTCACCCGAGTGTGCGGCTTTCCTTACGTTTTTTCCTTTCCATCAGTTATAACTGAATGTTTATGTTATGTATATAGGTGTGTGCTTCTAAACCAATCCAAATTTCCTTTTGTTTCTTTCATTTATCGGGGTTGATTGTCTCTCATTCCATATGCGCGTTTCATTTCATTTTAGCCCGCGGGTTGTTCCTGGGTATTTATTGGCCTATGTTGGATGTAATGAGCTCCAAGAGATGCAGGGTGTTACATCCACGTTTAAGTGATTTCAGAGCCAGGTTAGCTCGATTCCAGTAGATTGAGGATTTGAGTAATAAAGAGTAAAAGAATTTGGACGATGGGGTAGTGATACCCTAGGGGAATTTGTTAGAGCCAATCATGAATACCTGGCATATGATTGGTGCATGTGATTGGCATCTTGAATTGGCATGGTTGTAGTGAACCTATGGGGGTCAAGCTTCGCACTTAGCATATTGAATTGTTGTGGATGCTGGTTTGATGAGTAAGTTATTACCTCCGATTATACTAAGTTGCAGATGTGTCTAGACTTGAGGTATGGATTTTATCCATGATGGACGTGCTCATGAGAATGCCTGAGCGAGCTGTTGTGTTGTGATTGCTGCCTTGTTGAGTGGCATAGAATCATTAGACTTGAGTAAGTGACTTAGGTCTCTGATTCCGTGGTGGAATCATAGTGACTCAAGTAAGCTAAGTTAGAGCAAGTATGAGCAATAGACCCGGAATGCCTAGAAGTGGAGCTTCTAACTTGAGAGCACCCGCAGCCGAGGATCGAAGAATGGATGGAGTCCTTAGGGCCTTGGAACAAATTGGAGAGCTAATGGAAAAGGAAACTCAAGATAGAGTTGATGTAGCTCTTCGACAAACCAAAGATAGAGCTGAAATTACAACTCAGGCTGCTGAAACTATGGTGGCAACTATGAATATGGCGAATGGAAATAATGCCCAGGGCATTGAAGTTGGTAACGCTCATGGTGATGTTAATGCCAATCGACCATGGGTCAGTTGGTTGAGCAGTTTATAAAACTAAAACCGACTTAGTTTGATGACACTAGAGATCTTGAGCTGGCGCCGAGGTGGATTGAGAAACTTGAAAGGGCTTTTAGAGTGCTGAGGTGTACCGATGAAGAGAAAGTACTGTTAGATGTGTATCAGCTAGAGGGAACTACGAATGATCGGTGGAGTGGCTCGAAGGAAGGAGTGTTTCCTGAAGGTACGGCCTTGACTTGGGCTGCCTTCACTGCCGCTTTTAAAGATAAGTACTTTTATGAGACGACACATGAGAGGAAACGAGTGGAATTCCAGTAGTTGCGATAGAATCAGCTTACTGTAGACCAATACGAAGCTGAGTTCGCAAGACTGTCGAGGTATGCACCAATGTCAGTTGAGGATCCGCTTGAGAAAGCGTATAGATTTCCGAGATGGTTTGAGACTAGAGATTCGAAGTCGGATAATAACGATGATTGAGAACGTACTGAGAGATTTATGAAAGGAGTCAGATGATAGAGAGGGACATTAAAGAAGGAGTCGCCACCCTTGAGAGATAATTGGCCGTTGGGAAAGAGGTCGATGGTAAACAACCAACGTTTTGTCCCTCCAGTTCAAAGAAATATCGAAAAGCCGTCGAATCAGTCAAACTAGAATTGTTGTGTCTATGGTAGAAGGCATGAAAGTGCTCCTTGCCTTGCTAGGATAGGAGCATGTTTTAGATGCGGTCAGCTGGGCAACTAGTTGAAGAATTGTTCGAATCAAACTCTAGGGAATCGAGCTCAAGGACTAAGGGCGCAAGCTGGACAGCTAGCTGTAGCTCCACAGAACGAATAAAATCAACCATTGGCCCAAGAAAGAGTATATGCTGTGACACGTAGAGAGGCGGAGGAAGCGTTTGGCGTAGTCACGGGTGAAACCGTTGAATGTGTTGTTGCATGTTAGTACACCATTAAAGGATAATGTGTTAGTCTCGCTAGGTTGTGCGAACTGTAAGATAGTGATTTGTGGTAGCGAGGAAATAATTGACTTGGTTGTGCTACCTTTGTTTGATTTTGAGGTGATTATTGGAATGGATTGATTAGGGAAACAAAGAGCTGTAGTTGATTGTGGTAACAGGGTAATTCGTTTTTACCCGGAAGATCGCCCTAGTTTTGAATTTATAGGAAAATCGGGGAGGAACCTCGATTCCTTTAGTTTCGTCGCTATAGGCAACTAAGCTGTTGAACGAAGGATGTCAAGCTTACCTAGCTGTTGCAGTAGACACAACAGTTGAGGATTCGAAGCTGGAAAGTATAGTGATGGTACGTGAGTTTCTTGATGTCTTTCCTAAAGAATTGCCAGGGTTGCCTCCTAATAGAGAAATTGAGTTTGTGATTGAGTTAGCTCCTGAAACGAAGCCAATCTCGAGGCATCGTATAAGATGTCCTTGTCAGAATTGAAAGAGCTAAAAGTACATATGCAGGAGTTACTAGATAAAGGGTTAATTAGATCGAGTGCGTCTCTGTGGGGAACGCTGGTCCTATTCGTGAGGAAAAAGGATGGAACTTTGCGTTTGTGTATAGATTACAAGCAGTTGAACCAGGTAACTATCAAGAACAAGTATCCATTGCCGAGGATAGATGATTTATTCGATTAGCTGCAAGAAGCATCTGTATTCTCTAAAATAGACTTGAGGACTAGTTATCACCTGCTGAGGATCAAGAAATATGACATACCAAAGACCGCCTTTAGAACGAGGTATGGGCATTATGAGTTACCGTTATGCCTTTTGGTTTGACTAGTGCCCCTGTTGCATTCATAGATTTGATGCATCAAGTATTTAAGGAGTACTTGGATCGATTCGTCATTGTTTTTATAGACGACATCTTAATTTACTCGAGGATCAATGAGGGACATGAGGAACATTTGAGAGTGGTTCTGCAAACCTTGGGGGAGCATTCGTTTTACGCCAAGTTTAGTAAATGCGAGTTCTGATTGAGTAAAGTAGATTTCCTTGGTCATGTGATTTTCGGAGAAGAAATTTCCATGGATCCTTCAAAAATTGAGGCAGTGACGAAATGGCCTAGACCCACGATAGTTACTGAGGTTAGAAGTTTTCTGGGGTTGGCAGGGTACTATAGGCGATTTGTGGAGAAATTTTCATCTGTAGCCACTCCATTGACATGGCTAACAAAAAAATATGTGAAGCTCGAATGGACTGATAAGTGCGAAAGAAGTTTTCAAGAAATTAAGCACCGATTGACGACCGTACCAGTGTTAACCATTCCTTCTGGATCTAGAGGTTATGAGATTTATAGCGATGCTTCGCTAAAGGGATTAAGGTGCATATTGATGCAACGTGGGAAAGTGGTCGCTTATACTTCACGACAGTTGAGACCTCATGAGATGAATTACTCGACGTGTGACTTGGAATTAGCTGCCATCATTTTCGCTCTAAAGATTTAGAGACACTACTTGTGTGGCGAAAGATTTCAGATTTATACAGACCATCAGATTTTGAAGTACTTTTTTTCTCAGAAAGAATTGAATATGAGACAGTGCCGATGGATGGAGTTACTCAAGGACTATGACTGTGAGATTTTGTATCATCCTGAGAAGGGGAATAGAGTCGCGCATGTGCTTAACCGGAAATCCAGTATTGCACTTTTGTTGGTTAAGGGATGGTCCTTGCTAGAGGAGTTGAGAGATTTTAAGTTCAAATTGGAAGTTTGCCAACTGTCTAGTTTAGTGGCAACCTTGAGAATTGAGTCTGAAATTCATGAAAAAGTAAAGGCCTTGCGGTCTATTGATCCAGAGATTCAAAAGATTTTGGAGATGGACGTGGTGAAAAGGAAACCTGAGTTTCAAGTGTTAGAAGATGGGATTATGAAATTTCGCGGACGTTTATGTGTGCATGGTGATGAGGAACTTAAGGAAAGGATCTTGTCGAGAGCTCATAGAAGCAATTATAGTATTCATACACGTAGCACAAAAATATATTAGAATCTGCGTCAACACTATTGGTGGAATGGAATGAAGGTAGATGCAGCTAAGCATGTGGCAAAGTGTTTGACCATCAGCAAGTAAAGGCTCAACATTGCAAGCTTGGAGGATTGCTGCAACCTTTAGAAATCCCTGAGTGGAAGTGGGAGCATGTGACGATGGATTTTGTGATGGGATTGCCGAGAAGTCAGAAAGGTCATGACTCAATTTGGGTAATCATGGATAGACTGACCAAGTCTGCACATTTCATACCCGCGTGAAAGGATTTTCCAATGGATAAGTACGTATAACTGTATATGCATCAGATTGTGCAATTGCCTGGAGTTCCAGTCACGATTACGTCGGATAGAGATCCTACATTTACAACAAATTTCTAGAAGAGTCCTCAGGAGACTTTGGGAACTAGATTGCAATTTAGTACGACATATCATCCACAGACTGATGTACTATCAGAAAGGACGATTTAGACGCTCAAGGATATGTTACGAGCTTGCGTGATAGATTTTAAAGGTGGATGGGAGGACCAACTACATCTAGTGGAATTTGCGTACAATAATTGCTACCGGCAGAGCATCTGTATGGCACCGTTTGAAGCACTTTATGGTAGAGCTTGCAGAATGCTTGTATGTTGGGATAAAGTTGGAGAAATGAGTATAACAGGCTCAGAGTTAGTGGAACAGTTTGTTGAGATGATTAAAGTCATTAGAGAAAGATTGAGAGACGGCACAAAGTCATCAGAAAAGCTATGCTGATAAAAGGCACAAATCCTTGAAATTTCAAGTTGGTGACCACGTTTTCCTGAAGGTATCACCAATGCGTGGATTATCTAGATTTGAGAAAAAGGAAAAACTAAGTCCGCGGTACGTAGCCCCTTTTGAAATTTTGGAACGAATTGGAACTTTGATCTACTGACTCGCCTTACCACCGAACTTGTCACAAGTGCACAATGTATTTCATGTATCAATGCTAAGAAAGTACGAGCCAGATCTGACTCATGTTCTGGATTTTGAGACCATTGAAATAGACGATAGGGTATCATATGTGGAAAAACCCATCAGAATCGAGGATCGAAAGGAGCAAGTTTTGAGAAATAAGACGATTTCGTTAGTCAAAGTGATTTAGGAGCATCACGGAACTAAAGGCGCTACGTAGGTGTCGCGACCCTCTCCTCGGATAAGCGGCGGAGGGGGTTGATGGGCCATCCGACGTCTGGTCGGACACGAGCCTCTCCCAAGGCCTGTTACCTAAGTCGTAACGACGGTATTTGTAATTGACCTTTGGTGTGGTCTGGTGACATGTGATACGTATGCATGCCAAGGAGTTGCCACCAATCGTTCTGCAAAGGGTACGATCGAAAACCCTATCGAATAGTTGGAAGCATTCTATTCAATTCCACGAAAACCAGAGAAACGGGATCGAGGACTTTGTTACGCCAACCGTCAAAGTTGACGCCCTTTCAACACCTAAATTGAATGATTTATCTAACCTGAGATTTCATGCAGATGAGTGGGATACGAACCCTAAACTAAGAATTCATGCAGATAGGAGTGACTACCCTAACACTCACAATCAGTAATGAAAGTGTGCAAATCAAGAATCCAATACGTGCGAATAAATAACATGAAAGCAACGTGGCATCCCTAGTGAGGCCCTATTAGCCTAGAGATATATCAATCAAGGTTCAGAAATGTTTTTGACATGATTTGCCCTTGAGGGGCAAAATCGTAATTTTGAAAAATTCTAGGGCAGTTTGCCCTAGGAAGGGAGAATTTATCATTTTAGATGAGATATGGAGTCAAAAGATGGTGGAAATATGATTATTCACCATACCAATCCATTTCCTATTTTTAGAGAATTTTCGAATTTTTTTTGGAATTTTTGGAGTGATTTACCCTTTGAGGGATAAAATCGTCATTTCAGGAGGTGATAAGAAGTGAAAATCGCAAACAGTAGGATTAGTCGACCGTTTGACCCAAATCCTAATTTTAAGCAATTTTCACGGCTTGATTGGAGTAGGAAATGCGATTTACTCTTTGAAGAGTAAAATCGTCATTTCAGAAAAAAATATGGGATTCGAAGACTCAAGCATAAGAATTGGTCGTCTAAGCTGTTGGACTGCTCCTATACGACCCCAATGTGGGGCGGCTCTTGACAGGATTAAGAAATGAAAATCACCGCTTAAAAGGTTTATCAATGATCGCTTGTAGTGTTTGTGGAGAAGAATGAATGCCTCCGTCATCTCAATCCGTGTAATTGATGCGAATAGCCCTTACATGCCTAGGTTCAGGCTTTGCTATCCTTACACTCCTTTCATTTCTCTGGTGCATATAGGACGTGTTTGGATTAGGCTTACCTCTTTTCTAAATAAACATTCTTACAAAATAGCCTAAACAACTTTGTTTTGGAAAAATCATTATGATTTTCTCCAAACATTTCACCTCACAGGGAATTAATGACGCATCATGCATCTTCAGTCATGTTTGGATAACCTCTAACCTTAACATGTGTGCAACAAGTGTTAGAAATTTTTCTTTGAAAGCATGATACATTCCTAAGTTTTACCACATGCATGTTTATCTTTGGCTTTTCATTTCTTATAAGAAAGTGAGAAATTTTACAGTATTTCTCCATTATTGCCTTTTGTCTTCATCGGACATTCCTGTATGAAGTGAAAAAAAAATTCCATAAGTGAAAGATATTTTAATGCTCGATGGAACAGATACATGTCACTTGGTTATATGCGTAAGGGGACTATTCTGTTCTTGGTTTTGCTTGAACAAGCTTGATTATGAGAAATCTTATAGTATTTCTCCATTGCTGCCTTTCATCTTCATCATACATTCCTGCATGAGGAGAAAAGAAATCCCAATGAGTAGAAGAGATTTTAATGCTCGATGGAACAGATACATGTCACCTAGTTCTATGCGTCAGGAGGCTATTATGTTCTTGGTCTCGCTTGAACAAGTTTGATCCTGAGAAATCTTACAGTATTTCTCCATTGCTACCTTTCATCTTCATTGGACATTTCCGTATGAGGAGAAAAGAAATCCCAATGAGTTAGAGATATTTTAATGCTTGATGGAACAAATACATGTCACCTGGTTCTATGCGTTAGGGGGCTATTCTGTTCTTGATCTCGCTTGAACAAACTTGATCCTGAGCCCACGTCATGGAATCCTACAAAACATAACACATGCCATGTATGCATGGATGCATGATGTGTCTATGTAATGACATCTAAGGCGACTTGAATCATTTTGGAGAAATTCAAGTGACCACCATCTGATTTCATTTCAAGGATAATACTTCTTCACGGCATCTGAGTTTACAGGATATCCCAATTCTTCTCATTCAGAATTTAAAAGAATTAATCCCCATCCTACAAGGATTTTCTTGACAACATAAGGGCCCTCACAATTTAGGGTAAACTTGCCTCTCGGATGAGCAGCGTTTGGCAAAGTATTTCTTATCACCAGGTCATTTTCTTCGAAACTTCTGGGATTGACCTTCTGGTTAAACAACTTGACCACCCTTTTCTGGTAGCTCTAGTCATGACGGATTGCTCTAAGACGTTTCTCGTCTATTAAATTTAATTGCTCGTATTTATGTTTGATCCACTCTGCCTTAGAGAGTTTAAATTCTGACAATATTCTGAGAGACAAAACTTCAATCTCTACAGGCAGGATAGCCTCCATCCTATATACCAGTGCATAAGGAGTTGCCCCAGTCGAGATCCTAATCGAAGTCCAATACGCCATTAAGGCGAAGGGTAGCCTTTCATGCCATCCCTGTAGTTCTCGGCGGTCTTAGCCAAGATCTTCTTGATGTTTTTGTTTGCCGCTTCTATTGCTCCATTCATTTGTGGGTGGTAAGGGAAAGAATTAAGATGTCAGATGCTAAAGTAACCCAGTAGATCATCGACAATCTTGTTGTTCAAGTTGGACCCGTTGTCTGTGATGATCGCCCGAGGGGTACCATATCGAGAGATTATATCATTCTTGATAAATCTTGCAACACTCCTCGCCGTGACATTTGCGTAAGAAGTGGCCTCTATCCACTTCGTGAAATAATCAATTACAACTAGAATGATACAATGACCATTTGAAACTGCTGGATTAATAGGCCCAATCATGTCTATGCCCCACATAGAGAAAGGCCAAACTTCTGACATTTGATGTAGTTCATTTGGGGGTGCATTAATGTTATCGCAATATACTTGACATTGGTGGCATGACCTAACGTGTTGAATACAGCCTGATTCGATGGTCATCCAATAATAACCAAGCTTCATGATCTTCTTTGCGAGGAGATGGCCATTCATGTGTGACCCGCATATACCTTCATGGATTTCCCTCATGAGAGTATTTGCTTCTTTATCGTCCACACACCTTAACAAAGTGGAATCAAATGACCTTTTGTACAAAGTTTGTCCACTAACGAAGAACTTATTAGCCATCTTGGCTATGTATCTCCGGTCTCCTACTTGACATTCATTAGGAAATTCTCTCTTCAAGAGGTAATTCTTAATATCTTCGGTCTCCTTCTCTCCATCAAATTCTTCTTCAACCAGCATACAATAAGCCGGTTTCCTGGTTATATCAATCCTTAGTGGCTCTATTTCCAATCCATCAGTTATCTGCAACATGGAAGCGAGCGTGGCCAACGCGTCTGCTAACTGGTTCTGTGTTCTTGGCATGTATTCAAATGACACTTCTTCGAATTTAAGCATCAACTCTTCCAGGTACTCATGATAAGGGACGAGTTTTGCATCCTTTGTTTTTCACTCCCCCTGTTTCTAAAAGATAATGAGCATAGAATCTCCATAAACTTGTAATTTAGGTACCTCCATGGAGATGGCCAATTGTAGGCCTAGAATACATGCTTCATATTCTGAAATATTGTTGGTGCAAGGAAAAGTTAATTTTGCTACAATAGGATAATGTTGATCATCAGGGGATATCAACACTGCCATTGTGCCAGCTCTAGATAGATTAACGGCACCATAGAAGTATATAACCCATGTGTCTTCTGTGAGATTCGGAACTTATCTTCTACCTTCAGCTGTTCAGAAGATGTGCAATTTTGGGCGTTCTCTGCCAACATATCAACTATAACTCTTCCCTTTACTGACTTTTGTAGAGAGCTTTTGATATCAAATTCAGACAACATTACTTGTCATTTTGTCAACTTTCCTATCAAGGCAGGTTTCTCCAAGAGATATTTGATAGGGTCATTTTCTATCTCCAAATGAATGTGGTGGTATAGAGTATATTGTCTCAATCTGTGAAGTACCCACACTGCTGCTACACAAGCCCTCTCAACAAGCATATAATTTGTTTCAGATGAAGTGAATTTCTTACTCAGATAGTAGATAGCTCTTTCTTTACCATCTACCGGGTTTGTTTGAGCAAGTAAGACTCCCAAAGACTCTTGGTGTATAATCAAATACAAGGTCATGGGGTAACTTGGAATTGGTGGCACAAGTACTGATGGAGTGGCTACATAAGTTTTTATCTTCTGGAATGCCTGACTGCATTCTGCATCCCAAGTCACTTTTACGCCCTTCTTGAGCAGTTTGAAAATTGGTTTGACCACATCCAACAATTGACTGATAAATCTAGTGATGCAGTTTAATCTCCGAAGAAGACTCCTTACTTCTTTCACTGTTGAGGGAGTTGCCAAATCACAAATAGCTTGGATTTTCGAATGGTCAATTTCAATGCTCCTGCTACTGAACATGAATCTAAGAAGTTTCCCTGATTTCGCCCCAAACACACATTTGTTAGGGTTCAACCTCAACTTGTACTTTCGCAATCGCTCAAACAGCTTGTTTAGCACTTGAATGTGATCTTGTCCCTTCTTGGACTTGGCAATCATGTCATCAACATATACTTCAATCTTTATGGATCATGTCGTGAAACAGGGTGACCATCGCCTTTTGATAAGTTGCCCCAGTATTCTTTAGTCCAAAGGGCATCACTTTATAACAGAAATTTCCCCAAGGAGTGGTAAACGTAGTTTTCAGTTTGCCTACCAGCTTCATGAAGATTTGATTATATCTGGAGAATCCGTCCATGAATGAGAATAATTCATACCCTGTTGTACTATCCACCAGCACATCAATGTGAGGAAGTGGAAAATCATCCTTTGGGCTTGCTCTATTCAAATTCTGGTAATCCACAAAGATCCGGACTTTGCCATCTTTTTTCATGATGGGGACTATGTTTGCAATCCAATCTGAGTAAGGAATGGCTTCGATAAAGCCCAATCTAAGAAGTTTCATCACCTCTTCTTTAATTCTGTCTTATAACTCAGCTTTCATCCGTCAGCTGCCCTGTCTCACAAGTTTAACACTGGGATCTGTGGGTGAAGCATGCTCTACAATTCTTGGATTTAGACCTCGCATATTAGTGTACGACCATGCAAAAATGTCCTAGTATTCTTTGAGCAATTCAGTAAATCTAAGCCTTGCAGCTTGGGACAAATGTCCACCAATCTTGATTTCTTTGACATCCGCCGCATTACCCAAGTTAATGACTATTGGCTCTTCTGAAGTGGGAGGTGTCTAATTCTCAAAGGCACTCCAATCTCTACGAATAGCTGCATCACCCTCATCTGTGTCTTCCTCAATATCGCAGGAATACTATCTCGGTGATCGGGTTCACACAATAATCTAGCATGTATGTTCAAGATAATATGCATGAAATGCCATGAGAATGGTTAATCTCCATTTCATATGGAAGTGTGATGCATGAGTGTAAAAAATATTTTCAAAAGAGATTTCAAAATAAGTGCAAGCATAAATAGAACTAGTCCTCATATCCTCAAACATCCTTATTCGTCGAAAATCTTTTGAAAATCAAGAGCCATATGGCAAATCAGGCCTCAAACTTTCCATGTGGAAAGCTAGCATCATCATTGGGCTGATTTGTGGTCTCATATGTCCTCAATAAAACTTATGTGTTTTATTGAATGTAAAAATGAACCGCATTACAAGCTATGTTGTTTGGACCAATGGTCGGAGATCCAAACGCATTTTCCTACCTCTACTTCAAAAAACAAAGACAAAAAGTGTGAAGAAATGTAGGAATTCAAATGCAGTATTAAAAGCAAGGGAGAAGTCTCTTTACTCATAAGAGGCGGCTTCATCATCATGCCACTCTATAATGACATTCACAAAGTCATCTCCTAGAAAAGGGTTCATGAGATCTGGCTCCATCGACGGAGTTATCCCTTCTTCTGACAGCCACTTAGAGTCTTGGCTGAAGTATTCGTTCAAAGGACTGCTAAAAATCTTAGATTTGCCTTTCCAGGCTAAAGAACCAATGAAGGAATCCTTTTGATTTCGTTGGTGTCTATGGCGTCCACAACTCTTGCTCGGCCTTGACCCGCTGTCTTGGAGGTGAAATCACAAATACGAGTGTTATAATATCCCAAGCCTACCTTATGCTCATTGGATTTCAACTGCAGAGGAGTGTTGATTCCTTGACCATACTTGCTAAGACCTTTTTCTGGGTTGAACCCATATACTAGCAATATCTTAGCTGATAAAAGATTAGCTTCCGAGACAAAAGGAACCTTCAGTTTCGCCCTACAGGAGTGTGGATTATTGCCGTCAACTCCAAGGAATGATAGCTAGCTTCTTCCTTAACTTCAGGTTCAATGTAGGGGATAATGCTATTTTGGTATGCGACGAGGTCAACTTCCCCATGGATGGTGACTACCTTCAAGTCAATCACGAATCGCACTTTCTAATGTAGACTTGCGGGTACAGCTCCAGCGATGTGAATCCAGGGTCTCCCTAACAGGAACCCAAATGCGCTCAGTAGATCCATCACTTGGAAGTTTATTAAGAATTTGGTTAGGCCTATGAGTACCTCCAGCTCAATCTCACCTACCACTGTTTTTCTCATCCCATCAAAGGCTATAATAGCTGCTTTGGAAGTTCAAATCATCTCCTCTTTAATGCCCAAATTCCTTAACTAGCCAATGGGCAGATATTAAAAGTTGACCTATTGTTGATTAGCATGTGTGCCACTCTTTTTCCATTACAGTGGGCAGTGATGTATAAAGCCTTGTTGTGTCCTCTTCCCTCCATGGAAAAATCTTCATCTGAGAAGTTTAGTTGGTCTTTTAGAATAATTGCTCCTACAAAGTCCCCCAATTGCACGTCATTAATAGTTTCAGGGATTTGCATCTCATTTAGTATCTTCAATAGCGCATCTTTATGCTTCTCTGAGTTGATGAATAAATTTAACAGGGACATCTGGGCCGACATTTTTCTTAACTGCTCTATCACCTCAAATTCGTTGGTCTTGACAATAGATAGGAGTTTTTCGGCAACCTCCTTTGATATTTCTTTATTATCTGATTCGCCTTTTCTTGGGACGTAAAAACGCCCAGATCTCATCACGACATCTACTTCACTTGTTCCATAGTTCCAGTGAACTGCTTTAGAGTCATAAATCTCAACTGGCGGGACTTGTATGGTTATTGTTGTTAGATGGGATGTTTCAGGTTTGGGTTTATCGTCGGATTCATCTCTTGGTAGGTGAATTACCACTGGTTTCACCAAACAATCTTTTTCTTGGCTTAGGTTGTCAAGCTCATTCAGTTTAATCACCACAGTAGTAGCAGTCTCAATCATTGCCACGGTATCACTCCAATCTTCAGGGAAGTCCTCACATCCTGTATGGTGGTAATTGTTATTATCACTTGACTCAGCTAATATTGTAACCTTCAAGTGTTTTGTTATTCTTTCAAATGGCTTAGTCAGACATTGTCACTAGGCCATTAATTTCTCCATCTTGACGTATTGTTCCGTGTCAAGCTTGTTATCTGTCATCTGAGGGTAACCTCACGTTGTCAATTGAAATTATACATCTTCCATCTCTCTTGAGAGATCATTCACTAGTTCTTCTATGATCAGGAGATGTTTGGATATCACTCGACTGAGTGAAGATTTAGGTTCTTCTGTTAAAGGCTCTATCACGCCTCCTGGATTTCGAGTTGAACAGGATCATCTATGCCTCTCCATTCATCGAGTATGATATCCTCCATTCTCTGAAAAAAGCTGGGAGGAGTAGAGTACTTTACTTTGAAGTTATATTCGCCAGAGTCCTCTCCCAGATTGTCTATAACTTCGCCTTTCTCTAACGCTTCAGCTGCAATTCTGTGATCAGCCTGGTTTCGCTAAACTGCTCGTAGCTCGCCTTCATCAAGCTCTTCTTCTGGTCCAGTGACCAGCTCTACATTGCTTATCAGACTTTCTTGTTGGACATGATCATCCATAACCCTCATTAGTCGGGTATAATATCTTCTATCTTCTAGAAGAAGCTAAGAGGAGCAGAATACTTTAATTTGAAGTTGTACCCGCCAAAATCATCACTTAGATTGTCTACAACTTTGCCTTTCTCCTGTGCTTCAGCTGCAAATCTGCGATCAGCCTGGCTTCGCTTAACGGCTCGTGGTTCGTCTTCGTCAAGCTCTTCTTCTGGTTCCGTAATCAGCTTTACATCGCCTACCAAACTTTCGTGTGGAACGTTCCAAATGTTCCCTCGCTCGGTTTCAACCATGAACTGGTTCCATTCTAGGTTGACTGAGGCCTTAATTCCTTCGAATTCTTCATTAACCACATTCGACATTATTCCTAGGCTCATCATCTTAGCAATTCATAGCTTCTTTCTTTCAGCTGATACATCCCCTTCTTTTGGATATGACGAGGCGATTGCCAGAATGTTAGTTAGCTTAGGCACATTTACCTTCAACTCAAGGCGATTTTCTTCTTCGTCAACAAATATTGCCTCGACTGCTTGGTGGTTAGGTAGTGGATTCTCTTGTACATTTGGAGCTACATCATCAAATTTCAGAATTTGATTATCAATGAGAGCTTGAACCTTCAGCTTAAGGATGTAGCAATTATCCACATTGTGCCCTCTTTCACCCATATGATAGGTGCAGGTCTGGCTTTCATCAAAACCAGAATATTTCACAGGATTTGTTCTGGGATGTTCTTTTGCCACCAAGTGTTGCTCTAGTGACATTAGGAGCAACTTGGATAAGGACTTGGGAAGTTGTGAGAATTGCTTCGGAGGTTGTCTCTTTCTGGGCTCCAACCTCTAGACGCTGACCATGACGATCCCCCTCTTGCTTAATTAATTTAGCGAATGCCTTAGGTTTATTAGAATCCGGCACAAAGGCTATCTCAACTCCAGCCTCCCTTTCTTTCCTTAGGGGATATTGCTTTCTTGTTGAAGTTTCATGTAGCTTTCTTTCTTTCAAAGCCAACTCCAATCTCTCAGTCACTATATCAAGTGTGTAAAGGTTTGACATCCTGAAGTGTTCAGTCTGTCATAGTACTCATATGGAAGTGCCTTTAGGAACAGGTCAATCAGGTCTTCCTCTGGAATTGGGGGTTTGACTTGAGTTGCTAAGGCACGCCATCTCTGGGCATATGTTATGATTATTTTGCTTCTCTCTTTTACCTTCCGCAATAGATCTTCCCTTGTTGGAGCCGTAGCCGTATTAAACTTATATTGTCTGAGGAAATCCTCAGCCAGATCCTCCCATCCATTGTAATCATCCAAGTCTAGTTCAATAAACCAAGCTAAAGCGACGCCAGCCAGGCTTTCTTGGAATGTATTCATCAAAAGTGGAATATAATCAGAATAGTGTGCCATCTTGCGCAGATAGTATTTAAGATGAGCACGTAGACAGTTTGTCTCGTCGTATTTTCTCACAAAGTCCAGCTCTTTGTAATTTAGAGGAGTCTCCACTTTAGCGAACGGTGATATTTTGTCGAAACGAGCTAACTCATAGCCCTAACTGCTCAAGCACTCTTCAATTTTGGCTATTCTCTTAGCCCCTCAGTTTTTCCAGCCTGCTTTCATTCTCCTCCTTCTTGAGGTTGATAACAATAGAAGGCATCTTCAGTTGTAGTGGGACATTTGGCACATGAATGTCCTCTACGACATGTTGGGCACCTTCAGTGGTCCCTTTATCAGTTGTATCAGGTATTGAAGATTGACCTGAGTTGTTCATGTTAGGCACTGCCATTTGTCTGGCTTGAGAGGCCTCCAACATAGCCTTAATTTTAGCCATCAGGGTAGTCATGGTGGTCATCTGGGTTTCTAACATGCCCACTCGCGGAGTCAATTCCTGCTGTTCTATTCTCGTCTTAAGTCGAGTACGGAAATGATGTCTTGGTAATTCTGTGATTAGAGAATACATGTTTATTTGTTAATAACAAGTAAGAATCTTTTAGAACAAATAAGGAAGGTACATAATTCCTTCACTTGCATGTTTTCTATTGATGAATGAGAAAAAGGACTACCTTTCGAGCCTTAGTCTCACATGATCAGCTCTTTCAATCATTTACCAAGAGAATTCATGAAATTAAAGGAAGCGCAATCTTCAGCGATAGTTTTAATGCAACGATAAAACATACTTATGCTCATACACATGTGTTAAAAGTAACATTTAATACAAATGAGTATCCCAATGTCAAGAAAACATCACAATGTTTACACGTTTTATACTTGACAAAATAGTCTATCCAAGTCTAGGGCGCTTAGGGTCTAAGGCACCCTTATCGTCCCAGCAAAGATTAAATTCCTCGTTCTAGGAATCTTCATCTTCTGAGTATGATGGGGATCCCATGTACTCTCGTATATATGGCTGCACTCCAGACATACATGACACAATGTACTCGGGTACATAAGGTTCGACGAAGCTACATCTGATCGCTTCAAAGCGCCAAATGTATTCTGTAGAAGCTCTATGAGTATTCATCCTGGAGGTCATATCATCTAGTCATTTTATGTCTTCCGTTTGAGAGTCTTTCAAAGCGCGTTTGATGGATTCCACCTTAGCTTCTAATTGCTATTTCTTCTCTCCTGTGAGGATATCTTTTGGCACATCAAATGAGCAGACATCGGGTTGTGGCGATGAAGGAACCTCTTGCAATGCCCCATATTGTCGTATGACCCTCCTTGGATAGTATGTTGTGGCGCCCGTAAATCCTAATAAAGGGACTGGATCTTCATAATTGCGTGCGAGCCTGACTTTACCTAAAGTTGGTATTCTAAGCCGCCATCGGAGTTGTTCTGGCTTTAAAACTCTAAGGAATTCCTTCTATTCTTTGAAATTGAATTTAGGAATGCGGGTATGGGTTTTGACAAAAGTTCTAAGAGGATGGGCGTCAGAGCTATTCTTAGTAAAACCCATACGTATATGAAATTATTTTACATGGGATGTAAACCACATGTTCATGAGACCACTAGAAGCTCTAAAAATCCCTTTCTTATTTTTCCCAAAACGGTTGAGGAAGAGGAAGGTTTCAACTAAGATAAAGTTCGAGTAATCCCACCCATCACAGACTTGTTTGACTACTACGACCATGATAGGATCAAAAGTTACAGGCAAGATTGGAAAGAGGACAAAGCTAAAGAAAGCCAAGACAAATGCTCTACCAGACTTAGTTCCTTTGCTGGCAGGAAGGTTGGGAAACCTTTCTAGAAGGTAGGATAAGGAAATTTGCCTAGAATTACTCTTGACGTCTATTTTGATTTCATTGAGATTTGTATCCAGGAACTCAGCTAATTGACTTAAAGGCTCAAACTCTATAGGAGGTTGGACTAACAAGTGAGTAAACTCAACTCCAATGGCAGCACTGCATTCCTCAGTGGTAGGGGTAACCTCTAACCTTTCCATGCAGAACGTTGCGGTGATTAGATCCCAATGGAGTGCTATGGCTTGGATAAAGGCAGGTGGACATTCAATCTTCGGCAGGTCCAATAGATATCTAAACCGCAATCTGACGTACTTCTGGCTGGCTTCACCCTTGCTATCCTACCAGGCTGTGAGCTAGCTCGAGGGACCTTGAACACTTGGATATCATTCTTTCCCATCACTTCTAAAATATGCAAATGATTTTAAAAGATTAATCACTAAAGATTACTTTTAAATATGATTATGCAAATGTCATGAAATATGCATGGACTGCTTCAATTGCATATTCCAATTAATGAAATGGAAATTAGAATCTCTTTCAGGTACGAAAAACCTAACTCAAGGTCTAATTTAAACTTCAAAGAAGTGAATTATGCAATTAGTTATAATCATCTTAGTGACTAAAGGAAATAACAATGTCACATTCCATAACATCAACTGTGAACATAGATGAAATTTCTTATTACAAAAAAGGCATACTATGAAAGGTATAGAGGGATTTCATGAGGGGATGAAACACCAATCGCATTTATTCTAAAACAATAAGGCCATAAAAGGCCCCTGGAATGTGGGATCTAAACCATCCCTCCCCAAGATCTAGTTTTCTTCAGGGTTATAGTCGATCAAGATTTCCTTCTTGATGGCATCTTTATCTGGTCCCTCTTGAGGATACGGCTCGGCAATCAGAACTTCTATCCTAGTTAAGCGTTCCTCAGAATGCGAAGGATAATTTTCAGTAGGACGGTTGAGATGCTTTAACTCTTCTGGCCATTCTCTAGTTCATGGTATGATGACTTCAGGGGTTTTGTTGGTTTTTGCCTTTTTGAGTATGATGCGCCTTGGCTTTTTCTTGGATGCAGGATGTCTTTCTTCCCCCAAAGAGAAATCATAGGTCGATTCTCCCTAGCTTGACGCTCAGCTTTTAGGTGGGCATAAGCTTCTCTAGCTAAGCTGTTGCGATACTACCTTTTCACTTCTAGATAGTGCTTGAGCATATCGTCCGCCTGCCGCTTAAACCTAAGGTTATCGACATAATAACTAGTCTAGCAATTTTCAGCATATCCCAACTTACGTCCAGTCAGCTCCCGGCCGTGTACAAACCTAGTAAAATGCAACCTCGTGTTCGGTCCAAGACGAGTGACTTTCCTTAAACACTCAACGGCCACTAGTTCCGTCGAACTTCTAGGAAATAGCGACATCCTATCCCCTATCATCGTTATTTCAATCGGTCACAAGAATGATCTCAAAATATATGCAATGCATGTAGATGCGAATGATATGCAATATACGAACATACTATGAAACAGGATGTAAGGAAATACATCAAAAGTAAATGTCTTACCAACTAAAAATTCAGGGAATACGAAATATTTCCTTGTATCAATGTGTGGTTTTAGGTATACCAACCTTTCACAGACATGCGCATGAGACAAGTGGGAATATACTCTAGATATAAAATCAGGTGAGGAACCTATAGCTCAAGCTTCCACAATCCAAATATGGCAAATTCCTCCCCAGGAGTACCCACTCAAGAGGGCTAGATATCACCAATTTGGATCGTGAGCCGGAACGAATGCGAAAGTCTCAAGCACCATCAAACACGATATTCTTTCGTATCTTTTGCCTATCTAAGGTAAACCTAGAGATGGTTGCAGTCGGAATTTGACCGCCAGTGTGTGAGATGTGTCATGATCATCACAATGCAAAGTCATGCACAACAGTTCGTATCAAACACCATTTCAATATATGCATAAAAATAAACATACAATCTCAACTCCAACTTGCAGGAAAGATGTCAACAAGACACTCCACCCCTTATTTCTCCAATCTGCAAAAACATCTAACACAATGGTTGGGACACATACCTCACCTTCGAAAGCATTTGCAAAAAACAGGATTAAATAAGCCAATCAACTTTTTAATCGGCTCAAATCCTCGAAAATTCCTAACCAGAGATTTTGGTTTGGAATAAGTCCCCAATGGAGTCGCCAGTCTGTCGCGACCCTCTCCCCGGATGAGCGGAGTGGGTTAATGGGCTGTCCGATGTCTGGTCAGACACGAGCCTCTCCCAAGGCCCGTTACCCAAGTCGCAATGACGATTTATGTGATTGACCTTCAATGTGATCTGGTGACATGTGATACGTGTGCATGCCAAGGAGTCGCCACCAATTGTTTTGCGGAGGGTGCGATCGAAAACCTTATCAAAGAGTTGGGAGCATTCTATTCAATTCTGCGTAAACCAGAGAAACGAGATTGGGGACTTTGTTACGCCAACTGTCAAAGTTGATACCCTTTCGACATCTAAATTGAACGATTTATCTAACTTGAGATTTCATGCAGATGAGTGGGATATGAACCATAAATTAGGAGTTCACACAGACAGAAGTGACTACCCTAATACTCACAATCAGTAATGAAAGTGCACAAATCAAGGATCCAATACATGCGGATAAATCACATGAAAGCAACGTGGCATCCCTAATGAGGCCCTATTAGCTTAGAGATATATCAATCAAGGTTCAGGAATGTTTTTGACATGATTTGCCCTTGAAGGGCAAAATCGTAATTTTGAAGAATTCTAGGACAGCTTGCCCTAGGAAGGGCGAATTTGTCATTTCAGATGAGATATGGAGTTCAAAAGATGGTGGAAATAGGATTATTCACCATACCAATCCATTTCCTATTTTTCGATTTAATCAAATTTAATCCGACGGTTCCTATTAAACCACGTGGCTAACCCACAGCCTTAGGATCGGCTACGGCTCAGATCAAAAGCCAACTAACTCTCAACCGTTCGATCTGATTACTTAGATCTACGGCCAAGATCGAACGACTCGGCTAATCCTCGACCATTCGATCAAACCGTTAATTTTTTTATTTTTGAAAATTCAATTTTTATTAACAGAATTTATAGAAACTGATTAAACGGTCACCAAGCCAACACGTGGCGCAACCTAGACCGTTAGATCGACCAACAGATTCAAACCGAATTACAACGGCTTTGCTAACTCGGCAAACATGTGGACCAACCATGTCCTACCAACTAGACGTTTGACCTGTTGACTTCGCCATGTCAACGTCTTCAACCTCTCAACTGCCACTGAATGGACGGCTATTAATTTTAGACGACGATCCGATGGTAAAATCTTAACGAAATCTCACGAAACCAGTGCCAATCGACTCACAACAATCTCTAGATTAACATACCTAAGCATTAGAGTATCTGATCCACTAAATCACGAGCATCATGCAAAGTACTGAGTACGGCTATGAAAGTTCTATCGAGCAACCGAGAGCAAACCGAGCCAATTCCTCCACACAATCGTGTCTATACGAGTTTAGAACACTTACCTATAGGTCCAATTGACCTGGTTTGGGCTAGCTTGAGCTAGGAAAGGTTCGACAAAGTTGGCCATGGCGACGGGATTCGAATGCAAGATTTGACTCAATTTCAATGCAATTAAAACATACAGCGATGTTCAATGATGCAGCAGATACGAAATGCACACCTCAATCGAAATGATTGAAGCCAAAATCGAGGTCCGGCATTACTGAACAGAAGCTCCGGTTGAAGTTCGACTTACCGATTTTCGGCTTTTCAGGCGGCGCTGTTGATCGCGATCGACTTTGTGAAGCTAAAAAAAGTTTTTAGAAGTAGAATGGCGTCCCCCTCTATAATAGAAAGCTTGAGCTCGACCTGCAGGGGCCAGAGAGCGAGCTCTCACTCTAGATCTCTCTCTCCATTCTGTTCTTCGCCAGAATCAGAATAAAATGTCCCCCTCTATAATAGAAAGCCTCCACAGGTTTATATAGCTCTTCAAATTTTGGCACCGAATAGGGAAACTCCAACTGACTCCAAATGGCACGTGATCGTGCGTGTCATTTGGTCAAAACGACGTTGGAGACGATGGGCAACTCCATCAAATCAAAATGGTTTTTCGGCATGTGCGAATGGACGTCCAATTTGGCCATTCCGTAAAGGCTGACTCCTACGGCCATTAACACATTGACCAGTCGATTTCGCCGTACTCCGGCGATGATTGGTCACGATTCCGGTTTCAATCAACAGGTAATGGTATAGAGGACTAAACCCCTACCATATATCTGCCAATTATGGTCTATTGAACCTTCAATTTGACCTTCAAAGCTTGGCCTCTAATTGTTCACCTGCGCAAGTTCTTAACGAAGACGATGACACTGTAGCGAACCAGTTCGACCGGTCAGAATCGATTCTGACTTGTTTTTTCAAAATTAACCCTAATTCGTGTGGAATTTTTGCAAATTAAACATCAGAATCGAACTTAAGACGTGAAAATTATCTAGAAATGTGATTTTGCCCAAAAGTTCAAATCAATTTCTATGAAACCACCAAATTTTCATTTAATTGCAAATCGAGAAATTATGCAATTGATGGCCCAAACGGTCAAGTTGGACCAAACCACCTATACCAATCGATTCCAAATGGTGAAATACATTGGATAATGGCAAAGGTAGCCATTGAATTGTAAGTAATTTCAATTATATCCAAATTCAAGGACTAATATTGTAATTAAGTATGCAATTTGCCCAATTCATGCAATTGAACAATTTGTGCAGATAATTTGACTAAATTGCAATAAAGGACAATAAGATTGAATGTCAAGACCTTGAAAATGCTTAAATTACAAATTAAAAGACTCAATTGACATTTTTTTAACAAATTCAATCATACGTGTAACAAAGGAACACATAAAATTGAACTAGAATTTGGACTTTTTATAAGGTCAAAAATGCGAAGGAATTAAAATAAAAATATTAACTATTTTTTCATATTTTTGTGACCTCAAATGCTATTTTTCTTGAATTTCATCTATTTTCATATTTTTCAAAAATATTCAAAAATGTGAAAAATAAATAAAATTATTTTTTATTCAAAAATGGTTCCTTAGACTTGGTCAAGGCTATCAAAGTTGATTTTATAATTTTTCAACTTTTTATAAATTTTTTTGTGAATTTTTCAAAAATAAACTGAAAAAGACTAATCATATAACGTTCTGATTTTCCCTGTCATTTCAAGACTTATTAATGAAAATGTATCTGATGATGTATTTCAATCATATCTCGCTCGGATCTGATCAATCTCAAGTTAACTAACCAAAAGGGAAAGGCTAACGCGAGACAAGGTACGTGAGCCTAGGGAACTCGAGTAGTAAATGACATTTTGACCATAAGGATTATCGAGGGGATATTTAGAGTCATATAAGGCCGATTTAAGAATGATTAAGGAATACATTGCTAGCGTTATATGATTGAAGCGCGGGTGATGGCGCTTAACCAATGTATAATTTATAAAATTTTCCTAAATCGAACGATGACGATCGAGACTGTCGAAATTACATAACAATCAAAGTCGCCATGAACGAACGAGCCCTAAGTGTGAAATGAATCACAGAATCGATACGCCCAATATTTACAAAAGCTGTCCGTCAGTTCGGGATAGGCTAGAATCACATTTGACATAGAAATAATTCAGAGACGAGTCTCGAAAATAGAAAATGGAGAATCAAGAATTCCAACATTATAATTGGATTGGATGTTGCCTCATTGAAGAAAATTTGAATTAGAAAGACGACGTTCCGAACGTTGAGGGTGAAATTATCATTTTGCCCCTCAAGTTTTAACATTGCCTTAATAAATGGAATAAGGACATTTTGATCATTGACCATACCCCAAGGTTGCCGAAAATTTAGAGATATAATGGCCATTGGATCATCTAATTGAATGGCAAGGGAAAAGTGTCAATAGATGAAGCTTGGGTATTAATTATCAACCTTTTAACCTACCATACTTCCTTGGTTGACTCTCAAAATTGGTATATACACTCTTCTCTCCCTTCCTTAGCCGAATACCCCATCATCCATCATCATCTTATTCCTCTTCTTCCTCTTCTTCCTTTTTCCCTCTCAGCCGAAGCCTCCCTGCACGGCCAGCTTCTGTACGCGGCTTCGCCGCTGCTGAGCTTCATTTTCGACGACCTCCAGCCTCCGCGTCGACCACTAGCCCCTAGATTAACCTCTTGCCGACAAGCTCCAGCTCGAAGCACAGCGTTTGGTCACCGGAATAGCTCCATTCAGCCGTTTCCCCGCGAGTCGACAGAATCCGTCGCAGTTGAGGGTAAGTCTTCGTTCAGCCTCCATAGGACCTCAAATCGCTTCAAATTTTTTGTGGTAGTTTGTAGACATGTAAGACTATGTTTGACTGAGTTGTGGTAAAAAGTTTGGGTGAATTTGATGGAGTTTTGATACCAAAATGGTGTTATGATTGAAGGATAGAAACTGACCGGTGAAGGACTTAGAGAATTCGGCGTCATTCGTGGACTTTCGGGAGTTGCCTTGACTTCAAATTTTTGGTGAGGCTTCCCAACACCTAAAACCTTATGTTAACGAGTAGATTAGTGGATAAATTGAGGTTTAATAGTAGTTTATGGACTAATTAGTTGGGCACCACACAGAACCGAAAATGCCCTATTTCGATTTTGTGTATGCCGAAACTTTAAGGCTGTTCTTGGGCGAATCAAGCTCTAAATTCTTTGTCGAGGCGTATTGGAATATCAATTGATATGTCAATAAGGTTTATGCTTAGTGACTTGATGATTGGATGAGGAAAAATTGACGAAACAGGTGGAATTCTATTAGGTACGAAGATATCCTGTTTAGGATCTCTTGGCACCGAATTGTTGAGGTGCTTTGAAGAGGATTTTTGTTATTTTAAGCCTAAGGTAAGGGGTTTCTAAACCTTTTCTAGGATGATTGGACTCGACTGGATGATTTGGGTGTGAATTGAGTTAGTTATTGCAAGTTATGGCGTGATTGTTCAAGATTCTTCTTGGGGGAATGAGGATTACTTGAATGCTTGCCAAATGCACATGACATGAATTGATTGCTTTTTGTGAGTGATGAAATTGATTGCCTTGCATGTCGTAGATACTTAGCTCATTGTGTGAGCTTGTACTTGATCATGAAGTTTGAATTGAAATTATGTTTGGCATGCTTGGAAACCTGTGATACCCTGAGGCGTTGAGACGCGGGGTTGTATGGATTGGCACCTTGAGGAATTGAGACGCAGGGTTGGAATGGCCAATGTCCTGATGCGTTGAGACACGGGATGAGATTTTATACGTGTCGACACAGGTCTGGAATGATATTGAAAACCTGATGAATTTAAGCGAGTTTGTCAATTAGATGGTTTGAGGCGTAATTACACGGACCGAGCCTAAGACGTTTTAAACGCGGGCGTGATTCATGAGAAAGTTCGAAAGAATAGAATGTGCGGCTTGAATTTGTACTCTATTCCTAATCTGTTTGATATGATATGATGATATGACCGTGTAATCAATAACGCTTGCATCTTTGTGGCATATTGACTAATAAGTGCATTATATTGCCGAGTGCATATTCTTGTTTATTGTTTGCATTCATCTAGGTGTACTATTAGCCTGACTTAGGGTTAGGACCTATCTTACTAAGATGTGAATCTCACCTAATCGTGGGACCATATTTTCAAACCCTAAGCCTTGAGAATGCTGTAGACTCGATTGGACGACCCGAAAGAAATGACAGCATATTTTGACTAGTTCCCGAATGGTAGTGGTACAAGTTGTCAGGAAGTGTACAGTAGTTTGGGTCGACGAGGGCGGTAAGGACTGAAAACAGCACAGATTCAAGGCGTGGTTACGTAGAGTAGGAGAGGTCAACATTGGTTCGCTAAAGGCTACTGAGGTACCTAGCGGAGCTATTCCTAGCTAGTGTCATCCCACTTGGGATTCTGTAGAAGTTGAGGTGTCCATCGCTGGTTCAAGGAATATACCCGAGACCCCTACTTTGAAGGACACAATTGAGGTGATTGAGATCAACACCTTAGAGAATGAGCTGGAGGAGCAGGTGGAAAACGAGACGATGGAGTACCCTGTAGACGCACGCTCCGAGACCTTCTCGGACTACGAGCCTACTGAGGGTGCGAAGTAGACGGACGACTCCAGCAGTTCGACGTAGGGGTCTTCTGACTTACTGTGTAGTCTTTTGATGATGACCTCATCAATCAGTTTGATTTGGGGACTTATTTAGTTGTCTTTTGATTTAGTCCTACTACCCCAACCTATTTCCAGGATTAGTTCACCTGTACTTTTATTTGGACTCTTGGGATGATTATATATGTTTCTGTTATTTCCTCGTTGCCCAAGTCCCTTTTTTTTGCTCATGTACAGAGGTGTTGTTCATGTTGCGTTTTCGCATGCTTCTTTTTATGCATCTCTCGATGTGTGAATCTTGGGACTCGTGAGTTCGGAGTTTGCTCGTGGGGAGTCGCGCACCCGTGCCCAGAGTACGGGGCGTGACATCCCGTCTTGCTTGGTATCAGAGCAAGGTTGGCTCGATCCAAGTTGATTGAGGATTGGAGTAATAAGGAGGACTAAGTTACGACAAGATGGGTAGCGAGACCTTAGGATACTTACGAGAAATAGGCATGAAATGCATGGCATATGACTTGGCGCATGTGATTGACATTTGGTTTTGACAAGATTGTGATGATTGTGAAGATTGAGCTCCATGTTTAGTGTTAAAAGTCATTTCTGGATTTTAGCCTATTAAGTAAATGAGCATGGCTAGTTTTGGATGAACCGTTGAAGTGAACGGAATAGAGTAATGGCCATGGACTGCTTAATGAAGTGCTTCCGAAAATAGTTACGTGGAGGATTGTTACGTTATGACTACTTTCTCTTAAGATATAGTTTGGTATCGCTGGACTTGATTAGATGAATAAGTTACTAATTCCGTGTGGAATTATATTGGTCCAAGTGTAGTAAAGGAACACAAGGATGAGTAATCAGCCCAATTGACCTGGAAGACCCAAGAGTGGGGCCTCTAGTTCGAGATCGCCTGTGGTGGAAGACCCGAGGATGGACGGAGTGCTTAGGGCACTCAAGAGGATCGGCGACCTCATTGACCAGCAGACCCAGGATAGGGATGCTGCCATAGCTCAAGCGGTGGGAGCCGCGATAGCTGCCGTCAACGCCAATAACGGCAATAATGGAGGCAACGGAAACAACAGCGACCACAACTAGGGCAATGAAGTAGGGAATGCCCAGGAGGAAGTTGTTGTGGTTTGGCAAATGCGCTAACTAGTCAAACAATTTTTCAAGCCGAAGCCAATCCAGTTTGATGGGACTGGAGACCCTGAATTGGCGCCAAGGTGGATAGAGAAGCTTGAGAAGGCCTTTGGAGTACTGAGGTGTACAGATGAGGACAAGGTATTATTGGCGGTGTACCGACTGGAAGGTACCGCAAATGACTAGTAGACTGCCACCAAGAATTGAGTCTTCACAGAAGGAATAGCTTTGACTTGGAATGCCTTTACTACGGCATTCAATGACAAGTACTTCTCTGAGACCGCTCGAGAAAGAAAGCAAGTAGAGTTCTTACGGTTACGTTAGAATCACCCGACGGTGGATCAATACGAAGCTGAGTTTTCTAGATTGTCGAGGTATGCGCCCAGATCGGTGGAGGATCCATTGGAGAAGGCACAAAAATTTCGGGATGGATTGAGACTAGAGCTTCGCGGCTAGATGATAGTTCTGAACTTGAGAACATACAAGGAAATCTATAAACAGGGGCAGATGATCGAGAGGGATTTGAAGGAGAGGAATGCCACATCTGGATCGCGGTTCAGTTCATTCAAATATAACCGCCAGGCCAGCAAAAGACCTATGCCTAGTAATAGACATTTCGTCCCTCCAGTAAGAAGGAACATAGTAAAGCCGCCAAACCCAATAAACTGAAGTTGCCGCCTCTATGGCAGAAGACATGGTAATGGACCCCATCCTGCAAGGACCGGAACGTGCTTCAAATGTGGTTAAATGGGTCATCAGATGAGGACTTGCTCAAATCAAGCCCTAGTGAATAGACCTCAGGGGCAACGACCACAGGCAAAACCGTCAACTGCCACCCTCTAGAATGATCAGAACCGACCCCCAACTCAGGGAAGGGTCAACGTAGTAGCACATAGGGAAGTGGAAGAAGCGCCAGGCGTGGTCACAGGTATGGTTTATTTATGTGATCAAGTCGCTTATGCTTTGTTTGAACCTAGCACATCACACTCGTTTGTGTCTGCTCGATTTGCTGATTTGGTTGATATGGAGTTGAAACTGTTGAGTGTGATTCTGCATGTTCTTACCCCGTTGAAAGATAATATGCTGGTTTCGTTGGGCTGTGCTGATTGTAAAATCGTAATTGGCGATAGTAAAGAAAATATAGACTTAGCTGTGTTGCCCATGTATGACTTTGATGTGATCATAGGAATGGATTGGATGGGTAAGCAGAAGGTAGTAGTTGATTGTGGTAGTAAGATAATCCGTTTTTATCCGGATGGCCGCCCAATTTTCGAGTTTGTGGGAAGTCGGGGAGGAATTTCAATTCCTCTAGTCTCATCTCTTGAAGCGACAGAGCTGATAACTGAAAGATGTCAGGCTTACTTAGTCGCAGTGATGGGCACGACTGCTGTGGAACCTAAGTTAGAAAGTATACTAGTAGTTCATGAGTTTCCTAATGTTTTCCCTCAAGAATTACTAGGGTTGCCACTAGAGAGAGAAATTAAATTCATGATTAAATTAGCTCCGGAACGGAGCTAATCTCGAAGGCACCCTACAGGATGTCCTTATTAGAACTGAAGGAGTTAAAGCTGCAAATGCAAGAATTACTGGATAAGGATTTATTCGACGGAGCGCTTCACCATGAGGAGCGCCGGTGTTGTTTGTGAGGAAAAAGGATGGGTCATTGCGTTTATGCATTGACTATAGACAGTTGAATCAAGTAACTGTAAAGAATAAGTACCCACTGCCGAGGATTGATGACTTATTTGATAAGTTGCAAGCATCTTCGGTGTTCTCCAAGATAGACCTGAGGACCAGGTATCATCAGTTGAGAATTAATAAGGAAGACATACCTAAGACGGCTTTTAAAACAAGGTATGGTCACTACGAGTTCACTGTGATGCCTTTTGGATTGACCAATGCTCTAGCTGCATTTATGGATTTAATGCATTGGATATTCAAGGAATTCTTGGATAGGTTCGTTATCGTCTTTATCGATGATATTTTAATCTACTCAAGGAGTAGCGAAGAACACGAAGAGCATCTGAGGACTGTCTTGCAGACCTTGAGAGAGCACTCGCTGTACGCCAAGTTTAGCAAATGCGAGTTTTGGTTGAATAAAGTGACATTTCTTGGCCATGTGGTATCTGGAGAAGGTATTGCCGTGGACCCTGTGAAGATCAAAGCCATTATGAATTGGCCTAGACCGACTATGGCCACGGAAGTCCAGAGTTTCTTAGGATTGGCAGGGTATTACAGACGTTTCGTGGAGAAGTTTACATTTATAACCATTCCATTGACGAGACTGACTAAGAAGGAAACTAAGTTTGAGTGGACGGACAAATGTGAAAGGAGCTTCCAAGAGCTTAAACATCGGTTAACAACCGCATCGGTATTGATGATTCCATCAGGACCTAGAAGCTATGAGATATACAGCGATGCTTCGCTAAAGGGATTGGGTTGCGTACTAATGCAACATGGAAGAGTGGTTGCTTACGCACCACGATAACTGAGACCGCATAAAATGAACTGCCCGACTCATGATTTGGAATTGGCTGCAATCACCTTAGCTCTGAAGATCTGGAGGCATTATTTGTGTGGCGAGAAATTCCAGATTTATACGGACCATCAGAGCCTGAAGTATCTATTTTCCCACAAGAAACTGAACATGAGGCAACGCCGATGGATGGAACTATTTAAGAATTATGATTGCAACATATTATATCACCCTAGAAAAGCAAACAGAGTCGCGGATGCACTCAGTCGGAAATTGAGTATCGCTTGTTTAATGGTGAAAGGGTGGTCCTTATTGAAAATTTAATGGATTGTGAATTCAGATTGGAAGTATGTCACCTATCTAGTTTGGTAGCCACACTGAGAATAGAACCCGAGATTTAAGAAAGGATAAAAGCCTTACAGCCTGCGGACCCGAAAATTCAGAAGATCCTCGAGATGGACGTAGGGAAAAGAAAGCAGGAATTTCAAGTGTTAGAGGATGGAATTTTGAAATTTCGAGGGCGTTTATGCGTACCAAAGGATGAAGAGCTCAGAGAAAAGATTTTATCAAAGGCTCACAAAAGCAATTATAGTATCCACCTAGGTAGCACGAAAATGTACCAAAACTTATGTCATCATTGTTGGTGTAACGGGATGAAGGTGGATGTTGCGAAATACGTGGCAAAGTGCTTGACGTGCCAATAGATGAAGGCACAATATTGTAAGCCTAGTGGATTGCTACAACCTTTAGAGATTCCTGAATGGAAATGGGAGCACGTAACGATGGATTTTGTACTTGGATTACCAAGGAGCAAGAGAGGTCACGATTCTATTTAGGTAGTCGTGGACCAGTTGACCAAGTTTGCACATTTCATTCCTGTGCGAAAGGATTTCGCGATGGACAGGTATGCCGAACTGTGTGTGCGACAGATAGTGAGACTATATGGAGTACTCGTGACAATTACATCGGATAGAGATCCCAAGTTTATGGCTAATTTTTGGAAGAGTCTTCAAGATGCCATAAGAACTCAATTACAGTTCAGTACGGCATATCATCCACAGACAGACGGACAATCAAAGAGGACGATTCAAACACTCGAGGATATATTACGAGCGTGTGTTATAAACTTCAAGGGTGGATTGGAGGATCAGCTGCATTTGGTAGAGTTCGCGTATAACAACAAATATCAGTAAAGTATCCGAATGGCACCTTTTGAGGCACTCTATGAAAGAGCTTACAGAACGCTGATTTACTTGGACGAAGTTAGAGGAAGAAGTATTACGGGCCCGGAGTTAGTAGAGCAATGGTGGAAGCTGTGAAGGTAATACGGGATAGATTGAAGACGACACAGAGTCGTCAGAAGAGTTATACGGACAAACGATATAAACCTATGGAGTTGCAAGTAGGTGATCATGTGTTTCTTTAGGTGTCGTCGATGAGAGGATTATCTCGTTTATAATGAAAGGGAAACTGAGTCCAAGGTACGTAGGACCTTTCGAGATCTTGGAACGAATTGGGACGTTGGCCTACAAACTCGCTTTACCGCCTAATTTGTCTCAAGTGCATAATGTCTTCCACGTGTCAATGCTATGGAAGTATGAACCAGACCCGACGCACGTGCTGGATTACGAGACTATCGAAGTGGATGACAAAGTATCCGACGTAGAAAAGCCAGTCAAGATCGAAGATCGAAAGGAGCAAGTTCTGAGGAACAAGGCGATTCCATTGGTCAAAGTCATTTGGGAGCACTATGGGACCAAAAGCGCTACGTGGGAAAGCGAGGAAACGATGAGGCGTCAATACCCCCATTTGTTTGAATAGCTAAGTTTATTGTAAATTTTGAGGAAGAAATTTTTGTAAAGGGGAAGAGTTGTGACATTCTGATTTTCCCTGTCATTTCGAGACTTATTAATGAGAATGTATCTAATGATGTATTTCAATCATATCCTGCTCGGATCTGATCAATCTCGAGTTAACTGACCAAAAGAGAAAAGCTAACGCAAGACAAGGTGCGTGGACCTAGGGAACTCGAGTAGGAAATGACACATTGACCATAAGGATTGTCGAGGAGACATTTAGAGCCATAAAAGGCCGATCTAAGAACGATTAAGGAATACATTGCTAGCGTTATATGATTGGAGCGCGGGTGATGGCACTTAACTAATGTATAATTTGCAAAGTTTTCTTAAATCGAACGATGACGATCGAGACCGTCGAAACTAGTAATAGACCATCGCAATTACATGACAACCAAAGTCGCCATGAACTAACAAGCCCTAAGTGTGATATGAATCACAGAGTCGATGTGCGTAACGTATACAAAAGCCACCTGTCAGTTCGGGATAGGCTGGAATCACATTTGACAGAGAAATGATTCAAAGATGAGTCTCGAAATTAGAAAATGGAGAATCAAGAATTCCAATGTTATAATTGGATGGGACGTTACCTCATCGAAGAAAATTTGAATTAGAAAAACGACGTTCCAAACGTCGAGGGTGAAATTATTATTTTGCCCCTCAAGTTTTAACTTTACCTTAATAAATGGAATAAGGGCATTTGGTCATTGACGCTACTCCAAGGCTGTCGAAAATTTAGAGATATAATGGCCATTGGATCAACCAATTGAATGAAAAGGGACAAGTGTCAATAGATGAAACTTGGGCATTAATTATCAACCTTTTAACCTACCATTTTTCCTTGGTTGACTCTCAAAATTGATATATACACTCTTCTCTCTCTCCCTCAGTTGAATACCCCATCATCCATCATCATCATCTTCCTTTTCTTCCTTTTTCCCTCTCAGTCGAAGCCTCCCTGCAAGACCAGCTTCTATCCGTCGCTTCGCCGCCGTTGAGCTCTATTTCCGATGACCTCCAGCCTCCGCGCCGACCACCGGCCCCTAGCTCAACCTCTTGCCAACCAGCTCCAACTTGAAGCACGGCGTTTGGTCACCGGAAGAGCTCCGTTCAGCCGTCTCCCCGCGAGTTGACGGAATCTGTCGCAGCTGAGGGTAAGTTTTCATTCAGCCTTCATAAGACCTCAAATAGCTTCAAATTTTTAGTGGTAGTTTCTAGACACGTAAGACTATGTTTGGCTGAGTTGTGGTAAAAATTTTGAATGAATTTGATGGAATTTTGACACCAAAATGATGATGTGATTGAAGGACAGAAACTGATCGGTGAAGGACTTGGAGAATTCGGCATCATTCGTGGACTTCCGAGTGTCGCCTTGACTTCAAATTTTCAGTGAGGCTTCCAACACCTAGAACCTTATGTTAGCGAGTAGATTAGTGGATAAATTGAGGTTTAAGAGTAGTTTATGGACTAATTAGTTGGGCACCACACAGAATCGAAAATGCCCTATTTCGGTTCTGTGTATGCTGAAACTTTAGGGGTAGTTCTTGGGCGAATCAAGCTCTAAATTCTTTGTCGAGGCATATTGGAATGTCAATTGATATGTCAATAAGGTTTATGCTTAGTGACTTGATGATTGGATGAGGAAAAATTGACAAAACGAATGGAATTCTATTAGGTACGAAGCTGTTCTGTTTAGGATCTCTTAAGGCCGAATTGTAGAGGTTCTTTGAAGAGGATTTTTGTTGATTTTAAGCCTAAGTTAAGGGGTTTCGAAACTTTTTCTATGAAGATTGGACTCGACTAGATGATTTGGGTGTGAATTGAGTTAGTTATTGCAAGTTATGGCGTGATTGTTCAAGATTCGTCTTGGGGGATTGAGGATTACTTGAATGCTTGCCAAATGCACATGACATGAATTGATTGCCTCTTGTGAGTGATGAAATTGATTACCTTGCATGCCATAGATACTTAGCTCATTGTGTGAGCTTGTACTTGATCATGAAGTTTGAATTGAAATGATGTTTGGGGCGTTGAGACGCGGGGTTGTATGGATTGGCACCCTGAGGCGTTGAGACGTGGGGTTGGAATGGCCAATATCCTGATGCGTTGAGACGCAGGACGAGATTTTATATGTGTCGACACAGGTCTGAAATGATATTGAAAACCCGATGCGTTTACGCGGGTTTGTCAATTGGATGGTCTGATGCGTAATTACGCGGACCGAGTCTAAGTCATTTTAAACGCGAGCGTGATTCATGAGAAAGTTCGGAAGAATAGAATGTGCGGCTTGAATTTGTACTCTATGCCTGATCTTTTTTATATGATATGTTGATATGACCGTGTGATTGATAACGCTTGCATCTTTGTGGTATATTGACTGATGAGTGCATTGTATTGCTGAGTGCATATTCTTGTTTATTGTAGGCATTCATCTGGGTGTACTATCAGCCTGACTTAGGTTATGACCTATCTTACTGAGATGTGAATCTCACCTAGTCGTGGGACCATATTTTCAGACCCTAAGCCTTAAGAATGTTGCCGATTCAATTGGACGACCCGAAAGAAATGACAGCATATTTTGATGAGTTCTCGGATGTTAGGGGTATGATTTATGTCAGGAAGTGTATAGTAGTTTGGGTCGACGAGGGCGGTAAAGACTGGAAACTGCATAAATTCTAGGCGTGGGTCCGGAGAGTAGGCGAGGTCACCACTGGTCCGCTGAAGGCTATAGAGGTACCTCGCAGAGGTATTCCTAGCTGGTGTCATCCCACTCGAGATTCTGTAAAGGTTGAGGTGTTTGTTGCTGGTTCGAGGAATATACTCAAGAAGACCCCCACTTTGAAGGACATGATTGAGGTGATTGAGATCAACTCTTCAGAGAATGAGCTGGAGGAGTAGGTGGTGGACCAGACGATGGAGGACACTGTAGACATACACTCCAAGACCTTCTCGAACTACTAGCCTACTGAGGATGCGAAGCAGACGGACGACTCCAGCAGTTAGACTTAGAGGTCTTCTGACTTACTGTGTAGTCTTTTGATGATGTCCTCGTCGGTCAGTTTGATTTGGGGACTTATTAGGTTGTCTTTTGATTTAGTCCCACTACCCTGACCTATCTGCAGGATTAATTCACCTGCACTTTTGTTTGAACTTTTGGGATGATTATATATATTCGTGTTATGTCCTCGTCGCCCAATTCTCTTTTTTTTGCTCATCTACGGAGGTGTTGTTCATATTGTGTTTCTGCATGCTTCTTTTTATGCATCTCTCAATATGTGAATCTTGAGACTGGAGAGTTCAGAGTTTACTCATGGGGAGTCGCGCACCCGTGCCCGAGGTACGAGACATGACAGATCGAAAATCAGGTGTGGACAGTGGGAAAGCGAAGAGGCTATGAGACGTCAATCCCCCCAATTTGTTTGAATAGTTGGGTTTATTACAAATTTCGAGAATGAAATTAAGGGGGAAGAATTGTGACATTTTGAATTTCCTGTCATTTTGAGGCTATTGAATGAGAATGTATCTATGGATGTATTTCAATTTTATCTCGTTTGGATCTGATTAATCTAGAGTAAACTAACCAAAAGGGAAAGACTGACGTATGACAAGGTACGTGGACCCAAGGAACTCGAAAAAGGAAATGATGCTTTGACCACAAGAATTGTCGAGGGAATATTTAGAACCAATAAAGGCCGATCAAATAACGACTAAGGAATCCATTGCTAGTGTTATACTATTGGAGCGCGGGTGATGCCGCTTAACCAATGTATAATTTGTAAATTTTTCTAAATCGAGTTATGACGATCGATACCTTCAGAACTAGCGATAAACCCTCATAATTACATGACAGTCAAAACTGTCGTAACTTGAGTTGTCCTAAGTGTGATGAGAATCACAGAGTCGATATGCGTAACGTCTGCAAAAGCCATCTATTAGTTCGTGATAAACTGAAGATACAATCGACGGACGATTGATCATGAAATGGAAGCTCAAAATTGGCAATTGGAAATAGAGAATTCCAACATTAGAAAAGAATTTGACGTCGTCTCGCCAATGGTAATTTAGAATTGAAAAAGTGAAGTTTCGGACGCAAAGTGCAAAATTACCATTTTGCCTCTCAACGATTTGCCGTTGCCTTAAGATTTTAAGAAGGACAAAATTGTCATTTTAAGCTCCTCTATATGCCATTGAAAATAATGTGGATGAGGTCAAAGGAAGTCAGAGCCATTAAAGTAAATTATTGATACAAGCCAAGTGTCAACCAAAGAGAGCCTCATGCATTAAATACCTCACCAAATCAATCTTGTCAAAATTTAAGCTCAATTATATGGGTGAGAGACTCCATTATACATCCCCTTCAGCCGTGACTCTCTCCCTCTCTTTTTCCTCTTCAATTTCTTCTTCCTTTTCTTCTCACCGAAAACTGCTAACCCGACCAGTTTCTACCGCTCTGTTCGCTGCTGTCGCCAGCCACCTCTGGCTGCCGCATCACTGTGCTCCAACCACTAGTAGCTAGCCCAACATGTCTTCTACAAGTTTCAAGTGGTAGTTCATCGTTTCATGGAGTGATTTTTCTCAACCAGCCCCGAAACCAAAACCGAACAGATTCTAAGCAAGCTGGGATAAGGCTTTTGTTTACCCTCTTAGAGACTCCGATTGACTCCAAACTTTTTGTGAGATCTTAGTAACATCTAGTATTTGAGTTGATAGAGCAGATAAGGACATTTTATTGAAGATTTAGGATGTTTTTATGGCTGAATAGAGGTGATTGTTACCGAACAGATTCTGCCTTTTTAAGATCGTGGGGAAAATGAGTTGTTCGAAGGGCTTCGAGGTGTTGTTTCATTTCAAAACTCTCGGTGAGGTTCCCAGATATGTAGAATAAGGTTTTGGCAAGTTAAATTCATGAGGAATTAAAATCTAAGATCAATTTATGGACTAATTTGAATGGATTAAATAGGAACCGATTCTGCCCTATTAAAGGACCGTGTGACTCGAACACTTGGAATGTCCATTGGAGTGTCACCATGTCTTTAAATGATCGTTGAGACATCCTAGGTTACCGATTAACTAGTTATTGAGGTATTGGTGCGGTGAAATTGAAGAATGAATGGATTATGAATTTCTCTAGGAACGTCATTTGGCCGTGACTCTGCTGAGTTAAGGGATCATTTGATTGGGAATTGGCTAGCTTGATCGACATGTAAGTGTTTTCTAAATCCTTATTTGAATACTAGGACACTGCTGGATAATTTAATGGATGAATTGAATGACTGGTGAAGTCTGTGACCTGAAGTGATTGGTGTGATAATGTTGTGATTGTAATGTGAATGATAATAACGATACCGATTGGCTGTGAGCCCTCTGGTATCGAGTGACTGTGAACCCCTGTAGTATCTATTAGCTATGAGCCCTAGAGATACCGTTGGCTGTGAGCCCCGGTGGTACCGATTGGCTATGAGCCCTGATAATACCGATTGGCTTGGAACCCGGTGATATCAATTGGCTAGGGTGCCCAGATAAGTACATCGCGGCTAAGAGCCGAGGCGATGAATGATTGTGATAACTGTGAAAATTATGTGTATTTATTTATAAGTCATGTGCTTCGAGCTTGAACCCCTGAAGTTCAGTATGATTGGTTGTGATTCTTATCCATACCTGGCTTGTTGATATGTCTGATTTATTGATGCCTTGAGCCATTGCATTGATGAATGCTTTCGTCTGGTAGCATTTGTGTGTGGTTTGGGGGGACTAGTGCTCATGTATAGGTTTAGGTTTCACTTGCTGAGATGTAAATCTCACCCTATAGTGGGACACATTTTCAGACCCTAAGTCTTAAACATGTTGCTGATCCGAAAGAGATTACCGCCCTTTTTGAAGAGTTTCCCGCGAGGAAAGGTATTATATATGTTAGGAAGCATACGACCGTTTAGGTGGACGAGGGAAAGATGGAGCTGTAACCCCACCGCTTTGAAGTGTGGTTTCGTTGCATGGGAAATAGTAACTCGATGGGTCATCTATTGCCTGAAGATGTTCCTTCAGAGGTAATTCCTAATTGGTGTCATCCGTCCTGTCCTGAGATCGAGGTGGAGAATCCAACATTAATGGGAGGATCGAGGAGCATTCCTGAGGAGTCAAAGTCTTCCCCTACTGAGGAATACATGAACTACATCGAGCTCTCCACTGACGTGATACTGGATATCGAAGAAGACACCGAGGAGGAGACTAAAGAGGATTCTAAAGAGATTTCTGAGGAGGTGCCATCTGAAACATTTTTCGAATATAACCCAGAGGACGAAGAAGATGAAGAAACTGATGGATCGAGCGATTCTTCGAAATAGTAGAGTGCATGGGTTTAGCAGATGGGGATTATGAACAATTTTGATGTTAGATTTTAGGAAGGCTAAGTAGTAACCTTTTGGACTTAGGCCTTAGTTCCTTGTCTCACTCGAGTGTGCGGCTTTCCTTGCATCTTTTCCTTTCCATCAGCTATAAATGGATGTTTATGTTATGTATATAGGTGTGTGTTCTAAACCAGTCAAAATTTCCTTTTTCTTTCATTTGTTGGGGGTGATTGTCTCTCTTTCCGTATGCGCGTTTCATTTCATTTTAGGTCGTGGGTTGTTCCTGGGTATTTATTGGCCTGTGTTGGATGTGATGAGTTCCAAGGGACCCGGGGCATTACAACAACTGTCTAGAGCAACAATAGATATACAATCAGCTCAAACCCTCTCTCTCTTACTCTTTAGCTTTCATGACCTCCTTCTTATAAAGACTCAGCAAACTAGCCGTTGGAGCACCTCTAGAGGAGCAAAAGAGCCATTGGAATTCAATAGGACAGCTTGTCTTTAAGTTGCAACGACATTCTTTTCGTCAGACTGATTTTCCCAAAATAGGCGTTGACTCACTATTTTGTTCACTAACAGTTCTGCAGATCCTTTGACACAGTAGAGAACTATTCCCGAGAAGAAGAAATCTTCCTGTTAGCCATTTCCATCATGTGTGAGCAACTTTAACAAATCTTTTCGAAACATTGGCATGTTGGCATTTTATACTCCTCATTTCACCTGATCTTTCAAGTATCGATATCAAACGTTCGATGACTAGATCTTCTGAGAGCCTCAGTGAATGTTTTCATGAAACTGCTTCGATCTACATGCGATTTCTTGCTCGATAGCCATCTCGTGATCTTTAGCCATTGGCGATAAACATCTGCACACCAAAGGTGAATAAAATACTAAGGGATAGTTTGGGAATCATCAAAATATTTTATGAGATGTGTCTTCAATAACCTCTCCCTTTTTTATGATGACAAAAATATCCTGCATTTATAGTGTGAGACACATTTTATATAGTGCAATAAAATAAAGATCTACATAGATGATGTTTTGAATATAATGCAATTGCAGATAAGTATTTTCTCCAAAAAAGATTTGAAATTGAATTAGGAGAAAAGATTAACTAAGCTGATCTTTTGATTTGAAAAGTATTGATCAAACTATGTAGTCACAATTTCAAGATATTTCAAAAGTAAACTATTCAATATATGTATCTTGAAAAGGAACTTTTATACTTAAACCTTTAGGTATTTTGCCTTAGCTCTCCCTGTTTCACAGGCTTAAAGGCTTTCTGCCTTTGTTTTGCTTTAACTCCCCCTATTTCTCAAGCTTCTCCTGGATGTGTGCTTCCCTTAGGATTTGCACATCTTTTCATACTACATATGATCATATTTAAACATCTCCCCATTTTTTTCAATAGCAAAAAGGTCACGCCTCGCGCCCCGGGCACGAGCACGAGCACGCGAGCATCCCTGCAAGCAAACCAACAAAAATCTCTCGGCGGTCCCAAATCCACCAATAGGAGTCGAGAGATATAATAACCACAATTGGCATACGAAAATGATACTCCAATGAATCCCCGTGCAATATATATAAATAGATTAAGTGAGACCTGGATAGTATATATCATTCATACAACAAGGCGTACTGTTCATATTCCTTAATACTAAACCTGCTAAACAAAAATGCGATAGGGTAAGCATATCGAAAGGAAACATCTACAAAATCCCTCAGGAGCGGAATCAGGTCCCCAGTCAAGATCGATCCACCAACTGGAGTATCCTAGGATGAGCTGCTAGAGTCGTCCGTCTCCTCCGCGTCCTCAGTAGGCTCATACTCGGAAAATGTCTCAGATAAAAACTCTACTGAATCCTCCATAGTCGCCTCCTGCGACGGCTCGGCGAGGTCACCCTTGGACGCCTCCAAAACTATGACCTCCTCCTGCTCTTGCTTCTCGGCGAACTCTATGGTCGATGTTCGCTCTGGCCCATTCCTAGACCTTACAACTAACCCCTCAGGTAACTCCTGCTCTGCTACGGTTTGGCACCAATCGGGTATGACATCCTGTGGTACCTCATGGGGCTTCAACGGCCCTGTCTGTGAGTCACCCTCCTTCTTGAACCATGCCTCGAACCTATGAGGCTTCCACTCAGGCTTACCCTCGTCGACCCATACGACAGTACACTTCCTCACATATACGTTCCCCTGTCTATCCGGGAACTCATCATAGTACGTCGTCATTTCCTTTGGATCCCCAAAACGAATTGGTCACATAGTTATGACCTAAGATATGTAAAGGAAGGGTTCCCCAAAGGGGTGAGATACACATCTCAGTAAGAAAAACCCAACCCCAGGTCAGGTTAACAGCCCACTCAGGTAGTCGCATCCCTTAATTGATCCAGACTCAATAAATGTACATGTATGTCAATCACAATCAAGAAACAACAGCATACAAAAGGCAGGCATGCAGTTATGATCTCATGTCACACTCATATGTACATATACTCTCAGCCTGCCACTTCACCACATCCATCAACTTCCTCTTGCCTCATTCTCTAGCCCACGAACTAGTCGCCTCAGGCTCAATCCGCGTAAACGCATCAGACCGTCATCGGTGACCTGCGTAAACGCATCAGGTCCCGATGAATCTCCAGTCAATGTTCAATAATTCATACTCCGTCCCGCGAATCGTTCGCCTCAGGATTGCGGCTATCTCAACCCCGCAACTTCATCGCATTAGGGCGCCACCTAACCATACTTCATCCCGCGACGTCGTCGCATCAGGGTATCAACCTCTCGCCCCTCGTCTCACACGCCTCAGGGCCTCGGCTCATCTCAGCCATGCCTCCACCACAACTCATGCCATGCTTTTCAAATCGTTTGCATTCACAATATCGAGTGCAATTCACAAATCTCGTAGCATGCGAGGCAATCAAATGATGACCAGGCATAGAAAGCACTCAAACATAACCAATGTCACACATATACGTCCTATATCATTTCAGGACATAACACAAACTAACTCTAATGAAATTCATACACAAATCCATTCAATTAGGCCTTGACTTACCCAATCGAGTTCAATCCCCCTAGCCTAGGTTTAGGAAATCCCTTACCTTAGCTGCAATAACACCAAATTACTCTTCTTGAGTCCTCAAGGTTCGGCCCCTTGTAGTCCAAGGTCGAACACTTCGCGCAACCTAGAAATTTCATCGAATCCGTCAATTTTCCATATCCAAATCCTCAATCCATTAACTCCAATTATCCATTACTCAATTCTCAACATCTTAACACATCATAAACATTAATTTAAGTCCCATAAGCTTCTGTTCTTGTAACCCACAGAACCGATTTTGCACAGAACCAAACCGGTTCTTTTCGGTTCTGTGCAAACCGAGTGCTTTCAGCCTTCAATCCTCCTCAATTTCTCAACTCAAGCCTTATTCTACCTCTTAACATGTCTACCTAAGGGTTTGGGAGGCTCACCGTGAATTTCACGTCAAATGGCCGCCGGATTCCCATTGAAGTTCGCCAGATTGTCCAAGCACAGAATACCGGCAGTTTCTGGGCAAAATGTACAAGACAGGTTTATGGTCAAAACCTTATCAAATCAAGCTCAAATTTTTACTACAGAATCATCTATATGTTTAATTGATTTTCGCCAAATTTGAACTCTAGATTCCAAGATTTTGACTATCAAAAGGGTTCAGAATAGAACCTACCTCAAACTGGAGCAGAATCTATCGGCTCTTGGGAGATTGCTTGGCCGGGACTCCAAAGTGCTCCAATCGGCCTGATTCCTATTGGAGGACGTTGGCAAGACATGGAGAAATGTCGGGATGATCGATCGATAGCTGGTGATGTCCGGAGGGGGCGGTCAAACCGGCCGAACAAGCAGCTCAGTTCTGGTCGGGCAATGAGCAGAACAGAGAAGAAGAAGAAGAAGAAGGCTTGTTCGGTTCTTTGGGCAAATTGGTCTGGCCGAATGGAAGAAGAGAAGAGAGAGAAGAGAGAGAGCGAGTTGCTGTATTCAATTTTTGGTCAAATGAGTTGAATGGTAGGTGGGTAAAGATGAAATGACTATCCATGGCTTGATCTTTGACACTTGGCATTGCCTCTTCCCTAGATGATCCAAGGGCTCCATTTTGGTCCACATTTTCAGCAGCCAAGGGAGTGTCGATTGTCCAAATTGCCCTTCTTGAGTTGTATAAGCAAAGCTTCAAGATTGAGGGGCAAAACGGTCATTTTACCCCCGACGTTCCGAACGTCGTTTTTCTCATTTCTAACTTCTTCGATAGGGTGACGGCCATTCCAAATGAAGTTGGAATTCTTGATTTTCCATTTCAAATCTTTCAAAACTCGTTTCTGATCGTTTTCTCTATCAAACATGATCCCAGTCTATCCCGAACCGACGGGCGACTTTTACAGACATTACGCGTATCGACCCCGTGATTCATATCGCGTTTAGGGCTCGTTAATTCATGGCGGCTTTGGTTGTCATGTAATTGTGAGGGTTTATCACTAGTCCCTATGGTCTCGATCGTCGCAGTCAGATTTATGATAATTTTGAAAATCATACGTTGTCTAAGCGGCATCACCCGCGCTCCAATCGTACGATGCTCGCATGGTAATCATTAATCGTTCTTAGATCGACCTTTTGGTGGTTCTAAATATCCCCTCGACAATCCTTATGGTCAAAGCGTCATTTCTTATCCGAGTCGCTTAGGTCCACGTATCTCGTCTCGCGTTAGCCTTTCCCCTTTGGTCAGTCTACTCAAATTAATCAGATTTGAGCGAATACAATTGAAATACATCGCTTGATATATATAAACTTCTCATTACAGAGTCTGAAGTTAATTGAAAATCAGAATGTCACAAAAAAGCACAAGCATACGAAGAAGAATAGGACATGAACAATATCAAACTTCATTCATTCGCAGCAAGGAGTATGCAAAGCATAGCTAAATAGAAACAAACATCATCAACGCAAAAGATTGTGTCAATCTGGTAGTGCATATGCGCTTGTGTTTCCATGAGGGATGAGTTTGATGAAATAAATATTCAGAAAATATCATTAGTAACCCAGCAATTGATCGCTAAAGATGCAGCCATAGTATTCATTTTTCGTCCTTATCCAACTTGATAGATGCAGCCATAGTATTTCAATGAATTTACATCCTTCCAAACCAAATCTTTTCACCAAATCTTTTGCATACTTTTCTTGATGGATGAACGTTCCATCTCTGGTTTGCTTTATTTGAAGTCCAAGGAAGAAGTTCCTCTCTCCCATCATGCTTATTTTGAACTCACTTGTCATAGCTTTGGCGAATTCCTTGCAAAGATTCTCATTAGTAGAGTCAAAGATTATGTTATCAACATAAATATAAACTAACAAAGATGGGCTTAAGTACACCTCAAATGCCATAAGTTGTGTACGACACTCACTTTAGTGTCAAAACTTTCAAAACGATCACTTAAGTGCCAACTATTTTTCAAAACGATCACTTAAGTGCCCACTTCTTTTAAAAAATGATCACTTCAATGCCAACTCTGACAGCTCAAATAATAATAAAATATAGCACTTGTCGAATTTTCGGCGAGCCACATCAGCTTAAATAGAAGTCGGCAATTAAGTGATCGCTTTTAAAAGAGATTGGCACTTAAGAATTTTTTTTTAAAAAAGTTAGCACTTAAGTGACCGTTTTGAAAGTTTTGGCACTAAAATGACCGTTTTTAAAAAAATTTGGCACTTAAGTGATTATTTTGAAAGTTTTGGCACTAAATTGAGTGTTGTACACAAGTTCTGGCACTTGTAATATACTCAAGCCTAACAAGATGTTTTTAGCCTTCTTCTTGATAAACAAGGTAGTGTCAACTTTACCTTTTTTGAAGTTGTGCTCAAGAAGGAAAGAACTCACATACAAAGCTCTAGGGGCTTGTTTGAGACCATGGAGAGCCTTCTTCAATTGATAGACATCACCTAATCGTTAAGCTTTGCTACATGTAGAGTATCCAAGAAAGATACCTTCATTTGACTTGGCATCAAATTTTCCAACGTCGTCATTCGCATTCTTGAGAATGTAGCACTTGCATCCGAAGACGTGCAAGTATGATACGATAGGCTTCTTTCCTTTGAAGATCTCGTAAGGTGTCTTTTCCAGCATTGTTCTGAGAAGTGCTCTATTCATAATGTAAGATGTTATAGCAACATCCGCAGCCCAAAAGTAAGTAGGAGCTCCACTTTCCATTGTCATGGTTTTGGCCATCTCCTGTAATGGTTGATTTCTTATTTCTGCAACTCCATTCGATTGAGGAGTGTGAGGTGTGGAGAAGTTGTGCTCAATTCCATTCTCTTCACAGAGATCTGCAAAGCTTTGGTTTGGAATTCTCATCCGTGAACTATTTGGATAGCTGTGATCTTGTATCCTTTTTCATTATGCACTTTTCTAGCAAGTTACTCAAAAGAGTGAAAAGCTTCATGCTTATAAGATAGGAATATCACCTAAGAAAAACGTGAATAATCATCAACAATCACCGAGTAGTATTTACTACCTCTTAGACTTACAGTACAAGTAGGACCAAACAAATCCATGTGCAATAATTGCAGAGATCTATTAGTAGCAATATCGTTAATAGACTTGAAAGATGATCTGACATGTTTTTAAAGGGAACTAGCAATGCAAGTGTTGCATTTACCATAGTTGATCTTTGGTAGACCACGAGATCTTTTGATGCGATATTGGATATGTGATTTACGTTGATATGATCTACCTTCTTGTGTCAAATATCACATTCCTCCTTGATGTTTCCCTGGTATTGATAGCTCGTTTGATGTTTCCTCGCTGATCGATACTTATAGGGATCCTTGTGCGTCGTGCACGACTTTCTCGTACCCTGATATTGTTAGGACACTTGCTCCTCACGTGTTTAGCACGTGTATCAATTTCTCATGTGCACAGCTCGTGCATTGACAGGCAAATTATTTTGAGTGTCAATAGCCTCGTCACTGAATTTGATAATCGTCCGAACCATCCAGAGTTGACTTCTAGAAACACGTGGCAACGTTCGACAAACAAAGTAAACCACCGTAAATAAATCGAGCAGAAAATAATCTTAAAAATAAAGTAAACTCGTTGACCAAGACTCCATCTATATCAATTTCTGCCCTCTGCCCTTTCTTTCCGTCAAACTGCACTTGCGTCCTTCGTCTCTCCTCACCTCCGTTTCTCATCCATCCAGCTCCAAAACCCCAAAAAATGGCTCAATCAATATCAACAGCCTATCTGCGCGATCTCGCCCTGCTCTCCGCCGTCGTCTGCTACTGCAACGCGCTCGCGTTCCTCCTCGAACATCATCTGCATTACCAGGTCACGCTGCTGTTAACAGCGGTCTCCTTCACATCCCTGTGCCACCTCGCGTTCCACTAGTTACGGCTCGGCAAGTTGTTCGACTCCCACTACTGGCGAGTCTTCTTCCTTGCCTTCGCGTATCTCATGACCAGCAAGCATGCACACCGGAATTCATGGACCGGCCGGATACTAGTCCCGATGGAACTGTCATTTCTCTTCATCTATGGCTCGGTGGTTTGGTGTTTCAACAGTCGCCGTCCATGGAAGCAGACTGTGCAGAGTCACGAGCACCCGATCACGCCTCTCTCGGTGGACATGTCGTTCTTGCTCATCTTTAACAGAATTGCGATCGTCGGAATCGGCTTTGTTCCCGAGGAGGTGACGATTGGATCGGCAGTCATGTTATGCGTTTCCTTCTTGCTGTTTTGCTGTTTTGTGAAATGTTCAAGGAAAATCGGAGAGTCCCGAGTTCATAATGAATGATTGGAAACTTTTTTCGCATTGAACAATTCCACTATGCAATCTTCCCGTTCTCCAGTTGAAATGATAGGAGTCAGGACGCTTCGGTTTAAGAGTACGACTGAGAATTGGTGGCCTTCTTGGCAAGGAAATCTAGCTAAGAACGAGCAGCCACAATCCATAGCTCGTAATCCAAAGCTTTAACCCAAAACATTTAGTCCAAAATGTACAACTAAGACTGTTTGGTGGTTAAAAAAAATGAGAACTTTTACATTTGTTTTTGCAAAATCTACATTTTCTAAAAAAATTTAAAAAATGAGAGAAAAAAAATTAGAAATTTTGAGAAAAAGATGCAAAAATGATCCGCGCCAATATTGCCTTATAGAACGGCCTGTCACTTTAGCTTTAAGACTAAAATAGTCAAATTGACAATTTTATGAGTAAAATAGTCAAATAAGTTTCCGTTTTTTTTTTAATTGAAACTATTCCTCAAGGGCACCCATTCCTGACCTTCTCGGCTTAAAAAATCCACGGTTTTATGATATTTGACCCCACTGACCTTCTCCGCTTAATTTTACTATGAGCCGATTCACAAAAATCGCCACTTGAACATGCAGTTAACTTCGACCCAAAAAAAATAAAATAAAAATACACGCAGTTAACGGCTTGCTAGGATTTCCTAATAACCCTTATTATTGCTAATACAATCACTAAAGAGGGTGAATAGGTTACTACAATCAAAATTAATAAAATAATGTGAAAATAAAAACTTTAAATTTGATAGAATCGAATGTAGTAAACATAACTGTCAGCGGTTTTGTCAGATACTAGATGTGAGTAAGAAAATAGAAAAATGTACAATAGCTTATAGCGATTCGATTTTTGTTAAATCCTACATTCACTATCTCACACTAAAGTCTACTGGCTGGACTCACTGAGTAATCAAAATGAGAGGTTATAGATAAATAAAATCGCTTGATCACAACTTCCACCAAAGCTATCTCACTTGTAAGTATAGTTCTCTTGAAATATGGATGGTGATCTCTTGATCTCTCTTTTCTCTTCAAACCTTGTACTCCTCGTATACTTCTTGTCACCTAGGCTTTTTGCTGAATAGAAAGAATATCAATGATCAATTTTCAACGTAGTCGTTGATATATTGATGGAAAAGAATCACATAGCCATAGAGATTGACGGCATCAGAGATTGAGAGGATTTTTTTGCCCATACAACAAAATCCTAAAACCCATAAATCATGCTTCTAATAAAGAAAATAATATACGGGTTGATTACTAATTAATCAAGATTTTTCGTATATAAAGTCATGAGAATATTAGTCAATCAATAACTTAGGAACAAAATCATAACCTAATCATTAACCGTTAGTGAGGGATACTTCTTCTAAGCACGAGCACCTTCCATTCACAATTCATAATCCAAAGCTTTAACCTGAAACATTTAGTCAAAAATGTAAAATTGAGACTGCATTTGGTGATTAAAAAAAAAATTCAGACAATCTACTCGAGGAATCTTGCTTAATTAGTAATCAACCACTAGAGGTGTCAAATAGGTGTGTCGGGTCGGGTTTGGGTGGGGACGACTATGGTTCGACCCATATTGACCCGTCTAACCCATTTTGACCCATACCCGACCCGTCCCACAAATGACACATACCCAACCCGATCCATTTTGACTCATATTATCAAATCACAATAATATTCTAATAAAATAATATTACTAAAATATTTTCATACAATAAAAAAATCTAGGCAAATTTTTTTCCTTTTTAATTTTTTTTTATATTTTTTTAAAATTTTTTATATTTGTTAAATATTAATCATTCAAAAATAATTTATTATTAAAAATATATTTTATTAAAAACATTTTATTGTTAAAAAGTATTTTTAAAAAGTATTTTTTATTTTTATCCAGCGACCGACAGCGGCCAGCAATCGATGATCGATGGCCAGCGAAAGCGGTCGAAAATGGGTCCAAGATAAATATGTTGACAATTATGGGTTGAAAATTGGTTTAAGATGTAACCTATTATTGATCCATTTAATTTTACTTCAATCTTTTGGACCCATTTTTAGTGAGCCTTCTAAAATTTAATGACTCATATAAGACCCATTTTATACAAAATATGGGTCAAATATGGGTTTACGACCCATATTGACAACTCTAATCACCACCATCCATCTCGCTCTCACTCTCCTTCACTAGCCCAACACTCATCTTCTTCTCCTTGCTTACCAGCCACAGCCCTGTCATCCTCTGTCACGCCACGCGCCCCATCGCGAGCACGCAATCATCCCTACAAGTAAAACAACAACAATCTCTCAGCGGTGCCAAGGATCCACCTCATATAAAAAGAAAGGTCTAGAGATGAAATAACTTACATTAAGCACACGGAAGCGATTCCCAATGTCTCCCGTACAATATGTATATACACATACAGACTAAGTAGGACATGGATAGCATCAAGAAAGCCATACTTCATCACCTACAAATCGATAATTACTAAATCCGCTAAACATCAGGAGTGACGGGTAAGCATGCCAAAAAGGTATCCATAAAATTCACCAGGAAAGGGGGTCAAGTCGCCAGTCAAAAAGTCAGGTCATCATCCGGAGTCGCTTAGGAAGAACTGTTGAAATCTCCGGTGTCCTTGCTCTCCTCTGATGGCTCGTACTCGGAGAAAGTCCTAACGGAACCTCCACAGAGTCCTCCATGGTCGCTTCCTACGACTGCTCGGCCCGGTCTCCCTCCACGGTCGCCTCCTGGTCCGGCTCGGATGGATCTCTCTCGGACGGCTCCACCACGATGACCTCATCCTCTGGCGATGACACGAAAAACTCAGCTGTCGTCATCCACTCCGGGCCGTTCCTCGACCCAACCACTGAACCCTCCGGAAACTCCTAATCCGAAGTCGTCTGACACCATGAAGGTATAACACCATGCAGAACCTCGTGAGGCTTCAACGACCCGACCTTCCTATCCCCGTCCTGTCTAAACCAAGCCTCAAACCGATGAGGCTTCCAGTCTGGTTTGCCCTCATCTACCCAAACTACTGTACATTTTCTTAAGTATATATTTCCCTGCCTATCGGGGAACTCATCGTAAAACACCGTCATCTTCTGCGGGTCCCCGAACCTAATAGGCCACATAGCTACTGCCTAGGATCTGTAAAGTAAAATTTTCCCAAAATGGGTGAAATACACATCTCAGTAAGAAAAACCTAACCCTAGGTCAGGATGACCGTCCACTCACGCAGTTGAGTCACTCAACCTATCCAACTCATGTACTCATGCAGGTATGACATTCATAATTCAATAAACAATGATGCATAAAGGATAGGCATGCATTTATATTCTCATGTCACACACAGTTGCACGTATATGCTCGGTCTGTCACTTCATCACATCAATCAACCTCTGCCTGTCTCATTCTCTAGCCTGTGATTAGATCGCATCAGGCTCGGTCCGCGTAAAAGCATCAGGCCCCGGTTCAATTTCTAAGCAAGGTCTATGAGCTCGTATTCTGTCCCGCGATTATATTGCATCAAGACTGTGGATATCTCACCCCGCGACTTTGTCGCATCAGGGCGCCACCTAATCATCATCCACCCCGCAACCTCGTCATCCCAAGGTCTCAATCTCCCGCCTCGCGTCTCACACGCCTCAGGGCCATGTTATGTCATGCTACAATCAGGATTCATGCCATGATCTTCTAATATTCACGCACTCAATGTCAATTACATTTCAAGTATCATTCATAATCCCATGGCATGCAAAGCAATTCAATTATTATCCAAACATGACACGTGATTCCAATACAAGTCAAGGCACACATAAACTCTTGAATTAATCCTAAAACATATTAAGGCTCATTACTTTAGAATATGCCCATTAATCGATCAATTTCCCCACTCGACTTACTCAATCGAGTTCAATCCCCCTAGCCTTGGTTTAGGAAATTCCTTACTTCCGCTTAACAACGCAAATTTTCCCTCCTTGAGTCTCCTATGGTTCGGCCAATCCAAGTCCCAAAGCCGACTTGTCGCGCAACCTAGTTTAACCAATCGATTTATGAAAATTCCAAGCCTAATTCCTCAATTCATCCATCCAAATCACTCATAACATACTCCTCATCATCTTAACACATCATACACACCATATTAAAACATAATCCCAGCCTAATTAGCCCTCCACAGAACCAGTTTGGCCCGGCATTGAATCGGTTCCATTCGGTTCTATTCATGCCGAGTCCAACCGGCCTTAATCTATCTCAAATCCATCAAATATACACCATTCTACCTCTTATAATGTCTACCTAAGAGTTTGGAAGTCTCACCGTGAGTTTCAAGTCGCGTCGTTGCCGGAAAGTCGTCGGAAGTCGCCAGATTACTCAAATACAGAATACCGGCAGATTCTGGGCGTAATGTACAAGGGTGGTTCATGGTCAAAACTTAACAAATAAATCCCCAATTTTTACCACAGAACCATCTATATGTCTACTTGATCTTCACAAAATTTGACCCAAAGATTCCAAGTTTTCAGCTGTCTAAAGGGTTCAAAACTGAACCTACTTCAAACTGGAACAGAATCCGTCGACCTGTGGGAGAATGCTTGCCCCGAATTCCTCAGAGCTCCAAATGACCTGATTCAAGTTGGAGGACGTCGGCAAGACATGGGGCTATGTCTGGGTGGTTGGTCGAAATTAGGGGACAGCCAGAGGAGGCAGTCGTATGGACCGAACGGTGGCGTCCGGAGGGGTTGGGTGAAGCATAAACCGGAGAAGAAGAAGAAGAAAGGGAAATGGTGGTGCTCTGCAATTTTTTTTGGCCGAATGGGGGTTTTTAGGAGAGAGAGAGAGCTGGTTACTCTCCCAAAATTTTAATTAATTGAAGTGATTAGTAGGCGGGCGTTAAATGAAGAGTTGATCTTCCACCCTTGGATTTGTGACACTTGGCAATTGTTCTTCTCAAGGGCATCTAATGGCCATCAATTGCTCTTCAATTTTCAGCAGCTTGGGGGAGGGAAGAAATGTCCATTTCGCCCTTCCTTCAATTATAAAGACAAAGTCGTAAGCTTGAGGGGCATTATGGTCTTTTTACCTCCGACGTTCGGAACGTCGTTTTTCTCGATTCTGACTTCTTCGATAGGGCGACGGCTAATCCTATTGACGATAGAATTCTTGATTTCTTTTTTAAAACTTTTCAAGACTCATTTTTTATCATTTCTTCTATCAAACGTGATTCCAGCCTATCCCGAACTGACGGATGGCTTTTGCAGACTATACACGTATCGACCCTGTGATCCTCATCACATTTAGGGCTTGTCAATTCATGGCGGCTTTGGTTGTCATGTAATTGCGAGGGTTTATCATTAGTCCTTAAGGTCTCGATCGTCACATTCCGATTTAGGATAATTTTGTAAATTGTACGTTGGTTAAGCGGCATCACCCGCATTCCAATCGTATGACGCTTGCATGGTAATCCTTGATCGTTCTTAGATCGCCCTTTTGATGGTTCTAAATATCCCCTCGACAATCCTTATGGTCAAAGCGCCATTTCCTATCAGAGTCGCCTAGGTCTACGTACCTCGTCTCGCTTTTGCCTTTCCCCTCTGGTCAATCTACTCAAATTGATCAGATTTGAACGGAATACAACTGAAATACATCGCTTGATATATATAAACTTCTCATTACAAAGTCTGAAGTTGATTGGGAAATCAGAATGTCACATCCTCTCCTTGACCCAATCGCCACAAACTCTCATCTTATTCCCCCGCAAAACCTCCACTCTTCGGCCCCATCGAATGACCCTTCACGCCCTTCATTTGCTCATACCCGCACACGAGCCTCAACACGTCGTCCACGGTTCGAGACTCTGCGGGGCGACCCACTACTGGAGCTCTCTCCATAGGTCGAGCCGACGTTATTCTCCCAACCATGGGGTGGCTCGACCTTGCCAGATCTAGGCAAGGCCGAACTCACCCAGCTACAAAGGAGCTGATGGCCGATGACATCCTCGTCGGGCCTCTTTTCCAGTGGAGGAAGAAGGGGGAAGGAGGAAGAAGATGAACAATAAAAGGGAAAGAAAGAAGAAAAAAATAAAAAGTAAATAAAGAATTTGCAAAAAATATTTACATATTATTAAAAGATTGCCTCATCAGTGCCGATCAAAGTTGACTAAATGGATTGAATTGGCACAAATGTAAAAGATTTAAGACTGAATTGGCACAAAAAAATATTTAGGTTTGAAATGATACAAACGCAAAAAGTTTATGACTGAATTGGCAAAATTAAAAAGGCTCACCACTGAATTAGTAAATGTGCAATAAGTTTACAACTTTTTTTTATAATTTTTTGAAAATCGCTCATGTTAGCGCTAGTCGTATCTTGTAAAAAGATTATCGTTCACATTAGTGATTTTCTATCAAAATTGACGAGAATGATTATAATAGCAAATCATTAAAAAGTTTAAGGCTAAAATGATCAAATTAAAAAAATTTATATCCGTAAAGAGTAGCCATTATTTACCATCTCGACGTAATAAATCCACGGTGTTATACTATTTGACGCCACCGACAGAATGTCCAACCTTTCACGTCTCATGGCTGCTAATGAGGCGCATAATATCAGTTGATTTTGTTATGAATCGATTCACAGTAATCGCCACTTGAACACGCAGTTAACTTTGACCCAAAAAATAAAAAATAAAAATACACGCAGTTAACGGCTTGCTAGGATTTCCTAATAACCCTTGTTGTTTGCTAATACAATCACTAGAGAGGGTGAATAGGTTAGTACAATCAAAATTAATAAAATAATACGAAAATAAAAACTTTAAATTTAATAGAAGCTAATGTAGTAAACAGAACTATTAGTGGTTTTGTCAGATACTAGATGTGAGAAAGAAAATAGAAAAATGTAAAATAGCTTATAGCGATTCGATTTTTGTTAAAGCCTACATTCACTATCTCACACTTAAGCCTACTGGCTGGACTCACTGAGTAATCAAAATGAGAGATTATAGATAAATATAATCGCTTGATCACAACTTCCACCAAAGCTATCTCACTTGTAAGTATAGCTCTCTTGAAATATGGATGGTGATCTCTTGGTCTCTCTTTTCTCTTCAAACCTTGTACTCCTTGTATACTTCTCGTCACTCAAGCTTTTCGCTGAATAGAAAGAATATCGATGATCAATTTTCAACGTAGCTGTTGATATATTGATGGAAAAGAATCACGTAGCCATAGAGATTGACGGCATCAGAGATTGAGAGGATTTTTTTGCCCATACAACAAAATCCTAAAACCCATAAATCATGCTTCTAATAAAGAAAATAATATACGGGTTGATTACTAATTAATCAAGATTTTTTGTATATAAAGTCATGAGAATATTAGTCAATAAATAACTTAGGAAGAAAATCATAACCGAATCATTAACCATTAGTGAGGGATATTTCTTCTAAGCACGAGCACCTTCCATTCACAGTTCATAATTGTCACACCCCGCTCACCTTACGAGTGTGCTCATCCGCTACAGCCGTAAATTCTGTCTTAGGATACCCTTCCTTACGACGACAAATAAATGAGACTCGCATTTGGAAGAGTAATAGAAAAATAAATACATAACCCCATGCAAGATAATTCAAAACAAAACAAAGAATGAGACACGTAACAAAGGAAAGGGTAATTTACATTTCAAGAGGACGTGTTTATACAAACAAGACCAGGGACTAGCTAATGCTACTAGTTACGGTCAAGGAAGACAAAAGGGTGAACAAAAGACAACCACTAAGCCCCACAAAAGAAGATCATGTCCACAAAAAGACAACTCCGTAGTCATGCGACCTCAAGCCCATTAAGTGGTACTAATGTCATCAGCTCGACTTATGTCCTCAACGGGATCATAGTCCGAGAAAGTTTCTGATCGGACTTCTATGGTGTCCTCTTCCGTCTCATCCTCCGAATCAGAAATCTCAATCACCTCGATGTTCTTCTCTCTAGCCGGGGTCTCCTCCGAAATGTTCCTCGAGCCTACTACAGAACCCTCTACCTCGACATCATCATGAGAAGGATGGCACCACGATGGAACTACACGTTTTGGAACCTCGTAAGCCTTTAAAGGACTAGTGGTAACTTCCCCAACTTTCTTGAACCAGACCTCGAAACGATGTGGCTTCAAGTCTTCCTCCCCCTCATCAACCCATACTACCGTACTCTTCCTAACATAAACCGCACCTCGTCTATCTGGAAATTAGTCAAAATAGGCCGTCATCTCCTTTGGGTCTCCAAGACGGATCGGCAGCATTTTCAGGGCTGGGGATCTGAAAATAGAGAAATCCCACGACGGGATGAGACTTATGTTTCAGCAAGCTAGCCTAATCCTAAATTAGACCTTCAGTCCTCCCAGACAGTACAGTCATAACAACAACAAACATCCAGTGGCATAAAGGCATGTATCGTTTATATGAAAGCATCATAACGTACAACTTGCGCAGAAATTGACATCTAAGACCGGATATAAAGAATGTGACCCAAGCTTCCGTACTAGCCCATAATCATAGCAATACCATAGAAATTTATGATAAATTCAATTTTCAATCCACAACTCAATAGGCTATCAAGACAAATAAACCCGCGTTAAAACGCATCAGGTTTACTAATCAATTTTCAACTCATGTCAACATGTACAATTCCTTATCCCGCGTTAGGACGCATCAAAATATCATTCAATCACAACCCCACGTTAAAACACCTCAAGGTATACTTAGGATGCAATCTCACGTTAAGACGCCTCAAGATGTCATTGGCCTCAACAAACATCTCAAGTCAAGAAATGTCTCAACAATCATTTAATCACATTCTCATCATGAGAATTTCATAAAGTCGATCACAAACCAAATGCTTGTCAAAATGATCAAATTTCATCACAAAAGTAACTCGATAGTCGAGTAACCCATGGCCACATAATCAAGCAAAACTTGCCAACAAGCATATCACCAATTCAATCAAAGGAACTACTATTTTTAGTAGCAAGCAAGTGCACATGACTCATTCCTCGACAATTCCATTCAATTTTCACTCAACCAAGCATAACAAAATCGTCAACTCATCGATCCTGTAATAAAATCATTCAGTTGTGTCCTAAAGTTCTAATATAGGTTTAGGGGTTACTTACCTTCGTTCCAATTAGCAAATTTTCACTAAAATTCCTTGTTGAGCTCAACTTCCAAACAAGGTCGTCGCTGTCCAAAACAGGGCAGCAAAATGATTTAGGAAATATCCATCGTTACAATCAATATATCTAATTTAGCCTCAATTTCATCAATCGTGGACCTCATTAACAACTCAAGGGATATTCTAGTATGTCATAAGGACACATTTAGAGCATGGCAACACCATGAACAGCCCCTAACAGAACCGGTGTGCTTAAAATTGAAACAAAGCAAAAATCGGTTCTGCTCCTTCTTGCTATAACAATCCACACATCACCCTTAACTCTAATTTTTTCCATCAATTCACTTGGAGAAACCTTAATCAACATGTTATATAGTCCCACGATGAATTTTGAAGTTAAATAGCACTCCTAAGGCCTCCAAACAGACCGACTCTTCTTAGTTCATCGGCAGTCAGAATCTATCCGAAAATTGAACTCCAATCCAACCATCAAAACATAATTGAAAATTAACCCAATCAATGGCCCGAACTCATTGAACATAGTACTACATGTCATGTAACTTCTATAAAAATTTTGGAGCCATTTGAAGTATCTAAGTGGGCGAACCATAGCCCTCTCTCAGTTAGCTCAGAATCTGTCTAGTTTTCTTCCAAAAATTTCCATAAATTAACCAGACCTCCAAAAATCACGAAACTAATTGGAGCTTGTCAAGGACATGTTAAAATAATCTGTGGTGGTTGGCGGTCAGCCAAAAGGTGACTGAAGGTGGCGCTTGTACAGACCGAACAGGGCGGCAGAAACTGGTCAGCAGAAGCAGTTTTCTGTTCTTGGAGAAATTGCACAAATGGAATGAAGAATAATGTCACGCCCTAAACCCAGCGAACACGGTAGCATCCCACTAAGCCATTACTTATTTAAGCTCCAGGATTCAATGGCCAATAACTTACAACTCTTTTTAAAATATGCACGCGAAAGCGATGCCAACTCCAATCATATAAATACAACAACAGCCAATGACTTAGGACAGATACCTCAAAATTTCGTTAATTCATTCCCAAAGGTTTGATTCAATAATCTACCAATCAGAAGGACAATCCCAATATCACAAAAGGCAGATATATTCTAAACACCATTGGCCAACTATCTCTTCAAATGTCAATCCTTGGCAAGCTGGTGTTTCCTTCGCCTGGAACCTGAAAAATATAAACCCTCACTGGGGTGAGATATAAATCTCAGTAAGGTGGGTTCTAACCCTAGGTTAGGCCGACCGTCCACTCAGGTAGTCATCTATCTCGATATTTCAAACTCATAATCATACAAGCATATCAAGCCCAATCAATAAAACAACAACATGCAAATGACAGACGTGCAACAATGACCTCATGTCACACTCAAATGATCATGTACACCAGTCCTGCCACTTCACAACATATACAATCTCCGCCTGCCTCAATCTCCAGCCCGTGATCTCGTCGCATCAGGCTCAGTCTGCGTAAACACATCAGACCGTCATCGGCAACCCGCGTAAACGCATCAGATTTCGATAAATCTCCAGGCCAATATCCTCATCTCATAACTCCGTCTCGCGAATAGTTCGCATCAGGACCGTGGCTATCTCAACCTCGCGATCTCGTCCCGTCAGGGCGCCACACATCATCAACTCCATCCCGCGATCTCGTCGCATCAGGATATACATCTCCTGCCCCACGTCTCATACGCCTCAGGGCCTTTCCTTCCCACGAATAATTCGCATCAGAACCGTGGCTATCTCAACTCCGCGATCGCGTTGCATCAGGGCGCCACATCACCATAACTTCACCCCACGATCTTGTCGCATCAGGGTATCAACTCCCGCCCCGCGTCTCATACACCTCAGGGTCTCGCCATGCCATGTTTATGCCATATCATCTCAAGTCGATCCACATGCACACAACGGGTGCAACTCATGCACCATTCGAACACTCATGGCATATAAAACAATTCATATAATGCCCAGACATGGCCAACGACTCAAGCATAGCCAATGTCACATACGTACGTCCTATAACATTTTAGGACATAATATAAACTATCCTTATTGATATTTCCACATGAATCAATTCAATTAAACCTCGACTCACCCAATTGAGTCCAATCTTCCTAGCATAAGGTTAGGAATCCCCTTACCTTGGGTTTGATTACACAAATTACTCCTCTTGAGCCTCCAAAGTTTCGGCCCCCATTGTCCACAACCAGACTTGTCGCGCAACCTAATAAAATCCAACCAATTCGTCAATTTTCACACTCAATTCCTCAATCCACGAACCCCAATCATCCATATCCTAACCCTCATCATCTAATCATGTCTTAAACATCAATTTGAGGTTCAAAATCACCCGTTCTTCAATCCACCAGAACCGGTCTTGCACAGAACCTACCCGGTTCAATTCGGTTCTGTGCATATCGTGCACTATACATCCTAAATCAACTTCAATTCCATCATTTAACCCTTATCCTACCTCTTAACATGTCTATCTAAGGGTTCTTGAGGCTCACCAAAGATTTGAAGTCAATTGGTCGCCGGAAACTCGTTGAACCTCGCCGGTTCTTCCTAAGTCAAAATCTGGCAATTTCTGGGCAAAATGTACAAAGTCGGTTCGTGGCCAAAAAATTATCAAATAAATCCCTAATTTTTACCACAGAACCCTACATATGTCTACTGAGTCTCCACGAAATTTGTGCCTTAAACTCTAAAATTTTGATGAGCAAAAGGGTTGAGAACCCGACCTACCTCAGGTTGGTTCCGATTCTGTCGACTCTCGGGAGATTGTTTGTTCGGGATGCCTCGGTGCTCCAAACGACCTAATTCTTGTTGGAGGAGTTTAGTAAGACATGGAGCTTCATCAGTGTGGTCGGCCAATGGTCGGATGGTGGCCGAAAGGGTCGGTCGTGGGCGGCGAATGGCGGGTCAGTGGCTGGTCGGCGTCAGATAGTTTGAAGGAGGAAGACGATGATGATGCTCAGTGGTTGAGGAGCTTGGTCTGGCCGAATGGGAGGGTGAGGAGAGAGAGAGGAGAGAGAATTGTGTTATATCCAAATTTTGATCAATGGTTTGAATGTTAGGTTTGCATAAAGGTTGATATGACTACACTTCACCGTCTAGTGACACATGGCATTGTCTCTTCCCATGGAGATCCAATGGCTCTCCTTTAGTCTTCATTTTCGGTAGCCATGGGAGGGTGTAATGTCCATTATGCCCTTCTTCAATTGCAAGGGCAAAGTTCTAAGCTTGAGGGGCAAAACGATCATTTTACTCCCGACGTCTGGAACGTCATTTTTCTCAATCCAATTATCTCCGATAGGGCGACGGCCAATCCAAATAATGTTGGGATTCTTGATTTTCCAATTCAAACTTTTCAGGACTCGTTTCGGATAGTTTTCTCTATCAGACGTGATTCCAACCAATCCCGAACTGACGAGCGGCTTTTGCAGACATTACGTGTATCGACCCCGAGATTCATATCACATTTAGGGCTCGTCGATTTGTGGCAGCTTTGGCTGTCATGTAATTGTAAGGTTCTATCACTAGTTCCCTCGACAATCCTTATGGCCAAAGCGTCGTTTCCTATCCGAGTTCCCTAAGTCCACGTACCTCGTCTCGCATTAGCCTTTCCCTTTTGGTCAGTTTACTCAAATTGATCAGATTCGAGTGGAATACGACTGAAATACATCTTTAGATAAACACTTCTCATTAATGAGCCTGAAATTGATTGGAAATCAAAATGTCACAAAGAAGATGGCTCACAAATTTTTTAGGGGGTATGGTAGATGATAAGCTCCTAATCACTTTTGATTAGGCTTCTAGAAGGTTTGAGTGAGTGGATGATTAATGACCATCATCCATGCATTGACACTTGTCATAAAGTCAATTATATCAAGACTCCATTGACTCATTGACTCCACAGATTTTTTTGGCAGCCTTGGAGAGGAAGTAAATTTGTCAAATGACCAAAATGACCTTCTCAATTCATTAAGGCAAGGTTAACCTCCAGGGGTAGAATGGTCTTTTCACACCTTTCGTCCGAAATTTCGTTTTCCTGATATTTTTCACCCTCGAAAAGGCGGCGTCCAATCCATATCAAATGTTGGAATCCCTCATTTCCATTTTTCAAATTTCGAGATCCCATCTCATGATCAATCCTCTATCGATCAAATTTCAATTTTTCTCGAATTAACGGGTGACTCTTGCAAACGTTACGAGTATCGACTCTGTGATTCTCATCACACTTAGGAAAACTCAAACTACGGCAATTTTAATTGTCATGTAATCACGAGGGTCTATCACTAACCCCGACGGCAAAGGTCATCACACTCTGATTTAGGAAAATTTTGTAAATTATACTTTGGTTAAGCGGTATCACTCGCGTTCCAACCGTACAATACTAGCAATGGTTTCCTTAATCAGTCTTAGATCAGCCTCAGCTCTAAATGTTCCCTCGACGATCCTTATGGTCAAAGTGTCGTTTTCGAATCGAGTTTCCCAAGTCCACGTATCTCATCGCGCGTTAGCCTTTCCCCTTCGGTTAATTACTCGAGATTGATCATATCCGAGCGAGACATAACTGAAATACCTCGATAGATATCTTATATTCAAAGGTCTCGAAATGATAGGAAATTCATAATGTCACAATAATCCAAAGCTTTAACCTGAAATATTTAGTCAAAAATGTAAAATTGAGATTACGTTTGGCGATAAAAAAAATTTTGAGACAATCTACACGAGGTATCTTGCTTAATTAGTAATCAACCACTAGATGTGTCAAATAGGTGTGTCGGGTTGGGTTTGGGTGGGGATGAATATGGTCCAACCCATATTGACCCGTATAACCCATATTGACTCATACCCGACCCGTCCCACAAATAACACATACCCAATCATACCCATTTTGACTCATATCACCAAGTCACCATAATATTTTAATAAAATAATATTGCTAAAATATTTACATACAATAAAAAAATCTAGGTAATCTTTTTTCCTTTTTAATTTTTTTATATTTTCTATTTTTTTCTAATTTTTAATATTTGTTAAATATTAATCATTCAAAAATAATTTATTATTAAAAATATCTTTTATTAAAAAAATTATTGTTAAAAAAATTATTTTTATCCAACGACCGGCGGCGGCCAGCAATCGATGATCGATGGCTACCTGGGGCGGTCAAAAATGGGGCCAAGATAAATATGTTGACAATTATGGGTCGAAAATTGGTTTAAGATGTAACCCATTATTGACCCGTTTAATTTTACTGTAATCTTTTGGACACATTTTTAGTGAGCCTTCAAAAATTTAATGACCCATATAAGACCCATTTTATACAAAATATGGGTCAATTATGGGTTTACAGCCCATATTGACAACTCTAATCACCACCATCCATCTCGCTCTCGCTCTCCTTCACTAGCCCAACTCACATCTTCTTCTCCTTGCTTACCAGCCACAGCCCTGTCATCCTCTCCTTGACCCAATCGCCACAAACTCATCTTATTCCCCCGCAAAACCTCCACCCTTCGGCCCCATCGAACGACCCTTCACACCCTTCATTTGCTCATACCCACACACGAGCCTCAACACGTCGTCCAACGGCTCAAGACTCTGCGAGGCGACCCACTGTTGGAGCTCTCTCCTTAGGCCGAGCCGACTTTATTCTCCCAACCATGGGGTGGCTCGACCTTGCCATATCTAGGCAAGGTCGAACTCACCCAGCGACAAAGGGGTTGATAGCCGATGACATCCTCGCCGGGCCTCTTTTCCAGTGGAGGAAGAAGGGGGAAGGAGGAAGAAGATGAACAATAAAAGGGAAAGAAAGAAGAAAAAAAATAAAAAGTAAATAAAGAATTTGAAAAAAAATATTTACATATTATTAAAAAAATTGCCCCAACAGCACCGATCAAAGTTGACTAGATAGATTGAATTGGCACAAATGTAAAAGATTTAAGATTGAATTGGCACAAAAAAGATTTAGGTTTGAAATGATACAAACGCAAAAAGTTTATGACTGAATTGACAAAATTAAAAAGGCTTAGCACTGAATTAGTAAATGTGCAATAAGTTTACAACTTTTTTTATAATTTTTCAAAAATCATTCATGTTAGCGCTAGTCGTATTTTGTAAAAAGATAATCGAGCACATTAGCGATTTTCTATCAAAATTGACGAGAATGATTACAATAGCAAATCATTAAAAAGTTTAAGGCTAAAATGATCAAATTAAAAAAATTATATCCGTAAAGAGTAGCCATTATTGAACATCTCGACGTAATAAATCCACGGTGTTATACTATTTGACCCCACCGACAGAATGTCCAACCTTTCATGTCTCATGGCTGCTAATGAGGCGCATAATATCAGTTGATTTTACTATGAATTGATTCACAGTAATGGCCTCTTGAACACGCAGTTTACGGCTTGCTAGGATTTTCTAATAGCCCTAACCTTTCATATACATTTTGCCAAAATTGCTTTTGCATTCTTGAGTATTTCCTTTGCACTGGGTGTTAGATTTTCTGAGTGTATGCAAGTGCTTCATTTACGTTCTTGACTATTTGCTTTGAATAAGATGTTGGATTTTCTGAGCGGGCACAAATACTTCTCTCCTTGAATTACGATTGTTTCAGGGAAAATTATCCACAAAATCATAACCCTATTGTACGGCGGCCAAATTCAGTTGTAAATATTTCAATTATACCAATTTAGTACTAAACCTTATGAAGATTTACTAATTTAGCCCTTTTAGTCAATTTTGGCCAGAAATCGCCTACATAGGCACGGCTTGGCCTTTCACCCATCCTACGTGGAGCGGCTAATGCTAACTTTTCTCTATTTTTTTTTTGAAAATATTTATTTCATATCAATTGTGCACATAACTTCAAGATAAAGATGTACATTCCACAAAGCAAATAAAATAAGTAAATCTGAAAAGTGAATCTACTTGATACTGCTTGCAAAGACTAGCCCACTCCACAAAGACGGATTTATCATAGTATCAAAGCTCATATGGCAGCCGATCACGGAATCTCGCATCAACATCAATGATGAGCATATGTCGAGAAAATCCTTTTCAATAACTACGATTTTGCCAAAAGGCGGTGCGCACTAAGGTTTGACGTCCAGCATCATCACAGTATAAAGACCACAACAACATCAATAGATTGAAAGAACACAGAAAAAGTCTTACAAATCCCAGATCTATCTCTAAATCGGGGATAGAAGAACACCGAAATCTAAATTTTACTCTAGATTGGGGGAGAATTGGAACAAAATATATATCAATTGATCACAAAATTACTTTTCAAATAAGCCGACTATTGAAGAAAGTAGCAAAGGAACCTCAAAGAATTGTGGAGCGTCCAACTACCTAGAGCCAGAGCGAGAATGATCGAGCAGATTCTATTGAGGACTCGCACGTCAGAGCTTAATTTCATGAAGTATGTCAAAACATAGTCCACCAAATCAACAAAGAAGTTGAAATATATAAATATTAAAACAAATATTCTTTTAACAGCTTAAGCTTTTGGAGCATTTGGCAAGTGATCCCAACAAATCTTTCATGATATCAGAGCAAAAGATCTTAAGTTTAAATATTTCCATGCCCATATTTGCCTTCCCAATGAATTTGTTTACGCCTAGTACTCGGCAAAAGACCAAACTAAGCATGACCAGACTAAGACCAGACTAAGCAACTAAGCATGGCCAGACTAAGACCAGACTAAGCGTGAGGGGGAGTGTTGGAATATATAAATATTAAATCACTTCTTCTTCTAACAGCTTAAATTTTTGGAGTAGTTGGCAAATGGTCCCATCTAATCTTTCAAAAGAAGCCTAAAATATAGAAATAACAAAGAGGGATGTGCGAATGGGAAATCTTTCAAAAGAAGCCGAAAAGATAGCAATAACAAAGAGGGAAGAGCAAATGGGAAATCTTTCAAAAGAAGCCTAAAATATAGAAATAACAAAGAGGGACGAGCGAACGGGAAATCTTTCAAAAGAAGCTGAAAAGATAAAAATAACAAAGAGGGAAGAGCAAATGGGGAGGAAGAAGGGGAGGAGGGTCTCTCGATTCTATCCCTCAGGAGGTCTTCTAAGGTTTGGCATATGTTAGGGTTGGACAATGGTGAGAAATGCTAGAGAAGACAATTCTCTTTGGTCCCAACTAACATTGCATGTGAGAACAAGTTAAATGGAAAAGAAAATGTAAAAAAAAATTAAAAAAAATGAAAAGATTGTTCATGTTAGCGTCAATTACGCCATGTAGGATGGCTATCGGTTGACCGACGTTCATGTTAATAATTTTTAATTAAAATTAATCGAAAAGACTAAATTAACAAACTCACCCACGCATAGCCGAGTTGGTTAAGAAATGGACTATCTCTTATTAGGTCACTAGTTCAAATCTCCCAACTCGCGCTCTGTGACTTAAGTGAAGGTCGCGGCTGGTGGTTGTCGTGCTAGTCCCCCCGAGAAATAGTCGAAATGCGCGCAAGCTAGCTCGGACACTTCGGTCATAAAAAAAAAAGACTAAATTAACAAATTGTCAAAAAATTAAAAATTATGTTAAGACAATTGAAATGTTGAGGACTAAATTGTTGGGATTCACATAACACGTACGGGCAAAAATAAAAACATATAAACGCTGTGAAAATAAATAAATGCCCATACATGTATCTTTAGAGGCATAGTTCGTACGTTTAAATCGAAAATCATAATAAATAAATAGAGTTAACGGGTTACCTTTTGAAGCATGCTTGAATAATGAAAAATGGTTCAGATGTTCTTCAATCCAAACCCCATAAATCCCTAACCTCTAGTTCAGACACACCACCAATCACAACGACGAATGGAAGAACGAACACGCGGAAATCGCCACTCAATTGTGTTAGCAATTCGTGGTGATGTTTTCTCTCCGCGCTCTTTATGTTTTTTGGTCACCACGAGAGCAAAAATTTTGAGAGAGAGATAAAAATTTTCTGCTCACAAAAGCACACCCTTAATGCAAGGATCCAATACTTTGATTATGCATTGCACACACATATACACACATAATTCTAGGATCCGATCCTAGAATTATGCTGCCATACAATCAGCAATTTAGCCCACAAAAATAAAAGTAATTAATTATTATAATTATGGAAATTAATCAATTTAGCCCTTAATGGGCATAAATTTTCAACATCTCACACTCGTCCACAAAGGGCTAAATTGACGTATAATATATTTTTTAATAAAAAATATAAATATATATCATATATTTATTTATACATCAAAACAAAATAAATAATATGTGTGCAAATCGGCACGACAATTTTGTGTCGATTTAATCCTTACATGTGCATCATATGCACTTGCGCCTATGGCCTAAAAATAAAAAGTAAATTAAATCTCATTTAATCTAATTTCGTTCTGAATAATTCGATAGTCGTTATTGCAAACGTATTTGCAATATCGCCTTTCCGTTCACCGTTGACATATATTGATTAAGGTGTGCGACATCCCTAAATTCATCACTAAACTGGCAGTAAGACATATACTAGCACATTAGTGCTTCCAAGAGAATTAATTGTCCCGATTGACCTCTAGGTCCCACAAACCATGAGTGACATCTAGCAATATGTCATAGCTACCCAGACAATATAAATTATTTAAGAGCTTAATGAACCTGTCATTTTTGGCTACAATGTAATTCAATCCCTCAATCTTATTATATCTCGATCGAACAAAGACTATGAATATTTGTCAAGTCACCAATTCGATTATATGCACAAATTCAATCAACATGCACTTATACGAAACATAAACATTTTGTTCTCAGTTACAACCCCAGCCGAGGATTTCAATACATTGTCATAATTAAATAACATAGGATATCGTACCTTGCATCTGGCAAGGAGACATATTCCATTTTGCGCACATGTATAACTTCGTATGTGCAGGAACTATGACCATCAAATACAGAGACGGTTTGATGAACGGTCAATATACGTCCTCGTGAACCATAACCATTCAACACATTAGTCAACATTGTGCCTCAAGTCTAAAAATTATTTACACAAGACCAAAGCATGAATGATTAGACATTGACCACGCTAAAAGCTTACGTGTTGCTAATCGTTCAATGCGTGTTAAGTTCAGTGAACTTGTCTAATACAAGCATCTGTGTTCTAACTCAGGCATAGCAATGCCCAATGACTTGTGACTCGTCATTCCCTTAAGTATCCAATACTTAATTGTGAAGTTAAGAACACAACGATCTCAACATGATGATTGATATCCATTTAATGATCCATCGATCGGGAACAGTTTAAAGATTCATACTGACTGTGAACTCGTCACACATATTCTCAACGTATCAAAAATGGGTCCAGTCACAACTGATCTTATGAAATTTATTCATGTAATTAGGTAATTGGACAAATGAATAAATACATCTTTGCCATTGATTAAATAAGAAAATGGAAGCACAACCAAAATTCCCAATATGTAACTATTACATTATTCTTTTAGGGCATATCTCTAATAATCTCCAACTTGCATTAAAGTCAACCGGTCTGATACCTTAAACACATTTTGTCAAAGTGTCTTTCAAATGAAGACTGAAGTAAGGCTTTAGTAAAGGGATCTGCCACGTTTTCGCTGAAACAATTTTCTGCAAGGCGATATCACATCTTTCAACTATTTCTTTGATGAGATGGAAGCGTCTCTTAACGTGCTTAGATTTCTGGTGAGACCTTGGTTCCTTAACTTGAGCTATTGCCTCATTTTTGTCACAAAATAATGTAATCGACTGCTCAATGGAAGGAACTACTCCTACTTCAGAAATGAACTCTTCATCCAAACTGCTTCCTTTACCGCTTTAGAAGCAGCTACATACTCTACCTTAATGATGGAATCAGCAGTTAGGCTTTGTTTGGAACTTTTTCAATTAATTGCACCACCATGGAGTGTAAAGACAAACCCAAATGTAGACTTATAGTCATTCGGATCCGACCGAAAATCAGAATCAGTATAAGCTTCAACATTAAACTCTTATTATCTATATATCAAGAATAAATCCTTAGTCATTCGCAAGTACTTAAGGATATTCTTAACAGCTATCCAGTGTTCTTCCCCTGGATTAGATCGATATCTGCTAGTAATGCTCATAGCATGTGCAATATCAGGTCGGGTACATAACATAGCATATATTATGCTTCTAATAGCATATGCGTAAGGTACCTTTGCCATCCTCTCTCTTTCTTCAGGAGTGTTGAGACACATCTCTTTGGAAAGATGGATTCCATGCCTAAAAGGCAATAATCTTCTTTTGGATCATTGCATGTTAAACCGTGTTAACACTTTATCTATGTACGTAGACTGTGTGAGATCAATAAATCATTCCAATCTATCTCTATAGATCTTGATACCTAAAATATAGGTTGCCTCTTCTAAATCTTTCATAGAGAATTTATGTGACAATAATTTGACCGTTGATATCATCGGTATATCATTTCCGATCAAAAGTATATCATCGACATCGCGAACTAGAAACACAATTGTGCTCCCGCTGACCTTCTTGTATACATAAGGTTCATTCGAATTTTTTATGAAGCCAAACGATTTGACTACCTCATCAAAATGGATGTTCCAACTTCTGGAGGCTTGCTTGAGTCCATAAATGGATCTCTTAAGCCTACACACTTTTTGACTTTCACCACTAGATTCAAAGCCCCGTGATTATTCTATATAAATGTCTTCCTCGAGGAAACCATTTAGAAAAGTTGTTTTGACATACATTTGAAATATCTCATAATCAAGGTATGCAGCTATAGTCAACATAATCCGAATAGATTTTAACATGGCTACAGGTGAGAAAGTTTCGTCGTAATTGATCCCTTCTTTTTGATGATATCCTTTTGCAGCCAGTCGTGCTTTGTAAGTTTCAACCTAACCATCAGCGTTCATCTTCCTCTTGAAGATCCATTTACACCCAATTGTTACAATACTATCAGGTAGATCAACTAGAGTCCAAACATCATTGGAATACATTGAATTTATTTCAGATTTCATGGCTTCTAGCCATTTACCAGAATCGATGTCCGACATTGCCTCCTCATAGGTGCTAGGATAACTAAGTTGATCACTATCCTTCACAATGAATGGTGGCTCAATATCTTCAACTGAGTATCTATAGCGAACAGGTAAACGAAACGCTCTCGCACACCTCCTAAGAGTTTGTGTATCAGAAGCTCCCACTAAATTAGAGATCGGTGTCTGAACTTGGTTATTTGGTACTTCATTATTTTCTTCTTATAAGACTATTTTTTTTGCCCAGCACCACCTTCTTGGATGAGCCGATTCTCCAAAAACAAAAAATGTCACGTCCTGCGCCTCGGGCACGAGCATGCAACATCCTGCAACCACAAACTCTCTCGGTGTCCCAGGATTCACATAAATCGAGAGATGTACTATATCGATAGCATGCGAAAACGATAATATACAAACTCCTCCGTACAATAATAAAAAGGGAAGTGGGTAACGAGAAAACTGATAGATACATAAACTCCCAATTGTTCATACAAGAGCACGGGCAAGCTAAACTTGTTGGTCGGTAGGGGTGACAGAACAAGTGCAAAAGACGATTATCGCATCTCCCAAACAAAAGGCATCGAGGTCACCATCAAAATATCAGACCAAAAAAACAAAAATCCTAAGTCGAGCTACTGGAGTCGTCAGTCTCATCAACATCCCCCGATGGCTCGTACTCCATGAGAGTCTTAGAGCAAACCTCCACAGTATCCTCCATCGTCTCGTCAGTTGACGGCTCCACTTGGTCGTCCTCGGTAGCCTCGACCTCGATGACCTCATCGGTGTCCTCCAAGGTTAAGGTCCTCTTAGGAACGTTCCTCGAGCCAGCTACTGATCCCTTGACCTCCACCGAATCCCGAGCGGGATGATACCAACTAAGGACTACCCCATGGGATACCTCAGTAGGCTTCAATGGCTCCGTCGTAACATCCCCTACCTTTCGAAACCAGGCCTCATACCCATGAGGCTTCTAACTGTTGCCTCCCTCGTCGACCAAGACTACGGTACATTTCCTAACATACACGATTCCCTATCCGTCCGGGAACTCCTCAAAATACACCACATCTCTTTCGGGTCACCAAATCTGATTGACCACATTTTCACGACCTAGGATCTAAAAATGGGATTCCACAACAGGTGAGATTTACATATTAGTAAGGTGGGTCCTAACCCTAGGTTAGGTTGACCGTACACTCAAGCAAATGCAATCAAAGACATAACACACATGCATTCAAACGAAGCATTCAACGGTCATTAAATAACATACGAGTATAAACGAGTGTCAAGCATGCAATCATGGCACCATATCACATCATTGGGATCAAACACATATTGCCAAGCCAGATCACGTTTTCCACCCTTCCAATACTCCTCATTTTCATGCCCGCGTTTAGAACGCCTCAGGCTCGGTCTGCGTAAATACGCCTCAAACCATCACATTGACAAACCCACGTAAACACGTCAGGTTTTCAATTTCAGTCCAGGCCTGTGTCAACACATCTCACATTCCGTCTCGCATCTCAATGCATCAGGATATTGGTCATTTCAACCCCGCGTCTCGTACGCCTCAGAGTACCATTCAACTCAAACCCCGCGCCTCAGTGCCTCAAGGTATCCATCCACACAACCCCGCGTCTCAACGCCTCAGTGTATCACAATTTCTCAGACATGTCAAATGCTCATTTCAATTCATAACACATGATCAAATGCAAACTCATGCAACGAGCAACACATCTACGGCATGTGAGACAATTAAATTCAACATTCAAATGTGACAATCAATTCATGACACAAGCATTGTCAAGCACTCAAGCCATTTATATCTCTGAAGGATGCACAATAGATAATCACCCCTTAAACTTTCAAGAATCAATCTAATCCACACTCAATTCCCCCAATCGAGTCCAATCCTCCTAGCCAAGGTTTAGAAACTCCTTACCTCAAGCTTAGTTCAACAAAATCTCTTCCCAAGCACTTCAAGGATTCAGCTCCAAGGGTTCCAAAATAGGACAGCCGTATAACCCTAGGGAATTCCAATCAATTTGTCAATTCTCTTGCTCAAATCACCAATCCATGGAACATAAACCTCATTGACATGTTCATCAACATCCTAGCACATCTCAATGATGAATTTGGGACTCAATTTCATCACCAACAGCCCCTACAGATTTGGTATGCCCAGAACCGAAACAGGGCATTTTCGGTTCAGTGCATATCTCAACCAATCAGCCCTTAAACTAACTTAAATCCTCAATTTATCCACTAATCTACTTGCTAATATGTAGTTCTAGGGGTTGGGAAGCCTCACCGAAAATTTGAAGTCAAGGCGATGCCGAAAAGTCCTCGAATGGCACCGGTTCTTCCGAGTCCTCAACCGGTCAGTTTTTTTCTTTCAAATACAAGACCCATTTGGGGTCAAAACTCCATCAAATTTATCCAAAATTTTTACCACAACTCAGTTTACATGTCCTCTAAATGTCCACAAAATTTGGCCAAAAGATTCAAAGGTTTCGGGGTCCTATGAAGTCTAAACAGTGGCTTACCTCCAGCTACAACGAATTTCGTCGACTTCCGAGAGAATGGCCGGCCGGAACTCCTCAGTGGGACAAATGACTTGATTTCACTTGGAGGTTATCGGCAAGTGGATGAAAAAGGAGCTGGTGGTCGGCCCGAGTCCAGGTGGTGGCCGGAGGTGGCGCTCGACGGCGGAGAAGCTGGCAGTCGGGTCTGGTCGGCAGGAGCTCTTGGCTGGGGAAGAAGAAGAAGAAGAAGAAGAAGAAGAAGAAGAAGAGAAATGGCAAATGGTGGTGATGTTCGGCCAAATGGAGGGAGAGAGAGGTATACACAATTTCAAGAGTCAACAAGGTTGAATGGTAGGTTAAAAGTGTCCCCATCCATATCAATGCTTAATCCTTTGACACTTGTCCATGTGTCATCATTATTTCATCCAGTGGCTCTCATTTTTCTTGATTTTCGGCAGCCTTTAGGGTGTGGCCAATGACCAAAATGCCCTTGTCCAATTTTAAAGCAAGGTCAAGGCTTAAGGGGCAAAATGATAATTTTACCCTCGACGTCCGGTACGTCATTTTTCTAATTTCAATTTTCTTCGATAAAGCGACGGCCAATCTAATTATAATGTTGAAATTCTTGATTCTCCATTTTCTAATTTCGAGACTCGTTTCTGAATCATTTCTCTAGCAGACGTGATTTCAGCCTATCTCGAACTGACAAGCGACTTTTGCAGATATTACGCGTATCGACCTTATTATTCATCTCGCGATTACGACTCGTCAATTCATGGCGACTTTGGTTGTCATGTAATTGTAAGGGTCTATCACTAGTTTCGACGGTCTCGATCATCAATGTTCGATTTAAAAAAATTTTGCAAATGATACATTAGTTAAGCAGCATCACCTGCGCTCCAATCGTATAACGATAGCAATGAGTTCCTTAATCGTTCATAGATTGGTCTTTTATGACTCTAAATGTCCCCTCGACAATCCTTATGGTCAAAGTGTCATTTCCTATTCGAGTTCCCTAGGTCCACGTACCTTGTCTCGCGTTAACCTTTCCATTTTGTTCAGTTTATTCGAGATTGATCAGATCCGAGCGAGATACAATTGAAATACATCATTAGATACTTTCTCATTAATGAGACTCGAAATGACAGGAAAATTAGAATGTCACACCAAAACTCTTTGGTCATAATGAAAATAGAAATAATATCCAAAAATCTGTTTTGGATATCCAATGAAGCGGCCTTGTTCAGATCTACCCTCTAATTTCTATGTTCTTAGCTTCTTAACGAAAGCTGGACGACTCCAAATCTTGATATGATTAAGACTTGATTTCCTACTATGTCATATCTCATAAGGCGTAGTTGGAACAGACTTGGAAGGCACTCTATTCAGTAAATATGCAGCTATCTAAAGGGCATGTCTCCAAAGGGATACAGGCAAATCGGTATAATTTAGATACACCGTTATGTTCTGGAGTTGTGGAGGTGTCAATTGTGATAAAATATCATTATCTTTAAGATAATCCAAGAATTCAATACTAAGGTACTCACCTCCTCAATCAGAACGAAGAGCCTTAATGCACTTTCATGTTTGTTTCTCAACTTCAGATCTAAAATCCTTGAACTTTTCAAAGGACTCACATTTATACTTTATTAGTTAATAATCCAGAACCAACACACGTTCTATTATAATAAATAGAACATACATCATCAGCAAAAGAAAATTCATAATTCTCTTTACCCAAACGAGATATAGAGATGATGTTCCGAACAGCATTCTCATAATGTAAATAATTATTTAAAATCAAAACATGTCCCGAGGGAAAACATAAATGGAAAGTCCCTATAGCTAATATAGCAACTCTTGCCTCATTTGCAAATGTTAAGACAATCTCATTTCGCCTTAGCATTCTGCTTATTTCCAGATTCTGCAAGAACATACAAATATGTGAGGTTGTAGCAGAATCCAGAACCCATAAGTTAGATTCAGCACTAATCATATGATTAGTTTCAATAAGCATATACCCCATACTTTCACAAGGTTGGTTCTTGGACTTAACCTTCAAGCTTGAGAGATGCTTCTTACAGTTCCTCCTCCAGTGCCCCATGACACCACAGTAATGACATTTTCCTTTTTCAATCTTGGGCTTTGGTTACACAGTAGCTTTCATAGGCCTCTTCCATTTCTTTTTTTTTTTTAAACAGTCTTACTTTTTGAAGAAGAAACCTTAGCTATAGCCACTAAATTGAGTCTTGTGTTGTGCATTTCCTTCTCATAAATTACCAGCATACTATGTAGCTCAGCTAGAGTTTTCTCCATCTTATGCATGTGAAAGTTTTGGACAAAATCAGAGAAGGAATCAGGTAAAGATTGGAGGATCAAATCCATAGCTAAGTCATTGCCCATGACAAGATTCAGCCTTGCCAATTCTTCTACGTGCCAGATCATTTTCAGGACATGATCATTAACTGATGATCTCTCAGCCATTCTCATACGATACAATGCCTTAGATATCTCATATCTAGAGGTTTGACCATTGTCACCAAAGAATTCCTTCATGTGCAATATGATTGACCTAGTAGCTTCCATTGCTTCATACTTCTTCTGAAATTCATTGTTCATTGAAGTAAGCATATATGACCTAACTTTTAAGTTGTTATCATGCCATTTATCATAAGTGATGCATTCTTCTTGGGTCTCACCCTCAGGAAAGGAGATTGGCATATTTTCATCAAACACATACCTGAGTTTTTCTGAATTGAGAACAATTTTCAAATTCCTCACCCAGTCGATGAAATTGGGTCCAGTCAAATAATTCTTATCAAGTATCGAAGTGAGTGAGTTTGTGTTCACCATTTTCAGGGTAATAAATATCTGTGTAGAAAATAAATTGTTAGTTGTTGTCTTTCAAAATAACTATTTTATTTTGGTCTTTAAATGAAATAGATCCTCCCATTAAATTTATATTCGGATCTCATACTCCTTAAAATAGAAAACGGCGATCTTTGTTGGGTAAAGATTAATAGTGGGGATTGGAGTTCCACCAGCTCATAATCCATCTCACCCAATAGTTATTGGCATTCTATAAGCATAGTGTGTGAATCAACTTATCCAACGCATCACATGCGAGTCTCAATCATAACTTCGGCCTCTAGACCATGAAAGTATCACCTGACAGTTATTGACTTGATAATCATAGTTAAATCTAACCCATCGTCTCATGCAAATATTGAAAACGCAAATGACTCTCACCTAATAGTTTTTGAAAATCGTTCCGCTTCAACCCTACAACATCATATGTATCCATAGCTAGTCAATCAATCACTATAATAAAAGATCAAACCACGACGACGGAAGGCCACAAGTCCAAAACCCATTGCGACCTAATATTATTTTAAGGTGATTTTGAGTCATTATTAAAGGTCTCAATTTTACACATTAATCAGTTTAACATGCTCAAAAAATAGAATAAATAAATAGATATCAATCACATAAACATCAATCATACGTAGTGATCATGGAATTATGATTTAATGGGTCTCCAGCCAATGAGACCACATTTAATCATTTTTAATATTTTAAAATTGGAGATCCGCTCTTCGCTCCTTCTTGGTTCATCGAACTCTTCGAAAGACCAGACCCAAAGAGCTCTCCGATTTTATGGCTCCTCCACGTAGACCTCGTAGCATTCAACAATTGACTATGGTAAACGACACTAAAAATTTCAAAAAAAAAATACATGAAAAATAAAAGAAGGATGTTGCCTCCATTTTAATAATTTCAACCCCAAAAATACCGATAATCACCATACATACATCCATACATCAATTATATTAATTAGGGGTTTTTCCATGATCACCACCCTTCCACTTGAACAATAAATTCATAATTTAAAACTTCGGAAGGCACATATAAAATTCTTCCTTGAATCAAATTCATAATCGAGCAATGTAAGAAATATCAATAAATTAATACCGGCAAAACAAATTTCACGTGCATAATTTAAACGGTTGTAGCATTCTCGATCTTATATTCGCAGCCACGAATCATTTTGCATAATTCATACGTAATATAAAACGCACTACAGATTTTCGATTAAAAATTGATTTAGTCCCAATTTTGGTACGTCGATTAATTTATCATACAAAATAATCAACTTTTCCGGTCATGTAAAAGCGAATAATTCACTAACATCAAATAGGTCGGAGCATGGCAAAAATCATTATGAACTAGAATCAATTAAACGCACGAAAACGCCTAAGGATTGGCTCTGATACCATTGTTGAGATTCACGTAACACATACAGGCAAAAATAAAAATATATAAATGCAACGGAAATAAATAAATTCTCATACATGTATCTCCAGAGATGTAGTTTGTGCGTTTCAATCGAAAATCATCATAAATAAATAGAATTAATGGATTACCACTTGAAGCGTGCTTCAACAATGAAAAACGGTTCAGATGTTCTTCGATTCAAGCCCCACAAATGTTGAATATCTAGTTCAGACACACCACCAATCACAACAACGAATGGAAGAACGAACACGCAGAAGTTGCCACTCAATTGTGCTTGCAATTCGTGGTGATGTTTTCTCTCCGCGCTCTCTATGTTTTTTAGTCACCACAAGAGAAAAAAATTTGATAGAGAGATCAAAATTTTCTGCTCACAAATGCAAACCCTTAATCCAAGAATATAATCATTTGATTATGCGTTGAACACACATAAACACGCATAATTATAGGATCCGATCCTAGAATTATGATGCCATGCAATCGGCAATTTAGCCCACAAAAATAAAAGCAATTAATTATCATAATTATGGCAATTAATCAATTTAATCCTTAATGAGCGTAAATTTTCAACATAAATTGACATAATTAAAAGGTTTATAATTAAATTGATAAATCGTCAAAAAAAATCTATGAAAATATTTGTAATTAAAGAATTTATGACTAAATTGTCCACCATGCAATATATTTCTTCACTACTTTAGTATCGACCATTGCAGGAGACATGACTGACAGAAGGACTTCGAACTTTTATCTTGGAAAGTGAAATATACATGATGAGGCTATGATCTATGGTTCGGACCAACGGTGGAGGAAAGTACAGTTTCGGTATCTTTCCATTGTGAGATAAATTCAGCAAAATAATAATAATAATAATAATAATACCCCAAGTGCCGATATTTATATACGGCGCTCATTTAATGCCCATATTATTTTTGGGATCACTTGAGTGCTACATTGAAGAAAAAACAATCACTTTAGTGCTAACGGCAAGAAATTTCGCCGACCTTATCGGAGTTGGCACTTAAATAATTATTTTTAAAAAAAATTGACACTCAAATGATTCAAAAAACAATCACTTTAGTGCTAAATCACGGAAAAAAAAAGATCACTTTAATTTCAATTCCAGCGACCTTATCGGAGTTGGCACTGAAATAATCGTTTTTAAAAAAAATTGACACTTATCGATCCAAAAAAAATATTGACACCAAAGTGAACGTTATACACAAATATTGGCACTCCTAATGTCATTTTGTCATAAAAAAAACTGAATTAACAATTATGAACTTGCAATTAGTGTTGACAAACCTTTTAATTGATTTATTTATTATTATTTTAATCGATGTCTTTTTATTAAAAGTTTTTAATGGACGAGGTTAAATATGTATCCAATCACGTAAATGTGCTTCTTAACCTCTTTCAACGTCAATGTCGAACGTGCAGTAGATCTTCTAATTTGTAGTAAAAATGTTCTTAATTGTCGTGGTTTGAAGCAAAAGTTTCTTATTATATGATTATTTTATTGTTATACGCTTCTAGATATTATAAATGATTAATTGATCTCCTTTTCGACCTCCTTTACACTATGTTTTTGTTGGTCTCATCTATAATGATTGACGAATTATCAACTATTAATCGAACTTATTGTTTCATTGGACTTGGTATTTTTGCTTATTGTTGCATCTTGAAACTTAGGGAAGTAATTTTGACCCCAAAAAAAATAAAAAATAAAAAATAACTTAGGGAACTACTTTATAAACACATGTAAGAAAAAGTCCACACACTTTGGTTATAAAAAAAAAAAAAAAAAAAACACAAGTCATTTAGCTCCTTCATCTTCATGCCCTCATGGCATCATTCCGTGGTCATGGTATGTGATGTATATTATAAAATCCTTACTTAACCATCTCACTCTATGTCGTAAAAAGACATATTAAGCGGAAAGGACACTTAATCTACAGTAGAATTAAATCAATTTTGGGTAGAGTATGAACTTCTTTTTTCAAAAAGAAAATCCATTTTGGAGATTAAAAAACTCAGAAAATTGATTGGTTACCTAACAGTAAAACAAAAAACGGAAACTACAAACGAAGGATACATCTATTGGCACCAGGCCTTGTCCTTCCACGCCTAGATCTTAGAAGTAGGGGTGAGGGCCAGATTGGCCGAGTTGGTCCGATCTTTGAGGAAGACGGTCCAGCCCTTGGTCCCAATAAATGGGATCGGTAACCGGGTGGTTTGATCCCAATTCCATGGGAATGGGACTGGACAAAACCGGACCGCCTGCCCCGGACCGCCCAAAATATACAAATATATATAAATAATTATAAAAAAATAGAAACTTTTGAAGAACTAATTAACTTAATTTCTTCATCTTCTACTTAACACTCACTCCTCTCCTTTTGCTCAGTGTTCGTCTCTCGCCTTCGCAACACAGCTCTGCTCAGTGGTCCTCCTCTCAACTTCGGCTCTCCACTCGCTCCTCTTGTGGTCCGACCTCTCGCTCATCGGCATCATCGCTCTTTTCGCATCTCGAGGAGAATCATACAAGAACATAATCTTGTTTCTATTATTTTAAGTGTTTTTCTTCTAATTTGGTCTTTTCTTATTATTTTAGGATTATAAGTACTCATGTGATGGTTGTGCGATAGTCATTGGCATGTTTTATTACATTGGATGAATGAGATTGAAAGCTGATAGTTTAAATACAAGGATTAGATTTTTATATGCAGCTGGAATGAGTGGTCTCATTGGAACTGGACCGGATGGGAGGTCTTGGTCCTATCTAGTCTTGGTTCGGTTCTTGGTCCTGAAAATTTGGAGATCGATTTCATACCAGGACTGAACCAACTTGGACTATGCACACCCCTATTGAGATGGTAGTTGTTCGCCTTGCGGGATGAGACTGTGGCTGATGCTCTTCAGCCCTAAGAACCTATTCTTCAAGAATACACCATACTAATGCGCCAATACAATTTAAAGCATTTAGAATTCGACGTTTTATCTCATTATGTTATTTTATTTTTACTGGCAGTTTTTTTTTTTGGTCGGAAATTTTTACTGGCAGTTCAAATGTGAAATTTCTTTCTTTATTTCTGTAATTTTGGCATATGAGTGGGTGACTTGTTATAATTGATTCTATTGATAGTACAGAAAATGGGTCTGTCGTCTTGATATAAATAGTTTTACTTTATCATATATTTATTCGAGTATTTGGAGCATGAAATAAATCACAAATATTATTGTGATTCACACAGAATATTCAAACCCCGTGACCAAACTCCAATATTTTTTTTCAAAACGTTATAAATCGAAAGATTTTTCTTCTTTTTAAAAAAATTCCTCTTTTTTTTATCGAATCACAAAGCTTCGTTTGGATTTTTAGTCACTAGTCTTGAATAAGCATATGATTCAATGATTCTTGCTCAAGAAATCTATGGACTTAGTTCGAAGTTTTATTGGATAATCACTGTTCTAGCACGAATATGAGGTTTCAATCAATTCACAGACACAGGCCTTAAGCCCAACGCCTCGTCCTCAAGGACCAATAGACCTAGGACTCGAGAACTAGGACCTCGTAAATCCATGATCTCAACCATGAGGCTCAAGACCCCACCTCCGGCTTCGTGATCCAACTGATTGAAGCAAGGCAACAACTAGACGCTGGTCCACGAGTTCGGGATCACCGGGTTACCGACAACCTTAGGAATACCACGTTTAGACTTGGCGTCTAGGATCGTGCGTGGAACACAGATTTCTTCCTATAAAAGACATGTCATATTGTTCCTGTAACAGGCATTTGAAAATGGCTTGTAGCTCATTCAGAAAGTTTGATCAAACGTTGCAAAAAATTGGACAATTTTCCTTGAAATACCTCTTTATGATTACATTTGTAACAAAGTTGGATTTCCTAGATTTTTTTGTTTTTTTGCTCGCCCATTGACCTTTTTCCCCGCTCCTTACTGCTCCCATTTCTCTTCATATGTTTGATCAAATCGATAGGTAGAAAATAAGTTCGAAGATATCATATTCGTTGTTTTTGCTTCAATGGCAAGTTAACATGAAGCATACACCTAAAAATGTATTTGACTATCTTTCCTTATTTTATCAATTTAGTGTTGCTTTAAGGGTTAACGGATTACTATATTGGTATAAAAATGTACAGGAAGTAATATCACTGCGAAGGTAAGAAACAATGTTAAATTGAAAAGTTTACTTTTCTTTATCACAATATTAAATCGGAATTACAAGTTTTGTTTTTCGTTATTTAGATGGAGAGAATTTCCCTTTTTTGCGCATTCGTTGTCAACCTCTTATTTTTTAAAGATAACATATGGTGGGTCCTCCTCCATTGATTAATTAAGCTATATTCAAGTTACAGATCGCATGGCAACAATTCCGCTATAAAAATCAAGTTCTGGCCACAAATTGATTTTGCTACTTTTGGAGAAGAGTAAATTTTCTTGCTTCTCCAAGTGAGGTTAAAACTACTTTTTACTGAGAACAATTTTGACGTGGCAATTATGACAAGAGATAATTGCACTAAAATTCCTAAAATTTGTCATGAAAATAAAATCTTAAAATTTATCAAATTAGTGCAATCGAGGGATTTAACTAAAAATTTTGAATTGAATTTTTAATATCTCTACCGTGGGGGCAACTTTTACCTTTTTCCCCGCCCCTTAGCACTTGCTGCCGTCCCCTTTCTCTTCACTTTCCACAGTTCTTTTCTATATTTCAGTGGACCAGTCCTTGCCGGTTGTAACCGGTTAAGATTTGGCGTAATGACACCGTGAAGACATCTATCATAGAAAAAGCCCCTAAGACAATACTAGGACGATGTACTTAATTGGGACAGTTTCTGCACATCCCCACAACGAATTTTTATTTATTGATTGATTTACCAGTTGCGCCGGTTAGTTACTCACTGTCACGGAATAACTCATAGGACGATGGCTATGCCTCGGAATATCACGGGCTGGACGAACCATGTCGAAACAAAGCTTCCAGGTTAGTGCTTTCTGTCTTGGACAGACCAGCCTTCACGTGGGGCATTCCGATCCGAGCTTGATGGAGCTTCGTCTTCCTAGTATGAAAAATGTTCCTCCACCTTCCTATCTGCCCCAAAGAGTTCTGGAGGAGATTACCAATTCCGTTTTGGTCTGGGAACAGACAGAATTCCGACGCGAAGCAGCGGAGACAGCATAGTTCCAAAGGTTCTTGTCATGGTCTCTCTGGAAATTAGAGTTGCATTGCGAGTTGCAGCTCGATTATGTTCTATCCGGGACATGTTCGACTAGGCTGGTTTACAAGGAATGATATCGATAATACTGGAAAGTCGAATTAATCCGTCCCCAAAAGAACTTTGTCGAGCCCATCCCGGATTTACCGGTCGTCCCTGTTGCTTCAATAAGCATGTACTACTCATGTATGTATGTTTTGAAATGAGTCGATTTCGAATGGAGATGGAGACCAGTCACAAGGTGTCGGGTTTCCATCAGTCATGCTAACTACCTATTTTTCCGCATTTTCGGAGGAAGTTTTGTCATCTCACAAATCTCAGTCAAACATTTCGTTTCTGTAAGTCCAAGCAATTCTTTGTTGGATTTCACTTTGGTGTCGACAATCAGGATGGTCCATTAGGAAATCAAAAGCAAGCATGAAAGTACAAGAACCCCTAATGGATGGAAAAGCATAAGGTTCTTAACTGTAGATTAGCAAATTCAAATACTAACAGCCAGATAGAATACTTGAACCATATTGAAAGCATGATTAACACGGTTCTTGGTAGAGACCACGCTCTTTTGGAGCCCTAGCCACAATCAGTAAAGGCCAATGGCGGGCTCAGCTGCGACAGGATAAACAGTGCGACACTAATTCCTTTTTTTAACACATCCAGCATGCTCAAATCCATATGTCCGACGTGCAATCGCCTCCTGGATACCTCATTTCGTGAGCTAGGGATGGACCATCAGGCTCGGAGCCGAAGTCCACGAAGAAGTTTGGGTTAACTTTGAGGCCGCCATTCTCGGTGTCAACATCAATCTGCAGCATGTGCGACCCTTTTTCCACCAGTTGAGGATAGAACTGGCGATCCCAAGTGCTGAAGAGTGAGTTTGTGACGTAGAGTCGCTTGCCATCTAAGCTTAACTGGATCATTTGAGGTCCTCCTCTGAGTTTATTCCCCTGAAGTGACGCATGACGTGGTCAAAAAACTAATATTCTCGCAATTATCATGCTGTACCATAATCAGCTCTTACCAATGTCGTTGTTACACGAATCGAAGCATACCTTTATCTCAGGAACATCAAATTGCCACGGCGTACCATCTTCTTTCTCTGCGACAATTGCGCTTCCCTTCTGAATCAATCCCCCGAGCCATAATTGGCCCGCGAGCACAGGATTTGCAGGGTCCTCAATGTTGTACTGCCTCACGTCGCCATGAAGCCAGTTCACAAAGTACAGATAACGATCATCCAGCGACATCAAGAAATCTGTTATCAGTCCAGGCATTTCAGGAAGGATCCAGTTTTGGACCTTCAGGGGTTTAACTGTTATAGCAACCTGCATAAACCAGTGGGAAGAAGACATCACCAGGCTGCATATTTTCATAATAGTGGCAATTGCGGAAGTACGGAGACATGAAAAAAGAAATAAAGGGTCTTACCCAAAAAAAAAAAGAAGAAGAAATAAAGGGCATCTGTTTCCTAAGCAGAAAGTCGTAGGTTCGACCCCTACCTGGCGCGTCGCCGGTTCCTTTTTTACCATTCTTTTGTAATTTTCCTTACCAAAAAAAAAAGAAAAAGAAAAAAAGGGCATCGAAAAGGGGACAGATGACAATAGAAAAATTAAATTCAACCAGGTCTCCGATTTTACTGAGAAGACAGGTAAGAATTTTTTTGTATTTCCCAAAGTAGGCGAAATTGCAACGCGCATAGGTTTTCGTCAGTCAATAACAAGAGTTATATAATCCCATGTAAGTTTCCGTTAGCACAAATAAAACATACATTTGTCACGGTCCTGTCATCAAATTTTTATATGACTCAAAAACGACACTGATCTCCACTGAGATATTTACCTCAGTTGACCCTTGACTTCTTTTTGTAGACATTCTGGCTGGCTCTCAGAAAGCGTTCCAATACAGGTAAGTCTCTAAAATTTCAAGAACTACTAAAGTTTGATTCCAGCTATTGCAAAGAGCAAAACATCAGGAATCTAAACATGCATACCTCATGGCTCCACAAGCCTTCCTGGTTCTTGAAGAATCGCACCATATTGCTGCTCAATGCACACCCAACAAATCCCACATCCTTGGAAGGATCATGCAGGAATCTTATCTACAAAAAGTGGGGAATGATTTGTTCTGAGAATTTTGAGCTTGCATGGCTTAACAAGAACCAACACAATAAACCAACCTAAACAAAACTGAACCTATAGTCGCTAAGTTTCTAATCTACCTCGAGTGGTAGGAGGCCAGTGTTGCCCAGGTCCAATGTTTGCTTGAGTTCACCGTTAGGCCAGTTGTACACATAGAGATGCCTCCCGTATAGACCGTCCGACACGTGCTGAAGGTTAAAACCTTTGATGAAAGCTGCAGGGGCGCCCCACGATGAGCTGATCATTGTCTTGTGCCGGGGTTGGTACCAGAAATCATAACCAAAGAGGGGACTGTGCCCAGGTTTCTCCCACCTTATGTAGAAAAATCAGTAGCAATTGAAATTCAGAGCCACATATAGATGGCAGTTAGGGTAAAAGATATAGAAATAATACAAAGGAGGAAATAGAAAGTAAATGAACAATGCTAGACACGACAAGTGGAATAAATTGGTACCACTGATTGTTTAACATGCATATAAATGAAACCGATGAAAAAAGTTCTGCATGTGATTCGACACAACCTTCCTTTCACGTTAAATTCTGAGTCAAGGAGCAGAAAGCCATTTCCCTCAGCTTTTCCATCTTTGTCACCAAGGCACGACACCATGATATCACCAGAAGCAAGGCAATGGGACGTGTGCGGATAAGCAAGTCCAGTCTTCTCAATGATGTCTTTTGGATCGACAACCTTATGTATAGCTGGAGCTCGAGGATTGGTCTTTGTATCGATCACATATATGCGGCCGGATCTGAAAGATACAATGTACTTTGTAAGCTCTATACATATGAAAGAGAAGCTTTTGGCTGCTGATTTGTTAAAAGAAAGAGAAGCTAAAGAAAAGTAATTGCCAATTCAGAGTAAGTGAAGTAGCTAGTTTTCCCATCAAATGGAGGGGCATCTTTCATCGACATAAGTAACTGTACTAAATCAATACCCTTAAGAATAAGGCATAGAAGCGGCAAGAGATCTCAAAAACAAACTGTCTCCTTTCAAAACTTCTTTGTAATCAAGCATGACAAGATTTTACAAAGTCCGGAACGCTAACTCCCTGTAAATTGTGCGCAATCACAGAAGTTCGCTGAACCAGAGATCAAGCGTCTTTTAAACCAGACGGACTACGAAGTTCAGCAGTTAAGACATGTGCATTCCTTTTTGGTTCAACTTCAATTAGGAAAGGCAAGAAAACTGATTAAACGAGATCTCACAGCAGGACGTAGGAATACAGCGACAACGACTGATGAAGACGAAAGACGAGGATGAAGAATGGATCGGGATAATGAATCAATAGAATCCACGAAGCATGAGTTCATTGTGTAATGATGCACTCAAAACAATGAAACTGCGTCAATTCATCATAGTACCAGTTCTCTCCTTAACAAGTTGCCGTCTTTTGTCCCCAAACATTACAATAACATTGTGAGAAATAGGAGGAACACGAGAATAGGCCTCTTACATCAAAGATGGCAGGATCAGGAAACGCCTGTCGGCCGACGGATCTCCATGGCAAGAGCTGCATGAGTTCCATCCGGAGTGATGGAGTTCGTCGCCCAAGTACGGCACGCGAAGCCTGTGGATAACCTTCGAGTAGCTGGGCGAGTCCGGATCCACGTCCAACGTGGCCAGGTAATCGGGTTTCTCTATTCCAGTTCCTGACCCAACAATGGAAAAATTTCACATTTCCTTTCGATTTGAAACCGGAGACTTTCGCAGAAACTATCACTCTACGGAGAATCCAACCATTAACACCAGACAGAAATCAGACGTAAGCAACTACAATTCAGGGATTGGTGAATTGATTCCTCATAAAAGAAAAGAACCAATTTCAGCCACCTAAGCGAAAATCAAGCTTTTTCTAGACTTGCGTGACATAGATCGTTCATATCACAGGATAGTCCAAGACCCAAGACGGGTCATTCATCCCATCCCAAGTGCTGCAATCGAAACAGCAGCGACGAGCGGCAAAGACGAGTGGCAAAAGCTCGGAGGTGGTCGCGAAATGATGAGTCAGGGACGAGTGAGTGAAGGTACGCGCCAGAGTAGACGCAAGTGACGTAGAGGAGCTTCTCCCTCGGGCCGGACATGGCCTCCAACGGCGTCGCGTATCCCGGCCCCTTCGCGCAGCATCCATGACCGTTGCTCGCCCCGACCAACATCTCTCTCTGTCTCCGTCCCTGTCTTTCTTCTCTCTCTCTCTCTCTCTCTCTCGCAAGTCCTTCCTTCGCTGTCCCACCGAACACCCTTATATCTGGCTCGACGAAGCAGACTATGATCACGGATTTTGACGCGACGCTCTTGTTTTTGACTGGTTCAATCTGCCTTGTGAGATGCTGAGGTGGGAGATCGGTTACAGACCATTCATTGCCTGTCCGCATCTGTGCTTTGATCTCGTCCGTATTCATGATCTCGTCCCCTTTTTAGGAGAAATACAAAAGAGATATATTTCCTGGACACTACAATTATACCAGAATTAAAATTTATTGAGTATTCTAATAATTTTTTTTTTTTAATAAATGCTATTGAGCTCCCCGAATAGAAGAAAATCATCTTGTTGCTCCTGGCACGCCAACGTAACCGGAACGAACATAACGAGTAACGTATGAAGTTTCGATTGATTATGTTAAGCTGGCCAAATGCATAAATAGAAAATAATAATAATAATAATCTCCTCATTGCTTCGGATGTGTGAGCTTAATTCGTACTCATCGTTATATGAGATAGATTTCATTAGACCCAATTTGGCGGAACGAATCAAACCTGCATATCATGAATTATCTCTAAATCGAGGGATTATCTCCCTTTTTTCACGAAATCGGTTTCGATCTTTACTATTTTTTTTTAAATCGTAAACGTCACATTAGAGTAGAACTCGAAAAGATTGTGTCTAGGTGGGATGTATCGACGAGCGCGGGACGAGGGCGACGGTGATTGTGATCATTTCTTGTGGAATCTTCACAGGGGACGCGAGGGGTTGGGGCCCCAGGAGTTGAGCTTGTGATGGGAGTAGGTCCGCTAGGATATGCATCGTAGGGGGTTTCAAGGGCCCGGAATCGGATGATGTTATGCCTCTCGTTTATTCCGATCTCGTTTATTCCGAGGTCTATCTTACACGTGACTCCTAGTTTCAAAATAGATTGTTTTAAAAATTATTCCCAAGGTATATTACGGCATGCATGCAATGATTGACCAGTTTGACGATGCACGCTTGGCGTTTGATCTGATTGCGAAAGGCTATTCGACTCATAATTACTTGGAAAAAATGGCACGAATAATCCTTTAATTTTAACGTAATGTGCAATATAATCCATAAATTTTTTAATTTATTCAATATTATCTTTGAACTCTTGCTCAATATGTAATATGGTTCATAAAATTTTAACTTGTTTAATTAGTCCATGAAGTTTTGGTTCATGTTCAATTTAGTCCCTGGATTATATAAAAATGTTAAATATTAAATATTTTCATATAATTTAAGGCCTAGATTAAACGTGTATTAGAAGTTCATGGATTACATTAAATATATTATAAAAATTCATGAGCCATATTGAATAAATTAAAATTCAAAGAACACATTGCATATATTAAAAATTTATGAACTTTGCCACGGTCCTGCCTCTCGCGAAGCCGAAGTATAGGAGTTACCTATTCCCTAACAAAGCAAACGAAATTCACAAACCCTTACGCCAAGTTTCGAGCTCAATTGGCCATAGCAGTTGCGAACTTCGAAACCAGATCCGATCTCGAAGCTCGTGGTCACTGTGTCCAGATTTGGTGGATGGTCGAGCAAGGGCCAATGAATGATGCTGGGAGGTTTAGGCGGCAATGGATAGTGACAACAAGCACGGGATGAGCTTTGGCCAAGTGATTGCGCGGTTGAATGATGCATAGTGAATTCTATTTTTTTTTTTAAATAATCTTTTGTTGACGTGGCATTCGCTTGGCATTATCGTGGCGCCATGTCATATTGTTGATAGCCACTTTTAATAGAGCCCTAATGGAAGTTAAATCTGTCACAAAAGTACAAGTTCAGGATTTTTTAGCCTCACAAAAAAAGTTTAGAATAAATGTGTCAATGTTAGCATAGTATGATATGTATTGACGACATAAAAAAAGTTGATAGTAAATGTGTCAAACACAATTTAAGAACTTTGGTAGTGTTTTTCATAAAAAGAAAGAAAGAAAGGAAAGTGATAAAAAAATTTCGATAAGATTTAGGGTTAATACCGCTAAAAATCTCAACCTTATCATAAACTTACCCAAAACTTTTTTTTTTGGGGTAAAAAACCTATATTTTTTTACCATGAAAAATCATAAACTGGTACGGCTATGATAAATTTACCCCAAACTAGTACAATTATGATAAATTTATTTTTCGTTAATTTTCGTTAAATTTTACCGTCAAATCACTGAGTTTAATGATACATGGTAATTGTTGAGTATACACATTACCCTGTATTTGCTACAGATATATCAATTTCAATTTTTTTATGGTATTAACTCAATTTAACGGAAACTAACATAGGGTAAATTTGTCATTGTGTACCAATTTGAGATTTTTTTTTGTAAAAAAATTAGTTTGGAGTAAATTTGTTACATTTGTATCAGTTTAGGGTTTTTTTGTGAAAAACTAATTTGAGGTAAAATTTGTCACATTAGTATCAATTTAAAATTTTTTATGATTAAAAAAATAATTTAAAGTAAATTTATCTTCATATACTAATTTGATTTTTTTTTGTATTAACTCAAAGATTTATTAACAGAACTGGAAATAAAATAAAAAAATCCTGGGAAGGTGGGATAAAAACCGACGACCAAGGGAGGCGGGCGAGAAGTGAGAGTGACCGGAACAGCACCGTCGATTGTGATGTTTCCATTGGAATCTTGACCGGAAGTGCAGGTGGGGCCCGAGGTGTCAGTCTGCACGTGTCAAGTTTCCCCAGGAATTGTGTCTGAGTAGGGACTATAAGTCTTTCTTTTTTTGGGGCAAAAGCAGGGATTATATGTCACTATCGTACTATACTTGTATGATACAAGATCACGGATGATACTACGGCTTTTATTTTTCTAATATTATTTATTAGAACCTCCTTTGTCTCACGGCCTATGTAAAATTGATTCCGCTTCTCAAGATAGATTTTCTGAAACGAATTTCTCTCAGAATAAATTATCATACGTAATACGAAAAAGCTTATTACATAAGATATTTTAATTTTTAATTATGAATGTAAGGTGGAGATAAATATTCATACACTAACATTTCACTCCGAATTTTACCACAAGATTCTCCCATGCCATGAAAAATTCGTTTGAGTAATAATTTCTCTTTATCACGCGAGACCTAATGTACGCATCACAGACTCCATAAAAGATGTTGGTAGTTAATAAGTTCTCGTGCATGATGTATCTTGTAGCTAGGCAAGGTACTTAGTAGTTTTTTATTTAATTTTTAAACTTGGGTTTCATAATTACATGACGTACCATAATTGATAAAGAATAATATCTTCGAAAACCCTAACTTTAGACCAAATCAATCACAATTCTATTTATCTAAAAAAAAAATTCCAAACTTTCTAGTCTCAAATTGCCCACGCCATCCAAAAATTCACTATTGGTTTCAAAATAATCAGTGTCATGAGGCAACTATTGATTCATCTGAATTGATGGTATTGATAAAGACGAAGTTCGTGATAAAGATCCTCTAACTAGTCCTGATGATGATGATTTTGAAGAAACAAGTGGCAATTTTTGGATGCGTGAACAAATCTATATTAGAGTAAAAGTCTGGGATTTTTCTTAGATGAAAAGAAATTCATGGCCATTATTGTAACTGAACCTAAAGTTAAGTGGTTTTTAAGGAATTATTCCCATATCACTTATGGCAAGAATTCTATTTCCGAGTCCCTACTTTAAAATAAAAATACAGATATCATAAGTGTTGACAAATATACGTGGGGCCAAAAAAACATTAAAATATACGTGGGGCCCGACATAGTTCAAAACAAAGCAGTATGAGCAGTTAGACACTTTTTTTTCCGCTCAGATTTTATTAGGAAGACAAGCAAGCAGCTAAAGTATTGGGAAATCCTAGCTGGCCCCGACATCTAGTGGCCAACTTTATCTGCTGCCAAATTTAAAAACTATTTTTATCTTCTTGAAGACTTCAATTTAAGGAAATGATATGGATCGTCTTGATTGATGACTAGACCAATGGTCTTATAGGATTTATCTCGTTGAGAAGCCGATTTTGACGGTGGAGATTTAAACGATTTTCTTTACATGTTCCGTAACTTTCGTCCTCAAAACTTGGAAAAATTGAGATTTGATTGGTGGTTAATGCTCCTCACACTTTCAGCAAAGTCAGTGTGTATATCATATTACCGCTACTATATTAAGTAAAAAATATTGTAAATATATTAATAAGTCCACCTTTCTTTTTCTTCTAATGAGGATTGATTACGTATATTAATGAGAATTGATTACGTACATTAATGAGGATTGATAAGGATTGATATTTAGCCTTTCATATTTCATGAACGTTTTTATTCTCCTGCCTATAAATAGATGCTTGTGTAACTTATTGAATATAATGAAAATTAGTTAACATTTTGCTCCCATTTTTCTCTTGTATCTTCTTTATCTCATTGTATTCCCAATAGAGTTCTCTCAGTTTATTCCAAATATCGCCGTTTTCTTTTATAATACGTTATCAGCATGAACCAGTAAGAATCTTAGATATCACTCAAGGTAACGGAGCTTACTTCTCCATCTAGTATCTTTACAATTTCTTTTGAGTATGGCAAACATTACCAAGAGAGAGTTTGCGACGTTAGATATTACCGGAAGTGATTATCTAACATTGGTTTTTGATGTCAATATACATTTAACATCATTATATATCAGTCGATCTATGATCTCGGAATCTAATTATACTCCAGCCTAGAAGGCTAAGGCTATTATCTTCATTCGCCACCATTTACATGAAGATTCAAAGGCCGAGTATTTATGATGTTCTGGTTTTTCTTGTCATTTCAAGACTTATCAATGAGAATGTATCTAATGATGTATTTTAATCTTATCTTGCTCGAATCCGATCAATCTCGAGTTAATTGACCAAAAGGAAAAGGCTAACGCAAGACAAGGTACGTGGATCTAAGGGACTCGAATAGGAAATAACACTTTGATAATAAGGATTATCGAGAGAATATTTAGAATCATTAAAGACCGATCTAAGAACGATTAGGGAATGCATTACTAGCGTTATACAATTGGGGGGCGGGTGATGCCGCTTAACCAATGTATTATTTGTAAAATTTTACTACATCGAACTATGACGATCGAAACCCGTTGGAGCCAGTAATAGACTCTTGCAATTACATGACAATTAAAGTCGCCATGAACTGACGAGCCTTAAGTGTGGTGAGAATCATAGAGTCGATACGCGTAATGTCCGCAAAAATCGCCCATTAGTTCGGGAAAGTCTGAAAATTTCATTTGTTAGAGAAATGACCCAAGGATGAGTATCGAAATTGGAAAATGAAAAATAAATAATTCAAACATTTTAATCGAATTGGACGTCGCCTCATCGAAGGAAATTTGAATAGAAAAAATAACGTTTCGGACGACGATAACAAAATTACCATTTTACCCCTCAAGGTTTGACTTGGTCCTATTAAATGAAGGAAGGCATTTTGGTCAATAACCATCCCCTATGGCTGTTGAAAATAGGAGTGTATAATGGACATTTGATTATCAAAATGATTGCCATAGAGACAAGTGTCATTGGATGGTTGAATGGTATTACTTATTTAACTTTTTACGTACCATTCTTCCTTGTTGACCATCCAAAATTGGTGTATAACCTCCTTATTCCCTTGCTCAGCCGAAACCTCACTCCCTCTCCCCATTCTTCAACTTCTTCTTCGTTCTTCCTCTTCTACCTCACCAAGGCCGTTCGACCAGCTTTGCCCGCCTCTTTCGCCGTTTTCGACAACCACCTCCAACAACCACCTGACCTCACATCGGCCGCCAACGTCTTCCTCAGCCTCTTACCGATAACCTCCAAGTGAAAGCTCGGCCATTGGACACCGGAGGAGCTCCGGCTAGCCATTTTCCCAAAAGCAGACAAAATCGAACACATCTGAAGGTAAATCATCATTTAGCCTCGTTAGGACTCCGATTCGCTTCAAATTTTTTATGATTATTTCTTGAAAATTAGTACTAGGATTGGCTGAGCTAAGATAGTAAATTTGATGGAGTTTGGAAGGATATTCATGGTTGTTTTTGATGAATTGTTCGGGTCAGGTCTGACTGGCGGTGAACTGAAGAAAATCGGGGCTGTTCTTAGACTTTTGGGCGTCGACTCACCCTCAAATTCTCGGTGAGGCTCTATTAGACCTAGAAATACATGTTAACAAGTAGATTAGGTGATAAATTAAAATTTAAGGATGAATTATAGGCTGATTGATCAGGTTTGGAGCAGAACCAAAAATCCCATGTTTTGGTTTGTGCAATCCGAGTTCTTGAGGGCTGTTCGGGGTGTTGCCATGTACTAATTTCATCGTTGAGGCATACTAGGATGTCAATTGACATGTTATTGATGTGTATACTCTGTGGTTCGACGGATTGGACGAGAAAATTGAAGAATTGAATGGATTTCCTTAGGTTGCGCGGTTGACTTGTTCTTGGACTAATATAACCGAATTATTGGTGTGCTTGGGAGGAGATTTTTGCTGAATTAAGCCTAAAGTAAGAAGTCTCTAAATCTTGGCTAGGAGGATAGGCCTCTACTGGATGATTTGAGTTCGAATTGGGTGAATTTTTGTGAGATTCTTGTGTGATTGTTTGATATCGATCATTGTGGCTTGGTGTGATATGTGTGTGATTATTTAAGGCACATGCTTGCGTTGAATGCTATCTTGTGAGTGATGAATCTTATTGAACCACATGCTATAGATTATTAGCTCGACGAATGAACCTGTACTCGATCATGAAGTCTTGAAATGGAGGAGATTTTTGGCATGCTTGGAAACTCTTGGCACCTTGATGCGCCGAGACGTGGGGTTGTTTTGGCTAATATCCTAATGCGTAGAGACGAGGGATAATATTATATATGTGTCGACACAGGCCTTGAATGGCATTGGGAACTTGAGGCGTTTAACGCGGGTTCATGTTTGTAATAATCTGAGGCGTAATGACGCGGACTAAGCCTGAGGCGTTATGACGCGGGCGCGAATACAGAGATGGATTGTGGTGATGAAATGTATAATTTGTTTTTGTACGTTCATGCCTGACTTGAGTATAAGTTATGATGATATGCTTGTATGATTATCACCATTTTGTTTCCATATGGCATATTATGACTGATGTTCGTCTTACATTGTTGGCATGTCTTTGCTCATTGTCTGCATTTATCTATATGTATTGTCAGCCTAACCTAGAGTTAGGACTTAGCTTACTGAGATGTAAATCTCATGCCGTCGTGAGACCTTACTTTTTCAGACCCCAAACCCTGAAGATGCTACCGACACTTTTAGGCGATCCTAAGGAGATGACCGCCTATTTTGATGAGTTTCCTGACAGTCGGGGTACCATTTATGTGAGGAAGTGTACAGTTGTATGGGTTGACGAAGGAGGCAAGGACTGAAAACCACATAGGTTCGAGGCCCGGTTCCGTAGAATAGACGAGGTCATGACAGGTCCGTTGAATTCCATGGAGGTCGCTCAATGAGTTATACTTAGTTGGTGTCATCCTACTTGGGATTCGGTGGAGGTAGAGATGTCCGTAGCTAGATCGAGGAATGTACTAGAGAAGACCCCTACCCTGGAGAATACTGATGAGGTAATAAAGATCGACGCCTCTGAGGATGAGCTAGAGGATGCCATGATGGACGACTCAGTGGAGGTGCATTCTGAGACCTTCTCGGACTGTGAGCCAAACGAGGATGCGGACGAGACAAATGGATCTAGTGGTTCAACCTAGGGGTTTCCTGACCTTACTTGGTAGCCTTTTTACTGATGACAGGTCACGACAGGTCCGTTGAATTCCACGGAGGTAGCTCGATGATTCATACTTAGTTGGTGTTATCTTACTCGGGATTCGGTGGAGGTAGAGGTGTCCGTAGCTGGATCGAGGAATGTACCGGAGAAGACACCTACCCTGGAGAATATTGATGAGGTAATAGAGATAGACGCCTCTGAGGATGAGCTAGAGGATGCCATGATAGACGACTCAGTAGAGGTGCATTCTAAGACCTTCTCGGACTATGAGCCAAACGAGGATGCGGACGAGACAAATGGATCTAGTGGTTCGACCTAGGGGTTTCCTGACCTTACTTGGTAGACTTTTTGCTGATGACAAGTCACAACAGGACCATTGAATTCCACGGAGGTAGCTTGATGAGTCATACTTAGTTGGGTCATCCTACTTGAGATTCGGTAGAGGTAGAGGTGTCCGTAGCTGGATCGAGGAATGTACCGGAGAAGATCCCTACCTAGGAGAATATTGATGAGTTAATAGAGATCGACTCCTTTGAGGATGAGCTAGAGGATGCCATGATGGATGCCTCAATGGAGGTGCATTCTTAGACCTTCTCGGACTATGAGCCAAACGAGGATGCGGACGAGACAAATGGATCTAGTGGTTCGATCTAGGGGTTTCCTGACCTTATTTGGTAGCCTTTTTGCTGATGACCCTTGTTGGATTATAATCTTTTAGGGACATAGAACTTTGTTGTCTTTTGGGTCGAGTCCCAATCACCCCGATCCGTCAGCAGTTTAGCTTATCTACATTTTTGTATGAACTCATGTTGATGTATATATCTATGTTCTCATTATCCAGTTTCTCATCGGTTATGCATGGAGGTGTTTATTTGTTTTCGTTTCCGCATGCTTATTTACATCACGCATCTCTCGATAAATAAGTCTTAGGCCTTGAGAGTAAAGGAAGGGAGTTGCGTGCTTGTGCTCGAGGGCACGGGGTGTGACATCCCCGTTTGTTTGGTATCAGAACAATGTCAGCTCGATCCAAGTTGATTGAGGATTGGAGTAATTTGGGACAAAATGGGTAGCGAGACCTTAGGAGACTCATTAGAGTTAGGCACGAAATGCATGACATATGACTTGGCGCATGGGGTTGACATGTGGTGTTGGTATGATTGTGGTAGTTTATAAAGATCAAGCTTTGTGCTTAGCATTGGGAGTCACACTTGAATTTTGACTTGTCAAGTGAATGGTTAGCATTGGTTATGATGAACCGCTGAAGTGAATGGAATTGAATTGTAGTTGTGACTCTCTGATTGACGTATCCTTGGAAAGGACTGTGTGGATGATTGTCTTATAGTGACTGTGCTTTTAAGGTATAATTTAGTATCACTAGACTTGACTAGATGAGTAAGTCTCTAATTTTGTCGTAGAATTATAGTGATCCAGGTGTAGTTAGTGTGGACAAGATGAGCAATTTGCCCAAAAGGTTTGGAAGACCTAGGAGTGGAGCTTCTAGCTCGAGATCGTCTGTGGCGGAAGACCCAATAATGGATGGAGTGCTGAGAGCACTAGAAAGAATTGGTGATCTCATCGACAGGCAGAGGGATGCTGCCATAGGTCAAGTTGTAGGAGCTGCTATGGTTGCTGTTAACGCTAATAACGGCAACAATGGAGGTAATAGGAATAACAGCAACAATGACCAGGGTAATGCAGTGGGCAACGCTCCAGAAGAAGGAGTTGCGGCTAGACAAATGAGACAGCTGGTTGAACAGTTCATTAAGCTAAAGCCAACCCAGTTCGACGGAACTAGAGACCTGAATTGGCACCGAGGTGGATAGAGAAGCTTGAGAAAGCTTTTGGGGTTCTGAGATGCATGGATGAAGAGAATGTATTACTGGCGGTGTATCAACTAGAAGGTATCGCTAATGACTGGTGGAGTGCCACCAAAAATGGAGTTTTTCCAGAAGGAACTACCTTGACTTGGAATGCTTTTACTACGGTATTTAATGACAAGTACTTTTCGGAGACTGCCCGCAAGAGGAAGCAAGTGAAATTTCTACAGTTGCACCAAAATCATTTGACAGTGGACCAATACGAAGCCGAGTTTGCTAGATTGTCTAGATACGCACCCAGATTGGTTGAGGACCCATTGGAAAAGGCGCAGAGGTTTCGAGGCGAATTGAGACCCGAGCTTCACAGTCAGATGGTGGCTCTGAACTTGAGAACTTATAAGGAAATATATGAACAGGGACAGATGATAGAAAGGGACATGAAGAAGAAGACGATCACATCTGGAACTCGATTTAGCTCATTCCGAGATAATCGCTAGATCGATAAAAGACTCATGACTAGCAACAAACGCTTTGTCCCTCCAGTGAGAAAGAATATTGAAAAATCGCTGCATCAGACAAACTGGAAATGCCGCATTTGTGGTAGGAGACATGGTAACGGACCTTGCTCGGCTAGGACCGGAGTGTGCTTCAAGTGTGGTCAGATGGGCTATCAAATGAGGAGTTGCCCCAATCAAACCCCAATGACCCGACCTCAAGGACAACGACCGCAAGCGGGATTGTCGTCTACAACTCTACTGAATGATCAGAATCGACCCCCAGCACAAGGAAGGGTCTACGTTGCGGCACGCAGGGAAGCGGAAGAAGCACCTGGTATGGTCACATGTATGATCTATTTATGTGACCAAGCCGCTTATGCGTTATTCGATCCTGGCGCTTTGCATTCTTTTGTGTCCACTCAATTTGTTGATTTGGTTAATACGAAGTTGAAACCGTTGAGTGTGATACTGCATGTTGCCACCCCGTTAAAGGTAATGTGTTGGTTTCATTAGACCGTGTGGACTGTAAAATAGTAATCGGTGGTAGCGAAGAGAATATAGATATGGTTGTGTTGCCCATGTATGACTTTGACGCGATTATTGGGATGGACTGGCTAGGTAAACAAAGGGCAGTAGTAGACTGTGGTAGCATGATAATTCGTTTTTATCCAGATGGTCGCCCAAATTTTGAATTTGTAGAAAGCCGAGAAAGAACCTCGATTCCTTTAGTCTTATCGCTTGAAGCGACAAAGCTGATGATCGAGGAATGTCAAGCTTACTTAGTAGCAGTTAAGGATACGACTGTCATGGAGCCTAAACTAGAAAGTATACTGGTAGTGCGTGAATTTCCTGATGTCTTTCCCCAAGAATTGCTGGGATTGCTGCTGGAGCGAGAAATTGAATTCGTGATCGAATTAGCTCCCGGAACAGAGCCAATTTCGAAGGCACCCAATAGGATGTCCTTATCGAAACTGAAGGAATTAAATATGCAAATGCAAGAATTGTTAGATAAAGGATTTATTCGACCGAGCGCTTCGCCATGGGAAGCGCCAGTGTTGTTTGTGAGGAAAAAAGGACGGATCCTTGCGCTTATGCATTGATTATAGACAGTTGAACCAAGTAACTGTAAAGAATAAATACGTGCTACTGAGGATTGATGACTTGTTTGATTAGTTGCAAGGAGCTTATGTGTTCTCAAAAATTGACTTGAGGACCGGTTACCATCAGTTAAGAATTAAGAAAGAAGACATACCGAAAACTACTTTAAGGACAATGTATGGTCATTATGAGTTCACCGTTATGCCTTTTGGATTGATCAATGTTCCAGTTGCGTTTATGGATTTGATGCATTGAGTGTTCAAGGAATTTTTGGATAGATTTGTTATAGTCTTCATTGATGATATTTTGATCTACTCAAAGAGTAACGAAGAACATGAAAGGCATTTGAGGACTGTCTTGCAGATTTTGAGAAAGCACTCACTTTATACTAAGTTTAGCAAATGCGAGTTTTGGTTGAATAAAGTGGCATTTTTGGGTCATGTGGTATCTGGAGAAGGAATTGCTGTAGACCCTGCAAAGATTGAAGTCGTCATGAATTGGCCTAAACCTACTATGGTTACAGAAGTCCAGAGTTTCCTAAGACTGGCGGGTTATTACCAACGCTTTGTGGAGATGTTTTCATCCATAGCCAATCCATTGACGAGGTTGACTAAGAAAGAAACGAAGTATGAGTGGACGAATAAGTGTGAGAGAAGCTTCCAAGAGCTTAAGCGTCGGTTGAAGACCGCACCAGTATTGACGATCCCATCAGGACTTGGAAGCTATGAGATATATAACGATACTTCGCTAAAAGGACTGGGTTGCGTGCTAATGCAACATGAAAGAGTGGTCGCCTATGCGTCACGACAACTGAGACCGCACAGGATGAACTACCCAACTCATGATTTGGAATTAGCTATAATTATCTTTGCCCTGAAAATTTGGAGACATTACTTGTGTGGCGAAAAGTTTCAAATTTATATAGATCACTAGAGCCTGAAGTATCTCTTTTCCCAAAAGCAATTAAATATGAGGCAACGCCAATGGATGGAACTGCTTAAGGATTATGATTGTGACATTCTATATCATCCTAGGAAAGCGAATAGAGTTGCGGATGCACTCAATCGGAAATTAAGCATCGCTTGTCTGTTGGTTAAAGGATGGTCGTTACTCGAAGAATTAAGGGATTTTGAATTCAAGTAACTGTAAAGAATAAATACGTGCTACTGAGGATTGATGACTTGTTTGATTAGTTGCAAGGAGCTTATGTGTTCTCAAAAATTGACTTGAGGACCGGTTACCATCAGTTAAGAATTAAGAAAGAAGACATACCGAAAACTACTTTAAGGACAATGTATGGTCATTATGAGTTCACCGTTATGCCTTTTGGATTGATCAATGTTCCAGTTGCGTTTATGGATTTGATGCATTGAGTGTTCAAGGAATTTTTGGATAGATTTGTTATAGTCTTCATTGATGATATTTTGATCTACTCAAAGAGTAACGAAGAACATGAAAGGCATTTGAGGACTGTCTTGCAGATTTTGAGAAAGCACTCACTTTATACTAAGTTTAGCAAATGAGAGTTTTGGTTGAATAAAGTGGCATTTTTGGGTCATGTGGTATCTGGAGAAGGAATTGCTGTAGACCCTGCAAAGATTGAAGTCGTCATGAATTGGCCTAAACCTACTATGGTTACAGAAGTCCAGAGTTTCCTAAGACTGGCGGGTTATTACCAACGCTTTGTGGAGATGTTTTCATCCATAGCCAATCCATTGACGAGGTTGACTAAGAAAGAAACGAAGTATGAGTGGACGAATAAGTGTGAGAGAAGCTTCCAAGAGCTTAAGCGTCGGTTGAAGACCGCACCAGTATTGACGATCCCATCAGGACTTGGAAGCTATGAGATATATAACGATACTTCGCTAAAAGGACTGGGTTGCGTGCTAATGCAACATGAAAGAGTGGTCGCCTATGCGTCACGACAACTGAGACCGCACAGGATGAACTACCCAACTCATGATTTGGAATTAGCTATAATTATCTTTGCCCTGAAAATTTGGAGACATTACTTGTGTGGCGAAAAGTTTCAAATTTATATAGATCACTAGAGCCTGAAGTATCTCTTTTCCCAAAAGCAATTAAATATGAGGCAACGCCAATGGATGGAACTGCTTAAGGATTATGATTGTGACATTCTATATCATCCTAGGAAAGCGAATAGAGTTGCGGATGCACTCAATCGGAAATTAAGCATCGCTTGTCTGTTGGTTAAAGGATGGTCGTTACTCGAAGAATTAAGGGATTTTGAATTCAAGTAACTGTAAAGAATAAATACGTGCTACTGAGGATTGATGACTTGTTTGATTAGTTGCAAGGAGCTTATGTGTTCTCAAAAATTGACTTGAGGACCGGTTACCATCAGTTAAGAATTAAGAAAGAAGACATACCGAAAACTACTTTAAGGACAATGTATGGTCATTATGAGTTCACCGTTATGCCTTTTGGATTGATCAATGTTCCAGTTGCGTTTATAGATTTGATGCATTGAGTGTTCAAGGAATTTTTGGATAGATTTGTTATAGTCTTCATTGATGATATTTTGATCTACTCAAAGAGTAACGAAGAACATGAAAGGCATTTGAGGACTGTCTTGCAGATTTTGAGAAAGCACTCACTTTATACTAAGTTTAGCAAATGCGAGTTTTGGTTGAATAAAGTGACATTTTTGGGTCATGTGGTATCTGGAGAAGGAATTGCTGTAGACCCTGCAAAGATTGAAGTCGTCATGAATTGGCCTAAACCTACTATGGTTACAGAAGTCCAGAGTTTCCTAAGACTGGCGGGTTATTACCAACGCTTTGTGGAGATGTTTTCATCCATAGCCAATCCATTGACGAGGTTGACTAAGAAAGAAACGAAGTATGAGTGGACGAATAAGTGTGAGAGAAGCTTCCAAGAGCTTAAGCGTCGGTTGAAGACCGCACCAGTATTGACGATCCCATCAGGACTTGGAAGCTATGAGATATATAACGATACTTCGCTAAAAGGACTGGGTTGCGTGCTAATGCAACATGAAAGAGTGGTCGCCTATGCGTCACGACAACTGAGACCGCACAGGATGAACTACCCAACTCATGATTTGGAATTAGCTATAATTATCTTTGCCCTGAAAATTTGGAGACATTACTTGTGTGGCGAAAAGTTTCAAATTTATATAGATCACTAGAGCCTGAAGTATCTCTTTTCCCAAAAGCAATTAAATATGAGGCAACGCCAATGGATGGAACTGCTTAAGGATTATGATTGTGACATTCTATATCATCCTAGGAAAGCGAATAGAGTTGCGGATGCACTCAATCGGAAATTAAGCATCGCTTGTCTGTTGGTTAAAGGATGGTCGTTACTCGAAGAATTAAGGGATTTTGAATTCAAGTTGGAAGTTTGTCAACTATCCAGCTTGGTAGCGACTTTGAGAATAGAACCTGAGATCCAAGAAAGGATAAAGATTCTGCAACCTGCAAACCCAGAAATTTAAAAGATCCTCGAAATGGACGCAACGAAAAGAAAGCAAGAGTTTCAACTATTAGAGGACGGAGTTTTGAAATTTTGAGGATGTCTATGTGTGCCTATGGACGAAGAGCTTAGGGAAAAAATCCTATCTGAGGCTCATCGAAGCAATTACAGTATCCATCTAGGTAGCACGAAAATATACCAGAACCTACGTCAACATTGCTGGTGGAACGGGATGAAAGTAGACGTGGCTAAATATGTGGCAAAATGATTGACGTGTCAGCAAGTAAAGGCACAACACTGTAAGCCCGGTGGATTGTTACAGCCATTGAAAATTTTTGAATGGAAATGGGAACACGTAACAATGGCTTTTGTGATGGGATTGCTAAGGAGCCAAAGAGGTCATGATTTGATTTGGGTAGTCGTGGACAGATTAACCAAGTCTGCACATTTCATTCCGATACGAAAGGACTTCGCGATGGACAAGTATGCAGAATTGTATATGCGTCAGATAGTGAGACTGCATGGAGTACCTGTAACGATTACGTCAGATCGAGATCCTAAGTTCATGACGAACTTCTAGAAGAGCCTTCAAGATGCCATGGGAACTCGACTACAGTTCAGTACGGCGTATCATCCGCAAACAGACGGGCAATCGGAAAGAACGATTCAGACACTCAAATATACTTCAAAGGCGGATGGGAGGATCAATTGCATTTGGTAGAGTTCACGTATAACAACAATTACCAGCAGAGCATTCAAATGACACCTTTTGAAGATTTGTATAGAAGGGCCTGCAGAACCCCAATTTGTTGGGACGAAGTTAGAGAGAGAAGTATTACCGGACTAGAGTTGGTAAAGCAATTAGTGGAGGCTGTGAAGATAATATGGGATAGACTGAGGACGGCACAGAGTTGCCAGAAAATTTATGCCGACAAACGATGCAAACCTTTGTAGTTTCAAGTTGGTGATCATGTTTTCCTTAAAGTATCGCCAATGAGAGGACTGTCTCGATTTGGAAAGAAAGGGAAGTTGAGCCCAAGTTACGTAGGTCCTTTTGAGATTTTGGAGCGGATTAGAACCTTGACCTACATACTTGCCTACCACCTAGTTTATCCTAAGTACACAACGTCTTCCATGTGTCAATGCTGAGGAAGTACGAGCCAGACCCGATACACGTACTGAATTATGAGACTATCGAAGTGGACGACAGTGTGTCATACGTGGAAAAGTCAATCAGAATTGAAGATAAAAAAAAAGTAAATTTTGATAAACAAGACGATTCCACTAGTCAAAATAATTTGGGAGCACTATGGGACCGAATGCGCCACGTGGGAAAGCGAAGAAATGATGAGACGTCAACACCTCAGTTTGTTTGAATAGCTGGGTTTATTGTAAATTTAAAGGGCAAAATTTTTGTAAGGGGGAAGAGTTTTGACATTCTGATTTTTCTTGTCATTTCGAGACTTATCAATGAAAATATATCTAACAATGTATTTCTGTCTTATCTCGCTCGGATCTGATCAATTTCGAGTTAACTGACCAAAAGGGAAAGGCTAACGCTAGATAAGGTACGTGGATCTAGGGGACTCGAATAGGAAATGACACTTTGACCATAAGGATTGTCGAGAGAATATTTAGAACCATTAAAGGCCGATCTAAGAACGATTAGAGAATGCATTGCTAGCATTATACAATTGAGACGCGGGTGATACCGCTTAACCAATGTATAATTTGCAAAATTTTCTTGAATAGAACGATGACGATCGAAATCCGTTGGAGCTAGTATAAACCCTCACAATTACATGATAACCAAAGTCGTCATGAACTGACGAACCCTAAGTGTGATGAGAATCATAGAGTCGATACGCGTAACGTCTACAAAAGCCGCCCGTTAGTTCGGGATAGTCTGAAAATTTCATTTGCCAGAGAAATGACCCAAGGACGAGTCTCGAAATTATAAAATGAAAAATAAAGAATTCTAATATTTTAATTGAATTGGACGTCGCGTCATCGAAGGAAATTTGAATTGGAAAAACAACGTTTCGGACGATGAGAGCAAAATTATCATTTTGCCCATCAAGGCTTGACTTGGTTCTATTAAATGAAGAAGGGTATTTTGGTCAATGACCATCCCCTATGGCTGCTGAAAATAGGAGTGTATAATGGCCATTGAGTTATCAAAATGATTGCTATAAAGACAATTGTCATTGGATGGTTGAATGACATTAATTATTTAACTTTTCACGTACCATTCTTCCTTGTTGACCACCCAAAATTGGTGTATAACCTCCTTATTCCCTTGCTCAGCCGAAACCTCACTCCCTCTCCTTATACTTCAACTTCTTCTTCGTTCTTCCTCTTCTTCCTCACCGAGGCCGCTTGACCAACTTTGTCTGCCTCCTTCGCCGTTTTCGACAATCGCTTCCGACGACCACCTGACCTCGCGCCGCCCGCCAATGTCTTCCTCAGCCTCCTGCCGACAACCTCCAAGTGGAAGATCGGCCATTGGACACTAGAGGTGTCACGCCCCGAATCCGTCGAGCACGCGAACATCCCTGCAAGCAAACAACACATCTCTCGTGGTCCCAAGATCCACAATTAAGTCGAGAGATAATATATATATATATATATATATATATATATGTCTAGCATGCGGAAGCGATACTCAAATAAATCCCCGTACAAATATAAGTTAAGTGGGACCTGAATAGTATAACAACTGTCATATATCATAACATATGGTTCGTACAAATTCCGGCTACTACAATCCACTAACAAACTGGGCGACGGGGTAGTACACAAAAAGAGTTCCTCATGACCTCCAAAAGGATAGGGTCGGGTCGCCTCCAAAAAAGCTTAAGTCAACGAACTGGGGTCCTAAGATGAACTACTGAAATCGTCGGTATCCTCGGCATCCTCCGTCGGCTCATACTCGGAGAAGGTCTCGGATGGGACCTCGTTAGAATCCTCCATGGTCGCCTCGTGAGACAGCTCCGCAAGGTCCTTCTCGGTCGCCTCTAGGACGATGACCTCATCCTCCTCCACGGTGAAGTCCAGCGTCGGGATCTTCTCTGTCCCATTCCTAGAACCAATTACGGACCCCTCTGGTAACTCTTGCTCTCCAACAGTCTGACACCAAGCAGGGATAACACCCTGGGGTATCTCTTGGGGCTTCAGCGGCCCAATCTGCTGGGCCCCAACCCTCTTAAACCATGCCTCGAACCTATGAGGCTTCTAGTCAGGGCTACCCTCGTCAACCCATACAACCGTGTATTTCTTGACATAAATGTTCCCATGACTATCCGAGAACTCATAAAAATATGCCGTCATCTCCTTGGGGCTCCCAAAACGTATGGGCCGCATATCTAAGGTCTAGGATTTGTAAAAATAAGGGTTCCCCGAAAGGGTGAGATACACATCTCGGTAAAAGAATCCTAACCCTAGGTCAGGTCGACTGTCCGCTCAAGTAGTTGTACACCCCAATAATTCCACTCACATGCATATCAAGTATAAATCAATAAAACAACAATATATATATATATATATATACAGGCATGCAACTATGACAACATGTCACACTCAGATGATAATGCATACCTCATCCGCCATCTCACCACAACCACCTCTTCCTGCTTGCCTCAATCTCCAGCCCGCGATTAGATCGCATCACGCTCGATCCGTGTAAACGCATCAGGCCGTCATCAGCAACCTGCGTAAATGCATCAAGTTCCGATGAATCTCTTGGCCAATATCATCATCTCATCCTTCCGTCCCGTGAATATTTCGTATCAAGACCGTGGCTATCTCAACCCCGCGATCTCGTCACATCAGGGCGTCACACAACATCAACTCCACCCCACGATCTCGTCGCATCAGGGTATCCACCTCCCGCCCCCCGTATCATATGCCTCAGGGTCTCGCCATGTCATGCTCATGCCATAATCATAACTCATGCCATGATTTCCAATTCATTTGCACACACACAATGCTAAGTGTCAATTTCAAGTGCAAATCATAAATCCCGTGGCATGCAAAGCAAATCAAATGGTATCCGAGCATGGTAAACGACTCAGGCACAAACAATGTCACACGCAAACATCCTATAACGTCTTAGGATATAAAGAAAGCTATCCCCTTGGACAAATCCTCACAAATCAATTAATTCAACCCCCGACTCACCCAATTGAGTCCAATCTCCCTATCCTAAGTTTAGGAATTTCCTTACCTTGGATTTGATATCACCAAAATCACTTTTTGGATCCTCAAAGTTTCGGCCTCCTATGATCCAAGACCGAACTCAACGCGCAACCTAATAAAATCCAACCAATTCCATCAATTTCCAAGTCCAATTCAACCATCCATGAATCCTAATCCTCCATAGCATAATCCTCAACATCTTAACATGTTTTAAACATCCTTTTGAGTCCCATAATCATCTGTTCTTGCTCCCGCCAGAATCGATTTTGCATAGAACGAACCGGTTCATTTCGATTTTGTGCAAACCGTGCACTTCCAGCCCTAAATCTTCATCAAATCCTTCATCTACTCACTATCCTACCTCTTAACATGTCTATCTAAGGGTTCTTGAGGCTTACTGAGGGTTTGAATTCAAATGGTTGTCGGAATCCCTTTGAAGTCTCCGGATTCCTCAAGTCAGTTTTCTCGGTAGATTCTGTCCATGATTTACAAGACCGATTCAAGGTCAAAACTTCAACAAATTGAACCCCAATTTTTATCACAGATTCATACACATGTCTACTTGATCTCCACCAAATTTGGTGTCAAAACTCTAACATTTCAGCCTTCAAAAGGGTTAGAAACCGGACCTACCTCAAGTTGAGCTCTATTCTGTCGGCTCTCGGGAAAATGCTTGCTCGGGACTCCTTAGTGCTTCAAATGGCTCGATTCTTATTCGAGGAGTTCGGCAAGACATAGATCTACATTAGTGTGATTGGCCAACGGTCAGATGGTGGCCAAAAAATGTCGTCGGAACGGCCGAACAGGAGGTTCAGTGGCAGTCGTCGGCGAGCAAATGGAAGGAGGAGGAACAAGAGGATTTTCGAAGGTTTCTTGGGTGTGGCCGGTCAAATGAGTGAGGAGAGAGAGTGAGAAGACTATATTCAAAGCCTTGGTCAATAGTTGAATGGTAGGTTTGAAAAAGTTGGACATGACTTCTCTTTAAGGCATCCATTGACACTTGTCCCTCAAGTCATTCAAGGTTGATCCAATGGCTCTCATTCACTCTTGAATTTTAGCAGCCTTGAGGGGATTTAATGTCCAAAATTCCCTTCTTCAAATGCTTGGGTAAGTTTCTAAGCTTGAGGGGCAAAAGGGTAATTTTACCCCCGATGTTTAGAACGTCGTTTTTCTTGTTCCAAGATCCTTTGATAGGGGGACAGTTAATTCGAATAACGTTGAAATTCTTGATTTTCCATTTCAAATCTTTCAAGACTCGTTTCTGATGATTTTTTCTATCACGTGGTTCCAGTCTATCCCGAGCCGACGGATGACTTTTGTAGAGATTACGCGTATTGACCCCATGATTCATATCATGTTTAGGGCTCGTCAATTCATGGCGACTTTGGTTGTTATGTAATTGTGAGGGTTTATCACTAGTACCTTTGGTCCCGATCGTCACGGTCCGATTTAGGAAAATTTTGCAATTCATACGTTGGTTAAGCGGCATCACCCACGCTCCAATCGTATGACACTCGCAAGGCAATCCTTAATCGTTCTTAGATCGACCTCTTGGTGGTTCTTAATATCTCCTCGACAATCCTTATGGTCAAAGCGTCATTTCCTATCCAAGTCACCTAGGTCCACGTATCTCGTCTCGCGTTAGCCTTTCCCTTTTGATCAGTCTACTCAAATTGATCAGATTTGAGCGAAATATGACTGAAACACATCGTTTGATATATATAAACTTCTCATTAATAAGTCTGAAATTGATTGGAAATCAGAATGTTACAGGAGGAGCTCTAGTCGACCATTTTCCCAAAAGCAGACAAAATCGAACACATCCAAGGGTAAGTCTTCATTCAACCTCGTTAGACTCCGATTCGCTTCAAATTTTCGGTGGTTATTTCTTGACATGTAATAATGGGATTGGATGAGTTGAGATAGTAAATTTGATGGAGTTTGGAAGAATATTCATGGCTATTTTGTGATGAATTGTTCGGGTTAGGTTTGACCAGCAGTGAACTGAAGAAAATCGAGGTTGTTCTTGGACTTTTGGGCGTCGACTCACCCTCAAATTCTCGGTGAGGCTCTATTAGACCTAGAACTATATGTTAGCAAATAGATTAGGTGATAAATTAAGTTTTAAGGATGAATTATGGGTTGATTAGTCGGGTTTGGAGCAGAACCGAAAATTTCCTGTTTCGATTTGTGCAATCCAAGTTCTTGAGGGCTATTTGGGGTGTCGCCATGTACTAATTTCATCGTTGACGCATACTAGGATGTCAATTGACATGTTATTGAGTTGTATGCTTCGTGGTTCGACGAATTAGACGAGAAAATTGACGAATTGAATGGATTTCCTTAGGTTGCGCGGCTGACTTGTTCTTGGACTAATGGAATCGAATTATTGGTGTGCTTGGGAGGAGATTTTTGTTGAATTAAGCCTAAGGTAAGGAATCTCTAAATCTTGGCCAGGAGGATAGGCCTCTATTGGATGATTTGAGTTCAAATTGGGTGAATTTTTGCGAGATTCTTGTGTGATTGTTTGATATCGATCATTATGGCTTGGTGTGATATGTGTGTGATTACTTAAGGCACATGCTTGTGTCGAATGCAATCTTGTGTGTGATGAATTTTATTGAACCGCATGCTATAGATTATTAGCTCGACGAATGAATCTGTATTCGATCATGAAGTCTTAAAATGGAGGAGATTTTTGGCATGCTTGGAAACTCTTGGCACCCTAATACGTCGAGACGCGGGGTTGTTTTGGCTAATATCCTGGTGCGTAGATATGCGAGATAAGATTATATATGTGTCGACACGAGCCTTGAATGGCATCGGGAACCTGGAACATTTAACCCGGGTTCATGTTTATAATAGCCTGAGGCGTAATGACGCGGACTCAGCCTGAGGCGTTATGACGCGGGCGCGAATACGAAGATGGATTGTGGTGATGAAATGTATAATTTGTTTTTGTACGTCCATGCCTAACTTGAGTATAAGTTATGATGATATGCTTGTATGATTATCACCCTTTTGTTTCCATATGGCATATTATGACGGATACTCGTCTTACATTGTTGGCATGTCTTTGCTCATTGTCTGCATTTATCTCAGTGTACTGCCAACCTAACCTAGAGTTAGGACTTAGCTTATTGAGATGTAAATCTCACCCCGTCGTGGGACCTCGCTTTTTCAGATCTCAAACCCTGAAGATGCTACCGACACATTTAGGCGATCCTAAGGAGATGACCGCCTATTTTTATGAGTTTCCTGAAGGTCAGGGTATCGTCTATGTGAGGAAGTGTACAGTTGTATGGGTTGACGAGGGAAGTAAGGACTGGAAACCACATAAGTTCGAGGCCTAGTTCCATAGAATAGGCGAGGCCACGACAGGTCCGTTGAAGTCCACGAAAGTACCTCGAGGAGTCATACCTAGTTAGTGTCATCCTACTCGAGATTCAGTGGAGGTAGAGGTGTCCGTAACTGGATTGAGGAATGTACTGGAGAAGACTCCTACCTTGGAGGATACTGATGAGGTGATAGAGATCGACACCTCTGAGGATGAGCTGGAGGATGCTATGATGGACGACTCAATCGAGGTGCATTCTGAGACCTTCTCGGACTATGAGCCAGACGAGGATGCGGACAAGACAAATGGATCTAGTGGTTCGACCTAGGAGTTTTTTAACCTTACTTGGTAGCCTTTTTGCTGATGACCCTCGTTGGATTGTAATCTTTTGGGGACATAGAACTTTGTTATCTTTTGGGTCGAGTCCCAATCACCCCGATCCGTCAGCAGGTTTAGCTTATCTATACTTTTGTATGAACTCATGCCGATGCATATATCTATGTTCTCGTTATCCAGGTTCCTATCGGTTATGTACGGAGGTGTTTATTTATTTTCGTTTTTGTATGCTTTTATGCATCATGCATCTCTCGATAAATAAGTCATGGGCCTTGAGAGTAAAGGAAGGGAGTTGCGTGCCCGTGCCTGAGGGCGCGGGGCATGACAGTATCTGATTGAGGAGGGCCCTGCAGTTTTATAGCAATCCTTGAAGGATCACTGTGATCATCAACATGAAGTTGTCCTTCCTCGTGCGAGGTTTCAATTGATCAATTTATGCTTTTAGGATTTTAAATCCGTAGCAGAATATAATTCTTCCATTCATCGAATTGTATCACAATTAAGACTATGTGTCTAGCAGATCACACAGACTGAAATGCTGGAAAAAAACATTATCTACATTTTATGCCAATAACCTTCTACTTCAGCAGCAGTATAGGGCAAAGAATTACTCTAAGTATTCAGAGTTAATCTTAGCACTACTTGTAGCTGAAAAGCACAACCAGTTGTTGATGCAAAACCACAATTCTCGTCCTGCTGGATCGACACCTATGCCTGAAGCACATGTCGCACGTTATAAAGACAAGAGCCATGGGTATTGGAAGGGCAAACGGCGTAACTTGAAAAATCAGCCTTACAAAAGTCGAGATATAGGTTCACAAGGACCTAATCATGGTCCACAAACAAGAGAAAGTCTAGAAGTGCCTAACCAGATTGGTGCCAATGTTTGCCATAGACATGTTTTTACAGGTTATTGATCTCGTACTTGTCGTAACCCAAAGCACCTAGTTGATCTCTATAAAAATAACAAGAGTAGAGAAAAAGGGAAGTCAATGTTGAAACCAAGAACTCAATGGACAATAAAGAATCCTCTCTTGAGAATACACCTTTTGATATTGATCAATTTTTTTATTTAGATTAAACAATATATATGTTAATTTTTTTATTTACGTGTATTCTATCAGTTTTTGAATAATATTTATACTTAATATTGTAATTCCGTTTCTTATTCTTTTTGTTAGTCATCAATGATGCAAAGTAATTACCTCGAGGAGAATAATGGTATTATTTGTCATGTAGACAGTGGTACTACACATACTATTCTCCAGCAGAGGAAGTTCTTTGAGACATTGCAAATGCGAAGGGAATATCACTACTATTTCAGGTGACAGTAACATTATTACAGGCTCCAGAAGAGCTCATGTAATACTGCCAATGGGCACAATTTTCTTTTCTTTTCTTTTCTTTTTTATCAATGATGCTTTATTTTGCCCACGGTCTAAAAAGAACTTGCTCAACTTTAGAGATATTCGTTCCAATGGGTTTCACGTTGAAATAAGACCGAATGTAGCAAAAAATACTTGTATCTAACCCAGATGAATGGATACAGAAAATAAATTATGAAAAAGTTACCATCATTCTCCTTCGGGTTATATTATACTTACATACATGTAAGTAACAAACATGTTGCGATGACCCTGAAGTTCACAAACCCAAAAGGTTTTCAATTATGGCATGACCGTTTAGGTCACTCAAGGTCAAATATGATGCGCCAAATATTAACGCATTCAGTTGGACATTCATTAACAAATCGTAGGCTCCCTTTTATGTATGCGATGCGTGCGATGAGGGTAAATTAATTGTACAACCGTCTCATACTAAAGTAAGGGTAGAATCTCCTCTATTTTTGCATAGAACTCAAGGAGATATACATGGGTCTATCCATCATACATGTGGACCTTTCAGGTACTTTATGGTCCTAATTGATGCTTCAACGAGATGGACATACGTTGACCTGTTGTCAACACGTAATATGGCCTTCACAAAATTACTCACTCAGCTCATTAAATTACGTGCACAATTTCATGATTACCTGATCCAGAAGATCGGGTTAGATAATGTTGGTGAGTTTACATCTAAGGCTTTTGATGACTATTGTATGGCCATTGAGATATATGTGGGACATCATGTGCCACATACTCATACTCATACATAGAACGACCTAACAGAATCTTTAATTAAACGCCTGAAAATGATTGCTAGACCGTTGCTATCGAGGGCCAAATTACCCTTTAGTTTATGGGGACATGCGATATTGCACGATGCATCATTGATTAGAATTCGACTCACTACATATCATGAATACTCCCGATTCAACTTGTACGTGGATGTGAACCTGATGTTTCCTATCTGCGAATTTTTGGTTGTGCCGTTTATGTTCCTATACCACCTCCATAGCATTCAAAAATGGTGCCTCAACGTCGACTTGGTAGTTATGTGGGATACGAATATCTATCTATTCTAAAATATTTTGGCCCCAGACGGGCGACTTGTTTATTGCCCGGTTCGCTAACTGTATATTTGGTGAGATACTTTTTCCGGCATTAGGGGGAGAAAGCCTAAAGCTTAAAAAATGCCAAGAAATTTCTTGGGAGGAAGATCAATTGAATTATCTCGATCCACATACAAGCATGACTAAACTTGAAGTTCAAAAGATTATTAACTTACAACATTTAGCAAGTAAATTGCCAGATGCATTTTTTCATCACAAAGGGGTGATTAAGTCTCATTTTCCTGTAGAAAACGCACCACCTAGAGTGGAGATCCCCTTGGGACCAAAAATGTCTAATGAGCCTAATCAACGCTGGAAGTGTGAATGACCCACAGGGACCAAAGGCATAAATCCACAGAAAAGAAAAAATATTCAATCACCCAATGCTCCTCCTGCAGAGAAAAGCAATTCTGGTAAAATTAGTGCAGCTGCCCAAAATGACAATCTCGGGAATACGGAACGGCTAAATCCTATTGATTTGGGAAACGATGAGGATTTGGTTGATGTTAATATTGAGGTTGCAATAAATTATATGAATTCGGGAAAAAAATATGATAGAATTAAAACTGTCGTCGACGACTCCTTCGCCTTTTCAGTGGCTCTCATTGTCTCAAAAGATAGTCTGGATCTAGAACCAAAATCCATTCTTGAATGCCAGAAGCATTCAGATTGGAATAAATAGAAGGAGGCAATTAAAGCAGAATTAGACTTGCTTAATAAACGTTGTGTCTCTGTTTCCGGTTACGATTTTTGGGAACAAAATCTCGTTTGGTAAGTAAAAAAAAGTACTTTTTTAGTCAACGGCTGCCGACGAATGGCGACCGACGGTGGCTGCGGGCGACCGGTGGTCAGTGGCCACGTCGGCGGCCATGGATGGTGGTTTGAAAAGTGTTCCAAAACCCAAAAGCAAGTTTTTTTTTCTTCAAAAGTGTTCCCTAGCATAAAAGTGTTCCGCGAAACACTTTTGAAACATTTTTTAACCATACGCATTTTTGTTCTAAAAGTGTTTTGGAATGGAAACAATTTCCCTAGCTACGATCCATAAGGCCTTTATTCTCCCATAATGAAGAATATTACGTTTCATTATTTGATCAGTATGACAGTAAGTATGAACATTGATATGCGCCTAACGGATGTTGTGACTACATATTTATATGGGTCACTTGACACTATATATATATATATGTATATGTATATGTGAAAGTCCCTGAAAGATACCGGGCGAGACTCCCTTGATAGCAAGGTTAAAAAAGCCTATCCAATTCCCAAGATGGGAAAGAATGAAAATTGCAACATATACAATATTAAGTTGCAAGGATCATTATATGGTCTTAAACAATCCGATCGCATGTGGTACAACCGGTTAAGTGATTACCTCATGAAGCATGGATATGTAAATAATGTAATATATCCTTATTTGTTCATAAAAATGTTACCAAATGCCTTTGCCATTATATCTGTATATGTTGATGACCTGAATATAATTGGAACTTCAAAAGAGCTTGAAGAAGCTTGTTCTTGCCTGAGAAAGAATTTGAAATGAAAGACTTGGGTCATACCAAGTACTGTCTCGGCTTGCAGATCGAGCATCTCCTAGAAGGAGTTTTATTGCACCAGTCTAGTTATACAAAGAGGATATTAGAGACATTTTATATGGATAAATCTCATCCTCTCAGCATACCAATGGTGGTCCGTTCACTTGAAGTGGACAAAGACCCATTTAGACCTAAAGAGGAAAACGAGAATAGATTAGGACCTGAAGTTCCTTATCTTAGCACCATAGGAGCACTGTTATATCTTGCAAATTGCACCAGGCCTTATATTGCATTTGCAGTAAATGTTTTAGCAAGACACAATGCCAATCCAACTCAAAGACATTGGAATGACACTAAACATATCTTGCGTTACCTATAAGGAACTGTTTATCTTGGTTTATTTTACTAGGGAAACAAAAATTTAACATTAGTGAGCTATTCAGATGTTGGCTATATGTCCGATCCTCATAATGCCAAGTCACAAACTGATTATGTATTCCTGTGTGGAGGCACATCAGTTTCGTGGAAGTCAGTAAAACAAAATGTAATTGCTACTTCCTCAAATCATTATGAGATTATTGTAAGATTTTTAATGAGCCAATATAAATAGCGTATATAAAAAGGTGAACATCCAAGGGGAGTGTTGTAAATATATTAATAAGTGGATGTTTCACCTTCCACCTTTCTTTGTCACACCCTGTGTCGCGGGCACGAGTACGCAAACATCCCTACAAGCAAATCAATAATAATTTCTCAGCAGTCCCAAGATTCACCAATAGAAGTCAAGAGATATAATAAATATACCACGCATGCGAAATCGTTACTAACATAAATCCCCGTACAATATATATATATATATATATATATATATATATATATATATATAGATTAAGTGGGGCCTGGATAACTCAATAACATTCATACATCATATTGTACTATTCATACAGATACCAACTACTAAGATCCGCTAAACAACAGGGCGACAGGGTAAGCACGTCAAAAGGAACATCCACAAAAATCCAACAGGAGCGGGTTAGGTTGCTAGTCAAAAGATCGATCCACCAACTGAAGTATCCTAGGATGAGCTGCTGGAGCCGTTCGTATCCTCTGCGTTCTCGGTCGGCTCGTACTCGGAAAAGTCTTGGACGGGACCTCGACGGAATCCTCCATAGCAACCTCCTGCGACGGCTTAGCAAGGTCCCCCTCGGGCGCCTCTAGGACTATGACCTCCTTCTGCTCCTGTTCCTCGGTGAACTCCAAGGTCGGTGTCCACTCTTGTTCGTTCCTAGACCCTACTACTGACCCCTCGGGTAACTCCTGCTCTCTACAGTCTTGCATCAATCGGGGTATGACACCCTGTGGTACCTCATAAGGCTTTAGTGGCCCTATTTGTGAGTCCCCCTCCTTCTTGAACCACGCCTCGAATCTATGAGGCTTCCACTCAGGCTTACCCTCGTCCACCCATACTATAGTACATTTTCTCACATATACGTTCTCCTGCCTATTTGGGAACTCATCATAGTACGCCGTCATCTCTTTTGGGTTGGTTCCCAAAGCGAATGGACCACATAACTTTGGCCTAGGATCTGTAAAGGAAGGGTTCCCCAAAAGGGGTGAGATACACATCTCAGTAAGAAAAACCTAACCCTAGGTCAGGTTGACAGTCCACTTAGGTAATCGCATCCCTCAATAGATCTAAACTCATGAACACACAGGCATAACAACACAATTCAATAAACAACAATATACAGAAGACAGACATGCATTTATGATCTCGTGTCACACTCAGATGCACATGTACTCTCAGCCTGCCACTTCACCACATTTATCAACCTCCGCCTGCCTCATTCTCTAGCCCGCGAACTAGTTGCGTCAGGCTCGGTCTGCGTAAACGCATCAGACCGTCATCGGTGTCCTGCGTAAACACATTAGGTCCCGATGAATCTCCAGGCAAAGCTCCTTAATTCATACTCCGTCTCACGAATAGTTCACCTCAGGACAATGGCTATCTCAACCTCGCGATCTCATCGCATCAGGGTGCCATATAACCATAACTTCACCCCGCGACCTTGTCACATCAAGGTATCAACTCCCGCCCCACGTCTCACACGCCTCAGGATCTTGCCATGCCATATTAATGCCATATCATCTCAAGTTGACTCACATGCATACAACGGGTGCAACTCATGCACGATTCGAACATTCGTGGCATACCAGCAATTCATATAATGCCCAGACATGGCCGACGACTCAAGCATAGACAATATCACATATATATACGTCTTATAACATTTTAAGACATAATATAAGCTATTCCCACTGAAATTTCCACATGAATCAATTCAATTAAATATCGACTCACCCAATTGAGTTCAATCCCCCTAGCCTAGGTTTAGGAATTCCCTTACCTTTGACTGGACAACACAATTTCTTCTTCTTGGATCACCTAGGGTTCGACCAACTAAGGTTCACTCCTGGACTTGTCGCGCAACCTAGAATTTCAACCAATTCGTCAAATTTCCGTACCCAATTCCTCAATCCATCAATCTCAATCATCCATAACTTAATCCTCAACGCCTAACCACATCATAATCATCAATTTGCAGCTCAAAACCATCATCCAAAGCCCTTAATAGATTCGGTTTGGGCCCAGCACCGAACCGACTCCACTCAATTTTGTGCTAGCCGGGTCCAACCGATTCTAATCTACTCCAAATCCAATATTTATATGCTATCCTATTCCTTAACATGTCTACCTAAGGATTTGGAAGGCTCACCATGAGTTTTGAGTCGGTTGCTCGTCGGAAGTTCGTCCGAAGTCGCCGGATTGCCTACGGTCAGAATATCGGCAGTTTCTGGGCAAAATGTACAAGGCCAGCTTGTGGTAAAAAACTTATCAAATTCAGTCCTAATTTTTACCATAGAATCCTATATATGTCTAATGAGTTTTCACGAAATTTGAGATCAAGACTCCAAGATTTCGACCATCAAAAGGGCTAAGAAGCAGACCTACCTCAGGTTTGTTCAAATTCCGTCGGCTCTCGGGAAATCCCTTGTCCAGAACTCCTCGGTGCTCCAATCGACCTGATTCTTCTTGGAGGAGTTCGGCAAGACGTAGATCTTCATTGTGGTGGTCGGCCAGCGATCGAACGGTGGCCAGAAAGACCAGTCGTGGGCGGAAAAGGGCGGCGTCGGGTCTGGTCGGGCGGCGAGCAGAATGAAGGTGAAGGAAGAAGATGATGCTCGGTTCTCTTGGGGATGGTCTGGCTGAAAGGAAGGTGAGGAGAGAGAGAGATGTGTATTTTATCCCAAGCTTGGTCAAAGGCTTTGAAGGTTAGGTGGATGAAAAAGTGATATGACCGTAACCCTTTGATCTTGTGACACTTGGCAACTGCTTTTCCAATGAAGATCCAATAGCTCATAATCCCCCTTGATTTTCGGCAGCCATGGGAGGGTGTAATGCCCATTTTGCCCTTCTTCAATTGTAAAGGCAAGGTTCCAAGTTTGATGGGCAAAACGGTCATTTTACCCTCATCGTTCTGAACGTCGTTTTTCTCGTTCCAAGATTAATTGATAGGGCGACGGCCAATCCAAATAATGTTGAAATGTTTGATTTTCCATTTCAAACTTTTCAGGACTCGTTTCTAATAGTTTTCTCTATCAGACGTAATTTCAGTCTATTCCGAACTGACGAGCCGCTTTTGCAGACATTACACATATCGATCCCGTGATTCATATCACGTTTAGGACTCGTCAATTCATGGCGGCTTTGGTTGTCATGTAATTGTGAGGGTTTATCACTAGTTCCTATGGTCTCGATCGTCACCGTCCGATTAAGGATGATTTTGCAAATCGTACATTGGTTAAGCGGCATCACCCGCGCTCCAATCGTATGACACTCCCAAGGAAATCCTTAATCGTTCTTAGATCGACCTCTTTGTGGTTCTAAATATCCCCTCGACAAACCTTATAGTCAAAGCGTCGTTTCCTATCCAAGTCATCTAGGTCCACGTACTTTGTCTCGCGTTAGCCTTTTTCCTTTGGTCAGTCTACTCAAATTGATCAAATTTGAGCAGAACACAACCGAAACGCGTCGTTTGACATATATATATATATTATATATAAACCTTTCATTATAGTGTCTGAAGTTAATTGAAAATCAGAATGTCACAACTCTTCTCCCCTTACAAAAATTTTATCTCCGAAATTTACATTACACTCAATTACTCAAATAAATGGGGGTGCTGTCGCCTCATCGTCTCTTCATTCTCCCACATGGCTCCTTGCGTCCCGTGGTGCTCTCATACTACCTTGACTAGTGGGATCTTCTTATTCCTGAGGATCTGCTCTTTCTGATCCTCGATCCTTATTGGCCTCTCTATGTAAGACACTCTATCGTCCACTTCTATGGCTTCGTAATCCAGCACATGCGTCGGGTCAGGTTCATACTTTCTTAGCATCAACATATGGAATAGGAAATGTACCTGGGATAGATTTGGCGGCAAAGCAAGCCGGTAGGCCAAAGTTCCAATTCTCTCCAATATCTCAAAAGGGCCTATATATCTTGGGCTCAGCTTCCCTTTACTTCCAAATCGCGAAAGTCCTCCCATTGGCGACACCTTGAGGAAGACATGATCGCCCATTTGAAACTCCAAGGGTTTGTGCCACTTGTCCGCATAGCTCTTCTGGCAACTCTGCGTCGTCCTTAGTCTATCCCGGATTACCTTCACTGCTTCCACCGATTGCTCTACCAATTCGGGGCCCATGATACTTCTTTCTCCTACCTCGTCCCAGCAAATCGATGTTCTATAGGCTCTACCATAGAGTGCCTCAAACGGTGCCATCTGTATACTCTGCTAGTGGCTATTATTGTACGCAAACTCTATCAGGAGTAACTGCTCCTCCCATCCACCTTTGAAATCAATGACGTACGCTCTCAACATGTCCTCGAGAGTCTGGATCGTCCTTTTTGACTGTCCATCTGTCTGTGGATGGTACATCGTACTAAACTGCAGTCGGGTCCCCATTGCCTCTTGCAGGCTCTTCCAAAAATTCGCCGTGAATTTCGAGCCCCTATCCGAGGTGATCGCCACCGGCACTCCGTGTAATCTTACTATCTGCCTCATGTACAGCTCTGCGTACTAATCCATGGCAAAGTCCTTTCGTACAGGAATGAAGTGGGTGGACTTGGTCAATCGGTCCACGACTACCCATATCGAGTCGTGACCTCTCTGACTCCTTGGAAGTTCTATTACGAAATCCATGGTTATGTGCTCTCACTTCCATTTCGGAATCTCCAGTGGCTATAGCAGTCCTCCAGGTTTACAGTGTTGCGCCTTCACTTGCTGGCTAGTCAAACACTTAGCACGTATCTTGCCACGTCTACCTTCATTCCGTTCCACCAATAATGCTGTCGCAAATTCTGATACATTTTTGTACTTCCAGGGTGGACACTATAACTGCTCCTATGAGCCTTTGACAAAATTCTTTCTCGGAGCCCTTCATCCTTTGGTACACATAGTCGTCCTCGGAACCTTAAAATTCCATCCTCAGACACCTGAAATTCTGGCTTCCTCTTCGTCGCATCCATTTCAACAATCTTCTGAATCTCCGGGTCCGTAGACTATAATGTCTTAATCCCTTCTTGGACCTCAGGTTCCACCCTCAGAGTTTCTATCAAACTGGATAGCTGATCGACCTCTAATCTGAATTCAGAATCTCTTAAGTCCTCTATCGTCGACCAACTTCTCACCAGTAGGCATGCAACACTTGACTTTTGACTTAATGCATCTGCTACTCTGTTTGCTTTCCTAAGATGATATAGTATCTCACAATCATAATCTTTCAACAGCTCCATCCACCTGCGCCGCCTCATGTTCAGCTTTTTCTGGAAAAATAAATATTTCAAACTCTGGTGGTCGGTATAGATTTGAAACTTCTTGCAACAAAGGTAGTGTCTCCAAATCTTCAGGGCAAATATAATCGTCGCTAACTCCAGGTCATGAGTCGGGTACTTCGTCTCGTGTAACCTCAGCTGCCTAGATGCATAGGCTACTACCCTGTCGTGCTGCATCAATACACAGCCTAATCCTTTCAGCGAAGCATCGCTGTAAATCTCATATCCTCCCGATCCCGACGGAATGGTCAGCACTGGTGCGGTCGTCAATATATGCTTAAGCTCTTGGAAACTTTGCTCACATCTATCAGTCCATTCAAACTTCGTTTCCTTCTTCGTCAATTGTGTCAGTGGGACGACTATGGATGAGAATTTCTCCACAAATCGCCTATAATATCCTGCCAATCCCAAGAAGCTTCTAACTTCCGTGACCGTAGTAGGCCTCGGCCAATTGGTTACGGCCTCAATCTTTATAGGATCCACTGCCATTCCTTCACCATACATAACATGACCCAGAAATATTACCCTGTTCAACCAAAATTCACACTTGCTTAGCTTCGCATACAGTGAATGTTCCCTCAGGGTCCTCAATACAATTCTTAAATGTTCTTCATGTTCTGCATCGCCCCTCGAGTAAATTAAGATATCGTCAATGAAAACTATGAAAAATCTGTCCAGAAACTCCTTGAATACTCAGTGTATCATGTCCATGAAAGTAGCTGGAGCGTTAGTCAATCCAAACGGCATCACCGTGAACTCATAATGACCATACCTCATCCTGAAGGTAGTCTTCGGTATGTCTTCCTTCTTAATCCTCAGCTGGTGATACCCAGTCCTCAAGTCAATCTTCAAAAACACTGCTGATCCTTGCAACTGGTCAAAAAGATCATCAATCCTCGGCAGCGGATACTTGTTCTTCACTGTCACTTGGTTTAGCTGCCGATAATCAATGCATAGCCACAAAGACCTGTCCTTCTTTCTCACAAACGACACTGGTGCTCCCCACGGTGAAGCACTTGGTTGGATAAATCCCTTGTCTAACAGCTCTTGCATCTGCACCTTTAGCTCCTTCAGTTCCGAAAGGGATATCCTATAAGGTGCTTTCGAGATTGGTTCTGTCCTAGAGGCTAATTCAATTACATACTCTATTTCTCGTTCTGGTGGTAGTCCTGGTAACTCCTGGGAAAACACATTCGAAAACTCACGCACTACCGAGATATTCTCTAACTTTGGCTCCTCGGTAGTCGTATCCATTGCTGCTACTAAGTATGTCCGACATCCTTCAGACATCAACTTAGTTACTTCCAAAGATGAGACTAAGGGAATCGAGATTCCTCCTCGACTTCCCACCAATTCAAAGCTAGGGCGGCCTCTCGGATAAAATTGAATTGTTCTACTACCACAATCTACTACGGCCCCTGCTTACCCAACCAATCCATTCCTATTATTACGTCAAAGTCAAACATGGGCAATAATGCTAGGTCAATGCTTTCTTTATTTCCCCCAATCACTATCTCACAACTAGCACAACCCAACGAAGCTATTGTGTTATCCTTTAAGGGTGTGGTAACATGCAAGATCATGCTCAACTGTTCCAATTTCATGCCTAAAAATTCAGCAAACTGTGCAGACACGAAAGGGTGTGTGGCACCAAGGTCAAACAATGCATAAACAGTTTGGTTGCACAAGTAGACCGTACCTGTGACCACTCCTGGCGCTTCCTCCGCCTCGCTGCCAGCTACTGCGTATACTTTGCCCTACGCCGGTGGTCTGCTCTATTTGATGAGGTGCAACAGTCGACGATCCAGCTTGTGGCCTCTGTCCTTGCGATCGACTCGCCGGTGCTTGATTTGGATACATCCTCATCTGGTGGCCTAGTTGACCACACTTGAAACATGCTCCTGTCCTCACTGGGCATGGCCCATTTCTATGCCTTCTGCCACACAGTCTGCAGCTCTAGTTCGCCGGGATTGGCGGTTTCACTATTTTCTTCCTTGCGAGCGACACGAAACCTCTGTTATTCGCCATCGGCCTCTTGCCCATCTGGCGATGGTCTCTGAACGATGGGAACCGCGATCCAATTGCGGTATTTCTGTCCCTCAAATCCCTTTCAATCATTTGGCCTCGCTTATATATCTCCTGGTAGGTCCTCAAGTTCAAAGTTATCATCTGGCTGCGGAGTTCGGGTCTCAGACCATCCCTAAACCTCCTTGCCTTCTCCAAGGGGTCCTCCACAGATCAAGGTGCATACCTCGAGAGTCTCGTGAACTTAGCCTCATACTGGTCTATTGTCGACTGGTTTTGGCATAGCTGCAGGAACTCAACCTGTTTCATTTCCCTGGCCGTTTCTGAAAAATACTTATCGTTAAAGGCCGTCTTGAAGGCATTCCAGTTCAGGACCACTCCTTCAGGGAAAACTCCGTCCTTGGTGGCAGCCCACCAGTCATTTGCTGTACCCTCTAGTTGGTACACAGCCAGCAGCACTTTCTCCTCATCTGTGCAACTTAGCACCCCAAAAGCTTTCTCCAACTTCTCTATCCATCGGACGCTAGCTCGGGATCTCCAATCCCATCAAACTGTGTCGGTTTCAATTTCATGAACTGCTCCACCAATTGGCCTATCTGCCTGGCCACAACGATTTCCTCTTGAGGGTTTACCGTTTCATTGTTCTGGTTCGGCTCGCCCTGACTTCCACTTCCACCAGCGTTGCCAATGTTGGTAGTCACGGTTGCTAGGGCGGCTCCTACTACCTGGGCTATGGCAGTGTCTCAGTCATGGGCCTGCCTTCCTATAATGTCTCTGAGTCCCTCCATTACCCTCAGTAGACCGTCCACTCTTGGATCTTCAGCTATGGACGGCCTCGAGCTAGAGGCTCCGCCTCTTGGTCTTCTAGGTCTTCTGGATGGGTTACTCATCCTTGCTTCTTCTACTGAACCTGTTCCACCACAAGTTCAGCAATGAGTTAGTAACCTACTCATTCACCTAATCCAGAGTTACTAACTATTCCTTAACAGAAACAATTATACAACAACAGTACTTCAAACATCAATTTCAGAAACATTTCAACCAATAGCCCATGGCCATCCTCATTTCCATCCACTATAGTGATTTGCTAAAACCAATCACTTTCGTTCATCAAGCAAGCCAAGGTCTAGAAATGACCTTCAATCCTAAGCAGAGAGCTTAATTCCTTATGCCTTGCCACAATCTTACCTAGGCCACACCATCCATAGGTGTCAGGTCACATGCTAGGTATCTCATGCCTTACCCTGACCAGTCTCCTAAGGTCTCGCTATCCGTCCTTGTCCCAACTTAATCCCCCTTATTACTCTAGTCCTCAATCCACTTTGTATCGAGCTGACTTGCTCTGATACCAAACAAGCGGGGATGTCACACCCCACACCTCGGGCACGAGCAAGCGAACATCCCTAAAAGCAAACCAATAATAATCTCTCGGCGGTTCCAAGATCCACCAATAGAAGTCGAGAGATATAACAAATACACCACGCATGCGGAAGCGTTACTAACATAAATCCCCGTATAATATATATATATATATATATATATATATATATATATATTAAGTGGGGCCTGGATAGCTCAATAACATTCATACATAATGTCGTACTGCTCATACAGATACCAACTACTAAGATCCGCTAAACAACAGGGCGACAAGGTAAGCTCATCAAAAGAAACATCCACAAAAATCCATCAGGAGCGGGTTAGGTCGCCAGTCAAAAGATCGATCCACCAACTGAAGTATCCTAAGATGGGCTGCTGGAGTCGTCTGTATCCTCTACGTCCTCGGTCGGCTCATACTCAGAAAACGTTTCGAACGGGACCTCGACGGAATCCTCCATAGCAACCTCCTGCGACGGCTCCGCAAGGTCCCCCTCGGACGCCTCCAGGACTATGACCTCCTTCTGCTCCTGTTCTTCGGTGAACTCCAAAGTCAATGTCCGCTCTGGTCCGTTCCTAGACCCTACTACTGACCCTTCAAGCAACTCCTGCTCTACTACAGTCTGGCACCAATCGGGTATGACACCTTGTGGTACCTCATGGGGCTTCAGTGGCCCTATCTGTGAGCCCTCCTCCTTCTTGAACCACGCTTCGAATCTATGAGACTTCCACTCAGGCTTACCCTTATCCACCCATACTACAATACATTTCCTCACATATACGTTCCCCTGCCTATCCGGGAACTCATCATAGTATGCCGTCATCTCTTTTAGGTCCCCAAAGCGAATGGGCCACATAACTACGGCATATGATCTGTAAAGGAAGGGTTCCCCAAAAGAGGTGAGATACACATCTCAGTAAGAAAAACCTAACCCTAGGTCAGGTTGACAGTCCACTCAGGTAATCGCATCCCTCAACAGATCCAAACTCATGAACACACAGGCATAACAACACAATTCAATAAACAACAACATACAAAAGACAGGCATGCATTTATGATCTCGTGTCACACTCAGATGCACATGTACTCTCAGCCTGCCACTTCACCACATCTATCAACCTCCGCCTGCCTCATTCTCTAGCCCGCGAACTAGTTGCCTCAGGCTTGGTCCGCGTAAACGCATCAGACAGTCATCGGTGACCCGCGTAAACGCATCAGGTCCCAATGAATCTCCAAGCAAAGCTCCTTAACTCATATTTCGTCCCGCGAATAGTTTGCCTCAGAACAATGGCTATCTCAACCCCGCGATCTTGTCACATCAGGGCGTCACACAACCATAACTTCACCCTGCGACCTTGTCGCATCAGGGTATCAACTCCCGCCCCGTGTCTCACACGCCTCAGGGCCTCGCCCTGCCATATTTATGTCATATCATCTCAAGTCGACTCACATGCATACAACGGGTGCAACTCATGCATGATTCGAACATTCATGGCACACCAGCAATTCATATAATGCCCAGACATGGCCGACGATTCAAGCATAGACAATATCACATACATAAGTCCTATAACATTTTAAGACATAATATAAGCTATTCTCATTGAAATTTCCATATAAATCAATTCAATCAAACATCGACTCACCCAATTGAGTCCAATCCCCCTAGCCTAGGTTTAGGAATTCCCTTACCTTTGACTGGACAACACAATTTCATCTTCTTGGATCACCTAGGGTTCGGCCAACCAAGGTCCACTCCCGGACTTGTCGCGCAACCTAGAATTTCAATCAATTCATCAAATTTTCGTACCCAATTCCTCAATCCATCAATCCCAATCATCCATAACTTAACCCTCAACGCCTAACCACATCATAATCATCAATTTGCAACTCAAAATCATCATCCAAATCCCTTAACAGATTCGGTTTGGGCCCAGCACCGAACCGGTTCCACTTGGTTTTGTGATAGCCGGGTCCAACCGGTTCTAATCTACTTCAAATCCAACATTTATATGCTATCCTACTCCTTAACATGTCTACCTAAGGATTTGGATGGCTCACCGTGATTTTTGAGTCGGTTGCTCGCCGGAAGTTCGTCCGAAGTCGCCGGATTGCCTACGGTCAGAATACCGGCAATTTCTAGGCAAAATGTATAAGGCCGGCTTGTGGTAAAAACTTATCAAATTCAGCCCCAATTTTTACCACAGAATCCTATATATGTCTAATGAGTCTCCATGAAATTTGAGCTCAAGACTCCAAGATTTCGACCATCAAAAGGGCTAAGAACCGAACCTACCTCAAGTTTATTCCGATTCCGTCGGCTCTCGGGAAATCCCTTGTCCAGAACTCCTCGGTGCTCCAATAGACCTAATTCTTATTGGAGGAATTTGACAAGACGTGGATCTTAGTCGTGGTGGTCAGCCGGTGATCGAACGATGGCCGAAAAGGCCGGTCTTCGATGGCAAACAGCGGCGTCGGGTCTGGTTGGGCGGCGAGCAGAATGAAGGTGAAGGAAGAAGATGATGCTCGGTTCTCTTGGGGGTGGTCTAGCCGAAAGGAAGGTGAGGAGAGAGAGAGATGTGTGTTTTATCCCAAGCTTGGTCAAAGGCTTTGAAGGTTAGGTGGATGAAAAGGTGATATGACCATAACCCTTTGATCTTGTGACACTTGGCAATTGCTTTTCCAATGAAGATCCAATGGCTCATAATCCCCCTTGATTTTCGGCAGCCATGGGAGGGTGTAATGCCCATTTTGTACTTCTTCAATTGTAAAGGTAAGGTTCCGAGCTTGAGGGGCAAAACGGTCATTTTACCCTCGACGTTCCGAACGTCGTTTTTCTCGTTCTAGGATTAATCGATAGGGCGACGGCCAATCCAAATAACGTTGGAATTCTTGATTTTCCATTTTAAACTTTTCAGGACTTGTTTCTGATAGGTTTCTCTATCAAACGTGATTCCAGCCTATCCCGAACTGACGGGCGACTTTTGCAGACATTACACATATCGACCTCGTGATTCATATCACGTTTAGGACTCGTCAATTCATGGCGGCTTTGGTTGTCATGTAATTGTGAGGGTTTATCACTAATCCTTATGGTCTCGATCGTCACCGTCCGATTAAGGATGATTTTGCAAATCGTACATTTGTTAAGCGACATCACCCGCGCTCCAACCGTACGACACTCGCAAGGAAATCCTTAATCGTTCTTAGATTGACCTCTTGGTGGTTCTAAATATCCCCTTCGCAATCCTTATTGTCAAAGCGCCATTTCCTATCCAAGTCGCTTAGGACTACGTACTTCGTCTCGCGTTAGCCTTTCCCCTTTGGTCAGTCTACTCAAATTGATCAGATTTGAGCGAAATACAACTAAACACGTCGTTTGATATATATATATATATATATATATATATATATATATAAACCTCTCATTACAGAGTCTGAAGTTGATTGGAAATCAGAATGCCACATTCTTCCTCTTCTAATGAGGATTGATTACATACATTAAGGATGATTGATTACATACATTAATGAGGATTGATTACGTATATTAAGGAGGATTGATGTATAGCCTTTCATATTTCATAAACGTTTTTATTTTCTGCCTATAAATAGAGGCTTGTGTAACTTATTGGATATAATGAAAATGAGTTGATATTTTGCTCTAACTTTTCTCTTGTCTCTTCTTTCTCTCATTATATTCCCGGTAGAGTTCTTTGAGTTGATTCCAAAGATTGCCGTTTTCTTTTACAACAAAAAATACTCAATTGTCTCACTTTATTTTCTTCCAATTCTAAACCAACTTTTCGAATCATATATAATGAGTTACAACCTCAAAACATGAATTCCAAAACCGTCCATAACTCTGCTGTTGATTTCACTAGCAAAATCTCGTCCGCAAAAAGTTATTTTAAAAGAATACCCCAGCAAATTGCCCGGAAATTGATGCCGCATAAATCCACAAAACTGATACGGTCCTGCCACATTTAGTTTAAATTTATTTTCACGTCGTAAGAATCTAAAATGGATTCACCCATGCCATATTCGTGCCAAACTATTTTTTATGTTACAAAAAAAATCTCGAACCGGTGTACTCATGATAGATCTATGCTCTGTTAGTTTCCATTCAATATCTCCATTAAACTACTAATGTTGAACCACACATAGCAAACAACTCGGATAATCAGCGTGTGGTGGAAATCTGACGTGGAAATTTAACATAAACGGGTCTCATAATACCTTGTATGGTTCCAGTGTCATGAATTTTGATCTAAAGAGTCCATTTGTTTCGCGGAAAATAATTATTTTTCAAATTTTTCAGCATTTAGTGCGCAGAAAACAAGCTATTCTAGGAAAACATTTTCCCATGAAAAAATATATTTTTTAAATTATTTCTTCAAAAGTGGGGAAAATAATTTCCTATTTTACTTACTTTCTTTCTTTTTTTCAAAATTTATTAATTTATTTTTATTTATTTTCCTTTTTTTTGTCTCCTCCCCCAATCGTGGGTAACGGCAAAGCCAACGACCTGCCGCAGGTGAGGCTCTGCCTTGCCTGTGGTCACCGAACTTTGGCCGATCCTCGCTGGATCTGGCGAGGTCGACAAGAAGAGGCATGAGCTCGCTGGCTTTGGGTGACCTCGAGGCTTGAGCACCTTCTATAGCACACGATAGCATCCGTGAACTGCAAATGATGGAGTTTCGAAAGACTATTAGGTCATTAGCTTTGGGAGGCAACTACATTACTATCCCCATCGAAATTAATGGCCACTAGGTATCTTATTATCAGGGAATTCCCCAAAATATCAATCTCAGTAATTCTGCAATAACTAAGATCTCGAAAGATTCGGCGTATAACCACAATGAAGTAATACATAAAAGCGAAAAAAGAAAATTGAAAGACAAGAATTATCTTGGTCCACCTTAAAATTAGGGCCACATCTAACAGTTGATTTTTACTTTAATTAGCATCTCGTACATCTCTTTTACACACCTCAATTACGGGAGGAAGAGATAATATATAGCAATAGCTATTCATGAGCCCAAGACAAACTACTAATGAAAAAATATAGGCTCAAACTATAAAAGCCATCTACTTGTTCGGAAGCACTACTCCTGCAACCCCCGTCGGGGTGGCTCTCCTAGATATTTGCCTACTCACCGAGGAGCGAAACCCCATTGCTTTTCTATCGTTGGGAAGAATGAACCACACCCTAACATGATCCATAAAAGGACCGAGCATATTTGCTATGATGAAAAGTTTTACAAAACTTAAGGCACACTAATATCCTCTCAGACAAGTAATCACAAACATTTCATTCATGTCGTGACAATGAAGGACGATAATTTCACCAAAGGACCTTAAAATAGGAAGAATTATCAAAGAAGTCTGAAGCCTATTGCACTTTTACTAATTGAGTCCTAAGCCTTTTAATTTTGTCAATCGAGTGAAAAACTTTTCACATTTTGCCAATTGAGTTCATCTGACTATTTTGAAAAAAAAATTTACTGAAGTGAACGCTATCTGTATATGGCATGACCAACATCGACATGAAAAATTAAATAATATTTTAATTTTTTTTAGATTTTTTTATTTTTTATTTTTCATTCTTTTCTTCTTATTGTGGCCGGCAAGGGTCACCAAACCGTACTTGATAGTACGCAAGGTAGTCTTGGTTAGATCTAGGCAATGTTAACCTCTCCCGCAGCTGCAATGTCCATGTTGCCCTTGCCAAGTAGCCCGTAGAGGTGGTAAAATAGGTCTAAACCCGATATTTTAATGCATATTTAATTGCATGGCTCATAAATGAGTTGCTTTAATTTTTAAAATCTAGCTTGAATGGGTCATAGATGAGTTGGATAATAAGTTAATGGATTTTAAAATTATTTTAAAATGATTTAAATGAGTAATAAATATGCTAGCTATCTAATAAATTTAAGTGAGTCATAAATGTCACACCCCGCATCCTGGGCACGAGCACGCAACTCCTTTCACTGTACTCTCGAGTCCCAGGAATCACTTATCGAGAGATGCATAATGTAAACGAGTATGCGAAAACGTAATATGAAAAACACCTCCGTACATAAACTAATGGGACCTGGATAGCGAGAACATAATATATATACATATAACATCAAGAGTTCATACAAAAATGCAGGTGAGTTAGTCCTGCGGATAGGTCGGGGCAGTGGGGCTTAATCAAAAGACAAACCATATGAAGTCCCCAAAACATAAACAGACCAACAAGATCATCAAAAGGCAGCCACGTAAAAGCAGGAAACTCCTAGGTCGAACCACTTGAATCGTCAGTCTCTTCTGCATCCTCATCAAGGTCGTAGTTTGAAAAAGTCTCGAAATGCAAATCCACGGAATCATCCATCGCGGCATCCTCCATCTCGTCCTCCGAAGCATCAATCTCTATCACCTCCACTGTGTACTCCAGAGTTGGAGTCTTCTCCGGTAAGTTCCTCGAGCCGACTACAAACACTTCGACCTCTACAGAATCTCGAGTGGGATGACACTAACTAGGAATGGCGTTGCGAGGCACCTTCATGGACCTCAACGGACCAGTAGTAACATCCCCTACCCTATGGAACCAGGCTTCAAACCTATGCGGTTTCCAGTATTTACCACCCTCGTCGACCCACACAACTGTACATTTTCTAACAAACACGGTACCCCGACCGTTCGGAAACTCATCGAAGTAGGCGGTCATTTCCTTCGGATCGCCTATATGCGTAGGTAACATCTTTAGAGTTTCGGGTCTGAAAAAGAAAGTCCCGCGACGGGGTGAGATCGACATCTCAGTAAAATAAGTCCTAACCCTAGGTCAGGCTGACAGTATACCCAAATGAATACAAATAATGAACAAGAACATGCACTCAACGATATAAGGCACTCATCAATCATAAAATGCCATACGAATACAAACGATTGACAATCCAGCAGTCATTTCAATATAAATCATCAATCAAGTCAGGCATGGAATACAAAATCAAACCATATATTTCACCCTTCAGAACTTGCTCATGATTCTCGTTCGCGCATAAAACGCCTCAGGCTCGGTTCGCGTCATTATGGCTCAGACCATCAAATTGATAAACCCGCGTTAAACACCTCAAATTTTCAAATGCCATTCTAGGCCTGTGTCGACACATAATCAATTTTGTCCCGCGTCTCAACGCATTATGACATTAATTCTTACCACCCTGCATCTCAACGTATTAGGGTACCAGCCATTACAATCCTGCTTCTCAACACCTCAGGGTACCACGAGTTTCCCAAGCATGCCAAATCTCATTTCAATTCAAGACTTCATAATTAAGTACAAGCCCATGCAACGAGCTAAATGTCCACGGTATGCGAGACAATCAAATTCATCATTCAAATGTGGCAATCATCTCATGGCAGATGCATTTAGCAAGCATTCAAGCATTCATCAAATCACAATGATGAACATTGGACAATCACACAATTATCTCACAAAAATTCACCAAATTCACAACCAATTCATCCAGTCGAGGCCTATCCACCTAGCCAAGGTTTAAAGACTTCTTACCTTAGGCTCAAATTAACAAAAATCTCCTTCCCAAAAACTCCAAGGGTTTGGCCTACAAGTCCCAAAATAGGATAGCCTCATACCTAAGAGAATTCAACTAATTTCATCAATTCTCCTCGCCCAATCATCGAGCCACTAAGCATATACCTTAATAATAAATAAATTGATATTTTAGTATGTCTCAATGATGAATTTAGAGCTTGACAACACCCCTAACAGCCCCTAAGGCTCTGTTTGCACAGAACCGAAACAGGGCAATTTCGGTTCTGTTTATTACTTAGCTAGTCAGTCCATAAACTATGCTTAAACCTCAATTCTTCACTTAAATTAATTTCTAACATATATTCATAGGTATTATAGAGGCTCACCGAAAATTTGAGGGCGAGGCAACGTCGGGAAGTCCACGAACAACACCAAATCCTTCAAGTCCTACTGCTGGTCAATTCTGCCCTCCAAACACAACAATATTTCGGCATCAAAACTCCATCAAAACCAACCAAACTTTTTACCTCAGCTCAGTATACAAGTTTCCTACATGTCTACAAAATTTGGCTAGAAGTTTGAAGCAAATCGAGGTCCTATGGAGGTCAAACGACGACTCACCTCTTGCTGCGACGAAATCCGTCGACTTTCGGGAGATTGGTTGGCCGAAGCTCCTCAAGTGACCAAATGTCGTGATTCCACTTGGAGCTGGTTGGCAAGAGACTGATCTTGGAGCTGGTGATCAACGCGAGGGCTGGAGGTCGTCAGGAGTGGCGATCGGAAGTGGCGAAGTCGGCGGTCCGGTCTAGTCGGGCGGTAGCGTTGTCGGCTTAAAGAAGAAGGTGAAGAAGAAGATGAAGAAGATGGTTGGTGAGGGTTTTTCGGCTGAATGGAGGAGTGAGAGTGTCTATGCACCAATATGGCTTGGTCAAACATGGTAGAATAGTAGGTTAAAAGGTTAATCATTAATGCTAACGCTCCATCCAATGTCACTTGTCACTTTGCTCATTATTAGCTCATCCAATGGCTAATATTCCTCCTAATTTTTGGTAGCTATAGGGGATGGTCAATGACCAAAATACCCTAATTCATATATTTAAGCAAAGCCAAACATTGAGGGGCAAAACGGTAATTTGGCTTTCGTCGTCCGAAACGTCATTTTTTCAATTCAAATTTCCTTCGATGAGGAGACGTCCAATCCGATTATAATGTTGAAATTCTTAGATTTTCATTTTTCAATTTCGAGACTCGTCTCTAGGCTATTGCTCCGTCGATTGTAATTTTAGACTATCCTGAGCTAACGGGCAGCTTTTATAGACGTTACGCGTATCGACTCTGTGATTCTCATCACACTTAGGGGTCGTCAATTCATGGCGACTTTGGTTGTCATGTAATTGCGAGGGTCTATTACTAGTTCCGACGGTCTCGATCGTCATTGTTCGATTTAGGAAAATTTTACAAATTATACATTGGTTAAAAGGCATCACCCACTCTCCAATTGTATAACGCTAGCAATGTATTCCTTAATCATTCTTAGATTGATCTTTTATGGTTCTAAATACTCCATCGACAATCCTTATGATCAAAGCGTCGTTTCCTATTTGACTTCCCTATGTCCACGTATCTTACCTCGTGTTAGCCTTTCCCTTTTGGTCAGTTAACTCGAGATTGATCAGATCCGAGCGAGATACGACTGAAATACATCATTAGATACATTCTCATTGATATGTCTCGAAATGATAGGAAAAATCAGAATATCACAACTCTTCCCCCTTACAAAAATTTCGTCCTCGAAATTTACAATAACCCCAACTATTCAAACAAATGGGGGTATTGACGCCTCATCGTTTCTTCGCTTTCCCACGTAGCGCCTTCAGTTCCATGGTGCTCTCAAATTACTTTGACCAGTGGAATTGTCTTGTTCCTCAGAACTTGTTCCTTTCGGTCTTCGATCCTAACTGGCTTTTCTACGTAGGGTACTCTGTCGTCAACTTCAATAGTTTCATAATCCAATATGTGTGTCGGGTCTGGCTTGTGTTTCCTTAGCATTGACACATGGAAGACGTTGTGTACTTGAGACAAGTTAGGCGGTAAGGCAAGTCGGTATGCCAAAGTTTCAATCCGTTCCAAAATCTCAAAAGGAACTACGTACCTTGGACTCAGTTTCCCTTTCTTTCCAAATCAAGATAGTCCTCGCATTGGTGAAACTTTAAGAAAAACATGCTCACCAACTTGAAACTCCAAGGGTTTGCGTCGTTTGTCCGCATAACTTTTCTGACGGCTTTGTGTCGTCTTTAGTCTATCCCGTATTTTCTTTACAGCCTCCAAGATTGCTATACTAACTCTGGGCCTGTAATACTTCTTTCTCCAACTTCGTCCCTGCAAATCGGGGTCCTGCAAGCTCTTCCATACAGTGCCTCAAAAGATGCCAATTGAATGCTCTGCTGTTAACTATTGTTATATGCAAACTCTACCAAGTGTAATTGATCCTCCCATCCACCTTTGAAGTCTATAACACACGCTCGTAACATATCCTCGAGCGTCTGAATCGTCCTCTCAGATTGTCCATCCGTTTGTGGATGATACGCCGTACTGAACAGTAGTCGAGTTCCCATGGCATCTTGAATACTCTGCCAGAAGTTCGCCGTAAATTTGGGATCTCTGTCCGATGTTATCGTTACGGGTACCCCATGTAGCCTCATTATCTGACGCATATACAAATCGGCATACTTGTCCAATGCGAAGTCATTTCACACCGGAATGAAATGCGCAGACTTGGTCAGTCTGTCCACAACTACCCAAATCGAATGGTGACCTCTTTTGCTCCTTGGCAATCCCATCACAAAATCCATAGTCACATGTTCCCATTTCCATTCAAGAATCTTCAACGGTTGGAGTAATCCACCAGGCTTACAGTGTTGTGCCTTTAACTGTCGACACGTCAAGCATTTTGTCACATATTTCGCTACGTCTACCTTCATCTCATTCCACCAGTAGTGTTGACGTAAGTTCTAGTACATTTTCGTGCTACTTAGATGGACACTATAATTGCTTATATGAACTTCCGATAAAATCTTTTCTCTAAGCTCTTCGTCCTTTGGCACGCATAGACGTCCTCGAAATTTCAAAATTCCATCCTTTAACACTTGGAACTCTAGTTTCCTTTTTGTCGCCTCTATCTCTAGGATCTTCTAAATTTCTGGGTCCGTATATTGCAAGGTTTTTATTCTTTCTTGGATCTCAGGTTCCACTCTCAAGGTCGCTACCAAACTGGACAGTTGACAGACTTTCAATTTGAACTCAGAATCCCTAAAATCTTCAAATAACAATCATCCTTTAACCAGCAAACAGGCAATACTTAATTTTCGACTGAGTGCATCCGCGACTCTATTCACTTTCCCAGGATGATATAAAATGTGACGATCATAATCTTTGAGCAGTTCCATCCATCGACGTTGTCTCATGTTCAATTATTTCTAGGAGAAGAGATACTTTAGGCTCTGGTGATTTGTATAAATCCGAAACTTCTCGCCACACAAATAATGCTACAAGAACTTCAGAGCAAAGATGATTGCAGCCAATTTCAAGTCATGAGTGGGGTAATTCATCTCATGTGGTCTCAGTTGTTGTGATGCATACCACTCTTTCATGTTGCATTAGTACACAACCCAACCCTTTCAGCGAAGCGTCACTATGTATCTCATAGCCTCCAGGTCCTGATAGGACGTCAATACTGGTGCGATTGTGACATTCTGAATTTCGACCCTCTCGAGGCTATTGAATAGAAGGTTATCGATTGGTGTATTTTCGTTGTAACTCGCTCGGAGTTGGTCACTCTTGAGTTATCTGACCAAAAGGGAAAGACTGACGCGGAGTCGGGTACGTGGACCTAGGGAATTTGAATGAGAAATGGTACTTCGACCATAAGGATTGTCGAGGAAATGTCTTGGGCCAGCAGAGATTGATCTAGGAACGATCATGGAATGTCTTGCTAGCGTTATACATTGGGACGCGGGTGATTCCATTTAACCAATGTGTAATTTATGAGAATTTTCTAAATCGGATTCCGATGATCAGGATCGAAAGAACAAACGATAAACCTTTACAATTACATGACAATCAAAGTCGCCACGACTTAAGAGAAATTCTAAGGTCGATACGCATAGTGCCTGCAAGAGTCACCCGTCAGTTTGAGATAAACTAGAATTACAGCCGACGAGAGTTCGACATGAAATTGGACCTCGAGATTTGGGTATTGGACATTGAGGAATTTCAATATTTAAATTGAAATGGGCATCGCCTCATCGAAGGTGGTTTATACTGAAAAAATAGAATTTCGGACGAAATGTGCCAAATGACCATTTTACTCCTCAATCTTTGGCCTTGCCTTAAGAAGTTTAGAAGATTATTTTGGTTATTTCCTCTCCTCTATATAGCTGCCTAAAATATACATGGATATGGTCAAAGGAAATCAAAGTCAATGGAGCAACCAATATCCTCTTGGGATTGCTCTAGAGTAAAGGTTGTTTAGATCCTGATACTTTTGCAAGGATCAAAGGATGATCAACCAGTGTGAGACAGAGTTCTCAAAGTCGTTTAAGTATATGATAAAAGTGGTCAAGGACCCTTGAATTTAGTATGAAATATGGAACGTGCCTATGAGAAACAACTATTACCTGGGCGCAAGACTCATGGTGGAAAATGGGTAGTCCGTCTCTTTTGTTATGAAAGGAGTTGAGGAAAAATCGGCATTTTAGTTTGCTTGGAATTAATGATTTCCTGGAATCGGTTGATTGAAATGGAACCATGAGAAATGAAATCATGAGTTGTTGTTCCCTAAAGAGTACGACGTTGTTCTTAAAGGGCGATTGGACCATGAAATGATCGTTGACGAAAAGAAAAGTGAACGGACTTGATAGTCTTGGCTGGTTGTAATTCTAGTGAATGATTTAATAAGCGAAAAGAGCGCTTAGAGAATATTTGCATAGTGATTTGAGGTGATCGAATTGAGCATTCGATATGTGAACTGGTGGAGACCAAGGACGAACGGATATTGTCACTCAATGTGACTGAATTATGGGAAGGAGAATGTGAAAGCATGGTGGCATTTGAATCCTAGAGTAAGGGTATCGCCGTTAGCGCAGACTCCAAGGTTGACATCCTATGAAATGGGAAGGACAAGGTGAATTTGAAGTGAGAGAATGCCACTAAAATATATAGTTTCCTTCATAGGGTAAGAGACCCTAGTTTGAAAAGAAGAGGAAACTAATTGTCTTGGTGTTGAGGTTTAGTGTTTGGACTGAGAAAGAAGACGTAGAACTTAAATGATTCATGGAAGTGAAATCTGAGATACTGTCTTGTAGACAATGTTGAATTCCATGATAATGTCGACATTCAATGGAACGGACGAAATTGGGATAAAGTTGCGTTGACTAGTTATGAAAATCAACGGCTTAAGGAAGAGTGACAAAAATGAACAAAACGTTGTGTAGTCCAAGTGGAGACCCGTGACAATAGAGAGCCAAGGTCTGAGCTCTCAAGTGAAAAGTGTGAGGAATAGTTTGGAAGATTCGACACATGGTAGAAAGAAGTTGATAATAGTCGAATTAAGTGCCCAAGGAATGATTGAGTTAGTTGTTACCGTCTTGAGAGACGATGATTGAACTTATTTAAGGAGTCATGAGAAATATGAACACGCTTGAGAGTATCCTATGAACTCTAAGGAGATGCTCGTTGTATGCTAAATGTGAAGAGCACGGACTATGGATCTGATGAGGGAAGATTCATCAGTCATGAAATCTCTAAGAAATGAAATCTCTATGGAGCCTTGGAGGATTGGAATTAGTAACAGATCGACAGAGTCGATGTGAGTTGCTAGAAGTTGAAATTTTCTAAGATTGGTAAATTGTTACAAACGGATCATGGGAGGATTCCCCACAAGAGTTGTTCCATTGGTGAAATGGATGAAGGACGAGATATAACATGAATGGATGAATGAACATGAAAAGAGTTTTCGAGGACTTGAGTTAAGCTGATGACTACGCTGCTAATAGCGTTTCCAGTTGGAAAGTGAAAAGCTTATGAAGGTCGTAATGACGCGACGCAAAATGGAATTTGAGGCGTGATCAGGTGATTTGAAATGGATATTGCTCGTATGCCATGACAATAATGCCATATGAGTTGGAATGCTTAGAGCATGATTGAAGTTGGTTTACGAATGTCCTCGTGACAAAGTTCAGGAAACATTGTTTGGGTGGAAGAAGATTTAAAGTTTATATCTGCTCTAAAAGATATCGAGTAGTAGTTTCTCGAGAGGAATTGATTAAAAGCAACGCCGATGGATGAAATTACTTATGGATACGGGAGCATTGCTCGTGTAAGGAAAGATCTTGCAACTGTGTAAGCTGCAAGAGTTGGAAATGTTGACTGCTATAAAGGGATTGAAGGAAAGCATAACGGTTGCAAGTTGGTGGATTAAATTGGTCATTGGAGGATCCCGAATGTAATCGAGAAAAAGCTATTAAGGACTCAAACATGAGTTTGCCTGAGAAGTCGAGAAGGCTATGGTTCGATTTGGACAATCAAGGGTAAGCTAATTGAATTTATACATTCTCGACGATACGAAAGGACCTCTGAAGTGGATTATTATGCCAAATGGTGGAGGTACCAAAGAGTACGTCCTCGTGATGGTTGGTGATGATCATGATTGGAAAAGAACAGGAATTTAAGATGACGTTTTAGAAAAGCCTTCCGATTGGGAATTTCAAAAGTAGGGATGCGATGTGATGCACGTGTTATCCTCGGACTAATAGGCAAATTGAAGGGAAGATTCGAATGCTTGAAGGTGTATCATCGCCAGATATTATGAATGTCAGAAGAGAATAGAGAAAAGCAAGTACATGTTAAGGACTTAGGGAAATAAGTCTTGGAGGAATATGACTCTTGTCAGAAAAGACAAGTGGGAATGTCAAGTAATGAAAGGATCTACTTTAGAGAATGAGGATGCGATGAGCCGTCGATACCCCAAGAGATTGGATAATTGGAAAGTGGCAAATTTCGAGGACGAAATTTATTTAAGGGGAGAAGAATTGTGACATTCCGAATTTCGACCCTCTCGAGGCTATTAAATAGAAGGATATCGATCGGTGTATTTCAGTTGTAACTAGCTCGAAGTTGGCCATTCTTCAGTTATCTGACCAAAAAGGAAAGACTGACACGGAGTCGGGTACGTGGACCTAGAGAATTTGAATGAGAATTGACACTTCGATCAAAAGGATTGTCGAGGGAATATCTTGGACCAGCAGAGATCGATATAGGAATGATCATGGAATGTCTTGCTAGCGTTATACATTGGGACGCGGGTAATTCTACTTAACCAATGTGTAATTTACGAGAATTTTCTAAATTGGGTTCTGATGATCAGGATCGAAGGAACGAACAATAAACCCTCACAATTACATGATAATCAAAGTCGCCACGACTTAAGAGAAATCCCAAGGCCGATACGCGTAACGCTTGGAAGAGTCGCCCGTCAGTTTGAGATAAACTAGAATTACAGTCGACGAGAGTTCGACATGAAATTGGACCTCGAGATTTGGGTATTGGACATTGAGGAATTTTAATATTTGAATTCAAATGGGCGTCACCTCATCGAGGGTGGTTTATACTGGAAAAATGGAATTTCAAACTAAAAGTGCCAAATAACCATTTTGCCACTCAACCTTTGGCTTTGCCTTAAGAAGTTTAGAAGATCATTTTGGTCATTTTCTCTCCTCTATATAGCTACCTAAAATATATATGGATATGGTCAAGGAAAGTCAAAGTCAATGGAGCAACCAATGGGAGGTTACCAAGTGTCAATCAAAGAGAAGTCTAAGCATTAAATGCCATTTAATTACCCATCTTGTCTATTTGACCAAAATGGATAATTGGTGTGTAATAGACTCTCTCTCTTCATGTTTGGCCGGCTACCATCTCCACCATCTTCCTCTTCTTCATTTTTTTCTCTCGGCTAAATAGGTTCCCTTCGGATAAAGATAATCGGCTCCACTGTTTCTACCATAACTTCATCGTCCGACCTCGGATTGAGGTAAAACCACTCATCATCTTAAAGCTTATCGTATTGCCATTCTAAGAAGGCACTATGACCTTAATTTGGCCCAGCCGTTTGTCCCGTAGGTCTGTTTGAGTGGACAAAGGTCATATTCTAACCCGGTTTAGGAGAGACGGTTTTTGGGGGCTTCCGAACTCCAAATCGCTTCAAATTTTTGGTGAGCTCTTCTAAATACATAGTATAAGAGTTTAGCCAGTTGAAATTAAGGTTTTATATAATTTTTTATGAGTGTACATGGTTGGTTTATGGAGTTTTATACCGAGCAAATTTTGTCCGTTTGAGGACTGTGGAGGAACCGAACTGTTCAGCGGTCTTTGGAGTGTTGTTCCACCTCAAATCACTTAGTGAGCTTCTTAAATATATAAATTAAGGTCATAGCAAGTTCATTTGTGAAGAATTGAGGCTAGGGATTGAACTATGACTTGATTGAGTGGCTTGAACCCGAAACTGGTTCTGTTGGAGGCTGATTGAGGAGTGTTGGAACTTCAAATTGACCTAAAATGTCCTATAAGAGGTGATGTGAGGTGTTAATGGGAAGTGTGTGAAGAGAATTGGGGTTTAGAAGTGAATTATGACAAAATTAGTGCATGAACCTCTAGGTTGTGTCATGCCTTGTGTACGACCATGTGAACCGAACAAATTAATGGTTCGGGGGGAGCATTTCCATGTGTTCAATTGTTACAAAAGGTATCTTGAATTGCCAATGGTATGTCTAGGGAAAGATTGGGTTAATGGAAGGGAGCATTCCATGGTTTTGATTCAAGATTGGTAAATCTTTATAGGTTGACGAAGGATTCTTGGAGAGTTCATACTTGAGGCATTGAGGAGAGTAATTTTGTGCGACATTTTGCTAATTGATCAAGGCAAGTGTTTCCTAAACCCTTACTTGAATATTAGGACACTACTCGATAGATTGGTTGGATAAATTGACTGATTGGTGAAGCATGTGGCTTACTTTGCTTGATGAAATCGTGTGAGGATTATATTGTGACAGATAATTGAGATTTAAAATGGCTAGAGAGCCTTGTGAGATAAGTGACCATTGAGCCCTTGATTGTTTAATTAGCAATGTGCCTGTGTTATTGAATTGGTCATAATGTTTGTGCTATATAGATGGCTATAATGCCTATGCTAGATAAACATCTATAATGTCGATGTTGTATGAATGGGCTGTAGTGCCCCATGATCATTGGCCTGTGGCCTCGGAGATCGCATTGGTTGTGAGTCCCTGAGATGACAATTGACTGTGAGCCCCAGAAGTACCGATTGGCCTATGGCCCCAGTGATACCAATTGACTAACAGTTTTGATGATGAAAATACCGATTGGCTTGTAGCCCCAATGGCATCGGAGTGTGGTGAACTCGAATGAGAATAAGAATGTCGATTAGCTTGTGGCCCCAGTGGCATTAAATGGCTGTAAGCCTTGAAAGTACCGATTGGTCTGTGGTACGACGATATTGATTGGTCTGTGGCCCCAGTGATGTCAGGTGACAAGAGTGCCAAAGGAGTATGTGGGTGAATGAGAAAGTAGTGGTAGTTGTGCATCGATGCATGTGCTTGTGCATTGAGCTTAAACCCTGAGATTAAATGTGATTAATTATTTTGTTTGACCATGCTAGCTTTGTTGATTTGCCTGATTTGGAGTTAGTTGCATAGTCTGGGGGGACAGGTGTTCAGGTCTAGGTTTAGGTTATACTTATTGAGATTTATATCTCACCCCAGTGGGGGCTTAATTTTTTCAGGTCCCAAGTGAAGGACACCCGAACTTTTCATGGGTTGTTATTTTAGGAAGTTGTTGGCGGAAGTCATAAAGAATCTGAATGAAACCGTAGAAACTGCATATTGTTTGGAGTTAGTTTTGTAATCAACTCTGATATTGAGGATAAGTGTATACCATATTGCCCTGAGTCATTTGATTATGGATTTGTATGGAGCTGTTTAATTGCTTCCATGACCTTGTATTATTTTGGAACTTTGATTACTTGGCCGAGGGATCCTGGGAGATTATTAAAGATCAGCGGCGAGGTTGGATGTTCGCATGCTTGCCAGGTTTAGGGTGTAACAGCGGTCGTCAACCAATGCTTAAGCTCTTGAAAGCTCCTTTCATACTTATCCGTCCATTCAAACTTAGTTTCCTTCTTAGTCAACCTCGTCAATGGAATAGCTATGGATGCAAATTTCTCCATAAAGCGTCGGTAATACCCTACCAATCCTAAGAAACTCCGAACTTCCGTGATCGTAGTAGGTCTAGGCCAATTCATAACAACTTCAATCTTTACAGGGTCCACAGCAATTCCTACTCTTGATACCATGTGACCAAGGAATGCCGCTTTGTTCAGCCAAAACTCGCATTTGCTAAACTTAGCGTAAAGCAAGTGCTCTCTCAAAGTCTGCAAGATAATCCTCAAATGATTTTCGTGTCCTTCGCTACTCTTTGAATAAATCAGGATATCATCAATAAAAACTATAACAAATCTGACAAAAAATTCCTTGAAAACCCGATGCATCAGATCCATAAATGCAGCTGGAGCATTGGTCAATCCGAAATGCATCATGGTGAACTCATAATGACCATACCTTGTCATAAAAGCTGTCTTAGGTATGTCTTCTTTCCTAATTCTTAGCTGATAATACCCGGTCCTCAGGTCTATCTTAGAGAATATCGAAGCTCCTTGCAACTAATCATATAAGTAATCAATCCTTGGCAGTGGATATTTATTCTTTACAGTCACTTGATTTAATTGTCTATAGTCAATGCATAAACGCAAGGACCCATCCTTTGTCCTCACAAACAGCACGGGTGCTCTCCACGGTGAAGCACTCGGTCGAATAAATCCTTTATCTAGTACTTCTTGCATTTTCACTTTTAACTCTTTCAACTCCGATGAGGACATCTTATAGGGTGCCTTCGAGATCGGTTCCGTTCCAAGAGCTAACTCGATCACAAATTCAATCTCCCTATGGTGGCAACCCTGGTAACTCTTGGGGAAAGACATCAAGAAACTTACGCACTACCGGAATATTTTCTAATTTAGGTTCCACGGTAGTCATATCCATAACTGCAACTAGGTAAGCTTGACATCCTTCGGTCATCAGCTTTGTTGTTTCTAGTAATGAGACTAAAGGAATCGAGGTTCCTCCTCGGCTTCTTACAAATTCAAAATTAGAGCAACCTTCTGGATAAAAATGGATTATCCTACTACCACAATCGACTACTGCCCTTTGCTTCCCCAACCAATCCATTCCTATGATCACATCGAAATCATACATGGGTAACACAACCAAGTCTACACTCTCTTTACCACCACCAATGACTATTTATAGTCAACACAACCCAATGAAACCAACACATTATCCTTCAACGGGGTAGCAACATATAGTATCACACTCAACGGTTTCAACTATATATCGACCAAATCAGCAAATTGAGTAGACACAAACGAGTGCAATGCGCCAAGATCAAATAAGACATAAGTAGCTTGGTCACACAAATAAATGGTACACGTGACCACGCCAAGCACTTCTTCTACTTCCTTGCGCGCCACAACATAGACTCTTCCTTGAGCTGAGGGTCGATCTAATCATTCTAGGGAGTGGTAGTTGACGGTCCTGCCTGTGGTCATTACCCTTGAGGCCTAGCCACTAGAGCTTGATTTGGGCAGGTTCTCATCTGATGGCCCATCTGACCACATTTGAAGCACGCTCCGATCCTAACCGGACAGGGCCCATTACCATGCCTTCTGCTACAGAGGCGGCAATTCCAGTTTGCTGGGTTCGGCGGTTTCACTATATTCTTTCTTACTATAGGGATGAAGTGTCGGTTACTGACCATAGATCTTTTGCCGGTTTGGCAATTGTCTCTGAATGAGCTAAACCGCAATCTAGGTGTGTCGCCCCCTCCTTCAGGTCCCTCTCAATCATCTGTTCTCGTTCATATATTTTCTTATTAGTTCTCAAATTCAAAGCTATCATCTGGCTGAAAAGCTCGAGCCTCAACCCATCCCGAAACCTCCGTGCCTTTTCCAGAGGGTCTTCAACTGATCTAGACGTATATCTCGACAATTTGGAGAACTCAGCTTCGTATTGGTCCACTGTCAGATGATTCTGACGCAGCTGTAGGAACTCTATTTGCTTCCTTTCTCGGGCCGTCTCGGAGAAATACTTATCATTAAATGTTGTGATGAAAGCATTCCAAGTCAAGGCCGTTCCTTCTGGAAAAACTCTTTTCTTGGTGGCAGTCCACCAGTCATTAACAGTACCTTCCAGTTGGTACACTGCCAGTAATACCTTTTCCTCATCTGTGTACCTCAAGACTCCAAAAGCTTTCTCAAGCTTTTCTATCCACCTTGGCGCCAATTCAGGGTCTCTAATCTTATCGAACTAGGTTGGCTTTAGCTTAATAAATTGCTCGACCAGTTGGCCCATTTGTCTAGCCACAACAACTTCTTCCTGGGCATTATCTACTTCATTGCCCTGGTCATGGTGGCTGTTGTTTCCGTTACCTCCATTAATACCGTTATTGGCGTTGACAGCAGCTATCGCAGCTCCTACAGCTTGAGCTATGACAGCATCCCTGTCTTGGGTTTACCTATCAATGAGATCGCCGATCCTTTCGAGTGCGCTAAGCACTTCGTCCATCCTTGGATCTTCCGCCACAGGCGGTCTCTAACTAGAGGCTCGGCTCTTGGGTCTTCCAAGCCTTTTAGGTGGATTACTCATTCTTGTGTTCTCTTACTACACCTTGACTACTATAATTCCACCACGAAATTAGTAACTTACTCATCTAGTCAAGTCCATCTATACTAAACTATATCTTAAAAGAAGTAATCACCACAAAACAACCTTTCACTCAACTATTTCCAAGGGCACTTCAATAAACAAACCATGGCTATTACCAAATTCCATTCACTTCTACGGTTCATCCTAACCAGCGATAATCGTTCACTCAATAAACCCAAAATCCAAGAATGACTTCCAACGCTAAACATGGAGCTCAATCTTCATAAACCACCACGATCATGCCAAAACCACATGTCAATCACATACGCCAAGTCATATACCATACATTTCGTGCCTAACTCTAACGAGTATTCTAAGGTCTTGCCACCCAGTCAACCCCAATTCATTCCTCCTTATTACTCCAATCCCTAATCAACTTGGATCGAACTGATCTTGCTTTGATATCAAAATAAGTGGGGATGTCTCGCCCCGCACCTTGGGCACGAGCGCGCAACTCCCTTCACTATACTCTCGAGTCCTAGGAATCACTTATTGAGAGATGCGTAATGTAAACGAGCATGCTAAAACGTAATATGAAAAACACCTCCGCACAAAAACCAATAGAGTCTTGGATAGCGAGAACATAATATATATATACATATAACATCAAGAGTTCATACAAAAGACCAGATGAGCTAGTCCTACTGATAGGTCGAGGCATCGGGGCTTAATCAAACGACAAACCATATCGAAGTCCCCAAAACATAAACAGACCGACAAGGTCATCAAAAGGCAGCCAAGTAAAAGCAGGAAACCTCTAGGTCGAACCACTAGAATTGCCAGTCTCTTCTGCATAGTCATTAGGCTCGTAGTTCGAGAAAGTCTCGAAATGCACATCCACGTAATCATCCATCGCGGCATCCTCCAACTTGTCCTCCGAAGCATCAATCTCTATCATCTCCACTGTGTCCTCCAAAGTTGAAGTCTTCTCTGGTGTGTTCCTCGAGTCGGCTACAAACACTTCAACCTCTATGGAATCTCGAATGGGATGACACCAACTAGGAATGGCTCCGCGAAGCACCTCTGTGGACCTCAACGGATCAGTAGTAACATCCCCTACCCTACGAAACCAAGCTTCAAACCTATGCGGTTTTCAATCTTTACCACCCTCGTCGACCCACACAACTGTATATTTTCTAACAAACACAGTACCCCTACCGTCCGGAAAATCATCGAAGTAAGCGGTCATTTCCTTCAGATCGCCTAGACGCGTAGGTAACATCTTCATAGGTTTCGGGTCTGAAAAAGTAAGGTCCCGCGACGGGATGAGATCAACATCTCAGTAAGATAAGTCCTATCAGGTTGACAGTACACCCAGATGAATACAAATAATAAACAATAACATGCACTCAACGATATAAGGCACTCATCAGTCATAAAATGCCATACGGATACAAACGATTGACAATCCAGCGGTCATTTCAACATAACTCATCAATCAAGTTAGACATGGAATACAAAATCAAACCATACATTCCACCCTTCAGAACTTCCTCATGATTCATGCCCGCGTATAAAACGCCTCAGGCTCAGTCCGCGTCATTATGCTTCAGACATCAAATTGACAAACCCGCATTAAACGTCTCAGGTTTTCAAATGTCATTTCAAGTCTATGTCGACACATAATCAATCTCGTCCTGTGTCTCAAAGCATCGAGACATTAATTCTCACCACCCCGCGTCTCAATGCATTGGGGTACCAGCCATCACAACCCCTCGTCTCAACGCCTCAGGGTACCACTAGTTTCCCAAGCATACCAAATCTCATTTCAATTCAAGACTTCATGATTGAGTACAAGCCCATGCAACAAGCTAAATGTCTACGACATGCGAGACAATCAAATTCATCACTTAAATGTGGCAATCATCTCATGGCATATGCATTTTGCAAGCATTCAAGCATTCATCAAATCACAATGACGAACATTGGACAATCACACAATAATCTCACGAAAATTCACCAAATTCATAATCAATCATCCAGTCGAGGCCTATCTGCCTAGCCAAGTTTTAGGGACTCCTTACCTTAGGCTCAAATTAACAAAAATCTCCTTCCCAAGCACTCCAAGGGTTTGGCCTACAAGTCCCAAAACAGGGCAGCCTCGTACCTAAGAGAATTCAACTAATTTCATCAATTCTCCTCTCCCAATCGTCGAGCCACTAAGCAAAAACCTTAATAACAAATCAATTGACATTCTAGCATGTTTTAACGATGAATTTAGAGCTTGGCGACACCCCTAAACATCCTCTAAGGCTCTATTTGCACAAAATCGAAATAGGGCAATTTCGATTCTGTTTAGTACCCAGCTAGTCAGTCCATAAAATATCCTTAAACCTCAATTCCTTACTTAAATTACTTGCTAACATATAGTCCTAGTTGTTGAGGCTCCATAACATATAGTCCTAGGTGTTATGGAGCCTCAACAACACTGAATCCTTCAAGTCCTACCGCCGATCAGTTCTGCCCTCCAAACACAACAACATTTCGGCATCAAAACTCCATCAAATCGACCAAACATTTTAATTCAGCTCAGTATACAAGTACCCTACATGTCTACACAATTTGGCTGGAAGTTTGAAGCAAATCGAGGTCCTATGGAGGTCAAACGACGACTTATCTCCTACAGCAACGAAATCCGTCGACTTCCGGGAGATTGGCTGGCCGGAGCTCCTCAAGTGGCCAAATGTCGTGATTCCACTTGGAGTTGGTCGGCAAGAGACTGAGCTTAGAGCTGGTGACCGGCGCGAGGGTTGGAGGTCATCAGGAGTGGCGGTTGGAAGTGGCGAATTCGACGGTCGTGTCTGGTCAGGTAATGACATTCTCGGCTTGAAGAAGAAGGTGAAGAAGAAGATGAAGAAGATGGCTGGTGAGGGGGTTTCGGCTGAATGGAGGAGTGAGAGTATCTATACACCAATTTGGCTTGGTCAAACATGGTAAAATGGTAGGTTAAAAGGTTAATCATTAATGCTAATGCTCCATCCATTGACACTTGTCACTTTGCTCATTATTAGCTCATTCAATAGCCAATATTCCTCCTAATTTTCGGCATCTAGAGGGGATGGTCAATGACCAAAATGCCATAATTCATATATTAAGGCAAAGCCAAACATTAAGGGGTAAAACGGTAATTTGACTTTCGTCGTCCGGAATGTCATTTTTTCAATTTAAATTTTCTTCAATGAGGCGACGTCCAATCCGATTATAATGTTGGAATTCTTGATTTTCCATTTTTCAATTTCAAGATTCGTCTCTGGGCTATTTCTCCGTCGATTATAATTTCAGACTATCCCGAACTAACAGGTGGCTTTTGCAGACGTTACGCGTATGGACTCTATGATTCTCATCACACTTAGGGCTCATTAGTTCATGGCGACTTTGGTTGTCATGTAATTGCGAAGGTCTATTACTAGTTTCAACAGTCTCGATCGGCATTGTTCGATTTAGAAAAATTTTACAAATTATACATTGGTTAAGCGGCATCACCCGCGCTCCAATTGTACAACGCTAGTAATGTATTCCTTAATCGTTCTTAGATCATCCTTTTATGGCTCTAAATACTTCCTCGACAATCCTTATGGTCAAAGTGTCGTTTCCTATTTGAGTTTCCTATGTCCACGTACCTTGCCTCGTGTTAGCCTTTCCCTTTTGGTCAATTAACTCGAAATTGATCAGATTCGAGCGAGATACGACTAAAATATATCGTTAGATACATTCTCATTGATAAGTTTCGAAATGACAGGAAAAATCAGAATGTCACAATAAACAAATCATTTTCTTTAATTTTTTATAAGGGCCGCCATTTGTTGCTTGCGGTTGATCGTTAGTCGCTTGTCATTGGTCCCTACACGCAGATGACCCTCGCTAGACGTAGAGGAAAAAAAGGAAATGAAAGATAGAAAAAGGAAAAAATATATTAAAAATAAGAATATTCTTAAAAAATTTTGAAATTGTCAGAAGTGTTTTAGTAATACATATTTTTCTAAGCTGGATTTAAGATTGAAGTGTTTTAGCAATATGGGTTGAGTCGGTATGGATTGCTAGATTTGCATTACATGTAAATGGATCAAAACAGATTAAATTGACTAATATGGGTTGGAACATTTTCGACTCGACTTTCTCCACCCATTTGACTGCTCTAGTGGTTGTCGAACACTTTAAGGAAAAAAATAAATTAATAAATAAATAATAAAAAGAAAAGAAATTATAAAAAGGGCAAAAAAAAATTTAAAAAAAGGGCTCGAAGTAGCCTCGTTTGCTCATATAAGGGTCTAAAGTGAGCCTGAAGTGCCCAAACCATTTCAAATAAGGGTCCAGTCAAAGGACATTTTTGTCTTTTAATCTTTTAGCCTTTTCTTTTTTGTTTTTCTTTTAAGGATCACGTACGTGCTGCACAACAAGCAGGAGTTCTTGTTCGTGTAAGGGATAGAGGACCTGCTGAAGAAGACATGCTAGAGGAGATGATGAACAGGAGGGGAGGGAAAAAAAGGAAAAATAACAAAAGGCCAAAAGATTAAAAGACAAGAATGCCCTTTGGCTAGGCCCTTTTTTGAAACGATTTGAGCACTTCAGAACCTTATTTAAAACAATATTCACTATAGGCCCTTATTTGAGAAAACGAGACACTTCGAATACTTTTTTTAAAAAAATCCTTATAAAAATATTTAAATTTTAGGGATAACAGTTCCTCAAGCCGCTGTTTTGGCTTTTTCTTCTTCCTTTCCTTTTGGAGTTCTTAGGGATAACAGTTCTAGTTCTTCTTTTCGCCCTTCCTATTTGGGCTTGTTCTTTTTGTTCCCTACAAGTGTGCCATTCTCACCCGCTGTTGGGACTGCTGTTGCTATGCCGCTGCTGTGCTACTGCCACCATGCCACTCCCATTGCCTGTTCTGCCGTTGCTTTGTCGCTGCATTGCTGCTGCCTTGCTGCTCCTACCGCTTGTTTTGATGCTTCACATTAGTCTCCTGCCCTTTGGTTCCTTTCCTGTTGCTTCCACTTGTTCCAGTTGGTGTTGAAGATGATCAAACCAGCCCAGATTTTTGGGGACTTCTACACTGCTTGGAACCCCTCAAGATGATATTCCATGCTCCCAGGTCTTGCTGATGACTTGTGCCTACAATACATGGCCGAACGTGGTGGCCTTTTTATTTTAGACTAGCCGTACCTAGGCTTTTAGATAGAACGTTGTTATTGCGTTGTCCTTTTTTGCAACCAGCTTGCTGTTGAACCCGTTATTGCACTCCACATGCTATTATTGGCTCATAATTTTTGTGTATGGTTAATTATGTACCTAATTTTTGAAAAGTCAATACATGCGTACCTTACCAAAAAAATTTATTTAATTTTTAAAAAAAAATTATCCACGTTAGTCACGGCCATGCCAAAATTAGCCGGGTAGACTTAATTGGCAAAACATGAAAAAGTTTATGACTCAATTTATAAAATCAAAATGTTTAGGACGAAATTGGCAAAAGTACAATAAATTTATGATTTTTTTGGATAATTTCCTCCCGAAAATGGCTACGTGGGAATGACAAATACACACTAAACACAATCACGTGACTGCAGAGCAACTTTAAATTTTCCTCTCCTATATTATGAATGTCCAGAGCTTCTCGACATGTCAGAATCGCATTAGTTCTGTTGTGTGAGCACCTGAATAGGCCTAATTCAATCGCGCGGGGATAATGAATCTCCAGGATCGTTGAGATCTTGATAAATAATCGTCGATTTTAAAAGTCATTTATTAGAATATACCCGTGGTTTCCGGGATTTTTCTCATCAAAGCTGCCCAACTTCAATCTTTAGCCATCAAGATCTGATTTTGGGTAGGTGGAAAATGAAATGTACATGTCAAAAAGGGAAAGGAAAAGAAAAAGAAAAAAAGGGGGGAAAAATAAGTGACATGGTGTTGACAAAAATTGCATGTCAAAATCAAGCTGCGCTTTTTTCTTTAGCCCGATTTGCTTGATTGGTTTTAAGGGGAAATTATTCGAAGAGGGTGCTACATGTACTAAACTGTATCATATGTCTTGTTGGATCTTTCGTAAGACCTTTGTGGCAAATGCGTAGGTCCAAAATGTAGAATAGTTTATGGAACACACTCATGTTATAGTCCCTCTTGATTAGTCATTAAGCAAATAATATTTCACTCTTTTGCTGGTAAATAATATATTTACACTGAAAGTGCACTCTTCATAGAACTCCACCCATTTTTTATTTGAGGACATTAGACTTGATCTGTTATGTTATTGAGAATGGTACCTTTTTATATCATAATGAACAATTCATTTTTTTTATTACGAGTTAGCCGGACATCATATTGCGCTACCATGAACAACGTCGAAATTGTGGTGTCCGCTTCGTTCCAAGAGGGCCAAGGTGATTCAGGCTTAAAACTCATATAGAACTGCAGATTTATCGCTCACATTGATCCTCCGATAAGATATCAGATTTGTTTGGCATTCAAAATAAATTATGCAGGGAAGAAAGTGAGTTCAAAGATTGTAAACTAAATATAGCCATATGAATTTACCAGTTTCTGCTCTCAACGGACAAAATTTCCAGAGAAGTCCACACTTTTTTACTGGTCCATGCCTCACAGCCTTTGCTGCTCCTTATACTGATCATCCATGCTAGGTCTAGAGAAGTTATGGTTGTCCTCTATACTTTGATGATGATGTGTATTGAATGGATAATAAGTTAAAGATGCAAATTCTTGAATTACGGTAAATTACCAATATCACGAGGCGTATTGTTTAACAATCTTAAAATCATATATCTAAGTGAATAAAAAGATTCAATGTATTCAAACGAAAATTAACTGTGTACTCAATTAGGAAAAAGAATTTTGGTGCAATTGGAACTAGTTCTATCAAAACTTTGCATGTCTAATTCTATCAAATCTGGGAAAATTTATGGTTTTTTCACAATCCATAGAAAACCATCATGAATAGGAGTGACATTTACCTAGCATGAATTAAAGACACTGAGCACACCTGTACACAGACTCTTGGCCTTATTTTTTTAAATTGAAAGTGGGCAATTTAATTGGGGTCCCGCATTTTTTACCCCCAATTTGGCTGACACACTCCCTAAATTAATTTTTTTTAGCTATAATAACCCTCACGGGCCCCACTTTTCAACTCATCATATCATTGATTCTTATTAAATTTTAGACGTGGGTCTCATTTAGTATTTACTTTGTTTTTCTTTTTCTTTTTCTTCCCTATCTCTCTCCTATCTTTGCGTGTTTGTCGTCTTCTTGAGACTCGATGCCCTTTTACATCCATGTCCTCCTCCATGCCTTCGACCACGAAGGTTACATTGGACTTGCCATTCGCTCGCTTCCCTGTGTCGCCACCCTTCGCAGCCTCAACCTGCTGCCCATCGGAGTTGCCGAGTTTGATCAGAGCTCGGTTTGCTTGGTGAAGATGGTTCAACACCTCATCGAGTAGAGCAACGAGAAGCAATTGGTGTTACTCTTCGTCGAGTCAGTGACCGACAGATTGTCAGGCAACTTTGGATGCTCTCAAAGCGAAAATGCCACGTCTCTCAGGCTACAAGGTACTGCTACTGTTCTCCTACTAGGTAGAAACAACAAGAGCAGATAACACAGCGTTATTCGCATCGATTAAAGTATCCATCAATCGAATTGAACAATGAAATGGCACTGTAAGCTCAGCAGTTAAGGAAAACGAGACCGCCATAGCAACCAGCTAAATAGGTTGAGAACATGAGCATATTGAATACAAGGAATCCGTCGTGAGTTTCGCCATAGCCACAATAGGTCCATGTGAAAATCACCTCCAGGCTTCCAACATCATCTCAGCAGTTAAGGAAAACGAGACCACCACAGCGGCCAGCTAAATAGGTTGAGAACATGAGCATATAGAATACAAAGAATCCCTCATTATTTCGCCACAGCCACAACAGGTTCATGTGAAAATCAGTTCCGAGCTTCCAACATCATTTGCTTAATCGAAAGAACAAGCCTTAACGTTAAATCGAATCTCACAACAAAAGTCATTCATTCTCGGTGCTCAATTTGCTCCAAACTCATATGGGGTAAACCAACCCACCCCCCCCCCCCCCCCCTTCCTAGCCGATACTCTCTCTCTCTTTTAAGTTGCTCAAGTGTGTCCTCAAAATCGTTCAGTCACACGGTGGGGTCGAGTAATGTCTCGCCGATTTTGTGCCCCTTTACGGTAGAGCAGACCACAGTCGGGAACGTTTTAACAACAGCGGCTTGATCAGCTGTGAGGGGCGACGATGCGGAGAAGCAAGCAAATGCTGCGGCCAATGGAGTCTTCGGGTCGGAGGCGTGAGTGAAGAAGATGACGGATATGCAAAGAGAGAGATAGGGAAGAAAAGAAATAAAGAATAAAGTAAATATAAAATGGGTTCCATAAGGGATATTATAATCAAAATATTATTTCAGGGAGTGTGTTAGCAAAAAAGGGGTGTGATATTTTAACTTTATCAAAATTTAAGAATTCATAAACTTGTTGTACAGTAATAAAGGAAGATAAACCAACCTTTAGGAGATCCGACGATCTACCAGATATTACGTTCCAGCTACTATACAAATTCTTAATTACGAAAACTGGTGAGGAAAAAACTGCATGAGAGTGGAAGCGTCCTTGTCTATAAATGTAGCCAAAGACTAGACCAGGAATATCACAGGACTATATTTGCTTCAGACCTGTATCATCCAGTCGCAAGTCGATGTTGACGCCCTTATTTTGCCAGTACATATAAAAAAAAGATAAAAATAAAAATAAACAAAAGAGGGCCCAAATAAATAGGGCCAGGAAAAAAGATTAAATTAATAGGAGTACAAAATTTTAGAAGAGGCTTACGCAACCCCATCAAATTGCCTGCATTTGGGCCGGATTTCCTCTGTATTTTGGTTTGTTTTCGAGCCCAAGTCTCCACTCTTCCGATCTCTTAATGAATGCATCTAGTTGGGGTGTCAATGGGCCGAATCGGGCCGGACCGAACTGGCCCGAAAGTAAACAGTACCGAGCTCGGCCTAGCCTGAGCCGACCCGAGCCCGAATGACATATATCCCAACTATTCGGGTCGGGTCGAGTAGGTCCCAACCGACCTCTCTCTCTCTCTCTGTGGCTCGTTCCGGACACCACTGGACTCTCGAAACCTTGAGCTCCAATTTATCTCTCTGTGCTCGCATCGAGGGGCTTCAGATTTGATTGCCATTGACGGCTAGATCTAAGCGAGCCACGAGGGACTTGACTCACGCAGAGTCTGGCCAATGTCAAGGACCTGTAGTTCCTCTGCTAAGGTTTTTGGAGCGACGCCCGCGAATGCAGCTGGAGCATCAAGGAAGAAGAGGACAAGGGCTCAACTTCTTGCTGTTGGCGAAGCTGCATCATTTTAGGGTCGAGGGTGAGGGCGTTGAGGGATTTATGGATAGAAACACCAACGTGAAGGACGGCGATGGTAGCGGTGGTGGTGGAGGGGGTGGAGAAGGTGCGAGAGCTTGCCAATGCAAGAGAGGAGAGGAGATTGATGAGAAAGCAAGAGAGAGAAGAGGGATTTCGCCATTTTTGGGAAGGAGAGAGAAGGTGAACGAGCTCAATGCGATTATAAATGGGGCTGGGGCGGGCATGGGGAAGGGGGCGATTATTGATGTAAATCACGCCATTCTTGACGGGAGCTAAAGAAATTAAAAAAGTTGGGAAGAGAGAGAAGCTTTCAATGGAGAAGGATGGGGGACTTCAAAGAGAGAGTTAGTGTGACAAAGGAATCAGTGTCGGTGCTGTGCTGAACTAGTACCGGCCCATTATTGAAACAGTACCAAATCCGGCCCAAAAATTTTCCAATTTTTCTAGTCAAGTCGGGCCGTCGCGGGTCCATTTAACAGCCCTAGCGGAACCGTCTAGGCCGGCCAAGGTTCGGATCTTCTGGTCCAATTTTTCCATAAGACCGGCCCGAATGAAGGAAATGAAGCCTGCTCGCTTGATCAAACGGAGAGAGGGTTTCCGTGGTGACAGGTGGGCGTGCGTCTCCGCTGGGGACGGAAGAAAAACCGGGCATAGCTTCTACAAGGTTGCTCACAGAATCGGTTTTGAGGAGATTAGATCGGGAATGTGACAGAAAGAGATCACTTGGAGGTTCTGAAAATTTTCAGTCGCTTGGGAAAAAGAGAGACAGATTCAGAGAGAGAGAGAGAGAGAGAGAAGGAGAAAACGAGAGCAAAATAGAAAGGAATCGTTGAGCTAGTCCCAACGCTTTGGTCGTTGTCGATTCCGGCGAAATTTCCTCGGCGCGCAAACAGGTATATTACCTCTCCTCATGCTCGTTGATAGTGTTAGATCCATTAGATGAAATTTAGAACAAAAATTACAATTCCGAAGCTGATTTGTGACGAATGATATTGATTTAGAGCTTTCTATATTAAGTTTAGGCTGAGAACTGCATTGAATCTGAATCTGAGTGCTTATGTTCTAGGCGCATAGTAACTGTTTGCTGATTTGTCTAAGAGAACGTTGAATCTGATCTTGTGTAATTGGCCGTTTGATGATGTTTAGATCTAAGATTGATCAAATACGTTGTTTCATTGATTATTCAAATCTGAGTTTATTCCTTCACTTTTCTTTGGATTTGTAACATGATGTTCGGTTCCGGTTGCCTTGTGTGGAGGAAAATTCGAGTTGAAACTGCTGCTCATTTGATGATGATAGCCCACGGTTTAATCTACTTCTTGTTGATATGTGTATGTATGTGTAGAGTTAGCGTTTTGATTTTGAGTTGAGAAATGCGGTGGCCGAAGAATGAAATAGTGGTAATCGGAGGTTCGTTTCGGTTTTTGGCTGCAGTGCGATGATGATAGCCATGACAGGCCGACGGTGAAGGTGTGGTCGGCACTGAGGATTGGCAAACATTAGTGGCGATGACCAGAACATTTTTTTTTTGGGTTGGATCTGGCGACGTTGACAAAGAGGCTACTGTGAGGTTACAGGAAGAGAGGTCTCAGGAGGAAGAAGAAGACCAAAAAAAAAAAAATAGAAATAAAAAAATAACAAAAAAAATTGGTAAATTACCAAAAAGAGAATAAAAGACGGGCTAAGATTTGGGTCCGCTCAGACTTAAGATTTGGACTTAGGCTGGTTAGAGGAGGTTAATGGACTGAGTGAAATTAGGGCCCAAATAGGCCATTTTCATATCGAGTTTAGACCAACCTGGACCCTTGGGATCTCGGTCGGATCCTCATGGAGTGGGTCGGGCCTTTTGGCCTGATCAAGATCATTTTCCAATGATAAGATAAATCCAGAAAAATTCAGAACTTATTTTGATTAGTTTTACTAGATTTTTAGTTATTTCTTGTTTATAATTAGTTTTAGATTATCCTATATTAGAATTTGCATAGCCTAGGAATTTTAACAAACATTTTAGGCTTAGCATAAAAATTGTGAAAATCTTTAGAGAAAAATTGGACTGAAAATTGAATAAGTTCTGAGGTCTATACAATAGGATCTTGGATGCTTTTAGAGATAAATATTCGGCCGTTGTTTGAACATTTACATTTCGATTTTACTTGATTGATATTTTCAATATATTATTTCCCCCCCCCCCTTTTTAGCATGGTTAAATATAAGAAAACCAAAGACATTTGCATGAACACCTCAGCGGATGAGAACTGTATGACTCATAATTGGTGTAGAAGCTAACAGGACATTTTAGGAAATAAATGATTAAGTCTAGGTACCGAAAAATCACTAGTTGAATAGCTAATGTAATCAAGTTTCCAAATCCACTTAATCTTTTGTTTGTAAAAGTAAAGTACTCTTTCATACTTGGTGTCTAATTGACCCACAATTTCGATGGGCGGCGTCTCCTAATTCAATAAACTTTTGCGTATTAATTGACACGAAAGTTGCGAGTTGATAAAGAGACAGACTGCTACCACGTACCACTTACTCCTGCAAAACATTTTAGACGCAGGGTAAAGGTATTAACTAGCATGTGTTTGAAGTATCCAGAGTGCAAAATGCTTCGGGACACCAATTCAGCATGTTAAGGGAACATGCGGCTTCAACACACTCTATATTCAAACTTTCCAAGAAATTGAAATCAAAATTTCTTAGAAGGGTCACAAGTTATTTTAATGGCATCAAACAAAGTTATCCTTGCCCCTGCTAGAGGCTGAAAACTTCATAAAAATAACCATATTGCCTGTTCATGAAGTGGTAATCCCATAAGACAAATGCATAAGAAACAACCGAGAAGGTGAAAACTCGGATTGATCAGAGGACTAAAGAGTGTCTATCACCTCCCTAGGACGGGAAGTAATAACATTTGATCATTCTGCTCGTTTCTTAAATGGGTTGGGCGAAAATCTTTTTCTTTCTCTATTATAATGTTCTAAATTCTAGCCATGGAGATATTGGGGTGAAATTTTCGCGGCTATTACCCAAAAGACCTAGGGAAAGTGTTACCCAAACGTAATCTTTGTCCTCTCCATCCTCTTTGTCGTTGCCCAAAACTTCATAAAAATAACCATATTATGCTAAAATTAACAGCAAGAAGATCCATTCTAGTATCGACAAATCACAATAGTGTGATTCTCTCTAACCATCAAAGCAATACACTTATATACGAATGCCATGGTCAGGATCATGATTAATTTTGTCCATAAAGAAGAACCGTTAACTAGATTAAATGAAAACCATACAAACCACTTTGGCTGCGTTTGGTCATCAGCATAAAACTCGAGATATGATATATTTTATCCTATCTCGTGTTTAATAGTTGTCAAGGATAGGATAAGGGGATATGGAGTAGATAAAATTATCCTTTGGGGGGGGGGGGGGGTTGGGGGAGGGAGGGATTTCTCTTATCCATAACACTATAAATTGCACGCTCAAGCCATTTCCTCTTTAGACAAAATAAAAGTTCACTCCATCTCCGCCACGCCCAATCCGCCACTCCGGCAGTATGCCGCCTCTCCGATTACGGCAGGCCACCTCTCCGGCGACGGTAGGTAGCTTCTTCGATAGAGTCAGGACCACCGGCAGTGATCCCAATCTGGTTCGCCTTCCCTTTCTTCGGCCTCAACTCACCAAATTTATTAGACCCCAAAATGTCTATTTTTCTTTTCTTTCCGGTAGCATGTCAGTGTTCCTGGGCATGTAGTACTGTTTGGTGGTCGATTATTTTATGACATAACCAATTCCTTCGATCAGTACTTTCCATTGAAGATGAAAAGGTTGGTCTTGGACAGTATGAAGGTTAGAGGGACGATTCAACTATCCCTTACAATTCAAATTCTCCATTATCGTTGTCAAAGTCACGATCATATCATTATATTTGTCATAAACATAAAAATTCATATGCAACGTGTAATTATTGAAACCTCTGACGGTTACGAATCATCATTCAAAATCATTTATTAATTTTTTTTTGTGGTGCTCCTAGCGGCTGTCCCCTCAAGCTTCGGCTCAATGGGCATGGCGAGTGGCCGGAGATTCCTTGTGTTGGCTTCGAAGAAGAGCTTCCAGATATACAAGTCAGAATCATTATATTATATCCAGTTCTTTCCAAACAATGGATATGATAAGATATAAAAATATCCGATTTCAAATTGCAGTTCACCAAACTGTAGATAGAATATCATTAAATCCTTAGATTTCTTATCACATCCTATCAAGTTCTATCTTGACTAACCTTTGAGTTTTATACCAAGTGCCAATGCTACTTAAGCATGTAAACACAAATATGAAAGAACGAAAAAAAGATGAACTTCCACTAGAGTGAGAAGTCAAGAGTCCTATACATAGTATTCAATGTACAAGCATTAAGTAGTCAAGAGTCCTATACATAGTATAATAGTGTGCTAAAATAAACAGAGCATGAAGATCCATTCAAATATAGATAAATAACAATAGTGTAAATCTATCTAACCATCCAAGGGGCGCACTTATACATGCATGGTATGGTCAACATCTCGATTAATTTTGTCGATAAATATTTACTTTTGTCAACATTAAATATATTAAATGGGCATGATTGTTTATTAATCATGCCCATAATTGTTTGTTGTCAATTTCTTTGTTTAAATAGAATACTACTTTAAATTGTTTGATACGGTCAAGGGTGAAATATCTACTTACTCCACGATGGTTCAAGTGAGGATAGCTTTTGTCGTCTAGTTAGACACCAGAATATTGTCGTAACCTGAAAAGTAGGTTAATGGATTATCAGGTTAATTAAATTAATTAACCTAATTCAGGCTTTTTCAAGCTTTACCAATTTGCAACTTAGGTTTAATTTCATGCAAAAAATTATCCTGGAGTCACCACTGATCGTTATTGATATGTCGATTAGAAATCTGAATAAAATTGCGAGAGTTCTATTTCATTCCTTCGAACTAGAGATTAAGTGTTCGAGGATTTGGTTACATTATTTTTTTCGGTATAAATTTTTATGAGAAAATTATTGATTTGATGATTTATGGATTTTTCTCTTATGACATGGCAAAGATATGCATGAGTGATGTGCATGACATGACAAATATGATTCTATACTATATGCTATGCATGATTTTTTTTTTATGAATTTTTGAATTTATGAAAAATGATGGCAAAAACTATCTACCCACCCACACATGGTCGAGCTGGTTAAGAGATGAGCTATCTAACTTCCAAGTACCTCCTTCATCAGCAATCCAAACGGAGGTGATGGCTCTGGTTGGAGCGTTGAAGAGATAGGACTCGAGGAGAGAGTAATATTGAGTTTGAGTCAGACTGTGCAGAAGTGGTAGATGAAGTACTACAAAAGACACACGTGACTTGGTCGATTGAACCACTGATTGTCGAAGCCCAAGAACGAATGGCCCATTACAAATGCCTATCTTTAGCCCTTTGTTGCAGATCTGCAAACAAAGTAGCTGATTGGGTTTTTTTTTTTTTTTTTTTTTGGTCGGAAGCTGATTGGGTTGAAAAAGTCCATCTTTCCAATGATCTTACTTCCTCATGATAGCTAAGCCACCCCAATCTTTATGGGACCTTTTATGTTTGGATGCCCCGCTAACGGGCGTTTTATGTACGAAATCTTTGGGTAATTAATAAAAGCTAGTAGTTTCTTCGACCCAAAAAAAAAAAGTGGGGGTCACGGCTGTGGTTGTTGTGCTAATCCCCCGAGGAATAGTCGAGGTGTACGCAAGCTAGCCTGGATACCTCGGTCATAAAAAAAAACTATCCTAAAGTGAAGATAGCAAAATTCCAATTTATATTAAATGTTATTTTCACGTAAAAGATGATAAAAAAATGTAATTTTCCTTAAGAGAATGGCGTCATCTTTTGGTATTTTTTAGGAATTTAATTAAAAAGGAAAAACACAAAAATGTAAACAAAAATAATTGATTTTGCCCATAATGCACATTAAATTCCGAAAATTTGGATCATTTTCGCGACGTACCCTCACATTAGGGCTGGAAAAACAAATTAAATATAGAATTATCGTCATCCCTATATATAAGGCAAATCATGAAATTCTTTGAAGTTATCGATCTGCCCCTCAAATTTGAGGGTTTGATGTATAATTTTCATGTATATTCGAGCATGATTATACTTCAAAATGGAAGTTAAATTAAGTGCATTGATATATATATTCCGAAAGGACAAGGTGCAAAGGAGCATGAATTATGGACATGATTGTTTATTTAAATGTAAATTTTGACAAACAAACAATTACGTGAATGAGCAAATATGCATAAGAACACGAAAATAAAATGAAAAAAACTTTGAGCTACGACACGACTAGTAAAAAGGTCAACCGGACATTGAGAAAAAGTCAACAAGTCACCACAAATTCGGCCAAGCATGATTCGGTCGAGAGAGAGAACGAAAATTTTATTTCGAAAAATTTACCTCTTGTGAAAGAGTGCAATTATCCGATTTGATTATGAAAAAGTAAGATAGTGAATATTCCGCAAATAATTTTAAAAAAGATATATTCCAATTAACTTCACTAATTCTTAAAGATATGCGCAAAATTCAATTAATCAATCAAATCGAACTTTCTCAAGAAATTATAATTTATGTGCAAGAGAGTTCGATTTTCAGTGTTTTAGGAAATTATGAATTAAAATTAATTTCTAACCAAAGATCGAAGGATTTTTGGACATGGTAAGATGTAAAACATTTCAAGCTACTCCAGGTTGACGCACGACGCAAAGCGGCTGGTAACGTTACATGGTTGATTGAATGTGATACGTAGTTGTGTTAGATCTCAAGAAATGACGAAAGAACGAGATATTGTACCACCCAAATAAGGTCGCTTTGTCCGCAAACAGAGGCTGGACAACAGGATGTTGAATCAATAATGCCTCGAGGTCAATTCGAATCGTGCTTCAGGACTCCACGGCCATGCGGGGATGGTGAGATGGTGCAGCGGCAGTGCATGGAGAGTGGTGGTGCACGGCAATAGATGCTGGATGGACGACAGATGGAGTGTAAGGGTGTCAATGGGCCAAGTCGGGCCGGCCCGAAAGTAAATAGTACCGACTTCGGCCCGGCCCGACCCCGAATGACATATATCCCAGCTCTCCGGGTTTGGTCTGTCCGGGCCGGCCTCTCTCTCTCTCTCTCTTTTTTTTTTTTTTTTTTTTTTTTTTTTTTTTTGGCTCGTTTCAGACACCATCGGACTCTCAAAACCTTCGGCTCCAATTTGTCTCTCCATGCTCGTCGCATCGAGGGGCTTCATATTTGATTTGGCAATGCCACTGACGGCTAGATCTAAGTGAGCCGTGAGGGACTTGACTCAGGCAGAGTCGCGCTCCAGCCGGGCCAACGTCAAGGCCCTGTAGTCCCTCTGCGAAGGTTTTTGGAGCGACCCCCGCGAGTGTAGCTGGAACGTCAAGGAAGAAGAGGACGAGGGCTCAGCTTCTTGCCGTTGGTGAATCGACATCATTTTAGGGTCGAGGGAGAGGACATTGAGGGATTTATGGACAGAAGCATCGAAGTGAAGGATGGCGGCGGCGGCGGCGGCGGCGGCGGCGGCGGTGGTGGAGGGGATGGAGAAGGTGCGAGAGCTCGCCAATGCAGGAGGGAAGGAGAGGAGGGTGAAGAGAAAGCAAGAGAGAAAAAGAGGGGTTTCGCCATTTTTGGGAACTATAGTCTATAGCGATTATGATGGTTACATGTTACTATTTACTGAGTCTGGAAGATGAGAGACATTCTTTGGTCTGTGATCAACTTGGGCTTTCATGTTCTCGGTGGTTACTAGTTCATTTGTCTTTTGGGATTATCACTCCATGAACAAGCTATATAATTATTCTCTCGAGTTTCTGCCTTTAACTTTTGCAAGAATAACTCTGTTTGATACCATTAAAATGACTTGTCGCCCTTGTAGGATAGAAGTTATCCCCACGTGAACCATGCGGTAAGTAGATAGTTCAACCTTGATCAGATCAGATCATTTAAAATAGCCATTCAATTTAAACAAAGAAATGGATAACAAATTTATTGGACTAAACTAAAGTAAAATACATTTTATGCCAAAATGAATAGCAAGAAAATCTCATTAGAATAATGGTGCTACTCTTATTAGCTAATATTGATTTCTATCATCCCAAAAGTTAGCTCAAAGGATGTGAATTTATCTCACACTTAAAAATCGATACGAGCCCCTTCCACAATCGATGTGGGATAACCTCAATAATCTCTAATCATAAATTAACTTAAAGGATGAGACTTTCTCTCATACTTAGAAATGACCATCCTTTCTATAATCGATGTAGGATAACCTCAATAATTCAAAGTAGTGAACATATATATGCATAGCACTGATCATTATGACGATTAATTCCAACCACAAAGAAAAACGTCAACAAGATTAACCGAAGACGACAAACAACTTTGAGGTTCCAATATCAAGTATCAAATCTAGTTAAGCATGTGAAACAAATATGCAAGAACGACAAAATCTAACTTCCATCTGACTAAGATGTTAAGAGTCCTAGACACAGTACTCAATGTACATGCATCAAGGTGAGGCCTCACTGGTGGCCTCTCACGCTGTCGCTTCGTTGTTCCTTTCCATTCCCATCTCCCTCGTTGCGGACTCCATGTGAATAATGAACCAAAAAAATTGCCATATCTTCTCCAGAGTCCGCCCTCGTGTCTCTCTTATTATCACGTAGGCAAACAAGTACATGAAGATCACAATCACCATGGACAAGAAGACATACCCGTCAAGGGTGATCACCTCGTATAGCAATAAGAATATTGTTTATAAAAATGCACTCAGTAGTTAGTTTATAGCGACGTCGATGCGTGTTCCAGCGCATGCAACCTCAACAGGAAGATCTTCGAGCTATGCGCTGATGGGATTGGTTCCATCCCGATGTAATATAGCCATGTAGGAAAACAACGAGGACATAACATGGCTACGGCCCACTTAGGCTTCGATAACTCTGGACGATGCTATTGAGGCACATTCCGAGGGAGGAGAGCCAGTCGATCATCCCATCATGCTGCGCAACAGCAACTGCTGCCACCTGACCTGGTCAAGGATGAAGCTAGGGATGTGAAACCAAATCCCAAGTATGCTTGTTTGGCTGAATATCATGTGCTTGCAGAGCCCAAGACAGTCAAATCTGCATTAGCACATGAGGGATGGAATAAAGCGACGAAAGAAGAGATGAAAGCACTTCATGAAAATCAAACCGGGACTCTAGTTCCAAGAACAAATCAGATGCGCGTAATAGGGTGCAAGTGGGTTTTTAAAATCAGATTAGCAGCTGATGGAAGTCTTGACAAGTTGAAAGCACGATTGGTAGCGAAGGGGTTCCACCAAGAGGAGGGGCTTGATTTCTTCGAGACATTTGGTCCGGTCGTAAAACAGGCAACAATTCGGATGTTCTCTCAATTGCAATGGTAAAAAAGTGGTCGATACTGTTGATGTATCAAGGTTGCACGATCTATTTTCTGTTTGAGTCAGTTTGTTAAAATCCTATTTTGTAGGGGTGTTTAGCTGCATGTTATCTGTTCTGTTAGTTTGTTGCAGATTTAATTCCGTTAGTTGTGGGTAACTTGTGTTTAGTGGGTAACGTAAAGCTTTAGTTGTATTTTTAAAGTAATTCTCAGTTTTTGAATAAAGAAGAATAAGTTTCCTTCCCATACGTTCTGCTTGCTGCAAAAACAAGCTTTTGCTGTCAAATCTTCTTTTGTTCTTTGAGAAAACAACATTTGTATCAGAGCCTTCTTGATCTTAAGGGGCTGTGAGTGACTTGTGAGATTGATTGAGAGGAGTGTCTGCATCCATAGAAGCCGAAGGCAAGATGGAGGCAGGATCGAGTGTTTTTTCAATGGCTCCACCAGTGTTTGATGGAGAAAATTATCAAGCCTGGGCAGTGAGAATGCGAGCCTATCTAGAGGGCTGTGATTTTTGGGAAGCTGTGGAACAAGATTATGAAGTTGCTCCCCTTCCTGACAATCCAACCATGAATCAGATCAAGTATCGCAGGGCGCGGATAACAAGGAAAGCAAAGGCAAAGTCTTGTTTATATGCTGCTGCCTCACCTTCTATTTTCAGCAGAATTATGGCTTGTGAATCAGACAAAGCTATCTGGGACTTCCTCAAAGCTGAGTATCAGGGAGATGAGAGGATCGCAAGCATGAAGGAGCTAAATCTGATCATAGAATTCGAGAGACTGCAGATGAAGGAGTCTGAGACAATTAAGGAGTATTCTGATAAGTTGATAAGCATTGCAAATAAGGCAAGAGTTCTAGGCACTGACCTCTCTGATAATTGGCTAGTGCAGAAGATTGTTGTCTCTTTGCCTGAAAGGTTTGAGGGAACCATTGCCTCTTTGGAGAATACCAAGGATTTGTCTCAGATCAGGTTGGCAGAATTGCTAAGTGCTCTGCAAGCACAAGAGCAGAGGAGGTTAATGAGGTAGGAAGGAAGTATAGAGGGAGCTTTGCAGGCAAAGGAACAACAGAATGTAGGAGGGAAAGGCAAGAAGTGGAAAGGGAAGAAATGGAATGGCAGTAGTGGTTCAGAAGTTGCTGCAAAAGAGTACAGTGCAGGTAACTCCAAGAACAATTGGGGAAGGTATTCCTCATGTCAGCACTGTGGAAAACAGAATCATCCGCACCTTAGGTGTTGGAAGAGGCTGGATGTAAGATACAGAAAATGTCATAAGCTTGGACACATTGAGAAGTTCTGCAAAGAGAAGGGAGATCAGAAGCAAGGTGAGGCACATACTGCAGCCCAGCAAGAGGTAGATCAACTGTTTGTTGGCTCTTGTTTCTCTTCTAGTACTCCATGTGAAAGTTGGCTTGTTGATAGTGGTTGCACAAACCACATGACAAGTGATGAAAAGTTATTTATAGACTTTGACAAGTCATTGAAGTCAAGAGTGAGGATTGGGAATGGAGAGTAATTAGAAGTGAAAGGTAAAGGGATTGTAGCAATAGAGAGTTGTGCTGGAACTAAACTGGTTTCTGATGTGATGTATGTGCCTGAGATTGATCAGAATTTGCTGAGTGTGGGGCAGTTGATAGAAAGGGATTTAAGGTGATTTTTGATGAGGGGAAGTGTTTAGTCTTTAACTCCAGTGGTCAGGAGCTGTTCTAGATAAAGATGCAACAGAAGAGTTTTTCTCTGAATCCTCTTGAGAAGAAGCAGGTGGCATTCAAGTGTCAGGCTAGTGATTCAGAGACATGGCACAAGAGGTTGGGGGACTTTCATCACAAAGGCGTGCTGTTCATGGAGAGGAATGAAATGGCAACTAGGTTACCAAGCCTGGAGGAGCAAATCACAAAGTGCAAGGCTTGTTTGCTGGGCAAACAAACAAGACTTCCCTTCAAGGAATCCACTTGGAGAGCTACAGAGAAGCTGCAGCTGATTCATACAGATCTCTGTGGTCCACAAATGACTCCTTCACTAAATGGCAGCAGGTATTTCATTATTTTCATTGATGATTATACCAGAATGTGCTGGATTTACTTTATGAAGCAAAAGTCAAAAGTTGCTGAGGTATTTCTGAAGTTTAAGAGATGGGTTGAGAACCAAAGTGGCTGCAAGATTCAGGTCATCAGATCTGATAATGGAATAGAATACACATCACAGAGGTTTAACTCTTTTTGTGAAGAGGCTGGAATTGAGCGTCAGCTTACCGCTCCTTACTCTCCACAGCAAAATGGAGTAAGTGAGAGGAAGAATAGAACAATTATGGAGATGACTAGGTGTCTGCTGCATGAGAAGAATCTGCCAAAAGAATTTTGGGCAGAAACAGCAAACACAGCAGTTTTTCTGCTGAATAGGCTGCCTACAAGGGTATTGGAGAAGAAAACTCCCTTTGAAGATTGGTTTGGTGTCAAGCCAATTCTAAAAAATTTGAAGGTATTTGGCTGTTTGTGTTTTTCTCATGTTCCACAGGTCAAGAGAGACAAGCTGGGGGGGGGGGGGGGGGGGGAAAGCTGAACCTGGAATCTTTGTTGGCTACAGTTTAGTGTCAAAAGCCTACAGGATCTATCAACCACAAACAGGGAAGGTGATCACTAGTAGGGATGTTCAGTTCCTGGAAGATGAGCAATGGGATTGGACAGATGAGTCACAGGGCAAGCACAAGGAGGTCTCACTGGAACCTGATGAGCTGGTGGATGATGTTCCAGTTAGAGGTACTAGATCTCTGACTGATATATATCAGAGGTGCAGTGTGGCTGTTTTGAAACCTGCTGGTTATGAGGAAGCTAAAAGTGATCAGAGGTGGATGAATGCAATGGAGGAGGAGTTGGCCATGATAGAAAAGAACCAGACATGGGAGCTAGTGGAGAGGCCTGAGGATAGGGAGGTAATTGGAGTAAAATGGGTTTTCAGGACCAAACTCAATCCTGATGGCTCAGTGAATAAGCATAAGGCCAGGTTGGTGGTGAAGGGATATGTACAAGTTTGGGGAGTTGATTTCTCAGAAACCTTTGCTCCTGTTGCAAGATTGGATACAATTAGAATGACTCTTGCTTTGGCAGCGCAACAAGGATGGAAGGTGTATCAGTTAGATGTGAAATCTGCTTTTTTGAATGGAGTGTTGCAGGAGTAGATTAACCTTGAACAGCCAGAAGGTTTTGTCACACCAGGCCAGGAGGAGAAAATTTATTTGCTGAGAAAGGCTCTCTATGGCTTGAGGCAAGCTCCTGGAGCATGGTATAATAAGATGGATGAGTACTTGCTGGGTCTAGGTTTCAAGAAAAGTCTTAGTGAATCCACTCTATATGTCAAGAAGTTAGTATCCGACTTAGTGGTGGTCTCTTTATGTGGATGATATGCTGGTGACAGGAAATAATAGTGCTCAGATTACTGCATTTAATCAAGAGATGATGAAGATGTTTGAAATGACTGATCTTGGTGAGATGTTGTATTTTCTGGGGATGGAGGTTAGGCAGACTCAGAATGAAGTTTTTATCTGTCAGAAGAAGTACTTAAAGGAGATCCTAAAGAGATTCAACGTGGAGGAGTGCAAGAGTATTAGTACTCCAATGGGTCAGAGGGAAAAGCTTGAAAAGAATGATGGATCAGAAACTGCAGATGAAAGAGTTTATAGAAGTTTGATTGGCTGTCTTATGTATCACACTGCAACTAGGCCAGACATCATGTTTACTGTAAGTGTCTTGTCTAGATTTCTTAATTGTGCAAGTCAGTTGCATATGGTAGCTGCAAAGAGGGTGTTGAGGTACTTGAAAGGTACTCTTTCATATGGAATAAAGTTCTGCAAAATTCAGGAATTTAAGTTGCAGGGGTATTCTGATAGTGACTGGGCAGGATCAGTGGATGACATGAGGAGCACTTCAGGTTATCGCTTTACATTTGGGTCGGCATGTTTTTTATGGTGTTCAAAGAAGCAAGAAATAGTAGCACAATCAACTGCAGGAAGCTGAGTTCATTGCGGCTACTGCAGCTGTGAATCAAGCATTGTGGTTGAACAAGCTGAAGGATGATCTGCATTTGGAGCAGGAAGAAGGCATAGAAGTATTTGTGGACAATCAAGCTACTCTGGCCATTTCACAGAATCCAGTATTTCATGGAAAAACAAAGCATTTTAAGATCAGGTATTACTTCTTGAGAGAAGTGCAAAAGGGTGGAGAGGTGAACTTGGTGTACTGCAGTTCAGAAAATCAAATTGCAGATATATTCACTAAGTCGTTTCATGTTGGTCGATTCGAACTTCTCAGGGCAAAGTTAGGAGAGTGCATCACTTGATCCAGGAGGAGAGTGTTGATGTATCGAGGTTGCACGATCTATTTTCTGTTTTGAGTCAGTTTGTTAAAATCCGATTTTGTAGGGGTGTTTAGCTGCATGTTATATATTCTGTTAGTTTGTTGCAGATTTTATTCTGTTAGTTGTGGGTAACGTGTGTTTAGTGGGTAACGTAAAGCTTTAGTCTGTATTTTTAAAGTAATTCTCAGTTTTTGAATAAATAAGAAAAAATTTCCTTCCCATACGTTATGCTTGCTGCAAAAACACAGCTTTTGCTGTCAAATCTTCTTTTGTTCCTTGAGAAAACAACAGATACATCAACTAGACGTCAAGAATGCTTTTTACATGGCACATTAAAAGATAGTTTATATGGAGCAACCTTCGGGCTTTGAGAATCCTACACTTGCTGATCATGTATGCTTACTTCGGAAGTCCCTTTATGGCCTACGACAGCCACTGCTCGCCTGGTTTGTGAAGTTTAGTATCTTTCTACTTGAGTCGGGATTCTTCTGCAGCACCACGGATCCATCACTTTTTGTGTTTCAAAAGAGGCAAGACACAATTCTACTTTTGCTTTATGTGGATAATGTTTTGTTGACAGGTAATTCTGATCATTTACTTGCACAATTGGTCAAATCTCTCGGTTCAACTTTTCACATGAAGGACTTAGGGTGTTTACATTACTTCTTGGGTATAAAAGCAAAGCACGCACCAGAGGAACAATTCCTTTGTCAAACAAAGTATGTTGAAGGTCTCCTTGAGAGGGCAAATATGAAAGAGTGCAAACCGATATCAACACCTCTCTGTCAATGAAACCATTTCATACATCTGACGATGAAGTATTTCTTGATCAACCACTTGAGTACCGAAGCTTAGTTGGGGGTCTTCAGTATTTAACGATAATGAGACCGGACATCGCTTATGCTACCAAGTTGCTTTGTCAAAAAACGCAGAAACCTACAGTTGGTGATTTTCACAGATTGAAGGGAGGCGTATGGGCAATATGATCTGTGAATTGAAAGATGTTGGCCATGTACTCGCTGACAAGCAGCAAGTGCAAGTAGTGATTCGTTCCTTGCCCCAAAGTTGGGAACACATGAAAATTCATTTGACACACAATAAGAACATCAAGACCTTTGAGGATGCATTGCGCCACCTCGAGTTGGAGGAAAACCGCCTTCTGGCGGCAAAGTCGCAAATTGACATCTTTTTTGTTAGTGATAGCTCGTCTAGAGCTACCGCTTCGGGCTCCAAACGTAAGCATCCTCGTGGATTCAAGAATTAGAAAGGCAAGGAAGCGAGCTCCTTAGGAAAGAAACCAAAGACCAATCAATAGGAAAAGGGAAAGCATCACTTCAAGAAGAATATTTCAAGAGTGAAATGCTATAACTGTTGCAAGAAAGATCATTATGCTCGCAACTGTGCTGAGCCTAAAGAGGTAAATATCTTTAGTACCCTTGAGAGTTATATTTATGTGTCGAGATCGGTTTTCTTAATTGAATCTAATCCTTTGTGGGATGTAAACTCAGAAGCCATTGACCGTCTAGCGAAGGACAGATAAGCCTTCGTGGAGTTTCGACGGATTCTATTGTGGAGCGAAATGGATCTATGTCGGGAACAATTCCAAAGTGAAAGTAAAAGGGATTGGCACCGGTCAATCAAATGTGCGTGGTGGGCTCACTTTCTTCCTACATGATGTATTGTACGCTCCTGAGATTCATCAAAATTCAGTATCTATTTTAGTCTTGGTCAAATTTGGTTGTAATGTTAACTTTCATAACTATAGTATGGACTTGTCTCTAGGAACAAGTTATTATGTTGTCTGATTATTTCCATCATAGTTTTATTGTGCTAGATGCTGACTATGATAATGTTAGTATGAGTTGTTCCCTTTTCATATATGCTAATAATGTGAATGTATGGCATGGTAGTCTTGGTCATATTGGCCAATAGAGAATGAATAGATAAGCCAAAGACGTCTCATTGAACGATATTGAAAAAGTCGATTTGCTTGTTTGTAAGCATTGTCTAGTAGGAAAAACTACGCAAAAACTATTTGAAAAGAGCACGAGAACTGAGTTTCCTTTGCAACTATTCCATACAAATATATGTGGTCCAATGCATGCAAGAGTAAGGCACAGTCTTGTTTATTTCATCGCATTTATTGACGATTGTACTCGATTTGGATATGTTTATTTGATTTCCCATAAATCCCAAATATTGAGTTGCTTCAAGAAATTTATGACCTTAGTGAAAAATCAGTTAGACTCGAAAAAAGAAGGATTAAGATCCAATCAAGGTTGAGAGTATCTGTCTGATCAGTTCATAGATTTGTGTTAAGAAAAGTGAATAGAAAGACAGTTATCTATTTTATATACTCCTCAACAAAATGGAGTAACTGAGAGGAGAAACAGAACCTTACTTGCAATGGTTAAGTCCATGATGGCGCAAGCTAATCTACCAATCGCCTTTTGGGTGATACTTTGTTGGTTGCTGCTTATGTACTTAATCATGTGCCTTCGAAATCAGTCGCTTCCACTCCATATAAGTTACGAACAAGTCGAAAGCTCGATTTAAGTTTTCTTAAATCTTGGGGATGTATTGCCTATAGTCATAAGTCCTATCATAAATATGGAAAATTGGAACTAAGAGACAAAAATAATATTTTCATGAGATACTCAAAACACTCGAAAAGGTATGCGTTCATAGGCGAACAAGAAAGCGAAAGTGTGACTGAATGTGAATTTTAAGATGTCACATTCTTAGAGAATAACTTTTCGAGAAAGGGCGAAATAAGTGAAGATTATTCCTTATTTGAGACCTTGGATTAGGATGATGGGACAATTGGATATCATGATCCAAGTGGGAGCAACGTGAGAAGTGGGGAGTTAAAGTACGAACCAGTCTCAATTGCAATCACTTGATAAAACAATATCATTGTTCGATCTAAGTGGGAACGGAATGGAGAATGAAGTACCTAGGTACAATCTTCTCCATGGTGAACATTGCAAAAGCATTCTCCATTGACTCTTTGAGATTGAAGGAAAGGCTTTTATGGTCGCTCCACTTGAGGACGATGAGCTAAGAAACGAAAATGAGGCTCTATCTTACCGTGATAAGAAAAAATGGATGAAAACAATGGAAGAAGAGACTAAGTCAATGAGATCAAATCAAGTTTGGAAACTGGTTGATCTTCTGAAAGAACGCAGAACCATTAGAGACAAATGGGTTTTTCAAAATAAAGCACAAGACTGATGGCTCGATTGAGAGATATAAGGCTCGTCTTGTGGCGAAGAGGTATAACCAGTACGAAGGGATTGACTATGAATATATTTTTTCTCCTATAGTAAGATTCACCTCAATTCGCCGTATTCTGGCAATAATAGCCAGTTTCAATCTTAAATTACGTCATATTGATGTAAAGACTGTTTTTCTCAATGAAGAGTTAGAATAAGAGATCTATGGAACAACAATAAGAGATCTATAGGGAACAACCTATTGGATTTGTTAATCAAGGCTAAGAACAAAAAGTATGTCAACTTTTGCGATCGATATATGACCTTATGCAGTCTTCGAGGCAGTATACACGCTTTCATAATGCCACGATCAATAAAGATAATTGTATCAAGAGATCCAAAGATTAATTTGTGATCATCTCATTTCATTATATGTTGACAATATATTGATTGCCAGAAGTAATATGGAGTTTGTCAATATAGTCAAAAGTTGACGATCTTCCAATTTTGAAATGAAGGATGTAGGTGAAGATTTCAAGAGACCGTTCTAAAAGGTTGTTATCTCTTTCTCAAGAGACATACATAAATAAAGTCCTTGAACAATTTCATATGCAAGATTGTAAAGTCATTGATATTTTTATTGCAAAAGGTAAAGGATTGAGTGGTAGAATATATCCTAAAACTCCACATGAATAAGAGCAAATGAGAAACGTTCCATACGTCAGTGCTGTTGGAAGTCTGATATACGTTATGATGTGTACTAGACCCGATATTTATTATGCAGTTGGATTGGTTAGTAGATACCAATCCAACCCAGATTCAACACATTGGATTTCCGTTAAGAGAATACTAGGTATCTGAAAGCAACTGCTGATTACTCGCTGACATATCAAGGAAGTGATTTGTATCTTACAGGTTATACTGGTGTTGCCCGGGAGGAGATTTGGATGAGAGGAAAGCCACTTCTGAAAATGTAATAGTGCCACATCATGGAACAGTAAGAAGCAATAGTGTATAGCCTTATCTACTATGCGAGTCGAGTTCGTAGCATTATCAGCGGCAGCACAAGAGGGTGTTTAGCTTAGAAATTTTTTAGATCGTTTGGGTGTTGCTAGCGATACTGCAAATCCTGGATCGATTTATTGCGATAGTCATATAGCAATAGCTTATATTAAGGATCCTAAGCTTCACTGCAAGACCAAACATATAGACATTAAGTATAACTATATCAAGGACATGATAGCATGAAAGGATGTGAACATACAACATACGTCTACGAATAAAATGTTAACAGATCCTATGATGAAGCTGATTCGTAAATATGTTTTTTTTAGTCATGTAAAGACTATATAACTACATAGAGTTTAAAGTGCTGAATATTTGTATTTTCCCTAAATGTTCATAATTGACGATATTGTTTATCAATATGGATGTTTACATGTCTATATGATATTTATGCATATTAATATTTTGTGCATTATATTGAGAATGTATGCTCAACAGATGAGATATTAGATCATTCACATAGGTAATCGCCTCTATTTATGAATAGAGATGAGGCAATTTTAAGCTTATTATCCTGATGATAATTGAGAGATCAAACTTAAAATACTAATGCCACCTTAACTAAGTATTAAGATGAGGTCATAATGTTTATTATGTCCGCAGGTGAAGTAACCCATACATTTCACCTTACTTGTCTTGAATGCTAGATATGAGTTTTAAAAGATTCTTTTGAAAGAGAGTAAATTTGTGAACTCAAGTTAGACATAGAGTATGTATGAACTATCATATATACGGTATTATTTGTAAAGACATACACTCAATGGGGAAAGAGAGAATTCCTTAATACGTATGCCATCTACGTATGCATTATTTGACTAATAAGAGTTGGCAAAAATTTGGATCTCAACTTTTTAAGCCATGTAATACTCTTGAGAATAAGAGTTCCTTAATTAGTGCCATCAACTCTTATTTATTCTCAAGGTTTCTTTTCAATGTTTCCTATCTTAGAGTGTTGCCAATGATCATGGATGATTCGGCCTAATGGGACATTAGAAAAGCGAGCTGAACTGAAATCGAGAGGTTTAAGGAAAGAGGAAAATCAATATATTTTGAGTCACATTATAGTTGATATTCTCTAACAGGTCAATGATGAATTGTTTTGAACTTAATCATAATAGTGAATACAACATATGATATTTAAAGAGATTAAGAAATGTAAATGTGAATGATCGATCTAGGGTGCTGCATACTGGACCTATTCTAAATAGTTGTGCTTAATTTGAGCTGTTATATACTTCTAACAGATGTATAGTAATGAGTTCTCAAAGTATGCTAGTTGCACATACTATTTTCAGTATAAACTTTGCAAAGAGAAGAGTTATCATTTAGCCCATCATGGGGGAGTGGAAGATGTTAGGTTATTTAATGATTTCGGACCGCCCATGCAAACCAAGCCCATATATGTGCAGCCCATGGAGAAGGGAATTCCCTTTTAATAAAAAGAAACATTGTCTTCCAAAATAATGTGACGACGGTTCTCGCTAGAGAAGTATTACGACGTTCTCCCCACTCACAAATTCTCTCAACAAACTCTGCTCCAACGAAGCATTGCTGGATCCATTCCGGAGATTGTAAAGGCGACACATAGTCCGAGAAAAATAAGGCATGCTCCGAATTATGTACTGTACTTTTCGATCGATGTTTCAACTATGGAATTAGTTTCCTTCACTTTCATATGGGGAGAAGCCCCCTCCCCCCACCAAATTCCTTTGCTCCAATGTATAGAAAGATGCATACGCAAATTTATGAAGAAGGCAATCAAAATCGATATGCATATGACACGGTCCGGGAGAAGGAGAACCGCCCAGGATGGTTTTTGGCAAGAAAGCAACGACTCTCTCAAAGAAGAAGACCCTGGAGAGTTCTTGAGGATTCTAGAGTCTTCCAAGGGTAAGCGATATGGAATTTCTCGTATCTGTAATTATCGCGAGTAGTTGGTAGATGTAATCTCCACCGTTAGATCAAGGAGGGATCTACAGTCTATAACCCACGAGTCTTTGTATATAAGGGATCCTCCTTCCCCTCGTTGTAACATCTCATTCTCACGAGTAATACAAATAAGAGCTTCTCTCTCTAGTTTCTCTCTCTAGAGTGTGGTGAGTTTGAGTGGGGAAAGGCTAACTTAGGAAGCAGAGTTCCTAAGGCCACACGAGTCTGATCAAGGATTGAGTCTTGAATCAATCGGCTCGTGACTAGTGGTATCAGAGCTAAACTCTAGCCAGTGTAGCCAAGCGTTCATCTGAGAGGTGTGATGGATCCTTCCAATGTTGCTCGTGTCCACGACGAGGAGGTTGTGGACGAGACAAGGGGGAAGGCTATCGAGGTGCCCGAGAAGTCGAAGAAAGGTCGTCCTAGCTCTAAGGAGTTGATGGGGAACTTGGAGACTCGCATCGCGCTAATGGAGATTGCACTTGCGGATGTCCAAGGCATGGTCGAGGACATGGTCAACGACTCTGACGAAGACGAGTCAGACAAGGTGGTGCTCAAGGCCGAAGTGCAAGAGCTAAAGTCTGGCATGGGAGAGCTTCATGGAGAGCTGATAGGGACCTTGACATGCACTTATGAAGAGCTGCGACGAAAGAACGACGACTTGAAGGCCCTAGTCGAGGCTATGCGCGATGAACTGGATGCGGTCAAGTTGCGACTTCATCGGGCTAAAGCGGCGGCACCCATGAATGGTGTGATCACGGTGCAACCGGCTCTACGAGTGAACTGTCGCGACCCATTTTTTTTTCTTTTTCTAACTAATAGATTACCAATTAGGCCCTCCACCACTATGAGATGTGGATTGCGGGCTTGATCGGCGCGGGCCCTCCCAGACCCATACCAAATAGCAACGGTGTAAATTTAAAGATTTTTCGATGATAAGAGTCGATCGGATTCGACCTGGTGTAGTCATGGTGGCATGTGATATGTATGCATGCATTCAGAGTGGCCACCGGTCCTTCTTAGAAGGTGGACCGGAACCTCACTGATCGATTGGGAGAGATCGATCAGCTCTGCGAAACTAGAGATTTTGGGTTCGGGAACTTGGTTATGTTGGTGTCATTATCAACGCCCTTTCGGTACCTAATGCAAGTGATTTTCCTAACTAAGATTTCATGCAGACGCAATTTTGGATGAGGTAATTCTAAGTCAAGATTTCATACAGATTGGAAGACTAGTCCTATCAATCACAATCAATATAATGAAAGTGTAATCAAGTGCACAAATTAATCGCGTCAATGCACATCAATTCAAATCAAAGGCTTCCTAGTATAGCCTTGAGGGCTTAGAGATGGTGTGATTTAAGGCCAACGGTAGATTGAGAAGATTTAGAGACAATTTGCCAAAAGGGAAAAATCGAAAAGATTCGGGGACTAAACGAGCGAAATAGGTCATGACAGGTTGATTGTGACCAATTTCTATTCTTATGAATTTTTTGGAATTTTTTTGGAGACGATTGGCCAAAAAGGCAAAATCATCATTTTGAAAAGATTTCAGGGACTAAACACCCGAAATAGGTCTTGGCCAGTTGATTGTGAAAATTTCCTATTTTTAGGAACTTTTTTGGAATTTTTGAGGGACGATTTTTCAAAAGGGTAAAATCGTCATTTTGAAAAGGTTCGGGGACTAAACACCCGAAATAAGTCATGACCAGTTGATTGTGACTATTTCCTATTTTTAGGATTTTTTTGGAATTTTTTGGAGACGATTTGCCAAAAGGGCAAAATCATCATTTTTGAAAAGATTCGAGGACTAAACACCCGAAATAGGTCATGACCAGTTGATTGTGACTATTTCCTATTTTTAGGATTTTTTTGGAATTTTTGGGGGACGATTGGCCAAAAGGGCAAAATCATCATTTTGAAAAGATTTCGATGACTAAACATCCAAAATAGGTCATGGCTAGTTGATTGTGATCATTTCCTCCTTTTAGGATTTTTTTTGAAATTTTTGAGAGACGATTGGCCAAAAGGGCAAAGTCACCATTTTAAAAAGATTCGGGGATTAAACACCCGAAATAGGTCATGGCCAGTTGATTGTGACAATTTCCTATTTTTAGAAATTTGTTTGGAATTTTTAGGAGACGATTGGCCAAAAGGGCAAAGTCGTCATTTTAAAAAGATTCGGGGATTAAAAACCCGAAATAGATCATGGCCACTTGATTGTCGCCATTCCTATTTTCTGGGAATTTTTTTTGGAATTTTTCTGAATTTTAAAAGATTTTTTGAATTTGTTTTATTGAATTTTTGAATTTTTGATTTTTTTAAATATTAAAAATATTTTCCGAACCGGGTCAAACCCAGCCCGCGCCTCTCGGGCGCCCGGCCCGACCGTATGGGTCGAAAGTCGGTCTAAAAATGACACCATTTTGGATTTTTCAAGATTTTTCTATTTTTTTTTATCAACTTTCCGATTTATCCGTATTTCTGAAAGTAATACCCATCGGACCATCTCAACCTCACCGTGTGGTGCCCTTCGGTGCGTCTGATCAATATTTTAATAAATTTTTGGGAAAAGTCTTGATTGGACAGTTGGCCGAGTGCCACTTGGCGAGATCTAGACCCTCCAATTGTATTTTTTAAAATTTTCGGAAATGATTTTCTCTTATCCTGAAAAATCTTTTATTAATTCTGAAAAGTCGAGATCGCGACACATGGCCAATCCGAGACCGTCGGATCAAATTTTTCTTTTCTGAAAATCCATTTTTAATATAAAATTATTTATTTTATTTTTGAAAATCATCGGATTGGGACACGTGGCACGCCCACGACCATCCGATCCGGATTTTGTTTAAAAACCGAGCCGGACCCACAAAGCCGATGTGGCTGCATATGTGGCATGCCACTTCAGCCCTTTGACCCGCTGACCAGGTCCCCCCGCCGGAGAAGACGACCGGCGCTTCGCCAGAACAATTACTATTCTGGCAAGATCGCCGGAACTCTTGCCGGAAAGCTTGAACCGAGCCCAAAACTTCGAATTTTTCACTCATTTTTACACCATTTGATTCCTCAAACATCCCACATTCACATATGTCAGATTCACAGCCAAGAACACGCTGGAAACCAGCGAACCTCCTCCACAGAATCGATTCTGGCGAGCAAAGTTGCAGAAAATTTTTTGTTCAGACATGGAGTTCATTCGTTCAGACATCATCCATAGGAGGTGGAGAGGCTTACTTGAGCTCGCTAGGAGCTTGGCGATTGTGTAGACTCCTTCGTCAAGCTGTCGGTCCGGACCAAAATCGGGGAGCACCGAACCGCCATTTTTATCACGGATTGATGCAAAACATAGACATTGGAGAGCTTAGGGTTGGTTCTAGACGAGATTTAAGGCAATAAGCAGGTATGAATTACTCGAATAATACACGGCCAAGAGCGAAAGCTTGCAAATGGGTCCGGCGGCATTTTGTCGAACACGTGATAGGCATGAAAAAAAACAAGCGTTTGGGCTAAATCCATGGACATTACATGCAAAACTAAAGCAAAAAAACGTTCAGATATCAACACAGGAGTTATAAAGGATGTCGGAATGCATTTGGTCTGGCTCAATTTGATCGAGAACCAAACCGAGGCGAACCAACAGGATGCGCCAAAATAGGGGAAGTGGTATGGGTGAAAAACTGACCTGTTTCAACTGAGTCGACGGCAAGGAAGGCTTCAGTGACGATGGGTCGAGTGTCTAGAAGGTTGAGGCCGTTCGAGTGTCGGTTCTCCTCTAAACTCGTCCTCGGCGTTCCTTCCTCCTCGGGCCCGAGTTGCCCTGTTTTTCAGAACAATGGAGGTTCGACCGCCGGCTCACCCTTTCTCTCGTTTTCTGCTCTATGTCTCCACTCTCTCTTTTCGCCCTCAATATCTCTTGTGTCTTTGTGCCTGTGTTTCCTCCACTCCGAAAAATAATGGACCGCCTCCTTCTCTCGGTCCTCCTCTCTCTCTCTTCCGACATTCCCCTCAACCAATCGTCCTTTCTTTTCGATCCCTCATGTGCCAGCTTGCTAGGTCGTACAGTTTTGGTGCAGTAGGCGACAAACCGGAAGAGAGGACGTGGTATCATTGTGAGCCACAACAGGAAGAGATACGTGCATAAATATTGGCGTGTGCGTGGGTTGCAGACCCGGATTCTCTGGGTCAGGTCGAATCCGACTCGGCGGGTTCGGTCTTGAATTTTCGATCCAATTGGGGTCCAATTCACCCATTTTTTTTTTGTAAAATTGATGTCGCAATTGGGTTTCCTGGTATGTTTTATATGTAAAATGGGTGTCTTCATGAATGAATGGCTTGGAATTGAATGAAGGCCCCAAATTTCATGAAAGATCCGAAATTGATTTTTTGTTAATTGAAGGCCTAAACGATTGAACCAGACGAAATTGAGGCCACCATCAAATTCAGAATGATGAAAATCATAGGGAATAGGTGTTCCATTTTCATCGTTGTGGCCCGAGAGAATTTAATTTGAAGATTAGCGAAACCGCGGACTAAATTGAAAAGAAATTTGTGCAATTAAGTTCTTTGTCAAAATTGATCAAATTTGAGGCAGAATTGACTCAATTGCACTTCAAGTCTCTAGATTCAAGTGTCATAGCTTATTAGAAGTGAAAATTGAAAATTAAAAGACTCAAAAAGAAATTTTTTTCCTAGATTCGGGTTTATGCTCGTGAAGGAACATAGTTACCCAAGTCTAATTTCTGAGGTTTAAAGTGACCATTTTGAAAAGGGAATTAAAATAAAATTATTGACTAATTTTTTGTATTTTTCTGACCATGAAATGTATTTTTTTAATTATATTTTTTAGGTATTTTTATAATTGAATAAATTCGAAAATATATTAAAAATTATGAAAAATATTTTTTGTTCAAAATTGGTTCCTAAGGCCAAGTCAAGGTTTCCAAAGTTGATTTTGAAATTTTTATGATTTTTTTGCTATTTTTAATTAATTTTGAAAATATAATTGAAATGAAAAGGTGATTAAAAATCAGGTGTCAATATGAACGCTCCGAAGCCCAAGAAGTTCAAGGGAACAAGGGTGGCCAAGGATGTGGACAACTTCCTGTGGTACGTGAACCCATACTTTAGGGCGATGGCGATCACTGATGAGACTTTGAAGGTGAGTACTGCTGCTATGTACCTTACCGAGAATGCTATGGTTTGGTAGCGTTGTCGATGTGATGAATGGATTGGTGATCCGATCACTACTTGGGAGGCGTTCAAAGCAGAGTTTCGATGCCAGTTCTATCCGGCTTATGCTGAAGAGGAAGCAATGGATGAGCTTCGCAGACTCGAGCAAAAGAGTGATGTTCGAGACTATGTGAAGAAGTTCTCGAAGCTGCTGTTGCAAATACCGTCGTTGAATGATCGGGAAGCATGATCGGAAAGCTTACCATCAATTCATTGGTGGGCTGAAACCGTGGGTGAAGAACGAGATCAGGCGATGCCATGCGGAAGATTAGGCGATGCCATGCAGAAGATCTCGCGGTGGCCATGGCTGTGGTCGAAACCATGGTGGAATTCAAGACGACGACGTCCACGAGCAAGCCAAACACTCATCCCAAGGACAAAGGCATTGGTGGGAGAGATCATGCAAGCCTCACTATGCTAGTTCCTTAAGCAAGGCATCTTTGGCCCCTCCAAGGATGAAGGACGACTCAAAGGCCGAGTCGAGTGGTAAGGATCGCGTGAAGAGGCAATTCAACGTCAAGTGCTTCATCTGCGACGGCCCACATTTCGCTCGAGATTGCTCAACGAAGGGGCAAATTGCGGCTGCTGTCAAAGAACTGGAGGAAGCCAATAAGAGGGAAGAACAGGAAAAGAAGGAGGCACGACTTGGGGTGTTGTGAATCCTCAACTCCATCAAGTCCAAGAAGGTCGACAAGTCTAAGGGCCTAATGTTCGTCGAGGTGAAGATCGGTGGCAAGGCGATAAGGGTGTTGGTGGACACTGGAGCATCCCACCTCTTCATGTCCGAGGAAGCCGCGAAGAAACTCAATCTCCGAGTCGAGAAGGGAGGTGGTTTCCTGAAGACGGTGAATTCCAAAGAAGTCCCGATGGCCAATATAGCAAAGGATGTAGGGATCCATATCGGACCATGGGCGAGCAAGGAAGACATCGAGGTAATCCCTATAGATGACTATGATATGTTAATTGGTTTGCGATTCCTTGATAACATCAATGCACTAGTCATTCCATTTGTGGATTGTATATGTGTTCTGGATTAACGGAACTAATGCGTGGTTCATATCACTCGTGGGTCGAGAAACAAAGTGCTCTCGGCCATGCAACTATCGAAGGGAGTCAAGAAGGGCGAGGAGACTTTCTTGGCCGCCCTAAAGGCGGAAGACCCTCAGGTTGAAGGAGAGGATGTTCCAACGGAGGTGATCGATGTCCTCGAGTCGTTCAAGGATGTGATGCCTCTCGAGCTGCCGAAGGTGTTGCCACCTCATAGGGAGGTGGACCACAAGATCGAATTGGTGCCTGATGCACGACCACCCGCCACGGCTCCGTATCTCATGGCGCCCCTCGAGATGGAAGAGTTGAGGAAGCAATTGAAGAATCTGCTCGATGCTAGCTATATCCGCCCATCCAAGGCTCCGTTTTGTGCCTCGGTGTTATTCTAGAAAAAGCACGACGGTTCGCTACGAATGCGCATCGACTACTGGGCGCTAAACAAGCTAACCGTGAAGAACAAGTACCTAATCCCTTTGATTGCGGATCTCTTCGACCAACTTGGTGGTGCTCGTTGGTTCACCAAGCTGGATCTCCGATCGGGTTACTATCAAGTAAGGATAGCGGATGGAGACGAGCCAAAAATAGCCTGTGTCACACGATATGACTCTTATGAATTCCTGGTCATGCCCTTTGGCCTGACAAACGCCCCTGCGACGTTCTGCACGTTGATGAATAAGGTACTCCACCCATTCCTTGATCGGTTTGTTATGGTGTACCTGGACGATATTGTTATATACAGTCGGACGTTGGAGGAGCACATCGAGCATATCAGGAAGGTATTCCAGGTGTTGCGCGAAAACGAGCTTTATGTTAATTGCGAGAAGTGCGCATTTGCTCAACCCATGGTACCTTTCCTTGGGCACATAGTGGGGGAAGGTCGAATGCGGATGGATTCGGCCAAGATCGCGGCAATTGTGGATTGGGAGCCGCCAAAGAAAGTTCCCAAGCCGCGATCCTTCCTTGTCTTGACAAATTACTACAGGCGGTTCGTAAAGGGTTATTCCAACATCACCGCTCCGCTCACGGATATGCTGAAGAAAGACAAAGCATGGAACCGGACGGACCGATGTCAAAAGGCGTTCGAGCGGTTGAAGACGGCCATGACGGAAGAGCAACTGCTGGCGTTGCCCGATCACTCGAAGCCGTACAAGGTAGAGACTGATGCCTCCTATTTTGTTATTAGTGGTGTCTTGATGCAGGATGGTCATCCCTTGGCTTATGAGTCGCGGAAGCCTAACGAGACCGAGCGGCGATATACCGTTCAAGAGAAAGAGATGACGGCCGTAGTACATTCCCTGGGCACTTGGCGTCATTACCTGTTGGGATCGCGGTTCGTGGTACAAACGGACAACGTGGCCACGAGCTATTTCCAGAATTAAAAGAAGTTGAGCCCGAAGCAAGCGCAATGGCAAGACTTCTTGGCGGAGTTCGACTATGCGCTGGAGTACAAGCAAGGGAAAACCAATTCCGTGGCCGATGCGTTGAGTCGAAAGGTAGAGTTGGCCGCCGTAAGTCGATCAGAATGCCCACTAGTCAAGCGGATTAAAGAGGGATTGGCACACGATCCCGCGGCGAAAGCTCTTCTTGGCTATGCGAAGGAGGGCGAAACCCGAAGATTCTGGCATGAGCTGTACACAAAGGGACGACGGCCCTATGTCCCATTCGATGGGAAGCTAATGAGGTCATGCAGGAGTGCCATGACTCGAAATAGGCCGGCCATCTAGGTATGCATCGTACCCTTGCTCTATCGGAGGAGTATTTCTTTTGGCCACACATGCGCGACGATGTGGAAGCGTATGTTCGAATGTGCCTGGTGTGCCAACAAGACAAGTTGGAGCAAAAGTCACCAGCCGGCCTTCTGGAGCCACTGCCGGTTCCGAAGCGTCCATGGGAGAGCGTCTCTATGGACTTCATCGTGGGATTGACAAAGTACGAAGGTTGTCGGTCATTGATGGTCGTGGTGGATAGGTTCTCTAAGTACGCGACGTTCGTGCCCGCGACGGATGATTGCCCAGCCGAAGAAGTGGCCAAACTATTCCTGAAGCACATCGACAAGCTCTTGGGAGTGCCACGCACTATCGTGAGCGATCGAAACCCTCGGTTCACTGGGAGATTTTGGACCGAGCTATTCAAGCTGCTAGGGATGGACCTCAACTTCTCCACGGGTCTACATCCACAGACTGACGGTCAAACGGAACGGGTGAACAACTTACTGGAGGGATACCTGAGACACTACGTGAGCGCGACACAAAAGGATTGGGTGAAGTTAATCAACATAGCCTGATTCTCCTACAACCTACAACGTAGTGAATCGATTGGGAAGAGTCCGTTCGAGATGGTCACGGGGCAAAAGCCGCTCACGCCGAGCGCTATTGCCACAAGTCATAAGGGAAACAGCCTCGCCGCACACAAATGTGCCATAGAGTAGCATGAGCAAGCTGATCTCGCTCGTACATGTCTATTCAAAGAATCGAAGAGGATGAAGAAATTGGCAGATCAGAAGAGGCGGCATGTGGAGTATGAAGTTGGAGACCTAGTGCTATGCAAGCTACTGTTGTGGTACCAAGATGTTCATAGGGCACTACTTCGACGATATGAGGGGCCATTTAAAATTGTCCAATGGGTGGGCAAAGCTGCATACAAGTTGGAGCTCCCGGCCAAACTGAAGGTTCATCTGGTGTTTCATGTGAGTATGCTTAAACCTTTCCATGTAGATGAGGAAGATCCGGATCGGGGAAAGTCTTAACGAGCGTCACTTGGAGCGAAGATATCATATGATCGAGACGTAGAGTACATCTTAGCGGATCGAGTGGTTAGGAAGCGGTATTGCACACCAAGAAAGGAGTATTTGATCCAATGGAAGGGTCTACCCGAGAGTGAAGCAACATGGAAACTTGCCGAGTCGCTATGGCAATTCCAGAAGCAATGTACCGGTGGAGAACGCAACGAGAGCGTCGCCAGATTAGGTGAGGGAGAATGACACGATCCGAGAGGAAGAGGACCATCCAAGAGGGTTTTTGGCAAAAAAGCAACGACTCTCTCAAAGAAGAAAACCCTGGCGAGTTCTTGAAGATTCTAGAGTATTCCAAGTGCGGGCGATATGGAAATTTCTCGTGTCTGTAATTATCGCAAATAGTTGGGTAGTTAGTAGATGTAATCTCCACCGTTAAATCAAGGAGGGATCTACGGTCTATAACCCATGAGTCTTTGTATATAAGAGAACCTCCTCCCCCTCATTGTAACATCTCATTATCACGAGTAATACCAATCAAAGCTTCTCTCTATTTTCTCTCTCTAGAGTGTGGTGAGTTTGAGCGGGGAAAGACTGACTTAGAGAGCGGAGTTCCTAAGGCCGCACGAGTCTGATCGAGGATCGAGTCTTGAATTGATTGGCCCGTGACACGTACATAATAGACAATAATTCGATTATTCTGCGACCATCATCGATATTTGTGGGTCATTCTGACCAAAAGTAGCTTTAGACTCGAGGTCATGTGCTGTCAATTATACATCACAATCTGAATAATCTTTGCTTGTACACATGGAGATTCTTTTCCCCAACAACTTCTTTATTCATGACTCATAATTTCCACGAGCTCCTGGAACCAAGGAAGCTGATGTTCCTGATGTCCTATGTTAAACCTGTAAATCTTCCACATTCCATGCTGAATGGTTGATGGACGCAACACGGAATTGAGTGGATCCACTCAACTGAAACATACATCAACTGTATAGCTTCAAGATCTCATCTTGGTAAAGGTCTACAACCCTGTCCCTCCGGATTTTCATTGTAGGAGTCATTAGACCGCCATCGATCTACAATGAGAGATATTTCAGCTGAAGTCCATGCCACAATGACAAAACCACTCGAAAAGTTTCGGGAGCTTAACAAAATACCGTAAATGGCTCATCCACGATGAGAATCGGCCCAATTTGGAAGGTGCACTCTGAGGTCCTGCATAAACATATGTGCTGTCTTAAGTAATTTTTGGAAGGATTCACACCTGTTGAGAGCGCAGTTATGGTGCACAATTCATCCAAAGCAAAGATTAGATGCTCTTACTGAGCCTTCCTCCCCAATTGACAGACCGGTGACAAATGCAATTACTTCCAGATGCAGTAGAAAGTAATATATTTTTTAATCATCAAAACCTACTCGATTCCAGCACAATTAAAATGAAGTGACCTATAATTAATATGGAGCCATCGAACCGGCCCAACCAGCAAACAAAGCTGTATGCATTGTATGGACAGAAAGCAAATCATCAGGATCATTTAACATGACGACATAACCATGATACAAACACAAATGCCATGTTAATGCCCTTTTTACCAATGAAAAATTAGACTCCATTTAACTTTGCTGCACTGGAAAACAAATACTGTCGTGATAATGGAGTCCAGCTTCTTGCTTGTGGTGCAACCCAACTGAGGACCTCATCTTTTCAGGGGATCTAAGAGGTTACTGCTAGAGGTTCTCTAATGAATCAAGTCAATGCAAGGAATGATAATTTTCAGCTCAAAGTCAGGTGATATCGAAGAAAAAACCTTAATTTTCATTTTTTATTTTTTTACAGAAAAAGCAGAGGACTCGTTGAAAGTTGATGTGCTTTAAGAGAGTCAGTAAAGTTACGTGCTTAAAGCAAGTCAATAACCTAAAACCAAATAAATAGAAATGAAGAAATCATTACCAGGTTCTAAGTTCTTCATAGACCAGACCCGACACTTTTTCTTTACTAAGTTCCGCAGCATTAGCATCTACAATCGACATCCTTTTAGCAGCCAGTAGGGCCTCTTCTTTGTTTGGCACAATTATAGCTCCTAGACGCCGTTGATCCTGCATTTGACAGTCAATGTCATATAGCAAGTGGGTAGCACAAGGAGGCCACAACTAAGTGTCCCTGAAATAGCACAATTGAGAGGGAAAAAGGAACGCTTCAGCTTTTAGTTTCCTTGTTCACCTGCCCAAAAACAACAATCTGTTGTATTAGGCTACTCCTCATTGCAGCTTCTTCAAGCTCTGCAGGTTCAACGTTTTCACCTATAATCAAGAAATACTTTAATTAGCATGGGACAGGCACCCTAAACAGCATGTATCAATTTGCAAGTCAAAACAGTGATAGAGCATTATGGAGAATTTACACCTTGGTAGCAATCATCTTAAGAATCAAGACTTAAAAAGACGATGTGTAAGACACACACTAAAAATAAACAATAGTTCTAATCGACAGGTTATTCATATGACTTGCATGAAAGCCTCTCATGCAAAGTACATGTTAGTATGCATGTTCATGAAATTATCGTCAATGAATTAGACACGAGTCAAAAGAACCCTCTCTGTAATTTCAATTGCAGAAAAGATGATTGGTATGAATACCTGTTGAAAGGACAATGGTGTCCTTGGCACGGCCTTCAAGAACAATCACACCTCCAGAGCGACGGCTTCGCCCTGAAGAATGGTGAGGTGCCATCCAACCAACATCACCTGTGTTGAACCAGCCACTTGCATCCAAGACCAGACTTGTAGCTGATGGATTCTGATCCAACATTGACATAAAAGACTTGGTTAAAGTCATCCACTATAAATATAGAAAAGTTGGTATGATGGAGTCTTGTGGTCGAGCCACTTGTCAGACCACCACAAAGCTCCATTCAGCTACTGCTTACATTGACTTCACCAAAATAAATTGACGGTATCACACTTACACAAAAAAACAACTCAATAGATATTCTGTAAAGTATAATGTACAAATTTAAGTAACTTGAATTGTTTAGCGTCAAAGCCGCTATAACTAAATCCACCTATTCAAAGTAAATTATTGTACAAAAATTAAGAGAACTCACTTTTCATCTCAAAATCAAGTACTTATGGAATACCACATGTACATCATACTACAGATCGTGCACGTCATTCTAATTCATGTGCATGATTATGTCCTGCAGTAAATTTAGATTTGGTAGCCACTCAGCCAAAAAGATGGGTAAAAGAAACAGATTTCTATTACTCCTAAAATCCTTCCCAGTAATTATCAAAGAAAGCTAACAAATAAAAATCTTGACCATGCATAAATAACGCTATACATGCGTGTGCACGCACACTCATTTGTTCATTATGAAACAACTCACATGAACAAATAGATAAAAGATCGAAATGATCTCAAAATTCACTGCTCCTAACCCTTTTTTTTTTCTGGGTGTGTGTGTTGAGTTTTTTTTTTTTTTGGAGGGGGGGGGGTGGACACTGGTCTCTCCTAACTTATGCGTATTATTTATACTAGCAATTTGTTAAGTATATGCACATGTCATGAAAAATATTCAAGTTGTCAATGATGATTGAAAAAGGATAATACAAAATCGTCTACTAGACAAACATCATGCTAAAGCGAAATTACTCAAAAGAATTTCTACGATTTCATAAACCAAAATATTTATTGAAGTAACTATGTTAATCTTATGGTATACTGCTAGTTTCACAATCAAACTTGGCATTAACAATATGGCCATGGAAACGACTCGTTTTAGAGGACTAGCGAATCAGAGTTTGTAAAGGGAACTATGACAGAACTTACCCTCATTGAGCAGCTTTGAATTTATCAAAACAAAGACATCATCAGGTTCCCAATGTAAAAACATTTTAATGAGGAACAATGCATGTACTATACCTACTTCTCCAAACAAGTACTAAACAGGGCCACCCATGATTGAAACGTGAAGGACAACTCTCAAATTCTCCAAACCAGTACTAAACAGGGGCCACCAAGGATTGAAACGTGAAGGATGACACTCAAATTAAAAGCAAATCTCTTTGCCTAACTTGCATAGAGTAAGATTATGACTTGTGGGACTCTGGCAAACATCACCAGGCTTCTAGATGACCTACAGTATTAGGAAAAATGAGGTTCTTACCTTGTAATAGCCCTTCATCACATGGGAACCTCTCACTTTCACAATGCCCTTTTTGCCTGGGGGAAGAAGCTCACCCGTTTCAGGATGTACAATTTTGATTTCTGTGTATCGAATAGGATGCCCAACTGAACCAAGAACCTTCAGAAATCAAATGGATAACACAATTAGATAATGTCTATCTAGATGAACTCATGATAGTAATTAGTGAAAAGCAGTAGCTGTGTGTTGTTTTTTTATTTTATTTTACTTTTTTTGGGGGGGAGGGGGAAGAGATAGAAGCATTGTCAGCAAAGAGAATCAGAGTGGCAGTTGACCTAAGAAAGAAAACTCATACAGCAAATAGAAAGCCAAAGTATCGCCAATGATGATATAAGAGAGGGTGAAACATATAAAGTAAGAAAGATGATTCAATTCTAGGTACAAGAATCTCTGAATAACCAGATCAAGCCATGGGTACTTTTATTTGAATAATTCTATGGTGATGAGCATGACCATAACCTCAAACCTTCTTTTATTTCAATTATATCTTCTTCTTTTTCCCAATTCCTTCTCTAAGTGTGGACAAAGATGAGATGCAAGCACAAAAATGCATCCATGCAAAGCAATTTCAAGAAATCAAGTCACTAAAATTGACATGAGTAAATGAATTAAGGGATAATGGCCATGCAACAGCAAACTTCATAGTTTTCAAAGTTGTTTGCTTCTTGATAACCCCACATTAATCTAACTAAACGGAAAGCACAGCTGTAATATCTACTTTTCAGTAGCTCTCGCTCTTACATTGCAGGTAGGTCTTCGAGCAGCAGTAACAGGAGAAGTTTCTGTCAGACCATACCCATTCTGTATAGTCACACCAATGGCCTGCAGCAGACATGTCAACTGTTACAAGGAACACCAACATTCTTACATGTCTTAAGTAAATAAGAGTCCAACCTCAAAGAACTTATCAATAAATGTAGGCAAATTTCCACCTCCACTGATGCCAGCCTGCACTTTTTGAAGACAAAGATTTTCTGTCAAAAACATAAATGCCTGTTGCTGTAATAAGGATAATAAACCATTTTGTAGCTGAATGACAAAAGATAGCCTACTTAATAACAACAAAGAAGACAACATAATTCTTAGGCTCCATTTGTTTCACGGAAACTATGGCATTTCTGGAAAATGTTTTCCAACAAGAAGATATTTTCCGGCATTTGGCTAAAATCCAAAAATGCAATAGAAAATAATTTCCTCCATTTGGTATGGAAAACCCAAGTTGAACTTGAATTTTATTTTTATTTTTATCTTTTCTTTTTTCTTTTTTTGAAAAATTAATTTTTTCATTATTTTTTATTTTTTACATTTGTTTTCCCCACCTTCTGTCAGTCGCCGGCCTAGCGACCAGCCACACAGAAAACTCCAACCTCGCCAGATCTACCAAGATAAGCTTGGCCTCGCTAGCCTCCGGCTAGTCACCGGCCGAAGGGAATAGAAAAAAATAAAAAAAATAAAAGAGAAAATCTAAAAAATTAAAATATTAAAAATTACGAATTTTAAAAAAATGAAAAGAATGCCAAAATAACTTTAAAAAAATAAAGGTGTAAAAAAGAGCGTAAGTTAGTAATACTGGAAAATCCGAAAAACGTTTTCCTAAGAGTTGTTTTCCGCAATACAAAAGGAGCGTAAGTTAGTAACAATCATCAAGCAATACAACAAATCTCAGATTTAGTTCCTAAGGGAGAGGAAAAATTTATATAACTTGCTTTGGGTCAGCAAAATTGATGGAGTTGAGAAACATAGACCTGTCTACCAACTCCAAACGGTAAGGTTTCTGTGCAACTTGAGAGGAAAGGCCCTCGTGCAAGGAAGAACATCAATTATGTTAATTTCAGAGCAGAAAATAAAAACTGCTTTTTCATCCTCACTTTCCAACTTAATCATCGTTCAGTTACTGTATCCCCATGCAGTCAGCTAATAAAAAATAAACTCAGCTCACAAGGGTGATGTCAACGACCACTGCTCTTAATGCCGCATAGCAGATCAGAAGACATGTACCTTTGATATTCCAATGGCCGAATGAATCTTACTGTAAACTATCTTTTTTGCTAACATGTGCAGTGGCCACAAGATGGCAGCAAAGATTCTTGCCAATAGGCAATCCAACAATGTAACAAGATATGAGGGTTCCTTCTGATCCATCGTCAGATATTTTCCCTGTGGAAAAGCACAGCTTATACAATAACTCAAGCGCAGATCTTCTCAGCCCAAGTTTATAATGTATTCATTTAAATTGTTGCCTCAAAAAAGTAATTATTTGACTGCATATAGAATAGTGCAGCTGCTTAAGAGCATACAAACAATCAACCGTTCTTTTTCAGGAAAGGCTTTGTACAGACTGTTGCTACTTGTTGTACATATAGATCATGATACTTGCTGATGAAGTAAGCAGCTAGCATAGAACTCTGAATTGCAACTAATGGCAGGGTCAGACAGCACACTAGTGAAGGAAGCTTTCACCAATACTATAAAAACATAAGTCTGTAATGCTGAATGCCATGAAAATGGTCTTACTCACAAAATAAGTAACACTAACTAGAAAATAATTCTGAAGAGTGAACCTACGTAGAAAGAGTAACAATTTCAGACACCATTCTTTAAAAAAGAAACATTGACATACTAGAAATCTGTATCTTTATTTAAATAGCTTTAACATAGACAAATGGATCCCAACCATGAAACAGTCAATATAACTCTTTTAAGTGTGGAACCTATAAATTATTATTGTCCTGTCTTAGATGATATACGCTGGTACTTCGTAAGCTGTGATCAAGAATTAACCTCATATATCCTCTTGAAATCCATAAATGCCATACTGATCCTGATGAATGTTAGTGCTATAAGCTTGCGAGCTGCAGAGCTTGAGGATAACTGTTTCTGAATCCCACTTCAGCAAAAAAAAAAAAAAAGGTTTGAGATTACTCAGTACAACAAGACGTATTTTCCTTGATTTTTAAAAAAAGGGTCTTGTCATTAGTAAAAAAAGACATTGACTAAAGTAGAATAGTGTAATGTAATGAAATTGATCTCAGGGTCTGTTTGTTTGAAGGAAAACTGTTCCCGAAAAATTGTTTCCGACTTTCTGCTGTTTCAATAAAGGGAACTAATCGATCTGCAGAAATCATTTTTCATGAACTGTAAACAACAATCTGAGATTGGGGGAAAATGACTTCCTTTTCTTGCAGAAGGAAATCAATTTCCCTAAACCACCAAGTAAATGAAAACTTGAAAATGATTATTAGCATGGATAATATTTTCCTTTATTATGAAGTTTTTAGTGAAACACAAAAAATTCACTCTAAGTGCTGAGTCAAGTAGGTCAACAATGTACACCAGCTTCTTGTGCTCTAGATGGCCAATAGGTTGAAGTCAAACACATAGAAAGAGCCCATCATTATTTTGGTTGGTGAAATCTCTCCATCGCCAGACTTTAATAGAAATGCTATAGAGTTACACACAATACTATATACTCACTCTTCTATGGAGTGACATCCCATGAACTCTAACCAATAGTATGCCAAAACACATCCATATCATGATGCAGCGCTACATAAATGTCAATGACTGGAAGAGGTACCTGTAGAGCGTCTCATATACTAAAGGGACGGAGATAAGGTAATGTGGTTGGTATCGTTGCAAGTCCTCCTATAATGAGTGTACAGTAAAAGATGAGATAGGGAAATTCATATTCTGGAATGAAGACCATAATTTACAAAATGAATGCCCTCAGCCACAGTATCAAAGTTCACATGGTTTGGTGTCACTGCCCAACACCATAGAGTATCATTAACAAAACAAAGGATCGCAAAATATCTATCAAGTCATTCAGAAAGCTTATAAGTTAAGGAAGCAGAAACCTCTACAATCTACCAGATACTACCTTCAGGTACCTCACGGTTGTGTACACTTGCTCAACTCCGTGAGTGAAAGTGAAGTATTCACAGGCACGTTCATAGGCATGCCAGGGTGGAAGGACACTCAGAAATCTATCCTCAGGTACAGCAGGTACAACATCCCACAAGTTCTTTATCTGGAAAACAATTAGCTTAAGAAGTGACGTACTGCTTCTCATTATGCGAAGCCATCAACAAGACTAAGGAGAAATGCGATTCTGAACGGAAAAAAAGGGAGAATAACTTAGACATCCTGATATTCTTCAGTAGGAAACATTGCTTAAAGCTTTCAGTAACAGCAAAAAAAAAACACACGCATCAGCTGGACAATCTAGTCAAGGAATCACATTCTCCATATAACCACAAGTTCTCTTAGGTAATCAACAAAAACATTTGAGAAAAAAATTAGTTGCATTAGCATTGTATGAACAGAATGAGAAAATTCATGAATAGGATTAGAAGTCTAGAAAAAGAACAATCACTTTCAGTTTCCATGTCAGCTAGAATTACTGAACACCAACTGCCGTTGTGGAATAGGCTTTTCTCTTACAGGTTGTTGCTTTGTGCTACAGCTAGTTATATACGTAGACATGCACTTACCCCTCAATCTTCTGATATTTAAAGTCAAGATTGAACTTATCCTCAACTTCAGGAGATGGTGAATTAGAAATGCTAACTGAAATCTCATCAATCTAATCAGCCTCAGGCTAGGGTGTACTCCATGTGCTGCGATCATTCTTTTTTTTTTTTCTTTTTTCACCATATTGAAACCCGATGCAAGAAAATCTACTCAACAATGCAAAGTGCCAGTAATATATCTCCTAGCAATCCACTTGTCGATTAAAGCAACACCTCAGTGCACCATGTGATATCTATATATGTAGATATAATTTCTAGCAATTCAAAGCAAAGGTACCTAATAAACATTCAACCGCACCATAATGATTCCGAGAAAAAACCTCTGGCAATTGGTAGCTTACCAATATACCAGAATCAACATCAAGATGTTATCAGTGACTATTGCTAAAGAAGAAAATCTTAAGCCTCAAAGAAAATATTTAGAACCTGATGCAAGAGATTTTGATGTGTTAACATGACGCCTTTTGGATTCCCAGTGGTGCCACTTGTATACATAAGCGTAGCAACATCATCAGAGCTGATGAGTTGATAGTCGTCGGGATTCCCTGCGATTGGAGAAGCTAGGTTATTTTGTGAAATTTAACTCCAGTTAACTGATCACTCCTTCACAGTTGAATAGCTTGTTGCAAGAGCCATTCAAAGCACAGCAATCTCTCTGTGCAATTAGTGTGTAGTACACAGGAAAATCTAAGATATTTAATGACTAGATGAGATCTTTCCCTTGCTCACTAGTTGTTCCTCCACCACAGGAAATTAGTGTGTAGGTACACAGCATTAGTGTGTAGTACACAGCAATCAATCTGTGCAATCCCTTCATAGCTTGTTACCCTCACTCCAAACTATCGCATCAATTCTTCTATCCTAGTTGTTAGTAAACATTATCCACCTACGTTAACCACAATCTTCATCAACATCCTTACCCCCCAAAAAAAAACTAATCAAATGAAAAATTTTCTAGAGATGCAAGTCTGGTACTTGATAAGAAGGAAAAGTGTCACAAGTCCAAAGCAGAATGCTTCTAGTCCACTTTCAAGTAAGTCTCTAAAAGATAGTATAACATCTAGTCATATGTGCTTGATTTATTTGCTTCAATGATGTAACTAACTGGCATTACAGGAAGAGCCAAGCACAATGGACATTCAGATTCTGAAACATCTGCTCCCTTATATGCATATGTAACCATCTTCATCAAGCGATTTGTCTCCCCCAAGATAAAGAAGAAGAAGAAGGAATTCTTCATATAGCTTAGAATAAACTTGTGTGATAAACCAGAGGCACTGATTCCACTTAAGACAAATCGGCAACTTACAGGTATCATTGGATGAAAGCTGGGATTTACGACTGTCTTGTCCCAAATGTATGATTTCATTGTAGCTAAAGACGGGTATCTCCTCAGTTCCTCTAATGGAAAAGGATGTTTTATCCCCCCATAGGAGAATAACAAATCTCATAGAGGCCTTATCACGGAAGACTTCCGCAATCCGATTGTATAATTCAGGACTATCAACAGCAAGGGCAACACTGTAATGGATTGTTAAAAGGAATTAATAGTGCTCATTGAATTCATCAAGTTTAAAAGAGAACTGACAAAAGACAACAATCACATCTGATGTTGAAATCAGACACTTGGCAACAAGCATTCCCAAAACCGGAAAGTTGGCTAGGAAAATTGTAGATTGCCATCTATCACCGGCAATGAAATATGACCATAATGGCTCAACTCCCAATGATGGTGTATGCTAGAGATAGAATGAAATGAGGAGCAAAAGTTTGCTAAATGCTTATCCAGATAAAAGTTTGCATCGCCTAAAACGAATGTTAGCTATGTCCGACTGAATTGATAACTACCCAGGAGGGAACAGGACCTTGCCAGTGCTTACAACATTGAAAACTTATGTTATGGTCTTGAGCTGCAGTAAAGGATGAAGAGTAAGCACATATACCTAATGGAAGATCTGTTAAGTTAGCTGAGTATTTAACAAGAGAAGTAACATCCATATAACATGTTATTGGAGACTTTATTTCAATTGATATGATTAATATCATTTGCAAAAAATTATCTGGACCTTTCAGAATGCTGGTATATTTGCAATAGTTCTTCGACAGATGACCTTGATCCCCTAACCACATTAATAGCTCCAGTGGCCATTATACCTATTTAAAAAATGTCATCACCAATGAGCTCAAATTCGAAGATCAATGCATGAGAGAAAATATCATAACTTAAATTGATCAGACAACTATTAAAAAAAGTCAAAACATCAGATGCCAATAAATCCCGTAAACACACTGTGTGTACTCATGAATAGCCTTTTTACGGGAAAAAGACGGACTGACAAATAATAAGATACATGGAAGATTGCTCAAGGCATCAAGCAACGACTCCGTCACAGCTCGCACAGCTTCATTGTGAATTCTTAGTAAAACATGACAAGTTACACATGCAGCACAGAGAAGAAATGGGAAAATAAATGGCTGCTAGCTAAAAATCTGTGGTTGCAAGCTTGCAATCCAAGAAAAGAAAACACGAGCAGCAGCGGAATAATTGTGCCTCAAATGCATATGAGTCCTAACTTGAAAAAGCTATCATACATGGCATCCACATCTAGCCAAAAAGCACTATGTTACATTACCATCAATGAAGAGACACCTTCATGTTTAATGGTAGCAGAAGCGTTTTCTCAGGAAGGTATTGGCTAATGAAGGAAGAAATGCAGTTAAGATTCGAATTCTCACACTATAAGAAGAAAAGCTATCTTCTTTGTCTCATAGTACCAAGGTTCCTATCCCCTTTGAAAACATCAATGGAAACCTAGCCAAAAAGCAATCTATTCTTGCTCTAGGAAGAGTGGATTTTAATTAAGTTCATTTCAATGTAAAAGTCTCCTTATGCAAAAAAAAAAAAAACAAAAAAAGAGCAGGAAAACAAGAATGCTGAAAGATGGAAAGTCGGTGTCTGTGAGCAGAAAGCTCTCATTGATAGATGTCTTAGATATCAAAAAAGGTTGAACTGTAACCGGAAAGCATGTATAACTAGACAAAAAGGGTGATCTAAGAAACACTTGGCAGTCCCACTAAAGAAATATAGTTTATATTCCTCATTTCCAAACGTTAATGGAGCCTTCACTTCTTGTATTGACCTTATGATCGAGCAAAAGAGGCACATATCAAGATAGTTAATTCCTTCTGATGGATGACCATTCTAAATTCTGGTGGTTTTCTGAAAGAAGTTTGGCTTTTGCAATAAAATCAGAAGGCAGAAAATCATATCCCTTACATTGTGGGTGACAGAAATAACAGCATTACACTGCATCGCCAAAATTCAGTGATGTACCGCAAGAAATATTCTACTGGACAAAATACAAGAGAAGTTGCAGGGAACAGGCTTTAGCTACTGACTGGAAACAAAATTACTAAAGGACCACAGAATGAACACAGTCCAAAAACAAACTAAAAGTGAATGATTTACACCTTGAACAAGAAATGCTGAATATGAAGTAAGAGGAGCACTGAATGGATATATCCGAAATATAAATATTCAGCCACTGTACAAAACAAACTAAAAGCACAAGAACAGATTTTCTCATTTGCGGGTGAGGACTAAGGAGCACTTCCCACATCATTTATCACTTCTTCATCGGATCACTCATTTCCATATACATGAAAAGAAAAAGGAACTTCTAGGTGGAGCCTTAAAATAATGTCACAGGCATATTAAATAATTTGTAGATGAATTTAACTTGAAAAGGAAAGATCACTGCAGCTGAACTGAAGAATAAGCCCCAAAATAATGTTACAGACAAACCAAATTAATAGTCAATAAATCTAACTGAAAAAAGACAAAAGGATAATGAATTGACAGTCAGATTAAGCATATAATCAGAAATGAGTAGGAAAAGACCTGGTCAAAAGAAAAGTAAAAAGGATAGGCAGGAAAGACTACTTGAAAGAGGATGTTGGCATAGTCCAATAATTCTTCTAAAAAAGATTGGTGAAAGGTTGCTATATTACATGCCTTGATCGGCAATAAGCCAGCGGCACGAATTATCAGCATAGAGTGCTAGTTTTTCATCTGGTTGGACTCCGATGACTCTTAAACCTTCAGAGAAGTTCAAAATTTCTTGCTCCAGCTGCATCAGGAAATAAAACCAATCACTTGTTTCTCAACCAGCAATAAGCAACACCATTGCGGTGGTATTCACGTCTAGGTTTCGATCATCACAAATAATGGCGGGAACAACTTGAACGATATAGAACATGATCACTAGCACACATACTACAGACAGGCTTTCTGCCTCCTAATAAAAATCATATTTGAGCATTCAATGCAGAATGAGATGAGTGACATTACCACACTTAGAACATTTTCCCATTTATAATTAGATCTATAATGTAAGTTATTATCCAAGTTCTCTCTACGGACTAGGATATCTATGGGACAAGTTTTGAAGTTAGCTTGCGTGACACACAGTTGAGCATAGAAGATGAAGATAAAAGGAATATGAGAGAAAAATAATAGATACCAAGAATGTTGACAAAAATCACAAGGACAAGAAGCAAACTTTATCCATTAAGTGGGGACAAATATAAGAATCTTTATGCTATTGAGTACTACTTAGTATCAACTATCACGTCTTCAGTGAGATGAAGGTCAAGATTTTTCCTATTTTATCAAATAAAGCGAAAAAGAGAGAAGAAAAATCAAGACAAACCACAAAATATATTGTCTATCCCCTTCAATATTTTCCCAGTAAACAACCCCACAAAATGCTGAGCCAGTCCAGAAAGCACATTTGAAATGATTCAAAGAACTAATAAATGCAGTAGTACAATCAACGCCAAACAACTGAAGAAGGAAACAATGGCCGGAGCCAGGTGCGCAATTTTTCTAGGAAGGAGATTTTAATACTCCAGAAGCGTCATTAATAGAGTTCCCATTTCTCAGCAAACAACTTAATTGTTCCCCTTTTTTGTTACCTGATTATATGTAATATTTGAAGGAGGGTCGTGATAAGGATCAACCAGTGCAATTCTATCTCCATACTTCTCAGCAGAGAACCTCCAAATGTCAGGAACAGCTGTCCACTTATCCGATGACAATCCATCACCAGTTGATAATAAAGCGCCTTCCAGAATCGGTGAATATCTTCTCATCTGCTTTTCATCTGTCTAAACAAAAACCATAAACATGTAGAAAATTGGAGACTCCTAACCCATTCACTCTCTTTCCAGTGCGGAAATATCATCTTAGAAAGCAAACGGAACAACATAAAGTGACTGGATACCTTAAGCTAACAGAAAACTCCCACGGACTTAACACTGACCATGCCCTCAAACCCGATAAAGCATTTATATGTAATCCAATTAGTTTATGAATGGTGTTACGGAACATTTCTATTCAATCATCTAAAGTTGTTACTTATGGGAGCCTAATGAGTTGAAGACCAAAACAATTCCATCTTATCCCAGAGACAGAGAGCGTTCAGATAAAAAAAATCGAGCAAATCGACCAATTAAAAAGAGAAAATCATGATCTTTTACCACCAGTGTGCCATAATATGCTTAGCCGGCACCAAACAGCAATACATTTTCGCATTGTAAGTTCCAAATGCAAAATCAAGCCGTTTTATCCTTAAGCAAATTATTAGCCCCCACCCGGAAAACTGACTGCTCCAGAAACCATAACATCTGAGGCGAGTGTCCAAAATCAATTCAGATGATGATGAAAGTGGACAGCTTTACACTCCATGTTACACTACAGAAGAGTTCGCTTCTGATAACTTATCTCTACAAGGGCTTATTCACCACGAGATAATAAAATAGCAGGAACATCATAATCTTGCATTTTAAGTATACTCCGTGATCACAGCGACAATAGGAAAAGAGAAAGCCCATACTCAGAGAGATCCCCGTCGTGTTGGTGCGGAGGAAAACTCCTCAACGAGGGATTGATCGTTTCACGAAACGATCGCGAGCGTACAGAAGAGAGAGAAACGAAGACAGCAAGAAAATTAAGTCTACCAGGGGACAGGAATTACCTTGGACTGGCACGACACACGCAGAGGACGATAACGAGACGGCACACGGCACGTTGCAGAGTAGAATTTCGGTCTACCGAACGCGGGGTAGTAACGAGGGAAGGCGAATCGGAAGCAGCGACGGCGATCGAAAGAAGTGGCCACGAAGCTCGAAGTCAAAGCGTTCGCCATTGCCGCCGTCGTGGTGGTGGCCGTCGTCGCCGCCATTTTGCTCGCGGAAGACGCAGAAGCCACTGTGGAAGTCAACATCGAGAGGCAAGCATCAATGATATTAGCGTAATGATGAGGGGAGAGAGAGAATGTCGGAGCGCGAGGAGTTCGGATTTTCCAAGAAGCGCTGTGAACCCAGAGAGAGAGAGAGAGAGAGCGAGTGAGTAGAGTGGCCGTACTCGTCTAAAGCAACTGTGTGGAACAGTCCGAAACGCCCCACGCGCTCGTTCGCCGTTCACTCCGACCAGCCTTTTTTTTTTTTTTTAATCTGGTCCGATTCTATTCTACAAGTCGCCGTGTGTGCTTCCTGCATGCGCGGCTCGCGAAACTCTTCTCCTCCCTTGTGCTTCCCCGTCCTAACTCCTCTCTCAGTTTAGATTCAAGCCATCACATCTCTATTTTGAAGCGAGAAGAGCGGCCACTAAAATAAATCTTCAGTTATTAAAATTCTAATCATATTGAAGAAAACTTTATCTTTCCATATGGGCGAGCATTGGACCAACCTGGGAACCTCAAGCCGATTGATTTCCTATTCCAATGTCGGAATCTATCCAAAAATCGAAAACTAATTAGTGTCCCAACAATGCGCCCATTTTTTTTTGGGGGGGAACACACGCTCAGTTAAAATGTGTGTGTAACACATGGTAAATATGATAAAAGGACTAGTCACGTGATAAATTTGCTTCGGATTTTGCTATTTAAAAAAAAATTCATTCTCATGGTAAAGATGTCCCAAATATGGTAGAAGGAATTTTTTTTTGCAGTAAAAATATATAACATATCTATAAAAAAAAGTGTTGCACATATGGATTTTTATTTTAAAAAAATTGACTTTTTTAGTCAAAACAAAAAATTGAACCGGTTCCAAAACCACCCAGTCTGGTTCTCAATTCTAATTTTTTGGAACATATAGGCACGGTCGGTTCTTGATTTTAGGGCAAAAATCGATTAACCCTAAGTGCGAGGTAGAATAGGGGGACATAAACGAAAGAAAACCTTTATTATTTTTCCAGAACAAGTAAGAAAAATCTTCACTTTCCACATTTGGTCGGTGAAGTCTATGGCATTGGTTGGCCCACAAAAGAAATGAACCGCCGTGGTGATGATCTTTCTTTGACATTTTGTGATGGTCGTCCTTTCGGGTTCATTTTAGGTCCTTTAGGAAATGACCTTTAAAATATATATATATATATATATTAGAGAAGATTTACTTTCTACTTTTCAATTAGCATAATATTCGGTACATATGTTATTGTTAGTTCGGGAAACTTAATGGATTCAGTAGGTTTCGTGGTATTTGGTGCGTATCCTATAATTAGGTGGGCCACTTTCTAAAAATTATATTCAACTTCAGATTCACTTCCAATTATGTCCGGACTTTTTTCTGTTATAAAAATAAAACCACAATCCGAAATTTTTTTTGTCTTAAAATGTAAAACCACAAACTTTCGGTCATGTCTCAAATTTGCCTCCAAACTCTTTTTGTCTATGAAAAATGATGCATTTTATCTTTAGTCTTAAATTCTACTTTCTTTATCCGTCAGTCCAAAAATCGTGGTTAGTTGTTTCCAATTCCTATAATTTTCATATCAAAGAGCACCTTTTCCCACATTAAGGACTGGGCTTCGAGTACGGCTCGATTGAATCGGCACTAAAAAAAAAAATTAGGAAAATCGCTTAAAAAATTAGCAAATAAGTCATGTAAGAGTACAGATATACGAAAGCATCTGCAGTGGAACACTAGGATCTAAGGGAAAATTGCTTTGGCAATTCCGATGCGCTTAATGAGTTCCTATGCGACCCTTTTACACTTGATGATGCCGACACATCGAGACATCGTAAAACACAGTGTCCTAGGATTGCAGGATTTTTTTTTTTTTTTTGACGAAACAACATACAACTTTCATTCATAAAGATAGCTTTTGAGTCACTACAATCCAAACATAACAAAGACCGCAGATTCCGAGGGGCTTAATCAGCCAATTCGGGTTAAGGGAGTCGATGGGTTGTGCTTTGACCACCCAGTCGGCTGCTTGGTTTGCAGAGGAAGAAGCAGGAGGGTGCTCTTTCTCAACCTCGTCATCTTTCGATTTGCGCGAGTGCTTTAAAAGAGGAAGAAGGGACCGAGGTCGGGGACGGTGGGGTGGAAGACAAAAGCTTGATGAGAGGTAGGAAAAAGCAAGAGGGTCCTCTTTAGCCTCACCACCTCTCGATCTGCACGGGTGCTTTGAAAGAGTAAGAAAGGAACGAGGTCGGGACGGTGGGGTGGAAGGCCAGAGTCTCCGAAAAGGAATTTGAAAAGGGGAGAAGAGAGGTATGTGAAGAGGAGAAGAGAAGAGAGGTATGTTCAAACATGTCTTTCTCCTTCAAAGTAGAAAGCGATTTCAAGAGGGGGGGGCATTGAATTCTTGGAGTTTTGCATTGGATTTTGCAGAGGAGCAGAGGTAAATAAGAGCGTGCTGAATTTTTTTTTTTCCGACTCTCTCTCTCTCTCTCACTGCCACATGTCAAATTTTTAGTAGTCCACGTTTGCTATCTTGTGCCACATGTGCAGTTGACGTGGAGCTCGATAATCATTGAATATTTTCTGCTCGACTTGAGACCCAAAAAAAAAAAATTGGGGATATCCCAATAAAGTGAAAATTCGCAATATGGCTCACATATCACGTAAAAGAGAGAATTTCGATTCGTTTAATCTGTTTGTATTGAAGGTCAACACAGATGACAATTGGAAATAATTCTATTGAGCATGTTTAAGTCCTAAAAAATTTAATTTCGTTAATTTAATTTCGTAAACTTAGAGACAAATGCGAATGCCCTATTCGGTTGGCTTCACTAATTGTTTTGAAAATGAAAATACGCGTGGAATTTTTTTTACTAATTTTTTTCTTTCTCTTGAGAACGTATGGAATTTATGTAGTGTTAAGTGGATTATATAGAAAAAAAAACAGAAAAAAAAAATTGTTCAGAAAACTAGACAGAGATAAATGGGTTGGGGTTGGCACCGGGGGAGCCTTTGCCCGCCGTCTACCTTCCTTGAGACCCAACGAGGGGGCGGTCGTTGGCCCTTTGCACAACCACAGGGTAGGCGAGCGCCGCCTCCTATTGTCCCCACCCTGCAACCTTTTGTAGACTTTTGTTAATATTTTCAAATTTTTTATATTCTCGAACTTCTTAAAATTTCCATTTTTGCTATTGTTTTTTTTTTTTTGAAAAATAACACATTTGGTCCCTAAACTTTTGCCCAATATGCGAAGTGGTCATAAACTTTTAATTTATTCAATATAGTTTTGGACTTTATCCCAATGTGCAATATAGCCACTGAACTTTTAAATTATTGAATATGGTACATGGACTGGTACATATTCAATTTAATCATCAGATTATATAAAAATGTTCAATGTCGTCACATTGAATAAATTGACAGTTTAAGAATCAAACAACACATTGGCTAAAGATTAGTGACCATATTGAACTAATTTAAAGTTCATAGACCACATTACATGTTGGGCCAAATTTTGTGAGTCATTTGTGTTATTATCTTTCGTTTTCTAGATTGTCAGTAACTTGGCGCCACGTTGGATGGAAAAAATCAATAATTACAAAGTAAACGGAAACCTACAATTGCATTCTTTTATGAATATCGTAATTTTCTGACCCAAAAAAAAGGCTATAAATGAATATTTCAGAATTAAGTCAATTATCGTGACAAGCTTTAAAATTTATGGTTGAGTTTTCTCTTATTTTGTCATTATGAGAAATCTCATAGTAGATAAGTCCAATTCATGAAATTCTCCGCTAGCCTCGTCGTAGATTTCAATTCCACGGTAGACGAAAAATTACTTGTAAAGTGACAATTAATTGTTATAATTAGATACATATATGTCCCACTGAGAATTTGGGAGGGAGATATAGAAGAACATTAGCAGCTGGAACTTGGAAATAGAAAATGGTATATTGCAAAGCATCTTTGCAAATAACTTCTTTCTGATGTCCTGTTTAGATTGTCCTCTTGAAAATATGCCGAGTCTTTCAGAGAGTCACGCTGGGGAATTTGCAAGATCCACCACCTGCTCAATAGGAACCCAAAGTCAGCAACGCATGAGCACAAAATGAAATCAGAAGCTTGGAATTCAAGGCTGCGTAATCATCCGAAGCACATTCAGAATTTGGAACTCACTTGGGTCTCTAGCAGTCTGTTCTGCCAGTCCATCCAAGTAGCAAGTCGCGCCTTGGCTCTTGAACCGTGCCCAATAGGCGCTGAAGGCGTAGCTCGCGTGCCGAAAGGTCGATGCTGGCTCGTAACACTCTCTCCCGGGCGCGAGCGCGTCGCACATGCCGTTTCCGCTCCCGCAGGCGGAGCTCAATGCCGAGCCAAGATCGGTCAAATTCGCATCTGTCCTCGCCACGCACCACGCTTTTCCGTTGTGGGGCACGTTATTAGTGGGCAGTGGCAGAGCCCCGTACGTCGAAGCAGGCCTCTTCCCGGTTAGGTCGATCTCGTAAACAGCGCCACCATTGGCATGTAACAGTCCCCAATGCCGCTCCGTCCCGGGGCCTGCCTTACGGTTCTCGTCGTATAACGAAAAGATGAAGGTCGGTATGAGGACCCCAGGCCGAGCGGGAGTCCCAGCTGGTGGCTCCGCCGTCATTTTCTTGATCAGATTGCGGTTATACGTGGCGGCATTGTAGATGTTCGCTCCAGGCTCGTCAATGTCGCCAGAGTTTGGCCAGCCGGTCTCGGCAATTAGAAGTGGGATGTTCGAGTAGCCAAGCCTTTCCATCGCAAATATTAGAGTGTCGAGCATCTGGTCCAGGAGATTAGTATATGTCAATCCAGTCGCTGGATCGGTGTAGTTGGAATTTCCGCGGAACAGCGCAAAGTCCAGAGAGATGTCGCCCGGATTCCGCGACCACGGGAAGTAAGGATACACATCGAGGAAGAAGTAAGACCTGGTGCGGTTCAAGAAGCGGACCAGCGGCATCATCACGGATTCAGCCACATCCAAGCGGAACCTCCCGCTCGAGGGAGGGAATGTGGATTCAACCACGTCCATCGCCAGCGGGGTCCCCACTTTGATGTTGCGTATGCTGTTCGACCGAAGCGAATTCCTGATCCCGAGCATCGCCGGGACAAGGTCGTGCCACAATTGGCGGTCGTGATCAGTGCTGTTGTAGCTCAAGACCTCGTTGCCGACTAGGACGAACCGGATCATCGTCCCAGGATAATACGGGAGGACGTTGTTCGTCACCCATTCGTCAGCCAGGGCCTGGCTCGACGCGATGCCTGGAATCTCGTGGTTCTGGACCATGATGGAGACTTGAACCTCGGTTCCGGATAACAGCTTCAGGATCTCCGGGTTGGCATCGTACAGCTTCACGCGCCCTGCTCTTATCAATCGGATGTGCTCGATGGATTGGGACGGGATCGGTAAGTTGTTCCCTACCCGTCCATAGTTGATGCCAACCTTGTTTGAAATTTCACCCCCTGTCAAGTAAAACGATTAGGGTTCTATGTTTAGAATCAGCGGCAAAGGCACAACAGGAAAGCGGCACTTACTGGTGAGAGCACAGAGAGAAGCGAGCAAGAGCGCAACCAAAGGCATTTTGTAAGAGCGAAGGATGATGCATGGGAGTGCCTAGCTTTTCTCTCGAATCCTCTAATTATAGGGAGACTCCATCAGCGACGGCATGGTCATTTTATTGGTGATTTTCCTGGGAAAGAAAGATTCTTTTTGTTCATGGCAAAAGAGAGAGCCTAAAGATAGAGCTGATTTAGTCATGGTAAGTACGTTTATGTCTTCCAAATTGGGAAGAAAGAGAGGTAGCTAAGAAGGAAAGTGAAAAATAAAACGAGACGTTGGGGCATGTCCAAGGATGTGAACCGTGTAGAAAACATTGAAGTTGGGCTCCTAACATTGCTTTCATGTCAACTGGTTGAACTATTTTTTGGGAGACACTTGATGATGATAGAATCCAACTATTTTCTTTTATTATTATTATTATTATGAAAAATGAATGTTACCCTAGGCACTTTGGACACCGCTCTTTTCCTAACCGTAATGCCACTCCTTATCCTTACTACAGTAAAAGTTTATGAAGTAATCATATAGAATTACATTTTTAATGATCGATCAGGAAGAAAAATGAACTAATTTGGTAGAGGAAGCTTATTTTTTTGTCAATAAATTAGTTCATGGATTTATCGACACCCCTTTATCAGACTAATTTTTATTTTGCTTTAGTTTGATAAACAGAACTATTTAATAGGGAAAAAAGAAGAAGCAATTCTACCCCAATATAACTAATTTCTATACATATATATATATATATATATATATATATATATCGGTCTTATATTTGTTTTTTAATAAATATAGGAGAATGAATATATGTAACAAAATTATTGTTAGCTACGCGAAGACAAAGAAAAAAGTGACAGATGGCTCAACAGTTGAGGCCTCTTGTTTGAACACACCTGTTATTATACAAATTAATTAGGATAAAGATGATTGGTATTTATCTGGTATATTATTTGACAAAAATGGTAAAATCTATTGGTGATCCTACATTGGATTGCCATATAAAGAATAGATCCAAGGAAAGTGAAACAAATTCATGTACAAATTTTCTTACAAAATATAAGCCTATAAGAACAAAAATACGATCCTCTGCTTGGGCTTCTTTTCTCTTTGTTACGATGCATCGGTGATTTTACAGATTTATGCTCCTCGATTTGATTATTTATGTATGTCCTTCTCCTTAATAAGTTAATATCATTGTCGAATTCACTTCTTCTGTTTTTTTTTTTTTGTGGGGGGGGGGATCTAATTACTCAAAAATAATTTATGATTAAATACAATATTCAGCTTAATTACAAACGGTTCTACGATGGGGTGTCAACCTCCCGTGGGCAATTTTAGGGTGTAAAATTGTCCCGTAATTTTATAGGATCGCAGTCCATTCTCGGGAACTTCGACCAACTCAAGGTCTATTATTATTTGTTTTCAACTTTATCATGAACATATTGTATTCAATATAATCTATTTGTTCATTTTTTTTAACTATTTATATCTCGTACTAGGTCTCCGTAATAAGCACGAGTAATTTACCTGCTTCAAATGTAACTTGAACAAATTAGCAATTGGTTGATGTATTGTACATATAAGCTCAAGAAACCTTCATCTTGCATAACGGTAGATATGTTGTTATGGGCAGAATGACACGGCAAGTGCCACGGTTTGTGTATGGAGCTCACTTTAATATCATTTTTTTTTATAACTTAAATGCCAATTTTTTGGACAAATGATTATTTGAATACCAACTCCAATAAACTTTGCCAGAAATCTTACATGGCTCTTTGGAGGATCACAGTCAGCAATAAACAAAAAAATAAAAATTAAATTTAAAAATTTGCACATAGTATTAAAAAATTTAAAAATAAGCTAAAAACTTACAAAAAGAAAATAGAAGTGCAGCCACGAGGGCTTGCACAACCCTCGCCATTGCCACCCCACCATCGCCAGCAATGGCTGGCGAATGCGGGGGATGGTCGGTGGTGGTCAACGAGCATCGGCTAATGGACGACGACCCTTACAAACCACAAGCGAGGTCGGAATCTCTTGCCGAGATGCCAGATCTGCGAGGTCAATCTACTGGGTAGAGGGGTTGTTTTTCCTTAAGAGAGATTTCGGATATGCGAGGTCGAGCTTGTGGCTGGGCGAGGCCAACCTTGCCCAAATCTGCAAGGCCGAGCCCTTGCTAGCGGTCGGGGCCAATCATTGCCGGTGATGGTGGGGATAGCGGCTGTGAGGGCTATGCAAGCCCTCGTCATTGAGCCAAGCCTTTTTTTTTTCTTATTATTTAGTTTTTGGGCTTATTTTTAAATTTATTTTAATATATTTTTTTAAAATAGCTTATTTTGTAAAACGTTAGTCCACATGGATTGAAATTTTTATAAAAAAATTACCATATGGACTGACTTTTTTTAAAAAAAACTCACGTAATATTAAAAATAATAATAAATACCACGTAGACTATTTGGCTAAAATCTCTCACCATTGGCGCTTAAGTAGTCATTTTTTTCCGATTTGGCTCTTAAGTGAGCCAACAAAAAATTTTGGTGCCAAAGTGAGCACCATATACATATTTTGGCACTTCAAGAGTCCTTTTGCCTGTTGTTATGACACTATTTTGACCTATCACAAATATATATATTTTTTTGAAAAAATTTCAAATAATGGCCTAAGTCCTCATTTTCTCAAATAAGGGCATGAAATATTCTAATTATTTCAAAGAAAGGCACAAAAGGCATTTTTGTAATTTACTATTTTATTATTTTTCCCTTTTTCCTTTTCCTTTTTGCTATTTTTTTTCCTTTGTTGGGCTTGCGAGAGCCCAGCGACCCTTATTGGCCACTAGGCGAGGGTCAACTGTTGACACCTAATTTTTATTAGTCTTTTTCGATTGATTTTTAAAAAAATCATAAACATTTCATAAAAAATCAAAAAATAAACTTTGGTGGCCTCGGCCAAGACCAAGGAATCATTTTTGACCAATTTTTTTTTATATTTGTCACATTTTTTTGGTATTTTTAGAAAATAGGAAAAAACCTGAAAATTCAAGAAAAATAGCATTCGAGGTCACAAAAATATGAAAAAATAGTCGATATTTTTATTTTAATTTCTTTATATTTTTGACTTCATAAAAAGTCCAAATTCAAGTTCAATTTTATATGCTTTTTTATTATACGTTTGATTGAATCTGGTAAAAAAATGTCGATTAAGTCTTTTAATTTGTAATTTTGGCATTTTTAGGGTCTTGACATTCAATCTGATTGTTCTTCATTGCAATTTAACCCAATTATTTGGAAAAATTGCTCAATTACATGAATTGATCAAAATTGCATACTTAATTACAAATTAGTCCTTGAATTTGGGCATAATTGAAATTACTTTCAATTCAATGACTACATTTACCAATTGATGCCACCATCTAATGTTTTTTATCATTCTGAGTCGATTGACATAGGTGGTTTGATCCAATTTGACTGTTTGAGCCTTTAATTTCACAATTTCTCGAATTGCAATTAAGGACAAATTTGGGGCTTTTGTAGAAAACGACATGAATTTTTGGACAAAATCACATTTTTAGATAATATTCATATCCTAAGTTCGATTCTGAGATTTAAATTACGAAAATTCCCCACTAATTTGGGTTGATTTTGAAAATTTCAAGTTGGAACTGGTTCGGACCGGTCAGATCGGTCGAACCGGTCCGCTACAGTGTCATCTTCAACCTCAGGATTCCCGTGCAATTGAACGATGCCAGGTAGAATTTTGACACCAAGATTGATCGATCAATCGACTATAATTGAAGGAGCATTGGTAGGCGTATTATTCACCTCAAATTTTCCTATTGATTGGCATCGAAATCGCAACTAATGGTCGCCGAAGGAAGAAGAAATCGACTGGTCAAGGTTCGAAATTGTCAAAAGTCAACGAAACCACACCCAACTCAAATCCACACCAAATTCGCACGAAATGAGGCCTGTCGGAAGACCAAACGGAGCTTGACCAAATACCCAACATTCCTGACGCCGTTTGAACCAAATGGCATGCACGGTCACATGCCATTTGGAGTTAGTTAGCTCTCCCCAATTAGCGGCAAAAATTTCAAAAGAGGGATATAGCCTTAGAGGGCTGGACAGGAAGAAAAGGTTGGTTCATTATGTTTCTGGGGAAAAACAGATTCGAAAGAGAGAAGAGAGAAGAGAGAGAGAGAGAGAGAGAGAGAGAGCTCTCCAACGGCCATTGTAAAGAGCTTGAGCTCGAAGAACACGGCACTGGTTAGGCTATTCTAGGCTAGACCGAAGCCGGATATTACCTTCAGGAGTTCAACGAAACACACAGGAAGCGATTGCAATCGGCGGCGTCGCTTGAAATGCCGAGAAACGATGAGTCAACTTTCGAACTCCATATTTGACCTTTAATGGTGGATCTTCGTTTCGTATTCAAATTGATGTGTGTGAAATACCTCTAAGGCATCACTAAGCATTTCTTTGTGTTTTGATTGCATTGAAATTGTGTCGAACCTCACATTTGAACCTCGCCGCCATCGCCGAATCAGTCGAAACTGGTCTAGGCTATCCTAGACCTTACCAGGTCAATTTGACCTGTAGGTGAGTCTCCTGATTTTGAGATGGAGCTATCTTGTAATCGAATTGCCCAAATTGTGTGTAAATTACTTGATTGAACTTCCATAGCCGTACTCGACATTTTGCATGATGTTCATGATTTTGTGGATGGAATGTCTCGATTCTGATAGATATGAAACTAGATGATAAGGCGAGTCGAATGGTACCGGTTTTATATTAATCGGTCTAGATTTAGTCGTTCATCGGCGCCAGAGAAGTTTTAGCCATCCATTCCGTCGGGGTCGAGAGGTTGAAGACAAAGTTGACGTAGCAGAGTCAACGAGTCAAAAGTCTAGGTGGCAGCGCATGATTGGTCCACGTAGGTGCTGAGTTGGTTCGACTATTAGTCTGTTAGACCGAGTCAGCTTAGATCGGACGGTCTAGGTTAATCAGGTCTTTTTTTTTAATGGCTGTTCGATTAGAAATTAGGAATATTCGAAAATAATTTTAAAATCAGAAAATCAGAATAGGTTGAACGGTACCGTTTAGGTTAGTGGTCAAGCAGCGTCGTTTAGATTAATAATGATGAACGATCCTGATCAAGTCTTAACTTTTAATCGTGGTCGTAGGTTTAAGTAATCAGATCCGACGGTCGAGAAGTAGTCGGCCTTTGATCTGAACTGTAAGTTTCATTCAGTTGATCCTAAGGTCGTGGAATAGCCACATGGTTCAATAGAAACCGTCGAATTAAATCCGAATAATAGAAAGAAAAAAAAAAACGAAACGGCGTAATTTTGAAGAGCTGTTCACACGAGCCCGAGTCTGGACCGAGTTATCCGATCCGAGTAGGTCGGGTCGACCTGGTTTGAATCATTTTTCTTAATAAAAAAAATCAAAAAATGATTTTAATAATATAAAAAAATTCTAGAAAATTCTAAAAAATATTAAAAAAATTCTAAGAAAATCCCAAAAAAATGTAAAAAGTTGTGAAAAATTCCTAGATACTCCATAATTTCTCAAAAATCGAGGATTGATCATAGACAACTGGTCCATTCTATTTTTTAGATTTCTTATCTGTTCTACTAGAAATTGACGGTATTACCCTTTGGGGGTAAATCACATCTGCTTAGTATATAAGATAGGTCGAGAATGCTAATATAAGAATTATGGTCAATCAGGTGACCAATTCTTATGTTTGGGTTTTCGAATCTCGTCCTTTTTTTAAAAATGACGATTTTACCCCTCAAAGGGTAAATCATATTTTTTATTCCAATCGAGTCGTGAAAATTGCTCAAAAATAGGATTTGGGTCTGGTGATCGATCAATCATTCTATTTGGGATTTGCACTTCTCATCACTTTCTGTAATGACGATTTTAGCTCTCAAAGGATAAATCGCTTCTAAAATTCTAGAAAAATTTTAGAAATTCATGAAAAATAGGAAATTGATTGGTTTGGTGACCAATTCTATTTCCACCATCTTTTGACTCCATATTTCATCTGAAATGATAAATTTACCCTTCTTGAGCAAATTGTCCCTCGCCCGCCCTATCTATCCTCGCGCTGTCAGGTAGGGGCAACTCAAAATTCTTCAAAATTACGATTTTGCCCCTCAAGGGTAAATCATGTCAAAATCACTCCGACCTTGATTGACACTTCTCTAGGCTAATATGACCTTACTAGGGATGCCACGTTGTATTCATATGATTTATCCGCATATTTTGGATCATTGATTTGTGCACTTTCATTTTATTGACTACGTTTGCTAGGATTGTCACTCCTATCTGCATGAACTCTTAGATTTAGGGTTTGTACTCCACTCATCTGCATAAAATCTTAGGGTTAGATAAATCATTCAACTTAGGTGCCGAAAGGGCATCAACTCTGACAGTTGGCATAACAAAGTCCCTGATTCCATTTCTCTGATTTCCATAGAATCAAATCGAATGCTCCCAACTGTTCGATAGAGTTTCCAATCGTACCCTCCACAAAATGATTGGTGGTGACTCCTTGGCATGTACACGTATCACATGTCACTAAACCACACCGAAGGTTAATCACGTATTCCATCGTTGCGACTTGGGTAATAGGCCTTGGGAGAGGCCGCGTCCGACTAGACGGGATGACCCATTAACCCCCTCGCTCTGATGCCAAAAACCCACGAAGGAGAGGGTTGCGACAGACTGGCGACTCCACTGGGGACTTATTCCAAATCAGAATCTCTTGTTAGGAATTTTAGAGGACTTCAAGCCGATTAAAAAGTTGATTGGTTTATCTAATCTTGTTTTCTGTAGATGCTCTCAAAGGTGAGGTACGTATCCTAATCATTGTGTTAGATGTTTTTGTAGATTATATAAATAAGGGGTAGAGTGCTTGCTGACATCTTTCCTGCAGGTTAGAGTTGGGGTTGTATATTTATTTTTACGCATATACTAAAGCGGTGTTTGATGTAAACTGTTATGTATGACCTTATATTGTGATGATCACAACACATCTCACACACTAGCAGTCAAACCCCGATTGCAACCACCTCTACGTTACCTTAGATAGGAAAAGTATACGAAAGAATCTTGTGTTTAATGGCACTTGAGACTTTCGTATTCGATCCCGCTCATAATCCAAATTGGTGATATCTAGCCCTCTTGGGTAGGTACTATTTAGGAGGAATTTGCCATATTTGGGTCGTGAGAGCCTAAGCCATAGGTTTCACACCTGATTTTTTAATTTTAAAGTATATTCTCACTTGTCTCATGCGTATGTCTATGGAAGGTTGGTATACCTAAAAGCATCCATTGTTACAGGGAAATATTTGATGTTCTCGAGATTTTAGTCGGTAAGGCATTTACTTTTGATGTATTTCATTACTCCATGTTTCATAGTATGTTCATGTATCGCATATTATTCACATCTACATGCATTGCATACATTTTGAAATCATTCAAGTGACTGATTGAAATAACGATGATGAGGAATAGGATATCGTTGTTTCCTAGAAGTTTCACGAAGTTAGTGACTTTAGAATATCTATGGAAAGTCACTCGTCATGGGTGGAACACAAGGTTGTACTTTACTAGATTTGTACATGGTCAAGAATTGATTGGGCATAAGCTGGGATATGCCGAAGATTGCCAAACTAGTTACTACGTCGATAACCTTAGGTTTAAGCGGCAGGAAGACGAGATGTTCAAGCACTATCTAGAGATGAAAAGACAGTATCGCAATAGCTTAGCGAGAAAAGCATTTGCCCGCCGAAAAGCAGAGCGTTAAGCCCATGAGAGTAGGCCAATGATTACTCTTTGGGAAAGAAGAGATGCCCTGCAACCAAGACGAAACCAAAGCGCATCCTACTCAAAAAGATAGAACCCAAAAAGGCCCCTTAAGTTATTATACCATGGACCAGAGAATGGCCGGAGGAGTTGAAGCACCTCAACCGACCTAGCAAAGATCATTCTTCACATTCTGAAGAGTGCTCAACCAAGGAAGAAGTCCTGGTCATCGAGCCATATCCTGAAGAGGAGCAAGATGAAGATGCAATCAAGGAGGAAACCCCGATGGACCATCACTCCGAGGAAGAATAGATCTTTGGGAGGGATAGTTTAGATCCCACATTCCATTGGCCTTTTATGAGTTTCTTATTTTAGAATAGATCTGATTAGTATCTTTTCCCCTCTTGAGGTTCCTCTCTATCTCTCTTTCATTGTGTGTCCTTGTTGTAATAAGGAATTTACTCCGTTATGCTCATAGTTTATGTTTTGACCAATGGAATGTGACATTGTTATTTCCTTTAGTCACAGAGATGATTCTGACTAATTGCATAATTCACTTGTTTGAAATTCATATTAGACCTTGAGTCAAGTCTTTCATACCTGAAAAAGATTCTAATTTCCATTTCATTAATTGAAATATGCAATTAAATCAGTTCATGCATATTTCATGACATTTGCATGATCACATATTTAAAGTAATCTTTGGCGATTGATTTTTCAAAACCATTTGCATATTTTAGACATGATGGGAAATAATGATATGCAAGTGTTCAAGGTCCCTCGAACTGAACTCCTAGCCTGGTGGGACAACATGGGTGAAGCTAGCCAGAAGTATGCCAGATCGCGACTAGGGTATCTATTGGAGCTACTAAAGATTGAGAGTCCACCTGCCTTTATCCAAGTCACAACGCTCTATTGGGATCCTACCACTCCGACATTCTACATGGAATGATTGGAAGTTACCCCTACCCTTAAAGAATATAGCGCTGTCATTGGAATTGAGTTTACTCACTTATTAGTCTAACCTCCCATAGGATTTGAACTTTTAAGTCAACTAGTTGAATTCCTTGATACAAACCTCAATGAAATCGAAGTAGATGCTAAAAGTAATTCTGGACGGGTTTCCCTATCTTTTCTTCTACATAGATTTCTCAACCTCCATGCTAGCAAAAGAACTAAATCTAGTAGAGCTTTTGTCTTGGCATTCTTTAGCTTTGTGCTATTTTCGATCTCGTCTGTTACTTTTGACCATATCATGGCTGTAGTGGTTAAACAAATTTGTTATAGCTGGGATTATTCGAATCTTATCCTTGCAAAAACATTCATCTTCCTTAACCGCTTTAGGAAAAGCAAGAAGGGAATCTTTAGAACCTCTAGTGGTCTCCTATATCTGTGGTTTGTAGCTCATATCAAAAAATTTCATATCCGCATGGGTTTCATTGAGATTAGTTCCTATACCCATCCTCTTAGAACTTTCATCAAAATTGATACACACATTCCTAAGTTCAACTATAAAGAATGGAAGGAATTTCTTAAAACTCTAAAACTAGAACAACTCGAATGGCGGCTTAGATTACCAATGCTGGGTAAAATCAAACTCACATGCAATGGCAAGGACCTAGTCCTCTTGTTAGGATTCACAGGTGTCACTGCATATTATCCAAATAGGGTTATCCGACAATTTGGAGTATTGCAAGAGATCCCTTCATCGTAACGACTAAGTATCTTCTCGTTTGACATGCCAAGAGAAACCCTTACAGGGGAAAAGAAGAAGCAATTCGAAGCCAAGTTGGAATTCATCATATGCTCTTTGAAAGACTCCTAGACTAAAGATGTAAGGTGGCCAGATGATATGACTCATGAGATGAATACTCATAGGGCTTCTGCAGAATACATTCGACGCTTTGAGGCGACTAAACACAGCTTTGTTAAGCCTTATGCGCCTGAATACATCATGCCGTACGTTCATGGAGTGGAGTCGTATATACCTGAAGATATGAGATTGCCGTCATATTCGAGAGAGGAAGAATCTCAAACTGAAGGACTCGATCTTTGTTGGGACGATGAGGGTACCTTAGACCCCAAGTGCCCTAAGTTTGGATAAGACTATTCTATCAAGTGTAAAATATGTGAACATTATGATGTTTTCTTAGCATTTGGATACTCATTTGTATTAAATGTTGCTTTTGGCACATATATATGATCATATGCACATTTTGTCGATGCATCAAAAACTATCGTCAAATATTACACTTTTTTTTTAATTTCATGATTTCTCCTGATAAATGATTGAAACAACTGCTTATGTGAGATCAAGGCTCACAAGGTAGTCCTTTTTTCTCGTTCATCAATAGAAAACATGCAATTGAAGGAATCTAGTACTTTCCTTATCTAGCATAAAGGGATATTTACTTGTTATTTTCAAATAAATAGGCACTCTTTAATCCCAGAATTATCAAAATATCATTTTCGTACTCGATTTAAGATAAGAATGGAACAACAAGAGTTGACTCCACGAGTAGGCATGTTGGAAACCCAAATAACTACTATGACTACTATGATGGATGAGATTAAGGCAATGTTGGAAGCCTCCCAAGCCAAGCAGACATCAACACCTAATTTGAACGACTCAGGTCAATCCTCAATACCCAATACAGCTAATAAATGGGGAGTTGAAGGTGCCCAACACGCCGTAGAAGATGTTCATATACCGAATGTCCAACCACAGCCAAAGACATCCCATGTTATCATTAACCTCGAGAATGAGGAAAAAAGGAAACAGGTTGTGAAAACTGAAGCCGAGGCTAAGAGAATAGCCAAAATTGAGGAATGTTTGAGCAGTTGGGGTTATGAGTTAGCCCGTTTTGACAACATATCTCCTTTCACCAAAGTGGTGACTCCATCGGACTACAAAGAGCCAAACTTTGTGAGAAAGTACAATGGGACAGATTGTCCACGTGCTCACCTCAAATATTATTTGTGTAAGATGGCGCATTATGCTGACTACATTCCTCTGTTGATGAATACGCTCCAAGAGAATTTGGCTGGCGCTGCTCTGGCTTGGTTTCTTGAGTTAGATCATGATGACTACGACGGATGGGAGGATCTTGCTAAATATTTCCTCAAGCAGTATAAGTTTAACACAGCTACAGCCCCGATAAGGGAAGATTTATTACAAACTGTGAAAGGTAGAAGGGAAACAATCAAAACATATGCCCAGAGATGGCAGGCTTTGGCAACCCAAGTAAAATCGTCAATCCCGGAAGATGATTTGATTGACCTGTTCTTGAAAGCACTTCCATATGAATACTTCGGCAGATTAAACATCTCAGCATGCCAAACCTTTACACATTTGACAAAGGTGGCCGAGAGATTGGAGTGGGCTTTAAGGGAAAGAAGGTTGCATGAAACTTCAACGAGAAACCAATATCCCCGAGAAAAAAAAGAGAGGCGGGAGTTGACATAGCCTTTGTACCAGATTCCTATAAACCCAAAGTATTCGCTAATTCCAATCAGACTAAAGGAGGATCATCATGGTCAATGTCTAAAGGACAAGAGCCTAGGAAGAGGCAGCCTCAAAAGCAATTTTCCTCACTTCCGAGATCGTTATCCAAATTACTCCCGATGCTATTATAGTAACACTTGGTGGTAAAAGAACCCTCTAGAGCGAATCTGGCAAAATATCTTAATTTTGATGAAAGCCAAACTTGCACCTATCATATGGGTGGAAGAAGACACAATGTAAATAATTGCCACATCCTTAAACTGAAGGTTCAAGCTCTCATTGATAGTCAGATTATGAAATTTGATGATGTAGCTCCAAATGTGCAAGAAAATCCACTTCCTGACCACCAAGCAGTAGGTGCAATATTCGCTGATGAAGAAGAAAACCACCTTGAGCTGAAGGTGAATGTGCCCAAGTTAACCAACATTCTGGCAATCGCTTCGTCATATCCAAAGGAGGGAGCAATGTCAATGGAGAGAAAGAAATTATGCATCGCCAAGATGATGAGCCTAAGGATAATGTCAAACATTGCCGATGAAAGGTTCGAAGGGATTAAAGCCTCAGTGAACCTAGAATGGAACCAGTTTGTGGTTAAAACTGAGCGAGGAAATATGTGGAATGTCTCACACGAAAGTCTAGTAGGTGACATAAAGTTGATTACCAAACCAAAAGACGAACTGGAAGCCACCAAGCGAAGTCTGGCTGATCACAGATTTGTAACTAAAACATTAGAAAAGGGCAAAGTTATAAATAATCTAGGTGAGGATTTTGGTGGATACAACTTTAAAGTAAAATACTCTGCTCCTCCTAGTTTCTTTTAGAAAATAGAGGATATTATACCTGATGAGTGAGGAGGTATGGATGATCCTGTTCAATCAGAGGTCCTAGAAGACGTGATAGAGCCTCTCGTGAAAAACCTGAATCATCACTTAATCAAGTGATGTCGGCACATTTCTTGCGCATCTAATAGCAAATTAATGATCTCTCATGGGAGATGAAGGATATGTCACTTCGATTGGCAACATGCAGTCACTCTCAAACGACATATGACGAGCTTGACACAGAGCAATACGTCAGGATGAAGAAATTAAAAGCTCAGTGGCAAAACTTAACTGAACTATTTGAGAGAGTAAGAAAACGCTTGAAATTTACAATGTCAGCAGAATCAAGTGATGTTGACAGGTATCACCAATTAGAATACGAAAACTCCACAGAAGACTTTGGCAATACTATGGCAATGATTAAAACTACTGCAACTATAGTAATCAAACTAGATGAGCTTGACAGCATAAGCCAAGAACAAGATTGTCCGATTAAACCCATTGCGATTCACCTACCAAGAAACGAAACAGATGATGAATCTGAACCAGAGGCATCCTGCCTGACGACAGTAACCATAAAAGTCCCGCTGGTAGAAAACAATGATCCTAAGACAGTACATTAGAACTATGGAACGGGAGAAATAGATGTTGTGATGAGGTCTGGATGATTTTACGCCCCGAGGGAAAGTGAATATAAAAAGAAGGAAGTTTCGAAAGAAGATGCGGAAAAACTCATCTCCATCGTTAAAACCAGTATGACATTTTGATTTTTCCTATCATTTCAAGACACATTAATAAAAAAGTATCTAACGATGTATTTCATTCGTATCTCGCTCGGATCTGATCAATCTCGAGTTGACTAATCAAAAGGGAAAGTCTAACGCGAGATAAAGTACGTGGACCTAGGGAATTTGAATAGGAAATGGCACTTTGACCATAAGGATTGTCGAGGGGACATTTAGAGCCATAAAAGGCCGATCTAAGAACGATTAAGGAATGCATTGCTAGCGTTATACGATTGGAGCGCGGGTGATGCCGCTAAACCAATGTATAATTTGTAAAATTTTCATAAATCGAACAGTGATGATCGAGACCGTCGGAACTAGTTATAGACCCTCACAATTACATGACAACCAAAGTCGCTATGAATTGGTGAGCCCTAATTGTGATATGAATCACAGGGTCGATACGCGTAACTTCTGCAAAAACCACCCATCAGTTTGAGATAGGCTGGAACCACGTCTAATAGAGAAATGATTCAGAAACGAGTCTCGAAATCAAAAAAAGGAGAATCAAGAATTCCAACATTATAATTGGATTGACCGTCGTCTTATCAAAGAAAATTGGAATTAGAAAAACGACGTTCCGGATGTCGGGGGTAAAATTACCATTTTACCCCTCAAGCCTTAACCTTGCATTTATAATTGGACAATGGCATTTTGGTCATTGAAGCCCCCTTTATAGCTGCCGAAAATTGAAGAAATTGAGAGCCATTGGATGAACATTGATTGACACATGGACAAGTATAAAAGGATTAGACAATGATGTTGATGTGGACACTTTTAACCTACCATTCAATCAACTTGACTCTTGAAAATGTGCATAAACCTCTCTCTCTCTCTCTTCTTGGCCAAAACCCCCTCCATGCTGCTCTTTTTCTTCTTCTTCTTCTTCCCTTCCAGCCGAGAGAGCTCCAGCAGACCGATTTTGCCGCCTCCGTTCGCCACTCCCGACCACCACCTCCAGCCACCGCTTGGAGCCGAGCCGACCACCAACCCCTTCCTCATCCTTTTGCCGACATTATTCAAGTGGAAGCAAGCCATTTGACCACCTAAGGACCTCCAGCCGGCCAATCTCCCGGAAGTCGACGGAAATCGTCGCAGCTGGAGGTAAGCCACTTTTTAGGCTTCGTAAAATCCTGAATCCTTTGAATTTTTCAGTCAAACTTTGTGGACATCTAGAAAACATGTAGGCTGAGTTGTGGTAAAAAGTTTGGAGAAATTTGATGAAGTTTTGATCCCAAATGGGTCTTGTATTTGAAAGATAAAAACTGACCGGTGAAGGACTCGAAGGAACCGGCACCGTTCAAGGACTTTTCGGCATCGCCTTGGCTTTAAATTTTCAGTGAGGCTTCCCAACGCTTAGAACTACATGTTAGCAAGTAGATTAGTGAATAAATTGAGGATTTAAGTTAGTTTAAGGGCTGAATAGTTGGGGTATGCACAAAACCAAAAATGCCCTGTTTCGGTTTTGTGCATACCGAATCTATGGGAGCCTGTTGGTGATTGAATGGAGCTTCAAATTCATCATTGAGAGGTGTGAGGATGTTAATTGATAGGTCCATGAGGTGTATGTTTAGTGAAGTGATGAATTGAGCAAGAAAAATTGATGAATTGGATGAATTTTCTTAGATTGTGCGATTGACCTGTCCTTGGGCTATTTGGATCAAATCCTTGGAGTGCTTGGGAAGAAATTTTTGTTGAATTAAGCTTGAGGTAAGAAGTTTCTAAACCTTGGATAGGAAGGTTGGACTCAATTGGGCGAATTGAGTGCGAGTTTGATTGATTCTTGGAAGATTATAACGTGATTGTCCAATTTACGTCTTGAAAAGATATAAATGACTTGAATGCTTGACAATGATTGTGCCATGAATTGATTGTCACATTTGAATGTCGAATTTGATTGCCTCGCATGCCATAGGTGTGTTGTTCGTGCATTAGTTCGCACTTGGTTATATGTTATGAATTGAAATGAACATGTGGCATGTTTGAGAAATGAGTGACATCCTGAGGCGTATGAGACACGGGGTTGTGTAGATGAATGCCCTGAGGCGCTGAGGCGCGGGATTTGAATTGAATGACACCTTGAGGTGTATGAGACGTAGGGTTGAGATGGTCATAGTTCTGATGCGTTGAAACGCGAGACGGAGTTTGAGATGTGCCGACACAGGCCTGGAGTGAAATTGAAAACCTGATGTGTTTACGCGGGTTTGTCAATGAGATGGTCTAAGGCATATTTATGCGGACTGAGCCTGAGGTGTTATAAACGCGGGCGTGATAATGAGGAGGCATGGAAGGGTGGAAGGTGTAATCTAGCTTGGCTATGTGTGTTTAATTCTGATGATGTGTATGGTGCCATGATTGCATGCTTGACACTCATTTTATTCGCATGTTATTTAATGACTGCTGAATGCCTCATGTGACTAGTATGCATTGTATCGTTGATTGCAATTGCTTGAGTGTACAGTCAGCCTAACCTAGGGTTAGGACCTACCTTACTGAGATGTAAATCTCACCCCGTTGTAGGACCCCATTTTCAGATCCTAGACCGTGATCATGTGGCCAATCAGGTTTGGTGACCCGAAAAAGATGTCAATGTATTTTAACGAATTCCTGGATGGACAGGGAACTGTGTACTTTAAGAAATGTACCGTGGTTTGAGTTAATGAGGGTAGCAGCAGTTGGAAGCCTCATAGATATGAGGCCTGATTTGGAAATGTAAGGGATGTTTCCACGGGGCCACTGAAGCCTACTAAGGCACCCCGTGGAGTAATCCCTAATTGGTGTCATCCTGCTCGGGATTCATTGGAGGTCAAGGGATCTGTAGCCGGCTCGAGGAAAGTTCCTGAGAGGGCCTCGACTTTGGAGAACACCGATGTGGTCATCGAGATTGAGGCTATTGAGGATGACCAGGTGAAGCCGTCAGCTAACGAGACACTCGAGGACACCATGGAGATTTGCTCTAAGACACTCTCGGAGTACGAGCCATCTAAGGATACCGAGGATACCGACAGATCGACTTAGGAGTTCCTGTTTCTAGTCAGATATTTTGATGGTGACCCCGATGCCGCTTCTTTTGCAGATGATGATGGCCCTCTTTTGCACTTACCTTGTCACCCTTACTGACCAGCATGTCTAGTTTGCCATGCTCTTGTATGAATATTTGAGAACTTATGTATTTATTGGTATTCTCGTTACCCAGGTCCTTTTTTTATCATTGTACGGAGAAGTTGTTTATTATCGCTTCTGCTTGCTATCGATATGGTTCACCTCTCGACTCATGTGCATCTTGGGACCTCGAGAGAGAGTTTGTGCTTACAGAGAGTCGCGCGCTCGTGCTCAGGGCGCGGGGCGGGACAACCAGCGAATTTGAGGTGATAGAGCAGTTAAAGAAGATGCCGGCCCAAATATCTATGTTAGATTTGTTTATGAATTCAGAGAAACATAAAGGTGCACTGTTGAAGATACTAAATGAAGTGCATGTCCCTAAAACTATCAATAATGTGCAGTTGGGAGACTTTGTGGGGGCAATCTTTCTAAAAGACCAATTGAGCTTCTCAGATGAAGATTTCTCCATGAAAGAAAGTGGGCATAACAAGGCCTTATACATCACTGCACACTATAATGGAAAGAGAGTAGCACATGTGCTAATCGATAATGGATCTGCTATTTGCCCTTTGGCTGCATTGAGGAGTTTGGGCATCAAAGAGGAAATGATTCGAACCTCCAAAGCAGCCATTAGAGCTTTTGATGGGATGAGAAAGACAGTAATGGACGAAATCGAGTTGGACATGCTCATTGGCCTAACCAAATTCTCCATAAACTTCCAAGTAATGGATTTATCGAGCGCATTCGGATTCTTGTTAGGAAAACCTTGGATTCACATTGCTGGAGTCGTGCCTTCAAGTTTACATCAAAAGGTGTGATTCGTGATTGATGGGAAAGTGGTTACCATCCATGGAGAAGTTGATCTCCTCACGTATTAGAATAGCGTTATTCCCCACATTAAGCCGGAAATAAAGTAAGAGGCGAGCTACCATTCCCTAAAGCTGGTGGCAGTGATCCACACTCCTATGGGGGCGAAACTGAAGGCCCCTTTTATCTTTGAAGCTAACCTTTTACTAGCTAAGATGCTACTAGCATATGGAATCAACCTAGGAAATGGTTTGGGCAAACATGGTCAAGGAATCAGCGCTCCTCTACAATTAAAATCCAATGAGCATAAAATAGGATTGGGATATTAGAATACTCATATCGGTAATTTTACCTTCAAGACAGCAAGCCGAGGCTGAGGCAAGAATCATGGATGCAATGAACGCCAGAAAAATCAGAAGGATGGTTCTCCAGCCTGGAAAGGCAAATCTAAGATGTTCAGCGGCCCTTTGAACGAATATTTCAACAAAGACTCTAAGTGGTTGTTAAAAAAAAAGATAACTCTGGCAGCAGAACTAGATCTGGCGAACCCTTTTCTGGGAGATGACTTTGTGAACGTCATCATAGAATGGCTGGATGACGAAGTCACTACATCTAAGCATAGCATTTCGAACATTCATACTAAGTTATTGAGTGAACTGAATCACCAAGATGATTACTCTTGCGATATTGAGGAAAACGAAGATGAGGGTTATGTGACTATCCACAAAGAGTGGAGTGCCTTCGAAAAGTCGATGCCTCCCACTTCAGAAGAGCTAGTTGTCATTAACTTAGGTGATGCTGCAGATATCAAAGAAGTCAAGATTGGTTGACATCTATCCCGAGTTGAAAGGCTCAGATTCACAGAATTACTTAAAGAATATCAAGATATTTTTGCATTGTCACGCCCCGCGCTTCGGGCACGAGCGTGCGACACCCTGCAAGCACAAACTCTCTCGGCCATCCCAAGATTCACATGTATCGGGGGAATGAATAATATCAATAGCATGCGGAAGTGACGATATACAAACTCCTCCGTACAATAATAAAAGGGACCATGGTAATGAGAACACCAATAAATAAACATAACCTCCCAACTGTTCATACAAAAGCACTGGTAAACTAAGCCAAGGGGTCAGTAGGGGTGACAGGACCAGTATAAAAGACGATCATCAACATCTCCAAAAAAAAACAGGGCATTGAGACCATCATCAAAATATATCAGACCAGAAAACGAAAGCCCCTAAGTTGAGCTGCTGGAGTCGTCAGTCTCCTCAGCATCCTCAGTAGGCTCGTACTCCGAGAAAATCTCCGAACAAACCTCCATTGTATCCTCCATCGTCTCGTCAACTGACTGCTCCACCAGATCGTCCTTGGTAGCCTTAATCTCAATGATCCCGTCGGTATCTTTTAGGGTTGGGGTTCTCTCGGGAACATTTCTCGAGCCAGCTATTAACCCCTCGGCCTCCACCGAATCCCGAGCGAGATGACACCAACTAGGGATTACCCCACGGGATACCTTAGTAGGCTTCAGTGGTCCCGTAGTAACTTCCCCTACTCTCCGAAACCAAGCCTCGAACTTATGAGGCTTCCAGCTCTTTCCACCCTTATCGACCCAGACTACAGTACACTTCCTAACGTATACGGTTCCTTGTCCGTCCGGGAACTTCTCAAAATAAGCGGACATTTCTTTCGAGTCACCAAATCTGATTGGCAACATTCTTACCGGCCTAGGATCTGGAAATAGGGTCCCACAACAAGGTGAGATTTACATCTTAGTAAGACAGATCCTAACCCTTGGTTAAGCTGACCGTATACTCAGGTGAATGCAATCAAGGACAAAATGTACATGCAATCACATGAGGCATTGAACAGTCATTAAATAACATACAGGTACAAAAAAGTGTCAAGCATGCAATCATGACACCATATCACTTCATTGGAATCAAACACATATTGTCAAGCCAGATCGCACTTTCCACCCTTATTTACGCCCTCCTTTAGAACGCCTCAAGCTCGGTCCGCGTAAATACGCCTCAGACCATCATATTAACAAACCCGCGTAAACGTATCAGGTTTTTAATTTCATTCCGGGCCTGTGTTGACACATCTCAAATTCCGTCTCGCGTTTCAACGCATCAAGACGTTAGCCATTTCAACCCCGCGTCTCAATGCATTAGGGTACGTTCAATACAAACCCCTCACCTCAGCGCCTCAGGGTATCAATCCACACAACCCAGCGTCTCAACGCCTCAGGGTGTCACAGGTTTCAAACATGCTAATCATTATTTAAATTTTCAACTTCATGATTGAATACAAACTCATGAAATGAGCAACACATCTATGGCATGCAAGGCAGTCAATCTCATCAGTCACAAGAGGCAATCATTTCACGGCATAAGCATTCAACAAGTATTCAAGCCATCTATACCTCTCAAGGACGCACGATGAACAATCAGACCATAAACTCCCAAGAACCAATCTAATTCACACCCAATTCACCCAATCAAGTCCAATCCTCCTAGCTAAGGTTTAGAAACTTCTTACCTCAAGCTTAATTCAACAAAATTCTTCTTACAAGCACTTCAATCACTCGGTCCCACAATTCCCGAAACAAGGCAGCCTCGTACCTATTGGAAATCAATCCAATTCATTAATTTTTTCTTACTCAACTCACCAATCCATGAAGCATAAACCTCAATGACATGTTCATCGACATCCTAATACTTTTCAACGATGAATTTGGGACTTAATTCCATCACCAACAGCCCCCCACAGATTCGGTATGCACAGAACCGAAACAGGGCATTTTCAGTTTTATGCATATCTTAACTAATTAGCCCTTAAACTAACTTAAATCGTCAATTTATCCACTAATCTACTTGCTAACATGTAGTTCTAGGAGTTGGGAAGCCTCACCGAAAATTTTAGCTCAAGGCGATGTCGAAAAGTCCTCGAACGGCGTCGGTTCCTCCAAGTCCTCGACAAATCAGTTTTTGTCCTTCAAACACAAGACCCATTTGGGGTCAAAACTCCATCAAATTCTTCCAAATTTTTTATCACAACTCAGTCTACATGTTCTCTAGATGTCCACAAAATTTGATTGAAAGATTCAAAGGTTTTGGGATCTTACAGAGTCTAAACAGTGGCTTACCTTCAGCTGCGACGGTTTCCGTCGACTTTTGGGAGAATGGCCGGCCGGAGCTCCTCGGTGGGTCAAATGCCGTGATTCCACTTGGAGGTTGTCGGCAAGAGGATGAGAAAGGAGCTGGTAGTCAGCTCGAGCTCAGGTGATGGCCGGAAGTGGCGATCGGAGCGAGCAAAGCCGGCGGGCAGAGCTGGTTGGTGTGGAGCTCTCTTGGCGTGAAGAAGAAGAAGAAAAATGGCAGAATGAAGTGTTGTTCGGCTGAGGGAGTGAGAGAGAGAGATATATATATACACAAATGGCTTGGTCAACTTGGTAGAATGATAGGTTAAAAGTGATTCAATCAATGTCAATGCATAATCCTTTGACACTTGTCTTTATGTCAATCAAGGCTCATCCAAGGGCTGTGGTTTCTCTTAGTTTTCAGCGGCCTTGGGGTGTTGTGAAAGACCAAAATGCCCTCATTCAATTATTAAGGCAAGGCTAAGGTTGGAGGGGCAAAATGGTAATTTTACCCTCAACGTCCGGAACGTCGTTTTTCTAATTTCAATTTTCTTTGATGAGGCAACGGCCAATCCAATTATAATATTTGAATTCTTGATTCTCCATTTTCTAATTTCGAGACTCGTCTTTGAATCATTTCTCTATCAGATGTGATTCCAACCTATCTCGAACTAACGAACGACTTTTGCAAACGTTACGTGTATCGACTTTGTGATTCATATCACACTTAAGGCTCATCAATTTATGGCAACTTTGGTTGTCATATAATCGCGAGGGTCTATTACTAGTTTCGACGGTCTCAATCGTCATCGTTCGACTTAGGAAAATTTTACAAATTATACTTTGGTTAAGCGGTATCACCCGCTCCATTCATATAACGCTAGCAATGCATTCCTTAATCGTTCTTAGATCGGTCTTTCATGGCTCTAAATATCCCCTTGACAATCCTTATGGTCAAAGTGTCACTTTCTATTTGAGTTCCATAGTTCCACGTACCTTGTTTCGCGTTAACCTTTCCCTTTTTGGTCAGTTAACTCGAGATTGATCAGATCCGAACAAGATATGACTGAAAGACATCATTAGATACATTCTCATTAATAAGTCTCGAAATGACAGGAAAATCAGAATGTCACATGCATGGTCATACACTGATATGCCGAGTTTGAATCCTAGAATCGTAGAACATGCATTACCCACATCCCAATGTTAAACCAGTGAGACAAGGAAGCAAATGGATGAAAACTGAGTTAGAAGATAGAATTAAAGAAGAAGTGACGAAACTTCTTAAAGTGGGCTTTATTGAAGCTATCCCTCATTCAGATTGGATCAGAAACATAGTCCCCGTTATGAAAAAAGATGGCAAAGTCCGGATCTGTGTGGATTATCGGAACTTGAATAGAGCAAGCCCAAAAAATGACTTTTCACTTCCCCGCGTTGATGTGCTGGTGGATAGTACGACAAGGTATGAATTATTTTCATTCACGGACGGATTCTTCGGATATAACCAGATTCTCATGAAACAGGAGAACAAGCCGAAAACTGCATTTACTATCCATTGGGGAAATTTTTGTTATAAAGTTATGCCTTTTGGACTAAAAAATATTGGGGCAACTTATCAGAAAGCAATGGTCATTCTATTTCATGACATGATCCATAAAGAAATTGAGGTATACGTCGATGACATGATCACCAAGTTCAAAAAAGGATAAGATCACATTCCAGTGTTAAAAAAGCTGCTTGAGCAACTGCAAAAATACAAGTTGAGGTTGAACCTTAACAAATATGTGTTCGAGGCAAAATCTGAGAAACTTCTTGGATTCATGGACAATAACAGGGGTATTGAGATTGACCCTTCGAAAATTCAAGCTATTCATGCCTAGCAACTCCCTCGACGGTGAAAGAAATAAGAGGTCTTCTATGGAGATTAAACTGCATCACCATATTCATCAATCAATTATCGGATGTGGCTAAACCGATTTTCAAACTGCTCAAGAAAGGTAGGAAAGTGACTTGAGATACAAAATGCAGTCAGGCCTTCCAAAAGATCGAAACCTATCTAGTCACTCCACAAGTACTTGTGCCACCCATCCTAGGTCACCCCATTGACCTTGTATTTGACTATACATCAAGAATCTTTAGGAGCCTTACTTGCTCAAACAAACCCTATGGATGGTAAGGAAAGAGCCATCCACTATTTAAGCAAAAAATTCACCTCATCTGAAACGAATTATGTGCTTGTCAAGAGGGCTTGTATAGCAACAATGTGGGTACTTCGCAGATTGAGGCAGTATACCCTACACCACCATATTCAATTGGTGACAGAAAATGACCCTATCAAATATCTCCTGGAGAAATCCGCTTTGATTGGGAAGTTAGCAAAATGGCAAGTGATGTTATCCGAATTTGATATCAAGAGTTCTCCACAAAAATCTGTGAAAGGAAGAGCCATAACAGATATGTTGGCAGAGAATTCTCATAATTGCACATTTTTTGAAAAGACAAAAGTAGAAGATCAAGTTTTGAATCTGACAGAAGATAAATTGGCTATGTATTTCGACGGTGCCGTCAATCTGTCGGGAGTTGGCACAGGGGCAGTGCTAATATCCCCCGATGGTCAACATTATCCTATTACGACAAAACTGACTTTCCCTTGTACCAATAATATTTCAGAATATGAAGCATGCATTCTAGGCCTATAGTTGGCCATCTCCATATATGTACCTAAGCTGCAGGTTTTTGGAGATTCCATGCTCATTATTTTTCGAACACAGGGAGAATGGAAAATAAAGAACGCAAAACTCATCCCTTATCGTGAGTACCTTGAAGAATTGACGTTTAAGTTCAAAGAAATGTCATTTGAATACTTGTCAAGATCGCATAACCAATTTGCAGACGCGTTGGTCACGTTGGCCTCAATGTTGCAAATAACTGATGAATTAGAAGTGGAGCCACTGAGGATTGGCATAATCAGAAAACTAGCTTATTGTATACTGATCGAAGAAGAATTCGACGGAGAACCGTAGTACCATGATATCAAGAATTATCTCTTGAAAAGAGAGTTTCCTGAAGGATGTCAAGCGGGAGACCAAAGATATACAGCCAAGATAGCTAGCAAATTCTTCCTCAGTGGACGAACTTTATACAAAAGGTCATTTGAATTCACTTTGTTAAGGTGCGTAGATGCTAAAGAAGCAAATACTCTCATGAGAAAAATCTATGAAGGTATATGTGGGTCACACATGAATGGTCATCTCCTCGCTAGGAAGATTATATGGCTTGGTTATTATTGGATGATCATCGAATCAGATTGTAGTCAACATGTCAGGTCATGCCACCAATGCCAAGTATATGTCGATAAGATTAATACGCCCCCGAACGAACTTCATCAAATGTCAATAGCTTGGTCTTTTTCTATGTGAGGAATAGACATGATAGGACCTATCAATCCAGTAGCTTCGAATGGTCATCGCTTCATTCTAGTTGCAATTGATTACTTCACGATGTGGATAGAGGCCAGTTCTTACACGAATGTCACTCCAAGGAATGTTGCGAGGTTTATCAAGAGAGATATAATTTCTCGATATGATATCCCACGAGCGATCATCACAGACAATAGGTCCAACTTAAACAACAAGATTGTCGATGATATACTGAATCACTTTGGTGTTCGACATCTTAATTATTCCTCTTACCGCCCATAAATGAATTGAGTAGTAGAAGCGGCAAATAAAAATATCAAAAAGATTTTCACTAAGACTACTGAGAATTATAGAGATTGGCATAAAAGGCTACCCTTTGCCTTAATGGCATATCGAACTTCAATCAGGACTTCTACAGGGGCAACTCCTTATACTCTAGTATACATAATGAAAGTTGTCCTGCCTATAAAGATTGAGGTTCCCTCTTTGAGAATATTGTCAGAAGTTAAACTCTCTGAGGAAGAATGGGTCAAACACAGATGTGAACAACTAAATCTGATAGATGAGAAGCGTCCTAGAGCAATTTGTCATGACCAGAGTGACCAAAAGAGGGTGTCCAAGTGATTTAACCAGAAAATTAAATCCAGAAGTTTCGACGTGGATGACCTGGTGGCAAAGAAGACTCTGCCAAATGTTGTTCATCCGAGAGGCAAGTTACCCCGAATTACGAAAGCCCTTATGTTGTCAAAAAAGTCCTCATGAGAAGAGCACTAATTCTTGTAAATATTAAAGGAGAAGAATTAGGATATCATGTAAATTCAGATGTTATGAAGAAGTATTATCCTTGAAATGAAATCAGGTGATGATCACTTGACTTTCTCCGAAACGATCCGAGTCGCCATAGCGGTCATTACATAAGTTTATCATGCATACATAGCATGTGTTATGTTTTGTAGGATTCCAAGAAATGAGCTCAAAATCAGACTCGTTCAAATGAAACCAAGAACATAATGGTCCCTAACACGTAGAGCCAGGTGATATGTATAAGTTTCATCAAGTGTTTAAATATTTTTCACTCATTTGAATCTATATTCTCTTCATACAGGAATGCCCAATGAAGACAGAAGACAACAACGGAGAAATACTATAAAATTTCTCACCCTCCTGTAAGAAAGAAGGAATAAAAAATGGGCACTCATATGGTCAAACTTAGGAATGAACCGTGCTTTCAAAAGATTAATTCCTAACACTTGTTGCACACATGTTAGGATTAGAGGTTATCCAAGCATGATTGAAACATACATGGTGCATCGTTAAATTCCCTATGGAGTGAAATATTTGGAAAAAAACAAAATGATTCTTCCAAAATAGAGTTGTTTAGGCAATCTAGCAGGAATGTTTCTTCAAATAATAGTCAAACCTAATCCAAACATGTCCAATATATACCGGAGAGATAAGAGGAATGTAAGGATAGAAAAGCCTGAACTAGGGGATGAAAGGGTTATTCGCATCAATTACATAGATTGAGATGACGGAGGCATTTATTTTTCTCCATAAACACTACCGGTGATCATTGACAAATCCTTTAAGCGGCGGTCTTCATTTCTTAACCATGTTAAGAACCACCTCATATTGGGGTCGTATAGAAGCAGTCCAGTAGCTTGAAAAGGTAAATGGTTAGAAATTTTTTTGCTCGGACTAACATCAATCTTCATATGTTGATACGCATTGACCCAGGCGCCATAGGATGATGAAAAAAACGTTCATTTTTCTATCATATACACTTATACTCATTGTATAGCCAATTTGAGACTACATATTCGTTTCGTGTGCCTCCATTGGTGGTCATTGCACTACATTAAAGCGAAGGTGAAAAAGACACTCGCGGACAAAGAAGTTCAAGAAGTAGGAGCTACATGAGACTTTTAAAGTGAAATGTTCAGACAAGATGAGACTCAAGTCACATACCTTACATGATCATAAAAAAAATCCTAGTTTCTACAATAAGAAAAGGAAAAGGCAAGAATCAAAAAGAGAAAAAAGCCGAATCTATATGCATTAAAAAGAGACAAAAAGCCCGACAAGAGTAGGGTTGGCCCACACTGGAATGCTAGAAAATCATGAGACTAATTTTGGAGACACCAAGGGATTATTGGATGCCTCGACTCCCAATAAATTCTGAAGTAAAAAAGAATCCTCAAGAATTCTGCAGCAAAAGGCTATCCCTCAAATGGAATCATAGCCAACTGCCAAAAAATAAACAATGTCTTTCAAAGATTAGACCCATTCTCAAGGCATGTGGTATCAAGAAGACCAAAGATGTTCTTCAAAGAATCACCAATCATGGACAAAATAGAGAACTGATCAGCAATGATCACCAACGTCAAACCCTTTGCGATTCTGGGCAAAAAACAAACCTTTTTCGGTATACAATCCTACCAACATTACAACCCTTCGCAGTCTTTTCCGACTAAAACGCCTAGGTTAATGCGTACCTTAACTCGAAGAGGTACGAGCAAGATTATTTCTTTCTCATTTTACAGGTTTCTTGACTTGTAAATCCGGAGCATATGGAAAAAAAATTTCATTCAAATGACCTGACTCAAAAGCCCAACATTATGGTCCCGCAAAGACCCCATGATCGATCGAATTGTATAAGCTGCGAATAGCTCCGAAAACCTAGGTGTAGGTTATTAGGAAATTTGAGAGCTTTCTTCGTAAAAGACCAAAATCGAAAAATCGGTGAGAAACCCTCTTTGACGGAGACATTCCAATAGAATGCTTAAAAATAAGCTTTGTTGAAAACTTCAAATTATTTGATCCAGGATTTCCTTACAGGGATTTCCGATCACCTTTGTATGTTATAAGATGTCTTGGATAACCTTCGGCATCCTCGGTCATTTTGCATAATTGCATAGATCAAAGTAAAGTTTTGCATGCATTATAACTGTTATTGCCTCAAGTTAATCTAGACTTTGGTGTCATCTATCTTTGAGTGAAACCACTCGCGAGATTCATTTTAAATAGGGGTAACTGTTGACACCTGATTTTTTATTAGTCTTTTTCAGTTTATTTTTAAAAAATTTATAAAAAAAATTCATTAAAAAATTACAAAATCAACTTTGGTAGCCTTAGCCAAGCCCAATGAAGCATTTTTTTTACCAAAAAATAATTTTTTTATTTTTCACATTTTTTGGTATTTTTTGAAATAAGAAAATGCCCGAAAATTCAAGAAAAATAGCATTTGAGGTCACAAAAATATGAAAAAATAGTCAATATTTTTATTTAAATTTCCTTGTATTTGACTTGATAAAAATTCCAAATTCAAGTTCAATTTTAAGTGTTCCTTTGTACACGTATGATTGAATCTAGTAAAAAAAAGTCAATTGAGTCTTTTAATTTATAATTTTGGCATTTTTAAGGTCTTGACATTCAATTGGATTGTCCTTTATTGCAATTTAGCTCAATTATTTGCACAAATTGCTCAATTTCATGAATTGGTCAAAATTGCATACTTAATTACAAATTAGTCCTTGAATTTCGGCATAATTGAAATTACTTTCAATTCAAGGGCTACATTTATCAATTGAAGCCGTTATCCAATGTTTTTCATTGTTCTGAGTCGATTGGCATAGGTGGTTTGGTCCAATTTGACTGTTTGAATCTTCAATTTCAAAATTTCTTAAATAGCAATTAAAGACAAAGACAAATTTGGGGCTTTTGTAGAAATTGACATGAACTTTTGGAAAAAAAAATTACATTTTTAGATAATATTCATGTCCTAAGTTCGATTTTACGGTTTAAATTGCGAAACTTCCCCACCAATTTGGGTTACATTTAAAAATTCCAAGTCGGAATCGATTCGAACTAGTCAGACCGGCCGAACCGGTCCGCTACAATGTCATCTTCAACCTCAAGATTCTCGCACAATTGAACGAGACCAAGTCAAATTTTGACATCAAAATTGGTCGACCAATCGACTACAATTGAAGTAGCATTGGTAGGTATATTATTCCCCTCGCCTTTTCCTATTGATTGGTATCGGAATTGCAACCAATGGTCATCGGAGGAATAAGAAATCGAATGGTCAATGTTTGGAACTGCCAAAAGTCAACGAAGCCACACCCAGCTCGAATTCATGTCAAATTCGCACAAAATGATTCCTGCCAGAAGACCAGACAGAGCTGGACGGAATACCCAACATCCCCGACGTCGTTTGGACTTAATGGCACGCACGGTCACGTGCCATTTGGAGTCAATTAGCTCTCCCCGATTGGCGGCGAAAATTCCAAAAGAGGGATATAGCCTTAGAGGGCTGGAGAGGAAGAAAAGGTTGGTTCATTCTGTTTTTGGGAAAAACAGAGTCGAAATAAAGAAGAGAGAGAGAGCTCGCTATCTAACAGCCATTGTAGAGAGCTTGAGCTCGAAGAACACGGCATTCGTCAATTCTAGGTTTATCCGAAACTGGATATTATCTTCAGGAGTACGACGAAGAACACAGGAAACGATCGCAATCAGCGACGTCGCCTGAAACGCCGAGAAATGGTGAGTCAACTTTCGAACTCCATCTTTGACCTTTAATGGTGGATCTTCGTTTCGGTTTCAATTTCACAATTGATGTGTGCGAAATACCTCTAAGATACCACTAAGCATTTCTTTGTGTTTTGATTGCATTGAAATTGAGTCGAACCTCACATTCGAAACCCGTCACCATCGCCGATTCAGTCGAAGCTGATATAGGCTATCCTAGATCTTACCAAGTCAATATGACCTATAGGTAAGTCTCCTGAACTTGAGACGGAGCTATCCTGTGATCGAATAGTCCAGATTGTGTGCAAATTGCTTGATTGAACTTCCATGGCCGTACTCGGCATTTTGCATAATGTTCATGATTTTGTGGATGAAATGTCTCGATTCTGATATATATGAAACTAGATGATAAGGCGAGTCGAATGGTACAAGTTTTATATTAATCGGTCTAGGTTTAGTCGTTCATCGGCGCCGGAGAAGTCTCGACCATCCGATCGTCGGGGTCGAGAGGTTGAAGACGAAGTTGACGAGGTAGAGTCAACGAGTCAAAAGTCTAGGTGGCAGAGCATGATTGGTCTACGTAGGTGATGAGTTAGTTCTACTGTTAGTTTGTTAGGCCGAGTCAACTTAGATCGGATAGTCTAAGTTAATTAAGTCTTTTTTTCAATGGTTGTTCGATTAGAAATTAGGAATATTCGAAAATAATTTTAAAATCAGAAAATCAAAATAGGTTGAAACGGTACCATTTAGGTTAGTGGTCAAGCGGCGTCGTTTAGGATAATGAGAATGAACGGTCCTGATCAAGTCTTAACTTTTAATCGTGGCCGTAGATTTAAGTAATCAGATCCGACAGTTGAGGAGTAGTCGGCTTTTGATCTGAGCCGTAGGTTTCAGTCAGTTGATTTTGAGGCCATGAAGCAGCTACGTGGTTCAATAGGAACCGTCGGATTAAATTCAAATAATAGAAAAAAAAATAGGCCGTCGTTTCGAAGAGTTGTTCGCGCGGGTCCGGGTCTGGACCGGGTTATTCGATCCGAGTGGGTAGAGTCGACCCAGTCCGAATCATTTTTATTAATAAAAAATTTAAAAAATGATTTTAATAAAAAAAATAAAATCTAGAAAATTCTAAAAAAATGTTAGAAAATCCTAAAAAATCTCAAATAAATGTAGAAAATTATGGAAAATTCCTAGATACTCCAAAAATTCCCAAAAATCGAGGATCGATCACAAACAACTATTCAATCCTATTTTTGGGATTTCTTATCTGTTCTTTTGGAAATTAACGGTATTACCCTTTAGGGGTAAATCGCCTCTGCTTGATATATAAGATAGGTCGAGAATTTCAAGATAAGAATTAGGGTCAATCATGTGACCAATTCTTATCTTGAAATTGATCACATGACTGACCCTAATTCTTATGCTTGAGTTTTCGAATCTCGTCTTTTTTCTAAAAATGACGATTTTACCCCCACAAAGGGTAAATCATCTTTCTTATTCTGATCGAGCCGTAAAAATTGCTCAAAATTAAGATTTGGGTCTGGTGGTTGATCAATCATTATGTTTAAGATTTTCACTTCTCATCATCTTCTGTAATGACGATTTTACCCCTCAAATGGTAAATCGCTTCTTAAATTCTAGAAAAATTCTGAAAATTCTCGAAAAATAGGAAATAGATTGGTTTGATGATCAATCCTATTTCCACCATCTTTTGACTCCATATTTCATCTGAAATGATAAGTTTTCCCTTCTTGGGCAAATTGTCCCAAAATTCTTTAAAATTACGATTTTGCCCCTCAAGGGTAAATCATGTCAAAATCACTCCCGACCTTGATTGACACTTCTCTAGGTTAATAGGACCTTACTAGGGATGCCACGTTGTATTTATGTGATTTATCTGCATGTTTTGGATCCTTGGTTTGCGCACTTTTCATTTTATTGACTGCATTTGCTAAGATAGTCACTCCTATCTACATGAACTCTTAGATTTAGAGTTCGCACCCCACTCATCTGCATGAAATCTTAGGGTTAGATAAATCATTCAACTTAGATACCGAAAGGGTGTCAACTCTTACATTTGGCGTAACAAAGTCTCCAATTGCATTTCTTTGGTTTCCGCAGAATCGAATAGAATGCTCCCAACTATTCAATAGAGTTTCCGATCGTACCCTCCGCAAAACGATTGGTGGTGACTCATTGACATGTACACGTATCACATGTCACTAGACCACACCAAAGGTCAACCATGTATTCCACCGTTGTGACTTGGGTAACGGGCCTTGGGAGAGGCTCGCGTCCGACCAGATGGGATGGCCCATTAAACCCCTCACTCTGATGCCAAAAACCCACGAAGGAGAGGGTTGCGACACCAGCGAGGGCTTATTGGTAGCTGGCAACCTCGCACGGGCCCTCATCGACCTTGAGCAAAGCAACCTTTGCCCAGATCTAGCGAGGGTCGACCTCGCCCATGGCCATCGAGGGCTTGCCTAGCTCCATGTGGCCGACCACTTCTGGGAGAGGGTTACGATGGCCTTGCATAGGCAAGGCGACCCTTGGCCGCAAAAGAGAGGCCAGTCTTCGTCGAGCCCTCGCTAGTGGCCGATCATTGCCTAAGACTAGCCATCGATGAAAAGGAAGGGAAAAAATAATTATAAAAAAGAAAAAAAAGGAAAAATTACAAAATATATAATGACGAAAATGCCATCGATGAGACCCTTCTTTAAAACAATGTCATACTTCAGGCATTTCTTTGAAATAAGGTCCACTTTAAGCACTTATTTGAGAAAATGAGGGCAGTTCAAGCTCTTATTTGGAATTTTTCTAAATGCTTTTTTTATTATTTTGTCTAGAATCTATTGTGGGCTCGTGCGTTACATAAAGGACATTAGAGAGACCCAATGTCTGCATTTTTTCATGACAACACACATTTAAACATCTTGTAGCGAGCATAACTAATTTTCTATTTATTTTTTTGGACTATATGTATTTCATAGATCTAGAGAATAGATTGAGGTATTTGATGCTAAGGGACAATTGGCACCTCGATTAGATTTGTCTTAATGGGCTCAAGAATTACATGGATGAATTTAAGAGAGCTAGCATACCTTGGATGAAATGCACCTATTGTCTAATAATCCGTCCCCATCTTATATTATACTCCTTGTAATTTTTTTTCAGTTTTTTTTTTTATCATTAATGGTCTTAATAGGTCTTTATTACGTACATTTATGATAAATTTGTGGGAGCAAACGTAGACAGGGCACATATTACCGGAACACAATATAAGCAATAAAAAATGGGCTTGTTTTGTTGTGTACTTTGCTATTTTCACGCATCTAATATATTATTTTTAACTATTTTGGGATAGTTAATAGAGACAAGCAGTTACTTCAAGTTTCACTTGGAATTTGAAACTTAATTGACGTAACTAGTTCTTCAATTTTTAGAACTTGGAATTTGGAACTTAATTGTCGGAACTGGTTCTTCAATTTTTAGAACTTGAATCCTAAAACCTTCCATGTCACAAGTTCCAAAATCGGTTCAAGGGTATATCCAGGTTCCACATGTATTCTTAAATGAATGATTACTCTAAATCATCATCTCTAATGATCACTATTTGCTTTTACAATCCATTGATCACAACTCATATTTAAACAAACGAATAATATGAAATATTAACAAAGCAACAGTCTTAGTAATGGTTATCGACGGAAATGGAAAAGCTAGTGGTTCTAGATTATACACTAATCACGCGAAGACATATAACAGAAAAAACACAAACACTTGTTCCAGGTTCCGTGTTTGAAGTGTCCGTTGACATCAGTTCCTTAATTTTTGGATCGTGAAACTTACCGTGCATACTCTAGAACCTGAAATTTGATCTGGTTCTACTCTAAAACCATGCCTATTCGTAATAGTTAAATTAAATTTTCCATGTAAGGGCATAACTGTTTATCCAAATTCAAATACAAAACTCTAAAAGTTTCTTTGGACGGGTCACGAAGCCTCTGCCAAGGCCCGATCCACTCGTCGGTCAGGCCCACAAATGTTGCCCTAATTTCGCGAAACCCGCCCGTCACCCAGTTTATGGGGAGCCTATCCAGTGTTCAGTCTCTCCGCTCGTTTTTTCAGGTCTAGTCCCATACTAGATTACTCGCCAGCACCTTCTTTTTTCTTTTTCTTTTTTTTATTCCGACTCGTCAAAAGTTGCCTGCATTATATGGTGCGATGTGTCTATTTTGTCAGCAAAAGTGAACATCACCACACCAGGACACAAAAAAAGTGTTAATGATTTATCATAACATCGTCACTCGAGTGTTCCTTATTGACATTTGATAAAAGGGCGGAGAACTTCATCATTTGATGGGTTTGTCTAATCCATTGCAGCATAATTGGCTCCTGCAATTACGCCCTTGATTGTGGGATTGGTGCTATATCCGGGGGGGGGGGGGGGGGGGGGGGGGGGGGGGGGGGGGGGGGGGGGGCGGGGGGCGGCGCTTGACATACCCATTCTAGAGAGAGAGAGACCTTCATTGGGACTCTCCTGCGTATTAGATGACCATTTTGTTTTCCAACCAAACCGCAAACATATGCTGCAAATCTTAACTGGGGCTTTTAATTGTGTGGTCAAGCAAAAAAAAAAATTATATGAATAGCTTTTTCTTTGAGATAAAAATATCTAAGTAGCATAATTTTCGTATGACACTTACTTTTTCAACCATACTCTAATAATACTTCTCTCTTTTGGACTTTTATTCTATCTGGAACAAGGGTGTCAAACTCCACACTTGCTTAACTCCCTCTTCCCCCCCCCCCCCCCCTCGCCCCCAAAAAAAAAAACTCTAAACGTCCCACCCACTCAATTTTCTTATCACTAGGTCTTGTCCCGCTCACTAGGTCGTGTGTACAGTGGGGGTATGAAACTCAGTTGAGTGTTATTACTTTTATCTTTGTGATCCCTTAATTGTCATGAGTTCTAAAAAAATATATTCATTTTTACGTGCCATAACTTTTAATCGATACCCATCCATGGATAGCTTAGTTGGTTAGGGTGCACTTATGATTTTGTGGTTAGGCGCATTGGTCCCAGGTTTGATTTCCCAAATGAGCACCTGTGATTTAAGTGGAGGGCTATGACGGTGGATTGCTATGCTAGAATCCCCCGAGAAATAATCGAGGTGCACGCAAGCTGGCCCGAACACCTTGATTATAAAAAAAAAAACTTTCGATCAATTATTTGAGTCATAATTTTTAAAATACGTTCTCCAAGTGTTGAAACTCAAAGGGGCATGGCATTTGTGGTAAAAGTTTTTTTAAATATGACATTGGAGTGATCGGTTAAAAAATTATGTGATATTCAAGTGATCAAAAAACAAGTTATGACATTAAATGAGCGTCATGCAACTGTTATGGTACTTGTGGAGTCATTTGCCCTTCCTTTTTTAAACAAATTTACATTGGATACATTATAACATTACAAAGCTAAAAAAAGACATAAACGGTTCCCAAATTTTGATCGACTGTGTAATTTTATGCATGAACTTTTGATTTGCTCAATTCAATCTTTGAACTATTTGTAAATGTTCAATTTAATCCATAAACTACATATGAATATTTAATATCTCATTCGATTGATTCAAGTTAATGAAATATCTTTCATTTTCATAGTTTTTGCGACTTCCAATTAGTTAAACTTGGAAGTTTAACAACAAAACAGAAAAGTTACTTGTGAATTATCCAAGTTCCCTTCTCTAAAATAGATAGATAAAAAGATAGGCATGTAGATTTATTATCTTTAAAAGTTCAACTCATAGTCGAAATGTCTGATTTATCGTTTGAGTAAACGGAAAGAATGTGTTAAACAAATTACTAATAATTCATGAACTATATTGAATAAATTAAAATTACAGCATAAGTTAAAGTTACAGTTTCATTTTCCCTATTTTGTACTTAGGATTCAATTCCACGGGGCAGTCCTATTAGTTTATTCAATCAAGGGCATGCGCCATACGACTAAAGTTTACTATTGCACTGGGAGATGAGCCTCTTTTGGCTTAAAGAACGATCAAAAAGGGAGGATTTTGGGGAATCCGAGTGACCAACTGTGAATTTCCGAGGCCTCAAGAGAAGCGTCTCTAAATTGGTTTATCAATAGATCTTGTCGAAGAAATTGAATGTACACTGGGCAAATTCCATTGGTGGCCACTAAATTTTAGTAAACTTTACAATTATATCGAGAAATTTTAATTGAAATTGTCTAACGCACTAAACTTTGAACTCTTCATGATATTTGTTCAATTTGATCAAAATCGATCCATTATCTCAAAGAAGTGCTACCACCGTGGACATGTAACCCATGATACAAGCAGTTGAGTCCCCAACACCAGACCTTGATACCCCAGCACCTATCTTGCCCCCCTAGGGCCGCGTGACCTTAGTCTCAGAGCGGGAGTATCCTACGCACGGAACCTAAATGTCGTCATGCAAATTGGGAACTCCAACAGCCCAATTCCGAGTCCCCGGGTCCATAGCTCGAGATCACGCATCTCGAACCCTAGACTTAGTTCCCACACCGGGTTCTTTGAAAGTTTACTTCATACGTTTCTGAAAACAAACATATCAAAGAATGAATTCCCTCCTATTCGCTAAAAGATCATCGAACATTGGAAAAATCAAAATACATTTCTTGAAAGCAAATTCTTTTTTCAATAAAGTTCATTTTTTAGCGAAAACATATTAAGTTTTTTTTTATCCAAAGAAAACATATCAAGTTATCAACCTCGATTTTAGGATCTAGATCCCCTGCCCTAGAGCTGGGGATCCCCGCTGATTGACAATGTTGGATCTTCCCCCCTTCTTGTTGCAGTGGTTCGATCCCCCTTCAAATTTTTTTTTTGGTCGAAATCTCCCTTCAAATTGACATGTCGTAAAGATGGCTAAAAGAATAGTACGGAATCTTTTGCCTCATTTGGAGAAATTTAGCAAAACAATTTCCAGTTTGTCATATGCGTGACGAGGGGATCGAACCACTGCGATATGAAGGGCCACTGGGACAGCTCAACATACCAACTGGATCTTTTCCAGCACACCAAGTAATATCTTTGTCGTGAAACCATCGTCCTCATCCTAGACAACGAGCCTTAGGCGCTACTTGGCGATCGTGCCACAAGATTTCCAATTCGTACGCTTCAGGTCTTTTCTTATTTACCCTTTGAAGTTATTGAATATTTCCAGTTTGCCACTGGTTTAATTCAGAACAGATCTCACCCTCGATTAACGTGTACACATCGCTGTCGATGATTGATTGCCGCTCATGCATTGACCCAGTCATATAAATAAGGCAGACGAAGGGCAATGGGATTGGAAAGAACCTGACTCAGATGGGAATGTTCGGTGGTGCATTCTAACATTTCTCTCTTTCAATTTTCCTGTCAAAATTCATTATGTCATGAAAATACTTTTGGTAAAATCCAACTTGAATTAGAAATATATTTGATAAAAAAATTGAATTTTGATAGGATTTTCTACTTTTGACAAAATTTTTGACCGATTTTAAAAAGTAAAAATTTTTGACTTCTCCATTCAATAATTCATTCTCGCAGTGCCAGCCACTGCCGCCGCCCACCGTCGGTGGCCACCGGCCGCCTGTCGTCGCGGCCGGCCACCGATCGCAGGTCGTCTCTTCCGGACGCCGGTCTTCGACCGCCGGTCGCCGCCTATCACTGCCATCGAACATTTTTTTAATAATGTTTCGAACATTTTCTTTTTTGATTATTGTCAAACTCATTTTTCTATCAGAAATCAAATTTTGAAGTAGAAATTGAAAATTCAATTTATATTTTAAAGAAAAAGTTGAAAAATCAATTTCCTTGCCAGAAGTATTTCTCGTCCGAGAAGTGTTGTCATGCACGCCCTTAAAAACTTGCTCACGGAAATTGGAAGCAGATGTAAAAGGGACAACAAAAAACCACACTGTGGTGGAATTCATACAAACTTGCAGTCAATTCAGACATCCTTCCACACAAATGCGATACAAGAGTTCCTACAACTTTGAGAGGCAGCATGTCAAGGAGGAGGAATAGGTAAGATGATATATGTAAAAACTACTCTCTTAACAAAATCCTTCTAACATGACTGTTTCCAAGTGTTGTCTTGAACCAGCTTTTCTAACGCTAGAAAAGTACGCTTCCACGATTCAAGGCGAGCTTTTCTGTCATCTAAACCGTATCTTCATTGCCGAACGATAAACAAAAAAAGATGCTTAGAAGGTTCCCACAACATGTGAGATCCCAGCAAAGTCAAATAAAGGCCCACTTTTGATGCACACCGAACGCATTACTCTCTATTCAAGCTCTTTCCAGCTATCATGTCTCCAGATAACTTGTATCCTTAACCCCACGAAATCCCAATTTAAAAACCATGTTACGAAAGATGCTCCTCTCTCTCTCTCTCTCTCTCTTTCAGCTCATCCTCAATCTATGTAAGTAACCCTTTGTCTAAAGATGTCCAGCCTCTGAAAGTCCAAAAACACAAAAACAGCCATCTGACCAAAAAAATTAACAAAAGAAAGGTCCAAAACAGCCAACACATCTTCCTTGCAAGCTGCAGAATCCAATGAACAGCATGCTCTATGACACTCTAAGAAATGATACCAACACTAGAAGATGCACCGAGGGAAGAACTGGTGCAGCAATTATTCATGATTAGCGACAAGAGCAAGAAAATATCAAGTGTAGGGACATAATTCCAGGCAAATTTAATATTGCTTTCTTCGATAAGAATCGACCAGTCAATCATCTCCTCAAAGAATCCAAGAATGCGGAAAACAAGAAAAGATTATATACAAGAAGGGGGGACAAAGAAATGGTGAACTTGTACCGACTCAGGATTGAAAGGAAAACATAAGCTTATGGAAGCAAAACCGCACTGCGCACGGTACCAATCGTGACCACTTGCTCATAAAGCCAGCTGCATTGCCTATTTTCAATAGCTGTGAACCTAACTTTTCACGAGATCAGCTTAATCTCTTTCCGCTGGCAACCCATTCATCAAAGACTTTTACATGGCCAACCGGACCAAATTTGTTTCCATTACTTTCCTCACCGGCAATCAGTTGAGCTAAATGAGTCTGGAAACGTCAAAGGCTTCGGGGGAATGCTAGACTGCGTATTGGAGAAGGACATAGTGTTGAACATGGAGGAAGTGCCTTCATCAGCTTGCCATCTTTGCAGGGCTTGGGGAAGGCTCATGTGGAGGTTGATACCAGAGTTTTCTTCTTCTTGATGGCTAGTTGGTTTCCATTGCTCCACGAGGGGACCCAAGATATTGACAGCGTGGCCCATGTCTGGTCTTTGGAATGGCTCCCGAGCAGTGCAATGACCTGCCAGCTCAGCAGCTTTGATTATACTCTCCAAGGTTTCTTCATCGGGGTCGAGAGTCTGATCAATAGCTTTGGCAATGTTTTCCTTGTTAATCAAAGCTCTACGAAACCAAGTCACCAAGTGGGCCCTCTCATCTGGCATGGTGTCATCTAATGCTTTTCTACCGGTAATGATCTCCATCAAGACAACACCAAATGCGTAAACGTCGACCTTTGTAGTCACCCTTCCAGTGGCTGCATGGACAGAGTGAGATCCAATTCATATATAAAGTTTGATGCAATTTCACCGGCAAGGAAAAAGAAAAGCCTAGGTTCAAATTTCAAGTTAAAAAGATACAAGCACACAAACAATGGGTTTCTAATCACCATTTTGTAGTCAGATTATTTCACTATCAACCTAGAGTAGATCAGAACAGATGAATTAGGTAATTCAACAGCAATCATGCTCTTATAACATTGGAGTTAGTCAATGCTAGCTGTTCAATCTCTTACCATTTTAAAGCTCAATCTGAACCAAACATCCAACTACACCAAGGTAAATACGTAGATATAACGTCTACTAATTCATCTGCAGGACTAGGATCCATGATTTTTTACTGAGAGATATCACACTTATGTAATCTCAATGAAAGAAACAAGTATTTCGAGAGCAAAAAGAAACAATAGAGATTAATTTACCTGCATACTCAGGAGCTAGATACCCAAAAGTTCCAGCCAAACGTGTCTCCACAGAATACTTCCCATCGGGAGCATTTTTAACCAAACCAAAGTCAGCAACTTTGGCTCTCATGTCATCTCCCAGGAGTATGTTCGATGGTTTCAAATCCCTATGGATAAAACTTTGTTGGGCTAAACTGTGCAGGTATTCCACCCCCCTAGCAACATCCAAAGCAATGGTCACCCTTTGCTTCCAAGTCAGAGGTGCATGCCCCTTCTCTTGCCACTCGAACAAATGTTGCGTGAGAGTCCCCTGTGGCATATACTCATACACTAAAAGCCTCTCATCACCATTTATACAAGTTCCCAAAAGCGCGACTAAGTGCCTATGCCTCACTTTTGTAAGTACCGCAATCTCAGCTTGGAATTCATTCATTCCTTTGGTGCCCATTGCCCCAGATTCCATTCTCTTAACAGCAATTTTGGTGCCATCATGCAACTCCCCTTTGTAAACAACACCAAAACCACCTCTTCCTAATATGTTCTCTTCACTGAAATTATCAGTCACCTGTCTAAGGACTTGAATTGAAATGGCAACATTTCCTCCTTCAAAAACAGGAAAATCACTATGGTCTCCACTGCTTTGGCTATGCAACTCGCTTGGAAGCCCACCATACCCATTCAGACCATTCACGGCTCCGTTCTTAGCTACTTCCATCCCGATTTCCGGATTGTCTACCCTATTAAATTTCCCGTGCCGTCGGTTGATGTAACAGAATTTATACAAGACAAATAACACCACCCCAATGAAAATAAGGACACCTATAACAACGGCAGCAATCACACCGCCCGAAAGTGAAGAACCATTTGATGTTCCAGGTGAGCCGCCAGAAGTCGAATTCGTCCCGGGTGGTGAACTACTGCCACCAGGGGTCAGTTTACCAATGAACGGATTACCACTAGTAGTCAATTTCACTGAGGTTGGGAAAACCGGTATCAACCCACTGAGATTATTGTTCGACAAATCAAGAACTTGAAGCTGCGTCAGCGTAGTCAAGCTATCTGGAATAGGGCCGGTCAGATTGTTATCATTCAACAGCAACGTGCGGAGCGAGGTGAGATTCGCAAATGCGGGCGAGATGGTCCCACTAAACCCCCGATTCGAGAAAGTAACAGTGGTCACATTCTTCCCCAGGCAAGAAATGGCACTCCAGTCCTGGCAAGCATCATTCCCGCTCCAAGAATTCGCCAGCGCGTTCGGATACCCCAATGCACCGGCGACCTCGAGCAGCGCAGCAACCTGTGAGTCGCAAGGGCCGGGCGCAGTGTTGCAAAAGCTATTGGTGCCATCATAAGTGATGTGAATTCCACTACTACTACTAGGGACAGGACCCTGCAACTTATTATTATCCAAGGACACATTTAGCAAGTTGGGGAGTGCCAACAGGGAGGCGGGCACAACCCCAGTGAACTGGTTGTCCCTAAGCTGGAGATCGAACAAATTACTGCATTTCGAGAGATCGGGGATTGGACCTGTGAACTGGTTCTTCTGGAGCCAGACCTGGGTCAGATCAGTCATCCCGGCCAGCACGTTGATACCGCCAGACAGCCCCGACGCCTGGTTGTTGAGCCAGAGGTTCTGGATCGTTGAACCGCCGAAGGAGGAGGGGAGGGTTCCAGTGAGATTGTTGTAGGAGACCTTCAAATTCAGAAGGCTCGGGAGGGTACCAAGGAAGCCGGGGATTGGACCGGCCATGTTGGCGTTGTCAGCGTAGAGGGTGACGAGGGACGTCGAGTTACTGAGCTCCGGCGGGATCGGCCAGGGAGCAAGGGCATGGTTGCCGCTGAGGCTGAGAGTCTGCAGGCTGGTGAGACCCTTGAAGGCGCCGGAGGGGACGGAGGTGAAGTTGTTGCCGTCAAGATAGAGGGACTGGAGGAAGGCGAGGCCGGAGAAGGAAGAGAGGGCGCCGGAGAGGGAGTTCTGCTGGAGGGAGAGGGTTTGGAGCTGGGAGAGGGAGGAGAGATCTGAGGGGAGGACGCCAGAGAGGGAGGAGGAAGCGAGGTTTATGCCGGTGACGCGCGAGGAGGAGGAGGAGTCGCAGGTGACGCCTTTCCACTTGCAGTACGTCTGGCTCGAGGACCAGCCCGGCGGACTGAGGGCGGCGAGGATCGCGGACATGACGGCCGAGTCGTCGGCGGAGGCGGCACCAGCGGCAAATAGGAGGAGGAGGAGGAGGAAGGAGGCCAGAGAGTGGAGACTCTCGGCGGCCATCGCAGCTGCTAGCTGGCGTTGCTGTGGGTCTAGAGAGAGAGAGAGAGAGACGCGGAAACAAAGCGAGTGTCGGAGGAGAGAAAGCGGAGTAGGTCTTATGAACGGACGCTGTCGCAGCAAAAACGTGAGAAGGACGTGAGGGAGAAAGAGAGTGCTGGTCTTTTCGGTGTTCTTTTTATCGTCTTTTTTAATTTCCAATTGGTCCAGATTTCAGACGGCAGACCCACCCAAATATATATATAAGATTTTTTTTTAATCACACCTCCCTACTAAAAAAAAGTAAAAAAAAAATCAATTTAGTGATTATGGATAAAATAGCTGAATTTACTTATATAATTGTTAAGCATTTTAACGGCACATTTTTATTATCATTTTAATATGAAAGAAGTAGCGTCAATTCAGCGCGATCAGGTTTGTGATTTCGCCGCATGCGATGGGTTGTACGATAGAGATATTTCTTTGAGGCTGTCTTCCTTTGTTAGAGATCATCATAATATTTACCTTGATTCTCCGTATTTTTTTTACCTTAGATTGCTCATCATATTCTTTTTTTTTGGGTCGAATCTCATCATATTCAGACATATATATGCGATGTGCGGAAATTTAATATTTCTCTTTTTCACATACTCTTTTATCTTTATGAAATGTTACAAATGGAAATGTTTCTCAAAGCACGCAATATGTTCCTAGATTATGTACATCTCTTTCAAGTGTAATTCTATCAAAGTTTGCGCGAAGAGAATAGGTATATATCAATATCGGAAGGAAATAGGCTTATATCAAAATCGAAAACAAATGTTTGATCACGTTACATATTGGGTCAAAATTCAAAGGTCATTTGTTTCATCATCTAGTTTGGATATCAAGAAAGAAACAGCTAGAGTGGGGGCGGTTCTCTTTCTTGACACTGATAACAAATTGAAATTGGGCAAATGAAATGTAAATTGCGAATGATAATTGACTTCATTCCTGCAATATTTATTACCATGAGAAGGTGGGAAAAAGTGAGAATCAGTGGAAACTTGTTAATAAAAAGGGGCAAAATGACACAAATAGTTCCTAAATTTTGGTAGAATGTGCAATATGGTTCGTAAACTTTTAATTTGTTCAATTTAGTCCTTGAACTTTGGCAGAAATGTGCAATTTGATCTCTAAACTTTTGACTTGTTCAATTCAGTCTCTGAATTTTTAGTAAATGTTCAATTTAGTCCCTAAACTATATAAAAATGTTCAACGTTATCCATGATCTTAAATTAACAAAATGACTATATTGAACATTTTCCTATAATTTAGGGACTAGATTGAACGTGCACTAAAAGTTTAGGGACTAAATTGAATAAGTCAAAAATTTATGGACTAAATTGCACATTCTATCAAAATTCGGGAACTAAATTGAATAAATTAAAAGTTCAGGGATCAGATTGCATATTATGCTAAATTTTATGGACTATTTGGGTAAATATCCCTAAAAAAAGGCAAGCACACAAGTGCATTATTATTATGCCTAGGATTTTGTAACTTATCTATGGGAAAACTTTGATATGGTACCGCATTTTCTATTGTATATAGCAATTTGAAACTATGAAAGTCGAAACCACAAAAAGATAGATTCCAATTTCAATGAGTGAAGTATACTAAAATTTCAATTTAGTTTGGCTTCCGATTGCCTCATTCTTCAAATCATATTTGCAATCATTTTGAGAAACAGCGGGAACAAATAACGATAAATCTCTGCTTATATGGAAGAAATTTCCTAATTACAATTTTTGACGGACACGATTTGAACATGACATGAAAATGGTCGGTTCGTGGATTTATATCAATTGTGCTTATGAAATCATACTGTCCTGTCTTGATACAATTAGTAATAAGGTCATCTTCAATTTTGATCGTACAACAAATAGGTTAATTAGAATGAAAACTAAACATTTCCACGAATCAAACAAAAAGAAAGTTCATAATTTCATCGAATTTTTCTAAGATCGTCTAATTTATGTGTGAATAATCACATCAGCTATAATTCTTCCGTTTTACTGGACGGAATTTCAATGAATTAGATTAACAAGAAACGTGAATTCTTTGGGCAAAAAAAAATCCATCCCTAATGGAGAAATAATTGGAGAGGTGACAAAACTAACATAATAATTGAGTTTATCTCAAAGATACTATTTGTGTTGTGATCAATGAAATCTCGACGCCTGACCAACAAGATATTGACTTGAAGGGTAAGAAAGTTTGATCATCTTCTCGTGGTTTTGGATTTAAATGACCCATTTAATAAACGAGTAACACAAGTCATGTTCGATTTACCCTATTTGATAAGCACGACACGTTCGGGCTGTGACTTTGACATTATTTTGGAAGAATAGTATTCACATTTGCGAGTTGTTTAATAATGGATTCGTAAGCTGAATGAGACCAACATAAGAATTGAACACGTATTGCACGTTTAAACATGTAGAAATGTTTTGCAAATCTCTAGCAAGGGCTATCACGAAATGGGGTGGATCTAGGAATGCCCTGGAGAGATTATTTGACGGTTTCCTTGAACCTTTTCTTTTAGAAACAGTTCGTATCATGGGAAATTTGATATTTCAAGAAAATATATTTTTTAGAGAGTCATTTTAAAGGAAAAATGACAATTTTATTTCGAAAGAATTGAACGATGAGACGTTTAAGGTGAAGATCTCATGTACAGTTCTACATAGTGGAAGTAAGGAAGAATTATCTATCAACTTTTCCATTACCGGCCCAAAAATTCAAACTCCCCCTTATGTAAAGTTGCTAGAGTACGTTAATCTTTGGATTCGGAATCACTGCTTATATATATGGCTATAATTCACAAGAATATTATTTTTTGATATTTGACTGAAATCTGAAAATGAACTTGAAAATATTTTTTATTGTTTGGTATTGAAAATAAGATTTGATTTTCCTCTATGCACTCCTTTTATTTTTTATTTTTAAAAATTATGTTTTTTTTATTATATATTTTTTTAAAAATGATATTCTTAATTACTTGTTATTTTTCTTTTTTCTCCTTCCTTTGTCGTGATCGGCTAGGGACGTCCACATGCAAGCTCAAGCTTGCCTCAAGCAAGAGCTTGCTCGAATCTGGCTAGTTTAGATTCACTAACCTCGGGCAAGCTTGAAATTGTTGGAATCATCTAAACTCAAGGCTCTGCGAGCTGCATCTGTGTTGGTCACTAGGGCTGTGTATGGTAATGCTCCAGAAATGCGCATGGTAAAAAAATGTTCTCAAAGTGCTTTAGGAACACTTTTGAGAAATAAAAATATTTTTGGAACAAAAATAAGAAACAAAAAAAAAACCTTCTTCTGTATTCCTAAAACACTTTTTAGAAACATATTTGGAATTTCTTTAGAAACAATCGGGAACAATTTTGTTTTTGAACACGTTTTCTTCTCTTTTGTTCTCGCACAATGTTGACACATGATTTTATTATTATTTTATTTTAAAAAATCAATTAAAAATACCAAAATAAATCATAAAATTACAAAATGAACATTGAAACCTTTGACCTAGCCTTAGGAACAAATTTGAACAAAATATAACTTTCGTAATTTTTTAATTTTTTGGATTTATTTTAATTATAAAATAACCCAAAAATGAGGGAAAATGGAATTCGTGGCCAAAAAAATGCACATAAGTAGTCCATAGTTTTATTTTTATTTTATTTTCATTTTTTCATTTAAATTTTTAAAATTTCAATTTGGGACCACATGCATATTCATTGAACATAATCCTAAATTGACTTAAAAGTTCATTTTAAATCATTTTAGCCAAATTTTTTTTACTTTAGAGTTATGATATGAGACTTTGATACCCTACATTTCATTTCAATCCTCATGTTTAGAAAAATCGGACAAAGGTCTAAAAGGACCTAAATGCATCAATATTTTTCATTTTAGTCTCTAGTTTCACTCAAAATGTAATTAATATTTTCTAGGGGTCCCCGTTTAAAGGTAATCATATCTTTAACTGGGAATATTTATGTGTGACTAATAATAGTAATTTTTCTTTTCTATAGAAAACATGTTTGATGTTGTCTTTATTCAATTCCAATTCGTCTTATCTTTCATATTTTTATATAATTGATCTCATCTATATTGTAATTTGATAAATCGTGCATATATTACTTATACATATATTGGTCTAATTTGATTTAGTAAATTTAATAAATGAGATTTAATTTGATTTAGTAAGTTAAAAAGATAATGTCATGCCCCACGCCTTATCACAGCTCACAACATCCAGACAATATCGCTCAAGTCCCAAGATACGGCTAAGCGGCACACGTAAACTGAAATGCGCATGCAGAAGCGAAAAGAATGAACACCTCCTATAAGTATGTAAAAGGAGATCTAGAATAGCGAAAACATATCTATACATACATAACACTAGCAAGGTCCTATACAAAAGACACAGATAAACTACTCCTGAAGACGTGTCAGGGCGATCGAAGATCAACCAAAAGACAATAAAATCCCAAGATCCCCAAACTGCTTATAAGCCAACGAGGGTCACCACCAAAAGACTGTCTAGTAAGGTTAGGAAACCCCTAAGTCGAGCCACTAGCTCCGTCTGTCTCGTTCTCATCTTCGTCTGGATCATAATCTGAGAAGGTCTCAGAACGCACATCTACCGAGTCGTCCACCATGACATCCTCCAACTCATCCTCAAAAGTAGAGATCTCTATCACCTCTTCAACGTCCTCCAAGGTAGGGGTCTTCTCCGGAACGTTTCCTGATCCTACTACGGATACTTCCACTTCTACCTCATCCCGAATAGGATGACACCAGATGGGTACGACTCCGCGAGGCACTTCTGTGGACTTCAATGGACCTATCGTGACCTCACCGACTCTACAGAACTAGACCTTGAACTTATGTGGTTTCCAATCCTTACTTCCCTCGTCGACCCAAACAATTGTACATTTTTCTAACATAAATGGTACTCCAATCATCAGGGAACTCGTCAAAATAGGCAGTCATCTCTTTAGGATCGTCTAAACGGGTCGGAAGCATCCTTCAAGGCTTGGGGTTTGAAAAAGTAAGATTCCATAACGGGGTGAGATTTATATCTCAATAAACTGAGTTCTAACTCCAGGTTAGACTGATAGTACACCCAGACATAATGCAGACAATGAGTAAAGACAAGCCATACATTATAAAGCAAACAATCATCATAATAAACTATAAGGAGACAAGTGGTTGCCAGTCATCTAAGTATATCATCATCAATTTACAACTCAAGTCAGGCATGGAAATATAAGATCAAATTATGCGTTCCGCCACTATGATTCATCTCATTATTCACGCCCGTGTCAAAACGTCTCAGGCTTGGTCCGCGTTATAATGCCTTAAACTATTATAAACATAAACCCGCATTAAACGCCTCAGGTTTTCAATGCCCTTTAAGGCTTGTGTCGACAAATGTATTATACAATCCCACGTCTCTATGCATCATGATATCATTCAACACGACCCCGCGTTTCAATGCAGCAGGGTACCATAATTTCTTAAGCATACCGGACTCCCATTCACTTCAAGACTTCATGATCGAGTACAAGCTTATTTAACGAATTAAGGATCTATAGTATGCGATTCAATAAGATTCATCACCCACAAGATAACATCCGACACAAGGCATATGCATTAAGTAAGCATACACGTATTACACCAAATCACAATGATCAACATCGAACAATCACACAATAATCTCACGAGAATTCATCCAATTTGAACCCAATTCATCCAATAGAGGCCTATCCTCCTAATCAAAGTTTACAGACTCTTTACCTTAAGTTTAAATCAGCAAAATTTTCTCCCAAGGCACTCTAAGGATTCGGTTTTAGGAGTCCAAAAACAGGGCAGCCGCGTAACCTGGAGGAATTCATCCAATTCATCAAATTTTTTCATCCAATTCTTCAAACCACGAAGTATACGCCTCAATAACATCTCAATTTACATCATAGTACGTCTCAACGATGAAATTATGACATGGCAACACCCCGAACAGCCCTTAAGTGTTCGATTTGCACAAATCGAAACAGGGCAATTTCGATTATGCCCTCAAAACAGTCCATAACTCTACCTTAAACCTTAATTTATCACACAATCTATATGATAACATGTTGTTCTAGGTCTAAGGAAGTCTCATAGAAGATTTTAGGGTGAGTCGAAAGCCAGAAGTTCTCGAATGGCTCCGGTTCTCTTCGGTTCACCGCCGGTCAGACCTGACCCAAACAAATCACCACAAAAAAACCATGATCATCCTTCTAAACTCCATTAAATTTATCATCTCAGCTCAGCCAATCCTAGTACTACATGTTAAGAAATCCCCATAGAAAATTTGAAGCAAAACGAAATCCTAAGGAGGCCGAACGAAGACTTACTCCCAGCTGTGTCCGAATCTGTCTACTTTTGGAAAAGAAGCTGGTCGGGACTCCTCCGGAGTCAAACGGTTGAGCTACCACCTTGAGGTTATCTGGAAGAGGTTGGGGCTTCGGTTGGTGGCCGGTGCGAGGCTGGACGGTCATCGGAGGCGGCGGTCGTGAGGTGCGAAATGGGAGGCAGTGGCTGGTCGGGCGGTAGGCTCGGTGAAGAAGAAAAAAAAGAGGAAAAGAAGAAGAAGAAGATGATGATGGCAATGGGGAGGGGATTTTCGGCTGAAGCAAGAGGGAGATGAGGCTTTCCAAAAAAAAAAAAAAAAAAAATTTGGTCAAACCCCAAGAATGATAGGTTAAAAGGATTGCATTAATTGGTAACCCCCTAAACAATGACACTTGTCTTTATAGCAATAATATCTAATCCTCAATGATCAAAATACCCTTTTAATTTTCGATAGCTAGGGGGGGTTGGACAAATACCAAAATGTCCTTCCTTAATTAATAAGATTAAGCCAAGACTTGAGGGGCAAAATGGTAATTTTGTTCTCATTGTCAGGGATGTCTTTTTTTCAATTCAAATTCCCTTCGATGCGGCGACGTCCAATTTGATTAGAATGTTGGAATTTTTTGTTTTCCATTTTTCAATTTCGAGACTCGTCCTTGGATTATTTTTCTGTCAGATGTAATTTTAGACTACCTCGAACTAACGGGCGGCTTTTGCAGACATTACACGTATCGACTCTGTGACTCTCATCACTCTTAGGGTTCGTCAATTCTTGGCGACTTTGGTTGTCATGTAATTGCGAGGGCCTATTACTAGCTCCGATGGTCACGATCGTCGTTGTTCGATTTTGAAAAATTTTGCAAATTATGTATTGGTTAAGCGACATCACCCGCGCCCAATTGTATAACGCTAGTAATGAATTCCTTAATTATTTTTAGATCAGCCTTTAATGTTTCTAAATACCCTCTCGACAATCCTTATGGTCAAAGCGCCATTTTTTATTTGAATTCCCTAGGTCCACGTACCTTGTCTCCAGTTAACCTTTCCCCTTTTGTTAGTTAACTCAAAATTGATCAGATCCGAGTGAGATAAGACTGAAATATATCGATAGATATATCTTTATTGATAAGTCTCGAAATGACAGGAAAAATCAGAATGTCACAGATAAAGACATCTTAATTAATTATATATATAGTCCCCTTAATTAAATGACAGTCACCAAATGCATTTTTTTTTTGGTTTCAAGAACAAAAACTTTATGCAATTACCAAACGCATTTCTATTCCGAAAAATCATTATCGGGAACAAAAATAGAAAAAAAGTGTTTATGTTCCAAAAGTTATTCCGGGAGCAGAAACTTTACCATATGTAGCCTAGCTTCCCACCATGGTCAAGGCCTGATGAATGGCGAGAGAAGCAAAAAAAAAAAAGAAAAGAAAAAGAAAAGAAAAAGAAAAAGAAAAATTATTAAAATAAAAAAGTGCATGAAAGATATTAAGAAATTTGAAGCATGTTGATAGAGAGAGAAGAGAGAAACAGACGGATTTTCAAGAAAAAATATTTTCTCTTTTTAAAAAGAGAAAATATTTTCCTCACTTTTGAAGGTGGTTTTTCCATTGACTCACTCCTATAAGTTGTTTTTCGTGAAACGAATGTAGCTTTAGTCTATGAAGTTCTCATGCATAGTTTTTGATTGTTGGATTCACGTATCTAATATTTGAAAATGAGAAAAGACACACAATGTCTCCAAAAGTAAATAATGAATGACAATAAATCAATTTTCATAAATTTTAAATATTTTCAAAATATAATTCCAATTTGAATTACAGTTCGCTAATACAAAGACGCGTATACCAAAGCAAGGAAATCCTAAAGAAACGAGAAATCCACTCTTTATCCCTAGATTTTTTTTATCGACATCCCTGTGAGATTGATAAGCGTGATCGGTATGAACATAAGCCATTTTTTTTTTTGGGTGGGGGAAGGGAGGTGGGTTCGGGGAGGTAAGAACATAGGTTGACATTCCAAAAAAGTTTTAAAAAAATATTACATATGAAATAGCGTTGATGTATTATAGACTTTTAATTCATTCAATATGATCTTTAAACTTTTAATACATGTTCAATTTAGTTATAGTACTACATGAAAACATGCACTATTATCTGTAAAGTTGAATATATGATAAAAAGGACATTGGATATTTCACATTTTTAAAGAATTAGATTGGATATTTATTAAAAGTTCAAAGATGACGTTGAAAAACTTAATATTTGACGGGCATGGGCCAAAATTGAAGGGTTATTTGTATGATTATCGTTTAGAACTGATCGCAACTTCACTAAAAAGGGCAAAATAGAACAAGATATTTTCACCAATTGTGTCGCACGATTATAGGGCGATTTCTTTGTTTGGCTCACTGCTGATTAAGGCAATTATTTTAGGAAAGGATATCATATAGGTATATGTAAATATGTATAGCCAATTCTTCTGTAGCGATTTTTCTAGATTCTTGATCTTTTGTAATAAGAATGTTTATCGCCGCCGTACACGGTAACTGTAGACAGCTGTGACTTAGCTTGCAACGTTGGATTCGAGTGGGACGAGGAGAGAGAGCGATGCGATGGTCGCTTTCCCCCCCCCCCCAGTATGAAATCCCCAGTGGGGCCCCACCTTTCTTGATACCTCTTCGGTTGGAAGTTTCGGCGTCCCATGCGTTTCACACGTCGAAGATTCCCCTCCCCCCCACCCCCCGGGACGGGCCTTTTTGCAAGCAAAGCGAAAACGAGGCTTCGAGTAAATATAGTGAGAAGGCGGATCGGGTCGTGTTCTAAGGTTTGGACCTGTTCTTGTTGACCAAGTGCTTTCAGTCTTAGTGCTTCCATAGCCCAGGGGACAAAAATACATGTGAATGTTAAGGCCCGCTGGGTCGGGCCGAAGGATGGGGCGACTTGAGTTTTTCGATGGAGTTTCCGTTTTCAAGCCCACTTGTTCGCATTCTGCCCTTGCAACTGGCCGTGTGGTCAAAGCCCATCGAGCTGTCGGGATCATGATCGGTTTTAACCGATACGCCGGATTTTTAGCTCAGAAGAACTGATTTGGATGAAAAAGCCGCGAACTTTATGGGATGACCTTAAGTTTACTTGAAACTCTAGAGTCTTATTCTAGAATCTTAAACATCGTGACATGGCTTTGATTACCAAGTTAAACTGAGAAAACATAAAATTATGCTTGAATTGTCGTGCCCCATCTCCTACGTTATAAGAAATTAGATAGAGAGGACCGGGACCTTCAATCTATGCCGTATATCTTTTCTATCATGTCGTGCCGCTCTTTGTTGGTGTCCCTCGAGCACACTTATTGAAGCATCCAAAGTTATTCGGTCAATTTCAGCAATAGGAAGTAACATATAGCTCGAGTTGTTGGGCAGTGCAATTATATGTGTGCATCTGTTATGCATTAAAAAAAGGCTAATAGATATAACTAGTGCATTTTCTGGGGCACTTACTCAAAATAGTTGATGATTCACATTGTTATCCGCAAAAACGGCAATCCAGAAACACCAGTCAAATTCATATTAGATTGATTAAGAATATTTATATCTTACCTTATTAAACCAACCCTATAAAATATTAAATTACAATCTCAATTAATGTAGCCCATACAAAAAAAATTCTTACACAAATATTACATAAATGATGTTGAGTATATATAATAGCATTAACGTTAAAGGTTATCACCTTTGCATTAAAATTTATCCTTGGGTGCTTTTACTTGATTAGCTTAAATCTTTCTTGTATTTCCCTTGTCCGTTCTTGTGGGTAACACTCTTTATCAGTTTTTTTTTTGGTAAATTTGTACACCTTACATCCGAGAAAATTGTCAAAAACCTCCTAAATCACTTTAGCCCTAAATATTCTTTTTTGAGCCAATTCAGTCCTAAACTTTTTACAATTATGCCAATTCAGTCCATCTGATGAATTTTGGCTAGTTGGCACTGACGTGGATGCTTGCTAGCCGACGACCTAATATTTTAATATTTTTTATTTTCTTTTTTTCTTCCACTAATAATTTAATAAATTTTTATTAGAATCCCAAAAGTCTGATATTGTCTTGCACTCGGTTGATGAGCCAAATTTGTCTTATCGTAAATCCAAATCGAGCATGCAACAGTTTTGATCTGCAACTGCATTGACTGGATCTGGCGAGGACAGCATAGCCTTGCCTCGCCAGATTTAGGTTGGCAAGGCTCGACTCAACCTCACTATGGACGGGGTGAGGCGAGACTGGCGTTAGCCTCGCTAGTCATCCTTTGGCCGATCACCAAGGTTTGGCAACCTGCTGGAGGTAGAATAGTGTAGGAAAAATAAAAATAAAAATAAAAATAAAAATAAAACATTATTAAAATATTAGATCGTAGACGATCGGCTTACTCATCAGTGTTTGTTGGCCAAAATTTACTAGATGAACTAAAGTGCCACAAGTGTAAAAGTTTATGAATGAATCGAAAAAAGATGTAGAATTGAATTGATACAATTGCAATAAGGTTAGGATTTTTTTTTTTTTTTGATAATTTTCACCCCTACGTCTGCATAGCTCGATTCTTGGAGGATCGGTTGAAGCGACAATTGTGCAGACCTAATTAGCTATTTCACAGTAAGCCAAATCCTATGTGTTGAATTCATATGTATGACATCACATGTCATGAGCATGCGATCATCCCAAATTCAGAGATCGTGTTGAGTGATTCATTAATAAATAATCACAAAGTAAGCCAATTCAGGATCAAATATCTCTCTCGAAATTAAATCAATTTTAAATCTATTTAACCTAGCTACAACCAATGTTATGTCCAGCAATACAACCTCAAGAATAGGTGAATATAATATCGAAATGACAAGGAGACAGCACACTGGGATTTTACATAGAAAACCCAAAATGGAAAAATCACGAATGGTCCAAAACTTCCATTAATCACCAAGAATTGTAGGATATATAAAGGTGTTTCTATCTAGTCTGACTTGAGCTCCTCTTGCATGGCTTCATGCCACTCATTCTTTTGATCGTATGACATAGACTCTTCATAAGTTCTGGTTCTCCTTCATTCGTAAGTAACATATACATATGCAATTGATATCTTTATGAAACTAGAGGTAGGACATGTCGTTCTTGCTCAATTAGCTCAACGGATTATTCTTGCTCAACTATTTCTGTCACGCCCCGCCGGATTGTTCTTGCTCAACTATTTCTATCACGCACCACACCCATCGGGCATGTCAACATCCCTTCTCATTCGTTAAGTTGTGACGTCCCAAGACGTATCACCAACCCATTTGTTTTATCTTTTAATTAAGGGCATGCGGAACGTACTACTTCTCCAGACAATAATAATAACAACATGGATAGAGCAGTAGGCACCCTACATCAAGCTCAACATTATATATGTATATATATATGTATATATATATATATATATATATATATATATATATATATATATCTTGGAAGCCAAAACATCAACAAGCCCAACTTCACGGCTGCTTCCTACGACCTCCAAAATACCATATCACGGTTGGGGTTAACACTACTCCTAGCTACTCCAAAAGAGATCCAAGTCCTTCTCAAGCTAAGGGCTTGAAAATTGATCAACAACAATGAATGAGATATAAAATCTCTGTGAGTCAATGCCCTAAACTCGAGTAGGGTGTTGATTCGCTCAGCAGCCTAAATATGCAAGAAAACTAACAATAACAAATCAATAGCGTGCAACTAATGCTATGCTCTAACTATCACAGAGGCAAGCACATTCCCACAGTTTATCATCAAACACATGCAAGCTTACCCCGTCTTAGTTCACACATAATGTAGTGCAGTATACATAATGTGACATTCTAATTTCCAGTCAATTTCAGACTCATTAATAAGAAATGAATCTAGAGATGTATTTCAGTCATATCTTGCTCGAATCTGATCAATTCGAGTAAATTGACCAAAAGGAAAAGGTTAACGAGAGACATGGTACGTGGACCTAGGGAATTTGGATAAAAAATGACGCTTTGACCAAAAGGATTGTTGAGGAGATATTTAGAGCCATGAAAGGCCGATCCAAGAACGATGAGAGAATGCCTTACGAGTGTCATACGATTGGAGCGTGGGTGATGCCGCTTAACCAACGTATGATTTACAAAATTTTCCTTAATCGGACAGTGAAGATCGAGACCAAAGAGACTAGCGATAAATCCTCACAATTACATGACAACCAAAGCTGCCATGAATTGATGAGCCCTAAATGTGATGAGAATCACAGGGTGGATATGCATAAAGTTCGCAAAAGCCACCCGTCGAATCGGGATAAGCTGGAACCACGTCTGATAAAAGAAACCATCAGAAACGAGTCTTGAAAATTGAAAATAGAGAATCAAGAATTCCAACGCCATATTCGGATTGGCTGTCGCCCTATCGAAGAGTTTTGGAGCGAGAAAAACGACGTTCTGAACGTTGGGGGTAAAATTACCCTTTTGCCCCTCAAGCTTAAAGCCTTGCCCATGCATTTGAAGAAGGGCATTTCGAACTTTAAACCCCCTCAAGGATGTCGAAAACTAGGATGGATATGAGCCATTGGATCAAGCTTGATTGACATGAGGGACAAGTGCCACAAGATCAAGCAAGAGTGGTCATGTCCAACTTTATTCAACTACCATTCAACCCCTTTAACTCAAGCCTTGAATATAAGCTTTTTCACTCTCTCTCCTCACTCTTGTTCGGCCATAACACCCCCTCAACCCACCGAAAACCATCTTCTTCTTCTTCTTCTTCAATTTGCTCGTCGCCGACCAGATCTGCCGCCTCACTTCGCTGCCCACGAAGACCTCCGACCACCGCCTGACCTCTGGCCACTCCTATCAACCTAGATCTATGTCTTGTCGACCTCCTCAAAGTAGAAGCACGGCATTTGGATCACCGAGGAGCTCCGACCAAGAGTTTTCCCGGAAGCCGACAGAATCGAGCTCAATCTGAGGTATGTTTCGTTTCTAACCCTTTTGAAGGTCGAAATGTTGGAATTTAGAGGTTAAATTTTGTAGAGATCTAAAAAACATATATATGAATCTATGATAAAAAGTTGGGAGTGATTTGAAGAAGTTTTGACCTCGAATCGGTCTTGCAAACCTTGCACAGAAAACTGCCGGTGCTGACTTGGGAGGAACCGGCGACGTTTGACGAAATTTCGGCGACCATTCGACCTCAAACTCACGGTGAGCCTCATAAACCCTTAGATAGACATGTTAAGGGGTATGATAGTGTATAAATGATGGATTTAGAGTTGATTTAGGGCTGGTTGTGCTCGGTTTGCACAGAACCGAGAAGAACCGGTTCGGTTTTGTGCAAGGCCGAGGCTGTTGGGCTGATGATGGTTGGATTATAAGACTCAAATTGATAATTAAGACATGTTAAGGTGATGAGGATTAGGTTATAGAGGATTATGGTTCATGGATTGAGGAATTGGACAAGGAAATTGACTAATTGATTGGAATTCCTAGGTTGCGCCGTGAGGTTTGTCTTGGACCCTTGGAACCGAGATTGTGAGGATCTAAGAAGTGAATTTTGGTGTTATCAAATGCAAGGTAAAGGAATCCTAAACTTAGGATAGGAAGATTGGACTCAATTGGGTGAGTTGAGGATTAATTTGATTGATTTATGAGAATTTTCCAAAGGACAGCTCTTGGTATGTCCTAAGTGATTAGAGGAGGGTTATGCATGTTATTGTTTGTGTTTAAATTATCTTCCATGTGTGTGTGTGTCACTTGATAGCCTTGCATACCATGAGTCTTTGAATTGTGCTTGAATTGCACATGTCGTCATGTATGGAAAATGAGTTGAAAATCATGGCATGAGCATGACATGGCGAGGCCTTGAGGCGTATGAGACGCGGGGCGGGAGATGGATACCCTGATGCGATGTAATCGCGGGGTGGAGTTGATGTTGTGTGGCGCCCTTATAGGGTCTAATCACGGAGTTAAGATGGCCACGGTCGTAATACGAACTGTTTGCGGGACGGAGGTATGAGGTGATGATATTGGCCTGGAGATTCATTGGAACCTGATGCGTTTATGCGGGTTGCCAATGACGGTCTGATGCGTTTACGCGGACCGAGCCTAATGTGATCTAATCGCGGGCTAGAGGATGAGGTAGACAGGAAGAGATGGTTGTGGTGAAATGGCAGGATGAGGGGTGCATGATCATCTGAGTGTGACATGGTGTCATAGTTGCATTCCTATCATCTGTGTGTCGTATCTTATTCGTTTGTGCCTGTGTGATTATGAGTTTGAAATTTTGGGATAGACGACTGCTTGAGTGGATGATCAGCCTGACCTAGGGTTATGACTTTTTTACTGAGATGCGTATCTCACCCCTTTGGGGACCCTTATTTTTACAGATCCTAGGCCTTAGGTATGTGGCCTATTCGTTTTGGGGATCCCAAAGAGATGACGGCATATTTTGATGAGTTCCCGGATAGGTAGGGAAACATTTATGTGAGAAAGTGTACGGTTGTATGGGTCGACGAGGGTAGCCCGGACTGGAAGCCTCATAGGTTCGAGGCATGGTTCAAGAAGGTCGGAGATAAGTCAGTTGGGCCACTGAAGCCTCACGAGGTACCTTAGGGAGTTATCCCTGATTGCTGCTAGATTATTGGGGAGCAGGAGTTGCCAGAGGGGTTTGTAGTTGGTTTTAGGAAAGGGCCAGAGAAGACCCCGACGCTGAATTTTACTGTGGAGGAGGATGAGGTCATTGTCCTGGACGTGACCGAGGAGGATCTTGCGGAGCCGTCCCATGAGGAGACCATGGAGGACATAGTTGAGGTTCCATCAGAGACCTTCTCCGAGGATGACCCAACATAGGATGTAGAGGCTACAAGGGACTCCAGTAGCTCATCCTAGGTGTCCTAGTTTATTGGCTCGATCTTGTGATAGCGACACCCGACCATGGCTATTTTGGATGTTGAGGATGGTCATACCTTTTTGATGTGCTTACCCCGTCGCCCTTGCCTCGTGGATTGTAGTAGTCGAAATTTGTATGAACAGTATGTTATGATGTATGACAGTTATTATGCTATCCAGGTCCCACTTAACTTATATTTTGTATGGAGATTTATTTGAGTACTGCTTTCGCATGCTTGTTATATATATATATATATATATATATATATAATCTCTCGACTTATTTGTGGATTTCGGGACCACGAGAGATGTATTGTTTGCTTGTAGGGATGTTCGCGTGCTCGACGGGTTCGGGGCGTGACATCCCCGTCCGACTTGGTATTAGAGCAAGGTCAGCTCGATCCAAAGTTGATTGAGGACTGGAGTAATAAGAAGGATTAAGTTGGGACAAGGACGGATAGTGAGACCTTAGGAGGTTGGTTAAGATAAGGCATGGGGTGTATAGTGTGTGGCCTGGTACTTAGGGTTTGTGTTTGACCTTGGCAGGATTGTGGAAATGCATAAGGATTAAGTTCCCTGCTTGGGATTAAAGGTCATTTTTGGATTTTGGTTTGTTTGAGGAATGAAAGTGATTGGTTTTAGCGAATCACTGAAGTGAATGGAACTGAGAAATGGCCATAGGCTATTTGTTGAAATGTTTCTGGAGTTTGTGCTATGGAGTATTGTTGGATTGTTACTGTTTTTGTTGAGGGTTAGTTAGTAGCTCTGGATTTGAATGATTAAGTTACGAACTCCTTGCTGAACTTGTGGTGGACCAAGTTCAATAGAAAGTGATAAGGATGAGCAACCCGTCTAGAAGGTCTAGAAGGCCAAGAGGCGGAGCCTTTAGCTCGAGACCGCTTGTAATAGAAGATCCAAGGATAGATGGTGTGCTGAGGGCACTGGAAAGGATTGGCGACATAATTGATAGGTAGGCTCAGGATCGGAACGCTGCCATCGCCCAGGTAGTAGGAGCTGCCATAGCCGCCGTCAACGCCAATAACGGCAATAATGGTGGCAACGGAAGCCATAATGAACAAGGCCAGGGCAATAAAGTTGTAAATGCCCAAGAAGTGATCATCGTGGCCAGACAAATGGGCTAACTAGTAGAGCAGTTCATAAAACTGAAGCCGACTCAATTCGATGGGATTGGAGATCCCGAGTTAGCACCTAGGTGGATTGAGAAGCTAGAGAAGGCTTTTGGAGTACTGAGATGCACCGATGAGGAGAAGGTACTATTAGCAGTATACCAGCTGGAGGGTACTGCAAATGATTGGTGGGCTGCCACCAAGAATGACGTCTTCCTTGAAGGAATGGTCATGAATTGGGAAGCCTTTAAGGCGGCCTTGAATGATAAATATTTCTCAGAGACGGCCAGGGAAAAGAAGCAGGTGGAATTTCTGCGGTTGCACCAAAACCAGTTGACGATAGATCAATATGAGGATGAATTCTCGAGGTTATCGAGGTACGCACCACGATCTGTGGAGGATCCTCGAGAGAAAGCAATGAGGTTTAGGGATGGTCTGAGGCCCGAGCTCTTTAGCTAGATGGTTGCTCTGAATTTGAGGACCTACAAGGAGATCTACGAGCGGGGCCAGATGATTGAAATAGACTTGAAAGAGAGAAACATCGCAACTGGATCGCGGTTTACGTCCTTCAGAGATAACCGCCAGATGGGCAAAAGATCGATGGTGAATAATAGGCATTTTGTGCCTCCGGTGCGAAAAAAATATCGTGAAGCCGTCAAATCCTGCGAACTGGAACTGCCGCCTTTGTGGCAGCAGGCATGGGAATGGGCCATGCCCAATAAGGATCAGGGCTTGCTTTAAATGTGGTCAACTGGGCCACCATATGAGAATATGCTTGAATCAAGCTCCGACAAGTCGACTGCAAGGACAGAGACCACAAGATGGACCGTCGATTGTAACCCCTCAGATCGAGCAGAACCGACCATCGGCACAGGGAAGGGTATATGCAGTAGCCCGCAGAGAGGCCGAGTACACACTAGGTGTGGTCACAGGTACGGTCTACTTGTGCAACCAAGCTGCATATACATTGTTTGACCCTGGTGCCACGCATTCGTTTGTGTTTGCACAGTTTGCTGATTTGGTGGGTATGAATTTGAAACCGTTGAACATAATTTTGCATGTTGCCACACCGTTAAAGGATAATGTATTGGTTTCAATGGGCTGTACTGATTGTGAGATTTTGATTAGAGAGAGTAAAGAGAGTATTGACCTAGCTGTACTACCCATATACGATTTTGAAGTAATCATAGGAATGGATTGGTTGGGTAAGCAGGGGGCAGTAGTGGATTGTGATAGTAGGATAATCCGATTTTATCCGAGAGGCCGCCCTAGCTTTGAATTGGTGGAAAGTCGAGGGGGAGTCTCGATTCCCTTAGTCTCATCTTTGGAAGTGACCAAGTTGATGTCTGAAGAGTGTCAGACATACTTAGTGGCAGTGATGAACACGACTACCGAAGAGCCAAAGTTGGAGAGTATTCCGATAGTGCGTGAATTTCCTGACGTATTTCCCCAAGGATTGCCAGGATTGCCACCGGAGTGAGAGATAGAATTTGTAATCGAGTTAGCCCCCGGAACGGAGCCAATTTCGAAAGCACCTTACAGGATGTCCCTGTCAGAACTGAAGGAGTTAAAGGTACAGATGCAAGAGTTACTAGACAAGGGATTTATCCGACCAAGCGCTTCACCGTGGGGAGCACCAGTGCTGTTTGTAAGGAAGAAGGATGGGTCTATGCGTTTATGCATCGACTATCCGCAGATGAACCAAGTGACAGTGAAGAACCAGTACTCACTGTTGAGGATTGACGACCTGTTTGATCAGTTGCAAGGAGCGGCAGTATTTTCAAAGATTGACTTGAGAACTGGGTATCACCAGTTGAGGATTAAGAATGAAGACATACCCAAGACTGCCTTTAGGACGAGGTATGGTCATTATGAGTTTACGGTGATGCCGTTCGGATTGACCAACGCTCTAGCTGCATTCATGGACCTAATGCATAGAGTGTTTAAGGAATTTTTGGACAGATTTATCATAGTCTTCATTGACGATATCTTGATTTATTCGAGAAGCGAAGCAGAACATGAGGAGCACTTGAGGACTGTACTACAGACTCTGAGGGAGCATTCGCTCTATGCGAAGCTGAGTAAGTGTGAGTTTTGGCTGAGCAGGGTAGCATTTCTTGGTTATGTGGTGTCTGGTGAAGGAATTGCAGTGAATCCTACGAAGATCGAGGCTGTAACCAATTGGCCTAGGCCTACTGCGGTCACGGAAGTAAGAAGTTTCTTGGGATTGGCATGATACTACAGACATTTTGTGGAAAAATTCTCATCCATAGCCATCCCATTGACGCGGTTGACGAAGAAGGAAATGAAGTTTGAATAGACTAACAAATGTGAGAGGAGTTTTCAAGAGCTCAAGTATAGACTGACAACCGTGCCAGTACTGACAATTCCATCAGGACCGGGAGGTTACGAGATTTACAGCAATGCTTCGCTGAGAGGATTGGGCTGTGTGTTGATGCAGCACGGAAGAGTAATAGCCTATGCATCCAGACATTTGAGGCCACATGAGATGAATTATCCAACTCATGATCTGGTGTTAGCGGCGATTATATTTGTTCTGAAAATTTGGAGACATTATCTCTGCGGCGAGAAGTTTCAGATCTATACCGGCCACCAAAGTGTAAAGTATCTATTTTCCCAAAAAGAGCTGAATGTGAGACAACGTAGGTGGATGGAGCTGTTAAAAGATTATGATTGTGATATACTGTATCACCCTGGGAAAGTAAACCAAGTAGCAGATGCGCTGAGTCGGAAGTCGAGCATCGCATGTCTGCTGGTGAAAGGTTAGTCGATGATTGAGGATTTGAGAGACTCCGAGTTCAGATTTGAAGTGGATCAGATGTCCAGTTTGATAGCTACATTGAGGGTGGAACCTAAGGTCCAAGAAGGAATAAAGACCTTGCAATCTACGGACCTAGAGATTCAGAAGATCCTTGAGATGGATGCGACCAAGAGAAAACCAGAGTTTCAAGTGTCTGAGGACGGAATTCTGAAGTTCCGAGGATGATTGTGCGTGCCAAGAGATGAAGGACTCAAGGAAAGGATTTTATCAGAGGCTTACAGGAGCAATTATAACATCTACCCTAGAAGTACGAAAATGTATCAGAACCTGCGACAACACTATTGGCAGAACGAGATGAAGGTGGACGTAGCAAAGCGTGTGGCTAAGTGTTTGACGTGCCAACAAGTGAAAGAGTAGCACTGTAAGCTTGTAGGACTATTACAGCCACTGGAGATACTCGAATGGATGTGGGAGTATGTGACTATGGATTTTGTGATGGGACTCCCAAGGAGCCAACGAGGTCACGACTCTATATGGGTAGTCGTAGACAGATTGACCAAGTCCGCACATTTCATTTCGATGCAAAAGGACTTCGCTATGGAAAGGTATGCAAAGCTATATATGAGGCAGATAGTGAGGTTGCACGGAGTGCCAGTGACGATCACTTCGGATAGAGATTCTAAGTTCACGGCAAACTTTTGGAAAAGTCTGCAGGAAGCCATAGGAACTCGATAGCAGTTTAGTACAGCCTACCATCCACAGACGGCTAGACAATCGGAAAGGACGATACATACGCTTGAGGATATGCTGCGAGCATGCGTCATTGATTTTAAAGGTGGATGGGAAAATCAGCTGCATTTAGTAGAGTTTGCGTATAATAATAGCTATCAACAGAGTATCCAGATGACACCATTTGAAACACTCTACGGAAGAGCCTGTAGAACCACGATTTGCTGGGATGAAATTGGAGAAAAAAGTATCCCAGGCCCAGAATTGGTAGAGCAATCGGTGGAAGCAGTGAAGATAATTCGGGATAGATTGAGGACGGCACAGAGTCATTAGAAGAGCTACGCAGATAAACGGTGTAAGCCCTTGGAGTTTCAAGTGGGCGATCACGTCTTCATCAAGGTGTTACCAATGAGAGGACTATCGCGATTCGGAAAGAAGGGGAAGCTGAGCCCAAGATATGTAGGCCCATTTGAGATACTAGAACGGATTGGAACCTTAGCATACAGGATTGCCCTGCTACTTAATCTATCCCAGGTGCATAATGTATTCCATGTGTTGATGCTACGAAAGTATGAACCAAACCCGACACATGTGCGGGATTACGAGGCTATAGAAGTGGACGACCGAGTATCCTACGTGGAGAAGCCGATAAGGATCGAGGACCGGAAGGAGCAAATCCTTTGGAATAAAAAGATCCCACTGGTCAAAGCAGTGTGGGAGCACCATAGAACTGAAGGTGCCACATGGAAGAATGAAGAGACGATGAGGCGACAACACCCCCATTTGTTTGAATAATTAAGTGTAACGTAAATTTCGGGGATGAAATTTTTGTAAGGGGGAAGAGTTGTGACATTCTGATTTCCAGTCAATTTCAGACTCATTAATGAAAAATGAATCTAGAGATGTATTTCCGTCATATCTCACTCGAATCTAATCAATTTGAGTAGACTGACCAAAAGGGAAAGGCTAACGCGAGATATGGTACGTGGGCCTAGGGAATTCGGATAAGAAATGACGCTTTGACCAAAAGGATTGTCAAGGGGATATTTAGAGCCATAAAAGGCCGATCCAAGAACGATTAGGGAATGCCTTGCAAGTGTCATATGATTGGAGCGCGGGGTGATGCCGCTTAATCAACGTATGATTTGCAAAATTTTTCTTAATCGAACAGTGAAGATCAAGACCAAAGGGACTAGTGATAAACGCTCATAATTATATGACAACCAAAGCCGCCACGGATTGACGAACCCAAAATGTGGTGAGAATCACAGGGTGATACGCGTAAAGTCCGCAGAAGCCACCCGTCGGTTCGGGATAGGCTGGAATCACGTCTGATAGAGGAAACCATCAAAAACGAGTATTGAAAATTGAAAATGGAGAATCAAGAATTCCAACGTCATATTCGGATTGGCCGTCGCCCTATCGAAGAGTTTTGGAGAGAGAAAAACGACGTTCTGAACGTCGGGGGTAAAATTACCCTTTTGCCCCTCAAGCTTAAAGCCTTGCCCATGCATTTGAAGAAGGGCATTTTGGACTTTAAACCCCCTCAAGGCTGGTGAAAACTAGGATGGATATGAGCCATTGGATCAAGCTTGATTGACATGAGAGATAAGTGTCACAAGATCAAGCAAAAGTGGTCATGTCCAACTTTATTTAACTACCATTCAACCCTTTGACTTAAGCCCTGAATTAACGCTCTTTCACTCTCTCTCCCCACTCTTGTTCAGCCATAACACCCCCTTAACCCACCGAAAACCATCTTCTTCTTCTTCGTCAATCCGCTCGTCGCCGACCAGATCTGCCGTCTCCCTTTGCCTCCCACGATGACCTCCTTCGATCACCGCCTGACCGCCAATCGCCCATACCTAGATCTACGTCTTACCGACCTCCTCGAAGTGGAAGCACGACATTTGGACCACCGAGAAGCTCTGGCCAAGAGTTTTCCCGGAAGCCGACAGAATCGAGCTCAATCTGAGGTAGGTTGATGGCCGAAATGTTGGAGTTTTGAGGTCAAATTTTGTGAAGATCTAAAAGACTTGTATATGAATCTGTGGTAAAAATTAGGTGGTGATTTAAAGAAGTTTTGACCTCGAATCGGTCTTGTAAACTTTGCATAGAAAACTGCTGGTGCTGACTTGGGAGGAACCGACGACGTTTGATGGAATTTTGGCGACCATTCGACCTTAAACTCATGGTGAGCCTCATAAACCCTTAGATAGACATGTTAAGCGGTAGGATAGTGTATAAATGATGGATTTAGAGTTGATTTAGGGCTGGTTGTGCTAGGTTTGCACAAAATCGAGAAGAACCGGTTCTGTTTTGTGCAAGGCCGAGGCTGTTGGGCTGATGATGATTGGATTATAAGACTCAAATTGATGATTAAGACATGTTAAGGTGATGAGGATTAGGTTATGGAGGATTATGGTTCATGGATTGAGGAATTGGACAAGGAAATTGACTAATTGATTGGAATTCCTAGGTTGTGCGGTGAGGTTTGTCTTGAACCCTTGGAACCGAGATTGTGAGGATCCAAGAAGTGAATTTTGGTGTTATCAAACGCAAGGTAAGGGAATCCTAAACTTAGGTAGGAAGATTGGACTCAATTGGGTGAGTCGAGGATTAATTTGATTGATTTATGAGAATTTTCCAAAGGACAGCTCTTGGTATGTCCTAAGTGATTAGAGGAGGGTTATGCATGTTATTGTTTGTGTTTAAATTACCTGCCATGTGTGTGTGTCACTTGATACCCTTGCATACCATGAGTCTTTGAATTGTGCCTGAATTGCACATGTCGTCATGTATAGAAAACGAGTTGAAAATCATGGCATAAGCATGACATGGTGAGGCCCTGAGGCGTATGAGACGCGGGCGGGAGATGGATACCCTGATGCGATGTAATCGCGGGGTGGAGTTAATGTTGTGTGGCGCCCTGATGGGATCTTATCGCGGGGTTGAGATGGCCACGGTTCTGATGCGTACTGTTTGCGGGACGGAGGTATGAGGTGATGATATTGGCTTGGAGATTCATTGGAACTTGATGCATTTACGCGGGTTGCCAATGACGGTTTGATGCGTTTACGCGGATCGAGCCTGATGCAATCTAATCACGGGCTGGAGGATGAGGCAGGCAGGAAGAGATGGTTGTGGTGAAATGGTAGGATGATGGGTGCATGATCATCTGAGTGTTACATGGTGTCATAGTTGCATGCTCATCATTTGTGTGTCGTATCTTTGTTCGTTTGTGCCTGTGTGAGTATGAGTTTGAAATTTTGGGATAGACGACTGCCTGAGTGGATGATCAACCTGACCTAGGGTTAGGACTTTTTTACTGAGATGTGTATCTCACCCCTTTGGGGACCCTTATTTTTACATCCTAGGCCTTCGGTATGTGGCCTATTAGTTTTGGGGATCCCAAAGAGATGATGGCATATTTTGATGGGTTCCCAGATAGGCAAGGAAATATTTATGTGAGAAAGTGTACAGTTGTATGGGTTGACGAGGGTAGCCTGAACTGGAAGCCTCATAGGTTCGAGGCATGGTTCAAGAAGGTCGGAGATGAGTCAGTTGGGCTGCTGAAGCCCCATGAGGTATCTCAAGGAGTTATCCCTGATTGGTGCCAGACTATTGAGGAGCAGGTGTTGCCAGAGGAGGTCTGTAGTTGGTTCTAGGAATGGGCTGGAGAAGACCGATGCTGGACTTTACTGTGGGGGAGGATGAGGTCATTGTCCTGGAGGTGATCGATGAGGATCTTGCGGAGCCGTCCCATGAAGAAACCATGGAGGACACCGTTGAGGTTCCATCAGAGATGTCACATTCTGATTTCCAGTCAATTTCAGACTAATTAATGAGAAATGAATCTAGAGATGTATTTAGTCATATCTCGCTCGGATCTGATCAATTCGAGTAGACTGACCAAAAGGGAAAGGCTAACACGAGACATGATACGTGGACCTAGGGAATTCGGATAAGAAATGATGCTTTGACCATAAGGATTGTCGATGGGATATTTAGAACCATAAAAAGGCTGATCCAAGAATGATTGGGGAATGCCTTGCGAGTGTCATAAGATTGGAGCGCGGGTGATACCGCTTAACCGACATATGATTTGGAAAATCATCCTTAATCGGACAGTAAAGATCTTGACCAAAGGGACTAGTGATAGACCCTTACAATTATATGACAACCAAAGCCGCCATGAATTGACGAGCCCTAAACGTGATATGAATCACTGGGTCGATACGCGTAATGTCTGCAAAAGCTGTCCATCGGTTTAAGATAGGCTGGAACCACGTCTGATAGAGGAAACCATCAGAAACGAGTCTTGAAAAATTTGAAATGGAAAATCAAGAATTTCAATGTTATTCGGATTGGCCGTCGCCCTTTCGAAGGATTCTAGAACGAGAAAAACGACGTTCGGTACGTCATGGGTGAAATTACCCTTTTGCCCCTCAAACTTGAGCCTTGCCCATGCAATTGAAGAAGAGCATTTTGGATATTAAACCCTCCCCAAGAGCTGCCAAAAGAGAGAGTCAATGGTGGTCATTGGATCACCTTGGAAAGGCAAGAGGACAAGTGTCGATGGATGCCTTCAAGAGTGATCAAATCTACTATGCCAAACCTATCATTCAGAGCATTGACCAAGGGCTTGTATATAGTCTTTTTTTTCTCTCTCCTCACCCATTTGGCCGGCCATTTCCACTCCAAGGACCACCGAACACATCCTCTTCTTCCTCCTCCCATTTGCCGATCGCCGACCAGCCCAGCCCCTCTTGTTCGCCACCCACGACGGCCACTTCCGGCCACCATCCGACCATGGGCCGACCATACCAATGTAGATTTATGTCTTGCCAACATCCTTAAATAATAATCAAGCCATTTGGAGCACTGATGAGTCCCGAACAAGTATTTTCCCGAGAGCCGACAGAATAGAACTCAACCTGAGGTAGGTCCGGTTTCTAACCCTTTTGAAGGCCGAATTGTTGGAGGTTTGAGGCCAAATTTGGTGGAGATCAAGTAGACATGTGTATGAATCTGTGATAAAAATTGAGGTTCAATTTGATGAATTTTTGACCATGGATCGGTCTTGTAAACCTTGCACAGAAACTGCCAGATTCTGACTTTGGAGGAACCGGTGACGTTCGACAAGTTTCCGGCGACCATTTGACTTCAAACCTTTGGTGAGCCTCTCAAATCCCTAGATAGACATGTTAAGAGGTAGGATTATGATTGAATGATGGATTTAGGAGTAGAATAAAGATCGGTTGTGTTCGGTTTGCACAGAACCGAGGAGGACCGGTTCATTTTTGGGCAAACCGAATCTGTTGGGCTGATGATGGTTGAATTTTGAGACTCAAATTGATGTTTAAGGCATGTTAAGATGATGAGGTTTAGGTTATGGAGGATTATGGTTCATGGTTTGAGAATTTGGACAAGGAAATTGATGAAATTGGTTGAAATTCTAGGTTGCGCGGTGAATTGACCCTTGGATTGATTTGGCCGAGACTTGAGGCACTTGCAAGGAGGAAATTTATATTAACAATTCCAAGGTAAGGGAATTCTAAGCTTAGGATAGGGAGATTGGACTCAATTGGGTGAATTGAAGTTGAAATTGATCGATTTATGAAGATTTAACAAAGGGATAGTTCTTGGTATGCCCTAAGTGGCTATAAGAGGATCATGTATGTTATTGTTTGTGCTTGAATTAACCGCCATGTATGTGTGTCATTTGATTGCCTTGCATGCCATGAGTATTCAAACTGTGCATGAGTTGCACCTGTTGTTTGATTTGTGAAATTGAATTAAAATCATGGCATGAGCATGACATGGCGAGGTCCTGAGGCGTATGAGACACGGGGCGGGAGGTGGATACCCTGATGCAACAAGATCGCGGGTGGAGTTGATGTTATGTGGCACCCTGATGCGACGAGATCGTGGGGTTGAGATGGCCACGATCCTGATGCGAATTATTCGCAGGACGGAGATATGAGATGATGTTATTGACCTAGAGATTCATCGGAACCTGATGCATTTACGCGGGTTACTGATGACGGTCTGATGCGTTTACGCGGACCGAGCCTGATGCGACGAGATCGTGGGCTAGAGATTGAGGCAGGCAAGAAGAGGTGGATGTGGTGAAGTGGCAGGATGGATGTGCATAATCATCTGAGTGTGACATGAGGTCTTCATTGCATGCCTGTCATCTGCATGTTGTTGTTTCATTAATTTGTGCCTGATATGCCTGTGTGTTTATGAGTTTGAAATGCTTGGGGTGTACGACTACCTGAGTGGACGGTCGACCTGACCTAGGGTTAGGATTCTTTTACTAAGATGAGTATCTCACCCTTTGGGGACCCTTATTTTTACAGATCATAGACCTTAGATATGTGGCCCATTCATTTTGGGGATCCTAAGGAGATGACGGCGTATTTTGATGAGTTTACGGATAGTCAAGGGAACATTTATGTGAGGAAATGCATGGTTGTATGGGTCGACGGGGGTAACCCTGATTGGAAGCCTCATAGGTTCGAGGCATGGTTTAAGAGGGTCGGGGACGAGCAGATTGGGTCGCTGAAGCTCTATGAGATAACCCAGGGTGTTATCCCTACTTGGTGTTAGACTGCTGGGGAGCAGGAGTTACCAGAGGGGTCTGTAGTTGGTTCTAGGAACGGGCCAGAGAAGACCTCGACGCTAGACTTCGCCGTAGAGAAGGATGAGGTCATTGTCCTGGAGGCGACTTAGGAGGACCTTGCGGAGCCGTCCCATAAGGCGACCATGGAGTATTCTATCGAGGTCCCATCCGAGACCTTCTCCGAGTGCGAGCCGACGGAGGATGCCGAGGATACCGAGGATTCCAACTGTTCATCTTAGGACCCCAATTCGTTGACCTGAGCTTTTGGGGGCGATCCAACCCTGTCCCATGGATGTCATGAGGGACTCTTTTTGTGTACTACCCCGTCGCCTCGTTTGTTAGCGGATTGTAGTAGCCGGCATTTGTACGAACCATATGTTTTGATGTATGACAGTTATCATGCTATCCAAGTCCCACTTAACTTATATTTTGTACGGGGTTTATTTGAGTTTCGCTTCCACATGCTTATGTTTATATATTATCTCTCGACTTGTTCGTGGATCTTGGGACCGTGAGAGATGTGTTGTTTGCTTGCAGGGATGTTTGCGAGCCCGACGGGTTCGGGGCGTAACATCCCCACTTTGCTTGGTATCAGAGCAAGGTCAGCTCGAACCAAGATTGGTTGAGGGCTGGAGTAATAAGGAGGATTAAGTTTGGACAAGGACGGATAGCAGGACCTTAGGGGACTGGTTAAGATAAGGCATGTGGTGTATTGCTTGTGACCTAGTACTTAAGGTTGACAATGGACTATGGTAGGGTTTTGGAAATGCTTAAGGATCAAGTTCTCTGCCTAGGATTGAAAGTCATTTTTGGACCTTGGTTTGTTTGAGGAATGAAAGTGATTGGTTTTAGTGAATCATTGGAGTGAATGGAATTGAGAAATGGCCATGGGCTATTGGTTGACTGTCTCTAGAGTCTGTGGTATAGAGTACTGTTGGATTGTAACTATTTCTGCTAAGCGTTAGTTAGTAGCTCTAGATTTGGATGATTGAGTAAGTTACTAACTTCTCGTTGAACTTGTGGTGGACCAAGTTCAATAGAAATAAGCAAGGATGAGTAACCCATCTAGAAGGGCTGGAAGACTAAGAGGCAGAGCCTTTAGCTCGAGGCTGCCTGTCACTGAAGATCCAAGGATGGATGGCGTGCTAAGAGCACTGGAAAGAATCGGCAACATGATTGATAGGCAGGCTCAGGATCGAGACGCTGCTATCGCCCAGGCAGTAGGAGCTGCCATAGCCGCTGTCAATGCCAACAACGGCAACAATGGTGGGAATGAAAGTCAGGGTGAACCGAACTAGAGTAATGAAGCTGTAAACACCCAAGACGAGATCGTCGTGGCCAGACAGATGGGCCAGCTAGTAGAGCATTTTATAAAGTTGAAGTCGACTCAATTCGATGGGACTGGAGATCCCGAGCTAGCACACAGATAGATAGAAAAGTTAGAGAAGGCTTTTGGTGTGCTGAGATGCACCGACGAGGTGAAGGTACTACTAGCCGTGTACCAACTGGAGGATACTACGAATGATTGGTGGGCTGCCACCAAGAACGGCGTCTTCCCTGAAGGAACAGTCATGAATTGGGAAGTTTTTAAGATGGCCTTCAATGATAAGTATTTTTCAGAGACGGCCAGGGAAAGGAAGTAGGTGGAGTTCCTGCAGTTACGCCAGAACTAGATGACAATAGATCAGTTCGAGGCCGAATTCGCGAGGCTTTCGAGGTATGCACCTCGGTCCGTGGAGGACCCTCTGGAGAAAGCAAGAAGGTTTAGAGATGGTCTGAGGCCCGAGCTCCATAGCTAGATGATCACTTTGAACTTGAGGACTTACAAGGAGATCTATGAGCGGGGCTAGATGATAGAGCGAGACTTGAAGGAGAGAAACGCCTCAACTGGATTGCGGTTCCCATCGTTCAGAGATAATTGCTAGATGGGTAAGAGGCCGATGGCGGGTAATTGGCGCTTTGTGCCTCTAGTACGGAAAAATATCGTGAAGCCGTCGAACCATGCGAACTGGATCTACCGCCTTTGTGGCAGGAGGCATGAAATGGGCCATGCCTAGTAAGGGCGGGAGCTTGTTTCAAGTGCGGTCAACTAGCCCATCAGATGAGAATTTGTCCAAACCAAGCCCCGGTAAGTCGACCACGAGGACAAAGGCCGCAAGTTGGACCGTCAACTGCCACGCCTCAGATTGAGCAGAACCGACCATCGGCTTAGGGTAGAGTGTATGTTGTAGCTCGCAGAGAGGCGGAGGAAGCACCAGGTGTGGTCACAGGTACAGTTTACTTATGCAACCAAGCTGCTTACACATTGATTGACCCTGGTGCCACGCATTCATTTGTGTCTGCACAGTTTGCTGAATTAGTGGGCATGAAATTAGAACCATTAAGCATGATTCTGCATGTTCCACTCCCTTAAAGGACAACATAATAGTTTCATCGGGCTGTGTGGTTGTGAGATTGTGATTGGAGGGAGTAAAAAGAGTATTGACCTAGCGGTATTACCCATGTATGACTTTGACGTAATAATAGGAATGGATTGGTTGGGTTAGTAGGGGGCAGTAGTAGACTGTGGTAGTAAAATAATTCGATTTTATCCGAGAGGTCGCCCTAGCTTTGAATTGGTGGGAAGTCGAGGAAGAATCTCGATTCCCTTAGTCTCATCCCTTAAAGTGACTAAGTTGATGTCTGAAGAATGTTAAGCATACTTAGTGACAGTAATGGACACGACTACCGAAGAGCCAAAGTTAGAGAATATTCCGGTAGTACATGAGTTTCCTGATGTGTTTCCCAAGAATTGCCAGGGTTACCACCAGAACGAAAAATAGAATTTGTGATTAAATTAGCCCCTAGAATAGAGTCAATTTTGAAAACACCTTACAGGATGTCCCTATCAGAACTAAAAGAACTAAAGGTGCAGATATAGGAACTGTTGGACAAAGGATTTATCCGGCCTAGCGCTTCGCCGTGGGGAGCGCCAGTACTATTCGTAAGGTAGAAGGATGGGTCTTTGCGATTATGCATTGACTATCGGCAGCTGAACTAAGTGACAGTGAAGAACAAGTATCCGCTGCCGAGGATTGACGATTTGTTTGATCAGTTGCAAGAAGCGGCAGTATTTTTGAAGATTGACCTGAGAACAGGATATCACCAGCTGAGGATTAAGAAGGAAGACATACCTAAGACTGCTTTTACAACGAGGTATGGTTATTATGAGTTTACAGTGATGCCGTTCGGATTGACCAACGCTCCAGCTGCATTCATGGACCTGATGCATTGAGTATTTAAGGAATTCCTGGATAGATTCGTCATGGTCTTCATTGACGACATCTTGATTTACTCGAGGAATAGTGCAGAACATGAGGAGCACCTAAGGATTGTACTACAGACTCTGAAAGAGAATACGCTCTATGCGAAGTTGAGTAAGTGTGAGTTTTGGCTGAACCAGGTAGCATTTCTTGGTCATGTGGTGTCTGGTGAAGGAACGCAGTGGATCCTGCAAAGATCGAGACCGTAACAAATTGGCCTAGACCCACTACAGTAACTAAAGTCAGAAGTTTCTTGGGATTGGCAGGATACTACAGACGTTTTGTGGAGAAATTCTCATCCATAGCCATCCCATTGACGTGGTTGACGAAGAAGGAAACAAAGTTTGAATGGACTGACAAGTGTGAGGGGAGCTTTCAAGAACTCAAACATAGATTGACGACTGCGCCAGTGCTGACAATTCCATCAGGACCGGGAGGCTATGAGATATACAGCGATACTTCGTTGAAAGGATTGGGCTGTGTGCTGATGCAGCATGGAAGAGTAGTAGCCTACGCATCCAGACAGTTGAGACCACATGAGATGAACTACCCAACTCATGACCTGGAGTTAGCGGCGATTATATTCACTTTGAAAATCTGGAGACACCACCTCTATGGCGAGAAGTTTCAGATCTATACCGACCACCAAAGTTTGAAGTATCTGTTTTCCTAAAAAGAGCTGAACATGAGGTAGCGTAGGTGGATGGAGCTACTGAAGGATTTTGATTGTGATATTCTGTATCACCCTGGGAAAGTAAACCGAGTAGCAGATGCGCTGAGTCGGAAGTCAAGCATCGCATGTCTGCTGGTGAAAGGTTGGTCAATGATTGAGAATTTAAGAGATTCTAAGTTCAGGCTAGAGGTTAGCCAGTTGTCTAGCTTGATAGCTACGTTAAGGGTAGAACCTGAGGTCCAGGAAGGAATAAAGTCCTTGCAATCTATGGACCCAGAGATTTAGAAGATCCTTGAGATGGATGCGACAAAAAGAAAGCTTGAATTTCAGGTGTCTAAGGATGGAATCCTAAAGTTTCAAGGACGATTGTGCGTGCCCAAGGATGAAGGACTCAGGGAAACAATTTTATCAGAGGCTCACAGGAGCAATTATAGCAACCACACTGGAAGTACAAAGATGTACCAGAACCTGCGACAACACTATTAGTGGAACAGGATGAAAGTGGACATAGCAAAGCATGTGGCTAAGTGTTTGACGTGCCAGCAAGTAAAAGCGCAGCACTGTAAGCCTGGAGGACTATTACAGCCACTGGAGATACCCGAATGGAAGTGGGAGCATGTGACTATGGATTTTGTGATGGGACTCCCAAGGAGCCAACAAGGTCACGACTCTATATGGGTAGTCGTGGACAGATTGACCAAGTCTGCCCACTTCATTCCTGTGCGAAAGGACTTCGCTATGGATAAGTATGCAGAGTTGTACATGAGGCAAGTCGTGAGGTTACACGGAGTGCCTGTGACTATTACCTCGGATAAAGATCCAAAATTCATGGCGAATTTTTAGAAGAGTCTACACGGAGTGCCTGCGACATAGGAGAACCTTGCAGAGCCGTCCCATGAGGCGACCATGGAGGATTCTATCGAGGTCCCATCCGAGACCTTCTCCGAGTACGAGTCGACGGAGGATGCCGAGGATACCGAGGATTTCAGCAGTTCATCTTAGGACCCCAGTTCGTTGACTTGAGCATTTGGGGGGATCCGACCCTGTCCCATGGATGTCATGAGGGACTCTTTTTGTGTACTACCCCGTCGCCCCGTTTGTTAGCGGATTGTAGTAGCCGGCATTTGTACGAACCATATGTTATGATGAATGACAGTTATCATGCTATCCAGGTCCCACTTAATTTATATTTTGTACGGGGATTATTTGAGTTTTGCTTCCGCATGCTTTTGTTTATATATTATCTCTCGACTTGTTCGTGGATCTTGGGACTGCGAGAGATGTGTTGTTTGCTTGCAGGGATGTTTGCGAGCCCGACGGGTTCGGGGCGTGACAAGAGACCTTCTCCAAGTATGAGCCGACAGAGGATGCAGAGGATACAGGGAACTCTAACAGCTCATCCTAGGTGTCCTAGTTTATTGGCTCGATCTTGTGATGGCGACCCCCGACCATGGCTATTTTGGATGTTGTGGATAGTCATACCTTTTTGATGTGCTTACCCCGTCGCCCTTGCCTCGCGGATTGTAGTAGTCGGAATTTGTATGAACAATATGTTATGATGTATGATAGTTATTATGCTATCCAGGTCCCACTTAACTTATATTTTGCACGGGGATTTATTTGAGTACCGCTTCCGCATGCTTGTTATATATATATATTATCTCTCAACTTGTTTGTGGATCTTGAGACCACGAGAGATGTGTTGTTTGCTTGCAGGGATGTTCGCGTGCTCGACGGGTTCGGGGCGTGACACATAAGTATGCTATTATATAATCATAGGCAAGCTTACTTTACCCTGGAACGCGCCGTTGAAAATATGTCTCGAGTTTAAGTCTGAAGTGAAACTTTGAATTTTGAAATCTTGATCTTTAAATTAAAAATAAGATTTGTTTGCATATTACGAAAATCTATCTTTATAGAATTGGAGTCTAAAGTGAACATGTCAATATTATTTACGGATTTGATAAGTCCAACAATACTCAGATTCGGTAAATTCGAAAATCAAGTTTCCGCGTGAGATTCAACAAAGAAGGAAAGAGTCCAGGTTGGACTTGGCTTTGTTGACCAAAGTGACACGATTTCCTCTATCCAATATATGACTTTGTTGACCGCATCTTTCCTCTTCTGATTGAGGTCATCGAAGAAGTAATACATGTGCTGACGAAATTGAATATATAAAAAGGAAGAGGCATAGGTCTTCGTGTAGCGAGAGTGCAGAGAATTCTCATGACCTGTGTACCGTGGTTGATCAATACGTGCAAGTATTAAAGTGCAGTTTGTTACAACGAGTGATTGGCATTGGAACTTATTTTTGTTCACAAAATCATATCAAGAATTCAAGCATTGAAGTTGATTATATCTTGATGTTAGATTTGTGTTTTAATTTTTTTGCGATATTGAGAGATAATTTTGATAGAAATTAGGGGTTAAACACTGTGTGCGTTCTTGGATGTAACTGGGGCTAGAAAATACTGAGAGTGTTTGTATAACTCGAGTGTAATCTATAATTTTCGTGTATTGCTCGTTTTATAGTGGAATTCGTTAGTGCTTTCCCCGTGGATGTAGGTCTTTACGACCGAACTACGTACATATAGTGTTCGATTTATTTTACTTGTTATGTCTATTTTATTTGATCAATCGCTTGTTCCGTGCAACAATTGGTATCAAAGCCATGTTTGCTTAATTTGAAGCGAATTGATGGTGACAGAAGAGGCTAAAGTGAAAATCGATAGATTTGATGGGAAGGATTTTGGTTTCTGGAAGATGCAGATGAAGATTATTTGTATCAGATGAAATTGCATGAACCGTTGTCTGAGGAGAAGCAAAATATGATGAGCAAGCCGATTGGGAATTGCTGGATAGACGAGCGATGAGTGTTATTTGGCCAACGTTGGCTCGTAACGTCGCATTTAATATCATTAAAGAGAAGACCACTACGGGTTTGATGAAAGTCCTATTGGACATGTACGAGAAACCCTCTACGATCAACAAGGTCTATTTGATGCGACGTCTATTTAATTTGAAGATAAGTTAAGGTGCGTCAGTTACTAATCATATCAATGAATTCAATGTAATCCTTAGTCAATTGAGTTCAGTTGATATCAACTTTGAAGATGACGTATGTGTTTTGATTCTATTATCCTCATTGCTTGATAGTTGGAATACTACTGTTATTGCTATTAGTAATTCTTCTAGGTCAACAAGTTTGATGTTTGATAGGATTCGAGATTTAATTCTGAGTGAAAATATTCGTAGAAGATAATTTGACGAATCTATATCTATTGCTTTAGTAGGTGCAAAAGGAAGAGCTAGTACTCGTGTTAGAAGAAGTAGTATGAACATGAATAGATGCAGTTAGTCTAAGATTGGCAATACTGTCTATTGGAACCGTGGCAAGAGGGGGCATCTTAGAAGGAACTGTTTTAGGCTTAAAAACAAAACGAGTAAGGGAATTAGAGTTGAATCTGCGGATGATATTGTAGCTGTAGTTGAAAATTCTGACGGTGTCGATTGGGTCTTGTCTATCACTGAGTATTCGTCGTTTGATGGGTGGATTATGGATTCTGGTTGTTCTTTTCATGATACACCAAACATAAACTGATTTACTTCTTATCAATGCATGGATAGTAGTAAAGTGCAGTTGGGAAACAACGCTGAATGAGATGTTGTGTGTGTCGTTGATATTAAAATCAGAATGCATGATGGTATTGTGAGGATGTTGACTGGAGTACGACACGTTCTAGAATTGAAAAAGAACTTAATTTCCTTGGATGCTCTAGATTCAACTAGATACAGGTATTCTTCACGAGATGGAGTTCTGAAGATTGTTTGAGGTGCCCTGATAATAATGAGGGGAATCAAGCATGGCAGCCTGTACGAACTTCAAGGTGAGACATTGACAAGTTTTGCTCTTGAGATGTCGACATTTGTTTGAGAGTCTACCAATTGCTTGAGGAAGGCCTAAGTGATTGTACCGAAGCACAAGTTTGATGTTGTTGTCAGGAATACGCAGTTGAGAGCTTTGATCGGAATGGAGAATGGTAAGTTGATCAAGCATGTGCGAACTGACAGGAGCATGGAGTCCTGTTCGAAGCTGGCAACTAAATTATGCATGAAAAAGAGCATAGTGAAATGCCGCACTAGTGCTAGTAAACCACAACACTTTACAGAATTGATGATCAGAACATTATTAGAGACAGCTCATAAAAAGGTCTCTAATGCTGGCATGGTTAGGAGAATTTCAGTGGATGCGCTTAGTATGATGAGCTACCTGGTGAATAGATCCTCATCAACTGCGATTGGATATCGGACTTCCGAAGAAGGTCGTCAGGAAATGTTGCTGATGATTCTATTTTTCGAATATTTAGTTGTCCATGTTATTATCGAGTAAGTGATGGTAAGCTTGATGTGAGGGTAAGGTGCATATTCCATGGCTATGCACGAGATTAGTATGATTATTAATTGTGATGTCAGAATATAAATTTACCTGTTTGCAGCAGAGAAGTTACCTTTGACGAACTTCAGGCTAAGAGTGATTATATCAGTGTTCAAACGGATCTGGACGGGATTCAGCTTGAGGTGGAGTCACAACCAGAAACTCTTGAGGTAGCGGGTATTAGTGAAGTAATCAACACGGATGGTACTTGTAGCGAGGTGGAGCCTGTAGAGCCAATAGTTACTGTAACTGCTGATATTGACAAGGTACGTGTTCGATCTCCTGACAGATATGGATGCAACGACGGTTTGCTTTATTTGTGATTAAAGAGCTTGTATCAGAAAATCCTTGTGGAGTAGTTAAAAGTGCATGTTCAGTTGGTGTTTTAATGAGGTTCTCGGTTATGGTGAAGTTCTAGCGCGACTTGGACTTGGATGATGTCTGTGGCGGTTGAGCTCATTGGGGCTATTGGGAGAGTAGCGGATGATGTTCGGATTATCAGCGAAGTGATTGTGATTTGACTTAAAACGTCGAGCCAAGGTGGAGATTGTTGAAAATATGTCTCGAGTTTAAGCTCGAAGTGAAATTTTGAATTCCGAAATCTTGATCTTGAAATTAAAGATAAGATTTGTTTGCATATTACGAAAATCTATTTTGATAGAATCAGAGTCTAAAGTGAACATGTGAATATTATTTGCGGATTTGATAAGTCCAACAATACTCAGATTTTGTAAATTTGAAAATCAAGTTTCCGCGTGAGATTCAACAAAGAAGGAAAGAGTCCAGGTTGGATTTAGATTTGTTGACCAAAGTGACACGGTTTCCTTTATCCAATATATGACTTTGTTGACCGTATCTTTCCTCTTCTGATTGATGTCATCGAAGAAGTAATACATGTGCTGATGAAATTGAAGATATAAAAAGGAAGAGGCATAGGCCTTCATGCTGCGAGAGTGCAAAGAATTCTCCGTGAGCTGTGTGCCGTGGTTGATCAATACGTGCAGGTCTTGAAGCGCCCTTTGTCACAACGAGTGGTTGGCATTGAGGCTTAGTTTTGTTCATGAAATTACATCAAGAATTCAAGTGTGAAGCCGATTAAATCTTGATGTTAGATTTGTGTTTTAATTTCTTTGCAATATCGAGAGATTATTTTGCTAGGAATTGGGGGCTAAATACTGTGTGCGTTCTTGGATGTAATTGGGGCTGAGAAACACTAAGAGTGTTTGTGTAAATCGAGTGTGATCTGTAATCTCTATGTATTGCTCGTGCTATAAGGGAATTCATTACTGCTTTCCCCATGGACGTAGGTCTTTACGACCAAACCACGTATATCCGATGTTCGATTTAATTTATTCATTTTGTTTAGTTTATTTGATCGATCGTTTATGCCACGCCACACGTGCCTTGCACGTTATAACCATTGTATGCAATATAATGTAGTAAATAAATAACATAACCAGAACACATGTCAACTTTTTTGTGCACAATGTGCTCAAACATACTTTCATCATTGTGGCCACTCATGACATGCCCATCCTCATGCGGGATCTTCTGGCTCTGCCGAGCATTTGTTCATTTGATCAATTACGGTGAAGTGAGGGCACGTCTGTCTTTCTATGGGGTTCTTCTGGTTGTACCGAGCATTTATCCATTCGATCAATTACCATTGATCTAGAGCGCGTGTCTCCAGACTTATTCGGGGTATTTATCCTTTCGATCAACTGTGGTTGATAGGAGCATACTCTGAATCGGAATCGTGGGAGTACTGCTTGATCCTTATCTTTCTATGGAGGTCTTCCAGCTCATTCGGGTATTTATCTTTTTGATTAATTACGATTGATCGGAGGCACACTCATCTTTCTAGGGGGTTCTTCCAACTCATCCAGGTATTTATCTTTTCGATAAATTACAGCCGATCGAGGGCATATCCATGTTTATACGGGGGTCTTCTAGCTTACCCAAGTGTTTATCTTTTCGATAAATTATGGTCGATCAAGGGGACGCCCGTCTTTCTATGGTGGTCTTCCAGCTTATTTGGGTATGCTTGAATTAATACAATACTCATGACAAATATGCAGTAAATAAATTACATGTGATCACATACATACAATTCAATCACCAACTCGACATATTTCCCTATCCATACATCTGGAGAATTGCCGATCAATTTATTACAAAAGTAAATTTATATGACTATTTTCAATATCAACATCATAATTTAATATAGTAAAAAAATACATGAACAAATTAATGATTAGAATTTCTAATTCCCAAGAATTAATTTACTTAATTAGAGAATAATAGTTATCGAAATAATCCGATAGCTTATCGTAAAAATATTGGTAGCTTATCGTAAAAATCTCAATAGCTTATCATAAAAATAGTGGTAGCTTATCATAAAAATCCCGATTGCTTATCATAAAATATTGATAGCTTCTTATAAAATTCTCGAGAGCTTATCATCCAAACCTCGATAGTTTATCTTTAAAACCTCGATAGCTTATCGATCAACGTTAGCTACCCCAACCACGGTTAACAAAAAGTAACCATGGTTAGCTAACCCAATCATGGTAAAAAGTGACTATGTTTAATATAAAGTAACTATAGTTAATTAACCTAACAATAGTTAACTAATCCAGCCATAGTTAATATAACCAACTCAACCTTAGTTAATATAACCTAATCATGGTCTAGCACAATTAACACAAATTAACCATAAATAACATAATCTAAACTAACCCTAAATGCAATTAACAACGTAGTCAAGGATTAGGAGGTCAACTCACCACAAATTGTCTGGTGATGACGGCGGCTGCAGTGACATGAATTGCTACAGGCAGCGGGCAACGGTGACAGAGCTTAAAGTGAAGCAAGAACGGACTGTGTCTCCACCGATCAGCCTCTATCTAGCATGAATTCATGAAAATCTAATAGTTTCTTCGCTAATCATCCCTCAGATCTCAGTTGCCCTTGATCTTGCGATTGCGTAGGAGAAAATGAAGCCCAATTCAACCTTCGAACGGGCTCAAACGAGCGATTTTTTGACGGGAGCGCACAGAAATATAAGAAAACGGGTTCCCGAGCGTGGGCGAATTTTGGGCGGCATGGTGGCAATCCTGCTCGGGTTGTTGGGGCTATCTTTATCACCTAAAAAGGTGAATAGATGACTAAAATATGCTTTCACAATATTTATGCGAAATTAAAATCAAGTAAGCTAGCTTGCTTGATCCTTAGATGATAGTCGCACGTAATACGCTGATTGTGTAATTCAACAACACACACACACACATGAGTAAGGGATAGAAAAAATTGCACAGAGGATTTATAGTGGTTTGGCTTTATTTAAGCCTACTTCTGCAGTCCATCGGCTAGATTTCGCTAGTCAGTTGCTCAGAGGTTACAACTAAGTGATCTCCCTTAAGACGAAAGACTCCATATCTAACACTCAACACTCTCGTGTATGCCTCTAAGAATTACATCGGATAGATCAAGGAGAAAATAAGAATTGAAGCTCTCTCGATCTTGGAATTTAGAACACTTTCCCTCTTATGCCAATCTTTTTTTCCTTTTTGGCCTTGAGATGTCTTTTATACTCATCCACATCTACCTATCCGTTGCAAGGTCTCTAGAGGATTGCTCTCCAAAATTACCCATTTAGAGGAGACCGTATCCAAAAGAAGATTGCCTAGTCCGTTGAAGATTGTCGTAGGAAAGTCTTCCCCATTAGATTAAATCGCCCATATAATTAAGATCCTCGATTTCCATAGATGGATTTATCTAATAGGAAAGTTGTGCTCGTTTCCTTTGATCCGTGTCCTTGATTGATCTTCATCCCCGAGAATTTTCAAGAACGATCCAGCTCGATTACTACCCATTGTGATGATGTAATATACCAATTAAATCATCTTTTGAATCTCTCTTGAAGTTCTGGCTACTGTGCACAAAATGCTTCTCTTAGAGCATGATCATCATTCCAATGTCTGAGTTCCCTCTCAACATATGAGACGCTCAGAGTAACATTTGAACCACCTTTTAACTTATTCAATCTTGTGCATTCCCCCACCTTTGGATAATCCGCAAAATAAGTATCTCGCAGCATTATCCCAAACCAAGAGTGTATAGATTGTTTTGTTAACTTCAAAATTATTTAGAATTTTTTTCCATTAATCTCTCCCTTTTTGATGATGACAAAACCATCCATAAGAATATCAATTGTTAAGTAAAAAGAGGCGAGTAACATTTAATTTTGTTACATAAGTGTAGTCTTACTAAATAATAATTCATCACATTATATATATATATATATATATATATATATATATATAATGTACTTTAGCAAGAGAAAGTTCAGATATAGAGTTGAATTCAAGATTCGAATTCGTTGGCATTACGATTAATCTCAAAACTTGTGACCTGAAGCAAAATGATTTTTGATTTATGCAGACATATAGATACAAAGTATTTATACTATGTGTGACATTCTGGTTTTCTTAACATTTCGAGACTCATCAATGAAAATATATCTATCGATTTATTTCAGTCTTATCTCGCTCGGATCTGATCAATCTCGAGTTAACCGGCAAAAGGGAAAGGCTAATGCAAGATAAGGTACGTGAATCTAGGGAACTCGAATAGGAAATGACACTTTGACAATAAGGATTGCCGAGGGATTATTTAGAACCATTAAAAGCCGATCTAAGAATGATTAATAAATTCATTATGAGCGTTCTACGATTGGAGCATGGGTGATGCCTGTCACGCTCCGTGCCTCATCACGAGCACGCAATCATCCTTGCAAGTAAAACAACAATAATCTCTCGGCAGTCCCAAGGATCCACCTATATATAAAGAAAGGTTGAGAGATAAAATAATTTACATTAAGCATATGGAAGCGATTCCCAACAAATCCCCGTACAATATGTATATATAGACTAAGTAGGACATGGATAGCATCACAAAAGTCATACATCGACACATACAACCAACGACTACTAACTCCTCGAGTACACCAAGGCGACAGGTAAGCATGCCAAAAAGATATTCACAAAAATCCATCAGGGATGGGGCCAGGTCGCCAGTCGAAGATCGGATAACCATCTGGAGTCATCTAAGAAGAGTTGCTGGAGTCGTCCATGTCCTCTGCGTCCTCAGTAGGCTCATACTCAGAAAATGTCTCGGACGAAACCTCAACTGAATCCTCTATAGTCATCTCCTGCGACGGCTCAGCGAAATCACCCTCAGACGCCTCCAATACTATAACCTCCTTCTGCTCCTGCTCCTCAGTATCCTCCAGGGTCGGTGTTCGCTCTGGTCCGTTCCTAGACCCTACTACCGAACCATTGGGCAGCTCCTGCTCCGCTACGGTCCGGCACTAGTCGGGTATGACGTCCGGTGGTACCTCGTGGGGCTTCAGCGGCCCGGTTTGTGTGTCCCCTTCCCTCTTAAACCACGCCTCAAACCTATGAGGCTTCCATTCAGGCTTACCCTCGTTGACCCATACGACGGTACATTTCCTAACATAGACATTCCCCTGTCTGTCCGGGAACTCATCAAAATAAGTCGTCATCTCCTTCAGGTTCCCAAATCTGATAGGCCACATTGCTACTGCCTAGGATCTGTAAAGTAAGGTTTCCTTAAAAGGGGTGAGATATACAACTCAGTAAAAAAAACCTAACCCTAGGTCAGGTCGACTGTCCACTCAGGCAGCCGAGTTACTCAACCTATCCAACTCATGGTCACACGCAGGTATAATATTCATAATTCAATAAACAACAATACATGGAGGACATGCATGCATTTATTATTTCGTATCACACACGAATGTACATGTATGCTCAGCTTGTCACTTCGCCACATCTATCAACCTCCGCTTGTCCCTTTCTCTAGCCCGCGAACTACTCACCTCAGGCTCGGCCTGTGTAAACGCATCAGACCGTGGTCGACGACCCACGTAAACACATCAGGTCTCGATTCAATCCCAGGCAGAGTCTATGAGCTCATATTCTGTCCCGTGATTATATCGCATCAGGACTTTTGCTGTCTCAACCCCGCGACTTCGTCGCATCAGGGCGCCACCTTTTCATAATCCACCTCGCGACCTCATCGCATCAGGGTCTCAACCTTCCACCTCGCGTCTCATATGCCTTAGGGCCTTGCCACGTAATGCCACGACCATAACTCATGCCACATTATAGCAAGCAACTTGATTTTTCAATTCAAAATTTCGCATTTCAATGGCTAATGTGCATTCTAATACAATTTCTAACTCCGTGGCCTGCGAATCAATTCAAATGACACTTAAACACACAAACGACTCAAGCATAGGTTATGTCATTAATCATTCAATAGCATCTAAAAGCACATCAAGCTATTATCATTAAGGATTTTCCTATATACCATTTTCGATCGGCCATCGACTTACCCAATCGAGTCCAATCCCCCTAGCCTTGGTTTAGATAATTTCTTACCTTCACTTAACAACACAATTCACTTCTCTTTGAGCCTCCTAGGATTCGGCCAACCCAAGTCCAAAGCCGATTTGTCGCGCAACCTAGGATAATCAATCGATTTGTCAAAATTCCAAGTTTAATTCCTCAATTTATCCATCCAACTCACCTATAACATACTCCTCATCATCTCTTTACATCATACACACCAAATTACAACTCAAATCCAGCACATTCAGCCATCCACAGATTCGGTTTGGCCCGGCATTAAATCGGTTCCATTTGGTCCTGCTCATGTCGGGTCCAACCGGTACTAATCTACCTCAAATCCATCAATTATACACCATTCTACCTCCTATAATGTCTACCTAAGAGTTTGGAAGTCTCATCATTAGTTTCAAGCCACGTGGTTGCCGAAAAGTGGCTGAAGGTCTCCGGTCGTCCAAGGTTCAAAATTTCGATAATTTCTGGGCAAGATATACATGGGTGGTTCATGGTAAAAAACTTATCAAATAAATCCCCAATTTTTACCACAGGTTCCTACATATGTCTCTTGAGTCTCCACCAAATTTGAGCTTAAACTCCAAGAATTCGACCTTCAAATGGACTAAGGAACAGAACTACCTCAGGTTGGTTCCAATTCTATCGGCTTGTGGGAGAATGCTTGCCCTGGATTTCACAGAGCTCTAAATGACCCGATTCAAGTTGGAGGACGTTGGAAAGAGGTGGGTCTATGCTGTGGTGGTCGACCGATGGTAGCTGGTGGCCGGAGGTGCCGATCGTACGGACCGAACGGCGAGGTTGGCGGCAGTCGGGTGAGGTAGAATCTGGGGAAGAAGAAGAAGAAGAAGAAGGTTGTTCGGTGTTCTTGGGGTGATTTTCTACCGATTGAAGAGTGAGAGAGAGAGGAAAGAGAGAGCTGGTTATCCCAAAAAAAAATTGATTAATTGAAGTGATTGGCAGGTGGCATTTATTAATGAAATGATTTACCACCCTTGGATTTGTGACACTTGTCCATTACTCTATCCCATGAAATCCATTGGCCATCTCTTGTCCTTGAATTTTCGGCAGCTTGGGGGGAGAATGTCCATTTTGCCCTTCCTTCAATTATAATAGCAAAGTTCTAAGCTTGAGGGGCAAAATGGTCATTTTACCCCCAACATTCGGAACGTTGTTTTTCTCGTTTCTGACTTCTTCGATAAGGCGACGACAAATCCAATTGACGTTGGAATTCTTGATTTTCCATTTCAAACGTTTTCAAGACTCTTTTTTGATCGTTTCTTTTATTAGTCGTGATTCCAGTCTATTCCGAACCGACGGGCGGCTTTTGCAGACTATATGCGTATTGACCCCATGATTCTCATCACATTTAGGGCTCGTCAATTCATGGCGGCCTTGGTTGTCATGTAATTGCGAGTGTTTATCACTAGTTCCTATGGTCTCGATCGTCACAGTCCGATTTAGGATAATTTTGCAAATCATACGCTGGTTAAGCGGTATCACCCGCGCTCCAGTCGTACGACACTCGCATGGTAATCCTTAATCGTTCTTAGATTGACCTTTTGGTGATTCTAAATATCCCCTCGACAATCCTTATGGTTAAAGTGTCATTTCCTATCCGAGTCGCCTAGGTCTACGTACCTCGTCTCGCTTTAGCCTTTCCCCTTTGGTCAGTCTACTCAAATTGATCAGATTTGAGCGGAATACAACTGAAATGCATCGCTTGATATATATAAACCTCTCATTACAGAGTCCGAAGTTGATTGGAAATCAGAATATCACAACTCTTCCCCCTTTACAAAAATTTCGTCCTTGAAATTTATATTACTCTCAATTACTCAAATAAATAAGGGTGCTGTCGCCTCATTGTCTCTTCATTCTCCCATGTGGCGCCTTCCGTTCCGTGGTGCTCCCATATTACTTTGACCAGTGGGATCTTCTTATTCCTAAGGATCTGCTCTTTCCGGTCTTCTATCCTTATTGGCCTTTCCATGTAGGACACTCTGTCGTCTACCTCTATGGCTTCGTGGTCCAGTACATGTGTCGAGTCAGGTTCGTACTTTCTTAGCATCGACACGTGGAATACGTTATGTACCTGGGATAGATTTGACGGTAACGCAAGCCGGTAGGCCAAGGTTCCAATTCTCTCTAATATCTCAAAAGGGCCTACATATCTTGGGCTCAGTTTTCCTTTCCTTCCGAATAGCGAAAGTCCTCTCATTGGCGACACCTTGAGGAATACTTGATCGCCCACTTGACTCCAAAGGCTTGCGCCGCTTGTCTGCATAACTTTTCTGGCGACTCTGCGCCGTCCTCAGTCTATCTCGAATGATCTTCACTGCTTCCATCGATTGCTCTACTAATTCGAGGCCTGTGATACTCCTTTCTCCTACCTCGTCCCAGCATATCGGTGTTCTGCAGGCTCTGCCATAGAGTGCCTTAAATGGTGTCATCTGTATACTTTGCTGATAGCTATTGTTGTACGCGAACTCTACCAAGTGTAACTGTTCTTCTCATCCGCCTTTGAAATCTATAATGCACGCTCTCAACATGTCTTCGTGCGTCTGGATCGTCCTTTCTGACTGTCTATCTGTTTGGGGATGATACACCGTACTGAACTATAGTTGGGTCCCCATGGCCTATTGCAGGCTCCTCTAGAAATTCGCCGTGAATTTCGGATCCCTATCCGAGGTGATCGTCACCGGTACTCCGTGTAGTCTTACTATCTCCTCATGTACAGCTCTGCATACTTATCCATGGCGAAGTCCTTTCGTATAGGAATGAAGTGGGCGGATTTGGTCAATGGATCCACGACTACCCATATCGAGTCGTGACCTCTCTGACTCCTTGGAAGTCCCATTACGAAATCCATAGTTATGTACTCCCACTTCCATTCCGGAATCTCTAGCGGTTGCAGCAGTCCTCTAGGCTTACAGTGCTATGCCTTCACTTACTGGCAAGTCAAACATTTAGCAACGTACCTTGCCACGTCTACCTTCATCTCGTTCCACCAATAATGTTGTCTTAAGTTCTGGTACATCTTTGTACTTCCAGGGTGGACACTGTAGTTGCTCCTTTGAGCCTCTAACAATATCTTCATCTTTTGGTACGCATAACCGTCCTCAAAACTTCAAGAGTCCGTCCTCAGACATCTGGAATTCTGGCTTCCTTTTCGTTGTATCCATCCCAACGATTTTCTGAATCTCTGGGTCTTTAGATTGTAATGCTCTTATCTCATCTTGGACCTCAAGTTCCACCCTCAAAGTCGTTATCAAACTGGATAGCTGATCGACCACTAATCTGAATTCAGAATCTCTCAGGTCCTCTATAGTCGACCAACTTCTCACCAGCAGGCATGCAATACTCGACTTTCGACTTAATGCATCTGCCACTCTGTTTGCTTTCCCAGGATGATATAATATCTCGCAATCATAATCTTTCAACAGCTCCATCCACCTGCGCTGCCTCAAGTTCAGCTCTTTCTAGGAAAACAAATACTTCAAACTCTGGTTGTCTGTATATATCTGAAACTTCTCGCCACAAAGATAATGTCTCTAGATCTTTAAGGCAAACACAATCGCCGCTAATTCCAAGTCGTGGGTCGGGTAATTCATCTCGTACGGCCTCAACTGCCTGGATGCATAAGCTACCACCCTGCCGTGTTGCATCAATACACAACCCAGTCATTTCAGCGAAGCGTCGCCGTAAATCTCATAGCCCCCTGGTCCCGACGGAATGGTCAGCACTGGTACGGTCGTCAATTTATGTTTAAGCTCTTGGAAACTTTGCTCACACCTATCAGTCCATTTGAACTTCGTTTCCTTCTTCGTCAACCGCGTCAGTGAAACGGCTATGGTTGAGAATTTTTCCACGAATCGCCTATAATATCCAGCCAGTCCCAAGAAGCTCCTGACCTCCGTGACCGTAGTAGGTCTCAGCCAATTGGTTACAGCCTCTATCTTTGTAGGGTCCACTGCAATCCCTTCACTAGACACCACATGACCCAAAAATGCTACCTTGCTCAGCCAAAATTCACATTTGCTTAGTTTCGCATACAACGAATGTTCCCTCAGGGTCCTCAATACGATTCTCAAATGTTCTTCGTGCTCTACGTTGCTCCTCGAGTAGATTAAGATGTCGTCGATGAAAACTATGACGAATCTGTCCAGAAACTCTCTGAATACTCGGTACATCAAATCCATAAAAGCAACCGGAGCGTTCGTCAATCCAAACGGCATCACCGTAAACTCATAATGACCATACCTTATCCTGAATGCAGTCTTCGATATGTCTTCCTTCTTGATCCTAAGCTGGTGATACCCCGTCCTCAAGTTAGTCTTCGAGAACACTGCTGCTCTTTGCAACTGATCAAAAAGATCGTCAATCTTCAGCAGCGGATACTTGTTCTTCACTATCACTTGGTTCAGCTGCCGATAATCAATGCATAGTCGCAGAGATCCATCTTTCTTTCTCACAAACAGCACTGGTGCTCCCTACGGCGAAGCACTTGGTTGTATGAATCCTTTGTCAAGCAGCTATTGCATCTGCACCTTTAACTCCTTTAATTCAGACAGGGACATCTTGTATGGTGCTTTCGAAATCGGCTTCGTTCCAGGAGCTAATTCAATCACAAACTCTATTTCCCATTCCGATGGTAATCTTGGCAATTCCTGGGGAAACACATCCGAAAATTCACGCACCATAGGAATATTCTCTAACTTGGGTTCCTCGATCGTTGTATCCATCACGGCTACTAAGTATGCCCGACATCCCTCAGACATCAACTTAGTTATTTCCAGAGATGAAACCAGGGGAATTGAGACTCCTCCTCGGCTTCTTACCAATTCATAACTAGGGCGATCTTTCGGATAAAATCGAATAGTCTTATTGTCACAGTCTACTACTGCACCCTGCCTACTCAGCCAATCCATTCCTATAATCACGTTGAAATGAAACATAGGCAATACAGCTAGGTCGATACTCTCCTTACTTCCTCCAACCACAATCTCACATCCAGCACGCCCTAATGAAACCAAGACATTATCCTTCAATGGGGTGGCAACATGCTTTGTCATGCTTAATGGTTCCAATCTTATGCCTACTAATTCAGCAAGCTGTGTAAATACAAAAGAATGCGTGGCACTCGGGTTAAACAATGCATAGGCAGTTTGGTTGCACAAGTAGATCGTACCTGTGACTACTTCGGGTGCATCTTCCGCCTTGCTGCGAGTTACAGCGTATACCCTGCCTTGTGCCTGGGGTCTGCTCTGTTCAATCCGAGGTGCGGTAGTTGACGGTCCTACTTGCGGCCTTGGTCCTTGCGGTCGACTGGCCGGTGCTTGATTTGGATATGTCCTCGTCTGGTGGCCTAGTTGACCACACTTGAAACAAACTCCTGTCCTTATTCGGCATGGCCCATTCCCATGTCTTCTGCCACACAGCCTGTAGCTTCAGTTCGTCGGGTTTGGTGGTTTTACTATATTCCTCGTTGCAGGCGGCACAAAATGTCTGTTACTTGCCATCGGCCTCTTACCCATTTGGCGATGGTCTTTGAACGATGAGAACCGCGATCCAATTGCGGTATTTCTTTCCCTCAGATCTCGCTCAATCATCTGGCCTCGCTCGTATATCTCCCTGTAGGTCCTCAAATTCAAGGCTATCATCTGGCTGTGGAGCTCTGGCCTCAGACCATCCTTGAATCTCTGTGCCTTCTCCAAAGGATCTCCACCGATCGAGGGGCATACCTTGAGAGCCTCGAGAACTCAGCTTCATACTGATCTATCGTCAGCTGGTTCTGACGCAGTTGCAGGAACTCAACCTGCTTCCTTTCCCTGGCCGTTTCTGAAAAATACTTATCATTGAACGCCCTCTTAAAAGTGTTCCAGTTTAGGGTCATACCTTCAGAAAGACTTCGTCCTTGATGGTAACCCACCAGTCATTTGCCGTATCCTCCAGTTAATACACGGCTAGCAGCACCTTCTCTTCATCTGTACATCTCAGCACTTCGAAGGCCTTCTCTAGTTTCTCTATCCATCGGGGTGCTAGCTTGGGATCTCCAATCCTGTCAAACTGCGTCGGCTTTAACTTCATAAACTATTCTACCAGTTGGCCTATCTGTCTAGCCACCACGATTTCCTCTTGGGCATTCCCTATTTCATTACTCTGGTTTGGTTCTCCTTGCCTTCCATTATCCCCAGTGTTGCCTTGGTTGGCGTTGACGGCTGCTATGGCAGCTCCTACTGCTTGAGCCATGGCAACGTCTCGATCCTGGGCCCATCGATCGATCATGTCGCCAGTCCTTTCCAACGCCCTGAGTGCACCATCCATCCTTGGGTCCTCAGCTACGGGCAGCCTCGAACTAGAAGCTCCGCCTCTTGGTCTTCTAGGTCTTTTGGATGGGTTACTAATCCTTGTTCCTTTCTATTGAACCTGATCCACCACAAGTTCAACATTGAGTTAGTAACTTACTCATCCATCCAATCCAGAACTACTAACTACTCTTTGACAAAAACAAGTATACAACAACAGTACTCCATACATCCACATCAATTCCAGAAATGTTTCAACCAATGGCTCGTGGCCATACTCAATTCCATTCACTCTAGTGGTTCACTAAAACCAATCACTTTCAAGCATTAAGCAACCTAGGGTCCTAAAGTGACCTTCAACCTTAAACAGAGAACTTAATTCCTTATACCTCACCACAATCTCATCAAAGTTAAACACCATCCATAGGTGTCAAGTCACAAGCTAGGCATCCCATGTCTTACCTTGACCGGTCTCCTAAGATCTAGCTATCCGTCCTTATCCCAACTTAATCCTCCTTATTACTCCAATTCTCAACCAACTTTGTATCGAGCTGACCTTGCTCTAATACCAAAACAAACGGGGATGTCTCGCCCCGCCCCTCATCGCGAGCACGCAATCATCCCTACAAGTAAAACAACAACAATCTCTTGGAGGTACCAAGGATCCACCTATATATAAAGAAAGGTCGAGAGATAAAATAATTTACATTAAGCATATGGAAGTGATTCGCAACAAATCCCCTTACAATATGTATATACAGACGAAGTAGGACATGAATAGCATCGCAAAAGTCATACATCGACACATACAACCAACGACTACTAACTCCTCGAGTACACCAGGGTGACAGGTAAGCATGCCAAAAAGATATCCACAAAAATCCATCAGGGATAGGGTCAGGTCGCCAGTCAAAGATCGGATCACCATTTGGAGTCGTCTAAGAAGAGCTGCTGGAGTCGTTCGTGTCCTTTGCATCCTCAGTAGGCTCATACTTAGAAAATGTCTTGGACGGAACCTCAACTGAATTCTCCAATACGCCTCCTGTGACGGCTCAGCGAAATCACCCTTGGACGCCTCCAATACCATAACCTGCTTCTGCTCCTGCTCCTCGGTATCCTCCAGGGTCGGTGTCCTCTTCGGTCCGTTCCTAGACCCTACTACCGCCTACTCTGCTACGGTTTGGCACCAATCGGGTATGATGCCCGGTGGTACCTTGTTGGGCTTCAGCGGCCCGGTCTGTGTGTCCCCTTCCCTCTTGAATCACGCCTCAAACCTGTGAGGCTTCCATTAGGGCTTACCCTCATCGGCCCATACGACAGTACACTTCCTAACATAGACGCTCCCTTGTCTGTTTGGGAACTCATCAAAATAAGTCGTCATCTACTTCGGGCCCCCAAATCTGATAGGCCACATCACTACTGTCTAGGATCTGTAAAGTAAGGTTTCCCCAAAAGGGGTGAGATACACATCTCATTAAGAAAAACCTAATCCTAGGTCAGGTTGACTGTCCACTCAGGGAGTCGAGTCACTCAACCTATCCAACTCATGGTCACATGCAGGTATAATATTCATAATTCAATAAACAACAATACACGGAGGATAGACATGCATTTATTATTTCGTATCACACACGAATGTATATGTATGCTCGGCCTGTCACTTCGCCACATCTATCAATCTCTGCCTGTCCCTTTCTCTAGCTCGCAAACTAGTCGCCTTAGGCTCAGCCCGCATAAATGCATCAGACCGTGATTGACGACCTGCGTAAATGCATCAGGTCTCGATTCAATCCCAAGCAGAGTCTATGAGCTCATATTCTGTCCCGCGATTATATCGCATCAGGACTGTGGTTGTCTCAATCCCGCGATTTCGTCGCATCAGGGCGCCACCTTTTCATAATCCACCCCGCGATCTCGTCGCATCAGGGTCTCAACCTTTCACCCCGCGTCTCATACGCCTCAAGGCCTTGCCATATAATGCCACGGTCATAACTCATGCCACATTATAGCAAACAACTTGATTTTTTAATTCAAAATTTCACATTTCAATGGCTAATGCGCATTCTAATACAATTTCTAACTCCGTGGCCTGTGAATCATTTCAAATGACACTTAAACTCACAAATGACTCAAGCATTGGTTATGTCATGTAATCATTCGATAGCATCTAAGAGCACATCAAGCTATTACCATTGAGGATTTTCCTATATACCATTTCCGATCGGCCCTCGACTTTTCCAATCAGTCCAATCCCCCTAGCCTTGGTTTAGAGAATTTCTTTCCTTCGCTTAACAACACAATTCACTTCTCTTTGAGCCTCCTAGGATTCGGCCAACCCAAGTCCAAAGCTGATTTGTCGCGCAACCTAGGATAATCAATCGATTTGTCAAAATTCCAAGTCCAATTCCTCAATTTATCCATCCAAATCACCTATAACATACTCCTCATCATCTCTTTACATCATACACACCAAATTACAACTCAAATCTAGCACATTCAGCCATTCACAGATTCGGTTTGGCCCGACATTGAATCGATTCCATTCGGTTTGCTCATGCCGGGTCCAACCGATACTAATCTACCTCAAATCCATCAATTATACACCATTCTACCTCTTATAATGTCTATCTAAGAGTTTGGAAGTCTCATCGTGAGTTTCAAGCTGCGTGATTGTCGAAAAGTCGCCGAAGGTCGCCGGTTGTCCATGGTTCAAAATTTCGACAGTTTCTAGGCAAGTTATACATGAGTGATTCATGGTCAAAAAATTATCAAATAAATCCTCAATTTTTACCATAGGTTCCTACACATGTCTACTATGTCTCCACCAAATTTGAGCTTTAAACTCCAAGAATTCAACCTTCAAAGGGACTAAGGAACAGACCTACCTCAGGTTGGTCCCAATTTTGTCGGCCTGTGCGAGAATGCTTGCCCTGGATTCCACAGAGCTCCAAATGACCTGATTCAAGTTGGAAGACGTCGGCAAGAGGTGGATCTATGCTGTGGTGGTCGGTTGATGGTAGTTGGTGGTCGGAGATGCCGATCGTACGGACCGAACGACGAGGCTGGTTGCAGTAGGGTGAGGCAGAATCTGGGGGAGAAGAAGAAGAAGGTTGTTCGGTGTTCTTGGGGTGATTTTCTGCTGATTGAAGAGTGAGAGAGAGAGGAAAGAGAGAGCTGGTTATCCCCCAAAAAATTGATTAATTGAAGTGATTAGTAGGTGACATTTATTGATGAAATGATCTACCACCCTTGGATTTGCGACACTTGTCCATTACTCTATCCCATGAAATCCAATGGCCATCTCTTGTCCTTGAATTTTCGGCAGCTTCGGGGGAGAGAATGTCCATTTTTCCCTTCCTTCAATTATAATAGCAAAGTTCTAAGCTTGAGGGGCAAAATGATAATTTTACCCCCGATGTTCGAAACGTCGTTTTTCTCGTTTCTTACTTCTTCGATAAGGTGACGACCAATCCAATTGACGTTGGAATTCTTGATTTTCCTTTTCAAACTTTTTCAAGACTCTTTTCTGATCGTTTCTTCTATTAGTCGGGATTCCAGTCTATCCCGAATAGACGGACGGCTTTTGCAAATTATACGCATATCGACCCCGTGATTCTCATCACATTTAGGGCTCGTCAATTCATGACGGACTTAGTTGTCATGTAATTGCGAGGATTTATCACTAGTCCCTATGGTCTCGATCGTCACAGTCTGATTTAGGATAATTTTGCAAATCATACGTTGGTTAAGCGTTATCACTTGCGCTCTAGTCGTACAACACTCGCATCGTTTATTGTTCTTATATCGGCCTTTTGGTGGTTCTAAATATCTTCTTGACAATCCTTATGGTCAAAGCGCCATTTCCTATCTGAGTCGCTTAGGTCCACGTACCTCGTCTCGCTTTAGCTTTTTCCCTTTGGTCAGTCTACTCAAATCGATCAGATTTGAGCGGAATACAACTGAAATACATCGCTTGATATATATAAACCTCTCATTACAGAGTCTGAAGTTGATTGGAAATCAGAATGTTACAATGCCGCTTAACCAATGTATAATTTGCAAAATTTTTCCAAATCGAACTATGACGATTGAGACCGTCGGAGCTAGTAATAGACCCTCCTTGTAATTACATGACAATCAAAGTTGCCATGAACTGATGAGCCCTAAGTGTGATGAGAATCACAAAGTCGATATGCGTAACGTCTACAATAGCCGCCCGTTAGTTTGGGATAACCTAAAATTTACATTTCATAGAGAATTCACCAAGAGATCGATCTCAAAATTGGAAATGAAAAATAAAGAATTCCAACATTCTAATTGAATTAGATGTTGCCTCATCGAAGGTAATTTGAATTGGAAAAGCGACATTTCGGACGACGAGTGTAAAATTACTATTTTGCCCCTCAAGAATTGGCTTTGTCTTAACAATTGGAGAATAGCATTTGGATCAATTTTAAACCCCCATGGCTGCTAAAAATGTGAAGGTGAATTGATCAATGGAAGTCAATGTTAGTGAAGACATTATTTAGATGAAGACAAGTGGCATTATTTGATTGATTGGCAATTAATATCAACTTTTAACCTACCATTCCACTACTTTGACCAAGATGAATTATTATGGAAAGCCTTCATCTTCTTCCCTTCAGCCGAACCCTCTCTCTTTCTCTCTCTCTTCCTCTTCCTCTCATTTTCTTCCTTCTTTCTTCCTCACCCGTGTTGCCCTGCTCGACCAGATCGCCATCGCTGATTTGCCACCCTCGACGGCCACCTCTGATGACCTTCTCGCCTCGCACCGGCCACCAACATCACCCTCAACTTTTCCCCTACAAGCTCCCGATGACCATTCGTTGATTGGAGGTCCCATTTTACTCGACCAGCCTCAAATCCAAAATCGGACAGAATCTGACTCAAGGCTTCAATTTGCTTCAAGTTTTAGGTGATGACTTCTTGACCCATAGTACTTGTGTTGGTTGAGTTGGAATAATAAATTTGATTGAGTTTAGAGGGGCAACCATGGCTGATTTGTGTTGATTCTCCAAAACAGTTTCTGACAGCCCGTGGACTTAGTGAAATCGAGGCTGTTCGCGGCCCTTTGTGACGTTGACTTACTCCAAAACTCTTAGTAAGACTTATATAGGCATAGCATGGCATGTTAGCAAGTTGATTTAGTTAAAAATCAAAGTTTAGGGAGTCGTTATGGATCGATTAACGAGGTAGAGGGCTGGACTGATTCTGCCCTATTTCGGTTTGGATAAACCAAACCCTCTGAGGGCTGTGGGAGGTGTTGCCATACTTTAAATTTATTGTTAAGACGTACTAGAATATCAATTGAGGTGTTAGCGAGGTGTGTGCTTCATGAAACGATGAATAGAAGATAAAAATTGAATAATTGATGAATTTTTTTTAGGTTGCACTACTGCTCTATTTTGGACCAAGGAGAAACGAATATTTAGAGAAGTTTTTGGAGGGATTTTACTGATTAAATTGAAAGGTAAGCGACTCCTAAGCCTTCGTTAGGATCATAGGACGCTATTGGACTAGTTGGGGTTAGATTGGATGAGTTTTGTCAATTTATCGCATTGATTGTTCATAGTCGATCGAGGTAATCGAGGTGCAAGTCATGTGTGTTCCTTATGATAAGGAATTTTTATTCTCATGACTAAGCTGTTGCGTATGTACTTAATTGATATATATGTTATGTGTTTGATGTCACCTTGTGTGTGGTTAGTCTTGTTGTCTCACATGACAAAGATTCATTACTTGTTTGATAAAACTGTACTCGATCATGAAGTCTTAAGAGGGAGACTTGTGAGCTTAAGGGCTTTTGGCACCCTAATGCGTCGAAACGTGGGGTTGCAATGAGTGATATCCTGATGCGTTGGAACACGGGATAAACTTTTACACGTGTCGACATGAGCTTTGTTATGGCATTGAAACCTGAGACGTTTTAACACGGGTTTGTTAATTGTTATGGTCTGAGGCGTATTGACGCAGGCCAAGCCTGAGGCGTTTTGACGCGGGCAGAGACGATGAAACGAATCATAGGGCTAGTACGTTTAGCTAGATCTTGTGCCTTCATACATGTCTTGAGGTGTGAATTATATGTCAATTTGATGCGGTGTTGAGAGATTTGATTATTATATGCTTTTTCTTGATGTGCTTCTACTTATTGTTTGAAGTTGTGTCTGGGTATACTGACGGTCTAGCCTAGGTTTAGGAGTTAGCTTGCTGAGATGTAAATCTCACCTTGTTGTGGGACTTACCTTTTTCATACCCCAAGCCCTGAAGCATGTTTTCAGTTCGTCTAGGCGATCCCAAGGAGATGACCGCCCATTTTGACTAGTTTCCGGACGGTCGCGGAACTGTTTATATTAGGAAATGTACTACAATGTGGGTTGACAAGAGAGGAGAAGAATGAGAGCCACATCGTTTCGAGGCATGATTTCGTAGGCTTGGCGAGGATACCACTGGTCCTTTGAAGCCATAGAGGTACCCCTAGAAGTGGTGCCTAGCTGGTGTCATGCCATTTGCAATGAGATAGAGGTGGAGATATTCGTGGTAGGATTGAGGAACATGCCAGAGAAGATCCATGCTGTCAAAGAGGATATTGAGGTGATAGAGGTTTCAGCTTCGGAGGATGAGTTGGAGGACGACATGGAGGATGATTCCATGGATGTACGCACTGAGAATTTTTTCGACTACGATCCAGCGGAGGACGAGGATGAGGACGAGGACAAAGAAGAAGCAAATAGTTCGTCTTAGTGGTTTCTGTTCTTCCGAGGAATTAGTTTTGGGGGTTATCTTTTGAGGGCATTCTAGCTTTTGGGGACTTAGGTAGTCGTTGTCTTTTGGTCAGTCCCTGATCTACCCTGACCCACTTGGAGATGTTAGTTTGAACCTGGATATTTTGTTTGAACTCGTGTTTATGTTATGTATATATATTCTCGTTATCCCAAGTTTCCTTTCTACTTATGTACGGAGGTGTCTGTTTATTTTGTTTTCGCATGCGTATTTCATATCACGCGTATCGCTTGTGTTGTATCTTGGGTCTTGAGCGGTTAGATGTGGATGTAGCGCTCTCGCCTTAGGACGCAGGGCGTAACATCCCCACTTGTTTGGCATTAGAGCACGGTCAGCTCGATCCAAGTTGATTGGGGATTGGAGTGATAAGGAGGAATGGGTTAGGATTGACTGGATAGCGAGACTTTAGGAGGTTCGTTAAAGTTAGACTCGAAATGCATGTCATATGGATTGGCGTATTTGGTTGGCATGTTGTGTTGGCATGATTGTGGAAGTTTTATGAAGATCTAGCTTCATGTCTAGCATTGGGTGTTATTTTTGAATATTTACTTATTGAGCGAATGATTGTTCCTGATTATACTAAATTGCAAAAGTGACTGAAATTGAGTTGTAGTTGTGAATCTTTGATTGATGTACTCTTGGAAATGACTATATGAATGGTTGTCTTGTTGTGACTGTTGTTTTAAGGTGCAGTTTAGAGCCCCTAGACTTGAGTAGATAACCTAAGTCTCTAATTCCATGGTGGAATTATAGTGATTTAGGTGTAGTAAGTGTGATCAGAATGAGCAACCTACCTATTAGACCTGGAAGACCTAGAAGTGGAGCTTCTAGCTCAAGGCCGCCCGTGGCGGAAGATCCAAGAATGGATGGAGTGCTGAGAGTACTGGAGAGGATTGGCAATCTGATGGACAAACAGACTCAAGATAGGGATGCCGCCATCGCTCAAGCTATGGGAGCTGCCATGGCAGTTGCTAATGCAAATAATGGCAACAATGGGGATAACGGGAATAATGGCAACAACGGTCAGGGTGATGAAGTTGGTAACGCCCAAGAAGAAGGAAATGCGGCTAGGCAAATGGGTCAATTGGTCCAGCAGTTTATAAAGTTGAAACCAACCCAATTCGACGGGATTGGAGATCCTGAACTAGCGCCGAGATGGATAGAGAAGCTTGAGAAAGCTTTTGGGGTTTTGAGATGTACCGATGAAGAGAAGGTATTGTTGGCGGTGTACTAGTTGGAGGTACCACTAACGATTGATGGAGTGCCACCAAGAACGGAGTGTTTCCAGAAGGAACCTCTTTGACTTGGGCCGTTTTTACTACTGCATTTAACAATAAATACTTCTCTGAGACTGCGTGCGAAAGGAAGCAAGTGGAGTTCAACAATTGCGCTAGAATCATTTGATAGTGGTTCAATATGAAGCTGAATTTACTAGGTTGTCAAGGTATGCACTGAGGTCAGTAGAGGATCCACTGGAAAAGGCACGGAGGTTTCAAGATGGATTAAGACCCGAACTTCGTAGTCAGATAGTGGCCCTAAACTTGAAAACCTATAAGGAGATTTATGAGTGGGGTCAAATAATAAAAATGGATATAAAAGAAAGAACAACCGCATTTGGATCACGATTTAGTTCGTTCCGAGAAAATCGTTAGACGGGTAAGAGACCTATGTCTAGTGATAGACGTTTCATCCCTCCAGTGAGAAGGAGCACTGGGAAACAGCCGCACTAGGCAAATTGGAACTACCCAGTTAGGATACGAGCGTGTTTTAAGTGTGGTTAGTTGGGCCATCAAATGAGAAGTTGTCCTAATCAAGCTCTAGGACCCAGGCCTCAAGGGCAGCGACCGTAGGCAGGTCCGTCGACTGCGATTCCACTAAATGATCAGAATTGACCGCCAGCTCAAGGGAGAGTTTATGCTGTGGCACGTAGGGAGGCGGAAGAAGTGCTTGGCATGGTCACGGGTACGATTTATTTATGCAACCAAGCTACTTATGCCTTATTGATCCTAGCGGTTCGCATTCTTTCGTGTTTGCTTAGTTTGTTGATTTGGTTGATATGAAGTTGAAACCGTTGAATGTGACTTTGCATGTTACCACCTCTTTAAAGGATAATGTATTAGTCTCACTAGGCTGTGCAGACTGTAAGATAATTATTGGTGATAGTAAAGAGAGTATAGATTTGGCCGTGTTGCCTATGTATGACTTTGATGTGATTATTGGATAGATTGGTTGGGTAAGCAAAGGACAATAGTTGATTGTGGTAGCAGGGTAATCCATTTTTATTCGGATGTTTGTCCTAGTTTCGAACTTATGGGAAGTCGAGGAGGAACCTTGATTCCTTTAGTCTTATGGCTTGAAGCGACAAAGCTGATAACCGAAGTATGTCAAGTTTACTTGGTTGCGGTAATGGATGCGACTGCTGTGGAATCTAAGTTAGAGAGTATCCCTATGGTGTGTGAATTTTCTGATGTTTTTCCTCAAGAATTGCTGGGATTGCAACCAGAGAGGGAAATTGAATTTGTGATCGAGTTAACCCTTGGAACGGAGCCGATTTCGAAGGCACTTTATAGAATGTCCTTGTCGGAGTTGAAAGAGTTAAAGGTACAAATGCAAGAGTTGGTAGATAAGGGATTCATTCGATCGAGTGCTTCACCGTGGGGAGCGCTTATATTGTTTGTAAGGAAAAAGGACGGTACCTAGCATTTGTGTATTGATTATAGATAGTTAAATCAGGTAACTATCAAGAACAAGTACCTGCTGCCAAGGATTGAGGATTTGTTCAACCAGTTGCAAGGAGCTTCTGTGTTTTCTAAAATAGATCTGAGGACTGGTTCTCACTAGCTGAGAATTAAGAAAGATGACATATCGAAGATAGCTTTTAGAACAAGGTATTTTCATTACGAGTTCATCGTTATGCCTTTTGGGTTGACTAATGCTCCAGCTGCATTTATGGATTTAATGCATCGAGTGTTTAAGGAATTCTTGGATAGGTTTGTTAAAGTCTTTATCGATGATATTTTGATTTACTCAAGGAGTAATGAAGAACACAAAGAGCATCTGAGGATTGTCTTTCAAATTTTGAGGGAGCACTCGCTCTATGCTAAGTTTAGCAAATGCGAGTTCTTGTTGAATAAAGTAGTGTTTCTTGGTCATGTGGTATCTGGAGAAGGAGTCTCTGTAGACCTTGCGAAGATTGAAGCAGTGATGAATTGGCTTAGACCTACTATGGTTACTGAAGTTCGGAGTTTTCCAGGACTGGCAGGTTATTACCGACACTTTGTGAAATTTTTTTCATCTATAGCCATTCCGTTAACGAGGTTAACTAAGAAGGAAACAAAGTTTGAGTGGACGGATAAATGTGAAAGGAGCTTCCAAGAGCTTAATCATCGGTCGACGACCGCACCGGTGTTAACGATCCCTTTTGGACTCGGAAACTATGAGATATATAGCGATGCTTCGTAAAAGGATTGGGTTGCATGTTAATGCAATATGGAAGAGTGGTCGCCTATGCTTCCCGACAATTGAGACCACACGAGATGAATTATCCGACTCACGATTTGGAATTACCCACAATTATCTTTACCTTGAAGATATGGAGGCATTACTTGTGTGGCGAAAGGTTTCAGATTTGTACGGATCACCAGAGCTTGAAATACCTCTTTTCCCAAAAGGAATTAAACATGAGACAACGTCGATGGATGGAGTTGCTTAAGGATTGTGACTGCGACATTCTGTATCATCTTGGGAAAGCGAATAGAGTTGTAGATGCACTTAGTCAGAAATCAAGCATTGCATGTCTGTTGGTTAAAGGATGGTCCTTACTCGAAGGATTGAGAGATTCTGGATTCAAGCTGGAAATTTGTCAATTGTCGAGTTTGGTAGCAACCTTGTGACATTCTGATTTCCAGTCAATTTCAGACTCATTAATGAGAAGTGTATATCTAAAGATGTATTTCAGTTGTATTCCGCTCGAATCTGATCAATTCGAGTAGACTGACAAAAAGGGAAGGCTAACACGAGACGAGGTACGTAGACCTAGGGAACTCGGATAGGAAACGACGCTTTGGCCATAAGAATTGTCGAGGGAATTAGCGATAGACCCTCACAATTACATGACAACCAAAGCTGCCATGAATTGACAAGCCCTAAACGTGATATGAATCACGGGGTCGATACACGTAATGTCTGCAAAAGCCGCTCGTCAGTTCGGGATAGGTTGGAACCACGTCTGATAGAGAAAACTATCAGAAATGGGTCCTGAAAAGTTTGAAGTGAAAAATCAAGAATTCCAACATTATTTGGATTTTTCGTCGCCCTATCGGAGATAATTAAATTGAGAAAACCGACGTTCCGGACGTCGAGGGTAAAATTACCCTTTTGCCCCTCAAGTCTATAACCTTGCCTATGCTTTTGAAGAAGAGCATAATGGACATTAAACCCCCAAGGTTGCCAAAAATACAATGGGGAATGTGGACCATCGGATCTCCTTTGGAAAAGACAACGCTAAGTGTCACAAGATGGACAAGGGATGGTCATGTCCAACTTTATCCAACTACCATTCAACCATTGACTCTCGAGAGTTGAATATAAACTTTTTCACTCTCTCTCCTCACTCAATGATCGGCCATACACTCCCCCATAGCTCACGACCATAGCTCCATCTTCTTCCTCCTGTTCTGCCGCCGGAGACAACTTCTGCCGCTCCTGTTCGCCAGCTCCGACGACCATTTTCGGCCACCATTCTGCCACTAGCCAAATACACTGACGAAGCTTTATGTCTTACCGATGTCCTTGAACAAGAATCAGGTCGTTTAATGCACCGAGGAGCCCCGAGCAAGAGATTTCCCGAGAGCCGATAGAATCGGAGCAAACCTGAGGTAGGTCCGGTTCCTAGTCCTTTTGATAGTCAAAATCTTGGAATTTTAAAGCTGAATTTTGTGGAGATCTAGATGAGACGTGTAGGATTCTGTGATAAAAATTGGGGCTCAATTTGATGAAGTTTTGACCATGAACTGACCTTGTAAACTTTGCACAGAATCTGTCGGTAAACTGACTTAGACAGTCTGGCGAGTTTCAATGGGAATCCGGCGGCCATTTGACTTCAAACCCTCGGTAAGCCTCCCAAATACTTAGGTAGACATGTTAAGGAGTAGGAAAACATTTAAAGGTTAGAATTTGAGTGGATTTAGGACCGGTTGGCGCCGGCTTGAGCATAACCAAGTAGGACCGGTTTGGTGCCGGGCCGAACCGATTCTGTTGGAGGTTGAGATTGGTGATTTTGAGTTCCAAATTGGTATTTAAGATATGATGAGATGTTGAGGGATATGTTATGGATGATTGGGGTTAATGAATTGAGAAATTGGACTTGGAAATTGACGAATCAGTTGAATATTCTAGGTTGCGCGGCAAATTGACCCTTGGATTTAGGTTGGCTGAAACCTTGGAGGCTCAAGAGGAGTAAATTGTGTAATCAAACCCAAGGTAAGGGAACTCCTAACCTTATGCTAGGAAGATTGGACTCGATTGGGCTAATCAAGAGATAAATTGAGTAATCCTTGAGAATATTCCAAAAAGGATAACTATTATTATGTCCCAAGTGGCTATAGGAAGTTTATGTGTGCCCTTGCTTGTGTTTAAATCATGTGCCATGTCGAATGTCGTTGATTGTCTAGCATGCCATGAATTTTCAATTGTGCATGAGATGCACTTGCGATTTTATTTGTTCATTGAACTAAGAGGCATGGCACGAGCACGACATGGAGATGCCCTGAGGCGTATGATACGCGGGGCAGAAGATGCATACCCAGATGCGACGAGATCGCGGGGTGGGGTTGATGATGTGTGGCGCCCTGATGTGATGAAATCGCGGGGTTGAGATGACCACGGTCCCGATGCGAATTATTCGCGGGATGGAGAGGCCCTAAGGCGTATAAGACGCGGGCAGGAGATGTATACCCTGATGCGACGAGATCACGGGGTGGAATCGATATTATGTGGCGCTCTGATGCGATGAAATCGCGGGATCAGGATAGCCACGGTCCTGATGCGAACTATTCGCGGGACGGAGCATGAGATAATGGGATTTGTCTAGAGATTCATCGGGACCTGATGCGTTTATGGGGGTCATTGATGACGGTTTGATGCGTTTACCCGGATCGAGCCTGATGCGATTTGTCGCGGGCTAGAGATGAGGCAGGCATGGATTGGTGGACATGGTGAAGTGGCAGACTGCGAGTGCATATGCATCTGAGAGTGGTATGAGATCTTCATTGCATGCCTGTCATCCGCATGTTGATGTTTTACAGAATTGTGCTTGACGCTCCTATGTGTTTATGAGTTGGAAAGTATTGAGGGGTATGACTGCCCGAGTGGACGATCGACCTAACATAGGGTTAGGACCCACCTTACTGAGATTTATGGGGGCTTACATTTTTCAGGTTCCAGGTGAAGAAAGCATGAGCTTGCCAAGGATTGGCATTTGAAGAGATAGTTGACCAATTGTATTTAGAATGGATTTGCCTTTTGGGATATTGGGATTGTACTTCGGGTTGAAAGATTACGAAATGAACTAATGAAAGGAATTGGTTAATGAGATTTTGATGTATCTGTCCTAAGTCATCGGATGTTGTTGTATTTAAAGGATTGGAGTTGGCATCGCTTTCGTGTGCGTATTCGGAAAGAGTTGTAAATCATTGGCCGTTGGATCCTGGAGCTTAATTAAGTAAGGCTTAGTGGGATGCTCGCGTGCTCGCCGGGTTCGGGGCGTGACAGACCTTGAGAATAGAACTTGAGATCCAAGAAAGGATAAAGGCTTTGCAACCTACGGACCCAGGAATTCAGAAGGTTCTTGAGATGGATGCAACGAAAAGCAAACCAGAGTTCCAAGCGTCCAAGAACGGAATTTTGAGATTTTGAGGGCGTTTATGCGTGCCCAACGACGAAGAGTTTAGGGAAAGAATCTTATATGAAGCTCACAGAAGCAATTATAGTGTCCATCCAGGTAGTACAAAAACGTATCAAAATCTACGTCAACATTACTTGTGGAATGGGATGAAAGTGGATGTGGCTAAATATGTGGCAAAATGCTTGACATGTTAGCAGGTAAAGGCACAACATTGTAAGCCCGGTAGATTGCTACAACCCTTGAAAATTCTTGAATGGAAATGAGAGTATGTTACCATGGATTTCGTGATGGGATTGCCAAGGAGTCAGAGAGGTCATGATTCGATTTGGGTAGTCGTGGATAGATTGACCAAATCCGCCCACTTCATTCCTATACGAAAGGACTTCGCCATGGATAAGTATGCAGAGCTGTACATGAGGAGATAGTAAGACTACACGGAGTACCGGTGACGATCACCTCGGATAGGGATCCGAAAGGACTTCGCTATGGACAAGTATACCGAGTTGTATATACGTCATATAGTACGACTACATGGGGTACCTGTAACAATTACGTCAGACAGAGATCCTAAATTCACTGCGAACTTCTAGAAGAGTCTTCAAGATGCCATGGGAACAGGATTATAGTTCAGTACGGTGTATCATTCACAAATAGACGGACAATCGGGGAGGACGATCCAAACGCTTAAGGATACGTTACGAGCATGCGTCATCGACTTCAAAGGTAGATGGGAGGACCAGTTGCACTTGGTAGAGTTCACGTATAATAACAGCTATCGGTAGAGTATTTAAATGGCACCTTTTGAAGCACTTTACGAAAGAGTTTGCAGAACCCTGATTTGCTGGGATGAAGTTGGAGAGAGAAGTATTACAGGCCCAAAATTGGTAGAACAGTTAGTGGAGGTCGTAAGGGTAATTCGAGAAAGAATGAAGACGGCACAAAGAAGTTAGAAAAGTTACGCAGACAAGCGACGCAAGCCCTTGGAGTTTCAAGTGGGTGATCATGTTTTCCTTAAAATGTCAACGATGAGAGAACTATCTCGGTTTAGAAAGAAAGGAAAACCGAGCCAAGGTACGTTGGCCCTTTGAAATTTTGGAATGAATTGGAACCTTGGTCTACAGACTTTCCTTACCGCCCAATCTATCCCAAGTACATAATATCTTTCATGTGTCAATGCTAAGGAAATACGAGCCAGACCCGACACATATGTTGGATTATGAGACTATCGAGGTGGACGACAGGGTGTCATATGTGGAAAAGCCCATTGAATTGAAGATCGAAAGGAGCAAGTTCTGAGGAATAAGATAATTTCGCTGGTCAAAGTAATTTGGAAGTACCATGGGACCGAATGCGCTACGTGGGAAAGCGAAGAAACGATGAGGTGTCAATACTCCTATTTGTTTGAATAGTTGGGCTTATTGTAAATTTCGAGGAAGAAATTTTTATAAGGGGGAAGAGTTGTGACATTCTAGTATTCCTAACACTTCGAGACTTATCAATGAAAATATATCTATCGATGTATTTTAATCTTACCTTTCTCGGATCTGATCAATCTCGAGTTAATTGACCAAAAAGGGAAAGGCGAATGCAAGACAAGGTACGTGGAACTAGGGAACTCGAATATAAAATGACACTTTGATCATAAGGATTGCCGAGGGAGTATTTAGAACCATTAAAGGCCGATCTAAGAATGATTAAGGAATTCATTGCAAGCTTTATATGATTGGAGCACGGGTGATGCCGCTTAACCATTGTATAATTTGTAAAATTTTCTCAAATCGAACGATGATGATCGAGACCGTCGGAGCCAGTAATAGACCATCGCTATTACATGACAACCAAAGTCTCCATGAACTGACGAGCCCTAAGTGTGATGAGAATTCAGAGTCGATACGCGTAACATCTACAAAAGCCGCCCGTTAGTTTAGGATAACCTGAAATTTTTATTTGACAGAGAATTGAGTATGAGATGGATCTCGAAAGTGGAAAATGGAAAAGAAAGAATTCTAACATTCTAATCGAATTAGACGTCGCATCATCGAAGGTGATTTGAATTGGAAAAGTAACTTTTCGGACGACGAGTGCAAAATTACCATTTTGCCCCTCAAGGATTAACTTTGTCTTTACAATTGGAGAAGGGCATTTTGGTCAATTTCAAACCCTCATGGCTGCCGAAAATGTGAAGGTGAATTGATCAATGGAGGTCAATGTTAGTCAAGACATTATTTAGATGAAGACAAATGGCATTTTTTTGATTGATTAGTAATTAATATCCACTTTTAACCTACCATTCCACTCTTTGACCAAGATGAATTATTGTGGACAGCCTTCATCTTCTTCCCTTCAGTCGAACCCTCTCTCTCTCTCTCTCCCTCTTCCTCTCATTTTCTTCCTTCTTTCTTCCTCACCCGTGCTGCCCTGCTCGACCGGACTGCCACCGCCGCTTCGCCACCTTCGACGGCCACCTCCGGCGATCTTCTCACCTCGCGCCACCCACCAACATCACCCTCGAGCTTTCCCCTACAAGCTTCCGTTGACCGTTCTTCGATTGGAGGTCCCATTTTACCCGACCAGCCTCAAATCCAAAACCGGATAGAATCTGACTCAATTGGGAGTAGGCCTTCGTTCAGCCACTTGGAGGTTTCGATTTGTTTCAAATTTTCGGTGAGAACTTCTTGACCCATAGTACTTGTGTGGCTGAGTTGGAATGGTGAATTCGATTGAGTTTAGAGGGGTAACCATGGCTGATTTGTGTTGATTCTCCTAAATAGTTTCTGACAGCCGGTGGACTTAGTGGAACCGAGGCTGTTCGCGGCCCTTTGTGATGTTGACTCACTCCAAAATTCTCAGTAATACTTGTATAGACATATTATGGCATGTTCGCAAGTTGATTTAGTTAAAAATCGAAGTTTAGGGAGGCGTTGTGGACCAATTAAGGAGGCAGAGGGCTGGACCGATTCTACCCTGTTTCGGTTTGAATAAACCAAACCCTTTAAGGGTTGTGGGATGTGTCGCCATGCTTTAAATTCATCGTTAAGATATACTAGAATATCAATTGAATACTTATAGGAGAGCCGAATACTCAGAGGTGCTGCCCTATTTTGGACCACCGAATACTTAGAGAAGTTTTTGAAGTGATTTTGCTGATTAAATTAAAAGGTAAGTGACTCATAACCTTCGTTAGGATGATAGGACGCTACTGGACTAGTTGGTGGTTAGAATGGATAAGTTTCGTGGATTTATCGCATTGATTGTTCATAGTAGATCGAGGAAATCGAGGTGCAAGTCATGTGTGTTCCTTATGATGAGGAATTGTTATCTCATGACTCAGCTATTGCGTATGTACTTGATTCATATATATGTTATGTGTTTGATGTCACCTTATGGGTGGTTAGTCTTGTTGTCTCACATGATCAAGATTCATTACTTGTTTGATAAAACTGTACTCGTCATGAAGTCTTAAGAAGGAAGTGAGACTTGTAAGCTTAAGGGCTTTTGGCACCTTGATGCGTCAGAACGCGGGGTTGCAATGAGTGATATCTTGATGCGTCGGAATGCAGGACAAATTTTTACATGTGTCGACATGAGCCTTGTTATGGCATTGAAACCTGAGCTGTTTTAACGTGAGTTTGTTAATTGTTATGGTCTGAGGCGTATTGACGCTGCCCAAGCCTGAGACGTTTTGACGCGGGCAGAGACGATGAAACAAATCATAGGGCTAGTGCATTAAGCTAGATCTTGTGCCTTCATACATGCCTTGAGTTGTGAATTATATGTCGATTTGATGTGGTATTACAAGATTTGATTATTATATGTTTTTTCTTGATGTGCTTCTATTTATTGTTTGAAGTTGTGTCTGGGTGTACTGACAGTCTCTCCTAGGTTTAGGAGTTAGCTTGCTGAGATGTAAATCTCACCCCATCGTGGGACTTACCTTATTTAGACCCCAAGCCTTGAAGCATGTTTCCAGTCTTTCTAGGCCATCCCAAGGAGATGACCGCCTATTTTGACGAGTTTCCGGACGATCGCGAAACTGTTTATATTAGGAAACGTACTACAGTGTGGGTTGACGAACAAGGAGAAGGATGGGAGCCACATCGTTTCGAGGCATAATTTTGTAGGGTTGGTGACGATATCACGGGTCCTTTGAAGCCCACAGAGGTACCCTGAGGAGTGGTGCCTAGCTGGTGCCACCCCATTCGCGATGAGGTAGAGGAGGAGATATTTTTGGTAGGATCGAGGAACGTGCTAGAGAAAACCCCTACTGTCGAGGAAGATATTGAGGTGATAGAGGTCTCACCTTCGGAGGACGAGTTGGAGGATGATTCTATGGATGTACGCACTGAGACTTTTTCCGACTACGATCCAACAGAGTACAAGGACGAGAACTAGGACAAAGATGAAGCAAGTAGTTCGTCTTAGTGGTTTCTGTTCTTTTGAGGAATTAGCTTTTGGGGGTTATCTTTTGAGGGCATTCTAGCTTTTGGGGACTTAGGTAGTCGTTGTCTTTTGGTCAGTCCCTGATCTTCCTTGACCCACCTGGAGGTTTTAGTTTGAACTTGGATCTTTTGTATGAACTCGTGTTTATGTTATGTATATATATTTTCGTTATCCTGGGTTTCCTTTCTTCTTATGTACGGAGGTGTTTGTTTATTTCATTTCCGCATGCGTATTTCATATCGTGCATACCACTTGTGTCGTATCCTGGGTCTTGAGCGGTTAGATGTGGATGTAGTGCCCTCGCCTGAGAACGCGAGACGTGACACTATGAAAGCATGTGAAAAAAATATTTTTCATGATTAAAGCACATAGTTTCGAGAACTGAATTAGTTCAGTGAAGTTTGAGCAGTATACTATCTTTGAGCATAATACTTGTCATTTGGATATTTCCATACCATGATGCTTCGTCAAATTTTGTTTTGTACTGTTCTAATAATTAGTTCCTAAGACTTAATCAATCTGTTCAACTTTTTCAGCTTATAGTCAATTCATGCACTTCAAAACAAAATTTGCTCACTTGTTTAGAGCATATCTCAGAATGAAAACCTGTTTAGAGCATATATTGTGTGATGCTTAGATCACATATTTTGTTACATGAACTTAGGGAACCTGAACCTGTGGATTGATTATAATATTCGTATGTTACTATCAAATGATATTATCATCAGAGTAATCGGACATACAATATGATACTCGGAGCATATTTTTGATTAGCTTTTGATCATCTTGCAAAACTTCTGCCCTTTTTTGTCATCAACACAAAAGGGCTATAGCGAAATACATAGAAATATGCAACAAAGGCTCAAATATTTCAAACGTAACATTAATCAAATAGAGAAGTTCAAGTTCAACATTTCAAATAGATAAGGTTATCCATAAAGAGCTTGAATCTGATCATCACAATCAGCTCTTGGGAAGTAAATGTGACAAAATAAGGGTGCAAAATAAATCTTATTTAGGAAGATTTGGGTATGGATAGGACGAGGATTAAGTAGAGGGTTGTTGATTGTAGATGATTCAGGAAAGATCTAAAATATGGCAATTTTGGACAGTTGAGATAGCTTCAGAATGATGCCTTCTTTCACTTTGTTCAACTTCTTTTCTGCTTGTTCCTATTCTAGGGACGTGAGATGAAATTTCTTGTTCATGTCCTCTTTAAGTCTTTGTCCTATCATAGTTAGCCGCCCTTTGATCTAACGCATTTCAATATACAATTCTATTATAAATTTTTTCAGATTGTCTTTGTATTTTCCCTGCTTAAATAAAATGTCCCATAGTTTGTCATTATATGAGACTTTTTCCTTTTTTTTTTTTTCTGAATCCCAACAGATCATATTATAAATATTATAACATGAATCATTGTCGTATATCCACAGCTATAGTCATGGTCATTGATAAAGCAAAGTTATTAGCGAAAGTTTTTAGAGTGGATAGTTCATCGATAACCATACCATACTTGATCTCAAGTTATCTGCTTAGTCGAATCGGCATTATGTTTATCACAAAGATTTGGTTATATTTTGGTGTAAACACCGTGTAAATGAACCTAAGTCATCTAATCTACTCGGACTGAATAAGAACTCACTTATATGGGGCGAACATGACGCAAGGTTATAGGTTGAGTTGATGTTGAGATTTGAACACGAAATGTCCCGTTTGGAGACCGAGCTTTTGTCCACCAAGCCAACCCCTTGTGACTTAAAAAACATCAGTGTGTCCACTCCATTTGTCCTCAACATTTGCATCTTTAGTCAACTGGTAATAAGTGTATCCAATAGTACTCTTTCACCACTGGAACTGCCGGTCAAAATGTAGACATCGTTCCGAAATTTAGAGCCAAATCCTACGGTCAAGTGTTGCTTCCAAGTTTGGTTGAATTTAGAAATTGTTGAGCCACCTCATTTTAATGGACGGGTCGGTTTATGTCGTGTTTTACAATCAGACAATGTGATAAAAATAACCTCAGAAGAGCAAACAATGGAGGCTTTATTATAAAATTATATAGTTTGTCCAGCTGTAAAAAACACAATCCATGCGGACTTTGCTTCTTTAATCGCTAACATCCATCTAGATAAGCCAAAATATTTTCTTGTCTCACTTTCAGATTGTGTAAATTAACACTCATTTCTTTTTCTCATATTCACTCACTTCTTAAAGGAAAATGATTAGCTAAGGGTACCCTCATTTTGGAAATGCAGAGTCCAACATCAGCCACACTTTTTCGTTAAGGAAAGAGGGAGATGTTTATTCCGGTTTCAGCTTTTTTTTTTTTTTTTACTTCCCTTGGTTTCCTATTTTCTTGGCTTAATTCAGCATTAGATTTAACAATTTAAAAAGGAAAAAAGATTAACTAGTATAAAATTATAGATAAAAGGACACTAGAATTGCCAAAATTTATGTATGGTGCTCGTGTCAATTTTTTCAGCTCACTTAAATGCTAATTTTTTTCAAAAATAATCACTTAACTTGATTGAAAATCCTACGTGACATTTTTTAATTAGAAACTTAGCCCATGTGGCTCGCTAGAGGATATAGTCAACAATTAAAAAAATAAAAGTTAAAAAAATTAATAATTGCAAAGTAAGCTAAAAAAACTAAAAAAAAGGTTATGAAAAAAAGTTAAGGGCTTGGCAGTGGCGAAGGTTGTTGGTGGGGGTCACCGGCTAGTGGTTGAGGCTCAGAAACCCCCATTGGCTATTGCCAGCGATGGTGGGGCAACGATGGCGAGGGCTGTGCAAACTCGTTGCTGCCAAGCCCTAATTATTATTATTTTTTATTTTTAGCTTATTTTTAAGTTTATAAGTCCACTTTTTTTTTAACAAATTTCCTGCGTGGATCAATGTTTTTTTTTTTAAAAATTGCCATGTAATATAGAAAATTTAATAAAAAATGCCACATAATTAGTTTGGCCAATTTTTTTAGATTTAGCACTTAAGTTATCGTTTTTATTTGATTTGGCACTTAAATGAGTTGGCAAAAAACTTTGACACTAAAATGAGCACCGTACTCAAATTTTGACACTTTCATATTCTTTTGCCCTAAATCACGCATAGAAATATCCCAACAAGTGGATATTATTAAATCAAAGGAAACATGTAAGTAGACAAAACAATTTAAAATTACGAGCTTCAAGGAGTGAATATTATTCTCCACAAAAGAAGAGTTTGGAAGGATAACATTAAAGACTAAAATAAACTTAGAGATTGTTTGGCAACGTTCCTATTCCAAAAAAGTAATTCTGATTAGAATCAATTTTTTTTATTCTATTCCCTAGATTTGTTTTAGAGAATCAGAACGCATTTTGTAACTGCATAAAATTTATGTTCCCGGAATAGAAATGCGTTTGGTAACTGAACAAAATTTATGCACTGGTAAATAATTTCTCTTCCCAATTTGTCATTTAAATTAAATAATTATATCATATCATTTGATGACTTTCATCATACCCCTCCTCTTACACCATGACATATTTTTGGCCAAAATAAGGATGCATCAAATTTGAACTTTGGAAGGATAATATGTGACATTTCGAATTTCGACCCTCTTCGAGGCTAAAGGTATGGAATGGGGTCTCGAAATCAGATATAGGACAATGAAAAATTCAAATATTTAAAAAAATTGAAAGTCGCCGCATTAAGGGCAATTTATATTGAAAAAGTGAAATTTCGAACAGAAAGTGAAAAATTATAGTTTTAGCCCTGGAAGGATACCTTTGCCTTAAGAATGGAACAAGGACATTTTGATCTTTTGTCAATCCCCTATCGTGGCCAAAAAAGCAAGGGCACAATGGTCATTAGAGCTTCAAGATATTCATTGCTAAATGCCATGTGTCATTACAAGAGCAAGCTTATCCATTTAGCATTAATTGCTTGTCTTTCACCCATCTACCATTCTACCAAGTTGACTAGTTGGGATCGAGGAAGAAAGCCTTCTCTCTCTTCATTTTCAACTAAACCCTCTTCCTTATTTCTCTATCTTTTCTTCTCCTTTCTCTTGCCTGACCAGCTTGCTGCCCTGCTCCAACGCCACCACTTTTCCAGTCATAACTCCGTCGTTCAATATCGGATTGAGGTAAAACTACCGCCATTTGAAATTTTATTATCTTGTGGTTCTAAAGACATATTATAAGTTTGATTTGGATCAGTCGTGTTTCCTGTAGATCCATTTAAATGGGAAAAGGTCAGGTCAGGTCAGATTCTAACCCAGTTGAAAGAAGGTCTTCGTTTGCCCCACTTCAAGAGCTCTATTGGCTTCAAACTTTCGGTGAGACCGTCTAAACTAATAGTACTAGAGTTGGCTGAACTAGGGTTATAAGTTTATTTGAGTTTGGAAGAGTTTTCATGGTTGAATTGAAGTGGTTTTTTAGAACAAAATCTGATCGCCTGAAGACCAAGTGGAAGCGGGTTGATCGGAAGTCCTTGGGGTGTTATTTTACATCGAAACTCATGGTGAGACTCGTAGACATGTAGATTGATGTATTGACAAGTTGATTTCATGATAAATTGAAGCTTAGAGTTTATTTAAGGGCTATTTGGTGTGAATGATTTAGGGCCGATTCTGCCCCTGCTTTAGACCGAGCGAACCGAGCCAAGTAAGTGGTGTCGCCTTACCTTAAAATATTTGGTAAGACATCTTGGGCATTGTATGATGTGTTGATGAAACGATTATGTGAAAGAATAGGAGTTATAACAATTGAATTGTTGGATTTCTCTAGGGATGTTGCTGCCTTGTTTTGACCGAGCCTTAACTGGACCTTGTAGCTATCTTTGGTGGTGGTTTTGAGTGGACACTCTAGCTCAATTGAAGATATAAGTGACCCTTAAACCTTTACTAGGACGCTAGGATGCTATTGGATGCCTTTGATTGGTGAATTGATGTATCGGTAGACTTGTTGTGCTTGATTTGATGATAGCCGACTAGGATGATCGTGGATTGAGTCAAATGTGTTTGTATTGATGTAAAATTGCAATCTTTATGGCTGAATGATTGGCGTGTACATTTTATTAGTATGGGACCTTGAGAGGCCGCATGACATTGAGCCTTGAGTGACAAATGTGCTAAATTAATGCTTGAAATGACAAGGGAATGAACAAATTGATTTATTACCATGAAGTGCGATATTAAGCATTTCCCTTGATGATATGATTGGATGTTGAGCCCTTGAAAATGAATTGGCCATTGAGCCCTTGAAAATGAATTGGCCATTGAGCCCTTGAGAAATGTATTGGCTAGTGAGCCCTAATGCATTGTAATTGGCTAATGAGCCCTTATGCATTAATTTGGCTATTGAGCCCTTGTGATATGAATGGGCTTGGTGCCCTTGAAAGATGAATTGGCTTGGTGCCCTTGATTCATGAGAAATGGCTGGTGAGCCCTTGAAATGTGAAAATGACTAGTGAGCTCTCACGTATCCAAATTGGCTATGGAGTCCTTAAGAAATACATCGCGGCTAGGGAACCCTTGGCGATGAGAGACTTTGATGCAGTTGAGATAAATTCTGGATTTGTGAGTTTATTTTATGCTAGTTCGTTGAGTTTGGTCTCATGGTGTTATGTATGCTTGACTATGAATTTTGCTCATGCCAATTATGCTAAAGTGTTTCGATGATGGAATGACATATGTTATTTGCCTTGGTGAAATCCTTGTCTATAGTTTAATACATTGTCTAGGAGGACTAACGGCCTGGTTTAGGTTTAGGGCCAGCTTGCTGAGATTTATATTTCACCTCGTTGGGGATTAACATTTTTCAGGTCCCAGGCGATGGAACACCAAGTTTGTCCAGAATTGGTATTTGAGGAAGTAGATGGTTGAATAAAAATAAAACCTTTTTTTTGCCTTAGGAATTGTATTGGTTTGTGGATTAGAATTGAAACATTGACATTTGATCGCTGTGACAAGGGAAGTGTAGCATATAGATATGTGAAGTGTACCCTTTTTTCCGTCCTAAGCCATTTTGGTTTTATTGATCATTAGAGATGTTTCTCGCTTCCACTTGTACATGAATTTTATTAGTTGTGTGCCGAAGGATCCTGACAGACTATCGAATGAGTAATGGCATGGTGGGATGTTCGTACGCTTGCCGGGTTTGGGGCGTGATATTCCCGTTTGTTCGGTATCAGAGTATAGTCAGCTTTGTAACATTCTGATTTCAAGTCAATTTCAAACTCATTAATAAAAAATGAATCTAGAGATGTATTTCAGTCATATCTCGCTCGAGTCTGATCAATTCGAGTAGACTAACTAAAAGCGAAAGGCTAACACGAGAAATGGTATGTGGACCTAGGGAATTCGGATAAAAAATGGCGCTTTGACCATAAGGATTGTCGAGGGAATATTTAGAGCCACAAAAGGCCGATCTAAGAACGATTAGGAAATGCCTTGCGAGTGTCATACGATGAAGCGCGGGTGATGCCGCTTAACCGACGTATGATTTGCAAAATTTTTCCTAAAACTGATAGTGAAGATTGAGATCATAGGAACTAGTGATAGAGCCTCACAATTACATGACAACTAAAGCTGCCACGAATTGACGAGCCCCAAATATGATGAGAATCACAAGGTCGATACGCGTAAAGTCAGCAAAAGCCGCACGTCAATTCGAGATAGGCTAGAACCATATCTGATAGAGAAAACCATCAGAAACGAGTCTTGAAAAATTTGAAATAGAAAATCAAGAATTCCAATGTTATTTAGATTGGCTGTCGCCTTATCGAAGAATTTTGGAGCGAGAAAAATGACGTTCTGGACGTCGGGGGTAAAATTACCCTTTTGCCCCTCGAGCTTAAAGCCTTGTCCATGCATTTGAAGAAGGGCAATTTGGCCATTAAATCCTCCCAAGGCTGCCGAACACAAGGAGAATTATGGGCCATTGGATCAAGTTGATTGACATTGATGACAAGTGTCACAAGATCAATTAAAGAGTAGTATTGTCCAACTTTATACACCTACCATTCAACCCATTGACTCAAACTTGGTATATAGCATTTTTTTTCTCTCTCCTCAACCTCACTTGACTGGCCATTTCACTCCTCAACTCGCTGAAACCTCTCCTCTTCATCTTCTTCCTTCTGCCCGCCACCGACCAGTTCTGGACTCCCTGTTCGCCCCCCACGACGTTACCTTCTGGCCACCACTTGGATGCCGACCGCCCATACCAACCTAGCTCTACGTCTTACCGACCTCTTCGAAGTGGAAGCACGTCATTTGGACTATCGAGGAGCTCCGACCAAGTGTTTTCCCGAGAGCCGACAGAATCTGATCCAATTTGAGGTAGGTTCGATTTCTAACCCTTTTGGAGGCCGAAATGTTGGAATATTGAGGTCAAATTTTGTGGAGATTTAAAGTACATGTATATGAATCTATGGTAAAAATTTGGGAGTGATTTGAAGCAGTTTTGGCCTCTAATCGATCTTGTAAACCTTGCACATAAAACTGTCGGTACTGACTTTGGAGGAATCGGTGATGTTCGACGAAATTTCGGCGACCATTCGACCTCAAACTCACGATGAGCCTCATAAACCCTTAGATAGAGATGTTAAGAGGTAGGATCGTGTTTAAATGATGGATTTGGAGTTGATTTAGGGCTGGACAAGTTCGGTTTGCACAGAACCGAGAAGAACCGGTTCGGTTCTGTGCATGGCCGAACCTTTAAGGGCTGTTGGCGTTGGGTTATGAGACTCAAATTGATGTTTAAGACATGTTAAGATGATGAGAGTTGTGTTATGAAGGATTATGGTTCATGGATTGAGAAATTGGGCAAAGAAAATTGACTAATTGATTGAAATTCCTAAGTTGCACGGTGAGACTTGTCTTGGACCCTTGGAACCGAGATTGTGAGGATCTAGGAAGTGAATTTTGGTGTTATCAAATGCAAAATAAGGGAATCCTAAACTTAGGATACAAAGATTGGACTCGATTAGGTGAGTCAAGGATTAATTTGATCGATTTATGAGAATTTTTCCAAAGGATAGCTTTTGATATATCCTAAGTGGTTGTAGGAGGGTTATGTGTGTTATTGTTTGTGTTTAAATCATTTGCCATGTTGAATGTCGTTGATTGCCTTGCATGCCATGAGTCTTTGAATTTGCCTAAATTGCACATGTCGTCTTGTATGGAAACGAATTGAAAATCATGGCATAAGCATGACATTGCGAGGTCTTGAGACATATGAGACACGGGGTGGGAGGTGGTTACCCTGATGCGATGTAATCGCGTGGTGGAGTTAATGTTGTGTGGCGCCCTGATGCGATCTAATCACGGGATTGAGATGGCCACGGTCCTGATGCGAACTTTTCATGGGACGAAGGTATGTGGTGATGATATTGGCCTGGAGATTCCTTGGAACCTGATGCGTTTACGCGGGTTGCCAATGACGGTCTGATGCATTTACACGGATCAAGCCTGATGCGATCTAATCGCGGGTTTGAGGATGAAGCAGACAAGAAGAGGTGGTTGTGGTGAAATGGCAGGATGAGGTGTGCATGGTCATCTGACTGTGACATGGTATCATAGTTGCATACCTATCATCTGTGTGTCGCTACCTTTACTTATTTGTGCCTCTGTGATTATGAGTTTGAAATTTGGGATAGATCGTTGCCTGAGTGAACTATCTGGCTAACCTAAGGCTAGGGCTCTTTTACTGAGATGTGTATCTCACCCCTTTGGGGGCCCTTATTTTTACAGATCCTAAACCTTAGGTATGTGGCCTATTCGTTTTGGGGATCCTATGGAGATGATGACATATTTTGACGAGTTTCCGGATAGGCGGAGGAACATTTATGTGAGAAAGTGTATAGTTGTATGTAGGTCGACGAGGGTAGCCCGGACTGGAAGCTTCATAGGTTCGAGGCATGGTTTAAGAAGGTCGGAGATTAGTCAATTGGGCTGCTGAAGCCCCACGAGGTACCTCAAGGAGTTATCCCCGATTGGTGCCAGACTGTTGGGAGCATGAGTTGCCAAAGGGGTCTGTAGTTGGTTCTAGAAACTGATCGGAGAAAACCCCGACGCTAGACTTTACTGTGAAGGAGGATGAGGTCATTGTCCTGGAGGTGACCGAGGAGGATCTTGCGGAGCCGTCCCATGAGAAGACCATGGAGGACACCGTTGAGGTTCCATTAGAGACCTTATCCGAGTATGAGCCGACGGAGGATGCTGAGGACACTGAGGATTCCTGTAGTTCATCTTAGGTGTCTTAGTTTATTGGCTCAATCTTGTGATGGCGACCCCTCGGCCATTGCTATTTTGGATGTCGATGATGGTCATACTTTTTTATGTGCTTACCCCGTCGCCCTTGCCTAGCGGATTGTAGTAGTCGGTATTTGTACGAACAATATGTTATGATGTATGAAGTTATTATGCTATACAGGTCCCACTTAACTTATATTTTGTACGGGGATTTAATTGAGTACTGCTTCCGCATGCTTAATGTTTATAAATTATCTCTCGACTTGTTCGTGGATCTTAGGACCACGAGAGATGTGTTGTTTGCTTGCAGGGGTGTTCGCATGCTCGACGGGTTCGGGGTGTGATATCCCCGTTTGATTTGGTATCAGAGCAAGGTCAGCTCGATCCAAATTTGATTGAGGACTGGAGTAATAAGGAGGATTAAGTTGGGACAAGGACGGATAGCAAGACCTTAGGAGGCTGGTTAAGATAAGGCATGGGGTGTATAATGTGTGACTTGGTACTTAGGATTGGTGTTTGATTTTGGCAGGATTGTGGAAATGCATAAGGATCAAATTCCCTGCTTAGGATTGAATTTCATTTTTGGACTCTAGTTTGTTTGAGGAATGAAAGCGATTAGTTTTAGTGAATCACTGGAGTGAATGGAACTAAGAAATGGCCATGGGCTATTTGTCGAAATGTTTCTGGAGTCTGTGGTATGGAGTACTGTTGGATTTTAACTGTTTCTGTTAAGGGTTAGTTAGTAGCTCTAGATTTGAATAATTGAGCAAGTTACTAACTCCTTGCTGAACTTGTGATGGACCAGGTTCAGTAGAAAGAAGCAAGATGAGCAACCCATCTAGAAGGTTTGGAAGGCCAAGAGGCGGAGCCTCTAGCTCGAGGCCGCCCGTAGCAGAAGATATAAGGATGGATGGTGTGCTGAGGGCACTGGAAAGGATTGGCGGCATGATTGATAGGCAGGCTCAAGATCAGGACGCTGCCATCGCCCAGGCAGTAGGAACTGCCATAGCCGCCATCAACGCCATCAACGGCAACAATGGTGGCAACGGAAGTCAGAATGAACAAGGCTAGGGCAATGAAGTTGTAAATGCCCAAGAGGAAATCATCGTGGTCAAACAGATGGGCCAGCTAGTGGAGCAATTTATAAAGTTGAGGCCGACTCAATTCGATGGGACTAGAGATCTCGAGTTAGCACCCAAGTAGATTGAGAAGTTGGAGAAAGCTTTTGGGGTACTGAGATGCACCGATGAGGAGAAGGTACTGCTAGCAGTGTACCAGCTGGAGGGTACTGCAAATGATTGGTGGGCTGCTACCAAGAATGGAGTTTTCCCAGAAGGAGCAGCTATGACTTGGGATGCCTTTAAAACGGCGTTTAACGACAAGTACTTTTCTAAGACGGCCAGGGAAAGGAAGCAAGTTGAATTCCTACAGTTACGTCAGAACCAGCTGACGATAGACCAATATGAGGTCGAGTTCTCGAGGCTGTCGAGGTACGCACCACGATCTATAGAGAAACGTCAAGAGAAGGCAAGGAGATTCATGGATGGTCTGAGGCCCGAGCTCCGTAGCCAGATGATTGCTCTGAATTTGAGGACCTACAAGGAGATCTACAAGCGGGGCCAGATGATTGAAAGAGACTTGAAAGAGAGAAACACCGCAATTGGATCGCGGTTTACGTCTTTCAGAGATAATCGTCAGATGGGCAAGAGACCGATAGCTAACAGCAGACGTTTTGTATCTCCAGTACGGAAAAATATTGTGAAGCTGTCGAATCTTATGAAGTGGAGCTGCCGTCTTTATGGCAGAAGGCATCGAAATGGACCGTGCCCAATAAGGACCGGGGCCTATTTTAAGTATGGTCAGCTGGGCCACCAGATGAAGATGTGCCCGAGTCAGGCTCCGAAAAGTTGATTGCAAGGACAAAGACCGTAAGCTGGACCGTCGACTGCTACGCCTCAGATTGAGCAGAACTGATCACCGGCACAAGGAAGAGTATATGCAATAGCCTGCAAAGAGGCGGAGGAGACACCAGGTGTGGTCATAGGTGCGATTTACTTGTGCAACCAAGCTGCATATGCATTGATTGACCCTAGTGCTACGCATTCGTTTATGTCTGCACAGTTTGTTGATTTGGTGGGTATGAACTTGAAACCGTTGAATGTAATCTTGCATGTTGCCACACCGTTAAAGGATAACGTATTGGTTTCAATGGGCTGTGCTGATTGTGAGATTGTGATTGGAGGGAGTAAAGAAAGTATTGACCTAGCTATCTTACCCATGTATGATTTTGACATAATCATAGAAATGGATTGGTTGGGTAAGTAGGGGGCAGTAGTGGATTGTGGTAGTAGGATAATCCGGTTTTATCCGAGAGGTCGTCCTAGCTTTGAATTGATGGGAAGTCGATGAGGAATCTCGATTCCCTTAATCTCATCTTTGGAAGTAACTAAGTCGATGTATGAAGGGTGTCAGGCATACTTAGTGATAGTAATTGACACGACTATCAAAGAGCCAAAGTTAAAGAATATCCCGGTAGTGCGTGAATTTCCTGATGTGTTTCCCCAAGAGTTGCCAGGACTACCACCAGAACTGAAAATAGAATTTGTGATTGAATTAGCCCCTGGAACGGAGCTCATTTCAAAAGCGCCTTACAGGATGTCCCTGTTAGAACTGAAAGAGTTAAAGGTGCAGATGCAGGAACTGCTGGATAAAGGATTTATCCGACCTAGTGCTTCATTGTGAGGAGCACCAGCGCTGTTCGTAAGGAAGAAGGATGGGTCTTTGCGTTTATGCATCGACTATCGGCAGCTGAACCAGGTGACAGTGAAGAACAAGTACCCACTGCCGAGGATTGATGATTTGTTTGACCAGTTGCAAGGAGCGGCAGTGTTTTCGAAGATTGACCTGAGGATAAGGTATCACCAGTTGAGGATTAAGAAGGAAGACATATCTAAGACTGCCTTTAAGACGAGGTATGGTCATTATGAGTTTATGGTGATGCCATTTGGTTTTACCAACGCTCTAGCTGCTTTTATGGATATGATGCATTGAGTATTTAAGGAATTTCTGGATAGATTCGTTATAGTCTTCATTGACGATATCTTGATTTACTCAAGAAATGATGCAGAACTGTGCTCTATGCGAAGTTGAGTAAATGTAAGTTTTGGCTGAACAGGGTAGCATTTCTTGGTCATGTGGTATCTGGTGAAGGAACTGCAGTGGATCCTACGAAGATCGAAGCTGTAACAAATTGGCCTAGACCTACTACGGTTACTAAAGTCAGAGGTTTCTTGGGATTGGTAGGATACTACAGACGTTTTGTGGAGAAATTCTCATCCATAGCCATCCCATTGACGCGGTTACCGAAGAAGGAAATGAAGTTTGAATGGATTGACAAATGTGAGAGGAGGAGTTTCCAAGAGCTTAAGCATAGATTGATGACCGCGCCAGTGCTGACAATTCCATCAGGATCGGGAGGTTACAAGATTTACAGTGATGCTTTGCTGAAAGGATTGAGCTGTGTGTTGATGCAGCATGGAAGAGTAGTAGCCTGCACATCCAGACGGTTGAGGCCACATGAGATGAACTATCCAACTCATGATCTAGAGTTAGCGGCGATTATATTTGCCTTGAAGATTTGGAGACATTACCTATGTAGCGAAAAATTTCAGATTTATACCGACCACCAAAGCTTAAAGTACCTATTTTCCTAGAAAGAGCTGAACATGAGGCAGCGTAGGTGGATGGAGCTGCTCAAGGATTATGATTGTGACATACTCTATCACCCTGGGAAAGCAAACAGGGTAGCAGATGCGCTGAGTCGGAAGTCAAGCATTGCATGTCTGCTGGTGAAAGGTTGGTCGATGATTGAGGATTTGAGAGGCTCCAAGTTCAGGCTTGAAGTCGATTAGTTGTCCAGTTTGATAGCTACGTTGAGAGTAGAACCTGAGGTCCAGGAAGGAATAAAGGCCCTGCAGTCTATGGACCCAAAGATTTAGAAGCTCCTTGAGACGGATGTGACAAAAAGGAAACCCGAGTTTCAAGTGTCTGAGGACGGAATCCTAAAGTTTCGAGGACGATTGTGTGTGCCAAAGGATGAAGGACTTAGGGAAAGGATTTTATCAGAGGTTCATAGGAGCAATTATAGCATCCACCCTGGAAGTATGAAAATGTACCTGAACCTACGACAACACTATTGGTGGAACGGGATGAAAGTGTACGTAGCAAGGTATGTAGCTAAGTTTTGACATGCCAGCAAGTGAAAGCGCAGCACTGTAAGCCTGGATGACTATTACAGCCACTGGAAATTCCGGAGTGGAAGTGGGAGCATGTGACTATGAATTTTGTGATGGGACTCCCAAGGAGCCAACGAGGTCACGACTCTATATGGGTAATCGTGGATAGATTGACCAAGTCCGCACATTTCATCCCAGTGCAAAAGGATTTCGCTATGGATAAGTATGCAGAGCTGTACATGAGGCAGATAGGGAGGTTGCATGGAGTGCCTGTGACGATCACCTTGGATAGAGATCCCAAATTCACGGTAAATTTTTAAAAAAGTCTACAAGAAGCCACGAAAACTCGATTATAGTTTAGTATGGCCTACTATCCACAGACGGATGGATAGTCGGAAAGGACGATATAGATGCTTGAGGATATGCTGCGAGCATGCGTCATTGATTTTAAAGGTGGATGGGAAGACAAGCTGCATTTGGTAGAGTTTGCTTATAATAATAGCTACCAGCAGAGCATCTAGATGGCACCATTCGAAGCCCTTTATGGACGAGCCTGCAGAACCCCGATTTGCTGGGATGAGGTTGGAGTATCACAGGCTTGGAATTAGTAGAGCAATCGGTAGAAGCAGTGAAAATAATCCGGGATAGACTGAGGACGGCACAGAGTCGTCGAAAGAGTCATGCAGACAAGCGGCACAAGCCCTTGGAATTTCAAGTGGGCGATCACGTCTTCCTCAAGGTGTCACCAATGAGAGGACTATCGCGATTCGAAAAAAAGGGGAAGCTGAGCCCAAGGTATGTTGGCCCATTTGAGATACTGGAGCGGATTGGAACCTTAGCCTACAGGCTTGTCCTGACGCCTAATCTATCCTAGGTGCACAATGTGTTCCATGTGTCGATGCTACGAAAGTATGAACCAGATCCGACACATGTTTTGGACTACGAAGCCATAGAAGTGGACGATAGAGTGTCTTACGTGAAGAAGCCAATAAGGATCGAAGACCGGAAGGAGCAAATCCTCAGGAATAAAAAGATTTCGCTGGTCAAAGTAGTGTGGGAGCACCATGGAACTGAAGGTGCCACATGGGAAAATGAAGAGACGATGAGGCGACAACACCCCTATTATTTGAGTAATTAAGTGTAATGTAAATTTCGGAGATGGAATTTTTGTAAGGGAGAAGAGTTGTGACATTCTGATTTCCAGTCAATTTCAGACTCATATCTCGCTTGAATCTGATCAATTCGAGTAGACTGACCAAAAGGGAAAGGCTAACGCGAGACATGGTACGTGGACCTAGGGAATTCGAATAAGAAATGACGCTTTGACCATAAGGATTGTCAAGGGGATATTTAGAGTCACAAAAGGCCGATCCAAGAACGATTAGGGAATGCCTTGCGAGTGTCATACGATTGGAGCGTGGGTGATGCCGTTTAACCAACGTATGATTTGCAAATTTTTTCCTAAAACTGACAGTGAATATCGAGACCATAGGAACTAGTGATAGACCCTCACAATTACATGACAACCAAAGCCGCCACGAATTGACGAGCCCTAAATGTGATGAGAATCACAAGGTCGATAAGCGTAAAGTCTGCAAAAGCCGCCCGTCGATTCGAGATAGGCTGGAACCACGTCTGATAGAGAAAACCATCAGAAACCAGTCTTGAAAAATTTGGTATGGAAAATCAAGAATTTCCATTGTTATTCAGATCGGCCTTTGCCCTATCGAAGAATTTTGGAGCGCGAAAAACTACGTTTTGGACGTCGGGGGTAAAATTACCCTTTTGCCCCTCGATCTTAAAGCCTTGTCCATGCATTTGAAGAAGGGCAATTTGGTCATTAAATCCTCCCAAGGCTGCCGAACACAAGGAGAATTATGGGCCATTGGATCAAGTTGATTGACATTGAGGACAAGTGTCACAAGATCAATTAAAGAGTAGTCTTGTCCAACATTATACACCTACGATTCAACCCATTGACTCAAGCTTGGTATATAGCATTTTTCTCTCTCTCCTCAACCTCACTTGAACGGCCATTTCACTCCTTAACTCATCGAAACCTCTCCTCTTCATCTTCTTCCTTCTGCCCGCGACCGACCGGTTCTGGACTCCCTGTTCGCCACCCACGACGTCACCTTCCGACCACCACTTGGACGCCGGCCGGCCATACCAACCTAGCTCTACGTCTTGCCGACCTCCTCGAAGTGGAGGCATGACATTTGGACCACCGAGGAGCTCCGGCCAAGTGTTTTCCCGAGAACCGACAGAATCTGATCCAATTTGAGGTAGGTTCGGTTTCTTACCCTTTTGGAGGCCAAAATGTTTGAATCTTGAGGTCAAATTTTGTGAAGATCTAAAGGACATGTATATGAATCTGTGATAAAAAGTTGGGAGTGATTTGAAGAAGTTTTGACATCGAATCGGTCTTGTAAACCTTGCACAAAAAACTGCCGGTACTGACTTTGGAGGAACCGGCGACGTTCGACGGAATTACGGCGACCATTCAACCTCAAACTCATGGTGAGCCTCATAAACCCTTAGATAGACATGTTAAGAGGTAGGATAGTGTTTAAATGATGGATTTGGAGTTGATTTAGGGCTGGACAAGTTTGGTTTGCACAGAATCGAGAAGAGCCGATTCGATTTGTGCATGGCTGAACTTTTGAGGGCTATTGGCGTTAGGTTATGAGACTCAAATTGATGTTTAAGACATGTTAAATTGATGAGAGTTGTGTTATGAAGGATTATGATTCATGGATTGAGGAATTGGGCAAAGAAAATTGACTAATTGATTGAAATTCCTAGGTTGCACGGTGAGAATTGTCTTTGACCCTTGGAACCAAGATTGTGAGGATCTAGAAAGTGAATTTTGGTGTTATCAAACGTAAAGTAAGGGAATCCTAAACTTAGGATACGAAGATTGGACTTGATTGGGTGAGTCAAGGATTAATTTGATCGATTTATGAGAATTTTCCAAAGGATGGCTCTTGATATATCCTAAGTGGTTATAGGAGGGTTATGTGTGTTATTATTTGTGTTTAAATCATTTTCCATGTTGAATGTCATTAATTGGCTTGCATGCCATGAGTCTTTGAATTGTGCCTGAATTGCACATGTCGTCTTTTATGGAAACGAATTGAAAATCATGGCATGAGCATCACATAGTGAGGTCCTGAGGCGTGTGAGACACGGGGCGGGAGGTGGATACCCTGATGCGATGTATCGCGGGGTGGAGTTGATGTTGTGTGGCGCCCTGGTGCGATCTAATCGTGGGGTTGAGATGGCCATGATCCTAACGCGAACTTTTCGCTGGATGGAGGTATGTGGTTATGATATTGGCTTGGATATTCATTAAAGCCTGATGCGTTTACGAGGGTTGCCAATGACGGCCTGATCCGTTTACGCGGACCGAGCCTGATGCGATCTAATCGTGGGCTGGAGGATGAGGTAGGCACGAAGATGTGGTTTTGGTGAAATGGCAGGATGAGGTGTGCATGATCATCTGAGTGTGACATGGTATCATAGTTGCATGTCTATCATCTGTGTGTCGCTACCTTTACTTGTTTATGCCTGTGTGATTATGAGTTTGGAATTTTGGGATAGATGGCTGCCTAAGAGGACGATTTGCCTAACTTAGGGTTAGGACTCTTTTACTGAGATGTGTATCTCATCCCTTTGGGTGCCCTTATTTTTACAGATCCTAGACCTTAGGTGTGTGGCCTATTCGTTTTGGGGATCTCAAGGAGATGACGACATATTTTAACGAGTTTCCGGATAGGCAGGGGAACATTTATGTGAGAAAGTGGACGGTTGTATGGGTCGACAAGGGTAGCCCGAACTGGAAGCCTCATAGGTTCGAGGCATGGTTCAATTGGGTTTTTGAAGCCCCACGAGGTACCCCAGGGAGTTATCCTTGATTGGTGCCATACTGTTGACGAGTAGGAGTTGCCAGAGGGGTCTGTAGTTGGTTTTAGGAACGGGCCAGAGAAGACCCCGACGCTGGACTTTGCTATGGAGGAGGATGAGGTCATTGTCCTGGAGAAGACCGAAGAGGATCTTGCGGAGCCGTCCCATGAGGAGACCATGGAGGACACCGTTGAGGTTCCATCAGAGACCTTCTCTGAGTATGTGCCGACGGAGGATGCCGAGGACATCGAGGATTCTAGCAGTTCATCTTAGGTGTCTTAGTTTATTGGCTCGATCTTGTGATGGCGACCCCCCAACCATGGCTATTTTGGATGTCGATGATGGTCATACTTTTTGATCTGCTTACCCCGTCGCCCTTGCCTAGCGGATTGTAGTAGTCGGTATTTGTACGAACAATATGTTATGATGTATGACAGTTATTATGCTATCCCGATCCCACTTAACTTATATTTTGTATGAGGATTTAATTGAGTACCTCTTTCGCATGCTTAATGTTTATATATTATCTCTCGACTTGTTCGTGGATCTTAGAACGACGAGAGATGAGTTGTTTGCTTGCAGGGATGTTCGCGTGCTCGACGGGTTCGGGGCGTGACAAGCTCGATCCAATTTGAATGAGACTTGGAGTGATAAGGAGTGATGACTTGAGGATGACTAGATAGTGAGACCTTTTAGGATTAGGCATTGGTTGCTGAACCTTGCGGATTATAGGCTTGAACTTCTGTTGTGTTCTAATGGTTCTTGTATCGATTTTAATTGATGATCTCTATGGTTATTTGTGGTTATTGTTTGAAGATCGACAGTGGATTGGATAATAAGTCAAAATGAAAATTAATGATTGATAGGCTTCAATTGTGAATATGAGTTATAAAGAGACGGCAGCTACTAGTGGATTCAGACTTGAATTGCATTATATCTTGATGGTTTTAGTTATCAATTGCTATTGACGATCTTGGATGACATGAGATGAGATGTATACAGGGAAGCAGACAAGGAATATTTGGATTAAAGGCCAGTTGTAATCGAATGCATATGGATTGGACTTGAATAGCGACTAACTTCAGGTGTAAATGTATTTAGGGTTAATAGAGAATTGCTTATGAACAAATGATCAGTCGGATTATATGAATGTGATTGTGGCTAGTCAATGACCCAACTTGTGGTATATGGTCGAACATAGGAAATTAATTTTTGAGATGTGACAACCAGTGGTGGAATTATAGATCTTCTATTGACGAGAATCGATATAGAGACGATTGTTGTATGACAAGTAATGAGGACAGTCATACCGTGCATGGGTTAGTGGCGTTAAAATGAAAGTCGATGAGGGTGCATGCATGAGCTTATCACTATCAAACTTAATAAAATGTCGCTTGATATGGAAAAAGTTGATGGGATACCTACAAACCGTAATGAAGCATGTTATGGGTCGTGCGGAATGGGACTTTCTCCATAGATGTATAACATGGGACAACCTACGAAGACCAGGTCTGATAAGGGCGGTGATTGATCGTTGGGATAGAGAGGTCTAGACAAGGAGTGGCTCCTGGCAGGCTTCTAAGATAGCAATGAGACAGGAATGACCCAAGTCATAAATTGAAAGGGAAAGTCTAGGTATCGAGTTGAGTTTGATTGTGGTTAAGAGGTGTATTGCACTGAAGAGATCCTTAAAGTGAATTTTCAGAAGTTGCATGGCATTGGTAATGGCACCTGTGATTGGCATGATTGGGAGCCTTGTAATTGGTTGTGATGCAGTTTGAAAAAGAAAGTAGATGTTGTGATTGACCTGTTTGGCGTGTTTCGTAGTTGGCATCATGTGATTATTTTAGCCATGGTTTAATTGAGAGATTAGACAGCGTGGGGAATTTATACCCCGTTGAATTGATATCTTTCGAAAGTGAGAAAGCTTGCTGTGTTTGTGATAGAGTGGCAGATGTCTTTATACCTAAAGTATGAGCGATTGATTTACTGAAGTGATGCCTTGAATGATTGTTTGGTGTTGGCCTAGTTGAGGCTTACTTGACAATTGGCTATTAATTGAGAACTTGCCTCATTGAGGCTGGCTTGATGAATGGTTGTTGATCAAGGATGATTTAGGATCCTTGAATAATTGGCAATTATTTGAGAATTGCCTAAGAACCATTAGATGGTTGTTTGCTGGTGATAGATGATGAGATGAGCAGTCTGAGACTGCCAGACTTGAGTAGATGACTTAAGTCTTTGATTCATCTAGGAAATCATAGTGGTTCAAGTGACATGAGAACCTAATAAGGTTGAACGACCAAAGTACGGTTGCTAGAGGAGCACTTGGCTTGAATATGCAAGATATGAGAAGATCCAAGAACTGAGATGGATCATGAGAATTGAGTAAAGATGAGCGACCGGAATATGAGTACTGAAAGAGAATATGGCTTGATTTTATTAATCGTATGAGACCCAAGTGTAATAAGGAGTCGTGAGAACTTTAAATGGAAATGAGAAAAAAATTGATGGGTAGGCAAGCTTGAGGAGGAGCTGCCATTGTTACCTAAGTTACTGAGGTGGCAGATGTTAATACTGATGAGTTAAGTGATGGAAGTCACGAGAAATGTGACTTTGAGATTACTCATTTTCAAATTGAAAATGTGGGAAGAACCGGAGAGTTTTGAATAGCTTGTGAGATGGATTACGAGGTTGAGGTCAACTAAGGTTCGATAGAGAAAGTGAATTTGAAACCGTGCTCTTATAAATTGAGAGTTTTATGAGAAATCCTTAGAGTTTTTGGTTACACAGAAGAAAGAAAGTGACCCTGATAGTTATTAACCTTAAGAGACTATTGATGATTGGTGGAATGTCATCTAATGAAGAGTTTTCCTCGAAGGCATGATAGCTGCCTAGACTACCTCCGTTGAGTTGTTCGATTGAAAGTATCTTCCTAGGATTGCTCGAGAGGAAGGTTGTTTGGATCCTAATAATCTTGCAAAGATTTGAGGACGATCGACCAGTGTGAGACAGAGTTCTCAAGGTCTTTTAGGCATATGCGAAAGGTGGTCAAGGACCCTTTGAATAAGATAAGTAAATCTCTGAGTGGATTAGAATTTGGAAGCTTTGTGGTTCATTGCTATTCCTGAATCTGAGGAACTATAATGGATCTTATTGAAAAGAGAAGATGATCGGAAGAGGCATGAGTAAGAGAACTCCTGCTCATGGATCACGAGCAAAGAGATGTTCACTATGGAACATAGAACGTGCCTGAAAGGAATGATCGTTACCTTGACATAAGGCTTATGATGGTTAACCTCTTGTTGTCATGAGGAATATTAAGGAGACCGATGTGTCAGTCTGTCGGGCTCTGCTGAGTCTACGAGGTTGATTGAGATTGAACTGGAACCATTGGAAATGGGTTTATGAGTTGTTGTCCCCTAAAGAATATGGCATTGTCCTTATGGATGATTGAACCATGAAATGATCATTGATGGAGAGAAAAGTGAATAGACTTGATGGTCATAGCTACTTGCGTTTTTAATGAATAAGCAAAAAGTGTGCTTAAATTATAATCACAAGGCGAGTTGAGGTAGTCAAATGGAATATCTTAAATATGAATTTGTAGAGACCAAGGAAGAACGAATCTCACTTGAGGTGACTGAGTCACTGGAAGAAGAATGCCAGATATTGTGACATTTGAATCATGGAGTGAAGGTACCGCCGTTGGCACAAACTCCAAGATTGACTTCCTATGGAATGGGAAGGACAATGTGGATCCGAAGTAAAAGAATGCACTGAAGTGTATAGTTTCTTTCTTAGGGTAAGAGACCCTAGTGTGAAAGGAAGAGAAAATCCTAATTGTTTTGATATTACGATTGAGTGTCTAGACTGAGAAAGAAGACACATAACTTGGATGACTTTTGGAAGTTAAGTTCAAGGAACTGTCTTGCAGACAATGATGAATTCCAGGATATGTCGACGTTCGGTCGAATGGATGAAAGTGAGACAAGGTTGCATTACCTAGTTGTGAAACTAAAATGTCAAGACACTAATGCTTCCTAAGGAAAGAGTGATAAAATGAACAAAATGTTGTATGGTCCAAGTGGGGACTCATGAGAGAAAAAGGTCAAGATTTGAGCTCTCAAGTGAAAAGTATGAAGAACAGTTTGAAAGATTCGACACCTGGTAGAAAGAAACTGATAATAGTTGGATTGAACATCCGATGAATAATTGGATGGACTGTTACCATCTTGAGAGGCGATGATTGGACTCATTTAAGGAGTCATGAAAAACATGAACAATTTTGAGAGTATCCTATGGACTCTAAAAAGATATTCGTATGCTAAATGTGAAGAGTACGAGCTGTGGGTGAGACAAGATTCCTCAATCGTGAAGTTTCTGGAAAATGAAATCCCTAAGGAAACCTTGAGAAATGAAATAAGTGATCAATTGACAAAGGTTAATGAGGATTGCTAAAAATTGAGAATTCCTAGAATTGATGGATTGTAATAGACGAATCGTGGGAAGATTCCCTGCAAGAGCTGTTCCAGTGATGAAATGGACTAAGGACGAGATGTAACGTGAATGGATGAATGAACGTGAAAAGAGTTTTCGAGGACTTGAGTCAAGTCGATGACTACGCTGATAATGACATTCCTGTTTGAAATCAAAAGGCGATAGAATTATAATGACGTGATGCAAGAATGAAATTTGAGGCGTAGCAAGACAAACTAAAGTGGGTTATGCGAATGCGCAATGACAATAAAACCACGTGAGTTGGAACGCTTAGTGTATGATTAGAGTTGGCTTGCGAATGTCCTCGCAACAAAGTTCAGGAAACAATGTTTGGGTGAAAGAAGATTTCAAGTCAATATCTACCATAAGAATATAAAGCATTAGTTTCCCGAGAGGAATTGAACTAGAGGTAACGCTGATGTATGAAATTGCTTATAGATATGAGAGTGTTGCATGTATAAAGAAAGACCTCGAAGTTATGTGAACTATAAGAGGTTGAAAGCATTGACTGCCTAAAACGAATTGAAGGCAAGTCCCATGGAATGAAAAGATTACCCAAGTATTATTACAACGGCACCCATATCGCTAAGGAATGGTGAATTAAGTAGTGGATTCATATATTTGGAAATTGAGCATTGTGCGATTGACGAAAGAAGGATGGACTTCGCTCAAGAAAGTAAGAGATTTAACTTCTAAATTGAATATTTGTCAATTGACTAGTTTGATGGCTACCTAAAGCATCAAGCCTGAAGCTTAGAAAGGAAATTAAGATGTTACGATGAACAGACCATGATATCTAAGAGATTAAGAAATGAATAGAGCATGGAGAAAATTTGGATTTCCGAGTGCTTGGGAAATAAGCTTTGAAGTTAAGAATAGAACCCTTAAGGTCCCATGGACGAGAGTATGAGTCCCATATTAAAGAGGAACTTAAAGAAATGATCTCATTGAAATTCAAAGGGAGAACCACGGTATCCATTATGATGGCACAAAGATGTGCCAAGATTTGCCTCAATACGATTGATGTAATGGGCTGAAAGTTGGATTAGTCTAACCTGTGGTCAAGTATTAAACGTGCCAGCAAAAAAGAGGCATGGTCTCGAAGATTGAAGGGTTACTGTGATCGTTGGAGGTTTTCAAATGGAATCAAGAGCGAATTACTACGAAAGTAATCACGAACTTGCTTAAGGAGTCGAGAAGATTATGGCTCGATTTGGATAACAAAGAGTAAGTTTATGAGGCCCATGAATTCTTGATGGTACGAAAGGGTGTTGAAGGGACTGTTGCACCAAATGATATGGGCATCAAATAGTGTATTTTTGCGATGGGTTAGTAATGATGGTGACAGACAAAGAGCTTGAGTTTAATATGATGCTCTAGAAAGACATTCAGTCAAGAACATTATGGAAGTGTCAAGTAATGAAAGGAGCTGCTTTGAAAAGTGAGGTAACGACGAGGCATCAATACCCCATGAAATTGGACAATTAGAAGGTTGCAAATTTTGAGGACGAAATTTCTTTAAGGGGAACAATTGTGACAATCCAAATTTTAACCCTCTTCGAGGCTAAAGGCATGGAATGTGGTCTCGAAATCGAATATAGGACAATGAAGAATTCCAATATTGAAAAGAATTAGACATCGCCTCATCGAGGGCAATTTATATTGATAAAGTGAAATTTCGGACAGAAAGTGCAAAATTACCGCTTTATCTCTAGAAGGATACCCTTGCCTTAAGAATGGAATAAGGATATTTTGGTCTTTTGTCAATCCCCTATGGTGGCCGAAAAAGCAATGGCACAATGGTCATTGGAGCTTTAAGATATTCATTGCTAAATGCCATGTGCCATTACAAGAGCAAGCTTATCCATTTAGCATCAATTGCTTGTCTTTCACCTAACTACCATTCCACCAAGTTGACTAGTTGGGATTGAGGAAGAAAGCCTTCTCTCTCTCATTTTTGGCCAAACCCTCTTCCTCATCTCTCTCTCTTTTCCTCTCCTTTCTCTTGCCCGACCAGTTCGCTGCCCTACTCTAACGCCTCCACTTTTCCGGCCATAACTTTGTCATTTGATATCGGATTAAGGTAAAACTACATTCATTTGAAAGTTTATTATCATGTGGTTCTAGAGACATATTATAAACTCAATTTGGATCATTTGTGTTTCCCATAGGTCCATTTAAATGGAAAAAAGTCAGGTAGGGTCAGATTCTAACCCAGTTGAGAGAAGGTCTTCGTTTGCTCACTTCAAGAGCTCTATTGGATTCAAACTTTCGGTGAGACCTTCTAAACTTATAGTATTAGAGTTGGCTAAGCTAGGGTTATAAGTTTACTTGAGTTTGGAAGAGTTTCCATGATTGAATTGAAGTAGTTTTTTGGAACAAAATCTGCTCGCCTGAAGACCGAGTGGAACAGGGCTGATCGGAAGTTCTTGGGCTATTATTTTACTTCAAAACTCACGATGAGACTCCTAGACATGTATATTGATGTATTGGCAAGTTGGTTTCATGATAAATTGAAGCTTAGAGTTCATTTAAGGGCTATTTGGTGTGAATGATTTAGTGCCGGTTCTGCCCCTACTTTAGATTGAGTGAACCGAGCCAAGTAAGGGTTCGTCGCGGTGTCGCCTTGCCTTAAAATCCTTGGAAAGGCATCTTAGGGTGTTGTGTGATGTGTTAATGAAGCGATTATGCGAAATAATTAAGTTTTGAAAGGAGTTATAACGGTTGAATTTTTGGATTTCTGTAGGGATGTTGCTGCCCTGTTTTGACCGAGCCTTAACCGGACCTTGTAGCTGTCCTTGGTGGTAGTTTTGAGTTAAAACTCTAGCTCAATTGAAGAGGTAAGTGACCCTTAAATCTTTACTAGGACGCTATTGGATGCCTTTGATTGGTGAATTGAGGTATCGGTGGACTTGTTATGCTTGATTTGATGATAGCTGACTAGGATGGTCGTGGAATAGCCGACTAGGATGATCGTGGACGGAGCCACATACTTTTGTTTTGATGTAAAATTACAATCTTTATGGATGAATGATTAGTATGTGCATTTGATTGGTATGGAACCTTGAGTGGCCATATGACATTGAGCCTTGAGTGACGAATGTGCTAAATTAATGCTTCAAACGGCAAGGGAATGAACGAATTGATTTATTGCCATGAAGCGCGATATTGGGCGTTGTCCCTTGATGATATGATTGGCTATTGAGCCCTTGGAAATAAATTGGCTATTGAGACTTTGAGAAATGTATTGGCTAGTGAGCCCAAATGCATTGTAATTGGCTAGTGAGCCCATATGCATTGATTTGACTATTGAGCCCTTGTGATATGAATTGGCTTGGTGCCCTTGAAAGATGAATTGGCTTGGTGCCCTTGATTCATGAGAAATGGTTGGTGAGCCCTTGAAATGTGAAAATGGCTAGTGAGCTCTCACGTATCAAAATTGGCTATTGAGCCCTTGAGAAATACATTGCGGCTAGGGAGCCCTTGGCGATGAGAGATTTTGATACCGTTGAGATAAATTCTAGATTTATGAGTTTATTTTTACGCTACTGCATTGAGTTTGGTCTCATGGTGTTATCTATGCTTGACTATGAATTTTGCTCATGATAATTATGCTAAAGTGTTTCGATGATTGAATGACATGTGCTATTTGCCTTGGTGAAATCCTTGTCTATGTTTAATGCATTGTCTGGGAGGACTAACGGCCTAGTCTAGGTTTGGGGCCAGTTTGTTGAGATTTATATCTCACTCCATTGGGGATTAACATTTTTCAGTTCCCAGGCGATGGAACATTAAGTTTGCCGAGAATTGGTATTTGAGGAAGTAGATCGTTGAATAAACATAAAACCTTTTTTTTTTGCCTTAGGAATTGTATTTGGTTTGTGGATTAGAATTGAAACATTGGCATTTGATCGCTGTAACAACAGAAGTGTAGTATATAGATATGTGAAGTGTACCCTTTTTCTATCCTAAGCCATTTTTATTTTATTGATCATTGGAGATGTTTCTCGCTTTCGCTTGTATATGAATTTTATGAGTTGTGGGCCGAAGGATCCTGGGAGACTATCAAATAAGAACTAGCCTGGTGGGATGTTCGTGCGCTCGTCGAGTTCGAGGCGTGACAGAATACGCTAAAATTATTCTTTTTTCCATACTTCTCTTGAGGCAATGCGTATGCCAAAAATGAAAGAGGTGACTATGATTATCTTTTACTGCTTTGAATGAATAAAATCCATCTCTGCCACATAGATGGATTATTTTTACTCTTGGATACTATGCGGATGGTCACTGATGCAGCATGGTACTCTTACAACAAGTCAGGTAAGGCTTAGGAAAAATTGAAAGGCAAAATCACCAAAAAAATATTGGCCTATTTATTTGTCAAAAGTACTGGCCAATCGAACGGATCGATTTCCTACTTTTTGAGATGTTTTTGGAATTTTAATGATTTTTTAGAATGATTTGCCCATGAGGGGCAAAATCATCATTTGGAAGAAATCAAAAGAAAAATCATCAAAAATAGGATTTACCAATTGAAATGACCCATATCCTAACTTTTTAGATTTATTTGGAAGTTTTGAGATTTTTTTGGATTATTTGGAATTGTTTCTGATTTTTCCCAATTTGTTTTTAGATTTTTATGAATTTTCCATTTTTTTTGGATTTTTAATCTTATTTATTTTTTATTTTTTAATTAATTTTCAAAAATTATTATTTAAAGAAATTATCCAGGTCGCGTAGACCAGGGTTACGTCTCACAGGTGGCCGACAAAAGTGAAAGAAGACTCTCGTTGCATCTTTTTATTCTCAAAAGTGTTCTTTTTTTAAGAAACAACTTTTTTTGTTTCTTTTTTTTTCCAAAACTGTTCCCGAGAGCAGAATTAGAATTAGAGTCATTTGTGTTATCAAATATGTTTATGATTCTTTTTTGTTCTAGGGAACAAAAACATTACCAAACATGCCCTCAATAACTCAAAATATAGGAATGTGACTATTTTATGTATTTGAAACTTCTAATTAGGGACAAACAAGATGGACTGATCGAATTAGGAATCGCCTGTACCGAGCTGAACTGGTTGGTTCAGCCAGGCTCCCGTGGGGAAATGGACCGCCCCTTTATTTATTATTTTTATATTTCTTAAATGTAAAATTAATAATTCACCATTTATTTTTTATTCCTTAAATGTAAACCTACTTTTAGTTAATATATTAAATTAAATTCCGTATTGCTCGACCCTACTAATAACCCACTGGTTCCATCGGACAACCCGGGAACCGGGTCGCATGGTCCAATCTGATCCCCGATTCCTAGATGGGACCAAATTATACTGGGAATGGATCATCCCTACTTTTGATTAATGAGTATTTTTGAATGGATGAACACATTATTGAGGAGAAAAGTCTCCCGGTTGCAAGAAAGTTAGAGGCATTTGTTGATGAAGAATTTTAGTTGGTGTCTATCATTATATACCTCATTCATATGTATGGAGTTGGGATTGCATATCTTCATCTACGAGATTAGCATTGATGGGATAATTTTTTTCGCATACTAATTATTATTCTTATCTTAATTTTTTCTTAAAGTATTTTATGCATAATCAATATCAGTGGTCCTTGATTTTAGGTCGTCAGAGAGTCTATAGCAATTTGCTTTGAGCGAAAGGAATAAGCAGCCGTTCCATTACACTGTGATTTCCTTATTAGTTGTAAAGCCAAAGTTATCTTTAAAATTTGATAAATGTTATTAATCATTTCTTTTAAATTAGTTATGATATATATATAGTATAAACACACACTTGTGCTTATCAGTATTTCGGTTTAAATTGTATTTTCATTCTTCATATTCAATTGTTCCACTTACTCGGGTGTTTCCACTTGTGATCTCGATACTGTTAGTTATTAATTTTCCAGTTCAAGTTTAACAAAATAGGACACTAGGGGAAGTCCCAAATATATATATATATATATATATATATATATATATAGACACACACGAAACTGCTGGAACCAGCCTCTGCTGTTTCTCCGTTAAAAAAAAGGTGGCTGATTTTGGACCGTTCCTGCCGTCGTAAAAACCTTAACGTTGCAATCCGGACTCTTTCTTGAACAAGCACCAACTTCTTTTTCGGAAAAAAAATATAAAAAATTCATAAATGTATTGCATTGATACCAATTCAATCCTAAAACTTTCAATTATACTAATTCAATTCTAAACTTTTTACATTGACCAATTTAGTCCAAATTTGGAATTGAAAGGTTTAGCCTTTTTTACTGCAACAATGACAAAAAAGTGAGATAGAAATAGATAGGGGACCAAATTGATAAGATTTCAATTAAACCCACTTAATGATGCGAAATAAGATTTAAAAAAAAACTAATAATGACAATGATGCTCTTTTGAACAATGGAAGGGTCATTTCTAGATTTCAAATACTATCCAACACAGATGGGAAATCCGAACATGGTCGATTAAACTTCCTAATTGACACTTCTATTCGACAAACGTAATAGCTATGGAAATATTATCAAGGCCCTTCAAGAATCAAATAACTTATTGCAAAATTAAGTGTATTATGATACTATTAAGTCATCTAGAAAAGTAACTAATAGAATAGTTTGATATATGAATTAAAGGGGATTGGTGAACTCTATGTTTTGTTCGTGTGAAAAAGGATCTTAGTGCCCATTTACACTCTGAAGCAATTCAAAGGGAGTTTTTAGTATTCAAGTCAACAACTTTTCGGTAAGATATTGTGGATTCCTTTATGAGACTAAGAGATTATTTTATAAAGAATTGTGAAAATTAATACTATTTATCTTGTTAGATGTAGTTGAAGACTGGAAATCACTTAAGACTTTTTAGCTGCAACCCCCACCTAAGTCACGGAGCACAAGTTGAGAGATTTGAACCAAGGACCTAACAAAGATAGTATATCTCTTAACCAATTCGGCCATGCGTGGGTGGGTTGATCCTTTTACTTTGTTATAATCCATTATTTTTCATAGTAATTTGTATCAATGTCTTCGTGGCAAGGGAAGCTGTGAAGGAAGGTGGGCCTGCGGACAAGAACCTTAGGGCATTCATGGACGAGGTCACAAAGGCTGGATATGGATCTCTTGACATTAGGGATCTATGTCAAGGATAACATAAATGCATATCATGCCGTCCATGACGACCAAGAATGGGCCACATTATTTATTGATGGGGAAAAAAATTTGAGCAGCAATTTTTTTTTTCAAAAATTTGGATGGCAATCATTCTTGGCTGACCAATGAAAAATGGACGACATATATGCGTTCATGCTACCCCTAACATAGATCCCCAATGTCAGGGGATCCAAATCCAGAAAGGATTGCCAGTGAATTTATCTATGGTGCCAGAAGTTAATGTAATGCTTTCTTGTCATTTTCTTTATATAAGACATATGACTTTTATGTATCCTTCGTTTGGGCATCGAGTCGCAGATTCTTGTTTTGTACAATTGTTGTCCTTTATGGGTATCATTTTTCTCTGTTGTTGTTGTTATTATTATTATTATTATTATTATTATTCCAACTGGTGGGAAATCTAATTGTATTAAAAGTGTCGCACCATATTCCTCCGACTTTAGCCAAATATTGCGGGAAGACACGGACCCGGATTGTGACGTCCCGCAACTCGGGAATGAGCGCGCGACACCCTGCAAGCATACTCTCGAGTCTCAGGATTCACTTATCGAGAGATGCATAAAATCAAATCGTTCGCATGTGGAAGCGATAACCTAAATTCCTCCGTACAAGCATCAACGGGGACTTGGATAGCAAGAATACCATAAATACATTTATACATAACTTTCCATGAGTTCTTACAAAAGCGCTTGTAGACTAATACTGCTAGTCAGTAGAGGTAACAAGACCAACTCAAAAGGCAACCATTCACACCTCCAAAAGAAAACGGACCATCGAGGTCGACAGCAAAATAACAATCCAGAAAACGGAAACTCCTAGGTCGAGCTGCTGGAGTCGTCATTCTTCTGGGCATCCTCGGTAGGCTCGTACTCCGAGAAAGTCTCCGAGTGTACCTCTACAGTATCCTCCATCGTCTCATCTGCTAACTACTCCATCAGGTCGTCCTCGGAGGCTTCGATCTCAATGACCTTGTCGGTATCTTCCAGGGTTGGGTCCTCTCGGGAGTGTTCCTCGAACCAGCTACCAATCCCTTGCCCTCCACAGAATCCCGAGTGGGATGATAACAATTAGGGATAACCCCACGGGGTACCTCAAAGGACATCAGTGGTCCAGTAGTAACTTTTCCTACCTTCCGAAATCAGGCCTCAAACCTATGAGGCTTCCAGCTCTTTCCACCCTCATCGACCCAAACTACCGTACACTTCCTAACGTACACAGTCCCCCGTCCGTCTGAGAACTCCTCAAAATACGTAGACATCTCCTTTGGGTCACCTAGTCTAATTGGCAGCATGCTCACGATCTGGGATCTGGAAATGTGATCCCTCAAAGGGGTGAGATTTACATCTCAATAAGACACGTCCTAACCCTAGGTTAAGCTGACCGTACACTCAAGTGAATGCAATTAAGAACAAAATGCACAACCAACCACATAAAGCATTCAGCAGTCATTAAATAACATAAGGACACGGATGAGCGTCAACCATACAATCATGGCATCATAACTTGCCGTTCAAATTAAGCACGCATAGCCAAAATAGGTCACACCTTCTACCATTCCAGGCCTCCATTGTTTCACGCCTGCGCTTAAAACGCCTCACCCTCAGTCCGCGTAATTATGCCTCAGACCATCTGACAAACCCGCGTAAACGCATCAGGTTTTCAATTTCATTCCAGGCCTGTGTCGATAAATATCAAATTCCGTCCCGCATCTTAATGCATCAGGACATTGGCAATTTCAATCCCGCGTCTCAACGTATCAGGGTACAATTCCACACAACCCTGCGTCTCAACGCCTTAGGGTGTCACAAGTTTCTCAGACATGCCAAATGCTCATTTCAATTCAGAACCTCATGGTCAAGTGCAAACTCATGCAACGGGCAACACATCTATGGCTTGCGAGACAATTAAATTCAACACTCAAATGTGGTAATCAATTCATGGCACAAGTATTCAATAAGCATTTAAGCCATCTACACCTCTCGAAGACGCACAATGGATAATCACACCATAATTCACGAGAATCAACCTATTTCATACCCAATTCACCCAATCGAGTCCAATCCTCTTAGTTAAGGTTTAGAAACTTCTTACCTTTGGCTTAATTTAGCAAAATTATCCTCTCAAGCACTTCAACAATTTAGTCCAAGCAATCCTCAACAAGGCAGTGAACAATCCTAGCGAAACCAATTAATTTGTCAACTTTTTTCGCTCAATTCACCAATCCACGGAGCATAAACCTCAACGACACATTCATCAACATCCTAGTACGTCTCAACGATGAAATTTGAGCTCAATTTCAACCCCTATCTGCCCTCAATAACTCCGTTTGCAACAACTCCGTTTGCACAAAACCGAAACAGGGCATTTTCGGTTCTGTGCATACCTCCCTTGATCAGCCCTTAAACTATCCTAAATCCTTAATTTATCCACTAATCTACTTACTAACATGTAGTTCTAGGAGTTAGGAAGCCTCACTGAAAATTTGAGCTCAAGGCGACGTCAAATGGTCTACGAACGGCGCCGGTTCCTCCAAGCCTACCGCCGGTCAGTTTCTGTCCATCAAAGGCGACACCATTTCATCAACGAATCTCCATCAAACTCAGCCTAAATTTTTACTACAACTCAGTATACAAGTGCCCTTGATGCCCACAAAATTTGGCCGAAAGATTTAAACGATTTGAGGTCCTACGGAGTCCAAACAGCAGCTTAACTCCAGCTGTGACGGTTTCCGTCGGCTCTCAGGAAAATGGTTGGCCGGAGCTCCTTAGTGGGTCAAATGACTTAATTCAAGTTGAAACTAGTAGGCAAGAGGCTGAGCTTGATGTTGGTGGCCAGCTTGATGGCTGGAAGTTACCGGAGATGGCGGTCGAGCGGCGCGAAGATGGCTGCAGCGGCTGGTCGAGGGGAGCAGCTCTCGGCGATGAAGAAGAAGGAAGAAGAAGAAGAAGAATGGCAGATTGAAGGTGGTGTTCGACTGAGGGAGTGTGAGAGAGAGATATATACACCATTTCAAGAGTCAAACCTTAAAGAATGGTAGGTTAAAAGTTGGACATTAAATGCCAATTGAGCATCCATTGACACTTGTCTTCTTGTCAATCAAGTCTTCATTCGAGGGCTGTTATTTTTCCAAATTTTGGGCAGCCTTGGGGTATGGTCAATGACCAAAATGTCCTCATTCCATTTATTAAGGCAAGGCTAAGGCTTGAGGGGCAAAATGGTAATTTTACTCTCGACGTCGGGAACGTCGTTTTTCTGATTTCAATTTTCTTCGATGAGGTGATGGCCATTCCAATTATAATGTTGGAATTCTTGATTCTTCATTTTCTAATTTCGAGACTCGTCTCTAAATCATTTCTCTGTCAGATGTAATCCCAGCCTATCCCGAACTGACGGGCGGCTTTTGCAGATGTTAAACGTATCGACTCTGTGATTTATATCACACTTAGGGCTCGTCAATTCATGGAGACTTTGATTGTTATATAATTGCGATGGTCTATTACTAGTTCCGATGGTCTCGATCGTCATCATTCGATGTAGGAAAATTTTACAAATTATATATTGGTTAAGTGGCATCACCCGCACTCCAATCATATAAAGCTAGCAATGTATTCCTTAATCATTCTTAGATCGACCTTTTATGGCTCTAAATGTTCCATCAACAATCTTTATGGTCAAAGTGTCATTTCATATTTGAGTTCCCTAGGTCCACATACCTTGTCTCGCGTTAGCCTTTCCCTTTTAGTCAGTCAACTCGAGATTGATCAGATCTGAGCGAGATACGACTGAAAAATATCGTTAGATATATTCTCATTAATAAGTCTCCAAATGACAGGAAAAATTAGAATGTCATAACTCTTTTCCCCTTACAAAAATTTCGTCCTCGAAATTTACAATAAATCCAGTTACTCAAACAAATGAAAATATTGACGCCTCATCGTTTCCTCACTTTCCCATGTAGCGCCTTCGGTTTCATGGTTCTCCCAAACAATTTTGACCAATGGAATTGTCTTATTCCTTAGAATTTGCTCATTTCGATCTTCGATCCTGACTTGCTTTTCTATCATTGACACATGGAAGACGTTGTGTACTTGGGATTTAGGTGGTAAGGCGAGTCTGTAGGCTAAGGTCCCAATTCATTCCAAAATCTCAAATGGACCTACGTATCTTGGACTCAGCTTTCCTTTCTTTCCAAATCGAGTTAGTCCTCTCATTGGCGACACCATAAAGAAAACATGATCGCCTACTTGAAACTTCAAAGGTTTACGCCGTTTATCTGCATAACTTTTCTGGTGACTCTACGCTGTTTTTAGCCTATCCCAAATTATTTTCACAGCCTTTACTAATTGCTCTACATCTCTAGGCCTGTAATACTTCTTTCTCCAACCTCGTCCCAGCAAATTGGGGTCCTACAAGCCCTTCCATAGAGTACCTCAAAAGATGTCATTCGAATACTCTGCTGATAACTGTTGTTATATGCGAACTCTACCAAATACAACTGATCCTCCCATCGACCTTTAAAGTCTAGCACACATGCTCGTAACATATCCTCGAGCATCTGAATCATCCTCTCCGATTGTCCGTCCGTCTGTGGATGGTATGCTGTACTAAATTGTAGTTGAGTTCCCATGGCATCTTGAAGACTCTTCCAGAAGTTCATTGTGAACTTGGGATCTCTGTCCAATGTAATTGTCACGGGTACTCCATGTAATCTCACTATCCGCCGCATATACAATTCGGCATATCTATCTATCGCGAAATCTTTTCGCACAAGAATGAAATGTGCAGACTTGATCTATCGGTCCACGACTACCTAAATTGAATCGTGGCCTCTCTAGCTCCTTGGTAGTCCCATGACAAAGTCCATAGTCACGTGCTCCCATTTCCATTCAGGAATCTCTAACGGTCGTAACATTCCACCAGGCTTGCCGTGTTAGGCCTTTGCCTGCTGGCATGTTAAGCATTTCGCCACGTACTTCGCTACATCCACTTTCATCCCATTTCACCAATAATGTTGGCGCAAGTTTTGATACATTTTCGTGCTAACTGGGTGAATACTATAATTGCTTCGGTGAGCCTCCGATAAAATCCTTTCTCTAAGCTCTTCGACCTTTGGTAAGCATAGACGCCCTTGAAATTTCAAAATTCCATCATCTAACACTTGGAACTCTGGCTTCCTTTTTGTCGCGTCCATGTCCAGGATCTTCTGGATTTTTGGGTCTGTGGGTTGCAAGGCTTTTATCCTTTCGTGGATCTCGGGTTCTATCCTCAATATGGCTACCAAACTGGATAGCAGACATACTTCCAATTTGAATTCATAATCCATCGAATTTTCAAGTAACGACCACCTTTTGCCAGTAGACAGGCAATACTAGACTTCCGACTGAGCGCATCTGCAACTCGGTTCGCTTTCCCAAGATGATATAATAAGTCGCAATCATAATCCTTAAGCAGCTCCATCCATCGACGTTGTCTCATGTTCAGTTCCTTATGAGAAAATAGATACTTCAGAGTCTGGTGATCTGTATAAATTTGAAACTTCTCACCACACAAATAATGGCTCCAGATCTTCAGAGCAAATATGATTGCTGCCAATTCCAAATTGTGAGTCGGATAGTTTATCTCATACGGTCTCAGTTATCGGAACACGTAGGCAGCCACTTTTTCATGTTGCATTAGCATATATCCTAGTCCCTTTAGCGAAGCATCGCTGTATATCTATGGCCTCCAAGTCCTGATGGGATCGCCAATACCGGTGCGGTCGTTAACCGATGCTTGAGCTCCTGAAAACTCCTTTCACACTTGTCTGTCCACTCGAACTTAGTTTCTTTCTTAGTCAATCTCGTTAGTGGAATAGCTATGGATGAAAACTTCTTCACAAAGCATCTATAATACCCTGCCAATACTAAGAAACTTCGGACTTCCGTGACCGTAGTAGGCCTAGGCCAATTCATAACGGCTTCAATCTTTGTGGGTTCCACAGCGATTCCTTCTCTAGATACCACATGGCCAAGAAATGCCACTTTATTCAGCTAGAACTCGAATTCGCTAAACTTAGCATGAAGCGAGTGCTCCCTCAGGGTGTGCAAGACAATCCTCAGATGCTTTTCGTGTTCTTCGTTACTCTTTGAGTAAATCAGAATATCGTCAATAAAGACTATAACAAATCCATCCAAGAATTCCTTGAACACCCGATGCATTAAGTCCATAAATGCGGCTGGAGCATTGGTCAGTCCAAAAAGTATCACGGTGAATTCGTAATGACCATACCTTGTTCTAAAGGCAATTTTAGGTATGTCTTCCTTCTTAATTCTCAATTGATGATACCCGGTCCTTAGGTCAATCTTTGAGAATACCACAGCTCCTTGCAATTGATCAAATAAGTCATCAATCCCTGGCAGGGGGTACTTATTCTTTACAGTTACTTGATTCAACTGTCTATAGTTGATGCATAAACGCAAGGACCCATCCTTTTTCTTCACAAACAGTACTGGCGCTCCCCACGATAAAGCACTCGGTCGAATAAATCCTTTGTCTAGTAATTCTTGCATTTGCACCTTTAACTCCTTCAGTTCTGATAGGGACATTCTATATGGTGCCTTCGAGATTGGCTTCGTTCCGGGAGCTAACTCAATCACAAATTCGATTTCTCGCTCTGGTGGCAACCCTGGTAACTCTTGTCAGGAAACTCACGCACTACCAGAATACTTTCTAGTTTAGGCTCTTCGGCAGTCGTGTTCATAATTACGACTAAGTACGCCTGACATCCTTCAGTCATCAACTTTGTCGCTTCAAGAGACGAGACTAAAGGAATCGAGGTTCCTCCTCAACTTCCCACAAATTCAAAACTAGGATGGCCTTCCGGATAGAAACGAATTATCCTACTATCACAATCAACTACCGCCCTTTGCTTACCAAACCAATTCATTCTTATGATCACATCAAAGTCAAACATGGGGCAGCACAGCCAAGTCGATACTCTCTTTACTACCGCCAATTACGATTTTACAATCAGCACAGCCCAACGAAACCAGCACATTATCTTTCAACGGGGTGGCAACATGCAGAATCACACTAAACGGTTTCAATTCCATATCAACCAAATCAGCAAAGCGAGCAGACACAAATAAGTGTGATGCGCTAGGATCAAACAAAGCATAGGCAGCTTGATTACACAAATAAATCGTACATGTGACCACGTTTGGCACTTCTTCTACTTCCCTGCGTGCTACAACATAGATCCTTCCCTGAGCTGGGGGTCGGTTCTGATCATTTTGGGGAGTGGCAGTTGACGATCCTGCCTGTGGTTGTTGCCTTTGAGGTCTAGTCATTAGAGCTTGATTCGGGCAAGTTCTCATTTGATGGCTTGTTTGACCACACTTGAAGCACGCTCCAATCCTTGCCGGGCAAGGTCTGTTACCATGCCTTCTGTCACAGAGGCGGCAACTCCAATTCATTGGGTTCAGTGGCTTCACAATGTTCTTTCTTATCGGAGGAACGAAGCGTCTATTGCTAGTCACCGGTCTTTTACCAATCTGGCGATTGTCTCTAAATGAACTGAACCGCGATCCAGATGCGTCATTACTCTCCTTCAGTCCCTCTTGATCATTTGTCCCCGTTCATAGATTTCTTTATAGGTCCTTAGGTTCAGAGCTATCATTTGGCCGCGAAGCTCAGGGTTTAGTCCATCCTGATATCTCCGTGCCTTCTCTAGGGGATCCTCTACCGATCGAGGCACGTACCTTGACAATCTGGAGGACTCAGCTTCATACTGGTCTACGGTTAGATGATTCTGATGCAGTTGCAAGAACTTTACTTGCTTCCTTTCTCGAGCCGTCTCGGAGAAATACTTGTCATTGAATGCCGTAGTAAAGGCATTCCAAGTCAAGGCTGTCCCTTCCGAAAAGATTCCATTCTTGGTGGCAGCCCACCAATCATTAGTGGTCCCTTCCAATTGGTATACTGCTAGTATTACCTTTTCTTCATCTGTGCACCTTTGTACTCCAAAGGCCTTTTCCAGTTTCTTGATCTATCTCGGTACTAGTTTGGGGTCTCTAGTCCCATCGAACTGGGTTGGCTTCAGCTTGATAAACTGTTCGACCAGTTAGCCCATGTGCCTGACCACAACAACTTCTTCCTGGGCATTCACTACCTCATTGCACTGGTCATGATCGCCATTGTTTCCATTGCCTCAATTATTGTCGTTATTGGCGTTGACGACAGCTATTGCGACTCCGACCGCTTGGGCTATGGCAGCATCCCTATCCTGGGTCTGCCTATCGATGAGGTCGCCAATCCTTTCCAATGCTCTCAGCACTCCGTCCATTCTCGGGTCTTCCGCCACAGGTAGCCTTGAACTAGAGGCTCCGCTCTTGGGTTTTCCAGGTCTTCTAGGCGAATTACTCATTCTTGTATGCTTTCACTAAGCTTGGACCACCACAAATCCACCAAGGAGTTAGTAACTCATTCATCCAACCAAGTCCAGAACTACCAAATTATGACTTAACGAAACGGTCATAACATAACGACCTTCCACACAACTAATTCCAGAGGCACTTCACTAAACAATCCATGGCCATTACCCCATTCCGTCCACTTGACAGTTCACCAAAACTAGCTATGCTCATTTACTCGGTAGCTCAAGATCCAGAAATGGCTTTCAACGCTAGACATGGAACTTAATCCTCATAAATCACCACAATCTTGTCAGGACCAATGTCAATCACAAGTGCCAAGTCATATGCCATGCATCTCGTGCCTTATTCTAACAAGTTTCTTAAGGTCTCGCTACCCAACCTGTCCTAACTTAATCCTCCTTATCACTCAAATCCTCAATAAACTTGGATCGAACTGACCTTGCTCTGATACCAAGCAAGGGGGTAATGTCACGCCCCGCACCCCGGGCACGAGCGCGCGACACCCCACAAGCGTAGTCTCGAGTCCCAGGATTCACTTATCGAGAGATGCATAAAATCAAATCATTCGCATGCGGAAGCGATAATCTAAATTCCTCCATACAAGCATTAGCGGGGACTTGGATAGCAAGAACACCATAAATACATTTATTCATAACTTCCCATGAGTTCTTACAAAAGCGCTGGTAGACTAATCTTGCTAGTCAGTAAGGGTAACTGGACCAATTCAAAAGACAACCATTCACACCTCCAAAAGAAAACGGGCCATCGAGGTGGACAGCAAAATAACAACCTAGAAAACGAAAACTCCTAGGTCGAGCTGCTGGAGTCGTCAGTCTTCTCGGCATCCTTAGTAGGTTCGTACTCCGAGAAAGTTCCTGAGCGTACCTGTACGGTATCCTCCATCGCCTCATCTGCTGACTGCTCCACGAGGTCATCCTCGGAGGCTTCGATCTCAATGACCTCGTCGGTGTCTTCCAGGGTTGGGTTCCTCTCGAGAGTGTTCCTTGAACCAGCTATTGATCCCTCGACCTCCACAAAATCTCGAGTGGGATGACACCAATTAGGGATAACCCCACGAGGTACCTCAGAGGACTTCAGTGGTCCAGTAGTAACCTCCCCTACCCTCCGAAACCAGGCCTCGAACCTATGAGGCTTCCGGCTCTTTCCACCGCCATCGACCCAAACTACCGTACACTTCCTAATGTACACAGTCCCCCGTCCATCCGAGAACTCCTCAAAATACGTATACATCTCCTTTGGGTCACCTAGTCTGATTGGCAGCATACTCACGATCCAGGATCTGAAAATTTAATCCCTCAACGGGGTGAGATTTACATCTTAGTAAGACAAGTCATAAACCTAGGTTAAGCTGACCGTATAGTTAGGTGAATACAATCAAGAACAAAATGCACAACCAACCATATGAAGCATTCAGCAGTCATTAAATAACACAAGGATGCGGACGAGCGTCAAGCATACAATCATGGCATCATATCTCGTCGTTTAAATTAAGCACGCATAGCCAAAATAGGTCACACCTTCTACCATTCCAGGCCTCCATTGTTTCATGCCCATGTTTAGAACGCCTTAGGCTCGGTCCGCGTAATTAAGCCTCAGACCATCCCATTGAAAAACCCGCATAAACGCATCAGGTTTTCAATTTCATTCCAGGCCTATGTCGACACATATCAAAATCTCGCGTCCCAACGTATCAAGACATTGGCCATTTCTACCCCGTGTCTCAACGCATTAGGGTACAATTCCACATAACCTCGTGTCTCAACACCTCAGGTTGTCACAAGTTTCTCAGACATGCCAAATGCTCATTTCAATTCAGAACCTCATGGTCAAGTGCAAACTCATGCAACGGGCAACACATCTATGGCATACAAGACAATTAAATTCAACACTCAAATGTGGTAATCAATTCATGGCACAAGCATTCAACAAGCATTTAAGCCATATACACCTCTCGAGAACGCACAATGGACAATCACACCATAATTCACGAGAACCAACCTAATTCACGCCCGATTCACCCAATCTAGTCCAATCCTCTTAGCCAAGATTTAGAAACTTCTTACCTTTGGCTTAATTTTGCAAAATTATTCTCTCAAGCACTTCAACAATTCGGTCCAAGCAATCCTCAATAAGGCAGTGAACTTTTCTCGCTCAATTCACTAATCCATGGAGCATAAACCTCACTGGCACATTCATCGACATCCTAGTATGTCTCTGTGACATTCTGATTTTTCCTATCATTTCAAGACTCATTAATGAGGAAGTATCTAGCGATGTATTTCAATCGTATCTCATTCGGATCTGATCAATCTTGAGTTGACTGACCAAAAGAGAAAGGCTAACGCGAGACAAGGAACGTGGACCTAGGGTATTCGAATAGGAAATGACACTTTAACCATAAGGATTGTCGAGGGGACATTTAGAGCAATAAAAGGCCGATCTAAGAACGATTAAGGAATGTATTGCTAGCGTTATATGATTGGAGCGCGAGTGATGCCCCTTAACCAATATATAATTTGTAAAATTTTCCTAAATCGAACAGTGACGATCGAGACCCTGAGGACTAGTGATAGACCCTCACAATTACATGACAACCAAGGTCGCCATGAATTGACGAGCTCTAATTGTAATGTGAATCACAGGGTCGATACGTGTAACGTCTGTAAAAGCTGCCCGTCAGTTCGAGATAAGCTAGAATCGCATTGGATAGAGAAATGATTTAGAAACAAATCTTGGAATTTGAAAATGGAGAATCAAGAATTTCAACATTACAAATTGGATTAGCCATCGCCTTATCGAAGAAATTTGAAATAAAAATAATGACGTTCCGGACGTCGGGGGTAAAATTTTCATTTTGCCCCTCAAGCCCTAACCTTACCTATATGATTGAATGAGGGCATTTTGGTCATAAATCACACCCATGGCTGTCGAAAATGGGGAGAAACCATAGCCATTGGATGAGCATTGATTGACCCCTTGGACAAGTGTCAACGGATTAAGCTTTGAGTTGATAGAATCACTTTTAACCTACCATTCAACTCAAGTTGACTCTTGAAAATTGAAGTATAAACCTCTCTCTCTCCTCTTGGATGAGCACACCCCTCCATTTGCCAGTTTCTTCTTCTTCTTCTTCCCTGCTTCTTACCGAGAGCTCCACTGCCCGACAGGATTCTGCCGCCGCCGTCGCTCGCTCCGACCGCTGTCTCCAGCCGCCGTCTAGACCCGAACCGACCACCTACTGCTTCTTCATACTCTTGTCAATGTTCTCCAAGTGGAATCACTTCATTTGACTCAGTGAGGAGCTTCGGCTAGCCAATCTCCCGAAAGTCGACGGAAATCGTCGCAACTGGAGGTAAGCCACGGTTTAGGCCCATAGGACTCCGAAATCTTTAAGTTTTTTGACCAAATTTTATGGACATCTAGGGGACACATAGACTGAGTCGTGGTAAAAAGTTTAGATGAATTTGATGAATTTTGAACCCCAAATGGGTCTTGTGTTTGAAGAGCCAGAATTGATCGGTAGCAGACCCGAAGGAACCGGTGCCGTTCAAGGACTTTCCAGCGTCACCTTGGCTCTAAATTTTTTGTGAGACTTCCCAACGCTTAGAACTACATGTTAGTAAGTAGATTAGTGAATAAATTGAGGATTTAAGTTGGTTTAAGGGTTGTTGAGTAGGGATATGCACAGAACCGAGTATACCCTGTTCGGTTCTGTGCATACCGATTCTGTTGGGGATTTTTGGTGTCGAAATTGGGTCTCAAATTCATCATTGAGACATGCTAGGATATTGATGAACATGTCAATAAGGTTTATGTCCCATGGATTGGCGAATTAAGCAAGAAAAATTAACGATTGGAAGGACTTCCTGAGGTTGCGCGGTTGATTTGTTCATGGACTAGTTGGACCGAACCCTTAAGGTGCTTGGAAGAAGAATTGTATTGCATTAAGCTTGAGGTAAGGGGATTCTAAACCTTTGATAGGAGGATTGGACTCGATTGGGTGATTTGTACGCGAATTGATTGATTCTTGGAGGCTCATAATATGATTATCCAATGCACGTCCTAGAACGATATAGAGGACTTGAATGTTTGACAATGCTTGTGCTATGATTTGATTGTCACATTTGTATGTCAAATGTAATTGTCTCGCATGCCATGGGTGTGTCGTTTGTCGCATGAGTTGCATTCGAACGCGTGCTATGAAATAAATTGAACTTATGGCATGTCTGAGAAGTTGTGATACCCTAATGCGTAAGAGACACGGGGTTGTATGGATGAATGCCCTGAGGCGCTGAGGCGCGGGGTTTGAATTGAATGGCACCCTGAGGCGTACGAGATGCTAGGTTGAGAAGGCCATAGTCCTGATTCGTTGAAACGCGGGACGGAGTTGAGAGGTGTCGACACAGGCCTGAATTAAGATTGAAAACCTGATGCATTTATGCGGGTTTTTCAATGAGACGGTCTGATGTGTTTACGCGAACCAAGCTTGAGGTATTTTAAACGCGGGCATGATTCAAATGGAGGCATGGAAGGGTGGAAGGTGCAATCTGGCTTGATAATGTGTGTTTTAGCTTAATGATGAAATAAGATGCCTTGATTGCATGCTCGATATTCGTGTGTTATTTCATGATAGTTTAATGCCTCATGTGATTTTGTATAAATTATTTGTGATTGTATCTGTCTGAGTAGACGGTCAGCCTAACCTAGGGTTAGGACCCACCTTACTGAGATGTATGTCTCACCCCGTTGTGGGACCCCATTTTTCAAATCCTAGGCCTTTAAGATGTGGCCAATCAGGTTTGGTGACCCAAAAGAGATGTCTGTATATTTTGAGGAGTTTACTAACAGACAGGGGACCGTTTATGTTAGGAAGTGTACAGTCGTCTGGGTAGATGAGGGTGGTAGTAGCTGGAAGCCTCACAGGTACGAGACATGGTTTAGGAAGATAGAGGACATTTCTACAGGGCCACTGAAGCCCACTGAGGTACCCGTGGGGTGACACCCAGTTGGTGCCATCCCATTCGGGGTTCATTAGAGGCCGAGAGATCAGTCGCTGGCTCGAGGAATGGCCCTGAGAAGACCCCGACTCTAGAGGACACCGACGAGGTCATAGTGATTGAGGCTACCGAGGACGGTTTGGTGGAGCCATTAGCTGACGAGATGATGGAGGACATCGTGGAGGTTTGCTCGAAGACCTTCTCGGAGTACGAGCCCACTAAGGAGGCTAAGGAGGAGACTGATGACTCCAGTAGCTCGACCTAGGAGTCTCTGCTTTTCTGGTATGATATTTTGGTGGTGTTCTCGATACCTATTTCTTTTGGAAGACTGATGCCTGTCTTTTGTGTTAGTCTTACCACCCCACTGACTAGTATGTTTAGTTGTCGTACCTTGTATGGGTAATCGAAAGTTTATGTATTATCGGTACTCTCGTTACCCAGGTCCCATTTTATATTGTACAGAGGAGTTTTTATACCATTGCTTTCGCGTGCTTTCTATATGATATATCTCTCGACCTTTATATGAATCTTGGGACCTCGAGAGATAGTTTGTGCTTGCAGGGAGTCGCGCGCTCGTTCTCGGGGCTTGGGGCGTGACAGTCTCAATGATGAAATTTGAGCTCAATTTCAACCCCTGTCAGCCCTCAACAACTTGGTTTGCATAGAACCAAAATAGGGCAGTTTCGGTTCTGTGCATACCTCCCTTGATCAGCCCTTAAACTATCCTAAATCCTCAATTTATCCACTAATCTACTTGCTAACATGTAGTTCTAGGAGTTAGGAAGCCTCACCGAAAATTTGAGTTCAAGGCAACATCAAATGGTATACGAAAAACGCCGGTTCCTCCAAGCCTACCGCCGGTCAGTTTCTATCCATCAAATGTGACACCATTTCATCATCAAATCTCCATCAAAATCAGTCCAAATTTTTACCACAAATCAGTATACATGTGTCCTTGATGTCCACAAAATATGGCCGAAAGATTCAAACGATTCGAGGTCCTACGAAGTCCAAACAACAGTTTACCTCCAGTAGCAACGGTTTCCGTCGACTCTCGAAAAAATGGTTGGCCGGAGCTTCACAGTGGGTCAAATGACTTGATTCAAGTTGGAGCTGGTCGGCAAGAGGCTGAGCTTGATGTTGGTGGTTGGCTCGACGATTGAAAGTCACTGGAGACGGTGGTTGAGTGGCGCGAAGATGGCGACAGCGGTTGGTGGGCGGGAGTAGCTCTCAGTGATGAAGAAGAAGGAAGAAAAAGAAGAAGAAGAATGGTGGATTGAAGGTGGTGTTTAGCTGAGGGAGTGAAAAAGAAAGGTATACACACCATTTCAAGAGTCAAACCTCAAAGAATGGTAGGTTAAAAGTTGGACATTAAATGTCAGAGCATCCATTGACACTTGTCTTCTTGTCAATCAAGTCTTCATCCAAGGGCTGTTATTTTTCCAAAATTTCGGCAGCCTTGGGGTATGGTCAATGACCAAAATGCCCTCATTCCATTTATTAAGGCAAAGCTAAGGCTTGAGGGGCAAAGTGATAATTTTACCCTCGACGTCCGGAACGTCGTGTTTCTGATTCCAATTTTCTTCGATGAGGTGACGGCCATTCTAATTATAATGTTGAAATTCTTGATTCTCCATTTTCTAATTTTGAGACTCGTCTCTGAATAATCTCTCTATCATATGTAATCCAAGCCTATCCCGAACTGACGGGTGGCTTTTGCAGACGTTACGCGTATTGACTCTGTAATTCATATCACACTTAGGGCTCATCAATTCTTGGCGACTTTGGTTGTCATGTAATTGCGAGAGTCTATTACTAGTTCTAACTGTCTCGATTGTCATCGTTCAATTTAGAAAAATTTTACAAATTATACATTAGTTAAGCGGCATCACTCGCACTCCAATAGTACAAAGCTAGCAATGCATTCCTTAATCGTTTTTAGATTGGTCTTTTATGGCTCTAAATGTCTCCTCGACAATCTTTATGGTCAAAGTGTATTTCATATTTGAGTTCCCTAGGTCCATGTACCTTGTCTCACGTTAACCTTTCCCTTTTGGTCAGTCAACTTGAGATTGATCAGATTCGAGCGAGATACGATTGATAGACATCGTTAGATATATTCTCATTAATAAGCCTCGAAATGACAGGAAAAATCAAAATGTCACACGGATCCTCTGCCTTAAAGGCAGGAGATCCATCATGTCATGTCCCGAACCTGTCAGGCATGCAAAATTCCACCAGGGCCGTCTTGTCTTGGTGGTACCCAGGATCCGTCGGCCAACCATTTAAAAACTTCTAAATGATACGAACATACGGAAGCAATAAAACTTCTCTATTCAGTTCAATCTTAAGATGACTCAGGACATAGGGAATGTCTTCTTATAAATGCCCACTACAGGTTCAGAGGATACAACTCTAACTTCAAGGTAACATGAAATCTCTAAAGTCACCAAAGTATAAATCTATTTCATATAATTACTTCTTCAAATATCGATCATTGGCAAGCTCAGATTTCCATCGCCTGGGACCTGAAAAGGTTAATCCCACGACGGGGTGAGACATAAATCTCAGCATGGTAGGTCCTAACCCAAGGTTAGGCTGACCGTTCACTCAGGCAGATGCAACCACGAACAATTTATACAAATAAACACAAGAGGCATTCGAGTATCAATAAAAACATACAAATGTCAAGCATGCAACCATGGCATCGTAACACAACATCCAGATCAGGCACACATCGCCATGTCAAATTTCAACTTCCACCCTTCTAATCTACCTCACTTTCATGCCCGGGTTTAGAACGCCTCAGGCTCGGTCCGCGTAAATGCATCAAACCGTCTCATTGACAAACCCGCGTAAACTCATCAGATTTTCAATGTCACTCCAGGACTGTGTCGACACATCTCAACTCCGTCCCGCGTTTCAACGCATTCGAATTATGGCCTTCTCAACCCTGCGTCTCGTACGCCTCAGGGTGTCATTCAATTCAAACCTCGTGCCTCAGGGCATTTATCCACACAACCCTGCGTCTCATACACCTCAGGGTGTCACAACTTCTCAGATAAGCCATAAGTTCATTTTAACGCATAACACACACAATCAAGTGCAACTCATGCACGAAAAACATACTTATGGCATGCGAGACAATCAAGTTCAACACTCAAATGCGACAATCAACTCAAGTCACAAGCATGGTCAAGCATTTGAGTCATCTATATCCTTGTAGGACGTACAATGAACAAGCGCTTTATAATCTTCCAAGAATTAATCAAATTCGCACTCAACTTGCCCAGTTGAGTCCAATCCTCCTATCAAAGGTTTAGAATCCCCTTACCTTGTGCTATAGCCAACAAAATTCCTTCCTAAGCACTCCAATGATCCGGCCCTAAGGGTCCAAGGATGATTTAACCGCGCAACCTAAGGAAATTTCATCCAATCGTTAATTTCCTCGCTCAAATCATCACCCCACTAAACAAACACCTCATGGACCTATCAATTAACATCCTCACACTTCTCAACGATGAATTTGGAGTTCAATTTCAACACTAACAGCCACCCACAGAGCCGGTATGCTCAGAACCGAAACAGGACATACTCGAACTGTGCATATCCCAACTTAACAGCCCTTAAATTAGCTTAAATCCTTAATTTATCCACTAATCTACTTGCTAACATGTAGTTCTAAGGGTTGCGAAGCCTAATCGAAAATTTAAAGGTAAGGCGACACCGGGAAGTCCTTGAATGGCGCCGGTTCCTTCGGGTCCTCCAACGGTCAGTTTTTTCCCTTCAAACACAAGACTCATTTGGGGTCAAAACTCCATTAAATTCCTCCAAAAGTTTTACCACAACTCATCCAACTTTAATACTAGAAGTGTAGAAGGCCTCACCAAAGATTTGAAGCAATTTCAAGTCTTGAAGTGGCCAAACGAAGACATTCCCCCAATTTGGTCAGAATCTACCTCGTCTGGACCTTTGTCCGTTCAAATCAATCAACAGGAAGATCTACTGGGACAAATTGAGCTTATAATATGTCTATGGAAATATAAGACAATAAGCTTTCATTTAGCAGTAGTTTTACCTCGATCCGGTATCGAACGAAGAAGATATGATCGGAATAGTGAGGCAGTCGGGAGACTGGTCGGCTGGGAGCTCTCGAATTCAAAACTGACTTGCTCCTTCAACCGACTCTACAGGACAAACGGTTTAGTGTATTTGGACCCATAATACCTTGTTGGAACGGCAATATGATAAAATTTTCAATGGTAGGTGGTACGCCTTAATCCGATGACGGACAAAGAAGTTATAGCCAGAACAGTGAAGCAGTCGGGATAGGGTGACGGGCTGGTTGGCAAGAGAGAAGAGGAAGAAGAAAACCGGCAATGGAGGGGTGTTTACCCAAGAGGAGAGAGAGAGAGAGGTTTATACTTCAATGGGCTTGGTCAACATGAGTTGAATGGTTTAAAAGTATTTACATCAACTCATAGCCTAATCCTTTGACACTATCTTCATGTCAATCATGGCTCATCCAATGGCCCTCATTTTTCTTGATTTTCAGCAACCTATAGGGTATTGTGATCCTATCCAATTATAAAGGCAAGGTTAAAGCTTGAGGGGCAAAATAATAATTTTACTCTCGACATTCGAAACATCGTTTTTTTATTCGAATTACCTTTGATGAGACGACGTCTAATTCGATTAGAACGTTGAAATCTTTATTTTTCATTTTTCAATTTTGAGATTTCGTTTCATATCTCAAGCCTCGAGGAGGCGGAAAATTCGGAATGCCACGACTCTTCCCCCCTTAAAAAAATTTCGTCTTCAAAATTTACAACATTCTAACCATCGAGTCCTTTGGGGTATCGGCGTCTCATCGCATCCTCATTCTTCCGGATAATTCCTTTCATAACTTGGCGATCCTACTTGTCCTTCCCGACCAAAGCCATCTTTCCCTAGGACTTCTCTCCTTCAGTCCTCACTCTGATTTGCTTCTCTCCATTCTCTTTCGATATTCATAACATCTGTCAGCAGTTCATCCTCGAGCGTTCACCTCATTTCTTCCATTTGTCCATCACTATTATTACTAAATCCTCGCCAGAATGCACTCTTTAATACCCATACCATTCGACGTGTCAATCCTTTTAAGGGCATGCCTTTTTCTTGTCGGCACGTTTAATACTTGACCTCATGTTTGACTAGCCAAACTTTCGGTCCATTCCATCAATAATACCGATGCAAGTCTGGCACACCTTTATGTCATCCGTAGGGACACCATAATCCTCTCCTTGAATTTCTGATAAGGTCATTTCTTTAAGTTCCTTTTCAATATTGGACTCGTACTCTCGTCCATGGGACTTTAAGATTTCTACCCTCAACTTTGAGGTTTCTTTCCCAGGTATCCGAAAATCTGGATTTCCTCTCTATTCTATCCATTTCCATAACTCCCTTAAATGTCAGGATCTGTTCATTGCAGCATCTCAATTCCTTACTGACTTCAAGCTTGATGCTTCGGGTAGTTATCAAACTAGTCAATTGACAACCTTCCAATTTAGGAGTTGGACTTCTTATTTCCTTGAGTAAAGCCTATCCTTGATCCGCCAAATGCACGATGCTCAATTTTCACTTATATACATCTGCTTCTTAAATCACCCTTTTCTAGGTGATATAGGATATTTCATCCTTAGTCCTTAAGCAATCTCCTTCATACACGTTGTTCCTCATTCAATTTTTCTAGGCAATCACATATCTCAAATTCTTATGGTTCATGTAAACTTGAAACCTCTCCATGCGAGTCGTGTTTTCCAACTTCATCGCAAGAACATTTGCAAGCTAACTCCAACCATGAATTAGACGTTCCAACTCATATGGCTTTACTATCACAACGTATCGCATAACCCACTTCAGTTTGCCTTGCTACGCCTCAAATTTCCTTTCTACGTCACGTCATTATGATTCACTCGACCCCTTTTTAATTCCAAATAGGAACACTATTGTCGGCGTAGTCATCAACTTGACTTAAGTTCTCGAAAACTCTTTTCGTATTCATTTATACGGGGAATTGCTTTTGTGGGAAATCTTCCCTCGATCCATCCATAACAATTCACCAATTCCATAAAACTTCCAATTTCCGTAACTCACATCAATCTTAGTCGATTCATCACTTATTCTATTCCTCAAGGGCTCCACAGGGATTTCATTTCTCAGAAATCTCACTACTGAGGAATCTTACATCATTAGACCCGTAACTCGTGCTCTTCACGACTAGCAACACACAACGAGCATCTCCTTAGAGTTCGTAGGATACTCTTGAAAGTTATTCATGTTTCTCATGGCTCCTTAAATGAGTCTATTCATCGCCTCTAAAGATGGTAACACTCAATCCCATTATTCCTTGGATACTTAGTTTGACTTTTATCCGTTTCTTTCTACCAAGTGTCGAATCTTCAAACTGTTATTCACACTTTTCACTTGAGAGCTCAAACCTTTGCCCTCTACTCTCATGAGTCTTCGCTTGAACGACACAACATTCTGTTCATTTTTGTCACTCTTTTCTCAGGAAGCATTAGTGCCTTGACCTTTTGGTTTCACAACCAGCTAATGCGACCTTAACTCAATTTTTTCTGTCCCACTGAACGATGACATTATCCTGAAATTCAACATCGTATACAAGACATTCTCTCAAACTTAACTTCCCTTACAACAATCATTCAAGTTCTGTGTCGTCTTTCTCAGTCTAGACGCTCCATCTTAATATCAAGACAATTAGTATTTTTTCTTTCTTCCACATTAGGGCCTCTTACCATGTGAATGAAGCGATACACTTCAGTAGCATTCTCTTATTTCAAATCCACCATGTCCTTCCTATTCCATAGGACGTTGAGTCTACGCCAACGGCGGTGTTTTACTCCAGAACGTAGATGGCACCATACTCGGCTTTCTTCTTCCCATGATTCAGTCACCTCAAATGACAATATCTGTTTGTCTTTGGTTTTCACCAATTCACGTATTGAATACTAGATTAGATTACCTCAATTTACAATGCAATTACTTTCTAAGCGCTCTTTTCGCTTCCTCAATCATTCACTAGAATTACGAACAGCCAAGACTATCCAGTCCATTCACTTTTCTTTTCATCAACGACCATCTCATGGTCCAATCGTCTTTTAAGAGTGACGCCCTACCCTTCAGGGGCGATAACACACAATACCACTTCTAGTGGCCTAGATTTATGCTCAATCAATCTCATAAAATCATCAATGTCAGACAACTGACAGATCTCTTTCCTCAACTTTTCTAACGACGGAAGGAGCGATATGCCAGTCTCTCATTACGAGACTGGCGACAAAGTAGCAACCATCTCTCACAAGTACATTTCATGTTCCAAAATGAACATCTCTTTGTTCGTGATCCATGATTAAGAGTTCTTTTCTTTTACTGAGTCCCATTACCATTCCTCAAAATCAGGAAGAACAACTAGCCATAAGGCTTTCAAACTCCAATCCACTCGGAGATTTACTTATCTTATTCAAGGGTCCTTGACCACCTTTACTATATGCTTAAACGACCTTGAGAACTCTGTCTCACACTGGTCGATTGTCCTCTGATCCTTGCAAAAGTATCAGGATCCAAACAACCTTTCTTCTCAAGCAATCCAGGGAAAACAGTTCCATTAAACAATTCAATAAAGGCAGTCCAGGCAAATATCATGCCTTCGAGGAAACCCTTCCTCTGGTGACCTTTCACCAATTATCAACAGCCTCTTAAGGCTACAATCTGCCAAGGTCACTTTCTTTCATTAGTGTACCCAAAACCTCTAATGTTTCCTTACTAAGATCCCCAATTTAGAGGGGGACAACTTCAAATCTCATCCCTCCTTCAAACTTGGTCAATCTCAACCTTATACATGGTTTCACAAGCTTTTCAAAACTCTTGTGGTTCTTCCCACGCATTCAATTTAGAAAGGATTAACTCAGAGTCACCTTTCTCGTGACTTCTATCATTTAACTCATCAGCACTAGCTTCAATCGTTTCAGCGACTTGGGTATAATGACAGCTCCTTCTCGAGTCTATTACCCATCTACTTTCTCATTTCCATTCAAAGTTCTCATGACCCCTTTCAACTCTTAGGTCTTGTACAGTCCACAAGCTCGAGTCAAACGCTTTTCTAGCACTCGTATTCTGGTTACTCATCTTTACTCAATTCTCATGACTCCCTTCAGTTCCAGAGTCATCTCATATCTTGCATATTCGAGCCAATGCTCCTCTAGTGACCATTCTCTTGTCGTTCAACCTCATTAGGTCCTTATGGCACTCGAACTACTACAATTCCCTTTAGGAATTGTATCACCATCTCATCATCATCTATCACCATCAAACAACCATCCTCAAGTCTTGACTTAAGTCATCTACTCGAGTCTAGCAGTCTCAGGCTACTCATCTTATCATCTATCACCATCAAACAACCATCTAGTGGTCCCTATGTAACTCTTAACTAATTGCCAATTATCTAAGGATTCTAAATCATCCTTAAGCAGCAGCCACATATCGAACCAGCCTCAAATAGGCAATTTCTCAATTAACAGTTAACTACTAAGCAAGCCTTAGCTCGGCAACTATCAAACAAGCACTTAAGGTACCAATTCAATGAGTTAATCGATCATGCTATAAGTCAAAGCATCTGCCACTCTGTCACAAACACGACACTCTTTCTTATTCTTAACATGCATTAGTTCAGTGGGTATAACCCCTTATGTCGTCTACTCTTTCAGTTAGACCTTGGCCAAGTCAATCACATGATGCCAATTACAAAACACGCCCAACAGGACAATCATAAACAACAATTTTTCTTTTCAAACGATGCCCACCGCCAAGCACGAAGCTTTTAATTATGCCAATCACAAGCATCATTTCACATGTCATGCCACTTTTGAACATCTTCTTCGAGGATCAATCTTGTGTCATACATCTCTTAACCACAATGGACTCAACTTGATACCTAGACTTTCCCTTTCAAGTTATGACTTGGGTCATTTCTGCCTCTTGCCATCTTAGAAGCCTGCCAAGAGCTGCTCCATGTCCGGACCTCTCTGTCCCGACGATCACTCCCAACCCTCATCAAACCGGGCCATTACAGGTTGTCTCAAGTAATACATCTACGGAGAAAGCCCATTCCACATATCCCATACCATGTTTCATTATAGTTTATAGGTATCCCATCAACTTGTTACATGCCAAGCGATAGTTTATTAAGTCCAACGGCGATAAGTTCATGCATGCACCCTCATCAACTTTCGTTTCAAAGCCACAAACACATGCACAGCATGACTGTCCTCACCACTTGTCATATCAAAATTGCCTTTAGATCAATTCCTATCCATTGAAGAGTTCTAATTCCACCGATTAATTGCCTATGTTCAACCATATACCTCCAGTAGAGTCGCTAACTAAATCAAATCCATAAGCAATCTGTCACGCCTCGAATTCGTCGAGCATGCGGACATCCCTACAAGCAAACAACACATCTCTCGTGGTCTCAAGATCCACTAACAAGTCGAGAGATAATATATATACATTAAGCATGCAGAAGCGATATTCAATAAATCCCCGTACCATATATAAGTTAAGTGGGACCTGGATAGCATAATAACAGTCATACATCATAACATGCTGTTCGTACAAATTCCAACTACTACATCCACTAGGTAAGGGCGACAGGTAAGCACATCAAAAGTATGACCATTATCGACATCCATAACAACAATGGTCGGGGGTCGCCATCATAAGGTCGAGCTAGTAGACTAAGACATCTAAGATGAACTGCTAAAATTCTCGGTGGTCTTAGCATCCTCCGTCAGCTCATACTCGGAGAAAGTCTCTAACGGAAACTCAACGGTGTCCTCCATGGTCTCCTCATGGGACGGCTCCGCAAGGTCCTCCTCAGTGGCCTCTAGAACAATGACCTCGACCTCCTCCATAGTAAAGTCCAAGGTCGGGGTCTTCTCCTGCCAGTTCCTAGAATCAACTACGGACCCCTCTGGTATCTCCTGCTCCCCAGTGGTCTGGCACCAATCAGGAATAACTCCTTGGGGTACCTCGTGGGGCTTCAACGGCCCAATTGACTGGTCCTCGACCCTTTTAAACCATGCCTCGAACCTATGAGGCTTCCAGTTCGGGCTACTCTCGTCGACCCATATAATCGTGCATTTCCTCACATAAATGTTCTCCAGCCTATCCGAAAACTGGTCAAAATATGCAGTCATTGCCTTGGGATCCCCAAAACGTATGGGCCACATATCTAAGGCCTAGGATTTGTAAAAATAAGGGTCCCGAAAGGGGTGAGATACACATATCAGTAAAAGAGTCCTAACCCTAGGTTAGGTTGATCGTCCACTCAAGTAGTCTATACCCCAATAACTCCATTCATAGGCATAACAAGCACAAATCAATAAAACAACAGCATACAGATGACAGGCATGCAACTATGACAACATGTCGCACTCAGATGATAATGCATAAGTCATCCTGCCGTCTCACCACAACTATCTCTTCCTGCCTGCTTCAATCTCCAGCCCGCAATTAGATCGCATCAGGCTCGATCCGCGTAAACGCATCAGACCGTCATCGGCAATCCACATAAACGCATCAGGTTTCGATGAATCTCCAAGCCAATATCATCATCCCATACCTCCGTCCCGTGAATAGTTCACATCAGGACCATGGCCATCTCAACCCCGCAATTTCATTGTATTAGGATGCCATACAACATCAACTCTACCCCGCGATCTCGTCACATTAGGGTATCCACCTCCTACCCCGCGTCTCATATGCCTCAAGGTCTCGCCATGTCATGCTCATGTCATGATTTTTAATTAGTTTCCATACATGACAACATGTGCAAATCAGGCACAATTCAAAGAACTCATGGCATGCAAGGCAATCAAGTGACACACACACATGGTGGATAATTCAAGCATAAACAATAACATACATAACCCTTCTATCATCACTTAGGACATACCAATAGATATCCTTTGGAAAATCCTCATAAATCAATCCTCGACTCACCCAATTGAGTCCAATCTTCCTATCCTAAGTTTATGATTCCCTTACCTTGCGTTTGATAAAACCAAATTCACTTCTTGGATCCTTAAAGTTTCGGCCTCCTAGGGTTCAAGGTCGAACTCGCCGCGCAACCTAGGAATTTCAACCAATTCCATCAATTTTCAAGTCCAATTCAACCATCCATGAATCACAAGTTTCCATAACATAATCCTCATCATCTTAACACATCTTAATCGTCCAATTGAGACTTATAATCCAATGCCAAAAGCCCTCCAAGGTTCGGCCATGCACAGAACCAAACCGGTCCCTCTAGGTTCTATGCATACCGTGAACTATCAGTCCTAATTCAACTCTAAATTCATCATTTAAATATTAGCCTACCTCTTAACATGTCTATCTAAGGATTTGTGATGCTCACCGTGAGTTTGAAGACGATTGGTCACCGGAATCCCGTTGAAAGTTGCCGGATCGTCCAACGTCAGTAACTGTCAGTTTCTATCCAAGATTTACAAGACCGATTCGAGGTCAAAACTTCATCAAATCACTCTAAAATTTTTACCATAGATTTGTATACATGTCTACTAGATCTCCACAAAATTTGACCTAAAAAATCCAACATTTTGGCGTCCAAAGGATTAGAAACTGGACTTACCTCAGGTTAAGTCTGATTTCGTTGGCTTCCAGGAAAACTCTTGGCTGGAGCTCCTCGATGGTCCAAACGTCTCGTTTCTACTTCGAGGAGGTCAGCAAGACGTAGGTCTAGGTTGATGTGGTCGGCCAACGGTCAGACGGTGGTTGGAAGTGGGCGTCGTGGGCGACGAACGACGGTAGCAGGTCTGGTCGGCGATCGGCAGAATGAAGAGGGAAGAAGAAGATGGTTTTCGGAAGCTTGAGGGGGTTTGGCCGGCCAAATGAGTGAGGGGAGAGAGTGAGAAGACTATATTCAAGGCTCTTGGTCAATGCTTTGAATGGTAGGTTTGTAATAGTAGACAAGACTTCTCTTTAAGCCATGCATTGACACTTATCCCCTTGTCATTCAAGCTTTAATCCAATGGCCAATAATCTTCAAATTTTTGGTGGCTCTTAGGAGGGTTTAATGTCCAAAATTCCCTTCTTCAAATGCATGGGCAAGGTTTTAAGCTTGATGGGCAAAAGGGTAATTTTACCCCCGACGTTCAGAACGTCGTTTTTCTCGTTCCATAATCCTTTGATAGGGCGACGGTCAATCCAAATGACGTTGGAATTCAACTTTTCAAGACTCGTTTCTGATGTTTCTTCTATCAGACGTGGTTCTAGCCTATCTCGAACCGACGGGTGGATTTTGCGGATTTTACCCGTATCGACCCTGTGATTCTCATCACATTTAGGGCTCGTCAATTCGTGGTGGCTTTGGTTATCATGTAATTATGAGGGTCTATCACTAGTTCCTATGGTCTCGATCTTCACTGTCTGATTTAGGAAAATTTTGCAAATCATACGTTGGTTAAGCAGCATCACCCGCGCTCCGATCGTATGACACTCGCAAGGCGTTCCCTAATCGTTCTTAGATCGGCCTTTTTGGGGTTCTAAATATCTCCTCGACAATCCTTATGATCAAAACGTCATTTCTTATTCGAATTTCCTAGGTCAACGTATCATATCTCGCGTTAGCCTTTCTCTTTTGGTCAGCCTACTCGAATTGAACAGGTTTGAGCGAGATATGACTGAAATATATCTCTAGATTCATTTCTCATTAATGAGTCTGAAATTGACTGGAAATCAAAATATCACAACTCTTTCCCCTCACAAAAATTTCGTCCTCAAAATTTACATTACACTTAATTACTCAAATAAATGGGGGTATTGTCGCCTAATCGTCTCTTCATTTTTCCATGTAGCACCTTCAGTTCTATAGTACTCCCACACTACCTTGACCAGTGGAATCTTCTTATTCCTAAGGACTTGCTCCTTTCGGTCTTCGATCTTTATTGGCTTCTCCACGTAAGACGCTCTGTCGTCCACTTCTATGGTTTCGTAGTCCAAAACATGTGTCGTGTCTGGTTCATACTTTCGTAGCATCGACACATGGAACACATTATGCACTTGGGATAGATTAGGCGGCAGGGCAAGCCTGTAGGCCAAGGTTCCAATCTGTTCTAGTATTTCAAATGGGCCTACATACCTTGGGCTTAGCTTCCCTTTCTTTCCAAATCGTGATAGTCCTCTCATTGGTGACACCTTGAGGAAGACGTGATCGCCCACTTGAAATTCCAAGGGCTTGCGCCGCTTATCTGCATAGCTCTTTTGACAACTCTGTGCCGTCCTCAGTCTATCTCGGATTATCTTCACTGCTTCCACCGATTGTTCTACCAATTCTGGGCCTGTGATACTTCTTTCTCCAACTTCATCCAGGCAAATCGGGGTTTTGCAGGCTCTTCCATAGAGTGCTTCAAATGGTGCCGTTTGGATACTCTGATGGTAGCTATTATTATAGGCGAACTCTACCATATGTAACTGATCTTCCCATCCACCTTTAAAATCAATGACGCATGCTCGCAACATATCCTCAAGCGTCTGTATCGTACTTTCCAACTGTCCATCCGTCTGTGGATAGTAGGCTGTACTAAATTACAATCGAGTTTCCATGGCTTCTTATAATCTTTTCCAGAAGTTTGCCGTGAATTTAGGATCTCGATCGAACGTAATCATCACTAGCACTCCGTGCAACCTCACTATTTGCCTCATGTAAAACTCTGCATACTTATTCATAGCAAAATCCCTTCGCATCAGGATGAAATGTGCAGACTTGGTTAATCTGTCCACGACTACCCATATAGAGTCGTGACCTCTTTGGCTTCTTGGGAGTCCCATCACAAAATCCATAGTCACATGCTCTCATTTCCATTCGGGTATCTCCAGTGGCTGTAATAGTCCTCCAAGCTTACAGTGCTGTGCTTTCACTTACTGACACGTCAAACACTTAGCCACATGCTTTGCTACGTCTACTTTCATCCCGTTCCACCAGTAGTGCTATCGCAAGTTCTGATACATTTTCGTGCTTCCATGGTGGATGCTATAATTGCTCCTGTGAGCCTCTGATAAAATCCTTTTCCTGAGTACTTCATCTTTTAGCACACCCAATCTTCCTCGGAACTTCAGAATTCCGTCCTCAGACACCTGATACTCGGGTTTTCTCTTGGTCGCATCCATCTCAAGGATCTTCTTAATCTCTGGGTCCATAGATTGTAGGGCTTTTATTCCTTCTTGGACCTTAGATTCTACCCTCAACGTAGCTATCAAGCTAGACAACTGGCTAACCTCTAGTCTGAACTCAGAATCTCTTAAATTCTCAATCATCGACCAACCTTTCACCAGTAGACATGCGATGCTTGACTTCCGACTCCGCGCATCTGCTACTTGGTTTGCTTTCCCAGGGTGATATAGGATATCACAATCATAATCCTTCAATGACTCCATCCACCTACGCTGCCTCATATTCAACTCTTTCTAGAAAAACAGATACTTTAAACTTTGGTGGTCGGTATAGATCTGAAACTTCTCGCCACAGAGGTAGTGTCTCCAAATTTTCAAAGCGAATGTAATCACTGCTAACTCCAGGTCATAAGTTGGGTAGTTCATCTCATGTGGTCTCAACTGTCTGGATGCGTAGGCTATTACTCTTCCATGTTGCATCAATACACAGTCCAATCTTTTCAGGGAAGCATCACTGTATATCGCATAACCCCCGGTTCTGATGGAATCGTTAGCATTGGCGCGGTCGTCAATCTATGCTTGAGCTCTTGGAAACTCTTCTCACATTTTTCAGTCCATTCAAATCTCGTTTCCTTCTTCGTCAAACCGCGTCAATGGGATGGTTATGGATGAGAATTTCTCCACAAAACGTTTGCAGTATCCTACCAATCCCAAGAAACTTCTGACTTCAGTGACTGTAGCAGGTCTAAGCCAATTCGTCACAGCTTCGATCTTTGCAAGATCCACTGCGATTCCTTCACCAGACACCACATGACCAAGAAATGCTACCCTGTTCAGCCAAAACTCACACTTACTCAACTTCGCATAGAGTGCATGCTCCCTCAGAGTCTGTATCATAGTCCTTAGGTGCTTCTCATGTTCTGCATCATTCATCGAGTAAATCAAGATATCGTCAATGAAGACTATGACGAATCTGTCTAGAAATTCCTTAAATACTCTATGCATCAGGTCCATGAATGCAGTTGGAGCATTGGTCAATCCAAACGGTATCACCGTGAATTCATAGTGACCATACCTCATCCTGAAAGCAGTTTTAGGTATGTCTTCCTTCTTAATCCTCAACTAGTAATACCTTGTTCTCAAGTTAATCTTCGAAAATACTGTTGCTCCTTGCAACTGGTCAAACAAATCGTCAATCCTCGGTAGCGGGTACTTGTTCTTCACTGTCACTTAGTTCAGCTACCGATAGTCGATGCATAATCGCAAAGACCTATCCTTCTTCCTTACGAATAACACCGGTGCTCCCCACGACGAAGCACTTGGTCAGATAAATCGTTTATCTAGCAGCTCTTGCATCTGCACCTTTAACTCCTTTAATTCTGACTGAGACATCCTATAAGGTGCTTTCAAGATCAGTTCCGTCCCAGGGGCTAGCTCAATCACAAATTCTATTTTCCGTTCCGATGGTAACCTTGGCAACTCTTAGGGAAACACATCAGGAAATTCACGCATTACCAGGATATTCTCTAACTTTGGCTCTTCGGTAGTCGTGTCCATTACTGCCACTAAGTATGCTTGACATCCTTAAGACATAAACTTAGTCACTTCAAGGGACAAAACTAAGGGAATCGAGATTCCTCTTCAACTTACCACCAATTTAAAGCTAGGGCGTCCTCTCGGATAAAACCGGATTATTTTACTACCACAGTCTACTACTGCCCCCTGGTTACCCAACCAATCCATTCCTATTATTACATCAAAATCAAACATGGGTAATACAGCTAGGTCGATACTCTCTTTACTTCCCCCAATCACAATCTCACAACCAGTACAACCTATTGAAACCATTATATTATCCTTTAACGGTGTGGCAACATGCAGACTTATGTTCAACGGTTTCAATTCCATCCCCACTAATTCAGCAAACTGTGTAGACACAAACGAATGCGTGGCACTAGGGTCAAACAATGCGTAAGCAGCTTGATTGCACGAGTAAACCATACCTGTGGCTACACCTGGTGCTTCTTCTGCTTCCCTACGGGCTACTACATGTACTCTTCCTTGTGTCGGTGCTCGGTTCTGTTCAATCTGAGGCGTTACAGTCGACGGTCCAGCTTGCGGTCTCTGTCCTTATGGTCGACTTGTCGGGGCTTGATTTGGACACATTCTCATCTGATGGCCTATTTGGCCACACTTAAAACAAGCTTCTGTTCTTATCGGGCATGGCCCATTCCCATGCCTCTTGTCATAAAGGCGGCAGTTTCAGTTCGCAAGGTTTAGCGGCTTCACGATATTCTTCTGCACTGGAGGCACAAAGCGCCTATTACCCGTCATCGGCCTCTTGCCCATCTGGTGGTTATCTCTGAAGGACGTAAACCACGATCCAGTTGCGGCGTTTCTCTCCTTCAAGTCTCTTTCAATCATTTGACCCCGCTTGTAGATCTCTTTGTAGGTCCTCAAATTCAGAGCAATCATCTGACTACGGAGCTCGGGCCTCAAACCATCCCTAAATCTCCTCGCTTTCTCTTGAAGGTCCTCTACTGATCGTGGTGCATACCTTGACAGCCTCGAGAATTCGGCCTTGTACTGGTCTATTGTCAGTTGGTTCTGACGTAGTTGCAGGAATTCTACCTACTTCCTTTCCCTGGCCGTTTCTGAGAAATATTTATCATTGAAGGCCATCTTAAAGACTTCCCAATTCATGATTGTTCCTTCAGGGAAGACTCTATTCTTGGTGACAACCCACAAATCATTCGTTGTACCCTCCAGCCGGTACACCACTAGCAACACCTTCTCTTCATCGGTGCACCTCAGCACACCAAAAGCCTTCTCTAACTTTTCTATCCATCTAGGTGCTAGCTCGAGATCTCCAGTCCCATCAAATTGTGTCGGCTTTAGCTTTATGTACTACTCCACTAGTTGGCCCATCTGTCTGGCCACTACGATTTCCTTTTGGGTGTTTACAGCTTCATTACTCTAGTTTGGTTCACCTTGACTTCCATTTCCACCATTGTTGCCATTATTGGCATTGATGGCTGCTATGGCAGCTCCTACTGCCTGGGCGATGGCAGTATCCCGATCCTAAGCCTGCCTATCGATCATGTTGCCAATTCTTTCCAGTGCCCTAAGCACACCATCCATTCTTGGATCTTCAGCGACAGGCGGCCTTGAGCTAGAGGCTTCGCCTCTTGGTCTTCCAAACCTTCTAGATGGGTTGCTCATCTTTGTCACTTTCTACCGAACCTGATCCATGACAAGTTCAACAATGAGTTAGTGACTTACTCAATCATTCAAATCTAGAGCTACTAACTAATCCTTAACAGAAACAGTTACACTGCAATGGTACTCCGTACCACAGACTCTGGAAACATTTCAACAAACAGCCTATGGTCATTTCTCAATCCCTTTCACTTCAGTGATTCACTAAAACCAATCACCTTCATTCCTTAAACAAACCAAGGTCCAGAAATGACCTTCAATCCTAAGTAGGGAACTTGATCCTTATGCATTTCCACAACCCTGCCAAGATCAAATACCAACTCTAAGTACCAGGTCACACACTATACACCCCGTGCCTTATCTTAACTAGTCCCCTTAAGGTCTCGCTATTCGTCCTTGTCCCAACTTAATCCTCCTTATTACTCCAGTCCTCAACCAACTTTAGATTGAGCTGAACTTGCTCTGATACCAAATCGAACGGTGATGTCACGCCCCGAATCCGTCGAGCATGCGAACATCCCTACAAGCAAACAACACATCTCTCGTGGTCCCAAGATCCATTAACAAGTCGAGAGATAATATATATACATTAAGCATGTGGAAGCGATACTCAATAAATCCCCGTACAATATATAAGTTAAGTGGGACCTAGATAGTATAATAACTGTCATACATCATAACATGTTTTTCGTATAAATTCCAACTACTACATCCGCTAGGCAAGGGCGACGGGGTAATCACATCAAAAGTATGACCATCATCGACATCCATAACAGCAATGGTCGGGAGTCGCCATCATAAGGTCGAGCTAGTAGACTAATACATCTAAGATGAACTGCTGGAATCCTCAGTGTCCTCGGCATCCACCGTCGGCTCATACTCGGAGAAAGTTTCTAACGGAACCTCAACGGTGTCCTTCATGGTTTCCTCATGGGACGGCTCCGCAAGGTCCTTCTCGGTGGCCTCCAAGATAATGATCTCGTCCTCCTCCACAGTAAAATCTAAGGCCAGGGTCTTCTCCGGCCCGTTCCTGGAACCAACTACGGACCCCTCTACTATCTCCTACTCCCTAGTAATCTGGCACCAATCAGGAATAACTCCTTGGGATACCTCGTGGAGTTTTAACGGCCCAATCAACTCGTCCCCGACCCTCTTAAACCATGCCTCGAACCTATGAGGTTTTCAGTCCGGGCTACCCTCGTTGACCCATACAACCGTGCATTTCCTCACATAAATGTTCCCCTGCCTATTCGGAAACTCGTCAAAATATGCCGTTATCTCCTTGGGATCCCCAAAACCTATAGGCCACATATCTAAGGTCTAGGATTTGTAAAAATAAGGGTCATCAAAAGGGTGAGATACACATCTCAGTAAAAGAGTCCTAACCCTAGGTTAGGTCGACCGTCCACTTAGGTAGTCGTTCACCCCAATAACTCAACTCACAAGCATAACAAGCACAAATCAATAAAACAACAGCATACAGATGAAAGGCATGCAACTATGACAACATGTCGCACTCAGATGATAATGCACAAGTCATCCTGCCGTCTCACCACAACCACCTCTTCCTGCCTGCCTCAATCTCCAGCTCGCGATTAGATCGCATTAGGCTCAGTCCGCGTAAACGCATCAGACCGTCATCGGCAACCCGTGTAAACGCATCAGGTTCTGATGAATCTCCAGGCCAATATCATCATCTCATACCTCCGTCCCGCAAATAGTTCGCATCAGGACCGTGGCCATCTCAACCCCGCGATTTTATCGCATCAGGGCCCCACACAACATCAACTCCACCCTGCGATCTCGTCGCATCAGTGTATCCACCTCCCGCCCCGCGTCTCATATCCTCAAGACCTCGCTATGTCATGCTCATACCATGATTTTCAATTAGTTTCCAAACATGACAACATGTGCAATTCAAGCACAATTCAAAAAACTCATGGCATGTAAGGCAATCAAGTGACACACACACATGGTGGATAATTCAAGCATAAAAAATAACATACATAACCCTTCTATTATCACTTAGGATAGACCAATAGATATCCTTTGGAAAATCCTCATAAATCAATCCAATCAATCCTCGACTCACCCAATTGAGTCTAATCTTCCTATCCTAAGTTTAGGATTCCCTTACCTTGCGTTTGATAACACCAAATTCATTTCTTGGATCCTCAAAGTTTCGGTCTCCTAGGGTTCAAGGTCGAACTCACCGCGCAACCTAGGAATTTCAACTAATTCCACCAATTTTCAAGTCTAATTCAACCATCGATGAATCACAAGTCTCCATAACATAATCCTCATCATCTTAACACGTCTTAATCATCCATTTGAGACTCATAATCCAACGCCAACAGCCCTCCAAGGTTCAGCCATGCACAAAACCAAATCGGTCCCTCTCGATTTTGTGCATGCCGTGAGCTACCAGTCCTAATTCAACTCTAAATTCATCATTTAAATACTATCCTACCTCTTAACATGTCTATCTAAGGGTTTGTGAGGCTCATCATGAGTTTGAGATTGATTGGTCGCCGAAATCCCGTTGAAAGTCGCCAGATCGTCTAAGGTCAGTAACTGGCTATTTCTGTCCAAGATTTACAAGATCAATTCGAGGTCAAAACTTCATCAAATCACTCTCAAATTTTTACCATAGATTCATATACATGTCTACTAGATCTCCACACAATTTGATCTCAAAAATTCAACATTTCGGCCTCCAAAAGGATTAGAAACCGGACCTACCTCAGGTTAAGTCTGATTTCGTCGGCTTCCGGGAAGACTCTTGGCCAGAGTTCCTCGGTGGTCCAAACATCTCGCTTCCACTATGAGGAGATTGGCAAGACATAGATCTAGGTCGGTGCGATCGGCCGGCGATTAGGCGGTGGCTGAAAGTGGGCGTCGTGGGCGACAAATGGCTGCAGCAGGTCTGGTCGACGATCGACAGAATGAAGAGGGAAGAAGAAGATGGTTTTCGGAAGCTTGAGGGGGGTTTGGCTGGCCAAATGAGTGAGGAGAGAGAGTGAGAAGACTATATTCAAGGCTCTTGGTCAATGCTTTGAATGGTAGGTTTGTAATAGTAGACAAGACTTCTCTTTAAACCATCAATTGACACTTGTCCCCTTGTCATTCAAGCTTTGATCCAATGGCCAATAATACTTCAAATTTTCGGTGGCTCTTGGGAGGGTTTAATGTCTAAAATGCCCTTCTTCAAATGCATGGGTAAGGTTCTAAGCTTGAGGGGCAAAAAGGTAATTTTACCCCCGACGTTCAGAATGTCGTTTTTCTCGTTCTAGAATCCTTCGATAGGGCGACGACCAATCCGAATAACGTTGGAATTATTGATTTTCCATTTCAACTTTTCAAGACACGTTTCTAATGGTTTCCTCTATCAGACGTGGTTCCAGCCTATCTCGAACCGACGGGTGGCTTTTGCGGACTTTACGTATATCAACCCTATGATTCTCATCATATTTAGGGCTCGTCAATTCGTGGCGGCTTTGGTTGTCATATAATTATGAGGGTCTATCACTAGTTCCTATGGTCTCGATCTTCACTGTCCGATTTAGAAAAATTTTGCAAATCATACGTTGGTTAAGCAGCATCACCCGCGCTTCGATCGTATGACACTCGCAAGGCGTTCCTTAATCGTTCTTAGATCGGCCTTTTTGTTGTTCTAAATATCCCCTCGACAATCCTTATGGTCAAATCGTCATTTCTTATCCGAATTCCCTAGGTCCATGTACCATGTCTAGCGTTAGCCTTTCCCTTTTGGACAGCCTACTCAAATTAATCAGGTTCGAGTGAGATATGACTGAAATACATCTCTAGATTCATTTCTCATTAATGAGTCTGAAATTGACTAGAAATCAGAATGTCACATATTCAATCACAATTGGCCTTTAATCTAATATACCTTGTATACACCTCACCTCATTTCATCCAAGGCTGACAATAGCAATTGATAGCTAAACCATCAAGATATCACGCAATTCAAGCCTGAATCCACCAATACCAGCTGTCTCTTTATAACTTATACTCTCCAAGTTGGGTCATTGACAAACCACAATCACAATCATATAACCCAATCGACCCTTCATTCATAAGTTATTCCCTAGCAACCTCAAATCAAAGCTTATGACTCTTCAATTTCTATTCACTTTCTTGTGAGCCTTCTTCATAAAATCACTTAAGATCATCCCTTAAATCGGCATTAGGACCATTAGAATACTACACAAATTCAAGCCTAAAGTCCTCAAGATTCAGCAATCCATGCTTATCCCTCAAGGTCTCACTACCTAATTGTCCTCAAGTCATCGCTCCTTATCACTCCAAATCTCAATCACATTGGATCGAGCTGACCTTGCTCTGATACTACTTAAACAGGGATGTCACGTCCCGAACCCGTCAGGCACGCAAAATCCCACTAGGGTCGTCTTGTCTGGGTGGTACCTAGGATCCGTCGGCCAACCATTTAAAAACTTCTAAATGATACAAACATGCGGAAGCGATAAAGCTTCTCCATTCAGTTCAATCTTAAGATGACTCGGGACATAGGGAATGTCTTCTTATAAATGCCGACTACAGGTTCAGAGGATCGACTCTAACTTCAATGTAACATGAAATCTCTAAAGTCACCAAAGCATAAATTCATTTCATATAATTACTTCTTCAAACACCGATCATTGGCAAGCTCAGATTTCCATCGCTTGAGACCTGAAAAGGTTTATCCCACGACGGGATGAGATATAAATCTCATCGAGGCAGGTCCTAACCCTAGGTTAGGCTAACCATCCACTCAGGCAGATGCAACCACAAACAATTTATACAAATAAACACATGAGGCACTTGAGTATCAATAACAACATACAAATGTCAAGCATGCAGCCATGGCATCGTAACACAACATCCAAATCAAGCACACGTCGCCATGTCAAATCTCAACTTCCACCCTTTCAGTCTGCCTCACTTTCATGCACGCGTTTAGAACGCCTCAGGCTCGCTCTACGTAAACGCATCAGACCGTCTCATTGACAAATCAGCGTAAACGCATCAAGTTTTCAATGTCACTCCAGGCCTGTGTCGACACATCTCAACTCTGTCCTACGTTTCAACGTATCAAGACTATGGCCTTCTTAACCTCGTGTCTCGTACGCCTCAGGGTGCCATTCAATTTAAACCCCGCGCCTCAGCGCCTCAGGGCATTCATTCACACAACCCCGAGTCTCATTCGCCTCAGGATGTCACAACTTCTCAAATAAGCCATAAGTTCATTTTAACGCATAACACACACAATCAAGTGCAACTCATGCACGAACAACACACTTATGGCATGCGAGGCAATCAAGTTCAACACTCAATGCGACAATCAACTCAAGGCACAAGCATGGTCAAGCATTTGAGTCATCTATATCCTTGTAGGACGTACAATGAACAAGCGCTTTATAATCTTTCAAGAATTAATCAAACTCGCACACAACTCGCCCAATTAAGTCCAATCCTCCTATCAAAGGTTTAAAATCCCCTTACCTTGTGCTATAGCCAACAAAATTCCTTCCCAAGCACTCCAATGATTCGGCCCTAAGGGTCCAAGGATGATTCAACCACGCAACCTAAGGAAATTTTATCCAATCGTTAATTTTCTCCCTCAAATCATCACCCCACTAAACATACACCTCATAGACCTATCAATTAACATCCTCACACTTCTCAATGATGAATTTAGAGCTCAATTTCAACACCAACAGCCACCCTCAGAATCGAAATAGGGCATACTCGATTCTGTGCATATCCCAACTTAATAGCCCTTAAATTAGCTTAACTCCTCAATTTATCCACTAATGTACTTTCTAACATGTAGTTCTAAGGGTTGGAGAGCCTCACTGAAATTTTGAAGCCAAGGCGACGCCAAGAAGTCCTTGAATGGCGTCGGTTCCTTCGGGTCCTCCAACGGTCAATTTTTGCCCTTCAAACACAAGACCCATTTGGGGTCAAAACTTCATCAAATTCCTCCAAAATTTTTACCACTGCTCATCCAACTTTAATACTATAAGTGTAGAAGACCTCACCGAAGATTTGAAGCAATTTGAAGTCTTGAAGTCACCAAACAAAGACATTCCCCCAACTCGGTCAGAATCTGCCTCGTCTGAACCTTTATCCACTCAAATCGAGCTATGGGAAGATCTACTTGGTCAAATTGAGCTTATAATATGTCTATGAAAAGATAAGATAATAAGCTTTCATTTGGCATTGGCTTTATCTTGATCCGGTATCGGACGAAGAAGATATGGCCGGAATAGTGGGACAGTCGGGACTGGTCGGTTGGGAGCTCTTGGATTCAAAATTGACCAGCCTGACCTTTTCTCCTTCAAACGGCTCTATGGGACAAACGACTAGGTGTATTTGGACCCATAATATCTTGTTGGAACGGCAAGACGATAATCTTTCCGATGGTAGGTGGTACACCTTAATTCGATGACGGACGAAGAAGTTATGGCCGAAACAGTGAAGCAGTCGGGACAGGGTGACGGGCTGGTCGGCAAGAGAGAAAAGAGGAAGAAGAAGAAAATCAGCAATGAAGGGGGTGTTCAGCCAAGAGGAGAGAGAGAAAGAGGTTTATACTTCAATAGGCTTGGTCAACTTGAGTTGAATGGTAGGTTAAAAGTGTTTACATCAACTCATAACCTAATCCTTTGACACTTGTCCTCATGTTAATCAAGGCTCATCCAATGGCCCTCATTTTTCTTGATTTTCGGCAGCTTATAGGGTATTGTGATTGACCAAAATGCCCTTATCCAATTATAAAGGTAAGGTTAAGGCTTGAGGGGCAAAATGATAATTTTACCCTCGACGTCCGAAACGTCGTTTTTCTGATTCGAATTACCTTTAATGATGCGGCGTCTAATTCGATTAGAACATTGGAATCTTTATTTTTTATTTTTCCAATTTTGAGATTTTGTTTCATATCTCAAGCTTCGAGGGGGCGGAAAATTTGAAATGTCACACATCAAATCCCCATCGCCCATCTCCCCATTGATATAAAGGGTATTTTGGTCATTGATGGGCGTCGGGGATCCACCATGTCACCGGTCTGTAAGGCAGGTGATCTCCACGCGGAAAACACAACCTTTTTGCTGCACCCAGGAGATTACCCTTATTATATCTGATGCTTCTGTTGGTGAATCTTGAATCTTGATGGGGGACCTTCCACTGATAATACAAACATTTCGCAGTGATAGAAGAATTACCATGTCTTGTTCTTTTCAATAATCGATATCAATAGCAATAAAATACTCGATGGTTCTTCTTCCAATTTTAAACTTCGATGGGTACAAGAGCTCGTGGTTTAGGGATCATGGAGAAGGTTGTATGTTAAAGCATTTGTGCTTTTAACATGAGGAGATTCCAAGAAAAACCATTTCTTCCTCCAACTAGGAGAAAGAATACTCAAAGATGAAACGCCATTGTGGTGCCGAGGAGAGAACTGTCACCAGCCTCTCTCACTGTCCACCTGAGTCGGATGCCTAGAAATGTTCAAAAGGACCCCACTGCGGAGTATACTTTGTCAGCCTCGTTGAAGACAAGAATGAAGCCTATTATGTACCAAATGGCATGGAACACACTGCCTAGGAAACCTAAGTCCGGCAGCTAAGTGCTCTTTGTAGGCGCCTTTGTAGCCGGCTTAGATGTGTAAGCCAATTTAACACAGCAAGGATGGTCAAGGGCGAGTTCTCTAGAATTTGGTACTTAAGCCTTGAGGTCAGCTGAATCATCATAAGTTAGTGATCCAGTGTGCTCATCTGCGCTGAAACTAGGGAGAGGATTTCCTACCATGGAAATCCTCTCCTGGGGTGGGGATCTCAATGATGCTCTACCATTATAGTAGAGGATCCGGAACCCTAAACCTAAGGTCATTTTGGATAGCCCACCGCGAACATGGACGTGGACAAGAGTGTGATAGTGCTCCGGATTAGCTCCATCGCCATCGTGTTCAACAAGACCATGAATACGAACAAGGCATTCTTGATATCACACGCATAGTTGCTGGTATAATAGCGATCGGTGGAGGTGGGTGGAAGTGACAAGCGGCGGTTGATTTGGTTAAATATAGAAATATTTAAGTAATATGGGTCGGGTCGGGTCGGGTCGGGTCAGGTCTGACATGATATGGATCGGATTGAGTATACATCAACATCACATCAACAACATCTTTATTTCAAACTAGTTGGGATCGACGGTCAATGAACTCAAAAAAGAAAAATGGAATAAAATAGAATATAACAAAAATAAAAAGCAAAGATCAATTGAAGAAAAAAGAATAAAATATAAATAAAGATAGGAAAAAAGACACTAAGTACTAAAAAGGTCAGTCTGAAACATAAAAAATCTACCCTTCTCTAATACTACTAGCTTCCCTCCACTTCGTCCTAGAACAAACCGTACGTCAATCTATTTCCTACATCCTTAAATCTTGTTTTACTACTTTCCCTCAAGTTAGTTTTGGCCGTCCTCTTCCTTTTTTCATGTCATGCTCTTAGTAAAAAACTTATGTTCTTATTGGAGCACCTAGGGGTCTTCGAAAAATATATCCAAACCAGCTCAGTCTATATTCTCTCATGTTTTTTGCCATTGGTTCTACTCCAACTTTCTGTCGAATATATTCATTTCTTATTTTATCAATCCTTGTATGCTTACACATCTACCTTAACAGCTTCATCTCTGCAACTCCCATCTCATGCTCATGCTGCGTATGTGCTGGCCAACATTCAGCTCCGTATGGCATTGTGAGTCTTACTACTACTCTATAAAATTTTCCTTTGAGCTTAAGAGGGATTTTGCGATCACACAAAAAACCTGATGCACTGCGCCATTTTATCCAACCTGCTCTGATTCTATGGCTTACATCCTCATCAATCTCCCTACTTTTGTAATATTGATCCTAGATATCTAAAAGTATCTTTCTTGGGCACCTTCTATCCAAGTATATTCACCGATTCTTGATATCCTCCTATTGTCGTGGCGAACTCACACTTCATGTATTTAGTATCTAGTCATCAAATTTATACCATATGAAAATAGATCAAAACAGGTTAAATTAATCAATATGGATCGGACTATATTCGACCTAACCCAAACCTGACGCGACTCACTCGTTTGACGTCTCTAGTCATTCTGCTTTCGACAAAGATGGCACGTGCCTAATGTGAATGACGATATAACTTCCTTTGAACACGTAGTGCAAATTTTGTAGAATAAAAGCTTATGCAATGGGTGTCGATGACATTAGTGTCTGATGGTGGAGATATGCAATGTTAGATCTATGGGTTAATACCATAGAAAACCCTAAATTAGTACACATGTGACAATTTTAATCAAAACTATTTTTATTACCATAAAACACCCCAAACCAATACACTTGTAATAAATTTACTCTAAACTACTACGTTTGTGATAAATTTACCATCCGTTAGTTTTCTTTAAATTTAATTGCTAAACTAGATGGCACGTGACAGTTTATGGGTGTACTAGTTTGGAGTTTTTACCCTCTGTTTGTCACGTATGTATTAATTTAAAATTTTTTGTAGTATTAACATAATTTAATAAAGGGAAAATTTGTCACATGTATATAAAAAAAATTAATTTATGGTAAATTTGTCACAGATGTACCAATCTAGGGTTTTTCATGGTCAAAAAAATAATTTGGAGTAAAGTTAACGTAGGTGTGTCAATTTGGGATTTTTGTGATAAAAAATAAATTGGGATAAATTTATCACGAGTGTATCAGTTTAGGATTTTTCGTAATATTAACCCTAAATCTAACGTCATTACATAAACATAAAATTATGGGCACGCCATGTAGCAGGTGTCTCGGGCCCTAGACTTATTTGGGATCGAAGCATTCTCTTTTACACTTTAAATGGCTTCAAGGGGTCCAAGACCCTAGACTTATTTGGGATCGAAGCATTCTCTTTTACACTTTAAATGGCTTCAATGGGTCCAAGACTTTACCTTCACGTAACATCTGAAAACACCTCAAATTTTTTATTTACCAAAAACCCTAATCCATTCCAAAATTCTGAAATCTAAAATCGTAAATATAATAGTAACTCGACTTTCATATTAAGTTAAACTACGAAAACAGACTAAATTCCATTGGGATTGTCCAGGAGGCAAGGTTGGAAGGAAGAAGGCGGCATTTCATACTTTTGAGGATTAAAATCTAGAGTTGGGGTCCAAGTTTCTTATATGATCACTGAAATTTGATTAGATTAACATACAAATGATTGAGCTCTGTTTCATAAAAAATTGTCCCAACTGTCAAAAGAACTTTGACCAAAATTGGTTCTTCAGCTTCTATTAAGAGAAAATGGGTTTTGTAGCGATTTCAGACAAAAGTCTCAATGAATTACAAGGAACAGATATACTTCATTGGAATTTAATCGACTACAAAGTAAAAAACACTTGCCGGAATTTAATCAATGATAGAAAGATACAATGCCGGAATTTAATTGACACTGAACGTACGATTATTGAAAGGTACGGGAATAAAAATTTGCGGGAAAGATAAATTGCGAAATGTAAGGATAAAAATAAAGAACGTTGAGTTCTGTGATCGATTGAATGGATTCTTTATTACAAAAACTATACTTGGGATATTTATAATCCCATTACAAACCGCGGTTGCTAGGGATGAGTAAAATGAAATGACCTAATCGGGAACTACCTAGACATAATTGAATCAGCTTGTTTGATTTGGTTATCGGAGGCGTCGATCTGATTCTCGATTCTAAGTGGAATCGGACTGCCCAATCGGCCCGAGACTTTATTTTTAAAAAATATAAACCCAACTAGTATTTTCACGGGACTCTCGGTTTTTCAAGCATTTTTACTTTTTCCTTCTCCTAGAGGAACTACAAATCTTAAGCAGTAGTTTGTGTGATATGTACGGTACTAGAGGAGTCATGTATCAAGTCTATAAAAAGCGTGTTTTGTAACTATTTTTTATATGGGTAAATCGGTTGTGAATACAAAAAATTGAAAAGCCACCTTCAGTCTCCTCTTCCTTTGAGAGTTGAGCCGTGTAAGTGTTTGCGAGAGCCCCACTTTCAATTTATCCTATCATATCAGAGTTGAATTTCTTGTCAACCTGTTGCATCTTCCCCCTTTCCCCTATTTTCTCTTCTTCTCTCTGTCCTGACTCGTTCTGCATCAACTTCTCAATCAGTCATGGTTTGGATCATTTGCAATGCTTATTGTGCTTTGAAAATAATTCACTTTCGCCTAACCAAAAAAGGAAAAAAAATTCCTTTTTTAAAATAATATTGGGATTCGACTCTTCAGCTTGACTAGTCCCCATTCATGGCATGAATGCATCTAAATTATCTTGTAAAGGTAAGTATAATTGGCCTTCACTTACAAGATATGGACGTGACACGAAGCTATTAATCGAGTTGATTGAGATTTTGAACACGAAATATGCCACCTGCATCTGGATTGATATCTGTCCACTAAGCCAAGCCCCAGTGACTTGAAAAAGATCAATGTTCCATTGGCTTAATGAGAATTCCTAGTTCGTCCACTATTTTTTGTCCCCAACATTCGCATCATCAGCTAAGTGGCAAGAAGAAGATCTAGCCGTAATCTTTCGCTGCCGCAACCGCCAGTCAAAATGTAGACATCCTCCCGAAACCCAGAACCAGATTATGCGACCGCGTGTTGCTTCCAAGTCATTTTAATGGACTGGTCGGTTTAAGTCGTGTCTTCCAAGCAAACACAACGGGATAAAAACCACCTCAGGAGAACAACCCATGGCGGCTCAATACTAAAATCGTTTATCATTGTCCGGCCGCGTAGGTGAGTTGAGGCCTCACCTGGCGCATCGTGCACGCCTCTCTCCAATGTCATTTTGTTGTTATTATGTTGTCCCTTGTACAAACTTTTACAGAAAACATAGTCCACGTGAGCACTACTTGATTGATCTTTATATTTGTGCCATATATGCACATCTATATATGCATGCGAAAGCACCCTTTCGTCTCTTTTCTACTCACTCATTATATTAAGCACTATCCATGTTTTTTTCTCTCTTCTTATTTTCTAAGTCACCCTTGCTTTTTTTTTTTTTTTTTTATGCATGCTCATCTATTTCATCCTTAGCTACCCATTTTCTTTCTACGCCTAATTTCCTGATTATGTACTCGCGTGCCTTTACCCTTGTAACAATTCACCCCCCCCCCCCCCCCCCCACAAAAAAAAAAAAAAAAAAAGGAACTTGTTCTCGTTGTCTCTCTTAACCTGCTCTTCCTCGTCCGCCGACATTGTCGTCCCTTGCCGTCATTCCTATCCAGCCATCAAGCCCATCAGCTTGCGGACGCAACAGGTCGCCACCATCCTCCACCCTCATTGATAACAGTAGCCGTTGTTATCCTCCCTCTTCGTTTAGGATGCCGACGTCTATGGAATGGAGGTCAAAGGTCGAAGATATGGGACAAGCCTCTTTAACTGCGACGGTGAAAATTGGTAGATTTCAGCCAAACACAATTAATAGCAGCAGGAAATGAGCAAAAAGAACTTTGATATGACAATGACGCTCTTTTGAACCATGGAATAGTCACGTAAAATATCAAAACTATGCAACTCAAATGGGAACCGCCTAACATGCCAGACTTCCTATTTCCATTCACCGGATGTAGTCGTTGGGGAAATATTATCAAGATACTTGGAGAATAAAAATAACTTAATATATAAGTTAACAATAGTATAATCGAAATTATCATCTACAAAATTAACTAATACAATATTTGGAGATATGAATGAAAGGAGATGGATGAACCTGTTTATTCTTTGGGTTCACTGCTATGCCTAATTAAATGGGCCCCTCTCGAAGTTGGTAAAAATTGTACGAAAATTTTAAATAAAGACATGAAGTGTTATAAATTTCTTAAATAAAGAAATGAAGTGAACATTGTTTCAAATAAGTACTTGAAATCGCATCATTTCTCAAATAAGAACGTGACGTGGATCTTTAGAAGAATAAGGATCAAAAGTGGCCATGCCAATCTCAGCCTAATGACTAGTTAATGGAATTTTCATCCTTTACTTATTTTTTATGTTTTTATTTTTGTTCTTCCTTTCCTTACTTTTCACAATGGCCGGTCACCAGCGATGCCTAGAGAGGGTCGGGTGAGGCCACCCTTGAAAGCCATAGGCCCTGCTTTGCATTTTATACAAAATCTTAATTAAAGTAGGTTTACAAGATCCAAAACTTTTTCCATAAAAAATACAAATTCAAAAAAGAAAGAAAACTACAACATAAAAAAAAAAAAAAACTCAAGCCCTTCGTATGTAGCTGCCGCCCCACCCGTACCAGCCTTCCCGACTATATTTCTTTTTCTTTTTTTATAAACTTCTATCTTTTTTTAATTTTTAATCCAATTTTACCAAAACTTAGGTGAAAATTATCGTTAGACGAAAACGCCTTTGATGGCCCGGGATATTTAGTTAGCTGGCAAGGTGAGGCTCTTATTTTACTCAGGATCACTTAAGACCCTTATTTGAAGCAAGATACACTCTAAGCCCTTATTTGATTCCTATTTGGAATTTTCCCACAAAAGTGCTTCACAAATCCTCACCGGTCACATAGAGTTCATGCGACGGAGGAGTGAGAAGGAGTCATTACGTATATCGATCTATATAGACACCGACATTGTCGTAGCCGTTGACCATGTGGTTTTTTTACGTATACTGAGTCTTAATAAGGTATTCCCGATAGGTCGGGGGAGATAGAGAGAGGGCGAAGACGATGATAGCGACAGTCTCGACCGAGGACGACGATCAATGAGGGGCGAGGAGTTCCCCCCAGTGGGGATAAATTCTGTAAATATTAAGTAGATACAAATTAGGGAAACCAAATAATGAATTTGTCTGGTTTCAAGCTTGCAGCATTAAAAATCCATTTGGGTGGGATGGGATTTGCAGGCAAACCTTAATTTTCTTTTCTTTTTTGCTTATAGGAAACAAACAGGGAATATAATGGGAATAAAAGATCAGATCATAGGATAGGCCTCATCATCCCATGAATTCTTCACAATCCGTTTTGTCCATCTACCATATATAAGATGTGTGGTCACACGAGCTCCGTTATGAATTCAGCATAACATTAGTTGTTGAGCTAGCGACCCTCAAAATAATATTAAGGAGTAACTCCTCCTTTTAAGAGATTTCAATCATATATATATATATATATATATATATATATATATATATATATATATATTCTTTTCCAAACTGTCATAATTAATTAGTTTACAGACATTTTTCGTGCTAGCATTTTCTATCTTGCGTAACTTTCTTTAAAAGATATCAATTTTTCCCTTTCCACATATTAGTACGGTATATCTTTATGACTAGTTTGGCCTAGAAGCCGCTTGAATTCAATGACTCTATGTGGGTTATGTAGCTATTAGACTTCTAGATTACTATCTCGGCATAGTAGCTATACATAGATAAAAGAGATATTGCGGTTTAGGAGTTCGGGTAGAGTGAAATTCAGAGAATTTTTTCAAATAATATTTGGAGATACCAAAAACTAAAGATGTCTCGTTCGGGGGCGAAGTCTGGTGGAGACGACAGATAAAGTTATATAAGTCCTCGCCATGTGCAATTCAACTTTGAAAATGAATCTGAACCCTAATTGGCTTCTTAATTCGTCATGTGACCCAATGACGTGAGAAGGTGCGCAGCTTTTGATAGTTTGAAATCACTAGCACCACCCGTGCAAATCAAGCAATTCCCTCGTTCGTCAGCCAAGACGTAAATATTTTAGACAAATCCTTATTTATAGTGGACAGTTCCCACCTTCATCTCCTCGCTAATCCTCTCACATCCACTTACCACGTATCTTCCTCCGAGTGCTGTGTCTCAGCACCATTAGTATTTGCAAAGAACTTCTTCGACCCTCGTCCATGGCACCTCCACACTTCCTCCTCGTGACCTTCCCCGGTCAAGGCCACATAAACCCCTCCCTCCAGTTCGCCAAGCGTGTCGTGCGTGTCGGCGCTCGCGTGACCTTTGTCACCGCAGTTCGTGCCCACAATTGCATGGCCGAGTCGAAATCTCCCCCTGAGGGGCTATCCTTTGCCAGCTTCTCCGATGGCTACGACGGTGGTGTCGAAGATGGGGCTGATGTCAACGTGTACATGGACGAGCTCAAGCGACGAGGATCGGAGACTTTAAGCGACCTAATTGCCTCGAACCTTGAGAACGGTCGGCGATTCTCGGGTGTGTTCTACACCACCCTCCTTCCGTGGGTTGCAGACGTCGCCCGTTCTCATGGCATTCCTTCGACACTCGTTTGGATTCAACCGGCCACTGTTTTGGACTTCTACTATTATTACTTCCATGGCTTTGGTGATCTCATTCGAAGCACGGGCGATAATCCTTCGGTGCCAATCCCATTGCCTGGGTTGCCGCCTCTCATGGCCAGCGACATACCCTCATTTTGCAATGCTAAAAATGAGTACAACTTCAGCCTCCCGCTTTTCCAACGCCATTTCGAGATCCTACTTGAGGAGACCAATCCAAGGGTGCTGACAAACACCTTCGACGCACTAGAACCAGACGCCATACGAGCTGTCGATAAGTTTGAGGTGATTGGGATTGGGCCGCTGATCCCGTCGGCGTTTTTGGACGGGCAAGATCCGTCGGACACTTCCTTCGGCGGCGATCTCTTCAAGAGCTCAAGTGGCTACATCGAGTGGCTGGACGCCAAGCCAAAGGCGTCAGTGATCTACCTGTCCTTTGGGAGCATCTCTGTGCTATCGAAGCCGCAGAAGGAGGAAATGGCGCGAGCACTCGTGGAGGCCGGCCGGCCATTCTTGTGGGTCATCCGGGAAAGCGGGAAAGAAGAGAAAGAAGATGATCGTTTGAGCTTAAAAGAAGAGCTAGAAAAGCTAGGGATGATAGTGCCATGGTGCTCGCAAGTACAGGTTCTATCGCACCCTTCGGTAGGGTGCTTTGTGACGCACTGCGGGTGGAACTCGACATTGGAGAGCTTGGTCTGCGGGGTGCCCATGGTGGCGTTCCCACAATGGAGCGATCAGCAGACGAACGCGAAGCTCGTCACGGACATGTGGAGGATCGGGGTGAAGGTGACGCCGAACGAGCAAGGCCTGGTCGAGGGCATCGAGATAAGGAGGAGCTTGGAGCTGGTGATGGGAGATGGAGAGGAGGGTGATGAGATGAGGAGGAATGCCCAGAAACTAAGGGATTTGGCAAGGGAGGCCGTGAGGGAAGGTGGGTCTTCGGACAAGAACCTTAGGGCCTTCGTGGACGAGGTCAGAGAAGCGTCCGGGTGAATTTGTCAATGGTGTCACCCGCTTAACGTAGTGCTTTCTTGTCGTTCTCTTTGGGGGACTTTACCGAATACATGTTATATGGCTTCTATGTATCCTTCATTTGGGCATTGACTTGTAGCTTGTTGTCCTGGACAATTTTTGTCCCGTTAGGTGTCCTTTTTTTTTTTTTTGGTGGCGTGGTGGACTAGAAAGTTGGTTGAGGCAGACGAAACATGATGTCTTAATTCCCTTCAACAATCCCTATCGATAGAAATGGAATAAAATACTCTTTAACCAAAAGGCGAGAAAGCCCTCCTCTCTCTACTTAAATAGCATGGCATTAGGTTGGGCGGTTCGTGAAAATAAATACTCTGAACTAGACACGGACATTTGAAACCGTCGACCCGAAACCGGCCGATTGACCGGACCCGTGGTTCAGAACCGGAATCGAAACCGGTCTTCACGGGTCAATTCAGGTTCCTGATTTTTCAGAACCGGCACTTAAAAACTAATAATAATAATAATATATTTATAATTTATAATATTTTTATTACACAAAAAATAACGTTTTTATTTTTCAAATTTTATTACAATTTACAATTTGATTAATGATTATAATTTATAATTTATTTATTTTATTATTTTAAAAATAAAATTAAAATTTCGGAACCGGCCACGTCTGCTTTGACCCCTATATTATTCAAACTCTACCGATGCGACGAGAATGTACTATATTCTTGTCGCATGCAACCTTTCAATTCTTTTATAATTAATTAAAAGACTTTTGTGTTGGCGTGAACTGTCACTCCAAGTCCAATTATTTAGGAAATTTTTTTAAAAAAGTGGCTCGAACTCGAAGTGCCTTTTTTCTCAAATAAATGCATGAAGTTGGTATTATTTCAAATAAAGACCTAAAGTGTCCTCAACATCTTAAATAAGGGCCTAAATTTGATATTATTTCAAATAAGAGTACGAAGTGACCTTATCATCCTTAAAAAATGGCTTACTCGTTGGTAGTAGAGGCATTTTGGTCATCCAGTATATTTTATTTATGTTTTCCTTTTTTCAGTTTTCCACAAAAAATAAAAAAATTAAAATGCCCTCCCGCTTGTATCTCCTTTTTTTACTTTTAATTTTCTTCCCTTTTTAATATAACTTAACTAAAAATTAGGTTAAAATTATGTCTTGACAAAAATATCCTTGATCGGTCGAAATATTTGGCCAACTGGCTAGCTGACGAGGCCAGACTGAGTTTTTTTTTTTCCTAATTTTAAAAAATATTTACAAAATTAATTCAAGTTAAAAAAGTATTTACCGATTTAGGTCTTGCGCAACGGTGCAATTGTTGCGCAAGACCCGTGCGGTGGCACCGCCACTGAGCGACTAGCACAGTGGGCCCTTGCCACCGTCACGCGACGCACACACGTCGCGTGACGGTGGTGTCGACAGTCACACGCCATTTTGAATGGCGCACGACTATCCCACCCAACCTGCAAGCCTTTAGTGCATCTGAGACTCTCAGACGCACCAAAGGCCATGCATTTTGCTACTTCAAATTGTTTTTTTTTTTTTTGGGGGGGGGTTCCATATTCTCTCTTCTTCAACGCCTTACCCTCTCAGTCGCTCTCGCGCTCGTTCTTCCTCCCTCAAATGGTCGTCTCAACTACAACCGTCGCAATCACTCATTATTTGGGGTTCTTGCGCTCCGTCAGTTCATTTTTGCAAGCCCTCGTTTACCTCGCCCGTTTTTCCTCCCTCAGGCACTCTCAGTATTAAACTCTCTCAGGCATTCGCATTTAATTTATTATATTTTTTCTGGTTATATAAATTAATTTATAAATTTTTTATTTGACAAATAAAAGCAAAGCGGGCCTTTCTCTTGGCAGTTGGAGCTCCTCATTTAGTGCGTGTTCTCCCTCAATAATTTGAGGTAAATTTTATTATACTTTTTTTCGCAGTTATGTAAGCATAAATTTATATATTTGGTCATTATTTATACCAGAATAATGCATATTATTTATAGATTGTTAATATTATGTCCCGAGAAGCGTGGGATGAATTTCATCCGGTCCAAAGAATATTTTTTTGAAATAAATTAAAATTTTAAATAATTATAAAATAAAAAATAAAATATGGATACAATCAACTGACCATGGACTATTTTCGGTGATTTGCCCTCCGAATTTTTAAAAAATGACAATTTTGCCATTCTGGCAAATAATCTATGAAAAATTTTGAAAAATTTCGAAAAAATCTCAAAAATAGAAATTGGACATAATTAACTGACCATGGACTATTTTCAGTAATTTAGCCCCATATTTTTTTTTAAAACGATGATTTTTTCTTTCTGACAAATTATCTCGAAAAAATTAGGAAAAATTCCAAAAAACACCCAAAAATAGAAAATGGCTACAATCAATTGACCATGGACTATTTTCGGTAATTTGGTCTCCAAATTTCAAAAAATGACGATTTTTCCCTTCTAACAAATAATCTATGAAAAATTTCAAAAATCTCCCAAAAATAAAAAATTGGCCATAATCAACTGATGTCACGACCTAAAAATTAGGCTAATGGATTACCTAGTTAATTAAATTAACTAACCTAATGCGGACCCTCTCAAGTTCTACCAAATTGCAACATAGGTTTATCCATGAAATATGTTCAATTGGAGCCGCCACTAATCATTATGAAAGGTTAATTAGAAACCTTGATAAGATATCGAGAGAAAATATATTCTTTCTGCGAACTAGAGAAAAATGAGTTCGGAGACTTGGTTACATTAATTTGAAAAATTAATATCCTTTCGGTACCAATTTCATGAAAAATCCCTTTTGATTGATCAACGTGATTTGACTTATTTAGGAAAATGTGACACGACCATGTATTATATGAAAATGGTTTGATTTTTTGGTATTTTTTTTATTAAATGCAGGAAAATAGAAACATTTAGAAGCAAACAAAAATTTGAACAAAATTAAACAAAAATGACCATAAAATACCTTAAATTTCAAATAATTTCGAATAAATTCACTCATCCCAAGAAATTTGGGTCGGAAGAGGAATTTTTATCTACTATATTCTCGAAGATTCGAGCCAGTATGCAGATAGCAGTATAAGACGACAACATCCCATTTGCCAAAGGGAAAGAACATGAAGTCTTATACTAAATTGCCATCTCATTCCATGAGATCATGGCCAAGGCGTGCAATTTAATTTTTCGAAGAGTCTACGCACAAGGGGAGCATATGTTATGGGCATGTTTATTTAAAAATGTGCAAATTTTATAACAAAAAAAAACCAAATAAAAATAAAATGAAAAGATAAAGTAAAATCAATTGAACTTTGAATTTGAGATCCAAGAGGAGTGGCCGAAAATATGAGATTGGGGATCCATCTTTCCTCATTAAAAATCTTATCCAATTTGATTTGAGAAAATTATCTTTAAGGATTGGAAAATTTGATTCAAATAATTCTCAAAATTTCGGATATAACCCAATGAATTCTAATCTTATCTCTTGATCAAATAGACTCAGATAATCCACAAGAGATAAGACAAGATAACTATCACGTAAACATCCAACCAACTCGCATGCTAGAGATAAGCATTCAAAGCAAAGAATTAATCCACAATATTATGCAATTTATATATCCTCAAAGATTAGATAAAACTAAACTGCATCCATAACATAGAGATAATATCTGGAAATCGCAAGATAAGGTAACTTAACCAATCGAGGGAAAAAGTAAAAGTAGGAATAGGCCACCACGGCATGGAGCAATTCGGTCAAGAGAGATAGAGCAAAAAAATTCAGATTTTATTCACGAGAAAATTCTCATCTGTTCCAATTTGTTTAGTTCAATCTTAAAATTATCGACAAACCTTTGAGGAAAGACATTTTCAATTAGTTTCATCGAATCTCAGAAAATTCTTCCGATTTTATGATCAAATCAGCCTTGTTGAAAAAAAAAAAAAACAGAATTTTTATGCCACAAATGATTAATTTTCTGTTTTAACATGAATTTGATGAAAAAGCTTGAATCCTTCACTTCAATTGGAAGATCATACATGTTTAAAGGAAATCTAAGAGCAACGATGCAAGTTTCCAAGTAAACAAACATAGATTAGCAATCAAAAGTTTAAGAAATTTACCTTTTCCAAGCCAAAAATTCTGCAAGTGCTCAATCTAGAAAGTTCATCCGAGAATACGCATTTTCGAGCTCCTTTTGTTGCCGAATTGTGACATTATGAAATTCGACTCTTTTCGAAATATGAATGAATGAGATATCTCATCGATACACTTCAGTTAAATCTCACTCGAGTTAGCCACTCTTGAAAATACTAACAGATGGGGAAAGGCTAACTAGGATTTAAGTACATGGGCCAAAGAACTCGACTATGGACTGACGTCTTGACCATAAAGATTGTTGAGGGAACATTTTGAGCCATTATAGGTCGATCTAAGATTGGTCTTAGAGCGATTTTCCAGCGTTATACAATTGGATCATGGGTGATTCCGTTTGATCATTATATGATTTGCAAATTAAACTAAACCGATTCCTAACGATCGCACCCTTTGAAACTAGCGATTTACTCTCGCAATTGCATGACAATCAAGGTCGTCATGGCTTGAATAATTCTTAAACGTGACATTAATCACAGGTTGATAAGCGTAAATTCTAAAAGCCACCCGTTAGTTTGAGATAAATTGGGATCGGAAATCGATCAAGTTTGGGCATGAATTGGACTTTGGGATTGGGTGTCGGATATTCAAGGATACCAACCTTAATAAATTGGACGTTGCCTCGTCGAGATCAAATGAGTTTATGGTTCGCTCCGAAGAAATTAGAAAAGTGGAATTTTGGACGATAAAGTAGAAATTACCTTTTTACCCCTAGGTTAATACTCATTCCTCTAGAAATTAGTAAGAGCAAAGTGATCTTTTGTCCATTCCCCCTTGTTGGCCGAAATCTTGAGGGGCAATTTGGGTAAGAGTGGTCTTGATTTATGGATAAGATGACAAAGATAAGATTTTGTGGACACCAAATCAAACCCCTCCAACCTCTATTACAAGGACTCGCATTTTGTTTTAAATTTTGCCGTGTCGAACACGTGTCGAACACGACTGGACACCGCTGGACTCTTCTCAGACACACGGTCAACGCGTGTCCGAGTTTGGACTCTCGGTCAATGCAACGGACATGCGAGGGACTCGCGGGTCCGACGTTAAAGAGATTAAAAGCTAACCTCTCCCTCTCACGTCTGTCATTGGCCTCTCCCTCTCCCTCTCGCGACTCGCCCTTTGTCGGCTCTAGTTGTGGGGCTGGGTCTCGGGTGTCGGGGGCTGGCTCGACAAATCTAAGTCACGGCTATGGTCTCGGGTTAGAAGGCATCGGTGACAGGACAGAGGGATCGGGGTTGAGCTTGCTGGATCTGGGTTGTGGGTAGCTCGAATGGCGACGGAACGGCGGTGAGGGTCGTAGGTTTTGGGGGATCAAGCTGGGATTTTGGTGACGATGGGACAGGGTGGTGCGGCGTGAGCCAGCAGCTAACGGGCGGCTGGTATGGCGAGATGGTGGTGACTGAGCCCTCTTCTTCTTGGCTTCACTTGTGTTTGCTTCGTTGTGCTATGTTTGGAGGTCGATCTTTTCACGAGGCCTTGGTTGGAATAAACAAAACCAGAAGATCAGTGAACGAGCTCTTCTTCCTCCACCCTCTTCTTACCAAACTTCACGCCTTCAAGAGAGAGAGAGAGTGCGCATGATTGGTGCATTCTCTCTCTTCGTGGGTATTTCTTATTCTGTTCAAAGATTGAAACAATGGCCAGTTCTCATATTCAGATAAGAAGGGAAAGAGGGCGGGGCTTTTTCTTAGAGTTTGAACGCTCTCTCCATCTTTCTAAAGCCATACTCTTCTCTATGTGAATTGAGACAAACGCGTCTTTTTGTGAAACCTTTCTAAGGAAGAAATTAATAATAGTTTCGGTATCATGATGTTTTATTGTTAAAATCATAAAAATATTAATTTATCGTGTATATATAAAAATATACATATAATATAAAATCGTATCTCAGCATATAGGAATTTTCTATTTTTTTAGAACTGCCGTGTCGGCATATCGTATCGTATCGTGTCTTGGATCGTGTCCTGTGTCTGTGTAAAATAGCCTTCAGCTACTACAACTATTCACTCTTACACCTTGTCACTCACACTAGTCATTCACCATTTCAATCCTTGTCTCCGAACTTGCATAAAACTTCTTGAGGAAGCTTTGAGGAAGCAAATAACTCTCTCTCCCTTCTATTTCTCCAATTCAGCCGAACACCACTTCCTCTCACTCCCTCCCATTTCAATTTTCTTTGAAGCTCTCTCATTCTCCCTCTTGCTTATTTGGCTGAGAGACCTCAAAACCGATGCCACCACCTCACCGAACCGCCGTCCGTCCTTTGCCATTGAACCGCCACCGAACCCGATCTAGCCGTTAGCTCTAGCAGGACTGTTTTGGAGGATTTCTTGGCTTAGCTTGTGGTAAGTAACTCCTAGATCCTAGCTTAGTATGTTAGAAGGTTGAAGGAAGAGGTTAAGAGTGTTATTGATGAGTTTTCATGGCTATTTTCTTGGTTAATTCAAGGGCCGAATCTACACCTCGCCGAATCAAATTGAACCCTGGCCGTGAATTACCTCTTTGGCGGACTTTGCTTACTTATTTTGCTCGGTAAGTTATTATTAAACCTTACCTAGGGATTTAGGCTACTAATAGACGTGTTTAGTGATGGATTTGAAGGTGATCGAAGGTAGTGTAAGGGCTGTGAATGTTGAGGATAATTTGTTCTGCTTGTGAACGTTATTTTTGAACGTTCCTTCTGAATGGTTGCTTCTGAATTATTGCTTCTGAACGTTCCTTTTGAATGGTTGTTTCTGAATGTTCCTTCTGAATGTTTCCTTCGAAACGTTCCTTCTGAATGGTTGCTTCTAAACGTTTGCTTCTGAACGTCCTTTTGAATGTTCACTCTAAACATTTCTTCTGAACAATTTTTGAGTGATCTTGGAGCCGATTGATTAGCCCATATCATTGCATTCGGCCATGATTTGTAAAATTGTGAATTGAACGATTAAATTGGTTAATCGTGCTAATTGAAAGTTTGGCCATAAGTAGAAGGTAGAATGAGATAACTAATTGCCTTGCATGTTTTCCTTATACTCAATCATGAAGTTAAGAAATAAATGTAAGGACTAGTCGGATGAGGTGGCTTATTCGTACTTGCATGGCCCTGATGCATGAGTTGAATTGCGAAACTTGTGCTAGGAATATCTTAACTTGTCTTGATTTCATTGAAAGATCTATTGGTGTCGAGAGTCGACTTGATGTACTGGATTATCTCGATTGTGTAATTGAATAGCGAGAATCGACTTAACCGACTGAATCATCTCGAATGCATGATCGGATATCGACAGTCAACATAATCGACTACATTATCTCAAATGTATGATTGGATATCGAGAGTCGACACAATCGACCGCATTATCTCTAATGTGTGTTTGGATAACGACAGTTGTTATAATTGACTGAATCATCTCGAGTGAGCAAATGGCATCGAGAGACGTTATAATTGATTGAATTATCTTGTGAGGGCAATTGGTTGATTAAGTGCCTATAGTGAAGCTTAGCCTTGATTGGATAATTGTACCCTTGAATGGTGGAACTATGTAGTGCCATATACCATAACTTATTTTAATGTATTGAATGCCATGTGTTTCTTTTGATCAAACATTGCATATTTTTTTAAATGTGTCTGGAGGTATTCTTGGCCTAATTTAGATTTAGGGTTAGCTTACTGAGATTTATTCTCATCCGTCGTGGGATAATATTTTCAGGTCCCGAGTGACGAAGTCCCATTAATACTATGGACTGATTTTTGAAGATACCATTTTGAAGTAGATGAACCGTTAACCCCTACCTGACTATATTTCTTTTTGAAGCCTTAGGGAGTTGCTTTCTTATTTTGGGTTGCATATGCCCGTATAGCTCTGTAGGGTTAAACTTCGTCTACTTTCGTTTTAGTAAATAAAGTTGTATTTTGAAAATGACCTATTGTAACTTTTTGATGTGTATTTGACACTTTTAAGGAATGTATGGAGTAAGTTTTAAATCTCTCTTTTTCATCCCGAGTCAATGTGTTTGGAAGAAAATTTTTGTAAAGGAGATTGTTCGCCGCTTCCGCATGTGCATTTCATATTGTCCTTAAGTCGTTTGTCGTTGATCATGGGAACTACTGAAGTAAACGGTTTTGGCGAGATGTTAGTAGGCCCGAAGGGTGCGGGGCATTACATCCCCGTTTAAGTGGTATCAGAGTAAGGTCAAGTCGATCCAAGTTGGTTGAGGCTTGGATTAATAAGAAGTGATGACTTTGGGATGACCGGGTACCGAGACTTTAGGGGTTCGCTAAAGTTAGGCACGATACGCATGTCATGTGAGTTGGCACTTGTGATTGGCACACTTGATTGGCATCACTTTGAGTGATTATAAGACTATAAAGCTTTGTACTTGGTACTGATTATTGTGGTTTAGATGATGTCTATTTGATGAATGGATAACTTGTTGTAATTATACTAAGTTGCAGATGCGTTGGACTTGAGGTATAATTGTGAATCTCTATTTATGGTGCTTTTGATTGTTGCCTGGTAATTGATTGTCTTAATTGTGATTGCCACCTTGATGTGTAGCATAAAATTGCTAGACTTAAGTAGATGGCTTAGATCTCTAATTCCTGGATAGAATTATAGTGGTTCAGGTACTGTGAGTGATTAGCAAGGATGAACAACCGGACTAGGGTTGTAAGAGGAGCATCTAGCTCGAGGTCACCAATGGTGGAAGACCCTAGAGTCGATGGGGTCATAAGAGCCTTTGAGGAAATCAGGAACCTGATGGGCAGGCAAGCTCAAGATCGAGCTACCGTTGTTGTCCAAACTGCCAAGGCTGCGGTAACTTCTGCTAACATAAAAAATGGGAATAATGGGAATGGAAATGGAAATGGAAATGGCAATGAAGGGGGGAATGGAAATGAGAACCGCCAAATGGGCCAACTGATAGAGCAGTTATGAAACTGAAACCGACTTAGTTTGACGGAGTTAGAGATCCGGAGACTACTCCTCGATGAATTGAGAAACTAGAGAAGTCTTTTGAAGTCTTAGGGTGCACTGAAGAGGAGAAAGTGACCCTAACAATTTACCAGCTCGAGGGTACCGCGAATGACTAGTGGAATGCCACCAAAGGAGGAGTTTTTCCTGAGGCACTTCTCGCAAGTGGACCGCCTTTGCTAAGGCGTTTAATGAGAAATACTTCTCAAAGATTGCTTAGGAACGGAAGCTGGTAGAGTTCTAGTAGGTTCGCCAGAACCAACTGGCAGTCGATCAGTACGAAGCTCAGTTCATAAGGTTGTCGAAGTATGCACTGAGAATGGTAGAGAATCCAACGGATAGAGCACGGAGGTTTCGAGATGGACTGAGACCGGGCCTTCATAGCCAGATGATAGCTTTGAACTTGAGGACTTATAATGAGATGTACGAACGGGGCTAGATGATTGAGAGAGATATGAAAGAAAGGGCTACCGCTTCTGGATCATGATTCACTCTAGTCAGGGACAACAGCCAGTTCGGCAAGAGGCCGATGGTGAATAACAGGCGTTTTGTCCCTCCTGTCAAGAAAAATATCCGGAAGCCAGCCCAATAGTCCAACTGGAATTGCCATTTGTATGGAAGGAGGCATGGAAACGGGTCTTGCCCAAGTCAGACAGGAGCATGCTTTAAGTATGGCCATCTTGGCAATCGTGCGAGGCATTGTAGGAATCAGGTTGCATGACCTCAGTTTCAACCGCAACGTCCCCAATTAGGATCTCAAGTCGCAGCTGCTCCTTAAGCTAATCTGAATATACCACCAGCTTAAGGGAATGTGTATGTTGTGGCACGTAAGGAGGCGGAAGGTGTGCCTGGTGTGGCCAAAGGTATGATTACTTTATGCGATCATGCTACCTATATCTTGTTTGACCCTGGAGCATCGCATTCGATCATATCTGCTCAATTAACTAATTTGGCTGAAATTAAATTGAAGCCGTTGGGTGTGATATTGCATGTTATCACTGTCGCGACCCTCTTCGAGCTGTCTCGGAGGGCTAATGGGTCGTCCCGTCTGGTCGAACGCGGGCCTCTCCCAAGGTCTGTTACCCAAGTGGCAATGGCGGTATATGTAGTCGACTTTCGGTGCAGTTTGGTGACATGTGATATGTGTACACGCCAAAGAGTCGTCACCAATTATTCTGTGGAGGGTACAATTGGAAACCCTATCGAATAGTCGGGAGCATTCTATTTAATTTTGCGAAAATCAGAGAAATGGGATCGAGAACTTTGTTATGCCAACTGTCAGAGTTGACGCTCTTTCGACACCTAAGTTGAATGATTTATCTAACCTAAGATTTTACGCAAATGAGTGAAACGCGAATCCTACATCTAAGAGTTCATGCAGATAGGAGTGACTATCCTAGCAAACACAATTAATAAAATGCATGCGCAAATCAAAGATCTAAAACATGCAAAAAAATCACATGAAAACAACGTGACATCCTTAATATGACCCTATTAACCTAGAAAAATATCAATCAAGGCTCAGGAGTGTTTTTGACATGATTTGCCTTTGAGGGGCAAAATCATAATTTTGAAGATTTTTGGGACAATTTGCCCAAGAAGGGTAAATTTATCATTTCAGATGAAATATGGAGTCCAAAGATGATGAAAATAGGATTGGTCATCAAAACAATCCATTTCCTAATCATCAGGAATTTTCTGAAATTTTAGAAGCGATTTACCCTACGAGGGGTAAAATCGTCATTTCAGAAAGTAATGAGAAGTGAAAATCTCAAACAGAAAGATTGATCGACCTCTTGACCCAAATCCTAATTTTGAGCAATTTTCACGGCTCGGTCGAAATAAGAAAGATAATTTACCCTTAAAAGGGTAGAATTGTCATTTTCAGAAAAAAAAAAAGATGAGATTCAAGAACACAAGCGTAAGAATCAGTCACCTGACTGGCTCTCATTCTTATCTTGGCCTTCTCGACCTATCTCATATGTCAAATAGAGAATATTTACCCTTAAAGGGTAATATCGTCTATTCTCGGAAGAACAGATGAGAAATCCCAAAAATAAGATCAACCACTTGTCTGTGGTCAATCCTTAATTTTTGGGAATTTTTGGAATGCCTAGGAATTTTCCACAATTTTCCTACATTTTTTTTGGGATTTTCTAGGATTTTTTTAACATTTTTTTAAGATTTTCTAAGATTTTTAAGAATTTTTTAAAATCATTTTGATTTTTTTATTATAAAAAATGAATCGGACCAGGTCGACCCGACCCACTCGAGTCGGATACCCGGCCTAAACCTAGACCCGTGCAACCCTAACCTCCAAAATGATGTCGTTTCGCTTTTTTTATTTTCTGATTATTCGGATTTAATCTGACGGCTCCTAATGAACCACGTGGCTATTCCATGACCACTGGATCGGCTGACTGAAGCCTACGGCTCAGATCAAAAGCCGACTATCCTTCGACAATCATATCTGATTACTTAAGCCTACGACTATGTTAAAACCCAAGACTCAATCTGGACCGTCTATCCTTACTTGCCTAAATGACGCCGCTTGACCACTAACATAAACGATGCCGTTTCAACCTATTTTGATTTTTCGATTTTAGAAACAATTTTGAATATTCCTAATTACTAATCGGACGGCCACTAAAAATTAGACTCGATTAATCTGAGCCGCTCGATCAAAATTGACTCAGTATAACGGACTAATGGTCAAGCTGACTCGACATCCACGTGGACCAATCACACTCCACCACCTAAGCCGCTGACTCGTTGACTCACCACATCAGCTTCGTCTTCAACCTGTCGATTATGACTAAACGGATGGTCGAGACTTCTCCGGGGCCGATGAACGACCAAACCTATACAAATTAATATGAGACCAGTGTCATTCGACTTGTACTAGCTTCTAGTTTAACATACCTGAGAATCGCAACATTTCATCCATTTAATCACGTGCAGCATGCAAAATACCGAGTACAGCCATGGAAGTTCAATCAAGCAACAGAGAGCATTCCGGGCCAATTTATTCACATGATCGTTTCTAAGTGAATTTAGAAGACTTACCTCGAGCTCCGATTGAGCTCGCATGACCTAGATTCGGCTAGGCAACTTTGAACAGTGATAGGCAATGGAGGTTGAGTTTGGAGACTCAATTCGAGATATTCAAGCAAAGTCGATACAAAATGAAGATGCAATGATGGACAGTGATGCTTGGGGAGTAAAACGCCCACTTTAACTCGAAGAATTTTGATCGGAATCGAGCTCCACCATTAAAGCACAGTGAGAAGACTCAGAAGTTGAACTCACCTTTTTTGGGATTATAGGCGGCCTGGCTAATGGCGATCGACTCCTGAAGCTTCAGGCAAGCTTCGACGTTCCTCTTTGGCTTCGGTTTAGCCAGAGACGGCCTAACCAGCGCCTTGCAGTCGAGCTCGAATTCTAGACGGTGGGAGCCGGAGAATGAGCTCTTCTTGCTTTCTCTCTCTCTCTCTCTCTCTCTTGATTTTGTTAATCCTCAGGAACAGAATAAACCCATCCCTTGCTCTCGAAAGCCTTCAGAGGCTATATACTGATTTTTGGTTTCCCGCTCAAACGGTGGATGTTTGACAACTCGGATTCACGTGGCAAATGGCGTGCCGACAGTGACAGAATCGGTTGGGAAATCATCTCATCTCCGTTAGCTGCTCATACAAGTCCAATTTGGTGTGAATTTGGCCGAATTTGGTTTGAGTTTGCTTATGTTGACTTTTTGCAGTCCCGAAACTTGACCGGTCGATTTCTCTCTACTCCGGCGACGTCAGGTAGTGTCATCAGTGTTGATCAACGAGGGACGTCGTGAGGAAATGCCTCTTATTTCCCTTCCAATTATTTTCGGATTGTTCTTCAATTTGACTATCGAAATCAACCCAGGAACTGTTTATTTGCGCAGAAGCTCAAAGAAGAAGACGACATTGTTCAGTCCGACCGGGTGGTCTGACTGGTCAGAACTGGTTCTGACTTGATTTTTCAAAATTAACCTTAATTTGCGGGGAATTTTTGCAAATTAAGCCTCAAATCAAACTTAGGACATGATTATTATCCAATTTCCCAAAAGTTCATGTCAATTTCAATAAAAGCCTCAAATTTTTTTTTAATTTCAATTCGAAAAAATTATGAAATTAGAGGCTCAAATGATCAAATTGGACCAAACCACCTATGCCAATCGATTCAGGATGGTGAAATATATTGGACAATGGCTTCAATTTGTGAAGTTACCTCTTGAATTGAAAGTAATTTCAATTATGCTCAAATTCAAGAACTAAATTGTAATTAAATATGAAATTTTGCCCAATTCATGCAATTAAACAATTTATACAAATAATTGGATTGAATTGTAATGAAGTACAATTATATTGAATGTCAAGACCTAAAAATGCCAAAATTGTAAATTAAAAGAATCAATTGACATTTTTTAAACGAATTCAATCATACGCGTAACAAAAGAACACACAAAATTGAACTTGAATTTGGACTTTTTATGAGGTAAAAAATACAAGGGATTTAAAATTAAAATATTTACTATTTTTCTATATTTTTGTGACATCAAATGCTATTTTTTAAAATTTTTGAGCATTTTTCTATTTTCTAAAAATACTAAAAAATGTGAAAAATATAAAAAAAATTATTTTTTTATCCAAACTAGTTCCTTTAGCTTGGCCAAGGCTACCAAATTTGATTTTGGATTTTTTTGACTTTTTATGAATTTTTTATGAATTTTCAAAAGTAAAACTAAATAAAGACTGATTAAAAATCAGGTGTCAACAGCTGCCCCTCTTTGAGAAGAATCTCATGAGAAGTTTCTCTCAAAGACAGGTGACACTTGAGTCTAGACTGACTCGACTGGGGAAAAGAAAAACGAATCTTGACATTCAATCTTTCTTGTCTTACTGTTAAACGCTCTGCTTATTCCATTTTAACTATTGTGAGAGAGAGATGGAGTAGAGATACTCACCTGTTACTCATCTGCCTGATGCTCGCGCGACATATATGGTGTATGGCGGATTCAAGTAGATGCCTAGGGACTCGTCTCTTGAATATCCTACGGTAGTTAAGCTCTAACCCGTATGGTAGGCAAAACCAAAATAAGATTCCTATTTGATAGGAACCTAAGGATGACGCACCCGTTCTTTATGGATTGCCAAAAGTTTTGATCCATATAGTGGATCATACCATGAACAAGACTCCTTTCTATTAAAAACCTATGGATGATGCACCCGTTTTTTAGGGATTGTCAGATACTAGGATTCCCATCCACAGGGGACCTAAGGGTGACGCACCCATTCTTTAGAGTTTGTCGGAGACTAGGCTTCCTATCCCTCAGGAACCTAAAGGTGACACACCCATTCTTTAGGGTTTGTCGGAGACTAACCTTCCTATCCACCAGGAACCTAAAGGTGTCGCACCCATTTTTTAGGATTTGTCGAAGACTGGGGTTTTCATCTACTAGGGACTTAAAGGTGATACACCCATTCTTTAGGATTTATCGAAGACTAGGCTTCCTATCCATCAAGAACCTAAAGGTAACGTATATGTTCTTTAGGGTTTGTCAGAGACTAGGCTTCCTATCCACCAGGAACCTAAAGGTGACGCACCCAATCTTTAAGATTTGTTAGAGGCTAGGCTGATCCTACACATTGAGGAGTCAACGAGGGTCAATACACATGAGGCATACTTGACTCTTAGGTTTACTAAATGAGCTATTCTAAGGCTCAAGGGTTACCTAGAACATTATAGAAAGTTGGTTCTAAAGATTGTATTCTTGATGTGCAAGACGCCATTTTGGGATTTGGGGACTCCAAGTATCTTGCAGAAAGCTCAAACCTGCAAAAACTTTTGTTAACAAGATTTTTCTAGGATTGAGGGGTTACCTAAAATCTCACAGGAAAATGATTCTGAAGATTGTCCTTTCGACAAGTGAGATGCTATTCTAGGATTTAGAGGTTCCAAGGATCCTACAGAAAACTCAAATCTGAAATCTCACATAAAAGATGACTTTGATGATCTTCCTTGTTTAGCAAGGTATTCTTCTTTGACCCAAGGCTGCCATGAGTCTCATATAAGTTTCAACCTGAAAGTTTGTTCCTCATCAAAGATATCAATTATCTCGAGGCAATGACAATTATAATGCAGGCAAAGTTTTACTTTAAACTATACGATTATGCAAAATGTTCTATGATGTTGGAGGTTATCCAAGACATCTCGAAACATGCAAAGATGATCAGAAATCCTTGCAAGGGAAATCTTGGATCAAACAATTTGACGTTTCCAACAAAGCTCACTTTTAAGCATTCTATTGGAATGTCTTCGTTAAAGAGGGTTTCTCACCGATTCTTTGACGCTGGTCTTTTACGAAGAAAGCTCTCGAATTTCTTAATAACCCGCGCCTGGATTTTCGGGGCTATTCGCAGCGCATACTTTCCGATCAATCAGGAGGTCTTTACGAGACCATAATGTTGGGCTTGGGAATAGTTTTCAAGGGGGAATCACTCTTTGAGTATGGCTTTTGAATGAAAATTTCTTCATCTACTCCGGGTTTACAAGTCAAGAACCCTGCAAAATGAAAAAAATAATTTTGCTTGTACCTCTTCGAGCTAAGGTATACATTAACCTAGGTGTCTGAGTTAGAAAAGATTGCGAAGGGTTGTAATGTCGGTAGGAATGGGGATCGAAAAAGGCTCATTTTTTGCCCATAATTGCAAAGGGTTTAACATTGACGATCATTACTGATCAATCTTCTATTTTGTCTCTGGTTGACAACTCTTTAAAGAACATCTTTAGTCTTCTTGAGAATGGTTCTAATCTTTGAAAGACCTTGTATATCTTTTAGCAGTTGGCTATGATTCCATTCGAGGGGTAGCCTTTCGCTGCATAACTTTTGAGGATTCTTCTTTACTTCAGAACTTGTTGGGGGTAGAAGCGTCCAGTAATCCCTTGGTGTCCCAAAATCAGTCTTACGACTTTCAACATTTCAATGAGCGTCAGTCCTGTCTTATCGGGCATTTTGTTTCTCTCTTTAATGCATAGGAATTTAGCTTTTTCTTTTTTTGATCCCGCCTTTTCCTTTTCTTTTTCTAGGAACTAGGATTTTTTTCATGATCATATAAGGTATGTGACTTGAGTCTCATCCTGTCTAAACATTTGGTTTTGACAGTCTCATGTAACTCCTACTTCTTGAATTTCTCTGTCTGCGAGTGTCTTTGCTACTTTCGTCTTGGTGCTGTGCAATGATCACCAATAAGGGTACATGAAACGAATATGTAGGCTCAAATTGGCTATGCAATGGGTATAAGTGCATAGGATAGAGAAATGAATGTCTCTTCATTATCCTAAGGTGCCTGGATTAATGCATATTAACACACAAAGATTGATGTTAGTCCGAGCAAAACGATTTCTAACCATTTACCTTTCCAAGCTGCTGGACTACTTCTACACTACCCCAATGTGAGGCGGCTCTTGATAGGGTTAAGAAATGAAGACCACCGCTCAAAGAGTTTATCAATGATCACTTGTAGTGTTTATGGAGAAGAATGAATGACTCTGTCATCCTAATCCATGTAATCGATGCAAATAGCTCTTACATCCTCGGGTTCAGGCTTTTCTGTCCTAACACGTCCCTTACACTCCTCTCATCTCTCTGGTGTGTATAGGACGTGTTTGGATTAGGCGTACCTCTTATTTGAAGAAACATTCCTGCTAGATAACCTAAACAACTCTGTTTTGAAAAAATCATTATGTTTTTCTCCAGACATTTCATCTCACAGGGAATTAATGACGCACCATACGTGTTTCAGCTATGTCTAGATAACCTCCAACCTTAACATGCGTGCAACAAGTGTTAGAATTTTATCTTTTAAAAGCATGGTTCATTTGAAAGTTTGACCACATGCATGTTCATCTTCGACTTTTTCTTTCTTACAAGAAAGTGAGAAATTTTACGGCATTTCTCCATTGCTGTTTTTGTCTTCATCGGATATCCCTGTATGAAAAGAACAAAAACTCCAGTGAGTGGAAGATATTTTAACGCTTGATGGAATAAATACATATCATCTGGTTCTATGTGTCAGGGGCTATTCTGTTCTTGGTTCCATCTGAACAAGTTTGATTTTGAGTCCATTTATCGAAATCCCGCAAAACATAAAACATGCCATGTATGCATGGATGCATGATATGCCTATGCAATGACTACTAAAGTGACTCGTATCGTTTCGGAGAAAGTCATGTGACCACCATCTAGTTTCATTTCAAGGATAATACTTCTTCACAGCATCCGAATTTACAAGATATCCCAATTCTTCTCCTTCAAAATTTACAAGAATTAATGCTCCTCCCCCAAGGATTTTCTTGGCAACATAAAGGCTTTCGTAATTCGTGGTAAACTTGCCTTTTGGATAAGCAGCATTCGGCAAAGTCTTCCTTATCACAAGGTCATCCACCTCGAAACTTCTGAGTTTGACTTTCCGATTAAATGACTTAGCCACCCTCTTTTGGTAGCTCTAGCCATGACAAATCGCTATAATCGTCTATCAGATTTAGTTGTTCCTATTTATGTTTGATCCACTCTGCCTTGGAGAGTTTCACTTCTGATAATATTCTCGAAGACGGAATCTCAATCTCTACAGGCAGGACAGCATTCATCCCATACACCAAAGTATAAGGAGTTGCCCTAGTAGAAGTCCTGATCGAAGTCCGATATGCCATTAAGGCGAAGGGTAGTCTCTCTTGCCAATCCCTGTAATTCTCGGCAGTCTTAGCCAAAATCTTTTTGATGTTCTTGTTTGCCGCTTCTACTGTTCCATTCATTTGTGGGCGGTAAGGGGAAGAATTAAGATGTCGGACGCCAAAGTGATCCAGTAGATCATCGACAATCTTGTTGTTTAAGTTGGACCCATTGTTTGTGATGAACGCCCGAGAGGTAGCATATCGAGAAATTATATCTCTCTTGATGAACCCTGCCACACTCCTTGCAGTGATATTCGTGTAAGAACTGACCTCTATCTATTTCGTGAAGTAATCAATTGCAACTAGAATGAAGCAATGGCCATTAGAAGCTGCTGGGTTGATAGGCCCTATCATATCTATTTCCCACATAAAGAAAGGCCAAACTTCAGACATCTAATGAAGTTTGTTCGAGAGCGCATTAATCTTATCGCCATATACTTGACATTGGTGGCATAACCCGACGTGTTGATTACAATCTAATTCAATGGTCATCCAATAATAACCAAGTCGCATGATTTTCCTAGCGAAGAGATGGCCATTCATGTGTAGCCTGCTTACGCCTTCATGGATTTTCCTCATGAGAGTATTTGCTTCTTTAGCGTCTACGCATCTCAATAGAGTGGAGTCAAACGACTTTTTGTAAAAAGTTTGTCCATTGAGGAAGAACTTATTAGCCATCTTGGCTATATATCTTTGACCTCCTGCTTGGCATCCTTCAGGATACTCGCTCTTAAGAGGTAATTCTTGATATCGTGGTTCCACGGCTCTCTGTCAAATTCTTCTTCGATCAGCATGCGATAAGCCGGTTTTCTGATTAGGCCGATCCTTAGTGGCTCTATTTATAATCGATCAGTTATTTGCAGCATGGAGGCCAGTGTGGCCAATGCATCTGCAAACTAGTTCTACGCTCTTGGCATGTAATCAAATGACACTTCTTCGAATTTTAGTGTCAATTCTTCCAAGTACTCATGATAAGGGATGAGCTTTGTGTCCTTTGTTTTCCACTCTCCCTATGTTTGAAAGATGATGAATATAGAATCTCCATAAACCTATAGCTTAGATACTTCCATGGAGATGGTCAGCTGTAGGCCTAGAATATATGTTTCGTATTCTAAAATATTGTTGGTGCAAGGAAAAGTCAGTTTTGCTGTAACCGGATAATGTTGACCATAAGGGATATTAACACTGCTCCTATACCAGCTCCTGACAGATTAACGACACCATCAAAATACATGACCCATTTGTCTTTTGTCGGGTTCGAAACTTGATCTTCTATCTTCGTCTTTCCAGAAGATGTACGATTTTGGGTGCTCTCTGCCAACATATCAGCTAGGGCTCTTCCTTTCACAAACTTTTGTGGAGAGTTTTTGATATCAAATTCAGACAACAACACTTGCCATTTTGCCAAATTCCCTATCAAGGCGGGCTTCTCCAAGGAGATATTTGAGAGGATCATTTTCTGTCACTAGATAAATGTGGTGGTATAGAATATACTGTCTCAATTTGCGAAGTACCCACACTGCTGCTATACAAGCCCTCTCAACAGGCGCATAATTTGTTTCAAATGAGGTGAATTTCTTACTCAAGTAGTAGATAGCCCTTTCTTTACTATCCACAGGGCTTGTTTGAGCAAGTAAGGCTCCCAAAGACTCTTGATGTATAGTCAAATACAAGGTCAAGGGATGATCTGGGATGTGTGGCACAAGTATTGGTGGAGTGGCTAGATAAGTTTTGATCTTCTGGAATGCTTGACTGCATTCTGCATCCCAAGTCACTTTCACACCTTCTTGAGTAGTTTGAAAATCGATTTAGCTACATCCGATAATTGATTGATGAATATGGTGATGCAGTTTAATCTCCCTAGAAGACTTCTTACTTCTTTCACCGTTGAGGGGGTCGCTAGGTCACAAATAGCTTGAATTTTCGAAGGGTCAATTTCGATGCCCCTGCTGCTGACCAAGAATCCTAGAAGTTTCCCAGATTTCGCCTCCAACACACATTTGTTAGGGTTCAACCTCAACTTGTATTTTCGCAATCGCTCAAGCAGCTTCCTTAGCACTTGAATGTGATCTTGTCCTTTGTTGGACTTGGCGATCATGTCATCAACATATACTTCGATCTCCTTATAGATCATGTCATGGAATAGGATGACCATCGCCTTTTGATAAGTTGCCCTAGCATTCTTTAGGCAAAAGGGCATCACATTATAATATAAGTTTCCCCAAGGTGTGGTAAATGCAGTTTTCGGCTTGTCCTGTTGCTTCACGAGGATGTGATTATATCTAGAGAATCCATCCATAAATGAGAATAATTTATACCCTACCGTGCTATCTACCGACACATCGATGTGAGGGAGTGGAAAATCATCCTTTAGGCTTGCTTTATTCAAATCCCGATAATCCACACAGATTCAGACATTTCCATATTTTTTCATGATGAAGACTATGTTTGCAATCCAATCGGAGTAAGGGATAGCTTCAATAAAGCCCACTCTAAGAAGTTTCATCACTTCTTCTTAAATTCTGTTTGCTAACTCAGCTTTCATCCGACGGCTGCCTTGTCTCACGGGTTTAACACTAGGATTTGTGGGTAACGCATGTTTCATAATTCTTAGATCCAAACCCGGCATATTGGCGTATGACCATGCAAAGATATCTTGATGCTCTTTAAGTAATTCAGTAAATCTGAGCCTTTTAGCTTGGGACAGATGTCCACCAATCTTGACTTCTTTGATATCTGTAGCATCACCCAAGTTAATGACTATCAGCTCTTCTGAAGTGGGAGGTGTTGAATTTTTTAAGGCACTCCAATCTCTACGAATAGCTGCGTAACTCTCATCTGCGTCTTCATCAATATCACAGGAGTAATCATCTTGGTGGACCGGTTCACACAATAACCTAGCATGTATGTTTGAGATGATATGCCTGAAATGTCACAAGAATGGTTAGTCTCTACTTCATATAAAAATGCGATGCATTAGCGTGAAAAATCTTTTCAAAAGTGATTTCAAAATAAGTGCAAGCATGAATGGAACTAATCTTCATATCCTTGGACATCCTTGTTCCTCGAAAATCTTTTGAAAATTAGGAACCATGTGGCAAATTAGGCTTCAAGCTTCCCATATGGAAGGATAGTATTATCATTGGGCTGATTTGTAGTCCCATATGTTCTTAATAAAACTTGTGCATTTTATTGAATGCAAAAATGAACTGCATTACAAGACATGCTATTTGGACTAACGGTCGGAGATCCAAAGGCTTTTTTCTACCTCTACTTCAAACAACAAAAATGACAAGTGCAAAGAAATGTAGAAATTTAAGTGCAAAATTAAAAGCAATGGAGAAGTCTCTTTACTGAAAAGTAGTGTGTCACGCCCCTCGTTCCGGGTACGCGAACATCCCTGCAAGCAAATAACACATCTCTCGTGATCTCAAGATCCACTAACAAGTCGAGAGATAATATATATATACATAAAAAATGCGAAAGCGGTATTCAAATAAATCCTCGTACAAATACAAGTTAAGCGGGACCTGGATAGCATAATAACTGTCTTACATCATAACATACGATTCGTACAAATATCGCCTACTACAAACCACTAGGCAAAGGGGCGACGGGGTAAGCACATCAAAAGAAAGTGTGACCATCATCTACATCCAAAATAGCCATGGTCGGGGGTCACCATCAAACGGTCAAGCTAATAGACTGGGACACCTAGGATGAGGTGTTGGAGTCTCCTGTATCCTCTGCGTCCTCAGTCGGCTCATACTCGGAGAAGGTCTCTAATGGAACCTGGATAGAATCCTCCATGGTCACCTCATTTGATGGCTCTGCAAGATCCTCTTCGGTCGCCTCTAGGATAATAACCTCATCTTCTTCCACAGTGAAGTCCAGCATCGGGGTCTTCTCCGGCCCGTTCCTAGAACCAACTACAGACCCCTCTGGCAGCTCTTGCTCTCCAGCGGTCTGGCACCAGTCAGGTATAACTCCTCGGGGTACCTCGTGGGGCTTCAGCGGTCCAATCGTCTCATCTTCGACCTTTTTAAACCATGCCTCAAACCTATGAGGCTTCCAATCTGTATTACCCTCATCAACCCATACAACTGTACATTTCTTCACATAAACGTTCCCCTGACTATCCAGAAACTCGTCAAAATACGCCGTCATCTCTTTGGGATCCCCAAAATGTGTGGGCCACATATCTAAGGCCTAGGATTTGTAAAAATAGGGGTCCCCAAAGGGATGAGATACACATCTCAGTAAAAGAGTCCTAACCCTAGGTCAAGTCGACCGTCCACTCAGGTAGTCGTACACCCTAATAACTCCACTCACCGGCATATCAATCACAAATCAATAGAATAACAACATACGGATGGCAAGAATGCAACTATGACAACATATCACACTCAGATGATAATGCACAAGTCATCCTGCCATCTCACCACAACCACCTCTTCCTGCCTGCCTCAATCTCCTGCCCGCGATTAGATCGCATCAGGCTCGGTCCGCGTAAACGTATCAGACCATCATCGGCAACCCGCGTAAACGCATCAGGTTCCGATGAATCTCCAGGCCAATATCATCATCTCATACTTCCGTCCCGCAAATAGTTCGCATCAGGACCGTGGCCATCTCAACCCTGCAATTTCTTCGCATGAGGGCGCCACACAACATCAACTCCACCGCGATCTCGTCGCATCAGGGTATCCACCTCTCGCCCCGCGTCTCATACGCCTCAGGGCCTCGCCTTGTCATGCTCATGCCACAATCATAACTCATGTCATGATTTTCAATTCATTTGCATACACAATGCCAAGTGCAAATTCAAGTGCAAATCGTAAATCCCGTGGCGTGCAAAGCAAATCAAATGATATCCGGACATGACAAACGACTCAGGCATAAACAAGGTCACACACAATCTTCCTATAACATCTTAGGATATAATAAGAACTATCCCTTTGGTAAATCATCATAAACCGATCAATTTAACCTCCGACTCACCCAATTGAGTCCAATCTCCCTATCCTAAGTTTAGGATTCCCTTACCTTGCGTTTGATTACACAAATTTCTTCTTGAGTCACCCCACAACTTTCGGCTCCAAGGGTCCGAGGCACAACCCCCCACGCAACCTAGGAATTTAAACCAATTCATCAATTTTTCATATCCAATTCCTCAATCCATGAACCATAATCCTCCATAATACAACCCTCATCATCTAAACATGCCTAAATCATCAATTTGAAACTCAAATCATCCATCATCAGCCCCCAATAGCCCCGGCCTTGTGTAGAACCGAACTGGTTCTTCTCGGTTCTATGCAAATCGAGAACAATCAGCCCTAAACCAACTCTGAATCCATCATTTAATCATCATCCTACCTCTTAGCATGTCTATCTGAGGATTTATAAGGCTCACCATGAGTTTGAAGTCAAATGGTCGCCGGAATCCCTTCGGAAGTTGCCGGATTCCTCACGCCAGTTTTCCGGCAGATTCTATCCATAGTTCACAAGATCAATTCGAGATTAAAACTTCTTCAAATCACTCTCAACTTTTTACCACAGATTCATACACATGTCTACTAGACCTCCATAAAATTTGGCCTTAAAACTCCAACATTTCGGCCTCTAAAAGGGTTAGAAACCGGACCTACCTCAAGTTGGATTAGATTCTGTCGGCTTCTGGGAAATCTCTTGGCCGGAGCTCCTCGGTGGTCCAAATGCCGTGCTTCTAACTCGAGGAGGTCGGCAAGACGTAGGGTTAAGCTAGTGTGTCGGCCGGCAGTTAGGCGGTGGCCGGAAGTGGGCGTCAACGGCGCCGAACAGAGAGACCAGAATTGGTCGGGTGGCAGCGAAAAGAAAAAGGAAGAAGAAGAGTGGTCGTGAGCTATGGGGGAGTGAAATGGCCGAATGAGAGGAGAGAGAGAGTGTGAGGGAAGACTATATTCAAAACTCTTGGTCAATGCTTTGAATGGTAGTTGCATAAAGTGGACAAGACTTCTCTTTAAGCCATCCATTGACACTTGTCCTCTTGTCTTTCCAAGGTAATCCAATGGCTCTCCTCTCTTCTTGAATTTCGGTAGCCTTGGGAGGGTTTAATGTCCAAAATGCCCTTCTTCAAATGCATGGGCATGGTTCTAAGCTTGAGGGGGAAAAGTGTAATTTTACCCCCGACGTTCAAAACGTTATTTTTCTTGCTTTAAAATTCTTCGATAGGGCGACGACCAATCTGAATGCGATGTTGGAATTCTTGATTTTCCATTTCAAATTTTTCAAGACTCGTTTCTGATGATTTCCTCTATTAGACATGGTTCCAGCCTCTCTCTAACCGATGGGTGGCTTTTGCAGACATTACGCGTATCGACCCCGTGATTCTCATCACATTTAGGGCTCGTCAAGTCGTGGCGGCTTTGATTGTCATGTAATTGTGAGGGTTTATCACTAGTCCCTATGGTCTTGATCTTTACTGTTTGATTTAGGAAAATTTTGCAGATCATACGTTGGTTAAGCAGCATCACCCGCACTCCAATCATATGACACTCGCAAGGCATCCCTTAATCGTTCTTAGATCGGCCTCTTGGTGGTTCTAAATATCCCCTCGACAATACCTATGGTCAAAACGTCATTTTCTATCCAAGTCGCCTAGGTCCACGTACCTCATCTCGCGTTAGCCTTTCTCTTTTGGTCGGCCTACTCAAATTGATTAGATTTGAGCAAAATATGACTGAAACACATCGCTTGATATATACAAACTTCTCATTAATGAGTCTGAAATTGACTGGAAATCAGAATGTCACATAGTGGCTCCATCATCAAGCCACTCTATGATGACGTTCACAGAGTCATCTCCTAGAAAAGGGTTTGCGGGATTTGGTTCCGCTGACGGCGTCGTCTCTTCTTCTGATAGCCACTTAGAGTCTTTGTTGAAGTATTCGTTCAAAGGGCTATTGAACATCTTAGACTTACCTTTCCAGGCTGGAGAATCAATAAAGGAATCCTTTTGGCTTTTCTGGCGTCCACGGATCTCACCTCGGCCTCGGCCTGCTGTCTTAAAGGTGAAATCACCAATATGAGTGTTATGATACCCCAAGTCTATCTTATGCTCGTTGGATTTTAACTGTAGAGGAGCGCTGATCCCTTGACCATGTTTGCTAAGACCTTGTCTTGGGTTGAACCCATATGCTGGCAACATTTTAGCTGGTAAAATGTTAACTTCAGAGAAAAATGGAACCTTCAGTTTCGCCTCTACAGGAGTGTGGATTACTGCCACTAGTTCCAAGGAATGATAGCTAGCTTCTTGCTTAACTTGAGGTTCAATATAAGGGATAGTGCTATTCTGATACGCAAGGAGGTCAACTTCCCCATGGACGGTGACTACTTTCCCATCAATCACGAATTGCACTTTCTGACGTAGACTTAAAGGTACGGCTCCAGCAATGTGAATCTAGGGTCTTCCTTACGAGAATCCAAATGCACTCGGCAGATCCATCACCTGAGAGTTTATAGAGAATTTGGTTGGGCCAATGAGCACATCCAGCTTGATCTCGCCTACTATTGTTTTCCTCATCCCATCAAAACCTTTAACAGCTGCTTTGGAAGTTTGAATCATTTCCTCTTTAATGCCTAAATTCCTCAACGTAGCCAACAGGCGGATGTTAAAAGCTGATTCGTTGTCAATTAGCACGTGTGTACTCTCTTTCCATTACAGTGTGTGGTGATGTATGAGGCCTTATTGTGCCCTCTTCCCTCCATGGGGAAATCTTCATAATTGATCATTAAGAAGGATTGCCCTCACAAAATCTCCCAATTGTAAGTCGTTGATGGTTTCGGGGACATGTACTTCATTTAGCACCTTTAGCAGTGCATCCTTATGTTTTTCTAAATTGATGAACAAATCCAACAGAGATATCTAGGCCGACATTTTTCTTAACTAATCTATTACCTCAAATTCGCTGGTCTTGACGATGAATAAGAGTTTTTATGCATCCTCTTTTGATATCTCTTTCTTCTCAGATTCATCTTCCCTTGGAGCATAAAATCGTCCGGACCTCATCATGACATCTACTTCTCCCGTTCCATAGTCTCGATGAACTACTTTAGAATCGTAGATTTCTAGTGGCGGGACTTGTATGGTTATCGTTGTTAGGTGAGATATCTCTGGTTCAGATTCATCATCGGACTTATCTCTTGGTAGGTGAATTATCACAGGTTTCACCAAACAATCCTCTTCTTGGCTTAGGCTGTCAAGCTTATTTAGTTTAATCACCACAGTCATAGCAGTTTCAATCATTGCCACTGTGTTACTCGAGTCTTCAGGGGAGTTTTCGTATCTTGACTGGTGGTAACTGTCAGTATCACTTGACTCAACTAACATCGCAACCTTCAAGTGCCTTCTTATTCTTTCGAATAGTTTAGTTAGGTTGCCACTGGGTTATTAATTTGTCCATCCTGACATATTTCTCGGTATCAAGCTCATCTATCGTTTGGGGACGATCGCTCGTTGTCAGTTGACATGTCACATCCTCCATTTCTCTAGAGAGATCATTCACTTGCTCTTCTATGTATAGGAGATGTTTTGATATCACTCGATTGAGTGATGATTCAGGTTCTTCTGTAAAAAGCTTTATCACCACCTCCTGGACTTCGAGTTGAACAGGATCATTCATACCTTCCAACCCATCGGGTATAATATCTTCTGTTTTCTAGAAGAAACTAGCAGGAGCAGAGTACTTCACTTTGAAGTTATATCCACCAAAATATTCATCCAGATTGTCTACAATTTCACCTTTATCTAGTGCTTCAGTTACAAATCTACGATCGGCCAGACTTTGTTTGGCAGCTTTCAGTTCGTCTTCATCATGCTCTTCTTCTGGTTCAGTAATTAGCTATATGTCGCCTACCAGACTTTCCTATGGGACATTCCACATATTCCCTTGCTCGGTTTCAACCACAAACTGGTTCCATTCTAGGTTTACTGAGGCCTTAATTCCTTCAAATTCTTTATCAACGACGCTTGACATTATCCCCAGGCTCATCATTTTGGCAATACATAGCCTTTTTCTTTCAGCAGACACCTCTCTCTCTTTTGGATATGACGAGGTGATTGCTAGAATGTTGGTTAATTTAGGTACATTCACCTTCAGTTCAAGGTGATTTTCTTCTTCATTAGCAAATATTGCACCGACTGCTTGGTGATCGGAGAGTAGATTCTCTTGCACATTTGGAGCTATATCATCGAATTTCAAGATTTGATTGTCAATGAGAGCCTGAACCTTTAACTTAAGGATGTAGCAATTATCTACATTATATCCTTTTTCACCCATATGATAGGTGCAAGTCTGGCTTTCATCAAAATCAGGATATTTCGCCGGATTTGTTCTGGGAGGTTCATTTGCCACCAAGTGTTGCTCTAATTACATCGGGAGAAACTTAGATAACGATCTGGGAAGTTGAGAGAATTGCTTCGGAGGCTGCCTCTTCTTGGGCTCTTGTCCTTTAGACACCGACCATGATGATCCTCCTTTAGCCTGATTGGAATTAGCGAGCACCTTGGGTTTATGGGAGTCGGGCACGAAGGCTATGTCAACTCCAGCCTCTTTTTCTTTTCTCGCAAGATGTTGCTTCCTCGTCGAAGTTTCATGTGGCCTTCTTTCTTTCAAAGCTCATTCCAATCTTTCAGTCACGTTTATCAAGTGTGTAAAAGTTTGGCATCCTGAGTTGTTCAATCTGTCGAAGTACTCATAGGGAAGTGCTTTCAAGAACAGGTCGATCAAGTCATCTTCTAGGATCGGCGGTTTTACTTGAGTTGCCAAAGCACGCGATCTTTGGGCATATATTCTGATTGTTTTGCTTCTTCCTTTCACTGTTCACAACAAATATTCCCTTATCAGGGCCGTAGCTATTTTAAACTTATATTGCCTGATGAAATCTTCAGCCAGATCCTCACATCTATCGTAATCGTTGAGGTCTAACTCGATAAACCAAGCTAAAACAGCGCCAGCCAGACTTTCTTGGAACGCATTCATTAGAAGGGGAATATAATCAGAATAGTGTGCCATCTCGTGCAGATAGTATTTGAGATGAGCACGTGGACAACCTGTCCCATTGTATTTTCTCGCGAAATCGGGCTCTTTATAGTCCGAAGTAGTCTCTACTTTAGTGAACGAAGATATCTTGTCAAAACGGGCTAACTCGTAGCCTTGACTGCTCAAGCACTCCTCAATTTTGGCTATTCTATTAGCTTCGGCTTCAGTTTTCCCAGCCTGTTTTCCTTTCTCCTCATTCTCGGGGTTGATGACAACATGAGGCATCTTTGGTTGTGGCTGGACATTTGGCGCACGAATGTTCTCTACGACATGTTGGACACCTTCAGTCGTCCCTTTGTCAGTTGCATCAGGTATTGAAGATTGACCCGAGTCATTCAGGTTACGAACCACTATCTATCTGGCTTGGGAGGCTTCCAACATAGCCTTAATTTCAACCATCATGGTAGTCATGGTGGTCATCTAGGTCTTTAACATGCCCACTCGTGGAGTCAATTCCTGCTGTTCCATTCTCGTCTTAAGTCGAGTACAGAGATGATATCTTGGTAATTTCGTAATTAGAGAATACATGTTTATTTGAAAATAATAAGTAAGCATCTATTTAGGACAGATAAAGAAAGTACCGGATTCTTTCAATTGCATGCTTTGTATAGATGAATGAGAAAAATGACTACCTTGTGAGTCTTACTCTTACGTGAGCAGTTCTTTCAATCATTTTTCAAAGAATTCATGAAATTGAAAGAAGCGCAATATTTGACGATAGTTTTTATATGTCGACAAAACATGCTTATGCTCATACGCATGTGCCAGAAGTAACATTTAATACAAATGAGTATCACAATGTTGAGAAAACATCGTGATGTTAACATGTTTTACACTTGATAGAATCCAAGTCTTGGGCGCTTAGGGTCTAAGGCACCCTCATCGTCCTAGTAAAGATCGAATCTTTCATTATGAGAATCCTCATCTCCCGACTATGACGGTGATCCCATGTCTTCTGGTATATACGGCTCCACTCCAAGCACGTATGGTACAATGTACTCAAGTACATAAGGCTCGACAAAGCTGCGTCTGGTCACCTCAAAGCATCAGATGTATTCTGTAGAAGCTTTGTGAGTATCCATCTCGGGAGTCATATCATCTTGCCATTCTACATCTTCCATTCGGAAATCTTTCAAAGAGCGTATGATGGACTCCACCTTAGTTTCGAATTGCTTTTTCTTGTCCCCTATGAGGATTTCTTTTGACAAGTCAAACGAGCAGACATCTGGTCGTGGCGATGAAGGAACCTCTTGCAATGCCCCATATTGTCGTATGACCCTCCTTAGATAATATACGATGGCACTTGTGAACCCTAACAAGGGGACTGGAGCTTTGTCATTGCGTGCGAGCCTGACTTTACCTAATGTTGGTAAACTAAGCTGCCATCGGAGTTGTTTTGGTTTTAAAGTTCTAAGAAATTCCTTCCATTCTTTAAAGTTGAATTTAAGAATGCTTGTATGGGTTTTGACGAAAGTTTTAAGAGAATGGGCATCAAAGCTAATCTCAGTGAAACTCATGCGGATATGAAATTATTTTACATGGGATGTGAACCACAGGTACATGAGACCACCAGAGGCTCTAAAAATCCCTTTCTCGTTTTTCCCAAAATGGTTAAGGGAGAGGAAGGTTTCAGCAAGGATAAAGTTCGAGTAATCCCACCCATAACAGACTTATTTGACCACTATAGCCATGATAAGGCCAAAAGTTACGAACGAGATCGGAACAGGACAAAGCTAAAGAATGCCAAGACAAAAGCTCTACCAGACTTTGTTCCTTTGCTAGTAGGGAGGTTGGGAACATGTCAAGGAGAAAGGATAGGGAAACTCGCCTAGAATTACTTTTGGTGTCTGCTTTGTTTTCGTTGAGATTTGTATCTAGAAATTCAACTAGTTGACTCAAAGGCTCAAACCATATAGGAGGTTAGATTAACAAGTGAGTAAACTCAACTCCAATGACGGCGCTATATTTCTCAAGGGTAGGGATAACCTCTAATCCTTCCATGCAGAACGTCGCGGTGGTTGGATCCCAATAGAGTGCCATGGCTTGAATAAAGGCAGGTGGACATTCAATCTTCAGCAAGTCCAACAGATATCTTAGTCGTGATCTGACGTACTTCTAGCTAGCTTCATCCATGCTGTCCCACCAGGCTAAGAGCTCAGTTCGAGGAACCTTGACCACTTAGATGTCATTCTTCTCATCAAGTCTAAAATATACAAATGACTTTGAAAAATCAATCACAAAGATTACTTTAAATATGATTATGCAAATGTCATGAAATATGCATGGACTGATTTAATTACATATTCAAGTTAATGAAATGGAAATTAGAAATCCTTTCAAGATCGAGACACCAATCGCATCATATTCAAGTCAATGTCGCATTCCATTGATTGCAGGCTTCTTTTCTTTCCCCAAAGAGAGATCATCGGTTGGTTCTCCTTGACTTGACGTTCCTATTTTCGGCGGACATATGCTTCTCTAGCTAAATTGTTGAGATACTGCCTCTTCATTTCTAGATAGTACCTGAACATCTTGTCCGTCTGTCACTTAAACCTAAGGTTATTGACATAGTAACTAGTCTGACAATCTTCAGTATATTCCAACTTACGCCAAGTCAGCTCTCGACCATGCACAAATCTAGTGAAATGCAACCTTATGTTTGGCCCAGGACGAGTGACTTTCCTTAGATATTCAAAGATTACCAACTCCGTCGAACTTCTAGGAAGCAACGACATCCTATCCCTTATCATCGTTAATTCAATCAGTCACTAGAATGATATAATGTATGCAATGCATGTAGACGTGAATGATATGCAATACATGAACAAACTACAAATTAGGGAGTAAAGAAATACATCAAAAGTAAATGCCTTATCAACCAAAACCCAGGGAACATGAAATATTCCCACGTAACAATGGGTGGTTTTAGGCATACCAACCTTCCATAGACATGCGCATGAGACAAGTGGGAATATACTCTAGGAATAAAATCAGGTGAAGAACCTATGGCTCAGGCTTCCACGATCCAAATATGGCAGATTCTTCCCCAAGATTACCCTTCCAAGAGGGCTACATGTCACAAATTTGGATTGTGAGCAGGAATGAACATGAAAGTCTCAAGTGCCATAAAACACGAGATCCCTTTACACCCTTTCTCTATCTAAGGTAACCTAGAGGTGGTAGCAGTCGGGGTTTGACAGCTAGTGTGTGAGATGTGTCGTGATCTTGACAATGCAAGACATGCACAACAGTTTGTATCAAACACCACTTCAATATATGCATAAAATAAACATACATTCCCAACTCCAACCTGCAGGAAAGATGTCAACAAACACTCTACCTCTTATTTCTCCAATTTGCAAAAATATCTAACATAATGGTTAGGGTACGTACCTCACCTTTGAGAGCATCTGCAGAAAACAGGGTTAGATAAATTAATCAACCTTTTAATCAGCTCAAGTCCTCTAAAATTTGTTAACCAAAGATTCTGATTTGGAATAATTTCGAGTGGAGTCGCCAGTCTATCGCGACCCTCTTCGACTTGTCTCGGAGGGCTAATGAGCTGCCCCTGTCTGGTCGGACGCGGGCTTCTTCGAAGGCCTATTACCAAAATCGCAACGGCGGTATACGTGGTTGACCTTTAGTGCGGTCTGGTGACATGTGATATGTGTACATGCCAAGGAGTCACCACCAATCGTTCTGTGGAGGGTACGATTGGAAACCCTATCGAATAGTCAAGAACATTCTATTCAATTCTACGGAAACTAGATAAATGGGATCGGGGAATTAGTTACGCCAACTGCCAGAGTTGACGCCCTTTTGGCTCTTAAGTTGGATGATTTATCTAACATAAGATTTCAGGCAAATGAGTGAGGCGCAAACCCCACTTCTAAGATTTATGCAGATAAGAGTGACTATCCTAGCAAATATAATCAATAAAATAGATGCACAAATCAAGATCCAAAACATGTAGATAAATCATATGAAAGCAACGTGGCATCCACAACATGGCCCTATTAACCCAGAGAAATATCAATCAAGGTTCGGGATTGTTTTTGACATGATTTGCCCTTGAGGTGCAATATCATAATTTTGTAGATTTTTGGGACAATTTGCTCAAGAAGGAAAAATTTATCATTTCAGATGAAATATGGAGTCCAAAGATGATGAAAATAGGATTGGTTGTCAAAAAATCCATTTCCTAATCTTCGGAAATTTTTTGAATTTTTCGAGAATTTTAGAAGCGATTTACCCTATTAGGGGTAAAATTGTCATTTCAGAAAGTAATGAGAAGTGAAAATTCCAAACAGAAGGATTGATCGACCTCTTGACCTAAATCCTAATTTTAAGCAATGTTCATGGCTCAATCAGAATAAAAAAGACAATTTACCCTTAAAAGGGTAGAATTGTCATTTTCAAAAAAGGATAAGATTCGAAAACTCAAGCATAAGAATCAGTCACTTGACTGGCTCTCATTCTTATCTTGGCTTCTCGATCTATTTCATATGTCAAACAGAGACGATTTACCCCTAAAGGGTAATATTGTCTATTCTCGGAAGAATAAATAAGAAATCCCAAAAATTGGATTGACCAGTTGTCTGTGATCAATCCTCAATTTTTGGAAATTTCTAGAATGGCAAGGAATTTTTCACAATTTTCCTACATTTTTTTTGGGATTTTCTAAGATTTTTTAAACATTTTTTTAGGATTTTCTAAGATTTTTATGATTTTTTATTTTTTAAAATCATTTTGAATTTTTTATTATAAAAATGATTCGGACCGGGTTGACCTGACCCACTGAGGTCGAATACCCAGCCCAAATCCGGACCTGCGCGACCCTAACCTCCAAAACGACGTCGTTTTGCTTTTTTTATTTTCTAATTATTCAGATTTAATTCGGCGACTCTTAATGAACCACGTGGCTATTCCACAACCACTGGATCGACTGACTGAAACCTATGGCTTAGATCAAAAGCCAACTATTGTTTGACCATCATATCTGATTACTTAAGCCTACGGCCACGATTAAAACCCAATACTCGATCTGGACCGTTCGTCCTTACTTGTCTAAACGATGCCGCTTAACCACTAAATAAAAGACGCCATTTCAACCTATTCTGATTTTTCGATTTTAGAAACAATTTCAAATATTCTTAATTACTAATTAGACAGTCACTAAAAATCAGACTCGATTAATCGAGCTGTTTGATTAAAATTGACTTTGTCTAACAGACTAACGGTCGAGCTGACTTGGCATCCACGTGGACCAATCACACTTCGCCACCTAAGCCGCTGACTCGCCACATCAGCTTCGTCTTCAACCTCTCAACTATGACTAAACGGACGATCGAGACTTCTCCAGGGCCGATGAACGACCAAACCTATACCGATTAATACGAGACCGGTGCCATTCAACTCGTACTAGCCTCTAGTTTAATATATTTGAGAATCACAACATTTCATCCATTGAATCATGTAAAACACGCAAAAATACGAGTACAGCCATGGAAGTTCAATCAAGCAACAGAGAGCATTCCGGGCCAATTCATTCACATGATCGCTTCTAAGTGAATTCAGAAGACTTACCTCGAGCTCCGATTGAGCTCGCATGACCTAGATTCGGTTAGGCAACTTTGAACAATGATTGACAATAAAGGTCGAGTTTGGAGACTCAATTCGAGATTTTCAAGCAAAGTCGATGCAAAATGAAGGTGTGATGATGGTCAGTCATGCTTGGGGAGTAAAACGCCCACTCTAACTCGAAGAATTATGATCGGAATCGAGCTCCACTATTAAAGCACAGTGAGAGGACTCAGAAGTAAAATGCCCTGCTAGTGGTGATCAACTCTTGGAGCTTCAGGCAAGCTTCTGACGTTCCTCTTTAGCTTCGGTTTGGCCGGAGATGGCCTAACTAGTGCCTTGCAGTCGAGCTCGAATTCTCGACGGTGGAAGTCGGAGAATGAGCTCTCTCTTGCTTTCTCTCTCTCTCTCTCTCTCTCTCTCTCTCTCTCTCTCTCTCTCTCTCTTGATTCTGTTAATCCTCAAGAACAGAATGAACCCATCCCTTGCTCTCGAAAGCCTTCAGAGGCTATACACCAATTTTTGGTTTCCCGCTCAAACGGTGGATGTTTGCCAACTTGGATTCATGTGCCGTCACGTGCCAAATGGCATGCCGACGGTGGCGGAATATGTTGGGAAATCATCTCATCTTCGTTAGGTGCTCCGGCAAATCCAATTTGGTGCGAATTTGGCCGAATTTGGTCTGAGTTTGCTTTTGTTGACTTTTTGTAGTCCCGAAGGTTGACCGACCGATTTCTCTCTACTCCGGCGACGTCAGGTGGTGTCGCCGGTGTTGATCGACGGGGGACGTCACGAGGAACAAAACGCCTCTTATTTCCCTTCCAATTATTGGCAGATTGTTCTTCAATTTGACGATCGAAATCGACCCAGGAACTACTCATTTGCACGGAAGCTCAGGGAAGACGATAACACTGTTCAGACCGGTTCGACCGGTCCGATCGGGCAGTCTAACCGGTCAGAACCGGTCCGACCGGGCAGTCTAACTTGTCAGAACCGGTTCTAACTTGATTTTTTTAAAATTAACCTTAATTCGCGGGGAATTTTTCCAAATTAAGCCTCAAAATCAAACTTAGGACATGACTATTATCCAAAAATGTGATTTTGGCCAAAAGTTCATGTCAATTTCTATAAAAGTCCCAAATTTTTCTTTAATTTCAATTCAGAAAATTATGAAATTGGTGGCTCAAATAATCAAATTGGACCAAACCACCTATGCCACTCGATTCAGGATGGTGAAATATATTGGGCAGTGGCTTCAATTTGTGAAGTTAACCTTTGAATTAAAAGTAATTTTAATTATGCTCAAATTCAAGGACTAAATTATAATTAAATATGTAATTTTACCCAATTCATGTAATTGAGCAATTTCTGCAAATAATTGGACTGAATTGCAATGAAGGACAATTAGATTGAACGTTAAGACCCTAAAAATGCCAAAATTGCAAATTGAAAGATTCGATTGACATTTTTTAACCAAATTCAATCATACGTATAACAAAGGAACACATAAAATTGAACTTGAATTTGGACTTTTTATGAGGTCAGAAATACAAGTGAATTAAAAGAAAAATAGACTATTTTTCTATATTTTTGTGACCTCAAATGCTATTTTTCTTGAATTTTTGAGTATTTTTCTATTTTCTAAAAATATTAAAAAATGTGAAAAAAATTATTTTTTGGTCAAAAGGGTTCCTTAAGCTTGGCCAAGGCCACCAAAGTTGATTTTTTAATTTTTTTTTACTTTTTATGGATTTTTTTTATGATTTTTCAAAAATAAAACTGAAAAAAGATTGATAAAAAATCAGGCGTCAACAACCACCCCGTTAAAGGATAAGGTGTTAGTCTCTTTAGGGTGTCCAGACTGTAAGATAGTCATTGGTGATAGTGAAGAGTTGATAGATTTGGTTGTTCTTGCTATGTATGAATTTGATGTCATTATTGGGATGGATTGGTGGGTAAGTAGAGGGCTGTCATTAATTGTGGTAGTAGGGTGATCCATTTCCATTCGAATGATCACTCTAGATTTGAGTTTGTGGGAAGTCGAGGAGGAACTTGATCCCTTTGATCTCATCACTTAAGATGACTAAGCTATTAGATGAGGGATGCCAAGCTTACCTAGCAGCCGTGGTCGATTCGACAATCGAGGAGCCGAAGTTGGAGAATATGGTCGTAGTGCGTGATTTTCCCGATGTCTTTCCTCAAGAATTGCCGGGATTGCCACCAAAAAGGGAAATTGAGTTCATAATTGAATTAGCTCTTGGAACGGAGCTGATCTCGAAGGCGCCCTATAGGTTGTCCTTGTCGAAGTTAAAGAAGTTGAAGGTTCAGATGTAAGATTTATTGGAAAAGGGATTCATTCGTCCGAGCGCGTCGCCGTGGGGAGCGCCAGTGTTATTCGTAAGGAAAAAAGGATGGGTCTTTGTGCTTATGCATTAACTATAGGCAATTGAACCAAGTGACCATCAAGAACAATTACCCGTTGCCAAGAATAGGCGACTTGTTCGATCAACTGCAAGGAGCATTAGTATTCTCCAAGATTGTCACGCCCCGCGCTCCGGGCACGAGCGCGCGACTCTCTGCAAGCATAAACTCTCTCTCGAGGTCCCAAGATTCACATAGGTCGAGAGATGAACCATATTGATAGCAAGCCGATGTGTTAATATATAAACTTCTCCGTACAACAATAAAAAGGGACCTGGGAAGCGAGAGTACCAATAGATACATAAACTCTCAAATTGTTCATACATGGGCACTGACAATCTAAACCTGCAAGTTGGTAGGGGTGACAAGGCTGGTACAAAAGACGATCATCAAATCTCCCAAAAAGAAACTAGCATCGAGGTCACCATCAAAATATCTGGCCAGAAAACAAAGACTCCTAAATCAAGCTACTAGAGTCGTCGGTCTCCTCAGCATCCTCAGATGGTTTGTACTCCGAGAGTGTCTCAGAGCAAACCTCCAGAGTGTCCTCGATAGCCTCGATCTCGATGACCTTGTCGGTGTCCTCCAAGGTCGGGGTCCTCTCAGGAACGTTCATCGAGCCGGATACGGACCCCTCGGCCTCCATCGAATCCGGAGCGGGATGATACCAATTAGGGACTACCTCACGGGGTACCTCAGTGGGCTTCAGTGGTCCTGTAGAATCATCCCCTACCTTTCTAAACCAGGCTTCGTACCTATGAGGCTTCCAACTGCTGCCACCCTCGTCGACCCAGACTACAGTGCATTTCCTAACATATACAATTCCCTGTCCATGCGGAAACTCCTCAAAATACACCGACATCTCTTTCGGGTCACCAAATCTGATTGGCCACATTCTTACGGCCTAGGATCTGAAAAATGGGATCCCACAACGGGGTGAAATTTATATCTCAGTAAGGTAGGTCCTAACTATAGATTAGGCTGACCGTACACTCAGGCAAATGCAATCAAGGACAAGCGCAAATGCAACCACATGAGATGTTCAACAACATGCGGATGAAACGAGTGTCAAGTATGTAGTCATGGTACCATATCACATCACTAGAATCAAACACACATTGCCATGCTAAATCACACTTTCCACCCTTCCAGTCCTCCTCATTTTCACGCTCGCGTTTAGAGTGCCTTAGGCTCGGTCCGCGTAAATACGCCTCAGACCATCACATTGACAAACCCGCGTAAACGCATCAGGTTTTCAATTTCACTTCAGGCCTGCGTCGACACATCTCAAATTTCGTCCCGTGTTTCAACGCATCAGGACTATGACCATCTCAACTCTGCGTCTCGTAGGCCTCAGGGTATCGTTCAACTCAAACCCCGTGACTCGGCGCCTCAGGGTATCCATCCACACAACCCCGTGTCTCAACGCCTCAAGGTGTCACAATTTCTTAGACATGTCAAATGCTCATTTCAACTCATAACACATGATCAAATGCAACTCATGCAACGACCAACACATCTATGGCATGCGAGACATTTAAATTCAACATTCAAATGCGACAATCATTTCATGACACAAGCATTGTCAAGCACTCAAGCCCTATATGTCTCTCAAGGACGCACAATGGATAATCACCCATAAATTTTCAAGAAACAATCTAATTCACAATCAACTCCCCCAATCGAGTCCAATCCTCCTAGCCAAGGTTTAGAAACTCCTTACCTCAAGCTCAATTCAACAAAATTCTCCTTCCAAGCGCTTCAATGGTTCAGTCCAATTAGCCCAAGAACGAGTCAATAACGCAACCTAAGGAAATTCATCCAATTCGTCAATTCTTCTTGCTCAATTCATCACTTCACTAAGCATACACCTCATGGCCTATCAATTAACATCCCCATACTTCTCAATGATGAATTTGGAGCTCAATTAAACTCCTAACAGCCTCCTATGGCTCGGTTTGAACAGAATTCGAAATAGGGCAATTCGGTTCTGTGTTTAATCCCACCAATCAGTCCATAAACCAACCTTAATCCTCAATTTATCCATCAATCTACTTGCTAATACTTATTTCTAGGGTTTAGGGAGCCTCACTGAAAATTTGAAGCCAAGGCGATGCCGAGAAGTTCTTGAACGGCGCCGGTTCCTTCGGGTCTTCAACTAGTCAGTTTTTATCCTTCAAACACAAGACCCATTTGGGCTCAAAACTCCATCAAATTCATCCAAATTTTTTACCATAATTCAACCTACATTTTTTCTAGATGTCCGCAAAATTTTCCCAAAAATTCAAAGGATTCGGGGTCCTACGGAGTCTAAACAGTGGCTTACCTCCAGCTGCAACGATTTTCGTCGACTTCCGGGAGAATGGCCGGCCGGGACTCCTCAGTGGGTCAAATGACCTGATTCCACTTGGAGGATGTCGACAAGAGGATGAGGAAGGAGCTGATGGTCGATGAGGGTCCAGGCGGTGGCTGGAGGCGGCGGTCGAGGGCGGCGATGGAGGCTGTAGAATCTGGTCGCCGATGCAGCTCTCGGCATAAAGGAAGAAGAAGAAGAAGAAGAGAAATGGCAAAGGAAGATGGGGGTTTCGATTGAGGGGAGAGAGAAAGAGTGTGGTATACATAATTTCAAGAATCAACTTGATTGAATGGTAGGTTAAAAGTGTCCCTATCCACATCATTGTCTAATCCTTTGACACTTGTCCAAGGGTCAATTAATGTTCATCCAAGGGTTGTTATTTCTTCTCATTTTCAGCAGCTCGGGGATGTGTTAATGAACAAAATGCCCTCGTTCAATTATAAATGCAAGGCCAAAGCTTGAGGGGCAAAATGGTAATTTTACCCTTGACATCTAGATCGTCATTTTTATGATTCCAAATTTCTTCGATAGGGTGACAACCAATCCAATTATGATGTTGGAATTCTTGATTCTCTATTTTCTAATTTTGAGACTCGTTTCTGAATCTTGTCTCTATCAGATGTGGTTTCAGCCTATCTTGAACTGACGGGCGGCTTTTGCAGACGTTATGCATATCGACCCTTTGATTCATATCACAATTAGGGCTCATCAATTCATGGCGACATTGGTTGTCGTGTAATTGTGAGGGTCTATCACTAGTTCCGACGGTCTTGATCGTCACTATTCGATTTAGGAAAATTTTATAAATTATAAATTAGTTAAGTGGCATCACCCGCGCTCCAATCGTATAACGCTATCAATGCATTCCTTAATCGTTCTTGGATCGGCTTTTTTATGGCTATAAATGTCCTCTCAACAATTCTCACGTTCAAAGTGTCATTTCCTATTCGAGTTCCCTAGGTCCACGTACCTTGCCTCGTGTTAGCCTTTCCCTTTTGGTCAGTCAATTCGAGATTGATCAGATCCGAGTGAGATACGACTGAAATATATCGTTAGATACATTCTCATTAATAAGTCTCGAAATAACAAGAAAACCAGAATGTCACAAAGATAGACCTGAGGACGGGCTATCACCAACTAAGGATTAAGAAGGAGGACATACCGAAGACGGCTTTTCGGACAAGATATGGGTATTATGGGTTTACAGTCATGCCGTTTGGATTGAATAATGCTCCAGCTGCATTTATGGATTTGATGCATCGGGTATTCAAGGAGTACTTGGATCAGTTCGTCATCGTCTTCATTGACAGTATCTTGATTTACTCGAGGAACTCTGAGGAACATAAGCAGCATCTAAGCGTAATTCTATGGACGCTAAGAGAACAATCGCTTTATGCTAAGTTTGGTAAGTGAGAGTTTTGGGTCAATAAGGTAGCGTTGCCTGGACACGTGAGCTCTGAGAATGAAACCTCAGTAGATCCATCAAAGATAGAAGCAATTACGAATCGGCCAAGACTAACGTCAGTTACAAAGGTTCAAAGTTTTTTGGAATTGATAGGTTATTATAGGAGATTCGTGAAAATGTTCTCTGAGATCACTACTCCTTGACGAGGTTCACGAAGGAGGAAACACGATTTGAATGGACGGATAAGTGCGAAAGGGATTTCCAAGAGCTTAAGCATAGATTGATGACTACACCATTATTGACGATACCATCTCGATCTGGAGGATATGAGATCTATAATGATGCATCATAAAAGGGATTAAGATGCATGCTGATGTAACATGGAAGAGTTGTTGCATATGCAGCGCGACTGTTAAGGCCTCATGAGTTAAACGACCCAACACGTGGTTGGAATTTGCCGCGATCATCTTGGCATTGAAGATTTGGAGGCATTACTTGTGTAGGGAATGTTTCAGACTTATATGGACCACCAGAGTTGGCAGTACACGTTTTCCCAAAAAGGAATTGAACATGAGGCAACGTCACTAAATGGAGTCGTTTAAGGATTATGATTGTGATATCCTATATCACCTTGGGAAGGAGGATAAAATAGCGGATGCACTTAGTCGAACATCGAACATCGCGCAATTAATGATTAAGGAATGAACTTTACTTGGAGGAGTAAGAGATTCAGAGTTTAAGTTTGAGGTTTGTCATCTCTAAAGTTTGATGGCTATCTTGAGAATTGAACTAGAGATTCAAGAAAAGATTGAGGCGTCGCAATCTACGGACCTTGACGACTAAAAGATTCTGGGTATAGATGCAGATAGAAGGAACCTTGACTTTCAAGTGTCCGAAAATGGAATCTTGAAGTTTTGTGGGCAATTAGGTGTACCCAATGATGAGGAACTGAGGGAAGGGAATTTTGTCAGAGGCTCATAGGAGTGATTACCGTATTCATCCGGGTGACACAAAGATGTATTAGAACTTGTGTAAGTATTACTGGTGAAATGAAATGAAAGTAGATGTGGCGAAGCATGAAGATAAGTACTTGAAATATCAACAAGTGAAGGCGCAACACTGTAAGCATGGCAGATTACTTCGACTGTATGAAGTTCCCGAACGGAAATGGGATCACATCGTTATGGATTTTGTCATGGGAAGACCGAGAAGTCAGCAGCCATGATTCAATTTGGGCAATTGTGTTTAGATTGATTAAATATGCGCATTATCTGATAGCGCTAATGGATTTCTCGATGGATGAGTATGCGAGATATATGCGTCAGATAGTTTGTCTGCATGGGGTTTCGATGACGATTATGTCGGATAAGGATCCTAGGTTTACCACAACTTTTGGAAAAGTATTTAAGACGTCATGGGGATGAGGTTACTAGATAGCACATCTTATCATAGGTAGACAGATGGATAGCTTGAGAGGACGATTTAGACGCTCGAGAATAGGTTGCAAGCTTGTGTCATAGATTTTAAAGGAAGTTGGGAAGAGCTATTGCACCTAGTCGAGTTGTTCATAGTAACATTTGCCAGTAGAGATGGATTTGATGACCGGTTAGTAATTAGTTCATGCCTTAGTCGGGAGTGAATGAGTGATGATTTATCTTGATTCAAAATGACGTCATTAGGGGCTGACTTAAGGTGGCATCTGATTGTATTAAGCCTTTTTGGATGGCATGGGTGGGTCCTTAGTTTATCATATGGACCAAATTGCTTGAGCTTATGTTTATGTCGTCACATATTACCCTGAAGCGTGTTGACGTGGGGATCTGTACTCATCTTGATGCATTATTACGCGAGATGTTGACTTGAAGTGTTAAGACGCGGGTTTCGAGAAGTATTCTGATTTGAGGTGTATTTCGCAAATCTTTGATAAGTCTGATAACCCGATGCGTCAGTGTGCAGGCCTTGGCATTAATGACTGAGTTACATGGATAAACGACATAGATCTTTGAAATTTCAAGCAGGAGATCATGTCTTCCTCAAGGTATCGCTCACGCGAGGCTTCCCTCGATTTGGAAAGAAAGGAAAGTCCAGTCCGAGGTACGTAGATCTGCTTGAGATTTTGGAACTAAGAGAACCATCAAGGAAAGTAAAGAAAGGGATGAGGCATCAGCACCCTCTATTGTTTGGAGTAGTGAGGGTTATGGTAAATTTCGAGGATAAAATTTCTTTAAGGAGGGAAGAGTTGTGACATTCTGAAATCCGACCCTTTTTGAAATATGAATGAATGAGATATCTTGCCGGTGCGCTTCAGTTAAATCTCACTAAGAGTTAACCACTCTTAAGAAGAATAATCAATGGGGAAAGGCTAACTAGGATTTAAGTACGTGGACCAAAGAAGTGGACCAAAGAACTCGACCATGAACTGGCATCTTGACCATAAAGATTGTCGAGGGAACATTTTAGGCCATTATAGGCCGGTCTAAGATTGGTCTTAAAACGATTTGCCAGCGTCATACAATTGGATCAAGGGTGATTCCGTTTGACCATTGTATGGTTTGAAAATTAACCTAAATCGATTCTTGATGATCAAGCCCTTAGGAACTAGCGATTTACCCTTGCAATTACATGACAATTAAGGTCACAATGACTTGAATAATTCTTAAACGTGACATTAATCATGGGTCGATAAGCATAACTCCTAAAAGCCGCTTGTTAGTTTGAGATACACTAGAATCGGAAATCGATCAAGTTTTGGCATGAATTGGACTTTGGGATTAGGTGTCAGATATTCAAGGATTCCAACGTTAATAAATTGGGCGTTACCTTGTCGAGATTAATTGAGTTTATGGTTCACTCCGAAGAAATTAGAAAAGTGGAATTTTGGATGATAAAGTGGAGATTATCTTTTTACCCCTAGGTTAATGCTCATTCTTCTAGAAATTAGTAAGGACAAAGTGGTCTTTTTTCCATTCCCCCTTGTTGGCCAAAATCTTGAGGGGCAATTTAGATAAGAGTGGTCTTCACTTATGGATAAGATGACAAAAATAAGATTTTGTGGATATCATATCAAACCCCTCAACTATTCACTCTTACACCTTGTTACTCACACTAGTCATTCACCATATCAATCATTGTCCCCCAACTTGCATAAGGCATTTTGAGGAAGCTTTGAGGAAGAAAATAACTCTCTATCTCCCCTTCATTCCTCCCATTCGGCCGATCACCACTTCCTCTCACTCCCTCCTATTTTAATTTTCTCTCAAGCTCTTTCATTCTCACTCTTGCTTATTTGGCCAAGAGAACTCAAAACCGACACCATCACTCGCTGAACCGCCATCCGTCCTTCACCATTGAATCACCACCGAACTTGACCTAACCATGAGCTCTAGGAGGATTGTTTTGGAGGATTTCTTGACTTAACTTGTGATAAGTAACTCCTAGAGCCTAGCTTAGTATGTTAGAAAGTTGAAGAAAGAGGTTAAGAGTGTTATTGATGAGTTTTCATGGCTATTTTCTTGGTTGATTCAAGGGCCGAACTTACACCTCGGCGAATCAAGTTGAACTGTGGCCATGTGTTGCCTCTTTGGTGGACTTTGCTTACTCATTTTGCTTGGTAAGTTACTCTTAAACCTTACCTAGGGCTTTAGGCTATTAATGGACTTGTTTAGTAGTGGATTTGAAGGTGATCAAAGGTAGTTTAAGGGTCGTGAATGTTAAGGATATCTGGACATTGCTTCTGTTTCTGAACATTGTTTCTGCTTCTGAACGTTGTTTCTGAACGTTCCTTTTGAATGGTTGCTTGTGAACTTTCCTTCTGAATGGTTGCTTCTGAATGTTCATTTTGAATGGTTTCTTCTAAACGTTCCTTCTGAATGGTTACTTCTGAACGTTTCCTTCTGAAGTTCCTTCTGAATGGTGTTGTCTGAATGTTTTCTTCTGAACGTTCATTCTGAATGTTTGCTTCTGAATATTTCTTTTGAACGGTGCTTGAGTGATCTTGGAGCCGATTGATTAGCCCGTATCATTGTGTTCGGTCATGATTTGTAAAATTGTGAATTGAACGATTAAATTGGTTATCGTGCTCATTGAAAGTTCGTCCATGAGTAAAAGGTAGAATGAGATGACTAATTGCCTTGCATGTTTTCTCTATACTCGATCATGAAGTCAAGAAATAAATGTGAGGACTAGTCGGATGAGGTGGCTTAATCGTACTTATATGGCCGTGATGCATGAGTTGAATTGTGGAACTTGTGCTAGTGATATCATGACTTGTCTTGATTTCATTGAAAGATCTATTGGTGTCGAGAGTCGACTTGATCGACTGTATTATCTCGATTGTGTGATTGAATAGCGAGAGTCGACTTCTAGAGGGTATTTATGAGAATTCCACTGACTTTCTCGTATATTCACAGCTTGAAAAGTTCCTGGTTGCAAAGAGTTCTTCCGAACATACATATTAATGGAAGTAGCTAGTTCCTTGGGCTCAATAGGAAGTCAACAAAGATATTTTTCTTGCCAGGGATGTACTTGGTATCAAAAGAATAATTTGAAAATCATTCTGCCCATCACAGTAGCTGTGGATGAGGAATCTGCTTTTTCTTAAGCTTAAGCATCTGGAGAAAGGATGACATGTCCATTTCCACAACGAAATGATGTCCAATGAGATGGAATTCAAACTTATTGATGCCATTCTTGACTACAAGTATTTATTTGAAAGTGGAGTGCTAATGCATTTCTGCCTGAGAAAATCGTCCACTTTTGTAAGCACAAGCACATTACTTTCCATTTATTTCTTCAAGGAGAATAGCAACCCAATATTTTTCGCTTGCATCAGTCTACAGAATTCTTTTACCTATGGAGGGGATCTGCATTGAAGGGAGATGGTTCAAGATTTTCTTCAAAAAGGCAACTGCTTTAATTTTTTTGGGTCCCCATGGTAAAGCATTTTTCTTTAGTATCTTTTGGAGGGGATGGAGAGCTTTTGATATCTTGGGAACAAAATCCCTCAGATAATTAACAATCTCTAAGAAAAATTGCATTTGGGTGATTGTGAAATCTTTGCCTAGGAATTGCTGTAGTTCTTCTACAATAAGTTCCTTCTTTGAGATGTGTACCAAGGAACTCAATTTTCTTTTGAGCAATGATCATCTTCTTCTAAGAGAGCATGATGCCATGATCTTGAACAATCTGGACGAATTGTTTAAGAAGATGACAATGAGAGTCTTCATTGGGGCTATACAGAATGATATCATCTATATAAATTTAGGCCTAAGGCAAGATGGGTTGGAAAATTCTGCACATGGCTTTCTGAAAAAGAGATGGTGCAGTTTTGAGCCCAAATGGATTTAAAATGCTGATTTGGGATGCAAAACCTTGTTTTAGGGCGATCATCAAGGTGGATTCTTATCTGCCAAAATCTTGCTTTCAAAACAAATTTGGAATAGATTTTTGCTTGAGTAAGATTAGAGAATAAGGAATTTTTGCGGAAAGAGGAAACTTGTCATCTTGAATGAATTTGTTTAGAGGCTGGTAATTGATAACAAGTCAGAGCTTTCCTAGAATTTGCTCAGCCCTTTTATTGACATAAAAGGCTTCGCATGTGCACTGAGAGTTTGAAGGTTTAATGAGATCTTAGGAAAGAAGTTCAGCACATTCTTTCTTAGCAAGAGTAAGATGTTCAGGATTCATTCCTGAATGACTGGCTTTTGTGGGGTTCACATCTTCATTCTTTTTAAATGGTAAACGAACAAGGATATCAGAATTCTTCCAAAGAGGCTTGGAACAGATTTGGGAGAACTGAGAATGGGAATCAGCACAACAAGAAAGTAGTGCTTGAGAGATGGGGTCAAGAATTTCTGGTTGTATTATAAAGAGCCTTTGGATATCCACAAATTCCTTGAATTGATCTTCAAACTTAGGGCCATTTGGGATAATCTTAAGACGACGTAGTTGGGAAAGGATATCTAAACCAATGATGATATCTTTATCATGAGAATGACAACCAAGAATTTTGGTAGCGATAGAACACTAGGGAAATATTTCAAGTGTTACTAGCTTGATGCGTAGTTTGGTTGCAAAGGTATCTCTAGAAGCAGAAGTGAAATAACGGGTACAAGATGACCAAAATTCTATTGGGAGTATTTTTATATCTATAAGAGAGGATACAACACCAGTATCGATAGGTGTTATAACACGAATGAGTTTGGAAAACTCAGGGGTAGATATTTGAACAGGGATGTATAGAGAATGGAAAACTGAAAATTTAAGATGAAGAAAATCTTTAGCAGGGAATAATGCAAAGATGTCACATGGAGAGTCATTTGAGTCAGAAGAGTAGGTTTGGATAGCACAAAGCGTTTCAGCCAAAGGGTCTTCTTCGACCGAGAAAAAAGATTCAATGTAATCATCACTAAGAGGAATACCAGTCCTATGGGCTATCGTCTGAATCATGTAGTTGCCTTGATGTTTCGCCTATAGACATTTCTTCGAAAAGTGTCCCTTTTTGTTGCAGATATAACATATGTCAAATTTCTTCTTCTTGGATCTAGAATAATGTCCTTTCTTCTTTAGAAATTTCTATTTACCTTTGTGTTGTTTCTTAGTAAAAGAAAATTTCTTACAATTATGCTTCTTCTTATGACCCAAACAGGATGGAACATTATAATCTCTTGAATAATTGATCTTGAGATCTGGACGATAACAGGCTTTGTGACATTCTGATTTCCGATCAATTTTAGGCTCATTAATGAGAAGTGAATATCTAGAGATGTATTTCAGTCGTATTTCGCTCGAATCTGATTAATTCGAATAGACTGACCAAAGGGGAAAGGCTAATGCGAGACGAGGTACGTGGACCTAGGGAACTCGGATAGGAAGCGACGCTTTGGCCATAAGGATTGTCGAGGGAACTAGCGATAGACCCTCACAATTACATGACAACCAAAACCGCCATGAATTGACGAGCCCTAAACGTGATATGCATCATAGGGTCGATACGCGTAATGTCTGCAAAAGCCGCCCGTCAGTTCGGGATGGACTAGAATCACGTCTGATAGAGAAAACTATAAAAAATGAGTCCTGAGAAGTTTGAAATGGAAAATCAATAATTTTAACTTTATTTAGATTAGCCGTCACCCTATCGATGAATTCCGAAGCGAGAAAAACGACGTTCTGAACGTCGAGGGTAAAATGACCGTTTTGCCGCTCAAGCTTAGAACTTTGCCTTTGCAATTTAAGAAGGGCATAATGGACATTACACCCTCCCATGGCTGCCGAAAATGAAGACTAAAGGAGAGCCATTGGATCTCCAAGGGAAAAGACAATACCAAGTGTCACAAGATCAACCATTGAGTGGTCAAACCTACCATTCCACACCTACCATTCTTCCATTTGACTCAAGCCTTGTATATAGCACATTCTTCTCTCTCCTCACTCATTTTTGGCTGACCACAGCCAAGCAAGCCACCGAAAACCTCTCTTTCCTCTCCTCTCCATCTGCTCGCTGGCGACCAGCACTGACCTCTCTGTTCGGCGCTGTCGGCGACCACTTCCGGCCATCACCAGAATTCCGGCCAGTGATACCAACGTAGATACACGTCTTGCCGACCTCCTCGAAGTGGAATCACGGCATTTGGAGCACCGAGGAGTTCCGAGCAAGCGTTTTCCTGGGAGTCGACGGAAATTGATCCAACCAGAGGTAGGTTCGGTTCTCAGTCCATTTGAAGGTCAAATTATTAGAGTTTAAGGCTCTAATTTTGTGGAGACTCAGTAGACATATGTTGGGTTCAGTGGTAAAAATTGAGAATTTATTTGATTAATTTTTTACCATGAACCGACCTTGTGAATTTTGCCCAGAATCTGCCAGAAAACTGACTTGGAGGAACCGGCGACGTTCGGCAAGTTTCTGACAACCAATCGACTTCAAATCTTTGGTGAGACCTCTCAGCCCTTAGATAGACATGATAAGAGGTAGAATAATGATTAAATGGTGGGTTAGGAGTTGATTAAGGACCGGTTGAGCTCGGTTTGCACCGAACCAAGGGGGATCGGTTCGGTTTTGTGCAAACCGAATCTATGAGGGGGCTGAGGATGGATAAATTGAGTTCCAATTTGATGATTTAAGCATGATTAGATGATGAGGGTTAGGATATGGATGATTGGGGTTCATAGATTAAGGAAATTGGGCTTGAGCATTGACTAATTGATTGGAAATGCTAGGTTGTGCGGTGAACTAGCCTTGGAGTGACTTGGCCGAAACTTTGGGGGCTCAAGAGGAAGAAATTGTGGTATGAAAATCGAAGGTAAGGGAATTCCTAACCTTATGCTAGGAAGATTGAACTCTATTGGGTGAGTTGGATGAGGCTAAGATAATAAACTTGAGGAGTTTAGTTTGGTTGGCCTTTGTGAATGCCTAGAGAGTGTAAATGATTGAATAATTGTATATGCATAACTCTCGAGTATTGATCTCATATGTACGTGTATTGTGTCGCCTTGCATGCCATGAGTCTTTGGATTGTGCCTGAATTGCACATGTCGCAGTGTATGGAAACAAATTGAAAAGCATGGCATGAGTATAACAGGGCAAGGGCCTAAGGCGTATGAGACGCGGGGCGGAAGGTGGATACCCTGATACGATGAGATCGTAAGGTAGAGTTGATATTATATGTCACCTTGATGCGATGATATCGCGGGATTGAGATAGCCACGGTCCTAATGCGAACTACTCGCGGGACGGAAGTGTGAGAATGCATTGATGCAACAAGATCGCTGGGTGGAATTGATATTATGTGGCGCCCTGATCGATGAAATCGCGGGGTTGAGATAGCCATAGTCCTGATGCGACCTATTCGCGGGATGGAGGTATGATAATACTCTGATGCGACGAGATCGCGAGGTGGAGTTGATGTTGCATGGCACCCTGATGCGACGAGATCGCGGGGTTGAGATAGCCACGGTCTTGATGCGAACTATTCGCGGGACGGAATTTTTTAGATGACGATGTTGCCTGAAGATTTACCGGAACCTGATGCGTTTTCGCGGGTTTTCAATGACGATCTGATGCGTTTACCTGGATCGAGCCTAATGCAATGAGGTGGCGGGCGCGAGACTGAGGCAGGCGAAGATTGTGTACGCTGTGAAGTGGCAGGACTGGTGTACCTGATCATTTGAGCGTGACATGAGGTAATCATTGCACGCCTGTTATCTGCATGTTGTTGTTTTATTGATTAGGCTTGAAATGCCTGTATGATTATGAGTTTGACTTATTGAATATATGACTACCTGAGTGGACAGTCGGCCTAACCTAGGGTTAGGACCCACCTTACTAAGATTTATATCTCACCCTAGTGGAGGCTTACATTTTTCAAGTTCCAAGCGGAGAAAGCACGACCTACCAAGGATTGGCATTTGAGGAATTAGTTGACCAGTTGTATTGAAATTGATTTGCTTTGTGATTTGAGGATTGTTCTCCTGGTTGGTAGATTATGAATTGAACTAATGGAAGGAATCGATTAATGAGATTTCGATGTATCTGTCCTAAGTCATCGGTTGTTGATTTATTTGTTATTGGAGATGGCATCGCTTTCGCGCGCGTATTTTGTAAAGAATTACAAGTTATTGACCGTTGGATCCTGAAGCTTGTATAAAAGACGGCTTGGTAGGCTGTACGCGTACTCGCCGGGTTCGAGGCGTGACATCCCCGTTCGATTTGGTTTCAGAGCAAGGTCAGCTCGATCCAATTTGATTGAGGTTTGGAGTGATAAGGAGCGATGACTTGAGGACAATTAGATATTGAGGTCTATAAGACTAGGCATGGATTATCGAGTCTCGAGGATGGTAGGCTTGAACTTGTGGAGTAGTCTAATGGTCCTAGAGTTGACTTTAATGGCTGACTTTGAGATATGTGATGATTAAGGTTTAAGTGGAAGCAAGTTGAGATTAAAGAGTCATAAGCATGGATTTTGAGTTAGTAATTGTGCTTGAGGTTAGTAGAAAATTGCTTATGAATGAGGAGTACTAATTATAAAGAGGCGATTGATATTAGTGGATTCAGGCTTGAGTTGCGTGATACCTTGGTGATCTAGCTATCAAGTGTTATTGTCAGCCTTAGATGATATGAGATGAGATGAATACAAGGAATATTTGAATTGAAGATCAATGGTGATTGAATGCATAGGGATGTGATTTAAATGTTGATTGGACTTGAGACATATAATGAAATATAGTCGATTGACTTGAGGGCAGCTTCGACAGGACAAGTGATAAGGACGGTCATGCTGTGCTTATGTTTATGGCTTGAAATGAAAGTTGATGAGGGTGCCTGCAGTAACTTATCGCTGATGAACTTAATAAACCGTCGCTTGGCATGGGACAAGTTTGTGGGATACCTATAAACTGTAATGAAACATGGTATGGGACATGTGGAACGGGGCTTTCTTCGTAGATGTATGACTTGGGATAACCTGCAACGACCATGTCTGATAAGGGCGGGGAGTGATCGCCGAGACAGAGAGTTCCGGACAAGGAGCGGCTCCTGGCAAGCTTCTAAGATGGCAAGAGGCCGGAATGACCCAAGTCATAACTTGAAAAGGGAAGTCTAGGTATCAGGTTGAGTCCAATGGTGAATAAGGGATGTGCGGCACAAGATTGATTCTCATCAAGGATGATTAAAAGTGGCATCACCTGTGTAATGGCACCTATGAGTGGCATGGTTAAAGGCGTCGTGCTTGAAAGTGGATGCTCTTGGAAAAAGAAAAGTGATGGTTGTGATGGGCCTGTTACGCATGTTTGATGATTAGCCTCATGTGATTGGCTTGGCCAAGGTATGGCTGGGAGGTTAGATGACGTAAGGGGTTTATACCCGTTGAACTGAGGCATGTTGAGATGAGATAGTCTGTTGTGACTATGCTAGAGTGGCGAATGCCTCTAGGTCTAGAGTATGAGCTTTTGACCCAGTGATCTCTGTCTTGAGTGCTTATTTGATAGTTGCCCAGTTGAGGCTAGCCTAATAGTGGCCGTTAGTTGGGAAGTTGCCTCGTTGAGGCTGGCTTGAGGAATGATTGCTGATCAAGAATGATTTGGGATCCTCGAATAATTGGCGAGCAATTGAGAATTGTCCAAGAACCATTATAAGGTTGGTTGATGGCAGAAGATATTGAGGTGAGCAGCCTGAGATTGATGGACTTGAGTAAATGATTGGAGTCTTGGATTCCTGGAGGGAATCATAATGGTTCAAGTGACATGAGAACCTGATGAGATTGAAGGACCAAGGTATGGTCGCTAGAATAGCACTTGGCTGGTGTATGTGAGATACGAAAGGATCCAGGAACCAGGATGGATCATGAGAATTGAGTAAAGATGAGTAACCAGAACGTGAAAACCAGCAGAGCAATTGACTCGAGTTTGTGAACCACATGGAACTCAGGAGTTGAATGGGTCATGAGAACCTTGAATAGAAATGAGAAATTTCTATGGGTAGGCAAGCTTAGAAGAGGCTGTCATTATTATCCAAGTCGCTGAGATAACCAGTATTGAGGAGTTAAGCGATGGAAGTCACGAAGAAGGTGACTCTGAGTAAGCCTTTTCGAAATTGAATGTGTGGGTAGGACCACGAGAGCTTATAACAGCTTGTAAGATTATGTATAAGGCTGAAATTGATTGAGTCGGGTAAAGGGATGATATTTGAAATTGTCTCCCTCTAGATTGAGGGTTTTGTGAGAAAACCTTAGAGATTTTGGGTGCATTAAGGAAGGAAAGTGACCCTAGCATTACTAGCCCTAAAAGGCTATTGAGGATTGGTGAAAGGTCACTAGAAGAAGGATTTCCTCGAAGGCATGAGATTTGCCTAGACTACTTCTGTTGAGTTGCTCGACGGGAAGTATCGTCCTGGGATTGCTTGAGAGCAAGGGTTGTTTGGATCCTAATACTTTTGCAAGGATCATAAGATGATCGACCGGTGTGAGACAGAGTTCTCAAGGTCGCGTAAGCATATGGTAAAAGTGGTCAAAGACCCTTGAACAAGATGAGTAAGTCCTTGATTGGATTAGAACTTGAGAACCATATGGCTGGTTGTTATTCCTGATTTTGAGGAATGATGATAGGACTCAGCAAAGAGGTGAATGATTGAAAAACTTATGAGTAAGAGAACTCCTACTTATGGATTACGAGCAGGAAGATGTTCATTATGGATATGGAGCGTGCCTACAATAAATGATTGATTACCTGGGCGTAAGGCACACAGTGGAAAGTGAGTAGCAAGTCTTTTTTGTTATGAAGGAGGTCGAGGAAGAATCGGCATGCTTGTTTGCCTGGAATTAATGATTTCCTAGGATCGATTAATTGAATTGGAACCATGGGAAATGAAATCATGAGTTGCTATTCCCTAAAGAATAGGGCATTGTTCTTAAAGGATGATTGGACCATGAAATGGTCGTTGGCGAAAAGAAAAGTGAATAGACTTGATAGTCTTGATCGTTGGTAATTCTAATGAACGGTTGGGTAAGCGAAAAGAGTGCTTAGAGTGTAAATACAAAGTGACTCGAGAACGTAGAATTGAGTATTCGGCATGGGAATTTGTGAGACCGAAGGACGGACAAATATTGTCACTTGAGGCGACAGAGTTATGGGAAAGAGAATGTGAAAGCAAGGTGGCATGTGAACCTTGGAGTAAAGGTATCGCCGTCGGCACAGACTCAAAGGTCGACGTCTTAGGAAATGGAAAGGACAAGGTGAATTTGAAGTGGGGAAATGCCACGGAGCTGTGTGGTTTCTTCCTTAGGGTAAGAGACCCTACTGTAAAAGGAAGAAAGACTTTAAATTGTCTAAGTATGATGAATGAGCGTCTATATCGAGGAAGAGGACGCAGAACTTGAATGACTACTGGAAGTGAAGTCAGAGAGACAGTCTTTTGGACAATGTTGAATTCCAGGATGATGTTGACGTTCAGTAGAACGAACGGAATTGGGATAAGGTTGCCTTAGTGAGTATGGAACTCAGAGGCTGAAGCACTAATGCTTCTTGTGAAAAAAGTGACAATAGTAAACAAAATATCGTGCAGTCCAAGAAGAGACCCATGACGACAGAGAGCCAATGTTTAAGCTCTCAAGTGAAAAGTGTGAGGAAGGTAGAAAGGAGTTTATATTTGTTGAATTGAGTGTCCAAGGAATGATTGGGTGGATTGTTACCGTCTTGAGCGACGATGATTGGACTCATTTAAGGAGTCATGAGAAATATGAATGACCTTCGAAAGTATCCTATGGAATTTAAGGATATGCTCGATATATGACGAATGTGAAGAGCGCAAGTTGTGGGCCTGATGAGGTAAGAGTCTTCTGTTGTGAGATTTAGGAGAAATGAAATTCATGTGGGGCCTGTGAGGATAGAGACGAATGATAGATCAACTAGGGTCGATGTGAGTTGCGAAAAGTACAAGCTTCTTGGGATTGATGAAAGGCAATAGACAGACTATTGAAAAATTCCCTACAAGAGCTGTTCCATCGGTGAAATGGACTAAGGACAAGTCGTGACACGAATGGGTGAAGAAACGTGAAAAGAGTTTTCGAAGGCTCCAGTTAAACTGATGACTACGCCATTTGTGACGATCTCGGTTGGAAATTGAAATGCATATGAAGGTCGCAATGACGCGAGACAGAATGAAACTTGAGGCATAACAAGACAATCGGAAGTGGGTATTGCATATACATCGTAATGATAAGGTTACAGGAGTTGGAACGCCTAGAGCATGATTGGAATTAGTTTGCGAATGTCCTCGTGATAAAGTTAGGAAATGTTGTTTGAGTGGAAGAACGTTGCAAGGCTACACCTACCACAAGAGTGTAAGGTAGCAAGTTCCCGAGGGGAGCTAAATAAGAGGCAACACAAATGTATAAAATTGCCTATGGATATAGGAGCATTGCTTGTGCAAGGAAAGATCTTGAAGTTATGTGAACTAAAAGAGATTGAGGGTATGGATTGCTTAAAGGAATTGAAGGCGAGGCATGTGGAACGAAGTAATCACCCAAGTATTTTTACAGCAATATTCATACAGATAAGGAAGGGTGAATCATTTAGCGAATGCCTACAGTTGAGAATTGGGCATGGTTTAATCGGCGATGAAAGGACAGATCTTCCCTCAAGAAATAAGAAATTCAACTCCTAAATGGGAAGTTTGCTAATGGACTAGCGTGATGGCACTGGAAACACCTAGCCTGATGGCCGAAAGGAAACTAAGGTGTTACCGTGATTAAACACCGATACTGGACAGATTATAGGAATGGATGGAACCTTTGAGGCCTAGGGACGGAAGTTTGAGTCCAGTATTGAGGGGAACTTAAAGAAAATAACATCATTGAAATTCGAAGGGAGAATTATGATGTTTCCTTTGGGGTGGCACAAAGGTGTGCCAGAATCGCATCAATGCTATCGATGAATGGGATGAAAGTAGGATTAGTCTAATGTGAAGTCAAGCATTAGACATGCTGACAAAAAAAGGGGGGGCATGACATTGAAAGTTGACGGATTGCCACGATCGTTTAAATTTTAGGACGGAGTTGAGAGTGAATTACTCCGGAAGTAATCATGGACTTGTTAAGGAGTCGAGAAGGCTATGATTCAATTTGGATAATAAAGGAACAAGTTGGTAAAGCCCCTGAATCACAAATGGTACGAAAGGACATTCGGAGAAAGTGATACGCTCAGCAATACGGGCACTAGAAAGTACATGTTGCAACGGTTTAATAATGGCAAAAAGGTAAAGATCTTGAGTCTAATACTACGTTTAGAAAGGCCTTCCGTCAAGGAATCTGAAAGGCAGGATTGCAGTATAACGTATATACCCTCGGACCATTAAATAAATTGAAAAGGTGATTGGAATGCTCGAGGGTATATCACTAACAAGTACTATGAATATCGATGGGGAACAAAGGAAGGTGAGCATAGATTGAGGACTAAAGGAGACAAATCCTAAAGAAGATAACTTTGGGATGGAAAGGATTATCCGAAAGAGTGAGGATGCGACGAGGCACCAATACCCCAAAGGATTGGATGAGTAGAAGATTGCAAATTTCGAGGGCGAAATTTCCTTAAGAGGGGAAGAGTTGTGACATTCTGATTTCCAGTCAATTTTAGGCTCATTAATGAGAAGTGAATATCTAGAGATGTATTTCAGTCGTATTCCGCTCAAATCTGATCAATTCGAGTAGACTGACCAAAGGGGAAAGGCTAACGCGAGACGAGATACGTGGACCTAGAGAACTCGAATACGAAGCGGCGCTTTGGCCATAAGGATTGTCGAGGGAACTAGCGATAGACCCACACAATTACATGACAACTAAAGCCGCCATGAATTGACAAGCCCTAAATGTGATATGAATCACGGGGTCGATACGCGTAATGTCTACAAAAGCCGCTCGTCGGTTCGGGATAGACTGGAATCACGTTTGATAGAGAAAACTATCAAAAACGAGTCTTGAAAAGCTTGAAATGAAAAATCAAGAATTCCAACTTTATTTAGATTGGCCGTCGCCCTATCGATAAATTCCGGAGCGAGAAAAATGACGTTTTGAACGTCGGGGGTAAAGTGACCGTTTTGCCGCTCAAGTTTAGAACTTTGCCCTTGCAATTGAAGGAGGGCATAATGGACATTATACCCTCCCATGGCTGCCAAAAGTGAAGACTAAAGGAGAGCCATTAGATCTCCATGGGAAAAGACAATGCCAAGTGTCACAAGATCAACCATTGAGTGGTAAAACCTACCATTCCACACCTACCATTCTTCCATTTGACTCAAGCCTTGTATATAGCACATTCTTCTCTCTCCTCACTCGTTTTTGGTCGGCCACACCCAAGCAAGCCACCGAAAGCCCTCTCTTTCCTCTCCTCTCCATCAGCTCGTCGGCGACCAGCACTGACCTCTCTGTTCGGCACTGTCGGCGACCACTTTCGGCCATCACTAGGATTCCAGCCAGTTATACCAACGTAGATACACATCTTTCCGACCTCCTCGAAGTGGAATCACGGCATTTGGAGCATCGAAGAGTTCCGAGCAAGCGTTTTCTTTGGAGTCGACGGAAATTGATCCAACCAGAGTTAGGTTCGATTCTCAGTCCATTTGAAGGTCGAATTCTTAGATTTTAAGGCTCTAATTTCGTGGAGACTCAGTAGACATATGTTGGGTTCTATGGTAAAAATTGGGGATTTATTTGATTAATTTTTTTACCACGAATCGGCCTTGTGAATTTTGCCCAGAATCTGCCGAAAAACTAACTTGGAGGAACCGGCAACGTTCGGCGAGTTTTCGGCAACCAATCGATTTCAAATCTTTGGTGAGACCCCTCAGCCCTTACATAGACATGATAAGAGGTAGAATAATGATTAAATGGTGGGTTAGGAGTTGATTAAGGACCTATTGTGCTCGGTTTGCATCGAATCAAGGAGGATCGATTCGATTTTGTGCAAATCGAATCTGTGAGGGGGCTGAGGATGGATAAATTGAGTTCCAATTTGATAATATAAGCATGATTAGATGATGAGGGTTAGGATATAGATGATTGAGGTTCATGGATTAAGGAAATTGGGCTTGAGAATTGACTAATTGATTGGAAATGCTAGTTTGCGCGGTGAACTGGCCTTGGAGTAACTTGGCCGAAACTTTGGGGGCTCAAGAGGAAGAAATTGTGGTATGAAAATCAAAGTTAAGGGAATTCCTAACCTTATGCTGGGAAGATTGAACTCTATTGGATGAGTCGGATGAGGTTAAGATAATAAACTTGAGGAGTTTAGTTTGGTTGGCCTTTGTGAATGCCAAGAGAGTGTAAATGATTGAATAATTGTATATGCATAACTCTTGAGTATTGATCTCATATGTACGTGTGTTGTGTCGCCTTGCATGCCATGAGTCTTTGGATTGTGCCTGAATTGCACATGTCGCCGTGTATGGAAATGAATTGAAAAGCATGGCATGAGTATAACACGGCGAGGCCCTTAGGCATATGAGATGCAGGGTGGGAGGTGGATACCCTGATGCGACGAGATGCCAGGTAGAGTTGATATTATGTGGCGCCCTGATGCGATGAAATCGCGGGATTGAGATAGCCATGGTCCTGATGCGAACTATTCGCGGGATGGAAGTGTGAGAATGCCCTGATGCGACGAGATCGCGGGGTGATGTTGATGTTGCGTGGCGCCCTGATGCGACAAGATCGCGGGGTGAAATTAATATTATGTGGCGCCCTGATGCGATGAAATCGCGGGGTTAAGATAGCCACAGTGCTGATGCGAACTATTTGGGGGACGGAGGTATGAGAATACCCTGATGCGAGGAGTTTGTGGGGTTGAGTGGATGTTTCGTGGCACTTTGATGCGACGAGATCGTGGAGTTGAGATAGCCACGGTCCTGATGCGACCTATTCGCGGGACGGAATTTATGAGATTACGATGTTGCCTAGAGATTTTTCGGAACCTGATACGTTTTCGCGGGTTTTCGATGACAGTCTGATGCGTTTACGCGGATCGAGCTGATGCGATGAGGTCGCGGGCGAGATACTGAGCCAGGCGGAGATTGTGTATGCTGTGAAGTGGCAGGACTGGTGTACCTGATCATTTGAGCGTGACAGGAGGTCATTGTTGCAAGCCTGTTATCTGCATGTTGTTATTTTATTGATTGGGCTTGAAATGCATGTATGATTATGGGTTTGACTTATTGGATATATGACTTCCTGAGTGGATGGTCGTCCTAACCTAGGGTTAAGACCCACCTTACTGAGATTTATATCTCACCCCAGTGGAGGCTTACATTTTTCAGGTTCCAAGCAGAAAAAGCACGAGCTGCCAAGGATTGACATTTGAGGAATTAGTTGACCAGTTGTTTTGAAATGGATTTGCTTTTGTGATTTGAGGATTGTTCTCTTGGTTGATAGATTAGGAATTGAACTAATGGAAGGAATCGATTAATGAGATTTTGATGTATCTGTCCTAAGTCATCGGTTGTTGATTTATTTGTTATTGGAGATGGCATCGCTTTCGCGTGCGTATTTTGTAAAGAATTACAAGTTATTGGCCGTTGGGTCTTGGAGCTTGTATAAGAGACGACTTGGCGGGATGTCGCGCGCTCGCTGGGTTTGGGGCGTGACAGGCTTTGTCTATATGACGATTTTGTTTCAAATAGGACTGAAACAATTCCCTTTGTGGCATAAATCTTCAATGGCCACATGAATTGCTTGCTGAATCTCTCCAAATGTAGCTTCTTCAAGTGTACGCTTATTCTGATGCAGAACTTTGTCAACAACATCACTAATTTCCTTAGGAATGGATGCCAAGAAAACAGGCTTAAGGTTGACATTAACACTAAGATGATAAAACAACTTGATCATTTCTCTGAAATGATGATCAAGATCCTTTCGGAGAGTAGAACAACTTTTTCTTTCAAACAACTCATTTCTCTTGGGTTCTCGCTCATTTTCAAGTTGGCCAATAAAATAAAGATAGACAATCTGAATTGATTGATCCAAGGACATAGTAATGAACGAGAGCTGATCTTGAGAAGAGGCTATTTTCCACCAATTTTTCTAGGAGCCAGTGAATTTTGTTGTGAATTCAAGCAGTACCTCATAAATGCTGTGCTCCGTGAAGTTTCGTGCCAACATTCAAGCATGAAACTCCTGAAGACGATCTAGCCATCTTCGATAGGAAATATCATCAAAGGAGAAGAATGTCTTTGGAGCTGAAGCAGAACTAGAAGTGGAATCTGAAGGATGGACCACTTGTGGCTCCGTCATATGTTCTTCTGGAACTGGATCACCCATCATGATGGGTAAAGGAGTGACATAGGAAGATTCTTGGGAAGAGTCTGATTGAACAGAACCTGTGTTTGAAGAGGATGAAATGGAATTGGTTGGTTTGACAGTGGCGATGGAAGGGATTTGAATTTGGCTTCTCAAGAAACTTTCAAGATGGTTCAACACCATGAATGACTGAAAAGGTTGATGGGTTGGAGATTTAGTGATGTGTCCTGTGGTTCTAGTTTAAGTGGAGCTAATGGGGAAGGAGATGTTTCTCTTTCCATGGGCCTTTTGTTTCTCGATTTCTTGCAACTGAGCACGAAGAGCCAAAACGTTAGTTGTCTTGGGCGGAGGGGCTGTGCTAAGGAGTTGTGCAAAGGATGGGGACGAACCTGCTGATTTAATAGGTAGACTTGATATGGGGAAAATAAAGGATCTGTAGAAAAAAAGGGTTTGGGATTCATGAAGCTGAGCTTCAAGTATCTAAATCTGCTATTCAGCTTTTCAATTTTAGGTGTTTGGTCCTCCATAAAATGGCTGTAAGGAATCTATTGAGTTTCAAACAGATATAATCATTTTTGAAAATCCTGGAGCAATTTTTTTTATCAAAGTAGAATCTTCAATCACCTTCCCAATGGCATGATTATGGGCAAGTACATTTTCTGTTTGTCAATTTACGACAACATCAGAAGGGGAATGGAGTTTCCTTCTTCCTTGAGCATCTAGCTCATTTAGGAGTGTGGAAAAGCTTCTTCTGAAGATCAGAAAAGCTTTCGGCCGGAGGAAACTTAACATTTGCAGGGGAACTTGTTTGTCCAGGGCCAAATGAAGGTAATGGAGGGAAATCTTCATGTTGAAACATGCACATGCTTGATAAAGCAGGAGGAGATTTGGGCTGATTGAAAACATGTGTATATGGTTTGGGTAATTCAATGGAACAAGAGGGGTTTTTCTTTATCCATTTATGGATGGGTTTGTAGAAAGGTGAAGTGACTTTCTTCTTTATGGGCAATGGTGATGGAGGAGAAGATGGTGGTGAAGTGGTAAATGACTGGTTGGAGAAGGAGGTGAACCATACTAGACCATATATTGCCATCGCCTAGTATCTTCTCCAAGTGGACCAACTATGAGATCTCCATCAAGATACCTTTGGTAAAGAGAATCTTTTCTCTTCTTCTTTCGTCTAGTGGAGGGTCTATCATCTTCTTCCTCTTTTGTGCCAGTAGATGAAGGACAAACACAATCAATATCCCAGAAACAATGTCCTGAGGGATCTTTGTAATGGTAAATGGGCTATCCATTGGCATTAAAAGAGTGAACAAGATTCTTCAGGTCTGGATCTTCCATACTAACAACTTCAAAGGGACAAGGTGTGAAGCATAATATAGTAGGGAATAAAGGAAATGAAGAAGTAGCATCTTCTTTTTCCTTCGTGAACTTGATGGTAACTGTACCATCTTTTTTCTTAGAGAACTGAGGCTCAGAAGACTGGACTAGCCGAGAGTTGCTGTGCAGCTTCTCATAGTTGGTGACCCAACTATCTGGAAGAAGTTTTATGAGTCTCTTGGAATCTGTCTTGGAACATGAACACATGAAGTCCGCTATATATCCGCAGAGATAACTAGGGCCTCATCAGCACTAGGGAGATTGAGATCAACAGCATGGTTTTGGACTCTGTACACTATCTGGTAATGGAGTGTTGCAGCTATATCATTTGGATTTTTAAGGTCTCCAGTAATTTGTGGTTGAACCTTCAAGGCTGAGAGCATATTAGGATGTGCGAGAGCCATGTTAACATTTAGGAATAGAGTGACAAACACCTGTCGCGACCCGCCAATATCTCTTCGGACTCGCTTTCGAGATCTTTGGGCGGGTTAATGGGTCGTCCCCTCTGGTCGGACACGGGCCTCTCCCAAGGTCCGTTACCCAAGTTGCAACTGCAATATACGTGGTTGACCTTCTGTGTGGTCTGGTGACATGTGATACGTGTGCATGCCAAGGAGTCACCACCAATTATTCTATGGAGGGTACGATTGGAAACCCTATCGAATAGTTGGGAGTATTCTACTCAATTCTGCAAGAACTAGAGAAATGAGATCAGGGACTTTGTTACGCCAATTGTCAGAGTTGACGCTCTTTCGGCACCTAAGTTGAATGATTTGTCTAACCTAAGATTTCATGCATATGAGTGAGGTGCGAACCCTACAACAAAGAGTTCATGCAAATAGGAATGACTACCCTAGCACTCATAGTCAATAAAATGAATGTGCAAATCAAGGATCCAAAACATACGGATAAATCACATGAAAGCAACGTAGCATCCCTAGTAAGGCCCTATTAGCTTAGAGAAATGTCAATCAAGGCTCAGGAGTGTTTTTGACATGATTTGCCCTTGAGGGCAAAATCATAATTTTGAAGAGTTTTGGGACAATTTATCCTAAAAGGGCAAAATTATCATCTCAGATGAGATACGAAGTCCAAAGATGATGGAAATAGAATTGGTTACAAAAACTATCTATTTCCTATTTTTCAGGAATTTTCAAAATTTTTCTAGAATTTTAGAAGGGATTTACTCTTCGAGGGGTAAAATCATCATTTCAGAAGGTGATGAGAAATAAAAATCCCAAACAGAAGGATTGGTCGACCTAAAATCCTAATTTTGAGCAATTTTCATGGCTTGATCGGAGTAAGGAATATGATTTACCCATTGAGGGGCAAAATCGTCATTCTTAGAAAAAAGACGAGATTCGAAAACCCAAGCATAGGAATTGGTCGCCTAGCCAACCCTAATTCTTATTTCGGCATTATTGACCTATCTCATATACAAGGCAGAGGCGATTTACCTCTAAAGGGTAATATCGTCAATTTTCAAATGAACAGATAAGAAATCCCAAAAATAGGATTCACTAGTTGTCTGTGATCAATCCTCAATTTTTGAAAATTTCTAGAATGCTTAGGAATTTTCCGCAATTTTCCTACATTTTTTGGGATTTTCTAAGATTTTCTAACATTTTTTAAGAATTTTCTAAGAATTTTCTGATTATTTATTTATTTTTTTAAAAAAATATATTTTCTGAAATTTTTTACTAAAAAATGATACGGATCGGGTTGACCCGACTCACTCGGGTCGGAACCCGACCTAGACCCGAACCCGTGCAACCCATGCCCAAAAACGACACTGTTTTGCATTTTCTTGTTTTTCTATTATTCAGATTTACTCCGACAGTCCCTATTGAATCACGTGCTATTCCACTGCCTTTGGATTAGCTAACCAAGACCTACGACTTAAATCAAAATCCAACTACTCTTTGACCGCTAGATCTGACTAGTTAAATCTACGGTCACGATTAAAACCCAAGACTTGATCTGGTCCGTCTATGCTCACTAACCTAAACAACGCCACTTGACCCTTAACCTAAACAACATCGTCTTGGTTTGTTTTGATTTTTCGATTTTAAAATATTTTCGGATATTCTTAATTTCTAATCGGACAGCCACTAAAACTATGACTCGATTAATCTAAGCCGTTCGATCAAAAATGACTCAGCTTAACAGACTAACGGTTGAGCTGACTCGACATTCACGTAGACCAATGATAGATTGCCACCTAGGACCGCTGACTCTCTGACCAGACATGTCAGTTTTGTCTTCAACCTTGCGACTGCAACTAAACGGATTACTATGAATCTCCGATGACGATCCAACGGTGAAACCTTGACGAAATTGCAACTGACCGGTGCCAATCGACTCGCAATAATCTCTAGTTTGACATATCTAAGAATCAAGGTATTTCATCCACTAGGTCTTGTTTTTCTATTATTCGTATTTAATCTGACGGTCCCTATTGAACCACGTGGCTATTCCACGGCCTTTGGATTAGCTGACCAAGACCAATGGCTCAAATCAAAAGCCGGCTACTCTTTGACCGTCAGATCTAATTACTTAAACCTACGATCGCGATTAAAACCCAAAAATTGATCTAGTCCGTCTATGCTCACTAACCTAAACAACGCTGCTTAACCCTTAACCTAAACGACATCGTTTTGGTTTGTTTTGATTTTTTTATTTTAAAATATTTTCGGATATTCCTAATTTCTAATCGAACGGCCACTAAAAATAGGACTCGATTAATCTAAGTCATTCGATCAAAACTGACTCAGCCTAACAGACTAACGGTCGAGCTGACTTGACATCCACGTAGACCAATGACAGATTGCCACCTAGGACCGCTGACTCTCTGACTAGACACGTCAGTTTCGTCTTCAACCTCGCGACTGCAACTAAAGGGATTGCTATGAATCGCCAGTGACGATCCAATGGTGAAACCTTGACGAAATTGCACGAGATCGGGGCCAATCGACTCGCGATAATCTCTAGTTTGACATATCTAAGAATCAAGGCATTTCATCCACTGGGTCACGTGCAGCATGCAGAGCGTCAAGTACGGCCACGGGGGTTCAATCATGCAAACTACGCAAAATCGAGACATTTCAAACACAGAGTAGCATAGAAGAAGGTTCAGAACACTTACCTCGAGCTTCAATTGAGCTTGCACGGCCTAAATTTGGCTAGGCAAGATTGAACAGTTCTTGGTTTATGGTGAGAGGTTTGGAGACTTGATTCGAAGTTTTAAAGCAAAACCGATGCAAAATGAAGATACGATGATGGTCAGTGATGTCTAAGAAACAAAACGCACACACTAAATGCAAGAATAAACGTAAGACACGTGAGTCGCCATTGATGCTCAGTGAGAAGCTCGAAGTTCTAACTTACCTATTCTCGCGGTTTCAGGCATCGCGGCCGATGGCGATTGGTTCCTGGAGCTTCAGGCAAGCTTCCCCTGTTCTTCTTTGGCTTTAGTTTGGTCGAAGACGGCCTAACCAGCGCTTGGCAGTCGAGCTCGAGTTCTCGACAACGGGAGTCAGAGAACGAGCTCTCTCTCACTTTTTGTCTCTCTCTCTCTCTTGATTCTGTTCACCTCCAGCAATCGAATGAACCAACCCCCCTCTCAAAAGCCCCCTATACCAATTTTGATTTCCCGCTCAATCGGTGGACGCTCACCAAGTCCAGATTGACTTGACTGGGGAAAAAAAAAACGAATCCTGACATTCAGTCTTTCTTGTCCTCCTGGTGAACGCTCTGTTCATTCTGTCTTTACTGATGTAAGAGAGAGAGATGGGGTAGAGATACTCACCAGTTACTCACTTGCTTCATGCTCGCGCGGCATTTGCGGTATATGGCAGATTCAAATAGGTATCTAGGGAACTCGTCTCTTGAGCATCTTAGGGCATTTAAGTTTTAGCCCGTATGATAGGCCAAATCATAATGAGATTTCTATCTGACAGGAACCTATGGATGACACACCCGTTTAGGGATTGTCAAAGATTTTGATCCGTATGGTGGATCAGACCATGAATATGACTCATTTCTATCAAGAACCTATGGATGAAGCGCCCGTTCTTTAGGGATTGTGGGAGAGCAAGCTTCCTATCCATCAGGAACCTAAAGGTGACGCACCCGTTCTTTAAGGTTTGTTAGAGACTAGGCTTCCTATCCACTAGGAATCTAAAGTTAGGTTTGTCAGAGACTAGGCTTCCTATCCACCAGGAATCTAAAGTTGACACACCCGTTCTTTAAGGTTTGTCGGAGACTAGGCTCCTATCTACCAAGAACCTAAAGGTGACGCACCCGTTCTTTAAGGTTTGTCAGAGACTAGGCTAATCTTATACCTTGAGGAATCAACGAGGATCTATACAAATGAGGTATACCTAACTCTTAAGATTTACCAAAGGGGCTATGCTGGGGTTGGGGGTTACCTAGAACCTTACAAAAAGCTAGTTCTAAATATTGTCTTCTCGACGTGCAAGGCACCATTTTGGGATCTTAGGGACTCCAAGTTTCTTGTAGAAAGCTCAAACCCGCAAAAACTTTTGTTAACGTGACTCTTCCGGGATTTAGAGGTTATTTGAAATCTCTCAGAAAGATAGTTTTGAAGATTTTACTTTCAACAAGTGAGGCGCCATTATGGGATTTGAGGGTTCCAGGGATCCCACAAGAAGCTCAAATCTAAAATCTCACATAACAGACGACTCTAACGCTCTTCCTTGCTGAGCAAGGTATTCTTCTTTCACCCTGGGCTGCCATGAGTCTCATAGAAATTTAAACCTGAGAGTTCATTCCTCATCAAAAGATATCAATTATCTCGAGGCAATGACAGTTATAATGCAGGCAAAGTTTTACTTTAACCTATGTGATTATGCAAAATGACCTATGATGTTGGAGGTTATCCAGGACATCTTGAAACATGCAAAGATGATCAGAAATCCTTGTAAGGAAAATCCTAGATCAAACAATTTGAAGTTTCCAACAAAGCTCACTTTTAAGCATTCTATTGGAATGTCTTCGTCAAATAGGGCTTCTCACCAATTCTTCGTCTTTGGTCTTTTATGAAGAAAGCACTCGAATTTCCTAATAACCTGCACTTGGTTTTCGGGGCTATTCGCAGCGCATACACTCCGATCAATCGGAAGGTTTTTACGGGACCATAATGTTGAGTTTGGACACAGTTTCCAAGGGGGACTCACTCTCTTAGTCAGGCCTTTTGAATGAAAGTTTGCTTCATCTGCTCCGGGTTTACAAGTCAAGAACCCTGCAAAATGAGAAAAAAATAATCTTGTTCGTACCTCTTTGAGCTAAGGTATACATTAACCTAGGTGTCTTAGTCAGAAAAGACTGTAAAAGGTTGTAATGTCGGTAGGATTTGGGACCAAATAAGGCTTGTTATTTTTCCTAGAATCGCAAAAGGTTTGACATTGGTGATCATTGTTGATCAATGTTCTATTTTGTCTCTGGTCGACAGCTCTTTGAAGAACATCTTTAGTCTTCTTGAGAACAGGTCTAATCTTTGAAAGACCTTGTGTATCTTTTAGCAATTGGCTATGATTCCATTCGAAGGGTCGCCTATTGCTACGTAATTCCTGAGGATTCTTGTTTTGCTTCAAGACTTGTTGGGGGTTGGGGTATCCAGTAATTCCTTAGTGTTCCCCAAAAGTAGTCCTACGGCTTTTCAATATTTCAATAAGCATTAGCCCTATTCTTGTCGGGCTTTCTATTTCTTTTCAATGCATAGAGATTCAGTTTTCTCTTTTTTTGTGATCCCGCTTTTTCCTTTTCTTTTTCTAGGAATTAGGATTGTTGATGATCATGCAAGGATGTGACTAGAGTCTCACGTTTTTCTTTGAAAGTCTCATGTAGCTCCTATTTCTTGAACTTCTCTGTCTGCGAGTGTATTTGCCACCTTCACCTTGGTGCTGTGCAATGATCACCAATGGGGGTATATGAAATGAATTCTTAGGCTCAAATTGGCTATGCAATGGGTATAAGTGTATAGGATAGAAAAATGAATGTCTTTTCGTCATCCTATGGAACAGATATATATCACCTGGTTCTATGTGTCAGGGGCTGTTCTATTCTTGGTTCCATTTGAACGAGTTTGATTCTAAGTACATTTCTTGGAATCCTGCAAAACATAACACATGCCATGTATGCATGGATGCATGATATGCCTATGTAATGACAGCTAAGGCGATTGGAATCGTTTTGGACAAAGTCATGTGACCATCATTAGATTTCATTTCAAGGATAATACTTCTTCACAGCATTTGAGTTTATAGGATATCACAATTCTTCTCCTTCATAATTTACAAGAATTAATGCCCCTCCCACGAGGACTTTCTTGACAACATAAGGGCCTTCATAGTTCGGGGTAAACTTACCTTCCGGATGAGTAGCATTCGGCAACTTATCACCAGGTCATCCACCTTGAAACTTCTGGGTTTAACTTTCCGGTTAAATGACTTAGCCACCCTCTTCTGGTAGCTCTGGCCGTGGCAAATCACTCTAAGACTCTTTTCGTCTATCAGATTTAGCTATTCATATTTGTGTTTGATCCACTTTACCTCAAAGAGTTTAACTTTTGATAATATTCTCAAAGATGAAACCTTAATCTCTACAGGTAGCATAGCTTCCATCCCGTATACTAGAGCATAAGGAGCTGCCCCAATAGAAGTCCTGATCGAAGTCTGATACGCCATTAAGGCAAAAGGTAGCCTCTCATGCCAATCCCTGTAATTCTCGACAGACTTAGTCAAGATCTTTTTGATGTTCTTGTTTGCCGCCTCTACTGCTCCATTCATTTGCAGGCGGTAAGGGGAAGAATTAAGATATCTAACGCTAAAGTGATCTAGTAGATCATCGACAATTTTATTGTTTAAGTTGGATCCATTGTCAGTGATGATCGCCCGAGGGGTACCATATCAAGAAATTATATCTCTCTTGATAAACCTTGCCACACTCCTCGTAGTGACATTTATGTAAAAACTGGCTTCTATCCATTTCGTGAAATAATCAATTGCAACTAGAATAAAGCGATGACCATTCGAAGCTATTGAATTGATAGGCCCTATCATGTCTATTCCCCACATAGAGAAAGGTCAAACTTTAGACATCTAATGAAGTTCATTCTGGGGTGCATTAATCTTATCTCCGTATACTTGACATTGGTGGCATGACCTGACATGTTGACTACAGTCTGATTCCATGGTCATCCAATAATAACCAAGCCGCATGATCTTCCTTGTAAAGAGATTGCCATTCATGTGTGGCCCGCATATACCTTCATGGATTTTTCTCATAAGAATATTTGCTTCTTTAGCATCCACGCACCTTAATACAGTGGAGTCAAATGACCTTTTGTATAAAGTTTGTCCACTAAGGAAGAATTTACTAGCCATCTTGGCTATATATTTTCGATCTCCTGCTTGACATCCTTCAGGTTATTCTTTCTTCAAGAGATAATTCTTAATATCGTGGTACCACGGCTCTTGGTCGAATTCTCCTTCGATCATCATACAATAAGCTAGTTTTCTAGTTTTGCTAATGCTTGGTGGCTCTATTTCTAATCCCTCATTTATTTGCAGCATGGAGACCAGCGTGGCAAACGTGTTTGCGAACTGGTTCTGCGATCTTGGCATGTATTCAAATGACACTTCTTCAAATTTAAGTGTCAACTCTTATAGGTACTCATGATAGAAGATGAGTTTTGTGTCCTTTATTTTCCATTTCTCCTGTGTCTGAAAAATAATGAGCATAAAATCTCCACAAACCTACAACTTAGGTACCTTCATGGAGATGGCCAACTGTAGGCCTAGAATGCACGCCTCGTATTCTGAAATATTATTGGTGTAAGGGAAAGTCAGTTTTGCTGCAACCGGATAATGTTGACCATCAAGGGATATTAGCACCGCCCCTACGCCAGCTCCCGATAGATTGACGGCACCATCGAAATACATGACCCACTTGTCTTCTGTCAGATTCAAAATTTGTTCTTCTACTTTTTTCCGCCTAGAAGATGTGTGATTTTGAGAATTTTCTGCCAATATATCAGCGATGTCTCTCCTCTTCATAGACTTTTGTGAAGAGCTCTTGATGTCAAATTCAGACCACATCACTTGCCATTTTGCTAATTTCTCAATCAAACCTGCTTTCTCCAAGAGATATTTGATAGGGTCATTTTCTGTCACCAGTTGAATATGGTGGTGTAATGTATACTGCCTCGATCTGCGAAGTACCCATACTATTGCTACACAAGCCCTCTCGACTGGTACATAGTTCGCTTCGGATGAGGTGAACTTCTTACTCAAGTAGTAGATAGCTCTTTCCTTACCATCCATAGGGTTTATTTGAGCAAGCAAGGCTCCCAAATATTCTTAATGTATAGTCAGATACAAGGTCAAGGTGTGATCAGGGACGGTGGCACAAGTACCAGTAGAGTGACCAAGTAAGTTTTGATCATTTGGAAGGCCTAGCTGCATTCTGCATCCCAAGCCACTTTCGCGCCCTTCTTGAGCAGTTTGAAAATCGATTTAGCCACATCCGATAATTGGCTGATGAATCTAGTGATATAGTTTAATCTCCCTAAAAGACTTCTCACTTCCTTTACCATCGAGGGAGTTGCTAGATCATAAATAGCTTGGATTTTCAAATGGTCAATTTTAATGCCCCTGCTACTGACCATGAATTCAAGAAGTTTTCCAGATTTCGCCCAGAACACGCATTTGTTAGGGTTGAGCCTTAATTTGTATTTTCTGAGTCGCTCAAATGGCTTCCTTAACACTTGAATGTGATCCTGTCCTTCATTGGACTTGGCGATCATGTCATTAACGTATACCTCGATCTCTTTATGGATCATGTCATGGAATAGGGTGACCATCGCTTTCTGATAAGTTGCCCTAGCATTTTTTAGTCCAAAGGGGATAATTTTACAACAAAAATTTCTCTAAGGGGTGGTAAATGCAGTTTTCGGCTTCTCCTCCTGTTTCATGAGGATCTAATTATATCTGGAGAATACATCCATGAATGAGAATAATTCATACCCTTCCCGTGCTATCCATCAGCACATCGATGTGAAGAAGTGGAAAATCATCCTTTAGGCTTACTCTATTCAAGTCCCAATAATCCACACAGATTAGGACTTTGCCATCTTTTTTCATGACTAGGATTATGTTTGCAATCTAATTTGAGTAAGAGATAGCATCAATAAAGCCCACTCTAAGAAGTTTCATCACTTCTTCTTTAATTCAGTCTTTTAACTCAGCTTTCATCCGTCGGCTGCCTTATCTCACTGGTTTAACACTGGGGTCTGTGGGTAACGCATGTTCCACAATTCTTGAATCCAAACTCGACATATCAGCGTATGACCATGCAAAGATATCCTGATACTCTTTAAGTAATTCAGTAAATGAGCCTTTCAGCTCGGGATAGATGTCCACTAATCTTAACTTCTTTGACATCTGCAGCATTACCCTAGTTAATGACAATTGACTCTTTTGAAGTGGGAGGTGCCGAATTTTTGAAGGCACTCCAATCTCTACGGATAGCTGCGTAACCCTCATTTGCATCTTCCTTAATATCGCAGGAGTAATCATCTTGGCAATCCGGTTCGCATAATGACCTAGTATGCATGTTTGAGATGATATGCCTAAAATGTCATGAGAATGGTTAATCTTTATTTTATATGAAAATGCGATGCATGAGTGCGAAAAATCTTTTCAAAAGAGATTTCAAAATAAGTGCAGGCATAAATAGAACTAGTCATCATATCCTCGGACATCCTTGTTCCTCGAAAATCTTTTGAAAATCAGGAATCACATGACAAATCAGGCCTCAAGCTTCTCATATGGAAGGCTAGTATCATCATTAAGCTGATTTGTAGTCTCATATGTCCTTAATAAAACTTGTGTGTTTTATTGAATGTAAAAATGGACCACATTACAAGCTATGTTGTTTGGACCAACGGTCGGAGATCCAAAGGCGTTTTCCTACCTCTACTTCAAACAACAAAAATGAAAAGTGTAAAGAAATTTGGGAATTTAAGTGCAGTATTAAAAGTAGAGGAGAGATTTCTTTACTCAGAAGTGGGGGCTTCCTCATTAAGACATTCTATGATGACGTTCACAGAGTCATTACCCAGAAAAGGGTTTGTTAGATCTGGTTCTATTGATAGAATTATCTCTTCTTCTGATAGCCACTTAGAGTCTTTGCTGACATACCCATTCAAAGGGCTGTTGAATATCTTAGATTTACCTTTCCAGGCTGGAGAACCAATGAAGGAATCCTTCTGGTTTTTCTGGCATCGATGGCGTCCACGGCTATTGCCTCGGTCTCGGCCTGCTGTCTTAGAGGTGAAATCACCAATACAAGTGCTCTACTATCCCAAGCTTGTCTTATGTTTGTTGGATTTTAATTGTAGAGGAGTGCAGATTCCTTGACCATGATTGCCAAGACCTTTTCCCGGATTGAACCCATATGCCAATAGCATTTTAGCTGATAAAAGGTTAGCTTCGGAGATAAACAGGGTCTTCAGTTTTACCCCTACAGGAATGTGGATTACTGCCACTAGCTCCAAGGAATGGTAGCTAGCTTCTTGCTTAACTTCTGGCTCAATATAGGGGATAACGCTATTCTGATATGCAAGAAGATCAACTTCTCCCTGGACGGTAACTATTTTCCCATCAATCATGAATCGTACTTTTTGATGTAAACTTGAAGGTGATGTGGATCCATGGCCTCCCTAACAGGAATCGAAATGTGCTTGACAAATCAATTACTTGGAAGTTTATGGAGAATTTGGTTGGGCCAATGAGCACATCCAGTTCGATTTCACCTACCACTGTTTTCCTCATTCCATCAAAGGCTCTAACAGCAGCCTTGGAGGTTCGAATCATTTCTTTGATGCCCAAGCTTCTCAATGTAGCCAATGGGCAGATGTTAAAAGCATATCCATTATTGATTAGCACGTGTGTTACTCTCTTTTCATTACAGTGTGCAGTGATGTGTAAAGCCTTGGTGTGCCCTCTTCCCTCCATGGGAAAATCTTCATCTGAAAAGCTCAATTGATCCTTAAGAAGAATTGCCCTCACGAAATCTCCCAACTTATGTCGTTGATGGTTTCGGGGACATGCACTTCATTTAGCACCTTTAGCAGCACATCCTTATGTTTTTCTGAGTTGATGAACAAATCCAACAGAGATATTTAGGCTTGCATTTTGCTTTACTACTCTATCACCTCAAATTCGCTAGTTTTGACGATGGATAGGAGTTTTTCCGCATCTTCTTTCGACACCTCCTTCTCAGATTCGCCTTCCCTTGGGGTGTAAAATCGTCTGGACCTCATCACGGCATCTACTTCTCCCTTTCCATAGTTCCAATGAACCGCCTTAGAATCATAAATTTCTACCGGTGGGAGTTCTATGGTTACCGTCGTCAAGTGGGATGCCTCTGGTTCATATTCATCATCAGTTTCATCTCTTGGTTGGTGAATTACCACAGGTTTCGCCAGACAATCCTCTTCTTTGCCTAGACTTTCAAGCTCATTCAGTTTGATTACTACAGTCGTAGCAGCTTTAATCATTGCCACTGTATCGCCAAAGTCTCCTGAGAAGTTTTCGTATTCCGAATAGTGGCACTTATCAACATCACTTGACTCAGCTGACATTACAAACTTCAAGTGTCTTCTTACTCTTTCGAATAGTTCAGTCAAGCTTTGTCATTGGGCTGTTAACTTGTCCATCTTGACGTATTGCTCGGTGTCACACTTGTCATCTGTCTACTGAGGATGATCGCACGTTGTCAATTGAAATGACACATCCTCCATCTCTCTCGAGAGATCACTCACTTGTTCTTCTACGCGCAAGAAATGTCCTGATATCACCTGGTTGAGTGACGATTTAAGTTCTTCTGTAAAAGATTCTATCCCATCCTCCTGGACTTTGGGTTGAACAGGATCATCCATACCTCCCCACCCATCAGGTATGATATCCTCTATTCTCTAGAAGAAACTAGCAGGAGTAGAGTACTTCACTTTGAAGTTATATCCATCAAAATCCTTGCCTAGATTATCTACAATTTTGCCTTTCTCTAATGCTTCGGCTACAAATCTACGATCGGTCAGGCTTCGCTTGGTAGCTTTTAATTCATCTTCGTCAAGCTCTTCTTCTAGTTTGGTAATCAGCTCTACGTCGCCTACCAAACTTTCATGTGGGACATTCCACATATTTCTTTACTTGGTTTAAACCGTAAACTGGTTCCATTGTAAGTTCACTGAGACTTTAATTCCTTCAAACTCTTCATCAGCCACGCTCGGCATTATCCCTAGGCTCATCATTTTGGCAATACATAGCCTTTTTCTTTCAGCCGACACTTCTCCCTCTTTAGGATATGACGAGGTGATTGCCAAAATATTGGTTAGCTTGGGTATATTCACCTTTAGCTCAAGGTGGTTTCTTTCTTCATCATCAAATATTGCACCAATTGCTAGGTGATCAGGGAGTGGATTCTTTTGCACATTTGGAGCCACATCATCGAATTTCAAAATTTAATTGTCAATGAGAGCTTAAACCTTCAGCTTAAGGATGTAGCAATTATCTACATTGTGTCCTCTTTCACCCATATGATAGGTGCAAGTCTAGCTTTCATCAAAACCAGAATATTTCACCGGATTTGCTCTGGGAGGTTCCTTTGCTACCAAGTGTTGTTCTACTAACATCGGGAGTAACTTGGATAACAACCTAAAAAGTTGAGAAAATTGCTTCTAAGGTTGCATCTTCCTAGGCTCTTGTCCTTTAGATATTGACCACGATGATCCTCCTTTAGCCTGATTGGAATTAGCAAACACGTTGGGTTTATGGGAATCCGATACAAAGGCTATGTTAACTCCAGCCTCTCTTTCTTTTCTTGGGGGATATTGCTTCCTCGTCGAAGTTTCGTGTGGCCTTCTTTCTCTCAAAGCCCACTCCAATTTTTCAGCCACCTTTATCAAGTGTGTAAAAGTTTGGCATCTGAGGTGTTCAATTTGTCGAAGTACTCATATGGAAGTGCCTTCAAGAACAGGTCAATCAAGTCATCTTCCAAGATTGGCGGTTTCACTTGAGTTGCCAAAGCATGCCATCTCTAGGCATATGTTCTGATTGTTTCGCTTCTTCCTTTCACGGTTTGTAACAAATCTTCCCTTGTCGGGGCCGTAGCCATGTTAAACTTATACTTTCTGAGGAAATTTTCAGCATGATCCTCCCATCCATCGTAATCATCGAGGTCTAACTCAAAACACCAAGCTAGAGTAGCGTCGGCCAAACTCTCTTGGACATATTCATCAAAAGGGGAATGCAGTCAGAATAGTGAGCCATCTTACATAGATAGTATTTGTGGTGAGCATGTGGACAACCAGTCCCGTTGTATTTTCTCACAAAGTCCGGCTCTTTATAGTCTAGAAGAGTCTCTACTTTGACAAAGAGATATTTTGTCAAAATGGGTTAACTCATAGCCCTGACTACTCAAGCACTCCTCAATCTTGGCTATTCTCTTAGCCTCGACTTCAGTCTTCACAGTCTGTTTTCCTTTCTTTTCCTTCTCAAGGTTAATAACAACATTAGGTGTGACATTCCGAATTTCCGACCCCTCGAGGCTTGAGACATGAAATGGAATCTTAAAATTAAAAGATAAAAAATAAAGATTCCAACGTTCTAATTGAATTAGATGTCGCCTCATCGAATGTAAATTGAATTGGAAAAATGATGTTTCGGATGGCGAGAGCAAAATTACCATTTTACCCCTTAAGAATTAGCCTTGTCTTAACAATTGAAGAAGGGCAATTTAGTCAATTCTAATATCCTAGTGGCTGCCGAAAATATGAAGACATATTGGTCAATGGAAGTCAAGGTTAGCCATAGCCTTATTTAGATGAAGAAAAGTGGAGTTTTGAGATTGGTTAACAATTAGTGCAAGCTTTTAACCTACCATTCAAAGAAGTTGATCAATTGAGATCAAGCCTAATCCCTTCTTTTTATTCCTCATTTTCGTGGACCACCTTTCCCCTCTCTTCCTCTCATTTTTTCTTTCTATCTCCTTCACCCGAGCTGCTGCTGCCCTACAAAACCCGACCCATCCCACTATTCCGGCCATAACTCCATCGTTCAATACCGGATCGAGGTAAAACTATCGTCAAATGAAAGCTTATTGTCTTATATTTCGATAGACATATTATAAGCTCAATTTAACCCAGTAGATCTTCCCGTAGCTTGATTTGAGTGGACAAAGGTCCAGATAGGATAGATTCTAATCAAGTTGGGGGAAAGTCTTCGTTTAGCCACTTTGAGGCTTCAAATTGTTTCAAATTTTCAGTGAGAACTTCTTAACTCATAGCACTTGTGTTGACTGAGTTGAAATTGTGAGTTTGGTTGAGTTTAGAGGTGTAACCATGGCCATCTTGTGGTGACTTTCCAAAGTAGTTTCTGACCACCGGTGGACATAGGAGAAACAGGGCTATTCGCGGCTCTTTTCTACGTCGGCTCATTCCAAAACTCTCGGTGAGACCCCTATAGACATAATACAACATGTTAGCAAGTTGATTTTGTGGTAAATCAAGGTTTATAGTTGAATTATGGACTGATTAAGGAGGTAGAGGGTACAATCGAATTTTGCCCTATTTTGGTTTGGATGAACCGAGCCCTTTGAGGGTTGTGGGAGGTGTCGCCATGCTTTAAATTCATCGTTAAGATATACTAGAATGTTAATTGAGATGTTAATGAGGTGTATGCTCCGTGAATTGGTGATTGGAATAGAAAAATTGATCGTTTAACGAACTTTGAACTGGGTCGCACGGCTATCCTATTTTGGCATCAAGGAAACTAAATCTTTGGAGGAGTTTTGGAGGGAATTTTACGGATTAAATTGAAAAGTAAGTGACTCCTAAACCTTTGCTAGGAAGTTAAGACACTACTGGATGCGTTTGGATGATATATTAATGAATTTGGGAGTCTATTATTGCATTGATTGTTCATGATCGACTGAAATAACTAAGGTGCGAGTCGTGTATACTCCTGATGATGAGAAATTATAACTCTCAAGGCTAAATTGTTGTTGTATGCATTCGACTGATATGGATGCTGTTATGGCTATGTGATATTTGGCCTTGAATGGCGACAGTTTGAGAAATATGAATGAGTTGGCAAGAGAACAAACCGTTAGATTGACTGTCTTGCTAGGTACTTGATATCACCTCGTGGGCGTTTGGCCTTAACGCCTCGCATGATAATGATCCATTACTTAGCTGATAAAAAATGTACTCGATTATGAAGTTCCTTAAGAGGGGAGTTTAATTTGTGAGCCTAAGAGCTTGTGACACCTTGATGCGTTGAGACGCGGGGTTGTGATGGCTAGTATCCTGATACGTTGAGACGCGGGGTTGTGGTGGGTAATGCCCTGATGCGTTGAAACATGTGACGATATTGATTATGTGTCGACACAGGTCGGGAATGGCATTGAAAACTTGATACGTTTAACGCGGGTTTGTCAATTTGATTGTCTAAGGCGTAATGACGCGGACCGAGCCTGAGGCATATTGACGCGGGCATGGCCATTGAAAAGAGAATTGATATCCTGATGTGTCAAAACGCGAGATAGTCTTGATATGTATCGACACAAGTATCGAAATAGCCTTTGGAACCTGATGCGTCAGAATGCGAGTTGCCGATCGAGATCTTGATTAGCCTGATGCGTTTTGACGCGGGCTTGGCCATTGGGATTAAATTTGTGATTAGTCTGATGCGTTTTGACGGAAACTTGACCATTGGGATTAAATTTGTGATTAGCCTGATGCGTTTTGACACGGGCTTGGCCATTGGAATTGAAAATTGTGATGGAATTGCGAATACACCTTTGCTTATGAACTTAATGTTGCGTTAGTATGAAGCTTGGTTGTGATGGTATGATTGTCCTTGAATCATGATAGCGTTATGCCAGACGTATCAAGATGCCTTGATATTTTATTATTATGTGTTGTTTTATCAATGAATCCTTGTTTATTATTTTATTGTATAATATGGGAGGACTAATGGTCTGGTCTAGGTACTTGTCGAGATTTATATCTCACCCCGTCATGGGATTAACTTTTTCAAGTTCCAAGGGATGGAAATCTGAGCTTGCCAATTATCGGTATTTGAATAAGTAATTATAAGAAATGGATTTACACTTTTGTGACTTTAGGGATTTCATGTTACCTTGAAGTTAGAGTTGTATCCTCTGAACCTGTAGTTGGCGTTTATAAGAAGACATACCTTATGTCATGAGTCATCTTAAATTTGAATTGTATGGAGAAGTTTCATTGCTTTCGTATGTTCGTACCATTTAGAAGTTATAAATTATTGGCCGATGGATCCTGGATACCACCGAGACAAGATAGCCCTGGTGGGATTTTGCGTGCCTGACAAGTTCGGGATGTGACAACCATGTTTAAGTGATATCAGAGCAAGGCCAGCTCGATCCAATGTGATTGAGACTTGGAGTGATAAGGAGCGATGACTCGAGGACAATTAGGTAGTGAAACCTTTAGGGTTAAGCATGGATTGTCGAATCTTGAGGATTATAGGCTTGAACTTGTGAGGTATTCTAGTGGTCCTAGTGTCGAGTTAATGGATGAACTTGAGTGATTTTATGGATAAGGCTCACAAGGAAGTGAGTAGAAATTGAAGAGTCATAAGCTTGGATTTGAGGTTGCTAGAGAATAACTTATGAATGAAGGGTCAATTAGAGTTTATGATTGTGATTGTGGTTTGTCAATGACCCAACTTGAGGAGTACGAGTTAAAAAGAGACGATTGACATTAGTGGATTCAGGCTTGAATTGCGTTGTACCCTGATGGTTTAGTTATCGATTGCTATTGATGACCCTGGATAGTATGAAATGAGGTGTATACAGGAAAGCGATGAAGGAATATTTGGATTAAAGATCAATTGTGATCGAATGCACATGGATTTGACTTGAATAGCAACTAGATTTGAGATATATGGTTGAATATAGGCAATTGATCTATGAGAGGCGATGGTCTTTGTGAAACTAGAAGTTTTCTATGGATAAGGTTTGATGTGGAGATGATTATAGTATGATAAGTGGTGAGAACGAACATGCTGTGCATGTGTTTATGACTTTGAAACGAAAGTTGATGAGGGTACATGCATGAACTTATCTCTGTTGGACTTAATAAACTGTCGTTTGGTATGGGACAAGTTGATGGGATACCTATAAACTGTAAAGAAACATGGTATGAGACATGTGGAACGGGGTTTTCTCCGTAGATGTATCACTTGGGACAACCTGCAACAGCCAGGACTGATGAGGGCGGGGAGTGATTGCCGGAACAGAGAGGTCTGGATAAGGAGCGGCTCTTGGCAAGTTTCTAATATGGCAACAAGCAGGAATGACCCTAGTCATAACTTGAAAGTGAAAGTCTAGGTATCAGGTCGAGGTCAATTGTGGTTAAAAGGTGTAATGCACTGAAGTGATCCTTAGAGTGAATTTTCAAAAGTTGCATGGCATCTGTGATGACGCCTGTAATTGGCATGGTTAAGAGCTTCATATTTGGCAATGAGTGTTGTTTGAAAAAGAGAAACTTTTGACGCGTTTGCTTGACCTGTTTGAGCAAGTATCGTATTGAATGTTACTTGGCTGATGTCTGTTGATAATGAGATAGCCTATCACGTTTATGATAGAGTGGCAGATGCCTCTAGACTTAATGTACGAGTGATTAACTCATTTAATTGATGCCTTGAGTATGTGTTTAATAGTTGCTGAGCTAAGGCTTGCTTAGTAGTTGACTATTAATTGAGAAATTGCCTAGTTGAGGCTGGTTTGATATGTGGCTGCTGCTTAAGGATAATTTGGAATCCTTAGATAATTGGCAATTAGTTAAGAGTTGCATGGGGACCACTGGATGGTTGTTTGATGGTGATAGATGATGAGATGAGCAGCCTGAGACTGCTAGACTCGAGTAGATGACTTTAGTCTTTAATTCCTAGAGGGAATTGTAGTGGTTCGAGTGCCATAAAAACCTAATGAGGTTGAACGACAAGAGAATGGTCATTAGAGGAGCATAGGCTCGAGTATGAAAGATATGAGATGACTCTAGAGCCGAAGGGAGTCGTGAGAATTGAGTAAAAATGAGTAACCAGAATACGAGTTTAGAAAAGTATTTAGCTCGAGCTTGTAGACTGTACAAAACCTAAGAGTTGAAAGGGTCATGAGAACTTTGAATGGAAATGAGAAAGTAGATAGGTAGGTAGACTCGAGAAGGAGCTGCCATTGTTATCCTAGTCACTAAAACTGCAGTTGCTTTTGCTAGCAAAGTGAACGGTAGAGATCATAGAAAAGGCGATAGAAAATGAAAATCGCTCGATGGAAAGCTTGTGGAACGATGTATAAGGCTGAGATTGACTAAGGTTCGATGGAGAAAATGATGCATAAACTGCCTTTCTCTAGATTGAGAATTTGGAAAAGAACCTTAGAGGTATTGAATTCATTAAGGAAGAGAAGCGACTCTAATAGCTATTAGCCTGAAGAGGCTGTCGATGATTAATGAAAGGTCACCAAAGGAAGAATTTCCCTTGAAGGCATGATATTTGCTTGGATTGTCTTTGTTGAATTGTTTCATGGAAAGTACCTTTTTGAGGTTACTCGAGAGTAAGGATTGCCTGAACTTTAATAGCTTTGAAAGGACCTGAGGAAGGTTGATCATTATGAGATAGAGTTCTCAAGGCCGTCTAAGCGTATTAAGAGTGGTCAAGGACCTTTAAATGAGATATGAAGTCTCTGAGTGGATTGGAATTGAAAGCCTTATGGCTAATTGTTATTCATGAATATGATGAATCGTAATGTACATCAAGGAAAGAAGTGGATGATCGGAAGACGAATAAGCAAGAGAATTTTTGTTCGTGGACTATGAGAAAAGAGAACATCACTTATGGAACATAGAATCTGCCTGTAAGGAAATGTCGTTACTATGACATAAGGCTTATGGTGATTAACCTTTTGTTGTCACGAGGAATAATAAGGAAACTGACGTGTGAGTCTGTCAGACCCCGTGGATTTTATGAGATTGATTGAGGTTGAATCGAAACCACTAAAAGTGACATTGTGAGTTATCATCCCTAGAGAATAGGGCGTTATCCTTAAGGACGATTGGATCATAACATGATCATTGATGGAAAGAAAGGTTAATGGACTTGCTGGTCCTAGTTACTTGCGATTTTAATGAATGGATGAATGAGCAAAAAGGATGTTTAGATTGTAATCGCAAGGCGACTTGAGGAAGTCGAATTGAATATCTAAAATTTAAATTTGTGGAGACCAAGGAAGAATGAAACTTGTCACTTGAGGTGGCTGAACTATTGGTAGGAGAATGTTAAAGTGTGGTGGCATTAGAATCCGAAAATAAGGAAACTGCTGTTGGCAAGACTCCAAGACTGATGTCCTATAGGATAAGAAAGACAAGGTGGATTCAAACTAAAAGAATGTCACTGAAGTGTATGGTTTCCTTCATAGGATAAGAGATCCTAGTGTGGAAGGAAGAAAAAAAAATACCAATTGTCTTGGTGCTAAAAAGAAACATTTGGACTAACGAGGAGGATGCAAGCTTGAATGATTTTTGAAAGTCAAGTCCGAGAAGCTGTCTTGTGAACAACGTTGAATTCTAAGATGATGTCGATGTTCAGTTGAATGGACGAAATTGAGATAAGGTCGCATTAGCTAGTTGTGAAACCAAGAGGTCAATGCGCTAATGTTTCTTGAGAAAAGAGTGACAAAAATAAGCAAAATGTTGTGTAATTCAAGTGGAAACTCATGAGAGTAGAGGGCCAAGGTTTGAGCTCTCAAGTGAAAAGAATGAATAACAGTTTGAAGATTCGACACATGGTAGAAAGAAACTGATAAAAGTCAGATTGAGTATCCAAGGAATAATTAGATTGACTGTTACTGTCTTTAGAGGCGATGAATAGACTCATTTAAGGAGCCATGATAAACATGAATAACTTTCAAGAGTATCCTACGGACTCTAAGGATTGGCTTGTTGTGTGCTGCTAATTGTGAAGAGCACGAATTACGAGTTTGATGAGGTAAGATTCCTCAGTAGTGAGATTTCTGAGAAATGAAATCCCTATAGAGCCCTTGAGGAATGGAATAAGTGATGAATCGACTAAGATCGATGTGAGTCGCGGAAATTGAAAGTTTCCTGGAATTGGTGAACTGTTATGGATGTATCGGGGGAAGATTGCCCACAAAAGCAATTCCATGGATGAATAAATATGAAAAGAGTTTTCGAGAACATAAGTCAAGTTGATGACTACGCCGACAATAGTGTTCCTATTTGGAATTAAAAAGGGGTCGAGTGAATCATAATGACATGACGCAGAAAGGAAATTTGAGATGTATCAAGGCAAACTGAATTGGACTATGTGAATACGTCGTGATAATAAAGCTATATGAGTTGGAACGTTTAATGCATGGTTGGAGTTAGCTTGCAAATGTTCTTGCGACGAAGTTGGAAAACACGACTCACATGGAGAGGTTTCAAATTTACACAAACCATACGAATTTGAGGTATGTGGTTGCCTAGAAAAATTGAATGAGAAACAACGTATGTGAAGGAGATTGCTTAAGGACTAAGGATGAAATATCATATATCGCCTAGAAAAGGGTGATTTAAGTAGCGGATGCATATAAGTGAAAATTGAGCATCGTGCATTTGACAAATAAAGGATAAGCTTTGCCCAAGGAAATAAGAGATTCAACTTCTAAATTGGAAGGTTGCCAATTGACTAGTTCGATAACTACCTAAAGCATCAAGCTTGAAGTCAGAAAGGAATTGAGACGCTACGATGAGCAGACCCTGACATTTAAGGGGTTATGGAAATGAATAGAACAGGGAGGAAATCCAGATTTTTGGATACCTAGGAAAGAAAACTCAAAGTTGAGGGTAAAAACCTTAAAGTCCCATGGACGAGAGTATGTGTCCAATTTTGAAAAGGAACTTAAAGAAATGACCTCATCAGAAATTCAAAGGGAGAATTATGGTGTCCCTTAGGATGGCACAAATGTGTGCCAGACTTGCATTGATATTATCAATGGAATGGACTGAAAATTTGGTTAGTCGAACATGAGGTCAAGTATCAAACGTGTCGACAAGAAAAAGACATGCCCTTGAAAGGATTGATACGCCGAATGGTATGGACATTAAAGAGTGCATTTTGGCGAGGGTTTAGTAATAATGGTGATGGACAAATGGAAGAGACGATGTGAACACTCGAGGATGAACTACTGACGGATGTTATGAATATCGACAGAGAATGGAGAGAAGCAAATACATATTGAGGACTGAAGGAGACAAGTCCTACGGAAAGATGGCTTTGGTAGGAAAGGACAAGTAAGATCGTCGAGTCATGAAAGAAATTATTTGGAAGAATGAGAATGCGATGAGACGCCAATACCCCAAAGAAGTAGATGGTTAGAAGGTTGCAAATTTCGAGGACGAAATTTCTTTAAGGGAGAAGAGTTGTGACATTCCGAATTTCCGACCCCTCGAGACTTGAGATATGAAATTGAATCTCAAAATTGAAAAATAGAAAATAAAGATTCCAACGTTCTAATCGAATTCAACATCGCTTCATTGAAGATAAATTGAATTGGAAAAACGACGTTTCGGACGGCGAGAGCAAAATTATCATTTTGCCCCTCAAGAATTGGCCTTGTCTTAACAATTGAAGAAGGGCAATTTAGTCAATTCTAAGATCCTAGTGGCTGCCAAAAATATGAAGACATATTGGTCAATGGAAGTCAAGGTTAGCCATAGCCTTTTTTAGATGAAGACAAGTGGAGTTTTGGGATTGGTTAACAATTAATGCAAGTTTTTAACCTACCATTCAAAGAAATTGACCAAGTGAGATCAAGCCTAATCACTTCTTCTTCTTCCTCATTTTCGTGGACTACCTTTCCCCTCTCTTCCTCTCATTTTTCTCTTTCTTTCTCCTTCACCCGAGTTGCTGCTACCCGACCAAACCCGATCCATCCCACTATTCCGGCCATAACTCCATCGTCCGATACTGGATCGAGGTAAAACTACTTCTAAATAAAAGCTTATTGTCTTATCTTTCCATAGACATATTATAAGCTCAATTTGACCCAATAGATCTTCCCGTAACTCGATTTGAGTGGACAAAGGTCCAGACAGGGCAAATTCTAACCAAGTTGGGAGAAAGTCTTCGTTTAGCCACTTTGAGGCTTGAAATTGCTTCAAATTTTTGGTGAGAACTTCTTCACTCATAGCACTTGTGTTGATTGAGTTGAAATTGTGAGTTTGGTTGAGTTTAGAGGTGTATCCATGGCCATCTTGTGGTGACTTTCCAAAGCAATTTCTGACAGTCGGTGGACATAGGAGAAACTGGGTTGTTCGCGACTCTTTCCTACGTTAGCTCACTCAAAAACTCTCGGTGAGGACCCTATAGACGTAATACAACATGTTAGCAAGTTGATTTTTGCGGTAAATCAAGATTTAGAGTTGAATTATAAACTGATTAAGGAGGTAAAGGGCAGAACCGAATTCTGCCCTGTTTCGGTTTGAATGAACCGAGCCCTTTGAGGGCTGTAGGAGGTGTCTCCATACTTTAAATTCATCCTTAATACATATTATAATGTTAATTGAGATGTTAATGAGGTTTATACTCCGTGAATTGGTGATTGAAACAGAAAAATTGATCGTTTGACGAATTTTGGACTAGGTCGCACGGCTGTTCTGTTTTGGGATCAAGGGAACCGAATATTTGGAGGAGTTTTGGAGGGAATTTTACGGATTAAATTGAAAATTAAGTGACTCCTAAACCTTTGCTAGGAAGTTAGGACACTACTGGATGCGTTTGGATGATATATTGATGAATTTGGGAGTCTATTGCATTGATTGTTCATGATCGACTGAGATAACTAAGGTGCGAGTCGTGTGTACTTCTGATGATGAGAAATTATAACTCTCATGGCTAAATTGTTCATGTGTGCATTCGACTGATATGAATGCTGTTATGGCTATGTGATATTTGGCCTTGAATGGCGACAGTTTGAGGAATATGAATGAGTTGGCAAGAGAACAAACCATTAGATTGACCGTCTTGCTATGTACTTGATATCACCTCGTGGGCGTTTGACCTTGACGTCTCGCATGATAATGATTCATTACTTGGCTGATAAAAATTGTATTCGATTATGAAGTTCCTTAATAGGGGAGTTTGATTTATGCGCCTAAGAGCTTGTGGCATCCTGATGCGTTGAGACGTGGGGTTATGATGGCTAGTACCTTGATGCGTTGAGACGCGGGGTTGTGGTGGGTAATGTCCTGATGCGTTGAGACGCGGGACGAGATTGATTATGTGTCGACATAGGCCGAAAATGGCTTTGAAATCTTGATGCGTTTAACGCGGGTTTGTCAATTTAATGGTCTGAGGCGTAATGACGCAAATCGAGCCTGAGGCGTATTGACGCGGGCATAGCTATTGAAAAGAGAATTGATATCCTGATGCGTCAAAACGCGAGATATTCTTGATTCGTGTCGACACAAGTAGCGAAATGACCTTTGGAACATGATGCGTCAGAACGCCTGTTGCCAATCAAGATCTTGATTAGCCTGATGCGTTTTGACGTGAGCTTGGCCATTGGGATTAAATTTGTGATTAGTTTGATGCGTTTTGACGCGGGCTTAGCCATTGGAATTGACAATTGCGATGAAATTGAGAATACACCTTTGCTTATGAACTTAATGTTGCGCTAGTATGAAGCATGGTTGTGATAGTATGATTGTCCTTGAATCGTGATTGCGTTATGCCAGACATATCAAGGTGGTTTCATGTTTTATTGTCATGTGTTGTTTTATCAATGAATCAGTGTCTTTTATTTTATTGCATAATCTAGGAGAACTAATGGTCTAGTCTAGGTTTAGGGTGAACTTGCTGAGATTTATATCTCACCCCGTCGTAGGATTAACTTTTTCAGGTCTTAGGCGATGGAAATCTGAGCTTACCAATGATCGGTATTTGAAGAAGTAATTATAGGAAATAGATTTGCACTTTTGTGACTTTAGGGATTTCATGTTACCTTGAAGTTAGAGTTGTATCCTCTGAACCTATAGTCGGTATTTATAAGAAGACGTACCTTATGTCCTGAGTCATCTTAAGTTTGAATTGTATGGAGAAGTTTCATCGCTTCCGTATGTTTGTACCATTTAGAAGTTATAAATTGCTGGACGATGGATCCTAGGTATCACCGAGACAAGACAGCCCTAGTAGGATTTTGCATGCCTGAAGGGTTTGGGACGTGACATTAGATATCTTTGGTTGTGACTGGACATTTGGCTCACGAATATCATCTACGACATGTTGGGCACCTTTAGCCGTCCCTTTGTCGGTCATATTGGGTATTGAGGATTGACCTGAGTCCTTTAGGTTAGGTACTGCCATCTGTCTGGCTTGGGAGGCTTCCAACATGGCCTTAATTTCAGCCATCATGATAGTCATAGTAGTCATCTGGGTCTCTAACATGCCCACTCGTAGAGTCAATTCATGTTGTTCCATTCTCGTTTTAAGTCAAGTACGGAAATGATATCTTGATAATTCCGTGATTAGAGATACATGTTTATTTGAAAATAACAAGTAAGCATCTCTTTAAGACAAATAAGGAAAGTACTAGATTCTTTCAATTGCATGTTTTCTATTGATGAATGAGAAAAAGGACTACTTTGTGAGCCTTAGTCTCACGTGAACAATTCTTTCAATCATTTGTCAAAGATTTTATGAAATTGAAAGAAGCACAATTTTTTACAATAGTTTTTTATTCATCGACAAAACATGCTTATGCTCGTACAAATATGTCAAAAGTAACATTTAATACACATGAGTATCCAAATGCTAAGAAAATATCATAATATTCACATGTTTTACACTTGACAGAATAGTCTATCCAAGCCTAGGGCGCTTAGGGTCTAAGGCACCCTCATCGTCCCAGCAAAGATCAGATCCTTCGGTCTGAGATTCCTCATCTCCCGAATATGATGGTGATCCCATGTCTTCAGGTATACATAGCTCCACTCCAGGCACGTACAACACAATGTATTCAGGTACATAAGGCTCGACAAAGTTGCATCTGGTTGCTTCAAAGCGTCGGATGTATTCTGTAGAAGCCCTATGAATATCCATCTCACATGTCATATCATCTGGCCATTCTACGTCTTCAATCTAGGAGTCTTTCAAAGAGCGTATGATGAATTACACCTTAGCTTCGAATTGCTTCTTCTTCTCCCCTGTGAGGGTCTCCCTTGTCATGTCAAATAAGAAGACACCCGGTAGTGGTGTTGAAGAAATCTCTTGCAATGCCCCATACTGCCGGATAACCCTCCTTGGATAATATGCGGTCGCGCCTATGAATCCTAACAAGGGGACTGAATCTTCATCATTGCATGCGAGCTTGACTTTACCCAATATTGATAATCTAAGCCGCCATCGAAGTTGTTCTAGCTCTAGAGTTCTCAGAAATTCCTTCCATTCTTTAAAGTTGAACTTAGGAATACTATATGAGTATTGATGAAAGTTCTAAGAGGATGGACATCAGAGCTAATCTCAATGAAACCCATATGGATATGAAATTGCTTTATATGAGACGTGAACTACAGGTACAGGAGACCACTAGACGCTCTAAAAATTCCTTTCTTGTTTTTCCCAAAACGGTTGAGGGAGAGGAAGGTTTTAGCGAGGATAAGGTTCGAGTAATCCCACCCATAACAGACTTGTTTGACCACTACAGCCATAATAGGGTTAAAAGTTACAGACGAGATCGGAATTAGGACAAAGCTAAAGAATGCCAAAACAAAAGCTCTACAAGATTTAGTTCATTTGCGAGCAGAGAGATTGGGAAACCTATATAGAAGAAAAGATAAGGAAACTCGTCCAGAATTGCTTTTGACGTCTGTTTTGATTTCGTTGAGGTTTGTATCCAGGAATTCAGCTAGTTGACTCAAAAGCTCAAACCCTATGGAAGGTTGAACTAACAAGTGAGTAAACTCAACTTCAATTACAGCGCTATATTCTTCAAAGGTAGGGGTAATCTCCGATCCTTCCATGCAGAACGTCGTGGTGGTAGGATCCTAACAGAGCGATATGGCTTGGGTAAAGACAGGTGGACTTTCAATCTTCAGCATGTCTAACAAATATCCTAGTCGAGATTTGGCGTACTTCTTGCTAGCTTCACCCATGCTGCCCCACTAGGTTAGGAGCACAGCTCGAGGGCCTTAAGCACTTGGATGTCATTCTTTCCTATCAAGTCTAAAATATGTAAATGATTTTGAAAAATCAATCGCCAAAGATTACTTTAAACATGTGATTATGCTAATGTCATGAAATATGCATGAACTGATTTAATAGCATATTAAAATTAATTAAATGGCAATTAGAGTCTTTCTCAGGTATGAAAACCTGACTCAAGATCTAATTTGAATTTCAAAGAAGTGAATTATGCAATTAGTCAGAATCATCTTAGGGACTGAAGGAAATAACAATATCACATTCCATTGGTTAAAACATCAATTGTGAGCATAGCACATGAAATTCCTTATTACAAAAAGCAAAAAGGATATGATATGATAAAGAGAGGGGCCTCGAGAGGGGACAAAGACACCAATCAAATTTATTCAAAGACAAGAAAGCCATAAAAAGCCCATGAAATGGGGGATATAAGCTATCCCTCCCCCAGATCTACTCTTCTTCGGGGTGATGGTCCATCAGGGTTTCCTCCTTGATTGCATCTTTATCTTGCCCCTCTCCAGGATACGGCTCGGTAATAAGGACTTCTTCCCTAATCGAGCGCCCTTCAAGTTGTGAAGAATAATCTTCAGTAGGTTGGTTGAGATGCTTTTGCTCTTTCAGCCATTAACTGATCTATGGTATAATGACTTCGGGGGTCTTCTTGGGTTTTGCCTTTTTGAGTATGATGCGCCTTGGCTTTTTCTTGGTTGCAAGGCGTCTTTTTTTCCCCCAAAGAGAGATCGCCGGTTGGTTCTCCCTGGCTTGACTCTCAGCTTTTCGGTGGGCATAAGCTTCTCTAGCTAAGCCGTTGCGATACTACCTTTTCATCTCTAGATAGTGCATGTGCATCTCGTTCATCTGCCGCTTAAACCTAAGGTTATCGGCATAGTAACTAGTTTGGTAATCTTCGTCATATCCCAACTTACGCCCGGTCAGCTCTCGGCCATGCACAAATCTAGTAAAAAGCAACCTTGTGTTTGGTCCAAGACAAGTAACTTTCCTTAAATATTCGAAGGTCACTAACTCCGTCGAACTTCTAGGGAACAACGACATCCTTTCGCCTATCATCATTATTTCAATCAGTCACTAGAATGATTTCAAAATGTATGCAATGCATGTAGATGTGAATGATATGCAATACATGAACATACTATGAAACAGGGAGTAAGGAAATACATTAAAAGTAAATGCCTTACTAACCAAAACCCAGGAAACATCAAATATTCCCTTGTAACAATGGTTGGTTTTAGGTATACCAACCTTCCACAGACATGCGCATGAGATAAATGGGAATATACTCTAGAAATAAAATTAGGTGAGTAACATATGGCTTAAGCTTCCACGATCTAAATATGGCAGATTCCTCCTCAAGAGTACCCACCCAAGAGGGCTAGGTATCACAAATTTGGATTGTGAGCGGGAACGAACACGAAAGTCTCAAGTGCCATCAAACACGAGATCCTTTCATATCATTTTCATATTTAAGGTAACCTAGAGGTGGTTTACAGTCGGGGTTTGACTGCCAGTGCGTGGGATGTGTCGTGATCGTCACAATGCAAAGTCATGTACAACAGTTTATATCAAACACCGCTTCAGTATATGCGTAAAAATAAACAAACAATCCCAACTCCAACCTGTAGGAAAGATATCAATAAAAACCCCACCCCTTATTTCTCCAATCTGCAAAAATATTTAACATAACGGTTAAGGTATGTACCTTACCTTCAAGAGCATCTGCAGAAAATGAGGTTAGATAAACCAATCAACTTTTTAATCGGTCCAAGTCCTCTAAAACTTCCTAACCACAGATTCTGGGTTAGAATAGGTCCACAACGGAGTCGCCAGTTTGTCGCGACTCGCCGATATCTCGTCGGACTCGCTTTCGAGATCTTTGGGTGGGTTAATGGGCCGTCCCCTCTAGTTGGACATGAGCCTCTCCCAAGGCCCATTGCCTACTCGATGTCGACCTTCGGTGCGGTCTGGTGAAATGTGATACTTGTGCATGCCAAGGAGTCGCCACCAATCGTTCTGTGGAGGGTACGATCGAAAACCCTATCGAAAAGTTGGGAGCATTCTATTCAATTCTACGAGAACCAGAGAAATGAGATTGGCGACTTTGTTAACCAACTGTCAGAGTTGACGCCCTTTCGACACCTAAGTTGAATGATTTGTCTAATCTAAGGTTTTATGTAAATGAGTGAGGTACAAACTCTATAACTAGGAGTTCATGCAAATAAGAATGACTACCCTAGCACTCACAATCAATAAATGAATGCGCAAATCAAGGATCAAAAACATGTCGATAAATCACATGAAAATAACGTGGCATCCCTTGTAAGTCCCTATTAGCCTAGAAAAATTTCAATCAAGACTCAAGAGTGTTTTTGACATGATTTGCCCTTGAGGGGCAAAATCGTAATTTTGAAGAGTTTTGGGACAATTTACCCTAAAAGGGAAAATTTATCATATCAGATGAGATATGAAGTCAAAATATGATGAAAATAGAATTGGTGACCAAAACTATCTAATTCCTATTTTTCGAAAATTTTCATAATTTTTCTAGAACTTTAGAAGCGATTTACCCTTCGAGGGGGTAAAATCGTCATTTCAGAAGGTGATGAGAAGTAAAAATCCCAAACTAAAGGATTGGTCGACCTCCCGACACAAATCTTAATTTTGAGCAATTTTCACAGTTCGATCGGAATAAGGAAGACGATTTGCCCTTTGAGGGGCAAAATCGTCATTCTTAGAAAAAGGACAAGATTCGAAAATCTAATCATAGGAATTAGTCTCCTAACTGACCCTAATTCTTATCTCGGCATTATCGACCTATCTCATATACAAGGCAGAGTCAATTCACTCCTAAAGGGTAATATCATCAATTTTCAGATGAACGGATAAGAAATCTCAAAAATAGGATTGACCAATTATCTGTGGTCCTCAATTTTTGGGAATTTCTAGAATGCCTAGGAATTTTTCGCAATTTTCCTACATTTTTTGGGATTTCTAGGATTTTTTGGATTTTTTATTTATTTTTTAAAAAAATTAATGAAATTTTTTAATAAAAAAAGATACGAATCGAGTCGACCCGACCCACTTGGGTTGAAACCCGGCCCAGACCCGAACCCGCACAACCCATGCCTAAAAACAACACAGTTTTGCATTTTCTTGTTTTTCTATTATTCAGATTTAATCCGACGGTCCTTATTGAACCACGTGGCTATTTCACGGCCTTTGGATTAGCTGACCAAGACCTACGGCTCAAATCAAAAGCCAACTACTCTTTGACTGTTAGATATGATTACTTAAATCTACGGTCGCGATTAAAACCCAAGACTTGATCTAGTTTGTCTATCCTCACTAACCTAAAAGACGCCGCTTGAACCTTAACCTAAACGACATTGTTTTGGTTTGTTTTGATTTTTCGATTTTAAAATTTTTTCGGATATTCCTAATTTATAATCGGACGGCCACTAAAAATAGGACTGGATTAATCTAAGCTGTTCGATCAAAACTGACTAAGCCTAACAAACTAACGGTCGAGCTGACTCGACATACACGTAGACCAATGACAGATTGCCACCTAGGACTGCTGAATCTCTGAACAAACACGTTAGCTTCATCTTCAACCTCGCGACTTCAACTAAACGGATTGATATGAATCTCCGGCGACGATCCAATTGTGAAACCTTGACGAAATTGCAAGAGACAGGCGCCAATCGCCTCGCGATAATCTCTAGTTTGACATAACTAAGAATCGAGGCATTTCATCCATTGGGTCACATGCAACATGCAGAACGCCGAGTACGGTCATGGGGGCTCAATCATGCAAACTACGCAAAATCGAGACAATTCAAACACAGAGTAGCACGGAAGAATGTTCATAACACTTACCTCGAGCTCTGATTGAGCTCGCACGGCCTAGATTTGGCTAGGCAAGATTGAACAATTCTTGGTTTATGGTGAGAGGTTTGGAGACTCGATTCGAAGCTTTAAAGCGAAACCGATGCAAAATGAAGATACGATGATGGTCAGTGATGTCTAAGGAACAAAACGCACACACTAAATGCAAAAATAAACGTAAGACAAGTAAGTCGCCATTGATGCTCAGTGAGAAGCTTGAAGTTTTAACTCATGTGTTCTCGCAGTTTCAGGTGTCGCGGTCGACGGCGATTACTTCGTGGAGCTTTAGGCAAGCTTCCCGCTTTCTTCTTTGGCTTCGGTTTGGCCGTAGACGGCCTAACCAGCGCTTGACAGTCGAGCTCAAGATCTCGCCGACGGGAGTTGGAGAACAAGCTTTCTCTCACTTCTCTCTCTCTCTCTCTCTCTCTCACTCACTCTCTCTCTCTCTCTCTCTCTCTCTCTCGATTCTGTTCACCTCCAACAACCGAATGAACCAACCCCCCTCTCGAAAGCCCCCTTAAAGGCTATACACCAATTTCAATTTCTCGCTCAATCGGTGGAGACTCATCAACTTGGATTCACGTGTTGTCACGTGCCAAATGGCATGTCGACGGCTACGAAATCGATTGGGAAATCGTTTAATCTCCGTTACGAGCTCCGGCGAGTCTCATTTAGTGTGAATTTGACGCGGATTTGAGCCATTTTTGAGAAATATTGAATTTCACAGGTCCATGAGGTTGACCGGCCGATTGCTCTCTACCCCGGCGACGTCGAGTGGTGCCATCGGTGTCAATCGACAGGGAAGGGCATGGGTGACAATAAGACCACCATTGCATGTCTGATTATCAGCGAATTGGTCTTCAATTTGAGGATTAAAATCGCCTTGAGGATTGTTCATATGCGGAGAAGCTCAGGGAAAAAGACGACACTGTAGCGGACCAGTTCGACCAGGCGGTCTGACCGATCAGAACTGGTTCTGACTTGATTTTTCAAAATTAACCCTAATTCGCGGGGGACTTTGCAAATTAAACCTGAAAATCGAACTTAGGAAATGATTATTATCCAAAAATGTGATTTTGGCAAAAAATTCATGTCAATTTCTATAAAACCCCCAAATTTGTCCTTAATTACAATTTGAAAAATTATGAAATTGAAGATTCAAATGGTTAAATTGGACCAAATCACCTATGCCAATCGACTCAAAATGATGAAATTCATAGGGTAGTGGCTTCAATTAGTAAATGTAGCCCTTGATTGAAAGTAATTTCAATTATACCCAAATTCAAGGATTAAATTGCAATAAAGTATGCAATTTTACCAAATTCGTGCAATTGAGCAATTTTTGCAAATAATTGGGTTAAATTACAATGAAGGACAATTAGATTGAATGTCAAGACCCTAAAAATGCCAAAATTAGATATTAAAAGACTCAATTGACATTTTTTTATGAGATCAGGAAAACAAAGGAATTAAAAGAAAAATATTGACTATTTCTCTATATTTTTGTGACCTCAAATGTTATTTTTCTTGAATTTTCAAGTATCTTCCTATTTTCTAAAAATACTAAAAATTGTGAAAAATATGAAAAAACAATTTTGGCCAAAAATGCTTCCTTGAGCTTGGTCAAGTCCACCAAAGTTTATTTTGTAATTTTGTAATTTTTTATGAATTTTTTATGAATATTTCAAAAATAAACTAAAAAAACTAATCGAAAATTGGGTCTCAACAACACCGTGCCTGCGTTCAAAGTAGTCTGGATAGTTCCAATACAAGCATGTTGATAGTCAAGAATGGGAGTATCAAGAAGCGTAATTCTTGCTACCACTGGTAGACCTTTTCTACCATGAAAAGACAGAGCAAGTATAATAGCTCCAAAGTGGAGATGGGTAAACCTTTGTTGAGCCCATTGAAGAGGAAATTCTTGAGGGATCTGCAGGGTGACAAACTGTTCTCGTTGGGTTGCTAGAATATGGTGTTGATCAAATTTGGATGACTGGACATATTCCTTTGCAGCACGAGGAGTATGTCGAACGAGGTGTTTAATAGACTGGATGGGTGAAAAAGACATAGGCTTAGCAAAGGTAGAATATGGGTTGATGATAGGAAGCTGAGTCTCAAAGATCTTGCTGTCTTCTGAATAAGCCACCTCATAGAGATAATCTATCTCGGAAGCAAAAGATTTTCGAAGTTTAAGAGGAGGGGAAAGAGAGATGGGAGATTCATGAACAACATGTACTACTTTAGTAGGAGATTCCATGAGTAGAAAAGGTTCTCTCATTATATGTCCTAGTTTAGATTCATAATCTTAACATGATATAGGCGATAATGGCCCTAATACTAACAAGGAAGTGGAGACAAACTAAGCCACATACGCATTTCATATCGCGCTTAAGTCGTTCGTCGTTGATTATGGGAACTACAGAAATAAACAATTGTGGCGGGATGTTAGCGGGCCTGAAGGGTGCGGGACATGACACGAACCTTCTCCAGATGTTCCGTAACAAGCAATAGAGATGTTAGACTTATAAATACTTAAGAAACGAAAGTAAATCAACCTCGAATTGGGGCTGATTATTGGCCAAACAGTAACTCTAGACTACCGAATGGTAGGCTGAAACGGGAAGAAGGAATGGAAAATTTAGAGGCTTGCATAGGAAGCTCCCGATGTAGGATCAATGCCCCGTCAGCGGCTGGTGATAGTGTGACATTCTGATTTTCCTGTCATTTTCAGACTCACTAATGAGAAGTGTATCCAGCGATGTGTTTCAGTCATATCTCGCTCGAATCTGAACAATTTGAGTTGACTGACTAAAAAGGGAAAGGCTAAAGCGAGACAAGGTACGTGGACCTAGGGAACTTGAATAGGAAGTGACGCTTTGATCATAATGATTGTCGAGGGGACATTTAGAACCACAAAAGACCGATCTAAGAACAATTAAGGGATGCATTGCTAGCGTTATACGATTAGAGCACGGGTGATGCCACTTAATCAACGTATAATTTGTAAAATTTTCCTAAATCGAATGATGACGATTGAGACCATCGGAACTAGTGATAGACCCTCACAATTACATGACAACCAAAGTCGCCATGAATTAACGAGCCCTAAATGTGATAAGAATCACAGGGTCGATACACGTGACGTCTGCAAAAGCTGCCCGTCGGTTCGTGATAGGCTGGAACCACGTCTGATAGAGAAAATGATCAGAAACAAGTCTTGAAAAATTGAAAATGGAGAATCAAGAATTTCAACATCATGATTGGATTGGCCATCGCCTTATCGAAGAATATTGGAATTAAAAAAACGACGTTCCGAACATCGAGGGTAAAATTACCATTTTGCCCCACAAGCCTTAACCTTACTTAAATAATTGAAAGAGGGTATTTTTGTCTTTAATACAACCCAAAGCCACCGAAAATTTGAGAGGAATCTTGGCCAGTGGATGAGCTTGATTGACACATTGGACATGTGTCAATAGATTAGGCCATGAGTGGACATATCCACTTTTCCCAACTACCATTCAACTTGTTGACTTTTGAAAATTTAATATAGCTCTTTCTCTCCCTCTCTTGGCTGGTCATCTTCCCCCATTTTCACCGAGAGCCTCTCTTCTTCTTCTTCTTCTTCTTCTTCTGCTCGTCGACCGGTTCTGCCCCTCCTGCTCGCTTCCGCCGACCGCCACCTCTAGCAACTCCTAGCCGACCACCCATTCCTTCCCCATCCTCTTACCAATATCCTCAAAGTGGAAGCGAGTCGTTTGACCCACTGAAGAGCTCCGGCCAGCCGATCTCCCGCAAATCGACGAAAATCGTCGCAACCAGAGGTAAGCCACGTTTCTGGCCTCTTAGGACGCCGAAACCTTGGAGTTTTTCAACCAAATTTTGTGGAGATCTAGGGGACTTATAGATTGATCTATGGTAAAAATTTGGGGTTAATTTGATGGAATTTTGACCCCAAATGGGTCTTGTGTTTGAAGGGCCAGAACTGCCGGTTTGAGGGCTTGGGAAAACGGTGACATTCAAGGAGTTTTCGGCGACGACTTGGCCCCAAATCTTCGATGAGCTTCCTAAACCCTTAGATATACATGTTAGCAAGTAGATTAGTGAATAAATTGAGGATTTGAGGTAGTTTAAGGGTTAGTTATTTGAGGTATACACAGAACCGAAAATTGCTCGGTTCGGTTCTGTGTATACCGGTTCTGTGGGGGCTGTTGATGGTTGAAAGTGAGTCTCAAATCCATCATTGAGACATGCTAGGATGTTGAGAAGCATGTTAATAAGGTTTGTGGTCCATAGATTAGAGATTTGAGCAAGAAAAGTTGATGGTTGGATGGTTTTCCATAGGTTACGCGGTTGACTTGTTCTTGGACGATTTGGACCGAACCCTTGAGGTGCTTGGGAGAAGAATTGTATTGCATTAAGCTTGAGGTAAGGGAATCCTAAACTTATGATAGGAAGATTGGACTCAATTGGGCGAGTCGGGTGGAAGTTTGATTGATTCTTGAGAGGCTTTAATGTGATTGATCATTGTGTGTCTTAGGAGGGTATAGATGACTCAAATGTTTGATTATGCTTGTGCCTTGAGTAATTTGTTGCATTTGAGTGTGAATTTGAATGTCTTGCATGCCATAAGTGTACAGTTTGTGCATGAGTTTGCACATGGCATTATGTATATGAATTGAATTGAGATTGTGGCATGTTTGAGACGTGGAATACCCTAAGGCGCATGAGACGCGGGGTTGTATGGTAAATGCCCTGAGGCGTTGAGGTATGGGGTTGGAATTGAATGGCACCCTGATGCGTATGAGACGCGGGGTTGAAGGCCATAGTCCTGATGCGTTGAAACGCAGGACGGAGTTGTGATGTGTCAACACTGGCCTGGAGTAACATTAAAAACCTGATGCGTTTACGCGGGTATGTCAATGAGACGGTCTGATGCGTTTACGTAGACCGAGCTTGAGGCGTTCTAAACGCGGGCATGAGATTGAGGCAGGCTGGAAGAGTGGAAGTGATTATGTGACGTGGCGGCATGTGCATGATCATATAGATGTGATATGACGCCATGACTGCATGCTTGATATCTGTGTGTTGTTATTGATAATTGAATGCCTCATATGTTTATTTGCATGAAATGCTGGTATTTATGACTGCTTGAGTGGACTGTCAGCCTAACATAGGGTTAGGATCAATCTTACTAAGATGTATATCTCACTCCGTTGTGGGACACCCTTTTTACAGATCCTAGTTCCTAAAGATGTGGCCTATCAGATTTGACGACTCCAAGGAGATGTCTGTCTATTTTGATGAGTTCCCTGATGGACAGGGGACTATTTATGTTAGGAAATGTACAATAGTGTGGGTAGACGAGGGTGGTAGTAGCTGGAAGCCTCATAGGTATGAGGATTGGTTCCGGAAGGTGGGGGACGTATCTGCAAGGCCGCTGAAGCCCACTAAGGTGCCGCAGGGAGTGATCCCTAGCTGGTGCCATCCCACCCGGGATTCAGTAGAGGCTGAGGGGTCGGTCGCCGGTTCGAGGAATGGACCTGAGAAGACCCTGACCTTGGAAGACACTGAGGAAGTCATAGTGGTTGAGGCTACAAAGGATGACCTGGTGGAGCCGTCTGCTGACGAGACCATGGAGGATACCGTAGAGGTTTGCTCAGAGACCTTCTCGGAGTACGAGCCCTCGAAGGAGGTAGAGGAGACTAATGATTCCAGCAGTTCATCTTAGGAGCTCCTGGTATACTAGTCTGACTTTTTTACGGCGACCCTGATGCCTGTTTCTTTTGATGGATGGTGGACCTCTTTTGTACTTACCCCATCACCCCTTTGACTAGTGGATTTAGTTTGCCATGCACTTGTATGAACTTTTGGATATTATGTATTATGGTATTCTCGCTATCCACGTCTCATGCTATATTTGTACGGAGGAGTTTTAAATGTCTTCGCTTCCGCGTGCTTTGTTTGTATATGGTATGTCTCTCGAACCTTATTTGGATCCTGGGACATCGAGAGATAGTTTGTGCTTGCAGGGAGTCGCGCACTCGTGCTTGAGGCGCGGGGCGTGACAGATAGACTGCGAATGTTGAACGTCGAAGTACTTGGCAAGAGTCAATCGGAGCACGGACGGTAATGCACAGTCAAATGGTGCGAAACTGCTCTAGGCTGTCGACAGGATGGAAATTCGGCCTTGACTCCGTCTCTTTCTCTCACGAAAATTCTTTAAGAATTCTAAATATGGATCACAAAAGTGCCGACCTCTTGTAACCCTAGAGGTTAGTGTGTTTACATAGAGCTTAGAGTACAAATCCTAGTAGAAACAGGATTCATTATGGGTCATAGGATTAGTTAAGCTTGCCTAGATAGGATTAAATGCGAGCCCTTAGATCGTGAGTTTCAATATCCCATAAAACTCTAGCTAGATAAGATCCTCAAATAATTAGAACTCTTGAATTATTTGAACTTTGAGGAGTCCTGATTCACTGGGGCTCTATGAATCTCGTCCAAATAGGGTAATGATGAGAGAAACTGCTGAAAATGGACTCTTCTGTGGGTTTACAGTGCAATTTCGAGCCCCATTGGGTTGTAGACAATTAATGAGTAATTAATCAAAGGCTTTATTCAATTAAAAAAGCTGAAGGGGCTAGATTTGAGGTCCACATTACCCTAAACAATTTGACATATGCACTCTATACCTTGGGTCCATCTGTCCGTCAAATAAAACTCAATCAACTCACCTACTGTAGTGATCGAAATTGACCATAAAATGCATGAGAATTTATTTTTGTGAAAACTATAGCTAATTCTCATTTTATGCTTAAAAGAATGATTTTATAAAAAAAAAAAATTTAGGTGTCAACGACTGACGATGGACTATTTTTGGTAATTTGACCTCTGAATTTTAAAAAATTAAGATTTTGCCCTTCTGGCAAATTATATCAGAAAAATTCAAAAAAAAAATTCGAAAAACTCCCAAAATAGAAAATGACCACATTGAACTGACCAGGGATAACTTTCGGTAATTTGGCCTCTGAATTTTAAAAAATGATGATTTTGCCCTTCTAGCAAATTATCGTAGAAAAATTCAAAAAAAAATCGAAAAACTCACAAAATAGAAAATACCCACATTCAACTGACCATGGACTATTTTCGGTAATTTGGCCTCCGAATTTTTAAAAATGAGGATTTTACGTTTCTGGCAAATTATCTGACAAAAATTTCGAAAAACTCCCAAAAGTAGAAAATGGACACAATCAACTGACCATGGACTATTTTTCGTAATTTCGTCTCCGAAATTAAAAAAAATGACGATTTTGCCCTTTTGACAAATTATTGCACAAAAATTACGAATAATTCTGAAAGACTTTCAAAATTAGAAAATAGCAACAATCAACTGACCATGGACTATTTTCGGTAATTTGGCATTTGAATTTTAAAAATGACGATTTTGCCCTTCTGGCAAATGATCTCCAAAAATTTTGAAAAATTTTCAAAAAGTCAAAAAAATAGAAAATGGCCATAATCAACTAACCATGGACTATTTTCAGCAATTTAACTTCAGAATTTTTTAAAATAATGATTTTTCCCTACTGACAAATTATCTCTGAAAAATTCAAAAAAAATTTCAAAACTCTCAAAATAGAAAATAGTCACATTCGACTTACCATGGACTATTTTTGGTAATTTTACATGTGAATTTTTAAAATGACAATTTTTTCCTTTTGAAAAATTATGTCACAAAAATTACGAAAATTTTTGAAAATGGAAATCAACTCACCATATTCGAATCTGACTATAGTAGGATAATAATTACGTAATTGTATATGCGAAATAATTTGTAATTTTTTTATTTAGCAGAATGCCATCTATATCTTTTGCGATAGTGCGTTGGGGAGGTACAACAATACGAAATTAATATGAAGTTGATTACGATGGCGAACAATATGCTATGTTCAAATTTGAAAACATATCCTCATTTGATGAGTTACGTACTACGATTGGACGCATGTTGAATATAATAGCAAATCAGTATATTCGGAGCCTGATGTATCTAGTGTAATAGATTCGCATTATGTTGTATATGGTATTATGGAGGTGCATAATGATGGTGCAGTTATGACGATCCAATAATTTGCACTTTCGGTTGGTTCTATGGGATTTTTACAGTTCTATGTAACTGTAGATGAACACCAGCATGTTCATGAAGACATTGGGGAAGGCTACGATTCAGTAGGGAAGGGCTCTAATAATGGTGAAGATGATGTTGGTTTGCATAATCAGCATGTCGAGTCTGATGATAATGATGGAGATGACTATGTTGAAGAAGATGATGAGTATTGGATGGACATTGATAACGGTGGTAAAGAAGATGTCAAAGGCGACAATATGGACGCTTACTACAACGCTAATTGCAGCAATCTCATTATGCCATTGTTAGATCCACCTCCATATTCCAAAATCAACTTTGATACAATGCAAGTCGATATAAGAGCTAAGCTAGACCGCTCGTCATTTGATCCATCAAATGAATTTGATGTTGGCATGGTAGCTTCATCACGAGACTCGTTGTAGTTGGCTGCGAAATAGTACTTTCTAAGAAGAAGTCATCATTTTCGCATTCATGTAACGAATATTCTCCAATATGTGATAAAGAATGGTAATCGAGACAATTTGTGTGGTTGAAGGCTCCGTGCATCTAAGGAAACGAGTACATTACTCTAGAAAATAACTAAATACAATGGGCCACACACATGTAGGAGGACGACGTCATCACGGGATCATCAGCAACTTGACCAAAGGTACTTATGTAGCCAGGCAAATGCAATTGTCATCGCCCAACTAGATATCAAAATTGCGGTACTAATGGCGAAGATTAAAAGGCAAGCTGGAATTTGAACCTACTTATCGTAAAACCTGAGCAGGTAAACAAATGGCGATTGTTGAAGCTTTTGGAGGATGGGATGAGTCATACGATAGGTTGAGGACGTTCATGAAAGAAATGATGGCACAGAATCCAGTTTCTCATTTTGTGGTCGAAGATCGCATGAACATAGATCACAGCAGCACGATTTTTGATAGAACGTTTTGGACTTTTGCGTAAACAATCATGGCTTCGCAAGTTGTTAGCCTGTAATATTTATTGATGGCACTTTTATGTGCGGGAAATAACGAGGAACGCTCCTTGTTGCATCTTCACTTAATGTCAATAATCATATATACCCGTGGGCATTTGATGTGGTCGATTGAGAAGATGTTTTGAATTGGACTTGGTTTATGACTACGTTTGTGACGCCCCGGAAATTCGTCTTTTATAAATCGACTAAATTCAATAAAAAAAGGAATTAAATTGAATCTCGGTAAATGCAAAATTTTGGATCGCAAGGTATTAAGGGACGAATTTTGGACGATCCCCAGAAATTGTCAGTCAATTCGATTAGGCTCAATAATTTTTAATCATCGCGAACTAAGATTGAAATCCTTGCACCGAGCCTAGCCTACAAAAGACCGAACTGCCCTCCATCCAGTGCATAAAATTTTGTTCAGTCCTATAATGTCAAATTACCAAAATGCCCTAAATTATTCACTAGAGGACAAAAGAATTCAAATCCAATATGGGCCCCACCTTAGTCAAATTCTCCAACCACCAATCCCACCTACTAGTCAATCCCACTCACTCCTCTATCTCAAGTATCTCTTCTCTCCCTCTCTCTACTGTTGCTTCGTGGACTACTCCATCTGCCGAGCTCTACCTCCTCCTTCTTCCTCCATTGTTTTGCTCGACCATCATCCCTCAACTATCGACCACCACCTCCAGCTACTGTCGCCGACCCGTCACCACCCAGACCACTGCTCGTCGCTGGACGATCGCGAGAAGCCCCGGATCTCGACTGCCCTATTTTTGTTTCACTTCGGGGATCCCTGTCGAGCCGCCCTTGCGGCTACCTCCGACCGCCATCAGCCACCTGCTCGACTTCCCTCCATCCCTCAGATCTCCCTTTAGTCGTTGCCAGCCACCTCGAAGCCACCAACTGTCGCGGAAGCTTCAAAACCCATGACACCCATTCGGTGCCCTATTTTAGGCCAAGATCATTACAGAGCTCCTCCGACTGTCTCCGACGCCTTCTATCACCCACCTCTCTATCGATGACCACCTTAGACCTGCCTGTCATCCCCCAAAGCTTGTGGAAGCCGTCGCTGCCCGTGGAGCTCAGAAACTGCCCTAGACGACCTTTCCTGATTTCGACGCCGAGATGTCCTACTCTGCCCGGTTCTGTTCGAGGCTGTCACCGCTGCCTCTAGCCATCCTCCGCAGTGGTCACTGCCACCCTCAGCTCCCCCGACAACTCACTAGTCGAGCTCGAACCTTCCCTCACCCCGTCGGCCCAAGAAAGGCCCAAAACAGCCCTAGAATCGAGCTCCCCTGCCTTATTTTCCCTTGACCCGAGCTTGATGTGCCGCCAGCCACCACTGTTCTGGCCACATGATGTCGCTGGCCACCACCTCCGAACCTGTGCCTGTCCCTGTCCCTGTCCCGAAGTGTTGTGGTCATGCCGGATCACTTTGGGTCGAGTTGGAACCCCGAGAATCGAGTTAGCAGCGAGTTTCGCGGCTCCCCACCGTCGTCGTCGAGCCGAGTCGTTGTTGCCGTGATCGCCCGAGCTTGATTTGATAGTGAGCTAATCCCTAATCCTTGATTAGAGCGCTAATTGTGCCTATGATTAGTTAGTAGTTGATTCGAGCATTTAGGCAGAATAACCGTGGTCACTTTAGATAGAAACTGGGTTTAGGATAAATGCTCGCGATTAATTAACTTAGTCGAATTTGTTAGGTTGTCTTTGGCTAGTTGGTTGTTAGAATCAATTGATTGGGCATTGATTACCATTGTTTGTTCGCGAGCGAGTGATAGTTCAGAACCGCGCGATCGATAGATAATTTAATGAAATTGGGATTAATCAATGCCAATGATTGATTGTGATGTAACATGATTGAGATTCTAAGTGTTTCATCGTTCATGTCGGGCACAAGCCTAGTTATGAGGTTGTGCATTCATATAACCTATGTGTGATCAAATTACGTGATTTAGCATGAAAACGACCTTGGGCCGGGTCTTTGAGCACGTTTGCATGAGCATTCGGCCTTAATCAAATATGGTAAAAATGATTAATTATCGGGTGTTATGTGTGGTCATATGATGGGACGATGAGATTCCCAACAAGATTGTACCATGACGATCGGAAGAATACGACTTGTTGGAAGCACGTCATTCTGTGATGCCAGTTTGACGGATGTCGATTGCAACTTGTGTCGGATCGAAACCCTAGAGGGGATTCCTAGCAGCTCTATACAGTGACGATCGGAATCACAGGAGGGTATCAATTAACTAGGATACTAGGCACCAAGTGTGTAACGCCCCTCATCCCTTGAAGCTCATTACATCCACCTCAGGCCAAATAATTACCCAGAATCACACATGGCCTAGGATGGTATGAAATGCACACGCAGAAGATGAGGTAACATTGCCGTACAATAAAGAGAAAAGGGGGAAATAAAACAAGTTCAAAGCACACCATGTATGTACAACCCACAAACGTTCAGTTTACATAACGGAAGGGAAATGACAAAAGAAAATATAAAGGCGCATGTCTGGGTAGGAAAAAGGAACGAAGGCTTAAGGTTCAAAGGTTACTACTATACCTTTCCCATAACCTAACACCAAAATGATTCATAATTCACCTAACACCTTTAATCGAATTTCTCAAAGAACAGCTTGAGTCGTCCTTTCTATCATCCTCCTCATCATCTGGATTGTAGTCAGAAAAAGTCTCGAGTGGTACCTCCTCAGAAGATTCTTCAGTGTCTTCCTCAGTTTCTTCTTCTTCTTCAGCTTCTGCTTCATCATCCTCGCCGGTGGCCTCGATCGCATTGGCATAAATCTCTATGTAATTCATGTACTCCACAGAAGACAGTGGAGACTTTGACTTTTCAGGTATGTTCCTTGATTCTCTTGTTGATGTTAGGTTATCCACTTCGATATCCGGGCGGGATGGATGACACCAGGTTCAAATTGCTTCCCATGAAACATCTTCAGGCAGTAGGGGTCCCATCAAGTTACTGTCACCCACTTGACGAAACCATGCCTCAAAACGATGGGGTTGTAGTTCCAGCTTTCCTTCATCTACCCAGACAGTTGTGCGCTTCCTGACATATGCGATACCCTTCCTAGCAGGGAACTCATCAAAAAGGGCGGTCATCTCCTTTGGATCGCCCAAGCGGATTGGCAGCATGGCTAAGGCTTGGGGTTTGAAAATGGTGTCCCACTAAGGGGTGAGATCGACATCTTAAAAAGTGAAGCTTTATCCTATACCTCAACACCAGTCCCCCCAGACCACACACATAAATGTCATCAAAATGCAGGCAATCAATCATTCAATGGCACAAAGCATCGAAGAATCGCATACATCAACCACTCAAGCATGGATAAAAATACTTTTAACCACATATAACCTTAGGGTGCAAACTCGATGCATGTACAATATTTAAGTCAATGTACAATTGTCACAAATAATATAAACTCCCATTTCCTCGACAGTCAGCCACATTATGTTTCTCTGTCACCTTTGCCATCTGACATCACCGGGGTCACAGGTTAATCGATGTCCACGTACCATTAGGGCCACTAGCCAATCGGTACTCTCAAGGCTTGCAGTCATTCAAAGCCATCTGAGGCCACAGGCCAATCGACATTCGCATTCTATTTCAAATTCACAACCCTCTGATACCACCGGGGCCACAAGCCAATCGGTATCCTCCACATTTTCTCATTGAATTCACAATGCCACAACACGCACAATTTAGTAACTCATCCAGCAGTGTCCTAGCATTAAGGTAAAGGTTTAGGAATCACTTACCTTGATTAATAAGCACAACGTCACACAATGCGACTATCCTCAAGGCTAAAAGTATGAACTCTCCACGAATTCCCCATCTACCTAGAAAGATTTACCAATCTTGAATCAAAAACCCATGAAATGCTTACTTGCATCAACTCAATCCTTCCTTAGCCATACCATTGGCAATTCATGACACCTTATTAATCAAACGGATGCATAATGACACTTCCACAAACCCTCAATGGGTTCCGTTCACACGGCCATACACAAGAGCAAACTCAATTTAGAGGTTTAAATGTCAATTTTGACCATAACTCATTTCTAAATTTCAATCCACTTCTCACACTTCTCATCAACACTTCACAATACATCAAATAGGATATTATAAGACCATTTTAAGTTTAAATACTCCTCACTCAGCCTCCCAACAGAACCGGCCAACATGTATTCATCCTCAAAACAGAACCGATTTTGGGTTCTAATCGCTTATTCGAGCCATACTTCAATCTCAAGCCTAACTCTTTACACAAATAACATACCAAGACCTTCATTTATATGTTTAGAAGGCTCACCAAGAGATTTGAAGCAAAACCACACTCCAAGGACCTCGGAACAGCCCGGCTTCCTCAAGGTCAGAATCTATCCAATTTTGATCATCAATGTTCAGCCATGAAAACCTATTTTAAAACCATCAAATTTAAAACTACAGACCATCCAACCTTAATACTAGATGTTATGAAGCTATCCTAAAAAATTTGAGGCCAATCGGAGTCTTTAAGAGGTAGAACGAAGACCTTACCTCAGCTCGCGCGATTTCTGTCCGGTTTTTTTTCTAAAGGCTGGTCAAGAAAAACCGCTCAACGAAACCTTGATCTACCATTTGTAACGTGTCAAGGACACATCAAGCTTGCTCCTGGTGATCGGAGCTCGACCAGGCGGCGTCGGAGGATGGGGCTCGAGTAGACCGAACAAGGAGGCAAAATTCTGTCTTCTGGGCAGTTTTTCGGAAGTGATGTAAATGGAAATAAAATCAAAGGTAAATGGTGGGATGGATATACACAGCTAAAGGGAACCTCAAATGAATGTCTTACACACACAATTGAGGTTAATTTGACAAGATAGGATTAAGTGAGGTAATAAATGCTTAGGAGCTTCCTTGGTTAACATGTAGCACTCACCAATAATACAACTCAAGGTTTGACTCATTCTTTGACTCCTTGTATATCAATTTTCGGCAACTATGGGACATTTGGAATTGATCATTTTATCCTTATGGAATATTTAAGGTAAAACAAATGGTCGAGAGGCAAAATGGTAATTTTGCACTTTCAGTCCAAACTTCACTTTTTCAATTCGAAATTGTCATTTAATGAAACATCGTCAAATTCTTATTTAGAATTGGAATTCTCTATTTCCAATTGTCACTTTTGAGCTTCCATTTCGCGATCATTCGTCCGTCGATCGTAACTCTAGTTTGTCTCGAACTAATGGGCGGCTTTTGCAGACATTACGCATATCAACTATGTGATTCTCATTACACTTAGGAAAACTGAAGTTCTAACGGCTTTAGTTGTCATGTAATTACGAAGGTTCATCGCTAGTTCCGACAGCTTCAATAGTCATAGTTCGATTTAGAAAGATTTGTAAATTATACATTGGTTAAGCAGCCTCACCCATGATCCAATCGTATAACGCTAGCATTGTATTCCTAAATCGTTATTTGATCGGCCTTTTGGCTCTAAATGTTCCCTCGACAATCCTTATGGTCAAAGCGTCATTTCCTTTTTCGAGTTTCCAAGGTCCACGTACCTTGTCATGCGTTAGCCTTTCCCTTTTTAGCCAGTTTACTCGAGATCTGAGCGGGATAAAACTAAAATACATCGAAGATACATTCTCATTCAACAGCCTCAAAATGGCAGGAAATTCAAAATGTCACAAAGTGGCCAGTGTACCGGGCTGACATGCCCTATTCTCGAGTTGACATGCCCGGGGCTGACTTACCCTATCTCATAATAAATGGACTATGTGTTACGTCATGTGTATCGATTGATGTGATGTTTGCCTTGATTGGGCTGTTTGACCGTCATGTCATGTCTGCATCGCATTATGTGTGGCTTCCTACCGGGTAAGTTGCTTGTGGTTGGATATATGTACTGGTTGTTATGACACGTCTGTTTAGTAGGAGATCCTGGGTGAATCAACATCCTAGCTGAGCTTAAGCGTTAACTTCACTGAGATTTATTTCTCACCCCGTCATAGGATAATATTTTCAGGTCACAAGTGACGAAGCCTCGTGGATGTTGAGGCGTGACTTTTTGGAGTAGATATGAAGTTAACTCTACCAACCCTTGCCTCTTTTGAGGTCCTAGAGTGCCACCCCGAAGAATGGGGTTGTATGTTGTTAGCTCTATAGGATTAATTAGTATATCCTTTGTATGAAGGTAAAGTTTGTCTTTTGATGAGTTGATTGATTGAATGTTCCTGCTATCTTATCCCATGTTGATCTTTTTGTTTGGGAGTTTGGCACGTTCCGTATGCGTATTATGATTATAGGTCGATAGTGAGTTTGGACGTTATCTTTCATGACTCAAAGGTGTTAAGGTGGAAATGTCGCGTGCTCGAGAGTCAGAGCATGACATCTCCGCCTAAGGTGGTATCAGAGCAAGGTTAGCTTGATCCATCTGATCATTGGCCTGGAGTTATAGGGAGCGAAGGGAAATGGGATAGTTAGTAGATTTCTAAGCTTGGTGCATGTGTTTACTACTTGAGTAGTAAGTTATTGGGTTACCTTCTGACCACATTTTGCTATGGGGTGAGTAGGACTTCGTAATTCACCTGCGAAATGAGTGGACGCGACAGAAGAGCTCCTTAAGCACCCTGAAGGATGCCTGTCAGGCTGATCGAGGAGATTGCAGCTAATGGGAGTGTACCTTGTGTCGCTGAGCCTGCTAAGCAAGAGCCGACTATGGCTGAAATTCTTCAAGCGCTGAGAATGCTGGGAGATAGGTTGGACCAACAAGAAAGAAACCAGGGTACTCTTGTTGTCGCCGTTGCCATTTAGGCACCCCAAGGAAACCCGGTGGTTGGAAATGAGAATAGAGGTCGACTGATGCATAAGCCCGTAGAACAGTTCCTCAAGCTAATGCCACCGAAGTTTGTTGGAGATAGAGATCCCAAGGTAGCCGCCTCGTGGATCAAGGAACTCAAGAAAGCGTTTGAGTTGCTGAAGTGCACCAAAGAGGACAAGGTCACCTTGGCGTCTTTCAACTGAAAGAGAATTCACAAACTTGGTAGGATGCATCCAAGGGAAGGATCTTTCCCGTAGGGACCATTCTGAGATGGTATGCATTCGTGGAAGCCTTTAATGGTAAGTACTTCTCGGACTGTGCTAGAGAACAGAGAGTTAATGAGTTCATGTACCTGCATTAGCATCAAATGACTGTGGATCAGTATGAGGCGAGATTTGTTGAATTGTCTTTGTATGCTTCTGGGATGATTGGGATCCTTTGGATGAGGCTAAAGATTCCGGGATGGATTGAAGCTAGAGATAAGGGATATCTTGGCGTCTTTCAACTTAAAGGACTACAATGATATTTATGAGAGAGCTTAGTTAATTGAGCGAAATCTGAAGGAAAAAGGGCTGCTGCAAGTGGATCGCGGTTCAGGCCCTGGAACAAGAAAGACACCTAGAAAGGGAAGAAGCTGATGTCGGGTGGTAAGCACCACATTCCACCAAATCGAAAAAGGGCGATCAACAAGATTGTACATCGATAGGATGACACGTACCGCCTATGCCGTTAGAAGCATGGTTCTGCTCTATGTCCATATGGTGATGAAGCTTGCTTTGGTTGTGGCCAAAAGGGTCACTAAGTGAAGGATTTCCCATAGAGGCAACAGTTCAGGCCGTAGGGAGGCTAAGCTGGAGGAAACATGCCACAAAACTTTCAGAACCGACCGCGAGCGTAAGGATGTGTGTTTGCTGTCACTAGAAAAGAGGCAAAGGATTCACCGACCGTTACAGGTACGATCTTCTTGCATAATCAAATAGCTTATGCCTTGTTTGATTCGGGTGCTACGCATTCATTTGTTGCCAATCAATTTGTTAAGTTGTTTGAAGTGAATTTGGTGCCATTAGATGTTATTTTCAAGGTATATACACCTTTAAAGGATAGTGTGATAGTTGCAGTAGACTGTCCTGATTGTAGACTTTTCGTAAACGGCCATGAGAGTGACTGGATCTGATTGTGCTAGAGATGTACGATTTTGATATGATCGTGGGAATCCATTGGCTGACAAAGCAAAGGGCCACAATGGATTGCCATAGTAAAACAATCCAATTTAACTCGCTAAATGAGGTTAGTTATGAGTTTGTGGGTAATCGAGGAGGAACCTCAACCGTAGTGATCTCGTCATTGGAGGCGGCCTGTCTGTTGGAGAAAGGATGCCACGGTTATTTGGTTGTTGTTGTTGATACGTCTGTTGGGGAACTTAAGTTGTAGGATATTGCGATTGTATGTGAGTTCCCTGATATTTTCCCACAGGAGTTACCCGATTGCCACCAGAAAGGGAAATTGAGTTTGTGATAGAGTTAGCTCTTGGGACAAAGCCAATTTATAAGGCGTCATATAGGATGGCGTTGTCGAAATTGAAGGAGCTCAAGGTTTAGATGCAGGAGCTGTTGGATAAAGGGTTTATTCACCCTAGTGCATCACCTTAGGGAGCGCCTATATTTTTTGTTAAGAGAAAGGATGGATCGTTGCGATTGTGCATTGACTATAGTCAGCTGAATTAAGTGACGATAAAAAATAAGTACTCACTGCTAAGGATTGATGATATTTTCAATTAGTTACAGGGAGTATCGGTATTTTCCAAGAATGATCTACGGACAAGTTATCCTCAATTGAGGATCAGGAAATAGGATATACCAAAAACGGCATTCAGGACGCGATATGGACATTATGACTTCACTGTGATGATGTTTGGTCTGATGAATGCTCCTGCTGCTTTTATGGACCTAATGAATAGAGTATTCAAGAAATTGGATCGCTTTGTAATAGTATTCGTAGATGACATCTTGGTGCACTCGAAGAGCCTAGAGGATGATGAACAACACTTGAGGATTGTGTTAGAAACTCTTAGAGTGCATTAGTTGTATGCCAAGTCTAGCAAGTGCGAGTTTTGGCTAGCGTGTGTGGCATTCCTGGAACATGTGGTTTCTGGTGAAGGTATTGATGTGGATCCGTCCAAGACTGAAGCCGTTATGGATTGGCCGAGACCGACGACCATGATAAAGATTCGAAGCTTCTTGGGTTTGGCAAGCTATTATAAAACTTTCGTGGAGAAATTCTCAGCTATAGCTTCGCCTTTGACTAAGCTACTGAAAAGGACACGAAGTTTGAATGGAATGGCAAGTGCGAGCGTAGTTTTCAAGAGTTTAAGCATAGGCTGACTACTGCTCCTGTTCTGACAATTTCGTCTGGTCCTGGAGGATTCAAAATCTATAGCGATGCTTCACTTGGAGGATTTGGTTGTGTCTTGATGCAGCATGGAAGAGTAGTAGTGTATGCTTCTCGTCAGTTGAGGCCCATGAGTTGAACTATCTGACGCACGACATGGAATTGACTGTTGTCGTGTTTGCTTTGAAAATATGGAGGCATTACCTTATTAGAGAAACTTTCCAGGTGTATACCAATCACCAGAGCCTGAAGTATCTATTCTCTCAAAAGGAGTTGAACATGAGGCAGCGCCGATGGATGGAGTTTCTTAAGGATTATGATTACGAGATCCTATATCATCCGGGTAAGGCGAATAGGTTGCAGATGCCCTAAGTGGAAAATCAGTGATTGCTCAATTACAATTCCATAAATGGCATTTGTTGAAGCAAGTAAGAGACTCCGACTTCAAGCTGGAAGTAAACCGTTTGTTGAGTCTTGTGGTTACACTAAGCATTGAGCCAGAAGTGCAAGTGAGGATTAAGACCCTGCAGTTGACGGACCCTGCCATTCAAAAGATACTTCAAGAGAACTCAGCTAAACGAAGAGTCTACTTTCAAGTAGCCGAGGATGGGATACTGAAGTTCAGATTACGTTTGGTTGTGCCTATCAATGAAGATTTAAGGAAGGAGATTTTATTGGAAGCACATCGTAGTAATTATAGTATCCATCCTGAAAATACAAAGATGAATCAGAATCTGAAGCAGCACCACTGGTGGAATGGCATGAAAGAGGATATAGTCAAGCATGTGGCCGACCTATCAGCAGGTCAAGGCACAACACTGCAAGCCTGAAGGATTGCTACAACCTTTGGAGATCCCAAAATGAAAATGGGAGCATATTACGATGGATTTTGTGATGGGATTGCCAAAGAGTCAAAGATGGCATGATTCAATTTGGGTTGCGGTCGACAGATTGACGAAATCAGCGTATTTCATTCCTGTGAGAAAAGACTTCGCCTTACACAAATATGCATATTTGTATGTGAGGCACATTGTGACACTACATGGAGTGCCAGTGGGGATCACATCAGATCGTGATCCCAAGTTCACTGCCACATTCTAGAAAAGCCAGCAGACTGCATTAAGAACGAAGCTGCAGTTTAGTACAGCCTACATCCGCAGACAGATGGCCAATCTGAAAGGCCTATTTATGTTTTGGAGGACATGTTGAGAGCATGTGTTCTGGATTTCAAATGTAGCTAGGAAGAACGATTGCATCTAGTGGAATTTGCCTACAATAATAGCTATCAGCAGAGCATTAAAATGGCGCCGTTTGAGGTGTTATATGGCATAGCCTGTAGGACGCCAGTCTGCTGGGATGAGGTAGGTGAAAGAAAGATCACTGGCCTGAGTTGGAAGAACAGTCAATGGAAGCAGTTAAAGCAATCAGAGACAGACTAAAGACAGCCCAGAGTTGCCAAAAAAGTTACGCCAATGGGAGACGCAAACCTTTGGAATTTCAGATTTGAGATCATGTCTTTTTGAAGGTGTTGCCTATGAGAGGGACATCTCAATTTGGCAAGAAAGGAAAGATGAGCCCAAGATATGTCGGGCCATTCGAGATCCTAGAGCAGATTGGAAATCTGGCGTACCATCTTGCGTTGCCACCGATACTTGCTCAGGTGCATTACGTATTCCACGTATTGATGTTGAGAAACCATGAGCTAGATCCTGCTCATGTGCTAAGTTACAAAGAGATCTAACTGGATGAGCGAGCATCATACGTAGAGCGTCCAATCAGGATCGTGGATAGAAAAGAGCAAGTGCTCCGGAACAAGACAATCTCATTGGTTAAGGTGGTTTGGCAGCACCATGGGACTGAAGGAGTTACTTGGGAGAACGAGGAAGTAATGAAGAATAGTTACCTTGACCTTTTTATATAGTTTTGACTATACTGTAATTTCGGGGATGAAATTTACTAAGTTGGGGAGAGTTGTTACGTGTAGGAAATTCACCTTTTATCAATTGACCGAATTTGGTATAAAAAAAAAAGACATGAAATCGAATTTTAGTCAATGCAAAATTTTGGATCGCAAGGTATTAAGGGACGAATTTTAGATGATCCCCAGAATGTGTCAGTCAATTGGATTAGGCTCCGTAATTTTTAGTCACCTGAATTAAGATTGAAGTCCTCGCGCTTTAGCCTAGCTTGCGAAAGATTGAATTGCCCTCCATCCAGTGCACAAAATTTCATTCAGTCCTAAACTATCAAATTACCAAAATGCCCCTCAATTATTCACCAGAGGACAAAAGAATTCAAATTCAATGTAGGCCCCACCTTGGTCAAATCCCCCAACTACCAATCCCACCTACCAGTCAACCCTACCTACTCTCTACCGTTACTCCGTGGACTACTCCATCTGCCAAGCTTGACCTCCTCCTTCTTTCTCCGTTTTTTTTTTCTCGACCACCATCCCTCAACCGTTGAGCACCACCTCTAGCTGTCGTCACCAACCAGCCACCACCTCTAGACTGCCACCCATCACCGGACGACCGTGAGAAGCTTTGGATCCCGACTGTCTTGTTTTCGCTTCACTTCGGGAATCCCTGTCGAACCGCCCTTACGGCTACCTCTGACTACCACCAGCCACTAGCTCGACTTCCCTCCATCCCTCACACCTCCCTTTAGCCATCGCCAGCCACCCCGATATCGCCTCGTGGAAGCTACAGAACCCGAGACCCCCGTTCGGTGCCCTATTTTGGGTCGAGATAGTTGCAGAGCTCCTCCGGCCGTCTCCGACACCTTCTGCCGCCCACCTCCGCCATCGACGACCACCTTGGACCTCCCTCTCGTCCCCCAAAGCCCGTGGAAGCCGGTCACTACCCGTGGAACCCAGAAACTGCCCCAGACCACCTCCCTTATTTTTGGCGCCGAGGTTCCCTCCTCTGCCCGGTTCTATTCGCAGATATCGCTACCGCCTCTGGTTGTTCTTGGCCATGGTCACTGCCACCCACAGCTCCCCCAACACCTCACCAGTTTAGCTCGAACCTTCTCTCACCCTATCGGCCCAAGAAACGCCCAAAAATTGAGCTTATCTACCCTGATTTCCCCTGGCCTGAGCCTCACCCTCCACTATTCCTTCTACCGGACGTCATCGGCCACCACCTCCGAACCTGTACTGCTGTCCCAAAGCGTTGTGGTCTTTCCGGATCACTTTGGGTCAAGTTGGAGCCTTGGGAATCGAGTTTGCAGCGAGTCCCATAGATCGCCGCCGTCGTCACCTAGCCGAGTTGTGGTTACCATGACCGTCCAAGCTTGATTTGATAGTAAGTTAACCCCTAATCATTGGTTTGGACGCTAATTACGCTTAAGATTAGTTAATTAGTCGATTAGGGTATTTATGCAGAATAATCATGGTTAGTTTAGATAGAAATTGGGTTTAGGATAAATGACCGCGGTTAATTAAGTTAGTCGAATTAGTTAGGTCGTCTATGGCAAGTTGGCTATTGAATTGATTGATTGATTGATTGAGCATTGATTGTCGTTGCTTGTTAGCGAGCAAGCAATAGTTCAGAACCGAGCGATCGATTGATAATTCAATGAAATTGGGATTAATTAATGTCGTTTGATTAATTGAATGGTTTAATTGATCGTGACTTGACTGCTTGATTGAGTGCAGTTAATTGACTGTGATGTGACATGATCGAGTTTCTGAGTGTTTCATCGTCCATGTCGGGGGCAAGCCTAGTTATGACATGTATGAGATCAAACTGTGTGATTTAGCATGAAAATGGCTTTGGATCGGGACTTTGAGCACATCTATATGAGCATTCGGCCTTAATCAAAGATGATAAAATGATTGATTCTTTGGTGTCAAGTGTGGTTATATGATGGAACGATGAGATTCCTAACAAGATTTTACTGTGACGATCGGAAGAATACGACTTGTTGGAAGCACGTAATTCTGTGATGTCAATCTGACGGATGTCAGTCGCAACTTGTAACAGACCGAAGACCTGGAGGGGATTCCTAGTAGCTTTGTGTCGTGACAATCGGATTCACACTAACTACTAGATGCAGTCAACGGAAGTAAGGACGATGTCTGGTACCGCCAGAAGAGTACCAATTGACCAGGGTACTAGGCGCCAAGTGACCAGTGTGCTGGGCTGACATGCCCTATTATCGAGTTGACATGCCCTGGGCTGACTTGCCCTATCTTATAATAAACGGACTACGTGTAACGTCATGAATGTCGATTGATGTAATGCTTGCTTTAATTGAGCTGTTTAACTATCATGTCAAATCTGTATCGCATTATGTATGGCTACCTGACGGGTAAGTTGCATGTGGTTAGATATCTGTACTAGTTGTTATGACATGTCTGTTTAGTAGGATATCATGTGTAAATCAACGTCCTAGCCAAGCTTAGGCATTGACTTCAACTAGATTTATTTCTCACATCGTCATCGAATAACATTTCAGGTCACAAGTGACGGAGTCTCCTGGATGTTGAGGCGTGAATTTTTGGAGTGACCTTTTGAAGTAGATATGGAGTTAAACCTACTGACCATTGTCTCTTTTGAGGTCCTAGAGAGCCACCCCGAAGAAAGTGGTTGTATGTTGTTAGCTCTATATGGTTAATTAGTAATGCTTTGTACGAAGGTCAAAGTTGTCTTTTGATGAACTAACTGATTAGATGTTCCTTCTTTCTTATCACATGTTGATGTTATTATTTGGGAGTTTAGTATGTTCCGCATGCGTATTACGATTATAGGTCGATGCGGGCTTGAGATGCTATCCTTTATGACCTAAGGATGTCAAGGTAGGAATGCCGCGTGCTCGAGAGTCAGGGCGTGACAATGTTGTAGATATATATGACCATAGAAGGGATAATATTTGAGCAATATCAGACAAACATCCAGAGATTAAAAGAGCAATGGAGACAGCGGGTTGGCACCCTCCACATGGCCACCATAGATTTTGCATTCGGTATCTTGTCAGCAATTACAATAAAAAAAAATTCAAAAATGAGAACGGCAAAATACTTATTGAGATGGTAGGTAAATTTTAAAAATTTTACATTTAAGGAAAGTACGTGTTCATGAATTTGAATGTGATAGTACTAATTATTATTATAATAAACAACTTATGCTAATCAATAATGAAAGTTTGGTTGCATCAAGAGCGAAATTAGGGGTGTGGATTCACGCACAACTGCATGGTGTAACCAGATTTTAAGAGAAAAATGAACGTAAGCTTATGATGGACGGAGGAGATACGGAGCGATACAAGCAAATTTAGTTGAATTTATCAATGGGATGCTGAAGGGTAAACGCAGCCTGCCACTAATAGTTATGGTCGATAAGATATTCTTCTAAACGTCCAAGTATTTCGATACGAGAAGAACGATGTACATGACGTGGGTTCAGTAAGGACGAATACATACGTAATTTGCGGATGAGACACTCAATCAAAATAGTACAAAAGCAAATAGGCATGTGTCGCGACCATCTTCGCTCTTCGGATTACAATTTAAGGGTTCATGAGCCATCTCGTCTGGTCGAACGCGGTCCTCTCCCAAGACCCGTTACCCAAGTCGCAACGGAGGTATACGTAGTCGACCTTTAGTGTGGTCTAGTGACATGTGATATGTGTACATTCCATGGAGTTGCTACCAATCATTTCGTGGAGGTTACGATTAGAAACCTTGTCAAATAGCTAGGAGTTTCTATTCAATTCCGCAAGAACCAGAGAAATGGGATTGGGGACTTAGTTACGTCAACTATTAGAATTGACATCCTTTCGATACCTAAGTTGATTGAATTATCTAACCCTAAGATTTCATGCAGATGAATGGGGTACGAACCCTAAATCTAGGAGTTCATACAGACAGGAGTGACTGCCTTAACACTCACAATCAGTAAAACAAGGTGCATAAATCAAGGATCCAAGACATGCAGCTAAATCACATGAATACAACGTGGCACCCCTAATAAGGTCTTATTGGCCTAGAGAAGTATCAATCACCGCTCAGGAGTGATTTAGATATGATTTGCACAAGAGGGGCAAAATCATAATTTTGAAGAAAGTTGGGATAATTTGGGCAAAAAGGGAAAAATTGTCATTTCAGAATAAATCTGAAATCAAAAGGGGTCGAAAATAGGATTGATCATCAAATTGATTAATTTCCTATTTTTCGACAATTTTCATAATTTTCTGAAATGTTAGAAAAGGATTTACGTTTTGAAGGGTCAATCGTCATTTTGGGACGCGGACGAGATGTGAAAATCCCAAATAGAAGGATTGGCCACCCACTTGACCCATCACCTCATTCTAGCAATTTTCACAACTTAATTGGAATAGGAGAGATAATTTACCCTTTCAGGGATAAAATCATCATTTAAAAAAAAAGGATGAGATTCAAAAACCCAAACAGAAGAATTGGCCACCTAACTTACCATAATCTGAATCTAGATATTTTCAACCTATCTCTTATGCAAAGCAAAGTCGAATTACCCCTAAAGGGTATTATCGTCAATTTTCGAAAGAAGGGGTGAGAAATCCCAAAAATATGATTGACCAATTATCTATGGTCATTCCTCAATTTTTGGGAATTTTTAGAGTGTCTAGGAATTTTCTACAATTTCTCCTAATTTTTTGGATTTTCTAGGATTTTCTAACAATTTTTAGAATTTTCTAGAATGTTTATATTTTTTTAATTATTGAATTTTTTTATTCTTTAAAAAATAATTTTCTTAGATCGAGTCGGCTCGATTCACATGAAGCGAACGCTCGACCCAGACCCGGACCCGCGCGGAGACAACCCCCGAAACGACGTCGTTCATTGATTTTCCTTTTTTCTTTTGATTTTCTTTTTTTTTGTTCTAATCCTATGGTCCCTGTTGGACCACGTGACTACTCCATGGCCACTGGATCCATCGATGAAAGCCTACGGCTCAAATCGAAAGCCGACCTAATGGGAACCGTCTGATCTGATTACCTAAATCTACGGCTGGGATCAAACGACTCGGCTAATCCTTAACCGTCCGATCAAACCATTATTTTTTTTATTTTTGAAAAATTAAATTTTTATTTAACGAATATTCAAAAATAATCTGACGGCCATCAGGCCAACATGTGACCAAACATAGGCCATCAGATCATTTAACAGACTAATTCTCGACCTCAACGACCTAACTGACGTGGCTGCCAAGTGGCATGCCACGTCAGCGCCATATCAGCATGTTGACCGGCTGACTGTCACGTCAGTGTCTTCTTCCTCGAGCACTCACCTCCTGCAATGGACAGCCAAGAGCTTCCGACGGTAATCTAACGGTGAAAGCTCGACGAAATTGTGCCCGGCGGGCGCCTTTCAACTCATCACCTCATCGCGATTAACATATCTAGATTATGGACATAATTATCCACAGGATCGCAAGCTACAAGCAAAATGCCGAGTACTGCAATGGCATCTCAATCATATAAACCAGGTTATATCGGACTAATTCCTCAACAGAGAAGTTCAGAATACTTACGTTCAAGTTCGATTGGTCTGGTTTAGGCTAGCTTGAGTTAGGGGAGCTTCTGTCACGCCCCAAACTCGACGAGCACGCGAACATCTCACCAGGCCGTAATAAAGCTGTGTCATCCAGGATCCTTCGGCCCTCATCATCTAATTATACTACACATGCGGAAGTAAGAGACTACTCCGTACAAAAATAAAATCAATCATGACCTAGAACGGAAAAATAGTGCACCTCTCGTATCTATAAAATACACCTCAATTCATTGTAATGGTCAAGACTAATCCACAAAACAATATACAATCTGTAAGGTCATCCAACATCTTAAAAACATTTGGTCAACTACTTCCTCAAATGTCAATCCTTGGCAAGTTCAAGCTTCCTTCATCTGGAACCTAAAAAAAATTAAACCCCCACTAGGGTGAGATATAAATCTCAATAAGTGAAACCTAACCCTATGCCTCAATATCAGTCCTACCAAACCACACACAAATGCCATTCACTATGTAAAATAACAAACAAGGCAATGGCGCAAGGCATCACATGACAACAATATCAATCATCAGGCATTGATAATTAGTATAAACAGTCATGCTCAACTTCAAGATCCCAATATTCAAGCTCATGCACCACATACACCACGGCCATCACTTTCTCATCCACCCATACACTACACTGGCATTCCTGCAACATGACATCTTCGGGGTCAGCAGACCAAACGGGGTCATCGAACCAAACGATGTCAACGTACCACTGGGATCATCAGACCAATCGATGCTCTGTAGGCTTACAGTCACTCAATGCCGCCGGGGTCATCAGACCAATTGGCATTCTTATTCTTATTCAATTTCATGACACTCCGATACCACCGGGGTCATTAGACCAATCGATAACCTCAATACCTTTCTCATTGAACTCACAATACCATCACAATACTCACAACAATTCATTTCATAAAATTCACCAGGCATTCATTTCATTCAGTAACTCATCCAGCAGAGTTCTAGCATTCAGAAAAAGGATTAAAAAACACTTACCTCACCAAGCGAGCTACATTTTTCAATCCAAACGACCTGCATAGGTCAGCAAGCTCATGGCCCAACATGGCTCTCACAGCGTGCCTAGGGAAACCACATCGAAACTCAATTATTTCTCAATTCCATCGCGCCAATACCTCGATGACACCGACAACACCTTATTCTCAAGTCGTCCCAGTGTTCATTTGATGCTCCTAGGCATGCCAATTGTCGTTCTATCAAGGCAAGTTATGCAAGGTCTCAATTTACCAAAACTGCCCAATTTGAGCCCCCACAATCAGGCTCAGTCTCACGAAAACTGTAATTTTTCTATTGATGTTTTGACAAAAAAAATTACAAGGTATTAAACTTCAAGATCTTACGGACATGTGGGTAAAAACGGAGCTCAATTTGGATATCGAACGACTTAGAACGACTCAATTCAAAATCGGCTCGCGTTATGGGCAGATTGAACGGCGCATCACGTTTTCTCCTCTAACAGCCCTTTAATCACCTATTAACCCAATTTCCTCTCAAAACTAACTTGAAAATACCTCATACAAGAAGTTTAGAAGTCTTACCGAAATTGGTGCTCGAGCAGACCGAACAGGGAGGTCAGAACCAGACGAGCGAGCAGAATGGCTGTAGAGGAATTAGAGAGGAAAATTGAAGGAAATGGTGGGGGAGGAAAGGAGTGCACGACCAAAGAAGGTTAGGGGGAGTGCTCCATCAAATTATTGGTGCCAATTTGTCAAGATGGAATTTAATGACATTTAATGCTTGGCTTCACCAAAGGTTGACACATGACATTGGTTCAATTATTGGTCTTCAAGGCTTTGACTTTCATTGACTTATCACTCAAAATTTTCGGCAGCTTCTAGGGAGGGTAGAATGACTATTTTTCCCTTTCAACTTTCTTAAAGCAAAGGTATAAGGTTGAGGGGCAAAACGGTAATTTGCCACTTTTCTTTCGAAACTTCGTTTTCCTCATTTTGAATGACCGTTGGCGAGGCGACGTCAAATTCTTTTCCAATTTTCAAATTCTTCATTTCTAATTGCCAATTCGACCTTCCATTTCATGGTCGATCTCTCGTCGATCGTATCTTCAATTTATCTCGAACTAATAGGTGGCTTTTGCAGATGTTACGCGTATCGACTCTGTGATTCCCATCACACTGAGGAAAACTCAAGTTATAACGGCTTTGGTTGTCATGTAATTGTGAGGATTCAAAGCTTGTTCCGACAGCTTCGATCGTCATAGTTCGATTTAGGAAGATTTGCAAATTATACATTGGTTAAGCTGCATCACCCGTGACCCAATCGTATAACGCTAGCATTGTATTCTTTAATCGTTATTTGATCGACCATATTGGCTCTAAATGTTCTCTCGACAATCTTTATAGTCAAAGCGTCATTTCCTTTTTCGAGTTTCCTAGGTCCACGTACCTTGTCATGCGTTAGCCTTTCCCTTTTTGGTCAGTTTACTCGAGATTAATCAGATCTGTGCGAGATAAGACTGAAATATATCGAAGATATATTCTCATTCAACAGCCTCGAATGGCAAGAAATTCAGAATGTCACAATTCTTCCACCCTTACAGAAATTTCGTCCTCAAAATTTGCAACCTTCCAACTCCCCAGTCCTTTGGGGTATCATCGTCTCACCATGTTTTCATTCTTCAGGATAATTCCTTTCATGACTTGACATTCTTACTTGTACTTTCCGACAGAAGTCATCATTTCCCAAGACTTATTTCTTTCAGTCCTCAATCTGTATCTACTTCTTTCTATTCTCTTTCAACATTCATGCATCTGTTAGCGATTTATCCAAACATATTCACATCGTCTCTTCCATTTGCCTATTATCATTATTACTAAATCCTCGCCAGAATGTACTTTTTAGTGCCCATACCATCTAGCGTATCACTCCATTCATATGTTCTTTCGTACCATCAGAGATTCATAGGCTTTATCAAATTGCCCTTCTTTATCCCAATCGAGTTATAGCCTTCGACTCCATAAGAAAATTCAGGGCCACTTCCGTAATAATCCGTCCTTGACTCTCTTCGAAAATCCTATTGGATCAAGTGATCCATCAACTTTCGTGGTCTTGTCTCTCTCTTATCGGCATGTCTAATGTTCGACACATGATATACTAATCCAATTCTCAGTCCATATCACCGATAGTATTAAAAAAAAAATCTTGGCACATCCTTGTGCCATCCCAAATGACCCCATAATTCTCCCTTCAAATTTTCGATGAGGCCATCTCTTTACATTCCCCTTTTAATACTAGACTCATACCCTCATCCATGGAACTTTAAGGTTTCTATTCTCAACTTCCATAATTTCTTCTCCAAGCATTAGAAGTCTAGGTTTCTTTCCTGGTATGTTCACTCTCATAATCCTTTGGATCTTAGGGTCCACTTCTCGCAAGCCCTTAATTCACTTCTGAGTTTCGGACCTAATTCTTCCAGTAGCCATCAACCTAGTCAATCGACGAGCTTCCAATTTAGAAGTTGAATCTCTTATTTCTCGAGGGAAGATCTGTCCCTCCATCACCAATTACACAATGCTCAACTCTCAACCTCTTATAGTTCACATAACTTCGAGGTCTTTCTTTATACAAGCGACGCTCTTATATTCATCAGCAATTTCATACATCCGTGTTGCCTCTTGTTCAACTCCCCTCAAGAACCTACTGCCTTATTTTCTTGTGGCAGTTTAAAGACGCGAAATCTTCTTCCATCCAAACAAGGTTTTCCAACCTTTGTCGCAAGGACATTCGCAAATCAATTCTAATCATGCACTAAGTATTTCAACTCATATGGCATCATTGTCACGGCGCATTCGCGCAATTCGTATCAGTTTGACATGCAACGCCTCAAATTCCCTTCTTACGCCATGTCATTATGATTCTTTTGACTCTTTTGATTTCAAACAGGAACGCCATTATCGGCGTAGTCGTCAACTTGACTCAAGTCCTCAAACACATATCTTGTTCATTCACCCATTCGGGTTACATTTCGTCATAAGTCCATTTCATCAAAGGGCAGCTCTCGTGGGGAATCCTTCCATAATCCATCTATAACAATCCATCAATCCTAGGAAACTTCAAGTTTCAACAACTCACATTGACCCTAGTCGATTCATCACTCATTCACATTCTCAAAGGTTCCATAGGGATTTCATTTCTCATAAATTTCACGACTGAGGAATCTTACCTCATCAGGCTCGTAACTCGTGCTCTTCACAATTTGTATACAACGAGCATCTCTTTAGAGTCCATCGGATACTCACGAAAGTTACTCATGTTTCTCATGACTCCCTAAATGAGTCACATTATCGTCTCTCTAGACGGTAACAACCAACTCAATCATTCATTGAACACCCAATCCGACTGTTATCCATTTCATTGCTACTAAGTGTCGAATCATTTTAACTGTCCATGGTACCATTCACTTGAGAGCTCATATCTTGGCCCTCTGTTCTCAAGAGTCTCCACTTGGACCAAACAACATTTTGTTCATTTTTGTCACTCATTCCTCAGGAAGTACTTGTCACGCCCCGAATCCGTCAAGCACGGGAACATCCCTGCAAGCAAACAACACATCTCTCATGGTCCCAAGATCCACAAACAAGTCGAGAGATAATATATATATATATATACACATTAAGCATGCGGAAGCGGTACTCAATAAATCCCCATACAAAATATAAGTTAAGTGGGACCTGCATAGCAAAATAGCTGTTATACATCATAACATATTCTTCGTACAAATATCGAACTATTACAATTCGCTAACAACTAGGCAGGGTAGTACACAAAAGAGTCCCTCACAACATCCAAAAGAAATAGGGTCGAGTCGCCTCCAAAAGCTTAAGCCAACGAATTGGAATCCTAAGATGAGCTACTAGAATCCTCGGTGTACACAGCATCCTCCGTCGGCTCATACTCGAAGAAGGTCTCTAATGGAACCTCAATGGTATCCTCCATGGTCTCCTCGTGGGACAGCTCTACGAGATCCTCCTCGGTGGCCTCTAAGACAATGACCTCATCCTCCTCCACAATGAAGTCCAGCGTCGGAGTCTTCTTCGACCTGCTCCTAGAACCAACTACAGACCCCTCTTGCAGCTCCTGCTCCCAGCGGTCTGGTACCAATCAGGGATAACTCCCTGGAGTACCTCGTGGGGCTTCAGTGGCCCAATCAACTCATCTCCGATCTTCTTAAACCATGCTTCGAACCTATAAAGCTTCTAGTCTGGACTACCCTCGTCATCCCATACAACTGTACACTTCCTCACATAAATGTTTCCCTGACTATCCGAAAACTCATCAAAATATGTCGTCATCTCCTAGGGATCCCCAAAACGAATAGGCAACATACCTAAGGCCTAGGATTTGTAAAAATAAGGGTCCCCAAAGGGATGAGATACACATCTCAGTAAAAAAGTCCTAACCCTAGGTCAGGCTGATCGTCCACTCAAGCAGTCATCTATCCCAAAATTCTAAACTCATAATCATACAGGCACAAACAAATAAAGATAGCGACACACAGATGATGGGCATGCAACTATGATACCATGTCACACTCAGATGATCATGTACACCTCATCCTGCCATTTCACCACAACCACCTCTTCCTGCCTACCTCATCCTCCAGCCCGCGATTAGATCGAATTAGGCTCGGTCCACGTAAACGCATCAGACCGTCGTTGGCAACCCGCGTAAACACATCAAGTTATAATGAATCTCCAGGCCAGTATCATCACCTCATACCTCCATCCCGCGATTAGATTGCATCAGGACCGTGGCCATCTCAACCCCGCGATAAGATCGCATCAGGGCGCCACACAACATCAACTCCACTCCGCGATTACATCGCATCAGGGTATCCATCTCCCACCCCGCGTCTCATACGCCTCAAGGCCTCGTCATGTCATGCTCATGCCATGATTTTCAATTAGTTTTCCATACTTGACGGCATGTGCAATTCAGGCACAATCCAAGACTCATGGCATGCAAGGCAATCAAGTGACACACACACATGGCGGATAATTCAAGCACAAGCAATGGCACACATAAGTCCCCTATATAATCTTAGGACATTCCAAGAACAATCCCCTTGAAAAATGTCGCAAATCATTCATTTTATCGCTTGACTAGCCCAATCGAGTCAAATTTTCCTATCATAAGTTTAGAATTCCCTTATCATGCATTTGATAACACAATAATTCTCCTCTTGAGCCCTCACCAATTCGGTTCCAAGGGTCCAACGTTGAACTCACCACGCAACCTAGAATATTCAACCAACTCATTAATTTCTTATCCAATTCCTCAATCCATGAACCATAATCCTCCACAACATAATCCTCATCACCTTAACATGTCTTAATCACCAATTTGGGACTCAAAATCACTAGCCATCAGCCCTTAAAGGTTCGGCCATGCATAGAACCGAACTGGTTCTTCTCGATTCTGCGCAAACAGAAATTGTCCAGCCCTAAATCAACTCCAAATCTACCATTTAAACACTATCCTACCTCTTAACATGTCTATCTAAGGGTTTATGAGGCTCACCGTGAGTTTGAGGTCGAATGGTCATCGGAATTTCGTCAAACGTCATCGATTCCTCCAAAGTCAGTACCAGTAGTTTTCTATGCAAGGTTTACAAGATCGATTCGAGGTCAAAACTTCTTCAAATCACTCCCAACTTTTTACCACAGATTCATAAAGATGTCCTCTAGACCTCCATAAAATTTGATCTCAAAACTCCAATATTTCGGCCTCCAAAAGGGTTAGAAATCAAACCTACCATAGATTGGGTCAGATTCTGTCAGCTTCCGAGAAAATCCTTGGCCGGAGCTCCTTAATGGTCCAAATTGCTCGCTTCCAGTTCAAAAAGGTCGACAAGATGTAGGGTTAAGTTGGTGTGGTCAGCCGGTGGTCAGGCGGTGGCCGAAAGATGGCATCGTGGGCGACGAACGGCGGCGGCTGGGCTGGTCGTCGGGGGGCCGAATGAAGAGGGAGAAGGAGAAGAGGTTTTGGTGAGCTTGAGGGGTTCTATGGCCGGCCAAGTGAGGTGAGAAAAAGAGGAAAAAACTTATATTCAAGGCTTGAGTCAAAGGGGTTGAGTGGTAGTTGCATGAGTTGGACTTGACTAGTCTTTGCCCCATCTATTGACACTTGTCCCTCATGTCCATCAAGCTTAATCCAATGGCCAATATCCATACTAGTTTTCGACAGCCTTGAGGGGGTTCAAAGTCCAAAATGCCCTTCTTCAAATGCATGGGCAAGGCTTTAAGCTTCAGGGGCAAAAGAGTAATTTTACCTCTGACGTTCGGAACGTCGTTTTTCTCGTTCCAATAACCTTCGATAGGGCGATGACCAATCCGAATATAACGTTGGAATTCTTGATTCTCCATTTTCAATTTTTCAAGACTCGTTTCTGATGGTTTCCTCTATCAGACGTGGTTCCAACCTATCTCGAACCGACGAGCGGCTTTTGCGGACTTTACGCGTATCAACCCTGTGATTCTCATCACATTTAGGGTTCGTCAATTCGTGGCGACTTTGATTGTCATATAATTGTGAGGGTCTATCACTAGTTCCTATGATCTCGATCTTCACTATCCGATTAAGGAAAATTTTGCAAATCATACGTTGGTTAAACGGCATCGCCTGCGCTCTAATCGTATGACATTCACAAGGCATTCCCTAATCGCTCTTGGATCGGCCTTTTGTGGCTCTAAATACCCCCTCGACAATCCTTATGGTCAAAGCATCATTTCTTATCCGAGTTCCCTAGGTCCACGCACCGTGTCTCGCGTTAGTCTTTCCCTTTTGGTCAGTCTACTCGAATTGGTCAGGTTCGAGCGAGATATGATTGAAATACATCTCTAAATTCATTTCTCATTAATGAGTCTGAAATTGACTAAAAATCAGAATGTCACAACTCTTCCCCCTTACAAAAATTTCGTCTCTGAAATTTACATTACACTTAATTACTCAAATAAATGGGGGTGTCGTCGCCTCATCATCTCTTCGTTCTCCCACGTGGCACCTTCAGTTCCATGGTGCTCCCACACTACTTTGACCAGTGGAATCTTCTTATTCCTGAGTATTTACTCCTTCCAATCTTCGATCTTTATCGGCTTCTCCACGTAAGATACTCGGTCATCCACTTTTATGGTCTCATAATCCAGCATATGTGTCGGATCTGGTTCATACTTTCGCAGTATCGACACATGGAACACATTATGCACCTGGGATAGATTAGGCGGCAGGGCAAGCCTGTAGGCTAAGGTTCCAATCCGCTCCAGTATCTCAAATGAGCCTACATACCTTGGGCCCAGCTTCCCTTTCTTTCCAAAATGCGATAGACCTCTCATCGGCGATACCTTGAGGAAGACGTGATCGCCCACTTGAAACTCCAAGGGCTTGCGCCGCTTATCTGCGTAGCTCTTTTGACGACTCTGTGTCGTCCTCAATCTACCTGAATTATCTTCACTGCTTCCACCGATTGCTCCACCAACTCTGGGCCTGCGATACTTCTTTCTCTAACTTCATCCCAGCAAATCGGGGTTCTACAGGCTCTTCCATAGAGTGCTTCAAATGATGCCATCTGGATGCTCTGCTGGTAGCTATTATTATAAGCAAACTCTACCAAATGCAGCTGGTCTTCCCATCCACCTTTAAAATCAATGACGCATGTTCGTAGCATATCCTCAAGCGTTTGTATCGTCCTTTCCGACTGTCCGTCCGTCTGTGAATGGTAGGCCGTACTAAACTACAGTCGGGTTCACATGGCATCCTATAAGCTTTTTCAAAAGTTTGCCGTGAATTTGGGATCTCTGTCCGAGGTAATCATCATAGGCACTCCGTGCAGCCTCACTATCTGCCTCATGTACAGCTCTGCATACCAATCCATAGCGAAGTCCTTTCATATCGGGATGAAATGTGTGGACTTGGTCAATCTGTCCACGACTATCCATATAGAGTCGTGACCTCTCTAGTTCCTCAGGAGTCCCATCACAAAATCCATAGTCACATGCTCCCACTTCCACTCAGGAATCTCCAGTGGCTGTAATAGTCCTCTAGGCTTATAGTGTTGCGCTTTCACTTGCTGGCATGTTAAACACTTAGCCACATACTTTGCTACGTCCACCTTCATCCCGTTCCACCAATAATATTGTCGCAAGTTCTGATACATCTTCGTACTTTCAGGGTGGATGTTGTAATTGCTCATGTGAGCCCCTGATAAAATCCTTTCCCTGAGTCCTTCATCCTTTGGCACGCACAATCGTCCTCGGAACTTCAGAATTTCGTCCTCAGACACCTGAAACTCAGGTTTTCTCTTTGTCACATCCATCTCAAGGATCTTCTGAATCTCTGGGTCTATAGATTGTAAGGCCTTTATTCCTTCCTGGACCTCAAGTTCTACCCTTAATGTCGCTATCAAACTAGACAGTCGATCAACTTCTGGCCTGAACTTGGAGTCTCTCAAATCCTCTATCATCGATCAACTTCTCACTAGCAGACACGCGATACTTGACTTCCGACTCAGCGCATCTGCCACTCGGTTTGCTTTCCCAGGGTGATATAGGATATCACAATCATAATCCGTTAGCAGCTCCATCCACCTACGCTGCCTCATATTCAGTTCTTTCTGGGAAAACAGACACTTTAAACTTTGGTGGTCGGTATAGATCTGAAACTTCTCGCCACAGAGGTAATGTCTCCAAATCTTCAGAGCAAATATAATCGTCGCTAACTCCAGGTCATGAGTCGGGTAGTTCATTTCATGTGGCCTCAACTGTCTAGATGCGTAGGCTACTACTCTTCCGTGCTGCATCAATACACAACCTAGCCCTTTCAGCGAAGCATCGCTGTATATCTCGTAACCTCCCAATCCTGATGGAATTTTCAGCACTGGCGCAGTTGTCAATATATGTTTAAGCTCTTAGAAACTCCTCTCACACTTGTCAATCCATTCAAATCTCGTTTCCTTTTTCGTTAACCGCGTCAATGGGATGGCTATCGACGAGAATTTCTCCACAAAATGCCTGTAGTATCTTGCCAGTCCCAAGAAACTTCTGACTTCAGTGACCGTAGTGGGTCTAGGCCAATTCGTTACAGCTTCGATCTTTGCAATATCCACTGCGATTCATTCACCAGACATCACATGACCAAGAAATGCTACCCTGTTCAGCCAAAACTCACATTTACTCAACTTCGCATAGAGCGTATGCTCTCTCAGGGTCTGCAATACAATTCTCAAGTGCTCTTCATGTTCTGCATCACTCCTCGAGTAAATCAAGATATCGTCAATAAAGACTATGACGAATCTGTCCAGAAATTCCCTAAATACTCGATGCATTAGGTCCATAAAAGCAACTGAAGCGTTGGTCAATCCGAACGACATCACCGTGAATTCATAATGACCATACCTCGTCCTAAAGGTAGTCTTGGGTATGTCTTCCTTCTTAATCCTCAACTGGTGATACCCTGTCCTCAGGTCAATCTTCGAAAACACTGCCTCTCCTTGCAACTAGTCAAATAAATCATCAATTCTCGGCAGTGGGTACTTGTTCTTCATCGTTACTTGGTTCAACTGCCGATAGTCAATGTATAAACGCAAAGACCCATCCTTCTTCCTTATGAATAGCACTGGCGCTCCCCACGGCGAAGCACTTAGTCCGATAAATCCTTTATCTAGCAGTTCCTGCATCTGTACCTTTAACTCTTTCAGTTCTGACAGGGACATCATGTAAGGTGATTTCGAAATCGACTCCGTTCCAGGGGCTAATTCAATCACAAATTCTATTTCGCGTTCCGGTGGTAATCCTGGCAACTCTTGGGGAAACACATCAGGAAATTCACACACTACCGAGATATTCTCTAACTTGGGCACTTCGGTAGTCGTGTTCATTACTGCCACTAAGTATGCCTGACACCCTTCAGACATCAACTTGGTCACTTCCAGAGATGAGACTAAGGGAATCGAGACTTCCCCTTGACTTCCCACCAATTCAAAGCTAGGGCGGCCTTTCGGATAAAATCGAATTATCTTACTACCACAGTCCACTACTGCCCCCTGCTTTCCCAACCAATCCATTCCTATGATTACATCAAAATCGTACATGGGTAGTATAGTTAAGTCAATACTCTCCTTACTCCCCCCAATCACAATCTCACAACCAGCACAACCCAATGAAACCAATATATTATCCTTTAACGGTGTGGTAACATGCAGAATTATGTTCAACGGTTTCAATTTCATCCCCACTAATTCAGCAAACTATGCAGACACGAATGAATGCGTGGCACCAGGGTCAAACAATGCGTATGCAGCTTGGTTGCACAAGTAGACCGTACCTATGACCACGCCTAGCGATTCCTCCGCCTCTCTGCGGGCTACTGCGTACACCCTTCCCTGTGCCGGTGGTCGATTCTGCTCGATCTGGGGAGTAGCAGTTGATGGTCCCGCTTGTGGCCTTTGTCCTTGCGATTGACTTGCCGGAGCTTGACTAGGGCACATCCTCATCTGATGGCCCAGTTAACCACACTTAAAACAAGCCCCAATCCTCACCGGGCATGGCCCATTCCCATGCCTTCTGCCACAAAGGCGGCAGTTCCAGTTCGCAGGATTCGGCGGCTTCACGAAATTTTTCCGCACTGGTGGCACAAAACGCCTACTATTACCATCGATCTTTTGTCCATCTGGCGATTATCTCCAAAGGATGTAAACCGCGATCCAGTTGCGGTGTTTCTCTCTTTTAGGTCTCTTTCAATCATCCGGCCCCGCTTGTAGATCTCCTTGTAGGTCATCAAATTCAGAGCAATCATCTAGCTACGGAGCTCGGGCCTCAAACCATCCATAAATCTTCTTGCTTTCTCCCGAGGGTCCTCTACAGATCGAGGTGCATACCTCGATAGCCTCGAGAGCTCGGCCTCATACTGATCTATTGTCAACTAATTCTGACGCAACTGCAGAAATTCTACCTGCTTCCTTTCCTTGACCGTCTCTAAGAAATATTTATCATTGAAGGCCGTCTTAAAGACTTCGTAATTCATGACCGTTCCTTCAGGGAAGACTCCGTTCTTGGTGGCAGCCCACCAATCATTCACTGTACCATCCAGCTGGTACACTGCTAGTAGTACCTTCTCCTCGTCTGTGCACCTCAGCACACTGAAAGCTTTCTCTAACTTCTCAATCCATCGAGGTGCTAGCTCAAGATCTCCAATTCTATCGAACTGAGTCGGCTTCAATTTTATGAACTGCTCTACTAGCTGGCCCATCTGTCGGGCCGCGATGATCTCTTCTTGGGAATTCACAGCTTCATTTCCCTAGCCTTGTTCATTCTAGCTTCCGTTGCCACCATTATTGCCGTTGTGGGCATTGACGGCGGCTATGGCAGCTCCTACTGCCTGGGCTATGGCAGCGTCCCGATCCTGAGCTTGCCTATTAATCATGTCGCCAATTCTTTCTAGCACCCTCAACACGCCATCCATTCTTGGATCTTCAACGACAAGCGGCCTCGAGTTAGAGCCTCCACCTCTTGGCCTTCCAGCCTTTCTAGACGGGTTGTTCATCCTTGCTTCTTTCTACTAAACCCGGTCCATCACAAGTTCAGCAAGGAGTTAGTAACTTACTTATTCATCCAAATCCAGAGCTACTAACTAACCCTTAACATAAACAGTGACAATCCAACAGTACTCCATACCATAGACTCCAGAAACATTTCAACAAACAGCTCATGGCCATTTCTCGGTTCCATTCACTTCGGTGATTCACTAAAACCAATCACTTTCATTCTTCAAACAAATCAAGGTCCAGAAATAACCTTCAATCCTAAGCAGGGAATTTAATCCTTATGCATTTCCACAATCCTACCAAGCTCAAACACCAGTCATAAGTATCAGGTCACACACTATGCACCACATGCCTTATCTTAACCAGTCCCCTAAGGTCTTGCTATTCGTCCTTGTCCCAACTTAATCATCCTTATTACTCCAGTCCTCAATCAACTTTGGATCGAGCAGACCTTGCTCTGATACCATGCAGGACAGGGATGTCACGCCTCGAATCCGTCGAGCACATGAGCATCCCTGCAAGTAAACAACACATCTCTCGTGGTCCCAAGATTCACAAACAAGTGGAGAGATAATATACATATATACACGCACACATACATTAAGTATGTGGAAGCAGCACTCAATAAATCCCCGTACAAAATATAAGTTAAGTGGGACATAAATAGCATAATAACTGTCATACAACATAACATATTGTTCGTACAAATATTGAACTACTACAATCCGCTAACAACTAGGCAACGGGGTAGTACACAAAAGAGTCGCTCACAACATCCAAAAGAAACAGGGTCGGGTCGCCTCCAAAAGGTTAAGCCAACGAATTAGAATCCTAAGATGAGCTACTGGAATCCTCGGTGTCCTCGACATCCTCCGTCGACTCATACTTGAAGAAGGTCTCTAATGGAACCTCAATGGTATACTCCATGGTCTCCTCGAAGGATGGCTCCACGAGATCCTCCTCGGTGGCCTCCAGGACAATGACCTCATCCTCCTCCATAGTGAAGTCCAGCGTCGGGGTCTTCTCCGGCCCGTTCCTAGAACCAACTACAGACCCCTCTGGCAGCTCCTGCTCCCAGCGGTCTGGCACCAATCAGGGATAACTCCATGGGGTACCTCGTGGGGCTTCAGCGGCCCAATCGACTCATCTCCGATCTTCTTAAACCATGCCTCGAACCTATGAGATTTCCAGTCCGGACTACCCTCGTCAACCCATACAACCGTACACTTCCTCACATAAATGTTTCCCAGACTATCCGAAAACTCGTCAAAATATGTCGTCATCTCCTTGGGATCCCCAAAACGAATAGGCCACAAACCTAAAGCCTAGGATCTGTAAAAATAAGGGTCCCCAAGGGATGAGATACACATCTCAGTAAAAGAGTCCAAACCCTAGGTCAGGCTGATCGTCCACTCAGGCAGTCATCTACCCCAAAATTCCAAACTCATAATCATACAGGCAAAAACAAATAAAGATAGCGACACACAGATGATGGGCATGCAACCATGATACCATGTCACACTCAGATGATCATGCACACCTCATTTGCCATTTCACCACAACCACATCTTCCTGTCTGCCTCATCCTCCAGCCCGCGATTAGATCGCATCAGGCTCGATCCGCGTAAACGCATCAAATCATCGTTGGCAACCCGCGTAAATGCATCTGGTTCCCAATGAATCTCTAGGCCAGTATCATCACCTCATACCTTCGTCCCGCAATTAGATCGCATTAGGACCGTGGCCATCTCAACCCCGCGTTTAGATCGCATCAGGGCGCCACACAACATCAACTCCACACCGCGATTACATCGCAACAGGGTATCCATCTCCCACCCCGCATCTCATACCCCTCAAGGCCTCGCCATATCATGCTCATGCCATGATTTTCAATTAGTTTTCCATACATGACGACATGTGCAATTCAGGCACAATCCAAAGACTCATGGCATGCAAGGCAATCAAGTGACACACACACATAGCGGATAATTCAAGCACAAGCAATGGCATACATAAGTCCCCTATACAATCTTAGGACATTCCAAGAACAATCTCCTTGAAAACTCTCGTAAATCATTCAATTTATCGCTTGACTTGCCCAATCGAATTCAATCTTTCTATCCTAAGTTTAGGATTTCCTTACCTTGCGTTTAATAACACAATAATTCTCCTCTTAAGCCCCACCAATTCGGTTCCAAGGGTCCAACATCAAACTCACCACGCAACCAGAATATTCAACCAACTCATTAATTTCTTGTCCAATTCCTCAATCAATGAACCATAATCCTCCACAACGTAACCCTCATCACCTTAACATGTCTTAATCACCAATTTGGGACTCAAAATCACTAGCCATCAGCCCTCAAAAGTTCGGCCATGTACAGAACCGAACTGGTTATTCTCGGTTCTGCGCAAATCAAACTTGTCCAGCCCTAAATCAACTCCAAATCTACCATTTAAACACTATCCTACCTCTTAACATCTCTATCTAAGGGTTTATGAGGCTCACCGTAAGTTTGAAATCGAATGATCGTCGGAATTCCGTCGAACGTCGTCGGTTCCTCCAAAGTCAGTACCGGCAGTTTTCTGTGCAAGGTTTACAAGACCGATTCGAGGTAAAAACTTCTTCAAATCACTCCCAACTTTTTACGACAGATTCATACAGATGTCCTCTAGACCTCCACAAAATTTGACATCAAAAATCCAACATTTCAGCCTCCAAAAGGGTTAGAAACCGAACCTACCTCAGATTGGGTCAGATTCTGTCGACTTATGAGAAAACGCTTGGTCGGAGCTCCTTGGTGTTCCAAATGGCTAGCTTCCAGTTCGAGGAGGTCGGCAAGACGTAGGGCTAAGTTGCTGTGATCATCCAGTGGTCAGGCGATGGCCTAAAGATGGTGTCGTTAGTGGCGAAAGGCGGCAACTGGGCTAGTCGTCGGCGGGCAGAATGAAGAGAAAGAAGGAGAAGAGGTTTCAGTGAGCTTGAGGGGTTCTATGGCCGGCCAAGTGAGGTAAGAGAGAGAGGAAAAAGCTTATATTCAAGGCTTGAGTCAAAGGGGTTGAATGGTAGTTGCATAAAGTTGGACTTGACTAGTCTTTGTCCCATCTATTGACACTTGTCCCTCATGGCAATCAAGCTTGATCCAATGGCCAATATCCATCCTAATTTTAGGCAGCCTTAAGAGGGTTCAATGTCCAAAATACCCTTCTTCAAATGCATGGGCAAGGCTTAAAGCTTGAGAGGCAAAAGGGTAATTTTACCCCCAACGTTCGGAACGTCGTTTTTCTCGTTCCAATAACATTTGATAGGGCGACGGCCAATTCGAATATAACGGTGGAATTCTTGATTCTCCATTTTTAATTTTTCAAGACTCGTTTCTGATGGTTTCCTCTGTCAAACGTGGTTCCAGCCTATATCAAATCGACGGGCGGCTTTTGCGGACTTTACGCTCATCGACTCTGTGTTTCTCATCACATTTGGGGCTCGTCAATTCGTGGCGGCTTTGGTTGTCATGTAATTGTGAGGGTCTATCACTAGTTCCTATGGTCTCGATCTTCACTATCCGATTAAGGAAAATTTTACAAATCATACATTGGTTAAACGGTATCACCCGCGCTCCAATCGTATGACACTCGCAAGGCATTCCCCAATCGTTCTTGGATCAGCCTTTTGTGGCTCAAAATATCCCCTCGACAATCCTTATAGTCAAAGCGTCATTTCTTATCCGAGCTCCCTAGGTCCACACTCCATGTCTCGCGTTAGCCTTTCTCTTTTGGTCAGTCTACTCGAATTGATCATGTTCGAGCGAGATATGACTGAAATACATCTCTAGATTCATTTCACATTAATGAGTCTGAAATTGACTAGAAATCAGAATGTCACAATTATAGTGCCTTGACCTCTTGGTTTCACAACCAGCTAACGCGACCATGTCTCGATTTCATCTACTCCACTGTACATCAACATTATCCTAGGAGTCAATGTTGTTTATAGGACAGTTTCTCATATTTCAATTCCAGGAATCATTCAACTTCTACGTCTTCTTTCTCCATCCAGATGCTCAATTTTAATACCAAGACAATTAGAATTTCGTCTTCCTTCCACACTAGGGTCAATTACCCTGTGAAGCAAACTATACACTTTAGTGTCATTCTCTCACTTTGAATCCACCTTGTCTTTTCCATTCCATAGGACGTTAATCTTGGATTCTGCACCAACGGCGGTGTTTTACTCCAAGATTCCCAAATGTTACCAAACTTGATATTCTTCTTCCCATAATTCAGTCATCTCAAGTGACAATATCCGTTTGTCCTTGGTCTCCACCAATTCACATATCGAATACTCAATTCGATTACCTCAAACCATTCTGCAATTACACTCTAAGCGCTCTTTTTGCTTACTCAACCATTCACTAAAATCACAAGTCACTAGGACCATCAAGTCCATTCCCTTTCCCTTTCCTCAACGACCATCTCATGGTCCAATCATTCTTAAGGATAACGCCCTATTCCTTAGGGGATAACAACTCATGATTCCATTTCTAATGGTTCCAGTTCAATCAACCAATCTCAAGAAACCATAAAATCTAGGCACCTATTTTTCTCGACTCCTTCCACAAAGAAAAGACGGACTACTCATTTTTCACCATAGGTCTTATGCCCAGGTAATCAATCATTTCTTGTAGGCACATTCCATTTTCCACAATGAACATCTCTTTGCTCGTAATCCATGAGTAGGAGTTCTCTTATTCATAAGTCTTCCGATCATTCTCTTCTTTTACTGAGTTCCATTATCATTCCTCAAAATCAGGAATAACAACCAGCCATAAGGCTTTCAAATTCCAATCCACTCAGGGATTTACTTATCTTATTCAAGGGTCCTCGACCACTCTTAATGTACTTAGGTGACCTTGAGAATTCTGTCTCACACTGGTCGATCATCATCTAATCCTTGCAAAAGTATCAGCATCCAAACAACATTTGCTCTCAAGCAATCCCAGGGGGATACTTTCCATCGAACAACTTGACGGAGGCAGTCTAGGCAGATATCACGCCTTCAAGGAAAACATTTCCTTTGGTGACACTTCACCAATCATCAACAGCCTCTTAAGGCTATAAACTACTAAGGTCACTTTCTTTCTTCAATGTACCCAAAACCTCTAAGGTTCTCTCACAAAACTCTCAATTTACGATAAGGCAGTTTCAAACTCATTTTCTTCGTCGAACCTCATTTGACCTCAACCTCTTGACCCACCTCACAAGCTATTCAAATTCTTGTGGTTCCTTTCCACGTTTCCCATTTAGGAATAAATAGTTTCAGAGTCACCTTTCTCATGACTTCCATCACTTTAACTCATAAGTACTAGCATCTGTCACCACAGTGACTCAGGCAACAATGGCATCTCCTCCTCGAGCTTGCCTACCCATCAGTTTTCTCATTTCCATTCAAAGCTCTCACGACCCCTTATCACACTTGGGTCTCGCACAATTAACAAATCGAGCCATATTATCTTTTGGTACTCATTCTCCAATCGTTCATCTTTATTCGATTCTCATTATCCATCTCAGTTCTCGGATCTTTCATACCATATAAACTCGAGCCCAATGCTCTTCTACGATCATACTATGGTCGTTCAACGTCATTAGGTTCTCATGTTACTTTGAACCACTATAATTCCCTCTAGAAATCAAAGACTTAAGTCATCTAAGTCTAGCAGCCTCAAACTGCTCATCCCATTATCTTTCACCATCAACCATCAGTGGTTCCCAAACAACTCTTTGCTAGTTGTACACTATCCAAGGATTTCTACTTATCCTTAAGCAGCAACCACACGTCAAATAAGCCTCAACGAGACAACTTCTCAAATAATAGCCAACAACTAGGCAAGTCTCAACTAGGCCAAAACTTAACTAGGTCAACGCCAAGCAAGTACTCAAAGTATCATTTTCAATCGTTCACGCCAAAAATCCATGGCATCTGTCACTCTAGAATAAACACAACATGCTATCTCAATCTCAACAGGCATCAGTTCAATGGATATAAACCCCACATGCCGTCTAATCTTTCGGTTAGACTTCGGCCACAACAATCACATTATGCCAATTACATAATATGCCAACTAGGCCAATCACGAATATCAATTTTCTTTTCACACGACATTCACTGCCAATTACAAGGCTCTCAACCATGCCAACCACAGACGCCAATACAAATGTCATGCCACTTTCAAACATTCGCTTTAAGAATCAATCATGTGTCATACATCTCTTAACCACAATCAGACTCAACTCTGATACCTAGGCTTTCCCTTTCAATTTATGACTTGGGTCATCTTTGCCTCCTCGCTATCTTAGAAGCCTGCCAGGAGTCACTCCTTGTCCAGACCTCTCTGTCTCAACGATCACTCCCCGCCCTCATCAGACCTAGTTGTTATAGGTTGTCCCAAGTCATACATATACGGAGGAAGCCCTGTTCAACACGCCCCAAAACATGCTTCATTACGGTTTATAAGTATCCCATCAACTCGTCCCATACTAAGCGACGGTTAATTAAGTCTGACAGCGATAAACTCATGCATGCACCATCATCAACTTTCATTTCGTAACCACAAACACATGCACAACATGACTGCCCTCACTACTTGTTATGCCACAATCGCCTTCAGATCAATTCATATCCATCGAAGAGTTCTAATTCCACCAATGACCATCATGTCATATGGATCAATTGCTTATATTCACCCATACACCTCAAGTTGAGTCGCTATTCAAGTCAAATCCATATGCATTCGATCACAACCGATCTTTAATCCAAATACTCTTTGTATACATCTCATCTCATATCACCCAAAGTAGTCAACAACCTTCGATAACTAAACCATCAAGGTATCACACAATTCAAGCTTGAATCCGCTAATACCCATCGTCTTTTTATAACTCACATTCCTCAAGTTGGATCATGGACAATCCACGATTACCATCATATACTCCAATTGACCCTTCATTCCTAAGCAATCCTCTACTAATTGCAAGCACAATTACTACTTCAAAATCCATACTTATGTCTCTTTAATTTCAGCATGCTTCAACTTGAACCTCAATCACAACTTCACTCAAGATTATCCGTTAAAATCGACACTAGGACCATTATAATACCACACAAATTCAAGCTATAACCCTCAAGATTCAGTGATTAATGCTTAATCCTAAAGGTCTCACTATCTAATTATCCACAAATCATCACTCCAATTCACTCCAAACCTCAATCACATTGGATCGAGTTAACCTTGCTCTGATACCACTTCAACAGGGATGTCACGCCCCGAACCCGACGAGCATGCGAACATCCCACCAAGCCGTAATCAAGCCGTGTCATCCAGGATCCTTCGGCCCTCATCACAAATTATACTACACATGCGGAATTAAGAAACTACTTTGTACACAAATAAATCAATCATGACCTAGGACGGAAAAATAGTGCACCTCTCGTATCTATAAAATATACCTCAATTCATTATAATGGTCAAGACTAGTCCACAAAACAATATACAATCATTAAGGTCATCCAACGTCTTAAAAATATTTGGTCAACTACTTCCTTAAATGCCAAACCTTGGCAAGTTTAGGCTTCCTTTGCCTGGAACCTGTAAAAAATTAAGCCCCCACTAGGGTGAGATATAAATCTCAATAAGTGAAACCTAACCCTATGCCTCAATACCAATCCTATCGGACCACACACAAATGCCATTCACTATGCAAAATAACAAACAAGGCAATGGCACAAGGCATCACATGACAACAATATCAATCATCGGGCATGGAAAATCAGTATAAACAGTCATGGTCAACTTCCGGAACCCAATATGCAAGCTCATACACCACAGCCATCACTTTCTCATCCACTCACATACTCCACTAGCATTCCTACCACATGACATCTCCGGGGTCATCAGACCAAACGATGTCAACGTACCATTGGGGTCATCAGATGATTCGGTACTCTCCAGGCTTACAGCCACTCAATGCCGCCAGGGTCATCAAACCAATTGACATTCTCAGTCTTATTCAATTTCACTACCCTCCGATACCATCGGGGTCATTAGACCAATCGATATCCTCAACACCTTTCTCGTTAGACTTACAATGCCATCACAATACTCACAACAATTCAATTCATAAAATTCACCAGGCATTCATTTCATTCAATAACTCATCCAGCAGAGTCCTAGCATTCAGAAAAAGGATTAGGAAACAATTACCTCTTCAAGCAGGCTAGCAATTTTCAATCCAAACGACCCGTCTAGGTCAGCAAGCTCACGGCCCAAAATGGCTCTCACAGAGTGCCTAGGAAAACCACATCGAAACTCGATTATTTCTCAATTCTCTCGCGACAATACCTTAATAACACCGACAACAACTTATTCTCAAGTCGTCACAGTGTTAATTTGATACTCCTAGGCATGCCAATTCTCATTCTATCAAGGAAAGTTATCCAAGGTCTCAATTTACCAAAACGGCCCAATTTGAGCCCCCACAATCAGGTTCAGTCTTACGAAAATTGTAATTTTTTTACTAAATTTTTGAGAAAATAAATTAGAAGGTATTAAACTTCAAGATCTTACAGGGATGTGGGCGAAAATGGAGCTCAATTTGGATACCGGACCACTTAGAACGACTCAATTCAAAATTGGCACGCTTTATGGGCAGACTGAACGACACCTCACGTTTTCTCCTTTAACAGCCCTTTAATCACCTCTTAGCCCAATTTTCCCTCAAAACCAACTTGCTAATACCTCATACAAGAAGTTTAGAAGACTCACCCAAAAGCTTGGAGAGAAATAACGCCATAAAAGCTTCGAACAGGTCAGTTTTTTCACGCTCCTTCCACGGTCAGAATCTTTCCATTTTTAACCATCCACAATCAGCCATGAAAACCTATTTTAACTCCACCAAATTTGCGGTGAAAGTTCATTCAATTTGAGTACAAGATGTTATGAAGCTCCCACAGAAAATTTGAAGACAAACGAAGCCTCTAAGAGGGTAAACAGTAGCCTTACCCAACCTCGGGCAAATTTCGTCCGGTTTTGGTCTCGAGCTCACACAGGTAAAAATACTTAACCAAATGATAAAATTCTAGTTGAAACTTGTCAAGGACACATAGATCTTACCTCTGGTGGTTGGTGTTCCTCAAATGGACATCGAAAATTGGCGCTCGAGCAGACCGAACAGGGAGGTCAGAACTGGATGGACGAGCAGAATGGCTATGGAGGAATTAGAGAGGAAAATTGAAGGAAATGGTGGGGGAGGAAGGGAGTGTACGACCAAAGAAGGTTATGGGGAGTGTTCCATCATATTATTGGTGTCAATTTATCAAAATAGATTTTAATGACATTTAATGCTTGGCTTCACCAAAGGTTGACACATGGCATTGGCTCAATTATTGGTCTTCAAGGCTTTGACTTCCATTGAATTATCACTTAAAATTTTCAGCAGCTTCTAGGGAGGTAGAATGACTATTTTGTCCTTCCAACTTTCTTAAGGCAAAGGTATAAGGTTGAGGGGTAAAATGGTAATTTGTCACTTTTCGTCCGAAACTTCATTTTCCTCATTTTGAATGACCAATGGCAAGGCGACGTCAAATCCTTTTCCAATTTTGAAATGCTTCATTTCCAATTACCAATTCGAACTTCCATTTCATGGTCGATCTCTCGTCGATCGTATCTTCAGTTTATTTCGAACTAACGGGCGGTTTTTGCAAACGTTGCGTGTATCGACTCTGTGATTCCCATCACACTAAGGAAAACTCAAGTTATAACGGCTTTGGTTATCATGTAATTGCAAGGGTTCATCGCTAGTTCCGACAGCTTCGATCGTCATAGTTCGATTTAGGAAGATTTGCAAATTATACATTGGTTAAGCGGCCTCACCCGTGACCCAATCGTATAATGCTAGTATTGTATTCCTTAATCGTTATTTGATCGACCTTATTGGCTCTAAATATTCCCTCGACAATATTTATGGTCAAAGCGTCATTTTCTTTTTCGAGTTTTCTAGGTTTACGTACCTTATCATGCGTTAGCCTTTCCCTTTTTGGTCAGTTTACTCAAGATTGATCAGATCTGAGCGAGATAAGACTGAAATACATCGAAGATACATTCTCATTCAACAGCCTCAAATGGCAGAAAATTCATAATGTCACAGCTTCGACAGGATCGGTAATGGCAAAGGGATTTTTGAGGCTCAAACGTGAAGGATTATGTAAAATTGACACAAAAATGAATTGTGACCGAGCTTAGAGTAGTTCAAGGAACAAAATGCCTACTATAATTGCAAAAAACAAGGTCAGAGACGAGATCCGCCATGGATGCACAGTATGAAGCTCGAAGAAGAGAACTACCTTTTTCAACGATATCGGACCGATTGAACTGGTGCGATCGCCTCTCTGGAGTTTCAGCAAGCTTCTCCAAGTGGAATAATGGTACGGTTCGACCTGGATCGTCCTCACGAGCTACTCACAGTCCAAGGTTAAGTTCTCGACAACGGCAATTGGAGAACGAGCTTTCTCTCTCACTTTCTCTTTCTCTCTATATTATGTTACCTCCTATGAATTGGATGAGCCATTCTCCTTCCCAAAACGCGTGAGTTTTGGTTATATCACCCTTTCAAATTTCGGCCGCGCACAAGGAGTATGAGTCGATGACCTTCGCACGTGCAGTCACATGCGAAATGGTCACCGACGACCGGCCATCACCGGGGATAATCTGGCCAATTCATTTAGGCATTCCGGTGATCAAATTTGGCGTGAATTTGATCTGAGTTTGATCCTGCATTTGAGCAAAGCTAGCCAAGACACATAACAGTCTCGTCGGCACGACTCCGATGGACTCAAGCTATCGCACCAGCTACAATCGACGGCGGACGTCGTGGCCTTCAAAATGCCTCAACCAATTTCACGAATTGGAGACAATTGATCGTCCAATTTTGTGATCAAAATCCACCTTGCAATCAGTCAAATTCGCGCGGGAATCCAAAGTTGAAGAATGCATTATTCGACCGGGTCTCTGGGTCAGACCTAATTCGATCCGGCAGACCCGATTGTTCCAATTTCTTCAAATTGAACTGCAATTCTTTGTAATTTGTCAAATTAAATCACAAAATTGGGATTAGAGAGATGCATCCTACTTAGAAATGCCATTTTCCCCAAAATCTCATCACGAATCAGTCAAAAACCCCAATTTTCTCCAAAAATCCGATTTGAAATTTTTTTCAATTTCAAGCCCTAATTGGCCAAATCGGATTAAATCACCCTCACCAATTGATTCAGAAGGGTGAAAAATTGGATAGTGGCTTCAATTTTTCATGGAAGTCCTTGATTTAAAAGTAATTTCAATTTTACCAATTTCAAGGACTAAATTGCAATAAAATGTGCAATTTTACCAAAATCATGCAATTGAGAAATTTAAGCAAACAATTGGGCTAAATTACAATTCAAGGCAATTGGATTGAATGTCCAGACTCTTAAAATGCCAAAATTACAAATTAAAAAGACTTGAAACATATTTTTCGACAAATTCAACCCTATGCGTGACAAAGAACGTATAAAATTAAACTTGAATTTTGACTTTTGATGAGGTCAAAATGACAAGGGAAATAAAAGAAAAATATTGACTATTTTTCTATATTTTTGCAAACTCAAATGCTATTTTTCTTGATTTTCCATTTATTTTTTTGTTTTTTGAAAATACTAAAAAATGCAAAAATTATATAAAATTATATAAAATTATTTGTTTTTGTTCAAAAATGGTTCCCTAGGCTTGGCCAGGGACACCAAAGTTGATTTTGTAATTTTTTAGCTTTTATGAATTATTTATAAATTTTTCTAATATAAAGGAAAAAGACCTGATCAAAAATCAGGTATTAACAGCATGAAGTGACACGTTTCGACTCTGATACGGGACTTTTCGAAGTTAAAACTGGATGAGATGGATCCAGAGGATCGGGGGGCTAGAAACAGATAGTGTGCCTAGCTGATTGAACTTGTACATGTGGGAAATTTGAAGAGATTACAATCCCTTGTTCCCACATGATTGCAGCATGTCAAGCACATGAAATTGATTTCCATGAGTATGTAGATGAATACTACTCATTGGATAAAATCCTTCGGTGCTATCAATACATGTTTCACCTTTTAGGGCATCCTAACTACTGGTCTGGACCTGACGACCTACCATTAGTACCAGACCCAAGGCGTATTAGAAAGAAATAAAGGCGTCGTACATCACGAATACGTAATGAGATGGACTGGAAGATGTCGAGCAGTAGTAATGCGCGTAACCATTGCAGCAATCATGGAAAATCAAGGCAAAACAAACATGAACTTAATGAGCATATAGTCCCATATCTGCGAGTTTCAAGCTTAATGAGCGTATAGTCCCATATCTACGAGTTTCTGGCTTTTATCATATTTATATGATGAGGTTTTTCCAGATGGATTGGCATTTGATTGCTACATTGGTCGAGCGGTGGAGGCCGGAGACCCACACCTTCCATATACCTAAAGGTAAATGCACGATCACACTACAGGATATTGCAGTGCTAACAGGCTTTTCATTGATGGATAGGTAATTACCGACCCTACTAATAGGAATTAGGGCGCACTCTGTGACGATCTACTGGGTGCTCGTCCAGACAATCTACATGGCACGCAGATGAGGTTGGGTTGGCTAAAAGAACAATTTGATCAAATTTCAGATGATACCGATGAAGTCACCGTGCAACAACATGCTAGAGTATTCATTCTCCGGTTGCTTGGAGGATCTATTTTTGCTAACCAATCAGGATCCAGGATTAGTTTGCTATTTCTTCCATTACTGAAGAACCTTAACCACCCTACCTAGTACATTTGAGGTTCAACAGCGGTTATGTGGCTGTATCGGAAACCGTGCAGTGCAACTGATCTAGAAACGAAGAAGATTAGCGGTGCCCTACATGTTTTGCATATTTGAGTGTGGGAGCGTTTCATATGTATCTCTCTATCCCTGAGAGACCGTAATTCTTTTTTTCAGATGCACCTCTCGATCGCTGGTATGTAAGCTAATGCTTTTTCAATTCGTGAGTCATTTTTTTTTTTGCGGATGGAGTCGAGCCCAACAGAGAACAGAGGTGCCCACACATACTTTGCTACGTCAGTGCTACCTACTTGATAGAATGTCATCTGTAGATGTAAGTAATGATAGCAACAAACGAGTTTATTATATTGTTAACTTTTAAATTAATTCTTCATTTAATTTGATATGTTTTATTGCGATAGCAGATTAGTTGGTTGCCCTACACCAATGACATTATGGAACAATTACCAAATTACTGCGGGTAGGGACATCACATTTGGACGGCTCGTGTCTCACTCATATGTTACCGGATAGTTGAGTGACATTATCCAGATCGAGTACTACAACAGTTTGATATGCATCAGCCAATACTGATAGCTCCTAGCAATCATACGACCTTGCATGATATTGAGCTAAGGCCAGTTAGGAGGGATTAGATATCCACGCACAGAGAGCTTATCAACATATAGGACGATCATGACAGATATATAATCTAAGAAGCTCCTGCAATGGAGCCACTTCACTTTCATTCAGCATATATGGTGTGACATTCTGATTTTCCTGTCATTTCGAGACTTATTAATGAAAATATATCTAACGATGTATTTCAATCGTATCTCGCTCAGATCTGATCAATCTCGAGTTAATTGACCAAAAGGGAAAGGCTAAAGTGAGACAAGGTACGTGGACCTAGGGAACTCAAATAGGAAATGGCACTTTGACCACAAAGATTGTCGAGGAGATATTTAGAGTCATAAAAGGCCGATCTAAGAATGATTAAGGGATGTATTGCTAGCATTATACTATTGGAGCACGGGTGATGCCGCTTAACCAATGTACAATTTTCAAAATCTTCCTAAATCGAACAGTGATGATCGAGACCGTCAGAACTAGTGATAGACCCTCACAATTACATGACAACCAAAGTCGCCATGAATTGACGAGCCCTAAGTGTGATATAAATCACATAGTCGATACGCGTAACGTCTGCAATAGTCGTCCGTCAGTTCGGGATAGACTAGAATCACATTGGAAAGAGAAATAATTCAGAAACGAGTCTCGAAATTAGAAATTGGAGAATCAAGAACTTCAACATTATAATTGGATTGGTCGTCGCCTTATCGTAGAAAATTGAAATTAGAAAAACAACGTTCCGAACGTCTATGGTAAAATTACCATTTTACCCCTCAAGCCTTAGCCTTGCCTTAATGATTAGACAATGGCATTTTTGTCATTGAAGCCCCATTATAGCTTCCAAAAATTGAGAGAAATTGGCAGCCATTGGATAAAATAATGATCGACACATGGACAAGTGTCAAAGGATTAGACAATGATGTGGATGGGGACACTTTTAACCAACCATTCAACCTTGTTGACTCTTGAAATTGTGTATATCTCACTCTCTCTCTCCCTCTTCAGCCAAACACCCTCCCTCCATAGCCATTTCTTCTTCTTCTTCTTCCTTCTTCTTCATTCGGCCGAGAGAGCTCCCGCTGACCAACCGCTGCCGCCAGCTTCGCTGCCGTCGACCGCCACTTCCTGCAAATTCCAACGCTGAGCCGACATCAACCCGTTGCTCATCCTCTTGCCAAAAATCTTCAAGTGGAATCAATTCATTTGACCCACTAAGGAGTCCCAGCCGGTCATTCTCCCGGAAGTCGACGAAAACCGTCGCAGCTGGAGGTAAGCCACTGTTTAGACTCCGTAGGACCACGAAACCTTTGAATCGTTCAACCAAATTTTGTGGACATCTAGAGAACATGTAGACTGAGTTGTGATAAAAATTTTGGATGAATTTGATGGAGTTTTGACCCCAAATGGGTCTTGTGTTTGAAGGATAAAAACTGACTGGTGGAGGATTTAGAGGAACCGGCGTCGTTTGAGGACTTTCCGGCATCGCCTTGGCTTCAAACTTTCGGTGAGGCTCTCTAACATCTAGAACTAAGTATTAGCAAGTAGATTGATGGATAAATTGAGGATTAAGATTGGTTTATGGGCTGATTGGTGGGATTAAACACAGAACCGAAAACGCCCTGTTTCGGTTCTGTGCATACCTAATCTATGGGGGGTTGTTGGTGATGGAATTGAGTCCCAAATTCATCATTGAGATGTATGGGGATGTTAATTGATATGTCAATGAGGTGTATGTTTAGTGAATTAACAAATTGGACGAGAAAATTGACGAATTGGATGAATTTTCTTATGTTACTCGATTGACTCATTCTTGGGCTAATTGGACTGAACCATTGAAGTGCTTAGAAGGAGAATTTTGTTGAATTAAGCTTGAGGTAAGGAGCCCCTAAACCTTGGCTGGGAGGATTAGACTCAATTGGGTGAATTAAGTGTGAATTGAATTGATTCTTAGAAGTTTATGGTGAGATTGTCCTTTGCGCGTCCTGGAGAGATATAGATGGCTTGAATGCTTGACAATGCTTGTGTCATGAATTGATTGTCACATTGAGTGTTGAATTCAATTGTCTCGCATGCCATAGATGTGTTGCTCGTCGCATGAGTTTGCATTTGATTATGAGTTCTGCATTGAATGAGCATTTGGCATGTTTGAGAACTCGTGACACCCTGAGGCGTTGAGACGCGAGGTTGTGTAAATGGATACCCTGAGGCATTGAGGCGCGGGGTTTGAGTTGAACGGTACCCTGAGGCGTACGAGACGCGAGGTTGAAATGGCCAATGTCTTGATGCGTTGAAACGCGAGACGGAGTTTGAGATGTGTCGACACAGACCTGAATGAAATTGAAAACCTGATGTGTTTACGCAGGTTTGTCAATGTGATGGTCTGAAGCGTATTTACGCGGACCGAGCCAGAGACTTTCTAAACGCGGGCGTGAAAATGAGGAGGACTGGAAGGGCGGAAAGTGTGATTTGGCATGGCAATGTGTGTTTGATCCCAATGATGTGATATGGCGCCATGATTGCATGCTTGGCACTCGTTTTATCCGTATGTTATTTAATGACTTCTGAATGTCTCATGTGATTGCATGTGCGTTTGTCCTTGATTGCATTCGCCTGAGTGTACGATCAGCCTAACCTAGGGTTAGGACCTACCTTACTGAGATGTAAATCTCACCACGTTGTGGGACCCATTTTCAGATCCTAGGTCGTGATCATGTTGCCCATCAGATTAGGTGACCCGAAAGAAATATCGATGTATTTTGAGGAGTTTCCGAACAGACAGGGAACCGTGTATGTTAGGAAATATACCGTAGTCTGGGTCAAAGAGGGTGGCAGCAGTTGGAAGCCTCATAGGTACGAGGCCTGGTTTAGAAAGGTAGGGGATGTTACCACGGGGTCATTGAAGCCCGCTGAGGTACCCCGTGGGGTAATCCCTAGCTAGTGTCATCCCGCTCGGGATTCTGTGGAGGCCAAGGGGTCAGTAGCTGGCTTGAGAAATGTTCCTGAGAGGACCCCGACCTTGGAGGACACTGACAAGGTCATCGAGATTGAGGCTACCGAGGACGACCAGGTAGAGCTATCAGCTGACGAGACGTTCGAGGACACTGTGGAGGTTTGCTCTGAGACTATCTCGAAGTACGATCCATATAAGGATGCTGAGGAGACTGACGATTTCAGTAGCTCGACTTATGAGTCTCTATTTTTCTAGTTTGATATTTTGATGGTGACCTCGATGCCTATTTCTTTTGGGAGATTGATGATCGTCTTTTGTACTAGCCGTGTCACCCCTACCGACTAGCGGGTTTAGCTTGCCCGTGCTCTTGTACGAACATGGCTGGAGTTTATGTATATATTGGTACTCTCGTTACCCAGTTTCTTTTTTTTAATTATTGTACAGAGGAGTTTATATATTATCGCTTCCGCGTGCTATCGATATGGTACATCTCTCGATCTATGTGAATCCTGGGACCTTGAGAGAGTTTATGCTTGCAGGGAGTCGCGCGGTCGTGCTCGAGGCGCGGGGTGTGACATGTGGAGTGGTTCCGTAGACATGCACAGAGGTGGATTTCCATTCCGGAAGCTGGAATGGGTTCATTGGTTAGTGCAAACACTTTCAATTTACTTTGGTACTTTTTTATTAACATAATTTATTGACAATTGAAAACTTTTGTGGTTTTTATATCATTACCACAGTGATGTCGTTGAACATGCCTTACATATTTTGGACATCACCAATCCATCTTGTCAGGCCTAAAGAGAAGTACGGAAGATACTTAGGACAACGCTATCTGCCCAGCATGAGGAAAAGCGGACAATAATGATGCCACCACCCCAGCCAGCAATTACAGCAGCACTAGTTGGGCTATATGATAATGATATACCTGAGACTATTCAGCCCACCCGAAGGACCGCTCGAGCTCATCCAGGGGTAATGTTGTCCTCCATACCTTGAAATATCATACATCAGATTTCGCTTCGGGTTTCACTCCAGGGTTTGGCCAGAAAAATTTCGATACAAGATTCACCCAATTTGTTGGCCCATCTCATAGGGGTACTACTTTTCAATATTGTGACAATCAAGAACCGCATACGCTAGCTACGTCTCCGGCTTCATAGGGATCTGATTTCCCTCCTTATTTTCAAGCCCATCCTACGGTAGGCTATGCATAATCTGGGTGTGTCATATTTTCGGACTTTGATGATGCATCACCATTACAGATTCAAGAGCCATCACAACATATGTCTACGCTGTCTACACACCTTGTGTCTCCGAATGCTCGTTCTCATCGTTACAACACCAGATTGGTCGATCGACGGAGAGCACCTAATTGCGGAATAGGAGGCCATGTAGGAGGATGACATCATTAATGCATGTGCAATTCAGGTTGGGGATTGTTATTTTTTAGATCAGGTAAATTAAGGTTCAGACTTGTTATCTATCATTATAAATTTTCATGCCTAGATTTTTTAACTCTGGATATGTCATATTTTACCAAAATGTTATGCATATTTTTAATTAATAATTTACATATGCAATAAATTAATTATAATAAATCTCAGTCCGGTAGCGAGTGGCCCAAGATAGTGGGTGGCGGCCAATAGAGGCGCAGTGGCCGATGGGGCGGGCTAGCCGGCCGAGACGATGGAGCGCCAATTGGGCCAACGTGAGACTGTCGCACGTTGATAGGGCTTGCGCGCAACTATCGCGCTCCGGTAAAGCCTGTGCGCAATCGTCGCGCTCCGGTCGAACCAGCGCGAGATAAATTTTAATCTTAACTAATCTTTTAAATGTTTTTTATATTAAATTGAAAAAAAGGCCATACCCTTTTTTAAAATAGACATGGTCATTTCGGGCCCTTTTTTAAGGCGAAGAGAGTACTTTCGGCTCTTATTTGAAGTAAGGGTCACTTCATACTTTTATTTGAGAAAATGAGGATACTGTGGGTCCTTATTTGGAATTTTTCCCATTATTTACTCAATCATTTATTATGAGGTAATGAGTATGTGGAGTCATGTATTTTTGACAAATAATGAATTTCACTTAAAGATCCATTAAAAAAAAATTGAGATACCCATTAAAGACAATATTCTAAATAGATCAACTCTTTTTTTGTTCAGCAAAGAGATTTAATCTTAAATATTCTCTTCTCCTATTAAAAGTGTGGATAGCTTACTAGGTCTCTGTACTCTTCAAAGAGTATTCATAAGACCTAAGGAGTCCTCATGCATAGCATGTAATCGAATGGTTGAGATGAAAAATCCTGATATCTCCCTCGAGAAACTCCGATCGAAGGGATTCTTGTACGCCTTAGAAATTTCACATCATCTCAGCATGAACAATGAACCTAGCCAGGACTAAGTCATCCCCAGTGCCATAAATAAGTTTCCTCTAATTACTTATAAACACTTTTGCTCAAAGGAATGACAAAACAAAAATGATAACACTTTTGGAAATGAATTTCTGCTTCAGAAGTGCTTCTAGAGCATATATCCGTTTTGTAATATAGGTTCTGAAGTAGAAATTTATTTGGTGAAAATTTTCATTTTTGAAAGAAATTTTCACTTCTGAACTGAATTTTCACTTTTGAAGTTATTTTCTTCCCAATTTGAGAAGTTAAAAAATAATTTCTCCAACTTTAGAAGTATTTCTCGTCTCACCCTCTTTCATTACGCCTTCACCTTTTTTTCGATCATATAGACATCCTCCGACCTCTGCCACCGCTGACCATTGTCAGTCGTCACACACGACCACCGCCGACCATTGTCAGTCGTCACACACGACCACCGCCGATCATCACCTGCCCTCGCCCACCGTAAACCTCTGCCTGCCATTATTCACTGCTGCTACCTGCCAATCACCCCCTACAACAAACCATTGTCGGCCGCCACCAATTGCCACCAACCACCGCCGTTGTAAACCTCCACCGACCGCCACTAATAACCTACCGCTGCCCACCTCTGACCTTCACTTGCCATGGCCGCTGCCAACCATGGACCACCGCGCCAGCCACTACCCTCGAGTCACTGTCTCCGGCCGCCGAGTAAAAAATAATAATATTTTTTATTTTAAAAAAATAAAAAATGAAGTAGAAATTTTTCGGCTACCAATAATAATTTTTCAAAGAAGATTTTATATTAATAATATTTTAGAAGTAGAAATTTTCAATTATTGCTAAATGAATTTCTTTGATCAGAAATAACTTTTATAGCAAAAGTAGAAAAATTAACTTCTACTTCTGCTGAGAAGTAGAAAATTCAATTTCTAGAGAAAAGTTGATTTTTAAAGCAGAAGTGTTACCATGCACGTTACATGAAAGTCTCTAGTTGGCCTACATTTAGATTATTACAACCTCTCATCCTAAAGATCAAGTGCGTAGTAATAGGTCCAATTTAATGTCACTAAAGTCATCGAAATGGATATATCCTTTTGACATAATTCCCATGTAAGCTTCCATTCCCACCCACAAACCAAAATCTGAGACACTAGCGGATGCAACACAAACACTTCCTCATCATCTCTTTCCATGAACAGGGCCATCTGAATCCTACCATACAATTGGCCAAGCGCCCTTGTCTGGGCTAGCACTTGGGTCGCCCACGCCACCGCCGTTGATGGCCGAAACTTAAGGATCATCAAAATCCCCCATTTCGATGGAAGTCTTATCTCACTCCTCCTTCTTTGTCGCTGGTAAACCCTCGTCTTACCAAGGCAAGATTTCTGAAACGACACGGTTAGGTCCCCGAAACTTAAGAGAACTGATCGTTAGCCTATCCGAGAAGGATCAACCGATCAATTTCTTGATCTACACCATCATCCTCGCATAGGCGATTGGTGTGGTTCGAAATTTCTCGGTGTTCCCTTCGCTTTTCTTTCTATTCAAGTCAAAGTGGTTTCTATCAAAGTAGTAAGAATGAGCTTCCAACTTCGATCTCACTGCCTGGTTTGCCGCCTTTGACACCTAAGGGCTTGCCTTCGATTCTCTTACCTACTAATCCAGCTTTCTCCTTCGTACTACCTTTCGAGAACACATTCTAACCCTTGAAAAAGAAACCAACCAATATGTTTTCTTGAACATTTCTACACGCTGGAACAAGATCTGAACAAAGCTGGCATGGATAACATGAAGCAGTTCGCGATCAAGCCTCTGATTTCTGTTGGAAATTAAACCCAAATTCTTGAGATTTGTCGAAAATTCAATGAACTTCGTGCTCACCAAGATGTGGATATTCGATGAACTCATGGTGAGTCAGTCAAAGAGCCTTTATTACTTTACTTGTTTTCGATGATTTCTTTTCATGTTTCTAGGACTAGTTAATGTCTTGTAAGTTCTTAGAAGTCTATCACTTTTGAATGTCGGATAATTTATGAGTTGGTTGAGAAGTCATGTTGTGACATTCCAATTTTTTCTATCATTTCGAGACTTATCAATGAAGATATATCTATCGATGTATTTTAGTCTTATCTCACTCGGATCTGATCAATCTTGAGTTAACTGACCAAAGGAAAAAAGGCCAACACGAGACAAGGTACGTGGACCTAGGAAATTCAAACAGGAAATGGCACTTTGACCATAAGAATTGCCGAGGGAGAATTTAGAATCATTAAAGGCTGATCTAAGAACGATTAAGGAATTTATTGCTAGCGTTATACGATTGGAGCGCGGGTGATGCCGCTTAACCAAGGTATAATTTGTAACATTTTCCCATATCGAACGATGACGATCGTGACCGTCAGAGCTAGTAATAAACCCTCGTAATTACATGACAACCAAAGTTGCCATGAACTGACGAACCCTAAGTGTGATGAGAGTCACAGGGTCGATACGCATAACGTCTGCAAAAACCGCCCATTAGTTCGGAATAGTCTAAAATTTACATTTGACAAAGAAATGACCCAAGGACGACTCTCGAAATTAGAAAATGAAAAATAAAGAATTCCAACGTTCTAATCGAATTGGACGTCACCTCATTGAAAGAAATTTGAACTGGAAAAATGACGTTCCGGACGACGAGAGCAAAATTACCATTTTGCCCCTCAAGGTTTGGCTTTGTCTTAATAATTGAATAATGACATTTTAGTCATTATTCATTCCCCAAGGCTGCCGAAAATGTGAGGAGATGGTGGCCATTGGACAACCAAGATTCATTGACAAGAAGACAAGTGTCTTCATGAGGACAAATAGCATTAATTAGCAACCTTTTTACCTACCATTCTTTGTGGTTGACCATCCAAATTTGGTGTAAAGCCTCATTCTCCCCTTGCTCAGCCGAAACCTCACCCTCCCTCTTCATTCTTCTTCTTCTTTGCTTCTTCATCGAGAGCTCCCATGCACGACCAGCCGTTGCCGCCCCCTTCGCCGTCCACGACCGTCAAATCCGACGGCCACCACAGCTCGCGCCAGCCACCAACCGAAGCCTCAACCTCTTCCCAACAACTTCCATATGGTAGCTCGGCCGTTGGATGCCAGAGGAGCCTCGACCAGCCTCTTCTCCAAAAGTGGACAGATTCGGACACGGTTGCGAATAAGTCTTCGTTCGGCCTCTTTAGGACTTCATTTTGCTTCAAATTTTCGGTGAAGATTTCTTAACATGTAGTACTAGGATTGGCTAAGCTGATATGGTGAATTTAATGGAGTTTGGAAGAATGATCATAGCTATTTTGTGGTGATTTGTTCGGGTTAGGTTTGACTGGTAGTGGACCGAAGAGAACTGGAGCCATTCGAGAACTTCCGGCCGTCGACTCGCTGTAAAATCTTCAGTGAGACTTCCTTAGACCTAGAACAACAGGTTAGCATATAGATTGTGTGATAAATTAAGGTTTAAGGTAGAGTTATGGACTGTTTTGAGGGCATGAGGGCAGAATCGAAATTGCCCTGAAGTTTGTGCAAACCGAATTCTTGAGGGTTGTTTGGAGTGCCGCCTTGTCTAGATTTCGTCGTTGAGACATACTAGGATGTAAACTGAGATGTTATTAAGGCGTATGCTCCTTGGTTTGATAAATTGGATGAGAAAATTGATGAATTGGATGAATTCCTCTAGGTTGCACGGCTGCCTTGTTTTTGGACTCCTAAAACTAAATCCTTGGAGTGCTTTGGGAGGAATTTTGCTGATTTAAGCTTGAGGTAAGGAGTCCCTAAACCTTGGTTAAGAGGATAGGCCTCTACTGATTGAATTGGGTTCGAATTGGATGAATTCTCGTGAGATTATTATGTATTTGTTCAATGTCGATCATTGTGGTTTGGTGTAATACATATATGCTTACTTAATGCATATACTTTGTGTCGGATGCCATCTTGTGGGTGATGAATCTTATTGAACCGCATGTTTTAGATCCTTAACTCGATGCACAAGCTTGTACTTGATCATGAAGTCTTGAAGTAAATAGGAATCTGGCATGCTTAATAATTTTTGGTACCCTGATGCGTTGAGACGCGAGATTGTATTGGCTAATATCCTGAGGCGTTGAGACGCGGGATAAGTGTGCATGTGTCGATACAAGCCTTGAGCGGCATTGAAAACCTGAGGCGTTTAACGCGGGTTTATGTTTTTAATGGTCTGAGGCGTTATGACGCGAACTGTCATGCCCCGAACCCGACTAGCTCGTGAACATCCCACTGACCATAATCACATTGTGCCATCCAGGATCCTTCGGCCCTCATGTCCTCAAATCGTATACATGCGGAAGCAAGAAACTACTCCGTACACAAATAAAATCAAGATGACTTAGAACGGAATAATAGTATACTCTTCAATCTATAAAATACACCTCAATTCGTTCCAATGATCAAAACTAATCCATCAAACAATATACAATCTCTAATGTCACCCAACGTCTTAAATACAATTGATCAATTACTTCCTCGATTGCTAATCTTGACAAGTTCGGGCTTGCTTTGCCTGGGACCTGAAAAAGTTAAGCACCTACTGGAGTGAGATATAAATCTCAATAAATGAAACTTAAATCTAGACCTGAACACCAGTCCCCCAGACCACACTCACAAATGCTGCCAGATGCAGGCATTCATCAATGCAATGGCACAAAGCCCTCAACGATTCAAGTATGGCATCAACCAACAAAAATATCAACAGTCAAGCAAGGATAAACAATACAATCAATCACCTTCAGGGTCCCAGACTCAATGCACAGCACTTGCGATTCGATTCATAATTGCCACAACTTTCTCATTCGCCTACGTACTCCTCTGGCACTCTTGCCATTTGACATCACCGGGGCCACACACCAATCGATGTCTTTGTACCACTAGAGCCACAAGCCAATCGATACTTTCAAGGCTCACAGCCATTCAATGCCACTGGGGCCACAGGCCAATTGACATTCTCATTTTATTCAAGATTACCATCATTCGATACCACTAGGGCCACAGGCCAATCGGTATCCTCAATATCTTTCAAGCCCACTACCATTCAATACCACTAGAGTCACAAGCCAATCGGTATTTTTATCATCAAGACTTTTAGTCAATTGGTACCACTGGGACCACAGGCCAATCGGTACTTTCGAGGCTCACAGCCAATTGTCATATTAGGGACTTGCAGTCAACGCGATCTCCGGGGCCACAGGCCAACGATCGCTGGGGCACTACAGCCCATTCATAAAACACAAGCATTAAGCCATATATATCACGTAGGTATCGCAGCCAATTAAACAATCAATGGCTCAATAACCAAATCTGTCATCAAGGCATATCACGGTTCAATTATCATACTCTGTCATTCAAGTCATGGAATCCAATACTTAGTCAAGCAATTCAAGCCATAAGCTTCACTAAACACTCAATTCATCTAACCAATCATTCCAGTAGTGTCCTAGCATTTGGGTAAGAGTTTAAGAAACACTTACCTTGATCAAGTAGCAAAAATTCATACCAAGTGACTCTCTTCAAGCCACAAATATGCAATCCACCAAGAACCTAGAAAGATTTACCAATCTTGAATCAAAAGCCATTGCATTCTCATTTTCATTAATTCAATTTCTCATTAGTCAAACAATTGGCAATTCAAGACCCCTTCTCTATTAATTGAACACATGGCAATGCTCCCACGAACCCTTAATACATTTGGTTCATATGGTCACGCACAAGACATGATACAATTTAGGGGTTCATGCACTAATTTTGCCCATAATTCACTTCTAACTCCCAATCCTCTTCATAAACTCCTCATTAACACCTCCCATAACATCTTATAGGGAATTATGAGTCGATTTGAAGTCTAATTACTCCTTAATCAGCCCTCAACAGAACCAGCTAGCAAGGATTCACCCACAAAACAGAACTGGTTTCCGATTCAAACCGCTCAATCAAGCCATATATCAATTCCAAACTTCAATCCATCACAAAACCAACTCGCCACAGCCTTAATCTACATGTTAAGGAAGCTCACCGAAGATTTGAAAAAAAATTAACACCTCAAAGACCTTTGAACAGCCGGTTCCTTCACAATCCTCAAACGGGCAGAATTTGCTCGGCATAAATCTCCACAAACCAACCATGTACACCAATCAAAATTCAACTAAAATTATAATTAAAGCTCAGCCAATTCAATTACTAGATGTTATTAAGATCTCACCAAAAATTTGAGGTCATTTGGAGTCTGGAAGCTCCCAAAAACACAGCCTCTCCAAAATCGAGTCAGATTTTGACCTTTGTCCACTCAAACAGTCCTACGGGATATGCCAAATTAAGCACGTAACACCTTCTTATAATGGAAAGATGATAAGATTTAATATGGCGGTGTTTTAACCTCAATCCGAAGTTGGACGACGAAATTATGGCCAAAATAGTGAGCCGATTTTTCCCTATCCGTGGGACACCTGTTCGGCCGAGAGGAAAAATGGAGAAAAAGAAGAGAGGGAGAGGGTAGCCGATCAAAATGGAAGAGAGAGAGGGTCTATTACACACGAATAACCCATATTGGTCAATTAGACAATATGGGTAGTTAATGGGCATTTAATTCTTGGCCTTCTCTTTGATTGATATTTGGCAACCTCCCATTGGTTGATCCATTGACTTTGACTTCCTTTCATCACATCCATTATATATTTTAGATAGCATATAGAGGAGGGAAAATGATCCAAATGACCCTCTAAATTTCTTAAGGCAAGGCCAAAGGTCGAGGGGCAAAATGGTCATTTTTCACTTTTCGTCCAAACTTTTTTTTCAGTATAAACCACCCTCGATGATACGACATCTCAGTTCCAATATTGAAATTTCTCAATATCCAATACCCAAATCTCGAGGTCCAATTTCATGTTAAACTCTCGTCGACTGTAATTCCAATTTATCTCAAACTGAAGGTGACTCGTGTAGGCGCTACACGTATCGACCTTGGAATTTTTCTTAAGCCATAGCAACTTTGATTGTCATGTAATTGCGAGGGTTTATCGCTCGTTCCTTCGATCCTGATCATCGAAATCCGATTTATGAAATTCTCGCATACTCATTGGTTAGGCGGAATCACCCGCGTCCCAACGTATAATGCTAGCAAGACATTCCATGATCGTTCCTAGATCGATCTCTACTAGCCCGAAATATTTCCTCGACAATCCTTATGGTCAAAGTGTCATTTTTCATTCAAATTCTCTAGATCCCGACTTTGCTTCAGTCTTTCCCTTTTGGTCTGTTAACTCAAGAGTGATCAACTCCGAGTGAGTAACAACTAAAACACATCAATCATTATCCTTCCATTCAATAGCCTCGAGAGGATCAGAATTCGAAATGTCACATGGACTAATCCCAAGGTGTATTGACGCGGGCATGGATAATGAGATAACTCATGAGGACGGAACGTATAACTTGATCTTGTATTACCATGCCTGACTTGAGTTGTAAATATTGATGATATACCTTGATGTTTGTCAACCACTTGTCTCTTTACAATTCATTATGATGATTGTTTGCCTTATAGTGTTTGGCGTACCTTTGCTCTTTGTCTGCATTTATGTCTGGGTGTACTGTCGGCCCAACCTAGAGTTATGACTCAGCTTACTGAGATGTAAATCTCACCTCATCGTGGGACCTTACTTTTTCAGACCCCGAGCCTTGAAGGATGCTTCCGACCCGCCTAGGCTACCCTGAAGAGATAACTGCCTATTTTGACGAGTTCCCTGACGGTCGGGGAACCATTTATGTTAGGAAATGTACAGTTATTTGGGTCGACAATGGAGGTAATGATTGGAAACCATATAGGTTCAAGGCCTGATTCCATAGAGTCGGTGAGGTCACGACAGGTCCATTGAAGTCCACAGAAGTGCCTCGTGGACTCATACCCAGCTGGTGTCAACCTATCCGAGATGAGGTAGAAGTGGAGGTGTCCGTAGTAGGACCAAGGAATGTGCCGGAGAAGACCCCTACCCTAGAGGACGTTGACAAGGTGATAGAGATCTCTGCTTCTGAGAATGAGTTGGAGGATGTCATGGTGGACGATTCGATGGATGTGCATTTCGAGACCTTCTCGGATTATGATCTAGACGAAGATGAGGACATGACAGACGAAGTTAGTGGTTTAACTTAGGGTTTCCTGACCTTACTAGGTAGTCTTTTGGTGGCAACCCTTGTTGGCTTGTAAGCTTTTGGGGACTTAGAATTTGTTGTCTTTTGGTTGATCTCCAATCGCCCTAATCCGTCCGCAGGAGTAGTTTGTCTGCGTCTTTTGTATAAACCCTTGATGGTGTTATGTATGCATATATATGTTCTCGCTATTCTAGGTTTCCTTTCATGCACTTTATAAGAGGTGTTCTTCCTTTTTGCTTCTGCATGCGCATTTCACCTTACGAGTGCCGCGTGGGCCATATCCTGGGACTTGAGCGGTTTAGTTGGATGTTACGAGTCGTGATAAGGCGCGGGGCGTGACACGTGTAATTGAAGAGTCATTGTATTCTGTCAATATAAAGTCAAAACTTGTATTTGTTTTGATTACGAATATGATTGTATGAAATCATAGAAAATTTTTTCCTCTCGAGTTGTGTCAACCTAGCTTTCGCTTTATATTATTCCCATCAAATTGGTAACAGAGCTGACGATTCTTGATAATGGCCTTAACAAATACTCAGCTTCCTCTTCAGTATCCCCGCCTTACTAAAGAGAACTATGGTAATTGGGCTTCGAGAATGAAAGCTCTACTTGGTGCCTACACAGTGTTTAGGATGTTGTCAACAACAGTTATGATGAGCCAGAAGATGAAGCCATCATGAGTCAGAATCAGAGGAATACCTTGGAGAAGATTCAATCAAAAGATCAATATGCCCTATCAATTATCTATCAAGGTTTAAATAATTCGATGTTCGAGAAAGTGTCGAACGCTTCTACGTCGAAGGAGGCATAAGAGATCCTTCAAACCATGCACCCAGGTGTAGAGAAAGTGAAGAAGATTCGCCTTCAAACTTTAGGAGGCGAGTTCAAGGTAATTCATATGAAAGAATCTGAGTTGATTTCTTACTATTTCACAAGAGTTTTAGCGATTATAAATCAGATGAAATGAATGGCGAAAATGTTCCTGATGTTCAAGTTGTTGAGAAGATTCTTTGATCGTTAAACAAAAAGTACGACCACACTACATTGCAATCGAGGAGTCCAAAGACCTTGATGCCATGATGATCGATGAAATTCTGGGTTCGTTACAAGCCCATGACAAAAGACTCAAAAGAAATAAGCATGAACCAATGGAGGAAATATTCCAAACTCGGTTGTCCATCTAAGATGAGAAGGAGCAAAGACAAGAACCTGTGCAAACTTGAAGCACTAACCAAGATCGAGGTCGAGGCTGAGGTCTCCTTCAAGGAAGAGGTCGTGGACGAATAGAGAAGAACTTGCTCGCAAAGACAGTGGCTACTAGAATCAAAGGTTTGTTCGTGGAAGAGGAAGAAACTCGAAAGGCCGATGGTATGATAAATCTAACATTCGATGTCATCATTACAATAAACTGGGTCATTATGCTTCTGACTGTTGGCATAAAGAAAGTAGCAAAGTAAAAGAGAAGACAAATCTGGTGAATGATGCTGATAACATTTTTTTATTGGCGTTCAAAGAGATGGAGGAGAAAAGTGTGATACGTGTTACTTGGACATTGGAGCAAGCAACCACATGTGCGGGAAAAAGGAGATATTTGCCAAGTTAGATGAGACAATCAAAGGAAAAGTCTCGTTTTGTGATAATTCAAAAAATTCTTGTCGAAGTCAAAGGTACAATCCAAATTCGTTGGAAGAATTATGCACTTCAGGTTATTTCTAATGTTTATTATGTTCCAAAAATGTCAAGCAATATCTTAAGTTTGGGATAATTTCTAGAGAAAGGGTATATTGTGCAATGAAAGATCTTGGCCTTAACAGGATGTTCACTCTCAATATAAAACATGAAGTGGCTCATTGTTTAAAATAATGCGTAGATGATGCTTCATGGGTATGGCATTTGAGGTTCGGCCACCTCAATTTTGGTGGACTCAATATGCTTTCTCGCAAGAAAATGGTTTATAGCTTACCACATATTGATCAGCCTGATCAATTATGCGAAGGATGTGTTATCAGCAAGCATCCTAGAACTAGCTTTCCAAAAGAAGCAACTTATCAAGCAAAGAAGCAATTGGAGTTGATCCATTCTGATGTGTGTGGTCCAATCACGCCTCAATCATACGGTAATCGTTGATATTTTATTATATTTATTTATATTTTTCTCAAAAAACTTGGGTATATGTTTTGAAGGAAAAATTAAAAGTATTTGAAACTTTCAAACAATTTAAGAATTTGATCGAAAAGGAGAGTGGCTATTTCATTAAAGCCTTGAGAATCGATCGTGGAGATGAATTTATTTCTGCCGCATTCAACAAATTTTGTGAAGATTAGAGCATTCGGCGTTTTTTATGGCTCCCTATTCTCCTTTAAAAAAAAATGACGTAGCGGAACGGAAAAATAGAACCATTCTCGACATGGTTCGATGCATGTTGAAAAGCAAAAATCTGTCGAAAGAACTTTGGGATGAAGTTGTTATGTGTGTAGTCTATCTTCAAAATAGGTGTTCTACAAATGGACTCGATGGTGTAACTCCACAAGAAGCAAGGAGAGGAAAAAGACCTATGGTTTCTCACTTGAGGATTTTCAAGAGCATTGCTATGCTCGTGTTCCGAATCAGAAAAGATCAAAGTTGGAAGATAGGATCAAAAAGCTCATTTTTATTCGCTATGACTCTTCGTCGGAAGTTTATAAATTATTTGATCCTAACACTTTAAAAGTGTAAATAAGTAGAGATGTCAAGTTCGATGAAGATACTTTGTGAGAAAATAATCCAAAAGATCAAGAGAATGTTCATGGTGATTCCAGTTGTGACATTTTGATTTTCAGTCAATTTCAGGCTCATTAATGAGAAGTGTATATCTAGAGATGTATTTCAGTCGTATCCCGCTCGAATCTGATCAATTCAAGTAGACTGACCAAAAGGGGAAGGCTAACGCGAGATGAGGTACGTGGACCTAGGGAAATCGGATAGGAAATGGCACTTTGGCCATAAGGATTGTTGAGGGAACTAATAATAGACCCTCACAACTACATAACAACCAAAGCCGCCACGAATTGACGAGCCCTAAACGTGGTAGGAATCACGGGGTCGATACGCGTAATGTCTGCAAAAGCCACCCATCGGTTCGGGATAGACTAGAACCACGTCTGATAGAGAAAACTATCATAAAATGGTCCTGAAAAGTTTGAAATAGAAAATCAAGAATTCCAACGTTATCCGGATTGGCCGTCGCCCTATCGAAGGATTCTGAAACGAGAAAAACGACATTCTGGATGTCATGGGTAAAATGACCATTTTGCCCCTCAAGCTTAGAACTTTGCCCTTGCATTTGGAGAAGGAAATTTTGGTCTTTTAATCCTCTCATGGCTGCCGAAAAAAAAAAGAATAAAAGAGAGCCATTGGATCTCCTTTGGAAAAGACAATGCTTAGTGTCACAAGATGGGCAAGTGTGGTCATTTCACACTTTTGGCCACCTACCATTCTTCCCCTTTGAGCCAAGCTTGTATATAAGCCTTCTCTCTCTCTCCTCAATCATTTTTGGCCGGCCACACTTGAGGAAGACTACCCAACACTTCCTCTCCATCTTCCCCTTCAATCTGCCGTCACCGACCAGCCTGGCCGCCACTGTTCGACCATTCCTACGGCCACCATTCGGCCACCGGCTGACCACACCGACAAATTTTTACGTCTTGCCGACGTCCTCGAATAAGAATCAGGTCGATTGGAGCACCGAGGAGTCCCGAGCAGAGATTCTCCCAAGAGCCGACGGAATCTGCTCCAGCCTGAAGTAGGTAACGTTTTTTATCCTTTTGGAGGCCGAAATGTTGAATTTTTGAGGTCAAATTTTGTGGAGACCTAGTAGACATGTAGATGAATCTGTGGTAAAAAGTTGAGGGTGATTTGAGGAATTTTTGACCTCGAAATGGCCTTGCAAATCTTGAATAGAAAACTGCCGGATTCTGACCTTGGGTGAACCGACGACTTTCAACGGAATTCCGGCGACCAGTTAACTCGAAACTCATGGTGAGCCTCCCAAACCCTTAGGTAGACATGTTAAGAGGTAGGATAAGGGTTAGATGTTGGATTTAGAGCAGGAATAGGGCTGAAAGTACACGATTTACACAGAACCAAAATGAACCGGTTCGGTTCTATGCAAAATCGGTTCTGGTGGGTGCAAGAACAGATTGTTGTGGGACTCAAATTGATATTTAAGATGTGTTAAGATGTTGGGGATGGTGCTATGGAGGATTGTGATTCGTGAATGGATGATTTGGGTATAGAAATTTGACGAATCAATTGAATATTCTAGGTTGCGCGGCGAGTTCGACCTTGAACCTTAGGAGGCCGAAACTTTGAGGATCCAAGAAGTTAATTTGGTGTTATCAAGCGCAAGGTAAGGGAATTCCTAACCTTATGCTAGGAAGATTGGACTCAATTGAGTGAGTCGAAGGTTAAATTGAATGAATTATGAGAATTTATTCAAGTGGGTAGCTTGGTTGCATCCTAAGATGTTATAGCATGGTTGTGTATATCATTATCTATGCCTGAGTCGTTTGCCATGTCTGGATATCATTTGATTTGCTTTGCATACCATGAGTGTTAATTGTGCTTGAGTTGCACCCGTATTTTTATGTGAAATGAAGTGAGGTAATGTGGCATGAGCATAACATGGCAAGGCCCTAAGGCGTGTGAGACGCGAGGCAGGAAATGGATACCCTGATGTGACGAGATCGCGGGGTGGAGTCGGCATTGAGTGGCACCCTGATGCGATGAAATCGCGGGGTTGAGTTGGCCACGGTCCTGATGCGAATTATTCGCGGGACAGAGAGGTCCTGAGACATATGAGACGCGGGGCAGGAGATGTATACCCTGATGCGACGAAATCGCGGGGTGGAGTTGATGATGTATGGCGCCCTAATGCGACGAGGTCGGGGGGTTGAGATAGCCACAGTCCTGATGCAAACTATTCGCGAGACGGAGGTGTGAGAATACCCTGATGCGACAAGATCGCGGGGTGGAGTTGATGTTGCGTGGCGTCCTGATGCGACGAGATCGTGAGGTTTAGATAGCCACGGTCTTAATGCGAACTGTTCGCGGGACAAAATTTATGAGATGATGATTTTGCTTGGAGATTCATCGGAACCTGACGCGTTTATGCGGGTTGTCGATGATGGTCCGATGCGTTTACGCGGACCGAGCCTGATGCGACTTATCGCGGGCTGAAAATTGAGGCAGGCAGGAGAAGATGGTTGTGGTGAGATGGCATGTTGTTGTTTTATTGATTCATACTGGATATGTCCATGAGTTTATGAGTTTGAATCATTGGATATATGACTGCCTGAGTGGACGGTCGGCCTAACTTAGGGTTAAGACCTACCTTACTGAGATTTATATCTCACGCCAGTGGGGGCTTCATTTTTCAGGTTCCAGACGAAGGTAGCGCGAGCTTGCCAAGGATCGGCATCGAAGAGTTAGTGGACCAATCGTATTTAGATTGGATTTTCCTTTTTAAAATTAGGGCTTGTACTTCGAGTTGGTGAATTAGGAATTGATTTTTTTTAGTAATTGGTTAATGTAACTTGATGTGCCCTTGTGTCCTAAGTCATCGGGTGTTGTTGTATTTATGAGTATAAGATGGCATCGCTTCCGCATGCGTGTTCCTTCCAGTGCTCAGAATATTGGCCGTTGGATCTTGAAGCTTGAATAGGGAACGGCTTGGTGAGATGTTCGCGCGCTCATCGGGATTGGGGCGTGACACCAGTCAAATGGAGTTGAATGATCAATCTTCACCTTCTTCTTTAACATCACTTTCGAGTCCGTGTTCGTCATCGCCAACCACTTCAAATGGAGTCGATGAATCGATAGCACTAAGATTGAGAAGATTATCTGAGCTTTATGAAGTTACTGATGAACTTCACCTTGTATGCTTTCTTGCGGATTATGAGCCGATTATATATGATGATGCTGTAATAGAAGAAAAATAGAGGAAAGTCATGAAAGAAGTGTTGTGGCTAGCGTTATCACCTAGAGGGGAGTGAATAGGCGATTATAGTGCAATTTCAATATTTATCGCGAAATTCGAATTGCACTGGCGTTATTAAGATGCCTCAGATAATTGAAGCACAATATATCACTATGAATAATTCATATGCAGTTTAACTATCACGGGATCTATGATATGATCAGAGTAAGGGATAGAGAAGATTGCACAGAGGGTTTATAATGGTTCAGCTTTGGTTGAGCATGTGTCCACTTCTTTGGCTATCAGCCAATCAACTAGATTTCACTAGTAAACTACTTGAGAGGTTACAGCTTAGTGATCTCCTTGAAATGTAGGATCTCACACCTAACGCTCAACAGTCTTGTGTACACCTTCTCACAATTACAATGGATAAATCAAGAGTATGTATAAAATGAAGTACTCTCGATCTAAGAATTATGAACATTTTTTCCTCTTAACACCAATCTTGTTTCCCATCAGCCTAATGTCTTTTATACTCTTCTGCTTCCAATCTAACAGTTGCAAGGCTTCTAGAAGAGGTCTCTCGAAAACTTCCCGTTTGGATAAGACAAATAACAAAAGAAGATCTCGTAGCCGTTGGAGATCGCCAGAGGAAAGTCTTCCCCATGTGGATCAAATCGCCCATACAATTATGATCTTGGATTTCCATAGATGATTTCATTCATTTAGAAAGTCGTGTATGTCTCTTTGATTTTGCATCCTTGATTGATCTCTATCCCCATCCTCAAGAATGATCCAGCTCGATTGTATCCATTGTAATATATCAATTAACACATTTTGAAGTCCTCTTCAAGTTCTGATTACCGCACATGAATACTCCACTTAGAGCTTGAGCATCATTCCAACGTCTGAGCTCGACACAGCATCTGAGTCCCTCAGAAATCACATATGAGCAAAGGACAATCTGCAAAACAAGTATTCTATGACATTATCTCGAAATTTAAGAGTACTTAGATTGTTTTGTCAACTTCAAAATCATCTAGGGGTTTTTCTCAACAAGAAGAAATTGAAGCTATTGAGAAAAATCAAACATAACAACTTGCGAATCTTTCAAAGGACAAGAAAGCAATTGGTGTCAAATGTTCTATAAAGCGAAAAAGAACAAGAAAGGAGAAGTCACGGGTTATAAGTCCAGACTCGTCACGAAAGGATACAAGCAAAAAGCTGGAATTGATTGTGATGAGGTATTTACCCCTGTCATTCTCATGGAAAAGATTAGACTAATCATTTCTGTTGCAGGTCAAAATCGACAGCCAATCTATCAAATGGATGTCAAATCGGCGTTCTTGAATGGCGTTTTTGAAGAAGAAATTTATGTCCAGCAACCCAAAGGGTTCCCGATGAAAGGTCATGAAGATAAAGCGTTACGGCTAAAGAAAGCTTCGTATGGGCTTAAACAAGCACCAAGAGCTTAGAATTCCAGAAACGATACTTATTTCAAGTTGAATGGTTTCGTACAATGTCCGTACGAGCATGCACTCTATTTGAAGCAAGAAAAAGGTGATGTTTTAGTAACATATTTATATGTCGATGATCTTGTCTTTACAGGAAATAACTCTGCATTGATCGATACTTTTAAAGCGTCAATGGTAAAAGAATTCGAGATGACTGATAATGGTCTGAAGAGTTATTTTCCCGGCATCGAAGTAAAGCAAAAAGGAGATGAGATTTTTATTTCCCAAAAAGGATATGCTGAAAATATCCTTGAAAAATTCAACATGAAGAATTGCACGTCGGTAAATACACCAATGCAGTGTAAGGCTAAATTTTCAAAGTTCGATGAAGGTGTCGATGTTGATTCGACATATTATAGAAGTTTGATTGGAAGCTTGAGATATTTGACATGTACAAGGCCAAACATCTTGTACAGTTGTCGGAACTGCGAGTCGATATATGGAAAAATCGAAATCCTCTCATCTTAAAGCTGCAAAGAGGATACTCGCTATGTCAAAGATACTGTTTCTCATTGCTTACATTATTATCCATCTCAAAATTTTAAGCTTAATGGCTTTTCAGACAATGATTATGGTGGAGATGTTGATGATCGAAAAAGCACTTCAGGCTCCGTATTTTTCTTATGTGGTACTGCTTTCACATTGTTTTCGAAGAAGCAACCTAGTGTTACTCTTTCGACATGTGAAGCCGAATATGTTACAATTCATGTGTTTGTCATGCGATATGGCTGAGAAAACTGCTCAAGGAAATCCATATGGAGCAGAAAAATACGATAGAGATTTGTGTCGTTAATGTTTCAGCCATTGCTTTGGCGAAAAATCAAGTTTTGCGTGAATGAAGCAAACATATCGATGTTCGATATCATTTCATTCGAGAATAGGTGACAGAGAAAGAAATTGAAATGTCGTATATGAAGACCGGAGATCAAGTCGTAGACATTTTTACTAAAACATTCAAAATTGATGCATTTCGGAAATTCAAAAGTCTACTTGGAATGATTGATGGAAGAGAATTTGGTTTAAGGGGGATTTTTGTTGGAAATTATACCCAAATTCTTGACACTGGTGGAAAATTCAATGAACTTCGCGGTCTCCAAGATATTGATATTCGATGAACTCATGAAGAGTTAGTCAAAGAGCTTTTATTGCTTTGTTTGTTTTCGACGAAGTATTTTCATATTTCTAGGACTAGTTAATGTCTTGCAAGTTTCTTGAAGTCTATTATTTTGGAATGATAGATAATTTATGAGTTAGTTGAGAAGTAGTGTAATTGAAGAGTCATTGTATTCTGCCTATATAAAGTCAAGACTTGTAATTGTTTTGATCATGAGAATATGAGAGTATGAAATCACAAAAAATTATGTCCTCTTAAATTGCGTGGATCGAGCATCCTCTTCGTATTATTTCCATCAATTCCGCTGGCTTATTTGGAACATAAGGATCATCCGTCGAATAATTCTTTCAGCTATGACCTATAGGACTGCTCGACGGATTATCTGCGGTGGCTCAACTCAAAGCCTGCGTCTTCGGCGATTTAGCACTTCCCAGGCATCTATCCTTCGAAAAAGAAATATTCGCAACTCAACTTCGAAAATGAATCCGAATTCTAATAATTGACTTCTTAATTCGATTCGTCATGTGAGCCAATGACGTGCGGAAGTACGCGGCTCCCCAAGAGAGAGCGAGATAAATCAAAGACTATACCACGTGCAAGTCTGGCAATTCCGTCCTTCGTCAGCCAAGACTCAGTAATTTCAGACAAATCGTTATTTATAGTGGAAAGTTCCAACCTTATCTCCGGAAGGGGATCCTCTCACGTCAACTAACCACACGTCTTTCTTGGAGTGCTATATCTCAGCACTTGCAAAGAACTTCTTCAAGCCTCATCCATGGCACCTCCAAATTTCCTCCTCGTGACCTTCCCTGGTCAGGGCCTAATAAACCCTTCCCTCCAATTCGCCAAGCGTCTCGTGCGTGTCGGCGCTCGCGTGACCTTGGCCACCGCCGTTCGCACCCTCCATCACATGGCCAAGTCGAAATCTCCTCCCGAGGGGCTCTCCTTTGCCAGCTTCTCCGATGGCTACGATAATGGCATCGATGAAGGGGCTGATCTCGATGTGTACATGGATGAGCTCAAGAGACGAGGATCGGAGACTTTAAGCGACCTCATTGCCTCGAACCTCAAGAATGGTCGGCAATTCTTGGGTGTGTTCTACACCACCCTCCTTCCGTGGGCTGCCGACGTCGCTCGTTCTCATGGCATTGCTTCGACGCTCATTTGGGTTCAACCAGCCACTGTTTTCGACTTCTACTATTATTACTTCCATGGCTATGGCAATGTTATTCGAAGCATGGGCGACAATCCTTCGGTGCCAATCCAACTGCCTGGGTTGCCGCCTCTTATGGCAAGCGACATACCCTCCTTTTGCAATGCCAACAATGAGTACAATTTCAGCCTCCCACTTTTCCAACGTCATTTCGAGGTTCTACTTGAGAAGGCCAATCCAAGGGTGCTGGCAAATACCTTCGATGCGCTGGAACCGGACGCCATTCGAGCTGTCGATAGGTTTGAGGTGATTGCGATTGGGCCGCTGATCCCATCCGCGTTGTTGGACGGGCAAGATCCATCGGACACTTCCTTCGGAGGCGATCTATTCAAGAGCTCGAGCGGCTACATCGAGTGGCTGGACACGAAGCCAAAGGGGTCAGTGATCTACCTGTCGTTTGGGAGCATCTTCGTGCTATCGAAGCTGCAGAAAGAGGAAATAGCGCGGGCACTTGTGGAGGCCGGCCGGCCGTTTTTGTGGGTGATCCGAGAAAGCGGAAAAGAAGAGAAAGATGAAGATAGTTTGAGCCTAACAGAAGAGCCAGAAAAGCTAGGGATTATAGTGCCGTGGTGCTCGCAAGTAGAGGTCCTATCGCACCCTTCGATAGGGTGCTTCGTGACGCATTGTGGGTGGAACTCGACATTGGAAAGCTTGGCCTGCGGGTTGCCCATGGTGGCATTCCCTCAGTGGAGCGATCAGCAGACGAACGCAAAGCTCGTCACGGACGTGTGGAGGACTGGGGTGAAGGTGACGTCAAACGAGCGAGGCCTGGTCGAGGGCGGCGAGATAAGGAGGTGCTTGGAGCTGGTGATGGGGGATGGACAGGAGGGGGACGAGATGAGAAGGAATGCCCTGAAACTAAGGGACTTGGCAAAGGAGGCTGTAAGGGAAGGCGGGTCGTCGGACAAGAACCTTAGGGCCTTCGTGGACGAGGTCAGAGAAACGTCCAAGTGAATTTGTCTATGGCTTTTATGTATCCTTCATTTGGGCATTGACTGGTAGCTTGTTGTTTTGGAGAATCTTTGTCCCTTCTAGGTGTCACTCACTCTCTCTCTCTCTCTCTCTCGCTCGCTCGCTCGCTCGCTCGCTCTCTCTCTCTTTGCGTGGGGTCTAGAGAATTGGTTGAGGCAGAAAAATCATGATGACATGATGTCTTAGTTATTTTCAACAATCCACATCGGTAGCAATGGAATATGATATGATATAATACTCGATAGTTGTCTTCTTCCATTTTAAAACTTCGACAGGAATGAAGTGGTCGTAATTTCAACAGGGCGGTCGGGGGTGAAATGGATTGTCTAATCTTTATATAAGTCTTCTTAGGCTTTGAAGAATCACTTCCATCGGAGTTTCTAGAGGGAGATATCGACATTTTTCATCTCGACCATTCAATTACACAATATACATGGAAATTTCTTGGATCTTATTAATACGTTATGGAAAGTATCAAATACCTAATAAGCAATCTACACTTTTAATATTAGAAGAGAATATTTAAGAATGAATCTCTTGGCAGAACCAAAAATGGTTGGTCTATTTAGAAAATTATTTTTAATGGTCATCTAACCTTTTTTAAAAATTTCTGAATCTTTAAGTGAAATTCACAATTTGTTAAAATTTCATGATTGTATATGTACATACTCATTACCTCATAAGCAAAAGTAAATTGTTACTTTCAATTGCTGGACGCAAGCTCACCTTATTTGTTTCATTAATAAACGAGTTAATAATGGAAGCAAAATTGGACCCGACGTGACAGTTCACGACAATACCAAAGTGCCAAAGTCCTTTAATTAATTATTTAAAAAAAATGAAAGGTGGCATGTGACAAGAATATAGTACATTCTGATTGCATCGGGAGAGTTTGAACATGGAAATTGATTATGTATATAGTTTTTAGGTATTTGGCCATAAAAAATGAAAAGAAATATTTAAAAATTATTATGAGATCCAATTTTGTAGAATTTATGGCTCTTAATATATCATGAAAATACAGTTATGCTAACAAATCCCTTTCAATAATGAAGAGACCGGAGTACTTATTTTCGTGATCCTCACAAGCTAATGCCAAGCTTTTTTAAGTGGAGAGATAAGGTTCCTCTCGATTTTTGAATAAACAGTAAATCTTCTTCCTTAGTGACGACCCACGTGCCTCCATGGACCGCCACTATTGCTTTTTTGGTCCTCAACTGCCGTTCTTTTTGTCTATACGGCGATCTCGTTACCTTCGCCGGTGCTTGCCCGATGCTCGGCTTGCTCTGCTGACCTCCTAGTAAGTGCGCAAGAGAGGCACGAATGCTCTAAGATAGGGATTCGGATCGCCTAACTTTTCTTCATAAGGTTAAGCACTTAATTTTATAATCTAGATCGTCCGTTTTCTAAGGAAAGTTTCCTATATAATGACATATTGAATTGATTCTTCGGTTCAAGGATTTCCTATCATAAATGTAGGAAATCCTTGCGGGTGGGGATTTCCACCCTACCATGGAAATCCCCACATGGGGATTTCAATGATCCCCTACCATTATGGTAGGGGATCCGAATCCAATTCTTGCACTTTGGAGGAAAATCTAATGACTAAAAAAATTCTAATCCCCTACATTTATGGTAGGGGATTCAAATGCGATTCTTCGAGGCCTAATAAGCCGAGTGCCATTGATAAGTGATACGGATACCCTGCTTGTATGGCAGAGAATCATAATTACCTTGACCATTAGATATTTTTCTCTTTTATAGGGAAAAAAGATCTAATTGTCATAAATGGTATGGTCCCCTGCCATACAAGCAGGGGATCCGAAAACATTGATAAGCTCCCTCTCGAAAGGAATCCCCTGCCTACAAATCAGGGGATCCGAGCAATTCCAGCCATCCCCAACCATTTCCTCCCTATAAAAAGGAGGAGAGGGATGGCCAAGATTGCAGCGATCCCCTGCCCTCCGAATCCGTTCCCTCTTATCACTTTTGAACATTTTTGCTTAAAGAAATAAGGGGGAAAAAAGTTGTTCTTTTACATGAAAGTCACTAGTTGGGGCCCACGATTATTATTAAAACGTCCCATCCTAAAGACTAAGAGCGTAGTGGATTCAATCTCATCCCACTAAAGTCATCTAAATGGATGTATCCTTTTGACATTATTGGCATGTAACACTAGAGAGATAAGAGAGATGAACAACCAACACTTCCTCATCATCTCCTTCCGTGGTCAGGGTCATCTTAATCCTACCATACAACTCGCCAAGCGCCTTGTATGGGCCGGCGCCCGGGTCACCCACGCCACCGCCGTCGATGGCCGAAACTTGAAGATCATCAAAACCCCTATTTTGATGGTAGGCTTGTCGCACGCCTCCTTCTCGGTCGACGATGGCGGTGCTGGCGAACCCTCCTCCTGCAAAGAAAGGATTTCCGAGATGGCGCGGGTAGGTTCCCGAAACTTGAGAGAACTGATCATTAGCTTATCCGAGGAGGATCGACCAGTCACTTTCTTGATCTACACCGTCCTCCTCCCATGGGCGGCCGGTGTGGCTCGAGATCTCCGCGTTCCTTCCGCTTTTCTTTCTATTCAATCGGCTGCCGTTTTTGCTATATATCACCACTACTTCAACAGTCGAAGTGGTTTCTATCAAACTAGCAAGAATGAGCCTCCAACTTCGATCTCGTTGCCCGGTTTTCCGCCTTTGAAACCTGAGGACTTGCCTTCGTTTCTCTTACCTACCGATCCAAATTTCCCCATCGCACCTACCTTCCAAGAACACATCCTAACCCTCGAAAAAGAAACCAATCCGTGTGTTCTCTTGAACACCTTCGACGCGCTGGAAGAAGATCTGATCAAAGCCGGCATGGACAGCATGAGGCTGTTCGCGATAGGGCCTCTGATTCCGCTGGCTTATTTGGATGATAAAGACCGTCCGTCGGATAATTCTTTCGGCTGCGACCTGTACGACTGCTCGACGGATTATCTGCAGTGGCTCGAATCCAAGCCTGCATCTTCGGTGATTTACGTGTCGTTCGGGAGTATGGCCGTGTTGAATAAAAATCAGATGGAGGAGCTTTTCCACGGCCTTCGCGAGAGCAGGCGGCCATTCTTGTGGGTGATCCGCCCTTCCGATACCAGTGAACAAGTAAAAATAGAGGCGATGATAAAGGGAAGGCTGGACGGCGATGCCGGATTGATAGTACCATGGTGTCGGCAGGTGGAGGTCTTGAGCCACAAGTCGATCGGATGCCATGTGACGCACTGCGGGTGGAATTCGACCCTAGAGAGCTTGACGGCAGGCGTGCCGATGGTCGCGTGCCCGCAGTTGTCAGATCAACTGACGAACGGGAAGTTGGTACAGGACGTGTGGGAGGTAGGCGTGAAGGCAAGGGCGGACGGAGAAGGCGTTGTAGGGAGAGAAGAGATGAAGAGGTGCTTGGACATGGTTATGGGGGCGACGCACGGGGGAGGCATGCGCGAGAATGCGGCGAAATGGAAAGCTTCGGCGAGGCGAGCTGTCAAGGAAGGCGGATCTTCGGACAACAATCTCAGGCTTTTCATGGCAGGATTGAAGTGAGAATGTTTGCCAAAATTGTAATGGTAGAAAAGAGGGTTGTGGATTGGGCTTGGGTTCTCTTTCTATCATGGGTATCGAGCCCTTCGCCCTTTGTTCTTGTGTATGCTGCTCTCTCGTTGAGCTTTTTGGTTCATGCGATTGCGTATGTACTACTTAAAATACATGTTAAGAATTTGCTAGCCCAGCCCGGCATGACACGTGACGTCGCTGCTAAATGCCCGTAATCTAAAAGTCCATCCAATAAGAAAGAAAGAAACAATGTACGATGAATCTATTTTTTTTTTTTTGGTCAAAACGATGAATCTAATTCATAGACGATGAAATTGTTGAAAACATGCTAATTGAATGAAGCTGTGCGCTGTGAGCTTTAAGAAATAAAAAATTATCGGATTAGGGCTCCGTTTATTTCAAAAAATGTTACATTCCTGAAAAATGTTTTGTGGCAAGCCATTTTTTCAAAAAAATAACGATATTTTTTTTTTTGGAGCTCATGGGCCTTGGGCAAGCTCCACCTCGCCAGATCCTCAACCACCATGAAGTCAAACTCAACCTCGCCGGATTTGGCAAGGTGGAGCCTCATCTGCGACAAAGTCGAGCAAGACCTAGCCTCGCCAAATCTTGCAAGGCTCAGTCTTGTGAAGGCCAACGCTAGCTCAACCTCACCAAATCTAGCGAGTCGGGCTCGCTAGCCTTGGGCGAGCTCCACCTCGCCAAATTCTCGACCGCTGTGAAGTCAAGCTTAACCTCGCCGCGTCTGGCGAGGTGGAGCCTCGCTTGTGGCCTGCGACCAGTAGTAGAAGAAAGAAAAAAAAAGTAAGGAAAAGAAAAAATAAAAGCTATTATTAAAATAAAATAATAAATGAAAAGAAATTGAATGTGAATGAGTAAAGGGACTAAAGATGAGGGAAAATGTTTTTCTATTCTCAAAAAAGAAAAACATTTTCCTCACTTTTGAATGTGTTTTCTTCATGGGTGGAAAATGTTTTTTCACTTGTTTATTTTTTTGTTAACTAAACGTCCAAAAATCTGAAAAATATTTTTTTTAAAAAAGTTATTTTATGTGAAACAAATGAAGCTTGAAATGCGGTTCAGGCTTTTAAATATTTTTTAAAAAACTGCCGGACTGTCCAAACAACTGAAATCCGATTTTTTTTTCCTATCTCGAGGTGCGACGCGTTCCAACTTCTAATTATCAAAAATCAAACGAATTTTTATTCTATTAGTGTATTGCTCTTCGATTGGTCGTCCGCGAATATGTACCGGAATCAATTTCCATGTAATTCGGGAAAGTCGCGCAGAATCATATAAAAGATCGCCCTAAAAGAGGTGCCAAATTGATGAGTTGCATTGTCCCCGAAGTTTTGTCCAATCGAGCATCTTTAAACAGAAGAAACAACAAGAAATATTTTCGTGCTCTGCAACAAATAATAATCTCAAAGATAACGTTTCTATGCATATTAAGGGGGTCGATTATCCAAACCCTTTCTTTTATGGAATTTACTTCGGAACATCCTGACCTAACTTGTTGTCAAGACGTTTCTTACCACCGTCGTGCTGACGAGCTATCCCCGTAAGTCGAACCGGTGTGTCCCTCCATCCTGTCCCCAGTCAAACGAAGATAAGAGGGGCTCGCAATGGTTGTGACAAGTAACCACGGAGGTCACACATTGGCCTCCGGCGACCACAACCCAAAACCAAATCCGAGCACATGTGTTCAAATTCGAATTCACGAGCTCAGGTCGATGTTCGAGAGGAAGGGAGATGAAATTCCTTCGTAAAATTCACATAAAATGGAGCCTGCTGAAACCTTGAAAACTTTCATTGCAGAACTTTTGAACATCAAGTCACACAAAATGTTGTTCAGAAGGAAATGGAGAAACTTCAACAGGAAGTCAGACAGAGGATGAGTGCGCTGGAGAGAAGAGTTGAAAGGGGAATGAACAAGTTTGAGAAGATGCTGGAGCTCTACTGCAAGTTTTTCTGTTCAGAGATGCCAGCTTACAGACTTACACCTCGACGCGTGATGAAAGGATTGTTCAGGAATTTCCTCATCTAAACTTGCAGAAGATTACAAAAATAAGGGGCAAAGGAAGGTGACAAAAGGCAAGAGCATGTTCCTTCGTCACCAAAATCACCACCACCTCCGTCTATTTGAAAAGATTGTCATTTCAAATGTCTTTTGATTGTGTTTATTTTGATTCAGTCTGAACATTTCTATTGTCTGATTAACTTTTTGGTATATCACGTTCTTATTATAGGATGATATCATAATGGAATGACATTTGCATTATATCATTTTATTACTGATGACAAAAAGGAGGAGATAAGCCTCTATTTCTATATATACATATTCTACAGGATCTTCTATTTCTATATATATTCTGAGATCTTATGAGGTGTGATATTCTTACAATGTATATTTGATGAAGATTCACATGCTATTTACATATTTATATTCATAATCAAACTTATATTCATTAATCCACTTTTGTGTTGAGGAAGTTTTGTCATCATCAAAGAGATGGGAGATTGTTGAGAAAACCTTCTTTCTAAATATTTTAATTCTGTTAAAACTATCCCTATTCATATAGAATTTGTATAATGTTTTTAATATTTTAATTGCATAATGAACAAGTGAACAGAAGTTTATATTGATCCATTTATGGTATCCAGATTCAAGAAAGAGTAGTCATATATTTGCCTCCGAAGACGATCAAATGGATTTGTTTCAGAAGATGTTCAGATGGAATATGTTGCATCTGAAGGCTTATTCGTCTGAAAACTCATAGGACATGTCAGAATGACTTTATTGAAGCTCAGTATCACAGTTCAAAATAATTCGTTCAGATTCAGAGAGTCTTTAATTCTAAAGACTGCTTCTGAATATCGTTTAGGTTCTGCGATTTATTTTGGACAAATTCTGACGGCCCATGAATTGTAGGTTTCTAAGTAAGGAAGTTTCTTTTATGAAAGTCCATAATATTTGATTGACAATGTATTTTTTCAATCAGATCAGGAGGAAATCTACGATTGAATATTACCTTTTAGGAATAAGCTTTGTGGCTTATATTAATCTACTCTACTTTTGGAAACTGAATATTTAGTTGTATGAGCAACTGAATATGAAGTGATTCGGACTCTACTTCAATGGCTATCATATCTTCTCAGATACAGTCTCATTCAATCATGATTGATGACGTCCAATCAAATATTGAAGAGCGATCCTTTGAAGGATTGTCCAACAGTTAGTTTGGAAGCAAAGGAGTATAAAAGAAAAACCATGGTGAGCAGCAGAAGATGTCGAGAATATTAAATTCCAAAGTGCCTGAGTTGTTCAGATTCACATACTTATTCTAAGAGTTCTTAAGTCCTTTCATTGCAAGATTCTTTGTAAGAGCGACTGAGTGTCTTCATTCGTTGTAACTCTCTACCATTTATAAGATTTAATCTTTCGCTTTGCAAATGATTTTGGCAGTCGCGCAAAATGAAACTCAAGTTTTGGCTTCCTCCTACTTGATTTGCCAATAACTTATATGATGTTGTCCCTCCAATGCCAGATTTAGCCATGGTAGCTTAAATACCCTTACAATCATCAGAAATCATTCTTTCACATCTTATTAAGTTAATTTGATGTTCCAGAATAAAAACATGATTATGCTCAGGAACATACCCTATCATTTCATAAACGTCATTCTCAATCTTAAATCTGATAGAAGCAAGGCAACCACATTTAACTTCAAGTCTTTCATATTTTTTTTTATTATATGAGTTGACAAAATACCCCTTACAATTACTAGAAAAAAGTCCGTCGAGTTATTTCTCCTTTGTCCTTTTTTTTAGTCTTATCCTTTCTCGCTCTAAATCATTTGTTTATAGCATAGGCCACATAATTATGATATGCTTCAAGTTCACTTGCACAAATCATTCCTATTGCAAACTCAATTTTTTTTTTCCAAATCATGGGTTACATGTGCTAAATGAGGAGTGTTATGCTGCAAGAAAACAACAAAAAGTATTTAACGCAGTGCTTTCATAAGAAAAATAATATCTCTATATTTCTTGAGAAATCAAATATGTGTCGCGTAATATAAGTTTAGGATTACCTCTAATTCAGCCATCAAATAACCTTACACGTGCGAATTAATTGGCGAGTGAACCTTTGTTAGCCGAAGTTTTTGCAGTCAAATCAGGGAGAGAATCCACGGGACGAAGCAATGTAGCTCTAACGATCGAGGGCCAGATTGAAATGAGGACTAACTTTCTTAAAAATGAAAAGCCACCTACTAGCAATGTGTTTTTATGTGTTTGGCAATGCTTTTTGTCGTCCAGAAACCCTTCCATAAGGCTCATTCAATGCTTTTTGATGTATCTGCACAAATGCACAGCACTAAAGATAAGAACAAGCAAAAAAGGCAAAACCATTATAGATATGCATCTTTCCAGTTACAACAGAAGATATCTCAAATTTTCTACGGGTAGTGGATCAATAATCTCAACATCCACTGAAGAACCCTTTCAAGAGTATCTCACAGCGGCAAAATTTTGCAGGATAACAGTAACGGATGCACTCTAATATGCGAGAGATGCCCCAAAGTTGGCTCTTTTTTCCTCATAAGGAAAATGATTGCATCTTGTAAGAGCCGCGACCCAAAATTTTAGGAGTGTCACCATACACAATAACCCCCATCAACTCCCTATTCTCGAGACACTAACGGTTGCCACATATTATCCAGAAGCAAGAAAGAATTTACAAAAAGATAGAACAGGAAATAAACTTGGAAAATGAACTGGAGGAAGATTGATACCAGGTTAAGCTGCGATCCACATTAGAGCGCAAAATAAATGCGACGAGAACGTCCACGTAGAATCCAGCCAGTAATGGTCCGTCAAAGGCAACGGCGGAGACGCGAGCAGAGGGAGCGAGAGAGGGAGTGGCTCCAGGAGACATCGGCATGCGAACGGCCAGACCTCTTGGGAGAGAACGAGCTCCGGAGTAGAGACGAAGCAGCCAAAATTTCGAAGCCACGACTTTCGCGAGCGAAGGAGAGCGTCGGAGCTGAGGCAGCGTGCTATTTCGAAGTCACCGTGGTCGTCGTTCGAGGAAGCGAGCAACGGGGAGCGGAGAGTGTTGGAGCAGAGACGGAGCGAAAAGAGAGGAGAACATTCGATTTCAGGAAAGAGGAGAGCAGCGTGCGAAGGCGAAAAAGTCTTTCTTGAGAATAGTAGCGTGCATTAATTGAGCACAGGCTACTAAATTAGGATATTATCTTTTTGGTGCAGAAAGGGCGACGGGCCTCACAAGATGACGTGTCACACATGAGCCATCGTGATTGGAGGGAGCACAGTGACGTGCACTTCCGCGAGCACCCAGTGTTTTCTCATGGCCGGACACCTTACGCAGACTGAGTGGCTCCAAATCCAATGAAGCAAAACGGCCCGATGGCTTGCCTGTTTTAACACAAAAGAGCTAATCTTTTTTTTTCCTTAGTCCTTTATCTAATGAAATTCTCAGTTGACACATAGACGCCACGTGTCCTGCAAAAGCCAAAAAAAAAATCGCGTCGAATGTTTTCTATTAATCAAATTAAACGGCGAGATTTGATTACCCTAATTTGATTTACTTGTTCGTACTTTTGAAGAAATTTGTCTAATCAAACGAAATTTCTTTCATCCGTACTTGTGCAAAGGTCAAACTCAGATTTGTCTGGCCGTCATTAGTTGCCAGAAGAGACATGGCCCACATGGGTCCGAGTTGCACGAACCGGTGGACCCACCAATCACCAATGATCGTCGGGATCTGTGACCCGTACGTACTTCCCACCGTTTGTGAGGAAAATGATTTTCTAACATGATGTCTTGATTGTCATTAAATTTGATATATTCAATTTAAAATGTATAATTCAGATTAATACATAATTTTTTAATGAAAAATAATATAAATTAATTTGAATTATTTATTTTAAATTAAACGGTCCAGATCGATTAGGATAAAAAAATTTTGATGGGAAGACGAGGATGAGAATCTTTTCTCGCAAGTACCACTGACCAATCTCACCCACGTTCACGAGTGAAACGTGAATTTTTCTCGATCGACATCTCGTCCCTCTCGATCATTCATTGTCAGATATTTGGCCGCTAGGGTTTTCAAATCGGATCCAGATCACCTAACCTTTTCTCAGAAATTTAGGCACCTAACCTTACAATCCGGGCCGTTCATTTTTTAACGGACAGCCTAGATCTCTAATTTTTAGGGGGTAAATTTTTAAATTTTTTATATATATTTTTATTAGTTATAATCTGAGGCATATATTCATAAAACGAACGCCTCGAATTATAATTTTAGGGCCTAATATTCAAAGGAAAGTTTTTCAAACCCCCCTCTCTGATGAGTCCACCAACTAAATGTAAACACATGGTTGGTTGGTAAGTACTGTCCTTAAAATTCAGACCGTCTATTATTATTAAAAGCAAAAATAAAAAATTTAAAATTTAAAAAATTTCATCACAAAAACAGGAGATTTGAAACATTCGGAAAAAAAAAACGAACCACCCGGAATCCAAAAATATACGCAAAAGGGCAGTCGACCCATATCCATCTTGTCACCACGTTTTTCCCTTGTTCCGTACTAAATTATTGCAGCAAACCTACCATCCTCGTGGAGCCTACTTAGTAATTAATGAAAAGAAATATTCATAACAAGATTTTAAAAAAAAAAAATAGGAGAAGCACCTACACAGAACTTGTGTGCTTCCCCTTCTCCGTCGTAGCACTTCACGAAGCTACAGCAAGCTAGTTCCACGATCTTAGCATCGACTACCTCGACCGACCTCTTCGATGAAAGCCTTGAAGTTCCTATCCGACGACCCGCCTTCCCTCACGGCCTCCCTCGCCGACTCCTTCCACTTGGCCGCGTTCCTCCTCACCTCCTCCCTCCTCTCCCCGTCGCCCATCACCGTCTCCAAGCACCTCCTTATCTCCTCCGCCTCCACCAACCCTTCCTCGTTCGGCCTCACGCGGACTCCTGTCCGCCACACGTCCTCGACGAGCTTCGCGTTCGTCCCCTGATCCGTCCACTGCGGGAACGCCACCACGGGAACGCCAAGCGCTAGGCTCTCGAGGGTCGAGTTCCACCCGCAGTGCGTCACGAAGCACCCGAGCGATGGGTGCGACAACACCTCGAGCTGCGAGCACCACGGCACTATCAATCCTTTCTCTTCCAACTCCCGCATGCGGCTCGATCTATCCTCACCCTTCTCTTCCTCCCCCTTTTGCTCTGCTCTCACGACCCACAAGAACGGTCGACCGCAGTCGAGCAATGCGCAGGCGAGCTCCTCCGCCTGCCCCTTCGATAACAGCGCGATGCTTCCGAACGACACGTAAACAACCGACGCCGGGGCCTTGGAGTCCAGCCACTCCGTGCAGTCCTTGGACTTGGGGAAGAGGTCGCCCCCGAAGGACGTGTCCGACGGGTCTATCCCATCGAGGAAAGCCGAGGGTATCAGCGGCCCGATCCCTACCACGTTGTACCCGTCGATCGCTATCAAGGCCTCTGGCTCTAGCGAGTCGAACGTATTCACCAGTATCGTTGGATTGTTTTCATGGCTGAGAGCGTCGAACTGGTCTTGGAAAATCGGCAACGCGAAAGCGTATGCGTCCGAGCCGTTCGGCGCCAAGAATGAAGGCAAGTCGCGGCTACTGAGCTTGTGGGGAAGGCCCGGTAACTCAAAAGAACTTGAAGGGTGGAGGCAATTATCTTTTATCAATTCGCCATAGCCGTGGAAGCAGTAATAGTAAATGTCCAACACCGTGGCAGGCTGAATCCACAGGAGGGCCGAGGGCACGTGAAACTCTAGTGCTGCCTCCGCAGCCCATGGGATGAGCAAGCTGCAGACCAAGCAGGCGTAGGGTCGGCCCTCGCCCACGCTGGATGCGAGGAGGTCCTTGACCTTCTCGGAGCCCCCTCGCTTGAGCTCAGAAAGGAAGCGGGCCGTGTCTTCGCCCAGCTTGAACCCGTCGTCGTAACCGTCGGAGAAGGCGGCGAAGTGGAGGCCCTCCGGGTGGGCCTGTCCCTTGGACATGTGGCGGCAGGCGGAGACGCTGGTGGCGAAGGTCACCTCGGCGCCTTCGCGGAGGAGGCGCTTGGCGAACTGGAGGGCCGGGTTGATGTGGCCCTGCGCCGGGAATGTGACGAGGAGGAAGTGGGGCGGACGCATGGCCGCGGCAGAGGGCGGTGGCGCGTGGTTTTGGAAGTTCATTATGACTTGCACGTTGCTGTGCGCGGCGATCATATAAATAGGATCGGATGAGGTCGGGATGGAGTGACGTTTGTGGTGACGAATAGGAGAGAGTCGTGAACTTGTTTTCCAGTTTTTTCATTTGAGATTTGTTGGTTTTGTTTGTTTGTTTGTTCTTTCTTCTGCAGAGGATCGTAATTTGGGTTGGGGACATATCGTCGTCGCTGCCCCAGTGAATTTCGTGGACGAGGTAAGAAGCAGGGAGTCGCTGTCTTTTTCGCTTCGCCATGGATCGAGAGGAGACTGAAGAGATGAACGTGCGGTCGTGATTGAACCGACCGCGACCGGGACGTTGCGCTGCCGTTTATGGACTCCACTTCTGTGCGGGCCGAAAAGCTGATTTTAGCCACATTTATCTTTATCATGAAACGGTAAAGACGCCGTGCAAATTAAACTAAAAAATAAAAGAATATCATAAAAATTTCCAAACAGATGCATTCATGATAATTTTATTTCAAATTATTTTTTTGGCTCATTGAAAATTTCAAATTAAGATACATTTATCTTTCATTAGTTTCTGTCAAATTTTACGGTGAAATTGAAAATCTATGACTGTAACTCAATTGATGTGACAAATTCATGTGAAAATTTATAGCTCTCTCTCTGTTTCTTCAATTAGCCTTAACTTGAAAACAAATAAGGGTCATTCTCCCTCTCTCTCCCCCTCAGGGCACGAAATACCCTAGGTCTTCTGCTGCCTCTAGCACGCTCCATCGTTGTGTTTGTAGTCTTGATTTGAGTATCGAAACTCGTTGAAGCATACATTTGTCTATGGTAATCTTCTCACCTTCGAGTTTTTTTCCTAGTTGCACTTTTCTTAGAACTACTCCCAATTGAATCCATTGAAAATCCGAATTTGGTGTTTTCGATGAGTTCGCAAACAAACCTGGAAAAAAAAAATCAAAGGCAAAAAAATTATCAAAGATACTAGTGTGCTTGAACGACTTCCAATGCCTAATCACAAGGACAAAGACGAAGATGATCGGATTCGAATCCCCTATGGTAGGGGTGACAAAGATTGATTCGGGCTGCCCAAATCAAAATGGATGATCCAGATTAATCCACGTCAATTTTTTTGAGGGATGAAAATTTTTTGGCAGGAAATATAAAAAAAAAATTAAAAAAAGTATCGTGGATTGATCTGGACCGTCCATTTTTTATTTGGACGGTCAGGATCAATTGTTGTAATACTAATGTGAAAATTAACCAGGATCTTGAAAATTATGTCAATGCGAAAAGCCTAGAAAAATAATGATGAACGATAAAATACACCAGATGTAAGGTGATTTAGTCTTAATATCGGTAACTACATCCACAGGAAGAGCCAGTAAGAATAATTCACAATAATCGGAGTATCGAAATTATAATCCCTTAATACGCTCGTGTTTACCGTACTTAAATTATACCTAAACTCAAGCGTTTGTAAATAAAACAAGTATCAATTGGATATAATAAAAAAATAAACTCATGAAGCACAAAATTACCGTGTTCACGCGTCAAGCACAATCAGTCCGTAAGACTGAACCGAGAACTTCTTCGTACGACCTTTACTGTGCGACGGCCTCCTTTCTCCTTCGCGGCGCGGCTCTCTTTCTTTTCGTCTCATGCGACTCTTCTTTTTATTTTTCTGTTGTGGCAGGCTCAAGAGTAATGGAGTAAAAGTCACCCCTATTTTCTCTGTTCTTTCTGACTATGTGAAAAAACCCTCAGGTCCCACAAGTAAATATATTATATATTAAACTAAAATTCTTTTTTTTTTTTTTTACCTAGCAGTGGCTAACATATAAAAGACGTCCTTACAGTACTTGACGCCCATCATTCGGTTAACCGGTCAAATCTTGGATACATCCAAAATTTTCTTTAAATCAATTTAAATAACCGATTTATATCTGCAAGCGATTCAAACTCGATACACATTTAACAATTATCTACCTTGACTCGATATTTGAAGCAAAGTCAATAGTATTCATTATCGATACTGTTCTCCTATCACCCCGAAAGTCGATTGCTCTCTACAGACGCCAATAGTGCTTAAGTAAAGCTTGAATTTCACTAAATGAACAGATTTAGTCATCATGTATGTTGGGTTCTCTGCTGTAGCAATCTTTTTCACAACAATCTTTCCCTTCACTAGGACATCTCGAATGAAGTGATACCTGATTTTGATATGTTTCGCCCGTTCGTGAAAAAATCGGATTATATGCTAGAAATATTGCACCTTAGTTATCACAGTGTATATCAACACTTTTCTAATGTGGCCCAAAGTCCAAGAGCAAACCTTGCAATATATCACTTCTTTCGCTATAAAAGTCGGTGCCATGTACTCTGCCTCAGTTGACGACAAGACACCTGTAACGACGCCTTTCAACTAACTCCACCACCTGCAACATATATGAGTACCCTGCTAAAGGCCTGCATTCATTCAAGCCACCTGCATGATTATAATTCATAAAACCAGTGTTTTCACATCCATTACTATTCCTCCGATATACTATACCAATGTCTGTTGTCCCCTTCAAATATTTGAGGATTCACTTCACAGTTTCTCAATAAGTTTTAACAGGACGCTTCATATAACGACTGACTACACTGACAGCTTGTGAAATATCAGGCTTAGTGCATACCATAGCATACATAATACTACGTACTACACTTGAATACAAAACACGGGACATATGCTCCTCCTCCTCCTCCTCAGGCATTTTAACTGAAAGTTTAAAATGCCTCGCTAATAGAGTACTCACAGATTTCTCCGACTACATATTAAAACGTGCTACAACCTTTTCAATATATTTATTTTGAGATAGACATAATAATCCCGCAGTCCTGTCATACAAAATCTTCATACCCAAAATTTTATTTGCGGCACCTAAATCTTTCATCTCAAATTTAGCACTCACTGGCCTTTTTAGCACATCAATATCATACATATTTTTCGTTGCTTTCAACATATCATCCAAATATAAAAGCAGATATATCAAATACCCATAATCCAGTCTCCTATAGTAAGCGCAGCTATCCATTTGACTTTTAGAATAGTCTCGACTAACCATGAAAGCATCAAAATACTTATACCGCTACCTAGGAGGCTATCAAAAATTTCTTTAACAAGCAAACATGGTCTTACTTACTCGTAATAACAAATCCCTTTGATTGCCTCATGTAAATCTGCTCCTCCAACTCACTATGAAGAAACACCTTTTTTACATCAAACTGCTCCGACTTGAGATCCTATGCAGCAACTAAAATAAATAAAACACAAATAGAAGTATGCCTTACTACAGGAGAGAACACCTCGTTGTAGTCAATGCCTTCTCTTTGTATAAACTCCTTCGCCACAAGTCTCGCCTTGTAACTAGTTGCATTGACATCGAGAATGCCCTCTTTTCATTTGCAAAACAATTTGCTTCCAACAATCTTCTGACTCTTGGATACTTTAACTAGCTCAAATGTCTGATTTCGATGGAGTGATTACATCTCTTTACTCATAACTCCTAACCACTGCGATGATTCAGAACTAGTCATCGCCTCAGAGTAAGACGAAGGCTCATCTATCTCTACCACGTCAAGTACAGCCAAAACATAAAAAATATCTATATAACCATAACGTACCGGTATTTTAATTTACCTTCGCTGTCTACCCTCAACTAGAGTATGTTGCGGCTATACTGGCTGTTGACTATCACCGTCTTTAGGAACTACGGCCTCATTTGAAGTCTCAACATCTGTTATCTCCGAAGTCTCCGAAGACTCCACCTGAAGCTCCACCTCACTACTAATACCACGATCTATCTGCTCTGCTGGTAGTGTCTCAAAACTCCTCTATTGAAGCATTGCAGTCTCGTTGAAGATTACATCTTTGCTGATTAGAAAACCAAATGATTTGGGATCGGTGCACCACAGCGGGTAGCCTTTCACCCCATGTGCATAATCATCAATAGGTTTCCCGACCATACTTTCTCTAGAGTATTCCACTCAATAGCAGATGGAGGAGATCGATTAATCAGGTAACATGCTATGTTCACTACTTTGGCCGAAAATTCCTTGCCAATTCCAGCATGCGATAGCATGCTTCGAGCCCGTTCAAGTAAAGTTATATTCTTCATTTCTGCTATGCCATTCTGTTGTGGTGTCCCAAATATTATGCGGTGTCTCACAATCCCTTCTCTCTCGCAGAATTTGTTAAAATTTTTACCACAGAACTCAATGCCGTTATTAGTTCTCAAGCACTTGATTTGTTTATCTGACTGCTTCTCAATTAATTTCTTAAATTTCTTAAATCGATCAAACACATTATATTTTTGCTTCAGAAAGTATACCCATACCTTCCTAGAATAATCGTCGATAAAGGTAAGACATAACGAGCACCTCCTTTAGAAGGAACCAAAGACGGGCCTGAGATATCTGAATGAATATATTTCACTGGTTGCTTGGTCGAATGAATACCTATAGTAAACTTAATCCTATGCTGCTTTCCAATGATACAATGTTCACTAATTCCAACTTACTTGTCTTCTGATCTTTTAACAACTCCTATCACTCAGCATTGTCATACATGTCTCACTCATGTGCCCTAAACACATATGCCATAAATGAGTTAAATCAGAATCTGATTCACTTGATAAAACTGCAATAGCTTCTATCACGGTATCTCCTGGTAGATGATAGAGAGAACTCACTTTCTTCCCCTTCATTACTATCATAGCACCTTGAGAGATCTTTAGCACTCCATCTTCAGCAGTATACTTACACCCGATATCATTGAGTGTCCATAGAGAAATAAGGTTCTACTTGAGCTCTGGTACATGCCTTACGCATGTTAATGTGCGAACTACTCCATCATGCATCTAAATATAAACTGTCCCTATTCACATATCATTGCAAGATGCGTTATTCCCCAATATAACTTTACCACCATTTGTAATCTGGTAAGTAATAAATCAATTCCTATGAGTCGTCATATGATAAGAACAACTCGAATCTAGCACACATTCAGCTCTTGATGAACCTGTAGTCACACACAAAATAGCCTCTGCATTACTAGTGCTCTCCTCAGCAATGTTCGCCACACTACTAGTGGACTTCTGCTTATTACCTTTGTTTCTCAACTTATGATAATCTCTCCTGATGTACCTCTCCTAGTGACATTCAAAGCACTTTACGTGTTCCTTAAATTTTCTATGTGGTGATTTAGATTTGCTTTTACCTCTGCTACTACTGGATCCCCGCTGTTGCTTTCTACCTCAAATCACTAGTCCCTGCGCTACATCATGGGCTAGACTGTCATCTTGCAATTTTCTCTGCCAATCTTTAGAAAACAAGACAGACTTTTCCTTTTTTGAGGTAATCGTAGTACGCCCCTACAGTAAAGAATCAGTAAAGTGCTCCCATGACTATGGTAAAAAAAAACCAACAACATCATATCATGTTCTTCATCTTCAAAAGTCTTACTAACGTTCTTTAAATCCATCATTAGTTTATTAAATTCATCTAGGTGAGTTCTGATAGACGTACCTTCAGTTCAGTATATCTAAACTGGAACATTCTCTTCAACATGTACAAGCGATTGTTCAACCCCTTCATTATATAGAGTACCTGGAGTTTAGCCTACAACGCTGCAACATCCTTCTCCTCGCCTATCTCTATTTTCAGTATCTTTTAACATGATTAGACATGATTAGACTCCTAGTCTTTCTTGTTAACACATCATTTTCAGTATCTTTTGTCATTTCAGACAACTTAACATTGCCCTTCAATGCTTCTGCCAAATCCTAAGTTGTTAATAATGCCTCAATCTTAAGGCTCCAAAACCCAAAATTGTTCATCCCGTTAAACTTTTCAATTTTAGCTTTCACCCCTAGACATAATTGCAATAACATAATATCCAGCTACTAATCAGACAAGCAAAAAAATTCTCAAATCACAATCCAGAAATCTGATCCTATGCTCTGATATCAATTGTTGTAAAACTAACGCGAAAACTAATCGTGATCTTTTAAATTATTTCTACGCGAAAAGCTCAGAAAAATAACGATGAATGATAATGGATGCTAGATATAATGTGGTTCGATCCGAATGTCGGTACTTATATCTATGGGGAGAGCTAGTAAGAACAATCAATTATAATCGAAGAATCGAAATTATAATCGCTCAATACGCTACTGTTTATTGCACCTAAATTATATCCAAACTTAAGTGTTTACAAATAAAATAACTCTTAATTATATATATAAAAAATAAACCCACGAAGCACAAAATTGCCGTGTTCACGCGTCAAGCACAATCCGTCCGTACGACTGAACCGAGAACTTCTTCGTATGACCTTTACAGTGCAACGGCCTCCTTTCTCCTTCGCGGCGCGGCTCTCTTTCGTTTCGTCTCGTGCGGCTCTTTTTTTTATTTTTCTATTGCAGCAGGCTCAAGAGTAATAGAGTAAAAGGCACCCACCTTTTTTCTCTCTTCTTTCTGACGAAGCGAAAAAATTTGGGCCCCACAAGCAAATATATTATATATTAAACTCAATTTTTTTTTTGTCTTGTAGTGGCTAACATTCAGAAGACGTTCACTTGATGCCCACCACTCGGTCAACCAGTCAAATCTCGAATACATCCAAGATTTTCTTTAAATCAATTTAAATAGCCGATTTATATCCGCAATCAATTAAAACTCGAGACACATTTAACATCAATCATGCTACCAATGCTAGGGGATCCAGTTCCAAAGAGAATGCAGGAGTTTTGATGTTTTGAGGGAAAGAGAGTTTTCAAATTAAGGTTCATTGAAGAACGGAGGGAGGGGGGATTATGAATTTTCACGTGGATTTGGCCCATCAACTAAGCAATAATTATATGTCATCCAGCTAAAAAAATTTACCATAAAATACGATGGAAGATAACGGATGGTACATCAGTCACACGAACACTAGTTTAAAGTTTTTGGTGACTCATAAATTAATTTAGGATAAATTTGTCATAGATGTGTGTGTGTGTATATATATATATATGGTAAGGAAATTTGTCATAGGTATATTGATATGGTATTAACTCTAAAATAAAGGGGAGACATGGAAATGTATAAACGATCTAATGAGTCGAGCGAACTTTTTGGATTCAATGCCAGGGTGAAAGCTTTAGCTCGAGCTGATGTCCATTATTTAAGCAATATAATGTACAGAAAAAAAAATAGATATACTTTCCTCCGCTACATACCTATCTAACAGGTGAGTCAATCGGTTTTTGTATGGATCTAAAATGAGTCCGACTCAAATTTGACTCGTTAAATCTATATTGTGCTATTTTAATGTAACAAGTTTAACGACTCACGTCGAACTCGAAGTCAAACACGTACTACTAGAGCACATCCATAATCAACTTAATCTATCAAAACTCATAACACCTATCATGTGAAAATGTTACTTGAATGACATTTTAACTCAAATTAAAAAAGTAAATTGACAAAATAAAAAAAAATGTCAGTAAATGAAGTATATAACCTAGAAAATGTTCAAAAACTTCTAAAGAAATAGAAACTTAAGCATATTCTTGTAATAACATATATTTTACATGGATGCTTTATTGATCTAAATACATTTTCGAGAGCCGCTAGAACCATCACAAACCAGGCTGGACTCTAAAAGGAGCAAGGCTTTAGGATAACTCTAAACTTCTTAAGATGGGCAACTATTCCCATATAACATTTATGTTGCATTAGTGATGATATGATCGCGCCTAATGACTCTATACTATTTCCATCTTTAAAGCAAAAATAGATCGATGACATGAAATGTTAAGCAATCATTTTAAATTGAAAAAATGATATAAATGATCCACGAACTTTGGCGCAATATGCCATGTGGTCCCTGAACTTTTCATAAGTTCAATGTGGTCCATAAACTTTAATTCTATTTGTAATGTGGTCTCTAAATTTAAATTTATTCAATAAAGTCCTTGAATTTTTTGTTCATATTCAATTTATTCCCTAATTTATATGAAAATAGACAATGTTGTCCTTTTATTAATTCAATTCATGCATGATGTTAGATATTTTCATATAGATCAGAGATTAAATTAAAATGGACCAAAAATTTAATGACCACATTGAACAAATTAAAAGTTTATGGATCACATTATATATTGGACAAAGCTCAAGGGTCATTTGTGCCATTTTACGAAAAAATTATCAAAAAAGTCTTAAAACTATTGCAATTGTTCCAATTTAGTCCTACTTTTTTTTTTGCCAGTTCAATCCTAATTTTTTTTTGCATTTATGTCTTTTCGATTCCAAACCTTTTACATTTATGTTAACTCAATCTGTTTGGCCAACTTGGATCGGCCGGTGGTGTTGACGTGACACTAATCTTTGACTTTTGCACCAAGAAAGTTGACGATACTTTGCATCACCCAAATTGGTTGGAGCTAATGCGGATACACTGATACACTAATTGGACAAGTTTGAAAACTTGGTTATGCTTTTAAGCTAAAAGTACCATCTATTGGCGCAATTGGTTTTTTGCTACTAGAATTTGGGATTACAAATGCGAAATTGCCATTATGGTTGCCAGCATTGCAATTTTCCAAGTTTTCCTCGGCACATGTAGGTTATTATTTCGTCTGCGATGAAAAATTTGATTTCAACGGCGTAATAAAGCTAGTTGCTAGTAGCCCGTGAGACCTTCAAATTCAATAAGGCGTCGAACCCGAAACTTCTTGTCTTCTTCCGGCCACAATTCGCCAGCAAGAGTTCCAGCAACACTGCCGAACTTAGTCACCAACTGCCTCGCCAATTTCAAGTGTGCTTCTATCCTAAATAATTGTTTTATATACCATCCTAAGATTTGTTATATTTTGACTTTCAAATTAGTAAGAATATATCATACTTCGGCTGCGTGCTCCTAACAAATGATATCAGAGCCGATTGTTGATTTGTGGGCTAGTGAATATCTCAAGAAAGAAATTTCATAATCGATGCTTGTTTTGGATGAAAATTGCCATCATAGTTGGTCTCGCGAGAAGCGACCATGGACAGTTGGTCGGATACCACGAGCCTTGGTAAGAAATAACCATGGATAGTTTGTCTAAGATATAAAAGATGGAGACCATGGGTGATGCAATCACAATTTAGTAATTGATGTTGGTCATTTGCGGTGCATAGTTGCGAGTGCATTGCAATTGACTTGGAGATTCAAGTTAAGATAAGTTGATGCGGAAAGGTGCTTGGATTTAGGGGAGCAAACTTAACACTGGAGCTCATACATGAGAGAGATTGTTAGAATGCATGTGTGATTTGTATTAGAGGAGTCTCACATTGAAAAATTAATATGGTGTGAAGCAGTTAATATATCTAAATTAGTCAATAACTCATTGATTTAAGTTTTTAAGTAAACGTGGGTTTAGCTGGATATATTGATGGGCTCGCGCTTGGGTTCCCTTTTGGTGGTCACCTCGACAAAAGGTATTAGACTTCTATTTGTGTGCTCTCAATAAGAATTATGTTCAATTTAGTTCCACAACTACTAAACAGTTATTAAATTGTCATCTTCTGTTATTCATGAGCGTAAAATCAATCCATTCACATGAATGAATGTGTTGGAAACAATCCAAGCCTCATTTACATATGTGGTGGACTGTGCGGATTGAAGGGATCGGTCGATGACCGGAAAATCGTGACAATTTGAGTGAGGACCACTGAGGAACTTTAGCAATTTAAGGATACGTCGTCTCCCACAATCGCACTCGCCCTTTAGTAAGTATCTACGTTGTCGTCTTCTTCAAAAGTATGTTTGGATCGATCTTCATAATCAGGTGGCTCTCCCTTCAACTTGTGTCTTGTCGGAGCGAAAGCTGCATCGCTTCGGGCACGTGGATCATGGGATTTCACAAAAATTTCTGACCTTATAAATTATTGTAAAAAAAATTATGGCGTACATGATTTATTATTAATAATATACAAAGTTAAATATATTGGGTATACAAATATACAATTCTTTTATCACTAAAAGATAGGCAGAAGAACACTAAAAATGTCAATATTTATGCAAGGCGCTCGCTTTAGTGTCAATATTTTTTTGAAATCATTTCAGTGTCAATTTTTGTTAAAAACGATCATTTCAATACTAATAGTACACGTATCATGATTTTTGACAAACCACGTCTGATCACATCGGGACACGTGTTATGATTTTCGGCAAGCCATGTCGGATTTGGTACTGAAATGATCGTTTTTGACAAAAATTAACACTGAAGTGATCCAAAAAATATATTAACACTAAAGTGAGCGAAGTACATAAATATTGACACTCCTGCCGTTCTTTTGCCCTAAAAGATACAATTGAAAATGTGCGATTTTGATGTGTCTTGATGTAAGGCACCCTTTTTTTAGTCACCTTTTGATAACATTAAAAAGCTTGGTCCTCTCTTCACCAATAACCAACGACGTTTAAAGTAACGTACGATTATATTTTCTCCATCAGAAGTTGAATAAAAATTGAATAAGTTGGTATCACTATCTTCATTGAATATGGCACGCTTGTTGAATTATTATTTTGAATGGATTGTCGTGTTGATTGATTATTAAAGTTGTATGTTGATTGAATAGACCGTTGGTCGGATTCAAATTGAAATTGTGATTGAATAGTATGTTGATTCAATGTGAAGTCTAGTTTGAATGGAACAAATTTATAGTTGATTTAGACGTTGCTTTGATTGATCTGAACACTATTGTCATAATTGGGGTAGTATTTATCCTCTAATTTTTCATTCGAACTCACCCGCGTTGAACAATATTGTATTGACTGTTTATGTCATTTGGACTAGATCTGCTCGAGCTTGTTTAAATGCTTTCGACGTTTGAATTCATGACTGTTGCTTAAATGTTTGGTTGACAGGCATTGGATTGTTCATTGCTTGTTTTGATTTAACAATATGCACGTGTTGCATATTTTCAAAAGGAGACCCGTCAAGTAGTTTGGTTGGGTCGGATTTAGGTTTGCGTAGAAAATAGTTTGACCTAAATTTGTCTATTTAACCTGTTGTGACCCATTATATGCAATACAAATATATTGACTCATACACGACACGAACGACACATACTTAATGCATATCATATTCGATCGGCTCCACATTCTTAAAACACTTGTGTTTAACACAATCTAAGAAAACTCATATCCAAACTAAGATGAGAGTGCGATGGTCGTGAGAGTGAGATCGAGTGAGGGCAAGAGAAAAGGAAGATAGAGTCATATAGGTGGATTGGGTCTAACCCATTTAACAACTATATTATTATATGTTTGAAAAAACCCATATTATGCTTAAAATGACTCATTTATTGAACATAATAACTCATATTAGTAGGATGCACGTGTGAGTTGTGTTAGAAAAGTTCAATATCGGAGAATTGATGTGATATTGAGCAGTTAATATATCCAAATTGACTCATAACTCATTGGCTTAAATTTTTGAATAAATATAGGTCTAATTGGATATATTGGCGGGCTCGGACTTGCATTTCCTCTTGGCGATCTCCTTAGGTGAAAAATATAGGACTTCCGCTGCGTACACCCAACACATGTAATAACTTAATCTATCGTACATGGTTTAATGAACGAGTTTATGATCCATTTTGATATATCTATTTACAAGACACAAAGAAGTCGAAGTCAAGTCATGGTGTACCCTATGATATGCCAATTTCACTTTAGAGCGGGCTACGAAATTTTAGTTTTCAAAACCCAAAGTGAATAAAACAACTATTATAAATAAATAAATAAATATATATATATATATATATAGATTATGAAATGATATTGCATGATAGAACTAAGCTAAGGAATGTGATATCATAAGTGTATCGCAAGGATCCTAAGCCTGCGTGGAACAACTCATATCCAAGGCTGGGAAAGAAATTCTGCTGATAACCGCTGTTCAAACATTGCCTCAATATGTCATGTCTATATTTAAAATCTCTATTTCTGTTCGAAAGTCCATAGAGCAGAAAATAGCAACTCCAAAGCTGGTTTACACAGAAAAAAAGTGGGAAACTTACAAGACAAGGAAAGACAATTGGTTGGGGGGAGGGGGACATGGGCTTCAGACACTTGATTACTTTTAACAAGTTCATGTTTGGTAATGTTGCGCGAAAACAAGTGATCGATTAATAAAATAGATAGAACGAGTAAATTAAATCGAACACCAGATGTACGTGGTTCGATCGTAGAGACCTACGTCCATGAGAAGAGCAACAACGAATTCCACTATAGAACAAGCGAAACACGGAGATTATAGATTACACTCGAGTTACATAAACACTTTCAGTGCTTCCCAACGCACGTAGTGTTTAGCTCCCAATTTCTAACGAAATAATATCTCAATCTCGCAAAAGAATTAAACACAAATCTAACCTCAAGATTCAATCGAATTTGACACTTGAATTTTTGATGTAATTCCGAGAACAAAATTAACGACGATAAATCATTGCTAAGCACTCGACGAACAACGCTTCCGGAACGATGCGAAGACCCATGCCCAACCGCTCATGGAGATGGTGCTTCAAGACTTCGTACGAACGCTACGTACGGATCAACTAGCATGTCTTCGTTTAAAGCCTTCGCGGACGTCCTTCAAGTCTCGAGCTCACGGCACTCGAGACTTCAACGAGAAACTTGCTCTACGCACGACCCCTTAATCCAGACTCTTGAGCACATTCATATATATATATATATATATATGATATCTTCCTGGATGAATTCACCTAAAATAGAATCCATGTGCAAATATCTCAATTCCTCCTTGGACTTTTCAAATCTTGGCTGAATTCACATGGAACAAGAAACTTATTTTCGGATGGCGCTTCAGGCAATCACAATCTCCGTTTGTCCCTTAAAACAACCCACGAGTAGATATATGCACATATGTCAACCATTGGGCCACGTGAAATCTGAAAGAGAACCTCACGTAATATTCAGTCAACCTAAACATCCATGTTGACTTTTCCCCTTTATTTTATTTATTTCTTGCCGATTTCGATTTCTTGATGAGATTTGAATTATATCAAATAAGAAATATTATTTCCACCGAGTATATCCGAATATTCACTCCAAACTCTAACACTGAATATGAAATATTCAATTCGAAATATTCGAATTTTCGTTTCGGGCTTAAACTCGAGACATATTTCTAACAATCTCCACTTTGGCTCGACATTTGAGTCATGTCACAATCGCTTCGCTAATAATTTCCGACCTTCATCTGTTACTCTCCCAACAGCCCCAATGGGCTTAACCGTCGCAAACATCATCCAAGTCCAAGTCGCGCTTGAACTTCGCCATAATAGTGGATATTATTAGAACACCAACTCTACATGCACTTTTAACTACACAAGGACTATTTGACACAAGCTCTTTAATTACAGATAAAGCAAAATCACCGTTGCATCCATATCTGTCGGGAGACCAAACACATACCTTGTCAATATCAGTAGTTATAACAACCGTTGGCTTTATAAGTTCCACCTTACTATAAGCACCATCTGTGTCCATTACCACGCTAGCATCCGCTACATCAGGAGTTTCTAGTTGCAACTCCACCTCAAGCTGAACACCATTCAGATCCGTATGAACACTGTCACAATCATTCTTAGCCAAAAGTAATGGAGACCTGTCAAAGGTAACTTTTCTACTACAAACAGACGAATTTATATTCATGCACCACAACTGATAGCTCTGCTCATCTCGTGCATAGCCATGAAATATGCACCTTACCCTCACATCGAGCTTATTGTCACTTCCTCGATAATAACACGGGCAACCAAACATTCTAAAATTAGAATCATCAGCAACATTATTTGACCACACTTCTTTGGGAGTCTAATATCCAGTCACAGTCGATGGAGAGATATTCATTAGGTAGCTCGTCATACTAAGCGCATTTGCTGGAATTCTCCTAACCATACCAGCACTAGAGATCTTTTTACAGGTTGTCTGTCCTGCTCATCAATTCCACAAACTGTTGTGGTTTACTAGCACTAGTGCGGTGTTTTACTATGCCCTTTTTCATACAGAATTCATTTACCAATAGGACTTCATGCTACTGGCAGTTCGCACATGCTTGATCAACTTATATGTCTCCGTTCCGATCAATGGTCTTAACTATGAATTCCTGACAACAGCATCAAACTTGTGCTTCCGCACAAACACTCAGGCCTTCCTCGATCAGCCATTAGACTCTCGAACAGATATCGACGTCTTAGGAGCGAAACTTATTAATGTCTCATCTTGAAGTTTATATAGGCCGCCATGCTTGATTCCTTTCATTATCATCAAGGCACCATGAACAATCTTCAAAACTCCACCTCGTGAAGAATATCTACATCCAGCTGAGTCTAGGGCACCCAAGGAAATTAAGTTCTTTTTCAATTCTAGAACATGTCGTACTTCAGTCAATATTCTCACAATAACATCATACATTTTGATTTTTATATCACCAACACCTATAACATCGCATTCAGCGTTATTCCCCAACCGCACTTTACTACTATCCATGCATTGATAAGAAGTAAACTTGTTCTTGTTTGGTGTAGAATGAAAAAACAACCAGAATCCATAATCCATCTGTCAAACGACGAATCCTCAATGACAGACAAGACACAATCAACACCATCAGAATTTTCAGCTCTAGCTGCAATATCATCCGCAAATTCAACTCTAATTCATTTACCTGCTTCGTTTTTCAGCTTAAAATAATTTCTTCTAAGATGCGTTCTCTTGCCACAGTTCTAACAGACCTCACCGCCAGTCCTAGACTGACTGCGTCTATTTATGTTCATACCACTTCTGCTAACATTTGTACTTACGCTTCCTCACTACCCTACTAAAGCAGCAGATATAGATTCACCAGATTCTATTCTACAGATTTCCTCATTCAGATTTAAAACTCGAATTCCATCAAAATTTAAACTTGTTGATCGAGAGAAATTACTAATGGGAGTAATAGTAGTATTCCAACTATCAGAATAATAGAATCAAAGCATGTACCTCATTTTCAAAGTCAATGTCAACTGAACTCAATTGACTAAAAATCACATTGAATTCTTTGATATGAATAGCAACTAATGTACCTTCGCTCATCGTCAAGTTAAGCAGACGTCACATCAAATAGATCATGTTGATCGCAGAGGGCTTCTTGTACATATCCGACAAGACTTTTATCAAACCCGTAGTGGTCTTCTCCTTGACGATATTAAACACGACTTTATGAGCCCACGTCAATCGAATAATACTCATCGCTTCTTTATCCAGCAATTCCCAATCGGCTTGCTTCATCGTTTCTGGTTTCTTCCCAAATAGAGGCTTGTGCAATTTTATCTGATATAAATAATCTTCTATCTGCATCTTCTAGAAACCAAAGTCTTTTCCCTCAAATCTATCGATTTTCCCTTTAGCTTCTTTTGTCACCATCGATTTGCCTCAACTGAAGCAAACCTAACTCTAATACCAATTGTTGCGCGGAAACAATCTATTGATAGATAAAATAGATAGAACGAGTAAAATAAATCGGACATCAAATATACGTGGTTTGGTCGTAAAGACCTACGTCTACGGGAAGAGCAACAAATTTCACTATAAAACAAGCGATACACGGAGATTATAGAACACACTCGAGTTGCAAAAACACTTTCAGTGCTTCCTAATTCCAATTACATCTATGAAAGCACATAGTGTTTAGCCCTCAATTCCTAACAAAATAATCTCTCAATTTCGCAAAAAGAATTAAACACAAATCTAACCTTAAGATTCAATCGGATTTGACACTCGAATTCTTAATATAATTCTGCAAACAAAATCAGCGGCGATAAATCATTGACAATCACTCAACGAACGGCATATTCGGAACGATCCGAGGACGCACGCCCAAGCGCTCATGGAAGTGGGGCTTCAAGACTTCGTATGAACGCTACATACGGATCAACTGGCGTGTCTTCGTTTAAAGCCTTCGCGGACGTCCTTCCAGTCTCGAGCTCACGACACACAGACTTTATATATATATTTTCTTCTTGGATGAAGTCACCTAAAAAAGAATCCACGTGCAAATATCTCAATTCATCCTTGGAACTTTCAAATCTTGGCCGAATCCTCATGGAACAATAAACTTATTTTCGGACGACGCTTCAGGCAATCACAATCTTCGTGTGTCCCTTAAAACAACTCACAAGTAGATATTTACACAAATGTCAACCATAAGGCCACGTGAACTCTGAAAGAGAACTTCACGTAATATTCAGTCAACCTAAACATCCATGTTGACTTTTCCCCTTATATTTTATTTATTTCTTTTCGATTTCGATTTCTTGACGAGATTCGAATGATATCAAATAGGGAATATTATTTCCACCGAGTATATCTGAAAATTCACTTCAGACTCCAACATCGAATAGGAAATATTCAATTCGAAATATTCAAATTTTCGCTTCGGGTTTAAACTCGAGACATATTTCTAACGATTTCTACTTTGGCTCGACATTTGAGCGATGTCACAATTACTTTGCTAATAATTTCCGAACTTCATCTATTGCTCACCCAACAACCCTAATGGGCTCAACAACCACAGACATCATTCAAGTCCAGACCGCGTTTGAACTTCGCCATAATCGTGGACCTTATCAAAACACCAACTCTACATGAACTTTTAACTACACAAGGACTATCTGACACAAGCTCCTTAATCATAGATAAAGTAAAACCACCGTTGCATACATATCTATCGGGAGACCAAACACGTACTTTGTCAATATCAGTAGTTACAGCAACCGTTGGCTCTATAAGCTTCACCTTGCTATAAGCACCATTTGTGTCCATTACCACGCTAGTATCCGCTACATTAAGAGTTTCTGGTTACAACTCCACCTCAAGCTGAACACCATCCATATCCATATGAACACTGCCGTAATCATTCTTAGCGAGAAGTACTGGAGGCTCGTCAAAGGTAACTTCTCTACTGCAAACAGACGAATTTATATTCAGGCACCACAGCTGATAGCCCCGCTCATCTTGTGCATAGCCATGGAATATGCACCTTACCCTCATATCAAGCTTACCATCACTTACTCGATAATAACACGGGCAACCAAACATTCTAAAATTATAATCATCCCACACTTCTTCGAGAGTATAATATCCAATCGCAGTCGATGGAGATCTATTCACTAGGTAGCTCGTTATACTAAGCGTATCTGTTGGAATTCTTCGAACCATACGAGCATTAGAGATCTTTTTACAGATTGTCTCTAGTAACGTCTTACTCATCAATTCTATAAACTGTTGTGGTTTACTAACACTAGTGCGGTGCTTTACTATGCATTTTTTTATGCAGAGTTCATTTACTAGTATCGACCACAACTCCATGCTACTGTTAGTTCGCACATGCTTGATCAACTTACATGTCTCCGTTCCGATCAATGCTCTCAACTGCAAATTCCTGACAACTGCATCAAACTTGTGCTTCCGCACAAACACTCAGGCCTCCTCGAGTAGCCATTAGACTCTCGAATAGATGTCGACGTCTCAAGAGCGAAATTTATCAATGTCTCATCCTGAAGTTTATACAGGCCGCCATGCTTGATTCCCTTCATTATCACCAATGCACCTTGAACAATCTTCAAAACTCCACCTCTTGAAGAATACCTGCATCCAGTTGAATCTAGGGCACCCAAGGAAATTAAGTTCTTTTTCAATTCTGGAACATGTCGTACTCCAGTCAATGCCCTCACAATACCATCATGCATTCTGATTTTAATATTACCAACACCTTTAACTTCGCATTCAGCGTTATTCCCCAACTGTACTTTACTTCTTTCCATGCATTGATAAGAAGTAAACTAGTTCTTATTTTGTGTAGCATGAAAAGAACAACCAGAATCCAGAATCCATCCTTCAAATGACGAATCCTCAATGACAGACAAGACACAATCAACGCCATCAAAATTTTCAGCTCTAGCTGTAACATCATTCGCAGATTCAACTCTAATTCATTTGCCTGCTTCGTTTTTCAGTTTAAAACAATTTCTTCTAAGATGCGTTCTCTTGCCACAGTTCCAACAAACATCATCGTCAGTCCTAGACTAACTGCGTCTATTCATGTTTATACCACTTCTGTTAACATGATTACTAACTCTTCCTCTCTCACCTACTGAAGCAGTAGATACAGATTTGCCAGATTTTATTCTACGGATGCCCTAATTCAGAATTAAATCTCGAATCCCTTCAAAAGTTAAACTTGTTGATCTAGAGGAATTACTAACGGTAGTAACAATAGTATTCCAACTATCAGGCAATGAGGATAATAGAATCAAAGCACGTATCTTATCTTCAAAGTTAATGTCAACTGAACTCAATTGACTAACGATCACATTAATTCATTGATATCATTAGAAACTGATGTATCTTCGCTCATCTTCAAGTTAAACAGACGTCGCATCAAATAGACCTTGTTGATTGTAGAGGGCTTCTCGTACATGTTCAACAATGCTTTCATCAAACCCGCAGTAGTCTTTTCCTTGACGATATTAAACGCGACGTTATGAGCCAACGTCAGTCAAATAATACCCATCGCTCGTCTATCCAGCATTTCCCAATCGGCTTACTTCATCGTTTCTGATTTCTTCTCAAACAGGGGTTCGTGTAGTTTCATCTGACATAAATAATCTTCTATTTACATCTTCATAAAACCAAAGTCCTTCCCTTCAAATTTGTCGATTTTCCCTTTAGCTTCTTATATCGCCATCGGTTCGCCTCAACTGAAGCAAGCCTAGCTCTGATACCCATTGTTAAGCGGAAAGAAGCGATCGATAAATAAAATAGAAAGAGCGAGTAAAGTAAATTGGACATCAAATATACATGGTTCGATCATAGAGAACTACGTCCACGGGAAGAGCAGCAACGAATTCTACTATAGAACAAGCAATATACGGAGATTATAGATCACACTCGAGTTGCACAAACACTTTCAGTACTTCCCAATCCCAATTACATACAAGAACGTACATAGTGTTTAGCCCCAAATTCCTAGCAAAATAATATCTCAAACTTGCAAAAGAATTAAACACAAATCTAACCTCATGATTCAATCGGATTTGACACTCAAATTCTTGATGTAATTTTGCGAACAAAATCAGCGACGATAAATCATTGACAAGCACTCGACGAAGGTCGCTTCCGGAACGATGCGAAGACCCACGCTCAAGCGCTCGTGGAAGTGGCACTTCAAGACTTCAAACAAACGCTACATACGAATCAACTAGCATGTCTTCGATTAAAGCCTTCATGGACGTCCTTCAAGTCTCGAGCTCACGGCACACGGACTTCAACGAGAAACTTGCTCCACGCACGACCCCTTTGTTAGTGGTTTGCTCTAAGAACCAATTAAGGTTGATACTTTAACATTAGTAGTGGATAAGGTTGTGTCGGAAAATCGACCTTCACTATACTTAGGTAGTCGTAATATCTTGCTAGAGACCGCTTATGACTTGTGGGCCAAAGAGTTTTGAGCACACTACTAATGTCTAGTGAACCTATAGGGTCACACACAATAGCGAACTGATTTAATATTTTCTCTATGCCTTAATCTACTTAAGAAGTAGATCTTAATTTATTCTCATATTACGAATATCTATACAATTATGCGCGTTATGAGATAACAATTAAATACACGATCGAGTGGACGGTTTAGAGTACATCGTGGGCCTAGACTGTTAAGTCGTCGGGCCCAAACCCAAAACGTGGGTTATAAGAAATAACCCTAGAGATGCCTCAGATTGAGTAAGAATATTATTCTCGAAAGAGAAAAACAGAGAACATTTCTTTGTTCAGGCGATCACGAGAGGCACTCCAAGATCTGAAAGCTAGCACTTGAATCGTTGGAGAATTGAGTTTGTGTGTGTGGATATCGATAGAGGTGCAACACTTGGGGCACTAATCTAGACACAACTGATTATCAATTTGTCGTCGACCGCAAAAGGTACGTTTTGAACCTGTTTTGATTTCGATATACACATGGATCTTGTTTAAGGGTTCGTTTCGCTGCGTTTTATGAATCTAGGAAACCCTTCAGTGGTATCAGAGTTGCTTGTGTTATATCGAAATTGAATAGAAAACCCTAATTATCGATGCATGTGATGTATGCTTAGAGTGATTCTTAATTAGGGTTAGATGAATTGGGAATACGAGTTGATACGATCAATTCGAAAAAAATTTCACATTGAAACGAACTTGAATTCTTACAATGATATGGGTTAATGTGATTGATCCAGAGGCGTTCTGCTAGGAAAATAGAATTATGAATTCTGTTTAGGGTTCTGAAAAAGAAAAAAGCATGAACGACCTTAAGATCGATTTAGTTGAAATCATTCGCTCTAGCAGGGTTGGTATAAGGGGATGGATAGGTTCATAGTAAAACAGAATTGAGAATTCTGTCTAAGTTTCGAGAGCGCTGCCCCCGAACCCTTGTGAGGGGCGCTACCCCTTCGAACCCCCACTCGCTGACCACTTGACCCCGTGAGGAGCGCTGCATCTTCGAACCCGGCAAGGGGGCGCAACCTCCTTGACCATTGCATAGATTGTTCGTTCACAGTATAATTATTATACATTTGTTATAATAAATGATTATGTTCATAACATGCAAACATTCATCATTGTATATAAATACTATGAAAGTCCTTGATAAAATGAAGTAATAATACGATGCATTTTCAATCATACACCTATCAATGCTTGAATCGTCAAAAGATGGATCTACCAAAGCTGAGTGTCTTTAACTATTTGAGTAAGATATGATGGATAATGGTTATCCATATATCAAGATTGGTTTATTTAACAAGGCTATCAAAACGGTTTTGGGCCTTGAGGCATAGGATTAGGGGATAAGACATGAGATGTCAACCCCAACAACTAAGAGTTGTATTCTATAAATTGACAAATAGTTGTTTACCTAAATAAATGTGTCTTGAGCAGTAAGCCAAAGTTTGCTCCAGTCTTGGTGAAATATGGATCTTGGTCTACTATACTTATAGGAAAATATTTTATAAAAGTATAGTGAGAGTTGATTATAAATTATATTAATGAACAATTCACTTTACATATTTATTATAGATAATGTCAAATACCTCTACATCAAGCTTTTCACCGCGATCTGTGCTTGAGAAGGACAAATTGAATGATTCAAACTTTTTAGACTGGTATAGAAACTTGAGAATTGTTCTCAAGTAGGAGAAAATGGATTATATGCTGGAGAAACCACTCCCTCATAAGGTACCTGCTTCCAATGCCCCCATGCTAAAAGAAATGCTTACCAGAACTATAAAGATGATGCATTAGATGCATCTTGTCTAATGCTAGCTACCACAAACTTAGAATTTCAAAAACTGTTTGAGAACGTGGATGCTTATGATACAATCATGAACTTGAAAATTGTGTTTCAGGAGCAGGCATGCACTGAAAGGTACCAGACGGTAAAGGCCTTAATTGAGTGCAAGCTAGCCAGTAGGAGCTTAGTTAGCCCGCATGTTATAAAAATGATATGTTATATCGAAAACCTGGAGCGACTGGACTCTCCCATTAGTCAAGAGTTGGCTACTGACATTATTCTTCAGTCACTGTCTCATGATTATGACATGTTTGTTATGAACTATAACATGCATAATCTGAATAAGACTTTGACTAAATTGCATGGGATGCTTAAAATTGCTGAGTAGAATATCAAGAAGGACCCTGCCCCTAATGTTCTCATGATTCAAAAGGGAAAGGCTTTAAGAAGCCATGCATGGTCAAGGGTAAGGGCAAAGACACTAAGCCTAAACCCAAATCTAAGATCAAGATGGGTCCGATTGCTGATGTTGTCTGCTTTCATTGTGGTAACAAGGGACACTGGAAGAGGAATTGCAAGAAATATTTGGAGGATCTAAAGAAGAAGGGAAGTGAGACTTCCACTTCAGATATTTATGTTATAGAAGTAAATGTTATTACTAGTTCTACTTCATGGGTATTAGATACCAGTTGTGGTACTCACATTTATATGAATGTGCATGGACTGAAATGAAGTAGAACACTAGCAAAAGGTAAAGTGGAACTATGCGTTGAAAGTGGAGCAAGAGTTGCTGCATTAGTTGTAGGAACATATGATGTGGCTTTACCTTCTAGCATGATTTTATAGTTGAACAATTGCTACTATGTACCTACTATACGCATGAATATTATTTCTGTTTCTTGTTTGGATAATGAAGGTTTCTGTTTTGATATAAAAAACAACCGTTGTTCATTTTATCTTAATGGATTGTTTTACGGTGGCACCCATATTGTGGATGGGATATATGTTCTAAATTTTGATGTGCCATTCTATAATATAAATACAAAAGGTTTAAATCTAATGATTTGAATCCGACCTACCTATGACATTGTCGATTAGGTCACATAAACGAGAAAAGAATTCACAAACTCCAAAGCGATGGACTATTAAATTCATTTGATTTTGAATCATATGATACATGTGAATCTTATTTAGTTGGCGAAATGACAAAAGCTCATTTTACTAATCAAAGTGAGAGGGCAAAATAATTGTTGGTCATTATACATACTGATGTGTATGAACCACTATGTTCTACAGTTAGAGGAGGTTATCAGTACTTCGTTACATTTACTGATGATTTCAATAGAGGTAGATATATTTATTTGATGAAATATAAATCTGAGTCCTTTGAAAAGTTCAAAAAATTTCAGAATGAAGTTCAAAATCAACTTGGTAAGAATATCAAGGCTCTTCGATCTGATCGAAGAGGAAAATATCTAAGCCAAAAGTTTAATGACCATCTTAATGAGTGTGGAATTGTTTCACAGCTCACTCCCTCTGTAACACCACAGTGGAATGATGTTTCTAAGAAGAGAAATCGAACTCTATTAGACATGATTCGATCAATGATGAGTCATTCAGATCTTTCATTATCTTTTTGGGGTTATGCACTTGAGACGGCAACGTTCACACTGAATAGAAGTCCATCAAAAGTTGTAGAAAAGACACCATATGAGATATGGACATGAAAAGTTCCTAGCATGTCTTTTCTAAAAATTTGAGGTTGCGAAACTTATGTAAAACGTTTACTTTCTAAGAAGCTTGGGCCCAAATCTGATAAATGCTTCTTTGTGAGATATTCTAAGGAAACGAAAGGATATTATTTTTACAATCGATTAGAGAATAAAGTGTTTGTTGCTCGAAATGGCGTCTTTTTAGGGAAAGCGTTTCTTAATAAAGGAACCAATGGAAGTAAGGTAAACCTCGAAGAAGTTATTGTGCCACAAGAGAGTGTTCCAGTTCATGAGGAACCTCAATTAGATCTACGAAGAGTCGTAGAGTCTACTTCAATGGCACTTATAATTTGTAGGTCTGAAAGAACACATCATGAGCCTATGAGATATGGCTTTCATGTCACAGAATATCATCATCTATTGTTAATAGAAAATGACAAACCTACGACCTATACGAAAGCTATGATGGGCCCAGACTCTAATAAATAGCTTCAGGCCATGAAATCCGAAATGGACTCAATGTACCAAAACAAAGTTTGGACTTTGATTGATCCATCCAAAGGTATTAAACCTATAGGGTGCAAGTGGGTTTTCACGAAGAAAACTGATATGGATGGAAATGTTCACATCCATAAAGCACGGCTGGTAGCTAAAGGTTTCAAACAAACTCATGGTATTGACTATGAAGAGACCTTTTCACCAGTAGCCATGCTCAAGTCCATTCGCATTATCCTAACATTTGTCGCATATTATGACTATGAGATATAGCAAATGGATGTAAAGACGGCTTTCCTTAATGGAAACCTAGAGGAGGATGTGTATATGACATAACCTGAAGGCTTTACATCACTAGACAATGCTGGGAAGATATGCAAGTTTTAACGTTTTATCTATGGATTGAAGCAGGCATCACGGAGCTGGAATATTCGCTTCGATGAAACTGTCAAAGAGTTTGGCTTCATCAGAAACAAAGAAGAAGTTTGTATATACAAGAAGTCTAGTGGGAGTGCAATTGTGCTTCTAGTGTTGTGTGTGGATGACATACTACTCATTGGAAACGACATTCCTATATTTCAGTCAGTTAAGACATGGCCAGGAAAATGTTTCTCCATGAAGGACATGGGAGAGACAAACTATATCTTAGGGATCAGGATCTATAGAGATAGACCAAAGAGACTTATTAGACTGAGTCAGAATACATACATTGACAAAGTCATTAATAAGTTTAACATGCAAGATTCTAAGAAAGGTTTTCTCCCAATGTCACGTGGCATAAGTCATAGCAAGACTCGGCGTCCTTCAACACAAGATGAGCAAGATCGCATGAGTAGGATTCCTTATGCATCAGTAATAGGATCCATCATGTATGCCATGTCGTACACTCGCCCTGATGTTTCTTATGCATTGAGCATGACAAACAGATATCAGTCATATCCAGGAGAAGCTCACTTGATAACTGTAAAAAATACCTTAAGTACTTAAGAAGAACTAAGGATTTATTATTAGTCTTTGGAGGTGAGGAACGGATCACTATAAGTGGTTACACTTATGCTATTTTTTAAACCGACAAAGACGACCTTCGATCGTAGTCAAAGTTTGTCTTTTGCATGAATGGTGGAGCGGTGTGCTGGAAGAGTTCCAAGCGGGACACTATTGTAGTTTCTACGACAGAATCTGAGTATATTGCTGCTTTAAAAGTATCAAAGGAAGCTGTATGGATTCGAAAGGTCATAGAAGAATTGGGAATTAGTCATATTGGTTCGGATCTAGTGGACCTCTATTGTGACAACAATGGGGTCATAACTTTGGCTAAAGAGTCTAGGTCTCACCAAAAGACCAAACACTACTCAAGAAGTATCACCTTATTCGAGAATTCATTGAAAGAGGCGATGTCAAAATGTGTAAAGTTGCAACAAAGTTAAATATAGCTGATCCGTTGACGAAGGCTCTTTCACAACCTAAGCATGAGTGTCATTGTAACACTTTAGGCCTTAGAGACAATAGTAATTGGTCTTGATGTGAGTGGGAGTATATGTAATATACTTTTTCATTGTTCATTAATAAAACATATGTTATATTTGATTTCGATTTAATTTGAGTATATGATTGAATGCAAAATCTTTATCTCCTGAATATTAAATGTCCTTAATAGAAGATCAAATCGTGATTTCATCGTGAAACTTTATTAATAGAATGGATATCAATATTCTAAATGTCCCTAGTCAATTATCATTGTGCTTTGGGACGCCAATGGTGTTTGAGATTAGTATGTGAGTCAACCGATGACCAAGTTTCACGGGTCATAAATATAGAAACATAAAGTTTATCACATGAAATACATGTTGGAGAACATTGTATTGGATAAACCCGCTATGAGAATACTATAGGATTGTTATATGATGTCATCAATGTTTCTCATCACAGCTATAGAGTATAGTCCTTTGACCTGAGTCTACCACAGTTTCCTAGACGTTGATTGACATGCTTTGACATTACCAAACGTCAAACGTAAATGGTTATAAAAAAGGTAATGGCTAGGCATGTCATGAATCGTGCTGAGGGATGTAAGTAAACAAGATGGGATTTGTCCATCTCATATAATGAGAGTATGATATCATAGCCTCCCGTAGAGTTGAGATTGTGAAATGCATGGCTATGCTCAAGTGAGTTGAAGAGTCAACTACTTGGTTTGATGGTCTAATTGTGGTATCGGGAAAATGAGTTTGAGTTATATAAGGATGACACTTGTTCTGCCTTATGCTTAACTCGGATATCAAGTGACAAAGGGATTTAGTTTGTATAATTGGTCATAGTGCAAGTGAGAGATTGTTAATGGTCTGCCCTAAGAATCAATTAAGATTGATACTTTAACATTAGTTGTGGATAAGGTTGTGTCGGAAAATCGACATTCACTATGCTTAGGTAATTGTAATGTCATGCTAGAGAACTCTTATGACTTGTGGGTCAAAAAAGTTTTGAGTACACTGCTAATGTCTAGTGAATCTATAGGATTGCACACAATAGCGAATTAATTTAATATTTTCTCTACGCCTTAATCTACTTAAGAAGTAGATCTTAATTTCTTCTCATATACGAATATCTATACGATTGTGCGCTTTATGAGATAATGATTAAATGCACGGTCGAGTAGCCGGTTTAGAGGACGTCGTAGGCCCAAGTTGTTAAGTCGTGAGGTCCAAACCGCAAAACGTGGTTATAAAAAATAACCATAGAGACGCCTCAGATTGAGTAAGAATATTATTCTCGAATGAGAAAAATAGAGAACAGTTCTATGTTCAGACCATTGGGAGAGACACTCCAAGATCTGAAAGCTGGCACTTAGATTGTTAGAGAACTCAGTTCGTGTGTGTGGTACCGGTAGAGATGCAATATTTGGGGTGCTAATCCAGACACAATTGATCGTCAATTTGTCGCCGATCGCAAAAGGTACGTCTTGATCCTATTTTGATTTCGATATACAAATAGATCTTATTTAGGGTTTCGTTCCGCGGCGTTTTATGAATCCAAGAAACCCTTCACCCTTAATCTAGACTCTTGAGCGCGCGCGCGCGCACATATATATATTCTTGGATGAAGTCACCTAAAACAGAATCTACGTGCAAATATTTCAATTCCTCCTTGGACTTTTCAAATCTTGGCGGAATCCGCATGGAACAAGAAACTTATTTTCGGACGGCGCTTCAGGCAATCACAATCTTCGTGTGTCCCTTAAAACAACCCACGAGTAGATATATACACATATGTCAACCATTGGGCCACGTGAAATCTGAAAGAGAACTTCACGTAATATTTAGTCAACCTAAACATCTATGTTGACTTTTCCCCTTTATTTTATTTATTTCTTGCCGATTTTGGTTTCTTGACGAGATTTGAATTATATCCAATAGGAAATATTATTTCCACCGAGTATATCCGAATATTCACTTCGGACTCCAATACCGAATAGGAAATATTCAATTCGAAATATTCAAATTTTCGCTTCGGGCTTAAACTCGAGACATATTTCTAACAATCTCCACTTTAGCTCGACATTCGAGCAATGTCCCAATCTCTTTGCTAATAATTTTCGAACTTCATGTGTTACTCTCCCAACAGCCCTAATGGGCTCAACAACCGCAGGCATCATCCAAGTCTAGGCCACACTTGAACTTTGGGAGTATCCGCTACATCATCCAAGTGGACCTTATTAAAACATCAACTCTACATGCACTTTTAACTACACAAGGACTATCTGACACAAGCTCATTAATCATAGATAAAACAAAACCACCGTTGCATCTATATCTGTTAAGAGACCGAACACGTACCTTGTCAATATCGGTAGTTACAGCAACCGTTGGCTCTATAAGTTCCACCTTGCTATAAGCACCATCTGTGTCCATTACCATGCTAGTATCCACTACATCAGGAGTTTCTGGTTACAACTCCACCTCAAGCTGAACACCATCCAGATCCGTATGAACATTGCCATAATCATTCTTAGCGAGAAGTACTGGAGGCTCGTCAAAGGTAACTTCTCTATTGCAAACAGACGAATTTATATTCGGGCACCACAGTTGATAGCCTCGCTCATCTTGTGCATAGCCATGGAATATGCACCTTACCCTCATATCGAGCTTACCGTCACTTACTTGATAATAACACGGGCAACCAAACATTCTAAAATTAGAATCATCCCACACTTCTTTGGGATTCTGATATCCAATCGTAGTCGATAGGGATCTATTCACCAGGCAGCTTGTCATACTAAGCGCATTTGCTGGAATTCTCCTAACCATACGAGCACTATAGATCCTTTTACGAGTTGTCTCTAGTAATGTACTTCTCATTAATTCTACAAACTGTTGTGGTTTACTAGCACAGTGCGGTGTTTTACTATGCCCTTTTTCATGCAGAATTCATTTACCAGTTTCGAGCAGGACTCCATGCTATTGTCAGTTCGCACATGCTTGATCAACTTACATGTCTCAGTTCCGATCAATGATCTCAACTACGAATTCCTGACAACAGCATCAAACTTGTGCTTCCGCACAAACACTCAAGCCTTCCTCGAGCAGCCATTAGGCTCTCGAACAGATGTCGACGTCTCATGAGCGAAACTTATCAATGTCTCATCTTAAAGTTTATACAGGCCACCATGCTTGATTCCTTTCATTATTACCAAGGCACCTTGAACAATCTTCAAAACTCCACCTTGTGAAGTATACATGCATCCAACTGAATCTAGAGCACCCAAGGAAATTAAGTTCTTTTTCAATTCTGGAACATGTCGTACTCCAATCAATGTCTTCACAATACCATCATGCATTCTGATTTTAATATCACCAACACCTATAACATTGCATCCAGCGTTATTCCCCAACTGCACTTTACTACTATCCATACATTGATAAGAAGTAAACCAGTTCCTATTTGATATAGCATGAAAAGAACAACCAGAATCCATAATCCATTCGTCAAATGACGAATCCTCAATGACAGACAAGACACAATCAACACCATTAGAATTTTCAGCTATAACTGCAACATCATTCGCAGATTCAACTCTAATTCCTTTACCTGCTTCGTTTTTCAGCTTCAAATAATTTCTTCTAAGATGCGTTCTCTTGTCACAGTTCCAACGGACATTATCGCCAGCCCTAAACTGACTGCGTCTATTCATGTTCATACCACTTCTGCTAACACGATTACTAACTCGTCCTCTCTCACCTACTAAAGCAGCAGATATAGATTCACCAGATCCTATTCTACGGATGTCCAATTTCAGATTTAAATCTCAAATCACATCAAAAGTTAAACTTGTTGATCTTGAGGAATTACTAACGTCAGTAATAGTAGTATTCCAACTATCAAGCAATGAGGATGATAGAATCAAAGCACGTACCTCATCTTCAAAGTCAATGTCAACTGAACTCAATTGACTAACGATCACATTAAATTCATTAGTATGATTAGGAACTGATGTACATTTACTCATCTTCAAGTTAAACAGACGTCGCATCAAATAGACCTTATTGATCGTAGAGGGTTTCTCGTACATATTCAACAAGGCTTTCATCAAACTCGCAGTAATCTTCTCCTTGACGATATTAAACACGGCGTTATGAGCCAACTTTAGCCGAATAATACATATCGCTCGTCTATCCAGCAATTCACAATTGGCTTGCTTCATCATTTCTGGTTTCTTCCCAAGCAAGAGTCGTGCAGTTTCATCTGATATAAATAATTTTCTATCTATATTTTTCGGAAACCAAAGTCTTTCCCCTCAAATCTGTCGATTTTCCCTTTATCTTCTTCTGTTGCCATCGATTCGCCTCAATTGAAGCAAGCCTAGCTCTGATACCAATTGTTGCATGGAAACAAACGATCGATAGATAAAATAGACAGAATGAGGAAAGTAAATCGCACACCAAATATACGTGGTTCGGTCGTAGAGACCTACGTCTACGGGAAGAGCAGTAACGAATTCCACTATAGAACAAGCGATAGACGGAAATTATAGATCACACTCGAGTTGCACAAACACTTTCAGTGTTTCGAGACATATTTCAAATGGGCAATGAGGCTTGGAGATTAATTAAAAACCCGGTGGCCTTATGGATTAGAGTACTAAAGGGCATTTATTTTAGTCAAAAGAAATTCTAGCATGTTGACAAAGGATCAAGACCATTTTGTGGATGGCAAAAGTTGCTTATAGCCATAGCCAACTCAACCATGTGGTCAATTTGGGAATGGGCAAGGTGTGGATATCGGGGAAGATAAGTGGCTGAGGAGAGGAGTGACTGGAGGGCCAACGAATGTTGATGAACCTAAAAAGGTAGCAGAGCTGATAGAGGTTGCAGAAGAGAAATGGGATGAACAAAAGTTTGATGAACTCTTTGACGAGCAAACAAAACGGGAAATCCTATCCATTCTAGTTAAGCGATATGAAGAAAAAGTGAGCTATTTTGTGTGGGAACAAAAGCTGGATGTTACACAGTGAAAAATGGGTATAACCTTCTCAGGCAAGAAACAGAAAGAAGGAGAATGGCAGAGCAACCCTCATCCTCCACATGGAGATTAAAGGCCTGCAGACAGATGAAAATTTTCCAATGGAGCACATGTCAAAACGTGCTACCAGCGAAAGAGAACCCATAGGGGAGAAAAAAAATTTGCACCGGACCCGGTGTGCAATCTCTGTCATAGTGAGATGGAAACGATAGAACATACTCTGTTGCTCTGTCCCTAGATCCAGAAAGTGTGGTCAAACCCTATGCTCAAGCTACATGTTTTTTCCAAGGGGTAACTTTGAATAGAAGCTTGGTTGATGAAATTTATGAAAAGCCCGGAAGGCTTACCTTCTCTAGAGACTCTGGCATTGACTCTATGGAACATACGGAAAGCCCCGGATTAACTAGATCTTCAGAGGCCAAACCCCAAATGCAGAGGAAACGGTGGAATCAGCGCAGGCGCTGCAAGAAATACTTTAAAAAAAAAATGGGGGCTTCGGTCGGCAAAAATTTGAGATGAGAGGATTTGGAAGAGTCACTGACTTGGATCGTGCCAGAGAGAGGGAGACTGAAAATTAATGTGGATGGCTCGTTTGGGGAGGAATTGGCAAACAGCTCGATAGCGTGTATATGTCGGGACCACACCGAAGTACTCAGTTAACGATTTCACCAAATCGGTCAAGGCTTCCTCGGTGGCTTAGGTTGAAACCTTAATATGCGCATAATAATACTTATAAAAGTGAATTTTTGCTCCAAAATTGTTTCGGGAGCATGAATTAATTTGGTAATGTAACTTCTAAAATAAAAATCCAATTTTTTAAAAAAATTACTTCCAAAAGAAAATTTCACTTTTGAAGTTGTTTTTTCCTCAATTTGAGAAGTTTAAAAAATAGATTCTCCAACTCAAGAAGTAATTCTCTCACCCAAAAAAAAAAAAAACTTAATACGCACTTCTCGCTTCTCGCCTTATCCTCTTTTCCTTACGCCATCACCCTCTTTTCGATTATACTCACCTCCATCGTCGCCCAACGCTGACCTCCAATGGCAGCCGCCCATCGCCACCACCCGTCGATTGCCCTGGCCCCTAACCACCACCAACCTCCGCCGATCGCCACCCATCGCCGCTCACGACCATTGCCAATCGTCGCCAATCGCCGTCCATCGCCAGTCGCAATCGCCGCCAACCTTTGCTGGTTACGACTACCGCCAACTGCTGCCAACCATCGACCATCGCACTAGTCGATATCGCCGTATTCGACCGCTAGAGTAAAAAGTAAATAATACTTTTTTTTAAAAAAAATTATCTTTTAAAGAAATTTAAAAAGTTTAATAATAAAGTAGAAATTTTTCGGTCGTTAATAATAATTTTTCATAGAAAATTTTGTGTTAATAATATTTTAGATCTATAAATTTTTAACTATTGTCAAACGGATTTATCTGACCACTACTTTCTCACTCCTCTCAAAATAGCCTCAAACCTTAATTTTCGTCCCTCTTCTCTGGTCCGAAAATCCAAAATGAAAAGAGAGAGCTGGATTCCACCGCCGGTGGGCATAATGGGAGCTGAATGTAGATGGGTCCTGGTGTGGCGAGTTGCCGTCGTGGGCCTGTCATTGATTCCCAATGGGCTTCGCGGAGTGGGTACGGTACTGCCAACACAATAAAGAAATCTGGAGCTAGCCCCCGCCAAAATCAAAAGAGGGCCCCACCATTCCCGCCAAATCTCTCTCATTCCCGCCATATTTCTCTTCCTTTCTCCATCCTCGCTTCCTCTCGGTCTCCCCCCTCCTCCTCTCCCCCACCCTCTCTCTCTCCCTCCCCCTCTCTCTCTAACTGCAGAAATGGAGTCACCCTGCGACTCGAAGAAGCGGAAACGTCCATCCTCGTCGTTGTTCTCTCCCCTCTTCAACCTCTTCACCCGCTCCGAAGCTCGTCCCGATCCTCGCCGGAAACTCCCCGGGCGAAACCTCCTCCCCTACGCCGGCGACGACTCGTCTCGCGTCTTCATCAAAGATCTCCGCAGCCGGCGCGTTTTCTCTCTGAGCCCAAAGCCAAAGTCGAGCGGGTTCAGTACCGATCGGGGAGAGGGAGAGTTCGAGAAGCCCCATTCGCCGTGTGGAGACGAGGGCGAGGCCCATAGGGATGATGTTGACACTACTTTGTCTTCGATTGTTAGGGAGTACTGCTCTGAGAAGGACGGTGGGATGGATTTGTACAAGGACGATTATGATGAGATGTCCGAGGACGAAGGGATCGAAAAGGTGGATTTTCAGTCCGAACGCGATGGAGCGAACGACGAGGAAAGCAATCAGGTACCTTCTGATTCGCCAGAGAAGGCTGTCGCTTCTACTGAGACTGCCAAGGGATTGGACGATTCCGGCGACGATTGCGTTCAGACCACTCCCCCTGAAGCAACGGATGTGATTATGGGCCCGGATGTAGAAGAAAATGGAGGCAATTGCGATCTCCAGAGGGCAGATCGGATTTTGGTTGAGCCGCTGCAGGGGTCCTTCCAGGATGAAGGTTCCGGAGCTGAAATTAGTAAAAGAAACGACTCCGCTTCAAAGAGCGAACCGGTGAGATTCTAACATTTTCTGACTCTTTATCGTTCAGTTTAGGTTTTTCACTGGGATTCTTGTGTTCATACCGAAGCTTTATCAGCCAACGTGGCGACGTTGACTATGCAGAGAACCTGAGGTTTTAAATGATTCTTCCTGTGTCTTATGAATTGTGGAGATTGAGTGAATGGGTTTGTTTACAGGGTCTTAATCCGCGTTTTAGGTTAAGAAGAAGAATATACAAGAGGCCCGGATCGATCAGCTACAGGCGATTGCTTCCATACTTGACAGACATGGCGATGGAAGATTCCTGTAACTTCTCTACCTCTCCTCTGATTTGCTTTTTGATTTAATTTCACCAGCCAGGGACGCTAAGTCTCCACCTTGTATTGAATGGCTAGGCACAACTAGAGTTTCGGGAAGTCTAAAGCATGAAAAGTGTATGGAAGGAAAGACACCACACTTGTCCATCAGCTCTAGCTACAAAGACATTCCCATGGATGAATCTAGTAAGCATGGATCTGACAAACCTGCAACCGAAGCTGTTCCCCTGGTTATGCTGACTGTTGATATGCCTCATGAGGTCACAAACTATCCTGATGCCCCTGCTACAGTGAACGAACACTTGGGCGATCGAGCTTTTGATGGCCGGATAGATAGTGGAAAGGCTGAATTGGTCATGCAAGGCTCTACTCTCTGTGCTGATAGTAAAGTCGGAACTTGTACTGATGCTGGAAAAGAAAAAAGAGAAGCTGAGGTAACTGATGGTAGGCTTTATGCAATGGCTGATGATTTGAATGTCGTAAGATCAGTCTTATCTTTGACTGAGGAGGATAATATAGTTGATCAGTGCTTCCATGAACAAAACCATCCAATGGATGGAGGAATGAAAAAAATTCAGCTAATTTCTGCACCCAATGCAAGCAGCGGAGAAAATGGCTACTCATTTTTTGAAGAAACCAGGGGTAGTGATCATGGTGAGGTTGCAAATCAGATGATTGATACAAATGAAGCAAGATTATTATTTTCCTCATCAGATTCAGGGATTCTTGGAGAACCAGTAAATGACATGGAAGTTAACAAAATTAAATGTGTTACAGCTAGAGCAAATGGGGTGCCACAGAATTCTCCTAGCAATACCAGTAAGGTGGGCTACTCCATTCCTGACAAAGATAGCGAAAATTCTACAAAGAGCAAGATGGTGAGGCGTCATCTACAACAGAATCTTTAGATTCATCTCTTCACGGGAGAAGAAATTTTGCATTAAACTAAAAGTTGAAAGGAGAAGATACTCTTTGCAATTTCTTGTCTCTTGCTTCCAGGCTAATATCGGTTTTTTGTGATGTTGGGACAGGTGCTAAATCCATGCTCGAGACTGAAGGTATTCAAAAATCCAAATTCATTCAGTTACAAGAGGATGCTGCCTTATCTAAAGGAAATTGCAAAAGATGACTCTTGTAATCACGACCTCTGCTTATGTTTTTTTTTTTTTTTCCGTGTTAGTTTATTTACATCAAACCATAATTCCTTTTGAACGTTCTGTAGGTAACCCAGGAAATGGTCAGTGCTTGAAACTTCTGACTACTTCTAAAGAGGAGTCTTCTTCACCACCTGTGCTCCCGGACTCCCAAAACTTTCCAACTGATAAGCGCAATGGTGATCGTGGTTCAGCTGATGTTATCATAAGCTCTCCAGAAGCAGTGGCCCATGGTACTTGTTTGCAAAAGGATGGAGACATTCTTGCCGAACATGTCATACAAAGTACAGATAGCGAGTGCGAAGCTTCTTCTGGTATCGTGAATGCAAGAGATGAAGGACATCTGCAGCCAGCATCATCATATTCTATTGCTGTTCATCGATCAAAAGAGGATTTATGTCAGTCATCTGAACATGTTGGGGAGATATGTGCAAATTCAACACCAGGACTTTCTTCTGATGCAAAAGAAATAGGAGCAGAGGAAACAATGCAAAATCTTTCTCAAGTCAGGGCTTCAGATTTGTTCGGGTTTCCTGATGAAGCTTCAAGAAGGGGAATCTTGAAAAGAAATCCGCGAGGATGCCGGGGGCTGTGTAGTTGTTTGACCTGTGCTTCCTTCCGTCTCAATGCAGAAAGGGCATTTGAGTTCTCAAGGAACCAGATGAAGGATGCTGAAGAAACGACTTCTAGTTTGATAAATCAACTATCTCAACTAAGGAGCATAGTGGAGAAAATCAACTGTGGTTTTAGCAACCTTGCTTTGCTGCAGGTAAATCACCAAACTGATACGCCAAAGTATTTTCATCCTATTATGTCTTACAAGCACATATCAGATGTATTATCTGGTGTAGCTAGATGTTTGATTTTTCATTGGTTAAATCATCATGTAGGATGTTCTTATTATCCACTCCCCACCCTCGTGTCTTCCCCCAAACCATGTAACTATGCATGGTTTCATTTTGCTGAATGAGTTGTTGAGGAAGCCTTATAACTTTTTAGAGGTACCAAGAAAAATGGCTTTGGTTACACCAGTTGCATCTGAAATGCACATTGACAATGCAGAAGTATTTTTCTGCTAGTTTAAGAGATAGGAGAGGCGGCACTATGTTTAACAGACAGGAAGTTTGTTGGTTTGTCATTTCATTATACTTGTTTGCTCGATCAGATGATTTTCCGAAGGTATTAAGCTCCCGGTTTCTTTGTTCGATTTCTCTCTAATGTATGAAGAACATTCTAGGAATCTCAGGTCAGAGAAGCTTGTAGAAAAGCATCAGAAACTGAAGAACTAGCAAAACACCGCCTTTCTCAAATGAATGATGAACTCAATATCCACTGCAGAGTTGTTGTAAGTAGTCTATACCATACTCTTATCATTGCATGGTTCTTCAGACTTCCTAGTTCTGATTATTTATGAAATTCACCAAGTGTTGTTGATCTCAATGGTGACAGTGCTTGCATCGCCCAAGGGTAAAGTTCAGTGACAACACAGAACGGCACTTTTCATGAAAAACTGGAAAGCAAAGGGTCTTGAGTAAAGTCTTTGTCGAATCTGTCCTATTTGAGCAACGCTAGTACCGTCTGAAGATGTTAGTACCGTCTTCAGACTTCCTAGTTCTGATTATTTATGAAATTCACCAAGTGTTGTTAATCTCAATGGTGACAGCGCTTGCATCGCCCAAGGGTAAAGTTCAGTGACAACACAGAAAACGGCACTTTTCATGAAGAACTGGAAAGCAAAGGGTCTTTATTAAAGTCTTTGTCGAATCTGTCCTATTTGAGCAACGCTAGTACTGTCTGAAGATGTTAGGAATTTTAGCAAAAACCACGGAGACACGATAGGTTCAACATGAGTTGGGCGCGCTCTATTGAACCTGGAGACAAGGGATGATACTGTTTTTGACGTGGTCGGATGAAAAGATGTCCCGTATAATATGGCTGGAGAATTGAGGTGCACATTATGCTGTTTTATTTGGCCAAAGCACGATATTTGGTTCTGGGGAATGAGTCTTAGATTAAAAGCATGTTCAGGTCAGGAACTTACTGGGATACTGCTATCGAGCAGAATTTCCAAAAAGATGAGCATCCTGTATGTAGAGATCCACTTCCGTGTATATTTCGTCATCATGCCTTCACGACAATAACTCATGATATAGTTATAAGATTGTTGCTTTTGAGCTCACAGATTCCCACTCTTGTTTTTCTGACCTGTTCCCCCTTAACCATTAACCCCGAACACTTCTTCCCAGAGTACCAATATTTAAACAATTCTTTTAACCTATTTAAGTGCCGTCAGTTTTCATGAGCAAGGCACAGCCGTAATCAAGCAAAATGGAAGAGGAGTTACTCTAGGACACCTTTTACAACTTACAAGACCATTGGCTAGAATCGTATAGTTCAGATCTTGCTCCAAAATTTGTCCTATCTAGCCCTTGATGAGGGACTCAACGTTTCTGTATCTTGATTCCTCTGGTGTTGTCTGCTTTTCATTTAAAGCATGATCCCATTTGCATCTGCCTGCATCACAATATTCCCCAAATTTTCGGCTAACGCTAGATTTATCGTCAACCTTGCTGCTTGAGCTTCATCTGACTACAATATAATCAATTACCTCCGTGAATCCTTTCTGGGGAAGGCAGAACTTTTTCTGCTGCTGTGTTAAATCCTGTCTGCTTTAATTTGAATGTTTCAACACGACCACTCAGTAGGATGAATCTTTATATGAGCTGTGATCGTGTGATGTGCTCAACAGGTGGACATATATAATTAGATCAAGACCCACGGCGAATTTTTCACTATGCAAAACTTCCTTTTATTTTGATGTTAAAGATTTCTTCTGGATCTTATTGTCTGCTTAATTGCGATTGAGCAAAAGGAGGGCTCCTCGACTGCTTGTGAACTATTCTTGACAATCTTTCTTGCCCTTCAAACGGCTTTAAATGAAAACGGAAAAAGATATGGTATCCTTGTTCTTGGTCATCTCATGCATCAAGTATTGGATTGCACCGAGGGCCGCTTTGCCTCAAGCAATATCTTTCTTTCTTTCTTTTGATACATGCTGTGAAGATCGCGTCGTTGATTATTTTCAGAAGCTGAGAGCTCATTGATTTTGAGGAATGCATGTTTACAATGGTCGCCTACTTTGATTCATCTCGATGCCACTGTCGAAAGCTAATTGATTTTGTTAACTTCTTGATCTCTGTGACTACACTACATGAAACACTGAACAAGCAAAGAGAATGCAGAGTCTTATTACATAAAATAGAACAACTGCTACAAACATATCTTTATTTCACAACCGTGGCTTTACAGAGTCTGTAATATGGCAATATTCAATCCCCCCAAACAATGTACAAAGGCCATCTTTTATTATAATTTCCCCCCCTAGAATCAAGACATTACAAGCGAGTCATGACTTGAACATGCGAAACGAAACAAAGAATCCATACGTTGATTTCCCTGTTTTTCTATTTTTTTCCCCTTTAGAATCGCGAACGCTTGCATTCGGCCGGGATGCCTTGAGGGAACCTCTTGAGGTCCGCACAGTAGTTGTAGATCATGAAGTACTTCTGGACCCACCTGAGCCGCCTCCGGCTGTTGGCGTCGAGCTCATTGACCTGCCACGTGGCGCCGGAGTAGGAGGAGGGCCGCCCGATTTCGCAGGTTGAGGAGCCCGAGGACCAGGTGCAGGCAGTGGCCCGGAAGTTCCTGTAGTATGCCGTAAAGGGCGCTTTCGACCAGTCCGTCTTGATCAATCCTCCCCTCGTGGCCCAATCGTCAGCATTCCAGAGGCTCGAGTATATCTTCATGGGCTGGTTCTTGGGGAAGGGCACGCCAACTGACTCTGCGTTCTTGAACACTCTGATAGGAATGTTGTCCACCAAGAAGCTGAAAACCACAAAAAGAAGGGGAAAAAGAAGGGCATGTCAAAAACATCACAAGATCGATAGCGATCGGAGCAATTCGCCTAATGATTGGACGCCCTTAGCTCGTATCGAGACCCGATCGGTGTTCGCTTTCTCGACACTCACATTATGTGCTGGGGCTTCCAGATGACGGAGTATGTGTGGAAATTCCTGGTGGGGTCAAACCACAGGTAGAACTGCTGCTCTCTGTTTCCCTTCCCTTGAGTGAAGACGTTGGTGTGGAGGATATAAGGGTCGCCGGTCAGGTTCCCCAGGAACTCGAAATCGATCTCATCATGAGTCGGCCCTTGCGATGACAACTGCAAAAGTAATGACAACCGGAGTAGCTTATGTCAATCCGCATACCGTGCCGGAGAGTACGAAAAGATCTGTTAAGCTATAAATAAGCCGCCGCAAAACATGTCGGAGGATGACTAGAATGGACACGACAAGGAATTGTTTTGGAATGTTTAAGACAGTTTAGTCTTCTTTTACGTTGTAATAAATGGAGACACGGGATTCATTTGATAGACATGGTCCGGTCTCTAATCTGGTTAAAAAAAAAAAATTATCACCAAAACGCAGAGCTGTGTGCGTCTTTAATGTGAGTGGTGAGTGATCTACTCAATGATGTGCCCGAAGCTCTCTCTTTCGGCAGCTGCTTTTTTGCCTTCTAAAGATGTCTTATGTGAGCCAACCTTTAATAATGTCAAAGTGACGATGTACACAGTCAAAAAAACTATTCTCCCACTCAAAAAGATGCAAAAAATAAAAAATAAAAAAATCGTAGGTCAAGATACGCTAGTTTGAAAAGCGTATGCCCGAACAACAACATAGTCTCGTGATCTAAATCATTCGTAAACCGAAGTCGAAGGACGAAAAATTGTCAATTTTTCGGCTAGAACGAGCTCGTGCTTACTTTGAACTACGTTCCCCTCCATAAAGTTCGCATGGTACGTTGCGATAAGATAAAGATACGTACGTAGTAAGCGGTGACGGTGCCGGCGGAGTTTCCGGCAACGAGCTTGAGCTGCATGTCGATCCGGCCAAACATGTACTCCCTCTTGGACCGGAAGCCCGACCCGGACACTCTGTCGAGGGACAGGGAGAGGAGCTGACCCCCGTTGAAGATCTTGGCGCGTTCGCCACCGCCCCACGTCACGTCAAAATCCTGGTAGAAGTTCCCGGCCGCGGCTGCAGAAGATGCCATTAATGACAAGCTCACGAGCACCACCATGTAGGAAGCACAGGGACTTCCACTCCTATGAGCCATGATTGATCAGTGAGAGAGAGAGAGAGATGGGTTATGTTGTGAGGTCTTTAGCAGGGCTTATGGGGGGTATATAAATGCAAAGAATGGGGGGGTGATGTGAAGTATAATAAAGCAAAAAGAAGGAATGGGAATGATTCTTGAGAGAGAGAGAGAGAGAGAGAGGGAGAGAGAGAGAGCTGTTGCCAGCTGAGCAAATGCCAGCAAAGCTGGAAACTTTTGTTTTCGGGTGGTGTTTGGGTTGGGTGGTCTTCCTCACCGTTTCCTGGTTTTCGATTCCTAGGAGGGTAATACAAATTGCAAAGAGGAGAACACAAGCTGTTCATTAGGATGCTCACATGCCGCGGATGTGAATTGGACCCAAAAGGATAACCGGGTTAGTTAACCATCGACATTGAATTGCGCCTCAAGAAGCGCACGGCGAGCACTGTCATGACTCGAGAAATCAATTGTGTCGATGAGAACAGGCCTGACGATACTCGCCATACGACGAGGGAACACAAATCAAACTCGATTCAAGTTCGTCGAGGGAAATTCGATGTGCTACATTTTGCGCAACAGCCCTTCCTCTCCGATAGAAAAGGATCCCCATGATCCTGAATTTTTTTGTGGTTGTAACATTTCAATGGTGGCGATGAAGGAATACGAATGGCGACGACACGACAAGACACGACAGGACTGAAATGCTCATACAGCCAACCTTGCGAAAGAGTCGCGAATTTCGACAATAAATTCGATTTTGTTACCTTCTTACTGTTTGTTCATCTCATCGCTTCGAGGTTACGTTACACACAATATCTCCCTTGGTAGGATCCTACGTTTAGTAAAAGGTGGGAAGCGATTCAAATCGTTTCGGTCGATTCTCACTTGATTTTAGGAGAAGTGATTTCTGCAAAATAATTGACTTTTAGTCTTTTGAGATTACATAGGGAGGGAGGAGGGGTGCATTATTTGATGGAACCTTTGGGTTTTGGTGGGTTTTCCTTTTCCTGGTTCTTAATAGAAACCCCCTGTTGTTCTCTCATGATTTTGTTCCCAACAATCGCATGTCGAGGCCGCCTTTCCCCTGATTCAAAAAATAAAAATAAAAAATAAATAAAAAATAAGAGGTGGATGATAACATATGTACAGAAATATTCAATTACATTGGACCACCAATCATATGTGGTTTCGGCCATTCACGACGTGCCACGTGGCCGGAATAATATCCAAGTCACTCTCCCACAAAGGATGCTGCTTAGGTCCATCTTCATGGGACTCTCGGTTTTCAAAACACTGAGATCAAAATTATAGGCTTTGTTTTGTTTCCTTCTTCAAAAATCACCAATGCTTGTGAATCTAGATGTTAGGGTTTTCCGAGCCTACAGCAATCTCAGGTCCCGAATAGGTTCACCTCATGTTTTTGAAAATTAGAACCTGCACTGTCACAAATTTTATGATCAGTTTCAAGATTTACTTAGGTTCCACAGTGAACGATTATAATGAATCATCATCTTTAATCATTATGCCGCTACAATTTACTGACTGCAACTCATATCTAGATATATAAATAATTATGAAACATTGACAAAGTAAAAATATCAGTCATAAATATTGCCAAAAATGAAAACTTATACTAATGGCTCAAAAAACCAAGAAAAACGCAAAAAAACTGTAACAAGTTAGAGGTTCTGGGTTCCACCTACCTAGAACCTGAAACTTACCTGTCAAAATAGGATCTCCAAATTTTCTAAATCCAATTGAAACATGAAGCCAAATTGATTCTAAGTTTTGGATTCTAATCCGGAGCCATGCTTACTTTTATTTGCATGTGTAACCAAGGTACCGAGGGCACTGTTGAAGAACCGGCAGATTTTGCTTTGGGTAGTGCGGTTGTCGCGATTTCACCTCCCATCGAGGAGAAAAGCAATGCCTCAGTTGGCTGAACATGTAAGCAAGATGGTTCCTTCACTCAACGGAGATTTTACACGATGCTCGTGAGCAATTAGAGAGAATTGGAGATGGCGAGTTGCCATGAACGAAGAGTCACGAGAGACCGCAAGAGTCCATAATGCCTCGTCGTTGAGCAGCGGGTGATGCCCTTCTAATCCACTTTCATGTCCTTCGCTTTGGTTGGATTGAGAGACATATCACGACAGACGCAACGTCTTGTCTAGATGACCTCTAATGGAAAAATAACACTAATAATAATTGCTCTCGATCAAAAATGTCAATGATTTTCACTGTTGTCTCGATATCCTCGCTTTATTATTTGCCTTCAGACAGTGATAGGGTTTCAAGTTTTGCTTTCCATAATTGGAGAAACACCGATTAATAATAATAATAATAATAATAACACAAATAAGTATAAATTCAAAGAATATAAGGGAAGTACTTCGTAATTCGAGGACGCGCGGAAAAAAAATAGAAAAGATAAATCGTCACTTAGCACCTGTTTATATATTTAATCAAACTCGCATTTATTCAAAAGTTTAAGTCAAGTAAATATGAGTTAATTATGATATATTAAGCGCTTCACAAAATATTAAGTTTCGATGCGACACTTCTCTAATACAAACATGTTTTAAATCAGCATGAGACAGTAAATCTGTTTAAAAATAATAGAATCAGGGTTGAGAGAGAGCGGAGGAAAGGGTGGGCAACGAAGAGAATATATCTACCTACCATGCTGACCTTCACTTTAGATTGTAGTGAAATTGTTTATAAGACGCGAAAAATTAAATCGTACAAGCAAAATTAATGAAAGAAATATTGCAATTTTTCAATTAAGGCTCGCTTTATTTAGCGAAAAATAAATAATGTGAAAGAATTTTATTAAAAATGACCACCTATATCGCTTGCAGAAATAAACAAACGAATATACTTTTATTACCGACGAAAATGCTTACATATAAGTGGTTGTCAATAACAAATACATTTATTGATTAATTATTTAAGGCGATATAAGTTTATCATTTTTAGTAAAAATATTTTTCAAATTATTTATTTTTCATGAAATAAACGGAACCTAAGAATAGGTGCATATGTCACTCAACATAAATCCGATTGAAAATTCCACCCAACCGCTAGCCGCTAGGAAAGAATTACAGAGCTTGGCAGGCGAGTGCTCTAACGGTGCACGTTAAATCACAAAAAAAAAAAAATTGAGGAAAATTCATAGTTTTAACTGCGATATTTTCTTTGGATCATGCGCGACAACAATTAAATAATTTCGTTCAAATATATTCGACAAGTGCTCCGGAGAAACTCGTTAACGACAATATCGCGTCCTTGACCGGTTTCGTGTTGAAATATCCACGTCAAAGCCCAAAGTTAGATCATGATCAAAGCTACGCGACAACGGGGAGAACAGAAGAAACCCGTGAAGCAACTCCACAAATTGGCCATCCATCAATTATGAGCCTCTCTCTTCTCTGGTCATTATGCCATCCACCACAAAAAGAAAAAAAGAAAAAAAGTTTCTTTTATCTTATTTAAGTGAGAATTCCGGCAATCGAATTAGTGTTCGAAACTTTACACCGACCCATCCCCTGGTATCCGCAAACATGACCTGGACAATAACTGTAATCAATTCGAGATGTTGGGAAAAAAAAAGGGCGTTATTTCATGATCTACCTATCTTGTGCAATCTGTATTAGTAGCGATACGCGGAATTTGACTGATAGGGTGAACTCAAATTCGAGACACGATAGCTTTGATATTTTGGAAGAAATATAAAAAAAAAGTTTTAAAATTATTATGATTGTGTCAATTCAATTTCAAATCTTTTTTTTTTCCTGATTTTATCCTAAACCTTTTACAATTATGCCAATTCAATTCATCTGGCTAATTTTGATCGACCGGTGCTGAGTGGACGCCATCGACTACTGACCTAATATTTTCATATTCTTTTAAATTTTTTTGTCATTTTTCCTATGCTTTTTCCCCCTTTTTTGTGTGTCTATCATCTCCTTCCTAGTGGCCGGCCAAACTAGCCTCGCCAGATCTGGGCCGATGAGGGCGGCCTCGCCCAGCGATGGTGGGGCTCGATCTCGCCAGGCCAAGTGTCCCATTTGGCCAGCCAGAGAAAGAAGGCGTCCACATAATCATTGGCCATGCAAAATTTTTAAAAAAGTAAATAAATAAAATCAAAAAATATTTAAATATTAAGTTGTCGGCTGATCGACGTCCACGTCATTATCGGCCAGTCAAAATTGACTGGATGGACTGAATTTGCACAATTATAAGAGGTTTAGAACTAAATTGACAAAAAAAGGGTTTGCGTTAGTATTTTTCTGGTAATTTTTCTCTGATATTGTCTTAATGAGTCCAATTGAAAAATGTAAATCGATAGATGAAGAGAGATTACGTATATAAAGAGAATATAAAATTCGTTCTCAAGCCACGTGGAATAACGTTTAATAAAATTTAATCAGATCAGCATGGTATTTTAATGGACGTAAAGAGTTTTGTTGCTACCCATGTTTCTGTGGGTGGGTTTTTTTTTTTTTTTTTGTGGGGAGGGGGTGTTTTCTAAACGGCGAAATCGGAAACAGAATTGATGCTCAAGACCTGCACCAACCCCATCAACACAACAACAAACCAATTTATGAAATCGATGGAAGAAACATGAATGGCTTGAAGGGCTCGGCGCCAACAACCGCAGTTTTAAGATGGTAAAGGGTCGACGAAAAGAAAAATTGGTAAAGTGGCATGGCCTATAAATAGTTGCCGGATGTTTCGAAAAACTTGTTAAGCGTACTAAAATACGGAGTGTTTTATCACTTTTCAAGTCTTTGAGAATTAGATGTCGTAAGTTCCTCGAACTGCTTGTTAAGCATATTGGATGCTTGTTAAGCATGGGAATCAAGATCGGAGAAGTGAGCATGTAGCAAGCTTGAGGTCTCTCTCATCGACCCGTTGTAATCATAGCTTCCGCCTTCTCTCCATGTGTATTCATCGAACCATAGTACGATGCGATGCTTGCGAGTCAATTGCACTACTGGATTCTTCCTTGCCAAGAGGATCTGACCAACTTGAACTAGAACTGGGACTGTCGCTAAATCCGTCCCGGTCCAAGACTATACTCCTGGGCACAGGCTTTCCTTTCGAGACAGAAAAAGAAAGGGGATGTACGCAATCCAATAAGTTAGGGCACAGGGCTGGCTTGCAACTGGATGACGAGGATCACTGTCTGCACTTAAGAAACCGTGGACAGACTACCACCGAACTGGACTTCCACTGGCTAGTCTGGCGAATGAGAGAAAGCTACCGGTCTCGGCAGTCATAGCTTCTGCGGTATCGGACTCTGATCTCGTCTTTCCCCATCTCCTCCGGCAGAAAGGGCTCCAACAAGGGTTTCCAAATAGCGCACGCGGGATCCACTGTAATAGTTAGCGAAGGACTCTTATGCGCGAAAGCATTTTTGTCTCAGTCTAAGTAAGGAAGGGAGGTTCTACAGTGCTAAAGTGATAATTGAGACAGGGAGAAGAATGTTGGAACAGAAGAGCTACAGACAAGAAGAACTACCGATGTTCAGTGTACCGATCAGGAACTAAGACAGACGAGCTTCCCTCACCGAACTAACTAAGCGAGGGCCTTGTTCAAGTCTTCCAATACGGAGTGCGGAAGGTTCAAAGTAGGAATCTCTATCCGCCCGATCCGATCCATAAGGCTTCTTCCGTACAGAGAAGTGTTTCGGAGTGGAGAGATGTACGGAATGAGTGGTTCACGCACACTAGATGGCTTAACTGAGAGACCCTCTTCACACACATATATAAGGGCTAGTGCTTGCCGAGCTGTCTAAGATGACTAAGATAAGCAACTATGACTACGAGTGGGTACTAATCGAATCCATTTGACTAGTTCCCTGAAGCTTCACATCAAGCTATGAAAGAAAGCTTGGGCGAAAGGAAAAAGCTCTCAGAAAGAAAGAGGTTAACTCATCGCCCTATCCATTTGCTTATACTACATTATGATGAAAAACTCTTTGTTCATTTTTTCACAAATAAGGAACACTGGGAATTTGCGTTCCGGGATCCTTGATCAGGCCCAGATCAGAGGAAGACAAAGAGTCCGGGTCAGTCAGAAAAGAGGAGACCACTCAATTCACCGACTGGTGACGGAGCCTTCACCATTTGATCGGATCGGTCTTAGACTATTGGATTGGAGTTGAGCCCAATTCTTCGCCTTTGAAGGTAGGTTCACGCCCATGAATGGTCTAAGAGGTTCAATAAATCAAAAAAAGCCTACGAAAGAGCGAGGACTATAACTCAAACTAAGGGGAGGGGCTCTCGTCTTATACGATCTTGGAGAGAGGTCTTTGTCTCAGCACTCAAAGTACAAGAAAGAGGCCTGCTCCACAAGCAAAAAAGCACGGAAATGAAAAGAAAAAGTCTCCTTCATGACTCTAGAAAGCCTTCAACTTCCTTTAAGCCTAGTGAAATCAATCCCACCTGTCCCTTAGTTCAGCGCAAGAGAATGGATAAAAGAAGAATCATACGAGCTCGAGCGCTGGTGCCTGTAAATTCCTTAATCATTAGTTCTGTGTAGAACATAATCTTGTGGTTTCAAAAACAAATTAAAGTAGATTCTTCAAGTAGAATATATTCCGGGGATTACAGAAAAGTCGATCAAAGGTGGTTGTATAAAGCTACAATAATCCTTGGTGGCTGCCTAAAAGCCGGCATGCAATGCGAAGGTTCTCTTGCGGTAGGAGCGATGGGCCAGCGGGAGCGGGTGGACGGGACTGTGAATGAACACTGGAAAAGAGGATTAGGACCACCGCCGTCTAGATCCATCGACCGGTCAATGATTGGCGGCGCGTGGCCAGATAAATCTCCTTAACGGGGTCTTGCTCACTCAATTTTGATTATCAGATCATGCAGGATTTACGCGGAATCCGTACTATTTCATAATCGAGATGGAGCGAGCTCACATTTCCCAGGACCGTGCGTGACTTGCGCGGGTGGCCAATGATACGGAAGACCACCCTACTATTGAGTTGGACCCACATGAGTTGTTTTTGTGTTTTTTTTTCCAATTGGAATTATGACAAACACATACCAGCCAATGATTTGAAACCCCTTCCCAACGAGGATTGTAGGGATTTGGTGGCATCCGACCGGGGTGGGGAAGAGCGGTGATTCGTTGGGTAGGACCGGCTCTCAAGCCTAGGTTATCATCTCTGTCTCCAATGAAATTACGAGAATATATTTAGTATTTTTTGCCCCCGTCCAGATCCGCATTAAGGGGACTTCGAGCCCCGTGGGCCGCCAAAGCCATGAACCGAGCGGGGATTGCACTATGTCTCCCGGGAATACAAGGGATACACGCTTTTGAAATGCAATGAATACATGCTCCGATCAAAATTGAATTAGATGATTCCGCCACCTTCGTGAAGATTAACCCAAGCTCTCACCGGTCCGATCGATGGAAGAGAGACCTCGAGGGAAAATCTCAACCCCGATTTAGAGTAACGTATATGCTTTACCTACTAGTGGTTGTGGGTATAATGAACAGAGAGATATAATGCATGGCCCTGCTTAGACTATAGGGATTGAGGGTATTTAGAATTGCATGACAAAGAGTAGAATCTCTTGATTGAGCTATGAATTGATGAGTAGTCTCCTAGAGGTACGGAGAATATATTCCTCTTGAGCAAGTCCCTTCATCACTTTAATTACATCTATGATAGCCACTTCTTGGCTCCACCCAAATGGGTTTGTGTTTGGTACAAACATTGTTCTTCTATAATGTTGATCGTGATCACCTTTTAAAGTAACTACTTAGGTTTAAATAAGTATTAAAGGGTTATAGTAGTAAAGATTCCATTGGTGCAATTCATGTGACTTTTATATGTTGTAATGATCAAGGATGACAATTGAAGCCTATTATATGGGCATAATGTTAAACTAAAATCTGGATACTAATAACAATCCCGATTCTTAATTTCACGAAACAAAACTCATGAAAATTGGGACGAAACGCAAAAACATGAAGAAAAATCGAACATTCTTCGGCCATTGATGAAGACGATGATTATAGTCGCAAGCATTGAACAACCGACGAGACGGGATGTTTTTTACCCAATTACCCCTCTCTAAAGCGATGGTGTGTTCTCTGTAAAACTATGTTCCCTAGATACATTGTTTTTTAAAGAGAAACTGAGGACGTGATAAGATAAATCGTAGCTGGCAAAGGGGCTTGGCTCAGATCAGCCCATTTAAACTGATGTCTACCCTTAGAGATAATTGTCGCCCATGAAGATGGTTATTGGGTGAAACAGTTATCATGTAAAATTAATGTGAGACATATCATAACCAAAATTAAATGTTGGCATTAGTAATGTGGGAACATATCATAGATATTATAACACAATATTCATCGTCACAAATCCTAAACCTAGTTGAATTAGGGAGCCTAATGCATGTATGATTGGCCAAAAAAAGGGACGAGATGAAATGTTTTCTTACAAGAATTTTGTTGTGAGTAAAGCGCCTGCGCGAGTTGTACAGCCAGAACACTGAACTTCTATAGGTCTTGTATCTGTCTGCTTCAATAGGAGTAATTCACTTTCAACTTTATATGCTACCTACCCGTATAACAGTTCTAGGTAGGAGTGCAGCTATAGAACGCAATGATTAGTGTTGAGTCTAGCAATATCACCTAGAGAGGGGTGAATAAGTGTTTTTGAACAAAGTGAAACTAAATGCGAAAATAAATAGTTTCAAATCACAATCAGAACGAGAACAGCGAAACAACATGCAGATGATCTAAACACAACAGAAAAAGTTTAGAGATGAGAGAACTGTACACTGAGTTTATAATGGTTCGGCTTGTCAGGCCTACGTCTGCTCTCCCACGATGGTAGCTGATTGACTGGATTTCATTAGAACGATCAATGGAGTTTACAAGAGATGATACTCTTAGTCGCTCTTATAATATCTCACAAAGAACTTAAGAATTCTTTGAAATAAGAATGTGAATATGAACAACTTAGGCAATTTGTAATAATATGTTATGGACACCCTCTACTATTCATCATGGATCTCCTTTTATAATCTTTTACTTCCAAACTAGCCGTTGGACAAATCTTCGAAGGATCGCTCTTCAATCATTGAGTGAACGTTAACAATCTTGATTGAACGAGACTATATCTTCTGAAGATATGGTAGTCGTTGAGTACAATCTGAACCCTTCAGATTCTTCACTTTTCAAAAGTAAAGTATATTCAAACAAGCCACGAGTCTTATTCCTGAAAGGTAATATCACATCGTAGATTTTCTCCTGATCTAATTGAAGAAAAATATTGTCAATCAAATATTAAAACTTCCATAAAAGAAACCGTCTTAATTGGAAACTTGCCATTCGTGAGTCTTTAGAATCTGTCTGATAGAAATCGCAGAATTTGAACGATATTTATAAGCAGTCTTCAGAAGTAGAGACTCTCTAAATCTGAACAGATTATTTTAAACTGTCATACTGAGCTTCAATAAAGTCCTTCTGGTTCGTCATATAAGCCTTCAGACGAATAAGCCTTCAAATAAAACATACTTCGTCTGAACGTCTTCAGAAGCAAATATAGTGGCTACTGCTCCTTGATTCTGAATGCCAAAAATGGATCAATATAAACTTCTGTTCACTTGTTCATTCTGCAATTAAAACATTATAAACATTACACAGATTCTATCTAAATAATGATAATTTTGTCAGAATCAAAATATTCAAAGATAACGTTCTCTTAACAATCTCTCCCTTTTTGATAATGACAAAACTTCCTTAATATAATAGTGGATTTGTGAAAATAAGTTTGATTAAGAAGTGTAAACGCAAAAAGATTTCACAGGAATATAAATATGTAGATAACATGTGAATCTTTATCAGATATAAATTGTAAGAATATCACCAGAATGTCCTGATAAGACCTCAGAATTTCCATGTCCTATGTGCAACCTGCAGAATATATATATATATATATATATATATATATATATATATAGGCTTCTCTCCCCTTTTTGTCATCAGCAATAAACAATAATATGATATAATGTAAATTTTATCTCATTATCTATGACGCCTTGAAAATTCGACTTTGGTAAAATGTCTGAATTTAATAAAATGGATTGATATCGAATTTTAGTTGATGAAAACTTTGGGATCGCAAGAATTAAAGAGACAATAATTGGACAAATTCTGAAGTTTCAGTCGGTTTAGATTAGGTTTCGAAATTCTTAGTCGTCGAGAATTAGGATTTCAATTGTTGTGGTCGACCCTAATCCCGACCGAGCCTAACTGATGAAATTACCAAAAATGCCCTTCGTCTAGTGCACAAATTTTTGTTCTGTCCTAGAATGCAAAAAGACCAAATTACCCTCAATTATTTGGCATGTGAGACAAAATGGCCAAAAAACCTTCCCGGCGGGCCCCACTTTCTCTCTCTCTCATCTGCTCACTCTCTCTCTCACGATCTCCCTCTCTCTCTCGCGGACACTCCCCCCAACCGAACCTCCCTCCTCACTTCCTCCTTCCTCCTATGGTTGTTTTCGCCGCTGCCACCATCGACCACCACCGCCATGACCCTCAGCCTTTCCTTGCCGTCACCGTCGACCCCTCCACCGCCGTTGACAGCCGTCGGGAGCCGCGAAATCAAGCCAGGAGTCCAGCCACTGTTCGGACCCCCCTGAATCCGAGAACAGCCGACCTTCCTCGGCCATTTCCAACGCTACTGCTGCCAACCATGCCGGGACTCCCCCGTGTCCTGAGCTTTAAACCAAAGCCACCCCGCCGCCGAATGACTGCCGGAGTCGCCGCGAATCCCCCCGAAACTACCGGTGCCCTGTTTTCGAGCTGGTCCGCGTTTTCTTCAGATCTGGCTGAACCGGCCGCCACCTCCTGTCACCACCACCGCTGATGAACTCCTAGGACCTTTCTCTCTCACCCCTGAGCTCGTGGACGCCGGCCGCAACGCATGGTGGCCGGAAAGCGACCCGAACCGCTGCCCTGTTCTTGGTCGCACGAGACCGCTGCTCCACCCGATTTGTTTCGCCATCGATCCGCCGCCTCCGACCGCCCTAAGCTGCTACCACCGGTGCCGACAGACTCCCCCGACCACTTGGTACCTCCACCGTCAACCTCGAAGCCGGCCGCCCCTTGTCGGCCTTTGTTTCAGCCGCCTCAGCCCCAAGCCACCCCTTGCCTTACTCTGGCCGAGTGCCCTGTTCGAGCTGGGTTGCACAGGCCGTGGCTCGTTTTGGCCTGGGCCGAGTGGCCTAGGCCCTAGGCTGGGTGGCCGAGAGCCTAGGTCAAGTGGCCAGGTCCATGGCCGGCCATTTAGGCCGTTGTCCGATAATTTTAGACCGTGGCCCGTCGAGCCGAGTCGTGTTCGCCGCCGTTGTCATCGCCGTTCGTCGTCGTCGCATACGCCGTTGCCGTTGAGACCGCCCGAGCCGACTCAATTTGTGAGTTGACCTTAATCCTTGGTTAGAGCGCTAATTGCGCCTAGGATTAGTCGTTTAGTCAATTAGGAAAAATTTAGGTACACTGTGACATTCTAATTTTCCTGTCAATTTCGGACTCATTAATGAGAAATGTATCTAACGATGTATTTCAGTCGTATCTCGCTCGGATTTGATCAATCTCGAGTTGACTGACCAAAAGTGAAAGGCTAACGCAAGACAAGGTACGTGGACCTAGTAAACTCGAATAGGAAATGACGCTTTAACCATAAGGATTGTCGAGGGGACGTTTAGAGCCATATAAGGCCGATCTAAGAACGATTAAGGGATGTAATGCTAGTGTTATACGATTGGAGCGCGGGTGATGCCGCTTAACCAATGTATAATTTGCAAATTTTTCTAAATCAAACAGTGACGATCGAGACCGTTGGAGCTAGTAATAGACCCTCACAATTACATGACAACCAAAGTCGGCATGAATTGATGGACCCTAATTGTGATATGAATCATAGGGTCGATATGCGTAACGTCTACAAAAGCCGTCTGTCAGTCCGGGATAGGTTGGAATCACATTGGATGGAGAAATGATTCAGAAAAAGAGTCTCGAAATTAGAAAATAGAGAATCAAGATAGAAATTGTGATTAAGTTAAATGGCCGATCGATTAGGTTAGCCGGTTAATTACTTTGCCTGTGGCTAATTGTGATTAGCTAAAATTGATTGATTGATTGATTGATTTAATTGTGTTTGATAGTGAGTAAGCGACAGGTTAGAGACAAGCGAGTGATCGACGTTATAAATTAAATTGATTAATAAAAGCATTATACGAATTAAGCTTTTTTTTTTGTCTAATCGGTTTTGACTGCTCGGGATCGATTGGTGACTTTATTGATTTGCATGTCTTTGCTGAAATGCCTGATTAGCTGTCCTAATTATTCACTGAGTGTTCGGTGGACTGTTTGGGATTTTATTGCCCTTCTGTGATTGCAGTGTCTAATGTTAGACTACATATGCATATGGCCGTGTGTGAAGTCAAAAGACATTTTTAGCATGAAAATGACCTTCGGCCGAGAATTTTACATACCTGTGTGAGCATCCAGCTTTAACCAAAGATAATGAAATAGGATGATTGCTGAATGTGTGTTGTGTGGTCATATGAGGGAACGATGATACTTTTCCTAGCAAGTTCATATTGTACCAATTGTATAGAACCATACGACTTGCTAGAAGCACGTCAATTCTGGTCCGGTGCTAACTAGCACGGATGCAGGATTGGTCGGATGCTAGTCGCAGCTTGTGATGGACCGACGCCCTGTTTAGGGATGCCTACTTGTTGGCGCCGAGCCAGGCACATCGGAGACACCTCTTGTAGTAGCCATTGCCAAGAGAAAAGAGACGTAGCCCGGTCTTGCCGGTAGAACGCTCGATTGCATTAAGGTGCTGGATCGCGTTATTTGTAGGAGTCGAATTACGCCTTCTTTCGCTTAGATCCTCTCACGTGCCGTGGGCACAATCATCCTTAATAAATGGACTTGTGTGATATCCTGTGCGTACTTGTGGATAAGATGCTTGTTTGGGTGATTGACTGATTGATTGTGAGCCGAGTCAAGTATTGCATTATGTATGGCTGAAGCTGGCAAGTATGCATGTGGATTGTTTCTATATCGTGACTGTAATTGAGTGTTATATGTGGTGATTTGTTATTGTGAGACTTCTGTTAAGATGCCCGGCGAATCAGTTTCCTAACCGAGCTTAGGCTTGATTCACTGAGATTTATTTTCACCCTGTCGTGGGATAATATTTTCAGGTTCCAAGTGATGGAGCCTCGTAGGTGCCAAGGATTGGCTTTTGGATTAGTCATCTGAAGTAAGATGAGAAGTTAGTATTACCTGACTAAGTATACCTTTAAAACTTGGTCTAGTGGCCTTGAAGTATGGGGTTGAACTCGTACATTAGTAGCTCAATAGGATTATGTCCTAGCTACTGTTTTGTATATTTATTTATTATTATCTTTTGATAAAACGTTGTGGTGTTTGATTCCTGCTATTCTATCCCTGTTTATTTTAATTGTCAGGGAGTTGACACGTTTTCGCATGCTTAAGTAAGTGATAGGTCGATAGTGTGCTTAGGATGCTATCTCTATGACCTTGTGGCGATTTGGCACGAGATGTCGCGGGCTCGAGAGTCGGAGCGTGACATCCCCGCCCCATGTAGTATCAGAGCAAGGTTAGCCTGATCTATCTGGTCATTAGCCTGGAGTGATAAGGAGCATTGGGATTTGGGATAGTTAGTAGGATCGTAAAATTTTGCATGTGCATGTTACCTATATTTCTTTTGATTGATTGTTAGTGATCTCATTATGCGTTACTTGGGGTGGACAAGATTCCGTAAGTTACTTGTATAACGAGCAACTATAATAAGAGGGTGCCTAGTGAAAGGATAGTTCAAGAAGATCCTAGAGCGGAAGGAATTATGCAAGCGTTGGAAATTTTGGAAGTGGTAGTTGGACAACAAGTGAGTAGTCAATCTAATGATGCCGCCGCTTCAAGTGAAAACTTGTTGACTGGAAACGAGAAAGGTGTGTAGCCGATACTGGAGTTGATGGAGAGATTTTTGAACCTCGAGTCACCGAAGTTCAAAGAATTAGGAGACCCAGAGGCTGCAATCTTATGGATTAAGGAAATCGAGAAGGTATTCGCAGTGCTAGGATGTTCCGAAGATGACAAGGTGACACTGGTCGTTTACCAACTTCAAGGTGACGCTAATGCGTGATGGGAAACCACATGAAGAAAGATCTTTACTGAAGGTATGGTCCCGGTGTGGGATTCCTTCGTTGAAGTCTTTTATGGCAAGGACTTTATGGACTGTAGGCGAGAGAAAAAGATGGCTGAATTCTTGCAGTTTCAACAGGACCAAATGATAGTAGAGCAATATGAGGCGAAATTTACTGAGCTGTTAGAGTTTGCACCCTGGACGGTTGGAGATCCTATGAATAGGATGAAAAGATTTTGTGAGGAATTAAAGCCCGGGATCAAAGATCAACTGGTGCCGTTGAACTTTAAGAGTTATAGCTAATTGTATAAAAGGGCCCAATCTATGGAGAGGAGCATGACCGATAGAGCAATTGCATTTGGATGCCTTCTTCCAAGGATAACCGTTGAATAGAGAAGAGGCTGATGTATGCCAACAAGTATCACATCCCGTCTAATCGGAGGAGTACAATCAGGAATCCGATGTTTCGCCAAAGTGAGAAGTGTCGCCTTCGTCGCCTAAGATATGAGTCTGGTCCATATCCGTTTAGAGGAGGAGAATGCTTTAAATGTTACCAGCCGGGACACCAAGTGAAGGATTGTCCGATGAGAAATAAGGCAGATCAAGCATCGCTGCCGCAAGAAGGACAAACTAAAGGAGATGTTGAGCAGAATACCTATGATTGACTCTACTGGGAGTAGGGTGACTTTTGAGTTAAGATGCTTTGGTATAAATTAGAAATAGCTAGTCAAACTTGAAAATACATTTTATGGATAATACTTATGGATATGGGTTTGGATTAAGATAATTAGTATTTTATGGATTGCATAAGTTTAAAGTGTTGTTTTGCTTGGAATGCCTTATTCGTTGTTTTTCTTTGGATTCTAATTTATGACTAAAGGAATATTTGCCGAAGAGTGAGCGTGAATTGTGAGATTAACCTTTGAGGTGTGATGAACTTTTTAGGGATCAGAGGACACAAATTAATAAGGATCGATATAAAGTCAGATAATGTGTGCTGAATTGTGATGAAAATCTTTCTCTACATGTGGTTAAAGTGGGATTTAAAAGTGAAAACACGTTTGTGAGTGCATTGTGTCATTTTGGGTGATGGGCAGAAGATTGTGGATGAATCGAGATGTCACGTGTAAGTAAGACTTAGGTACTTTGTAGGATTGGTGAAAGTTGATTATATCTCCGAATACTGATTGAAGAAGACCTTGCAGTATATCAAAGGCAGTACTGGAATGACTTGAGGCCGTATGGCTCAGTCGACTAGTAACCTAATAAGGTTATGGTGAAGTATACACTACTTGAAGATTATAGTTAATGAAGCCTTATATATGTGCATGAAACAAGGATGGTGAAGACGAACAAGGAAAGTTCGTAATGGCAATCTAAGGTTAGGTGACATGATAGGGATGCCAGTTGGATGCACAAACTATTGAGTTTGGCGATACCCCTGAATAAGATTAAGATTATGAGATGTGACAATTAAGGAAAACTAGTTAACAGAGTGACGCAGCGGAAGCATAGTAAGGCCAAATGATTTCTTGGAATAATGACCATAAGGGTCTTGCTTTTGATAAAGCAGAAAACTGATCGGGATTCACAACAGTAGTTTCAGCGTTGGTCCAGATAGCTCGCGAAGACATCAAAATTTGAGGTAAGATTACTAGAAGATTAATAGGCGTGGTCGAGCAAATGACGAAGATTTTGGTGTATTAATAAGTCAAAGAGCAATATTACAAGCCTAAGTGGACTGCTGCCGTCGTTGGAGATTCTAAGGTAAAGGTGGTAAAATATTACAATGGATTGGTAATGAAACTTCTAAGAAGTCAAGAGATAAATGACTCAGTTTGGAGTACAATAAGCAGATTGACGATGCATGTTCAAGATATAATAGTGTACAGAAATTCAACTTAGTATGAGTGTGAAGCTCCAAGACCTACGACCGATTCAAGTTTAAGACTCGAACTACTCACGAACAACGACCAATGGTTGAGGAAGCCACCGAGAGTTAGAGGTCGCCCTCGACGTGGATGATGGCCTGACTTGTCAGTCGGTTGGGTTATTGATTAAGGGTTGACTGTGTGACAATCTTAAATCAAGCATAAATTGAATTGGGTTGATCTTGCTCAGTTGTAAGTCAACCATAGGGTAACCCTGAAGTGCACTAGGGATTGATTCGTGGCATGATTTGCGAGCTGACATTAATCGATATTCAGAATGGCCATGGACCCAGTGAGGAATGACTTGTACTAGAACCTCGTACCAACCACGCACTAGTGAAAGGGCTGATCACCTTGAGCCATGTGATGTGTTGTTGGAAGAATATGGGTAGAGTTGAACCAATCTTGCATCAACATGAGTTGGTCATGAGAGGTGATCTTGACAGTGTTTGATTGTACCACCAGTCTAGGAACGGATGATTCCAACCCTACATCGGGATATTTGAGGTGGTCCTCGACTCGCTAGTCGTTTGTGAGCTGACCCTGTTCGATAGAATGGACGGTCTGATCCTCAGTTCGATTTGGCGCCTGAGTTCAGTAATTCTCCAGGTGTCCAAGGAATGACAAGTGGTGATTCTAAATCTCAAAGTGTTGAAGAAGAGGCAAATTATTAGTAGACCTTCTCCATGTAAACAGAATGCCCAAATTGTCATTAGCGTTAACCGTGATTGATCTCTATGGAACAAGAAGAAAAGCAGCGTTAAACTCTGCTCGTTGGAAGTTAAGAAATGGCCAGTCTATTCATGGAAATAGATAATTACTACGGTTACTAGGATAACCAACAGTTGATTGGGACAGCAAGGTCGAATGGTCACAGTTGAGTTGAATTCCTAGAGTCGGATGATTCACCCTGTTGAAACGAATTGTGGATATGGAATTGTGTCAAACTAGTAGTCAAGGATTGTAAGTTAGAATCCGACTTAGATTTGATAGTCGCCTTATGATTTCGATGCACAGAGTGGAGATTAGGATTGACTTGGAGCGAACCTAGCATAAATTTTGGGAAACGAAACCGCAGTTCAATACGGCCTGGTAACCGTAGATGCAAGGTCAATCTAAAAGGATAATTCAGAGTTTAGAGAACATGATATAGGTATGCGTTTTGGATTTCATAGTGATTAGGAGGAACAGTTATACCTGTTTGGAGTTTACCAAAAATGGCATTAAGATGATGTTTTTCGAGGCGATGTATAGCAGAGCGTGTAGTGGAACAGTCGATAGACGCTATCAAGGTTATTAAAGACAAACTGAGGACATCAGAGTTGTTAGAAAGTTACGCCAATAAGGAGCGAAGACCATTGGAATTTTAGGTGGGTAATTATGTCTGTAGAAGATGACGCTTGTTGGAAGGACAACTCATTTTGGTAATAAAGAAAAGCTAAGTCCAAGGTGAGTCATACCATTCGAGATTTTGGAAAGAATTGAAAATTGGATATATCGTCTTGTGTTGCTGCCGAGACTGACTCAAGTACACAACGCCTTTCATGTGTTGATATTGAGGAAGTGTAAACCAAACCCCGCTTCTGTGTTGAGTTATGAGAAGATTGAATTGGATGAGCGAGCATCGTATCTGGGAAGTACAGTCAGGATCGTCGCTGGGAGACAACAAGTATTTCGGAACAAGAATTTTCCCTTTGGTCAAGGTGGTTTGGTAGCACCGTGGTCCTGAAGGAACTATTTAAGAAAATTGTGAGGACTAGATATTATTATTGGTTTGAAGGGTTGTAGTAGTACTTTAATTTCGAGGACGAAATTTCCTAAGGAGGAGAGTTGTGACTCCCTGGAAATTCGACTTTGGTAAAATGTTTGAATTCAATAAAATAGATTGATATCGAATTTCAGTCAATGGAAAATTTTGGATCGTCAAGACTGAAGAGACAATAATTGGACAAATTCTGAAGTTTCAATCGGTTTAAATTAGGTTTTGAAATTCTTAGTTGTCTAGAATTAGGATTTCAATCGTCGCGCTCGAGCCTAATCCCGACCGAGCCTAACCGATGAAATTACCAAAAATGCCCTCATCTAGTGCACAAATTTTTGTTCTGTCCTAGAATGCAAAAAGATCAAATTACCCTCAATTATTTGGCATGTGAGACAAAATGGCCAAAAAGTCTCCCGGTGCTCCCCACTCTCTCTCTCTCTCTCTCTCTATCTCTCTCTCACGATCCCCCTCTCTTTCTCTCGCGGACACTCCCCCGATCGAACCTCCCTCCTCCCTTTCTCCTTCCTCCTCCGGCCGTTTTTGTCGTCGCCACCACCGACTACCACCGCCACAACCTTCAGCCCTCCCTTGCCGTCACCCCCGACCCCTCCGCCGCCATCGACAGTCGTCGGGAGCTGCGAAATCAAGTCGGGAGTCCAGACCCTGTTCGGACCCCCTTGAATTCGAGAACAACCGGCCTTCCTCCGGCCATTTCCGGCGCCACTGTCGCCAACCACCACCATGCCGAGACTCCCTCGTGTCCTGAGCTTCAAGCCGAAGCCACCTCGTCGCCAAACGATCGCCAGAGCCGCCGCGAATTGCCTTGAAATTACCTATGTCCTGTTTTCGAGCCGGTCCGCGTTTTCTTTAGATCCGGCTGAATCGGCCGTCACCACCACTCATCGCCACTGCCGATGAACTCCTAGGACCTCTCTCTCTCACTCCTGAGCTTGTGGACGCCGGCCGCCACGCATGGTGGCCGGAAAGCGACGCGAACCGCTTCCCTGTTCTCGGCCGCGCAAGACCCTTGCTCCATCCGATCTGTTTCGCCGTCGATCTGCCGCCTCCGGCCGCCTTCAGCCTTACCATCGGTGCCGACGGACTCCCCTCGACCACCTGGTACCTCCACCGTTAACCTCGAAACCGGCCTTCGGTCGTCGGCCTTTGTTTCAACCGCCTCAGCCCCAAGCCGCCCCCTGCCCTGCTCTAGCTGAGTGCCCTGTTCGGGCCGGGTCGCACGGGCCGTGGCCTGTTTTAGCCTGGGCCAGGTGGCCGAGAGCTTGGACCGAGTGGCCGAGTCTGTAGCGAGAATTTAGGCCCTTGTCTGAGAATTTTAGACCGTGGTCCATCGAGCCAAGCCGTGTTCGTTGTCGTCACCCGTCCCGTCGTCGTTGAGACCGCCCGAGCAGATTCAATTTGTGAGTTGACCCTAATTCTTGGTTAGGACGCTAATTGTGCCTAGGATTAGTCGTTTAGTCAATTAGGAAAAATTTACGTACGCGATTAGGGCCGGTTTAGATAGAAATTGTGATTAAGTTAAATGGCCGATTGATTAGGTTAGCCGGTTGATTACTTTACCTGTGGCTAATTGTGATTAGTTAAAATTGATTGATTGATTGATTTGATTGTATTCGATCGCGAGGGAGCGACAGGTTAGAGACAAGCGAGCGATCGACGTTATAAATTGAATTGATTAATAAGGCATTGTACGAATCGAGCTTTTTTTTTTTTTATCTAATCGGTTTTGATTGCTCGGGATTGATTGGTGACTTTATTGATTTGGATGTCTTGCTAAAATGTTTGATTAGCTATCCTAATTATTCACTGAGTATTCGGTGGACTATTTGGGGTTTAATCGCCCTTCTATGGTTGCAGTGTCTAATGTTAAACTGTATATGCATATGGCCGTGTGTGAAGTCAAAATACATTTTTAGCATGAAAATAGCCTTTGGCCGAGACTTTTACATGCCTGTGTGAGCATCCGACTTTAACCAAAGATAATGAAATGGGTTGATTGCTGGATGTGTGTTGTGTGGTCATATGAGGGAACGATGATGCTTTTCCTGGCAAGTTCGCACTGTACTAATTGTATAGAACCATACGACTTGCCAGAAATACGTCAATTCTAGTCCGGTGCTAACTAGCATAGATACAGGATTGGTCGGATGCCGATCGCAGCTTGTGATGAACCGACGCCTCGTTTAGGGGTGCCTACTTACTGGTGCCGTGCCTGGCGCACCGCAGACACCTCTTGTAGTAGCCGTTGCCGAGAGAAAAGGGACGTAGCCCAGTCCTACTGGTAGAACGCTCGATTGCATCAATGTGCTAGATCACGTTATTTATGGGAGTCGAATCACACCTTCTTTCGCGTAGATCCTCTCATGTGTCGTGGGCACGATCATCGTTAATAAATGGACTTGTGTGATGTCCTGTGCGTACTTGTGGATGAGATGCTTGTTTGGGTGCTGTGAGCCGAGTCAAGCATTGCATTATGTGTGGCTGAAGCTTGCAAGTATGCATGTGGATTGTTTTTATATCGTGACTGTAATTGGGTGTTATATGTATTTTCAGGTTCCAAGTGATGGAGCCTCGTAGGTGTCAAGGATTGACTTTTGGATTAGTCATATGAAGTAAGATGAGAATTTAGTCTTACCTGACTGAGTATACCTTTGAGATTTTGTCTAGTGGCCCCGAAGTATGGGGTTGAACTCGTACGTTAGTAGCTCAGTAGAATTATGTCCTAGCTACTGTTTTATATATTTATTTATTATTATCCTTTGATAAAACGTTGTGGTGTTTGATTTCTGCTATTCTATCCATGTTTGTTGTTATTGTTAAGGATTTGACACGTTTCCGCATGCTTAAATAAGTGATAGGTCGATAGTGTGCCTGAGATGCTATCTCTATGCCCTCGTGGCGATTTTGTAAGGGATGTCGCGGGCTTAAGAGTTAGAGCGTGACATTGTCTAAGCTCATAAGAAGGGCGTGATATACCCAAAAAAGTTAACGAGACAACAAAAATTTTTAGACTAAATTAAAATAAGCACACTCAAAAGACTTTTGAAATGACAATCTTTCAAACAGACGGAGATTGTGGTGCTTTTAAAAATGAAGGAACATTCTCTTGCTATTTTTCACCCTCCTTTGTCCCTTTAGCAAGTTCGTTCTTGTAATTTTCTGCTATTTTAAGGGCATAATCTCAAATAACTCGAAGATGAGGAAATTCTTGAACTATCCTTTCATCACGCGTCAAAGTGTAAGTTTGTAAGCTGTCCATCTCTGAACAGAACAACTTGCATTAGAGCTCAAGCATCTTCTCAAACTTGTCCATTCCCCTTTCAATTGTTTTCTCCAGCGCACTCATCTTTTGACTAACTTCCTTTTGAAGTTTCTCCATTTCCTTCTGAACAATATTTTGCGATGACTTGATGTTCAGAAGTTCTGCAGTGAAAATATTCAGAGTTTTAGCTGGATCCATTTTTCTGACAGGCGCAGTGCTTGCTACCTTACTCTCAACTGATTCTTTCTATTTGCTGGCAAATTTCAACACCTTCTTAAGCCTTTTATCCCCCTCAGTCTGAGACTATTCTTCTGAGAACTTCTTTTCAGGTTCATATGCATCAATCTCTTCCAATATTACATCTAAATCTGTCAAGGTTTGCTTCCCCTAAGCAACAACTTCGTCTCCACTAAATTTCATACCAACGATTCCATCTTTCAAAGTTTGCTCCCCCTGAGCAATTGCTTCATTTGTCTCCATCAGCTCAACTCCAACAGTTTCAATCTGAACTATGGATTCGTTCTGCCTTTGATCAGTAATTGAAAATTCAGAAGTTCATTGATTCTTTTCTTGAATATATTCAAACTAATCTAGTATTTTTGCAGTAATTCAAGAACAACAATACGGTTTCTTCAAGTATATCTACTTGCATGCTGTCCTCTGAAATTTAGGACATGGTAGACGCTCATCCACTGCCGTCATAGGTTCCAGCTTATATCTTTGAGCATCCCACAACTCAATAATTTTTTCACTGTCATGTTTAGCATGTCTGTCTTCTTCAGTCGCATCTTTTACTTATTCACGAGATTCCTTCTGCTCATAATATTGTACAACAATCTCAACATAACTTCTTTTTCTTGTTTCTCTTTCTACAAGATCTTCATTCCACATCCGGATGTACTCTTCTTGAGTACGCTTACTCTCTCTTTCTACTCTTTTAGCAGGAGATTCTCTCTCTTCATTCTGGTTTTGAGTCTCATGGAGGCCCTTTTCTTTGTCTATAGGCACCTCCTGCTCATGCTGACTTTCACCATCTGCACTATCTTCTTCTTCTTCTTTACCATCTGCGGAAAAGAGTGATACAATAGCTTCTGATTCCAACTCTTCTGTATCAGCATCTTCTTCTGGAAATTCCTCATCATCTGGGGACTCAGCTACTTTTCCTTTATTGGCCATAATCTTTCTCCTCTTTGATGATCTCTGTTCAATCTTCTCTTCAAATTCTACAAAAACCACCTCATTATTTTTGTTTCTCCATCCACTAGCACGCGGTCTGAAGCCCACCTTTCGAGACATTGATTCTCTAGCAATCATAACCCGCCTTTCATTTTGTAGAAGATCTTTGGAAATTTTGACTTTTTGAAATTTCATGATCCTAAAGATCAAGCTTGCATAGGGCAATTGTCCCTTGGTTTTTAGAACTGTCATGTACATATGAAGCAGAACTGTGTGTGCTAGAGAAATCTTCTTCCCCGTCAGCATTCCCCACATCAGCTTGGCTTCATACTTAGAGATATCTGTCTTTGAAGTAACCTTGGGTCTTCAATCACAACTTTACGCATTGCAATGTGTTTTAAAGAAAAATCATTGTATGAAATATGATCTTTAGAATCCCTTCAAAAACTTTCCTTACTAGTCAGAAAATCATAAGCATGCTCAGGTGAAACATCCAAAGGTGTAAAGTTCATCTCTTTAACACCCATCATCTGTGCCAATTCTTTGACATTCAAATAGTAATGATCAATTCCAATATTATACAAGATACCCTGAAGGTTGTTAAAACGTAGATTGAAGTAAAAATAGGCAAATCAGATTAGGAAAGATGTTTCTTCTTTGTATGGCAAAGTCTTCAAGCTTCATCTGCTTGAGATGCTCACGAATAGGGATTCCAACACTGTCAAAGTATTTTAAGGCAAATACACCGTGGGGTATAACTCCTCTTGCGTTCATCGAATCAAAATTTTCTCGATGCCTCTGACTTAGGAACAAATGATTCTGAAAATCCTTGTTTCTCGCAAAACCTCTGATTCTCTTAAAATCTTTGAACAACACATCATCATCATCATCATCTTCTAGTCTACTTCTCACGTCACTTTCACTTTCATCTCCTGTCTGTATTACAACACCCTTAGAAGGAGTCCTTTTGGATTTCCATACATTGATAACTTTCTCTTTTCCCTTTCGAAACACTATCTCAGGGACTTCTACAGCAATAGGTGTAACAGTACGAACAGGCACATTTAGCAACTCTCGGAATTCTTCTTCAGTAGCGAACTTATGAACATTCAACAGTAACTTAATATTGTCCTTATTACTAGGGGTGAGCATGGGTCGGGTGGGCCAGGTCTAGGCCTCGTGAAACCGATCTTGTTATAACCGGTTCTTAGTTTTTGGAACCGATACCCAACCCTGTTTTGGGCCCGATCCTATTTTTCTTGCAAAAGTGTCAACTGATGAAGTCTATTTAATTACCACAAAATCGTAGTTTCCACAAAATGAAGTCTATTTATCAATGATAACGTCTTCGATAAGACAATCCATATCTAAAAATGAAGAAAGACTTGGGTAATATACCCATTCAATAGTTTTCTTAAAGTAACTAAAAATTGGACATCTCAGTATAGAAAAAAATCGATTCTAAAACCGATCCGGGTGAGCCTTCGCCTAGAACCGATACCCGGACCAGTTTCAAACAATTCCCAAAAATTGGAACAGGTTCCCAACCCTGTTTTTCGGGTGGGCCGATTCGAGTTCCGGGTCAATCCGATCCGGTTGCACACCCTTACTTATTACCCTCAATTGCCTTGAGACTATGGTACATAGGATTAACAATCATATTCTCAATAGTAACTTAGCAACTCTAGGAATTCTTCTTCGGTAGCGAACTTATGAACATTCAACAGTAACTTAATGTTGTCCTTATTACCCTCAATCGCCTTGAGACTATGGTACATAGGCTTATCAGTCATAACTAGAGCCATACGTTCATCTAACTTGATTTCAGACAAGCCTGCGTTCTTTCGAAAAACTTTCCTTTCTTCTTCAGCTTTAGACCCAAAGACATCGACCGGCGTAGTGTCTCGTGACAGGAGTCTCCTTGACACACGAGTCGGCCTCCTTCTATTCCTGGGTGTCGCCAGAAGGTTTTCTTGTGGAGGATGATAGTTTTGGAGTCATTGGATGAAAAAAAAAAGGTTGAAACTTTGAGAGTTTCGGAAGAGTAGAGAGAAGAGATGTTTTGATAAAGAGAGAGATTGTGAACGTCTTAGGGCATGTAAGTCTGAATGAAAAGGAGTTTTAAAAATATATAGAGGTTTTAAAGCAAGGTGACAGTTCAAGTCGCTATTTCAAATTTGAAAATAAAAATTGTAAAACGGTTATTTTTGGAATAAAATCAATATTGAATAAATCAAATAAAGATAATTTATTTTAATATACCAATCAGATCAAGCAAATATATATATGAGATTTTATAAGAACTCACCTAATTTTTTTTTGAAAGAGATTATTAACCTTTCAATTTGCAAACTTGCCTTTTTGAATCAGCTTCTGAACAACACTCTGCATGTTGTGCTTCTGAGTACATTTCTTCTTATGAACTTCTGTTTCTGAACTCTTGCATATGAACTTTTGCATTTGATTTTTTTGTATATGAACTACTGTTAAAACCTGCTCTAAACAAAAAATCTCAAGAAAGAGGATTAATAATAGCAAGCTCATTTCTAATGAAATTGAAAGTTTATTTGTCTAGACGTTTAGTAAAAATATCTGCAAGCTGGTTCTTTGTATTAACATATTGAATGTGGAAATTACCATTCTGAACGTAGTTGCGAATAAAGTGACGTTTGATCTTAATATGTTTTGCTCTTGAATGCAAAATGAGATTCTTTGTGAAATTGATGGCGCTAGTACTATCACATGTGATTTCCACATTTGTGTCTTCAACTCCATGATCCTTTATTTATTGCTTCAACCAAAGGATCTGAGCACAACAACTTCTTAGTTATACATATTCAACTTCAGATGTACTTTACTTTTTGGAGTATCAAGATATGAGTATATTCCCCATAAGTTGACAGGTTCCAGCAGTTTTCTTCCTTTCAATTTTGCGTCCAACAAGATTTGTATCTGATTATCCTTTCTGAATGAAATCGAAATTTTGAGAATATCACAAGCCTTATTTGGGATAAGTCCTAATATATTTGATGATCCTTTTGATAGCTGAAAGATGTGATTCTCTTGGGTTGGATTGAAATATTGCGCATAAGCAGATGTTGAATAGTATATCTAGTCTCGAGACTATGAGATAAAGTAGTGATGCAATCATACTGCGATATAGTTTGGGATCAACTTCTTTTCTATCTTCATCTTTGTCGAGTTTGGAAGAATGAGACATAGGAGTTTCTGTCTTCTTGCAATTTTCTAGACGAAACTTATTGACAATCTCAAGTGCATATTTCTTCTGATGAATAACGATTCGCTATTCGACTGATTAATTTGAAGTCCAAGGAAGAACCTTAGTTCTCCCATTATGCTCATTTCAAATGCATCCTGCATCACTTTAGAAAAATTCTTACAAAGACATTCATTAGAAGAACCAAAAATTATATCATCGACATAAATTTGAACTAGCAAAAAACTCTTATCCTACTTCTAATTGAAGAGAGTAGTGTCAACATTACCTTTCATGACCTTCTGTTCAGACAGAAAACTACTTAACCTTTCGTACCAAGCACGGAGTGCTTTCTTCAATCTATAGAGTGCTTTTCTTAATGCATAAACGAAATCTTTTTCTCTGGGTTCTTTAAAACCAGGAGGTTGTTTGATGTAAACTTCTTCCTTGATGTAGCCATTTAGAAATGTGCTTTTCACGTCCGTCTGAAAAAAAAATTTAAAGTCATTGTAACAAGCATAAACAACAAGTAGCCTAATGGCTTCTAACTTGGTAATTGATGCATTGGTTCCATCGTAGTTTATTCCATCTTCTTGAAAATAGTCTTTTGCCACTAACCTTCTTTGTTTCTGACCAACTTCGCTTTATCATCCAGTTTGTTTCTAAACACCTATTTAGTTCTAATTATTGAACGATTATTGGGTCTAGAAACTATTTCCAAAACATTATTGATTTTGAACTCACATAGCTCCTCCATTGCGTTGATCCAGTTTTCATCTGTTAGCGCTTCTTTAATCCTTTTAGGTTCCACTTCAGAAACAAGAGCTATATTACTCATTGCTTGCTTGAACGTTGATCTTGTCTTGATACCATCATCTAAGCTTTCCATGATTAGCTCCTTTGGATGATTAGATTTGTGCTTCCAATTTTTATTGAATCGATCATCTATAGGTTCTTCATATTCATGATGCAATGCTTCTGAAGTTTCTTCATTCTAATGATTTTCCTTCTAAGTATCTTTAGAAACAACATTTTCTTCTGAATATTTCTTTTCTTAAGATTCTTTCTGTGGATCGGAACTATGTGGAAGGGGAAGAGTTTGAACTGATTCAGACTGATTCATCTGATGATTTTCATCATATTTGACATTAATCGATTCCTCAACAACACGAGAGTTTTTGTTGTAGACTCTGTAGGCTTTGCTCGTTATTGAATATACCAAGAATATACCTTCATCTGACTTCTCATCAAACTTGTCGATATGATCGTTAGCATTTTTCAAAATAAAACATTTATAACCAAACACGAAAGTATGCAACATCAGGTTTTCTTTCTTTGAAAAGCTTATAGGAGGTTTTCTCAAGAATTGGTCTAAGATAAATATGATTAAGACTATAGCAAGTTATGAAAACTGCTTCTACCCAGAAGTAAGAAGCAACTTTGCTCTCAATTAGAAGAGTCCTTGCAATTTTTTGCAATGAATGATTTTTCCTTTCTATTACCCTATTTTGTTGTGAAGCATAAGGAGTTGAAAAATTATGCTGATTTCCAAACTCATCACAAAAGTCTGAAAAGTTTTTATTTTCAAACTCTCCCCCATGATATGTTTTTATGCAGAAAATAGTATTTTTTTTCATTTTGAACTTTCTTTGTAAATTTTGATAAAGATGAAAAATCATCATTTTTATGAGCAAGAAATAACACTCATGTATATCTAGAAAAATCATCAATAATAACAAGGCAGTATTTCTTACCTCCAAGATTTAAGGTTCTATTGGAACAAAAAATGTCCATATGTAGCAGCTACAAGGTTCGATTAAAAGAAACTTGATTTATTGATTTGAAAGAGCTTCTTACCTGCTTACAATGGTAAATGCTGAACAGAGTTCTGATTTCTCAAACTTAGTTTGTGGTAAGCCTCGAACAATCTCTTTTGAGGAAAGCTTTGAAATATGCTTTATACTGATATGGCCGAGCTTTCTGTGCCATAGTTCATATTCATCTTTGATCGAGATGAGACACTTTAGTTCTTCAGAATCAACATCAAGAAGATAGATGTTTCCATGTCTTTGACCAGTGAACTTTTACTTCTTGTCTTTGCTAATACTTGTGCATTTTGAATCTTGAAAGCAAATTTAATAACTAGAGTCACAGAGTTGACTTACAAAAATGAGGTTGTAACTCAGTTCTTTGACTAAGAAGACCTCATTCACTATCAAATTTTCAATTTTCACTATTCCTTTGCCAATGACTTTTCTTTTGTTACTTCCTTCAAAAGACACACTTCTACCATTTTAGTCTGAAATTGAATAAATGTTTTGGATCACCAGTCATATGACTTGAGCAACCACTATCCAAAAACCCTTTGTCATTTCTTCTCTTTGAAACCTGCAAATAAAAAGTAACTTACTGTTTCTTTGGTACCCATATTCTCTTTGGTCCATATGAGTTAGTAGCACCTGATAACTTTATGTTAATAGGTCTCCACACTTTGATACAATAATCCTTGACATGACTAGGATCACCATAGTCTATTTTATGTTGTCGCAAATAAGATCTTGTGAACTTTTTTTGAAAATGCTGTCTATAAGCAGATGTAAAAGGTTTTCGAAAAATAATGTCATTTGCTTTGGGAAATTTATTTTTGAGATCACTTTCCTTTTTGAAAACTAAACTAGATTTATCATTGAAAGGAATTTGTTTGGAAATAATACTTTCTAAGTTTTTAGAACTTTGTGTAAATCGTTTTGAAATATTCTCAATTTCAATTTCAAGGAATCATTTTCTTTTGAAATCAGAACATGACTTTCCTTCATCTGATGAAATTACTTTGCAAGAAATCAATCTTATCCTTTTGTGAAAAATCTTGCAGCAATTTCATTTTTCAAAACAGAAACCTTTTTAAGAGCTTCTTTATAATTTTTGCATAACTCATCAATATATTCTATAACTTTATCAAGTAGTTCAGAAGGACATACCTCAATAGCTGAATCTGAGCTTGAATCTGATCTAGCCATGAGACATATGTTTGCATAGTCATCTGCACTATCAGAATCACTTAGAGTTTCTCTTTTAAAGCTTTCTTGTACTTTTCGTACTTAGTCTTATCCTTCTTCAGAATATGACATTTGGGTTTGATGTGTCCTACCTTCTTATAGTGGAAGCATATCACTTCTTTGCTTTCCTGTTTTTCATTGATCATTATGTCTAAATGATTTCTTTCCTTTGAAGTTTCCACTTCTTCGAGCCATTTTTCTAAACTTTTTTATCGTGAGTGCAAGCTCCTCCTCATCTTCGTCTTCATTATCTGAATTAGAAAAATCATGATTAATTTCAGATTTTAAGGCAATTGACTTCTTACCTTTTATGTATCTTTTCTTGTTGGCTCATTCTGTTTCATAAGATTGCAGGGTTCCAACAAGCTCATCTACTAAGAGTGGCCTGATTGTTTCCTATATTGAGGGCTCGATATAATTCCAATCATCTGTGAGACATCTGAGTATTTTTTTTGACTTGCATTGGCTCAACAATTGGAGCACCTTGTCTGGCAAGTCCCCTTGCCAGAATTTGAAATCTATCAATTATATCTGTAATAAATTCATCTGGCTTCATCTGGAGGGCTTCATAGTCACTTGGTAGAATGTTAAGATTTGTTTCTTTAACTCTATCAGTTCCTTGAAAATTGATATAAAGTCTATCTCATATAGCCTTTCCTGATTCTTCTTCTGAAGCAAGATCATATAGAGGGGTGGACAAAACACAAAATAATGCATTAATAGCTTTAGAGTCTAGTCCTTGTTTCCTTGCTTTTTCAGTATCAGACAATGTTGGTGTGGTATTTGTCTCATTTCCACTTGATGTTGTTGTAAAAGTAACAGGTACAACGCCATTAACAACGACGTCCCACATCAAATCATCGTATGCTTTGAAGAACCACTTCATTTTGTTGCACCACATGTTGCAATATTTTTTTTAATCAAAATATGGTGGTTTGTTGCCATAATGTGAGTCATTTGTTCTCAAAAAATTATTGTTAAACATGATAGATCTTTAACTCTGAAGTCAAAACTCTTCACAAACAAGAGTAACATGCTCTGATACCAATTGTTAAGTGTAGCAATATCACCTAGAATGGGGTGAATAGGTGTTTCTAAACAAAGTGAAACTAAATGCGAAAATGCACAATTTCAAATCATAGTTAGAACGAGAACAACGAAACTACGTGTAGATGATCTAAACAGAACGAAAAGAGTTTAGAGATGAAATAATTGCACGATGAGATTATAGTGGTTTTGCTTGTTAGACCTATGCCCATTCTTCACGATGACAGACGATTGGCTGGATTCACTAGAATGAATCAATGGAGATTACAAGAGATAATACTCCCAGTGGCTCTTACAACACCTCACAAAGGATTTAATAACTCTTTAAAATAAGAATGTGAATCTCAACAACTTGGGCAATTTGGAATAATATATTCTCGATACCCTCTACTAGTCACCATGAATCTTCTTTTCTATTTCTTTGCTTCCAAACCAGCCGTTGGACAAATCTTTAAATGATCGCTCTTCGATCATTGATTGAACGCCAACAATCTTGATTGAATGAAACTGTATTTTCAGAATATATAGTAGTCGTTGAGTAGAGTATGAACCCTTCAAATTCAGTCACCCATACAACTAAATCTTCAATTTCTAAAAGTAGAGTATATTCAAACAAGCCACAAGTCTTATTCCTGGAAGGTATTATCCAATTGTAGATTTTCTCCTGATTTGATTGAAAAAAAAATTGTCAGTTAAATATTACAAACTTCCATAAAAGAAACTATCTTAATCGAAAACCTATCATTCGCAGATCTTCAGAATCCATCTGATAGAAATCGCAGAATCTGAACAATATTCAGAAGTAGTCTTCAGAAGTAAAGACTCAATGAATCTGAACAAATTATTATGATCCATGATACTGAGCTTTAATAAAATCCTTCTGACACGTCATATAAGGTTTCAAACGAATAAAACCTTCAGATGCGACATACTTTATCTGAACGTCTTCAAAAGCAAATATATGACTGCTCCTCCTTCAGTCTGAATGCCATAAATTGATCAATATAAATTTTTGTTCACTTGTTCATTCTGCAATTAATACATTACACAAATTCTATCTGAACAAAGATAGTTTTGTCAGAATCAAAATATGCAGAGAGAATGTTTTCTCAACAATTTGGACACGAAAACAACTACGGGTTTGCACAGAACAACTCTCTTGAGAAAGTAAGATGAACACAAACAATAGGAAACTAATAAATGATTTCTTACATCCAAAGTCCCGAGTGTCAGAAGGATACAACATAGGTTGTTTATGGAAACTGCTACATTTCCATCAACTAATCGTCATCTTCATCGAAGTCGGTATCATCAGTCCAATTCTCGCTCTCAGAACCGCTCACCACATATCTTGTTTGCTTGCGGTTCACCCTATGAGATCTTCCTTTTGGAAGGGCCGCTTCAACCGCTTCTTCTGGATCAGTACCGGCAGAACTATTTGCCCTACCTTTACTTCCCAGCACAGAACTGCCTTTCTTATTGAAAGGAGATGCCCTCATCTTCCGTACTTTCTTTCCGGCGAAACTCCTATGCTTTCAGCTGGCTTTAGCATCTCGGTCAAGAGACGTTGTGTCGTTCCAGCTTGCTGCTTGTTGGCTTGACCTTTCTTTGTTGCTGCGGGCAGCTTTGATACCTTCGCAGCAGTTGATGATTTTCTGCCTCCTTTCTTCTTTGCCACCTCTGTTTCAGAGTCCACTGTCTCGTAGTCATCATCTCCACTGTCATTACTATTTTCTTCCTCCGAAGTCTCCGAGAGGGTGACCAAGGGCTTCTTCCTCGAGGCAGCCCTTTTGCTATGTTCTTTCAAATTGACTGGTATTTCAGGCACTTTGTCCTCTAGAGCTGCATTGCACGAAACATGTGTTATGCGAGCATCATTATCACCAAGTAACTCCAGCATATAGCAAAAGGATACAAGTCGCAAGTACCCTTTGGGAAAATATGGCACATGTAGCCACAATATCTTTACAGATGGAATTGATTTTAAATTTGAAAATCGAAGTCACACTGGCAATAACTCTTACCATATGAATTATCTGGTGAAGATTCAAGGTTATATGCAGCAAGTCGATCTTCTAAGTAGCAACTCGAAGTCCTCGTCGTCATCTGAAACTGAGGCACTCTTGCTAGGCTGTATAAATGTGGACAGAAATGTGAATACAATCAAACACAGCTGCCTTAGTTTTAATTAGAATGAAGAAACCAAACACACCCTCATAGTTGGAGCTTTCCTAGCACCGGCACCACGTTTTGGTGTCGCAACATCAGCAGCATTTTCTGAAGTAGAAATACATCCATTGTCAGTGACTCCATATAATAATAACAATGCAAGAAGTTAGGTTAAAAAAATGAATTCCATATTAACCTGCTTCCGATGCATTGGTTGATCTTTGAGTGACTTCTGCTTGAGCTACTGAATTGTTAGCTTTAGTGTTACTCTTGCTAGGCTTTTTTGGTGCCTGTCTAGAGACTTTTGTACCAGCTCCATTTGTCTTGCTTCTTGCCTTTCTTGTTTCGTCTGCCTGGGCATCAATTTTTCCTTGCTCTTGCATAACACAGCAGAAAGCATTAATCAAAACAGAAGTCAATGGAGTAATGTCAAGAGGGCATCGAAAACCATCCATCAAGTTTTTCCTCAACCAGCAAGAACTTTCAACCACAAATTCTCTGGAGTGGCTTTTCTCAGGGCATCAACCTCGTTAACAAGATTATCCTTATCAGCACATAATTCCTGAACTTTCTCGAGCGTCAGTATGCCAATTGCCATGGAGAGCAGATATTCATAATCACTGGTTCTCACTCCTTTGGTTGTGGCCTCTGATTTCTCTTCCGTTCCTTCTGAATCTTCTGTTGACCCAACCACGACTGTTTCAATTTTTTTAGTCTCCTTCCTAAAGGGAACAAAACCTTTTGCTTGCAACTCTAGGAACAAATCTGCTCTCTTTATGTTGCTCACAATGATCTCTCCATGGACACACCGAGAATGAACCTAACCCTATTGTCCAACATTGCTAACGGTAACTCCAAATTTTCCAGCAAAATTTTCTGCAAGCAAGAAATAGAGAAGTACTCATAATATGCTATTTGCAGCAAAGTCACATGTTAAAATCCTAGGAGCACAAGTGTACGACTGAAACCATTTCCTCGCTTTGACCGTGATTACCTTTCTTTTCTCGTAACACTCAAGCCTTAAGTGGAAAAACTCCTCGAGAACTGCAAAAAGAAAGACGAAAAAACTTAAAATGAGATATGGATTAGTTTACAATATATAAGGTATAATCCTACTAAAATAAGGTTGATCATCAGCGAAGCAGCAAAATTAGCATACGTTGTTCAGGGCTGTCATATTTCTTAATCACTCCATTTGAGTAAAACAGATGCATGTTACTCGTGCTGATTGTTGAGGTCAGCTTAAATTTCTTGAGTAAACCGTCTTGCTTTGCAGTCATCTTGTTCTCCTCTGACAACATAACCTCAAAATGTTCAGTTACATCGTCACTGCACGGCCTAAATTCCTGCATTTGGCAAATTACATTTTAGCAATGATCTTCAAAGATAAGATGTGATGCACAAGGTTGGGTTGCTTGAGAGCTCTTTACCTTGAGAAAAGGATCCTTTGTTTTATCCTTCTCCCCAATTGATAATGAGTCCAAAAACTCCCTGTAATCCTGTGTCCATCGACGTATTAGAAGTTCTGTAATCCTCAGTGTGGTATCATCCCTCGATTATCCCGCTGACAGTGTAGCTGACACCAGCTTCCTTAGTGGCTGTTTTCTCAACGGTCCCTCTAAATTCACGATACGAAGGATCCATGGGCTCCATCATTTCACCATTCAACAATCGTCTCAAGTTCGCAACAATATCTCTTGGATTGTAGTTGGGGATGTAAGAACTCCATTCCATTTACTTCACTACCATTGACTAGAGCCACAGGTAAGATAGGCATGTACCTGCATTACATGACTTGTGTTAGTTAACACTGTAGCATGGGGTAAAATGAATAATCAGGGTCCTATAATGAGTAATTAGCAAGTTGGTTCAATAGATTGCCCATCTTCATTTAAGTAGTTCAGGAGGTCGTCATTATCCTTTGGGAAGAGGAATCGTGTGATGGGCGAAAGCTTCTGTAAATGTACCTAGGCCTACCATGATCTTTTCCTCCCTGCCAAATGTTCCATGTGAGTGAGAAAAGAAATTATGGACAACCTGATTATCTCCCGTGAAATATGAAATACTCTCACCATGTTTCGGGTCCCAAATTGGCCATTCGGCATGAGAAGGTTAATGTTGTTGCTGCCTACATAATCCTATGCCATTCCGATAATGGTACTAGCAAGACTTTGCTCGCCATGATGGTATGCTGAATGCTCAGATACATAACCAGAAAACTGGGCAACCTTTGCTTCTTTGATGAAATTCCTTTTGAATGAGCAGAAAAGAATTTTCCTTTGACCTTTCTTGAGGCCATCGATCATGGAAGGGATTGATCTTTGAAGGTCAGCCATGGAAAACAATATCATCTCCTTATTAACAAAGTCACTGTACTTGATGAGCTTCTCCTTCTGATCAAGATAAGTACCAGGCTGCGGGAAACAAATTCATAATTCCATTAAGTCACATCTAAAATGCAACAATTACTTCATGTTCCTATAATTCAGACAGCATTTCCAACCTCAAACCGACGAAGTCAAGCCTTCCTTGCTTCAATCTTCTTCTTGCTAAAAGCATGCTCAGTTGCATCCCCCGTCTTGGTCATCAATCCATACAAAATCTTTATTGTGCATTTCCAGATTTTGGCAGCATTGCTTCCCCTCTTTTGAGGTGCTCGTTCCCAACCCCTGCAAGGATCATTCAACTACTAAAGTTACCCATTACAAATACTGTAGCAGTAACTGAGTCATACTTCAACAATGTAGAGAGACCTTATAGTACTTGATTGACCACCCACTTGCGTTCCCGCTCAAACTTTCCTTCCAGGACTCATATTCCGGCATAGAATAGAAACATAATTCTCTTCCATTTTTATGGGTAGCCTGTAATTACAATTAGAGAAGGCTTCAGGCTATTTTCCATCTATTAAGAACGGTTTAAATGATCCACTTAATTCAATCATCCCTACCTTTACAATTGGAGTGATAAATTCAACTAGGAAAGATGGAACTTTGAGTAAGGATGGCCAAAATGAATGAATGAAATTAATTAGAAGGCCTTTAATATGGGAACCATCGTGATCCTGCAAATGCACGTCCAGATTGCAATATACACATAGTGACTACATTATGAGAAGAATTGACAATAGTCGCACATGCTTGACAAAAAATTATACAAAACAAAATCAATAGAAGAGCGTCTGAAGAAAAAGAAAAGAAGAGAATGATATGAATGAATCGTCTAACCATCTAAGTTAGCATACTCTCATATTTATAATAATAAAGATGATACATAGTAATACGATGGGCATTAACACACAAGATAATAAATAAAATAACTCATAAAACCCTCCATCAAGCTGAGGCATAGATATCGACTATGCCCAGCTTGTTACATATAAAGGGCACCTGTTGCCTAACAAAAGATTTAGTAAACACATCTGCTAGTTGATCTCCAGTGTGGATATGTGAGAGACTGAGACTACCACGCGTAAGTTCTTGTCAAACAAAATGATAATCAATCTTGATATGCTTTGTTCTCTTATGAAAGATAGGATTTGAAACAATATGAATTGTTGAACTACTATCGTACCAAAACGAAGTAGAACCGCTCAATTCATATCCAATCTCATTCAGAAGATATCTAGTCCACATAATCTCTACAGTGGTTATAGCAATGGCTCGATACTTTGCTTCAATACTACTTCTCGCCACAATATCCTATTTCTTACTCTTTCAAGAAACTAAATTACCACCAATATACAAAGCATATTCAGAGGTAGACCGCCTATTAATAGGGCAACCAACCCAATCAGTATCAGTATAACACTCCATGCGAGCATGACCATGAACAACAAAAATAATTCCATTGCTAGGACTATCTCAAAGATATCTTAGAATCCTAAAAATAGCATCCCAATGTAGTTGTCTAGGTGCTTCCATAAACTGACCAATTACACTAACCGAATATGCAAGATCAGGCCTAGTCATCGTAGTGAGATAGTTTAGTTTACCAACAACACGCCGATATTTTTCGGGATGTTCAAACAAGTTTTCCTGATTAGGAAGAAACTTTAATCCTAGTTTCATAGGCAAATCCGTGGGCCGAGATTGCTGCATGTTAAATTCAGTTAAGATATTCAACATACTTACGCTGTGATAAATAGATACTTTCTTTTTTCTGGCCACCTTGATCCCAAGAAAGTATCTCAAATCACCAAGGTCTTTTATCTCAAAGTGAGTATGCAAATATCTTTTCAGTTCAGCAATACCATGCTCATCATCCTCTATCAAGACAATGTCATTCACATATAAAACTAGAAAGATACACCCAGTAGTAGCACGTTGATAGAATACTGCATGATCCTTTTAAGACTGAAGCAAACCAAAACACCGAACAGTTGAGCTGAATTTATCAAACCATGCTCGAGGAGACTGCTTCAAACCATGCAAAGAGCGACGAAGCTTATAGACTTTCCCTCCCTGAATAGCAAACCCTGGGGGCTGCTCCATATAAACGTCCTCGGCAAGATCATCATGAAAGAAAGCATTATTGATATCCAACTGATGAAGAGACTAAGAATGCACAGCTGCAAGGGATAAGAAGAGACGAATAGAGGCCATTTTTGTTACAGGAGAAAATGTCTCAAAGTAATCAAGACAATGAGTTTGAGCATAACCCTTAGCAACCAACCAAGCTTTCAGACGACCAACACTTCCATCAGGATTGACCTTTACGGCAAACATCTAACGACCGCTAATAATCTGAGCTCCGAAAAGAAGATTAACCAATGATCAAGTCTGATTGCATTGGAGGGTGCTCATTTCCTCCTCCATGGTTAAAGCCAACCTGCATGCTGAAGAACCTTGAAAACAGAATCAAATAGAGAAATAACATCGATATTGGCCACAAAAGCTGACAAACTTACTAATATTCATTTGTAGGAATGTGTATAAAGAGGGCGATTCCTACAGGCATGGTAACTCCTACGAAGAGCAATAAGTTGTTCGGTAGTATCAATCTCAAATGGGTCAGCAATAGGAGAGACTATCTTAGCAGGAGTATCCTCCATGGAAGAGACTGGCACAGAGGGAAAGCTGTCAATGGGGGCATTGTCTAGACGGTGGAGAGAAAACTGGATGAGAGACCGTTGGTGGAGAATAAATAAGGACAGGGTCAGAAGATGTGAATTGGACAATTATGGGATTGAATAAGATGAACTAGAGTCACATGCAGAAAAGAAAAGTTGAGACTCTATAAAGGTAACACGATGAGAGGTGAGCATTCTTCCTAAGGTAGGAGAATAACAACGATAACCCTTTGACACTCGTGAGTAACCAAGAAAAACACATTTGAGTGCACGAGGATCTAGTTTTGATACACTTGGATTATCATCATGGAGAAAACAAGTATATTCAAACACTTTAGGAGAAAGAGGAAAGGGATTGCGTTCAGGAAAGAGGAGCCTATAAGGCATTTTGCCCCCAAGAGAAGAAAGATGTATGCGATTAATGAGACAACATGTTGTAAAGACAACATCTCCTTAAAACTTCTACGGAACATGCATATGTATAAGAAGAGCACGAGCAGTATCCACAAGATTGTGATTCTTCCGCTCAACAACACCATTTTGTAGAGGTGTGCGAGCACATGAAAAACAATGGTGAATACCATAAAAATGAAGAAATTGATGGAGATGATCCGACATATATTCCACTCCACGATTAGATTGTAAAGTTTAGATATTATGATGGAATTGAGCGTAGACAGAAGAATAAAACTCACGAAACAAAGAAAATAACTAAGAACGTTCATTTATTAAGTAAACAAATAACATTCTTGTGAAATCATCGACAAAGAGAACATAGCAACGATAACTAAAGGCTGATACAATAGGACTAGGTCCCTACACATTACAATGGACCAAGGCAAATGGAACAGTTGCTCGTTGAGATACACTTAGTGGTAAAGAAACACGACTATGCTTTGCAAGCTGACATGACTCACAATTTATTGTAGACATCGAATGAAAACGAGAAAACGATGACTGCAATATAGACAGAGAGGGATGTCTTAGAAGATAGTGAATGTCTAAAACATCAGTCTTGTCACGCCCTACGCCCTAGGCACGAGCACGCGACTCCCTACAAGCAAACCATACAATCTCTCTCCCGATCTCAAGATCCACAATCTAAGCCGAGAGATATAACAAATATATCAAGCATGCGGAAGCGGTAAATAAGCAACTCCTCCGTACAAAATATAAATTAAGTGGGACCTAGATAGCATAGAATCTGTCGTACATAATAACTGACTGTGCATACAAGTACAGAGCTACTAAAATCCGACAAGTAAGGGGGTGATGGGGTGAGCATACAAAATGGACCATCAACAAAAATACAAAATGACCATGGTCGGGGTTGTCACCAAAAGATCAAGCTACAAACAAGAATCTCCTAGGAAGAGCTGCTGGAGTCATCGGTGTCCTTGGCATCCTCCGTCGGCTCATACTCTGAGAACGTCTTGGAGCAAACCTCAATGGTATCCTCCATGGTCTCCTCATGCGACGGCTCAGTGAGATCCTCCTCGGTCGCCTCCAGGACAATGACCTCATTCTCCTCGGTAAACTCCAGCGTCGGGGTCCTCTCCGGCCCGTTCCTAGAACCGACTATCGATCCCTCGGCCTGATCCTAATCCCTACAAGGGTGGCACCAATTAGGGATCACTCCTTGGGGCACTTCATGGGCCTTCAGCGGCCCAGTCGACTCGTCCTTAATTTTCCTAAACTACGCCTCATACCTATGAGACTTCCAGTCCGTACTACCCTCTTCAACCTACACCACTATACACTTCCTCACATATATGGTCCCCTGATCGTCAGGGAACTCTTCAAAATACTCGGTTATCTCCTTAGGGTCTCCAAAGCAAATAGGTCACATAGTCAAGGCCTAGGATCTGTAAAAATAAGGGTCCCCAAAGGGGTGAGATACATATCTCAGTAAAAGAGTCTTAACCCTAGGTTAGGCCGACCGTCCACTCAGGCAGTCATCTCCCCCCCAAATTCCAAACTCATAAACACACAGGCACATACAAATAAAGAAGACGACACACAGATGACATGCATGCAGCTATGATATCATATCACACTAAGATGATCATGCACGCCTCGTCCTTCTATTTCACCACAACCATCTCTTCCTGCCTGCCTCATCCTCATGCCCGTGATTAGATCGCATTAGGCTCGGTACGCGTAAACGCATTAGAGTGTCATTGACAACCCGCGTAAACGCATCAGGTTTCAATGATTTTCTAGGCCAGTGTCACCACCTTATATCTCTGTCCCGTGTAAACGCATCAGGACCGTACCCTTTTCACAACCCCGCGATTAGATCGTATCAAGGTGCCTCACAATTCCAACCCCGCGCCTCAGGGTATCATCCACCTCACCTTGCGTCTCACACTCATCAGGGTCTCGCCATGTCACACTCATGCCATGATTTTTAATTCGTTTCCCATACATGACGACATATGCAATTCAAGCACGATTCAAAGACTCATGGCATGCAAGGCAATCAAGTGACACACACACATGACAGATAATTCAAGCACAAGCATTTACACACCTTAATCCCCTATAACAACTTAAGGTGCACCAAGAACATTCACCATGGAATCTCTCACCAATCAACCAAATTATCGCTCGACTCACCCAATCGAGTCCAACCTTCCTATCCTAAGTTTAGGATTCCCTTACCTTGAATTTGATGTCACGATTTTCTCTTTGTGAGCCCTCAAAGGTTCGGCCCTCAATGGTCCAAGGTTGAACTCACCGCGCAACCTAATAAAATCCAACCAATCCGTCAATTTCCATGTCCAATTCTCAATCCATGAACCACAAACCTCCATAACATAATCCTACATCTTAGCATTTCTAATAACCAATTTGAGACTCAAAATCATCAGCCCTCAACCCCAACAGATTCGGTCTTGCACAGAACCGAAACGACTATTTTCGATTCTGTGCAAACCGAGCACAACCAACCCTAACTCTCCACCAATTCCATCGTTTAATCATTATCCTACCTCTTAACATGTCTATCTAAGGGTCTCACTGAGAGTTTGAGGTCGAGTCATCGCCGAAATCCCATCAAAAGTTGTCGGATCCTCCAAGGTCAGTAACCGACATATTCTATCCTACATTCACAAGATCCATTTGGGGTGTAAACTTCATCAAATCATTCCCAACTTTTTACCACATATTGATATACATGTCTTCTAGACCTCCACAAAATTCCAACATTTCGGCCTCCTAAGGGGTCAGAAACATCACCTACCTTAGATTGGATCAATTTTGGTCGACTCCCGGGAAAACGCTTAGTTGGAGCTCCTCGGTGGTCCAAACGGCTGAATTCCAGTTCGAGGAGGTCGACAAGACGTGAATTTAAGATGGTGTGGTTGACACGCCAGCAGGTGGTAGTCGGAGGGCGGCGTCGACGGTGGCGAACGACAGCTCCAAAAACTATCGCCGGCGAGTAGTGAAGAAAGAAGGAAGAAGAAGGTTAGCGTGAGTTCTTGGGGGGTTATGGCCGGTCGATGAGTGAGGAGAGAGAGTGTAAATTGCTATATACAAGGCTCAAGTCAAGGGGTTGAATGGTAGGTGGTGTATAGTGGATTTGACCACTCTTTAATCCATCTATTGATACTTGTCCTCAATGTCATTCAACTTGATCCAATAGTCACAATTCACCCACTTTTTCGGTAACTATGGGGTAGGAATAAAGACCAAAATGCCCTTCTTTCATTGCATGGGCAAGGCTTAAGTTTGAGGGAAAAAATGGTAATTTCACCCCCGAAGTCCGGAACGTCGTTTTTCTCGTTCCAATAATCTTCGATAGGGCGACGGCCAATCCAAATATAACATTGGAATTCTTGATTCTCCATTTTCAATTTTCAAAACTCGTTTTTGATGGTTTTCTCTATCGTATGTGGTTCCAACCTATCCCGAACCGACGGGCGGCTTTTGCAGACAGTACGCGTATCGACTCTATGATTCATATCACATTTAGGGCTCGTTAATTCGTGGCGACTTTGGTTGTCATGTAATTGTGAGGGTCTATCACTAGTCCCTATGGTCTCGATCGTCACTATCCGATTTAGGAAAATTTTGCAAGTCATACGTTGGTTAAGCGGCATCACCCGCGCTCCAATCGTATGACACTCGCAAGGCATTCCTTAATCATTCTTAGATCGGCCTCTTTGTGGTTCTAAATATCCCCTCGACAATCCTTATGGTCAAAGCGTCACTTTCTATCCGAGTTGCCTAGGTCTATGTACCTCATCTCGCGTTAGCCTTTCCCATTTGGTTAGCCTACTCGAATTGATCAGATTCGAGTGGGATACAACTGAAATACACCTCTAGATTTACTTCTCATTAATGAGCCTGAAATTGACTGGAAATCAGAATGTCACAAGTCTCTTTCACTAGTGTAGTTGGAATGGAAATACCATCCAACTGGTATATCCCACCATCGACGCTTCCCTTACTAATAGTCTTCCACGTCAAGAAATCCTGTAAAACACAATAATCAAGATAGAAAGTAACGAAGCAATTCAAATCCCGTGTAATACGATCAACAGATAACAAATTAAATGGTATGATCTCGTGTAATACGACCAATGGATAATAAATTAAATGGCATGCCATTTAATTTGTGATCAAAATATAAGAAGATCTCGTTGGATGGTCGTACAATTTCGTGTCCCTAAACTGTCATGGACAACCCGTTCGTAATTGTAATATGGCATAGCGGAAACGAGGACTTATATGTAGTAAGAATACCTCTATTACTCGTAATGTGAGCACTTGCACTAGAATCAATAATCCAATCAGCAGAAGAAAGAGCTGCACATGCTGAGGTAGAGGAATAATCAAAATACTGATGTAATTTCGCAACAAAGGCAGATATAGTTCTACTCCATGAGGTCTGAAACTCCAAGTAGCGAGTATACTCCTCTAAATTCATTACGATAACTTTCTAGTCCATAGATGCAATCTCAGATGCAACATGAACAGGTGTGGTCTGTGAACCAGAAGCTGCCTGCATAGCTTGTAACTTCCAGCAATAGCTGTAAAGATGTCCAACAATGCCACAATAATTGCAAGTACGAGTCTCCCGACCACGACCGACAATGCTACTACGACCTCCTCCTCGGTCACGGCCTCCGCCACCACGATCACCTCCTCTACTCATATATAGAGCAGCAGCCTGTTTATCAACTTCTGAAGGGCAGTTCTAACTTCCTCACAACTTTTGGTACGAAGAATACATCGATGAACTTCTCTAAGAGAAGGTACTCGAGCATCTGAAAGAATTTGTGACCAAGCAGTATCAAACTGAGCTCCTAGTCCATTAAGATAGCAGATGACCAGAAACTAATTTCGTTGTTCTTGAAAAGTAGCCCGATTAGATGTAAACAGGATTAATCGATCAAACTCATCTGCAAATGATTTAAATTCCTTATAATATCAGTTCAGAGGCCGACCAATATGAGTCAGTTTCAATAACCCACAAACAACATCATAGAGTCGTAAAAAATCGTTCAGAGAGTCGCAAAAAATTGTTTAGAGAGGAGTATAAATCTGCTAAAGCATCAGTGTTGTTAGAGCATCAGTGTTGCTAACAACACTGATGCTTTAACAGATTTATACTCCTTAACAGTATCAGTGTTGCTAACAACAGTCTGAATATAAATATCCATAGTATTCAACAATTGACTATAAATACAACAATCAACAGTGTACCATTTATCATAAGTTGGGTCATCCTCGCTCGAAGGAAGCTAGGTAAGATGATGAGATGGCTGCTATCCATGTAAATTCTTGAAAACATTCTTCTTCCAAAGTGTGTATACAAATCGTCCTGTCAAAACACGCTCGACGAGCTTAGATGAAGTAGATATAAAAGGGCGAAGCTTATGATTGCATCACATCAAATCCAATCGCACCATATATATTCACGGCTAATCTAGTCTCACCATATTCAGTCGCAGCAGCTATTTGAGTGTCTGTATTACTCATGACAAATACTAGATTAATTAGAAAATCATGACCTCCACCGTTTCATGGATCTGATTAGATCTAATTAGACCTCAACATGTAAATTAAATCCGAACGACCTTCATGAATAAAAGAAAATGATCCTTGAACAAATCTGAAGGAAGAAAATTGTTGACACAAAGAGAAGCCACACTAGTTTATGCTAGACTCTTAGGTCGTGACCTAGAAATTTGGCCCAAGTAATTGGGACGTACTTGGAACACGCCCGGCCAAGTTGGCCGAGAACCTGAGCCATGGCTGATCAAGTTGGTCGAGAGCCCTAATCAAGAGCTTGGGACGTGGCCAGCCAAGCTGGACGAGAGAGCCGCTTTGAGAGAAAGAGAGAAAAGCAAGAACTAGATGGTGGTGATCGTGGTGGCGCTGATAGTGGTCATTGGATAGGGTTTAGGTTTGGGCAGTTAGGGTTGACTCTGATACCATGTCTGAAGAAGAAGAAAATAGGAGAATAATGTGAATGAATCGTCTAAACCTCTAGGTTAGCATACTCTCATATTTATAGTAATAAGAAGGGTACATAGTAATACGGTGGACATTCCCACACATGATAATAAATAATAAACTAACTCATAACAGAAACATGGTCTGTCATTATCATCAAATGACCATATCTTAAAGATTTGACCCCGTCATAATCCTTATTTTGCTGCACCAAAGAATCTGCTTTATGTACTGTCTCTTTGTTCTCCATTATTTGACAATGGCTGGCTTCCCTCACGTTGAGTAATTTACCTCTCAAAGGAAAAACACCAAAATGATCTCGGCCGACAACAAAAAGCCCAGCCATCTGCAACAACTCAATTTGATTAAGCAACTCTTTGAGAATGTCCAGCCACAAAATTAAGAAGATTTTCTTTACCCGAAAAAAATGAAGAAGATTTCCATGTCAAACATCTAAAAGTTACCAGCGCTTATTGCATTTGCTGAATCTCCTTTTGTCAAAATCAGGGTGCACTTGTTGGAGTTTCTACTACCAGCATCATTAGCATCCTCAAGCTTGGGAATCCCATGGCGGTCCTCCCTCTTCGACCCATCAGTTTTCTTTAGGTCATTGCTTTGCCTGAAATTTGCCCATGAAAGGAGAGATCCAATAATTCCAGACTTTGCCACTGCATTATAGTAAGCATATACAATAGTCTCCTAAAGATCAATTGATCAATTTCGTTAAATTCACTGAAGAGTGTATAACCTTTTTGTAGGAACTTGTCAGATAGTTCACGCTTGGATCTGAAGCTGCTCTGGCCAAGTGTCAAAGTTTCCTTGGTTTGAGAGTCAAATGCAAGATTGTCAATGAGGGCATTAACAAATAAATGGCTCTTAACATTATGAGCTTTGAGGTTTGCAGTCTTATTCTTCTTATTCACAACACTCTTAACATGGTTGGCATCTGATTGGTCACACAATCAACATGTGTCCCTCCCTTAATAGTAGCTATCCCATTCACAAAGCTGACCTGTTGTAGAATCCACAATCAAAATTTGTTCAGTTTTACTAGTTCTATTTTTGCCCGTTACCAGAAGAAAGTATTCAAAGTACCTGTTGAAATTGTCCTTTGCTTAGGCTTACACAGACTTCCCACCTTTAATTAACAGTCTCCTTAATCCTAATCCAATCAAGTAAATTTAGCATTCAGAATTCTAATTCAAACTACAAAACGATTACAATCAGAAAATTAAAAAAAGGGGGGGAAAGGAGAGAACATGGGGAGTGAACAATCTGGTCTATTTTTAGAGGCAAATTTTAGACAGAGCAAACATAGTCAGCAAACGTTTTGACAGGAACCCTTTTCCCATTCAGCTCGACCTTCACCATCTTACCGAGACACCCAGCCAAGTCAATGACGCGCTTTTTCATCAAAGCAACCACATCATCTTCAAGCTGTGTCATGTTAAACTTTGCCAAGTCTAGTTTAAATGAGATCTTGGTCCAGTTTTCGCCCGCCTTGCAAGCCTTAATATCAGGTGCACCTTTTACTCCCATGTTCTTTGAGAAAACCTTTAAGTCATTGGATCAGATCATTATAGGGGTTCAACCAAATTGATTCCACTAACCCAATAAAACAAAGGCCAGAACATCATAGTGCAAAACCAAATGAGTGTGTTTATTATTGTAAAAAAGTAGAAAAAATCTTCAATAGAAAATACAAACAACAAAAAAAAAAAAGCAGCGGCAATCTGACCAAACAAGGGAAGCTGAACTCCAATGCAAAAGGGCCAGGTTAAATAGAGACCTTCCCCATCCGAGCAATTTACATAACTAGCATAAAAAAATCAACTTGAAGTAATCCCAAATCGTGAAAGCTAGAGGAAATGGTATCATAGGCGCACCCAAGACCTAAATAAACAGTAGCCTAGCTAGTCTAAATGACGCAAGTTCTTCAACTTCATAATACTTCATATCGTCTTTACTTGCTTGTACTTCAGGCCATTCTTGCCATCAACTGTCTCAATAACAAACTCTGTCGAGAATTATTCGTGAGCTTAGCGCCATACCCGTTTCTTCATCTGGTTGTCTTCTTCAGGGTGTCATCATAGTTACTGCTGGTCGGCAAATGGCCGAAAATCAACTCTGGCACATAGACGTTCTCCTCCCGGTGCATCTCCACGAGCACGCCACCCCCGTTGTTGTATACGCTGATTAGATTCTTCTCTCAGTAGATGGAAACCTTCACGGAGTCAATCCTGTTAGCATGAGCTGTATATTATATTCAAAATATGATTTTATATTCTTTCTATGTATATTTTATGTTTATATGTATATTTTCTGATCGATAGGGAAATTAGGGTTGGTTCTCTTCTCAGTATATAAGAGTGCTTATAGCATTGTAAGCGATTAAAGGAATAGAAATCACGTTGATTCCTTTCAAAAAAAATTTCTCTTTTCGACATGGTATCAGAGCCAGGTTTTCTCGTTCCTTCCCCATAGACGACGCTCGTGCTCAAGGCTTTCTCTTTTGGCACTAGTTCAGAGATCGTGGTTCCAGATTCTTTTCTGAATTAGATTGAATCTCTTTCGAGTCTTCTTTTAGGGATCTTGATTTGCGCACTCGGCTTTTTTTTGGTTATTTCTTGGTTTTTCTAAGTCTCGTGGCTCTTGGTCAACCGGTTAGTTTTTATGGAATTTTCGTATTCGCGGAGCTTGCTTGGGATTCATTATTCGAGCGTACTTCGACCTTCGACCAATTAGCGTTCTTCTCAGTCAAGGTCCAGAATTTTGAGAGAAAGAAAACAAATTCTATGAAAAGGGGACAAAATGATGCTTGGTAGTCTACTGAGGGTTGGGATTGTAGGAACCAAAAGGGATTTTGCAAAAGTTTGGAGGATTTGAGGTGGGAAAAATGTGACATTCTGAATTTTCGCCCCTCGAGACTTAAGATATGAAATGGAAGCTCGAATCGGCAATTGAAAATAAAGAATTTCAAAATTGAAAAAGGGATTTGATATCATCTCGTCAAATGATAATTTCGAATTGAAAAAGTGAAGTTTGGACTAAAAGTATAAAATGACCATTTTGTCCCTCGACCTTTAGAAGGTCATTTTGGTCCTTTCTCCTCCTATATATGGCTGCTGAAAATTGAATGAGGGAGAGGAAGTGAAAATCAATAGAGCAACCAATGGAAGCTTGCCAAGTGTCACCATTAGAGAGGTTAAGCATTAATTAAGCCTCACCTATCAATCTTATCAATTTGACTAAAAGTGTATGATTGGGGTGAAATAGAATCCCTCTCTTCTCAAATTTGGCCAGCTACACTCTCCCTTTCTTTTTCCTCCTTCATTTTTGCTCTCGGTCGAGAAGGGTTCTCGCGGATAGGGAAAAATCGACGCACTTTTTTTGGCATAACTTCGTTGTCTAACTTCAGATTGAGGTAAAATCACCGCCATCTTAAAGCTTATCATCTTGCCATTCTAGGTATTATGAGCTTAATTTGACCCAGCCGTTTGTCCCGTAGGTTTGTTGAGTGGACAAAGGTCAGATTCTGACCCGATTCTGGAGATGCTGCATTTTTGGGAGCTTTTAGACTCCAAATGGCCTCAAATATTTTAGGAAAGCTTCATAACATCTAGTACTATGGTCAGATGGTATGTGGTTGCAAATTTGATGGTTTTAAATTGGGTTTTCATGGCTAAACATTGATGATCAAAACTGGACGGATTCTGATCAAGAGGAGACCGGGCTGTTCCGAAGTCTCTGGGGTGTCAATCCACTTCAAATCTCACGGTGAACCTTTTAAACATGTAAATGAAGGTCTTAGTATGTTATTTGTGCAAAGAGTTAGGCTTGAAATTAAAATATGGCTCGATTAAACGGTTGAAAATCGAGATCGGTTCTTTTTTGGTGGGTGAACCATATTGACCAATTCTGTTTAGGGACTAAGGGAGGAATATTTGAACTTCAAATGGACTAATAATACCCTATTTGATATGTTGTGAAGTGTCAGTGAAAAGTGTGAAAAGTGAATTGAGGTTTAGACGAGAATTATGGTCAAAATGGATACTTAAACCTCTATATTGAGTTTAGTTTTGTGCATGGCCATGTGAACCGAACCCATTGAGGGTTTGTGGAAGTGTCATCATGCATTCGTTTGATTATTAAGGTGCCATAAATTACCAATGGTATGGCTAAGGAATGATTGGGTTAATGGAAGTAAGCATTCCATGATTTTTGATTCAAGATTGATAAATCTTTGTAGGTTGACGAGGAATTCTTGGTGGATTGCATATTTGAGGTATTGAGGGGAGTTACTTGGTGTGAAGTATTGCTAATCAATCGAGGTAAGTGTTTCCTAAACCCTTACTCGAATGCTGGGACACTACTGGATTGATTAATTGGATGAATTGAGTACTTGGTGAATCCTAGGGCTTGAATTACTTTATTAAGTAGCGAATTTCGTGACTTGGATGGCATAGTGTGACAATTGAATATTGTGACATGCCTTGATGTTATGTTTGGCTAGTGTGTTTCGATTGGTCAGAGAGCCTTGTGAGGTAAATGGCTATTAAGCCCTTAGTAATATAGTTTGGCTATTGAGCCTTGTATTCATGAATTGATTGTAAGCCATGTTCTTGTTATTGAATTGGCTGTGAGCCCTGTTCTTGTTATTGAATTGGCTGTGAACCCTGTTTTTGTTATTGAATTCACTATAAGCCCTGTTACTGTTAAGGAATTGGCTGAGATGCCTTGGTAGTGAATTAGTTGTAGGCCTTGATGATGACATCGCGGTCGTGGGCCCTAGTGATGATTTGGCTTGGCGCCATATGAAATTATATCGTGGCCTGGAGCCCTAGCGATACATCGCGGCCATGGGCCCTGACGATGATTAAATGGTTTGTCACATTGAAGACAAAATATTTATTTTAGGCTAATGTGTGAAGCATGGATCCTATAGAATGTGGTGTGCTCATTAATGATTTCATATGCCAATTATTCTGTGATAAATGATGGTGAACTCGAATAAGAATGGAATGCCGATTGGCCAGTAGCCCTAGTGGCATTGAATGACTTTGAGCCTTGAAAGTACCGATTGGCCTGTGGCTCCAGTGTTATAAGGACATCGATTGGCCTGTGGCCCCGGTGATGTCAGATGGCAAGAGTGCCAGTGGAGTATGTGGGTGGATGAAAAAGTGGTGGCAATTGTGCATCGAATTGCATGTACTTGTGCTTTGAGCTTGAATCCATAAGATAGTCTATGCTTGGTTGTTATTATGTCTGGTTTACGAAGGCCTTGTGCCATTGCATTGATGAATGCCTGTATCTGATAGCGTGTACGAGTGTGGTCTGGTGGGACTGGTGTTCAGGTCTAGATTTAGGTTCCACTTATTGAGATTTATATCTCACCCTAGTATGGCTTAACTTTTTCATGTCTTTGAAGACGGAAATACAGGCAAGATGAGGATGAGCTCTCGATGAAGTAATGGCATGAATGATTTTATGCATCTTGTGGCCTTAGGGATTATATTTGAATTTTGAGGAATTAGGAATTGAATTTTGGGTACTTGACTGCGATAATTTCTGAGGAGAATTTTATTTATAAGAAGTGTATACCCTACTGTCCTGAGTCATTTCATAATGTCATTGTACGGAGCAATTTTATGGCTTCCGCCATTTTGTTCCTTTGTATAGTTGATATATGATTGGCCGAAGGATCCTGGATGGCACAACTTGTTTATGGCCTGGTGGATGTTCGCGTGCTCGTCGGGTTCGGGGCGTGACAACTCCGTTTAAGTGGTATCAGGGCAAGATCAGCTCAATCCATTGTGATTGAGATTTGGAGTGATAAAGAGTGATGACTTAGGGACAATTAGATAGTGAGACCTTTAAAGTTAAGCATGGATTGTTGAATCTTGAGGATTATAGACTTGAACTTGTGAGGAATTCTAATGGTCCTAGTGTCGATATAAGGAATGATCTTGAGTGATTTCATGAATAAGACTCACAAGAAAGTGAGTAGAGATTGAAGAGTCATAAGCTTGGATTTGAGATTGCTAGAGAATAGCTTATGAATGAAGGGTCAATTGGAGTATATGATTGTGATCGTGGCTTGTCGATGATCCAACTTGAAGAATATGAGTTATAAAGAGACGATTGGCATTAGCAGATTCAGGCTTGAATTGCGTCGTATCTTAATAATTTAGTTATCGATTGCTATTAATAACCTTGGAATGTATGAGATGAGGTGTAAACAAGGAAGTAGGTAAGAAATATTTTGATTAAAGGTTAGTTGTGATCGAATGCATATGGATTTGATTTAGTTAGCAACTCCACTTGAGGTATATGGTTGAATATAGGCAATTGATCGGTGGAATTAGAACTCTTCAATGGATAGGAATTAATCTGAAGGCGATTGTCATATGACAAGTGGTGAGGACAGTCATGTTGTGCATGTGTTTGTGGTTACGAAATGAAAATTGATGAGGGTGCATGCATGAACTTATTGCTGTTAGACTTAATAAATTGTCACTTGGTATGGGACAAGTTGATGGGATACCTATAAACCGTCATGAAGCATGATATGAGACGTATGGAATGGGGCTTTCTCCGTAAATGTATGGCTTGGGACAAACTGCAACGGCCAAGACTGATAAGGACGGAGAGTGATCGCCGAGACAGAGAGATCTGGACAAGGAGCGGCTCATGGTAGGCTTCTAAGATGGCAAGAGGCAGGAATGACCTAAGCCATAACTTGAAAGGGAAAGTCTAGGTATCAGTTTGAGTCCAATTATAGTTAAAAGATGTATGGCATAGGATTGATTCTCGAAAAGAATGATTGAAAGTGGCATGGCATGTGTAATGACGCCTATGAGTGGCATGACTAAAAGCTTCGTGCTTGACAGTGAAAAAGAAAAGTGATGTTTGTGATGGGCCTGTTAGACATGTTTTCTGATTGGCATCATGTGATTGGTTTGGCTAAGGTATAACTAAGAGGTGAGACGACCTGTGGGGTTTATACCCATTGAACTGATGTCTGTTGAGAATGAAATAGCCCCTTGTGTTTATGACAGAGTGGCAAATGCCTTATGCTTATGGTATGAATGATTGACTTATAGGAGTGATGCCTTGAGTATTTGCTGAGTGTTGACCTAGTTGAGTTTTAGCCTACTTGAGGCTTGTCTGGCATTTTGCTATTAAGTGAGAAGTTGCCTCGTTGAGGCTGGCTTGATGAATGGTTGCTGCTTAATAACGATTTGGAATCCTTGTATAATGAGTAACTAGTTGAGAATTGTTGAAAACCACTGATGGTTGATGGTGAAAGATAATGAGATAAGCAGTCTGAGACTGCCGGACCTGAGTAGATGACTTAAGTCTTTGATTCCTAGAGGGAATTATAGTGGTTCAAGTGATATGAGAACCTAATGACATTGAACGACCACAATATGGTCGTAGAAGAGCATTGGGCTCGATTATGTAAGATATGGGAAGATCCAAGAACTAAGATAGATCATGAGAATTGAGTAAAGATGAGCGACAAAAATATGAGTATTAGCAAAGCGGATGGCTCGATTTTGTTAATCACATGAGACCCAAGAGTTGAATTGGTCGTGAGAGCTTTAAATGGAAATGAGAAAATTTGTTAGGTAGGCAGGCTCGTGAGGAGTTGCCATGATTGCCTAAGTCACTGTGATAACAGATGCTAGTGCTGATGAATTAAATGATGGAAGTCACGAGAAAGGTGACTCTGAGTTATTTTATTTACGATAAAGGTGAATGTGTGGAAAGAATCATAAGAGTTTTGAAAAGCTTGTGAAGTTATGAATAAGATTGAGATTGATTGAGTTTGATGGAGAGATGAGATTTGAAATTGTCTCCCTCTGGATTGAGGATCTTGATAAGGAAACTTAGAGATTTTTGGTACACTGAAGAAAGAAAGTAACCCTGGCAGTTACTAGCCCTAAGAGGCTATTGATGATTGGTGAAAGGTCACAATCTCAAAGGCATGAGATCTGCCTAGACTACCTCTGTTGAGTTATTCGATGGAAAGTATCCTCCTAGGATTGCTTGAGAGCAAAAGTTGTTTGGATCCTAATACTTTTGCAAGGATCAGAGGATGATCGACCAGTGTGAGACAGAGTTCTCAAGGTCGTTTAAGCATATGGTAAAGATGGTCAATGTCCCTTGAATAAGATAAGTAAATCACACACTCTCTCTATGTTAAGGCTTAAAAAAAAAACTTACTATCATGCCACATATTTATAGGAGAACTTCTAAGTTGCTTCATGAAGAAGCTTCTGCATTTCTTCTTGCCCAAGTTCATCCTTTTGCTTGTTCTCCAAGTTGGCTTCCTCCACAAGTCGGCTTGTTCTCCAAATTGCCTTGCTCATCAAGTTTGCTTCTTATCTAAGTTAAGAATACAAATTCAATTTTATTTTATTTCTAATAGTCTCCCTTAAAATTGATTTTGGAAATCCATAACACCAAGCATCGTCTTCAATTTCTCAAACGAATTCGCCTTCAAAGGTTTTGTCAGGATATCTGCAATCTGGTCTTCGGACCTACAGAAATCAAGTTCGATCTCGTCATCTTTGACTAGCCCACGGATATAATGATACTTGATGTCAATATGTTTGCTCCTTCCATGAAAAACATGATTCTTGGCTAATGCAATTGCCGACTTGTTATCGCACATCAATATGGTAGGACATTTCTGCTCATGCTTCAATTTGCTAAGCATCCTACGAAGCCATATCCCTTGGCATGCTGCCGAAGTTATTGTTATGTATTTTGCTTCAACTGTCGAGAGTGCAATAACTTGTTGTTTTTTCGAGGACCAAGAAATAACTCTTGATCCTAGAAAAAATGCATATCCAAAAGTGTTTTTCCTCATTTCAATATCACCTGCCCAATCACTATCTGTATACCCCACTAAATTGAAGTCATCAGTGTGAGAATATAAAATTTCGTGATCTCGAGTTCCATTGACATACTGTAAAATTCTTTTTGCTGCCTGTACATGTGATTGGTACGATTTTTCCATAAACAGACTAATAATTCCCACATCATACATAATATCCAGCCTTGTAGATGTCAAATACCTTAAACTGCCAACAATACTTTTAAAATAAGTGGGATTTACTAGCTCATCGGTTCCTTCTTTCTTCAGCTCCAACAATTCTGCTATGAAAGTTCGAATTGATTTGAGCGATTCTATATTGAATCGCTTCAAAATATCATTAGCATATTTTTGTTGCGAAACAAATATGCCATCATTTGTTTGCTTCACTTCAAGGCCTAGAAAATATGACATTAATCCCAAGTCTGTCGTCGCGAACTGACTTCTAATGGCCTCCCTAAATTCAGCAAACATTTTTTTACAGTTTCTTGTAAATATCAAGTCATCTACATAAAGGCATATAATGATGAGATCACCATTAGTATTTGACTTGATATACAATGTATGCTTATATGGGCACTTTTGAAAATCATGCTTCAATAGGTATGTATCAATCCTCGTGTACCAAGCTCGAGGTGCCTGTTTTAGCCCATATAATGCTTTCTTCAGCCTATAAACTTGATTTTCACGCCCTTTCTTCACATAGCCTTGTGGTTGCTCTACATAGACTTCCTCATCAAGAAAACTATTGAGAAATGCAAATTTTACATCCATTTGATGGATCTTCCAACGGTTCTGAGCCACTGATGTTAAGATCATTCGAATAGTATCCATTCAAGCCACTGGTGCAAATACTTCAATATCTAGCTTTTGTTTATAGCCTTTCACAACCAGTTTGGCTTTATAACGGTCCACTTGACCATCGGGTTTGTACTTTGTCTTGTATACCGATTTGACATCAATAGGCTTCTTACCATATGGTATAGAAGTTAGCTCTCATGTGTCATTCTTTTCGATGGAGTGGATTTCTTTATCCATTGCTTGGATCCACTTCTCATCTACAGCTGCATCATCATAGGAAATGGGGTCACATTCAGCAAATAAACAAAAATTTGCCATTGTTTCATCAATGACATCGTCATTGTCACTATCATCATCTCTTATGACCACATAATCCCTAAATTTTACTGGAGTCGTTGCGAACGCCGAACCAATGGTTTTGAAACCGCTGTTGGTGAAGAAGATGAGCTGCCATGTGAAAATGATGGAACTTCAGTTGAAGATTCTTCTGGCTCTCCCACAGCTGGTTCATCTTCAATGGTGATGTTTTTGGGATCACCCTTCTGATTCTAGTCCCAGGCTTCATGTTCAAAAAATTGAACATCCCTACTAATAATCACCTTCTCTGTGACTGGATTATACAATCTATAACCCTTGGTCACCTCACTGTAACCAATAAAGATGCACTGCTATCTTTTATCGTCTAACTTTTTTCTTCGTTCATCTAGTACATGGGGATATGCAACACACCCAAATACTCGCAAGAACGAAACATCTGGCTTGTTATCGGTCCAAGCCTCTTCTAGAGTTCTTCCAAGAACACTCCTCGTTGGACACCTATTTAGGACAAATACACTACAAGCAATGGCTTCTGCCCAAAACTTCTTTGGGAAACCTTTAGCCTTGAGCATACTTGTTGCCATTTCAAAAATAGTTCTATTTTTTCTTTCTGCTATACCATTTTGTTGAGAAGTATAGCTAGTAGTCAATTGACGCTTTATTCCATGAATCTTATAATATTTGTCAAATTCATTGGAAGTAAATTCTCCACCTCTATCTAATCTCAAAGTCTTTAGATTAAAACCACTATGTTTCTTAGCATAGACTTTACATTTCTTGAATTTGCTTAAAGCTTCAGCTTTTTCTCTCAAGAAGTATACCCATGTCTTTCTAATAAAATCATCGACAAAAATTAATGCGTACCTTTTTTGTCCGATTGATTCTACCTCAACTAGGCCACAAATATCTGTATGCACAAGCTCCAAAGTCTACTTGGCTCTTCTAGCTTTTCCAACTGGAAGGGATTCTCGATGTTGTTTTTCGACGAGACATCGTTCACATGGACTATCTGGACTATCGATCATAGGCATCCCAGTCACCATCTTTTTCTAGACCAATAGCTTTAGTCCACGAAAATTTAGATGGCCAAAGCAAAGATGACACAACCACTTGTTATCTTTCGCCATAGCTTGAAAACTCTATAAATATTTCGTGTAGAGAGATAGAGGAAACATCCGGTTCTTTGTCATATGCTCCGATGTGATCAACTTATTATTTGCACCTCTAATAGTGAAAACTCCATTTTGAATATAACTTTGTGGCCTTTTTCTTAAAGTTGCCCAATACTATGCAAATTTCAGAAAAGTCCTAGCACAAAGAAAACGTCTGCAATAGTAACATTAGTACCATCTTTGTATTTGATATCAATGTTACCTTTGCCCATCACGAGAATATTTGATTTATTCCCGAAGTTGACTTCACCACGAACCTTTTCTTCCAACAGCGAGAATAGCTTCTTTCGACCGCACATGTGATTGATGCACCCAGTATCGAGATACCCGATATTGGCATCATCGGTACTCAAGTAATCCATTTTGCATGCCAACACGATGTTGTCTTCAGCACCAACAACATGCGCATGTTTTGGCTGCTCGTGCATCATATTTACTCGACATTTGGATTTGTAATGTCCGAATTTGTTGCACTTAAAACACTTGACCTTTGATTTGTCATGTGTTTTATTTCTTCTTGTGGAATTAGAATTTCCACCTCGACCTCGTCCACCTCCACGGCCTCGAACAACATGATGTCCTCCTTGAGTTGAGTCAGTGACCCGGCTTTGCAAAGCTTTCTCCGGATATGAAATGACGGACTTCTAATTCATTCTTTGCTCATGCGAGCATAATGAACCAATCAACCGCTCCAACGTCATGGTTGATATATCTTGACCTTCCTCGATCGCCGCAACGACATAGTCAAATCTTTCAATCAAAGACCTCAAGATTTTTTCTACAACTCGTTCGTCTTGGAGTTCCTCACCATGAACCCTCAATTGGTTAACGATGGTTTGCACATGATCAAAATATGACGAGATAGATTCAGAGTCATTCATGCGTAAAGACTCAAAATCACCTCGAAGTGTTTGAAGTCGATCTCGCTTCACACGATCATCACCTTTGTAGGATTTCTGCAGAATATCCCATACTGCTTTCGCCGTCTCCGCGTACGATATTTTTTTAAATATTGTATCTTCCACAACTTGAAAGATCACATATAATGCTTTCTGATATTTCTTTCGGGACTCGACCAATGAATCATTGTCTTCCTTCTTCAAAGTATTGAATTCTTCGACGTTAGCTACTTCGGTATAGCCATTCTCCACCAGGTCCCACAAATCCTATGATTTGAATAGAACCTTCATCTGGACGGACCAGTTGTTGAAATTCCTTCCGTTCAACTTTGGAAGTTGCAATTGAACGGAGCTTGCGGATGCCACAGCTAGCTCCAAGTTTGCGATTCTCGATCGTCCACTCTAGGTTCTCGGTCTCCGCGATAGGATTCTTGATCGCCTAGACTCCGGCATGATCCTTAACAACCTGCTGGCTCTGATACCAATTGTAGGAACCAGAAGGGATTTTGTGAAAGTTTGGAGGATTTGAGATAGGAAAAAATTCAAGTATATAAATGAAAGAGTAGTATTCAAACTACCTTTGTGAAGGCTTCACACAAAGAAAGAAACACAAACTCACAACTTTCTCTCCCACTCTCTCTCTATGCTAAGGTTTAAAAAAAATTGACTACCATGTCATATATTTATAGGAGAACTTCTAAGTTGCTTCATGAAAAAGCTTCTGCATTTCTTCTTGCCCAAGTTCATCATTTTGCTTGTTCTCCAAGTTGGCTTCCTCCACAAGTTAGCTTGTTCTTCAAGTTGCCTTACTCATCAAGTTTGCTTCTTCTCCAATTTAATAATACAAAATCAATTTTATTTTATTTCTAACGGGGATAACTCAGATTGAAAAGGGGACAAACTGGTGCAATTCCATAAACTGGTGAAATAAAATAATGGCTAAGAATAGATGAAAGACTAATATGAAAATTAACGAGAATTACCGTGATTTACATATCCACCGAGGACAAATCCACCGAGGGCTATCCGCAAACTGGGGTTCCGATTCTATACCTCCGGTTTCAAGCCCTATCTAATGTTTGACGCCAAATTGGCTATTGTTCGGTGGTCAAATTTGCTACTCTTTGTGTTAATTTCTAGTGTTGTTCTTGCTTATTTTATCACAACCTTTGTCGCTACTCCGATCAGATTACAACCCTATGGCAAACCTAAACTCGACCGGCAATGATCTTCCCTTGGTACCACAAGGGGGAGCTTCGAATACTGATGCTCTTATTGAACATCTAACCCAAGTCTTGTCTCAATATCATGACCCACCATCTCATGTTGAGACTCCGACTCCTCCTATCAAGTTAGATGGAAGCAACTATGGTCTTTGGTCCCAAATTGTCGAGATGTATATCTCAAGCAAAACAAGTTGGGATATATTATCGGGGTTCTTCCCCAACCCCCTTCGAATGATCCAGGCTTTTGAAAGTGGAAGACTGAGGATTCAACTATGAAGAGCTAGATTATCAACTCCATGGATTCTGCACTAATTGGCAACTTCATCTAATACCCTACCGCAAAAGCAGTTTGGGATGTGATAGCTACGACATTCTTTGATGGTGTCGATGTCTCGCAGTTGTAAGATTTAAAGTGATGCCTAACTCGTCTGAAGCAAGAAGGCGAACCCATTGAAAAGTATTATAATGACCTTCAAGGACTTTGGCGAGAAATTGATTTTCGCCAGCCTAACCCCATGATTTGCGCTTATGTTATTGACAGATACAACACATTAGTTCAGGAAGATCGTGTTTACTTATATTTGGATGGCTTGGATGATCGCCTGGATAAGGTCCGAGCTGATATATTGCATATGCAACCACTTCCTAAGGTCGAACAAGCTTATGGATGTGTAAGAAGAGAAGACATGCGCCAGGCCGTTATGATGACACATCCTCAAACACCCACCGCTGTTGCTATGGTGTCTCATGGCAAAAAAAATAGGCTCTCAATTTCCAGAATTTGACCCTGGAAATACTACTTTACTTGTGGTACTCGGATCTACTCTACTTGGGAGAGGATGTTCTAGCACTAGTCCAAAACCTATGTCGCAACTGCTAGCAACAGAAAATTATACACATTGTGGGAATTCTCGACATAAGAAGGAGACTTGTTTTAAGTTGCATGGCTGTCCTAATTGGTGGAAATAATTGCAAGCCAAAAAGAAAGCTGAGAATTTGGCAAAAGGACAACTTCCTTGGCCACAGGTGATTCGCCCTTATCGTTGGTGCCGTAGGTAGACTCCACTGCTACATTTGATTCCAATCCTACAGATAATAATGGGTTTGTACTTATCAATACTTTGCAGACTGGAGGTAAAATGAGTGGATTATTGATTCAGGAGCTACTGATCATATGACACCTTATTTTGATGATCTCCTGTACAAAACCGCTCCAAGGAGACAGCATATATATAATGCCAATGGTCACGGTTTTTCGGTGTTAGGGGCTGGCAGTGTTGAACTTTCCTCATCGTTATCATTATCTCACGCTTTGCTAATGCCATCCTTATCTAACCAATTGCTCTCTGTTAGACAAATCACTGATGAATTGAATTGCAATGTAATCATGTATCCCTCTTTTTGTTTATTCCAGGATGTCCTCACGAAGGAGATTATTGGACGTAGTACCAAGAGGGAGGGACTGTAACTTTTATGGATGATTGTACTAGGATGACCTGGTTATATTTGATGAAACATAAAGATGAAGTAGGGACAATCTTTCGTGTATTTCATCGCATGATCAAGACACAATTTGGAGCTCAAATTCGTGTCCTTCGTAGCGACAATGGCGACAAATATATTAACCAACACCTCAAAGGTTATTTTCAAGATCATGGGTTAATTCACGAAACTTCTTGCGCTCAGACGCCCCAGCAAAATGATGTTGTCGAAACGAAAAATCGTCATTTCTAAGAGACAGCAAGGGCACTTATGATGGGTGGGCAGGTTTCGAATCGTTTTTAGGATGCTGTTGTGGTTACTACTGTGCATCTGATGAATCGTATGCCCTTCCGCATATTAGCATTCCAGACCCCGCTCCAGGCTCTTTCGACGCATGTCTCACTTTCCTCAGTCTTGACTTTTACCTCCCAAGGTCTTTGGGTGTATGACCTATGTCCATCTGCATAAGAATCAGCGAACAAAGCTCGACACATGTGTTGTTAAGTGTTTTTTTCTTGATTATGGAACTCACCAGAAGGGATATCGTTGCTACAATCCAGACAAAAAGAAAACTCATGTGACCATGGATGTCACATTTATTGAATCTGAACTCTTCTTTCCTATCACCAATTATACCTTTCAGGGGGAGATCAACGGTGAAAGACTAAATTGGTGGGAAATTGGGATGATGGTCGGGGCTATGGTAGATCAGGGCCATAGACAAGGAAATCAACAACAAATTCTCAACAATGAAGATGATCAACATAGTATTTTGCTACAAGAGTCATAAGAACAACCTCAAGTATAGTCGTCTCTTCCTCAAAATATCCCCTCTTTAGTACCCGACCAGTCTCCTGAGGATACTCCTGAGGTAAGTTCTCCTATCACACATGAGTCTTGTCACACCCCGCACCCCGAGCACGAGCGCGACTCCCTACAAGTAAACTCTCGAGTCCCAGGATTCAGTTATCGAGAGATGCACAATAAAAGAAGCGTGCAAAAGCGATATCATATACTCCTCCGTACAAGCATTCATGGGAACCTGGATAGCAAGAACAAAACATGTATACATACATTCCAAGAGTTCATACAAAAGCGTAGGAGAACCAGTCCCACAGATGGTCGGGGTAACGGTACTACGTCAAAAAACATCCATAACAAGTCTTCAGGAGAAACTGGCCTACAAGACCATCATCAAAAGAAAACTACAGCAAGTTAGAGACCACTAAGTCGAACTGCTAGAGTCGTTAGTCTCCTCGTCATCCTTGGTAGGCTCGTACTCCGAGAAAGTCTCAGAGCGTACCTCTACGGTATCCTCCATCGTCTCGTCCTCTGGCTGCTTCACCAGATTACCCTCTGAGGCTTCGATCTCAATCACTTCAACGGTGTTTTTCAAGGTTGGGGTCCTCTCAGGAATGTTCCTCGAACCAGTTACAGATCCCTCGACCTCCATAGAATCTCGAGTAGGATGACACTAACTAGGAATAACCCTACGGGGTACCTCAGTGGACTTCAATGGTCCAATAGTAACCTCACCTACCTTACGAAACCAAGCCTCAAACCTATGAGGCTTCCAGTCCTTTTCATCCTCATCGACCCAAACTACTATACACTTTCTAACGTACACAGTTCTCCGTCCATCCAGGAACTCGTCAAAATACGCTATCATCTCCTCCGGGTCACCTAGTCTAGTCGACAACATCCTCATGATCTAGGATTTGAAAATGGGGTCCCGCAACAGGGTGAGATTCACATCTCAGTAAGATAGGCCCTATCCCTAGAGCAGGTTGACCGTATACCCAGATGAATGCAAACAATGAACAAGAATATGCACTCAGCAATATGATGTACTCATCAGTCAATATGCCACAGAGATGCAAGCGTTCATCAACCAAACAGTAATAGCATCATATCATGTTAATCAAGTCAGGCATGGTGATACTAAATCAAGCCACAGATTCCACCCTTCCAACTTTCTCATGGTTCTCGCCCGTGCTTAAAATGCTTCAGGCTCGGTCCGTGTAATTACGCCTCAAACCATCAGATTGATAAACCCACGTAAATGCATCAGGTTTCTAAATGCCATTCCAGGCCTGTGTCGACACATATCAAATTCCGTCCCACGTCTGAACGCATCAGGACATTGGTCATTTCAACCCCGCGTCTCAATGCATCAAGGTACAATTCAACACAATCTAGCGTCTCAACACCTCAGGGTATAATTCAACACAACCTCGCGTCTCAACACCTCAGGGTATCACAAATCCTCATGCATGCCAGATGTCATTTCAAATCAAACATCATGATCAAGCACAAACTCACGCATCGAGCTAGATATCTATGGCATGCAAGGCAATCAATTTTACCACTCACACAAGGCAATCAATTCATGGCATATGTATTAAGCAATCATTCAAGCAATCATCCATCCACCATGACGAACATTGGACAATTATGCCATAACTCATGAAAACTAACTCAATCCGCATCCAAATCACCCAGTCGAGTCCAATCCTCCTAGCCAAGGTATAGGAACTCCTTACCTTGACCTTAAATCGACAAAAATATTTTTCTAAGCACTTCAAGGGATCGGCCCCGAAGAGTCCAAAATAGGGCAGCCATCCACCTAAGATAGTTCAATCCATTTCATCAATTTTCCTTGTCAAATCCTCAAATCACCAAGCGTGAACATCAATAACATATCCATTGACATTCTAATACACCTTAACGAAGAATTTAGATCTCAATTCCTCCATGAACAGACCTTAAAGTTTCGGTATGCACAGAACCGAAATAGGGCATTTTCGATTTTGTGCATATCTCACTCAATCAGCCCATAAGCTACCTTAAATCCTCAAATTATCTACTAAACTTCTTGCTAACATGAGGTTCTAGGTGTTGAGGAGCCTCATCGAAAATTTGAGATCAAGACGACGCCAAATGGTCCACGAACGGCGCCAAGTACTCCAAGTCTTCTACCGGTCAGTTTCTGCCCTTCAACCACATCACCATTTTGGTGGAAAAACTCCATCAAATTCATCCAAAAGTTTTATCACAACTCAGTATATATGTACCCTAGATGTTTACAAAAATTGGGGAAAGTTTGAGACAATTCGAAGTCCTATGAAGCTCAAACAGTGACTTACCTCTAGCTGCGACGGATTCCGTTGACTCTCGGGAGAACGGCTGGCCGAAGCTCCACAATGAGTCAAACGCCAAGCTTCGAGTTGGAGCTGGTTGACAAGAGGATGAAGAAGACGCTGGTGGTCGGCTCGACGGCTGAAGGTTGCCGGAAGTTGAGCTCGACGGTGGGGAAGTGGCAGTCAGGGGCTGGTTGGGCGATGGAGCTCTCGACTGAAGAAGAAGGTGAAGAAGAAGATGAAGATTTCTATGGAGATGGGGGTGTTCGGCAGAATGAGGGAGTTAGAGGGCTATACACCAATTTTGAGAGTCAACCCAAGTGGAATAGTAGGTTAAAAGTTGATTAATAAATGCCAATTGAGCATCCTTTGATACTTGTCCTCTTGTCAATCAATTACTCATCCAATGGCTGGTATTTTTCCTAATTTTCGGCAGCTATAGAGGGGGTGTCAATGACCAAAATGCCCTTATCCATTCATTAAGATAAGTTTAAGACTTGAGGGGTAAAATGGTAATTTTACCCTCGATGTCTGAAACGTTGTTTTTCTGATTCAAATTTTCTTCAATGAGACGATGTCCAATCTAATTATAATGTTGAAATTCTTGGTTCTCCATTTTTTATTTTGGAGACTCGTCTTTGAATCATTTCTTTGTCAAATGTGACTCTAGCCTATCCCGAACTAACGGGTGGCTTTTGCAGACGTTATGCGTATCGACTTTGTGATTAATATCACACTTAGGGCTCGTCAGTTCATGGCGACTTTGGTTGTCATGTAATCGCGAAGGTCTATTACTAGTTTCGACGGTCTCGATCGTCATTGTTCGATTTAGGAAACTTTTGCAAATTATACATTAGTTAAGCAGCATCACCCACACTCCAATCGTATAACGCTAGCAATGCATTCCTTAATCGTTCTTAGATCAGCCTTTTATGGCTCTAAATGTCCCATCGACAATCCTTGTGGTCAAAGTACCATTTCCTATTCGAGTTCCCTAGGTCCACGTATCTTGTCTCGCATTAGCCTTTCCCTTTTGGTTAGTTAACTCGAAATTGATTAGATCTGAGCGAGATACGACTGAAACACATCGTTAGATATATTTTCATTAATAAGTCTCAAAATGATAGGAAAATTAGAATGTCATAACTCTTCCATCCTTACAAAAATTTAGTCCTCGAAATTTACAATAAACCCAACTATTCAAACAAATGGGGGTTTTGACGCCTCATCATTTCTTCGCTTTCCCACATAGCACCTTCGATTCCATGGTGCTCCCAAACGACCTTGACCAATGGAATCATCTTATTCCTTAGAATCTTCTCCTTTCGATCTTCGATCCTGACTGGCTTTTCTACGTAGGATACTCTGTCATCCACTTTGATAACCTTGGAGTCCAGTACATGCGTCAGGTCCGGCTCGTACTTCCGTAGCATTATCACTTGGAAGACGTTGTGTACTTGGGACAAGTTAGGCGGCAAGGCGAGCCTATAGGTTAAAGTCCCAATTCGTTCCAAAATCTCAAAAGGTCCTACGTACCTTGGACTTAGTTTTCCATTCTTTCCAAATTGAGATAATCCTCTCAACGGCGACACCTTAAGGAAAACATGATCGCCTACTTGAAATTCCAGAGGTTTACGTCGCTTATTCGCATAGCTTTTCTGACGACTCTGTGCGGTCTTCAATCTATCTCGAATTATTTCACAGCCTCTACTGATTGCTCTATCAACTCTGCGTCTGTGATGCTTCCTTCTCCAACTTCGTCCCAGCAAATAGGCGTCCTACAAGCCCCTCCATAGAGTGCCTCAAAAGGTGTCATTCGAATACTGTGCCGATAGCTGTTATTAAATGCGAACTCCACCAAATGCAGTTGATCCTCCCATCCACCTTTGAAGTCTATAACACATGCTCATAACATATCATCGAGCATCTAAATCGTTCTTTTTGATTGTTCATCCGTCTGCAGATGATATGCCGTATTGAACTGTAGTCGAGTCCCCATGACATCTTGAAGACTCTTCCAAAAATTAGCCGTAAACTTGGGATCTCTATTCGATGTAATCGTCACGGGTACTCCATGTAGTATCACTATCTCCCGCATATACAATTCGCATACCTATCCATCGCGAAATCTTTCGCATAGGAATGAAGCGTGCAGACTTGGTCAATCTGTCCACGACTACCCAAATAGAATCGTGCCTCTCTAGCTCCTTGGTAGTTCCATTACAAAATCCATCGTTACGTGCTCCAATTTTCATTCAAGAAATCTCTAACGATTGTAGCAATCCACCAGGTTTACAGTGTTGTGCCTTCACCTGCTGGCATGTCAAGTACTTCGCCACATATTTCGCTACATCCACCTTTATCCTGTTCCACTAGTAGTGCTGACGTAAGTTCTGGTACATTTTCATGTTACTTGGGTGGATACTATAATTGCTTCTGTGAGCCTCCAATAAAATCCTTTCTCTAAGCTCTTTGTTCTCTGATACGCATAAACGCTCTCAAAATTTCAAAATTCCATCCTCTATCACTTGGAACTCTAGCTTCCTTTTCGTCGCATCCATCTTTAGGATTTTCTGAATTTTCGAATCTGTCGGCTGCAAGGCTCTTATCCTTTCTTGGATCTCGGGTTCTATTCTCAGTGTGGTTACCAAACTGGATAGCTGACAGACTTCCAATCTGAATTCAGAATCCCTCAAATTTTCAAATAACGACCGCTCTTTTACCAGTAGGCAGGCAATACTCGATTTCCGAATGAGCGCATTTGCAACTCTGTTTGCTTTTTCAGGGTGATATAATATGTCGCAATCATAATCCTTAAGCAGCTCCATCCATCGACGTTGCCTCATGTTTAGTTCCTTCTGGGAAAATAGATACTTTAGGCTCTGGTGATCTGTATAAATCTAAAACTTCTCATCACACAAATAATGCCTCTAGATCTTCAGAGCAAAGATGATTGCTGCCAGTTCCAAATCATGAGTCGGATAATTCATCTCGTGCGGTCTCAGTTGTCAGAACGCGTAGGCAACCACTCTTCCATGTTGCATTAGCACATAACCCAGTCCCTTTAGCGAAGCATCGCTATATATTTCATAACCTCCACGTCCTGATGAAATCGTCAATATCGGTGCGGTTGTTAACTGATGCTTGAGCTCTTGGAAACTCCTTTCACACTTATCCGTCCATTCGAGCTTCGTTTCTTTCTTAGTCAATCTTGTCAGTGGAATGGCTATAGATGAAAACTTCTCCACGAAACGTTTGCGATACCCTGCCAATCCTAAGAAACTTCAGATTTCCGTGACCGAAGTAGGCCTAGGCCAATTCATAACGACTTCGATCTTCGCAGGATCCACATCAATTCCTTCTCCAGATATCACATGGCCAAGAAATGCTACTTTATTCAGCCAGAACTCGCATTTGCTAAACTTAGCGTAAAGCAAGTGCTCCCTCAGGGCCTGCAAGACAATCCTTATATGCTCTTCGTGTTCTTCATTACTCTTTGAGTAAATCAGGATATCATCGATAAAGACTATAACAAATCTATCCAAGAATTCCTTGAACACCCGATGCATCAAGTCCATAAATACAACTGGAGCATTAGTCAGTCCAAAAGGCATCATAGTGAATTCGTAATGACCATACCTTGTCCTAAAAGCGGTCTTAGGTATGTCTTCTTTCTTAATTCTCAACTGATGATACCCGGTCCTTAGGTCAATTTTTAAGAATACTGCAGCTCCTTGCAATTGGTCAAATAAGTCATCAATCCTTGGCAGTGGGTACTTATTATTTACAGTCACTTGATTCAATTGTCTATAGTCGATGCATAAATGCAAGGACCTATCCTTTTTCCTCACGAACAACACCGGCTCTCCCTACGGTGAAGCACTGGTTGAATAAATTCTTTATTCAATAATTCTTGCATTTGCACCTTTAACTCTTTCAGTTTTGATAGGGACATCCTATCGGGTGCCTTCGAGATCGGCTCCATTCTGGGAGCTATCTCAATCACAAATTCTATTTCTCACTCTGGTGGCAATCCTGGTAACTCTTAGGGAAAAATGTCAGGAAACTCACGCACTACCGAAATATTTTCTAATTTAGACTCCTTGGCAGTCGTGTCCATAACTGCTACTAAGTACGCCTGACATCCTTCAGTTATCAGCTTTGTCGCTTCAAGTGTTGAGACTAAAGGAATCGAAGTTCCTCCTCGGCTTCCCACAAATTCAAAACTATGGCAACCCTCTGGATAGAAACGAATTATCCTACTATCAAAATCAACTACTACCTTTTGCTTACCCAACCAATCCATTCCTATGATCACATCAAAGTCATACATGGGCAGCACAACCAAGTCTATACTCTCTTTACTACCGCCAATTACGATTTTACAATCAGCACGGCCCAACAAAACTAACACATTATCCTTCAACGAGGTAGCAACATGAAGAATCACACTCAACAATTTCAACTCCATATCAACAAAATCAGCAAAGCGAGCAGACACAAACGAGTGTAATGGGCCAGGATCAAACAAAGCATAGGTAGCTTGGTCACACAAATAAATCGTACCTGTGACCACACCAGGCGCTTCTTCTACTTCCACACGTGCCACTACATAAACTCTTCCCTAAGTTGGAGGTTGGTTCTGGTCAATATGCGGAGAGGTAATTGACGGTCCTATCTGTGGTCATTGCCCTTGAGGTCTATTTGCTAGGGCTTGGTTCGGGCAAGTCCTCATCTGATGGCCCATCTGATCACATTTGAAGCACGTTCCAGTAATTGTCGGACAAGGTCTGTTACCATGCCTTCTGCCACAGAGGCGGCAACTTCAGTTTATTGGATTCGACGGCTTCACTATGTTCTTTCTTATTTGAGGGACGAAGCGTCTATTGCCAGCCATAGGTCTTTTGTTGGCCTGATGGTTATCTCTGAATGAACTGAATCGCGATCCAGATGCGGCATTCCTCTCCTTCAGGTCCCTCTCGATTATCTGTCCCCGTTCATAGATTTCTTTATAAGTCCTCAGGTTCAAAGCTATCATATGGCTGTGAAGTTCAGGTCTCAGTCTATCCCAAAATCTTCACACCTTCTCCAGGGCATCCTTTACTGATCTAGGCGCATACCTTGACAATATGGAGAACTCAGCTTCGTACTGGTCTACGATCAGGTGATTCTGACGCAGCTGTAAGAACTCTACTTGCTTCCTTTCTCGAGCTGTCTCAGAGAAGTACTTGTCATTAAATGTTGTGGTAAAAGCATTTCAGGTCAAGGTTGTCTCTTCTGGAAAAACTTCATTCTTGGTGACAGTCCACCAGTCATTAGCGGTACCTTTCAGCTGGTACATCGCCAATAGTACTTGTTCTTCATCTGTACATCTCAATACTCCGAAAGCTTTCTCTAGTTTCTCTATCCACCTTGGCGCCAATTCAGGGTCTTCAATCCCATCAAACTGGGTTGGCTTTAGCTTGATAAATTGTTCGACCAATTGGCCCATTTGCCTGGTCATAACAACTTCCTCCTAGGCATTTCCTTCTTCATTGCCCTGATTGTGGTCGACGTTGTTTCCATTGCATCCATTATTACCATTATTGGCATTGACGGCAGCTATCGCGGCTCCCACCGCTTGATCTATGGCAGCATCCCTATCCTAAGTCTGCCGGTCAATGAGGTCGCCGATCCTCTCGAGTGTCCTTAGTACTCTGTCCATTCTCGGGTCTTTCGCCACAAGTGGCCTGAAACTAGAGGCTCCACTCTTGGGTCTTCCAGGTCTTCTAAGCGGATTACTTATTCTAGTATACTTTTACTATGCCTGGACCACCATAATTCCACCACGAAATTAGTGACTTATTCATCTAATCAAGTCGAGCGATACTAAGCTAGGTCTGAAAGAAGCAGTCATAGCAATCTCCCACACAACTATTTCCAAAGGCACTTCAATAAACATTCCGTGGCCATTCCTCAATTTCGTTCACTTCAACGATTCACCAAAACTAGCCATGCTCATTTACTCAACAGACCAAAATCCAGAAATGACCTTCAGCGCTAAACATGGAACTTAATCCGCATGAATCACCACTATCTTGTCAAGATCAAATGTCAATCACATGCGCCAAGTCATATGCCATGCATTTAGTGCCTAACTCTAATGAGTCTCCTAAGGTCTCGCTACCCATCCTGTCCCAACTTACTCCTTCTTATTACTCAAATCCTCAATCAATTTTGGATCGAGCTGACCTTGCTCTGATACCAAGTAGGACTAGATGTCACATCCCGCACCTCGAGCACGGGCGCGACTCCCTGTAAGTAAACTTTCGAGTCCCAGGATTCAGTTATCAAGAGATGCACTATAAAAGAAGCATTCGAAATCGATATCATATATTCCTCCGCACAAACATCCATGGGAACCTGGATAGCGAGAACATAACATGTATACATACATTCCAAGAGTTCGTACAAAAGCGTAGGAGAACTAGTCCTATAGATGGGTCGAGGTAACAGTACTGCGTCAAAAGACATCCATAACAAGTCTTCAAGAGAAACTGGCCTACGAGACCATCATCAAAAGAAAACTACAGCAAGTTAGAGACCACTAAGTTGAACTACTAGAGTCGTTAGCCTCCTCGGCATTCTCGGTAGGCTCGTACTCCGAGAAAGTTTCAGAACGTACCTCTACGGTATCCTCCATAGTCTCGTCCTCTGGCTGCTCCACCAGATTACCCTCTAAGGCTTCGATCTCAATCACTTCAACGGTGTCTTTCAGGGTTGGGGCCCTCTCGGGAATGTTCGTCGAACCAACTAGGGATCCCTCGACCTCCATAGAATCCCGAGTGGGATGACACTAATTAGAAATAACCCTACAGGATACCTTAATGGACTTCAATGGTCTAGTAGTAACCTCGCCTACCCTATGAAACCAAGCCTCAAACCTGTGAGGCTTCCAGTCCTTTTCACCCTCATCGACCTAAACTATTGTACACTTTCTAACGTACATAGTTTCTCGTCCGTCCAGAAACTCGTCAAAATACGCAGTCATCTCTTTCGGGTCACCTAGTCAGGTCGGCAGCATCCTCGCGATCTAGGATCTGAAAATAGGGTCCCGCAATGGGGTGAGATTCACATCTCAGTAAGATAGGCCCTATCCCTAGATCAGGTTGACCATGCACCTAGATGAATGCAAACAATGAACAAGAATATGCACTCAGCAATATGATTCACTCATCAGTCAATATACCACAGAGATGCAAACGTTTGTCAACCAAACAGTAATAGCATCATATCACATCAATCAAGTCATGCATTGCGATATTAAATCAAGCCACAGATTCCACCCTTCCAACTTCCTCATGGTTCTTGCTCGCGATTAAAACGCCTCAGGCTCGGTCCATGTAATTACGCCTCAGACTATCAGATTAATAAACCCGTGTAAACGCATCAGGTTTCCAAATTCCATTCCAGGCCTGTGTTGACACATATCAAATTTCATCCCGCGTCTCAACACATCAGGGTACAATTCAACACAATATCGCGTCTCAACGCATCAGGATACAATTCAACACAACCTCGCATCTCAACGCCTCAAGGTATAATTCAACACAACCTCGCGTCTCAACGCCTCAGAGTATCACAAATCCTCATGCATGCCAGATTTCATTTCAAATCAAACATCATTATCAAGCACAAGCTCACACATCGAGCTAAATATCTACGGCATGCAAGGCAATCAATTTTATCACTCACATAGGGCAATCAATTCATGGCATATGTATTAAGCAAGCATTCAAGCAATCATCTATCCACCATGACGAACATTGGACAATTATGCCAAAACTCACGAAAACTAACTCAATTCGCATCCAAATCTCCCAGTCGAGTCCAATTCTCCTAGCCAAGGTTTAGGAAATCCTTACCTTGAGCTTAAATCAACAAAAATCTTCCTCTAAACACTTCAAGGGTCAGCCCCAAAGAGTCCAAAACAAGGCAGCCGTCCACCTAAGATAGTTCAATCCATTTCATCAATTTTTCTTTGTCAAATCCTCAAATCACCAAGCATAAACCTCAAAAACATATCCATTGACATTCTAATACACCTCAATGAAGAATTTAGAGCTCAATTCCCCCATGAACAGCCCCTAAAGTTTCGGTATGCACAGAACCGAAACAGGGCATTTTTGGTTCTGTGCATATCTCACTCAATCAGCCCATAAGCTATCCTAAATCGTCAAATTATCCACTAAACTACTTGCTAACATGAGGTTCTAGGTGTTGAGGAGCCTCACCAAAAATTTGAGGCTAAAGTGGCGCCAAATGATCCACGAATGGCGCCGAGTTCTCCCAGTCTTCTACTGGTCAGTTTCTGTCCTTCAACCACCGCACCATTTTGGTATAAAAATTCCATCAAATTCATCCAAAAGTTTTACCGCAACTCTGTATATATGTGCCCTAGATGTCTACAAAAATTGGTCTGAAGTTTGAGACAATTCGAAATCCTATAGAGCTCAAACGGTGACTTACCTCCAGTTGCGACGGATTCCGTCGGCTCTCGGGAGAACGGCTGGCCGAAACTCCACAATGGGTCAAACACTGAGCTTCGAGTTGGAGCTGATCGGCAAGAGGATGAAGAAGACGCTGGTGGTCGGCTCGACGGCTGATGGTCGCCGGAAGTTGAGCTCAATAGCGGCGAATTGGCGGTCAGGGGCTGATCGGGTGATGGAGCTCTCGGGTGAAGAAGAAGGTGAAAAAGAAGATTGAGATGGCTATGGAGATGGGGGTGTTCGGCAGAATGAGGGAGTGAGAGGGCTATACACTAATTTTGAGAGTCAACCCAAGTGGAATGATATGTTAAAAGTTGATTAATAAATGCCAATTGAGCATCCTTTGACACTTGTCCTCTTGTCAATCAATTGCTCATCCAATGGCTGGTATTTTTCCTAATTTTCAGCAGCTATAGAGAGGGTGTCAATGACCAAAATGCCCTTATTCATTCATTAAGGCAAGGTCAAAACTTGAGGGGCAAAATGGTAATTTTACCCTCGACGTCCGGAACGTCATTTTTCTGAATCAAATCTTCTTCGATGAGGCGACGTCCAATCCAATCATAATGTTAGAATTCTTGGTTCTCCATTTTCTAATTTCGAGACTCATCTCTAAATCATTTATCCGTCAAATGTGACTCCAGCCTATCCCAAACTGACGGGTGACTTTTGCAAACGTTACGCATATCGACTCTGTGATTCATATCACACTTAGGGCTCGTTAGCTCTTGGCGACTTTAGTTGTCATGTAATCGCGAGGGTCTATTACTAGTTTCGACGGTCTCGATCGTCATTGTTCGATTTAGGAAAATTTTACAAATTATACAATAATTAAGCGGCATCAGCCGCGCTCCAATCGTATAACGCTAACAATGTATTCCTTAATCGTTCTTAAATCGACCTTTCATGGCTCTAAATTTCCCCTCGACAATTCTTATGGTCAAAGTGTCATTTCCTATTCGAGTTCTCTAGGTTCACGTACTTTGTCTCGCGTCAGCCTTTCCCTTTTTGTCAGTTAACTCGAGATTGATCAAATCCGAGCGAGATACGATCGAAACACATCGTTAGATATATTCTCATTAACAAGTCTCGAAATGATAGAAAAATCAGAATGTCACAATTCTCTTATTAATAATGATGAGGTTGTTGGTTATAAATTGCCTGACAGACACAATCGAGGCGAGGCTCCTGATAGGTACTCACCTGACGTGGAGGAATGATGGTCGAAGTATCTGATTACCGATTATGTCTCGACAAGAAGATTTTCAAAGCGCCTGAAAGCATTTGTGGCTAATGTCTTCGCAATTCAAGTTCCTAGTGGTGTACAAGAAGTCTTGAAGGATCCCAAGTGGGTTCAGGCAATGAAAGAGGAGATGGAAGCCTTGCAAAAAATAAGAATTGGAGACTGGTAGAGTTACCGAAAGGAAAGAAGGCGATAGGATGCAAGTGGGTCTTTACCATCAAATACAAAGCAGATGTATCGGTTGAAAGGTATAAGGCACGACTAGTAGTAAAGGGGTATACCCAGACCTATGATGTAGACTACTAAAAAACATTCTCTCTAGTTGCGAAGCTGAATATGGTACGCATTTTGATGTCACTTGCAGCGAACTTGGACTGGCCTTTGCACCAGTTTGATATAAAGAATGCATTTCTTCATGGAGATCTAGAGGAAGAGATCTACATGGAAGTCCCACCGAGGTATGCATGTGTTGACTAATCAAATGTGGTGTGCAAACTTCAACCATCATTATATAGGCTAAAGCAATCACCCTACGCATGGTTTGACCGATTTAGCTCAGCGATAAAGAGGTATGGATACACTCAAAGTAATGCTGATCATACATTATTTTTGAAGCGTAGATAGGATAAAGTAACAGCATTGATCATATATGTGGATGATATGATCATCACAGGCGATGATCTTGAAGAAATTGCAGATCTTCAAGGGCGGCTAGCTAATGAGTTTGAGAAGAAAAATATAGAAGGTCTTAAATATTTCTTGGGAATCGAAGTAGTCAGGTCAAATGAAGGTATTTTCTTATCTCAATGAAAGTATGGTTAGATTTATTAGTTAAGGTTAGAATGATGGAATGTAAGCATGCTAACACTCCTATTGTTCAAAATTATAAACTCGAAGAATTTCCTGATCAGATGCCTACTAAGCCAATTCATGCACGCACCGAGTGAAGAACATATGAATATCTTAGTTCGAATTTTGCGATACTTGAAATCAGCTCTAGGAAAAGGATTGTTCTTTACGAAGAACGGTACCTTGAGATAGAGGGATTTATGAATGCTGATTGGGCAGGTAGCATCTCTAATAGAAGGTCTACGTCAGGCTATTTCACATTTATGGGAGGAAATTTAGCACCATGGAGGAGCAAGAAGTAGAAGGTTGTATCCTTATCGAGTACTAAAGTAGAATTTCAAGGGAGCTAAAGGTCTATGCGAGCTATTATGGCTAAAAAGGTTTATGACAGAACTTGACTTCCCACCAGAATCTAAGATGAAACTATTCTGTGATTATAAAGTTTCGATTTAAATTTCTCACAATCCTGTTCAATATGATCGTACTAAGCATATTGACGTAGATAGGCATTTTGTCAAGCATAACTTGGATGTTAAGGTGATAAAGTTTTCGTTTGTGAAGTCTAAAGATCAATTAGCGGATATTCTTACGAAGTCCTTATCAAGTCAAGCTTTTCACAGTTCACTGGTCAAGCTGGGTATCAAAGACATTTCCTCACCCGCTTGAGGGGAAGTGTTAGCATGAGCTGTATATTATATTCAAAATAGGATTTTGTATTCTTTCTATGTATATCCCATGTTTATATGTATATTTCCTGATTGATAGGGAAATTAAGGTTGGTTCTCTTCTCAGTATATAAAAGTGCTTATAACATTGTAAACGGTTAAAGGAATAGAAATCACGTTGATTCCTTTCAGAATTTTTTCTCTTGTCTACACATCCTAGGGTTGCGCTTCTTTTTGTTTACAGCATTGACGAGGATCTTGTCGAAGATTTTGTAGAGGCCCGAGACGTAGGTGACGGGTCAGTGCAACATCTCGTTGGCCTCATAGACCCAAAGCGCCAGGATGTGCTTCTCGACGGAGCCGATGTAGGTGTCAGGGCGAAGGAGGATGCGCTCGAGCTGGGACTTCTTCTAGTACATCTCCTCGACGGTCTTGCCCTTGCGCACCGCCGTGGCAGGAGGGGCGTTGTTGGCGATGTTGTTGGTCTGCAGAGGGAGCATCTGGGCCATGTGGGCAGCGATTGAAGATGGAAAGACGAAGATTGAGAGAGAGGAAGAGGGACAAGCGAAGCAAGAAATGACGGTTAGGAGAGAGTTCGAATTTTGAATTGAGGCGCTTTGGTTTCTGGTTTTCACTGATTAATTATTTTTTAAGGGTTAATGTGGCGAAAAATCTCAAACTGGAACACTTATGACAAATTTACTACAAATTATTTTTTTGACCACAAAAAATATCAAACTGGTATACTTATAATAAATTTACCCTAGATTATATTTTTTATCACTAAAAACCCTAAACTGGTACAATTGTGGCAAGTTTACCCAAACTAATTTTTTTACCACAAAAAACCTCAAATTGGTACACGTACGATAAATTTATCCTCTTTTAAATTTCGTTAAATTGAGTTAATATCACGAAAAATTTTATATTGACGCACCAGTAGCAAATATAGGGTAATGTGTATACTCAACAATTATCACGTGTCATCCAATTCAACAATTCGACGATAAAATTTAAGGAAATCTAACGAATGATAAATTTGTCACAGTTGTACTAGTTTGTGATAAATTTATCATAGACATACCAGTTTGGATTTTTCGTGGTAAAAAAAAATAATTTGGAGTAAAATTGTTACAGGTGTACTAGTTTAGGGTTTTTAGTGATATTAACCATTTTTATTGGGCTTTTCTTTTATTTACCTTTTTTTCGTTTTCTTTTTTACTTTTCTCTAAATCTTGCGGCTCATATAATCCGATCATCGAGATATACAAATATGCACGTGCGTGTGTGTATAGGTGCACACACCACATTCTTTTGATATAGCCTTTTTTAATTTTAGGAATATTTCAAATTTTGTTGGCAAAGGAAATAAAACAGCATGACATTAGGTTTTAAAAAAGGGATAATATCACGAAAAACCCCAAACTTGTATATATATAATAAATTTAACCTCAAACTATTTTTTTTACTATAAAGTATCCTAAACTAGTATATTTGTGATAAATTTATCCTAAGTAATTATTTTAACCACAAAAAACCTCAATTTGGTATACATATAGCAAATTTATCCTTCGTTAAATTGGGTTAATATCACAAAAAATCTCAAATTAATATAAATGTGACAAATAGAGGATAAAACTCTTAAACCGGTACACCCGTGAACTGTCATGTGCAATTTAACTCATCAATTTGACAATTAAATTTAACGAAAATTTATAGTGAATAAATTTATCACAGGTGTACCAGTTTGGGGTAAATTTATTACAAGCGCACCGGTTTGGAATTTTTTGTGGTCAAAAAATAGTTTTGGGTAAATTTATAATGGGAGTATCAATTTATGATTTTCTGTGGTATAGTTCCTTTGGAAGGGCCCGGATCTAGGAGTCGGTGGTGCAAAGGTCTCCTGGGATGATATTTGTCTTCTTAAAGAAGAAGGTGATTTGGGGATCCGGAGACTTACTCATTGCAACAAAGCTTTCAACTTTAAGCATATCTAGGTCCTCTTTACGGATAAGGAATCACTTTGGTGTAAGTGGATTCATTCCAATTTCTTGAAGAAAACTAACTTATGGGGTGCTAAAAGGCTGACTGTGTGTTCTTGGACTTGGAAAAAGATACTACAAATTCGGCAGGAATCTTACTTGCAATTTAGATGGATTATTGGAAATGGATTAAAGACGTCCTTTTGGTTTGATAACTGACATGACCTGGGCCCTCTATCCAAAATAGTTTCCAATGGTGATATTTATCGTTCTAGGATTCCACGAGACATTACGGTGCGCGACTTCTTCAATTCGGAATGGCCTGACTCCATGGCATACCGCACCATTGCCTCGGGGTTACAGATACCTCCCTCTTTTGTGGATTCAATGGATGATAGGCTCCGGTGGATGGGAAATAATCTTGGTGACTTTTCCATTTCTTCGGTTTGGGAATTTGTTAGATTCAAGGGAAGGAAAGTGCATTGGTATTCTTTCATTTGGGATAAAGCTTTAGCACCACGGGACGTTTTTCTTCTGTGGTTGGTCTCTCACAACCGCCTTCCTACTCAGGTGCTACTACTGCAATATAGAAGAATTGTTGAAGGTTCCTGTGCTTTCTGCAATCTGAGACCGGACTCCATAGATCACCTGTTCTTTGGTTGCTTGGTTACTAATAACTTAGCTGGTATATGGGCCTCAAAGTGCAACCTTCCATGGCAAAACCTCCCTTGGGATGACTTTATTAGGTGGGGAAGAAAACATTTTGGGAGTAAAAGTTTTAGCCACCGCATTGACAGATTCTCTTTAGGTGCACTTTGTCACATTATATGGACTGAGCGAAATGACATACTTTTTAGAGGTAAAAAGTTGTTTACCCCCTCCATAATCATGCACCTTACCAAAAAAGTTAAGGATAAAGCTCTTTGCTATGGGAAAATCCAAGATAATCCACAAAATAGATGCCTCCAGAGGATGTGGGGCCTCTTGGCCACCATCTTTGAAGAGTAATGTGCTGCTACCTACCTGAGATGGATTTTATGACTGCTGCCTTGGGTTGCCCTCTTTCCCTATTTTATGATGAGAATCCTGCACTCAACCTCTATCTTACTGCATGGGTACATGGTTCTGTGGCTAACTGGGTTTCAATCTCTAGCACTCTGTTCTGGTTCACATATTGTGATCATGCAAAGGTGGATGCTGATTGACCTGCTGATATGGTTGTGTCTGCTGGTTTTATGGCCCTGCTTTCTTCGAAGTGTCTACTGCTCTGCTTACTTTAGACTATGGAATGTTCGGCTGTACTGTTTGTACTCTCTATGTGCTGGTGTATCCTGAAGCTGTCATGTGCATCTGCACAGCTGCCTTGTGATGAACTCTACACTGACCACCTATTCTGTGTCTTTACAAAGCTGACTTCATTTGAGCTGATGAACTTACCTGTTTTTCTGATGCCATTAAGGACTGAATGGCGCTTACTCTTGCTAGCTGCCTACTCCCCAGGTTGGATGCATCCACAACTTTATTTCTTGAAGGTGTTTTCTGCCCCATGCATGGTTTTCCATGCCTCCCACTCAGCATGTATATATTCGAGCATTAAGAGCTACTTGAAAGGCCCCCAGCAAAGTAGCTTCCCTCTCCGTGCTCTTCAAGTGGTTCTTCTCTTCTTCAAGGTGATTCCTATGCGTATGCTTTAGCTGAGAGGTTCTCCCAGGGATGCAGTCCCCATTATTCTCCTGCCTCACCACACGATCGGTTTTTGGCTATTGTTGTCCCTTTCTCTGAGTGTTTTAGGGATCTCCTGCTCACTTCTGCTGCTTCTTGGATGCACTTCTGCTCACTTATCAACTGTGATGGAAGCCTTCTCAGTGAACTCTGTCTATGCTTCCCTGTTGTTGGTTGCGATTGTTACCTCGTCTCTTAAGCTGTCCACTGCTGATATTGCTGCTGGTTGCTGCTGGTTACTGCTGTTGCTGCTCTCTCAAGCTATCCTGGCACTCCAACTGCTCTTTCAAGCTTCCCTCGCACTCCAACCACTATGTCTCCTCTGGACCTCCCTAGATACTTGCTGTCCTCGAAATTCTGATGCGTCTTGCAATGACTGGGATGAGCACACTTCACTGGCTTGACTTAGTGATGCAACTACACTGCTGATCGTTGGTACACAGACTAGGATAATAGGATATCCTGGACTTTTATGAAATGGATGTTCTGTTTTTCTCTTTTGGCCGATTCCCTAGGCTTTATCAAGTACGATCTTGTATCCATGTGTTGGCCGTATGTTCGGCTTTATTTTTTCTCTTGATCAGTCGTACTTAGGCTCTAGGTGGATTTCTCTCTCTTGTGTAAATTTTGTGACTGGTTCACCCATTAACCCATCATGCCACTTTAGGTGCTATGGTTGGTTCATGGTTTTTGTAACCGGTTTGTAACTAGTTTTTTGAAAAGTCAATACACACATATCTTACCCAAAAAAAAAACCCTAAAAAAAACTCGAGCAATCACATTTCCTTCTCTTCCATTTTGCTAACCGCCTGAGTGGACTTGAGAGTACAAAATTTGTGGTTGTCGATTTCAAGGTCATCGTAAACATTCGGTATTCGGCACCCCAAATTATTGTACTTCTTCATCATTTAGTAATAATATTCATCACATTGCGAGAAAGATGTATGAAAATCGAAAGAATACGGTGGTTGTTTGATGTAATTATATCATTCTTCTTCTTTTGTCGAAAGAATGATGTCATTTCTATATTAAAATAACACTCCAGAGTTATATAAAAGGCTTTTCCAAATAAATACATAACAAAACAAAAGCCAGAAAGAAAATAATAAAGCACACTTTATAGCTTGATGTAAAAAATATATGTTGATGCCAATTTCCGCTCCTTAAGTGGCATAAGCCATACCCTTCGAATTGAATCCTCCGAAAATATGGCAAATTTCATTTGGTTCAGAGATGTGTGTGTGTGTGTGTGTGTGTGTGTGTGTGTTTATGTGTGTGTGTGTATGTGTGTCACGCCCCGCGCCCCGCGCACGAGCGCACAATCACCCCTGCAAGTCAAACCATACACAATTTCTCGCGGTCCCAAGATTCGTCAATAACTCAAATCGAGAGACGTAATAAACACAATAGGCATATGGAAACGAAACTCATATAAACCCCGTACAATATATATATATATTAGTGGGACCCAGGATAACATCATACATGTCATACACCAAACATGTTGTTCATACAGACAGCAGCTACTATAATCCGCTAACTAGGGGGTGACAGGGTAAGCAAAACAAAAAGGAACATCCAATAAGCCAGTAGGAACCAGGTCAGGTCATCATCAGGATAAGCTGCTAGAGTCATCCGTCTCCTCCATGTCCTCAGTCGGCTCGTACTTAGAAAACGTCTCGAACGAAACCTCCACTGAATCCTCCATAGTCGTCTCCTGCTACGGCTCAGCGAGGTCACCCTCGGACGCCTCCAAAACTATGACCTCCTCATACTCCTGTTCCTCGGTGAACTCCAAGGTCGGTGTCCGCTCTGATCCATTCCTAGACCCTACTACCGACCCCTCTGGCAACTCCTGCTCCGCTACAGTCTGGCACCAGTAGGGTATGACACCCGGAGGTACCTTATGGGGGTTTAGCGGCCCAATCTGTGTGTCCCCTTCTCTCTTGAATCACGCCTCGAATCTGTGAGGCTTCCACTTAGGCTTACCCTCGTCGACCTATACGACAATACACTTCCTAACATAGATGTTCCCATGTCTATCCGGGGACTCATCAAATAAGTCGCCATCTCTTTTAGGTCCCCAAAACGAATTAGCCACATATCGCTACGGCTAAGGATCTGTAAAGTAAAGGGTTCCCCAAGAATGGGTGAGATACTCATCTCAGTAAGAAAAACTTAATCCTAGGTCAAATTGAAAGTCCACTCAGGTAATCGCATCTCTCAACAGATCCAAACTCAATAAATATACAGGCATATCAATCACAATCAAGAAACAACAACATATAGAAGACAGGCATGCAGTTATGATCTCGTGTCACATTCAGATGCACATGCACTCTCAGCCTATTACTTCACCACCTCCACCAACCTCCGATTGCCTCAATCTCTAGCCCGCGGACTAGTTGCCTTAGGCTCGGTCCGCGTAAATACATCAGACCGTCATCAGTGACCTGCGTAAACGCATCAGGCCCCGATGAATCTCCAAGCAAGGCTCATTAACTCATACTATGTCCCGCGAATGGTTCGCATCATGACCGTGACTATCTTAATCCCGCGACTTCGTCGCATCAAGGCGCCACACAACCATACTTCACCCCGCGATCTTGTCGCATCAGGGTACCAACCTATCGCCCCGCGTCTCACACGCCTCAGAGCCTCGTCATGCCATGTACATGCCACAATTACGATTTATGTCTTAATTTTCGATTCAGTTGCATACTCAATTGGCAAGTGCCCATTCATATGCATTTCATAACTTTAGTGGCATGCAAGAAATTCGCAGAGTGACTTAACCGGTGGCACGTGTGTGGTGACTAGCACGTGTCGCCCCCAGGGTTTACTCTCCGGCTGTCAGCCGTGCGGGGGTTCCCTGGGTTATAAAAAAAAAGAAATTCAAATGACATACAGACATGGTAACCGCTCAAGTACAACAACGTCACACATATGCATCCAATAACATCTTAGGACATATTAACGCTATCCCATTTGACAATTCATCATAAATCATTCCAACCGACCCTCGACTTACCCAATCGAGTCTATTTCCCCCTAATCAAGATTTAGGAAATCCCTCACCTTAGCTCGGCAACACAATCTTTCCTTCTTGAACCTCCTAGGTTACGGCCAACCCAAGTCCAAGCGCCAATTTGTCACCCAACCTAGAATAATCAACCGATTCGTCAAATTTTCGTACTCAATTCATCACTTCCAATCATCCATAACATTCCATTTATCATCTCTTCACATCATAAACACCAATTTGCAACACAAAATCATCATCCACAGCCTCCAACGGAATCAGTTTGGGCCCGGCATTGAACCAGTTCTATTCGGTTCTAAGCATGCCGGGTCCAACCGATTCTAATCTACTCCAAATCCCTCAATTATACACTATCCTACCTTTTATAATGTCTACCTAAGGATTTGAAAGGCTTACCGGTCGTTTGAAGTCAAATGGCCGCCGAAAAATCGTCCGAAGTCGCCGGATCTCCCAGGGTCATGTTACCGGCAGTTTCTAGGCGGAATATACAAGGACGGTTCGTGTTAAAAAACTTATCAAATAAATCCCCAATTTTTACCACAGAATCTTACATGTCTCATCTTGTTCTCCACAAAATCTTAGCCTAAAATTCCAACATTTCGACTTTCAAATGGACTGAGAATCAGACCTACCTTAGGTTGGTTCCAATTCTGTCGGCTTGTGGGAGATTGCTTGCCCGGGTCGCCTCGATGCTCCAATCAACTTGATTTGTGTTGGAGGATGTCGAAAAGACGTGAATATTCACTGTGGTGGTCGGCCGGTGGTCGTGGGCGACAAACAGTGGCGTCGGGTTTGGTTGGCGGCGACAGAACAGAGAAGAAGAAGAAGAAGAAGAAGGCTTGCTCGATTCTTTGGGGGGATTGGTCTGGCCGAATGGAAGAAGAGGAGATAGAGAAGAGAGAGAGAATTTTTTTATATCCAAAATTTGGTCAAAGGCTTTGAATGTTAGGTGTGGAAAAAGGTGACATGACCACACTCTCTAATCTCTTGACACTTGGCATGTTATCTTCCCCATAGAGATCCAATGGCCATTTTTTGTCTTTATTTTCGGCAGCTCAAGGGATGATATAATGTCCATTTTGCCCTTCTTTCATTATAAGGGCAAAGTTCTAAGCTTGAGGGGCAAAACGGTCATTTTACCCCTGACGTTCCGAACGTCGCTTTTTCTCATTTCAGGCTTCTTTAATAGGGCAACGGCCAATCTAAATGACGTTGGAATTCTTGATTTTCCATTTCAAACTTTTCAGGACTCGTTTTTAATAGTTTTCTCTCTTCGACATGATTCCAACCTATCCCGAACTGATGGGTGGCTTTTGCAGACATTACGCATATTGACCCCGTGATTCTCAACACATTTAGGGCTCCTCAATTCATGGCGGTTTTGGTTGTCATGTAATTGTGAGCGTTTATCACTAGTCCCTATGATCTTGATCGTCACTGTCCGATTTACGATAATTTTGCAAATCGTACGTTGGTTAAGCGGCATCACCCGCGCTCCAATCGCACGACGCTCGCATAGTAATCCTTAATCATTCTTAGATCAGCCTTTTGGTGGTTCTAGATATCTCCTAGACAATCCTTATGGTCAAAGCGTCATTTTCTATCCGATTCGCCTAGGTTCACGTACATTGTCTCGCATTAGCCTTTTCCTTTTGGTCAGTCTACTCAAATTGATCAGATTTGAGTGGAATACGATTGAAATACATCGCTTGATATATATGAACTTCTCATTACAGAGTCTGAAGTTGATTGGAAATCAAAATGTCACAACTCTTCCCCCCTTACAAAAATTTCATCCTCGAAATTTACAGTACACTTAATTACTCAAACAAATGGGGGTGTTGTCGCCTCATCGTGTCTTCGTTCTCCCATGTGGCACCTTCAGTTCCATGGTGCTCCCATATTACCTTGACTAGTAGAATCTTCTTATTCCTAAGGACTTGCTCCTTCTGATTTTCGATCCTTATTGGCTCTCCACGCACGACACTCTGTCGTCCACTTCTATGGTCCTGTAATCCAGCACTTGTGTCGGGTATGGTTCATACTTTCGCAGCATCGACACATGGAACGCATTATACACCTGGGATAGATTAGGCGGTAAGGCAAGCATGTAGGCCAAGGTTCCAATCCGCTCCAATATTTCAAATGGGCCTACATACCTTGGGCTTAGCTTCCCTTTCCTTCGAAATCGCGATAATCCTCTCATCGGCGACACCTTGAGGAAGACGTGGTTGCCCACTTGAAACTCCAGGGGCTTGCGCCACTTGTCTGCATAGCTCTTCTGGTGACTCTGCGTCGTCCTCAGTCTATTCCGGGTGACCTTCACTGCTTCCACCGATTGCTCTACCAATTCGTGGCCTGTGATACTTCTTTCTCCTACCTCGTCCCAACATATCGGTGTTCTGCAGGTTCTACCATAGAGTGCCTCAAACGGTGCCATCTGTATACTCTGATTTTGAAATCTATGACGCACGCTCTCAACATGTCCTCGAGCATCTAGATCGTCCTTTCTGACTGTCCATTTGTCTGGGGATGATATGCCGTACTGAACTGCAGTCTGGTCCCCATAGCTTCTTGCAGGCTCTTCCAAAAATTGGCCGTGAATTTCGGATCCCTATCCGAGGTGATCGTCACCGACACTCCGTGTAATCTTACTATCTGCCCCATGTACAGCTCTGTGTACTTATTCATGGTGAAGTCCTTTCGTACAGGAATGAAGTGGGCGGACTTGGTCAATCGGTCCACGACTACCCATATCGAGTCGTGACCTCTCTGACTCCTCGAAAGTCCCATTACAAAATTCATGGTTATGTGCTCCCACTTCCATTCTGGAATTTTCAGTGGCTGCAGCAGTCCTCCAAGTTTACAGTGCCACGCCTTCACTTGCTGGCAAGTCAAACACTTAGCCACGTATCTTGCCACCTCTACCTTCATTCCGTTCCACCAGTAATATTGTCGTAGATTCTAGTACATCTTTATACTCCCAGGGTGGACACTATAGTTGCTTCAATGAGCGTTTGATAAGATTCTTTCTCGGAGTCCTTCGTTCTTTGGTACACACAGCCATACTCGGAACCTTAAAATTCCATCATGAGATACCTGGAATTCTGGCTTCCTCTTTACCGCATCCATGTCAACAATTTTCTGAATCTCCGAGTTCGTAGACTGTAATGCCTCAATCCCTTCTTGAATCTCAAGTTTCACCCTCAGAGTCGCTATCAGATTGGATAACTGATCGACCTCTAATCTGAATTCAAAATCTCTCAAGTCCTCTATCGTCGACCAATTTCTCACTAGCAGGCATGCAATACTTGACTTTCGACTTAATGCATCTGCTACTCTGTTTGCTTTCCCAGGATGATATAGTATCTCACAGTCATAATCTTTCAACAGCCCCATCCATTTGCGTTGCCTCATATTTAGCTCCTTTTGGGAAAACAGATATTTTAAACTCTGGTGATCTGTGTATATATAAAACTTTTTGCCACACAAGTAGTGTCTCCAGATCTTCAGGGCAAATACAATTGTCACTAACTCTAGGTCATGAGTCGGGTAATTCCTCTCGTGTGGCCTTAACTGCCTGGATGCATAAGCTATTACCTTGCCATGCTGCATCAATACACGGCCCAATCCTTTCAGCGAAGCATCGCTATATATCTTGTACCCTCTAGGTCCCGATGGAATAGTCAGCACTAGTTCGGTCATCAACCTGTGCTTAAGCTCCTGGAAACTCTGCCCGCACTTATTAGTCCATTCAAATCTTGTTTCCTTCTTCGTCAACCGCGTGGCGATGGATGAGAACTTCTCCACAAAGAGTCTGTAGTATCTCTCCAATCCCAAAAAACTTCTTACCTCCGTGACCGTAGTAGGTCTCGGCCATTTGGTTACAGCCTCGATCTTTGTAAGGTCCACTACAATCCCTTCACCAGACACCACATGACCTAGAAATGCTACATTGTTTAACCAAAATTCACACTTACTCAACTTGGCGTACAATGAATGCTCCCTCAGGGTCCTCAGTACAATTCTCAAATGCTCCTCATGCTCTGCATCGCTCCTCGAGTAAATCAAGATGTTGTCAATGAAGACTATGATGAATCTGTCCAGAAACTCCTTAAATACTCGATGCATTAGGTCCATGAAAGCAGCTAGAGCATTCGTCAATCCAAACGGCATCACCGTAAATTCATAATGACCATATCTCGTCATGAAGGCAGTCTTCGGTATGTCTTCCTTCTTGATTCTCAGCTGGTGATACCCCGTCCTCAAGTCAATCTTTGAAAACACTGCTGCTCCCTGCAGCTGATCAAATAGATGATCAATCCTTGGCAGTGGATACTTGTTCTTCACTGTCACATGGTTCAACTGTTGGTAGTCAATGGATAACCGCAACGACCCGTCCTTCTTTCTCACAAACAGCACCAGTGCTCCCCACGGTGAAGCACTTGGTCGGATGAATCTTTTGTCAAGCAGCTCTTGTATATGCACCTTTAACTACTTTAATTCTGACAGGAACATCCTGTAAGGTGCTTTCGATATCGGCTCCGTCCTTGGGGCTAATTCAATTACAAACTCTACTTTCTGTTCTGGTGGTAACCCTGGCAACTCCTAGGGAAACACATCCGGAAACTCACACACTACCGGGATATTCTCTAACTTTGGTTCCTTAGCAGTCATATCCATTACTGCTACTAAGTATGCCCGACATCCTTCAGACATAAACTTGGTCACCTCCAAGGATGAAACTAAGGGAATCGAGATTCCTCCTCGACTTCCCACCAATTCAAAGCTAGGGCGGCCCCTCGAATAAAACCAAATTGTTCTACTACCACAGTCTACTACGGCCCCCTGCTTACCCAACCAATCCATTCCTATTATTACGTCAAAGTCAAACATGGGCAGTACTGCTAGGTCAATACTTTCTTTATTTTCCCTAATCACTATCTCGCAACTAGCACAGCCCAACAAAACTATTGTGTTATCCTTTATGGTTGTGGTAACATGCAAGATCGTGCTCAACGGTTCCAATTTCATGCCTATTAATTCAGCAAACTGTGCAGACACGAAAGAATGTGTAGCACCAAGTCAAACAATGTATAAGTAGTCTGGTTGCTCAAGTAGACCGTACCTATGACCACTCCTGACGTATCTTTCGCCTCGCTATGAGCTACAGCATATATCCTGTCCTGTGCCGATGGTATACTCTGTTCGATTTGAGGTGCGGCAGTCCATGGTCCCGCTTGCGGCATCTGTCCTTGCGGTCGACTTACCGATGCTTGGTTTGGACACATCCTCATCTGGTGACCCAATTGACGACACTTGAAATAGGCTCTCCCGTTCTTAGTGGGCATGGCCCATTTCCATGCCTTCTGCTACGCAGTTTGCAGCTCTAGTTCGCCGGGTTCGGCGGTTTCACTATTTTTTTCCTTGCGGGCGACACGAAACGTCTGTTATTCGCCATCAGCCTATTGCCCATCTGGCAATTGTCTCTGAACGATGGGAACCGCGATCCAGTTGCGGTATTTCTTTCCCTCAAATCTCGTTCAATCATTTGGCCTTGCTCATATATCTCCTAGTAAGTTCTCAAGTTCAGAACGACCATCTGGCTATGGAGTTCTGGCCTCAGACTATCTCTAAACCTCCTTACCTTCTCTAGAGGGTCCGTTACAGATCTAGGCGCATATCTCGAAAGTCTCGCGAACTCAGCCTCGTACTAGTCTATCGTCAGCTGGTTCTAACGCAGTTTCAGGAACTCCACCTACTTCCTTTCTCTGGCCATTTCTGAAAAATATTTATCGTTAAATGCCCTCTTAAAGGTATTCCAATTCATGGCCACTCCTTCAGGGAAAACTCAGTTCTTGGTAGCAGCCCACCAGTCATTTGCTGTATCCTCCAGTTGGTACACAGCCAGCAATACCTTCTCCTCGTCGGTACATTTCAGCACTTCAAAAGCCTTCTCCAGCTTTTCTATCCACCTGGACGCTGGCTCGGGATCTCCAATCCCGTCAAATTGCGTCAGCTTCAGTTTCATGAACTGCTTCACCAGTTGGCCCATTTGCCTGGCCACAACAATTTCCTCTTGAGGGTTCACCGTTTCGTTGCTCTGATTCGATTCACCCTGACTTTCACTTCCACCAGCGTTGCCAGTGTTGGTATTCACGGCTGCTAGGGCAGCTCCTACTGCTTGGGCTATGGCAGAGTCCCGATCCTGGGCCTGCCTCTCTATAATGTTTCTAAGTCCCTCCATTGCCCTCAATAAACCGTCCACTCTTGGATCTTCAGCTACGGGCGGACTCGAGCTAGAGGCTTCGCCTCTTGGTCTTCCAGGTCTTCTGGATGGGTTACTTATCCTTGCTTCTTTCTATTGAACCTGATCCACCACAAGTCCAACATTGAGTTAGTAACTTATTCATTCATCTAATCTAGAGTTACTAACTACCCCTTAACAGAAACAGTTATACAACAATAGTACTATATACATTAACTCCAGAAACATTTCAACCAATGGCCCATGGCCATTCCTCATTTCCATCCACTCCAATGATTCACTAAAGTCAATCACTTTCATTCATCGAGCAAGCCAAGGTCCAGAAATGACCTTCAATCCTAAGCAGAAAACTGAGTTCCTTATGCCTTGCCATAATCTTACCAAGGTCAAACACCATCCATAGGTGTTAAGTCACATGCTAGGCATCCCATGTCTTATCCTGACCAGTCTCTTAAGACCTCACTATCCGTCCTTGTCCCAACTTAAACCTCCTTATTACTCCAATCCTCAACCAATTTTGTATCGAGCTGTCCTTGCTTTGATACCAAACAAGCGGGGATGTCACGCCCCACGCTCCGGGCACAAGCGCACAATCATCCCTGCAAATCAAACCATACACAATCTCTCGCTGTCCCAAGATCCGCAAATAACTCAAATCAAGAGACGTAATAAACACAATAGGCATACGGAAGCGATACTCATATAAATCCTGTACAATATATATATTAAGTGGGACCCAGGATAGCATCATACATGTCATACACCAAACGTATTGTTCATACAGACAGCAACTACTATAATCCGCTAACTAGGGGCTAAGCAAAACAAAAAGGAACATCCACTAAGCCAGCAGGAACTAGGTCAGGTCATCATCAGGATGAGCTGCTAGAGTCATCCATCTCCTCTGCGTCCTCAATCGGCTCGTACTCAGAAAACGTCTCGAACGGAACCTCCACTGAATCCTCTATAGTCGCCTCCTGCGACGGCTCAACGAGGTCACCCTCGGACGCCTCCAAAACTATGACCTCCTCACGCTCCTGCTCCTCGGTGAACTCTAAGGTCGGTGTTCACTTTGGTCCATTCCTAGACCCTGCTATCGACCCCTCGGGCAACTCCTGCTTCGCTATAGTCTGGCACCAGTCGAGTATGACATCCGGAGGTACCTCGTGGGGCTTTAGTGGCCCAGTCTGTGTGTCTACTTCCCTCTTGAACCACGCCTCAAATCTGTGAGGCTTCCACTCAGGCTTACCCTCGTCGACCCATACGACAGTAAACTTCCTAACATAAACGTTTCCCTGTCTGTCCGGGAACTCATCAAAATAAGTCGTCATCTCTTTTGGGTTCCCAAAATGAATTAGCCACACAGACGTTCCCCTGTCCATTCTTAGACCCTACTACCGACCCCTCGGGCAACTCCTACTCCGCTAAAGTCTGGCATCAGTCAGGTATGACACCCGGAGGTACCTCGTGAGGGTTTAGTGGCCCAGTCTGTGTGTCCCCTTCTCTCTTGAACCACGCCTCGAATCTGTGAGGCTTCCACTCAGGCTTACCCTCGTCGACCCATACGACAGTATACTTCCAAACATAGATGTTCCCCAGTCTGTCCGGGAACTCATCAAAATAAGTCGTCGTCTCTTTTGGGTCCCCAAAACGAATTGGTCACATATCGCTAAGGCTTAGGATCTGTAAAGTAAAGGGTTTCCCAAGAAGGGGTAAGATACTTATCTCAGTAAGAAAAACCTAACCCTAGGTCAGGTTGAAAGTTCACTCAGGTAATCGCATCCCTCAACAGATCCAAACTCAATAAATATACAGGCATATCAATCACAATCAAAAAACAACAACATACAGAAGACAGGCATGTAGTTATAATCTCGTGTCACATTCAGATGCACATGCACTCTCAGCCTATTACTTCACCACCTCCATCAACCTTCGCCTACCTCAATCTCAGGCTCGGTCGGCATAAATGCATCAGACCGTCATCGGTGACCCGCGTAAACGCATCAGGCTCCGATGAATCTCCAAGTAAGGCTCATTAACTTATACTCCTCCCGCGAATGATTCACATCGGGACCGTGACTATCTTAACCCCGTGACTTCGTCGCATCATGGCGCCACACAACCATACTTCCCCCGCGATCTTATCGCATCAGGGTACCAAGCTCTCGCCCCGCGTCTCACACGCCTTAGGGCCTCGCCATGCCATGTACATGCCACAATTATTATTCATGCCTTAACTTTCAATTCAGTTGCACACTCAATGGCAAGTGCCCATCCATATGCATTTTATAACTTTCGTGGCATGCAAGCAATTCAAATGACATACAGACATGGCAACCGCTCGAGTACAACAACATCACACATATGCATCCTATAACATCTTAGGACATATTAACGCTATCCCATTTGACAATTCATCATAAATCGTTCCAACCGACCCTCGACTTACCCAATCGAGTCCATTTCCCTCTAATCTAGGTTTAGAAAATCCCTTACCTTAGCTCGGCAACACAATCTTTCCTTCTTGAACCTCCTAGGTTTCGACCAACTCAAGTCCAAGGGCTAATTTGTCGTGCAACCTAGAATAATCAACCGATTCGTCAAATTTTCGTACTCAATTCCTCAATTCATTAATCTCAATCATCCATAACATACCCCTCATCATCTCTTCACATCATAAACACCAATTTGCAGCACAAAACCATCATCCACAGCCTCCAACAGAATCGATTTGGGCCCGACATTGAACCTGTTCCATTCAGTTCTAAGCATGGTAGGTCCAACTGGTTCTAATCTACTCCAAATCCCTCAATTATACACTATCATACCTCTTATAATGTCTACCTAAGGGTTTGGAAGGCTTACCAGTCATTTGAAGTCAAATGGCCGGCGAAAAATTGTCCGAAATCGCCGGATCTCCCAAGGTCAGGTTACCGGTAGTTTCTTTGCAAAATATACAAGGCTGATTCGTGGTCAAAAACTTATCAAATAAATCCTTAATTTTTACCACAGAATCCTACATGTCTCAGCTTGATCTCCATAAAATTTGAGCCTAAAATTCCAACATTTCGACCTTCAAATGGACTGAGAATCAGACCTACCTCAGGTTGGTTCCGATTCTGTCGGCTTGTGGGAGATTGCTTGCCCGGGTCACCTCGGTGCTCCAATCAACCCGATTCCTGTTGGAGGACGTCGGCAAGACATGGATATTCGCTGTGGTGGTCGGTGGGTGGCCAAAAAGGCCGGTCGTAGGCGACGAACAGTGGCGTCGGATCTGGTCTGCGGCGACATAACATAGAAGAAGAAGAAGAAGAAGAAGGCTTGCTCGGTTCTTTGGGGGGATTGGTCTGGCCGAATGGAAGAAGAGGAGAGAGAGAAGAGAGTGAGAATTTGTTTATATCCAAAATTTGATCAAAGGCTTTGAATGTTAGGTGTGAAAAAAGGTGACATGACCACACTCTCTAATCTCTTGACACTTGGCATGTTGTCTTCCCCATGGAGATCCAATGGCCATTTTTTGTCTTCATTTTCAGCAGCCCAAGGGATGGTATAATGTCCATTTTGCCCTTCTTCCATTAGAAGGGCAAAGTTCTAAGCTTGAGGAGCAAAATGGTCATTTTACCCCCGACGTTTCGAACCTCGCCTTTTCTCGTTCCAGGATTCTTTAATCGAGCGACGACCAATCTAAATGACGTTGGAATTCTTGATTTTTCATTTCAAACTTTTCAAGACTCGTTTCTGATAGTTTTCTCTATCCAACGTGATTCCAACCTATCTCGAATTGACGGGCGACTTATGTAGACATTACGCGTATTGACCCCATGATTCTCATCACGTTTAGGGCTCGTCAATTCATGGCAGCTTTGGTTGTCATGTAATTATGAGCGTTTATCACTAGTCCCTATGGTCTCGATCGTCACTGTCCGATTTAGGATAATTTTGTAAATCATACGTTGGTTAAGCGGCATCACCCGCGCTCCAATCGTATGACGCTCGCATGGTAATCCTTAATCGTTCTTAGATCGACCTTTTGGTGGTTCTAGATATCCCCTCGACAATCCTTATGGTCAAAGCATTATTTCCTATCCGAGTCGCCTAGATCCACGTACCTCGTCTAGCGTTAACCTTTTCCCTTTGATCAATCTACTCAAATTGATTAGATTTAAGCGGAATACGACTGAAATACATTGCTTGATATATATAAACTTCTCATTACAGAGTCTGAAGTTGATTGGAAATCAAAATATCACAGTGCGTGTGTTAAATCTATGTAGCACCGACACAACACAATATGGGACACGGGACACAGCAGAACAATACGTCGACACTTGATTTCTTGAAAAATAGGGAATTTTGACATGTTGGGACACGTTATATAGCAAATATATATTTTTATTTATATGAATCTACAAATAAATAAATAAATAATCCTAGAATAAAAGAATAAAATTATCATATTTATATTATGTTTTTCTTGAATAAAAAATGAAAAAAAATTATTAATACAGATCCCTTCACTTGAAAACCCAATCCACCCTAATTCCCAAGGGCAAACTCAATTGCCCCCAATCCCTTACTTTTCCTTTTTTTTATTTCCTAAAACAAAATAAAGTAAAAATTAAAAACCGCTCACTTCTATACCCTAATCGCCCACACTATTTTTCTTTTTGGCCTCCATGCTCCAACTTTTTCTTTTCATTCCAGTAGTAGACGCAGTCGCGTAGCTCGCATTGGTCCGAGCTCTCTGATCCCGATCGAGTTCCAATTCTTATTGAGACTCGAACTCATAGGGAAGAAAATTGATTTATAGATTGAATCAAATATGCCAAGAAGGCCGATCCCAGCACCTTCTCCCTCAAGCTCGCCCACTTCCTCCATAACTGCCCCCACGTCAAGCTCCACGCCATGTCTGCCATCTTCTTCCTGCTCTACGAGCTCCTCAGGCAAGACAAAGCAACGCGAGGTGAGTCCATAGTATTCCATTGTCGTCCGAACGAACGAACAAGCGCATCCCTAGCATTCTGTTGACCACATGTCGAAACTTGACCACGCGGTCATGTGTCAATCACCAATAAGTGTCCGACACGCAAAAATTTAGTTCAAGAGCGTGTTCGTGCTACATAGTGTGAAATACAGGAATGAATTAAAGAGAACGATTTCTTATTTTTGGCAAAACATGGCAATGAGCAATTGTCATATTAATTATCAAGAAACAAATTGTTGGAGAAAACATTTAAACTTGTCTTTGCAATGAAGTGTGGGAGTTGCACTTGATAAGAAAGAATGATTAATAGAGAATGATATTGGTCTCTATTAATGGTGTGTGAAACAATGTACATAAGAAGCTTTTATATAGGCTTAGAAGAGGTAAAGAGCTTAGTACTCTTCCTATGTGGGACTAAAGAGAAAGAAGAAGTGCAAGAGAAAGTTACAAAATTACAAGGCTATACAAGTTTGTCTAACACCCCCCATCAAACTCAATGTGGATCAAATAACGAGAGTTTGGAAAGAAAAAAATTAAAGCGTTGTGACGTGAGAGCTTTCGTAAAACAATATGCAAGTTGACTCTCCATTCCAACAAAAGGAAGAGAAATGGTGCGAGCTTGAAGATGATGACGAGTCGGATGACAATCGATCTCAATATGTTTTGTACGCTCATGAAAGACTGGATTTGCACCAATATTGATGGCACTCTTATTGTCATAGTGTAAAGGAGTGGGATCCGGAAGTGAAATACCCATGTCAGCAAGTAAGCGGCGAAGCCAAACAATCTCAACGGTAGTGTCGGCCATAACACGATACTCGAACTCTGTAGAGGAGCGTGAGACAATATGTTGTTTCTTGGCATGCCAAGAAATGAGAGAATCGCCAAGAAAAATGCAATAGCTAGTGACAAACTTGCGATCAATCACATTGGAAACACAATCAGCATCAGAATAGGTACGCAACTTAAGAGCATAAGAAGATGGCAAAAATAAGGAACGCAATAAAGTGTCTCGAAGATAGCGCAAGATCCTCAGAACAACAGCATAATGAAATGTGCGAGGAGCAACAATAAATTGACTAACAACATGAACAGCATAAGCGATGTCGGGTCGGGAGATAGTAAGATATACAAGGCTGCCAACCAAAATCCGATAGTAGGTCACATCAGAAAGAGGCTTCTCATCATCCTGGCATAACTTCTGATTCAACTCAATAGGAGTAGCAACAGTGCGTGAATCCGAGAGAACAGACCTAGAAAGAATATCATTAGTATATTTTTACTGAGAAATAAGGATACCACGCGAACTGCGAGCAATCTCAAGCCCAAGAAAGTAGCGCAGTGGTCCAAGATCCTTCATGGAAAAATGTTGTTGAAGGTGCCGCTTGGTATGTTCAATATGATCGTGATCATCTCTAGTGATAACCATATCATCAACATAAAGAAGAAGAATAGTGCAACCAGCAGAAGAGGTATGAACAAACATAGCATGATCAGCTTCGCTTTGAGTAAAACCAGCAAATCGAATAGCATCACTGAATTTCTCAAACCAATCATGAGGAGCCTATTTAAGACCATAAATAGCCCGTCGCAAGCGGCAAACTTGTCTAGAGATATGAGCAAGACCAAGCGGAGGTTGCATGAAGATATCCTCCTAAAAATCCCCACGAAGAAAAGCATTCTTGACATCAAGCTGAAAGAGAGGCCAATTATGAATTGAAGCAATAGCTAGTAAAGCTCGGACAGATGTCATCTTTGCTACTAGAGCAAAGGTCTCCTCATAACCAATAACATACTCCTGCAAGAAACCTCTAGCAACCAAACGTGATTTGTAACACTCAATACTGCCATCAGAACGGGTTTTAATCTTGTATATCCATTGGCAAGATACCAAGGAGCGACCTAAAGGAAGAGGCACGAGCTCCCAAGTAGTAGTACTCTCCAACGCCGAGAGTTCCTCAAACATAGCTTGAGGACACTCAGCATGTTGAACTGTCTCATGATAACTGATGGGTTCTTATACAGCATGAACAACAGCCAAAAAAGAACCAAACTCGGTAGAATAAGAAGTAGAAGCAACATACCGAGCTGGCAGACGTCGTTCCCGAGGAGGATTACGGTGTGGCTATATAGATGCGGAATCGTCAAGGGTGGAGCAGGAGGTGCAGCAGAAGGGAGAGGCAAAGATGGGGATGGTGGCAATATATTTAGATCAAAGGTGGAAACAGGACAAGGAGGATAAGGAAAATGATCAATAGGGAAATCCATAAATGGAACAGGAGACGACACGAGGTGTAACATTGGTAGGGAAGAAAGGAACATGTTCATGAAAGGTAACATTGCGAGAAATACGTATGTGTCGCGCATTTGGGTCGTAACATTGATAACCCTTGTGCTAGGTGTTGTAACCCAAGAATGCACACGAGACAGAGTGAGCAGTGAGCTTCGTATGTTCAGTCGGTGGAAGAATGACAAAACAAGTACACCCAAAAACTTGAAGATGATTATAGCTAGGAGATCGAGAATAGAGACGCTAAAAAGGGGTGTCTTGATGAAGAATAAACGAGGGTAGGTGGTTAATTAGATGAATAGCTGTGAGAAGGGCCTCAGCCCAGAACTTAGTAGGAATAGTGTCCCTAGTAAGAGCGTACGAGTGGTTTCCAAAATATGACGATGCTTGCGTTCAGCAACCCCATTTTGGGCTGGAACCCCAAGACAAGATAGCTAAGGAAGTGTACCATTACTAGCCAAGAGGGAGCGAAAAACAGTAGAGAGATATTCTCATCCCGAGTCTGAACGAAAAACTTTGATTTTTGTGTTAAATTGGGTTGGAAATCATGGTAATAAAAGATTGATAGACGAAAAAGAAAGCATTGCGTTGACGCATAAGATAGACCCATGTATAACGAGAATAATCATCAATAAAAGAGACATAATATTTGAAGCCACTCTTGAAAGAAAGCAGTGCAAGACCCCATACATTAGAATGAATAAGATCAAAAATTGCACTAGATCTTGAGTTATAGATAGGGAAAGGCTTAGCAAATTGCTTGGCCAAAGGACATATAGAACAAGGAGGAAGACTACTAGAAGAAATATGACCCAAAGCGCCTTGTTGATGAAGGACGGTGAGACGAGAAGAAGGAATATGCCCGAGACGCTGATGCCATCGGGTAAGATCGAGGGTAGCCAACACAGGAAAAAGATCATAAGAAGTTGGAAGATGGAGATGTTGCATAATATAGAGCCCGTCCCGTGTACTGCCCTTCCCAATCATCCGGCCACTCAAACGATCATGCACAAAGCAAGAGCTATCTGTAAAGCTTACAGTACATCCACTATCAGTAAGTTGTCCAATAGATAATAAATTGAGAGCTAGAGAAGGAATATGTAACACATCAGGGACATTGAAATCTCAAGAGATGGTGAGAGTACCACACTAGATAGCCAAGAGAGGAGAGCCATCAGCAGTAAAAAAATATGCTAGATGCTTGAGCTCAGAGAGCTGAGTGAGACAAGCAGCGGAACTAGATATATGTTTAACAACTCCTGAGTCAAGTATCCAAGTAGTAGAAGTGTCACCTAAAGATGGAGTGGCTGCAACAGTTCTTTCTGTAGAAAAAGAATGTGTAGGAGTGCCAGAATTGGGAAAAGATCCAAGCAGAGAATAACTCAACCGAGCAAGTTAGGCTTCAAGAGCAGCAATACGGTCATCTGTAGAAGAAGAAACTAGAGTAACAAATCGAGAGTGTGGAATAGGACGTGGTGTCGCAAAAAGGCGTGAAGCATCCTTCTTCTTTTGCCAACAGCGTGACTCTTCATATCCAAGATGGTGACAATAAGTACATGAAAGACGACGAGAGTCACTTGTAGGTGGAGCACGTGGTGGAGCGGTTAAGATAAACCGATCGAAAACATCGATGCGATCACTAGAATCGCCCATGAGGACAGAAAAATCGTTGGCGAAGCAAGAAGTGTGGGTTGAGGTATACAAACTAATCAAAAGGATCGAGAAGTACTGATTTGAGGCGCGAACAAAACCTCTATAAAGAGAAGCGAATATAGGGAAGCTTGACTAGAGCAAGCAAGGGTGATAGCACAATAACCCTAAACTCGCTTTCTTAATTTCTGATGCAGAAGATCCAATTTATGGCAATCGCAGAGCATATTTTAAAAAACAATAAGGTCATTGTCTTAATTTATTATGCGAAAGATTCAATTTAAGGCAACCGTAGAGCATACTTTTCAAGACAATGATCATGGCTCTAATACCATGATAAGAAAGAAAGATTAAGAAAGAATGATATTATTCTCTATTAATGGTGTGTGAAACAATGTACATGAGAAGCCTTTATATAGGCTTAGAAGACGTAAAGAGCTTAGCGCTTTTCCTATGTGGGACTAAAGAAAAAGAAGAAGTGCAAGAGAAAGCTACAAGACTACAAGGCTATACAGGTATGTTTAACAGCACTTAAAGTGTTTATATAGTTTGATTCATTAGAATTTTGTATTGCCCACATTTCTCTTTTATTTAAGTCTCATTTCCTCAATAATAAGCCAAACGGGATATGTCATAACTTTTGTAAGACGCTCACTTGAGTGCCATAACTTTTTTTTCGCTCATTTGAGTGCCATAACATTGAAAAATATATCATTTCGGTGCTATCCATTACATGGATACTTGAAAAGCTGACGTGGATGCTGAAAAGCCTGACATTGTACCAACGAAATGATTCTTTTAAATATTTTAATGTACACATGAATTTTTTCATAATTTTATTTATTTATTTTGTATTTTTTTCTTTTATTTTTATTTTTTTCTTCCTTGGTCGGCGATGGTCACCGGCGCCCTCATTGACCACAATAGGTGGCCAAGGGCGAGGGCCCTCGCGGCCCCTCCGGCCATGTTGTATGCCAGCTGTGGTCGGCTAAGGCCCTCACGGTGACCCTCACCGATCATGGAAAAATCTAAGGTTCTTTTTTCTAGAAAATATTAAATAATTAATATAAAAATAAGAACATCAAGATAAATAAAAAATAGAAAATTCCAAAAACTTTTTTAAAAAATCCACATGAAGCTAAAAATAAATAAAATAATAGTAATAAGTGTGTAGGATGATTCGTCGGAAGTAGCACGCAAGTAAATAATTTTCATCCGATGTGGCATCATGAATCGAAAAAAAAATTATAGCACTCAAATGAGCGCCGTACAAAAGTTGTGGCACTCATAGTGTAATTATCTCTAAGCCAAACCCCCCACACTTATTGCATGTCATATACATAATAGAATACCATTCAGGAAGAATAACGTAAGTCCATGTGAATTGTGGAAAGGTAGAAAGCCAAACTTGTCTGATCTTAAAGTGTGGGGTGTTTGGCTTATTATCGAATACCTGACCCTAAGAGAACAAAGCTTGGTTCTAGAGCTATTAAAAGTATTTTCCTTGGATACACTGAAAATAATAAAGCTTATATAGGCTTCTTGATTTGGAATCAAATGTCATAGTAAAATTAAGAGATGATGAATTCTTTGAGAATAAGTGTTTCGGGACTTTGAAATTATTGAAAACAACAATTCAAGATCAATAGAATTACAAGTATATTCTCGTGAAAAGGAAACAAAGGATTTGAAAAATATGACTAAATCAAGGAGAAGCACTAGAGCGAGAAAATTAAAAGATTTAGGTCCTGACTTTTTTACTAATGTTTTCCTTATTGAAAGAGGCAGAGATAATGACGTGATAAATAAATACGCCATATTATTAAACTTAGAAGATGTTCCTAAAATTTTTGGTGAAGCAATATCTTCTAGAGATGCTCCTTTTGGAAAGAAGCTATAAATGAAGAAATGGATTCGATTATGTTTAATAATACTTGAGTATTAGCTAATTCACCAAAAGGATTGAATCTTGTTCGGTGCAAATGAATTTTCAGAAGAAAATATAATTCTGATTGTATTATCCAAGCTTTTAAGGCTAGGTTAGTGGCCTAGGGATTTAGACAAAAGGAAGGAATATATTATTTTGACATGTATGCTCCTGTAGCACATATAACATCTATTCAAATTCTATTTGCCTTAGCATCTATTTATGATCTTTAAGTTCATCAAGTGGATGTGAAAACTACTTTCTTAAATAGAGATTCAAATGAGAAAATTTACATGGAACAACCAGACTATTCTATACTTCTAGGAAAGAAAAGAAAGTGTGAAAATTGATTAAATCTCTGTATGGGCTTAAGCAAGCTCCAAAACAATGGCATGAGAAATTCAATTCAATCATAGTGGCCAATGATTTCAAACATAATAGTGATGATAAGTGTTTACTCTAAGTTCACTAAAGACTATGGGGTCTTAGTTTAAGTTGACATTGATGATATGCTTATTTTTGAAACTAATATGGCTTGAATCAATCAGAATAAAAAGTATTTAATTTCGAATTTTAAAATGAAAGACTTGGGTGAAGTGGATTCTTTGAGCCAATGAGATTACATTGAAAAAATGTTAAATAAATTTCAACATCTTGATTACAAAGTGTCGAGTACTCCATTTGATCGCAATGTGAATTTAAATTATAATTCTAGTAAGGCAGTTCCACAACTTGAATAAGCAAGTGTTATAAGGTCTTTAATATATGCGATGCATTGTACTAGACATGATATTGCATTTTTCATGTGTAAGTTGAGTAGATGCACTAGTGATCTAAGTATAGAACATTGGAATATTGTTACCAAATTTTTTTACTATTTTAAGAGAATAAAAAATTTATTATCGTTCTATAATAATTATCTGGTTGTATTAGATAGATACTCCTATGCTAGTCGGATTACAAGTGTAGGAGATAAAACCTTTGGAAGGATTTTCACATTAGGAGGATGTGTTGTATTTTGGGCATGCAAGAGACAAAATTGCATATCTCACTCGATGATACAATCATAATTTATTGCTTTAACAGAAGTTGAGAAGGAGATAGAGTGGATTAGGAATATATTGTTAGACATCAAATTTTGACCTAGCCTTATGCCTCCTATTTTTATACATTGTGATAGTCAGGCTACTTTGACAAGAGCTTATAATAGCACCTATCGTGCTAAGTCTAGGCACATTAGCCCAAAACAAAAGTACGACATACAAATGATTTAGGATGGTATCACAACAATTTTCTATGTAAGGCCAATCAAGAATCTCACTGACCATTTCACAAATGCACAACGAGATAGTAATAATGAGCTCAAAAGAAATGAGGCTGGAACCATTCAATACCAATAATGGTAACCCGACCAACCAAATATTATGGTTTAATGAGTAAGAACATGTTATTGAAATTGACATTAGCCTTGACATGAGAAATCAGTATGGTCTATTACGTTTTAGTTGCTGAATTATATTCTTAATGAAATATAATACATTAATGTATCGTGTTCATTAATAATATAAACACGTGATAGATACTTCATCTATATGAGTTTAGAGTGATGCTTCTTCTTACGAAAACGAAAGTTATGGTTGCTTTCTATATAGAGAGTTCATGAAGAATTAGAAGCACAAGGCCATAATAGTACTTACGTAAATTATAAACTTCTCGTGAAACAACAGGGTAGTATGTGTGCGATATGTCAGGTTCTATTACTAAAAGTAACTAGTTTAAAGCTAACAGCTACTTGTGACTTTGATAGAGTATTGAGATGCTTGCACTAAATAAAGGTTTAACTTGAAGAGACCTTCTTGTATGTAAACTGATCTCATGAAATTTTGATTGTATCTTATTTAAAATAATAAAATTAATTAGAAAATATTTATTTTACAAATGAAGTGGGAGATTGTTGGTGTTTGTTTGTAAAACAAACAAAAAAGACATTTTTCTTGTCCCACATAGAAGGATGAGAGAATGCAAGACATTTTAAATATGAGAATTGTAGTCTTTCAAATGGAGAAATGGGTAGATAGGTTACACCTCATCTTACCAAGTGTGGGTGTACAAATAATTAAGCGCGCTTAGCACTTTGCATGCCACGGACAGGAATAAGCCTTAATCAACAAATTTTTTTTTGAATTTCGAGATCAATTATTCTATAATTTTATTTCATTATTTTTTTAAATTATGATTTTTCGGGCATTAATGGTTGTGTCCGAATGGCGATTTTCACACACAAATGGTTATGTCCGAATTGCAACTTTTCGATCATGAATGAGTGCGTCCATATGGGGCACTTCAGACATCAAGAGGTGTGTTCTATTCATATTATAAAATGGACAATTCTGTTCATTTTCTACGGTTCCTTTCAATTTTTTCTTTTCCCTTCAAAAGAGCGACAGGCATCTTATTATTGATGTGCAGAGTGTTTTAGAAGATTTACTGGAATTACTATTCAATATTCTCATTGTGATTTTGTTGTATCCCGAAGGGAATTTGCCATAAACTATAGCAATTTCTTGAGCAAATTAATCCTAAAAGAGAGAGGTTACGTGTTTCAAAGTCCGACTACATTGTTACTCCATTTCCTCCTATTTTTTTTCCAACACATACTCGTATAAAAGTTTTGCTTTTACGCTTCTTTCTTTCAACTTTTATCTTTGCTAACTCAATTTTTATTTTTTTTTATTTTTGGTAACTGAATTGGAAAAGGGATTTTTAGTCGCTTTTCCCACAAATAAGATCTCCTTCGCTAAAGGGAACGATGAGAATGTGCTAGATTTGCCCTCCAACAAAAAATAAAAAACACAAAAAATTTACTGTTTTTCCTTGTCTCGTATCCCTTGCAATCCCATTAGATTTGATCGCCTCGGTACTGACTCGATGAGAATTCCGGGCATGAAAAGAAGCCTCCCTCGGGCTCATGGTCGGGTCAAATACTTGCACCTTGAAACTGGCTTCTCCGTCGTACTGGAAGACCCGGAAGTCCCCGGTTTGTCCAGAATGATCCTTCACGAACTTGGGCCACCCTCCACGGAAATAAAGTGCGTACTCTTCTAATTTGATCAGGTCAACCATCCAGGAATCACCACTCCGGCCGATTAGCGAAATCGCTCGAGGCATCTGGTCTTTGATGTAATCTACAACGGCTGGTGGGATTCTCTGTGGGGATTAAGAAAGATGCTCAGAACCTCAAACATGATAGCATTTACAAATGAGATTTCATGATTACAAACTATAAAACAAGGAAGATAAAGAACTTATCCGTGGACTACGGTACATTCCCTTGAAAGAAAATGAATGTCTGCTACTACGAAATACTGAATGAACAGAGAAACAAGCGACGAAAACGAGCTACTGTTTTTTAAAATTTTGTCGCCCCAAATTTGCAGACTAAAGAGAAAAAGACTGAAAAAGAACATCGAAGTCTAACTTAAAAAAGGTTAGTGTAAGTTCCTATTTTGGGCTTTCTCGCTTTAGGAACCTGGACAATGGCTTTTGGATCATGATTCCCTCACGGCAAACGTCCCGCCCTAAGCCCCTACCTTCGGGCGGCATGCCATCGAGGCCACCGTACAGTTTAGGGTTCGCGTTCGTCTAAAGAACATCACAATGAAAGAACATATTTGAAGCATCGAACGAGATGTAGGAATCTAACATAAGGTGAGCAAACATAGGCATGAATCCGATGACTTTATTAGCTACACTTGTGTATACTTCCAACCAATCAGTAGCGAAATAATGTTAAAATCAAATTTGTTCAATCAATCAAAAAAACAAAAGTAGAGCTCCTAACTTGATAGAATGACAATATTGTCAATTATTTATAATCACGTGATTTCTCAATCAATAAGTGCTTTATGCAAAACACATTGTTGGAAAAAGGGTCTTACGGTGTGCGCTCATGCGGGCAATCACACCCGCCCCTAGAGATAACTGCAGAAGCACTCATTTACAGTTTGAAAAGACACGTCTATTGGAAGACTTTAAGATAGATACAGGCGTATCCCTTGTTTGATGATGAAACGATATTCTGTCGTTTACACAAGAAAAACGACGAACGTCACTTCCCCCTCTGACATTGAATCGCATCGGCTAAGAAACTCTCGAGATTGCGAAGTCGACATCTAATCTGTGGATAGTGAGAACAATTCCTCGTGTGATCGTATTTCGATCGATAATACAAGTATATAAATTTTGGGCATAATCAGTAGTTTTCCGCATGTATTTCGTTTAAAATCAAGGAATCCATTTCCATCGTTGGTATCAAAGCGATATATCTCATATAATGTTTAATAATTGAGTTATCTATTATCCGGTGATTTTCGTGGAATTTTTTGGGAAATTGTATTTTGGGACTGTTCTGGCCGGGGAGAAATGTGCCGATTCCTGCCAAATTCAGGCATGTCACACGCTGTCTTTGGAACTGAAGGGTTTCCTCGCCATGAGGAACAAAAACCCTAAGTTGTCTCGGCATTTGGTTGATTGCTGGAGATGAATTTCGCGAAAGAAGCTTGCGGATTAGGGTTCCGCGTCCGTCCGATTTTCGCTTGATTCCTGGCAAAATACTTGGTCTTTTGTATTGATTCTTGAACCTATGTGGTCGTGTTCAAAACCCACTATTAATTTCGTTTTGAGGTGGGCAGTCGGAAGAGGATCGGCCGATTGAAGTTGCGGTGAAAAATGGCGAACGGGTCGTGCGAACTCGAAGGCTCCTTTCTTCGCGAATGAAAGAAGAAACAGGCTGTTAATTTTTTTATATGAAAAAAAAAAAAAAAAGACATGGATTTGAACCCGTACCCTCTCAACAATGTGAGTCCCCTCAACCACTAGACCACCAACACGTGAATTGATAAAAGTCAAAACGTAAATTAATTAAAGAAGACAATGCAGATTTGCGGTTTGCCCAGAACCGCGACCTAAGAAGCCAGCCCGATGGTTGACTGTCGACATTGACCGTTGACCAGTCAGAGCAACTTTCCAAGAAAATTACATTTTGGTCCCTACACTTTTTTTCAAGATTGAAATTTAGTCCCCAATTTTGGCCCCAAACATTTGTGAAATTTCAATTTAGCCCCTGCACTTTTCTGAAATTGTGATTCAGTCCTTAATTTTTTAATTAATTGTAATTTGTCCTCGTTGACTGAATGTTGACTAGTCAAAGCAGAAACTTTGATCGGCTTGTACGAGCTCGTTTGAGCTTCCTTTGGGGCGTGTGAGGTACCGTTGCGTTCATATCAAAATTATCCTCGATTTGATATATCATTTGAGACTTTAAATTTACGAAAATGCGTTTGAAAGCCAGTGACGCACGTATTTGGGGGCAAATGGCTTATATGTAGATAGTCATATTGTGTAGAGCATGTTTAGTAGTGATGGCATTTATGATATTTATCTTGTAATCTGTTTATGATTTGTTGCACGAGATATTTGAATTTTAGATCAAATCATGCCATGATTTTTTTTATTTTATGATTACAAGATATATAGATCATAGTATGAATTATGATCTTATTCGAGTGGGGAATTCTATAAAGTTTTAGTGACTTTAATGAACTCAATTCTACCTAAATGATTTTGTTAATAAAAATTTCAAACGAGGATTCTCAGACGATGATTGGGAACATGGTGAACTATCAAATCTAAGACCTTATGCGAAATTATTCATTAATATAATTAGTTAGTGTAAAATAGATGCATAAATGTTAGGCATCAATAATTCATGAGTACATATCTATTGAACTTTGTGTTCCGATACAATGGCTTTAGCTTCTTAGAATGTTATAGCTGAGCTTGATTGAGGATAAAAGATTAGATGGTGAAAATTTTGAAAGTTGGGATAGGATCCATTATGTGCTAAAAGAGCAAAAAAAAAAAAAAAGCACTATGAGCTCTTGACCTAATTATGGAAGAATCTGAAGATGGAATTACCGCATTGTCAAGAAAATACAAAGAGATACTTGTTGTAAGAAATAAATGAACTCTATTACTCTCATTATGTTCTTGAGACATGGAAAATATTTTTATGCATGAATTTAAGCATTTTTGAAAATGCTAAAGTCAAGTGGGAGGCATTAACAAAACTAAGTTTGGTACGACATTGGTCTCCAATTTGAGATAGATAACTATAAGGTTTTATACGTATATGTGCTTTGTGGGCATAATATTAAATTGTCTTTGTGGCATGTGTCAAAAAAAAATAAGTGAACTGTGAGATACAGGCCCCATTTTAATAAGAAATAGCAAGCGCAAGCAGTACTCAGTTCTTTATTTCATAGCTATCTGCATATGAAAATCCACTAGATCCATATTATAAATAAAGATTTTTAAGGACGCTACGTGTTGTCTTGAGCTAAAGGCGAATCGCCTTCTGACAGTTAAACCAGAAATCAATATACGTGATGATGGTGCTAGCTCAAATTGAGCTTTGTGCTTCAGGCATTGACGTCAAAATGGTTTCAAGAAGTGGATAGAATAGAGGAATAGATTCTTCAAGATAGAAATCAAAGTTTAACTGACATGAGAAAGGAAAACGTCCTCTCAAAAAAAACATTTCAAAAATGAAGAGTTTTCATTGTAGAAATAAAAGTTACTCTATTCATGATTGTGGTAAGTTAAAGAAGTTAGAAACCCTTTGTGTACTTGAGAGTATTACTTATGTCTACAGTTCAGTCTTTGTAACTGATTCTCATACTTTGTGTATTGTTGACTTAGGGGCCACAGATTATGTAGAGGAAGGACATAAATACCTTAGTGAGATTTCAACGAGTTCCACATGGAGCAAAGTGAATAAATGTGGGAATCAATTTTCTTAGTGAAAGTTTAAAAAAAAAATGGCATTAGCCAATTGAAAATGCGCAATAGTCGCATCCTATTCCTACATAGCGTGTAATATGCTCCAAAAACTCGATGGAATTAATTTTCTGTTCAATTTGGGTTAAACTTGATTTCAGTTTGAGCTTTCATAACGATGATGATAACTAGTTATTGGTAACAAGTTATTATAGTTCTAAATGGTTTCATTGTGCCGATTGTTGAGTACAATAATGTAATGTTATTCCTATTTTTCATCTTTGTAATGACAATAATGCATGGCATGCTATATTGGGTCATATTGGTCAATAGTAGATATTTATATAAGCCAAATAAGGCTTATTGGGCAATATTAAAAATGTCGTCTATTTATGAGCATTGCCTGGTAAGAAAAACAATGAGGAAACCATTTGGAAAGGGAATAAGAGCTGAGTTTTTCTTTGTTGTTAATCCATTTAGGCATATGTGGTTCAATGAATGTAATAGCAAGGCATGTGACTATTTGTTTCATCACATTTGTATGATTACACTTTATTTGGATTTATTATTTTATGATTTTTCATAAATTCGAGGCATAAGTTGCTTTGCGAAATTTTATTTTGATCTTTTGATATATATATATATATATAAACAAATCCGAACAAGGTCGAGAAAATCTATCTGAACAATTCAGATGTTTATGGGATGAAAAAGGAATAAAATGATAGTTGACTATTCCATCAATTTCTCTGAATAATGAAGTAGCAGAGAGAAGAAACAGATCATAATAGAAATGGTTAAGTTAGTGATGGCACATGCTATTGTGCATATCATCTTTTTTGCTGATATTTTGTTGATGGCTGTCTAGATACTTAACTGTGTGCCTTATAAATCAGTTACATCAACTCCATATGAGTTGTGGATATGTCGAAAATAAGATTTGAGTATTATCAGACCTCGATATGCTTCTTATACACACGAATTCTCTCACAAGTTTGGAAAATTGGGCCCTAGCGGCAAAAAGAGTATCTTCATGAAATACTAAGAGCACTCAAAAGGATAAGTGCTATGGGTGAACAGGAAAGTGGGGAGTGTAATTGAATTTGAATCACAAGATGTCACATTCTTAGTGAATGAATCTTCGAAAAAAGGTAAGATATTTAAAAAAAAACTATTCTCTGTTTGAATTCAAGGATAGTGACAATGTTTTTTTTTTTTTTTTGCATTTTATCCAAGTGGGAGCAATGTAAGAAGTGGGAATTTGTTTCGAATTAGTCTTAATTGCAATCACTTGATGTGTAAAAGATGTCGTCATTATCTGATTCGAGTGAGAGCATGATGTATTAAGTGTACGATCTCCAATTTAGAGAATAAGTCGCAAAAGGCTTTCTCCGTCAAATTGTCGACATTTAAACAATGAATATAAAGCTTTTATGGTTGCTTCATAAGAAGAGAATAAGTCAAGGAGTATAAAATGAGGCTCCGATTTACCTTGATAAGGAAAAGTGGATACAAGCAATGGAAAAAGTGATGGAGTTAATGAGATCAAACGAAGTTTTTGGGAACTGATTGATCTTTTCGAATGGACGCAAAGCCATTGGGAGCAAGTGTGTTCTCAAAAGAAAACGTAAAATTTGTGCCTTGTTTAAGAAATTTTAGGCTGAGTATGGATCTTGAATTACATTGATGATGTAAAGACTACGATTCTCAATGGAGAATTAATAGAAGAAACCTATGTGGAACAACCTGCAAGATTTATGAATGAAGGCCACGAATAAAAAGTATATCCACTTTTGATGTCGATATATGGCCCTGAGCAGTCTTTGAGACATTGATATATACATTTTTCATAATGTCTTAGTGGCAAATGATTTTGTGATAATTGATAAAGGCCATTGTGTATATATCAAAAGATCCTAAAATCAATTTGTGATTTTATTATTATATGTTGACGATATATTCTTATTGCAAGTGGTAAAGGTTTGAACCGAAATATGTGTCCTGAGACTCCATAAGGAGATAAAGAAATGGAAAGTGATCCATATGCTAGTTCTGTTGGGAGCTCAATGTATGCTATGATATGTTTAAGACTTGATATTTGTTATTCAATTGGAATGGTAAGGAGGTATCAATCCAATAAAGTTCAAGTTTATTGAATTGTCATCAATAGATTTTTGAGATATCTGAAAGTATTGCTAATCAATTTACTAAATATTCAATGTAGAGATCTGCACCTTGAAGATAAATTGATATTGATTGAGGGGGAGATATAGATGAGAGGAATTTTACCTCTGGATTTGTGTTCTTACTGAGCAATTGCACTATATCATGGAAAAATAAAAAAACAAATATGTATGGCCTTATTCACGATGGAAAATGTTCTCGTGGTGTTATCAATGGTAGTATAAAAGGGTCTTTGACTTGAGAGATGTTTGGATCAAAGAGGTGTTGATAAGGATACTACAGGTCCAATTATTAGTTAATTGTGATAGTTAAGTAGCAAGAGTTTACACTAAAGATCCATTGCAAAACCAAAACGTTTTGACTCAGAATATGATGTCATGAAAGATATGTTTGTATGAAAAGATGTGAACATACGGTACATATCTATAGATAGATTGAAAGGAGATCCTATGATGAAATGAGTTACTGGAGATGTTTTGACTTGGTCATTTGTTGACAAATAGATTAGTTCTCCATTTTGAAATCTCTAAAAGTATTGAAATTTATATTCCCCAAAATTCACAGTTAATGAGTTAATGGTATTTGTTATCATTATTGATGCATATTATAGTTAACAGTTTAATGGTGTTTGTTGTCACTATTGATGTCTATGATTTTGTGCAATATTTATGCATATTAATGTTTAGTACATTATTTTGAAAAGGTATGTCGGACAGATGAGAGATTAGCCCACTCACATGGGTAATCGCCTTTATTTACTGCATGATGAATAGAGATAAGGCAATTTTTTAATCTTATCATCTAGGTGATAATCGAGAGCTGAAACTCAAAATATGTTTGTTGCCTTAACAGAATATTAAGATGGGGGCTTATTATTTATAATGTTTGGAAGTGAAATAAAAGATATATTTTTAATCCTTCCACATATTTCACTTTATCTGTCTTTATTGCCAGATGAGAGTTCTGATGGAAACTCTTAGTTGGAGTTGTGTCACGCCCCGCGCCTCATCGCGAGCACGCAATCATCCCCGCAAGCAAAACAACAATAATCTCTCGGCGGTCCCAAGGATCCACTTATATATAAAGGAAGATCGAGAGATGAAATAATTTACATTAAGCACACGGAAGTGTTTCCCAGCAACTCCTCGTACCACACACACACACGCACACACACGCACACACACACACACACACACACACACACACACATATATATATATATCCCAAGACTAAACAGGACTGGATAGCATCATAAAGTCGTACATCAACATCAAATGGTCACATCTACTACAGACCGCTATACAGCAAGGTGACGGGTAAACATGTCAAAAGATGTCCACAAAATCCACTATGGAAGGGGGATTAGGTCGCCAATCAAAAAGTTAGGTCATCATCCGAAGTCGCCTAGAAAGAACTGCTGGAATCTCCGGTGTCCTCGCTCTCCTATGACGGGTCGCACTCGGAGAAAGTCTCTGATGGAACCTCCATGGAGTCTTCCATGGTCGCTTCTTGCGACTGCTCAGCCTGGTCTCCCTTCACGGTCGCCTCCTGGTCCAGTTAGGATGAATCTCTCTCGGACAGCTCCACCACGATGACCTCGTCCTCTGGCGGTGGCACGAGAAACTCAGCTGTCGGCGTCCGCTCCGGGCCATTCCTCGAACCAACCACTGAGCCCTCGGGAAACTCCTGGTCTGCTATCGTTTGACACCAAGGAGATATGACACCCTCTGGAACCTCATGGGGCTTCAGCGGCTCGACCTTCCTATCTCCATCCTGTCTAAACCAAGCCTCAAACCGATTAGGCTTACAGTCAGGTTTGCCCTCATCTACCCATACTACTGTACATTTCCTTATGTATATATTTCCCTGCCTATCGGAGAACCTATCGTAGTACGCCGTCATCTCCTGCGGGTCCCCGAACCTGATAGGCCACATAGCTACTGCCTAGGATCTGTAAAGTAAAATTTTTCCAAAAGGGGTGAGATACACATCTCAATAAGAAAAACCTAACCCTAGGTCAGGTTAACCGTCCACTCAGGCAGTCAAGTCACTCAACCTATCAACTCATGAACTCACGCGGACATGATAGTCATAATTCAATAAACAATAATGCATAGAGTACAAGCATACATTTATATTCTCATGTCACACACAAATGCGCATATATGCTCGGCCTGTCACTTCACCACATCAATCAACCTCTACCGGCCTCATTCTTTGGCCTACGATTAGATAGCATCAGGCTCGGTCTGCGTAAACGCATCAGGCCCCGGTTCAATTTCCAGACAGAGTCTATGAGCTTGTATTCTGTCTCGCGATTATATCGCATCAAGACTGTGGTTATCTCAACCCCGCGACTCGGTCGCATCAGGGCGCCACCTTTTCATAATCCACCTCGCGACCTCGTCGCATCAGGGTCTCAACCTCCGCCCCGCGTCTCATACGCCTCAGGGCCATGCCATGCAATGTCACAATCATGTCACATGCCACATCATATCAATTAACTTGATTTCTAAAAAAAATCAAATTTTATAACCAATGGCCAATGCGCATGATAATATGTTTAATAAATTTCGTGGTAAGCAATTCAATTCAAATGGTACTCAGGCACTCAGACAATTCAAGCATAGGCTAGGTCAAACAATCATTCTATAACGTCCAAGGACGCATCAAGCTATTACATCGAGGGTTTTCTCATAAATCGTTCCGTTCGACTCTCGACTTACCCAATCGAGTCCAATCCCCCTAGCCTTGATTTAGGAAATTCCTTACCTTCGCTTAATCAATGCAAATTTCCCCTCCTTGAGTCTCCTATGGTTCGGCCAATCCAAGTCCCAAAGCCGACTTGTCGCGCAACCTAGTTTAACAAATCGATTTGTCAAAATTTCAAGTCTAATTCCTCAATTCACCCATCCAAATCACTCATAACATACTCCTCATCATCTTAACAGATCATACACACCAAATTACAATATAATCCCAGCCTATTCAGCCCTCCACAGAACCGGTTTGGCCCGGCATTGAACCGGTTCCATTCGGTTCTGTTCATGCCGGGTCCAACCGGCCTTAATCTATCTCAAATCCATCAAATATACACCATTTTACCTCTTATAATGTCTACCTAAGAGTTTGGAAGTCTCGCCGTGAGTTTCAAGTCGCGTGGTTGCCGGAAAGTCTTCGGAAGTCGCCGGAAAGTCTTCGGAAGTCGCCGGAGCACTCAAACATAGAATATCTGCAGATTCTGGGCATAATGTACAAGGGTGGTTCATGATCAAAAACTTATCAAATAAATCCCAAATTGTTACCACAGAACCATCTATATGTCTACTTGATCTCCACAAAATTTGAACCAAAGATTCCAAGTTTTCGGCTGTCTAAAAGGTTCAGAACTGAACCTACCTCAAACTGGAACAGATTCTGTCGACCTGTAGGAGAATGCTTGCCCCAAATTCCTCAGAGCTCCAAATGACCTGATTCAAGTTGGAGGACGTCAGCAAGACGTGGGGCTACGTCTGGGTGGTTGGTCGGAAGCAGGGGACGACCGGAGGTGGCAGTCATACGGACCGAACGGTGACGTCCGGCGGGGTCGGCAAAAACAAAAACTGGAGAAGAAGAAGAAGAAGCTTGGTATGGTCTTTGGGGGAGCAAAAATGGCCGAATGGTAGAGTGAGAGGGAGCAGAAAGAGAGCTTATTATCCCCAAAAATTGATTAATTTGAAGTGATTGGTAGGTGGGCATTTAATGTGAGTTGATCTACCACCCTTGAATGCTTGACACTTGTATATTACTCTAACCAAGAAGATCCAATGGCCATCCCTTTGTCCTTCAATTTTCGGCAGCCAAGGGGGAGAGAAATGTCTATTTTGCTCTTCCTTCAATTATAAAGACAAAGTCCTAAGCTTGAGGGGCATTATGGTCATTTTACCCCTGACGTTCGAAAGGTCGTTTTTCTCGATTCTAGCTTCTTCGATAGGGCGACGGCCAATCCAATTGACATTGAAATTCTTGATTTTCCTTTTTCAAACTTTTTAGGATGCAATTCTGATCGTTCTTTCTACCAGACGTGATTCCAGCCTATTCCGAACTGACGGGCGGCTTCTGCAGACTATACGCGTATCGATCCCGTGATTCTTATCACGTTTAGAGCTCGTCAATTCATGGCGGCCTTGGTTGTCATGTAATTGCGAGGGCTTATCGCTAGTCCTAGTGGTCTCGATCGTCACGGTCCGATTTAGGATAATTTTGCAAATCGTACGTTGGTTAAGCGGCATCACCCGCGCTCCAATCGTACGACGCTCGCATGTTAATCCTTAATCATTCTTATATCATCCTTTTTGCGGTCCTAAATATCCCCTCGACAATGCTTATGGTCAAAGCGCCATTTCCTATTCGAGTCACCTAGGTCCACGTATCTCGTCTTGCGTTAGCCTTTCCCCTTTGGTCAGGCTACTCAAATTGATCAGATTTGAGTGGAATACAACTGAAATACATCGCTTAATATAAATAAACTTCTCATTATAGAGTCTGAAGTTGATTAAAAATCAAAATGTCACAAGTTGTTACTCGAACTATGGTTAGACATTGGGTATGTCTAAGTAATCATCTGTACAGTATTAAAATAAAAAGACATACGCTACGTGTGAAAAGAGAAAATACCGTAATACGTACGTATGCATTGTCGACCAATGAGAGTAGGCAAAAGTTTTTATCTTAACTTTACTAAGCCGTGCGAGACTCTCGAGGATAAGAATTCCTCATTTTTAGTGCCCTCATGACTCTTCGTTATTCTCAAGATTTCTATTTAGTGTTGGCTATCTTAGGGTGTTGCCTATGGTCATGAAATTGATTCGATCTAAAGGGACACTTCTAAAAAAGTGAGCTAAACTGAGATTGAGAGATCTAATGGAAGAGGAAGATTGACTTCGAGTTCTTAAGTCATATAATAGATTTATATTCACAAATCGGCCGATTACGTTTATTTAGTGTAATCATAATTATGATATAACATATTATACTTAAATGAGATCCAGAGAGAGATATGTATGTGACTGATCGATTTAGGGTAAAAATATACTTTTGATTATGTCCACTTGAGCTGTCATGTACTCCCAACAGATGTACGACAACAAGCTCTCAATGCATGTTGGTCTCACGTATTATTTGTCAATATGAACTTTACAGATATAAAGAGAGTTATGCTTGGTCCTCTATGGACAAGTGGGAGTTGTTGGTCCTCTGTGGACATGTGTGAGCTGTTTGCCCTACATGGGCGAGTAAGAGATGTTGGAAAAAGGTGTCTTACGGTGTGCACCCATGCAAGCAATCACACCCGCCCCTAGAGATAACTGCATAAGCACTTATTTGCAATTTGAAAAGACACATCTATTGGAAGACGTTAAGTTAGAGACAGATGTCTCCCTTCTCTGGTGATGAAACAGACGATATTTTGTCGTTTACACAAGAAGAACGACGAACGTCTCTCCCCCTTCTAACATTGAATCGCATCAGCTAAGAGACTCTCGAGATTGCGAAGGCGACATCTAATCCGTGGATAATAGTACGGTTTCTCGTGTGATCGTATTCCGATCGGTGATACAAGTAAGTAAATTATGGGCATAATCAGTACTTTTCCGCATGTATTTCGTTTAGAATCAAGGAATTCGTTTCCTTCACACACAATAATAGTATGTGCATATATGGTTGAAATTATATCGTCTCTGATAATACTGTTAGTAAAGTATTTAAAATAAGTTCAATTTGATTTGGACTAATGGGAGCAAAATGATGTTCCAACGTCGATACATGTTAAAAGAGTGTATGGCGTGACATTAGAATACCTAGCATGATAAATGAATACATTACGAGAATTAGGATGCAAAAACTATATATGTTGGAAATGCAAGATGCAAATTTTCAAAACTTTAACTAAAATCAAGTTCAAATTTTCCCAAATATGATTTCAAAACACTTGTCGAAAATAAGTGACATACAAAGGTCTCGATTCGCAGACCAATGCGCTTGGATCACCTGCCTTAAAGGTAGGTAACTTGAGCAATCCCAGCCACCTAACCACCCCCTCCCCCTATGTCAACAGCCTTTAAGCTATTCGCCATTTAGATGTGGGCAGAGTCTCGATTCCATCAATATATGACGAACCCAGGTTCGGTTTCTCTGATAGGGTTTACTATCCTCCCACGACTTCAAATTTCCCTTCATTGGTAGCGAGAGAGACATTTCAATATTCAACATCGATTCCTTGTTAACATGAGCTGTAAATTAGAGCAATTTTAGGAATTTATAATATTTACTTCTTATTTTGTCACATGTTTATTTTATCTCCTAATAAGGAAAATTCCTAGGGTTTAGGTTTTTGCTATATATATACGCACACACAAAGTATTGTAAATTGAAAGGTTAATGAAGAAATTCTCACTATATCCACATGTGTTTCTTCATTCCTAAATCAACAACTTATCTTCTACCAAACAGAAGTAGTAATTTCAATCAAATCTCAGTAAATTAATGGCTTACGTTTTCCTATCAAAACTTGGCATTTAATTCGGTACCAAAGCAGTGGTATTTGCTGAACTCAAGAACCTTGATTTGACATGGCTTCGACCTAGTCGAGATGGGAAACACAGGCAAGGGAGGGAAGAACTGCTGTTAAAAGAACTCAATGCTCAAAATGGGCCAAAAATGGTTGCAAAAAGGGGGCAAAAAAGGCTGAATAGGGCCCGTCGGTCGCTGTTCATTGCTCCTGGTCCATGGGCCCGCTTGAAATAGAAGTTGGGCCGACCCAAAGATCCCTGAATTGGGCCAAGGTCATGCGGCCCAATGCCATTTCTATGAAGATAATCTAAATTCTAAGTACTCCTTATAAACTTTTGACCACCATTTCTCTTATATCCAGTCAACCTTTAATTCATCCGATTTTCACATCCATAGGAAGGTGGTGACCCGAACTTTTGAGAAATGTGGTGTGATATCCAAAAGTGGGTCGGGAACGAATCAAACCGAACGGATGATCGGTTATCTTACTCGATAAAGCTCACATGCTTCTCAAGGTGTCCGAAGCTTGCGCGTAGATTTACATGATGTCGTCACTTGATTTGGGAGATATGCAATTTTGTCTACACCGTTGAGATAGGAAAATTATGATTAGAAGTCCCGATATCTGTGCCATCTTACCATCCCACTTAGATAAATTAGATGTATTTAGAAAGCTCTTGCAGAGCAAAACCTAATCACACCCTTCGATCATAATTTTATCCATCAAATTTTGGTCAAATGCTGATAAATAATTAGATACCTACATAGGCAACAAATATATTGATTCATGAATCTATGTAATGGATTTCCATATATTCTATCTATCACACAGTATATTTGTTTTTACCTAACATGTGTAGCTTTCTTTCAATTTCAGGGGCTATACTATATTTATTTTTGTTCCAATATAATGTTATTGAAAACTTGTGAACTAACGGACGGCTAAAAAGATAGGACACATACACTTTCCATTAAAGGTCTTTTTTTTTCAAATAGTATTCTTCTATTACTTATGTTATGCTTAATACGTGATCGAAATTAGTTTGGACATGTAACTCGAAACTTGTTATTTTGAATTATTTTCCTACTTGTTCGAGCAAAGGTAAGTTGTTTTACCAGTAAGTTATGACTTGATTCGATTCCATGCTAATTTCATGTTTCGTTTTTTCATTATTATAATTCAAGGGCACGGACGTGAAAATCCGGCTACCTATAAATTTAAAATGTTATTTCTCTCTCTCACTCTCTCTCTCTCTAATTTATCTGCAAATCACTGATGATCAAGTCTATTGTATAACTCCTCGCATGAGCGGTATGTTAGTGATTCTTAACAAGAGGAAGTTAACCATTATAGAGGTTCATGTTGGGGGCTTCATAAAGATCGTGACATTCTATCGACCCAAAAAAAAGGAGGTCGTGACATTCTCAGTTCTACTTGTAGAGACATTGACTTCGCAAAAATAAACATGGGCCTTGCATTATAGGACCCAAATAGGCCCTTATAGTTTATTTTCCATTTGGGGATATTGACCATCATATCCGCAAATTTTATTTTATTTTTGGGTTGAATATATCCAACTCCATCTATGTAGTCTACGTAGCCTGTCCCAAGCCAGGTAAAGGATGAGGGTTACGTCAGGCGTAGCGAGCCGGTTATAAAAAAAAAAGCTACCTCTATGAGATGAACCCTATTGATATTTCGTTGGAGCGTACCCTTCTTAACGACGCATTGCATCGGCACCCGGGTGTAGCGAAAAATGAGCAAGGATTTTTGCACCAAGATAGGTGGGTGCAAAGAGTAACAAAGCTAGCCTTGGGCCATCATTCCTAAAGTGATGCGCCACATCAGTGCCCGGATGTGGTGATAAATGAGCAAAAGTGCTCACACTTCCGTGGGCGAGTGTGTGGGGCAAGAAAAACTCAGAGGGTAGGGATTAGATTGGGGAGTTGGAATGTAGGAACCTTAACGGGTAAATTGAAGGAATTGACAGATACTTTTGCTAGAAGAAAAGTGAATATTGCTTGCCTGCAAGAGACTAAATGGAAAGGAGAAAAGGCTAAGGAAGTGGATGGCACCTGATTCAAGCTATGGTATACAGGCACAACAAAGAGTATAAATGAAGTTGGGATTCTGATCGATAAAAATTTCAAGGATAGAGTAGTTGATGTTAAAAGAATAGGATATGGGATTATTTTAGTTAAGCTAGTAGTGGAGGATTTGATTTTGAATATCCTTAGTGTGTATGCCCCTCAAGTTGGACTGCAAGCCCTCGAGAAGAGCAGATTTTGGAAAGATCTAGAAGAGATTTTAAGGGGGATACCACACGAGGAGAAGGTATTCATAGGTGGAGATCTAAATGGACATGTCGGTCAGAGTAGTTGAGGTTTTGACAGAGTTCATGGAGATTTTGGATATGTGACTAGAAATGAGGCTGACGAAGACATCTTGAGTGTGGCATTAGTTTATAATTTGATGTTGGCAAACACTTTTTTTAGAAAAAGAGAATCACATCTGATCACTTTCGCAGCGGTCAAAATTGTAGCCAGATTGATTTCTTTCTTGCTAGGAGAGAGGATAGAGCTTCGTATATAGATTGTAAGGTATACCCTGGTGAATGTGAAGTTACACAACATAAGTTGGTGGTCTTAGAAGTTCGGTATAACAAAATACAGAAGATGAAGAGAAGTACGCAGCACCCTAGAGTAAGATGGTGGAGGTTACATGAGGAGAAATAAACAGAATTCAAGGAAAGAATGCTACAGGAAAGACCGTAGCGATTGGAGGGTAAAGTAAATATGCTGTGAAAAAAGATATCTAACTGCATCCAAACAGTGGCAAAAGGGGTGTTAGGGGAAAGTAGAGGGAATGGACATCAAACAAAAGGAACCTGGTGGTGGAATGAAGAGGTACAGGAGGCAATTAAGCAGAAGAAGGAGTGTTTCAGATGCTTACATAAATATCCTAATGAAGAGAATTTGCAAAAGTTTAGATTGGCGAGAAAAAGTGCCAAGAAATCTGTACGAGAAGCCAGAGGCAAGGTTTTCACCGATATGTACAACAAACTTGAGAGCAAAGAAGGAGAAAAATGCACCTATAGACTTGCAAAATCAAGAGACAAGAAAAGTAAAGACTTAACACAAATTATATGTATCAAGGATGAAAATCAAACACTCTTGATAAGAGATGAAGACGTCAAGGGCAGATGGATGAGTTATTTTAACAAACTTTTTAATGGAGAAAGCGATAGAGGTGAGACGGATTTGAAAGATGCTTCTGATGATTCAAATAGAAGGTTTATGCGTAGAGTTAAAGTATGGGAAGTTAGGGAGGCATTAAAAAAGATGAAGACTAGTAAAGTCTTGAAACTCGATGGTATTCCTATTGAAGTGTGGAGATGCTTAGGGGATGTAGCAATAAGTTGGTTGACTAGTCTTTTTAACAAGATCCCCCATACTAATAAAATGACTGATAAATGGAGGAAGAGTATACTTGTGCCTATATACAAGAACAAGGGGATATCTAGAATCGTTCTAATTATAGATGCATCAAGCTTATGAGCCATACAATGAAACTGTGGGAGAGAGTTATTAAGCATCGTTTGAGAATAGAGATCAAGGTTTCTGTCAATCAATTTGGATCTATGCCAGGAAGATTCACCATGGAGGCTATTTTCTTAATATGACAATTGATGGAAAGATATCGAGAAAAAAAGAATGACCTCCATATGGTGTTTATTGATCTCGAGAAGGCATATGATAAGGTTCCAAGAAAGGTTTTGTGGTGAATTCTTGAGAAGAAAAAAGTACCTTCAAAGTATGTCGAGGCAATCAAAGACATGTATAACGATGCTACTACATGTGTGAAGGCTTGTAATAGCGCATCAAGTTATTTTCCAATCACAGCAGGCCTACACCAAGGTTCTACTTTGAGCCCTTACCTTTTTGCCATAGTTATGGATAAGCTAACAAAAGATATTCAAAATGAGGTGTCGTAGTGTATGCTATTTGCAGACGATATCATACTTATTGATGAGACTAGAGCTGGGGTTAACGCTAAGTTAGAAGTATGGAGAAGCACGTTGGAGTATAAAAGGATTTACGCTAAGTCAAAGTAAGACGAAATACTTGAAGTGTGAGTTTGACACGGCAGGAAGAGAGGATCAAGAAGCCGTAAATATGCTCGGACAGGAGGTACCCAAAAAAGATACATTTAGATATCTAGGATCAATATTGCAAAAGGATGGAGAGATTGATGAGAATGTAAGCCATAGAATCAGAGTAGGTTGAATGAAATGGCGCAGTGCATCGGGATTTTTGTGTGATCGCAAAATTCCTCTTAGGTTAAAAGGAAAATTTTATAGAACAACAGTCAGATCTATCATGTTAAATGGAACTGAATGTTGGCCAGCACAAAGGAAACATGAGCATAAAAGGGGAGTAGCGGAAATGAGGATGTTAAGGTGGATATATGGTTATACAAGGATGAATAAGATAAGGAATGAAGAGATTCGACGAAAAGTTGGAGTAGAACCGGTGGCGGAAAAAATGAGAGAGCATAGATTAAGATGGTTTGGGCATATTCTCCGAAGACACTTAGATGCACCGGTACGAACAGAAGTTTGCTATCGAGAGCATAATACGAAGAAAGCAAGAGGTCGGCCGAAACTTACTTGGAGGAAAGCAGTAAAACAAGATTTAATGGAGTGGAAAATAGATTGACGTAAGGTTTGTCTTAGGACAGAGTGGAGAAAGGTTATTAGTTTTGTGGAGGGGTAGTGTATAGATAGATATATATATACTTATTTATTTTTACACATTTATCTCTTTTTCCTCCCTTGATTCTGCTTTTATTTTTATGATTCTTTAGGGTTCATCAACCGTCGACCCCAACTAGTTTGGGATAAAGGTGTTGTTGATGTTGATGTTGTTGGGTTGAACATATCCGCAATTGAAATTAAAAAAAAAAACATCTTTTTGCCCTGATGCACACCAGAAATTTACACTCTGAAAAATGAAAATCCAACGTCGATGATTGGAAATTTTCGGGGTAAAATTATTTGCAAGTGAGATAACCAACTCGAAATTCAACCGACAGCGTGAGGATGGCAATTGTAAAATTTGAAATGTGATGAGAACGAAGTCGAGGATGGATGAGAGAAAGACCTCCCTAAATGAAACAAGCCGCCTTTCCAGCCGAAACAAATGAAATGCTACCTTCGGCCCAAAATATGAAACACCCTACCAACGTTAATTTCAGTTTAGGTAAAAGAGTTGGTAGTCACATAAATACATCATAATAACGATAACAATAACAATGATAGCAGTAGTGCTCTAGTAGTGAGACATGCATGTTAAGTATTTAATAGATTCTTCTTCTTATTTTTTTGTTGAAATATGAATTCATATATCAAAATATTCGAAAGGTACGTTAAAAGGCTTTGGAGTCTCAAATTACTGCAAAAACAAAGAAAAAACTTAAAAGCACATAAGAAACCACAATCTGCAGCTTGCAGCATACTCTCGTCCCTCAATAACAGATATGTTATTGTAATCGTTCGACGGCTGATCACTAGGTCCAGTGATAAGCACACATCGAGCTCTCCCACTCCATTTGCAACGGCTTTCGATGGGCCATGAGAGCTTTTACTATGGATACTTGATGTCATTCACTTTATCTTTGCGAGCCGACTTGCTCTGAGTTCCCTCTTTCAAGCTTCATTCCCCGTTCAACTCCCTCAAGTATCCATGTTCTAAAACCCGGATGTCCCAACATGCTTTCATCTCTGCGTGCGCATTTTCACAAACAAGCTACTTTTATGCATTTAAATTAGGGTTGAGCATGGGTTGGGCCTGGTGGGGGTCTCCAAACTTTTGGGCCGACCCGGATATTTCGGGCATGAGCCTTTCAAACAGACCGAATGGGAGCCTGAATTTTGAGCGCATTAATGGAAAAAGCAGCCATAGAATGCCCGAAATAACAATCTCTAACACATCAAAACGACCACGAAGATCTAGTTCGAGAAACCAATAACAACAGCGATTTCTTCATAAAATCTGTTCCCCGACATTAATCGGCTTTCGGAAAATTATTTCCGAATGTAAAGGGAAATCTCGAAAAGAAATTGTCGATCCGTAAATAGGAGAGAAACATAAAAGTCGTAGAACTCCTACCTAAGAATCTAAAATTGAGAAAGAATACAAAATCATAGGAATATTTATAAACGGTAGATGTTCAAAGTAGAAAGTGAAGGAAAGTAGATAGCAAAGAAGGGTAAGATGTCACAAGAATTCAAAGAGAAGCAGAGTAGAATTCCAGGAATAGAGAATTCGATAACAATGTGTCAATCGTCAAAAAGTAAATAAAAACAGTTGCAAATCTAGTATTTTATGGAGTCAAAGGCATATAAAACATTATTTCGTGGATCACCCTCTTTTTATTATGTCATCACACTCTTTTCGATCATGTCCACTTCCATTGACCTCCGTCACCATTCATCGCAACCACAGCCATCCACCGCTCCCATCACCAACCATCGACTATTGCTGCTGCCGTCGACCAATCGCCAACCTCCATCTGCCGTTGCTGGGTATTTTCGCACAGCCCTTCACATGACAAACGAATCTATACAAATCTTGTTCGTACCTAAGACATTAATCTGAAAACGATGCGACGCAAATTAATTAATTAATTAATTATTGTTTTTTGGGTAACGTGGGCTACGGCGTTGATGTATTGTCTCAAGAATGGAACCACTGGGGCTCCAGCATGGTCCCCTGTGTCGAAGGACCCTTACCAACGCTCATAATCTGGTAGGGTTCTAACCGTACATATGCAAAGATGGCCTTAAAAGCTAATTTTTTGCAAGCCCTTTGAGCCGTAATTTCCATACAAGTTACTCTTCGAAGTTCGAAGCGTCCTTGTGGTGCGGTATTTTCTATGAGAATTACAGCATCTATCACAGAAACCTTCAAGCTCACCTGCGGTGGTCACCCGGACGACGATCGGCCGAAATCAAAAGGAAAAATATTTATATAAATATAAAATAAAAGATAAATAATTAAAATTTTGATTTTTTTAAAATAAAAGAATTGAACGAAAAAACAGGAAAAAAAACCATTATTGAAAGGAGTCCACAGAGAAAATTTCATCGGGATTTCCATGTCAAACAACGAAAAAAAAAAATCGGATCCTCTCATAGTTTAGCTGAACACAAAATATATATATATATATATATATATATATATATATTGTCATTTTTCAGTAAAATTAATTTTTGAAAATTTTGTATGTTTTTCGTGAAACAAATAAAATCTAAACATAAGTACGTGTGTGTATATATGTGTGTATACATAGGCGTGTGCATGGTCCGGGCCGGTTCGGTCCTGACATGGAACCGAGGACCGGACCAGTAGTCTTGATCCCCATATTTTTAGGACCACGGACCAGACTGGATCGAGACCTCTGATCCAGTTAGGTCCCGATCCCGGCCAAATAAAATCGCTAACTATAATCTCCTGTATCATTTTGAGCTCGATGGATTGATTATAGAAGAAAAATTTTCTTATTTTTTAAATAATTTTTCGAGAATATAAGGGACGAGGGAAGTTGAGGTATCTCTTGCATTTTGAGGTAGGTAATTTTTTTTAAAAAAATTATTATCCTGTTATGTTTTAAGTATTTTATTTTTTTAATAATATATAATTATATATTATAGCCGGTCCGGTTTCAACACATGGAATTGGAGATCAGACAGCGTGATCACCAGTCCTACTTATTGAGACCGGAGATCGGACCGCTCACCTCAAAGACCATATCAACCCGACTAGTCCGGGTCAGTTTGCACACTTGTACATAGATAAAGTGTGAGTTTATTGTTTTTATCGATTTCGAAAAAAAGAAAAAAAAAAAAAAAGGAAAAGGGAATCGAAGAAAGGCTCTGGGAGGGATGGTGCTAAAGTGCGCTGGGGTAGAGGGGTTGCTTTGGTCGCAGAAACTCGCGACGAAATTCCGTTACGGTCCTTGTCTCTCCTTGTTTGCATTATATCGTTTCACCCTACCAAACCCAAAAACAATGTGGACTGTTCGCACGCTCTCGCTGTTACACTGCCCGACTTTTCTCCGGCACGACCGGAAGAACACAAAAGACTCGTTGAATTGTCTTTTCCTCTAAATCTCCCTTGGATCACTGTCTTTTCCTCTAAATCTCCCTTGGATCACTTCCTCCCCTTCTCTCTCTCTCACTGTCCCCCTCCCTGCATCTTCACGGCGACGCCAGAGATGGAGAGTCAGGATCAAAGGAAGGATCACTCTTCCTCAGGTCCCTGCCTGCGCTTTGCTTCTACTCTTCGATGTCCCCTCTCACCCCCCACTCAGCAAGTTTTGATCTTTAGGCTGTGACTAGATGCACCAGTTTTTGGGCCCATTGCTCTTTTCTTAGGCTTGTCTTGCGACCTTCGGATGGGGATTTTTTTTTTTCTCTTCCTCTTTTTCTGTTCTTGACTGTTGAGGGTTTTGTTGTTGTTGTTGCAGGACATGAGAGCCATGGCGTGCATTTGTGTCACAAATGTGGATGGCCGTTTCCAAACCCTCACCCGAGTGCTAGACACAGGCGCGCTCACAGGCGGGTCTGCGGAAAGCTTGATGGGTACAATCTGGTTGGTTCTGATGAGAACCCCCACTTGAATGTTTCGGATGATGAGCGTTCTGATGACGATAACAAAACCCCAAGTGAGCCTCTTTATTCTGATTTGCTGCGTCTTTTAGGCTTCGTTGACGTGGCTTAATTGAGGTTGGGTATGGTTTTATGTGTTTTTGTTTTCCTCCCCCTTTTGTGGGATTCAAGGTTGTGTCTGTTTTTTTTTTTTTTTTTGTCAGAAAATATGTGACTAGATGAAACGATTACAATGTCGTGAAGCCAGAGTGCTCACTACAGCGAACAAGAATAGCGAAGTTTCGTGTAGAAGTTGTTTCTTCAAATGCCAAGTATTTTATTGGAAGTATTACTTCGTTAAAGCTAATTAGAAGTGTTGTTTCGCCACTAAATGGTCACTGGTGAGAAGAAAAGCTGTTTTGGAATTTCAAAGGAATAAATGTGCTGGGCAGATTCTAATTTTTGGACACGCTTCCTTAGTAAAGGCACCGACATTCGAACGTGATTTGTTCCTTCAGGCCCAAAACTTGAAGAGGGAAGTCAAGTCGAACTGGGTAAAAGTGCAACTGCTGAAAGATCAATTTCCGTGGAGGAGGAAGTGTTTTCAGATGCAGCGATGAACTTTCCAGATGGTGGATTGAGCGCACAGAGTGGGAATCTTTTGCATGATGTTGAGTCAGTTTGCATTGCCAGAGAGATATCTGGCAATGATCCTACTGTGGAAGTTTCTGGTGAAAGTGCAACTGCAGGTGGGTGTTAGGTGTGGAGGAATTGTAATTAATGTGAGCTGATTTGTTGGTATTTGTTGTTGTGTTTTTTTTTTTCAAAATCAGGAATTTCTGCTTTGATAGCTTGGTAGTTTTGCTTTGGGGGATTTTACAATAAAATGAGAGACTTAATTTCGGAGTTTATGGGTTTTCCAAACAATGGTGGAGAAGTCTTAAACTCCTTCCTTCCTCTGAGTATGCTCTTTCCATATATCGGTCATTTTATCTTCTTGAAGAATAAAGAAACATAAACTTTCTGTTTCTGCCTCCAACGCTCCATAACTGCTTATAAACGAAGAGCTTGGAGTTTTTTCTTTTGGTCACATAAGATGAGCTTGGAGTTGACGAGTTTATTTGGGGGATGAATTTAGATGTTTATCTTCGTTATTAGATTACAGCTCCTGAATTTCTGATCTTGCGAAAAGATTCAAATCTTTTAGTATCACGTTGACGCCAAACAGCATATGGTCAAAACTGGGGCTATCTCTGTATGCACTATGCACACATATAGTTGCGTAGAGTCCTTGTTTTTACCTTTTTTAAGTACTTGTCCTTCTGTTTCTTCTGGAGCTTTTTGAATTTTCTCTTGTTCCTTTAGGAGCCTTTTAAGGCGGTTCAACTGTCATACAGATGAATCCTCCTGACCATGCTTTACTTTTATATCGAAGGAGTTGTGTCCATAATCTCATTTGTTACTTTCAATGGACAGAAGTTATTCCACAAGATTCCCATTTGTCGGGCAGTAGCACCAAGGAAAAAGTTGCACCTTCTGTGGTTACGAATGAGAAGCTAAGCAGTGAAAATAACATTCAAGATCTGTTTACTAGTCCTGCCATATCTGAGCTGGCGCAACCTGCTGAGAAATTCTCTAACTCTCTGAATGATGAACAAAATGGATCTGTACCTGATTCCTCACTTCTACAACCTGAAGCTCCTGTGGAGTCATTGGCCGAAGTTACAGCAACGACTGATAGGGAGGCGGTAAAAGCATTTTCCAAAGACAATATTTCACAGGAGACTGATGTTCAGTTAGATAAAGGAATAACAGGCTCTCAAATACCATGTAACGATGAGAAAGAAATATCTGGTGTAATGCCAAGTGATGGAGGCTTTCAATTGGGGAAGTCCGGTGACATTTTGTTCTCTGAGGTATCTCCAAGTGGTCTTGCCCCGGACTTGTGTTCTGAGAAACTGGATGTTTCTGCTGATATGCCACAGGAAACAGTGGACAAAGCACAAGAATTAGAGCTAAGTATTCCTGTTTATCCCATCGATAGTCATGCTAAAACTTTGGCAGAGACTGGAATCTTCCATGTGCTGACTGTACCTAAGGATATACCTATAGTAGAACATGGCGAGAAGTTCATTGAAGACTTTAAGGATCATAAACGAATCAAAGTTCTGCAAACTGATGACTTGGGTTCAGTTCCAACAATTTGTCAGAAGGAAGATGACGCAGTTCCTGTTCCCGAGGATTTTCCCAGTCCAAACTTAAAAGTACAGGAGGAAGTTGTGGAAGATTCTTTAGACGTAAATATTTCAGAGACCAGTTCAGCTAGGCAACTTGAGATTCTTAAGCCTGTAGATGAAAATGAACCTCTTCAGAGCGATGTGATTTTATCTGAAGACAGCGTCAACACTCATGAAAGTCGAGGGCTCAATGAAGTAGAGACTTCCAAAGAAGCAGTAACAGCTGCAGTGGGGGAAAGCAATGTGGCTGTCCAAGCGAAAAAGGTGGAACCGAAGGATGCAGTTAATTGTTCATCGCAAATTGAAGTTCCTGTAGATGATGTGAAATCATCATCCGACCTGAATACGATGGTTCCTCTGGCATATACCGAAGTTCGTGAAACAAGTGGCATAACAGGTGAAGTCAATAGGACTAACAACGTCATTGCTATAATTGAGACACCGCATACTGTTGGAGATGCCAAGATAAAATGGAATATGAATGAGAGCTTTGTAGAGAGCCAAATAATTCCTGAATCAACTGGGATGCAGAGTATTGTTCAAGATGGCATGATTAATAGCAAAGATGATGTTTGTCATGATCAGAGGAACCATATGAAGGAAAACCTTGATGTTGCCGGGATGGATGTTGCTGAAGGACATGTTTGGGGATATAATATAAAGAAAGAAAATGCGGCTGAATCCACTTCCACAGGTAGCCTTCACGTATGCGAGGGTACAGCAGAGAATATCATTCATTGCCCAGAAACTAAGTTAGAAATCGCGAATGAAGCATCGAATACTCGAGAAGGTGCGAAAAAAGGTGAAAAAAGTGGCGAGGTTGAAATACAAGGAGCGCGTGATACTGAAGTCAGCGCATTAGTGCGTGCATCATCTCATGACAGGGATAATGGAATCAAGGAACTGACTTCTGAAAAGCATTACAATAAAGAGAATCTGCTTTCTACTGCCAGTGATATCAATATTCCTGGACTTAGTTCTCCTTTGCAAGATGAAAGCGACAAGAAATTTGTTGAACAGCAGCTTGCTGGATCTGTTCATGATACGTCGGTAGATTCAAGTAGTCGAGCGGATAGCTTAGAATGCAACTGGGGATCTATGTCAGGTACTTACTACATCTTTAAAATGTGACAAGCAAGCCTTTCTGAAGCTTTTTGCTAATGCTTCAGTTGGGTAGTGTTTAACCTCTTTAGAATAGGAAGTATTTTGACACTGCATGAATTTCAGCACACATTAGGGATCTAAATTGGGCAAACTTTGTACTTGTGTTTTCCCGGTAAACAAGTTATCCTATTTGGTTATTAGCGATTAGTTTCTCATGATCTTTAGAGGCAGCACATTGAAAACCTTCTCAATGTCTGGTCATATATCTATATCTTGATTGGCATTTTAGCAACAAATGCTGTCTTGATAAATGCAATTCTGATAAAGATGTGAGCAGGGAGCATGTGCATACTTAAGTTCTGGGATCTCACCAGAACAGGTGTGCACAGCTCTTAGGCAATTGACTTGACAGTGTAACGCAACTTTGTTAGTTTCTATTTGAATTGCTCATGTTTGGCATATTTCCAAACTATTATCGCTGTTCCAATGATAAAAAAAAAACAAGAACATTCCAAGGCTAATTTTCTTGCTTAGCTTTGTCATGCACCCTGCTTAATTTTTCGGAAGAGTACAGTCTTCTATTTTGTGAGTTAGTTCTTTCCTAATTGTTTTTCTTTTATTTGATTTATGGTTCAGTGCTTTCCACTCAGTCAGATTCACTGGTTGCCATGGAGCCTGATGTTTTTCCACTAAAAGAGCCCCAATCAATGACAGATGCTGCAAAATCAAACCTGAAGCTGGAAAAACTTGAATCAGGTGGAATAAGTTCAGAGAAAACGGATGTCTTCGAGCCACCGTCCTTCATGACACTCGTCGAGCCCACCAATTATCAGAATCCTGCAATTTCCATGCAAAATGACCAATCAAAATCTGCCTCTGAGCAAGCCGGCTGGTTCCCGTCCCTGCCACATACATCGAATGACTCTCAAGGAAGGAAGAAGAACGAAGAGATCATATCCAAAGTCACCAACTGGAGTGCTGGGAAACATCATTCCCCTCTGAAGAGCCTCTTGGTGGAAGCTAACCGCGAGAGCAAGCTGAAGTCAGCGAATCCGAAAGAAAGTTCATCTCCCGTGGTCGCGAAAGACGATGATGCAGCGAAGGATAATAAGAATATCGTGTCAGCGACGACAGTTAGCTCGATTTTAGGTTCTTCTGAAGCGGCTGTCTCGGGGGCTTCCGTGAAAGAAACGGACCAAGAATGGAACTCTCCCGCAAGATATCCGACTGACATCAAGAGAGAAAAGAAGGTCAAGGGAAGGCCGTACTGGGCCCAGTTTGTTTGCTGCTCTTCCGTGAATTAGACATCTCGACTGCTCAGCTCATCGGGTAAGGATCTTCGTGAGGCCTTACTTCTGGTGTTAGTCTTAGGATGGTGTAGTGCTATATTAAACTCCATTGGATTTGCATGCTAGTGTCGAATATAAGGTTGTTTCTGGGTCGCTGTATATCGCATTCTGGTCAAACTTGGTGGATAAATGTGTTCTCTTAATAGATGATGTCGATGGATCGACATGTCACGAGTCGGTGTGTATACGGTAACTGAGAACTGGAGGAGCATGATAGCTCGGTGGCACTTAATGTGCGACGGCAAAATACTCTTCCTTGCACGTGTGCATTAAGAAGTTTGAGGTCTTGCAGTTTCTTTTCTTTGCATAGCATGATACCGGATTATTGATATGCTTGATCTCGATTGTGTGAAAGCTCGAGGTACTCGAACTCCCCATTTGAATTTTTCTTTCTTACGGTTCGTGTTTGTGTTTTCATATCTCTTTGTTTAGTAATTTAGAGCTGAATTTCTTCTTTTTTATTCTCTGATGAGATTGAGATCTTTCTCAGTTTCCGAAGTTCGATTTAGACTGGAAAGTTCAGAGCTTGGTTGAGGATCATGAGTCATTTTACACCAATGTAGCGTTTGGAGCTGTCCTAGTATGGGACTAAATGTAGATCCAGATTTAGACTAGATACGATCATCCCCACCTAGAAGCTGGGATAAATAGGTTTACCACGTCTGGACAAGATGCTGACTGGCGTCGACAATGATCCCGGTGGCGAATGAGGTGGTCTTGTTTTCAGACAACCATCCTTGCGACCGTAATTGCATGAGATATCATCTCTCATGCGGCGATTTATATAGATGTGATTGCCGTGACAGGGCCTCGATTGACAACGGGTGTTGTGTTGGTGATCGCAGTTTGTGCGCACAAAAACGAGCCTTTCTAGTTATAAGCCGTTACGATATCGTGTTCACTAAGCAGTTAAACTCCATAATTTTGCTGGTGTCATATGATATTGTCTATACGGCTCCATACATGATCAATTACCAAACGAGAGATAACATCCGAAAGATGTTATAATTGTCCAAAATGTCTCAAATATATATCACTTTTATCAATTTAGTCATGAATTTTTTAATTGTGCTAATTGAGTTCTAAACAATTTCACTTTTTGTCAATTGGGTCTATTCGGTCCTGAAACTTATCAATTTTTTATCAATTCATCTAAATATTTTTTCAAATTTTTATCAATTTTTTACTAGTTAGTAGAGAAGAAGGCATATGTGCACCAGAAGTCCTGAAACTTATCGCGAAATGTAATTGAGTCTTAAAACTTATTAAATTGATGTAATTGAATTATTCCGTTAACTTCTTTCATTTAGCTAATGTAACTTCTTTTAACGTTTTCTCTCTCCTATGTGGTGATACATGGCTTAAAACATGAAGCATAATATTAACCAAACTATTTTATTTCATAAAGAAAAAAGGTATTTTAAGTAAAAAAAACCAAAGGTGCCACCAGCACCCCCTTCGCCGGAAAGTGCCAGTGCTGATCTCGGATGTTTTTGTCTATTCTCTTTCCGGCCGACGAGCCAACAACCGGAGATGTTTATGCTATTGCATGAACATGTCGCCAATCCAAACGTATGGGTTCCTAAAATCACCTGCAATGGCTTTACGTGCATCTGGGGTAGGTGGAATTTTTTTTACCGGGAGTATTACCCGATCAGTATTAGGATGTCGGCTCAGTTATAAATATTTTAATCTTTTCAAGTAAACTCGAAATCGTACGCGAAATCTCAATATGGTCTTTCTGGCCAATTTTCGTCGGAAATCTCTGTCATCACCAAGCTTCCTGCATGGCACACTCCACATTAGCGCTATGTCTCCATCCCGCGAAAATTGACTCAAAGGACTACATTGAAATTTCATGCAAAAATTTAGGACTAAATTGGTGATATTGGAAAGTTTATGATTGGGTATACATCGGTGCCCTAGATTTAGAACTGATAGGATAATTTCCATTTTTTTGGTCCAACATGGTGGAAGCCATATAGTCGCTGTGGCTTTGGCTGGAAATCTGCAGCAAATACGCCATTTTAATTTTCAGAACTTTCTAGGAAATCACCGAGGTGCCATTCTAGGATTTCATTTCCTATTACAATGACCAAAATGAACTCCCCTTCCATGTCTATTCCAGATCGATATTTCAATATCTTCTAGTCATCCCTTGAACAAAAAAATTGTGACGATTGGAACCTTTTCGTCTTCGAGAGATTGGCCCGTGTAGATGTCGATACAAGATCCAAAAACCCGCCCTCTATTCGCTATCATCTCTATTTCGATTGAAATAATAATAATAATAATACCCAATATTTGGGAATATGCTAGTTCTAGAAAATAAACGCAAAAATCCTCGTTTTTAGGTTCATTTTCCTCAGGGAAAGGAAAATTATGATCTCGGGGGGGCCCTCTGTCCTAAATAGGAAAGTAATCTTTTTTGTTTCTTTACTCCAACCTCAAAAGAATCTTTTTCTTGCTTTTAAGTTTCCTGAAACGACAAACCGTGTGACCCAGTTCTTCACTTACGCTAACGACTGAGATTGATGAGAACATTGAATCAGCGGATCGCCATTGGAGCAGTCATCACATCAGTGGCATGGGCAGCAGTTTCCTGAGGTTCACTGAGCAGAGTTGTGTGCACATTGCGGTGAGAGAAGACTTCGAATTTCAATCTTTATTTTTGTGATTTTTTTTTAATGTTTTTAATGTTTTGGATGTCTGCGTGCCTGTTGTGTCAGAGGCCATTGAGCTTAATCCCTCTTATTTTTGCCAACTTCATGTAAAATCTGGGTGAAGAATTAGGAGAGGGATAGAGGGAAGTCGAACTCGCTATATGTCTTGTTCGCGTAATTCGCCTTATGCAGCTCGAATTCCAGAAATGAATGTGAGCCTTAGGAGCAATGGTGATGCAGATACATAGATAAAGAAAAGTTGGTTTTTTGCTTATAAGTTGATGAACATGGATCAAAGGGTGCTCCAATTATGAGATGCAAGCTATTGATGACTTATTCAGGAATGTTGGCATGGTCGAATCGATCGAGTGGTACCCGACGACAAAGAATCGGGTCTCAATCCCGGCTAAAACCAGTAGCTGGTGGCAACGGACCAACTGGAGCATAGGGTCAACGGCGATGGATGTGATGTGGCTACAAACAGATGAAGGAGCCTGAGCTTTTCGTGCAAGAATAGTTGCGAGAGCTTGATTTGCACATGAAATCAGGCTCGAAATCGAGATTAAACTATTGGATTTGTCAGTAATAAATGGCACTAACCACATTTGTTAGGGGATCCACGGCCTAAGCTGATTAAATATTGAATGAGTGGTGGTCAAAGTACCAGGTGTATTTAAATCTGCCTAGTTCTTGGATTATTTTGGTGGTACATTGATCCTTTTCTCATCCTATCTCTCCAATTGTTTATGCTCATGTCCTCACAATGTCGTGCAATTCCACAAGCAGGGACAGGTCATTCCACGCCAGAATCAGCGCAAAAAAAACATGGACAAGCCCAAAGTAGCATGTGAATCCCAAGAACCTCATTCAAGTTCTGCAGAGCAACCTCAACTCAAAGCATTCTCTTCAGGCGATGGCGAGAAGATCAAATCAAGCAAGCCTAGTTGGAGAAAGAAAATTGGAGACACCATTTTGAAGGCATTGAATTTGAATGAGAAGACGCAAAAAGCGGGCGCCGGACAAGAAATGGTCAGTAAAGGGACGAATTCACAGTTGAAAAGCAAGAGAAGAGCAAAGTACGAAGTCAAGTGGAGACAGCGCAGCCGGGGGAGAAGATATCTGTGTGCTTCTGCTGATGTAGGAGAGGACAGCAGGGCAAAGAGGAAGGAAGAATGGGAATCACAATTGAAACTGTACAATCTACTGTCATGGTAGTGAGGAATTCGAGGGAGGGTTTTCTGCAGTTTTGTACTATGTTCATAATTCGACATGTTTTTTTAAAAAAATTACCAATCGCCAATTCTTAATGCGGAATCATTATCTATCCTCTCGCTAGTGACGGCCAAAGTTCTGAACTACATCCGATGTGCCCTGAAAATGGAGCACAATTCATGTCTCTACTGGTGGAGGAGATTACGAGATAAAAGAGATCGACTGATACTTTGTAGGAATTGTTTATCCCATGGATGGATGTACTGCCTAATGCAAATTCGTGCTTTACGTGATCTACAAAAGATGAAGCGACAGCTCCAACATGGGTGTTATTCATAGTAACATCTACTGAAAAATTTTCGAGGACTTGTAATTGAGCTTAATTCGCATAGTAAAGTATATAGTGCACAAGTATTATAATTATCGTCATTTTTTAATATAACCACAACATCCAATTTGTACTGAAAAACAAATAAAGAGAACATTTGCTTATCCACATTTGCGTGGCGGCTTCTTTGATGACGGTTTGGCTTGAAAAGATACATGCTCCTCTATTGAGAATATTCATATTCATCCTTGTGTCACTGGATGTTTGTGCATCTCTTCCTAAGGTTTTATTTCCGAGGAGTTTTTGGAGTTCAGAAGTGTAATGACTTTATATGTTGGTGTGATTTCATTTGAAACTTTTAATGTAGTATCTTTGTCTATTGAAAATATGATTCCACAGTACAATGAGATCTCCATGAGTTTCTCGTAACATCATCTACTGCTGTCGACCTGAAAAAAACATTTCTATCTCGTCCAGCAATCTCTCCTTGCCTATTTGAAGTCCTCCATAAGACTCCAATCGTCGTGAATCAGATGCAATCAGATCGACAAGAAAATCGATAGTTGCTCCTGTGTCATCGTCAACGGCGATAACCTTCTTTAAACATTTCTCTTTGCTTTCTGCTTTCATGCTTTCACCGTACGTGTGGCTCCTGGATTCCTGCATAAGATTGATTTGTCAACTTATTGGTCCGGCGTTACCTTTCCTTGCATTCTTTAAACATAAGTTGAAATCAACTTTCACTGTCCACACAACTTGTGTATTATCTAGCCATACAGAGGAGAGGATGCAAAATGTAAAGACTGGACATAAGGAAGCTACTCAGCTGCAGGTGACTACCAAGCTCATGGGAAACATGCCAAGGGGAAAGTAACGCTAGTAGCAGAGCAAGATGAAAGGAAATAAAATACCTGAAGCACCCTGTTTAGGTTAGCCACATGATCAGCAGCACGCAGGAGCTTAGAGTTCAACAGCTCACGCAATAGGAGGAAAATCTCTGCGCTCAAGTTACTGCCTGTGAGGTTTCCAAGCATACCAGTCAAGAAGGTATCATTAAACACAGACTGCAGCCATTCTGGAACTTTAGGTAGCTTCAGTAGTGCTACAGCTACGATGATTGCAGCCTTGTGATGAATAGCAGAAGATTTAGATGCTAAAGACGGAGCTGCCAGAGATATCACCAGCTCTTCCAAAATCGATCTGCACCACATACTTCTCCTGTTGAATATTTCTGCTACTTCCTGTATTTCCCACTTCAAGATCATTGCGAGGCAAAGGCTACTGTTCATTGCCACTCTGGTATCATTGTACAAAAGCAACCCTTCAAATACAGCCATCAGTGACATCCAATACGTATTCGTGCATAGGTCTTCATGCTCGCTTTCTCTCTGTTCGGATAACCTAATAAACAACTCCAAAAGACAATATGAAGCAACGAGCTTGACAAGAGGAGGTCCAAAATGCATCAGCCTGCACAAGTCATGGCATTTGATGCTTAAGAAAGGACGCAACTCGATGCATGTCAATTGACCAATCAGATTATCCCAGTCCACTGCACCTGGTAAAACGGCATCCATGCTAAGAAAGATATCGTGTCAGCACTTTTTCTGAAGAAGGAATTCCAATCTGAGACATCCAATCAAATAGCTAAGCTTTTTCATTGATAAACTGGAAAGTTCAGATAGCTAACCTTTTAAAAGCAAAATAGTGCAATAAAAGCACATGTATCAAAGTTTCTCCAGCCTTTGTTCCCTCATCAATGCTGTGCATTGCTGGTCCATTCGGACAGGCCACATGAATAGCACTGGACAAGGTTGATGCCAATGAAGTGTTGAGAAGAACAGTTTTTGAAGCCTCCACTAGTGCTCCATTTGTAGAGTGGTGCAAAACCAAACACAAAATGCCAAGAATCAAGCAACAAGTAGAGCACTTTCCTATGTCACCCGAGTAAATCAAGTGATCCATCAACTATATGAAAAAGCAACACAATGGAGTCAGCTACCCTGCATTAATAGTTAGATCTAGGGCAGAACTTGTACTAGGTGGAGATATCTAGACAGTCACCTTCAAAGCAACTGCAACCCAAGCTTCATCATCAGCAAGAGCATCTGAGTCAACTGAACTCAATATGTTGAAAATGAAAATTGCTGTGGCTGTGAATACCTGTGACGATGAGCTTGAATCATAATAGAAGACGCGAATTCCCTTTGCTATTCCATTCAAGCATAATCTGTTAGAAGCCTCAGGAAAGATACGTATGACATCTTCCATGAGATTCAATACTGAAGTCAAGTCATTCTCTGGGTTATTTTCCGTAACAGCCTCTTCAAATATGTACACAACAAGTTTTGCAGCATAATTATCTTCCGCTGCCACCAATTCTGCAATCAGCTGCACATCCAGACCATGACCCTTTTTCCCATGGACAATTAATGGGTTGTCAGATTTGGAACTAATTCTGCAGAACTTCAAGATCTGACAAGACAGTGATTCACTGAGTTTCTCTTGTTGAAACAACCATTTAAGCGATGTAGGGTGAATTCTAGTAGACAGCAGATCCCATTCACTTTTGGTGACTAATTGTATAAAGAGCCTCTCAGCTTCTGGACTATATGGCATTTGGTAACTCATCTTGGCAAGACCCCTATACAGACTATATACAGCAACAAGTTGAATAACAGTTGATGAACTCATAGAAGTGCCTGTTAGATCACACCCATTGACGAGGATAAATTGTTCAATGGAAGCTAACACTATTTTATCAGCTGCAAGCCTGCGAAAGATGCTTATGTTAAGTACGATATAGGAATTAATGGACTACACTGGACCACACATGATATTGCTAAATACTTAAATTCAGGATAGGCAGGCTCAATACCTTTCATCAAACAAAGAACTGCAATACAAAATTTGGAGGGCTGCAGATTGACAAAAGGATAACTGCAGATTATGGGAGCTCTTTTGCCCTAGCAGAAACAGCAAATCATTTGGATCGGATGGAAGGTAAGACACAGCATCCCTAATGTTCTGCCCGTGATCATTTCCAACTAGAACTTCAGTGAGTGAACTCATCATTAAATAAATTCGCCTTTTAATCCTCTCTGTTGGATATAAAGCCAAACAGCTGAATGAGAAGGTGAACCAAGAACTAGAGATCAGGTCCTCTGCGAATTCACTACTTTGGTTGTCATAGCTGTGAATAAGTATGACATGAAAAATATCTAAAACACCCAAGACAGTCTCCTCATCCTCCTCTTCTCCTTTGATGGATGTCCATAGCCAAGGCAATAGCCATCGTCTACATATATCAATGACACAATGTTGCAATCCATTCTTGTTGGAGTTGTTGACAGGGTAACCTCCACAACCATAAGCAAAGGCCTCTTTCAGTAGAAGCAAGGAATGCTGGAGCAGGTCTGTATGCTCTCTGGTGGCACTTAGACAAGCCAAAATGGCATCTTTTAAAGACTCTTGAATGCACATTGTTAAATTTAAGACATCATGAGAAGTTGGAGAATTCATCATACTCATCAAGATAGAGCATACCAGCATGAATGATTCTGAAAGCATGCCTATTTCACCATCATTATATCTTCTAAGCATCCTTGCCAAAATAACAGCTAGTTGTTCAATTTGTGAAGTTGATGCCACTCCAGGGCAATCAGAAATGCAACTAAAGACGAGCTTCAGTAGCTGAAGCTGACCAGGATGAAAAGGCAGTTCGGCAACATAAGCAAAGACAGGAATTAGAGAGACAAAGCCAACTGCAAGTCTCTGTGTAAAAGCTTGTCCAGCATTTGACAGGAGATCAAGAACTCCAAGGCAAGAGCTCACCACAGGATCCTTGCATTCTATTTATCAATGAACTACATCAATCCTTTGTGAGAGGAAGTATAATTTTAGTTAATCCATAAAAGAAGGTAAAAAACACTCAAACATCCCAAGACTCTGAAATATTTCTTCTCTTGAACTGGGAAATGCCAGAGACCATGTGTGCTGTTTTGAAGAAACAACCAAGCAATCTACTTGGGTTTCTGGAGGATCTCCCAATATGTTGATTAGAAGTACTTATGAAGTATACAAAATGAACAAAATGGCTACTTTCACCCACATACTGCCAGAAGGCCATAGGCATCAAATTCATGATTAGGAAAGCTAACTGTTAATGCCTTTTTCTGTGTATGAAAAATGACCCAGCAATCATACAAGTAAAAGATTACTTGCCTGATAACCTGAGAATTTCGAATACATAATCTGCAATGTTAGCTTCCACCAAAAGTTGAAACTGCTTGACTGAATTTAGTTCACGTAAATAATGGGCAATTAACTCTAATGTGCCCATTTGGACTTGACCATCTGATGAAAGCAATGGACCTTTGATGGCCTCTGAAAATAAGGTGCAGATGGGAGAGATATCTGATAAATCATCTGTAACTTGTACGAGACTATCAGCTTCAACAGAACTCAAGCTGCTCATACAATCCTCATATGGATCTTTGAGAAATCCTCTCTGAACCAGCATCGACATAAGTGCTAACCAAGAAAAACGAAATTGCTTGTGGGTTAGTAATGTTCATATGGTCAAGGATTATGCTAAATGATGCAAATGAATTGTTTCAAATAGATGCATCTAAATTCATTTAATGGCAATCAATCAAATGAATCAATGATCGATAAGAATCCCTGCCAGTTGCCAAACCTCCCATATAGGCACAACCCGACACTGAGCGATCTTATCACACTTCCAAGTAATACAAAAGTTGACAGACCTACACAGTTCAGGCGAACATCGTCGCTTTGGGTCTTCAAGAGGACATCCAACGACAGATGTATGAGCTTGGGACTACAAGTAACAAAAGGATCACTTTTGTCATCATCCCCATATTCCCGCTGGAGGAGTGACAACTTGTGCAGCACAAATAATACCTCCCCCTGGATATCATCACTGCATGGATGGAGAAAATGAGCACAGCACTTGAGATGTGTGAACATCAAATGCGTGAGAGTATGTACAAAGTCTTGATCTCTCATCATATTTGGCTTGTTACCTCGGCAGTTGAAGACCATCCATAAGATGAACAACAAGGGCATGTTTATCTTTAATTGAGGCATAAATATCAATTGTCCCATGGTTTAGAAGGATTCCAAAGCAGTGAAGCTGCAATTGAGGACGCGATGACGTTAAGATGCTACTCTATGAGCCAATGCTGTAAATCTTACATTGAAACGACCTTATCTTTGGGAAGAAGGGGCAAAATGATTTCATCACCCACAGAAGGAAACAAAATTTCAAAAAATTACGCCTGCGCGTTCACACACAAGTACAGAGGAAACGGAGAGGAGAGAGATGCGAACAAGAAAACAAGTGAATGGTTTAAGGAGAAAAGAAATCAGAACTGAATTGGAGCATCAGCATTCCTTTTCGTCGTTTTCTCATCATACGCCAAAAGAACCGACCAGCAACGACATCAAATTCGCGAAGCGGCTCTAACCACATAAAACTGGCGTCGACTCCACCCCAGCGAGCGAGAGCACAGCAGGTCCGAAACCCTAGCCGCGAACTCCCCAGTCAGTGCCGATTCGCCGCCGGAGTCCGACAGTAGAACGACCAGGTCGATGATCTGGCAAGCAATTGGCTCGTCGTCGGAGGCCGAGAGCGCGTGGACGAGAGGGGAGATGAGGAGGTGGGCGTGGAAGGTGAGGAGAGAACGGAGGAACGGGGGGTCCGAGAGGGCTCGAGAGAGCTGGGAGAGGGCGTAGGAGACGTGGACGGTGGGCGCGCGAGGGGCGGTGAGGAGGTTGGAGAGGCAGAGCAAGCAAATGGCGCCCCCTTGTCGAGTTCTGAGGTTGAGAGAACATCTGTGGCCTTGCGAGCAGGAGCGTGGAGGCGACGATGAAGCCTCTGCTGCTGCTGCTGCTTCTGCTTCTTCTTCAACTTCGTCTGCCAGCTCCGAATCTGGTTCTTGCGAATCGTCGAAGTACATCGCCGTTGAGAGAGATGCTTTGAATTTAGGCGCGAAGATGCTCCATATTGTTGAATCTTCCTCTACAGCATTTCTTTTGGGTTTCTGACACAAGAAATTATCGCCAATTTTGTTTGGTAAAGAAGAAATTATCCTCAATTCATCTCTTATTTCTCAAATTTTTATGCAACTATTGATTTGAGTCGCAGTGGATGGTGCTCATGTCAATTTCTTGATAAACTAGAACAACCTTAATTACCAATTTGATAAAGAAAAGAAAAAGAAAAAGAAAAAAAAAGTCGAGCCACGCACGAGAATTCAAGGTGGATGTTATGATCCCTCTCGAAATAAGGAAAAATATATTTTTTTTTTCAGAGATACCTTATTCGCCATATTTGTTGAGGATATGATCAGCTAAGAGAGCGCACTAATATATTGGTGGGATGTATTTAGTTTAGCTGGCTTCGGTCGCGAAAATGCTCGGATGTAATTAATTTTTCACAATGATATTGAATAGTTATAGGGTGAGAAGTCGTGGCATGGATTGACCAACCATGAATAGATCTTACGTAGGGCTAAGAATAGGAATATTTATTAGCATAAATGGTAAGCTCTAATAGCTGCATTGGTGCTTGCTCTCCCTAAGTGTTGAAGTTTCAGATCCGCCTGAAAATATTACCAAAAAAAAAAATGGCCGACTATCATAATTATAGTCGAGAAAAAATGGAGAGGTCCTCACAGTTGTCCATATACTAGTAGAAGATTCAGCAGCTACGACAACCCTTGCTTCCTGAGAGGAACTTCAGGTTGAGGAGTTACTTTGGATGCTATCAAGATATCATTATCTTTGGTTTCATTTATAATAAGTCAATTTATGATTTTTAACACCAATCTTGAATCCAACATTTGCTTTAGTCTCTATTTGTGGTGACATGAAATAGATATATCCATATATCTTGATTTTATATATTATGAAAAATGATAAAGTATGACAATATCTAAACCAAGAACTAGTTCATGTAAGAATGCCCATATAGGAAACATACTAGAAAAATGGAAAAACTACATAGAAAATGCATAAAAGAAAAAGTAAAAAAAAAAGCAGCAGAAGGTTTCCCGCCCGTGCATTCGCATCACAAATCCACAAGATTCAAAGAACTAGAAAATAAATCAAACTCAAATTTAGGGATCCTAACAGGACAAATCACCCAAAGACACAATAGACTTCCCAACATCCTAGTTCCCAAGAAAATTTAAAATGTCTAAACCAGCTTCTACATGAAACAAGAAATGGTACAAGAATAAGTCTTCAACACCCTCACATTCATCTAAGCCTTATGTGACCTTTGGTTATTCTATGGTGGACCCAACGTGACCTTTGGTGAACATAATCAGAGAACCAGAATGATTATCGTGCAGGCCCTTATTCTATAGCGGACCCAGCATGATTTTTGATTATCAATAGCGCACATGACAACACTTCTGGATTTCTGCTCTAGAAGTGATTTTGGAGCAAAAATAATTTCTGGAGTAGAAATACGTTTGGTTACGCAACTTCATCTTTCTACTTCTGCAACAATTTTTTTTTTGCTCCAAACATAGTTTTAGAGCCAATTGAAGAAATAAAAAAAAATTATTTATTTTCAAAAGTAGAAAAATTAACTTCTAGCCATAAGTTAATTTATAGAGGAGAAGTGTTGCCATGCGCACCCTAAGTAATTGAGCCAATTTGAATTTTGATCCTATTCATTTGTATTTTTTTTTCGAGAGATGATATGATCGATTTTGGCTAAAAATGATAGGGTGAGTGGTTCCAAATTTCAAGGGAAATCTAGAAATCTTGAACCTACTCATCATAATAGATTCCTCTTTTTTTAAAACCTAGAACCTACTCATCGTACCCCGAAACTTGGAAACTACCTAGTCAAAGGTTCTAGGGTACCCAAAAACCTGTCAATTTTTTATTTTACTTTTCTTTTTCATCTTTAGTTAAGCAAAATGAGAGTGAATGCAACAACATCTAAATGATTCCTAAAAGCTGATTGTAAAATAATAAGATCTTAACAATCGTTGAATTACTTAGAAAAATATCGTCCCCAACATATAATGACCCCAACAAAAGATCATAATGCAATATCAATGAAATAAGTCCAATACGGTATAAGCCTTAAGGAAACACAAATTTTCAAGTTTATAATGTCTGGTGTTCAAATGTGAAAAAATGGTGAACAAAGACAACAATTACAAGCTAATTCTAATGGACAATCCATTAAAAATGAATACGAAAAATTGCTTATTTTAGGGTTTCTTTTTGGGCGTTCCTTCGGTTCTGATTCTAGTTCGATTCTTACTAAAAAAACTAAGAACCAAACAGCAACCGTTTCCTAAAAAAAGGAAACTGAATAATGAACCGGACTGACAAAACTAAAGGTGAAGACTCTTTTTCCTATTTGCTTCTTAGAAGACGCCAGTGAGAAGAAGAAACCCAAATCCTTGGACAAGACAAAGAGTTTAAATGTTTTTTTAAAAATAAAAAATAAAAAGAAAATGGTCAATCCAGTCCGAGCAATGCAGGTGGGCAGTTCCACCCCTGGAATTGGGAACCAGACCAAAAATCACCGATTTAAGTTTTATGGAAGCTGAAATCGGACTGGCATGTCGGGAAACCAGACCATACAAATCGGTTTTAGTTCAGTCGGATCTAAGGAGCTTTTTTTGCTCACCCCTGGAGCTTTTATGCGGTTAAGGCCAAAACTCTAGAATACTTAGGCTCCATTTATTTCACGAAAAATGTGGTGTTTTCGAAAAATATTTTATGTAAAGCCATTTTCCAAGAAAATAATGATATTTTTCAATTTTTGGCTAATATTTAAAAATGAATTGGAAAAAAATTTCCATCATTTGTCAAGGAATTGATTTTCCAAAAAAAAAAATATTAATTTATTTAATTTTTTAATTACTATTTATTTTTTGAATAAGAATATTTTTTATTTTTAGTTATTTTAATTTTTAATTACTTTCTTTAATTTTTCTTCTCTTTTTTTTTCCTTCTTCCTCCTATAATATCTTCTTAGCTGGTTGTCGGCCAAAGGCTAACCTCACCGACCTGGAACAAGATCGAGCTTCGCCAAATCTCGCGAGACGAGCCTCGATTGGTTGAGGCTGGGCCGAGCCGAGCCGAGCCGAACCGAGGCATATTCAGCGAGGCGAGGCCTCCCTCGAGGCTAGTGATGCCGAGGCTCGCCTTGATGGTCTAGGAGGCTAGCCTCACTGACCTTGGGTGAGGCCAAGGCTCATCTGCCTCGCTTGCTCGAGGACGAGCCTATCCGAACCAAATTCAGTGAGCTTTGCATCCCTTGAGGCTGGGGATGCCGAGGTTTGCATTGCCAGCCTCGAGGTTACCTCACCGGGGAGCCGCCATCACGAGGTTTGCCATTGGCGGAGGAAGTAGGCGGAGGAAAGGAGCAGCAACAGGCATAGGAAGGAGAAAGGGGGAAGAAGGAGAAAAGAGAAAAAAAAAATTCAACAAAAAAGAAAATAAAAAGATTAAAAATAAAGGAATAAAAAATTGATTTTTTAAAAAATATTTAAATAATGAAAAAAGTAATAATTTTAAAGAAAAAGTGTGAAATAAAGGAGGAAAGAATATGAGGAAAATGTTTTCCTCTTCTCAAAACGAAGAAATCATTTTCCTTAATTTTAAAAGTTCTTTTTTTGTTGACCGGAAAATATTTCCTGTTGACCACTCATTTTTTTTCCCTCCAAACACCGAAAATTGAGGAAAATTGTGGAAAAAAAAACGGAGCCTCAACCTTTTTCGTTGACCTTTTTCGGTATGGGATGTCATATGAAAGCTGGCCTAGACGAAATCGTGCACGAGAGGATAACATGTTTTTAAGATAGCTCATGTAGTTTACATCTTATATTCATTTCTGGCACTTCCCTTGATAAGAAAAGATTAACAATTTTACATAAGATTCTTGTATAAGTGAATGTTGATTTAATTTCTCTATTTATAGTCACACCCGGACTCCTACAATAACAGAGGAATGACACGATCGTCATCTTATTCTAAACCAACACAAACATGCTGTCAAAATATATATCCCTCTATATATCTTATAAAACAGAGAGTTGGTTACAAAATAAGAGTGCTAAAATCTACCAAAAACTAGCACATACTTCGCCAAATTAGGATCAAAACCAAAACAAGTATCATTTCAGATATATCAAACTATCTAAACTCATACCTATGATCCTACTACCAAAAGTTTCCCATCGATATCGCTTTTATTTTACTTGTCGTTAGCTTAAGAATCTGAAAAAGATTTGGAATGAATGGGTTGGGTAACTAGAACTCAAGTGAGTAATACTGTCATGCCCCGAACTCGTCGAGCCCGCGAACATCTCACCAAGGCGTTCTTATTGCGGTAATTTCCCAGGATCCTTCGGCCGACAATTCAAAACTTCTAGTTGATACAAGCACACAAAAATCGATAAAATATCTCCATACAAATTCAATACACAATTATTCAGGACAAAGGGTACGTCCTCTCATAAACAACTATTACAGGTTCAGAGGTTACAATTCTAACTTCAAGACAATATGAAATCCTTAAAGTCACAAAAAGGGTAATTATATTTCCTATAATTAATTCCTCAAATACCAATCCTTGGCAAGCTCAAAATTCAATCGCCTGGGACCTGAAAAAAAGTAAATCCCATGATGGGGTGAGATAAAAATCTCAGCAAGTTCATCCTAAACCTAAATTAGGTCGATAGTACCCCAGACATCTTTTTAAAAGAGAGCAGGCAGTAGCTCATCAAGAAAACAACACAAGGCACTCAATGCAGCGTAACAATTCATTATAATTGGCATAAATGAAAAATAATTCAAAGGCATTCGTATTATCAAGACCAAGTTTCTCGAACTGGCACCACATCAAGTTCATATGCAAAGTCTTACTCCCCATTTCATCGCAACTCTCTTCTCAACGAATCGGCCCGCGTAAATACGCATCAGGCTCATCACAATCTCAATCCCAATGGTCAAGCCCGCGTCATTACGCATCAGGCTAATCGCAAATTCAATTCCAATGGCCAAGCCCGCATCAATACGCATCAGCCTAAAAATGATTGGCAACCCGCGTTCCTACGCATCAGGTTTTAAAGCCATTCAATACTCGTGTCGACACGTGACAAGGCTATCCAGCGTTCTAACGCTTCATGATACTAATCGACCTCGCGTTCTAACGCATCAAGGTTCGATTTGCCATTTCATCAATCTAGGCTCACTAGTTAATACATTTCTCAAGGGCTCAATAGCCAAATCATTTCCAAGACTCAATAAATTTTGCAAACCCGCATTTTGGCGCATCATGATATAATTCAAATCGCAACCTCGCGTTCTGATGCATCAGGGTGCCATAGGCCCTTAGGCTCATTTCTCACTTCAGTGGAACTTGCCATCATCAAACACGTTTCTCATTCCACTAGGCTCACAAGCCGAACTCCTCTTTAGGCAACCTCATGACAACTCATCAATTCATTAGTTCACTTGTCATTTCAAGCATCAATTAAGCACATTCACCACTCAAGGCTTAAATATCATACGGCCGCTTCAAGTCACATGCCAATCAAATGTACACATCAATATTTCAGCCACAAAAATTGGAATTTCACATCGAAACAACCACACAAAGTTCAATCTACACCAAACGCATTCGGCCTCCATTAGATTGAACACAATAATTCCGCCAATTCACCAATTCATCAACCAAACCCATCTAGTAGTGTCCTAGCATCCTAGTAAGTGTTTAAGAGTCACTTCCCTAGCTATTCAAGCTAGCAAAATCTCACAAACGGCCACACAAGCCTTCCAACGCAATATATCCGAATAGGGCAGTTTTTTGCTCCTAGTAATAATCACACATAACCGACAATTAAACATCATTCAAACTTCACTCTAATTTATATACATCTTGCCAATATATACTATCATGCCTCATGGTAGCTTACCAATGAAATCCAAGCAAAATAAGGTCTCAAGCATCCCTAAAATGTCACCGTGCCACTGCTGGTCAAAGGCAATAAGATTCTGTCCCTAGGAGTTTCGCAAGATTTCAACCATCAAACTCCTTTATACTACTCTTAAATTCAACCACAAGTTACCTTAGCATGTCAAGCAAGTTTCTATAGAGCTTACCAATGATTTATGCCACGGAAATTGGCAAAGGAAGCCGCACGAAGCTCACAGGTTCAAGTTGTCCTTCTGTTCGGACAGATTTTGTCCAAGCGATGACCACTCAAAAGTTTAGCTACTAAACCATTTCTAAACTACACTAAACTCCACCATCCACCTATTAACATGCTAATCTAAACTTGAAAAGTCTCTTACCTTGAGAACTAAGCAAGGAAAGCCTCCGGCAAGGGCAAAAAGCTCACGGAAATTCCCTAGAGAGAGCCGGTTCGGTTTAATCCAACAAAACAGTATGGAATCAGCCCTTAATACCCTATATAATATATCCTCAAACCCTCAAACACAATCACATATGCCTTTACAAGGCTTGAGAGGTGGTCTTACCAAGAATAAAGCCACAACAAGCTCGGAATTCCAATTTGAAGCTCTCGGATTCAAGTCTGACCTTTTCTCCTTCGAACAGCTATACGAGACAAACGGCTGGGCCAAATTGAGCTCACGATATGGCGTTAGAAAGGAAAGAGAATAAGCTTTCTAATGGTAGGTGGCTCGTTTTCATATGATAACAGAAGAAGAATTTATGGCCAAAACAATGGACGATTTTGGGTTTGAGCAACGTGCCCGCTGAGAGATAAAAGAGAGGAAAAGTGAGAGAGGGATGAGGAGGTGGGGGAGCTTGGCCGAAAAAATGAAAGGAGAGAGAGAAGAGAGTCTTCCACACTTAACTTAGTCAAAGGATTGAATGGTAGGTAGGATTAGACAAGAATTAATGCTAAGTGAGAGGCTTACTTCTAATGATGACACTTGGCATTTGTCCTTTAGTATCTTGAAGCTTCATTGACCATTATACCCCCAAATTTTCGGCCACTAAGGGGATTGAAAAAAGACCGAAACATCCTTAATCAATTCTTAAGGCAAGGGTATTCTTGCAGGGGCAAAATGGTAATTTCACAATTTCGTCCGAATTTTACTTTTTCAATATAAATCACCCTCGATGATGCGATGTCTAATTCTTTCCTAACGTTGGAATTCTCCATTGTCCAATATCCAATTTCGCCTTATCCTATGTTAATAGCCTCGAAGATGGTCGGAACTCGAAATGTCACAAATACAGATTATTTAAATGTACGATATGAAAATTGAGTTAATCCTTTTTCAAAAAAGCTTTGTTCGTAACAAAAGTGCCCATTCAATCTATAATATCAAAATTAACATCGATGATCCATTCGATTGATCAATAACAAATGTCATATTAATGGTCAATTCTATTATTCTATCTTGTACTCAATATCCAACCATGGTCGCGGTATAACGCCTGGTGATAAGAAAACCAAGATTCTCTCTTAGCAAGGTCTCCATCTATTATCAATTGGTGGCTATGGCTAGAAAGATATCCCTCGAAATATGTATGCATACCCGGAAACCTAATTGGTTTCACAGTGATAATGAGCATTAAACCATCAACCTTTAATAATCCACAAAAAATCAACCCTAAATCCATATTACAAATTCAAATACATTTTAGAAACCAAAACATATACCCTCTCATAATGGAACACAATTCATAAATGTTTTCAAATCAATACATATGGACATGCATGATAACAATTCTCATTTTGTGATTTTGATTATGATCCTAAAAACTAATTCTAGTTAAAATAAATTTTTTTATTATATTTCTGGATGAGTTTTAGAGAATCAAAACCTGTTTGATAACTGTACAAAATTTATAGTTAACAAAACTATTTTTTCCTATTTTTCATTTAAGTCAAATAACTATGTCGTTAGTTTGTAAAATTTCATCCTAAATTGAAGACTAATTTTTAATGCACATAAAATAATTTAAAATATATTATTTTATGGCATGTCACGAATGAAACATAAAATTTAATATATGATGTTTGAAGTTTGATGAAGTTTGGACATGTTCCTATATTAATGGCTGATTTTTCTTTAAATGTTGCGTTGTCTAAATACATAAAAAGATGTTGGATGCCCTCATCTTCTGTAAAATTTTTTGTAGGAGAGTGAAATCTATGAAAGCTACGAAATTTAGACCCAAATTTATGAAAATATGATCAAACTAGCATAATCTAAGCTTTTTCTATTTTTCGAGATTTTTTTCTAATTTTTTAATATTATATTTTATTAGGTAGAATGAAAATTGACGAGAAAACTAAAATAAAAAAGTGAAAGATATGAGATTCATCCTATTTTGTTGTTTTCAAAAGTGATTCTTTTTCCAGAACCTTTTTTTTTTCTTCTGGATTTTACTCTAAAACTGATTCTGGGAATAGAATCGGAATTAAAATTATTTACATTACCAAATAGCATTCTCATTTTTTACCGTTCTGGGATGAGAATCAGAGAATCAGAATGGTTACCATGCAAACCCATAGTATTTTGCAATTCCTAGCATAACTTCACAAATGATCAATTCATAAACCATTTCCAAAAATACTTTACCATGCAATTTCATAATAATCATGTGTTGCAAACGCCCAATTTGAATTTTATGATCTAAATATTATTTTTCCTCCTTTATAAACATCATGCGGTGTTATGCGTGTCACAACTCAAAAAATGTCTAATTTCTGTGACTTTCAATACCCGAGTTTACAAATTCAAAGAAGAGATAAACCCCATTCAGTTCATAAATCTAACCAAATCACAAAAGTTAATCGAGCCAATGAACTCGTAATTCTATTACTAGGCGAATAATGAGTATAAAAAATTAGATGAATAACTATCCTAACTAAGACTCGACTATGCGACTGCGAGTTGACAAAAGACCTCAAGAATGGCCAAACAAACGAATGACCACTCTTTCTCGTGCCATATCTCTTTCTACCAGACTCTAATTCAAGTGAGCTTACTGCCAAAAGAAAGTCATTTTGAAGTACTAAATGATCCTAAACTTCAATGACTCAAAAGACAGCCTAAGAATAGCAAAAACTATCCCAAAAAACAGCCTAAGAATAATCTTGTTGTGATGGTTTTTCTTGCTATTTGAAGCTTGTTTTGTTTTGAAGTTGTCTTGGATTTATCTGGGTTTGAAGTTATGCACTCTGAACTAAGATGTTTTTCTCGACCAAACAAAAAGATGTTTCTTTCTTGCATTTTGATTGAGAAAGTGAATGAAATGTTATCTTCACAAAAAAAAAAGAATCGGATGACATTCTAAACTATCATTTTCACATAATATCACAGTTTAACAACTTCTAAATTGGACCTAAAAATTCAGAATTTACATGGATCCGAATGTAAGGTTGTATTCCGAAAATTTCTCTGACTAGATGAAAAACGATTATAAATCCTTACCTGACGTTACGAAACTACGGTCTTAATTCGACTCTTCAGAATGCTCGGGGCGCGCACACAACGTCACCTCTCTCTATTTTCTCCTAAAGTTTTTCCGTTTTGCCGACTTCTGCTTCTACTTGCCTTCTCTCTCTCTCTCTCTCTCTCTCTTAATTCACGATCGTTGCAAATGATGAAGAAGAAAGAGTCTTTTTAAACTTATTTGGGCCGAGGCTATACAAAGTAACTGAGTTTGGGCCTATATTTTCTTTTATTTTTAAGCTCGAGTCTTACTTTCCACCATCTTCCTAAAATTCGAAATTACCTCAACTTTCAAATGAATGAGCGTATTTGTGTTTTCCCTCCTCGTGTTTCCAAGTTGTCTCTCATGGTGTGATCTTGCCTTTGAATTTGCATGTAACAATAGCAAAACGCGGGTGAATTAGCAATCAAATCAATCTAACGTAGGTCTCTAGGATCTAGAGAGAGATTTTCACAATGGAGATCAAAGCAGTAAAATCAATGGCGAAGCAGGGGATCACACAAGCAATAACAGCTTAAACACGAGGGCTAACAACTTGGGTTCACCATGTGATAACTGTTGGAGTTGGCAAATACTTCGGGGATCATTATTTCTCACATCGGGTACGCCCATGTGAGCTTAAGGAAACTAAAGTGTTATCCGACGACATGTGACTCATGCGCGCGATATGCGGGGGTTCGAGAGTAGCGCCCCCGACACGGGTGTCCTGCTGCCTGGTCAGCGGACGGGGCTTCCACTCCTTGGTTAGCGGACGGCTGCCTTGCTCGCCGATAAGCAGGTGGAGTTTCAGGGGCAGCGCCCCCAAAACCTCAACAAGTTTGGGATTTAGTTTAAGTCGATCCGTTTGTTGTGGGATTAAAGAGTTTTAGGCAAGTTTAGATTTTGAGCCCGTTTGGGACATATATATTCTGCTCGTTTTTTGCTGATCATTGGTAACGAGTTGAGTGGCTGTAAATCGACAATCATAGTGAAATCTCTTTGTAGGATGTAGCCCTATTCTAAGGTGAACCTGGGTAATCTCGTGCATCATTTAATTTTTCTTGATTCTGTATGTGATCATTGATTCGGTTGCAATAAATCCTATCAATTGGTATCATAGCCTTGTGTTCAAGGAATTAGGGTTTATCTGAGATGTCAGGAGGGTCACGGATTGAGATCGAAAAATTCGATGGGATGCGGTTCGATCTATGGAAGATGAAGATGGGGGATTTACTTTGAGATCGAGATTTTTGATCGGCAATCGTAACGGAAAAGCTTGTCGCTGCAATGCCTGGTGTTGTGATAAAGGAAGCGGGGAAGGATGACGATTCATCTTCCAAAAAGGTGGATGCAAAGGAGATTGAAGACTAGGATCGGATTGATCGGAAAGAAAGGGTTTGATCTGACTTTGTCTCGCAAACTCGATTTTGACGAACGTGATGAGCTAACCTACAACTAGGGATCTGTGGCGAAAACTAGAGTCGTTGTATCAAAGTAAGTCATTGGTTAATAAGCTATTTTTGAGGAAAAATTTGTATAATCTTTGGATGCACGAGGGCGACTCATTTTCTGCATATTTGTATAACTTTAACACGTTGATTAGTCAACTTGTATCAATCGGTGTTAAGTTCCAGGATGATGATAAGGCAATAACATTACTTTGTTCACTGTTGGATTCATGGGATCACCTGATTGTGGTAAGGTGGTGGGGGAAAAGGAATTGTCGTATAAAAGTATGTCTTCGGCCTTGTTATCAGAGGAGACACGAGGAAAGGGGTTAGGAAATTTCGATAAAGAGGCGCTGATTGCAAAGGGTAGGCCAGCAGAGAAGACTCAAAATCAGAGAGGGTTCAGATCCAAATCTTGTGGACGATCGAAGAGTAGGAAGAGGAGGGTACATTGCTGGAGATGTAAAGAGTGGGGCCATGTGAAGCTGGACCGTAAAAACAAGCTAGTTTTTAAGCAAGAAGCCGAATTATCCTCCGGTAAAAAGGAGGTCGGTGCAGGAGATATGTATTTGGCTGCTGCATGTATGGCACGGTCAGACAAGGATATTTGGTTGATCGACACCGGTACTTCATACCATATGACGCCTCATAGACACTAGTTTTGTGAATATGAGCAATATAATAGTGGAGATGTCATGCTCGGAGATGATACTGCAGTTCAGATTGTCGGGCGTGGTATGGTGAAGCTGAGGATGAGTAATGACACAATAAAGACTCTTCTAGATGTGATGCACATACTCTTAATGAGCATAAACTTATTATCAGCCGGTATGATGACTGATTCAGGGGTTACTTTCAGTTGTGATAAGAATTTGTGCAAGATGACTAGGGATTCTATTGTGATTGCACGAGGAGTCCGTTATGGGACATTGTATAAGTTGCTCGGAGAAACGATAGCTGTTGGTAGTGGTTTGGTCTCGAAAAAGACTAAGGAAGATGGATATGATACGTCCATGTTGTGGCATCAGATGCTTGGGCATATCGGTGAAAAGGGATTGTCTACCTTAGCTTTAAGTCAAATGGTAGAAGGAGTACCAGATTGCTCTATGGGGTTCGGGTTCTGTGAACACTGTCTTCATGAAAACCAGAACCGAGTTAACTTCCAACACACCAGTACGAGAGCAACAGAGGTTCTCGAGCTGATTCACAACGATGTCTTCGAGCCTACTTCGACTCCATCTATTGGAAGATCTAGGTATTATATATCGTTCATAGATGATTTCGAGATATAGTTGGATTTATTTTATTAAAAGTAAATCAGATATATTTGAAAAAAATCGAGAATTTAAGGTTTTGGTCGAAAATCAATTGGGCAGGAAAATCAAGATACTTCGTACAAATAACGGAGCTGAATTATGTTCGGACAAGTTCGAGCAGTTCATGGTATTGCAAGGCAGAAGACAACCCCATATATGCCTCAACAGAACATTGTGGCTGAAAGATTGAATTGGTCACTCATAGAAAGGGCAAGATGCACGTTGAGTTGGGCAGGTTTGGGGCATGAATTTTAGGCAAAAGTTGTAGCCACGACCTGTTATTTGAAGAACAGGTCATCGACCTCATCAGTAAAGGATTGTACACCATATGAGGCAGCATTTGGGAAGAAGCCAAATCTGTCACATGTTTGGGTGTTCGGGTGTGACACATATGTTCATGTACCCAAAGAAAAACGTGATAAGCTCGATAATAAGTCTGAGAATAACATATTTGTTGGATACAAAGAAGGGGTCAAAGGCTTTAAACTATGGAATCCAGAATCAAAGACCATTGTATACAGTAGGGATGTTTTTTTTCGTGAATCACAATCCCAGGTTGACACACAGAAAGGTGATGAGCCCAAGAAAGTGTTAATGCTTGAAGACAATCCTAAAACTGAAACTGTAGAGATGGTTCCACAAGGTATGCAAGTAGAGTTTGATTCTGAATTGGAGCAACGGGACTCGAATAATGAAGTCGAGGATGTAGATTTGGATGAAGACTCAGATACAGATAGCATGCTGACTTTTAGGAGATCAGCGCGGGAAAGAAAGGTACCACTTCGATACTCACTTAGTGCATTGAGTACGTTTCATGCTTTGAGAATTACCGGAGATGATCCTAGTTCTATAAAAGAGGCGAGATCCATGGATGATGCGAATCAGTGTGAGCTCGCAATGATAGATGAGATGCAATCGCTTGATCAAAATGAGACATGGAGCTTGTATAAATTGTCTAAGGATAGAAAGGCAATTGGTGCAAATGGGTGTTTAAGCAAAAACTGAAATCGGATGGGACTGTAGAGAAGCATAAGGCTAGGCTTGTAGCCAAGGGGTATTATCATATTGAGGGAGTTGACTATGATGAGATCTTTTCTCACGTGGCGAAACTGACTTCGATACGGTTTGTTCTGTCTATAGCAACTGCATACGATCTTGAGGTGAAATAGATGGATGTAAAGACGGTTTTCCTTCATGGGAACTTGGAGTATGAGGTATATATGAGGCAACCAGAAGGCTCTGAAGTAAAAGAAAAAGAGAATCTAGTGTGTAAATTAAAAAAGTCCTTATATGGGCTAAAATAGTTACTGAGGATGTGGTACCAGAAGTTTGATACGTACATGCTCCAACTTGATTTTGTGCGTTCAAATTTTGACCATTGTATTTGTGTGAAAAGAACGGGTGATCGGTTTGTTATTCTCACGCTATATGTGGATGATATGTTGTTGATCGGGAATAGCGTAAAGATGGTGAAATCTATTAAGAGTTTGTTGGCCAAGAAGTTCGAAATGAAAGACTTGGGGCCTGCAAATTTTATTTTGGGCATGCAGATTAAGAGGAACTGTGAGAAACGGAAGCTGTGGCTAGTGTAGGAGAAATACATCAAAGAAATATTGAAGAAATTCAATATGATAGATTGCAAACTTATCGGTACCCTTTTACCTTTAGGGACCAAGCTATCCGTGAAACAATGTCCTAAAATGGATGAAGAAGTTGAAGAGATGGCCTGAGTTCCATACGCAAGTGCAGTGTGTAGTTTGATGTACGCTATGGTGTACACGCGTCCGGATATAACCCAAGCAGTGGGAATCTTGAGCCAATACATGTATAACCGAAGTAGAGAACACTGGAATACAATCAAAAGAGTTTTCAGGTATCTTCGTGGAATTTCGAATTTTTCTTCATGTTTTGAAGGTACAAGGAATGGAAACATGCTTGATATCGTAGGCCATGTAGATGCTGATTGGGGTGGAGATATTGATAGTAGACGTTCCACTGGCGGGTATGTTTTCACATTGTTTGGGGTTGCATTGAGTTGGATGAGTAGAAGTCAAAGTGTGGTAGCGCTCTCTTCTACGGAGGTTGAGTACATGACTCTTACTCACGCTGGAAAAGAGTCTGTATGGTTACGGCGATTGTGCTTGGAGCTCGATTTTGAGCAAGGTACCATAGAGATGAGATGTGATAATCAAGGGGCTATTATTTAGCTAAGAATCCAGCGTTTCACTCACACGCAAAGCACATTGATGTACAATATCATTTCATCCGAGAAAAAATGGAAAATAAAGAGGTTCGGCTTGTAAAGGTTGACACGATGGAAAATAGTTCACACTTCCTTACTAAAACTGTCACAGGTGCGAAGTTTGAATGGTGCTCTACTGCGATTATATGGAAAAAGAAAGATATTGGAAAGGCTCTCATTTGCGCGAAGCATCCATTAAGTGGGAGAATGTAGAGTTGGCGAATATTTTCCGGGATCCTTGTTTTTCACATTGGGTACGCCCACATGAGTTTAGGGAAACTAAAGTGTTATCCGACGACATGTAACTCATGTGCGCGGGATGCAGGGGTTCGGGGTTTTAGTTTAAGTCGGCCCGTTCGTTGTGGGTAGACGTAGCCGGTTCCTGTTCCGGGCCGGTTCCGATTTTAAACTTTTAATTTTATTTTTAAAATAATAAAATAAAAAAATTATAAATTATAATCATTAATCAAATTGTATATAGTAATAAAATTTGAAAAAATATTATTTTTTGTGTGATAAAAAATATTGTAAATTATAAATAAATTATTATTATTATTTTTTAAGTGGCGGTTCAGAACCGGCTTGGAATCGCCAGTTCCAGGCCAGTTCTGAAAAATTAGGAACCGGAACTGGCCCTTGAAGGCCGATTCCGGCTCGGAACTGCGGTCCGGTCAACAGGCCAGTTCTGGGCCCACGGTTCAAAATGGCTATTTCTAGTTGTGAGATTAAAGAGTTTCAGACAGGTTTAGGTTTTAGGCCCGTTTGTGGCATATATATTTTGCTTGTTTTTTGCTGATCATTGGTAACGAGTTGAGTGGTTGTAAATCGATAATTTTAGTGAAATCTCTTTGTAGGACGTAGCCCTATTCTAGATTGAACCTGTATAATCTCATGCTTCATTCAATTTTTCTTGATTCTGTGTGTAATTATCTGATTCGGTTGCGATAAATCCCATTAATAACAACTTAATCACATATGATACCAAAATTTTGATTAAACTTATGCACATGAATATGACCTTACGGGGGATCCCCATGACTTTCTAAGCAATTTTCTTTTGATTTTCAATTTTTCATTTTCTGGTTTATTTCGATTCGGACTATTTTTAGGAAATTGCTAAGAAAGTCATGAGGATCCCTCATCTCGCGAGTAGAACAGGGTGCGCTTTGTCCGACGTGCAAAGGGAGTAGTGTCGTAGAATCACCACTTGGGGCATAATTTTTGTTGATGTTGATAAGATTGCGTTGCTCGTTCCTTTTCATATCATATAATATAAGAAACACAAAAGGAAGCAAATAAGAAGAAGAAGAAACACCAATTCTCATGTGGAAAAATTTCATATTCCATTCTCTTTTGACTCCGTCCATGTCCATCATCATTAATCTGAATGGTTGGTCGGTTTTCAAATCATAAACATCCATATCAACGTTGTTACATATTAGTTTTTCTTCTGGTCGAAGCATATTAATTGAATAACAAAGATGTGTTGCACATGATCAATACCGTATAAGTACCTCATTTATTCGCTAAGATTCTCTACTTTTCGTTTTTTTTTCCTATCACTTTAATAACCTCATCCATACTAGTTATACCGTCCAATTTAAGTCACGTTGAGTTAGGCGAGTAAGTGGACTAGTAACCTTGTAGAACTTTTTAACAAATCTCCTATAATAGCTATTAGCCCCAAGAAAAATTGTCACCTCTATAATACCAATAGAGCAATCCCACTCCATCGATGCTTCAACTTTCTTTGGGCAAATTCAAATACATAGCTTAAGAACTCCTTATGATCTAGCCTGGAGTTACATTTTACTAATTTAACGACTTTCTATCATGTAAATTCTATATGAAAAGCCTCAAGTGTAGTTCCTTTCTCCAAATTCCTCTAATACAAAACGTCATCGATTATCTAAATGCTCTTTGGATACTCCATTCATTACATCTCATCAATCTCTATGATAAAATTGCAAACCGGTATAGTCAACTTTCCTAGATCTACAAGGAATTATCAATTCAATAAAACGTTGAAACACATTTATAATATTCCAGCTAGTGACTTGCTCACCTATATTATTCTTTGATACCAAAAAAGCGTTTCTGAGTAGGAACCACTATTACCAGGACTCGATATTAGACATACAGTTTAACACAAAATAAAAAGGCTAAAGCATTACAAACTAACAAAAAACCTCACAACGTTCTATGAAACCTACACCCAAAAGATTATAATCTAAGCTTTGATACCAAAAATGTCACACCCCAAATCCAATAACAATAGAAGATGATACGGCTGTTCTTTCACCCGAAAAATGCAACCTCAAACATAAAAAAACAACCATATATATATATATATATATATATATATATATATATATATATATATATATATATATACACACACACACACAACCTCAGAGTTTCTTAATCCGTCAACAAGAATAATAGCAACTTAGAATTAAGCTAAACTCGATATATACACACACACTGCACAAGTTTCTCATATCAAGCCCAAAATCCAACTCTCAAAAGTCTCCATTGATAGCGCTCTCATACTATCGATCGCTAATCAAGAAACCTGAAAAACATGTAAGATGAAGGGATAAGCAACCATAGACCCGTGAGTAGTATACATCTTCTAAGCAGATCAAACAACTGTGGTCGTGAGCTATTTTAGCCTATTTGTTAGAAAGTTTTATTATATATATTTCTTCATAATATAAAATCATTCTTATTGTGCATCTCCTAATTAGAGATGTCTGTTGTCCTATATATATGACATGATTAAGTATTGTAAATATACAGAAAAAAATATTCATTGAATACAAAGGAGAGTTTTCTTTTCTTCAGCAACCACTATGCTTGTAGACAAAACAATACCGAAATCTCATACATCAATCCCTATATATATATTCAATCAAATACGGTTTGTTTTATTTCAACAAAAAAAAATCAAAAATACTCATTTAATAACCATCATGATTCAAACATCAACAGTCAAGCCCATTGATCTATCTTCATCAAAAACCATGTCACGATCCATTCCATGCTCAATATCCAACTGAAGGCTCTACATTCTGCGAATTTTACTTTATCGTGTAACACTTAGTCCTTGATTAATATGTCAATAGCACGAGGCCCTAGAGGTGACCCCTCAATAGGAGCAAAGGCATCTTTGATCTCGTGGAAGATGACGCTGATCATGCTGGAATGTTGTCATATCATCAAGCATTTTGTGCTTGTGGTGGAGTTTAACCACTGTTCAAGAGGGGCAAACAGAGTAGCCCATTGGATTTGTCAAGCTTATAGACGGCACACCTGCTCAGTAACTGGGCCTCCTCTCCCCTTTTTGTACTTCGGGCCTTACTCTCTTCAGAGGCCTTCTGTCTTGTACATCGCGCCCTCCAAGATCAATGACATATAAGTATCTTTCGACCAAAAAAAAAAAAGAAAAAAGAAACTTTGAATCAAAAGCACGTGATGAGGGCTCATATACTCCAATATGCATAAAAAAAATAAAAAAACTAAGCAACTAAAGATGGTATATTTTTGGAGTAGTCACGAATTGCTATTTATAATATGCAAAAGAAAAGACAAGAAAAAAAATCTAAATTTGTTGCTGGTGCTATTTCCTGGAGCCACAGCAAAGTATTTCATTACGGAGCCAATGGAGTAGCTGTCCTTTTTTAATGATACGACATAGTTTATTATTATTATTATTATTTTAATAAGGGAGATGAGATATTTTAACTTTCATATTAAAGAAAGAAAAGAACCACAAAATCTCATTGGTTGCTGTCCTTTTCTAATGAGATGACATTTTTTTATTTCAGGGATATATTTCCTAAAAGTCTTAAAACTTATCACGAAGGTGTAATTGAGTTTTACAACTTGCAAAATGTGCAATCTAAATTCTAAATCTTGTCAAATTGGTTCAATCGAACCCTTTTATTAACACTGTTAATTTTTCGAACAAAAAATGCTAACGTGACATTTTTAAATTAATTTTCTTATCTTACATGGCATTTTTAATTATTTTATTTTTCAAAATTTTGTTTAAATTGAATTTTAAAAAATAAAAAGCTAAAAATTTATTTGAAAAAAGGGAAAAGGGCAAAAGCTCAGTAGTAAACCCCAGCCGCTGTTGTTGTCCATTGCTGAAGGGGCCAGCAGAGGTTGCCGATCTAGGGCAAGGCCTCGCCGTCCCTAGCCAAAGGTCGGTGAGGCTCGCCAGGCATAGGCGAGATCTCACCTAGATTTGGGTTGAAGAAACCCAGACCTTCAACCCATATTTGGGCATTGACGAGGTGACCAGATACGAACTCAAATTTAGAAAACTACCGCTAAAATTGTACAGATTGAAGAAATAACAAAAAGACTTGGTTAAATTAATTCGATAAATTTTAAAATTTGATTGTGTTTTTTTGTAAATTTTAGGATCCAGATGTACTTTGGTAATAAATTTGAAGTTTTTTAGTGCACATATCTTTTCATTATTATAATGGAGATGAGATATTTTAATTTTTATATTACATAAAGAAAAGCAAAGGGCTAAAGTTATTTCCTACTTTATTCGAATTCAGTGGCGTGGGGTGCCGAAAGCGGGGAGCTAAACTTGACAGTGGGGGATAATGAAGTAAAGACGAAAGGCTGAGAGGGCAGTGAGGGTCATTATTACTATTGCTATTATAATTAACACATCTTTTGAATTTATTGGCTTTTTCTACGTTCGATTCCAGGGAGAATTATTTAAAAAATTATTAAAAATATCATAATTATGCTAATTCAATTCTAAATATTTTTTTGCTAATTCAATACTAAATATTTTTTTATTTATATCAATCCAATTAATCCTATTAATTTTGACTGATTAAGGTTGATGTGAATTTTTTTAAATTTTTTTATTTGGACCTAAAGCTGACTAGGGCGGCATGAAAAGAATAAAAAATAAAAAATGTCAAAATACAGTACTCTTAAAAAGTATTTTAGTTTGCCCTTTGAGAATGATGGGACTCGACAGCATTTGTACGGAGAACAATGACGTGTAGGGCACGATAGGATAATTTTCCACACTTTCCAAAGGCTCTCTCTCTGGAAACCAATCAATCCTCCTCTCTTCCTTGATTTCAATGGCTGCTAATTCTTCTTCTTCTTCCAAACCTAGAAAGAGTAATGATGTCTTCTTGAGTTTCAGAGGCCCACATGTCCGCAATTAATTCCTTTGTCATCTCTACGCAGCCCTAGACGGGGCGGGAGTAAGCACTTACAAGGACGACGAAGAATTGAGGAAGGGAGAGCGAATGTCGAGCGAGCTCATGATGGCGATTCGGGAATCGCGCATCGCGATCGTCGTTTTCTCCAAGAACTACGCCTCTTCGACGTGGTGCTTGGGAGAGTTGGCGGAGATCATGGAGCGCAAGGAGCAAGGTGACTCATGGTCTTTCCGATGTTTTACAGAGTGGACCCTCGTGAAGTGAGAACACCGAGAGAGAGTTACTTAGAAGCTACGGCTAAGCATGAGGGCAAATTCGGAAAGGATTCAGAGTGTAAGGAGCTGGAAGAATGCTCTTTCCGAGGCTGAAAGCCTGTCCAGGTGGCATTTTACTGATGGGTATGACAGAAAACTTCTAAATCATTTCGTTTTCGAAATTAATTTTTAGTAAAAAATATTTTTTTATTTTTATTTCTAAGTGAATTTCTAAACTAAAAAAATCGTTTGGTAACGACATATAATTTCTAATCCTGAAACAGAAATTCGTTTGATGACCACATAAAATTTCTAATTCTAAAATAAAAATTTATTTGTTTTCTATTTCTAAAATTTTACTTTTAAGGACTTTTCTTTGAAAAATTCACAATCTCTCAATTTGCATGAACCCAAGCTTTTTCTCCAAAAAAATTCTCTGCGTCCTGCAACAGGCACTTATTCAAACAAAAACAACCCAATTGATTCAAACAAAAACAAATCATGATCAACACAAATCATACATGAGCCATAGACAAGAATACATTCCTTTATTGAGCCGGACGGAAATTGGCTTGCTGCAACTCCATCCTGTTACATATTGCACATTGACCCCCCCCCCCCCCCCCCCCCCCCCAAAAAAAAAAAAAAAACAGCATATGCACCAAGCAAGAATTAGGTACGAAGACAGCTAAAAAAGTATGAGAATTGAGTAAAATGGCAAGATTCACCACATATTTTACAAAACACCATGATATCAGCTCCAACTCATTTTACAAATCACCATAATATCAGCTCCAACTCCAAAAAATAGCACATTTCAAAATTCCTATATTAATATCAGCTAGTTTCAACTACAAAATGTATGCAATTTCAAATTCCTCGTCTGAGACCATAATATCAGCTCCAACACCAGCTTTGCATGCGAAAGACGTGCTCTCACATTTCGAAATTATCCATAGATTCTTAATAGAAAATCAGCTCCAACTCCAAAAAGGTAGCTCCTGCAGAAGTTTCACAAGTTATCTTAATAGAAGCATCTTCCGACAAAATAGAAAGACCAAGGGATGAATTTCAATCGATTTAGTAAAGAAATATATGCGTACCTGGGAGCTAGATGAAATACAAAAGTTAAGAACACAATTTCAAGAAATCTCTTTTCGTGAAAAGCGGAAGGCAAACGCTTTTCATTTCTCTAGAATGACCCTGGAAATCAGGCTGTAGAAGTACCAATGCAAACGGAGTAGAATGATGTAACTGGTTGAACTTCTCTTTACAAAATCACCTACCAAGATGGAAAATGGAAGCTTTGTCCGTCTCTTCTTCAAAATGCATATCCAAACAAATAGGTCTAAAAAGCTCCACACATCATCACAAGCAGAACAGAAATAAGAGAGGAGGACGGGCGTCGGTACTTTATCATAAACTTCAAAAGATTTAAGAAAAAAAATCTCGGAAAGCAGAATTCAGTTAAAAGGGACTCTTGTCGGCATAATTTTGGATATCCTATGAGATGGTCCGCAGAAAATGTTCAGACATCAAAGAGAAGGTCATGGTGCCCTCAACATTTACTAATGTGTTTACCAAGAACGGGGACAATCACGAAATCCCCTGGAGCACATCCAACAAGGTGCCACAAGATGTTCAATTCTTGCCAGTTCTGCCACCCAACAACATGCTTAAATTCAAACGCTAACAATCACCGATGATCTAGGCGTGATCCGAAAGTAATTCAAATGCCTGTGAACCATATCCTTTCACTGGCGATAGCAACGATAATAAAGGACATCCAAGCAGATGGATGATGCAGTCCCCAAAACTGATGAGTTCCTACTTTCTACCCCATCGCAATCACGAAACAAGGACCGAATTTACAAAGCAAGATTCCTAAACAATCACCATCCGAATCCAAATGGACTTTGCAATACAGAGCGACGGCGTATAAAACACATTCAGTCCTCTTCCAACAAAACAACACGCAAAAATGAGAAGGAGAGGAGCGAAGAGGAAGAGAAGAAAACGCAACTTACAGCTTAAGAAGAAGTCGAAAAACTGGAAGCAAACTACGAAGGCTGGATCGCGGTTGCGAAGATCCACCGGTAACGGTTCCGCGAATCCGAATGACTCTTTCCGGCACAAATCGGTCCCACTCACCCAAACGACGGATCCTTTTTTTCTGCACAAATCAGACAAAGAAGAACCCAAACAAGCCTCAGGCGAGAAGCCCCAATCGAATTGATCTTGAATCGGAGCCAAAACCCTAGAATCGCGATTACCTTCTGCGAGCAAGACTTCAAATGATAAACCCTAGAAATCGCGAGATACCTCAAATCGGGCCCAAAACGTGAGCTGAAAAAACAAAATGCAGAGGAGACAAGGAGACGAGAGAGGATCAGTCCCTTATCGAGTCGACCTTGAATGGAAAGTCGTAGATTTGGAGGGAGAGAGAGACCTGGATGTTGACGAAGCTCGAAATACCCATTTCTCTTCAAAGAGAACGAAGGCAGAGAGGGACGACGTCTGAGGAAACGGAAAATTTTTGTTTCAGATTTGGGCTGCAAATCTATTTTTGAAACTAAAAATTATTTCAGAAAAAAAAAAACAGATAAACTGAAACAGAAACTTGAGAAATTGGATGATTTTCATGCACCAATTTGATCTGAGGTTTGGGATCCTATGACGTCGGAGCTCCTCTGTCGCGTACACACACCCTCATTAGACACTCGTACGACACAGATCATACTTAAATAGCACAAGAACTAGAGCACCATCATGTCTTCTCCGAGCCTCCGCTAAATTGGTTAAGGACTCTCTACAGAGAATCATGGCAGAGAATCCGGATCCCCGCTAATTCTTGACACGCTGCCGCCCGAGCGCTCACGTACCCACGCCGCCTCCAGCCGCATCACTTTAGCCCCTCTCCGTCTCTCAGCGTCAATCGGCTTTGACGAATCTAGGCCCGCGACCCTAGATCTAGGCTGTCAAGCCCGGGTCGACGGGACAAAAACCGTGAAGGTGTCTGATGCAGTATGGTGGCAGTGGGGCCAGTAGTGCATATTCTTTTCTCACTTTGTCTCGGAGTCATTTATTCCAAATTTCAGGAATAACTCTCTACTTTCCTCTGCAGACACGGGGCATCTTGCTAGTTGAACATATTCTAACATTCATCTGCAAATATGTTGCGCACAAGTTTATTGTTTAGTGATTCTCTATCGATTGTTCTAAAAGCGGTTTCTAACTAATTTTCCCTTGTCAAATATAAAGCGGGGCTTACACAGCATATCGTAAAGGAGATCTCAACTCAACTAGATCGAGTGCCACTAGATGTCGCCAGATTCCCGAGTACAAAAGCTTAGAACAATCTTAAATCTATAGTCCAAAGATGATGTTCTTATGGTAGGATTATGGGGATAAGGAGGTATAGGAAAGGCAACCCTTGCCAAAGCCATTTATAATCATGTGTTTAGAGAGTTTCAAGGTTCTAGTTTCTTGGAACGTGCTAGAGAAAATTGCAAAAGTCCCAGTGGTTTGGTTGCTTTGCAAGAAAAATTGCTATCGGAGGTATTATTGGGGAAGGAATTTACAGTTTATAGTGTTGCAATAGGAAGTTGTTTAATTCAAGATAGACTCCCTACTAAAAAAGTTCTCATTATCCTCAATGATGTCGATGATGTATGGCATTTAGATGCTTTAGCTAGAAATTGCCAATGGTTCGTCAATGGAAGTAGAATAATTATCACAACAAGAGATAAGCATATTCTAATTTCTCATGGAATAAATCGGGATCATATGTATGAAGTCGAAGCTCTCGAGACTAGTGCAGCTCTTGAAATTTTTAGAAATCATGCTTTTCAAGGAAATCAAGAAATAGAAATAAGCAGCAATCTTGTTGACAGGGTTTTATATTATGCCAGGGGCCTTCCTTTGGGTCTTGAAGTGTTGGCTTCTTCCTTGTGTGGTAGAGGAGAAAATGAATGGAAAAGCACCCTTTAAAAACTTGCAAAAGTCCAGACAAGAAAATCAAATGACGTGATAAAGGTAAGTTATGATGGATTGGAGAACCATGAAAAGGATATTTTTCTCGACATTGCTTGTTTCTTCAAGGGGCGAGATACACGGTACATTAAGAAAATTCTTAATAGTTGTGATTTTAACACAACTATCGGGGTAAACAATCTCATTAAGCGCTCCTTGATTAGGGAAGAGCATGGGACCCTACGAATGCATGACTTAATACAATCAATGGGTATGAATATCGTTAAAGAAAAATGTCGAGATGATCCCGAAAAGCGCAGTAGGTTGTGGCTTTATGATGATGTTCTTGATGTCCTACTAGGAGATGTGGTAAGGCTTGTTTTTTGTATAGGAATTCATATTATGTTATTAGCTTTGACTTTGTTTACTATAATTACAAAGTAAATCTGAACATATTCGAATGAATATATAGGGAACGGATTCGATAAAAGCCATAGTATTGGAGCTACCAAAGCCAAAAGTGATGTCCATTGGTCCAGATGCTTTCACAAACATGATAAATTTGAGGTTGTTCATCCTGCATAATGTAGATAATTCTTTTTTTGGTCCCATCCATCTCCCTAATGAGTTAAGGTGGTTTGAATGGCCCCAATGTGCCTCGATTCAAGACTTTAGAGAAGGTCCAAAGAAGTCCCTAATGAGTTAAGGTGGTTTGAATGGCCCCAAGGTGGTTTGAATGGCCCCAATGTGCCTCAATTCCAGACTTTAGAGAAGGTCCAAAAAAGTCCCTAATGAGTTAAGGTGGTTTGAATGGCCCCAATGTGCCTCGAGAAGGTCCAAAGAAGTTAGTTGGACTTGATCTATCGAATACTAACATCGCAGGAATGCTGAAACAATTTAAGGTGCGCATTTACTTTGTCCCTTTTTTTTCACTACTTATAACTATATGCATCAAATTTAATCATGTTTATGTTGTCCTTAAGAAAACATCTGCAATGATTTTAAACTTTATACATGTTAAAGCATCAAATTTAGCTGTCGATCTATATGTACTTCAACTGCTTTTCTAATCAAGTCCATGTTTTTTTTTTTAAATATTCTAATCATGTAACTCTACTTAAATAAATTGTCTAATCAAGTCTGCCCAGAATTAAATCCGGCCTACGTGGCCATTTGAGATTGCCGGCGTGTGACATTGATTGAATATTGCTTGTGTGGAAACCCCCCATGGATAGTGAATGTGGGAGATGCCATAAGCTGTCTGACAAGCTTCCACTTTAAGCTAATTCCAAGTGTGCACATACACACGGGTATGTAATTTAACATTTCAACGGTCACTTTGGGTAGATTTGGCTAGTTTTGACGCTAAAGAGACTTGATTAAATTTTTGTAAATAGGACTCGATTAGAAAAAATAAAAACTATAGGAACTTTGTTAAAAAATGGCAGGGATACAAGTGAAAAAAAAAATCATACATATATGAAAAACGCCAAAATTGAGCTCAAACCACCATGAATTTGAGCTGAAAATTGAAACAAAAACTTCTCAGTATGTAATTTAACATTCGAATGCCGAATGTGTTTAAGATATATCATGTAATATTTTATTTGATTTGTAGGTTTTTGACATATAGTTGGTAGCAGTCTAAATGTTTTTAAATTCAGAGAATTGTGAAGCCACGTCTTTATAACTCTTTCGATGGTAATATGTATATCTCCTTTCCTTGTTAAGTTTCAAGTAGTGTACTAGATAAAACATTAGAACATCAATTTAACGAATTCGAAGATAATCAGCAATTCTATCAATGTGATTGAGCTTGCTCCATCTTATATTAGGAAATTTAACAAATGCTATGTTCATAATCAAGTACAAACAAACCTGAAAAGTCATTGTCTGTTTTAAAATCGTTATGTAATGCAAGTTTTTTGCATAACCATTCGTGAAAACACAAGATACTGTTTCATGCTAGTAATGTCTTATAATGTAAATTTCACAATCATTGGTAACTAAATTTTGATCGGCAACTTATTTTGCGTCTCATGTTAGTAAGTTACCAATAGTTTTATGGAAGTACCAACAATTATTTCATTATTATAGATTACAAACCTATTTTTGTAAATAATCAATTTTACTTGTGCAACTTACCAGAATTTTAAAATAACTAACTTTATAGAAACATACCAACTCCTATTTGAGTCTATTTACTCACTGCCAACTCCTATTTGAGTCTATTCTAACTCTTATTTTGATTGTATTCAAATTGCCAATTATTTCAAGAACTTTTCGATGTTTATTTGCTACAATTACCATCGTACTAAAGTCACTAACTATTATAGCAAGTTGCCATCATCAATTTGAATGATTTTCCAGCTCCTCACGCGGCAGGTTAACATCAAGTTTTTGTTTCTCTAACAAAAATCTAATTCCTTTGATGACGTTTATTTAATGTTTTCGAGATTGCTCCCAAATTTAATAATTTACCAATATTTAATTTGCATATGTTATCGGCATGTTAAAGTTCCCAATTCTTACAAAAATTACCTATTTCTATTTCAGTCCATTTATCAAAGTCTATTTGATTTGTTACTTAAACAAGTTGGAACGTTCCCCCAAGCAAACGTGGTAGGTTATGTGAATAGTTGATACTTTTGAAACAATCAAATAAAAGCTGATTAGTGGGTCAAATAATTTTATGTATCTTAATCACCACAAATAAATGATGGTAAATTTTTTTTATTGATGTTGGGTAATGGTCAACAGAATTGGTAATTTCATATAAGAGTATAATGTTAACATGCTAGCAAACTTTCCAAATTACCGTTGGTAAACTATTGAAATAGTGGGTACTTCTTTAAAAAATTAAATTATATTGATAATTAACTCAAATAAGAGTCGATAATATTGAATATGAAATATTAACTTTTCCAGTTGGTACCTTGCCAGAAATGCTATTAAATTATTGGAACGGTCGGTACTTTTGAAACTGTCAAATAAATATCGATAATTAACTCAAAAATCTGTTGGTAGTTTCATGTTCCGCATATAATTGTTGGTAAATTATTGGATTAGTTGATAATTTTGGGAATAGTTGGTAATATAATATCGGTAAACTACAGGAACGACTTTAATTTCTGAAAACGATCTAATAAAAATTGTTAAGTGGACTCAAATAACAGTTGATAATTTTCTAGAAGAGATAAACAAATTGGTAAGCTCGAAAATAAACACCCATATATTATTACAGCTGTTGATAATTTCAAAACAGTAGGAAAAACATTAGTGGACATTAAGTGTATGCAGTACAAAAATTTGTGACATTTGTGGTGTCTATATTCTCTTCCCATGCTTCATACGAAATAAATTTATTAGATCTCAGTTTTCATATCCCGATCGGCGGTCCCACAGACGTCCATTGTGTTGGAAGGTAATTTAGGTCTCCCTTAGCCGAACCACCACTTCGGTAAGCCACTTCAAGGACACAACACTCTCTTGATCACTCATGAAATTAACTGTGTTTACAATGAGGAACCAAGAGGTTGTTTATAGCTAGGAGGCCTAGGATAACTTTGAATAACATCCAAGTTTAGAAAATATAACCCCTCCTGAAGTACGAAATTTGAATAAGCAACAATATTATCATATGATCAAGATCAATGCATTCGTAAAAATATTATAAAGAAACTCACAGATCAAGAAAATATATTATGTCCATGCTATTCAAATCACAATAGAGGATCATAAAATCTTCTAACACGGATTCGAAGTATTTCCAATATTAAAATAATTTGAAAATCTGAATAAAAATTTTCCACAGAGCACTAATGGCGTTATGTCAGTGTCGGCCGGTCAAATGGAATGATTTGGTATAATTGCAAAAGGTTTATGACTGAATTGACAAAAAAAAACCAAATGCCCAAAATTAAATAGGCACGATTGCAATAGATTTATAATTATTATACTACACCAACGTACCTGTAGCTAAAACACAAACGTCTTGGACTCTAGTATTTTTCAATTTTTTTTTGTTAAGATCATCTAAGCGTACAAATAAGTCATTTTTACCATCACTTCTTGACTCCGTTTTTTTTTTCTGAAAATGATCATATCTATTGCTTGAAATAATTATTCACATTGTTGTTGGAAACATTTAATTAGACGATGAAATTTTTTTCTGTTCATTATTTTCTATAAACGATATAAGCAATTATTTTTTGAAAATGGAGTACTAGAAATGATTAGAAGAGATTCCCGGCCTTCCACGCCTCTGTGGGATGTACAGGCGGGTGGTTGCGAATCCCTACATAAGATTCCAGATGTTAGCTTAGATTCATGTGACGAATTAGTTGGCAAAGGATTGACCGTGGCTCATGTGCTCCCACTCGAGGTTACACAATTTTTTTCTTTCTGAATCACAAGTATTGTTTTTGCACGTAAATAGAGTGGAAGTGGCGACGACATTCTACTTCATGGTGAAATTATGATTATTATTCTTTTTATTTTCTCTCTTTTGATGGATTCATTGTTCTTGCAGTGCTTTGCAAAATTGAAATTCCTTAACCTCAGCATGTGCCAGTCGCTCGTTTGTATGCCAGACCTCTCTTGTACTCCAACTCTCGAGGAATTGGATCTCTCTTGTTGTGAAAACTTGGAGTGTGTCCATGAATCAATTGCCTATCATGACAAGTTGCGGGAGTTAAATCTAGGTGGGTGCTACAAATTGCAAAGATTCCCTCATATTCCAAATAAAAACAAAAGCTTGCGAGAAGTTTATTTATCACGAACTTCAATTGAGGAACGTCCTGCATCCATAGAAAATCTTGTCTCTCTCGACGAAATACATTTAAATGATTGCGAGAAACTGGGCAACCCTTCCATCTAGCATTTACAAGTTGCAAAATCTTGTCGAGCTGGGGCTTAATGGCTGCTGAAAACTAATCAAGTTTCCAAAGGAGGAGAAGGATTCGACTGATCCTCATACAAAGACGGGTTTTCCTTATGTTATCACAGTTGAAACTTGGAAGATGCCATCTATCAGAAGTAGAGTTCCTGGAAAAAATTTCCTATTTTCCCCGCTTAGAGTTTTTGGATTTGTCGGGAAACAATTTTACTAACGTTCCCACATGCGAGAATCGATATTACTTGGAAAGTTTGCATATTTCTGACCCAAGATTCCAGGAAAATTGAGACAACTAAAGGCAACTGGTTGCAAATCACGGAGTAGAATTCCGTCCTGACATATTTGACGTGGAGAACGTTGAGTTGGATTCATGTCATGAACTAGTCCCAATTGGGTTGTCCGTAAATGATTGGGTCAAGTTTGAGGTTAGACTCTCTCTCTCTCTCTGTGTAATATATAGTGTGTTGTGTGATTAATATGGAGTCGTGTACATATTGGCTGGATTGAGCGTTTGTATATTGCAAAAGGTTGAAAATTTTGGATTGGTGGGCTAATTAATAAAAATAAACGTATAGTAAGTGATTCTGCATGTATATATGGCGGAGATTGCTATAGGGAAAAGCAAAGGATATTCTCTTCATTTATAGAACTCTAGTTCGCTGTTGAATTACAATGATCGCTCAATGAAAAACATCAATAATGCATGTTCATCCAGTTACAAATTCTTAAACAATACATGTCATGTTTCCACCAGTTACGTACAAAAAAACCTTCTTAATGCTATTCCTAAATATATCTGAACTCTAGGAATACACACTTAACTCATTGAAACTCCTCTTTTTAGGTGCCAATTTCGAAAAACTGTCTAACAGTCTACATTTATTACATAAACTTCGTCGCAAAACACATGGCCAAGTTGTTCTACCTGGAGAAGAGATGCCAAAGTGGTTGCTCCCTAATAAAGAAGGTTATATATCTTTCGCGGCTTCAAAGAAATTGTATAAGAAGTTCCTAGGAGTACCTTTCTGTATTGTATTCCGGACAAAAGGAAAGAGATTTTGCAGCTTGAAGCTCGACGCATCCGTTGGTGGTTGACAAGGTAAGGTTTATCGTGGTACGCTCCATCATATAATTCGGACCAGGTGTGCTTTGGGTATCAGGAAACAAAGGATATGTGGATATTAGAAGATTTGGATCCAAATGACTCGAGTCATTTCCACGTTAGCATTAGAGTATATGATAATGTAGGTAGCAGAATAATTGTGAAAAAGAGTGGATTCCGATTAATAGGCAAGCAACTCGAGAATGGTTTGGAGGTTTTGCTTCAAGACGATCAATTGCTGGATCCAGCTTTACTTTACGAAGTTGGGCATGAAGATAGTCAAATGAGCACCGAGGAATATAGTTCAAGCGAAACAGCAGATTTACAAGATAGTCAAACCAGCACCGAGGGAGACAGTTTAAGAGACAAAGGATTGAACGTTGCTGACTTCTCAATTGAGGTCTCTCTCTCTCTCTCTCTCTCTATGTGTGTGTATGTGCGCGCATGCGAGCACAAAAGCTGAAAATCCTAGACACAAAAACAAATCTAATGCAACGTGACTCTGTACATAGATAAAGGCTAAAGCTAAACAATATCTCACAATGATCCAATGATAGCGACCCAATTTTCATACTTCCAACATTGAAAAATAAATGTTAAAATTTAAGAAAATCTAACAAAAACTAGACACGAAGATCTTGATGTTACGATTGATCATAACAACCATTGTCTATGTCTTTAGGGTGAGCAAATCTCTAATCGTTGTTGTATGAAAGGGCAAACTGAAACAACAGCTGTATGATTATATTGTCGAATAATGATAATTGCATTAAAGAAAGGTATAGACTGAGTAGACCAATTAAATAATGGGTTATATTGAACATTAAAATAAAAACATCATAAATTACTTGATATACAAATTTTGTGAGTTAATTTTAATAAGTCTAACAACCTTTTATAGTATGACGGAAGCAAGTTATACGCAAATTATACATCTCTGTATTGCCAAAATCTTACTTTGATATAAAAGAAGACAAGCCGCGACAATCAATCAAATGAAAGTTATCAAAACAATAGAATAATTGCTGGTTATACTTTCATGAACTTCAACATAGAAACAATTGCTTTCAACATAGAACAATTGCTGACCCTAATCCACATTTCTATTTTTCCCAAGTGCATTTGATTTTCCTTTGTTCCTTTAATTTAAGTGCAGGTGGAGGTTTTTTGGTTTCATTTATTTGAATAGTGTCAAGTTGCAAGTAAATTGGAGTTCAATTAGGACAGGTAGAAAATCGGCGATGAACAATGGACTGTCGGGTCAACATGGGAGATGTCTATCTAATAGTAGGGGTGGCTACGACACTTGCAGGGGAATGAGTTCTATCGTAATGCACAGAACGCGAGCTGGGATCAATATGTTTAATTATTATATAACTCTAGCTTTCATTTGAATTACTAGATACATGCTCAAATCAACTTCTTCTTCTTGAACTAATCACAAATTTTCGTACTTCTAACAAAATTTACCCATATGACAGAAGCATCGTTATTCCCGTATTCATCCTCATTACCGAAATGTTCGCCCTGGAGGAGAGATACCAAGGGGGTTCGTCCTTGTTGAAGACAGTACCATATCATTCATGGCATCACGGGACTTGTACGACAAGTTCGTAGGATTGATCCTCTGAGTTACCTTCGGTGTAGAAGGTGGGAAAAAAGAAATATCTTTCGACATCATGCCACATGTTAACGGCGAAAGACGGAATGTGCTAGCGGGAACTCTCGGTTCATTTGATTCAGATCCCATGTGGATCCAATATCTCGTACCAAACGTTCTGTGGGGATTGTTGGAGGGAGCAGTTGATGCCGGTCAATTCGAGGAGATTTATCTACAGTTTAGCCTTACAGTTAGAGTATCAGGTGGAACCATGAAAAAATTAGGATATTTGCTAAGTTGCATGAGACTAGAGGATGATTAGAAGGCTGTGCTCGAAGACAATCAATTAATGGATCCAGCTTCACTCTGTGAGGATTTTGATGCAGAAGAAGACAACGTGAGATTTCGTTACCGAAATATTTACGCAGATTTCACATTTTTCCAAGCGAAACAGATTAAATGGGAAGAGGCGAGTGGAGTGTTGTTGGCTTGCAGAGCTTAAGGAAGCACGAAATGGCGTTCAGTTCAATCTCTAATGTCAGATTCAAACATATGAAATTGGATGGAGGGTGACTTGGCACACAACATTCATAGCAAGTGTTTGTATTTCACAATTCTTCGTACTTTTATCCGAACTCCAGATCATTTTTCTACATCATAATTACACCTACTGGCTTTACCAGGAACAATGTTCCGAGCATGGGTAATTTTCTAATATGGCTGTTAGATTTGTCCTGTTGGTAGAGTTACATAACCGGCAATTTTCAAAAGAGGGTAATTCCTCTCTCTCTCTCTCTCTCCCTCTCATAGAACAAAATGGCCAGAAATTGTAATTGCAAAGAATTCTAATTGGAGCGGTCTTTTCTAACAATTTCTGGATGTTCCTTAGGGCTTCTTGTTCTTGAAATTGTGAAAGAGTTTCTCGAGTGGATGGAAGCATGTGATATTCGGGGCACTCTAGGGAACATTTTCTTTCCGTTTGTGATAATCCCATGATCCAATCTAATATGTCCTTTCAACTTTAGCTGCAGCTTCGACCAAAGAAAAAAACTTTAGTTACAGCAATTGGGAAATTGATATTGTACTATTTCTCTCTTTTTTTTTTCTTTCAGAGGAGTAATATTGAGCTATGATGATCATTGGTAGGGAGCAACATATCTCCTAATATTAATTTATCACTGCGTTCATGTTGTGTGATTTCTTTATGTAAGAAAATTTGATTGATCGTCTGATCTCATTTTTCAACATGAGTCTTGACCACTAAAATTAATAATAACATGCACCAACACTTCGAAAATCATCATCATCATCATCATCATAAAAGAAGACACCTACTTCGAATAGAAATATTTATGTTCCTAAATCGCAATGAATGCTCTTTGACACGTGTAGCTGTATGGTTCTTGGGATTCGAATAAACGTATCTTAAGAGAAAGACTTCTTATGTAAATTTAATGATCAACAAAATTGATCTATCGCCAACATAGAACTAGTTCTATAATTCTCGAGGATAGTTTTATTGAGAAAACCTTCCATTTAATATTTTGACTCTGACAAAACTATCATTGTCGAGAATATGTGTAATATTTATAATGTTTATTTGCAGGATGAATAAATGACCGGAAGTTTATATTGTTCCATTTATGGCATTCCGACTCAAGAAGGAGTAGTCAAGTTCAGATGGAGTTGCCTATGAAGTCGTTCAGATGAAGTATGTTGCATCTGAAGACTTATTTGTTTGAAGAGTTATGTGGCGTGTCAGAATGATTATATTGAAACTCAGTATCGTAATTCTATTTTATCTGTTCAGATTCAGAAGTCCTTACTTCTGAAAACTGCTACTAAACACTGTTCAGATTTTACAGTTTGTTCAGACAGATTCTGAAGACCCACAAATGACAGGTTTCCGATTAAGGCAAATTCTTTTATGGAAGTCTGTGATATTTGATTGACAGGATATTCCTTCAATCAGATGAGGAGGAAATATACGATTGGATATTTGAATCTACTGTACTTTTAGAAACTGAAGATTCAGTTGTATAAGCGACTGAATCTGAAGGGTTCAGATTCTACTTCAATAGCTATCATATCTTCTCAGATACAGTCTCGTTCAATCACGATTGATGACGTCCAATCAAAGATTGAATACAGATCTTTTGAGGATTATCCAACGGCTAGTTTGGAAGTAAATGAGTATAAAAGAAGAATCATAGTGATTTGTGTAGTTAGATCAAGAACCAAAAATTTCAAAGTGCCTGAGTTATTCAGATTAACATTTTATTCTGAGAGTTCTCAATTTCTTTCACTGAGAGGATTAGTAAGAGAGATTAAGTGTTCTTCATCTCTTGTAACCTCCATTGAATCATTCTAGTGAAATTCAACCAATTGACTGTCATCGTGGAAGAGTGGGCGTGGGCCTAACAAGCCGAACTACTATAAGCTCAGCCTGCACCATTCTCTATTTTGAACTCTTATTTCTGTGTTTGGTTTTCTTGCACATTGTTATACTATTTATGATTATAATCGTGCATTGAAATAGTTTTAATTCTGCAAGAAATTTCAATTAGATTCAAAACCACCTATTCAACATCCTGTAAGTGATATTACTAGATCCAACAATTAGTATCAGAGCAAGTTACTCTTACTTGTGAAGTGTTTTTGACTTTAGAGTTAACAATCTATCATGTCTAGCAATAATCTCTCAGGGATAAATGACTCGCATTTTGCCAACAAACCACCATTTTTTTTTATGGAAATGATTATACTATGTGGAGCAATAAAATGAAGTGGTTCTTTGAAGCTTATGATGATCTGATGTGTGATATTATCTCTAATGGCGTTGTGCATGTTACTATTGCAACTGCATCTATTTGAAATAAAACAACTACTACACCAACGATGTCTGATATAGAAAGAGCTAAAAGACGAGGCCTAGACTTCAAAGTTGTTAATGCATTATTCCATGCTTTGTTGATTCCTTTGTATAATCGTGTGTCAGGAGAAGAATCAGCAAAAGCTACATGGGATAGACTTCATGTTACTTTTCAAGGAACTGACAAGGTGAAAGAAACAAATCTCAGTATCCTACTGAGTGATTATGAAGCATTCTAGATGAAGCCAGATGAATCTATTGCAGATGTGATTGATAGATTTCAAATTCTAGCAAGTGATCTTGCAAGACAAGGTGCTTCGATCGCTAAGCCGATACAAGTCAGGAAGATACTCAAAGGCCTCATAGATGATTAGAATCATATCAACCCTTCTATTCAAGAATGTCAACCAATCAGACCATTATCTGCAGGTGAGTTTGTTGGAACATTGTAATCTTATGAAAAAGAACGTGCTAACGAGAAAGGAGATCCAAGAGGTAAGAAGTCAATAGCTTTAAAATCTGAAATCGTTTATAATTTGTTTGATTCAGATGATGAAGAGCTAGCACTTATGGTGAAAAAATTTAGAAAGATGGCTTGAAAGGGCAAAAACTTCAAGGAAAATAAGTCATCCAAGAAGAATGATCAGAAGTTTTCAAGTAATGATATACAAGAAAGTAAAGATGTGATACGCTTTCATTGCAAGAAGGCAGGGCATATCAAGCCAAACTGTCACATTTTGAAAAGGGATAAAATCAAATATGAGAAGTATAAAAAGGCCTTAAAGGCAAAGACGTTAAGCAATTTTGATGACAGCGAATATAATTATGCAAACATCTGCTTAATGGCTGAGTCAGGTTCAACATCAGAATCTAGTTCAGATTTAGAAACTAAGGTATATTTATCTAAACTTCCTGATGAAATTACTGAGTATATTGATGAACTTTGCAAAAACTACAAAGAAACTCTTAAAAAGTTTTCTGTTCTGAAAAGGAAATTTCTTCTTTAAAGCAACAAGATATATTTTGTAAGGATAAAATTGATTTCTTACAACAAGGATTTCATCATATGAAAGAAAAATATGATTCTATTTCGAAAGAAAATGATCTATTAAAAATAAAGATTGAAAATATTTCAAAAATATTTTCACAAAGTTCAAAAAATTTAGACAACATTATTTCAAAACAAATTCCTTTCAATGACAAATCTGGTTTGGGTTTCAAAAAGGAAAGTAATCTCAAAAATTATTTTCCTAGGTCAAATGAAAGAAGTTTTTGAAAACCTTCTACTTCTGCTTATAAACAACACTTTCAGAATCAATTCACAAGATCTTACATAGGTCAACCTTATGTAAATTGTGGCAATCCTAGTCATGTCAAAGATCATTGTGTGAAAATCTGGAGACCGGTTAATCGGAAGTTATTTAGTATCACTAACTCAGAATGACTCAAGAAAGCATCGGTACCAAAGAAACAATGAGCTGCGTATCATTTGCAAGTTCCAAAGAAAAAGAAGAAATAATGATTTCAGAATAGTAGATGCTCAAGACACGTGACTGGTGATCCAGAAATATTTATTTATTTATCAGAATACAATGGTGAGTTTTTCTTTTAGAGAAAATAACAAAGGAAAGTTTATTGGAAGAAGAACTGTGAAAATTAGAGATTTGACAGTGAATGATGTCTCATTAGTCAAAGTACTAAACTACAATCTTATTTTAGTAAGTCAACTTTGTGACTATAGCTGTCATATTTGTTTTCAAGATAAAAATTGTACAGGTATGAGCAAAGACAAGAATCAAAGCTTCACTGACTGAAGGCATAGAAATATCTATATTCTTGATGTTGATTATGAAGATCTGAAATATCTCATTTCGATTAAAGATGAATTGAACTATGGCATAGAAAGTTAGGCCATATCAGTATGAAGCATACCTCAAAGCTTTCTAAGAAGAAACTTGTTCGAGGTTTACCACAAACAAAGTTTGAAAAATCAGAACTTTGCTTAGCATGCATATTAGGTAAGCAGGTAAGAAGTTCATTTAAGTCAATAAATCAAGTTTCTTCTAAGCGAACTCTGCAGCTGCTTCATATGGACATATTTGGTCCCAACTGAATCTTAAGCCTTGAAGGTAAGAAATATTATCTTGTTATCGTTGATGATTTCTCTAGATACACATCGGTGTTATTCCTTGCTCACAAAAATGATGTATTTTCATTTTTCTCAAAATTTGTTAAAAGAGTTCAGAATGAAAAAGGTTATACTATTTCTTGCATAAAAACATATCATGAGGAAGAGTTTGAAAATCAAAGTTTTTCAGATTTTTGTAATGAATTTGGGATTTAACACAATTTTTATACTCATCATACTCTTCAACAAAATGGTGTAGTAGAAAGGAAAAATCACCCCTTACAAGAAATGGCGAGAGCTCTTCTGATTGAGAGCAAAGTTGCTTCTCACTTTTGGGCAGAAGCAGATTACATAGCTTGCTATATTTTAAATCATATTTCTCTTAGACCAATTCTTGAGAAAACTCCTTATAAGCTTTTCAAAGAAAGAAAACCTGATGTTGCATACTTTCGTGTTTTTGATTGTAAACGTTTCATTTTGAAGAATGCTGTGACATTCTGAATTTCCTGCCATTTTGAGGCCATTGAATGAGAATGTATATATCGATTTATTTCAGTTTTGTCTCATTCAGATCCAATCAATCTTGAGTAAATTGACCAAAAGGGAAAGGCTAACGCATGATAACATACGTGGACCTAGGAAACTCGAAAGAGGAAATGACGCTTTGACTATAAGAATTGTCGAGGGAACATTTAGAACCAATAAGGCCGATCAGATAATGATTAAGGAATACGTTGCTAATGTTATACGATTAGAGCGCGAGTGATGCCGCTTAACCAATATATAATTTGCACATTTCCTAAATCGAACTATGACGATCGAGACCGTCGGAACTAGTGATGAACCCTCGCAATTGCATGACAACCAAAGCTGTCGTAACTTGAGTCTTCCTAAGTGTGATGAGAATCACTGAGACAAAACGCGTAACTTCTGCAAAAGCCGCCCGTTAGTTCGAGATAAACTGAAGATACGATTGACGAGCGATTGATCATGAAATGAAGATTCAAAATTGGCAATTGGAAATAGAGAATTTCAAGATTAGAAAAGGATTTGACTTCATCTCGATAATGGTAATTTCGAATTGGAAAAGTGAAGTTTCAGACTGAAAGTGTAAGATTACCATTTTGCCTTTCGACCATTTGTTTTTGCCTTAGGGTTTCAAGAAGGACAAAATGATCAATTCTAAGCTCCTCATATGGCTGCCAAAATTATGTGCATATGGTTAAGGAAGAGTCAAAGCTAAGAGTTGTATTATTGTCATGTGCCAAGTGTCACTCAATGAAGGTCTTAAGCATTTATTACCCCTACCAAACCCATCTTGTCAAGTTTAATCCCAATAATTTGTGTGAAACACCTCTTCTTACAACTCCTCAGCAGTGTATCCCGTTCCCCCTCCATTTCCCTTACATTTTTTTCTCTTTTTCCTTCTTAGCCAAAAACTGCCCAAACGACCGGCCGTTGCCCTCCTATTCGGTCTACTCGAGCGCCACCTCCAGCCACTGCCTTGCGTGTTCCGACCATCACAAGCTAGCTTAACCTCTCCTTGACAAGTTTCAAGTGGTAGTTTTTCAATTGGTTGAGTAGTATTTACCGTGTAGCCTCGAGATCAAAACCGGACAGAATCTGAGCAAGTTAGGGTAAGGCTTCCGTTCTTCCTTTTAGAGACTTCAAATGACTCCGTTCTTTTTGTGGGATCTTCATAACATCTAGTACTCAAGTTGAATGATCTGTGATCGCAAGTTTAGTGATATTAAAATAGGTTTTCATGGCTGATTTTGGGTGATTATAATCGAACAGATGTTGACCGTGCGAGTACCGTGAAGGAACCAGGCTGTTTGAAGGTCTTGTGGATTTCGAAAAGCTTGGTGAGCTTCCTAAACACATAGTTGAGATTCTAGCAAGTTTATTTCGTGATAAATTGAGGCCTAAGATTGAGATACGACTTGATTGTGCGGATTGAACCAAAATCGGTTCTGTTTTGTGGAGTATCTTGTTCTGGCCGAATCTGATGATGACCATTTAGGAGATATTTTGACTTTGAATTGACTTGTAAGACTTCATAAGATGTTATGTGATGTGTTAATGTGGAGTATGTGAAGTGGATTGAGAACTAGAAGTGATTTGAGGGCTAATTGGAGCATAAAACTCTGAGTTACATTCTGCCTTGCATGTTGCTATTTGAACCGAACATATTGAGGGTTCATGGAAGTATTGTCATATATTCGATTGATCGATAAGACGTCTTGAGTTGCCAATTGAATGGTTATTGAGGGATTGGTCTAATGGAAGTGAGATTCGATGGCTTTTTGATTCGAAATTGATAAACTTTTCTAGGTTGACGAGTGATCCTTGGTTGACTGTGTACTTGTGGAATTGAAAATGGTCACTTGGTGTGGAATTCTGCTAATCAATCAAAATAAGTGTTTCTTAAACCCTTACCTGAGTGCTAGGACACTGCTGGACGATCTAGTGAATGAATTGATTGACTGATGTTGACACCTAAATTTTAATTTTTTTATCATTTATTTTGCATTAAAAATTAGGAATTAATTTTAGTTCCTAAAAAAAAATCATATCATTTTTCATATTTATTTTTAGCATCATATTACGTTGCATTGCATTTACATTTAATCGGATCAACAGTGGAAAATGAATTGAAATCGACAAGCGGTGAACCAAAGCTCAAAAAGCATAATTTAGCTAGCTATAGGGTAATTCCAAAAAAAAATCATCATGGTGTATTTAATGTTCAATCTGGGAAAAAGCTTTTTAATTAAAAAATGCCCATTAATTAAGAAAAAAAAGGCTTTATAGACAGAATATTTTCTCTCCGGATCAATTTGCGATTATCCAAAGTTGAGGGATAATTTTATAAATAATAAAAATAATGCGAAACCCTAACTCACTATTATTAATAGGTGCCTTAGGGTTCACATTAGGGGCCACTCAATTGACATATACAACAGATCATTTTTGGAGACGGAGGGAGATGTCGCTTATTTTTCTGAGCATACGAGTGAAGGTCAACGCAATTGAAGAACATAGAAGAAGTTGTGGGCCCCTTTTATTGAATGCAAGGTAGAACTCGAAGGCTACAAAAATTGAGATACGGTGACGGTGGGGTCACAATCTGAAGAAGACTTTCGCTAAAGATTAAGAAGAGAAGTGATCTTGTAGTTCCAGCGGCACGTCCATGAAGTTTCCCGATCTCCGAGAAGCTGATGCAACGCATGATGTTCGCGGCGGGAGATGGAAAAGACAGACCTTTGGGTCAAAGCTAAGTCCAAGAGGCATCCTTTTGTTTCCGGCAGACCACGGTCAAAGAAAGTGATTGGAGTTTTGGCTAATCAAGTTTGAATTTTGGTTTTGTCTCTTTTTCAATTTTGTCTTTGTCTTGATCTAACAACATTCTGTGAGTTTTGGTTAGTGCAAGCAAAAGGAAATATAATAACTTTCACAGGGAATCCTTGCTCATTGATGGTTGTGGACCTAGGAAGATTGAGAAGCCAAAATCGTGTTGTTTCACTGCTAACGCATCCTTAGATGCCAAGGAGCTATCCACTAACCACAGCCTGATGAGACGTTCTTGAGCAACCACTGAAATAGCCTCGCACTGACGTCAGTTGGAGCCGTGAGCTTCCTCGACGTCAACAACCCCCCAACCTACAACCGAGACCAATCACGAGTCTAAGTTCGAGAGCCGCCGAATTTTGAACTCTCAGGTCGAGACTCGAGACAATGACGTTGCAGCCCCACATGACAAGTCACCCAGTGCTATCCTTGTGACATTTTGATTTTTCTGTCATTTCAGGACTTATTAATGAGAATATATCTAACGATGTCTTTCAGTCGTATCTCGTTCGGATCTGATCAATCTCGAGTTGACTGACCAAAAGGAAAAGGCTAATACGAGACAAGGTACGTGGATCTAGGGAACTTAAATAGGAAATGACACTTTGATTATAAGGATTATTGATGGTATATTTAGAGCCATGAAAGGCCGTCTAAGAACGATTAAAGAATGCATTGCTATCGTTATACGATTGGGGCACGAGTGATGCCGTTTAACCAATGTATAATTTGTAAAATTTTCCTAAATCGAACAATGATGATCGAGACCGTCGAAACTAGTAATAGGCTCTCGCAATTACATGACAACCAAAGTCGCCATGAATTGACAAGCCCTAAGTATGATATGAATCACAGAGTCGATACGCCTAACATCTGCAAAAGCTGCTCGTCAATTTGGGATAGGCTAGAATCACATTTGACAAGTCTCAAAATTAGAAAATGGAGAATCAAGAATTCCAATATCATAATTGGAATGGCCGTCACCTCATCGAAGAAAAATGGAATCAGAAAAATGACGTTCCAGACGTCGAGGGTAAATTTACCATTTTGTTCCTCAAGCCTTAACCTTGCCTTAATAATTAGATGAGGGAATTTTGGTCAATCACAATACCCTATAGGCTGCCGAAAATCAAGAAAAATAAAGGCAATTGGATGAGCTATTGATTGACATATAGACAAGTGTCAACGGATGAAGAATTGACATTAAATGTCCAACTTTTAAACTACCATTCTTCATGGTTGACTCTCCAAATTGGTATACATCTTTCTCTCCCTCCCCTTCAACCGAACACTCCGCAGCCTTCATCATCTTCATCTTCTTCTTCTTCTTCCTCCAGCCGAGAGCTCTTCCACGCCTGACTAGATCGGACCACCTCCATCACCGTCGTCGATCGCCACTTCCGGCCGCCACCTAAGCTTGAGCCGACCACCAGCACCTTTCTCATCCTCTTGCCGACAACCTCCAACTTGAATCACGGCATTTGACCCATTGAGGAGCTCCAGCCGGCCATTCTTCCAATAGTCGACGGAAACCGTCGCAACTGAAGGTAAGCTGTTGTTTAGACTCCGTAAGACCCCGAAACGTTCGAATCTTTCGGCTAAATTTTGTGGACATCTAGGGGACATGTAGATTGAGTTGTGGTGAAAATTTTGGATGGATTTGATGGAGTTTTGATCCAAAATGGGTCTTGTGTTGAAGGGCAAAAACTAACCGGTTGAGGACTTGGAGGAACCGGCGTCATTCTTGGACCATTTGGCGTCGCCTTGAGCTCAAATTTTCAGTGAAGCTTCCCAACTCTTCTAGAACTACATGTTAGCAAGTAGATTAGTGGATAAATTGAGGATTTATGATGGTTTATGGGCTGATTAGTTGAGATATGCGCAGAACTGAAAATGCCTTGTTTCAGTTCTGTGCATACCGAATCTTGTGGAGGTTGTTGATGATGGAGTTGAGTTCCAATTTCATTGTTGAGTCTCATGAGTATGTTAATCGATATGTCAATGAGGTGTATGTTTAATGAATTGACGGATTGGACGAGAAAATTGACGGATTGGACGAATTTCCTTAGGTGTACGGCTGACTTGTTCTTGGGCCATTAGGACCGAAACATTGGTGTGCTTAAAGGAGGGTTTTTGCTGAATTAAGCTTGAGATAAGAAGTTTCTAAACCTTGGCTAGGAGGATTGGACTCAATTGGGTGAATTGGGTGGAATTAGGTTGATTCTTGGGAATTAAGGTATGATTGTCCATTGTGCGTCCTCGAGAGGTGTAGATGGCTTGAATGTTTGTGGAATACTTGTGCTATGAATTGATTTCCATATTTGAGTGTTGAATTTAATTGTCTTGCATGCCAAAGAGGTGTTGCTCGTTGCATGAGTTTGCACTTGATCATGAGGTTCTGAATTGAAATGAGTATTTGGCATGTCTGAGAAATTTGTGACACCTTGAGGTGTTGAGACGCGGGGTTAGTACCCTGATGCGTTGAGACGCGGGGTTGAATTGATCAATGTCCTGATGCGTTAAGACGCGGGACGGAATTTGATATGTGTTGACATAGGCTTGAAATGAAATTGAAAACTTGATGTGTTCACGCGGGTTTGTCAATGGGATAATCTAAGGTGTAATTACGTGGATCGAGCCTGAGGCGTTCTAAACGCGGGCGTGAAATAATGGAGGCCTAGAAGGGTGGAAGGTATGACTGTATTGGCTATGCATGCTTAATCTGGACTATGAGAATTGATGTCATGAATGTGTGATTGACGCTAGTTTGTATTTATGTGTTATTTCATCACTACCGAATGCTTCATGTGGTCGTTTATGCATTTGTCCATGATTGCATTCACCTGAGTGTACGGTCAGCCTAACCTAGAGTTAGAGCCTGTCTTATTGAGATGTAAATCTCATCTCGTTGCGGGACCCCATTTTCATATCCTAGGCTGTGAGAATGTTGCCGATTAGACTAGGTGACCCGAAAGAGATGTCCGCATATTTTGAGGAGTTCCCGGACGGACAGGGAACCGTGTACGTTAGGAAGTATACCGTAGTCTGGGTTGATGAGAGTGGAAAGAGCTAGAAGCCTCATAGGTTCGAGGCTTGGTTTCGGAGGGTGGGGGAAGTTACTACTGGACCACTGAAGCCCACCGAGGTACCCCGTGGGGTAATTCTTAGTTGGTGTCATTCCGCTTGAGATTCTGTGGAGGTCGAGGGATCAGCAGCTGGATCGAGGAACATACTCGAGAGGACCCCAATCTTGGAAGACACCGATGAAGTCATTGAGATCGAAGCTACTGAGGACGACCTGGTGGAGCAGTCAGCAGACGAGACGATGGAGGACACAGTGGAGGTATGCTCGGAGACTTTTTCGGAGTATAAGCCTACCGAGGACGCCGATGAGACTGACAACTCCAATAGCTCGACCTAGGGGTCCCCGTTTTCTGGACTATTATTTTGCTGATGACCTCGAGGGTGTGTTTTTCTTTTGGAGATGTTAATGGTTGTCTTTTGAGCCGGTCCTATCACCCCTACCGACTAGTGAGATTAGTCTACCAGCGTTTTGTAAGAACTCGTGGGAAGTTTTGTATAAATGTAATCATGGTGTTCTCGCTATCCAAGTCCCCGCGAATGTTTGTACGGAGAAGTTTGTTTGTCATCGCTTCCGCATGCTTTTGATCATTTGCATCTCTCAATCTATTGAATCCTGAGACGCTCAAGAGTTTACGCTTGCAGGGGGTCGCGCGCTCACGCCCGGGGCGCAGGGCGTGACAACCCTAAAATCTCGTAGTGTATCCAATGAACTCGACGACGTCCGCACCTTCACTGCAAGTATCGATGAGTCGAACCATCCGAGATGCCTCAAGATTTCCAGCATCCGTCAAGACACCAAATCAGTCCACAGTGAAGATACACGGAAACGCACACTGGAGGATCCATGATTCATGCACAAGCAAGAAGGGATTTCATGCACACTTGCAAATCTGTCGAATCCCCATGATTTCCTTGTGTTCTTAGTGTTATCTTTGCAGGTTCAATACATCCATTGGGTTCACATTCTGATTTATTCATAGGTTTAGTGGGTTTTGCTAGAAGTCCAACTATTCCCCTTGTCGTGGACAAACTCCACTTTTGAGCCTTTGCCATAGGCTTCATCGCGAAGGTCATTCATCCTTCTACGAGGGCCCGAGATCCTAAGCTTGGTCCGTTCGAATTAGGAAAGCAATTTGCAAGGTAAAGTAAATTTCTGAATTCGATATTTTCTTGCAAATTCTAAGCATATTTTATGTATCTCGTATATATTTGCATATCTTGAAAATTTCTGGATATTGCGATATGTAACGTGCCTAATTTGAAAAAATTGTGAATTTAGCTGATCTGACCTATCGCCGCTTAGGTCTGATTCGCTATCTTCAGAAAATCGATCTCAAACCTGAATTGCCTAAATTTTTGAAATTTGAAAGAGGGGATATGGTCTCAATTGTGTTTCCTTATTTGTGTCGATGAATTGTTATCTTGATGTGATTTGTCATATTCTGAAAATTTATGAAAATTTTAGTAAGATATGGTTTCCTAGAAATCCTGTCTAATTGAATTTTTAGGGTGATAAAGTTTCCTAATTGAACCTTAAGCTTGCAAATCAAGATAACAAAACCTTTTAGTTATCCATAATGGCCGAAATCTTCAAGGGGGAAGAGCAAAAAAAAAAAAAATCATATCTTGTCATCTTGCATATCTCATGTAATTTAAGATCACTTATCTTTGCATATTTTTGAATTCTATATCTTTGTTTATTATATATTTTTGAATATCACTCATTGCATTCCATATTTTTAAAATATCCTTGCATATCTTTAGATCATATTTTGTTTTATACGCATTTCATTTGCCAAAAAAAAAGAAAAAAGAAAAAATATATATGTTCATCCATTGCCATGTCATTCATTAAATTTTGAAATTACATATACTCATGTATCATCATATTTTTTTCGAATATCATATTATATCATAGCATTTTGCATGTCTCATAATTTGCATGTTTATGTTGCATTATATCTTGCCATGTTATTAGTATCATGTTTAGGGCATCCATGCTAGGCTAGTCTAATTGCTCGAATTAAGAAATTGCATACTACTTAGTCTAAATATAATATTTTGCATGTTATAAGTGGTCCTTGCATGATTAGTTTAGTTAATTGCATTTTGTCCAATCGAATTGCCATGTATTGTCATTCTTTTTGCATGTTTTAATCAATTAGTTAAACTTTGCATATAGGGAAACACGACCTTAACTGTGTGTGACCTGCATTACATCCCTTTATTTGATCATCTATTCATGTCATTTAGATAGTTTCATACGTTGCATATAAAAAGTGAAAATCAGAAAAAAATAAAAAGAAAGAACTCCATTTTTCGAGCTTTAAAATTGATTTTGTCACTCCCCGAACTCAAAGAGCACACGGACATCCCTGTCCATGTCGTTCATTCATTAACGCTCCAGGATTCAACGACCAATAACATACAACTCCTTTAATCGAATGCATGCAGAAGTGATGCCTTCTTCAATTATATAAATACAACAATATACGATGACTTAGAACACAAGGGTACATCAAAATCACCTTAACTAATCACTAAAAGATCATTCCCCAATTCAATATCCGAAGTACAATCTCAATATCCACAATTGACCATTCCATTCTAATGCAATTGATCAACTATCTCTTTAGACGCTAATCCTTGGCAAGCTTGTGCTACCTTCTCCTGGAACCTGTAAAATGTAAGCCCCCACTGGGGTGAGATATAAATCTCAGTAAGGTGGGTCCTAACCCTAGATTAGGCCGACCGTCCACTCAGGTAGTCGCGTCACTCTTCAGATCCAACTTATAAACACGCGCAGGCATAACAATCGCAATTCAATACACAACAACATACAGAAGACAAACATGCATTTATGATCTCGTGCCACACTCATGTGCATATGTATACTCGGTCTGCCTTTTCGCCACATCCATCAACTCTTGCCTGCCTCATTCTCTAGCCCGCGATTAGATCGTATTAGGCTCGGCCCGCGTAAACACATTAGACCATCATCGGTGACCCGCATAAACGCATCAGGTCTCGATTCAATTCCAGGCAAGGTTTATGAGCCCATACTCTGTCCTGCGAACCATTCGCATCAGGACTGTGGCTATCTCAATCCCGTGACTTCGTCGCATCAGGGTGCCATCTAATCTCACTTCACCCCGCGACCTTATCGCATCAGGGTCTTAACCTTCTGCCTCGCGTCTCACACGCCTCAGGGCCATGCCATGCCATGCTTATGTCATATTACTTTACTTCATTTCTCATGCAAACATGGGTGCAACTTAAGCACAATTGACACTCATGGCATGCAAAGCAGATCAAATGATAGACAGGCATGGCGAATAACTCAAGTACACAATATTACTCCCAATCAATCCTGTATCATCTTTGTGTATCACTAAGCTACCCACCGGAATAAATTCTCATAATTCGTCCCAATCGGCCCTCGACTTATCCAATCGAGTCCAATCATCTTAAAATAGGGTTAGGAATTTCCTTACCTTTGATTTGGCAACACAAATTACTCCTTTTGAGCCCTAAGGTTTCGGCTCTCAATATTCATGACCGGATTTGTCGCGCAACCTAACATATTCAACCAATTTCATCAATTTCCATACTTAATTCCTTAATCCATCAATCCTAATTGCCCATAACACAACCCTCAACATCTCATCACATCATAAATACCAATTTAGAACTCAATATTACGAACCTCAGCCTCCAACGATTCGTTTTTGCCCGGCCTTGCACAGAACCGAACCGGTTCTTCTTGGTTATGTGCAAACCATGCACAATCAGCTCTAAACCAACTCTATTGCTATCATTTACTCATCATCCTATCTCTTAACATGTCTAGTTAAGGATTCAAGAGGCTCACTGAAGATTTGAGCTTGATTGGTTGCCGGAAACCCTTTGAAGTCGACGGATCCTTCCTTGGTCAGTAACCGACAGATTCTAAGCAAGATATACATGGGTGGTTCATGATCAAAAACTTATCAAATAAATCCCCAATTTTTACCATCGATTCCTACACATGTCAACTGAGTCTCCACCAAATTTGAGCTTTAAAATCTAAGAATTCGACCTTCAAATGGACTGAGGAACAGACCTGCCTCAGGTTGGCTCCAATTTTATCGGCCTGTGGGAGAATGATTGCTCCGAATTCCACAGAGCTCCAAATGACTTGATTCAAGTTGGAGGACATTGAAAATAGGTGGATCTATGCTGTGGTGGTCGACTAGTGGTAGTTGGTGGCCGGAAGTGGCCCTCGTTGGCACTGAACAGAGGCTCCAGAACTGATCACCGGTTCCTCCAAGTCAGTTTCTGGGCGAAATGTACAAGGTCAATTCGTGGTCAAAAACTTATCAAATTAAGCCCAACTTTTTACCACATATTTCTACACGTCTCATCTTGATCTCCACAAAATTTGGGCCAAATATTCTAACATTTCGACCACCAAAGGGACTGAGAACCGGACCTAATTCAGATTGGAGCACTTTCCGTCGACTTTCGGGAGAATCCTTGCTCCGGTCTCCTCGGTGCTCCAAATGCTCCGATTCTTATTGGAGGATCTCGAAAAGACAGATATTTATTTGGGTGGCTGGCCGGCATTCAGGGGTGGCTGGTGAACGGGAGGCCCATAATCTGTCTCCGGCAAGTAGTATGAAGAAGAGAGAAGATGGAGGTTCTCGGTGGTTCCTTGGGGGGTCTGGCTGAAAATGCTGAGGAGAGAGAGAGGGAAGTCCACATTGAAGACTCTTGGTCAAAGGGCTTGAATAGTAGTTGGCAAAAGTTGGACTTGACTAGTCCATGGTTGATCTTGTGACACTTGGCATTGTCTTTTCTAAAGGAGATCCAATGGCCCTCATTCCTTCTTGATTTTCGACTGCTTATGGGAGGTTAAATGTCCAAATTGCCCTTTTTCATTTTCTTGGGCAAAGTTCTAAGCTTGAGGGGCAAAACGATCATTTTACCCTCGATGTTCCGAACGTCGTTTTTTTCGTTCCGGAAATCTTCGATAGGGCGACGGCCAATCCAAATGACGTTGGAATTCTTGATTTTCTATTTCAAATCTTTCAAGGCTTATTTCTGATAGTTTTTTCTATCAGACGTGGTTCCAGCCTATCTCGAACCGACAGGCGGCTTTCGCAGATATTACGCCTACGACCCCGTGATTCATATCACGTTTAGGGCTCGTCAATTTGTGGTGGCTTTGGTTGTCATGTAATTGTGAGAATCTATCACTAGCGCCTAAGGTCTCGATCTTCACAGTCCAATTTAGAAAAAATTTGCAAATCATACGTTAGTTAAGCGGCATCACCCGCGCTCCAATCGTATGACACTCGCAAGGCATCCCTTAATCGTTCTTGGATCGGCCTTTTTGTGGCTCTAAATATCCCCTCGACAATCCTCATGGTCAAAGAGCCATTTCCTATCCGAGTTCTCTAGGTCCACGTACCTCGTCTCGCGTTAACCTTTCCCTTTTGGTTGGTTTACTCTAATCGATCAGGCTTGAGCGGAATACAACTGAAATACATCCCAGATACACACTTCTCATGAATGAGCCTGAAATCGACTGGAAATCAGAATGTCACAGATTCAATCTGAGCCGTCAATTCATGACATCTCATATGGAATCAAGGTACCGAAAGGGCATTAATTTTAATTAACTAGTGTAATCAAGTCCCCGAATCCACAATCTCTAGTTCATAAAAGTAAAATAGTTCTCTCACTGCTTTACTTAGGTTTCTAATCAACCTACCAAAAATGATTAGTGACAACTCCAAATTTTAAATCATCTCAAATTAATCTAAGTTGCGATTTGGTAGGGCTTGGAAAAGTCTGTATTAGGCTAGTTATTAAAATTAGCCTGATAATCCATTAGTCTAAGAGTTTTATATTTTTAGGTCGCGATAACTGGCGAGGTCTGTGACCTAAAATTGATTGATGCCATGATGTGGTGATTTTATTGTGATTGACAATGACGATACCGATTGGCTTGTGGCCTCGGCGGTACCCGTTGACTATAAGTCATGATGATATTGATTGGCCAGTGGCCTGGTGATATCATTTGGCCAAAGAGCCAGAGAAGTACATCGCGGCTGAGAGCCCAGGCGATGAATGGATGTGAAAGCTATGACAATTGTGTATTGAATTACATGCTGTATGTGCATTGAGCTTGAAATCCTGAAGCTGAGTGTGGTTGATTGTGTTTCTTATCCATACTTGATTATTGACATGTCTATTTTGATGATGCCTTGCGCCGTTGCATTAATAAATGCTTACATCTGGTAGTATCTGTGTGTGGTCTGGGGGGACTGGTGTTGAGGTATAGGTTTAGATTTCACTTTTTGAGATGTAAATCTCACCCCATAGTGGGACACATTTTTAGACCCTAAGCCTTAAACAGGCTGCCAATATGACTGGGCGATCCGAAGGAGATGACTGCCCTTTTTGATGAGTTCCCTGCTAGGAAAGGTATTGTATATGTTAGGAAACGCACGACCGTTTGAGTAGACGAGGGAAAGCTAGAGTTGCTAACCCACCGCTTTGAAGCTTGGTTCCGTCACTTGGGTAATAGTAACTTGATGGGACCACTATTTCCTAAAGACATTCCTTCGGAAGTGGTTCCTAACTGGTGTCATTCGTCCTGACCGGAGATCGAAGTGGAGAATCCAGCGTCAATGGGAGGATCGAGGAATATTCCTGAAGAGTCGAAGTCTCCATCTACTGAGGAATACATGAACTACATTGAGATCTTTATTGATGCGATCGAGGCTACTGACGAAGACAACGAGGAGTAAACTGAAGAGGATTTTGAGGATATTTCTGAAGAGGTGCCATCTAAAACCTTTTTTGAGTACAATCCAGAGGACAATAAAGATGAAGGGAGCGACGGATCAAGTGATTCTTCCGAGTAGTTGGATATGGGGGTTTAAGGAAGAAGGGATTAGGAACAATTTTGATGTCTGATTTTGGGGAAGGTTAAGTAGTAACCTTTTGGACTTAGGTTTTAGTTCATTGTCTTACCCGGGTGTGCGGCTTTCCTTTATGTCCTTTCCTTTCTGTTGAGTGTAACTGGATGATGTGTTGTGTACAAATGGGTGTGCTTTTAAATCATTCCAAATTTCCTTTTTATTTCTTTTATGTATGGGAATGTTATCTCTCCTTCCATATGCGCATCTCATTTCATACTAGGCCTCGTGTTGTTCCTGGGTAACAATTGGTCGTTGGTGGATGTGACGAGCTCCAAGGGACGCGGGGTGTTATAAATGCTAACTATCGTATTAACAAGTTTGATGAGAAATCAGATGAAAATATTTTCTTAGCATATTCAGCAACAAGCAAAGCTTACAGAGTCTACAACAAAACCTCTTGAATTGTTGAGGAATCAAGGAATGTTAAATTTGACGAAAGTCTTCAGATTGATCAACCTGAATTGAGTCAAGCTCAAATTCTTCCACAAAGTTTAGACTCAGCTAGAATCTAAAGAGACACAAGTTTTAGAAGAAAATGTTGTTTCTGAAGCTACTCAGAAGGAATATCATCTGAATGAAGAAAGTTCAGAAGCAATGCAGCATGAATCTGAAGAACATTCGGATGAACGATTCAACAAAGACTGAAAACATAAATCTAGTCATCCAAAGGAGCTTATCATAGGAAGCTTAGATGATGGCATCAAGACAATATCAACATTCAAGCAAGCAATAAGTAATATAGCTCTGGTTTCTAAAATGAAACCTAAAGGCATTGAATAAGCATTAGTAGATGAAAATTGGATCAATGCAATGCAGGAGGAGCTACATCAGTTCAAAATCAATAATGTCTGGGAATTGGTCTCTCCACCCAAAAATCGCCCAGTAATTGGAACTAAATGGGTGTTAAAAAAACAAACTGTATAATAAAGGAAAAGTGGAAAAATAAAAAAGAGCAAGGCTAGTGGCAAAAGGTTATTCTTAAGAAGAAGGAATAGACTACAATGAAACCTATGCACCTGTTGCCAGATTAGAAGTCATTAGGCTACTTCTTGTTTATGCTTGTTTAATGACGTTAAATTCTTTTTTCAGATGGACGTAAAAAGTACATTTCTAAATGGCTACATTAAATAAGAAGTTTATGTCTAACAACCTTCTGGTTTTGAAGATCCTAGAAGAAAAGATCACATTTTTTAATTAAGGAAAGCACTTTACGGGTTGAAGCAAACACCTCATGCTTGGTATGAAATGTTAAGTAGTTTTTGTCTGAATAAAAATTCATCAAAGGTAATGAAGATATTACTCTTTTCATTCAGAAGCAGGGTAAGGATTTTTTACTTGTTCAAATTTATGTAGACGATATAATTTTTTGTTCTTTTAACGAATATCTTTGCAAGAATTTTTTTAAAGTGATGCAAGATGAATTCGAAATGAGTATGATGGGAGAATTAATATTTTTTCTTGGACTTCGAATTCATCAGTTGTAAAGTGAAACTTTTATTTATCAAGAAAAATATGCACTGGAGATTGTCAAGAAGTTTGGTTTGGAAAATTGCAAGAAGACAGAAACTATGTCTTATTCCTCTAAACTCGACAAAGATGAAGATGGAAAAGAAGTTGATCCCAAACTATATCGCAGTATGATTGGATCAATAATTTATCTTACAACGTCGAGACCAGATATATACTATTCAGTATCTACTTATGTGTAAGATTTCAATCCAATCCAAGTGAACTACATCTTTTAACTATCAAAAGGATTATCAAATATGATTATATAATTATATGAAACGATATTTAGATGCACATCTAGCTGGATGCAAAATTGACACTAAAGTACCTCTGGAACTTGTCAATTTATGGAGAATATGATAATATCTCGGTATTTCAAAAAGTAAAGTACAATTGCTCTTAGTACAACTGAAGCAGAATATGTATCTCTAGAAAGCTGTCGTGCTCGGATTCTCTGGTTGAAACAACAGATAAATCATTATGAAGTTGAAGATACAAATGTGGAAATCAGATGTGATAATACTAGCGCCATCTGTGACATTCCGAATCTCCGACCCCTCGAGTCTTGAGATATGAAATGGAATCTCAAAATTGAAAAAACAAAAAATAAAGATCCCAACGTTCTAATCGAAATATACGTCGCCTCATCGAAGGTAAATTGAATCAGAAAAACGACGTTCTGGACGTCGAGGGTAAACTTATCATTTTGCCCCTCAAGTCTTAGCCTTGCCTTAATAAATAGATGAGGGCATTTTGGTCAATTACAATACCCCCATGGCTGCCGAAAATTAGGAAAAACAACAGCCCTTGGATGAAGAATTGATTAACATATGGACAAGTGTCAAAGGATGAAGAGTTGGCATTAATTGGGCAACTTTTAACCTACCATTCTTCATGGTTGTGCATATACCCCTCTTCTTCCTTCATTCTGCCGAGAACCACCATCACCATAGCCATCTTCAAGCTTTCTTCTTCTCTTCTTCTTCATCGAAAACTGCTCCCGCTCGACCAGCCACTGCCGCCGCCTTCGCCACTTCCGACCGCCACTTCCGGCGACTTTCAGCCGTCGAGCCAGCTGCCAACATCAAACTTCGCCTCTTGTTGACCAGCTCCAACTTGAATCACAGCATTTGACCCACTGAGAAGCTCCGGCCAGCCATTCTCCCGGGAGTCGACGGAAATCGCCACAGCTGGAGATAAGCTACTGTTTAGACTCTGTAGGACCTCTAATCGTTCGAATCTTTCAGCCAAATTTTGTGGACATCAAGGGCACATGCAGACTGAGTTGTGGTAAAAATTTGGGCTGAATTTGATGGAGATTTGATGATGAAATGGTGTCGCCTTTGATGGACAGAAACTGACCGGCAGTAGGCGTGTGAGAACCGGCGTTGTTCGAGCAATTTCGGGCGTCGCCTTGGCTTCAAATTTTCGGTGAGGCTTCCTAAATCCTAGAATTACATGTTAGCAAGTTAATTTTGTGGTAAATCAAGGTTTAGAGTTGAATTATGGACTGATTAAGGAGGTAGAGGGCATAACCGAATTCTGCCCTATTTCGGTTTGGATGAACCGAGCTCTTTGAGGGCTATAGGAGGTGTCTCTATGCTTTAAATTTATCGTTAATACATACAAGAATGTTAATTGAGATGTTAATGAGATGTATGCTCCGTGAATTGGTGATTGGAATAGAAAAATTGATCGTTTGACGAACTTTGGACTAGGTCTTACTGTTGTCCTATTTTGGGATCAAGGGAACCGAATCTTTGGAGGAGTCTTGAAGGGAATTTTACGGATTAAATTGAAAAGTAAGTGACTCATAAACCTTTGCTAGGAAATTAAGACACTACTGAATGCATTTGGATGATATATTGATGAATTTGGGAGTCTATTGCATTGATTATTCATGATTGACTGAGATAATGGAGGTGTGAGCCGTGTATACTCATGATAATGAGAAATTATAAATCTCATGGCTAAATTATTGTTGTGTGCATTCGATTGACATGGATGCTGGTATAGCTGTGTGACATATGGCCTTGACGTCTCGCACGGTAATGATTCATTACTTGGCTGATAAAAATCGTATTCAATTATGAAGTTCCTTAAGATGGGAGTTTGATTTGTGAGCCTAAGAGCTTGTGGCACCCTGATGCGTTGAAACGCGGGGTTTTGATGGCTAGTACCCTAATGCGTTGAGACGCGGAGTTATGGTGGCTAATGTCCTGATGCGTTGAGACGCGGGACGAGATTGATTATGTGTCGACACAGGTCGGGAATGGCATTGAAAACCTGATGTGTTTAATGCGGGTTTGTCAAATTGATGGTCTGAGGCGTATTAACGCGGACCAAGCCTGAGGCGTATTGACGCGGGCATAGCTATTGAAAAGAGAATTGATATCCTGATGCGTCAGAATGCGAGATAGTCTTGATACGTGTCGACACAAGTATCGAAATGGCCTTTAGAACCTGATACGTCAGAACAGGGGTTGCCAATCAAGATCTTGATTAGCCTGATGCGTATTGATGTGGGCTTGACCATTGAGATTAAAAATTGTGATGATATGATTGTCTTTGAATCGTGGTTGCGATATGCCAGACGTATCGAGGTGCCTTGATGTTTTATCGTCATGTGTTGTTTTATCAATGAATCATTGTCAATTATTACATAATCTAGGAGGACTAATGGTTTGGTCTAGGTTTAGGGTGAACTTGCTGAGATTTATATCTCACCCCGTCGTGGAATTAACTTTTTCAGGTCCTAGGCGATGGAAATCTGAGCTTGCCAATGATCGATATTTGAAGAAGTAATTATAGGAAATAAATTTACACTTTTATGACTTTAGGAATTTTATGTCACCTTAAAGTTAGAGTTGTATCCTCAGAACCTGTAGTTGGCGTTTATAAAAAGATGTACCATATGTCCTGAGTCATCTTAAGTCTGAATTTGTATGGAGAAGTTTCATCGCTTCCGTATGTTTGTATCATTTAGAAGTTATTAATTATTGGCTGACGGATCCTGGGTACTACCGAGACAAAACGGCCCTAGTGGGATTTTGCGTGCCTGACAGGTTCAGGGCGTGACACCATCAATCTCACAAAGAATCTTATTCTGCATTCAAGGGAAAAACATATTGAGATCAAACACCATTTTATTCGTGACCATGTTCAGAATGGTGATGTTCATATTCAGTATGTTGATACAAAGAATCAACCTGTAGATATTTTTACCAAGCCCTTGTATAAAGAAACTTTCAATTTTGTTAGAAATGAAGTAGCTATCACTAATCCTTTGTCTCGAGTATATTTTGTTTAGAACAGGTTCAGATACAAATGTTTAGATGCAAGTGCTCATAAGCAAATATTCAGAAGCAAACGTACAAAAGCAAATGTTCAGATGCAGAATGACATTCAGAAGTAACTTTAAAGGGAAGGTCGAAGATCAAAAGGTGAGTTTTGTTAGACGAAAAAATTTAAGGTAAGATTTTCTAAAATTTTCATTACATATTTGCTTGATCTGATTGTCATATTAAAAATATATTCTTTCTATTCGATAAATTCAAAACTGATTGTGTTTCCTAAAATAACAGATTTATAGTTTTTTTTTTGAATTTTTTGAACAGTTTATGAACTGTCACCTTTGCTTCTAACATTTCTAAAACTTCTCACACTTCTTACGATCCCTAAACAATTCTCAAAATCTCTCGCTCTCAAAAACTCTTCTTCGTCTACAACCCTTTCTCTCAAAGTTTCAAATTTTTTCATCCAATGGCTCCAAAATCATCCTCCATTGCAAGAAAATCCTCCGCTGACAGAAAAAGTCAAGGAAGAGAGCATACTCGGGTGTCGAGAAGGTTTATGTCTCACGATACAACTCCTATTGAAGTTTTAAAATATGAGCACGATGATCAGAGAGAAGCTATTTGAAGACAAACAAGTTTGTCTATCACTAGGTCTGACGAAAAAGAGACCCTTGCCTTCGTTGTTAAGCCTCTCTATGATAATATTAGAACAGTCGAAGGGAATTAAACAACCGTTAAGTTGCTTCTGAAAATTCATAAATTTGCTAGTGAGGAAGAACTCTTGGAAAACGTTAAGTGTTAAACCTATTATTGTACAAATCCCTGAGACTGTTTCTCGTAAGGGTAAAGAGAAAGTTGTGGGCACGAGTGCGACGACTCCTAAAAGGACTCCTTATAAGGGTGTTGTGAAAAAGAGTGGATATGATAGTGGAAATGATTTTAAAGTAAAGCCTAATGATGATGATGATGAGTTGTTTAAAGACTTTAAAAAGATCAGGGATTTCTCGAAGGACATGGATTTTCAAAATCCCGTGTTTGTCAGTGCAAAACACAAAGAAAGATTTGAAAGTCTAAAAAAAAGAGGTATGATACGACACAGAGTTTTTTATCCGAAGTACTTTGATAGTGTGGGCATTCCAATTTGCCAACATCTTAGACAGATGCAACTAGAAGATTTTGCAACTCAGAGGAGAAATGTCTTCCTAGATTTGGTTGCTTACTTTTATTCTAATCTTCGATTGTACAATTTTGACTCTTTCTTCTATGCTATTGGTGAAGATCTTTACTATGTGCATGTCAGAGACTTAGCAGCAATGATGGTTGTCACGCCCCGAACCTGTCGAGCACGCGAACATCCAACTGAGCCGTACTTTTTATTTATTCCCAGGATCCATCTGTCAACGTTCATTGCGCTTACAGTAACTCACGTGCGGAAGCGATGCCTTCTTCAATCATATAAATACATCACACCCGATGACTTAGGACATATGTCTCAAAATCAATAAACAACAACATACATGGGTTCAACTCCTACCCTGCCAATGAGGTGTACAACTCTATTATCACAAAGACAAATCTCATTCTATGTGTCATTGGTCACTAACTCTTCAAGGCCAATTCTTAGCAAGCCCATGCTTCCTCCGCCTGTAACCTGTAAAAATTAAGCCCCTACTGGGGTGAGATATAAATCTTAGTAAGGTGGGTCCTAACCCTAGGTTAGGCCGACCGTCCACTCAAGCAGTCATATATCCAATCAAATTAGGCTCTGGCTCACACAAGCATATAGGGCACCAGTCAATATATGGATGATAGACAAACATCGATGACCTCAAGTCACACTCAAGTAATAATACCCATGCACTCTCAGCCTAACACATCTCATATTCATTGACCTCAATCTCTCTATATCTCTAGCCCGCGCCTCAAACTCGGCAACCCACGTAAACGCATCAGGTTTCGATAAATCTCATGGCCAATAACATTATCCTAACTTTTGCCTGCCTTATTCTCTAGACTGCAAACTAGTCGCCTCAGGCTCGGCCCGCGTAAACGCATCAGACCGTTATCGGTGACCCGCGTAAATGCATCAGGTTCCGGTTCATCTCCAAGTAAGGTTTATGAGCTCATACACAACCCTATGAACTCGTCACACCAGGGTATATATATCCTGCCCCGCGTTTCATACGCTTCAGGGCCTCTTCATCCCGCGATTAGATTGCATCAGGACCTTGGTCATCTCAACCCCGCGAACTCGTCACATCAGGGCGCTATACAATTATCAATTTCCACCCCGCGATCTTGTCGCATCAGGGTATTCATCTTCTTGCCCCGCGTCTTACACGCCTCAAGGCCTCGCCATGTCATGCCACAATCATAATTCATGCCATGAATCTCTATCCTTTACACACTCAATGTCAATTGCATTTCCAGCATAACTCACAATCTCATGGCATGCAAAGCAAATAAATTGTTATCCAAACATGACATAAAATCCCAGTGCAAGCCAAGGCACACATAAACTCCTCAATTAATCCTAAGACATTCCAAGACTCATTACTTTAAAAATGTGTCCATTAATCGATCAATTTCACACTCGACTTACCTAATCGAGTCTAGACGTCCTAGCATAAGGTTATGAATTTCCTTACCTTGAATTTGGCAACTCAATTACTCCTCTTGAGCCTTCAAAGTTTCGGCCCCCAATGGTCCAAGACCAAACTCAATGTGCAACCCAATCAAATCCAACCAATTACATCAATTTCCAATTCAATTCAACCATCCATGACTCCTAATCCTCCATAGCATTATCCTCATCATCATAACATGCCTCAATCATCAATTTAAGACCTATAATCCAACAATCACAGCCTCTACAAATTCGATTTTGCACAGAACCAATCGGTTCATTTCGGTTCTGTGCAAAGCAAGTACTTCCTGCCTTCAATCTACTCCTAAATCCTTCATTTAACCATCAATCTATCTCTTAACATGTCTATTTAGGGATTTGGGAGGCTTACCGAAGATTTGAGGTCAATTGGTTGCTGGAAACCCTTTTACATCGCCGGATTCTCCCTTGGTCAGTACCGGCAGTTTTCTGGACAGAATGTACAAGGCCATTTCGAGGTCAAAACTTCATCAAATAAATCCCCAATTTTTACCACAGATTTATCTATGTCTCTACTTGATCTCCTCAAAATTTGATCCAAAGATTCCAATATTTCGGCCATCAAACAGGTCAGAAATCGGACCTACCTCGGATTGGAGCAGTTTCTATCCACCCTCGGGAGAATCCTTGCTCCGATCTCCTCGGTGCTCCAAATGCTTCGATTCTTATTGAAGAATGTCGGCAAGACATAGATATTTCTTGTGGTGGTTGACTGGTATCTAGGGGTGGCCGGAAGTGGCCGTGGTGGCCGGCGAAGTGGAGGTCTAGAAGCCGATCGTCGATGCAGAATGAAGGAGGAAGAAGATGAAGTTGCTCGGTTGATTGGGAGAGGCTTTGGCCGAAAATTTTGCAGAGGGAGAGAGAGAGAGAGAGAGAGAGAGAGAGAGCTGTTGTTTATCACAAAAAAAATTGGGCACATGAGTTGATTGGTAGGTGGGCATTTAGTGTAAGATGACCACCATCCTTGGATTTGTGACACTTGGCATTTGCCTTAGCAATGATGATCCAATGGCCATTTTTTTGTCCTTCATTTTCGGTAGCCCTTGGGAGGTTAAATGTCTAATTTGCCCTTCTTCATTTTCTTGGGCAAGGTCTAAGCTTGAGGGGCAAAACAGTCATTTTACCCTCGACGTTCAGAACGTCGTTTTTCTCGCTCCGAAAATTTTCGATAGGGCGACGGCCAATCCGAATAACATTGGAATTCTTGATTTTCCATTTCAAATCTTTCAAGGCTCATTTCTGATAGTTTTCTCTATCAGACGTGGTTCTAGCCTATCCCGAATTGACGGGTGACTTTCGCAGACATCACGCGTATCGATCCCGTGATTCATATCATGTTTAGGGCTCGTCAATTTGTGGCGGCTTTGGTTGTCATATAATTGTGAGGGTCTATTACTAGCTCCTAAGGTCTCGATCTTCACCGTCCGATTTAGGAAAATTTTGCAAATCGTACGTTGGTTAAGCGGTATCACCCGCGCTCCAATCGTACGACACTCGCAAGACATCCATTAATCGTTCTTGGAACAGCCTTTTTGTGGCTCTAAATATCCCCTCGACAATCCTTATGGTCAAAGCGCCATTTCCTATCTGAGTTTTCCTAGGTCCACGTACCTTGTCTCACGTTAACCTTTCCCCTTTGGTCGGTCTACTCAAATTGATCAGGTTCAAGCAGGATATGACTGAAATACATCTCCAGATACACGCTTCTCATTACTGAGCCTGAATCGACTGGAAATCAAAATGTCACAATGGGTGTTGCTGAAATGGTTTCACACCATTGAATATTTCACCTGAGGAGGCCTATAGCTTTCTCTTTAGGAAAGAAAGCTTCTCAAGAGACTCAAAAGTTCATATGGCATACAATGTTTTTCCACTAAGACACACTATTGTGACATTCTGATTTTTTCTGTCATTTCGAGACTTATTAATGAAAATATATCTAACGATGTATTTCAATCGTATCTCGCTCGGATCTGATCAATCTCGAGTTAACTTACCAAAAGGGAAAGGCTAACACGAGACAAGTTACGTGGACCTAGGGAACTCGAATAGGAAATGTCACTTTGACCATAAGGATTTTCGAGGGGACATTTAGAGCCATGAAATACCAATCTAAGAACGATTAAGGAATGCATTACTAGCATTATATGATTGGAGCACGGGTGATGCCGCTTAACCAATGTATAATTTATAAAATTTTCCTAAATCAAATAATGACGATCGAGACCGTCGAAACTAGTAATAGACCCTCGCAATTACATGACCACCAAGGTCGTCATGAATTGACGAGTCCTAAGTGTGATATGAATCACAGAGTCGATACGTGTAACGTCTGTAAAAGCCGCCCATCAGTTCGAGGTAAGCTGGAATCGCTTCTAACAGAGAAATAATTTAGAGACGAGTCTTGAAATTAGAAAATGGAGAATCAAGAATTTTAACATTATAATTGGATTGGCCGTCACCTCAATGAAGAAAATTTGAATTAGAAAAAAAAAACGACGTTCCGGACGTCGAGGTAAAATTACCATTTTACCCCTAAAGCCTTAGCCTTGCCTTAATAAATAAATAAGGGCATTTTGGTCAATTGCAATACCCCATGGCTGCCGAAAATTTGGAAAAATGATAGCCCTTGGATGAGGCATTAATTGACATATGGACAAGTGCCAAAGAATGAAGAGTTGGAATTAATTTGACAACTTTTAACCTACCATTCTTCATGGTTGACTCTCAAATTTTGTGCATACACCCCTTTTCTTCCTCATGATGCCGAACACCACCATCACCATAGCCATCTTCTTTCTTTTCTTCTTCTTCTTCCTCCAGCCGAGAACTGTCCCGCCTGACCAGACTCGGCCACCGCCTTTGCCACTTCCGATCACCACTTCCGGCAACTTACAACCGTCGAGCCAGCCACAAACATCAATCTCAGCCTCTTTTCGACCAACTCCAACTTGAATCAAGTCATTTGACCCACTAAAGAGCTCCGGCCAGCCATTCTCCCGAGAGTCGACGGAAACCGTCGCAGTTGGAGGTAAGCTGTTGTTTGAACTCTGTAGGACCTCGAATCGTTTGAATCTTTCGTTCAAATTTTGTGGACATCAAAGGCACATGTATACTAAGTTTTTGTAGAAATTTGAGCTGATTTTGATGAAGTCTTGTTGTTTGAAGGGCAAAAAGTGACCGGTTGAGGACTTGGGAAGACCGGCGCCGTTCGGGGACCATTTGACGTCGCCTTGAGCTCAAATTTTTGGTGAGACTTTCCAACTCCTAGAACTATATGTTAGCAAGTAGATTAGTGGATAAATTGAGGAGTTAGGATAGTTTAAGGGCTGATCAAAGGAGGTATGCACAGAATAGAAAATGTCATGTTTCGGTTATGTGCAAACCGAATTGTTGGGAGCTGATAGGAGTTGAAATTGAGCTCAAATTTCATTGTTGAGATGTACTAGGATGTCGATGAATATGTCATTGAGGTTTATGATTCATGGATTGATGAATTGAGCAAAAAAAATTGATGAATTGGATTGATTTGAAATAGGTGTGAGGCTGCCCTGTTTCGGGATTGTTGGACCGAGTGATTGAAGTACTTGGAAGGAGATTTTTGTTGAATTTAGCACAAGGTAAGAAATTTTTAAACCTTAGTTGGGAGGATTGGACTCGATTGGGTGACTTGGGTATGAATTAGGTTGGTTCTCATGAATTATGGTGTGATTGTCCAATGTGTGTCCTCTTGAGATGTCGATGGCTTGAACGCTTGTTGAATACTTGTGCCATGAATTGATTGCCTCTTGTGAGTGATGAGATTGATTGCCTTGCATGCCATAGATATCTAGCTCAATGTATGAGTTTGTACTCGATCATGAAGTTTAAATTGAAATAATGTTTGGCATGTTTGAAACCTATGATACCCTGAGGCGTTGAGACGCAAGGTTGTGTTGCATTGTACCCTGATGCGTTGAGACGCGGGATTGAAATGGCCAATGTCCTGATGCGTTGAGACGCGGGACAGAATTTGATATGTGTCGACACAGGCCTGGAATGAAATTAAAAACCTGATACGTTTACGCAGGTTTGTCAATAGGATGGTCTGAGGCGTAATTACGCGGACCGAGCCTGAGGCGTTCTAAATGCGGACGTGAATCAAATGGAGGCCAGGAAGGGTGGAATGTGTGACCTGATTTGGTAATGCGTGCTTGATTTGAATGATGAGATATGATGCCACGATTGTGTGCTTGACGCTCGTCTGTATCCATATGTTATTTAATGACTGCTGAATGCTTCATGTGGTAGCTTGTGTATTTTGTTCATGATTGCATTCACCTGAGTGCACGGTCAACATAACCTAGGGTTAGAACTTGTCTTACTGAGATGTAAATCTCACATCGTTGCGAGATTACATTTTCAGATCCTAGGCCGTGAGGATGTTGCCGACCAGACTAGGTGACCCGAAAGGATATGTCCACGTATTTTGAGGAGTTCCCGAACGAACGGGACGCTGTGTACGTTAGGAAGTGTACTATAGTCTGGGTCGATGAGGGTGGAAAGGACTAGAAGCCTCATAGATTCGAGGCTTGGTTTCGAAGGGTAGAAGAGGTTACTACTGAACCACTGAAGTCCACTAAGATACCTCGTAGGGTTATTCCTAATTGGTGTCATCCCACTCGGGATTCTATGGAGGTTGAGGGATCAATAGCTGGTTTAAGGAACATTCCCGAAAGGACCCCAACCCTAGAAGACACCGACGAGGTCATTGAGATCGAAACCTCCGAGGACGACCTGGTGGAGCATCAGCAGACGAGACGATGGAGGATACCATAGAGGTACGCTCGGAGACTTTCTCCAAATACGAGCCTACCGATGATGCCGAAAAGACTGACGACTTCAGCAGCTCGAACTATGGGTTTCCGTTTTATGGACTGTTATTTTGTTGATGACCTCGATTGTTCGTTTTCTTTTGAAGATGTTAATGGTTGTCTTTTGAGTTGGTCTAGTTACCCCTATCGACTAGCAAGATTAGTCTACCAGCGCTTTTGTAAGAACTCGTGAGAGGTTATGTATAAATATATTTATGGTGTTCTTGCTATCCAAGTCACCGCTAATATTTATACGAAGGAATTTATGTTATCGCTTTCGCATACGAACGATTTTTATGTATCTCTCGAAATATGACTCCTGGGACACGAGAGAGTCCGCTCGCAAGGAGTCGCGTGCCTGTGCCCGGGGCGTGACAACTGTTATGCATAAAATTGTAATTGAGAGCTTGAGACCAAAAGTTGCATCGAAGACAGACATCTCCAAATATGAAGCCAAACTGTTGTAGGGCATGTTGAATAGAAAGAAAATGTCTTTTGCACATACTGTTATGCTTCATATGTACATGACAGTTCAGAAGACTGAGGGATAAGTCCCTTATGTAGGATTGATCTTCAGGATAATGAATTTCCACAATGTCAAGATTCCTACAGTTCTTCTGAAGGATGGAGGTCAAGTAATGACTGCTGGAGAGTTCATGCTGAAAAAAAAAAGGGATTTAAGTTGACTGCAAATGGGGGGAGAAATAGGAATTCAGAAATGGTTCTTGCAGAATTTGAAGAAAAGACATAATAAATAACCTCAAGAGGAGAAAGACCATGGCCAGCAAAGGAAGATTAGTGGATTTCTCAGATAATGAGGAATTTTTAGATGATGAAGCTGACACTGAGATATTGAATTTAGAAGCTATAGTTTCACTTTTTCCTGAAGATGATGAGGATGAAGGAGAAATGGCTGGAGATGCTGTGAGCTAGCATGAGCATGAGGATCCTGATAACAAAGAAGAGGACCTCTGTGAGACTCATGTCCAGGGAGTAAAGATTGAAACTTATGCTGAAAAAGCAGATATAGAGGTCAAGATTGCCCAAGAAGAATATATTCGAGTGTGGCATGAAGAGTCTTTAGAAGGAGAAGAGATGGAGAGAGGATATGATGAAACAATTGTAAAATTTTATGAAGATGGGCTATGAAATATTCAGAGAGTTGAGATGGAACAAATGACAGTGGCAGAAAAATGTCTACCAAGTCAAAATTTGTCAATGGACAATATGCAGGTTGATATTCCGGAAGAAAGACTTAGTATTAGTATGGAACTATCTGCACAAGTTCCAGATCTCCCTAAACTGATTCAAGAGAAGAATCAAAGCTTACATGAAGCCACGATCACTATTTAGAGGCAAGTTGAATCTCAAGTTCAGGATGAGACTGCTGAACCTGTGAACTTGGAGTCAGAGGAAACAGCTGCTCGGTGAGAGCAAATTCTGAAGGAACAAATTGTCCATTTGGAAGAAATGGATATTAGTGAAGAGGAAGCAACTGCCACAAGAGAGACTCCAAAGGAAAGGAAATTGTTGTTCAGGGAAAGCAAGCTTTGACAGATTTAGATGTCATCATGGAAAATATGGATGCCTATGAACTTGCAAAGAAGCATTCTGAAGAACAACCTCAGATTGAGGGAGAGGAAAGGCTGATGAAGGTCTTAGAATTTGCAAGAAAGGAGCAAACATTAGTAGAGAGTATGGGAAAAAGCGCTCAACCATCTAGAAAGATGGATCCCATTGAAACTCTTAATACTTTCATTTCTGAACTTCTTGAAACAAAAGCATCTCGGATTAGAGTTCATAAGCAAATGGAGAAGCTACAACAAATAGTAGTTCAGAGAAGGGATGCGATGGAAAGAATGATTGGACATAAGATGAAAAGCTTCGAGATAATTGAACAAACGTTGGACAGCTTCGAGAAAACTCTTGATTTTTATGGCAGGATGTTTTGTGCTGAAATGACAAGTCTTCAAGCGTATACTTTAATTCGTGATGAGAAGATTGTTCAAGATTTTCCTCATCTCCAGGCCATCAGAGACTATGCACTTAAAGTGGCAACAAATTACAACAAGAAGTCTGCAAATGAGGGTGCTAAAGAGCATGAGGATGTACATTCTTCTTCAAAATCACCTCAACCACCGTTTGTTTAAAATTGAAGTTTCAAAACAGTCTTTGCTTATGATGTTGAACAACTGACATGCGATTATCTCGTCAAATTGGATCGCCAAAAGTCGACATGACTTCGTCGGTAATTTCGGATCTTGGGTCAAACAATTTAGGATCGCGCTCAAAATTGGTCGGTTGAAGCGAAATGACTGTCTGATTCAAAGTAACCGCTCTGCTGTAAGATACGACGAATTTTGACATTCCGGAGTCGTTTAGATCACTTTTCAGACAGTTTTCTAATTTAGAAAATTTTAAATATTCTGATTATCTGTAATACTTGATTTGAATTCCATTAGGATAAGTTAGACATGATTTAGATTATGTTATTTATATTTATTCTGATGCCTAAAGAAGTTCTATCTCTATATATAGGACGTCCACCTTTGTAATCGAGATTATTATTCTATCAATTCAGTTATCTTTTGGAATTATCTTCCAAGTTATTGCTTCTCTACATCAGCTTAAGTCTTCTCTTTTGTCGGTTAAGATTGAAAATTGTCCTGTTTCATGTTCTGAATTTTTGATTGTATATCACATCCTTATTATGGACTGATATGTTAATGAAATGACTTTCACATGATATTCCTTATTTATTGTTGATGACAAAAGAGGGGAAGAGAAGCCCCTATCTTCTTCTTCTTTTTTGTAGGACACCAGAAGTCTACATACTGTGAGGACTTCTTAAGAAACTTTGGTGATATTCTTACAATTTTTTTCAATAAGAATTCACATGTTGTTCACATATCCATTTTCACGAGGACTCCTTTTATGCTTACATTTTTCTTCAAAATTTATTATCATATAATTTTAATGATTTTGAGGAAATTTTGTCATCATCAAGAAAGGGAGATTGTTGAGAAAACCTTCCCTTTAATATTTTGATTCTGAGAAAATTATCCTTGTTGATTTAGAATCTGTGTAATATTTATAATGTTTATTTGCAAGATGAATAAGTGAACTGAAGTTTGTATTGATCCATTTCTGGTATTCGAACTCAAGAAGGAATAATCATATATCTGCTTCTGAAGACATTTAGATGGAGTTGTCTCTGAAGACGTTCGGATAGAGTTGCATCTGAAGTTGTTCAAATGAAGCATGTTGCATCTGAAGACTTATTTGTTTGAAGAGTTATATAACGTGTCAGAAGTACTTTATTGAAACTTAGTATCATAGTTCTATTATATCTGTTCAGATTCAGAGAGTCTTTACTTTTGAAAATTACTTCCGAACACTGTTTAGATTCTGCAATTTGTTCAGACAGATTATGAAAACCCATGAATGGCATGTTTCCGATTAACGCAAGTTCTTTTATGGAAGTCTGTGATATTTGATTAACAAGATATTCCTTCAATCAAATCAGGAGAAAATCTACGATTGGATATTACCTTTCAAGAATAAGATTTGTAATTTATTTGAATTTACTCTATTTTTGAAAACTAAAGATTATTTGTATGGGCAACTAAATTTGAAGGGTTCATATTCTATTTCAACGGCTACCATATCTTCTTAGATACAGTCTCGTTCAATCACGATTGATGGTGTCTAATCAAAGATTGAAGAGCAGTCCTTTGAGGACTATCTAACAACTAGTTTGGAAGCAAAGAAGTATAAAAGAAGAATTATGGTGATCTGTATAGTTAGATTAAGAGCCAAAAATTCTAAAGTGCAAGAGTTGTTCATATTAACATATTTATTTTGAGAGTTCTCAATTTCTTTCACTAAGAGGACTTGTAAGAGCGATTGAGTGTTCTTCACCTCTTGTAACCTCCATTGAATCATTCTAGTGAAATCCAGTCAATCAGCTGTCATCGTGGAAGAGTGGACGTAAACCTAGCGAGCCAAACCATTATAAACTCAACCTGCACCATTTTCTACTCTAAACTCTTATTTCTATGTTTAGATTTCTTGCACGTTGTTATACTATTTCTGATTCTAATCGCGCATTGAAATAGTTTTAATTCTGCAAGAAATTTCAATTAGATTCAAAATAGCCCAATCACCCTCTCTCCAGGTGATAATGCTATATCCAACAAGTTTGACAAAATATCTCTTCATGCAACATGTATTAATTTTTGAATGAAAGTATTTTCATGTTTGAAAACATTGTTTGGAACCTCAAGGAGATAAAATTGTGAGTAGTCTTTGAATTGCAGGGACCGTCACCATTCCATGTTGATTATTTTTGCAAGTCCTGCTCGACTCTCATGAGGAATATTTCTTTAAAGGTATAGTGACACAAATGATCCATGAACTTTAATCCAAAATATAATGTGATCCATAAATTTTTAACTTGTTCAATATTGTCTCTAATCATTAGTCGTATATACAACTTGATCCATGGATTTTCAATTTGTTCAATATGGTTTCTAGATTTTTGGCATGCGTTCAATTTAGTCCATGAAATATATGAAAATGTTTAATGTTCCTTCCATTCTTCAAGTTCAGGGACAACATCAAATATAATTTAGACTTTTGTTTCAAGTAAGGGCCCAACTTGATTGGCCGGCCGGCTGGCCGGGCAAATATTCTGGCCGACTAAGGGTATTTTCATCAAAATAGAATTTTAACTTAATTTTTAATTAAGTCAATTAAGAAATAAAAAAATTAAAAGTAAAAAAAAAAAAACAAAGCAATACAAGTGGGAGAACAACTCTCGCCTGTGGAAGCCGCCCCGCCAACGTTAGTGGCTGTCAAGGTCGCCGGCGCCTCGGTGGGGTGGCTTCCACAGGCAATAGGGCAACCTCCCGTTTGTTGTTTTTTTTTTCAGTTTAAAAAAAATAGAAGAGGCAAGAAAATAAGAAAAAATAATAAAAAAGTTAACTTATAAAAATGCTCATAGATAATTAGTGAGATGCCCTTTTTTGAAACTGATATAATTACTTTTGAAACAATGAACACATTTCACTCTCTTATTTCAAATAAGGATCACTATAGATCCTTATTTGAGAAAATCAGGGTACGTCGACTCTTAATTGAAATTTTTCCTTAATTTTGTCTGCCATGTACAAGGCATCAAACAACAAATCACATTTTCTCACAAGAAAATAGTAACGAAATAAAAGAGAGAGGATGGAATAGAATCTAAACCTAACTTTGAGTAGCTCTAATCCTAATTTCAACTTGACGAGGAATGCTTATTATTGTTCTTTTCGTTGAATTGGAGAAAGGTCCACTCGCTCAAAACTCGAGCCGAAAGCATGGGATGGTCTGACTCACTGAGTCGCGCACTCGGATCCGTCTTCTCGAGAGAGACCTTTCTGGAACTGTCCCGCGAGTTCAGACGTTAGAACTCTCTAGACACTCTCTCCCCACACACACCCCATTAAAAGCCTCCTCCTCCCCTCTCTCCTGGCTGATCAGCCAGAAGAACCTGCATTCGCTTTCCTTGCAATCGTTCCTCTGTTTCCTGAGCCTATCGGAAGCCACAGTCGCCATGGACGACGACTTCGAGTTCCCCACTTCGAGCAACGTAGAGGACAACGAGGACATGGACATGGGTACGGACATGGACGTCCCCGAGGACGACCCGGTGAGCCCCGTTCTCGAGGCCGGCGAAGAGCGAGAGATCGGGACGTTGGGGCTGAAGAAGAAGCTCGTCAGGGAAGGTGAAGGGTGGGAGACCCCGAATGCCGGCGACGAAGTCGAAGGTGGGTCTAGCTTCTTGGTTGACTGATCAATGAATTGGCTTGGTGTTCGTGCGATGCTGATGGGTGGCTCCCTTTGTGCAGTTCATTACACGGGGACTCTGCTCGATGGGACCAAGTTCGATTCCAGCCGTGATCGTGGGACCCCCTTCAAATTCAAGCTCGGTCGAGGTATCTCTCCTCTGAATCCAGCATTTTGCACTCTTACCTGAACTGGTCACTTCCGTCGAGATGGATGAATGCACGCCGTTCTAATTTTGAGGATCCAATTGGAAGAATTGTGCTAAAGTTTGGAGGGGCTGAATATGGAACTCATTTCTTTCCTTCTGACGTACCGGGGAAAGAGAGAAAGCATAAAAATTAGATGTGGGTTCTTCCGAGAAAACCAATCTTGAATTCTTGCTGGATGAGAAAATCTTGATTTCATCTGGACGAGGGACTAATGGGGTAAGATGGGACTGTTGAAGTAAAACGGATTTCAAGGTGATTAAACTTACATTTGATTGAGATAAGTCACGGTGAATGTGGAAATTTGAGGACGCATAGGTTGCAAAACATCACGGGGTGTAGAACAAAGTTAAGTTCAATAAAACATTTTTGGTATATTATGAATTGTATGACCTGCAGGCTGCAGAATATACGAGGCTGAGGCAATTATGTCCTAATAAAGAATGAGAAAGAAAAATAAAAATGTTAAAAGAAAGTTATGATTCATGAGGTGGGCACCCATCCTGTTTTCATTTTACGGGCGGTAGAAGGACCGTATGTGCTTTGTTAGAACTTTTTTGGTGAAGAGTTTGAGGTCCTCTTTGTGCTTTATTTTATGATGAATAGATATAGTTTTTTTTGGACGACTGATGTGAAAATGCCTGATGCAGATGTTTGGGATGCAAACACTTTACACGGGTGTTGGTGAACCAATAAGTTCGATGCACGTTCTACAAGTTGCAAACAGAAAAATAGAGAACTTTACAGATTCAGATGATTTTTGAGATGTTTTCAGTAATCACCAATTGTCGACATTGTAGCATCATAAAATTCTGTCCCATCAACTTAATGTTCTACTTTCATGTAATTTGCATTGGCATACTATCTCATGAGTTTCTAACTCAGCGGTCCCTTCCTCTGTTTGATAGTGAGATTAAGCAGAAAATATGACATGTAACTAGTTTAGGATTTTTGATGTAGGGAAATGTGTGGTTTCAAAATACTTGATTTCTTTTCTAGAGTATGAGAGGATTAACAACAGTGAATAAAATCTCCTTACCAAAAAAAAAAAACAACAGTGAATAAAACCTTACAAAAAAACAACAGTGAATATAATTCCTTACCAAAAAAAAAAAAACAACCGTGAATATAATGTGTAAAGAAAAGGCTAATGATGCTGGCCTCACTAGTCGTCGGCCTGTGATGGGATTTTGGTGTCTCTTAGAACAAAACTAGATTTGTTCTTCTTCTTTGCTGAGGGGTAATTGCTATGAGTGTCAATATCATGACGTGTTTAATAACATGGTAAGGACAATTGGTTCTATCTAAGCTGCTGTGAAATCAATCTTCGTAAGGCAACCGATGCCCATTTGATCTATATGTAGGACTAGACAAAGCAGGTGCTCTTCTTATTGTAAAAGCCACTTACATTGTCATGGTTGTGGTTGGTTTATATGGTTATCAAGTCGATGTCCATTTGCAGTTTGAAGGTAATGCAGTAGTTATCATAGCAACACAGTTAATCATCGATTAGGCTTGTGGCCATTTTGTACCTTTGTGGAGTGTGCACCTCAGTAAACTGCAATTGACAGTTGTTTATGGTCAATGCAGTTGTTATCATAGCAACACAGTTAATCATCGATTAGGCTTGTGGCCATTTTGTTCTTTTGTGGAGTGTGCACCTCAGTAAACTGCCAGTGAGTTGTTTATTGTCAATGCTACTCAGTGTGAAAACAACAACTAAACCTTCACTGGACTTAATGCGAATTTTCTGTATACTCATGCTTTCTATTGATGTTTTATGAATAACGTGTTATAATCAATCCGAAATGAATTTTGACACGCCGTGCTGGGGCAGGTCAAGTGATCAAGGGATGGGATGAAGGAATCAAGACTATGAAGAAGGGCGAGAATGCCATATTCACCATCCCTCCGGAACTTGCCTATGGTGAAGCGGGATCCCCTCCCACCATTCCTCCTAATGCTACTCTTCAATTTGATGTGGAGTTGCTCTCTTGGACGAGCATCAAAGATATATGCAAGGATGGAGGGATTCTCAAGAAAGTTCTTGTGGAAGGAGAGAAGTGGGAGAATCCCAATGACCTGGATGAGGTCTTTGGTATGTACCTTCAGCTTAGAATTTCCCATTGTAGATGTGGTTTTGTGACATAGCCCTATTGATTTTCTCTTCTATTTGTTTCAGTTAAATATGAAGTAAGCCTCGAAGACGGGACGCTCATTTCGAAATCAGATGGAGTGGAATTCACTGTGGGAGATGGTAAGCTTCCTGTCTGTAGACATTTCTCTTTCCAAAATGTTATTTTAGGCATCGATTTTAAGTTGACTATTTGTGCTCATTTTGTAGGGTACTTCTGCCCGGCTTTGGCTAAGGCTGTAAAGACGATGAAGAAAGGAGAGAAGGCTTTGTTGACTGTGATGCCGCAATGTAAGTTCAAAGCTTTTACCTTTTTCTTCTTTTATGCTCTGTTTTCAACATTGAAATGATGCTGAATGTTCATCTTATACAGATGCATTTGGGGAGACTGGTAGACTGGCTTCTGGGGATGAGGTTGCTGTTCTTCCCAATGTTAGCCTCCAAATTATGCTTGAGCTAGTCTCTTGGAAAACTGTTTCTGATGTGACCAAAGACAAGAAGGTCTTGAAGAAAATTTTGAAGGAAGGAGAGGGGTATGAGCGCCCGAATGATGGGGCAGTGGTTCAAGGTAAAGTACATTAGACCAATCATTTTCAAAGCTCTGAGTCTGTTGGCTTTGTTGGATATAATTTCTAAACTTTTAAATGTTATTGTCAGTGAAACTCTGTGGTAAACTGCATGATGGAACTGTCTTTGTGAAGAAGGGAGACAACGAGGAGCCGTTTGAGTTTAAAATAGACGAAGGTACAGTATTGCCATTTTAAATTGTGAAACCTTTCTCCTCTGCTCGGCATCTTAATTCAGTCTTGTCATCTTCGTCTCTCTTCTCCATATAAGCTGACATTGTCTCTTGATTCAGAACAAGTGATCGATGGACTTGACAGAGCTGTCAAAAAGATGAAGAAAGGGGAGGTTGCATTGGTGACAATTCAGCCGGAGTATGCTTTTGGCCCGACCGAGTCTCAACAAGATCTGGCTGTGGTTCCTCCCAACTGCACTGTGTATTATGAGGTGGAGCTGCTATCATTTGTTAAGGTTGGTGTGAAGCTTTACTGGGGCGTGATAACGTGATTTCTTCTTGTTGAGAAGGGAACACCTCTAATTGTGTGCATTCATGATCTTTCTGCAGGAGAAAGAATCATGGGAGATGAACAATCAGGAGAAGATTGAAGCTGCAGCGAGGAAGAAGGAAGAGGGTAATGCTTCGTTCAAGGCTGGAAAATATGAAAGGGCTTCAAGGAGATATGAGAAGGTAGGGATGGCAAATTCAACGGTTAGCATCTGAGAAAGTGTAGGAAAATTTCTCATGGGTCCAAGTTGATTCAATGACTTCGTTTAACAGGCAGTGAGGTTTATCGAACACGATACATCATTCAGTGATGAGGAGAAGCTGCACGCAAAGACCCTAAAGATCACCTGCAACCTTAACAATGCAGCTTGCAAATTGAAACTCAAAGACTTCAAGGAGGCCGAGAAATTGTGCACGAAGGTGCAGTATTTGTATCTCTTTAAACTTCACTCTCTGACACTCTGGGGAGATGTTAGTCAATTTGCTTCAGCGGGTCTTGGGTATGGCTTTTTGTGCTGACAGGTATTGGAAGCTGACGGTAAAAATGTCAAGGCACTTTACCGGAGGGCTCAAGCTTACATAAAACTTGTTGATTTGGATCTAGCAGAACAGGACATCAAAAAGGCGTTAGAGCTTGACCCTAACAACAGGTCTTTCTCTTCTTTATTTGGCATCAGCTGTTGATGGCACGGAATTTGCATCATTAGTTCTAGGAATAAATATGCACCTCACAAGCTTGTGACTTGTTGCATGCACGACACAATCTAATTATAGGAACACGTGCTGTACATTACACTGCAGAGCACTCACTTCACTTGGTAAATAACTGTTTGCTCCAGTTAATTAACATGATAAAAATTAGAGAAGGAAAAACACTACAGCACTGTTTGGTTATCGAAGGTAAAAAAACGTATTGGATAGTTTTTCGGGATGAACTCTTCTGCATTTGTTTGTTTATTGAAGCTTTATTTGTGTTTAACTGGGGTTAGGGAAGTGAAACTTGAGTACAAGATACTGAAAGAGAAGGTGAGGGAGTATAACAAGAGAGATGCCCAGTTCTATGGAAATATGTTCCCCAAGATGAACAAACTGGAGCAAGCAAGAACAGCGGTACGTCCTCTGTCACTTCTAAATCTAGCGTTCGGCCGGGTTCTGTTGCTTCTCGCGGTCCTAGTGTTGCTGCTTCTTGGTCTGATGCAGGGCCTGGCGGCGAAGCACGGGGCAGCGCCTATGACAGTAGATAGCAAAGCGTAAACTGTATGCCATGAATAGCTATGTACTTGCATCGGCTAGCTGTGCGATTCTAAATTTACACTAAAAACATGACCATCTTGAAGCTCTCTTGAATTGTGCGCGTGACATTCCGTATCATCATGTTTTGTTATAAATAAAATATCTAAGCTTTTTGCTGTGATTAGCTTATGGTGTGTCTGTTCGAAGATGTGCCCGCATCAGCTACCTGTGTACTACTAAATTCACGCAGCATAAATGACCGTCGACCTGAAAACTCTTTTTATGTGCGTATGACATATAGACTATCTTAGATTCGACTTTTATAACAGTTTTAAGGTAGTTGTTGTGCTGAAAGGAATGTTGGTTGTAACAAAAAATTCTCCTGGACAATGCCCCGGCTAAAACATGGATGGCCCTAACATCAGGAACCGAATCATTTCCAAGAGCAGACGAAGGTTAACGTTCGAGTCGTCTCATGATTGTTTCTTTAAATGCTAATCATATGACCAAATGGGTGTTTTTCGGGGCACTTTTATTAGTAGGCCTCGTCGTTGCTCTGATGGCTCGTTAGATCTGCGGTCATGGAAAAAAAAAAGGTTAATTTCATGAATTTTTTTTAAAATTAATATATTGGTGATAAATTTGTTCTTAAATTAAATATTCACTCATTAAAAAAATTTAAATTGATATATTTATGTTAATTTTTAAAAATTGGTATGCAAGATAAATTTATCATTTGTTAATTTTCATGAAATTGAATACTATCACGAAAGATTTTAAATTGATACATTGATAAATTGTCATTTAATTTAATAATTTGACTGTAAAATTTAATGTATATTAATAATTTATTACAAATATATTAATTTTGAAATTTTTCGTGATTTTAATTAAAAAATAAATAAAATTAAAGGTAGTCCGTTTCTGAAATCAATTGGGTAAGTTTAGGCAATGATTTTTGGGCCAGCTACCTAGTAGGGATTAAGGCTTGAGCCTTTAGTGCTACCTGAATGGATCTAGGAATACGGTCCTTAGATTTGGGATTATGTATGCACACAGAAGGGAGGCTGAGCTTGAAATGCTCTGGCTTCCAGACCTCGCATTGATACTACAGACCTTGATTTTGTATGTCTTCACTGTGAAAGCAACTTTTGACTAGTCAAATTACAGATTTGGGTGCTCACTGGGAAAATTCCAATGTAAACTTATGTTTAATGGAGTTAAGCAACACAATTTTCTTGGTTCCTCGGGTTCGTCGTCAGTGCTGCGCATTTCTGAGGTTGTGAGAGAGGGATCTGGATCCCTTGCCCTAGGGGCAGAGGATCCTGCTGATTTGAGGGTTGGATCTTCCCCCCAACGGTGTCAGTCAGCGGCATCCGCTTCTGCGAGAGAGAACCCCAAGCGAGGTGTTTACCCCGATAGCATTTCTATCGGGCAGGCAAGATGGCCTTCGTCTAGATTTGGTCGCGGCTGTGCTATCTCAAGCCTGAACTTGTGGAGACCGCGTAGCTCTGCATGCTGGGTCTCAATTGCGGTGCATGACCTCAAGCCGGATTCTAGCCAATGGGTCGAGGCAACGCAATCCCAAGTGCAATTTCTTCTGATGATAGTGGTTGCGACCACCATTACTTGTCTCTCCCGATCGATAATTATTTATATTTCTCTCTCTCTCTCGCTCGCACATGCCACAAAAAAATCTGTGTGACAAATCCAATTTGAGATCACATGCTAAAACCCAAGATGAAAATGTCAGATTTCAGAATTTATAAAACTCAAAAAATTTTAGAGGGTATTCGGCATTTCCCTTCCCTTTTATTTCCATTTTTCTTTGTACATTCCCTCTGGTAGGATAAGGGTTCTAGCTCCGGGGGCAATGTTTAGGCGAAACACGAGGGACAGGACCACCTGGATCATCAATTCGAGAAAATCTTTCGAGTGGATATGGAGGGCCCATGTGTGGACACCAGCAGCAGATGACAGCCATGGCGATTTCCCGAGAGTTGGAGATCCATTTATTTCTCTTGGCTTTGGAAGGTGTCGAGTGGATGGGAAGCAACTCTCAAAGTGGGGTCGAGCCAGCCAGCAGTGATGTCCATGGCCTGGCCCTACCCTCGCGTTTGCTGCTGGAGCCCAAACCGGACAACTCCACAAGCGCTTGTTCCTTGGCAGATCCGTGAAGCCATGGCGACCGCGGAACAAAAAGCCGCTGGGTCTGTCTTCTCTGACATGAATCTTTTGCCCCTAGCTTCTTGTGGACCAATGCTATTTCGTTTTAGACTTGGGATGGAAGGAAGGAAGGAAGGGTACGCGGCACCACCAGAAACCCTAGACACTCGTTCTGTCATCATCAGTATGTGTATTCAAAATGGGATGGCATTGAATGATGTAGGGTGATGTTTGTTGTGTACTCCCTAACGCAAATGAGGCCCAAGGGCAATTTAATGTTTGGTTATGTGGGGCTTGAGAGTGACCAGTACATGAACATCAAGCATTTCGTCCGCCTGCCTGTAGGGGAGAAGAGAAGTTATCAGCAAAGAAGTCAGGACTGTGTCCTTGGAAAGTGTTGCTGAATGTCAAGCAATGGAGGGAGAACAAAGATTGAAGGCCGGGTCTTGTTTGGTTTTGCTCCTCTTTTCCCACAGGAGACACATGAATCTGCCGGACCGATGTTGTTCGAAGGGATAATGTCGTACATGGTTGTTGAATTTTTAACTTGTTCAGTGTGGTCCTGAACTTTTGGCAATGTTCATCTTAGTTTCTGAATTAGATAAAGCTGTTTAGTGCGTTCCTTTTATTAATTTAAGTTTAAGAATTAAATTGAACATGTACAAAAAATTTTAAAAATCATATTGAATGAATTAAAAATTTGAAGATCATATTGCATATTGAGCTGAAGTATAAGGTTTATATTGAATAAATTAATAATTCATAGTTCACATTATGTATTAGGTTAAAGTTAAAAAATGATTTGTATTATTTCCTTTTTCTTATTTAGATGAAAAGAGAAAGAGATCCACTACGTTGGTTTCTCTACGCTAAATTTTGGCTTGCGTCATGAATTCATGAAACAGAGATTGTTCCCCCAGTGTCTGGGAATCGCGGAGCGCGTTCACGTGATTGGCTATGTGACTTGATCCTCTGCCATCCTCTGTCTTCGCTTGTGCTCGCAGGTGACTTGTTATTGGAGAGGACGGCATGGAGATATAAATTGTATTCCTTTGGTCGAAATAGCGCACGTCGTATGTGTTGTGGTCTAGAACTTTTCTCTTTAAAGCCTTTGTTAGTATTTCCATTGCGGACAGTGAGGGTCGCTAGAGCTCGCTGATCGAAGGTCGTGGCAAGGCCAGCCTCACTGTGGCCTAGCCGGCCGCGAGCGAAGGTGGTTGGCAAGGCCATGGCCACATGGGCCTTGCCTTTACCATCTTGCAACTGTCTCGCCGGGGATTTGCTAGCCACGAGCAAGACTTCCTTGACTCTTGGCCAGCTAGGCCATGGCATGGCTGGTCTCGCCGAGGCTAGCCAGCTTCGACAACTCTCACCTGGCAATGGGCAAGTTCGGGCGCTAACCACAGTGAAAAATAAAAAAGAAGGAAAATGGATGAAAAGAAAAAAGAAAAGGAAAAATAAGAGAAAAAACAATATGATTTAAAAATACGAAAAAAAAATGTATACTTTAATGCCAATCACGCCACATAGAATGGTCATCGTTCACATCAGCAATTTTCGTCATAAATTGGCCAAAATAACTCAATTGAAAAAATGTGAAAAAGTTAAATTAGGGAATTATGCGACATTACATGATAACTTAACCGAGGAATGTGGTACGGGCCCTCGGATTAAACCTTTGCGTAAAATAACAATACGTAAATTAGAAGATCTATGACCGACAAAGAAAAAGAAAAATAGGAGATGACCCCCATCACGTGTAACGGACCACCAACACTTAGATATTCATTTTTTGGAATTAGTTGAACCATAGGGTGATATTTTATTTTATTTTTGAAAACCCTGAATAAGGTGCACATCATGACACTTCTAGAAGTAGATTTCTGCTTCAGAAGTGCTTCTAAAATATATATCCGTTTGATAATATAACTTTTGAAGAAAAATTCCGTTTGGTAAAAAAATTTAATTCTGAAAAAAAAACTATTTTCTGAAGTGAAATTTCACTTCTGAAATGATTTTCCCTCAATTTGAGAAGTTAAAAAAAATTGATTATCAACTCAAGAAGTAGTTTTTGGACAAACTCACAACTCACATCATTTTCATTATGCCTTTACCCTCTTTTCAACCACGTCAGCTTCCGTCGACCTTTGCCGCCTCCCATCGCAAACTATCAACACCCACTGCCGCCCTCGACAACCATCGCCCACTGCCATCGCAACCATCGCTCATCTCCATCTACAGCCACCGCCAACCGTCAAACATTGCCCATCGCCACCACCATCCACTACCGACCATGACCACCGCTAACCGTCAACCATCACTCGCCACCTCCCATGACCGACCATGACTGTCGACGAACATCGCTGACCACTGCCCTCCCTCGGCTGCCTCGCCAGTCGGCCGCTCACCACCACCGGAGTAAAAAAATAAATAATATTTTAAATAATAAAATTAGATTTCATCTTGTGGACTCTTCGTTCATTCTATGCGTCCTTCCTTCTCAATGCCCGGGCATCCGCATAAGATCAAGAGGTTCTAGAATGGTTTGATCTCAGAAAAAAATAAGAAAATAAAGAATAATAAAAAACGACACTTTGATTCTATAGAATGAAATTCTATATCATAGGAAAGAAAATTAAAAAGCTTTAAAATGAAATAGAAATTTTTCGACTATCAAAAATAATGTTTTGTAGAAGATTTTGTGTTAATAATATTTCAAAAATAGAAATTTTTCACCGTTACTAAATGAATTTCTATGATCAGAAATCGACTTATGCTTTTGAGGATAAAGTAGAAAAATCAAATTGTCATAAGTTGATTTATGAAGCATAAGTGTTACCATGTGCGCCCTAAATGACCTCCCAATCATAAACAAATAAAGTAAGGTTTTTTTTTTTTTCGAGAGAGTAGGGCTTTAGTATAAAATTTTGGTCCTTGTACTGTGGAAGCGTTCAAATTAAGTCCATGTACTTGGGTTTTTCAATGATACTAGTCCTTGTACCATTGAAGAATCAGACTGTGAGCATGATTTTTCATGTGTCCATTTTGAATACGACTTAAATGTCATTGGCTATTTTTTGATGCATAATATGTAAGTGTGTAACTCGCTCTAGTTACCAGTATCAATCCCCCCCCCCCCCTCTCTCTCTCTCTTCCTATGCCCCTCCCCTATCCTTTCTATCGTTTTACCTCTTTTTGTCTCTCATGTTCAAGTTTTTTAATTGATTTCCAGAGGACTCAAGTGAATATTTAGAGATCTTCTACGGGAGTTCAAGTTTTCTTTTACTTGGATTGTCTTTACTTTTCTCCCCACTATGTTTTGGGAGGTTGTGAGTGTAAATAACTTTTTGCAATTGATTTTGGGTGGATGTAGAGACCAGTTCGATCATTCGTATAGTCGACAGCCATCGAGGTGGATATTCGTGATGTGGCTCCATTAATTCTTCGAGATTAGGCTACTCTCCTCTTCTGAGCTAAATTTAGTTCTAGATCTAAGGGTTTTACTCTCCCGAACTAGATTTAGATATAAATATAAGAGTTCCTTACAAAAATTTGATATGTGTTCTTTTAAGCCGTTGCAATTGGTGTAGGAGTTCTCGGTGTGTGCTCATCATCGAATCTAGTGATCGGCCGCCAAAATTTTATGGTTTCAAATCTATCCTTGGAGAATGAGAATGTTTTTCTAAAGAATATGCTTTGTTATTTGCTTTCTGGTATTTGCTTCTTCTTCTTCTTTTTACAATTATTTGATAGCTTGAAAAAATATTCTATGTATTTCTCGAATATTATCCTAATTATGAATGAGATCTTTCGTTCAACAAAAAAAAAATAGTTACTATTAATGGATTTATTAGTAAAGTTGAACAATTTTTTTTTCCTAAAGCCATTTAAATATTCAAAGGTTGAGAATGAACAAGGCGAATTCCCCTATGTGTCTGAAATTTTCCCCCTACTAGAATAGATAGTCAATGGTGTGGTCATATTATCTTCCAATAATAAATTAGATTTTCATTTATTCCATTATCTATTATCGTATATAAGGTTTAACGGATAATTATCCAAAAAATTCAAAATCTATTGTACAGTGATCAATCTAGTCCTAAAGCTTTCAATTGTACTAATTTATTCTTAACCATATTGACAACTAGCCAATTTATTTCTTAACCTTTTAATCGCGTCAATTTAGCCCTAAAACATTTGATGATTTACCAATATAGTCTTAAATATTTTGATAACTCGCCAATTTAGTCTTTCTAGATAATTTTGGTTGAAATCTGCTGGCACAGATGTCAATGGATTTAAGACTAAATTAACGCAATTGAAAAGTTTATAATTGAATTGACTGACGTACGATCGGTTGATGACTTTTTGTATGATTTTCCCTACTATTTATTGTATTTTTCTAAGAGGGATTCTAGGTACGTCTTTTTGGATAAATACGGAAAATACAGATCCTATTGTTGAATGGAAAATGATCGCCTAAACTTTCCTCAGAAGTTTAGGCCCTGCCCTTGAAATCCGAGCCGTTTGTATTATGAATGGACGGCCCAGATTATTACTAACAAAAATATATAAATTTTTTTTTAAAAAAATTTACTCCTAAAAATAGAAAATCTGGACCGTCCGTCTAAAAATAGATGGCTCGAATCCCAATGACAGATGCCTAACTTTTTAAGAAAAGGTTAGGCACCCTGGAGTCAAATCTAGTGAAATAGTTAATCGAATTGGGCACAGTTATAAGTGTAGGTTGCGGTTAACATAAACTTCTTAACATTCTCAGATTTTTTTTTTTTTTATAGTCGACAATTTACAGATTAACAGTTAACCTTGATTTCGCATTTTGGTAACATCGTCGACGAAATATGATGAAAGTAATTCGAGCACACATGGACCAAAATTGATCATTCCTACAAGTACGGGAAGCAAGGACGTAATATATATATTTGGAGTTTTGCACACGTAAGCCGTTCAGTGTCGATAGCCGGTGCTGGCTCCGGCAATTTCCGATGAATTCTGATCGAAAATTCTGGTGGAATGACTTCTAAAAACGGGCATAGGGAATGGAATCGAGCTCCAAACGTTTCAATGGGCGCGAATGAACTTTTACAGGAACGATATCACGAATTGCTCCTATGAATCTATGGCACTTGGGATCGCCTAGCCGACAACCTTCAATTGCAACCGCGGGTGAAAAGACTTTGACGACACTTTGTGGTCAAGATTTAGGACGTACATGCCTCAATGTTGTGAAGACTTACGATTTGAAAAATGGGAAGGGGGAGGAAAAAGAGAAATTTAAAAAAAAAAAAAAAAAAAAAAAAAAACCTAATGTCGATATCCATCTTTTCAGTAGCAATATTCTAAACCTAATTTAAAGAACAAACAGCCTTCGCTGTCGTTAGGTACGTGGTAAACCGGAAAACTGCAAAGCTCACTTTGGATTCCAGCTAATACACAAAACAGGGGAGTAGAGCTGACCAGTCATTCTCTGAACGGGATTAGACTTAGGACACCATTTTGTCCCTTCTAAGTACTAACCCCAGCTGGTTTCCAAGCCTAACGAATCTAATCTCCCCACAAGTTACGGGATTTTTTTTTCTTTTTTTTTTTTCCCTATTTTCCCACGTTATATATATCGTCCGAATCATGGGGCCCCGTATTGGATTTCCCCCATCTTCTCTTACCAGGAAAGAGAAAAAAAATTTGATGGGGAACAGAAGCAACGTCGTCCTCACCGGAACTGTTCTTGTCCGGTTGCTGGGAAGGTAGGCGAAAATGATGGAGGATTTGGAAGTTTGTCAACCTTTGATGATGATGATGATGGCGATGATGCTGGTGGTGGTGGTGGTGGACGCCGCGGCGAAGGAGGAGAAAGGAAAAGTTTGATTGCTAGATTGCTTCCTTCATTTTCTCCGCCTTTCCCGTGATCAAAGATCGAGCAAAGTCGAGTCGGGTCGAGCCATATCGAAAGGATAGACAAGACAAGGAATGCCGACCGACCGTGCGAAAAAAATTTATCCGTGGCGCGTCCCGAGGTTGATTGGTTGACGAGCATGCATAGAAAATTTTAACATGGTCTTTGTGGACCTTAGGAGGAATTATTATGAGCCATCTCCTCCTTTCTTCTTCGAGTTGGAAGGTGCATCATGCGCTACCTATGTTCATGATCTAGTTTTGTCATAAACTTGGGAGAACATTTTGATATACAGAGCACGAACCGCAGGATGTGTCATCATTGTCAAGTTCAGCGTCTGTTCAATATCACTCTTGGTCAGGGTTACAAAAACAATGTGATTTCCGGATGCCGGCATCGCGGTACCGGTCGAATCTCTGAATGAACAAATTGCAGCATTTTAGAAATGGCGAGGTAACGGCAGAGGCCGATCAAATGCTTATAAATCAGATACAAGATTCCCAATTAGTTCTACTGTCAACAATCTTGGGAAGATTTCTTCAAAGAATGACTAAGCAATTACTGAAATCGAAGAATCAGTCTGTATATACACAGGCCTCTCTCTCTCTCTCTCTCTCTCTCTCTCTCTCTCCCTTCTCTTTCTGTCTGCGAAAGGGCCCTTGTCAATTGTCGGGCTCATACTCGTGCTGTTCGTTAACGATGGGAACTACAACTCGATTTTCATCTGACCGGCAGCCAGGGAGCCTGAAAATTTTGCATCATGTGTCAATGACAAAGTTGGATTTCAGTTGTGATATATGAAAGCTCGATCGGCAACGAATTCGTAGATCCGTGTACCTTGTTCTACTCTCTTAGACTCATTTTGGCCAAGACCCATTTGGACTACACTTTGGAGGTCATCCTCCCATAGAGCTTGGCCCTGAAGATCAATGCAACGCTAAGAGTTTCAAACCTGCAAACTTCAATTCCAAAAAAAGAAAAAGAAAAATATCAATGTCTATGGCTGCAGTTCAGTTACCGGAGCGGGAGCTTCGCTGTAATTGTCCACGAGAGGCAAGTTCAAGCTGGCATTTCTGTGAATTCCAGAATTCAAAAGATCCACTGGAAATTGGGTATCCATGTTGCTGGAAACGACACTCGGCATCGGCATTAGTCCTTGTGGGGACTCATAACCATAAGACATCGACCCAGATGAATCGACTGGATAGAGAGAATCTGGCAACGGTCCTCGAGGGTGCAAGATCTGCAAGTTGAGTGCGTTAGTGTTGGTCGATTCATTTCAATTTCGGCATACGATTACATCGCAATTAGACTAAAAGCTAGACCGCCCCGTTTAGCTTACATCTTTCGACAGGAAAGCTTCCAGATTGAAATCCATTCTGGGGTTGAGGGTCGCCATCTTCATGGAGAGAAACTGCGAGAAGAAGCGAACTGAATCCATGCCCTGACTTTAGGAAAGTATCAGGAAAATTGGGGAGCCCAAGTCGCATTTTTTTGTACATACCTCGACTTGACGCTGCAAGGACTGCACGTAGTTAATGATCTCATCGAGCATCATAGCTTTCCCGGTCACCTGAAATCAATAAGGTCGAAAAACTTCTCTATCACATTCTCCATTTTCGCAATTCCAAGGAAAAGTACATTACCAACGACCAAAGTGTCGCTAGGAAATGGCGCACCTTGTTACAGCCAGGAACGAGATCCTGAAGAGCCTTCATCCTCTGGCTTATCTTCTCTCTCCTGACCTGTCGGAAGACGGAAAGCAGGGACAAAAATAGGATCAGCAATCATCGGCCGGAAGCCGGTCATGAACACTAAAAGTGGAAAGTAACTGAAACAGATGAAGCTAGTACTCTTTCAGCAAGGCTATGACTGTCAGTGGCTTGACCCCTTCTTGCTCTCACGTGGATGTAGTCCTTCGGTGGCTCCGGATGCTTCGAACTCTCCTTGCTCTGTTTCTGATCCCCATTCGCCGCGTCTTTCTCGTCACCGTCGGCCTCGGCGGGTTTGATTTTCTTCGTCATCTGTTCTTCATTCTCTGCGGCAGCCTGCAAAATGCAATCTCTCTTTTAAATTTCCATCACAATGCCATGCGAAGGAGAAAGTATTTCCGGGAGAGCGCAAATTCAAGAAACAGGGTCATATTCACCTCAGAATCTTTAGCAGATTGAGGAGAAGCGACGGATTCTCGCGCTTTCCCTTTCGGGATCGACTTCCTCTTCCTTGAATGCACGTCGATTTGTCCCTTGGCGCGCATCTCTCCGTGCGCAGCCTGGTCGGAGATCGAAGACCCCTCGCGGGAATCCCCCATTTCTCCATTTTCGGGGGCCGAACCAGAGATTCCTGACTGGAGGAGGCTTCTCTCACTTCCCTGTACACAGATTTGAGATCCGTCATTAGCCTTCAGCGACTGACTGCTTGGAACTCTGCAAAATCTCCCCGAATCGAGCATATTGCCCTGTTTCCCCAGCAATTCCGATGCATTCAACCCGAGGCCACTGTTTAGATTCGCTACATTCACATTCCTAGCGCCGAAGCAAGAGAACCTCGCCGCCCTCTGGGCGAACCCCGGATCAGCCATGACCGGCACGAAAGATGGGTGCCCTGGAAAATGGCACCCGGGAGCCGGGAAGCCGCCACCGCCGCGGACATGCTGATCCGCCATCGAGAGGCTTAGCTTGGGCGGCGAGTTCAGAGGGGTGTTGTAACAGGAAGTGTTGGCGGCGCTGTTGTTGTAGGACCCTGGGGAGGCCTGGCCGGAATCGCAGATGCTGCCGAGCCTCCCGATCAGCTCTCGGATCATGAAGGCGTCATCGTCCTCGCCGGCAGCCCGGGGTGGGGCCACGGGTGACGACACCATGGAGCTCAGGGCGGACTCAAAGGGATCGCCCTGATCCATCGCGTCCTCCCAGCCGGCGACCAGTAAGCAGCTGGGGAGCTGGTCGTTGGGGTGGATTCCAATGCCGAAGGTGGATGAATTCTGAGTCAATGGAGTGGAACTTCCTTCCATTTTTCCAGAGAGAAGTAAGTCTTTGCTCTTTCCCGTGGAGAAAGAATGGTATGAGCTAAAGCAGAGGATTGGAGGGGAAGGAGGAGGAGGAGAAGAAGACCATTGAGATGAGAATTTGGGGTTGAATCTTGTGTTGGGAGATATAGGGGGGGGGGGAGCAAAAGAAGATACAAGTGACAAGGACAAGCAATGATAGTGCTGGAGTTCTTGTTTGTCACTCAAACGGGGGTGAGAGGAAGAGAGAGAAAGTAAAAACAGAGAGAGGAGAGAGAGATTTGGAAAGTGGTGGACAAGGGAGGAAGATGAAGAAAGGCAGCGTTTTTTTGACCTTTCTCTTAAAGAAAAATATGGAAGGAAGAGGGATTTTTGTTTATAACCCAAGGCAGAAAATTCGGTTCATTTCATCTAGTAAAGTTGGGATATTGCTTAGAGCTTAATATATATATATATATATATATCGAGTTAAGATATGACAATATTATTTCCACCTTTATTTTGGTTAATACTCATTTTTCAATTAAATGACCAAAATACGCTTCTTTCTTTCTCTCTTTTTTCAATTTATTGTTTCTTTATATTATATCAACCAATAAAATTCCTTTATTTCTATCATTTCTCTTGTCATATTCACGATGCTCCATTATACTCAACAAGATATCACCTTATCTTGCATTCTGTTATCACTTTTCCCAGAAAAGATTGTTAATTTTAATATTATGATCTCATATTTTCAATAAAAAAAGCTACATATATTACTATGAATTTCTATTATCATACCGTTATCAACACACAATTAATTTCCTAATTTCTACCAAATAATTTGAGCGAATTTTTTTTTCAAAGTGGGACATTAGATAATTTATTTATCTAGCCAATCTTGAATTTGTAGGTGTGTTTTTGAAATAAATTTATGGATTTTTAAAGTTAAACATCACTTATTTTGTGATTCTTTTAATTTTTTCACATTTTAATCTGAATTGCAAGATGAGGGCTGAGAATCTTGGTACATATCTTTCACTTTCGAGATAACATTAAATTATTTCAAAGGAAAGTTTTAAGCATATTTTAAAGAGTATGATCCACTTGTTATGAGGTTAGATCAAACCGGTATTAATTATTTTCTTCATAATAGGGTTATAATAGCACGCGGTTCTTCACCCCCCCCCCCCCTTTTTGTGCTTATGTAATCCAATTATACTCATGATTTAACATTGGGTTATGTTTCTAACAAATTAACATTTTCAATATATTGATCAATTTTTCTTTTCGATTGTTGATTAAGATTGGCTAGATAATTAGATTGAATTTTAATCTTGAAATTTGATTTATAGTCTCAAAGTATTTGATGAAAAATAAGCAAATAACTGTGTGCTTATAAGACGACATATATAGAAAATTCTAATTTTATGTTGCTTTTATGAGTAAAAATATAACACCATACATCATGATGTATGATAAGATAGTATCTTGTTGAGTATAATGGAGCATTTGTATGGTGAAACTAAAGAGAAATATTATACGAATAAAGGGAACTTTTTTTTTTTACCTCATAGAAAAAAAGAAACATAAACTTGATGAGAGAAAGTAGGGTATTTTGGTCATTTAACTAAAAAAGAATTGTCTTAACCAAAATAAGGTAGAAATAGTGCCCCTTTAGATATTGCAATTTTATTTTCATTTTTGGGGGGGCCAAACGAAGCCCCAAAATGGCCTAGCATGGCCCCAAATTTTTTTTATTCATATTATTTATATTTTTAATGAAATGAATATGGAAATTATTTGCAATATTTAACTGCAAAGTAGAAAAAAAAACATGTAATTCTTTTAGTTCAACTACTTGATTGATTAAATTATTGAATTAGGAAATCATTTATATGGGGAAAATTAAATGATTAAAAATTAAATGAGCAAACATGGTGCTGTTAGGGAATTTGGATTCTCTGTCAAGTTGCAATCTTGAGGCTGAGATTATTATTATTATTATTATTATTATTTATTTTTAAAGAGATCAGGGCCGTCCGTTGTGAAACGGACGGCCCAGATTTACTCGGGTACACCCTGTCAAGATTGCGGCTTGGCAGGGGATTCGGTTCCGTTGTTAGGAGTCAATTATGGAGAAATGTGTCAAAAAATTGGACAATAACTTTAAGTGAGTTAAAACAAGGGTGCTATAATATGGTATAAGAGTGAGACCCTCTCTAATTGGTGTACGGTTTGATGAAGAACCACGTGGAAGCTCGTAGGTTAGTGACGATGCGATCAAGGACGGAGAATGATTGTCGAGGCAAGAGGGCTTGGAAAATCACGACTCCTAGTAGTTTCGAGGTTGGCCAATGAGGCAAGAGTGAACTAAATTATGCATTGAACAGAGGGAAGTATTCCTAAATTATATATGTAAAAATAGAATTAACTGATAGAAAGCGTTTTTCGATGTAATGATATCGTTTAGCATTGGAGATATCAGGTGAGAGAACTACTAAGCATGTGTGACACTTGGGAAAATACTTACATATAAGCCAAAAGATAAAATCTCAGACCCGGTATAGCATGAATCAAAGCGAGCAACATCTTAAAAAAAATTCATATTTGTCACACATAACCCTTTAGCCTATCGGCCCTTGGAAACAAGCCTCTAGACGAGCTTTCCGCATACTCTTACGAGTCTTGTACTCCACCAATAGACAGTTATGCTCCGTCAAAATTCAAACATGAGACTTTGGTTTCTTATATCAAATTTGCATATCTTTAATTAATTTTATCTTCATTATTTAATAATTGTAATTTATAAATTTTATAACGAATATATTTTATGAACTTTCAAAAATGAGTTTTACATAGGGAGTTGTTGGCTTGACAGTCTAACAGTATTGTCAGTTTTTTCTAACCACACTATCTTCAAATCAATGAATGTTCTATGCAAAACATACGGTGATGATGTGTGAGTCTACGGTTGAGACTGTATAGTCGCTTACATTAGGAAAAGATTTCCCTTTTACATACATAGCATCCAATGGTGCATGTGAGTGGGAAAAATTTCTAAAGATGCTCATGGTAACAAAATCATTTAGAAACTTCATAGGCAATAAACCCCATAAATAATTGGAGGAAACTTCAAAATGCATGTTTCATACTTTTTAATGTTAGTCATGCAAGAAGGAGGAAAAGAAGGGAGAGGATACTAATAGTCTTCTTATCCACTCTTTCTCCTACCTTTTTCAATAAAATATGTGGCTTCTACTTCTTGATCACTCAACTCGGGATTCGATAACACTTTCGATTACCAAATTTCAAATATCGACGTCTCTAGGGTGCATTTATTTTAGTTCATTTCAAGTTTTTTTTTTAAAAAAAAACAATCCTTAATGACTTTCATATGAACTTTTTGAATATTAAATGAACTCTACAAAATAATGACGATTATGCGTGAATCAAATGTCAAAAGGTTTTTTTTTTTGGGTAAGAGAATGTCAAAAGATTTGTGTGTCGCATAATGTAAAAATAAATGCTAAATGTTATTTTCAATGGGGTAGTTTCCAATTGAAATGCTAACTGAACTTGATATCTTCATCCGATCTAAAAGTTTTAATAGATAAACGTAACTACGAGTAGCATTGATGTCACAAGCAGGTTGATGTTGCACTTGGTTATTGTCTTAACCTCGTAAAGTTGTCTGAAGAAGCATTAACAGTGGCATTTCCAGTTTCAGAAGTGGTCACATAACATGAAGTATTTCCCGTTCATTGCTATTTTCAGTCAACTTATGCATTTTTCAAAGAGGAACCTTAAACTCGTCAGGCTTGATACAATTGGTTGAGACTCAGAGAATTTTCAGGTCGAGAATTAAAGCTCTAGCGTTTAAATCCCACCAACTGCGTGTAAATGGCCTTTAATTAGTATAAAACAATGGTGTGAATTTAACCAATTCATGGGACTTACAAAGTATTTCACGGGTAGCCTCTATGCTTATGCTATTTTATACTAAAAAAGACACCTTAAAGCAAGTAGGAAGGACTACGTATAGTGTGTTAAACATAGGAAGGATCACGTATAGTGTGTTAAACATTGTTATGCAAGGAAAAACGTGTACGCGATAGTATACAATCGCGCTGAGGCATACAATAGAACCTCATTTTTAGAGATTTCATTTCGTATTTGATTTAGTTCTCATAAGTAATTGTTAATCTATGTAATAATATGAGCATAATTACGCATGGGAATCAAAAGTTAACATGAATTATAAACATTAGTAGATACGAATTAAGTAATGAGATAAGCCATCAAAATGTCAGTATTATTAATGTAATAAGATATGTTTCTCTTTCTGACTTAAGTTCGATTAAATCAACATATTACATATTTGCAATGTTATGTGTTTATTGGTAGTTTTTCAACTTTGAAGGCAATGATTATGAGATGAGTGGAAAGCTGTCGGAAGAGTAACAGAATACGTCCGAATAATTTATCTTCATGTCTTTATCTATATTATGGGTACGACATGCTCACAACTTGTTAAGAAAGTGCAATCGAGTCCTAAAATTTATAAAAAATAAAATCGAGTCCTAAAACTTGTCAAATTTGTGCAATCAAGTCGTTTCGCTAGCTATATATATATATATATATATATATATATATATATATATATATATTTGTCTCATGGAAAATGCTGATGACTTTTTTTTAAATATTTTCACTTTCTCCTGTATGGTGTTGAAGTGGCTAAAATATGATGTTAAAAATTAGATTTGGACAAAAATGACGTCGTTAGCCATATAATCACCACGTAAAATTTTCTGTTAGTCAAGTTGCACAAAGTTAATAGTATAACTCAGTTGCATCAATTTGACAAGTTTTAGGACTCAGTTACATTTTTTGCAAGTTTTTAAACTCGATTGCACTTTCTTTACAAATTTTTAAACTTTTAATGCGCATATCTTTATATTAGATGACACTTTTTCTTTGGGAGAAGTATAAAAAAAAGTCCTAAATTATTGTGTTAATGTCAATTTAGTCATAAACCTTTTTTTGGTGCCAATTCATTTATAAACTTTTTGCATTAGTGTCAATTAAGTCGTAAACCATTTATTGGTGTTAGTTCAGTCCTCAATCTTTTGCATTTTGATGTCAATTCAATCATAAATTTTTTGTATTTACGTTAATTGAGTTAATTTGGTCAATTTTGGCTGAAAATGGCGACATGGACATCGATTGTCCTATGTGGAATAGCAAACGCTGACTTGGATATTTTTTAATATTATTTTATAATTTTAAATAATATTTAAATAATTTTTAGTTTTTAAAAAATATTTAAAAAAATTTTAAAAAAATTATGTTAGCACTAGTTGTGCCACATATTACAATTGATATATGCATAAGTGATTTCTGATTAAAATTGATCGAAATAACTCAATTGGTATAAATACAAAATATTTAGGACTAAATTGACACTAATGCAAAAGTTTTATAACTGACTTAGGATCAATAAAATGTTTATGACTTAATTGACATAACTGCAAAATGTTTAGGATTGAATTGGTACCAAAAAAGGTTTGGGTATTATTTTACACCTTTCCTCTTTTTCTTTTGTTACTAAGTTAACGCGTCCTAATTGCATATTGGCTATCTGACTCGCCACATGACAATCATCAAGGTAAAATTAAGTGCCACGTGGTAGGCACATGCGAATATATTCTCCCGATTCAGATTTTTAACTGTATAGAATAGATAAATTTGCTTACGTATCAACCAAAAAAAAAAAAAGTTAATAAGGAAGAGAAAAAATTTGGATTCGTAAGTCATTGTCCCCTGATGAAGCTATGTCGTCAGCTTTTAAGATTGGTCGGTCAGATTATATAATCCACGTTCGCACTTGTTGGCGACGGATGAGCACATGCCAAGCTAGAGCCAAGAATCAGAAACTCTCCTCACTAGCCATTTTTTTTTTTTGACCTTTTTTCTCGTAAAACATTATCTCGTTCTAGACTTTTTGAGCAATCGATTAATCCTTATTAAAGTTGAAATTTTCTTATTGCAATTATCTAATCGCGTAATTTATTCGGGACTCTCATATATGTGCCCTCAAGACAATCTTAAAAGAACGAGCAAGTGTGATGGTTCGAACCTGGATCTTAATCGAAGTGGCGAAGTAGCCAGCACACTAGTTTGAAAAACTTTCAAATTAATTGTTTCATTTTTATTTTTTCCACAGTTTTGTTTGACTTTTCTAGGTGCAGAGAGCTCCAACGATGACTTGCCGTATATCAAAAGCTTATTATTATTTTGCTTTTACAAGTTAAACGACGACCGATCTAACACACGAACAAATGCAGCACTCTATCTGGTATTAAGTATATTATGTGACTTGCAAGTAAAAGAGGAATCTCTAACTAACAGAGAATAACTTAAACATGAAGATTTTGTCTGTTTCATAATGGGTAAAATTAGGCCCATAGTCGGCGACATTGTAGGTATGTTTGTTTCTTCTTCTTCGTTTTTTACGATTTTTAGTGTTATTTAACCGATGTGATCGTATTCATTTTGAAAATAACTACGTGTAATTATGTGAAACAGGAGAGACATGAAAACAATCATATCAGCAATAGTTGTGACGAGTGAAAACAGTACACCTTTGACAAATTTTCATAACAGAAGAAAGGGTTAATATCATTAAAAAAAATGTCAAACCGGCCTACATTTATCATATTTATCTCAAAATAATTTTCATATCACAAAAAATAGCAAACTAGTACATCCATGATTTTTTTAATAAAAAAGGGTTAATATCATAAAAAATATATATTAAACCGGCCTACATGTATCATATTTATCCCAAAATAATTTGCATCCCAAAAAATGGCAAATTAGTGTGTACACGACAAATCTGCCCTCAGTTAGTTTCCATCCAATGTACCTGTTAAATTGCTAGTGTGGATCTGACATAGAAATTCAACCTAAATGGGGTTTTTACACGACGTCGTTTTGGGAAACCAAACCTTAAAAAAATAATAATAATAAAGAACTGAGATTGGGAATTATGACAACATTGAATATGCTCCTGCCGTGTCTCCTAAATCACCAAAATCTTAGGGAAAAATTTGGACGAAATTAGAGACTTTAGCAGATTTTCGAGACATGAGAGAGCTCTTAGGGAATAATTAAGACAAATGCTAGAGCTCTACCGGAAACTAATTTCAAACCAGTACAGACATGAGCGACTTTTTAGGACAAAAGTAATAGTTGGGGATTTTTTATGAGATAAATTTTTTTTAATGTAATTGGGATAAATGCTAAAGTCGAGGTTTTTTTGGGTATTGAGACTAAAATTTTCAATCTAAAAATTTAATGATTTGTGATACCGAAATTAGTTATGCATAAAAGTGGCATGGATGTACCGATTTGAAATTTTTTATGATATGAAAATTAGTTTTGGGTAAATGTGACACGAGTATTCTTGTTTAGGATTTTTTGTGATATTAATCTGGGAGAAATTCGTCCATATAATTTCGGAAAAGAAGTTAAGAAATGAAGTAAGATAGCTCACAAGTTGCAGGGTAGATATTATCAAATCGCCTCATGTACTTCATGGCATTTTTTGTAGCTTGATTTCTTGAATTTCTTGCCCACGCGACTGTCATTATTTAAGTGATTTCTAGCTTAACTACACCCTATAGTCTTTGGCAGGAGTAGCTGGCCTTGTAATCAGAGTTGTGGTCAAAGGAGAATGTATAATAACTAAACTTGCATTTTGCGCCATCCTCATTGACAAACTTGCGACCCGATTCACACCATCACATTCAAAAACACCACATAATCACATACGCAAAGGTATTCAAACCGTGGGTAAATAAAGGACAGCAGTTTGTAAAAAAATTGTATTTGATTAATTAACTTGGAATACAACTGGATCTTATGCAAGGACTTTTAGAGTGGGCTAGTGAAACCAATTTTCACAAACAATGACAGACACAGAATTAGTTTACATTTGCATTCATTTAATGGTCATTTCCAACACTCAAAAACAAACATCTTTACATATATATTCAGAATGAACTTCAAAAAAAGGAAAAAAATTGAATCATGAATATAGAAATAATATTACGAATTTTCACTTTCAAATTCCATTTACTTTCTCTGCTCTTTATGTTTCATTTCTTTCACGAAAAATTAGCGATTTGAGAAATATTTTTCTAAAAATAATTACTTATATCGTTTGAGAAAATTAGTCGATTGAAAGAACACTTTCGTAGATGAATAAAAATATTATGTTCACTCATTTGTTGTAAGCGATACAAACGAACCTTTTAGGAAAATATTTTCTAGATCACCCATTTCCCGTTTGTTTCGTCGGAATTGCTCTTAATCGAAATTTATTTTTCAGCTTTTACATGTGACAAACGGTCCCGTGTTGATCTTGGATAGGAGAGATCTTAAGCGTTAGAGAATCAATCGCGTGAAAGTTTTGCAAAGATTCCATAGAATAACACAAATGTTACTCCATCCACAGTTTAACTCGTAGGAAGGATTTCGTAATTACAACTCAAAAGGAATCAATACATATGGCACCAAAGAAGGGATACAAACGTAGACCAAATCAGAGTTTTAACTCGATGGCCTGGCTTTGCAGGTACAATTTTTTTCCAAGGAACGACAAACCAATGCACTCAAAATAGTGTCAGAGTTTAACTCGATGACAATGCCTTGATCACGCTTCAATAATTCACTAGAGTTTAACTTGATGGCATAGTATCTAGGATAAAGATAGATATCGAAGTTTGATTCGACGACGAGAATCTAAAATTTACGGTTAATGAAAGTAAATGTAGTACAGCAAGTAAAGATAAATATAATTTTTTTGATTTTTTCGAGGGGGTACTTTGTGCATGCCTCGTGGTATTTATAATGGCTAGAGTGGCAACTACACTTCGACAACTGTAATACTTGCAAGCCAATAGTTGCCGCTTTCCTTGGTCTTTTTGAATTTTTTTGGACCGAGTCTTCAAGTAGTTAGTTGACTCGTAGTAACTGGTGATATTGGCGCCTTTCTTCAATTTCCATTTGTGTCAATCACGCCCACATTTTCGCGTCTTAGGGCTTTTAAGTTCGGAAATCCAGTAACGATAGAACACTTACGAGCTCTCTTTCGATCGTGAGGTGTATGGCCATGTACTTCGTATTCTACGGACTCCTTGACTTGTTCTTGGATACTATTCAAACCTTATCTGTCTTGAAACTGTCCTCCCACCATGGAATTCAAAGAAATATTTTTCATATACTTTGGCGCTCCTTGAAAATACCGTGAATCCAGGGGAATTGCTTCCTGTTGGCGCTCAATTTACTAACGGGTTTGACGATTTCTTCAAATGATGCTCAATTTACTAACGGGTATGATGATTTCTTCAAATGATGCTTATCGATGCCATCGCATTCTCTGCACGAGTCTTCTTTATTCTCGACAGACACTTACTAGTACTCTTTCGATCGTGAGGTGTGTGACCATGTCCTTCGTATTCTACGAACTCCTTGACTTGTTCTCAGAGACCGTTCTAACCTTATCTGTCTTGAAACTGTTCTCCCACCATAGAATACCTTATCTGTCTTGAAACTGTACTCCCACCATGGAATTCAAGGAAATATTTTTCATATACTTTGGCGCTCCTTGAATAGACCTTGAATCCGGGGGAATTGCTTCCTATTGGTGCTCAATTTACTAACGGGTTTGACGATTTCTTGAAATGATGCCCAAATTACTAACGGGTTTGACGGTACCACCACATTCTCTGCACGAGCCTTCTTTATTCTCGACGGACACTTACCAGCTCTCTTTCGATCGTGAGGTGTGTTGCCATGTCCTTCATATTCTACGGACTCCTTGACTTGTTCTCAAAGACCGTTCAAACCTTATCTGTCTTGAAACTGTCTTCCCACCATGGAATTCAAGGAAATATTTTTCATATACTTTGGCGCTCCTTGAAAAGACATTGAATCCAGGGGAATTGTTTCCTGTTGGTGCTCAATTTACAAACGGGTTTGACGATTTCTTCAAATGATACTCAATTTACTAACTGGTTTGACGATTTCTTCAAATGATGCCTATCGATACCAGCACATTCTCTACACAAGCCTTCTTTATTCTCTCTTAATGTGCCTTCTCATCACGTGTGTCGAGTCTTCACGTGTTCTGTTCAAGTGTCGATTCCTCACGTGCTTTGTACAGGAATTGATTCCTCATGTGATTCGCACATGTGTCGATTTCTCGCGTGTACATCATGTTGGATGGTCTTGAGACTTTCTCAACCCAAAAGCTAACTCAAAGATTGAGATTTTCCCCAACACTTGTAAACCGACCACTAGCCTCTTCTACAACCAATGTGGGATAACCCCAACAATCTTCCCCTCACATATCGGGTCATGAGTCGGAGGTTGCGACAATCCGTATCTCTCCCATGTGACTATTGGGTTCGGATTTATTGGTAATCTGGGCTCTGATACCAGTATTGGATAGTCTTCAGACTCTCTCAATTCAAAAACTAGCTCAAAAATTGAGATTTTTCCTCATACTTATAAACCAACCATCAGTTCCTTCCACAATAGATGTGGGACAACCCCAACACATTACGTGATTCAGCGGATGCTTTATCTTCACAAAACAAACCAAGCCTAAAATCCAAACACATTGGTGTTTCCCATAAGGCTCGAGATAGATCGGAATCATTTGCCCATCAAAGTCAACTGTTTTGTTTGGGGATTGCAATGCAAACGATGCACAGAACAACTCTTACCTAATTCAAATCACGAAGGTAAAGCAGATCGATCTTTGCATGTCCCGTGATTTATGAGGATGAGATGCTTCGTTACCCTTGGGTCTTGTCTTGACCTTTGATGGCATGCATTGCTTCAACACTAAGTTTATTTTGCCGTCGATTTCTAGTGTTCTTCGAGTGGAGCAGATCAAACGAATGTTTTATAATAAACGAGAAACGACAAGATCCACCAACTGCTATTTCGGACGGCCAGTTCAAACCCCACTCTCTCTTTCTGACAGTGAATAACCTTAAACAATTTTGTGGACGATGGACATTGATACCAGAAGATGCTTCCTTGAAAACTTTTGGAGCAACCCTTGTTCTTTTTCCTTATTATCTTATGGTGTCTTCGTTTCGTAAAAAATTGAATAATTTTAAAAATATTTTCTATAGAATAATCGCTTACAAAACTAGATAAATAATACTACGAAAGTAATTAGGCATATATTATTATCGATAACGAAAATATTTTTCGTTGGCTAATTTTCTAAACGATATAAACGATCATTAAATCGTTAATTTTTTACAAAACGAACTCACCTAAGGTAAAATTTTAGCATTTTCAATTAAACAATTTTGCTACCAACAGTTGTAACGTGACGCTGCATGATGGTGTGAAAATTACTTGTACTTGGTCGTCGGAGAAAGTAAATTTAGCACGTCGATCTGGGGTCTTTCTATGCATAACTTCTCCTATTAATATTAAGGAATGTCAATTAGAAGAATCAGGCCACTACGATTTCTCGGATTATGTATTTGAACGTACTCGTGTCCACTTTTTGCTTTCTAACAACTGCACATGAACTTCATTCCACACGAAGACCAAAAAGGTACTTGAAGAAAGTCATCAGTAAAAACTTTTAATATCTTAGGTGCACTGATTTCCGAGAAAATTGAATATTTTGAAAAATATATATTTTTTAAAATGATTATTTGCATCACTTGTAAGAGTTAGTCAATCATCTTTGTAGACGATAAAAATATTTTTCTTTCATTTATTTAAGCGATACAAACGATCATTCTTAGAAAATCATTTTTCAAATCATACATTTTTCATGAAGCAAATAGAGTCTTAGTGTACGAAAAACTCTTCACATACTTTGAAGAGGATATAATTTTGTGTATATTTTACTGCACAGGCTGACGGCGGCCATGAGCAAGCTCAAGCTCGATGGAATCTGGAGAGCCTCAAACTCACCAGTCCACATTTGTAACTAATTGCAAGCCATTGCTGAGGCCTGGCGATCAGTGGAAGAAGAAGAAAAAGAAAAAAAAAATTAAAGAGTAAGAAAATTAAAAATTAAAAGTCAAACATTGAAATATAAAATATAAAATTAAAATATCAAAAAGTTCGAGATGGGCAATTCTGGAAAGTATTTCACTCCTTTAGATTTAGGAATTCACATTTGTAATTTTAGGCATGAATTTTCCGTTGACTAAATGTCTGTTTGGTAATACTCTTGTTTCTCTTATTCCTATTTTTTTGTTCTCAAGAACAAAAAAGGAATATAAATATGTTTGGTAACCTCATTAGTTTTTATGTTCCCGAGAACATATCAGTGGCCACGGGAGAATAGAGTTTGAACAAAGAAAAGAAGAAAAAAAAATACCCTGTTTCTAAGAATAGAATTAGAAAAAATTATTTATACTTAAAAATTGTTCTCGAAAACTGGAATCGATACCAAATAGCCCCTAAGTCATTCTCAGGGGAACAAACGAGGGGAAGTCTGAAAAATCAATTGCCGAAAAACACTTTCATTAAAATTTACGCACCCTAAGTTTTGTTGAAAGTTGTCACCAAAGCAAAGTGGAAGGATTAAAATTGATCATTTCTAAAAGTAAGGGGGCCAAATATGTAATTTGCTTCAGAAGCTTGTATAAGTAGGTACCACATATTGATTAACCAGTGCTGACTCAGCAAGTTCGAGCGAATTGTCGATGGAAATCTTGACGGAATGTAATTTCGCGAAGTACAAGGACCAAAAACGAAATCCCATCAAACCATAGTTACCAAAAATGTGAATTTCCCCTGATCTTTAAAGCTTTTAGGGGAGTCAATTCTATAATCATGTTCAAGATTTGGAAATCATGGTTATAGCCACCACTGTCGGGTACGCAAATTCATTATCATAGGCAATCAAGAACCTCCATAGATCTCGCCCTCGAATTATGAAAAGCCTCAAGTCTTCCACCTTCATCCGGCCAAATTATTAATCTCCCCCACGAATTATTAAGATCCGTTTGTTTCGCAAAGATTGAATGAGGTGGAAATTATTTTTCTGAAAATAGTGTTCATAATCTTCTAAAAATAAATGAATAGATAATATTTTTATCATAATTTCAGACAATGAGAGCAATTATCTATAAAAAAAATATATTTTTTTAAATAATTTATTTTTCGTGAAACAAAATACAACTTTAATCTCAAGTTAGAAATTGCGAAAGATTCCTTCCCGGTGTCGGCAGAGAAAATAATCCATCGTCCCATAAAATTTTCTCTCATTTCTTTTTCGAAAAGAAAAAAAAAGGAAAATCTAATTAATTACAGGTCTGCGCACGAGCTTTCTTCATCTTCATCTCATCTCACCTGACCCATCAATCATTGACGCACACTTTCACATGCACCTTCTCACACGTTTTGACCAGGAGCTCTGTTCGTACGATGACACGTGTCGCATCCCCACTGGTAGAAAGGAGTGAAACCCTAAGCTGAATCCTTCTTCCTGGTTTTATTTTCTCTCGCTTTTGGAAAAACATCACCTGACACAACACAACTGCTCTTCCCTATTAATGGTTCATTTTCAGATTTCCTGTTCGTCCTGTTTTAAATTCGGCTTTTGCACAAAAGGTCAAAATTTAAAACCAAATACAAAAATGAGTTCCCAAAATTAATCATCTATACTGCAGAGGGTGAATGATTAGTTTTAGCGAACCTTCAGGTTTTTAATTTCTGATGATTGGTTTTTATTTAATTGTGATTTGTCAGAGTTTTATCTTAATTTTCTGACATAATGTTTTGACGTTTCCGTAGTTTATGCCAGCTGCTTTTTCTTCTCTGGATAAAAAAGTTTCTGTCGGCGAAAAAGGGAAAAAATATATCACATAGTTTATTTGTCTGGAAGATTATATTTTCGATTTTGAAACTTAGTTTTGCCTATTAGACTATTAGTGGCAGCCGAACAACTCACAGACATATATATTAAATGTGTCGGATATTATCAATATCCAGTTAACTTTAGCTTGGCCTAATGGTGTTATAAAATTTAGGGTTCATTTTCCTAGGTTTCTAGAAAGTCAGAAAACTGATTTTTTATATTTCCCCCCCTAGAACTTAAAATATTATCCCATTATAAGAAATTTAGGTAAAATATGTATAAATCTACATCTCCATGTGAGATTGTTTGTAAATATTTTTAGTATTTACATTACAGAGAAGTGAAATTGGGTATCTTGTTGTAAACGAAGAAGTTTTTTTAAAAAAAGTCACTTCAAGTATAATTTCATATTCTACATGAAGTAATACGCGAGTAAGATGGTAATGCATGTAACAGTTATAAGCTAGAACAAGTGGTCAATGATAAATGATTTATAACGCCTTGCCATGGCTGTTACGTTGTATGAACGCAAAAATAAAATGTTTTCCCTGTGCAAATAGACAAATTTGGTTTGCATAGATTTTTTTTTTTTCATGGTTTGCATAGATTGATTCCTAACATGGGCTGACGTTAATTTGGTACTGTCAGAGGAAAACGTCTAAGAATGGAACAAGATAATCTTAACAACAATAAAATTGTGCCACTAATCAAATGTCTGGTAACTATGAAAATGAATAAGAAATCATTCGAATTTTGAAGAGTTACGAGAAATATATACACGGCTCTACAAATCAATATTAATATTTTGATTGGTTTTAAATTCCTCGTGTTAGACAAAGGTTAAAATATTCGTGTTGCAAAATTTATAGAAAGTCAAAAGTTAAAAAAGTAAAGGTCAATGTCAAACAGGAATTTAGCTACCAGTGAACAATAATTCACTTAAAAAAATAGCTCTTCATTCGAGATGCTGTAACTGATATCCAATTGATAAAATGTCTACGTATATAACTGTCTTTTGACATTTTCTGTTTCTTCCAAAAAAATTTATAGACTCTGCCATGAACCTATGTTCTATAGTATAAACCCTTTTTAATTACCTTAATCGAGGATTATAAAAATTTAAATTTGATTACATATGTTCTGTAGTATAAACCCTTTTTAATTACCTTATCCAATATCCCAAGAGTTTAGTTTTGCCGTGACAAAGCCCGAATATCTCCACACGGTGAAAAAAAAAAATTCCGACACGTTGAGATTTCTTTTGGATGACGCTATTTTCACTCCTATTTTGGCTCAGATACTCATCTTTTCAATCAATAGACTAAAAACACCATTCTCTTCTTCAAGTTAGTATTTTTTTATCAACCTTATTAACATAACTGCCTTTATTTCTACTTTTCCTTTTAAATATTAAATTTTACAATATAATTACACCCAATAAAACACCATTCTACAATACATCATGCTATCAATTTTCGTAGAGAAGTTCGTTATTCGTAATTTGCGATATCATGCTTTTAACTAGAAAAGCTATATAAATGTTATCATTTTCTAGTTATACTAGCTTATGAACACACAATTAACTGTCTATCTTTATGAAATAATTTAAGAAAAACTTCATTTCAAATTTGAAATTTATAATCCAATATAATTATTAAGCAGATTTTATTTTTGGGTGATTTTCAAATAGACTTGTAGGTTTCTAAAGTTACAAAATCGTTTATTTGTGCTTTTGTTTTAGCTTTTCACATTTTAATATGAATTGCAAGATGGGGTTGAAAATTTATTTACACATTTTGCACTTTCAAACTCGCTTAATTTTTTTTTAGAGAAAAATTTTAAGCATATTTTAAATTTTTTATCCACTTGCTATGAGATTGAATTTACAATTGATAAAATTTCCTTTATTTATATCAAGAGTTGTTGTTTATTAATTTTTTAATACATATCTAAATATAAATATGCTCGACATTTTATTATGCTTTTAACAAATTAATCATTTCCATTTTGGGATCAATTTGCCTTTTTCCGTTTTTATCAAGATCAACTAAAAATAAAAACTATTTCCTTACCCAACAAAAAAACTAAAAAAAAAACTAAAAATAAAAGATTCATGGCAGTGGGTTGCTGTGCTAGTCTCCGCTGAGGAATAGTTGAGGTGCGCACAAGTTGACCCAGACACTTTAGTTATAAAAAAAAACTAAAAATAAAAGTTAAATTTTTTGATTAGCTTGATAAAAAAAAGAAATATTTAATTAAAGAAAGAGAATGGTATTTTAGTAAGTTATATAGCAAAAAGGTGTGTCTTAGCCAAAATATGAGTGGAAATAGCGCTGCCCTTTCTTTTTTTATCCTTTTGCAAATTTAAAGCCAAAATGGAATTTAGCTATTTATATAGAAAAAGTTTGGCAATTGCCAATCTTTGATTGTGCGCATACTTTATTTTTAGGTGCGTTTCATGAAAGGTCCTACAATGTGAACACTTCGATAAAGCCGTTAAAATTCGGAATATTTTGTCAAAACTTCTTTGTCCTTCAAGTTCTTCGTATTTCTTTTTTTTTTTAATCAATTTGTTCCTTACGAGGATTAAACATATAAAATTGGCTGACTTTCTTGAATTTTTTCTAATCTTCAGGAAAACTCTTTCAATTGATTGGTTTAAAAAGCAGTTTCTAAGGGAGGATACAAATCTAAATTTATTAAACGTGAATAGGACACCATAATTATCACAACTTTCATACAACATTTACTTTGGTGTCATAACTTTTCAATTGATCATTTGAGTGTCATAACTTTTTAATTGATTATTTGAGTACCATAACTTTTAGAAAATATCCACCTCAAGTGCCATAAATTTTAATGCATGTCAGAGCTTTAGGTTAGGGAAATTCGTTGAAGTAATTTCAAGTGTGCATTCTTCTAAAAGTTATGGACAAAAAAATAAATAAATTAGGGCACCAAATTGAGCTTCGTACGAAAATCATGACACTATTGATATCCGTTTCAGGGCAACAAAATTGAGCTTTGTACGAAAATCATGATACTATTGATATCCGTTTCCCCTCTTAAAAACTTAAATATAAGTTCCCAATCCATGGGCTTTTGTGAAAAGACTGTTGTCATGCTTTTATGAGCCGTGGAATGGGGTTAACCTGTATTGGGCTTTAAACAAATGACTCATTCACGACAACCCAGTTTTTCCAAGTTCCCACCCAAACAGATTGTTATCATACTTAGGATTACTGCACAATGCTCTCTTCCGTAACCCTACTACTTTCAACTAGTCAAGTTACTAATTGTCCATGGAGTTTCACCAGTTGTGAAATTTTTTTAACAGGTTAGATAATGTGCTTGAGGACCAACCTTAAATATGTGCGCATTCAATTGATTGAATGGTGACCTAACCCTACGTTCCCGCCTATAATTATAGGTATCCATCTTTGATTTTTCACTTCACAAACCATCTACCTTGGAGAAAAGCGAACTTTCTTAGCATCAATACAATCATGGTACATTGAATCCTTAGATTGACTGAGCATCATTTGAAAAGCACTTGTGCTTGAGGACCAACCTGAAATATGAGCACATCCAGTTGGCTCATTGGTGACCTAACCTCATGTTCCCACCCCGAATTATTGTAAGCATCTTTGACTTTTTCCACTTCATAAGACCATTCAAGTTTGAGAACAATCACAAAGTTTCTTTTCAAACTATCAGGACACAAAACATGATGTATATTAGGCAAAAATTGTCCCAAAATTTATAAACCTATTGCACTTTTACTATTTCAGTCCTAAACCTTTTAATAACGCCAACTGAGTCATAAACCTTTTTACGTTTTTTCAATTGAGTCCGTCCGACTAATTTTAATCGCAGAACGCTGACGTGAAAGACGTCGTCCTACGAGGACCCTAGCACTGACATGGAAAAATTTTGATAATGATTTAATATTTTTTTGATTTTTGATTTTTATTTTATTTTTATTTTATCTTTTCTTATATCTATGAAAAAAAAGAAAAAATTATGATATAACTAAATTATTCACGTTAGCATCAACCATGCCACATGGGACATCTGGTGTCCACATCAACGATTTTTAGGAAGAATTGGTCTAATGGACTAAATTAGTAAGACGTGAAAATATTTAGAACTTAATTGACATAATCAAAATTTTTAGTGTTGAATTGACAAAACTGTATCAGGCTTAGGATTTTTTGGGAAATTTTCCCATGTGAATTAACTTAACACATCCCCTCGGGAATGCGTCAGTCCATTTTTTTTTTCCCTCACAGGCGTAACACAGGATGTGCAAATTACCACGTCAGTGAGATAACCAGAGAATAGAAAACCAAGCCGAACTGCAGGTTTTACGTGTAGGAGAAAAATTGAAAATGAGCATCCGGATTTGTGTTAAACCGAATTTCCTGAGGTTTACACTATAGAGACATGGAACGATGTATATTTAGTGTGATCCCCAATAAGTTATATCTGGTAGGATCCAATGTGTGCTCTATTATTTCACAGTAGATGAAGATGATTGACTTAGGTCAGTAGAATATAATGAGCCTATGCAATATAGACACTTTTTCGACCCCTGGCACCAAAACATATCACTCTTGATGTAAGATCCACTCTCCTAAAGCATCCCCAACTTTGGGGGTACGATCCAATCATGTCCTGAATATATTTTTGTCCAAAAAAAAAATCACAATTTTATAGTCCCAAATTTGCTCACTTGTCCACTAATCGCCACTAGATCAGAGCTATGACTACATTTGGTAGTCCGGATTTGAATCCAGATAAGATAATTTATTGTCCTAACTGATGTTTGGAGACGTCCTTCGGACCGGACAAACACAGATACGTCCGGATAAAACGTTGAATAAAAAGTCCGGGAGAAGGGTGGGATAAACTCGGATTGGATAAGCGATTCTTTTTGAAAAGGACTTACATCTTCTTTAAACCCCTAGCTTCCTAAGACATTGTTGCGTGAAAATCTCCCTCAGTGAGGCCCAATCGATTCTTCTGGGGTTCGACCCAAGAGGTCGGAGCCCACAAGGGTTGCTATTGCCGAAAATTCCTTTTATCGAACGTTAGCAATCTGTTAAGAAAGAAGGGTTTCGGAAAAGTTATGGATAGAGAGCGTCAAATGCAAGGTAACTTATTGATAGGAGCGTGTCTTTGGACTGCTTTGTACAAGATTTCGATGAACCTGTTGGAGACGAACTTCGATGAACATTGTCAAATTTCTTCGACAAGAAAAGGACCGAGGCTCAACATCAGAATTGAATCGACGATACTGGACCATACTATAGGACACGATGTCGGAATTTAATCTACGACACTGGACGTGTGACATTTGATTTTCCTATCATTTTGATACTTATCAATGAAAATATGCCTATCGATGTATTTCAATCTTATCTCGCTCGGATTTGATCAATTTCGAGTTAACCGACCAAAAGGAAAAGGCTAACGCAAGATAAAGTATGTGAACCTCTGGAACTCGAATAGTAAAGTACACTTTGACCATAAGGGTTGCTGAGGGAGTATTTAGAACCATTAAAGGCCGATCTAAGAATGATTAAGGAATACATTGCTAGTGTTATACGATTAGAGCGCGGGTGATGCCGCTTAACCAATGTATAATTTGCAAAATTTTTCCAAATCGAACGATGACGATCGAGACCGTCGGAGCTAGTAATAGACCCTTGCAATTACATGACAATCAAAGTCGCCATGAACTGACGAGCCCTAAATGTGATGAGAGTCACTGAGTCGATACGCGTAACGTATGCAAAAGCCAACCGTTAGTTCGGGATAGTTTGAAAATTATATTTGATACAAAGTTAACCTAGCAATGGATCTCGAAATTTGAAAAAGGAAATAAAGAATTCCAACATTCAAATCGAATTAGACATCATCTCATCGAATGTAATTTGAAATGGAAAAAATGATGTTTCGGACGACGAGAGCAAAATTACTGTTTTGCCCCTCAAGAATTGGCCTTGTCTTCACAAATGAAGAAGGGCATTTTAGTCAATTCCTAATGCACCTAGCTGCCGAAAATGAAGAGGGCAAGATGGTCATTGAGACCTTGATATTATGCATAAGAGGACAAGTGTCTTCATGAGGGCCATTAGCATTAATGGAATACCTTTTAACCTACCATTCCTTGAGTTGACCAAACTAATTTTGTGGAAAGTCATCCCCCTCTTCTTCCTCAGCTGGATCCTCCTCTGCCCATCCTCTTCTTGTTTTTTCTTCTTCTTATTTCTTTCTCCTTCACCGGACCTGACCTACTCGACCAGCCGTTGCCCGCCACTTCGCTACCATCGACCGCCACTCCCAACCACCACCTCGCCTCGTGCCAACCACTAGCACAATCCTCAGCCTTTCCCCTACAAGTTCCCGGTGGTCGTTCGGCCGTTGGAGACCGGAGGAGCTCTAACCAGCTTCATTTCCAAAACTGGACAGATTTGGACTAAGCTGGGGGTAGACCTCCTTTCGACAGTCTCAAGGCTTCGTTTTGGCTCAAATTTTCGGTGAGACCTTCTAGACTTATTGTAATTAAGATTGCTGAAATAGGATAGCAAGTTTGGTTGAGTTTCGATGGAGTTTGTAGTTGAAATAGGATGATTTTCGTTGAGCAGAATCTGACTGCTGGTGGACTTAGGGAAACCAGGGCTATTTGGGGCACTCTTGACATCGACTCGCTCCAAAATTCTCGGCGAGACTCTTGTAGGCATAAATCGACATGTTAGCAAGTTAATTTTGTTGTAAATTAAGGTTTAGGGTTGAATTATGGGCTGTTTATGAGTGGAAAGGAAGACCCAAATTCTGCCCTGTTTCCGTTTAGAGAAACTGAACCCTTAGGGGCTGTGGGAGACGGCGCTGAGCCATAAATTCGTTGTTAGGACATACTAGAGTGTTATTTGAGATGTTAATGAGGTGCATGTTCCGTGAAACGGTGATTGAAATAGAAAAATTAATCAATTGGGTGAATTTCTCTTGGTTGCACGGCTGCCCTATTTTGGAACAAAGAAATCGAATACTTAGGAGAGCTTTTGGAAGGATTTTCGATGATTAATCTAAAGGTAAGTAGTTCCTAAGCCTTCGTTAGGAGGATAAACCGCTATTGGACGAATTGGAATTAAATTGGATGAATTTTCATAGAATTGTCGTGTGAATGTTCATTGTTGATCGTGGTAACCAAGTGCAAGTTATGTGTACTCAAGTAATGTATATGCTTTGTGCTTGATGTCATCTTGTGGGTGGTCAATCTTGTTGACTCGCATGTTATAGATTCATTGCTTGATGGATAAGACTGTACTCGATCATGAAGTCTTGAGGGGAAAGTGAAACTTGTGAGCCTAAGGGTTTTTGGCACCCTGATGAGTCAGGACACGAGGCAAAAATGAGTGATATCTTGAGGCGTTGAGACGCTGGATAAGTTTGTGCATGTTCGACACGGGTCTTGTATGGCATTGAAAACCTGAGGCATATAACGTGAGTTTGTGGATTGTCATGGTCTGAGGTGTTTTGACACGGACCGAGCTTGAGGCGTTTTGACGTGGGCAAGGATAATAAAATGAATCATGGTATTAGTACATTAAACTTGATCTTGTATCCTCATGCATGTCTTGAATTGTGAGTTATTTGCCGTCCTGATGGTATACCATGATGATTGCTTACCATATACCTTTCTATGTTGTATTATGACGATTGCTTGCCTATGCTGTTTATTGACAAGCCTTTGTTTATTGCCTGAATTTGTGCTAGGTGCACTGTCGGCCTAACTTAGATTTAGGGATTAGCTTGCTGAGATGTAAATCTCACCCCGTCGTGGGACCTTCCTTTTTCAGACCCTAAGCCCTGAAGTATGTTTCCAACCGGCCTAGGCGATCCCAAGGAGATGACCGCCTATTTTGGGGAATTTACTGATGGTCAGGGTACGGTATACGTTAGGAAATGTACTGTTTTTTGGGTTGATGAGGGAGGAAAGGATTGAAAACCACATAAATTCGAAGCATGATTTTGTAGAGTCGGCGAGGATACTACAGGTCCTTTGAAGCCTACAGAGGTGCCAAGAGGAGAGGTGCCTAGTTGGTGTCATCCCATTTGCGATGAGGTAGAGGTGGAGTTATTCGTGGTAAGATCGCGAAATGTGCCAGAGAAGACCCCTACTGTTGAGGAGGATATCGAGGTGATAGAGGTCTCTGCTTTTGAGGACGAGCTGAAGGACGCCATCGAGGACAATTCTGTGGATGTGCGCACCGAGACTTTTTTGGACTACGATCCAGCCTAGGACGAAGATGAAGCTAGTAGTTCATCTTACTGGTTCTTGTTCTTCCTAGGGGTTGTCTTTTGGAGATTACTTTTTGAGGGCATGTTATCTTTTGGGGACGTAGGTAGTTGTTGTCTTTTGGTTAGTCCCCGTTTCCTCTCGACCCTGCTCGGTGATTTGGTTCGAACCTTTATCTTTTGTATGAATAATTTTTTTTATATTATGCATAGTTATGTTCTTGTTATCCCAGGTTCCCTTTTTACTTGTTCGGAGGTGTATGTTTATTTCGTTTCTGCATGCATGTTTCATATCACATGTACCGCGTGGGTCGTATCCTGGGTTTAAGCAATAATGTTAAGGGTGTGTCACGCTAGCCTCAGGACGTGAGGCGTGACAAGATGGATGAAAATGTAGGACACATCACTGGAATTGAACCAACAATGCTGGACGGGTGGAGAATGAATAAATATAGATCAGAATTTATTCGACGACACTGGACTGGGCGAGTAGAAGTTGGAATTTAATTAACGACACCTAACTTTGGATATGAAACACGTTGGAATTGAATTAACGACGGGAATCTGAAAGCAACAACTAAGATTTAAACTAGGTTGAAAAGATAATGGTTTGTTGTGTTGATTTTTTAGGTGTCTATCGGTGTATGGTACCTTCAGATATTCATAGGTGTGTTCTGGTAACCGTCGAAGGGTTTTTGTTGTGTTCTCCAAGTACATCTCCCTTTAGGGGCGATGTTTGCTTTGATAACTGCTGGATAGCTGTCATCTTCTAGCTTTTGCACGTTTCCCTTTGACGATCCTTGCGGATGAAGTCTTCAACGGTTTCCATGCCTCTTTTGATGGGATTGCCGTCAAATCTTTCGACTATCCCTGATCTTATCTCCTTTCGCGCGCCCTTTTCATTTTGCGCTTTGAGATAAATTCCCCCAAAAATCATCCCCTACGTGGCGCCTCTGTTGCTAATCCTCGCCTGTGCTGCGTACATTCTTCCGTAGCTGATTATTCCTTCTCTTGTGTGTATCACGCGACTTATAAGATAGTTTTAGGTATCAACAAATGTCCCCTTAAAAGATATAAATTGAGGATTTATGTCTTTTAAATAACATTTTGATTTGACGGCCGCGTCATCATCAGGGCTTCTTTCCCCGAGTGTGTGATCATTTAGCCTTTTCCTTGACGCATCGACTTTTGATTCGTAATCCCCTTTAGACAAAAAGTTTTTAGCTGTCGTCTTCTTTGTTATTTTAAACCCTAAATCCTTTCTAGTTCTCTGCTTTTGTCCCTTTCCATGACGTCTTTATCTTCTTCTTCCGACCCAAAACAAATGATTGGTCGCTTCGACAAGTTGAAGGATGAGAATAAAGATGACTGCTTTTTTGAGCTTTTGAATACTTCCAAAGAGTATTTCGGGTTTATCCTGGGACCCATACTTCGCTCCCATTTGTCTGTCTCGGCATCCCTTCAAACTTGTTTTCCGCTGCGTCGGAGTGAAAAACTTCCTATCCAAGCTTCTCCCATGCAGAACATTTGGTCGCTTCCGTCTCAACGATTCCGCAGCTTCCCATTGTGTGACGACATGTTTCTAGCCTGGTTTCACCGGCTTAAATCCGACTCATTGACTACAGCTGCTTGGACGACAGCCCATATCAGGACAGCCTTGGAGGTTAGTTTGCTATCCCACGATCTGAATATGAGTTTGTTGGGCTCTGTCATAAGCTTCTGATCTTCGTTAACCAACTGTTTCTTTTTCTCGTGGGGTCCCATGTTGGTCACCATTCTAGATATTTTCACTATTGCTGGCCTGGCTTCTCATTGTGCGTTTGCCATAAATCTAGAAACATTAGAAAATTGTTCCACTCCACAAACCTTTCCTGGCTTATGGAAAATTCCTCAATCTCCACTGTAAGACTTCTGGCAGTGTCTCTCTTGCCGAGCGGAAAACCTTCCTTTTATATTGGTTATTGAAATACTTTTTTTTCAACCCAGCCGTAAAGGTATCTCAGGACTATCTCGTCCTTGCGTCCAATCTTGCCAGGGGGAGACACGTCGCTTTGGGTCCTTCGGCTTTAGCCGTTCTTTGTAGGAGCATAACTCATGCCTCTCAATCGATGATGACATACACAAAAGATGCTGTGTTGTCCGGTCCTCTCTGGATTCTCCAAGCCTAGATAACATTGTACTTTCCTTTTTTGTTTGCAGATATTCCCCTTACTCGACGGGAAGGTAGACCTTCTGTGACATTATGATTTCTAATCAATTTCAGACTCATTAATGAGAAATGAATCTAGAGATGTATTTCAGTCATATCTCGCTCGAATCTGATCAATTCGAGTAGACTGACCAAAAGGAAAAGGCTAACGAGAGACAAGGTACGTGGACCTAGGGAATTCAGATAAGAAATTACGCTTTGACCATAAGGATTGTCGAGGGAATATTTAGAACCACAAAAGACCGATCCAAGAACGATTAGGGAATGCCTTGCGAATGTCATACGATTGGAGCACAGATGATGCTACTTAACCAATGTATGATTTGTAAAATTTTCCTTTATCGGGCAGTGACGATCGAGACCAGAGGGGTGATAAACCCTCACAATTATATGACAATCAGAGCCGCCACTAATTGACGAGCCCTAAATGTGATGAGAATCACAGGGTCGATACGCGCAAAGTCTGCAAAAATCATCCGTCGGTTCGAAATAGATTGGAACCACGTCTGATTGAGGAAACCATCATAAATGAGTCTTGAAAAATTTAAAATACAGAATCAAGAATTCTATCGTTTTTCGGATTGGCCGTCGCCCTATCGAAGAATTTTGGAGCCAGAAAAACAACATTTTGAACGTCGGGGGTAAAATTACCCTTTTTCCCCTCAAGCTTAAAGCCTTGCCCATGCATTTGAAGAAAGGTATTTTGGTCTTAAACCGCACCCAAGGCTTCCGAAAATGTGGAAAAACCATGGCCATTGGATGTACATTGAATGACACCTTGGACAAGTGTCAAGAGATTGAGCCATGAGTTGATGTATACACTTTTTACCTACCATTCCACACAAGTTGACCTTTGAAATTTCATATACCTCTCTCTCTCTCTCTCTCTCTCTCTCCCCCTCACTTGGCCGATCATCACCTCCTCCATCTGTCATTTCATCTTCTTCTTCCTCTGCTTCTCCTTCATCGCCAAGTTGCTGCCCTATACCTACTGCTTCACTAAACTGGCCATAACTTTTTCGTTCGATGATCGATTGAGGTAAAACCACTCACAATAGAAAGCTTATCGTCTTGCCTTTCTAACAAGGTATTATGGGTTCAAATCCACCCAGCTGTTTATCCCGTAGAGTCGTTTGAAAGAGCAAAGGATAGGCGGTCAGTTTTGAATCCGAGAGCTCCCAGTCGACAAATCCCGATCGTCTCACCATTCCGGCCATATCTTTGTCGTCCGATATTGGATTGAGGTAAAATCACTTCCATCTAAAATATTATTGTCTTGTGATTTTAGGGACATATTATAAGCTCCATTTGGTCTAGCCATTTGTCCTGTAGGTCTGTTTGAGTAGGCAAAGGTCAGGTGAGGTCAAATTCTGACCGATTTTGGGGAAAGACCTGCTCTGGGGTCTTTCGAACTTTAAATTGCTCTAAATTTTCGGTGAGATCTTCTACACTTATAGTATTAAAGTTGGATGAGCTGTGGTAAAAAGTTGGGATGAATTTGATGGATTTTTAACCCCAAATGTGTCTTGTGTTTGAAGGGCTAGAACTGACCGGCAGTAAGCTTGGAGGAACTGACGCTGTTCTTAGACCATTTGACGTCGCATTGAGCTCAAATTTTCGGTGAGGCTTCCTAACCCTTATAACTACATGTTAGCAAGTAGGTTAGTGAATAAATAAAGGATTTTAGATAGTTTAAGGGCTAGTTATTTGAGGTTTACACAGAATCGAAAATCACCCGGTTCGGTTATGTGTAAACCGATTCTGTGGGGGTTGTTATTGGTTGGTTTTGAGTCTCAAATTCATCAATGAGACATGCTAGGATGTTGGTGAATGTGTTAATGAGGTTTGTGATCCATGGATTGGTGAATGGGCAAGAGGAAATTGACGATTTGATGGATTTCCATAGGTTGCACGGTGGGTTTGATTTTAGGCTGCTTGGACAGAATTATTGAGACTCTTGGGAGGATAATTTGTGGTATTAAGCTTGAGGTAAGAGAATTCCTAACCTTATGATAGGAAGATTGGACTCAATTGGGTGAGTCGAGGATTAATTCGATCGATTTATGAAAATCTTCCAAAGGGATAGCTCTTAAAATATCCTAAGTGGTTATAGGAGATCTATGTGTGACATTGCTTGTGTTTAAATCATATGTCATATCGAATGTCATTGATTGTCTTGCATGCTATGATTATTCAAATTGTGCATGAGTTGCACCTGTTGTTTTATCTGTGAATTGAATTGAGAAGCATGACATGAACAAGACATGGCGAGGCCCTGAGGCGTATGAGACGCGGGGCGGGAGATGGATACCCTGATGAGATGTAATCGCGGGTGGAGTTGATGTTGTGTGGCGCCTTGAAGCGATCTTATAGCGTAGTTGAGATGGCCACGGTCCTGATGCGATTTATTCGCGGGACGGAGGTATGAGGTGATGATATTGGCCTGGAGATTCATTAGAACCTGATGCGTTTACGCGGGTTGCCAATGACGGTCTGACGCGTTTGTGCGGGTTGCCAATGACGGTCTGATGCGTTTGCGCGGACCAAGCCTGATTCGATCTAATCGCTGGCTGGAGAATAAGGCAGGCAAGAAGAGGTGGTTGTGGTGAAATGGCAGGATGAGGTATGCATGATCATTTGAGTGTGACATGGTGTCATAGTTGCATGCCCATCATTTGTGTGTCACTATCTTTATTTGTATGTGCCTGTATGATTATGAGTTTGGAAAGTTGGGGTAGATGACTACCCGAGTGAATGATCGGCCTAACCTAAGGTTAGGACCCACCTTACTGAGATGTGAATCTCACCTTGTTGTGGGCAACATTTTTTAGGTCCCTGATGAAGGAAACCAGGTTTGCCATGGATTGGCACAAAGACGAGGTCACTAGAGGAAAAATGAAGACTTCTTTTTTGTGACCTTAGAATCGAATAGTAGAGATAAAGAGGATTTAGATTTGTAATAAAGAATGGTATATTTGACCTTTATTAAAAGTGTGCCCCTGTGTCCTAAGTTATCAGGTGTTGCTTTATTTGTAAATTGGAGTTGACATCGCTTCCGCATGCATGTTTCTTTCAGCGAATAAGACATTGGCCGTTGGATCCTGGAGCTTTCATAAAGGAATGGCTTGGTGGGATGCTCGCGTGCTCGCCGGATTCGGGGCGTGACATTTCCGTTTGAGTGGTATCAGAGCGAGGTCAGCTCGATCCAATCTGATTGAGACTTGGAGTGATAAGGAGCGATGACTTGAGGACAATTAGGTAGTGAGACCTTGAGGGATAAACATGGATTGCTGAATCTTGAGGACTATAGGCTTGAACTTGTGTTAGTATTCTAATGGTCCTAGTGCCGATTTAAGGGATGATATTGAGCAATATTATGAATAAGGCTCACAAGGAAGTGAATAAAAATTGAGGAGTCATAAGCTTGGATTTAAGGTTGCTAGAGAATAACTTTTGAATGAAGGGTCAATTGAAGTGTATGATTGTGATCTTGGTTTGTCAATGACCTAACTTGAGGAGTACGAGTTACAAAGAGGCGATTGATGTTAATGAATTTAGGCTTGAATTACGTGATATCTTGATGGTTTAGTTATCGATTGCTATTGACAGTCTTGGATGATATGAGATGAGATGCATACAAGGGAGCGAATAAGGAATATATAGATTAAAGGCCAGACGTGATCGAATGCTTATGGATTTGATTTAGTTAGCGACTCCACATGAGGTACATGGTTGAATATATACAATTGATTTGTGAGATGTGACGGTCATTGGTGGAATTAGAACTCTTCAATGGATAGGAATTGATCTGAAAGCGATTTTGATATGACAAGTGGTGAGGACAGTCATGCTGTGCTTGTGGTTGTGGCTTTTAAACGAAAGTTGATGAGGGTGCATGTATGAACTTATCTCTGTTGGACTTAATAAACTGTCGCTTGGTATGTGACAAGTTGATGTGATATCTATAAACTGTAATGAAACATGGTATGGGACATGTGGAACGGGGCTTCCTCCAAAGATGTATGACTTGGAACAACTTGCAACGGCCAGGTTTGATGAGGGCAGGGAGTGATCGCTGGGACAGAGAGGTTCGGACAAGGAGCGGCTCCTGGCAGGCTTCTAAGATGGCAAGAGGCAGGATGACCCAAGTTATAACTTGAAAGGGAAAGTCTAGGTATCAGGTCGAGTCTAATTGTGGTTAAGAGATGTATGGCACAAGATCGATCCTCGAAGAAAATGTTCAAAAGTGACATGATATATGAAATGATGCCTGTGATTGGCATAATTAGAAGCTTCGTGCTTGGCAGTGGATGCCTTTGAAAAAGAAAAGTGATGTTTGTGATGGGCTTGTTAGGCATGTTTTATGATTAGTCTCATGTGAATGGCTTAGCCAAGGTATAACTAAGAGGTTAGATGACATATGGGGTTTATACCTATTGAATTGATGTCTGTTGAGAGTGAGATAGTCTGTTGTGATTATGCTAGAGCGGCGAATGCCTCTAGGCTTAAAGTGTGAGCTAGTGACTTAGTGAATTGTCGTCTTGAGTATTTGTTTGATAGTTGCCTAGTTGAGGCTAGCTTAGTAATGGCTGTTAGTTGAGAAGTTACCTCGTTGAGGCTAGCTTGATGAATGATTGCTGCTTAAGGATAATTTGGAATCCTTGTATATTGAGCAACTAGTTGATAATTGTTTGGAAACCATTGATGGTTGATGGTGAAAGATAATGAGATGAGCAGCCTAAGACTGCAAGACTTGAGTAGATGACATAAGTCTTGGATTCCTGGAGGGAATCATAGTGGTTCAAGTGATGAGAATCTTTTCGTAGCACTTGGCTTGTATATGTGAGATACGAAAAGATCCAAGAACTGATATGGATCATGAGAATTAAGTAAAGATGGGCGATTGGAGTATGAGTACTAAAAGAGAATATGGCTCGATCGGTTAATCGTACGAGACCCAAGAGCTGAATAGGTTGTTAGAACTTTAAATGGAAATGAGAAAATTTGTTGATTAAGCAAGCTCGAGGAGGAGTTGCTAAGATTGTTTAAGTCACTATGGTGACAGGTGCTAGTACTAATGAGCTAAAGTGATGGAAGTCATGAGGAAGGTGACTCTGAGTTAATCTTTTCTAAATTAAATGCGTGGGAAGGACCACGAGAGTTTGGAAAAGCTTGTAAAATTATGTATAAGGTTGAGATTGATTGAGTCAGGTAGAGGGATGAGATTTGAAATTGTCTCCCTCTAGATTGAGGATCTTATAAGGGAACCTTAGAGGTTTTGGGTACACTAAGGAAAAAAAGTGACCTTGATAGATTGTAGCCTTAAGAGGCTGTTGATAATTGATGAAAGGTCACTAGAGGAAGGGTTTCCTCGAAGGCATGAGATCTGCCTAGACTACCTCTGTTGAGTTGTTCGATGGAAAGTATTATCTTGGGATTGCTTGAGGGCAAGGGTTGTTTGGATCCTAATACTTTTGCAAGGATTATAGGATGATCGACTAGTATGAGACAGAGTTCTCAAGGTCATTTAAGCATGTGGTAAAGGTAGTCAAGGACCCTTGAATAAGATAAGTAGATCCCTGAGTGGATTGGAACTTGAAAACCTTATGACTGGTTGTTATTCCTGATTTTGAGGAATGGTGATGGGACTCAGCAAAAGAGGAGAATGATCGAAAGACTTATGAATAAGAGAACTCCTGCTCATAGATTACGAGTAAAGAGATGTTCATTATGGATATGGAGCGTGCCAATGGGAAATGGCTGATTACCTGGGCGTAAGACACAAGGTGAAAAATGGGTAGTCTGTCTTTTCTGTTATGGAATGAGTCGAGGAAGAATCGACATGCTAGTTTGCTTAGAATTAATGATTTCCTAGGATCGATTGATTGAATTGGAACCATGAGAAATGAAATCATGAGTTGTTGTTTCCTAAAGAATAGGGCGTTGTTCTTAAAGGGCGATTGAACCATGAATTGGTCATTGATGAAAGGAAAAAGGTAAACGAACTTGATATTCCCGGCTGGTTATGATTCTAGTGAATACTTTTGTAAAACGAAAAGAATGTTTAGAGAATACTTGCAAGTGAGTGGAGGTAATCGAATTGAGCATTTGACAAGTGAACTGGTGGAGACTCAAGGACGAACAGATATTGTCATTTGAGGTGACTGAGTTATGGGAAAGAGAATGTGAAAGCATGATGGCATTTGAATCTTGGAGTAAAGGTATCACCGTCGGTGCAAACTACAAGGTTGCCGTCCTATGGAATGGGAAGGACAAGGTGAATTTGAAGTGAGAAAATGCCACGGAGTTGTGTAGTTTCTTCCTTAGGGTAAGAGACCCAATTGTAAAAGGAAGAAAAACTCTAAATTATCTTAGTATTATGATTGAGCATCTATATCGAGAAAGAGGACGCAGAACTTGAATGACTCCTAGAAGTGAAATTCGAGAGATAGTCTTGTAGACAATGTTGAATTCCAGGATGATGTTGACGTTCAGTGGAACGAACGGAATTGGGATAAGGTCGCCTTAGTGAGTTATGGAATTCAGAGGCTAAAGCACCAATGCTTCTTAAGAGAATAGTGACAAGAATAAATAAAATGTCGTGCGGTCCTAGAGGAGATCTGCGACGACAGAGAGCCAAGGTCTGAGCTCTCAAGTGAAAAGTACGAGGAACAGTTAGGAAGATTCGACACCTGGTGGAAGGAAGTTGATAATTGTCGAACTAAGTACCCAAGGAATGATTAGTTGGTCGTTACCGTCTTGAGAGACGATAGTTGAACTCATGTAAGGAGCCATGAGAAACATGAACAGCTTTTGAGAGTGTCCTATGGACTCTAAAGAGATGCTTGTTATTTGCTGAATGTGAAGAGCACGGGCTATGGATCTGATAAGGTAAGATTTCTTGGTCGTGAAATCTCTGAGAAATGAAATCTCTGTAGAGTATTGGAGGAGTGGAATGAGTGATAAATCGACTAGAGTCGATGTGGGTTGCTAGAAGTTGAAAGTTCCTAGAATTGACGAATTGTAATAGACGGACCGTGAAAAGATTCCCCACAAAAGCCGTTCCATTGGTAAAATGGATTAATTATGATATGTAACACGAATGAGTGAATGAACGTGAAAAGAGTTTTCGAGGACTCGAGTTAAGCTGATGACTACGCTGTTTTTGACAATTCCAGTTGGAAATTGAAACGCATATGAGGGTCGCAAAGACGCGACAAGAATGAAACTTGAGACACAACAAGGCAACCAGAAGTGGGCATTGCATATACATCGTGATGATAAGGCCATAGAAGTTGGAATGCTTAGAGCATGATTGGAGTGGGCTTGCGAATATCCTCGTGGCAAAATTTGAGAAATAATGTCTAGGTAGAATAAGATTTTGAGTCTATACCTATCGCAAGAAAATAAGGTTATAGTTTCCAGTGAGGAATCAAACAAGAGGCAACGCTGATGTACGAAACTCCTCGTGGGTATGCGAGCGTTGCTTATATGAAGAAAAATCTTGAAGTTATGCGAACTACAAGAGGCTGAGTGCATTGACTGCCTAAAGAGGATTGATGGAAAGTTATGTGGAACGAAGGGATTACCCAAGTGTTATTACGACAATACCCTATCACTGAGGAAGGGTGAATTATTTATCGGATACTTATCATTGAGAATTGAGCGGTGTGTAATTGGCAATAGAAGGACAGATCTTCCCTCAAGAAATAAGAGATTCAGCTTCAAAATTGGAGTTTGCCAATGGACTAGTTTGATGATTACCTGAAGCATCAAGTCTGAAGGTCAAGAAAGGAATTGAGATGTTGCCATGATTGAACATAGATACTTGAGGGGTTATAGGAATGGATGGAACCTTTGAGACCCCAGAGACGGAAGTACGAGTCCAGTATTAAGGGGAAACTTAAGGAGACGATCTCATCAAAATTCGAAGGGAGGATTATGGTTTTCCTGGGGATGACACAAAGATGTACCAAGATACATATATATATTATCGGTGATAGGGTTGAAAGTTGAAATTAATCTATATTATAGTCGAGCACTAGACGTGTCGATAAAAGGGAAGTACATGACCAAGAAAGTTGAAGGATCACTTCAATCCAAGGGAATTTTCGGATGAAATCTGTCACGTTTCGAACCTTACAAGCTCGTGAACACCCATATGGCCATTGACTTTAGAATACCTTCCAGGATCCAGCGGCCAATAACATAAAACTTCAAAATAATAAACGCACGCGAAAGTGAGAAAATATCCCATGCAATAAAAATACAAGATGACCTAGGACAAAAGGGTATATCTCTCAGTACAGTTAATCATACTTCAACGGTTACAATTCTAAATTTCCAAATTTTATAAGCAATCCCTAAGGTTTCAAAGGGTTAATATGCAATTCCTCAAGTGCCTTCATCGTATGCCCATCCATGGCAAGCTCAGGTTTCCATTGTCTGAGACCTGAAAATATTGGTCCTACGACGGGGTGAGATAACAATCTCAGTAAGTTAACCCTAACCCTAAGCTAGACTATTGGTACCTCCAGGCTCGTTTAAAAAATATGCAAGTTTTGAAAAATACTTTTCATACATGACGTTCAAGCAATTGGCATAACAAGGCAGCTTATGCATATCAGGCAAACAGGTTCATGTCCTTCACACTTTCCCTTTTTAATTTGAAATTCTCAAGCCCTACGGGCATAACAGATATCCCATGCACTTTAAGCATCCCAGGCATTCTAGCCAATTCAAGCATTTCAATCACACAGACTCGGAAACACATCAAGATCATGTTTCAGCCTTTTATCTTCAATATGCCCATCAAGGGCCGCCCTCCTTAGGCCGCGAGATGATTTGGTCTCTATAGCGACTCTCGACACTCCGCGCCATCGAGATGATTCGGTCGACTATAGGACTCTCGCGTCTGGATCTAGAGATGATTCGGTCACTACCTGACTCTCTATTCTTACAACATTTGAGATGAATCGGTCAAGGTAGGAGTCTCTAGCCGCATGACCTCGTCAAGTCAATCGGGATCAAACACCCGCAGCGCAATGCATTGGCCAAAGTAACCTCATTTGTGATCCGTCTCATTAGTTCCGTTTCCATATCCACAAACAGATTCATCTCATTGCCATTCAAGGCACATCGTTCAAGCACATCAGGATCACAAATCCAAGCATGTCATTCGCTTATCATGCATATGCATGTCATCACACCTAACAACACTCGACATCTATTGCACAATCGAGCATTAAATCCCTCAATTGAATCCCCAATAATTATCACATGCCCAAATTCACACATGGCATAACATCACCAAGCATTCACATCTTTGATTCATTGCTCCCTAAGCATGAAAACGTGGTATTCAATCAAAGACAAGTCATAAAGATCTCAATTGACAACCAAGTTCAGTCTCACGGAAAATGAAATTTTTCTACTCACTTTTTGAGGAAACAAATTCCATTGTCTTAAATTTCAAGATCTTACGGACATGTGGGAGAAAACGGGGCTCAATTTGGATATTGGATGACTTAGAACGGGCAGTTTTAAAATCGGTGTACGCAGAAAACGGGATTTGGCAGCTTTCGGGTCTCTCACGTTTTTGACACCAAAACCACTCTTTAAACCCTTTCAATTCCACCAAAAATCCACCATTTAGTAAGCCAACATCCTAACGAAGGGTTAGAAGTCTTCTTACCGAGATAATTTAGCCAACAAACTCCTCCAAGAACCGCAACAAGCCTCGGTTCCTAATCTGTCCGGCACAAGACAGATTCTGTTCCTAGGAAATTCCATGCAAACCGGCCATCAAAACTTCAATCTAACTCACCAATCCTTTACCAACATGTAATATCATGTCTTAGGATGTCTTACCAATAAATTTTGGCGCAAGATGACACTTCTACGGCCTTCAAAGGTATTCGGTTCCCAGACCCGTCGAAGAGGACAGATTCTGTCCAAGAGAAGTTCATAGACATTCAACCACCAAAATCCATTCAAACCTCAATCAAACTTCAAACTCAAATCACTAAACCTTAATACTATACTCAAGAAGGTCTCACCTCAATTTGGAAGCAAGACAAGCCCTTTAAACCGGCCTAAAGAAGCTCATGGCAAGATTGGACCCGATTCTGACCTCTTCGGACTCCGACGGCTCCACGGGTCAAACGGAGTAACGAATCAACGAACGGTCACTTGGAGGTTGTAGGCAAGACATCAAGGAGTGTTGTGGTGGTCGGAGTTGGTCGAATGATGGCCGAAAGCCGGTGTCGTGGCGAACGAACGGCAAGGACAGAATCTGTTCAGTGAGCAAGAGGAAGAGAGAAAGAGGGAAACGTGAGATTTGAGAGGGAGAGAGAGGAATTGGCTCACCAAAAAGTGTCTTCTTGCTTCTTCCTTTGTCTCCAAGTCAAGGTGAGAGAGAGAAAATGGTAGGTGAGGACTTGACAATCTATTTAATGCAATTAGGCATCTAATATAGTCTAAGTGGATAAGGCTCCCAAATGATGATACTTGTCCCATCCACATAAAAATATTGGACTAAATTGACTAATATACCCTCAAATTTTCGGTCACTATAGGGAGAGAGAAAATGACTATAATGCCCTTGCTTGTTTTGAAGAGAAAGAATGTCCTTGAGGGCAAAACGGTAAATTTACACCTTCAGTCTAAATTTCGCTTTTCCCGATTTTTATTACTCTCGATGAGGCGACGTCCAATTCCTTTTGAATTGTTGAAATTCTTCTTTATACAATATTCAATTTTGAGATCTAATTCATGATCTGTTTTCCGTCAATCTTAATTCCAGCTTATCTCAAATCGACGGGCGGCTTTTGGCAGACATTCACGCGTATCGACTTAGTGATTCTCATCACACTTAGGATGACTCAAGTCGCAGTGACTTTGGTTGTCATGTAATTGCGAGGGTTTATCGCTAGCTCCGACGGTCACGATTGTGAGAATTCGATTTAGGAAAGGTTTGCAAATCATACGTTGGTTAAGTGGAATCACCCGCGCTCCAATCGTATAACGCCAGCCATAAATTTCTTAATCGTTCCTAGGTCGAAGTGCCGTTCCTTATTCGAGTTCCTAGGTCCACGTACTTGTCATACATTAACCTTTCCCTTTTTGGTCAGTTAACTTGAATTGATCAGGTCCGAGCGAGATAAAACTGAAATGCATCGATAGATATCTTCTCAATCATACATCTCGAAATGGTCGGAAATTCAGAATGTCACAACTATTCTCTCTTAAAGAAATTTCGTCTTTGAAATTTGCAATCTTCTCAATTATCCAATCTCACGGGGTACAGACGCCTCATCGCATTCTCACTCTTCAAAATAACTCCGTTTCTTACTAAACCACGCAATAATATGCTTTTTGGCTCTCATGCCATTTGACGTTTCACTACCTTCAATTGTTCTCTCATACCATCAAAGATTCAAGGGCTTTATCAACTTGCCCTTTATTATCCCAATCGAGTTATAGCCTTCTCGATTCCACTAAAAAAATCTCTACTAATCATAGTGATTCCTCAACTTTCGTGGCCACACCTCTTTCTCTTGTCGGCATATCTAGTGCTCAACCATACGTTAGACTACTTCAACCTTCAATTCATATCATCGTTAGTATTAAGGCAATCTCGGCACACCTTTGTGTCATCCCAAGGAACACCTTAATTCTCCATGTTCTATCCATTCCCATAACCGCTTAGATACCAGGGTCCGGTCATGGCAATACCTCAATTCCTTTTTGACCTTCAGACTTGACGCTTCAGGTAATCATTAGACTAGTCCATTGCCAAACTCCAAATTTAGAAGTTGAACCTCTTATTTCTTGAGGGAAGATCTGTCTCTCTATCGCCAATTACACACTGCTCAATTCTCAATGATAAGCATCAGCTAAATAATTCACCCTTCCTCCGCGATATGAGTATCGTAGTAATAACACTTGGGTAATCCCTTCGTTCCATGTAACTTTCCATCAATCCTCTTTAGGCAGTCAATGCACTCAGCCTCTTGTAGTTCACATAACTTCGAGGTCTTTCTTTAAACAAGCAACGCTCTCATATCCACAAGGAATGTCATACATTAGCGTTGCCTCTTGTTTAATTTCTCACTGGAAACTACAATCTTATTTTCTTGCGGTAGATATAGACTCAAAATCTTATTCCACCTAGACATTGTTTTTCAAATTTTGCCACAAAGACATTCGCAAGCTCACTCTAATCATGCACTAGGCGTTCCCACTCATGTATTCTTATTATCACGGCGCATTCGCACAGTCTGCTTTCGTTAGCCATGCTACGTCTCAAGTTTCTTTCCTGCATCACGTCATTATGGTTCTCTTGACCCTTTTGATTCTAAATAGGAACGCCCTTATCAGCATAGTCGTCATCTTGACTCAAGTCCTCGAAAATGCTTTTCATTCTTATCCGTCCATTCGTGTTACATCTCCTCCTTAGCCCATTTCATCAATGGAGCAGCTCCTGTGGGGAATCGTCCGACGGTCCTTCTTTAACAATCTATCCATTTCAAGAAATCTCAAATTTTAGTAACTCGCATCGACCTTAGTCGATTCTCACTTATTCAAATCCTCAAAAACTCCACAGAGATTTCATTTTCAACTGAGGAATCTTACCTCATCAGGTCCACATCTCGTGTTCTTCACAATTAACACACAACGAGCATCCCTTTAGAGTCCATAGGATACTCTCGAAGGTTACTCATGTTTCTCATGACTTCTTAAATGAGTCCCATCATCGTCTCTCAAGACGGTAACAATCAATCCAATTATTCCTTGGATACTCAAGTCGACTATTATCAACTTTTTTCTACTAAGTGTCGAATCTTTTAACAATTCCTCGCACTTTTCACTTGAGAGCTCAAACCTTGGCTCTCTATTGTTGCGGGTCCCCTCTAGGACCGCACAACATTTTATTTATTATTGTCACTCTTCTCTCGAGAAGCATTAGCGTTTTAGCTTCTGAGTTCCACAACTCGCTAATGCGACTTTATCCCAATTCCATTCGTTCCACTGAACGTCAACATCATCCTGAAATTCAACATTGTCTACAAGACAGTCTCTCAGATTTCACTTTCAGGAATCATTCAAGTTTTGCGTCTTCTTTCTCAGTTTAGTCGCTCCATCTTAATATCAAGACGGTTAGGATTTTCTCCTTCTTCCACACTAGGGTTTCTTACCATGTGAGGGAAGCTATACACTTCAGTGGTATTCTCTTATTTCAAATCCACCATGTCCTTCCCATTCCTTAAGACGTCGATCTTGGAGTCTGCGCCAATGGCGGTGTCTTACTCCAGGACGTAGATGCCACCATACTCGGCATTCTTCCTCATAATTCAGTCACTTCAAGTGACAATATTTGTTCGTCCTTGGTTTCCACAAATTCATATTTTAGGTATTCAATTCGACTTCCTCAAGTCGCCTTGCGATTACAATCTAAGCATCCTTTTTGCTTATTCACCCGTTCATTAAAATCACAAGTAACTAGGGCCATCAAGTCCATTCACTTTTCTTTCCATCAATGATCATGTCATGATCCAATCGTCCTTAAGGACAACGCCCTATTCTCTAGGGGTGATAACTCGCAATGCCACTTTCAGTGGTTTTGACTCAACCTCAATCAATCTCATAAAATCCACAAGGTCTGACAGGTTGACACGTCAGTTTCCTTATTATTCCTCACGACAACAAAAGGTTAATCACCAAGCCTTATGTCATAATAACGACATTTCCTTAGAGGCACATTCTAGGTTCCATAAGTGAGGTTCTCTTTTCTCATAATCCTTGAACAGAAATTCTCTTACTTATCCTCTCCCGATCATCCACTTCCTTCCTTGATGTCCATTACGGTTCATCAAATTCAGGAATAACAATTAGCATAAGGCCTTCAAATCCCAATCCACTCAGAGACTTCACATCTCATTTAAAGGGTCCTTGACCACTTTTAACATATGCTTATACGACCTTGAGAACTCTGTCTTTCATTGGTCGATCGCCCTTGGATCCTTTCAAGATTATTCGGATCCAAACAACCTTTGCTCTCGAACAATCCCAAGAGGATATTTTTCATCGAACAACTCAATAGGAGTAGCTTAGGCATATATCATGTCTTCGAGGAAATCCTTCCTCTGGTGACCTTTCACCAATTATCAACAGCCTCTTAAGGCTACAATCTGTCAGGGTCACTTTCTTTCCTTAGCGTACCTAAAACTTCTAAGGTTTCCTTACAAGATCCTCAATCCAGAGGGAGACAATTTCAAATCTCATCCTTCTACCTGACTCAATTAATCTCAACCTTATACATAATTTTACAAACTTTTCCAAACTTTCGTGGTCCTTTCCACACATTCAATTTAGAAAAGATTACTCAGAGTCACCTTCCTCGTGACTTTCATTACTTTAACTCATCAATACTAGCACCTGTCACCACAATGACTTAGACAATCTTAGCAGCTCCTCCTCGAGCTTGCTTAATCAACAAATTTTCTCATTTCCATTTAAAGTTCTCACGACCCATTCAGCTCTTGGGTCTCGTACGATTAACCGATCAAGCCACATTCTCTTTTAGTACTCATACTCCAATCGCCCATCTTTACTTAATTCTCATAATCCATATCAGTTCTTGGATCTTTTCGTATCTCACATACACAAGCCATGTGCTACTCTAGCGACCATACTTTGGTCCTTCAATCTTATTAGATTCTCATGCCACTTGAACCACTATGATTCCCTCCAGGAATCCAAGACTTATGCCATCTACTCAAGTCTAGCAGTCTTAGGCTGCTCATCTCATCATTCACCACCATCAAGCAACCATTCTGTGGTCCCTATGCAACTCTCAACTAATTGCCAATTAACTAAGGATTCCAAATTGTCCTTAAGTAGTAGCCACATATCAAACCAGCCTCCATGAGGCAACTTCTCAACTAACAGCCATTACTAGACTAGCCTCAACTAGGCAACTATCAAATGAGCACTCAAGAGGGCAATTCACTAAGTCACTTGCTCATACTTTAAGCCTAGAGGCATCTGCCGCTCTAGCATAATCACAACAAACTATCTCACTCTCAACAGACATCAATTCAATGGGTATAAACCCCATACGTCGTCTAACCTCTCAGTTATACCTTGTCCAAACCAATCACATGAGGCTAATCATAAAACATGTCTAACAGGCCCGTCACAAACATCACTTTTCTTTTTCAAAGGGCATCCACTGCCAAGCACGAAACTTCTAATTATGCCGATCACATGCATCATTTCATATGTCATGCCACTTTTGAACATTTTCTTCGAGGATCAATCTTGTGTTATACATCTCTTAACCACAATTGGACTCGACCTGATACCTAGACTTTCCCTTTCAAGTTATGACTTGGGTCATTCCTGCCTCTTGCCATCTTAGAAGCCTACTAGGAGCTGCTCCTTGTCCGGACCTCTCTGTCCCGGTGATCACTCCCCGCCCTCATCAGACCTTACCATTGCAGATTGTCCCAAGTCATACATCTACGGAGAAAGCCCCGTTCCACATGTCTCATACCATGTTTTATTACAATTTATAGGTATCCCATCAACTTGTCATATACCAAGCGACAGTTTATTAAGTCCAACAGCGATAAGTTCATGTATGCACCCTCATCAACTTTCATTTCAAAGCCACAAACACACGCACAACATGATTGTCCTCACCACTTGTCAAATCAAAATCTCATTCAGATCAATTCCTATCCATTTAAGAGTTCGAATTCCATCAATGACCGTCACATCTCACAAATCAATTGCCTATATTCAACTACTACCCCAAGTTTAGTCGCTATTCATTGTCTGTTTTCATGTATACACCTTACCTCATATCATCCAATACTGTCAATAGCAATCGATAACTAAACCATCAAGATATCACGCAATTTAAGCCTGAATCCACTGACATCAGTCGCCTCTTTATAACTCGTATTTCTCAAGTTGGGTAATTGACTAACCAAGATCACAATCATACACTTCAATTGACCCTTCATTCATAATTTATTCTCTAGTAACCTCAAATCCAAGCTTATGACTCCTCAATTTTTATTCACTTCATTGTGAGCCTTATTCATAAATCACTCAAGATCATCTCTTAATTCGGCACTAGGACCATTAGAATACTACATAGGTGCAAGCCTATAATCCTCGAGATTTAATAACCGATACTTAATCCTATAGGTCTTATCTAACTATCCCAAGTCATCACTCCTTATCACTCCAAGTCTCAATCACATTAGATAGAGCCGATCTTGCTCTAATACCCAACAAACGGGGATGTCACGTCTCGAACCCTGCGAGCTCGTGAACACCCATCTGGCCATTGACTTTAGAATACCTCCTAGGATCTAGCGGCCAATAACATAAAACTTCAAAATAATAAACGCATGCGGAAGTGAGAAAATGTTCAATGCAATAAAAATACAAGATGACCTAGGACAAAAGGGTATACCTCTCAGTACAGTCAATCATACTTCAAAGGTTACAATTCTAAATTCTCAAATTTTATAAGCAATCCCTAAGGTTTCAATGGGTTAATATGCAATTCCTCAAGTGCCTTCATCGTATGCCCATCCATGGCAAACTCGGGTTTCCATTGTCTAAGACCTGAAAATATTGGTCCCACGATGAGATGATATAACAATCTCAATAAGTTAACCTTAACCCTAAGCTAGACTATTGGTACCTCCAGGCTCGTTTAAAAAAATATGCAAGGTTTGAAAAATACTTTTCATACATGACGTTCAAGCAATTGGCATAACAAGACAACTCAGGCATATCAAGCAAACGGGTTCATCTCCTTCACACTTTCCATTTTTAATTTGAAATTCTCAAGCCCTACGGGCATAATAGATATCCCATGCACTTTAGGCATCTCATGCATTCCAGCCAATTCAAGCATTTTAATCACACAGACTCGGAAACACATCAAGATTATGTTTCAGTCTTTTATCTTCAATATGCCCATCAAGGGCCACCCTCCGTAGGCTGCGAGATGATTCAGTTTCTATAGCGACTCTCGACACTCCGCGCCATCGAGATGATTCGGTCGACTATAAGACTCTCGCGTCCAGACCTAGAGATGATTCGGTCACTACCTAACTCTCGATTCTTACAGCCTTCGAGATGAATCGGTCAAGGTAGGACTCTCTAGCCGCATGACCTCATCAAGTCAATCGGGATCAAACACCCGTGGCGCAATGCGTTGGCCAAAGTAACCTCATTTGTGATCCGTCTCATTAGTTCCATTTCCATATCCACAAACAGATTCATCTCATCACCATTCAAGACACATCGTTCAAGCACATCAGGATCACAAATCCAAGCATGTCATTTGCTTATCATGCATATACACGTCATCACACCTAACAACACTCGACATCCATTGCACAACAGAGCATTAAATCCCTCAATTGAATCCCCAATAATTATCACATGCCCAAATTCACACACGGCATAACATCACCAAGCATTCACATCTTTGATTCATTGCGTGGCACCTTGATGCGATCTAATCGCGGGGTTGAGATGGCCATGGTCCTGATGCGATCTATTCGCGGGACGGAGGTATGTGGTAATGATATTGGCCTAGAGATTCATTGGAACCTGATGTGTTTACGTAGGTTGCTAATGCAAGTCTGATGCATTTACGCGGACTGAGCTTGATGCGATCTAATCGCAGGTTGGAGAATAAGGTAGGTAGGAAGAGGTGATTGTGGTGAAATGGCAGGATGAGGTGTGCATGATCATCTGAGTGTGACATGGTGTCATAGTTGCATGCCCATCATCTTTGTGTCATTATCTTTATTTGTATGTGCCTGTGTGATTATGAGTTTGGAAAGTTGGGATAGATGACTTCCTGAGTGGACGGTCGGCCTAACCTAAGGTTAGGACCCACCTTATTGAGATGTAAATCTCACCCCGTTGTGGGCAATATTTTTCAGGTCCTTGATGAAGGAAACTAGGTTTGCCATGGATTGGCACAGAGACGAGGTCACTAGAGGAAAAATGAAGACTTCTCTTTTGTGACCTTAGAATCGAATAGTAGAGATAAAGAGGATTTAGATTTGTAATAAAGAATAGTATATTTGACCTTTATTAAAGGTGTGCCCCTATGTCCTAAGTTATCGAGTGTTGCTTTATTTGTAAATTGGAGTTGGCATGCTTCCGTATGCATGTTTCTTTCAGCGAATAAGACATTGACGTTGGATCCTAGAGCTTTCATAAAGGAATGACTTGGTGGGATGCTCGCATGCTCGCCGGATTCGGGGCGTGACACCTTCGGACATTGGTATTAGGTTGCTTTCTATTACTCCATTGGAGGTTTCTCCTAGCGTCTCGTCTTTCATCTTTTACCTTCAGTAAATCTTATCAAGTGGTTCTGACAGAGTTGACCTGTTCCCATACCGTTCCGCTGAGCTCAACTTTCTTTTTGATCCGAAGACTCATTTGCCCTTTAGTTTTCGTGACTTCCTAATTTCTGTCCTTTCCCCCAAAGACCTCCCTATTCAGTTGTCCTTCAAAGGTAGGTTCTATCTAGGGTTTGAACCTTATTCTCCTCAATACCGCGCTTAGTAATTTGGTCTTCGACAAGATGTTCCCATGCCCACTCCTTATCTTATGGATTTTTCGCTGATGGATAAGAAGGCCTACATATTTGATGATGATAATTCCTTCGCCTGCTGTGCCGGGTGATTGTTTTAATGCACCAGTGTTTCTCTAAGAACACCATTGAGGCTTTTCGATTTGATCCTGGGGCTACCTTAGAGTATACGATCTAGTGGCTATCCTTTAGTTTGGAAGTCTCTATGAAGCACCTACCTCTTTGATTCTTAACAAAGATCGGATCAAGTCATTTGGCCTGAATCCGAGTAGGGCAGACCCTAAAGGAAATAAGAAGGCCTCCCAAGACGTCCCCGAGCATCCAATATTTCCAGCAGGTTGGAAAGACTTCTCTTTATCTTAATTGATGGTTTTAAGACTTCGAGTACTTACTTGTTTATGCTTGTCAAATGATGAGCCGAAAGATGACGAACCCATTATTTCTCTTTATTGAAAGAAATTTCTTGTGCCTTTGATCATCCTATCCGATGCTGACAAGCCTTTAAACATTCCCTCTCCCCCTCCCTCCGAAGATCCTTCGCCAGATGCTTCTCAGGCTATTTAAAAGCTTAACGATAGCTCTATTGTCCACGAGCCATGTGCCCCCGCTGAATCACTTAATCCGCCATGTCTAGAAGCTCTCAGCAGGCCCTTGCTAGCGCTTACTTTTGGTTAAGTAGATTCTCTCAGCAATCTCTCAGTGATTCAAGAGTCATACGATGAATTTCGATATATGATTCGTCAGTCATTTGTAGCTGTCGATCCTACACTTACTGAGGTCTATCTATCTATAACTCAAGCATCGCTGACGGATATTCAAACTTACTTTACGGAGTCTTCTGCTTCTTCGACTCCTCTTGACAGGCATCAACAGGGCATTTCCCCATCAACAATAGCTTTAAATTGGTTAAAACTCAACCTGTTAGGCTCCCTAGATCTCCTTTTTACTGGGACTTTCTCTTTTGTGGATAATCCATCAGCAATTGAATGCATCAGGTCTGTGGAAACAAAACTGACCAAAGAAGAATTTATCGCGTTGCTTCCTCCGAGTGTGGCTCATCGCTTGAAGAATTTTTCAGATTACTTTTCCACCGGGTTTTCTCACTATAAGAAATTTCAAGAGTGAATAGTTGCCGTGACTAGCCTTATTGATTATCCTTCTGATGCTGAAGCCCAGGTAGCAGAGCAATTAGTACGCTAAGAGAAAGATTCTCTCTAAGATGTCGCTAAGGAGATGGTTGCGTTGGACGAGAGGAAATAGACTCTTGAGCAACAAAAATCAACAATAGAGAAGGAATTAGAGGAAATACTCCTTCGGCAGTCCATCATCTTGCCTCATCGTTCACTGGTTGAAGATTGTTTAAGAACATCCGTCGTTGCTCTTGAAGCGAAGAGACAAGAGGGTCTTGCTAAGATGGCACAAGAAGTGGCCCACCAGCACCAAATCAGGAGTGAATCAATAATGAGCAACAAGAGGTTTGAGTCTTTGGTGTATAAACTCTTTCTGGACATAAAAAACTCATTTCATTCTCAAAAATATTAATAAAACCGCCTTTGGTATATTCTTTTGGCTAAAAAAATATCCACTATCTTCCCACGTTCACGTAATAACCTGATCTAGTTATCTTGCTCACCTCTTATAAAAGCGAGCATGGCGTAGCGTCTTGGACTCAAGTTACCATGGCGAACCAAACCTTCATTGAAAATCAAACAACTTCTCGCTTGTCTTGTCTTGACGATTTTCTAAACCATGAAGGCAAAATGGATGTTTCTCTCTCTTTCATGGATCATTAACCTGGAAATGATCACATTATCTTGAGCCCTCAGCTTAGACGACTGCCTCCTCTTTTGAAATTAGCAGAATGCTTTCCGCGTCGTTGCGGGGAAACCTTACTTGTTGAGCAATCGTTTATTTGTGCTTCTGATTGACTGATCCATAACCATCATTTTGCCTTCTATCCGTCTTTCGACATATAATTTTTCTATTGGTACATCGGTTGAAAGGATCTTTTTCCCCTGTGTGGAAGAAGGCTAAGATCGACGAATCATTGGCTTTTTGCCGTATCTCTATCAATCCTTCAAAATATAGTCTGATTGGAAGCATGTGTTGCTTGTGGTCATCTTTGTCGCATTGCTTTTTCTTCCCTACCGGTCCTGTATCCATCACTCTTCTTGATGTCTGGTTCTTGATCGATTTATCACCTTTTATCGAATACGATGTGCCGCGTGCGGGTGACCAATATCACTTCGATGAGCTCCATTACGTTTATTCTCCTTATGATGTATTTATGAGCTATCATGGTAATTCCATAGGCACGCCTTCGACGAAGGAGCATATTGCCTTCCTTTTGTGCTGGCTTTGCTGTTATGTCTTATGTTTTCCGTCTCTTCGAGTATCCTCGAAATTTCTTGATATTGCTTGCACACTGACATGTGGTGTTAATGTAGGGTTAGGTCGAATGTTTCTTGCATCGTTGTACCGTGGCTTGACAGATGCACAAAGATCTTTAATGAGTGGACATTTGACTCCTTTTTCTAGTTCGTTGTGGTTTTTGCATGGTTGGCTTCGAATTTACTTTCCACGACTGTTTCATGAAAAGGACCCTTTATCTGGAGGGCCATCTACGAGCAAATTTGGTCATGAAGTTTTTGATTGTTTGCTTCGACAATCAGTAGGCTTCCCTTCTTCTTTCGATGACTTTCTTGTCGAATTATTGTTGCTTACCAAATTTAATTTCTTCAGATTACATGTCGAAGATATTATTTATAGCTCCCTTGGTGAAATTTCAGATATTCGCTTGTTCTGGATGAGTGTTCTGACTCCATCTGACATTGCTTTGAACTTGTCGAATGGGGGTGAGTTTTCTTCCGGCCTTGAAGTTTACAACCTCCATTACTGTGCTCGTCAGTTCGGGCTAACTCAAGGTATCCCAATGCCAATGATGACTTCGATGAATTACCTTTTCTCCCTTGGCCGAGCAGAGAATTTTGACCAGGCTTGTCATACGAAGATTACCCAGATTATCTGCAATCGATTTTCCTTCATTGGCTTCCCTGGTCATCCCTATAGCCTGGTAACTTTCAAAAATTGGTGGGCCGGCTATCGGTCTTCTCTTTTCTCACTTGGTATCAATAATATAGCCTCAAGGGTTTATCGCCTTCCATGGGGTCTGATGCTTCCTTTTAGGATGACTATCCCATTGATTGCGTCGAATGCTATTGTTGAAACATCACCTAATGAAGGTATCCTCTGTGTCTTTCAACTGCATTTGATCGTGTCCTCATTAACTTCTTTCATAATGTAGACAATTCGCTAGCATCAGATGGTCGAACCGAAGGGATGTGCAGTAACCCGCTAGTGGTCTCCACCAACCTCGTTCGTACTTCAAATAACATGTCAACCCACGATAATTATCACCTTGTGTATTCCAAATGGCTGCCACTCCATGACTTGTTGGAAGAAGGATATGCTGCTATTTGTAACAACACTGCCGCTGAAGACGAAGTCAAAACTCTCCTTACTATCAAGGATCATCTACCTTGTTCGATTCAATCCATATACTCGAACCTGCTATCAAGGAGCTCTTCCTCACATTCAGCTCGATTTTGAAGTCTTTCAGGGCAAGACGGGATGACTTGAAGATGATTATCAGACTTGAGGATGATACTTTTCTTGCTGACGAGAAACTCATCCGCCAGAGCTAAATCTTGGACACGTTGAATAATGATGCGCATACCCCCTTGCAAACTTTGTCCGTCCAATTTAAAGTTGTCAAAGAACAGGAAGTTGTTTGTGAACACTTGCATCTTGAGAAACTGAAGGCTAATTATCAAAAGGAAACCATCACTGATGCCGATTGTAATAGTGAGATGTAGCTCCAAAGTCTCGTTCTAAGCATCCGACAATAAGTGCTGTGATTTCCCTATGTAGACGCCCCTCTTTTTTTATATTTTTCTTAATGAGCATTAATCTTTGGCGTCGTATGTTCATGATGAGAGTTCCTCTTTTTGTTTCTAGCATTTAATACTAGACACCGCTTTAGACTACCCCTAGAATCCGTACAACCATGACGCTTCAGAAAAGACAAGTAATCAAAGTATTATCGTCTATGCCGCTACACCTTCCCACTTACCCATGATACACTTGATTGTCTCGTAACTCGCTATTCTTCTACTATCTCCGCTCTGGTTATTGAAAGGTCGTGGGTGAATATTTCGTATCGTGGGTTGAAAATCGTTCCCTAGGGTTTTGTCTATAAATAACACTGCTCTTGTTAAGCAGGTTGCCATCCACAAAAAAAAAAAAAACTTTTCTCTTGGCATCATAAAGCCTGCTTCTTCTTCTGCGTCTTCATCCTCAGTTTGCGAGTTTTCTTCTCTCTGGAAGGAGATCATCTCTGTGACATTCTGATTTTTCCCGTCATTTCAAGACTCATTAATGAGAAGTATCTAACAATGTATTTCAATCATATCTTGCTTGGATCTAATCAATCTTGAGTTGACTGACCAAAAGGGAAAGGTTGACGCGAGGTAAGGTACGTGGACCTAAGAAATTCGAATAGGAAACGGTACTTTGACCATAAGAATTGTCGAAAGGACATTTAGAGCCATAAAAGGCCGATCTAAGAACGATTAAGGAATGCATTACTAGCGTTATACAATTAGAGCGCGGGTGATGCTGCTAAAATCAATATATAATTTGTAAAATTTTCCTAAATCGAACAGTGACGATCGAGACCATCGGAACTAGCGATAGACCTTCACAATTACATGACAACCAAAGTCGCCATGAATTGATGAGTCCTAATTATGATATGAATCACACGGTCGATACGCGTAACGTCTACAAAAGCCGCCCGTCAGTTCGAGATAGGCTAGAACCGTATTGCATCGAGAAATGATTCAGAAACAAGTCTTGAAATTCAAAAATGGAGAATCAAGAATTCCAACAATACAATTGGATTGGCCGTCGCCTTATCGAAGAAAATGAAAATTAGAAAAAACGATGTTTTAGATGCCGGGGGTAAAATTACATTTTTGCCACTTAAGCCTTAGCTTTGCCTTAGTAATTGGACAAGGGCATGTTTTAGGAAGATATGGGACGTTTCCACAGGGCCACTGAAGCCCACTGAGGTACCCCGTGGAGTGATACGTAATTGGTGCTATCTCGCTCGGGATTCAGTGGAGGCCGAGGGATCCGTCGCCGGCTCGAGGATTGGTCTTGAGAGGACCCTGACCTTGGAGGACGCCGATGAGGTGATAGTGATCGAGGCTACCGAGGACAATCTGGTAGAGCCATCAGCTGACGAGACGATGGAGGACACCGTAGAGGTTTGCTTAGAGACCTTCTCGGAGTACGAGCCCACCGAGGAGAAGGTTGAGGAGGAGACTGACGACTCTAGTAGCTCGACCTAAGAGTTTTTGTTTTACTAGTCCGACATTTAGATGGTGTTCTCAAATTCTGATTGTTTTGGGAGATGATGCCTATCTTTTGTGTTAGCTTGCCACCCCAATGACCTGCATGTTTAGTTTGTCGTGCCATGTATGGATATTCGAAAGTTTATGTATTGTTGGTACTCTCGTTACCCAAGTCTCATTTTATATTCATACGGGGAGTTTGATTATCATCGCTTCTGCATGCTTCCTATATGTTATATTTCTCGACCTATATGTGAATCCTAGGACCTCGAGAGAGAAGTTTGTGCTTGTAGGGAGTCGCGAGCCTTTGCCCGGGGCGCGGGGCGTGACATCCCTGCTCTGCTTAGTATTAGAGTAAGGTCAGCTCGATCCAAAATTGATTGAGGATTGGAGTAATAAGGAGGATTAAGTTGGAACAAGAGCGGGTAGCGATACCTTAGGAAACTGGTTAGGATAAGATACGGGTTGCATGGCATATGACTTGGCGCATATGATTGGCATTTGGCCTTGACATGATTATGGTGATATAAGAGAATGAAGTTTCATGCTTAGTGTTGAAAGTCATTTCTGGGTTTTGGCCTGTTAAGTGAATGGGTATGGCTTATTTTTGGTGAACCGTTGGAGTGAACGGAATTGAGGAATAGCCATAAACTGCATATTGAAGAATCTATGGAATTTATTGTGTGGAAGGCTGTTGTGTTGTAACTATTTCTGTTAAAGCATAGTGTGGTAGCTCTGAACTTGGTTGAATGAATGAGTTACTAACTGCTTGATGAAATTGTGGTGGACTAGGCTCAGTAGAAGCATATAAGAATGAGTAATCTGTCTAGGAGACCTGGAAGGCCCAAGAACGGAGCCTGTAGCTCGAGGCCGCTTGTAGCAGCGGACCAGAGGATGGACGAAGCATTAAGGGTGCTCGAAAAGATTGACGACCTCATCGACAGGCAGACCTAGGATAGGGATGCTGCCATAGCCCAAGCGGTGGAGCCGCAATAGCTGTCGTTAACGCCAACAACGGCAACAACGGGGGCAACGAAAACAATGGTGACCACGGCAATGAGACGGTGAATGCCCAAGAAGAAATTATTGTGGCTAGGTAGATGGGCCAGCTAGTCAAGCAACTTATCAAGTTGAAGCCGACCTAGTTTGATGGGACTGGAGATCCCGAACTAGCACGAAGATGGATCGAGAAGCTAGAAAAGGGTTTTAGAGTGCTGAGGTGTGCAGATGAGGAAAAGGTGCTGCTAGCGATGTATCAACTGGAAGGTACCGCAAATGACTGGTAGGCTGCCACCAAGAATGGAGTTTTTTTTTAAGGAATGGCTATGACCTGAAGTGCCTTTACTACGGCATTCAATGACAAGTATTTCTTGGAAAAAGCCCGAGAAAGGAAGCAAGTTGAGTTCTTGCAGCTGTGTCAGAATCAGTTGACCGTGGACCAGTATGAAGCTGAGTTCTCTAGATTATCGAGATACGCATCCCGATCAGTAGAAGATCCCCTATGAAAGGCACGGAGATTTCGGGGTGGACTGAGACCTGAGCTTCACAGCCAGATAATAGCCCTGAATCTGAGAACCTACAATGAAATCTATGAACAAGGTCAGATGATTGAGAGAGACTTGAAGGAGAGGAATGTTGCATCTGGATCGCGGTTTAATTCATTCAGAGACAATCGCCAGATGGGTAAGAGACTAGTAGCTGGCAATAGGCGCTTTAGCCCTCCTGTGAGGAAGAATATTGTGAAGCTACTGAACCCCATGAACTGGAACTATCGCCTCTATGGCAGGAGGCATGGTAATGGACCATGCCCGGCAAGAACTGGAGCATGCTTCAAGTGTGGTCAGATGAGCCTCCAGATGAGGACTTGCTCGAACCAAGCTCCAGCGAATTGACCTCAAGGGCAGCGACCACAGGCTGGACCGTTGGCTGCCACTCCTCAGATTGATCAGAATCCACCTCCAGCTCAGGAAAGAGTTTATGCAGTAGCTTGTAGGGAGGCAGAAGAAACGCCATGCGTGGTCACAAGTACGGTTTATTTGTGTGACCAAGCTGCATATGCTTTGTTTGATCCTGGCACAACACACTCATTTGTGTCTGCTCGGTTTGCTGATTTGGTTGATATGGAGTTAGAATCGTTGAGTGTGATTTTGCATGTGGCCACCCCGTTGAAAGATAATATATTGGTTTCATTGGGCTGTGTTGACTGTAAAATCGTAATTGGAGGTAGTAAGGAGAGTATCGATTTAGCTGTGTTGCCCATGTATGACTTCGATATGATCATAGGAACGGATGGTTGGGTAAATAGGGGGCAGTAGTGGATTGTGGTAGTAGGATAATCCGGTTCTATCCGGAAGGCCGCCCTAGCTTTGAATTTGTGGGAAATCGAGGAGGAGCCTCGATTCTTTTAATCTCATCCCTTGAAGTGACGAAGTTGATGACTGAAGGATGTCAGACGTATAGTTGTAGTTATGGACACGATTGCCAAAGAGCCTAAACTAGGAAGTATCCTGGTAGTGCGTGAGTTTACTGATATTTTTCCCCAAAAGTTACCAAGATTACCCCTAGAGCAAGAAATAGAGTTTGTGATTAAGTTAGCTCCCAAAACGGAGCCGATCTCGAAGGCATCTTATAGAATGTCCTTATCAGATTTGAAAGAGTTAAAGGTGCAGATGCAAGAGTTACTGGATAAGAGATTTACCCGACTGAGTGCTTCATCGTGGGGAGTGTCGGTGTTGTTTGTGAGGAAAAAGGATGGGTCCTTGCGTCTATGCATCAACTATAGACAGTTGAACCAAGTGACGGTGAAGAATAAGTACCCGTTGCCGAGAATTGACGACCTATTTGATCAATTGCAAGGAGCTGCGGTATTCTCTAAGATTGATCTGAGAACCGGATATCACCAGTTAAGAATCAAGAAGGAAGACATACCCAATACTGCTTTTAGGACAAGGTATGGTCATTATGAATTCACTGCGATGCCTTTTGAATTGACCAATGCTCTAGCCGCATTTATGGATTTGATGCATCGGGTGTTTAAGGAATTTTTGGATCATAGTCTTCATTGATGATATCCTAATTTACTCAAGGAGTGACGAGGAACACGAAGAGCACATAAGGATTGTTTCGCAGACCCTGAGGGAACACTCACTTTACGCTAAGCTTAGTAAATGCGAGTTCTGGTTGGATAAAGTGGCGTTTCTTGGTCATGTGGTGTTTGGAGAAGGAATTGCGGTGGATCCTGTGAAGATCGAAGCTGTAACGAATTGGCCCAGGCCTACTACGGTCACGGAAGTTCGAAGTTTCTTGGGATTAGCAGGATATTACAAACGTTTCATGGAGAAGTTTTAATCCATAGATATGCCACTGACAAGGTTGACAAAGAAAGAAACGAGGTTCGAATGGACGGATAAGTACGAAAAGAGTTTCCAAGAACTTAAGCATCGGTTGACAACCGCACCGGTATTGATGATTCCATCAGGACTTGAAGGCTATGAGATATATAGCGATGCTTCGCTAAAGGGACTAGGCTGTGTGCTAATGCAACATGAAAGAGTAGTAGCCTACGTGTCCCAATAATTGAGACCGCATGAGATGAATTATCCAACTCACGATTTGGAGTTAGCAGCGATCATCTTTGCTCTAAAAATCTGGAGACATATCTATGTAGCGAAAAGTTCCAAATTTACACTGACCACTAGAGCCTGAAGTATCTGTTTTGCCATAAGGAACTGAATATGAGGCAGCGTTGATGTATAGAGCTGCTTAAGGATTATGATTGTGACATACTGTATCATCCTAGGAAAGCAAACTGAGTCACGGATGCGCTCAGCCGAAAGTCGAGCATTGCCTGTCTATTGGTGAAGGGATGGTCGTTAATCGAGGATTTGTGGGATTCTAAGTTCAGATTGAAAGTTTGTCAGTATCCAGTTTAATGGCCACACTGAGAGTAGAACTTGAGGTACAGGAAATGATAAAAGCCTTGCAGCATACGGACCCAGAAAGTCAGAAAATCCTGGAAATGGACGCGACAAAAAGGAAGCTAGAATTTCAAGTGTTAGAGGATGGAATCTTGAAATTTCGATGACGTCTATGTGTGCCAAAGGACGAAGAACTCAGGGAAAGGATTTTATCAGAGGCTTATAGGAGCAACTATAGTATCTATCCAGGGAGCACGAAGATGTATTAGAACTTGCGTCAACATTATTGGTGGAACGGGATGAAAGTGGATGTCGCGAAGTATGTGGCAAATTGCTTGACATGCCAGCAGGTGAGGCCCAACATTGTAAGCTTGGAAGATTATTACAACCACTAGAGATTCCTAAATGAAAGTGAGAGCACGTAACGATGGACTTTGTAATGGGACTCCCAAGTAGCCAGAAAGGACACGATTATATTTGGGTAATTGTGGACAGGTTGATCAAGTCCGCACACTTCATCCTTGTGCGAAAGGATTTCGCAATGGACAGATATGCCGAATTATACATGAGACAGATTGTGAGACTACATGGAGTACTCGTGACAATTACATTGGACAGAGATCTCAAGTTCACAGCGAACTTCTGGAAGAGTCTTAAAGATGCCATGGGAACTCGACTGCAATTTAGTACGGCATACCATCCACAAACGGACGGACAATCGGAGAGGACGATTCAAACGCTTGAGGGCATGTTGCAAGCGTGCGTAATAGATTTCAAAGGTGGATGGGAAGATCAGCTGCATTTGATAGAATTTGCATATAATTACAGCTATCAGCAGAGCATTCAAATAGCACCATTTGAAGCACTCTATGGAAGGGCTTGCAGAACATCGATTTGCTGGGACGAGGTTGGAGAAAGGAGTATCACAGGCCCAGTGTTGGTAGAGCAATCGGTGGAAGCGGTGAAGGTAATTCGGGATAGACTGAAGACGACATAGAGTAGTCAGAAGAGTTATGCGGATAGACGACGTAGGCCTTTGGAATTTTAAGTAGGCGATCATGTTTTCCTTAAGGAAAATTGAGCCCATGGTACGTAGGTCCATTTGAAACTCTAGAGCAGATTGGGACCTTAGCCTACAGGCTTGCCTTACTGCCTAACCTATCCCAAGTGCACAACGTCTTTCATGTGTCCATGCTATGGAAGTACGAATTGAACCCAACGCATGTGCTGGACTACGAGCTTATCGAAGTGGATGACAGAGTATCCTACGTAGAAAAGCCAGTCAGGATCGAAGACCGAAAGGAGCAAATTCTGAGGAATAAAATGATTCCATTAATCAAAGTTGTTTGGGAGCACCATGGAACCGAAGGAGTTACGTGGGAAAGCAAGGAAACGATGAGGCGTCAATACCCTCGTTTATTTGAGTAACGGATATAATGTAAATTTCGGGGATGAAATTTTTGTAAGGGAGGAAGAGTTGTGATATTCTGATTTTTCCCGTCATTTCAAGACTCATTAATGAGAAGTATCTAACGATGTATTTCAGTCGTATCTCGCTCGGATCTGATTAATCTCGAGTTGACTGACCAAAAGGGAAAGACAAACGCGAGGCAAGGTATGTGGACCTAGGGAATTCGAATAGGAAATGACACTTTGACCATAAGGACTGTCGAGGGGACATTTAGAGCCATAAAAGGCCGTTCTAAGAATGATTAAGGAATGCATTGCTAACGTTATACAATTGGAGCGCAGGTGATGCCGCTAGAACCAATGTATAATTTGTAAAATTTCTCTAAATCGAACAGTGACGATCGAGACCATCGGAACTAGTGATAGACCCTCACAATTACATGACAAATAAAGTCGCCATGAATTGATGAGCCCTAATTGTGATATGAATCACAGGGTCGATACGCGTAACGTTTGTAAAAGCCGCCCGTCAGTTCGGGATAGGTTGAAACCGCATTGGATAGAGAAACGATTCAGAAACAAGTCTTGAAATTCAAAAATGGAGAATCAAGAATTTCAACAATATAATTGGATTGGCCGTTGCCTTATCGAAAAAAATGAAAATTAGAAAAAAACGACGTTTTGGATGTTGGGGGTAAAATTACCATTTTGCCTCTCAAGCCTTAGCTTTGCCTTAGTAATTGGACAAGGGAATTTTGGTCATTGAATCCTCTCAATAGCTGCCGAAAATTGGAAGAAATGAGAGCCATTGGATGAGCATTGATTGACACAATGGACAAGTGTCAAAAGATTAAGTTTTGATGTTGATAGAGTCATTTTTAACCTACCATTCAACAAGTTGTCTCTTGAAATTGATATATACCTCACACTCTCTCTCTCCCTCTTGGCCGAACACCTCCCAAGCTTGCTGGTTTTCTTCTTCGTCGAGAGCTCCACCGCCCGACAGGATTCTGCCACCGTCGTCGTTCGCTCTAACCGCCGTCTCTAGCCACCGCCTGGACCCGAGCCGATCACCTACTGTTTTATCATCCTCTTGCCGATGTTCTCCAAGTAGAATCATGCATTTGACTCAGTGAGGAGCTCCGGCCGGCCAATCTCTCGAAAGTCAATAGAAACCGTCGCAGTTGGAGGTAAGCCACGGTTTAGGCCTCATAAGATCCCGAAATCTTTGAGTTTTTTGACCAAATTTTTTGGACATCTAGGAGACACATAGACTGAGCTGTGGTAAAAATTTTGGAGGAATTTGATGGAGTTGTGTTCGGAGGGCCAAAACTGACCGGTAGTAGACCTAGAGGAACTGGCGTCGTTCAAGGACTTTCCGACGTTGCCTTGGTTTCAAATTTTCAGTGAGGCTCCCCAACCCTTAGAACTACATGTTAGTAAGTAGATTAGTGAATAAATTGAGGATTTAAGTTAGTTTAAGGGCTATTGAGTAGGGATGTGCACGGAACTGAGTATGCCTTGTTCGGTTCTGTGCATACCGGTTATGTTGGGGACTTTTGGTGTTGAAATTGGATCTAAAATTCATCATTGAGACATGTTAGGATGTTGATGAACATGTCAATAAGGTTTATATCCCATGGATTGGCGAATTAAGTAAGAAAAATCAACGATTGGAAGGATTTCCTTAGGTTGCGCGGTTGAGTTGTTCTTGGACTATTTGGACCGAACCCTTGAGGTGCTTGGAAGAGGAATTGTATTGCATTAAGCTTGAGGTAGGGGGATTCTAAACCTTTGATAGAAGGATTGGACTCAATTGGGTGATTTGTGCGCGAATTGATCGGTTCTTGAAAGTCATAATGTGGTTGTCCAATGTACGTGCTAGAAACATATGAAGGACTTGAATGTTTGACATTGCTTGTGCTATGAATTGATTGTCACATGTGAATGTCAAAATAAATTGTCTCGCATGCCATGGATGTGTTGTTTGTCGCATGAGTTGCATTCGAACGTGTGCTATGAAATAAATTGAACTTATGGCATATCTGAGAAGTTGTGACACCTTGATGCATATGAGACGCGGGGTCGTGTGGATGAATGCCCTGAGGCGCTGAGGCGCGGGGTTTGAATTGAAAGGCACCCTGAGGCGTACGAGGCGCGGGGTTGAGAATGCCATAGTAATGATTCGTTGAAACGCGGGACAGAGTTGAGATGTGTCGACACAGGCCTGAATTGAGATTGAAAACCTGACGCGTTTACGCGGGCTTGTCAATGAGACGGTCTGATGCGTTTACGCGGACCGAGCCTGAGGCGTTTTAAACGCGGGCATGATTCAAATGGAGGCATGGAATGGTGGAAGGTGCAATCCGGCTTAATAATGTGTGTTTGAGCTTAATTATGAAATAAGATGCCTCGATTGCTGGCTTGACATCCGTGTGTTATTTCGTGATAGTTGAATGCCTCATGTGATTTTGCACGAATTTTTTGTGATTGTATTTGCCTGAGTGGACAGTCAGCCTAACCTAGAGCTAGGACCCACCTTAATGAGATGTATATCTCACCTCGTTGTGGGACCCCATTTTTCAAATCCTAGACCTTGAGGATGTGGCCAATCAGGTTTGGTAACCCCAATGAGATGTTAGTGTATTTTGATGAATTTCCGGATGGACAGGGAACTATATATGTTAGGAAGTGCACGGTCGTCTGGGTAGTTGAGAGTGGCAGTAGCTGGAAGCCTCACAGGTACGAGGCATGGTTTAGGAAGACAAGGGATGTTTCTACAGGGCCACTGAAGCCCACTAAGGTACCTCGTGGGATGATACCCAGTTGGTGCCATCCCGCTCGAGATTTAGTGGAGGCCGAGGGGTCCGTTGCCGGCTCGAGGATTGGTCCTGAGAGGACCCCGACCCTGGAAGACGCCAATGAGGTGATAGTGATCGAGGCTACCGAGGACGATCTGGTGGAGCCATCAGCTGACAAGACGATGGAGGACACCACGGAGGTTTGCTCGGAGACCTTCTCGGAGTACAAGCCCACCGAGGAGGAGGTTGAGGAGGAGACTGACGACTCTAGTAGCTTGACCTAGGAGTCTCTGTTTTACTAGTCTGACATTTAGATGATGTTCTCGAATCCTGATTGTTTTGGGAGATGATGCCTGTCTTTTGTGTTAGCTTGCCACCCCAATGACCAGCATGTTTAGTTTGTCGTGTCATGTATGGATATTCGGAAGTTTATGTATTATTGGTACTCTCGTTACCCAAGTCCCATTTTATATTCGTACGGGGAGTTTGATTATCATCACTTCTGCATGCTTCCTATATGTTATACCTCTCGACCTATATGTGAATCTTGGGACCTCGAGAGATAAGTTTGTGCTTGTAGAGATTTGCAAGCCCGTGCTTAGGGCGCGGGGCGTGGCAATCTCCTTCTTAGGCTATACGTACACCTTGCTGGTGACACGTCCTAAAGCCCTCGAGAAGCTCGATGGCCTTCTAGGTCGTGTGGTCCCTGGCCATCTCTTTACTGGCCACTCTTTTCAGGAGGATTTTGACGAGTTCTCAACCTTCTTCTCTTATGATGTGGACAAGTTTGAGAAGAACCTAGTAGCTATCACTCGTCACGATCTCGCTGGTCATGAGATGTGGTGTAAGACTGAGGAGATTAAAAATAAATGAGGCGTCGTATAAAGAGCTCTGCAATGTCCGGGAGGCTATTTTCTCTTCCTTCACGAGCACCCTTCAACTTCGGGGCCTTATCTCTAATCGATAGGCAGCTAGTCGTCGGCATTTGTCGAAACCGTTGAAGGATATCGAAAGGCGAGAACACGAGTTGGGTGAGGCCTGTAAAGTTCGCTCCTTGGCATTTGTCGAGGGTTACATTGAGGCCCTAAAGGTGATTCTGAACACCCTTGATGACCAGGTGCAGGCTCACATGGCTCACCTCAAGATGTTGAAAGAGGAGCGGGACGTCTTAGAAGCTTCCTTAGATGGGTTGGCCAAAGCCAAATACTCTGCGAAGGAGGAGAACAGGAAGCTAGAGGATCGTCTCCACCATCTCTTTACTGGCCACTCTTTTCAAGAGGATTTTGACGAGTTCTCCACCTTCTTCTCTTATGATGTGGACAAGTTTGAGCAGAACCTAGCAGCTATCACTAGTCACGATCTCGTTGGTCATGAGATATGGTGTAAGACTGAGGAGATTGAAAATAACGAGGCGTCGTATAAAGAGCTCTGCAACGTTCGGGAGGCTATTTTCTCTTCTTTCACAAGCACCCTTCAACTTCGGGGCCTTATCTCTGATCGGTAGGTAGCTAGTCGTCGGCATTTGTCGAAACCGTTGAAGGATATCGAAAGGCGAGAACACGAGTTGGGTGAGGCCTGTAAAGTTCGCTCCTTGGCATTTGTTGAGGGTCACGTCGAGGCCCTAAAGGTGATTCTAAACACCCTTGATGACCAGGTGCAGGCTCACATGGCTCACCTCAAGATGCTGGAAGAGGAGCGGGACATCTTAGAAGCTTCCTTAGATGGGTTGGCCAAAGCCAAATACTCTGCGGAGAAGGAGAACAGGAAGCTAGAGGATCGTCTCCACCATTTCATCGTGCGCTTCAGGGAACACCTCAGGCAGAAGTGAAGGTGAATCGGACAGGGCCGAGAAGCGAAGAGAAGAGAAGAGAAAAGAAGAGAAAAGAAAAGAAGAAGAGAGAAAGAAAGAAAGATAAAAAGAAAGATAAGGAGAGAAAGAAAGAGAGAAAATAGAATAATGTACCCGTTCCTTTTATCTAATGAATTTTATTTTCCTTGCTCCTTGTCCGCTCGCTCTTCTGTATTTTCTTGCATTTCTCTCGTTGATGGATAAAATTTATTCAAGTATTTTCCATTAATTGACTGTGGTAGTTCTCTACCATCAATCTCCATCATCTGGAATGCATTTCCAAGGAGTACATCGGTTATTAAGCAAGGTCCTTCCCATTTCGACGACCATTTGCCGAACTTTTCATTGTCGAGACTTGAGGGAAGAATAGTCTTCCAAACCAGCTCTCCCACACTGAAGCGCTTGCTCCTTACGTGTTTGTTGTAAGTTTTGGCAACCCTTCGTTTCTGTGCCATCAACCTTTCTAGTGCCAAGGCTCGATTTTCTCCTAACTTATCGATATTTACATACATCGCCTCATCGTACTGTTCCTTCGATATGTTTTCTTGGAGTTTCACCCTTATTGACTGCACGTGATCTCAAGTGGAAGGACGGCCTTTTGCCCATATGTTTACATGTATAGACTGACACTGGTACTCAATCTTTTTTAGGCTCGGTAAGCCCATAAGACTGTTGATAACAATGAATCCCATTCCCTTGGGTTATCTTCCAAATGCTTCTTTATCAAACCCATGATGATTTTATTTGAAGCTTCAGCTTGACCGTTGGCCTAAGCGTAGTATGGTGTTGAGTTGATTATCTTTTTTGTTTTTAGGTAAGGTAAGCTTTTATATACTTTTCAGATTGTTAGGTTCAAAAGGAACCGGACACAAAAATCATGAACCAATAGTGACAGCGAAACGCCAAAATAGGTTCAACGGTGAATCGATTGCAAAATAAATAGAGTGGATTTTCTTGATTCCTCTTTACATAGTAAAATTCAGTATTTCTCATCCTGTGAAGACCTTTCGTTGATTTACAGTTATAGTCTCTGGAATTCCAAACCTATGGATAATTTTTTCTTCGATGAATTCTTTAACCACCTTCTGTGTTACTTTTTTGTAAGAAGCTGCTTCAACCCACTCGGTGAAATGATCTGTGGCTACCAGGATAAAATTGTGGTTTTTCGACGAGGACGGATAAATCTTTCGTATCACATCTATTGACCAACCTTGAAAAGGCCATGGCTTAATGATGGGGTTTATTAGTGCTGCGGGGGCATGTTGGACTGGTATATGTCATTGGCATGATTAACATCCCTTAGCATATTCGATGCAGTCTTTTGTGATTGTCGGCCAGAATATCCATGTCGCCTTAGCAACCATTTTGTCTTCAAGCCTGCTTGGTGTGCTCCACAAATCCCTTCATGAACTTCTGTCATTGCGAGCATTACTTCTTTCTGTACTAAGCATTTTAGAAGCAATCCGTAGATTGTCCTTCGATATAACTCGTCATCAATCAGGAGGTGCTTTACGGCTTGCCTTTTAAAGTATCTACTATAGGGGGTCAGGGCTCTTTAGGTAACTTATAAAAGGATTTCTCCAATATTGTCAATTTGGGGCTTGATCTGGACCGTCAACCGATTCTTGTCGAGCCATCATTACCCGAGCTTCTAATGAATGTAGAACATCCTTTTGAGTGATAATGTGGCTTGCTAATTTCTTGGATATCTCGTACTCGACTGCCATCTAAGCCAATTCGTTGGCTTCTAAATTTTATGTTCTCCTTACATGGACCAGGTCATATTCCGCAAAGTTCACAATAGCTTCTTTGCGAGTCCATAGTGCGATATGATGTTCTCACTTAGACATTGGTACTCACCTTTGAGCTGTTTTATCACCAATTAAGAATCTCCTTTGATCGTGATCGATCACACTTATGTCGATTAGGATATTCAACCCTACTATCAAGGCTTCATACTCGACTTGATTGTTTGAACACTTGAAATTAAGCATGAACATGAGCTTCATTTTTTGTTGGTGAGGTGATACGATCATAATTTCAGCCCATGATGATGCTGATGTTATCGACCCATTGAAATAGAGTATCCAGGGCGCGAAGCGAAGATAATTTTCATCATCCTCTATTTTTAAATCCATTGGATATTCAGCGATGAAGTCAGACACGGCCTGCCCTTTTACTGCTTTGAGCGGTACATACATTAAATTGATTTCCATTAGAGTGAATACCCACTTTTTGATCCGGCTTCCTATGATCGGCCTGGACAACATGTGCTTTATTACATCTGTTTTTGAAATTACATGTACCGTAGTCGGCGGCATATAATGATGTAATTTCGAACAGGCATGATACAAAGAGAGGCGTAGCTTCTCAATGAGAGTGTATCTTGTCTCTGCATCATTGAGCATTCTGCTCAGGTAGTACACGACCTGTTCTTTTCCTTTTTTATTCTCTTGGGCCAGCATACTTCTGACCGTGGTATCGATTGCAGATAATTACAACTTCACTGGCTTACTTGCTTTTGGTGGCATCAATACTGGTGACTTGGTCAAATAATTCTTCAGACGCTCAAAAGTCACCTAGTGTTTTTCCTCCTAGATAAATTCTTGCTCGTCTTTCAACTTGAGTAAGGGGGAAAACACTTCAATTTTTCCTGACAAATTAACTATGAAACAACGTAGGAAATTCAATTTTCCAATCAACATTTAGAGTTATTTTTTGTTAGTGGGGGCGGCAAATTTAGAATAGCTTTAGCCTTGTTTTTATCCACCTCAATTCCTCTTTGATGGACAAGAAAGCCTAGGAAATTGCCAGCCTTTATCCTAAAAGTGCATTTTAATAGATTCATTTTTAGTTTGAACTTGCGCATCCTAACAAAAACTTGCTCAAGATAGTCTGGATGACTTACTTGGTTGGTCTTAACTATTATGTCATCAATATAGACTTCCCTAAATTCTCCAATCATGTCATGGAAGATGAAGTTCATTGCCCTTTGATAGATGGCTCTGGCATTCTTCAACCCAAATGGCATGACAACCCATTCAAATGTTCCAATAGCTCCAGGACACCTGAAAGCCGTTTTGTGGACATCCTCTGCAGATATGCAAATCTGATTGTACCAAGAATGTCCATCCATCAGAGACATGATTTCGTTGCTAGCGGCTGAGTCAATCAGCATATCTACCATAAGCATTTGATACTCATATTTAGGTGTGGCAGCATTTACATCGCGGAAGTCAATGCAAACTTTTAGCTTGCCATTCTTTTTCTTAACTGAGACGATGTTTGACGGCCATTCAACGTATCTAGCCGTCCTTATAAATCCAGCAAATAGGAGCCGTTCGATCTCTTCTTTTACCTTGAGGATCACCTTAGGTGCGAACCTCCTTGGCGATTGTTGATGCGGTCGAAATCCTCTTTTAATCGGTAGTCGGTGCTCGACTATATTTCTTACTAGACCAGGTATTTCATGGTAATTTCATGCAAAATAATCTTTATACTTTTTGAGCAAGTCTATCAATTGTGCTCTATATGATTGATCGAGCAACTTACATAGGTTGGTTGCGGGAAAGCTTCATCTCCAAGGTTTACTTCCTCCAATGGATCTTCAGCTTTAATTACCTTGCCGTCTTCCTTGATTGGAGACTCCTTGAAGTCCATAATCCCATCAACTACTTCGTCAGTTAGCTCGGCCTTATAGGCCTCGTACCTCTCAACAAGGTTTTGTGATAATTGCTGGTCTTCCATCAGTAAAATTTTCAAGCTGAACTGTCGGTTCTTTCCTAGGGATCCATTTAGTTTTTTACTTGTCGAAACAAGCAATATCCCTTGAATCGATCTCAAGAGGCTTTGAAATACGTAAAAAATCATCTGGCATGACCTGATCTCGCCCTGATATTCAGGTCCACGTGACGCAAGTCTGAGGATTGGCTCTTACATATTCTACCTTGTCCCCATTCCAAAATACTAGCATTTGATGCAATTTAGAAGGCACACACTAGTTCTCATGTATCCAATCCCTCCCTAGTAGAAGATTTTACGAGCCGTCAGCGTCTACTATACAGAAAGATGTTCTTGAAGTCTTGGATCCTATAGCAAGATTGGCGACGTACATCTCCTTGACTTTAGTGATTTCCTAGTGAAATATGATAGCTGGATGTTTGATGGGATGATCTCATCGTCAGTTCTCCCAATCTTTCTAAAAATATCTGTATGGGATGAGATTCAATGTTGAACCTCCATCTACCAGAACCTTCATTACCGGCTACCTGTTGATCTTGACATTAATATTTAGTGACCTCAAATGATTAGATACCTCCTCGATGGGTTTTTTGAACTTCATGGTCTTTTCCTCATCAAAATATAATTGAGCGCTCTCTTTTTCTTTCATGGTTACTTCATCTTCAAGGCGCTCCGAGTTCAGCTCCCGTCGAAACTCATTAGGCAACTTAACTTGGACCATGCAAGAGCTCAACGGTGAAACTAACCTGCTTGCGTAAGTCTTGAATCGAGATTCCAAACTCGATGGCTTCAAAGGTTCAAGTTGTTCGCGAGTTTGTCCCTGAATTGGTTGCGACTTCTCTTGCTTACGTCTTCAAACCAAGTTTCTGGCTCTTCGGAACTTCGGTTGTTTTTTTACCAGCCTTAGCTCGAACAAGGTAGCTTGATGTTGCAGCATGCGGGCCCTCCATTTCCTTTGTGCCCTCCTTTTCTTGGTATGAGTCAAGGTTTTTTCTTTCTTTTGGGTCTCTGTAACCTCGTACCATGGTCCCTTTACCGGAATGGCTGGAATCTTTAGGGTTTGTTGGCAGCGTGGCTGAGTCGGGACGTAGTGATTTCGATGCATTTTTCTGTTGAACTCGTTTTTTCTTATGTAGGAGATTGTCTCCTGAGTGCAGACTATCGGAGGACCGTAGCTTACATAATAATCAAATTTTCCACTAGGTTCTCCTAGCGTGTAAATAGAGGGATCCCCTTCCTCGTACCTCTTCCTAAATGATTTGTAAATTACCTTCTTAGGGGTCGTCTTCTTGACATGCGGTATGTTCCGACCTCTTTGGTTGATGTGATCTTCTTGCTAGCTGCGACCTGTGCCTTCTAGTTTCTTTTTGCAGTGTGGCAAAAAATTTGGCAATTTGTGTCCTTTGTCTGACTGTTTTAAAGATAACATCCCGGTCATCACAGGAATCAATATCAATATCTATAGGGGACTTACCCTTATCATCGACGAACCGAATCTTTCCTAGTCAGATGGCTTCCTGGATATTCTTTTTGAGAACAAAACAATCCGACGTATTATGGCTCCATGAGAGATGCCATTTGCAGTATTTTTTACCGGATGTCTTCTCTTTGGATGGTATCTGTTGCCCTTCTATTAGTTTAATCTACCCATCGGCCAATAATATGTCAAAATTTCTTCGGTCCGATTCGCATCAAATGAATAATACACTGCCTCCTTGGCTTTGGCCATAATGGTTGACTTTTCCTTCATTTTTGCTGGCCTCGATGCTTAATAGGTATATGACTTGTCTATAATTAGTTAGGCCACGATAATTTCGACATGATCTATCTGTTCTTCGTCGAGATCATGAGCGTCGGCAAAATTTGCTTCCCCTTTTCGAGTGTGCCTTTTGTCCTTTACCTTGAATAAGCTCTCATGGTTGATAGGCATGGTAGATAGTTCGAATAGATTGGCGAATTCTGCAAATGTTTTCTCAGGTAAGGGAACCAGACACTTTGTTCCTAGCTCACTTGAATTTGATAATGAACTGGTCTACTGTCTTGTTGTACATTTGCCTCATCGTTGATAAGTCAACTACGGACAAGTTTAGCACAGCTCGTTGGAACTGCCCTTGAAAAAGGCACTTCATTTGTTCCCATGAAAACATTGAATTTGATGGCAAAGCAGTATACCAGGAAAAAACCGTTCTGGATAAAGATAATGGGAACAACCTAAGCTTCTAGTGATCAGCATGAGTAGCATCCCCACATAGTGCTAAGGAACGATTAACGTGTTCATAGGTGGATTGATCGTCTTCACTAGTGAACATCATAAATTCTGATGTCTTGAATCCTCTTGGGTATGGTATTGTATCCATCCAATCGGGGTATGATTTTCGATAGACATTGACCCTATATCCTATTGCAAGATCATTATATCCAACCCCTTGATCAGAAAATGGTTGATTTTGGTACACTGGTTGATATGACATCTGATACCTGGGATGCGACAATACTTGGTATGCTGGTTGCATGATGGGTTGAAAGACTTGTGGCTCCAGTTGATTTCCCGGTGGTTGTAATACTTGATTCACATGTTGATATCCTGGGTGCTGAGGGACTGCTGGCTGATCCTGCCCCTTAATCTGAGGGAATTAATCCTGTCCCTTAGGCTGCTATTGCCCCCTAAGGAAGGCTGGTAATGCTTCATGGTTCTCAGCAACCATGGGTACAGGCTACTCATTCATGGGTATAAGATTTGCATGTGTGACAATCTCATACTGGGTAATAGGTGTTTCTTGTCGAAGATGATGGCCTAGAAATGTACCTGGATCATTCGCTTGAGGATTGGGCTCAATTGTTCGTAGAATTTCTCCTCGTGGCAAAATTTTGATAGGTACAACCGATGGTATGTTTTGACCAATGAGTCATGCGCTTGTTATTGGCAAAGGTGCATTCGTTGAAGGTGTGACAAGATTTGCTATCTAAGGTTATGGAAAACTCAGCGATGCTCCATGTTGTCCCGACGCATATTCATGATACGTATTGATGATCAATGGCTTGACAACCTCAGTCATAAGCTGAACCATGTGGTAAGCCAATTCATTCTAGGCTTCCTCAATCGTATGCCTTATTGAGGACAACATGACTCGCGTCACTTTAGGGTATCGCCTTGGTTCTTCGACATGTCACCGTTGAACCTCGCTATCGTTAATTTGGGGTGGATCTTGGACTCCTCGAATGGTTGAAGATTCTTCTTGTGGTATTTCCTCCATGAGTTCGTTTCCATCTAGATTGTTACGACCTATTGTACGTGGCATAACACTCTCTCAAACTTGACATCTTGGTCCCACTAGGCGTGCCAAAAAAGGATTGTTGTGCGAAAATCTCCCTCGATGAAGCCCAATCGATTCTTTTGGGGTTCGGCCTAAGAGGTCGGAGCCTACAAAGGTTGCTATCACGAAAAAGGACCGAGGCTCAACATCGAAATTGAATCGACGATGCTAGACCACATTGTAGGACACGATGATGGAATTTAATCTACGATACTGGACGAGTGAAAATGTAGGACACATCACTGGAATTGAATCAATAATGCTAGACGAATGAAGAAGGAACCAATATTGTACCGAAATTTATTCAACGACACCTAACTCTGGATATGAAACAAGTTGAAATTGAATCAACGATGAGAATCTGTAAGTAACGGCTAAGATTTAAACTAGGTTGAAAAGATACAGGTTTGTTGTGTTGATTTTTTGGGTGTCCTTTGGTGTAGGGTATCTTCAGATATTTATAGGCGTGTTCTGGTAACCGTCGAAGGGTTTTTGTCTTGTGCTCCAAGTACATCTCCCTTTGGGGGCGAGGTTTGCTTTGATAACCGCTGGACAGCTGTCATCTTCTAGCTTTTGCATGTTTCCCTTCGACAATCCTTACCGCCAAATCTTTCGACCACCCCTGATCGTATCTCTTTTCGCGCGCCCTTTTCATTTTACGCTTTGAGATAAATTCTACTAAAAACCATCCCCTATGTGGCGCCTCTGTAGCTGATCTTCGCCTGTGCTGTATACACCATTCCGTAGCTGATTATTCCTTCTCTCACGTGAATCACGTGACTCATAAGATAGTTTTAGGTATCAATAGGCATACTAACAATCTTATGATGTTGATAATTTTGAAGAAAAAATATTGGTCGTATTTGGACGAAGAAGCAACTGAAGTGGGTTTATGAGCAAAGCGAAAGTAGGCATCTTTTCTTAGAAAAAAAAAATTGAAGCAGAATTGAGACTCAACCAAAGGATGTGTTTGTTATGAGGGAAAGTATTTTCATGAAAAGTATTTTTTGGACTTTCTTCTGTTTGGTTCGTAAAAAATGATTTGGTGAACGAAAAGTACTTTCCAATAAACAAAGATTTTATTCATTAAAATAGGAAAGTGAATTCCCCATAATAAAAATACGAAAACACTTTCCTAAATTTGAGCCTCTCACTTTTTTTGAAAACAGGGTTGGGGTTGATCCCCAAGATCAATCCCGGCGGCCGGTGATTGGGACCAGGGTCGAGACCAAGGATCGAGAACTAGGCCGGGGCCAGGGCTGTAGACCAAGGATTGGGACTAGGGTTCGGCCCAGGGTTGGCGACCAGGGCTAGTACAAGGACAGACGTCAGGGCCGGCAATCGAGACCGGGGCTAAAGATCGAGGATCAGGGGTGGAGCCGGGGATCGAGGATCAGGGCCTGGTCCGGGATTGAGGCTGGCAATCTGGACAGGGGCTGGCGACCAGAACTGGTATTAAGGTCGGGGCTAAGGCTGGGGACCAGGGTCGGCGACTGAGGCAGGGGACCGGGGTCGGGGTCGGTATCGGGGAACGGGGTAGAGCTTCGGGACCGGGACCGAGATCAGAAACGGGACCAGGGCCGGGATTTGTGTTGGGGTTAGGAATTGGGGTTGGGTTCAAGGATTAGGACTGGGGCCGGGGACCGGTGACTGGGGCCAGAGCCGGGGCTGTGGATTGGGATTGGAATTAGGGCCGAAGAACAGGTCGGGGTCGAGGATTGGGATCGAGATTGGAGCTGGGGGTTGGGGACCGACGATCGGGGCAAAGGCCTAGGATCAAGATCGAAATCGCTGACCAAGGCTGGGGCCGAGGTTGAGGATCGAGATTGGTGGTGGAGCCGGCGATCGAGGCTGAGGTCAAGGATCAAGGATTTGGGCATGGAACGACAATCGGGGCAAGGGCTAAGGCCGGTGACTAAGGCCGGGGCTAGGGATCAAGATCGAGGTCCGTGTCGGGAACTGGGCCGGGGATCGTGGCCGAAGTCGAAGCTAGGGACCGAGCCCAAGTACTGGGATCAGGATTAGGGACGGGGGCCGGGGCCTGGGGTCGGAGAAAGGGGCCGAAAATCGGGATGGGGAGCGGGGCTGGTGTCGGGGCCACCGATCGGGGCAAAGGCTGGGGATCGAGGATTAGGACCGGATCCGGGACTAGGGCTGGGGATTTGGGCTAGAGTCAGCGATCAAGACCGGGGTCGGGGATCGAGATCACGATCGGGGCCGTGTCCATGGACTGAGGATCGGGATCGGGGGTCGGTATGACATTCTGAATTTCGACCCACTCGAGGCTATTGAATGAAAGGTTATCGATCAGTGTATTCCAGTTATAACTCTCTCAGAGTTGGCCACTTTTAAGTTATTGAACCAAAAGGGAAAGACTAACGCGGAGTCCCTGAGATGATAAATGGCTGTGAACCTATGCTACATAAACGACTATAGTACCTATGCTACATAAACTGTTATAATGCCGATGCTATATGAATGGGCAATATTGTCCCGGCGATCGTTGGCCCGTGGCACTGGAGATCGCGTTGGCTGTAAGTCCCTGAGATGATAATGGCTGTGAGCCTTTGATGTACCGATTGACATGTGGCTCCAGTGGTACCAATTGACTAAAATTCTTGATGATGAAAATACTTATTGGCAAGTGGCCCCAATGGTATTGAATGGTGGTAAGCTTGAAAGATATTGAGGATACCGATTGGCCTATGGCTCTAGTGGTATCGAATGGCTGCGAGCCTCAAAAATACTAATTGGCCTATAGCCCCAGTGGTACCAAGACATCGATTGGCCTATGGCCCCAGTGATGTCAGTTGGCAAGAGTGCTAGAGGAGTACGTGGGGAAATGAGAAAGTGATGACAATTGTGTATCAAATTACATGTTGCTTGTGCATTAAGCTTGAGACCCTGAAGTTGAGTGCGGTTGATTGTGTTTCTTATCCATGCTTGGTTATTGATGACCCTGTTTTGGTGGTGCCATGCGTCATTATATTGTTGATTGCTTGCATCTTGGTGACATTATGTGTGGTCTGGGGGGACTGCTATTCAATCTAGGTTTAGGTTTCACTTGCTGAGATATATATATCTCACCCCAGTGGGGGATTAATTTTTCAAGTCCTTGAAGATGAAAATACAAGCGAGGTGAGGATAAGCTCTCGATGAAGAAATAGCATGAACGGTTTTATGTATTTTGTGGCCTTAGGGATTGTCTCTGATTTTAAGGATTTAGGGGTTGAATTTTGGGTACTTGGCTACGATAACTTCTTAGGAGATTTTATTTATAAGAAGTGTATACCCTTTGTCCTGAGTCATTTTATTATGAAATTGTATAGAGCAGTTTTATGGCTTCCGTGATCTCGTTCCTTTATCAAGTTGTTATATGATTGGCCGAATGATCTTGGATGGCACAGCTTGATTACGACGTGGTGGATGTTTGTGTGCTCACCAGGTTCGGGGCGTGACATCCCCGTTTAAGTGGTATAAGAGCAAGGTCAGCTCGATCCAATGTGATTGAGGTTTGGAGTGATAAAAAGTGATGACTTGGGACAATTAGCTAGTGAGACCTTTAGGATTGCTGAATCTTAAGGACTATAGACTTGAACTTGTGAGGTACACTTGTGACATCCTGGAAATTCACCTTTGGTAAGGTAATCGAAAGTAATTTAAGAAATTGACATCAAATTCCAGTTGATGGAAAATTTTGTATCACAAGGACTGAAGAGACGAAATTGGACGAATTCTGGAGTTTCAGTCGGTTTAGATTAGGTTTCGAAATTCTTAGTCGTCGCAAACTAGGGTTTCAATCCTCGTGCTCGAGCCTAATCTCGACCAAGCCCCGTTTGCGAAATTACAGAATTACCCCTCTTTAAAAAAATTAAAAAATAATAAAAAATAAACCCCACTCCCCCCTCTCTCTCTCTCTCCCGCTCGGATACCCCCCCGACCGAACTGCCCCTCCTCCGTTTTTCTCCTCCCACCGGCGATTTGCGTCCCCACCACCCTCCACCGATCGCCACGACCCTAAGCTCTTCGTCGCCGTTACCCCCGACCCCTTCGCCGCCGTCAACAGCCACCGAAAGCCGCGAAAACGCCACGAACTTCCAGCCCCTGTTTCGGCTGCCTGCGCGCCGAAACCCATTTTGTCTCCTCCGGCCATTTCCGGCAGCCACCGCCGCCACCCACCACCCCTCCGACGTTCCCCTACCTTCCCTCAACGTCCTCAACCCAGCCCCTCCGCCGATTGTCCACCAGAACCGCCGCAATCAACTGCGGAACCGCCGATGCCCTGTTTTGGGTACCGGTGGGATTTTTCTTCGATCCGGCCGTTTTCGGCGACACCGCTTCACACCGCCACCACCAACGGACCCCCAAGACCTTCCTCTATCATCCCGAGCTCCTGGCCGCCGCGCGTGGCGGCCGGAAATCCCCTTGAACCGGCGCCCTATTTCTTGGCGCCCAAATACACCTCTCGATCGGTTCTGTCGACCGCCGATCCGCCGCCTCCGGCCGCCCTCCACCGCGGCCACCACTCCCGATCGACTCCTGCCGACCCCCTGGTCATTCCATCGTCCACCTCCGAGCCGGCCGCCGTCCACCGATTGCCGTTTCGGCCGTTTTTTCCCCGGCGCCGCCCTTGCCCTGTCGGGCCGGTCCGCGCGGGCCGTGGCCCGTTGTGGCCTAGGCCGGGCCGAGTCAGTGGCCGGGTCGGTGGCCGAGCTCGTGGGCCATTTGGCCGAGAAGAATTCGAGCCGTGGCCAAGATTTTTGGGCCATTTTTTGAGGATTTTAGTTCGCAGACCGCCGACGCCGTTCGTCGCCATCGCCGTCGCCGTTGGGACCGTCCGAGTCGACTTAAATTGTGAGTTGACCCTAATCCTTGGTTAGGGCGCTAATTGCGCCTAGGGTTAGTCGTTTAGGCAATTAAGGAATTTAGGTTCACGATCGAGGCCGGTTTAGATAGAAATTGTGATTAAGTTAAATGGCCGATCGATTAGGTTAGTCGGTTGATTTTACTGTCTGTGGCTAATTGTGATTAGTTGAAATTGATTGATTGAGTGATTGATTGCGTTTGTTCGTGAGCGAGCGACAAGTTAGAGACGAGCGAGCGATCGACGCATTAAATCGATTAGTTTGGTTAATAAAGTATTATTTTATGAATCGAGCTTTTTGTGGCCTAATCGATTTTTACTACTCGTGATTGCTTGATGGCCTTGTTGATTTGATCGCTTCGCTGAGTTGCCAGTTGGATTGCCTTTTTGCCTCTAGGTAATTGACTGTCTATTTAGGGTTTGATAGCCCGTTTATGGTTGCAGTGTCTAAAGTTAGACTGCATATGCATATGGCCGTGTGAGAAATCAAAAGACATGTTTTGGCATGAAAATAGCCTTTGGCTGATCTTTTACACGTGTGAGTGAGCATCCGGCTTTAACTGAAGATAATGAAATGGGTTGATTGCTGGATGTGTTCTGTGTGGTCATTTGATGGAACGATGATGCTTTTCCTGGCAAGTTCGTGTTATACAAGTTGTATAGAACAACACGGCTTGCCAGAAGCACGATAATCCATGCCCCGTATGGTACGTACGATTTTAAGGTATTGTTGGATGCCAGTCGCAGCTTGTGATGGACCGACGCTCCGTTTAGGGATGCCTACTTGCTGGTGCCGTGCCAGTCGCACCGGAGACACCTCTTGTAGTAGTCGTTGCCGAGAGAAAAGGAACGTAGCCCGGTTCTGCCGGTAGAACGCTCAATTGCACTGAGGTGCTGGATCGCGTTATTTGTGGGAGTTGAATCATGCCTTCTTTCGCGTAGATCCTCTCATGTGCCGCGGGCACGATCATCATTAATAAATGGACTTGTGTGATGTCCAGTGTGTGCTTGTGGATGAAATGCTTGTTGAGTGATCGACTGTTTGGTTGTTAGTCGAGTCAAGCATTGCATTATGTGTGGTTGAGGTTGACAAGTACGCATGTGAATTGTTTTTATATATTTGCGGTGATTTACCTTGGTGAGATTTCCGTTAAGATACCCGGGTGAATCAGTTTCCTAACCGAGCTTAGGCTTGATTCACTGAGATTTATTCTCACCTCGTCGTGGGATATTATTTTCAGGTCCCAAGTGACGAAGTCTCGTGGATGCCAAGGGTTGGCTTTTGGATTAGTCACCCGAAGTAAGATGAGAAGTTAGCATTACCTGATTAGGTACACCTGCAAAGGTCTAGTCTAGTTACCCCGAAGTATGGAGTTGTTTTTGTACGGAATTAAGGTCGATAGGATTAAGATCTATTTGTGGTGTTTGACTCTTACTATGCTATTCCTGTTTATTTTATTGTTAGAGAGTTGACACGTTTCCGCATGCTTAAGTAAGTGTCAGGTCAATAGTGTGCATGGGACGCTATCTCTATGACCTCGTGGAGATTAGGCAAGGGATGTCGCGGGCCTGAGAGTCGGGGCGTGACAACACTAATGGTTCTAGTGTCGATTTAATGGATGATTTTGAGAGATTTTATGATTTAGGCTCACAAGGAAGTGAGTAGAGATTGAAGAGTCATAAGCCTAGATTTGAGGATGCTAGAGAATAGCTTTTGAACAAAGGGTCAATTGGGGTATATGATTGTGATTGTGGCTTGTCGATGACCCAACTTGGGGAATATTAGTTATAAAAAGATGACTGGTATTAGTGTATTCGGACTTGAATTGCATTGTATCTTGATGGTGCAGTTATCGATTGCTATTGACAATCTTGGTTGATATGAGACGAGGTGCATACAAGGAAGCAAACAAGGAATATTTGGTTTAAAGGCCAGTTGTGATCGAATGCACGTGGATTTGACTTGAATAGCTACTAGACTTGAGGTATATAGTTGAATGTAGATAATTGATATGTGAGAGGCGATGGTCCTTGTGGAGCTAGAGATTTTCTATGGATAAGGCTTGATGTGGAAACAATTGTGGTATGATAGGTGGTGAGAACGAACATGCTACGCATGTGTTTGTGACTTTGAAACGAAAGCTGATGAGGGTGCATACATGAACTTATCACGATTGGACTTAATAAATTATCGCTTGGTATAGGACAAGTGGATGTGATACCTATAAATTGTAATGAAGCATGGTATGAGACATGTGGAACGGGGCTTTCTCCGTAGATGTATGACTTGGGACAACCTGCAACGGCCAGGTCTGATGAGGGCAAGGAGTGATCGCCGGGACAGAGAGGTCCGGATAAGGAGTGGCTTCCGGCAGGCTTCTAAGATGGCAAGAGGCAGGAATGACCCAAGTCATAACTTGAAAGGAAAAGTTTATGCATCAAGTTGAGTCCAATTGTGGTTAAGTGATGTATGGCACGGGATTGATTCTCGAAATGAAAGTTTAAAAGTGGCATGGCATGTGAAATGACGCCTATGAGTGGCATGATTAAAAGTTTTGTGTTTGATAGTGGATGTTGTTTGAAAAAAAAAAGTGATGTTTATGATGGGCCTGTTAGGTGTGTTTTATGATTGATATCATGTGATTGGCTTAGGCAAAATCTAACTGAGAGATATGGTGTGTAGAGAGTTTATACCCCGTTGAACTGATGCATGTTGAGAATGAGATAGTTTGTTGTGATTATGATAGAGTGGCAGATGCCTTATGCTTATAATAGTTTGTTGTGATTATGATAGAGTGGCAGATGCCTTATGCTTATAATATGAGCATTTGACTTATAGAAGCAACACCTTGAGTATTTGTTGGGTATTGACCTAGTTGAGGCTTGCTTAGTAATTCACTGATGATTGAGAAGTTGCCTTGCTGAGGTTGGCCTGTTGAATGGTCATGGACTGATGAGGATTTGGAATCCTTGTATAATGCATAACTGTTGAGAATTGTGTGAGAACCACTGATGATTGATGGTGAAAGATCATGAGATGAGTAGCTTGAGACTGCTAGACTTAGATGACTTAAGTCTTTGATTCCTAGAGGGAATCATAGTGGTTCAAGTGATATGAGAACCTAATGATGTTGAACAACCCAGGTATGGTCGTAGAAGAGCATTGGGCTCGAGTATACATGGTATGGAAGATCCGAGAATTATGATGGATCATGAGAATTAAGTAAAGATTAGCGATTGGAGAATGAGTACCAAAAGAGAATATGGCTCGATTTGTTAATCGTACGAGACCCAAGAACTGAATGGGTCGTGAGAACTTTAAATGAAAATGAGAAAAACTGATAGGTAGGCAAGCTCGAGGAGGAGCTGCCATGATTGCCTAAGTCACTTGTGACAAATACTTATACCGATGAGTTAAAAGCTGGAAGTCACGAGAAAGGTGACTCTGAGTTACGGCTTTCTAAGTTGAATGAGAGGAAAAGAACCACAAGAGCTCGCATAACTTGCGAGGTGGATCACGAGGCTGAGGTCGAATAAGATTCGACGAAGAAAATGAGTTTGAAATTGCATTCTCGTAAATTGAGAGTTTTGTGAGAAAACCTTAGAGATTTTAGGTACATTGGAAAAAGAAAGTGACCCTCGCAGTTTTAGCCTTAAGAGGCTGTTGATAATTGGTGAAAGGTCACCAGAGAAAGAGTTTCCTCGAAGGCATGATAACTGCCTAGATTACCTCTGTTGAATTTTATGACGGAAACTATTTTCCTGGGATTACTTGAGAGCAAAGGTTGTTTGGATCATGATAATTTTGCAAGGATCAGAGGATGATCGATCAATGTGGGATAGAGTTCTCAAGGTTGCCTAAGTATATTAAGAGTGGTCAAGGACCCTTAAATAAGATAAGTAAGTCCCTGAGTGGATTGGAGTTTGAAAGCCTTATGGCTAGTTGTTATTTCTGATGTTAAGGAGTGATAATGGGATTCAATAAAAGAAGAGAATGATCGGAAGACTTATGAATAAGAAAACTCCTGCTTATGGATTACGAGCAAAGAGATGTTCATTATGGAATATGGAACGTGCCTACGAGAAATGGTTGATTACCTGGGCGTAAGACCCATGGTGAAAAATGGGTGGTCCGTCTCTTCTGTTGTAGAAGGAATTGAGGAAAAATCGGCATGCTAGTTTGCCTGAAATTAATGATTCCCTGGGATTGGTTGATTGAACTGGAACCATTAGAAATGGAATCATGAGTTGTTGTTCCCTAAAGAGTAGGGTGTCATTCTTAAAGGACGATTGAACCATGAGATGGTCGTTGATGAAAAGAAAAGTGAATGGACTTGATGGTCCTAGAGACTTGCAATTTTAATGAATGGGTGAATAAGCAAAAAGGGTGTTTAGATTGTAATCACAATGCGACTTGAGGTAGTCGAATTGAATATCTGAAATATGAATGAATGGAGACCGAGGAAGAACGAACCTTGTCACTTGAGGTGATTGAGTTGTGGGAAGAAGAACGTTAGGTATGGTGACATTTGAATCCTGGGATAAAGGTATCGTCGTTGGCGCAGACTCCAAGATTGACGTCCTATGGAATGGAAAGGACAATGTGGATTCAAAATGAGAGAATGCTACTAAAGTGCATAGTTTCTTCACATGGTAACTGACCCTAGTGTGGAAGGAAGAGAAAATCCTACTTGTTTTGATATTAAGATGGAGCTTCTAGACTGAGAAAGAAGATGCAGAATTTGAATGATTCTTGGAAGCGAATTTAAGTTCGAGAGACTGTTTTGTAGACAATGTTGAATTCCAGGATGATGTCGACGTTCACTGGAATGGACAGAATTGAGATAAAGTTGCATTAATTGGTTATGGAAACTAGCGGTAAGAGTACTTTCTTAGGGAAGAGAGACAAAAATGAACAAAATGTTGTGTGGTCCTAGCAACAGAGGGTCAAGGTATGAGCTCTCAAGTGAAAAATGTGAGAAACAATTTGGAAGATTCGACACTTGGTAGAAAGAAGTTGATAATAGTCGGATTGAACATCCGAGGAATAATTGGATGGGCCGTTACCATTTTGAGAGACAATGATTGGACTCATTTACGAAGTGATAAGAAATATGAACAACTTTAAGAGTGTTCTATGGACTTTAAGGAGATGCTCGTTATATGCTGAATGTGAAGAGCACGGGCTATGGATCTGATGAGGAAAGATTCCTCAATCGTGAAATTTCTAGGAAATGTAATTCTTGTGGAGCCTTGGAGGATTGAAATGGGTGATGAATTGACTAGAGTTGATGGGAGTTACCGGAAGTTGAAATTTCTTGAGATGGGTGAATTGTTATAGACAGATCGTGGGAAGATTTCCCGCAAGAGCTGTTCCATTAGTGAAATTGACTAAGGACGAGACGTAACACGAATGGATGAATGAACGTGAAAAGAGTTTTCAAGGACTTGAGTCAAGTTGATGACTACGCTGGTAATGACGTTCCTATTTGGAATCAAAAGATTCGAGAGAATCTTAATGATGCGATGTGGAAAGGAAATTTGAGGCGTAACAAGGTGATTTGAAATAGATATTGCTTGTATGTCATGACAATAATGCCATATGAATTGGAATGCTTAGAGCATGATTGGAGTTGGTTTACGAATGTCCTCGTGATAAAGTTTGGGAAACATTATTTGGGTGGAAAAAGATTGCAAATTTATATCTACTCCAAAAGATATCGCTTAGTAGTTTCCGGAGAGGCGTTGATGAGAAGCAACGCCGATGGATGAAATTACTTACGGATACGGGAGCGTTACTCATGTAGGGAAAGACCTTGCAAATGTGTGAACGGCAAGAGTTAGAAATGTTGACTGCTTTAAAGGGATTGAAGGGAAAACATAACCGTTGCAAGTTGGTGGATTAAATTGGTCATTGGATGATCTCGAATGTAATCGACGAAAAGCTATTAAGGACTCAAACATGAGTTTCCCTGAGAAATCGAGAAGGCTATGGCTCGATTTGGACAATCAAGAGTAAGCTAATGGAATTTGTACGTTCTCGATGATACGAAAGTGGACTATTATGCCAAATGGTAGAGGTACCAAAGAGTACGTCCTCGTGATAATTGGTGATGATTGTGATCGGAAAAGAACAGGAATTTAACACGACATTTTGGAAAAGCCTTTCGACTGGGAATTTCAAAAGCAGGGATGCAGTGTGATACGCGTGTTATCCTCGGACTAATAGGCAAATTGAACGGAAGATTCGAATGCTCAAAGGTGTATCACCGACAGATATTATGAATATCGGAAGAGAATAGAGAAAAAAAAAGTACAGGTTAAGGACTGAGGGAAATAAGTCCTAGAGGAGTATGACTTTTGTCAAAAAAGACAAGTGGAAATGTCAAGTAATAGGAGGATCTACTTTGGAGAATGATGATGCGATGAGACGTCGATACCTCATGAGATTGGATAATTGAAAAGTGACAAATTTCAAGGACGAAATTTCTTTATGGGGGAAGAATTGCGACATTCCAAATTTCGACCTCTCGAGGCTATTAAATGGAAGGATATCGATCGGTGTATTTCAGTTATAACTCGCTCGGAGTTGGCCACTCTTGAGTTATCTGACCAAAAGGGAAAGACAGGCGCGGAGTCGAGTACGTGGACCTAGGAAATTTGAATGAGAAATGACACTTTGACCATAAAGATTGTCGAGAGAAAATCTTGGGCCAGCAGAGATCGATCTAGGAACGATCATGAAATGTCTTGCTAGCGTTATAAGTTGGGACATGGGTGATTCCACTTAACCAATGTGTAATTTGCGAAAATTTTCTAAATCGAATTCTGATTATTAGGATCGAAGGAATGAACGATAAACCCTCACAATTATATGACAATCAAAGTTGCCACGGCTTAAGAGAAATCCTAGGGTCGATACGCGTAGCGCCTACAAGAGTCACCTATCTGTTTGAGATAAACTGAAATTACAATCGACGAGAGTTCGACATGAAATTGGACCTCAAGATTAGGTATTGGACATTGAAGAATTCCAATATTGGAATTGAGATGGACGTCGCCTCATCGAGGATAGTTTATATTGGAAAAATAGAATTTCAAACGAAAAGTGTAAAATGACCATTTTACCCCTCAATCTTTGGCCTTGCCTTAAGAAGTTTAGAAGGTCATTTTGGTCATTTATTCTCCTATATATGCTGCCAAAAATTGGATGAGGATGAGTCAAAGGGAGTCAAAGTCAATGAAGCAACCAATGGAAGGTTGCTAAGTGTCAAGCAATGAGAAGGCCAAGAATTAAATGCTCATTAATTACACATCTTATCAAATTGATCAAAATGGATTATTGGTGTGTAATAGACTCTCTCTCTCCATTTTGGCCGGCCACCTTCATCTCCACCATCTTCTTCTTCTTCTTCTCTCTGGCAGAACGGGTTCCTCCCAGATAGGGAAAAATTGGCTAATTGTTTTGGTCATAACTTTATCTTTCGACATCAGATTGAGGTAAAACTACCACCATCTTAAATCTTATCATCTTTCCATTCTAAAAAGGTATTATGAACTTAATTTGGCCAAGCCGTTTGTCCCGTAGGTCTGTTTGAGTGGGAAAAGGTCAAAATCTGACCCGATTTTGGAGAGATTACGTTTTTGGGAGCTTTCGGACTCCAAATGGCCTCAATTTTCAATGAGATATTCATAACATCTAGTAATTTAGTTGACTAAGATATTATGATTATTTTCTTGAGAATTTTGAGTGTTTTCATAACTGAACAAAGGTGATTAAAATCGAATAGATTCTACCCGTTTAAGGACCGTGGAGGAAAGCGGGCTGTTCGAAGGCTTTGAAGTGTTATTTTGCTTCCAAATTTTCGGTGAGCTCTCTTAACATGTAGATTAAGATTATGATGAGTTGATTTTGTGATGGATTGAAGTTTGGAATTGATTTATGGCTTGATTGAGCGGATTGAACCCGAAATCGGTTCTGTTTTGTGGATACCCTGCTATGACCGACTCTATTGGGAGACTAATGAAGGGATATTTGACTTCAAAATGACTCATAAGACTTCATAGTATGTTGTATGAGGTGTTAATGAGAGTATGTGAAGTGGATTGGGAGTTAAGCAATTTAAGGGCTAATTGGTGCATAAAACTCTAAGTCGTATCTTGCCTTGTCTGTGGCCATATGAGCCGAACATATTGAAGGTTTATGGGAGTGTTGTTATGTGTTCAATTGATCGATAAGTCATCTTGAGTTGCCAATTGAATGGCTATTGAGGAATTGGGTTAATGGAAGTGAGAATTCAATGGCTTTTTGATCCAAAATTGGTGAACCTTTCTAGGCTGACGAGAAATTCTCGGGGATTGCATACTTGTGGCGTTTAAGGGAGTTACTTGGTGTGAAGTTTTGCTAATCAATCGAGGTAAGTATTTTCTAAACCCTTACTTGAACATTAGGACACTATTGGATAAATTGGTTGAATAAATTGACTGATTGGTGGAGCCTGTGGCTAAGTTTGCTTGATGAAATCGTGTGAGGATTATATTGTGATAGATAATTGAGATTTGAAATAGCCAGAAAGCTTTGTAAGGTAAGTGGCTATTGAGCCCTTGATGATATAGTCCGGTTATTGAGCCTTGGATTCATATGAATTGGTTATGAAGCCATGTTATGAATTGGCCATATTGCCTGCGCTATTGAATTGGGCTATAATGTCTATGCTACATAAATGACTATAATATCTATGCTACATAAATGGCTATAATGCCAATACTATATGAATGGGCTATATTGTTCCAGCGATCATTGGCCTGTGGCCTCGAAGATCGCGTTGGCGAGCCTCTGAAGTACTAATTGGCATGTGGCCCCAGTAGTACTAATTGACTAAAATTCTTGATGATGAAAATATTGATTGGCCTGTGGCCCCAGTGATATTGAATGGTGGTGAGCTTGAAATATATTGAGGATACCGATTGGCCTGTGGCTCTAGTGGTATCAAATGGCAGCGAGCCTCAAAAGTACCGATTGATCTGTAGCCCCAGTGGTACCAAGACATCGATTGGCTTGTGGCCCCAGTGATGTTAGTTGGCAAGAGTGCCAGAGGAGTATGTGGGGAAATGAGAAAGTAATGACAATTGTGTATTGAATTACATGTTGCTTGCGCATTGAGCTTGAGACCCTGAAGTTGAGTGTGGTTGTTTGTGTTTCTTATCCATGCATGGCTATTGATGACCCTGTTTTGGTGGTGCCATGCCTCATTATATTATTGATTCCTTGCATTTTGGTGGCATCATGTGTGGTCTGGGGGAACTGGTGTTCAGATCTAGGTTTAGGTTTCACTTGCTGAGATATATATATCTTACCTCAGTGGGAGATTAATTTTTCAGGTCCTTGAAGATGGAAATATAGGCGAGGTGAAGATGAGCTCTCGATGAAGAAATGGCATGAATGATTTTATGTATTTTGTGGCCTTAGGAATTGTATCTGATTTTGAGGATTTAGGGGTTGAATTTTGGGTACTTGGCTACGATAACTTCTGAGGAGAATTTTATTTATAAGAAGTGTATACCCTTTATCCTGAGTCATTTCATTATGAAATTGTACGGAGCAGTTTTATGGCTTCCGCAATCTTGTTCCTTTGTTAAGTTGTTATATGATTAGTCGAAGGATCTTGGATGGCACGGCTTGATTACAGCTTGGTGAGGTGTTCGCGTGCTCACCGAGTTCGAGGAGTGACAGCCGGGGTTGGCAACCGAGGCTGGGGATCAGGACTGGGACCGAGGATTAGGACTATGGCCGGGACCTATGATTGGGGTCAGTTCACGTCAGCTCTCTCGACCCTCTGCCTCTCCTCTGTATCAAAGATAGTCTCATTGATGAGATTGAAATCGTTTTCCAAATGAGAACCAAACACTGAAAAATATTTTTAGTAACATATTACTAAATAAAGGAAAACAAATCGTTTTTCAAGAAAATGGTTTCGAGGAAATCACTTTCCAGAAAACGAATTCCCGAAAATCACTTTTCTTGAAACAAACACACCATAAAATTGAAGATACGATGTACTAACTCTTCGGGTCCCTAGTAAATGTCCAAACTTCTTAGCAGCATGAGGCATGGGAGGGCATTGATCGAATTGAAGTCGGTTAAAAATTAGAAACTGTATATAATAAGCAAAGATCAAGGCCAAAACGTGAAATCCACTTTCATCTTCCGAGCAACTAAAAAGCAAATGGATTCCAAACACACAGACAAATAAGCCTCATGTCGTTTGCACTCCGTTGCCCACATAGAGCCACATGAAGGCCATGCTCAAAACGGCAAAGCTGGTTCACTCCAAAGGCCTCCATGTGACCATCGTTAACACCGAATTCAACCACGAGCGCACACTTGAGTCGTCCGATGGTGCCGCCAACTTGCGTAGCAGCTTGCCTGGCTTGCGCTTTAAAATAATTCCTTATGGCATCTGTTCCGATTCCGAAAGGAACCATTTGCTAGAAGAATTTCCGCCGCTCTGTTCAAGAACTCCTGGACAAAATCAACGGTGGGGGCTCTTCGGCAGACGTCCTACCGGTGAGCTACGTAGTGGCAAACGGACTGATGTCGTTCACTGTCACGGTGGCTCTGGAGCTGGGGATTCCTATTGCCGTCTTCTTCACTATTTTTGCGAGTTCTCTCATGGGAGGAAAAAGTACAAAGCTCTCAAAGACAAAGGCATTGTCCCTCTCAAAGGTATATTCTGTTTGATCTGCTTACAAGAAACTGTTCGCGTGAGCAACCTATTCGATGCACAGAGCTAACAGAGCTTCGAGATGTCAATGGTGGTCTGTGGCTTAGACTCACATGATACCGGATTATGAAACAACAACCTTAATGAAAATCTCGAATTGCACTTATCTCGATCTGTAAGTGTTGGGTACTTAACCCAATATATATTCAACCTAAATTGTGGAAACATGCCCATATGAATCACTTGAGTCACTGATCATAAAAAGCATATCATGAGGACATATCTTAATTGTCACAGGTTGAGTGCCCTTTGCGATCTCGAAGTTGTTTTGACGAATGACAACCAGCAGTCGGTAGGGAGGAGAGTTCTACATTCTCTGTTTTGTAAGTGAGTCGAACGTTGCGATTACAGATCCTCTGGAGAGGATGACATTCTTTTAAGCAACGTTTGTTGAACGAATGAACATATCCTTTCGTTTAACATTAAAGATAACGATTTGGGGGTGTGGTCGCCCACATGGGCAACACTGTAACTCTATGGACCCTACTTAACATTATCCAATATCTCCCACTTGTCCATGTAGGGCAAATGACTCTCATTCTCCACAGAAGGCCAAACATAACTCTTAATATCTTCGTAAAGTTCATATTGGCAAATAACTCGTGCGACCAACATTTATCGAGAGCTCGTTGTCATATATCCATTGGGAGTATATGACAACTCTAAAATAGGCATAATCAAAGATAAATTTTAGCATGTTGTACCCTAGATCGACCAGTCACAGTTGTATATCTCACTGGATCTTATTTAATAATTATATTCACAGTTATGATTACACTAAATAACCATAATTGATCATTCTGTGAATATAGTCCATAATGTGACTAAAAACTCCAAATCAATCTTCCTCTTTCATTAGACCTCTCAATTTCAATTTAGCTCGCTTTTCTAAAGGTGTCCCTTTAGATCGAATCAATTCCATGACCATAGGCAACACTCTAAGATAGTAAACATCAAATAGAAATTTCAACAATAATAAAAAGTCATGGGGTACCAAAATTGAGAATTTTATTCTCGAGAGTCTCACATGGCTTAAGAAAGTTGAGATCATAACTTTTGTCAACTATCATTGGTCGATTATGCATACGTAATATGAAATATGTTATGATATTTTCTCCTTCCCCATAGAGCGAATTTCTTTCTATTTTAATACCATATAAATGACCATTTTGACACACTTAGTGTCTGACTTGAATTCACATAACAACTCCAGCCAAGAGTTTCCATCAGAACTCTCTTCTGGCAATAAAGACAGGTAAAATGAAATATGTGGGTTATTTCACTTTCGAACATCGTAAATTTTAAGTCATCATCCTAACACTCTGCTAAGGAGGCATAAAATATTTTAAGCTTGAGATCTCAATTATCACCTAAATAGTAAGCTTAAAATTACCTCATCTCTATTCATTACATAATAAATAGAGGCGATTACCTGTGTGAGTGGGCTAATATCTCATCTGTCCGACATACCTTCTCAATATAATGAACCAAGCACTAACATGCATAAATATCAAATAGACTTATCAACTTCCATATTGACAAACAACATCATCAATTATATATGTTTAAGGGGAAAATACAAATATTCAATACATCAACTTCTACCCAATCCTAGAGTCTTTATATGACTAAGAAAGACATCTTTAGGAATTGATTTTGTCATAGGATCTGTTAACATTTTATGTGTAAATACATATTGTAGGTTTATTTCCTTTCATACTGCCATGTCCTTGACATAGTTATACTTAATGTCTATGTGTTTGGTTTTGCCATGGAATTTAGGATCCTTAGTGTAAGTTATTATTGTCTGACTATCACAATAAACATTCACAGGGTTTGTAGCATCTCTAGGAACACCCAAATAATCCAGAAATCTTCTAAGCCAAACACCCTCTTGTGTTGCCGCTAATAATGTCACGAACTCGGCTTCCATGGTGGATAAGGCTATACACTATTGTTTCTTACTACACCATTATTCAATAAGAATGCATTTCCAGAAGTGAATTTCCTCTGATCCAAATCTCCTCCCCAGTCAGCATCAGTATAGCCCTTAAGGTGCAGATCACTTCCTTGATACGTCAGCGAACAATCGACAGTTGCTTTTAGATACCTCAAGATTCTCTTAACGGCAGTCCAATGTGCTTGACTTGGATTGGATTGATATCTACTGACCAATCCAACTGCATAACAAATATCAAGTCTTGTACACATCATAGCGTACATGAGACTTCCAATAGCACTGGCATATGGAACGTTTTTCATACGTTCTTGTTCTTGTGGAGTCTTAGGACACATTCATCGGCTCAGCCCTTCACCTTTTGCAATAGGAGTATCAATGAGTTTGCAATCTTGCATACGGTATTGTTCAAGAACTTATTGACATATGTCTCTTGCGAAAGAGACAACAACTTTTTCGAACGATCTCTCGAAATCTTAACTCAGAGAATGTACGTAGCTTCACCCATATCTTTCATTTCGAAATTAGAAGATAGCCAACTTTTGACAGTCTTAACAAAATTCATATTGCTTTCAGCAATCAGTATGTCAGCAATATATAATGACAAAATTAAAAAGTGATTTTTAGATCTTTTGATATACACGCAATTATCTTCATTGATCATAACAAAATCATCTGTCACTATGGCATTATGAAAGCGTATATTTCATTGTCTAGAAGACTGCTTAAGGCCATAAATCGATCTCAGGAGTCGACAAACTTTTTGTTCTTGGCCTTTTTTAACAAACCCAACAGGTTATTCCATATAGATTTCTTCATCTAATTCTCCATTGAGAAAAATAGTCTTAGCATCCATATGATATAACTCAAGATCCAAACTAGCCATTATTGCCAGAACAAGGCGAATCGAGGTAAATCTTACCACATGAGAAAAAGTATCTTCATAGTCAATTTCTTATTGTTGGTTCTATCCCTTTGCCACAAGGCGAGCCTTATGCTTTTCAATTGAATCATCATCTTTGCGCTTTATTTTGAAAACCCATTTGTTCCCAATAGCTCTGTGTCCTTTTGGAAGATCAACTAGTTCCCAAACATGGTTTGATCTCATTGATTCCAAACCTCATTTACATTTCTTGGCTCATCCTCTTATAGTGGAGTGATCATGAAGGCTTTCCCTTTAATTTCAAAGCGTCATCGAGGAATGCTTTTGCACTTGTTCGCCGTGGAGAAAATTGTACCAAAGGTACTTTATTCTCCATTATGTCCCACTATGACAAGATAATTGTATTGATTCATCAAGTGGTTGCAATTAAGAATGGTTTGCATTCAACTCTCCACTTCTCACATTGCTTCCAATTGGATCATTATATCCAACAATTCCATTATCCTGATCTAAGGTCTCAAATAGGGAACGGTCTTCGCCTATTTTGCCCTTTCTTGAAAAATCATTCTCTAGGAATGTGACATCTCTTGATTCAAATTCAGTCACGCTTCCACTTTTTTGCTAACCTATGAATACATATCCTTTAGAGCGTTCTGAGTATCTTATGAAGATACTCTTTTTGCCTCTTGATCTCAATTTTTCATATTTATGAGAGGACTCATGAGTAGAGGCAGCACAACCCCAAGGTTTAAGAAATCTTAAATTAGGTTTTCGATCTGTTCACAACTCATATGGGGTAGAAAAGACTGATTTGGAAGGCACTCAATTAAGTAGATAGGCATCAGTCAATAAAACATCACCCCAAAAAGCGATTGGTAAATTAGTTTGCGTCATCATGGATCTAACTATTTCTAATAAGGTTCTGTTTCTTCTTTCAGCCACTCCATTTTGTTGAGGAGTATACGGAATGGATAAATGTCTATCTATTCTCTTTTCATCACATAAATATCTAAACTAATCAGATAAATACTTTCGATCTCGATCGGATCTCAAAGTTTTTATTTTCTTATCTAACTGATTTCCCACTAAGGTCATAATTTTTTTGAAACAACTTAATGCTTCCGACTTATGAGAAATCAGATAGACATATTCATATCGAGTGTAATCATCAATAAATGTGATGAAATAAACATCATCATGCCTTGCTTTTACATTCATTGGACCACAGATGTCTGTATGGACTAATTGCAAAGGAAATTTAGCTCTATTGTCCTTTCCAAATGACTTTCGTGTAGTTTGCCTAGCTAGGTAATGTTCACAAATAGGCAATTCAACTTTTTCAATATTGCATAATAAGCCATTTTTGGCTAATTTATTCGTTCTCTGTTGGCCTATAGACCAAGCCTAGCATGCCAAACATTCACATCATTCTCACTAGAATTGAAAGATGCGAATAAGGAATAACGTACATTCACAGTAGCATGTTCAATATCTAATACAATAAAGCCATCTACAAAATAACCAGAATCATAGTAACTTGTACCTAACAACAAATCCACACCACTATTATGGAAATTCATACTAAAACCAAGTTGGACTAAAACTAATATAAAGATTAGATTTCGACGAATCTCTAGAGCATATAGGACATCGTGTAGGAATAATGTGCGTTCACCACGCATGATCAGTTGGCAAGTGCCAATTCCTTTCACTTCCACTCTGGAATTATTTCCTACATAGATCCATCTCACTCCACTTGAAATTCGTTGAAATTCCACAAACGTACTTCTATCTTTGGCTACATGGTCTGTGGCACTTGTCTACAGTTCACAAAGGATGAGATTCGATCAAAAATACAGAACTGGATACAAAACTAACACTTTTAAGTGTGTTCAGGGTTTCTACCTTCTTCAGCTCGCCACAGTCGCGAGCGAAGTGACCCTTCTTGCCACAGTTGTAATATTACATCATTGAAATGTTTTTCTTTACGAGACGCTTCCTTTTTTCATGCTTCTCAAACTTTAGTTTCTTACTTGATAGTTCCACTCCTTTACCTTTTCACTTTTTGAAACTATCACGGTGCTTGCGCTTGAAACCTAAAGCTCCATGTGAGCTAGAATCAACAAAATACATACCAATTTGTGTTTTAGCCGCCTAAGGCGATCCTCTTCCAACTCCAGATGACGCATAGCATCCTCGAAGGTTGTGACATTCACATTGTGAGTCAAGTTAACCTTCATGTCTTCCTAATTATTAGGCAAAAAGCGGATTACAACCTGCACTTGTTGTTCATCAGACAATATATGACCAGCATCCTTCAGCTCGCTAATCATGTTCGACATCTTCCTCAGATGTTATCTCATATTCTGCCCATGTAGCATCTTATTTGTATCGAACCTAATAGTAAGCTATCTCAGCTTAGTGACAAAAGTCTATCCAAATCTAGCTTTCAAGGCGTCCCACATGTCTTTGGCATTCTTGTGCTGCCTGAACTCTCGCATAATATTATTATCCATATTGTTCAACAACGTAATGCGAGCAGTTGAGTTTTTGTTTCTTCCAGGCAACGAAAGCTTCCTTGTCCCTTTTGTGTTGTGCAGTGTTACCATCCTCTGGTTCAATAATGATTAGGTTAAGAGCTTCCAATGCCTCAAGCTCCTCTAGCACATACTAGATTTTCATACTCCAGATTTCATAATTCTCTCCATTTAATTTCTCACCCTTGTTGAGTTCAGCAACAATGTTCTTTGAAGCCGTTGTCATAGCATATGAATATTGGACATTTTGCAAGGACTTTAAGTCTATTTGTATGCAACAAATGCAACTCTATTTATGCATTTAGATTATATTGATATATTATTTCAGAAAAGATTTCAAAATCAACGGTTCACTAAGTTCCCCATCATCATCTAGATATTCTAATCTAAAACCTATATCAATACAATCATCCATATGTGTTCATCATACAGTTATTAAAACTCATGAACACTTCCACTCAAACATGTATAACATTATATATATACACAAATCATTACATCTAACAAATGTGATGTGCATAAAAACTGAACTTACAATAGTTATAAATAACGGCAAGTTTCTATAGTGTAAATATAATCATGTGTTGTTATTTCCTCTAAGGTTTAACGATTGACCCAAGCAATTTTCCTTATATAAGGTAGGGAATTCGCAAATTCTCTAGGGGGATTTTCGACTAAATCAGGAGCCTATATCGCTGCCTTAGGAAAATCCCTCTGAGGACCCTTGGTTTTAAGCCATGGTGCAATTTGCCTGCGCGATCCATTCATCCCAAGTGACGACGTTTTTGACATCCCGACCCTTATAACCTTTTGTAAAAAATGTAGTACAAACATCTTATATGACCATTGTTCATCCGAAGTGCGATCCAGCTGATCGTGCCAATTCTCAGGCATAGAATTTTTAAGTGTGTTAAACGCTTCTCGATCTTTCAATATACATCCACCCCAAATGATCTCTCGAATCATATTGTTGACCTTTGTACATACATTATCCCATTTATAATTGTTCTATTTCTCAATCTTTTCATTAAGGGCTTGTATTTGTCTTCGACTCCTCAGCTTTTGAGGTTTCTTATCTTTTAGCACATTCCATTTATGCCGAGTTGCTTTTCATGATGGTATTGTTCCTGCAACGAATGCAGTATAAAGTGGATTACTAAAATCTATCAATTATGGAATTATTATTACGAACATATCGTAGTAAACAATAAGCAAAACAAGATATTAAACAAGCCCATAAAAAAATTACCGACCTTTTTTTTTGTCAATGGTCAAACGGGTCGGGTCAACGGTTAACTGTCAAACGGGTTAGGTTTAACGGTTCAGGTCAAATCTAACATGGGCTGGGTCAGAACATATCTGAAAATGGGCTAGGCCTTTTTTTTTTGCCGGGCTTCATCGCAGGTCTGGTCAGATCCGATCCGCTGACATCAGCCCACGTCAGCCACCCCGGTCGAGTGCACGCGTGCGTCACACATGGCTAACGTCAACCATGGCGTTTCGCTATGTGTGTCGCACGTGGCGCGTAGTTGGCAACGGCAGCGGCTTCGCCAGCGCGTGTCAACGCGTGAGCCGCCTTCCGACCTCCTCCGACAACCATTCACCCGTCAAAATGCTCGTCTCGTTGAGACAAACACAATGGTATATTCAAACCTCAATTTTGACGAACAAAAAATGGCTCAAAAAAGACGAACAGCCTCGGCCTTGAGGGATTCCACCCCGTCGTAGCGCGTGGCGCGCATACAGCGATTTTCGGTGTCCCCTCGGGGTCGACGACCACTCAAAATGATCGTCTCGACGAGCCCGTTCTAATGGTATGTTCAAAATACATTTTTAATAAACCAAACTCAGAATATCACGCATAAACAGTAGCAACATAATTAGTGCTAAAACTACTTAATCATACGAAATTAACACAAATCAATCAAGAATTAAGTAACTTTTGCTCTGATACAAATCTTGGGTACTGAACCCAATATATATTCAATCTAAATTGCAAAAACATGCCCATATGAATTACTTGAGTCACTGATCATAAAAAGCATATCACAAGGACATCCCTTAATTGTCACAGGTTAAGAGCCATTTGCGATTTCGGAATTGCTTTGATGAACAATAACCAGCAGTCGATAGGAAGGAGATGTCACGCCCCGCGTCCCAGCGCGAGCGTGCCACTCCCTGTAAGCACAAACTATCTCCTGATGTCCCAAGATCCAAACATGGTTCGAGAGGCATACCATATGAAAAAAAAAACAACACGCAGAAGCGACGACATTAAAACTCATCCGTAAAAACATAAAGTGAGATCTGGGTAGCAAGAACACTATAATACATAATGTCCAACTGTTCATACTTGTGCATAGCAACTAAATCCGCTAGGCAGTAAGGGTGACAGGGTAAGTACAAAAGAGGTCCATCATCATCAGCCAAAAAGGAACGGGCATCAGGGTCACCGCCAAAATGTCAGACTAGTAAACCAGGAGCTCCTAAGTCGAGTTGCTGAAGTCATCAGTCTCCTTGGCCTCCTCAGTAAGCTCATACTCCGAGAAAGTCTCTGAGCAAATCTCCACTGTATCCTCGAGGGTCTCGTCCGCGAACGGCTCCACCAGGTCATCCTCGATAGCCTCGATCACTATGACCTCCTCCGTGTCCTTTAGGGTCGAGGTCCTCTCAAGATTGTCCCTCGAATCGGCGACAGACCTCTCAGCCTCCACTGAATCTCCGGTGGGGTGGCACCAGCTAAGGATCACTACCTGAGGTACCTTAGTAGGCTTCAGTGGTCCGGTAGATACATCCCCCACCTTCCGGAACCAGGCCTCAAACCTATGAGGCTTCCAGCTGCTACCACCCTCATCTACCCAAACTACTGTACATTACCTAACATAAATAGTTCCCTGCCCATTGAGGAACTCATCAAAATAAACAGACATCTCCTTGGAGTCGCCAAACCCGATGGGTCACATCCTCAGAGTCTATGATCTGTAAAGAAAAAGGGGTCCCACAACGGGGTTGGATCCTAACCCTAGGTTAGGTTGACAGTCTACTCAGACAAATGCAAACACTAGCACTTTATACAAATAAACACATGAGCTATTCAACTATCAATAACAACACACAGATGTCAGGCATGCAGTCATGGCATTACAACACATCAATAGGATTATGCACATATCGCCATGTAGAATCACCACTTCCACCCTTCCAGGCTGCCTCATTCTCATGCCCGCGTTTAGAACGCAAAAGGCTCGGTCCGCGTAAACGCATCAGAACGTCTCATTGACAAACCCGCGTAAACGCATCAGGTTTTCAATATTACTCCAGGCCTGTATCGAAACATCACAATTTCGTCCCGCGTTTCAACGTATCAAGACTATGGCCTTCTCCACCTGTGTCTCATATGCCTCAGGGTGCCATTCAATTCAAACTCCGCGCCTCAGCGCCTCAGGGCACTCATCATACCACCCTGCGTCTCATACGCCTCAGGATTTTACTACGTCTCAAACATGCCACAATTGCAATTCAATTCATTCACACAAGGCCAAATGCAAACTCATGCACAAACAATACGCCTATGGCATGCAAGACGATCCAATTGACATTCAAACATGGTAGTCAACTCAAGGCACAAGTATTGGCACACATTCAAGTCCTCTATACCATTTTAGGACGTACAATGCGTCATTATGCTATAAACCTCCTAAAAATCAATCCGTGCACGCATAAATTGTCCAATTGAGTCCAATCCTCCTATCAAAGTTTAGGATTCTCCTTACCTCAAGTTTAATGCCACAAAATCCTCTTCTCAAACACCTCAACAATTCGGCCCAAACAGTCCAAGATCAAGTCCATCGCCCAATCTAAGGAAATTTCATCCAACCGTCAATTTTTCTTGTCTAATTCGCCAATCTACGGAGCACAAACCTCATTGACATGCTCATCAACATCCTAGTATGTCTCAATGATGAATTTGTGACTCAATTCCAACCATCAACAGCCCCCACAGAACCGGTATGCATAGAAACAAACCGGACAATTTTTGGTTCTGTGTATACCTCAATTAACCATCCCTTAAACTACCTCAAATCCTCAATTTATTCATTAATCTACTTGCTAACATGTAGTTCTAAGGATTTGAGAAGCTCACCGAAAATTTGGGGCCAAGCCGTCGCCGAAAACTCCTTGAATGTCACCGGTTCTCCCAAGCCTTCAAACTGGCAGTTCTGGCCCTTCAAGCACAAGACCCATTTGAGGTTAAAACTCCATCAAATTAACCCTAACTTTTTATCGCAGCTCAATCTATAACCCCCTAGATATCCACAAAATTTCATTAAAAGACTCCAAGGTTTCAGGGTCCTAAGAGGCAAAAAATGTAGCTTACCTCTGGTTGCGACGATTTCCGTCAACTTTCGGGAGATCGGCTGGCCGAGCTCCTCACTAAGTCAAATGACTCGCTTCCACTTCGAGGACGTCGAAAAAAAAGAAGTGGGTGGTCAGCTTGGCAATTGGAAGTCGCCGGAGGTGGCGGTCGACGGCAGCAAACTGGAGGGCAGAAACCAGTCGGCGAGCAACTTCTCGGCAGCAGAAGAAAAGAATAAGAAGAAGAAGGTTTTCGGCCAAATGAAGGTGGTGACTGGCCATGAGAGAGAGAGAGAGGGTTTATACTGCAATTGGCTTGGTCAACAAGGGTTGAATGGTAGGAAAAAAGTGGACACATCAACTCTTGGCTTGATCCATTGACACTTGTCCAAGATGTCATTCAAGCTCATCCAATGGCTCTCCTTTCTTCACATTTTCGACAGCTAATGAGGGTTGGTTAAAAATCAAAATGCCCTCATTCAATTATATAGGCAAGGTTAAAGCTTGAGGGCAAAATGGTAATTTTATCCTCAACGTCCGGAACGTCATTTTTCTAAGTCAAATTTTCTTTGATAAGGTGACGGCCAATGCAAATATAATGTTGGAATCTTTGATTCTCCATTTTCAATTTCGCAGACTCGTTTATGATTATTTTCTCTATCAGACGTGATTTCAACCTATCCCGAACTGAAGGGCAGCTTTTGCAGACGTTACGCATATCGACCATGTGATTCACATCACAATTAGGGCTCATCAATTCATGACGACTTTGGTTGTCATGTAATTGTGAGGGTCTATCACTATTTTCGATGGCCTCGATCGTCACTATTCGATTTAGGAAAATTTTGCAAATTATACATTGGTTCAACAGCATCACCCGCGCTCCAATCATATAATGCTAGCAATGCATTCCTTAATCGTTCTTAGATCGGCATTTTATGGCTCTAAATGTCTCCTCGACAATCTTTATGGTCAAAGCGTCATTTCCTACTCGAGTTCCCTAGGTCCACATACCTTGTCTCGCGTTAGCCTTTCCCCTTTGGTTAGTCAACTCAAATTATCAGATTCGAGTGAGATATGACTGAAATACATTACTAGATACATTTCTTATTAATGAGCTTGAAAATAACCGGAAAATTAGAATGTCATAACTCTTGTCCCTTACAAAAATTTCGTCCCCGAAATTTACATCAACTTAGCTACTCAAACAAATGGGGGTGTTGACGCCTCATCGTCTCCTAATTTTTCCACGTAGTGCCTTCGGTTCCATGGTGCTCCCACACAACTTTGACCCATGGAATCGTTTTATTCCTCAGAATTTGCTCCTTTCGATTTTCGATCCTAATCGACTTCTCCACGTAGGATACCCTGTTGTCCACTTTCATAAACTCGTAGTCCAGCACGTGTGTAGGGTCTGGTTCGTATTTCTGTAGTATTGACACGTGTAAGACATTATGTACTTGGGATAGATTAGGCGGTAAGGCAAGCCTGTAAGCCAAGGTCCCCATCCATTCCAAAATTTCAAATGGACCTACGTACCTTGGGCTCAGTTTTCCTTTCTTTCCAAATCGCGTAATCCACTCATCGGCGACACCTTGAGGAAAACATGATCGCCTACTTGAAACTCCAAAGACTTACGCCGTTTATCCGCATAACTCTTCTGACGACCGTGTGCCGTCCTCAGTCTATCCCGAATTATTTTAATGCTTCCACTAATTTCTCTACCAACTCTAGGCAATTTCTCTACCAACTATGTGTCATCCTCAATTTATCCGCATACTTTTTTCTCCAACCTTATCCCAACAAATCGGGGTTCTGCAAGCCCTTCCACTAAGTGCTTCAAATTGTGCCATTTGGATGCTCTGCTGATAGCCATTATTATATGCAAATTCCACCAAATGCAGCTGATCTTCCCATCTACCTTTGAAGTCTATAACGCACGCTCGCAACATGTCCTCAAGCGTCTGAATCGTCCTCTCCGATTGTCCGTCGGTTTGTGGATGGTACGCCGTGCTAAATTGCAGTCGAGTCCCTATGGCATCTTGAAGACTTTTCCAAAAGTTTGCTATGAACTTGGGATCTCTATCTGAGGTAATTGTCACAGGTACTCCATGCAGTCTCACTATCTGCCTCATGTACAACTCGGCGTATCTATCCATTGCGAAATCCTTTCGCACATAAATTATATGTGCAGACTTAGTCAATCTGTCCACGACTACCCATATAGAGTCGTAACCTCTCTGGCTCCTCGGGAGTCCCATCACAAAATCCATCGTTATGTGCTCCCACTTCCATTTTGAAATTTTCAATGGCTGTAATAATCCTTCAGGCTTATAGTGCTGCACCTTCACCTGCTGGCACGTCAAGTACTTTGCCACATACTTCGCTACGTCCACTTTCATCCCGTTCCACCAATAATGTTGACGCAAGTTTTGATACATCTTTGTACTTCCTGGGTGGATACTATAATTGCTCCTGTAAGCCTCTGATAAAATCATTTCCCTGAGTTCTTCGTCCTTTGGCATGCATAGACGTCCTCGGAATTTCAAGATTCCGTCCTCTAACACCTAAAACTCCGGTTTTCTCTTTGTCGTGTCCATCTCCAGGATTTTCTGAATTTTCGGGTCCGTGGACTGTAAGGTCTTTATTCCTTTCTGGATCTCAAGTTCCACCCTCAATGTAGCCATCAAACTGGACAGTTGGCAGACTTCTAGTCTGAACTTAGAATCTCTCAAATCTTCGATCATCGACCAACCTTTTACTAGCAAACAGGCAATGCTTGATTTTCGGCTAAGTGCATCTGCGACTCTGTTTGCCTTCCTAGGGTGATACAATATATCACAATCATAATCTTTAAGCAACTTCATCCACCGACGCTGCCTCATATTCAGTTCCTTCTGGGAAAACAGATACTTCAGGCTCTGATAATCTATGTAAATCTAGAACTTTTCGCCATACAGATAATATCTCCAGATTTTCAGAGCAAAAATGATCACTGCTAATTCCAAGTCATGAGTCAAGTAGTTCATCTCGTGTGGTCTCAGCTGTCGGGACACGTAGGCCACTACTCTTCCATGCTGCATCAACACACAGCATAGACCCTTTAGCGAAGCATCGCTATATATCTCATAGCCTCCATGTCCTGATGGAATCGTCAGTACCGATGTGATTGTTAACCGATGCTTAAGCTCTTGGAAACTCCTTTCGAACTTATCTGTCCATTCAAACCTTGTTTCTTTCTTTATCAACCTCGTCAATGGGATGACTATGGATGAAACTTCTCTACAAAACATCTATAATATCCTGCCAATCCCAAGAAACTTCTGACTTCTGTGACCGTAGTAGGCCTAGGACAATTTGTTACAGCTCCGATATTCGCAGGATCCACCGCGATTCCTTCTCCAGATATCACGTGACCAAGAAATGCTACCTTATTCAGCCAGAACTCATATTTGCTCAACTTAGCGTAGAGCAAGTGTTCCCTTAGGGTCTGCAAGACATTCCTCAGGTGCTCCTCATGTTCTGCGTCACTCCTTGAGTAAATTAGGATATCGTCGATAAAGACTATGACGAATCTATCTAGGAATTCCTTAAACACTCGATGCATCAAATCTACGAATGCGGCTGGAGCATTGGTCAATCCAAAAGGCATCACTGTGAACTCATAATGACCATACCTTGTTCTAAAAGCAGTCTTAAGTATGTCTTCCTTCTTAATCCTCAACTGGTGATACCCAGTTCTCAGATCAATCTTAGAGAATACCGCAGCTCCTTGCAATTGATCAAATAAATCATCAATCCTCGATAGAGGATACTTATTCTTCACTATCACTTGATTCAACTATCTATAGTTGATGCATAAACACAATGACCCATCCTTTTTCCTTACAAATAGTACCGGCGCTCTCCACGATAAAGCATTCAATCAGATAAATCCCTTATCCAGCAACTCTTGCATCTGTACCTTTAATTCCTTCAGTTCTGATAGGGACATCCTATAAGGTGCCTTTGAGATCGGCTCCGTTCCGGGAGCTAACTCAACCACAAATTCTATCTCTCACTCTGGTGGCAACCCTCGTAACTCTTGGGAAAAAATGTCAGGGAACTCACGCACTATCAGAATACTCTCTAGTTTGACTCCTTGGTAGTCGTGTCCACCGCTGCAATTAAGTATGTTTGACACCCTTAAGACATCAACTTTGTCACTTCAAGAGATGAGACTAAGGGAATCGAGATCCCTCCTCGTCTTCCCACGAACTCAAAGCTAGGGCGACCTTTCGGGTAGAAACAAATTGTCATACTACCACAACCCACTACTGCCATCTGTTTACCCAACCAGTCTATTCCTATGTTCACATCGAAGTCATACATAGGCAACACAACCAAGTCTATACTCTCCTTACTACTGCCAATTATGATTTTACAATCCGCACAGCCCAACGAAACCAGCACATTATCTTTCAACGGGGTGGCAACATGCAGAATCACACTCAACGGTTCTAACTTCATATTAACCAAATCAGTAAACCGAGTAGATACGAACAAGTGTATGGCGCCAGGATCAAACAATGCATATGCAACTTTGTCACACAAATAAACCTTACCTATGACTACGCCTGGCATTTCTTCTGCCTCCTTGCTGTTTACTGCATAAACTCTTCCCTAAGCTGGGAGTCGATTCTAATCGATCTGGGGAGTGGCAGTCGACGGTCCAGTCTGCAGTCTCTGTCCCTAAGGTCGATTCGTCGGAGCTTGGTTCGGGCACATCCTCATCTAGTAGCCCATCTAACCACACTTGAAGTAAGCTCCAGTCCTTGCCGAGCATGACCCATTTCCATGCCTTCTGCCATAGAGGCGACAGCTCCAGTTCATGGGATTGGACGGCTTCACAATGTTTTTCCTCACATGAGGGACGAATCGCCTATTGACAGCCATTAGTCCCTTGCCCATTTAGCAGTTGTCTCAGAATGAAGTAAACCGCGATCCAGATACACCATTCTTCTCCTTTAAATCCCTTTTAATCATCTGGCCCCGCTCATAAATTTCCTTATAGGTCCTCAGATTCGGGGCTATCATCTGATTACGGAGCTCGGGCCTCAATTCGTCCCGAAATCTCCGTGCCTTCTCCTGGGGATCCTCTACAGATCGAGGTGCGTACCTTGACAGTCTAGAGAACTCGACCCCATACTAGTCCACCGTCAGCTGATTCTGACGTTGCTGTAAAAATTCCACCTATTTCCTTTCCCTGGATGTCTCTGAGAAATACTTATCATTAAATGTCGTCGTAAAGGCATTCCAAGTCATGGTCATTCCTTTAGGAAAAACTCTATTCTTGGTGACAACCCACCAATCGTTTGCGGTATCTTCCAGCTGGTACATCGCCAATAGCACTTTTTCTTCGTCCATGTACCTCAGGACTCCAAAGGCTTTCTCTAGTTTTTCAATCCATCGGGGTGCTAGTTCAAGGTCTCCAGTCCCGTCGAACTGAGTCGGCTTCAGTTTTATGAATTGCCCCCACCAACTGACCCATCTGTCTGGCCACGACAATCTCTTCCTGGGTATTCACTCCCTCATTGCCCTGGTCGTGGTCGCCATTGTTTCCATTGCTCCTGTTGTTGGCATTAACGGCAACTATTGCAACTTCTACCTCTTGGGCTATGGCAGCATCCCGATCTTGGATCTGCCTGTCAATGAGGTCACCAATCCTCTCTAGCGCCCTCAGTACACCATCCATCCTTGGGTCTTCTGCTACAGGCGGCCTCGAGCTAGAGGCTCCGCTTCTAGGCCTTCTAGGTCTCCTGGATGGGTTACTCATTCTTATGCGCTTCTACTGAGCCTGGTCCACCACAAGTTCATCAAGGAGTTAGTAACTTGCTCATACATCCAAGTCTAGAGCTACCAACTTGCCTTAATAGAAACAGTTATAACACAACAGTCTTCCATACAACGAATTCTATAGACATTTCAACAAGTAGTCCATGGCCATTCCTTGGTTCCGTTTACTCCAACGGTTCACTAAAACAAGTCATACTAATTCACTTAACAGGCCAAAATCCAGAAATGACTTTCAACACTAAGCAGGGGAACTCAATCCTCATGCATTACCACAACTCTGCCAAGGTCAAACGCCATTCACATGTGCCAAGTCATGTGTCATGCAACCCGTGTCCCATCCTAACCAGTTTCCTAAGGTCTCGCTACTCGTCCTTGTCCCAACTTAATCCTCCTTATTACTCCAATCCTCAACCAACTTTGGATCGAGCTGACCTTACTCCGATGCCAAGCAAACGGGAATGTCACGTCCCGCGTCTCAGCACGAACGCGCGACTCCCTGCAAGCACAAAATATCTCTCGATGTCCCAGGATCCAAACATGGTTCGAGAGGCATACCATATAAAAAACACAACATGCAGAAGCGACGACATTAAAACTCTTCCGTACAAACATAAAGTGGAACTTGGGTAGCAAGAATACTATAATACATAATGTCCAATTGTTCATACTTGAGCAAAGCAACTAAATCCGCTAGGCAGTAGGGGTGACGGGGTAAGTACAAAAGAGGTCCATCATCATCACCAAAAAGGAACGGGCATCAGGGTCACCATCAAAATGTTAGACTAGTAAACTAGGAGCTCGTAAGTCGAGATGCTGGAGTCATCAGTCTCCTCAGCCTCTTTAGTAAGCTCATACTTCGAGAAAATCTCTGAGAAAATCTCCACTGTATCCTCGAGGGTTTCGTCCACGGACGGCTCCACTAGGTCATCCTCTGTAGTTTCGACCACTATGACCTCCTCCGTGTCCTCAAGGGTCGGGGTCCTCTCAAGACCGTTCCTCGAATCGGCGACTGACCCCTCAGCCTCTATTGAATCTCGAGTGGGGTAGCACCAGCTAGGGATCACTTCCTGAGGTACCTCAGTAGGCTTCATTGGTCAGGTAGATACATCCTCCACCTTCCGGAACTAGGCCTCATACTTATGAGGCTTCCAGCTACTACTACTCTCGTCTACTCATACTAATGTACATTTCCTAACATAAATAGTTTCCTGCCCATCGGGGAACTCATCAAAATAAACAAACATCTCCTTAGGGTCGCCAAACTTGATGGGCCACATCCTCAGGGTCTAGGATCTGTAAAGAAAAAGGTGTCCCACAACGAGGTGAGATATACATCTCAGTAAGGTGGATCCTAATCCTAGGTTAGGTTGACAGTGCACTCAGACAGACGCAAACACCAGCACTTTATACAAATAAACACATAAGCTATTCAACTATCAATAACAACACACAGATGTCAGGCATGCAGTCATGGCATTATAACACATCAATAGGATTATGCACATATCGCCATGTAGAATCACCACTTCTACCCTTTCAGGCTGCCTCATTTTCATGCCCGCATTTAGAACGCCTTAGGCTCGGTCCGCGTAAACACATCAGACCGTCTCATTAACAAATCCGCGTAAACGCATCAAGTTTTCAATGTTACTCTAGGCCTATGTCGACACATCACAACTCCGTCCCGCGTTTCAACGCATCAGGACTATGGCCTTCTCCACCCCGCGTCTCATACGCCTCAGGGTGCCATTCAATTCAAATCCCGCGCCTCAACGCCTCAGGGCATTCATCATACCATCCCGCGTTTCATACGTCTCAAGGTATTACTATATCTCAGACATGCCACAATTGTAATTCAATTCATTCACACAAGGCCAAGTGCAAACTCATGCACAAACAATACACCTATGGCATGCAAGACGATCCAATTGACGTTCAAATATGGTAGTCAACTCAAGGCACAAGTATTGGCACACATTCAAGTCCTCTATACCATTCTAGGACGCACAATGGGTCATTACACTATAAACCTCCTAAAAATCAGTCTGTGCATGCATAAATTGCTCAATTGAGTCCAATCCTCCTATTAAAGGTTTAGGATTCCCCTTACCTCAAGCTTAATGCCACAAAATCCCTTTCTCAAACACCTCAATAATTCGGTCCAAACAGTCCAAGATCAAGTCCACCGCCCAACCTAAGAAAATTTCATCCAACCGTCAATTTTTCTTATCTAATTCGCCAATCTATGGAACATAAACCTCATTGACATGTTCATCAACATCCTAGTATGTCTCAATGATGAATTTGTGACTCAATTCCAACCACCAACAGCCCCCACAAAATCGGTATGCACAGAACCGAACTGGACAATTATCGATTCTGTGTATATCTCAATTAACCAGCCCTTAAACTACCTCAAATCCTCAATTTATTCACTAATATACTTGCTAACATGTAGTTCTAAGGGTGAAACGCTCTTCCAAAATTTGGGGCCAAGCCGTCGCCGGAAACTTCTTGAATGTCACCGGTTCTCCCAAGCCTTCAAACTGGCAGTTTTGGCACTTCAAACACAAGACCCATTTAGGGTCAAAACTCCATCAAATTAACCCCAACTTTTTACTACAGCTCAATCTATGACTCTCCTAGATGTCTACAAAATTTGGTTGAAAAAATCTAAGGTTTCAGGGTCCTAAGAGGCCAAAAACATGGCTTACCTCTGGTTGCGACGATTTCCGTCGACTTTCGGGAGATCGGTTGGCCGGAGCTCCTCACTAAGTCAAATGACTCGCTTCCACTTTGAGGACGTCGAAAAAAGGTTGAAGAAGGAGTGGGTGGTCGGCTCAGTAGCTGGAAGTCGCCGAAGGTAACGGTCGACGGTAGCGAACCAGCGGGCAGAAATCGATCGACGAGCAGCTTCTCGGCAGCAGAAGAAAGGAAGAAGGAGAAGAAGGTTTTCGACTAAATGGAGGTGGTGATCGGCCATGAGAGAGAGAGAGGGTTTATACCTCAATTGGCTTGGTCAACAAGGGTTGAATGGTAGGTAAAAAATGGATACATCAACTCGTGGCTCAATCCATTGACACTTGTCCAAGGTGTCATTCAAGCTCTTCCAATGGCTCCCCTTTCTTCACATTTTCGGCAGCTAATGAGGGGTGGTTAAAGATCAAAATGACTTCATCCAATTATATAGGCAAGGTTAAGACTTGAGGGGCAAAATGGTAATTTTACGCCCGACGTCCAGAACGTTGTTTTTCTAACTCAAATTTTCTTCGATAAGGCGACGGCCAATCCAAATATAATGTTGGAACCCTTGATTCTCCATTTTCAATTTTCCAGACTCGTTTCTAATTATTTTCTCTATCAGACGTGATTCCAACCTATCCCGAACTGATGGGCGGCTTTTACAAACGTTACGCGTATCGACCCTGTGATTCACATCACAATTAGGGCTCGTCAATTCATGGCAACTTTGGTTGTCATATAATTGTGAGGGTCTATCACTAGTTCCGATTGCCTCAATCGTCACGGTTCGATTTAGGAAAATTTTACAAATTATACGTTGGTTCAGCGGCATCACCCGCGCTCCAATCGTATAACTCTAGCAATGCATTCCTTAATCGTTCTTAGATCGGTCTTTTATGGTTATAAATGTCTGCTTGACAATCCTTATGGTCAAAGCGTCATTTCCTATTCGAGTTCCCTAGGTCCACGTATCTTGTCTCTCGTTAGCCTTTCTCCTTTAGTCAGTCAACTCAAATTGATCAGATTCGAGCGAAATATGACTGAAATACATCGCTAGATATATTTCTTATTAATGAGTCTGAAAATGACCAAAAAATCAAAATGTCACAAGAGAGTTCTACGTTCTCTATTTTGTGAGTGAGTCGAATGTTGCGATTACAAATCCTCTGGAGATGATGACGTTCTTTTAAGTAAGGTCTGTTGAACGAAGGAATGTATCCTTTCGTTCAACATTACAGATAACGATTTGGGGTGTGGTTGCCTGCATAGGCGCGCACCGTAACTCTGTGGACCCTGCTTAACATAATCCTATAGTAAGTAATGAATCATTTATGCGTATATAGGTCGTCGTTGGTAAATTAAATCGCTACAAGAAACATCATGGGTGTGTCATGAAGATTGAAATTGAGAGATGAATGTATTTATTCATGCAAATGAGAGTTACCTGGATACCGCCGTGGATTGTATTCCTGGGATCAAAAACGTCAAACTAAAGGATCTCCCAACCTACCTTCCATCCACATATTCGGGCGACCTCTTGTTCGAGATCATCTTGGAAGCAGGCAAGAACGCTAGCAAGCCTCCGTTGTGGTTCTTCACACCTTCGATGCGCTTGAACGAGACACCCTTGGTGCTCTTTTAATTGATGTTTAGAGCCAGCGGCTCAACTCAAACTAGAGTTGTATAAAATATATTTATATAAGAGACTAATTATAATAAGGGTATAAATAAACACAATTATAACTCCCCCTCAATTCGAAGTAGGTGTAACAACTGAGAGATTGGACCTCAATAGCGCATCACGCAGACTAGATAACCCCTTTGTAAATATGTATGCCACTTGATCCGCAGTAGGCACGTAGCGAACATGTAGATCACCGAAAGTAACCCGCTCTCGAATAAAGTGAAAATCCAACTCAATGTGTTTAGTGCGAACATGAAATACAGGATTGAGAGTAAGATATGTGGTAGAGATGCTCTCACAATAAACAGTGAAAGGAGTAGAAAGTGAGATTTCAAGCTCACGTAGTAAATGCCAAATCCAAATGGCCTTAGCAACTCAATGAGTGACACGATACTCAACCTTTGTACTAAAACGAGCCACATTGCGTTGCTTCTTAGCACTCCATAAAACAAGATTTGTCTAGAAAAACATGAAAACCTGGCGTGGAATGTCGAGTATCGGAGCCAGCCCAGTCTACATCCAAATAAGCTATCAATGAAGTAGGAGAACACCACTCAATAAGTAATCCATGGGTGGATGTGCCAACCAAATACCGGTATATACGCTTGAAAGCATGCAGATGAGGTAATCTAGGTTGATGCATAAATTGGCTAACCATGTTCACAAGAAAACTAATGTCAATTCTAGTCATGAACACATACTATAAAGCACCAACCATCTATCGATAAGGCGTTGGAGAAGTGAGAAGCTTGCCATCATTAGCAAATAATAAAGTTTTCGATACCAAGGGAGTAGATACAGGCTTTACCTTGGCAAAGTCAAACTTGCACAAAAATCTATCAACATACTTAGCTTGAGATAAAAGCGTACCGTTAGATCGATGATGAACCACAATGCCAAGAAAAAAATGAAGTGGTCCAAGATCCTTCATAGCAAATTCTTGAGCGAGTCAAGTAATCAAAGACCGTAATAAATGAGGAGTATCACCAGTGACAAGGATATCATCAACATACAGTAAAAGATATAAACGATTCCGAGAAGAAGCATAGACAAATAATGAGGGATCATCCTTACTCGCCATGTAACCCAATGATAATAATAATAAAAAATTATTGAAGCACGGAAACCACGCACGTGGAGCTTGCTTTAAACCATAAATAGCTTTCTGGAGATGGCACACATTATTGAGGTATTTAGTATTAGAGAAATCGGGAGGTTGAAGCATGTAAACTTCCCTGCAAAGGATGTTGTGCAAGAAGACATTCTTAACATCAAGTTGATGGACATCTCATCCTGATGAAATAGAAATAGATAGAACAACCTGAATTATAGTGGATTTAATGAGAGGGCTAAAAGTCTCATCATAATCCAATCCTGCCTATTGCTTAAATCTCGTCATAAATAGCTTTCTAGAGATGGCACACATTATTGAGGTATTCAGTATTAGAGAAATCGGGAGGTTGGAACATGTAAACTTCCTCGTAAAGGATGTTGTGCAATAAGGCATTCTTAACATCAAGTTGACAGATGTCCCATCCTGATGAAATAGAAATAGAGAGAACAACCCGAATTATAGCGGGTTTAATGAGAGGGTTAAAAGTCTCGTCATAATCCAATCCTGCATGTTGCTTAAATCCTTGTTCAATGAGACAAGCTTTGAAGCGTTCTATAGTTCCATCGGATTTTTCCTTAATCTTAAAAACCACCCATTTACAACCGACTAAATTCTTAGAAGGGTTAGGTGATACAAGATCTCACGTGCGATTGGTGACTAAGGCATTAAATTCATCTGCCATGGCCATTTTCCAACATGGGTCAAGAATAGTCTTAGAATAACAAGTCGGTGTATCTTCATGAAAAGAACTAGAGAGATTAAAATTTTTTCTTGATTTAGAAATCTCATATTCATCACGAGTTTGCATAGGATGAATGGGAAAAGACAATACAAAAGTGGAGGAGCTAGGTGGAGATATAGAAAGGACTTGTGAATCTGATGTAGGAGAAATTTGGTCAGAAGGTGAGTTAGATTGGGACACATAGAGTGTCACGCCCCGCATCCCGTCGCGAGCACGCAATCATCCCTGCAAGTAAAACAACAACAACAATCTCTCGGTAGTCCCAAGGATCCACCTCATATGTAAAGAAAGGTCGAGAGATAAAATAACTTACATTAAACACACGGAAGCATTTTCCCCAACAACTCCTTGTACAACATATATATGTCTATACATGTACACCAAGACTAAGCAGGACTGGATAGCATCAGAAAGCCGTACATCATCACCTACAGACCAATAACTACTAAATCCGCTAAACATCAGGGGCGACGGGTAAGCATGCCAAAAAGGTATCCATAAAATCCACCAAGGAAGGGGAGTCAGGTCGCCAGTCAAAAAGTCAGATCATCATCCGGAGTTGCCTAGGAAGAACTGCTGGAATCTTCGATGTCATCGCTCTCCTCTGACGACTCATACTCGGAGAAAGTCTCCGACGGGACCTCAACTGAATCCTCCATAGTCGCCTCCTGCGACGGCTCGGCGAAGTCACCCTCCCTCCTCTTACTCCTGCTCCTCGGTATCCTCCAAGGTCGGTGTCCGCTCCGGTCCATTCCTAGACCCTACTACCGACCCCTCGGGCAGCTCCTGCTTCGCTACGGTCTGGCACCAGTCAGGTATGACGCCCGGAGGTACCTCGTTGGGCTTCAGCGGCCCAGAATATGTGTCCCTTTCCCTCTTGAACCACGCCTTAAACCTGTGAGGCTTCCATTCTGGCTTACCCTCGTCAACCCATACGACGGTATACTTCCTAACATAGACGTTCCTCTGTCTGTCCGGGAACTCATCAAAATAGGTCGTCATTTCCTTCGAGTCCCCAAATCTGTTAGGCCACATTTTTACTGCCTAGGATCTGTAAGATAAGGTTTCCCCAAAATGGGTGAGATACACATCTCAGTAAGAAAAACTTAACCCTAGGTCAGGTTGACCGTCCACTCAGACAGTCAAGTCACCCAACCTATCCAATTCATGAACTCACGCGGATATGACAATCATAATTCATTAAGCAACAATACTCAAGGGATGGGTATGCATTTATAATCTCATATCGCACACGAATGCACATGAATGCTCGACCTGTCACTTCGCTACATCTATCAACATATGCCTGCCCCATTCTCTAGCTCGCGATTAGATCGCATCAGGCTCGGCCCGCGTAAACGCATCAGGCCCCTGTTCAATTCCAAGCAGGGTTATGAGCTCATACACTGTCCAGCAATTACATCGCCTCAGGACTGTGGCTATCACGATCCCGTGACTTCATCGCATCAGGGCGCCACCTAATCATCGTCCACCCCGCGACCACGTCGCCTCAGGGTCTCAACCTCCCGCCCCGCGTCTCACACGACTCAGGGTCTCGTCATGCCATACTACAATCAGGATTCATGCCATGATCTCCTATCATTTACACACTCAATGCCAATTACATTTCAAGTAACATCACAATTCCATGACATGCAAAGCAATTCAATTATTATCCAAACATACACGCGATTCCAATACAAGTCAAGGCACACATAAACTCTTTAATTAATCCTAAGACATACTAAGGCTCATGACTTTAGAAATATGCCCATTAATTGACCAATTTCACACTCGACTTACCCAATCGAGTCCAATCCCCCTAGCCTTAGTTTAGAGAATTCCTTTCCTCTGCTTAACAACACCAATTACTCCTCCTCAAGTCTCCTATGGTTCGACCAATCCAAGTCCCAAAGTCGACTTGTCGCGCAAGCTAGGTTAACCAATCGATTTGTTAAAATCCCAAGTCTAATTCCTCAATTCATTCATCCAAATCACCCATAACCTACTCCTCATTATCTTAACACATCATACACACCAAATTACAACATAAATTCAGCCTAATCAGCCCTCCATAGAATCAGTTTTGCACAGAACTGAACTAGTTCACTTCGGTTCTGTGCAAACCGAATGCTTCTAACCCTCAATCCTCCTCAATTCATTCATTCAAGCCTTATTCTACCTCTTATAATGTCTACATATTAGTTTGGAAGTCTCACCGTGAGTTTCAAGCCGCATGGTTGCTGGAAAGTCGTCGGAAGTCGCCAGAACGTCCAAGCACAGAATACCGGCAAATTCTGGGTATAATGTACAAGGGTGGTTCATGGTCAAAAACTTATCAAAAAAATCCCCAATTTTTACCACAGAACCATCTATATGTCTACTTGATCTCCACCAAATTTGAGCCAAATATTCTAAGTTTTCGGCTATCAAAATAGTTTAGAACTGAACCTACCTCAAACTGGAGCAGAATCCGTCGACCTGTGGGAGAATGCTTGCCCCGAATTTCTCAGAGCTCCAAATGACCTGATTTAAGTTGGAGAATGTTGGAAAGATGTGGAGATATGTCTGGGTGATCAATCGGCAGCAGGGGACGGCCGAAGGCATTGGTCGTACAGATCGAACGGCGAGCTCCGGTCTGGTCGGCGAGACAGAGCTGGAGAAGAAGAAGATGGAGGAGTTGCTCGGTTCTTCTTGGGGTAGTCTACCGATTGGTGAGTGAGAGAGAGCAGAAAGAGAGGGTTGTTTATCTCAAAAATTTAATTAATTGAAGTGATTGGTAGATGGGCATTAATTGGTGACTTGATCCTCCACCCTTTGATGCTTGACACTTGTCCATTATTCTTCCCAAGGGCATCCAATGGCCATCAATTGCTCTTCAATTTTTGGCAGCTTGGGGAGAGGAGAATGTCCATTTTGCCTTTCCTTTAATTATAAAGATAAAGTTCTAAGCTTGAGGGGCATTATAGTCATTTTACCTCCGACGTTTGGAACGTCGTTTTTCTCGTTTCTGACTTCTTCGATAGGGCGATGTCTAATCCAATTGACGTTGAAATTCTTGATTTTCCATTTCAAACTTTTTCAGGACTCGTTTCTGATCGTTTCTTCTATCAGACGTGATTCCAGCCTATCTCGAACTGACGGGCGACTTTTATAGACTATATGGGTATCGACCCCGTGATTCTCATCACATTTAGGGCTCGTCAATTCATGGCGGTTTTGGTTGTCATGTAATTGTGAGGGTTTATCGCTAGTCCCTAAGTCCTTGATCATCACAGTCCGATTTAGGATAATTTTGCAAACCGTACGTTGGTTAAGCGGCATCACCCGCGCTCCAATCGTACGATACTCGCATGGTAATGCTTGTTCATTCTTAGATCGGCCTTTTGGTGGTTCTAAATATCCCCTCGACAATCCTTATGGTCAAAGAGTCATTTCTTATCCGGGTCGCTTGGGTCCAAGTACTTCGTCTTGCGTTAGCTTTTCTCCTTTGGTCAGTCTACTCAAATTGATCAGATTTGAGCGGAATACAACTAAAATACATCGCTTGATATATATATAAACTTCTCATTACAAAGTCTGAAGTTGATTGAAAATTAGAATGTCACAGTGAGTGGGTTTGAAAGGAGAGGCGATGAAAGTGAAAAAGAATTTGAATCTAATTAGGTAGATTGAGAGGTGAAGAGAAGTATACTAAGAGGTTGGCTTATAGTATTCGAGAGAGGTGGAAGATGAGCTTGATGCTCAAAGGAGGTAGAAGGAAAAATTGATTGATTGGAAGAAATAATAAGTGAATGAATTGAATTGAAAGAATTATTTAATGAACTAAGAGTAGAAGGACTTTGTGAAAAGGGAAAATTCTCCTCATCAAATCAAATATAACGAATGATAAAAGCACGGCTACTTGATCGATCAAGGTAACGATAACCTTTCTGATTCGATGCATACGCAAGAAATACACATGGCATAGAATGAGGTGCAAGTTTATGAGAGATACAAAACGGAAGAAAAGGATAACAAGCACAATCAAAAATTCGTAAGAACGAATAATCAAACTGAAATTCAAATAGACAATGAAAATGGGAAATATCAGATAAGATAGGAGTAAGAAGTCGATTAATAGTGTAAACAGCAGTAAGAAGAGCATCAACCCAATACGAAGGAGGCATATGAGCATGGATTAATAAGGCTCTACACATTTCGACTAAATGTCTGATTTTGCATTCTGAAAGACCATTTTGAGATGGGATGTCAGGATAAGAAATGCGTTGAATAATACAATTTTCACATAAATATGTCTAGAACGAATTACTAGTATATTCACCTCACCCATCAGTTTGTAGGAATTTAATTTTTGCATTGCACAGATTTTCGATGAAACAACGTAAGCGATGAAAGTGAGTAGACACTTGAAATTTATTTTTCATCGAAAAAATCCAAGTGAACCGAGAGTAGCCATCAACAAATAACACAAAATATTTAAAACCAGAATTGGATAAAATGGGACTCGTCCATACATCAGAATGAATTACAATTAAAGGAAAAGACGCACAATGATTAACAGACTTAAAAGGCAACCAATGAGATTTTCCCACAAGACAAGACTCACATGATATCGACCTAAAACTAGAATTGCAAACACGACTCAAAACTTGTTTATTTTGATGACCAAGACAAGCATGCCAGCGAGCGAGCGAGTGAAGCAGAAGAAGCCACGATAGGATGCAAGTGAAAGGACACCAAGGAATTGGAAATCGGATAAAGACCATGAGAAGAATCAGCTTGGATGAGAACTTTCTTGGTTCGTTGATCCTTCAAAGAAAATGATAAACCATTAAAATCAATGATGAAAGAACTTTTATGGCAAGTTGAGTGACCGAGAGAAGATCACAAGCAAGATTAGGGACGTGATAGATAGGTGATAACGGCAAAGATCGAGAATCAATATGTAAATAAGCTTTACTAACTTGCTTGATAGGCAATAAACGACCATCATTACCTTAAAATTTTGTCGAATCATAAAAGGGTTTAGGATTTAGAATTTTACCAATGTCACTAGTCATGTGTGCCGACGCTTTACTGTCAAAATACCACATCGGATTAGAGGTCTCACCAGCTGAGAAAAAATCCGATAGATCGGTTGTAGTGAAGGCACGATTAAATCTTTATTGACAGTGCAGCACAGTGTGCCCAACTCTATTACAGATCTAACAAGAAAGATGAGGCCTAAATCCAAGAATGCCTCCCTAAGTGAATGGAGGAACATAGGGTCTCGAATCACTACGAGGTCGACTGGAGGAAGGTGAGAATCAATCGGCATATTGGACTGAGAATGATTGTAAATTAAATCGATCATTGGAGGCTTTCCAAACCGGTTGATCACGTGAGAACCGTCCACTCTATCCTTGACCATATCTTGGGCCCCTAAAATTACGTCCACTACGACTCCCTTAAAACGGTGGATTGGGTGAAGTGGATTGTCCAATCAAAAAATGGTGAATATTGGATGAAGATGAGGCATGCGATTTTCGGAGAAATCGTTCTTCTTGTATGAGAAGGTGTGGCCACTGATCATTGAAGGAAAGAATAGTAGGACCATTGGTGACCATTGTGACAAAATGATCACTTAGTGCTTGAATCACCAAATCCTTATCAGAGACGGAGCAATTGATTGCGGTAAGAGAATCAGTAAACTATTGAAGATAATCAGACATTGACTAGTCGGGTTTCTTAACGGCATTCTGAAAATCAAGTTTCAATCCAATTTCCTTGGCGGTGCATCGATTAGTAAAATGTCACCTTAGAATAAGCCAAATTTCCCAAGATGTCCAAAGATCACGAACATCACGGAAAATCTCAACTATGAGGGTTGAATTAATCAAACTGCGAACGCATTGATTCGTCTTGACCCAAATTGAATAAGATGGATTGGCGACCACAGTACCATTCTGATCATTGATTAGCCTCTGTGGACATGGAAAAGATCCATCCACATATCCCAACAGATTGTTGTAGATTAAAATCGATTCAAACTGAGATTTCCACAAAAGATAATCGAACATCAAGTTTGATGGAGACGAGATTAGTGATATTGCGAAGAACAAAAGTGGCAAGACCAATTGCACGCCAGTAATCTGAGCAAAGGCAGAGATCGGAGCGGTAGAGAAAAGAGAAGAAGAGGTGAAGATGGGCGGTATGTTATTGAGAGGTGATGGGAAATTGAAATTAACAGAAAAAGAAGATGATGACTAGAGAGATGGCAGAGAAGAAGAAAAAGTCTTAGATATATCGAACATTGCTTAGGCGGTAATTAGAGCAAATGAAGTGTTGATTTATGGCAAAGTTGTTAAAGAATGTGATGCGTTTTCCTGCTTCGATACCATATTGATGTTTAGAGTCAAAGAGAAAGTAAATGTGTCAAATCGGTGGGTCGAGTCGAATATGGTCCAACCCATATTGACCTATATTTAATGACCCATACCCGACCCGACCCGTTTTGACCAATATTATTAAAACACAATAATATTTTAAGAAAATAATATTAATAAAATACTTCTATACCATAAAAATATAATGCAATTTTTTAAGCGATCAGGACTAGGATCGGGGGCTAGCAACAGGGACTGCGGACCAGGTTCAAGACGAGGGCCGAGGCTGGGGCCGAAAATCGGGACCGAAGACTGGGGCCGAGCCCGAAGACCGGGATCGAGGGCCGAGGCTGGGGCCAAAAATCAGGACCGAAGACTGGGGCCGAGCCCGAAGACCGGGATCGAGGGCCGAGGCCGGGGTCGGGATCTGGGACAGGGATCTAGGCTCAGGCCTAAAGACTGGAGACCGGGGCCGAGTCGGGAGCCGGGGCCAAGACCGCGACAGGGGCCGAGATTGGGACCGAGGCCGGGGCCGGAACCGAAGCCAGGGCCGAGGCAAGGGTCAATATCTGCACTGGGACCCGGGATCGAGGACCAAGGCCTGGGCCGTGAGCCGAGGGTCGGGACCAGGATCAGGCCGGGAGCCGGGGCCGAGACTGCTATAGCCACGGCGATTGGGCCGAGGACAACAATGAGAACCGAGACCGAGATCGCGACCGTGACCGGGATTAGGGCAGGGACCAAAACCATGGTAAGGACCGAGATCGGGACAGGGAACGGGATCGGGATCTGGACAGGCCCCGGTCCCCCACCCTGGTCCCCGACCATCATCTCAATTTCGGTCCTAGCTCTGATCCTGACCCCAGCCCCGGTTCTTGTCTCCGGCCCCAGCACTGCCTCGGCACCCGGCCCCTGTCCTTGGCCCCTACCCCTGCCCCGATCCCTGTCCCCGGCATTGGCCCTAGTACATGGCCCCATTCGTCGATCGCTAACCTCGGTCTTGGTCGCAAGCCCCAGCCTCGGTCCTGGTTGCCGACCTTAGCCCCAGTCATAGACCTTCATCCCGGACTGGAATCGAGGCCGAGGTCAAGGCCTAGGATCGACGACCGTGACTTTGTGCAACTAATGGAATGAAGCAGTCCTTATGGGTCGAACATGTTTTCAATATGAGTCGAAAATGAATTTAAGCATGGATCAATTATTGACTCATTTAATTTTAATTCAACCTGTTATATCCATTTTTAGTGAGTTATTTAAAAATTAATGATCAAATATGGGTCTATGACCCATATTGACAGCTCTAAGAGAAACAACGACAAAGTGTTTATAGTGGCTCAACCCAAACCAGGGTTGTATAAGATGCATTTATATGAGTGGCTAATTATAATAAAGGTATAAATAAACACAATTATAGAAATACCCCAATATACATGTAATTACACATTAATATTTTCCACCATGCTTCATTGCATTTACGCGATAGGCCCTCTCAATTTACTCATGCGTCGCGTGATGGAAAATCCAGCGGAACTCGGTGGCGTCGATCTATGGAAAGAAGAAACCGAGTGTCTCCAGTGGCTTGATTCGAAGCCGTCGGGCTCGGTCGTGTTTGTCAACTTCGGAAGTGAGGTGGTCTTGACACAAGAGCAGCTTACAGAATTTGGGATGGGGCTTGCAGATAGCAATCACAACTCTCTATGGGTGATTCGATCCAACTTGGCATCCGGCGGCTCGTCAATCTTGCCACCCAAGTTCATGGCGGGGACCAAGGGGAGAGGCATGATCTCGAGCTGGTGCCCGCAAGAACAGGTGTTGAACCACGCATCCGTGGGAGTCTTCTTGACTCACTGCGGATGGAACTCTACGCTGGAGAGTGTTTCGGCTGGAGTTCCGATGCTATGCTGGCCGTTCCAAGGGGACCGACCGTTGAATTGCAAGTATTGTTGCGATGAGTGGGGGGTCGGGTGGAAGACTTTGTCTGAGGAGGCCTCGTGCCCCGGTGGTTCGTCCTCATTGAATTTGGAAAAGTTGGCGAATGTCCTTTTAAAGGGGATGAGCAGGCAAAGTCATCGGACTTACCGAAGGGGATTTTGCGCCTTCTGGCGAGAATTTACAGCTTGTTTGGATGCAAAAAAGGAATAAATAAGGCTTGTAGTCACTTAACACTTTGTATAAAATAATTGACTGGTGTTGACCAGAAATGTCAACGATTTGGTGAATGTTTTTTTAAGGGGCTCAGTGGGCAAATTGATCATACTATATCTTTCGATTTTGCGCCTCTTTTTTCGCAAGAATTTACTGCTTGTTTGGATGCAATAAAGGGACAAGGCTTGTAGACATTTGAAATTTTTAACTTAAAGTTGACCAGAAATATGAGTTCGCCAAAAGAGTAATTCAGGGTACAATCACAGATACAATCGGACCTTGCACAGCGAAAAACTTTCGTAATTTACCCAAATTGAACGGTCAAATCTTAAGAACTGGCATTCTTTAATCACGATTGTACAATGTGAGGTATCAATATTTTTCATATTTTGACATGATCAATTAGTTCCACCTTAGAATCAAGTCATAACCTTTCTGATACCACAAGAATGAGGATGATCCGGCTTTAATGGAGAAAACATTATTACTCTTTCCCAATACCATTCTTTCCGCCCCGACTATATGAGATCCATGATCTCTTACGCTTTTTGGAATGCAATCCTAAATCTTTGAAAAAAATTAAGGTCATGAGCGTTATTTGGGCGTAGAAATCGGGTCAATCAGACATAAAAAAAAAAAAATTCATGTCCCGTCAAAATATGGTCAAATTCTAGTTGAGGTATACGCTTTTCGAAATCTCGGCTCGATGGGGCCCTGCCCTTGTAGTAAAAATAAAAAATTCTTTTCACCACTCACACACACTCTCACACGTGTCCCTATTGTCAGGCTTCGGTACGCCGGCTGTTAGTCGCCGTACGCTGGTCATCAATCATGGATCGAGACCTCAGTGACTGACAACCATAGAAATTTTGTGCCTTTAATAAAAGGATTCCTTTTTCGAAAGCATATCAAATGCATTTATATGCTTAAAAACTCGTCCAGAGAATAAAAATAAAAAAAATCTATTTCTAATCCCGAGAACAAAATAGTTATCGTTCATGCCCTAAAATCTAATCTAGAAATTATATCATTAGAAATTATCTCCCGGTGAGCACTTCAAAATTATGGTGAGTCCTTTGTTGTAGTGGAAAGTGAAAGCAACTGGATACCCCCGGCTTCCACGAGTATTAGTTCTAGGCGTTGAAAGGTGTTCAAATTCCTGAATGTCAAATCTCAACACGAGACAAATAAAAGATGCAAGAGTAAAAAGAGAGAATGTCTTACACGAGGATTTGCCTCGGTTCAGCCATATTCTTCGGTTCACAGTCCTAAAATCTAGAGAGAGAGAGAGAGGCTCTCTGTTTTGGACTGTCCTAAAATCTAAGGGGGATATAGAGAAGCCCTTTGTCCTGGACTGTCCTAAAATCTGTTACCATCCGCCACGGAATATTCTTTAACGACGACATTAAAAACTTCCCACTTTCCACAAGGGGACGACGATGGACGTGTAACCAACGGAGACACGGAGCTCCGGCCGGTATAATTGCCAGGAAGATGGCTCAGTGCGTCTCTTTGTGACTTCCTTTATCCTTGCCTCGCCTCGCTCCACCCTCCTGACCCACTTACTCTCTCTCCCTCTCTCTCTCCGGTTGAACTTCCTTTTGTTCAAAATGACGTGGTGTGCGTGCATTTCTGCTGCGAGTTCGAGCTTGAGAAGCATCGGCCAATCGAGGACTCGGCACCGCGAGTCCGCCTCCAGACGCGGGGTTCTCGTCGGGACGAACCGGCCCAGAGGTTTCGCGTTTCGCGGTGGCGAATCGATGGGGCCTAGCCTGAGGATTTTGCTCGAGGGCTCGGTCCGATCGAAGCCGAAGAGGGATGAGCGTGCTTTCCAGGTGGGTTTTGCTTTCTTTTGTTCCCTTCCGTGTCCGTTCCTTTCTCGCTTTGTGCTCTGCTTTTAATTTAAATTGTAGGGATGGCGCACGTTATGGCTTGATTGGGTTGTTGAACAGGTGGTGTGCATTGACCAACCGAGACCGGAGCTCGATAACACTGTTAATTTTTTAGAGGCGGCCAAATTGTCCGCCTCGTTCCGTTCCGCTGCTCGACCAGCAAAACCGTTGAAAGTCGTGATTGCCGGAGCAGGTGAAACTCCCAGCTGTTGATGGAATGCCCTTTGCATAAAATTCTAGCACTAAGTATTTATCTTGGCTTGATTAACTGTAAGCGGAGAGGTTCTGGGGGTATGTCTTGTATTGATCAATATAAACTTGAGTTCCTTTTGCTTTCCTTTGTCTTTAGCCATTCAAAGTAGAGAGCGTGTTATGTAAAGTTGGATTCTCATGTTTATTGCTCTCACTTTCTATTCTATCTAATTTCAAAGGAACAACAGGCAGTCAGATTCTTCATTTCCCTTTTAGAGAAGATGGTCCAAGCGAGTACAATATAGTTTCACCATGATGTATGCGTAGAATTACCAAGTATGTGATGACTGCTACTCTTTTTCTGATGCTAGATTTGACCCTTACTCGGAGGTGAATTACAGGTTTGGCTGGCTTGTCCACGGCGAAGTACTTAGCGGATGCTGGTCACCAGCCTTTATTACTAGAAGCGAGAGATGTACTTGGTGGAAAGGTTTCTGACCATGCTGCATTTGTCTTAGTGCTTAATAAGTTTGGCGCCAGTCTTATCTACATATATTTGGTCACAGTTTCTTTTTCGGTACTGCCCATGTAAAAGAGCCAAAAAAATGTTTGGGACAAACATCTGTAGCAGAGAGAACAAGTGCTTTCTGATTAGAACAATTTTTTCTTACAAGATATGAGGAAAATAAAATTAGGAGAAGGATCCTTCAGCTTTTGCTGTAGCAATTTTTTTTTTCCTTATCCCTAAAGTGATCGTATTCAGTGGTGAATTGGAAATTCGTTGTCTTTAGGTGGCTGCATGGAAAGATGCTGATGGAGACTGGTATGAGACAGGCCTGCACATTTTCTGTAAGTTTGCACTTTGAAAATCTGGACAGTTGCTTTATCGAGAGTGCTTTGTTGGGTATATTAAGATGACCTTGTCCAGATCAGAAGTTTTGCTTGTTTATGCTGGGGGACTGTTTATAGTATGACTTAAGAATACAAAACGAACCAGAACTTCGATCTGAATGGTCTGGTGCGAATTAGTTTTATTTATTCTTATTTTCTCATTGTTGGGTTTTCCATTGGAAAGTTGGGGCATACCCAAATGTGCAGAATTTGTTCGGTGAACTTGGAATTGATGATCGGCTGCAGTGGAAAGAGCATTCCATGATATTTGCAATGCCAAACAAACCTGGTGAATTCAGCAGATTTGATTTCCCTGAAATTTTGCCCGCGCCTTTTAATGGTTAGTATGGACATGGTGTTCACATGACTAAGATGTGTTAACTGTAAGATCTCGTCCATAATAATCATTTGTGATTGGAGTTGGGACGCAGCAGCATAGGACCATTCCATACATTGATATGTCCTGTCAACAGTTTATTCTCTGGGCATACTTCATCTGTTAGCTTCATTGCACAAATATTAGATGCATTAATCATTAAATCTAGTATCAGGGTTTTTATTGGATTTTGCATCTTTTATTTGTTGTCATCAGAATCATTCAGTTAGGTGGATCATTTTTTCCTTGGAATCAATCTGCATTAGTGGTGTGGAGCTGTTTTCTTTTGCTTTCATAAGTGGTAGTTCACTTGGCTGGTCAGGTAATGATGTGGGGTAAGCATGCTGCGAAGGATTGGGAAGTGAATCGAGAATGCTACTAGTTTTTTGGTTTCGAAAAGTTTTCAGTTGGGATTTTTGAACTTAGCTAAGTCAGAATTTTACAAGCCACATATACTGAGGGGAAAAGAAAAAAAACTTAACAGCGTTAAAGTGCGTAGATTGGGAAACAGTAGATCATACCCCCATTTTTTGTCTACAAGGAGGGAGGCTGTTCTTGCAATCTAGTAGAGTGAATTTTTCTTTATGACAAGGAAGCCCACCTCAGATAAGTAAAACTGGGTTAACTAACATTGATTGTTAAGCCTATCTCCTCGTTCACACAGCTCAGATAATTCTGAACGCTGTAACTGTTTCTTCTCAGTCATCTACAGCATGTGGCTCTTCCCCTTTTTTTTTCTTTTTCTTTTTTTCCAATATCTGTGACTTGCAGGTGAATGATTGCAGTTAGTTGCTCATTATTTTCCAGTATCCTGATTGAACTCTTTCAAAGTTATGGGCTTAATGTCAGTATAATGCAGGCATATTGGCGATTTTGAAGAATAATGAGATGCTGACTTGGCCAGAGAAAATCAAATTTGCAATTGGTCTCTTGCCTGCAATGATGGGTGGACAGGCTTATGTCGAGGCCCAGGATAGTTTTACTGTCCAAGAATGGATGAGAAAGCAGGTAACGATTTTGCCATCAATATGTTTTTTGTTCCCCTTAATTTGAGTTGATGAGCACTTGTAGACTTCATGATTTGATGGCTTGGGGAACTTTTGATGCATGGGCTCACTTTAGCGAGTTTATCATTGTTGAAACTCGGTGGATGTCGAGATTAGTTCTTCCAAGTTATCTTGGCTGATGTGGGATTGAAAAGCTCTCGTAGGATAGTTCTTATAAATAACCATGGCACATAATTTTTCGGCATGAAGATTGCACTTTCTATAGAGCTGACTGACTGCTCTGTTCTTTAGGGTGTTCCTGATAGGGTGACCAAGGAGGTGTTTATTGCAATGTCGAAGGCACTGAACTTTATCAACCCAGATGAACTTTCCATGCAGTGTATACTGATTGCTTTAAATCGGTTTCTCCAGGTACTTTGAGGTTGTGGTACCTAGTCATTCATGTCAGCTTACTTTTTTTTTTTTTTCAGTGTATGTCTGTTTTAGCACCATCATAATGCTTTTGGTGCATTTTCTAGAGTTTCTGTTCTGCGCTGGGTTGCTGCCATATACTCTCTAATTTGCAGGACTGAATGCATATAAGAAAGCACGGAAAGCCAAAAAAGGATACATGCTATATGTAGATGACTAAAGTTGCATATGGGGTTGGTCGATTGTATTATTACTTGTAAATATTTTACAAATGTAAAATGCACACAAATAAAGGGTGCTTGGATTTCCTGGCCTAATTTGCTCCACGTGTCCATGTTCAATACACATGCTTTCTCTGTTGTAACCAATGGCCAGCTAAACTAAATGGATAAGTAATCTGATTGCGAAGCTCTCTTCGCCCATTCCAGTTGGCATAGTCATCAAATATCATGATGTCTGTTGACAAAAATATGGTGGTGTAAACTTTTTCTGATTGTCTAGTTGGTTTAATATATGGTTTTTTTGTTATACTCAGGGTAATATATGTACTAGTGTCTCATGCATAGCTGAAATTACGAGCAGTCATTTGGAGATGCATTCTTAGATAAGACAAACAAAAATCATACGAGACGATTGCAATAATTATCTGGAAAGTTGTGTTTTGAGATCCAAATTGCTAATGTACCATGAAGGGGCATTCCACACAAGGCAGTTGCTGCTTATTTGACAGAGGTCGAGATTAGAGACCACTTCTATGAAATGATGGAACACATGTTTTTCAAGGCATGAGTGTGACTATTATGTAACGCATACTCTTTCCGTACCTACTCTGTAGTAGTTGTGCAGCAATTAGAGTGGCTATTATTTTGTGGTGAAGTTATAGGTATATCTTTCATGAAGAATTACTGCTACCCTCTCTGGTCTACTGTGTCTATTTAATTAGTTTTAATCCGACGATAGGACATTGTTGGCTGTATAAACTCATCCTGTTTTCTGAAGATTGTCAAAATTACTTGTTCTGCCACATGGAAGTGTAGATGCTACTAATATCCTCAACATGGTATTTCTAGAAAGACTCAATTTAATGATTTGTTAATCCAGTAAAAATCTACAATCCTATTGCAAAAATTGTTGATCAGTGGGACTGGAATAGTTAATTAAGCTTGAAAGTTATAGGAACATATTAATACTCACTTACATAGTAATATTGTAACTTTTCCTAGTTCCCTTCAGATATAAAGCGTCATTCTAGCTGACCAAAGAATATTTACATCCCAATAACACCGTGCAAGTCCCAATATCGGAACCCTCGTCCCAGTTATACAGACATCAGATCCAGCAGTGAAGGAAAAAAGTGAACCATTATATGAGATTGTTGCAATCTTGCGTTCCTTCATGATGGAAAACATAGTATAAAGAAGCTAGCCTCATGGCCATAATTAAGCCCTCTATGTTTATGCCCTATTAATGTTGAACGTTGAGTTCTGTACATTCAATCTTGCAATGACCTTCTGAAGTTAGAAAAATACAATGATTAACATTATAATATTAGTTTGCATCAAATTATTGGTTAATGTAGAAGATTGAAGTTAATAATTGAGGGGGATGTCATTTCTGTTAATCACCTGTTAACGTGTGAATATATCTGGACTACGAGATGCTTCTTGGTAGTTAGAATCTTGAGACTAGTGCTAGGTGATATGCAGTTGCACTTCTGCTGGTCTAGTCACACGAATAGGACTATATAGCGCACTGTACATAATCCTGATTAAGGATTTGAAAATATTGCCCCTATAACTACAGTACCATAGTGGTCAAAGCTAAAACCTTGTACGAAAAAAAAAATGAAGAATAAAAGGAAATGGGAAGGCTATTTTATTGACCTACCCATGTGGATGCATGTAAATCTTTTTCATTGTGTCAGGATTTTTTTTTTTTTTGGAAGTTCGCTGTGTCGGGATTTAGTGGGTTGAAGACTAAACAATATGACCTACTCTGTTACTCATGAACATCGGATGGCATATGCATTCTTAGCCACTTTATGCTAACCCATTAGCTGGAGCCATCCAATGACACCTGAAGTCCTATCTTTCAAGTGAAGGTAAGTGCTCGAGCAGCCATGTGTGCAAACCAGAAGACGAGAACCTTTCTGTTGTTATAGATAGCCACCTAAACAAGCTTTCCCGTCTGTCTTTTCTTGTCGACTCCGATCTCCTCTGCAGAATTTGACTTTCCACCCAGTTATAAGGGTTGAATTAGACATCTAGTATTCACCAATTTAAGCACAATGCACGTAGGATAGAAATAAAAATATAGTATGTCACCAGATCCCATGAACTCATGAAATCGTATGTTAACAGGAGAAGCATGGTTCAAAGATGGCCTTCTTAGATGGTAATCCTCCAGAAAGACTTTGCATGCCAATCGTTGATCATATTCGGTCTTTGGGGGGTGATGTCAGGCTCAATTCACGAATAAGAAGGATTGAATTAAATGCTGATGGCACAGTAAAGAGCTTTATACTAAATGACAGTGACGTCGTTGAAGGGGATGCTTTTGTGTTTGCTACTCCAGGTATACTCGTAAGTTCTTTTTTCCTTATAAGTTCGTCATCATTTCTGTTCTCTATGGCCATATAACAATTTTTTTCTCAACAGTTGATATATTAAAACTTCTACTGCCTGAGAGCTGGAAGGAAATTCCATACTTCAAAAGATTGGAGAAGTTGGTCGGTGTTCCAGTCATCAATGTTCATATATGGTAAGTGCTGGACTTTGTGATCCTTATGTTTGAACATATCAGGACAACTCTCTTCTCATTCTCTGTCGCATTCTGTAGACCTAAAAAATAGGTGCCATTCATGTGTGCCCACATTATTACCACACTCTAGAATTATTATTCTATGGTTGTCCTTACACCAGCATTATGGCAGGTCTGAATGTCTACCTCCATATGCTGTGGAGTTGCAGATCTCGAGCAATTTTTATGTTGAACTTTGTGTGCCTGTTTTTTCTTCATCTTAACTCCGATCAAGAACGACAATAGATAAATTGGTCGGTTATTTGATTTCTTGCGGTTTATAATGGCTACAATTGGGCATTTTTTGCTTTCATTTATCATGCAAAGCATTAATGGGTTCGTTTCCGCTGGTCTGATCCTGAGGTTTTTTGTACTGCAGGTTTGACAGGAAGCTGAAGAACACATATGACCATCTTCTCTTTAGCAGGTCCTGCCCCTCTAGCTCGATGACATCTAATGTTTAGTAGATAAGTACATGCTAATGTTGTTTAGGAGTGTCGTTCTTTATCTGACACGCCATATTGTTCTCAGTTCTTCATTCCACCCCTTTTACTTAGTTTCTTCATGTGATGCAGAAGTCCCCTTCTCAGTGTGTATGCTGACATGTCCGTAACATGCAAGGTAAGTGCTGTTGATGCTTTTAAAGATGACGTTTGAAGTTGTTTTACTCGGCATAGACTGATTCGTGCAAATGGAGCGTTTCCTCCACCTCTCTCAACAGTCCAATTTTTTCGCACCTTTGCACATATTAATAGCGATGGCTAGCATCTGGCAAGAACTATATTACCTGTTTACCAAAGTTTTACTGTTTTATGTGTATACCAGATTACTAAGCTTTCAAAGTTTGATATAGATAGACTCTTTCAGTAATAAAGTGCAACCCCTCCCCCCTTGGAAAAAAAAATCACAACTGGCATGATTGTAGTTTGATTTATCTGGTGAGATCACTAAATCTCCATTAGTGAATTATGACAGTACTTGTACAGTTTAACCATTGTTGTTACACCTGTTAGGTTGTATACTCTGTATCTAAAACTGATCGAAGCATGACATGCATTCCCAGGTTTATAAGCAGTCAACGACTGCATTAGCTTTCTTCATAGCATCATCTGCTGAAAAATTTGTCCTGTTGATTTGCGGTTTGTTTTTTTTTTTTTTATCTGCAGGAATACTATAACCCGAATCAATCCATGCTTGAGTTGGTTTTCGCACCGGCAGAAGAATGGATTTCACGTAGTGATGAAGAAATTATAGAAGCCACAATGAAGGAGCTGTCTAAACTTTTCCCAGACGAAATAGCCGCTGATCAAAGCAAAGCGAAGGTCTTGAAGTACCATGTTGTTAAAACGCCAAGGTATTGAGATGAATTCTTGAGGTTTTCGATTATTTTCACTAGTTATACTTTCACCTACAGGTGTTCATTGACTGCGTATGGCTTGCTTTGCATTTTTACAGTGATGGTAACGTCATAGATGTCCTGTAGATAACTGCTTCCTTTCTCAGGTCTGTTTATAAAACGGTTCCGGATTGTGAGCCATGTCGCCCCTTACAAAAGTCCCCCATTGAAGGGTTCTATTTAGCTGGTGACTACACCAAGCAAAAATATTTGGCTTCGATGGAAGGAGCTGTCCTTTCTGGGAAGTTTTGTGCCCAGGCCATTTTGAAGGTAAAAATTATCATCTGGTATGAGGTACTCGGCCAAAAGTTTTCTTCGCTGATATTAGCATTGAGAACGCTTATCCATGCTAGAATGTCAAACTGGACGATGAGAAACCGTTCTCATAAAAATTGTGTGCATGGCATCTAATAGTTATGTGAGGCTAAAATTATCTAGGTAATGAATGATTTTAATTTTAATTTTTTTAATTTTTTTAATTTAAATTCGTCCGAAGATAAGCAAGCCAATTTGACTGCTTCCCCCACCTATAGAACATTTTTCCTCTAAGCATATACTTGGACTTGGTAGAGAAAGTGCCTATGACTATTTTTGTTGGCATAATCAAAGTTCCGTCTGGTAGTTAGTCAAAGCTACAGGGTACTTGCCCATCAGAAGGATTCTTCTGGTCAATATGGGAAGCACACATGGACATTATATTTGTCTCTATTTGTGCCAATGTGAAGTTATAGAAGGTTTAGTGTTCATTGCAGGATTATGAATCGCTTATCGCTCGGATACCAAAACAATACGCGGAAGCAAGCATTTCATAGTCAGAGATCTCTCCAGTCCAGCATTTTGGTGGAAAGAAATGCCGAACTTCCTCCAAAGAAATCATCAAGGGTACAAGGCGCGGTATTTCGACGATTCGGTGCCGCTGACTCGAATTATCAAACTTCTCGGTTAAATGGATCTGTGCTTGCGCATGGGTTTATTTCCATTTTTTACTTTATCATGTAAATGTACATTATAATGGAACGCTAAGACCTGGGGCAATGTCCCTGTCGACAGGAATGCTAAGAGAAGAGAGTACGAAGTATTACAACATAAGGACCTGGGGCAATGTCCCTATTGACAGGAACGCTAAGAGATGAGAGTACAAACTGTTCTTGCTTTATGGAGAGGAAAAATGACATTAAGGAAAATGCATTGGAGCTGAGTCCGAGAATTGAGAGAGAAACAAGATCAGTTACTGTGGAGAAAACAAAGATATGAATTTGTTATAAATCATTTTATTATTTATCATCATATGTGGGTATGCCCACCGTATTACTATGTACTATCATTATTATAAATATGAGAGCATACTAACCTAGAGGGTTAGACAATTCATTCATATCATTCTATTCTTTTCTTCTTTTTCAGACATGGTATCAGAGCTAATCCTAGTCGCCCCAACCTAAACCCTATTCAACACCCATTATCAGCGCAACAACCATCTAGCACTTGCTTCTCTCTCTAATCTACTCTCTCACCATCTAGCATTTGCTTATTTCTCTAATCTACTCTCTCGATCAGCTTGTCAGCCACGCCCTAGGCTCTCGGCCAGGGATCTCGGCCAATTTGGCCGGCCACGTCCCTGAGATTTCGGCCAGATTGGCCGGTCACGTCCTAGGTTTCTCGGTCATCTTGGCCGGCCACGTCCCAAGGTTATCAACCATCTTGGATAGCCACGATCCAAGGCTCTCGGCCATCTCGGCCGGTCACAACCCAAGGCTCTCGGCCAACTTGGCCGAACATGTCTTAAGCCGTTCGGATTTAATTTACATGTCGAGATATGATTAGATCTAATTGGATCCATGAAACGGTAGAGCTTGTGACTTTCTGGTTAATCTAGTGCCTAGATTAAGTATTCGTCATGAGTAATACAGACACTTAAATAACTGCTGTTAAATCCGGTGAGACTGGATTAGCCAAGAATAGATCTAGTGCGACTGAATCTGATATGATGCGATCACAAGCTCTGACCTTTACATCTATTTTATGTAAGCTCGTCAAACGTGTTTTGACGGGACAGTCTACGTACACACTTTGGAAGAAGAATGTATTTAAGAATTTTGCACGAACAGCGGCTATCTCATCATCTTACCTAACTTCCTCCGAGCAAGGATGACCTAATTTATGATGAATGGTACACTATTGATTGTCGTATTTATAGTCAATTGTTGAATGCTGTGGATATTTCTATTCAGACTGTTGTTAGTAATACTGATATTGTTAAGGAGTTTTAGGATACTTTGGTAGATTTATACTCTTCTCTGAATGATTTTTCGCTATGATGTCATTTGTGGGTTATTGAAGCCAACTTCTGCTGGTCAGCCTCTGAATGGATATTATGAGAAATTTAAATCCTTTACTGATGAGTTTGATCGGTTAGTCTCGTTTACATCTAATCGGGCTACTTTTCAATAACAACGAAATCAATTTCTGGTCACCTGCTATCTTAATCGAGTGGGAGCTCAGTTTGATACTACTCAATCACAAATTCTTTCAAATGCTCAAGTATCTTATCTTGGAGAAGTTCATTACTGTGTTTTTCGTACCGAAAGTCGTAAGGAAGTTAGATTTGCCCCTTCAAAAGTTGGTGAACAGGCTGCTGCTCTATATATGAATAGAGGAGGTGGTCGTGGTAGTAGAGACCGTGACTGAGGAGGAGCTCGTGGTAGCATTGTTGGTCGTGGTCAAGAGACTTGTATTTGCGATTACTATGGTATTGTTGGACATCTTCGCAGCTATTGCCGAAAGTTACAAGCAGTACAGGCAGCTTCTGGTTCATGGATCACACCTGCTCAAGTTACATCTAAAATTGTACCTATGGACTAAAAATTTATCACAATGAGTCTAGAGGAGTATGCTCGATACTTGGAGTTTCAGACCTCAGGGAGTGAAACTACATGTGCATCTATTGCGAAACTACAATAGTCATCCGATTATTCCTTTACCTCAGCATGTGCAGCTTTTCCTTCCGCTAATTGGATTATTGATTCTGGTGCAGGTGCTCACATGACGAGTAATAAAGGTATTCTTACTGCATATAAGTCCTCGTCTCCGTTACGCCAGATTACTATTACAAACGGATCATCCGTGACAGTTCAGGGACACGAAGCTGCATGACCTTCCAACGAGATCTCCTTATCTTCTGCTTTATATATTCCTGGCATGTCATTTAATTGTTATCTGTTGGTCGTATCACACGGGATTTGAATTGCTCCATTACTTTATATCCTGATTATTGTGTTTTGTAGGATCTCTTGACGCAGAAGACTATTAGTAAAGGAAGCGTCAATGGTGGGATCTATCAGCTGGATGGTACTTCCATTCTAACTGCACTAGTAAAAGAGATTGATGTTTTAGACATTCACTATCGTCTAGGACATCCCTCTTTATCTATGTTATAGTCATTGTTTCCTCGCTTTCGTTCGGTGTATACAATAAATTGTGAGTCATGTCAGCTTGCAAAACATAGTCATGTTTATTTATCACTAAGTGTATCTCAACGAGCAACTCTCCATTTGCCTTAGTCCATTCTGATGTGTGGGGATCTAGTCCTATTATTTTAGCCTTTGGTTATTGTTATTATGTTCTCTTTGTTGGTGATTTCACAAGAATGTAATTTGTTTACTAAATAAAAGAACGTTCTCAGTTATTTTCTGTATTTCGTGAATTTTCTTCTTCTGTCTACATTCAATTCCATCATAATATCCAAGCCTTACAATCTGATCGTGGAGGGGAATATATGTCGAATTATCTCCATCAATTTCTTTGTTCTCATGGTATTTACCATCGTTTTTCATATGCTCACACACCTCAATAGAATGGTGTTGCTGAGCGGAAAAATCATCATCTTATGGATATTGCTCGTGCTTTTCTTATACATATGCATGTTCCACAGAAGTTTTGGAGGATTCAGTTCTTACAGCATGCTATCTCATTAGTCGCATGCATCTTTCCTCTCTTGGAGGCAATACGCCCCATGAGCTTCTCTTTCCTAAACGCAGTCCCTTTCCTCTTTCTCCTAAAGTGTTTGGATGTGCTTGTTTTGTCCATGATGATCGTCCAAGTGTATCAAAACTAGATCCTCGTGCACTAAAATGTGTTTTTCTTGGTTACTCACGAGTGTCAAAAGACTATCGTTGTTATTCTCCTACCTTAGGAAGAATGCTCACTTCTCATCATGTTACCTTTATAGAGTCTCAATCTTTCTTTTCTGCATGTGGCTCTAGTTCATCTTATTTAATCCCGCAATTGTCCGAATCCACATCTTCTGACCCCGTCCTTGTTTATTCTCCACAAACGATCTCTCATCCAGTTATCTCTCCAGCATCTTCACTAGACAATGCCCCCATTGACAATTCTTTTTCTGTGCCAGTCTCCCCGTGGAGGATACTCCTGCTGAGATAGTATCTCGTGTTGCTGACCCACTTGAAACTGATACTACCGACCAACTTATTGCTCTTCGTAAGAACTACCGTACCTGCAGATATCGCCCTCTTTATACACATTCCTACAAAGGTTTATTAGTAAGTTTGTTGACTTTTGTAGCCAATATCGATGTTGTTTCTCTACCTGCTTCGATTTCTAAGGCTCTTCAGCATGCCGATTGGCGTTTAGCCATGGAGGAGGAAATGAGTGCCCTCCAACGCAATCAGACTTGGTCCTTGGTTAATCTTACTTCTGATGCTTAGGTTATTGGCTATCGTTGGGTGTTTGCCGTGAAGTTCAATCTTGATGGAACTATTGCTCGTCTGAAAGCTCGGTTGGTTGCTAAGGGTTATGCTCAAACTTATGGTCTTGATTATTTTGAGACTTTTTCTCCTGTTACAAAAATGACATCTATTCGCCTCTTCTTCTCCCTTGCAACTGTGCATTCTTGGTCTCTTCATCAGTTGGATATCAAGAATGCTTTCCTTCATGGTGATCTTGCTGAGGATGTTTACATGGAGCAGCCCCAAGGATTTGTTACTCAGGGAGGGAAAATCTGTAAGCTTCATCGTTCTTTGTATAGTTTGAAGCAGTATCCTCGTGCATGGTTTGATAAATTCAGCTCAACTGTTCGGAGTTTTGATTTGCTTCAGTCTCAAAAGGATCATGCAGTATTCTATTGACGTGCTACTACTGAATGTATCTTTCTAATTTTATATGTGGATGATATTGTCTTGATAGGGGATGATGAGCATGGTATTGCTGACTTGAAAATATATTTGTATACTCACTTTGAGACGAAAGATCTCGATAATTTGAGATACTTTCTTGGGATCGAGGTGGCCCAGAAGAAAGAAAGTATATCTTTGTCACAGCATAAGTGTGTTATGGATATCTTAACTGAATTTACCATACAGCAATCTCGCTCCGCAAAGTCCCCTATGGAACCAAGATTAAAGCTTCTTTCTGATCAGGGTAACTTGTTTGAACATCCTGAAAGATACCGGCGTGTCGTTGGTAAATTAAACTATCTCACTACGATTATTAGGCCTGATCTTGCATATTCGGTTAGTGTGGTTAGTCAGTTTATGACAGCACCTAAATAACCACATTGGGATGCTGTTTTGAGGATTTTAAGATATCTTTGAGGTAGTCCTGGCAAGAAAATTATTTTTGCGACTCATGGTCATGCTCTCATGGAGTGTTATACTGATGTTGATTAGGCTGGTTGCCCTATTGATAGGCGGTATATCTCTAAATATGCTTTATATGTTGGTGGTAATTTAGTTTTCTAGAAGAGTAAGAAATAGGATATTGTGGCGAGGAGTAGTGCTGGAGCAGAATATCGAGCCATTGCTACAGCTACTACGGAGATTATGTAGACTAGACATCTTCTGAATGAGATTGGATATGGATCAAATGTTCCCACATTGTTATGGTGTGATAGTAGTTCAGCAATTCACATTGCTTCAAATCCTGTCTTTCATGAGAGAACAAAGCATATCGAGATTGATTGTCATTTTGTTCGACAAGAGCTTACACGTGGTAGTCTCACTTTCTCACACATCCGCACTAGAGATTTGCTAGCAGATGTGTTTACTAAACCTTTAGCTGGGTAACGGGTTCGCTTTATATGTAACAAGTCAGGCATGGTCGATATCTATGTCTCAGCTTGAAGGAGGGTGTTATAAATTATTTTATTATTCATTGTGTGGGAATGCCCACCGCATTACTATGTACCTTCTTCATTATTATAAAAATGAGAGCATGCTAACCTAGAGGGTTAGACAATTCATTGATATCATTCTCCTCTTTTCTTCTTCTTCAGACATAATTATTGTAGGATATTTATTGTCCGTTCACCATTCTCCGCGAACCAAGAGCATACCAAATCATCAAAAAAAGGATCGGTCTATGAATTGATTCCATCTACAACATTCGTCCATGGATCGTATTTACACGGTCGGCTTACACGGTCGACGCAAAAGACGAGAAAATCAAGTCGCTATCGTATGCTTAACCAAATGAAATAAAGGCTTAAATGAAAGTATTGGTGGCTCTGATGCCACTACCACACGGAATTCCTTAATCAGTATCAGCATTTGTTGATCATCAAGACCGAAGGAAAATCCTGCTTGTTGATGATTATCAGATTAAATCAAAATCTCATGGTGATGACTATTAGGTTTGATCAAAATCAACCCCTTCCTTAAGTAAACATTGTCATTTAGAAGTGATCAATAGGCTAGCTCGGGACCTTGCGCTGGGACTCGGACAATATTTGTCGCCTTGGCCCGCTCTTAACAACAATTTCATGCGTTAATTTTCCGGGGTAGGCCGGGTTTTTGTAGACTTATTCAAGCTCGCCCAAAAGTGCTCTTCGGGTCCAGGATTCAAGGCACCTTCTCGTCTCTAGGGTTGTCCCCATTGCAGAGATGAGAGAGCAATCTTGATGATCAACTCTCGTGTCGCACAAAAGCGCTAATTCGAAAGGGATAAGCAAAACTACTAATACCCTGTTTGGTAGTAGGATAGGACAAAATTTATCGAATCCTGAATTCGGTGCCTGCTCGAGACGAGGTAATGTCATCTTAAATCAAATTGCTATAGATTTTGATCGAATTTTCGAGAATAAGAACTTGGAGTTCGAAACTAAAAATGAATTTGTTCCTATCTAGTACAGAATATTAATATTTTTGGGGGCTGTGCACTTATAATTGATTTTTTTCCTATATAAATGCATTGTACATATAAAAAAAATTTACGGAAAGAAAAATGCCCCATTTTTTTTCATTTTTATAATGAAAGTGGCAATAGAAAAAGGAAATGTTTTCCCGATAATACTGTTATAGATGATACAATTTTAATCATAGATCTATGCATCATAACTGCATGTTTTACATAAAATACTCATTGATTGAGAGATTATGTAATTATAAACATTTGACAGTAATATCAAATTATCAAGCTAGCAATTTTCAATGGAGAATGGGTTTGATCACAAATTCTAAATACAAACAAGGAAATTTGTTTTCACTTTTTAAGGCGTGCATGATAATGTTTCTGTTATAAAAATCAATTTCTGGTCAGAGGTTAATTTTTTTACTTCTGGAGAGAAGTAATCTTTTTAACTTCTTCGAGTAACTACAAAACTAATTCTAAAGAAAAAAAATGCTCCAAAAATAGGAAAATGACGTTGTGTAACTAAACGGATTAAATTGCAACATATTTCTTCTTTAGAAGCACTTACGGAGCATAATTTTTGCTCCAGAAATATTTTCATGCGCGCCAAAAAATTATGGAAGCAATTGCAAGATTATCTTATTTGGTTGGTTAAGTAGAAGACAATAGAATTGTTGTTTCTTTATATCATTTGACTATGAGTTTGGATTAGTCTTCTTCAAGAGATTAGAGAAATTGCACCAAAAGCCATAGATCTTGTTATCAAAATTCTTGACCTTTAAACGATTCAATTAAGTTCTAAGACTTCTTTCAAAAGTGCAATCGAGTCTTTGATAAACTGTACCTAAAATTATCCAGCTGTCACTTAAAAAGCGCTCCATCGTATTCCTTTTTTTTTTTTTGGGGAGTCAATCTCCATGGCATCCTTTAGTGGTGCTTTTCAACACGACTTTATGAGTTACTTTCATTTTTCAATAAAGTCATAGGTCGATGACTTTATTGAACCAATTAGGAGGTGTAGGACTCGATTGCATTTTTTTATATAGATTTAAGATCTAATTAATATAATTAAAAAAATTATAACTCAATTGTATTTTTCACGAAATTTTTTTAATTTTTGCTCTTCCGTTCTTGTTTTCTTGTGCACAATTCTTGGCATATTCACATTGTTTACGGTTTCGCGAGATGGAGAGGGAAAGGAGCTCTATCCATTCCACACACTTCACTCGAAAAGAAGAGAAAGGAGCGGATGCAAAGGGAGGAGCGTAGGCACATCCAAGCCCCATTGGATGAAACGACAGAGTCACTGGATCTGATGGGTGGCAACAACGGAATTGGCCAAAACCAGATTTGTGGGCACAGATGCGACACTTGGAATATTGATGAATATCCGGAAGCTCCACTGAATTTCCCAACAAAAAGCAAAGCAGAGTCAGGAACTTCGAAACACTCTACTCTCCTCTCCTCTCCTCTCCTCTCTCTCCTGAACCACGATAATGCCGATCCTAACTGCGAATCTAGGACTGGCAGGGTCATCGTCGATTACCCTTTTCGCCCTCTCGCAGCTGTTCGCCGGTGACGCGACGTCTGCTTCCACGGCCCGCCACAATGGCGGTTTCCACAAGATTTGCCTTAAGTATGCGATTTCCAAGAGACCCTTTTCGTTCCCCGGCGTCGTCAGGGCCTCTGTATCCGTCTCCGGTGATGCTCGGACGAAGGACGGCGAGGAAGAAGCCGCTACTGCTAGTGCTAATGCCGCTAATGGATCTCCTTATCCGGACGCCGCTAGACAAGCTCGGGTGCGTGTTAGCTGTTTGATGATTCTCCTGTTTCTGTCGTCTTCTTTGAATGAATAATGCTGTGTGGGAGCTTCCTGCTTTTTCTGTTTTGATTGGTATTTCATTTGCTTTATTATGACATTGATGTTCTTCACGCTCATTTTGAAAGTACTGGCTACATAAGTTTCAAGATATGAGCTTTGAGGGTTACTGATAAGTTGCCATGACCCCGAAATGAAATTCGATGATGTGCATATGCGTGAGTGCTTGTAGAGAACATCTGAGTCTTATTTTAGCTATGGTTCAGAACGGTAACTTTCCAGTTAGATCATCTCCCTGTTTTCGAAGAAACTTATGTCCATAATTAAACTTATGTCCATAATTTTTTTTATGGACATATGGATGTTGAATAATGAACTTTTGCTGTCTGCAATAGTGTCCATGAACGCCTTGCCTTGAACCTGTGTGAAAACAAAATATCGCCTTGTATGCTAATTGTCCTTTTCATCATCAACATATTCTCATAATTTAATTGTGCTGGTTTTCTTGAATGCAATAAAATGCTAGGATGCTCAATTTCATCTTTTCAAAAAAGAAAAGATGAAATTTTATATGGAGCATTGATATAACCATCCAATAGTAATGTAATTAAATGTGATTGGATATATCCCTAAACAATGACATTGCCATCGATGACATTGAAGTTCACACAAAAAACACATCAACATCAACAACACCTTTAACCCAAACTAATTGGGGTCGGCGGTCGATGAACCCTAAAGAATCATAAAAATAAAAATAAAAATAAATGTTAACACAAAAAGAGAAAAGTAAATGTTAATGTCTCAAATCATAGGAGCATGATGAGTTTTAGCGGAACACCCATTCAAATTGTTGTAATCATTCCATGGAGTGTTCTTTAGCTAAATCTTGTCTAGCACAAGTACTTGTTATGTTATGCCAACAGATTAGCATAAGATTTCCACAATGATGATAGTCTTACTATCATGTCCAATACTAGCATAGCAAGTATAGGTTGTAGAGTATAAGGTCCAATAGTGTCAAAGACATGGAAGATCGTAACTCTCCACTATTTTGTCTGTGTAATGTTCCTATTTAGTGATAGTGCTTTCTGATCTTTCTTTTGGGACTTGACCGACAAATTCTTCTCCTCTTTTCTTAAAGCATCGAATTCTTCAGCATCGACCACTTCGGTGTAGCTATTCTCCACTCGGTAATGCAAATGTTGCGATTTGAAAAGAGCCTTCATTTGGACTGATCAGTTGTTAGAATTCCTTCCGTTCAACTTTGGAATCTGTAATTGAACGGAATTGGTGGATGCCATGGCTAGCTCTAATACCAAATGTGGGAATGCATAAGCTTGTACATGGAACACAAGAAGAAGGGGATGAATGGAAGAAGACCAACACATAAAAGATAGAAAAATGTTTAGTAAATAGAAGCATGCTTTCCAAAGCACAATGAGGCTTTTCTCTACAAGCTTAAGCCTCTTTAACTCTCAACACTCTATCTATATGCTTCTACTACTAAGCTCTATCCCAACATATATTTAGAGAAAGCAACTGCCAAAGGAATGTGGAAATACAAGAAGCAAAGTTGGAGTAATCTTCTCTGCCAACTACAACGTATCAACATTTGTTGGCTATCTTCATGTAAGTTGTCAAAAGACAATCAATTCAAGTTGGACTTATCTTCGCAAGTGTTGGTCCAAGTTTTCAACTTGAATTTTCCCTTCGACCATGCTTGCCGACTCTCCAAAAAGGAAAAAAAAAATTGCTTCAATGAACCTGCTTAATCACTCTTCTTTGATGATATCAAAAGCCCATTAAATGGAGAAGTAAATTTGAACTTGGACTCTTCCTTCTTCAATTCTAAAGTAACAAAATGTAGGCTTATCTTATCTCTTAGTATGGATAAGAAATAACATTTCTTATCTCTTTCATATGTATAAGAGATAATCTTATCCAAGAGGAAAATCAATTTTACTAATTCTAACAAGATGAAGTACAAACTTGACGGTCAGGTGGACTATTACAAAGCCAGACTGGTCGTAAAAGGCTATAAGCAAAAGTCAACAATTGATTATTCTGAAGTATTTGCACCATTGGCTTGAATGGATACCATTGTGATGAATATATCATGTGCTGCTCAAAACCATTGGAAGATCTATTAAATGGATGTAAAATCAACATTTTTCAATGGTTTTCCTTGATGAGGAAGTCTACGTAGAGCAATCACGGGGTTATAAGAAGAGAGGGCATGAAAATCAATGTTTTTTTTTTTGTAAGTTAAGTATGTATTGACTTTTCAAAAAGCTAGGTAAAATGATGAAGTTGGACGCAAAAACCATGAACCAATAATGACACCATATGTGCCAAAATGGGTTCAATGGTGAACCGGCTTCAAAATACAACAACGCGGCAACGCCGCCTACCTAGAGGCCTAAGGATGGCCAAAACGACAGTGAACAAGCAGCCAAATAAGTGGCCAAGGAGCCACAGAACCTGGCAAGGGAGGTAACATAAAACATGGCCAAACAAGCGGCCCAAAGCAATACAAATAAAACAGCAGCATTGGCCAGATTAAAGTGGCCAAACAAAGACCAAACAATTCTAGGACTATACGAGTGAAGCACCTAGCAGGCAACATCAGGATAAGAAGCAAGCTGGCCAACCAGTCCGCCAAGAACAGCATCAAAACAGGGGCAGCGGCAAGTCTGGTCAGTAGCAAATCTGGACAGCCGCAACACTGGACAGTAGGACATGCTTTCGCAGTTGTCGGGTAAAACCTGAGTAGAACAAACAAGAACAGAAGGCCAAAACACGGCCAAACCAGCAACAAGAAAGGCCAAATACACGGCCAGAAAAAATTACAGCAACACCGAGCAAAAGAGGCCGTCAAAGCATAACAAGCGGCAGCAAAAGGAAGGCCAAACAAGCAGCCAGCAAAACAAGAAAAAAAAACAACATAACAGAAGAGAAAAAGGGTCTCGAACAGAATGAAAAACAAAAGCCAGCACCAACAGCAGCCCAGCAACATCCTGTGCATCTGTACACCAACCGAATGGCAGTAGCATGGGATAGGGCAACCCGGATGAACATACTTGGCAAAGGCATATCCAGATCAGTAGTACATAATGCCAGAGAGTCACGGAAATAATAGAAACCATGGGAAGCTGGGATCCCTTGGAATACCTGCAATTAACATTCAACTCCAACAGCATATGACACGGTATTCTGGTGAAGGCAAAATGAGAGCAGCTACGCAGCATCCAGGGAAGGGAAGGCGTCAGAATGTGGGTTCTATAAGTAGGAGTACTCGGCCAAAGCAGCATAGGAACAAGATATAACAATTTAAACATAAAGACCAGCAGATATCCTAGCTACAATCTTCAAACATAGTGGAGGAGAGGCCCCAATTTCATTGTAAAGACGGTTGCGGGGGGTATCCTGGACACTTCCAAAGGATAAAGCCTTATCCTTAACCACCTTGATGAGGTGTTTGATCATACCCATAATAAAAAGGGGCTTGTTTCTAAATAATGTCATTTCTCTCGCTCCATATAATGTGGACAAGGGCCCCAAGAGAAAACCTAGAAATGCATTGAGAAAATGATTGACCACTAAAATGTTTCATAGCCCATTCAATGTGATCTTGCCAGGGCTGATTCCTCCAATGCAAGTGGCATTTGGATGCCCAGAAAAGAGCAAGGCTACTCGTGACTGAGCATCCAAAGAACAAGTGATTGACACAGTCCGGTCTCATTTGGCAAACAGCACAAGTACCATCGGAGATTCTACGGTACTGAAGCAACAAGATCTGTGGAGGAATGCGGTTGAGGTTAACTAACCACATAAGGAAGGCGTGGCGCGTAGTAATGGCTCGATCCCATACAAAGGTATGCCAAGGGACAACCGGCCTTTACTATCCGATTAGCTCCCAGGCCGATGCAACCGAGTAAGAGCTGGACAAGTGAGCTTGCCAGGATAGTTTGTCTGCCCTCCCATCTATAAAAGTAGGGGCGTCCTCCGACCATCCCAGTATAATGTTGAGCGTATCCGACTGTTGCTAAGTGGAGACCGAGTCAAAAAAGGTGCGAACTTTAACATCAAGAGGTATTCTGGAACGATAAATATCTGCATGTCTGAATAGCTTATAGGGGGGTCCTCTATCATGCCACCAATCATACCAAAATGAAGTGGCAAGACCATCGCCAATCCTCCATCTAAATTGCATGGAATAATCTTCACGGAGGTCCAAAATTTCCTTCCATGCCCAAGAGCAGAAAGTGGGTTTGCTGACTACCCAAAAGCTTGTTTTCTTCAAGAAGTTGGAATGAATCCACTTGCACCACAACGACTCCTTATCCGTAAATAGAGTCCAGATATGCTTGAGTGTCATCGCCTTGTTGCAATCCTCAATTCTTTGTATCCCTCTTTCGTAGGCACACATATGTTAATCCATGCGACCTTGGCTCCTCCGGTGCCCAAGTCAGGTCTTCTCCAAAGGAACTGTCTAAGAATAAGCTCAATACGGCGCAATACGAACTTTAGAAGAGTAAATATGCTGGACCAATATACATGAATGGATTGCAAAACAGTCGTCCAGCATAGGATAGAAATCTCTGGGGCCACGATATTGTTCTAGCGGTAATGGATTCTACTAGAGCATTACAATCGTTTCTACTAAGTCTGGATGCAATAATAGGCACACCTAAGTAGTGAAATGGAAGAGTACCTTGCTGGAATCCAAGGCAATCCCGAATCTGCTCATGGAGAGTTGCCGAGCCACCCGAGAAGTATAAGTCACTCTTATTCCCATTTGGCCTTAAGCCTAACCGCCCTGAGAAGATATCTAATCCTTACTTAAGTAGCCAAATGGAGCCTAGGTTTGCCTCAGCAATTAGGAAGACGTCATCAGCAAAGAAAAGGTGAGAAAGCCTCGTAGCCTTGCGTCTCCAAAAATATTTGAACCCTGGCAATGTAGTCTTGGCATGGAGAATGCCCGAGAAGATCTCCATAACCACAGTGATAAAATAGGGGGACAAGGGGTCACCCTGTCTGATGCCTCTGTTGCTAGAAAAGAAACCATGCAAGTCTCCGTTGATTGCAATTGAGAACCTTGGCGATGTGACACATTCCATAAGCAACCTAACCAAGAAGGGCGGGATCCGAATGCCTCCAATACCGTCTTTAGGAAACCCCAATCAACAGTGTCATAAGCCTTATGGAAGTCAACCTTGATTGCGGATTTAGGGAGATAAGGTTTATGATGAAAGTCGGCAAACAGCTCTTGGCCTAGCATGATGTTGTCACTGATCCTTCTACTTTTAACAAAAGCCGTTTGATTCAGACTTATAATGGAAGGCAGTACCAATGCAATCCGATTGGCAATGATCTTGGTAATACATTTGTATAGGGTATTGCAACATGCAATCAGTCGGAAGTCTTTCATAGCCGTAGCATTAGGCGTCTTCGGCACAAGGGAAAGAATGGTGGCATTGGTTTCTTTGAGTAATAAACCAGTCAAGAAGAATTCTTTAATTGCTGATATAATCAAAGGACCAACAATGTCCCATACAGATATAAAGAACTCAACATTAAAGCCATCAAGACCAGGGGCTTTACCTTTCGCAAGAGAGAATAGTGTGCTTCGAATTTCCTTTTCTTTGACTTCCCAAGATAAAGAATGTATTTGCTCGTCATTAAGAGTGCATCCAACAAAGCCTTAGATATCGGAGAGGGCCGGTCGTGTGGATGTGGATTCACCATTCAGCACCTCCTTGAAAATCAATGTTTATAAGTGAAGAAAGCATTGTATGTGCTAAAATAGGCATCTGAAGCTTGGTACATTAGGATTGACACATACCAAGGTTTCAAAAGTGCCCATATGAGCATACATTGTATTTCAAGTCAAATTCTAACGACAATATTATAACTATAGGACTTTATGTTAATGACTTGATATTTGCAGGAAATGTGAAAAGGTGCTTGCTGAATTCAGGGAGGCCATGACTAGCTTGTTCAAGAGAACAAATTTGGCATTAACGTCATGTTTTTTAGGCCTTTATGTGAAGCAGAGAAATGATGGCATATTTATCTCGCAGCAAAAATATGCTATTGATATTTTGAAGTAATTCAATGTGGAATCGCTCACTTTAATTCAAACTCCCATAGCAAAATGGTTGGAGTTGAAGAAAGAAGAAATCGATAAGTTAGTAAATTCCAATTATTTTAAAAGTATTGTTGGCAGTTTAAGATATTTAACCTCTCCTAGACCAAATATTACTTGTTGCGTGGGAATTATTAGTTGGTTCATGGGGAAACCACATCAATCACATTGGCAAGCAGCAAGAAGAATTCCACGGTACGTTAGTAGAACTCGTGATCATGGAATTTTATATTCTTACACGGACAATTCAATTTAGTGGTGTATGCAAACAGTGATTGGATAGGTAATACTGAAACGCGGAAGAATACTTCCAAATATGCGTTTTTACTCGGATTGGGAGTAATTTTTTTTTTTTTTGATAACCAAGGTGTCCGGGCCAGCTTGCGCGCACCTCGACTATTACTCGGGAGAGACTAGCACAGCAATCCACCACCATGGTTCCCCACTTAAATCACAGGTGCTTATCTGGGGAATCGAACCTGGGATCAATGCGCCTAACCACACAATCCCAAGTGGGCTCTAACCAACTGAGCTACCCATAGGTGGGTCGGATTAGGAGTAATTTCTTGATCCTCGAAAAAACAAGTTATTGCACTCACGATAGCTAAAGCTAAATACGTAGTAGTAGCTGCAAAAGCATGTCAAGCAATATAGCTTCGTAGGATGCTTAGTGAACTGATGCATGAGTAGAAAGGTCTTACTAAATTAATGTGTGATAACAAGTCGGCAATTGCATTAGCCAAGAATCTTATTTTTCATGGCAGTAGCAAATCACATTCACGTCAATTATCACTATATACGTATGTGAGCTGGTGAAAGATAGCGAGATCAAGCTTGATTTCTATAGGTCCGAAGATCAAATTGTGGATATCCTAACAAAACCATTAGAGGCGGATTCGTTCGAGAAATTGAACATGATGCTTGGTGTTTTTGCTTTCTGAAATCAATTTTAAGGGAGGCAGTTAGAAATAATAAAATTGAATTTTGTCTTGGACAAGATTATTTCTTATCAATATGAAAGAGATAAGAAATGTTATCTCTTATTCATAGTAATGGATAAGATAAGCCTACATTTTTTTACTTCAAAATTGAAGAAGGAAGTGTCCAAATTGGACTTTACTTGTCCATTGGACGGCCTCTTGAAACCATCAAAGAAGAGTGATCAAATGAGTTCATTGAAGCAATTTTTTTGCTTCTTTCTTGAAGCGTCAGCAAGCATAGTCAAAGGGAAATTCAAGTTGAAAACTTGGACCAACACTTGCATGAAGATAAATCCAAGTTGAATCGATTGTATTTGAATATAGCCCACAGATGTTGACAAGTTGAAGTTGGCAGAGAAAAAGGCTTCAACTTTGCTTCTTGCATTTCCACATTCCTTAGGCGATGGGGCTCTGTCTCGCTCTCTATATATATGTATGTGTGTGTGTGTGTGTGGGGGGGGGGGGGGAGGGGGGCGGGGGGGGAGGGGGGGGGGGGCGCCGGGCGGGGGTGTATGATGCGGTAGAGCTTAGTAGTAGAAGCATATTGTAGAACGCAACCTTGCTAGGTATACCACTCATTGGGTATGTGGAAGCGTTGAAACAAAAAGGACAGAGCTAGCTTTGGAAGTTTGGTGAGTGGAAAACACAAATGCACAAATAGAGAGAATAATTTTCAAAATGCCTTTTGCATAGGCTTACGTGGAGAAAATACATGCTTTGCTCTATAAGCTTGTTTTCACAACTCTTTCGACTCTCTCTATCTCTATATGTAAGGCTCCCCCACACTAAGGCTTTCCACAAGTGTGCATACATACATATAAAGATCCACCGCCACTTTGATCATTGCCAACTTGACAAGGAAGTTGGTTTTCCCTTCTTGTATCTTATTCAAGACTTAGTCAAAATAAGATAAGAGATAACCTTTCTTATTTCTTTCATATGGATAACAGATTATCCATAATTTGACCAAAAAACTTCATAAGTTGGAGAATCAATTTTCAAATTGAATACAACTTCATCTTCAATGCAAGCTAGACTTCTTATCTTCAATGCAAGTTGGATAATTCTATGTCATTAATGTTGGAGTCAATTAGAGAACCTAAGTGCAATTAGGACTTCTCGTATTTGGTGTTGACTCCAAATACTTTTGTTAATAAATGATATAAACCAAATTATATTATCCATAAATAAATGTTTGGAAATTTAATTCCACACAAAAAAAAAAAACCATTAGACCATGTGTGACCTATTATTAATCTTTGGTAAGGTCAAAGCCACCAGAGTTATAAGTGTTGGGTGTTGCATATAATGATAAAAGTTTTGCACATTTCTAACATTGACCTTCTATCCATTATTGATGAACTATTGCTGGTTGGAGGTCTAATGTAATTTAAAGAAGCAGTGCATTGACTACAATATGTTTGTTATAATATTTGAGGCAAAAATACGCTAGGAGTCCCAATATTTGTGTACAGTGCTAATTTTAGGGCCAATACTCTTTTTTGGATCACTTAAGTGCCAATTTTTTTGAAAAATGACTATTTCAGTGCCAATTTCGGTGAGCTTTGACAGAAATCTGACGTCGCATCTATGTTGCTCACCGGGGCATCCTAGTTGGAAAATTAAAAATCAATAAAAAAAATCCACGTAATTTTTTTTAAAAGTAAATATAAACTAAAAAATAAAAATAAGCTAAAATTAAAAAAAAAAAAAAATTGCAGCAGCGAAGCCTTCGCTGGTGATTGCGTGTTGTTGAGCCTTGCTGTGGGGTCTGTAGGTCTCGACAACCCCTGGAGAGGCCTTGACGGGGTCGGCCACCCCCCCGGGTACCCCTCCCCCCCCCCCCCCCACAAAGAAAAGCCCATCGCGGGCCAACCAACGATGGTGGGCAGCGGCGGCGGCGAGGGCTGTGAGAGCTCGCCGCTGCAACTGCGGTTGTTGGTTTTTTTTAAAAAAAATAATTTAATTTTTAGTTTAAAAGTCCACGTGGACTGAATTTTAAAAGAAAATTTGCGATGTGGACTCCGTGGGTGAGACTTTCTAAAAAAATTCCACATAATATTAAGAAATTAATAAAAAAAATGTTTTTGGCCGGAATTGACCTTAAATGATTGTTTTTGGCCTGAATTAGCGCTTAAGTGATCATCTTTTCTTCAATTTGGCACTAAATTGAGCGCCTTGCACAAATATTGGCACCTCTGTTGTACTTTTGCCCAATATTTGATTTGCTGCGGAAGCTTTCATAATGCCCATCTGGTGGTTTAGTGACCATTTCTTGCCGTGTTGCATGGGAATATGTCATTTAACTTTGTCTGAGTGAATCTAACCTACCAGGTCAACTTAATATGTGCCTTGTTGTTTTTAAAAAGCTACTTTATATTAACTTCATGAGATGTCATGGTTTTATTATATATTATCTTTTTAAAATCATATTAATCATTATCATCTAATACCTAGCTTCTGCAAAGAGGTAGAGGTCTGCTGATTGGAAGGCAGCAAGGGCATATACCGAGAGTGGACTGATTTATACGGGAAGAGTTGAAGGATTCAATGGAGGGGGATTGTTGGTCCCGTTTTATTCTCTCGTTGGCTTTCTGCCGTTCCCACAGCTGAGCCCATCGCATTCTTGCAAAGGTCCTCAGTTTACTTTAGCTAGGTGCAGTTGTTATTAAGTGAGTTTTTTGTTCATCATCGTCCTTTCTATCATAGTTATGAATTGTCTGTAACCTGAGATAAAGGTTACTTTGAATATTTGTAGTTTGCACATGCTTAATGACAAATTTTGTGTGGATTTGCTTCTATTTGTTTTTCATGTCATGAATAATGAAGAGAATATGGGGGAAAGGTTGGAAAATACCTATTGTAATCTAGTAGCAGAATCTAGAATTGAGGGGGAAAAAACACACACACACTCACTTTTGTCACGAGCATAACCTTATTTTGTTCCATCTATTATGTAAGACGAAGATACTTTTTTAGTATCTTTGCAGCACTAAGATATTTGTGATTTCATAGAATGAAGATCCTCTCAGGCATTTGATAATTTTAGTTGCAGGTACGTTAAATCTAGCAGCTAAGAAGTTATCACTTACAAGATACGATCAGTCAGCTAGCTTTCCTGGATCTAGGATGCCAATCTACCAATATAGTTCTCAGAGATGAAAAACAATTGATGAAAAAGTGTCACTAGTTCTTTGTGAAATTAGGAGAGAGAAGCTTAGAACCGGATTTCTGGAATGTCCTTTTGAAATAAACTTGCATGATATATCCCTCTTTTCATATATATGAGTGGAATATTGTTGTATGCCCTATATAAGCATATCATTAACTTGAACCCGGGTTTGTCAGAAGATAATCTTTCAAAGAAAATCAATGGAGTTCTCTTACGAATAAATCTGGGTACTGTAATAAACCACTGACCCGTGAGATTAATATTTTGCACTGGTTTCACTCCTGTTAATCTTGCTTTTTTTGTTCCAGTTTATTTTATTCCAGTTCCACCCAATTTTATACTTGTGGTCATGACGGCAATTTACCGGTATTTATATCCATTGTAGAGCCAGACAAGAACATCCAAGAGGTTGCGAAAGCTCTTATTGGCTCAGTTGTTCCTGTGAAGGTAGGGTTCATGATTATAATGGTTTGCTTGTAGACTCTTCACCATATTGCCGGTGGATTCATTTCTTTACCTTTCGTGGCTTACTGTGAATAGCTTCCTCTTGTTATAATGGGTTGGGCTCCCTTTCGTAGCAAGCTAGCTTTTCGGGATGAGTTCTTCCACCCATTATATCCCATCAGTCACCAACAGTAATATCCTTTGAACTTTCTGTATCAATGAAATTTTTGTGTCATGAATGGACTAAGAATGCTTCATCAGAATATGAACACTTTATACTTGAGCGAGATACGATGAATCCAACAAACATTTGTCTGTTGCTATTAGCCATAAAAAGTTTTCCCTTGGAGGATTTGTCCACTAATTGACAGTATCGTAGATGGTGGAATAAATATTAGGTTCAGACCATGGCTTATCCCAACTCTTCTGTGAAATTTATAGTGCTTATACCTTCAGGTGCAATAGATTGTCAATACAAGAAAAGCACTCGATCTTTTTCTTTCCCCGAGGATAATTGTTTTTGAGGAAACAATCTATGAACAGGGATTGACACTGACAAGATTAAATGATTTGAAGCCTTAGAAAGCATGTCCGGAAGATTTATCACTTGGTAGGTTAGCACGGTTCATCTTTCTTTCACAAGAGGGCAATGATTTGTAGCTGCAGTATCCAAATTTTGGGGGTGGTCCACTTGCTGGGTACGTGAAAGCGTGTAGACCTGGAATAGTCTCAGAAACAATTCATTGATGTTACTCCAAATATGAAATTGGATGCCTCCTTTTCTGGATGCTGGCTAGTAAAATCATGCTGCATCGGTGATGGTCGCGAAGAACTCATGTACTTGTCATTTAAGAAATAGCTCCAGAGATTAGGTTCTAACAGGATACGAGTTCTTGTGGGCAGACTAAGATCTAAAATGTAGAGAATATTCTACAAATGTATTAGTATTGTTAGAAAGTACAACAAAGAAACTTAAGTTATTAGTTAGAGAGAAACTACATATATCTAAAGCTTATTGAAATTCCATAGGCAAGCTATGTGGCACATTGTAATGCCCCCTCTCGCTTGAAATCCAGACTAAGCTGCACGTGAACTTGACAAATGAGAGCCACACACACGAAAAAAACTCCAGGCTGCATCTAGCTCTGATACTATATTAAAAAAGCCAATCCAAAAGCTTAAGTTATTAGATGAAGGGAGAACACAAAAAGCCCATTGAAACTCCATAAACAAGCTCTGAGGGACACTTTAACAGTATTCTTTTCCGACCACCCCAAGCATCCAGAAAAGGAGGCATTAGCATGTTCTTAACATAAACCACGAAGAAGTCCTATTACTTGAATATAAAACTTGCTTTCCTGGTCTTCCAATTTTCTCCCTTTTCTTTCCTTAAAAATTGCACAAACTGGAAGAAAAAGAACATCGTTTGGTAATTGTTTTGGGTAAAGGATAAACTCTAGACTGCTTCGAATGTTGTAAAATCTGGATTTGCTGTGAAGCCAATACTTGTGTAGGTTGCTGCATTTAATGTGATAGATTTGTGTCATATCAACTTTGTGATTTATGTCAATTGGTCAGAATGGTCAGTTTATTCGTTTTCTTTCCTTTGCAACCTTCTCCCTTCCCCATTCTTGCTGTAACTATTTGATAGTTCAACGAAATCTTTCAGCAGTGCCCTTCTATCCTTCTACAACTTCTCAACAGAAAGAGGCTAGGTCTAATTTGTTTCAATTCCTAGGTAATCCAAGCAGATGAAGACAGCAGAAGATTAATATTTTCTGAAAAAGAAGCGGTCTGGTCTAAGTTTTCTGAACAGATCAATGTAGGAGATATCTTTCAAGCCATGGTGGGTTCCGTTGAGGATTATGGTGCATTTGCTCACTTACGTTTTCCTGATGGTAGGTAATTTTTACCTTCTTTTGTTTTCCTTGCATTTACATTCAGATGCTCAATGCTGATTCATTATTATGTGGTGCAGGATTGTATCATCTTACCGGACTAGTACATGTATCTGAGGTTTCATGGGATTTAGTTCAAGATGTGAGAGATGTTCTAAGCGAAGGTGATGAAGTTAGGGTCAAAGTCATCAATATTGATAGGTGAGTTCACTGTGTTTCTATTTAATGTACCTTTTGCAGGTTTCTTCCTATTACTATTCCAGTCTAGATTATTTCTCCCATGTTACTAGCATTTGAACTTGAGTTGTGAACTGCCAGCTGATGAACTTTAGCTTCCATCACTTTACCATCAAAAAAAAAAACCCACGCGCGTGCGTACACTTTAGCTTCCATCAACGTTCATTCTTTGCCTGGTAAGTCCTATTGCATAACTGGTGTCTTTTTTGGTGCCAAACAGGTATTCATTTAATCTTGTTAGGTATAGATGCTTTTCTTCTAGTATTCAAGGCTCTTTATTTTGGGGGCGTATATGATACCAGGCTTCGGGAGGGGGAGATGTAAGAAAAATGACCAAATTATTCCGTTGGCTGCAAGAAACTGTATAAAATTGGTTCTGCTTTTTTTCTTATGTCTAAGACAGACTATTAGATGATTTCGTTAATAAATTGTATTCTTTTGGGAGACTTGGCAAATCTGAGAAAAAGGCCCAAGTTTGTTACAAGTGAGACCATAGTTTTTGTTGACTTTGTAAGTCTCACATGGCTTAAGAATGGGTCTTTGGTGCTCTTTATATACTTATGGTCTCCCTCCACCTAATAAATTAAGTTTTTGGGCTGGACTTTCTAACAGTTTTAAAAGTGCTACGCTGAACTTGCCAAACCACGCTCTTTGAGAATGTTTCAGTTAATATGAATTTTCTAGACTTCCCCTGAGCAATAAGCCCAAGAGGTTGTTTTATATACACCTGTTCTGTTAGAGCACCATGAGAAAAACCATTTCTCACGTCCAGTTGATGCAGTGGCAATTGGTGAGTAACCTGATAGATGCAACTTTGGCAACAGGTACAACACTATCACAATAATCAATACCATTATCTTGATTATACCTTCTATTTGAGCTTCCTACTAGAGGATCCATCCAAAGTGAGCTTAATAAGAAAACATCCACTTGCGCCCAATGGCTCTCTCCCTGGTGGTAAAGGAACGAGGTCCCATGTCTGATTGTTTAAAGAGCATAATTTCTTCTTCTATCGCTTGCCTCCAGCCAGAGTGAGCCACTGCCTCACTCATGCTCATAAGAATAGTATGACAAGCGAGAAAAACACTGAGGAATGAGGATAGACCACTCCAGTGGATAAAGTGGAAAGTGAGTGCTGTTTACAATTGTGCTCACTTTTGCATATAGGAAATAAAGAAGTCTAGGTGGTTAGAAATTTCAGTTAGGGTTTGCCAGCAGTCGCCTCTCTTAGGAATATTCTAGGGTTCACTGGACCCTCTTCTTGGACCAAGCCCTTCCAATCTGGTTGGTTTCGAAATTCACTCTCAAACTGCCAATCGTGGGTTTATTTTTGAAAGCTGCCTAAATATATCTACAAGAAAGGACCATTTAACTCCTTAACTTAACAGTCATTCTGTTATTTTTATATTTATTTGTTAGTGGTCATTATGTTTCTCATCCATTCTATTCTTTCACAGAGGTATCCAAGCAGATATATTATTTTATACTAGCACAATATGGTGTCATATACGATAGATGAACAAAGGAACATCCCTTAGTTTCAGCAAGGATTCCCAATCCAAAAAAATGTGGGCAGGATCAGACTTTTTATTCGCTATACGTGCAAGTGATTCGCTTTGGTCATGGTTCACCAGCCATCTATATATTACTGTTCGATAATGAAAAGGAATGGCAGACTTCAAAAGTGAGATAATGCTAATGTCACGTTAGTATGCTATTTGGTATCTGGCTGGGCAGAGTGTTCCTTACCACCAGCTACCATCTAAAAAGCCATGTAGTGGTGTCAGCTCTATTGTAAGTGGGTATGGTACCACGTCTGACAATAGGCTGATATTCCACTTTGTTAATGGTATTTCTCACGCTTGTATTATTCAATAAGAAGAACGACATAGATATACAAGCTAGGGTAAACCCACAAAACCCACAAAGACTATTTTACCCTTTATAACACTCCCCCTCAAGCTGAAGCATGGATATCAAGCATGCCCAGCTTATTACAAATATACTCAATCTTACTACTCCCTAGAGATTTGGTGAAAAAATCAGCAAGTTGTTCACCAGTCCTAATGTAACTAGTAGAGATAATCATAGCTTGAAGCTTCTCACGGACAAGATGATAATCAACTTTAATATGCTTGGTACGCTCATGGAATACTGGATTAGAAGCAATATGGATAGCAGCTTGATTATCGCACCACAACTCCATTGGTGCAGGATCTTTGAATCTGAGTTCAACTAATAACTGACGCATCCAAATTAACTCACAAGTAGCTTGAGCCATAGCTCTGTATTCTGATTCTGCACTTGATCTAGCCACAACATTCTACTTCTTGCTTCTCCAAGATACTAGGTTTCCTCCCACAAATGTGCAATAACCTGATGTAGATCTTCTTTCCATAGGAGACCCTGCCTAATCGGCATCTGAGAAGGCTTCCACTCTTCTATGACCATGATCCCTATAAACAAGACCACGACCTGAGGCTTTCTTCAAGTATCTCAGAATTCTGATTACAGCATCCCAATGTGAGGTACGAGGAGAAGACATAAATTGACTCACAACACTCACTGAAAAGGAAATATCAGGCCGAGTTATAGTTAAATAATTTAGCTTTCCAACAAGTCTTCGATATCTTTCTGGATTCTCTAACAGTTCACCATCATCTGCCATCAATTTCAAGCCACCTTCCATCGATGCACCCATTGTTTTAGCTCCTAGCATACCTGTCTCAGTAAGTAAATCTAGAACATACTTCTGTTGAGAGATATGGATACCTATCTTTGCTCGTGCCACTTCAATACTTAAGAAATATCTAAGATATCCCAAATCTTTTGTATGAAACTGTTATTGCAGATACAGTTTCAGTTCCTTAATTCTTGCAGAATCATCTCCAGTTATGACAATATCATCCACATATACTATAAGAAATATCCGACCCACGTCGGAAACCCGATAAAACATCGAATGATCTCCAGTGCATCGATAAAGTCCAAACTGGAGTATCGTCTCAGAAAACTTCCCAAACCACACCCTAGGAGACTGTTTCAAACCATGCAAAGATTTTTTAAGCGACACACATTACTAGACTCCCCCTGAGCAACAAAACCAGGTGGTTGCTCTACGTAGACCTCTTCCTATAACTCTCCATGAAGAAAGGCATTTTTGACATTGAGCTGAAACATAGGCCAACCAGCAGAAGCGGCCAAAGAAAGTAAAAGACGAATAGAAGTCATCTTAGCCACAAGAGAAAATGTATCACCATAATCAACTCCATAAACCTGTGCATACCCTTTAGCAAGCGATCTAGCTTTGAGACGAGCTAGAGAACCATCAAGATTAACCTTAACGGTAAATACCCACTTACATCCAATGGTGGTCTTCCCTGCAGGTAAAGGAGCCATATCCCAATTTTGGTTTTGGTCCAGTGCCAGTAATTCCTCTTCCATAGCTTTCTTCCAGCCTGCACTAGATAATGCTTCAACAACAATTGTAGGAATAGGATGTGTATCAATGGTCATTAGACTAGCCTGACAAGAGGTTGACAGACCAGAATAGGAGACAAACTGGGCAATAGGGTATTTCGTACAATTGTGAATTCCTTTGCAATGGGCAATAGGAATATCAAGATCAGTATGAGAATGACGTACCTCAGGTTCAGAAGACGAAGGAGACGTGATAGGATGGGATACGTCTACAAGGGGCTCCACATGTTGACGAGGCCGTCTACTGTAAACATGCTGAATAGATGGAGGAAGAGGCGGAGATTCCGAAGTGGATGAAGATTCCATAATAACATATGTCAAGGAATCATCATCCACTGTAGGAGGCACCATTGGATTGTCAGAATGAATAGTAGACTCAAAGAATGAGACATCTACAGTAGTGAAGTACTTCTGTAAAGAGGGACAATAGCATCGATAACCCTTTTGGGTGCGAGAATACCCCCACAAAAATGCGTTTAAGAGATCGAGGATCAAGTTTAGAAAGTCCTGGACGATGATCTCGAATACAACAAACAACTACATATGCGAGGTGGCAAATGAAACAGGGATCAGAAGGAAAAAGAAGAGAGTGAGGAATTGCATCCTTAAGAACAGAGGATGGCATGCAATTGATAAGATAACAGGCAGTCAAAATTGCGTCAGCCCAAAAATATTTATTTGTCTTCATTTCAAACATCAAAGGTCGAGTCACTTCTAACAAATGACGATTTTTTCTTTCAGCGACACCATTTTGTTGTGGTGTATCCGAATAAGAGGATTGATGAAGAATGCCCCGTTGAATCATAAAATCAAAGAATGCCTTAGAAAAATACTCTTTTGCATTATCACTTCGAAGAATACGAACGGTAGTAGCAAACTGAGTCTGTACTTTGTAAATAAATGAACAAAAAATAGAAAAAAACTCAGAACGACTTTTCATTAGATATAACCAAGTAGCTCTTGAATAGTCATCTACAAAAGTAACGAAGTACTTAAAACCCAACTTGAAAGTGACAGGACATGGACCCTAAACATCAGAATGAACTAGAGCAAAAGGCTGAGAAGCCTATTTCTTGAGTCTTTTGACTATAATTAACGTAGTGCAATTTTTCAAACTAGCACGACTCACACTCAATACGAGATAAAAAATGAAAACGGGAATCTAACTTCTTCAAATTTCCCAAAGAGGGATGTCCAAAGTGACAATGAACTTGATGTGGAGAGATTGCTGAACAAGCGGCACTGGTAATATCTTCAAACACATAGTGCCCCCTTGACAGACGTCCTCTACCAATCGCCTTCTTCATCTTCAAATCCTGAAAAACATAGGAATCATGATGGAAGGTTACAGAACAATTATATTTTTGGTAAGGCGATCGACTGATAAAAGATTAAACGGAAAATTTGGAAGGTACATAACATAAGATAAAGACAAGGAGGATGTCAAAGGAATTGAGCCTATGCCTTTTACTGTGGATAGGGAGTCGGCGGCTAATGTGACATTAGACGCAAACTCATGAAAGGTAGAAAATATACCTGAAGATCCGGTCATGTGATCAGTCGCCCCTGAATCAATGATCCAAGAGCGAGAGGTAGATGAGAGACGCTGTTACATTACCTATCTGAGCAAGGTAGCTGTAGAGGAGGAAACTGGCTGAGATATCTGGAACTGATTATACCTAGCAAGTTCTTCTTCGGACATTCTAATCAATGTTCCTCCTTCAGAGGAATTAGTAGTAACAACAGACTCCGTTGCATTAGCCACATTCACTGCAGCAGACTGGGAAGGCCTTCCATGAAGTTTATAACAAAAACGCTGAATATCCAGGCATCTCACAATAATGGCAGGTCCGCGCAGGTGATGTATTATTACCTATATGACCAGAGGTACTACTGTATGACTGCGATTGGCCTCTAGTAAATCCACGACCACTACTAAAGCCACGACCACTACGACCAACACCACGACCTCAACCACCACCACGGTTCCCGTGCACAGCCAATGCAGAGCTATCACCTGTGAAGGATATATCTCCAGATGATTCATGTGAAACTCTTGAGACCCGAGAAAAGGTCTCAGTTGATGAGGCCACAGTGTCTCCTCCAAGAACTTGTGATCGAACTGCTTCAAACTCTGGTCTTAGTGCTCCCAAAAAAGCCATAACGGCCAACTGTTCTCGCTGCTCCCGCATCTTCTTAACATCATCATTAATTGACAAAAGAAGATTAAGTTCCTCGTACATTTGTTTAAAATCAGCAAAGAATTGAGTAAGAGGCCGACTTTTTCTGTCAGCTCTAAAGAACTCCTGGGAAACCTCATAGATGCTTGATAGATTATTTTCTCCAGAATAGAGAACATTCAAATAATCCAACAACTCCTTAACCGTAGTGACATGTGTAGCTAACGCAACCACATGAGATTCCATACAATTCCACATTTGTCCAAGTATTTTAGCATCCATAGTATTCCATTTAGTATCATTATTGGTTCGTTCACAGGGGTGGGATTTGGACGAGTTTGAAAGAACTGTTGGCCTGTCAAATAGTGTTGTCATTCTCTCCCCGTTAATGCTACCATTACAATCCTCTTCCAATGATGAAAGTTGGTGAACCCATCTAATTTCTCCTCTGTCAAACGACTAGAAGGTGCAATTACGACCTCAGCAACAACTCCTTTGTTCTTATTTGCCATAATCAGACACTTCCACTAGACTTACACCACACTACTGATCACCAACTCAATACTGCCCCTTCAACCTCCCACACACAAAAAAGGCTCTACAATCAAACCATCCACACACAACATTCAACCCAATCAACCAGACAACCAACAACAATACTCTGCAATCACGATCGGTCTCCAAACACCATAAACTCAAAGAAAATTTTACAATCCTCGATACATCAGATTCACAGAAACCTTACTCAGTAGTTGCACCTTTTTGTGCACTTCAAACGGCAAAATCCAGCACCACAGAACCCAAAATCAGGCACTACAAAGTTTTGTGAAGGTGTTGCACTTCAATCAACAACGTCGGGCTTGGATGTCGCCTTTTAGGGATTCGCCAGGCCTGCAATAGGGTCGCCGAAGCTGGGTCACGTCAGGGGTTGCCTGGCAGGGGGTCGCCGGGCCTCAGCGATGTCAAGCAAAGGGTCGCCAGGCCTCGGCGATGTCAGGCGACACCTAGGAGGGGGTCACCGGGCCTCCGCGACGTCAGGTGACGCTTGATAGGGGGTCGGAGGGGTCGCCGGGCCTGGATCTGGGGTTCGCTGGGTCTAGATCTGAGATTCAACGCTTGATAGGGGGCCGCCGAACCTGGATCTGGCGTTCGCCGGGTCACCGGTGAGTCGACGGCGGTCGACGATCGATGGTCAACAGAGGTTAGCTATTTAGGTTTAGGATTAGGAGGCTCTGATACCATGTTAATGGTATTTCTCACGCTTGTATTATTCAATAAGAAGAACGACATAGATATACAAGCTAGGGTAAACCCACAAAACCCACAAAGACTATTTTACCCTATATAACACACTTCAACAATGTCAAGCGAGTCCTTTCTAGCGGCCTCATCACATGTTTCAGTTATGGAACGCATGTGAACTTTCATATTAACCAACCCTGTGCAATAACTATGAAGAGCTTAAATGGTCAGATGGTTCCCTGGGTTTAATGTGAGCATTTTGGATAAGTAAACACCATTATATAAAGGCATGTTGCCATGTCTAAGCAGAGATATCACCTTCACGAGCTGCTGTTATTGGATTCCCTTGTTTGGTATCAACTGGAATAGGTTAAATTTCAGTTAACTATTGATATGCTCTCTCTCTCCCCCTCTCTATTGGCTGACCCTGAGCTTCAGCTATGTCGTTTGGATTGAGTTGGTACAGAGAAAAGTCGAGGATTACTCTGTCAATGAAGCAGTTAGAGGAGGATCCGCTTCTTGAAACTTTGGACAAAGTGATTCCTCAGGTTTTATCTTAATAAGTTTCTGCCTTGTTTTCATTAGGTTCCTGACACTCTTCTTGTTTTTCTAAGAATACCGTTCTTTTACAGGATGGCTCGGTTAATTCTGATGCGTCAGGCACTAACAGCAGCAGCAAGATCGATCCTCTTCCTGGGCTTGAAACAATTATTCAAGAACTGCTACAGGAGGAAGGGTATGATCCAATCTCTCTCAAACTTTGTATAGACCCAATGTACTTTGTGTCAAACTTGGTAATATTATAGTCTCCATAGTCCTTTACATCAAGGCTCTGGGATCAGTTAAGATTTCAATAAGGTGCACTGGTATTTAAAGATCAATTTCGACCACATAATATGCTTATTTGATTAGCAGAATTGTGATGGGCACCTGCACATAGTTGCATTTCATACATTCACAATGGCTGGTGTTGCTTTGCTTTGGGTGAAAATCTAGGAAACTTTTCTTGGTCAATAATTTTTTTATTATATACATTATTTGGAGCATTCCATCGCATATATTGTTATCTCAGGTTCCTATCTCATTTCCACCCCCCCCCCCCCCCTCTTTTCAGAATAGAGGATGTAAGAATTAATCGACAAGGTTTTGAGAAACGGGTCGTTTCGCAAGACCTCCAACTCTGGCTCTCCAATGTGAGTTCTTTCTCTTTGGTCATAATTTGGGTTCATCCCGAGACTATAAGCTTTGATTGACCTTGCATCCTTTTTCTTCATCGTAGGCACCACCAACAGACAAGAAATTTGTCCTTCTTGCTCGCGCTGGGAGGCAGGTATGTTTCCCATTCTCTCTCTCTCTCTCTCTCTCTCTCTCTCTCTCAGTGAAATAACCGATCCTGCATTATGGTAGGTGCAAGAAATACAATTGACAACATTGCTTGATCAGGATGGAATTAAAAGGGCACTACAGCGAGTTTTAGAGCGTGTCCCGTGACTCGGAAATCGGGTAATATAATCATTGGTCGGACTCTGGTAGGTGGCCATTGGCTCTGTAGAGGAATGCTTCTCGTTCTGACCTGCCCATCTCTTCCTTGAGAGCAATTTGCTTGTGGTTTTTTAAAGCCCCGGAACCAGATTTGCGGTACCCTTTAGCACATTAAGACGCCCCTGGTATCACAAATTCGGTACCAAGTAACCGCAAATGAAACTACGGTGTTCCTGTTCATGATAGGATTATTCACACTGGGACCATGGTTTCAATCGATGAGGGCACGCTTGTAAAATCTTCATAGTAGCATTCTAGAGTAATGTTCCTCATGATCTTTCGTACTATACGCAAGTATCCAGGGTCCAATTTTAAGATACTAATCTCAACCATCGTTCTTCGATCTCGTTCGTAGAGAAGAAGTCGCGACTTTCCTTGATTGGAGTGCATTTCATGAAAGTAGGGATGATAGCCTCTTATTTATGCTTCAAGAATCGGAATATAAGGAAATTCAATTAATGAAGTTCGGAATAACCAAAGATTAATCGAACTTGTGAGATCGCAAACGAAAAATTCAAAAGCGACACAATGTGAAAACATGAATCCGCACGCCTTCATGGTAGGTCAATTATTAGGGTAATTGTGACATTCCATACTTCTCGAGTATGGAGAGATAGACTAAGATTGTCTCTGCAGTACGCAAAAAAGGTTAATGTGCTTTTTCTTGTCCTACATCACCTAAGAGGTAGGTTTTGGGCTTGTTTATAAGGTGTTGGGGCTTTAAACTTGCATGAGGACTTTTCTCGGGTTAGTGCTCGGAAAAATAAAATCATGCGCTTTGCAAAGCCCAAAGACGCATTGGTCAGAGCCGACCTCAGTGGTTAAGGTGCTGTCTTCTGTCTCACATCGCCTCCACCCATTGTGCCGCAAACTCGACAAGTACGGAAGGACGACTCGGCCGACCCACATCTTAATGGTTGAGTCTCTTATATTTCGGTCACAAAACATTTAAAATTAGAAAAATAAATCAACAACACATTTATCTCATTAATAGCTTTCCTAATTTTTTTAAAAAAAAAAGGAAAGAAAAAATCTATAATAGAAAGCGATCCTCAGAGCGAGAAGGTTTAAACAAGTGACGGGCTTATAAGATAGCAAAAGGGTATCGAGAAACTGTCAAAGCAGACGATGCCTGGATCGTGGCGCATCGAAGAGGAAACATGAATGACAGACAAGCATGACTCAAACGAACCTCTACACTGTATCGATCAAGAAAGACATCACAAGATACTCAGAAACTCATCTATTGCTTTAACTGAATAACCGTCTCCCTCTCTCACTGCCCTCCCGATCTTCTTCCTCACCTCCATGGCTCTCTCCCTCAACTCCTCCCCTTTCCCACCCTTTGCATCCATCGCCGCCTCTATCACCCTCCTCACCTCCTCCCGCCTTACCTCTCCCGCCGCTCCTCTCGCCAGCTCAACGCAGACTCCCATCTCCTCCACCATCATCTTCACGTTGTAAGCCTGTTCCGCCGCCATCGGCCACCCGATGATCGGCATCCCCTGGCTCAGGCTCTCCAACGTCGAGTTCCAGCCGCAGTAGCTGAGGAACGCCCCGGTCGATTCGTGCCGCAGGATCTCCAGCTGTGGTGCCCAGTCCCTCACCAGCAAACCCCTCTTCTTCTCTGCCCCCGTGATTCGCTCCTGGAAGCCTGGTGGCAGCCACTCATCCCTCATCTCGCTCCCCATGTCGTACCCGATGGGCGGCCTCACGACCCATATGAACGGCCTCTCGCTCGTTTCGAGCCCGGCCGCGAGCTCCTTCATGTTGGACTCGGCTATGGTGTTCTGTGAACCGAAGCAGACGTACACAACAGAGCCCGGAGGGTGTGTGTCGAGAAACTCGACGCATCTCTCCGGGGTTATCCCCAGCCGCTTTCCAGGGCGATGTTCGGAGGTGGAATCCGAGGAACCTGAAGCGTCGTCATTCCTGACAACCGCGTCGGGAAGAAGGGGACCGATGGTCCAGACTGGAAGCTTCACCAGGTTTCTCAGGGCCTCCGTTCCGACCGGTTCGAATTCCGTGGACGTGTTACACAACCACCCGTTTGAATTGAGAGTGAGCTCGAACTGAGGCCGGAGGAATCTGGACCACACGTCGTCCCCATCCGCCTCCGTGATCACAGCTACTTGTCGGACTCCGTCCCACGGTGTGGGAGGTGGAGCCACAAGGACACGTATGCCGCGGTCCCATATGCCCCGCAGGTGGTGAAGGTGTAGTTCCTCGTCCAGAAGGCCTTGGCCACATCCACCGCCCAGCCGAAGAAGATGTCGGAGATTATGCAGACGGGCGGCCGCCCACCCTCCCGGCAGGTGATGTCGGCGACCAGGCTTTCCAGGGGAGCTCTCGAGCTCAGCGTCGCGTGGCAGAGGGTCGCCATCTGGGGCAGCGGCATGTTCTCGGTGCTCTCCGCATCGGACGGCAGGCCGTGGTCGGAAGCGTGGAAAGCGAGCTCCGCCAAATCAATTGCCGCAAGCGTGGGGTCCACCGCGGCAGCGGAACGGAGGCGGCGCACGTTGACAGGAGTGCTGGCGATGGTGACGGCGACGTGGCTTCGTCGCCGGATCCTGCCGGCGAGGGCGAGGAAGGGGACGAGGTGGCCGTGAGCCATGAAAGGTAGCATCACGATGTGACCGGCGTCGTCCGGAGGAGCCATCTGATGCTTCTGTTTTTACCTTTGGTCGATTTGATAGTGAGAAATGCGCACGGTTGGGTTGACGACCAAATCCTTTTAGTCGTTCTTTCGTGGTGGTGACTGGTGAGCTCTTGGCCATCTGTGGGCCCATTTTATATTTGCGTCGTCAATTATTTCATTGGTTTCTTTCTTTTCTTTTTCTCTTTTGAGATATGTGGACCGGATACCCGAAAAAAATAAATAATGCAAATTGCGATTGAATCCTAAAGTTTAAATAATATGAGGTCCTAAAATTTATCATTTTAGAGCAATCCAGTTATTTCTTTAATTCCGTTCAACTCGACTAATGACAAATGCTGGCGTAACTTTTTTTCAATATTTTCACTATCGTACGTGGTTATGGCATAACTAAATAAGTAAACATAAAAAAATGGGCAAGAATAATAGTTAAGTAAAAAGAAATGGTTCTGAGAGTTGTAGACATTGCTGCCACCGCCACCCCAATCTCACCAAGAAAGTCGGCAAAGGTGGGGAATAGCCGGCGTGGGTCGCCCCCAGGTGTGTGTCGCTATCAGATCGAGCGAGGGTCATCAGCTCTTGTGCAAACCTAGCCGAGGGCCACCCTTGGCGAGGCTGGCGGTTCTCGCTTGCAGTCGGCGAGGGTGGGGCGGTGGGCAGAGCGCAAGGGCTGCAGTCGTCCTCTCTCTTTTTTTTTCCTTAAATTATTTATTTTAATATTTATATAGAGAGATAAAAACGACGTTCACGTAAGTGCCACGTAAGATAGAGAAAATAGTAAAAAAAAGTCACGTTAATATTTTTTGTTAATCGAATTAGATAGAATTAACGGAATTACTTAATGAGTTTTATGATTTAATTGGATGGTGAACATATCTCATCTCTTTTCTTCTCTCTTTTTATGACCGGAGGTTGATGGAAGGTAAACTCATTTATGTAGGATTTTACAGGTGGGCCCATTCTTAGTAGCAAAATTGGGGCTAATTTTCTAAAAAAATACTAACTTTAGGTAAAATGAATATTCTAACCCGAATTTTTTTGTCTCATAAAAAAGCACCAATTTTAGGTCCAATGACGATTCTACCCGAGCTTTTTTCATCCCATGAAAAAGCATAAACTTTAACTCAATTCCCAAATCTGACTCCCCTTAATTGGAACTATTAATTGTTTAACGTGGCAATTCCACGTTATCAATAAATTCACCTGGCTTGTTAACATGGATTTAAGATACCATTTATACTCTTCTTGGCAAGAAATATGAAGTTGTTCGTCCGCTTCAGCGAGGGATAGGGTTGAGCTTGTTAAAAAAAGAATGCTCTAATTGTGAACTTAGCGGATCTCATCCATGGTGTCTCTCCATGGATGATAATATACAGTTTCGAATTCCAGTTAAACAGCTAATGCTTGCAAGTGAAGTGAAGGAGACCGCGAATAGGTTAACCAACGTTCTTCAAGTTATGCTAGAGGTGAAACAAATAAACAACTTTAAATTTTATGATAAGAAAATGATTAATAGTGCCTTAAATCCACATCAGCAAGTTATGTAAATTCGTTAATGACGTGAAATTGCCATGTTGGATAATTAATGGTTCCAAATTAAGGGGATCAATTTTGGGACTCGAATAAAGTTTGTATTTTTTCGCGAGATGAAAAAAAGTTCGGGGCATAATTGTCATTGGACCTAAATTTGATAATTTTTTACGAGACAAAAAAAAAAGTTCGGGATAGAATTGTCATTAGGGCTAAAATTGATATTTTTTTTTAGGAAATTAGCCCGGCTTAATTGTGAATAAGTTGTCGTTGGGCATTCAATGCGAATCCCCGATCTAGTGGAAGAAATTCAAACCATAATATGTTGGATTGGTCGTTTATGGAATTCATGTGCATTGCACGTGAGGTCCTTCATTGACTATACTTCATAAGTCATTTTGTGGGCATAAATCTGTCAAAATGGATCATAAATTCATTTTTTAACCCACATATGAAAGATATAGATAGTTATATTCAATAAATAAGTCATAAATTGATATTAAATGAGGCATAAATGAATTTACTCTCATATCATTTTTTTCTCTTCTTCACGCTCATTCACTCCATATTTTCACTTCTCTCACGTGCTAGGAGTAGAAGTCCGATACCTTCATTCGGGGGCATCGCCAAGAGGAAGTTCAAGTCTAATCTCGTTAGTATATCTAATTAAATCTACTTTCATTCAAAAACTTAAGCTGATGTGTTATTGATCAATTGAGATATATTAACTGCTCAACACCACATCAATTCTCCAATGTAAGACTTCTTTAACACAATTCACACAAGCATCCTAACAAGTTTGGATATGAGTTTTCTTAGATTAGATTAATATAAAAATGTTTAAAGAATACGAGCCAGGTTGGGTATGATCCAGTTATGGGTAGATGACATTAGATATATGCATTGCAAAAAAGAGAGAGAGTCATAAACGAGTTAAATGAGTCTATTTGGGTCGGACATTCATGACTAGATCCAATAATAATCTTGCCTTATAACGTATTAATTTTCGACTGCATCGAGGATGGCATAAACCGAATTTGGAGCGAGTAAGATATCACTGGTCAAATTGAAGTCCAAACTGGTCATTGATCAATGAGAGACCGTTTTGATTGATTTTACATTTTGATTCTGCTTACTAAACAATCAGTTTGTTGTAGAGTTATTAAAATATTACTTTAGCGAATGCGATGTTCGGTTACACCAAACGAACATATATGTCGGAAATAACATGACTTCATGTTTTATTGCTTTCCGGATGTCCGAGAAATGTGACGTGAGATTTTTCTTGGTTTTTCCAATCTGATCGATCTTTCTGCTTAGAAATCTGAATTCGCGATGTGTCGTCATGTTGCTGAATTTAATTGCGTGCTAGAAAATATCAAATGGTTACCTGTTAGTGCTGTCTCCGTATATTTTTCAGCATCAGGGGAAATAAAGTGGGCACATATGTATGAAGTGTTTGAATCGGAAAAAAAAAAAAAAACATTGTTACATGAATAATATTATAGCGAGAAATTTCATGTGACATCCTAAGCGTAGCTATTCAGGTCTAATGGCGGGTTGTGTGTGCTTGTGTGATGCTTAAGTAAATAAGACATGCATAACCGTTTAATAGCAATCACCGCTTCAATGCAAACCATCATACATTCTCCTTCAACCTGCCAGGAGAGGTTAACAATCACTCATCCCCTTATTACTCCAAGTCTGCAAAATATTTTACACCTTAAGGTGAATTTCAATCAAGATCGCCAAAAGCGAGACGTTCATGATTTTTTTTTAGGCCTGAATCCACTAAAGTTTATAATTTTTCGAAAAATTTCAAGTGAACTAGTTAAGTCTTAAATTTTTTTCAAAAATTGAAACTATTCCCCAATTGAGTGACCTAAAAGAAAATTTTTTAGGTTAATGGATTATCAAGTTAATCAAATTAACTCACTTAATTTGGACCCTACCAGGTCTTACCAAATTGCAACTTAGTTTTATTCATAAAAAAGTTATTCAATTGGAGCCACCACTAATCATTTATGGTAGATTGATTAAAAATCTATATAAAATAGTGATAGAACTATTTTATCTCTACGCAATCGCAAATTCGGGGATTTAATTACACTAGTTAATTAAAACTAATGCCTTTTCGGTATCTTAAATTTCATGAAAATGCTATAGTTTGGCAACTTGATTGGATTAACTTTAATGTTCAAATGAGGTGTTTTTTTATGTTTTCTCTTTTTAAATGCATATGCACGACTGATGATGATGAATGCATGAAAGAAAAAACACGGATGCAATGACGTGAGAATAGTCTAAATAACGGAATGCAATGCTAGACATGCAAAATTAAAGTCATGTTTTTCTATATGTAAAGTTTAGCTAATTAATTAAAACATGCAAGATGACATAATATATGGTACGTAAACGTATAGCATATGAATGACATGACGCGCAAATACAAGATGCAAGCATGGGATTTGCGGACATTAGATATGCTAATGTGAGACGCAAACATAAGATATGCGGACACTAGAAAATATTACACATGAAAATATAGTGACGTGCAAACATGACGATACTCGAAGATATGATATGAAAAAAAAAAAAAAAGATATGCAAGAAAACAGGTGATATGCAGATATGAGATATGCAAAACATGGAATATGCAAAGATATGTGTGCGACATGCTGAGCAGATTTTTGTGTTTTTTATGTGAATATTTGGAAATTGGAGATAAACATGAATGATTTGATTATCTTGTTTTTATTCCAAAATATCCAATAACATAAGGTTTCTAAGAAACCAAATCTTTCTAAAGTTTTAATTAAATAAGGTTTTTAGGGAACCGTATCTTACTAGATCTTTTAGGAATCTTAGAAAATAGAATTAAAATCAAAATATTACCCATGGAGAATAATTCGGGTCTAAATGGCATCAGATCAGATTTAGCAAACTTCCCATTTTTGCTAACCCGGAGAGCAGGCAGGAAAAGAATTTCCTAATTTAGATTACGATTTTTCTCCCGTCTTAACTTTTAATACTCTCTTGCACACCAATGAGAAAACCTTCAAAAAGTGATGGCCTCGTTCGTGTTGCCTTGGAGCCTTCGGCGCCGACAAAAGGGACACTGGAGCGTTGATGATTGTTGACGCACAGATAAGCCCTCGTGAAGAATAGATGGAAAAAGGCGATCCAGCACTCCCCTTTCGAGAACTCGGTGCATCGTACCCAGAAAAAAGACCTCCGCGAAACCATCGCTTTTCTCTCTCGTTTCTTCCTCAAGTACGGCCGTATGTGAATTGAATTGGCCTCCGAATTTCTACCCTATATTCAATAAAGGTGTCCCTTTCTAAACGTGAACCCTACGTGTGTTTTCATAACGGTGAGCTAGGCTCACACTTTACATTTAATTACGAAATAGTCTCAATTCTAAAACCTTTTTTAAAATTGAGTCCTTAAAAAGCTGAATTATGTTCAATTAAATCTCAATTTGGCATCATTGCTTGGAATTTTTCAGCCAACGTGCTCCCCAATGCTTCAACGCAATTTTATTTTTTTGCTCGTAGAATCCACATGATTAGTTCCGGTTGCTTCAACCGCCAGTTCATTAAATGAAAATGCAAATGAATAATAAAAATCAATATGAAAAATGACTTAATTATTTTTGTTAGAGCTAAAAGATTAGCTCTAATTTTCTATGTAAAAGTTGATTAAAAATATTAGTCAAAATTTAGGTGTCAACAAAATGCTCTTATTTTCTCAAATAATAACATGAAGTAGACCTTATTAATTTGTTCCCCTTTTTTTCTTCCTTTTCACAGGTGGCTGTCCATACCGATCATCGATGAGGGTTGGGTGGGATGCCCTAGCTTGTGGCTAACGAGGACAACTCCTCACTTATAGCAGGAGGGGCGCTAGCCGGAGCAAAGAAAAAAAAAAGAAATGGGAAAAAAGGAATGCAAAAAAAAAAATGGCGAGAATGCCCTTTGTCAGATTCTTTTTTGAAATAGCGAGGGGTCAGGTTCTTATTTGAAATTTTTTCTGTTATACCAATGGGATCAAACTCGATTTGTAAGTGAGTACCGAAGAGATGTAACCGGATAAATATGATTATCAAATTACGAGCCTAGTCCTAGTAATCCACAAGTCTGCCTGGGCTGAATAGGCCGAAAGACCATTTTTGGGTGGGCTTGGACAAGGTTATTTGGCCATTAGCTCAACCCCATGTCCATCTAGACTTGGGCAAAACTCGACCGACACGAAAAGTTGTGGAAAAAGAACTTTTTGTGATGGGGCTTAGCCTTACGCCAAGCCCCATCACAAAAAAATAAATAAATAATAATAATCACTTTTGTGCCAAAGTCGAGAAATTCCGGCGACCTCATTGGAGGTAGCACTTAAATAACTATTAAAAAAATTGACACTTAAAGTGATCCAAAAAACAATCAATTTAATTTCATATCAGAGAAAAAATAATCAATCTAGAGCTCATTCCAGTGACCTCACCGAAATTGATACTTAAATAATCATTTTTCAAAAAAATTGACATTTAAATGATCCAAAAAAAAATTGACACCAAAGTAAGCGTCGTACACAAATATTGATACTTGAAATGTATTTTTGCCAACATTTTTATAAAGCAAGGCCACAGTGTCCAGTCAATTTCTTTAATTTTTACAATGAATAGTGTCATCCAATAGAGCCCCCAGACTTGCGAGCATAATATAACCTTAATTCCAAAGTCTTCGAATGAATTATAAAGTCTCTAGACTTAAATTGTCAAATTGTCAAAATATTTAGGACTAAATTGACATAAAACTTTAAGACTGAATTTGCCATCGTATAATAGGTTAACGTCTTTTTAGATAATTTTCATTGAACATCTTAAATCCAAAAGAAGCTCCCTGATTTGCCTAAGGTCAAAACAAACACACTCACTCATTAAGCAAATCACATACACTGTTAAAATATTTCTCGAATTTTAGTCAAAAATGAAATTGTGAATATTTCGAATTGAATATTTTACGGACGTACGAAATACAACAAAATATAACCCGGACTTGCGTTGGAGGATTTGGCTACTAAAATAGGAAAGCTGTCCACATGCGGCAGGAAGGAAACGGAATAAAAAGAAGAAGAAGAAGAAGGGAATTCAACAAGATGAAGACATCACGATGATAGAAGAGGAAAGTCCAACTTTTGGACTTTATTGACCGAATCCCCCTTGTTATTCGGTTTGTTGTTCTAAAACGTGTGGGACCCTTTTGCTTCTTCTTTTTTCTTTTCTTTTTTTGCAATATTCTCGTGGGTTTTCTTTTGGAGTGGGCAGCGTGCTATAAATCCGAGAGAAAGCTCTGTATATAGAAGCACTCAGAAGACACCGTACTGGACGCGAGTCTTGAAGAGCCGATAGAGTGGTTGAGCATGGGTTTTTCTCGTAGGGTTTCGTCCGCCGAAGAACCACATGCATTTGCAGCCGATATAAAATCTTGCTTAAGATTTGTGTGTAATTTTTTTTGCGAGATTGAGAGATTATTTCGCTAGAAATTGGAAGATAAACACTGTGTGCGTTCTTGATTGTAATTGAAACTTGAGAAACACTGAGATTGTTTGTGTAGCTCGAGTATGCTTTATAATCTCCGTGTATCGCTCGTTCTATAGTAAAATTCGTTGTTGCTCTCCCCGTGCACGTAGGTCTTTACGACCGAACCACGTACATCCGGCATTCGATTTACTTTACTCATTCTGTTATTTTTATTTGATCGATCGCTTGGTTCCGCGCAACATACACCACTATGATGGACAAATATATGACTTTTGCAATTCACGACTATAAGAACACGGGTGTTTGCAAAATTACAATGATCTGCGACCGAAGGGGATGGCTCCCCAAGGCACCATAGGCAGATCCCCGGAATCGTTTGAGGATCGAAATCGAAATTGCCTCGCTGTAAACTTTGGTTCACACATGCAATGTCGGTCAAACTTTTCGACTTAATTTTTTCCGACTAACGCCATTGGGTGCTGCTTTACGGAAAAGTCCTACCCACTCGAGAACCCTACAGTTGTGATCGACCTTCTCTACTTTGAGGTCCTAAGGGAAAGGTGTGAACCTGACAAGCCAAATCGGGCCGATAAATTTGGCAGTGGAATTTAGCTTGTGAGGCACCCGACAAGCCAAATCGGGCCAACCTTTCTTTTCTTATGTCATCCCATAAAACAATTGGGCGAATATCTTTCTCATATACGGTCGTACCATGACCCCCATCATGAGAATAGCATCAGTTCTTGATCAATTTGTACATGGGAGTTCAACCCCGCTTTCAGAGCTCATAAATGATGTATTATATCTAATTCTAAAACTGCTAGCATAAACCATCTTGACACCAGCCTCAGAAATCCAATTACTTTTTTTCCTTTTGCATTGGTCACCCACTATGTTTGACATCAACAGGCGCCACTTCAAGATTATACGAGTGTAAGAGGACATGGGGACACAAGTTGTCTAATCCCTCTCCCATACAAAGGACATGGAACAACTGATCTGTGTCATTCTCCCCCACTTATTTCCACAACGCCCTCGTTGTGGTGTTCTGTTGCTTCCTTGCATCTTTTCCTACCATCAATACCGAGTATCTGAGACTTACATAGATGGAGGCGCGCACTCGCCCACAGAGCTGTTTTCCCTCAATCATCGATAGTTTCTTTTTATTTTTAAAGGCCATTTGGGTTTTCTTTGGTCACTCATTGTGACATTCTAATTTTCCTGCCATCGCGACTATGGAATGAGGAACCGATGTGTTTCAGTTTTATTTCGCTCAGATCCGATCAATCCTGAGTAAACTGACCAAAAGGGAAAGGCTAACGCATGACAAGGTATGCGTATCTAGGAAACTCAAAAAAGAAAATAACGCTTTGACCATAAAGATTGCCGAGGGAACATTTAGAGCCAATAAAGACCAATCTAAGAATGATGAAAGAATTCATTGCTAGAATTAGACTATTGGAGTGCGAGTGATGTCGTTTAATCAATGAATAATTTGCGAAAAGTTTCTAAATCGAACTATGACAATCGAGACTGTCGGAGCTAGCAATAGACCCTCGCAATTTCATGAAAATCAAAGTAGCTATGACTTGAATCGTCCTAAATGTAATGAGAATCATAGAGTCGATACGCGTAACGTCTGCAAAAGCCATTTGTTAGTTCGAGATAAATTGAGTTACGTTTGATAAAGAATCGACCATAAAATGGGATCTCGAAATGAGAAATAGACAATGAGGAATTCCAATGTTTGAAATGAATTAGATATCATCTCATCGAAGATAATTTGAATTGAAAAAGTGAAATTTCAAACAAAAGTACAAAAATTACCGTTTTGTCCTTCGAGTCTTACCCTTGTCGTAAGAATTAATGAAGGACGTTTAGGTCGTTTGGACTTCCCCAAGGATGCCAAAAATGTAAGGGCAAATTAGTCAACGGATGTCAATATTTTATGAATGCGAAGACAAGTGTCAAGATGGGATTAATTGGCATTGATTAATCACTTTTTGCCAACAATTCAACCTCATTGACTAAGTAAAAGTGGTGGAAAGCCTCTCTTCTTCTTGCTTCAGTCGAAGCCCTCCTCTCTCTCTCTCTCTCTCTCTCTCTCTCTCTCTCTCTCTCCATTTTCTTATTTTCTTCTTCCTTCTTCTTCCTCATCGAACCTGCTCCTGCTCGACCAGTCATGGCCTATCACTTCGCCGCCGTCAACCGCCCCTTCCAACGACCTCTATCTCGATCGCCGACCACTATCATCACCCTCAGCTTCTCCTCTACATGTTCTTGATGGTTGTTCATTCATTGGTGGACTTGTTTGCTTCGGCCAGCCCCAAACCCAAAAGTGGACAGATTCTGATCTGATTTGGGAGAAGGACCTTGTTCAGCCATTTCAAGAGCCCAATTGCTTTTAAATTTTCGGTGAGATCTTCTACACTTGTAGCACTAAAGTTGGCTGAGCTAAGGTTATAAGTTTAATTTAGTTTAGACGAGTTTTTATGGCTGAAATGGAGTAGTTTCAGTGAAGCAGATATCTTATAAAACCGAGCGGATTTAAAGACCTTCGAGGAATTATTTTGCTTCTGAATACACAGTGAGCCTTTTAGACTTGTTGTAGGATATATTGGCGAGGACATTTTGTAAAGAATTGGAGTTTAGAGGTTGAATTGTGGGCTGTTTAGTGTGACTAAAAACAGAACCGAGCTCGCCCTGTTTTGGACTGTGCAAACTGAACCCTTTAAAGGCTAAGGGAGATATCGTCTTGCCATAAAATCCTCGTTAAGGCGTAATCGAGGAATGGATGAGTTTTTATGTGGAAAATGTGGTTTTTCTTAGGGCGGCGCGGGTACCTTGTTTAAGCCGTGGGTTAGCTGATCTTGGAGGGTCATTTGGTTGAAATTACCGGTTCAATTGAGGGGTAAGTGACCCTTAAATCTTTACTAGGACGTTAGGACGCTACTGAATGAGTTTGATTGATGAATCGATGATTTGGTGAATTTATTGTGCTTGATTCGATGAAGGTCGTTTACGATATGTGGTATCCAATCCATATGCACTTGTGTTGGGTTAAATTGATGTTTTCCATGATTGAAATGGCATTGTATGATATCCATTATTATAAATGCTTGCATGGTTGTACGGCAAATGATTCTTTATCGACAAGGGTACTTGGATTGACAATTGAATTAATTGTGCAATGGATTGTCGTGATGTCACGCTCCAAACCTGGGTACGCGGCATTCAGGTCAAATCATCTTAAGGGTCATAAAGGATAGCGTCCCAGGTTCGCTATCGACCCACGAAATTAACTAAACATGTGGAAACGTATATAACTCTCAAACATTAAAAGAAACACGGATAGAAAAGCAGGAGAAATATCAAAACAAAACATCAATCCGTAAAAAGATTCGTCTTAACTCAATTAGGGTAATACAATAATCAGACTCATACTTCGAGGCAAGGTAGGGTTCACATTGCATCTACTCCCGATATCCTAAACTTCAATTCTTAAGTAACTATAAGCTCCGAACTTGAAAATGTTGCCCACGACAGGGTGAGATATGAATTTCAACGAGTCAACGCCTAAGCCTTGGTTAGGGCGTTGATTCATCTAGAATAACCTATCAAGCAATCATAATCACAAAATATGTATCTCAATCACAGGCAACTTACCATCGCATTGCTACGCACGATGCAAAGTGTATGTAATATATTATAACATGATTATGACAAGAATATAGCATGTCAACCATATGCATATCAATTGTATCAAATTGACTCATCTATCAAGGCACTTAAACAGTCACAATGTAACCTTGTATCAATCGAATAATGAACATCATCTAAAGTCGATCATTAACTTATAAAGCATCAATTCACGGTTCAGAATCACTAAACATATTCATCAACGTATCACAACATGTGCAACAATACTTCGAACCTAAGTGAGTATGAGCTTCTGTCCTTCTACACAATTCATCCTATACCAAATCTCGTAGTCGAGATACACTCACACTTGCCCATGAACGAGTCACGTTGCACACCATTCATTTGTTAATCGATGATCCGCGATATTTGTAAAGTTTAACTTACACTATACACTACCCATGCCTATGACAACCAAGTAATATATTGTGTAAAATAGGCTCCGTCCCATATCCTATCAGCAACGGTTTCTACAAGTTTTAACCTTATACCAATGGCAGCAAGGCACAACAAGTAGACTTCCCAAAAGGTTCCAATCCGTCACAAGTTACGACCGGCTTCTGAAAATCCATGCCTACGCCGCATTCGTCTGTACAATACATAAGAAAGTCGAGCAATTAACAAGTTATCGTGATTATCCCCAATGCCATCGGCATGTCAGGCACGACATGAACTTGTTAGGCATCGCATCATTGATCCATCGTATGACCATGCAACTCGTTCAGCACTCATTCGTTATTATATTTGCTTGTAGCCAAACAATTAAGCATTTGTGCTCAAGACTTGGCCTTCAGCCATTTTCATGCCCAATGTATATATGAGACATGCGACGTGATATGCATATACCACACAAGCTATTATCCATCTCAAGCAGTCATAAGCCAAATAATTCACAAATCAACCATCCAATAGATTTCTATATCAAATCAGTCTCATGGTCACATAATCATGGCAATCGGACAATTGAAATATATAGATATTTCGATAGCATGCCATAAAACTACAGGGCAGCCACTCCAGTCAATGGCATTTCAGAACCAAATAGTCAATCATGGTTAAATCGAAATAGACTAACCTTTCCAATTGAGGTCTTGTAGCCTATTCCAAAATGCTAACCTAAACTGACCCCAAATGGTCTACCTAAACACTTTAAAATTCTAAGCAAACTAATTCCAAACGTAATCAGCGACTTAACCAAGGATTAGAAGTCAACTCATAGTTAATTAGACAAGACGTGCGTGATGGTGATCCTTGAAAACCTTCCACGCGAACTCATGGACCATCACGGGCTAACTTCTCGGACACAGGACCAGACACACTGGCGCGCCTGCCCAGACATGACCCAGGACATTGGCCAACATAGCCGACCATTGCCCGGCTCTCGACCAGGGACTCAGCCAACTTGGCCGGCCACGTCCCAGGTCTCGGCCAGATTGGCCGGCCATGGCCAAAACACAACCCGGCCACTTGATCAGAATTCTCGGCCACGACCTAAGCATGACCGGCCACGACCCGGCCATTATGGACCTCGGCGTAGGCCAAAGTGAATTGAGAGATATGAGAGGGAGGGAGTTATATAGAAGAGGTGAGGGGACATGGTCACTCTCTTATTCTATGTAGGACATCAAAGTGATGATGTCATCGATGATGCAGGATGATGTAATTGATGATGTCATGGTGACATCATGATGACGTCATGTTCTAGAAAACTTTAGGGGCATTTTGGTAATTTCTATTTTGATTGGGTACATTTTGGTAATTTGACACTCCATGGCAAATTGGACAATTTGACACTCCATGGCAAATTGGACAATTTGCCATCCAATCGAGGCTAATTCAGGCTTCTTGAGAGTCGGCTTGACCAATTTAAGACTTGAGCTCCAGAAATTTCAATCCTGAATTGATTCGATTAACAATCGAATCCTAATTTGATTCAATTGACAATTGGGGAAATTTTCAATTTCCGATCCATAATTCCTTAGTATTCAATTTCAAGCAAGAATCTAGAATTCATTGGCATTCCATAACCGCAACTCTAGTCTTTTACGGAGGCTAAAATCCAAGGCGTCCAACTCTCCTTATTTTAAGAAATTTCGTCCCCGAAATTTGTTTAAAGTTATATCTCCTCAAAAAGATTCGGTTAAGTACACCTCATGATTTCTTCATTTTCCCAGGTTGGTCGCTCAGTGCCGTGATGTTGCCTGATCTCCTTGACTAACGAGGTCATCTTATTTATGAGTATCTGCTCTTTTCTATCCACAATCTTGACCGGATGTTCCACATACGACGTCCACTCGTCCAACTCAATTTCTTCATAACTTAATACATAAGCGGGGTCAGGCTCACACTTTTTGTTTGTACCATAGGTTAAAATATTCTACAAAATTACAAAATAGGTATTATCCTACTGCAAAATATTTTTTGTTATATTTCCACAGTATTTACAACTTACTTACAAACAATGGCTATGGGGACCGACCCCGCGACTTCTCGGGCCATTGTCATTCCCCGGATACCACTCGACAAATGCGCCGACAATGGTCACAGAGTGTCCGATTTTCTTTATAATACTTCTTTAAGTACCAGCTCACTTTAATCGAAATCCATAACTGTAGTACCCCAATTCAGGTACTACTTTTAGGGCTGTGACTTTTAAGACCCCAATTCCTAATCCTTTGGGCAACTTGCAGCAATTCAATTATTCAAGGAAATGTACCGACATACATTTCTTTTTAAGAAGGGTTGTTATTAGTCTTACAACAACATCTTATTTGACAATCATCCCAAACGTTAATTGTCATATTTTGCAATCACAACTAACTCCAACGTCATTCATTTATGATTTTCCAATTCATTCTAGGGTCTTAAGAGGTCCGACGTGTTTCAGACTCAACTTCTTTGTCGTTTCCTGTAGACACAATTCACGATAAACATTAATGACAATTTGTGCATTCTATTAAATAGGCAGGATTGAATAATAGCTTATCTCTTCATTATCATGCTAGGCTTCTTCGTCTGTTACACGTCAGTCATCAAAATGTCTAGGAATTCCTTAACCTCATATGTCTCATCAAACTAAAGATCGAACTGTCCACCTTATGGAACTGAGCCTACTTGCGGTCAACTGACGAGTTGAATGCCACTTTGACTATCTCGGTATAGGGTTAGAATCACTCGTTCCTAAATCGACAGTACCATAGAACACCATCAGGGTCACCTCTCATAACCAACTCAAGTTGATGCAAGATTGATTTGTCTCTCCTTCAGTAACACATCACATAGGCTAGGATAGTTAATCCTGCCTAGTAAGTGACTGGTACGGGGTCTTAGTACACGTCGTTGTCCTTTGAACCCATGGCTCACTTGATTGTCGATCAACATCAGCTTGTAAATCACTCCATAGATCAATCCCTGCTCCAAGTTCAAGGTGATCCCACAATCGACTTACAGATGGACGAGATCAATCTAGATCGACTCATACTTGAGTCGAGGTCATCACCTCGATCCACAACATAATCGACTGGCAAGTCAAACCATGATCTAAGTCAAAGGCGACGTCCAACATCTCGGTGGCCTTCCTCGACACTCAGTCGTCACTTGCGAATGGTCCAACTTTTATCCAAAACTCCTGTGGTCCTTATCCAACTTAACTTTTTTGTCTTATCAAGTTTTCACTGCGTATTCTGATCACTAATCTTATCTACTTGAACATCTCGCAATCTTAATCTTATTCTAGGTCATCACCAAATGTTACTAACTCATAGATTCATCTGGTAAATCACAATATGTCATTCACTCATAACTAGCCATCATGAACTTTTCACGTTCGTTTCCACAATTCTTTGATAAAAATGCTTGCCCAGCTAGTTACAGTATCCGCACAAAGCACAAATTCAAACAAGCCCAATGCCATCTAGACCTTTGCAGGATAAATCACTGCAAGCACATATAAATTACATATCCCTTATTACAAGATGTTTTTTTTCATAATGTATCTTATAACAAAGGTTAGACTTTGCACAATGCCTAGACCCACCTTTTAATGTGTAACTTGATTCAGTCCAGCTTCCAACGCCATCCTAGAAGCCTGCCAAGGGTCGTTACTTGCTCAGGCCTCTCTGCCCTGGCGACACTCCCCGCCCTCGTCGGACTGGGTGGTTAGAGGACTTTCAAAGTCAGGCACCTACTAAGAAGATCCCGCTTGACATGTCTTATGATTTGTAGGCATCCCATACAGCTTGTCCTATACAAAACGACGGTTTAACAAGTCCGATAAAATAATGATATGCTTATGCATGCACGTTTCTCAATTTTCATTTTAATGCTATGCATGATCTTCTTCACTACTCATGACACAATACTAATTTCTAAATCAATCCTTATCAATCAAATAATTCCACAATAGTACCGGTCATCTTATTATAAACTATATCCATAACTCAAGTTCAACCAGAAAAATCCTCTCATTTGGACCAACCATGGTTAACCTATAGCCAAGGTATTCTACCATAACCATCACTCATTTTCCCCAATGTAGTCAACCCAGCTTGTCTTATGGAATATTCTCTTTCAGTTACTCTTCTTACTGTGGGGATACTTAATCTTTCATTTTATCTCAATGGATAATTCTCTACTTGGCAATGAGGTTAATCACATCCAAAGCAAGCTCCTATGAAAGGACAAGGAGTTGTTCCATGTTTCCCCCTTCAGAGTCGGGTTAGCATTTATTCTTAGGGTCACCTGCCAACTTTTTGTAGCATTCCTTCAACTGGATAGAACAAGACAATTTTCTCTTATCCTTGGTCTTTTTTTTTTCCATTTCAATGGCTATTTCTAGCAGGGGCTACCAAATCGTAATCCATATGCGATTCTCCTTCATTCAGTCGACCCTTAACTTCCGTTCTCGATTCGTCTCGAAACCTTTTCGCCCTATTCATACGGTTCCCAATTATTCTTAGTGCGTACTTTGACAACTCGTCGTACTTCGCCTTGCACCAATTCATGGTCATCTAACCTTGTTGAAATAGCAAGAATTCAATCATCATTTGTTCTCGCAACTTACCATGACTTCTCACTATGTGCTAGTGTTATCTTGCAATCGATAACCGGCTAGCGTTGCCACTTCCGTACATCTCAACAAGGCGTATGCTTATACCATTTTCTTAACCCATGAGGTCGTACCTTTTGGATCAGTGGTTCAACTTAGGAAATTATTTCACCAACTCAAACATCAATAGCACTATGCTTCCGCCTCCATCTAATATATTTCCATGCGGAACAGTGGCGTCGACATTAACTTGATTCCTTTCTTGATGTCTAATTGTAGCTTTCGAAATTTCTAACATCTATAAGGTCCCATCTATCTCGGGATCTCTCTAAACAAATCTTCTTAAACCAACCTCTCTTGAGGCACCATCCCATTACGATTTCTCATTATGGTTGCTCATTATAGAAGGTATTTTATGGAGTCCATCTTATCCCATAGTAACACGTAATGAAAGCTCAAGCAAACATTCTTAGGTCTCAAGCAACAAACACATGTACATGCCTATGATCTTACTAACTATCCCAAATCTCATCGCTCCTTATCACTCCAGGCCATGACCAAATGGATTAGGCTGACCTTACTCTGATACCAAATTGGATGTTACGTCCCAAACCCTGAGCACACGGTATTCAGGTCAAATCGTCCCAAGGGTCATAAAGGATAGCGACCCAAGTTCGCCATCGACCCACGAAATTAACTACACATGCCAAAACGTGTATAACTCCCAAACAGTAAAAGAAAAATAGATAGAAAAGCAAGAGACATATCAAATCAAAACATCAATTCGAATATAGATTCGTCTTAACTCAATCAAGGTAATACAATAATCAGCCTCATACTACAAGGTAAGGTAGGGTTCACATTGCATCTACTCCCGACATCCTCAACTTCAATTCTCAAGTAACCATAAACTCCGGATTTGAAAATATTGCCCATGACGGGTGAGATATGAATATCAACGAGTCAACACCTAAGACTTCGTTAGGGCGTTGAATCGTCCAAAATATCATATTAGGCAATCATAATCATAGAGTATGTATCTCAATCACAGGCAACTTATCCATCGTATTGCCACGCACGATGCAAAGTGTATGCAATATTTATTATAACATGATTATGACAAGAATATAGCATGTCAACCATATGCATATCAATTGTATCAACTTGACTCGCCTATCAAAGCACTTAAACAATCATGATGTAACCTTGCATCAATCGGATAATGAAAATCACGCAATGTCGACCATTAACTTATAAAGCATCAACTCACGGTTCAGAATCACTAAACGTATTCATCAAAGTATCACAACACGTGCAACAATACTTCAAACCTATGTGAGTATGAGCTTCCATCCTTCTACACAATTCGTCCCATACTAAACCTCATAGTCGGGATAAACCCACACTTGCCCATGAACGAGTCACGCTGCACACTATTCATTTGTTAATCGATGATCCGCGACATTTGTAAAGTTTAACTTACACTACCCTATACCTATGGCAGATAGGTAATGTCTTGTGTAAAATATGTTATGCCCCATATCCTATCAGCGACGGTTTCTACAAGTTATAACCCTATACCAATGGCAGCTAGGTACAATCCCAAAAGGGTTTCGATCCGTCACGAGCTGCGATCGGCTTCCGACAATCCATGCCTACCCCGCACTCGTCAGTACCGTACATAAGAAAGTCAGGCAACTAATAATCCATCATGAATATTCCTAATGCCATCAGCATGCCGGGCACGACATGAACTTGTTAGGCCTCGCATCATCGATCCATCGTTTGACCATGCAACTCATTCAGCAATCACTCATTCCTATCTTTACATGTAGCCAGACGATCAAGCATTTGTTCAAGACTTGGCCTTCAGCCATTTTAATGCCCAATGTATCGTATGAGACATGTAAGTGATATGCATATACCACACAAGCTATTATCCATCTCAAGCAGTCACAAGCCAAATAATTCACAAATCAACCATTTAATAGATTTCCATATTAAATCAGTTTCATGGTCACATAATAATGGCAATTAGGCAATTGTAATAAATAAATATTTCGATAGCGTGCCATAGAATTACAGGGCAGCCACTCCAGTCAAAGGCATTACAGAACCAAACAATCAACAATAGATAAATCGAAGTAGACTAACCTTTCCAATTGAGGCCAGTTAGCCTATTCCTAAATGCTAACCTAAACCGATTCCAAATTGTCTATCTAAACACCCTAAAATTTTAAGCAAACTAATTTCAAACGTAATCAGCGACTTAACCAAGAATTAGAAGTCAACTCACAGTTAATTAGACGAGACGTGTACGACGTCGATCCTTGAAAACCTTCCACACAAACTCATGGGCCATCATGAGCCAACTTCTCGGACACTGGCCCAAGTCCTCGGCCACGGGACAAGACACGCGGGTGCGCCGGCCCGGACATGGCCCATGACATCGGCTAATTTGGCCAGCCATAGCTCGACTTTCGACCAAGGACATAGCCCAACTTGGCCGACCATGTCCCAGGCTCTTAGCTAGCTTGGCCGGCCATAGCCCAGGCATAGCCCGGCCGTACGGTCAGAATTCTCGGTCATGCCTGAGCATGACCAGCCACGGCCCGACCATTATAGGCCACAGCGTAGGCCGAAGTGAATTGAGAGAGATGAGAGGGAGGGAACTATATAGGAAGAGGTGAGGGGGCATGGTCACTCTCTTACTCTATATGGGACATCAAAGTGATGATGTCATCGATGATGTCATATGATGTCATGCTTGTGATGATGTCATCGATGATGCAGGGTGATGTAATTGATGATATCATGGTGACATCATGATGACGTCATGTTATAGAAAACCTTAGGGGCATTTTGGTAATTTCTATTTTGGCTGGGGGCATTTTGGTAATTTGATACTCCAGGGCAAATTAGACAATTTGCCATCCAATCGAGGGTAATTCAGGCTTCTCGAGGATCGGCTTGACCAATTTGAGGCTCGAGCTCCAGAAATTTCAATCCTGAGTTAATTCGGTTAATGATCGAACCCTAATTTGATTCGATTGACGATTAGGGAAATTTTCAATTTTCGATCCATAATTCCTTAGAATTCAATTTCAAGCAAGAATCTAGAATTCATTGGCATTCCATAGCCGCAACTCTAGTATTTTACAGAGGCCTTAATCCGAGGTGTCACACGTGATGTGTGAAATTGTGCCAATTCATGAAGTGTAGGTCTTGATGCTCTCATGTCAAAAGTTTGCTATTTATTTGATATGATTGTACCCGATCATGAAGTCACTCGATGAAATTAATCCCTTATTCAATGAAATCGGTTAGTGAGCCCTTATGCAATGAAATCGGCTAGTGAGCCCTTATACAATGAAATCGGCTAGTGAGCCCTTATGCATCGAATTGGCTATGGAGCACTTAAGAAATACATCGTGGCTAGGAAGACCTTGGTGATGAGAGATTGTGATATCGTCGAGATAAATTTTAGAGCTATGGATTTATTTTGTGCTAGTATGTTGAGCTTGGTCATTTTGCATTATTTTTCGCGTTTATGTGATGGTCATATGCTATTCATGACTAAGTGCATTGAAGTTGCGTGCCTTGTGCTATTCTTGATGAGTCTTTGCATCTTAATTTTGATGTTTTGTCTGGGCGGACTAATGATGGCCTAGTCTAGGTTTAGGACTAGCCTACTGAAATGTAAATCTCACCCCGTCGCAGGACCCTTTTTTCTTATAGAACCCAAACCATAAAGATTTTACCCATACGTTTAAGAGATCCAAAAGAGACCACAACTTTTGACGAGTTTATTGATGATCGGAGTATAGTATATATAAGGAAGAGTACGGCTGTGTGGGTCGATAAGGGAAAGGAACATTTAAAGCCGCATCGCTTCGAGGCATGGTACTGTCTCGCCGAGTGAGTGACCACTAGTCCCTTGAAGGCCATGGAGGTCCCTAGAAAAGTAGTACTGAGTTGGTGTCATCCGGTTCGCGATAAAATAGAGGTGGAGGTTTCGATGGTTGGATCGAGGAATGTACCAAAGAATACCCCAACCGTCGAAGAAGATATCGAGGTGATAGAGGTATCCGCTTCTGAGGATGACAATGAGGGATGATACTATTGAGGTGCGCTCCGAGGCCTTTTCTGATTATGTTCCCGATGAGGACGAAGATAAAGATGAAGACGAAGCCAGTAGTAATGCTTAGAAACTTTAGGAGTCTAGTTTGTCTTTTGGTTGTCTTTCGAGGGAGACTTTTGTTAAGACCCTAGCGTGGTCTTTTGGCGTGGTCCTTAGTTTCCCCACGACCCTGTTATGGATTTTGATGCCTTGATCCTTCACCCTAACCGCCGTGTATAAACTCGATGTTTTTTTTTTATATTATGTAAATATTTTCTTTCATCTAGGTTTCTCTTTTATTTTAGCTACGAAGGAGTTTGTTTTCTTTTTCGTTCTACATGCGTATTTCATATATTGTATGTCGTGGTGTCGTATCCTCGGTTTAAGAACGGCGATTGGCGGATGTGGCGTGCTCGTCTAGGGATGCAGACACTCGTGCATTTCAGTATGGCACTTTTGGCCGACTGTGACATGCCTCGACTCTCAAGCCCGCAACATCTCTATTAAATCGTCTCAAGTCAAAAAGGATAACATCTCAGGTACGCTATCAATCTACGAAAACTTATTACGCATGCGGAACATGTAACACACCCAAACAACAAGAACAATAGGAATGGCAAAGTAAAAAATTCATCAATCAACTCAACAAAAGAAAATTTTCATTTCATTGATAAGAATAAAATATCTTTAACCTTACAGAGCTACCATTATGTACATCACCATCTCTTAGGGCTGCTCTCTATGACTATCAAAAATATAAGGGGTTAGGCATGGTTAATCTCTCATCTACTCCAAAAAGTTGGGCTACACCACCCTCACTCTCATCAACAAGTTCTCAAAACGACGCTAGTTCCACAAGTCATGGCGAAGGCTGGTGATCACCATAGTCAGACTCCACAAAAGACTTGGTTTCAAGGTCAAACTCGGGGTCCACTATTTTCCTATCGGGTGTACCAAGGTCCATCAGATCCCAAGCAGGGACGTGAAGGGTTGAATTAGGTGGCCCCTCAAATCCATGAAGCGGGCCGAGGAGTCGATCCCCATTAGGAAGAACCAAGCTTTGAAGAAATGTGCCATTAGGTGTGGCGATCCTTGTCCGCCCAAATCGTCGTGACATGGTGCTCCTAGACATGTTTTGTGCCCTCAATCGGATAGTATATGATATAAAATGACTAGTCGATCGGCACGTCAAATCTAACATGCCTCGCCCTCACTTCAGACATAAAATGTTTAACAATGAGATGAGAATAATATCAGTAAGTCAACACCAAAGCCCGGCTAGGGCGTGGGCATTGACTCACTCAAAGTATCCTACCAACCAACCACGGCATCATAGTTCATATCTCTCAATCACATGCAAGCTTACCCGTCAGGAACCACACATAATGAAATGTTTGACATGACCCGACGGCCATATCAATCAATCCACTGGGAAGACATCACATCAACTTGCCTGCACAGGACACCATACGTTGATCAATATTAACAGATACGACCATTCAGTCCAGCACATTCTTGAGTTGGTGCTCCACTAGCATGACTAGGGATCGTAACTTCCGATGACGACATCCAATAGTCTATGTGATTTCAATCGACATGATACGAAACTATCAAAAATCTATGTAGGGGCTTTGGTCCTTCACTAGAAGCGACAAGCAACCAACCAATCGGAAGATAATGATTGTCATGCGTCCGACCAATCAGAATACAATGATTGTCAAGTAACATCCGATCAATCAGAAGACAATCATTGTCAGGAACCCATTATATGACTACTCAAGCACATTCAACAACCAACCATTTCATATCTTTTGTATTAGTCGAATACTTACACAGACATGCTCAAAGACTTGGCCCCAAGCCATTTTCATGCTGAAATATACAGCATGAATTCATACATGGTCATATGAATGCACGATTTATCTACCAAATTTTGCATCTATATACAGGTGATTAAGCCTCATATGGCCAATCACCAAATCAATCAGAGCATCCAACAGTCAGGCATTGATCCCCACATCAAGCAGTCGATAATAAATGATCAATCAAACAAGCCAATCATTCCAGTTACGAATATCCAATCTGGATATACTTATTCCCATTCATAACATGAAGTCGGTATTACCCAGTTTGATTCGATAATCAATCATGCACTCATCTCTAACCTATCACTCACTCGCAATCAAGCAATCATCATTAGTCAAACGATCCAATCTGAATATCAACTAGCCACAAACAACCTAGCTAACCAGTCTAACTCAACTAACTACGGTCATTTGGCCTAAACTAAGTTTCTAACTAAACCAAACCTAATCAATCTACTTAAGCACCCTAATGAGCTAATCTCGAACGCAATTAAGGTCCTAACCAAGGTTTAGAGCCTAACTCAGAAATAACGACGACGACTCGGCTCAGGTGGCTGCAAGGCCACACAAAACTCCGAGCTCAAACCTCGGGATCTCAGGTTCCTTGGGCACGAGGCTACGGTTGAGCTTCGAAGCACGGCGACACACGGTAGTGTCTCAAGGGGCTCGCATGGTCATAGGAGGGACAACGACAGCAAATAGATGGCGAAGCAACAGTATTTACAATGGCAGAGCGACAGTAGCGAGGCAGGGGATGAGGGCACAAAACTGGGGAGGCTGGTTTAACGATGGCTGAGAAAGAACGAAGCAGCAACAAGAACAGCAAGCAAAAGTCGAGGAAGGCGGAAACAAAATAGGGGTTGGGTTTGCTGGCTTCGTGTGGGACAACCGAAGAGATGCAAGCCGACTATGATCACGATGACAGTCGGGTGGAGTAGCGGCAAGGCAGTAAGGCAGTGGTGGCGCTAAGAAAACGAATGAGGAGAAGGGGTGCTAAGGTGATAGTGTAGGGGGGAAAGAGAGAGAGAGAGATTAAGATTTGTGGGGCTTGTAGGGTCCACTAGTCAAGTCAAGTTTGAAATATTTTGTCACATGTGCATAAAGGCGGGGATAAAATCGTAATTTGACATTTTGGGACTAGTTGAACATTTGGCTCAATCGATGGAGGGTATTTTGGTCTTTTCATAGGTCGGGCTCGATCAAGGTTAGGCTCGGGAGCAAGGATCTCAATCTTAAAAAGTGGCGACTAAACTAACGAAGCCTAATCTATGACGACATCTTAGGAATATCCAAATATTGTCACTTAATTCCTTATGATCCAATGAACTGAAATTCAATATTAATCGTTTTATTGAATTCAGGTATCTTATAGACATTGAATTTTCAGGGTGTCACAAACTGCCTTTCCATGACAGCACCATTTTGTAGTCATCATCGCTTTCAAAGTGTGGTGCTTTAGCCAACGACACTAACTTGGCAGCACCTTTTTTTTTATCTCCATAATAAGCACTTCTTTGCATTAGCTAACCAATAGAAGTTTTTCCTTGTTTAAAACGTAACATAGGACCTATCTTGATATTTGATAACCTATTATAAGAATGTTATCCCATTTTAATGAGGAATTGATTTCCTTCTGTACATGATTGGCATCCCAAAAGTAAGTCGAGAGCTACATATTGTCCGAGTCTTTTCTTTTTCTTTTATTTTAGCTCTGGCAATTCACTCGTAGCACTCATAGAACTAGGAAGGCCACGGTCCAAATCAAGAATCCTAAGCACATATCTAAAATTTAGGAAGTTATCTAAAACCTTTCCAAACTTTAAAGAATAACTTTCTAAAAATTTGAAGATTGAAGATGAGATTTCACCCGAATTAAGATATCTTTTAACATTCTGAAGATTATATAAAATTTCCTTTAAAAAATAACACAAGAGATAATCTTTCTTTTTAAAAAAATGTATCATCCTTGGTGGACAAGGGATCATCCCCATTAAAATTTCGGCTAATCCATGGGATTTTCAAAATTCCTAAACCTTGATCGACTCAGACGCTCAAAATCATCTTCTAAGAACTGCTCAACTCCAACTTGCCGCTTCAACTTGGCTCTATCTTTCTCTAGTCATCATTCTTTTGTCTTATTTGTCTTGCTCTTTGACTTTTCAACCAAAGCTCCCTAGGTGCAACTCTATTCATTAGTCTTAACTTATGTTTGCAAATTCCATCGCGAATATCTCCCTCTGTTGCCAACTCAGCGGGTAGCCCCGTTTGACCTGGGGTCGCATTGGTAAAGCATAAGATTCGTGGAGCGCTCGCACGAGCGACGCGCATGACATTGATTATTGGGGTCTCCTCAATCACCGAATGTCGTGGTGCTAATCGCTCTAGCACAATCTTCAGTTCTAATACCAAATATCACTGATAGGGATTTATTGATTTCAGGATGGATGATTCCCAGCCTAGAACCATGAACTGCCCGTTAGGAACCAATTTCGCAAAATGCGAACCGTGAACCACCCATTTGTTTCATGGATCCACCCGAAAATCAAACCACCAGTCCGGTCCATTTCCCGGTTGGATTCCAGTTACGGTCCTACCGACCATCAACGTAAATTAAAAAAGGAAAGGGAACTAATCCATAGTGGTTGAAAGAGGAAAAATTTCAATGATGCAAGATAAAAACGAGGACAACGATTTAGTATCATTGCCAAATGGAAAAATTTCAATATACAAGATAGCGAGCATTGTAATATTTGCAAAAGCTATTCCAAAAGAATATAGATTTATATTATATAAAAGGACCAATCCGGTTGGACCGGTTGGATGGTTCTTACCCGAAATTGGGAACCGAATAGATATCCGCCGGTTTCAAAAAATTGAAATCGACAACTGGACCATGCCCATCGGTTACCATTTAAAATCAGCCAATTGGATACGGTCTAATCTAGTTTGAGTGGATCTTTTTTACTACCCTCTAGTCACGGGTCGATAGATTTGGCAGTGAAATTTAGCCGTGAGGTGCCTGACAAGCCAAGCTAGACCAGCCTTTCTTTTCTTATGTCGTCTCATAGAACAATTAGGCAAATATCTTTCCCATATCCGATCATACCATGCTCACTTAACTTGGGCATCCATTTGTATCTCAAGAAAACATACCACAACTAGCTTTAACCTGGCATGGCCTCATTAGAAGAATAGTACCATCTCCCGATCAATTTTTTCATGGGAGGCAATCTCCACCATCAGAGCTTCTAAGGATGTATTTTATCTAATCTTATAACTCCTAACACAAATAGTCATGACACCTCTCCGAGAGCCCCAGTTGCTTTTTCCCATCTGCATCACTCACTCACTATATTTGATACCAATAAGTGCCACTTCAAAGTTACACGAGTGTGAGAGGACACCGAGACACAATTTGTCCAATCACCCGCCTATACAAGGGAGACGGAACAATCAGGCCGTGTCAAACAAGTCAGTGTGGGCGTTGTAACCTTCCCGTGATGTGAACGAGTGACGGTTGCATAAGTGGATGTGAACTGGCAAAAGATCCATCACCGGAAATGGAGTGGCATAGTGTTGGATTCGCCTTTTTCCAATCCAAAGGAAAGAGGATTGAAACTCGGGAAGTCAAAGTTTTCATCTGAATCTCAATGAGCATGACGACTTCCCAACCGAGTCTCAAGGAATGGCATTTGCTTTTTTATTTTATTTTTTTACTTCTTATCGCGACCCAAATATGAAAAGAATTGAATATGAATGCAGAGGAAAAATTAACGATTTAGCCTAAACCTTTGCACGAAATCTCGATGTAGTTCTTTTGGCTAATTGTCGTTGGGAATAGCTGACGTGGCGTTAAATGAATGCCACGTTAGCAATTTCCAGTGACAATGAATACACGCTACAATGAATGCCCATAAAGTACAATTTCATGAAGGAACAAGAGCAATGGCTTCCCACCTCTTCATAACTATCACCTGACTAATAAGGTATTTTGTAAGAATAATTGTGGCTCACATGATGTTATTAATAATGGTTTCGTAATTATTTACATGCCATAAAGTTACATATAATGACTATGAAAAGATACAATTAAAAAAGGTGAAACTCTGATGTGCTTTAACGGTTGAGAGCCTTAGAAAAGACCATGGTCCTCTCTCCAACCAAATATAATGTAACGTATATTGTATTATCCTCCACTAGTAAACAACGTAGGTAGAGAAATTAAAGTTCTTCATTGTCTCCCTTTTTGGCAATATCGTCCTTGAAGTTGTTGCCAGATATGGACGAGGATTGCTTTGCCCATGGCTAGTGTGGCTTGAGCGAGGGCTAGGCATGACCACAGGTCGGGAACCGCCAGTTCCGATTCATGAATCAGCGGTTTCAATTCCATGAACCGGAACCGGAACCGAGGCTTAAGGGGCGATTCTGGTTCCGATTTTAATGGCGATTCCGGGCCAATTTCAAGCCCAGTTTTGGTTCAAAATCGAAAATGGAACTGCCGATTTTGGTTCATATTTCGATTACGGCTTTTGAATTTAAAATTAAATTGTAATGAATTTGTAATAAAATTATAACCAAATTATCAAATAATGAATTATGAAATAAAAGAATATGATTAATTATGACATAATGAATTATCAAATATAAATTGTAATCAAATTGTAATCAAATTTACAAGGATAAAAGAGAGAGGGGCTTCAACTTAATAAATTATCATTAAGCGTCTACATATCTTTTTGGGATATAAGAATCAAAGTTCATGTAGTTCTTTATCTTTGATAACCCTATACTTATCTCATCCTCAATCATTGCTACATGTTTTGGTACCGGTACTGGTAGCAGTGGTATCTCCCTCATCAATAAATTAGGCTTCATTATTGCGATCTATTTTTTATTGTCTATATTTAGCATTTGTCCAATCATCAACACGAGCTTGTACCTCCACCGAATCCGGAGCTAATCTTGAACGTCGTTCATCCAAAATATTGCTTCTAGTGCTAAATAATTATTTTACCGCAACTGTCGAACAAGGGGTTGCTAAAATTTATTTTGCAATGAGAGTAAGAATTGGGTTGGGTTGAATGCCTATTCCACCAATCCATTATTATCAAATTTGTGTTGCTTTCAGATTCATCGAACTCAAAAAAAAAAAACACGGTTAGATAGCTCTCTATTTCAAAATTACTTCTCATTGTTCCTTTTGCTTTTTTCTTTTTTTTGCCTATGCAACAGAAGTTGATACCCTCTACTAATTTTACCTATGTTCCCACTTTATATGTCATTAGATTAAGAAGATCCACCATCACCTAAAATATATTTACTACAAAATTCATTGTATAATTCTATTATTGCATTTTTAACCATTATTTTTATAGCTCTAATATTTATCCTATCAGTTAAATGTAAACATTCATAATACGTATACAAATAATCACCTACACTATTTAATTTGCAACGTAAATAAAAAACACAAGCAGCTAAATAAATAATAAGAATTTTGATATAATAATGTAGCCATTTTGTTCACATCACTATAATAGTGTCATTTAATTTATCACCTTTCAATATTTCAAAACTTCAACAATATTAACACACTCTATTAAAAATAAATGCGTAGTAGGATAATAAACACCGGACAAAGTATAAGTTGTACCATTAAAAACTTTAAAATATCTAAAAAAAAATGCAAATATCACATTCTTGTGGGTATAAATTAATTTGAGTTATATTACCTGAAATAAATGCACATGATATGGAGTTATATGCAAAAGATTCATTTGGTAACTCGTAAGTAGAATTTGAACGGTTTGAAACATCTATTGAAAATTTTTTTGGGTCTTTTTCCATTTGCTCTACAAAATTTTAACCATGCTTTCATTTTTTGAGAATGTTTCCATAAAAATTGAATTGCTATTTTAATTGGGTCCAGAAAAATATCAAGATTTTGTAAATCATCTTGTATACATTTAAAATATGACAAGCACATCTAACATGAAAATATTGTCCGCCAAAAACGGGATTACAAATCTTTTCTAGTTCAATAAATGAAATGGTATTTGCTGCGACATTATCAAAATCAATTAAAAAAATTATTCTTATAAAACTTGCCTAATTAATCTATCAATATTATGTGTCGTATTCCTATCATCAAAAACTCTAAATGCAATAACTCGTTTTTGAATAATCCAATCATCATATATCCAATGACATGTTATACTCATATAATCAATATCGCTATCTATATGCATGTGTCCATTAAAATTCATAAAAAAAAAAATCGATATTTTTCCTTTTTTATAAAGATCTTTTAACTATGCGTTTAAGTATATTTCTAGGAACACGTTTTGCTTGTGGAGCACATGCATTTTTGTATAAATTGATTAAAATCAAATCTAAACCAAAATTAAATGATAAATATTCAATGAAAATGAATTTACCTAATTCTTCTTTATAAGTTTTTTCATTATAACGAAGAGAAGTGTTAGGATTAACGTCACCGAAAATTTGTTGTTTCTTGGTGTCAATTCCTGCTTGGGTTGGATGTTTCGCCTTAAGATGTCGTTTAAATGTTCCATATCCGGTTTCCCTTGTATATTTGTATATTATCCCACAATATTTACAAATTACATTAAACATTTTTTGACCTATATCAAATCTTTCCATCTTCGTGAAGTGGTCCCATATACCGGATGTAAATTCTTGCTCCGGTATTTTTGTTATTGACATTTTTTCGATACCAGTGGGAGGATGAAGATTTTCTTGCATTTGGACTTGCTTCATATTGGGAATAATGTTGATTTCGTCATCTACATCAACATCGATTCCTCAATTTTTATAATCACGGGGATAAAGATGATAATGGAATTCCTCCACCTTGTTTTTGCTTTTGTCACTAGTTCTACTTTAACTTACCATTTTTTGAGATAATTGAACTGACTGAAAAAATTAAAAGAATTGAGCGGATTGAGAGAATTTGTGTGAGATAATGAGAGATGGGAAGGGATATTTATAATAGTTAGAAATTAGTAAGGAAGGTGGGGGGGTGAAGGATGACCATTGGGTCATCACATTAAAAGGGAAAGAGCCATTTTTATAATTTTTTTAATTTCCCAATTCAACTTTTGAGAAACCGCAACCAGGCCAGTTTCGGTTTGGAACCGCAGGCCTGATCAACAAGCCAATTTCGGGTTAGACCCAGGCCCCTTCCAAGCCAACCTAAGACATAGCCATGCCTAGCAAGGGTCGTGACCCTCACCGACCACAACAAAGGAAAAAAAGAGAAAAAAGAAAAAGAATAAAAAAAAGTTAATGACAAGAATACCCTACCCTTGATCATACCCTTCTTTGAAATAATGAAGGTATTGAAATATGGTCTATTTCATATCTTTACTTGAAAAATTAGGTTACTTCAGGCTCTTATTTGACAATGTTCTTGTTACTCCAAAGGGATCAAACTCGATTTGTGGCTAAGTACTCAAGAGATGTTTCTTGGATAAATATGATTATCAGATTATGAGCCTAGTGATCCACGAGTCTGCACGGGCCGAATGGGCCGAAAGACCACTTTTGGGTGCGCTTGGACAAGGCTGTTCGGCTATAAGCTCAACCCTTTACCCATCTAGACTTGGGCCGAACTTGGCCGACACGAACATTTGTAGAAAAAGAACTTTTTCTGATGGGGCTACCCTTGGCAATAAGTTGGGCCAATATTAAGTCCCAACCCCCTTTTTTTTTCCTTTTTTTTTTTTTTGGGGGGGGGGGGGGGGGGGGGGGGGGGGGGGGGGGTTGTGTGTTTAAATGGGAGAAGAGGCGACAAGCTAAATAGTCCGTAAGAGTTACGAGTCTTATGAACATTAGTGACCGCATTTCGCCCGTTGCCCATCATTCTTATATCTAGACCACTAGACCCATCAAACCGGTGAGTGGAGTCCAATCTTATTTGGATCGGGTGATAAATAATTTTAGTCAAATAAATTCATTCAATCCGTTCATGACCCATTTATTGTAATACAAATCTAGAGACATATCCCAAATCCATATTCTTAATTATTTTTATTTATTAAATTTTTAAAAAAAAATCATACCCAAACTGAAGTGTGAGTGAGCATATGTATAAGCTCTACCCTTGCCGCTAAAGAGTGACCCAGATTGTTTTTTTGGAGCCCGTTGATGATCTTCTTAAGGACGGCCTCCCTAGCAGTCCCTAAAGATATAGTTCAGGGATGAGGTTGTTGTCCTTAATAGCTCTTATTAAAGTTTTGGGGTCTATTTGGTAGCCTTTATATTACTCTATTTCTGTTTTCCGAAATAAAAAGAGTCAGAAACATGTTTTTTAACGCAAATGATTATGATTCTACTCTCGAAAATACTTCTGGACCAAAAATACTAAACAAAAAAAGTTGTTTCTCCAAAAAAAATAATACTTTTGAGAATCAAAAACACAAAGATAGTCTTCTTTCACTTTTGTCGGGTGCCCGCAAGGCATGAGCTGGTCGACTAGACCCGGTCCAAATAAATTTTTTGATAAAATTTTGAAAATTAATTAAAAAATTTAAAAATCATTACAAAAATTGGAAAAATCATTTAAAAATGTAAAAAAATTTGGAAAAAACAAATAAAAAATCAATTTTTTTTAAAAAGCTAAAAAATTAGGAGATAGGTTATTTCAACTGGTCATTCCTTTTTTAATGATTTTTCCTTTCAATTTCTCCCAAATTATGATTTTGCTCCTCATGGACAAATCATTCAAAAAATGTCAAAAAGTAGGAAACGGGTCCATTCAACTAACCAATCATGTTTTTGGTGATTTTGCCTTTTGATTTCCTAAGCCTTGCATAATTTGATGTCGGAGGACCATGTTGCATTAGTGACCATCCGCATGGTATCCGAGGATAAAACTGAGCCACTTATAGAAAATAAGTATTTTATTCATTCTGAGTAATAAAAGATAAACAGAGTTACCTCTTTTATCCTTGGCATATGCATAGCCTCAAGAAAAGTATGGAAAAACAACAATTTTAGCATATTATCCTTCCAAGGGACAAATTTGAAGCATCCTTATTTTGGCCAAAAAGATGTCATAACGTAATAGAATTACACTTGTGGGGTTTAAGAAAAACCATCAAATGTGATTATGTAATTATATGATTTAAATTCAAAATTAAGAAAGGAAATTATTTTCTTAAATAGAAATTTTTTGCAGTTATTAATCACGTTTCTTTTATGAAAATAAAATTTTTATGTAGTTATCAAACTCATTATGATTCTCAAAAACTCATTTAGGGAATAAAATTAAAAAAATAATTCTAATCGGAATCGCTTTTTTAGATAACAAACATTGCCAAACACTTGTTGTCCCTAATAGCTGTTACTGGAGTTTTGACATAGGCTTTTTTTTGGGGGGGGGGGGGAGGGGGACATTTGACATGGGCTTTGTTAGCATAACAATGTTTAGATGATTATGAGAGCAACAACATATTGTGGGCCACAAGTTTTTGTAAGAGTGGACATCACAATAATTTATAACAATTTATTATTTATTTTTTGTGAACTAAAATAGGCCGTTAATCTCGGAGGAATTAAGAATTGTCATGAAATAATTTCTTTTTTGCCGTTAATTTCAGACTTCCATTATGGATGGCTACAATCTCCTAAATATAGCAAGAGAACGGGATCGAACGTCCCTAATGTGTGAAAATTGCGGTCCCCGATTTCTAACCAATGTATTTTTCGTATTTGAGACATTCCCAGCTAAAAGATTTTTTTGTAAAAGCAAGCCCGGAAGATCAAGTCAATTTTTTAAATTTTTACAAGGAAGAGTGCCAATAAGTCTAGGGATTTGATTGCTCGTCGGAAGACTTTGGAATTAAGTTATGTTATGCCTGTGCATAACATAACTTAATTCCAAAGTCTTCCGACGAGCAATCAAATCCCTAGATTTAAATTAATCCCTAAACTTAAATTAATGAATCATCATAAGATTTAAGATGAAATTAGCACATTTTGAAAGCTTTTAGGAATAAATTAACCGTTGTACAATAGATTTATGTTTTTTTAATAATCTTCCCTTAACACCATAAATCCAAAAGAAGCTTTCAAATTTGCCAAAGGTCAAAATAAACATCGCGATTAACACGGCCGCATGAACTCGCTCGTTTCGATGGAGGAATAGGCGACTTTGGCAATTCACTACTACAAGAACACGGGGTGCTTGCAAAACTACGATGATGTGCGAGCGAAGGGGCATGGTTCCCCAAGGCACCGTAGGTAGATCCCCTGGAATCATTTGAGGACCGAAACTGAATTTGCCCCATTCTAAACTTTGGTCCACGCATGCGATGTCAGACTACATGCTTTCGACTTTTCACGTAAAGATTGTGCTCTCGGAGTTCGTACTTTTCGACTCTCATTTTCCACGGCCCGCGCCGCCAGGTGTCGCCTTACCGAAAGGCCCCACCCACCCCGGGAGCCCTAGAGTTGTGGTCGACCTTCTCAGTTCTCACCTCCGATGTCCCAAAAGAAGGGTGTGGACCAGCAGAAATGTGTCTGTGTGTGTGGGGCCTTGGAACCTTCCCGTGATGTGAACAAGCGACGCCATCGTGCATGAGTGCGCGTGGACTGGAAGGAAGACGAAGGCCCATCTCACTGGGAATGGCGAGGCGTCAGTGTTGGATTCGCCTTTTTCCAAGCAAGGAAAGAGGCTTGAAACTCGGGAAGTCAGAGTTTTCGTCTGAATCTCTCAATGATCGCGACGACTTCCCAACCAAGTTTTACGTCGGGTTTGGAATGTCGTTTACTTGCTTTTTGTTTACATGAAAAAAAAAAAATCGGGATATAATTGCAGAGGAAAAAGAAATTTAACAATTCAGTCCTGAAATTCTATGTGAAATCCCAATTTAGTCCTTGGGTCGATCATCGTCCAATTGTCTTGGGAATCGCTGACATGGCATTTCACGTTTGGTGTAGCCTGTCATATACGACTGTTGGCAATAAATGAATGCCGCGTTGGCTATTTTCGGCAACAATGACCGCACGCCACCTCGAATGCCCATAAAGTGCAATTTCACGATGGAACAAGAGCAATGGCTTCTCACCTATTTAAGGTGTTTTTTAGCACACAAATTTTTAATTTCCTGAAACAAAGAGCTGGTCCAGTAAATTTTAAATTATTCCTACACATTTGGAGGAGAAATAAAAAGTCAGTAGAGGGTCTTTCCCGTGGAGTCAAACAAATAGTGCGATTGATATTGTCTCTTACTCAATAGTTTCTATTGCCTTTTCACAATTTTAAACATTAATATGGAGAAAAACCTAACATGTCCCGAATTAGACAAAACTTTGTACATGTGTCGTGACATTCTGAATTTCGTCATTTTGAGATTGTTGAATGAGAATGTATCTTTCGATCTATTTCAGTTTTGTCTCGCTCAAATCTGATCAATCTCGAGTAAACTAACCAAAAGGGAAAGTCCAACACATTTCAAGCTACGTGAACCTAGGAAACTCGAAAAAGTAAATGACGCTTTGACCATAAGGATTGTCGATGGAACATTTAGAATCAATAGGGCCGATCAGATAACGAGTAAAGAATACAATGCTAGCGTTATACGATTGGGTTGTGGGTGATGCCGCTTAACCAGTGTATAATTTATAAATTTTCATAAATCGAACTATGACGATCAAAGCAGCCAGAATTAGTGATAAACCCTCGCAATTACATGACAACCAAAACTGTCGTAACCAGAGTTTTCCTAAGTGTGATGAGAATCACACTTAGGAAAAATGATGAGAATCATACTTAGTTCGAGACAAATTGAAGTTACGATCGACGGACAAATAATACAAAATGGAAGCTCAAAATTGACAATAGGAAATAGAGAAATCCAATTCTAGATAAGGATTTGACGTCGTCTCGTTAATGGTAATTACGAATTGGAAAAGTGAAGTTTTGGACTGAAAGTGCAAAATTACCATTTTGCCCCTCGACCATTTGCCTTTGCCTTGAGAATGCAAGAATGACAAAATGGTCATTCTATCTACACCATATAGCTGCCGAAATTGATGAGCATGGAGTCAAAAAAGAGTCAAATTTTTGCTTGTATTATTAGACACATCCCGCATGTCACCCATTAAAGACCATAAGCATTTATTACCCCCACCTAATTTTATCTTATCAAATTAACCTCAATTATATGTGTGAGACAACTATTTGAGGTCCTCTTCTGCTATGTATAGCCCTCCCACCATTTTTCTTCGATTTTCTCTCCCTTTTGCTCTTCACCGAAACTGCCTAGAAAGACTAGTTCTGTGTCCTATGTTTAGTCTGCTCGTCGGTCACTTTCCGGCACCACTTCATCCTGCTCTGACCACCAGAAGCAAGCTTAACATGTCCCTGACACGCTCTAAGTGGTAGCTCGACGTTTCGTTGAATGGTTTTTCCCGACCAGCTCTTAGACTAAAATCGGACGAAATCCGCGCGAGCTGGGGTAAGGCCTCTGTTCTCCCTCTTAGAAACTCCGATTGGCCTCAAATATTTTAGGAGATCTTCATAACATCTAGTAATTAGGTTGAATGGTCTGTAGTTGCAATTTTGATGGTGTTAAAATAGGTTTTTATGACTGAACACTGATGATGAAAATTGGACAGATTCTAACCGTATGAGGACCGTGTGGAATTCGGACTGTTTAGAGGTGTTTGGGGTGTTGTTCCACTTCAAATCTCTCGATGAGCTCCCTAAATATATAAATTAAGGCCTTATTATGTTTATTTTGTGAAGAATTAAGGCTTGGGATTGAAGTATGACTTGATTGAATGGCTTGAACCGAAAATCGGTTCTATTTTGTGATGAACCCTATTCTGGCCGGTTCTGTTGGGGGTTGCTTAAAGGGTATTTAGACTTCAAAATGACTCATAATATCCCATAAGATGTGATGTGAGGTGCTAATGAGGAGTATGTGAAGTAAATTATGGTCAAAATTGATGCATAAACCTCTAAGTTGTATCTTGTCTTGTGAGTGGCCATATGAACTGAGCATATTGAGGGATCGTGGGAGTGTGGTTATGTGTTCAATTTATCAATAAGGCGTCTTGAATTGTCAATTGTGTGGCTAGTGAGAAATTGGGTTAATGGAAGTAAGAATTCAATGACTTTTGATTCAAGATTGATTAACCTTTCTAGGTTGACGAAAGATTCTTGGAAATTGCATACTTGTGGCATTGAGAAGAGTCACTTTGTGTGAAATTTTGTTAATTGATCAAGGTAAGTGTTTTCTAAACCTTTGTCTGAATGCTAGGACACTGCTGAACGATTTTATTGAATGAATTAAATGACGAGTGAAATCTATTATTTGAATTGTGTGTTATGATGACATTGTGAACTCAATGAGAAAGACAATGAGGATATCGATTGGCCTGTGGCCCCAGTGATATCGAATGGTAGTGAGCTTGAATAATAATGAGAATGCTAATTAGCCTGTGGCCCTAGTTGCATTGCATGGCTGTGAGCCTTGAAAGTACCGATTGGCCTATGGCCCTAGTGGTACCAAGACATCGATTGGCCTATGCCCCAGTAATGTCAAATGACAAGAGTGCCAAAGGAGCACGTGGGTGAATGAGAAAGTTGTTGCAATTATGTATCAAATTGCATGTTGTTTGTGCATTGAGCTTGGGAAACTAAAGTTGAGTGTGATTGATCGTATTGTTTATCCATGCTTGACTATTGATATTTATGTTGGTTGATGCCATATTTGAATCATTGATACCTTATGCCATTGCATTATTGATTACTTGCATTTTACTGGCATTTATGTGTGGTCTGAGGGAATTGGCATTGAGATATAGGGTTAGGTTTCAGTTTTTGATATGTCAATCTCACCCCGTAGTGGGACACCATTTTCAAACCCCAAGCCTTAACTATACCGCCAATCTGACTGGGCGATCCAAAGGAGACGACCGCCCTTTTTAATGCATTTCCCGCTAGAAAGGGTATTGTGTATGTCAGGAAGCACACAACTGTCTAGGTAGACGAGGGTAAACGAGAGTTACAGCCCCACCGCTTCAAAGCATGGTTCCGTCAACTGGGGAATAGCAACTCGATGGGACCTCTACTGCCTGAAGATGTTCCATTGGAGGTGGTTCCGAATTGGTGTCATCCGTCTCGACCGGAGATTGAAGTGGAGAACCCAGCTTCAATGGGAGGTTCGAGGAACATTCTTGAAAAGCCGAAGTCTCCACCTTCAGAGTAGTACATTAATTACATTGAGATTTCTACCGATGTGATCGAGGCCACCAACGAGGACGACAAAGCAAAAGCTGGAGAGGAAACCGAGGAGGACACTGAAGAATCATTAGAGGAGGTGCCGTCTAAGACATTTTCTGACTACGACACAGTTGACGAGGAGGAGGATGGAAATGATGATTCAAGCGGTTCTTCCGAGTGACTGTACGAAGAGGTTTGGGTGATATGGGAATATATGAACCATTTTGATGTCAGGCTCAAGGGAAGGTTAAGTGGTAATCTTTCGACCATAAGCCTTAGTTCATTTTTCCTACCCAGGTGTGCGGTTTTATCTTTTTGTCTTTTCCATTCTGTTGTTTCTACTAGATAGTTGCAGGATGTATAAATGGTGTACTTTTAAATCATCCAATTTTCTTTTTATTTCTTATTGTACGGAGATGTTATATCGTCTTCCGTGTGCACACTTCATATCATACTAGGCCGTGTAAGGTTCCTAGGTAATTACTGGCTTGAAGTTGGATGTGATGAACTCCAAGGGACGTGCGGCGTCACGTGTGTTCCATCTCTGCTAGGAATATTAAGGCTGCACTTGGTTAAACTTTTAGAGAAAGTCTTCAAAGAAATGCGAATGATTTAGGTTGAAGGGGTTTTTTTTTTAAATGCAAATAGTATTCAATAAAATGTAATTATAAAGTGCTTTATGATGCAACTTTGGATTATGGCGTTTAAGAAAGATTTGTAAAAACAAAAATTGACCATAATTTTCAAATACACAATAAATTGAAGCTCTGCAACTGGCAACACGATGGACCAACGCTGGCAACGGCTGAAGCCTACGACGGTCGTACATCAGCGAACCAGATCTGGCACTAACCACCCTCCCTAAGGTTGTACGTCCCCGACAACCTTGGTAAGGGTTGTTGGTGGCAGATTTGGACGATCGTAAGAGTAATTTTGGGATTTCAAAAGTTTATTGAGGGCAAAGTTGGAAGAATGAAAATGCGCTAGCATTTCAAAATGCTCAAAAGCCCAAATTGGGTTGAACTTGCATTGGGGTAAGGGCCTTTGGGTCCAAAAAAATTTGCCACACGTCCTACCATTTGCCAAGCCTTTGGGAAAACGGTTCCCAAAAACAACGTGATTGTCTAAACTTGAACCTCATCGCGTGACAATTGGTGGTAGGGGTGAGCATGGTCCATGTGGGTAGGTTCTATACCTAGACCATGAACCTGACTCTGTTATAACAATTTCTCAATTTTTGGAACATGTTTGGGATCTGACTTGATTTTCGGTTTAGTATTAGGATCTACCCAATAACCTATTTTCCTTTTGTTTTCTTCTCTGATTTCATTTTTTTCCAACAAAATAATATGATTAGCGATAAATGATACAAATTAAAAGATGAATAATAAAATTTATTATCCCTCAAAAGCAACAATTTCTGATATGAGCAATAAAAATTACAATCCGCTAAAGTCAGAATAAAAAATATAGTGATAGATAATAGTTTGATCCGTCAAAAGAAACAATCCTTGATACAAGAAATAGAAGTTACAATTCATCAAAAACAACAGTGATCCTCAAGAATGCTAAATTAACAAGTGCAGGTCTTCCTATCGCACTACAACCAAAACCCGCTAATAATCTCCTCTTTTTGTCATGCAAGTCAAAAGACTTGAAACCCACTTAGAAACTTGCAGGCATAACCCCTCCAAAAGTGACGTCACAAGTCAATCTACTTGGTACAAAATCGGTTGAGGCAAGGCTGGCAAATGAGACTAGCGTTTATTTTATAAATAACAAATAAAAACTGGTTCCAAAATCGATTCATGTTTCGAAAGGGTCTTCATCTAGACTTAGGAACCGAACCGGTTTCAACCGATTTTAAAAAAATTGCAACTAGTTCCCGCACTGGTTTGAACATGACTCGTTTTTCGACCCTTTTTTTTCGAGTGATCTGATCCAGATTCCAGGTAAACCCGGCTCGGTTGCACACTCTTAATTGGTGGTGGACCAGCCTTGGGTGGGGCACCTGCTTGCCCCCAACCCACACATAGGTCAATTTTTTTTTCCCTTTGTAATTAAGAGTGTTTGTTTAGTGAATAATAAATAATTTGACGGAAAAAATTCTACAAATGATCACTTTTATCACTTGAATAAGTAGTCAACAATCGTTTAATAACTAATTAATAAATATAATTATATTAGAGACAACAATTTATGCCTAAACATTTATGTGAACGTTGATGTTATTTTTCGATTTATTCATTTTCAAAAATAATAAAAATGATCATTTTTAGAAAAATATTTTTAAAATTATTTAATTTTCGTGGAACAAAAGAAATAATTCGTTCGGGAAAAGGGTCGCATGCTTCAAATCAAAGGGCTTGCGATTGGTAACTATTGATCATAGGCAGGTCTCCGCACGGGCATATTGATTGGTTCTACTTCTCGTTAATGATTGTCTTAAGATGCAAAAATTTTGTAAAATGCTCCTAACTTGACGTGCTTTACTAAATATAATATCATTGCACTGGATTCGCTCATTCCGTGAATGCTCATTTCTCCTCCTTTTAATTATATATGTGTGTGTGTAACGAGTAAAATAGAAATTTAAAGTGCTTATCAAAATATAACTTTCCCGTAATCCCAAGTTGTGCACGTGCACATAAATATTTAGATGTAAATTATTATCAATATGAAAATATTTTCGATTGACTAATTAATTCAAACAATATAACTGATTAATTTTGGGAATATATTTCTCAAATTATTCATTTTTTGCGGAATAAATTGTGCCTAAAATATTCTTCCCTTTATGTACTATATACAAATGTAATACCCATACGTCATTTTTACAATTTACTGGTATTGTCTATAGCTCCCTCCATTATATAATGATTCAACTATTTTGTAATAGACTAATTTTACTTAACATTTTATAGATCTCAAAATTTTCCACACACCACAAACACTTATTCATATTTGCTTGTATAGATATGCAAACAAAAAAATTGGTATTTTTAATATATATAAGAATTAAAATATGGAGTTGGCGGCCTTTAAGTAGATCCGAAATTACGTTTATTGCTTAAGATGATTGCCCTCCTTTTGTTCCAGCTCATATCATGAATTTTTCTCAGAAATTGAAATGGAGCTAACAAATTGGTAGTCGACTTAATTACAGCTAGGGTTAAAGTTTTGATTTTCGAATCAATTTAGCCTCAGTTCCTCGCCCAAGTCCACGCTGCACCTCAATGAAATTAAAAAGTTCACGTCGGATTTAAAAATTGATTAAAAAAGGCCACGTGTGGCTTTCTGTCGGAATATGCTGCGGGAATCACTAAAGTGATTGTGTTTACAACGTTGTATCACTTACGTGAAGTTCAGAAATTTTTAGCATGGAAGTGAGTATCATACGAAAGCAAAGACATTGAAGTGTTCTTTTCTTTCAATAGAATTAGGTTCTCTTTCTATGAAAAAGATATATCATACATATGATGAAAAGACCTAATAAATGAAACAAATAATTTGAGTCTTATGGATAAAAAAAAATCAAATTTAAATAAGTAAGCAACGGTGATAAACCCGAACCGAAATACGACCTGGCCCGAAATCTTTATAATACACAAAATTCTAGTCATTATACGACCTGAATAAGACCCGAACCACAAATACAATACAATTCGTGTCGGTTCGTGTTCCTCTTCGGGAATATTGCTTAGTTTTGACACCTCTGGACACGGCAACCCCACCAAAATATCAACAGTCAAGAATTCTTTCCTTTCCACACGAGGGAACAAACTCCCAAGGCACAAACTGGCTAGAGGTAGCAAACTAATTTATGAATCTATCATGAAAAGTATCCATTCAAGCCTAAGCCTGTTGTACATATTTAAATATAATCCTATAACTTTAATTGTTCTAATGTAGTCTTACCTAAAAAGTAGTCCTTCTAGCCAATTGTCGCTTGAAATTGTTGGTGTGGCTGTTCAATCGCTCGCTGGTCGTCATGCGCATTATGTTAGCAATCTAATGATGACAAATTTACTCGAAACGAAGTAGTTTTGAATAATTTTACAATGTTTCTATTTTCTTTCCCTCTTTTCTTGTCCAGCTAGCCATACCCAAAGTCATTCTTAACTACAAGGAGAGGGATCGATACCGGACCTCCCTAAAAGGTAATTTTAATGTGGCCATTTCCCCTCTTGCCCTTCACTTTAATGTTCATCTTCTTACTTCGTTTAAGGATTTAAGCCAACCTTTCATCGGTTTTTGAATGAAAGCTCTGTCACATCGGCCCCGAACTCAACACGACATCCCAAGCTCAACGTCTCTCGAGTTCATCAAGGAAGTAGAACAACCGTAATATTAAGGAAACCATAATCTTCCACTAAGCTCGAAAGATCGCAATCCACCACGGAATTTTTTGCAAATTCCTGAACCTCTCTCGGTACCGAAAACTCGAACATATACAACCCAAGAAGTGAACAAATGAAGAGGATGCTTCTCCAAGACCCGCTGATTCAAGAACCTTAGATTGAAGAATTGTGGAATATACACAAATCAAATTACTTGTCCACATGGAATGCATGGTCCTCGAGGGGAATGTCCGAATGATTAGGATGGGATCCAAAGAAAGGACGTACATGTTAAGATATATCCATGAAGAAGTCGAAACTCTAAATTTTTTTAGCCAAGACAACAATATAATGAACAAAGAAAGAAATTCAGGAAACGATAGAAGCGGCCCAAATGTCCTCTAACGATGTTGTGTTTTAGTATTATGTGATTTAAGTGGAAAAATTATCCAAAAAATGATAAACCTACTATACGGTGACTAATTAAGACCTAAGCATTTTCATTGTGCCAATGTGGTCCTGAATATTCTGATTATTTACCAATTCAGCCAACAACCTTTAAATTGTGTTAAGTTAGTTCTAAACCTTATGAAATCTTGTCAATTTAATCATAAGTATTTTGAAAATTTACCTATTTTGTCCTAAATCTATATAAACAGAAAGGATTACATTGACATATTATCAAAACATTTAGGATTGAATTAGCAAATTGTAGCCGAATATAGTATCTCAAATTTTAAGTTTCCTACATACTATCCTTACCCCGTTTGGTAAAATCTCAATTCCATAAACAAATCTTTAAACAAAAAAAGGAAAATATAAGATTTGTTAGATCTAGAATTTCGGATTGCTTCGGACGGAATATTCTCTCCCTAACTGCCGTTAGGCCAGAGAGTAGCCAAAACTGAAGTTGGTGCTAGTTTTGACCAAATTGGCAGGGTTGAGATGCTTTCCTTTGATGGGACTTTGGCTTTTTCTTTTTTTTTTTTTTAATTTCAAAGCACTTTAGTTCTTTTTTGTTTTTTCCTGCCCCAAATTCGCATCGCTTTAGTTGCTTTTTCGGAAAGTTTCTCGTGGACCGCAGCCGGTTCAATTAGACTGGCAATTCAATATTCAATCAATGCGCGATGACTTTCCGTACATCCCAAAAGACAACAATTAATTTAGAAAAAGGGTCGAGAAAATAATATAAAAGAAAAGTTACCGAAAGCCAAAAAGCGATGCTCAGAAAAAAGTGCAATAAATCAGTTTATTACAATAAAGATATTATTTATTTATTTATTATTATTATTATTTGCAATTTGCACGTAAACAAAGGGCCAAACCCATCATAGATATCCGCAAACAAACCTTTTCTCAATCCTCCATTAGAAAAGGACAAAAGCCACACCCATCCCGAACCTAATTGAGAGCCCCATCATTTTATATCGTACTTTGCCCAAACGTCTCTTCTCCCAATTTATTCGTTTCCTCCTTCGTGATTTTTTTTTTAAAATTTTAAATAATGGGCGCGTGTGGCAATTCTTGTCCTATATAAATCAAGAAATTAATTATTTTACTTATGCTTCTAAATATAAATTGACTTTTCCACTACTGCAGGGATTTTTTTTATTTTACTTATTCAAGTAACTTTAAAACTATTTTTAGAGCATTTTTATGTTATAGGAATAGAAGTTACGCAACTAAATAGATTCCGTTTTCGCAATTTATATTACTAAATGGATTTATACTCCAGAAATATTTTTAAAGTAGAAATTTTATTCCATAAAATCCACGTCAATGCTTATCTGTTATATCGCATAGCGCTGAGTACATCACTATTTGAATGATCCAGTGACCAAAAAAAAAAAAAAAGGAACGGCGGGAGAGCACATTATTAACATAAAGAGCATAGAAATCCCAATTAAAAAGGGAAGGGTACACTTACTAAAAGAGTCCTTTATAGGTTTGTTGGGGACACACTAGAAAAAAAAAGAATAATACCATGATCTACATTCTTGTAAAAATTTGCAAATAAAAAGATTTTAGGGTTTAAAATGATTAAAAGGCATATGTAACTATGCATGCGTCTTATTATTTATATATTTAGAAAGATTACACATGTTTCCATGATAAAAAGAGAAGATTATTATTATTATTATTTTTGTTATTTGCGAGATAATATCCTGAGCTCATGATGAAAAAGAAAAGAACGATACTTTTATCATATGATCATTGAATCATTTCGATGTGGTTAAAAATTTGCTGGTCTTCAATCGAGGAAATACTAAATTCGATGAAACTGCACAAGAAAAAAGAGAGAGATTAAACCCCAGGATCACCATGGCCGTGAGCCTGGCACTCAAGCTCAAGTGGCCATGGTGGCCACGAGCACAAGAATTCGCAAGGTAGGGAAATGGCCTTCAGCCCACAACCATGGCGGGCGTGAATCTAGAGGTCGAGTGCTCATGGCCCTACAGGCACGCTTGTAGCTGTGGCAAAACTCTAGGAGAGAGGAGACGATCGGCGCTGCGATGGAGATGATGGATGCGGGCGACGCTCATGGCGAATCGCTTGATCTCCGACGACGGGGCTCGCAGGCAAGGAGGTCAGTCAAATTTCCACCATGCGCTCGGTTAACTCTCAATTAGAAACCAAGTGCAATCAATTACTCGCATGTCTTCCTTTCCCACACCTTTCTTCAGCCAGACAGCACGTCATCTGGCAGCCGACAAGCATCTTCGAAAAGTGCTTAGATAGTTGTCCACTTAAACTCGACGGGAGCGTTCGAAAAAAAAAATCGGCCTTTTAAAGATTTTTTTAAAAAAGTTTGTGAGTTGATTGGAATCTAAATTAAAATGAATTTTTTTTTAAATCTATTGCGCTTTTATTAGTTACGACATAAACTTTTTAATTATGCTAATTGAGCCTTAATTTTTTTTTATTTTTTTTTGCTAATTTAGTATATACGATCAATTTTAGTCCATAATTGCTCACATGGACGCCGTTCATTCTACATGGCTTCTCATCGCTGATGCAGACATTTTAATAGTATTTGAATAATTTTCCAAATTCTTTTGATGGTTTTTTTTCCTTTTTTCCTTTTTTGTGTGGCTTTTAGAGTGAGGTCCGATGATCCTTAATTATTAAATATTTAAAATATTATAGATTTAAAAAATGTCCATGTCGGTGTTAGTAGTGTCATGTAGAACAGTCGATATCTACGTCTGTAATTTCCAACTAAAATTATCCATGTGGACTTAATTGACAATGTGTGAAAAGCTTTGTGATTATGATTGAATTGTCAAAAGTGTAATATGTTTAGGACTTTTCTAGTAATTTTTTTAGCCTAAATTTAGTGTTTATTTAAGAGACAAAAGAAAGTGTGAGCTTGAATGGGACAAGAAATGAAATTGTTTGTTTTTTTTTTTTGCGAGGGAAGCAAAATTTAGTGTCAAAATTGGGACCTACATGAGTGTATCTTTGACTTGTGAAAAAAGTCCAAATAATTAAATTGTTCAGCACTTATTTACTCACTGGACAAGACAACAATTAAGGTTAGCGAGTCATTATCAAAAGATTATGCTCTAAATCAAGACTCCCGATTTTACGGGTCTACTCCGTCGATGTTGTGCCTGGATTTAGATGGCACATATATCTGCTTAACAATAACTCACTAATCAAAACTTATCATTAAATAATTTATAAAACATTATGATGTTTAAGCAAAATAGAATCAATCTCAGCCGCATCTTGTTTTCAACTATCCGACTTTAAATTTGTAGATCACCAAATAGTAGATAAAATATGACGAAGTTTTTTGATTTCTAATCCTATTTTATCTAGTACTATCTTGATGATAAATCCGAGCATCCAAACGACTTAGTGCTCTTTGAGAAAATTAGGCAAAAACATGGAAGGATAATTTCATATTTTAATTAAGTAAAGAGAAATTATCTCAGATTAAAAAAAGGTGGGTCTTTTGCCATATTATTACGGAGGGGATTCACACCGAAGGCCCTTCGGATCACATCACACGAACACAAACGCGTCTTTCCTAAGCAGACTCATGCGTCCGTGATGCCCGGCTCCACCGAAAAAATGCCTCCCGCTTGCATTCACACGACGCATATAAAAAGGCCAGGAGACGCCAAGATCGTGCGGCCTCTCTTCTTCCTCTTCACAGTCACCCCGCACCCTCTCAACTAGGTTTTCTTTCTCAAAGCTCAAAAGGGTTTTAGAGAGAGAGAGAGAGAGAGAGAGCGGGCGAGAGAGAACCCCCCCTCCTGGGTTATCTTATGGCCGAAGAGGGTATCGTCGGGTGCGCTGATTTGCCGGTGAAGAGGCCTAGAGAAGACGAGGAGAACGGGGTGCCTGCGTCGGCTGCAACCATGGAGGTTGAAGGGGCGGACTCGGGTGACGGCACCGACAAGGAGGCGCACTGCATGTCCTCTGTTATTCCTGGGTGGTTCTCCGAGATTAGTCCAATGTGGCCTGGTCAGTGTTTCTTTTTTTGGTCCCCCTTTGCTTTTCGAATCTCTGAGAGCCGCCATTACTTTGCTGTAGAGCTGAGGAATTATGGGTAGCCTTTACTTTGCCTCCCCCTTTTGTCCATTGGATTTCTGGGCACAGGCAAACAGAGCTTCTCTCGCTTGAACACAACTTTGTCCGCTTTTGCTTTAATGTAATTGTTGGGGCTGATTGTTGTCCTTTTCACGTAGATTTCATTGCGAATCTCCGTCATTCGCTCGATTTGCTGTTTGTCCATTCTTTTTCCGCAAGGAAGTCTGAAGTCCCCATCACTCTCGCTGTTAAATTGTGCCTATCAAATGCGTACCAAAATGCCTTCTTCAGCTGTTTTTTCCGCCAATTGCGGGAAGTGTTGCTGTTTTTACCAATTTTTCTTAACATAAGATGAAATATGTCATTGTTTGAACTGTTTTTGGTTAAATGTTAGTCGGATAAAGTGTGTTAGGTGCCCTTTCTATTTTTCTGAAAAATCTTCAAATTTTCACTTTTCTAGAAATTTTTAAATGGACTATTTTTTCAATCTGTATATTATAGATTTTGTTTGTTCCCTTTCTATTTCGATGGTTCTAGTTGATGCCCAATCAGTCGGCTTTTGATTAGTTGCTCATTCTTCAAAATCTCAAAAGAGACCGAGAAATTTGTTTAAGAGCTCCCAATGATGACAAACATAATCGCTTGACAACTGCTGATGACTTTGGAAAGGCAAATTGTAGTTTTAACCTATGAAAGTTGGTTATCCAGCATGACCTGAATTTCCTTATGCTCGTTTGAGCTTGGTGTATGTCGCTTGAAGTGCACCTCTATTGTTGATAGCATGAAAAGGTCAAAAATGGTGGAGACAAGAGCAAATACTGACACTTTATACTTGGTTTTTGCTTTTCACAATGGCATTTCTTCTGTCTATTTCAAAATATTTCACTAATGGTTGGACATGGAACGTGCTTTGACTAGCATTCAATGTAAAAGGTTGAGATTTCGGGACTTCTTCGTAGAGTTGTTTCTAGTATGCATTTCCTCTTCACTTGTATCTCCATCTCTTTAATAGGTGTCATGCTAAGTTGGTTGGTCACTTTGCTGCCTCTTTATTCCTCTGTTGGTTTGCTTGACTCTAGTTTTTATTCATGAAAAAGAATATGAAACTTCTAAAGATGGTTTGTAGGCACATAGAGAAATGATCTGTACAATAATGAAACATATTTCAATGAGGGAACATTATTTTCTAAAATTTCTCTTGGTATATATTTGATGAGTTTTTCCCTGTCTACATTGACTGGGGGATCGAGGGTATTATTTTCTTTAGAGCTACCTAAGGACCTGCATTTGGCTCTTCTACTTAACCTTTGCCAAAGACTAGTGGGCCATTTGTTTGCTGAATACTTGTTTTAGAGGTTAAGCTTTATCAGAAAGTTGTCTATTTTGGAAGAGAAATTTTGCTTTTTAACAGTTCAGATTTGGTAGTGTTCGTAGCTGCTATGAAGTTCCTCATGATATGGACATCCATGTCATCGTGGAAATAGTAAATACGAAATTGTTGGCAAAACCCTTTGTTGATGATAGAGAAGTATCTTACCTCCCAAATTCTTGTGGCTTTTTTTGGTTGTTGATTTCTGCTTAAAATGAATTGCTGACATTATCCAGGGGAAGCACATTCATTAAAGGTAGATAAGATTTTATTCCAAGGAAAATCAGACTACCAGAATGTTATGGTTTTCCAGGTATTTTCTATTTCAGTGATCTGTCAATTTTGGCATTTACAATAACTTCTGTATGATGCCTTGATAATTCAACTTAATCATGATTCTCCTCCTGCAGTCGTCAACATACGGAAAAGTTCTTGTCTTGGATGGGGTGATTCAGCTCACTGAGAGAGATGAGTGTGCATATCAAGAAATGATCACTCATCTTCCCCTTTGCTCAATTCCTAATCCAAAGAAGGTATTCTTGTTATTGTTGGACACTGACTTGCTCAGTGTACATTTGCGGATATGAAAAATGATGATGATTTCAGAATATATTTTAGCTGTGACATTTTATTGTCTACTTTTGTCTTGGAACAAATGCACAGTATAAACTATTTGAATTGCTTTGTGTGATTCTGTAGAGCTTGAGTACCTTCTAAGGTTAACTACTTTCTTCCCTTGATTATTGCGATTATCATGAGGTTTGTAGTATTTTCACTGAAGTAGGAATAATATTGTACTTGTTTTAATGGCCCTTTCTTGCACACTGAGCTGTGTTCTTTTGTAATAGTCACTCTTCCGGAAATGTGCTTATTCCCGAAGGGGGATTGATAATTGTAAGTGCTTTAGGAAAAGAACAATATGTTAACTAACCCATATCTTAAATTTTTCTAGGGAAACGATATCCTGAGTTGGTAATTTTAAGAGAGAGCTTTTTAACCTGAGTGGATTTGGATTTGCTTTTTGAGCAATTACAACGGTTTCTTTGGTAAACTATATACATTTCTTTTCCTCATGGGGAGTTACCTCACTAGTTGAAGGTAATAAAAAGTTGAAATCAAATAGAAGATTAATACTTTTAGTTAATTTGATGGAATGGATTTTTTTAGGTTAAGGAGACTGCCAATGGGGACTTTGAAAGAGACTGTGTATGCTATGGATTATGAGAATACTTCTGCAGCAGTGCAGCAATTGAACATGGATGCTACCATGCAATGTTGATGGCTCATGTATGAGTTTGCACGTGAATGCTACTATGCTTGCTCTATCACAACAATATCGTCTCCTTGCCATGAATCAGTGAACAGGACCTAGAAATAAGGAATAGCTCTGTTTTGGTTCTCACCTCTAATTCTTCAAATTCAATGCACATTCTTCAGGTACTTGTCATTGGTGGAGGAGATGGGGGAGTTCTTCGTGAAGTGTCTCGCCACTCTTCTGTCGAACAAATTGACATATGTGAGATTGACAAGATGGTGATCGATGTGAGTGAAGCTGATGACATCTTAATTGTTGTTTTATCGGTCAATTTTTAGGTTTTAATGAAAACTGAATTGATTCATAATTTATTCTCTCCTCAGTCCACCTTGACTATATCCTGAATGGTCGTACACTGGAATAGGATGTACCTTTAGTACTCGCAATTCTACTCCAGTTTTATCAATCACATTTAGAATTCAAATGCAGATATTTGTTCATTCCACCTTTACCTTGCAGGTTTCGAAACAATTCTTTCCTGATATTGCTGTTGGTTATGACGATCCCCGTGTCACCCTCCACGTTGGCGATGGTATATTTACTAATTTTTCTTCTGTTTCTTTTGCATCTTTTTTTTTTCTTGTCCTCTTCACACGGGGCATTTCCTCTCTATTTTTCAGGAGTTGCCTTCTTGAAAGCTGTTCCTGAAGGAACTTATGATGCAGTCATAGTTGATTCTTCAGATCCTATTGGTAACGATGTTTGTAAAATTCCTTAACATGTTTCTTCTCGGCTGGTCGATCTATCATTTCCTTACCCAACTCATTCAATCACACCATTCGTGTTGCCCAGGTCCTGCACAAGAACTTTTTGAGAAGCCCTTTTTTGAGTCTGTCGCGAGGGCTCTCCGTCCAGGAGGAGTTGTGTGCACTCAGGCAGAAAGTATATGGCTTCACATGCACATTATTGAGGACATTGTTGTGAATTGCCGTCAGATTTTCAAAGGCTCAGTCAACTATGCATGGACCACTGTGCCTACTTATCCCAGGCACATGCTTCTCTCTTTTTCTTTAACTTCGGTACATGGGATGGAATTGTCAAGACTTTAGGCAGTTTCACTTTTTAGCATGAATCTTCCTCGTTCAAGTCTAAACATCTTATGAGTTAGGCAGTGCAGTTTCACTGTATCCTTTGCTGACAACTGTTCATTCCTGTGGATGATGTCAGCACCCTTCTCCTTTTGGGTCTCTTTTATAGTTGTTTCTCAAAGAGGTCTAAGTCATAATTCAATAGCGGGGATTGACGGGATCTGTTTTCCAAAACATAGGCACTTCCACTTGAGTCTTTGTATTTCCCATAGAAGCAGGTTCTTCCTGTGATTTTTGTGGTCGCTCTCATATTGATTTGATCTGGGTGTGAGGTGGTTTAAGATGCTAATGACTCTGAACTAAGACAGCCCTGTAATGATCTTTCAGTGGGGTGATCGGTTTCATGCTTTGCTCGACGGAGGGGCCACTTGTGGATTTCAAGCATCCAGTGAATCCCATAGATGCCGATGGAAATCTTAGCAAGACTAAACGGCCTCTGAAATTCTACAACTCAGAGGTACAAATTGTTTTTTGTTTTGTTTTTTGGCCCATTGTCTGAAGAATTTGTGTTCTTATGATATGCTGACATAATAAAAACCTTCTCCAGATTCATGCAGCGGCATTCTGTTTGCCCTCCTTTGCGAAGAAGGTAATCGAAGCGAAGGCTAGTTGAGGAATTTTTTTTTTTTTTTTCAAGTAGCAGCATTATGGAGCAGAGGAGATATTTGTCACTTGGTGTTTGAGCTTGCCATCCTCAATGAAATCGGTGCATTCGGCTAAGTTCATGAGATAAGTTGAGGTTTGGTTATATTATGATCCCAGCAGCGTTCACCCCAGGCTGTAGTGTTATTGCTGGACACATTGATAAATCCAATTTTATTCCTGTATAAGTTTCTGGGTACAGACTCGTTGGCTAACCAGTTTCTCTCTCTTTTCGTTTCATAAGTCATTCTCGTATTGCCATGTCGTGCGTGTCTGGAGTCGAATGTCACTGATGATGAATGTTTCTCATGAGAAAGGCATTTCGATTTTCTGCACTTGGAATTGCATTCGGAACATGTTTCTTGAGTTGAGATTCTCCTGGCCGACCTTGCCTCTTGATTTTTGTCGGATCTTGTGGTACAAGCTCTGGTGCAAGCGATGGACTTGCTACTTTGATCGGACTCTCTTGAGGACATTTATAAATGGACGTGATAAATCTACGGAAGAAGTTACTACCAGGGTTGTTGAAAGGAACCGGGGAAGTGGACCAGCTCGGAACCAATGTTCCTTAAGGGAACTGTGGTTCGGCTCTCGTTTCTGGTCTCTGAGTGTGGAACCGCCCCTTGGGATCGGATTGGTTATATGTAATATTTACTATTTGACTAGTAATTTAAGAAAATGAAAATTGTTAAATTCCTAATTTGAAACTTGCTCATCTCGTATCATTATCTCATTTCGATCTTTCCGTCTTTCGACTCACGGTCTCGATTGCTATCAACTTATGGATTGACTCATCACCTTACGATCGTGTCTGGGGACGTTTATCGCCTCCCTCTCTTGCTCTTGGTTACCGGTTTCACGGATCCACTCGAGTGGACCTTTGAAACCAACGGACGGTTCCCTATTTTAATCTTTTGAAATGCGTCCTTCATAGGCGGCTCCCGATTCTAAGGTGGAAAACGTACCCCGGACCATGCTCATCCATAGTTATTAAAGGCTACAGATAGATTGGAGTTCCCGGTCACTGCTGCAAGTTCAAAGTAAAGCCCCCCACAATAGGAGAAGTTTGATTTGGGGCAGTGTCAGTTGAGTGGGCTTCCGAATTCTTGCAACTAAGGGTGAACTTAACAACAGCGACTCCTCTTTCGGCCTTTTCTCTTTAACTATTATTGTCTACTAAAAAATCCACAGCCCTCAACTGAAAGAAGGGAATTTGTGTAACAAATACACTGCGTGGTAGCGGCATGTGATGTCGATGTGAATGACAATCAAAAGCGATATGTACAGACACATGGAGTCGCACGCATAGAATCAAGTTGGATGTGATTTGTGACGCGTGGCTAAAAATATTTGGTCCGGTATGTAGTACGCGCAACATAAATTACTTTCTCTAATGATAGAATCATCGCAGTTCTATTTTGACCATTTTTTTCTCTCACAAAGACTAGGCCACCTAGGTAGTAAATGGCCCAATATCCCAAAAAAACCTCTAACTTTAGCATTTGTGACAATTATATGCAAAACTTTTTTTGTCTTATAAAAAACCTCAAATTTTTACTTTTATCCCAATTATATCCAAAACTTTTATTTTTATTTCAATTTTACCGACCTAATACCAAAAAATTCTCAATTTTTACTTTTATCCAAATTCTACCCACAACTTTTACTTTTGACCCAATTTTACCGACCTAGTACAAAACAAACCATCAACTTTTACTCTTATCCCAATTTTCTCATGCTAGCCTTCTGTCTATGTTAGTTAATTTTACGTGATATTATCACGTCATTAATGAATTACATATCGACAAAGCTGACATGAAAAAATTTCGAAATTCTCTTCTATTTTTTGCTACCCTTATATATTGCTGAGAAATAAAAAGTCACTAAAGATAGAACATTTCGTATTCTTTTCGGCACCCAACAATCCAAAAAGGCAAGACATGGAGATATTCTGACGAACTTTTTAAAATCTTGTCGTCTCTGAAAATTACTGTTTCTAAATTTTGAAAATTCATTGGTAAATTCGGCAAGAAAATTCGAGTCACGTAGGATTAATTAAAGGTGATTATGAACCAAAGGCTGACAATAGTAGAATTGGGATAAAAGTAAAAATTGAAGGTTTTTTTTTTTGTATAGGCCGGTAAAATTGGGCAAAAGTAAAAGTTTTGGATAAAATTGGGACAAAATTAAAAGTTGAGGTTTTTTGGTACTAGATTGGTCAAATTGGGACAAAAGTAAAAGTTTTGGGTAGAATTGAGACATAAGTAAAAATTGAGGGTTTTTTACGAGACAAAAAAAGTTTTGGATATAATTAACACAAATGCTAAAGTTAGAGATTTTTTTGGATATTAGGCCTCAATATAGTGATGTAAAGTGATTGTTTTCGGCATTATTTTGCGATTTTCAAAGAAAACATCGCACGTGCTTAGAAAACTAATGATGAACGGCTTGAGACTTGATAACAAAAATATGGCTATAATACCGGAAGGACATCGTGGAATGCTGATCTCTCCCATATGTAAACAATACATAAGATCTCTAGGTTTCACAGACCAATTCTCTTCACATGTGCTCCTTAACTAGCCGATTTTATGATGTTCGAAATTTTCTACATTAGTTTATAATACTTAGGACATAAAATTAATAAACTATTCAACGGAATTGTTGGATGATGTTGTCAAATCTTAATTAGGTCACTAATTTTATGACGTGGAAAAAACTCGAAAGATAATTTTCATGCTTGCGTTTCTCAGGATATGATTCCGTTACATTATAAAATTGCCAAGAATTATACTTTAAGGAAATAAACAAAAAGATGTGTGTTTACTAATTCAATATGCTTAAAGTAATAGATATTTATATATAAATTAATTATAAAGAGTGATGGTGAAAAATTTATTGCCATCGTACTTATTGGTGTGAACCAAATGCTTCGAAGCATGTATGGGATAATTTCAAACTCAAAATTTACTGAATTGAGATTTTTCTAATGTCCGACAACTTTTACTGATAATTTTAGTGAGCTCGGAATAATTTTCTGACTTATCTAAACTTACAACGGATAGAGATTTTCTTATTTATTTACTGAAATGCAAAATATCCCGACAAATTATTAAAGATCTACTTTGAAATCACCTGAATTAAGCCATTTATAGCAATTATAGTGATGCAGGTTCAACGAAGAAAGAGCAAGCAAATCTTGCTTGAGAGAGAAATTTAGAAAATTCAATATCAAACGTATATTCTATTTGCTCAAACATCATAAAATGTGTTAGTTCTGACCCTACTAAGATTCTAGATACAAAACTTAAAATTACAAAATTGCCACTGATAATAAAATTTAATCTGAAAGAATACTAACAAATTGAAAAATCCATTTAAACGATCTCGGATCGCCGAAATCCATGGCATTCCATCGCCGAAACGACTATGAGAATTGATTAGTACGTCATTTCGTTTCATCCTACCGAATTTGAGTCTGTTTCGATATTGTCGATCCGGTTCGCCGGTTCTAGACGCATTATTGTTTCGATTTCCAATTGGATTTCTGCCAGTCTAATCGATCCAGAAACACACTACTAATAGACTCCGCATTATTCTTCTCCACTTGAGAAGAACTCGTCCTCGCGTTAGAATTAGAATCCGGATACAACGGCTCAGTAGGCTCATGAAACAACGACAAATCAGTAACATTGAAGGTGTTGGATATACCCATGTTTTGTGAAAGGTTGATAACATAGGCATTATCGTTGATCTTCTTACTGACAGTGTAAAATCCATACTTCTTCTGCTGCAACTTGCTATAAGAACTAGCTGATAACCACTCTTTACGAAGAAATATCATAACTTGATCACCTATTACAGACACGTGCTTCCGTCTGTGTTTGTCTGCTGCAGCTTTGTACTTCTGATTAGCCGCTTCCAACTTCTGCTTCACTTCCTGATGCACCTCAACAATCTGTTTAGCCATACAATTTGCAGCAACACTCTTGTCTGCTTTCCTAGGCAACCAAATCAAATCCAGAGTATGCTGAGGGCGCCTTTGTATATACGACAGAAAAAAGGCGATCTACCAATAGAACTATGAACCATATTATTATAGGCAAACTCCGCCTGCGATAAAGCAACATTCCACTGCTTCGACTTATCTCCACAAAGACTTCGAATTAAGTTGCCTAGAGTTCTATTGACCACCTCTGTCTGCCTATCAGTGTGAGGATGAGTTGTGCTACTGAAATGTAGGGATGAATTAAACAATTTCCATAAAGTTCGCCAAAAATGCCCTAGAAATTTGATATCCCTATATGAAGTAATAGACTTAGGCACTCTATGCAGACGAACTACTTTTTTGAAAAATAATATGACCTTCCTACAAGGAATGAAGTGTGCTATCTTGGAAAATTTGTCAACTATAACAAAAACATAATCCATACCTCCTTGCGTTCGTGGCAAGCCAAGCACAAAATCCACGGACAAATCTTCTCATATATCTTCCGAAATAGGTAAAGACATATACAAACATGTATTCTTAGATTGCCCTTTAGCAGTTTGGCAAACATAACACTTTTGTACGTACCTGCTAACATCCCTACGCAATTTGGGCAAGTAAAATCGCTCCCTGACTGCAGCAACAATTTTATCTCAACCTAGAAATGCAGTCAACCCATCATCATGCAAATCATGAATTAACTTCTCTCGTAATGATGTCCGAGGGAGGCAAAGCTGATTGGCATGCATCAAATATCCATCCTGCACATAAAAGTCTTGCACAAGAATACCAGCAACACATGATTCCCAAATCTATCCAATGTCATAATCACCTGCATAATAGTCTTTTAGTTGTTCAAACCCCAAAATGTCTTGGTTTAAAGTAATTAACAAGTTAGCTCTCCTGTTTAACGCATTAGCTACCACATTCTGCACACCTGGTTATGTCGTAATCTGAAAGGAAACCTCTGTAAGAATTGACACCAACTCGTATGCATATCTTTGTTAATCCTTTTCTGACTATTCAGATATTTCAAAACTTCATGATTAGAATAAAGGATGAACTCTTTCCGAATCAGATAATGCTTCCAAGTTTTTAAAGCCCTTACGACAGAATAAAATTCTTTATCATAAGTGCTCCACTTTCGCCTTGCGTTGCTGAGCTTCTCACTGAAATAGCAGACTGGTTTGCATTCCTGAGATAAGACAAATCTCATATCCATACTACTAGCATCGCAGTCTACTTCAAACAGTTTGTGAAAAGCAGGTAAAGCAAGAATTAAGGCAATACACAATTTCTCCTTCAAAATAGCAAAATTATTCTCGACTTCCTCTCCCCATAAAAATTTACCTTTTTTCATACATTCTCTAATCGGGGCTGCAATTGTAATGAAATTCTTAATAAATCGCTTATAGAAAGTAGCCAACCCATGAAAACTCTTAACTTCAGAAACTGTTTTAGGAGTTGGCCACTTTCTAATTGCTTTTACCTTTGGCTCATCCACTTCTATTCCATCAGCAGTAATGATAAACTCCAAGAATAACGGCTTATTAGTTGAAAACTGCACTTCTTAAAGTTAATATACGACTTATTAATCTGCTGGGCTGTCAACACCTCCCTTAAATGTATCAGATGATCCTCCTCAGTCTCACTATAAATCAAGATATCATTAAAATATACAACAACAAATTTGCCGATAAAAGATTTCAAAACCTGATTTATAAGCCTCATGAAAGTGGACGGAGCATTAGAAAGCCCAAACGGCATCACCAATCACTCGTACAGTCCTTCTTTCGTTTCGAAAGCTGTCTTCCACTCATTTCCAGGCCGAATACGAATATGATGATAACCGTTCTTCAAATCCAGCTTCGCAAACCACTTAGCTCCATGCAAGCTATCCAGCATGTCATCCAATATAGGAATTGAAAACTTGTAACCCACAATTATCTTGTTGGTGGCTCTGCTATCTATACACATCTTCCAACTCCCATCTTTTTTAGGAGTTAATAAAGCAATAACAGCACATGGACTCAAGCTGTTTTGAATATGCCTCTTTTGCAATAATTCATCAACCTTTTCTTTCAACACCACACTCTCCTCGGGGCTCATCTTGTAGTGCGGTAAGTTAGGCAAACTAGCACCAGGAATTAAGTCGATAAGGTTCTAAATATCGTGCATAGGAGGTAATCCATCTCGAATCTCTTCAGGCATTAGTTCACTAAATTCGTACGACAAAAGTCTAACTGTTTCCAGCTGCTCATCCACTTGTAAATCAGCCTCCATCTCAATCGCTTGTTTCATTACCGTTATATAAATTTGCCTGGTCTCCTTAATTTCATTTTCAAATTTCCTAGTAAGAGTAAGGAAATTATTACCTACAGCCTGCTTGCCTTTTTTCTTCAGGGGCATGAACGTATACTTCACCCCATCTTTCACCAGATTGTACTGGTTGCTTCTTCCCGAATGCTGAGCATCCACATCAAATTTCCACGGCCTCCAAAACAACACGTGGCATACATCTATATCTACCACATCACAATACAGCACATTGTGATACTAATGAAGAATGGACTTTTGCATACTTCAGTTACCTGAATGCTTTCAGCTCCAGACTTGATCCATCCCAACGTATAGAGATTAAGATGTTTCTCCATAAGAATTTCCAGCTTCTTCACTGCCTCCTTCCCGATAATGTTTTCCATGCTCCCACTATCAATGAACACCGTAAAGATCTTTCTAGGAATAGTGCATCTGGTTTGGAATAGCTGATGGCACTGCAAATCATCCTCTTATTTTGGGGCTAACGTCATGCTGCGCACCACACAATTTATCTTCTCTTCCTCCTCATCTTCAAAACCTTGTTCTTCACCATCTGGTTCATAGCAATATCCATCTTCATCCTCTTCTCTAGCAGCCACATTTACTGTCTTCCCCTAAGGACAATCATTAGAGCGATGCCTAGGTTGATTACACCTGTAACACTTAATCGCCGCTGGCTTAACATAAGGATTCAGGTTCACAGTTTTCTATGATTGTGACCCTTTATCCCTTGCCTCGTTCAATGGGCGCTTTTCTATCGCTTTATCTCCCGAATTTCACTCTACACTAAAGCAATTGTTGAAGCCGCTCTTCTTCATGGAACTTCCTAAGCTACTACCTCTATAATTTTCAAAGCCTCTTTTACTTTGTTCTTGCTGCATCAATTCTGCCTTCCTCGCCATGTTCTTACCTTCAGTTAGATTTTGCAAAAATTGCACCTCAATTTTGCTTCGCCAATCTCATGTATTCTACCATATACTCATGTATAGTTCGATTGCGCTTATGGTAATGCTAGTATTGTTGGAACATGATCTGCTTATAATCAGGTGGAAGGAACTCTTGCTTCAACAACCTCCTCATTCTATTTTAGGTTTGTGCCCTCTCTTTTCCTTCTTGCTCCCTCCATTCTGCAATCTCTCCCACCATACAGACGCACCCCCTTCAATCTACAAGCTACTCGTCGTACCTTTTTCTCACTAGGGGTTCTCATATAATCGAAGAATCTATCTACATCAGCAATCTAATCCAAAAAGTCTTCTATTCCTAAACTCACATTAAAATATGAGATATTAACCTTTAGTTTAAAGTCGTTACCTTCACGATCGTCGTAACGTCGTTTGCCATCTATTTTATTGCGATCGTCGTAATGCCCCATTCGAATTCCTCCATAACGATTCTTGTCTCCATAATCATCATGTCCTTCATCAGAAAACTCGTGCTCTTCTTCTTCTAAACTCTCTGAAAACATAGGGTTGTTCTGCCTACGGACAAGAATATGCTTATCGATAGGGTCATCGCGAGCAAGATATGCATCCGGCCTTCTGTCATTTCGCTAATTTCGATTCATATCAACGCCAAGACCTTTAAATCTATCTGCCAATTCTTCAAATCGTTGCTCGATGTGATGAAGTTCGAGATCAATTCGTTGATCTATGCATTCCATTAAACGCTGTTCCAAACGTTGCAGCGCATCATTCTTAAGGATATGGGCTCCAGTCTCCTGATCATCGTCACGAAGACTACTGCCAGTCGCTATACGCTCTCATATCACCTAACGCATCGTTCAACGAAGAAAGAACAAGCAAGTCTTGCTTGAGAAAGAAATCTAGAAAATTCAATATCAAACATATATATTGTTTACTCAAACATCATAAAACACCTTTTATATGAGGTGTTAGACCTAATCCTACTAGGATTCCAAATACAAAACTTAAAATTATAAAATTACCACTAATAATAAAATTTAATCCCAAAAAAATAAAAATAAAAATTAAAAATTCATTTAAACGATCCCGGATTATCGAAATCCATCGTAGTTCATCGCCGAAATGACGATGAGAATTGATTAGTATGCCGTTTCGCTTCAACCAATCGAATTTGAGTCCGTTTCGATGTCGTTGATCCTGTTCGCCAGTTCTAGGCGCATCATCGTTTCGACTTCCGATTGGATTTCTACAGGTCCAATCGATCCAGAAATGCACTACTAATAGACTCCGCATCATGTAGTTGGCCGCATCTCCTTCATTTTACACTACAAGTTTCAAACCCAACTTCATCATTGCTTTTTACCTTGGTTCATTGTTTTCATCCTTTTCTAAATCTCGTGAAATCTTCCCAACATACCTCTCTTCTTGACCATTGTACACACCATAAATTTTCCAACTTCAAAAAGAATTCCCATATCACCATATTCACACCTTCAACTTTCGATTTTAATTCACCTACCAACCCTTTCGAACAAAATCAAAGGTCCTCCACATGTGTCGTTTAATCTGTTAATCTCATCTTTCAAGTAATCTTGTAAGGTAAATTCAAGAACTTCATTTTTTTTACTAAGCTACTTTTATTGTTTTAAAGAATGAAGTTGTTGATTTTTATTATTGGAATTAATTTTATAGACATAAACATTTTTTTTCCAATTGGGTTCTAAACCTTTTTCTTTTGCTTCAATTCAGTCCATTTGACCAGTCCATTGGCCAGCGACCTATGGCCAACAAGGGTCGCTAGAGCTCGTACGTGGTCGATGAGGGCTTTGCGGCCCTCGCCCTGGCTAGACGAGGCCATTATGTCCGTGAGCGAAGGCAACCTTGCCCGCGACTGACGAGAGCATGGCCGCCTTCTCCCGAGGCCACTAGCTAAAGGTGACCTAAGTTTCGCTGACACTGGGTGAAGGTGGCCATGGCCTTGCTAGTAGCGAGCATTGCCCAGTGGCCAGCAAGCTCCAACAACCCTTGCCGACCGTAGCTTGCAGTAGGAAGGGAAAAAAACAAAAAGAAAGAGAAAGAAAATAAAAAAAATGAAAAATAAAAAAATCGTGAAATATTGTTAAAAATTGTCTACGTCAACGTCAGCTTGCCAAATGGACTGAATTAGCACAAAAGCAAAATGTTTATGATTTGGTTGACCAAAAAATATTTAGGACTGAATTGGTACAATTGCAATAGATATAAGACTTTTTTGATAATTTTCTCGTTACTTTTCAGTTAATCAAAAGCTTTTGTTGCTATTTTCGTTGTTACAAAAATTAGCCATGAATTTTTGTTCGTCGCTAGTTTCATAGCTAATTAGCGGCGAATTTTTTGTCACTAATTTCGTCGCAAATAGCGACAAATTTTTTTTCGACGCTATTTTCATCGGAAATTAGCGACGAAAAAGATTCGTCGCTAATTTTCCATGGCTAAATCCTTGTTTTTTGTAGTGTACTTATTAGTGTTGAACTTGGTTGATTAAATGGCTAGATCTTTCGTTTTTACACTATGTGATTAGGTTATAATAATAACTTCTTAGGTTTCAATGACAATATGTTAAGCTATTGTGATTATTTGGCTTGAAATGAAAGATCTTGCACATCCTAAGATGTGTTTAAATCCTTATCGAAATGTTTTGTTACATCTTGGATGGTAACAGTAAGAAAATGACAAAACTAAGCATACAAAGGCATTTTAGAAATTTTTTACATGTCTAGGTGCAATTTGTAAATTTTCAGAATTGAGAGGGCTTTTTTTAGGGGTGACCACCAATCTTGGTCCAACCCGGAAGGTAGTTCCACTTCCCAAACATTAGAGCATGCCTTATTTTTCCTTTAAAAAAAAAATCTGTTTTAGAACCTATGTAGTATTGACACGTTGCATAAGCCTATGTGTTGGTCAATGCTCCGGACACCGAGCAACACACGAGTCGGCCAAGGGCGGCACTTGAAAGTCCCTAATAGCAACCTACAATGGTGCATCTTTCCGCTAAGAAAAATCAATTTAAACTATACTTAAACTTAGCCATATAGCTGAGAGAAGTAAGCTCCCACGTCACATCCCTGGCATCTTAAAGAGCCATTCTACTTGTTATCCTCACTAGATAGTCAATGTGAGAGTCCTTCCTTCAACTTGTAAGCCTTTGGATCTCATCTCGGGCTTCTTAAAGAGATTTCCTATTTTTTTCTCTCACTCGCTATCAATATTGGAGCAATTCTAGGATTATGATTCAAAGTGTAAATGATAGGCATGTGATAAGATCCTTTGAAGTACGTGGCATCCGTGGCAAAAACTTTTCTAACCTCCAATGCAGTAATAGTAGACATTAATAAGCAGAGCAACTCGTAAGTCTAATTAAATATTTAGGAAGATAAAAAACTATATCTCATCAAGTTATCTTGAACATTTTAGGACAAGAGAATCAAATCAGTACGTCCTTAATTCGATCGTAAATCTCAGTCCAAAAATTTAGAAAAAAAAAAATCTCAAGCAAAATTCGGTGTATCTTCACTCATTGGTTCGAAAAATCATGTCTGCATATGTTGCATATTCATTACTTATTTTCAAGTATCCCATTTTGCATTCCATATTTTCGAAATTTCATGCATATCTCATCTTATTCACAAAAAATTATTAAAAAAATAACATATTTCATTGCATATCTCATGTTTTTCATTCATATCTTTTGTATATATGGTAACTCCACTTTAAATTTGTATGTTTTGCATATCATCCTGTCATTTTGATATTCTCATGTTATCCCATCCATGTCATGTATGCATTGCATCTAAAAAACGAAATTCCTAAAAAGAACTCCATCTTCTGAACTTTGAACGATTCAATTTGAGTTGCCAAACTTAGGACTTTAATGCAATTTAAAGTACCAAAAGGGCTAATTAATTAGTGTAATCAAGTCCCCGAATTCACAATTTCTGGTTCGTAGAAATAAAATAGCTCTCCCACTATTTTATTTAGGTTTCTAACCAATCTACCAAAAATAGTTAGTCGCGATTCCAAATTCTAAATCATCCTGATTAACTTAAGTTGTGATTTGGTAGAGCTTGGGAGAGTCTATTTTAGGTTAGTCATTATATTAACCTAACTATACATTAGCCTAGAAATTTAATTTTAGGTCGCGACAAACTTGCTTCCACATTCTTCCTTTTTTTTGTTCTTTCTATTTTCCTGTTAGATTTTGGATTATTGATTGTATGCCAATACTCATTGTTGAAGATAATGAATATCATCTTTCTTCCCATGATTTTTACTCTATTTGGATTTTTCAAGTATATCGTGTCTCGTGTGTTATGATTTTGTTCTCATCTTTTGCTATTTTTGCGCTTGAATTCATGCTTCTCTTGGCGTCCTCTCGCAACACAGTTAATGCAGCCACGATTTGATATCGTTTCTGATGGACTCTACTATTCTCTTTGGCTTGTCATTGGTCAATAAGTTTGGCAAACTTAACTTTTGGCGCTGAAGAGAGTGGAGGTCCAATCGATTTGTGGTTCAATCTCTTCTTATTCTTGATTTTGGCTGCAATCTCACTATTGCTTAATTCAAGTGACCTAATAACATGTCAATGGAACGGAAATGGAGGTATCCTATAAATGGTGGCCTCGATAATGGAATCATTGCATGATGATGGTGAAGCAGACTTAGAAGAGGCATCCCAGATAAACAAGGTATCTAGTTGGTCAAATCAGTAGCTTGGTTTCATTTGTCGAGAAGCATAAACAAGAAGAAGGGTAAAACATATCGGGTGAAGTGCAATTGTTGTAGGGCCCCATATACGTATAATGTTGATAATGATACTTCTTACAATTTAGAAGCACTTGAGAAGGGGCAACTATCCTCACAATATAGACAAGAAGCAAAAATCATTTGCGGCATGATATGTAGATGTGTTTCACATGGAAGGGAAAGATACCTACGCAGCTAATGCTAATGCTTTAAGGACATCGAAGATTGATCATAATCGTTGTAGGCAAATGCTTATTTTTAGCCAAAAGGCAAATGCTTGTTCAAATGATCATAATTTATGAACAACCTTTTTCTTATTGGTTGAGCGTCTCAGATTTCGTGATTGTGTCGCTATGTCACAACCTTTCTTCAAACATATGTCTCGATTTGCAGTGGTTAGAGATTGCATGAAATTATACGGTTGTGAAAATCTAGCTTGAAGACTTACTTTAGTAAACTTAATTCAAGGATCGTCCTCACAACTGATGCATAAGTTCCATTGAAAACCTGAACTATTTATGTCTCACTACACATTTTATTCATGAAAACTAAAAGTTGCACAAAAAAATTATCAACTTTTTGGTGATGCACAATCACAAGGGTAGGGATGTTGGGAAAATGACTGAGAAATGCATCTACAAATGGGAAATAGAGAAAAAAATGTGTCCACAACAACTGTGGATAATGTCATTTTGAATGACCACTGATTATTTGCAAGAAAATTTTTCGAGAAAAATGTCATTGATCTTAGATGGTGATGTTTTACACATAAGGTGCACTGCTTGACCGTGGTATGTGATTCTATTGCACATATTTGAAACGTGACAGCTATGCGAGGAGTTCTCCCATGAGAGCCAAAACATTTCACTTTCGCATTGAGAGTGAAATGATCAATTACAATGCTTCAATCTGTCTTGATGTTGTCACTCGCTGGAACTCTACCTAGCTCATGTTATACACCACCATAAAGTTAAAGAATTGTTTTGAAAGGATTGAAGAAGAGGATTTTTTTTCTTTTTCTTTTTCCCATTATGCGAGCTTATCTTTGATACCCTTAAAAGTGCAAATTGGAAAAATGCCAATATTCTATCAAATGTTTGAAAAGGTTTTATGACGCCACAAATAAGATGTTAGAGACATTATATATCACTTCAAATTATAATTTTGAGGGGATAGCTTGTCTGTATAGTTATTTTAAAGAAGCAGCGATGGGTTTGGATGTTAGAGTTAAATGATGGGTGCAAAAATGATACAAAAGTTTGACAAATATTGTGTGGATTTCGAAAAAGTAACTTTGATAGTGTTTATAGCTATGATGTTAGATCCTAGAAAAGAAAAATTGAATTGTTTGAGGTATTGTTACAAACAAATTTATTATAAAAGTTTAAATGTTGTTGAGATGTTTGCACTAAAAAATGATCAATTTTTGGTAATTATCTACATGTGATAGCTTTTGTCGATAAGAGCATAGTCTGACCATTTATGAACAAAATTATTGAACAGTCGACAATTTGATGAATGCGTACCTTGAAGGAATCAACAAAAAGTGAAGTTGACAATCTCAAATACAACTGTCGAATAAGTAACCATTAACGTAATGGTCTAAAGCAACCATCAACATGGTAGAGTCGAAGAAACCGTCGACTTAGTGGAGCCAAATAAACCATTAATGTAACCATTTGTAAACTCTATTTGTCATTTCTTTTTGTAAAATTTGTTTTTAACTTCTATTTGTAACCTATGTTGCTAATCGTTGATTATAGCTTTAAATAACCATATAATGCTATTTGGAAGACCCCCTCCCCACACAAATTAACGAAATTTACTTTATCGTTACTTTTTTGCACTACACTTTATCTTTCATAGCTATAACTTTCAAATTTCCATGGTTTATTAAATCCCGACACAGTTCTTTTGTGTTTTTAGGCCGTGTCGTCAATCAAATTTCGATACATTTTGCTAACATTTGGTTAATTTATCTAGTTTGTATTGCCAAATCTTGTCGTCGTTTAAATTTCGAGATGATTTACGTTTATACATTCTCTTGTTCTAATCAAATTGGTTGTTGTTTGTTTGCCTGTGATACTTCCTATCAAGTGTTGGGGCAGAACCTCATACCTTTTGTTAACATGAGCTGTAAATTAGAGCAATTTTATGAATTTGTAATATTTACTTCTTATTTTGTCCCGTGTTTATTTTATCTCATGACAAGGAAGAGTCCTAGGGTTTAGGTTTTATGCTATGTATATATACAAAGTCTTGTAAATTGAAAGATTAATGAAGAAATTCTCCCAACATTCATGTGTGTTTCTTCATGGTATCAGAGCCTAGGGTTTTTTGGCCCATTTTCTCTATTGCGCCGTCGTCTCACGCGGCCGATTTCGTCGCAACATCGATCCATTGTGTTGAATCTAATCGACGCAATTCTGACCCAGGCGAGACCCTTTGCAGCTTGTGTAGCTGTTGCCTAGAACGCCGCGGCTAGAATTGTCGCTGCTCTGATCGATGACAGATCTAACTTCTATCGGAGGAGGAGCTCCTCAGAATCAGACTGAAGCACTTCTTGAGAATCTAACATCGAGATTAACTTAGATCCTTACCTAAAATCAGATTCAAAACTCGACACCGCACTGTGATTCATTCGCTTCACAAATTGCAATCAAACTAGATGGAACCAATTATAGTTTATGGTCCCAAGTGGTGGAGATGTATATCGCTGGCAGAGACAAATTGTGATACATTAACGGAGATCTTTTGGAGCCTTTACCTACAGACCCTCGTTTCGGAAGTGGAAAGCTGAAGACTCGACAGTGAAAGGATGGTTGATCAATTCCATGGATCCGGCATTGATCGGCAATTTTCTCCGATTTCCAATCGCAAAAATAGTATGGAATTTGGTGGCTACTACGTTTTTTTACGGCTACGATGCTTCGCAGGTGTATGATTTGAAGCGCCGAGTTACTCAGCTGAAACAAGTAGGAGGACCTATCGAAAAGTTCTACAATGACCTTCAAGGACTCTGGCGAGAAATTGATTTTCGCCGCCCTAATCCCGTGTCTTGTGTCACACCCCGCACCCTGGGCACGGGCGTGCGACTCACTGCAAGCATACTCTCGAGTCTCAAGAATCGCATAGCGAGAGATGCAAATGATCGCTAGCTTGCGAAGCGATAACATACAAAACTCCTCCGTACAATAACAAAGGGAACCTGAGTAACGAGAACTTCACATAAATATGTATATATAAGCATCCCATGGGCCCGTACAAAAGTGCAGGTGATCCAATCCTGCAAATGGCTTGGGCAACAAGACTAAATCAAAATATAGTTAAAACAAGTCCCCAAAAGAAGCAGACCGACAAGGTTGTCAAAAACAGACAAGCAAAAATAGGAAACCCCTAGGTCGAACCACTGGAATCGTCAGTTTCTTCGACATTCTTGATAGGCTCGTAGTCTGAAAAGGTCTCGGAACATACATCCACGGTATCCTCCATCGTGTCGTCCTCCCATCTGCCCTCTGAGGCTTCGATCTCAATCACTTCAACTATGTTTTCCAGGGTTGGGGTCCTCTCGGGAATGTTCCTCGAACCAACTACAGATCGCTTGACCTCTACAGAATCTCGAGTGGGATGACACCAACTAGGAATAACCCTACGGGGTACCTCAGTGAACTTCAATGGTCCAGTAGTAACATCGCCTACCTTACGAAATAAAGCCTCAAATCTATGAGGCTTCCAGTCCTTTTCACCCTCAAAGACCCAAACTACTGTACACTTTCTAACGTACACCGTTCCTCGTCCGTCTGGGAACTCGTCAAAATATGCAGTCTTCTTCTTCGGGTCGCCTAGTCTGGTCGGCAACATCCTTACGATCTAGGATATGGAAATGGGGTCCCGCAACAAGGTGAGATTTACATCTCAGTAAGATAGGTCCTAACCCTAAATTAGGTTGACCGTACACCCAGATGAATGCAAATAATGAACAAGAATATGCACTTAGCAATATGATGCACTCATTAGTCAATATTCCACAAAGATGCAAGCGTTCGTTAACCAAACAGTAATAGCATCATATCATGTCAATCAAGTCAGGCATGACGATACTAAATCAAGCCACAGATTCCACCCTTCCAACTTCCTCATGGTTTTCGCTCGCGTTTAAAACGCCTCAAGCTCAGTCCGCGTACATACGCCTCAGACCATCAAATTGGTAAACCAACGAAAACACATCAGGTTTCCAAATGCCATTCCAGGCTTGTGTCGACACATATCAAATTTCGTCCCACATCTCAACGTATTAGGACATTGGCTATTTCAACCCCGCGTCTCAACGCCTCAGGGTACAATTCAACACAACCCCGCGTCTTAACGTCTTAGGGTACCACAAATCCTCATGCATGCTAGATATCATTTCAAATCAAACATCATGATCAAGCACAAGCTCACGCATCGAGCTAGATATCTATTGCATGCAATGCAATCAGTTTTATCACTCACACAAGACAATCAATTCATGGCATATGTATTAAGCAAGCATTCAAGCAATCATCCATCCACCATGACGAACGTTGTACAATTATACCATAACTCACGAAAACTAACTCAATCCGCACCCAAATCACCCAGTCGAGTCTAATCCTCCTAGCCAAAGTTTAGTAACTTCTTACCTTAGGCTTAAATCAACAAGATTCCTCTTTATAGCACCTCAACAATTCGGCTCCAAGAGATTCAAAACAGGGCAGCTTTATGCCTAAGGGGATTCCATCCGTTTCGTCAATATTTCTTCGTCCAATCATCGAACCATCAAGTATAAATCTTAATAACACATCCGTCGACTTTCTAGTATGTCTCAACGATGAAATTTGAGCTCAATTGAATCCCAAACAACCCCCATGATCTTGGCAAGAACATAACCGAACAGGGCATTTTTAGGTTCTATTTAGTTCCCAACTAATCAGCCCATAAATCATCCTAAATCCTTAATTTATCCACTAATCTACTTGCTAACATGTATTTCTAGGAGTTAGGAAGTCTCACCGAAAATTTTGTGGCGAGACAACGTCGAAAAGTCCAAGATCAATGCCAGTTCCTCTAAGCCTACCGCCGGTAAAATTCTATCCATCAAAAGTAACACCATTTCATTATTAAATCTCCATCAAATTCAGCCCAAATTTTTACCACAACTCAGTATATATGTGCCCTAGATGTCCACAAAATTTGGCTAGAAATTTGAGACGATTCAAGGTCCTACGGAGTTCAAACAGCAGCTTACCTCCAGCCGCGACGATTTTCGTCGATTCTCGGGAGAACGGCTGGCTAGAGCTCCTCAGTGGGTCAAATGTCGAGCTACCACTTGGAGGTGGTCGGCAAGAGGCTGAGGAAGACGTTGGTGGTCGGCTTGATGGTTGGAAGTTGCCGGAGGAGGCGCTCGACGGTGGCGAACTGGACGGTAGTGGCTGGTCGGGCGGTAGCAATCATGTTTAGAGGAAGAAGACGAAGATGAGCCAAAGATGGCTATGGTGATGGAGGTTCTCGGTAGAATGAGGGTGGAGAAGGTGTGTATGCACAATTTGAGAGTCAACCATGAAGAATGGTAAGTTAAAAGTAATTTAATAAATGCCAATTGAGCATCTTTTGACACTTGTCCATTAGTCAATCAATAACTCATCCAATGACCCTCATTTTCTATAATTTTCCGCAGCCTAAAGGGTGTGGTCAATGACCAAAATGCCCTTATCCATTTATTAAGGTAAGGTCAAGACTTGAGGGGCAAAATGGTAATTTTACCCTCGACGTCCGGAACGTCGTTTTTCTGATTTAAATCTTCTTCGATGAGGTGACGTCCAATCCAATTATAATATTGGAATTCTTGATTTTTCATTTTCTAATTTCGAGACTCGTCTCTGAATCATTTCTCTATCATATGTGATTTTAGCCTATCCCGAATTGACGGGCAGCTTTTGCAGACGTTACGCATATTGACTCTATGATTCATATCACACTTAGGGCTCGTCAATTCATGGCAACTTTGATTGTCATGTAATTGCGAGGGTCTATTACTAGTTCCAACGGTCTCGATCGTCATTGTTCGATTTAGGAAAATTTTATAAATTATACATTTGTTAAGCGGCATCACCCGCGCTCCAATAATATAACGCTAGCAATGTATTCCTTAATTATTCTTAGATCGGCATTTTATGGCTCTAAATGTCCCCTCAACAATCCTTATGGTCAAAGTGTCATTTCCTATTTGAGTTCTTTAGGTTCACGTACATTGTTTCGCGTTAGCCTTTCCCTTTTGGTCAGTTAACTCGTGATTGTTCAGATCCAAGCGAGGTACGAATGAAACACATCGTCAGATATATTCTCATTAATATGTCTCGAAATGACAAGAAAATCATAATATCACGGGTAAATCCATTCCTCTGCAAATTTTTCTTCTTATATACTAATCTTTAGCAAAGTTGGTGTTTCATTGCCTGAGACCTGAAAAAGTTAATCCCCATGGGTTAAAATATAAATCTCAACAAGTTAAACCTAAACCCAAACTGGATCACCAGTCATCCCAAACCACCAAAACGATACCGAATGCAGAAATTCATCAATGCAATGGCACAAGGCATTCACAAATCAATCATTTCAACAAGTCAGGCATAAACAAGAGTCATAGTCAGACATACTCAACCTCACGGGATCAAGCTTCAAGCACATAGCAAAACAAACATAACTTTAATAGTCATCACAATGACACCACAGTCACTCATCGCCTGGTGTCTCAGGTTGCGATGTACTTCTCTGAGGCACCCTGGCCAATTGATATCACCGAGGCACTCTGACCAAACGATATCACTAGAGCTCATAGCCAATCGATATCACAATATAAACATCATCCAATCGCATGAAGCAATTCAAGTCATAGGCTTCACCAATTAATCAATTCATTCAATCAATTTATCTAATAGTGTCCTGATGTTCCACTAAGGATTTAAGGAACACTTACCTTTAATCGAGCTAGCAATTTCAACTCAAACGACCATCCTAAGTCGACAAGCCCATGACTGAATAGGGCACCCACGGTGCGCCTAAGAAAAATCACATCGAAACTCAATCATTTCTCAATTCCATCGTGCCAATACTTTGATAACTTATCAATTAACAATCTAAGGTGCCTTAACAACATTTAATAGCAAGGTGACACCTTCCCTAAACCCCAAAGTGCTCGGTTCATTCGGTCACTATACAGGGTTAATACGCAGCCCTAACACAAACCAATAATTCAATCATTAAAACCTTCCCAACTCCAATCCGTCACACAACCACTTCACCAATTCATCATACAATATTCTAAGATACTTTACCAAGAATTTTGAAACAAGGCGACGCTCCCACAAAGCTCTAAATGGTTCGGTTTGCTCAGTCAGGGCTAGTATAGAACCGATTCGAGACAAATCATACCAAACAACCTTTAATCCACCTCTAAACTCTAATTTATCACAAAACTTACTTGTCAACATATCAAATTACAACCCTAGGTGCCTTACCGAAAGATTCAAGGCACGACGACTCTCCAAACTTCCTCAAATGGCTCGGTTTCACAGCCGGTGTACTCGTGCAGAATCTGTCCATGAAAAATCAAGAGGTTTCATTCATTAAAACCCATCTCAATTCCCACAAATCCTTAATCTTATATTTTTAAACTCTTATACTATGAGTTGAGAGTGACTCACCGAAAATTTGGAGCTATTTGAAGCCTCAAAAAACGGATCATCTCCAAAACCAGGTCAGAATCTGACCTCACCTGATCTTTGCCCACTCAAATGGACCTATGGGATAATCGACTTGGTCAAATTGAGCTTATAATATGTTCCTAGAACCATAAGACAATAAGCTTTCAGATGGCAGTGGTTTTACCTTAATCCAATGTCGAATGACGGAATTATGACCGGAACAGTGAATCAGTCGGATAGTGTAACGGGCTCGTCGGCGAGAGAGAGAAGAGGAAGAAGAAGAAAATGGAGAGAGTGAAGAGAGAGAGAGATGGTCGGCCAAGAAGGAAGGAAAGAGAGTCTTCCACATCAATAATTCACTTGGTCAAAGACAAGATTGGTAAGTGAGAGTAATTAATGCTTAACCTCTCAAAGGATAACACTTGGCATGGCTAATATATGACACTCCTCTCTTGATTTTCAGCAGTCTATTGAAGTCCAAATGATCAAAATATCCTTTTATACTTCTTAAGGCAAAGGCAAGGGTCGAGGGGCAAAATGGTCATTTGGCACTTTTCGTCCGAAATTTTACTTTTCAACTTTTAAATTGTTCTTGATGAGGTGACGTCCATTTCAATTCGAATGTTGGAATTCCTAAATGTCCAATATCCAAATCTCGAGGTCCAATTTCATGTCGAGCCCTCGTCGATTGTAAATTTCAATTATCTCAAATTGACAGACGACTCTTGCAGGCACTATGTGTACCGACTTTAGGGTTTCTTAAACTGCGGCGACTTTGGCTGTCATGTAATTACGAGGGTTTATCGCTAGCTCCTGCGATCCAGATTGTCGGAATTCGATTTAGGAAATTCTCGCAAATTAAACATTGGTTAAGCGGAATCACCCGCGTCCCAACGTATAACACTAGCAAGGCATTCCACGATCGTTCTAGATCAATCTCTACTGGCCCAAAAAATTCTCTCAACAATTCTTATGGTCAAAGTGCCATTTCTTAATCAAATTCCTCAAGTCCACGTACCCGACTCTGCATCAGTCTTTCCCTTTTGGTCAGTTAACTCGGGAGTAGCCAACTCCGAGCGAGTTACAACTGAAACACACCGATCGATACCTTCCATTTCATAGCTTCGAGAGGCTCGAAATTCAAAATGTCACAATAATGATATTATCTTGTGACACATCAGGTTTTGTAACACAAAAAGTAAGAGGAAGATGACTGACAAAGAGGATTAAAAAATAAAGTATCTCTTTTATTTGAGATATTATCTATTTGCTGCATTACTATATTAAATTCATATCAGTAAAGCTAACAACATTTGTGACCATTAATAGCTCTGTATCTTCTAATACAGTTGTTGTTATGATTCGGTGTATAATACTTTATGGGATCAAATTGACTATTAGGAATTATCTCTAAACCAATATGAAGATACGCATATACAATACAATTTCAATTAATATAGCCAAAGTGGGAGAATGTTAGAATATAATTTAATATTTTATACGAATTTTATTAATTGCTATTGTAAATATTAATTGTTATAATAAAGAAAAGATGTATACAGTTTCCTATTTAGTCTAATATGGTGTTGAATAGTGTGGGCCAAGATAAACCTTATTTGTAACGAGGGGATAAGTTTCGATCTCTATAAATAAAGCTCAAATTCATTTTCTAAACCCTAATGTCCACATAATCTCACATCAAGAGTCGTCAGAAGCGATACATGATGGGCCGTATCATTGAAGCCAGCGATAAAAAGGGTTCATAGAGGAGAATATCTTAATCAATTGATCGTCGCAATTCCGCATCAAGAACGATTGATTTGAAACAAGGTGGGTCAATTCTTTTACCTTATGAAATTGTGATTCACATATCTATACGTGTTATTCTTAGGGTGCTGCATAAGGATTAAAATTGCAGCTTTCACAAATAGTATGTTAATCTCCTACCATAGAGTTGAAGAGTTCATGTACTGAGTTTAGGTTTACTCCAAAATATTCTATAGAGTGGTTGAGTTCGGAGTTGACGGGGTCTTAGATGAGCATTTCCAAGTGGCTCTTTGGTAGGGGTGAGCAGTCTTCGATCTGATTCGGTCCTACCCAAGTTGGACCGCTTCCCAATTTTTGGATCGGGAGGAGAACGAGATGGTGGTTTGTTCCCATTCGGTTCCTCTCTAGTCCAATGAAACTGGTGGATTATCGATAGGGGTAAGCAACACAGACTTTAATTTTAATACATTAATTAAAATTAGGTTTACATTTAAAAAATAAAAAATAATCGATAGATTATTAGATTTACATCTAAGAAATAATAAATAATGGGTCCGATCCAGTTCCCCCTAGAATTGGGAATCGAACAAGCAATCCTGGGAATCGGACTAAACATGCCACTTCCGTCCAGGCAGTTCTCGATTTGGCCGGTCCATCTCTCTCACCCCCTAATCTTTGGGGATCGGATCAAAGTGCACCTGTGAAAAGTAAATTCGAGGGTAACCTATTTTTCATTGGAGATAGAAGTTATGTGGAAATATGATGTCATAACGGACTTTTCCATCACTATCTGACTTTAAAATGTCCAATCGGCCTGGGTTTTCCAAACCGATCAATAGTGCAGCTCTAGTTTCGCATTCAAGTTTATGGTCATTTTTGCATTTTATAGGCAACCCAAATGGGGCTGTAACGGATCTTTTCAAATGCATCCCCCTTGGCTATTTATGGCCGAAAACAAGAGGTAACCGATGATTGCGATAGTCAATATTTGAATCCTAATGCTCTGATCATCAGGATGTGGTTCGGTCTCACCCTTCGACGGATTTTGGCTTCTACTCGTCCTTCATGCTGACGTTGCAATAAGCAACCCTTCTTTGATTAACCTTCGTTTTCGTCGATCGGCTCTTATCCATAACAGCTACCCGGTTCGTTTTACCGACATGAGGGTCAAGTCTAGACCACACAATCAATATTAAAAATAAAAATGTGCACTTTTATTGATGTGTTTTTGGGCCGAATAGCGTGATGCTCTTACTGTCCTAAAGTCGGAGAGTTCATTTATTGAGTTTAAATTCACTCCAAAATATCCCATGAATCGGTCGGTTGAGTTCAGAATTCATGGGCCTTTCGATTGGCATTTCCGAATATCTCTTCGGGGATTGGATCAAAGTGCGTCGGTGAAAGTGTGCGTTAATTTGAGGCTAAATTATTTGTCATTCGAGACTTAAAATGTATGGAAATTTCATGTCGGAAGAGACTTTTTCTACCCCTGTTTGAATTTAGCTCGGGTTTGTATTTTAAGTTTATGATCATTTTTGCCTTATCATCCACGCCAAGGATTTGAGAAATTCCTCGCGAACGAGGCCGAGGCGCCACTTATCTATCAGCTTTAATTTGGCGATGACGCCACCTCCTTGCACCTTTTAACACATCCTCTGTGTTAGTGGCGACAACGCCATATTTGGTTTTTTTTTCAAAATAATTTTTGTTTTCCTTTTCCTAGGTTTTGATAATGTAATTATGTCGTTTCGCATAAGATGTTGGTCGAGGAAAGATCTTTCGCCAAAGCTTTCATTCTTTGGCATTTTAAAGTATAAGTTCTGTGGCGCACGATAGGAAAATAGATGTGTTATGAACCGCAGATCTTTTCAAATAAAATCCTCTGGGCTTATTTATAGTCGAGAATATAAAAGGTAATCGACAATGACGATTATCGCTCTAAGATTTTATGCCTTGATTATCTGATCATTATTACGATGTGATTTGATAACCGCTGGCTTTTATCCATCTATCGATTTGGCTTCTACTCATCCTTCATGCCAATATTGCAATAAGCAATCCTTCTTTGATTAACTATCGTTTTCATTGATTAGCCCTTATAGGCAATAACTATCTAGTTCGAGGTTTGAGTCTAGGCTAAGCTATCAATATTTAAATAAATGCGTTAATATGGCAAGGTTTTTTTTTTTCTTTATGGTTGAAAATATGACGAGTTAAATGGGTCGATTTGGACCGCGGTCTCCTAAATGCACATCTTAAATGCATCGGATGTAAGGCTAGTTGTGGCACGACACACGCCGTCGTTTCGTGAGGCGGCCAAACGCGGGTGAATGATCCCGGGGACAGCTCGTGGGGGGAGGAAGCTTACAAAACGTGCAATAAAATACGCACGGTTTAGTTAAACAACCGTAAACCCTAACGATTTAAATACCCTCTCTCTTCCTCGTCCCTCTCTCCTCTCTCTCTCTCTCTCTCCTCTCTGCACACACTAGCTGTCTCTCTCCGCTACACCCCCCTCTTTCTCTCAGCATCGCAAAGAGAGAGGTACCGGCCGCCGTTCAGCTTCGGCGGCGGAAGCGCGCAATTAGAGCAACGATCAGTCGGTCGGTCGGACGATCGGGAAAGCAATCGCAGCTTGCGGTTTCCTGGTTCGATTTTGGTGTTTCTTGATCGCCGATTCTTAGTGGTAATTGTTGGGTTATGGATCTTCCGGGGCTCACCGTGGTATTTCAAGCTGCTCTGAGTCCTAACCCCGATGAGCGCAAGGCGGCGGAGCAAAGCCTCAACCAGGTTTGGCCTCTCGTTTCTGCGCATTCAGCTCTTTCTTCTGGATGTCTAAATTATGTTCCAGGAGTATTAAGTAGCTTCAATCGTCGTTCTTCCAATCGTGATTGGGTTTCGTCGTCGTTGTTTCCTGGATGCTTCTTTTTCGTTTATGCTTTGGCGAACTACTAATCTTTCTAGTGGTGATATGGGTCGGTTTGCTTGCAGATTAAAGTGTGTTAAATTTGAGGGGTTCGTTAGATATTTCTCTTGGTTTTGATGAATTGCTTTTCTTTCGGGTGTTACCCTTTGGCAGTTCCAATACGCACCGCAGCATCTTGTTAGGTCGTTGCAGATCATCGTGGACAATAATTGCGACATGGCTGTGCGGCAGGTTGCTAGTATCCATTTCAAAAACTTCATTGCTAAGCACTGGTCCCCTCATGAGCCTGGTACTCTTTCGTTCCTTGGTTTGATTGATTGGATTGAGTTCTATGCTGCTACACAGTATGATTTGTGTCGCTTTTGCTTATGGTTGTCATATTAAAATGTAGATGAGCACCAACCAATCTTGAAGACCGATAAAGATACGGTTCGAGATCACATTCTAGTATTTGTTGCTCAAGTCCCCCCTTTGCTGAGGTATTGTTCCTTTTTTGTTTGATGATTAAATTGGCTCTCTCCTATTCTTCTCTTTCTATTGCTTTTATTCACTAGTGAGGAAGAATTTTTTGGCATACTTCATCTGTTTTCTGAAGCTACTTCTCATAAGAACATCATAATTACGAAAGGAAAGGCCGTTGTGGATTTTCTTCTGTTAATTTTTTTTAATGCGATTCCAAACCCACTGTTCAAAATGCTAATTTATACTTCGATGCGCAGGGTGCAGCTTGGTGAGTGCTTAAAGACGATAGTTCATGCTGATTATCCAGAGCAGTGGCCCCACCTACTCGACTGGGTTAAGCACAACTTGCAAGATCAACAAGTATATGGAGCTTTATTTATGTTGAGGATCCTTGCTAGAAAATATGAGTACGTACACATCGTTTAGGGAATTAGTCTTCTGATGTAGACATTTCCCATCTAATTCTTTTGGCATAATCTGTGTTAATAGCACTAATCAATGCACAGATACCATTCTGCTCTGATTTCTTTCCAGAAAGGGTATCGGGATTATGAGTTAGGGTATGATTTTCGCCATTCTTCTCTAGAATAAGTGGAGTCACTTGCTCTGGCCTGTTGAAAACAAAGAAGCTTATTTGCTTTCTTAGATGGTGCCAGCTTATGCTCCTTTAGATATGGATATTTTAGCAAAGTGGGCCTTGGCACTGTAGTCGTGGTATTTACTGTTTGTAATTGTCTTATACAGTGGGGAGGGTAGTTAATGTTGAAATTGTGGGATGCCTCACCGGCGCAATCATCGCTCCTGGTCCCAACCATGAATATATGTGGATTTTGTTGCTCCAATGTTAGTCAAATTTTTGTGATGGTAAAGTGCAACATAAACTTGACAATGTGGTGGATCGGATTTCATGGGTTGATATATCAACGTTGCTTTTTTTAGGAACTTCCAAATACCTGTTAAAAGATTATAATAACTGAGTGGGTTTGATTTATTGTAAATATTATTCATCCTGAATCCTAATGAAAAAAGTTTCTCATTTTGGAATTACTCTAACCCAGAACGTTTAACAAAATATCAGTTTGGTAAAGATTTTTTATGTCCAGTCTTTTGTAGTCATTCAACTTTGCTCATTCCTTCTGATAGCTCGTTGGACTTCATTGAAAATAAAATCAAAGTTGATGACTTGATTGTGAATTAAAAGTTCAGTAAAGTGCGTGGTTGTAGGAAAGAAGTTGGATGACTTTGAAAGCGATTTACTTGAACTTTTGGCTCTTAAAATAAGTTCCTTCAAGATGAGTTGAGTTTGGTGGTTTCTTTTAAGAACATAGGAGAATGCTACTTGGCTGACTGTGTATGTGGCAATTGAAAGATGGTTCTAGCATTGTGTATATGCAGATAGAAAGATAGCGCTAGTCGGAAGACCTTAGGACTTGGATAAAACATCCTATCCTATTTTAAATACTTTATTGAAGGGCAGCAGATTAGGCTCATGGTTGTGGATAGCTGAATGATGTGAAAATGCTGCTGCACAATGGCAACAGTAGCTGGCATTGATGACGGAACAACATCAACAACACTTTTACTCCAAACTAGTTGAAGTCGGCGGTCGATGAACCCTAAAAATTCATAAAAATAAATTAATAGGGTTCATTTCATAAAAATAGCTTTTTTTTTTATAACCGACTTGCTACGCCCGACGTAACTCTCCTCCTTTACCTGGCTTGGAACAAGTACTAAAAAAAATCAATTCAAGAGGACTTATTTGTCCAGTTGGGTAGCTCAGTTGGTTAGGACGCATTTGGGATTGTGTGGTTAGGTGCACTAACCCCAGGTTTAATTCCCCAAATGAGTACCTGTGATTTAAGTGTGGGGGCCATGGCGGTGGATTGTTGTGCTAGTCTCCTCGAGGAATAGTCGAGGTGTGCGCAAGTTGGGCCGGACATCTTGGTTATAAAAAAAAAAAAAAAATCAATTCAAGAGGACTTATTTGTGCAAGAGATCAGATTTTTTGTACTTCCGTTCATGCAAAGAAGTTTGAGAGTAAAGCTAAAGACACATAAACCAAAGAACTTTTCAAGTAGAAATGGTTTATAGTACTAGGTGGGCATTGGGAGCAGAAGGGGGTTTATCAGTTTCCAGAATTTCATGGAGATGGTAGATATGTTGACGTTGCAGTAACTTTCTAAAATGGATGCATTTGAAAAGGATAGCTTTAAATGCATTTTGTACCTCATGATAGATCGAATAGCTTTTCGGAAAATAGGCAGATAAAATCAACCTTAGATTCTCCTTGTCATAGCTTCTTTTTGTGAATAGATGACAACCTCTGTTGGGTATTTAAGGAATTTCTGTGAACTTCATGGAAAATCCTTTGGATGAATATACATTAGACCTTCAGTTTGGCGTGATGACGAGTAAGACGAATCAATATTCGACAAGGTGATGGAGTGACAGTTGATTATTCAACGACAAATTCAATGGGTCTTCCTGATGTAATATCTCAAGAACATGATGTAAGCAAAAGAGTCGATTCTATATCGTAAGAGTGAAGGTTTCCTTCTTGAAATTTTCTTTACTTGAGAAACCTAAATGAGTCAAGTTGGTGTTGAAAATGTTGCACATAAGGAATACTTTCTGGTTATTTGGTTTCAAGCTGCATCTCTTGTTTAATTTAATCTTTCTGTGGTTGTCACCTCTGCTTATTTCTCTTAGGAAGATGTTTCAATGATCTTGGTTATGTCGGTTCCATTGAAGTGCTGTCTTAACAGCACTTTATCCTTTTGAAGGCATGATAGCAATTCATCCTAAGTCATGTTACAGTGTTTATTCATGAGTCCCATCTGCCTGGGATATGTGATTTATTATTCATATATTTTCCAATTTTGTTTGTCAGGTTCAAGTCTGACGAGGAAAGGACACCTGTTTATCGCATTGTTGAAGAGACATTCCCTCATCTGCTCAATATCTTTAACAGACTTGTCCAGATAGTCAATCCGTCACTTGAAGTGGCGGATCTAATTAAGCTCATTTGCAAAATATTCTGGTCCTCTATCTATGTATGTGAGGCTTCATTTCTTGGATATGGCATAATCTTGTATTAGTGACTTTGATCAAATCAAATACTAAAACTTCTATAGATGATATTAATCCATTTGGTTGACCTTGTATAATCGTTTACATCTTTTTGTTAAATGCAGCTGGAAATTCCAAAGCAGTTATTTGATCCAAATGTGTTCAATGGTTGGATGATTCTTTTCTTAAACGTGTTGGAAAGACCCGTTCCCATCGAAGGCCAGCCAGTGGAACCCGAGGCTAGGAAAGCTTGGGGTTGGTGGAAGCTGAAGAAATGGACAGTACACATTTTAAACAGGCTGTACACACGGTGAGTTCCGAAGTAAGTTCATGAAAAGATTGTTTTATTCTCTTAAGGCAATTTGTAGTTTAGTTAAAATTTCACCTCTCATGTTACAGGTTTGGAGATCTTAAGGTTCAGAACCCTGAAAATAAGGCCTTTGCTAAAATGTTTCAGAAGAACTATGCGGGGAAAATACTGGAGTGCCATTTAAATTTGTTGAATGTTATTCGTACTGGAGGTTATCTACCCGACAGAGTTACTAACCTCATTCTTCAATATCTGAGCAACAGGTTGGACTAATAGTATCTTGCATATACATATTGCATTGCCAGATCTTTGCTCTAATGCCTTTGTTTTTGAAGTAATATTGTTGCGAAACTAAAGAGCTTAAAATGTATGATTTGTTGAATGTGACTGCGGAGTGCAAGATGAGTCTGCTCTGGTGAATTAATGGTTACTGGTTGTTGATAGGTTAAAATCTAGTGTGGCTATTGCCTTTCAAATTGTCATCCGAATAGCTGGTACTTCTCCCATTTTCGATTAAGTTTGTGTCTTTAGATGTGGGAACGACTACATAGGTAGGTGTTGCCCAAATCGAAGATAAGATGAGAAAAGGTCGTGAGATGGTTTAGTCATGTTTAATGAAACCTTTGGATGCTTCAGTAAGGAGATGTTTGCAAGGATGGAAATGCTGGTTAGAAGGGACAGGGAACGGCCTAGGACTGGGGATGAGATGATAAGGAAAGATATGAGGCATTTAGAGCATATAAGAGTCTCACAGAGGATAAAGCACAGTGCATGCAAAGGGATTGATATAGCTGATCTGTCTTAGTGATTTAAGACTTGGTTTTTGATGTTGCTGTTTTACTTATGGGAAGATCTCACGAACTCAAGTTCTGACCATTCATGGTTATTGCGTTGATGTACATAGTTTAGTTACCGGTGATGACTTAGTATCTAGAAGCCTTTTTTAAATTGCGCACTTTCTTTAATGTGTTGTGTTTTTCCCAAAACCTTGTAAAAGCTTATGATATCAAAATGCTCATTGTGTGAGGAGTAGGGGCAATCATTCTATCCTCATCTGGCACTGATTTTCCAATATACTTCTATTTTTGGACTGCAGCATCAACAAGAGCAGCATGTTCGAATTGCTGCAACCAAGACTTGAAGTTCTTCTATTTGAGATTGTTTTTCCCCTCATGTGCTTCAATGACAATGATCAGAAGCTTTGGGATGAGGACCCCCATGAGTATGTGCGGAAGGGTTATGGTAAGTCTTCTAAATTGTTTGATTGATGATTTTGCTGTGTGTGCTTGACCTGTTGCATTTCTCATATAGATATCATCGAAGATCTTTACAGTCCAAGAACTGCGTCCATGGATTTTGTCAGTGAGTTGATTAGAAAACGTGGAAAAGAAAATCTAGAAAAGTTCATCCAATTCATTGTGGAGATATTTAAGAGGTAACTTCTAAATTAATAAATTTCCATGTGTACTTTGCACCACTAGGAGTAGTTATGTATGTCTGACCACTGGCACCCCATTATAGCAAGCTAATCAAGTTTGACATATTGTTCACAAGCTAATCAAGTTTGACATGTTGTTCATTATCCCATACCTCTTGCCAGATATGATGAATCACCCGTGGAGTACAAACCCTATCGACAAAAAGATGGTGCTCTTCTTGCTATTGGAGCACTCTGTGATAAATTGAAGCAAACCGAACCATACAAGGCTGCACTAGAAAGAATGTTGGTGCAGCATGTATTCCCTGAATTTACCAGTCCTGTTGGGCACCTGAGAGCTAAGGTTTGTTTCATTGGATTCATCTACTTCTCCTTCAAGGGAAAGATTATTTTTTTCTCGCTTCTCATTAGGACCTGAGGTTCCTAGGCATGTGCTTTTTGCATTCGCCATGATAAATTGGACACATACTTGAAAATTCTTTATTAATAAATGCTCTTTGTAACACATAGCAAGAAGATGTAAATCTGGAATAATTCTTTATTTATCAATATGATGGCTGGCTGGTGAGATAACATCTGCTAAGCATTGTTTTCCTGTTATTAATTGGTACCAGGAGCCTTATTCTTCTATAGGTAAGTTGCTGCTTAGAAGTCATGGAGTTGCAAGTTTTTAATTTGTTTTCGCAGCTCCTTATTAAAGCTAGAACTATTTTTCCTGGGAGCTTTTGGGCCAATTAATTGGAAAAGTTTGATAGACTGAGGATCCCTTTCAATTTCCAGGCTAAAGGAAATTGAGTGTTTACAAAATTTCTTGTCTTATTTGGGTGCAATGCTTGATTTTTCAAGAGACCCTAGAACTTTGTTTGCCTTTGTGGTTCCCTTAATGATTTTCTTTGGTCTCATTGATATTATAGGCTGCATGGGTTGCCGGACAGTATGCTCATATCAATTTCTCTGATCCTAACAACTTCCGGAAAGCTTTGCACAGTGTTGTTTCTGGGCTACGGGATCCTGAGCTCCCTGTCCGTGTTGACTCTGTTTTTGCTTTGCGTTCTTTTGTTGAAGCTTGCAGAGGTATATGGCTTTGCATATTCACCTCTCCATTGTCTTTTCATCATCCTTGTCATAGTTTTTTCCTCGTCTTTTTCTGTTTCTCTATCCTTTCCATTTTGTCGCAAAATGTGCTTATGAAAATTACTTTTTTCCCTGGGAATCAGACTTGAATGAAATTCGTCCAATCCTTCCGCAGCTCCTTGACGGTATGTGGCATTGAGAACCTTTCTGTGTAGTCTGAAGTCGATATGGAGTTCTGTTAATTGCCTCTAATGCTTGGCTACGCAGAGTTTTTTAAGCTTATGAATGAGGTTGAGAATGAGGACCTGGTTTTCACATTGGAGACAATTGTTGACAAATTTGGGGAGGAGATGGCACCATATGCTCTTGGGTTATGCCAGAATTTGGTAACAAGTCCGGTTTAGATTTTCTTCATTGCTGTTTTTCTTGTTTGCTTGAAATACTGATCACACGGTTCGTGACAGGCTTCTGCATTCTGGAGGTGTATGAATTCTGCTGAAGCCGATGATGAAGGTGATGATCCTGGTGCTCTGGCTGCTGTTGGTTGTTTGCGTGCCATAAGCACAATTCTTGAGTCAGTGAGCAGGCTTCCTCACCTCTTCATCCAAGTTGAACCAACTTTGCTGCCCATAATGCGTAAAATGTTGACTACTGATGGACAAGGTGGATGCTGATTCTTGCTGTTATTTCTGCCTGCCATGTTACCTAAGCTGTCCTTTTCATTCTTTTTTCTTGCCTATATTTTGGCTTGACACTATGGATCTGTCCATTCTATTAGCTCAGGTGCCACGCAACCTGAATTCACCCGTGAGGTTGGAATCTGACCTAAAGTGATCTATAAGCCGCACTGTCTCACAATCACGGAGGATACTTATCAAACAGATGGAACTGCATCTTCTATTTTTGTTATTTAGATTGTTGTTACTTGTCGAAAATTTGTTTATAACAGAACAAGAGACCAGGATCTGGCCTTAAAAAGAAGTTTTGACAAAGAAATTATTCAGTTAAGGATTTGCGACCCCCTCAATCATTAGGGAATCCTCCGATCAGAGCAATGAGATAGACATGTCTATGCGATTTGGCTACTCTTAGAAGATTGGGAGTGAACGAGGAGCTGATTAGGACTCAGCTTCCTCACTTTGATCAGTTCTCAGTACGTGGAACAATGAACAAGATTTTAATTTTGATGGTAAAGCATGACTGCGCTTTTGCAACAAATTTTAGGACTTCACTTATCCCTAACAGAAAAGCTGCAAAAAGGGTATTTTGTGATAAGTTGTTTGCTTTTAATGTCTTTCTTACTTGCCTTTTGATTGCTGTTGGGGATTTGGTTTCTTCATCATTGCTGATTTTCTTCGTATGCTATTTGCAAAAGTCGAATTTGTCTATAAATTGGGGATGTTGTGGGGAGGAAGTTGTTATGATATATGTCATGAAGTTTGAAGTATGGAAAGACGGTCCTTTAGTTAGTTTCTTGATGACAAGCAAAAGGGGTGGGAGTCACTTAGTACCTTTTTTGGACTTCGCAATTGTACAGTTTCCCTCTAATGAGGAACATCGGTGATCTTAAACTCTCTGAAAAAAACTTCACAGTTCCTCACACGGTGGACCAAAAGTTCAGCTATTACTCTACTGGTGAAAAAGATTGTTTTAGACTTGTGGTTTTACTTACCATCCACTAATTGAAAATCGGAAAGAGTTTGTTTCAGTGAAAAGTGAGCCTAGGATAATATTGCCATATATCTGATCTTCCTTTCAGAGTATAAAATTGACTCTGTTTATTGTGACACTTTTGAAATCGTCTCTCCCTCTCCTCAACCCCCCTCCCCCAACTCCTCTTCTCTTTCTCTGCTACTTCCTATTGCGTGTTGGCCAAAGGATATCTTGTTTAGATGCCCTTATGTGTTTTTTAATTTCATGTACATCATAGAGAGAAGTATGAGATTAACTTTCAGAGAGGCTACAATTTGGTAGTCCAGCATTTCTCATGATACTGAGCTTTTTACGGTGTGGATATCTTTTTGAAGATTTAACCCTGACTTTCCTCATTTATACAAGGTTCGACTGGTGGACTTGTTGCCAGTGGATGTAGTTGATTGGTTGGTGCTTTTGAAAAGTTCATACTAGCCTATGCATTTGAGAAATATCAGGGTCATCTTTTTTCCTCACAATGTGATGCCTAAGAGTCTCGTGTCCATCCTGCTGAATTCATTGTGGGTAACTCTTGAAATATGGACCACTGTGTTGAGAAAAGAAGCCTTCAATTTGGCGATCACATTGAGCAGTTTCCTTGGATGATTCAAACATTTCCTGCAAATTATTTGTGCTTTTCTTCCTTGAGAATGCTTTAGGAAATTTATTTTCCTTAAATTGTAAGCAATGAGCTACTTAGTGATGGCATTATCGTATAAAGTCCATGACATTGAATACTTACGTTTACTGATGGTCTCTCGTCCTGTACTTCGACAGAGGTTTTTGAAGAAGTTTTGGAGATTGTATCTTACATGACCTTCTATTCACCTACAATATCAATGGATATGTGGACTCTCTGGCCATTGATGATGGATGCACTCGCAGAGTGGGCAATTGATTTCTTTCCTAGTAAGTAATTAGCATTTGTTCTTGATATCACGTGTCATTGAGCTGGTTGATGTGATTTGGCATTTCCATTCTCCTTTTGATCTTGTATGAAATTCCTTTTCTTGTGTCTCACACCTTTAATCGACAAATGGTTTTATGTTTGGGTTAAACATTGTCTTGTCTTTTCATCTTGAAAGGTTAGTATATGCTTAGCTCTGTATGTTTGAAGTGCCTTGGTATGGGTTTTTTTTTTTTTTTTTTTTGGGGGGGGGGGGGGGGGGGTCCATAGTTATGGATGCATTTAATGTTAAGAATAGTATCATTTGGTTTAATTTGGATGTGGGAAATGATTATCTCAAGGTCCACTTTCTAGGCTTACTTTATGCTGTCTTTGGGGAATTATAGAGGCCTAAGAAGGCATTAGAAGCAAATGGGTTAATGGCCTAAGGGAATTATGACCGACTATTAGTGAAAAAGAAGGTTTAGTCATGATTGTGGTCCTGACATATATGTCATCAGAGGCTGCATAAATTGTATGCCAGCTCGTGCTTCGATGTCCAAAAGCTGTGGAGCCTCTTGAAATGGACTTCCATATATGTGTTTCTTACTACATTTGTATCGAGCAGATATACTAGTTCCTTTGGACAACTACATCTCGAGAGGAACTGGACATTTCTTGAGTTGCAAGGAGCCCGATTATCAGCAAAGTCTGTGGAATATGGTTTCATCTGTGAGTACCTTTTAAATGCTAAGCTGTCTCTGTTGTATGATTATTGTTGTCTGTTCTGATAATTCTAGGTGTTCTTTATTTTTTTGAGTAGGTTATGGCTGACAAAAACCTTGAAGACAATGACATTGAGCCAGCTCCAAAGCTCATTGAAGTAGTGTTCCAGAACTGCAAAGGTCAGGTAGATCAGTGGGTTGAGCCATATCTCAGAATCACTGTTGAGCGGTTGCGGCGTACTGAGAAATCCTACTTAAAATGTCTTCTCATGCAAGTGGTGAGGATCTGAGGATAAAATCTTTCCTTTGATTCGATGGATGTCTTTTTCCTACCTTCTGTTCGTTATCATGTTGTCTCTCACATTATTTCCTTATCTTTAATGAAAAATTGTGTTTTCATATGTTACTTATAGATTGCCAATGCTCTTTATTACAATGTGGGCTTGACACTCAGCATATTGCAAAAGCTGGGTATTGCCACGGAAATCTTCAGTCTGTGGTTCCAGATGCTGCAACAAGTTAAAAAAAGTGGCCTTCCTGCTAATTTCAAAAGGTAATCATCAGTGAACTATTTTTCTTGGAATTTTTCTTTACTTATTTCTGATGGATCAATCATTTTACGGATGTTCATAATACAGAGAACATGACAAGAAAGTCTGCTGCTTGGGCCTAACGTCTCTACTGGTTCTTCCTGCTGATCAATTACCAGAGGAGGCTTTGGGGCGTGTTTTTAAGGCCACGCTTGATCTGTTAGTTAAATACAAAGATCAAATTGCAGGTCTGAAATCCTCTATGATTGTCTGATCCTACTTTTACCCTATATGGTTCATTCCCATTTTCGATTGTATCTGGTCTTTTTTCACCATCATAAATGGTGGTTCTGCAAGACTTACCTTTTCTATTTTGTATTGCCAGAAGCTGAAAAAGAGGACGAGGCTGAAGATGATGATGAAATGGATGGTTCCCAAACAGATGATGAAGACGATGAAGTTGATGGGTCTGAAGAGATGGGTGTTGATGCCGAGGATGGGGATGAAGCTGATAGCATCAGATTACAGAAATTGGCAGCACAGGTAATTTGCACTTTAACTTGATCTTTCCTTGCTGGGCCTGATTGGGCTCCATTCCTGGCTCAGAATTCTGAATCTTAGAGAAGGTCTTGATATATGCTTTATGCATTCATATCTGGATATAATTGTGGTGACATTTTGTTTTTTTCTTATTCGGAATTTCTTGGGGTTCCCTTAAATGGTTGCTCTCTTTAAATCATTCAACTGGAGAATGTCTAGGGGTGAGTGTAGTTGTCGAGGAATACAGTTGCTGCTAAACATTAGAAATTAGGACGGAACTGTTTTGAATTTTATAAGATCCTGCCATGTGGCCATACCACCGATATAGAGGAATTTAGTGGTGATTGTCCTTTTCTCTGGTAATCAGTCACTGCATTGTCATTGCTAGGACAATTTTTTGGAAATTGACAATCAAAATATTTGCCCAATGGCAAAAAAGATGACGTGGACTTTTTTTTTCCACTTCACAATAAGTGTTATTTTTCTCTTTCATGCTAAAATTTAGAATATTCGGTGAACTTCAAGTAATTAATGTGTCAAAAGTTGTGCAAGTTTCATGTGTTTCAGCCTATAAAAAAGTCTCAAAAGTGCATACACCACAAGAATTAAATTAGTCAGTCAGTCAGATGTAAAATCATGACGGGCTGTTCTTTCTTTCAATATGGTCATTAGAGTTACTTAGGGAGACCAATGTTGATCATACAGGCAAAGGCATTCCGTTCACATGACGAAGACGAGGACGACTCTGATGATGACTATAGTGACGATGAAGAATTGCAGTCGCCGATAGATGAGGTTGACCCCTTCATATTCTTCGTTGACATGGTTAAAGGTTAGTGGAAGAGGATGCTCCCTGGGAATTGGGCACGCCATTTTTTATTTTGTCGCAGAAAACAGTGTTGTTAACTTTTCGTTCCTGTTTTTAGCCATGCAAGTGTCAAACCCGATGAGGTTTCAGAACCTCATGCAGACACTGGACTTTCATTATCAAGCACTTGCCAATGGGGTTGCACAACATGCAGAGCAGAGGAGAGCAGCAATAGAAAAAGAGAAGGTAGAGAAAGCATCGGCCACCCCTGCTTCATGACTTAAGGCAAAATGCCCTTGTGCAGTAGAGAAATGCTCTTTGGTCTGAAGTTTTTCTTTCGTTTGATCTCTCATTTGTGGGAAACGGAGAGTTCTTGCGAGTCCCTATGAAGTGATTGTTCCAATTGGATGGTTCTCAGTCATTGAGGTCAGTGAGAGTGCTCCCTAGAAGTTCAAGTTTTGAAGCGCTTACACCTCCTAAAGTCGTAGAGAATTTGGCGGCTGCCGCTTTTCTCAATTTGTGTCTGGGAGTATTCAGTTGGGTGGGTTTTGCCATCACATAAATAAGAGTGACTCGTCTCAGCAATGTTGAACATGTTGTTGTGTCATAATGTGGGACAGACAGTCCCTCTCTCTTGTGAGGCATGGCAACTACTCTCCCGGGGTGAGTCGAAGAGTTCATCTTTGTTCTTTTGTATACAGGGGATGGTCTGGTGGCCTCATTGTTACTTCTGGGTGCTGAGTTAGCCCCATTCATTTTTTATTTCCCCTTGATAAATATTTTATTTTTATTTTTTTAAATTTTTTTTTTGTGGGTATAGTCATTAGCAATCACTCGTCGGTCGGTTTATTTTGGTTTTGGATCTTTTGCATTTATCTTCGCAGAGGGCTTTGGAGGATAAGCTTCCTGCTTATTGTAAAACAGTTGTATTCTTTGTTACCTGTCAGTTCATGGAGGAATGGATTTTGTTCCTGTTGGGAGCTTTCGACTTCGTTTTCTTTGTATTTTTCCCCCTCGGTCTTCCGGATACCACGTTTCTGCCATTCTGGTGACCGGACTTATAAAATAAGATTTGTGGAGTAATGAAAGCTTAGAACAAAGCTCGCTGTCCCATGGATGGAGAATTGAAGGCTGAGCGATGGCTTTTTGCAGTTGTTTGGTGGTGGGTGAAGGGTGATTCGTCCTTTTTGGCTTTCGATTTACTCCTGTGAACGGAAATGAAGAATCCTGAACGCATAAATCAGTTTATGATGATTACAGGGAACGATGCGGGTCATGTCTCATGGAAGGACGAATTTAGTTGTTTCTTGATAAATTGCAGGAGGGGTTGACGATGTTGTTGTGGTTGATGAAGGAAGAAGGACCCATGGTGATTTTGAGCTCGAGCAGAAGATTGAAAGGAGCGAGTGAGACTGAGTAGGGGATGTTTGGTTTTAATTATTTAGTGATCTGCCCTGGAGAAAGAGTCAAATTAATGCCTCCTTGCAATGTTTCCTTATCGTCACGTGAGTCCGACGTCGACTTTCAATTTGGCCAGCAAGGTGATGTGTTTTGTAATTAGTTTGTTGAGTTAGAAAAAGCCCATGGGGGCTTCTGAGGGGCGCAAGCTCAGAGCCCGAGCAGTCATGGCAGCACCTTGCAAGCCCAGAGCTCAAGACAGCGAGAGCGCATTGCTCTGAGCTCTGGCCGCCGACCGCGTCGATCACCAGGCGGTTCACTGGTGCTCATATTGAAGCGTAATTATCGTTGTTTTGCTAGTTAGTTGAGAGATTGAGTAGCTGCAGTTTTCAAAGGTGGGCAGACAAGTTTGTTAGTGGAGAATTCTCTTTCCACCATGGTTAGAGCTGTGAAAAAAACCTTAACCGGGGTCTTTTCGGTCAGGTGACTTCCCATTCGGTTAGCCATCGTTTATTGGAAAAAAGCAAGCCTAAAGATTTGGGAGCAAAAGCGACAGCTTGAGTTGGGTTAAAAGCACAAAATGTAATTTCAGCATCACCATCTTCAAATAGTCTTTTCTACGGTGGCACAAAATTTTGGGCATTATGTTGGATTTCGGCTCAGTTTGGAGATATCAAGGCCGAAATCAAAGGTTTGTGGAATGAATCCTTCAAAGTATTCTCGATTCTGCAACTCTGATCCCTCGTCGTCGACGAGCCCTCTCTCGGTTTGGCTCGCTTCTGCATTAGCAACCTAAGAAAGCCTCGTGAATGAAGGTGAACGGTGGGAGACCCCTGAATTCTGGAGACGAAGGTGCGTCTTGCTTCTTGGTTGAGGTCCGCTCTTTTTTCAGCTCTTTTTTTTTTTTTTTTGGTCGAACTTCTTCTGCATTTTACTCTTTCGAGTATGATGGCCAAAAGAAAAAATAAATAAATAAAAGAAGAAGAGAAAACCAAAAATGAGAACTGACCTGAACCGAGTTATACTAAAATATTTCGATTTGGTTCGGCAAAGCCAAACCAAATCGAATTATCAATGGCCCTGACTGCGGTGCATCTTTTAATTTTCCTAATAACTATTGGAAGAGAGAAGTATATAAAAATGTCTTAAACCTATTGTATTGGTGTCAATCCAGTCAAAAACATTTCACCTATAATAATCGAATTATAAATCTTTTGACAATTTATCAATGTTGTTCATCTAAACAAATTTTGGTCATAAATCACTAACACAAATATTAGTCTTCCCGCATGACACGGACAATGCTGAAGTGAACGATTTTTTTTAAAAAAATTTATTATATTATATTACATGTTATTTTATTTTTCTTCTCTTTTCTTCTTCCTTTCTTTATCCGTCGATCGCTCTTGCTGCCGATGCGCCGTCAAGCGAGGCTTGCTCCTGTCAAATCCGATAAGGCCGATCCTTGCCAATCGTCACTTTTGGCCGATCACCAGCCATGGCTAAGGCTTGATAACCGGCATGGAAAATATGAAAAATAAAAAAGAGAAAAGAAAGTATAAATATGAATGAAAAAAAATTAGAAAAAAAAAGTTGTAAAGTTGTTCATATTAGCTTCTGTGTCACGTAAGATGATCGGTGACCATGTGAATGATTTTTGCAAAACTGATGAGATTGACAACATTGATAAATTGTCAAAAAATTTAGGATTCAATTGAAATTTTTTTTTTTTTTGTTAAAATGACATCCTTTGTTATGATTACTCGTATATCTTTCATTTAAAGAAAATCATGCAACGCTGCCCCGTTTCGGAATCTGCAGTTGGACAGGCCAACTTTCGGGGCAAATCTTGCCCGCCCGCCCCTCAACCTTTCCGTACATCAATACTTTCAGTTTCAGACAACATATTCCTTTGAACATTCCTTCGCCACTCTTTCTCGCCAGACAGACTTACAACACAATGTCCTTTAATCCTTAAATAAGTACTGCTCGAATATCTAGATATTCCACGTCACACGGAAGGTCTGCATCGATAGCATCTGGAGGGAAATAGTACTTAGAGCAGTCGAAGCTATTAATACATAGAAATTACAACATAAATGATGACCGAACCATCGCTTAACATACAATGTAATATCTAACATTTAATTATTTAGTATAGTCCCTCAACTTTACCTCAATATATTATGTGGTCCTTAAACTTTTAATTTGTTCGATGTAATCTTTGAACTTGGTACATGTTCAATAAATTTCATTAATTACATGAAATTGTTCAATGTCGTTCTTTCATTTATTCAAAATTAAAAAAATTGCTAAATATTTTTATATAATTCGGGGATAAAATTTAATATGTAACAAAAGTCCAGAGATTATATTGAATAATTTAAAATTTCAAAGACGACATTGCAAACCGTACGAAAATTCAGGAACCACATTGTACATTAAGCCAAAGTTCATGAACTTTTTATCTATGTCATTTTCCCTAATACATGGTCTATGCTAGGCAAAAGGCTTGTACACTTTCAATACAACTCAAATACCATATTTTACAACGGTTTTGACGCGACCTTAAAAATAATAGAAAAGTTAGCTGCACCGATTATCCCTCTCAAACATTTTTTTGACGTCGTCCTTGCCGGGGACAAAAAAACCAACATATATTTTGTCAATTACGAGAACATGCACTGACCGGTCTATTATGGAACGTCCTCGATAATTGATGCAATTAGTATCTTGTATTGGTCCTCCAATAGTGGAGATAAGGGTGTCGAAAATAAATAATAAAAAAAATTCCACACCAGACGAGCGGGGCCGGCTCGAAAATTAGTTTGATTTTGAGTATTTTCGGGCCGAGTTTGACACTCAGGCTAAGTCGGCTCGCCGCCTAACTTTTTTTAACACTTGTGTTTTCTTTTTAATTTAACTTATTTTTATTTTTATTTTTATATTCTTTAATTTGATGTATTTATTTATTGATTTTGATTAAAAAAAAATTGAGCCAGAATTCGGCTCAACCCAACTTGGTTCGGTCGGCCGAGCTCAATACCGCTCAGTTTCGGACCGGGCCAATACCCAGCCTGACCAAACCTATTGAACCCCTAGTGGAAATGACACTAACAGTTCCTAAATTTTGGCATTTAATTATTTTATCCTTGAACTATCTTAAGTATTCATGGAATGCCTAAACTCTTGATTTGATTTAGTTCATCAATTTTCCAACAAAGTCAAGTCAGTCCTTCCATAATATTTACAAGTTTTTATAATCACACTTTCGCCTCATATTTCAAAATACCTTTTCAGTTCAATCATATTTTTATACCAACAAAAAAAAAATCTATCTTTTTACTAGTTTTTATATTTTTGGTATTTGTAAATACTATGATAGTTGCAATTTAAGTAAATTCTATCTCGATCTCTATAAAAGTCATTTAGAGCTGCATGGGGCTGGTATTCCTGCTACTATACGTCTAGGTGTTTACATAAAGGATACTACAAATGATATTAATTGATCTATAGAATTATAGATGAGGTTATATTTTGTTATGATATATTCACAAGTGAAAACATACTTAAATGGAACTAACATAATATTTGGAAAGATAAAAAAAGGTAAATTGATACATAAAAAGATGTCATACTTTTTGTTGAGTTAGGGAAACGATTGAAATGAAAAGATATTGTAAAATCTAAAGCGCAAAATCTAAGTGATAGGGTTATAAGCTTGTGAATAGTATGGAAGGGTTGATTTGACTTTGCATGGAAAATTGAGAAATTAAAATAAATCAATTTAAAGTTTAGGCTACATTGAACGTTTATGAGTAGCTCAAGAACCGTATTGAAAGAATTAAAAGTTCAAGAATGATATTGCATATTGGGTCAAAATTTAGGGACTATATTATCAATTTCTCCAAAAAAAATTTAATACCTAGAGTCATCCTTCTCTCGAGGCTTTCGTATCTTAGATTTAGGCAGCTCGGTTTAGAGCAATTCATGAAGAATATGGTTTCACCATGCAAATGTCTGGCGAGTCTTATTTAATGTCTGCTTGAAAATCCTTCAGCATTCCATTTAATTGGTTCTTCCAATAGATCTTGTCACCGAGACACTCGTTACATTTTCAATTGACTAAATTGCCATGCTGGTGCTTCGTCCTGTTTGTGTGGCTTTGGTGGGAAGAAACAATGGAAATTTGAAAGGGAGATTCTTGTTCAATTGACTTACTGTTTCTGGGATCATTGTGGACAATGTGTTTTTTGTGTTATATGATACCGTCTTGTTTTTATTTTCTTGCATAGATTTTTTTTTTTTGGTCGTGTTGTCCTGTAAATTCAAGTGAAGAAATCTATTTATGGTAATCACCATCATTGATTTTAATTTTGTTTTCTTAATTTCCCAGTACATAGATATATCGGCCGATACCGTAGAATCTGAGCTTGACTTGCCATTGTTACTCCAAGGGTTAATACAATGAAAAACTCTAAACCGGTATACCTGTGATAAACTTACTAAAAAATATTTTTTTTTCACAAAAAACTCCAAACTAGTGTACTTGTAATAAATTTATTCAAATTAGTTTTTGGACAAATAAAAACCTCAAAGTGGTACACATGTGATAAATTTACTTTTCATGATTTAAACTGATTTAATACCACGAAAAACTCTAAATTGATACACTTATGACAAACGGAGGGTAAAAACACTAAACTAGTATATCTATCAACTGTCATATGTCACTTAACTCAGTGACTTGACCGTAAAATTGAACGAGAATTAACAAATGGAAAATTTATCACATGTGTACCAGTTTGAAATTTTTTATGGTAAAAAAATCAATTTATGGCAATTTTTTTATAGGTGTATTGGTTTGTGATGTTTCATGGTATTGATCCTTACTCTAATCTGGTTTATTTATTTATTTATGTTTTGCTATTAATTACCCTCAAGACCTTGATATTAACTAAAACTAGATTTGTACTGTGCTATGCATGGGAGCAAAATATAATTTTCGTTTTGGACTACATAACAGATTTTTAAAAAGTCGTACGGCTTATCTAAAGTAAATCATCAAAACTTAGTATATGATTTATAGGACCTAATTCCAAAAAAAGCCCTCAAACTTTGACGTTTGTCCCAAAAATATCCATAACTTTTTTTTGTCTCCTAAAAAATCTTCAATTTTTGATTTTGTCCCCAAAAAACCTCAAACTTTAGTCTTTGTCCCACAAATATCCAAAACTTTTTTTGTCTCCTACAAAACCTCCAACCTTTGATTTTATCCCAAATTTACCACAATTATTAAAAAAAAAGGGAGTGTTTCGTGCACAGTTGAACAGAACTCATGATTGTTCGACAAAGATCAAAATATACTGTCAATTGTTTCAAGGGAGAATGTTTGACATATTGGAGTTGTATTCATTCATTTCGAGACATAATTGAATTACTCGAGATTCACATACAAATTTCAGTGGGAATGGTATATTAACAAATCTTCTTCTTATACTTCAAATCTTTACCAAAATGATGATCACAAGAAAGTGTTGAAGGCAGCAGCTTGTCGTCATAGAGGCAACGTCGGCAGTAGTTTGTCGTCACAGAGGCATGGTCGGCAACAGCTTGTTGTCACAGATGTAGGGTTGGTATGATAGTTCTCGGTGGAAGGCTTGATTGGCATCGAGGATTATCAACGGGTAAGAAGCCGATGATGAGGGTTGCTGTTGTCTCGGGATAAGACCACGTCATCGGGCGACGGTTGAGAATCACTTGGAGTTTCGATAGAAGCTAAACGGCCGACGTCGGGGTTGTCGAGAATTCTACAAGATGGGTTTTGAGGTTTTTTTTCTCATTAGACTGGTAGATTTGGGACAAATTCAAAAGTTAAAGGTTATTTAGGAGACAAAAAAAGTTGATATTTTTTGGATATAGGGCAAAGTTTGAGGTATTTTTGGGATTGGATTGGTAGACTTGAGATAAAATAAAAAGTTAGAGGTTTTTTAGGTAACAAAAAAACATTGTGGATATTTTTGGGACAAAAGCTAAAGTTTGAGATTTTTTTTTTTGGGATTGGGCCTGATTTATAGAGAAAGTGAAAGAAATATTTCATATTACATAGACGAGGCAAAATAAAATATTTTGGAGAAAGATAAATTCGGGCATTTTTGTAGAATATGTAAACCATCCTATGACTTCACAAATCTTCACAAATCTATATAGCCAGATTAACTTGAAGTAATATTTCTATAGCTATCTTTCAAGATTATCTTGTAATCTTTCACATCATGGACAATGGAAAATATAATTTTTGCATATTAATGTATAACGTACTATTAGATTACAATTATTAGATTATTGGATTATAAAATTTACACGTCAATGTAAATGATAAAGTGATAGAAGATAATGAAATGTTGTTTCCAGAATTTTAAAGGAAAATTTAAAATAAAGGCTTGAAGTGCCCTCTTTGCCTCAAAGAAGAACTTGACTAAAGCATTTTTGTAATTTTTTATGTTTTTTAATTTTCTTTTCTTTTTTGAATTTTTTTCCCTTTTTCTTTCTTTTCCCCTCCCCCTCTAATTTTTCCAGTGGTCAACCATTCGGCGAGATCACACTTGCCGAAGGTGGGCAAGGCGACCCTTGGTAGCAGCGATGAAACTCGCCTCGTCGAGATCAGCTCATCCCTTGTGATCTCAATGGCCATAGGCGAAACGACCCTCGTCAGGCAGGATGAGGATGTCTCTTGCAACCACCCTCGACAATGTGGCGACCTGTCCCCTCAAAATCGATAGGTCTGAATCGATCGGGCTAATGGATTACAGTCATCCATCCCTTAAAAGAAATGGATGTACTTTGATGCGAGCCTTCCCAAGCCCATACCAAATCGCAACAGGATAATTTTCATATCAAGTTCAACCTTATGTGATCGGGAGACATGGGCAATATGTACATGCCAGCAGAATCGCCACCAATCTATTTTTCGAGGATAGATTGGAAACCTACCGAGTGATTGTGATAGTCTGTTCGGTTCCGCAAAAATCAGAGAGAAGAATCTGAGGACTTAGTAACATCAATGTTTATGTTGAAGCTCTTTCGGTACCCTATGTTAAAAGATTTTTTAAATAAGATTTTTCATATAAATGTCTTGGAGTAAGGAAAGCCCTAATATCTAAAGATTCATGCAAATTGGAGTATCCAGCTTATCAATCATAATCAAAGAAAGTAAGTGCGTAAATCGAGAAAGCAAATACATACAAATAAAACACATCAAATCATAACATGTCATACCTAGTAAAGCCCTAAAGGCTTAGAGAATGCATCATTAAATTTTAGGGTTGATTTAAAAAAAAAAATTGGAACATTGTCCAAAGGGGAAAAAAGGTCATTTTGAAGAAGATTTAGGAACCAAAGTCAACAAAAATGGGCCAAACCAGTTGAATGTGGTCATATTTCTTTTTCTATTATTATGATTTTTTGAGATTTTTTTATTTTTTAAAAAAATTATGAAAATTCCCCTTTTTTTTAGGATTTTCAGAATTATTTATTGTTATTTTTGTTAATTTACAGACGGTGTTGATCCAACCCATGCCTCTAGGGCGCCTGATCCAAATCATATGGGTTTGAAATTGGCACTAAAACGACATCGCTTCACATTTTTTATTTGATGTAAGTACAACATAAATGTCAATATTTGTGTACGGCATTCATTTTACTATCAATATATTTTTAAATCACTTCAATACCAGGTTTTTTGAAAAACGATTATTTAATGTCAATTCCGGTCAGGTCACCGAAATTGACACTAAATTGATCATTTTTCTCCAATTTAGCACTAAAGTAGTCGTTTTTTAGATAACTTAAGTATATATGATTTTTAAAAATAATCATTTAAGTGCTAACTCGGGTGAGGTCGTCCGTTTCTCACTGTTGGCACGTAAGTGATCATTTTTTCTCCGATGTAGCACTTAAGTGATAAAAAAAAAATATTTGCACTAAAATGAGCGTCATACCAAATATTGGCAATCCTGCTATACTTTTTTCCTTTTTCTTTTTTTTCTTTTTTGGATTTTTTAATTGATTTTTCTAATTTTCCGCCTAATTATTAATCCAACACTCCAGATGTGCCATGTGGTTACCCCACAAACCTTGGATTAGTCTATTGACATACGGCCAAGATCAAGTAGCACGGGTAATCCACGACTGTTTGATCAGATATTATCTTTTTATTTTCAAAGAATAATTTTATAATATCATAAAAAATTTATTTTTTGAAAAAAGCCAAATCACGACACATGGTCAAATCATGGCCATCCATTTTATTTTATATTTTTTATTTCAAAAAATGAGTCTAATAATATACTAACTGACGTGGCTGCACGTGGCGCTACCAGAGGGTTGACCAGATCAACGGACATTGACTGGTCAACGTCCTAGTGAGGAAGACGATCATTAAACGGGTGAGAATAATCCGACCACCGTTTGACGCCTTAACCTGCAAATCTCAGCTTGATCTTTTCGCGGATCAACTCTACGTTTTATCAACATATCTAAGTTTTAGCCAAAGGGAATGGTGAAATCTACCTAAATCGAGATTGAACAGACCTAGCCATGGCAGAACATCAACCTGCAATCGTGGAAAAAATCGAACTAATGTGCGTTTATTTCACGAAAAACGAAAGATTTGAAAAATATTTTTCAAAAAATAAATATTTATATAACTCATAACAATGAATGAATAGAAATTATTTTCATTATCACGAAAATAGTTAGGCATAAAGTGTTAGTAACAATGAAAATATTTTTTGTTGACTAATTTTTTTAAAAGATAAAAGAGTTTATCTTTTGAAAAATATTTTTCAAATCTTTGATTTTCCGTGAAACTAACGCGGCCTAACTGAGGTCCCGATCAGCCTCACAATCTCTGGTTCGAGTGCGCGCGCTCACAACAAGTATAGAAATGTTCGGAGGTTTGACTCGAAGTTTTATGCAATGAAAATACAAAACAAATGGTAGATTCGTGATCAGCATGAGCTTAAGTGTAAATCGAACAAAGTTTCAAGCAGAATGAGAGCAAGAAATCATGATTTTGCCACTGAAGTAGCTTCGCAACTCTCAACAGTGGCGCTCACCTTTTCTGAGAGGCTGAGCCGAGCGACGTGGTTCGCGACTGTTCCTTGGAGTCTTAGTGAGCTCGGAGATCGATCGGGAGGCTTCGGTATTTTGTATCGCGGCGTGACGAAGCTCGGGAAGGTATTCGAGCTTCGGGAGACAATGGTGATCTCTCTCTCTCTCTCATTTGTTAAGTCTGTAGAACCGAAAATGAATCTGCTCTTATCCAAGACGTGCGAGAATTGCTTATAGCCAACTTGAAAATTAATTTTGGAGCGCGGGAGGGCCTCCATCCACTCTAACCTGCACGTGCAATCACGTGCCATTTGGCATAGCGGCACCGGACGGGGATGGGCAACTTCAGGCACTCCATTTCGTATCCTGATATGTACAAATTGGACGGCTTATTTATGCTAGAGTTTCTTCGGTCGATGCCGTGGGTACAAAACGAATTGGCCGTCCTTCGTCCAGCGAGCTCTGGCCATGAAACTTGGCTCAATGGGATCGGAACGAAGAGGTTTGCAATGCCCACCCTATGGCATCTCCAATTGTGGTCGATAATGGACCTAATTTTGGTGTCTAACTTCAGTCTTTCGTGGGTGTTCTGCGCGGAAAGCGGTTGGGGAAGGAGGAGGATGACCGGGTCGTTGGATCGGATCTTGTCCCACCCGGCAGATCTGGCCGTCAAAATTTCTTCAAATTGACCTACCAAAACTCGAAATTTGTCAAATTAAACCCCAAAATTGAATTCTAAGACATGGATTCAATCTAAAAATGATAAGATTGGGCAAAATGGGTTTAGGTCTGAGCAAAAGCCTCAATTTTCCAACTTAACCCGAAAAAGATTTTTGTGAAGTTTAAACCCTAAATGACAAAATAAAACCAGTTTGACCCCACCAGTAGGTTCAAAATGATGAAAAACATAGGAAAGTGGTCCTGAATTCTCATGAACATCTCTAATTTTTTTTTTTTGGTCGGAAAACATCTCTAAAAATTGACTACTTGCACTTAGAGTGAAATCTAGAGATTAAATTGGAAATAAAAATTGCAATTAAGTCCTTTTTTCCAAAATTTTGCAATTTCGCGAGCAAAAGGACTGAAATGCAATATGAGGTATTAAAGGCAAATGTCATGACTTGGAAAATGTGAAAAAGAGAAAATAAAAGGACTCAAAATGTAATTTTTTTGCTCAACTTGGGCTTATGTTTATGAAGACTCTTGTGGCCCCAAATTGAATTTTTGAAATTTTAAATAGTCAAAATGAAAAGGAAATTAAAATTGAAATATTGACTATTTTTGTGGCCATGGGAATATTTGCCTAATATAGAAAAATACTGAAAAATGTGAAAAATAAAAAAAAAATCAAAAATAGTTCCTTCGCCTTGGCCAAGACTTCAAAAGTTGATTTTGTAATTTTATGAATTTTCTACTAATCTTTCTAAAATAAATGACTAAACATCATGGGCCGTCAAAAAATGAAGGGAAAATAACAAAGGAAAAAGTAGAAGGAAAAGAAAAAGTTAATGATGAAGACGCCCTAGGTCAAGCCCTTCTTTGCAATTTTATGCTTTTCTATACCAAACAATACATTCTATTGACTATCGATTATTTTTTAGACATTTAAAAAAGATGAGGAGACTAAGTAAAATAACATACATGTTGAAAGTTCCTCTTAGAACACTAATTTACTTATGAGGAAACTAAACATAGAAACTTTGATTTCGTAATAACGATTAGGAAAAAAAAAATGACTTAAAGGGCAAAATCGGAATGAGGGAAGGGTACCATTGGAAATGTAGTATGTACACACTTTTAGAGGCACATGTTGACCTCTTATGCAACGGGGGTTAGAGCACCACTGCATGTGGTACTCCAAAGGGGCCCGCGCAATGAAACACAAAAAAAAAAAAAACTAATTTTTTTATATGTAATATTCTCCAGTTTAATTAAACTGTCGTTATTATCTTTCTTGTAAAAAAAAAAAGAATGTTCTTGCTAAAAAATCATTCATAACATCGGCATATTCCAACTTTTCATCCTAAACTTGATATTTGTATAACAAGCTCATAAATGGTACGCTAATGGATAGATTTGAGAATGAAAAACGAGTTAAAATACATCTTTGTGCTTAAAAGATAAGGTTTTGTTTTTTTTCATTTTTAGATGTAAAAATAATTTAAAAAAATGTAAAAATGAAAATAACTAAGCTTTATAAATTCTTTTATTTCCCGATAAAAAAAATTCTTATATTTCTTTCTTGAGAAAATAAAAGGAAAGAGAAAGTTCTTCTAAAAGAAAATGACAAGCAAAACAAAAAATAATGAAAATTTAGTGGAGATTTTTGCTTACTTGATATGATCTCTGTAAGGAATTGAATTTGATGGACTTAATTTTCAGGTGACCAACCAATTTACATGTTCATCGTTTTCAATATGTGTGGACTAAATCAAATTAGTTTTAAACACACCCTATAACAAGGGCTTAATATCCAAAAAATCTCTAACTTTAGCATTTATGTCAATTATATCAAATTCTTTTGTCCCATAAAAAATCCTCAACTTTTACTTTTGTCTCGGTTTTACCGATATAATATTTGAAAAAACCCTCAACTTTAGCATATGTCCCAATTATATCCAAAACTTTTTTTATCTCCTAAAAAATTCAAATTTTTACTTTTATCCTAATTTTACCATCATCGTTCTTTTGTTCATAATCACTGTTAGTTAATTTTATTTTTGAAATTTAGAAACAGTAGATTTTAGGGACAACGAGATATTAAAAAATTCGTTAGAATATTTTCATGTCTAGCCCTTCTTTGGAATATTGAGTACTGAATAGAATATGAAATGTGTCGTCTTGTGTGACTGTATATCTCTCGGCATTACATAGGAGTAGCAAACAATACAAGAGAAATTCAAAATTTTATCAAGTAACCTTTGCCGAGGTGTAATTCATTAATGACGTAAAAATGCCACGTAAAATTAATTAGCGATAGCTATAAACAGAAGGCTAAACGGCGGTAAAATTAGGACAAAAGTAAAAGTGGAATGTTTGCGAGACAAAAAAAAATTAATATAATATGAGACATATGCTAAAGTTGAGGTTTTTTTTTTGTATCAGACCGGTAAAATTAGGACACAAGTAAAAGTTTTATGTAGAATTGGGAAAAAAAGAGAGTAAAAGTTGAAGGTTTTTTATGAGACAAAATTTTTTTTTGAATATAATTATCATAAACGCTAAAATTGGAGGTTTTTTTGAGTATTGAGTCAATAAATTTGCGTTTTTGTTTTTGTTGCAATGTGTGTCGTCCTCCAGTTTGGAAAATCTTTTACGCTGAGGCAATCGGAATGCACATGAGACCCATAGAATTTGTACATGGATAATTTTTTTTTTCCCTTTTACCATCAGACAAACATGTAAATTTCACCGGTAGAATCAATGAGAAATATTTGAAAAATCGAAGGGTATCGATGTGATGGCGGGAAAAAAGAAATCAAATCGAGAGAAAGTTGAATGACCAAGGTGCGGGGAATAAAGCTCAAGAAGTTACAAGCCAAAGGGCTACGGGACAGAACGCAAGAGAGTTCCTCTCTCTTTATGCAGTTTTCCTAAACTACAAAGGAAAGTATTCGCTCTCTGTCGTTAGGAATAACTAACTCCAAAGAGGAGGGGGGGCGGGGGGGGGGGGGGGGGGGGGGGGGGGGGGGGGGGGAGAGGAGAAGGGCTTCATTGCCATTGCCAACTTCGTGGCCAACTGGACTGTTTCGTCACGGGTTGGTCCAGAGCCCTTTTGGATTCTTCTGTCGGATTCGAACTGTGCATGGGAAAGAAATACGCAGAGAGAGAGAGAGAGAGAGGCTGAATTATTTACTCATGATGATGACGAAAGGGAATGTGAAAGGACGAGACAAGTAGTGGGCTGGAGCAAGCGACAAAGCAAAGTCACAGCGAGGCTTCAGCTCCCGGACAAAGGAATAGCCTTCGATTTGTGCGGTTGGCATTACTGTCGGAATCCCATGTTGGACCGATTTGGTCGCTATCCATCTATCTATCTGTCTATCTATCACGGATTCACTCATCATGCGCCTCGGTTTTACATAAACTAGAGACTTCAAATTTCCATTCTTGGTACTTGGTTTATCACTCGAAGTGATTGTAAAATCATCCTCATCTTTCTAAACCATGACGATGATTTTGAATCTTTCATTCATTTCTATTAACATCCCAAATTCTTTTATTTTTTTTATTTTTGTTTCGAAAAGGGTAATAGAGTATTTTTAATGAGCGATGCCTAAAAATGACTACGTGCCACTTAAAATATCGCCTATTCCACATTCTTCAAATTTCGCCCCCCCCCCCCCCCCCCCCCACACAAAAAAAAAAGAGACATCTTGAAATTGCACCTCTACACATAAGTTTCATGATTTGATCTTATTTTCGATATAAGTGAAGACTTGATTGAACTGATCGAAAAATTTAGACTAGTTGCCTTCGGAAATTTACAAGTAGCAGAGCTACTTTCTTTGTTTATTGATTTTTTTAAACGCCCAAAAAGTGTCCAAAAATCTTGAAATTTTTCCATTTGTATCAATTCATTGCTAAACTTTTCAATTGTGTCAAGTTAATCATAAACCTTGTGTATTTGTGCCAATTAAGTACATCCAGCCAGTTTTGACAGGAAAATGATCGAAGTAGGTACCAACCGTCCTATTAGGCACTGTCAGCGCTGGCATTGATTTTTTTTAGAATATTCTATTTTAATATTTTTATAGTGATTTTTTCGGGTTTTACTTATGCTTTTTTTAGAGAGGACGCCAACCCAAAAAAAACGTAAAGAATAAAAAACAGAAAAATTCTGTCCGTAGCTGGCCCTCCTCATCATTCAGCCAAACGATATCCAAAAATTGATCGAATGGACTGAAGTGGTACTAATGCAGAAAATTTAGGGCTGTATGGTAATTTTGTATATGATTAGATAGCTATGATGAAATAAGTACAAATAATTTGGTATTTGAACCGCTGGTAAGGGTTTTGGCTCGCAACTTTTTCGGTCCGCGATTTAAAAAAAAAAAAAAATCAGCCCCGCCTTTGTAGTTTGTTGATTGATGACCCTGCTCATTCCTTCCAAACTCGGGACTTCACCCACCCCTTATTCTATTCTCTCTCTCTCGTCTCTCTCTCTCGTGAGCACAGTAATGTCGTTTTTCATCCTCCAACACTTGTTAGTTCTCCACTGCTGCTGTTGCTGCTGCTTCACGAGCTATGCCTTTTCGGTCTAGCTGAAGCTTAACTTGATATCTCCATAGAAGAAGATAGACACACAAAGACAGAAACAGAGATAGAGACAGAGAGATGGTGACACGGACCATGGGATTCCTCCGTCTTGCCCTGCATTTGCTTGTCTCGTTAATGGCCACGGCCTACTTCGGAGGAGGAGGCCGCGTGGCCAACTGCATCGACGTCCCTGTCCAGCTGAACGACGACGTGCTGGGCTTGATCGTCTTCAAGTCGGACCTCTCCGACCCCTCCTCCTACCTCGGCTCCTGGAGCGAAGACGACTCCTCCCCGTGTTCCTGGAGATACGTGCAGTGCGACCCCGTCACCGGCCGAGTCGCCGAGGTCTCGCTCGACGGGTTAGGCCTGTCGGGCAGGATCGGGAGAGGCCTCGAGAAGCTGGACCGCCTCAAGGTGCTCTCGCTCTCGCGCAACAACTTCACCGGCAGCGTCAGTCCTCAGCTCGCCCTCCCGAGCGGCCTCCAGAGGCTCAACCTCAGCCACAATGGCCTCTCCGGTCCCTTCCCCACTTCTCTTGTTAACATGAGCTCGATCAGATTCCTCGATCTCTCCCAGAACTCGTTCTCAGGACCGCTTCCCGATGGCCTCTTCGATGGCTGCTCCTCGCTCCACCTCGTTTCTTTCGCTGGAAACATGCTCGAAGGGCCGATTCCCAGAACTTTGGCCCAATGCATTTTCCTCAACAGCCTCAACCTCTCCAGCAATAGATTCTCCGGTGACCCAAATTTCGCCACGGCAATCTGGACTCTGCAAAGACTCCGGGTATTGGATCTCTCAAACAACGTGCTCTCTGGGCCAATCCCGGCGGGGGTTTCGGCTGTCCACAACCTGAAAGTGCTCCTCTTGGGAGGGAACCGTTTCGCAGGTCAGCTACCGGGCGATGTAGGGCTGTGCCCGCACTTGACCGCATTGGATTTCCACGACAATCTCCTCACCGGGCCGCTGCCCGAGTCGCTCCGGAATCTATACTCCCTCATTTCTCTCGGCTTATCGAATAACATGCTGACCGGTGATTTCCCTAGTTGGATCGGTAACATGACTAGCCTTCAATACTTGGGCTTCTCGGGCAATAAGTTCACCGGAAGCATCCCGACGTCGGTAGGTAACCTGCAATCTTTGAGGTACCTTAGCTTATCTGACAATGGGCTATCTGGAAACATTCCCTTGTCTCTTGCCTACTGTTCCAAGCTAACGGTCATAAGGCTGAGGGATAACAGCATAACGGGCAATGTACCAGGGGAACTGTTCGATCTTGGATTGCAGGAAGTCGATTTTTCAAACAACAAGCTGGTCGGTCCCATCCCACCGGGTTCAAGTAGGCTCTTCCAATCTCTACACACTCTGGATTTGTCGAGAAACAATCTGAGAGGAGATATTCCCGCCGAGTTGGGTCTTCTATCCAACCTGCGGTACTTGAACCTGTCGTGGAATGGCCTGAGTTCGAGAATGCCCCCCGAGCTCGGGTACTTCCAGAACCTCACGGTGCTGGATTTCCGCAACAACTATCTGTATGGCTCGATTCCAGGAGACACATGCGATTCGGGTAGCTTGGCCATTCTTCAATTAGACGGCAACGCACTAACCGGGCCAATTCCGGAAGAAATTGGAAACTGCTCATCTCTACACTTGCTGTAAGTACAGTTACTCTACGCTGAACATGGACTTTGCCCTTCAGGTTTAGCATTTCGTTTCATTATTTTTATTTTCGTGCCAACGCGATGCTATAATTGGCCTTGCTGCAGGAGCTTGTCCCATAACAATTTGAGCGGTCCTATTCCCAAATCGATCTCGATGTTGAGCAATCTCAAGATTCTAAAGCTGGAGTTCAACGAGCTGAGCGGGGAAATACCGCAAGAACTCGGGAAGTTAGAAGATCTCCTGGCCGTGAATGTATCCTACAATAGGCTCACAGGAAGGCTTCCTGCCGAAGGCATATTCCCCAGCTTGGATCAAAGTGCTATTCAAGGGAATTTAGGGATTTGCTCGCCGGTATTGAAAGGTCCGTGCGTGATGAACGTCCCGAAGCCCCTAGTCCTCGACCCATATGCTTACGGTAATGGCCAGAGGGACCACCATAAGCATAGACATGAAGGTTCCGGTCACAACCACATGTTCCTCTCTGTCTCAGCTATTGTCGCGATCTCAGCAGCCTTTCTCATTGCGTGCGGAGTGATAGTCATTAGTCTGCTAAACGTGTCTGCCCGAAGAAGGCTTGCATTCATCGATACCGCCTTGGAAAGCATGTGCTCGAGCTCTTCGAGATCTGGGAGCCTGGCTATGGGAAAGCTCATCCTGTTTGACTCGAAGGTATGCCCAGAAATTAGCTTGAACAACCCCCATTCCTTGCTCGACAAAGCTTCCGAGATTGGCGAGGGAGTGTTCGGGACCGTGTTCAAGGTTCCGTTTGGCACACAAGGAAGGACGGTGGCAGTAAAAAGGCTCGTCACATCAAACATAGTCCAATATCAGGAAGATTTCAATAGGGAAGTTCGTGTCCTAGGAAGAGCCAGGCATCCCAACTTGATCGAGCTGGTCGGATATTGGTGGACTCCGCAGCTGCAGCTGATCGTGACAGAATACGCGCCGAACGGCAGTCTGCACTCCAAACTCCACGAGAGGCTTCCTTCTTCGCCGCCTCTTTCTTGGGCAACCCGGTTCAAAATCGCGCTTGGCGTCGCAAAGGGACTCGCCCACTTGCACCATTCTTTCCACCCGTCTATCATCCACTACAACATCAAGCCTAGCAACATCTTGCTCGACGAATACAACAATCCCAAGATATCGGATTTCGGGCTGGCAAGACTCCTCACCAAGCTGGACAGGCACGTGATGAACAACCGGTTCCAGAGCGCGCCAGGGTACGTGGCGCCGGAACTGGCGTGCCAGAGCTTGAGGGTCAACGAGAAGTGCGACGTCTACGGCTTCGGGATCTTGATACTCGAGCTCGTGACGGGGAGGAGACCCGTGGAGTACGGAGAAGACAACGTGATGATCCTGAGCGACCATGTCAGGGTCTTGCTCGAGCAGGGCAACGTGTTGGATTGCGTGGATCCGAGCATGGCCGAGTACCCGGAGGACGAGGTCTTGCCGGTCCTGAAGTTGGCGCTGGTGTGCACCTCTCAGGTACCATCGAGCAGGCCTTCCATGGCCGAGGTGGTGCACATATTGCAGATGATTAAGACCCCAGTACCACATCGAATGGAATCATATTGACAATCTGTCTAAAACATCCTTCTTCTGGACTACTTTTTGGGTAATGCGTTTTAACATTTTCACTTCTTTTCCTCCTACTAAATCATCACAATGTATGAAAGATTGTTCTTTTTCCCATCTTTCTTGTCTCCTCCTACTTCTGTCATTGCTCTGCACATGTATTACGTAACTGTCCCAGACTTCTGTTGTCTAAAAGCGCATCGCACGGGCTCCAATGAATTGGTTGTGCTGGTCGTTTCTGTCTGCCTGGCAGATAAAAGAGTTGTCTGTAGTTCTTGCATGAACCGAGATCACACCGGCCGAATGCCCTTTATCCGGTGGGTCACGAGGTTCTCACGTGAGTTCATGTGACGAAATTGATCATCTGGATTAGATACATTAGCGAGTTTTCAAGAAACTGCTCGAGTTTTAACCGAAGCTACTCTCCCGAGCAATCCTAAACTTGAACCGAAAATCTCGCCCTTGAAGTACATCATCGCACTTCCTATCCAACCTTAATCCGGATGGAATGATAAAGTTGTCCGAGTTTGTTTCAAGCGAAGACGGAGCGAGGAATGCTTCCGTTATGTTTGGTCGAGATGGTTAGGAAGGGAGAGAATTTTTAATGGGGTTGTCATGTTTGGAAGGAAGCAGATGGAGAGAACAAGGGGGGAAATTATTAGGAACGACTAGGTGGGATTTGGAATTATCTAAATTTATAAGTTCTTTAAAACCCTCAAAATCTCTGTACATGGAAGGATTCATAGGGGTTGTGTTTATTAGCGAACAAAATTTTCTTATCTTATTTAGACCATTCTTTTTTTTTTAAGTGAGAAGATTATCTAATGAATCCTAAACCTATTAAACCGATGCCAATTCAATCATGAAACTATAGCTTTGCACGAAATTCCAAAGTGGTTTTGCCGGAAATCGCTAACGTGGTAATGTGCCATGTATGATAGCCGACGATGATTATATCGTCGCATTAGCGTTTTTTTGGAGAAAATCAGACAAAGAGACCACATTAAAATTTCACATAAAGACTTAGGATCAAATTGGTGACACTGAAAAAGTATAGGATGAAGTTAGTATTCGTACGGTCCGTAGGTAATTTCCCCTTTCTTAAGTTATAAATACATAAAAGGTCATCTTACCCCAAAAAAAAAAATTACATAAAAGGTAATTTATGGCATAATGCATGGCACGAATTTGAAAACCAACTTACTGAAAAAAATTATTTGGTGATGTCACGTGACAAAACCAAATAAAATCATATAAATATGTGTACGAACTTTTATAAATGAAAATACACTAAATCAGCCAAATAACATACTTTAATTAGTATTACGTCTTAACGTTTTCTATTTATTTGAATGTTTATTCCATACGAATATTTAAGAGGGTTAAGTGCACAACAACATGAGGTAGCCCATCATATATAAATTCAGAAATGGGTGCGACCCATTTTGATAGGTCTAATAATTAATTTCGAGCCATCTCTTCATCTATAAACATAATGTCATCTAATTGCATGCCTATTACGCTCCTCCCACAAGACCAACTTGTTAAATTTTTCTGAGATAGTTTAATGGGTTGCCAAGTCCGAAGTGGCACTTATGGCATCGACCTTCCCAAACCCTATCGAACACAGCTTGATTTTCTAAATTAATTAGGAAAATTTCCTTTTATTTTTACGGAGTTGCTACTCACCTATTTTCACTAACCAATTAGAGGTCAAGTAAAATGTGGAAGGACTTTTTACTCCCGTGAGCTGGAAATTACGGCCTAAGGACTTGATTATGCATGCTAGAGATTTCATACGGTGCTTTCGATTTTAGCATTCCCAACCACGCACATCATGGTGTCGACGCATTGTCTGGTCACAACAGGATTTGAATGTACAATAGCCAACAATAACAGTTAGAACATCACAACAAATAAGCCACCATAATAACCTTAAAAAAAAACATAACAATAAAGCGATAAAAGAGCGAAAATAAAACCCGATACAAGTCCAGAAAATATTGTATATGATTTCTGTGAAAATGAGCACCAATTAGGCACGGATTAAACTAGGTTTAAACGTACAATTTACCACTAAGTGCAAGTTCCTTTTTTTTTTTTGTAATTTTTACTTATTCAAATTTTTTTATATTTCCATTTATAGTTTGCTTTAAGCAATGAAATGTCTAGACATACTAAAATATGCCAACATATATAAGCCAACCACAATAGTGCTAGTATGATAATGGCGTGGCTTAAAAGGCAAGGTTGACTCGGAAATGATGCACTAATGTGAAATGGAAGGACTCAAAGCCCGCCGTCCAGCCGATTAAGTGTGCTGGATAGAAAATTAAAAGAGGCTTGTTCGTCTTCCAAACGGTCCCAATCGAATTGCACCCCGACGCAACAACGGTCCCCCGGATACCAGCCGCCGACCCCCCTGGCCGGATGTCGCAAGGGGAATTCATGGCCCTCCAACACCCCAGGTGTGATTAAGGCTGAACCAAGAGGCCCTATGAGGAAACCGAGTTCAAGAAATCAACCTGGAGTCAAACATATGCAACTTACAACCTAAGTAGCACCGACACCGATACCAACACTGACACATGGACACGAGGACACGACACAACACGATATGCCATCATGCAATTTCTCAAAAACGGAAAAATATGACACGTCGGGGACACGTTCTATTAAATATATATTTTTAAATATCAAATAAATAAAAGAAAAACAAGTGTCATATGCGCTAATTCTAATAGTAGAGGATGAGCTTTTACTTATGTCCACAATTTGATGAATTGTAATTCGGAAAACATAACTAGAGAAATAATGGAAAGTAGATGAAAAATATGTGCAGTTGTACTACTATGCAATTGTGTTCTGTTCAACCCCAAAGTTCCTCAAGAGCAGATGATAAAAAATTAATAGTCCCCACATGCGATGCTCACGGTTGACCAATCATGAGAGCAATGAAGATGGATCTTCCAGAATATTTGAAATAGAGATTTACACAACAAGAACAAGTGCTTCAAAGTAGAAAGAAAAGGCCAAACAATAGATAAACTTTAATAGAATAAGGTCCTAACTAACGGCAATCCCAACACCGAATTCTATCCATGATTGAAGATGGGAACCACGAACTAGCCATATGTTTCTGCTTTATAGTCATAAGGGTAATCCCCCTCACCTCATCAACAATCTAATATAATACTTATGGTGTAGTTCTATCGATATATATATATATATATATGTACCGCTAAAATATGAGAAAAGAGAAGCTTTGCAATTTGCATTTGCACGAGAAAAAAGTGAGTTAACATAAACGATATAATAAGCAAATGAAATCGATTTCTCATTTCCTTCAACAAGAGCCGGCAAAGTGACTATTTTTGTTGTGTTCAATAAATTTCATGTGCTGGAAATCGATGAAATCAATAATTTATTAGTTTTGCCATCAGTTACACTTTGAATCATAAGCATATAATTGATCACACATGGGTAATGAGGGAGAGAGAGACAAATATGAAGTCTTTTAAAAAAACTAAAGATGATATTTTGAGGCTTACCTCTTGAAGAAAACGGGCCCACATTGATTGACTAATGAAGATAATAAGTGGGATGGCTTTTTAAAATGCCAATAAATAGACATGGAAGCTTATTTCTCTGAACTTTTTGGCAAAGTTAATATGTAGTTAAATTTTAATTTCTAGTGAAAAGGCCCACAACTATAGATAGGCCGTGTCGAATCTCAGGTACGCGTTGACCACCGTCGAACGCATCAGACACTAACAGGGAGCTAAACCCTAGCGTCGGTTCTACATATCTTATAACTAGAAAGTGATCCTGACTCACCCTAATTTATCAGGAAATAGAACATGATCAAGAACAAATATTGAGGAAATGAACTCAAACAATACAATGGAGCGCACACGCAAGCTCTCAAAGACAAAAAGTGAAGGGAAATGGCTAGAGGTCACTGTCCGAGTCGGAAAAACCTGTCCTAATGCATGCTCGGAGTGGACGCTACTAGGCATGAAATTTTAAAGATCAGGCGTGGTGCCATAACCAAGCTAATGGACCGGTAAACCAAAGTAACGGGCTCGCGACCATCGTTAGGGCAAGACGAGCCGCTGTACCACGGCTTTTGACTGTGGTTGCAACTTGCAAGTTCGGTCTCCTTCGTGAATAACCACAAGTGAAAGGATAGAGGGGCACAGAGGGGTGTATACCTTGAACAGATGAAGCGAGACAGCCAAGGCATAATTCATTTGGAAAATTGTCCAAAATTTTTGTCAATTCAGTTCTCTAACTTTCAATTTTGTCAATTGGGTCTCAAAACTTTTTACTTTTTATCAATTGAGTCCATGTGATCAAGTTTGACCAAAATTCGCTAACATGGATAATTTTTATTATTATTTTAATAATTTTTTGAAATTATTATTTTCTTTTTTTTTTCTCGGCGGCTTGTGAGGGTTTCCGAGACCTTGCTGGGCGAGGGCCACGACCCTTGGCCACAGTCGGCAAGGCGTCTCGGCCCTCGCCTCGTTGGTCGCCGCGGGAAAAAAATCAATACTAGGTTGTATGATAATTTCAAGTTATCCACCTTAGTAATAGGCCAAAATTGATAATACAGACTCAATTAGCAAAAATTTAAAAGTTCTACGACTCAAAATTGATAAAAATTTAATACATTTAGGATTTTTTCGGACGTTGCCACGATTCAAATTAACGGAAGTGTTTGCATTTGCGAGAGGGAAAAAAAGGATCGGGCTGAACACATACTGTAAAGACTTTGTAAGCGTCGATTTGTGACAGGAAGTCCTGTGCATGTGGCTATATCCAATAATCATTTTTCTATATTATGGGAATTTTTTTGAAAGTTTGGCATTTGTGCATTTAGTACCATCGGTTGAGTTCTTTGAAGTGTTGATTGACGATCTGTCATATAGATTTCAAGGTATGAGACTAGATAATTGCAATTCATTGCATCACGAACAGAACATTGCATCTAAATCCACGGTGCCATGGTCGTGCAAATCTTTGTACGTCTAAATGGAATGTTGCATCTAAATCGAATATTGCTTCTTTACCTTGTTCCTCGTACATTATACCTTATGACGTGTAAATGCATGACATTGCTGCCGTGATGAAATCGTTGTCACGAACGCTACTCTGCTTTGAAATCGCACAACGTGTTGAATGCATTTTTCCTTCAAAATTGGAAGGAACGAGTTGCTATTACAGGCTGTTTAAATAAAATTTCTTGGAATTTGAACGATAATACTGGGTTGTATGCTAATATGGTGAAACTGCAAGCTGACTCTGAAGTACTCTCCGGTTGAAATGGCTCGCTAATATCAAAGCTAATCTTGAATTGCATGGTGACATCTAAATCAAACGCTCTTTTTTGAAATGGAACAAAATCACAAGCTGACCGAAATCCCATGCCGTTTTGATTGGATTGAACTCCTCCCTATTACCTGCATTCGAACGAGTTCTTGCGTGGTTACACGAGGATTGAGTCGTGCCCATTTTCGGTGTCTATTTATTGTTGATTGGATAAACCGATTGTTCAATTCGCTTAAAATGCATTGCATAAACAAACATGAAGCACACGCGACCCGCTAAAATCGAGACTTTGTTTGTCATATGATGTGGGGATTTCACCGGAAAGCGGTTAAAGAAACATTCAATTTTTAGAAAGCCAGATTGACAATGTTCCTTAAAAAATTTAAACAAAGAATTTGGTACCGAAAAAGCGACACGAGGTTGCTCACCCTTCCTAACGCATAACTGAACCCCTAGATGTACAATATTCAAATTATTATCGTTCAAACCGACCTTGAGAAAAGAAACTTCGTATTAGAGACTAAACTCGATTGGAACCTGTACAAGATTTAATTTATCCTACTTTAGTTAAACCTATCAACAGCACAGCTATCGTATATAGAATACAACACCTGAATGGCACATCTAGTGCTCGGCAAAGGAAGCATAAAAGCAAATCAATGGAAAAAGTCCAAACAAGATTAAGACGCACACAGAATCAACAATCGGCGCGTTAATAAAGTAAAAGGCTCACAGACTAGACAACATGGAACCATCATATAGTCATGCCAATTTCAATTCTCTCGGTATAAACTATTCTTAGGATTGGATTTTAGGGCTGGAAATGCTATGTGCAAAGATCTAAGAAAAGGGAAAAGATGAAAAAAAGAAAAGAAAGGCAAATATCATTGTGATAACAACTGCGTTGTGAATGATGATACATCCAGATGGAAATTACAATGGGATCTTACAATAATTTGCCATATTTACGACCAATATTCAACTTTTCCTGGTGCTCTTTTCCCTAATCAGTTAATATATACGAAATAATATATCAAGAAGGGGAAAAAGTCATTGACTGTACCCAATAAGCTTCCACATGTATCAGCTTTCGTCACACCTCGTTCTCGTAGGTGCTTCTACAGGTGCAAACACTCAAGCTTCCCCAGCACGATCATCTGAGGATGATGGCTCGTTTCCATAGCTCAAAAGGTGTTTCAATTCTCCTCTTGTCAAAGCCAAAACTAGAGAGAGCCCTGGACCAAGAGCAAAAGGGGTATGTTAGTCGACAATCAAGCAGAAAGCCATCGTGAGTCGAGCGAATCGCGCATTTGGGTACCTAATGTACAAGGAACAAGGTAAAGAAGAGCAGGTTGCCCATGACCATTCATAAGGTATAAGCCTAGGTATGTAACACAGAGGCCTGCAAAAAGAATAGAAAGCTACATCAGATATCGTAAAAAGTACATGCCAGTGTCCAAACAAGTGAACAACCATGCTATCGCATAACAAGTAGTCAGGTGAACATAACAAAGGGAGAAAAAATTTCGATAAAGCAAAATGCAGGAAAACTTTTGGAGTCATACAAGTAGATGGCATTTAATCTGATCACAAAAATCTGAAATGAATATGAAAAAGAGGACAAATATGTCAGACGAGAGCATAATCTTGTATTTCAAGCAATAAGTGTAATTATTCTCCATGCAGAACCAGAGCACTCCCGCACAAATTACCAAGGAGCCTATTTTTATTGCTGAAGTGCTAACATTGTTTACATCTTGGACCTCTGTTCATTTGTACCAATACAACATTGATACATTCTCTTAAAATACTAAAGTAGCTCCAACAGAATGAAGCAATTTTCACGACTTTGAGGGCAGAGGAAGATAGCTCCCATGCTCACATTCCAGTGAAGTTCTACATGAGGCAACATTCCTGACGATCAGGATTTGGGACAGCAACATAACAGTGTTGACACCAATTTAATCTGATTTTGAGAGCCACCAATCCAAGCTAGCCAGATTGAACTTAAGGCTGAACCCCAGTTAACAGGCCAGTCCAGCTGTTTTTAGAGCTATGGTTTCAACTGCTAGCGCCACACCATATCTTTCAAGTAAAATTATTTAGCTAGAGACTGCTTTAAAGTTGAAGCCACTAGTGAGATAGTAATCAAATGATCCTGATCAAAAGCAGTTCAAATACCGTTAGTGTAAAATAACCCCCAACCAATTTCCATATTTGACTAGAGACTGCTCTAAAGATGAACTCACTGGTTTGATAGAAAATCAGACAATCATGATCAAAAGTAGTTTAAATACCAGGGGTGAAAATTAACCCCTGATGCATGTCCATATTTGATGCCATCACATGAATGCATTTTAGCAAGATTCGACCTTCGCCAACCTTTCTCATAAAAGCCGCTTGGATAAAGAATTGCATCTTTTCGATAGAAGCTCACAAAAAAGGGGGAAATAAACTGAATTTGCTATATGGGTGCTATTTCATATTCTAATATCCTAAATGCCAAGATTGACTGAAAAAGCTAGGTAAGATTTAAAAACCGCCGCTATCTAGTTTGGCATTATCCTTGGGAGTTCAGCATGATCTCATGACAAGCCAAAATTGTTTGGTTGGTCTCAAAAACAGCAACTGAGAAAAGCCAAGGATGCTACTAACAACCCACCTAAACGAGGAAATGGATGAGGCAAAATATAAAATGGTGACTGGGAGGACAAAACCAACACCTACTCGAGAAACATTTGAATACAAAGCGATTTCATGATACATGTTCTTCACAAAGAACGGGAACTAGAAATTCATTCGCCTAAGACAGACAATACAACCAACTCCTATTATACATGAGAAGGAAATTAAATATCTTTAGAGCATACTAAAAGCAATGCGAGAGGAGACAGCAAATAGTGAGACATAGAATATTGTAAGTATTTACCAACTCCATATCCAACTGTGCTCCAGAGGAAATATCCATTTACTAAACCCCTCTTATTTTCTTTGTCAAATCTGAGACAACCAACTCAAAAATAGTCAGAACAATTGCATTTATAGTCATACATGATGTTGACACGAGATTTGTAAAAAATCGGCAAATTCTACATATTCATTCGTAATATCATGGATGGACAGGTTTCAGCGAATAATTACTTGAGCATCACAGGCAAGCGGATACAAGTTCTTTTGAATATCAATCTTAAACATAACAGATTCCTTAAGCTGTTTAAGTTTTTTTTTTTTTTTTTGGGTCGGGGAGTAAACTCCACTTTATAGTACATATACAGAACATGGTATCCACAGTGAAAGCTACAAGAGGATTACAGAAAAAACAGAGCAAGAAGGACAAAAAGAGTTCATCAAAACAAATTATTTGCTGTCTCTCAAGCCACCCACCTTTTTACCAACTCCAACATCAGAAAAACATTAATCATCTTCAACAAAGCCAGCATCTGTCACAACATCACCTCCTCTGTTGCCTCTACTGTCCTGGAATTACCACCACTCACCATTGCCACCTCTATCGTTACCCCTACTATTCATCATCTTCAACAAAGCCAGCAACGCCAGAGTCTAGGCTATGGTTTCATGAAAATATAGGTAAAAGTATAGAATTGATCATTTTTGGCGATTCCTAATTTGTAAGAAATGGGTTCTCGACAAATTTATCTACTTCGTTGAAGTTGTCAATACTTTTGTGGTTACAATTGGTATAGTGATAGGTTGAGTAATCTTTGACATAGTTGGGCTTACAGAAGGATTAATCTACTTTCAAAATTCATATTCGGTCAATTGTTTACCTAGCACATACAAGAAAAAGCAGCCATTGGGCTTTTGGGTGTTAGACCTATCCTGCCTTCTATAGTTCTTCCTAGGTTGAATAAAATATCCATAAGGCAAAAGTACAATCAGCACCATCAAGTGCCGTCTTTATTTTTCACTTTGAAGTTTGTTCCTATTGCACTTTCAAAACATGCATCGATTAAACTCCAAGTCCATACCTATGAAACCCTTGTTAGAATTGGTCACTCAAAGTAGTCAAAAGAGATCCTCGGTATCAATTTCCCGACTACAACTATAAAACAATGAAACTCCCAACTCAAGCTTCATCTTCTAATGGCAAATGTTAAGCCCAAAATATCATTTGAACAAGTTTCTATTCATTAGAAATCACGTACCCAACTTAACAGATGAAGGATCATAAAATTTGGAGCAAATTGATATAGCAAAAGGGTACAACTAAAGTGAGAACAAACAAACTTTAGGAGGCAAAGAAATTCATGGAAAAATTCAAGGGCAAAGTGTATTTTCCCTTGAAGAATTCTGAAGCCTACTCTATCCTTGTCCGAGAACTCAGCTTTTGATCTTGTCCACTTTACACAACTTTTTTCTATCATGGTAGGAGTTTGAATTGTCTAAAAAAGAGAGAGGAGACGGGGAGAGAGAGAGAGTATAAGGGACCAAGCAATCAAGGTAGGAGTTTGAAATTGTCTCAAAATGCATTGCCATATCAAAAGATAACTCACAACTTTGTAGGTTACAAACCCACTCCAATGACGATTTTTTACACCAGAACCAATGTAGTGTGAACAAGCAGAGTCCAGGTACTCAAGTAAGAGTACAGTATGCAACATTGAGATGAGAGGGAAAAAAAAAAAGATAGCTTTTGCAGATTGTTTTCATCTTCCATGATGAGTTTCTGTCAAGGCATCCTCCGCAAGAGCGATTAACTCAATTACTATGACCAAGAGAATGCCAAAAGACTGATTTTGTTTTTAGGGCAAAGCCAACAGAAAGTCTTATGTCAGCTCTTTGCCATCTGGGGCTGTAGTATGCTCCAAGGTAGGGCATAAACAGTTTCTTGGACGATACAGCTATATGCAGGGCAGAGAAAAGAAGGGGGGAGGGGGGTGGATGAAGAGGGAGGGGGGTGTTGGTATTGAGATAACTTCCAATATAAGTCAAAAGAAAACAACTGAATGAGCCTAAGTGGAAAAAGAAATGAACAATCAAAGGATTCAGACAACTTCCAACAGTTTGTTTTTTTATTCTATTCGGATAATGGAAAAAGAAATGAGTTCAAAATGTTACTATATGGCATTCCCAACAAAAGTTGTGAGATTTCAAAAAATTTCCCAAAAAAAAAAAACAAAACAAAACAAAACTTGTGAGCAGATTCTTTATATCTCAGCAACATGGACTTTTTCCCATAATCTACAGTCTACTTTGACACAAGACATACGCGGTTTCACATTAGAAAGTACTCAGGCCTATAACTAGCATAATGATCAACACAAGTAACAGAAATGTTAATGCTGAATACAAGGCATGTATATGTATATAGTAGCAGTGTGGAAAGGGTATGATGATTGTCCCTGATGGGATTAATATGATGGAAGGCCTAATTACGTTATCTTGTAAATGAAAAAAGATGAAAAGAGAGTGCTAACTAAAATTAGTACGTTGTCCGTATGATTTTTCAAAAGTCATTCATAGTCCAAAAAAATGCTCCCAGCCATAATTTTATATTAGCAACAATGTTTGTACTCTATTTTCTGACTCTTTATTCTCTAATCAATAGCTCCTTATCATATCATGAATCGACAGAAACACACATTCTTGTGTTTATGAGATCTCCATTCATTATTCTTGATAACGGAGTACTGTCACAGCAGCCGAACAATTAAAGTGACCAGTGTTTGGTTTATAGGAAATGCCTGATGTCCTTGACATAAGTTCTGACCTATTCTCTCCATTACATAAAAGGATCAGAAGAATTTTTTATCTATTTAGTTTCCAATGCTAAGGGATAATTAAGCACATTTTAAATATGTACCTGTGAAGAAGTGAAACAAGAAGACCAGGAAAAAGAATGTCCCCAAACCCTATCATGTCATAACCACCCCAAGGGTCAAAGAGCCGAGGGACTCTCAACAGCATTGGAATGGAAGCTCCACCACTATTGTCACCTCGAGCAACCTACACAAAAGGGAAAAAAACGCCCAAGAAGATAAAACTCATAAGCACAGAAGTAACTTCCAAAATGTATATTAAAAACGACCCCCTTAACCTAGTACAAGGAAATAAACTTCAGAAAACATGAAGCAGTCATATTTTGATGTTATTCCGCATGGTTGATTAAATTTTGTTCCATAGTGGGAAGACCATTGAAAGCGCGATAAGAGGTTTGCCACTTATCAAAATGCAGGATACAGAAAACTTTCCATCTGCTTTCTACAAGACATGTAGCTCCACTGGAATGGAAAAGTAAGCTTTCGGTTGGGGTCGGTATGGTGGGAAAACAAAGGAGGCAAGGTAAGGAAGGACAAAGGGGCATATTGCAAGTTTACTGTTGCAGTACAAATATGTCCCGCCTGTATTGCACAAGTACATATCTTTTGCCGTCAAAAGCCAAGAGAGATTGAATCACTAATCCTAAATAATACTGAATCTATTCGTCCATAATCACATTGATCATCTCCACCAGTATCACCGATGTATTATACTCTTGATCGTGTTGCTTGTCCTGCTCTGTTATCATCTGAGAGAAGTGCTTTCATCCATTGTCCTGCTCCACAAATATCTGAAAGCAATATTATCGCCATCAACTTCACTCCAGTCTTCGTCGCTGTCAGACTTCGACCAATCATCACCATGTGTCTCCTCTTCAGAATCAATCTCCAGTAAGTTGTCATGGTTTGGTGTTGTTCACTGCTCAGCATTCTCATCATTGAGTTATCCTTGTTAAAATGAGAACTCTATGTAGTTTCTGGTCTCCTTTCCTGAGACTTCAAAGTCATTCTTAAAGCTGCAATCCACTGTTTCTCAAGTTTCAACTCCATCACAGGGAAATTTGGCAACAATTTCTCCTTTACACCAGTTGACGTAATCTGCCGTGTCATGCTGCTTTGTACTCCGGAGAAAGAAATCTTAATCGAACCTATATTTACCCAATGGCTTTTACGCCAGTTGATGTAATCTGCCGTCTATTTTTTTTAGGGATCGGTCTGTTAAGGTGAAGCTCTGAATCCAAAATAAAAACACACAAAACCATCGAACAAAGTTGCCACCACCTGCTACTGAATCATCACCTCTGTCATCTACTACCTATGTAACACCGACACGCGTATTTGGGGATTTTTTGTATATCGAATACGGCGGCGTGTCCACCTAGTCAACGCCCCGGACACGCGTGTCCGCTTGGTCCCCATGAAATCAAAATTGCGTTTGGGCTCGTTGAGTTCAAATTCAGGTTCCAAGTTACAAATTGGAGTATTTCAGGCCCAGGTCCAGAAAACCCTATCAATCTCTTGGGCCTAATTTACGACGTATTTCGCTCGTTAATATAATTTATGGAGTATTTGAACTTTTTCCTAGTTTTTGACTAACGTTTTTCATCAAATATGAAATAGCTATAACATTTAGATATATATGTGATGTTTGGAGTTCATAAAAACGATAATTTAAATGTATATATAAAAATATACATTTAATATATAACATACCCCATCATGTCGGAAATCTCTATTTTTTGAGAAACCACAATCGGCGTATCGTGTCTCGTGTTCCGTATCGTATCGGTGCTACATAGTCTACTACCTCATCCACATCTTCCCATGTGGTTATTCTCATCTTCCAGCAAGCCCAACTATTGCTACAAAAAAACTAAATGGCAAAATATTATTCAGCTTGGCTTGCTGCAGTTGAAATATAGCTCCTTGGTTAAAGCCTCGAGGATCATCTTACCAAAGTCGTTTCTAATATTCCCAAGACTGATCAAGCAATTTGGCCCAAAGTAAACGGTCAATTTTGGTCAACCTACTATGGTGATGCTTTCAACTAGCCCAATGACTATTGAAAGATTTTGTGGGACCACTTGCCAACTACTCTAAAAGCTTAAGCTGTTAGAAGAAAGCGTGATTTAATATTTATATATTCCAACACTCCCCCTCACGCTTAACCTGGTCTTTTGCCTAGTACTAAGTGTGGACAAATTCGTAGGGAAGGCAAATAGGGGCCTGGAAAGATTTGAACTCAGGACCTCTTGCTCTGATACCATGTTAGAAAGTCCAACCCAAAAGCTTAAGCTATTAGGTGGAGGGAGACCATATGAATATAAAGAGCATACAAAACCCATTCACAAGCGATGTGAGACAACAACTACTTCAACACCTCTTTTCATGTGCAAGGCGGATCACGAGCAGGACACGGAATTTGGCTAATGGAGAGTAGGCCCACATACACAGAAAGAAATAACATTGGCTCTGATACCATGAAAGATTTTGTGGGACCACTTGCCAACTGTTCTAAAAGCTTAAGCTGTTAGAAGAAGGTGTGGTTTAATATTTATATATTCCAACAACTATGTTCCAGCATCATCGAGCATTCATGAGCACTTATCCTGGCCTATTACCAGTAATTTAGATATCAGCAGGAGGAACAAGTTATGATGTTTACAGTACTTCGTTTTCTCGGTTTTTGACAAGAAACTTCAGCCTGTTTGAACGCAGATTTTATGCAATGCCTGCATTTCACCATTGCCAAATGCTTTTCCCAGGATGCACCCATATCCTCTACATTTGCAAACATCATCGGTGATTCTATCTCGAGCAATTGATATGCTGTTGCTACGCTAGACAGGTTCTCTTGGTGGTCATGGGGCTGGAGTTGTTATCACTAAAAATGAATCTGGAGGTCCTGGTAGTAGTGGTAACCCTCCATGTTGTACTCATTGCAACTTGAGATACTTGTAACTACTTGCATAGCTATTCTCCTCCGATATGTGCTACTCACTTTGGACTAGAAAACGAATCTCGGTATGAAAGTTCACAGATCAGAGTTGTTTCTGGTGTCTTGATTCAACCTGTATCTCTTAGAATAAGCATAATAATATCCTTTAAGGTTTGAGCTGCCCACCAGGAGAACTCTTCTATCTCGTGCAACCACTTTCTTAGCCATTGATTTTCAATTATGGTCCTAGTGACCATACGTGAGGTCACAGCTCATCATATTACAAATTATTTTGTCCTAAGCTCTACCTACCGTCACTTGGAACAACTGTACCAATTCCTTGCATTTCTCATCTACTTTACATCTCCCACAATTCTCCTTTAACTAAATCTCATTAATTAACTGCATGAAGACCTAAATTATTCAAAAACATTTCCTAATCTCATTAGATTAACTAAATCTCATTAGTCAAATGATCCCCTGTTTCCTTAGAGACCTAAAGATATTATCGTTGATCTCACTTTATAAGGGAAAGTTAATCATTACAGAAATTCAATTAGCATTTCTTAGGTCCAATGCTTAGCTTTCTGACATATCTACATAGCCTCTCCATGGTTCTCAAGTGAATTATATTAACAAGCTTGGAAAATATGACATATATCTTCATGTTGAGGGGGGAAGTTGAGAGCTCTTGTAATGGCAAAGGTGTATTCATAAATAACTTTACAATATTCAGTTTATATAGACAGTTAGGTTACACTAACCCCAATCTTTCAATCTCAATATACCTTCAATTTTAATATTCATAACATCAACAATGTCATTACTACTCAGGACTCCCACACTTTCAGGTTTAAAAGAGAAAAACTGGTCTAGAAGAGTGGTATAGACCTTACCGCAACCATGACGCTTTCTTTGAAAAGAAGAGGCGAGAGGAAGACCCAAAAGATGTCATAAAGAAATGCGCAACATAGTAATACCGCTGCAACCTGATTGGAACACAATTTTCAGTATGGCAACAGAAATCACGTGCGCAAAACATGAGTATAACCAGAACTACCTTAATATTTGGAAGACGTGCAACCTGCAACACTGTTATCATCATGCAAATTCCCTGAAGAAAACATATGAATTAAGTGGAAAGAAACACTTCAAGGACATATATAACTAACAAATCTCCACTAGCATTACAGGGATAGCAGAATCCAGATACTATTATACAATGAAGAAATAAAGGCAAAAAAGGCAAAAGAAAAGCGCATGTATGTTGATTATCTTTATTTGCAAGTCCCCACTGCCTCCAAGTGCAGACCTAAATGGTGGAGCAAAATGAGAAACAAAAAACAAAGGCACTGCTCTGATGAGACAAATGAACACATGCAACCCGTCAAGCTACTGCCTCAAAAAATCTAGGTCTGAAAGAAATTCACATCATAGCGGTAAAATCATTGACTTATAACATTGTTTTACAGAAATGCATGATCCTCCCAGTTAGGAATAAAGGAAGCTACGTAAATATCATCATAGTGATTGTGCTATTCTGTAATGTCATGTTTTCTAGATTGCAATTGATAAATTGGAATAAATACTTAAGCGCTGTCTCAGTTACACATATGGTTTTCTCTAGTCTTTGTTTCCACTGTCACAAGGTAGCGGAGCACATTCTAAAAATAAATACAAAACATCTAGAGGGCTGCCACCCATACAGAGCATCATGTTTTGAGGTGCTCGTGTAAACTAACCCTTGTCAACAATAACTAAAACCTCAAACCTGAGGTTGTTTGTTTTCACGCAAATAAAACAGACGTAGGTGATAAACTACTTTCGTGTTACCTTGGATTTCTATGTTCAGGATTAACTTAAGAAATAGATAATGACTGCTGATCAATTTAGGCAAAGACCTAGGGTAAGAATTTGAAAAAATTTAGACGAAACATCATCCTTTTCAATGAGCATTATAAAGACAATTGAGGTGGGGGGCCAATGAGGAGCATTTAAAGGATATCATGCTTGATAAATCATCCAGAAAAAGATAAATATCAATAAGTTGAAAAAAAAGAAAAGGATAATCATAAAAAGCCTCCTGAGATTTGCACCCACATATCAAATACTATCCCCCCTTTCAAAACCTACAACTTAGATCGCTTTTGTCATTTTCATATTAACTTGCATCCTCATAACTTCACTTATTTTATAAATAAATAAAAAATTGCCATTTTCCTTGCCAGACTATCCTACCCAAAAAAAAAAAAAGAAACCACAAACCTAAGACAATCTCTCTCCTCCGCCATGTCCCTCCTACCAGTCCAGATCGGAGCCCATTGCCATGGAGATGTGCAGGCTTGTGACAGAGTTCACATTGCCACCTTGAGCTCTGTCACGAAGCTTGCCAGGCTTGCGCGAGTCCTGGGCGGCTGATCTCACAGCTCAAGCAAGCCCATCTCGGTCTATCACATGTCTTGCGCAAACTCGACTTCCCATGACCGCAAAGCGGACCTCTGTGAGATAAGAGAGAGGGTGGGTTGGCGGCAAGGGGCATAGGAGGCGGCGGCGGCAGGCGACGGACGTAGGAGCGGTGAGGGGTGGAGAGAGGGCCTATTGTTTGTGACTAAGTAAGGAGAGTGGAGAAAAAGAGAGGGACTGGAAAGAAAGAGGTGTAGGGTTTGCGGATAAATGTGTCTTTTCAATTTGGAGGAGATGCAAAATTTCAAGTTTTTAAAAAGTGTGAATGGTTTTTGATATGTAAAAGTGAACTTCAAGATACTTTTGGCAATCTTCCATGAATTACTTCTTAAGTCTCGCTGCCCTATGGGAATTTCTGAATCTACACATAATACGATTAACACGTGTGTCCATTTATTGGCACAAATCCAACACTTTCTCATTTGGAACTAGCTATTATCATACACTCCACCTCGTGTAAAGATTGTCCAAAGGACACACGGCAAACAAGCAACCTTAAATTGCGTAAGCACACTTAAAGTTGTAGACTAACACGATAAACAAATAATTTGAAGCATCAAAGACGAGAAGTCATATTTTTCTCCAGCCCATGCCAAGCAAAACGGATAAATAAATAGATAAAGTCCAATGTAGTGAACCCACAAGTATATCTTGTCCAATCCAAGCCCACGAAGCCCTCTGATGTACAGCCCAGAATATGGCAAATGCCACGCAAGGGACTAGCACAATAATAGAGATCAAAGACACCTCTCCTGTCAGAGGTATAGTGACCATCTTCTGGCTACCATTTCTGGATTTTCTGCTTTCATAAGACCAAAGTAAGCATGTCTGACATAGAGAAATTTAACGTCTTTGATAATGGAACTAAAGGATTAAGAGGATACCTCGAGATTAAACCTAATATAATAGAATGCATTCCCTGTTAAAAGAATCATGTAAGTGAAAAAAAAAAAACGATAACACACTACTAGTACCGATTTCACACTTATACTGAGAAAAACCAATGGGCAGATGAACAAGATCGATATACCACAAAACCGGCATACAAAGGACTAGTCTATAGAAAAGTAACATCACACATTGCAGTGAGTGCAGATTGAAAGTGAAATTTAAGTGATCATCCGCGAGCTTACAGAGCTGTAACTGTATCTCCTCCCTGCAGCAATTAAAGCAGTATATGTTTCCGTCTCCACATTACTCAACGAAGCAAGAACAATCCACAGTCCACAGTCTCTGACAAAAGCTATCATTCATGTGATGGACTCAGAAAAATGACTCAATTTTTTTTTACAAGTGATGAGTGCCGAGAATGATGTGATTACTAAAAGAAACTGTAGCAGCACAGACAAAATCATCTTGATTGATAACCTAGAATGGAAATTGTTGGAATATATAAATATTAAACCATGCCTTCTTCTCCTTATCAAAAAAAAAAAACATGCCTTCTTCTAACAGCTTAAACTTTTAAAGCAGTTGGCAGTGGTTCCACAAAATCTAACATAGTATCAGAGCAGGAGGTCATGAGTTCAAATCTTTCGAGGCCCCTATTTGTCTCCCTAATGAATTTATCCACGCTTAGTATTAGGTAAAAGACTAGACTAAACGTAAGGGGGAGTGTTGGAATATATAAATATTAAACCACACCTTTTTCTAACAGTTTAAGCTTTTAGAGCAGTTGGCAGTGGTAGCCTCACTAAATCTAACAGAAATGAATCGAATCCAATACTGTTGTGGGTTAACATTAGATTGTAACACTACCTTTTGGCGGTTTCTCTATAAATATTTTCGCATTCATTAGCTTTGGATAGTAGATTAGAGGATTTTGAAATAAAATGCCTATGAAATAAGGCCTAAAAGGAAGACAACTGACTTCCACGGAAGATAACACTCTGTATTATATTCAGTGATAGTGTTATATCTGTTTAAATTTTCTTCTCCTTAACTGTCCCATGTAGTGTTTTCCTCATTCTTACTGATTCAAACTTAATGAACAATAACTTTGGAGACATCAGCATATCTGAATTTTTTTTGTTGATCATATATTGTATTAGTTTTTCTCTTTGCAGAACCAAAGGGACTAGAACCATTTGTTCCCCAACTTCCACACATCCTGGCTTCGCACCTCGAGAAGTAACACCCCCGCTTCCCCCCAAAGAGAGAATCCCCAGAAGATAAAAGGAAAAAAAATGAATTAAAGAACAAAATCAAGACTGAGGACTACAGGTACACAGAAAGGATCTAATACACATTGTCAGCTGGTACTAGGAACTTCGCGCAGAGGTTGGTGAGGGATCATGCTAAGCATTTGGTCATACCTTCAAAAGTATTCTACAGCAAAAATGAATAGCTAAAATGAGAAATTACCTCGGTACCACCAATGCAGAAGAGAACTATCAGCACCCATAACACCCATGATGACATGAAGAAATAGAGTAGCACAAGAAATATCGATGCTGTAATGACAAAACAAACAGCACCCACTACACTTATATCCAAGACTTCCTTCTCAGAATCATCTTTGGGTATTCCACCATTTGAAGACACCTAACCATCAAAAGAAAAACAATATTCAAATCGTCTATTTGTTAAATTGACACGTACAAAGGACGGAATATACTTGACATTGTCCACATGCATAAAAGGACAAATATGCTGACTTAAAAGAAACAGCTGTACTATTCAGTAACAATTAAAACCATATTAATGCACTTCGTCCAGAGACCATACGCTTCAAAATAAGAAGAGGAATAACCTTTGGTGATAGCTCATTATATCGCTCATCGATCTGCTCAGCAGCAGTGAAATCAGACCAAAGTGAAGCACAGATAACCGTTCCAACAGCCATCATCCATAGAAAGACAACAGAGAGGTCAACTAGTGGGCGAACTGGGGAGTATAATAGTATCTCCACTGCAAAGGAAAATATGGTTAGAAACACTAGCAGATTCCAAACAAAGATAGAAAAAATTGTCAAGAAACATTGGGTAGGAGCACTACTAAGCACAATCTTTCAACCACTTCAAAGGTTGCGGAAAAAATTAGAAAAGTACGCACAAATGAAGTTATGGCTTGGGGCTCTTCCTTTGTAACACTTCGAACTTTCATTAGGCTCTTCTTTTCAATCATTCTAATATTAGGGAGGGAATCCTCAAGGAGATTGAAACGAATTCACTTAGTGGTTTTAAAAAGTATTATCTCTCCAGTCTCCCAACTCATTTTCTGTCTTCATTGACGAAAGAGAATCGAATGGCTGCAAAGGTACAGCCCTTGGGGTGGTATCAAAGACATCATAACTCTTTTTCTCTCTTTATAGCCGATTGCTGTTTTGCTTTCAAAGAGAATCGAACATCTCCAAAGGTACAGCCTTTGGGATAGTATGGTTGACATCACAAAAAGGCAACCACACTCCTTAATGAGATTTAACAACTTATTTATATTTAAGCAAGTCTCTTGAGTGAATCGCTATGGAGATTCGCTTCCTAATGTAATTCTGTTTGGTGAAAATTGTCAAAGCAAGTATTCTGTTGATCCCAAATGGTTGGAGCGACAAAAATGTCTCTTCACCTTATGTGGTTTCTCTGGGAACATTTGATAAAGAGATGGAACTGTTTTATTCAAAAGATTGTGCCTGAAATGGAGATGGTAGAAGAAATTCATTTTGGCTCAAGCAGTCAACAAGCATATAATGTTTTCAGACCACACGTCTTCAGAGCATGGCATCATCTGTAGGAATCCAGCTTTTTCTCAATTTTCATTGTTGGATGCTTTTCTTGATCGACTCATTCCTAGCTCTTCTTTATTTAGCTAAAGCACATGGTTCTGCGGGATGACCAAATGATGTGGTCCAGTGTTGTCAAAAATGCTCTAGGTTCTCTCTGGTTTGTAATATGGCTTCCCCTGTTTGTAATATCTCCAAGATACCTCATGTAAGAAACCCTGTGCAGGCATGGTTGTCAGGATCGCAAATTTGGATTGTAAGTGATCCTAGGAACCGAAGTTCCATAAATGATCAAATATTACTCAAAGAATAGCAGGTAATAGGAAGCGCAGCAGGATCGCAATCCAGGGCCATGAGATTACGAGGAGTTGCAGTCCAGACATGTGGTGCCAAGGATCATTTTATGCCCGGGAAATAGGCCAATTTGGCTTAAGTATATGGAAAATGGGTCCATTTTTTGCAAGCCAAGACCCATTTATAGAAATATGCTTTCTTTTACAGCCCAAATCCCCCCCCCCCAAAAAAAAAAGGTTATTTGGCAGACATAGTTATTAGGAGATAGCTTGTAAGACAAACAAAAGATCAGATGAGTGACTGAATTATCTCTCTCGTTTATTCCCTGTTAGTGCAAGAGAAGGGTTGAAGACAGAAATCCAGAGCTTGACCAGCAGTGAAGAAAAGATTCATGAGCTTTGGGAGCTCGAGCAGGAGAGTAACATGATTTGACGGTAAAGTTTTTCTCCATCCTCAATTCTGAGACTCTGTTGGCTCTTGTTCTCATTTGTTATTCTTAAGTTCTCTCATGTTCTCTGTTCTTTACTTTTTGGCTAAAGTAAAGATGACTATTTGTTGAATCAACTCACCAATCTATGCTTTAGGAGTTGTTGAAATGTTAAGAAAACTAGGGAGGATACTTCAAGTACTAGGACTGAACATGGATAGCTAGCATGCAATGAAATTGATAATGCTAGTTGAAATTTCAAATAAGAATATTGTGAGGTTGCCCTTGCTAGCGGAACTCATCGGTTAAAACATCATTTAATTGGGACAAGAAATAATGTCAAACCATGTTCTAAGGCCCTGAGGTTGTTAGAACAGAAATTATTTTGGCATTCTCCAAAGTCAAACAGAAGAATTTGAAAAGAACGAAAGAAAAATTTTAAGGTTTGAATGACGATAATGAGGTAAAGCAATTGAAGAAGCAAAAGAGACAGGAGACAATCTATTGCCATGTGAAGAAGTCGAAATGATCAACCATTAGTAATCTTTTTAAGAAGGATTAAAATGATATGGCATGCCAACATATTGGTCATTTTTTCATAGTAGTGCAGTTCCTTTTAATTATCTGAAAAATCTAGAACTAGTGAAGATGATTGAACTGATAGCACCACATGCCTGATCTGAAGCGACCATCCTACAATGATAATTGGGAGATACCTGAGAAAGGAGGTAGAAAGGGCAACGGAGTGCTTGAAGAGTATAGACAAGAGTGGAGAAAAAGGGAATTAATGGTTGGTGATAGAAGGAGATCAATTTACAGCTCTGCGGTGAATGACCAAAAGCAGTGTTCTTAGCACCAGTAGATACATCTGAAATTTCGATATCTGCTGCTAAACTTTTTCATAGCCAGACATCAATGAAGAAACATCATTCAAGTTGTACGGTTATGCTTCAAACTATGAGTTAACCGAAAAATGTTAATGGAGAAAAGGAAAAAGTTGTGTTGGACACTTGGTGCAGCTCATTGTATAGATTTGATGTTTGAAAATTTTGAGGAGAAAAAAAAGGTTTATCAAGCGACCATTGCTAAGGGTAGGGGGATCACAACTTAATACTGAAGAACTTTGTTCCTTACATGGTTAAGATATTTAACCAAAGGAAAGGAATCCATTGTATCTAAGTTACACTTTTTGCAATAGCTTACTCTGCCTTTGGATGCCTTTCCGGAAAAAAGGATGCATTGGTATCAATGTTTTGGAATATATAAATATTAAACCACGCCTTCTTCTAAACAGCTTAATCGTTTAGAACAGTTGACAGTGGTTCTACCAGATCTTACATGGTATCAGGGCAGGCGGTCCTGAGTTCAAATCTTTCCAGGCCCCTATTTGCCTCCCCAATGAATATGTCCACGCTTAGTACTAGGCAAAAAATGAGAGTAGCGAAAATGATGATGTTAAGGTCGATGTGTGTTCATACAAGGATAGATACGATGAGGAATGAAGAATAGAACCGGTAGCAGAAAAGATGAGAGAACATAGATTGAGATGGTTTGGGCATATTCTTCGAAGGCCCCTAGATGCTCCGGCAAGAACAGAATTTTGCTATCGAGAGCATAACACAAAGAAAGGAAGAGGTCGGCCGAAACTTACTTGAGGGAAAATAGTAAAACAAGATTTAATGGAGTAGGAAAAGATTTAATGGAGTAGGAAATAGATTGGCGTACGGTTTATCTTAAAACGGAGTGGAGGAAGGCCATTAGTATTGTAGACGGGCAGAATTCTCATGTTCCTAATTGTCCTTCTTAGTCCTTTCCCTATGTATAAATATACATATATATATTTTTGTTTATTTATTTTTACATATTTATCTCTTTTCCCTCGATCGGTCCTGCTTTTATTTTATTTTATGAATCTTTGAGATTTATCGACCGTCGACCCCAACTAGTTTGGAATAAAAGTGTTGATGATGCTGATGTTTTGGGCCTCGATTTGTTGAGCTTTCCAAATCTCATCCTTGCACGATCACATCCCCAAAGACCTCAAAATGATCCTACATAGGGTCCCAATCTGACAACCTTGGAATTAGACCGTAGTTCCTCTATTTTGAAGCAATGATGTTACTTTGCGCCATGGTTAATCCGAGCAATATGTCATGTTTTGTCAAAAGAAGACACTTCAGGCATATTAGGTGCCTAGACTAGGCGTCAATCCCCCTTGCCTAATAGTAAGCAACACACCTTAACCGGGGCATCGCTAGGATCAGTGGCTTAGCCAAGGCGTGCATTCGTCCAAGGCATTGCTTCAATGAAGATGATTTGTATTTGGCCAGCTTTCGGGAAGTTAATTGGGTCAAATTATTTTGACCATTTTATCTCCATTTTTATAGAAGCGCTTAAAAGAACATAAAGGCATTTCAATAGAAGTACTCAAACTTTTCATCCGCCTTTCAGTCAAGCAGAGTTAAGGCTTTTTGTCTTTTCCAACATGACTTACAATTAGTAAAAGATGCAAAGGAAAAACAAAACAAAGAAACTATAGTTCCCTATTGCAACGACCCGATCCAACAAGGGCCGGAAGGGCCTGGGCAGGCTTCTAGGATGGCAATGGGGGCAAGAATGAACCGAATCCCACATAGCCTGATTGTGGTGAGATGAAGTGCTATATATGTGTGGCACTTGTCCTTAACTTGCACCGAGGCATTTTCTAGGCGAAAAGGAACAAAATTGTGCGAGCTCTAGCCCAAAGCAGACAATATCCTTGGCAAGTGGGACCTGGGCGCGACATAATGGTATCAGAGCCAGGTTTGGCCTAAAATGTGTCGTTTGGGGACGATCAGGCAGAAGCTGATGGACCTATGATGACCCGGTCCAACGAGGATGGATAGCGGTCGCCGGGACTAGAAGGCTTGGACAAGGAGCAACTCCTGGTAGGCTTCCAGGATGGTGATGGAGGATTTGGGGTGTGGTGAGATGAAGTGTTATATATGTGTGGCACTTGTCCTTAACTTGCAACGAAGCCTTTCTGAGCGAAGCCCAAAAGAACAAAATCGTGCAGGCTCCGGCCCAAAGCGGACAATATTGTTGACAAGTGGGACTTGGACGTGACACCTATACTTTCGGAGTTGACACTTTTGCATTGTAAGTCCTTCAATTTTTCTAATGTGTTGTGCCCCTTCCCCAATCCCCACCCGCTTCTCTCCCTCAAACTCATTAACAGCAACATCCTTTCTGTTATATTGCTACAATAGTGCCATAACAGAAAAAGATAATAAATCAATAATCCTAAAGTCAACACTAACTTACGAATGGCAATTAATATCTAATTTTTAAACCATTGAACCTGTAGATATAGACTTTTTGAAGGGTACAAAAGATTTTTCCTCAGTACCAGATCTCACAATCAAGTGCACTCAAGGGAAGCACATAACGTCAGGAAGTATCATGCGCAGCACGAAAAATTTAAGCATGCTCTAGACAGTAGAAAGTTCACCTCGCCCATCAACCAGCATAGACTTCAGAATACTTCCAGCAGACTTCGACACCATTATGACAGGAATTGATATGTTCAGAGCAGTACCATTTTCAGGGCAAACCATCTCAAAAAGTTCTGCAATGTTTTGATAGATGAATATCAGGCAATACTGAACCAAGTGTAACACCCAGCTTCAAATTGCAATAGATGAAGAAGAATCAAGAAACTAAAGCAGAAAAAGGACTGAATAAATGCTCCAAATTCCTCATAATGATGCATTTGTTACACTACCTTCTTCATCATTTATCACCAAAAGGCCCGCAGCACTTTCTAATTGTGCAATTTCCGCCTTGGTTGTGAAGTCACAATCTCCACGTGTGGCTAAAGCAACAGATCCCTTTAGCTGCCAAAAATAAAGAAATCAAAACAAAGATAGCGTCAACAACAGGCAGGATGATCATAATCACGTCAAGTGAGTAGCAAATTCATGATCACAATAAGACACTTTATGAGAAAGGTAATACCTCTGTTGAGGAATTTGAGCAGCAGTTTGCAGGATCTGATAAAACGAGAGGTAGTTTGACACCTTTTTCAGCATCAGAAGGCAGCAAGGCCCCAAATCTTGCACTTAGACCACCTAAAGTTTGGTCTTTGCTGCCATTAACCCAACTTTTGACTTTTACCTAAAGGTTTGTACCCAGTATATCAGAAAGTCAGCCTCCCAAAAGAATGATCATATTCATCCATTATGCAGAATAAAGAATTTCAGACATATTAAGTGAAAACCACCAACACATGCCACAGTCCAGATAGATTAAAAAACTGGTTAGGCTTTGGATTAACACAGATGGAATTGGCACATGGTGATGTCATGTTGTTAGGTGCATATGAGTATTAAGAACACTAGTGACACAAATATATATATCCTGCCTTAATGGAGGGCATAGATTGATGGTTTCGCATAATATAAAGCCTGTATCTTGATGTTAATAAGGAAACATCTTTGCCAGAGCATTTAGAAAACTGAAGCCTGCTCAAGTCATAGAGCTTCTGCAGCCTCACCAATGAAGGAAGGTTTCTACTCACATCCCTAAATTTTCTTTTTAACTTTCTATAGCTAATCCATTAGGTGTCTCCAAATACGAATAAACCACCAACAAATCCCGTTTAAAAACATTCTGCAGCTTCTTATCCACAATGATGGAGATTTCATTTCCAAAATAAAGCTCGGTTCCTTGACTTTAATGCTAACGATCTTAGTTCCCTGGGACATTTTAAACCAATCCTCAAACAACATTACCATGAAACGAATGCAAAAATTATTGACAAGTCTTGAAAGAGACCTAAAATGTGCTCAAGAGGTATAAACTCCAAGTAATCATTGTTATACTCTGACCAGTACTTTGCGGCAAGTCTGGTATGGCACTGAGAGAATTTTCATTTCATCTTTAGGTAATTGTTCCAGAAAATAAAGCAACAGCCAAATCAAGGTTTACTTTGACATGATGACTCAAATTCGACATGTAAATAATCTAAATATACAATATTGTGTAATTCATGTTGACTCCACTAAAAGACAATTGGAGTAGTCACCATTGTTTGCTTCACAGATACATACCAGAAAAACTTGCGAAAGAACTGTGTAAAAGTTTCTTAGGAAGAATCAACCGGTTTTTTTTCTCAACAGACCCTTACATATTGCTATTGTAGAAACACGCCTTCTGCTACCTTGTTAACCTTGGAAATTTAAGGAAGACCATTGTTCTATAGGATATGAGCCCAGTTCCAATCTTAAAAACGGCAAAACTAAAACAATTTCCTTCAGTGAAGATTTTTTTTTTTTTTTTAAAACAACTGAGTTCAGAACTGCCAAGTATCTTCCTGAAACTTTAATTCCTAAAGCAAACAAAAAACGTGGCCGCATTACTGATGCTAGATCTCCTAAAACTTCCACCGTGACTAGTTCGATTTTCACGCGCTTTTTCAACTGTCTCGACTTCAACGAAGAAGCTTACATCGTTGACACAACATCTCGTCTTTCTGGATCCTAATTGTTATTTTCCTCTACGCAAATTGCAAGCATCTCTCACTCTCTGTCCAGTCCAATTCCGTCTTATTCCTCGGCAATCGCAACTAACTATTGGCAAATCAATGCACCAAGGCAGCAACTATCCGAACAGCCACACGCAGCTCTTGGAATCGAACTCGGGATAACTCAACAGCAAAACAAACAGGCGGTCAACCCAATCCGCTTCGGCCGCCCCCAAATCAGGAGCTAAAAATCGGAACGAAGCCCCAGCCCCGTGCGACGAATGCGGCACCAGAATTGACTTCTCCCGGCACAATCGAGAATCGTCAAGCTCAACCGGAGGCGAAAGCAATAAGCTTTGCTCGAAATCAATCGAAAGAGAAGAGAGGGGAGCGTTTCAGAAGAATCACCAATTGGAAGACGTTGTGGCAGGAGAGAGAGGCCGGGGCGGCCTTGTTGTCGTGCGAGCTGTCCGACGCGGACGCGGACGCGGACAGAACTCCTCCGACCAGAAGGAGAAGAAGGATCAGCGGCAGAGGACGGCGGAAGGACGCCATTGTTGCGCAAGGAGGCAGGAGAACCGAAGCAAAATCGAGAATTCAGAGAGTGCGCATACGGATTTTCGATCCCTCTGTCCTTCCGACCTGCGCAAGAATTAGGAAATTAATAATAATAGTTTAAATAGTAATAATTAAAAAAATTATGTGGAGACACAGTTGCTAATTCCTATAATCGAATTGACCAAAACGGCCGCGCCATGCTTGCGGACATATTTCAGCCGAATCTATTTAAGTAAGATTAAAGAGTGTTTTATCTGCAAATCCCCTAAATTTATCGTCTTTTCTAAATATAAGTACCACCCGCTGAGGAAATTAAGCATAAGATACTTCAACATTTTTCCTTGGGAAAATTTCAATAAAAAAAAGTTTCAAAGTGTCCTTATTTGGCCTGTACCTGGGCGAGGGTCGGTCCTCGCCCAAATCTAGGAGAGGGCCCTCTCCCTGCTGAGGCAAGCCCTCGTCGAGAGGCCGATGACCACGTTGGCCAAAGCCATTGCCCCACCGATATTGGGGCATCGGCCACAGGCGAGAGGGCATGTGTTTTTCTTGTTCTTTTTTTTTTAGTTTTTTATTTTTTAATTTAATTTAACTAAAAATCAGGTTGAAAGTGTACTTTGACAAAAATACCCTTTATTGGCCGAAATTTTTAGTCAACCGACAAGGGAAGATCCTTATTTGAAATGATCGTGGTCACTCCATGCCCTTATTCTAGATAATCAGATAATTTCATGTCCTTATTTGAGACAATAACCACTTTATATCCTTATTTGAGAAAATAAGAGCACTTGAAACCCTTATTTGAAATTTTCCCTTTTTCATTTAACGACTTGTTTAAAACATGAGGTGTATACATTTTATTTTAGTTTTGGCACACCTGATTTCAAATGCGCCCGTTCGTTCTTTCTTTTTTTCTTTGTTCAATAAATGCGCCTATTCTAAATATAGCTACCAAGTGTCGATAAATCCACTTGATCATGGAAAATAACTAACATATCCAATTATCCATTCTGAAAATCAGCCGAAGTCCAAGAATAGGGGAAAGTCCATGATCATTGATCTAGGTATTAGCAACTTCTCACCTAATCCAAATATTTCAAAAGTAGCGTGGTATTATCTTTAGCTTAGCAAAATATGCTTTCGTTCGATTAAATAATGAATAAAGTTGGAAAATATTTAATATATAGAATTGATTTGCTTTTAGTGCATAAAAGTAAAACTAGGAGGCAATGATTCTTTTACTCTTATTCTATTCTTCGTAACGAAAACAGATGACCTGTTTGGTAACCTAAATGATTCTAATTCTCGAATTCTCTAATTATGTTTTCAAAAATAGATTTGAAGCAGAAATAAGGAAAAAAAATATTTGGTTTTTTTTTCCATAATCATTAATGAGAAACAATGGTAGAATTATGAAAAATGTCCTAAACTTTTTTTGACAAATGAGTCATAATTTTACAATTGTACTAATTTAATCCATTTGACTAGCTAATGTTAACTGGCGCAATCGGCCTTTTAATAATATTTTAATAATTTTTCTATCTTTTTTTATTGTTTGGGCCGGCTCGCCCAAGGGCCGGCAAAAGTCGACAGGTTTTGCACGGTGGCTAGCATGCTAATAAAGAAAACAAAAGAAATAAAAAATAATTTAAAAATCAAGAAATGCTAAAATATTAAAAAAAATTATCATGTCAACACTGGCTGACCAAATAGACTAACTTGACATAATTGCAAAAGGTTTAGGACTCATTTGGTAAAAAAAAAAAATTAGGCCTAAATTGACACACAACCGCTTTAAAAAAAATTTAATGCTTTTCTTAAGAGACAAGACCAAATTTTAACTGCAAATTGCCTATTAAGCTTAGGTTCTATCTCAAGGATATTGCATATGTCTTTATGTTACGCGAAGTAAATAAACCAATTGTGGATTATGCATAATTTGTACTCATTTTACTGGCGATTTTATATAGAATAAAAAAATAAGGAAGGGAAATTGTCCCCGAGAACAAAAATTTTGTATGGTTACCAAAAGCATTTCTGCTCTAGGGATAACCAAATGCAATATTATTCTCTAAAATTCGAATATGGAACATAATTAGAAAAAATCAATTCTAAACAAACTTGATTTTTAGGATCAGGATCGATGTCAGTAGCGTCGGTGCAATCTTTACAAAGTTTGGTAGGTTTCCTTTGTTAAGTAATCATAACCACAACGGTTGCTACACACGTTCATACATCGCTGTCGATTACTACTTCTATGTACTAAATAAAAAACTCGACAATGGTTCTCATCGATGAAATCTCCTATTATGTTCTTAAAATGCCCCGTTGAATTATTTTTTCTCTAATGTCGTTTCTGTATACGTGACATCCTCAGTATCTCAAAACTCATCATCATATAATAGTATATCTATATATACATACATAAATAATATATATACACGCAAAAATAATCAAGTCGGGTTGCTATGCTAGTGTTCTCCGATGAATATTCGAAGTGTACGCAAACTAACCCAGATATATTAATTATAAAAAAAAAAATTACCAATTCTTTGTAATCAACATAATGTCGATTCGAGTAAACAAATAACTCGAGATCACGTGCAATGTAATAATGAACTACTGACTATGGAACTGCTGATTACATGGCATGGCAACGTGACGATGTGAAGCCGAAATAAAGACACGAGAGGGAGGCTGAAACCGGTGAAGGAAAGTCGGCGGGCAGTTAGATGTTATGCATATGATAATACTAGCGTTTGCGTAATTGTGGATCGCCCTTGAACAGATAACAAAAAATCTGTTAGCATTCAATTATTTTCAATTCCTCTACCTGAGCCGTAATTTCCGTGGTCGATTAAATTTTGACGTGTATCTTAATTGTGGCTTCTAAATCTATGTATTAACTTTCGACGAGGGATCTTTAGGTCATTACATTTTCTCGTCGATAGTATTTTAATATTTTTTGGAATAATTTTGATTTTTTTAAATTTTTTTCCTTATTCGCCCTTTTTTTTTGTTATCTACTTTTTATTTTTCCCTTTCTCCCTCCAGGCAACAGCCCAAAAGAGAAAAAACAAAGAAGGAAAAAAGAAAAAGAAAATCTTACAATATTGTTAAAAGTTGTCCACATTAACGTCCCCGACTGGCGCCTACGTAGCTATTTTCAATCAAAATTGATTGAATTGATTCGATTGGAAAAACAAAAAAATATTTATGACTCAATTGATAAAATTAAAATAATACAACTAAATTGACAAAATACAATAAATTTAAAAATTTCTGAATAATCTTCCCCTATGAAGAGGGATCATGGATTTCGTCGTAATATGAATTCACAACTCTACGCTCATTCCAGTCATTATGAAGAACACAATTTAGATAGTTCCCCTGAGATTTAGCTCGCATATAGCATGGTCTATTACGTTTCTAGAGCATTCCACAGGACTCAGGCTTACCTATATAAAGTGGCCATCCACGTCACAATAAAAGAAATATGTACGAACGTACGATAAAAATTACATCTAGTACATAAAATGTATAAAAATTTGCGAACATACGTACCAAATCATACATCCACTAGTGAACCGATAAATTCACTTCCGATTCCAGTGACTGTAAATTTGTCAAATAATTATGTACCAATTAGATATTGAATCAAACCGAATCAATTAATATGCTATGGATTTCAATATCAACCGATTTTGAAAATCAAGGCGCGACTTTATAACCCAACCATCATAGGCCAAAGTGCAAAAAACTTAATGAACTACTATGGCTTAAAGCATTGCACCAATCCAGGACCTAAACTGGAGGAAAAAACACAACTTAGCAGAAAACGCAACTTGAGCTGATGTGGACACTAGGCGATCGCAACCATGAAGGGTGGATCAGTAGACAAATGCTTGTAGATAGTTGCTCGAGTAAATTTCAGGCCTCTCTCCCCATAGTTGGGTTCGGTCTCCACTCATAGAAAGGTTATTTTCAAGTCCTCTTTATCTTTGAAAACGTTCCCGTCTCTGAGAAGTATGTACTTTGAGTTCCACTGCCAAGCTGGTTTGCATGAGCCTGTGGATTTGTAAGCTCGATCCCCTGCGGATGAGAAGTGCCATATTTTTTTTTTAATCATGCCAAAAAATCATTCCAAATAACAATGAAGAAAACAAGGAAAAAACTAAATTGGAGTCGGAAATCACCCAGAAAACTTGTACTTGCAATTACAAAAGACTGGGATATGATAACACAAAAAAAGCTCAAAAGAAAGAGACTGGTCGAATATGCCATGTCATACATTAAATAGCAAATTACTATTCAAGGCAAGTTTTCGACCTAAAATACAAAAGACAACTTGTGCTTCCGCTCTTGAACCTCAGTTTTAAAGAGACGTGTAAAGCATATAGACGAAACAACAGTCTTAACACAAAAACGGCACCAAAGTAATTTATTAGTGCTTCGAAGTTTGAACTACATTAACTCAAATATTTCTCAAAAATCTAAGTTCAGTACTGATTCTTCCTTCTTAGAATCAAATTTTGCCCGATGAGAAACTATTTTCACACTGAGTAAGGTGGAATTTCTTCCTTCTTAACATGTCTCTGTAAGTAGACTAACAATTCTCTTTTATGCGGAAATCTAGCTTTAATTAAATCAAGCAAGTGCAAGAAGGGTAGCGCATTCCATGTTGAATTTGTTTGAAAATTTCATGTTCAGAAATGATAAGATGGACCATCTCCACACTTCTTTCATTCTTTTTGGTTACCCATGATGTCACCAAAAAGATAGAGGCCATAACTACATAAAACTTCAGTCCAACCCCACAAATGAGCAGTCTATTAGACTTAATGAACAATGAATTCAGGCAAAGAATAAGAACAAGCAATGAAGAAAGTTGCATGTCACGTAATAGGCCAGAGTGGTCAGATATACAAACAGACATAACGGAACCTATTAGTCTCTTTCACAAGACCTAGTGCATTAGCATTATTAAATGTAAATCTCGTGCAATAAGGAAGACTGATCAGGCCCATGAAGAGGAAAATGTTGGAGAAAGGATGTTTAGTGCCCAGCAGGCAATGCTTGCCGATCAGCAAATTTTCTCAAGTTGTCCAATTTGATGGTTCTTAGGCAAATAATAACTCGTTATGCTTTGAGGGAAGAAAGAAAGAATAGACTTATTCCTCATAAAGGGTATAAATTTTGTTCCGCTTTCCTCCACCTCTCATTATCTTCCCCTCTCCACCTTTCCAACAAAGCATTAACTACCATTACAGCCCCAGAAATGTCTCACCACTATTTGAAATGGAAATTATGGAACAGCGCAATTGATTCTGCTCAATACTCAGTAAACTGTGAAACCCAAACGACAAAAACCAGCATATAGGAATCCAAACCAAAGTGTATAATTGTCATGAAGTCCAAAAGGCTCCAAACTAAGACATTATCTAATTGTATGGGGGGACGAGAAAGAATGCACAGCAAGCATTTCATTTAGCCTGGTTTTCTATTGGTTCACCAAGGTTTGTATATTACCTGCAGCATGTCCACAGCAATACAACTAACAAGTCCTACCTCTGATTTGGGCAGTATCTATCAAATTAGGAAACTATTAGCTCTTCCTACAACAACCCATCATAAGGATGTTCCTACCAGAGAATATTGAATTGATTGGTTCCACATTAAGACAAGAACAACACTAAACCACCACATATAGTAGCCAAGCTGATTACAAGGAGGCTACAGAGCAGATCTTTTCGTTTTATTTCAGGTTGATGATGGAAATGATTATGCTCTGAGTCTTGGCATCAAACTGGAATTGGTTGCCAAGGAAGTAACTTAACATTTCCTTCTTGAACAGAAAAATTCCAAGGCACCGATACAAGAAGATAATATATAAATTACAGGCCACAAAAGACAGCACTGACCTGGACAGGAGTAAATGCCAGACTTGATGTAAGGCCAGAGGTGGCACCACTGCTTCCAAACTGTTTTTCCTTGAACCTGAAGATAATGTAGATTCTTAGGAACATGACTAGAGGCAAATTTAGCAATCTAGATCTGCAATTTTTAAAATGTAAATCTTTGCCTGGGAGACTAAAGAAACATACTTTTTGGCAACTTTCGCAGCAAGTTTGCTCTGACCCATAGATACTCGCAGCTTTCCACTCCCTGCCTGACCAAGCATTCCATAGCCTTCCCCCAGTCCATCACCTAACAAAGAGAAAATTTACGTAGCTGTGAGAGCTTTTTTCCCAACGCAAATAGGTCAACAGGAGACAACGAAGTATACATGGACCGTCACTCAAAACTCGTTTATAATCTGAAGAAAGTGGAGAAGGCAACTTTACCTAAAGAACTCTCTTCAGGTATACCAAACTGCATTCTGTTGGCCAGTTTTCTCATATCCGTTATTGCATACCTGAAAAATAAAACAATAAGCCTACACATCAACCCACATGTGCATGGAAAAAAAAAAGCTGCTTTTTTTAGAGAGCAAGACAGACCTCTCCTTCATTTTCCTTAGCCGACGACCACCTCTTTTTTTCTTGGGCTCAGAGTCAGGAACTGGAAGTGGTTTTGCCTGCTTTGCAGGAGGCGGCTCCTGCCATTTTTCAATTTTCTTTCGAATCTCCTCTCTAAATGCCCTCCCTGTATTTCCTGATGGATCTCCTCTAGTAGCATCTACACGTGCAGCGAGGGTTGACTTTGCAGCCAAAAGCCGGCAAGCACGCATCCTTAGAGAAGGTGGAGTAGTCTGGAATACCTCTGTTTGCTCAATGTAACCTACTCGAAACTGAGATGTTGCAGTTGAAAAACCAGCTAAAGTTTTCTTTTTTGCACCAAGAAGCTGGACATTACAAGCTGGCATCTTAGCCAAGGATGAGAGCCCACCAGCAGTTCCCATCAGTTTTGCAGCAACCGCGCTCCCAACAATGGATGAAAGATTTGGTGCAATGTATCCCATTCTACTTTCAACAAAATCAAGAACCTTCTTTTTCGCTGAATCGAGAGCAAGAGCTCGATCACATGCATCGATTGTTTTATTAAGGTCCTCTTCTGGAAGTGGCTTGCCACTTGTAGTGGAAGCTGTAACTGAAACAACCATGATAACGGCTGAAGGTAAAAGTCCTTCCAAATCAACAAGGGTCAAATCCACCTCATTTCCAATTTTCTTAACCACCCTAGCATAATCTATTGGATGATGGACAAGCGACTCAAGCTCAGGAAATTTCACGTGGTACTTGCCACGAATAAAATTGTGGATAATCATTATTTCGTTCTCAATTTCGACTGAGAGGGAATTACAGTCCACAATGAGCTGATATTCTGGATCATCTTCTAACACCATTCCATGATATGAGATATCAGAACCTTTTTGAAGAGCATCTTCCACTTTCTGCCATTCCCACAGATAAATCAAATTATTTGCAATCACAGTTGGAATCCCGACATCAAGACCAGATTTAATAAATTCCTAACTATAACACAAGCATACATATGTTCATTTCAACGTGCTTTAAAGGACAAATGGAGCAGTACAGTACCAAAACCAAATTTCAGTGGAAACGAACAATTCACCGGCGACATAAAAATGAAGCCATTCCAATCAGAGGATACTACTCACAACAAATGATGCACAAGGAGTCGAAAGTGAATCAGAAGAAGAACTGATGTTTTCAGCTCATAGATACAAATGATGAATTTGTGTATGCAACAGCTACACACTTGCTCAATGCAACAGCTGCACACTCGCTCCTAAAAAGAACAATAGAGTTCAGACCTAATCCTTGCTGCAAACATCAGTTCTTGCTGCAAAGGTGTAGGTAAATGCATCACTGAAATTCTTGTTTCAAGATTAAATCCGATTTTGCCATATCTTATTAGCTCGAATCAAAGGTTTATTGATCTCGAGAATGTGTATGATAGGGTTTCAAGAAAAGTTTTGTGGTGGATTCTTGAGAAGAAAAAAGTACCTTCAAAGTATGTCGAGGCAATCAAGGACATGTATAACGGTGCTACTACATGTGTGAAGGCTTGTAATGGCACATCAAGTTATTTTCCAATTATAGTAGGCTTACACCAAGGTTTTGCTTTGAGCCCTTACTTTTTTGCCCTGGTTATGGATGAACTAACAAAAAATATTCAAGATGAGGTGCCGTGGTGTATGCTATTTGCAGACGATATCGTGCTTATTGATGAAACCAGGGCTGGGGTTAACACTAAGTTAGAAGTATGGAGAAGCACGCTGGAGTCTAAAGGATTTACGCTAAGTCGAAGTAAGATGGAATACTTGAAGTGTGAGTTTGACACGGCAGGAATAGGGGATCAAGAAGCCGTAAATATGCTCGGACAAGAGGTACCCAAAAAAGATACATTTAGATATCTGGGATCAATATTGCAAAAGGAATGAGAGATTGATGAGGATGTAAGCCATAGAATCAGAGCAGGTTGGATGAAATGGCGCAGTGCATCGGGATTTTTGTGTGATCGCAAAATTCCTCTTAGGTTAAAAGAAAAATTTTATAGAACAGCAGTCAGACCTGCCATGTTATATGGAGCTGAATGTTGGCCAGCACAAAGGAAACATGAGCATAAAATGAGAGTGGCGGAAATGAGGATGTCAAGGTGGATGTGTGGTCATACAAGGATGGACAAGATAAGGAATGAAGAGATTCGACGAAAAGTTTGAGTAGAATCGGTGACGGAAAAGATGAGAGAGCATAGATTGAAATGACTTGGGCATATTCTCCGAAGACCCTTAGATGCACCGGTACGAACAGAAGTTTGCTATCGAGAGCATAACACGAAAAAAGCAAGAGGTTGGCCGAAACTTACTTGGGGGAGAGCAGTAAAACAAGATTTAATGGAGTGGGAAATAGATTGGCGTACGGTTTGTCTTAGGACGGAGTGGAGGGAGGCTATTAGTATTGTGGAGGGGTAGTGTATAGATATATATATATATATATACTTATTTATTTTTACACATTTATCTCTTTTCCCTCCCTTGATTCTGCTTTTATTTTTATGATTCTTTGGGGTTCATCGACCGCCGACCCCAATTAGTTTGGGATAAATGTGTTGTTGATGTTGATGTTATTAGCTCGAATCAAAGTGCAATCATTGAGGGAGGAAAATTGGGGACAATCTGATGATTGCACACAGCTTGCAAGAAATTATCATCGTAAAGTAATCTCCCACATAATATAAATGCAGGTGTGACAGACGCGTTTAATTCAATTAGTAAACATGAGGTTAGCTCAAGATTTTTTTAAAAAAAATGAGAAGAATTTTTTTTTTTTGTGTCAGCAAATCATTGGTTTTTATGTGAAATTTGTGGTATTAGTGACTAAATTTAGCATGTAGCAGGACTTGTCACCCTCCACTCAATTTCCTTGAGGCAGGGAAGAAATGTGTTGGCATGTAGCAGCAAGAGTTGTCACACCACATTCAATTCGTTGCAATACAAGACTACTTAACGGCTACCCTCGCAAACAACATCAGAAAAAAGAAAAAAAAAAGAATTAAAGAAAGAACGACAGAGAAAAAAGAAATACTTAGCACTGAGGTTTTCAAGACCAAAGAACACGTTATTCTTTTATAAGAGAAACCAGTGCTGGAGGACTAACCTGCATTATGTCCTTGTACCTCTGTGACTTCTGTAATTTGGAAACATTATCAAGATCCTCATAATTGAGGGTCTCTATGTCAGCTAGTTCCCCATCAACATCGTCTTCCATGTTTTCAGCGTCATTTTCCTCTTCTTCCTAAGAGTATAAACATCTCAGATCTCACAATACAAGAATGAACATGACAGGCTAAGCCTGTAAGCGGAAACTAGAAATGAAGGCTTGGCTAATGTTCTACCAAAAAAGCCTGGCCTAGATTTAATTGACATCCAATTAATACAAGATGTCAAAACAGCTAGATGAGAATCCTCAAAGAAAATCATAAAGAAAGCATGTTACCAAGTAAATGCAAGATGCATATAGTAATGAAAACAAGAAGTATAGTTTAGTCACTCACATGTAGATCAGCCTCATTGTCAGATAACTCATCCAAGTCTGCAAGGAAAGAATCAGCCAGAGCAGCCTGAAACCGCCAGATAGCACGATGTCAAGCACAGTATCATCGTAAGTTAAATAACTAGCATACTTGTATAAAACCTGCACAGTGACCGGTCAATTGAAATGTCTCTGGTCCGAAAATAAACAGTTCTATAGGAACTAGGTGATGACAGAAGCTTCACTTCAAGGAAACAACAAGCATTTAGACAGCAGTGTAACTCAAAATCCATTAGTGTTCCGCCATATCCTTGGCATCACCTCTACTAACATAATTCTCTTCAACTGACAAGATTTCAAAACACTTAGAAACTTCAAAATTCAAGACAGAAACGATTCCAGGGTGCCATACACAGGACACGAATGATACTTTAAAGGACAAAAATCACCAATTACTTAGGTTGCAATATAACAAACAGACAGCGGGCATAGCTCAAACTCGGTTGAATTCACGAACCAATTCTCCAATGAACAGCGGACCCATTCCGTATCCAACAGAAGGGGCAGTTCAACGACTCGAGGGCCAAATTTTTAAAAAAAGGAGCATGTGACAGCAGACCAGTCGTCGTCAAAATGGCCACGACAGTGCAAAGACACTCACCATGATTCAGAAACCCAGCTCAAGCCGATTCTCCTGATTCCCACCCTAACCACAGACAGCGTTGGAGCAGAGGGAGAGCGAACCGCCAGAAGCGACGGAGTCGAAATTCGAAAACCTAGCAGAACAATATACAAGACGGAAGAAACGAGAGAAATCCGAACCCACCACAAGCAAAGCACCTCTTCGAGCAAGCTGATTTCTCTGGCAGCAAGAGCAACGATCCCGCTTGGGCGATGAGAAAGACCTTCGCGAAGAAGAGACGAAGCTGGATACCAAGATGATGGGCTCATAACGAGACCAGCCCAGGTACAAGTTGCTACAAGCCCACGTTGAAAAACCTTTTTCTCAAAAAAAAAAAAGAAATGCTTATGAAAATGAACCAGCGGAAAGTATTTTCATTTTCAGTGAGTCATAATTTGAAAATGATACAAAAAAAATAATTTAAAAAATATTTTCCTAAAACTGAACCGTTATATTACTTGTAAAAATAAACTAAGTAAAGTTATCATCCATAAAATTGTCTAGACATAAACTGTTACTAGCAATAAAAAAAATATTCATTGACTACCTATTTTAGCCAATATAAGAGATAATGTTTTGAAAAACGTTTTTCAAATCATCTATTTTTTGCAAAACAAATGAAGTCTAAGCAAAAAAGTGAAAAACAAAAACCTAAATTTATTAATAACCAAAAATTCGGACAATCACAAACGCGAAACGACACTCATTTAACTTAACTTGTCTATTCCAAATTGTTCCAACTTGGTGACAAACGTTCTCTTTTATTAAATTTATCACGGATTATCTCGTATCCAATTTAGATTTGAACCTCTCAATAAATTCATATTGTACTCGACTGTGTCTTTTTGCTGTATCAAAAAGGTTATCATCATTATGAAACAATTTGTATTCAACTTACTTCTTGTATCGTCTTGTAATGTGTTTTTTTTTTTCTATTTACTATCCCAAACCCAGAAAGATAAGTAAATTTTCTTTTCCAAAAAGGAGGCTAACTTGGGTTTTAGTGTGCAAATATAAGAGTTTATTTATTGTGCATCCTAATGAATAGAAAAGAGAAAAAATAGGAAGTCTGATTTATCTATATTATTTGTGCATTCGAAAATTTAGATATAGTTTGTTTTGGACAGACTAAATGATTTAAAATATATTTTCTTAAAAATGATATTTTATAGCGCCCATAAATCAACAAAAATTTTAGTTTGAATTTTTTTGTTCACGATGGAAATATTTTTCCGTTAGTTCATTTTTTGTAAGCCGTTAGTTTTTAAGAAATTATTTTTCAAATGATTTACTTTTCATGAGATAAACAAGAGCCTTGTGATTTGGACAGTAGTTTCCTGAAAGTGGTCATTTGTATTGTTTATTAAAATCAACAAACGAAAATGAAATTCATCGTCCACAGGGATGTTTAGACATAAATTGTTGTCAATAATAATAATATGTCCCATGGGCTAATAATGTCGAGCGATACAAGCGTTTATTTTTAGGAAAGTATTCTTTAAATCATCAATTATTCGCAAGACAAACAAAATTGTACTTCTTAAAATTATTAACCAATGAAAAATGTTTAATTGTTGACACAATTTATATATATAAATATATTCATGAATGTTGAAATATAATCCTTCATTTAAAATACAAGCGATCGTTTTAAGTAAAATATTTTCAAATCCTTCATTTTTCGCTAAACAAATGAAACTTTAAAATAATTATTCAATTGAAAATATTTTCATCATCGAAAATAGTTTGTGTTCAAATATTTTCATAGATGATAGAAATATTTATTGTTTAGTTTAAAAAAAAAATACAAACGATCATTTTTGGATAAATATTTTTAAAATTATTTATTTTTCCCGAAATAAATAAATCATTAGCATTTGTTTTGCTTCCTACAACACAAGGGGTGCTGTTGCATTCGGGCTTCGATCGGGTCTGTACGGATAGAGGTAAAGCGCGTCCTAAACCGGTGCAATGCAGACGAAGGCAGTGTATTGTGCCCATGCCTATTCTTTCCTTGTACTGTGCGCCCATGTCTTATATTTATTCTATTATTTCATTATATAACTTTTTTTATTCTTTTCCAATCAAAATATATTTCAAGAAAACTAGCCCCATTTTATAAATTATGCTAAATGATATATATTTTTTCTTTGTTTTGTCAAGATTACCATGTGAATTAACTACGGCATAAAACGTACACTACTCTCTTTATTCAAAATGTATATTCTAATCGCATTTTGTGAATACCTATTGGAGTCTCCTTGAAAATCGACCACACATCTTTCATAGTAAATGATTGTCTTTCACTAAGCACGTAGAGAGATATGCAGAACATCAACATGCGCGCATTACTTAAACCTCCCGTTCCACCGTTTATTAAATCGAGGGCAACAAGGAATTCAATCTCACCGTTTGAGTCAGCGAGTACAATGGGACAAAATAAACTCGTCTCTATTATATGGATCGGTCGCATGTTTTTTGAAAAGATTTGAATAATCTATACTATTGAATAAAGTTGAGTTTTTTTAGCAATCATCTATGAAATTACCGGAGTAAAAGTAATAAATTAATAATAGTTGTCACAGTTTCCTAATGCACACATCCACTCATACTTCATTTGTTTCGCAAAAAACTAAATGATTTGAAAAATATTTTATTAAAAATCATTATTTATGTCGTTTGGAATATTTAGATAACGAAAAATTTCTTTATTATCGATGATTTGTGTTTAAATATTTTCGTGACCAATGAGTTTTTTTTTTTTTCCGTTTGTTCAATTGTACAAGCAAAACAAACAATATTTTCCAATCTTCTTGTCAATGGCACGATGCTAGTATGCTACCCCTCTTAGGCTCTTACGTAACGGAGCTACACAACATAAGTAAAGTTACTAAAGGACCCCCCGATAGTTGCTCAATGATCGACATGGAAAAAAAAACAAGACAAAAAACTACGCCCCATGCTCTCACTCCACGTGTCAGTCTGTCCGTCACCTCACGAACAATCGATGAAAGCCACCCCCAGCTTGTCCTCTCGCCACGTGTCCTGGGATCTCCAGCTAAAAGAACTGTGCGCTTGAGATCTGGCCCTTCTGCCAAGGACCAATTGGGTCCCTACACGTGCACCACCATAAATCAAGTCAACACCCTCCTTCAGGGCCTCGCCCCTCGTATATATAGTCAGCTCCTAAAGCTGAACCGAAGTCGAGACAAAACACAAAGCTACAAACACGTAAAAAGACACAAACAACCTTTCCTTTTCCAATTCTTTAATTATTTTCCACAAAATCTCTTCGGCCCAATGACCAAAAAGCCGACCACTGAGTCGACACGCCGGACTCTCACGTTCCCGGCGGTTCCCCACTGCGACTACGCATCTCCGTCCGCCATCCTCTCCTCCCTCACCAGCCTCGCGAGATCGATCCTGGCCTACAAATCCAAGCGCTTCGCGTGCAACAAGCGGAGCGCTGCCGAGTCGATCCGGAACGTGTCCAACCTGCTCATCTTCCTCGAAGAAGTCCCTCCGCACGCGCCCGGCTCCATCGTTCTGAGCCTCTCGGAGCTACACTGGGCGCTCGAGAAGCTCCTGTACCTCCTGGAAGACTGCACGCGCGATGGCGCGCGCATGTGGATGCTGATGAAGTCGGAGCTCGTGGCGGGCCAGTTTTGCGCCTTGGCTCGCGCGATGGCGACGGCCCTGGATGTGCTGCCCATGGAAGACGTCGACGTGCCGGTCGAAGCGAGGGAGATCGCCGATTTGTTTGTGAGGCAAGCGCGTAAGGTGCGATTCGAAGTCGATGTCGATGATCGGACAGCGGTTAGTGATTTGAATTCGATTTTGAGTGGGTTCGAGTGTGGGATTGCTCCGGAGAGGAGGGGTTTAGAGAGTGTTCTTGATTATGTTGGTGTGAGGAGCTGGAGCGATTGCCATAAGGAGATTAGGTTTTTGGATGCTGAATTAGGGTTCGAGTTTTTAAGTGTTGAGAAGAGGGAGGTGGAGATTCTGAGCAGTTTGAAGGGGTTGATGTGCTACTGTAGATGCATGCTTTTCGAGGTTGTCGACATCGAATCCAATCGGCAATCCAATGAAGAGCATGCTATTAAAGTGCTTGTTCACATCAATCCGGATGATTTTCGGTGCCCAATTTCTCTTGAGTTGATGGTTGATCCAGTGACCACTGTTACAGGACATACGTATGATCGAGCTTCCATAGTGCAGTGGTTCAGGGCTGGAAACTTCACCTGTCCTAAGACAGGTGAGATGCTTGTAAGCACGAAACTAGTTCAAAATGCAGCGATTAGGAGGTTGATCGAGCAATACTGTACCGAGAATGGCATTCCTTTCGCTGAATCAGCTCGCAAGAATCGCGATATCACGAGGACTGTTCTTGCCGGGAGTGTGGCAGCAGAATGTGCCATTAAAATGCTCGTGAGCTATCTAGCTTTCAGGCTGGAGGTTGGGACTGGTGTGGAGAGGAATAAGGTTGCCTATGAGATCCGGCTTCTTGCCAAGAGGAGCATTTTTAATAGATCGTGCCTGGTTGAAGCTGGAACTATTCCTCACTTGTTAAAGCTGCTGACGTCAAGGGATTCATCAATCCAAGAAAATGCTATTGCAGCTCTTTTGAATCTCTCGAAGCATTCAAAGAGCAAAGCAATTATCGTCGAGAATGGTGGTTTGGCGTTGGTTGTGGAGGTTCTCAAATATGGGCGTAAGGTCGAAGCTAAGCAGCACGCAGCTGCAACACTGTTTTACCTTGCCTCAATAGAGGAGTATAGGAAATTGATTGGGGAAATTCCAGAAACCATTGCAGTTTTAGTGGAGATGGTCAAGAATGGAACCGGTAGTGGCAAGAAGAATGCACTAGTTGCAGTTTTTGGGCTTCTAATGCACCATGGCAATCACAGGAGGGTTCTTGCATCCGGAGCAGTCCCGGTGCTTGTTCAACAGTTGAAATCTTTCGATAGAGAAGATTTCGTTAATGATTGTCTGGCTGTTCTGTCAAGCATAGCAGAGAACCCCGAGGGAACATCAGCAATTTTACATGCTGGTGCTTTGTATATAATCATGGGGATTCTGAATTCTTCTACCTCAAGGGTGGGGAGGGAGCATTGTGTGACTCTGTTGCTGGCTATGTGCATCAATGGTGGTGCAGAAGTTATCTCCAATTTGGTGAAGAGTGGCTCTCTCATGCAATCTCTCTATTCCTTACTCAGCGAGGGCACTTCTCGCGCAAGCAAGAAGGCCAGCGCTCTCATCAGGCTTCTGCAGGATTTTTCTGAAAGAGGATCTTGTGGTTCACTGCCTTCCAATTTTCCAACAGGACCGTTTGTCCATGCTTGGTAACCCGATTTTTTGAGGGAATTATTTCACTTCGTTGCAGTCATCAGTCATGTAGATGGAAGAATGTGTGCAGATGCTCTCTTGCTTTCATCCTTTGTGATGCATTGACAAAATTAGCTCAATTTTTGAAGAGCTAGTTGAGTCATATTGGCTTCTGCTTTTTTTACCCATGAGGCCTTCTGTACAAATAAACCCTTGTATTCTGATTCTTTTTCATTGTCACTTAAAATAATATTATGTACCTCTGTAAACACATAGTTGATTATGCTCCATTGAATCAAAAAACCTTTTTCTTTTCCTATCATTCTTTGCGTGTCGAGTTCCCCTCTCTATTGTTATGTGATATTGTTGATTTCTTGTCAGTCGACATGTCTAGTGCCTGTTCTAGTCTTGATACAACTTGCTCCATAGATGGCCTTTGCTGCTTAAGTCCTGCGCATGACAATGCCAGCTTGAGTACGAGATCAAACGCTTCGGCTGAGTACTCTCCATTGAGTTTCTGATCAGCAAACTCTTCTATGTTCCCGCCTTTCGTAAGGAGCTTGGCCTGTGAGGTAGAAAGCACATTCATAGGGCAACTAGTCATAGGGAAAATGACTTTGCCAAATTTGATAAAAGCATTAATCCATACCCTTCTCTCTAGAGGCATTGGTCTATTCATATTTAGATTGATAACCCTCTGTCCAGAGAGAAGCTGCAGAAGTACTATCCCGAAGCTGTAGACATCACCTGAAGCATTGACATGGCGGTTTCTTCTGTACTCAGGATCAACATAACCAAACGTTCCCCTGACTTCTGAGCTCACAAACGACTGGCCCACGTCCATCACCTTGGATAATCCAAAATCTGAGAGCTTGCCTTCGAAGTTGGCACTAATAAGAATGTTTGTAGGCTGGGAATTGAGCAAGTAATGACTAAAGCTTAGAGATGTACAGAGCAAAACTACAGAGATTGGTCAAGAGAGAAGCATTCACTGTGTGAACTCGGAAACGCACTTTAATATCACGGTGAACAATACAGCCTTCTGGATAGGTGTGGAGAAACCAGAGTCCCCTTGCACTGTCAATGGCGATTTTGAGTCTTTGGATCCACGAAAGAACTTTATCTTTTCCTGTAATTCATGATCTTAGTAAGTGGTCAATGGTGGTTAATGTGATCACTCGGGGAACAGATAGACAGGATAGGGTATCGATTCGTACCAAACAGCCACTCTGAGAGGTTACCGTTTTGGCATAGCTCGTAAACAAGGAAACATTCATCTTCATTCTCACAATAGCCCAGCAAGGGTACCAAGTTCGGGTGCCGGACATCCGAAAGGCTCGAGACTTCTCTAACGTACGTATCTGTATGGCCTTCGCTGATGATGTGCTTTATGGCCACATGTTGACCATTGGAAAGTATGCCCCTGTACACCTTGCCTGCCATGAAACAGATAATACTTTCCATGTAAGTGCAAAAAATTCTTCATTTATGTTTTTGGTTCATTTACCGCTGTCTAATTTTGGCTTTTGTTCCTTTTTTTTTCCCCCTTGTTATTGGAGATGCCCTAAACAGCCGTTAGGGCATGCAGAAGATGATACCAGGCCTTTGTGCCTTCTTATCAATGCTTCCCTTTCCGCAAATTAAGTGAAATAATCATCTTGCTAGACAGGTCAATGCCAAAAGATTTTGAAGCGCTTATTGCCAAAAGGCCAGGCCTTTCTGCCGTCTTCTCGCCGTCGACGATGGAATGCAATGTGTTCTATCTATTCAATCCAGCTAGCATGTAATCAATCTGATTAAGAAAAAGAGAGCAAGATGTTTGATTCTTACCTGCTATGCCTTGCCCAATGAACTTTGTTGGGCTGAGATTGTTCGTCGCCAAATAAACTTCCTTAATCGATATCTTGAGACTGCTGGAATCCTCGGAAGGCAGTTTCGGTGAATCTGTCATGATATATAATATGCAAAAACAAGAATAAAAAGGAAAAAAAAGTAAATAAGGAAATGGTTTTAAGCATGATCTTCAAGTGACTTCAACAGTACCTTCTTTTTCCCTTGGGACACTAACTGTAACCCTTTTCTTGAACAAGATCCATAATGCAATAGCTATTACTATGACAATTCCCACCAGACAGACAATTAGAATCCAAAGGCCTGTGGATCATCCAAAACAGAAAATTACAACAGATAATTGCAGCACAACAGAGAAACATTAAGCCTTGGAAATCATCAGCCGAGAGGAATCGTCCCAACGGGCTTGCCTGTTGGAGATATGATGCTACTCTTCTTCTTCTTATTGGCCGTTCCATCTAACATGACTAAAGCAAAAAAAAAAATTGCTTAGATCACGTGAAAACCTTATCGTGGTAGGTAATTGATAGCCATTGTGCATAGAGATAAAATGCAGAACTGATCAACTCATCTGCAAAGCAATAGAACTTTTACCTACGTGAAGACTCTGCTCCCCAAGGCATTTGTATACTATCTGTGCCCAATTTTTATCACCAGACCTTTTGCTTGTTAACGTAATCAAAACCGCAAACCGACATAGATCGGCCTCAAGCTTCACTGTCTCTGTTCCATTAACAGATGATTTACCAATCTCCCCCCACCTAGCCAAACAAGTGCTGCAACCTTGAGTAAATGAGCCATCTTGATCTCGACCCAGATCGCAATCCTCCCTCAAGTTCCTTAAACTATCTCCTAGCCGAGTCACTACATCCGCGACCGAATAGTCGGAGCAGCCGCTGGCCCCTCTTGTCAGCTTCTTGATTCCACATCCGAGGACATTTGTCTTGGTAGTGTTCATCGAGGCCAAGCAGTTCGTCTGCTCCGCGGCACCGAGGAATATTTGTCCAGTCAGGTTCGCCCGCTGGCCCAGAGCGTAGAGATACTCATCAAAGGGTACCCCGGCGCACTCATGGTTGAGGAAGCCGCCCCAACTAGCATTTTGGTAAGTTTGGTTAACATCATAAAGGGTGAATTTACCATCCAAAGAACAGTTGGCTATCGCAGTTTCAGAGGACGCGAGATTCATCGTGACAAAGATGACGGATATTATTTGAATGAAGGAGAGTCGCTCTTTGTTCTCCAGTTTGTGAAATCCGCAGGAGTTAGCCATGGACATGAAAGGGTTGGTCTATTGAAAGAATTTGAAACACTAAGAGAAGTATGAGCTATGCAAGGTGCTTCATGAAGGTAGGATCAAGGCAAAGGCATATACTTTGAGAAAAACTTTTTTTTTTATAGAGGGGAAACATGATGAATAGAATCCAGGAGGGCTATAGCTTTTAGCTGGAGATTGTAAGAAGTGTATCTTGAAATTATCACTTCCCTCATCTGTATTCACCATAAACAAGGGCTTAAAACAAGAGCTGTTGCCATTAGGACAACTTTCTAACTTTTTCTATCCAGAATTTCTTACTCTTGTGTGAAAGAGACAGCTCCTTGGAAGGACATGAACTGAAGATGCCAATGAGGCAAATGGCTGGTTTTAATGATAATCAAACATGGAGGAGGAGGAGGAGGAGAATGCTTGCTGGGTCTCCAAATCGTGCCGCTTTCCTCAGCTTCCGTTATTTATATAAAGTATGATATTGTTGATTCCAATAGTGCTGATAAGACCGTCCGGGCTGTGAAATATTGTTAAGAATGGAATGAGATGGTCAATTTTCTTCTGATTAAACAAGTGTTTCTTGCCAAATTTGAAGGCATTAATCACAGATGTCACGATTCCCTTCCCCGTTGGAGGATAATTTATGCCGTCGAGGATAGAGGACAAGCGGTAAAGATAGAGGGAATGTTAGTTAGTATTGCTGCCCAAATTATTCCCCTTCCAACTTTCTGTTATTTGTTTCCCCTGTTAATTCGGCACCATCTAAGAATGTTGCTGTTCAAGACAACTAGGTGGGTTCCCGGGATCATGGTAGTCGTGTGCTACTGAGCAATGCATGGTCGCCAAAGGGGTAAAAGCTTCCCGGAGATCATATTTTCTCCCATGAGATCACAAGTTCAAGCTCCGTCTCCGTCGGGAGTAAATCTCCGGTTTGCTTGTGTCTTGGGCGTTTGCTACTTCATGTAGAGTGATTTGAACGCTGTTAGTAACATTCCGTAACAGGTGTGGGACTGCTGATAGTCGATGCATCCATAGTTCATGCGTAGCTATATCTCATACCGAACATTCCATAACCGGCGTGGGAGACCACTATTGAAGAAGTCACAATCGGCCACCTTCAAGCTAAAAGTCATTTTAGAAAGAAATCCATTTTGTTAGCGCAAGATACCCTCTCTTCTGAAAGTAGCGAAATTTGAAACAAATCTAAACAATAAGTGAGGTCGGCAATGAACACGACTCTCGCCACAACGACGTGCTTAATCCGTTCCAACAAATCACGCCAACAAATTGGTTGGAGCAGTGCATTTAGAAAGAGTTCGCGCATGCACCGCGGTGAGCTCGTCGAACCAGGTCCTTATATAGGGTCCTTCATGAACAAACTAGGATCTGACACATCTTATTCCATCTTCCTCCTCCGCCTTTCGATACGCAGCAAACGCTGCCGTCCACGTCCCTAACCCGACAAGTGAGGATATGTTGCCTGCGACGTATGAAAGGCCAAACTCGTCTCGCTTTTCATAATTTGCAGCCGGGATCAAGGTGTTTCATACTTCATTTCCGCAGCACAATAGTTGGACATGCAAATCTTCTACGATAGCGAAGAGCACGGCATTTATGAAGATGGTGTGCATGTAAGAGGATAGTTGCTTGCTTGTAGTAAATTGATATTTAAAAGATTTAACTAAATCGATTTGTTATAACGTAGTTGTATCATTAAACAATGGAAATAAATTATTGTTTAAAGCGCACAATCTTTTTTTTTTTTTAAAGACCACAATCTAAAGAAATTTGGTCCAATACTTAAAGGTGTCAAATCGATGGATCAGCTAGGGTTGAATATGGTCCAATCCATATTGAACTATTTTCACACGGTACAAGTTTAACTGCCCAAGCCCTACTTGACACATACCAACCCGTATTATTTGAATACTTATGTATTTAATCAAATCATGAAATATTTATTTCTTATAATTAATTAAGAAAAGTAATATTAATAAAGCACTTTCATGTAATTGAAATTCTTTTAATTTTTCCAGAAAAATCAATTTTTTTTTATAAAAACTATTCTTATTGTTACCTGCCGTCCCCGCCGTCCGCTCCAACCACTGCCACCACCGTTGCTGGCCGCCGGCTGGTTTGGTCGCAATGGATAAAACATTCCTTGATTTATTATTGCTCTTGGTCAAGAGTCGCAAAACGACAAGTCATTGGATAAAATTACGTTGATCCACCGATCACTTTTGATGATGCCGCGATTCTTGACTCTTCCTCGACCAATCCCTGGATCCACCGAATATCTATCTACTCGTCTCTCTCGCCCACACTGTCGAAGAAAAGGAAAAAGTAATGGTGTCTTCCGACACAGAACCACTCCACCCAAAGCTCCTCCGAGACTCCCCAGCCACAGCCACGCCGGCACCAACCCACCCCGCCACAGGAACATCCTGGTCGACCTGCTGACCCGGGACACTGTGGTCGTGGATCCCTCGTCGCCACCCCTGTCTAGCTGGGAGTCGTTGCTCTCAAACAAGCACTACACTTCGGGCAAAAAATATGGGCAGCCGCGGCAGGCGAAGGTGGACGGTGGTGGGCCTGGGGGGTTTGGAGGTAGACAGTAAGGGGCAGTGGGCGACGTCGGCCAGCGGGTTGTGGCGGGTGGTGGGCGGCTCATTGACAAGTGATGTTTGGGAAACTAGGCCATGAGAAAAAAATGGGATTGAATATGGGTTGAGTTAAAATTCATATTTGAATATGTTTTATAAGCCTAAACCTATTATTGAGGGCACAATAACATCGTAAGTATCAATGTTTGTATGTAACGCTTGTTTTGATGTCAATATTTTTTTGGAATCAGTTAAGTGCCAAATCGAAGAAAAAATGATCACTTTAGTGCCAACTTCCAACCACATTTTCGAAATTGACACTTAAATAATATTTTTTTTAAATTATCATTTAAGTGATCTAAAAAAGATCATTTTAGTATCAAATCGGAAAAAAAAATCATTTTAGTGCCAAATTCTATTGACCTCACTGTAGTTGACACTTAAATAATCGTTTTAAAAAAATTGAGACTTAAGTGATCCAAAAGAAATATTTACATCAAAATGAGCGACGTACACAAATATTAGCACTTGATGTGTTATTTTACCCATCTTATATTATCTTTTGAAAACGAAATCCTGCCATTCATCTTTTTCTACTTGACTTCGCATTTACTTATTTTTTATTGCAATTTTACAATTGTCAGTGTCGAGATGGGGGGTGGAAGCGTCACGGCGGCATGACCGGGTGATGGCGGCATCCGTCGACCGGGGGCTGCCCAGCTAGGCAGACTGGTACGACCCCAGTCGAGTGTGCTCAGCTCTGACTGAGCGTGTGCCCAATGCCGTCCGGTGCCGATTAGGCAGTGAGTGTGCTGGTCCCACCCCTACTCATCGGTCAGCAGCTCTGTTTGAACTAACAATACAACCTAAAAGGGGGATTGAATAGGTTGAGTGGTGATGTTTAAAAAGTTTTGCAGAGTAACAAACAATCATCAATGATAATGTTTTTGTGCACTGAACGAATATGAGTGATGTTGTTTAAGTAAAGAAGATAGTAACAGAGCAAGTCACACACAGATATATAGGGGTTCAGCTTATAGCAAACCTACGTCCACTCTCAAACTAATACGCTTAACAGCGGCCGGATTCCACTAGTAGTCATCACTGGAGATTATAATCGGCAAGTGTTGCTCCTATATCATGATAGATCATACTATCAGGACATGAGCACTGCTCTTACACTTGTATGAATACTCAGGATATTACAATGATCACAGACAAACACAGTCTATGAGCAGTGATGCTGGTTGCACAAGGAGGTCGAGGTGTTTGTGAGGTTCTGAGAAGGTTCACTCCTTTTTCAACTCTTTTGCTTTGCTCACTCGACTCGCATTGAGTGTTTTCTCCCCCTTCGCACTATTCGTGTCTTGATAGTGTGATATATCGTGATATAGGAGTCACACTTGCTGCATATAATTTCCAATGCTAATTAATAGTAGATTACAGCCGCTGTTCCATTAGTTTGAGATTGGATGTAGGTTTGCTATAAACCGAACCACTATATATCTGCGTGTGTGACTTGCTCTATTATTATCTGCTTCACTCAACTGGCACAAGTGTTTTCTCCTCCTTCGCATACATCACACTTTGCTCTGTGGCTATCCTTCTCCTTATATGGACCTCTGGGCTTCATACTAGCCATTAGATGTCTTCAAAGGATGTCGAGCTGGCAATCCTGGACAGCAGTACAATGGACATCCTTATCCGCATGGGAGACAACAAATAGCACTGATCTAGGCATAAGACAAATAGCACTGGTCCTCGTCAAAGACAATACGTACATATCATGTAGTACAGCTTCAGTCTTTGTCAGGAGATAATCAACTTCAGGCTTTGTTAGAAGATCAAATGGTACAGCTCGCATGCAAGGAATGATCCCGGACAAAAACTTTTCATTCGCACTCCGTATATTGTTAGCTGTCAACAATCCTTTTGTAGGTTTGTCTGTGGAATCCAGAGGGTTAAACGGCTGCATTCTGAAGTATCAGCAGTCATGCTGGTCCATGAATGTCACTCATTCTCATACCAATACTATTACTCTAAAACCAATACCGATGCGAACACACTATCACCAGTGTTGCTTGCGAGTAACATGGTAGACAATCATCAGTGATGATATCGATTGAATACAATGCTGATTGAGCCACGGCGATCTTATCAACATTCATCAGTACCAAAGAATTCCAAGGACACCATTTGGACTGGTCCTTCCAAGCTGCCATGATATACCATCTTGACGCTTGTTCACTCATCTATCACAGAGTTTCTCATCTTTGCGGATGGTGTAGGACCATTGATGATGGTAACTAAATTCACCATCTACACCAGTCATGGTAGACATTAGAACTAGAGATGGTTTTGTAATCATCAAAATACCATATGCATATTTTCTAACAGGCTTTGCCTTGGTCGATCCCGTCCTTGTTTGTTGTGCTAATATATCTAAGATTAATTGTTAGTTCTAGTTTCAAGAAGTTTTGGGTTGTCCTATGTAAAAATTTCTAACTTCTCTTCTGTTGTATGCTTCTCCTACGCATTGTTGGGAGATACAAAGCCATGCGCATTTCAAATTCTCCCCAGCAATCAATAACCCAAAAGTGGCTAGACGTGGAGATCTAATTATTTGAACAAAATATCTCAAACCTCGTTGTTTGTGAATATGCTATTTCTGAAGTTCACATATTCATTGATAAGTTCGATGAGAAAATTCGAGTCACATAAGATTAACTAACAGTGAATATGGACGGAATGCTGACAGTAGTAAAATTGTGACAAAAGTAAAAGTTTGAGGTTTTAGTGAGACAACAGATTTTTGGATGTAATTGGGACATATGCTAAAGTTGGGATTTTTTTGGGTACTAGGTCGATAAAATTGGGACAAAAGTAGAAGTTATGGATTATTTATGAGACAAAAATGTGTTGGATATAATTTGGATACATGTTAAAGTTGGTTTTTTTTAGTCTTAGGCCAAAGAAATTCTTTAAATGATTATGGAAGAGAAAAAATTTCAACATTTGCAATGTTTTTAGAAAGGTTGTTGCAGAAAAGACAATATCGGTATTCCTATTAATAGGAAAAATCCAAATAGAGGCTTAAGTGTCATTATTTTCACAAATAAGGGCTTGAAGTTGACTTTATTTCAAAGAATGCCTTGGCCAATACATTTTCGTTATTTGCTTTTTCTCATTTTTTTCGTTGTTACTACCAATGACTAGTATGGTTGGCCATGGGCGAAGAGGAAAGAAATAAAAATAAACGAAAGAAAGAAAGAAAGTAAAAATGTAAATGACAAAATTGCCCTTATTCAAGCCATTCTTTGAATCAATAAGCGCACTTCATATCTTTATTTGAGAAAACAAGAGCACTTCAGGCTTCATTGTGAAATTTTCCCCTATTAATATGCCCATTGATCAATGGACAAAACGCATGTATAAATCAGTATTGGACAATATAGAATATAAAGATTATTATAGCAATATAGCATTTTGATAAATCAGTATTGGACAATATAGAATATAAAGATTACTATAGCGATATAGCATTTTGATATATTGGTCGATTTCTATATTCGAAGGCATTTATATTAGCACTTCCAGAGAGTATCTTTTATACGTTAAGATATACATTTCTAATCACAATGGCGTGGCTCGATTGAGGATGATAGGAGGCTTAATGCACATGCACATCGGGCGAAAACCCATGGTTCATCAACTAGATCAGTCCCGCCATCTTTTCGATTTCTTGGTCCCGGGGTTCTCTTAATTCGAAGGATTCTACTCAGGAATGCAAAGTAGGCTTGGTTGCTAATTTAGAATTAAAAAATGGATTTTTCCTCAGAGAATCAGGGCTCCGAATAACTACACACTAAAGCCTGTTTTGTAACGATTATGATTCTTTGATTCTGTTTCGCGAAACAGAAAAAGATGATAAACCTGTTTGGTATTAAATGATTTTAATTCTCAAATTTCTCTACTTCGGAATATATTTAGAGCTCAAATAAGAATAAAAAAAAAATTGATTCATTGATTCATAATCACTTTTGAGAAACAAGACCAATAAAATGAGAATGCTTAAGGAAGCTCTCAGTTGTTCCCTAGAACAAATCCCCCCCTCCCCCCAAAGAAAAAAAACAGAAGAAGCCTTAGGAAAGAACGCTCGACCAACCAACTCCCCTTACTCGTACGTCGCTTCCTTCACTCGATTAGCTAGCTCCACCATGGTTGTATGCTGCTGACCACCGCTGCCCATTGTCGACCACCATCGTTTGTTGCCGTTGCCGCTCGTCTGTAGCCAAAGAAAAAATAAAATAAAATAAAATAAAAAAGTACGTTATAAGAAAAATAAAAAAATGCTTTTTTAATATACTACTTTTTAAAAAAGTTAAAAAGTTTTCACTAGATTTGTACTTCATGATATTATTTTAGCAATATTGTTTTTCTTACAAATTATAAGAAATAATTTTTTCATGAAATAAATAGACGAGTACATCGGCATGAAATAAATAGACTAATCGTGGATTATGCTTGATTTGTATTCATGTTATTATTGATATCGTATAGGTTGTCTTTACAATAAAAATACGTAATTACTTGATTTAAATAAAAAAAAATGAAAAGAGAAACTGTTTTCGGGAACAAAAAATATGTGTAGTAACCAAACATCAGTTATGGGAATAGAAATTTCGTGCAGTTACCAAACGCATTCTGATTCTCTAAAACTTATTCAGGAAACATAATTATTTTTTTTGTATCAGAATCGTTGTAAAACGCACTTACACGTGGGTTAAGAATTCGGGAGACCATGCTAGCTTTTCGAGCATTATATGCTTGACTTTTCAAACAAGACTACGTCGGCATTCTTCTCATGTCTCTCACTTGTGAATGATTTACAGATGTGGGGAAGAGAACTGTCACAAATCACATATTGACTAATCTCATAATTATTTTGGGCTGAGCTAGACACCAAAAACATGATAAATTTCTCTTACCAAAAAAAAAAAACATGATAAATTTCTTGTTGTTATTGACAAATGGTAAATCTAGTCGATAATAGTAGTGTGGCGAACAAGAGAAGTCGCCGATAAAAAGAATAGACAGTCAACAACTCGAAGAGCATGGATAACTCACCAAGGAAACATTAGGTAATTGACACAAAACCGTAACTGCTGGTGATTATGTTTATTGCCACTATTATAGATAAGTGTTGTCGTAACTTCTTGTAACCGTAAATAAGATAGTAAGTATTGTAACCATCGATTAATTGTATGTTATAAATAGCCATAGTGCACTCTTGGTAAAGGATCTCCAATCAATCCAATAATTTATCGTTCTCTTTGTCTTTATATATCCTTTCCCGCAATATAAATATGTTAGCTGCAATTGCCTCCGGTCTTCGTATCTGTACATTTTTTGCCATTTACTTTCATGTCCATAATCAACAAAGGACCGGTTAGGTCGAGAGATACTCCGGTCCTTGGACAAGAAGTAGGATCATATTGGCATTGCAATGGAGGAGTCCAACGAGCTTGATGACATGACAATTGATGAGCTTTTGGGTTCATTGCAAGCCCATGAAGAATGATTAGAAGAAACAAGCATAAGTCGGTGGAGGAAGTACTCCAAACTCGATTGACCATCTGGAGAAGGATCAAAGTATAGATCCCGTGCAAGTTTCGAGGGACTAATCAAGATTGTGGTCGAGGTCGGTTGTGGATGAAGTAGAGGAGATTTTGCACGAAATGGTAGTAAATATCAGAATCGAAGAAGCATTCATGGAAGAGGAAAGAACTCAAACAGCCAATGGTACAATAAATCTAAATTTCATAAAGTTGCCCTTATGCTTCTGAATGTTGGAACAAAGAAAGTAGCAGACCAGACGAAAAGACAAATTTGGTGAATGATGTTGATCAAGTTCATTTATTGGCCTCCATAGAATAATGTAGACAATGGATACGTGGTACTTGGACATAGGTGCAAGCATCCACATGTGCAAGTGAAAGCATATGTTTGCCGATTTGGATGAGAAAATCAAATGTAATGTCTCGTTCAATAATAATCCCATAATTCCTATTGAAGGCAAAGATACAATTGTGATTTGTTTGAAGAATGGTGCACCTCAGTTTATTACTAATGTTTACTATGTATCAAAATTGTCAAATAATGTCTTGAGTTTGGGACAACTTATAGAGAAAGGCTTTATCCACATGAAAGATCTTAGCCTTGTGCTAAGAGACCAAAACAATAAATTGGTAGCAAATGTGAAGATGTCAAAGGACACGATATTCATTCTCAATATCAAAAACGAGATGGCTCGATGCTTAAAGGCATGTGTCAAAGGTCTTTCATGGTTGTGACATTTGGGGCTCGGTCATCTCAATTTTGACGGATTCAATTTGGTTTCCCGCAAGAAGACGGTTTATGGCTTATCGCATATTGATCATGCTAATCAATTATGTGAAGTATATGTCTTTGGGAAGCATTCCAGAACAAGCTTTCTAGAGGAAGCAACTTATCGAGTGAAGAAAGCATTTTAGTTGATTCATTCAGAAGTGTGTGGCCCTATCTAACCTCAGTCATATGGTAATTATCGATATTTTGTTATTTTTACTAATGATTTTACTCGAAAAACCTTGGGTATATTTTTTGAAAAAAAAGAGAGTAAGAAGTGTTTGATACATTTAAAAAATTTAATAACTTAGCAAAAGGAGAGTGACAAAAGCCATGAAGACCAGCTGTGGAAGAGAATTCATTTTATCGACATTCAACAAATTCTGTGTGGATCATGGTATTCAATGTTTTTTTTATGGTTCCATATTATCCTCTACAAAATGGTATGGTTGAATGAAAAGTAGAACCATTCTCGACATGGTTCGAAGCATGTTGAAATGCAAAAATTTATCAAAGAACCTTTAGGGTGTACCTGTCATGTGTGCGGTCTATCTACAAAATAGATGCCTTGCATATGGACTTGAAGGTGTAACTTCTCAAGAAGCATGGAGGGGAAGAACACCTAGTGTTTCTCACTGAGAATTTTCAAGAGAATTGCCTATGCTCATGTCCCGAACAAGAAAATATATACATTGGAAGATAAGAGCAAAAAGTTCATCTTTATGAGGTATGATTCCTCATTCAGAATTCCTATAAATTATTTTATCCTAACACTTTAAAAGCAAAGACGACAAGTTCGATGAAAAAGGCATGGGGGAAAATTCAAAAGATGAAGCAATGGTCATGGTGATTCTAGCCAAATGGAATTGAAGGATCACTCTTCATCTTCTTCTCCAATATCTTCTTCAAGTCACCATCTACTTCTTCAAATGGTGTAGATGATTCGATGGTACCAAGATTGAAGAGATCACCGAAAACTTATGATGCTACCAATGAGCTTCATCTCGCATGTCTTCTTGCCAATTGTGAGCCCTTTGTTTATGATGCTTTCAAAGAAGAAAAATGGAGCAAAGCCATGAATAAAGAAATCAAAGTTATGGAGAAGAATCGAACATGGGAACTTGCTCATCTTTCGAAGGATAAGAAAGCGATCGATGTCATATTGGTGTACGAGGCCAAGAAAAACGAGAAAGGTGAAGTGGCCTTTCCCTTATCCTGCAATGGGGTCGGACTTCCATTTTTTTTTTTTGGTCAATACGGACTTTCATTTAACCCACTAGCTTCTTTGACTTATTTTCCAATTGACTGGTTGATCAAAAGTTGCATAAATAGCTAGAACTGAATGCGAAAAGTATGGAAAAACATCTTGAAATTAGCAGTGCGAGTTAGGCCTAAAAGCCAACACCGTTGGGTTATTTTTTGTTGTCAACTTCATAAAATGCTTATCTTATGATGGCCATGGTAGGTCAGGAGTAGAGGTTGTAGTATAGTAGTTGAAAAATCCAATTTCTGAAAGCATGGGATTGACCCACTGATGGGAACACAGGAAGAAGGAATGGGTGAGGTTTGGGCTTTTCCCCAATTAATGGAACTCTCTATGTAAAGACCTTGTGAGATTTCCGGAAACGAGAGAAATTATTTGAAAATGTACAAGACGGGCTCGTCGCAAAAGGGTAGGACGGCGTCGACTATGATGAAGTTTTTGCCCATGTTATCCGCATGAAAACGATTAGATTAATCATTTCAATTGCAGTTCAAAATCACCGACAAAACTATCAAGTTGATGTCAAATCGGTATTTTTAAATGGCATCCACAATGGAGAGATTTATGTTGAGCAACCCTTGGGGTTTAGTTTATTACCAGTATGGTCACAAAACAAAATGTTGCGGTTGAAGAAAGCTCTTGTACCAAATTGATGGGCGAACAAATTAGGTGATAACAAAAGAAAAGCCTATTCATCTCCTTCATGAGTTGTCTTGTGGATGTTTTGTGAGTTTCTCCTTCAAATAATCCCATTAAATGTATGCGTCGGTAGGGTTGAAGTATAGAGATCGCCTTACCAACAAAGCGAGAACCGAGTGTTAAATAGTTCAGCATTTCCTGAATAGTAGAGCACAGCCAGCCAAGTCTTATTGTGCCAGCGTTTGTGAAAAAGACGTCGTCATTCTGGCATGGTGGGATGTGCAGACGCCCATTAGATTGGAGCAACCTTTGATCTTTCTTTAGCCGTGATGTTTTCAGTTGGGCTAAGATAATTACCGTTAGCATAGTCGAAAAGTCAATATGCTCCGGTAAAGATAATTTTGTCTATCCAATTTTGACTCATGCGTCGGAAGAGGCCATAAATTTAACATTATATTTACTTTCACGCAATTTAAATTGCTGGCCACGATTGCCTCCTTTATTTTCACTAATGTCGTTTACTACCCTTTCCAAAATCAATAAGACACTTTGCAGCCTTTGTCGATTCATATCGATCCATCAACATTCTTGAAGGGTCAAACTTTTTAGTCTAGCATCTTGGTAGTCCAAATTTACAAAACTCTAAATTTGAGTCCGGATAATTTTTGGCAACCATATCTGGATCGGATAAGCCCGGATGCCTTCTGATGAAATGCCAAATAAGAAATATGGTGTAGGGGTTGTATAATCCCGAATTAGATTGAATTTTTTTAAAAAAATAACATAACAACTCATGTAATTATCGGATGATGGAGTGATAAGGCGACGAATCCCGGAGAGTGCTTTACCAACAATGGTACGAGGATCACTACGAAGATAGCTCGATCATGTCACTTCCAAGCACTGCATGATCTCTGTCGCCTCCGACGATGCTGGATGCCATGGCCGGTTGGCAATCGTGTTCCAACGACAGCAGATCTCGAGCCTAGGGTTCCACGTACTGTGCATCAGGAAAGCCCCAATGGTGCCGTGGCTTCTGCGGGCCCACCCTGGCACTGCCGCCTTCTTTTCGGCGATGGGAGTCCAGTCGCATGACCCACAGGAATTACCTCCCGCTGTTCATGAGGCCATACCAAAACTCTATGAAGCCGTGTCGGTGGAGGGTCACCATGCTCCTGAGATCGATTTCCCATTTAATATTGCTTGTTGAGGACAGTGGTCGGTAGTGTTTTGAGTGCTACGATGTGGTCAATGTCGCCGATCGAGCATGTGCTCCTGTCCTCCGAGATCGCGAAGTATTGCGAGAAGCATTGATACGATCCCATTGAAGGTGACGTGCATGAACTTCCGCAATACTTCGCGACATACATGAATTCTCCACTTTGAGGTGCTGCCATCACATCCTTGCGAAGGCCTTGCATGTCACCTTGGCTGTTAGGGTCTGAGACGGTCATACTGCCGAAAGCATCATTAACGGAGCTCTCGCCATTCCGCTTCTCTCTTTGTGGGGTGTTTTATGTAGGACGCTGAAGGGGAGCGGAGGAACAGTCGAGATGATTTTCAACATTTTTCAGGCATCTTCGCAGATTATCAATCTTGTCTTAAATTGCAGATTTCGAAATATTTTCAACCTTTTTTTTTTTTTAAAGAGTCTTTTTTGGTCGAACCTTTTATATATATAGGATTTCAAAACCTACCCTTCCGACTATTGATATACAAAATCTGAAAAATATTCGGAATATTTCAAATCCCGTTCATCATATCCTATATTAATTTAAATCCGGACAAACAAAGGCAGGGCAAGGAAAGAAGAATATCTGATATGAGACAAGACAAATTTTTGAGGAAAAAAAATTGTTTAACACGAAATCAATCTAAAGAATACAAGAATGAAAATCCTTCCGACTTTAGTAATACATTTATAACAAGGTTACTCTATCGAATTCGAGGGATTATTTCATTGTTATAGCTTACTGCTTTCTCATCCCCCCCCCCTCCCTCTCAAAGGCGGACTGATTAGAAATTAATTATATATTAAAAAGCACATAATTTATCTCGAAGAATAAGTTCTAATTTATTTTAACTAAAATCGCTTTTTAATGTTACGTGATTGGGAAGTCAAATAAAATTTTCTTTCTGTGTGAATGACCTTTTTTCCCCACTTACAAATGGTGAATGAGATTTAGTGCTCGCTCGATAAAAATGAGAAAAAGAAGTACTAACAAAGTTACTTACTGAATTCGGCGTGTTTGATATAAGTGTTGAAATTAGAGATGAATAGTATTTAAGATAATTGAACAGTGATTAATGATATTATTAAATTGCTAACAAAATACTGACCACCAACTTGACTCGTTAAATAATGAGAAAATTTTAAATAATGGTAAAAAATACTCTCATTTTCACAAATAAAGTCCTAAAATGAATAATGATTTCAAATAAGAGCTTGAAGTGGCCATGTAGTTTCAAAAAGGGCCTTGCCTGAAGGGCATTTCATTATTTCCCCTTTTAGATTTTTAGATTTTTAGATTTTTTTGTGTTTTTTTTCTCATTGTTTTGTTTTCAATTAGAAAAAAGTCGAAAAAAATGAACACACAAAGGCGGGGCAAGGCCACACCCTCACTTCTGGCTGTTGGGGTCTTTAGCCCCTCGCCAAGGTGACGGCAGCCACAGGCGGGAAGGGACTATGTTTAAAAAAATATAGAAAAAGGAAAAAATTAAAAATGAAAAGAAATAAAGAAAATGACAAAAATGCCCTTGAAATCATATCCTTTTTTGAGACTCCATGACTACTTCAGTCTTTATTTGAAATGAAGTTCAAATTCAAATAATTTTTTGCGAAAATGAGGGCACTTCAGGCCCTTATTTTAAATAAAGTTCACTTCAAGGCCTTACTTGAGAAAACAAAGACATTTCATAAATTTATTTAAATCTTTTCCTTAAATAATGGGAAGGAATAGTTGAAGAAGGAACAAAAGGTAAAGAAATTAAGATCCTAGATTTCGTGCCTTGGTATGTCTTCGAGACCCTTTCGATGAGCATGAACGATTATGGAGATATAATATTTCAAGAATTGAAATGATTTGAGAAGGCTGTTATTAAAAAGAATAATATCTGCATTTCTATATGAAAAAATAAATAAAAAAGTTAGAAATCTGTGCATTCGTGAATGGACAAATTTATGGGGGAAAAAGATGGTTGAGATTTTCTAAAAGTGGGAGGCTAGCTTTTTATGTGGTAGTATAAATACTTGTTGCCATCTAGTTACAAATGATAATGTACTCTTTCGAATGAATGATGGAATCCATCCTTGCCTAGTAAGTGAATTTGTGACACAAATGTTCCTTTTTTTGGTAATTACTAAGTGATCAAATGTGCTTAATATCCGAGCCCAACAATATTCAGTCGGTCATCCTAAGCTAAGAAAGTTGTTCATACATGGTCAATAACTCGAGGCATGACCCACTCGGAAGTTTTACTTGCGATATGACTCGAGTTTAGGGACTCGATTAGATATGACGGCTGTCGAGGGCAATATAGCACATGGGGTGCCTACCTTTATTTCGCCAAAAAACCAAATGAAAGAAGTGGGATATATCTACTCGCGAAGAGGAAAAAAAAATTATATTTTCAGTCTTAATGAGTCCTCCTATTCAATTCTTTGATCAGGAGAATTTCAAATAAGATTTTGAAGTGCCCTTAGTTTCTCAAATTACGGATCTAAAGTGGACTTTACTTGAAATAAGGGCTTAAGTGCCCTCATTGTTTCAATGAACAGCCTAGCCAAGAGCATTTTAGTCATTTAACTTTTTTTTCATTTTTTATTTTTTCTTTTCATTTTTCCCATTCTTTTTTTTTTGTGAGGACTCATTGGCCTTGGGCAATGCGACTCTCGCTTAGATATGGTGAGGGCCGATATGACGAATTTGTAAGGGGTTGTTAGGTTTAGCTACTGTCTATCTTTCTACCGACCGGCTAATCCATAAGGGTTCACTATGAAAGCAACTTTCCATGTTGCATCTGGCATTCTAAAAATGGTTTCTACAACGGGGTGAGTATAAACCAATAAGTATGATTCATAGGTCAAACACTAAACTTGTTATAGAATCGCAGAATAGCAATCAAAGTCGCGACAACTGAATGCAAGGTATTCAAAGGGTAGATTCTCAAAATCAAACCAGAATCCAATGATAGAACAATCAGAATCCAAGGATAGAATCTCATCAAAGTCATAATCACCACAATTCAAAGTTTATGGAGTTAGAATCTAGGATACTCAAGGATAAAATTTCAGAAACTCAGAATATCCAAATCGAAGCTATTACAGCCAAAACTAACAAGCAAACAATGATCACAATAGCAAAACCATAGGCAATTTCAAGAAGTACGATTTCAAAACAACGACCGATGGACGGACGGACAAGTGAGTGAGACACTAGCACAACATCGGCGGATGGTCGAGGCATCGGCATGGCATCGACATGGCCACGAATGACGAAAATGTACGGAAAAAAAGAAAGAGGGATGGTGGTGCAATGATGGTTTGACAGAATAACAACATCGGACAATTGTACAGCGAAATGAACTGACGTTAGAGATTTACAAGGGAAGCAAAGTGAACTCAGTCAGCTTAGGCGAGTCAACACTTGATGCACCTCGCGATGGCACGTGTCGCCTACTTGTGACACGTGTCAACCGACATGCGGCACCACCTTTGCCACGTGTCTTGTGGCGTCGACACTTGGCCATCCACGCGTCCATGTGCGGTCATGTGTTGCTCCTTGCCTTTGATTGTTCCAATTTCACATATGTTTGGTCCGATGAGACCTAAATCAAACACATAGTGTATCTAAAAATATTATCAAGTCAATAACAATTTCATAAAAATATAATCAAGTTCGGATAATAATCCCTGAAAACTTATCCAATAATCCAAACTCGTTAAATAACTAATTAACTTGTAAGCAGGTGAGGGTCTTTGAGCCATCATAGCTGACCTCCCTATATAGGGCAAGGCGACCGCCCTTTGATAGCTACAGTCGAGTGCGATGGCTAGCCAATGATGAAAATGAAGGAGAAAAAAGAAAAAAAGAAACAAAAAGGGAAACTAGCTCTAAAAATGTAATTGCCGCTCGTGGTGGCGTGCGTTCCTATGGGGCCTCCTGTCGGCGTCCCTCCAGCTCCTCTGCGACTAGCCACGATCCGTCCTTAGTGAGACTAAAAGGGGAATGTGAGAAAGCTAGTGAGGGCAAAATGGGAAAGAGAAAACTCATTATATCTCTTAAAGATAACTTTTTGAAAATGCTCAAAGCCGTCCACCAAAGTGCATCTAGAAGTTTTATCAAACACTCGAACATTTTCTAAATGTGATTTGGAAGCCTAAAGCCTAAAGGTGTCGAATAGGTGGATTTTGTTGGGTCGGGTCGGGCCGGGTCAAACATGATTCAACCTATATTGATCCGTTTAACTTATATTCAATGACTCATACCCAATTCGACTTGTTTTTGTCCCATATAACCAAATCACACTAATATTCTAAGAAAACTTATATAACTTATTTAACATATTTCAAGATTTTCATATGTATATGTTACCAAATAAAAACTTCACATCAAATTTAAAAATGAATTAAATAATAAAAATGATTGAAAATATTTTCACACAATAAAAAATCTAGTTGAGTTTTTTTTCTTCCTATTTCTATATATATTTTTAAAAAATTTATTTACATATAATTTATTATTAAAATATTTTTCAAGTTTTTAAAAATTAATATTATATTATATTATATTATATTATATTATATTATATTATTTTCATTTTTCTTCGGTTACCGATGGAGGGACGACCGCGTACGCAAGCAAGCATTGGCCGTCGTCTGCATCTGCTTTCTATGTTGGCACATTGAATGTGGATCGAAAATGGAAATAATATGGGTCAAAAAATGGATTCAAGAGTGTTAACCGTTTTTTATCCATCTAATTTTTTTTTTGGTCGAAATATCCATCTAATTCACTTTTAACTTTTTACACCCATTTTCATCGGCCCTTTAAAAACATAAAATCCACATACAACTTATTTATACAAAATATGAGTCAAACGTGGGCCATCCACCCACATTGACAGCTCTACTAAAGCCCAACAAAAAAGCTGAACCAAGCTTACCCTAGATATGCATTTATTTAGATTTTCCCCTCCTTTTTAATTTTTCTATAATTGTATGTTGATTTTGCATTTCAGCCTTCCTTGTTCATCCTCTTGCTTCTGCGTTTCTTCCCACTGGGCGCCCCTCAGTTTTCCTGAGTTGCAGAAAAAAGAGAGGCTATTAGAGTGCAAAACAAGAAGGAAGCACCCCGTAACCGCACCTCCTTCCGAGAGGGCATGACGCTCTCGCGTTGAAGACCCAGCCACCGCCCATCCCCGTTGGATGGAAGAATCGGAGAGACCCAACGGAACGGAACGCATCGACTGGGACAAGCTCCTCGACGACGACGACCCTCCGCCGGTCCTGATCGTGACGCGATCCTCCCCCGGGCCGGCTCCGGCGATGGAGTCAGACGACGGGATCGCGGGCTTGAGCGACCAGAAGCTTGCGGAGTCTATCGCCAGCAAAGTCCGCACTCTCAGAGGCCTCCAGCGGAGTTTACCCGACGGAGGGGATAAGCTCCGGTCGACGCTCAAGCGTCTGGAGGAGGAGCAAGAACGGAGGAAACTCCGTCGCGTCGAGAAGGTTTTCTTTACAATTATGTTTGGTTTTTTGGGGTCAATTGGATCGTCAGGCAACATATTGGACAGCTGCTGGTTTGTGGTGGAGTTCGTTAATCCTTTTGCAGATGGTCGAGTAGATTAAGGTTTTAGGCTTTTTGTCGTTAATTATTTCCGACGGTTTTCTAGTCTTATGCTTGCAATGTTGCAATGCTGTTGTTCAATATACCCGGCGAGATGAATTCGTGAAAAGTCCTAATATTTTTCTTGTCTTTCTTTAATAAATTTTCCCTACCCTACAGCATTCTCCTTTCCTTATGATGACTTGAATCTTTAACTTTCTAATTGAAAGATGGGACAACTTTTAGCGTTTGTTTGTAGATTAGCAACACCTGCATTTGACATTCTCCTCACAGTAGACGTGTATGCTTTAGGGGAGTAGTTGTTGGAGGATGCAGTCTGAAAGTTGAAATCAACCCGTTCAGATTTTCTGCTTATTGCCTGAACCATTGTTCCTTCATCCTGATTTTTAGTTTTGTTTTACTCTTGCTACGATGTGAGAAACGTCAAGATAGATATGAAAAGATTATTCAAGCTTGAGTTTTGATTATGGGTATTTGCTTAGCTTAATAGCCTGCTTAGCGCCATATCAAGCATAACGGCTGCAATCAATATAAGTTGTGCTGTGAGCGAGTTACCAGGTCAAGTTTCAAATGATTGACTTAATTTTTTGAACATCTTTGGAATAACTGATTCTTCTCGTGATTCAGTCGCTCTGTGTCAGTCGACCTGATGCTACTGTTTACCATATTTTTGTCGGGTGGATATAATTGTTTCGCAAACAACAAATATTTTTTTAAAATATATATATATATATATATATACTTTAAAATAATTATATATATTGCTTACAAAAATAAACGAAAAATATTTTCATAATATATAAATTGTTATTGTTAATGAAAATATTTTTTTATTAACTAATTATTTCAAATAGTAAAAGTGATCATTTTTAAGATAATACTTTTCAACTCATTCAGTTTTCGTTAAACAAATGAGCCTAAATTTTACGGCCCAATAGCAAAAAAAAAAAATTAATTTTAGCATTTGTGATAATTATATTTTAAATAAATTCTTAAAAAAAATCTCTAACTTTTACTTTTGTCCCAATTTTACCCAAAATTTTTACTTTCCCCCCCTATTTTATTGGCTTAGTACAAAAAAAAAACTCAACTTTAGCATATGTCCATATTATATTCAAAATTTTTTTGTCTCATAAAAAATATTTAACTTTTAATTTTGTCCTAATTTTACCATAATTAGACTTTCATCTATAATTATCATTAGTTAATCTTACATAGCATTTTCACTTCATTAATGAATTATATTTCAGCAAAACTGAAATGGAAAATTTTAAACTTCTTTTCTATTATTTACTTTCCATATATATTGTCGAGAGATATATAGTCACTCAAGACAACGCATTTCGTATTATCTTGCGCACTCAACAGCTCAAAGAATAGTTAGACATGAAAACTTTTTTAAATCTCATCCTTGGAACCTACTATTTTTAAATTTCGAAAATTCAATTATAAATTCGACAACAAAATTTGAGCCACATAGTATTAACTAACGGTTATTATAAATAAAAAATTGATAGTGGTAGAATTGTAATAAAAGTAGAAGTTGATGATTTTTTAGAAGATAAACGATTTTTGGATATAATTGGGACAAATGCTAAAGTTGAGATTTTTTTATTATATTAGATCAATACAATTGAGATAAAAAGTAAAAGTTATGAGTTTTTATGATACAAAAAAAAGTTCTAAATATAATTGATACAAATGCTAAAGTTAATTTTTTTGTTGGTATTAGGCCTAAATTTCATTGATTATTCATGGGCTAAGGTGGGTTAAGGTCGATCTATTCTTAACCGTGCGATCAGACTACGAAAGGCTTTCTTTTTTTATTTCAAACTGAAAGATCTCAATTTTTTTCATAAGGGGAGATATCGATTACAAAGTCATGTTCTCAATTCTTCGCAGCTATTTTGAGCATGATTTTTCGAAACTACCTCCATGACCATGAATGCTCAAAAGAAAAATGCACTTTTTTTTTCTAATTCAAAGCTTGTTATAAGTGATAGATTTATGAAATTGTTATAGTCTGCGAATTCATCTGAATTCTAATATGGGTCGTGCTAAATCTCACAAGATTGTATTAATTCATTGATTTTTCACATTCCAATATTAACATGATGACTAATATACTGCGAACTTTATTCCTATTATATGTTAAAAACAAAACTAAATGATTCTATTTTTTATTGGACCGGTGGAGGGAGAGCTCGGCACGCTCGGTGAATTCGTCGGTGTAGCTCACGGCTCGTCTTCTTCTCTCTGCGCGCGAAGAAGCAGCATCTCTCCGGCTCCGGCGTGGAGTCCGTCCGTACGATTCCCGACCTCTGCCACCGAGTTAGTTCCCACCGGTTCTCTCTCTCCGGCGATCGCCGATGAAGGACCTGCATTCCTCTCCTCTGCTTTCGCTTTTGGTTTCTCGGTATTCACCTCCCAGTGACTTGCATTTTCTCCTCCTTTTCTTCGTCGCAGCTGATTTCGTTCGCTTTCCAAAGGTGCCGGGTCTCCGATGATCTGTGCCGTATCTACGTCGCTCTCGCGGGTTCGCAGCTCGCCGGCTCTCCCGCTGTCCGAATTTCCAGTACGTCGCCGTCTCCTTTGTCCTGCGCTCCGTTTCGGTTTGGTTGCTTTTTCTGGAATTCGATTAGTGGCATGTTCGTAAGTTTACTGAGTAGTGAGATGTTTCTAGCCCTAGGATTTAACTGGAACTAGACCTGGATACATCCGAAGTGTTACAGTGCGTCGTTTAAGGATTCAAGTGCTACCGAAGCTTAAGCCTGGATATAGCCGTGCCATACAGGGGTGTGCAACCGGAGCGGGTTGACCCGGAACCCGGATCGGTCCCCCCAAAAAATAGTGTCGGGAACCGGTTTCGGTTGAAACCGGTCCGGGTACCGGTTCCAATTTTTGGGAATCAGTTGAAACCGGTCCGGGTACTAGTTCTAGGTGAAGGCCCACCCAGACCGGTTTTAGAACCGGTTGTTTTTTATACCGAGGTGTCCGGTTTTTAGTTACTTAAAAAAAAAAACTATTGAATGAGTATATTATCAAGTATTTCTTGATTTTTAGATATGGATTGTCTTACCGAAAACGTTATCATTGGTAAATAGATTCATTTTCTGGAAACTATGATTTTGTGGTAATTAAATAGACTTCATCGATCGGCACATTTGCAAGAAAAACAAGATCGGGACCAAAAAATAGAGTTAGTTCCAAAACAGGTTCTAAGAAAAACAGGGTCGGGTCTTGGTTTCAAAAACTGGGAACCGGTTATAACAGGGTTGGTTTCAAGGTTTTGGCCTGGACCCGGCCCACCCGGCCCATGCTCACCCCTAGTGCCATATGTGAAATTAGAAGTGTCATCTCGATAGTTTCTAGTAGATAAATGGCTTAACGATTGCAAAGTGATGTGATACGGCTCTCTGTTTGGCCTTACTTGGAATCAATTTCGGACACGGGTGCTGCTAGTTGCTTGGAAGAGTTTCAGGACTTAAGAGTCACAGATGAAGGGATTTTTGCCGAAAAGTGGGGTAAGGAGTATGGCCATGTTTCAGGTTATGTGCCTGATTGCAAGAAATAACATCATCCAGCTTGCTTTCCCTTGAAGATATGAGCAAGGCCCCTTTCTACTAAATGAATCCTGTTTGAATTCGGGGATTTTAAATATGTTCACTGTGTTAGTTACAAGCAGTCTTTGAACAATGCAGATGGAATGCTTGCTGTGAGTACTACTGGTAATTTCCTGTCTCAGTAGAACTCTTCAAAATTGCGCTTTCCCATGTATAACAAGTGTGGATTCGCAGAAGCTTGAACACTCAAATGAGGTCGACTTAAATAATACAGCACATGAAATTTATGTAAAAAAGAAAGAAATAGAGAGACCTAGATGTCATTTTTGATGTAGTGGGGTTCGTAGTTGAGGATCCATTGCCTGTTCAACTTTCTATACATTAACAATTAAAATCCTTCTACTTGGGAAAAAAGACTTAGAAGATGATGCGCCATTCTTCCATTGACAGGTCATTCCTTTCTATGTTATTTATTCAGCCATTGTAAAAGGGAAGGACGTCACTGTGAAGTATCGGTGCTTTTACTGATGGCAGAGTATGCTGCAGGTGCTTCTGATGCGGAAGTACGATATTATAACTTGAATCTAAAAGAAGGTAGCTTGAATAATTGGCTAACCAGGCTCCCTTTTTATTTTTTTGGTCGTAACCAGGCTCCCTTCAATCGCTATAAATGGCATGAGATTCAGGCATGCAATAGTATATGCACTTATAGTATTATACTACATCTAGCGTTTGTACCCATTAAAGTTTTAGTGCTGAGACTTTTTGTTCGTATTTCTTTCTCAGTGGGACTGAAGTTTGTCTATCTGTCTCTGAGAATTTTGAAGCTCTTCCGGGTGAGATCAAGCAATTCGTGGAGAAGGTGTAGTGTGCTCCATAGAAGTTCTAGTTCTTTTACTTGTGGATCATGCAATTTGTATATAGTAAAGTATTACATGCCATGAAGCTATTGGATTCAGTCATCTTTTGAAATAAAGATTCACATATAATTCTGATTCTTTAAAACCGAAAAGACTAAATAACTAGAGATGCTGTTGTAGGATAGCATCATCTAATCACACAAAAATCTAATAATAACACAAGTGGATCAAAGTTCACCTTATCAGTTCTATATATCAAATAGGATCTTAATCATCCACTCATACTTATGTGACCTGAACAACAAAGTTACTCACCAGCTTCTTGGCACTAGTCGTGCCAAGTTTTTTGTTGTTATCAATTCCGTAATGAAAAGATATTACCAAGAATATTTGTATCTTGTACAAGGTAAGCTTCTGTTACTTCAATCAGTCACATACATTCCTTCTGCTTCTCTTCCTCTTCAAAGATGGTCAATTAAATTATCCTCTTTCTGTCTAATCATTTTATCTTGGTTTTTTGCAGATTCTGATTTTGAACATCCCTGTTAGTCCAAATACTCTATTTCTTGAGTATCTAGTTCTTTAAGTTTTCCCAAAATATTGTTTTTGCTTCTCTTTTTAAGCAAAACAGGTGGAGAGAATTCGGATCGATCCTTCTTTAGTCATTTGTTGTCCTAGGAGAAGTATTGTCTTATGTTTCTAATGTAATTTGTACATTCTCACCTTGTGCTGGCATATCTGCACTTGGTAGTTTACAATATTTAGCATTAGGTCTTACCGTCCTGGTATCCTTATGCAGAATATTGCATTTGAACTGGTGGTCCAACATGAGAATGTTTATAAATCAAGCTATGGGGATGCTTTCCTGCCAAGTAAAAGCATTGCTTCACCCTTTTCAGCTTCATATGTAGAATGTTTGAAGTATGGCTTTGAGGATTATGTTTTAAGGCGCCGCAACAATCTAGATAACAACCTTAGTTTATCATTAAATGCCATGTAAGTTACATGCCAGGATGATGCACATTCCTTTTGTTTACAGTAGCCAGCTTTGGTGGCTTGGCTGGCGAGGAAAAAATAGTTGCTTTACATATCGAAGTTTTCCAGCTAGAATTGATGTTAATGCCGAATTGCAAATTTTACTGGAAATTGTCTGTTATGTCTTGCATGTTCTTTTATGCAAGGTCGCACTGGATTCGGGTCATGTGTGCATTGCTGTATCACAGGCCTGTCATAAGACATCTATGAGTGGACAATTTTGTATTATCATGTGGTCATTCGATGGATATATCTGGAGGAAATAAATTGTTAGTTCATTATGATGTTTCTGTAGAATGCTGCGTCAATGAATGCCACTGTTAATGAAACTTTCATTTGACAGCTCACCTAAAAACATTTTGCTTGGTGCTCTTTCCACGTGAATTTTAAAGGTTTTCTGCTGCCCTTCTATTGCATCCACTGGAGTAGTAGACGGAGATAAGTAGAGGATGCATCTTCTTTTTGTTAACGTTATTCACTGTTTTTGAATTCTTGGAGTGCTTATTCCACTGCCTAAGTAACAATAGTCGAATGCAGTTAGCAACTGTATCCAACTGTTTACGTCATAAACAAGAGGCTTCGGCATCTTTTGAAAATTATTTATTGTTTGTCTACATCTTCAAGTGAGCATTTGAGGACTGCAATGGGAACTATTTGCAGCTCAAAATTTTCTGGAAGACAAAATCCGAGATTAACAGTTGATGCCGTAATAATCATATGCAATTTTTCTGATCAAACAAGTCCTTGTCCGAGGGAGTGTGGTCACCAGACACGGGTTTTTCTAGAAGCATTTTCTCCTACTGTCTTAATCATCGATCAACAGTTTTTTGGCAGAAGACCATTTTGCTATACTTCTTTCATGCACATTCTTAGAGACAGCTATGTATTGTGATATTCCCTGCTATTTCTGTCATTCCTTGGGCTTGCACATTAAAGTAATCAAACTTGCTTCCTTAAATTCCCAGATTAAGCCAGAATTGCGGGCAGCTTTAGAGTACTATGCATGGAAATCGTCCCGTCACCACATCTTTAGTTTAGTATGCCATACGACAAATTTTCTGTTCTTTGCATGTGACCATGTTCAAGAATGTATGCACTAATTATAAGCTAATACCTAGAACTACTAGTTGCACATTGTCGATGTCGACATTATCAGCTGAGATTTTCTGAGGGCATAGTGAGAGAAATCAGTTGATTGTTGTCATTGTCTACACACCATAATTATAGAACCTCTGTATATTTTTCGGCTTCTGAACCTAATAAACTACCTTTGGATTGTTGCTAGAGAAGAGCATTAATCATGGTTTATTGATTCACAATGTACCATCACAGAGCGACTGGGGTTAACAACTGTCTGTCATGCTTCATTTTTGTCTCACCATTGTCGAACTCGATTTCCAGGATTAAATGTGTCTTTTTTTCTTCCAGGTTTTGTATTTCAAGAATTTCTCACCTTCCCCAACTTCCAAGTCTTCCCTTAGCGTATTGAAGAGCATTGATTGGAAGAGTTATATGGCTTGACACAGTTGGGGGAAAAATATTTCATGTATCGATCACACAGTTGACATGATGTGACAAACTAATCAAGTTACACGCTTGACTTGCGTTTGATTAAATGTGGCTCTTAAATATTGGAATCGCTCAGTTTTTGTTGGCTTTTTGCATCAGTTTGTCATCATCACATGGAATAACTTCTGTCAATTGGGACATTTAAGTTAATTTCAAAGCAGTTTGAATTTCAAAAAATCAGGTCCTAAATACAAAAGTGACCAAGCTCAACTTTAGAATTCATGTTGTGGGCATAGTCGAAAGGAGAGCCTGCGAAAGCAGCAGCTAAGAAGATCTACCAAGGTATTTTCAAAAGAAAATCATTATTAGACTCAATGCAATTACAGATAGCAACCAAGTAGCCAATTTTGTGCATGCAACTGACCATTTTTGTAAAGTTTCTTGCGGATTTGTGCCTGGAGAGGTCCTTAAACACAATCAAATAGTAGATGTGAGCTCCCTTCTCTAAATGTATGCGGAAATCTGACATATTAGAAATACATTAAAAGTTCTGTATATGAGAAATGAGCGTGTCGCCATCACTTTTAGATCAGGTTCACCAACTTATTAAGACCTCTAGATTCAATATCCTTCTTTGCAGTGAATGTAGAAGAAAAATTCGCACAGCAGTCCTTCATATCTCCCTTGATATTGGCTTCTCTCGTGGTCTATTACTTAGTATGGTCTAAACTTGCTTTTCCCCTCCCAAAATTGACGTTACCTCCCCCATTGTTGCTTGCAAATAATTGACACTTCCTGACAAGATTCTAGTTCATGTTTCTCAGGATATCGTGCTTAGATTTGCTAAAAATAGCTGTCTATATGCTGCGCATGAGTACACAAAATATTAGCCTCGATCATTCCTCTAGGAGAAATACAAAAGAGTACTCATGTGACCTTTCTATCAAGATTTCAAGAATTATTTCAATCTTGAAAGATGTGAAATTTTTTCGCTTGATATGACTTGTTCGCTTCCACCAAAGTGTGGAACAAGTAGCAATGCCGAACTGAAAAGTCGGAAAGAGTGGACGATGAGTCCCATGGTGTTCTTGAAAGAGCAACACTTGCAATTCTGCAATTCCGTCTTCTCAATGCGCTTTCTCGCAGGAATCAAACAGATTATGTCTTGGTTGTTTTGATCAATGGAAGAAGATCACTTATTGATACAAATGGAGGGAGAGACATGCCCTCATCGAACCTGTTCCTCTTGGACTCTGTAGGCAGCGTCTTCAGGGAATTAACTTGTGCACCACGTCTTTCATACTCGGTCTCTTCTGCGGGTTTGCGTCCCAACACTTCTTCATCAAGCTCGCGAATTGTCTCGGGCATCCCTTCGATATCTTTGGCCTCACGTTCTGCCAGATTTCGACAACCAAACCAAGCTCGTGAGCAACCATTTTGATTCAAAGCATGAGTTAGTAACATAGCATTCGAGTGACGGGTGGGCTAATTACATAATGGAGAACCGCTTGATCGATGTACTTGGTTTTCACGTCCTTGTACGGCATCTCGTTGTGGCAAACCTCCCACAAGGTGATCCCGAAGCTGTAGACATCTGCTTTGGGGCTGGACGTCCCGTCCTTGATCAACTGATATTGGACACAAAACACTTAATCAAGCATCTTAAGGCATGAACTTTCATTGAAGTGAATTACAATTGAGGCGATACCTCGGGGGCCATGTAATAGATGGTCCCTCCTACTTCAGACAAACTGTAGTGATCTGCTCTATGAGATAGGCCGAAATCGATAAGCTTCACCCTACCAGTCATATCCATGAGCAAGTTGGATGGCTTCACATCTCCATGGACGATTCCCCTTTCATGAAGGTAACTCAGCCTGTGATTTGAGAGAAGCTAAATCCAGAAGGGTCAGTCACATATAGGTTGAAAAAGGTTTTGAATGAAACATAACATCAGTTCACGAAGGGAAAGATTTTGACCCTCTAGCCGCATCGAGCATCATTCTCCGGATGACGTCCTCGCAGAGCACGCTGGACTGGTGCCTCGAAAGATAAGAAGATAGGCTACCTCTTGGATAATATTCTGAGACTATACAACATACATTTACCAGCCTCGGCCCTCTAAATCTGAGGCGCGACGTATGGTATGTAGCTCCTATGAACTGAGGGAAAGTAAAATAATTAGGGCATGCGATAATTTCTAGCTTATGACAAGAGAAAGAGTGAGAGGCATTGAATGAAAAAGTTGGTCACGATGCCAAGATAATCACCGGAGAGAGAGCAACCTTGACAATGTTAGGGTGATTGAGGCTGCGCCAGAAGGACACCTCTCGATGAAACAAGGATTGACCCTCTGAATTCCTCTCTAGAAACTTGACTGAAAGGTTTCATGGAACAAAAGAATTTATCAGTTCAAAAGTTAACCCAGAAATTTCTAAGCCTACATGATAATTATTCTTACAATAAGCTCCACTATACATATATCAGTACGTTCCAACGTATGGGATGTAAAAAAATTCCTTGAAACTTCAAGTTTGAAGATCACTCATCACCCACGAAATTCAATGATAAAAAGAACAAGCATTAAGTGAAAAAGACGAAGGATTAGAATAAGCAAGAGTTAATGATTCCAGAAAAACATATTATTCGTGATAACCTGCAACATCTCTCCCTCTGTAAGTTCCTCTGAACACCGTCCCGAAACCCCCAACAGCGATCATGTCCTTCACGTAAACCTCGCTTCCATCGATTTCCCACCAATGTCTGACCGCTGGCCATACACAATTCATGGCGGTGGAGCTCCAAGTTCCTCTGTGATCAGGCGATGCAGCTATCTTACATCCATGGTGCCAAATCTCGGTGAGGCCTATTCGAGAGGATATAAAATATCATCTTTTATGAAATCGATCACTTTTAGCTGCGCAAGAATATGGGGGACCTCAGCATGTCTAGAAACACAAAAGAACGTTGTTTTGCTGATATTATTACCAAACACAAGAAGACGATCGAAGCAGCATTAATGGAGCTCTCGCCATTCTGCTTGTCTCTTTATGGAGGTCTTATACGAGGACACTGAAGGGGAGCGGAGGAACAGTCGAGATGATTTTCAACATTTTTCTTTGTAGATTATCAATCTTGTCTTAAATTACAGATTTCGAAAGATTTTCAACCTTTTTTATAAGAGTCTTTTTTTGGTCGAACCTTTTTTTTATTATATAAGATTTCAAAACCTATATATCTCAGATCACACAAAAAATCTGATAGAATATTGATAAAATCTGAAAAATATTAGGAGTATTTCGAATCCCGTATATCATATCCTATCTCAATCTAAATCCAGACAAATAAAGGCAGGGCAAGGAAAGAAGAATATCTGATATGAGACAAGACAAATTTTTAAGGAAAAAAAATTGTTTAACACGAAATCAATCTAAAGAATACAAGAATGAAAATCCTTCCCGACTTCAGCAATACATTTATAACTATGTTACTCTATCGAATTCTCTTATGTCAGATATGACAGCAGGGATTATTTCATTGTTATACCTTACTGCTTTCTCCGTTCTGCCCCCCTCCCTCCCTCAAAGGCAGACTGATTAGAATTTTTTTTTTTTTTGGGTCGAAAGACTGATTAGAAATTAATTAAATATTAAAAAGTACATAATTTATCTCGAAGAATAAATTCTAATTTATTTTTACTAAAATCTCCTTTTAATGTTACGTCATTAAGAAGGCAAATAAAATTTTCTTTGCGTATGAATGACTTTTTTTTTCCCCACTTATAAATTCTGGGTCTATTTGAGGATGTTACATCTGTTGTTATGGTTAACTTTAATGATTCGAGATGTGGTAATTAATGTGGGAGAAAATCAGACCGTAGGAAGTGAACCATGCCCTAGAAAGGAAAGAAAAATCGCAAGATAATCCCGATATGGATTTGATATGCACGAGGATATAAAATCTAGTACTGCGAAAATTTTGGATTTGGCTCACGGATCAATTGTTCAAAGTTAAGATCTTATTTTGTTTCGTGGAAAGCAAACCGTTTACAATCAATTTCTCCATTTTTTATCGTTTGTATCGTGTTGGAAAAAGGGCCCAATTTCCTCTAAAGAAAATAAAAAAGAAAAAGCACAATTTAGCTCGACACTCAATTTTTTTTTTCCAAACCTTCCTTGTCTCGTGAAAAAGCATAAATTTTAGGCAGCGTTTCAACTCCGGCCCTTAGACCCAAAAAAAAAAAAAAAAGGAACTCTGGCCCAAAGTCTACCCAAAAAGGGAAAAACAAGGTGTGACGTAATAATTATTACGTCGTAATATGACTATCATTTAAATTTGATCATATAATAGTGCGCTTTATGGTGAAAGTGTCGAAAAACACCTCAACTTATTGCATTTATGTTAATTCAGTCTTAAATTCTTTTTTTATACTAATTCAGTCATAAACATTTTATTTGTGTCAATTCAGTCCTAAACATTTTACATTTATGACAATTGAGTCAATCCAATTATTTTTGTCGAAAATTGCTAACATAAACGTCAATTGTTCTACGTGGTGCGGCTGGCGCTGACATGAATATTTTTTTAATAGTAATTAAATATTTTTTCATATTTCTAATAATTTTTTTGGTTTTTTAATCTTATTTATTTTCTCTCACTTTTTTTGTTTGATTGGAGGCCATCAAGGGAAAAACTATATATATAATATTAAAAAAGTCCACATCAGTGCCTATCAAGCCACATAGGACAATCGACATCCATGTCAATATTTTTCGGCAAAAATCGATCGATCTGATTTAAATGGCACAAATGCAAAATGTTTAGAATTGAATGGATACCAATGCAAAAGGTTTAAGAATGAATTAACACCAATGCAAAAGGTTTAAGAATAAATTGGCACCAGCGTAATGGGTTTAGAACTTTTTGTATATTACATTAATTATGGTATGATTGGAACCATAATTACATGACCTCTTGAACGTTAATTCATATGATTAGTAATGAAGATAATCCGTGAATTATGAAAGTTTGGATAATCGCACCTAATCGTGAATAACTGATATCATGCTGATCATTCTTTATGAATATTTTTAATATTTTATCATACAAGATAACATAATTATTACTACACCAATTGTTTGCCTGTTATTTTAAATTGGATGAAACCCACCAAAAACTTCAATCTATGCCCATTATGATATATTTATCCTAAACATTTTTCTATGACACAAAAAATCCCAACCTTGTACTTATGTAACACATTTACCCTCCGTTGAAGTTCCATCGATGAGGATTATTAAAAATTTGCCTACATGGACATAAAAAAGCAAGCAATATTGATAGGATGCCCACATGACATCACAACAACACAATAAACGGAACACTGATGGAGGATAAATGTGTCACATAAGTATAATTTTGGGATTTTTTTTTATGTCACTAGAATATATCTAGAGTAAATATGTCACAATGAGTATAGTTCAAAAATTTTTATGCCACAAAAGAAAGAGAGAAAAATCCAAGATAAATGTGTCGCAAATAGCATAATATTTTTAGTGGCTTTTTTCCTTTGAAAATTTCTTTATTAATCGTATCGTACATGTGAATACTGGCTTCATGCTTGACTTGGTAGATGTTTAGAGAGTAATTTTGGTCGGTGAGCTGAAAAGGGTGTGTTTTAACGCCATAGAACCAAAAAATCGAGTAGAAATAGATTTAACAGAGAATTTCTTTTCTAGAGGAATTTATTTGGCAAAAAAAGAACAAGCGAATCAAAATGTCTTAAGGCCAATTTCCTGCGTATAACTCAGGAATCTAGTCCTAAGCATCATTGGCTGCTTCTCCTTTTCCTGTTCCATAATATCTATCGCTCCAAAATCATTTGAGCGCATGTACTAAGATTCACTGAACAATTGCACTCTCAACCCCACCAGCTCTCATCGCTGTACCGTTATGGCGCCAGCACAACTTTGACCGACGGGATCGTGATACTCCATTCGTCCAATGGAGCTTCTCATATCATGTCCTTTCTTTCCACTTCCGAAGGGGGAAAGAAAGAGAAAACTATGAATGTGTATGTTTCGCGAAAAATGAATGATCAGAAAAATATTTTTCACAAAATGATATAGCTTATATCGATTGATTTCATGAAACTTGTCTGATTCAGACTTTTGCTTTGTGTTTCCATAGGAACAGTTCTACAGAGATCCAGTCATTGTGACTGAATCAGCAATGGCTCTGTTCATTCAAGTTACAAAGAGAAAAGGGATGACAAATGAAAAGAACCAAACACTATCGACATTCTGGAAGCATCAAATGATATCAGAAAAGCCGAACCCTCCGAGCAAAGATAATTTTCGCATCCTCTTTTTCCCGTCTCTTAAATTATCCCGAAGAAGAGCTCAAAACAAGCGTAATGACCGGGGTAAGTATGTGGTTATTACAAGTAAACATCCTTAAGCAAAATTGACAGTCTTAAAGCCCCTGAACCTGATGAAACTCGGAAGAAGAAAGATACGCTGTCGTGCTATAGAGGTGTGGCAAAACCTGCAAACATTGAGGACAAAACAAGTTCAAGTGGTATATAAATGGTGGAACCTATCACTGGGCCACTGGCTATAGTACGAGTTAGGAATTAGAAAGTCTTTTAAGCGGAAAAAGCAGAGTGTTTATTTTTTGCTGTCGGTATCACCAAGTTAACTCATCAGAGTTTCCAATTTTCTGATCACCGAGCAGCAGATCAATATAACTCAGTCAGGGTGGGGAGGGTAGCGCCATTGCTACAAGCCGTCTTATGGCTTCCAGATGTAATTTGCATGTCATGGAGAAACAACGGCATTGTAGCTCTAGATGTTACAGGACAGTGATGGTGGAAACACTCATGACTATACCAATTGTCCTGTTTTTCCAGAATAACCTTTTTCCAAACAAGACCTTTTTCTAGAAAAAACAGAGAATGCCAATGAAGATTATCTGGAGTAACCGAAATTGACTGTTTCATCTTGTCATTGTAGCCAATTCACGACAAAAGAAACAAAACCTCATTGGAAATGGTCATCACAATATTATTCGATACTAGTATCTCTAACCTGTCTTCTTTTTTGGTATATTATTCAAACCAAAGTCAAAGACATGAAGTCTGCCACTCTCATACATTTCGGATGAATTTTTTCTTTCTAGAAACCCCATAACTGAGTAAACATTGAAATTCTATATCATATTCACAGCATACATCATAAACTGCACTGTGATGCATGACTGAAGAAAACTCGGCACATAGCATCTGCAATTTTAGCAAACATTTCGGAGGAATCATGATGCGAGTCATGCGACCACTTCTATGGCCACTACCAAAATTTAAAACCTTGGTAAGCACCCTTGAGGCAATTTGAAAATGAAAATAATCCAGAAGAAGAAAACAGCGATTCAGGCTTGAGCCACGATTTTTATGGAACGCTAGTTGCCAAGAGATGCCCTTCACCATAGGGAAAGCACAAGAGCAATACATGTTCGTGTTAGGCATGTGTTCCATGTCATCCTGATATGGAAACAGAAGATGACACACAGTCCTCCACCTATAGGATAAATACAACACATGAATCTAAATTCCAACTAGTTAGTGTGCGGCAGAGACACAAGCCTCATTTCAAGGAAAAGCTTTTTCTATATCCAGTCAGTGTCCGATTCACAGAATATTTTAGCACATGTATCATTAATGACCCGGTAGTGTAAACTGCTAAACTTTGGCTAAGATATAAAATGAGAAACAGAGGCCAAGCTGAAAAACATCTCGGGATGAAATTCGTGTTAGTATTGAACAAAACAAGTACTTCAAGAACAAGAATGAAGACGCCAGTGAATTGAAAAGCGCCACAAACACAGCTTAAAACCAGCAATGAGAAAAAGAAACTACCTTCAGATAGACAACCCCAACTATGACTGCTCAAACACAGTAATGAAGTGAACAAAGCTGACGCAGTAACATTGTGTAATGGCATCATCGACAATGCTCCTCCCAACTCCACGGGAAGCCTGAGACAAAAGCGACATTTGATGATCGACATTTCCCAATGATAGAACAAACTCCTATTCAATTGAGTTGGGAGTCCACCAAGATACAACACAGCTCTATTCAAACTTTATCATCCAGCCCACCACGCTCCATCACGAGTGGATTTCGAAACCCAAAAAAAAAAATAAAAAATGCAAGCTTTTTGCAAGCTCGTACTTCATAACTAGAGTTCCACCTAAGCCTTAACGACTTGAATAACCTGTGTTCCAACTCTGCTAATGTTCAATGCATCAATCACTGCACCCCAAAAACCCATAGAATGAGATCAAGAAGGAACTAACCTCGAGAGGGTGACTCGTTGGGTAGCGAAGAAACGTGAGGAGGAAGAGACTGGCGTAGCAGAGGAAAGACCTCTGAGCTTACTCGTCGCTGAGGACAAACTAGACGAAGAAGACGATGGTGACGAACGGCTCAAGAGCGTCTTAGCGGAAGCAGAAGTGAGTCGAAGACCCGTCTTCGCGCAGGCAGCCGCCATGTTCGCCTTCTTCGGAGCCGAGTCCCCGAGACCTGCGAAGACGAAGGAAGCCGGAAGGGAAGGGTTGTCTTGTGGCTTCTGGGCTTGGCCTCTTTTCGCTTCTTTGTCGGCCCGACGGGCTTGTTCTTCCACGAAGGCAAGGGAGAGACCGAAGAAGCCCGGATTACATTTTGGCACCCCCGAAGTTTTTGATCCATGACAAGTTGGCCCCCAACATTTCGGATTTTTTTGCACTCTGGCCCTTGACATTTCGAAATATGTTGCAATTTTCCCTTTGGGGTTTCAAAGTTAAAAAATTAGACTATAGGAAGAGGACCATATTGAAACAATGGAGAGCAAATATTGCACGTGAGCCGGATTTGGTCGAATATTTTAAAGCTCGTGAAATTACCTATTAGCAAATTATTTGGGATTTTCGGTTAAAGAAGGAAGAGAAATGCTATGTTTATTTCGAGCCTGATAAACTGTTATTGGAGGCAGAATATGGTCAACTTATGTGAATATCCACTAATAATCTGTTATGTTGCTTAAGTATACTAATCTAAGAGTCCCGTCTTCATGTGCGTAGCGTTGATTAAAACAAGAGTAATGAAATTCCACCTTTACCGTCACTTGTTAAGGTGATTTTGGATGAGAAATACAAGGAAATGAAAGTGAGCACCACTATGTTCCATTTGTTTCGCTGAAAATCTAATGTCTTTGTAAATATATTTTCTGCCGTTTGGTATGGAAAATCGGATTTGATTTTTCTCCGTGAACTCCTTTTAATAATTTTTCTTTTTTTATTTCCATCTATTCTTTTTCCAAATTAAAATATTAGTTATTTTTTATTTTATTTTTTTTCTTTTTATATTTTATTTTGTTTCCTTTTATTTTTTCCCTCCTTCTGCCACCGTAATCAGTTGAGAAGACTGCTAGCGAGCACGAGGCTCGCCTGACAATAGCCACATGCGAGCTTAAGGCTCATCAGGCCGCGTTTGTGTCGCCGAGGAACAATCAGCAAAGAAAGAAAAAAATAAAATAACATATAAAAATAAGAATATTTATTAAAAAAAAATTGAAGCATGTAAATAGAGAGAAGAGAAAAGAAAGAGATTAGTCTCCATGGAAAATGATTTTAATTTTTCAAAAAGATAAAAATATCTTCCTCGCTTTTGATGGTGTGTTTTCATTAACGAAAAATGTTTTTCTTAGCTAATTTATTTTTCATGAACTAAATACTAAAAAATTTGAAAAATATTTTTTTGCTAAACAAACGGAGTATAAATTTGTTCTATTAGAGGTTTGGCAGCCATTGGCAAGAGAGAATTCCTCCTTACTCCTTGTTTATAAAGGAGGAAGATGGAGGAAGAGGGATAAACTGATTCCTGTCGAAAATTGAAAACCATCAACGCTTATTCAAGACTATTCTAAATCACAGTAACCTCCTCAATTTCACACTTTCTTAAACTTTGCATTATCTAATTTAAGGACCTACACTTTGCGCGAATAATCTTAGAACCCCATAATATATAGGGTTAATATCACGAAAGGTCCTACACTGGTACATCTGTGATAAATTTACCTTAAATTATTTTCAAGACAAAAAAATCCAAACCGATGCACATATAACAAATTTATACTCCGTTAATTTTTCTTGAATTTAAGTGTCAAATTGCCAAGTTGAATGACATGCAATAGTTCACAGGTGTATTATTTCAGGGTTTTTATTTTCTTTTTGTCACAAGTATATCAATTTTAAATTTTTCGTGGTATTAACTCAATTTAAGGGAATTGTAAATTTGTCACGGATGTATCAGTTTGGAATTTTTCGAAGTGAAAAAATTTTAATTTAGAGTAAATTTGTCACATATATGCCAGTTTAGGGTTTTTAATGGTCAAAAAATAGTTTTAGATAAATTTATCACAGGTATGCCAGTTTGGAATTTTTCATGATCAAAAAAATAGTATGGGGTAATTTTGTCACGAGTGTACTAATTTAGGATTTTTCGCGGTATTAACCTTAATACATAATGTTGAATATTACAAAAATAACCTACATAGTTTATCATGTCATGACACCCATTTTGATAGGCAAACCTTGGATACCAAAATACGCCACTGAGCTCATGGATAAGGCAAGACCTATATGAAGACCCATGTGAACAATTCAAAAATTGTTATTCACATTTAGTGCACCTAATGTGGGTACAGCCTCTTTAACTATTTAACCCATTACGAGAGGTTTAACAAGAAAAGGAAATCGGCCTTTTTATATCTTCTGCAATAGAAGGTGCTGCATGATAACACTTCTGGCCAACAATTTTTCTGTCAGAAGTCAATCTGACAAGAAAATTCGTTTGGTAAAATCAGTTTCGAAGTAAAAATGTGTTTGATAAAAAAAAAATTAACTTATAGTAGAATTTTTTTACTTATGGTTGGATTTTTGTCTAATTTTGAGAAGTTAAAAATTTTTACTTCTTGACTTCAGAATCATTTCTTCAATCACAAGAGCCTCGACTGACCATTGTTACCACTCGTGGTCAGTCGCCGCCGATCGCCAGTCGCCAACGGGAAAGATTTTGTTAATAATTTTTCAAAAATAAAAATTTTTAACCTTTACTAAATGAATTTTTTTTTATCAGAAGTCAATCTGAAATAGAAATAAAAAAGATCAACTTCAGCTTTTGAGAAGAAGTAGAAAAATTAATTTATGATTATAAGTTGAAAAGTTGGCCAAAATTGTTGTAATGTAGCTTTTAAAAGTTTGGACTGCAATAGGGCCGAATATAAAATGACACTCCAAAAGATGCATGATGTGCAGTAAGAGAAGCAGACAGTGCTAAAGTCCAGTCTACAGTGACTTTTATTTTCTCCTTTCTACTTAATTCGAATTTTGCACCTCTCGCTCCTTGATTTTTTTTTTTAATTTTCTAATTTGGAGCCGACACAACATCTCGATTGTCGATACATAGTTCCGCACGTAATTTTCTTATGATTTTCTGAAATTCGAGAAAAATATTTTTGATTTTAATAAGAAAGTAAAAGAATACTTTGTTACATTTTCACTTAATGATAGGGTGGTTGCTTCTCGACCCGTAAGAAGTGGATACATGATTGGAATCCACCATATCGAGTGCGGGTGCTTAGGTTGTGTTCCTGCTCTTGTGTGCTTGTGCGCTCTCCCATTTTAAAAATTGGCAACCGATAAGATTGATTAATTGGCAAAGTGAATGAACGACAAGCTTCCTCATCATCACAACTTTATTTTTCGGAATAGCTAAATTTCTTGATTAGACGTTTAATATTGCTGTAAGAATCCCGATGACCCAAGCAAGAATACAAATAAGATAAAGTTATACTAATCATAACCACTAATGATGATATGTTTGACTGGAAAGCCTAGCTTGCTAGTAAATTATACTAGCTGTACGAGTTATGAAGTATAGGGGACCGACTATTCTTATGGGACCGCAGTCCTTTTCCTTCCTTTCTCAAAAATATGCTTAATTGGTTATTTCATAAGTATTCCAACAATGGACGATTGTGCAAATTAATAATTCCATTTTGTCTCTAATTTGCTTGAATTTAAAATTTTATTCTAAAACATCTTGCGAAATCTTACAACGAAGGGCTTCGAATCTTGAAGTATTTCTTTTTAGCATATACTTATTATATTTGGGGGTTGATCAGGTCAGCAAATTTTTTTTCATTAGTCATTGTTCAAATATTTTCAGAAGAAATTAATTTCGTAAAATCTACTAAAAATATCGATTTTTTTTTCCATATTATCCAACGTGTTTGCATTTTTGTTAGTGTGCGGTAGAGGAGGGTCATGGGGTCCTCAATTTGGGTTACTTTCGTTACCCAATGGCCAATCACAACTTTAATCTTAGTTTTTCGGAGGTCCAAAATCCCACATAAAATTAGTATTATTCAGGTTCATTGTAATTAAATTATGGACCAACCAAATGCTGCACGACTCACTATCAATATCACGTGAAAAGAGGCACAATGAATTTATTGAATTTTTCAGTGATTATATATTTAATATTCATTTTCTAGGTGAAAGAATGATCATCTCTACAAATTACAACAGGAGGTCATTGTATAATGAATGCCAATTATAATTTTTGCAAGATATGCACTTTAGCTTATTTTTCCTTTAAAATTTAAATACCATGATACTTAAGTGACAACAGTTCTATTTCCTCTTTTTTTTTGTTCCAGTTAATGGGTTTGGAACATAAACAAATTTGATAACGCAAATTCCTTTTTTTTTTTTCGGGATAAATTTTTTGGCTCAGAAACAAGTTTGAAATAGAAATAGAAATAAGAAATAAAAATTTTATATTTTTCTATTTTATCGAATAGAAACTGAAATAAAAATTCTTCTCATTGTTCACTCTCTTTCTCTCACAAGCAGTTTCCTTCCTCTCGCATCTTTGCCGTTAGTTGCCATATGCTAATCGCCGGTCGCCATCTGCCAATCTCTGGTCACCTCCCTCGCGTTCTTGCCGTCGGTCGCCCACTGCTGGTCCCTGGTTGCCGTTCACCCGCCACTGCTTCCCCAGTCACCTGTCCTCATCCGCTGGCTGCCAGTCTCTCTTCCACTGGTCACTGCCGCTGCCCATTTGTAGATATTTTATGCTATTACAAAATGAATTTTCATTCCAAGAACAGAAAACGTCATTATCAAATGCATGTATCTATTCAGAAACTCGTCCATGGACTAGAAATAAAGCCCCAAAAGAGAATAGTGGTCATCCGTGCCATCAACTAGTCTAACTTCTGCGCATATTGCACAAACGACGTATGAGGGTTTTGTTCAGAAGTGATCTAAAAATAATTGTTAGATGATGTGATTATTAATATTTTTCATGAAAATTAATTTGTTTTATATCAACGACGCTTACAAGTTATCACCTAATCTCCCACACTGTAGTACGTACTATTTACTTAGCGGGTCAAGCAAGAAATCCCGTGATGGAATTATAAGCCCACGTGTGGATGCGCGTCTCTTTTGCTAGGGGCGTCTCTTCCTATGCTTTCATCTTCTAGGTCGCAAATTAAAAATAGCACCCACCCACCGTCCGCTTTCCCTTGACTGTTTGACATTCACACCCCCAAAAAAAAAATCGATGGTGCTTATTACTTAATTTCTTTCATTTTATTTTTTTTTTAAGATTAACAATCAACGTTGGCGACCTTAACAAAATCATATAAGTTCCGCGTGTGCAATTGAAATGTTAAGAGTTCAAACATAATTGCTTGTTGTTTGGAGCGAACCCATCGACGCCGCATCGCCGGATGCGAGCCGGAGCGAAGCCTGCCGCATGTGGTACTAAAGCAAAATGTGCGCCGACGAGTCAGGATCTTTTGAGATTGAGAAGCAACAGGAGGATTTCGGATTCGGATTGGGATCGGTGGCTTTAAGATTTCTTGTTGGGACAATCAAGGTGTTGCGAAATTATGTAGAAAATGAAAGAGACTATTCCGAAGAGTTTGCTGGCTAAGAAGGCCTATACTCAATAGGCATCACCATCAGCTCTTCATTTCTTCGCAAGTCTTAGGACCATAAGCATTGCACAGCTGGAAACATCGGCAATATTTGAAAATTCACCGGGTGTCATTATACTTTTAGACTCCATTTGTTCACAACTAAGGATTCGATTTTATTAATATGTCGCTTAAAATAATTAATTAAAAATGACAATAAATTTAGTTCTTTCAGTCATTTCCTGAAAGCTTCGTGATACAAACAATCACTTTTACAAAATGTGCGCGTGTTTCACTGAAAGCTTCGTGATACAAGAAAATATTTTTTATACAAATTATTTTCGAGGAAAATAGTTATTTTCATTTGTGTGGTGGTTTAAAGAAAATGATTTCTTTTTTGTGAAGGTCGTTTTTGCTAGTCCCTAAGAACCTATCAAGGTTGATACTCTAATATTAGTTGTGATTTAGGTTGTATCGAAAAATCGACATTTGTTGTACTTAGATAGTCACAATGTCTTGCTGGAGAGCGCTTATGACTTGTGGACCAAAAAAGTTTTGAGCACACTGTTAATGTCTAGTGAACCTACAGGATCGCACACAATAACGAACTAAGTTCATTTTCTCTGTGCCTTGATCTACTTAAGAAGTAGAGTTTAGTTTATTATCATGTTCTAAATATCTATGCAAGCGCATAAGGTTGTACGATCACGCAAGTTATGAGATAACGATTAAACGCACGATTGTAGGTGGACGGTTTGGTGAGCATTATGAGATAATGATTAAATGATTTGGAAAAGATTTGCCAAACCGCTCAGGGCTAAAGATTTGCTAAATCGCCCGGCATTGCTCCTTTTCTTTCGCGTGAATATTGAGGCTATATATCCAATTATTAAGAGGGCATGGGTGATGTGAAAAACCGGAGAAGCGCCTCGTAGATTGAGAAAGTCTCAATCGCAAGGAGAAAAGATACAAAATCGTTCAACACTCTTAGAGATAAAAAGGCTATCAAGCAGAAATAACTCTAAAATCTTAAAGCTAGTACTTGGATCGTTGGAGATTTCAATTCGTGTGTGTGGATAACGATAAAGACGCAATACTTGGAGCGCTGATCCAGACACAACTGATTGTCAATTTATCTTCAATCCAACGAAAGGTACATATTGAAAAACAAGAGAAGCGCCTCATAGATTGAGAAAGTCTCAATCGCAAGGAGAAAAGATACAGGATCGTTCTACACTCTTAGATCCTTGAGAGAGTCTCAGAGATAAAAGGCTATCAAGTAGAAGGAACTCTAAAATTTTAAAGTTAGAATTTGGATCGTTGAATATTTCAGTTAGTGTGTGTGGATAACGATAAAGGCGCAATACTTGAGGCACTCCAAACACAATCGATTGTCAATTTTTCTTAGATCCAACGAAAGGTACATATTGGACTCCTTTTTTTGTATCTTAATATACGCATGGATCCTATCTAAGGTTTCGTTTTATAAATATATTTCACTGCGTTTTAGCAACATAGAACCCTTTTGTTTTCGCCTATTGAAACTCGTTTCTGAAAAAAAAAATGTTAATTTTCGATCCATAAAAAACGTATTTCATAGATCGATCAGTTTTTCGTCATCTAAAATCCAAAACGTCGGAAAATGATATCTCGGAAAATCGTTTCCCTCCCAACAAACGTACCCCTGGTCGGGAAACTCGATATTACGATCCCGAGCATGATAATTCCTCCAATGACCCCCCAGATCAGTTCTTAGTTAACCAGCGGGGCTAAGTCAATCTTGAAGAAGATGATGCTGTCGACACGCGATCGTGCCTCGGGATTCCTTCCAAATGCTTGTGAATCACACGTGATGCAAGATCCTGGGATTTGGTTCATGCACTAACATAATGGATTTTAACGAGCAAGGGCGTCAGAAAAAGAGAATCCGAATTGACCCCCCACCGAATTCTTGGAAAAGCACGCGATTACTTTAGGTTTAATCAACAATAAAATAATTAATTAACATGAGGGTTATGACACGTAAAAGCACAGTGCAGTGGAACTGGATGAGGATCAGAGTTGTAATGATAATAACATTAACAGATTAGCATTTGTGTTTGTGCTTTGATTCCAAGTTGGTCGACCCCATTGAGCACATCGGGATGCCCTCGAAGAGAAAATTCGCTGCTCACGTGCTTCTATAAAAGAAAAAAATATGTTGACCATACCACCCTTTTTTTTTTTTTAGTTTTCACAAGGTTTCAAAGGTTGAAGTATAAATTTGTGGAAGTTTTTCCTTTGCAATGGTCCGGATACAGGAGCGCAGAGACCCTGCAGACCTCGTGAACCAATCAAGCCCAGATCTTCTTTGGCGGGGCTTGGATAGTTGATTTCCCACTCTCATGAATTGGGAACTGGATCTATGAGAAATGATCTCGTTTTAAGTGTTGGAAAATATGATGTATTTTGATGGGTGAGTGAATGAGAAATTATTTTTCAGAAAACACCATTAAGTTAAAAGTGGGAAGTGAAATTATGCTAGCCTCACGTTGAAAATGAGGAAGTCTTTGGAGTGTTTTATGCGTGGTTACACTACTTTTGAGTGGTAACTATTATAACACAAATAATATGCCTTGCGCATACGCACAGAGGGTGCAAATCCCAGACCCCGACGGAGGTCCGACAAAGTTGAAATTTGGGCGCGTGCACACGACCTGTGTACGCGAATGCAGGATCGAAAAGTGGGTCTCGCAACAAACTCATTTTTGCCTTATGTTTTAATTTTTTCCAACTCAAGCCGTTATAATGTAACCGTTCTTAAATTAATTACCGGCATGTTAATTGTATTTACTAAGTAACAGCTATTATAATTCTGTGGTTACAGAATTAAATACATAGCGGCTCTAAACGGTGGAGTTATTTAGCTGTTATTCTTTATTTCCGCAATGCCCCACTGAGCCTATAAATAGGTGGCTTCCCATTCTATTTGTTAGATCGGAAAAACCTACAGCCTCAAAGAAAAACTCATCTCCCTCTTTTCAATCATCTGCACCTGCATTGTTTTCAATAGTGTTCCTGTTAGTTTCAAGTTCGTCGAAAGCTTTAAAGTGCTGGGCTTGCCTCTGTCGCTTAACCGTTGTATCATAGGAGACAGACGTTCATGAAACCTCAAAGCACGCACTGGAGGGGACGAATTTATTTTAAGAAAACTGTGTCGAACACAAGCCTCGATATTTTTATCAATTCCATTTCTTTTAATGTCGTTGTGTTTCTGATCAGATTTTATTCTTCTGAAGGTTCGGATTTTTTCCTTCTGAGGGTTTAGATTCAACGCTTCTAGAGGTATTTCTGACGGGTTCAGATTCAGTCATTCTGACGAGTTTAGATTCACTGATTCTGACGAGTTTGAAGGTGTTTCTAATGGGTTCAGATTCACTCTTTCTGATGGGTTCAGATTCAGTGCTTCTGATGGTGCTTTTGATGGGTTCAGATTTAGTTTTTCTGACAGGTTCAGATTCACTGCTTTTGACGAATTCAGATTTAGTCGCTCTGACGGGTTCGGATTCAGTCCTTCTGACGAGTTCAGATTCACTGCTTCTGAAGGGTTCAGATTTAATGCTTTTGACTTGCTTCTGAGCTGCTTCTGAAGACTTAGATTTTGTACTTTTACCGACTTAGTGTTTTTATGTTTGAGGCAGTTCTCTTACATTTAACATTGCCATTCGAATTTTAAGTATCTTCCAATTTTATAAAATAGAATTGTTATTTTTAACAATATTTCCCAACATTAAGTTCTAGGTTATTAGGGTAGGTTCTGGTCCTGATACAAAAGCGCAAAGACCCTATAAACCTCGTGAAACAATTAAGCCTAGATCTTTGGAGGGGGGGGGGGGGGTTTCGACTTTCGACTTTTTGAATTGGGAATCTCTTGACACTTTGACAAGCCACACCAGTTAGGGGCGAGCATAGTTCCATAATAGAATCGAGAAAAAAAGAACCAGACCAGTGAAAAGTCGGTCAGACTATAGGTTTTAAAGTATGTAGGTAGGTTTCAGATTTCAAAAATAGGGAACATGCTCTAATCGGTAGGTTTATTAGGTACATATAACAAGTTTTTTAGTGTTTTTCTTATTCTATGTCTTTTATTGATCCTACAAGATTTCATGGCATCAGATAATGAATGTGTAATATGGAATCGCTAGTTCGAGTTTCTATTTTAGGCAACATCCATGACTGAAATTTATTTTATCAATGTTCATATTCTTCATGTATCTAAATATGAATTGTGATCATGAATTGTGGCATGAAATGGTGGTGGTTAGAGATATATAATTCACTACAATCGTTCAACTAAGAATATATGTGAAAACTAAGTAGACCTAGAAAGAGATCCTGAAACCTATGACATGGTGTGTTTCGGGTTGCAAAGTATGAATGGTACGCTTTAGGTTTCAAAAATTAAAAAATCAGTTCTTACTTCTGAGAGGTAGATTTTAAGCAGAATTGTGATCACAAATCATATAATCGCTCACCCCTATCGCCGGTGCGGGTGGTTAGCATTAGTGATTGTTTGCGAGAATCATTGACAAAAATGGACATTTACCACGAAACATGTTACCGTGTATTTATTCTTCTTCCTTCTCCCCACTTATGTTTATGTCTATGTTGCTCCTAAAATTCAAAGCAAATCTCAGGGACTTTGCATCTTCCCCCTCACGACTTTCTCTTCTTTCTATTTTGGCCCTGGTCAAGCTGTCGCAGAGTCCCCTTCTTCTCCTTTTTTTTTTTTTTCTTAACCTTTCGCTCCTTTTCATTGTCTCAAAAGTGGGTAAAGAATAAAGCGGGATTACCAAAATCTAAAGTTACCACCACATGTTACTTTCGAATCTGAACACGATGCCCGGTTTCAAGTCTCAGATGACTCGACACGCCATCTATATCTAGACTACGGAAAAATTACCAAAAATATTATAAACTTATTATAATTATAACAATTTAATCATAAATTATTATTTTTTATTGATCAGTACTAAACCATAATTCAATACATTTGGCGAATTTTGATTGGTTGGCGCTGACATGGATGTCGGCTAACCCGTGACAATAATATTTTAATAATATATTTTTTTTGAATTTTTTTTCTTGCCGACCCCTCGCGAGGCCGGCGATCCCTATAAAGAAGAGGGAAGGGGAAGAAAAATAAAGAAAAGAAAGGAAAAATAAAATAAAGAAAAAAAATTCAAAATTTTTTGAAAATATTATGTCGATAGCCAGGCAGCGTCCATGTCAGTGCCAGCTAGGTTTAGGACTTTTGTGGTAATTTTTCCTCTAGACTATCATAAGCTAGCCCGTAAGACCCTGGCCTACCTTAAATTTAGGAAGACTGTTAAAAAAATCTTTAATCTATTACACTATGGCCAATTCAGTCATAAATCTTCCAATTGTGCCAATTCAGTTTCAAAACTTTTGATGATTTATGATTTCTCAATGTAGTCTTAAACATTGCATTTGTGCCAATTTGGTCCTAAACCTTTTAACGAGTTATTAATTTTTTTTTTAATTTAGTCTATTTTAATAATTTGTTAATATATAGTCCTCTAGGCCAGTTATCCAAATTTCAAGTTTAGGACTAAATTGGTAGATGTCTAAAATGTTTAGGACTAAATTGATACAATTGAAATGTTTGTAATCGAATTGACCGCCGTACAATAGGTGTAGTACGTTTATCTCCCCAAAACCTCATCTGTCCCCGTCCCTCTCCTTTGGCCGGCAAAGATGAAATGAAATCGGTAGGCACTAATGAGCCGGTGCCCTTCCCACTTGCTCTGTTGCAACTATATATATTTGCAACATCTTCTTTGACAAATGAGAACAAAAGGGCAAATGGAAAATGCTGCAATTTGCAACCTTCCCCCAAAAAACAACAAGAGTCTCGTGACTCTTTTCCCCGCAATACAATATTACGGGGGCACCAGCGAAAAGACTTTGGCTTTGCTCTATCCGGATTCCGGACCAACCCCATCTTTCAGCCACAACTTCTTTGTACACTTCCCCGGTTGATTGGCTGGTCATGGTCTCTCGTCTCCCTCCCTCTACTGCTTCGCAACATTTGGAATCTGATCCTCTCTTCTGTCTCTCTCGCCTTTTGTTCTCTAGCAGGACCAAACCCTTCCGCAGCGCGCGCGTTCTAGGCCGAAAAACGGCATCGCGCTACAGTTTGTCGTGGGCCGTTTTGAACGCCCCCAAAAGCAGAGGAGAAAGACAGTTGGCGGGACAGTAAAGGAATGGAATGACCGAAGTGTAAGAAGAGGCTGAGAGCCTTTCCAATTGAGAGAGGCTCCGGGGAAAGTTGAACAATCTTCTTTGCTCGTGTTGTTTGAGCCCTCCATCGATCGAGGAATCCAGCCAGAAGATAGATTCTGACCAAACGGAAAAAAAACAAAAACAAAAACAAAAACAAAACACATAAGATTGATAGAAATCGGAAAAAAAAAAACCCACAATTTAGATTTTTAATCCCTGTGATGTGACAATAGTAATTACGTAATTTAACTCCCCCATGAAAAATTACATGAGGCAACAACAGAATAGGCTCGTGCCAGAAGCTAATGTTTCTTCTTCTTCTTCTTTTTAATGTTTTTAGCCAATGGTCAGGACCCAAATTTTCAAATCCCAAACACCACGATAAACCCACCAATAATTCCCAGTCTTTCAGTCGGCGATCGTCCAAGTCAGGTCGTTCTCGAAGATCCAATGGCAGACCTCGATCAGGCCCGGCCGCGACCCCAGGGCCAGGAACGCCCCGTGGGTGGCGCTCCACGCCGACGTGTCGACGTGGCAGATGGCCACGCCGTGGTTGATCTTGAGCTTGGTCTTGGGATCGAGCAGATCCGCCTCATAGACCCGGACCTTGGGGACCGAGTGGCAGTAGTAGAGCAGGTAGGGGAAGAGGGTCTGATGGCACGACACCGACTTGGTCACCCTACCGCCGTTGATCCCCTGGACCGTCCCGACCATGACGTCGTGCCTCGACCCAGCCGTGCTCTCCGTGGACCGGGCCGCGATGTCGCGGCCCAGGATCGACGTGGCGAAGTCGATCATGTCCTCGATGGACCCCACGCACCGCTTGGTCTCCCCGGCGCTGGGCGCCCGCTCGCACTCCTCCAGCGCGTCGGCCATCATCGCCTCCATCGACGAGTTGTCCCGCGCGTGGAAGATCCGCTTCAGCTCCGCGAGCTTTGAGGTCGAAAAGGGTAATTTGGACGAGATCGTCCGGGGCAAAAACGACCTTTGGGGCATTTTATCCCTAATGTCCGGCATTGGCATCACCGTCCCTTTCTTCAGCATCGATTCCCTGAAGAACTTGCCCGGCTCCACCCACCTATTCACGGCTCTGCCCCTGACGGTCATCGCCGCCGCTACCCCGGTGGCGTTCGCGTACTGGGCGAAGGTGACGCCGTTCTTGCCGTAGTCCTTGAAGGTGTTGTTGACGCCGTATGTCTTGAACCCAATCGCCTGCCCCTTCGCGCCCTGACCGTACCCGCTGAACTTGTCCGTGCCTTCGTTGAAGGACTTGCCGTAATTAGCGAAATTGACCTTCGCCGAGTTCGAGTTCTTGGCGTACGACTGGAACGAATCGTCGCCCACATTGGACTGGTCTCTGTAGTTCGCGAATCCGTCGCTGATACCGTTCCCTCCGTCGCCGTAGTTCTTAAAGACGTTCTCCGGGACGTTACCGTCGTTGCCGTAGTTCGTGAAGGTGTCATTTGCGCCGTTGCCGCCCTGGCCGTAGCCGTTGAACCCCGAGTTGATGACGTTGGAGTCGGAGGCATACTCCGTGAACTTGTTCGGAGCCCCGTTCCCGTTCTTGCCGTAGCTGCTGAAGCTCTCGGAGCCGGCGTTGGTGTCACCGGTGTAGGCGGCGAACGCGTGGGCTCGGCCATTGGCATCGGAGCCGTAATTGTTGAAGTTGAGGTTGGGCACGTTGACGTTGGGGTTGTAGTTCTTGAACTCGCCCGTCCCCCCCGTGGCGCCGCCGCCGTAGCTGTTGAAGCTCTGGTCGACCACATTGCCCTCGGGGCCGTAGTTGGCGAACAGGTCGCCGTGACCGGAGGAGTCGTGGCTGTACCGGCGGAAGGTGTCGACGGGGACATTCTCGCCGTCGGAGTAGTTCTTGAACGAGTCGAGGCCGCCGAGTCGGTCGGTGCCGTAGTTGGAGAAGTTCTTGTTGCTGTAGACGGCGAAGTTGGCGTCGGTCGGGTGCTTCTCGAGGCTCGGGCCGAGCTCCGGGAAGCAGAGGAGCCGGGCGGCGGCGCAGAAGGCCGGGAGATGGTCGACGAGGGAGCCCGTTGCGGCGAGCTTGGAGAAGGCGGCGGCGTCGACGGCGCCGAGCGGCGAGGCCTTGGAGAGCAGGAATGCGGGCTTGGGGAGGGCGTTGGCGATCTCCTTGTTCCAGTACCGGAGGAGGTACGCCCTCGGGGCGAAGGGGCTGTCGGACGCTCCGCCGGCGTCGGCCAGATCCACCTGCATTGGACAAGGAGATAATCAGATTCAACGTAGGATCGATGAAGAGAGAGAGAGAGAGAGCGCTTTAGAGACTAACAGAGAGGAGCGAGAGGAGGAGGAAGCAGAGGAGAGTGGGAGGGTCAACGGGATTGATTCGGACGACCATTTTCCTTCCAGAGGGCAAAGGAGAGAGGTGGGTTTGTGGGGGCGGTGGCGAGGATGTTATGTTGGCGTCTTCTGTAGTTGCTGTCGGCGAGGAACTTATAACGAAGCAGAGGAAGAGAAGAGACTGGTGAAGAATGCAGAGAATGTGATGGGTGGGTGATGAATCCAGTGAAGGAGAAGAAAGAAGAAAGAGAAGAAGACTGACACCTCCAAACACGCTCGCTTTTTCTTTTTTTCTTTTTTTTCTTTTTAATTATTATTTGGGTGAGGGCTTTATCTCTGCATTAATCGATCGGGGCAAAACAAAATTCGTGCGGAACGCTCGTCTCGTGGAACCGTTGATTATTACAACAACAAAGCGTTGTTTGTTGTGCGAACGTGTGTGAGGGGGAGGGGGGTAAGGGAGAGACAAAAGGGCGTGGCATAAATAATGAAGGACTCCTTTTGCTTGAGAGGGAGTTATTATTAAGAGATGGGTTGAAACCTGAAAAGGGTTTAGAAGAGCATTGAATTTTTGGGAATACACGTACTCAAGTAGATCTATGGTTCCACCGACGCCGACGGTGTTCTTGAAAAGAAAGAAGAGAAAACGTTCCCAGCGTTCGGAAGTAGGGTCCCCACCCAGTGTTTAGTGGCATTCTACGAGAAATGCGGCCCTTGATTGTCTCAAAAACTTTGGGGGTTGGAACTGTGTTTGGACCTACTAATGTGCTAATAAGTCGTCCGCGTATGAAGGGATAGGAAGAATTTACCGCTCGCGGCGACGCTCCTTGTCCAAGTAGAGCATCTATCTAGTCAGGAAAGACGAATGTTTTTATTACGTATTTTGCCTTTTAACACCCACTCACTCGGACTCATCAGTTAATAATAAATCTCTCTTATCCAATAATTGCTAAAAGGAAATTGAATGAACCAACTGTCGAGCGGAGTGGGACTGTGCGTCAGGACAGGACACGACAGGACAGACTAACCCCTCTCGCTCCACTATACAACTACCCACTGAAGGAAGGATCGCACAAAAAGCAAAATTGGAGCTTTTTGTTTTTTTTCTGTCAAAAAAAAAAAAGAAGAAGAAGAGAAACAGAGAGAATTTGAAGTGGGGCGGGCTGGCTGCTGCTGAGTGAGCATCGACACGCGCACCCGTGTCCTTCTTGATGCCGCGTTTTGCTGAGGTGGCGCCCTCGCCTTGGCACGCGCTGTCGCTTTCCGCCTTGGATTTTGACGCTCCAGCTACTCAAATCAAACAAACTCTACTCTTCCCAATTTGTATTTATTTATTTCCTCCTCTTTTAACCATTTGCCTCTTCGGGCCGGACCGGATCCTTTTCGAGATCCATCTATTTCCACCGTGACCTTACTTATTACAATCCGCGACAGTTGACGACCTCGCGACGGTGGCAATTTTGGCAATTACACAGAGAAAATGCGTGGCGAATTTGGCAATTCCAACAATCTGCCGAATCTTTTGCTGAAAATTTCCGTGAATTTTTGGGACTTTTTGATCGTCATTTTTTGGTCCGCCGACGGTGTTAAAAGACGATCCATCATTGTATAGGGGCGGTGCGTGCGTGTGGAGTTAATTGGGTAATTGACTTCTGAAATTGACCAGAAATTCGGGGAAGCCGTTTGCCCACGTTCAATTCAAGTTTGAGTTTTTTTTTCCCCCTACTGTCATTTTGGGGACGGGTTTGGTTTGGTCCAGGAACTATTTGGTCATGATTGATCACTAATCATGACACGTGGACCATATGTAGTAACACGCTGCGGTGACGCGCGGGACCAACTTATCAACAGGAAGCAGAACGTTTCGATCGAGACTCCGGCGTACGAGTCGGCCTTGGTACGTCGACCAGCTTTGCATTCGAGAGCGAACCCATCGCTCTCCTGCTGCCGTTTCAATACTTCGATCCCTCGAGTCCGAAGCAAATTGACGAACACCGACGAGGCATGGAGGATTCGGAATCGACCAACATTCAATAGGCCCGCTCGTTTGTACCGCTCGCGATGATTGTGCATGGACCATTGTCGCGTTCATCCTCTCATAGTTTTTTCCTTTTTTTTTTTTATCCAGGTCCATCGTGTACTAACCCACCGCTGCTTTCTGATGTACATGCTAGGTTTGAAGGGACGATCGAAGGTGGCGCACTTTCAAAGATGGCCGTTCGTTTTGTTCGCCATGCGGTTGAATTGGGGCTGTTGCATAAATGGCATGTGCTTTCAAAATATTTTAATTTTGACAATTTAGTTCTAAACCGTTTGAATATTTATCAATTCACTCCTCAATCTATTATTTAGATAATTGGACGAAAAATAAAAGGTCGGGATTATATATTGGCAAATTGTTAAAAAAAATTATGATTTATTTTTGTTATAAGAAAAATTATAATTAAATTGACATAATTGAATGATGTGGAATTAAATTAACAAATCGTTTATACCAATAGAGCGTTGGCTGAGTTGGTTAGACAGTTAAATTGATGAGGTCATATCCTTAAGTTATTAGAACAATTGAAAAATTTACAAATGAATTAGTTACCGTGTAATAAGTTTAGAATTTTTGAACAATTATTTCTCGTGATGCGTGTGAAGACCTTGAGTAACGACAACTGAGTAAGGCAAATCCAACGTAAATGTTTGACTTTTGTGTAGAACAGATGCAACGACATTATTTGACTTTTGGTTGTTTTCGAGCTGACGTTGTCGTCTCACGACGGACCCCCCTACGATTTATTATTATTATTTTAAGAAAAGTGGTCGGTTCGGTTGCATTGTTTTCGTGAAGTTTTTATTCCCTAAAAAATGTGAATAGATAATTCAGTATTGTTATTTTTCCAAAACACGTTATTCTGTAAGTTAACTAAGCACTTAACCAAATCATTTTTCAGAAAGATGTAATTTCATCCCAAAGCAGGATTTATGTACGTTGATTAGCATTCTATTTTTCGATTGTATTGTTTCATCAAACTAGAAAAAAAAAATTCTTAGCAATATCAAATTGCAACTTTTATAACCTAGAGGCAAAAATTGAGGAAAAATATCATGTCATCAACGTTATTTTGATCATGATTTCCCAAGTGTCATTTATGGGTAGGATTAACTTATTATTGTGATATGGTAGCTTATAAATAATTATGAATGAAAGTCTACTATAATTGAAAAGCGCGAGGCATTTCTAGTCTAATACATATTAAAAGTGTTTTTTTTTACATCACCTTACAAGATAGCCGTATAGAAACTCTATACATTTCCTCGTTCGGCCCTATGGGGATTGCTCAGTTGGCAAGCTTTCTTGCAAATTAGAAGGACATGTTAGGGCATGTTTGGTAATGCTTCTATTTTTTTTTTAATTTTTGTTTTTTTTGTTTTCAGGAACAGAGTTTGTTACCAAAGAGTACCTTAGTGCTTGCCGCTCGATTCTCTTTCTTTTCCTTTTGTAATATATGAAAGTGGTAAGAAAAGTGCGATCCACGCGACTACCCTTTTGAATGTTAACATAAAGGTCGCATAGCAAATGCTCACGTACGATGTGACTCGAACTCATGGCTTTGTGAAAGACGAGGTGATATCTTGACTAATCAGACTGTCACATTCGGCAATGCCTAATTCGCTCTTTTGCTGGGCCTTACTACGGTGAAAAAGCGAAGACACGTGGCAACGTATGCACATGACACCTTAGTTTTTCTTTTTTGAAAAAAAAAACAGTTAATCGTATGTATTTGGACAAGCCTCGTTTTTTAGGTGAACAGTTCATTGATACTTAAAAACATTATCACAGGCATTGACTGTGATACTGCAACCTATGTAAAAGCAAGTTATACAACCTATGTATTGATGACTATCCTTAAAATCCTCGCACTTTCCCCTCAACAGCTTTCGTCTGCATGAGACAAAGACTCCTCTAAACTCCAATTCCATTCAAAGGACGCATCCAAATTGCAGATTGCAAGGGAAGGGAAACTCCATGCACGTCACCCCAAACGGAAAAATTTGTCTTAATGTACAGTTCTTACTTTACCAACTCCCAAGTCTCGACCTTGCGGTCAGACAAACCTCGCCACCTTGTTCTCAGTAATGATCTCACTAACTTCGTCTCATCTAATCTAAGGTATCGAAAGCCATACGCGCAATGCAAACGAGGCGCATTTTGCCGCTTCTCTCTCCGGACCTTCATCGCATAATTTTTGTGAGCGATGAATTTCGGCGATCCCGGATCGTTTAAATGGATTTTTTGACTTTTTAATATTTTTCAGATTAAATTTTATTATTAGTGGCAATATTGTAATTTTGAGTTTTGTATCTGGAATCTTAGTAGGGTTAGTCTAACACCTCATATAAAATGTGTTTTATGATGTTTGAACATGAATAAGATATATATATTTTTATATTGAATTCGTGATTTTTCTCTCAATCAATATTTGTCTGTTTCAAAACATGGGTTGAACATATTAATAGGTCAGACTTGGGCTTCCTCTCGGAGATCTTCCCAAGTAATGGTATCGGGTCTGTGCTGCGCATTCGCAACAATATTGACCTTCTTTTCTTCCTCAAAGTGTTCCCACAAGTTAGATGGTGATCGGGTTAAACTTTAGGGAAGATAAAACCCCCGAGTATTTTAGCCATAAACCCTAAGTTTCTTAAGCATCTGGAGCCCAAGATTCATGCCCTTGTGCGCCGCGTGATAAAATATTCATCTTTCTCTAGTTGTATGCATAGAAAAGACCGTCCTGTTTAGGCACACAGAAATCGAAAGAACCAGCTGAGACAAATTTTGCTAGATTCACTGACATGTACATTGGACATTGAGCAGGCGAGTCCACATCTGTCTCTCTTGCGAAAATCAGCACTTGTTTTCGTAAGTTATAGTTTCGGCAAAACTCACATGGTTGGGGTGTTCTTCCCTTGAGTTGATTAAAAGAAGAGAATCTGCAGCAGCCAACCTGAACATCACACCTAATCCGATCTCTCTCGCTGCAAACATTCAAGGATCACATGAAGTGACAGGAAGACGGTTTCAAAAAGGTCAACCCTTGTTCTCTCCCCCCCTCCCCCCGCCCCCCCCACCCTATAGTTTAAGTTATTACACAAGATGGATTTCTGACCCTTGTCTTGCAACAGATCACAGAGTGATCATCTCAACCTGTTCTCGAAAATGTTCCAGATCGAATCATATGGTTGGACAGTACAAGTAGACTCTCGCCAACCTGTTCTAACCCGTTTGTTGACTTTATACCTTTCGAACAGTTAAGCTATCTTGCTAGATTAAAATATGGAATTTCTACGTTCTTGACATATTTCACCCCTAAAGTTCAGCAGTTGGTTCTACATTGCCCCTTAGAAGACTTTTGTGCTTGGGGGAGAGTTACTTAGATTAGATGTGATTCTGTGAATAAAATGATTTTTAAACCCAAGGGTCATCTTCTTGATCACATGCTAAGCGACAAGAACAGACATCCGTTGGGATAAGGACAAGCCCCATTTAGGTTTAGTTAATAGTTACATCCGGAATGATCCAACCAAACCTTACTGGCCTTGCCGGCAGTTTTCCTGGTAATTATGTGCGGCTGCTGCTTCCTAAAAGCTTAGAAAAAGAACCAAATAAAGAAAATGGATGTGTGCCTGAAAGATGGCAGAGTATCTGAGTAAGACCCTCTCACTTTCTTCTGAGAAAAAGAAAAAGGGAAATAAAGAGAGCAACGCGTGGAGAGACGCATGATAAGCTTGCATACCTTTTCGATACAAAGTTGAATTGTAATGCGTGCATCACTTACTGAAAAATGCAAAGCAAACATAGGAAAATGCATGAGATTATGTCTGTATTTATTGCTTTTATGTTTGAACATAGTGTAAGTTTTTAATTAGTCAAGTATGGGCACTCACTTGTATGGACCGAGTCAAGCTCAACCCGTGATGAAAGAACACGTATGAAAACTCAATAAGTAATGCTCAAGTCTCTCTTCTAACCCCGCATACACATAAATCACCTCACGTAAGGATCAACTAGAGAATCACGTTGTGAGGGGCCATCTTATTGAGCGATTAATACAGAAGGCGATAGAAAATAAATACTTGAGCTTTGGATTGTCACTATTCCGCATCAAGAATAATAGATTCCAAAACAGGTTCACAAATCCCATTTCTCCATTGTTGTGTTTATAGATTCTAGCTATGGTGTTCCTGAGGTGCCATTTTTGCGACTTACAGGTAATGCACATCGAAAATGCAAGAACTTATGTTTGCATTTGCGCACAAATTTTTAGGTTTTTTGTCTATTATTTCTGCTGGTTGCTTTGTTGAAATAAGCGGGTTTCCAAACACAGGATAATAAACATAACAACGCCAACAAGATAATTAGTACAACACCTAATATTGTGAAACTTTTAGGGTTTAAGTTAAAAAGAGAATCAAAGCGCATGCGCCACATAAATTTGAGAGAAGAAAATAAAAATCATTAGTAGAGGAGTTGCTGCAAAGGTTTTCTTATATGAAAATCCAGTGGAGTCCAACTTTGGAATATCCATAATCTTACATCTATAGCATTTTTCAACTTCTGAACCTAAGTTTTTGAAAGACATTGGCGTCGAACTTATCGATCCCCATATTAAACGCACACCAAGAATCTGGACGTCCTCGAAAGTGTGTTTGTCCACATTATTGCAATGACCAAAAAAATTGCTTTTATTAATCGGTTGCAAAATACGTTGGCCCAGCTGATGAACATGCCATGTTCTCCGGTATACAAAGATGGTCATGAATTATCATACTGACTGGAAAAATCGTCCAAGCAGCGTAGCCACAATAAAAGTAAAGAAAGATGGGTCAGATTTCCAAAATCAAAGTTACAAAAATGATGGGAACATGTGCACGATCTACGGTTGCAACACTTAGCTCCTTTTCTTCTTTTTTTTCCTGGCTGGAACGTGCGTCCACTTAGCAGAAAGGAAAAGTTCAACGTTACTATGAAAATGCATACGATTTATTTGAGTAACGTGGCCGACCTTTGGTCCTACGCACAGAGAGCAATTACTAAATTTCCATCGGTGGCTGTTGCTATTCCATACTACACTTTAATTGGCCGGTAATTACGATCGATTCCGATAAAGATTAAGGAAGGCCATCTAACTTAATGATGTTGCGTCGAACCACAATATCTCAAATGTTCTTTTTTTGAAAGAAAAAGATATCTCATACTATTTTAGTTGGATATTACTTGTGGCCAAGAATGCCAAAGATAAGGTTGTACACCAATATAGCCAATAAGAGCACCATGTGATGTGGGCTTTCTGCATGATATAGCACATCATTTCCCCCACCAACCAAAAATAAAAAATAAAAAAATGATGACGCAAAGCTTAGGTCATCTTGTTTTCGTGGTGTTATAGGAATTACCTATTGCTTGATGGTAATTGCTTCGACCCATTTTCGCTTTAAAAGAGATGGACTACTATAAGCAAACCTTATTTTAAAAGGACATGGTCAATCTCTGTGTTTTTGTGAGTATTTACACAAACTAATCTAATCTAATCTAATCTAATCTAATTTAATCTAATATGTCAAACTAAAAGTCACTTTTGCACGTTAAATAATTTTAAGTTCTAATGAACGGAGTTATTTCTTTTCCAAATGAGAACTTAAAGGGCACTTTCGAGTATAAAGTGGAAGTACAGAGGAAAATTAACATGAAGTTTGAATGTCGACATTGCATAGATATTATTAATATGACAATATATGAAGTACTAAGTAGCTAAATCAACTCCGGGATAATGAGATAGCACTTGTGTGTGTGTGTATGTGTGTATATAGTTCCACGTAAAGTTAACTCTATCATGCGTGATACTTAACATAATGTACTTACGGAAAAAAAAAAATCAACTTAACATAATGTATTTACAGAAAAAAATCTGCTCATATATCTACAGAGTAATATGGAGAGAAAAATCGAATTTCGCTGGCGATATAACACACCATAGAGAGTAAAATAACTTTGATTCCTTTCCAAATGCACACAACTTTTTTCTTGTCAACTTCACGAAGAATTTTAGACCAAAAAAAAAAAAAACTTCACAAGTAATGGGGATCCAATAGTAGGGTCGTCACGGCTCGAGGGTCGCTTGTAGAGAATCGAAAGAGACGCGGAGTTAGCCGAGTTGAGATTGCAAACGCACCGGTCTTTACTCTCAATCTACTTTTGTTCGAAGGAATCACTCCAGTTGTGGGATTGTATTTAGCTTATGTGAATGTGGCAAAATGAGAGGACAAGCACATCAAAAGATAACTCGGCGCCTTATGTCAAACTAGGGCAAAACGAAAAAATAGAAGAGATGGATCCGGACGACGTTAGGAAGATCGTGTTCTCTTCACCTAAATGTTTGTTGCTACGTTTTTTTCCGGTACTTGGAGAGACTCGACCGTGCAGATCTCGATTCTGTTGCCTTGACGTAATTCTCAGACCACGTAAAATTTATGGATCTCTTTCGTCTTCTCGTGTTTGGTAATAATATCAGCAAAACAACGCTCTTTTGTGTTTCCACACATGTTGAGCTCCCCATGTTCTTGTGCAGCTAAAGAGGGATCGATTCCATGAAAGATGATATCAATAGATGGTTGATGGCACGTATCGATTGTCTGAAATTGCTATCATAAATGCTCTTTGTTTAGGGGCTTTTGTTGGTTTGCTTTATGGAGCATTGATCCCCAGAGATAAAATGTCAAATGAGAGGTTAAAGTGCTCTTATTTTATCAAATAAAGACCTCAAATAGACCTTATTTCAAATAAAGATTTAAAGTTCATTCATTTATTTAAATAAGGCCACGAAGTGGATATTGTTTCAATTAAGAGCCCGAGATGGCCATATCATTCTCAAAAAAGGGCTTAATTCACACGTTGGTAAAGGGCATTTTCATAAATTTATTTTTTTATTTTTTTCCTTTTTATTTTTTTAATTAAAAAATCAAAAATTTTAAAAAAATAATAGAGGCAGGAGGACAGCCTCCCCCTTGTAGCCGCTACCCCACCGCAGCCCTCTCCCTACTCTAACGAGGCCATGCTGGTCCTCTCCTCTGTTCGGCAGGGTCACTGGCTATCACTACCGCCCTCCCTCCTATATTTCTTTTGTTTTTATAAGTTTTATTTTTCTTAATTTTTAATGTATTTTAAGTAAAAAATTAGGTTTAAATTGTATTTTGATGAAAATGCATTTGACTAGCCGGAATGTTTAGAAAGTCCGATCAACCGGCAAGGTTAGGCCCTTATTTAAAACAATCATGGCAATTCAGACCCTCATTTGAAACAATCGTGGTAATTTTTGTCTCTTATTGAAACGAGAATCGCTTCAGACCCTTATTTGAGAAAATGATGACACTTCAAGTCTTATTTAAAAATTTTCCCTTACATAATTTTAAATTACTTTTGTCGCTTTTGGAAGTCGAAGGCGATAAAATAAGATTTGTCTTGCTCAAAGGTGACACATATTCGTCGCATTTGTTGAGTCTACGGTGGCAAAAACTTGTCATCTTCGCTCAATTTCTAAGGGTGAACTAAGAACCAAAGGCCACTAAGAGTTTTTTTTGTCGCGTTAGGTAAGTGTTTAGACTAGACATGGAGAAAAACATATTTACTTTCGCCGCTTTAGACCTCGTTCACTTGTTTTCAAAATAATTTCGATTATAATTGTATTTTTATTCATTGCGTATATGAAAATTGCATCATGAGTTTTAAAAATGAGATCAAATTCATTGTGTCAAATCTGAATAAGGTCAACAAAACAGTTCAGTACATCAAATAAGCATTTCGGTCGATCCAACTAAATCGAGCGAAATTCATCTCGATGTGCTTGCTCTTCCATGTCTTCACCCAACCAGGTCTAACCGCTAGGTCGCCGAGGGGCGATGGTGATGATCAGCAGTGGAGATGATGGGCGGTACGACTGGAGGTAGGCAACTGAGAGAGAGAGAGATTGTGTGTTTCTTTAAAAAAAATTTCCTTTTTCCATTTGCGAGCCAACTTGTTCGATCGCCGTGGGTATTTATCTTTCATTTCTCAAATAATTTGTTTTAAAAAAAATCCATTCTAGAAATATTGCTGTATTACTATTAATGAAGCAAATCCTATAAAAATTTCCACCTCAATTTTTATTTAAAAAATCTATAAACAACTCATGAATGTTTTATAATATACGGTATGACCACATTGCAAGAGAATTATGCTGTTTCGTATGATTGATTGTGAATGATAATATTATCTTATTATATTCGATTCCATAAAAAAAAATGATATTTTATCCTCGTATATATCAAATCCATAGGGGCATGACCATGTGCATATATCAAAGTAATCTTGCGATTTGGCTTTCCTTTCTAGGGCATGATTAACTTCCTACAGTCTGATTTTCTTCCACATTAATTACCACATCGCGAATCATTACAGTTGTAATATCCGGAGAACATGGCATGTTCAGAAGCTGAGCCAACGTATTTTGCAACCTATTAATAAAAACAACTTTTGGTCTTTGCAATAATGTGGACAAACACACTTTCGAGGACGTCCATATTCTTGGTGTGCGTTTAATATGGGAATCGATAAGTTCGACGCCAATGTCTTTCAGAAACTTAGGTTCAGAAGTTGAAAAGGCTATAGATGTAAGATTATGGATACTCCAAAATTGGAATCCACTGCATTTTCGTATAAGAAAACCTTTGCAACGACTCCTCTACCTGTAATTTTTTTCTTCTTCTCTCAAATTTGGCGGCAAATGCGCTTTGATTCTCTTTTTAGCTTAAACCCTAAAAGTTTATTTGATATAAGAACACACAATAACAACAGATGTAATATCTTCAAATAAATATTAGGTCATCAAGGACGGGACGGGATCACCTAGTGGGAGATTTGTCACAACAAGATGCCGCACAGGGACGTGAAAACCAAGTGCATCGATCAAGCGGTTCTCCATTATGTAATCAACCCACCCGTCACTCGAATGCTATGTTACTAACTCATGCTTTGAATCAAAATGGTTGCTCGCGAATTTGGTTTTGGTTGTCGAAAACTGGCAGAACGTGAGGCCAAAGATATCGAAGAGATGCCCGAGACAATTCGCGAGCTTGATGAGGAAGTGTTGGGACGCAAACCCGTGGAAGAGACCGAGTATGAAAGACGTGGTGTACAAGTTAATTTCCTGAAGACGCTGCCCACAGAGTCCAGGAGGAACAGGTCCGATGAGGGCATGTCTCTCCGTCCATGTGTATTAGTAAGTGATCTTCCATTGATAAAAACGAACCAAGACATAATCTGTTCGATTCCTGCGAGGCCCGTACCGTTGTTTCGGTCTTGCTTTTCCGCATCTACTATTTGATTCTGTTTAAGGCACTCTCTTGGCACAAATCCGCAAGAAAGTTCACAAAAATGGTCGGTTGCATGCACAAAATTGGCTACTTGGTTGCTATCTGTAATTGCATTGAGTCTGATAATGATTTTCTTTTGAACATACCTTGGTAGATCTTCTTATCTGATGCTTTCACAGGCTCTCCTTTCGACTATGCCCACAACACTAATTCTAAAGTTGAGCTTACTCACTTTTGTATTTAGGACCTGATTTTTTGAAATTCAAACTGCTTTGAAATTAACTTAAATGTCCCAATTGACAGAAGTTATTCCTTGTGATAATGACAACCTGATGCAAAAAGCCAACAAAAACTGACCGATTCCAAAATTTAAGCGCCACATTTAATCAAATGCAAGTCAAGAATGTAACTTGATTAGTTTGTCACATTATTTCAGCTGCGTGACCGATACATGAAATATTTTTTCCCCAACTACAGCTTTGATCGGTCTGGAATTCTCTCTACAGAAACCACCTTGACTCGAACCCGATCAACTCAATCAGCTCGAACCGATTGACTCAATCGGCTGCAAAGAAGGACCAGTAAACATCGCAGACCCAACATTTTACCATAGTTTTCTCTACCTTTACATGTCTTTCAAGCAAAGCGGATTCATATTTCCCTATAACTGGAATCAAATTCCGAAACTGATGTTACAATCTGAGCACTACACGGGTTGGTGCATGTAGCATTCCATTACCCGTGTGGCCTTAGGAAACTCTTTTCCAATCAGCCTTACTCACAACGGGCACAAGGATTCTAAAGACGAAACTCATAGAGACAGAAGTTTCGGATTTCTATTATTTGTGAGAAGATATAAATGGAGGGAGGAGAGCCTTCTAATTACTAGAGGGTGTGCAACCGGACCGAATTTACTCGAAAATCAAACCATACTACCAGGTCTAGGAACCAGCTCTTGCTCAAATCGGGCTGGGTACAGGTTTTAATTTTTGGGATCGGATTGAAACTGGTTTGCTTTCCAGTTCCAAGTGAAAACCCACTTGCGAATCGTACCAATTTTGGAATCGATTTTTAGCCACTGTCTTTTAAAAAAAAAAAACTAGTGTCGCTCGCCTCACCTCTTCTATTTTTTATGGATTGTAATTTTTATTGCTCATATTAGGGATTGTTGTTTTAGGCGGATAGTGAGTTTTATTATTCAATCTTTATTTTTCTAGAAGAAAATGAAATTAGAGAAAGAAATAAAAGAAAAATAGGTTCTAAGGCAAACTATAGAACCTAACTGAAAAATAGAGAAAAAAAAGGATAGGTTTCATGCTCCAAAATCTGATAATCAATTATAGCAAGGTAGATTTCAGATTCTAGGTCTGGAATCTATCCATCCTTACTAATTACAATTGTAGATTTCCTGTTAAGCTATCATGGAGATTCCATCTCCCCATTTACCATCTACCCATGTCAGTCATAGCAACACTCTAGAATGATGTACATTTCATATGTTGCCCCCAAAAATATTTTAGAGTACTCAATGAACCCTAGGCCCTTAAAAGCTTGGAGGCTCACTCGATCATTTGATTTGATCCATTGTGCCTCGAAACCTCTGAACCATGACACTTGATTCTCATAAAAGGAATACAGAAATTACATCAGACCAAATCCTCAAGACGTAATTCCGAGTATTTAAACCGGCTAGTGCCCTTAATTCAGCGGCCGAGCAACAACACTTCTGACATTTGACTACTATTAAAACAGCAAGGGAAGAGGAACCCTCAAATTATTTAAGGCAAAAAGGTGCTAAAAACCTGAAACTATGCTTAATTTGACACATTTATCCTAATTTTATTTTGGTCACACCAAAAACCCCATTTCACACGAATACAAATTTGATATAAATGTATCACTGAAATTTTTGGTTTAAAAAGAAAATAGATAAATGTACCACAATGAACATAGTTTTAGGGTTTTTGATGCTTTTACCCTATTTTTAACGTAAACATCTAATTTTGAGCTCTATTCAGCAATCCATATTCTGCAATAACCTTTCCCACTTTTTTATACAAGTCGAGCATGCCTTTTGTTGTTGGAGAAAATAATGTGTGTTATTCAGTAACCACAATTACAAGGATATATAAACGTAGGATATATAAAAGTGACTATTCTGTCCTTATCCTTAACACTCCCCCTCAAGTTGAGATGTAAATATCAAATAATCCCAACTTGTTACATAAAAAACTCACTCTACTCCCCCTTATAGATTTAGTAAAAATATCAGCAAGCTGATCCTCTGTCATTGCATGTTGAAGAATAATCTCCCCTTTCTCAAATTTCTCTTGTATGAAATGACAATCAATCTCAACGTGTCTAGTTCGCTTATGGAAGACAGGGTTATTCATAATGTGAATAGTCGATTGATAATCATAATATAAGATCGATGGATCTGATATTGACAAGCCAATTTCTGATAATAACGTCTTCGACCAAAGTAATTCACACGTCACATGTGTCATAGCTCTATACTCTGCTTCAGCACTTGATCGAGAAACCACATGTTGCTTTTTACTTTTCCAAGCGACTAAATTACCTCCAAGAAATACACAGTAACCCGATGTAGATCTACTATCGAGAGGACATCCAGTTCAGTCTGCATCAGAAAAACCTACAGTATTTAGATGTCCATAATTCTTGAAGAGTAGCCATTTACCTGTCGTTCCCTTCACGTACTTGATAATTCTAAGTAGAGTATCCCAGTGAGTAGTATGGGGAGAACTTGTGAACCGACTGATTACATTGACAGCAAAATATATGTCAGGCCTTGTGACGGTAAGATAGTTTAACTTTCCCACTAATCTTCTATACTTCCCTAGATCATGTAACAAATCTCCAATTTCTGCATCAAGCTTCACATTAGGTTCCATAGGAGTATCAACTGGCTTTACTCCAAGGTATCCAACCTCGTCAAGGATGTTAAGCACATACTCCAAGGTATCCAACCTCGTCAAGGATGTTAAGCACATACTTTCGCTGAGACAAATCGATACCTGCATGTGAGTATGCAACTTCAATACCAAGAAAATATCATAAACGTCCTAGATCCTTGGTACTAAATTCTTTTTGTAGAAACTGCTTAAGCTGTTGTATACCATTTGAATCACTGCCAGTAATGATAATATCGTCCACATATACAACCAGGAGAATACATCCAACTGAGGAGGTAGAATTAAAAACTGAATGATCTACTTGACAACGCTTTAATCCAAACCTAATAATAGCATCACTAAATCTGCCAAACCAAGCGCGATGAGATTGCTTTAGTCCATATAAGGCTTTATGTAAGCGACATACCAAATTCTCCCCCCGAGCAACAAATCCGGATGGTTACTCCATATAAATTTTCTCGGATAAATCACCATGAAGGAAGGTATTTTTCACATCTAGTTGATAAAGTACCCAACCAAAATGTGTTGCAAGAAAATAAAGACACGAACAGAGAAGATTTTGGCAACAGTTGAAAAGGTGTCGTCATAATCAACACCGCATGTTTGAGTATATCCTTTTGCAACCAATCAAGCCTTCAATTGATCAAGAGTGCCATCAGGATGAACCTTAACAGTGAATACCCAACGACAACTAACAGTGTGTTTCGCAGCAGGTAATGAAGTGAGTTCTCAAGTACGGTTTTCAATGAGAGCCTTCATCTCATCTTCCATTGCTTGCCGCCATCCAGGATGAGTAAGAGCTTCAGCAACACTATTAGGCACAGAAATAGAGGACAATGACGAGACAAATATGGAGAAACTAGGAGATAAAAGATCATATGAAAAGAAATTGGAAATAGGATGACGAGTACGAAGACATTCAGAAAGACCAGAATAAGGAGCATAACGATCCACGGGACTCACTCAAGAACGTGTACCTTTGCGAGTAGCTCTAGGCACATCAGGATCAGAGAAAGGTGCAGCAACTAATCAAGGAACAGATGAATCATGTGTAGGTGTTGTACTGCGTCGTTGATAGGTGTGCTCAGCAAATTGAAATCCTTGGGCGTTGTTGGAGCTAGCTTCTGGAAGTGAAGTAGGTGGAATAATTGGTATGACACAACAATTACTGTCATCAGATGTTGTGGGAACAGACTGAGAAGGAAAATATGACTGATCTTTAAAGAATGTCACATCTGCAGACACGAATACACGACGACGAACAGGGCTGTAACATTTGTACCCCTTTTAAGAACGAGAGTATCCCACAAAGATACATTTTTCAGCACGAGGATCCAGCTTATCAAGACCTGGAGTAAGAGAATGTACAAAATAAACACAGCCAAATACTCGAAGAGGTAATGAAAAAGGGGAACGATCTGGATGTAAAATAGTGAACGGTGTTTCCCCCTGAAGAACAGAAGTTGGAAGCCTATTAATTAAATAACATGTTTTCAGAATAGCATGGCCCCAAAAATTTTTAGGTAGATTCATATGAAATATAAGACAACGAGCAACATCAAGAATATGACGATTTTTATGTTCAGCAACTCCATTTTGTTGAGGGGTATATGAACAGAAAGTCTGATGGATAATACCATGAGAATCAAGGAATGGCTGGAAACCAAAAGTGGTAGCAAAATATTCTCTAGCGTTATATGACCGTAAATATTTGACAGAGATATTATACTGATTCAACACTTCGAAGTAGAATAATCGAAAACAATGAAAAATTTCCGTGCGGTCCTTTATTAAAAATAATCAAGTCATTCGGGAAAAATCATCCTCGAATGTAACAAAGTATCTGAATCCAAAAAAATCAGACATACGACATGGACCCCATATATCTGAATGAACCAACTCAAATGGACTCGACACATGACTTTGAATACGGGAAGGAAAATACGCTCTATGATGTTTTCCAAACTGACACGCATCACATTGAAAAGAACTCACAGACTCGAACTCAGGAAATATATGACGAAGTATATTTGGTGGCGGATGACCAACTCGACAATGTGTTCGATACATATCAGTGGATGGAGGCTTCATAGTTGCGGCAGTTAACACCTTCTTGTCAAGATAATATAAACCATTTAATTCATATCCCCCACGAATCGTCTGTCCAGTCGTCAGATCCTAAAAGATACAACGAGAAGCAGAAAAAGTTATAAAGCAATTAAATTGTTTAGTCAATGAGCTAACAGAAATCAGATTATAAGGAGACTGAGATAGGTGAAGGACAAATGACAAAGAAAGAGAGGGACTCAAATGAACAACTCTCGTACCAGTAACCTGCGATTAGAAACCATTTGCTAATGTAACCGAATTATACAATGAAGGAGACAGAGAATGAAATGAAGATAACAAATTAGAGTTACCAGACATGTGATTGGTAGCTCTAGAGTCTATGACCCAAGAATCAGACGTCGCAGAAAACAAACAAGACGAACTGCCTTTGGATGTTTGTGCCAAAGTAGCAGCAGGAGCTTAAGTTCTTATCATTTGTCGAGGACGAATCGATGTATCATACTTAGCACGTGTCAATGTAACTGAGTCTCCTACACGTTGTGTGGTGCTCGAATTAGACGGAGTTAATGAAGGAGAAACAACATGATTCTCCACTTCAGCATAGGCGGCAAGAGGTGTTTTGAGCTATGGATGAAGAGAATAACAATAAGTTTCCGTATGACTAGTTCTTTGACAATGATGGTAATAGCGTGAACTACGACTCTTCCTAGAACTAACGGCACCACGAGTGCTAGCCCTTCCTTCGCGACCTCCTCAGCTACCATTATAAACAAAGCCACGTCTACGAGCTCGGTAACCTCGACCACGACTCTTAGGTCCACTAGGACCATGGGAAAGCATAGCGCTTGTCTCTATAGTTGGCATGGAAGAAACTTTCTCAGTAACCGTAGAACGAAGAGCTTGAAAAAAGACTTCATCCACAGTGAGAAGTGAGCTCTGTGACGTAATGTGTTGCCGAAGAGATGAATACCAGGGCCCTAATGACTTAAGATATAATATTGCCTGCAGATCCTCTTGTCGCTTGGCCAAAACACGTGGATCATCCGAGGCAGAAAGATAAGTGCCCAAACGTTGACAAAGAGTAGTAAACTGAGCATAATGACCATAAAAAGATTGATCTTCACACTACAGATCAAATAATGCTTCCAAAGTGTTACAAACTTGCGTCATATTATTTTGTCTAGAATAGAGCAATGCACATTTATCCCAAACCGCCTTAACAATCTTACACTGAATAAAGTGGGGACTAACCTTTGGATCCATGCTATTCCATAGAAGAGTTCGAATTATAGCATCTCCTGCAGTCCATTTGGCAAGTTTCTCTTTCTCAGACGGTGCTATAGACGTAAGAAAATCAAGTTGTTCGGTGGCAATAAGATAGACTTCGACAGCTGTTGACCATGATGGATAATTTGTGTCATCCAACTTGACAAAGGTCAATTGAAAGTGACCAAAAGGGGATCCAGAATTCGATCCAGTAGCCATGAATTCAATCAAGTCCAAATACAAAATGAACTTCACAGTAATTAAGGACTGCAACTAACGTATGTATTGCAACACAAAATGCTCCAACCTAAATGAATAACTCCACTTTATTGACTTTAAGTCTCCAAGAGCTATCAAAAACAGAATTTGGACTTGATTGAATTTAAACCCTCAACACAGAAAAAAAAAAAAACAGAACACCAATAAAAATGATGTTATTCATCAAACCTTCTCAAGTGTATCAGCACATTCTATATTCCTCAAACTCATTTGCACTCCTAGAATACCGATTCACTTTAGAGAACTTAAAAACATTGAACATCATACACCTACAGAGTTGTGCAACTACCAAGGAAGGGTTACTCCTCAGTCAATAGCTTCAGAGAATGCCGGAAATAGGTCCAGCAGCTTCAGAGTACGCCTGAAATAGATCACTAGCTTAGAATAGGAGGTCGCAGCTCAGAACAGGAGGTCTTGGAGGTCGCAAGGCTTCGACTAAGTCAGGAAAAAGGGTCGTTGGGTTTGGGTGACTTCAATCGGCAGGTCCTGGGAGACCTCAGTCGACGCCAGAAATAGTTCCTCCAGGCTTAGGCGACTTCGGTCGGCGCTGAAAATGGGGTCGCTGAGCCTGGGCGACCTCAGATCTAGCTTTGCCGGGGTCGCCGAGCCTGGGCGACCTCAGATCTGGCTTCGCCAGCTTGGGATGACCTCGGTCGATGCCGAAAATAGTGCCGCCAAGCTTGGGCAACCTCAGTTGGCGTCGAAACTAGGGTCGCCAAGCCAGGGCCACCTTAGATTCTGATTCGCCGACTCGAGACAACCTCGAATCTGGTTTCGTGATTGCTAGACGACCTCAGATCTAAGGGTTTTTTTTTTGGGACACCGGTAAGAGGCCGACGACGGCCCGATGGAGGATCGACGATGGTCAACAATGGGCGATCAACAAAGTTGGTTGTTTTAGGTTTAGGGTGGCTTTGATACCATGTTGTTGGAGAAAATAATGTGTGTTATTCAGTAACCACAATTACAATGATATATAAATATATAAAAGTGACTATTCTGCCCTTATCCTTAACACCTTTTAACGGCCCAAAGCTTCCTTGCCCAATAAAATTTGGTTAGGGTTATTCCTTCCATCTAAATGGACTGAATCTCTTTAGCACCGTCTATATGCGAAAATTCATATCATCGTGTTATCCTCCTGTACAATATAGCTCGGACAATATGGTGTAAAAAATCGATCAACCAAAGAACACCTGATAACCGGATCCCGGACAGACTAGTGCCACCTATTTTCTGAAATTTGGTATTTTGGACAATTGCGGGCTATACAAAACTGATTCCAGATATCCTGTACAGCAGAAGATGTTAGTTCGATAAGTAGACGAGGGAAACTAGGACCGAAGCATTTGGATCGGCTGTCAGTTGCCCCATTCAAATGGAAGCCCTGCAGTCGAGCTTGAACCAGACTCAATTAAGGATCTTTGATGTCCACGCACTCTGATAAGGGTTCTTCGTCTGAGGATGAGGAACTTGAAGCATGTTCACCCTTTGTTGACTCCTGAAATTCTTTCACGAGCAAATTCTTGATTTTCACTCTCAAGGCAGAAGCTTCTTCAGGTTTGAACCACTGCTTACCAAACTGAGAAATAAATGTACATACATAAGCAATGAGCTGAAAATGTTAGCCGCGGTGAAAAGAGAACCTCCAGAAGTTCATGAATTACACAAAGCAAGCAGAAAGAAAATCTGGTACCATAGCTAAATCATTCTTTTTCAGCCTATCAGGAGCTTCTTCAGTAAAGCGTTCCATGAAGTGAAGTACGAAGAGACCACAATCATAGTCATTTTTCTGTTGAGGTACCTAAGGTGAGACATGAAAATCACAAAAGGACAGGTCAATCGATAAACAACTTAGAAAAAGTAGGTAGTGTCTAAGTCAGAGAAATCAACCAAACCAACTCTTTTGTCCCTTTTTTTTAAAAAAAAAAAAAGAAGCCCCCTAAGTGTATAAACTCTTTTGTCCCCCTTTTTTTTTTAAAAAAAAAAAGAAGCCCCCTAAGTGCATATAAGCAATTTAAGACAATGGCAGATACTCCTGCAATACACCACTGGTTGGAATCAAGGGCTTTCATATTTAACTAGGACAAGTTTCATCCACCAAGGGACAGAACCCTGCATTGCAACTTCCCATTGGCTGCAATGAACTATCTCAAACATATTGATGCATTCCAATTTCAAGAGATTGTCTTATTGCTCTTATATCATAACAATTTCCAATTTGTAGTGATTATCAAAGCTTTACATCTTTTTTGAACACAATGAATCCGACAGATTTTACATTGAAGAACGGACCATATCTTTCTAATCATTGCCCGGTAAATAGCAGAACAGCACGAGCATGAAAAGATTATTGAAAGGTAATCTGAAAAGATATTTACGGCAATTATCCTGTCACCAATTTTATTTGGGAGCACCTCCCAAATCTCTTCTTCGATTAGAATATCTGAAGGAGTAGCTTCCTGCCTCAGATAATTCCATTCCTCAACCAAAAAACTGCAGAAGTATACTAGCACCTAGGTAAGTCGATAAACTATATGCAAACATCCATATAAACAATGGAAAGTATGAACATGCTCCAAAACTAAAACAAAGTTCCACTTACATGTAAACAGGAGCTAAGAATAATAAAGTGAGAGAACCAAACTCAAAACATTATATCATGTAAATCACAAGATACTCCCAGATGTATTAAGGGCTAAACATGGACATTTCGCTTTGAGAATCCGTAGAAGTGTCAATTGCGCACCACTATCAGTCAACTTCACACATGTCAACTTCACACATTCAAGCAAAGATTGTCAAACGCAATATGTAAGAATCATCTGGCCGGCAAGAAAACAAAAGGTGTGGAAGAACCAGTGCATATCTCGCACAAATGCCAAGACTTCTTCTATGACTTAAAACTATCTTAGAAAAAAAAAGTATCTGTTGGTTGAGAAATGGCCACACAAAATTCAGAGGCATTACCTTCAGTGAGTGTAACAACAAAGTCCACAACATATTGTTTGAGTTATCACCACTACCGAGAATTCCTAAAACTTCTCGGTCAACCTACAGCAAGTGTATCAACAACATTCATCTCACAAAACTCCATGAAAATTGATCTCTCTACTACGTTGTTCCTGTAACTTGGACCAAGGATCACAAATTGATGCTCTCTCTGAACTTGGGAAATGGTATTTAGTTCATATTTGTTGCCTAATATCTCGATACTACAACTACAAATATTTTGCAGAATCATGAGATGCCACTTTGTCTGGAAAATCTGAACATTTTTCAACGCCCCATCAACCACAGGATTCTTTGAAGCTCACCTTCTGATGTAACCGAAAATTGATCTACTACGATGAAGCCGGAGTGAATCAAGATGAAGTATAATAGGGCCAGAGTGACAATCCTTGTCAGGAATGCAGATAATTGCCAAGCTCCAATGAAGACTGACAGAATCAAAGGAAATACATAAATTACAAATTTCACAAAGTAGAATATGAAAGAGCAATAATGGGGTTAAGCTACTTCAGCAACTTCCTCAAACGCCAAAATGCCAATCTCCTAGATAATTTAAGTTAGACACACCAAAGAACATGCAAAGGGCACCATTTAAGCCCTCATTCAAGATAAAGCAAGAAAAATAAGAGCTAATGCATAAATCCACATGCACATTAGCAATTTAAAATTAGATAACTCGAACTGAATATAGATTCTACAGTTGAATGTCACTTTATACTTCGGCCCAAGATTGTCCTACTACATTGGCAGCACACCATTAGAGAATACATAAAATGATAGTGGACCAGCAAACTCTCTCTGCCAAATTATACGGCATCTCTTGTCTACAGGGTTTCAACGGGCATTATATAATGTGCTTTCCCCCCACCTGTCGTCTTACACTTTTGGGTCGAACATTCTAACATGATAGCAGAGCCAAGTTCTGCCTCCGGTTTATTTTGGCATGTGAGGCTCCCTGTTCGTCAATTCTACACATCGTTCTCAATCCGATGTTTACGGGAGAGAAGGTGTTAAAGCATCTCACATCACTTGTCCATAAGGTTTTCCATAGCATTATATTCATGTAATCTCCCTCAACCTATCAACTTAAACTTTTGGGGTGGATCTTCCAACACTTCTCATTGGAGAACGTATTTTCTGGATGCTAATCGCGTAGTTTCCCCATTTGTATTTTTCTTCACTTTGGAGTTATAGCAGAAATCGGAGAACCTCATATCCTATTCGGTCCTGTTGTGAAGAGGCTACACTGGCCAGGATCACTCATGCTCTGAAATAGCTCAATTATGCGAGATTGCCAATACCTATTTTTAAAATGGGTGCAATGTCCAGCCACAATAATAACCAGAGTTTTCAGTTTCGGATTAGTCTTCCATCTCTCTTGCACCTTTCAGACAAGTCCATCTATCTATACTATCTTTACACTGCTGGACAGGAGAACGGTGACATGCTGCTCCCCACGAAGGGGAAAGGTCTTAGGTGGCCTTTATGTCTATAACAGTGAAATTTATGCAGTAAATAACACAAAAGTTAAACGGATGGAAAGAACCAAATTAACAAATTCTAATTGTCACTAATCTAGATACAAAAGTCTTAAGAGAGGTCATAAAAACATGTGGGCAAATGAATATAATTGAGTTCACAGTTGAGTTTGACTTTCATGACTCATTTAAATAATCCTTCTTTTGGCTGGCAGTCAAAACTATTGGGGGCATCCTAGCCATGCTATAGGTTTCATGGCTCATCACAACTAATGCTTCTTTCTTAGATAACTCAACCTCAAGGTCAATACATGGTATAGCATTACTACTAGTGATTGTTTCTTATTTAACTGAGCCCGCAAGCTACTAATCAAACCTGTTGGAATTGCAAATATTAAAGGCTGAAATGACAGTTCTTGAAACCAAACATCCAATCACCTGTATGGCATCTCCACCTATGTATTAAGAGTGTTCTAATCTATCTCGGACTCAGTTTTGACAATCAGAACCAGATTGTGCATATCTTCCTTAAGAACCTGTTAACCAATAAAAAAAAGCCTCCACAAAAATCTTAAGCAGCAAATTGTAGAAACCTTATGGAAGAGGCAAGATTATTGAACCTACTCCTCATGTATTGGTATAAAGACATAAGCCTTCTGGAATATGTTCACACCCTTCCACCACCTTCTGAACTTGGCAAAAAGGGCATCTTTCTCCTTTCCCTGTTTATCACATGAAAATCATTCGTAGGGTAATATATATTAACTATAGCGCATCTGGATGGTGACATGAAAGAGCAGATGTCATCATATTATGAACAAATAGAGCATTAACTCGAAACGATAACATGTGGAAAAAGAGAAAGAATCTAACAGGCTACCTATACAAGAACTAATACTCACCTAAGGACCAAAATTTGGTATAAACATTGGTTTAGAAAGAAAAAAAAAAAAGAGCACTCCCAACAAATAGCGAATATATGTTGTACGAAAATTCTCCATATTGCTGTAAGCAAAGATAGTACAGTCAAAGCATAGAGTTAGGACAATTTAATCAACTACAAAGCATGGTAGAAATAACAGAGGGACATGTAATTTTCGAAATAAATTCATCAAGAGTAGAAACTGAGGAAAAGGTCACCTCGGATGATAATGCCTCTTGGAGCTTCTTATAGAAATAAGTATTAAAGAAATGATAATCATGTATCCCTTTATCTGACTTTGAAGCTTCCTGTTGTAGGTATCTAACCAGTAAAACACAGGAAATTAGTACCAAAATAAGGTAACAGAAATCATCAAAATATCTAGACAGAAAACCTACATGGGAGAATAGCAATAACAGGCTATAGAAATTAAAAATACAATAGGTATAGAGGACTCATAAAGGAAGTATGGAGAATATCTGGATATTAAATATTTAGTGGCATATACAACCAATCCAACAGATCTGAGATATAAAGAGGGGAGGGGGGGAGGGAGAGGGAAGAAAGGATATTGCTAATGTGCTGGGGGAACAGCCAATTCTAGTCCTATGCTACGCCCATAACAGCAAATATTTCCCTCCAAAGTTCAAGTTCTCGATAACGACGGCAACAAAAGTCAAGTAATTTTGTTGCTCTCTTTTCTTTGCTTAGCGTGCGTGCATGTGTGTGTGTTCACTTTTTTGAATTAGAGCAAATCTACATTTGCTAGAGATACTTACAGAATGTAAAAGTTCATGATAAGTGACGTCAAATAATGCCCAGGAGCAAGGCATTCTATGTCTGCATAACAAATTTCAACGGATTGTGGATCATCCCTCCTGGCAAGGGATAACGACAAAAGTTATCTCTATGTGATTAATGCCAAACTTTATCAACAAGAAGAAGAATGAGATACCTTGGGTAGCAGATTTTAGCGTCTTTCATACTGAAAAATCACAAAAAGTCAAGTTAACAATATTTCCCACAATCGCCTGTCTTAATAGTAGAAACATAGAGGGGAAAATACTGGAACAGTTCAATTACCATTCATTCACTCTGTCAACTCCTTCAGTTCTCTCCACTAGTTGGCATTCTTCCTCGTCGACAAGAAAAACTGTTGGCTCCTGTTTAAAAAGAATACCCTGAATAAATGAATTAAAGAAGATAAAAAAAGCCTCGAAAAGACCAGAAGAGCAACAACTCCCAAGAATTGTTAAATGGTGAACAATGCACAGGTGACATAATTTTTTTGGATAAAACTGTCCTATAAGACATTTACTTTACAAAAGCAACTTCAGAAACAATAAAAGCTTCATTTTCTACTTTGCTTTTTAGGTCAGATCCTTTTCTACTTAAAAATGAAGAAATATTAACTAGAAATCTTCACCGGTCGTAATTCATAACCAGTTATGCCATAACGAACTTATACAAAAATTTTGCTTTCAAAATGCCAATGTCACCAGGCATATCCTTGTCCAGTGAAACAGACCAAAAATTTCTTCTATGAAAACTCAAGCAGCACAAAGAAAAAAATGGAAAACCCCCACTAGAAGTTAAGCATGAAACAATACAATGATTTTTTTGTGCATTGAAAATTTTAGCACTCTTGTAGTTTCAACATTGCCAGCAGAGGGACATCTTGAGATTTTCAACTTAGCTATAAACGACATGCAAACTAAGGAGATGCCAATATAACTTTACTGTCACTGATATTCTCCTAAAAATAGTATAGATACTTGATCAACAAAAAGTCTACACCACATCAACTGGTTAAGGTCCAAATTCAAGCTCTTTGGTTGTGTATGAATGCAGTAAGGAGAAAAGAAAACATAAAGTCTCAGTTCACATGCTAATTGTACTTCTTTTATGAGTCGACAAATTTATACCAGATAATGCCGGGGATAACAGACATACACAAATTGCCTTAGACAAATGACAATGATAACCAGATATCAGATTAATCGATCTGCAAAGGTGACAAATAAAAAGATTGAAGCGTACCTTTTTAGTCTTCAAATCTCTAAAAAGTTGACCATGGAAATCATTTTCCCTACCATAAATACTTATGATAGTTATGTTTGGTCAACTCAATATTGAAATGATAAATGCAGCTCCAAACAACTAATGCTGGTCAGAGTTAGGCAAAGCCCAATAAAAGGACTCATACATTCTGGCAGTCTCTGAATATGACGCGGCAATTAACTTTCTTGGGTAAGCCTAAAGATTTCACCATCTAAGTTTCATGTCTAAGACTAACAAGTGATTGTCACCAAATATCAAAGTAGAATCCCAAAGAAAGGCATCATCTGGAAAAGTCAATTGAATGATAGCTCACTAGTGGTGCTGCTAATAGTGTCAAAAGCAATGCCGAGACATCAGCCAGGTGCAGATAATGGCGCAGGTCCTACCAGGCATTCCAAATCAAATTGTGACTTATCAACCAGAGACCTATTATTATTAGTATTATTGTTATTCAGGACGGAGTGGAGGAAGGCTATTAGTATTGTAGAGGGATAGTATATATATATATATATATATATATTTATTTATGTTTACACATTTATCTCTTTTCCCTCGATTGGTTCTGCTTTAATTTTTATGATTCTTTGGGGTTCATCGACCGCCGACCTCAACTAGTTTGGGATAAAGGTATTGTTGATATTAATGTTGAATCTTAGCATCAGCGCCACCATGAAGCAAGGAATTAAATTCCCAGTGAATAGTCAAAACATCTCTTCATCAATTTCAGCTCACTTTGGAATTTTATGAGTAGACACATATACCACAACCATCTCATAATGGTGCAAATTTTCACAATTGACTCTTCCATGTAAGGTAAGAGAAAGAAAAACCACCACATATAAGAAAAATAACTCACCTACTAGAAAATCGACCAGAAAACATCCCACGAAAGGCATAAATGGATGATGATCTAGTCTTCCGATCACCTTTAGGTAAATGATCAGCTCGATCCACTGAAATATTTCTTGGTCCCTGAAATGGCTGCTCTCTGGAAGATGGATAAGCTCTTTTCCTTTGTCTTGGCGAGATCTTTCCAATGCATTTCTTTATCAGTGGTTCTGAGCAAGTCATGCTAGGTGTTTCATTCTTATGCAAGTTGGAAGCTCTACAAGGAGTCTGAAGAAAACTCAGTACACAGCTCCAGCAGTACATTAAGGAAAAACATAATCGTGGCAAACCAACCATACTTTGTCCTCCAATTTTTCAGAAAAAAGCTTCGTAAACGAGGACTGCAGTGGGGCTGTCAATTGTGTTGTCCCTTCTCTTAAGCCATCAGATGCACCTAAAAAAGCATTTCAGTTCCTCGTACATGTTGTAAAAGACAAGACTGATGATTCAAAGATGTATCATGAGCATAGTTAGCACCAATTACAGTAACTCACCATAAAGAAATTATGCAGTCCACTAAATTTGAACTAGAATCCATTTTACTTGTCTAATGCTCCAACTATGGAAGTTAAAGTAGAAAAGAACACCAACATGGTCACAATGCATTCCCACTTAAGATGTTAGATCGCTTTTATCTCTTAACCTCCACCTCAAGCTCCAAACCTCTGAATCCCATAAAAATTCTCTTGCTATTGTGTTACTTGAACAACAGAAGTATAGGAGAATTGCAACCTGTAGTCGAAAAATCAAAAGCAGGTCTGGAAAGCGCACTTCTTCGGGCGAAAATGCTGTCTTCTATTAACACTAAGATATCACCGTGATATCAAATATAAACTAAGAGAACCCCTCATGTTACTTGGAGAAATCATCTGGCAGGACAAGACAGAATAATGCTACATATGTCCACTGGTGCTAGTAAAGGCAACCACAACATGAAAGAGGGGAAAAAAACGCTACCAGAAATCAGAGAAGCAAGTGGTGAGCTGCCTAGTTATTTTTGGAAAAACCATCAGTTATTCTCTCCTCCTCTAAATTTAATTTTCATCAACCCCTTATTTGCTCTCAGTTTCCTTTTCATCTCAGAATTGCTCTCCCCCCCCCCCCCAAAATAATGTGATGTCCAACTTCACTTATATAGTTTCTCGTATCCAAATTATTTATTTGTTTGGCTACCAAAGCTCTCAACTTCAGAAGTGCAAATTATTGTTTATAATTTCTGCTAATCTTTAGGAAGCAGAACTAGCCGAGATGACGGAAAAAGCTAATTAACTGGCCAGAAATTTGGTTGAAACAGGTAAAGGTGCAAGGTGACTTGCAAAAAGACAAGCACAAGTAAATTGAATTTTGGAAAATGAAGCAGACAAGATAGTATTTGATTTTCAATATCCTTGTTTTGACTAGAAATGGTTCCAGAATGCTATGAAATTGCTCATTAAAAGCTTGAATCACGATTTCCCATTTTACTCAAACTCATATGGCTCACTTCGCATTCAATGCTGTACTTTTAGCGTTCCTTTTGCCGCTAAAACGCATTTTCAATTGCCAAACTGCACAGTGATAAGACCTCGGTGCCAACGATGACAACCAAAAGAAAAAAGTAGTAAGACCGTGTACAAGTCCCATAAACATGGCCCTTTACCTTTTCTTTTATTGTGTAACTCTTCACTAAGGGTTGGGAAATGAAAGGTTTGGGAAAGTATGAACTAGATCGATACCTGATTTAGCATAATCCATGCATAAGACTTTAAAATATAAGCAATATACCAAGTATAGACCACATAAGGCAAGAAGGCTAAGAAAAGATAGGAAAAAATGATTGACTAAAAGTAACAAATTTGAGGATGAGGAGAGAATCATCAACAAGCCGTAGCCACATATCAAAATAAGCTTGGGCAAGTATATAATCTTCTATGCAACGGCGCAGCAGCATAAGAGGTCCCAAAGTAGATCACATTGTCCTCCAGCAGGAATCCACAGCACTAAAGCTCGGGTGAAAGCATACGACGCTCTAAAGTTTAAAAAGGCACAAAATTTGGCAAAAAGCCGCTTCAGTGATGCAATGTAAGCATCAGTGCCAATAAATATTCCACCCTCTAGATAAAAATAACTAGTCAGAAGAATCATATACAGTTGATATAATAATGACATCATCAAAACAGCCAAGTCCTCACCGTGAGCAATTGCGCCAGCGGACTTTGTGGGCTCCTCAACTTCCTCAGCAGCCTGACAAAGTAAAAGAGATCCGATCGATGAGATTGACATGTGCTAAGATCTCTACATCTATATGGACATTAATATTAACATAGCATAATGTGCTTCATATTTCCATCCAAGGTTAGAGTCTGAATTTAGTAATGATGACCAGTACCAAGTTTCAATGACTTCACTATTACCCTGTTTAATCATAGCAGCAAATGAAAAACAGTTCATCGGCACAAGGAAAATGATTAACTCTATCTTATTTTCAGAAGAATGATTATGTCCACACAGAGTGACTGAATTACATCTCATCTAGCAGATCATGAAGACAATTCCACGAGAAGAATCAGTTATTCCAAAAATCTTCAAAAATTAAGTCAATCATTTGAAACTTGACTGGGTAACCCACTCACGACACAACTTATATTGATTGCAGCTGTTATGCTTGATATGGCGCTAAACAGGCTATTAAGCTAAGCAAATACCCATAATCAAAACTCAAGCTTCAATAATCTTTTCATATCTATCTTAACGTTTCTCACATCGTAGCAAGAGTAAAACAAAACTAAAAATCAGGATGAAGGAACAATGGTTCAGGCAATAAGCAGAAAATCTGAACGGTTGATTTCAAATTTCAGACTGCATCCTCCAACAACTACTCCCCTAAAATAGACACGTCTACTGTGAGGAGAATGTCAAATGCAGGTGTTGCTACAAACATCGGCTTTATTCCACCGGCAAACGCTAAAAGTTGTCCCATCTTTCAATTAGAAAGTTAAAGATTCAAGTCATCATAAGGAAAGGAGAATGCTGTAGGGTAGGGAAAATTTATTAAAGAAAGACAAGAAAAATATTAGGACTTTTCTCGAATTCATCTCGCCGGGTATATTGAACAACAGCATTGCAACATTGCAACATTGCAAGCATAAGACTAGAAAACCGTCGGAAATAATTAACGACAAAAAGCCTAAAACCTTAATCTACTCGACCATCTGCAAAAGGATTAACGAACTCCACCACAAACCAGCAGCTGTCCAATATGTTGCCTGACGATCCAATTGACCCCAAAAAACCAAACATAATTGTAAAGAAAACCTTCTCGACACGACGGAGTTTCCTCCGTTCTTGCTCCTCCTCTAGACGCTTGAGCGTCGACCGGAGCTTATCCCCTCCGTCGGGTAAACTCCGCTGGAGGCCTCTGAGAGTGCGGACTTTGCTGGCGATAGACTCCGCAAGCTTCTGGTCGCTCAAGCCCGCGATCCCGTCGTCTGACTCCATCGCCGGAGCCGGCCCGGGGGAGGATCGCGTCACGATCAGGACCGGCGGAGGGTCGTCGTCGTCGAGGAGCTTGTCCCAGTCGATGCGTTCCGTTCTGTTGGGTCTCTCCGATTCTTCCATCCAACGGGGATGGGCGGTGGCTGGGCCTTCAACGCGAGAGCGTCATGCCCTCTCGGAAGGAGGTGCGGTTACGGGGTGCTTCCTTCTTGTTTTGCACTCTAATAGCCTCTCTTTTTTCTGCAACTCAGGAAAGCTGAGGGGCGCCCAGTGGGAAGAAACGCAGAAGCAAGAGGATGAACAAGGAAGACTGAAATGCAAAATCAACATACAATTATAGAAAAATTAAAAAGGAGGGGAAAATCTAAATAAATGCATATCTAGGGTAAGCTTGGTTCAGCTTTTTTGTTGGGCTTTAGTAGAGCTGTCAATGTGGGTGAATGGCCCACGTTTGACTCATATTTTGTATAAATAAGTTGTATATGGATTTTATGTTTTTAAAGGGCCGATGAAAATGGGTGTAAAAAGTTAAAAGTGAATTAGTTGGATATTTCGACCAAAAAAAAAATTAGATGGATAAAAAACAGTTCACACCCTTGAATCCATTTTTTGACCCATATTATTTCCATTTTCGATCCACATTCAATATGCCAACATAGAAAGCAGATGCAGACGACGGCCAATGCTTGCTTGCGTACGCGGTCGTCCCTCCATCGGTCGCCGAAGAAAAATGAAATATAATATAATATAATATAAATTTTTAAAAACTTGAAAAATATTTTAATAATAAATTATATTTTAATAATTTTCTAAAAAATATATATAGAAATAGGAAGAAAAAAAACTCAATTAGATTTTTTATTGTGTGAAAATATTTTCAATCATTTTTATTTTATTCAATAATTTTTTATTATTTAATTTATTTTTTAATTTGATGTGAATTTTTTATCTGGCAGCATATACATTTAAAAAGCTTAAAATAAGTTAAATAAGTTATATAGGTTTTTTTAGAATATTAATGCGATTTGGTGATATGAGAAAAAAATAGATCGGGTCGAGTATAAATCAGTTGCTGATCGAATCGGGTACGAGTCATTAAATATTGGTTAAATGGATCAATATGGGTCGAGATCTAACCCGACCCTCTCATTTGAAAACTCTACCCTTTATGCTTCTAAATCACACTGAGAAACTGTCCGAGTTTTTTATAAAACTTTTAGATGCAATTTGAGGAAATGCTAGCACAAAAAGCTGGAGGGCTTTCGGCATTTTGGAAAAGTTATCTCAAGAGACATTATGAGTTTTCTCCTTCCCATTTTGCCCTCACTAGCTTTCTCACATTCCCCTTTTACCCTCACTAAGGACAGATTGTGGCTGGTCGCAGAGGAGCTGGAGGGACGCTGCCAGGAGGTCCCGTGGGGATGCACGCCACCGCCGACGACAATTACATTTTTCGAACTATTGTCCCTTTTTTTTGTTTCTTTTTTTCTTTTTTCTCCTTGATTTTCATCGTTGGCTGGACATCGCACTCAACTGTAGCTATCAAAGGGCGGTCGCCTTGCCCTATCCGGCGAGGTAAGCTATGACGAACCGAAGAATCTCACCTGATTAAGAGATGATTAGTTATTTAATGAGTTTGGATTATCGGATAAGTTTTGAGGGATTATTATCCGAACTCCATTATATTTTTTAAGGAATTGTTATTGGACCGATAATATTTTTAGGGACACTATGTGTTTAATTTAAGTCTCATCGGGCCAAACATGTGCGAAATTGGAACAATCGGATCAAAGAACAGGACATGACCGCACGTGGACATGTGGGTGGCCACGTGTCGACGTCACGGCACACGTGGCAAAGGCGATGCCACGTGTCAAAAGCACGTGACACGTGCCTTCTTGAGGTGCTTCAGGCGCTAACTCGTCCAAGCTGATTGAGTTCACTCTGCTTCCCCTATAAACCTTTGACGTTAGTTCATTTCGTCGTACGCCTATCCGATGTCGTTACTCTGTCAAACCATCATTGTGCCGCCAGTCCCTCTTTCTGTTTAACCATGCATTTTCGTCAATCGTGGTCACTCTGTCGCCATGCCAACAACTTGATCGTCCGCCAGTGCTGTGTTAGTGTCTCACTCATTTGTTAGTCCGTCCATCGGTCGTTGTTTCTAAGTCGTTCTTCTCGAAATTGTCTATGGTTTTGCTATTATGATCATTGTTTGTCAATCAGTTTTGGCTGTGATAGCTTCGATTTGGATATCCTGAGGTTCTGAAATCTTATCCTTGATTATCATAGATTCTAATTCCATGAACCTTGAATTGTGGTAATTATGACTTTAGCGAGATTCTATCCTTGGATTCTGATTGTTCTATTATTGGATTCCAGTTTGATTGTGAGAATCTACCCTCTAAATACCTTGCATTCAATTGTCGTGACTTTGATTGCAATTCTGCAATTCTATAAGAGGTTTTGTGTTTGACCTAGGAATTATACTTATTGGGTTTATACTCACCACGTTGTTGAAAACCATTTTCAGAATGCTAGAGTCAACTGTATCTATCCCTGTGGAAAGTTACTTTCACAGCGAACCTTTATGGATTAGTCGGTCGTTAGAAAGAAATACGATAGCTCGACATAACGGCCCCTTACGAATTCGTCACATCACTCCTCCCCATATCTAAGCAAGAGTCGCCTCACCCGCAGCCGATGAGCCCTCGCTAGTCGACAGCAACAAAAAAAAAAGAATGGGAAAAATGAAAAGGAAAAATTTTATAAAAAAAAAAGCATAAAAAGGTAAATGACTAACATGTTCTTGGTCATGATATTCTTTGAAACGATGAGGGCACTTAAGCCTTTATTTCAAGTAAAGTCCACTTCATATTCGTAATTTAAAAAAATGGTAGCACTTCAAATCCTTATATGAAATTCTCCTGATCAAAGAATTGAATAAGAGGACTCACTAAAAGAACCAAAAATATAATTATTTTCCTCTTCACCAGTGGATTTATCCCACTTCTTTCATTTGGTTTTTTTTTTTTTTTACAAAATAAAGGTAGGCATCCCACTACGCTATACTGCCCTCGACCGCCGTCATATCTAATGAGTCCATAAATTCGAGTCATGTCACGAGTAAACTTTTGAGTGGGTCGTGCCTCAAGTTATTGACCTTGTATGAACTACTTTCTTGGCTTAGGACGACCGACAGAATATTGTTGGGCTCGGATATTAAGCACATTTGATCACTTAGTAATTAGCAAAAAATAAACATTTGTGTCACAAATTCACTTACTAGGTGAGGATGGATTCCCTCATTCATTCGATAGGGTACATTATCATTTGTAACTAGATGGCAACAAGTATTTATACTATTACATAAAGCTAGCCCCCCACTTTTAGAAAATCTCAACCGTCTTTTTTTTTCCCATAAATTTGTCCACTCACGAATGCGCAGATTTGTAACTTTTTTATTTGTTTTTTTTTCATATAGAAATGCATATATTATTATTATTTTTACAACAGCCTTCTCAAAACATTTCAATTCTTGAAACATTCTATCTCCATAATCATTCATGTTTATTGAAATGATCTCGGAGGCCTGCCAAATCACGAAAGCTAGGATTTTAATTTCTTTACCTTTTGTATCTTCTTCAACTATTCTTTCTCATTATTTAAGGAAAGATCCAAAGTGACTTTATTTTCTCAAATGAGGGTCTAAAATGAACCTTCTTTAAAATAAGGAAATGAAGTGAGGAAAAGTGTCTAAAAAATCCTAAAACTATTGCATTAGTGTCAATTCAGTCCTAAACTTTTTTTGTGCCAATTCAATCATGAACCTTTTACATTAATATCAATTTAGCCTAAATCTTTTATTGGTACCAATTCAATGCTAAATATTTTACATTAGTGCCAATTTATTCCTAAATATTATGCATTTATGTCAATTGAATCAATTCGATCAATTTTCATTGAAAATTATTGGCACGAATATCAATTGTCCAACGTGGCACGGCTTGAAGTAATGTGGATATTTTTTTAGTATTTTTTTTATATTTTAAATAATGTTTAACAATATTTTTGAAAAAAATGATTAAGAATTATTTAAAATTATATAATAATATTTAAAAATATCCAAGTCAGCATTTGTCGTGCCATGTGGGATAACGGATGTCCAAGTTAGCCATTTTCGGCCAAAATTGATCGGATTAACTCAATTAGCATAAATACAAAAGATTTTAGACTAAATTGGCACCAATGCAAAAAGTTTAGGACTAAATTAGCACCAATAAAATGTTTAGGACTTAATTGGCATCAACGAAAAAGATTTAGGACTGAATTGACGTAAAAAAAGTTTAGGATTAAATTGGTACTAGTGCAATAGGTTTATGACTTTTTTGACACTTATCGCGCATGAAGTGCCCTCATTTTCTCAAAGAATGATTTGAATTTGAACTTTTTTCAAATAAAGAGCTGAAGAAGTCATGGTGTCTCAAATATATATATATATATATATATATATATATATATGATCTCAAGGGTATTTTTGTCATTTTTCCTTTTTTCCTTTTTTATTTTTTTCCTTTTTCTATTTTTTTAAAACATAGTCCCTTCCCGCTTGTGGCGGCCGGCACCTTACCCCAATGACCAAAAGCGAGGGCGTGGCCCTCGCCCCGCCTGTGTGTCCTTTTTTTTTTCAACTTTTTTCTAATTGAAAACATAACAAGGAAAAAAAACACAAAAAAAATCTAAAAGGGGAAATAACGAAATGCTCGAGCAAGGCCTTTTTTGAAATTACATGCCCATATTTGAAATCATTACACGCCGAATTCAGTGAGTAACTTTTTTAGTACTTCTTTTTCTCGATTTTATCGAACGAGCACTAAATCTCATTCACCATTTGTAAGTGGGGAAAAAAGTCATTCATTCAGAAAGAAAATTTTATTTGACTTCTTAATGACGTAACATTAAAAGGAGAATTTAGTAAAAATAAATTAGAATTTATTCTTCGAGATAAATTATGTACTTTTTAATATTTAATTAATTTCTAATCAGTCTTTCGACAAAAAAAAAATTCTAATCAGTCTGCCTTTGAGGGGGGGGTGGAGAACTGAGAAAGCAGTAACGTATAACAATGAAATAATCCCTACTGTCATATCTGACATAAGAGAATTCGATAGAGTAACATAGTTATAAATGTATTGCTAAAGTCGGGAAGGATTTTCATTCTTGTATTCTTTAGATTGATTTCGTGTTAAACAATTTTTTTCCTTAAAAATTTGTCGTCTCATATCAGATATTCTTCTTAATTTCCTTACCCTGCCTTTATTTGTCTGGATTTAGATTAAGATAGGATATGATAAACGATATTCGAAATACTCCTAATATTTTTCAGATTTTATCAATATTCTATCAGATTTTTTGTGTGATCTGAGATATAGGTTTTGAAATCTTAAAAAAAAAAAAAGGTTCGACCGAAAAAAGACTTATAAAAAAAGGGTTGAAAATCTTTCGAAATCTGCAATTTAAGACAAGATTGATAATCTACAAAGATCTCTGAAAAATGTTGAAAATCATCTCGACTGTTCCTCCGCTCCCCTTCAGTGTCCTTATGTAAGACCTCCACGAAGAGAGAAGCAGAATGGCGAGAGATCCGTTAATGCTGCTTCGATTGTCTTCTTGTGTTTGGCAATAATATCAGCAAAACAACGTTCTTTTGTGTTTCTAGACATGCTGAGCTCCCCCATATTCTTGCGCAGCTAAAGGGGGACTGATTTCATAAAAGATGATATTTTATATCCTCTCGAATAGGCCTCACCGAGATTTGGCACCATGGATGTAAGATAGCTGCATCACCTGATCACAGAGGAACTTGGAGCTCCACCGCCATGAATTGTGTATGGCCAGCGGTCAGACATCGGTGGGAAATCGATGGAAGCGAGCTTTGCGTGAAGGACATGATTGCTGTTGGGGGTTTCGGGACCGTGTTCAGAGGAACTTACAAAGGGAGAGATGTTGCAGGTTATCGCGAATAATATGTTTTTCTAGAATCATTAATTCTTGCTTATTCTAATCTCCATCTTTTTCACTTAATGCTTGTTCATTTTATCATTGAATTTCGTGGGTGACGAGTGATCTTCAAACTTGAAGTTTCAAGGAATTTTTTTACATCCCATGCGTTGGAACGTACTGATATATACTGTAAGAATAATTATCTTGTAGACTCAGAAAATTTTTGGGTTGAGTTTTGAACTGATAAATTCTTTGGTTCCATGAAAATTTTCAGTCAAGTTTCTAGAGAGGAATTCAAAGGGTCGATCCTTGTTTCATCGAGAGGTGTCCTTTTGGTGCAGTCTCAACCACCCTAACATTGTCAAGGTAGCTCACTCTCCGGTGATTATCTTGGCATCGTTGCCAACTTTCTCGTTCAAAACCACGCACTCTTTCTCTTGTCATAAGCTATTATCGCATGCCCTAATTGTTTTACTTTCTATTAGTTCATAGGAGCTACATACCATACGTCGCGTGTCAGATTTAGAGGGCCAAGGCTGGTAAATGTATGTTGTATAGTCTCGGAATATTATCCAAGGGGTAGCTTGTCTTCTTATCTTTCGAGGCACCGGTCCAGTATGCCCTGCGAGGACGTCATGCGAAGAATGGCACTCGATGCGGCTAGAGGGTCGAAATCTTTCCCCTCGTGAACTATTTCCCATGTTATGATTCATTCAAAACTTTTTTCAACCTACGTGTTGACTGACCCTTCTGGATTTAGCTTCTCTCAAATCACAGGCTGAGCTATCTTCATGAAAGAGGAATCGTCCATGGTGATGTGAAGTCATCCAACTTGCTCATGGATACGACTGGTACGGTGAAACTTATCGATTTCGGCCTATCTCATAGAGCAGATCACTATAGTTTGTCCGAAGTTGGTGGGACCATCTATTACATGGCCCCCGAGGTATCGCCTCAATTGTAATTCACTTCAATGAAAGTTCATGCATTAAGATGCCTCATGAAGTGTTTTGTGTCCAATATCAGGTCATCAAGGACAGGACGTCCAGCCTCAAAGCAGATGTCTACAGCTTCGGGATCACCTTGTGGGAGATTTGCCACAACGAGATGCCGTACAAGGACGTGAAAACCGAGTACATCGATCAAGCGGTTCTCCATTATGTAATTAACCCACGCATCACTCGAATGCTATGTTACTAACTCATGCTTTGAATCAAAATGGTTGCTCAGGACTTTGGTTTGGTTGTCTAAATCTGGCAGAACGTGAGGCCAAAGATATCGGAGGGATGCCCGAGACAATTCGCGAGCTTGATGAAGAAGTGTTGGGACGCAAACCCGCAGAAGAGACCGAGTATGAAAGACGTGGTGTACACGTTAATTCGCTGAAGACGCTGCCCACAGAGTCCAGAAGGAACAGGTTCGATGAGGGCATGTCTCTCCCCGCGAGGCCCGTACATAATCTATTCGATTCCATTGATGAAAACGAATCAAGACATTATCTGTTCGATTCCTGCGAGGCCTGTACCGTTGTTTCGGTCTTGCTTTTCCGCATCTACTTTGAATGTGTTTAAGGACCTCTCTCGGCACAAATTCGCAAGAAAGTTCACAAAAATGGTCAGTTGCATGCACAAAATTGGCTTATTTATACAGTATAAATAAGCGAGGACATCTAGGAAGTCTTCTTCCCCAAACATCCAAAGACACAAATCTGTCCTCACGTCATAAAGTGATTGATACATTCAAGTGTAACTGAGCAAATATGATTGTATGTAGTTCTTGAAAAAAGGGACTCCTATTTAGGCGTCGGTACAGATTTTCATGGGTCCGCGGTCTCCTTGTCCTTTCCTCCATGGGAAGAAATTGACCATAGTAACACCTGCTTTGTTCAACTCTGATGTTGCACTTGGATTTACCAAGAACTCTAGGAAACTCAATGAAGCTAAACTGTCAAAGAGATAGAAGCCACAACTTTGGATATCTGCCTATTAAGCATAAGGGGCTTGTAGGCGCTTACTAGTAAGCTAACTAGCGTTTACTGTGTCGTGCAAGACTGTGGATACCGATCTGGGTTTGAGCTTTGAGCATAGGATCTAACAACAAAGCAGCCTAATCACATAATGTTTAAGTACGTAGCTTAAGCATTCAGTTCTGGCCCTAAACAAATACTCAAACCAAAGTAAGTACATTTTCCATCAGACAGACTCCAGATAAGCCAATTAACTCCATACTCCAATCATAATGTACCTATGTGGATATACGGCAACATTGATCAGTTCGCCATTCAACCCTCAAGGGTCCAAAAAATACAAACGCGATGGAAGGATACCAACCTATTTGAAATCACAAAAAGACATCCACAGCAGCAATATGGACTCTTTGGAACATGATAAGATTGCAAGAACCTTGTAACTTCATCAGATATTATAGTATAATGGATACAAAAAGCCTCACATTTAGACTAAGAAGTTGGGAAAAAGATCAGGCCCAAACAGGCCCATTAAATTGAACTCTGATGCAAAAAGCCGCTAGATCCGCTTAGATGAAAGTTCCACCAGTTCAGAATGCATTGGATAGATAAAGGAACAAGGAGCTAACCAGATAAATAAATAAGAAACTCCCTATTCAACAACATTCAACATTTCAAATTCAACCAGCGATATATTGTTGTCGGTCTTCACGGTAAAACTGGCAGGTTCGTCGACTTCAATTCTGCCCCATCTGTCTACTGCAAGCCTCATTGACCCTTTGTACATTTCAATCTTTGCATTTCGCAATGTTAACGTACTGTCTTCTACCATCAAGTCAACTGGACATCAAGAACAGAGGGGGAAAAAAGATGAATAGAAAGCAAGACAGACAAATGCTTCATAACTAGAACGCGATAGCGTAATGCTTAGTTGTGGGATAGTCATATGAAGGTGAAATCGAAAGATATGTTTCCAAGTACACTTTAATCCATGTCTCAGTTCAAGAGAAAAAGTATTACCCTAGGATTTGTGTTGGTGAAACAGCAGAAGGAATTCTTGTGTCAGAACGGACAATCAGAAAAAGTGAAACAATACATCAACATCAACAACACCTTTATCCCAAACTAATTGGGGTTGGCGGTCGATGAACCCCAAAGAATCATAAAAATAAAAGAAGAATCAAGAGAGGGAAAAGAGATAAATGTGTAAAAAAAAATCTATCTATCTATCTATCTATCTATCTACATTACCCCTCCACAACACTAATAGACTTCTTCCACTCTGTCCTAAGACAAACCGTACGCCAATCTATTTCCCACTCCATTAAATCTTGTTTTACTGCTTTCCCCCAAGTAAGTTTCGGCCGACTTCTTGCTTTCTTCGTGTTATGCTCTCGATAGCAAGCATCTGTTCGTACCAGCGCGTCTAAGGGCCTTCGGAGTATATGCCCAAACCATCTCAATTTATGCTCTCTTATCTTTTCCGCCACCGGTTCTACTTCAACTTTTCGTCGAATTTCTTCATTCCTTATCTTATCCATCCTTGTATGACCATACATACACCTTAACATCTCCATTTCCGCTACTCCCATTTTATGCTCATTTTTCCTTTGTGCTGGCCAACATTTAGTTCCGTATAATATGGCAGGTCTGATTGTTATTTTATAAAATTTTCCTTTTAATCTAAGAGGAATTTTGCGATAACACAAAAATTCCGATGCACTGCGCCATTTCATCCAACCTGCTCTGATTCTATGGCTTACATCCTCATCAATCTTTCCCTCCTTTTGCAATATTGATCCCAGATATCTAAATATATCTTTCTTGAGTACTTCATGTCCGAGCATATTTACGGCTTCTTGATCCTCTATTCCAGCCGTGTCAAACTCACACTTCAAGTATTCCGTCTTACTTCGACTTAGCGTAAATACTTTAGACTCTAACATGCTTCTCCATACTTCTAACTTAGCGTTAACCCCAGCCCTGGTCTAATCAATAAGCACGATATCATCTGCAAATAGTATACACCACGGCACCTCATCTTGAATATCTTTTGTTAGCTCATCCATAACCCAGGGCAAAAAGGTAAGAGCTCAAAGCAGAACCTTGGTGTAAGCATACTGTAATTGGAAAATAACTTGATGTGCCATTACAAGCCTTCACACATGTAGTAGTACCGTCATACATGTCCTTGATTGCCTCGACATACTTTGAAAGTACTTTTTTCTTCTCAAGAATCCACCACAAAACCTTTCTTGAAATCCTATCATATGCCTTCTCGAGAAAAAGTGAAACAATGCTGCCATAAAATAAATGCATTGTTTCCATAAAAATAATTGCAAGAATATATGTCTATTTACCCTGAAGAATCCATCCTGTTTCCTGACATGGAATTTTTAGCAAAAGACGATTCAAAAGTACAAAATAGAATCGACAGAACGTTAAAATACTGGGGCAATTTTTCATATTAAAAACAGGCAAGTTGACCCAACATTGACCCAGTCAAATTACATTGCCATTCCAGTGTCACAAGAGAAATAACCCCCTCACAGCAACGAGCAAGTATGGGGAAATATACAAAGCCTATGCATATACATGGATGGCCCAGGTATGTGTCCGTAATTCATGAACCTTCCACAAGCAACTTGTGACTTTTTTACAAAAGAATGGTGCTCGGAGGAGTTGATGGTGGCTATGGGGCACAATGGTGGTCGGTGGGCTAAGATTTGTGAGTGAGTGTGAGTGTGAGTGTGAGTGAGTGTGTGTGCGAGAGAGAGAGAGAGAGAGAGAGAGAGAGAGAGAGAGAGAGAGAGATTAGTCTTCTATATGGGAAGTTCAACCTGTAGCCACCAATAAAAAAGGTTGGTTAGAGAGCTGCTACAATCCTACATTGACATAGCTCACATGGAAAAGGCCAAAGGCCAAAACTTCAGTATTTAGTCCCAAAAGTAGGTTTAGCAGCATGTTTCTTAGAAAACCCTGTATGCAATGGAAAAACATGGGAAAGCTCCTAGACTAATGGTGGCCTTCTTGGCTAAATTTTTCCTGCCGCAAGCGTGATAGTTCTTCAAATAAGCAGATAGTGAAAGGCGAAGAGACCAGAGTGTTCGAAAACCCCAGAGCTGAGGAAGAAGATCACGCAGGGGCAAAAGTAATCGCATGAACACTCAGTAAATTAGGCTTGGTTATAAAAGTCCAAGTGATTAGGCTGCGCTTTAATCTAAGACTTATAATTGGATAATTCACTTTAAAGACTTTGGGCCTAAACAATTCAAATCAGGGACCAAAATAGAAAAGATATCGTGTACCCTCGATAAACACTTGGCAAGCCTAATACTATCGATGGGCAACGAAAACACCATTCAAAACAGCACCCCCGATTTTCTATTTGGCCAGACAAGACCCCAAAGGACTGAATTTTTTTATCTTTTGAAAGATATACCAGAAAATACAGGCTCTTCAAGAACTTTATATGTATGTGTCGGATGCGACATGAAGTGTTCATGTACCCATGTCTAGATCCTTTTTCAGATGAATCCTCGCAATAAAGATTTTCTAAAAGGCAATGTTACACATGCGCACCTATACCCGATCCCCAAATCCGAGTCCATGTAACACAAGGCAAATACTCAATGTCAATTTCGTGGTCTTGAAACTTTGCCAGTTTAGCACTTGAGCCTTTCAAGACTTCATCAAACAGCAGGCAGGACATTAACAGCAGAGAACGATACCAATACCCCGCAGCAGGTAAGATTGACCACATAGATATGGCAAATAATGATATAATCAGCTAGAACTAATTACTGCCCAACAATGTTTGTTGGAATTCGAGATCTATATAGGTCATCCATGATATAATCACATTAAATACAACTCAAATAGAAAATATAGGTCCAACAAAAGCAGCCACTGTAATCAGAACCTAAATATTCACAACTCGATGAATAAAATACATCGAACTTTATGGCCTAGTTGAATGCAATATCATGAAAAAATATATGGAAGATTGAACAAGAAGAGAATCAATCAATTCAAGTTAAAAGTATCAAACTATTCAATTCAGTACTTAACCTACCCAAACCTATTATATTATGTATGATCCAACATATTATAGTCAGGTTAAACCTCGTAGTTTTCCTTTAAATGTTTCAGACAGATTATTTTCAATGCCAGTCACGAAGAGAAAAAAAGATCATGTCGTTGGATGATGGTGACAGATTGACAATCTAGCAACAATGTAATCATTTGCAACAATTTGTATGATTACTTGGATACGTTACTCCATATCCAAGCTGACTGGAATCAGGTGCAAGGATCAGGTGTAGGTGCAGATCCGTGCATCTGATTTGGCTTTCTGAGAAATCTTAGACGCAGGGATTTGTCTAATGAGTATCCATATAATAGACACAGTAGTGGACAATTCATCTAGCTTATGATACATACATATTGGGTACCCGAAGAACCTTTATTTCTATTAATTGCTTTCAAAAGATACAAAAATTAAGCCATTTGGGCCTCGTCAATTGTGCCTCAAAAGAGGTCACCCATATGGTTTCTATTTTGGTCCTTGACTTGCCCCCAAAGTTTTGAAAGAGATAATTCACTTACAAGTCTTAGTTTTACAAGCCAGCCAATTACTTAAAATTTTGAAAGCAATCCTGATTGCTTATGTATGCACATGAGTACTTTTTCCTGTATGTGATACTCTTCCTAAGCTCTAGGGTTTCCAACTCTCTGATCTCTCTGCACCTCTGACCCTCTACAAGCAGCATCACAAGCAACGGCCTGAATATGGAACACAGTCACCACAAGACAGAAGCATCCCGTGCTTCTTAATCTAAGCTTAAATTGTAAATATCTATAAAAAGTCATTTTGCAATTTATTAGTACCTGTTTGCTCGTATTTTGGCCATTGACAATAAGATTTATGATAATTAGCCAAAATTTCTGCTTATCCAGGGATACAGTTCCTGAGGTTAATCTTTCATCAAGACTTATGGAAGCAGCATGATTCACCTTCCTCCACCAAAAAGGAAAAATCAAAGTATCTATTCTGTTCATACAACGTTTAATGTGACATTAAATAAATTGAAAGGTAAAGGAAGAGATTGACTCGATCAATGATCTAAAATGCCCAGTCCACATAGCAGAAGAACTTGAAAGGGCAAACAAGGAGACAGTCAATTCAGAAGAGAGAGCAAATCCCATAAGCAACAAGTGCGCAAGCATACAGTTCAATTTCTAAGTATGGAATAAGAACCAAACAAGGATAAATGAAAGAGAAGTATTTTCTACTCTAGTTATACACGTGAGAAGAATGTAGGAAAAATACAAATGTATGCAAGACGAAAATGCCACTCAGTTTCAAAAAACGGTACACAACGAGTTCTTTCACGTGGGTATACTTGGCTAAAAATAAAAGTATACATAATAAATCCAGATAATGAAGCTGACAGGCCGCTAATTAGCGGCATGAAGTGGCAATAGCCATGTTAATGTCAAGCAGGTTCCTTTTCCATTGCTTTCAGTGTGAACATTTACTAGAATATACTAATCAGCTTATATTATAATCCTCTCTTTCCACCAAAATCTCATGAGAGATGATGCCCGCTTCTTCAAAACAATATAAGGTGTTTACTTACTAATTAGCTTTATCCAATCATAATCATAGAAATGAGAACACATTTAAATCATGCATCAGCAATGAAAGAATTATGTATCTATTCACAACCACAAGAGAGGATCACAGGCTTTTCATGGTTAGAGCAGAAGAAGAATACAGTATAACACAGTATCATCAGTGAACAAAAGTTTTTGTTACAATTAATGTACCTTGATCATTTCTTGCAACAAAAACTATCATGGCTGTATCATCACCCACCAAGGATTCAGCAGTTCGCATCTGTCGACCCCTCGGTGCAACCATCTTCGTGTTAACAACCTTCACTGTGAGACTTATCCCAGAATCAAGTGGACGGAGCTCACAAACCTTCTTGAATGTAGCCTTTTTCATTTCTGGTTTGGATGCTTCGGCCATTTTCAGCAGATCTGCTGGAAAACAAACATTGCAGCTTTATCGCCATGCGTTGTCTATTTTTCGAATGCTTTCAGTCAAGTAATTCAGACTTTGATTTGGCTATTCACAGAAAGAAACGACATGTTCCCAATATTTCCGGAAATTCTTGCTCTCCCATAGGACCATTTTGAATCACCGTGCATTAGGATCCCGATTCACGGATCTCACGGTTAAAGAAATAAAGTTATTCTCTTTTGAAAATCGCGAGAGTTCATCGTTACAGAAACAAAACTCCAACTTCTTCGGGTCTCCCGCGTCACTGGGACCACAAACCATCCGATCCATTCAATAAAAGCATGCAGAGCTTATACGCTCCAGCAAATAAACAAGCACATGGTCATTATCTTTTCATTTCCATTGGAATCCATCTCTCGAGCTCGACGAAACACAATGCATTTAGTGAATTCAGAACACACAGACGCGCGCCACCCGTTCACAACAGAACGGCCGAAACGAGATCAAATAGGGTGAGGGATAGAAAGAGCGCAGAGAAACTACCTGGTGTCCCGAATATCGACGGAGCTCGAGCGAAACGAAAGTCGTCGATCCAGATGAAGAAGCCGTGCCTGTCAAATCCGAAGCTCAGCTCAATAAAAAGGACCGATCTCATGAAGCGATCGACAAAGGAATGAACACCTACCTCGATCGATCAATCTGAGTTTCTTCTGGCTAGAATCGATCGATTTGATGAATCAAGCGACAGAGACAGAGATTCTGGTGCATGCGGGAGAGATCGTCCAAAGAGAGGGAGAAAAAGAGGGGGGTTTTATATACACGTTCCGAGTCTGGATCACGTGCTTAGCACGTGTCTCGGCCTCCCTGTTCGGACGGACGCGAGAAAAACGGTGCGTTTTCGAAAGCATTGACGACTAACGAGTGAGGGAATTGCTAAATAAATAATTTTTTTGGTTGATAAATAAATAAGTAAACAAATAGTAGAAAATGCTCCGTAATTATCTTTTCCTATATATAAGGACGTTGATATTAATGGAACTTATACAAATATGTTTCATTTATTGTTGGCGGCTCATGTCGTTCAAATCGTATTTGAAATGGGACGTGAAAATTTTACAAATTTTACGAGAGTAAAAACAAATCACATAGAATCTGAACATTCTCAAAAGCACAGGGACGAAAAGATGTAATTTTGTTAAGAGATTTGCAATAAGACTCGCGTTCGGTAACTAGTGCTCATTTGGTAATTTTCGACCTATTTCAAACAGAAATTTGACCAGTTAACTCAAACGTACCATTGGATTAATAGCCGTAAATATAACCAAACAAATTATAAGGACAAAAAAAAAATGGATTCCTCCAAAATTGCAAATGTAACTTATCCCCACTTGTCTATTGTCCTCAAATATGTATTTGTCTCACTTCTGAACTTCCCATTTCCCACCATCTACATATTTCCCCGAATACTACAATGAACTACCCAATTTTCACTTAAACTTCCATTTTGGCTTCGATTATTTTACAAAAAATGAATAATGTGAAAAATATTTTTCTAAAAATGATCGCTTGTATCGCTCGAAATAATGGGTAAACGAAATATATTTTCATTGTAATTCATTCATTTTTGTAAGGGATACAAGCGATCATTTTGAAGAAAATATTTTTCAAATCATTTATTTTTCATCAAACAAATGGAGCCTTCATGAAATCATGGATTACCAACTTCATCCTTCTCTCATTTCCTTTTCCAATATTCAAAGATTTGCTCTCTATAAAAGAAATTGTGTATTAGGAAAAACAATATCAAACATTATTTTCCATTCGATAATATTAGTGTCGTAATTTTCCATTCGATTATGTATTAGTATTTCATCATCACGTTGCACAACAAAAACGTAAGTTACAGGGAACATAAAAAACAGAATCTCCCTTAAATTTAAATATGGGCACGAGTTATTAAGAAGTGATATATGAAAATCTGGAGAGAATCCGCTATTTCCCCGAGCTACTAACGGACCCAATGTTTCTGAAATTTACTATACGAGGCAAATGTTGGGAACTTTCTAATTCTACCCATTTGGTGGGAAAATCTTTGCATGAGTGCAATCTTTCCGGCCAATCTTTGCCTGAGATCTCATGCAGAAATTGAAATTCCATGCAAAATATTTATGACCAATTTGACTCAGTTGAAGAATTTAGAACTAGAAGGACATAAGTACAATAGATTTATGACTGATCGGTCAATTTTCTCCACGTATAACGGAGATATGTTTAGATAGAATGTCGCTGGTGTGTGGCGGGTAATTTATCCTTAAAAAAAATAAAAACGATGTAAAGTACAAACAAATGCGTCCTGGATCTGCGGATGTTCCAAAGTGAGAATTATTATCAATTTGAAATCTCTTTAGAAAATGAGAACATGACAATATTGCAAAGGAAAGAAGTTAAAAAAAAAAAATGCCTTTAAATACGAAGCTTTCTGGCCGTCAGAGAAGCGCGGCACTCGCAAAATTTTCGAAGGCGGGGATTTAGCAGGGAGGTGACAGCCGATAGCCAAAAGCTTGGCATAGGACAGGGGAAGGATTCAGGAAATTAAAAAAAAAAAAAAGCAAATATTGAGATATTGTGAAAACATGAAGGATTGTCTCGAATTAGTTGGCTAAAATGGGGAGACGAGATTCAGATAATGATTCGTGCCTGTCGCCATTCGAAAGGAGACTCCGAAATCGGACATCAATGTTGATCATCTCGCAAACTTTCATATTACGTTTAGCTCGATAATTTCGATGAGTGACGATGCACTGAGTGAAATATCTTGAGCTCGCTTAAAGTTACATGTCATAGGTTCGATAGATTTTTATCATACGCGCATAAAAATAAAGATAATTGCGAGAATTTCAAATATGGATTCAATGCTTGATCTCTAATTGAAAGGGTAAAAAAAAATTAAGCAAAGTTCAAATATTTTTGCCAATTTATAGTGGATTGGCTCCTAAGATAACGTATTATATATCAAAATCTTATATCTTGTTTCCCAAATGAAAAATATGAAAAATTTTGTCACAAGAATTTCCAAAAAAAAAAAAACAGAGAGAACAGGGGATCAACGGTAAGTATAAAAGGAGCGCTCAACTTGAAGATAAGCTACTGAGAAACAGTTGGTGAAATGGAGACCATCCTCACATCCACAACTTGCCAACTCACTACCTTCCACTCTCCCTCCTCCTCCTCCTCCTCCTCTTCTGCCTCCTCACTCCCTCTCAAATTCTCTTCCTCCGTCGCTCCCACTCTCTGGCAAACCAGGAAGAAAGCCGTCGCCCCATCCACCGCCGTCCGCCCGCGACCGGTGAACCCCGCCCTCCCGCTCCGGGTCCGCGCCAACTCCCAAGCCGCCCCTGCCTCCGCTGAGGCCGCCAAGGCCGCGGGGGCACCGAGCGAGATGAAGGCGTGGGTGTACGGCGAGTATGGAGGGGTCGACGTGCTCAGGTTCGACCCGAAGGTGTCCGTGCCGGAGTTGAAGGAGGATCAGGTGCTGATCAAGGTGGTTGCCGCCGCGCTCAACCCGGTCGACGCCAAGAGGAGGCAGGGCAAGTTCAAGGCCACCGATTCTCCTCTCCCGGTAATGAATTTTTCTTCCTCGGGTTTTTCCTAATCTTGTTTCAGACTGATTTGGGTTTAGTTGGTTGGAGGGAAAATTCGGTGAGTGGACGGAAATTTGGTGGGTTGTAGAGAAGCTGTGGGAGGTGAAACTTTTACAGTCATGAGGATTGAGAAGAGAATTGAATAGTCAATCAGTGGATACTACTAGCAGAAGGTACAGACTGTATATACTGGCTCGAATTTGCGGGCGAAACGAGAGCTTAACTGTTGCCGGAAGAATTTAGGCTTCCCCACCAAAGCTGGGACGACCAGCGGCCCGCCTGCCTGGCCTGTTTATGAGGTGTCTCTGTTGCAGCATTTATTGCCGCAAAGGTCATGCATAGGGGAATGTTGGTATGTGCGTATGGGAGTTTGTCATCAATGGAACTGAGAGAGAATATACTTTAGTTGAGACACTGCCTTCGAAATGTGAACTCTGGTGCTCCTTGTTGGGGACAATGTAGAGGAATGATTCTGGATATCGCAGTAGCACAAGCTAATTGGTTGTCGATTGGTGGTTGTAACTTGTTGGTAGATGTTAAATAAGGTGGTCAAGCATTGTCCCATATGGATCACCAGTAGTGAACCGTGTTTTGAAGGCCATTGACTGCGTACATCCCCAGTGCATCCTCAGCTGCATTTCAGTCAGCTATACTTTTGTTGATGTTCTCCATCCTCATTTACTAAGGAATTCCGAATTGTCTCCAGAACTGGATTGCCGACATTGCAATTCTATGCATGTAGTTTTATTTCCCTTCATCATTCTCTTTGAACTGGCGAGTTCGTCTGCATGGAAAGTAATCTTATTTCCAGAATGTCCTTATCAATGGCGACAGAGCAGAAGTCGAGCATCCATGAGCTAAAAGAAAATTGATGTCCAACCTATATAGGGAATATTAAATAGTACACAAAACTGGTGTAAATTTGACAGATAATGTGGTGCTTATGCTTGTCAACAAAGCACCAGCTTACCGTGAGACATTGTTTTGGTAAATCTTCCATTGTACCTTTCACCCGGGGACATGAATTTACTTTGTACTAACGAGGGAATTTTTATCCCTTTCAATCAACTGATTTAGTTGTATGACAGCGAATGATTTTGACATTTTCTACTCCGCCATGCTTTTCTCTTTCCCTTTGGTAGACTGTTCCAGGCTATGATGTCGCTGGCGTGGTGGTCAAAGTCGGGAGCCAAGTAAAGGAGCTGAAGGAAGGCGACGAGGTATACGGGAATATGAATGAGAAGGCCTTGGAAGGGCCAAAACAGTTCGGTTCGTTTGCGGAGTATACCGCGGTGGAAGAGAAGTTACTGGCTCTCAAACCGAAGAACATCGATTTTGTTCGGGCTGCTGGACTTCCTCTCGCCATCGAGACAGCCTATGAGGGTCTCGAGAGGACTGGCTTCTCCGCTGGTAAATCGATTCTTGTTTTAGGCGGTGCTGGTGGAGTTGGGAGTCTCGTCATCCAGGTATTTTCTTGGAGATGGTCATTTCTACCTTTAGTCACGCGATACTTTGTTTCTTTCAATAAACACCTGATACTTGTTTTCGAGTAGAAGAAAGGACTGAGTTCTATCTCTAAAAGCTGGAAACACTAGTAACTGCGCACTTGCTTGAGTGCCTGATTGGGTAAATTCATGTAAATACGGGTGCAGCATGGCAGATATTATGCAGTTTGTTCAGGTAACAACAAGTAACTCAGCCTTCGTCTAGCTAGTGGATCAAATAGTTCTGATTTTATACTCAATTCCCAAGTTTGGAAGGACCATTTTAATGCAGACCCTAGAGTGAGATAGTTGTCGACTGTGCGCCTCATCCTTGGCTAGCATCAGATAGTTCTGATTTATTTTATTTTATACCTTGCAGTTGTCTAGGACACAAATAATTCGCAAGGCGGTTCTTTCCATTGTATATCAACATAATTTTGCATTACGCTTGTTGAATTGTTCATCTAGAGGATGTGGTAGTCGAGGTATATGATATTTGAATGCAAGCCTAATTTTTCAGCAAGCTGGCCTGCATCAACTGAACTAACCCATGGTCTCTCTCTTTCTCTCTCTCTCTCTCTCTCTCCACACCCTGAAATGCCACCATGAGGAAATGCACAAAAGTTTCTGTTTGCAGAAAAAAAAATGTGCAACTCTGACCTTCCTTTGATTTGAGCAGCTAGCAAAGCATGTATTCGGTGCCTCAAGAGTTGCAGCCACTTCAAGCACTGGAAAGGTGGAATTGTTGAAAAGCTTGGGTGCTGATTTGGCTATTGATTACACGAAAGAGAACTTCGAAGACCTCCCAGAAAAGTTTGATGTCGTCTATGATGCTGTTGGTAAGATATATGATCCGGAACCCTTGTAGGTCTTAGAAGCGAACAGTTCAGGATGTCACGTCAGCGAAATTCTTTTGTTACTGCATATGGAGGTGATTATCTCACGATGGTTCACTTTATCTCATGACATTGCATTCTTTCAGGTTTCCGAGTGTCCTAATTATCCTTCTAAAAGAAAATATGTGGTGGAAAACATCAATAAATGAAATAAGTATGGGGATGCAAACCAAATCGTAATAGAAGCTTTCATGGATTACATCTTTGGTTAGGTCAAGAGTATCTTACATTTAGCAGCACCTGCTTTCGACAGTTAAGTCGATTTAAATCATGCATTTCTTTGCTACGTCTATGCTAACATTGGGCTAACAGGTAGTCAAATACCATTTTTTTCGACAGGTCAGTGTGACAGGGCAGTCAAAGCCATAAAAGAGGGAGGGATCGTGGTGGCCCTAACCGGCGCCGTGGTACCCCCGGGTTTCAGATTCGTAGTCACTTCCAACGGAGAGGTCCTGAAGAATTTGAACCCATACATTGAGAGCGGGAAGGTGAAGCCAGTAGTCGACCCCAAGGGACCCTTCCCTTTTTCTCAGGTTGCCGATGCCTTCTCCTACATCGAGACGAACAGAGCAAGCGGGAAGGTGGTGATCCACCCCATTCCATGAGAAGGGGCACACATTAGCTAAGGGATAATTTTGTATCATAATCATCCTGCCGAATGACTACGGTCATTCGCAATCACACACTCCAGAGATAGAACATCAGGAGGGTGAAATCCTCTTGTATATGAATACAGGGAACTACCCTTTGAAGCTTCTTCTTTCCAGAAGGACACCCCGATTAAATGACATTCTCGGAACTTATGGTCCCGCTAAATTATCGCCCAATCGACTTCGTGCCGGTGATTAGATTTTCTGCCGTGCAAGTTGTAGGAAGAGGAAAACCTCTTGATCTTTAAAAGCTTGAGAAAGGATATCTAGATGTTGTGTGATTTCTCATCTGCCCACAGACCTGAAAGGTCCCTCATGCCAGTCGAGATATCTCTTGTGCCTCTCAATTCTAGTTTCAGGACAGCTTGTCCTAGTCAGTTTCCCTAGAAACCTGAACGACTATGAGAGAAATAATTGACGAGCTTTTTTGATAAACTTGTGTTCCACATTGGTTGGCCCTACTGAGAACTTTAGCCCTTCAATAATAGTACACATCTGCAGGCGATACGCGGTTCGTGGTACTAGGGACTTGCGCTAAAGTCATTTCCGACGGAGAAACATGAATCCCGTCCTGCCGTCTAAGATTTCTCGCCGTCAAGATTGAGTGAACTTGCTGCCTTCTAAAGCTTGCGAAACTTAGTTGCATCTTTCTACAAGAAATGGCACTTATGTTCCGCTCAGATAATGCACTTAGCTGGGTCGAAATGGACCGCTGCCCCGTGAGGTAGCTCCGGTACTCTGCATAGACAAAGTCGACGGTGAGGCTGTCTGATGCAACAACGCCGCAGCAGTTTCCTCAGCAGTTAACAACACCTACAAAGCTACGGCTCCTTCCACAGCTTTTAACAAACCGCCTAACTTACCCAGATCCGAGCTATTGCTCTGCAGGGGACGATAGAGCGACAGTTCAGCCATGGCTAGACCCATAAGACGGCGGGTCGGGTCAGATTATCAATAATCCGACCTAGATATACTCATTTAATTCGTTAATGATCTGTTTATCGCAACACAAATCTTGTGACACGTGTCACCCTACCCAATTCATATTCTTAAAAACACTTCCACATCTGATCCAATCTAGGAAAACTAACAGTAAAAAATGAGGCAAGAGAGGAGACTGAGCGAGCAAAGCGCGAGATCGAAAGAGAAAGAAGGGAGAGAATCATAGCCGTACCGATCGGACTCGATGGACGGAGGAAGTTCGTGAAGGCAGAGCTGAGTATCCATACCAAAAGGCCAAACTCCCCGGCTACCCCACCTGCTATCATTGATCACTGAAAGGCACTCCATTGGGATCCGAACAATTTGCTTCCACACATTTGTTGTCGAGTCCGGGACCGACCTCTGCGCACCTCGGCCCACGCACTTGAAGCAACCCTTTCCGCGTTCGGAGTCTGACCCACATCGGAGCGGCGAGTCATCCTGGTTTCATTCGCTTCCTTCATGTGAAACTCTGACCTGAAAACGACCTTTCGCCGTCGAAATCTCGACCCAATCTAATTGGGCCTCACGGGATTCGAGTCCGGATGAGTATTATGGCGCCGAAACTACCAGTATAATTGCAAATGCCTGCCCACCAATCACAGCACGAGAAAAAAAAAAACGAAACAAATGATTTTTAAATTTTGATCTAGCATGTGAATTGAATTTTTAATTTGTTCAATATGATCCTCAATTTTTAATCCATGGACTAAATAACCAAAGGATTAGATTGAATCCATGGATATAATAATTCAATAGTTAAATTAAATATGTATTAAAAGTTCATGGATCTCATTGAATAAATTAAAATATTGAGGGAGGAGGGCATTGCACATCGGGCTAAAAATTTCAGTGACCACATTTTACAGATTAAAAATTTAAGAATAACATTGCGTATTACATCAAAATTTAAGTATCATTTTCATAATTATACTACAGCACAATTGCTCGATGATCTCAGGATTCACGTGGATTTCACATGTTTCTAAGGTTTGCATTGACCTTAGATTTTGGAGTCGGTCCCCTGTGGTGAATTCCCTTCCCCACCTTTAATCCTCCAAAAAAGGGGAAAGGAAAAAGGAGAAGAACCATATCTCCTTTCGGATTTAGCTTTTGACAGATAACAACAGGAGAGACTTGTGAATCCCCGAGACTTTACCCGTGCAACCTACGCAAACCTTGGAAGGCCTTTTTGGCAATTTTTGCAACGATGTTTCACCCACCGGTTTTTCGTGCACCATCGCTTTATATGTTGGATAACTATGGTCAACCTAAGTATTATCATATCATTTGTTCTCGAAACAAGTGCACCGAAATACCAAAAGCTTATCACGAAATTATAATTGGATCTTGAAACTTATAAAAAGTACAAGCGAATTCTAAAATTTGTCATATTTGTGCAGTAAAGTCATTCCGTTAACTCCGATTAATTTGGCTAACGGAATATGCTGATGTGAATTTTCTATTAACTTTTTGTCCCATGTGGCCAAAACGACGTCGTTATGATTCAAATTTGATTTTTATTTAAAATTTCATTTGAATATCATTAAAAATTTGCAAAATTTTGTTTAAAAAGTACAAGAATAAAAGAAGAAGGAAGATCCAAGCGATGGTTCTCTCAATTTCGCCGGCAATTCCGATCGACAGTGGGGCAACGGTGGCCGTGAGGGCTTGCCGGCATATTCCACTCCCCCCCAAATAAAGAAATATATTAAAATCATGATATCGTTTTAGCCACGTTGGCGCCACAGTAGGATAATGAAAAAAAAAATCCATGTTAGCATTACTCGTTAGCTAAAATCAACAAAGTTAATGGAAGTACTCAATTGTGCTAATATGACAAGTTTTAGGATTTGATTGCATTTTTTTGCGTTCTATTGAAATTCGGTGATAAAATTTAGTACTTTTGAGTGTATTTATCTCTTTATTCTTATAACGTAGTAACGTAAGCGTAGATGCCCCTGATTGTTTGGAGACTCCTAAAAGCACCCAACAAATCCCGTGCACCGATTTAAGTTCTGATTTCGTGCTTGTAGGATGGTCCTTGATTCAGTTTATATGACATGGAATCATAAGCCTTTTATCTCCTGCAGCTACAATCCGACTTTTTTTTTTTTTTTTTGGTTGCAAAAAAAATTTTGATTTTTTTTTCTTGATATAACTAGTAATTGCGCAGGTAAAATTATATGACTACTTCGTAAAATTTACATTCGAGACGATATGATGAATTTCGGCTAGCCGCCGATAAATGGAATTTTTGCTTGAAAAAGATAATACCAGTCTTTTTTGGCATATTATGGTGGGCCGATTAATACTTAATTTACAGCACGATAATTCATACTTATTTCACAATGCAAAGCACCGAAAATTAAAAAGAAAATAAAAAAAGGAACCGAAAATCAAATCAATGATGGAGACGAGGGTAAAGTGGAATTTTGGGAGCTGTTTTTTTCCTAATTCTAGACCGATTTGCTTCCCGTCCACAAATCCATGAGCCCTTTCCCAATTATTCGAATGACAAAGCGACGTCGATTTCCAATATTCATGCGGGAGGGTATCTATTACCTCAAGGAGAGTAGACACGCCTCCACGTGGGAGCCGCCCATTGGATTGCCAAGGCCGTGAAGGGGGGGCCCCACTTGTCGGCGTCAGTGTCCGAGTGGGACTGCGTTGAAGATGACACGGCGCTACGCCGTCCAGGATTTCCCGCCTCGGGTGGCTGGACGAGTCCTGTCCACTTGTTTTTTCCACAGCTCTCTTTTTTGCCTTTCGACGTTAATGGCCATCTCTCTTTCAAGACCCGGTCCTATAAGACAGGATCTTGCATGGCACTTTTCCTTATCCAACCATCTGATCCAAGGATTTCGCAGGTAATACGAAGCATCAGGCGGGAGAAAGGTGTGATCTATCCATCCATCTGCTGCTCAGCTCTCTCTCACTAGCTTCTCACTGGTAAAGCTTCGCTTAATTTGCATGTTTAGCATGATCTTGACGTGGAATTAGTCAGTGACGAGATGAGTTTTCAGCCCGTTGTCGCTTGCAGATTGAGTTCTTGGCTTGAGCTTCAGTTTAGTTCGGGTGTAATTTTGTGGGGGGGTGGATCTCAGGGATTAAGGTTCTTGATCGTGGAAAAATTATGGGTGTGACCGATCTTTCCTGTTGGTAGCAAAAGAAACCAAGAAAGAAAGACGGGGAAAAGACTTCGTGGCTCTTTTACTAGGTGAAGAGAGAGACGTTAGTGCAGGAAATGGAGCGCGGATGATGTCTTGTTGATGATCTTTGTCTATGTCGGAGACATGAAAGCGTGGTTACTTTCCCTAGTGTCGCGCAGAATGATAATTTGATAACCCAGATTTGTCTAGGAATCTATGAGATCTTGCTGTTATGGAAAATGCACTATTCTGGATGCTACAAAAGCCCCAGTTGTGATCTTTAGAACCCAAAGCTCGGCTCCATCGAAGTGCTTGTGTAAAGAAATCGGGCTCGATCTGGCTCTAAGTCTACTGATTATGTACAGAAGCTTCTGTGGTACTGGTGACCGGCAATTCAATCTTGTCTTTTTATATCATTTTGTTTGGGCTTATGCTTACTTGTCCTTCGAACAAAATTCCGGTTTCATTTAAGATCAGATTAGGCACGGGTCAAGATTAGTAGGAGCGGTTCGCAAGTTTCTTATGCTGGTGGGTTGGTTGTGTAGTCCTACAGTCTATTATCATGTCCTTTTACCAGTACAATCGTAGATCTCAGCAACCTTAATATGCCTCACAAGATGTTGGGATCTATGACAGTTACTTTTGATGAAGTTGAATGTTGCCACTGATTTTCTTTTTCCTGCTTTTGATGGTGTCGATTGCTTCATATATGTTTCTTTCAAAGTGAGATTCTTCTTTTCTAAATTTCGTTCTTGGATGCTTGACCTCAGAAACCAGCTAAAATCCTCGGAGGTGGCGGGCAAACGGAGTTGTATGATCTCCAGTTGAAGCCGTGAGAATCTCATTTCCTGTTCCTTTCATCCTGAATTGACGTAGCCATGGCCGTGCCTGTCCGGGCCAGTGAGAGGCTCTCTATTGCAATGGAGAGAACCGGCCAGTGGTACTTTACTGTTTAATCTCGAATACGTCAATCTTGTCTTGCTTGTTCTTGATTCCATATACAACCAGTCACTAATTAGCGATCCTGATGAAATTTGGATGCAGGGTCTTCTCTCAGGATATTCCGACCGATGTGGTCGTTCAAGTAGGAGAAGCGAATTTCTCCCTCCACAAGGTAATAAGAATCATGTTCCGTTATTTTTGTCATGCCTGATCGGACTAATTGGTTACATGCGGAAGCTGAACATTCAATTTTCACGGCAGTTTATGCTAGTGGCAAAGAGCAACTTCATAAGGAAACTGATCGTGGAAACCAAAGAAGCAGACCTCGCCAGGATAGATCTGTCCAACATCCCTGGAGGCCCCGAGATCTTCGAGAAAGCAGCAAAGTTTTGCTATGGTGTCAACTTCGAGATCACCGTCCACAACGTGGCGGCTCTACGCTGTGCAGCAGAGTACCTGCAGATGACAGATCAGTACTGCAGCAACAACCTCGCGGCGCGAACTGACGATTTCCTTGCTCAAGTGGCCTTGTCGAGCCTGTCCGGCGCCATCGTCGTGCTCAAATCATGTGAAGATCTTCTTCCGATGGCCGAAGACCTTAAAATTGTCCAGAGATGCGTCGACTTAGTCAGTTCCAATGTAAACCCAACTCCCTTCTCTTGATTTGTCTCCCATTTTGAAGATGCATTCTATGGATGGAATTAACTGAGGAAGGATATGCTTTGTGCAGGCATGTAATGAGGCCAATTTCCCGAGTCGCTCTCCGACCAACTGGTGGACTGAGGAGTTATCAATACTGAGTGCTACTTTCTTTGGAAAGATCATCACGGCGATGAAGCAACGAGGCGCGAAATCTCTGACTTTAGCTAGTGCCATCATAACTTACACAGAAAGAGCGCTGCGAGACCTTGTACGAGACCACACAGGCAATGGAACTAAGTCCTCGGGTTTCGATGACCCCGACATTAGGACCCAACAGAGGGAGCTTCTCGAATCAATAGTTTCCCTCTTGCCCTCGGAGAAAGCCGCTTTTCCAATGAACTTCCTGTGTTGCCTCCTCCGTTCGGCCATTTATCTCAAAGCCTCCACCAGCAGTAAGATCGAGCTCGAAAAGCGAATATCGGTCATCCTTGAGCACGTGACGGTCGATGACCTTCTGGTGCTTTCATTTACCTATGATGGTGAGAGGCTCTTCGATCTGGACAGCGTGAGGAGGATCTTGTCGGGTTTTGTGGAGAAGGAGAAGAGCATGGCAGTGTTCAATGGTGGGGACTTCAGGGAGACCTGTTCCACTGCTATGCAGAGGGTCGCTAAGACAGTGGATGCTTATCTCAGCGAGATCGCCACCTACGGCGAGCTCAGCATCGCAAAGTTCAACGGGATCGCCAATATCGTGCCTAAAGGAGCCCGAAAGGTCGACGATGATCTTTATCGTGCAATTGATATCTACTTGAAGGTGAGAATCACAGGCTTCGTATAGCTACAATCTCCATTGTAATACCTGCATCTTCTCTGCACAATGATCATCATTATTCTTCACATTCATAGATCCTTTCCTAGTCATAGGACATGTTCTGTGCATAGTGTCAGAAATGACAATCAAGAGAACTTTGCAGACTCATCCAAACCTCGACGAGATTGAGCGAGAGAAGGCGTGCAGCGTGATGGACCCGCTGAAGTTATCTTATGAAGCCCGGCTCCATGCTTCGCAGAACAAGCGGCTGCCAGTCCAGATCGTCCTCCACGCACTCTACTACGATCAGCTGCAGCTGAGAAGTGGCACGGAGGACCATAAAGGGCCAGACGCCACGACAACGAGGCATCAGCTGCAAGCTGATTCGTCCCTGATAAAGGAAAACGAGGAGCTGCGGTTTGAGCTGATGAAGATGAAGATGTACATTTCGGACTTGCAGAAGACCAGTCATCAGGGGGCGACATCGGCGAAAGGTGGCCAAAAGCGCCCCACCTTCTTCTCTTCGATGTCGAAGACTCTGGGGAAGTTGAACCCCTTCCGGCACGGGTCGAAGGACACATCCAACATAGAGGAGGATGTTGATATCACCAAGCCTAGGAGGAGGAGGTTCTCCATCTCTTGATTTAAGTGATCACTCTCGATTGAACGCCAAGTCTGTTCGAAGCTGAAACTCATTTGTTTAGGTTGTGGTCTGTTTTTTAACTTTTGGCTTCCTTCAGTCTGCTTGTTTTGTGGGTTGTGATGGCATTGTAGATTTGTGTTGAACAATGTTGATTTGTGAATACGCTGGACCGATATGATCAGATCTCCTAAGCAATCGAACAGCTGAGTTCGACAAAAGTTCTCTTCCGGTTTGTCAATGTGTCGTTCTGATGGGTACTAGCTTAGTTTTTCTCTAGCGACTAGCGATCAGGCCATGTCTTAGTCCGGCTTTCGTGCCTGATTCATGCTAGCCTCGCTTCACAGGGGAACGTTATGGGCGGCCGAATTCGAACACATGAGCTGTTTTGTTGCCGTAAAAATTAGCAGACTCATCTGCTGCACTACTGCTTTCCGGTCCCATACTACTCATTTTCGACACTTACATGGCGCATACGACCTCAATTATGAGGACGGGAATTAATGCGAAGCAAAGTCCGAGCAATCTCGACCTCTCGATATTTCGACAAAGATGGACACACATGCTGCTGGACCACACGAGAGACAGAATGGCGTCGAGATCGACCTGTGGTTTTTGCTAATTTGAACTGAGGAAGCGAGAATGAGCGGGAGAAGAAGACTAGGAGTGGTCCTGGCTGCGCTCTTAATTGCAGAACATGGTGGGTTGGGCTTCTAGCACAGCCCTAGCAAGAATTTGGATGGGTTTTGTGTTCTCAGTTAACTTCAAAAATTGAAATTTTACCCGCCCAAAATTAGAGGATCATTGGATGTAGAGAAGCACACTCACTTCAAAAATTGGCAAAATGACATAAATAGTCCCTAAAATTTAGCAGAATATGTAATCTGATCCATGAACTTTTAATTTGTTCAATTTAGTTCCTGAACTTTGGCAGAATGTGTAATTTGATCCCTTTGTTCAATTCAGTCCCTGAATTTTTGGTAAATATTTAATTTAGTCCCCGAACAATCTGAAAATGTTCAACGTTATCCATGATCTTAAATTAACAAAATGACTATATTGAACATTTTCTTATAATTCAGGGACTAGATTGAACATGCACTAAAAGTTTAGGGACTAAATTGAACAAGTCAAAAGTTTATGGACCAAATTGTACATTTTACCAAAGTTCAGGGATTAAATTCAACAAATTAAAAGTTCAGGGATCAGATTGCACATTCTGCCAAAGTTCATGGACCATTTATGTAATTATCCCTAAAAAATTAATATGTCTATGGTCTATCAAATCTTTTAATTCGAGTTTGGTTTTTGTGATATTCATGCTTCAAGTTGGTCCATGTGCATGTGAATCAAACATTGTTAGAATCCTTAAATAAAAACTATTTTCCAAGAAAAAAAGAATAAAAATAAAACAAAATAATAATATTTCATATAACATGTACAGGGTTGGTAATCACATATTTTAGGTAATTTCCAGCTACCAGATTTGTTCGGAAATGCATGTGTATTGCTATTTCCAATACATTACGATATTATTATACAATCAATATTATAAAATTTAAGTATTATCTCATCAAGTATGCTTAACAAGTGTCTCGGATTTGCCCTCTCAAATTTATTGACACCTAGATTTTGATTTTTAGAAATGATTCATTTAAGGCATAAAGTGAGAACTAGTCATAGTTTCACCAAAAATAAATTTCTCATACATTGCATATTTATTTTTGTCAATCGTGCATATCATCGCATTCAGGCCGGATGCGAGTCAGTTGAGTTTATTTTGACAAGCTGCTGGACCTAAGATTTTCAACTAGGATTTTCAACTAGGCTACAGAGAGAGCGCCAAATTTTGAAGAGGATAATTGGATTAATTTTCATGCTAAATTCAGTCCATTCGAGTTAATTATCCAAATAAGAATTTTAATTAAATGTCCATTATTCAGAACAAGCCTTAATTGAGCGAAAAAATTTGAGACAAGCATGATTGAGCATGAAATTTCGGCAAGACCATGAGCATAGGTGTGTGCCAAAATTTTTATGTGATGTGGACCTTGATCAGCCCATTCTAGTCATTTAATTGAGTGAAGCATCTAGTTAATTACCCATTTAATTAATTAGAACCCAATTAGGCCCAAAATTGCATTCTAAACCCACAAAAGAGGATATTTTTGGCCATTTCTTTCATCATTACCCCATTTGGCCAAAAAATTCTTAGTGTTTTAATTGATTAGGACTCTTTAAAGATCAAAATTCAAAATTTGCTAAAAGAGTCCAATCTTAACTAGAGATTAGAGTTTTAAGAAACTGAAACTCTATCCTTATTTGGCTGAAAATAAAAGTTCTAGTGGATTTGAACTCTCGAAATCTAACAACTCACAATCGGTCATACTCTAGCTAGGACTCTCAATTCGACGGTCCATTAGCAATCCTACGGACTCTGAGGATTGAGCTCTATATGTTCAACCATTGGCTCAAGCTATTCTCATTCGGCTATCATTAGTTTTCGGCACATTCTTAGGGTGCATAAAATTCAAAGTTAGTTCAAGAGGTAAGGGGTTCTATTGTCTCCCCCACTGGTCGAGACAATCCTATTCGATCTCGAACCCCATTCGGCCAAATCTCTCATCGAGCAGCCTCCTTCGTGCGCGCCATCGGCTCCATCCACCACTGAGGCATTCGGCTTCACCTAGCTTAGCCCTGGTCAGCCATGTTCAGCTGTACCTTGCTCAACCGTCGTAGGTCACTTGTTCATCACCGAACACCACCGGAGCCAAGGCCCATCAAACCGAGCTGTTGTCCAGTCACCATTCAGCCTTTGATTCGTTGGTAATCAGCCTCTGTTTTCAAGTTATTTGAGAATCTAATATTGCTATTACTTGTGGTAGATCAATTGGAAGTGGCCTCTGGCGAATCGAGCTCTGAAAAGTGCTAGTTTGGGACAAAAATCTGAAATTGTGTTTGCTGGAAAATTGGGTCAAAAGGTATGATTTTCTCGAGCTTTTTGATTGTACAATCATGCATGTTTACTTGGAAACTTGCATCGATGTTCTTGTATTATCTACATCATACTTGATTTGTAATCAAAGTTGGGAAAATTGATTTTTTTATTATTATCAAAATTAAGTTCAATGCCGAAAATTGATCCTCATAGCATAAAAATTCTGACTTATGTGAAGTTGGATAATTTGATCATAAGATTGGATGAATTGAGTTGAATTGCTCTTGAGAATTGATTGAATTTCATTGGAACCATATCTTTTCTCAAGGTAAATTTGTTCAAACGATTTTTACAAGATAGATAGAATTTTTGGCGGATAAAACCTGAAATTTTGGCACACATACTTTTCTTGGCCGAATTATCTTATGGATACATGGACAATCCTTGTTTTCGAATCATAGTCCATTTGGTTGGTTTATCCTATCTTTGCTTTATCTGACAATTATCTCATGTTATGGATAGGTAACTTGCTCATGTGGATGATGTTAGACTTGTTATGGATAATCTCTTGCTCTAAACATCTATCCTTAACACATGAGTTGGTTGGCTTGGTTGCTATCTTATCTTATGAATTTTCTGAATTTGTCTGATTAGAGATAAGATATTGGGTTCAATTGGATATTTATCCAATTTTTTAGAATTATCTGAAACAATTTTCCTGTCTAAAAGAATAATTTTCTCAAAGCTAAAATTTGGATTTTAGACGATGGAAGGTGGCCCCAATGTCATATTTTCGGCGACCCCATGGAATTTTAAATCAGTTGGCTCATCTTTTATTTGGCTTTTAGTTTTCATGCTTGTTTGCTTTTGATTGTTATAAAGTTTTACACTTAAATAAAGGCAGAAGTACAACATAAATGCAAATATTGTGTATGGATATTTCTTTAGTGCCAATATTTTTTTTATCACTTCAATGCCACATCGAAAAGAAAATGATTATCGAAGTGCCAATTCCGGTCAAAAATGATTATTTCAGTGTCAATTCCGGCCAAGTAATACACGTGGCATTTTTTTTAAAAATATTACGTGTCATTTTTTTTTTAAAATAAATCAATGCATGTGGACGTCACATGGACATTTCAACATTAAAATAGTTAATTTTTTCAGAAAAAATAAAATTAAACCAGAAATAACCTAAAAAATAACCAAAAATATAAAAAAGAGGAAGGTAAGTCCCTTGCCGCTGCAACAGATGGTTCATCCCTATTTTTTTCTTTTATTTAGATATTTGTATTTTTATTTTCAGTTTTTAGCTTATTGTGTGGATTTTTTTTTTGCCTTTTTGTTATTGCTGATTAGGATCTCCGGCAAGCCACGTGTGCGTCACACATGATTTCTGGCAAGTCAAGTCGGACATGGCACTCAAATAATCATTTTTTAAAAAAATTAGCACTGAAGTTGTCCAAAAAAAATATTAGCACTAAAGTGATTTCCGTATACAAATATTGACACTTCTGATGTATTTTTGCCTTTAAATAAATAAACATGCCCATAATATATGCTCTCTTTGTGCCTAGTCCCATAAAAAAAAAATCATATGCATTAGTCATAATCTTATAGAATGAGAAGGTGATTTAGTATAGAATTTCTTATTCTGGCCTTTGGCAAAAGTGATAATGTTATTCTATACATTTACGAAAAATTCAGAATTTAAAGGCATATTATGGACATTTTTGTTTATTCTTCTTCAATTTTTTTATTGCTTTTTGGTTGTTTTAATTTGCCTAAAAAAAATCAAATCATTTTTTTGCAACTCATGTCACAGTTTTCCTAAATCAAATTCAATTCACATCAATTAATTGAAAATGGATTTTTCATGAAATTGGTATCAAAAGCACATTAATTTCTTTCAATTAATGTAATCAAGTCTCCAAGCTCATTTCTCTAGTTCGTAGAGATAAAGTAGCTCTTCCGCTATTTCATATAGGTTTCTAGTTAACTTACCGTAAATAATTAATGGAGGCTCCAATTAAATAATTTTTTCATAAATTGAACCTAAGTTGATTAGATTAGTTGATTTAATTAATCTGATAATCCGTTAGCTTAATTTTTTAGGTCGTGACAAAATTGAACGCAACAGAACAAATGACTAAAATCTCATCTTTGCGAGAAGTTTTTTTGGCGATTTTTTTTATTATGCATAGCTTTTCAAGACGAATGTCATGGAAAGAACGAAGTTTCTCCAAAATAATAGGGACCTTAATCAGAGTGTTTCTCTGGTCATTTGACGTGTTGCATTCAATTAATATGTCTATGATCTATCAAGTTTATTGTTGACCCAATTTACTTTCACGGGATTCATCTTTTCCCACAATTACATACGCTTAGTTTCACAATCTATCCAAGCTCCATTCCTCAATATAGCCATCGGTCGACCTCGGTCAGCATATGAAGTTTAGACCGCCTCGGGTAATAAGTTATGCATTTCCGTCAACATCTTTTTTGGCTCACCTGCCGGATGCGAAAAAGAATTGAGAGAATTACACCGCCGATTTAGTCATAAATCCTTTTTTTTGTCAATTCAATGATAAACCTTTTGCATTTGTGATAATTCAGTCCATTTGGTCGCCCGACGCTAACTTGACACTACCAACACTTACAAGTTTTTTGAATAATATTTTAATAATTTGAATTTGCTATGATTCTTTTTTAATTTTTAATTTTCTTTTCTTTTCTTTAATTCTTTGCCCCAACTCTTAGGGGCGAGAGTCACCGGCTGACCCCTTGCTGGCCCTAGGCAACAGCCTCGCTTGCCCAATGTCAAACTAGTATAGAAGCCGGAGCCGGAGCAGGAGCAAAAAATCAGCGCAGGAGCTAAAAACACACCTCCCAAAATAAGCGTTTCTCGCAAGAACGTCAAACTCAGTATTCAAGTACAAGAACGGTAACGAAAATAGACAACACAGACTCAAATCTTAATGGTGTACAAGCCAAAAAGACAATCGTAATATTAATTTTCCTTTTCTGGACGATAGTTCCCAATAAAAAGAGATAAAGAAAGACGAGGGCGTTGCAATGACGGGCTGGCTGGGGTCGCGCGGCCGTGACGTCCTCACCTGGCTAGATGTGGCGAGGACGTTGCAACGCTCACCAACCCTAAGAGTTGGGGAAAAAAATTAAAGAAAAGAAATTTTTTTTAAAAAAATGCACATCCATCGACATCAATGCTAACTAGCCAAATAGAATGAATTAGCATAAACATAAAGCTTTAAGATTGAAATGACACTATTATAATAGGTTTAGTAATTTTTGAAAAAAATGCAGACAATAATCAGAGGCGAGCTGGTTCCCCGAAAAGCAGAAATATAGCCAAATGTCAATATTTATGAGTTAGCACTCTAATAGTTCATGTCGACAACTCAACGATTGTAATAAATCAAAAAGCCCTCGCGTTGAGTGGTAAGATGATTTCAGTTGAAAGTGGAAAAGGTAGAGCAGTGATGTTGGGGGTAGAAGAAGGAAAACATAGAACTAAGAGTCTCAAAATGGGTCAAGAGCCCCATATATTAACTCACATTTAAGAGTGTGGGTCATAAATAGGTAGCCTAATAAACTTAAGTGTCGTAAATGGGTTACTTATGGCTTGCATGACAACTATTATTTTGATTAAAATGACTTTTTCTGATTATGTTCCCTAAATGAGTTTTAGAGATTCAGGACGCGTTTGGTAACTGCATAAAATTTTTGTTTCTGAAATAGAAATATGTTTAGTAAATGCACACAATTTTTGTTCTCGGGATCATTTTTTCTTCCCAATTTTTATCATTTAAGTCATATAATTATATAGTTACTTTATGAAATTTCATCATACATTTTGAATTAATTGAAGATTAATTCATATTGATTCTCTTATATGATATATTGCATATTGAAATGTAACAAAAAAAATCAAGAATCATCACAAGTTATTTTCATCATTTATTGTGAGGTTTTATCCAATTCTTTTAAGCGAGCAGATAACCAACATATTGGTGTGCATTTTTTGTTCAAGAAATTCAAATCTTAGTCTTAATTCATCCAAAACTTAAGAACGAGAGCTTATTAAGTGTTCACGCTAGTTATTTTGCCTTTTTCCAAAATTTTCTAAAAATTGACTATAGTTATTTGGCCTTTTTCCAAAATTTTCTAAAAATTGACTAAGTCTAAAGTACATAAACATAGACAAATCACCATCAATGAAATTAAGTGCACAATTAAGGAATCATGACATTGATGAATCGCACCATAAAACCCCAACGAAGCTTTGAGGGCTTGGAAAAATGTGGTTCACGTTTAATTTCAAATGTGCTTATGATTTTTCTAAAAAAGAACAAAATCTATTAAGTCTAAGAAATTTATACCCAATTTTATGAAAATGAGGTCAAACTAGTCTAATTGAAGCTTTTTCTACTTTTAGGGATTTTTTTAATTTTTTAATTTTAAAATTTTCTAGTTATTTTTACTTTATTTTATTTTATTATCTTATTTTTTTTAAAAAAAAATAAGACCTCGTTGTTCTGTTTTAGGTTGAGGGAAAAATGATTTTACTATTTTGTGATTCTCAAAAAATGATTTTTTTTAAACAAACTTTTTTTTTTGTTCTTGTTTTTTGGTTACCTTACTATTTACATAAGTCATCAAAGGTTTTCTGATTTTTTTTTCTAAATTTTCATTTCCCTATTTGTATTTTTCTTTTTTATTTCTTTTACCTTTTTTTTTATCTGGACGAGTCTAGTGAGGGTTGCCAACAAACTCTAGAGTTGTCGATATGGGTCTTTGACCCACTTTTATTCACTTGGATCACATATAAGTTTATTAGATTTAAAAAATGGGTTTAACATGCATTTAGGCTTATAAAATCTATTCAAATATGTGTTTTAACTTAACCCATTTTCAATCCAATTTTGGCTCATGGCCGATCATTGCCACCACCGACCACCGCCTGCCGCCCGCCGCCCGCCACTACCTCCCACCCCCGTTGGCCACCATCGCCAACCACCCCGACCTTTGCCCGCTGCCACCCACCCCCGCCAACGGCCGCTAGCACCTCTTGAAATTTCGTTGATCCAGAGACATGTTATACTAGAAATCTCCAACTCAAACTTTGAGTCATTGTAGAAACTAGAAATCCCTCTTTGGCTGCGATTTTAGCAACGCATAGTCTCCTGCCTACTGGCACTTGGCCAAGTCGCAGTGCTGCAAGGAGCATTGGCAATGGAAATAACATGCGAGGTTAACCAGAACAAAGCCACAACTTTGGATTCAAAGAAATGGAGAGCCTCATTTAGGGAGATATCTTTGTTCTTTGAGACAGGAAAAAACACGAAACAACAATTAGTACCACAGGCGACTCGGTTACGTCTTCCTTCCATCACAGTGATGAAGCTAGCGTGTTTGACACAGGACATCTTGACATAGGAGACGACCCGGTAGCGGCGGACAACGGTGGAAGGCAGCGGCGGCTACGAGGTGGCGGCGGGTGATGGCGGCGATTGACGTATTTAAGGAACACGGGTTGGGTATGAATCGTTAAATTTATACTATGTGAAAATGGGTTAAAGCATGTTAAATGGGTTAATATGGATCTCCGACCTAACCCACCACTTTGACACCTCTAAATGGACCTTCAAATAGATAGTTCGAGTCGGGTTTATATCTGATCGAAATATTGACGCAAATATATTTATTTAACCTCATTTTGATACATTTTCATGCAATATAAATCTAGTGATGCATACTCGATTCAATCCAAACCCAACTCATTCTAAAGTACTTATATATTTAACTCATACATGAACTAAGATGAGAGAGCGGAGTGAGTCAACGCAAGATCGAGTAAGGACAAGAGAAAATGAAGAGAGAGTTATAGAGGTGGTTGAGTCTAATTAGTAAGCTGTAGTGTCATTAGTTATAAACATATTGCGATTGTGTCAATTGAGTCCTAACTTTTTGTTTCTTGAGTCCTAGACCTTTTGCAATTGTGTTAATTCAATACATTTTGTTAGTCGGCATTGAAATGATCAATTTTAATACTATTTTGATTTTTTAAATATTTTATATACTTTTTAATTGATTTTTAAATTTTCTTTTCTTATTTCCTTCCTATGCTTCACTGTCTATTTGTGGCGTCGGAGTTCGTCGACCTATAGGAGAGAGCCACGATGTGATATTCTGGTTGTCCTAACATTTCGAGACTTATCACTGAGAATATATCTATTGATGTATTTCAATTTTATCTATATCGGATCTGATCAATCTCGAGTTAACTGACCAAAAGGAAAAGGCTAACGCAAGACAAGGTACGTGGACCTAGGGCTCGAATAGGAAATGACACTTTGACCATAAGAATTGCCAAGGAAATATTTAGAGCCATTAAAGGTCGATCTAAGAATAATTAAGGAATTCATTACTAGCGTTATACTATTGGGCGTAGGTGATGCCGCTTAACCAATGTATAATTTGCAAAATTTTTCAAAATCGAACTATCACGATCCAGATTGTCGAAGCTAGTAATAGATCATCGCAATTGCATGACAACCAAGGTCGCCATGAACTAACGATCCCTAAGTGTGATAAGAATCACAGAGTTGATGTACGTAACGTCTGCAAAAGCCGCTTGTTAGTTCGAGATAACTTGAAATTTACATTTGATATAGAATTGACCAAGAGATGGATCTCGAAATTGAAAAAATAGAAATAAAGAATTCAAACATTCTAATCGAATTAGACGTCGCCTCATCAAAATTAATTTGAATTGGAAAAGTGATGTTTCGAACGACGAGTGCAAAATTACCATTTTGCCTCTCAAGGATTGGCATTGTCTTAGCAAATGAGAAAGGCAATTTAGTCAATTCTAAATCCCCATAGCTACCGAAAAATAGAGGGGCAAGATAGTCATTGAAGCCTTGACATTATTTATAAGAGGACAAGTGTCAAGATGTGAGTAATGGACATTGATTAATTACTTTTAACCTACCATTCCACTACTTTGACCAAGATAAAGTATTGTGGAAGACTCCTCAGCCATTGCTTCAGCCGAGCATACCCTCTTCCCCCTCTTCCTTTCATTTTCTCCCTTTTTTCTTCTTCAACCAAGCTGCTCTCACTCAACCGGACTGCTGCCGCTTCGCCCATCTCTACCACCACCTCCGGCGACCTCCTCGCCTTGCGCCGACCACCAACACCACCCTCAACCTTTCCCCTACAAGCTTCCATTGACCATTCGTCGATTGGAGGTCCCATTTAACTCGACCAGCCTCAAATCCAAAACCGAACAGAATCTGACTCAACTAGGAAAAGGCCTTCGTTTGGCCACTTCGAGGCTTCGATTTATTTCAAATTTTCGATGAGGACTTCCTAACCTAATAGTACTTGTGTTGACTGAGTTTAAATGATGAATTTGATTGAGTTTAGAGGGGTAATCATGGCTGATTTGTGATGATTTTTTCGAGGTAGTTCTGACCGCTGGTGAACCGAATATGACCGAGGCTATTTATGGCCCTTTGTGACATCGACTCGCTCCAAAACTCTTGGTAAAGCTCTTATAGACATAGTATAACATGTTAGCAAGTTGATTTCGTTACAAATCAAAGTTTAGAGAGAAGTTATAGACCGATTAAGGAGGTAGAGGGCTGGATCGATTCTGCCCTGGTTTGGTTGAGGAAAACCGAACATTAAGAGGGTTGTGAGAGGTGTCTCCATGCTATTAATTCGTCATTAAGGCATACTAGAATGTCGATTGAGGTGTTAGTGAGGTGTATGCTCTGTGAAACGGTGATTGGAAGAGATAAATTGATCGATTGGATGAATTTTTTTAGGTTGCATTGCTACCCTGTTCGGATCAAGAAGAACCAAACCTTAAGTGGAGCTCTTGGAGGGATTTTTGCTAATTAAATTGAAAGGTAAGGAGTTCCTACGCCTTCGTTAGAACGATAGGACGTTACCGGACTAGTTGGGGCTAGATTAGATGAGTTTTGTGAATTTATTGCATTGATTGTTCGTAACCAATCGAGATAACCGAGGTGCGAGTCATGCGTATTTCCTATGATGAGGAATTTGTATTCTCATGGCTAAGTTGTTGTGTACGTACTTGATTGATATAAATTTTGTGTATTTGATGTCACCTTGTGGGTGGTTGGCCTTGATGTCTCACATGACGAAAATTCATTATTTGTCGATAAAACTGTACTCGATCATGAAGTCTTAAGAGAGGAGTTAAACTTGTGAGCTTAAGGGCTTATGGCAACCTGATGCGGCGGAATGCGGGGTTGCAATGGGTGATATCCTGATGCGTCGGAACGCGAGATAAGCTTTTACATGTGTTGACACGAGACTTGTTATGACACTTGGAACCTGAGGCGTTTTAACGCAGGTTTGGTAATTGTTATGGTCTGAGGTGTATTGACGTGGGCCAAGCTTGAGGCGTTTTGACACGGGCAGGGACGAGGAAGCGAATCATAGTATTAGTACGTTAAGCTAGATCTTATGTCTTCATACATGCCTTGAGTTGTGAACAATATACCGACCTGATGGTGTATTATGATGATTGTTTACTATATACTTTTTCTTGATGTGCTTCTGCTTATTGTTTGAAATTGTGTCTAGGTGTATTGACGGTCTAGCCTAAGATTAGGGATTAGCTTGCTGAGATATAAATCTCATCCCGTAGTGGGACGTACTTTTCAAACTCCAAGCCTTGAAGCATGTTTTCGGTCCACCTAAGTGATCCTAAGGAGATGACCGCCTATTTTGATGAATTTTCGGATGGTCGGGGAACAATTTATATTAGGAAACGCACTATTATGTGGTTGATGAGAGAGAAGAAGGATGGTATCCGCATCGTTTCGAGGCATCGTTTCGTAGGGTCGGCGAGGATACGAAGGGCCCTTTGAAGCCCACAGAGTTACCTCGAGAAGTGGTGCCTAGCTGGTGTCATCCCATCAGCGACGAGGTAGAGGTAGAAATATCCGTGGTAGGATCGAGGAACGTGATAGAGAATAACCCTACTGTTGAGAAGGATATTGAGGTGATAGAGGTCTCAGCTTCGGAGGACGAGGTGGAGGACGACATGGAGGATGATTCCATTGATGTGCGCACTGAGACTTTTTCCTACTACGATCCACTTGAGGATGAGAACGAAAACGAAGACGTAACAAGTAGTTCGTCTTAGTGGTTTCTGTTCTTCCTAGGAGTTATCTTTTGGGGTTGTCTTTTGAGGACATGTTATCATTGGGGGACTTAGTTAGTCGTTGTCTTTTGGTTTGTCCCTGATTCCGTCCGTCCCTACCCGGCGGTTTTAGTTGAAACCTTGATCTTTTGTTTTGAACTCGTGTTTATGTTTTGTATATATTCTCGTTGTCTCAGGTTTCCTTCCTTGTTATGTATGGAGGCGTCTGTTTATTTCATTTCCGCATGCGTATTTCATATCACGTGTACTGCATGTGTCATATTGTGGGTCATTAGCGGTTCAATAAGGATGTAGCTCGCTCGCCTTAGGACGCGGGGCGTGACAGATGAATCCCTCATCAGCTACCTGTTCGAGTGCATCCTCACCGCCGCTTCACCCGAGACTCATCGGCCATGAGCAAAGGCGATGATGGCCTCATCAGGCACAAACATAAAGCAAAGCAAAGGGAAAAAAAACAAAATATTTGAAAATTAAAATATTATTAAGAATTGAATACGTCAGCGCCAGCTAGTCAAATGTATTGAATGGGCACAATTGCAAAAGATTTAGGATTCAATTGGCAAAAAAAGCTTGGAATTGAATTAGCACAATTGTAATAGGTTTAGGACTGTTTTGGTAATTTACCCTCTATTTAACATCCATACTATATTCAAACTCATTTACTGAATATAACTCATGTAATAACTTAGCTCATTATATATCTGTCTCATAACTAAATAAATAAAAACTTAGCTCATTATATATGGGTTAAAAAATGTGTTTACAACCCATTTTGACATATCTACTAATAAATTTGGGTCTTGTGTTCTTGTTATTTTACATTTCGAGGAGTTTGAGTAAACGGCTTGCATGGACGGGCCTTACGGGTTTCCTTGAGTATCAAGATAAAATTCTTTAAGCGGAGAACTACATTTTTGAGTTTCCTTCTCAATAAAAGTTGTCACATGCTGGCGGTGGGTTGTCGTGCTAGTCTCCCTCGAGGAATAATCGAGGTGCACGCAAGCTGGCCCGGATACTTTAGTTATAAAAAAAAAAAAAGTTGTCACATGCATTTTTTTATCATAATTCCACCTAGATTTTTTTTTTTTTGTAATTTGTAAATGAATTCTCTCTGAGAAGTATATATGTGGAGTATATGTATTTCCCAGATATGTTGTTGAAAATGCAAAATTCCCTTCCAAATATTTTTTTTTGGCCAAACTCCAAAGTTCAAAGATGATAAATCGGTTGCGGATGATCCTAACTTAGAGGAGCATGCACGTAAGTGTTGTGTCGAGGAAGGACCTCTACTTCTTGAACTGGAAATCTCGAACACTCAAACCAACTACATTGACTAGAGACTGTTCAAAATGTAAAGTTGAGTTCGATTATTTGTAAATTCGAGAGGGTACAGTATAGGGATTTAAAGAGTGCGGGTTGACAGAGCAAAATGATGCGAGTTTCGAGAATAAAGTATAAATATTTAAAGTTTAATGCTCTGTTAGTCTCGCGAAAAATGACTGCATTGAAAAATAATTTTCGAAATATGGCCGCTTGTAACGTTAAAACAAGTAGCAAGTGATTTTTTATTTTCATTATCGACAAAGACTTATATTTACATATTTTCGCAAATGATGAATATTTTTCATACTTCATCCTTGTCGGCACAAACGGTCAATTTTTAGCGAAAATATTTTCAAATTATTGATTTCCGCTAAACAAATGTGTGCTACAAGGAGTTTAAATGGAAAGGATTTGAAGTTTTGGGTTAATGCGTAAGTAGTTGTGAGTTTAGAGGTAATGTGAAATTCCCCTTGAAATAAAGCGGGAACAACTTAATGATCGATGATTTTATAGGAATTTTGATGTATTATGTTCTAACCCCTCAAGGGGTAGATTCGGTAGCAAAGTGCTTGAATTGGATTCAATATATCGTGTTCAAACCACGTTGTCGCCCATTCATATGATGATCAGTCTGCCACACTGTGAATGAAACCTTACTTGGTGAATGTGGATCGGGAAATTTTGTATCACGATTAATCGAGCTGCAAAAATCGGATACATCGTGTTAAAAAAAAATGAAAGAAATCAAACGTTTTCGATGTTCTTTTGATTGAATGATTTAAGTTGTTGTCACTTTATTTAGCTCTTCCAACTCCGAATGTGTATAACGGTTTATGTTGACACGGAAAGGAGCATCGTACGAGATCGAGGATGTTCTTCCGTTAGTATGCGCAAAAACCTTAATACGAACTAACCCACTTTACCATATATATCTTTGCATAGTTTTCTTGCCATAATCCAATTTGATGGAATAATCGAACAGCCAGAAGCGATGGTGAACAAAGTCTCTGGACAAGAACAATCTACAAAGTACATAGACAATCTCAATACTGGGGACAGCTTGACTCTTCCGCTTGTCGCTCTCCTACAACCAGAAAAGGAAATTGAACTTTGTCTTATCTTAACTAACTTGGTTTGTTCAATAAGGTGCCTTTTCTCATTTCTCATTTTTCATTTTTTCTTTATTAAAGTTAAACATCTTGAGATTTTTTTTTTTCATAGAACTAATATGTCGAGTGATTTGACAAGTTCTAATTAACACTATATATTTCGATTCTATAAATCAATACTAACATATTTTTTGTATTGATTTTTTTGGATATGGTCAACTCGCTATTATCGCTATTGAATTTTGGTCTTCGTGATCTCTAAACTTATGTCCCTGTACGATTTCAAGACAAAATCCAAAGCTAATGGAAAATGCTGACTAGGAAAGTCGAAAATACACATATCACCCACAATTCGCTGGTGTTTAATCTGACTTTAATTCTTAGACAATTAACTGCTAATATCAACAACTCGGATCTGAAAAATTACATATATACAGCAGCAAGAAACCTCATTATATCTAAATCCCAAACTCCTCAGCCTGGCAATATTTACACATTCACAAAAAACAAACACATCTAATCAGTAAAATGCCTTGACAAAAGGTTGGAATTACTAATTTTAAAAAAAAAATTACAAAGAAAAAACAAAAAAAAATCATTTAAAAAAATAATAAACTAGAAAGGATGAACATTCCGGCTCAACCCATTGACGTTAGTGAAGAACCCGACCTGCTTGTACGGCAGGTAGGACTTCCTCTTCTCCCCTTCCCTCGTCGCCCTCGTCTTCACGTAATGCTTCTCGTGCGCCTCCCCCGCCGTCGTCGCCGCCGCCGCCTGGCCCTTCTTCCCTCCGTTCGAGGTGGTCGCAGCCTTCCCTCCCTCCTTCTCGCCCTCCTCCTTCCCTCTCCTCTTGGGGTTCAGAAACACGAACGCGTCCTTCCCGTCGCTGCTGCTCCGGCGGGCCAGCTCCTTGAACCGCCACAGCTTCGAGAACCCCGTCGAGTTGCTCTTCCGGCAGCCCTCCTCCTCCCCGGTTTTCCCTCGCCAGACGCAGTACGTGCCGTCCGGCACTCCCGCCAGCTCGTCGCCCTCTTCGCTGCTCGACGACGACGTCGACGCCGAGCCGAGCCCGCCCACGAAGAGCTTCCTGAGAGGAGACCGCAGCGGCGGCGACGACCCCCCGTTGTCGTCGTCGGCGAACAGGAGCTTCCGGTCAAAGAGCGGGTAAACCGGCCGGATCTTGCCGTTCTCGAAGACGGCGTCGGCAGCGACCGGCGAACCGTCCGGGTTCGTGCAGGCGAACGTGAACTCGAACTCCTCGTCTTCACCACCGCCAGCGTCGTCATCACCACCACCGTCTTCTTCTCGTCCTCGCTCCTCCTCCTCCTCCTCCGCAGCTTCCTGTCCCGAAAGCAGCGGCCTTTTCATGTTCTCAGCTTCTGGGTCGTCGTCCCCGCGGCGAGAGACGGTGGTCCCGACCTTCACTGTTGAACCTTCGCTCGCTTTACCTTGGATTTCGGCGCGCTCGGTGGCGGAACGCGGCGGATCGCCGGTCGCTTGCATCGCCACTGAACAAAACTCAAAAATTCGAAATCCTGGAACGCTTTATGAATCGGTTTCGACCTTGTTTTTTCTTTTTATATCCTGATTTCGATCTTTGGCGGTGGGTGTGGGGGTATCAATGGGAACCGAGACGGGGAAGACGTGGAGGATAACGTCTCCAATGGAGGTGACCCGGGAATTAATAAGGGCGGCTCGGAGTTTGTGGTGAGAAAGTACGGACTTCTTTCACACGAGCGATGGACAGGCGATGACGGTGAATATGAGCACGCCATTTTTTTTTTTTTTTATCGTTTTATCGTTTTTGTTTTTTTCTACCTTTCTTTTGTTTTTTCGGGGGGTTGGAGGAGGAAACGATGGTAAAACGCGTAATTGAGGGAGACAAGCTTTGCGCGTAGCGCGAAATATCGGTCGTGTTTTCGACATTACTTTATTTCCGACATTTGACGACCTCCACGAACCAGGTCCACGTGTCTTTCGCGGGCGCTCGTTCCTTGTCCCTTGATAACACGACACGTGTCTTGACGGGCCCTCCTTTGCTGCCACGTGCGCGCTAACAACGGAATATGGGGGAGCTTTCATATCCATATGCCGTTAGGACAAATTTTACTATGGAAAAAATTTTCGATTTTTTTTTTATTTTTTTAAATAAAAATTTGAAATGATCTCATTATTTTAAAAAATGATCTAAAATAAATTTGGCATAAAGGGCATTTTTATTATTTTTATTATTTTTTCTTTGTTATTTTTTAAAATTTTCTTATTTTTAAAAAATTCAAAAAAAAGGGGGAAAAAAGAACACATGATAGAGAGTAGGGATAATCGGTTTTCGATCTGATCCGATCAGGTTTCCATAAAAAAAATCGAGAACCGGACCGTGATCCCGATTTCCATTTTTAGGAACAGCGGACCGAACTGACCACCTTCGAAACTGGGAATTGGACCAGACTATTAATCCGTTCCAGTTCCCGGATGGTTCCAAGGAACCGATGTTTGCGAAAAAAAATCTCAAATATTTAATTTTGATCCAGTCAAGTTTAAATCCCAAATTTAATACCTATGTCCATCACAAAAACCCAAAAATGGGTTTACGAAGTGAAACGCGAAAGGCAAAAAAAAAAGTCTTCAAAGAAAATATGTACGAAAATAGATATGTGAAGTAAATCCTAAGCCTAAATAAGTAAATATTAGGTTTATTTAAAAAAAAAAAAAAGACCAGTACGGTCCAGCTGGTCCTACTTCTAATTTAAACGGGCAAGGAACAAAAGGAAACAAGGTGAGTTTTGCGCACCTGATGCCTCATATTCTTGTATTTTTTAATACATAATTCTATTGTTCAGATTTCGTATAATATGCTTTTATTTTTCATTTTTCTCTGTTTGCGAGTTTGGGAGGGCAGAAATTCTTATCTTCTTTAACTTATTACATTTTGTGGTATGGAAGGAAAGAAACGTAGAATTTGTGGATGCTCTTATTCTTCCAATTGCGAATGACAACCATTCTATTTTCAGACTCTATTTTTTCGCTAAAAATAAAATTTTCCATTTTTATTATCTGGACAAATTTTTAAGTATCGACAGGCATTTGATAGCGACACAAAAATTTTTGTTTCCATGAAAATTCGTTTAATAATATAAAAAATGTCTTCGATTGCTGGCCGTTGGGTCTCGCGGATTGGAGACCGTCGACCCCGAACGAAGACCGGCGAAAGGCGAAGGGAGAATGTGACCCGTGTATTTTTTTTTTTCTTTTCCTCTTTTTTTTCTTTTTTTCGCCTTTCATGTGGAATATCTTTTCCATATAGAAAATGAATATCCACATCGTGAAATTATAACCGTCCATCTCCACGCGAACAATTAAAAAAAAAAAAGGGTCACGAGACTTCAACTGACTTGGCAGCGATGATTTTTCCGTCTCGTTATTAGACATTAGATTAACGTTGCCACATCAATTCAGCACCCGCTGATTATTTTAGGTTTTGTTTATCTTGATCATTAAGTTTCTATCAAGAGGAAGTTTCTCAGAAGAAATTGGTAGGATTGGAGGAAGTTGGGTTTGGAAAGTTCGACTTCATCCGTTTGACTCCGTCCCTAAGTGCAACACATTTGATGCTAATTTTTGCTAATTTTATATTAGGCTTGCACGAACCTTTCTGTGTGATCATGACCTAGTGACGACAAATAAATTTGACAAAGGAAAATGACTTCTTGCCGGATCATTTTTATTTTTGTCTTTGTTTTCTTGTACCAATTTGCTCGATTATACGACTGGTTATGACCTTCTTTTGTACGGGTAGAATTTCATCACCATCAAATTGTTCATTCCATATGAAAATTCACTTGTTTTTAGTTTTGTGAAAGCAACATTTCACTCGTATCCGTAAAAGTAAAATAGAGTTAAATATAGTAAATTTATGACTTCTTCCAACTAAAATCGACGATCTATCATCGAATCCATCTTCAGTAATGAGCACACGCCGATATCTTCATCAGTTGCTACCAGTGGTACGCCCTAGGTTCATCAATCCCAATACCATTGCCATGCAGAACAAAAACGTTGAACGAGCGAAGATCTGATAGTGAGAGTGAAACCTTCACGAAACTCCTCTAACCTCCTAACGCAACGCAAAGCATAATAGGAAACGATCACGAGCAAGCGTGATAGGAAGTCTCAAAATTCAATATCAATAATCTATCTTTCTAAACCCTAAAGATGACCTTATATAAGGTGTCAACCTTAATGACAACAGAAAACGTGAAATTACAAAAGTACCATTAAAATATAAAAATTGCCTAAAAATAGAAAAAGGCTTAAAAATCCATCTAAACGATTCCAAATGGCCAAAATCTATCGTAGTTTACGGCTGGAGGAGGTGAGGATCGATCAAAAGGCTGATTCGCTTCAACCGCCAAATTTGAGCCCATTCCGAAGTCGTCTGTCGGTGCATAATCGTTTCAACTTAGTTTGAATTTTTGTTTGTCCAATCGGTCCAAAAACCACTGCTAATACTCGCCACATCATCTCCTTTGAAATCGAACTTGTACGCTAACAAAATCCAAGCAAAGCAACACAACTCCCCAAAATCGAAGAGAGAAGCTTTCGAATATAGACTAGATCGTAAGAAAACCGACTCAACAAATTGGAGGAAAGCAAGAAAAAGGAACAAAGAACTACATCAGTTAACGAAGAGGGGATGGGAGGGGGAGGTCTAGCTCAAACCGTTCCCTCCATAGAGATAAAATGAGAGAGATGAGAGAGAGAGGAAGGTTTTGGATGGCTAGGGTTTTGGTGGATTGGTAAACGTTTAGTAGAAAGATCCTTTCTACTGCGCTAGGAGATCGTATGCCCCTACTCTCGACAAGTTGCTACTGGTCGTGATCATGGAACTCTCGCTCAAGAAGGTTGGACACCTTGGACCTCCGACAATGAATTGATGACACATGCATGCATATAAACTTCTAAAGATTGGTTTCCTTGATGCGATCTTGGTCATGCACCCAAAGGCCACCACGAATTTTCAAAATGTCCATTTTCTGTCTATTACGTTTTATTAAAGCTGCAGTGCGAAAGAATGTTGTCTTCCAATCGGCGAAATTCCTTGAATGGTTGTTGTCGTGAAAAAACCGACCGTTATGTAAACTCGAGTTTTTTTCCAAACCAGGAGTAAATTTATTATTATTATTATTATTTTATCAAAACAGGTGCAAAGCTCGGCACTTTATGTGCCGAGCAAGTGCTCATCACTTTTTTTTTAATCATTAGAGAGAGATTACAACGGGAGAGATGGAGTTTGGTTGTAGGAGTGTGCAAATTGGATCGGATTGGCCCAAGATCGGTTCGGATTGGCTAGGATGGTTCGGTCCTTGAGGATGGAGGTTCGGTCCCCGATCCCAATAAATGGGACCGGTGACTGGGAGGTCCGGTCCCCGATTCTATGGTTTGGGATCGGACTAGCCCGAACCAGACTAATAATTTTTTTAAAAAAATTAATTTATATCTAGACTTAACTTACTTTTAACATTTTGATAAGTCCATGAATCACATCTCACATTTCTTGAATTTAGTGGTGCCATTATACGTATTATTTAACAATTTGAGTTTTGATATTATTTTGGGACAAAATCATGTCTTAATTGATTATAAGATCCGTTTCTTATGATGGGCACATGCACGAAGAATAAACATGTACGTGCATGACGATAGAAACTCGAGTCATTATACAGATTTGAGAAATCTGATTTTTTTTCACAACAAAAAATAAAAAAGAAATAAATAAAATTCGAGTTCGGTTCTATCGACCACCTGAGTTCAGTGGGCCACATGCGAGCGTCGATTACGAGCATAAAAGATCACGTAAAACCTTCAAGACCAGATCGAACACACGTTAGATGCTCTTAGCATTTACGTGGTTGTTTTGCCGTAGATTGATTATAGATTGTAAATTAATATTGTATTGTAATTTCTAAGGGCTAAATTTTTATAAATAGTTAGAGTTAGCGGTCCTACTGGGTCTGGACCGAGACCGACCCGGACTAGGACCGGCTCGGACCGCCGATCCTGATCCGGTCCGTGGCCCGAAAAATATTAAGTCCGGAACTATTAATCCAATCCTCGATTTCATGTCATGATTGGATCGGCCCGGACCATAACCACCCATACTTGGATGGCGGTGGCTTTGAGGTAGGGGAAAAGGGGAGATGACTTTTGTGATCCAACGGATGCTGGACAGATGTCTCGCTTCGCTGCTGTGTTACTTTTTCTCGCTAAGGCAAATAACCAAGCTCGTCTGACTTTCTTTGGTCCGATACACACCGCAGAAACTGGCTTTTACTTGAATTTTTGCCTCTGAAATTGGACATGTTTAATTTTCCCAGATCGTATAAAAAATCCGATGCACTTCTTGCTTGAGCGAAGACAGAAGAAGGATTGGAACCAAAGCGGAAAGCCATGCGGGGGTCACTCGAAAGCCGCGGCGTCGTGTCTCGTTTACATCACATGACGGTGACACGAGAACGATCGACCCGTTCCATTAGCATCGGGCGAATTGGTTACAACATTACATTACGATGAATTTAGTCCGATGCATTAGAATATTTTTTTTGGTAATCTGTTGACTCTGGTGGGTTAGAGAGAGAGAAGAGAGAGAGAGAGAGAGAGAGAGAGAGAGAGAGAGAGAGGAAGACAGAGAAGCATCCCAACGTGTGAAACAAAAAGAGGGCTTCTCTCGTTTGCCCACTCTCTTTGACAACAACATTAATGGGAAACGCTCGTCTTTTTCGTCGGAAACACACCCTTTCTCTCTCTCTCTCTCTCTCTAATCACTGAGTGTCCGTTTATATGTTCTTCCTCTGAAACTCAAACGTTCGTTGCTTGCCGCAACATGGCCTTTCGTCTCCTCCTCCGACCCCTTTGAGCTTTTTCGGAGGCCTATCTGACCCCGGAAGCCAAAGAGAGCGCAGGCGCAAGCATCAATGGAGGACAGAGAAGGAGAAGCTCTCCTATTCGACCCGGTGCACCGCTCGTCTTTTTCGCCGTTGTCCATGGAGCTTCTTTCGGGTGGTGCTACTGCTAACGAGTAACGAGGGAGGCGTCTCTTCAGCTCGGTTCGTAGGAGAGGTCAAGGGACATGAGGCTCGACATCTTCAACTATAGTTTAAAAAATGATTCAACACCAACATTAAAAAGAAAAAAAAAACAACAACAACAATTTTGTCTCAAATTAATTGGGTCGGTGATCGATGAAATCAAAGAATCATAAAAATTAAAGTAAAATCAATCGATGGAAAATAAATAAATACGTAAAAAATGATTAATTTTTTTTTTAAAAAAAAAGTGATGAGCATTTGCGCAAGTGCTCTACTATGCTCGGCACTCAAAGTGCCGAGCGGGATATCACTCGATAGTAAGATTGCCGAGCAACACCTGATTAGATAAATAAATTTTTTTTACACCTGTTTTGATAGAAAAAAAAATTAATCCTGACTTAGAAGAATCTCTATACGTCGTACTTTTCATCATTTTTGACATAGTAGATATATAAGAGGAGAAAAATGAAATGGTATTAACATAAACAAAATGCAGATTTCCGAAAATAAAATACCAAAAAACCGTGGAGAAATCTTTTTTTTTTAATAGATGATACGAAGAATTAAACATACATGTACTTACAAATGTTTTTTTTTTTTAAAATTTCCCAAATCGAAGCGGAAACGATGGATGACGGGTAATGAGAGCTTATTGAAGGAAGTACCTATCAAGAATGAATGAGTTCTTAGGTTATTGGTTTGAGTGAAATATACAAGCAATTCTTCTCTTTTTGGATTCGCGTCCCTTGGGTCTAAGTGTTTCGCATTGACAACTCCTTTATCCTTGATTGAATTGCATTATAAGAACCGTGTGTCCTTGCTGTTAAAGAAAGCCCAGTACCAATCTTGTTCTTAACTTTAAAAAATAACTTTTACAAAATTGATTTTTAAACATTTTACATTTATGTCAATTCATTCAATTCGGTCAATTGTGATTGGAAATTACTGATGTGGCAAGTCCGGTGATGACGCGGACAATTTTTCTAATGTTCAAGCATATGTTTTTCTTTTTATTTTATTTTCTTTTCTTTTTGTTAGGGCTGGCAAGACTGAGGAGGCCGCAGGCCCCCTGCTTGGGTTGTGAGTCCTCTCCTGCCGTGAAGGAGGGCTCGCGGCCCTCGTCCAGTGGCCGGTGACCTCTTGCCGGCCCTAAAAACGAAAGAAATTTTTTTATTAAAAATAAAATAATATAAAAATTATTCACGCTACTGTCGACCACACATCGTCAGCAATTTCGAGTAAATATTAGTCGGATGAATTGAATTGGTATAAATAGAAAAATTTTAGGACTTAACTGAAAAGAAAAATTAAGACTAAATTGAAACAATTTAGAATTTTTTTGATAATTTTCTTCAAGAATTTTGCCTCAAGAGCCTCCCTTATCGAGAGGGGGATGTTAACTACTAGAGAAAAATTAAAGAGCCAACAGGGTTTTTTAATCACATGCTTTCTAAAAAGAAAGACCCGTGCCTAATTAATTTCCACTTTGACGAAGTTACACCTGAGTAATCCTGTTTTGAAAATTTGAACCATGAGAATCCAGTTGGACCGTTATAGCTAGTATCGGATCATAATATCTTTCAATAGATTACATATGCATGGTTTTCAGACGAATTAGACCAAAAATTGATTCGACGAGGGTGGAGAGTGATTATTAGGGCAAGAAGATTCAATTAAGGCACAGCTGTGAGCGAGTTGCTAGGAATCTAGGATGGCAGAGGCAAAATAGACCGAATCACACAGCCAATACATAAGTCTAAGGTAATACGGATTTGCACTAAGGAGCTCTTAATGAAGATTACTGAAAACTTGAGCCACACATTGGAAGGGAAAGGTCTTGTAAGTCGATTCGTAAGTAAGTACATAGAATCTTTAACTGGTCACTACATTGAGCAACAAATGATTCTATCACATGCTTTCTATGATATTCTAAATTACGCTACTAGTGACACGTCAAAGGTATTTTGTTGCAATGACATCACATAAACTTGAACGTTTTTCCCTTTTAACAAGTACCTCCTTTTTTTTTGGGTTCAATTAAATACCTAAAGTTTCCAAACGTGGATGATCGCGAGGCCATCGTTAAAATCGTGGATGAAAAATCGTTACGTGGATTCTAATGTCATTAAATAGCTATTAATTATTCGTACTGACATCTAGTACGACGTCTTAAGATGATGCCACACATCAATAAAGTCAATCTTGAACGATTAGAACCGTTTGAGTCCCCCCTCTTCCTCTCTCTCTCTCTCTCATGCCTGATACCCACATGAAGATGATACGTTTTTTTTGCTGAGTATTGCAAACTAAGCGGGTCGCGTCCTCAATGAAAATGATGCCAATTTTTGTTCAATTTAATTAGCGGATGTCTGACATTAAATTAAATTTGAAGAGTTAGAGGTATTTGGGTGAAGAAAGACGAAGTTAACGTACTCGATTTGAAAGCAGACAAAAAGCTGAGATACATGCGGTGTGATCCGCGTCCGAGATTTTGTGACAAATGTAGTCCCTCGGTAGAAGGAGATTTAGAAGTAGAGGGTCGATATGAGGCAAAATTTGAGGTCTTGGAGGCCGATCGAAGAGAGAGGTTCGAGGAGGGAAATGCTTGATCCGAGAAAATCGCTCAAGCCCATGAAAAGAACCGAGAAAATCGAAAAGCCTATTAACGACTGGGCCGTGAATTAAAAATTAATTACACTTTACCAAATTTCACAAAGGAACAATAGTTAGTCATAAAAAAAAGTAGGTACCCGCATCCATCGGACAGGAAAATAAGAGGTGATCCCCCTTTTATGTTGATGTTGTAACCTGATGGACCTGTTTAGTAACGTTTCTCTCCATCTATTTCTATTTTCAAGAATAAAAAACATGTTTGGTAACGCAAATGATTTCGATTCTACTTTCAGGAACACTTTTGAATCAATTTTGAGAAGCGAAAAAAGTTAATTCTTAAGAAAAATAACACTTTCGAGAGTCCCCTTTCATTCTTGTCAGGTGCTCACGAGGCTTGAGTTGGGTAAAGTCGACCCGATCATCATAATTTTTCTAATAAAAATTTCAGAAATTAATAAAAGTAAAAATCAGGAAATAATTAAAAATCTAAAAACAAAGGAAATGCATAAAAATATATAAAAATTGGAAAAGATGGAAAAATTCCAAAAAAAATCTCAAAAATCATGAGATGGATCATTTCAACTAGCCAATCCTATTTTTGATGATTTTGTCTTTTGATTTCTCCCAAATGACAATTTTGCCCATCATGAGCAAATTGTTTTAAAAAATCCCGAAAATTCCAAGAAAAATCTCAAAAATTAGTAAATAAGTCCATTAAATTGGCCAATCTTGTTTTTGGTGATTTTACCTTTCAATTTTTCCTAGCCTTGCTCTATTTGTTGTTGGATTTTTATTTTTTTTTTCATTATGAGCCTTAAAAAATAATCTTTTATCCTTGGTATATCCATAGAATCAACATAAGCATGGAAAAATAACAATTTTAGCGTATTATCCTTTCAAGAAATAAATCTAAATCATCTCTATTTTAGCCAAAAAGATGTCAAGAAACAAGAGGATCGCTGGGTTTGAGGAAATTGATCAAATGTGGTTGCATAATTATTTGATTTAAATTACAAATTGGGAAGAAAAAATATTTTTCAGAACAAAATTTTTTGTAGTTACCAAACGCGTTCTGATTCTCTAAAACTCATATAGAGAATAGAATCACAAAAAATGATTTTAATTAGAATCACTTTTTGGGAACAGAAACGTTACCAAACAGACCCTCATTGGTTCAAAACAATCAACCATCACTTAACAATGTCGTGAAAATGCTACACGGACCTATATAATATGTAAGGAAAAGGGAGTGGATGGAGGGTGCAGGCAACGAGAAGGAAACATTCTCAATTTCGATTCAAACACGGGTTTGATTCACTAGAAAATTACCGAAAGGCATCGAGCGAACGGAATCAAAAAAGGGAAAAGTGCGGTTCTCCATGGATTAGCTTAAACGTAAAATTGATCCCTACCTTCACATGCTCAGCATCACAAATACCGGGTAGTGATCACATTCACATCTAACGTGCGAATTCATTCCAAGATTCAAAATGAAGATAAACGCCAGTTTCCTCATGGGGTAAACCTGATGAAACAGAAGTATGCATCTAAAATGGAGTCTCAATTCCTCCCTGGCATACTTTCTCTTAATGGTGTACAAAGACACTTCTGCACAAACTTTGCATCATCTCAATGATAAATGTTCTTACTGACCAATTAAGCTCGCTAGCTGCATCAGTGATTCCCTCATATTCTTCGGAATGGCACCATTGCGCAGCTGGAAGAACAAGAACAGTCTTAGTACCGACCGGAAGCAGGAATCATGAAACTATCAAGCCACGGAGGAAAAGCAATGCACAGAGAACACATCAGTATGCTTTTGTTCTGCACATGATTGAACTGGAGCATGAATCTCAAATCAAATTAAAGTAGAATGGACCAATACCCGCAGAAGCTGTGTTTAAGAAAGAAACTTGTAATTACACTCATTCGCCTCAATATTCCTCACAGAATGCCTAAGTAACGTACCTCGAGTATGAGATTGGCTAGGACTTTCCCATTTAACGTGGTGATGTTGGCATTCACTACAGTATATCCCAGGGAGTGGATCCCCTCCATCATCCTCGAAAACCATCCCTGCTTCTGCAACATTGCTATCTTGACCAGAAAATCTCCTTTCCCAATTTGGTTCACCTCCACTTGTACCTGAAATCATTAGCTCCCAAAGTCAAGGCAAAACACCAGAACGATACCATCTGTCGGCATTTCATGAGGAACGAGGAGATGACATTTGAGCTGCCAGCTTGACTCAGTTCACCTTTGTTTCTGTCTTAAGGTCGAGATGGGAAGACTCTTGAATAACCTGTTCTCTGGCCAAACTTTTACTGCATTCTTGTCCCACGCTTTGAGCCAGAGACTTTGAGTTTGTATCCTTCGGTCTGCATGCCTCCTTCTCCAGTTCCTCGAGCTCCTCCTCGAGTTTTCTCACCTCCATCTGTAAATCCTCTATGTATTCTGCTGCATCCCCAAGGATTGAAGTCATATCCATCTGGTCAACACAGGAAAGGATCAGATGGATATGCATATTCTTCAAGAAAGAATAACAAGCGACATGACTGAAATAATTGTTACTTCATGTATTTTTCTAAAGATGACAATCTTCAAATGCAGAGATTCCTGAATATGGATTTATACTTAAGACAATTAGAAATTGCTGTTGAGCAGAGAAATTCCACCATATATGCAGCATGACCAATTTGTCAACGCCAATGCAAAAAGGCATCGTATCTTTCTAACAGGTCTTTAGGCTTAAGAACAGAAGCTGAAAGATCATATTGACAACTTAAATTCCTCAATACTGCAACACCGCCCAGTGAAGGACTACGTCGAATAATACAGCTTTGAATCAAGTCATGCCAAACGAAATGGATGACTCTTCGGATTACAGCAATAACAAGCTCAGTGGACCTTGGATATCTTGGGTACAAGTGAACGGAGGGTATAGAGTCTTTCTTTGATCCTGGTCCTCCTCTTCCTCTCTGTGACCAGGTTCTTTGCTTCGCATTTGCCTCCTTCCCATTTGTGAACACCTTTCTGCATCGCAGCCGCAGCATTACAAACCGAGAAATTTGTCTGTTTCGACAAACTATTGGAATCTTTAGACCCCGTGGATTCAAGAACAGACTGCTTCATTAATCCAGCTTGGGAAAGATATCCCAAAATATTATAAGGGTCGAATGATGGGTACTCGTAAGTCAGATCTGAGCTACTAGATGATCCTTCAGGATTGTTGCTACTTTGCGTTCTGGTTGGGAGTTGTTGCAGTCCAGAGTCCAAACTGGAAAGGTGGACCGGGGACGGATAGAACTTGAAGTACTCACGGATCAGGAACTCATCGATGCTTAAATCGCAGATCCCGGCATTCACGGCTTCTCTCAAGAAGCGACTCCAAGTCCTGATGATTTCAATTTTGTATGGTTCTTCCGGCATCTGACGAATTTCAAACCAAATTGTAACATTTCGAACTTTTCAGCAAACAAGTAGAATTCCATACAAAAGTCAATGCTAATTGGGAAGCGCATCTTACATGCTTCGCGCTGAAGAGCTCCACAATGCCGCCAACAATGGGGACCAGAACACTTGTTCCAGTGAATTCCTGTCAAAAGTTTCTCCTTCTCTCACGTCTCAGATATTGTCACAAACAAATGGTAAACCATGCAAGGAGAGTAATCACCAGCATGACAGATTCAAACACAATCACAGAATTGACCGGATACACGCCATCAAACTATAAAAATGTACATGAGTATGGTAACTTGTTCCAAACAATATACTGCACTGTTCTGGGTATGATCCACTGTCTTGTTATGCAGCGCACACAATTCGCAATGCTACTAGCTCCAACGTTGCCAATACGCCATTGTAACTTGACAAGAAATTCCAATTAATAGACTTTCGAAGCTGAATCAAACACTCGCGCGTACTGACAATAGGTGTTGATCAAAGAGGGCTAGGATTCAGAAAGACAACAACAACATCCCGATCGGTCTCCAGCGATTTTGTCCGAGAGTTCAAAAGAGCGAGCAACACGGGGAATATGCAAATGATCACAAGGAAGAGATTAAGAACCGCTTGCCTGAGCAAAATTGGCGTCCGAGGCGCTTCTTGCCTTGCGAATCCACCTGGGCTGGCTCGAGATCACCACCTCTCCGTGAATCCTGACCAAAGCCGCTCAAGAAAACTCAAAATCAGACATCATTTCTTCCCTTCTCCCGTTTCTGAAAAATAAAATAAAATGCGGAGCTGAGTTCTTACCCGGAACAGAGAGGGAAAGAACAAGGGTAAAGGGCAAGGGCAACGCAAGCTCTCGACCTCATGGGGTGCTGATTGCGGTGGTCCCTGCAGATCGGAGTGGTTGAATGATGAAGCCGGACGTCATCTTCTTGTTTTTCCTCTTTGACGCCATCGAATATCGGTCCTCCTCCGCAGCAGCAACACCCAACCCATTCAACCAACCTGCAGAAAGTTTGCAAACCCAGAAGAAGTGAAAAACATACCCATTTTGGGATGAAACAGTAGAGAGCGACGAGAGAGGATCATTCGTTCAGAACCGGAAACGGGGGGTCGAGAGCAAGTACCCGGCGGAAGGGCCATCGCCGCGCTTCCAGACGACGGCGTAGTCCCAGGCCATGGAGTCGACGAGGGGCCTCAGCCACTCGGCGGATCTCTGGAGAGCTCTCATGGCGGACGGGACGCTGGCTTCTTCCCCCCTCAAAAAACACTCTGGCCCAAGTACTGCGAAGCTCTTTGCTTCTTCTTCTGCTTCTGCTGCATTCTCTTTCTGTGCATGGCCGGGGGGGGGGGGGGGGGGGGGGGGGGGGGGGGTTGCACTTGATAACAGAAAGAGCAAATGATTAAAACCACATGGGGCTTACACACTCGCTCTAACCAACCCTATTTTATTTTTCTTTTATTTTATTTTTCCTGTCTTTACTTTACTTTCCTTCGAAAATTGTTTTTTCCCCCCTTTACTAAAATTACTTTCGAGATTTTATTTCATTTTTCTTATTTTTTTATTCTCACAGTTGAATACGTTATATCGAAATGTCAAATATCCAAATGCGAACACGGAGCTCCAGCTATGAAGATTGGAGAGAAAGGTGTTGGGCTGTCTTACTTAATGGCTAGAACGTCCAAACCCAATATATAGTAGCATGTCGTACGGAAGAAATGAATTTTCAATAGGAATTTTTAGCCAGTGAATAAAAAAAAAATAGGCAGTTTCGAAATCACGGATGTTTTAAAAAAAAAAATTCGAGATTTTTGAAGGGTACGGATGTAATATTGGTCAAATCTGTGGGACAGGGAGAATCTGACACACAAAGACTTTTTTTTTTTTTTTTGGCTTTTGCCTGGGGGTAAAAGAAACACCGGAAAAATCAAACGAAGTGTTTTTTTTGGGGTCTGAAAACGGGGAGAAATCCTCTATCATTGAAATCCCCGCCCTTCATGTGTGTGGGCCCCACACATGGAGGGTGGGGATCTCAATGATCCTCTACCCTGAAAACGAAGGTGTTTTCTAAAAAAAAGAATGTGTTAAAAAAAATAAATAAATAAGGCGGTTTTGAGGGAAAGCTAACTCGTAAAACTGCATCTGCATGCGATCGTTGGAGATTCTATCTTTTTCCCAATAGGAGCACGGTACAGAACTGGCGGCCCACTCGCATTCTGAAATGCGTGAGTCCCACTCTCGTTCTAACATTTTTGGGCACCAAAATATTTCTGTGAAGTAATTACCTTACAAACAAAGCCATAAGCTCGCCGTATCCATGTCAAGTTTAGTCATAAATCAATCTAGTCCTACACTTTTTGACATTTTTTTTTTCAATATTATACCCTTCCACCTAATTCTGATTAGAGAGATAGTTGATGTTGACGATTTTTATAAATTTTTAATGACTTCTCTGATTTCTTTTTCTTCCTGCAGCCACCAGTGGTGGCAATTCGCCATATTTGGGCCGGCGAGGCCACCGCGGCCCTCGCCAGATCTAAGTGTGGCCACATCGCCTAAATCTAGTGAGAACCGACAACCCCACTAAGACATTATATCAATGGAGGGAAATTAGAAAAAAGGAAAAAAAATAAATGAAAAAAAGAACAATTTTAGAAAAAAATTATACATTTTTATAGAAAATTACAAAAAGTATTCACGTTATCGCTAGTCATGTCACGAATTCTATGAAAATGTTACGACTTGGTTGTATTGAAGTTAAGGGACTAAGGATGGCCAGCCAACGTTCATGTTGGTAATTTCCGATCAAAATTGATCGGGATGACTAAATTGTTATCTGCACGATAAGTCTAGGATTTTATTACTTTTTTTTTTTGTAATTTTACCAATATTACTATCACAAGTACAACAATCATAAATAGATATCGTGTAGACCTGGATTTTCATTTTCAAAGCCACAAAAGTCTCCCTATTCCTTAAAAACTTATTCACATTTTTTGTGGTAATTTTTTGCATGTGAAGCCATATTCATATCAAGAGAAATACATAAATTCGCCTAGTATTCATGACCTCAACTTGAGGCCCTTGGGGGGGAGGGGGGAGTCGATTAGTTTACGCTCTCGCATAATATATTTTCACCATGCTAAAGCAAAAGACAGATTTTATCAATTTGCTTTTGAAAGAAGCGTTATACATATAAAAATTGATACTTTTGCCATAAATTTATCGTGCATTAGTTTTTGTTAAATTTTATCATCAAATTACTGAGTTGGATGACACGTGACAATTGATGAATGTATCGCTTAGGGGTTTTATCAATCGTTTGTCACAGGCGTATCAGTTTATAATTTTTCATGATTTTAACCGAATTTAACGAAAATTAACAAAGAATAAATTTGCCACAGATGTATCGATTTATGATTTTTTTGTGATAAAAAATTAGTTTGAGATAAATTTGTTATGGGTGTACCAGTTTGAGATTTTTCGTGACATTAACCCATAAAATTATTATATACTTTGAAGCATCCAAATGTTAGGACTTTGCGCGAGGCCTGGGACCTGGAGCGATTTTTCCGGACAAGAAAAGGGCGGCGAGGAAAATTGCGAGAAATAGCGAGAAGGCAGGGTGGGGAAATACATATTTCTTATATTCAGTATAAATAAAATAGAGCATAATAGCAAGTAATATATTCAAATATAGATTGTTATGAAGCCAAATTAAGGAGAATGGTAAGAAGCAAAAGGGCACTGATGACAAATTTATAGCCAAAGGAGCCCTTTCGTTATCAAATGAGGCTAGGCTCTCTCTCCCCGTGCAAGGGGGATTTTGTAACGGAAAAAGAAATTTCATGACTAAGCACATTGGATTGCTCTATCACTCTACCAACTCTGTTTTCCTCCTCCTTCTTCTTCTTCGTCTTTTTTTTTTTGTCCTTTACTTTGCTTTCCTATCATTTTTTTTATACCAAAATTAATCGCGAGATTTATTTTTATTTTTCTCATTTTTTTAATATTAAAGAGTAGATATCGGAAAAAAATTTCACGTCGGTACACACATACCGCATTTATCAGAAAAATCATTTCCTAGTTACAAAGAATTGATAATTGATACCCACGTATCGCATTTGCCCTCCAAACTAATTCTCCCGTTATACAAAATTAGGGATTTCAGCATTTTTGAAGACTTGAAAGGATCTTTTGTGGAAAACAGTAATTAGAATTTAAGCAGATTTCCCAATTTAAGATTTCAAAGATTTGAGATCTTTTGCGGCGTAAAAAATTATTAAAGGTAAACGTAAATGATGCACTAATGCACCCGTTTGTGGGTTTCCATGAGATGAAAATTAGTTCGGGTCGATGTGGCGGGGGGGGGGAGTATACGAGTCTGGAATTTTTTGGAATCTTTTATGATATTTACCCAAACATTAGATATCAAGCATCTAAATATTAAAATTTAACATATAAATATCGATATGAATTTATTTATTTATTTATTTCCAAAAGTTTTGAAATATTTAATTTAGACCGTAAGGTCGGTGAAATCTCTGGCAAGGGAAACTCTATGACACCTTAGAATGTGGCATGGTGGCTCTCTTCTTTACTTCTTTTTATTTTTTTGCGGTTGACTAGGGTCAAAAATGAAAGGAAAAAAAAATTCAAAAAAGGGACTGAAGTGAAACATGTTTCAAATAGGGGTATAAAGTGTCATCATTTTCTCAAATAAGAGCATGAAGTGAATATTATTTCAAATAAAGGTCTAAAGTGGCAATAAAATTTCAAAAAATGACTTGATTTCAAGAGGATTTTCGATTTTTTTGCTTATTTGATTTTTTTTCTTTTTTACAACACTTTTTTCATCTATTTTCCTCAAAAGTAAAAAAAAAAAAAAAAAAGGGAACACGCCACATGCACAGGTGGAAGGGGCAACCCTCCCCGCCCATGGCTGTTGGCCCACCGTCGAAGGGTCATCGACGACCCCAGTGAGGGCCGGCAACCCCGCCAGCCAGAGGCGAGGGCCACTGGCCCTTGCAAAAATCGAGATAGGGTCAGGGCTACCACCGTCATCTGACCTTTGCCGTGGTCGTCGGCGACCCCGCCAGCCTTTGCCGCCCCCACTGACCACCCTATTATAGTAGGCCAGCGGCCCCTCCTGCCTGTGTGCCTCTTTTTTTCCCCCTTTTTTGAAATTTTTAAAAATTATAAAAAAGGAAAAATAGAGAAAATGAAAAAAATGAAATGTAAATGACGAAAATGTCCTTTAGGCCAGACCATTTTTTTAAAACATTATGGCCACTTTAGGCTCTTGATTGAAACATACTATGTCACTTTGGGCGTTTATTTGAAAAAGAGCTTACTTAGGGTCCTTATTTGAGAAAACACAAGGATTTCAGGTCATTTTTTGGATTTTTCCAAAAAAAACGAAAAATCAAACAAACAGTTTTTTTTTGTCAAACATAGACACGGTTTATATACTAATGTACAGCAGGGTTGGGCCTCAGAGCATAAGACGGCCCTAAGTACGGTAGGTAGATTTACAGTCCAATTACAAGGAAGTACACATCGTTGCTAGGCCACGTTCAACCGATGGGTTGCCTTGTTGGCCTCACGTGGACAGTGGCGAAAGCCCAAAGAACCAATTATCCGTTTCATCAGTAAAGAGCACTCTTCCAGAATAAGCAACGATATCAAAGATGTTAATAGAGAGGGCTCAAGTTCTATCGCCGATGAAGCACACCGCTGGAGGAAGGCGAGATCTATAGTAACATTGGAGCAGTCGAACTTGAACAGTTACTATTCGAGACAACAGCGAATTGTAGCTCTGCATGCGATGGCTTCAAGCTGCTCGGGTTCAAAGACATTGACCATCTGGGCAAATCCCTCAACAAAACAGCCCTGATCATGGTGTATAATGCCCGCGAAAGCACCCTTCAAGTCTCTAGGGAAGAGGGAGCCATCAACATTGATCTTCAAAGTGCCTTTTGGAGATGGTATCCATCACACATGTACTGTAGTTCTTGCTGATTTAGGGTTCTTGTTGCTTGGAGCCCAATGGATAAAACTTGCTACATTCGCAAACGTAGTAGAGATAATACGCCAAGGATCAGGACATTGCCCTGGAAAGAAGAAGCTATTGCGAGCCTTCCAAAGTTGCCACAATGTTTGAGTTATCACTGTCGCAGACGGGCCCTAAGACTGGTGGTCAGCCTCCTAGGTTTGTCAGAGCCACTCCTCAATCCTTATAACCTTCGTAGCATTAATGCGTATATTAATCTCAGAATTTGTTCACACATGCTTAGTCCAGGAACACAACAAGAATAGATGTTCAAGAGATTCTGGTTTCCATAAGTAGATAGAGTATCGTGGATTAGGTAAAATTCTGCATTTACATAAGTTAACTGTAGTTGGCAACGCATCCTGACATATATGCCAAAAGAAATGCCTAATTCTCGGAGGCACTGCAAGTCTCCAAATATACTGTCACAATGATGGAGGGTGCTGGTAAGATGATGATGGCTTTGTTGTTGGCTGTGTAGGGATTGTATCACAAATTTGTCTGTATGTTGTTTTCATTGAATACGCTCTCTTAGTAGAAAATGGCCATACCAGACAATCGTTAGGTCGTAGTGGATTAAGTGGAGTTGCTAGAATCTCCTGTGCAATTGTTAATGGAAGAAATGTATTAACTAAGAATTCATTCCATTTGGTGGATAATGTAATCAAATCAGCAACCCATCAAGGCTCACCCACTTGTAGTTCTCCACCAATAATGCCAGAGGGTAACCAGCGATATGGTCTGATGCGAATTCGTGATCCATTACCTACCTGCCAATGGATATAAGGCGCAATACAATCTCTTCCAACTAAGATGTTTTGCCAACCCCATGAAGGACGGCCCCCTCTAGTTGCTTCCTAAAAACTGGAGTGTGGGAAGTAAAGACCTTTAAAAAGTGTTGCCCAAAGAGCATAGAGGTTAGAATGCAATCTCCAAGTTGTCTTTCCTAGTAAAGCCATGATAAAAGACATAAGATATTTCAAATCTAACCCAATATCTCGCTTACTACACTTCAATAAATCTCAACTCCTCCAATGTAGCCCTGTTTAAACATCACTGTTTCTCCACCAGAATGATGCTACACGTCGCTCAATAGCCCGACATACAGAGATGTGCACCTTAAACACAGACATAACATACTGTGGAATAGCTTGAATGACAGCTTTAACAAGTATTTCTTTTCCAGCCATTGAAAATAGTTTTTCCTTCCATCCCTCTAACTTGCTATGTACCTGCGCTAAAAGCCAAGAGAAAAATTGTTTCTTGGTTTGCCCCTAATCTGAAGGCAAGCCCGGATACTTCCCTGCTTGGAAAATCTCTGGCCCTCGCAATTCATTGGCCAAGGTCTATTTCAATGTAGATGGACAAAAGCTGCTGAACAAGATACCTGATTTATTGAGGTTAATGGCTTGTCTGGAAGCATAACAGTACTGGTGAAGAATCTGTGACAAAGTCTGACATTCTGAGAGTTTTGTCTCCATAAAAAAGAGGGAATTATCCACAAAAAGAAGGTGTGATAGCTTTGGACAATGGCGATTGAGTTTAATTCCAAAGAAACTGCCATCTTGTATTGATGTATCTAGCATCGCAGAAAGCACATTCGAAATCAAGATGAAAAGGTACAGTGACAGTGGATCGCCCTGACATAGTCCTCTAGATGGATAGAAAGAGGGTAGAGGAGACCCATTAAGCTTCACACTAAAAGAAATAGTTCGAACACAAGACATGATCCAAGAGACCCACTGCTTGGCAAAACCCATTTTGATGAGACTATCTTCCATAAAATCCCATTCCGCCCGATCATAAGCTTTGCGCATATCAAACTTTAGAATAGCTTGAAATATCCTTTGTCGATGACTAGTGTGAAGTCGGTGAAGAACTCCCTGAATTATCATGATGTTGTCTTGAATTTGTCGTCTTGCAATGAACGCGCATTGTTCTTTTGCCACTATAAATGGCAATAATGGCTTTAATCGATTAGCTAGAACCTTGGAACAAATTTTATAAGCATAGCTACATAGATTAATGGGGCGATATTGATCAAGGCTCTCCGAATGAGGCACTTTAGGTACCAGTGTAATATGAGTGTGATTCAAGGAGCCAGGTAAGATACCTGTGTTGAGAAAGCCCTGAACTATTTGAAGAAGATCATGTTGAATAGTCTCCCAATGGAATTGGTAGAAGAGACCACTCAAAACCATCCAACCCTAGTGCTTTGGATTTACCCAACTGGAATACTGCTATCTTCACCTCTTCCAACGTAGCTGATTGAGTCAATGAAGAGTTCATGGAAGCTTTAATGGTTTGTTGATAGTGACCCAATACAAGAGCATATTGGCACAGGCCTTGGCTTCGATAAATATCAGTTAAATAGGAATTAATATGATCTTGTAGTTGCTACGGATGATGAAGCCAGATACCATAAGCTGTTTGAAGGGTGCATACATTATTACGTTGCGACGTTGGATAGTAGTTTCATGGAAGAAACGAATACTACGATCTCTATAACTTGGCCACTCAATCCGAGATCTTAAACCTCGATATTGCTACTCCTAACGCCATAAGCTGTCAATTTGATTTTTAAGATCAGTAATGTGCATATTAGCATCAGAAGAGTATCTCGTTGATTTGTAAGGTGTTGAAGTTCTTGTTTAACAAACTGAATAGCCCTAGCAGCATGTGCAAAACGAAGTCGACTCCAAAGTGAAAGATGATGTTGAACGCGATGTAGCTCAACTAATAAAGGCTCATGCTTCGAATGTCCAGCTATGCCTCCTTTACAACTCGGCTGCAATCAGGATCCATATTCCAAAAAGCTTTTGATGAAAAATAGAGATTGAATTGTATGAATTCTGCTATGTATTGCTCATAATTTTTGCAACCAATATATACACAGCTACTATCTACAAAGTAAAAAAACTTCCTAGAATAAATCCCTTGATTTATGGGATTTCAAACTTCATAGAAATCAAAACTAGAATCAAGGAGATTGACTATTCCTAGAATTAAGGACCAACTTAATTACAAAAAATCCTCCTAATTTTATAATTTTTCACACTCCCCCTCAAGCTGATGAATAGGCATTCTTCATTCCCAGCTTGGATATGCAATTCTGAAATGCTGAGCTGCTTAGGCCTTTAGTGAGTACATCAGCAAGTTGACCATGTGTTGATACATATGGTGTACAAATCAGCCCATTGTCCAACTTCTCTTTGATGAAGTGCATGTCTATTTCGATGTGCTTGGTTCGATCATGTTGAACAGGGTTGTGTGCTATGTTGATTGCTGATTTGTTGTCACAATAGAGTCTCATTGGTCTATCCTATTTAATCTTCAACCAAAGTAATTCACATAATCCTTGCGCCATTGCACGGAACTCAGCTTCTGCACTTGACCGCGCCACAACATTCTGCTTCTTGCTCCTCCACGTCACAAGATTGCCACTAAGGAAGTTGCAATATCCTGTGGTTGACCTTCTATCTGCCACTGATCCTGCATAATCAGCATTGGTGTATGATTCTAGTATCAGTCCATCATTTCTTCTGAATACAATGCCTCTCCCCAGTGTCCCTTTTAAATATTGTAGCACACGATGAGCTGCATGCAAATGGACTTCCTTTCGACTGTGAATGAATTGGCTGATCACACTTATTGCATTTGCTATGTCTGGTCTTGTATGAGACAAGTAGGTTAGTCTTTCTAATAGTCTTTGATACATATCTTGATCTACAGCAACATCTTCTTCTGCATTCCCGAGTTTATTGTTGGGATTTATTGGAGTGCTTGCTGGTTTACATGCGGCCATTCTTGTTTCTTTAAGGAGATCCGTAACATATTTCCGTTGAGAGATAAAAATGTCTTATTGAGAGTGAGAAACTTCAATGCCGAGGAAGTATTTTAATCTTCCTAAACCTTTGATCTCGAATTCCTTGGCCAAGCACCGACTCAAATGTTGTTTCTCTTTTTCTTCGGTTCCGGTCACTATTATATCATCAACATAGACTAGTAATGCCGTGACTTCCCCTAACGATGAATGCTTGATAAATAATGTACGGTCTCCTTGACTTTGTCTGTAACCCATACCAATCATGACTAGCGCAAATCTGCTAAACCATGCTCGCGGTGAGTGTTTGAGTCCATATAAGGCCATTTTTAACTTGCATACGATATTGGTAGCTAAAACCTTCCCATAACCAAGTGGAACCTCCATATAAATTTCTTCTTCTAGTTCACCCTGTAAGAATGCATTTTTAACATCAAACTGTTGCAGGTCATAGCCATAATTTGCTGCCAAAAATAGCAAGATTCTGACAGTATTCATTTTGGCAACTGGAGCAAATATCTCTAGATAGTCAATCCCGTAAGTCTGAGTGTAGCCCTTGGCAACCAACCTTGCCTTGTACCTTTCTAAAGATTCATTTGCTCGATACTTCATCGTATAGACCTATTTGCACCCCATGGGTTTCTTCTTTTTTGGTAACCTCACAAGTTCCCAAGTTCCATTCTTTTCTAATACCTCCATCTCCACATTCATAGCTTGTTTCCACTCTTTATTGGATAAAGTCTCTAATAAGGTGTTAGGAATGGTAATGGTGTTTAAACTCACAAGGAAGGCTTTATGAGATGGGGAGAAGTGTTTAAAGGACAAGAATTATGCAAGGGGGTACATGGGTTTCTTTGTGCATTCTCTAATTCCTTTCCTAATTGCAATAGGAAGATCTAGATCATTACTTTCTATGGACACATCAGATACGATTAGTGAAGGATTAGTCATTTGTACCTCATTTCCAGAACTTAGGTTGGAGTCTTGGACTTGCATTGATTCCGGAACAAGATTCTTCTTCCTTGAGCATACCTTTTCTTTGCCAAATCTCACATGCTCAAGATCAGAAACAAGTTCTTCTAAAACAGGCTCTTCAATTCCAGAGGTTGACACAGATTCAGGTTGTTCAAAGTTTGACACAAGTAAGTGTGTGGGAGTGGACTCTAGGTCAAGGAAGAAATTCTCATTCCCATTCTTATCTTCCATTATTGAATTCTCCCCCTGAAGATAAGGTGTGAAAAAATAAGGTTTATGTTCATGAAAAGTGACATCAATGGACATATAGAACCTTTTTAAAGGAGGATGATAGCACTTATAGGATCTAATATTTGAGTGCTCTAGGATCTAATTTACTCCGAGATGGTCCATGAATATGAACAAATGACACACACCTGAAAATTCGAGGAAGAAGATTATTTGTGGTTTGTAAGTTTGGGTAGAACTGAGAAAGTATATCCATTGGACTCTTGAATCCTTAGACTCTAGAAGGCAGCCGATTTATGAGATGAGTTGCTGTAAAGATTGCTTCCCTCCAAAAAGATTTAGGCACATTGTATTGGAATAGAGAGGCTCTAGTTACATAAAAAAGATGGCCATTTTTCCGTTCGGCTACTCCGTTTTGTTGTGGAGTGTGAACACACGATGACTCATGTATGATTTCTTCCCTTTGAAAGAATGGGGTTAGGATTTGGTTAAAATAGTCTCTAGCATTATCGATCTGAATCTTTTGATACTAACTCCAAATTGATTTTTAACCATGGAAAGGAAGTTGGGAAGAACAGTGCTGACGTCTGATTTATTCTTAAATAGAAAAATCTATGTGACGCGAGTGCAGTCATCAATGAATGACACAAACCACCTAGCCTCAGACACATTAGGAACATTAGAAGGACCCCAAATATCACTATGAATGAGATAAAAGGGAATGAGACTTCTGTTATTGCTTAAAGGAAATGGTACACGCTTGTGTTTAGCAAGCTCACACACCTCACAATGAAACTCTTCAACACGTATGCCTTGAAACAAAGAAGGAAATAAAAGACTACTTACTCTAAAGGAAGGATGTCCAAGTCGGCGATGGTAAAGCAATTCTTTTTCTTTATTGGTTTGAGAAAAATTGCCATTGGTACCATGTGATTGGCCTGGTACCTCAAGGTAGTAAAGTCCATCCCTTTCTCTAGCATGTCCAATCGTCCTCCCTGAATCCTTGTCCTGAAATACACAATGACTATGTTGAAATATTACATTATAATATAAATCTTGCATGAGTTTTTCCACAGAAACAAGGTTTGTAGATAGTCTAGGAACATGTAGGATATTTTTTAAGATTAAGGATGGGGTGAGCTCAATATTGCCAGTTCCAGCCACAGTGGTTAACGAGCCATCAACAGTAGCTATATTCCTACTACTTGGACAGGGAGAATATGTGGCGAATAGATTTGGTGAATGTGTCATGTGGTCAGTTGCACCTAAATCTATGATCTAGGGGCTTGGAATGATATTACCAGAGACATTTAACCCAAAAGAAAGTGGAAACTTACATGAATATGCTAAAGAACTGGTACCTGATTTTTTTTCAAGGCTGCTCTAGAGAGTTTTTACCCGCTCTATATCCTCCTGATTAAGGCTAGTGACCTCTTTATTAGTGGCTTCAGGTTGCTGTGCAAATGTAACATGTGCGTGACCATTATTTTTAGATCGCTCTTCTTTCTGCCTCCACTCTCGGCTAGGAGGTTTACCATGAAGTTTCCAGTATTTTTCTTGTGTGTGAGCCTTCTTACAGTGGGTACACCATAGGTTGTCTCGGTTCTGTGGTTTGACTTGTCAAATTCTTCCATTCTCAGTAGCAAATGCCCTTTTCACTATCGGGATTAAATGCTATCCACCTTGAAATACCATTGCTGAACTATCGAAAGCTCTAACATAATCCTCTTCTACTCTCTTCCCCTCGAACTAATGCCACAACTTCATTGAAACACGACACCTCTAGTTTCCCAAGAATCTGAACCCTTATCTGGTCGAACTCAGGATTTAATCCTACCAAAAAATCATAAACTCTGTCTTGCTCAATATACTCCTTTACTAATGCAGCATCTTCAGAGCACCTTGTCTTGATGACTCGGTAGCGATCCAATTCTTGCCATAAAGCTTTAAGCTAGTTGGCATATTCTGTAACCGTCTTGTTTCCTTGTTTGGCAGCTAATGTTTTAACCTTAACCTCATAGACTTGAGTTGCATCTCTCGCCTTAGAATATGTCTGTTGGATAGCCTCCCAAATATCTTTGGTCGTAGCCAAGAACATGCATGTATCACTGATTTCTAGAATCATAGAGTTCCACATCCATGCCACAATCATAGAATCTTCTTCGTCCCATGCTTCGTATTTTGGATCTTCTGGTTTTGATCTGTTTCAAGTCAGGTGGCTCAACTTTCCTTTTCCCTTCATAATGGTCCGAATGAGTTGAGACCATTTTAAATAATTTTTTCCGTCGAGCCTATAGGCAGAATGAATGTTCTGCAATTCTCCATTCTATGGATTTTTCAATGCCTGATCGGATAAAGTCCTGGAAGTGACCTCTCCTTTTTCAAACATTCTCTACGATGAGTGAAGTGGTTTCTAGCAGAATGAGAACAGCAATGAAGGCTAGAAGAAAAAGAGTCTTTGTGTGATGAAAACACAAGAGATTAAAGGCAATGAAGGCTTGAAAGTTAGGTAGCAATCCCAAGATTGGTTTGCTTTGATACCATGATGAAAAATAAAGATTGAATTGTATGAATTCTGCTATGTATTGCTCAGAATTTTTACAACCAATATATACACAGTTACTATCTACAAAGTAGGAAACTTCCTAGAATAAATCTCTTGATTTATGGGATTTCAAACTTCACAGAAATCAGAACTAGAATCAAGGTGATTGACTATTCCTAGAATTAAGGATAAACTTAATTACAAGAAATCCTCCTAATTTTACTGTTTTCCACAGCTTCATATTTGAAATAAAAACCCGAGGAGGAGATGGGGAACAAAGGGATATCGGCAATAGAGAATGATCAGAACCAATTGCCGGTAAAACCATAGCTTCAGCCTCTATATGCTGTAAACGTCATTCTAAGGAACAGAAAACATGATTGAGTTCCTCTTTTATCAATTCCTGCCCTTGTCGATTGTTAGACCATGTGAACGCACAACCCTTATAGTTAAGCTCCATTAAAGAACATGCTATCATAAAGTTACAAAAAGCAGAAACCCGGAAGTTCTCAACCGAATGGCCACCCACCTTTTCCCAATTATACATAAGCTCATTGAAATCACCCAACCACAACCACGGCTATTGCAGATTCGCATGGATCCGCTGAAGTTTAACCCAAAGACATTGACAGCCTGGGAAATCATTAGGAGCATGGACAAAAGAGATCTCCATTTGTAGATGGCTATTTGGACCCGTAAAGGACAGATGAACACACTTATCAGAAGCAGATAAAATATTTACATGAGCTGCCTCCGACCAAAAAATAGCAAATCCTCCTACTGTGCTAAGAGGAGCGACGATATAGCTGTTAAAAAAATGTAGCTTTCTCCTATGACGCAATATAACCTCATCGGGTTGCTTCATCTATATGAGAAACACTAAAGTCGGCCACTCCCGGGCCACCAAAACCCGGAGTTCACGAACCATTAGAGGATTGCCCAGCCCTCGATATTTCCAACACAATATCGTCATGAAGTACTGGATAGCTTATTAGGGCTAGCTGTCAAAGCCTACGTAGAGTCTGCCTTTACTTGGATAATTGGTGGGTCAACAAGCTGTGGGTCAAAAAGAGAGTGTGATGACTAGTGTGAAGTCGCATAAGGAGAAAAACGGCAAGGTTTTTTTGAAAGTGTGCCCACCTAATTTTTAACTTTATATTTTCTGGTTGTCTTAGTCAAGATAAGGAGCTGTGGGGGTGAGATTGATGCTATAACTTTCTTTCTTTTTTGTCACCTGGAGAAGGGACAACACTTAGGCCACGAGAAAAAGGGGATAAGGAGGGTGAAGTAGGACTTGATGGAGAGATGCAAACTGAAGGTGGATGCAGCGTATATGGTGGTCATAAGAGTTATGCAGATAAACGACGTAAGCCTTTGGAGTTTCAAGTAGGCGATCATGTTTTCCTTAAGGTGCCGCCGATGAGGGGATTATCCCAATTTGGAAAGAAAGGAAAACTGAGCCCAAGGTACGTAGGTCCATCTGAGATTCTGGAGCGGATTGGGACATTAGCCTACAGATTGGCCTTACCGCCTAATCTATCCCAAGTGCACAACGTCTTCCCTGCGTCCATGCTACGGAAGTGTGAACCGGACCCGACGCATGTGCTGGACTACGAAGTTATAGAAGTGGATGACTGAGTATCCTATGTGGAGAAGCCAGTTAGGATCGAAGATCGAAAGGAGCAAATTTTAAGGAATAAAATGATTCCATTGGTCAAAGTTATTTGGGAGCACCATGGAATCGAAGGCGCTATGTGGGAAAGCAAGGAAACGATGAGGCGTCAATACCCCCATTTGTTTGAGTAACGGGTTTAATGTAAATTTCGAGGACGAAATTTTATAAGGGGGGAAGAGTTGTGACATTCTGATTTTCTTGTCATTTCGAGACTCATTAATAAGAAATTATCCAACGATGTATTTCAGTCGTATCTCGCTCGGATCTGATCAATCTCGAGTTAACTGACCAAAAGGGATAAGCTAACGCGAGACAAGGACATGGACCTAGAAAACTCGAATAGAAAATGACACTTTGACCATAAGAATTGTCGAGGGGATATTTAGAGCCATAAAAAGGCCGATCTAAGAACGATCAAGGAATGTATTGCTAGCGTTATACTATTGAAGCGCGGGTGATGCCGCTTAACAAATGTATAATTTGCAAAATTTTCCTAAATCGAACGGTGACGATCGAAACCGTCAAAACTAGTAATAGACCCTCATAATTACATGACAATCAAAGTCGCCATGAATTGACGAGCCCTAAATGTGATATGAATCATAGGATCGATACGCGTAACGTCTATAAAGCCCTCCCGTCAGTTCGAGATAGGCTGGAACCACATCTGATAGAGAAATGATTCAGAAACGAGTCTCGAAATTAGAAATGAAAAATTAAGAATTTCAACATTATAATTGGATTGGCTGTCACCTTATCGAAGAAAATTGAAATTAGAAAAACGACGTTCCGGACGTCGGGGGCAAAATTACCATTTTGCCCCTCAAGCCTTAACCTTGCATTTATAATTGGACAAGGGCATTTTGATCATTGAAGCCTCATTATGGCTGTCAAAAATTCGATAAATTGAGAGCCATTAGATGAAGTATTGATTGACACATGGACAAGTGTTAAAGGATTAAACCTTGATGTTGATATGATCACTTTTAACCTACCATTCAAACATAGTTGACTCTTGAAATTGAAGCATGTACCTCACCCTCTCTCTCTCTTGGCCGAAACCCCCCTCCATCTACCGATTTTCTTCTTCTTCTTCTCTTCTTCTTCGCCGAGGAGCTCCAGCCGACCAGCCGCTGACCGCCTGTTCGTCGCCGTCGATCACCGTCTCCGGTGACTTCCATCTACCGAGCCAATCACCAGCCCTTTCATCATCCTCTTGCCAACATTCTCCAAGTGGAATCATGGCATTTGACCACCTGAAGACCTTCGGCCGGCCATTTTCCCGAAAGTTGACGAAAACCGTCGCAACTAGAGGCAAGCCATTGTTTAGGCTCCATAGGACCCCGAATCCTTTTAATTTTTCGAAAAAATTTTGTGAACATTTAGAGGACACATAGACTGAGTTGTAGCAAAGATTTTAGGTGAATTTGATGGAGTTTTGACCCCAAATAAGTCTTGTGTTTGAAAGGCAGAAACTGACCGTCGGAGTACTTAGAGGAATCGGCACCGTTCAAGGACTTTCCGACGTCGCCTTGGCTTCAAATTTTCGGTGAGGCTCTCTAAACCCTAGAAATACATATTAGCAAGTAGATTATTGGATAAATTAAGGATTTAAGTTAGTTTAAGAGCTAATTGGTTGAGATATGTACAGAACCGAAAATGCCCCTGTTTCGATTCTGTGCATACCGAATCTGTGGGAGGCTATTGGTGTTGGAATTGAGTCTCAAATTCATCATTGAGATGTGCTAGGATGTCGATGAACATGTTAATGAGGTTTACGTTTCATGGATTGGCGAATTTAGCAAGAAAAATTGATGATTGGATGAATTTCCTTAAGTTGCGCGATTGACTTGTTCTTGGGCTAATTGGACCGAATCCTTAGAGTGCTTTAGAAGAGATTTTTATTGAGTTAAGCTTGAGGTACGAGGTTTCTAAACCTTGGATAGGAAGGTTGGACTCAATTGGGCAAATCGAGTGCGAATTAGATTGATTCTTGGCGGTTTATGGGATGATTATCTATTGTGTGTCTTGGAGGGATATCAATGGCTTGAGTGCTTGACAATGCTTGTGTCATGGAATAATTATCGCATTTGGATGTCGAATTTAATTGCCTCGCATGCCATTGATGTGTTCCTCGTTGCATAAGTTTGAAATTGAGCATGTGTTATGAATTGAAATGAGAACGTGGCATGTCTGGGAAATTGTGACGCTTTGAGAAGTTGAGACGCGGGGTTGTGTGGATGGATACCCCGAGAGGCTGAGGCGCGGGGTTTGAGTTGAACAATACCCTGAGGCGTACGAGACACGGGGTTGAGATGGCCATAGTCCCGATGCATTGAAACGCGGGACGGAGTTGAGACGTGTCGAAGCAGGCTTGGAGTGACATTGAAAACCTGATGCGTTTATGCAGGTTTGTTAATGTGATGATCTGAGGCGTATTACGCGGACCAAGCCTGAGGCGTTCTAAACGCGGGCGAGAAAATGAGGAGGATTGAAAGGGTGGAAAGTGTAATTTAGCATGGCAATGTGTATTTGATTTTAGTGATGTGGTATGGTGTCATGATTGCATGTCTAATACCTGTTTTATCCGCATGTTATATAATGACTGTTGAATATTTCATGTGATTGCATGTACGCTTGCCATTGATTATATTTGCCTGAGTGTATGGTCAGCCTAACCTAGGGTTAAGACCTACCTTATTGAGATGTAAATCTCACCCCGTTGTGAGATCCTATTTTTCATATCCTAGACCGTGAGAATGTGGCCAATCAGGTTTGGTGATTCAAAAGAGATGTTGATGTATTTTGACAAGTTCCCGAACGAATAGGGGACGGTATATGTTAAGAAATGTATCGTAGCTTAGGTCAATGAGGGTGGCAGCAGTTGAAAGCCTCATAGGTACGAGGCCTGATTTAGAAAAGTATGGGATGTTTCTACGGGGCCATTGAAGCCCACTGAGGTACCCCGTGGGGTAATCCTTAACTGGTATCATCCCGCTCTTGATTCGTTGGAGGCTGAGGGGTCAGTAGCCGGCTCAAAGAACGTTCCTAAGAGGACCTCGACCTTGGAGTACACCGACGAGGTCATCGTAATCGAGTCTACCGAGGACGACTAGGTGGAGCCGTCAGCTGACGAGACACTCGAAGACACCGTGGAGGTTTGCTTTGAGACACTCTCGGAGTACGAGCCATCTGAGAATACTGAGAATACTGACAACTCCAGCAACTCGACTTAGGAGTCTCTGCCCTTCTGGTATGATGTTTTGATGGTGACCTAGATCCCTGTTTCTTTTGGGAGATGTGATGATCCTCTTTTGTATTGGCCCTGTCACCCCTGTTGATCAGCACGTTTAGTTTGCCAGTACTCTTGTATGAATCCTTGAGAGTATATGTGTCTATTGGTACTCTCGTTATCCCGGACCCTTTTTATTATTGTACGGAGGAGCCTGTATACTATCGCTTCTACTTGCTATCGATATGATTCATCTCTCGACTTATGTGAATCATGGGATCTCCAGATAGAGTTTATGCTTGCAGGGAGTCGCGAGCTCGTACCCGGAGCGCGGGGCGTGACATGCTTGGTCGTGGCATGTAACTGAAAATTAATCTCAATATTTTTACTTCCCCTTATGAGTGGATTTATCAAGACATGGGATTCCTTATATTTGGTTGTGTGTGAGGAATTAAACTCAAGGAACGAGCCAAACCACTTGAAACGTATTTCTTGGTTCAAGTTGAATTAGAAGCCCATGCGTGCTTGCCAATGAAGAACTGAGAGATGAGTAATGAACATGGGAATGGCAACAAATTGTCGGGGACCTTTGATTTGCACTCACGAGCAATACCCATGCAGATTCACACGATTTCTTTTATATATCCCCCATCTCATTAGGAGAGCAAATGATAGGGAGAATAAGAAAAAAAAAAGGGATTGATGAGTCGCACATTGATCTTGAGAAAAAGAGACAAACATGAAATCTCTTTAAGAAGTTAGGAATGACATTTAGAGGGTTTACAAGTTGAAAGAAAGAGTTCCACATTGACTATTTAGTGAGGGTAACAAGTATGATGGATTTTTAAAATGCCAAGGATGGCATTTGGATGCTTATTTCTCTTGGATATTTGGCTAAGATGAAGTGTAGTACAAATATATATATATATATATATATATATATATATATATATATATATATATTAAAAGGCCCTTCTTAATAGCTTGCTATTAAGGACTTCCTAATGTTTGATTGGCTTGCTATTAAAGGCTTCCTAGTGTTGGCTTGGCTTGGCTTGTCCAATACCCGTCCGACGGCAACGACACGGACCCTTCCTTCTCCCCCCTCCCCCCCCCCCCTCCTTTACACGTGTCAGTGGTTCTTAGGTTGTTACCCTTATGTTGTAAGGTCGTATTCAATGATGTTTTCCGATCTTGCATTTAAGACAATTATCCCTTTTTTTTTCTTTTTGGGTCTGATTAAGACAATAATACTTGAGTAACTAAGAAGAACATACAACATCATGTTATTAAAAGATTGTTAAAGGAAAGCGTAACTGGCGCTGTTTCATAATGTTCCTCACCAAGATGAGAGGTTGGGGCGATGTAACTTTTATATTGTATTTGACATATCAATATAATTTCAGATTATGTGCAAAACTTTCCAACTTTTGTTTTGTATTTGACGATTGACTTGTTCTTGGGCTAATTGGACCGAATCCTTGAAGTGCTTGGGAAGAGGTTTTTGTTGAGTTAAGCTTGAGGTAAGGGGTTTCTAAATCTTAGATAGGAAGGTTGGACTCGATTGGGCAAATCGAGTGTGAATTAGATTGATTCTTGGAGGTTTATGGGATGATTATCTATTGTGCGTCTTGGAGAGATATCAATGGCTTGAGTGCTTGACAACGCTTGTATCATGGAATAATTATTGCATTTGAATGTAAAATTTAATTTTCTCGCATGTCATTGATGTGTTGCTCGTTGCATGAGTTTGAAATTGAGCATGTGTTATGAATTGAAATGAAAATGTGGCATGTCTGAGAAATTGTGACGCCCGGAGGCGTTGAGACGCGGGGTTGTGTAGATGGATACTCTAAGACGCTGAGGCGCGGGGTTTTAGTTGAACAATACCCTGAGGAGTACGAGACGCGGGGTTAAGATGGCCATAGTCCTGATGCATTGAAACGCGGGACAGAGTTGAGATGTGTCGACACAGGCTTTGAGTGAAATTGAAAACCTGATGCGTTTACGCAAGTTTGTCAATGTGATGGTCCAAGGCGCATTACGCGGACCAAGCCTGAGGCGTTCTAAACGCGGGCGAGAAAATGAGGAGAACTGGAAGGGTGGAAAGTGTGATTGGCATGGCAATGTGTGTTTGATTTCAATGATGTGGTATGGTGTCATGATTGCATGCCTGACACCCGTTTTATCTGCATGTTATATAATGATTGTTGAATGTTTCATGTGATTGCATGTACGCTTGCCATTTATTGTATTTGTCTGAGTGTACGGTCAGCCTAACCTAGGGTTAAGACCTACCTTACTGAGATGTAAATCTCACCCCGTTGTGGGACCCTATTTTTCAGATCCTAGACCGTGAGAATGTGGCCAATCAGGTTTGGCGACCCAAAAGAGATGTTGGTGTATTTTGACAAGTTCCAGGATGGACAGGGGACGGTGTATGTTAAGAAATGTACCGTAGTTTGGGTCGATGAGGGTAGCAGCAGTGGGAAGCCTCATAGGTACAAGGCCTGATTTAGAAAAGTAGAGGATGTTTCTACAGGGCCATTGAAGCCCACTGAGCTACTCCGTGAGGTAATCCCTAACTGGTGTCATCCCGCTCGGGATTCGGTGGAGGCTGAGGGGTCAGTAGCCGGCTCGAAGAACGTTCCTAAGAGGACCCCGACCTTAGAGGACACTGACGAGGTCATCGTAATCGAGTCTACCGAGGACGACCAAGCGGAGCCATCAGCTGACGAGACACTCGAAAACACCGTGGAGGTTTGCTCTGAGACACTCTCAAAGTACGAGCCATCTGAGGATACTGAGAATACTGACAACTCCAGCAGCTCGACTTAGGAGCCTCTGTCCTTCTGGTATGATGTTTTAATGGTGACCTCGATGCATGTTTCTGTTGGGAGATGTGATGATCCTCTTTTGTATTGGCCCTGTCATCCCTGTTGATCAGCATATTTAGTTTGCCAGTACTCTTGTATGAATCCTTGAGAGTATATGTGTCTATTGGTACTCTCGCTATCCCGGACCCTTTTTATTATTGTATGGAGGAGCCTGTATACTATCGCTTCTGCTTGCTATCGATATGATTCATCTCTCGACTTATGTGAATCTTGGGATCTCGAGAGAGAGTTTATGCTTGCAGGAAGTCGCGAGCTCATACTCGGAGCGCGGGGCGTGACATGATTAGTCGTGGCTTGTAATTGAAAATTAATCTAAACATTTTTACTTCCCCTTATGAGTGGATTTATCAAGACATGTGATTCCTTATATTTGGTTGTGTGTGAGGAATTAAACTCAAGCAATGAGCCAAACCACTTGAAACGTATTTCTTGGTTCAAGTTGAATTAGAAGCCCATGCGTGCTTGCCAATGAAGAACTGAGAGATGAGTAATGAACATGGGAATGGCAACAAATTGTCGGGGACCTTTGATTTGCACTCACGAGCAATACCCATGCAGATTCACACGATTTCTTTGATATATCCTCCGTCTCATTAGGAGAGCAAATGATAGGGAGAATAAGAAAAAAAAAAAAGGAGATTGATGAGTCACACATTAATCTTGAGAAAAAGAGACAAACATGAAATCTCTTTAAGAAGTTAGGAATGACATTTAGAGGGTTTACAAGTTGAAAGAAAGAGTTCCACGTTGACTATTTAGTGAGGGTAGCAAGTATGATGGATTTTTAAAATGCCAAGGATGGCATTTGGATGCTTATTTCTCTTGGCTATTTGGCTAAGTTTAAGTGTAGTATATATATATATATATATATATATATATATATTAAAAGGCCCTTCCTAATAACTTGCTATTAATGACTTTCTAATGTTTGCTTGGCTTGCTATTAAGGGCTTCCTAGTGTTGGCTTGGCTTGGCTTGTCCGATACCTGTCCGACGGCACCGACACGGACCCTCCCCTCCTACACGTGTCAGTGGTTCATAGGTTGTTACCCTTATGTTGTAAGGTCGCATTCAATGATGTTTTCCGATCTTGCATTTAAGGCAATTATCCCTTTTTTTTTCTTTTTGGGTCTGATTAAGGCAATAATACTTGAGTAACAAGGAAGAACATACAACATCGTGTTATTAAAAAATTGTTAAAGGAAAGCGTAAATAGCGCTATTTCATAATGTTCCTCACCAATATTCGAGGTTGGGGTGATGTAACTTTTATATTGTATTTTACGTATCAATATAATTTCAGATTATGTGCAAAACTTTCCAACTTTTATTTTGTATTTGACGATTTTCCTGGGCCTCTCCTATTAATTGAATAATTCCACTAAATTTGGTTTGTTTTTATGAACGGTTCCACGGATTAAAAACCACAAGCTGCCCCACCTTTTGCAAATAAAGCAGTAATGACACATTATAGATGACTCATGTAGGCCTCATGAAAATCTCTATCTTTCTATAATTGTCGAATCGGCTGAAAAGTGAGTCAAAGGATAAAAAAATCACCCTTTTCACAAAACTGGGGGAAAATGCCAATTCTAATAAACAGAAGATAGCAAAAAAAAAAAAACTGAATTTCTTAGCTTCATAATCGAAAGTCATAACATGGGTTAAGGATCTTTTGAATATAGTATACTTACATTACGTGTTGACATCGGGAAAATTATCCAAAGATTAGCGAAGCCTGTAATACTTTTGTTAATTCAGTCATGAATCTTTTAAATTGGATCCTGAACTTTTCGTATTTCGCCAATTGAGCCAATCCGACCAATTTTGACTGAAAATCATTGACGTGAACGCCGGCCGTCCAACCAGCACGACCGTCGCCGACATGAACGCTCTTTGATAAAATTTTAATATTGTATCCAATATTTTTATTACAATTATAACTTTTTCCCTTTCATTGGTCAGCGCTGGCTATTCCATGTAAAACGGTTTTTAATTTGCAAAATGTGGAATAAGTTGATTACTTTTTGAATAATTTTTTTCATGTCATTGTCGACTGAGACGGTGCCTTTCTTTTTAAGTACTTGTGAACACACGAGACGTCACTCATTTAGTTGCAGACCCATTTCTTTTGCTCTCTCTTTCTCCTCTTCCTTTTTTCCATAGGAATTGTGAGAAAAATGGCGTCTACGTGTGTGCTTGTGTGTGGAGTGATGAAAATTGGAGGCAGGCTGCGAATATGTACCGCTGAGAAAGATGAAGATGCATGGGTTTTTTAGGGGGGAATCGATCCAGTGTCGGGACATGTATCCTTCTGCGGATCGATTTACGAACTCTCGGGTCTGATTAACTTTGTCCCGCTCACACAACGACCGATTCATCTCGCGTTTATGCTCGCTTAAAAGTCCATCCTTATGTATTGTCCGAAGATTAGGTAAATTTTCGAGCCGGACCGGTGCGGGCTTTCTTGATGCTCCTACCGACACCAACACGCAATACGACACGACACGTCAAGACGTCATTCTCGAAGCGTCGGAGAGTGTAGAACACGACACGTAGGCCCCCAAAGAGAGTATCGGTGCTTCATAGATTATCACCAAGCCTACAAGGTAATAACTGCCAACGTTTGGTCGGGTGAAGAACTGTTAAAAAGAGGAAGGACGTGAGAAATTAGCTGTTAAAGCATACAAAAGAGAAACTGTCCATTTCTTCGTGTTGGATATAAGAAAGAGTAAGCACTAGCATTTGAAAGCGATGGATAATTGGATATAGATAGAAGTTAAAAATGGAGTATTGTTGACCGCATTGAAATCAAAGAAAAGAAACCAACATTTGACGAGGAGATGACGTGAATTCGACATGAAACTGCGTTCCATTTTTTATTTTTTATTTTTTTGGATAAAAGCACACACGGACTTGAGAAAATTTCGTATATCTTTGCGCGAAATTCTTGTAGTGTCAATACTATTTCTCCCGCCCTATCGCTCAACGTTTACGTCAATATGTTGATTAAGCAAGCCACGTCACTAATTGGTACTCAGTTTTTTGGCTGAGTAACCTAAGCGTTAATTTGACCCCCAAAAAAAAAAACATACTTAATGGAGGCCTTAAACTGAATTTGAAAAAGTTAAGGTAAGTGATTGAACAAAGGAAACTTATCAATGGATTGGTGTTGTTTTTATCTTCCATGTACGCTACATATTGGTGGATATCACTCCATGTTCCATTCAACACAAACCCTTGGATTTTATAATTACACACAATTTTTGAAGCAATGTAACATGAGTATTAGTGCGGGAATCAACAATCGTCATGATATAAACTCATGAATTATGTGAATCATGCCTGCAAGCATATAGTAACCGAGTCTATTCAGATCCCATGAGATTTGATATATCCATTCAAAAAACATATCGAGCGCATAAAACTTGAAAACTTTTGGAATCTTGACACATTAGTGAAAACGAAATGAATTGTTATTGTTACTTCCAAAAAAATTTCCCTTGGAAATCCTCTTTTGGGTACTCTATTCGTCATCTTGGAATGTAAAATTCACCCTCTTTAAAAAAAAAAAATTCCTCCTACAAATACATACAATCTTGATCTTGGTCTTGATCTTCATCTTGTACTTGAAGGTGTCGTATGCATTGCAAAATTTAAAAATATGTTGCATGTGTAATTTGGATGTGTTTGTGTGAATGTATCATTATAATGATGGAGACCATTTTCCAGCAATGTACTCCTGCTGCTGCTGCTGCTGCAGTTTTCCCTGCAATTTCCCAGCAAAGACCGGTCTTTCCTCTTTTGATCAAATTATTAGCTAAGACAGCCCCTTCAACTTTGAGCTGCCACCAGTAGCGTCCACTTCCCCACCATTTTGAGCTTTAGCTTCCAGCTGCAGCCTGCAGGTCTTCAGCTTTGACCGGGTCCCTTTCCGAGCTTAATTTCAGACTGCTGTTACTGCAATTTCCTGCTGCAGCTACTCCTGCTGTTGCTGCTGGAATTCACGGTCCAAAGACAAAGCAGAGTAACTCTGCAACCTTCAGCCCATGCACGCCTGCAAGCAACCTCCTGCTGCTGAGCCAGACGTTTTCGGCCTCAACTTTCCGACCTTGCACCCTACAATCTCCAGTTCAAGTGGCGCTATTTCCCACTGGGCAATCCGCGATTCCCAACTCAAGGAACTCCAACACGCTTGGCGATCTAAAATTTCGTGATGTCCCAAATTACCAATTGCAGAAGAAACCTAAGGGAAAACAAAGAACGTCAAGACGATGAACATGTCTTGCGTCGCGGTTGGACCAAGCTGCACCAGGGTAAGTGTTGAAAAGGGCCTTGATTTGATTTTGCCACTTGACCTTCATCAGCGAGTAACCATCGCTCAAACTTCCACCGAAAGAGACTTCTCCTCATCAAGAAACAAATGTTGATATCCGAGACTATGCTCATATGATCAAAGGGTCCTACTCCCGACAGAAAAGTTCGCATGGAGATCAGACAAAAATCTCCGCATTGCAAAGCATCGCAGTAACACGGACACTTCGAATAATCGATTCTTAGGGGATCATCCCCTAAGTAACATTTACACAGAAGCGCCCAATTTCAAGCAAGAAAATCCATCAAAACAGAGGGCCAAAAACAGGAAGTGGGATCAGAAACAAACACGAAGTGCAAATTTAGCACACAAGACAAGACAGCGTTTTCTCGAGTATAAAAATAAGTTACGACACAATCACTACACGTACCAGATCAACAACACTCGTCGAGAAAAGGGTAAAAGAAGTATGCAGAAATCCACCACAAACATCAACACATCTCTCTCGTCAGACATACTACTTCACTGTACTACCTCAAAATCCCAACAAGCTTTGTCGTCTAAGGGAAGGCTCGACCAAACCCACATCTCCATCGGACATACTGTTTTACTGCATTACCAGAAAATCCTGAGCTTTATTATCTTAAGGGAACACCCCACCTCGAAAAATCACGACTTTTCGACATTGATCACCAAAGAAGCGGGGCGGGTGCGCGGCTGGACAGAGTCGAGCATGCGCCTGCCAATTGACGTGGCGTACGCCTGGAGGACGTCCGCGCCGTCGTCGTCCTCGGAGGCGAAGGCGGCGGCACCGGTGGAGTCGAATGCCGCCTGTTCGACGGCGCGGGCCACCGACGTCGCCTTGTCGAGGGGCATGCCGTCGTAGCGAGGGGAGAGCACCGAGGGAGAGGACAGTTTCTTCACAAGGCGCGAGACGATGGCTTCGCGGGTTGGCTGCGTCGGAGGCCAAATGCGATAGGCGACGTCGGGGTCGGGCTGTTGGGGTGGCGCTTCCATTCGCTGAGGCGGCAGCCAGTTCTGCTCTAGAGGAGGCGGCGGCGGCGTCGGCCTCGGCCTCGGCGTCGGCGTCCTAGCCGCTTCCGATTCAGACATTTGAGAATCGGTAGTGTAGGTGAGGAGAAAAAAAAAAACAGTAGCGCAGGGAAAGGACGAGTACGCGAAGCAAAGTCGACGGACGGCAATGTTGGCAGTCCAACGGGCATTGCCTTCATATAAAGATCGTAAAATGAGGATATTGGCAATTGGTTGTTTCGTGAAAAAGAAAAAATTTCAAATAAAAAGCTTATAATCGGATTATTTATTTTAGAAAAGGATCCAAAATGAATATTTTATTTTAAATAAAGGTTTTAAGTGCCAAAATCAATCTTAAATAAAAGCTCAAACCTTTTTTCTTGGGTCGACAAATAAAGCTTGAACATACCCGCCGACCGACATGATATGTGACTTTTCCAATGCCCAGAATAAAGGTATTTTGTATAAAAAAAAATTATTACAGAAATCTATTTTGTTTTCTTTTTAACAAAACAAAAATTGATCCACTTACGTGGCAAAATTGGGAAGCGGACCTGCCCGGTTCAATCTTGGTTCCAAACTTGGAACCTCTGCAATAACTTGAGATATTTAACTATGCTATTATCAGTTAATTGTTAACGATTCGTTTGTTTTGCAAAAAACGAATAATTTGAAAAATATTTTTTTTCTAAAATTAATAATTGACGTTACTTGAAATAATTAATCAATACAAGATTTTTTGTTATCGACAAAAATTTATTAGACATTTTTGTGGATGATGAATTTATTTTTGCTCGAATCCTCACCTTCGTTCAACCCTCACGCTTTACACTCCATCACCTCCGGTCGCACACCGCCTCAAGCAACACTCAATTATCTCAACCTTTGTTCATCAAGTGGGTTGGGGAAGAGAAAGAACCAGAGACCTTCGTTATTTGAGTGGGTTGCTGTTGAGAGGAAGGAGAGAGAAAAGCAATCTTGGGTTTTTTACTTTAGGATTTAATTTAACAGCACTGTCAATTATTTCTAACCTCACGATCTCATAATTAACGAATATTTTATGCAAAATACGCGGTGATAATATGTAAATTTATGGTTGGGATTGTAATATCTCTGAAATTATTGTCATAAAAATATTTTTCCTTTACTTTTATGAATTTTCCTTTTCTTCTTATTATCAATCTTTGCGCTATTTCGCTATAAAAATAAATGTGGGTCAAGTGGTTATATTGTTATTTCTTCATGTTCATACATTGTTCATTTCTCCATGTGTCTAAAAAGAGGAAAGTTGTCAAAAGAAAAGTTCTAAATCTATTGCGATTATATCAATTCAGTCATAAATATTTTTTTTTGCTAATTCACCTAAATCTTTTGCATTTATGCTAATTCAATTTTAAATATTTTACATTTGTGCCAATTTAGTTTACCTGATAAATTTTAGCCGAAAATCGTTAATGTAGTACTGTCATCACTAATGAGGCAATTTAATGATATTTTGATATCTTTTTCGTTATTTCTTCCTTGTCTTCTTCTTCCTCTAGCCGATCGCCGAACCTCAATAACCAGCCAGATAAGAGGGTCACGACTCTTCGCTCATGCAAAGGTTGCCTACCCTTGGCAAGGATCGATCTCGCATAGCAATGACGAGGCTTGCCCTCACCATTAGCTGACGAGGGCAAGCTTTGCTTGATATCGGCAAGTTGCTGGCCTTCACCTTGATGACCAGCTGGAAAGAAGAAGATATGGAAAGAAAAAAAATAAAAAGAAAAGATAGATAAAAAAATTTAAAAAAATATTAAAATTTTATTTAAAAATTATCACGTCAGTAATTTCCGATTAGAATTGGCCGGATAGACTAAATTTGCAAAAGCAAAAGATTTAATACTAAATTGGAAAAAAGGGTTTGGAACTAAATTGCACAATTGCAATAGATTTATGACTTTCTTTATAATTATCATCCGTAAAAAGTGTCAACTCGAGTTCCCAAGTTGAATTGGCAATTCCGACCTTGGAACTTAGAACCGACCAATTTTAGGTTTTCGGAATCGAGAACCAGATTGGTTCTCTATAGATACGCCTTGAACTAGGCCAATTCGATTTGGTTTAGTTCGGTTCCTTGCAGAACTGTATTGCAAGGCTCACCTGTCAATTGTTGTGATAGTCATGTTTAATAATTATCCTCGATAAGGTATTTTTTCTAATAAGTCCTTGACAAATTAGTTAGTAACCATCCTATATGTGCAATAATTTAACTTAAAGTCATGTAAAGTTTCATATCCGAGCATTAGTAACATTTCATGAATAATAGTAGCGACCCAACTTCATCATAAATTTTCTTTTTTCCTATTCTGGGTGCATATGATAATACTTCTAGAAGTAGATTTCTCCTCCAGAAGTGCTTCTGGAGTAGAAATTCGTTCGGTAATGTAACTTTTGAAACATAAATCCGTTTGGTAAAAATTTTTACTTTTAAAAGAAATTTATACTTTTGAGGTGAATTTTTACTTATGAAGTTGTTTTTCCTCCAATTTGAGAATTCAAAAAAAAAAGTTTGCTTCTCAACTTGAGCTGTGTGCGTCGTGACCGTAATGGTGTTTTGGTGGATGGCTTCACGAAATATGTGCGAGTAACCTCAGCAGCTCAGGCGGAAGCGAAGGCTATAACTGAAACCCTAGATTTCTTCAGCAGACAAAGTCATCTAAGTCTTCAAATTGAGTCAGACTCTTTAGTTTTAATACCAGCAGAAACAGAAGCAGATCAATTTCCTTGAGATGGAGAGGCCCTTATTGGTGCAGCTAAGAGGAAGCTCATGGGCTTTACAAGTCTTTCCCTAGCCCATTGCAGTAGAAATGCAAACAAGGTTGCAGACCGGTTTGGTTAAAACTCATAGAGATAGATACTTGGCCTTTGATTGGGTGTTCAGACCCCCCCGAAGCCTTATGGGCTCGTCTTTGTTCCTATTCCAGCTTTTTGTACTCGCAATCGTTACTTCAGTAATGAGAACCGTATTTAGACAAAAAAAAAAAACGTCAAGAAGTACTTTTTGGACAGAAAAACTCACAAAGTATTTCTCGCCTCTCATTTTTTTCATTACGCTCTCACCTTCTTTTCGATCACGTTTGCCTCCGCCAACCTCCACCGTCGCCCACCGCTGACCACCGACAACCATCAACCACCGCCATTACAACGACCACTGGTCACTGCCCATCGTCGCCTGCAACCATCGCCACCTTCGTCCGCCACCGACCATGACCACCGACCACCACTTATTGTCGCCAGCGACCACTGGTAACTATCAACCATCGCTTGCCACTGTCGTCGCCAATCGTGATCATCGACGGTCACCGCCGCCGCCGACCACCACCCTCCGCCGTCAAAGTAAAAAATAAATAATATTTTTAATAATAAAAATTATTTTTAAAGAAATTTAAAAAGTTTAAAAATGAAGTAGAAATTTATCGGCTGTCGACAACAATTTTTCGTAGAATATTTTGTGTTAATAATGTTTTAAAAGTAGAAATTTTCACCGTTACCAAATAAATTTCTATAATCAGAAATCAACTTCTGATGAGAAGCAAAAAAATCAATTCTGCTTCTGATGAGAAGCAGAAAAATGAAAAATCAACCTATGGCCAAAATTTGATTTCTGAAGCATAAGTGTGACCATGCGTGCTTACCTTTATGATCGTAACATCCCTTCAATATCCATAAACTCAAAGACCCATCAGTGACTAATTGTCCATGTATGTCATTATTTTCCTTGATCAGTAGTAACATCGACAACTTAATGGTCAATAATCGCCTTAAACGTTCATAACTTACTGTCCTTTTGACAATAATCTGGCGATTGAAATATTTTACACCACAGTGCATATTACAAATTGGACTGGTCCCATTTATTGTTGGACTAAACCATATGATTGCTCTTTTTGATTTTTATTAAGATTCAGCGCACAATCATAACAAAATAAAACATTGCAAGAAATAAAAAATCGAGACACGAGGTTTTTATACTGGTTCACCCTTAAATTAGAGATACTTTCGACAGAAAATTTTACTATAATTAACATCTTGACCCTCTCGCTACATCGCTTAATTGCAAGTGAAAAAAATTATATATATATATAATTAGTTATTTATGGGGTCAAACTCAAATTATCAATGAAAAAAATATGGGCTGATCAAACTATAAAATCCCATGTACTTTTATGTGGTTGGAAAAGTATGAACTAATAACCACGTCCCAACAACTTGGGCTGAGCAAGCTAACGTTGGAAGGGGTGGAGACGGCCGCTCGAGAGGCGGTGACCTTTTAAGTTCTGTATTCCACATCAGCTGGCATGTATCAACTTATTACTGAACACAAATAGAAAAAATGCACGTCACATCGTAGCGCTTTACAGCCGCTGAATATCTTCTCAGCGAGGGAAGTATTCAACGACTGGAGGGTCGTATCGAAACGCACTGAAATCGCTCGCCCCCCATGAACTTCACTTCAGATTTTATGATTTTAAACGGTCAAGATGATTATCACAACACGAGTCGTGTCAACCAGTCCCTCGGGAAGCACTTTTGACAGCGTACTCTATCTTGAATAATTCGATTTTCGTGCCATTGGCCGTACGTGCGCGTTACACGATAGCAAACAGTGCATTGGAAACCACAAAGTTTCCTTAATTGGTTGCTTCACAAGTAAGAAGTCTTAAAGCCGGGATTACCCAAATCCTTGGAAGTATCAAATCAAATGACATGCAGGCATGCTAAGAACACAGATTCGTTCTCTTTCGTGCTTTGGTAATCATCGAGAAATAGATACAAGTGTCCGCAATAAAGACAGCGATAAATTAATTGGCATACAAAGCTGAAACGGGATGCATGTCATCATGCACCGGGCCCTGGCTCGCCCACTCCAGCCCTAGTCTGGAACCGAAAGCCTCCACCTAAACCCGCCTTATCCTTGTCATCCTCAGTTGCTTTGGATCCTCCAACATTGTCAACCGTTGGGTCAGCGGCGCCTCGACTCCTTCCGTTGAAGCCAAATTCGACGTCGTGCTCTCTGGGACGAGTCCAGTGGTTTTGTTTGGCGGAAGGGTCGCCACTACGCGACCGGCGACCGCAAAACCGGCCGAGGCAGCAGGCGATGGCGGACACGGCGAGAACGATCGCGAGGACCAAGAACACCTTCCCGAAAGACCCGCTCGAGTAGGAGTGTTGGGAGGACTGCGTCGGTGGTGGCCTCACGAAGGTGTTGGGGTACACCATGACGGGCTGTGGCGGCAGCGGCGGCTGATGGAGCTGCAGCGACATATCGTGGCCTTTGAGGAATGTGGGATGGAAGAAAGCGGAATGGTTGGGGATTGCTCCTGATCTTAAAAGCCCGGTGAATCGATTGTGTTTGGTGACGAAGAGAATGAACGAGGTTACTTGTGTTGTGAGGAGGAGTGGACATGAATATAAATTTCAGGTTTTCTTTTGGAGAAAAGTCGAAAGGCAAAAGATGTTGCCTTGCGATCGATTGGGAAGAGTTTTCCTCGGCGAGGAGATATGGAATTTTCGTAGCCTTTTGCTTGGAGAAAGGGCAATGGATGAGCAAAGGCTATAGTCTCCTCCAAACTTTAGTGTATAATGAGTAACGATTGAGTAGATTACAAGTTATTCACGTCACATGTATGCACACTTGGATCGGGAAAATTGCAAAAAAGTCCTAATCCTTTCACACTTTTACCAATTCATTCCTAAACCTTTTAAGTATGTCGATTCAGTCCTAAATCATTTCACATTTTTTCGGTTCAATCTTATTCACCGCAAATTGATGTCCTGCACAACGACTGTCCTAAGTGGCATCGCCGTCACTGGCGTCTATAGTTTTTAATAACTTTTTAATACATTTATATATATAAAAAAAAATCGAATTCCCCCCTCCCTTTTTTTTCTTCTCTAGCTTCAAGGCCGACGGCCCTGTCAGATTAGGGCAAGTAGGGGTCGCCAACCCCTAGGCAAGAGTCGGCAACTCTTGCCAGACAGTGAGCTCGCCGTGGCTAGATTTGGCCTATCGCGAGGGCTCTGCGGCTCTCGCCTAGGTTTCGTCGGGGGTCGTCGGGCCTAATCTGACGTGACCGCCGGTTTCTGGTTCAGAAAGAAAAAAAGCAAAGAAAAAAGATTCACAGTTTAAAAAAAATCAAAATTTTTATTAAAAAGTATTTAAACATTATTTAAAAAAATTGTCGTTGTCAGGCGATGCCACTTCAGTGATTTTCAGCAAACAATATTGAATCGGCAAAAGTATAAAAGGTTTAGGACTTTTTTTGACGATTTTCCCGAGTTAGGTTAACATGAACGCGGGTACTATTCAAATTCACAACTGGCCGATCTAAATATTTTATCAAATCAAGAATGGAAGAAAAATATGACCCTTGTGCATCATCCAAAGAAAAAAGAACGACATATCATAAATACCAATATCGAGAATGAGTTTACCCGCCAAAATAATTTGAAAAGAAAAGGGGAAGTTACCGTGCAAACAAAGTCGTGCTGACACCGAACGGGTCAGCAACTCTTCATGGACCTTATTCTTGGGAACAACAATGTAATTCATGTTTTGTCAAGAGCATAAATTACATTGTTAGCGATAAGGTTAATCATCGGTATTATCGTGTCATAATCGCACTTGTATTTCGTGTCGATTAGCATTAGGCTTCGCCCCTTTTGATGTCGATTTTTGTTTGTCAAGTAATTAAATAAAGATGAAAAACATGTTAATTAATGTCGATTTGTGTCGGTGGTTAGAAGTTAATCATATTATGTCAGGTTACATCTGGCTTCTCATTCTTAACCAAGCGTCTGCGCGCGCGCGCGTGTGGGGGGAGGAGCCAACTCTCCAATTTCGCGTTGGAAAACGTTTCTCAAAGATGAGAAGGGAGAAGCCCATTGATACTTGGGCCTCGGGCCGACATTGCACGACCCGCCACATTAATGGGCCGGGTCGACCACAGCACACTTTAAGGGTGGCGGCGCAATGGACCTCGAGCAGAGCCCACCAATGGGGATCATCATCTAAATCTTTGAGGAACAAGGGTAACCTGACACTACAACAAAAATTAAGTAATCTCGACATTATACCAACAATCCAACATTTGCTTCAACTTCATATGAGGAACTGGCGATTTTGATGTTACTTGACCTGCTCGAATCGATTCCGCATTTCCGCGCTTCTTTTTCCTCCAATTCTTTTTGCGGCACGGACGAAATTCGTGTCCTAAGCACGCCAAATCCAAACCTAAGTAGTCGCGTTGCTTGAATATCGTTCGTGCAACAGCACGCGATCTAAAGGTGAACACGCAAGTTCCTGCATTGGTCTGTATTTTTTTTATCGTCACGGTTCCATTTTATTTCACAGTGACTCGGGTCTTTGCACGTTGGGGGGCGGATTTCGATTTCCATTATAACCCGAACGAGCCAGAACATTATGCCGGTGAGGTCAATGCAACGATATAAAAACGTCTAATTAAAAATAAATCAACTTATCTATATTTAGGATGTCATAGTAAAGGTGTAGAAAAAAAAACAAAGCAAAGTGTGAGGAAATATTATTTCATTTTTAATTCTAAGAACATAGTGTTACAATAGAAAAGAGAATTGCGGACATCACGTTACATGTTACGGTATGATGAGATGATTGTTATTTGCTTCTGGATGTTTACTTAGGGAAAAAATAATTCCATTACTGGCAATGCTTCATATCAAATATTTTCATGGGCGATGAAAATATTTCATTCATTTTGCGCGAAACGGGCAGATCATAAAATTTTAGTCACTAGTACTATGAATTTCCGATCTCCTCCTCCCTTCTTCAAAGTTCAGTTTGATCTCAAATTTCATGTTACTTAACAAGAGGATGAGATCCCGGATTCATTTGTTTCGCCATTAATATTTTTCTAAAAATGATCTTATGTATCTCTTATGACGATATTGCATATGAAAATAAATATACGATAAATATTCTCGTACTCCATAAAAATATTTAATTTTTAGTTATCATTAATAATGAAAAAAATTTACAAATTAATTATTTCAAGTAACTCAGGTAATTATTTTCGAAACATTCATTTAAAAAAAAAAAACAAGATAGGGCGTAATTCACGTGCGGGCTCGGTCTAAACAAGGGAAAGAGATTGCGCTACACGTTACCATAGACACGTCAGCTAGCGGAGGTCATTTTCCGACCACCCTTTCATGTTCTTTTCTTCTTTAGCTCCTTTTTGACGAACCATAACACATCCTTGGCCAATAAGTTTCGCATGATAATGGACCAAAAAAAATGTAAAGTCTTGGACTAAAGAAGCGAGGACCTAAAGACCGTCATTTCCTTTTATTTTATTTCTTATTACTTTGCTCCTTTCAAGCTTGACCAACCCAACACCAACACACTCTTGGCCATTAACTTTAGCCCAATGCGCCAACGAAATAAATATCAAGAAAAAGAAAGAACTAAATTCCTGATTTTGGATGTTGAACATATTGTTCGGATATCGGTTCGGTTTTAAAATTTTTAAATGTTAACGATTCCGTCATTGTTGTCAATTTCCGCACGCAAGGGTTCACAATTGAATTGGGAAAATTGAGAAGTTCACGATTAAATTGATAATCGTACATCAAGTTTGAGATTGATCGGATAATTTTTCCCGCTGTAAAAGCTACGGGGCAATTGATGCTTTCGAGTATCGAAACTTCAAAAGGACAATTTTTTTTTTTTATGGTAAACAACATAGTCGATATTTCTATTAAACCGAAGAATACTTAAACGAAAAGTCCAAATTCAAAGAAATTGGGGGAACTGGCAATCCAAAAAGCGGGGGAGGAAATTTGGAGCATTGGGCCTTAGCCATCCAATTGCGGAATGGCCACAGTGGGGGCGAGCACCGCCTTTACCCACGTCTTCTGTACCTAATCCAACGGGGCGTGCTACGATGTTTTGCATAAAGACATCCTTTGTGGGCCCCCATAATTGTTTTTGCCGTCCGGTCTTACGTGGCGTCGTGTCTCTTTTGGTAGAGGTGGCATTTATTCGCCCGACGGAGAACAGAGAAAGAGAAGGAAGAATAAGGAGAAGGAGAATAAAGGTGGAACCCGCAAAAAAGAGAGAGAGAGAGGAAAATAATGACGCTTTGGTAGAGTTTCAGTGCTTTTTCCACGCAGCGGATTAGCGAAAGAAGGCGGCGTGGAAAAAGCACCACCCTAAATTAAGCATGAGATTTTCTTCTTCTTCTTCTTATTTTTTTTTTTAAAGCGTTGAAAAATTGTAGTTTTCGAGGAAAAAGCCACGAGATTTCTCCTCCGTTTGACAGGCGTTTTCGTCGCTCATCAATCATAGTTATTTGTTAATTACAGTTTTTGTTGATCTTATATAACAGCAAATTAGACAAGTTTCGAAAAATCAAAAAAAAAAAGAAGAATAAGAAGAAGAAAAGGACAAATAACTTTAATGGAGCTACAAGGTGAGGCGAGAGAGAGAGCAAGAGAATTGTTGAATCATTATTGGATGTCCCATTCCCATTGACTAAGCAAACCGGTTTTTTTTTTTCCCAATTTAATAATTTAAAAAATATTTATAAAATTAAATACTATTTAAAAATATTTACCATTTTGGGTCTCGCGCTCTGGGATTGACAGCGCGCGAGATCCACGCGTTGTCTTGATTAGCGGACAACGAGCACGCGTTGGCCTAGCTAACGCACGACGTCCACTAGTCGCACGGCTAGTCGTGCGCAGCCGCCAGCGACGCACGCCCGTTGGGATTGCCAACGGCAGCGCTAGGCCATCATGTGCCGCCGGCCAACCCCATTAATTTATTTAATTAATTTAAAGTATGGAAATTATTAAATAAAAATATGCATCTAGCTATGGAAGTTTAAAAAAAAAACATCTTGAAACTTAATTGACCTCAAAAGTTAAAAATTCTCAAGATCAATTTAACTGATCCCAAAAAGAACAATCCGCAACCTGAATTGCACTAACATACACTAATGATGTCGTCCTCCTACATGGCCTTCGGTTCCGCAATTAGGTGCTCTCCGTCGATGGATGGGTCTGGTGTCGTAACAATGATAACGAGTATCCAGAGGAGCAGGATGTGTAGATGACGAATGCATATGTTGTGATGGCTCATGAATCTGTAATGGAACCGTATTATCAAAGTCCGAAAATATTCCACGCCCAGACTGTGCATAACCTACTATAGGTTGAGCTTGAAATTGAGGAGGGAAATCGGATCCCCATGAAGCCGGAGAAGTAACGGGCGTATGTGGCTCTTGATTGTCACCATATTGAAAAGTAGAACCCCCGTGAGATGGGTCAGCAAATTGGGCGAACCTTGTATCGAAATTTGTCTGGGCAAATCCTGGGGTGAACCTCGGACTGAAATTTGATGTATGATGTTCCACGATATATGGGACAACATTACTACTTGGATATGCTCGAGTGGTTCATCGAGTCGGCTGAACAGTCTCAGGTGGGTCATTACCTTGTGGCCCAACTGATACTGTTGTAGTTGCTGGCCGGGGTGGTGGCATCATTGTTATCCGTCCCTCCTAATGTTTGGCATATAACGTTGCCCTAAGTATCCGCTGTACTTCTCTCTAGGTTTGACGAGATGGATTGACAGTGTCCAAAATATGTAAGGCACGTTCGACGCCATCACTCTAGTAATGATATAAAAAATCATAATTTTTTTAAATGTCAATAACTTCAACGTCAATATCAACAACTCCTTTATCCCAAACTAGTTGGGGTCGGTGGTCGATGAACCCAAAAAAATCATAAATAATAATAATAATAATAATAATAATCATAATAATCATAATAATAAAGCAAAATCAAGGAAGGAAAAAGAGATAAATGTGTAAAAATAAATAAGTATATATATATATATATATATCTATTCATACACTACCCTTCCACAACACTAATAGCCTTCCTCCATTCCGTTTTAAGACAAACCGTACGCCAATCTATTTCCCACTCCATTAAATCTTGTTTTACTGATTTCCTCCAAGTAAGTTTCGGCCGACCTCTTGCTTTGTTCGTGTTATGCTTTTGATAGCAAACATATGTTCGTATCGGTGCGTCTAAGGGTCTTCGGAGGATATGCCCAAACCATCTCAATTTATGCTCTCTCATCTTTTTCGCCACCGAATCTACTCTAACTTTTCGTCGAATCTCTTCATTCCTTATTTTATCCATCCTTGTATGACCACACATCCACTTTAACATCCTCATTTTCGTTATTCCCATTATATGCTCATGTTTCTTTTGTGCTGGCCAACATTCAGCTCCGTATAACATGGCAGGTCTGACTGCTGTTTTATAAAATTTTCCTTTTAACTTAAGAGGAATTTTGCGGTCAAACAAAAATCCCGATACACCGCGCTATTTCATCAAACATGCTTTGATTCTATGGCTTACATCCTCATCAATCTCTCCCTCCTTTTGCAATATTGATCACTTATATCTAAATGAAATAATAATAATAATAACACTATCCAAAATATAAATAAATTATTCATCTATATATAATATATATACCTAATAAATTGAAAAAAAGTATTACGTAGGAATTTACTTCAAACTGCCGACGGAACGCACGTGCTGACTAGATTGGTTTTTTCTTTTATCTCAAATTCTACAAAGTAAAAAATTCACAAATTATTCAAAACATTACCAAAAATAATTAATGATATTTACATATAACAAATGGAATAAAGTACATTTTTTAGGATTTAAATAGTCTTTACCCGTTCCTAAATTCTTACATTATTTAAATAATTATATAAATTCATCAATAATAATAACAATAACACTATCCAAAATGTAAATAAATTCACAAATTATTTTCTTTTATCTCAAATTCTACAAAGTAAAAAATTCAAAAATTATTTAAACATTACCAAAAATATTAACAAAAAAAAAAATATACTAACGAGAGCAACGAACGGACAAAACATACAACATATATCAACATTTAAGTAGTAGCAATAGGAAATGCAAAGTAGCACATGAAACTTTAAGTAGCAACATCAGGAAATGCAAAGTCCAAAATTCATAAATTAATTTAAACATTATAAAAATATTAATGAACGGATAAAATATACAACATGAGCGTCGAAATAATACCTAGAGAGAGAACGAGGACGAGGAAAAATGAATTCTCTCGAGACAACATAAGAGGAGATGGACGAAAGCGATAACAGAAGAGGAGGCGAACAAGAGCGAGAACATAAGAGAAGAAGAAAGAAGAGAAGACAGAGAGAATGAATGAGGGGTATGAAGCTCTATATATGGCAGAGCCTTTTCAGGCTCTGTCGAGCTCAAGAACCTGAAAAGGCTCTCTGCGTAGTCGCGCGACGCTTGGGCCAGCGCGGCCGACAGTCACGCGCCCTCTGTATCGGCAGGCGGACTCACGCGCCGGACCAACCAGCGCGCCAAACCTATAATGGTAAATATTTTGAAATAATATCTAATTTTGTAAATATTATTTTTTAATTATTAAATTGGAAAAAAGCCCAAGCAAAGCAGTCTTGGACCTCTTAAGTAATGTCGACCACTGATTTAATCGGATGCTCATTCTGTTTTTCCAAATAATCATTTGGAATAATTCTTCTATTTAACTGTCTCTTGTCTATGACTTTTCTCCTTGATTAGATAGATTAATCGCATTTTTACCATCTTTTTTTCATGCCATATTCTACTATTTGTCACGACTGGGGCCAAGTAAGCAAGTGCATCGACCCTTTTTTTTTTAAGGGCAACCAATCAAAATTTGAAGGGTAAAACTGACATTCTAGACCTTTTAAAATCTAATTTATAATAAAAAAAATTGACCAGAGGAATTATACCCTTTAATTTCCTCGCTTATTGCCGCTTGCAATCCAAATGGAAAATTTTAAAATCCAACTTATATGAAAATTTAGAGGGTAAAAACTTATTGTTTTTTTTGTCAAGCTTTAACTATTGATGATGCACTCCTTGGGAAGGAAGCAAGGAATGGTCAAAGAAAATAAATAGAGGAGATAAATACTAATCAGCACCGACACCGACACGCAACATGACACACTGACATATCGTTTCTAAAAAATTAAAGAATTTCGACACGTTGGGACACATTGCATATTAAATATATATTTCTATATAGTATCATGTATACATAAAAATAGTAGTGAGTTTCATCTTTTTCCTAATTTCATTCCCGTTATCGAAATCTAATACGGTCCATGCTGGTGTACTTGTACACCGTACGTCGATGCATTTCCCCCCAGGCACCCCCAGAAGGAACGGAAAAAACAGAAGAAGAAAAAACGAAAAAGAAAAGAAAAGCATCGACATGGAATATTCTCTTGTTTTGTACGTTTGCCCTACTCTAAATAGCAAAATCAATCGCGTTATACGTCAGCGCCAGCGGTGCGATCGTTCCAAGATGTATCCTATTTTCATCCTTGGTCCTCCGATATTTTATTTTCATATTATACGTCAACCCACTCTTTTCACGCTTCTTTCTTCTTTAGCTCCTTTTGACAAAGGATGATGACACATTCTTGGCCGCTAAGCTTCGCATAACACTTTTCAATTTCCCCCTTTTCACATCCCCGGAAAATCAGTCTTATCCTCCTAATTTATTCCCGATTTCGGATTTTATAAACATTTCTTTGTTCACTATTTTCCGTTGATTAAATGGATAGGTCGCGTGGACGAATCGGCCCCCGGTGGCCTATTTAACCAACTAGGGATGAACAAATCAGACCGATTAAATCGAACTGGTACCGGTGGTCCGATTCTCGATTCTAAAGAAGTTCGGTCCGATTTCCGGTTCTTAAAATTGAAATCGGTAACCGGGCGGCTCGGTTCCAGAGACATAAGACTGGGCTAGTCAATTTTTAATTTTTAATTTTTTTTAAAATTAACCTTACCAATCTAAGAAAAACTGGCAATTATTAGGATCGTGGCAGATGAACACCTAGGATCAATGAATGTGCAAATAGAGGTAACTTCTGTGCAGGAAAAGGGAATAAATTATTATTATTATTATTATAGTATTTGGGAGGAATGATTGGTAATTAGGGCCACATAACAAAATTTATGTTCCAGAAAGAATTTCTGGAACAGAAATAATTTTTTGTATTTCTATTTTAGAATGAGTTTCTAAGCAAAATAAATGTGTTTGATAATGGCAAAAATTTCGATTTCTGAAATAGAAATTGATTTGACTAGCGAAGGTGACGACGGGAGAGGAGGGGGAGGGCGACCGGCAGCGGCCTCCCAGCGACCTCTGGAGGACTGCCGGCGATCGGCGGCGACCGATCGACAACTTGAGGCGACCTCCGGCGATCGGCTGGAGATAGACAACAGTCGTCCGGCGACCTTCGGCAACCTCCGGCGGGGGCGGCAGGAGGGGCCGACGGGGGCGGCAGAGGGCGGCCGGCAGTCAAAGAGGTGCGATCGGTGGCGGCCGTCGTCGACGAAGATTTCTATTTCTATTTCTCGAAAAAGTAACTTTTTTTGTTTTTCATTTCTGTTTCAAATCTATTTTTGTTTCTCAAAATTGTTCCAGAAATAGTTTCTTGCATTTGCGTTACCAAACGAATTTCTACTACAAATATATTCTAGAAATAGAAAACTTATCTAGAAACAGTTTCTGGATGATTATCATGCAACCATTAGAGTTAACTTCTTCCGTGTGATTGCAGATGAAAAACAGTTCTTTACTTCGGTGCATATAGGCATAAGTTAAGTGCATTTTGTCTCTCTTCTTTTTCTTCATGCCATCATCCTTTGCCAGCATCTACACTAGCAAAGATAGTGCAAGACCAATGAAAATCGCACCTTCGTTGATAAAGATGAGATTCCAGTGAGGCAGCTGATGAGTATGATAAGCAGTGACAACCGACTTTGTATGTTCATCTTTTGAAGTAACCTTAACTTAATTGGCTGTTGGTCAAACAAAACAAAAAGAATGACAGCGTTTCACTTTACAGTGTTTGGATAACTGGTTTCCTAGAACCGCCCGGGAATCAGGTCAGGCCGACGATAAATTTATCATAAATTGATATAAATATGACAGATTTAACATTCGTCAGTTTTCATTAAATTTAACCGTCAAACTGATGATTTAGATGACACGTTCCGGTTGTTGGGTGTACAGATTGCTCTATGTTTGTTAAAGGTGTATCAATTTGTAATTTTTCGTGATGTTAACTCAATTTAACGGAAATTAATAAAGGATAAATTTGTCACATTTGTATCGATTTGAGATTTTTTTGGTAAAAAAAATTAATTTGGGGTGCGTTTGTCACAATTATACCAGTTTAGAATTTTTGATGGTTAAAAAAATAATTTGGGGGTAAATTTGTCATAAGTGTACCAATTTGAAGTTTTTCGTGGTCAAAAAAATAATTTGAAGTAAATTTATCACAAGTGTATCAGTTTGAGATTTTTTGTGGTATTAACCTTTAAAAATATAATTTTGCATGAAATTTTTAGAATTTTTTTGTCGAAATAAAATTTATTTTTTAACTCGATGTAATATCGAGAGGGGGAAAAATGAAATTCTATGCAAACTTCAACATTGGAGATTAGAGACGTAGGTTCTCGGGGGAGGGAGAAAGGAAAGGGCAAAAGGGTAAATAAAAAAATCTAAAAGAAGAGAGCGAAGACGTTGATTTTCTGACGTGACTATACAAATGGGGTCCACGTCATTCCTACGTTGGAGTCCATTTCCCGAGATGCCTTCCTTGCGCCCCACAAAATGTTTCAGGAAGCCTCCAGAAACGCAATAAATGTAAACAGGAAGAAGGAAACTTTGAAGAGTTAATAAATAATAATAAACTTTACTTTAATATATAATATAGTTTTTTGAAATTTTTTTAATTTCATCAATGTAATTTTTAAATTTTAATTCAACGTACAACATAACCCATAGCTTAATTTTTTTTAAATGACAATATTGAATATTTTACATATTTTAAAAATTATATTGAACTTGTATAAAAAGTGATAAATTATAATTGAGATATCACATCGCATATTGCATATGAAATTAAATTTATGAAATCACATTAAATAAAAATTAAACATTTATGAATTGCGAGTTGGGCCAATTTGTGTCTTTACTCGAAAAAGAAAAACGTATGCTTGAGATTTCTCCCTATTTATAGATATCGAGGAGCCCATGCCCGGAGGATTTCTCAGGCACGCTCAGCAACGACATCAGAACAAGGGAGGGAAGCCGCGAGGATGGCGGATGTTGTCGGAGACGAAGCTTGTCACGATGTTCTGTCCCTCCTGTCTTCGCCGGACAGGGACTTCCTCGTTCGAAACAACGGCGATCAGGTAAAACTCGGGTTCTCTTTCACTTTTGCTCTTCGGAGAAGGAAAAAGAGAGAGAGAGAGAGAGAAAGGAATCGTGGGTTGGCGGCCTTGTTGAAGTTACTCGCGGTCTTCGCGTGGGTTGTTTCGCTAACTGCCCTGTTTCGCTGCGAGAAATTCTTGTTCTGGTCGGAGGGATGGCCGAAAGCATTAGTTATAAGATTCTTTGTTGGTGCTTCTCTCGTCGGATTGGAAAGATGCGGCTCTTGCGAGTTTTGGAGTTTAAATTGCCGATGTTTTTTTAGTTGTTCGTTGCTGGGATTCTGTGATTACGAAGTGTGATGACCAAGCTGTCGAATTTAGTTCAACATAAGCTAACTTGGTCTGATCTTTGATCATCATTTTTCGGGTGCGGTCCATTTGTTTCCTTCATTTTGTTTTTGGTGGACGAGGCTGCTGATTTGCGAGAAAATGAATGAGTAGTTCTTGAGGGAAGTGCTTCTCCAGTTGGCATTTGGATGTATCTTGTGCATTTTCAGGATTTTGTATGGTGGTCAATTGATCTGGCGTGCCTTGCTTACTGATTGACGTATGAAAGAACTCAAATTAGGAATCTTTTGTCCTTTGTCAGGTCAAGGTCGATAGCTTGGAGGGGAAGAAGATCGGCTTGTACTTCTCTGCGTCGTGGTGCGGTCCGTGCCGTCGATTCACCCCGACGCTTGTTGAGGTGTACAATGAACTTACCCCAAGAGGTGACCTGGAAATCGTATTTGTCTCCGCTGATGAGGATGAAGAGTCCTTCAGTGGATACTTTTCCAAGATGCCATGGCTCGCAATCCCGTTTTCCGACTCGGACAAGCGCAGTAGCTTGGACGAATTGTTCAAGGTCAGGGGAATACCCCACCTTGTGATTCTCGATGGCGCAGGTACAGTCTCAACAGATAGCGGAGTCGAGATCGTCCGCGAGTATGGAGTGGAAGGTCACCCTTTCACTCCAGAACGCATCAAGGAGTTGAAAGACCAGGAAGAAGCTGCTAGGAGAAATCAATCATTGACCTCTCTTTTGGTCCATGAATCTCGTCACTTTGTAGTTTCGTCCGGCGGGAATAAGGTAACCCGAAAAAGATCTTCCATGAATTTCAAACTGAAGGTCGCATGTGCTTATGATTCTGTTTTCCATCCTCCTTTTGCTAATCTAGTTATGTGGCACAAACTAGGTTCCTGTTACCGAGCTTGAAGGGAAAATTGTGGGTCTGTACTTCTCATTGTCCACGTACAAATCATGTGTTGAATTCACGCCGAAGTTACTCGAGGTTTATGAGAAATTGAAGGCCAAAGGAGAGAGTTTTGAGATCGTTCAGATACCTCTTGATGATGACGAGGCATCATTCAACCAATCCTTTGGAAGCAAGCCCTGGCTTTCACTACCATTGAAAGACAAGAAATGTGAGAAGTTGGTTAGGTACTTTGATCTGTCGACCCTACCCACTCTGGTCATAATCGGTCGTGATGGGAAGACTGTCCATTCCAATGTTGCCGAAGCCGTCGAAGAGCATGGCGTTGAAGCTTACCCATTCACTCCAGAAAAGTTTGAGCAGCTGGCGGAGATAGAGAAGAAAAGGGAAGAATCTCAGACCTTGGAGTCGATCTTGGTTTCAGGGGATCTGGATTTCGTCATTGGAAAGGAAGGAGCTAAGGTAAATTTGTTTTTTTTTTTTTCTCCTAGAGGCTAACGACTTGGAAACATTTAATGTCTGGAATAAGGCCCTAAATATCATTGTCCCTGAGGTTCCACATGTCTTCTCGATTAATTGGTGGTTCATCTAAAAGGTTGTTGCTTAACTTGGATTGCAGATTCCGGTATCGGACTTGGTAGGGAAGACTGTCCTCCTTTACTTCTCGGCACACTGGTGCCCTCCTTGCCTTGCGTTCCTGCCGGTGCTTAAGGAGGCATATGAAAAGATCATGGCCAAAGACGATGCCTTTGAGGTGATCTTCATCTCCAGCGACAAGGACCAAACTGCCTTCGACAATTATTTTGCTGAGATGCCGTGGCTGGCGCTCCCCCTTGGTGATGAGAGGAAGAAATTCCTGAGCCGCAAATTCAAGGTCCAGGGGATCCCCATGCTAATAGCCATCGGGCCAACGGGCCGGACGGTGACTAACAAAGCAAGGGATCTTATAATGGAGTACGGGGCTGATGCTTATCCTTTCACGACGGAACATCTCAAGAAGATTGAGGAGAAGTTCAAGGAGAGTATTAAAGGCTGGCCAGAGAAGTTGAAGCATCCTTTGCATGAAGAGCATGAGCTCCTTCCGGCTCAGAGGAGAAAGTACAACTGTGATGGCTGCGATGAGGCAGGGGAGGGGTGGTCGTATTATTGTGAGGAGTGCGACTTCGATCTCCATCCCAAATGTGCTGTTGGAGAAGAGAAAGCGACTGAAAAAGAGGTGGATGAAGACGGTGAAGCAGCTGGGGAGGAGGCAGAGGAAGGAGGAGATGCCAAAGAAGGATGGTTCTGTGATGGTGAGGTCTGTCACAAAGCCTGAAAGTTACGCAGTGGTAGTTTTGCGCTATCTATGACTCGTTTGAAGCAGTTGTCCCTTTTTTTTTTTTTTAATAAAAAAAAATCTGGGTGGATGTTTCCGAGCTTGATCTGCTAATGGCTTGTATGTGAGAAAATATGGTGTGTATTATGACCTTTGAGGAATTGCAGTCATAATAAAATGTATATCGTCGGTGATCGGCTTTCGTCGGCTGTTGTCATACAAGCGGCTCCGTCTCTCTTTTGAAGATGCAGCTTTTGAGACTTGCCTGCACGCACTGGACTTCATAAAACATGCTCGATCAACATTTACCAAGTTGGATGGATCATTCCTAAAAGTCCTGGTGGTTAGTTCGCGTTCAGTTCGCCATTATGGCAATAGATCCTCTGTTATATAAGTAGATGGTGACCTCTGCATCCGGATCAGTTGATCTAATTTGTGAATGATGGGAAAGTTCATCGGCCCCATTAAGTCTCCCAAGTCTTGCTTGATGATCTCATGCTCCCGGAACGCGTGCCGCTAGCCGTCTTAACGAAGAGCGATTTAAAAAAAGAAGAAGAAGAAGAAAAAAAAAAGAGGATGGAAAAAGCGCCGCGAAACAAGTTCATTCCTTGCTAGTTCTTGATGCTTAGAAAGCAGTCCGGTTTGCAGGAACTGGTTGCTTTTCTAGGCCGAATTGCAGTTCACGTTTACGGAAGAGCATCTGTTGGCAATACTATGTCTAGTTCCTGGGGAAAGAAGATGGATCAATTTCGACTATTTTTCCCCATACATCAAACGTAAATGTGAGGCGTGGTGCTCCTATACTTTCAATGATAATATTTGGGTGGAAGGTCGAGGACGGCATTTAGGATCAAAGTGAACGTCTGGTTTTTTAGAAAAATAAAGTTCTCAAGTAAAACCCAATGTCGAATTTAAAAATAAGGTTATTTTTTTTTTAGATAGTTAGGGGAGCGCATGCTTATATTTCTGCTCTATAAATCAATCTTTGATCCCGAGCATAAGTCCATTTTTTTACTTTTGGGGAGAAATAAATTTTCTGTACTTTTTCAAGTGTCTTCAAAATTTCGATCAAAATAAAAGGATGGGAAACTTTTTTTGAAGTGAAAAATGTTCTAGAAGCAAAAATAATAATAATAATAATAAAATGAAGTTGCACAATTGAACAGATTTTTTGCTTCATAAATTTCGTTGCTAAACGAATTTTGTGCTTTAAAAATATTTTTGGGGGCAAAAAAATTTTACTCATGAAAATGTTTAGGCCGCTATAGAGAATTGGGTAAAGTTAAGACACGAGGCCGAGGGCATGTTGGAAGTCTTAGGCTGCGATTTTTTCTAGGGGAAAAAGCAGAAAAACACAAGACACGTGGCATGGTGGGAATCCGAACAACGCAAGAAAATTACAACGAGCGAATGTATTCCTGTTAGTTTTTCTAAATGTCTGTGTACGGATCAAGTGTCTTGGTCTGCTTTTTGGATTCGCATCGTATACCATTTTCTAAGAAATTTAAACATCTAACTTTGTAATCTGGGTTGTCCATTTTTGAACGAAAGTCTCATATGTCTAATTTTTATGAGATGATTTTTTTATATATTTTTATTAGTTATAATCTGAGACATCAATTCATAACACGAACGATCCAGATTGAAAAATTAATATCTAAAACTCTCAGAAAAATTTAAACTATATATTTTCCTGATTTTTACCGGGACGGCCCGCCTAGTATCAGTGCTGTCGGCCACCAAATTATTCATAGGGAGAGAGACTTGATGAACGTGGACTTTTTTCTCCTCTTGGTCTTTGCCTTTCAAAATTCTTTAAAAAATTTTAAGACCGAAGGATAATGCCATTTGAATATATATATATATATATATTTATTGGAATTACCCTTGATCTATATTTGATTTTCAAATTACACAAGTCCAAAAGAAGTACGCTCTCGGGACAAATTTATCCCACCTCAGATATGACAAGTGTCTGATGTGAAAATTCAACAGAAATGAATGGAAAATTTCAAATGACGACTTAAAATATTTTTATTTTTTTAAATAAGAATATGAAGTGCACTTTATTTTAAATAAGGGCTTAAAGTGCTATCATTTTTTCAAATAAGAGTTTAAAATAAATATTATTTAAAAAAAAGGCTTGAAGTGGCCATATTATTTTTCAAAAAGGGCCTCCTCACTAGCCAACAAGGGCCAATAGACCTTGCCTCTAGTCGGTAGGGATCTACGGCCCTTGCCAATGCCCCTTTGACAAAAATACTCTTGGATGGCTGGAATATTTAGGCAGCTGACAAGGTCATGCATTTATTTAAAACAACCATGACCACTTCAGGCCTTCATTTGAAATAAGGTCCACTTTAGGCTCTTATTTAAGAAAATGCGGGAATTTCAAGCTTTTATTTGAAACTTTTCCTAAATGAATCTTTTAAAGAGGTCATTTTGGGAAAGACAAGTTTGAAGAAAATGAACTTAGATTGCATTTGGTCATCTGGGAAAAAATTGGGATAAGATATATTTTATTATATCTTGTGTTTGGTAGTTAAATATGACATGATAAAAAGGGATATAGGGGAACACAGGCAAGATAAAATATCCTAGTGAAAGGGGTGGGATAGAGCTCGATAGTATTTCTTAAGAGAGGTGCACAATAAGCAACTAGGTTTTTCCCACAACCACTCCTCTCCTTCATGCCCAACCACTATCACGACCCGATTGCGAAAAAATCGAGTTAATGGATTATTAAGCCTCCAGGATGGACTTAACTCGGGTACTCCCAGACCCATACCAAATCGCGGTTGGTTACATCGAGCTCGATCTTAGTGTGCTCGGGAGGCATGCGTATGTATACATGCAAAAAGGAGTCGCCATTAGTCTTTAAGGAAGGTAGACTGGAAACCTTATTGAGCGGTCAGGGGATGCCCTTCGATTGTAATGCAACTAGAGATTAAGGATACGATGACTTGGTTGCGTTGGTGTTTTCACTGACGCCCTTTCTATACCGAAATTGGGTGTCTTTTCTAAAGTGCTCGTGCAACTGTGAATCTATCCTATCAATTATAATCAAGGCATATAATGTGCCCAATCAAGAAGTCAATGACGTGCGGATAAAACGCATGAAAATAAGCATGGCGTACTATTAAATCCCTATGAACTTAGAGAATGGAGTGATTAAAGTTTGGAACAATTTGCCAAAAAAATCCAAAATTATCAGTTTCAGGGTTTTGAAAGGTCAAAACTAGGAAAATTAGTTCAATCTAGCCATTTCCCCTTTTTTTAATGATTTTTTCTATATTTTCTTATTTCATTTTTTAATTTTTTAATTTTTTTTTAATTTATTCCGAAAATAGTGATCCAGGCTAGGCTTCTAAGCCCAACCCCTCTTAAGCCCGAATAAAATCAAAAACAAAAAAGGCCCGTTTTTGTTAAAGCCCCCTAAACAAGCCTAAGCCCAATAAGCCTATTTTAGCCCCCTCTCCATACAGGCTAAATAACCAGAAGCCCACTCGAGCGGCCCATCCGCCCCAAACATATGAAAAGAGAGGCCCACGAATTCTAGCCCAACTTCAATCAACATTAGTGAAAAGTCCTCTCTACAAATCAGATCTAGTCCGACCAGGACTTCTTTCATCTCTTTAATTTCTATTTTTCCTTTTTATTACTTTTCTATTTTCCTTTTCTTTCAATTTCTTATCCTATTATTGCCCGCATCGTCTTCTTCTTCTTTTGGTCAAAACCTCCGTTGTGATCCACGCTCGCCAGGACTTCCTTCCTCCTACCGCCGACCGCCGCCTGCCTTAACGAGGACCAGTCCCGACCCGAACGTTGACTGCCGGAGATCCCACTCACAGCTCAGCCGGGATACCCAGATTCGAGCATTCAACACCCCCCCTCCCTCCCCCCCACCCGGGGGAACCCCCCAAACCCCCACTCCTCTTTCCCCCTTTTTTTAATTATATCTTTTGGCCGCTCATTCGACAAATCATCACTACAACACTACAGCAGGAGGAATAAAGGCTGAGCGACTTACCTGAGCGGTTTTGACCGTGAGACGTCGTCCGTTCGAAGGACACGAGTCGCGGCTCCGACGAGGTTCGAGCGAGGTTCGGTCCGTGTTTTGGCCGAGGAACTCTGATGGCTTAGCCCGACTCCTCCTCCTCCTTCTCCCCGACGTCCAGAGCTTTTTCCTTCTTTTGTCCTTTTTCCCCCATTCCCTTCTTTTTGGTTCTCCTCCCTTCTGCTCCACTTTTTGTGCCCCGAGGAGCAGGAAGGGTCTCTGATGCGGCGACTGGGGAGGAAGAGGGCAGGCTTGACCGGGCCTTTTTTGGTGTTCCCGTCTTTTGGGCGTGCCCGCCATTTATTTATTTATTTTTTGGCTTCTGCTCAGCGTTTTACTGGGGGTTGATTAGGTTGACCAGGGTGGATCGGGTTTGACGCGCTTGATCCGGCTCAAAAACATCCCGATTCATGCCAATTTGGCCCGTTTTCGAGAATTTGATTCGACCAGAACGTAATTAAAGGTGAAAACAAGTCTAGAAGGGACTAAATTTGCGATTTTTATTCAAAAATTAACTTTTTTTTTTGGGAAATTGGGGTTTCGGATTGAATTTTTGAGATTTGAAATAACCAAAACGCAATTGGGATAAAAAAATACTAACGACTAAAATTTTTTTATAGGGTCAATATCGTGAAAAATCTTAAATTGGTACATCTATGACAAATTCAGCTTAAATTATTTTTTTGACCATAAAAAACTCTAAACTTGTACACTTGCGATAGATTTATCCCAAATTATTTTTTTGACCATAAAAAATCCTAAACTGGTATAACTGTGATAAGTTTATCTCAAACTAGTTTTTTTTATCATAAAAAACCCCAAAATGGTATTAGTTTCAGTTAAATTGAGTTAATATCATGAAAAATTTTAAATTGATGCACCAATAGCAAATATAAGGTAATGTGTACACCCAATAATTGTCACGTGTCATCCAATTTAGCAATTTGACTGTAAAATTTAAGGAAAACTAACGAATGATAAATTTACCACGGTTGTACTAATTTGAGGTAAATTTGTTACAAGCATACTAATTTGGGGTTTTTCATTATAAAAAAATAATTTGAGGTAAAATTGTCACAAGTGCATCAGTTTGGGGTTTTTGGTAGTATTAACATTTTTTTATATTTGTTGGTCACAAGTGATATTTTTATAATTTTTGGATATTTTTTAATATTTAAAAATACTAAAAATATATATTTTTTAAGATATCTTCTATTGTAACTGGAAACTTAGGATGGATATCCATGATGGTTTTGCCTTTTCTTGTTTGTTCTTATCTCTAATGATGTTCTTATCTGTTTCGCAAGTTTACGGGTACTCATGGAATAAGTATTCTTCGTATGTATCTCATATTTCAAGTTAAGTAATCATGCCTATTACTATAGTAGTCTATATTCAAAATATTGTTCTCCTTTCAAGCAGTGCATATTCCTCTCCTTCATTTTGACTGCTTAAAAATTGCATATTCCTTAAAACTCAATTGTGACATATTTCACATGACAAATCCCAAATCAGATCCAGCAAACTACTTCCTAATGACATATAGGCCTTCTGTGCATATTGACTTAGTTGTTCTTTGTGCTTCCCTTTTCACCGTCTTTAGGGCCACTTATATAGTATGATAATTACACAGTTAAATTGGTTTCATTATCTAATACGGAAGAAAGTGCTTATCTTAAATAAGCTAGACTTTGTTTATTTTTAGAAAAATTTCTGAGGACAGCACAGCAGAAAGCTGAAAACTTCCATAGGATATATTTAGCTATTCCAACATCTATAAACAAGAAACCATTACTAATGACTACAAGTTTCAACCAAACATGAGAATAGTAACTCAGACTTCTAAATACCTGGCAAGTGAATGGAGAAAATCATTCATAGTCCATCGTGGCATGATGCATTATGGTTGCATCTATAGAAAAAAATTGACCCAATTAGCAAAATATAAATATAAACGATGAATGCATAGGAATATACTTAATTATTAAAATTTAGATTTATTATAGGGCCATCAATGTTGCTAGGACAAAAGATATTTCAAATCTAATTTGCATTTCTTAAATAATCTGGTAAATGTGTCTCATTATGTGTTGCTTGGGAAACCGGCTCTATATTACAAAATAAAATATATTAATTAGCATCGTGGTTTATAAATAAACTCAACATCTTAACTAGAACTTTGTATGACTCAACTCATATCGATTTTCTATTAGCATCGGGGATGTTCCCTTGTTACATTTTTTTTTCTTCTTTTTCTTACTCGAGCTTTTAAGTCTTCCATAATTAGTTACTTTCCCTTTCTTTCGAAGGCCAATACTGTCATCCCACACAAAGAAGCTTCATTATAATAATCATTAGTAGCATCATTTGTTACACGCCTGATTTGTACGATGATATTTTAGCCACCGTTAAATCCAAATTCTTGGACAGTATTTCCATCTTTGGCTCCCAAAGTCATCACTTCAAAAGACCTTTGCAATAACGTCAAAAAATCGATTAAATGTAGATGGACTTGGTGACATTTGATGAGATTAATCATTCTCATACCCTTGCTTTGCATCCTTAGTCCATCTTTTCAAAACATAGGAAGAAGGAATAGGAGAAACCAAAATATTATTCGCATTCAACACATGCAAAGCATGACGACACAACCACCGTTTCATCTCAAATATTTGCATTCACAAGAAACTGAAAAGTCTGTAGTGTTAAATCTCACAACATGAACACCTTCAATGCCCTTACACTTGAGAGTGTATTCATAAAACGACCCACAGAAAGCAGTATTTGAAATTCCTTCGAAGACACTTTGAAAAAAATTCTTCATTAAACCCTTTTAAAAATGACACGAGTATATACCGAAGCGGCATGTGTCAATATCCCGTTATTAAAAATTTACAATTTAGGCTTTCCACGAGAATTATTATCATCTTGAACTTTAGTTTCTTTCATATGTTCAGTTATTCTTCATAATGATGGACAAACTCTATAAGTGTCAATGTCTTGATCAACATTTGTTGGAAGACATTGTTAGTGCTCTCACTCCTTTGGCTTGATCTTATACCACAAAAAAAAAGTTTCATGACCAAAAGCCGAACTCCATTTATGTCTCAAGCCGTATAATCTCTAAAGCCAACTGTTACTCTCAGTTTTCCACTCCTCTTCTATTTTCCTCTAAGTAGATTCAAATTTTTCCTCTGATTTGCATCTATACATAAGTTTATGGAACTATTTATCCTTAAACCTTGGTTTGTGGTAAAGATGTGGAATGTTTTGATTGAAATTTTTTCCCAATGTGCCAAGTGCGTAAACAATATTGAGTATTCAGAAACACCGCTCGAATGTCTTTTGCCATGGCTTGCTCTTGATTAGCAAAAGTGATTTTTGGAACCTTATTTCCCATTGACTTCAAAAATACCTCAAATAACAAGTAAATGTAGCTGCAGTCTCATCCAACAAAATTGCATAGCCAAACAAAGTATTCTTTCAATGATAATTAACTCCAATAAAAGGTGCACACATCATGTTATATTTGTTAGTACGATACGTCATATAAAAAATCATCACATTACTGAAATAATAATAATTAAATTTGGATAAACAATCTCTCCAAAATATATTTGTCATTCTACATCGACAATCTACCTGTACATCATAGGAGAACATTGGATTTTGTATTTGCATGCAATAAAAATGATTCGAAAGACTTTGGCAATCTCCCTCACTTATAAGATTTAGGGTCTGTTTGGTTCAACATTGCATATGAGCATTTGGGCTCCAAAGTTCCTTGGCCAAATGCAAATACTGTTTGGTTCAATTTTTTGTTCATTTTGGCCAGATGCACTTGCATTTCAAATCTCTAAAGTCTCTTAGCCCAAAATACCTCGGGCTATGGTACCTTTGTGAGATGTAACTAATTTTTTTTTAACTATGTCACCTTTGCCATCGCCGCCCACCGCCACACCACACCAACCTTCGTTGCCGGTCGCCACAGCCGTAGCCGCCGGTTGACGCCGCCACCGGTTGCCAGTCGCAGCAGGTCGTCGCCGGTCGCAGCCGGTTGTCGCTAGTCGCCTATCGCCGCTGCCGCCACTACCACCGATTTTTTATTTAAAAAGTTAAAATACTTTACAAAGTTCATTTTTCGCCAAACAGTATTTAGGTCAATGTTGCTTTCCAATATATTTTTAAAATATACTTTCAAACGCTACTTGCATTTTGCAAAAGGCCTTTAGCCTAAAGGTATTTGCATTTTCTCAAAATCACTTAGTCAAATGCTGAACCAAACAGACCTTTAATCTTTCACTCTGCGAATAATTTTGGCATTTGCGGAGAATGAAATTCAAGTTTTGGCTTCTTCCTACATAGTTTGCCAAGAGGTTATATGATGTTCTCGCCCCAATGCCAGCATTAGCCATGGTTGATAAAACACCCTTGCTATTATAAAAAATCATTCTTCCATATTTATTAAGCGACTTTGATGTTCTGGGATAAAATCATGATTATGCTCCAGAATGAACTCTATGACTTTACAAATGCCGTTCTCAACATTAAATTTGATAAAAGCGAGACAACCACGTCTAACTTCAAGTCTTTCATTTTTTCCTTTTTGATCAGATGAGTTGATAGAATACCCCTCACAATTACACATAAAAGTACTTTGAGTTATTTCTCCTTTGCCGTTTTTTCTAGTCTTATCCTTCATCACTCCAAATCCTTTGCCTATAGCATGGGCCACGTATTTATGATATGCTTCAAGTTCACCTGCAAAAACCATTCATGTTGCAATCTCAAATCTTTTTCCAAATCACAGGTTACATGTGCTAGATATGCAGTTTCATGCTGCAAACAAAGAATGAAAAATATTTAACGTAGTGCTTTCATAAGGAAAACATCTCTATATTTTGAGAAACCAAATATCTTTCACATAATATTGTTGCGATCTTTGTCAACAAGTATGAGATCGGGATTACCTCTAATTCAGTCATCAAATAATCTTATACGTGCAAATTAACTGGCGAGTGAACCTTTGTTAGTCAAAGTTTTTGCAAGCGGATCAGGGAGAGACTCCGCGGGACGAAGAATGCAGCATGACGATTGAGGACCTAACTCAATAAGGTAAAGAAAAGCCACTTATTATCCGATTCAGTCAGCACTACACTCTGAATTATGTATCATTGCGAGCAATAGTCTGACTAGCATAGAGTATTTTAACCTTCAATCAGCAAGACCATTACATTACAAAGGATGACAACGAAAACCAACCATGGAAATATAACCTTCTTTTCCGAAAGAAAAGCTAAAACCTATAGAGAAAATGTTCTTTATAGAAACCCCACTTCATTATTACAACATCAAATTCCAGTCCAATTCTACCATTCCCATTCTCATTCTCCTATCTTTTGTTAACAAGGAATAGTCAAACACTGTTTACGTTACGACGGAACCATTTACACATATTAGAATATCAATTTGATGGCAACTTTGGGAGATGAAACACACTCCTAAATAAATCCCTTTTCATTTTTGCTCTTCGAAGGGTGTTCTCAAGTCATTTGACAACAAGTTTATACATGCACGAGAGAGAACTTGTGAGGAAATGGCATGGCGTGGCCTTGGGTACCCTTGAACGTTTATTCAATCTTGTACTTGGTCCTGATTAACTTCAAGAAGCCGAAGATCTTTTCAACAGTGATCACCCACCCCTTGGCCTTTGCCTCACTCCCTTTTGGGATCGTCGCCCCGTTCAATTTTACCGTCCCCTTCGTCTCTGCTTTGTTGGCGATAGCGAGGCGAGGGTTTCTTGACGAAAGCCGAGGCAGTAACAAGCACGAAGCGCGAGAGAAAGTGTTATCTTGAAACCCCAACCTAGCGCCGAACCAGGCCAGAGAATTAATGCAACGAGCTTTGCGAAACTGAGGAGAGGGAAATCGACCCAAAATTTTGAAGAGGGAAGAGGTCGGTAGAGAGAAAAAATAGATCCATTTTTTTTTAAAGAGGAAAGAAGTAGCGTGAATTTCTTGAAGATGAGAGAGAAATCACCATTAGTGCCTGCAGAAAAGCAACATTCTATACGTGAATGAACAATGATGGAACAGAGGAGAGAGAAGTGGTCGTTGAGATGCCGCTGGTATGTCAAGGGAAGTATAAGTACGGCATAAATTTCAATATTTGTATACGAAAATTAATTTAATGTCAATATTTTCTTTTGAATCACTTCAGTGCTAATTTTTTAAAAAACTAGTTGTTTGAGTGCCATGTCCAACATGGCTTGTCAAAAATCATGCGTGGTGCACACATGGTTTGTTGGAGATACTAATTAACAATAACAAAAAGTAAAAAAAAAATCCACCTAATAATCTAAAAATTGAAAACAAATAAAAAAGTTAAAATTAATAATAATAATAATAATAATAATAATAATAAAATATGGAGGTTTTACAGTGGTGAGAGGGTGTGAGTCCTTGCTGTCATCGCCCCTGCCATTGTCGACAATGGTCGGCGAAGGGTGGGGGATGGTCAAGGGGGGCCGCTAGGCCCTGTCGACACCCATAGATGCCTCGTAGAACCAAGGCGAGGCTGACCTCACCGTGGAGGGGTCCGACCGTCCTTGCCTAGCGACGGCCAAGCCTTGCCAAGTTGTCGCTGGGCGAGGTCGGTCGAGCCCTGCCATGGCGAGCTCGACCTTCGCGACCTTGGCGAGCTCGCGGCCCCCTTGAGCCATCCCCCACCCATTGCCGGCAATGGTGGGGGCGCGACAGCCCTCGCCATCCCAGAACATGGTACCCTTTTTTTAAAATTAATTTTTAGGCTATTTTCTAGTTTAATTTTAATTATTCTAAACAAATTAACTATTTTAATGTTGAAACGTCCACGTGTCATCCACCTCTATTGATTTTTTTAAAAAAAATCGACACGTTATATTAAAAAAAAATTAATAAAAAATGCCACGTGTATTGTTTGGTCAGAATTGGCATTGAAATAATCATTTTTGGCTGGAAATGACACTTCAGTGATCATTTTATCTTCCATGTGGCACTAAATTGTTTCCAAAAAAAATATTAACACTAAAATGATCTCCGCACATAAATATTAACAATTCTATTGTAATTTTGCTCCCGTTTAGAAGAAGAGTCAGATTTTTCTAGGCCAGAGATGCAGCTCACGTTACTGAAAGAGCATCTCTCAGCATGTAATGTCTGGTTCTTGACGAAAGAACATGGATTAGTTCGACTACTTTTCCCCATAAGTCGCACTTGCATGTAATGTCAAGAACGAGCGGTTTGATGATATTCGTCCATTTTCAATTCACCACCAGAGGTTGAATTTGAAGATAGAATAGGTACGTTCAACGCCAAATGTTCGTTTCCTACTTTCGCCTCAAACAGGACTTGGTACATCGAACAAATACCATACGCTTTCAATTACCTCCTCGTCCGATTCATGATGAGGCATTTAATGTTATCTTCAGCTATTGGCTAAGTTCATTTAGAATCTTATTGGTTCCTTTCTCCTTTTTTGATCGGCAAGATCTTGCGGAGAATCAATACTCACAGCTAACGATTACTGAGCCACAAACTATACATGTATCCTCGAATCAGAGCATGCAACAGGAAAAACACTGAAGAGATCAACTCATCTCCATTAAACCAACAATAGAACTATAGAAGTTGAAATTTATTCATATCAATCCATGAGCGGACACTACCACCCAAACATAAAACCAAACATTAGAACTGACCAAAATAGAGAAACACACCAACTTGACTCGATGAAACCATTTCGCATGAGACTTAAAAGCCACCACGCAGACGAAGGACCAAGTGCAGAGTCGACTCTTTCTGGATGTTATAATCAGCCAGTGTCCTCCCATCTTCCAGTTGCTTCCCGGCAAAAATCAGCCTCTGCTGGTCCGGTGGGATGCCCTCCTTGTCCTGGATTTTTGCCTTCACATTGTCAATGGTGTCTGAATTCTCCACCTCCAGTGTGATGGTTTTTCCAGTCAGTGTCTTGACAAAAATCTGCATTCCACCACGGAGGCGAAGCACAAGATGTAGAGTCGACTCCTTCTGAATGTTGTAATCCGCCAGTGTCCGGCCATCCTCGAGCTGCTTCCCGGCGAAAATCAACCTCTGCTGATCTGGGGGAATGCCTTCCTTGTCCTGTATCTTAGCTTTGACATTATCAATGGTATCTGAGCTCTCAACTTCCAAAGTTATGGTCTTCCCAGTAAGGGTCTTCACAAAAATCTGCATGCCCCCCCTCAGTCGCAGCACTAAGTGAAGAGTGGACTCCTTCTGGATGTTATAATCAGCCAAAGTCCTACCATCCTCAAGTTGTTTCCCGGCAAAGATAAGCCTTTGCTGATCTGGGGGAATGCCTTCTTTGTCCTGAATTTTCGCTTTGACATTGTCAATAGTGTCAGAGCTCTCAACTTCCAAGGTGATCGTCTTCCCAGTAAGGGTCTTGACAAAGATTTGCATTCCTCCCCTCAGACGCAGCACCAAGTGAAGGGTGGATTCCTTTTGAATGTTGTAGTCGGCGAGCGTCCTGCCATCCTCGAGTTGCTTGCCCGCAAAAATCAGCCTCTGCTGGTCTGGGGGGATTCCTTCCTTGTCCTGGATTTTGGCTTTCACATTATCAATGGTATCTGAGCTTTCGACCTCAAGGGTTATGGTCTTGCCAGTGAGGGTCTTCACAAAGATTTGCATGCCACCTCTGAGACGAAGCACCAAGTGGAGTGTCGATTCCTTCTGGATATTGTAGTCTGCCAGAGTCCTACCATCCTCAAGTTGCTTGCCCGCGAAAATCAACCTTTGCTGATCTGGGGGAATTCCCTCCTTGTCCTGGATTTTCGCCTTAACATTATCGATGGTGTCCGAACTTTCAACCTCTAGCGTAATGGTCTTGCCAGTAAGGGTTTTCACAAAAATCTGCATACCACCCCTGAGACGGAGAACCAAGTGGAGGGTGGATTCCTTCTGAATGTTATAGTCAGCCAAAGTGCGTCCATCCTCAAGCTGCTTGCCAGCAAAGATAAGCCTCTGCTGGTCCGGGGGGATTCCCTCCTTGTCTTGGATCTTGGCCTTCACATTGTCAATTGTGTCTGAACTTTCAACCTCAAGGGTGATGGTCTTGCCAGTAAGGGTTTTCACGAAAATTTGCATCTATAAGCAAAGAAAACGGAAGAAATTAGATGACATGACACTAGAACAGGTACTTGCAACTCCCCAAACAGTAAACCAGCCACATTAGACTCAGTTGTAGACACTTTGTGGCTTATTTCAGCCGTTGCAAGTCTACTCTTGATTTGCATCCGCAAGAGAGAAACAATAAATCTTCTGTGACCTCAATTGAGAAACGACACAGCAATCAACACCCGTTTGTGAGCATGGAGCAAGACCGGTGAAACTCTAAATTGAAGGTGAGGCACCAATCAATTAACCAAGAAAATAGAAGTCCTCTCACACACCAAAACTGTGGGCACTATAAGCAATCACAGGAGTACTTGTTAAGTGCCGGGGATTTAACGAATCATGGTCATTATAACCCGTATAGGAACTAGATAGCCAAAAGCTTCGAAAAGGAAGAAACCACGAGAATGAAAAATGAAACTCCTCTTCCATCCTCATCACTCCAAACAAACAAACGTTGTTCGCACAACTTATAGATAGATTTGATAACACGCGCAATCAATTGAAGCCATGGACTCACAGTCTTCATAAAAAAAACAAAAAAGTAGCAGAAAACCAGCACAAGCAAAACCCGATCGTTACAGACTTCAACAAAGCACCGATCGGGAACCCAAACCCCACCACGAGAAAGCAGATTCACATGACCCGGCACACACAACTCGCGCGCATCATCTCACGATCCTAAAATCGCCGTGATCGCTAATCAACAGGCGAAACCAGATGAAACCCTTAATCGATCGGGAAAATCGGAAATTCCGTTCACGTAGAACCTAGACGAAGATGCAATCGAAACAGCAAAGAGCCTAAACACGAGATTCAGATTTTCAGAAGAGGAGAAATCCCCAGATACCTTGAAACTTGAAGGAGAGATCGGATCGTTCGAGAGATTAAGAGAGAGATTGCTGAGAACGAAAGAGGGGCTATGAAAACCCTGGATCTGGCTGTGGGTCGTATTTATAGGCCTCTCCTCCGCGCTGCTCTGCTATTCCGACGCGGACACGCCAAGCCGCGCCAAGATAAGGTTTCTTTTGTGGGTGGAGATGCCTTCGTTTGGACGGAGAGTGTGAAACCCATGCGTCCAGCGACGAGTGCATCCACGCGCGCATCACTCGGATTTTTTGTTTTCCGATGACCATTCTCTTTCTAAAAATAATTTTTTTCATCCCTATTTTTGGACGAATTTTTTAACCAAAAAAAAAACATTTGATAACGATATAAAATTTCTAAACAAATAAAAATTTTTACTTGCAAAAAATGCCACGTCTGGTTGTAGAGGGCAGCGGTAGCTACGATCGGCGGCGGCGAAGGCCGGTAGGGGCCGATGGGAGCGGTGTGTGGTGGTCGGGACAACGAGTATTTGAGAAAAAAGTAAAATTTTTATTTTTATTTTTTGAAAAAGTAAAAATTTGTTGTTTCTCATTTCTCATTTAGATCTATTTATGTAATAACTTTTTGTTTTAAAAATAAAAAAATAAAATTGCGTTACCAAATCAGCTTCTGTTACAAACCTATTTCAGAAATAGGTTTGGAACATAAATTCTATTTCTGAATCGTTTTCATGCACCCCTTAATCGATTTGGATTTGGTAACTTCAAAATCACCAAATAATTAAAATCTTTGTAATCTTTTTCCATCCTATGTTAATTTTGTCCAGAAACAAGGATAAAGGGGTTAGATCTTTGTTACTTTTCTGTATTAAATATATTATTGGTTTGCCAATATAAAGTGCATCTAGCTATGCTATTCGAGACGAATTATTGTGTACATGATATTCTTAATGATCAGTAGAAGTTTTTTAAGCGGCTTCTTGACTTATTCTACATAAAATTTGTGGGTGTTGTTCCTACCTTACCGTAATTTTTAGCACTATATTATTGCTTCGGGGTTGATATTGCTGGAATACTGTGACTGGTTGCTGCTGGGTTAAGTTGATGTTAGTTTGTCGAGTTTTGGGCAAGATACTAATCTCAGACAGGTATGAGCGGTAAATTGTTTGCCCTTTCTCCTCAAAAGTATGAACATGAAAGCCTCCACCTAAGCCTGCCCTGTCATTGTCATGGATCCTCCAGTCTTGCCGGCATCGGCTTAGCAGCAGTTCGAGTTCTTACACCAAATCCAAACTTGATGTCCATCTCTCGCGAACAAAAACCGACAGTTTTGCTTCCGTGAAGGATCGTTGCCGCCCATTCGCTGAATGCAAAACCACCTCGAGGTAGAAGGCAATGGTGGGCACTGGCGAGGACCAGCCTGGTTGCCGGTCACCCGCCACTGTCGATTTATTGTGTAGTTTTATTGGTCTATGATATACACCTCTGAACCTTTAAATTGAGCACCACCGTCGCTTGTTCTTCCCGTGGCGCTCCTCCTCCTCCTCCTCTTCTTCTTCGTCTGATACATGAGATCGGGACGGTCCGCCGTCAAGTTCAGTGTTCCTATCAGCGAGAGCATGAATTGGAGCATTTTGAATCAGGATTACGCGTGGTGCGACCGTTCGCCGATTTTCTCTCCAACTTGACGTGGGCATTCATCTAAAGAATTGAGAGAGAGCAAAATAACAAAAAAAAAAAAGAAAAAGAAAATAGATGAGTAGAAGAAATAATTATTTTCCAATATTCCTGCTGAAGTGAGCTCTATGAAAGATCATATATATCAACCATGAACGATCCGATCTTTTTCAAGAGGCACTGTACAGTGATCTTCCTGTTGTAATTATAAAGTGTAATGACTCAACATCAATTCAAGCACTCATTCAATTCATGACCTGCGGTTTTTTTTTTTTTTTCATGGATCCATTAATGAAGAGTCAATGGATGCGTTAGTTAAAGATTTCTTCAACCGTTATGCATCAATTGCATCTCTTTAGATTCTGCAGCTTTCTTTCAACTTTCATGCCATGGTTTATGGACGTATAAATGGATGCACCAATGGAAGCATTTCTTGGCAATCATATCTTAAAGACATCAGGAGAGCTCTCAAGTATTTAGGGGGTATCTTTGGTGTTCGGGAAAAGGGTATCTCAATATGTGTATGTAGAATTCTTAGAAATCGCGCTCTAAGTGTGCCGGTGTCGAGAAGTGTTCGATTGAGTCTCGTTTTGTATAGTGCTAATACGGATATCGGGGTGTTGTATCTTGGGAGGCATAGTTCGTGAAGCTGTAAAAGCACTGTTGGCAGGAATTAGTTGCCTTAAGGAGATTTAGTTAGGTGTGCATCACCTCCTATAATTCGTTACAATTTTATGGCTATTTTTTTAGTCTAATTTGATTGTGAAATCGACGTATTCGTCATTTGCATTGAAGATTCAATAAAAAGATTGTCTATCACCACGTGCTATTATTATTATTTTTTATACAATAGAAAAATTGTCACGTACTTTTCCAATATATTTACGTGTATTTGTATTTCAAATAATATTGCACGTATTATATTACGTGAATTTCCCAACAATCTTAAGGCAATTATTGCTTACTCTCACAGTTTGTTGGTGTATCAGAAAAACGATATGGCTAATAATAATCAACTGCTTAATAATGTCCAGAATACTTCTAGAGATGTTCCTATGGTCGATCCGACCATAGTTGGTGGAGAGGTTGATACCTCGAGGCCTGGTGTTGTGACAGCGAATGCTGCGAGCCTTCAGGTTGCGACCACCTATGGTGGTACTGGTATGCATCAACAGGCTATGCCTTCCTTGATGATACCGTCTCATACACCAAATGAGAAATCAAAAAAATTTGCTGGTGTAGGCTTTAAGCAGTGACAGAAAAAGATGTTCTTTTATCGGACCACATTGAATCTGGTCAAATATTTATCGGAAGTGTGCCTGATAATTAGTCCAGGTGAGTAACATATCACGACGCTTGGGGCATTGGAAGCATGGAGATTTCCTATCCTAGAATTACATCCTTAATTGTTTGGTAGATTCCCTATATAATGTTTAACATAACATTGAAAATGCCAAACGGTTATAGGAGTCCTTAGAAAAGAAATATAAGACTGAGGACGCGAGCACCAAGAAATTTGTGGTTGCCAAATTCCTAGATTTTAAGATGGTGGATTCTAAATCTGTTATGAATCAAGTTCAGGAATTGCAGATAATTCTGAACGATATCTTTGCTGAGGGAATGACACTTAATGAATCATTCCAAGTTGCAGCTTTGGATGAAAAGCTATCTCCGGGCTAGTTAGACTTCAAAAATTATTTGAAGCACAAACGGAAAGAAATGAGCCTTGAAGATCTCATTTTGCGCCTTAGAATTGAGGAGGATAACAGGTGGGGTGAAAACCCCTCTATGAAACCAAAGGCCAACATTGTTGAGTTTTTCAAATCCAAACATGATAGGAAAAGAAACATGTCTTTTCAAGGAAAAGGCAAGCAGAAGGAACGGTTTCAAAAATTTCAAGGGACATGTTTTATTTGCAATAAGCATAGTCACCGTGCTAAGGATTGCAAGAGGCGCCCAAACAAAGGTAAAGGCGATGGTGCAACCAAATAGTTGAATCTGACTACGCAGGAAGATGATGAAAGATTAGTTGCCATGGTGGTATTTGAGATGTCCTTGGTGTCGAACAATACCGATTGGTGGTTGGACACAGTTGCCACAAATCACATTTGTGTGGATAAACACCTATTCTCATCTTACGAGAAGGCTGAGGAAGAGGAGAAAATTTACATGGCCAACTCTATTTCAGCAAAAATTGCAGGGAGAGGAACAGTGATCTTGAAGTTCACCTCCAACAAGGACATTGCCCTGCTGAACGTGTCGCATGTACCGGAGATTAGAAAGGATCTCATTTCTGGCCCCATATTTGTCAAGAAAGTCTTCAAAATTGTATTTGAATCGGACAAGTATATAGGGGAATGTATGTGGGGAAATGGTACTTGAATAATGACCTATTCAAAGCCAACGTGGCTATCATTGATGTAAACTCAAAATTTTTGTACCCAAAGACTATTAATAAAGAGAAGTCTTCAGTGTATATGGTTGCATCTCCTTATCTATGGCATGGTAGATTAGGACATGTAAACTATGGTATGTTGAAAAAGATAGCAAATTTGGGGTTGATTCCAAGGTTTGAGCTGGATACCCGTTATAAATGTGAAACTTGTGTTGAGGCTAAATTTGCTAAGAAATCTTTCAAATTGGTTGAGAGAATGAGTGAACCTCTACAACTAATCCATAACGATATATGTGATTTAAAGTTCGTAGAAAGTAGAGGTGGAAAGAAGTACTTCATCACTTTTATTGATGATTGTACTTGATTTTGCTATGTTTATTTATTAACTAGCAAAGATGAGCCTATGAACATGTTTATCAAGTATAAAAATGAGATTGAGAACCAACTTGATAGACGAATCAAAGTGATTAGATTTGATAGAGGAGGAGAATATGATTTTCCAATTTAAAGGAGTTATGTGCTAGTTTGAGAATAAATCTTCAAACAACTGCACCTTATACTTCACAATAAAATGGAATAGCTGAACGGAAGAATAGAACTCTGAAAGAAATAGCTAATGCTATGCTCATAAGTTCTAGTTTACCTTAAATCTTGTGGGGGGAGACAATACTGACTGTGAATTATATTCTTAATAAAATACCCCACAAAAAAATAGGTAAGACTCCATATGAGTTATGCAATGGAAGTCTACCATACTACAATTATTTGAAAGTGTGGGGGTGCTTAGCCAAGGTGGCGATTTCTCCTCCTAAACAAACTCAATTGGGACCTAAAACGGTGGATTGCATATTCATCGATTATGCTCAAAATAGCAGTGCATACATATTTTTTGTTCACAAATCTGAAAATGCGGAAATCCATGCTAATACTATTCTCGAAACAAGGGATGCTGAATTTTTTGAGGATATATATCATGCAAAAGGAAATCATGGTGAACCATTTCAGAACAGACTCAAAAATTCATAATTTGATAATGATGAAGTTGAGGTTGAGGACGCCAAGCTTTGAAGGGGCAAGAGGTCACTGTCGCGACTCGGTATCTCGATGGACTCGCCTCCGAGATCTTTGGGCGGGTTAATGGGCCGTCCCTTCTAGTCGGACGTGGGCCTCTCCTAAGGTCCGTTACACAAGTCGTAACGACGGTATACGTGGTCGACCTTCAGTGCGGTCTAGTGACATATGATATGTGTGCATGTCAAGAAGTCGCCACCAATCGTTTTGTGGAGGGTACGATTGGAAATCCTATCGAATAGTTGGGAGCATTCTATTCAATTCTGCGAAAACCAGAGAAATGAGATCGGAGACTTTATTACGTCAACTATCAGAGTTGACGCCTTTTCGGCACCTAAGTTGAATGATTTTTCTAATCTAAGATTTCATGCAAATGAGTGAGACGTGAACCCTAAACTAGGAGTTCATGTAAACAGGAGTGACTACCCTAACACTCACAATCAATAAAATGAATGCGCAAATCAAGAATCCAAAATATGCGGATAAATCACATGAAAGCAACGTGGCATCCCTAGTAAAGCCCTATTAGCCTAGAGAAATGTCAATCAAGACTCAGGAGTGTTTTTGACATGATTTGCCCTTGAGGGGCAAAATCGTAATTTTGAAAAATTTTGGGGCAATTTGCCCAAGAAGGAAAAATCTGTCAATTCAGATGAAGTATGGAGTCAAAAGATGATGGAAATAGGATTGACGACCAAAACCATCCATTTCCTATTTTTCGAGAATTTTCAAAATTTTTCTGAAATTTTAGAAGTGACTTTACCTTTTGTGGCGTAAAATTGTCATTTTTAGAAAGTGATGAGAAGTGAAAATCCCAAACATAATGATTGGTCAAACTCTCAACCCAAATCCTAATTTTGAGCAATTTTGTCGACTTGATCGGAATAAAAAAGATAATTTACCCTTAGGAGGGTAAAATCGTCATTTTTAGAAAAAAGATGAGATTCGAGAATCCTAACATAAGAATTGATCACCTAGCCGACCCCAATTCTTACCTTGACATTCTCGACCTATCTCATATACTAAGCAGATGCGATTTACCCCTAAAGGGTAATATCGTCAATTTTTAAAAGAGCAGACAAGAAATTCAAAAAATTAGGATCAACCATTTGTTTGCGGTCAATCCTCAATTTTTAGAAATTTTTGGAATGCATAGAAATTTTACACAATTTTCCTACATTTTTTGGGGGATTTTCTAGGATTTTCTAACATTTTTTAGGATTTTCTGTAATTTTTTCATTTTTTATTATTTAAAAATTATTTTCTAAATTTTTTATTAAAAAATAATTCGGATCGGACCTCAGGCCAGACCAAGACCTGTGCGACCTCAGCCTCAAAACGGCATCGTTTCGCATTTTCTTGTTTTTTTATTATTCGGATTTAATCTGACGGTTCCTATTGAACCACGTGTCTACTCCACGACCTTTGGATTAGCTGATCAAGACCTATGGCTTAGATCAAAATTCGATTACTCTTCGACCGTCAGATTTGATTACTTAAATCTACAGTCGCGATTAAAACCCAAGATTTGAACTAGCCGTCCATCCTCACTAACCCAAACGACATCGCTTGACCCTTAATCTAAACGGCACCGTTTCAGTTCATTTTGATTTTTCGATTAAAGTCGGATATTTCTAATTTCTAATGGGACGACCATTAAAAATAGGACTAGATTAATCTAGGCTGTCCGATCTAAACTGACTCGGCCTAACAAACTAATGGTTGAGCTGACTCGACATCTACGTGGACTAATGAGAGATTGCCACTTAGGACTGCTGACTTTTTGACCAGATACGTCAGTTTTGTCTTCAACCTCGCGACTGCAACTAAATGGACGGCTATGAATCTCCGGCGACGATCCAACCATGAAACCTTGATGAAATTGCACGAAACCGGCACCAATCGACTCGAGATAATCTTTAGTTCGACATATTTAAGAATCAGAGCATTTCATTCACCGAGTCAAGTGCAGCATGCAGTACGTCGAGTACGGCCATGGGAGTTCAATCATGCAAATTACACAAAATCGAGACAATTCAAATACAGAGTAGCACGGGCGAAGGTTCATAACACTTACCTCGAGCTCCGATTGAACTCGCACGTCCTAGATTTGGCCAGGCGAGATTGAACAGTACTCAGCTATGGCAAAAAGTTTGGAGACTTGATTCAAAGTGTTAAAGCGAAACTGATGCAAAATGAATATGCGATGATGGTTAATGATGTCTAAAGAACAAAATGCACACACTAAATGCAAGAATAAACGTAAGATAGGTAAGTCGCCATTGATGCATAGTGAAAAACTCAAAGCTACGACTCACCTGTTCTTGTGGTTCCAATTGGCGCGACCGGCGGCGATCACTTCTTTGAGGCTTGGGCGACCTCCTGACGACCTTTACAAGCTTTGGTTTGGCCTGAAAAGGCATAATCGGTGCTCTACAAATTGAAGCTCAAGGCTTCGACAATGGCGATGGAAGACGATCTCTCCCTCCTTCTCTCTACTCTTTCTCAATTCTGTTCACCTCTAGCAACCGAATGAACTAACCACTTTTCCTCTCAAGCCCTCTAAGGCTATATACCAGTTTCGAATTTGGCGCCCATTCGAGGGTGTCTAACTAACCCCAAATCGCACGTGAGACCACGTACTTTTAGGTCTAAACGGCGTCGGGAATGATGGACATTCCGTCTCACTCTGTTTGATTCTCCGACAGGTTTAATCTCACGCGATTTTGACACGAATTTGAGCTGCGTTTGAAAATGTTGACTTTTGTAGGTCCCGCGAGGTTGACCGGCCAATTGATCTCTATTCCGGTGACGTCGAGTGGTGCCGCCGGTGTTAATCGATAGGGAAGGGCACATGCGACAATACGCCTACCATTGCTTGTCCGATTATTCGCGCATTGGTCTTCAATTTGAGGATCAAAATTGCCCTGGGGACTATTCATCTGCGCGGAAGCTCAGGGAAGAAGACAACGCTGTAGCAGATCGATTCGACAGATCAGAACCGGTCCAACTACATTTTTGCAAAATTAACGAAATTTTGTGGGAAATTTGTATAATTAAGCCTCAGAATCGAACTTAGGATATGAAATTTATTTAATAATGTAATTTTGCCCAAAAGTTCACGTTAATTTCTACAAAAGCCCCAAATTTGTCCTTAATTTCAATTCTAAAAATTATGAAATTGAAGGCTCAAATGATCAAATTAGACCTAATCACCCATGTCAATCAATTCAGGATGGTGAAATATATTGGGCAGTGGCTTCAATTTGTAAAGATAGCCCTTAAATTGAAAGTAATTTCAATTATACCCAAATTCAAGGACTAAATTGTAATTAAGTATGCAATTTTGCCCAATCACGTAATTGAGCAATTTGTGTAAATAATTGGGCTAAATTACCATGAAATAAAATCAGATTGAATGTCAAGACCCTAAAAATGCTAAAATTGTAAATTAAAAGACTCAATTGACATTTTTTTACCAAATTCAATGATACATATAACAAAGGAACACATAAAATTGAACTTAAATTTGGACTATTTATGAGTTCAAGAATATAAGGAAATTAAAATAAAAATGTTGATTATTTTTTCATATTTTTGTGACCTCAAATGGTATTTTTCTTGATTTTTAAGTATTTTCCTATTTTCTAAAAATACTAAAAATGTGAAAAATATGAAAAATTATTTTTTGGTCAAAAATGGGCTTGGCCAAGGCCACCAAAGTTGATTTTACAATTTTTTTTTAACTTTTTATGAAGTTTTTATGAATTTTTTAAAAATAAACTAAAAAAAAACTAATCAAAAATCAGATGTCAACAGTCACGGATTGCAAAATATTTCGGACCTGATTTTCTAACATACATGTTAGAAGGTGAACCTCATACTTTCAAAGAGGCGATGTCATCTCCATATGCTTCTTTCTGGAAAAAAGCTGCTGATAATAAAATTGATTCTATCGTAAGTAATCATATTTGGGAATTTGTTGATCTTCTGCTTAAAAACAAATCAATTGGATGTAAATGTATATTTAAGAATTTAGAATTTTTGATTTTTCATTTTCTAATTTCGAGACTCATCTCTAGGCTATTTCTCCGTCGAATGAAATTTTAGACTATCCCGAACTGATGGGCGACTTTTGCAGACGTTACGCGTATCGACTCCGTGATTCTCATCACACTTAGGGCTCGTCAATTCATGGCGGCTTTGGTTGTCATGTAATTGCAAGGGTCTATTACTAGTTCCGACGGTCTCGATCGTTATCGTTAGATTTAAGAAAATTTCGCAAATTATACATTAGTCAAGCGGCATCACCTGAGTTCCAATCGTATAACGCTAGCAATGCATTCCTTAATCATTCTTAGATCGACACATAATGGTTCTAAATACTCTCTCGGCAATTCTTATGGTCAAAGCGCCATTTCCTATTTGAATTCCTAAAGTCGACGTACATTGTCTTGCGTTAGCCTTTCCCTTTTGGTCAATTAAATCGAGATTGATAAGATCTGAGCGAGATATGATTAAAATATATCGTTAGATACATTCTCATTGATAAGTCTTGAAATGACAGGAACAATCAGAATGTTACAGTGTTTGCTCACGGGGCCGCAGAGCGATCGTATTTACGTAAAAAAAATATTTACGTGCCTCAACTTCGAGAAAAACGAGCGAGGCGACGGTGTTTGCTTGCGAGGCTGTGGAGCGATCATATTTACGTAAAAAAAATATTTACTTGTCTTGACTCCGAAAAAGCGAACAGACGAGTGAAGCGACAATGTTTGCTCGCGGGATCGTGAAGCGATTATATTTACGTAAAAAAAAATATTTGCGTGCCTCGACTTTGATAAAAGCCAGTGAGACGACGGTGTTTGTTCAAGGGGCCGCAGAGCGATCATGTTTTCGTAACAAAAAAAATTATTTGTCTCAACTTTGAAAAAAACGAACGAACGAGCGAAGCGACGACGTTTGCTCGCGGGACCGCTAAGCGATCATATTTACGTAAAAGAATGTTTGTGCGCCTCGACTTCGAGAAAAATGAGCGAGGCGACAGCATTCGCTTGCGTGGTCAAGGAGAGATCATATTTATGTAAAAAAAATATTTACACGCCCCGACTCACTCGTTTTTCTCGAAGTCAAGGCGCGCAAATATTTTTTACGTAAATATGATTGCTTCGCGGTTCCGCGAGCAAACGTTGTTGCTTCGCTTGTTCGTTCACTTTTTTCGGAGTTGAGACAAATAAATATTTTTTTACATAAATATGATCGCTCCGCGGCCTCACTCGCAAACATCGTCACCTTGCTCGTTTTTCTCGAAGTCGAGGAGCGCAAATATTTTTTTTAATGTAAATATGATAGCTTCGCGGTACCGCGAGCAAACGTCTTTGCTTTGCTCGTTTTTTCGCTTTTTCGGAGTTGAGACAAGTAAATATTTTTTTTACGTAAATGATCGCTCCGCAGCCTCGCGTGCAAACACCGTCGCCTCGCTCGTTTTTCTCGAAATCGAGGCGCGTAAATTTTTTTTTTTACGTAAATATGATGGCTTTGCGGCCCCGCGAGTAAACACCGTCGCCTCGCTCGTCGCTTGCTTTTCTTAGAGTCGAAGCACATAAATATTTTTTTATGATAGGATCGTGGAGCGACGAAACAACATCGAAAAAATATTTACATAAATTTAAAAAATTAAAATACTTTGCTCAGTAGTCCAACTACCGAACAAAGCAAACAAACTAAAGATGCAAGACTCAAAATTTTAAATAATTTATTTTTTAATTTAATATTATAAATATTTTTTTTATTTTTTTTTATATTATTAAAATACAAAAAATAAGGCGCGGGAGGGGAGGGGCCCCACCCACGGGCCCCCCTTCCCTCTCCCAATGGTGGGAGAGGGAGGGCGGCCCGCAGGTGGGCCATCAGGTCTCCCCCGACAATTAAATTGTCGGGATAGATCTAAACAAGTAATTATTTTTTTTAAATTAATTTGTAAATATTTATTTTTTAAATATTATTTTGAAAAAAAACTCTATAAATGGAGTAATCCTTAGAGCCAGCGACGACTCCAAGCGCGACAAACATGGCGGATGTTGTCGGACGGAGACTTGAGCTTCTCACGATGTTCGGTCCCTCATCTTCTTCGGACAGGGACTTCCTGATCCGAAACAACGGCGATCAGCTGCCCAGTTTCGTGCGAACGATTCTTGTTCTGGCGATCAGTTTTAGAAATTCGAATTGGGGGGTGGTCGATAGTAATATTTGATCTGATTCTTTGTTGATGCTTCTCTTGTCGGATTGGAACATGCGGTTCTTTGCGACTCTTAAGTTCAAATTCCGCTGCTCTCTTGGTTGTTACATTTGCTGGGAGTTTGTGATTAGCAAGGATTCGACACTGTTTTATAACAACGCCCTTTACTAATTTTGGTCGACAAGACTTCTAATTTGCGAGAAAACTAATGAGGAGCACGTAACTGAAGTTTAAGGGCTTCTCCAGTTGGAATTTGGGGGACTAAAAATATTATAAGTGTCAAAATTTGTGTACGATAGGAGTGTCAAAAAATTTCGCGCCGACCCGGCTGGAAATTGACCTAATTTTCGGGAATGGCTTGGTATTGTTTGCGATCGGATTGGGCTGGCCTGGTTTCGATTTTTTTTGGCACCCATATTTTCTTTTTTATTTTTATTTTATTTTTATATTCTTTCATTCAACGGGCTTGTCAAGTTATTTTGATTCAAAAAAAGAAAAGAAAAGAAAAAGACAAAAAGAAACCTACTCGACTTGGCCCGAAGAGTTGGTACATATGTAATTCGGGGTCGGGCCGGACCGAGCTAGGTATTGTTTAGTTTCGGACCGCGCCGAGACTTGGCACGTTGACACCCTAGTGTATGACAATCATTTTAGTGTTAAAAATTTCAAAACGATAATTTAAATGTCAATTTTTTTGAAAAACAATCACTTTAGTATCAAAACTTTCAAAATGGTTACTTAAGTGACTTTTTTTTAAATGCTTAATTCACCGCCATCTCCGGTGGGTCACGCTGTCTCAAATATTAATATAAAAATTGGCCACATCGAATTTTCGACGAGTCACGTCATCTCCAATTGGAGTTGCCACTGAAGTGAGTGCTTTTAAAAAAATTTGACACTTAATTGATCGTTTTGAAAGTTTTGATACTAAATTGAGCATCATACATAAGTTTTGACACTTGTAGGTGCACTTTAACCGCATTTGGGTGTATCCTAAGTCAATTTTAGGAGCTTGCGTGATGGTTGATTAATTTGGCGTGCCTTGGTTGCTGCTCGGTCTAAATCAAGTTAGGGTCAATAGGTTGAAGTGCAAGGAGATTGGCTTGTACTTCTCCTTGTCATGGCATGTTCCGTGGAAAATAGATTGCCTTGACTTTCCTCAAAAGTTTAGATACTAAACTTAAAATTCAGACCATCCGTATTATGAATGGGCGGTTCATATTATTATTAATATATATATATATATATAAAATTTTAAAAATTGTCACATAAAAATAAAATATCTGAGCCGTCCGTCCAAAAACGGACGGTCCAGATCCCAAGGGCATGTGTCTAATCTTTTGAAAAAAGGTTAGATGATCTGGATCCTGTTTCGTGCTCCGGTTCTAGCGGATAATCGGAGATGCACAATGAACTTTCCCCAAAAGGTGATCTAGAGATCGTTTTCATCTCCGCGAATATGGATGAGGAGTTTCGACTCCGACAAGAAAGACAGTGTAGAAAAATCGTTTTAAGGTGAGGGAACACCCCCCACCTCGTCGTTCTCGACTGAACCGGCACAGTCCTTAAACAGATTGCGGTGACAAGATCGTCCGTGAGTATGGACTGGAAGGTCACCCTTTCACTCCGGAACATCATCAAAGAGTTGGAAGACCGGGAAGAGGTTGCCGGGAGAAATCAATCATCGACCTCTCTTTTTGGTGCATGGATCTTGTGGCTTCGTAGTTTCGTCCGATGGGAATAAGGTAAACCTTAAAAGATGGTCAATGCATTTGAACCCGACGGTCGCGTGTGCTTACGACTCGGTTTTCCAATTTTCTTTTTGGCTAATCTAATCGTGCGGCCAAACTAGGTTTCCATTGCCGAGCTTGGAGGGGGAAAGCCGTGGATCTATATTTCTCGATATCCAAGAACAGATCATGAGGTGATTTCACGCCAAAGTTTCAGGAGGTTCATGAGGAATTGATTACCACGGCTTTGATTACCATTGAAAGACAAGAGACGTGAGAAGTTGGTTAAGTACTTTGAGCTCTCGATCCTACCGCTATGGTCATAACCCTGTCCGGACGGGAGGACTCTGCATTCCAATGTTTCCGGAACCGTGGGTGTGCATGGCGTTGCAGCTCGCCCAGTCACGCCAGAAAAGCTTGCAGAGCTCGCAGCCCTAGATCTGGCAAGGGCAAGGGCGAGCCTCGCCCTACCACTGTCCAGGCACGACACGGCCTCGCTCTTGCCCAGCGACGGCGAGATTGAATCTCCTCGACGTCCGCAATGACAAAACAGAAAATACAAAGGAAAAAAGAACAATCTTAAAAAAAAATTATAAAAATTATTCACATCATAATTGATGGTGACAAGTGGGTCAGTCAGCATCTATGCCATCAATTTCTAGTCAAAAATTTCTAGTCAAAATTGACTGGATAGATTGAATAATAAAGTTGTCAAAAAGTTTAGTACTTAATTGATTTAAGATTTTTTTGATAATTTTCTTGCCAAAAGGATATGTCTAATTATTACCACTTTTTTCATCAAAAAAAGGAAAGAAAATATTACCACTTTTGTTGTGACTATCGCCGATGACATCGTCTAATCTTTCCTGAGAAGTTTAGATGTCTGCCCTTAAGATTCGGGCTGTCCGTTTTTGGACGGACGGTCCAGATCTACTTTTTAGGGGGTAATTTTTTGATTTCTTAATATATTTTTTTGTTAGTAATAATTTGGACCGTCTATTCATAACACGAATGGCCCGGACGTCAAGGGCAGGGTATAACGAGATAGTTTTGGGACTATAAAAATGTAAAGTGAGAATTCCAACCGAGGGCTAGAGCTAGGTAATTTGAGTCCACACTTTTGTGGAACTCTGTCTCACGTGGTATCCGAATTTGTACTCTGATTTTTCTCCAAGGCATGAAAATAGTGGAAAATGGAATCTTATTCATTGAGAAATCCGTTTCTGCGATTTTCATCTCATGGTGGCCGCTCTAAATATGAGCTTCCGTAGTCTTAGCCAGCAACGACCTACGTTCATCAAAGCAATTTGTGAAGATTAGACGATATGGCCAACACATTCATATCTGCAAGGAGTCGCTGCCCATCGTTGTCGGCCATAATACTGAGCCCATCTCGGAGGTCCGTAGCTCCGGAAGAAGAGGGGAAATCATCGTCAGTACCACCGTGAGAAAGGTTGATCACCTGAAACCACCTCCGGCACCCTTAGTGGCAGGACTACCTCCCACTGTACCGTCGTACCCGGTTTAGGAGCGGACCACTTCTCATTAGGGCCTTCCCGCCTCCTTCAAGGCGCTGGGTTCGGTCAAACAGCTCCAGCGTTTAGCCACCCCGGACAAACTCTCACACAACAGTATCCTTGGCAAATACCATTTTCATTCTATAAGTTTAATGACCGGTCCGGTCCGGTCCAGATGGGCGGTTCACCTTGGAATCAGGAGAATCATGAATTAGACTTGTACTCATCGGTTCCCTGAACCGGGCGATTCCGGGCGAGTTCTTCATCTCAATAAATGGGAGTTAGTGACTTTTGATTTGGTCTCATCCGATTCGGGCAATTCTCAGTTTTTTTATATACCCCTAGTGCTAGTGAAAATGCTCAGGCAAGATTCTTATATCCCAACATTACGGCAGGTTTCTTGGGCCATAGGGCAACCATGCGAGATGTGGAGGATGTGCTCTTTGCAACTCACACCAACGTCAAAGCAGTGGTGAGGAGCAAGACCAGTCTGGTGTAGTAAAATTTGGTAGCAATTTTATCATTTATATTTATAAGCGATATAAACGATCATTTTGTTAATAATATTTTTCAACTAGAACTGCCGATGTCTATGATCTTGCGACCGACAATAATCTCGGTAAAGGGCTGTTCCAAATAATTGGTCCTCGATTCGGAAGTAAAAAATTATCCAACATAATTCAATTATTTTAAGCAATGCGAGCTATCATTTTTAAGAAAATATTTGTTAAGTCAATTATTTTTTACAAATAAACAGGGCCGATGGGAAAATCATTTTTAACATGTGAAAAATTTTCCTATCTTGATTCGTAAATACACTGAACGTAAAATTTCTTTTATCATTACTTGTAATATGAGAATGAGAATCGATTGTCCGTCCAAAGCCTCCAAGGGCCAGAATGAAAAGGGCAAAAGCCCAGTGACGAGCTCCCGACCTGGGCTGGCGGGACTTCACAAAGACCAGAGCTTCCGACCGAAATCACGTGTGTCGGTTCGCCCATCCATGACCAGAGCCTTTGTAAGAAAGAAGAGAAGATGACTCCCAAATTCTCTGGAGAGAGAGAGAGTCCCTCTCGCCTACGTTTTGGGGTGACTTTTCGACTGAGATCTGCCTTCTGGTAGATGAATCCGTCCACTCACAAGTGAAGAAACCCAGTGGAGATTCGTTTCCAGCTGCGGTGGCTCTCTCTCTCTCTCTTGCGTTCCTTGCTTATTTTCGTATCTTGAATTTTATCCTTCGAGAAGAACGAGAGTTTTGCTTGACGGCATCACACCGAGTTGTGGGTTTTAGTTGGATTTCGGTTGCTTGACCTTAACTTTACGAATTGTGCCAAATCACTATGAATTCTCGTAGTGTTTTTGGCGTGCTACTGTCCATTGTGGTCCTGTTGATTGCTTCATTTTTACCATGTTCCGCGGTCAGCTCATCGTTATCAGATGGGGGCAGTTAATGGATCGTTGGCGAATCCACCGTACTTAGCTGGAGTAAGATCTGGGGAATGTTGCTGCAGAAAGTGACCGTTCACTGTTAGGATCTTTTAGGAAGGTTTGATTCATTCGTACTTACCAAAAGAAAGTGTGGATGGATCATAGATGGAGTAGAGGAAAATTCTACGGGTGCGAATACATGTTTGTCTGTGCAAGCAATTGGACATTTGTTTAGAATAATGAAATTCGGCGCGTGAATTTTCCAGATTGCGATGGGCGAGACAGATAAAGATACGAGTACCGCAGCTTCGACCAACAGCAGAAGACGTAGCGGGCTAAAGGTTCCTGATCCTGCAATTTGTAGATTCCTTGGGCAGCTTCCTCAGAAACTCCGGGATGGCTTCAAGGTAATTCACTTCATCTTGATGAGTCATGACACTTGAAGTTGTTGATGTCAATGCCTGCAAACTGAAAATTCATGTGCCTTTCTCTTTCTTTTTTCTGTGATAGTCGCCTCTTAAAATGTTTAAAGGGGGAAATGAGAGGGTGAACTCTGGAAGCACTTCTTTGAGGAACTCGAATGTATTGTTGACTGATTTTGAGGTCAATCTGGAGAAGCAACTGCAAGCATGGAATGAAAATCCGGTGTGGAGAGATCAAGCTCCAGAAATAAAGGTGAGGGACTTGTTGAGAAATAAGATCGGTGGACATACTTGGATTGTTGAGCTCAAAGCATGCCAAGGATGTTTACATTAAAACAAAATGAAGTAGCCGAATTAGGACTCTGATATAAGTTCTGTGTCTGTATGTGATTTAATCATTAAAATTTGAGAAGATGAATAAGTTTGTTCCTGTTATCTTTTGACATATTTCAAGCTTTTTGTCATCTGTTTTTCTGACTTTGTAGGGCTACAATAGAACGATCCACTTTTTATGCCTCTTTTCTTGTAACTTGAAGCTCTCCTAACTTATTCTCGTTGACATCAGGGGAGTGCATATAAAGGTGAATACGCGACACGTGAAATAATCGTAATTACTTAAAATAAAAGTAAATCCCAACTGTTTATGCTAGTCCACGTAAATTTCCATTTGGGGCTTGTAAAATTATAATAACGCAATGTAGTATGACATGGATAGATTGTAATTGGCATTCTCCGCTTGCTGTCCTGTTGCTCTAGTGCAACCAAAACCTAGAAAAGCAGCAATTTGGTAACTTGGTTTTATTACATAAAAGGAAGATGCTTTCGTCGGTGGCTTGTAGTGTTCTCGGGGCCTTGCTTGTCATATGACTTAAAGATATGGCCGCTGCAAAATTATTGGAGTCTAATGTAAGTCTTGGCAGGTAAGTGTGCCAAAAGGATCTCTTTGCAACCTCAATGTAAAAGTCAATGTGGGGTTGCCTCCGGATGCTGTGTATAACATTGTGACGGATCCTGATAATAAGAGGGTTTTCAAGAATATTAAGGTATCACGCTTTTTCCACCGTTTCTTCTATATCTCAGCCATTGATACATGAAGCATCGAACAAGTTATCTTCTGGTTAATCCACTGCAATTTTCGTCTTTCCCTTGCAAATTATTCTTGTTCATTTTGGCAATCTTCTACATAAAGTGGAGACATTGTCAGAAGAATTTTGAAATTTAACTTTTCTGTTAGGAAGTCATATCCAGAAAGGTTTTGGTCGATGAAGGTTTAAGACAGGTTGTTGAACTGGAGCAAGCGGCCATGTGGAAGTTCCTTTGGTGGTCGGGGACCATTTCAGTACATGTTTTGGTGGATCAAAATAGAGCAGACCACACGGTAAGACGTTGCTCTTGTTGCAGATTATACGTATCTTTTCTTTATCCTGATTGCCATTAGTCGAATGCCTTTGCCTTTCCATTCCCTCTTATTCGGAGAAAAGTGGTATATTTGTAAATTTCAAGATAATCTCAGGTATAACTATGAAACTATTCCTATTCATCTGTTTTTTTTTTCTTTTCCTCAGATGAAGTTTAAGCAAGTGAAAACGGGGTTCATGAAAAGATTCGAAGGATGCTGGAGAGTAGAACCTTTCTTTGTCGACGAGAAAATCTGCTACCCCTTCAAGCCTAAGACTTGGGAAGACTATAATTCATGTACCGGAGGAAAGGGAAGGATCGGATCGAGAGTGAGCCTAGACCAGCTGATCCAACCATCTATAGTCCCGCCTCCGCCCATTTCTTGGTATCTAAGGGGAATCACCAGCAGGACCACAGAAATGCTGATAACCGATTTGCTCGCTGAAACCACAAGAATCAGAGGCGGCTTTGATCCTGCGAAATCGGGTAACGATCACGGGTCATCTGACGAAACTTTCGATAAGCAGCTTGAGGAAACAAGCGATATTAAAAAGCGGTGGGCGTTGCGGAGGAGATCGACGAAGCAAAGAGATAGAAGGGTGCTATCTGGGGAATGATGCTCAGGAGATTAGTCTTGTATCCATCTGCAAGTGTCTATTCTCTGTACTGATTGCTGTCTGTGCTCCGACAGGACGGCCTCCGACTACATCATCTCCACTTAATCTCTGCGGATGCGTCGCAGTTGCATAGCTTTCCTTTCAAAAGGTGGGACACTCACACGTCTTATGGACTACTGGCCTGGAATAGGTCACATTCTAATTTGCCTTTCCTTCAAAAAATATGTGGAAAAGAAGATACTTCGCCGTAAGCTTTTTAGCCCGTTTAAATCTTAACTTTGGTCGTCGTCATCGGCCATAGGCAAGTAACAGCCGTCATCTTCTTTTTCTATTCAGTGGCGACCTCTCCGGAAACACCGTTTCTTCCCCGCGCTATATAGCCATCGACCCCGTCAAAGCTATTCTAAGAAAATGTCTTGTGCGTGCATTTGATTAGCATGATTTATCTTTGATGTTGATCATATTTGGGCTGTGCAACTGGTTCGGTTCCACTTGAGAATTGGACTGAATTGACCATGAAAACGGTTCCCGGTTTCAAAAGCATGGACTTGATACTATGCGGGTAGGTTTTGTTCTGGGTGATGCGCCCACCCACCCATTAGAGAATAAGCAATTAGAACCTCATTTATGGATTTAGATCAAGATTATTTGTACTTTTCAAATGAGCTTAACTTCCAAGCTACTTTCCTTCTAAAACCATGGTGAAGTGCATTCTCCAATGATATTCACCTGCAAATTTTACTCGAGTAAATTATTCTGATTTTCTTTTTCTTTCATTTCTCAGGACTTTGACACGAGGGCACTGCCTCGCACGAACAATTCATTCATGCCACTGTTTCCCATCATCTTTGTCGGGTGGATATAAAGCTATATTTGTTTCGCAAACAATAAATATATTTTTCAATAAAATATATACTTTAAAATAATTACATATATCGTTTACAAAAATGAACCCACGAAAAATATTTTCGTAATATATAAATTGGTATTGTTAATGAGAATACTTTTTATTAACTAATTATTTTAAACAATAAAAATGATCATTTTTAAGGTAATATTTTTCAACTCATTCAATTTTCGTTAAACAAATGGGCCTAAATTTCACTGATTATTCGTGGGTTAAGATCGATCTATTTTTAACGTGCAATCAGACTCGTTTTCTATTTCGAATTGAAAGATCTCAATTTGTTTTTTTAGTAAGGAGAGGTATCGATCACGAAAGCATCTTCTCAATTCTTCGTGGCAAATTGATCGTGATTTTTTGAAAATATCTTCTTGAATGCTCAAACGAAAAAATTTATTTTTTTGTCTAATTCAAAGCTTGTTTTATAAGTGACAGATTTAGGAAATTGTCGTAGTCTGCGAATTCATCTGAATTCTAATATGGGTCGTGCTAAATCTCACAAGATTGTATTAATTCATTGATTTTTCCCATTCCAATATTTAACATGATGACTAATATACTGCGAACTTCATTCCTATTATATGTTAAAAACAAAACTAAATGATTCAATTTTTTATTGGACCGGTGGCGGGAGAGCTCGGCACGCTCGGTGAATTCGTCAATGTAGCTCTCGGCTCGTCTTCTTCTCTCTGCGCAAAGAAGCAGCATCTCTCCGGCTCCGGCATGGACTCCGTCCGTACGATTCCCGACCTCTGCCACCGAGTTAGTTCCCACCGTTCTCTCTCTCTCTCCGGCGACCGCCGATGAAGGACCTGCATTCCTCTCCTCTGCTTTCGCTTTTGATTTCTCGGCATTCACCTCCCAGTGACTTGCATTTTCTCATCCTTTTCTTCGTCGCAGCTGATTTCGTTCGCTTTCCAAAGGTGCCGGGTCTCCCATGATCTGTGCCGTATCTCCGTCGCTCTCGCGGGTTCGCAGCTCGCCGGCTCTCCCGCTGTCCGAATCTCCAGTACGTCGCTGTCTCCTTTGTCCTGCGCTCCGTTTCGGTTTGGTTGCTTTTTCCGGAATTCGATTAGTGGCATGTTCGTAAGTTTACTGAGTAGTGAGATGTTTCTAGCCCTAGGATTTGACTGGAACTAGACCTGGATACATCCGAAGTGTTACAGTGCGTTGTTTAAGGTTTCAAGTGCTACTGAAGCTTAAGCCTGGATATAGCTGTGCCATATGTGAAATTAGAAGTGTCATCTCGATAGTTTCTGGTAGATAAATGGGTTAACGATTGCAAAGTGACGTGATGCGGCTCTCTGTTTGGCCTTACTTGGAATCAGTTTCGGACACGGGTGCTGCTAGTTGCTTGGAAGAGTTTCAGGACTTAAGAGTCACAGATGAAGGGATTTTTGCCGAAAAGTGGGGTAAGGAGAATGGCCATGTTTCAGGTTATGTGCCCGATTGCAAGAAATAACACCATCCAGCTTGCTCTCTCCTGAAGATATGAGCAAGCCCCCTTTCTGCTAAATGAATGCTGTTTGAATTCGGGGATTTTAACTATGTTCACTGTGTTAGTTACAAGCAGTCTTTGAACAATGCAGATGGAATGCTTGCTGTGAGAACTACTGGTAATTTCCTATCTCAGTGGAACTCTTCAAAATTGTGCTCCCCTCACCCCCCCACCCCGGCATAATTAGTGTGGAATCGCAGAGCTTGTACTCTCATATGAGGTCGACTTAAATAATACTGCACATGAAATTTTTTTTTTTTTTTTAAAGAGACCTAGATGTCATTTGATGCAGTAGTTTCAGTTCTTTTCATTCTTTTACATTGGTTCGTAGTGGAGGATCCATTGCCTGGTCAACTTTCTATAAATTAACAGTTAAAATCCTTCTACTTCGGAAAAAAGACTTAGAAGATGATGAGCCATTCTTCCATTGAAAGGTCATTCCTTTCTATGTTATTTATTCAGCCATTGTAAAAGGGAAGGCCATCATTGTGAAGTATTGGTGCTTTTACTGATGGTTGAGTATGCTGCAGGTGCTTCTGATGAGGAAGTACGATATTATAACTTGAATCTAAAAGAAGGTAGCTCGAATAATTGGCTAACCAGGCTCCCTTCAATCGCTAAAAATGGCGTGAGATTCAGGCATGCAATAGTATATGCACTTATAGTATTATACCACATCTTGCTTTTGTACCCATTAAAGTTTTAGTGCTGAGACTTTTTGTTGGTATTTCTTTCTCAGCGGGACTGAAGTTTGTCTATCTGTCTCTGAGAAATTTGAAGTTCTTCTGGATGAGATCAACCAATTCGTCGAGAAGGTATTGTGCTCCATAGAAGTTCTACTTCTTTTTTTGTGGATCATGCAATTTGTCTAAAGTAAAGTATTACATGCCATGAAACTATTGGATCCAGTCATCTTGTGAAATAAAGATTCACATATAATTCTAATTCTTTAAAACCGAAAAGGCTAAATAACTAGAGATGCTGTTGTAGGATAGCATCATCTAATCACACATACACGTAATAATAACACAAGAGGATCAAAGTTCACCTTATCGGTTCTATATATCAAATAGGATCTTAATCATCCACTCATACTTATGTGACCTGAACAACAAAGTTACTCACCAGCTTTTTGGCACTAGTCGTGCCAAGTCTTTTGTCGTTATCAATTCTGTAATGAAAATATATTACCAAGAATATTTGTATCTTGTAGAGGTAAGTTTCTGTTACTTCACTCAGTCACATACATTCCTTCTGCGCCTCTTCCTCTTCAAAGATGGTCAATTAAATATCCTCTTTCTGTCTAATCATTTTATCTTGGTTTTTTGCAGATGCTGATTTTGAACATCCCGGTCAGTCCAAATACTCTATTTCTTGAGTACCTAGTTCTTTAAGTTTTCCCAAAATATTGTTTTTGCTTCTCTTTTAAAGCAAAACAGATAGAAAGAATTCTGATCGATTCTTCATTAGTTATTTGTTGTAATTTTAGGATTTGAAAGCAGAGTAGCTTGCACACCTTGGTTGATACTGGCCGTAACCACTCTAAAGAACTAAAATTTCCTAGGAGAAGTATTGTCTTATGTTTCTAATGATAATTTGTACATTATCACCTTGTGCTGGCATATCTATACTTGGCTGTTTACAATATTTAGCATTAGGTCTTATCGTCCTGGTATCCTTATGCAGAATATTGCATTTGAACTGGCGGTCCAACATGAGAATGTTTATAGAACAAGCTATGGAGATGCTTTCCTGCCAAGTAAAAGCATTCCTTCACCCTTTTCAGCTTCAAATGTAGAACGTTTGAAGTATGGCTTTGAGGATTATATTTTAAGGCGCCGCAACAATCTAGATAACAACCTTGGTTTATCGTTAAATGCCATGTAAGTTGCATGCCAAGATGATGCACATTCCTTTTGTTTCCAGTAGCCAGCTTTGGTGGCTTGGCTGGCAAGGTAAAAAAAGTTGCTTTACCTATTGAAATTTTCCAGCTAGAATTGATGTTAATGCTGAATTGCAAATTTTACTGGAAATTGTCTGTTGTCATGTCTTGCATGTTCTTTTATGCAAGGTAGCACTGGATTCGGGTCCTGTGTGCATTGCTGTATCACAGGCCTGTCTACGAGTGGACAATTTTGTATTATCGTGTGGTCATTCGATGGATATATCTGGAGGAAATAAATTGGTAGTTCATTAGGATGTTTTCGTAGACTGCTGTGTCAATGAATGCCACTGTTAATGAAACTTTCATTTGACAGCTTACCTAAAAACATTTTTCTTGGTGCTCTTTCCACATGAATGAAAGGTTTTCTGCTGCCCTTCTATTGCATCCACTGCAGTAGATGGAAATAAGTAGAGGACATGTTCTTTTTATTAATGATATTCACTGTTTTTGAAGTTTCTTGGAATGCTTATTCCTCTGCCAAAGTAACAATAGTCGAATGCAGTTAGCAACTGTATCCAACTGTTTGTCATAAACGCATCTTTTGAAAATTCTTTATTGTTTGTCTACATCTTCAAGGGAGCATTTGAGGACTGGAATGGGAACTATTTGCAGCTCGAAAACTTCTGGAAGACAAAATCCGGGATTAACGGTTGATGCAGTAATAATCATATGCGAGTTTTCTGATCAAACAAGTCCTTGGCCGAGGGAGTGTGGTCACCAGACACAGGTTTTTCTAGAAGCATTTTCTCCTACTGTCTTAATCAACAATCAACAGTTTTTTGGCAGAAGAACAATTTGCTATACTTCTTTCATGCACATTCTTAGAGACAGCTATATATTGTGATATTCCCTGCTACTTCTGTCATTCCTTGGGCTCGCACATTAAAGTAATCAAACTTGCTTCCTTAAATTCCCAGATTTAAGCTAGAATTGCGGGCAGCTTTAGAGTATTATGCATGGAAATCGTCCTGTCACCACATATTTAGTTTAGTATGCCATATGACAAATTTTCTGTTCTTTGCGTGTGACCATGTTCAAGAATGTATGCACTGATTCTAAGCTAATACCTAGAACTATTAGTTGCACATTGTTGATGTCAACATTACCAGCTGAGATTTTCTGATGGCATAGTGAGAGAAATCTATTGATTGTTGTCATTGTCTACACACCATAATTATAGAACCTCTGTATATATTTTTTCGTAGTTTTCTTCTGAACCTAATAAACTACCTTTAGATTGTCGCTAGAGAAGAGCATTAGTCATGGTTTATTGATTCACAATGAACCATCACAGAGCGACTGGGGTTAACAACTGTCTGTCATGCTTCATTTTTTGTCTCACCATTGTTGAACTCGATTTCCAGTATTGAGTGTGCCTTTTTCCCTTGCAGGTTTTGTATTTCAAGGATTTCTCACCTTCCCCAATTTCCAAGTCATCCCTTAGTGCATTGAAGAGCATTGATTGGAAGAGTTATGGCTTGACACTAGTCAACATCATGGATCAAGGAGGTGGTGTCTCTCTAGAATGGGATAACCTGCCACCACATGCTCATATTGATGTTATCTTTCATTGCTATCAAGCAGAATATCCGCTTCTATTAAGTTATTTATTTCTTTAGTAAATCATAATTTGCCATGTCATATACTATGTTGCAAAACTTGCAATCCTTGACTCATCAGTAAGGTTAACTTCCCTCCTTCGAAGCAAAAGGTCTTGTCAGAAAGATCTCTTCTGAAGAAAGCAGCTATACTAGCATTGGATTATATGAAGGAGAAACATTCAGGAGTTCTTCTAAGTGATCGTGCTCTGAAGGTAAATCTCTCTCTGTCTCTGTCTCTCTCTGTGGCGTGTGTACATGCCTGCTCTGCTTGGGTAGGTGCTTGAGATGGTTGAATTCTTTGAAACGTCATGGTTTCGTAAGAAAATATTTTGTCCTAGTGCTTCGCAGATGTAGTCCAACAACTCAATGCTCATATAGTCAGCTAATGGACAGATGCAAGATTCAGTACATTCACAGGTTTAGTTTCATATATTCTAGAAATGTGCGAAGATTAAGTACTTCCAATATAATTCACCACTTGGCCAATCTAATCAATATTATTCATCACATGGCCAATCTAAAGTACCAGCGGCCTATGTATGTATTTGTGATTAACATTTAAGCATTGTCACAAGGAAGACTGCATTTGTGCTGAGCACCATTTTTTTGGTGTTGCATCTGCAGATACAACGTCATGCCCCTGATCTTGCTAGAACACTCGCTGGTCTTATTTTGTCCTCCAATGACATGGAATTCCAAGGAGAATGTCTCTCTCTTTTGGGTTTGCAGACAGGAGTTGAGGCGGAGATAGTTGAAGACTGTGTCAAGGACAAGATTAATGCGGTTATAAAGCTGAATGACAGGAAACCTGAGAGATGCAAAGAGGCTGTTCCTTTTCTTTTCGAAGATGATCGTCTTCAGGAAATGGACTTCGAAGACGAATGTGAAGAAGGTGAGGACTCTTATGACTCTTTAGATATATAATACCAAGAGTATCGCACTTCATAGAATGTGGTGCAAATCGGTAGACACCTACCTGTGTTTTACCTCTTGATAATGACCACATAGGCTATGATTCATACGTGCCAATCCTTCTAGAGGCGAAACCTTGCTCTTTAGTTAAATATGACCTTGTGTCAGATGAAGCAGCAACACCCGTTTCTGGATAATGAAAGTTATTATGCTTTTGATATTTTACAGAGCTTCCTATGTAGTGTGAAATTTTAGGTAGACTATTGAAGGAGAAGATTTGTTTCGTCCCATTTTAATAACCAGTAACGAACTGCCACGCTGGTTCACCCCAAGACAGTGGCCGGAAGTAGAGAAGATATGAGCCTATAAATTCTAATCATAGAGTGACCATTCAAATATTCTCTACAGGTGCTAGAATCTAAAACAGGTCCCGTTGGCACTAGATAATCACATGACGGTGCAGATTCTACGACAACTTGCAACGTCTTGAGCTCGTCCTTCCGCATGATTATATTAAGCTATAAACCAAAACAACGAAGGTGAAACACTTGTCTTGACTTGGTCGATGTAGATAGATACTAATAAGTGCTAGGTTATTCCTGAAAAGGATGCATAAATAGGCAGTCAGTCGTGAATTTGTCACGTACTGCTTGATCATTGGTGTTCAGTCGCTTCACACCAGGAAGGTTATCTTCGCTGGGTTCTCATGGTAGCATTAAGCAAGAGTTTGGTGTTATAGGATCGATCCTTCTGCAACAGAGCTCCCATATATATAAACCACACCGTGTTCTATATAAGCACTACGTATTCATAATAACTTCATAGATAACAAGGAAAGGCCAAGATGCCTTGGAAAACTAATTACCGGGTCAAAGCTGGAAAAGAGGGAAAAAGATTAAATCCCAACTAATTTAAACACACTTCGAAAGACCTCTCTAGCTTCAAGCGGCAGAGGGTGCTGGAACATAGGAAATAGCAAGGTCAGGCATGGAAGGCCTGATAGATATCCTGGGTGCTGTCTGATCTTCGGCTTGGACACTCTTAACTTCAGGCGGCAGAGGGTGCAGGAACAAAGGAAATGGCGGGGTCACGCATAGAAGCCATGATGGATGACCTCAATACCGTCTGATCTTGGGCTTGAATGATGGCGTCTTCCTCCCTCAAGTCTAACGACGCATCGTTGTAGATGTCCCACCATTTGGACACTAGCATCTTGATGTCCTCTCTGTCCATGTTAACTTCCTTGCCCGTGTACCTCCACGGCTTCGAACCCTGTTGTCATTGAAAACAACAGAGAAAATTATCACTCGGGTGCTTTTTGACAATCGAAACTTGGAATTTCCGAAGATCGCCAACGAGTTGAAAAGTGAAAGCAAGTGGAAGATTTACTTACGGCGGCACAGTAGTGGACCACCTTGACCTTTTCGAGCTCGCCCACATTCTCCGGGTGACGCCATAACATGGCCAGAACCAAGTTATATGCTGGAGGGATGGGCTTGTAAGTTTTCTGGAAGAACATGTTCAAGAAGTCCTGCCATGTACGTGAAGAATTGTTGAAAAACGAAGTGAGGAAAAAAGGAGATATTCATTGCTAAATTGAAGGGCGGCAAACATTCGAAGTATGCTCATATCTAGTTCTCTCACTGTGCCCTCAAGACGCGCGCTAATCAGATTATCGATTCGAGTTAATCACCTGCTCTGCAAAGGCCGTGGGAGGGGTGATCCTGAGAGTGTCGAGAAGGCTCTCGTAGGTCGAGCGGCTCGGTTTGAACACGAACATGCCGGCGTTGAAGTACAGGGCGGGCGGCGAGCCCATCTCCGCGGGCCACGCTACCTTCTCGGGGCACTGCTGGCAGTACCCGACCGAGTACTGTGGAGAGTGGCTCCACGTCTTCTCGCAGAAGCAGTCCATGACGGCGTAGAAGTAGCCATCTTCCGCGTCGAGCAGGTGGTCGATGTTCTCGTACACCTGAATGTCCGCGTCCAGATACACCATCTTGCTGTAGTCTAAGAACTGCAGCATGCGGAGGACGAAACGAAGTAAAAAATCAACCGAATTGGGATCGCGCAGCGCATCAAAGTTTCGAGGGATGTAAGAATTTGACCGCGAGTGGTCCAGCATGTTTGAAAAAGGTTGCATGCACGCACGTCCACCAAACATGCAGCGATACGACCTTCGACGGTAGATAGCCTTAAGGAAGGGGATTTCGATGAGAAAAAACGGTTTTTTTGTCCATGATTTTTTTTTTACCCAAGCTAGCCATCCACCTCAGTCAACAAAGAATTATCCGAAAATTAAATGGTAGATATACCAACATAGATTTACGACGGTAATTAGGTATTGAGTATGGACTACTTGTCTAGATATCTGCTTGCAGTCAGTCACATCATTCGATTTATAGAACTCTCCCTTCGCACTCGGGTAGAAGTGGAACTTATCGAAAGGATTCTTCGTAAAAAAGGGGGTCAAATATTCCACCTTGATTATTACATCTTGCATCCTCAACTTGACAACCAAAGGTAAAGAGTTTTTATCTTAATATACGGAAGTTGCCTGATTAAGAACTGTAAAATTAAATCACTTGAAACTCATGAACTAACTCCGGAAAGTTTAGCATGTTAGAGACTGCAAAAATAAGCAAACTCTAGTCACTAGGCAAAGTCCAAGTTGAAAATGCTTTAAATTAACTTTTTTCTTCCTGCTACGTGGGATCTTCAATCCTAGCATTATTACTCGTGAGCTTTGTTTTTACTTACATTCCATATACGAAGCTTGGAGTAGTTGATCACATAGTAAGCCATGGCAAACTGGACATGGCTCTCAGGAGGATAGATCGGCTCTATCTCGTGGACGATACACCCTTGGGATCTCAATATGCCGCGGTGCTCCTCCGGCACGTCGGGCAGCACCGCCACCACTAGCGGATACGCGCTCTTCACCTTGCGCAGCCCTTTCGCCAACCCCACCACCCCTTTCACATAATCCCCGCTCCCCGCCAAAAAGGTCACGTACCCCCTTCTCGCATACCCTCCATTGACCGAGCACGCCTTCCCAGCTCCGGTGAACGAATCGACGGACACTTCTGGGGCCATCGAGAAAAGGGATCTTTCTTTCTTTTTCTTTTTCTTTTCAATTCTTTCCTTCTCTCTTTTTTGGGTTGACGGGAGGCTAGAGCGAGATGGGTGTTTTATGTGAGGAGTGTAGGGAAAGTAAGATTAGCAACGCTTTACGATTGCCACCCTACTAACCTTCGTTCCCGAGTGTAACGAGCAAACCTTGGGACTCCTTAAAAAGACCTGAAATGAGACGTAAATGCACGTGAGATTGAGGCTCAAATGAAACTCAAATTATTTGGACAGACAAAGCAGTGTCTTTTTCCAATTTAAGAAAATAATCACTTTCTTTTTTCTATTCCGAAATCTCCTCCGCCTTGGAGTCGGATTTTTATTTATTTATTTATTATATATGAATGGAAACCGTGGAAATCAAACAAAGATCAAAATGAATGAACAGAGTTCATTCTTCTTCCTCACCGTCCGTCCACTCTTATCATCAGAATGAAGGTATGAGATTAAAAGAATGTTTAAGGTCAACATCTTCCCGAAATTGATGTGGAAACTAATGCCCATCTGTCATTTTTTTAAAAGAGCAGAATATAGATTGAGTAAACATGAAGAAATCGATTTTTTTTTCCCTTTTTTTGCATTTCTTTATTTATTATACCTATTCCTCCTTTTTGAAGGTATTATTACATTTTGCTTTGATGATATTGATGATGTCGAGCTGCATATGTGGCTCGGATTTCATCTGATGTTGCAGAAATCACGTGTATTGACAAATTGGAAATCCGTCTGGAAAACCAAAAATTGGAGAAAACGACTAATGAACCAATTAATATTTGCATCATACGTAATGATCCACTGGATGATTTAAAAAAAAAGAATTTTCTTGGTCTAATTTGTGACTCTTGCTATAATTATCCACTGATCGAGGTAGTGGTAAGAGACCGGCATTGTTCTAAGACTCTTAGTTACTTTCTCTACGATAGTTTTCTGGGTAGGGTTATTTCCACGCTCTAAATGGATGGAGACACTCCCGTTAATTACAGCGGACTAAATTACCCTAAATTTTGCCTAGTCAATATAATGGATCCACGCGAATGACTTTCCTTAGTTCTGAGAAAGATTATTATTATTATTTTGTTTAAAATGTTTGTATTGAAATGGGTTCCCATCAAGATTTTCAAAACCACGAAAATGAAGATGCTTGGAGTCGAGTCGACCATTCAACATGATTTGCACGTTTTTCCTTATTTCAAGAGGCATAATTGGAGTATGGATCTCCAATGGATACACACGTTTGGAGCTCAACTCTCGACTAACGAACGACATCTCGACTAATTTGCCATTTGACGATCGAGGTTTTTGTAGGAATTGATTGATTGTGAGGGCTACAATAATTACGCAGGTCTTGATTTTTTTTTTTTGGGGAATAGTTTGTCATGAAGAGGTTAGATGAAGCCATAGCTGACGGGAAGGACAAACTGAATTAGCTAAATGAACGGCCCCCAGAACCTAAGAATACAAAACTTAATTGATGCGAAATTCAACATCATAAAGTTAGAGATTTTCGCATCATTATAGGACCTCGTGAATAAGAAACGGTATAACATACCTAACGACTATCATATTTGGATTACGAGGTGAATTTCGGAAGGGCGAGATCAACGCCGGCGAACACGATGGTTGGTGAATGACAAAATTCTGAACAAATTTTTAGGAACTGCAGGCATTTCAAATAACAAACTTGGATGTGACTTGCAACACCTTGCCGGAGAAAATCAACTGGTCAATCTGGCGGACGAATTGGTGGCCAACCATCAATCGTGAATTAGTGCCCAGCTTTAGATTGACACATTTCGAACGTTATATTGTTTTTTTTTTTCAAGTGTTGGTAATTAACTTTGTTCCATCTAATTGCGGGAGTTTCGGGCTGACTTTACATTGGACTTTTGTGGGCTCTACATCATCCATGAACAGAAGAAATGAGATCTCCATCTGAAAAGCCTCTGATCCTGTCGAAATTGAACGAGTACCTCTCTCTTGTTACCGCTTCGCGATCGCTTGCCCAACCAGTAAAGAATCACGGACAGAACATCGCTTTAAAAGAGCACAAGTTAAACCTTTTCCCGTCTTGTGCTAGAAGTCAAGTCATGCCTCACATCGAAAGCACTGACTAACGATTACTACTAGTCGGGTAAGAATGATTAATATGTTAAGGACGACGAAAATTAATGCGAAGAACGGCTCGGTCTATTTCGTTCTTCCAATTCTAAGTAGTCTAGAAGTAAGATTGGAATCCACTGGTGCAATCCTTGTAACCTTTGTCGACGTTTAGAGATGAATTTGTCTCTCTACAAGGGGCTATAGCTCACTCTATAAGTACACATCCTTCATTTTATGGTCAAATTACTCTTCTATCAGAAACCATATCACATCCCGGATCGGGATTACACGGATACCCTCTTGAAGAATTACAATCAAAGTCACGGTGTTCCCCCCCCCCCCCCCCCCCCCCCCCCCCCCTCAAAATATAAGCACAAGAATTAAGTATAAGCTTCCTCAACACATTGGACACTTCAAATAGGTAAAATTAGCAATTGCAAAGCTAACCTTAGCTCAGAACATTCACCTAAAGCTAATTAATAGTAAATTTGCGTACGGAAAACTTACTAGTCATGCGAATAAGTAAATTACCGCACATAACTACTTCTCCATAGTTTAACTTACTAACTCTATCGAGAAATGACTGGCTACTAATATAGGAGACTGGGTAAGTGGATTCGAAGGCTTAAACCTTATAACAAAAATGCAATCAAGTCCTAAGTCCTGACTAAAAAAATGCAATGAAGTACCGTGTTACCTCCGCTCATTCTAGGTGATGAAAACTAGCGGCATGGCTTTTTAAAAGGGATTTGAGAAGCTAGTGATGTAACAATACAATGGCGCAATCTCAACAATAAATGTTATGAAATTATGAAAGGCAAAAAAATATTTAACAGTCAAGACGGGACCCACTTCTGATTTTATGCCTAGCACTCCACCATCATACTGTCACCTTGCCATTGATTCGACGCCAACTGGGTGCCACGTGAACATAAATCCCAAAAGAAGAGGAAAACAAGGAAAAAAAATCCAAAAAGAAAAGAAAAGCAATAGAACTGGATCAAAGGCCCTCACCAATAATGAAATCCAGGTGATGAAAAATGCTGTAGTATGTAGAGAAGGCAAATGCTGGTCACGATTCTCGACTAACGACATCCGGACGAGCCTCAAGAATTGATTTTCTTGTTAAGAGATATCCTGAACCTTGGTAGAGGTATTTTGAATATACTTAAGGAACATCAAATGAACATTGACTTATAGCTAGGTAGTTACCTATCCTGCGACCGACTGGAGGAAGAAGAAGAAGAAGATAAGAAAAGAAAAGAAAAATAAAAAATTCAAGAATTATTAAAAATTTATTAAAAATTGCCAACCCAGCGCCAGTGGCCGTTGATGTCAGCGCCGACCAACCGAAATTGGCCAAATGTACTGAATTTGCATAATTGCAAAAGTTTTAGGATTGAGTTGACAAAGTTTATGATAAATTGATACGGTAATTTTCCCCGTGTAGTCACCTGATGACATTTGCGATAAAAAAAAAAATTCGATCGGAGATTAACGCTAGTGTCACAGTGTCACCAATTTCAAAAGGTAAGGCGCCAAACTGCAAAAATGAAAACGCAAGGGGGCAACTTGCCACAATCCCAAAAGATTAGGGGGTGGGAGAAAATTGTAATTCTCTCCTTTATAACGATCTTTTCAGTAAAAAATGTTAGCAGTAGTACTCATGTCATGGTTATGTGAGGCGGAGTATTACTTAGCCGTACATCGCTCAATCATCTTCCTCCCACTTTGTGTGAGAGGTTGGTCGTTACACGTTATGTGTTACATAACTATTGAAAATAACATATAATAATTCATATATCTAAAAATCGTTCTAAGTGCAATTTTCTATGCTAATATCTGGTCGTCGCCTAAGGATATATCGATTAATATAATCCAGTTATACACAAGATTTTAGCAAAAATTATGGGGTTGTGGTAAATTTGGTTGTTGGAACATAACTAATTGGATTGAGCCTTTGTACGGATCTACTAAGTCACATTCAAATTTCAAATAAACCCTAGAACCAAAGATCATTGGAGTTCCACCTGAAACTTATCGCAAACAGAAATCGCAAAAGGAACTTTCAGGCGGCTTTATAGTTAGATATGCAAAAGGCTTATGCTCGACTAGTGTGTGGCTTTCTGGAAGCTTATTTAATCAAGATAGATCTTAATAACAAGTGGATCAATTGGGTTATGCAATGTGTGACAATCGTAGCCAAACTGAACGATGAGTTCGTTCCCTTATCTTCACATTGACATGCGAACCATCGACTGGATTAATCTTTGGTCATGACTACAAAACGCAACGTTCGGCGAGGCTCGAGCTCGCCAGATTTCAGCAACTTAACGGCGGACATGAAGATATCGTTGGAATAGTCCAAGCAGAAGCGACTAGACCCGGCCTAGCTCGGTGGTGTGGCACTGCAGAAGCACCAGCTGCAACTCCTTCGAGCTCAAGTCCCATCAAGCGCCAGCTCGCTCCGCCTTCTCTGCCCCCACCTTGTCCATTGCCTCACCTTTTCCCGACCATCGCACCTTCCCCCCTCCTTCTCTGCAACCGCAACCAGCGGCCTCGACGACGATGAAGAAGCACGCTTGAATCTCGCAGTCGATCCAGAATCTGCTGGAGTCGGTCTTCAAGCTAAAGCCGAGCTCAAACCCGGCATTCTGTGTCGGCGATTGGTACTGGTACATCAACGGCATGGGCGACGTGTTCTACGTCGCGTACAACAAGTCCGGCAATCTGACCAAGAACCGCAAAATGGCAATATTTCTGATCGCGGTTAGCGACCTGCAGAAGAAGGGAAAAACGAAAAAGAAAGAAAAATAAAATAATTTTTAAAAATCCATAGCCTTTAGTAATTTTCCTTTAACAAAATCAAATCATATTTCCAATATCAAATTGCGGACAATATATTCCTATTCATTTTTAGGATTCAGCTAGATAATAAAAATATTATCATTTTCCTGGAAAATGATTTTCTTAAAAATATTTTCCAGAAATATCTCATTTTTCATGAAATAAATAAAGCCACAATTACATATAAATTTTCCGTAACTTATATAATATATTCTCTATCCAACTATAATTAATTTTGATTAGCATAATTACCATGAAAAGTATTAATCGAGCTCCTCTTTGTTCTATTGTAGATTTAATGGTAATGTTTTTTTATTATAAATATCTTAATTTATATTACTGGCATGAAGTAAGTATGTATGACCCGAGCCAACATTTTCCATTCAAAAATAATCTTTGATGGTAAGTTGAGGGGATAATTTTATGGAACAAATTCTTGTTACGGTAATTTTTTTAAAAATAATATTCACAACAAGTGACTAAGTTTTGACCCTTCAATAATGCTGTCCAATTTACTCGATTTTTGCGTTTACAGAAAGCTCACTGGTCGAACATTTGACTCTTAGTATACTAATGATATTTGGACGTGTATTGCACATGAATATAAATTGTTGTATGAAAATTTTTATTGAACCATAACTAGCTTCATTGAAGTTTAATATGGTCGTAGAATGTGTTCAAGCTGGATAGGTTGAGCATGAACAGGCGTAAACATTTCGATCTATGGCTTTATTTGTTTCCCAAACGGCGAAAAAGGAAATTCCTATTCATTTTCTAATTTTAGCCAAACACCGGATAAATTGTTCATTTTTTGGGAAATGACTCTATGAAAAGTATTTTTCAGAAATGTCTCATAATTCGCGAAAGAAACAGAGCCTTAATTTTTCATTTCTCAAAAAACAACTATTCTGTTCTCCAAAGCAAGTGAAGAAAAATTCGTACTTGAGGAGAGCTAAAAATTATTAGAAAGTCATGTTTTAATCCATCTCTAACAGGTGCCACTAGGTGATATCTATTGTGACATTCTGATTTTCATGTCATTTCGAGAATTATTAATGAGAATGTATCTAACGATGTATTTCAGTCGTATCTCGCTTGATTTGATCAATCTCGAGTTAACTGACCAAAAGGGAAAGACTAATGCGAGACAAGGTACGTGGACCTAGGGAACTCAAATAGGAAATGACACTTTGACCATAAGGATTGTCGATGGGACATTTAGAGCCATGAAAGGTCGATCTAAGAACGATTAAGGAATACATTGCTAGTGTTATACGATTGGAGCGCGGGTGATGCCATTTAACCAATGTATAATTTGTAAAATTTTTCTAAATCGAACAGTGACGATCGAGACCGTCGGAACTAGTAATATACCCTCGCAATTACATGACAACCAAAGTCGCCATGAATTGATGAGCCCTAAGTGTGATATAAATCACAGAGTCGATACGCGTAACGTCTGCAAAAGCCACCCGTCAGTTCGGGATAGGTTGGAATCACATTGGATAGATGATTGGTTCAGAAACGAGTCACGAAATTAAAAAATGAAGAATAAAAAATTTCAACATTATAATTGGATTGACTGTCGTCTTATCAAAGAAAATTGAAATCAGAAAAACGACTTTTCGGATACCGAGGGTAAAATTACCGTTTTGCCCCTCAAGCCTTAACCTTGCCTTAATAATTGGATAAGGGCATTTTGGTCTTTCACAACACCCCAAGGCTGCTGAAAATGAGAAAAAATAACAGCTATTGGATGAGCCTTGATTGACATATGGACAAGTGTTAAAGGATGAAGAGTTGACATTGATTGAAACACTTTTAACCTATCATTCCACCTTAGTTGACTCTTTACTTGGTGTATATCCCCTCTTGCTTCCCCCCATTTGGCCGAACACCATCTCCATTCGCCATCTTCTTCTTGTTTTCTTCTTCTTCTTCCCCAGCCAAGAGCTCCCCAGTTGACCACATTCTGCCATCCTGTTTGCCGCCATCAACCGCCACTCCTGGTGACTTTTAGTGTCGAGCCAACCACCAGCTCCTTCTTCATCCTCTTGCCGACAATCTCCAAGTGGAATCAAGTCATTTGACTCAGTGAGGGGCTCCGGCCAGAAATTCTCCCTGAAGTCGACGGAAACAGTCGCTGCTGGAGGTAAGCTACTGTTTAGACTCCGTAGGACCTCAAATTCTTTGAATCTTTCGACCAAATTTTGTGGACATGCAGAGGACATGTAGAATGGATTGTGGGAAAAATTTTGGATGAATTTGATAAAGTGTTGACCCCAAATAAGTTTTGTATTTGAAGGACAAAAACTGACCGGTTGAAGACTTGGAGGAACCGGCGCCGTTCGAGAACTTTTCGGCATCGCCTTGACTCCAAATTTTCGGCGAGGCTTCCCAACTCCTAGAACTACACGTTAGCAAGTGGATTAGTGAATAAATTGAGAATTTAAGTTAGTTTAAGGGCTGATTAACTGAGATATGCACAGAACTGAAAATGCCCCGTTTCGATTCTGTGCATGCCGAATTTGTGGGGGCTGTTGGCGATGGAATTGAGTCCCAAATTCATTGTTGAGACGTATTAGGATGTTAAGGAATATGTCATTGAGGGTTATGCTTTATGGATTAATGGATTGATCAAGAAAAAATGATGAATTGGATGGAATTCCATTAAGTATACGGCTGCCCTGTTTTGGAACCCTTGGAGCCGAACCATTGAAGTGCTTGGAGGAAGAATTTTGTTGAATTAAGCTTGAGGTATGAGGTTCTAAACCTTGGCTAGGAAGATTGGACTCGATTGGGTAAATTGAGTGTGGATTAGATTGGTTCTTGAAAGCTTATGGTGTGATTGTCTATTGTGCGTCCTTTAGAGATATAGATGGCTTGAATGCTTGACAATGCTTGTGTCATGAATTTATTGTCACGTTTGTGTATTGAATTTAATTATCTCGTATGCCATAGATGTGTTGCTCGTCGCTTGAGTTTGCACTTGATCATGAGTTTTGAATTAAAATGAGCATTTGGCATATCAGAGAAACTTCTGACACCCTGAGGCGTTGAGACGCAGGGTTGAGTGGATGGATATCTTGAGACGCTGAGGCGCGGGGTTTGTGTTGAATGATACCCTGAGGCATACGAGACGCGGGGTTGAAATGACCAATGTCCTGATGTGTTGAGACATGGGATGTAATTTGAGATGTGTCGACACAGGCCTGAAATAAAATTGAAAACCTAATGCGTTTACGCGGATTTATCAATGAGATGGTCTGAGGCATATTTATGCGGACTGAGCCTGAAGCGTTTTAAACACGGTCATGAATCAAATGAAGGCATGGAATGGTGGAAGGTGTGATCTGGCTTGATAATATGTGCTTGATTCCACTGATGTGACACGATGCCATGATTGCATACTTGACACTCGTTTGTATCCGTACGTTATTTCGTGACTATGGAATGCCTCATGTGATTGCTTGTGCATTGTTGTTTGTGATTGTACTCATTTGAATGTACGGTCAGCCTAACCTAGGGTTAGGACCTATCTTACTGAGATGTAAATCTCACCTCGTCGCAGGATCACATTTTCAGATCCTAGACCGTGATCATGTTGCCCATCAGATTTGGTGACCTGAAAGAAATGTCGACATAATTTGAGGAGTTCCCAGACGGACATGGAACCATATACGTTTGGAAGTGTACTGTGGTCTGGGTTGACGAGGGTGCAAAGAGCTAGAAGCCTCATGGGTACGAGGCTTGGTTTAGGAAAGTATGGAAAGTGATTACGGGACCACTGAAGCCCTCTGAGGTATCCCGTGGGGTGACCCTAGTTGGTGTCATCCCGCTCGGGATTCTATGAAGGTTGAGAGATTAGTAGCCGGCTCGAGAAACATTCTTGAGAGGACCCCGACCTTGGAGGACACTGACGAGGTTATAGAGGTCGAAGCCTCCGAGGACAACCTGGTGGAGCAGTAGCAGACACGACGATGGAGTACACAGTAGAGGTACGTTCGGAGACCTTCTCAAAGTACGAGACTACCGAGGACGCTGAGGAGACTGATGACTCTAGCAACTCGACATGGGAATTTTCGTTTTTTGGGCTGTTATTTTGATGACGACCTTGCTGCCCTGTTTCTTTTTGAGATGTTGATGATCGTCTTTTGTACTGGTCCTGTCACCCCTATCGACCAGCATGTTTAGTCTGTCAGTGCCTTTGTATGAACAGTTGTGAGATTATGTTTATTTATTGACGTTCTCGTTACCCTGGTCCCCTTTATTATTGTACGAAGGAGCTTGTATATTATCGCTTCCGCATGCTATCGATATTATGCATCTCTCGATATGTGAATCCTAGGACATTCGAGAGAGTTTGTGCTTGTAGGGAGTTACGCGCTTGTGCCCGTGGTGCAGTTCATGACATTCCTATCTTGCTTGGTATCAGAGCAAGGTCAGATCGATTCAAGTTGATTAAGGATTGGAGTGATAAGGAGGATTAAATTGGGACAGGACGGGTAGTGAGACCTTAGGAAGCTTGTTAAAGTGAGGCACGAGATGCGTGGCATATGATTTGGCGCATGTGACTGACATTGGTCCTGATAAGATTGTGGTGATTTATGAGGATTAAGTTTTATGCTTAGCGCTGAAAGTCATTTTGGACTTTGGTTTGTTGAGTGAATGAGCATGGCTAATTTTGGTGAATCGTAGAAGTGGACGGAATGGGGTAATGGCCATAGACTGTTTAGTGAAGTGCCTCTAGAATTAGTTGTGTGGCAGGTCGTTGTGTTATGACTGCTTCCTTTAAGGCATAGTTTGGTAGCTCTGGAATTGGTTGGAAGAATGAGTCACTAACTCCTTGATGAAATTGTGGTGGTTCAGGCTTAGCGAAAGTATACAAGAATGAGTAATCCGCCTAGAAGACCTAGAAGACCTAAGAGCGAAGCCACTAGTTCGAGGCCACCTGTAGTGGAAGACCCGACAATGGATGGAGTACTGAAGGCTCTTGAAAGGCTTGGCGACCTTATTGACAGGTAAACCCAAGAGAGGGATGCTGCCATAACCCAAACAGTGAGATTCACAATAGCTGCCGTCAACACCAATAACTGTAATAATGGGAGCAATGGAAACAACGACGATCAAGGCCAGGGCAATGAGGCAGTGAATGACCAAGACGAGATTGTTGTGGCCAGGCAGATGGGCCAACTGGTTGAGTAATTTATCAAGCTGAAGCCAATCCAATTTGATGGGATTGGATACCCTAAACTAGCACCGAGATAGATTGAGAAATTGGAAAAAGCCTTTGGAGTTTTGAGATGCACGGGCGAAGGAAAGGTACTATTGGCGGTGTAACAGCTAGAAGGGTCGCAAATGAATGGTGGGTTGCCACCAAGAATGGAGTCTTTCAAGAAGGAATGGCCTTGACTTGGAATGCTTTTACTACGGCATTCAATGACAAGTATTTCTCTGAGATCACTCAAGAAAGGAAACAAGTGGAGTTCTTACGGCTGCATCAGAATCACCTGACAGTGGACCAGTATGAAGCTGAGTTCTCCAAATTGTCGAGGTATGTACCCCGATCGGTAGAGGATCCCCTGGAGAACGCGTAGAGATTTTGGGATGGATTGAGACCTGAACTTCGCAGTCAGATGATAGCTCTGAACCTAAGGACTTATAAGGATATCTATGAATATGGACATATGATCGAGAGGGACTTGAAGGAGAGGAATGCCGCATCTGGATCGTGATTTAATTTATTTAGAGATAACCGCCAGGCCGGCAAATGACCTATGGCTGGCAATAGGCGCTTCGTCCCTCCAGTAAGGAAGAACATAGTGAAGCCGCCGAATCCAATGAATTGGAGCTGTCACCTCTGTGGCATAAGGCATGGTAACGGACCTTGCCTGGCAAGGACTGGAGCGTGCTTCAAGTGCGGTCAGATAGGCCATTAGATGAGGACTTACTTGAACCAAACCCCAATGAATGGACCGACCCCCAGCTTAGGGAAGAGTCTATGCAGTGACACGCAGGGAAGCAGAAGAAATGTTAGGCATGGTCACAGGTACGGTTTATTTGTGTGACCAAGCTGTCTATGCTTTGTTTGATCCTAGCGCATCACACTCGTTTATGTCTGCTCGGTTTGCTGATTTGGTTGATATAAAGTTAAAACCGTTGAGTATGATTCTGCATGTTGCCACCTCGTTGAAAGATAATGTGCTGGTTTCGTTGGGCTGTGCTGATTGCAAAATCGTAATTGGCGGTAACAAAGAGAGTATAGACTTGGTTGTGTTGCCCATGTATGACTTTGATGTGATCATGGGAATGGACTGGTTGGGTAAGCAAAGGGCAGTAGTTGATTATGGTAATAGGACAATCCGTTTCTATTCGAAAGACCGCCCTAGTTTTTAATTTGTGAGAAGTCGAGGAGGAACCTCGATTTCTTTAGTCTCATCTCTTGAAGCGACAAAGTTGATAATTGGAGGATGTCAGGCGTACTTAGTCGCAGTTATGGACACGACTGCCGAGGAGCCTAAACTAGAAAGTATTCCGGTAGTGTGTGAGTTCCCCGACGTTTTTCCTCAAGAGTTACCAGGGTTGCTACCGGAGCGAGAAATCGAATTCGTGATTGAGTTAGCTCCTGGGACGGAGCCAATCTTGAAAACACCCTATAGAATGTCCTTAGCAGAGCTGAAGGAGTTAAAGGTGCAAATGCAAGAATTACTGAATAAAGGATTTATTCGACCGAGTGCTTCTTCGTGGGAAGCGCCGGTGTTGTTTGTAAAGAAAAAAAGATAGGTTCTTGCGTTTATGCATCGACTACATGCAGTTAAATCAATTGACTATAAAGAATAAGTACCCACTGCCGAGGATTGATGACTTATTTGATCAGTTACATGAAGTCGCAATATTCTCTAAGATTGACCTGAGGACCGGGTATCATCAGTTGAGAATTAAGAAGAAAGACATATCTAAGACTACTTTTAGGATAATGTATGGTCACTATGAATTCACTGTGATGCCTTTTGGGCTGACCAATACTCCAGCCGCATTTATGGACTTGATGCATCGGGTGTTCAAGGAATTCTTGGATAGATTTGTCATAGTCATCATTGATGATATCCTGATTTACTCAAGGAGTAACGAAGAACACGAAGAACATCTAAGGATTATTTTGCATATCCTAAGAGAACACTCGCTTTACACTAAGTTTAGCAAATGCGATTTCTGGCCGAATAAAGTGGCATTTCTTGGCCGCGTGGTGTCGGGAGAAGGAATTGCGGTGGATCCTGCGAAGATCGAAACCACGATGAATTGGCCTAGACCTACTACGGTCACGGAAGTTCGAAGTTTCTTAGAATTGGCAGGATATTACAGACGTTTTGTGGAGACGTTTTCATCCATAGCCATTCCACTGATGAGATTGACTAAGAAAGAAACAAAGTTCGAATGGACGGATAAGTGTGAAAGGAGTTTCCAAGAGCTCAAGCATCGGTTGACAACCGCACCGGTATTGATGATTCCGTCAGGACCTGGAGGTTATGAGATATATAGCGATGTTTCGCTAAAGGGATTAGGTTGTGTGCTAACGCAACATAGAAGAGTGATTGCCTAAGCGTCTCGACAATTGAGACCGCATGAGATGAACTACCCGACCCATGACTTGGAATTGACAGTGATCATCTTTGCTATGAAGATCTGGAGGCATTATTTGTGTGGTGAGAAGTTTCAAATTTATGCAAACCACCAGAGCTTAAAGTATCTATTTTCTCAGAAAGAGCTAAACATGAGGCAGCGTTGATGGATGGAGTTGCTTAAGGACTATAATTGCGATATATTATACCATCCTAGGAAAGCGAATAGAGTCGCGGATGCCCTAAGTCGGAAGTTGAGTATCGCCTGTCTACTAGCAAAATGGTGGTCGTTATTTGAAAATTTGAGAGATTCTGAATTCGGATTGGAAGTCTGCCAGTTATCCAGTTTGATGGCCACACTGAGAATAGAACCTGAGGTCTAGGAAAGGATAAAAGCCTTGTAGTCGACAGATCCGAAAATTCAAAAAATCCTGAAAATGGATGCTACGAAGAGGAAACCGGAGTTCCAAGTGTTAGAAGACGGAATTTTAAAATTTCAAGGGCGTCTATGCTTACCAAAAGACGAAGAGCTTAGGGAAAGGATTTTATCAGAGGCTCACATAAGTAATTATAGTATCCACCCAGGTAGCACGAAAATATATCAGAACTTGCGTCAACATTATTGGTGGAATGAGATGAAAGTGGATGTGGAGAAGTATGCAGCGAAGTGCTTGACATGCTAGCCGGTGAAGGCACAACACTATAAGCCTGGCGGATTGCTACAGCCATTAGAGATTCCTGAATGAAAATGAGAGCACATAACGATGGATTTTGTGATGGGACTACCGAGGAGCTAGAGGGGCCATGATTCTATTTGGGTAGTCGTGGACAGGTTGACTAAGTCTGCACACTTCATTCTTGTACGGAAGGACTTCGCGATGGATAAATATGCTGAATTGTACATGCGATAGACAGTGAGACTACATGGGGTACCTGTGACGATTACATTGGACATAGATCCCAAATTCACGGCGAACTTCTAGAAGAGTCTTCAAGATGCCATGGGCACTTGTTTACAATTTAGTACGGCATACCATCCACAGACGGATGGATAGTCGGAGAGGACAATTCAGACGCTCGAGGATATGTTACGAGCGTATTTGATAGACTTTAAAGGTAGATTGGAGGATCAGCTACATTTGGTAGAGTTTGCATATAACAACAACTATCTGCAGAATATCTAAATGACACCTTTTAAGGCACTCTATGGAAGGGCTTGAAGAACCCCGATTTGCTGGGACGAGCTTGGAGAAAGAAGCATTACAGGTCCAGAGTTGGTAGAGCGATCAATAGCGGTGGTGAAAGTAATTTGAGATAGATTGAAGACGGCACAGAGTCGTCAGAAGAGTTATGCGGATAAACGATGTAAGCCTTTGGAGTTTCAAGTAGGCGATCGTGTTTTCCTTAAGGTGTCGCCAGTGAGGGGATTATCTTGATTTGGAAAGAAAGGAAAACTGAGTCCAAGATACGTTGGTTCATTTGAAATTTTGGAACGGATTGGGACCTTAGCCTATAGGCTTGCCTTACCGCTTAACTTGTATCAAGTACACAACGTCTTTCATGTATCAATGCTACAGAAGTAAGAATCGGACCCAGCGCATGCATTGGATTACGAAGTCATAGAAATGGATGACAGAGTATCCTACGTAGAAAAGCCAATCAGGATCGAAGATCGAAAGGAGAAAATTCTAAGAAATAAGACGATTTCATTGGTCAAAGTCATTTGGGAGCACTATGGAACCGAAGGCCCTACGTGGGAAAGCGAGAAAACGATGAGGCGTCAATACCCCTATTTGTTTGAGTAATTGAGTTTGTTGTAAATTTCGAGGACGAAATTTTTGTAAAGAGGAAGAGTTGTGACATTCTGATTTTCCTATCATTTCGAGTCTTATTAATGAGAATGTATCTAATGATGTTTTTCAGTCGTATCTCGCTCGGATCTGATCAATCTCGAGTTAACTGACCAAAAGGGAAAGGCTAACGTGAGACAAGGTACGTGGACCTAGGGAACTCAAATAGGAAATGACACTTTGACTATAAGGATTATCAAGGGAACATTTAGAGCCATAAAAGGCCGATCTAAGAACGATTAAAGAATGCATTGCTAGCGTTATACGATTGGAGCATTGGCGATGTCGCTTAACTAATGTATGATTTACAAAATTTTCCTAAATCGAACAGTGGCGATCGATACCGTCGGAACTAGTAATAGATCATCGCAATTACATGACAACCAAAGTCGTCATGAATTGACGAGCCCTAAGTGTGATATAAATCATAGAGTCGATACGCGTAACGTCTGCAAAAGCCGCCCGTCAGTTCGTGATAGGCTGGAATCACATTAGATTGAGGATTGGTTCAGAAACAAGTCTCGAAATTAGAAAATGGAGAAAAAAAAATTCCAACATTATAATTTTATTGAGTGTCGCCTTATCGAAGAAAATTGGAATCAGAAAAAGGACGTTCTAGACGCCGAGGGTAAAATTACCGTTTTGCCCCTTAAGCTTTAACCTTGCCTTAATAATTGGATGAGGGCATTTTGGTCTTTCATAACACTCCAAGGCTGCCGAAAATGAGAAAAAATAACAGCTATTGGATGAGCCTTGATTGACATATGGACAAGTGTAAAAGGATGAGGAGTTGACAATGATTGAAACACTTTTAACCTATCATTCCACCTTGGTTGACTCTTCACTTGGTGTATATCCCCTCTTGCTTCCCCCCATTTGGCCGAACACCATCTCCATTTGCCATCTTTTTCTTGTTTTCTTCTTCTTCTTCCCAGCCGACCAAATTCTACCCGCCTGTTCGCTGCCATCGACCGCCACTCCCGATGACTTTCAACAGCCGAGTCGACCACCAGCTCCTTCCTCATCTTCTTGCCGACGACCTCCAAGTGGAATCAAGTTATTTGACTCATTGAGGAGCTCCGGCTAGCTATTCTCCCTGAAGTCGACGCAAACCGTCACAGCTGGAGGTAAGCTGCTGTTTAGACTCTGTAGGACCCTGAATCCTTTGAATCTTTCAGCCAAATTTTGTGGACATCTAGAGAACATGTAGATTGGATTTTGGTAAAAAAGTTTGGATAAATTTGATGGATTTTTGACCCCACATGGGTCTTGTGTTTGAAGGACAAAAACTGACCGGTTGAAGACTTAGAGAAATCGGCGCCGTTCGAGGACTTTTCGGCGTCGCCTTGACTCCAAATTTTCGGTGAGGCTTCCCAACTCCTAGAATTACATGTTAGCAAGTGGATTAACGAATAAATTGAAGATTTAAGTTAGTTTAAGGGCTGATTAAGTGAGATATGCACAGAACATAAAATGCCCTATTTCGGTTCTGTACATACCGAATCTGTGGGGGTTCTTGGTGATGGAATTGAGTTTCAAATTCATTTTTGAGACGTATTAGGATGTCGAGGAATATGTCATTGTGGATTATGCTTCATGGATTAGTGGATTGAGTAAGAAAAATTGATGAATTGAATGGAATTTCATTAGGTATACGGCTGCCCTGTTTTGGAACCCTTGGAGCCGAACCATTGAAGTACTTGGAGGAAGAATTTTGTTGAATTAAGCTTGAGGTAAGAGGTTTCCAAACTTTGGCTAGAAAGATTGGACTCGATTGGGTAAATTGAGTGTGAATTAGATTGGTTCTTAGAAGCGTATGGTGTGAATGTCTATTGTGCATCCTTGAGAGATATAGATGGCTTGAATGCTTGACAATGCTTGTGCCATGAATTGATTGTCACGTTTGAGTGTTGAATTTAATTGTCTCGCATGCCATAGATGTGTTGCTCGTCGCATGAGTTTGCACTTGATCATGAGTTCTGAATTGAAATGAGCATTTGGCATGTCGGAGAAACTTATGACACCCAGAGGTGTTGAGACGCGGGGTTGAGTGGATGGATACCTTGAGTCGCTGAGGCGCGGGGTTTGAGTTGAATGGTACTCTAAGGCGTACGAGACGTGGGGTTGTAATGGCCAATGTTCTGATGCATTGAGATACGGGATAGAATTTGAGATATGTCAACACATGCCTGGAATGAAATTGAAAACTTGATGCGTTTACGAGGGTTTGTCAATGAGATGATTTGAGGCGTATTTACGTGGACCGAGCCTGAGGCATTTTAAACGCGGGCATGAATCAAATGGAGGCATGGAAGGGTGGTAGGTGTGATCTGGCTTGCTAATATGTGCTTGATCTACTGATGTGGCGTGATGCCATGATTGCATGCTTGACACTCGTTTGTATCCGTATGTTATTTAGTGACTGTGAAACGCCTCATGTGATTGCTTGTGCATTGTTGCTTGTGATTGTACTCACCTAAGTGTACGGTCAACCTAACCTAGGGTTAGGACCTGTCTTACTGAGATGTAAATCTCACCCCGTCGCAGGATCACATTTTCAGATCCTAGACCGTGATCGTGTTGCCCATCAGATTTGGCGACTCAAAAGAAATGTCGGCATATTTTGAGGAGTTTCCGGATGGACAGGGAATCGTATACCTTAGGAAGTGTACTGTGGTCTGGGTTGACGATAGTGCAAAGAGCTGAAAGCCTCATAGGCTCGAGGCTTGGTTTACGAAAAAAGGGGAAGTGACTACGGGACCATGAAACCCACTGAGGTACCCCATGAGGTGATCCCTAAGTGGTGTCATCCCGTTCGGGATTCTGTGGAGGTTGAGGGGTCAGCAGCCGGCTCGAGGAACATTCCTTAGAGACCCCGACCTTGGAGTACACCGACAAGGTTATAGAGGTCGAAGCCTCCGAGGACGACCTGATGGAGCAGTCAACAGGCACGACGATGGAGGACACAGTAGAGGTATGCTCGGAGACCTTCTTGGAGTACGAGCCTATCGAGGACGCTGAGGAGACTGACGACTCTAGCAACTCGACTTAGGGATTTTCATTTTTTGGGTTGTTATTTTGATGACGACCTTGCTGCCCTGTTTCTTTTGGAAATGTTGATGACCGTCTTTTGTACTGGTCCGTCACCCCTACCGACCAGCAAGTTTAGTCTGTCAGTGCCTTTGTATGAACAATTGTGAGATTATGTTTATTTATTGGCGTCCTCGTTACCCTGGTCTCCTTTATTATTGTACGGAGTAGCTTGTATATTATCGCTTCCGCATACTATCGATATTATACATATCTCGATATGTGAATCTTGAGACGTTCGAGAGAATTTGTGCTTGTAGAGAGTTACGCGCTCGTGCCCGCGGCTCGGGGCATGACATCTATACTCGTAAATTCCGGGTTTGAGATTTTGTTTGAGGAAATCTAGCTTGGAAATTGTAGTCGTTTGAAAAATCCTAGGCATACAAAATCGCATGTTGGAGTATTATTATATGAGAAATGCTTTCCTGACTCAGTACTGTTAGTAACAGTATAATATCAACTATAGATTCACACACTATTATTGCGTGTTTTGTATAAAACACTCATTGATTGAGAGATCGTGTAATTAGAAATACCCGATAGTACTGTCAAATTGTCAGGCTTGCAACTCCCTTATTGTATCTCTTTGCATTGGTGATTTATAACCATGTTAAGCGATTATATCAGGCATAATCATGGGAGTTTCATGAACACGTTGGTTTATTATCAGTCTCTTTTTTCCCCCTTTAACAAAGGGATTTCAAAACGCCTATCGGTTGGAGATCAAGTTAGCACTCTCATCCGGATCTTCCGACTAATCCCCATGGATAAACGCAAATCGCCTGGTCAGCGTGCATCGGGTAAGGCTCCGCGAGCAAGATGGTGGGCGTGGCCTCCGAATTTAAACACGATCTTATGAACTAAACAAAGTGTTTAACCACTCAACCGGCTCCTTGGGAGATCCCCAACAACCCTTTAGAGGATTACGGAAACGTACCGTTAAAATTCTGTCTCGAATTTGAGCCCAGAGCGAAATTATAAATATTCCGAATTGAATATTTTATAGATATCGAAAATCGAAAAAACTATAATATCTTGCGTTGGATAACTTTTGGCAACATTGGGTAAATATTATTTTGAACTCATGGTAATTATCTACGTTCGGATATCCGAAGTTGGAGATTGAAGATAATGGAATTTCAAATTTGGATTTTGATATATACGAAAATCCAATTCTGTATTGACAGGCGAGAAATCAATCAAAAAGAGGAAAGTCCAACTTGTGCTTTGGGTTTACTGAACTTTGGCTACTGCATGTGGAATATACGTTTTGATATATATATATATATATATATATATATATTTGTGACAATATATTTATGTGTGCATGAGTCAGAAAAAGTATGGCAGAGAAGATATGTTTGGCTGAGTCCCACCTGACGAAGATTTCATTCATATCCTTTCGCGTGTGTGTATATATATCTACGTTGTTTTCTTCAGACGATGGCTTTTAATCGCGAGCGTGCGTATTCATGATTTCTAGTCCAAGAAGTAGATTGAAGCGCCGTTCACAACGAGTGATCGCCATTTGATACTTCATTTTGTTCGTGGAATTACATCAATAATTCAAGTGTCGAAGCCGGTTAAATCTTGAGGTTAGATTTTTGTTTTAATTCTTTGGCGAGATCGAGAGATTATTTCGCTAGGAATTGAAAGCTAAATACTTTGTGCGTTCTTAGATGTAATTGAGGCTGGGAAACACGAAGAGTGTGTTTGTGTAACTCGAGATCTATAATATCCGTGTATTGCTTGTTCTATAGTGAAATTCATTGTTGCTATCCTCGTGAACGTAGGTCTTTATGATTGAATAACGTACATCTAGTGATCTATAATGTATCGCTTATTCTATAGTGAAATTTATTGTTGCTCTCCCCGTGAACGTAGGTTTTTATGACTGAACAACGTACATCTGTTGTTTGATTTACTTTTCTCGTTCTGTCTATTTTATTTGATCGGTCGCTTTATTCCGCACAACACGGACATCAACCAAATCTAAACTCAATTAAAAATGAAGGAAGCGACTTCTCTATCGCGTGTAATCCACAAATAAAAAATCCTAGTTCTTCCTGTCAAGATTAAAGGGTAATGCCACCCTCGCCTAAATGGGAAACAAAAAGAACAAAGGAAGAGCCAAGAACCCATTTTTGGTTTTTACTCACCGATGTCCTTCTATTGGTGCGAAACTTCCTCGTTTTTGGACCAAGAGAAGAAAATGATGTTGTCAAAATTCTCGTAGCCAAGAGAGCATGCCCTACACATTCAAACGGACCCTTGAGCAGCTTGGACAAACCTTCTTCACGTTCCAAGTTGTCTACAGTGAGGTGTGGTTCGGCAAGAGAGCCGCGTGACCACAAAAAACGGAGACGGGTGACTGAAACCGGAGGCCTGTGCTCGGCCTCTCGTCGATTGAGAGGTGGGAAGATTTCCATGAATATTTTAAGAGCAATGCTAGGTATGCTAATACTAGTTCACGAAGGCCGTATATCGAGATAAATACATGATGCGGGGGACTGAAAATGGTCAATCGAACAAACGGGCCATTAAATAGCGATTTCGCTTATGATTCTGTAAAACAGTTCTAGTTAGTACAGTATTTCTCAAAGGCGAGAGTATGGCCATCCCGACTATTGTGGCCACATAATCCAAAACAAGGCCAATCAAACATCGACTATGCTTAGCAATGATTCGTTTAGAATATTCCACTATGATTTCGTGTCTTAGGTAGAAGACTAATCCATCTCACATTAGAGATGTGTTAGCAACCCGTTTTTCGTTTTCCATGCATCTCTAATTCATTGGAGAAACAAAAGACTGCATCATCGGTGTGAATATATTTCCGTATATAAGGCCATGACAATAAATGCTTTTTATCTATTAATGGAATGAATTTATTGAACGAAATTAGAGCCATCATGCACCCTTCCCCGTGTAATGATGATTTACGACACCTTTCGTATCAAATAGGAGTCAAAAAAAGGAAGAGGAAGCAAGTGAGAATATGCCAAACTCGTCATGGTCGACTTTGAAACCCTAGCTATTATACAAGCAAGAAAGCCCAAGAATGTCTTAGATCAGATGGAATCTATCCCCACCCCACTTGCTCTTTGGCACTCCTAATTGGACCACGTGGCCATGCGAATCAAGGTGTAAACGGACGGCTGGATGGCCTTAAAACTCCGGGCAAATGCTTATGTGGACGTGACAGGACTGGACCTGTCCATGTGGATTTGGATCAATCATGTGAATCTTACGTGATCAACAGATCTCTCTGGCTTCACGAACCTAATTCATGCAAGAATTTTTTTATATGCTCATGCAATTGGAAAACTCGGTTTTTTCACTTTTCTATCATCGCTTCCCTTTTTTTTTTTTTTATACCCATTTTTCAAATGTGGAGCAGTAGATAAAGAAAGAAAGGGATGATTATAGAGAATAAAACGACTTCTAATTTTAGAATATTACATTGCAATCATTTTTATGTTCTCAATAAAAAAGTATTTTATTATGACAATTTTTTGTTTTGTTTTGGCAGTTGGATCATGTTAACAGTGTCTTGATGCATAATCTAAATCATCGGTCGCAAAGCACGAGGATGATGGGTTTACTGGAAAATGAGAGTTTTCATACTTGGATGTTTAGGACTTTTGGTTATTCTTTTCATTCCCAAAAATATTCCCAAAAAACAGTAGCTTAGGTTTTGGTGTGGAAGCCTAACGTAAACATGTTTCAGTATCACCACCAGAGCCATGAGTGCCTCACGGTCAAAGTACGAAACGAACTCTTTTCGAATTTCATGAAGTGTTTTGCGGTGTCGGCCATGGAATGATAGATTAAATCTCGCTAGGATCGATCTCTGTTCCTTCTTTAATCACCGCGTACCCAAGAAAATTACGTGGTCAGTAAAGAAGCGATGTTTCTTAGAGATCAGCAGATGACTTTTGCTCTCTGAAAGCTTGGAATCTTTGTCGGAGATGTGTTCGTGCGTTCTTCCTCACCCTTGCTATAAATAAGGATGCCATATTGAAATTTGAGGCGACAAATCTTCCGATGAAGGACCCGAAAGTTTTGATTCAGTAGCGCATGAAAGGTGCTCGAAGGGTTTGAATTTTCAAATGGCATGACAGTCAATTCATATAATTCATCACGATTCCCCCAAAAGTGATCATCCACTCATCTCCGGCGCATTCGAATGTGATGGTATCCCGTTTTCAAGTCTGTTTATCTTTAAAAAGACAGATGCTCCATGTCGTTGATCAAGTAAATCATACAAGCGTGGAATGAAAAAAAAAAAAACGTTTCTTGTAATTTTCGTCGCCGCTTGACTCTTGATCCACACATACCTCATATGTCCATCCTTCTTAGGAGCTAGTTAGGTTGGCATAGCGTGAGGGCTAACGCTTCGTTCGAGTATTGGGTTAGCCCGAGCTTGGAGTTGTTTGGTTTCGGGCCAAGTCGAGATCTATATGAGACTTGATCCAGCCCATTGACACCCCTGCTTTGTTTAACCAAGCCTAATCTCACTAGTTGCGTCACCTGGCATTGGCGTTCTTCACGCTCCTTAGGCTCATGCGGGAAACGGCTTTGTAGGGGATAGCTGCTCCAGGCACTTTTGCTAGTAACACATGAAAGCAACCTTATTATTGATTACAAAGAATATGTCAGTACGTTCAAAGAATGAACAAGAAAGAAATAAGGAGAGGAACAGAAAGAACTGTTTGTTTATTATTAATATTTTTTTTTTGTGAAATAGAGAAATAATAGTTTGATTTACCAAGAAAGCTTTCAGGAATAATACATTTATTAACTCATACATGAAATTGTACATCAAAATTGTCTATCTCCCTCAATATATGGGAAAATTATCAAAAAAGTCCTAAACCTTTTACACTTTTGCCGATTTAATCCTAAATCTTTTAATTTTGCCGATTTAGTCTTAAACCTTTTCACTTTTTGCTAATTCAGTCTTCAGACCAATTTAGTTTCCAAAAAATACTTATATGGATTCCTAGTCAGTGCCGGCCGTCTTACGTGTCTTGTCCAATGCTGACATGTACGTCGAAAAAGGAAAATAGCGATATTTTTTTTAATTGTTATTTTAATTTTTCCAATTTTTTTTTTTTTTAATTCTGGGCAAATTGCCGTAAAACAAAACATCCCAGGTCAGAGCACGCCCAACCCCAAAATCGGAACAAATCCCGTCGTGGAACTAAGTGATTGTCAAGGAACTTCTAAAATATTACATTTTTTGTCTTGAATATAGGGCTTTTTTTTTCTGATTTTTCTGATTGGGGTTTTGTATATGGAAGGTGCGTGATGCCATTTATGGATGCTTATGTGATGCTAATGTTGGTAATTTTTTCTTAAGCCTTAGGTCAATCATGAAATGGCTAGGTATATGTATGCTAAACTCGTCGTACTGGTACAATTGGAAGTTTGCAAATGCCACGAGTCTGGGCAACCTCTTCCTAAAGCTATGAGCCTCCTGCAGATGAAAATTGGACGACTGGAATTCTTCAACTTTTTAAAGAACTAATCCAAAATAAATTGAATTTCTTTAGGTTTACTTTTAGTGACTATCATGTGTTATGGACCATAGTCGTTTATCTTACTTTGACAAGGCGTATCAATCTCCAGAGAATATTGTTCTGTTGCACACGAGTCTCATGAACGCCGTGAGATGTTTTTTGAATTGATATAAATTGACTAGAATAATAACTAGGTTTTGTGATTTAGATTGACGGTGAGGCTTTGACTGATGTTGCAACCTGCCGCAAACCTCTCTCGAGGGTCCAGCGGGTTTTAGAGGTATTGCCATCAGTTAATACTCAATGGCGTGGACTCTCTCAAGTACTACCTCGCGTGATGCTGGATTTCATTTTTACCGATTAGCAAGCTAAATACTACTAGGAGTCACCACTAGTCTATTGAAGTTGACTAGAAAACAATTGAGACACGTGAGTATTAACTAGAGCTTTTAAGTTCGGGGACTTGTTTACGCTAACTAGATAATTAGTTCCTTTCGATACCTAACCAGTCAATATTCTCTAAGGTGACCACACATTTTGCATATCATTTTAAGCTTACTAGTTATATAACCAATACTAAATGATCATGCATAATATTTTTTTGACATTTCGTGCAATTGCTTACTTATACTTAACCTAACATCCAGGAAAAGTGACAATTTTTCAAAAGGCAGTGTTATAGTACACTCAATTAGGTAAATATGCCAAATAAAGATTGGAATAAGCGTATGCAAACCAAATCTATAATGATGATATTTAAACAAACAACTTCGACTCGAAGGTCGAAAAATGTTAGTTATCAGATCGAACTGGACATCGGTTTTCAACCAATGCCAATCTGAGGCTTAGAGACACACATGAGGGGTAAAATGGACAATGAAATCATTTTTAAATTTTCTGATTTTTTTTTTTATTTTTTGGGATTTTTCCCTTTATTAATTTTTTTATTTTTATATAAAAAATTAAATTCGGGTCGGGTTCTCGGACCCGGACCCGGATCAGGTCATTGGACCTGGTCTGGTTCGAGAGAGAGAGAGCCGGAACTGGGTCTGGTGGGCACAAAAGGGGTCAGGCCCAATTTATACCAAATTTTGACGAAACCGGGCCCACAATTCCTTCTGGCCCAACTCTCCAACGCCAAAACCAACATAGGCCCAGTAGCTCCTTTAGCTTTAGTGCGAGCCCAACCTTAACCAAACAACCAAACAAGCCCAAATTACAAATACACAAGACCCAAAGCGACCCCTATTAATATTGTTCATTGTCCCCTTCCTCGTGTCGCTCCTCTCTGCAACACCGAAGACGCCACTGCCCTTCCGATGCCAACGGCCTTCGCTTTGTCGCCACACCTTCGGGACTCGTCCCTCGCATGGCCGCCGAGACTCACTCGCCGTACGTCGCCAGGTTACGCTCCCATAGATCGTCTCGTTACAAATGCCGCATCCGCTCGTCCCCCACCGAATCAGCAGTGGTGGGATCTGCCCACCACGCCACCATCTGTGGTCATTGCCTACTGGCTCCGCCAACCTCCGTCAGTCACCTTTGGGCGCCGACATCCACCACCCGAACCTGCTCGCTTGGATCCACTCGTCCAACCTCTGGTCCGCCTACCTCACGAGTCACCACTGGTCTGTCTACCTGTTCACCTGTTTAGCTTAAGAAGTATCATTTCTCTTCAGATCATGTAATCTGCTGAACATAACCTGTGTACTTGACTTTGGTTTTAACAGGATAGCTTCTCCTGTTTGTACTTACTCACAGTGCGGGTACTTAACCGGTTAACTTTATACTTTTCCCCCTTTTTGTCACCAGCACAAAAGGGTGAAGCAAATGATATCATAGTATAAAATTCATATAGATATTCAATAATCAGCTCAAAAGATTCACAACATAGCACTGATCAAACACAGTAAATTTGACATCGAGGATAAGAAATATTCAGTACTGATCCAGATACCAAAAAGATTAAAAATATTTGAATAAACCATGAAAATCTTTTGAGTCTGTGGGTGTTGGGGCTGGATTGGATGTTAATGGGGCTGGAGTTAAAGTTGATGGGGCTAGGTTAGAAGGAAGTTGGATTAGGACAAACTTGGACAAGTTGTTAAGTTCCGCTTCATATGCTAATCTATACTCTCTTTCCAGTTCCTCTTTGTACGTTGATTCATCAGTTGCTTCCGGTTCCTCTTCATCTGTTGGCTCACCAGAATCCTCATGGAGAGAAGCTGGATCCACTAATTGATTTTCTTGAAGTACAGCCTTCGAATCATCCTTCAATTTCTTGAATTTCAGCAGATATCCCAGTTTTTTATGATTCCACCCGACAATCTAAACTGCACGTTTAAATTGTAGACAACTCTCCTCAAATTGATCGAAATCAACTTTTCTCTCCAACGATCCCCACAGCACATTTGGTTCGAGAAACTGAATCCACATGTGATCTGAATCAAATATACCGATAGTTCCTGATAGCCCATTCCGCCTTTGGCCCTGAACTTGTGGCATGATGTCGAAAGATACTTCCTTTTCTCCATCTTCTACACCCAAAACAACACAGAGAGACAACTCTTTCAACTTATCGTACAAGTTCCGTGAAGCCATGAATGAAATGGTACCGTCTTCAACAAGGACAAAATCTTTTGGAATCTCTCCCCCAGGGTGAACATCTCGTTGATTAGAATAACTATTGGAATAACGATGCCTCTGTTACATGGGTAAATTGTACTAATTCAAGAAGAAGAGTTTGATTTTGAGCATATTCCTAGTAATTCAATCAAAGATAGAGTTCTATAATAATTAGACACATTGATCTTTGCTTGAGTTATACATGTGTTCGCTTTAGACATCGCCAATTTTTCAGCACAAGCTGTCCTAATTGAATTCCAACTTACTTGCAACTAAGTGTTGGGATTCACGTAACACGTACGGGCAAAATGAAATATATAAATGCAGCGGAAATAAATAAATGCCCATGCATGTATCTTCGGAGGCGTAATTCGTGCGTTTCAATCGAAGATTATAATAAACGAATAGAGTTAAAAGATTATCTCTTGTAGTGTGCTTGAAAACAAATTGGTTCGGATGTTCTTCTATCCGAGCCCCACAAATATCGAGTCTCTAGTTCAGACACATCACCAATAACGATGACGAACGGAAGAACGAACTCGCGGGAATCACCACTCAATTGCGCTGGCAATATCGAGGATGCAATACCCCGCACTTGTTCTTGAATTTTTGGTCACCATGAGGGAAAGCAAAAATGAGAGAGAGAGATAGAGAAATAGATCTGAATTTTTTGTTCACCAATTGCACTCCCTTAATCCAAGGATCTAATCCTTTGATTATGCATTGTACACACATATACATGCATAATTCTAGGATTCGATCCAAGAATTATGCTGCCATACAATCACTAATTTAGCCCATCAATCAATTATCGTAATTATGGCAATTAATCAAATTGGCTCTTAATGGGCGTAAATTTTCAACATCTCCCACTCGCCCACAAAGACCTAAATTGACACACAATAATAAATAATATGTGTGCAAATTGACGCAATAATTTTGTGTCAATTTAATCTGTACATGTGCATCGTATACACTTGTGCCTATGACAAAAAATTAAAAATTAAATTAAATCTCATTTAATCTAATTTCGATCCGAATAATTTGATAGTCGTTATTGCAAATATATTTGCAATATTGCCTTTTCGTTCATTGTTGTCATATATTGGTTAAGGTGTGTGACATCCCTGAGTTCATCACTGAGCTGGCAATAAGATATGCACTAATATATTAGTACTTCCAAGAGAATTAATTGTCCCGATTAACTTCTAGGTCTCACGAGCCATGAGTGACATCTAGCAATATGTCATGGCTACTTAAGCAATGTGAATTCTTTAAGAACATAATGAACTTGTCAGTTTTAGCTACAGTGTAATTGAATCCCTTCATCTTACTATATCCCGAACGAACAAAGACCATGGAATATTTATCAAGTCACCAATTCGATCATACACACAAATTCAATTGCCATGCATTTATATGAGACATAAACATTCTATTCTTAGTTACAACCCCAGTTGAGGATTTCAATGCATTGTCATAATTAAATCGCATAGGATATCATACCTTGCATATGACAAGGAGACAGATTTCATTTTGCGTACACGTGTGACTTCGTATATGAATGAACTATGACCATCAAGTACAGAGACGGATCAATGAACCGTCAATATGTGTTCTCGTGAACCATAGCCATCCAACACACAAGTCAACATTGTGTCTCAAGTTTAAGGATTATTTACACAAGACCAAAGTATGAACAATTAGACATTGACCACGCTAAAAACTTCCATGTCGCTAATCGTTCAATACGCGTCACGTTTAGTGAGCTTGTCTAATACAAACACCTATGTTCTAACTCGAGTATTGCAATACCCAATGACTTGTGACTCGTCATTCCCTTAAGTATCCAATACTTAATTACGAAGTTAATAACACACCGATCTCAACAGGATTATTGATATCCATTCAATGATTCATCGATAGGGAACTATTTAAAGATTCAGTTTAACTGTGAACCCGTCACTCATATTCTTAACGTCTCAAAAATAGGTCCAATCACAACTGATCTTATGAAATTTATTCATATAAGTAGGTAATTGGACAAATGAATAAATACATCTTTGCCATTAATTAAATAAGAAATCAAAAGTACAACTGAAATCCCTAACATGTAACTATTACAGGATTGCTTTAGGGCATATCTCCAACAATCTCCCACTTGCACTAAAGCCAACCGGTTTGGTACCTTAAACCCATTTTGTCAATGTGTATTTCAAAAGAAGACTGAAGTAAGGCCTTAGTAAAGGGATCTGCCACGTTTTCCTCTGTGGCAATTTCTACAAGGCGATATCACCTCTCCCAACTATTTCTTTGATGAGATGGAAGTGTCTCTCAATGTGCTTGGACTTTTGATGAGACCTTGGTTTCTTAACTTGAGCTATTGCCCCATTGTTGTCACAAAACAATGTAATTGGTTGCTCAATAGAAGGAAGTACTCCTAGTTTAGAAACAAATTTCTTCATCAAAACTACTTCCTTTGCCGCTTCATAAGCGGCTACATACTCTGCCTCAGTGGTGGAATCAGCAGTTGTGCTTTGTTTGGAACTCTTCCAACTAACTGCACCACCATTGAGTGTAAAGACAAACCCAGAAGTAGACTTATAGTCATTCGGATCTGACCGAAAATCAGAATTAGTATGAGCTTCAACTTTAAACTCTCATTCTCCGTATATCAAGAATAAATCCTTAGTCCTTCGCAAGTACTTAAGGATATTCTTGACTGCTATCTAGTGCTCTTCCCTTGGATCAGACTGATATCTGCTAGTGATGCTCACAGCATGCGCAATATCAGGTCGCGTACATAGCATAGCATACATTATGCTTCCAATAGCGGATGCGTAAGGTATCTTTGTCATTCGCTCTCTTTCTTCAGGAGTGTTGGGACACATCTCCTTGGAAAGACGGATTCCATACCTAAAAGTCAATAATCCTCTTTTGGAACATTGCATGTTAAACCGTGTTAACACTTTATCTATGTACGTAGACTGTGAGAGGCCAATAAATCATCTTGATCTATCTCTATAGATCTTGATACCTAAAATATAGGCTGCCTCTCCTAAATCTTTCATGGAGAATTTCTGTGACAAGAACAGCTTGATCGATGATATCATTGGTACATCATTTCCGACCAAAAGTATATCATCGACATATAGAACTAGAAACGCAATTGCGCTCCCACTGACCTTCTTGTCTACACAAGGTTCATTCGGATTTTTGATGTAGCCAAACGATTTGACTACCTCATCGAAACGGATGTTCCAACTTCTGAAGGCTTGTTTGAGTTCATAAATGGATTTCTTAAGCCTACACACCTTCTGACTTTCACCACTAGATTCAAAATCCCATGGTTGTTCCATATAAATGTCTTCCTCAAGGAAACCATTTAGAAAAGCCATTTTGACATCCATTTGGAATATCTCATAATCAAGGTGCGCAGCTCTAGCCAACATAATCCGAATAGATTTTAGCATGGCTAAAGGTGAGAAAGTTTCGTCGTAATCGATCCATTCTTTTTGACGATATCCTTTCGCCACCGGCCGTGCTTTGTAAGTTCTAATTTGACCATCAGCGTTCATCTTCCTCTTGAAGATCCATTTACACCTAATTGGTACAATACCATCAGGCAAATTAGCTAGAGTCCAAACATCATTGAAATACATTGAATCTATTTCGGACTTCATGGCTTCTAACCATTTACCAAAATCGATGTCCGGCATCACCTTCTCATAAGTGCTAGGATCACTCAGTTGATCACTATCATTCACAATGAATAGTGGCTCAATATCTTCAATTGAGTCTCTATAGCGAATAGGCAGACGAGACGTTCTCGCACTACTCCTAAGAGGTTGTGTATCAAAGGCTCCCACTGAATTAGAGATCGGTGTCTGAACTTAGTCATTTGGTACTTCATTATTTTCTTCTTGTAAGACTATTTTTCTCTCAGCACCACCTTCCTGGATGAACTGATTCTCCAGAAAAAGAAGCATGCCTACTAACCGAAACTCTTTGGTTAGAATGAAAATAGAAATAATATCCAAGAGTCTCTTTTGAATATCTAATGAAGCGACCTTGTTCAGACCTAGCCTCCAATTTCTCTGTTCTCAGCTTATTGACGAAAGCTGGACAACTCCAAATCTTGATATGATTAAGACTTGATTTTCTACTATGCCATATCTCAAAAGGCCTAGTTGAAACAAACTTAGAAGACACTCTGTTCAGTAAATATGCAGTTGTCTCAAGGGCATGTCCCCAAAGGGATATAGGTAAATCAGTGTAACTCATCATGGATCGCACCATATCTAATAAAGTGCGATTTCTTCTTTCATATACACCATTATGTTCTGGAGTTGCAGGAGATGTCCATTGTGATAAAATGCCATTATCTTTAAGATAATCCAAGAATTCAGAACTAAGGTATTCACCTCCTCGATCAGATCGAAGAGTCTTAACACTTTTTCCTGTTTGTTTCTCAACTTCAGACCTGAGTTCCTTGAACTTTTCAAAGGATTCAGATTTATACTTCATTAAGTGCAAATAATCATATCGCGAATGATCGTCGGTAAAGGTAATGAAGTAAGAATAACCACCCCTAGCAGTTCCATTAATTGATCCACATACATCTGTATGTATCAACCCCAATACGTTAGCAGCTCGCGCACCATGTCCTACAAAGGGCGCTTTAGTCATTTTTCCTAGAAGACATGCATAACAAATCGAGTATGGTTCAAAACCAATTGGATTAATATATCCATCATTACTCAACTTGTTAATCCCATCTTTTCCAATATGACCTAATCGGAGATGCCAAACATACTTTGGATTTGGACTATCTCTAGGGCGTTTATTAGTTATGGCATTTACATCGTAACTATGTTGCTTATTGACATTGGTAATCGCATTACCGAACATTATAATGGTATATATATTATTAGTTAATAATCCATAACCAACACACGTTCTATTATAATAAATAGAACACTCATCATCAGCAAAAGAAAATTAATAATTCTCTTTATCCAAACGAGGTATAGAGATGATGTTCCGAATAGCATTCTCATAATGCAAACAATTATTTAAAACCAAAACATGTCCAGAAGGTAAACATAAACAGAAAGTCCCTATAGCTAATGCAGCAACTCTTGCCCCATTTGCAAATGTTAGGACAATCTCATTTTGCCCCAGCATCCTGCTTATTTTCAGATTCTGCAATGACATACGAATATGTGAGGTTACAGCAGAATCCAGAATCCATAAGCTAGATTCAGCACTAATCATATGATTAGTTTCAATAAGCATAGACACCATACCTTCGGAAGGTTGGTTCTTGGACTTGACCTTCAAGCTTGCAAGGTACTTTTTACAGTTCCTCCTCCAGTGTCCCATGACACCACAGTAATGACATTTCCCCTTTTCAATCTTGGGCTTTGGTTGCACAGCAGGTTTCACAGGCCTCTTCCATTTCTTTCTTTTCAAAGTAGTCTTACCCTTTGAAAAAGAAGCCTTAGCTATAGTCACTACATTGGGCCTTGTGTTGTGCATTTCCTTCTTATAAACTACCAGCATACTATGTAACTCAGTTAGAGTTTTCTCCATCTTATGCGTGTGGAAGTTTTGGATAAAACCAAGGAATGAATCGAGTAAATATTGGAGGATCAAATCTACAGATAAATCATTGTCCATGACAAGATTTAGCCTAGCCAATTCTTCTATGTGCCAAATCATTTTCAGGACATGATCATTAACTGATGATCCCTCAGCCATCCTCATACGGTACAATACCTTAGATATCTCATATCTAGAAGTTCGATCATTCTCATCAAAGAATTCCTTCAGGTGTAATATGATCGACTTGGCATCTTCCATTGCTTCATACTTCTTCTAAAATTCATTGTTCATTAAAGCAAGCATATATGACTTAACTTTTAAGTCATCATCATGCAACTTATCATAAGTGATACGTTCCTCTTGGGTCCCACCCTTAGGAAGGAGGTTGGCATAATTTCATCAAGCACATACCCGAGTTTTTCTGAATCGAGAACAATTCTCAAATTCCTTACCCAGTTGGTGAAATTGGGTCCAATCAAATAATTCTTGTCAAGTATCGAAGCGAGCGGGTTTGTGTTCACCATTTTTCAAAGTAATAAATATCCGTGCAGAAAATAAATTGTTAGCTATTGTCTTTCAAAATAACTATTTCATTTTGGCCTTTGAATGAAATAGATCCTCCCACTAAATTTATATTCAGATCCCATACTCCTTAAAACGGGAAGCGACAATCTTTGTCATGTAAAGATTACTAGTGGGGATTGGAGTCCCTCTAGATCATAGTCCACCTCACCTAACAGTTATTGGTGTTCTATAGGCTTAGTGAGTGAAGCAACTTATTGAACGCATCATATGCGAGTCCCAATGATAACTTTGGCATCTAGATCATGATACTCTCACCTAACAGTTATTGAGTTCATGATCATAGTTAAGTCTAGCCCATCGTCTCATACAAGTATTGAAAACGCAAACGATCCCCTCACCTAACGGTTATTGGAAATCGCTTGGCTTCAACCCCACAACATCATATGTTTAATGGATTGATCCATTATTATGAATGACAATTGACCCCAATGTATCCATAGCTAGTCAATCAATCACTATAATAAAAGATCAAACCAGGACGATGGAAGGCCACCGGTCCAAAACCCTTTACGACTTAATATTATTTTAAGGAGATTTTGAGTCATTATTAAAGGTATCTCTTTGCACAATAACCGGTTTAACGTGCTCATAAAAATAAAATAAATAAATAGATGTCAATCGCATACACATCTATCTTACGTGGTGATCATGGAATTATGGTTTAATGAGTCTCGAGTCAATGAGACCACATTTAACCATTTTAATATTTTAATATTGGAGAACTGCTCTTCTCTTCTTCTTGGTTCCTCAAACTCTTCGAAGACTGGGCCCAAAGAGCTCTTTGGCTTTATGGCTCCTCCACGTAATCCTCGTAGCATTTACATCAACAATTGATTATGCTAAACTATGCTAAAAAAATTACATGAAAAATAAAAGAAGGACGCAGCCTCCATTTTAAAATTACAATCCAAAAAAAAAATCAATAAACACCATATATTGATACATTCATCAATCACATTGATTAGGGATTTTTCCATGATCACTACCCTTCCACGTGAGCAATAAATTCATAATTTAAAGTTTTGGAAGGCACAAATAAAATTATGCGTTGAATTAAATTCATAATGAGCAACACAAACCGTATCAATAAATTAACGCCGGCGAAACAAATTTTACGTGCGTAATTTAAACACTAGTAGCATTGTCAATCTTATATTCGCAGCCACGAATCATTTTTGGATAAATCATACGCAATTTAAAACTCATTACCGATTTTCGATTCAAAATTGATTTAGTCTCAATTTTTTTGCTACATTGATTAATTTTATCACATAAAATTATCAACTTCTTTCGGCCACGTAAAAAGAACAATTCTTTAAAAATAAATTGGCCTTAGCATCGCAAAAAATCATTATGAACTAGAATCAATTAAATGCACGAAAACGCCTAAGAATTGGCTCTGATACCACTGTTGGGATTCACATAACATGTACGGGCATAATAAAATATATAAACGCAGAGAAAATAAATACATGCCCATACATGTATCTCCGAAGTCGTAGTTCGTGCATTTCAATCGAAGATCATAATAAACGTATAGAGTTAAAAGATTACCTCTTGTAGCGTGCTTGAAAACAAATTGATTTGGATATTCTTCTATCCGAGCTCCACAAATGTCGAGCCTTTAGTTCATACACACCACCAATAATGACGACGAATGGAAGAACGAACTTGCGGGAATTACCACTCAATTGTGCTAGCAATATCGAGGATGCAATACTCCGCACTTGTTCTTGAATTTTTGGTTACCGTGGGAGAAAGCAAAAATGAGAGAGAGATAGAGAAATAACACTGAATTTTCTACTCATCAATTGCATTCTCTTAATCCAAGGATCTAATTCTTTGATTATGTATTGCACACACATACACATGCATAATTCTAGGATCCGATCCAATAATTATGCTGCCATACAATCAGTAATTTAGCCCACCAATCAATTATCGTAATTATGACAATTAATCAATTTGGCTCTTAATGGGCGTAAATTTCCAACACTAAGTTAACATTAGTAAGATAATAAACAACTCCTACTAGCACTGATATCAATGGAAACCGAAAAGGAAAGAATTATGTTCTAACTTTATATAAAAGGAAAATCTTAAATATGATACTCTCAATTGAGTAAATCAAATCAAATTGTCCCAAGTAATCCGCATGTGCCGATTGACACGTGTCGCCTAGCAAGGCTGTGCGATGATTCCCTATCATAATAGCAACTCGTGTACCTTTTCTTCTTCGAGCTTAGTGGATGAAACTATGTTGCGATGCTCAAAAATAGGAATGTCGATTAGGGTCAGTAATTATTCTCAAAAGAGAGGCTCTTGGGCTTTATGCCGTTTCGTTTGTTCTCTTTCTACCTCTATTTCGCCCCTTTTTTTTGGTTATTGTTTTGGTAGCTTCGATTTGATTAATTGATGCTGCTTGTCTTCTTTTTCTGTTTATATTAAGTAATTTATTATGTTTCTATTTAAGTGTTTAATAAAACGGATTATTTAATGGTTTACTCTTGCTTTCTTTAATACAATTATCGCTACTCTACGATATGATCATTTAATTTCAATTTGCCCTGTCATTGCTACAATCACGAGACTTTGGCCCTGATCAGAGATATGCTCACCCTCAAGACAGACAAATGAGATCGGGCTAATATGATGGGTTACTAATTCCTTGAAAAACAAAAACACTCCACTCTACAAACAGAAAACACTTAAGTGTGAAAAAAATTCTCATGTCGAATTATTGCCGTTGTGCAATTTTATCTTGATCCTTAGGGTTGATCTAGTACCATTGATGGCGTTGGTTGTTTTGATCAACCACAGCATCAAGAACTCGGGTCCATCGTTTTTTTAGATTTACTTAGAGCATTTATTTCTCAATATAAGAATTACAAACATTGGGTCTCTGTCATTGTTTCATTGTGAGATTTTGTTAGCTTTATTTATGTATAGAGCATCTTTTCATGTGTCTGGAATTTTCAGCCCTTGCATTGTACAAACGCAGTGCACCCAACGGGGAGAGAGAGAGAGAGAGAGATCTACCTCAACTGAGAAGTCAGCAAAGTTGCGGACTAACTCGCTTGAACCATCTTCCTCCCTTCTCGTTTGACAATCTTGTAAATTTTCTGTTTCTCTTGGACGTTCTTCCCTCAAGCTCATTTGACTATCTTCGTACCCAACTTCATTGAGTAAAGCGGGATCCAGCAACTGGTCGTCTTGAAACAAGACCTACAGATCATTGTCTAGTGGCTTGCATATTAGTCGGAATCCACACTTTTTTTCACAGTTATTCTGGAACTTGAATGACTAACTGCTCTAACGCTGACGTTTAAATGAATCAAGTCATTTGGACCAAAATCATCTTCTCTCCACAAATCCTTTGCTTTCTGATAATCGAGCCACACATCCAAATTAAGTGGATCGATAATCTGAATGTAAGTCTTACCTGGTCTGCCATTAGCATATGCTGCAATGCAATCCCAAATTGGATACACCTCCTTTCTTTCGCTCGGAACACAACGCAGAAATCTACTCCCAGGAACTTTTTGTATTAGTCCTTTGAAGCCACGAAAGATATATAACCTTCCAACCACTTTGGCATCTCTCCTCCAGGTAGAGTAACTTGACAATATGCTTTGCAGAAAAAATTCTGTCATAAATGTAGACTGTTAGATAGTTTTTCAGAATTGGCACCTAAAAAAAGGAGTTTCAATGAGTTAAATAGGTCGTCCTGGAAATTAGATACGGTTAGCAATAGTAGCGTTAGAAAGACAATTTTGTAACTAATTGGTGGAAACATGACATGTATTGTTGAAGATTTTGTAGCTGGATGAACATGTATTATCGATGTTTTTCATTGGGCGATCCTTGTAATTCAACAGCGAATTAGATTTTTAAAAATAAAGAGGATATCCTTTGCGTTGCCTTACAAAAACCTCCACCACGTATACATGTAGAATCACTTTCTACATTAACAACGCAGAGAGTGTGCGTGTGTGTCTAACCTCAAGCTTGAACAAATCATTCACGGAGAACCCATTACCGACCAGTTCCTCACATGACTCTAAGAGAACGATCTTCAAGTCACATATATTGGAGGGAACACTACTCAGAGATTCGCAACCACCTGCGCATAGAAATACCAGTTTCTCCAGAATCTTGGGGATCTCTTGTAACTGTTGGCAATTCGAAACATTCAAACTGTGCAAGTAATGTAGTTGCTCACATGCAGGAAGGTTAGTAAAATTATTTCCACGCAATTCTAGACGTTGTAAGCAGGGAAAATAGGAGAGATTCTCCTTGAACTCTACTTCTGACAGATTGCATTCCCCAAGGAATAACTTGTGTAACTTTGGAAATCCTATTTTCACATGGGGATCACTCGAATCCTCCTCCATCTTTGGAAACTTGATTGGTTTTGAGCAGCCACCGAGCATCAGAGCGCAAAGATTTTGCAACTTATAAAATGCTGGACGGAAGGATTGCCAGTTTCTTGCATTCTCTAAATACAAATGCTCCAAAGAGATAAGATTCTCCATGGATGCAAGAAGTTCTTCTATTGAAGTTCTATTTAATATAACTTCACGTAAGCTTTCGTTTTTAACCGGAATATCAGGAAATCTTCTGAATTTAGAGCAACCCTTTAAATCCAACAACTGTAACTTGCGGTGATATCCAACTGATTCGTGGGCATGCTCCAAGTTTTCGCATCCACGGAGATTCAATTTCTCAAGATTCGGAGTACAAGAGAGATTCGGCATATAAACCAGCGAATGACATTCACTCAATTTAATGAACTTAATATTCTCAAAGCCCTGCAAGAACAATGAATCCAACTTGGATAGACATTCCAGACGAGCAAAGCAAAAATGAGATATATATCCAATTGGAAATCTGGCTCTGATTCTTTAATAAGAATCACTTGATCATGATTCAAGCCACAGGTGATGATCAGAATTCACTTGATCGGTTGATGTGTACACAGCATATATAAGTAAACATTACGCTTGGCCAAAAGATAAAATAAAATAAAAGAATAATACTCGTAATTCCACCGCATACTAGAGTGTCGTGGCCACTTCCACTAAATTTACGTGCAGAAAAGATACTTGTAATTCGGGGAGAAAGGGAGAGTGTGTATCCTCAAAATTTACTATATATATAATCATAAATACAACGACTACAATTATACCTTACATTTGTATACATATACATACGTTGTCCATGATTTGATGGACTTTGACATCTTGATCTAGTGGATCTCATGTGTGATTTTATTATACCCCTATGGCGCACAACCGTTGACTATATGATGAATCTTTTTGCGCCTTCTTTCATTTAAGTTCTAGCTACTTTATTCTCAAGACGCTTTTATCAATGATTTGTCATTCTATAGTGACTTGGATATTTTCTCAATATGGTAAATTCACCATGAACTCATCAATTTGAAGGACGATACTGAGTTTTATAAGTGATTGTCATTGAGCCTTGATGCTTTACACGATACTGAGTTTTATAATCTATTGTCCTGCACATAAGGGATAGCTTCTAACCACAACAGAATACTCATGTTTGGTGTTAGAGATATTTACAGATTTCATTTGCTAATCGTATCGATCCTATATATCTCAAGATTGTGCTATATCTCCCTTTGCTTGTGCCTATCTCAATTTAGAGATTTCGTTTGATAATCCTACTAATTCGATGTATTTCAAGATTGTGCGTATATCTCCCTTTGCATGTGCCTATCTCGATTTAGAGATTTAATTTGATAACCTATTAATACTATATATCTTAAGATTATGCGTATATCTCCCGTTACTTGTGCCTATCTCGATGTATGTATGTATGCATGCATGCATGTATGTATACCCTAGATAATGATTTCATAAAGCCTATAAGTACGGCGATGTAATCTTCATGTCTAAATATACAGAAATTCTACAATTCTTGCCTTCCACATTATTCTTAAATTGTTGGATGGAACATAAAATCTGCATTGTTAAGTTGACGTAATTAACGTCAAAATTTGAATATGCATGCTTGGTAGCATTCCAAAAGGTAAGATACCGTAGTTCTAGTGGTAGCAACAACAAGCAAAAGCATGCCCGTATCAAATTCATTGCATTTCTCGAAATTCTATTAGACCTTAGTCACTTCATCTTTGAAATTTAAAGCAGTTTGAAGAAATTGCTAGCATGAAACTGTATTTTGTGTTTTCACCCACGGCTATGCTACAAATTTGCATTAAATAGTGATGCCGCTACTTCTTTAGAATTGGGTTTAGCTAATCAAAACAGAACGATGACTTTTTTAGTTAATTATGCATATAACATTTTTTAATTTTCTAATATGAGATGGAGCAAGCTCAATCACATTGATGGAATGTTTGATTCTCTTTGAATTTGTTAAATTTCAGTATGACATCCTAATATTTTGTCTAGTACACTATTTGAAATTTAACAAGGAGATTTACAATTACCATCCAATGAGTCATAAAGACGTGGCTATTAGAATATATTATAAAATATATTTATTATAGACTTTATTAATTGTTATGGTAATTGTCACGTCCCGCGCCTCGGGCTCGAGCACGCGACTTCCTGCAAGCAAATCAAGATATCTCTCGATGTCCCAAGATCCGCACATAAGTCGAGAGACATGTTATATATAAGCACACGGAAGCGACAATGTAATAACTCCTTCGTACAAATATAAAGTGGGACCTGGATAGCGAGAATACCATAATACATAATATCTGAAAGTTCATACAAGAGCATAGCAACTAGATCCACTAGGGAGACAGGGTAATACAAAGAGGTCCATCAGCCATCAAAAGAAACAAGCATCAGGGTCGCCGTCAAAAGTCGGACTAGAATACCAAGAGCTCCTAAGACAAATTGCTGGAGTCATCAGTCTCCTCTGCCTCCTCCGTGAGCACGTACTCCGAGAAGGTCTCCGAGTAAACTTCTACGGTGTCCTCCATGGTCTCGTCAGCGGACGGTTTCACCAGGTCATCCTCTGTAGCCTCGACCACTATGACCTCCTCAGCATCCTCCAAGATCGGGGTCTTCTCAGGTCTGTTCCTCGAACCGGCAACTGACCCTTCAGCCTGCTCTAAATCCCGGGTGGGGTGACACCAACTAGGGACAACTCCTTAGGGCACCTCAGTGGGCTTCAGCGGCCTTGTAGAAATATCCCCAACCTTCCGGAATCAGGCTTCATACCTATGAGACTTCCAACTATTCCCACCCTCATCTACCCATACTACTGTACACTTTCTGACATAAATGGTCTCCTGCCCATCGGGAACTCATCAAAATAGTCGGACATCTCTTTGGGGTTTCCAAATCTGATAGACCACATTCTCAGGACCTAGAATCTGTAAAAAGGGGTCCCACAATGGGGTGAGATTTACATCTCTGTAAGGTGGATCCTAACCCTAGGTTAGGCCGACAGTCCACTCAAGCAGTCATAAATACTAGCATTTCACACAAATAAACATGTGAGACATTCAATTACCGATACAACACGCAGATGTCAAGCATGCAGCCATGGCATCATAACACATCCAAATAATCATGCACAAATCGCCATGCCACATTACCACTTTCACCCTTCAGACTGTCTCATTCTCATGCCCCCGTTTAGAACGCCTTAGGCTTGGTCCGCGTAAACGCATCAGACCGTCATTGACAACCCGCGTAAACGCATCAGGTTTCAATGTTACTCTAAGCCAATGTCGACACATCACAATTTCGTCCCGCGTTTCAATGCATTAGGATTATGACCTTTTCAATCCCGCGTCTCATACGCTTTAGGGTGCTATACAACTCCAACCCCGCGCCTCAGTGCCTCAAGGTATTCTTCACACCACCCTACGTCTCATACGCCTTAGGGTATTCCTTACACCACACCGCATCTCATACGCCTCAAGGTACTCCCATGTCTCAGCCGTGCCAAAGTTTCAATTCAATTCACACACATAATGCAATGTGTAACTCAAGCACAAATCATACACTTATGGCATGCAAGACGATCAATTGACATTCACACATGGTAGTCATTTCAAAACACAAACATTGACACATATTCAAATCCTATTTACTGTCCTATGACGCTCAAAGAACAATCACATTAAAAACCCATCAATGATCATCAAAAAATTCACCCGACTCGCCCAATTGAGTCCAATCTTCCTATTATAGTTTTAGGATTCCCTTACCTCACGCTTAAAGCCACAAAATTCTCTCCTCAAGCACCACCACAATTCGGCCCAAATGGTCTAAGATCAAGCCCACCGCGCAACCTATGGAAATCCATCCAACCGTCAATTTTTCTTGCCCAAATCATCAATCCATGGACCATAAACCTTAGTAACACATTCCTCAACATCCTAGCATGTCTCAAAGATGAATTTGAAACTCACTTTCAACCATTAACAGCCCCCACAGAACCTGTATACACAGAACCGAACCGGGCAATTTTTGGTTTTGTGTATACCGCAAGCAACCAGCCCTTAAACTATCTCAAATCTCCAATTTATTTACTAATCTACTTGCTAACATGTAGATCTAAGGGTTTGGAAAGCTCACCGAAGATTTGGGGTCAAGTCGTCGCCGGAAACTCCTTGAATATCACCGGTTTCCCTTAGTCCTCAAATCGGCAGTTCTGGCCCTTCAAACACAAGACCCATTTAGGGTCAAAAGTCCATCAAATTAACCCTAACTTTTTACCACATATCACTCTATGAGTCCCCTAGATTTTTACAAAATTTGGTTGAAAAAATCCAAAGTTTTGGGGCCTAAGAGGCCAGAAATTTGGCTTATCTCTAGTTGTAACGATTTTCGTTGACTCACGGGAGATCGGCTGGCCCGAGCTCTTCGGTGGGTCAAACGACTTGCTTCCACTTTGAGGATGTCAGCAAGAGGTTGAGCAAGGTGTGGATAGTTGGCTTAGCGGCTAGAAGTTGATGGAAAGGGTCGTCGGAGCGAGCGAACCAGAGGGGCAGAATCGGTCGGGCAGGAGCAGTTCGGCCAAGGGAAGAAGAAGAAGAAGAAGAAGAAGAAGAAGACTCTCGGTGAAGATGGGGGAGAATGGTCGGCCAAGAGAGAGAGAGAAGGCTATATTCAATCTTCAAAAGTCAATTAGTTGAATGGTAGTTGGGAAAAAGTGGAAATGTCCACTCAAAGCTTGATCTATTAACACATGTCCAATGTGTCAATCAAGCCAATCCAATAGCCAAGGTCTTCTCTCATTTTCGATAGCCTTGGGGGTGAATTAAAGACCAAAATGCCCTCGTCCAATTATATAAGTAAGGTTAGGGCTTGAGGGGTAAAATGGTAATTTTACCTCCGACGTCAGGAACGTCGTTTTTCTCATTTCAATATTCTTCGATAAGGCGATGGTCAATCCAAACATAACATTGGAATTCTTAATTCTCCATTTTTAATTTTCAAGACTCGTTTTTGATCGTTTTCTCTATCAGACGTGGCTCCAGCCTATCCCGAACCGACGGATGATTTTTGCAAACGTTACGCGTATCGACTCTGTGATTCATATCACATTTAGGGCTTATCAATTTATGACGACTTTGGTTATCATGTAATTGTGAGGGTCTATCACTAGTTCCTATGGTCTCGATCGTCAACGTTCGATTTAGAAAATTTTTGCAAATTATACGTTGGTTAGGCGGCATCACCTGCGCTCCAATTGTATAACGCTAGCAATGCATTCCTTAATCGTTCTTAAATCGGCGTTTTGTGGTTCTAAATGTCCCCTCGGCAATCCTTGTGGTCAAAGCGTCATTTCTTATTCGAGTTCCCTAGGTCCACGTACCTTGTTTCGCGTTAGCCTTTCCCTTTTAGTCAGTCCACTTAAATTGATCAGATTCGAGCGAGATATGAATGAAACACATCGCTAGATATACTTCTCATTAATGAGTCTGAAAATGACTGGGAAATGAGAATGTCACAACTCTTCCCCCCTTACAAAAATTTCGTCCCCGAAATTTACATCAACTTTAATTATTCAAATAAATGGGGGTGTTGTCGCCTCATTGTCTTTTCGTTTTCCCACGTGGCGCTTTCGGTTCCATGGTGCTCCCACACAACTTTGACCAGTGGAATCGTCTTATTCTTTAGAATTTGCTCATTCCGATCTTCGATCCTGATTGGCTTCTGCATGTAGGATACCCGATCGTCTACTTTTATGACCTCGTAGTTTAGTACATGTGTCGGGTCTCGTTTATATTTCCGCAGCATTGACACGTGGAAGACATTATGCACTTAGGATAGATTAGGCGGTAAGGCAAGCCTGTAGGCCAAGGTCCCAATTAGCTCCAAAATTTTAAATGGACCTACGTATCTTGGGCTTAGTTCCCCTTCTTTCCAAATCGTGATAATCCCCTCATCGGCGACACCTTGAGGAAAACATGATCGCATACTTGAAACTCCAAAGGCTTACGCCGCTTATCCGCATAACTCTTCCGACGATTCTGTGCCATCTTCAGTCTATCCCGAATTATCTTCACTGCTTCCACTAATTGCTCTTCCAACTCTAAGCCTGTGATACTTCTTTCTCCAACCTCATCCCAGCAAATCGGGGTTTTGCAGGTCCTTCCATAAAGCGCTTCAAACGGTGCCATCCGGATGCTCTGTTAGTAGCTGTTGTTAAATGCAAACTCCACCAAATGTAGTTGATCTTCCCGTCCACCTTTAAATTCTATAATGCACGCTTGCAACATGTCCTCAAACGTTTGAATCGTTCTCTCCGTCTGTCCGTTCGTCTGTGGATGGTACGCCGTGCTAAACTGCAGCCGGGTTCCCATGGCTTCTTAAAAGCTTTTTCAAAAGTTCGCTGTGAACTTGGGGTCTCTACCTGAGGTAATTGTCACAGGTACTCCATGCAGCCTCACTATCTGCCTCATGTACAACTCGGCGTATCTATCCATTGCGAAATCCTTTCGCACAGGGATGAAGTGTGCGAACTTAGTCAATCTATCCAAGAGTCGTGACCTCTCTGGCTCCTCGAGAGTCCCATCACAAAGTTCATCGTTATATGCTCCCATTTCCATTTCGATATTTCCAGTGGCTGTAATAATCCTCTAGGCTTACAGTGCTGCACTTTCACTTGCTGGCATGTCAAGCATTTTGCCACATACTTCGCTACATCCACCTTCATCCCGTTCCACCAGTAGTGCTGGCGCAGATTCTGATACATCTTTGTACTTCCCGGATGGATGCTATAATTGCTCTTGTAAGCCTCTGATAAAATCCTTTCCCTGAGTCTTTCGTCTTTTGGCACGCATAGACGTCCTTGGAACCTCAAGATTCCGTCCTCCGACACCTGGAACTCTGATTTTCTCTTTGTCACGTCCATCTCCATAATTTTCTGAATTTCTGGATCCGTAAACTGTAAGATCTTTATTCCTTTCTAGACCTCAGGTTCTACTTTCAATGTAGCCATCAAACTGGACAACTGGCAGACTTCCAATCTGAACTCAGAATCTCTTAAATCCTCGATCATCGACCAACCTTTTACTAGCAGACAGGCAATGCTCGACTTCTAACTCAGCGCATCTGCGACTCTGTTTGCCTTCCTAGGGTGATACGATATATCACAATCATAATCCTTGAGCAGCTCCAACCACCGATGCTGCCTCATATTTAGTTCCTTCTGGGAAAACAGGTACTTTAAGCTCTAATGGTCAGTGTAAATCTGAAGCTTCTCGCCAAACAGATAATGTCTCTAGATCTTCAGAGCAAAAATGATCGCTGTTAACTCCAGATCGTGAATTGGGTAGTTCATTTCATGTTGTCTCAGTTTTCGGGATGCGTAGGCCACTACTCTTCCATGCTGCATTAACACACAACCCAGTCCTTTCAGCGAGACGTCGTTGTATATTTCATAGGCCCCTGGTCCTGATGGAATTGTCAACACCGGTGCAGTCGTCAATCGATGTTTGAGTTCTTGAAAACTCTTTTCGCACTTATCTGTCCATTCAAACCTTGTTTCTTTCTTTGTCAATCTTGTCAATGGGATGGCTATGGATGAAAACTTCTCCACAAAACGTCTGTATTACCCTACCAATCCCAAGAAACTTCTGACTTCCGTGACCGTAGTAGGCCTATGCCAATTTGTTACAGCTTTGATCTTTGCAGGATTCACTATAATTCCTTCTCCCGACAACACATGACCAAGAAATGCTACCTTATTCAGCCATAACTCGCATTTGCGCAACTTAGCGTATAGCGAGTGTTCTCTCAGGGTTGCAAGACAATCCTCAGGTGCTCCTCGTGTTCTGCATCACTCCTCGAGTAAATCAGGATGTCGTCAACAAAAACTATGACGAATCTGTGCAGGAATTCCTTAAACATTCGATGCATCAAATCCATGAATGCGGTTAGAGCATTGGTCAATCTAAAAAGCATCACTGTGAACTCAAAATGACCATACCTCGTCCTAAAAGCAGTCTTAGGTTGTCTTCTTTCTTAATTCTCAATTGGTGATACCCGGTCCTTAGGTTAATCTTTGAGAATACTGTCGCTCCTTGCAATTGATCAAACAGGTTGTCGATTCTCGGTTGTGGGTACTTGTTCTTTACTGTTACCTGGTTCAACTGCCTACAGTCGATGCATAAAAGTAAAGATCCATCCTTCTTCATCACAAACAATACTAGCGCTCCCCACGGCGAAGCATTCGGTCGAATAAATCCTTTATCCAATAGTTCTTGCATCTGCACCTTTAGCTCCTTCAATTTTGACGGGGACATCCTATAAGGTGCCTTGGAGATCGGCTCCGTTACAGGAGCTAACTCGATCACGAATTCTATCTCTCGCTCCGGTGGCAATCTTGGCAACTCTTGGGAAAAAATGTTAGGGAACTCACGCACTATCGGAATACTCTCTAGTTTTGGTTCCTCGGCAGTCATATCCACCACTGCAACTAAATAGGCCTGACACCCTTCAGACATCAACTTTGTTACTTCAAGATATGAGATTAAGGGAATCGAGATCCCTCCTTGACTTTCCACGAATTCAAAACTAGGGCGACCTTCTGGGTAGAAACAAATTATTCTACTACTACAATCTACCACTGTCCCCTACTTACCCAACCAGTCCATCCCTATGATCACATCAAAATCATACATGGGTAATACAACTAGATCAATACTCTCCTTACTTCCTCCAATCACAATTTCACAGTCAGCACAGCCCAATGAAACCAATATATTATCCTTTAACGGAGTGGCAACATGCAGAATTATACTCAACGGTCTTAACTTCATACCCACCAAATCAGCAAACTGAGCAAACACAGATGAATGCGTGGCACCAGGGTCAAACAATGCATATGCAGCTTGGTCACACAAGTAAACTGTACCTGTGACCACGCCTGGCGCTTTCTCCGCTTCTCTACGGGCTACTGCATATACCCTACCCTGAGCTGGGGGTCGATTCTGCTCGATCTGGAGAGTGGCAGCCAATGGTCTAGCCTGCGGTCTCTGTCCTTGAGGTCGACTCGCCAGAGCTTGGTTCAGGCACGTCCTCATCTGGTGGCCTATCTGACCACACTTAAAACAGGCTCCAGTCCTTACCGAGCATAGCCCATTTCCATGCCTCCTGCCATAGAGACGGCAACTCCAGTTGGTGGGGTTCGGCGGCTTCATTATGTTTTTTCTTACTGGAGGTACAAAATGCCTATTGCCCGCCATTGGTCTCTTACCCAACTGGCAGCTGTTTCGGAATGAAGTAAATTGCGTTCCAGATATGGCATTCCTCTCCTTTAAATCCCTCTTGATCATCTGGCCCCGCTCATAAATTTCCTTATAGGTCTTCAAATTCAGGGCTATCATCTGACTGCGGAGTTCAGGCCTCATTCCGTCCCAAAATCTCCGTGCCTTCTCCAGGGGATTCTCTACAGATCGAGGTGCGTACCTTGATAGTTTGGAGAACTCGGCCTCATACTGATCTACCATCAGCTGATTCTAACGTAGCTGTAAAAATTCTACTTGCTTCCTATCTCTGGCCGTCTCCGAAAAGTATTTGTCATTGAACGCCGTCTTAAAGGCATCCCAGATCATGGCCATTCCTTTAGAAAAAACTCCATTCTTGGTGGTAGCCCACCAATCATTCGCGGTCTCTTCTAGCTGGTACACCATCAATAGTGCTTTCTCTTCGTATGTGCACCTCAGCACTTCAAAGGCTTTTTTCAACTTCTCAATCTATTTAGGTGCTAGCTAGGGGTCTCCAGTCCCGTCGAACTTGGTCGGTTTCAGTTTTATGAATTGCTCCACCAGCTAACCCATTTGTCTGGCCACAACAATCTCCTCCTGGGCATTCACTGCCTCATTACTCTGGCCATGTTCACCTTGGTTTCCATTGCCCCTGTTGTTGCCGTTGTTGGCGTTGATGACAACTATGGCGGCTCCTACCGCCTAGGCTATGGCAACATCCCGATCTTGGGTCTGCCTGTCAATGAGGTCGCCAATCCTCTCTAGTGCCCTTAATATGCCATCCATCCTTGGGTATTCTGCTACAGACGGCCTCGAGCTAGAGGCTCCGCCTCTAGGTCTTCCAGATCTCCTAGATGGATTGCTTATCCTTATATTCTTCTACTGAGCCTGGTCCACCACAAGTTCGTCAAGGAGTTAGTACTCACTCATTTATCCAAGTCTAGAGCTACCAACTATGCTTCAACAGAACATCGATAACACAACAGTCCTCCATACAACAAATTCCAAAGACATTTCAACAAGTAGCCCATGGCCATTCCCCAGTTCCGTTTACTCCAATAGTTCACTAAAACAAGTCATACTCATTCACTTAACATGCCAAAATCTAGAAATGACTTTCAACACTGAGCAGGGAACTTAGTCCTTATGCATTTCCACAACCCTGCCAAAGCCAAATGCCAACCATAAGTGCCAAGTCACATGCTATGCATCGCATGTCTTATCCTAACCAGTCTCCTAAGGTCTCACTACCCGTCCTTGTCCTAACTTAATCCTCCTTATTACTCCAGTCCTCAATCAACTTTGGATCGAGCTGACCTTGCTCTAATACCAAGTAAATGGGGATGTCACGCCCCGCGCCTCAAGCTCGAGCACGTGACTCCCTACAAGTAAATCAAGATATCTCTCGATGTCCCAAGATCTGCACAAAAATCGAGAGACATGTTATTTATAAACACGCGAAAGCGACAATGTAATAACTCCTTCGTACAAATATAAAGTGGGACCTGGATAGCAAGAATACCATAATACATAATATCTAAAAGTTCATACAAGAGCATAGTAACTAGATCCACTAGGGAGACGGGGTAATACAAAGAGGTCCATCAGCCATCAAAGGAAACAAGCATCAGGGTCGCCGTCAAAAGTCGAACTAGAATACCAGGAGCTCCCAAGACAAACTGCTGGAGCCATCAGTCTCCTCTGCCTCCTCCGTAGGCACGTACTCCGAGCAAACCTCTACGGTGTCCTCCATGGTCTCGTCAGCGGACGGTTTCACCAGGTCATCCTCTGTAGCCTCGACCACTATGACCTCCTCAGTATCCTCCAAGGTCGGGGTCCTCTCAGGTTCATTCCTTGAACCGGCAACTGACCCTTCAGCCTGCTCTAAATCTCAGGTGGGGTGACACCAACTAGGGACGTCTCCCTAAGGCGCCTCAGTGGGCTTTAACGGCCCTGTAGAAACATCCCCAACCTTCCAGAACCAGTCCTCATACCTATGAGGCTTTCGGCTACTCCCACCATCGTCTACCCATACTACTGTAAGCTTTCTGACATAAATGGTCTCCTGCCCATCAGGGAACTCATCAAAATAGACAAACATCTCTTTGGGGCCTCCAAATCTGATAGGCCACATCCTCAGGACCTAGGATCTGTAAAAAGGGTGTCCCACAACGGGGTGAGATTTATATCTCAGTAAGGTGGATCCTAACCCTAGGTTAGGCCGACAGTCCACTCAGGCAATCATAAATACTAGCATTTCACACAAATAAACATGCCAAACATTCAATTATCGATACAACATGCAGATGTCAGGTATGCAGTCATGGCATCATAACACATCCAGACAATCATGCATAAATTGTCATGCCACATCACCACTTGCACCCTTCAAACTGCATCATTCTCATGTCCGCGTTTAGAACGCCTTAGGCTCGGTCCACATAAACGCAACAGACCGTCATTGATAACCCGCTTAAACGCATCAGGTTTCAATGTTACTCTAGACCAGTATCGACACATCACAACTCTGTCCCGCGTTTCAACGCATCAGTACTATGGCCTTCTCAACCTCGCGTCTCATACGCATCATGGTGCCATACAACTCCAACCCCACGCCTCAACGCCTCAAGGTATTCCTCACACCACCCCACGTCTCATACGCTTCAGGGTACTATCATGTCTCAGCCATACCAAAGTTTCAATTCAATTCACACACATAATGCAATGTACAACTCAAGCACAAATCATACACTTATGACATGCAAGACGATCAATTGACATTCACACATAGTAGTCATTTCAAAACACAAAAATTGACACACATTGAAATCCTCTATACCGTCCTAAGATGCTCAAAGAACAATCACATTAAAAACCTTTCAAGGATCATCCAAAAATTCACCCGACTCGCTCAATTGAGTCCAATCTTCCTATCATAGGTTTAGGGTTCCCTTACCTCAAGCTTAAAGCCACAAAATTCTCTCCTCAAGCACCACCACAATTCTGCCTAAATGGTCCAAGATCAAGCTCACCGCGCAACCTATGGAAATCCATCCAACCGTCAATTTTCTTGCCCAAATCATCAATCCATGGACCATAAACCTTAGAAACACATTTCTCAACATCCTAGCATGTCTCAATGATGAATTTGAGACTCACTTTCAACCATTAACAGCCCCCACAGAATCGGTATGCACAGAATCGAACCGGGCAATTTTTGGTTCTGTGTATACCGCAAGCAACCAGCCCTTAAACTATCCCAAATCTCTAATTTATTCACTAATCTACTTGCTAACATGTAGATCTAAGGATTTGGGAAGCTCACCAAAGATTTAGGGTCGAGTCGTTGTCAGAAACTCCTTGAATATCACCGGTTTCCATTAGTTCTCAAATCAGCAGTTCTGGCCCTTCAAACACAAGACCCATTTGGGGTCAAAAGTCTATCAAATTAACCACAACTTTTTACCACATATCACTCTATGAGTCCCTTAGACTTTCACAAAATTTGGTTGAAAAACTCCAAAGTTTCGAGGTCCTAAGAGGCCAGAAATGTAGCTTACCTCTGGTTGCGATTATTTCTGTCGACTCGCGAGAGATCGGCTGACCGGAGCTCTTCGATGGGTCAAACAACTTGCTTTTACTTCAAGAATGTCGGTAAGAGGTTGAGTAAGGTGTGGATGGTCGGCACGGCGGCTAGAAACGAGCGAGCCGGAGGGGCAGAATCGATCGGGCAAGAGCAGTTCGGCCAAGGGAAGAAGAAGAAGAAGACTCTCAGTGAAGATGGGGGAGAATGGCCGGCCAAGAGAGAGAGAAGGCTATATTCAATCTTCAAAAATCAATGAGTTGAATGGTAGTTGGGAAAAAGTGGATATGTCCACTCAAAACTTGATCTAATGACACATGTCCAATGTGTCAATCAAGCCAATCCAATAGCCAAGGTCTTCTCTCATTTTCGGCAGCCTTGGGGGTGAATTAAAGATCAAAATGTCCTCGTCCAATTATATAAGTAAGGTTAGGGCTTGAGGGGCAAAATGGTAATTTTATCTCTGACATCCGGAACGCCGTTTTTCTCATTCTAATATTCTTCGATAAGGCGACGGCCAATCCAAACATGACGTTGGAATTCTTGATTCTCTATTTTCAATTTTCAAGACTCATTTCTGATCGTTTTCTCTATCAGATGTGGCTCCAACCTATCTCGAACCGACGGACGGTTTTTGCAGACATTACGCGTATCGACCTTGTGATTCATATCACATTTAGGACTCCTCAATTCATGGCGACTTTGGTTGTTATGTTATTGTGAAGGTCTATCACGACTTCCTATGGTCTCGATCGTCAACGTTCGATTTAGAAAAATTTTGCAAATTATTTGTTGGTTAGGCGGCATCACCCGCGCTTCAATCGTATAACGCTAGCAATGCATTCCTTAATCGTTCTTAGATCAGTGTTTTGTGGTTCTAAATGACCCCTCGGCAATTCTTATGGTCAAAGTGTCATTTCCTATTCGAGTTCCCTAGGTATACGTACCTTGTCTCACGTTGGCCTTTCCTTTTTAGTTAGTTCACTCAAATTAATTAGATTCGAGGGAGATATGATTGAAACACATCGCTAGATACACTTCTCATTAATGAGTCTGAAAATGATTAGGAAATCAGAATGTCACAGTAAGTTAATTGGTTTAATAAAGAAATATATATACAGTTTCCTAATTCTAGTCAGATATGGGGCTAGATAGTGTGGGCCAAGATATACCTAATCTTTGAGGGAATATGTTTCATTTTATATAAATAGAGCTCAAGTCCCTCATCTAAACACTAATGTACACATAACCTCACATCAAGAGTCGTCAGAAACGATCCGTGACGGGCCTTCCTTATGGTCAAAGCGTCATTTCCTATTCGAGTTTCTTAGGTCCACGTATCTTGTCTCGCGTTAACCCTTCCTTTTTGGTTAGTCCACTCAAATTGATTAGATTCAAGGGAGATATGATTGAAACACATTGCTAGATACACTTTTCATTAATGAGTCTGAAAATGACTGGGAAATCAGAATGTCACAGTAAGTTAATTGGTTTAATAAAGAAATATATATATATATACAGTTTCCTAATTCTTGTCAGATATGGGGCTGGATAGTGTGGGCCGAGATATACCTAATCTTTGATGAAGGAATGTGTTTCATTCTCTATAAATAGAGCTCAAGTCCCTCCTCTAAATGCTAATGTACACATAACCTCACATCAAGAGTCGTTAGAAACGATACGTGACGGGCCTTCTCATTGGAGCTCTTGAGTATCGGATCGTCGCAATTCTGCATCAAGAACGATGGATTCACAATTCCGCATAAAAAACGATGGATTCAAAACATGGTACATTAATTGTTATACTTTATAAATATGTGATTCGTGTATCTATACGTATAAATCTAGGGTCGCTACAATCAGTGATAAAGATGGTTCATAAAGAAGAAGCTGTTGAGTATCTGATCGTCGCAATTCCGCATCAAGAATGATGGATTCGAAACAAGGTACGTTAATTGTTTTACTTTATGAATATGTGATTCGTGTATTTATATGTGTGATTTTCGGGTTGTTGCATACGGATTAAAATCACAGCTCACATGTGGTATCAGAGCCTGCGCGTATTAGATTGTGAATCGCGTTTTTGGTAATTTTTTGAAATTTTATTTGCGATAAAAACTAAAGAAAATTATATATTTTTAATCTACTTGTTGAAACGGGTGGAAATATATCAAGCTCGCTGCTATGCGTATTTGGACGCTGTTGTTCGACGATCGACGGAGATCATCGGGGAGGTCTCGCGTAAAGGGTCAAAATCTAAAAGGGTGGTCTTTCTCGTACACCCTTGTTGACGGGCAGGAAAAACAATGTTTCGCTGATGTGGTCTTCTTGTGCACCATTTATTTTGTGTTGTCAGAGAGAGAAATTTTGAAAAGAAACTCCATTTAGGTTTCCACCTCTTCGTATGGCATTGGGCTAACCAGTGCTCAAGAACATTTTCTCTTTTAATTTTTCTGTACAAAATTTAGTCTCCCGATGGGAATTTGTGAAACGAGAAAACAGGAATAGAACAAGTCGTTCTAAACAGGGAACTCTGTTTTGCCGAAACAAGCATATGCATGGGCCAAACAGTCCGACACGACAGACCTGGGCCCGCCGTACGTGTACGACATGTATAGGTTGACGTCACATGATGTCACTTAAGCCCAGGTGACTCGACTCGACTTGGCGACCCGATTCGACTTGTGAACCCGACCCGACCAGTTGATTATTGACTCGGGTCATTTGGTCGAAACGGTCGTTGGTCGAAACGGTTGTTGATCGCTTTGGTCTTATCGCATGACCTAGTTCGTTGGTCGGTTAAAAGGTAATGGTTGAATCGGATAAACTAGTCGAATCGACTTTCAGTACCGGCTAAGACCGTACACGTGCTATGCACGTGTCAGCGCGTGGGGACCACACATAGAGAGAAAAAGGCGTGCATGAGGGCGTTGACTGCTCCGATTGGCAAGTTTCAGGTTTTGACGTACCCTATGCTCATGCTCTATAAAGTGATGTATTTATTTTACATGTTTGATGCTTTACAGGTGGAAAATACATACGGAACCCCAAATACACATATCTTTTGGGGGTATTTCCACGTATTTCCAGGTATTTCTCTATGGTTTTATGGAATACAGGTGTAATCTCATATGTAAGTATCACATACAGATATGTGGATCATGATTTGTCAATATATGTTTAAAAAAATCACTATTTTAATTTTATTAAATAAGAAGTTTGTTATTCAAAAAAATAGTTTTTATACCATAAACAAAATAAAATATATTCACCTTTATCCCATCTCCCCCTAGGATAATTATATCTAGGCTATATCCCCTTTATGTCCTGTTATATCTTATCCTGAGTAGTAACCAAACACTTGATAGGATAAATTTTATCATATCCTAAATTATATACCGATTGCTAAATGCGGACTTTAAGTATTGGATCGTTCTCCACTAATTGTGTCATTCTCTTATGAGTATCCATGGAAAGTTGTACAACATTGTGGAGTACAATAAAGAAATTTCCGAGTTTGGAGAAACTGACAGGATTTGGAAATCCATGGATATTTTGTTTTACTTGTTTATTTCTTTGCATAAGTGATTTTTCTGGGTGAAAGAGACCCGTTAAAACATCCTGGTATTGTGAGAAGCTGAATTTGTCGATCCCTAAATAACATCTCTCAATTTGGACTAGATATGGTTTCACAAGAGTAGTTATTTTGTTTATGGTCTAATCTGATGAAGCAACTACTTGTTCGTTTGATCCAAAAGTAGATTAGGAATATCTATTCTCTCAAAATTAGGATTTTCTATTCCTAGGGGGCTAAGGAATTAATAGCTATTCCATGTAGCCAAGGAGTATGTTGTCCTCAATACGGTTACAAAATAAGGGCACAAATATAATCAATATAATTTATTTAATAGTACTATGATTACATTAAATCAAAGTTACTAAATAAGGACTTCGGTTATTATACATATAATACCTGAATGAATAAGTCAGTTATATATATCGACGATTGATTTATAATATATCAAAGTGTAATATAAATCAAATTATAACTTATACTAAAACAATATGTTATAGAAAGCATAAATATAGTCAATATTATTTCTTAATTACTTATAATTAGGAAATAATTATTAATAGTGCTAGTAAAACTACAAATGTTACATTTTTTAGAATAACTATGTATCTACGTGATGGTAGTTCATATATATATATGATCAAACCAACTTTTGATTTTGCACATTGTAACTTGATTAAATCCTGTGCATAGCACGTACAAGCTAACCAGAATAGTAATAAAGCTACAATACAGGGAAGAAGAGGATTTACAAGTACCAAAATTTTACCATATCTAAGCCATTAGATCGGTAAAAGAACCTCTATATAAGAAACTACATATTATTATAACAAGATCAAACTACTTATGGGCTATTTTCGAAATCAAAGTTTAATTCTTCGCTTTCTTGGCCTTTAAAAATTATGTTTATCGGCCAAAAATGAAAGTCGTATCTTCACTTTTCTAGTCTCTTTAAAACATCTTTGAGTATTCATAGCAATATGAACATACGTTATTAGACTACTCAATGTGATATAAATAGTATTTATGAACATTGATTCTTACTTATAGGGAACAGAAAAGATTCAAGCAATTTATCTTAGCAAGGGAAGTTCGGAATGCTCCGGCAAAACAGCTGACCAAGATGGCAATATCCACACCCGGGAACAATTTAAGAATATAACGAGTCTGAGGCTCCTTCACGTGAATGGGGCACATTTTAGTGGAGATTTTCAAAACTCTATGGAGGAGTTAAGATGGCTTTGCTGGTGGAATTGTCCCTCAACTTTTGAAGCAAACAATTTTCATATAAAGGAATTAGTTGTACTCGATTTGTCAAGAAGCAAGATTTCAGATGAATGGCGAGGATGGAGTTCTATCATGGTAAGATGGAATAACAAGTCTTTCTTTTTTCCGCTTCATTTTATTAATCATAGTTAACCTACACTAACTCCGCAGCAACTTTCTTCTTTTATCAGATGGCAAAGAAGCTAAAATTTCTCGACCTCACGGAATGTCGATCTTTAAAAGGAACTTTCTTCCTCTCAGCTTTTTCAAATTTAGAGGTTTTGATCCTTCAAGGTTGTGAGGAAGTGGAGCAAATTGACTCCTCGATTGGAGACATGAAGAGTCTGGTACGTTTGGACCTGGGGTTTTGTAGGATGCTCAAGGATCGGCCAGCAGAAGTAGGTAAATTAGAAGCATTAAAGCAGCAACTCCTACAATATTGTCCCAAAATTTCTATAGTACAAGACAGTATAGGGGCTTTGCAGAATCTAGAAATTCTAGATATGAGGAGCAGTGGGATAAAAGAATTGCCGGATACTATAGGAGCTTTGCAGAATCTAAAAATTCTGGAGATCAGTGAAACTAGGATAAAAGAATTACCGGAAAGTATAGGGGCCTTGCAGAATCTAGAAATTCTGAAGATTAGTGACACTCAGCTAAAAGAATTACCTGAAAGCATAGGGGCATTGCAGAATCTAGAAATTATGTATATTGGTTGGACTAAGTTAAAAGAAGTACCCAATGGTATTGGAAGGCTGACAAAACTCAGAGAATTGGATGTTGCATGCTCCGATATTTTTGTAGTACCAGCAAGCATTGGCAATCTTTCTTCACTGCAAAGACTTGAGCTTCATTGTTGTAAAAAGCTCCGATACCAAAGCTTCCTTCTAGCTTAACAAGTTTAAGCATCACCTGTCAAAAGTCCTACATTGCCTTCACTTTCCTACCTGACGCATCTCAAGAAACTACAACTGTGGGGCTGCAAAATTCTGGAGTGCATCTCAGAGCTTCCATCGACAGTGTTAGAGCTTTCAGAATGCTCCCACCGGACAGATGTTGAAGAATCGGAATTACCAAAGTCAGTAAACACTCCCTCCAATTTGGAAGAATTGTGGATCTCGAAATGCAATTTTATGCAAATACTGGATGTTTCACAGTTAAGCCATCTGACGTATCTATTTGCTGAAATTTGCTTTAATCTACTTGAAATTCGAGGTCTTGACAAATTGAAATGTTCGGAAACCTTGATAATCAAAAGTTGCATTTCGATTGAAAGGCTAGACCTTCCAAAATTCGGGAGTGTAAAGGTATTGTCCGTTGAAAATCGCCAAAAATTAGTCGAAATTCAAGGCATCGATAGGCTGGAATTCTTGGAAAGGCTGAAAATCCATGGGTGCATTTTAATTGAAAGGTTGGACCTTTCCAAATCCGCCTGTATAAAGAAATTATATGTTGAAGGCTGCAAAGGATAAGTCGAAATTCAAGGTCTCGATAAATTGGAGCTATTGAAAGAGCTAGGTATCTCTAATTGCCCTTCAATTCAAAGGCTTGATCTTCCAAAATCTGAGGGTTTAAAGATATTGAATGCTAAAGATATGCATGCCGTTAAAAATGCATGGGGACATCTCATGAATGTGTCATCAAGGTTTCGAGAAAAATGGAGAGAAGACTGATGGGATGAATTGACTGTGGGACTCTCAACAATCACTCACAGAGGAACTTTGTTTACTCAAGAGGAAGAGGAGACGGAAGACGGCTTTTCAATATACTGTATTCACAATCGACTCACCCATGAAAATGGTTACAAGAAACGCCTTTATATAGGCAATCACATACACGACTCTTGAGTCTCTCTAGGAAATTAAAAAGACTAAAACAATAATTACATCGGAACACTAAAAGATTTATGATACACTTAACTAATTACGATTCTTGAAAAACTATAAAGATAAGTTTCGGTTCGTCCACTTGCATGCATCTCGGGAGTCGACAGGTCACGCGCCTTGGTATACGTACAGACAAGCACGTGTAAATCACCTTGTCTAAATTTATAGAATTTGGTTTAATTTCTAACACTCTCCCTTAAATCAAATTCTCTTCCGTCGATCATTCCAAGTAAAATTCTAAATTTTCGAAACACTTCGATCATGAAAGGTTTCGTAAAAATATCTGTGACTTGATCTCTAGTCTTAACGTGCACAACTTCGATTTGTTTTTCGCTGACTTGTTCTCGAATAAAATGATACCGAACATTGATATGCTTGCTTCTCTCATGAAAAATTGGATTCTTCGCCAAAGCAATGGTAGAAACATTATCAACAAAAATCTCCGTCGCATCCTTTTGTTCCATATGGATTTCTTTGAGCAACTTTCTCAATCATATCGCATGACAAACACACAATGATGCAGCAACATACTTCGCTTCACATGTCGATAGAGTAACACTGGGTTGCTTCTTTGATGACTATGTAAAAACAGTTTCACCCAGATAAAATACAAACCCTGTTGTGCTTTTTCGGTCATCGACATCTTCCCCATAGTCACTATCTGAATAACCTCTGAGCTGAAATAGTTCAGACTGATAATAATACAAGCCAAGAGAGATAGTACCTTTGATGTATCGAAGTATCCTTTTTGCTACCTTAAGATGAGATGTCTTCGGATTCTCCATATATCGACTTACAATTCCGATACTGTACATGATATCTGGTCTGGTACAGGTCAAATACCTCAAGCTTCCAATCAAGCTTCTATAATATGTCGAATCAACATCGACACCTTCATCAAACTTCGACAGTTTTGTATCACAATCCATCAGAGTATTAACTGAAGTGCAATTCTTCATGTTGAATTTCTCAAGGATATTTTCGGCATATCTTTTTGAGAAATAAAAATCCCATCACTACTTTGCTTTACTTCGATTCCAAGAAAATAAATCATCAACCCATTATTTGTCATCTCAAATTCTTTCACCATTGACGCTTTAAAAGTGTCGATCAATTCAGAATTATTTCCTGTGAAGACAATATCATCGACGTATAGACATGCCAATAAAACATCACATTTCTCATGCTTTAAGTAGAGAGCATGTTCGTACGGACATTGTATGAAGCCATTTGCCTTGAAATAAGCATCAATTCTGGAGTTCCAAGTTCTCGGAGCTTGCTTAAGCCCATACAAAGCTTTCTTCAATCTCAGCACTTTGTCTTCATGTCCTTTCACAACAAACCCAAGAAGTTGCTCGACATAAATTTCTTCTTCAAGAACACCATTCAGGAATGCCGATTTGACATCCATTTGATAGATTGGCCACCGATTTTGAGCTGTAATGGAAATAATTAATCTGATGGTTTCCATTCGGATGACAGGTGCAAATACCTTGTCATAGTCGATCCCAGCTTTCTGTTTGTAGCCTTTCATGACAAGTCTGGCCTTATAATGAGTGACTTCTCCTTTCTCGTTCTTCTTGGCCTTGTATACCCATTTGACACCAATCACCTTTTTGTCCTTCGGAAGATTAGCGAGTTGCCACATGTGATTCTTCTCGATGGCTTCTATCTCTTCATCAATGGCTTTTCTCCATTTTTCTTCTTTAGCGGCTTCATCGAAAATAAGTGGTTCACAATCTGCAAGAAGACATATAAGGTGAAGCTCATCGGTAGCTCCATAAATTTCTGAAAGTCTCCTTGATCTCGGTGCTAGCTGTTCTTCGACAGCATTTGAAGTTGAAGCTGACGATGATGGAGAGAACATTGGAGAAGAAAGTGGTGAGTGATCTTCAATCTCCATGTCGATAGAATCATTACGAACGGTTTTGACAAATTTATCACGATTAGTTTTATTAAGTTGTCAATTTTGCTCCCACAAACTTTCTTCATCAAATTTCACGTCTTTGCTTACATACACTTTTAAAGTGTCAGGATTAAACAATTTGTAAGCTTTCGATGAGGAATCATACCCGATAAAAATGAGCTTTTTACTTTTGTCTTCCAGCTTCGATCTTTTCTGGTCGGGTACGTGAGCATATGCAACACTCCCAAAAATTCGCAAGTAAGAAACCATAGGTTTTCTCCCGGTCCATACTTCTTCTGGAGTAACACCATCAAGTCCTTGCGTGGGACATCGATTTTGCAGATAAATAGCACATCTGACAGCTTTGCCCCAAAGCTCCTTAACAAATTTTTACTTTTAAAAAATAATGTGAACCATATAGAGAATGGTTCTATTCTTTCACTCAGCCACACCATTTTATTGTGGGGAGTACGGTGCTGTTAAGAAATGTCGAATGCCATGGTAATTACAGAATTGATTGAATTCTCCATAAGTAAATTCTCCTCCACGATCAGTTATTAAAGACTTGATAAAATAACCACTCTCGTTTTCAACCATTTTCTTGATGTGCTTAAACGTATCAAACACTTCCGATTTTTCTTTCAAGAAAAACACCCAAGTCTTTCGAGTAAAATCATCAATAAACGTAACAAAGTATCGATCATTACCGTACGACTGAGGAGTGATCGGATCACATACATCGATTGAATCAACTCCAGTGGTTTCTTCGCTCGATAAATCGACTCCTTTGGAAAACTTACTCGAGAATGCTTGCTAATTACACATCCTTCACTTAATTGATCGGGATGATCAATATGCGATAAGCCATATATCATCTTCTTGCGAGAAAGCATATTGAGTCCACCGAAATTGAGATGGCCGAACCTCAAATACCATAACCACGAAGGATTGTCTACACATGCTTGAAGACATGTAGATATTTCATCTTTGATGTTGAGAGTGAACATCCTATTCTTCGACATCTTCACACTCGCAATCAACTTATTATTGCGATCTTTCAATATAAGATATAGATTTTTTTATCTGGACAATAAATCCTTTCTCAAGAAGCTATCCCAAACTCAAAATATTGCTCGACATCTTCGACACATAATACACGTTAGTAATAAACTGACGTGTTCCGTTCTTCAGACGAATTAGAATCGTACCTTTCCCTTCGACAAGAATTTGAGAATTATCACTGAACGAAACTTTTCCTTTTAATGTCTGATCCATTTCAACGAACATCTCCTTTCGGCCGCACATGTGGTTACTTGCTCCAGTGTCCAAGTATCACGTATCATTCTTTTCATCAGCATTTTCTTTAAATGCCAACATAAGAACTTGATCATCATCATTCACCAAGTTTGCCTTTTCATCTGCCACTTCACTTTCTTTCTGCCAACACTTAGAAGCATAATGGCCACATTTATTACAACGATAATATCGAACCTTTGATTTATCATATCGGCCATTTGTGTTTCTTCCTCTTCCACGAGCACTTCTTTGATTCTGAAAGCACTCATTGCTTCGGGAGAAATCTCCTCTGCTTCGTCCATGGCCTCTTCCTTGGAAACGGCCTCGACCGCGTCCTCGTTCACGATCTTGATTGACCCAACGAGTTTGTACATGGTCACTTCTTTGGCCTTTGTCATCTTGGATACTCAACCGAGATTGGAGTACTTCCTCCACCAGCTCAAACTTGTTTCTTTTCAGTCTCTCTTCATGGGCTTGCAATGAACCCATGAGCTCATCGATTGTCATATAATCGACATCTTTCGATTCCTCGATAGTGACGACGATGTGGTCGAACTTCTTATCCAACAATCGTAGGAGTTTTTCGACAACACGAACATCAGGAACATCTCCGCCATTTCTTTTCATCTGATTCATAATAGCTAAAACTCTTGTGAAATAATCAGAAATCGACTCAGATTCTTCCATACGGATTATCTCGAACTCGCCTCTCAAAGTTTGAAGGCAAATCTTCTTCACTTTCTCCACACCTTGGTGCGTGATTTGGAGAATCTCCCATGCCTCCTTGGATGTAGTAGCATTCGAGACTTTCTCGAACATAGAATCATCTAAGGCTTGAAAAATGATTGACAACGCGAGTTGATCTTTCGAACGAATATTCTCCAATGCATTCCTCCGAGCCTGAGTCAACGCTATATCTTCATCTGGCTCATCATAGCCATTGTTGACAGGATCCCACACAATATGAGCGCCGAGTATGGCTTTCATTCTGGAAGCCCACTTGCCATAGTTTTCTTTGGTGAGGATTGGATACTGAAAAGGAAGGTTGCTTGTTGAAGCCATAATCACGAAATTCAGTGCTCTGATACCAATTTGATGGGATGAATTGATTGTGGGGCTCTCAACAAGCACTCACAGAGGAACTTTGTACACTCACGAGGAAGAGGAGACAAAAGTGGCTTTTCAGTATACTGTATTCACAATCGACTCACCCATGAAAATGGTTACAAGACACGCCTTTATATAGGCAACCACACGACTCTTCACATACACGATTCTTGAGTCTCTCTAGGAAAGTGAAAAGACTAAAGTAATAATCATATCAGAACACTAAAAGATTTCTGATACACTTAACTAATTACGATTCTTGAAAAACTATAAAGATAAGTTTCGGTTCGTCCACTTGCATGCATCTCGGGAGTCAATAGGTCATGTGCCTTGGTATACGAACAGACAAGCACGTGTAAATCACATTGTCTAAATTCATAGAATTTGGTTTAATTTCTAACAAAGACAACTAGAATGGCTCTGCATAGCTGACATGATCCACATTTCCTTACAAAGGTTCATAAAGTAGGTAAGCTATCTTTTGAGAGCGATTACCCCATTTTCATTTGCATTTCCAGTTTGTAATTCCTTTTAACATTCCTTACATTTTCGTTTATATTTCTGGGTTGCCGGTGTTTTTAGTTTCTTACTTGAATTCAATGAGTCTGGGGAACATGTTCGTGGAAGTTATAATGTGAAGCTTTGGGGAATACTTCTGCTGATCATGCCAGTAATGGAAATAGATCAAAAGGCCTTTTAAGTGCATCATTTGTCATTGGTCTTCAGGTAAGATTCTTCATTCTATGCAGAAAAACATAGATTCTCCATGTTTGATTGATTCTAGAATGCTGAACCTACTGAATAAAAACTGATGTATGCAGGCACTTGACAGCATGGGAAAGGTAATCGTACAGATCGACAAATGCTAAATGGAGCGGTGTATATGGAGGTCCTTCTGATGTGAGTATTAGTTTGTTCTGCGCTTACAAGGCAGTTCTCGACTCGATATTTTTAAGGTACATTTAAGAATGAGTTTACAGTGCGAAAGGAACATATTAAAAGAGGCATCTCCTAGCATGCAAACGTTATTGACTTGGGACAAAATTTGTCCAACCATTGTGTTACGCGGGTTTTATCTCACAGAATTGTCTGAATTAGCTGATTAAGGTAATCGCATCGGTCGAGAAACTCTATATGCAAGAAAGACTCTTCCTCTAGTGGTGTGGTAATGTTTGTAGAGTTACCAATACCATCTGTCGTTTGCCTGAACATGAGTCAAGCAAATAATCAAGATGGCAGATATGAAGGAGAATGTCAACTGCATTGCGAGAGAATCCCTTATATTATGCATAAGCTCTTATGAGTACATTTGCTTGCCGAAAAGAAAAACATCGGAAGCATTTTCATAAATTTCCCGAGGAAAATTTCCTTTATCGTATATGCTAAATTTATGATTTGTCGTTATTCTGATACATGAATATAACATAATGATAGGGAAATAATCATATTATATCCCTCAGAAGCAAGCAACCTAAGTTGAATTCACTATACTAACTAGATCAAAGCTTTTGTGGTTGTGATCCTATCTATTGGATTGAAGGAGTTAAAAAGGAAAAAAGATCCGTAAACTTTCGGGTATTGTTAGTGCGTAGTTTGCTGATGTTAGTTGCTAGATTGATTTAATTTAATTCACTGGCAGGACAGGGTTATTTTTTCCAGTATTGGTGATGTAAATGCTGAATATTCCAGAGAGTTTCTAAAGGCATTTCTAGAGGAACAAAATCATCAATGGACTAGGAGCTCAATGTTTCTTGGACTTCTCCAAAGGCTGACAATGCCTCCTTGGGACAGTAACAGATTTTCGCATATGGTTGTCTCGCATTGCCCTGATATTACGTTCAACAGAAGCTTCCCTGAGCTGAAACTGTCCATTACCTTGAGAGGTTTCTGGAATTCTGAAAATCTAGCCAATTAGATCGATATTGTGCCCACTAATTTAGATGATTGTATTTCAAATTGGTATTATAGTCGACTTATTTGTGATTCAGGTTTTGGATTTTCATGCTACAGCGGAAGCTGTAATCTGTGAATTTGAATAGGTGCGGCCTTCTGTCGTTTGAGTGGAATTTCGTCAAGTTAATGCTGCCATTGATGACAATATTGTCCGCCACAGCTTCTTTGAAAGGGCCCTTTATCTACTGCTGATGCTTGGAAGAATGTTGGCACAAACTTGGTTAGTGATCCTTCATAGACTCCCTGCCTATGATCATATGAGCAAGTGGCCAAATGTGAATCCTTACTCTATATTCTACGGCGAAAGGTTTCACAGCTTTGATTTATTGGTAAAGCCATTCGGTGTTCGCCTGCTAAACTTTGTCGGGTCGATGAAGAGCTTAGAGGTTCTTACTTATGGAAGCTGCAGCCAGAGTTGGCTTTGGAATTAAGGCATCAACCGCGGTTGGAAATCTCGCAATCAACGTTTAGTGAGGCTGTGATCTTATTGCCGTTGGTTTTGCTGTTTGAATGATAGAGTTTATTGCTTGTTGTTTCCGAGTTTGTTCGTTTACTTGATGAAAGACTCGCAGTTATTGATCAGGAAGGATAATCTGTATTCTTTCAATGCCTTTTGCGTCATATCATTTCTCCCTTTATGTGCAAGGGATGAATATTAGGGCTTGCATGGTAACCATTCTCATTCTGTGATTTGATTCTGATCCTCAAAACTGATTCCTGTTAAAATGACTTTTTTTTATTCTGTTCTGGATAAGTTTTTGATAATCAGAATCCGTTTGATAACTGCATAAAATTCTTATTCCAAAAAACTGTTTCTTTTACTATTTTTTCATTTAACTCAAATAATTATGTAGTTAATATGGGAACATGTCCATGCTTCATCAAACTTCAAACATCATATATTAAATTTTATGTTTCATTCATGACATGCTAAAAAATAATATATTTTAAATTATTTTATGCGCATTGAAAATTAGTCTTCAATTTATGATGTTGTGTTGTCTAAATACATAGAAAGATGTTGGATACCTTCATCTTTTGTAATATTTTTGGTGGGAGAGTGAAATCTACGAAATCTATTAAATTTATACCCAAATTTATGAAAATAAATCAAACTAGCAATCTAAGTTTTTTTTCTATTTTTCGAGATTTTTTCTAACTTTTTTTAAATTTTTTGTTTTCTATTTTATTTTTGTGACATTCTAGTTTTCCTACCATTTCGAGACTTATCAATGAGAATATATCTATCGATGTATTTCAGTTTTATCTCGCTCGAATCTGATCAATCTCTAGTTAACTGATCAAAAGGGGAAGGCTAACGCAAGACAAGGTACGTGGACCTAGAAAACTCAAATAAGAAATAACGTTTTGACTATAGGATTGCAATGGAATATTTAGAGCAATTAAAGGCTGATCTAAAAATGATTAAGGAATTCATTGCTAGTGTTATACGATTGGAGCGCGGGTAATGCCGCTTAACCAATGTATGATTTGCAAACTTTTCCTAAGTCGAACTATGACGATCGAAACCGTTGAAACTAGTAATAGACCATCGCAATTACATGACAACCAAAGTAGCTGTGACTTGAATCCTTCGAAGTATGATGAGAATCACAAAGTCGATATGTGTAACGTTTGCAAAAGCTGTCCGTTAGTTTGAGATAAACTAAAGTTAACGTTTGACAGAGAATCAACCATGAAATGGGATCTCAAAATGAGAAATGGACAATGAGAAATTCTAACATTTGAAATGAATTAGACGTTGTCTTATTGAAAGTAATTTGAATTGGAAAAGTGAATTTTTAGACAGAAAGTGCGAAATGACCATTTTGCCCCTCAAGAATTAGCTTTGCCTTAAGATTAGAAGAAGGGCAAGTTAATCAATTTCAAACTCCCTTGGCTGCTGAAAATTTAAAGGTGAAATGGTCAATTGATACCAATATCTTATTTACATATGGACAAGCGTCAATCTTGGAAGTTTGGCATTAATTAGCTCACTTTTTACCTATCATTCAAGTAAATTGACCAAAAGGGAATATAGACTAAGCACTCCCTCTCCATTCCTCACTTGGCCGGCATACTCTCTCTATCTCCACTCTTCTTCTTCTTCTTCTTCCTCTTGCCAAGAGCTCCCAGCCGACCAGCCACTACCGCCGGTTTCGCCGCCTTTGACCGCCACCTCCGCCAGCACTTTGCCTCATGCCGACCACCCCGATCACCTCAGCCTCTCCTCTACAAGTCCCCGGTGGTTGTTCGGCCATTGGGCGCCTGAGGAGCTCTGTCCAGCCCTAAATACAAAACTAGTCAGAATCTGACCCGATTTGAGAGAGGAACTTCGTTAAGCCACTTCAAGGCTTCAATTGGCTTTAAAATTTCGGTGAGGTCTTCTAAACTCGTAGTACTAGAGCTGACTAAGCTAGGGTTGCAAGTTTAGTTGAGTTTGGATGAGTTTCCATGGTTTAAATGAAGTGATTTTTGTGGAGCAGAATCTGACCGCCTGTAGACCGAGTGGAACCAGGCTGATTGGAAGTACTTAAGGTGTTATTTTGCTTCGAAACTCACGGTGAGACTCCAAAACATGTAAATTGATGTATTGGCAAGTTGATTGCATGATAAATTGAAGCCTATAGATGATTTGAGGGCTGTTTGGTATGAATGGCTTTGGATCGGTTTTGCCATGCTTGAGGACTAACCAAACCGAACCCTTTAAGGGCTTGAGGAGGTGTCGTCTTGCCATAAAATCCTCGGTAAGGTATCTTTGAATGTTAATTGATGTGTTAGTGAGGTGCACTCTTGGTGAAATTAAGACTGGAAGAGTTAAATGGATGAATTGGTGAATTTCCTCTAGGACGCCTTGCTGCCTTGTTTGGACAGAGAAGAGCTGAACTTGGAGATGAGTTTTTGGTGGATTTTGCCAATTCAATTGAAGAGTAAGTGATCCTTAAATCTTTACTAGGACGCTAAGACACTATTGGATGAGTTTGATCGATAAATCGGTGAATTGGTGAATTTATTATGGTCAATTCGATGAAGGCCGTGTGTGATATGTGGTAGCCGATCCATATGCACTTGTCTTGAGTTAAATTGGTGTTTTCCATGATTGAAATGGCATTATGTAATCTCGATTGTTATAAATGCTTGCATGACCGTGCGATAAATGATTTTGATTGGCAAAGGTACTTGGATTGACAAGTGAATGAATTGTGCAATGGATTGTCGTGGCGTATGAATTTGTGCCATGTCGTGAAGTGTCAGCCTTGGTGCTCTCACGTCAAAAGATTGCTATTTCTTTGATGTAATTATACTAGATCATGAAGTCACTTGATGAATCTGGCTAGTGAGCCCTTATGCATTGAAATTGGCTAGTAAGCCCTTAAAAAATACATCGCGGCTAGGGAGCCCTTGGCGATGAGAGATTGTAATACCGTCGAGATAAATTCTAGAATTATGGATTTATTTTGTGCTAGTACATTAAGCTTGGTCGCATTGCTTTATATTTCATGTTATTGTGATGGTCCTATGCTATTCATGACTAAGTGCATTAAAGCTAGCATGCCTTGTGCTACTCTTGATGAGTCTTTGCATTTTGATCTTGATGTATTGTCTAGGAAGACTAATGGCCTAGTCTAGGTTTAGGGCTAGCCTACTGAGATGTAAATCTCACCCCGTAGTGAGACATTTTTTTTCAGACCCCAAGCCTTGAAGAATATTGCTGATTCACCTAGGCAATCCGAAGGAGATGACCCCCACTTTTGACGAGTTTCCCAATGGTCAGGGTATAGTATATATATAAGGAAGTATACAACTGTGTGGGTCAATGAGGGAGGGGAACATTTGAAGTCGCATCGCTTTGAGGCATGGTACCGTTGAGTTGAGAGAGTAACCACTAGTCCCTTGAAGGCCACGGAGGTTCCTAGAGAAGTAGTACCGAGTTGGTGTCATCTGGTTCGTGATGAAACAGAGGTGGAGGTCTCGATGGTAGGATCGAGGAATGTACCAAAGAAGACCCCCACTGTAGAAGAGGATATCAAGGTGATAGAGATAGACACTTCTGAGGATGACATGAAGGATGATACTATTGAGGTGCACTCCAAAACCTTTTCCGACTATGTTTACGATGAGGACGAAGATGAAAATGAAGACGAAGCCAGTAGTTCGGCTTAGAGACAATAGGAGTCTGGGATGTCTTTTTGGTTGTCTTTAGAGGTTACAGCTTTTTTGGCACCCAGATAGTTGTTGTCTTTTGGTTAGTCCCTAATCCTTTTCGACCCTAGTCTGTTGTGGTGTTTTGACCTTGGTCTTTTGTATGAACTTGTGTTTATGTTATGTAAATATTCTCGTTATCTCATATTCTCTTTTATTTTACGTATGGAGGTGTTTGTTTATTTTCTTTCCGCGTGCATATTTCATTTTGTGTGTGCCGGGGATGCCGTATCCTGGGTCTATGAACGGCATTGGCGAGTGTGGAGCGCTCGCCTTGTGTCACGCCCCGCGATCCTTAGGCAAGTGCGCGATATCCATGGCTAATCGCTTGAGTCCAAAGATAAGACCCACGCGGTACACGTGATTTGAGATACGCGTGCGAAAACGAAAAGAACATACAACTCTGTACATGATCTAATGGAAGATTGGGATAACGAAAATGTACTTGATAAAATATAAGTACGGTTTATACACAAAATCCAATATCAAACTAAAACCATCAGATGGGTCAAGGGGAAAATTGGGAACCAACTAAAAGACAACAAATTCCTAGGTCCCCAAAAACTAACATCCAATCGAAGGCCACCTCCAAAAGACAACCCAAAAAGATAAGAAAAAAAAACCCCTAAGATGAACAACTAGCTTCATTCGCATCTTCATCCTTGTCCTCGGTTGGGTCATAGTCAGAAAAGGTCTCAGTGCGCACCTCCACGGAATCATCCTCCATGGCATGCTCCAACTTGTACTCTGAAGCTGAAATCTCTATCGCCTCATCAACTTTCTCAAGTGCAGGGGTCTTCTCTGGTACGTTCCGCGATCCTACTATAGACACCTCCACTTCTACCTCATCACGAATGGGGTGACACCAACTAAGCACTACACCTCGAGGCACTTCCGTGGGTTTCAAGGGACCTATAGTAATCTCACCGACTCTACGAAACCACGCCTCATACCTATGGGGCTTCCAATATTTTCCTCCTCATCGACCCAAACTACAATGCATTTCCTAATGTATACAGTACCCCGACCATTAGAGAATTCGTCAAAATAGGCGGTCATCTCCTTAAGATCACCAAGGCGGGTCGAAAGAATCCTTCAAGACTTGGGGTCTAAAAGTAATGTCTTACGCGGGGTGAGATATACATCTCAGTAAGCTAAGTCCTAAATCTAGGTTAGGCCAACAGTACACCCATACACAGATGCAAACAATGAACAAAGTCACACCAACAATAGTATAAGGCAAATAATCATCATAATTCATAACTCAAGGTAGGCATGAACATACAAGATCAAGCTCTACGTTCTATCACCATGATTCATTTCTTTATCCTCGCCCGCATCAAAACGCCTCAGGGTTGGTCCGCATCAAAGTGCCTCAGACCATGTCGAACCACCAATCCGCATTAAATGCCTTAGGTTTTCAATGTCATTCAAGACTTGTGTCAACACATGTACAACTTATCCCGTATCTCAACGCCACAGGATATCAATCAATGCCACAGGATATCAATCAATGCGACCCCGGGTTCCAACGCATCAGGGTGCCACAGTTCATAAGCATACCGGTTTAACCTCCCCTTCAAGATTTCATGATTGAGTACAACATAATCCATCTCAAAATGCATCTATGACATATGAGACGATAGGATTGACCACTCACCAGGCTATATCAAACATGAAGCATATACATTAATTGAGAGCTATAGCAACCACAGTTATGAGAATAACAGTTTCTCATCACAAGGAGCTCACATGACTCGCACTTGAACACCTCGATCGACAATGAGCATTCAATATAATAACTCCACAAAAATCCATCCAAACAAATCTCAATTCGTCTAGTAGATGCCTATCTTCTTAACCGAGATTTATAAATTCCTTACCTTAAATTTTAATCAGCAAAAATTCCTCCAAAAGCACCTCCAAGAATTCTGTTTTAGGGGTCCAAAACAGGGCAACCACGTACCTAGAGAAATTCGCCCGATTAATCAATTTTTCTCTTCCAATTCACCAATTCATGGGGCATTCACCTTAATAACATCTCAATTAATATGCTAGTATGTCTCAACGACGAGATTAAGGCGAGACGATACCCCAAACAGCCCTTAAGGATTCGGTTTGTTCAAATCGAAATAAGGCAGGTTTCGATTCTGCCCTCTAACTACAAAACAGCTCATAATTCTATTTTAAACCTTAATTTATCACATAATCTACATGCTAACATGTTCTATGTCTACAAGAGCCTCACCGAAGATTTTAGAGCGAGTCGACTTCTGAAAGTTCATGAACAATCTTAGTTCCCGCAAGTCCACCGGCGGTCAGACCTGTTCCCAAAGATTAACACCAAAACGGCCATGGTTACCCATCCAAACTCCATCAAATCCACTATTTCAACTCAGCTAATACTAGTATTATAAGTTAAGAGGTGTACACCAAAAAGTTGAAGGAAAATGAAGACTTACCCTCAGCTGCGTCTAAATCTGTTCAGTTTTGAAAGTGAGGCTGGTTGGGCAAATCGGGATCCCCAATCGACGAACGGTCGGCGGGAGCTCGTAGGGAAGAGGTTTAGGATGATGTTGGTAGTTGATGCGAGGCAAGGTGGTCATCGAAAGCGGAAGTCGTGGGTGGCGAAGCCGGCGATCAGAACCGGTCGGGCAGCAATGGTTCGGCTGAAGAGAAAAGAAGAAGAAGAAGAAAAAGAAGAAGAAGAAGAAAGAAAATGAAGGGGAAGAGGGCAGGGGTGTTCAGCTGAGGAAGAAGAGGTTGAGGGCTTTCCATCAATAATTTGTTTGGTCAACTTAGAGGAATGGTAGGTTAAAAGGCTTTCAATTAATAACAATTGCTCTCATGAAGACACTTGTCCCCTTATGCATAATATCAAGGCTCCAAAGACTATTTGCCCCCTTCATTTTCGACTGCTAGAGAAATTAGGAATTGATCAATTTGGCCTTCTTTAATTGTTAAGACAAAGTCAATCTTTGAGGGGCAAAATGATAATTTTGCTCTCGTAGCCCGAAACGTCGTTTTTCCAATTCAAATTTCAGGCTACATCCAATTCGATTAGAATGTTGAAATTCTTTATTTTCCATTTCTCAATTTCGAGATCCATTACTTGGTCAATTCTTTGTCAAATGAAATTTTCAAGCTATCCCGAACTAACAGGCGACTTTTGCAGACGTTACGCGTATCGACTCTGTGATTCTCATCACACTTAGGGCTCATCGGTTCATGGCGACTTTGGTTGTCATGTAATTGCAAGGGTCTATTACTAGCTCTGACGGTCTCGATCTTCATTGTTCGGTTTGGAAAAATTTTACAAATTATACATTAGTTAAGCGGTATCACCCGGCTCCAATCGTATAACACTAGCAATGCATTCCTTAATCGTTCTTAGATCGGCCTTTAATAGTTCTAAATACTCCATCGGCAATCCTTATGTTCAAAATGTCATTTCACATTCGAGTTCCCTAGGTCTACGTACCTTGTCTTGCATTATCCTTTCTCTTTTGGTCAGTTAACTCGAGATTGATCAGATCCGAGCGAGATAAGATTGAAATACATTGATAGATATATCTTTGTTGATTAGTCTCGAAATGATAAGAGAAATCAGAATGTCACACCTTAAAACGCGGGGCGTGACAATTTTATTTTTATTAGGTAGGGTGAAAAGTGACGAGAATCTTTGGGGTTCATAGACCATCGACCCCAACTAGTTTGGGATAAAAGTGTTGTTGATGTTGAAAGTGAAAAGTGACTAGAAAACTAAAAAGGAAAAATAAGAAATATGAGATTCATCCTATTTTGTTGTTTTCAAAAGTGATTCTTTTTTCAGAACCTATTTTTTTTTTTTTGGATTTTAGGAGGTGCATGACAAAATTTCTGTTTCAAAAATAGTTTCTGGAATAGAAATAATTTTTTATATTTCTATTTCAGAATGAGTTTCTAAGCAAAATAAATGTGATTGATAATGGCAAAAATTTTCTATTTATGGAATATAATTTTATTTGACCGACGGAGGTGACGGTGGTAAGGGGCGACCGGCGGCGGCTGTCCGGCAACCAACGGCAGCCATACTGCGACCTCTGGCGATCGGCGGCAACCTCCCAGGGACCTCCGGAGGCCAACCAGCAACCTCCGAAAATCGATGGTAGTCAGTCGGTGATCGAAGGCGACCTCCGGAGGCCGGTCGGGGACTGAAGGCGATTGTCCGACGACCGTCGACGGGCGGTCGGTGACCTCCGGTGGCTGATCGGCAATCGGCGGCAGCTGGCCGGGGACCACCGACTGCAGGCGGAGGCAACGTCCGGCGACCTCCGACAGCCAACGAGGGCAACCGGCGGTCAAAGAGGTGTGACCGGTGGTAACCGTTGTCGACAAAGATTTCTATTTCTATTTCTATTTCTCGGAGAAGTAACTTTTTTTGTTTTTCATTTCTGCTTCAAATCTATTTATGTTTCTCAAAATTGTTCTAGAAATAGTTTCTTGCATTTGCTTTACCAAACGAATTTATGTTCCAAATCTATTCCAGAAATAGAAAACTCATCCAGAAACAGTTTCTGGATGGTTATCATGCACCCCCTTACTCTAAAACTGATTCTAGAAACAGAATCAGAATCAGAATTATCATTTTTTACTGTTCTGGGATGAACATCAGAGAATCAGAATGGTTAACATGCAGACCCTTAGCCTCCGAGAGGGATCACCTAGCGACTCGATCAACTTTGACCAATTTTGAGAACTGATTGTTCATAAAGGTGCCCTAATAGGGCTTGTTTATTTTCGTGAAAAATGAATAAGTTGAGAAATATTTTAAAAACTATCGGATGTATATCTTAAAAAAAAAAAGTGAATGAGAAATATTTTCACTCTATCCACTAAAATATTTAGACGTAAATTTTTGCCGATAAGAAAATATTTTTCATTAATTAATTATTTCAGGCGATATAAGTGAGAAAAATATTTTGAAATTTCTGACTACAAAACTCCAAAGAAAATCACCACGACGGTGTAGCGCATAATATCCGTCTCGAGTCTTGAAAGTGGCCTTCCATTCATCTCCAAAGCGCATTCAAATTAGATGGTATGCACATCTTGAGAACCGGGAAACATGCTCGCTTGTAATATAACTTACAGCACAATTATCTGTACACAAAGTCTATGTAATGGACGTTTATGTTCTGCATACACGCACTGCAGATGCACGTTTGCTAGTTGTACTAGAATAGAAAGGAACCTTATTATTGACCATATAGATTAAGTATCAGTCCGCTCAAAAGAATGAACCTTATTATTATTGATAATGACTTATCAATTTTTATATAACACAGGCAATTGCACATCGAACCTCAAAATCTGAATTTGACTCATTAATCTCGCGCATTGCCTTGGAAAATCTTTGGCTTTGAATGCCCAAAATTTGCAATAGGCTCGAAGTTCAGCATTTTGCTTTTCCAAACACGTATATTAACAAATCCCTTATCCTACGAATGGTAACTAGGTGGTCGTGTTCTGACCACAAAAAAAAAAAAAAAAAAAAAGGGTGCTCATGCTTTCCAAGACTTAGCACGAACCAGTCATCTTGGGCCCGAGCCCGGCACAGCACCCCAGGTCCAATCTTTTGTCTACATCATCGTTTAAGAAATTGCTGGTACTTATAGCAAGGGGAAAGAAGGGCAAAACATGAAGGCGCAATACTGAATAATTTTAGTGGTGAGCCGTCCCACACTCGATATAGGTCACACCTAGAATGTAAAATCTATCCGTCGGAATCTATTTCTCGATTTCTAGAATGAACCTCATGCCTTGAAATCGAGAAAATATTCGGTCATTTCAAAGCGCCATGTCAATTGTTGTTATTCATGTCAAATGATATGTTGATAAGTGTTCGCTAGCGCTGAGTTAGAAAAATACGTTGACAAGTGTTTGTTGAATTAGAAAAGAAAAACAAAATAATTATTTTATCTTTCTTTCACTTTCACCTTTGTTTCTTATCGGCCCCTATCTTCCCTGGCCATGGGCGCCTTCAAACTGTCCATGACGAAGGTTGAAAGTGCCCATGGTCATGGAAGCCGGACAGCGGTGAAGGAGAAAGAAAGAACAAAATTGTTATTTTTTTCGTATCAATAAATTATTGGATATGGGTAATAAATGCGAGCCACGCCAGCAAAACTTATTATTTTACAACCATTGAAAATATTCTGCGGAAAACCTGAAATTGAATCGATTCTCGTCGATACGGTTTTTCAATTTTCGATTCAAATCACTCTCATTCTTCAGTAACTTGTGGCCGCCGGAATGCATCCTCATTGTGTTTTTCCTCTAGCCGACAACACAAAGGCACGCCAAAGCACTGGCGGGTCTTCTTTCCCACGCCAAACCAGACCCACACTCTCTCTCTCTCTCCCTCTCTCTTATTTTTTTGGTTCAATTTCTTGCTTCTGAATAGAATTTTGCTCAAACATTTTCTCTTGTGCGTCGAAATTTCCACCACACAAAAGCAACGACTACAAGCGCGCGGTCACTGTTCCTGGTCAATGAGTTCTCAGCTCCCACGGGTAATTCAATGAATTGCCGTACTTAGACGGCGGGCAACAATCCTCAGAGGCGCTTTGGTTTTCCTCAGGATCAGACTTGGAAAGGAGAAACTGAGGGCAGATAGAATCAGTGCAAAGAAGAAAATGCATCGTCCCATTCCTGGGCACTCTTTCGCCGTGATTGTGGCACCGATCCTTCCCTCGGTGCTCGCCTTCAATTTCCTCAAAAGGAAGAGAACCGGTGTGCGCAGAGATGGAGAAGATGATGATGCGGGGGCATCTGGTTCACCGAACGTGCTGACAGAAGCTAATTCCAGTGCATGCGTCTAGCCACTCGACCATGCCGACCGGAAACCGCTACGACGTGTTCTTGAGCTTTAGAGGCCCAGATGTTCGACAGGACTTCACGGATCACCTCTACAACGGGCTCGTCAATGACGGCATTTGAGCATTTAGAGACGATGACGAGCTCCACCATGGCGAGCAGATCGGTCCGGATCTTCTGGCGGCTATCGTGAACAGTAAGATCCTGATCCTCTTTATCTCCGTGAGCTCTACGGTTCGAGCAGATGGTGCCTTGATGAACTGGTTCAAATAATGGAGTGCAACAATAATAACACGGGACAGCTAGTGTTGCCTATATTCTACGAAGTGGAACCAGCTCACGTGCGACATCAAATCGGGAGCTTTGGAGACATATTCCGCAAGCGGGAGAAGCGTTTCGACCCAACGGCTATGGAGAAATGGATGCAAGCGCTCAAAGAAGTCAGTGACCTGAAAGGATGGGAAGCCAAACGGTACTTCCATTTTTTCACTTAATCATTCTCTGCTTTGTTTTAATTTGTCTGGGTGTTTACTGCTTGTCCTGAATCCTACCCGCTTCATCTTCTTTCTTTCTTCATTATCTCAAGGAGAGAGCCACCAAAAACCCCCACGACACGTTCACCTTAAATCTTTTCTGTGACTACAAAAGCACCGGTTCCGTATCCATGTAACACATTTATCTCAAACTTTTTTTTTGGCATTCCGAAAACCCCGAGCTCAAGGTCGAGAATTTATCAAAAATCATTCGACACATTTAGCTTCTAATAAGAATTTATCAATGAGCATCGTTAAGAAAATCCATATTTGTGTGTGCTGTTGTTCTGTCTGGCCCGCTTCTTACATTGTTCTTTGTTGCTCTTAATTCGAACTCTTTCTTCAGCTCGCTCACACTTTTTGGACAACCACTTTCACCAATTTTCCTTCATACCTGTCACATATGATAGCAGCTCAATACGTCGCTACAGAAATTTTATATCGGTTATCTAATGAGAACACAACAATAAATGTATTTTGGGATTAAAAAAAAACTTTAAGAATGGTTTTTGATACAATATGGAATGTGTTCTATGAACTTTCGATTTGACAAATATGATCCTTGAACTTTAGGCCAACGTACAATGTGGTCTCTAAACTTTTAAAACATGTTCAGCTTAATCCCTGAATTATAGGAAGATGTTTGATATAGTCATTTCATTGATTCAAATTCATGAAGGACTTTGAACATTTTCTTATATTTCAGAGACTAAGTTGAACATATTCTAAAAGTTCGATGACCACGTTGACAAATTGAAAATTTAGGGACTACATTACATATTGGGTTAATGTCACACCCCAATCCCCGGGCCCGTAACAGCCCTACCAAATCGCCTCAGGTCATAAAAGACGACGTCCCAGGTACGTCATCAACCCATTAATTTTTTATCTTTCTAATAAACGCACGCGAAACGTGCTATTCCCGGACAATTATAAAATTTAAAGGGATAGAAAAGTAGGAGAATGCAACAGTCACATAAATCAACATTAGAAATTATTGCTAATTTTGGGAAAGTTGTCTGAAAGCCCATTCTTCAGGATGTTTCTCATGACCACCAAAAGATATCGACTCAAGATCATTAACCCTACTTCAAGCTACTCCAAAATATATCAATGTCCACGTCCTCTCTTCACATCGTGTATATCGTTACTCCATGGTTAGAGACCTAAAAAATGTTCCCACAAAAGGGTGAGATATAAATTCTCAGTAAAGTTAACGCCTAAGTCCGAGTAGGATAATAACTCGCCCAGGGGATCCTATGCATGCAAGGTAATATCAATAGCAGATCAATAGCAAGCAATTCATGCCACAATAACTACCATAGGGTAACATCAACATTTCAACGAATTATCAATCACACGCGTACTTACCCACCTTGGCCCACATATAAACAATTTATATACATGCAATCAATTGCATACAGCGAAGGTATATAACTAGAACACTCATCACATTTAGCATACGCAATGCATCACACGTGTTCAAGTTATCAACGACTGAACCCAATCTAGCAAAACCATGATCTTCCGGTAGAACCGGACTACGTCCCTTTCCTTCGACGACGGCAACTGACAAGCCATGTGGTTCCAAGTACCCTCGGCATGGACTAACAATCGAGCATTCTTGTAAAGAGCGTCGGTCCGCAACTTGCCGCAACCAGCATCCAGTAAGTCATGTGGTTCCAAGTACCCTCAGCATGAACTTACCAAGCTCAACCCTCGTACCCGGGGGTCGGCTTCGTCTTCACGTACCCGAGAAGACGGTACCTATTATGTGATCACTCAAGCACGACTGTCAAACAACCAATTTATCTCTTTGCATTTAATCCAATGCAACAATAAGCAGTCGTGCTCAAAAATTGGCTCAATGCCATTTTTATGCTCAAAACTTCAGTTTACATGCGATCACATATGCACATATAATATCCACCAAAACTTGCATTTATATACGGGGCAATCATCATCAAATGCACATCAGTCATGAAATTCCACAGTCATCAGATAATCATCCAATAACAAACAGTAATCTCAGAACAATAATGGTCTAATAATTAAATAACAATTAATTATTTATCCATGCCATCTTTAATTAATCCGACTCGAATAATTAATTTAAATTTCAATTCACATAATTAAAATATTTAGCGAGCACAAATAAATAAGCTGATTATAATTAGGATGAATATACCCGATGCCCGCTAATTATTCTAGTCACCATCAATTTCAGTTAAACTAAACCTCGAACGCAATTAATGCCCTATTCAGAGTTTAGGGGTTAACTCACAAACTCCGATGGTCGATATCCCATCGAATATGGTGGCGGCGAAGAATAAGGCTTTGGAACGATGGCGATCCTCTAAAATCTTCGGGCACGAACTTTGGACTCGAGCTTCGAAACTTGGCCTACAGCTTGGCCACTCGGCCCGAAATCTTGGCCCACTTGGCCTACGAACTCGGCCCACTGGCCCGGAAACACGGGCACAGGGTCTCGGCCAAAGCTCAGGAAGACCAGCACACGGACCCAGTCATGGCTGGGTCACGGCCGGTCAGACTGGCACACAAGCCGGGTCCGAGCAGGGCACGGCCCGAAACAGGGGGTAGAGCAAGGAACATCATTGCTCTGTTCTCCAAGTCACACAACCGAGGCTTGGTTGGTCTCGAGGCTCGAATGGTGGCTGGACAGCGGTGCCAGAGTCGCTGGGGATGATGGCGCAGCACTACGGGACTGCTGTCTTACGGGTTCACACAGAGAAGGGATGGTCAGGGGTCTAGCAGCTTCAGTTGTTCACGGTTTAGAGTCGTCGGCGGCTCGAGTAAGGGCATGATGTGGCGGACGACGGCGCGAACGATCGTGACAGACTAGGTTTGCGCGGCAAAGCCCACGTTGGCTCTCGATATGATTGGGGAAGGGAGCTCGGGTCGGAGGCCAACGTCAACTTGGCTGGAATGGCGACTGCAAGTGAGCTGGCTGTGATGGCGCAATGAAAGGCTGTTGGTGGAGGCTCACGGGTAACTGAATAGAGAAGGAGGGGCTATCGCCGATTCCAAATCTGGGGTCGTCGGGTCCGCAGCTCGGGTTAGTAGACTCGGATCTGTGGGTCTCGGCCAGCGACGACTCGGGCTGATGGGCAGAGCTCGAGCGATTTGGCTAGCGAAGCTGGGGTCTCGAATCCGTCAAGGCTCGAGATAGAGACCGGGGTTGGCTCTACTAGGACAACGGCTGGCGAGTAGGCAAGACGGCGACGGAATGGCTTCGAGGTGGTGGAGTGGCGATGAAGGCTGGATGGCGTCGTGTGGTGGAAGCAACGGTGATAGTCTAACGATGGCAGTGATGGACTAGGTCGCGCGCGAGAAGAAGAAGAAGAAACTGCCGAAAATAAAAAGAAGAAGAAGAAGAAGAAGAAGGCGACGAAGAAGAAGCGGACGTGGAAAGGGAGAGTGTTCCATCGGTCTACAGGAGTAACGAAAAAGGAATAGGGAGAGAGCTGAAAATTTTGGGAAGAAAAGCATCTCCTTCGGTTCCTTGCTGATAAGAGATGACAGACAAAAGGCTACGTGAGACACAAGGAGAAAAACGTGAGCAATAGATTGGACTTGAGGTGGAGCCCACAAAATTATTCTCCCCCTTCTTTTCAACGATCACTTGCCGCAAGAGAGATAAATGGGAAAGCATCTCGACTGAAGAGATCAGGTTCACAAATGAAATGAAATCTGCCCTAATTAATAACCTTCTCTTAAGTAAATAAAATCGAAGGACAAAAGAGTAGTTTCTCAAATGGACGTCGGACGGTCATTTGGTTCAATCGATCGAGGGTAAAAATGAAACTTTCGCATTTAGGGTTGTTAAAATTTGAATTTACGCGCAATGAGTCTTGACTCAACAAGTTAAAGTTTGACGATTCAAACTTGATTTTTTCTGACAAACGTTGTGGAATAGTCAATCGTCTTCTTCAAAATCTTAAAAACTTTCAACACTGGAATTTATAATTTTCCTTACGGACGTTGAAATTCCTGGACGTCACAAGTCTCTCCTCCTTAGGAAATTTCGTCCTCGAAATTGAAACGTTGTTACATCTCTTTTCCCTCAGTAGCATCGGCGATCCCTGAAATACATATCACTATCCATTAGGATAGCATGTGATCCCACCCCAAGAACTGCATTTTGTCACAAAAGCCTCAAAAGTCAATGTGCTACTTGCCCACCAAACCATCTCATGAAAACTTTCAGTCGAGCAATGACTTTGGTCACAAACTACTCATTCACATGACTTCTTATCTCAACTCAATTCACTAAAATTGCAATTCGACTACCACATATAGCCAGACTCAAGCTTACGATTCTCGTCTTTCTATCCCACAATTCCATATCCACAATTCATCTAAACAGGCTAACTCGACAAACTCCAACGATTCACTCTTAAATTGACACCATCTCAACTTGTTGTCCAATCTAATCATCGGTTGACATACTATAACCACAATTAACCACAGAAATCAGCTATTCTTACTTAGCGATCACTATTTCTTAACTAATGAGTGGCAGAGACTGTTACTATTTTTTCTATTAGATACAAATACATGCTTATGAATTGTCCTTTCAAATTGGCTATCCATCCACGTATGATAAGCCGTACTAAACTGCAACTTCATTCTCAACGCAGTCTGCAAACTTTTCTAAAAGGTGACAGTGAATTTGGGATCACGACCCACGGTGATCGTCACTAGCACTCCATGGAAACGCACTATGTGGCGCGCATACAACTCTGAATTAACTTTTCAAAGTAAAATCCTTTTGTATATCTATAAAATAAGTAGACTTCGTCAATATGTCCCTATAGTCCAAAACGAGTCATTTCCTTTCTAATTTCTTGATGACCCCATCACAAGTCCATCCAGTCACATTCCCGTTTTTACTTTGAAATCTCGAGCGGCTACCACGATCCATCAAGCTTATAATATTACGCCTTAACTAACTGGCATGTTAAACACTTCACCACATGCTTGGTTATATCAACCTTTATATCATTCCATTAAAAGTGTTACCTTTACTCTTATCCATTTTCATACTACCCAAATCAATACTGTATTAATTGCAATAGGCTTCCTATGAAATTTTCTCCTTACAAAAAATAATAAAATCCTTAAGGTTATTACCTCATTTAACTTGGCGACCTTACCACAGCTTTCGTTGCGTACTCTGATCACTTGTCTTCTTTAATTGCCACATCTCGCAATCTTAATCTTATACAGTGTCATCTTTGACCTTAGTAACTCATAGACTCTTCTAGCAAATATGACTATATTATCCACTAGTAACTTGCCATTACGAATCTCTCACGTCCATTTCCACAACTCTTCGTTCCACCTACCTATATGTGGTACAATTGGTTACAGTATGCACTCCACGGTGGCTGATCATCTAGCTTGATGAGTCTCAATTCATTCTTAGGTCATCCTAGTCACATAGCAAAGTACTCTCTCTACGACTATACTGGGAGACACAAATTGACCTTCACTAATACCACAAGGTGCAAAAGAATCACTTCATTGCGACATCTCAACTCACCCACAATCTTTCATCTGTCACTCAAGGTGCAATACTATGTACTTTCAAAATATATTTTTCACTTTGAGAACCAACTTCATTATCATGAACATGTACAGTACATGACCATCATTACAACTCTTCACGCACCACTCATTTTCAAATCAATTTTTATCAATAGGAACTTTCTAATTCCACAAGCGACCATACATCCCAAAGATCAATTACCTAAAACTGATTAATAACCTCATGTCGGATTGTTATTTATACAAAACTCGTATGCATTCAATCACACTGGCCTTTAGTCTAAATGCTCGTCATTCACTTTCTTATGAATCTCTTTTTTTCCCATTACTTAAGGCCATCGATAAAGATCAATAACCTAAACCATCAAAGTGCCACACAAATTCAAGCCTATAATCCACAATTAACAATCGCCATAATCATTACAACATCCTAACCACCCACTCTAATAATTCAACCTAACACCTTCATCTTCTGAATTGATCATTTAATCCACCTGTCAATTACCACTGTATATCCTCAAGTTTGATCGCTCACAATTCAAAATCACAATCATATAATCCAATCGGTCTTTCATCCACAAGTAAGTCACTAAATCTCAAACACATTTACAAGCTCAAATTCACGCTTAAAACTTTCCAATTCTCGTTCGCTTCTTTGAGAGTTCCACATCCTTATTAGGGTCGTCAATAACCAAAATCATCAGTAAGGATTCAATAACCTAGACCACTTTACAAACCTCAAGTTGATCATTTGCAATCTAGGATCACAATCATGTTATCGAACTAACTTTGCCTATAAGCAAATCATTAACCTCAAACATACTTACCAGCTTAAATCTGTGCTTAAAAATTTCTTATTCCTGTTCGCTTTTTTACGAATCTCGATCATAACACCACTCGCTTTCACATTGACCCATATTAATCCGAATCTTCTAATTTCACAAATTGTAATCTCATTTCAAATATCAGTTACCTATGGCTGATCTATAACCTCATAAGCGATTATCATTTAAACAAAAATCATATTCCTTCAATCACATTGGCCCTTAGTACGAACATTCGTTATTCAACCTCTTGTGACCCTTTTTCTCATCAATCAGGGTCTTCAATAAAAATTAATAACTTAAACCATAAAGATGCTACGCAAATTCAAACCTATAATCCACAATTACAAATATCACAATCATTCCAAATACGCTAACCACTAAACTCTGATTATTTCAATCTAGCGATTCACTTTTTGAGCTTATCCTCCAATCCACTTGTCGATCATTATACTATATCCTCAAGTTTGGTTGTTGACAATCCAAAATTATAATCATATAATCCAATTGACCTTTGCCCATAAGAGAATCACTAAACCTCATATATATTTATCATTTCAGATCCGCACTTAAAGCATTACAGTTTCATTAGCTTCATAGTGAATCTCAACCATACCAGCACTCAAGGTCATTAATGAAAGTCAATAACTAAAATCATTGGAACACCACATAAATTCAACCTTATATAACCAACACTAAAAATTTCTCGATTCTTGTTAACTTCCTAGCGACTCCCAACTCCGTTGTCGCTTAGAGTCATTATTGACAGTCAATTACTAAATCTATTAGAATACAACACGATTCAAGCCTGGATAATCCACGGATACCAGTTATATCATTACAAAGCTAGGTCCACCAACACCAATCACTTGATTCTTTAATATCGCAATAAAGGCATAGCTATCGTAGAGAGCCTTTTCAGAAAATATCATTATTGTCCTGTCAATCCTAAGAAACTTCGAATTTCTATCGCTATTGATAGCCTCGGTCATTCTATGACTACTTTGATCTTAATCGAATCCACGGATACCCTTTCATCAAAAATCACATGACTCAAAAACACTACACGAGTTAACCCAAAATTTGATCAACTAAACTTGGCAAACAATTTATGCTTCCTACTTGTCTTCAATATAATCCTCAAAACTCCTCGAGCGTACCAAGATATCGCCTATCGATTCAAATATTCCTTGATTGTCCTATTCATTAAATCCATAAAAGCAGCACGAATATTTGTTAAACCAAATGGTATTTCGGTAAACACATATGCTATAGCAATGTTCCTTAAATAACATATTAACTACGGTCACTGAATAACCTTAACAATTACTTTTCAATAGACGAGTCACCTCCAGTGACAAGTACAAAAGACCCGAGATTCCTCCTCAATTACCATCGATCTCAATACTAACTAAATTACCTTGTAATAACCATCCATCGTAGCTCTGAGACATCCCATACTAATAATAACATCAAAGTCAAATATCGCCAACACAATCAGATTTATTCTCTCCTCATGACCACTTATAATTATCTTACATTCAGAACATCTTGCAGCAGGTATTGTCCTATCATTTAGCAACATATAGATCCTAAAAGTCATTCTCAAGGGTTCCAAACTCAACTCAATTAGTTTAACAAACTACTCACCCAGCAGGTATCTTATGAAACTCTACTCACTCCAAAGCAATACGTAAGGAGAACTCAGGCATACAGCCTTAAAACCTTAAATAACAAACACATGCATGGAATTTCAATCCTAGTATCTATCCAAAAAACCTGTTGCTCCTTATTACTCCAGACCATGACCTGGTAGTTCAGGCTGACCATGCTCTAATACCACCTTGGGCGGGGTTGTGACGCCCCGATCCCCGGGCCCGTAACTACCCTACCAAATTGCCTTAGGTCATAAAAGAAGACGTCTCAGGCACGTCATCGACCTATTATTTTTTATCTTTCTAACAAACGCACGCGAAACGTGCTATTCCCGGACAATTATAAAATTTACAGGGATAGAAAAGTAGGAGAATGCAACAGTCACATCAATCAACATCCGAAATTATTGCTAATTTTGGGAAAGTTACAGTATCTGAAAGCCCATTCTTCATGATGTTTCTCATGACCACCAAAAGATATCGACTCAGAATCCTTAACCCTACTTCAAGCTACTCCAAAATATATCAATGTCCGCGTCCTCTCTTCACATTGTGTATATTGTTACTACGTGGTTAGAGACCTGAAAAATGTTCCCACAAAAGGGTGAGATATAAAATCTCAGTGAAATCAACGCCTAAGTCCGAGTAGGATAATAACTCGCCCAAGGGATCCTATGCATGCAAGGTAATATCAATGGCAGATCAATAGCAACCAATTCATGCCACAATAACTACCACAGGGAAACATCAACATTTCAACGAATTATCAATCACACGCGTACATACCCACCTTGGCCTACACATAAATAGTTCATATACATGCAATCAATTGTACACAGCGAAGGCATATAACTAGAACATTCATCACATTTAGCATACGCAATTAATGACCAAACCCGATCTAGCAAAACCATGCTCTTCCGGCAGAACCGGACTTCGTCCCTTTCCTTTGGCAACGGCAACCGACAAGCCATGTGGTTCCAAGTACCCTCGGCATGGACTAACAGTCGGGAATTCCAGTAAGGAGCGTCGGTCCCAACTTACCGCGACCGGCATCCAATAAGTTATGTGGTTCCAAGTACCCTCAGCATGAACTTACCAGGCTCGATCCTCGTACCTGGGGGTCAGCTTCGTCTTCATGTAACCAAGAAGACGGTACCCATTATGTGATCACACAAGCACGACAGTCAAACAACCAATTTATCTCTTTGCATTTAATCCAATGCAACCCCAAGCAGTCATGCTCAAAAATTGGCTCAAGGCCATTTTTATGCTCAAAACTTCAGTTCACATGCGATCACATATGCACATATAATATCCACCAAAACTTGCATTTATATACAGGGCAATCAATCATCAAATGCACATCAGTCCTGAAATTCCACAGTCATCAGATGATCATCCAATAAAAAATAGTAATCTCATAACAATAACGGTCTAATAATTAATTAATAATTATTTATTTATCCATGCCATCTTTAATTAATCCGACTCGAATAATTAATTTAAATTTCAATTCACATAATTAAAATATTTAGCGAGCATAAATAAATAAGCTGATTATAATTAGGATGAATATACCTGACGCCTGCTAATTATTCTAGTCGCCATCAGTTCAGTTAAACTAAACCTCGAACGCAGTTAATGCCCTATTCAGAGTTTAGGAGTTAAATCACAAACTCCGATGGTCGATATCGCGTCGCATGCGGTGGCGACGAAGAATAAGGCTTTGGAACGATGGCGATCCTCGAAAATCTTCAGGCACGAACTTTGGACTCGGGCTTGGAAACTTGGCCTACGGCTTGGCCACTCGGCCCGAAATCTTGGTCCACTTGGCCTACGAACTCGGCCCAAGGGACCGGACACACGGGCACAGGATCTCGGCCAAGGCCCAGGAATACTGACACATGGGCCAGGTCATGGCTGGATCACGGCCGGTCAGACTGGCACACGAACCGGGTCCGAATAGGGTACGGCCCGAAACAGGGAGCCGAGCAGGGAACATCATGGCTTTGTTCTCCAGGTCACACGACCGGGGCTTGGTTGGTCTCGCGGCTCGGATGGTGGTTGGATAGCGGCGCCGAAGTCGCTGGGGACGATGGCGCAGCACGGTGGGACTGCTGGCTCGCGGGTTCACACAAAGGAGGGACGGTCAGGGGTCTTGCGGCTTCAATTGTTCATGATATGGAGTCATCGGCGGCTCGAGTGAGGGCAAAGTGTGGCAAATGACGGCACGAATAGTTGCGATGGACTTTTTTCTCGCAGCGAAGCTCGCCTTGGCTCTCAATACGACGGGGGAAGGAAGCTCGGGTCGAAGGCCAGCATCGACTTGGCTGGAATAGCGGCTACAGGCGAGCTGGCTGTGATGGCGCAATGAAAGGCAGCCGGTGGAGGCTCGTAGGTAATTGAATAGAGAAGGAGGGGCTATCACCGGTTCCAGCTCGGGTTTGGAGGCTCGAATATGTGGGTCTCGGCCAGCGGCGACTTAGGCTGATGGGTGGAGCTCGAGCGATTGGGCTAGCGGAGCTGGGGTCTCGAATCCGTCGAGGCTCAAGATAGAGACTGGGGTCGACTCTACTAGGACAACGGCTGGCGAGCAGGCAAGACGGCGACGGAACGACTTCGAGATGGTGGAGTGGCGACGAAGGCTGGATGGCGTCGTGTGGTGGAAGCAGCAGTCATAGTCGAACGATGGCGGTGATGGACTGGGTCGCGTGCGAGAAGAAGAAGAAGAAGCCACAGAATATAAAGAGAAGAAGAAGAAGGCGATGAAGAAGAAGCGGACGTGGAAAGGTAGAGTGTTCCTTCGGTCTACAGGAGTAACGAAAAAGGAACAAGGAGAGAGCTGAAAATTTTGGGTAGAAAAGCATCTCCTTCAGTTCCTTGCTGACTAGAGATGACAGACAAAAGGCCACTTGAGACACAAGGAGAAAAACGTGAGCAACAGATTGGACTTGAGGTGGAGCCCACAAAATTATTCTCCCCCTTCTTTTCAACGATCACTTGCCGCAAGAGAGAGATGGGAAAGCATCTCGACTGAAGTACATCCAGATGAGGTCCACAAATGACATGAAATCTGCCCTAATTAATAACCTTCTCTTAAGTAAATAAAATCGAAGGACAAAAGAGTAGTTTCTCAAATAGACGAAAGACGGTCATTTGGCTCAATCGACCGAGGGTAAAAAATGAAACTTGCGCATTTAGTTTTGCTAAAAGTTGAATTTACACGCTATGAGTCTTGACTCAACAAGTCAAAGTTTGACAATTCAAACTTGACTTTTTTTTACAAACATTACGGAATAGCCAATCGTCGTCTTCAAAATCTTCAAAACCAAATTTCACTTTCCACGCTAGAATTTATAATTTTCCTTACAGACGTCGAAATTCCAGGACATCACAATTAAAGTTCAGAGACCATATTGGTCAAATTAGAAGTTCAAGAATCACATTGCATAATAAGCCAAAGCTCATTGATCATTTGTGTCATTTTTTCAAATATAAACAAAAGATATTAGATTATTTTTGTTGGATATAAATAGTAATAATGAACATTGGTTCTTACATACATAGGACAGAAAAGATTCGGGGTAGGAACAGTACAAGTGCAACATAACTTTTGTACGGAGATCACTTGAGTGCCATAACTTTTTTTCGACCATATGAGTACCAAATCGGGGCAAAAGAAATCACTTGAGTGTCACTTCCAACTAAACATCCTACGTGGACTTTCTCTTAATATTTTATTGTGACGTGGATTCTTGTCCAACATGTCCTTAAATTGAACCTAAGTGATCACTTTTTCAAAATTAAGGAATCTAAGTAACTGCTTTTAAAAAATTAAAGAACCAAAATGATCACTTTTCAAAAATTAAGAAACCTAAATGGCCATTTGATATCAGAAAGAACAATTCAGAGCCCTAATTCGATTAATAACGAATCCCCAATTCTATAAATCCTAATTCTATAAACCCTAGATTGCTGAAGTAAAATCAATAAAAGTAAGATAACTAGACCTTATAGAACCAGCTCTAATACCAGATGATGTGAATCACTGTGGAAACGGATCGTTCTATGAAGATCCATAGGTTACGAATTGCGAACCCCATCCCCCAATCGAACCTGTGATTGGTAACCTCGGCATGAGCGTGACCTGTTGTCGAACCTGTGTCAACCAATCCATGTTGTAGACACCACGAATAAGAAAATCTGTGATCTTGCTCGATAAGTCGATCGAACGCCACAAGAAAACCTTGATAAAATCTAGTCCTCAAGAAAACTCGAAGAAGAGAAAACCACTCTGTATAAAATTCTAAATCAATGTTGTGTTCTCAGAAACTCGTAAGCACCCTTATATACAGTGTTAAACCTAAAAGGGCAAAAAGAAGAAAATAACCTTAATTAATAAAAAAAATTGCCTAAAAATTGAAAAAAAAAGACCTAAAAATCCATCTAAACGATGTCGAATGGCCGAAATATATCGTGCATCATGGGCATAGGCCATGTGTATTGATCAGGATGTTGTTTCGCTTCAGTTGATCAAATTTGAGCCTATTCGAAGCTCGTTAGCCCTAAATCCGTTCAGAATTCACGAGGCTAATTGTAATCATGTCACGCCAAGAAGCTTCAGAATCTTCAATACTCGAATCAAGATCAGCTCTACTCCGAAGATCTTGAACCATGATGCCGACAGCTTACTTGAATTCCCTCGCCCTTGCTCGAGTAATTGGACTAGGCAGATAGTATAACGGGTCCTTAGCACCTCCTCCTCAATATGGTTCGATGTCCACATCATTCCCTCTCTTGTGCAAAGGATTTGCCCTCAAATCATCACATGCTTTCAAAAGAGTTAAATCAGTAACATTAAAAGTAGCACTAATACCATACTCACCTAGAAGATCAAGCTTGTCGGCATTATCGTTGACCCTCTTCAACACCATGAATGGTCCATCCCCTCGTGGTAATAACTTAGAACGTCGCTGCTCGGGAAAACGGTCCGTGCGCATATGAATCCAAACCCAATCGCCGGGTTCAAACACTACTTTCTTACGGCTTTTTTCAACCTACTTTACATATTGCTCTGTCTTGTGTTCAATATTCAACCGCATCTTCTCAGGCAATGTCTTCACAAATTCAACCTTCTTATCACCATCTAAATTCACATGCTCATCAATAGTCAAAGGGGTTAAATTTAACGGAGTTAACAGATTAAGACCACAGACAACCTCAAACGGTGTGAATTTAGTAGCAGAATGCAGCTCCTATTATATGCAAACTCAACATGCGGTAAACAATCTTCCCAAGACCTAATGTTCTTTTTAATGATAGCATGTAATAATGTCCCTAGAGTTCTATTAATTACTTCAGTTTGACCATTAGTTTATGGATGACAAGTAGTAGAGAATAAAAGCTGTTTAACTAATTTCTTCCACAATATCTTCCAAAAGTAGCTAAGAAATTTAGTATCACGATCAAAACAGTGGACCTAGGCATGCCATGTAAACGCACAACCTCACGAAAAAATAAATCAGCAACATGTGATGCATCGTCAGATTTATGACAGGGTATAAAATGAGCCATCTTTGACAATCAATCTACATATGCATAAATAGAATCCCTACCATGCTTAGATCTAGGCAATCCTAACACGAAATCTATAGAAATATCAACCCAAGGATGTGTCGGGATAGACAAAGGTATATATAAGCCATGTGGTTTAGTTGTAGATTTAGCCTGTTTACATACAATGCACCTTTCACAAACATGTGTGACATCTCACTTCATGTGTGGTCAATAAAAATATTCTTGCAGCACTTCATAAGTTTTATTGATTCCAAAATGCCCCATTAAACCACCACTATGCGCCTCTCGCACCAACAACTCTCGCAAAGAGCATCTCGGCAAACACGGCTTATTTTCACAAAAAAGAAAGCCGCCATACCTATAGAATTTTTCAAACGCAGCATGCTCACAAGCTTCAAACACTCTTCCAAAGTCATCATCATCAGTATATAATTCTTTGATATGCTCAAAACCTAAACACTTTGCCCCTATAGTAGTTAGAATTGCGTACCTTCTAGAAAGTGCATCGGCTACCACATTTTCCTTACCTTTCTTGTACTAGATCACATATGGAAAAGTCTCGATGAACTCCATCCATTTGGCATGTCTTTTGTTCAACTTTTGATGTCCCCTCAAGTACTTTAATGTCTCGTGGTCAGTGTGGATCATGAACTCCTTTAGCCATAGGTAATGTTGCAAAGTCTCTAAAACTCGCACCAAAGCGTACGTCTCCTTATCGTAAGTTGGATAATTCAATTTTGCTCCGCTTAACTTCTCGCTGAAATAAGCTATGGGACGTCCTCCTTGCATCAACACAGCTCCAATTCCTATACCATAAGCATCGCAATCTATTTCAAAAGTAGCACTGAAATTTGGTAAAGATAACAAGTGAGCATTAGTTAGCTTATCCTTCAACAGATTGAATACTTTCTCTTGCTCTTCTCCCCATGTGAAACCTACGTGCTTCTTAATGACCTTTGCTAAAGGTGCAGCGATGGTGCTGAAATCCGTTACAAATCTACAATAGAAACTAGCTAAGCCATGAAAGCTACACACCTCTCCTAGAGTTTTAAGTGTCGGCTATTCTCAGATCACTTTTACCTTTTCTTCGTCAACATGCATTCCATCAGCACCAACAACAAAACCTAGAAATACTAATTTGTTAGTCACAAAAGAGCACCACTTCATATTAGCAAATAGTTGTTTGGCCATTAAAACCTGTAAAACAGCTTGCACATGTTCAATATGGTCATCAAGGCTTCAACTATATATCAAAATATCATCAAAATAGACAACCACAAATCAACCAATAAAAGCATGCATAACATGGTTCATAAGTCGTATGAAAGTACTAGGTGCATTAGTAAAACCAAATTGCATGACTAACAACTCATACAACTTATACTTGATCTTAAATGCAGTTTTCCATTCATCCCCTTCTTTTATTCTAATTTGATGATAACCACTTTTCAAATCAATTTTAGTAAATATACAAGCTCCATGTAACTCATCTAACATGTCATATAATCTAGGAATAGGATGTCGATACTTTACCATAATATTATTGATTGTTCGGCAATCAACATACATTCGCCAAATCTCATCCTTCTTTGGCACTAACAAAATAGGAACAACACATGGGCTAAGACTTTCTCGCACACATCCTTGTTTCAGTAATTCACTAACTTGCAGCTGAAGTTCCTTGTCTTCTTGGGATTACTTCGATATGCGGGTCGATTAGGTAATGGCGCACCATGTATCAAGTCGATTTGATGCTCTATGCCTCGAATCGGTGGTAAACCTCTAGGAACCTCATCAAAAAAGACATCCTTAAATTCCTGCTATAAAGACATGACATCAAATTCAGGTCAAGATCGTTAGTAGTAAACAATGCATCCTTGTACAAAAGTACAAGTATATGTCGGTCTAGAACTAAAGTTCTTCTCACTTCGCTCGATCTTGCATAGAAATTATTTTCTCTCTTTTTTTTTCTCTCTGTTTTTCCCTCGACTTTTACCACTTTATTTTTCTAAGCCTCTCTTTTTCCTTACGTCTCAGACTCTCCACGCAAGTTCTCAATTTTCTCACTTTTTATCTCTTTCTCAGCCTCACATTGCAGTTTCAGTTTATCTTCACACGCCGTAGTGGGTGTCATTGGTACCAAAGTGTGAGTCTTTTGATTCATCATCACTAAATATCTGTTAGTGTACCTATCATGATGTACCCTCTTATCATACTGCCATGGTCTACCAAGTAAGAGATGTCCGGCCTGCATAGGTACAACATCACACACAACCTCATTCTTACATCGCCCTATCTCAAATGAAACTAAAACTTGCTTCGACACTTTCTCTTCACCACTTTCATTCAACCAATGAAGTGTATATGATCTAGGGTGATTTGAAGTCTTCAATCCTAGTTTCTCCACCATAGTACAACTTGCCACATTTGTACAACTACCTCCATCCACAATAAAACTACAAATCTTATGGGACAAGTTATCACGTTGCTGGTGATGCTCCTCTTCCTTGACTTGCACACTAAGAGAACATCTAACCATCAGCAATTCACCCTTGACTGACATTTCGACATCGCTACAGTCCTCCAACGGTGGCATGACATCATCCTCTTCTTCCCTGTCACTTTCAAATTGGACATCTCCAGGTCAAGTCATTATCATCACCCTCCTATTAGGACATTGATTCGCTATATGACCCATGCCTAAATACTTGAAACATTTAATTTCACAAGTTCTAGTGTTAGGATTTTCAGTTTTACCTGATGTCAAATTCGAACCAACTATGCCATCTTTCTCCTTCTCCTTTGAAGTTTCGATCTTGGTGTTGTTTTCCTTCCAGTTCTGCTTCTCATCTCTCTTCCAATTGGGTTTCCAATTCGAGCATGAACTTCCACCACTCTTGTAATTTCAATCCAACTTTAATTGCCTCTCTACTTTGATAGTTTTGTCCACAAATTCTTTCAACTCGACATAATGTTGCAGTTCTACCAGTCTTGCTATATCTCGGCTCAAACCACATAAGAATTGTGACATAATAACTTCACGGTCCTCTACCACATTAGCTCGGATCATGGTAATCTCCATCTCTTTATGGTATTCCTCCACGCTATTGTTACTTCATGAGAGATTTTGCAGTTTATGGAACAAGTCTCTGTGGTAATGACTTGGTATGAAGCACCTCCTCATCACCGCTTTCATCTCATCCCATGTTTCTACCAATCTCTCACCATTGCGTCTCCTGATATTCACAAGCTGATCCCACCAAATTAAAGCATAATTCGTGAATTCAACAGTTGCAATTTTTACCTATTTGAGCTCTGAATATTGCTGGCGGTCAAATACCATCCCCATTCGTTTCTCACGTTCTAGATATGCGTCAGGATCATTCTTTCCTTGGAAAGATGGAATCTTCATCTTAATATTGCTAAGCTCATCCTCTTCTCGACGTTTGAACTCTCGGCGTCTGTTTCTCCTCCCAAACTTGCCATCTCGGTCATCTTCAGTATCGAACACATATTCATCATCAAATTGCCGCTGCCATCTAGGTTGTGCCCTAGGCTCATCTTGTTGATTTTGTGGCCTCCCTCGTGGTCGCTCTCGATCACCATCGAGTATTGTCTCACACCTCACAACTCGATTGCTAAGTACTTCAGTTATAAGCTCAACTGCTGGATGCCTGCTAAAATCACATTATTACTTGGATTGGTGCCATACTCCCTTTGATTTACGCTTTTTTGGCCTCACATGATTTTTTTTTATCTAAACCTGCAAGATGACTTTAGAAAAAAGAAATCTCACCACACTCCCTCACGTGTTTCGCTCAAGGTGTTTGTCACTCCCCTCGTGTTTAACTCAACCTATACTTTTTCTTCCCTCAATTAAACCCACACACTCTTGCCTTTTTCCTCTCGTTTCCTTCTTTCAAGCTCTTTATCAGACTAGAATTTCAGTCTCATAAGCTGCTTAGAACAGTCGACTAAATCACCAAGCAAGATCAATTTAGCAATATACTGCTCAATTCAACAACTTTTGCTAGATTTGAATTCAAATTCAATTTCTGCTACCTTTTTTTTTCCATTCGGTTCAACTAATAATAATAATAATAATATTAATATTAATATTAATAAAGAAATAAGCCGTCCTCTTGTTTTTTTGTACGATTTTTTTTTTACCGAAACCTTTTTTCCATTTTTTTCACTTTGTTTTTTTAAAACTCTTTTTTTTTACGAACTCAATACAATCAAAACAACTAGGATCGAAAAACCCTAAATCAAAATTGATAATGCAGAAAGAACAATTCAGAGCCCTAATTCGATTAATAACGAATCCCTAATCCTATAAACCCTAGATTGCTGAAGTAAAATCAGTAAAAGTAAGATAACTAGATCTTGTAGAACCAGCTCTAGTACCAAATGATGTGAATCGCTGCGAAAACTAATCGTTCTACAAAAATCCAAGGGTTGCGAATTGCGAACCTCGACCCCCAATCGAACTTGTGATTAGTAACCTCGGTATGAGCGTGACCTGTTGACGAGCCTGTATTGTGACATTCTGATTTCTAGTCAATCTCAGACTCATTAATCAGAAGTTTGTATATATCAAACGATGTATTTCAGTCATATTTCGCTCAAATCTGATCAATTTAAGAAGGCTGACCAAGAGGAAAAGGCTAACGCGAGACGAGGTATGTGGACCTAAGCGACTCGGATAGGAAATAGCGCTTTGACCATAAGGATTGTCGAGGGGATATTTAGAACCACCAAGAGGCCGATCTAAGAGCGATTAAGGATTGTCTTGCGAGTGTCACACGATTGGAGCACGGGTGATGCCGCTTAACCAACGTATGATTTGCAAATTTTTCCTAAATCGAATAGTGAAAATCGAGACCATAGGGACTAGCGATAAACCATCATAATTACATGACAACCAAAGCCGACATGAATTAACGAGCCCTAACCGTGATATGAATCACGGGTCGATACGCGTAATGTCTGCAAACCCTGCCCGTCGGTTCAAGATAGGCTGGAACCACGTCTGATAGAAGAAACCGTCAGAAACGAGTCTTAAAAAGTTTGAAATGAAAAATTAGGAATTCCAACGTTATTCGGATTGGCCATCGCCCTATCAAAAGATTCTGGAGCGAGAAAAATGACGTCCTGAACGTCGGGGGTAAAATGACTGTTTTTTCCCTCAAGCTTAGAATTTTGCCCTTGCAATTGAAGAAGGGCATTATGGACATTAAACCCCCCAAGGCTACCAAATTTAAGGGTGAAGGATGGTCATTGGATCATCTTGGAAAGACAATTGGCCAAGTGTCACAAGATTATGAAGTGTGGTCATGTCAACTTTTCACCCGCCTAACATTCAACCATTTGATCAAGTCTTAGTATATAGCAAATTCTTCTCTCTCCTCATCACTCATTCGTCCATTTCACCCCCTCAATCATCGAGAGCAATCTTCTTATTCCTCTTGTTTTCTGCCCAAAGCCGACCAGAATCCGCCAGTGCCGTTCGGCCGTTCCAACGGCCATTTTCGGCCACCAAACGACCACCGACTGACCACACTGACAAAGCCTTACGTCTTACCGACATCATTGAGCAAGAATCAAGTCATTTGGAGCACTGAGGAGTTCTGGCCAAGAGATTACCCGGAAGCCGACAGATTAGAACTCAACCTAAGGTAGGTTCGGTTCCTAGTCCTTTTCAAGGCCGAAATCTTGGAATTTTAGAGTCAAATTTTGTGGAGATCTAGTAGAGACGTGTAGAAATCTGTGATAAAAATTGGGACTCAATTTGATAAAGTTTTGACCATGAACCGGCCTTGTAAACTTTGCACAGAATCTGCCGGTAAACTGACCTTGGACGATCCGGAGAGTTTCAACGGGAATCCGACGGCCATTTGACTTCAAACACATGGTGAGTCTCCCAAACCCTTAGGTAGACATGTTAAGAGGTAGGATAGTATTTAAATGTTGAATTTGGAGTAGAAATAGGGCCGGAAGTGCACGATTTGCACAGAACTGAAATGAATCGGTTCGGTTCTGTGCAAAACCGGTTCTGGTGGGTGCAACAATAGATGGTTATGGGACCCAAATTGATGTTTAAGATGTGTTAAGACGTTGGGTATTGTGCTATGGAGGATTGTGATTCATGAATGGTTGATTTGGACTTGAAAAATTGACGAATCGGTTGGAATTGCTAGGTTGCGCGGTGAATTGACCCTTGGACCGATTTGGCTAAATCTTTAGGACCCAAGAAGAAATATTTGGTGATATTAAGCTCAAAGTAAGGGATTCCTAAACTTAAGATAGGGAGATTGGACTCAATTGGGTAAGTCAAGGATTGAATTGAGTGGTTTAAGAAGATTTTTACCAAGGGGTAGTTCTCATTCTATCCTAAGATGTTATAGGAAGATTGTATGTGACATTGTCTATGCCTGAGTCGTTTGCCATGTCTGAGTATCATTTGATCTGCTTTGCATGCATGAGTGTTCAAATTATGCAAGAGTTGCACCCGTTATTTGTATGTGATTTAATTGAAACAACATAGCATAAGCATGACATGGCGAGGCCCTGAGACGTATGAGACGCGGGGCGGAAGGTGGATACCTTGATGCGACGAGATCGTGGGGTGGAGTTGATGTTGTGTGGCGCCCTGCTGCGACAAGATCATGGGGTTGAGATGGCCACGATCCTGATGCGAACTATTCACCAGACAAAGGCGTGAGATGATGAGATTGGCCTAGAGATTCATCGGAACCTGATGCGTTTACGCAGGTTGCCAATGACGGTCTTTTACCCGGACCGGGCCTGATGCGACGAGATCGCGGCTAGAGATTGAGGCAGGTGGAGATTGGTGATTGTGGTGAAGTGGCAAGACAAGTGTGCATAATCATCTGAGTGTGACATGAGGTCATTATTGCATGCCTGTCATCTGTATGTTATTGTTTTATTGATTTGTGCCTGATATGCCTGTGTGCTTATAAGTTTGGAATTATTGAGGAGTACGACTACTTGAGCAAACTATCGACCTGACCTAGGGTTAAGGTTCTTTTACTGAGATGTGTATCTCACCCCTTTTGGGGACCCTTATTTTTACAGATCCTAGGCCCTAAAGATGTGGCCTATACGTTTTGGGGACCCTAAAGAAATGACGGCGTATTTTGATGAGTTCCCGGATAATCAGGGGAACATTTATGTGAGGAAATGTACAGTCGTATGGGTTGACGAGGGGAGCTCTGATTGGAAGTCTCATAGGTTCGAGGCTTAGTTTAAGAAGGTTGGGGATGCGCAGATGGGCCACTGAAGCCCCATGAGGTACCCTAGGGAGTGATACCCGACTGGTGCCAAACCGCAGGAGAGCAAGAGTTATCGGAGGGGTCCGTAGTTGGTTCTAGAAATAGACCGGAGAAGACCCCGACGCTGGACTTCACCGTCGAGGAGGAATAGGTCATAGTCTTGGAGGCCAACAAGAAGGACCTGGCGGAGCCGTCATGCGAGGAGACCATGGAGGATTCCATCGAGGTTCCGTCCGAGACGTTCTCCGAGTATGAGCCGACCGAGGACGCAGAGGATTCCAGGGACTCCAGCAGCTCATCCTAGTAGATATAGTTTATTGGATTGATCTTTTGGAGGCGACTCGATTCTGTCCCTTTGGATGCCATGAGGGATTCTTTTGCGTACTACATCGTCGCCCAGTTTATTAGCGAATTGTAGTAGTCGAAGTTGTATGAACTGTTAGTTATGATGCATGACATATATTATGCTATCCAGGTCCCACTTAACTTATATATTGTACAGGGATTATTTAGGTATGACTTCCGCATGCTTACGTTTATAAATCATCTCTCGACTCGTAAGTCTGAATCTTGGGACCGCGAGAGATTGTATGATTTGTTTGCGGGGATGTTCGCGAGCTCGACGGGTTCGAGGCGTGACATGTATCAACCAATCTACGCTGTAAACAACACGAACAAGAAAATCTGCAATATTGCTCGATAAGCCGATCGATCGCCACAATGAAATCTTGATAAGATCTAGTCCTTAAGAGAATTCGGAGAAGAGAAAACCTCTCTATATAAAATTATGAATCAATATTGTGTTCTCAGAAACTCATAAGCACCCTTATATACAGTGCTAAACCTAAAAGGGCAAAAAGACGAAAAATCTTAATTAATAAAAAATTCACCTAAAATAGAAAAAAGGCCTAAAAGTCTATCTAAACAATGTCGAATGGTCGAAATCCATCACAGATCATAGCCATAGGCAATGAGTCTTGATCAAGACGTCGTTTCACTTCAACTAACCAAATTTGAGCCCATTCAGAGCTCATTAGCCCTAAATTCGTTCAGAATTCACAAGGCTAAGTGTAATCATATTGCGCCAAGGAGCTTCAGAATCTTCAATTCTCGAATCAAGGTCACCTCCACTCCAAAGATCTTGAACCATGATGCCGACAGCTTGCTTGAATTCTCTCGCCCTTGCTCGAGTAATTGGACCAAGCGGATAGAACAATGGGTTCTTAGCATCTTCGCCTCGATATGGTTCGATGTCCACATCACAAGCTGCGATCGACATTCGTCAAACTGGTATCTTAGAATGACATTCTTCCAACAAGTCGTATTCTTTCGATTTTCACGGTATGGTCTTGTCAGGATCTTGGCAGGAATCTTATCGCTCCATCTTATGACCATACATTACATCCGACAGTCAATCAATTTTAGCATCTTTGATTTAGGCCGGATGCTCATACAATCGTGCTCAAAGACTCGGCCCAAGGCCGTTTTCATGTTAAACCACGCAGTTTGTCACACATGCCATATGAATGCGCAATTTCACAATTACGCTTGCACTTGACACGGAAGATGAAGCACACATAATCTCAATCGTAACACATGATGATTAACCCACTACACTCAGTTAAGCAGTCAATTGCACAATCAATTAGCCAATTCAATTAATCAAACGACAATGATTAATTTTTAATTTCATTAAATTATTAATCGATCACTTTACTCTGAACCATCGCTCGCTTGCGAACAAACAATGGCAATCGATGCACAATCAATCATTCAATTCAATCTAATACCAATTAGTCACAGACGACATAGCTAATCCAATTAGCATAATTAATTACGGTCATTTAACGTAATCCATATTTCTATCTAATCCGACCGCAATTGAACTGCCTAAGCACCCTAACAAGTAATTAACTAATCCTAAGTGCGATTACTACCCTAACCAAAGATTAAAGGTCGACTCACAATCTCACTAGCTCGGGCAGTCATGACACGGGTGGCAACGAACTCGGCTCGGCGGCAACACGTGGCTAATCTGTTCTTCGGGCTTCAAAGTTCAGCCAAGAGAGACTCGAGGGAGGCAGCGACCCTCTGAGATAGCGACATAGGATCAGGACTGGCAGCTAGCGGTCTCCGGCAGTCAGAATCAACCACAACCAGGGCTATAAATGGCTCGAAACAAGGCAATCGGGATAAGGGAAGTGGTGTCAGGGGGTTGCTTTGGGGGTTTTTTAAGCCGACAGGGTAAGGCAAAGATATCGCAAGGTCTTGCGAATTCCACAAGGTCAGAGGTGGCCAGGGACAGTGACTAAAGGCGATACAAGGCAACGGAACAGCTAGAACCAGAGCCAAGCAAAATAGTGCAAGGCTACGGCGCGAAAACGGGGGAAGCTGGCTGATGTGAATCGCTGTGGAAACTGATCGTTCTACAAAGATCCAGGGGTTACGAATTGCGAATCTTGACTCCCAATCGAACATGTGATTGGTAACCTCGATATGAGCGTGACTTGTTGACGAACCTGTGTCAACCAATCACGCTGTAGATGCAACAAACAAGAAAATCCGCGATCTTACTCGATAAGTCAATCAATCGCCACAAGGAAACCTTGATAAGATCTAGTCCTCGAGAGAGCTCGAAGAAGAGAAAACATCTCTGTATAAAATTCTGAATCAATGCTACATCTCAAAAACTCATAAGCACCCTTATATACGGTGTTAAACCTAAAAGGGCAAAAAGACGAAAATAACATTAATTAATTAAAAAAATCACCTAAAATTAGGAAAATGTCTAAAAGTCCATCTAAATGATGCTGAATGGCCGAAATCCGTCACAGTTCATGGCCACAGGCCATGAGTATTGATTAGGACACCGATTCGCTTCAACAGACCAAATTTGAGTCCATTTAGAACTCGTTAGCCTTAAATCCGTTCAGAATTCATGAGGCTAAGTGTAATCATGTTGCGCCAAGGAGCTTCAGAATCTTCAATTCTCGAATCAAGATCACATCCACTCCAAAGATCTTGAACCATGATGCCGACAGCTTGCTTGAATTCCCTCGCCCTTGCTTGAGTAATTGGACAAAGCGGATAGAACAACGGGTCCCTAGCACCTCCTCCTCGATATAGTTCGATGTCCACATCATTCCCTATCCCATGCAAAGGATTTGCCCTCAAATCATCACCTGCATCAAAAAGAGTTAAGTTAGTAACATTGAAAGTAGCACTAGTACCATACTCCCATGGAAGATCAAGCTTGTAGGCATTATCGTTGACCATCTCTAGCATCATGAATGGTTCATCCCCTCGTGGTAATAACTTAGAATGTCACTACTCGGGAAAACGCTCCGTGTGCAAATGAATCCAAACCCAATTGCCGGGTTCGAACACTACTTTCTTATAGCCCTTGTTAGCATACTTTGCATATTGCTCTATCTTGTGCTTAATATTCAACCGTGTCTTCTCATGCAATTTCTTCACAAATTCAACCTTCTTATCACCATCTAAATCCACACGCTCATCAACAGGCAAAGGGGTTAAATCTAACGAAGTGAACAGATTAAAATCATAGACGACCTCAAACGATGTGAATTTGGTAGCAAAATGCACGCTGCTATTATATGTAAACTCAACAAGCGGTAAACAATCTTCCCAAGACTTAATGTTCTTTTTAAATGATAGCGCATGCAATAATATCTTTAGAGTTCTATTAACTACTTCAGTTTGACCATTAGTTTGTGGATGACAAGTAGTAGAGAATAAAATGTGTATAACTAATTTCTTCCACAATGTCTTCCAAAAGTAGCTAAGAAATTTAGTTTCACGATCAGAAATAATAGACCTAGGCATGCCATGTAAATGCACAACCTCACGAAAGAACAAATCAGCAACATGTGATGCATTATCGGATTTATGACAAGGTATAAAATGAGTCATCTTTGAAAATCGATCTACAGCTACCATGCTTAGATCTAGGCAATCCTAACCCGAAATCCATAGAAATATCAACCCAAGGATGCGTCGGGATAGGCAAAGGCGTATACAAACCATGTGATTTAGTTGTAGACTTAGCTTGCTTGCATGTAACGCATCTCTCACAAACACGTGAGACATCTCGCCTCATGTGGCCAATAAAAGTGTTCGTGCAGCACTTCATAAGTTTTGTTAATACCAAAATGCCCCATTAAACCACCATCATGCGCCTCTCACACCAACAACTCTCGCAAAGAGCATCTAGGTAAACATAGCTTATTTTCACGAAAAAGAAAGCCATCATGCCTATAGAATTTTTCAAACGCAACATGCTCACAAGCTTCAAACACTCTTCCAAAGTCAACATCATCAGTATATAATTCTTTGATATGCTCAAAACCTAAACAATTTGCCCCTATAGTAGTTAGAATTGCGTACCTTCTAGAAAGTGCATCGGCGACAACATTTTCCTTCCTTTCTTGTACTTGATTACAAATGGAAAGAGTCGATGAACTCCATCCATTTGGCATGTCTTTTGTTCAAATTTTGCTATCCCCTCAAGTAATTTAATGTCTCGTGGTCAGTGTGGATCATGAACTCCTTTGACCATAGGTAATGTTGCCAATTCTCTAAAGCTCGCACCAAAGCGTATATATTCTTATCGTAAGTTGGATAATTCAATGTTACTCCGCGTAATTTCTCACTGAAATAAGCTTTGGGACGTCCTCCTTACAACAACACAGCTCTAATTCCTGTACCAGAAGCATCGCATTCTATTTCAAAAGTAGCACTAAAATTTGGTAAAGATAACAAAGGAGCATTAATTTAACTTATCCTTCAACAGATTGAATGCTCTCTCTTGCTTTTCTCCCCACGTGAAACTCACGTGCTTCTTGATGACCTCGGTTAAAGGTGCGGCGATGGTGCTAAAATCCTTCACAAATCTGCGATAAAAACTGGCTAAGCCATAAAAGCTGTGCACCTCTCCTACAGGTTTAGGTGTCGGCCATTCTCGGATTGCTTTCACCTTTTTTTCGTCAACATGTATTCCATCAGCACCAACAACAAACCCTAGAAATACTAATTTGTTAGTCACAAAGAGCGCTTCTTCATATTAACATATAGTTGTTCGGCCCTTAAAACCTATAAAACAGCTCGCACATGTTCAATGTGGTCATCAAGGTTTCGACTATATATCAAAATATCATCAAAATGGACAACCACAAATCAACCAATAAAAACACACAGAACTTGGTTCATAGCAGTTAAAACACACAGAACTTGGTCGCATGAAAGTACTAGGTTCATTAGTTAAACCAAATGGCATGCCTAGCTACTCATACAACCCATACTTGGTCTTAAATGCAGTTTTCCATTCATCCTCTTCTTTCATTCTAATTTGATGATAACCACTTTTCAAATCAATTTTAGTAAATATGCAAACTCCGTGTAACTCATCTAACATGTCATCTAATCTAGGAATAGAATATCGATACTTTACCGTAATATTGTTGATTGCTCGGCAATCAATACATATTCGCCACGTCCCATCTTTTTTTGGCACTAACAAAACAAGAACAGCACACGGGTAAGACTTTCTTGCACATATCCTCGTTCCAGTAATTCAATAACTTACCGCTGAAGTTCCTTTGTCTCCTTGGGATTACTTCGATATGCGGGTCGATTAGGTAATGGCGAACCAGGTATCAAGTCGATTTGAAGCTCTATGCCTCGAATCGATGGTAAACTTCTAGGAACCTCATCAGGAAAGACATCTTCAAATTCCTACAATAAAAACACGACAGAACTAGGCAAACTCGGATCATGATCATTAGTAGTAAACAATGCCTCCTTATACAAAAGTACAAGCATCGGTCGATCCGGAACCAAAGCTCTCCTCACTTTGCTCGATCTTGCATAGAAATTCTTTTCTCTCTGCTTTTCCCTCGACTTTGACCACTCTGTTTTTCTCAGCCTCTCTTTTTCCTTGCGTCTTAGACTCTCCATGCAAGCTCTTAGTTTTCTCACTTTTTCTATCTTTCTCAGCCTCACGTTGTAGTGTCAATTGATCTTCATACACCTCAGTAGGTGTCGTTGGCACCAAAGTGTAAGTCTTCTGATTCATCACCAATGAATATCGATTAGTATACCCATCATGATGTACCCTTCGATCATACTGCATTGGTCTACCAAGTAAAAGATTTCCCGCTTACATAGATACAACATCACTCACCATCTCATCCTTATATCGCCATATCTCAAATGGAACTAGGACTTGCTTTGACACTTTCACTTCACCACTTTCATTCAACCACTGAAGTCTATATGGTCTAGGGTGCTTTGTAGTCTTCAATCCTAGTTTCTCCACCATAGTACACTTGCCACATTTGTACAACTACCTCCATCAACAATTAAACTACAAATCTTACCATTCACCAAGCATCTTGTATGGAACAAGTTATCACGTTGCTGGTGATGCTCCTTCTTCTTGACTTGCACACTAAGAGAACGTCTAAACATCATCAATTCATCCTTAATTGGCATCTCGACATCTCCAGATCTCCAATGGCAGCATGACATCATCATCTTCCTCCCTGTCACTTTCAGATTGTACATCTCCAGATCCAGTCATTATCATCACCCTCATATTAGGGCATTGAATCGCCATATGACCCCTTTCTAAACACTAGAAATATTTAATTTCACGAGTTCTAGTATTAGGATTTTCAGTTTTACCTGAAGCCGAATTCGAACCAACTCTTCCATCTTTTTCCTTCTCCTTTGAAGTTTCGATCTTGGTGTTGTTTCCATTCCAGTTTGGCTTCTCATCTATCTTCCAATTGGGTTTCCAATTCGAGCTTGAACTTCCATCACTCTTGTAATTTTGGTCCAACTTCAATTGCCTCTCTACTTTGATAGCTTTGTCCACCAATTCTTCCAATTCGACATAACGTTGCAGCTCTACCACTCTTATTATATCTCGGCTCAAACCACATAAAAATCGTGACATAGTAGCTTCATGGTCCTCTACCATATTAACACGGATCATGGCAATCTCCATCTCTTTATGGTACTCTTCCACGCTCTTGTTACCTTGTGTGAGATTTTACAGTTTATGGAACAAGTCTCTGTGGTAATGACTTGGTATGAAGCACCTCCTCATCACCGCTTTTATCTCATCCCACGTTTCTACCGGTCTCTCACCATTGCGTCTTTTGCTATTCAAAAGAGATCCCACCAAATTATAGCATAATCAGTTAATTCAACAGCTGCAATTGTTACCTTCTTAAGCTCCGAATATCGCTGGCAATCACATATTATCTCCATTTGTTTCTCTCATTCTAGATGTGCATTAGGATCATTCTTTCCTTAAAAAGATGGAATCTTTGTCTTGATATTGCTAAACTCATCATCTTCTTAATGTCTAACTCTTGGCGTCTGTTTCTCCTTCCAAACCTGCCATCTCGGTCATCTTCTGTATCGGACACACATTCATCTTCAAATTGCCGCTGCCATCTGGGTTGTGCCCTAGGCTCATCTCATTGATTTTGTGGCCTCCCTTGTGGTTGTTCTCGATCACCATCAAGCCTCATCTCACGCCTCACAACTTAAGTGCCTCAAGTTGTAAGTTCAACCGTTGGATGCTTGCTAAAATCGCATTATTCCTTGGGTTGGTGCCATCCTCCCTTTGATTTACGCTTTCCTGATCTTACATGATTTTTTTTTTGTCTAAACCTGCAAGATGTTAGAAATAAAAAAATCTCACCACACTTCCTCACCGTTTCGCTCAAGGTGTTTATCACTCTCCCCGTGTTTAACTCAACCTAGGCTTTTTCTTTCCTCAATTAAACTCACACTCTTGCCTTTTTCCTCTCGTTTCCTTCTTTCAAGCTCTTTATCAGACTAGAATTCCAGTCTCACAAGCTCCTCAAAATAGTCGACTAAACCACCAAACAAGATCAATTCAGCATTATACTGCTCAAATTAGCAACTTTTGCTAGATTTGAATTCAGATTCAATTTCTGCTACCCTTTTTTTTTCTATTCGGTCCAACTAATAATAATAATAAAGAAATGAATCGTTTGCTTGATTTTTTTCAGCCTTTTTTTAAATTTTTTTTGTTTGGTTTTCTTTTCTTTCTTTTTTTTTTGCCGATACCGTTTTTTTCATTTTTTTTCACTGATTTTTTTTTTGCCGAAACGTTTTTTTTACAAACTTAGTACAATTAAAACAACTATGACCGAAAAACCCTAAATCAAAATTGATATCGCAGAAAGAACAATTCAGAACTCTAATTCGATTAATAACGAATCCCCAATTCTATAAACTCTAATTCTATAAATCCTAGATTGCTGAAGTAAAATCAATAAAAGTACAATAACTAGACCTTGTAGAACCAACTCTAATATCAGATGATGTGAATCGTTGCGGAAACTGATCGTTCTACGAAGATTCAGGGGTTGTGAACTGCGAACCTTGACCCCAATCAAACCTGTTATTGGTAATCTCGGTATGAGCATGACCTGTTGTCGAACATGTGTCAATCAATCCACGCTGTAAACGCTACGAACAAGAAAATCCGCGATCTTGCTTGCCAAGTCGATCAATCGCCACAACGAAACCTTGATAAGATCTAGTCCTCAAGAGAACTCAAAGAAGAGAAAACCTCTCTGTATAAAATTCTGAATATAAAAAAAACATCTCAGAAACTCATAAGCACCCTTATATATGATGTTGAACCTAAAAAGGCAAAAAGACGAAAATAACCTTAATTAAAAAAATTGCCTAAAAATGGAAAAAAGCCTAAAAGTCCATCTAAACGATACCGAATGACCGAAATCCATCGCAGTTCATGGCCATACGCCATGTTTATTGATCAGAACGTCGTTTCGCTTCAGTTGAACAAAATTTGAACCCATTCGAAACTCGTTAGCCCTAAATCCGTTCATAATTCACGAGACTAAGTGTAATCGTGTTACGCCAAGGAGCTTCAGAATCTTCAATTCTCAAATCAAGATCACCTTCACTCCAAAGATCTTGAACCATGATGCCGACAACTTGCTTGAATTCCCTCGCCCTTACTTGAGTAATTGGTGAAGGGTTTATTGGATTCATAAAACGCAACGGAACAAAAACCTAAACAAGATCCATGTGTGTCTTCGGTTCAAGAAGTACCTTTTAGATCGGTTTCGAATTGACGGTCGGTTGTATTTGGATCAGCGCCCCAAGTGTTGCGCCTCTACCAATATCCACACACTCAAACTGAATTCTCCAATGATTCAAGTGCTAGCTTTCATATCTTGGAGTGTCTCTCCTAATCGCCTGAATAGAGAACTATTCTCTATTTTTTTTCCTTCAGGATAAAAATAATAATCACGACCGGTTTGAGACGTCTCTATGGTTATTTTTGGGCTCCACGACAAAACTGTCTGGGCTCACGACGTCCTCTAAACCCTTCACTTAATCATGCGTTCGATCGTTATCTCATAACGCGCACGATTAAGTAGATATAGGATAATAAATAAAGCTCTACTTCTTAAGTAGATCAAGGCGCAAAGAAAATAAGAAATTAGTTCGCTATTGTATGCGACCCTGTAGGTTCACTAGACATTAGCAGTGTGCCCAAAAACTCTTTTGACCCACAAGTCATAAGCGGTATCTAGCAATACATTATGACTACCTAAGTATAGAGAAAGTCGGTTTTTCAACACAACCTAATTCACAACTAATGTTAGAGTATCAATCTTAATTGGTTCCTAGGGCAGACCACTAACAATCTCTCACTTGTACTATAACCAATTATACAAACTAAATCCTTTTGTCATTTGATGTCTAAGTTAAGCATAAGGCAGGATAAGTGTCATCCTTATATAACTCAAACTCATTTTCCCGATATCGCAGTTAGACTGTCAAACCAAGTAGTTGACTCTTTAACTCACTTGAACATGGCCATGCATTTCACAATCTCAACTCTACGAGAGGCCGTGATATCATACTCTCGTTATATGAGAGAGACAAATCCCATCTTGTCTACTCACATCCCTCAGCAAAATTTATGACATGCCCAGCCATTACATTTATAATCTCCAGTTACAGTTGACGTTTGGTAATGTTAAAGCATGTCAATCCACGTCAATCCACGTCTAGAAAATCGTGGTAGACTTAGGTCAAGGGACTATACTCTATAGCTGTGATGAGAAACACTGATGACATCATATAACAATCCTATAGTATTCTCATAGCGATTATGTCCAATACAATGTTCTCCAACATGTATTTCATGTGATCAACATTATATCTCTATATTTATGACCTGTGAAATTTGGTCATCGGTTGATTCACATACTAGTCTCAAACACCATTGACGTCCTAATGCACAATAATAAATGACTAGGGACATTTAGAATATCAATATCCATTCTATTAATAGAATTTCACGATCAAATCACGTATTTGATCTTCTATTAAGGACACTCAATATTTAGGGGATAAAGATTTCGCATTCAATCATATATTCAAATTAAATTGAAATCAAATATAACATTTTTCTTATTAATGAACAATGAAAATGTATATTACATATACTCCTACTCACATCAAGACCAATCACTAATGTGTCTAAGGCCTAAAGCGTTACAATGACGCTCATGCTTAGGTCATGGAAGAGCCTTCGTCAACGGATCGGCTACATTTAACTCCGTTGCAACTTTACACATTTTGACATCGCCTCTTTTAATGAATTCTCGAATGAGGTGAGACTTCCTGAGTATGTATTTGGTCTTCTGGTGCGACCTAGGCTCTTTAGCCAAAGTTATGGCCCCATTGTTGTCACAATAGAAGTCCACCGGATCCAAACCAATAAGACTGATTCCTAGTTCTTCTATGAACTTTCGAATCCATACAGCTTCCTTTGATACTTTTGAAGCAGCAGTATACTCAGCTTCTGTCGTAGAATCTGCAATAGTGTCATACTTGAAACTCTTCCAGCACATCGCTCCACCATTCACGCAAAAGACAAACCCTGACGGCGATCGAAGGTTGTCTTTGTCAGTTTGGAAACTAGTATCAGTGTAACCACTTATAGTGATTTGTTCCTCACCTCCATAGACTAAGAATAAATTCTTAATTCTTCTTAAGTACTTAAGGATATTTTTTACAGTTATCCAACGATTTTCTCTTAGATATGACTGGTATCTGCTTGTCATGCTCAATACATAAGAAACATCAGGACGAGTGCATAACATGGCATACATGATGGATCCTATGGTTGATACATAAGGAATCCTACTCATGCGGTCTTGCTCATCTTGTGTTGAAGGACACTGAGTCTTGCTAAGACTTATGCCATGTGACATTGGGAGAAAACCTTTTTTAGAATCTTGCATATTAAACCTATTGATGACTTTGTCAATGTATGTACTTTGACTCAGTCCAATAAGTCTCTTTGATCTATCTCTATAGATCCTAATTCTCAAGATATAATTTGTTTCTCCATTGTCCTTCATGGAGAAACATTTTCCTAGCCATGTCTTAACTGACTGAATAATAGGAATGTTGTTTCCAACGAGTAGTATGTTATCCACATACAATACTAGAAACACAATTGTGCTCTCACTAGACTTCTTGTATACACAAACTTTTTCTTTGTTTCTGATAAAGCCAAACTCTTTGACAGTTTCATCGAAACGAATATTCTAGCTCCGTGATGCCTGCTTCAATCCATAGATAGAACGTTGAAGCTTGCATATCTTCCCAGCATTGTCTAGTGATGTAAAGCCTTCAGGTTGTGTCATATACACATCCTCATCTATGTTTCCATTAAGGAAAGCTGTCTTTACGTCCATTTGTCATATCTCATAGTCATAATATGCGGCAAACGCTAGGATCCCCAGAAAAAGTCTTTCGTCGAGTAGCGCGATCATGACAAATGTCGTTGCTAGCTTTATTGATGGCTCGAACGACCTTCAACAAAAGGGTACCTATACCCGAAACCGACACAGGTGGATAGGTAGAGAATACCTAAGGGAATGGACTTGAGCATGGCCACTGGTGAAAATGCCTCGTCATAGTCAATACCATGAGTTTGTTTGAAACCTTTAGCTATTAGTCGTGCTTTATGGATGTGAACATTTCCATCCATATCAGTTTTCTTCTTGAAAACCCACTTGCACCTTATAGGTTTGACACCTTTTGGTAGATCAATCGAAGCCCAAACTTTATTTTGATACATTGAGTCTATTTCGGATTTCATGGCCTGAAGCCATTTATCGGAGTCTGGGCCCATCATAGCTTGTATATAGGTCGTAGGTTCGTCATTTTCTATTAACAATAGATGACGATATTCTGTGACATGAAAATCATATCTCATAGGCTCATGATGTGTTCTTTCAGACCTACGAATGATAGGTGCCACTGGAGTAAACTCTACGACTCTTCGTAGATCTAATTGAGGTTCCTCATGAACCGGAACACTCTCTTGTAACACAATAACTTCTTCGAGATTTACCTTACTTCCATTGGTTCCTTTATTAAGAAACTTTTTCTCTAAAAAGACACCATTTCGAGCAACAAACACTTTGTTCTCTGATCGGTTGTAAAAATAATATCATTTTGTTTCCTTAGGATATCCCACAAAGAATCATTTATCATATTTAGGCCAAGCTTATCAGAAAATAAACGTTTTACGTAAGCTTCGCCGCCCCAAATTTTTAGAAAAGACATATTAGGAACTTTTCTTGTCCACATCTCATATGGTGTCTTCTCTACAGCTTTTGTTGGACTTCTATTTAGTGTGAATGATACCGTCTCAAGTGCATAACCCCAAAAAGATAATGGAAGATCTGAATGACTCATCATTGATCGAACCATGTCTAACAGAGTTCGATTTCTCCTCTTAGAGACACCATTCCACTGTGGTGTTCCAGGAGGAGTGAGCTATGAAATTATTCCACACTCCTTAAGATGGTCATTGAACTCTTGACTTAGATATTCTCTTTCTCGATCAGATCGAAAAGCCTTGATATTCTTGCCAAGTTGATTTTGTACTTCATTCTGAAATTTCTTGAACATTTTAAAGGACTCAGATTTATGTTTCATCAAATAAATATATCCATATCTATTGAAATCATCAGTAAATGTAATGAAGTTCTGATAACGTACTCTAGCTATAGAACTTAGTGGTCCACACACATCAGTATGTATAATGGCCAACAATTCTTTTGCCCTCTCACTTTGATTAGTAAAAAGAGCTTTTGTCATTTTGTCAATTAAATAAGATTCACACGTATCATATGATTCAAAATCAAATGAATTTGATAATCCATCACTATGGAGCTTGTGAATTCTTTTCTCTTTTATGTGGCCTAATCGACAATGCCATAGGTAAGTCGGATTCAAATCATTAGATTTAAATATTTTTGTATTTATATTATAGATTGGCACATCAAAATTTAGAACATATATCTCATCCACAATATGGGCGCCACCATAAAATAATTCATTAAGATAAAATGAACAACCGTTGTTCTTTATATCAAAATCGAAACATCATTGTCCAAACAAGAAACATAAATAATATTCATGCGTATAGCAAGTACATAGTAGCAATTATTCAACTCTAAAACCATCCCAGAAGATAAAGCTACATCATATGTTCCTACAGCTAATGCAGCAACTCTTGCTCCATTTCCAACGCGTAGTTTCACTTCATCTTTTGATAGTGTTCTACTTGATTTCAGTCCCTGCACATTCATATAAATGTGAGTACCACAACCGGTATCTAATACCCATGAAGTAGAACTAGTAGTAACATTTACTTCTATAACATAAATACCTTAAGTGGAAGTATCACTTCCCTTCTTCTTCAGATCCTTCAAATATTTCTTACAATTCCTCTTACAATGTCTATTGTTACCACAATGGAAACAGAAAACATCAGCAGTCGGATCCGTCTTGATCTTGGATATGGGTTTAGGCTTAGTGCCCTTGCCCTTACCCTTGACCATGCCTAGCTTCTTAAAGCCTTTCCCATTTTGAACCATGATAACATTAGGGGTAGGGTCCTTGATATTCTGCTCAGCAGTTTTGAACATCCCACGCAATTCAGTCAAAGTCTTATTCAGATTATGCATGTTATAGTTCATAACAAACGTGTCATAATCATGAGGCAGTGGCTGAAGAATAATGTCAGTAGCCAACTCTTGACCAATGGGAGAGCCCAGTCACTTTAGGTTTTCAATATGATCTATCATCTTTATGACATGTGGGCTAACTGAGCTCTCACTTGCTAGCTTGTACTCAATTAAGGCATTTATCGTCTAGTGCCTTTCAGTGCGTGTCTACTCTCGAAACAAATTTTTCAAGTTCATGATCATATCATAAGCATCCACGTTCTCAAACAGTTTTTGAATGTCTAAGTTCATGGTAGCTAGCATTAGACAAGATGCATCTAATGCATCATCTTTATGCTTCTGGTAAGCATTTCTTTCAGCATGGGATGCATTGGAAGCAGGTGCCTTCTGAGGGAGTGGTTTCTTCATGACATAATCCATTTTCTCCTGCTTGAGAACAATTCTCAAGTTTCTATACCAGTCTAAAAAATTTGAACCATTCAATTTGCCCTTCTCAAGTACAGATCGCAGTGAAAAGCTTGATGCAAAGTTATTTGACATTATCTACAACAAATATGTAAAGTGAATTATTCATTAATATAGTTTATAATCAACTCCCACTATACTTTTATAAAATGTTTCCCTATGAGTATAGTGGACCAAGATCCATACTCACCAAAACTCGAGTAAACTTTGGCTTACCGCTTAAAACTCAGTTATTTAGGTAGACTACTCTTTGTCAATTGTATCGAATACAACTCTTAATTGTTGAGTTTGACATCTCATGTCTTATCCCATAACCCTATGCCTCAAGGCCCAAAATCGTTTTGATAGCCTTGTTAAATAAACCGATCTTAACATATGGATAACCATTATCCATCCTACTTTACTCAAATAGTTAAAGACACCCTGCTTTGGCAGACGCATCTTTTGACTATTCAAGCATTGATAGATGTATGATTGGAAATGCATCTTATTAATACTTAATTTTATCAGGGACTTTCACAGTGTTTATAAATAGTGATGAATGTATGCATGTTATGAACATAATCGTTTATCAGAACAAAGGTATAACAATTATACTAAGAACGAACAATCCATGCAGGGCTGCGCCCCCTTGCGGGGTTCGAAGGGGCAGCGCCCCTTCCGGGGTCAAGGGGCAAAGCCCTTTGCGGTGGTCTCGCTGACTGGTCAGCGAGTAGGGTTTGACGGGGTAGCGCCCCTTGCGGTGGTCTCGCTGACCGGTCAGAGAGCGGGATTCGAAGGGGCAATGCCCCTCGTAGGGGCTCAGGGGCAGTGCCCTCAAAACTTAGACAGAATTCTTAATTTTGTTTTACCATGAACATATCCGTCCCCTTATACCAACCTTGCTAGGGGGAACGATTTCAACTAAATCATTCTTAAGGTTGTTTATGTTTTTTTCCTTTTCAGAACCCTAAGTAGAATTCGTAATTCAATTTCCCTAACAGAATGCCTCTGGATCAATCACATTAATCCACATCATCGCAAGAATTCAAGTTCGTTTCAATGTGAAATTTTTTTTTCGAATTGATGATATCAACTCGTATTCCCAATTCATCTAACCCTAATTAAGAATCACCCTAAGCATATATCACATGCATCGACAATTAGAGCTTTCTATTCAATTTCGAAATAACACAAGCAGCTCTGATACCCTTTTTCGAGATTCATAAAACGCAGCAAAACGAAACCCTAAATAAGATCCATGTGTATATCGAAATCAAAATAAACTTAAGACATACCTTTTAGATTGACTTCGAATTGACGATAATCAGCGCCCCAAGTGTTGCACCTCTACCGGTATCCACACACACAAACTAAATTCTCCAACAATCCAAGTGCTAGCTTTCATATCTTGGAGTGTCTCTCCTAATCGCCTGAACAGAGAACTATTCTCTATTTTTCTCCTTCGAAGTTAAATAATAATAATCACGACTGGTTTGAGGCGTCTCTAGGGTTATTACTCGTAACCCTACATTTCACGGTTTGGGCCCCACGACATAACGGTTTGGGCCCACGACGTCCTCTAAATCGTCCACTTAATCGTGTGTTTAATCGTTATCTCACAATGCGCACGATTACGTAGAAATACGTAATAGAAAAATAAATAAAACTCTACTTCGTAAGTAGATCAAGGCGTAAAGAAAATAAGAAATCAGTTCGCTATTGTGTGCGACCTTGTAGATTCACTAGACATTAGCAGTGTGCCCAAAAACTCTTTTGGCCCACAAGTCATAGGCGGTCTCTAGCAAAACATTATGACTACCTAAGTATAGTGAAAGTCGATTTTCCAACATAACCCAATTCACAACTAATGTTAGAGTATCAATCTTAATTGGTTATTAGGGCAAACCACTAGCAATTGGACTAGGCGGATAGAACAACGGGTCCCTAGCACCTCCTCCTCGATATGGTTCAATGTCCACATCACTAGCCGGGGTATTTCGCATCTCCACAGGCGACGGGCGGTCTCCACGAGCTTCAAGGAACGAAAGGGGAGTTTAAAGTGGTCATTTGGGGTGGTGGCGAGCAACAGAGGTAGTGGGTTTAGCCGATACAGAGCAAACCCGACACCAAACCATAAAATAAGGGGACCAAGCCTTCTCAAGGCTCCCGCGGAGGCTCCGGAGCTCGACGGCCTGTGAGGCGATGTTAAGAAGGTGGTGAGGAGGGCAAAGTACTCCAACGGCATGGTTGGAGGCGTCGACGCCGCCGCAAAAGCCAGCAGAGGAGGAGGAGAGGGCGTCAGGTCAGATGAAGCAAAATAGGGCAGGGCTTCGGGTTGGTTTCCCCGGCCTCCCTGCTGCTCCGATGACGACTGGTGGTGGTGGGGGTGCGACGACAAAGGAGGGTGGAGGTTGGAGGTGCTTGAAGAAGGCAGTGGTGGCGGCGCAAACAAATGCAAGAGGGAGGAGTAGGTTCGGGTGAGAGAATGAGCGTGTTCTCACGGTGTACAATAGGGGAGTTGAAGAGCATATCGTGAGCGAGAGAGAGAGAGTGGATGAGATTGAGTGGACTTGACTTGAGAGATGATTAGTGGGTTGATTGACTAGTGGGGCCCACCAATGGTTTTGAATTCTTTGTATTTTAGTGAATAATTGGGGAGCATTTTGGTAATGCAATAATTCGGGACTGACGAATATTTCACTCAAATGACTAAGGGTAATTTTGATCTTTTCACAGGCTAAGCTCGATCAAAATTAGGCTCGAGCGCAAGGATTTAAATATTAAATCTCGGCAACTAAAACTGTCGAAACATAATCTATTATGACCGACGCTTCGGGAATCATCCAAAATTCGTCTATTAATTCCTCACGATCCAAAATACCTTATAGACTGAAATTCAATATCAATTTACAAGAGGTGAATTTCCAGGGCGCCACAAGCTTAATATCTCTGAATGCGTCTCACTTGAAAGGCTGGATCTACCGAAAACCAAGGGCAATAAAAAAGTAGATGTTGAAAATTGCGAAAACTAATTAGTCGAAGTTCCAGGCCTCGATGGGTTAGGGCTCTTGGAAGAGCTGTATATCTCTGGGTGCATTTCAATTGAGATGCTGGATCTTCCTCAATATGGGGGTCTGAGGATGTCATATGCTGGAAATTGCGAAAATCTAGTCAAAATTCAAGACCTCCATAGATTGGAGTCCTTGAAATAGCTATATATCTCTAGATGTGTCTCTTGAAAGACTAGACCTCCCAAAATCCGAGAGTCTGAACATACTAGATGCTGAAAATTGCAAAAACTTGATTGAAATTCAAGGCCTCGGAAGGTTAAAGTTCTTGAAAGAGTTGTATATATCCGGGTGCCTTTCAGTTAAAAGGCTGGACCTTCCAAAGTCCAAGAGTCTGAGGATAATAGATGCTGAAATTGCAAAAACTTAGTTGAAATTCAAGGCCTCGAAAGGTTGGAGTCATTGGAAGAGTTGTATGTTTCTAGATGTGTTTCAATTAAAAGGCTGGACTTTCCGAAATCTAAGGGTATGAATATATTATATGCTGGAAGTTGTAAAAACTTAATTGAAATTCAAGGCCTCGATAGATTGGAGTTCTTGGAAGAGTTGTATCTCTCTGGGTGCGTTTCAATTGAAAGGTTGAACCTTCCAAAATCGGAGAGCTTGGAGATATTAGATGTTGAAAGAAGCAAAACTAAGTCGAAATTCAAGTTCTCAAGGGATTATTTTCCTGAGTTTATGGGCTGAGGGTTGCAGTCCTTAGCAGAGCTACCGGACATGTGCAATTTTGATCATCCACGGAATTGATCCTGTCATTGTCATGAACTTCGGGAGATCCCAAGGCTTGAGGAGTCAACGTCTCCAGAACGAATTGTTATATCTGGAGGTTCGTCAAATGAGATCTAACAAGACTTATCATACGTGCCAACTTGATCAGCTTGGTGGTGAAAAATGGCGGGAAACTGATTGAGCTTCAAGGGCTTGAGAAATCGGTGGACTAGTGGAGTTGGATCGCGGCTTTACCGAAACTACGAGAAAAACCTATTTGACTCTATCATGGAATTCACGACCGCGTGTATTCCAAGGTACGCTTAAAGGATGAATTCGTGCAAAAGGATCATGTTGGAGAGGGCATCTCTTAGTATGCATGTGCTATTGAATTGTGACAAAATTTGTCTGACCATCATTGTCTGCATTAGCTGACAGTGCATCCTTCGAACGATGAAGGATATTCCAATTTTGTTATCCTGCCCTGCCCTGATTATTTTGAACAGAAGCTTTGCAGAGCTGAAACTATCCAAGACTATAATTTCCACCAATGTATTGGATACTGGTACCATAATGGACACTTGCATATAGGGTCTTCTGGGGTCTTATTCGAAGAGAGCGGTTTTGTGATACAGGTTTGGATCTTCATGATACAGCGGAAGCTGTAATTTGTGAGCTTGAAAGGGTGTGGCCTTCTGTCATTTGAGTAGAATTCTTTTCCCAAGTTAACGTTGCCACTGATGATAGTATTGTCTGGCACAGCTTCCTTAAAATGGGCTCCTTACGTACTGCTGATGCTTTGGAAGAATGTTCGAAATGGATCGGCATAGACTTGGTTAGAGATCCTCAACAGACTTCCTACCATATCAGCTAAGTAGTCCTAATGTGAAGTCTCACTGCTATATGCTCGGCAGACTGTTTACAGCTTTTATTCACCAGTAAAGACATTCAATGTCTGCCTGCTAACTTTGTTTTGGTTGATAAAGAACTTCAAAGAGGTCTTTTCTTTTGGAAGCTGCAGTCAAAGTTGTCTCGGAATGGACGTATCCACTGCGGTCGGACGTGTTGGAATCGAAGTCTTTGCGAGGTGGAGACCTCATTGCAGTTGATTTTGCTGCTATCTCCGAGTAATTTTGCTCTTAACTTGTACCAATGGATCATCAGCTCTCATGAACACTCGATTTTGGAATCTAATTTGACAATACATCCCCCCAAAAACAATTACAGTCCCACAGAGACTAGTGTCGGACACATCGTATAGTTCAGAAACAAAGTTCGGTAAAAAAGACGTCCATCATCCATGATTTGTTCGCGCACTAATTTTGGTAGCGACAAACTCAAGATTGGAAAAACTGGGAATGTCGCAAAAATAGAATGGCCCGGGGCAGAATAAAAGATCTGGACCTGATTCTTTTAAAAGCGCAGCATATACATTCAAATGGAACTCAAGAAGCACTATGGCGTGTATTTGTCATCGAAACTCAGATCCGATAGAAGGTACATAGATGCAAAGTAATTCGATTTGATTACCTTCATTAAAGCATGACAAATATGTACAGATAATTAATCATTTCTCCGCTCCCAAGCGACAGACATGCTCGCATACAAGCAGGAACAAGGAGAATAAGACAATCAGGGGGAAGTCAAGATCCTAGTTACATATATATACGTCTGACAAAAAAAGGGACAAATAGAATTTTCCCCTGCCCCTTTCCTTGAGCACACCTGATTTCTGCAGCAACAGAATCCAACCACTGCTCTCGAGCGAGTTTAATTGCCAGAGATCGAACTTTTACCCCCGGACTCGATACATGCATGTGTCTAGAGACCCTTTCAGGATCAGGAAGCCAGATACTAGTGTAAACTATATTTACGCCACAATGCCCATCAACTTTTGGCTTGGACGCTAGAGAGACATCAGCTCTGGTCAAAACAAGTCAGCAGTAAGATCTCCCATTTTGGAAAAAAAAAAAAACAAAACAAAAGAAGAAGAAGCAGGAGCAACTTCACTGTACACTCAAATACCAACGAGGGACCAAAAGGAATAGGTTATCCTCAATCACATCCCACCACAAATAAGATGTTTTCATTTCTTCTATTGTCTTTCTTATTCATCTGCTAGAAAGAGCTTTTTCATCCCTTTTTCTTTTATCTAGGATGTCCTGTGTTTCCCCCCTGCGGGATATTTATCTAGACAGAAATACAAGGGAAATCACGTCACCTGAATCTTCAGATTTAAAGCTCCAGATATTTTTCTGAATCACCGCCAATACTGAGCCCACCGATGAATAGTTTCCACCATTTGAGGGAACAATGCATTCACGCTATCTGTGATAAGACCCTGAAAGAAATGTATGCAGGCTTCATCGTCCAGGTCCAAATTGAACTTCTCCTGAAGCTGTAAGCATGGACGGATAATTTCTGTCATGACCAAATGCATAACTTTGTCTCCGGACGGAAATTTAATGCATAGAAATTCATTCTCACCTTAAGGATTCCTTTTTCAGGATCAGAAGCAATATCAGGGATGTTGGAACCCGCCATCAGATGGAAAAGGTTCAAAATTAGGTTACTTGATTTCCGAAGAATGTTGTATGCTTCACAACAATATGTCTTGAATCTCGTATAGTACTGGCTGTGGAAGAAAAATGTTGCCTTTTACCTCATGCAGGATATCAACTCTATCACCCCAAGCACTCTTGTAATTTTTACAGAACGAAAACGCTATCTTTACATTGGCAACATTCTCAGATATTATAAAGATTGAAGAGCAAGCTACCTTTCTGTTCCACCCATAGCTTCAACCATTTCTTTGCAGAGTTTCATTGGGGGTGGAAATGGCTTAGGATCTCGGCCAAGAATAAAACCAAAGTCCACATGGAAAAGACGTCCATCATCCCTGAGAAGAAGGTTGTCCAGGTGTCTGAGGACCAGAAAGATTAGAATCAGAAGTGTTTAATAGTTTGGAAACAACCAAATCAACTCAGAAAGCATAACACTATCACAGAGACAGAGGCTGCAATAAGGATGAGACATCTGAAGTTGGGCGAAATGTCGCTAGACTGATGTGTTTCCTGAAAGAGGTCTGCTAATCTTCAATCATTATGCTCTAATCAAATGGAATTATTGTTAAACCTAATGATGTCATTACGATAGACTTATTGTTGATACCATTACTCACTACTAAAAAAAAAAACAAAGGATTGGAACTTCTCCCGCTGGAACTAACCCTATCAAGACTCATCTAGCACCACATACCACGCCAAACAAAGGATATCCACACTGGAGAAGACTAAGACACAAGTTCACTCTTCCCAAAGTCAGATTTTAATGAGGCAACGTCCTTGACAAGAAATAGGTAAGAGAATTTTTACATATGAATCAAGTAGTCAAATATAGCATGATTAAAAGAATAGCACCAGCTCCAACACTACGGCTACTTTGGCATTTGAAAAGAAATAACGCTACATCAACAAATTTTAATTGAAACATGCAACATCACAAGTCACGAAAACCAAATAATAATGGTTTCACATAATAACTGCATTCTCCCATCACCTGTCTCCAATGCCAAGTATATATGTAATAACCGAGTACCCCGCACAGCTCTTAATAAACGTATCAAGACATGCAGCTGTAATTCCAAATGGTCCATGCTCATCAGGATGAAACTTCTGCAGATAACTTATGATGCTTCTATGCTCTGAGAGAATCTGCACACCAATAGAAACATCTAACTGTTCATTAAACAGTACACGCCAAGAGCAATGTTTAACAGCAGCTTGGGCATTAAATGATGGTATTGCTTATAAAAGAATTTTCTTTACTGTTAAATATAAGAAGCAACTAACACTATCTCCAGAAACCAAAAATATGGCCATTGCCATGTTGAATACGAAATCACAGGGGTAAAAAGAGGAGCAACACTTTAATTAACTATGACTTTCCCTAGTGCATTTTGCTAAAGAAAGATAATCAGGCAACTGAGATACATCATATAAAAAAACCAGGTAACTGCAATACATCATATGAAAGGTATGGATCTTTGTCCTTGAATTTTTTATGTGCATAACAACCCATTTGATCATGAATCCATTGCGGCGACTGAACTTGCTAGAGGACATATATTGGCAATTTCATCTTGTTTATAAGAACCAAGCTACCCATTTCTGAATCCAGCTAACTCAAGAGGAAAGGGATGAGTAGTCTTTACAATATGATACCTGTGCCAAAGTCCGAGATGGTATAAATTCCAACATGCCTTCATCTTGTCCAGTGGCAAGCACCTTATATGGAGTCAAGCACAGATCTAGATTTTCCGCCTTCAGTAATCGATCCATGAGAGAGACCATTTGGACAACCTACACATAACAGAAAATTGTGGCATTAGAAAAATATATGCCGTGCATGTCCAGCTGCTTCTTACTAGCACATCTATTACACTTAGAAGAATAAAGTCCAAAAAAGCTCATTCAATCCCCCAAAATGACTTACAATGCACAAAGCGAGAGAGATAAATGAAGAGTCTATCGATACCTAAGGCAAGTCGTAATTTTGACATTCTTCTTACTTCTCATAAAACAAGGGTTTATTCTATACAAATAAGTAAAGCTTCATTATTAGAAAAAAAGTCCACAAAGTCAGAAAGTGAAAGCTCTAGGAAACAATTATCAATGCATCAAAGAGAGGTTTGATTACCAATTGATCTTGTCGGATGTCATCTCCCTTCTTGAATATGATCTTGCAACTTCCACCGCTAGCTGTTCGAAAAGTTAGACGCAGAGGATGAAGTGCGCTTTTGAATATTGACGACTCTGAAGGCTCAATACCGGTGATGAGGATACCAGGAGAGAGTGGTGACCGTATCGGCTAGACAACGTTAATCAAATGTATGAAGATGAAATAGTAAGAATCTATATCACATAGAAGTTCCCATTATAGGTAAAAGGAGTTAAAAGGCAGATAGAAAGAAGAATAAGACATACCTCCTCAAAATATGTAAGTTCGCTTAAAAGACCAGAAAGAAGCTGTCTAAGCTTCTCAATCTTTTTCTGGGTATTGCCACGTACATTTCTAACATCTTTCGTTATGGAACACAACTGAGCAGTCAACTCTGTCTGACGCACCAAACTTTGCCAAAGTTTGAATCCATCGTCATTTCCATTGACGCCAGATGCCAACTGCACAAAGTATAATCTAATAACTGCTATGCAGAACCAGATTTGATCATTTTCCAGCTTAGGTTTTCAGGTTAATAAATGCATTGGGCCACTACACCATCAGATAATAGCTGTGGTAGATGGAACCATCCTTTCCAGAACTTTCATTAACGAGAAGCTCAAGATAAGTACAATGATACTGCACTAATTTCTCACTGACAAAAAAAAGTATAAAACAATTTGGATGGATTTTCTTTCTTTTTTCTTTTCTTTCTCTTTCTGTCAATCATCCCTAAGTAGACACAATGCGGCACACGCTCAATCCTAAATGAAGAGAAGTGCATTACTCATTTTCATGGTTAATATTGCGAAAAAATCAATTAACCTTTGCCCAACTCAGTCGGAAGGAAACAGCGATAGCAGTTATAACTGCTAATGCCCCACAATTTGCTCTTATAAAACTTAGTTAGAGAAGGAGCCTCCACTCAATATCAAGTACAACTATCTACATTTTATGTGACAAAGCCCCTGTAGTAAAACCAAAATACCAACGATGAAACCTTGAAAGACTCCAACCTTCATCATATTCTCTTCCAAGATCTCATAAGTACAGTAGTAGCGTTTGGCAAATGCAGGATCATAAAGTTCCACAGCAACATACCACCGAAGAAAGCTGGCGAGCTCAATGTTACGCAATGCTGTCATAAAGGTTTTCTATCATAAGCAGGACAATGATTCATGAAATATCTATAGATTCCCAGAGAGGAAAAGAAGGCATACATCGTTGCACAAGAAACTGACAAAGGCGAGATTTATCAGATCGTTCAAAGCGAAGAGCCTGCACCAACTGAAGCAAATAGCACTGCAGCTCTTCATCATCGGCTCTTTCAAGCACGCTAACTGCATATGCGCGAACCTGCAGTGAAGAAGTCACAAACCACAACAGCATCAGGCCGACGCTCACTTCCTATGACACTGACCTCTACGTCTTTTTTAATGTGCGAGTTGCATGCACTAAACTTACGATGTCAACAAACTTCATGCAGCAAACTAATTCATCCACACCCATTTATATGGCACAGTAAGGTTGAATTGCACATAGCATTCTCTTTGGATGGAGGAGATATAACCATGTGAACGTGTCTAATTTGTCAAACCATCTCAATACCTTCAAACTAATAACTCTGTTGAATGTCCATTTTCCACAAAAGTTCAACCGATCAGGAAACGTACTCTAATGTATACCAAATGTATCTCTTAACAGTCCCCCTCATTTGTAATGTGTAAGTTGCATGCACTAAACTTATGATGTCAACAAACTTCACGCAACAATTAATTCATTCGCACCCATTTATACAGCACAGTCAAGTCACATTGCACACAGCATGCTCTTCGGATGGAGGAGATATAAGCATGTGAATGTGCGTAATTTGTCAAACAATCTCAATGTCTTCTCTTAGAAAGTCCAACCCAAAAGCTTAAACTGATAGGTGGAGGGAGATCATATAAATATAAAGAGCATACAGAACCCATTCACAACCGATGTGAAATGACAATAACAATAACTTCAACACCCCTCTCACGTGCAAGCCGAATTACGAGCTGCACATGGAATTGACTAATGGGGGATGAGCCCACATGCGCAGAAAGGAATAACACCGGCTCCGATACCATGTTAGAAAGTCCAACCCAAAAGCTTAAGCTTAAAGGTGAAAGGAGATCATATGAATATAAAGAGCATACATGACTCATTCACAACCGATGTGGGACGACAATAACAATAACTTCAACACCTTCAAACTAATAACTCAGTTGAACGAACATTTTCCACAAAAGTTTAACTGATTGGGAAGCATACTCTCATGTATAGCAAATGTATCTCTCAACAATCCCTCTCATTTGCAAACGGGAACTCATGTCAAATGTAGAATGTGGGCATGACCACATCAAATAACAACCACAAGACAAAGAGGAGTGACTGGGCATAATATCGACAAGGGAACGTCAAGAATCCTTAGCCTAAACCTTTGATACCATGTTAAACAATCCTGTTTGATAAAAACTTCAGATATCAAGAACGTGCCCACATGAATATCAAACATATAACTTAAAAAACTTCTTTCCTATATTTCTCCCCTCAGTTCTTTATAACTCCAAAGAATCTAATGGAAACACTAAATCACGTCGTCATACCAATGAGATGGACCAAAAGTATAAAATTTCCGACTTGCTTGCAGAAAGAATAAGAAAATAACTAGAATCACAACAAACAAACCATATCTTACAAAACTCCTACCTCCTCTTTTTCAAATACAGGAGATAACAGCTCCAGAGCATCGCACACATCAATTGTTTCCCATCTTCCCATTAATTCTAATGCCTGCTTAGCTTCCTGCAAGGGTAAAAGAATTAAGAACAAGAATTATGATTTGGTGGTATTATCAGTAGTCAATTGGATTCTCTAGTTTTTGAGCATTTTTTTAAGGAAAAACAGCCTTTCTAGGATCAAGAAACACATAATAAAAGATCCCATGCTGGCAATATGCTTAAATATTCTGTTAGCTAGCCTAAAGGCTGTCAAACGCCCTATTAACCAAATGAAAGATTTGACCATGAAATCGAAAGTGGCATATGTAAGATATATTGATTAAAGAGTATACACTGATAGGAGCAAAAATAATGGAGATACCCGTGGTCAAAGCAGAGGAAAATAATGTGGTTGGTTAGTTGGCATTAGCAGGTACACAAGGACTATATAAAAGACATGCGGAGACAGTGCTGACCTGAACATCACTCCATTCAACACATCGAAGGAACTTTGTGAGAGCTCTCTTCTCAGACATCAAAGAAAAGCGGAATTTCCAAAGGAGCTGCCTCTCATCTCCACTTAAAAACCTCGTAGGCGGATATTTAAGTATTCTTTGTATTGACCTTACATTTGTCAAAAGGTAGGGTAAGTATAACTACCATGAAAGGCCAAAAAGGAAGAACAAAAGTACATTGCTAGCAGTAAGAATTTAACCATAAAAAATCAGAACTCTGCATGGACTATGAAATATAATCTTGCTGAACTGCAAGGACTTACACAAGGATACTCTGCCCATGTGAAGCCGACCAACAAGGGTACAACATCACTCAATTTAACATTTTTTTACAAGATTAAAGATAGCTGCTCTATCTGGTCACTAATCATGTAGACATAGTTCAATCTAGCTGAAATTTTGATGAGGCAAACACTTTAAGCACCCAATATAGCTCCTTCAAATTCATGCATATTTGGCAGCCGGTTTAAGTTGGGAAATCACGACAAATGGTTTTGGAAAAATACACAGGAAGTTATACCATCCAAGCTGTTACTAAAGAATGTAATTGGTTAATTCAATTAAAAACAACTTGAGAATTAATTTAGTAGCACAAGAGAGTGCAAATAAACAAAATTTACATAATGAGTAACAACAGACTATTCTAGCAATTAGAGATTTTCACTAGTCTGTCGGACAGAATTGAACAAAGCAACATCTCATCAAGCAAATAGTGGAAAAGGATATCTAACAAATTTCTACGTTCAAATTCAATTGGTTAACACCTCTCGACCTACTTTAGTCTAACCCATCTGCTGTAATGTAAGAAAGATCAGTGAAAAGAAGAAACGAGGATCCTCAATTAAATCAAAGACAATTGAGAATGAAAAATAATGCTGCATGATCGCAAAATTGAAGAGCAATTAAAAGATTAACTGATATAAGGCCAATTACTTTAACCAAAGCAAATATCTTACCAGGACGAATTAAAAGTTATTAACATCATCAAAATGACGAAGGTGGTTGGAAGAGAAAAAAAGAACTTCAGATATATTTTCCTTAATACTGCAAAAAAATTGCAACTGAATTTCTACAATATAACAAATTCAGGCTTACTTCCTCTCGGTAATACTTGGCTTAAGATCCTTGTCGATGATGCCACGGGTTAAACTCCTCGCTAGCTTTAGTTGCTTGTGCTCAGACGGATTTATTTTTCCCACTTCAGGGTCCCACACAATGACAAGTTCATTTGTTGAAACTATCGGTGGAGGTAAGAAATTTGCTCCAGATTCCTACAAGTCCAGCACAATATATGTTTTTTTTGTTTTTTTTTTACACACAAAATATCTAGAAGGTCAACCTGATAGTGTATGCAGCCCAACAAAAGAAGACATAGAAGCAATAATCAAGTTCCACATTTCAAGAGAGTGGTCCAAAGGTATTGTTTCCTCTCATTTCCACCCTTTCCCTTCATCCTTTTAATAGCCAAATACAGGATATACTCCCTGTTATGATAATATTTCATCCCACATCCCTCCATCCAAACAAGTGTTGGCAAAAAATTTTACTTCATATCAATATTAGCTATATTGATGAGACTACCAATAGCCAAAAACATAAAATACTATAATGTCATCACTAAGTGGATTCCTACTGCTGACCTAGAATATGAACTTAGCCAAGATGAGAAAAGGCTGGCATAACTAACACTACAAGTAGACATGATAATAGATTCTAACCTATAGAAATTGGAAAACAAGACTAGATTCCATTTCAAATAATCTTTGGTCAGCAAAGCATGTGTTCAACTACCCACAGAGAAAAAAACTCTGCATCAACTAAAAATTGACTTTAGCGCTTGCTCGCGAAAGCCTTTGATCGCAGTTCTTGGCATCCAAGCAAAATGCTTTATTACTAAACTGTTGCTAATTTCCAAAAATTATAACAAGAAGCCCCGTCACACAAAATGAGATGCCTATAAGTTTGTCCAATTGCAACAACCTTGCCAAATGAAAAGGAAAAGAAAAAAGAAATACAGTGCACAGTGTGTTCTCTAGGGGAAAAAATTTGTCAAACAGTGTACTAGTATTTGAGTTATATATACAAAGTGAATTTTGAATGGAGAACAAGTAAACCATTGGACAGAATAAAATAATTCCTCCTCTCATTCTTCCTAAATGTTTACCTGGAAAACAACTCGATGTTCAAAGCTACAGAAGTCAACAACCAGGTATAGGTGAGAATTTCCAGCTTTATTGCTCTCCCGTTCCTTGACCTTGTCCATAGCTTTGAATGCAAGACGGTCCAGCCAATCAATGCGTTGAATCTGTCCTCTTTCATACTTATTCATAAGCTTTTCCAATCGCTCCAACTCGCCACGCTCATGCTTAGGGACCTGTAACCATATTATGTCAAAAAATTTATCATTCATGGCCAAATGTGTCATGTTCACCAGCGCAGTACAAACAAGCAGAAACCTTGCCAGGCGTAGTTGTTGGAAATGAGCCATCAGCTTCCTTTCCTTGCCAGAGTCTAAGCTTCTGCTTCCCCGTTTTGAGCTGCTTTTTGCTGCTAAATAGAAGAATTGTAGCCCCACCAATCAATCCCTCCTCTTTCCCACAAGAAACATCCCAGACCTAGTGATGCATCCCACAAGATCAAACAAGCTATTTCGTGGCCAAAGTATCAATTAAATTTCTGAGTTTTGATCAAGATCAGCAATGGGTCCACAGTTCAATAAGAGACGAGAAGGACTAATATTCTTCTCGGATGCATCCCACAAGATCAAACAGGCTATTTTGTGGCCAAAGTGTCGATTAAACTTCTAAATTTTGATCAAAATCAGCTATGCGTCCACAATTCAATAAGAGACAAGAACGATTAAGATTCTTCTTGTAATTGAATCATAGTCTACTAGGATTTCAACTCTGTTAGAGTTTAATAAGTATCTTTCTATTTGCTATGAGGTTTCCCTTCACTCGTGTTTCTTGTTTACAACTTTCCTATCACGACTGCAATTAGGAATTTTATATAATTAAAATTATTACTATCCAAAAACTTTTATGATGATTATCAAAATTAAGTGAGTAGTTGCTTTTAAATTGTGTGACAGCTCTTCTCTTAAGTGTGATGCTAAAGAAATCATAAAGTGATGCTTAGGAAGCTATAGGTGTGATGCCTAGGATGCTTTACATGAGATGCCCAAAGAAATTTACTCTTGGTCATATCTGTTGCAGTAATTTATCATCCAATCGCACTTGCTACTTTGGATTCATTATCCTGCGTCCCGCTGTAATATATATCAACACCCAAAGTGAAAGTACCAAATTATTTTTGAACCCCATTTGAGAGGATAAAGTTGGTGAAAGATGAAACCATAGGCTCATACTTAGGAGCCCAACCGAAAATTTTGAGTTGTGTGATGCTCTCTTAAGCAACCATTCCAAGCATCAGCTTCCATTCACAGGTCATTCTTCTCCATAAAGGCTAAAAAATCTTGACAAAATATGATTAGACAAATTCATAGAAATGGATGCAGTTACGCTAATGAACATAAAAAAGGACATTTGCCCTAGTATTAGCTCTAACCAAACAGAGCGTTGCCTAGGAATGACCTTTATCATAGAGTGATCGGGAATATATGTAACAATGAAGATCGGAGTAAACAAAAAAAAGTAAAGGACGAATGAGGACATACAATTGTGTGAGAAATATCAGTTAAATTATTCATATATTGTAATTAGTCACCGACTTAAATCTCCAGTTAATTTATACCTAAAATACAAGTGAAGGAACATTTCACACTCACTGTCAAAGCAAGTTGCGAGTGAGCAGTTAAGTCTCGATATTTCGTACTCAGAGTGATGAGTTCATTCCAACAGTATGGTGGCCCTGCAGATTCCAACCTGACATTAAGATGAGTAGATTTTAGACATATAGAAGATTCAGCAGGATCTGAACCTCTTAACTCCCTGCTTCTAATACTCCTTTTGAAAGATTTAAGAACAAGCTTGTCAATCACCATCTGAGGGACCACATACTTAGCTGCAACAGTTACCTTCAAATTGTGGAAATTGCTATATATATAACCTGAATTAAGGGTAAGCAACCTGGCCGGTTCACATGGGAACAGGCAGGTTCCTAAGTTAAAAAAAATTGGGGAACTGGCCTTGACAAGTTCAGTTCCTGGTTTTGTATTGTGAACACTTGGTTCTACCTGTGGCCGGTTCTCGGGTAGTACCGGCTTTAAACCTCAAGTTGAACTGATTTTGAACTGGTTTATTTTTTTTCTTTCGCTTGGTTTAAAAAAACTATAGATGTGTTGGACATGGGTTTTGAACCTGGGAAGCCTAGGAAATCCATTATTTCCTTAACGACTATGCAATAATTTGATAACATGGTCTGTTTTACAATTAAAATAGTTATATCGCTAAAAGTTAGGCCCTATTCTTGGGTCAACCTTGAAACCGATAAGTTCGGTTCCAGGCTGGTTCCTAAGGGAACTCGTTCGGTTCCCGATTTTTGGAAACCGTACTCCAAGGTTCATGATCTGGAACCTACCCACCCTAGACTCAATCACCGCTAAACTGATTGAATAATAACTTTCGAACGTCTCTCATACTTTATTTCCTCAGCATGTTTGTTGCAAAATCATAAACAACACTAAGTGGATAGATAAAAGTAAAAAGTAGTAACAAAGAGAAAAACCAATTGCAAGTTTTAATCTTGATAGCAAGGACAAACAACCAGAACTTTTTCAGAGCAGCTAGCTCTGAATAAAGACCTTGAAGAGTTCCATTTCAATATTTCACATGTTCCTGGCCATGGACACTAGACCATGACATTTGATTCATCTTTGATCTCCATGACCAGCAGAAAAGACACTTACAAGCCATCATCTTAAATATACACCCCCAACATATACTTCCGATATTCCATCAATCTTTAACAAGGATGGACTTATTATGGATGGTTCCCTAAGGATCACAAGCATGAGTATTCAAACTACAGGCGCACGTCTTTCCAAGGAACCCAATACTATATCACTTGTCAGCTTTCAAAACAGTTTCCAGAACTGGCCTTGACCGGTTCAGTTTGGCACCAGATGACACTTTAAGCTCCAGATATTCAGTATCACCAGAAAACCGGAACTAAAAATTATAACTCCAGTGGACTACGTCAAGCACAGAGTTTGGCACCAGAAGAAAAAATGGAACACTGACCAAATGACATATGATTTTACAACTAATAATTGAGAAATTCACAATTCTGTTCATAGTAGCCATGCTGATAGTCAAAATGTTCTTCAGGGCTACATTTAAACTTTACATTACCCTCCTAAGTCCACCTGAAAGATGAAAGTTTCAAAGCTACACGCGCCAAATTGTGCCGGAAAAAAATGTAACATCAACAAATGCCCAAAAAATGAGCATTCAGAGTAAGTATATGCCACGCTCCTTACCATCAATACAGGCCACACTCATTTTGCACCATTTCAGTCACTCTAGTTCTCTCCTCTCCTTTAAACAAATATCGACATTTACACACTAAAACACAACCAAGATCAATTATTCATTCTTAGCTCCAATCTGCTACTCATCACAGGACCATAAGCCTCCTTCCCCTGATTTACCATCATGTATGGTAAACCTTTTCATAAGTAACTAGAAATGTTGGAATTTACCCCAGATAATCTCAAAATCATCTTTGTCATTTCCTGAAAACAATGACTTTTCTAACACGTCTGGAAATGGTAAAACAAGACATAATGGAAGAAACTGTCGTTGGGAAGAAGCATTTGGCCCAACCGACAATAAAACGAACATACAGGGGAAGAAAATTAGCACACAAAGCAAGGACTAAAATTAAGAAGGCACCTTGTTCTAGTGGGAAGACCAAAAGGGGCACCATCAATGTAGAGAGAGCACTCAACGAACAGCTCCGACTGTCTCTCGTCTGCAGTATGATCAATCTCTGCAGAAGGATTCAACAAAACACACCATATAGCTAACGAAAGCATAATGAAAATAGAATCTTGGCCCGCTAAACCATCGCACAATAATTGGATACGTAGATGTTAACACCTAAGGGAAAAAGTGGAATTACTGACCCGTAATACTACCAAGATTACCTTACCCAAAAAAAAATAGTACCAAGATTCTGCCTTTCCCAGAAAATTCACACCATCTTAAGAGAGAGAACTACTCGACCAAAAAAATAAAATAAAATAAGAGAGAGAACTCTCCTTACACCATCAAATAGTTTGTCTATCTACAATTTTCGACATTTTTCAGATCCGTAGTCAATTCAATTAAGTAAATACTTCTTCACCACCGCACTAAACTTCTTCATCAAATTGAGCATAGAAAGGAGACCCAGTTCAGCTACGACAACCTCCGAGCTGAGCAGAAGATTTTTTACCACTTCAGACTCCGTAATTCCCAAATTCCATCACTGACATCCATCACAGCCCCGAACGAAATCAAAGGATTCTCTTTTGTCATTCTTTTTCCGCGCACGAAAAGGATCATACCTGAGTTCGGAGAGTGCTTAGCGGGCAAAGCGCCCTCCAAGTTCTCGACTCGGAAGGTGACGGGGAGATTGATGTCGCACGACAAGAAGAACCGGAACTCGTTGCCGCCGCTCATCTTCGCCTTCCCCGAGTCAGAGCGCGCCAATCCTCTTCATACCAAAAGGACCGCCTCAATACCTCGATTTGGACAGCGTGAATCGGATGCCGGCATGTTTTTTTTCTGCAGATTCTGAGCGAATCGAGTTTTGCTTCGGTTAAGGAAGTGAAGTGCCACGCACGCCAAAACAGATGGTTTTAATTTTAATTTCAATTTCGTTGGATTATGCTCCGGCATAAAGGAGGAACGGCGAAAAGAGGACGTACCAAAGGAAGAGAAGAAGAAGATACAATAAATAAATAAATAAATCTTTAAACATTTGACCCAAAAAATAATCGTGTAATCGAACTTAAATGTATCTGATGCAATTTCTTCCTTAAAAGCTTAAAAAAACATTAAAAAATTTGCAAAATATCGGGCAAAAAACTAAAAATAAAGAGGTTAATGACTTAACATTGGAGGAGAAGACCAATGATTATGTTCAGTTCGAATTTTCATGATACTCGAATCAAATCATATGAGATGTGTGCATGTTTTGACCCAGATTGTGACCCGAACCCATGGTAAGGTAATGCCACGTGAAAACTCCTTTGTTTAGGGGATGTTATAAACCCGAAATCAAAGACGAGCTTAATAAAAACATAAATAGATAAATAAGGAAAAATATACTAACGTGCGAATTTGTTCTCTCGAAATAGAACTCTTTTTTTTCTTTTTTTCCTAATTCAAATAAGACATCGTAGGTCCATAACCTTTGAAAAGGGTGAAAAAAGCCTTTTCAATGTTCGTAAATTTCTCCGAAAAAGTTATTTGTTATTTGCATCATGTGAAAAATAAAAAATTAAATATAAAATAGTAAGATATCAAAATCGATCCAAGTAACAGATATCTCTCGTAAGAAAATTTTTAAAAGGTTGGAGACATTGTTTGTTAAAATGACCAAATTGACTCAATCCTAAACCTATTGCACTAATCCCAATTTAGTCATAAATTTTTTTAGTATAAATTCAGTCTTAAACCTTTCGCATTTGAGTCAATTTAATCCTAAATATTTTATTAGTACCAATTCAGTCCTAAAAAAAATCTTTTATATTAGTGTCAATTTATTCCTAAATATTTTTCATTTATATCAATTGATTCAATTTGGTCAATTTTGATCGAAAATCATTAATGCGAACATTAATTATCCTGCGTGGCACGAATTGCTCTAACGTGGATATTTTTTAATATTTAAAAAAACCAAAAAAATGCTTAATTTTTTTAAAAAATTATAGAATAATAATAATAATAATAAATTCAAGTCAATGTTTTTGATGCCACATAAGACAGTCGATATCCACGTCAGTTATTTTCGATCGAAATTAGTCTGATTAACTCAATTAGCATAAATATAAAAGATTTATGATTGAATTGGCACCAACGCAAAAGTTTTAAGACTAAATTAACACCAATAAAAGGTTTAGGACTTAACTGGCATCAATGCAAAAGGTTTAGGATTGAATTATCACCAAAAAAATATTTATGACTAAATTCACAACAGTGTTATAGGTTTAGGACTTTTTTAACACCTCTCCCTCCGCTTCTCGTAAAATTAAAAAGAAAATCACAATCGGCATACTAAATTAAATTAAGGTTTAGGATTGAATTATCATGGCAAAAGTTGCCGCATGTTTGTCAACGAGGGAGAGAAGGCGACAGTAGTGTGTAGTGTCTACTCTCATCTTCAGTGTCAACTTCTCTCTCCCTCTTTTCAGTTGCGTTTTTGTACATTTTTCTTACACAAAACCGAGGAGTTAAATAAAGTTGCCTCGTGTTAGGAAGACACAATGATTCTAATAGGTCGAGATTCAGATGAGACAAAATCCGCAAATAATTACTATTCAAACTTGGTGCGATATGTCGGAAGACATTCAAACGAACTATGACCGCGAGATCTACCTTTGACTCGAGGTTGTAGCTATTGAGTTGGGTAGCAAGAGAGGCTAAATTGGGATTTCGTAGCATAAATTTAGTAGGGTTTGAAACTAATGTCATATGTAGCTATGCATTGTCATTGCAAAGCTGCAATAGTCGTTGCTAAGAATAAAGCTTACAATGGCAAGAGATTACACGGGATCCAAACATAATATTAAAGAAGCTATTGGAACGTGGGAATCTCTATAAGTTGTGTGAAGATCGATCCTTTAAGCGAAACTTTTATATTTTCTTCTTTTATAATTATTTTTTGACTTCTTTTTTTTATTTTTTATTTAACTTTTAAACATTCGAAAATTTTCATTTCTTTTTTTCTTTTTTCTTTTCTCCTCCTTCCTCCTTCCTCCGCCCAATGCTCATTCCAAGAACCTTAGCTTCGAGCTCACAAAATTTCCAACTTGGGGCCTCACGGTTACCATTGCCTCTCGATCTTGCTCAGGCTTTGGAGCTTCGTCCTCCGCATTCGGACAATTGCAGCGCCAGACTTCCGAGGCAATGCCGGCGATTTCTCGGATCCAGATTTCTCTGAGCTCTCAAGAGAATCCGAGGCAACGTTGCGATTTCTAGGATCCAGATCTGGCAAGCTCCAAGCCTCGCGCAGGGAAATTGAAAAAAAAAAAGAAAAAAAGAAAAAAGAGAAAGAGAAACATAAAAAAAATTATTGAAACATTTATGAATTTTAAAAAAATAAAAAAAGGAAAACAAAAAACTATTGCATGGAGAAAAATCAAATCTAAATTTTCATACTAAACGATAGGAAAATATTTTCCAAGTCTTCTTCATATTTCAACCAAACACCGAAAAATGCAGTCATTTTTCTGGAAATTAACTTCCTCAAAAATATTTTCCAAAAGTAACTCATTCTCCGGAAAACACTACAACTCTCTAAAACTCTCCAAAAATTTGCCAAGCACCATTTACTTTGGACAAAAGGTCCTTAGAGCCCCAAAGGGCTTTGGCAAGGTAATGGAGTTTCCCTTTGATCCGCAAGCGTTTTTTGACAATTTACATCGACGCAATAACATGACCTGAACCTGAACCTATGGATATCCATATTCACTCCCATTGTACTTTGATTCATCTTCACTCTAGCTACAGCTACAGAATGAAACTGCGCACGGCATGAGAAGAATGATATCATATACAGTCGTACATCAGACATAAACGTACACACTCAGCCAAAAAACAACAAGTACAGAAATTACGGTTGTCATGGCAGCCGAGGGAATTTAGAGAAATCCGGCCGCCTCTGCTGCATGTATGCTGTTTTTCCCTCGTTCGCTTCTTCGGTTCCATAGAATAGAAGTGTTGCATCTCCACCTAGTTCCTAAACCAAGGGAAGGAAAAGAATCAAGAGTCTTGTCATGAGAACGTGAAGTATCATCAACTATCCGAAACTTGATTAGCAGCTCTAAAAGGTTTAACTCTAGATGCGACTGGTTTGTAAGGCCCGTCGGACCCAACATTGGAATGCTGTCGGACTCTTCAAAACATGGATGGTAACAACTGGAATAGACAAATATATTGCTTTCTAATGTTTGTGACTGAAGGTACCTGAAGCCCTGCGTGGCCATCATCGACTGCATTAAGGGCTGATTTGAGCACCCTGATTGCTGTTGGGCTATTTCTCAGTATCTCTCTGCACCACTTGATTGTTTCCTGCTCCAAATTCTCTAGCTGAACAAGATCAACAAAGCATTAGCATTGGTTAAGTCGGTAAACTGGATGGCTGAGAGAATGTGCCTAGTTCATCTTCATATATATTGGAGTCTAAAACACGATGAGAATACTATTACGACTTTGCACGCTATACTTTTGTACTAGTAAACAAGATTCAAGCACGGATCTACAGTTCTTTCCCATCCTCATCAGTTTTTAGTCGGGAAGAAACTTATGGACAAGTGAAGTTACAATGAATACAGTGGAATGAGCTCACCGGCACAACAACATTAATGAGTCCCATCTTCTCTGCTTCAGAAGCTGTATAGAACCTTGCCAAGAACCACATTTCACGTGCCTTTTTAGGGCCAACCTGTTTGTTCATATTCATGACACAATTTTCTTATGATGCAAAAGAGAAAAGCGCTCGACAGTAATCCATCCAAAATTAAGAACAAAGAAATAGACATGACATGAAAGCAAAGGTAAGTTCACCCATAATGCTCACCAATCGAGACATGATCGAACTTCCATAACCAGCGTCAAAGCTTCCAACCTCAAAAGGCGAAAAACAAGAAGAGTTAACAGCATAACTTCATGACTTCAGATTGAACAAATGGAATAAGTTGAAAGGTTGTCAGTTTAGCTTAATTATAAGGGTTATATTGTGCTATACAACATTAAGAAGGCGAAAACAACCCAGTATCCTTTATCAAAAGCAGTTATGGTAGTATGTCCTCTCGCCTTAACATCACTGAAAACTCCTTGGTAGAATAAGAAAACGTCTAGACAAGTTATAAGTACCTTAGGACCGGTTTGACCAAAAATAGCATTATCAGCAGCAATGGTGAGATCACAGACCATATGCAGTACATGTCCTCCTCCAACGGCATAACCAGCAACCTGGATTGGTAATGGATGATAATATACGAACCCCATCGCATGTAAATTCACCAGAGAGAAAATGACAATTAACATGTGCACTAAGAGTGAAATAAAGATAATATTTACCATTGCTATTACTGGCTTAGGGAGACGCCTAATTTGGACCTGCAAATGGAAGCAACCAAAACATGAAAGCCTGCTTTATATGACACTCAAGAAATGGGTGCCTTGTTTTGATTTGCATGAACATGAATAGCTCTGTGAGTGGCCGTTGCATTCATGTGAAAGAAATAGAGATGTATAGTTTTTGAACATTTGGTCTGAAAAATTTGTAACAGTGTTAAGGATGTAAAAGGGGTAGAATGGTCTTTTAGGTTACCAAGGGTTTGTCATGTATATGTACTGAGTTTTATCAAAAAAAAATATAACATTCTCTCTTTTACAAACAGGAAGATTCATGGACCGAGAGAATGATGATATTGGATTGGCAATTGCACCGACAAAGTTTGACAAAATTTGGCCAAGTTAACATTGTACCTGCAAATCCAGGACATTTAGCCGTCCGACATCGTCGGGATCAGCATAACCATCCTTCGTCCTCAAAGCCTGGTCACCACCACTGCAGAACGCCTTGGTTCCCTAAACATCGTGTGTTGAAGAAACAAAATTGGGCATTCCACGACCCGGAAATTTACTCAAAGAATGAGCAAAAACTCTTTGATGTGGCTTAGATTGCACATGTGAGACATTAATCTAACGAGCAAAAGACAATGCATCTGGAAGTTGCAGAGTTCCTAATGAACTCTATCTTTAAGACTCCCCCATCAAGTTTTTTCAAGCCATGAATGAAGAAAAATAGTTCACTTGGGCTGATTTAAACGCGAACCCAAAATTTTCGAAGCATCAGCATGCTCTGCTATTACTTTACAGTGAAATGCGAATTTATGAGAAGAGAATCGAGATATCACAGAAACGAAGAGTACCTTTCCAGTGAGAATGATGACCCCAATCGAAAGATCGTCTCTCGCATCACCAAATGCGCGGCTCAGCTCCTTGACCGTCTTCGGCCTGAACGCATTTCTTCTTTCCGGCCTATTAATCGTAATCTGCACAAAACACAAATGAAGGAAAAGGGCATTGATTATGAATTGATGATCATTCACTGCAGCAATGTTGACCACACGCTTAAACCTTGGCGATTCCTTCGCCGACAGCTTTCTCGTAGATGACGTCGGTGAACTCCTGGCCCGACCCATTGTCCGCGGTCCTCCACGCAACTGGATGGTCGGGGACTTCGCCGTGAATGCGACGATAGGCGTCGTTCATGGAGGCGCCACCACAGGGTCGGGCGGAGACGGAGGACGGCGACCCCTTCGGTGCAGATTCGGGAGGGGACAAGTGGTTGGCGACCGCAGCGACTCTCCTCGCGACGGCGCCCATGGCCCCGTCCGACGTATCCGCCATTGGAGGAGGAGGAGGAGGAGATGGTGGAAGCAGTCAGTAGCAAATGGAAGCGCGCGCTCTCTCTCTCTCTTTCTCTGGTGGGTGATGATGGCGTTTTTGCATTGGGGGTTTTTCTGCGAAAAGAATGGATGAGAAGGCCATTGTCGACCTGTTATTTTGTGGGCTTTGGATGATTCGATAAAGGGTGGTCGTCAATTCGTCACCTTCCGAGTAGATCGCTTGAAGAAGGGACAGTGGGAAGCTGGAACAATGGTCGTGCATCACAACTACAGTTATAGTTAAGACAACAAACCAGGAGAATTTAGATTAATGCGTCATCTTAGAATCAACATAAAGACAATTAATTATCTTGATACTATGGTATTTATAGGGGTACCAATCGTTTAGGTCATAATTCGGATTTCCACAATACCCAAATCGACCCGAACGTATTTGATATATATATATATATATATATATGTATGTATATATATATATGTATGTATTCTGCCCGAACCGACAATACAGAGATTTCTGTCTTTTTCTCTGCTATTGATTCTCTCCTACGGTCCTACCCTCTTCTCTCTAACCATCCCTTTCTCTCCCTCTCTCTCCTCCGCCATGCTCTTTCCTCTCTAGACAAGTCTTTGAATTCACTTCCTCCATTTGAGCACTCACCTCGCCGGAGCACAAGAAAGGCCTCGGCAATGACATTGTGCGACAGGTGGAGGAGCCGTTGGGAGACAGAGAGAGGCTAAGATTTTGATCAAGGACAAGGACACATTCTCGGTGACCGAGGTCCCGACCCGAAATACTCTTCAATTCGATCCCGTATTTTTTTTCTTTTACTTCTCTATGATATATAGTACAGTGGGTTAAAGTCAATTATTAGTTTATAGGTAGGTGGATCGTAATTTGATGAATCAGAATATTTATTATTAACCCAAAGATATTATGAGAGTATTACTATTGGATGATTCGAATTGCGAACCAAAATAAATTTTTTAAATGTAAGTACCATCATAATACAGTTCATACTAAAAGTGAAAAAAGATTAACTCGAAAGTTCAAAAATTCGCAGCAAACAAATTATGCATCCAAAAAATATGTGGTTCTTCGTCATCTTAAGACTATTTGAGATCGCAATGTGGTTTCTTGATGGATTAATCAGCACAACCGTACTTCCTTTTCCAAGGAAAAATGCTATGCAACCCATTGAAAAAAGTCTACTCAACTCCCTTTTTAATACCAACAGATCCAGCAGAGTTATTTTCACCAAAATCACAGCCATCCAGATTGAGATTTATCCAACGGCTAGAACCTGTCCCATTCAATCTGACGGAGAACAATTGTTAGAGCGCGATAGGAGCGAGCATGCATCGGGCCCGCACGTCTAGTGCCGAAGACGTGAGAGCTAGCGTTGGGCCTGCATCGTGCAAAGCGCACGCTGGCCCGGCCCAGCATCAGTCGGGCTCCACGCAAGCATATGCCAACGTTTTGCTGGGAACTGCCAAGGATGCGTGCCCGTTGAGCCCGCCGTAGCCTTGGCACCAGGCAATAATCGCGCGCCACGTGGCGCGCTCAACCTGCTGATGTGATGGGTGCCATGCGGCGCTGGCTAACGCATGCCAATTGGCATTTTCTTACACTTTGATCGAACATGACTCGATTTTGCTGGCGACCGCCATTTTCACGATGTAAATGAAGAAGAGAAATGGTAATGGTTTGTAAGGATTGCTGGTAATTTTCAAAGAGTACAATGCACGTATCTACACACAAGGGTGTGATAAATGTAGCTCCATTGCTTTGGCATATTCAGATTCATAGAGCGCTCCACATTGGGTTATAGGGATATGTATGACAATTATTCTAATCCGAAAAAGTGATTCTCATTAAAATAACTTTTTATAATTATGTTTCATGGATGAGATATTAGAACGCGTTTGGTAACTATCAAAATTTTTGTCCCTGAAACAGAAATGTGTTTGATAACTGCACAAAATTTATGTTCTCGTGAATAATTGCTCTTCCCAATTTTTGTCATTAAAATCAAATAATTATCAGTTACTTTGTGAAATTTTATCCTACATTTCAAATTAATCGAGGATTAATTCATATTAATTCTCTTATATAATGTATTGCACATCGAAATGTAAAAATAAATATCAAGAATCATTTTGAGTCGTTTTCGCCATTTATTGTGGGGTTTCATTGAACTATTTTGAGCAAGTGAACAACGGACACGAGTGACATCCTTATTTCTACAAAGAAAATGCACTACAATGCCCTGTATTGGTGTGCACTTTTTTATCATGAGAAAATATCTGTCTTAATTCATCGAAACTTAAGAACTAGAGCTTACTAAGCGTTCATGACGATTATTTTGTCTTTTTACAGAATTTTCCAAAACTAGGCTAAGTTTAAAGTACATAAACCTATGCAAATCATAACTAATGAAATCAAGTGCGCAATCATGGAATCATGACATTGATAAATCGCATTATAAAATCCTAATGAAGCCTTAAGTGATTAGAGAAATGGGGTTCAAGTTTTATTGCAAATATGTTTATGATTTTTCTAAAGAAGAACAAAATCTATGAAATTTAGAGAATCTAGGCCTAAACTTATGAAAATGAGGTTAAACTAGCATAATCTAAGCTTATTCTATTTTTAGGGATTTTTGAAAATTTTATGTTTTTTAGAAATTTTCCAAATTTTTGAATTTTTTTACTTTATTATCTTATATAGTTTTCTGTTTTAGGTCGAGAAAAAATTGACGAGAGAATTGAAAAAGAAAAGTAAGATACAAGAGACTTTATTCTGTTTTGTGATTCTCAAAAGTGATTCTTTTTTCTAGAACCAGCATTATTATTATTATTATTATTATTATTATTATTATTATTATTATTATTATTATTATTATTATTATTATTATTATTATTTTTGCTCCAAAACAATTTTCGAAAACAGAATCAGAATTATAATTATTTACATTAGCAAACAAGTTTCTCATCATTTGTGGTTTCGAGAAACAAAATCAAAGATACAGTCCCTAAGCAGCCGTCTTTCGTTATCTCTAATGTTAGTAAGAGGAGAAGATATTGGGTGGGAGGGACCAGTGCGCCCCACTCAATCAGGAGAGGCAATCTGTCTCCTCATTCTTTTCTCTCTCCCCTCTCAGTCTCTCTCTCCTCTGTGTGTGTGTGTGTGTGTCTTGCGTCACTATGTACTCTCGTGATTGGGTGGGCGCACTGATCCCGCCCCACCCAATATTTTTTCTAGTAAGAGACGATGGAGCGGTTAGGTTTATTCTTGACTAGTGCCTTCTCAGTCAAGTAAAAGGGTGGGAGTATTAGATTTTTTTTTTTTTAACTGACCTCATCTACTAAGTGCGTGATTTGTTAATATCATACAAAACCCTCAAGGCCGTAATTAGCATTTGTCCCTTTCATTAAGGTGAGTGCTAGGAGTAGGAGCATATTGTTAAATGATGTCTCGAGAGTTTGAATCCGTGTCTAAGACCCAATTCGATAGGAGGACGTACATCGATTTGTTAAACCAGATCGTTAGGATATAAATCCGATCCAATCTTCTTCAGCTTCGAGCACGTTTCTTTCTGCATCAGCAGCAACTCTGGATTGATATCACATTCCGAGCACATCTTTGCTCTTCTCGTCGCATTTGCATGCGCTCGGCAAGGCGAGTCCGCCGCCGTTCCGAAATTTCGACAAGCCTGGTGAGAATAGAGGCAAGTTGATGTGCCGTGAGTTTTTGAAAAGAGAAGAATATGTCAGAGATGCGATTCTCACTTAGAAGTAGATGGAGATTTATGGAATGAGCTACGATGAATAGTTGGCCGTCGGATCCTTACCCAAAAATATATATATATATATATATATATATATAGTTGGCCGTCGGATATGTGCAACAGATCGGGGCCGTCAATGAAGATGAAAACTACTACAAGAACCCTTAAACTCTTTGGGAATTGATTCACGTACTCACTCGAAACTTTACTGTTCTCGTTGTGACAACTTTGGAATAATCTCCCCCATTTGTTCTCTAAACGTGAAAATCGGTCGCGAAATGCACTTCCATAAAACCGTCAAGCCATCTTATAATCTTAACATGTTGTCGTCCCAAAATATGAAATGAGGCTTTGAAGAACTATGTCTGGTTACGATCAATTTATATTCCTTAGTGTTCCAAAACTATCCAATTAGTTTCAAGTTTTTAAATTGGTAATCATGCTTTAGTGAACGACTTAAAGGATTTGGTCACACGTTAGGCCTAACCCCGAATCCGCCTTAAGCCCTGTGGGAGGAGGCGGGCCCAAGGGCGGTGCCATTTTTCGTGTGTTACGAACCTGGTTTGTGCGAATTTTCGAGCTCATTTTCTTAATTTCGTCCCCAAGATTTTGAAGTCAATTTTCACATACGTCACGTACGTTGACCCCTCTAAGTCTTTCGTTTTCTTGATCGATACTCCCTATGCCAAAAAGTCTAAGTTCACTACCGCCCCTCGACCGAAAAAATAAAAATAATTTTTTTTTTGGTGAAATGACCATAAATCCATCTTGATTTGAAAACCATGTTGAAAACCTAGTTGACGCAGGACAGTTCGCCTAGAAAATAGGTTTTGCGAAAAACATTCCTTTCGGTATCCATTACGATCCATTGGACCATTTCATTTGACTGGAAATCTTATATGACTTTATTTTATTAACATGTTAATCCGACGTGACTCGTCGAATAATCTAGTCAGCATCTAAAACCTAAAAAAAAACATCATTGAATGCATTTGCTTCAAAGACGAACCCTAAATCACCCAATTGGAAGAGAACCCTCAATTTCAAATCCTAACTGGCCATTGAATTCAAATTCACTTCACATCCTATTTCGGTTTGGCCCCACAATTAACAGCTCAAAGTTGCAAATGGAGGGCAAGAGCTTTAGCAATGGCTCAAATTCATTTTCAAAATCATCGACCAAGCAACGCAAGAAGGGAGAGTGTGGGACAAGGCCGACCTATTTACTTCATTTTGAACATCATCGTTGTTAAGTACGTCCGCGTGAACTGGGTTTTCACTAATCCAATCTATTTGCAATGCACGAATGCTAATCTAAATGCAAGCTATCCTAAGAATGCATTAAATTAAACTAAACTGCATGACTATCCTAATCACATGCAATTTAGTAAAATTAATTCCAACATGCAATCTACACGATGAATTAATTAAATCAAACATGCAATTCTAAATGACATGATAAATGTGACATATAATGCATGATGACATGGCATGGATGACATTTTTTTTTTTTTTGATTTTCGAAATTAATTTTGACCCAATTTAATGATCGTCTTACACATTTTAGGCCTCAAATTGACCTAAATGCTAACCTATTAGATAGACTATTTTAGGTAGAGTAATCTATTCTAAACGCGCGTATTCTAACCTTGAACTCAGTATTTATGTAAACTATTTTAGAAATATTTCAAACATGCAAAGATTATCTTAACGATTCTATACTAGAATGCAGTCAAATTTAAACATGCAATCCTATCTAGAACTAGAGAAAAATTATCTATGCGCAGAATTTTTTAGAATCAAGAACGTGGGACCGAACATTCCATAAGTAACAATCCGCATCAAATCAATTCAGAGATGGAAAGCAGATGCAATTAACTTGAATATTTGTGCGATTTCTTCGAAATTCGAGAAGTGATGTAATGAGAATAATTGCTGAACCGCCACTGTTGTGTTGCTCATGTGTCGACCAAGGACTAGGAAGTCGCCGTAGTAGCTCAATTGTTAAGGCCTTGCTGGACTCACGGAGATGCTGATTTTGCTGGTTTGGGCGCGTTTGATGCATTGGAATCGAGTTGAGATTTGTTGAGGCTTCGTGGCATTAAACCAACCAAACAAAATTAGCTGAACGTGAAGCACGACACCCCAAGAAAAGAGGAGAGGAGAAATTTCTGCCGCTTTTTCTCAACGTCCTCTCTGTGAGACCATCGTGCGGTGGGAAATTAAAGGAGACGAACAATTTATCTAGTCTTGGTCTTCGTTTACGTGGGTTGTCATAACTTTGAAATGACTTGTATGTAGGAAATTGGGCCTAACCTCAAGTGTGCTATTCTTAGGAGAACTAGAGAGATGGCGCGTCTGTCTCAATACAAGTATTTTTTTTTTGGAAATTCGTTTTTCGGGCTTACGCCGGTTTAATTTGCCAAAAATGATTTCCGATGTCCTTTTTTTAAAAAAAAGTTTTTAGGCAGAGGTGAGATTACTCACCTTCCAAGATAAGGGCATGCCCTTGCATTTCGCTTATCAATGGGGAGATCGCAAGTGGAGAGAATCGAACCTAAACATATGATCAGTACAAAAGCGTCGGATCCTTACCAGGTAAGCCAACTACCGTCGGCTTGTGTCCAGTTATTTTCAATTCCTGGGCATGCAAGTGTTCCTGTTACAAGACCAGAATACGTTTTCACATGGTGAGAGGGTTAAGACTACGGAGCAGCAAATTCAGCTCTCGACTTCTCTTCTCGATCTTTATTGTTGCTTCTTCCCTCTGGAGAAGCGCGGCGATACCATACATAGAACCTTTGCAGATGACAAATATCCATGGCGTTCGGCAGTGTTGTCCATAGAATCTCGCAGATGACGACAAGCATGACGTTTGGCAACACGGAACCTTCCCCGCCAAGTGCACTATCCGCTCTGGCTAATTTGCATGCGTGGCAACCGGAAATTGGCTTTGCTATTATTGCTTTATGGAAAATTAAGAGGGGGTTATTTTTAGAACTCCTAATACTAAGTTGTTAACTTCAATTCTATTACATAGGCATCCTATGTTTCAGTCATACTGTACATGCTCTATGTCGCTGGTGCCATTTTACACATCCAAAGCTCTGTTTATTTTGTAAAAAATGAATTATTTGAAAAGTAATTTTCTAAAAATACATGAACTAAATGTTTAAATGTAAATTGTTATTGATAATGAAAATATTTTTGTGGATTCACTATTTCAAGTGGTACAAGCGATTATTTTCAAGAAAATATTTTTCAAAATCATTTATTTTTCGCTAAATAAACATGAAAATTACTAGCCTGACAGTTTGACAGTAGTGTCATTTGTTTCTGTCCACACAATCTGTCAATCAATGATGCTACGTTTGATAGTCAGGATAAACATCAAGATAGGATAAAATTTATCATATCCCGCGTTTGGTTCCTATATAGCAAGATATAAGGGGTATATAGCCTGGATATAATTATCCTAGGGGGGAGTTGAGATAAAGAGGGATAAGATTTCTTTTGTTTATGATATAAAAACTATTTTTCTAAATAACAAATTTCTTATATAATAAAATTAAAATAGTGATTATTTTTAAATAAATTTGAATTCTAATGATAGAAAGAAAAATCAAAATAAAAAATATTTTTCATTTTCATTTTTATTTTTATTTTTATTTTTTATAAATCATATTTATAATTTGATTTCTTTTTTTCTTTATAATATATAGTTTGTATATGTATACACACAGTATCTATATCATTATATATTTAAGTATAATAGTATATTTTGTTATTTAATGAAAAATTTTATTAAGAAATGATGGAAGAGTTAAAATAATGATAAAAATAGATTTATAATTAAAAATTAAGTGAAAAATGAAGCAAAAGAAACTAGATTATAGGTAAATATATTCGAACTTGAAAATGATTTTTCTAATTCTCAAAGAGAATGAGTAATGAATTTTTTTTAAAAAAAAAAACTAGTATCTCCATCTCCGTTTTCTCTATCTTTAGTTCATGTGGAAGTTCCATGATTGTTTTTGTAGCTTTTTAGTTTATTATAAAACTTTACAAAAATAGCGAAATAGTTGAAACTTACTTTACTTCTTAGCTTTCTGGTTCACATCAAAAATCTAAAAAAAAAATAAAAAAGAGAGTCAAACATCATTCTCCTCCATAACTTTGTGTTTCATGTTGAGATTTAACGAATGTCGCGAGAAAGACAAAATTTTTCAATAAAAGTTGAATGTTTATATTTTATTTCTTTTACTAGATTCAGCTGTGAATTACAAGAGATTCTTAAATTTTTTGCTTGTTCATTTTTAAATTCATTTTACATCGATATATCGTATATACCAAACAATGAATATGATATGATATGAGCATATTCGGCTCTATTAGTGCGATTCACCAAACACAGGATATGATATGACAAAATCATGGATTTCATATTCTATCCTATCCAATCGTATCCTGACTAAAAATTCGTGTGACCAAACGCAGACCGAGTGTTTTATGCAAAACACGCGTCCTGACAATATTGCCAGGAAAATATTTTCCAATAAAACATAGCCTAAGTAATCGTTGAGTTTAATTTTCTTATTGCCAACCGGATATAACATGATCCTTGCTGTGCTTCCTTTGGTCCAAATTATTTTCTATAACAGCATAGTTGCAAGAACAGCTTGAGCTGTCCGATGTATCGATGCACTACTGTAGGTGTCTAAAACCATTTGTAATACTTGGTTGATGGATATTAATTGAAGGCAATCACGAATTGTATAAGTGTTGAACACATTAGAGAATGCAAAAATGATATTTACGATAGGATCAGACACGAAGATGTAATTCACCTCTAACATGAGAAGCAAGATTTTGTAGAAAAACTCATTCATGGATAGCTGAGTTGGTTAGAGTACACTTGGAATTGTGTGGATAGGCGTACTGATCTCAGGTTCAATTTCCCAGCTGAGCACCTGTGATTTAAGTGGAGGGTAATGACGGTGTATTGCTATGCTAGTCTTCCCCAAGAAAGAGTCGAGATATATGCAAGCTGGCCCAGACATCTCGATTACAAAAAAAAAAAAGATTTATAGAAAATTGTTCCGTCAAGAAGAAAGTAATATTATCTTTAACTGAACATGTTACATAAATACGTCTTATAAATCTCGCACGTTCAATTCAACCTAAGTTGTGATCAATCAGTTCAAGTGTTTAGGCAAATTATATATTTAGGGTGCTTGTTTTGCGGAAAAGCTAACGTTTTGAAAGTTATTTTTCTAAAAACAGTCGTATGTATTGCTCACAAATATAAATGAACGAAAAATATTTCCATCCTCTAGTAAGATATTTAATCCGTTATTGATGATGAAAATATTTTTTATGGACTAGCTATTTCAAGCGACGAGATTATTTTTAGAAAAATATTTTCAAAATCATTCATTTTTCATACAAGAAAGAGAGCCATAGTATGTATGTATGTATGCGTGTGTTTTTTGCCTTTTTCTTTTTTCAGCTAGACCATTGGAAATTTGACTTTTATTATTACTTGAAAACTGAAAATTTTCAGTGACCCAAAATATTCGGATGCATAATCTCACACACATTTCTCAGTATTTCTGTGATTTAGAATACGTAGTTGTCCATTTGAGAAGAATTCGAAAGAAAAAATCTTACCAGCCTTTTGACATATGAACAATTGAAAATATTCGGTTTGTTAGTTTCAAAGTTTGAAACCCGAAAAGGAGCACTACTACTATTACAGCGCAACAACAACATCATGATTATTAGATATATTATATATACTAGGAGTAGGTATTATATTGTATATTTATTTTCTTGCCCTTTTTTGTATGTATATTTATAGGCTTGCGCCAAATTGTAATTATTAATTCCATTATTCAATTCTCAAATTTAACATGGTATTTTCTCACTCTTCCCCCGTAGGCGGCATTCGTGCTCGAGTTGGATTTTAGAGTTGTGCCCCTTCTTTTGATCGTTCGTGCTCGTTTGCTTTGCAAGTTGGATCGTGTTCGAGGTTTTGCTCGTGAACAATTTCGTTCATGAGTTGTTCGTGCTCGAGATTTCGTTCATGAGGTATCGTTCGTGAGTTGGATCGGGCTCGAGGTTATCAGGGACCACCTTCTTTTCGACTTTGGTGAGGTTTTGTCTGTCCCTCAAAGGCATTTTGTTCTAACCTGAATTCGGGGATTACCAATTTGTTATTGACTGGATATATTTTGCTGGGATTTTTTAGCATCTTCTGGCTTTCGAAAGTGGAGATGTAGCCTAAAAAAAGGGGATGCCACTTTTTAAAAGAATTTTCTGCACGATATCAGCCTCAAGGCATAGGGTTTCGTTGATTGTCCTATTATGAATACCTCGAATTTTCTTTCAAAAGTGGAGGTGTAGCTTTGTCGCGACCCTATGCGCGAGCGATTTCGAGGGCTAATGTGCCGTCCAACGTCTGCTCAGACGCGGGCCTCTCCCAAGACCCGTTACTCAAGTCGCAACGGTGGTATACGTGATCGATCTTCTGTGCAGTCTGGTGATATGTGATACGTATACATGTTAAGAAGTCGCCACTAATCGTTTCGTAGAGGGCACGATCGGAAACCCTATCGAATAGTTAGGAGCATTCTACTCAATTCTGTGGAAACTAAAGAAACGGAATCAGGGACTTTGTTACGCCAATTGTCAGATTTGACGCCCTTTCGGTACCTAAGTTGAATGATTTATTTAACCTTAGGATTTCATCTAGATGAATGAGGTGCGAACCCTAAAACTTTGAGTTCATACAGATAGGATTGACTATCCTGACAAACGCAGTCAATAAAATGAGTGCGCAAATCAAGGATAAAAAACATGCGGATAAATCACATGAAATCAACATGACATCCCTAGTAAGTCCTTATTAGCCTAGAGAAATATCAATCAAGGCTCAGGAGTATTTTTGACATGATTTGCCCTTGAGGGGCAAAATCGTAATTTTGAAGAATTTCGGGATAATTTGCCCAAGAAGATAAATTTATAGTTTCAGATGAAATGTGGAGTCAAAAGATGATAGAAATAGGATTGGTCGCCAAACCAATCCATTTTCTATTTTTTGGGAATTTTCAGAATTTTTCTGAAATTTTTGGAGCATTTATCCTTTGAGGAGTAAAACCGTCATTTCAGAAATTGATGAAAATTGAAATCCCAAACATAAGGATTGGTTGACCTCTTGACCCAAATCTTAATTTTGAGTAATTTTCGCGGCTCGATCAAAATAAGGAACACGATTTACCCTTTGAGGTATAAAATCGTCATTATTAGAAAAAGGACAAAATTCGAAAATCCAAGCATAAGAATTGGTCCCCTAACCTACCCTAATTCTTATATTGGCATTATCGACCTATATCACTTATAAGGCATAGTCGATTTCCCCTAAAGGGTGATATCATCAATTCTTGGATGAATAGATAAGAAATATCAAAAATAGGATCAACTAGTTGTCTGTGGTCACTACTCAATTTTTTGAAATTTCTGGAATGTCTAGGAATTGTCCACAATTTTCCTACATTTTTTTGGGATTTTCTAGAATTTTTTTTATCATTTTTTTAGAATTTTCTAGGATTTTTCCAATTTTTTATTATTTAAAAATCATTTTTATGAAATTTTTTATTAAAAAATGATTCGGATCGCGTTGACCCGACCCAAACCCGGACTCGCGTGGCCTACACCTCAAAACGACATCGTTTCTCTTTTTTATTTTTTTTTCTGATTATTCGGATTTAATCCGACGGTTCCTGTTGAACCACGTGGTTGTTCCTTGGCCTTAGGATCGGTTGACTGAAACCTACGGCTCAGATCAGAAGCTGACTACTCTTCAGCCGTCAGATTTAATTACTTAAATCTACGGTCACGATTAGAAGTCGAGACTCGATTTGGACCGTCCACCTTCACTAACCTAAACGACGACGCTTAACTACTAACCTAAATGACACCGTTTCGATTTGTTTTGATTTTCGATTTTAAAACCATTTTTGAAGATTCCTAATTACTAATCGGACGACCACTAAAAATTTGACTTGATTTATCTAAGCTGTCCGATCTGTTTATTCAAAAAACAGACCCTAACGGTCAAGCTGACTGGGCACACACGTAAACCAATGATGAACTGACACATAAGCCTTTGACTCTTTGACCAGCCATGTCAGTTTCATCTTCAACCTCCCGACCTTGGCGGAATGGACGGCCGAGAACCTCCGGCGACAATCCAACGGTGAAACCTCAACGGAATTGCATAAGACCGACGCTAATCGACTTGTCTCAACGTTTCGCATCACATATATCAGAATTAACGCATTTCATCAATAGAATTAAACGCAGGCAAACTTGAACCAGTAATGGTATAGCTGCTCCAATCATGCGATTCATGGCATCTCAAGTCAATTCATCAATATAGAAGCATCACAAGAGGTTCAGAACACTTACCTCGAGCTCCAATTGAGCTCGCGCGACCTAGATTTGACTAGGCGACTTTGAACAGTGATCGGCAATGGAGTTCGAGTTTGGAGACTCAATTTGAGATTTTCAAGCAAAGTCGATGCAAAATGAAGATGCGATGATGGTTAGTGATGCTTGGGGAACAAAATGCACACACTAAATTGAAGAATGACAACCGAATATAAAATCCACCATTGATGCACAATATGGAAGTTTGAAGATTGAATTCACATGTTCTCGTGATTTCAGGTGGCACAGCCGGCAGCGATCGCTTCCTCTCAGTCCAAGCAACCTCCCGACGACCTTTAGAAGCTTTGGTTTGGCCTAAAAAAGCCCAATCAGTGCTCTACAAATTCGAGCTCAAGCCTTCGACAATGACGATGGAAAACGAGCTCTCTTTCTCTATCTCCTCTCTTTCTCGGTCTATTTTGTTCTCTTCGGGAAATAGAATGAATGAAAGCCCTCCCAAAGGCTATATATCACTTTCAAAATTTTGGCGCCGAACGATGGAGTGTATACCGGCTTCAATCCAACGTGAAGCCACGTACTTTTAGGACCAAACGGCGTCGGAGATGATGGGCATTCTGTCCAACTCTGTTTAGCTCTCCAGCAGGTTTAATCTCGCGCGAATTTGGCACAGATTTGAGCTGTGTTTGTAAATATTGACTTTTGCAGGTCCTGTGAGCTTGATCGGCCGATTACTCGCTCCTCCGGTGATGTCGAACGAGGATGTCGGTGTCGATCGGCTGTCAAGAGTGAGGGCAACATTACGCCTACCAATGCTCGCACAATTACTTGCGAATCAACCTTCAATTTGATGATCAAAATGAACTTGTGGACTGTTCACTCGCACAACAGTTCGAGAAAGAAGATGATACTGTAGCAGACCAGTTCGACCGGTCTGACCGGTCAAAACCGGTTCTGACTTGATTTTTCAAAATTAACCTTAATTTGCGGGGAATTTTTGTAAATTGAACCTCAAAATCGAACTTAGTACAGGAATATCATCTAAAAATGTGATTTTGCACAAAAGTTTATGTCAATTTCTATAAAAGCCTCAAATTTTTCTTTAATTTCAATTCGAAAATTTATGAAATTGAAGGCCCAAATGATCAAATTGGACCAACCCACCTATGCCAATTGATTCAAAATGATGAAATACATTGGGCAGTGACTTCAATTTGTAAAGGTAGCCCTTGAATTGAAATTAATTTCAATTATGCACAAATTCAAGGACTAAATTACAATAAAATATGCAATTTTTGTCCAATCCATGCAATTGAGCAATTTGCACGAATAATTGGGCTAAATTGAAATGAAAGACAATTTGATTGAATGTCAAGACCCTAAAAATGCCGAAATTGCAAATTAAAAGACTCAATTGACATTTTTGACCAAATTCAACCATACGTGTAACAAAGGAACACATAAAATCGAACTTGAATTTGAACTTTTTATGAGGTAAAAAATACAATGAAATTAAAAGAAAAATATTGACTATTTTTTCATATTTTTGTGATCTCAAATGCTATTTTTCTTGAATTTTCATCTATTTTTTTATTTTTCGAAAATATTAAAAAATATGAAAAGTGAAGATAATTATTTTTTGTTCAAAAATGGTTCCTTAGACTTGGCCAAGGCTACCAAAGTTGATTTTATAATTTTTCAAATTTTTATGAATTTTTTTTATAAATTTTTCAAAAATGAATCGAAAAAGACTAATTAAAAATCAAGTTTCAACAAGCTTCATATTCATAAGTGGATAGAACAACATCTTTGGTGATTTGCAATTTTGTTCGGTGTTTTCTTTGGATTTCTCAGTGCGATTTGGATTGTTTCCTTTAGTTTTTGATTTATTGATATCATAATTATAGCTGATAATGATCAGATTGATCGTATTGATGTTAAGTTGGATGGTTCTAATTATGTTCTTTGGAAACCGTTCGTGATGGCTGCTCTTGTTTATCGTGATTTGTATGAACATGTAGATGGTACTCGTTCTTGTCCTACATCCTTATCCGATATTGCAGATCCTAAACCTAAGGCTAATCAAATTTCACGGCGCCAATCTGAAATTAAGGATTGGCATATTGCTGACAGAAAATCATGGACAATATTATTTGGTTCTATAAGTCTTGATCTTCACTCCCAATTTACTCAGATTATTGGTGCAAAACAGTTATGGGATCAAATTGCTGAGATGTTTACACAAACAGTTTATGTTCGTGTTTATCAGCTTATGCAGGAACTTCGTTGTGTCACTCAAGGTATATGAACAATTCGTAAATTTTATAATTATATGACGTCTCTTTGATCCCAGCTTGATGTGTTGGCTCATTCACCATGTCTCACTTGTGCTGGTTGTGTTATTTGTGCTGCACCTAGAGTTGAAGATCAGAACAAGAATCGTCTGTATGAATTCTTGATGCAACTCTCACCAGAATTTGAGGGAGTTCGAAGTCAGATTCTTTATCGTTATCCTGCATCCTCTCTTTCTGATGCAGTTAAGGAACTTCAGGCTAAGGAAACTAGACGGGGAATTCTTGGTACTCCTCCATCTTTATATTCCTCTGCAGTAATGGTCACTCCACAGTTGGATTTCTGACCAAGCTCCTCTCAATGTGGCCTGCAATCTGGCTCTTCTCAACTTGTTTTTTAGTCTGGCTATTCACAGCGTAGTTCTCAACGTGGTTTTGTGCGTGGTTTCCGACGTGCTTCATCTCAGCGAGGTTCACTTTTTTGTTGTAACTTATGTAAGCAAAATGAGCATATTGATGATCGATGTTTTTAGAAAATGTGTGATCTTCCTGATGCACTCTTGCGTTCAGTTGCACCTGTTTCTTCTCCATCCACAGATAGTGTCACTCTATCCTCATCTTTAGATGATCGTCTTGCTAATATTAAGGCTCAGCTTTCTTGTTTAGCTTAGCTTCATCTTAGTTCTTCTGGCATTTCCTCCACTATTGCCACAGCAAGTACTGTACAATCATCAGGTGATAGTTCTTCATGGATTCTTGACTCTGGGGTTGCTCATCACATGACTGTCTCTGCTCATCATCTCACTCAACAGACTGTACTCAAAAATCCAAAAGGGTTCTTTACAGCCGATGGATCCTCTTTTACTGCAACTATGCAATGCCAACTTACTATTCCCGATAGTTTTAATGTGCCTAATGTGCTGCATATATCGAACTTAGCCTTGAGTTTTTTATTTGTTGGGCAACTTGTCGATATGGGTTATATAGTGACATTTAATGTTGATTCTTGTATTGTACAGGATTGTACGAGTGGCCGGATGATTGACAGGGGTAGTAGACATAGAAGATTGTATTTGATGCATCATCTTCAGCTTCCTTCACCTCAACCTGTTCTTGCCATCTTCGATCTTGATTGTTGGCACCAGTGCCTAGGTCATATATATGCTTCTCGTTTGTCTTTTTTGCGTCAGCATGGTGCACTTGGACATGTTTCATCTATTGTTATGCGTCATTGTACTAGTTGCTCTTTAGCTAAACAATCTCCACCTCCTTTTCCTATTAGTTCTTCTGTCTCCACTTTTTGTTTTGACTTAGTACATTCATATGTTTGGGGTCATGCTCCCCAAATTTCTAAAAGTGGATTCAAGTATTATGTATCGTTCATTGATGATTATTCTCGTTATACATGAATTTATTTCATGCGCTCTCGTGATGAATTTCTCTCTATCTATAAAAACTTTACAGCCATGATATCTACTAAATTCTCTAAAACTATTAAAGTTTTTCGTTCTGATTCTGGTGGGGAGTATCTTTCTGCAACTTTTCGTTCTTTCTTAACCTTGCGGGGAACCATACCTCAGTTGTTTTGTCCTGATGTTCCTACTCAAAATGGTCTTGCTGAACGAAAACATCGTCATATTTTGGATACTACTCGTGCTCTCCTATTATCCAATTCGGTTCCTACTGAATTTTGAGCTGAAGCACTATCTACTGTTGTCTATCTTATAAATCGACTTCCTTCTTTCGTCCTCTCTAAAGCCACCTCTCACAAACGTTTTTTCTCAAACCTACCCACTTGTCATCAACTTAGTATTTTTGATTGCACGTGTTATGTGCTTCTTCCACCCCATGAGCGTACCAAACTCTCTGCAAAGTCATTTTGATGTGATTTCTTATATTACAGTACATAACACAAAGGCTACAGGTGCTATGATCCTTCTTCACGACGTATTCGTATCTCTCGTAGTGTTTAGTTTTTTGAGCACCTCCTTTTCTTTTCCGCTGCGTCTACTTTTTCACAGTTTTCTCCATATTTATTTATGGATTTTCCTCTTGATTCATCTAATCTTCCTCCTCTTATATCTTCTCCATCAGATCTAGTGTCACAACCTTCTTCTAATATGCCTCCTCCTTTGTATACTTCACCTGCTACTTTGATGCCTCCTGACGATTCTCGTCCACCATCCCCTCGGTGGAATCCTCCGCGAGATCGTCGTCCTCTAGCTAGGTACGTGGCGGCTACGAGTTATTTTGATGAGTTTGGTTCCTTTATGGCTGCTGTCCACACTTTGCAGGAACCATCAAATTATCGTATGGCCGTAAAATATGCTGAATGACGTGATGCTATGTCTGATGAATTATCTGGTTTGGAGCGCACTGGTATGTGAGATCTTGTGCCTCTTCCACCAGGAAAATCCTTAATCTATTGTCGTTAGATATATAAAATTAAGGCCCACTCTGACGGACGCATTAAGCGCTATAAAGTGCGTTTTGTTGCACGTGATTTTGATTAGGAGCATAGATAGATTGTGAGGAAACATTTGCTCATGTTGCCAAAATGACTTCTGTTCACACTCTTTTTGTAGTAGCCTCTATTCGTAATTGGCATCTTTCCAACTTGATGTGAAGAATGCTTTTCTTCATGGGGTTCTTCAAGAGGAACTCCATATGCAGCCACCTCTAGGTCTGTCTCATTCGCTCGGCTAGGTATGTCGTCTTCCCCAAGCTCTTTATGGTCTCAAACAAGCTCCTCGCACTTGTTTTGAATGGTTTGCAGATGTCGTTCGGTCAGCTGACTTTATTCAGAGTGAGAATGATTTTGCTATGTTTACTCATACCTCTTCAGCTGATTGTATTATTCTGCTACTCTATGTAGATGATATGATTATTACTGGGGATGACTCTATTCATATTGTTTATATTAAGCAATATCTTTACCGTCAGTTTGCTATTAAATATCGATATGAATAAGAGATACATAGGAGCACGAGATGGAGATCTCTAAGATTTTTTTTATATATAAATTTCATTGCATTGCATTCTTTGAGAATTAAAAATATCATTTTTAAGTTCGAATTTGTTCATTTAAAATTTGGGTTCTTCTACTTCAATTTTATTTACTGACTTTTTATCTCTTTTTTTCATTATTTTTATTCCATTCTATCATTTCTTGATAAATGTTTTATAAATAATAAATTATACTACCATATCTAAAATAGTAATGATATAGTTGTGAAGTGCATTCGTGTGTGTATATGAATGCACAAAAATATATTACAAAATAGAAAGAAACTAAAATTTATAAATTAATATATGAGAAAATAAAAATATAATTTTTTATTTTTAATATTATTTCTAATATTAGAATTCAAATATAATTAATATTTAATTATTATTTTAAATTTTTATTACTTAAGAAAATTGTTATTCGATAAAAAATAGCTCTTATACCATTAACATAGGAAATCCTATTCATTTCATCTCACATCCCTTATGTGATAATTTTACTCACGTTATATCTCCTTTATGTCCCACTTTATCCTGCCTTGGGGGAAGATAAACATAGGAGAATAAAATTTATCTTATTTTGATTTTTATCATGACTACCAAAAGCATTCTAAGATGTTGTAGTCATGTGTTGTTTTCATAACCGACGTTTAAATGTTTCGATTTCGTATGCGTTTTTAACAAGTAATATATTATAAGCACGTACTGATAGTGACGTTTTTGGGCGTAACATAACATCTCGGGGTGTGATATAATGCATTATGGCATGACATGGATGACATATTTTGTCATTTCCGGAATTAATTATGACCCAGAATAAACGACGACAAAATATAGATGTCTTACACACTTTATAACTTAAATTGACCTAAACCCTAAATAGTAGACTAGTTTAGGTATATCAATCTATAATTCAATATATCTAAACTATTATAAAAATCTTTCAAACATGCAAATATTATTTAAATGATTCTATTCTAGAGTGCAATTAAATTCGAAAGTGCAATCCTATCTAGAACGGTGTGCAATCCTAATCTACGAGGAAATTTATCTACATGCAAACTCTTTAGAATTTTAAAACATGGGATCAATATATTCCACGGATAACAATCCACATCAAATCAATTCAGATATGAAAAGTGAATACAAATTAAATTGAATATTTCTTGATTTCTTTTAAATTCGATAATTAATCTAATGCCTTATAGGGCAGTGATTAAGACCTTGGTGCACCGCCACTAATGCGTTGCTCATGTGTCGACCAGGAGCTAAGAAGTCTCCAAAGTAGCTGAAGAGAAAAGTGTCCAAGAAGTCCTAAATCTTTTACATCAATACCAATATAATCATAAATCTTTCAATTGTGCTAATTTAATCCTAAACTTTTTACATTAGTGTTAATTCAGTTTTAAAACTTTCAATTTTGCCAATTTAGCTCTACATCTTTTGCATTCATCCCAATTCAGCCATAAACCTTTTAATTATACTAATTTAGTCATAAACTTTTTAATTATGTCAATTTAGTTTTAAACATTTTGTATTTATGCGAACTGAGTTTATCCAACTAATTTTTGCTAGAAATTACTTATATGTACGTCAGTCATCCTATGTGGCCCTCGCTAGCGCTGACATGGGGTTTTGTTTTTTAAGTATTTGTTATTTTTAATATTCTTTGAATTTTTTTCGTTACTTTGTTTCTTGTCTTGGGACATAGGGCTAGTGACCATTGCAATCACTGGCTGAGACGGCTGTAGCCCTTAAAATAGAAAAAAAATTAAAAAGTACTAAAAAATAAAATAAAAAAATAGAAAAGTTATCCACATCACTGTTGGTTGTGCCATGTAGAACGACCAGCATCCACAGCAGCGCTTTTCAGTGAAAATTGGCCAAATGGACTCAGTTGACACAAATGCGAAAGTTTATGACTAAATAGGCACAATTGAAAAGTCTAAGATTGAATTGACACAAATGCGAAAGGTTTAGGATTGAATTAGCACAATTAAAAAGTTTATAATTGAATTGACACAAATGCGAAATGTTTAAAATTGGCGCAATTGAAATGTTTATAAGATTTAGGACTCTTTGAGCATTTTCCCAGTAGCTAAATGTCGATGAAGGAATGGTCGGGCACGTGGTCGAGGACCCCCGGAGATACTGATTTTGCTGGTTTGGGCGCGATTGATGCAATGGAATCGTGCTGGAAGTGTTGAGGCTTGGTGGCATCAAACCCACCAAATAAAATTAGCAGAACGTGAAGCACAAAACCCCCCAAGAACAGTAGCAATTTCTGTTGTATTCTCAACGTTCTCTCAAAGGTACGAAACCCCAAAATATTCCACAAATAGCAATCCATGTCAAATCAATTCAGTTAAACGGATGCAATTAAATTTGAATATTGTGCGATTTATTTTAAATTTGAGAATTAATGCAATGGGAACGATTAAGACTTTGATGGACGGTCACTATTATTGTTAAGATGCATGCGCAAATTTTATTAGAGAAGTCCCACATTGAAAAATTAATGCAGTGTTGAGCAGTTAATATATCCAAGTTGGCCCATAATTTATTGACTTAAACTTTTGAGTGAAGTTGTGTCTAATTGATATACTGGAGGGTTTGGACTTGAGCTCCCTCTTGACCTGATCTCCGAGGTGAAAGTATCCAACCAGGAAGTTGCCATAGTAGCTCCATAGTTAAGACCTTGCTGACTTTGCTGGAACCCAGAGGGATGCCGGTTTGGGCGTGTTTGATGCCTTTGCTGGAACCCAGAGAGATGCTGGTTTGGGCGTGTTTGATGCCATTGGAATCAAGTTTGAATTGTTGAGGCTTCGTGGCATCAAACCCACTAAGCAAAATTAGCTGAACGTGAAGCACGAGACCCGAAGAAAAGAGGACAAATTTCTGTTGCTTTCCTCAACGTCCTTCCTATATGTCTGCCCCCATGAATTGCAAGACAGAATGCGTATTTGTATTGAATAAGTAGGTCTGATTCTCTCCTAGAATGGCTAGATTTCGGCTATATTAAGGACTCTGAAGATCTAATGTGCTTAGTTAGGCTTAATAACTTTCAATTCCAGCCTTAATTACATAAGCTCAAGTTTAGAACTTCCTATCATTTTCGGCTAGCATAATGTGCAATGGACTTGGGCCGATTTCGGTAGACCGCCCATCCAACTAAATATGCAATGAATGTTGCAATAATGATATACGATGAATACAACATAAAAATTAAATATATTTTTTTAGGATCCTAAATGGGACGTCAAAAACTCATATTCCAAGATAAGGGCATCCCCTTGAATTTGGGATAGGAACCCTTGCCCTAAGGGCAGGGATGCCCCGCACCCTACATCATTAGATCACCTCTGTAGGGCAGGGGATCCGAATCCCTTGAATTTCGCTTATCAATGGAGAGATCGCAAGCGGTGTGAATCGAACCTAAGGGAAAATCACCAAAAAACTACTAAACTTATTGCAATTGTGCCGATTCAGTCTTAAACTTTTTTTTTTTACGATTCAGTTCTAAACCTTTTATAATTGTGCCATTTAAGTCCATTCGATGAATTTTGGCCAGCCGACGCTGACGTGGACGCCGGCTAGCTAGCGATTGAATATTTTAATAATTTTTAAATTATTTTTATATATTTTTCATAATTTTTATGTTTTTTCTTTTTCTTTTTATTTCCTTTCCCCTCCCATCCTATCCCCTCCCTGCCCAAATCCGTCGTTGACCTATCGAGGCAACCGGCGAGAGCATGGCCGGAGAGGCCCTTCAGCCATGGCAGGAGCTCCCTCGCCGTCGCCGAGCGAGGTTCGACCTCGCAAGCCCAGATCTACACCGGCGAGCGCGAGCCTCACGTGGCCATGGCTGGGTACGACCTCGCCTGCCCAGGGCGAGATGCAACCGCGAGGTTGAGCCTTGCCACGGCCAGGCGAGGCTCGACCTCGACGTTGCAACCTAGATCTGAGCGCAGGACTGTGGAAGCAAGCGAAGGACTGCGGAAGCTAGCGTTTAACAAAGCAGACAAAGGACTGGAAGCAGAGTGACCTCTCCATCTTCTTCTGTTGCCCCTCCTCTCTCTCTGCAATTGCATGTTGCCACGCCGCTCGACCGTGGTAGGGCTCGATCTCGCCATTGCTGCCACACCCTAGCCGGGCGAGGTCGCTCCCAGCCATGGTGGCGCGAGGCTCGACCCTGCTATGGTCGAGTGAGGCATGGCCTTTCCTACCGTCGTCTGGCCAGTCGCCGGAATAGGGCGACGGCTGGATGAGGGGAGGTGAGGGGAAAGCGAAAAAAAAAAGGAAAAACATAAAAAATATGAAAATATAAAAAATTATGAAAAATATCAATTCCAGCCTTAATTACATAAGCTCGAGTTTAGAACTTCCTATCATTTTCGGCTAGCAAAACGTGCAATGGACTTGGGCCGATTTCGGTAGACCGCCCGCCCGTCCAATTAATATGCAATGAATGTTGCAATAATTAAATATGATGAATACGACATAAAAATTAAATATATTTTTTTATGGTCCTAAATGGGACGTCAAAAAAGGCCGAAGTGAGATTACTCATATTCCAAGATAAGGGCATCCCCTTGAATTTCACTTATCAATGGAGAGATCGCAATCGGCAAGAATTGAACCTAAACATATGGTCAGCACAAAATGTACGATCCTTAGCAGTTAAGGTACTGCATGATAACTGATCTATTTCTTGATTTCCTTGTCAGAAGTCAATATGGAGTCAGAAGTCAACATGGCAAGGAAATTTATTTGATAAAACTCATTCCGAAGTAGAAAGTCGTTTGATAAAAAATTGACTTATGATAAGATCTTATACTTCTAGTAGGACTTTCAATTTATGACAAGATTTTTCGTCAACTTCGACAAGCAAAAAAAATTAATTCTTGCCACCAGAAGTCATTTTTGCCTTCGCCGACCACCGCCGCCGACCGCCGCTATCAAAGAATTTGTTAATAATGTTTCAAGAATAAAAATTTTAGACTTTCACCAAACAAATTTCTCTAATTAAAATTCAATTTAGAAGAGAAGTTGAAAAATCAACTTATTGTATAGTAGAGAATTGTTATGACACGCAACTTAATCCAACCACCGTTGGCTTGTCTCGAGTTATTTTCAATTCCTGGGCAGGCAAGTGTTCCTGTCCATGCGTTTTCACAGGTTGAGAGGATTAAAAACTACGGAGCAGCAAATTCAGATCTCGACTTCTCTTCTCGTTCTTTATCGTTGCTTCTTCCCTCTGGAGAAGCGCGGCGGCACCACAAATAGAACCTTTGCAGATGACGACATGCATGACGTTCGGCACTGTTACCCAGGACTTTGCACATGACGACACGCATGACGTTTTGGCTACGCAGAACGTTCGTCGCCACGTGGCGCTTCGCTATCCTCTGGCTAATTTGCATGTGTGGTAACCGCAAATTGGCTTTGCTAGCGATGCTTCATGGAAAGTTACGAGGGGTTATCTTTCGAAATCCTAATACTAAATTGCTAATTTCGATTTTATTACATAGGCATCCTATGTTTCAGTGTCGCTGGTGCTATTTTTCTCGTCCAAAACTCTGACTATTTTGTGAAAAATTAATGATTTATTATTCGAAATGTTTAAGTATAAGTTGTTATTAATAATGAAAATATTTTTTTATTGATTGACTATTTTAAGAGGTATAAGAAATCATTTTCAAAAAAATATTTTTTAAATTCTTCATTTTTCACAAAATAAATATAGCCTAAGTAATTGTTGAGTTTAATTTTCTTATTGCCAACTAGATATAATATGATCTTTGTTGTGCTTCCTTTGGTCGAAATTATTTTCTTTGTTGAGCTTTTGATGTATCAATATGCTATTGTAGGTTCCTAAAACCTTTTGTAATACTTGGTTGATCGACACTAATTGAAGGTAGCCACGGATTGTAAAAGTGTTGAACAAATTAGAGCACACAGAAATGATATTTTCAATGGGATCAGATTCGAATATATAATCTCTAATATGAGATGTAAGATTTTGCAGAAAATTGTCTCGTGAAGAAGAAAATAGTATTATCTTTAACATAACATGTGTACAGAAATACATCTTACAAATCTCGCACTTTCAATTCAACCTAAACTTTGATCAATCAGTTCAAGTACTTTGGGAAATTATATCCTCAGAGTGCGTATTTTTCGCGGCTAATGTTTCGAAAAATATTTTCTAAAAAACAATATTCTATATTATTCACAAGAAAGAACATAAAAAAAAAAATACCCATCTTCCATAAAAAATTTTAAACATTTTTACTTTTCGAGTCATTCATAATTCTCGAAATAAACAGAACCTTAGAGTGAATTTACTTTATTGAATTCGTTGCATGTTACCCTATTTATTTAGGGTTAGCAACTTAGCACCGACTATAATAGATTTGTGTGCGCGTGTGCGCGTTTTTTTTTTCATTTTTTGGTCAGACCATTGAAAATTATGGATGCTTTATTCTATCTCCACTTATGAAAGGGCAAGTCGATACAATAGGCATTGCAATGCGAAGAGCTTTGCTTGGGAAAATAGAAGGAATATGTATCACCCGTGTAAAACTTAAAAATCGAAAATTTTCAGCGATGTAAAGGTAATGAGATGCATAATCTTAGACACATTTCTCAGCATTTCTGTGATTTAGAATACATAGTTGTCCATTTGAGAAGATTTCGAAAGACAAAATCTTACCAGCCTTTTGACAAATGAACAAGTGAAAATAGTCGTTTCTTTATTTTCAAAGTTTGAAACCCGAAAAGGAGCACTAGTGCTATTACAGCGCAACAACAACGTCATGCCAACTTTGGCAAAACTTTACTTTTGTTAACACTGGTCAAGAAAATTTTGTATATGTCAACCATTTTCAATCTCATTTACAGGATAAATAATAATTAATTTTTTTCCCTTTTGGAATTGGTTTTTGCAGGAAAGAAGAATTTCTTACTACCCCGCCAATATATTTTTCTCTTCTCATTTGGAACGAGATCCTCTAAAATTTATGAAGTAATTTAAATTATTTCCTTCCTTGAATCATCACACCAATCCTTTTCCATTTTCTTTCATACCTTTTAATGTCCTTAAGTATTAAGACCTATTCTTCAAATGACCCTACCCTCTCCTTCTCCTTCTTTTCCGTAACTCTGGTTCACATTGAAACATCACAACTTTCGTAACTCATTGGTTCACTATGAAGCAATGCGAAAGTGACGAGAGAGTCGAAGCTCACTTTCTTCCATATCTTTCTGATTGACATTGAAGCTTCAGAAAGCAACAAGAAAATCAAAACTCTTTCATAATTCTATGGTTCACTTCAAACTTTCACGAAAGCGGTGAGAAAATCGAGGCACTATACATTTAGAGATCTGGTAGCAGTGTCAAAAATGCCCGCATTAACCCAACCTGATCTGGCCCGAAAAGTCACCTAATTTTCGGGACTTTCGGGCCGGGGCTTGGTTCTGTTCATTGGGTCAGGTTGGGCCGGCCTAGTTCTCGCTATTTTTCGCATTCGTGTTTTCTTTTTAATTTATTATATTATATATTTTATTTTCTTTTATTTGAGGGGCTTGCCAAGTTATTTTAATTCCAAAAACAACAAAGAAAAGAAAAGAAAAAAAGAATCCGACACGATCCGGCTCCAAAATTTGAGGCATATGTTATTCAGGCCGGGCCGAGGTTGGTATTTGTTTCCTTTCGGGCCGACTCACAACATGGCCCGTTGACACCCCTAGCATCTGGCATTCTTTAGTTGAGAACCGTCTTTTAGATATTACTATAATCATTAGGGGTGAGTGTGGGCTGGGGGGCTAGGCCGAGGTTGGTTTCTATTTCCTTTTGGGCCGGGTCAAGACTCAACCCTGTTGACACCCGTAGCATCTCACATTCTTTAGTTGAGAACCATCTTTTAGATATCACTATAATCATTAGGTGTGAGCATGGCTGGGTGGGCCGGTTCCAGACGTAGACCCTGAAACCAACTCTGTTATAACCGGTTATCAGTTTTTGGAATTGAGAGTCAATCCTGTTTATCTTGAAACCTGTTTTGAAACTGACTCTATTTTACGGTCTGGTTCTAGGGTTTACCCGAGAACCTGTTTCTTTTTTTCAATTAAAATAATATGAGTATCAATAAAATGAGCAATAAAAATTACAATCAATCAAAAGTAAAATCCAAAATATAAACAGTGGTAAATTTGATTTCATGTTACTTATCGATTTAAATATTAGCTCTGGATTTATGAAACTGATTAACGTTTAACACATAAACAATTAATTTTTATAAATAACTAGAAACTGATTCTAAACTCGTTCGGGCGGGTCTTGACCTAGAACCAAGAACCGATTCACGACCTTGTTTTTTGGATAGGTCGATTTGGGTTCCGGGTAAATCCGGTCCGGTTGCATACCCCTAATAATCACAGTCAATTCTATGGCTCTAGAATATTAAAATGAGCTCCTTTGGTATTTGAAGTTTAGATCATATACTAATTTTGGATTGATTGTTGCAGGTTTCTCCATTGCATTTCAATTTCTTTAGCAATGAATGGTGAGAATTCTTACCATTTTTATTTGTGCACCAACAGTGATAGGGTTCCTACCCAACGGCCAACAAGATAGGATATGAAAACATTTGCTCTATTGTTGCGATTCAGCAATAGCCAAAGCCCTGAATTTTAATTGCACCTTATTTAGTCATATACCGACTTGAAATCTAGACAACCAAACAAAGCCTTAGGGGACATAAATTAGAGTCATTTGGCTTGTCATTTTTTTTGTGTGGAAAAGATCTTTTGTTTTTTCGTGCCTATTCTCACATTTTTTTCTAACTAAATTCTAGTGCTTTTAATTTGTTTGATCAAGTGTTTCTACATTCACAAATATTTTAATCAAGTCTCTTTCTCTCTTTGGCAAATGTAGGCACCATGAATATAATGTGGTTGAAATTGAGCCAATGCAGACTCCCACACGGACGTCCACGTTGTAAAAAACTTAATGTACGTCACGCTGCCACGACGTCGGAGGGCCATGTCCATTAGATTTGGGCGGACCGACTGGTGGAAGGATTTGATCAGAAAATTTGTGAAAGTTGGATATAGAAGTTCAAATGCGAAAAAATATAAATATTGAATTGAAAAATGATTTTTTTATCATTTACTCAAAAAAGAAGAAGAAGAGTTTTTAACATCTTTTTTCGAAACTCAGGAAAATATTTAAAGTCAACCACTCAGGTGCCGCCCTGAGGGGCCTAACACACAATCTCTCTATATAAACTCCATTTTTCACGTCTCGCTCGTTACTGTCTAGCTCGATCCAAAGAGCAACTTTTCATACATGAAACTCAGGCGCACATCAGTAGTAAACAGAGCACAAAGCGCTGTCACCTACCTCTTCCTCTTCTTCTTCCTTCTGCTTCTTGTGCTTTGAAAACAGAGCAAGAGCAACCCTTTTAGCAGACACCTTCATCCATGGATGGAGGAGATATATATAGCGCGGGCAACAGCCTGCGCGCGACCAGCTCCAGCATGTGGAGGAACCATGCAACGACGACGAACGTGTTCTCCAGGTCCTCGCGCGACACGGACGACGATGAAGCTCTCAGATGGGCTGCTCTCGAGAAGCTCCCCACCTTTGAACGTCTCCGGAAAGGGGTTCTGACGGACTCGCGGGGTCGCGTGGCTGACGAGATCGACATCCAGAACCTGGGTTTTCACGAGAGGAGGAGATTGATGGAGAGGGTCACTGAGGACAATGAGGGCTTCTTGCGGAAGCTCAGGAACCGCATCGACAGGTACAGTCTCTGTTTGCTCTGCTTTTGGGAACCTCTGTTTGGGGGGTTTCTGAGAAAAGAGAAAATGGTCACCAAATTTGCCACGTTTCTCGGTAGTGGAGTATGTTTGGTTCCTGAGAAAATATTTTCCAAGGAAAATCCTTATCATGTTACAACATCTCGTGTTAGCGATAGTTTTCTCGTCCAAATTAGTGGGAATTGTTCATTCATGACTCTTTCATGTTTTTTTTCCCCGAGAAAGTTTCTCCGATATTCTGAAGATGTAATTTTTTCTTTTTGGATTTGAATAATTGCGGTTTTGGTGAATCTTGGTTGCAGAGTTGGAATTGATGTTCCTACAATCGAAGTCAGATTTGAGCATTTAAACGTGGAGGCAGAGGCTCATGAAGGAAGCAGAGCTTTGCCCACCGTCATTAATTTCTGCATTAATATTCTAGAGGTAATCTAGCAACCACCTAAAATGATATTCGGCAAATTGCTTGCATCTTCTGATTGGTTTCTTTGTTTAACCTTTACTCTTGTTTCTGTTTCTTTCTCCCCCTGAAGGGCTTCTTCAATTTTCTGCACATACTTCCTAGTAGAAAGAAGCACTTGAATATCCTTCAGGATGTCAGTGGGATCATCAAACCTGGCAGGTGAGCAAATCAAACCAACTCAAAAATCGGTTCTTGAAGCCTCCAAATTGCACTGAACTGAAATTTCCTTTAGTTTTCTTTTATAGCGAGTTTCTTCTCATTTGGATAGACAATATTGCAGGATGACTTTGCTTTTGGGTCCACCTAGTTCCGGGAAGAGCACCCTCTTGTTAGCTTTGGCCGGCAAGCTTGATCCTCAACTAAAGGTTTATGCAAGTCACCTTTCATTTATTTAAGCCTTTCTTTTGTGGATTTTCAGCTCTTACATGATACATCAAAATATCATCCAATTATACTGAAAGAGTGAAAATTGTTCCTCAGACAACAGGTAGGGTAACTTACAATGGACATGGCTTGAATGATTTTGTGCCCCACAGAACCGCGGCTTACATAAGTCAACACGATCTTCACATAGGAGAAATGACAGTTAGAGAAACTTTGGCCTTCTCTGCAAGATGTCAGGGTGTTGGATCACGATACGGTTAGCAAATTTGAATTGATACTTTTTTTTTGTGATGTCATGTTTGAGTTTGACTTAGAAATTTCTTTTTTCCGAATAAGAAATGCTAATTCTTTTGGCGGCATCTGCAGATATGTTGGCAGAGTTGTCGAGAAGAGAGAAAGCGGCAAATATAAAACCAGACCCGGATCTTGATATCTTCATGAAGGTAGTTAAACGAGAAGAGCTTAGAGTTGTTTTTCGTTTTTCCAAGTAAATAAGGCAATGAATTAAGTAATCCCTAAGAAGAAACTGATGAGGAAGTGATGGTTTTGAGTCGGACTCCAGCAAGCAGTTACTGTGTTTTTGAATTCTTAGACCAACATTGGTGTCTGGTTTTTCTAATGCAATGGTTCTAATTCCACAGGCAGCAGCAACAGAAGGTCAGGAGGCTAATGTTATCACTGATTATATCCTCAAGGTAACTTTGACAAGAATCACCACTAAACCATGCAGGCACTTGACCAATGGCAGAACTTTAATGCCCAAGTTCTCTCAACAGATTTTAGGGCTGGAATTATGTGCTGATACGATGGTCGGAGATGAAATGTTAAGGGGCATTTCTGGAGGGCAGCGGAAGCGTGTGACTACAGGTTAGAACTAGAAGCATCTCAAACTTTTAGTTACTGAAAATGTTCAATTTTCTGACCTGTAATTTATAGGTGAGATGCTGGTTGGGCCTGCCGAGGTGTTGTTTATGGATGAGATATCTACTGGGCTCGATAGCTCAACGACATACCAGATCGTCAACTCCCTGAAACAATTTATTCACATTCTTGATGGAACGGCCATTATCTCTCTCCTCCAGCCAGCTCCGGAGACTTACGATCTGTTTGATGACATAATTCTTATATCTGATGGTCAGATTGTGTACCAGGGCCCACGTGAACTTGTCCTAGATTTCTTTGAGTCCATGGGATTCAAATGTCCTGGGAGGAAGGGTGTTGCCGATTTCTTGCAGGAAGTAAGTAAAAATATGAACATTTTGTTTCAGCAACTTTTAGTATATGATAGATATTCTCAGTAGGAAGTCTCTTGCAATAAAGTACTTTTCTGCCTTTCGATAGGTAACGTCACGAAAAGATCAGCATCAGTATTGGGCACGTGAAGACGAGCCTTACGCTTTTGTGACGGTTCGGGAATTTGCAGAGGCATTCCAGTCATTTTATGTGGGAAGAACACTCGGAGATGAACTTTCAACTCCATTTGATAAGAGCAAGAACCACCCCGCCGCCTTAACTACCAAAAGATTTGGCGTTGGAATGAAAGATTTGCTAAAAGCTTGCTTTTCAAGAGAGTACTTGCTAATGAAAAGGAACTCCTTTGTCTACATCTTCAAGATCACTCAGGTAAATACCAACTTTCACTTCAACCATGAATTGTCTGATGTACTTAAACTGATATGACTCTTTTTATTAGCTCACAATCATGGCGATTATTACGATGACCGTATTCTTACGGACTAAGATGCATCGGGACACCACAACTGATGGCGGAGTTTACATTGGTGCCTTGTTCTTCACCGTGATTATGATTATGTTCAATGGAATGGCGGAGCTTTCGATGACCATAGCCAAGCTCCCAATTTTCTACAAGCAAAGAGACCTCCTCTTCTTTCCGGCCTGGGCATATGCTCTTCCAACATGGATCCTAAAGATCCCTATCACATTTGTGGAGGTTGCAGTTTGGGTGTTCATCACCTACTTTGTCATTGGATACGATCCAAATGTTGGAAGGTAAGAAAGAGCCATGATCTGGTAATTCTAATCTCATTGTCCTGTTTGATACATTCAACTGTCTATGTTCTGTTACAGGTTGTTCAAGCAGTATCTTTTGCTTGTGTTCGTTAATCAGATGGCCTCTGGATTGTTTCGATTGATTGCGGCACTTGGGAGAAACCTGATCGTCGCCAACACATTCGGGTCGTTTGCTTTGCTCACTCTCTTTGCATTGGGTGGAGTCGTTCTTTCCCGAGGTACTACAAGTACTAGAGTTCATCCTCTTTCTTTATTTGTCTGTAGCTTCTTTTTCATAAATAGTCTTAATCCTGTTTTCTTTGAATTGTAGAGGACGTAAAGAAATGGTGGATTTGGGGCTACTGGATATCTCCTTTAATGTATGGGCAGAATGCGATAGTCGTTAACGAGTTTTTAGGACCGAGTTGGGATAAGGTGAAGTCATGTAACTGCTTAATGCCAATGTTTTGATCTTTCATACATACAAACCTCCGATTGACCGATTCCTTGTGTTATTCCCTATACTAGATTGTCCCAAATTCAAGTTCAAACGAACCACTGGGCATTCAAGTTTTGAAGTCTCGCGGATTCTTTACTGAGGCATACTGGTATTGGATAGGAGTGGGCGCATTGTTTGGGTTTGTCGTCCTCTACAACTTTGGATTTTCAGTGGCTCTCACTCTTCTAAACCGTAAGTGCCTTACGCTTTTCTTCTTGTTGAAGTTTCCGTCGCGCAAGAGCTTGCCTACTCAAGCTTCATTTGATGATGCAGCCTTTGGCAAATCCCAGACAGTAAAATCAGATGATCCTGAGGGCAATGAGGACGTCAACAGAATGGGAGGATCAATTCAGTTGCAATCTCAAGGCTCTCGTCAACATAATCGATCGGGTATGAAGTGTTGATAGTTGGTTTCTTTTCATTGTCTATCATTTAGCGTAGTTAAGACCACAAAGGCGTGAACAAAAGGGCTTTGGTCCATCAAGGACTGTGTGTTACTTCTTTGCCTATCTTTTTCTTCTGGATTTTGTAGGAAGGTCACACAGATCTATACCTATACAGCCCGAGACAGCCATTGCCACCAATAGGAAGAGAGGAATGGTGCTCCCATTTGAGCAGCACTCAATTACTTTCGATGAAATAACTTATTCAGTTGACATGCCACAGGTAACTGTGTTAAGCTAGAAGTCTGAAGATAGTAGATCATAAGTGTTAAAGCTTGAGTGGTCGTCCAAAGTACAACTGAGCGTTTATTGTTTATCTTATCAGGAAATGAAGAATCAAGGTGTTCTCGAGGATAAATTGGTGCTCTTGAAAGGTGTAAGTGGTGCTTTTAGGCCAGGTGTTCTTACAGCTCTAATGGGCGTTAGCGGTGCTGGTAAAACTACTCTGATGGACGTGTTGGGTGGGAGGAAAACCGGAGGACACATCCAGGGGAACATAACAATTTCTGGGTACCCAAAGAATCAAGATACATTCGCTCGGATTTCCGGATATTGTGAACAAAATGACATCCATTCACCTCATGTTACTGTCTACGAGTCCTTACTTTACTCGGCATGGCTGCGTCTGCCTCCTGGCGTGGACGACCAAACCAGAAAGGTTTGCATCTACCACCACAATATATTTCTACCAGGATTGCCTTCTTAACTCCAAACAAATTGTGGAAGTGCTTGCTGCTTAGTTGGTTTTGTAGTCTAATTGAGGATCAATCTAATTCAAATCATTTCCAATGGAAAAAAATTATTCTAGCTGTTTGTTGAGGAAGTCATGGAGCTCGTGGAGCTAAATCAGCTGAGACAGGCCTTGGTTGGTTTGCCTGGTGTGAATGGACTATCAACTGAGCAACGCAAAAGGCTGACCATTGCTGTTGAACTAGTCGCTAACCCCTCCATCATTTTCATGGACGAACCAACCTCAGGGCTTGATGCAAGAGCTGCTGCTATTGTCATGAGAACAGTTAGGAATACAGTGGACACAAGAAGAACCGTCGTGTGCACAATTCACCAACCAAGCATTGATATATTCGAAGCTTTCGATGAGGTGAGTTATCTCAACACGTTCAAAATGCCAAGAATCTTTGCAGCACCCTCAAGCTTAGAAGCTACTGAATTTTCACTTGTTCTGCAGCTTTTCTTAATGAAACGAGGGGGACAAGAGATATATGTCGGTCCTCTGGGTCGTCATTCTTCTCATCTAATAGAGTATTTTGAGGTACTGACTGTTTCACGAACATAATCTGGCTTCGACTGTATTTTCCTTTTGCTATTTGAATCACCAAGGTATCTTCAAAATGAAGGGATTCCAAGGAGTTAGCAAAATCAAAGATGGCTACAATCCAGCAACTTGGATGCTCGAGGTTACAAGCCCGGCACAAGAAGTCATCTTGGGCGTCGATTTTTCTGAATTATACAAAAACTCAGATTTGTACAGGTCAGTCTACCGCATATGTCGAGTTACGACATTTAGTCTTGCTATTGATCCATAAGATGTCTATGCGAAATCACATCTTCCTGATTCTCAGGAGAAACAAGGCTTTGATTGAAGAGTTGAGCATACCTCCTCCAAATTCTAAGGACCTCTATTTCCGAACTAAGTATTCCCAGTCGACTTTTACCCAATTAATGGCTTGCTTATGGAAGCAACATTGGTCTTACTGGCGGAATCCATCATATACGGCTGTTCGGTTCCTCTTCACCATCTTCATCGCCTTAATGTTCGGGACTATGTTCTGGAACCTAGGCTCTAAAATGTAAGTTCTTTCTAGAATGTCAATCTCTGCCTCATTCATTCTTGAAGACGTGTGTTTCTGAATGTCGTGTTCTCAGCACCCGGAGACAAGATTTGATCAACGCGATGGGATCTATGTATGCGGCTGTTGTCTTCCTCGGGGTCCAAAATGCGTCTTCTGTGCAGCCAGTTGTAGCAGTGGAGAGAACGGTTTTCTATAGAGAGCGAGCTGCAGGGATGTACTCGGCCCTGCCATATGCATTAGCACAGGTAAGACTGCTATGAAATGATTCCGAACACGCTTGTTCTAATGGTGTTATGCATGATTCAATGTTGGAAAGTTGCTTATGTGATTAATTCACATTTCGTAGGTTCTGATTGAAGTCCCCTATGTTCTCGTGCAAGCCATATCATACGGGGTCATAGTTTACGCAATGATCGGATTCCAATGGACCATTGCGAAATTCTTCTGGTATCTGTTCTTCATGTGCTTCACTTTGTTGTACTTCACATACTATGGTATGATGGCCGTGGGCATGACGCCGAACCACCACATCGCTTCCATCGTCTCTTCTGCATTCTACGGCATATGGAACCTCTTTTCAGGGTTCATTGTGCCAAGGACTGTAAGTTCTAATCGCAACCTGTCGAATTTGATGTTTCTTGCTCTGTAATACCTGACTCGTGGACATCCTTACGACTTCCTAACTTAAACAGAGGATGCCTATCTGGTGGAGATGGTACTATTGGGCGTGCCCGATTTCTTGGACTCTATATGGACTGGTGGTCTCTCAGTTCGGCAATTTAAAGACCGCGCTCGACGACACGGGGGGCACGGTGGAAGAATTCGTGAGAGATTACTTTGGCTTCCGACAAGATTTCCTGGGCGTCATCTCGGCCGTGATGCTAGGATTCACGTTGCTCTTCGCGTTCATTTTTGCCATTTCCATCAAGGTGCTCAATTTCCAGAGGCGGTAGACTTCGGCGGCAGCACATCGATCTGGGGAGCAAGCATGTTCCTATCAGAAAATGTACCTTTTGCTTTCCTCCATTGCTGTCAAATAATAATGTACAGGTAAATCGGCATCTAATTACAACTGCAAGTAGATGAAACTCTTTTGCTTTCCCAGAAACTGTCTGAATCTTTTTCAATCATAATATGGATCTTTTTTCCGAAGAAGGATTAAACTAATTAGACACAAATTGAAAGTGATGGGATCAGTTTTTTCTTGAATTTGACAATCAGTGCATTCTCCTCTGCAATTTTGCCTTCCTTCTGTGCACGTAGTGTGCAGATGGTTCAAGCATATTTACTCTTGGGCCTCCACTTAGGCGCGAAATTTTTCGGTGTATTTGTACAACGGTTAGCCCAATGCCCGGCCCGACTTGTCCGGATCCGCATATTGAACCGATAATTTTTTTTTTTGGGGGCCGAAATTGAACCGATAAAGTTACATGCAATGTAGCGTGGACACTCCTCCGGAGAGATTTTTTGCATATCGAACACGCTGCCTTGTCCGACACTCTCGTGTCCGACACTCTCCGGGCACTTCCAGACACGCTCGTTACTAAGTTTTGGACTGGTGAGGTCTTGCCCTCAACTCACATTATTAGTTCGCCTCGGTACTTAGCTCGCCTCCTCTTAATCCTCACAATTGTCTTCCTCACTAACGTTTTCTAGTTTTTGACTAACATTCTTCATCAATATTTTTTTGAAATATGCTGTGATCTTATGAGTTTGAAACTACTATATGGGGCCATCGTGCAGTTTTACCGCAAAGTGAATAGCTATGACATATAGACATATGGTGATATTTGGAGTTCATAAAAATAATAATTTATTATGTATATATAGAAATATACATTTAATTATAATGTGACCTGACGTGTCGGAGTTCTCTATTTTTAAAAAAATCACGTAACGGCGTGTCGTGTCGTATCGTGTCTCATATCCCATATCGTGTCAGTGCTACATAAAGTTCCAAGTACATTCACTTTTGAGTAGTTCTGTTTTGTAATTATCATTGAAGGCCAGATTTCAAATGATCCTATTAGATAATTGTTTTGAGTTAGACACACTATAATAAGAGGCAAGATCTCAAGAAATCCAATCAGAATTCAATTATTTATTTTGTACTTTAGGCTCTGTTTATTTTTCGAAAAATAAATGACTTGAAAATATTTTCCTAGAAACAATCGCTTATATTAAAAAGAAAATCATCATGCACGAAATAATGAGATATAAGCTGTTGTCCATAGGGTAAATACGTTTTTTTCGCTAAGTATTCCGAGCAAAATAAGTCATGATTTTTAGGAAAATATTTTTCAAATAATTCATATTCCGTAAAGTAAATAGAGCCTTTGAGCATAATTCACCGTGGAAGTCGTGATCGAACGAGTACGTTGGAAATCTATCCTTCACATTTTTCAACGACAACTTGAACATACGCATGAATCTCACGGATTTTTTGGGTGGAAACACCAGAAAGGACATTAAATTACTTGTCATGTAAGTATAACCAAAGGCTCAAGCGAAAATCAAATAGTTTTAAAATAATTGGTAGATGCAAAATATTTTCATAATTGATAACAATCATGTTCATTTTCATAAATTTAGTTTTAAACCTTTTAACATTTTGTCAATATGATGCATGCGGTCAATTTTGGACAGAAATTGCTAACATGGATGTAGGCAGTCCTACGTGGCATGACCGGCTCTGATGTGAATAAATTTTAATTGATATAGTGCATTCTCTTTGGCTCTGTTTATTTCGTTGGAAAAAATATTTTCCTAAAAAAGGTCTCTTGTATCACTCTAAACTATTGATCGATGAAAGGTGTTTTCACGATGGATAACCATTTTGTGTGTAAACAAAATCGCGCGACACAAATATAATGCCTTGTTGCTCTCGCAAGGCCCATCTGCCCCATTGAGCGCATCTCCCACGAAGGCTCCTAAGAAGTAAGAACCACAATTAGTGAGTCGGATTGCGTTTTCTGTTTCTCTGGCTCTCTCAAAGTTAGTTTACTGACTTAAGCATTGAAGGGCCCTCCCGAGGTCATTTGCTCGTGGTGCCCAGTTCGGCTCATTCCACAAAAAGGGTTTGACCCAGCTTACGAGAGCTCGGGAAAATCGTGCGTCGCCCGGTGCATGTATTGGACACAAGCGAACACGCCCAATTCGTGCATCATTACCTTGGAAACCAAAAGGTGCTCTGAGATTGGGCCCTTAACTTTGATTGTACGACACAATACAACACAACACAAAACTAATCAAAACACCTTTAGAATCTTAGGAATCACGGATTGGATTTGCTTTTGAGAAACTAGATTTACCAATTGTCATGTCATGCATACTTCCTTCTTTTCCTAATCAGGATAAGAGGTTGGACCCACTTCTTTCTGTCCCATGCTTTTGTTTCCCTTGCTTGGCCTGTAATCCAAGGCATATAACTTCAAGGAGATAATATGGAAAGCACTTCTATACTTTGGTTTGTTTTCGCAAATGACATTTTTGAGAAAAAAGATATTCTACTTTAACTTGGCTCTGATACCATAGAGGGGATAGGGTCGTTGATCTCAAAAATAGAAGAGAAACTAATTAGGAAGATTAAAAATGCCGTCTCTTAATTTTGTTAGTTCAATAGTTACGATAAGACTCAAAAAGCATAAAATAAATACTTAAAAGATGATATAACAATTTGATAACAGTATATAAAATAGCAATAGATATTATAAGCACAAGTAACATTACTTATGACTAAAATATGTATGAAAAAGTTGTTCAACAGATATATCTAGAAACCAGTCACAGAAATCAATAAACTCAGTTACAAGTAATAAGCAATATTGAATATAATAAATTGCAGAAATTATAAACTGAATGCGGTGACAGGTAGTATATATGAAAAGAAATATCATAAACTATCAGTAAGGAGGCAGAGCCTACACAATCTGGGATATATTACTGAAATTTAAATATGCAAAGTGAAGTGTGTGCAGCTAGTCTAGGAGAGGAGACCACAGATCAATCTTCATTGTGAGCTGTATGCAGTATGTATGCATAATATAAATTACAGAAACTAAAAGTTTACAGTGCCTTGGACACCAACAAGAGGCAGAGCCTTCGGATTCTGGATCGTAATAGGCAAAAGATGATAAGAAATATACTTTTATAGAAAGTAGATGAAAGATTACACAGGTGAAACTTAAAAGATCTTCAGATCTGTAATTACAAGTGTGAAAACTTAAAATTGTTCAGGGAAGAACAGAAAGGGTTTTCTGGGTAGAAATAATTGGACAGAAAGGTATTAAACTTACGAATATAGGTCCGGAAGGCTGTGGTTACTTCTTCAAAATGTGGGAGATAGAAAGAACAGAAAGGGTCTCCGGTGAAGGTTGACTCTGGGTGAGAGAGAGCTTCAAAGGAGAGAGTGAGCTTTGGGGTGGAGTGAAGGTCAAAAGAGGTGAGAGACAGTAAGCATCCGAAGTCCCCTTGTCCATTGGAGCATCTTCGGTTTTAAAGACATAAAATTCACTGTTGCTATAGTGAAAGGTGAACAATGATCACTTAAAAAGCCAGTACAGTGTACAGTGAGCAGTGTACAGTGTACAGTGTTATACAGCGTACAAAACATCAAGATACAGAAATATAGAAATATTTGTTACATTCAGAACTTAATCAGAATCATGTCCAAAGATGTTCGCTTCGTAGCAATCGCCTTTGTCGGTGTTGCTACTGTGTTGCGAAGATGTCTCGGCCTGTGATTCTTCATATTCCAAAATAGTTTTTTTCATCATATCATAAAATTCTTTCTCATTGCTGACATTCACCAACTTTGAAATTGCCATTGACTTGTCGTGCAGAAAAGTTGTCTTTGAAGTCATGGCTAGAGCAGAAACAGAAACTTTGTTGGAATCCATAGCTTTGCGTTGTTGGATTCACTTGTGGATAGCTTCAACTAAAATTTTATCATAGTACGAGAAATCGTCCTACCACTTTGTCTTGAATCTTCTAACCAAAATTAAAATCTTTGGGTCCTGAGTATTTTTAGTATACTTTAGTTCCTGTGCAGAAACCCATGCCATATAGAAATTTGCAGAAAACAGTAGGAGATGAGGAAATTGTTTCTCCTGCTGGTTTGGAACATAAGTACTTTGAAATAATTGGAAGGATTCCATGACTTGTGAAGGGAGAATGTTAGGGATTGGACCAAAATTATCCCTCCATCGTATAAACCAAAAGGGTAATCTGGATATGTACAAAGGGTTATTAAAAAAGAAAAGCCATGTGTGACTTCGGTTTGGGTTTTGGCGAAGTAGGACATTCCACCAGGCTTGCTGATAATCAAAATATGTAAAATTGTGCCAAACAGAAAGGGTTTCAGTAACTTGCGAATCGAGTTTTACTGAAGTATATGGGGTATTATTCCACTCGGCAGGGTGAATGACCCTCATAATTCTTGTAGTGGAATAATTCACAACATTTGGTTGAACTTTATCACATAAATGTTTTAACTTTATGGATTCTGTCTGAACCTAAATTTTCTCATAAAAATCAACGGGTTTACAAAGGTCATGACGGGTATAAAATCGATTTTCCCCAAACATATTCTTCGCGAATACATAAGGGTCCTCATGGTAGAATCTTTTTTCCACCGTGATTATTTTTTCAAAATATTTCAAGAAAAACTTTGACTTTGATTGACTGAGTTGCAAAAACCACCTCTTTAGAAACATTTAAAGGTGAAGGAGACTTTACCTCATCATAAATAGAAATCTCGATACCCAAGGATTTTTGTAAATCCTTCATAACATAACTTGACAATATGGAGGCTAACTTTGAGATGACAATTGATTGTGTTGGTTGGCTGGGATAAGCTTCAAAAGGTGGACATTATGGTGTTGGTGGTGAGGTTTGGGCAACTTCTAGCCAACTGCAGATAGGTGTTAACTTTGATGGTTTGACAAGGTAATGGAAGCTTCTGACTGAGCTTTCTCTTTACCTCGGTCTTTTTTTGGAGAAGTTTTTCTCTGTGAAAATTCTCTTGTAAGAAAATCAGGAAGGGAATTTACTTCTCCATGAATGAATTCAATGTCAAAATCAAAAACAAAAAGTACTGCTTGCCATCGTGCAAAAATTTGCTTTGATGCAATATTTAAAACATCTTTCTGCAAAATATCTTTTGCAGATTTATAATCAATTCTCAACATACATTTTTGATTCAAAAGATCAATTTGAAACTTATATATAGAAAGTACAATTGCCAGAATTTCTTTCTTAACAGTGGAATAGTTTTGTTGTGTTTCATTCTAATGTTTAGAAATGAACTGGATTATTTATTCTTTGTTATTTATTCTTTGTTTTAGAATATCACCATAACCTAATTCAGAAGCATTAGTTTCCACAATCTTAAATGCATTGGGGTTAGCAATGTGCAAACATGGTATTTCTTTCACAAGTGATTTTATCCTTTTTATAGTATCAGTATGCAAATCAGTCCAAGGTTTTGGATTCTTCCGTAACCTTTGATGTAACGGTTTGCAAATGATATTGATATCATGAATAAAATCAATTATACAATTTAGACTACCTAGGAACCTTTGCAATTGAGTTTTGTTTTTCAATTCGTTAGGGAACTTTTCTGCGAATTGAATAGATTTCTCGATCGGAACAATTGTTCCTTGGTGAATATTATAACCTAAAAATCTGATCTTTGTTTGGAACATATAGACTTTTTTCTCAGAAAGAATTAAACCATTACGTTTGGCATCATTAAAGAAATAATTCACATGTTTGAAGTGTGAATCAACATTGGGAGAGAATATTAATACATCATCAATATAGACAATTATAAACTTGGAGTAAGGCTTAAAGATATCATTCATTATTCTTTGAAATTCAGATGGATTTTTCAAACCAAAAGGCATTACGTTCCATTTGTACTGACCAAAAGGGACTGTGAAAGCAGTTTTATATCTGTCTTTCTCAGCTATTTGAATTTGCTAGAAGCCATATTTCATGTCAAACTTAGAAAAAACTTTGGATGAATGGAGTCGATTCAGAAAGTCTTTTTTATTGGGGATGAGATATCGAATCCATTTTAAGACTTTATTTAAAGGTTTATAATTAATCACAAGACGAGGAACACCTCGTTCAATTTCAGCATTTTTATTTACATAAAAAGCAGAACACCTCCATGGTGATTGGCTTTTACGAATTAATCATTTTTTTAACCAATTCATCTATTTCATTTTCACAAAGTTTTAAAAGTTCGCTATTCATTTGTGAAGGGCGAGCTTTTGTCGGAATTTTTCTAAAAAAAATTGGGTTCATAAGGGAGTGTTACAATGTGATTATGATTACTTATTTCCCAAAAAACATTATTAGGAATAAAACAAAGTTCATTTTTAATTTTTTGGTCTAAAACATAAATTTTCTTTTGAAGTTCAGAATTTTGAAGTTGTTGTTTAATTTTCTGAAAACTTAGTTCTTCTTTTAAAAACAAAAGATGAGATTCTTTATCACGAATGAGACAATTAATTTATTTAATTGCATGTTCATGCAAAATATTTAAATTTCTCGTTTGGGTTTTTGTAACAAATCTGAACATTACTTTCTTACCAGAAACTTGGGTTTCAATTCCTTCATTTGTGATAGTGAATGGTTGAATTAAGTTTATGAAAGGAGTGCCCAAAATTACATTTATTTTTAAGTTTTTTTACCAAAAGAAAAGATGTTTTTAAAGCAATATTATCTTTTACCACAAGAGCTTCAGGAAGTTTGTATTTGATTTTTAAATGATCACCAGAAGTGGATTTTAATTATTCAGTAATTTTGTCAAAATACTTTGTAGGGATTAGGCCTTCTCTAATACAATTTAGATCAGCGCCAGTGTCAAGAAGAGTGGATGTTTCCAAAATGAATTCATCATTAATTTTAATTAAAACATCAATTAGCCACTTTTTACTTGTTACTTCAGTAAGTAATTCTAGAAAATTGGAAGAATCAGAATCATTCAAATTTGGGGCAGGAGTAATTACATTATGAGTTGGATTTTCAGAAACATTTTTCCCTTTTAAAATTTGTTTTTTGAATTCTAAAAATTATTTTTGTTGATCAATTTGATTAATTTTTAACATTCAAATTTCTTGTTTGAGTTTATTAATTTCAAATTGAAGATCATTACAGGTTGTCGGTATTATTATTGACTTCTTCCCCCTATTCAAAATTTCAGTGAGGTTATAGACATGAACTTGGGAATGTTTAGAAAAAGATGAACTGGGATTTTGAATTTTGTTTATCATAACATTATAATCAGAAAGAGTATTGATTGAATCTAAAATATCTTGTTCTTCTTTGGTTAAAACATTTACTTTTTGTTCATTATCAGTGTCAGAATCTGAAGAGAAGTCAGAAGAAGATGATTCAATTTCATTAATTTGAAGACCTTGCTCTACTGTTTCTTCATCAGTTGAAGAACAGATAGAAGCTTCTGAATCAGTTTCAACCATTAATTGGTTTAACTGATTTAGAATGTCTTCATCAAGATCGAGTTCATTAACTTTTTTATTTAATTCGCAAAATCTTTTCATGTGACCTTTTTTTTTTACCACAATTGAAACATGTAAATTTACTAAAATCTTTTTTATCTTCAGATTTCTTAAAATTCTTTTTCTTAAAAAATTTCTTTTCTGGTTTTGACATTTGTTTTTTAGGGAAAAACCTTTTCTTTCTTTTTAACGGTTTTTCATTTGGACATGTAACAGAACATTTCTTCGATTTAGAAAAAGAATAAGAAGGATCATACTGTTGACAAAAATCTCCTAACCCTTTGCGAGTAAGAGACTTTTCTTTCTTGAGTTGTTTTTGGAGTTTAATGTTATTACACATTTGAGTTACAACTTTATAAACATAAGAGATTAATTTACCATAAGAAAGGGAATCAAAAGGAATAGTTTCTACAAATTGTTCACAAATTTTGTCGCGAACTTGGTTTCCTATGATTGTAGGAAGACCAGCAAGAAAATTTTCTTTCCAAAAAGGTTGATTACAATCTAGACGAAGTAGCACCCTTTTTAAAAATACATCCTTATATTCTCGGAATTCTCCGAGAGAACGACATTTTAAATTAGAAAGAAGATCATGATTGTGATCACTAATCACAGAAAGATCTCCTATGAAATGTGGGGAAATGGAATATAAGAGAGGAGAAACTGCATCTTGAACCATTTGTTCATAATCATCAAAAACGGTTTGCCCATTATCATCGATTTTGACAGCATTTAAAATCTGATCTCTTTGATCTTGGATGAAATAATTATCCCACAAACCTTTCAAAGTACCAGAAAAATCAGCAACGATATATATGCTATTTGCTGATCTGTTGTATCAGGAAGTGTCTTATATGTCGTAGTACACATTACCATTTAACTTAAAACTTGCAAGAGATTCTGCTCAGAAATACCATCTATATTCCACTCATAAATGGCATCTGTAGAATACTTGTTTTGAACTTTGTTAAAAGATTCTTCGAAAAGAATATCGGGTGGAGTAGCTCGAGAGTAATAAATTTTTTGGGGTTCTTTCCAAGAAATACGATTAACTTTTGGGCTATCAATTTTCTCAAGTGCTGATATTCGATTATCAGGTTTTGGAGAATTGATACTTAAAGGTTGATTAACTTTTGGAGTATTCAAAACATGTTGTTTAAAAACTTTTTCTCTTAAAAGTCTTTGATTTTTTTCTTGGAGGACTTGGAATTCTTTACTAAAAGTTTTAGGCATTTCAAAATTCTTAAACAAAGGTACTTTTAAAGACTTAGAAATGACCGAACTTGGCTGGATAGAATGAGTGGAGGATGAAGGAACAGAATGAACTGTGGTTTTACCAATGAAAGATTCAGTTCTATTCAATTGAACACCTATTGAATGAAGATATTGATTATAAAAATTATTCTGCTCAATAATCTTCTTAAACTCATTATTTTCACTTTCAGAAGGAGTCTTAAAAGGAGCGGCATGAATTTCCTTTTCGCGATGAGAAATTTTAATTTTTCTTAAAGGAGGAGACTTGATTCAATGACTTGATCATCATCAAGTTTCCACTTAAAAACTTTTTCCAGATTATAAATTTATCTTTTTTCTAGAATTTTTTTTCAAACCAATCAAAGAAAAACATATGCATTCCAATTTCTTCTAAAAATTCATAATATTGATCTTTAATCTGCTTGGCACATTGTTTAAAATTGTCAAAAAACCACTTTCGGATTTCAGAATTTTCTTCAGAATTAAATTCTTTATTCAAAAACTTATGATCAGGAGTGAAATCTCTTTCAAGCATATTACGCTCTGGATCGTCATCTTCCATTTGAGACTGAGTAGGTTTAGGGGATTCAGGACCTTGAAGATAAACAGGTCTGGAGATTCCTGAACTAGTATCTAAACTAGAAAGATTTAAAGGAGGTGCACTTGAAGTTGCATGTTCTTGTGCAGGAATGGCGTCAGAAACATTGATACTACTTTGACTGCTCACAGAAATTGTGATGACAGGAGGCAGATTTAGACGAAAGTCTGCTGACCTTTGAGAAGAAGACCCATGGGAAGAAGGTCTTGCTGAAATGAAAGAATTTGTATCAAAAGATCTCCTAGGGAATTGTATTGTAACTTTTCCTTTAGGATGTTGAATAACATTTGTTGGTGTGTCTTTCTTCAGAGAAATCTGAGGAATGAGATTTTCAATTTCCCATTGATCAGGAAGAACAATATCATTCTAACTTATGGACTTTGGAATTATGGAATTTGAACGAGAAATGTTAGTCTGCAACAGAAGGGTTTGTCCTTTCGGAGCATCATTTAAAGAGTGGACATCGAATGCAGAACTCATAGCTTTATAGTATACTTTATAAATGAGGGATAGTGGAATGAATACTTCATCTATACTTTAATTATGAGTTTTGATATGCAAAACGAGTGATTTCATTACGTTTTTATCTTTCAAAGAAATCGAAAAATTTGGATAACAATCAAAATGGATAGGACCATTACAAAGACTTGTTTCTATTGTAGCAAGAAGAGAGTCTTCATATCTTAAAAGTCTTGCATTCCTTAGGATTAGAAGAATTGAAGTATTTAAACCTTCTTTTAACAAAGGTTTAATACCAATTTGAACCGTACCAAAATGAAGATAATTATACTTTAAAGCATGTTTCTTCAACGAGTCTTTATTCAAAAGGGGAATTAGAGAATATGAGGAAGAAAGGGGTATATCATGTTTCTCAGTCGTGATGACATAATCATTGTACTTAAAAAGTTTATTAAAATTTGATTCAGAATATATTTGGTCATATTTTACTTTTGAAATCTTCCAATTCTTAATTGAATTGTTAAAATCTTCGAGATTAATTTCTTCTCTATTTAAAGGATCTGGAACCTGATTTAACTTAGATATAAAACCATTTGAAGAAGAATTAGTTCTTCTAAAAAGATCCATTGTATAAAATTGATTTTTGTTGTTCAATTTTGGCATCCTCTGCTACCACGCCAACTGGACTTACGTGGCTCTAAATGAGATCCACCTTAGAACAGTAAAAAGCTAGTTTATACAAAACGTTTCTAAAAAGAACAATATATATATATATATATATATATATATATATATATATATATATATATATATATATATATATATATATATAAATGAAGTTAGTGAGGCTAAGAATAGAAGAAAAAAAGGGGCTTTTGGCAGAGTACGACTGTAGCCTTGAAGCACCACTGATTTTTGTGTGAGTGTTTGGTGTGCTCAGAATCGCAGAGGAGTCTTCGTGCGCCCATGTCCAGGGAAATGAAGTTGAGAATATCCTAGAAGCTCCGCATATGTGAGTGCTTGAGTATGATATTGAAGCGCCATTTTCAAAAGCGAGTGCTTGACTTTGGGTCTTCGTTTGTTCATGAAATTAAGATTGTTAACTTGTGTCTTGATTTTAAGCCCGAAAGGAAAATCCGAGCCTAAGCGAAGTGGTTAAAATAGTCACGCGAAATAATGGATATCTTGGATCTCTTTGGAAGTGGAAAAGACGCCAGAGATTTGTTTGGATTTCTGTCTGGTGGAAATCCAAAGTGGCGTTCACAATTCAACGTGAAAAATAGACGTCGGGCAGTGGACTTCGCATGCAAAATAGGAAAGAGGAAATATGCGGATATCCTAATATCTAATATCCTGATGCGTGCTGGTTGGAGTTACCATAAAAAAAAAGAACAAAAAAAAAGTCCAAGCTGCAGGTTTGACAGTATCACATGGATTCTTTCTCCATGGTTAAGTGCATCAATCTTTTTATATTTTCTCTGGCGGTGGCTATTTGAAGACGATCCAGTTTGCATATATATGCAAGCATTGACGTGAAGAACAATAGAAGAAATTCACGTCTCGAAGCACAGTTTTTTTCCTTGAGTGCCGTGGATGATCTGCTCGTGGGTGATGTCCATAGGTGCTGGGTGCTTGGCAACGTGAGTCTTCGTGTAGATGAGGTTTCATCGGAATTACATCAAGAATCCAAAAGTCGAAGCCGATTAAATTTTGAGGTTATATTTGTGTAATTTCTTTGCGAGATTATTTCGTTAAAAATTGAGGGCTAAACACTGTCCGCGTTCTTGATTGTAATTGAGGCTTGGAAAACACTGAGAGTGTTTGTGTAACTCGAGTGTGATCTGTAATCTTTGTGTATTGCTCGTTCTATAGTGGAATTCGTTGCTGCTCTCCCGTGGAAGTAGGTCTTTACGACCGAACCATGTATATCTGGTGTTCGATTTCCTTTACTCGTTCTGTCTATTTATTTGATCGATCGCTTGGTTCTGTGTAACAATTTGTATCAGAGCTAGGCTTGCTTGAGTTGAAGCGAATCGATGGCAATAGAAGAAGCTAAAGGGAAAATCGATAGATTTGAGGGGAATGACTTTAGTTTCTGGAAGATGCAGATAGAAGATTATTTATATCAGATAAAACTGCATGAGTCCCTGCCAGGGAAGAAACCAGAAACGATGAAGCAAGCCGATTGGGAATTGCTGGATAGACTAGCGATGGTTGTTATTCGGCTGACGTTGGCTCGTAATGTTGCGTTTAATATTATCAAGAAGAAGACCACTGCGGGTTTGATGAAAGCCCTGTCGGACATGTACGAGAAGCACTTTGCGATCAACAAGGTCTATTTGATGCGATGTCTGTTTAATTTGAAGATGAGCAAAGGTGTGTCGGTTGCTAATCATATCAATAAATTTAATGTGATCGTTAGTCAATTGAGTTCAGTTGACATTGACTTTAAAGATGATATACGCTCTTTGATTCTATTATCCTCATTGCCTGATAGTTGAAATACTATTGTTATTGCTGTGAGTAATTCCTTTGGGTCGACACATTTCACATTTGATGGGATTCGAGATTTAATTCTGAGTGATGATATCCGTAGAAGAGAATTTGACAAATCTGTATCTGCTGCTTTACTAGGTGAAAGAGGAAGAGATAGTACCCGTGTTAGCAGAAGTAGTATGAACATAAATAGCCGTAGTTAGTCTATGACTGGCGGTAATGTCTATTGAAACTGTGGCAAGAGGGGACATCTTAGAAGAAATTGTTTAAAGCTAAAAAACGAAATGGATAAATGAATTAGAGTTGAATCTGCAAATGATATTACAGCTGTAGCTATAGCTGAAAATTCTAATGGTGTTGATTGTGTCTTGTCTGTCACTGAGGATTCGTCGTTTGATGGATATATTATGGATTCTGGTTGTTATTTTCACGCTACATCAAACAGGAACTAGTTTATTTCTTATCAATGCATGGATAGTAGTAAAGTGCAGTTGGGAAATAACGCTGAATACGATATTGTGGGTGTCGATGATATTAAAATCAGAATGCATGATAATATTGTGAGGACATTGACTGGAATACGACACGTTCCGGAATTGAAAAAGAACTTAATTTCCTTGGGTGCCTTAGATTCAGCTGGATGCAGGTATTCTTCACGAGGTGAAGTCCTTAAGATTGTTCGAGGTGCTTTGGTGATAATGAAATGAATCAAGCATAGCGACCTGTATGAACTTCAAGGTGAGACTTTGATAAGTTCGCTCCTAAGACGTCGATATCTGTTCAAGAGTCTAATGGCTACTCAAGGAAGGCATGGGTGTTTGTACGGAAGCACAAGTTTGATGCTGTTGTCAGGAATATGCGGTCCAGAGCTTTGATCGGAATGGAGACATGCAAGTTGATCAAGCATGTGCGAATTGAAAATAGCATGGAGTCCTGCTTGAAGTTGGTAAATAAATTCTGCATGAAAGAGGGCATAGTGAAGCACCGCACTAGTGCCAGTAAATCACAATAATTTGCAGAATTGATGACCAGAACATTACTAGAACGACTCGTAAAAAGATCTCTAGCGCTGGTATGACTAGGAGGATTCCAGTAGATGCGCTTAGTATGACGAGCTACCCAGTGAATAGATCCCCATCGACTGCGATTAGATATCGGACTCCCGAAGAAGTGTGGTCAGGCAATGTTATTAATGATTCTATTTTTAGAATTGTTTGTTGCCCATGTTATTATCGAGTTAGTGATGGTAAGCTCGATGTAAGAGTAAGGTGCACATTTCATGGCTATGCACGAAGTGAGCGGGGTTATCGGTTGTGGTGGTCGGATATAAATTTACATGTTTGCAGTAGAGAAGTTACCTTTGACGAGTCTCCAGTACTTCTACTAGGAGTTATCACGCCCCGAATCCGACGAGCACGCGAGCATCCCACCAAGCCGTTCCTTTATGAAAGCTCCAGATCCAACGGCCAATGTCTTATTCGCTGAAAGAAACATGCATGCGGAAGCGATGCCAACTCCAATTTACAGATAAAGCAACACCCGATGACTTAGAACACAGGGGCAGACCTTTTAAAAAAGGTCAATCATACTTCATTTATTATAATTCTAAATCATCAATATATCTACTATTCAATTCTAAGATCACAAAAGAGAAGTCTTCATTTTTCCTCTAATGACTTCATCCATTGAATGTCAATCCATGACGAACTCGGTGTTCTTCATCAGGGACCTGAAAATGTTGTCCCCAAAGGGGTGAGATACACATCTCAGTAAAAGAGTCTTAACCCTAAGTTAGGTTGACCGTCCGCTCAGGTAGCCGTGCACCCCAATGATTCCACTCACAGACATATCAAGCACAAATCAATAAAACACAACATGCAGATGACAGGAATGCAGCTATGACAGCATGTCGCACTCAGATGATAATGCACAACTCATCCCGCCATCTCACCACAACCACCTCTTCCTGCCTGCCTCAATCTCCAGCTTGAGATTAGATCGCATCAGGCTCGGTCCGCGTAAACGCATCAGATCGTCATCGGCAACCTGCGTAAACGCATCAGGTTCCGATGAATCTCCAGGCCAATATCATCATCTCTTACCTCCGCCCCGTGAATAGTTCGCATCAGGACCGTGGCCATCTCAACCCCGCGATTTCATCGCATCAGGGCACCACACAACATCAACTCCACCCCGCGATCTCATCGCATCAGGATATCCACCTCCCACCCCACGTCTCATTTGCCTCAGGGCCTCGCCATGTCATGCTCATGCCACAATCATAACTCATGCCATGATTTTCAATTCATTTGTACACACAACACCAAGTGTAAATTCAAGTGAAAATCGTAAATCCCGTGGCATGCAAAGCAAATCAAATGATATCCGGATATGGCAAACAACTCAGGCATAAACAATATCACACTCAATCATCCTATAACATCTTAGGATATAATAAGAGCTATCCCTTTTTGGTAAGTCATCATAAACCGATCAATTCAACCTTCGACTCACCCAATTGAGTCCAATCCTCCTATTCTAAGTTTAGGATTCTCTTATCTTGCGTTTGATAATACCAAAATACTCTTCTTGGATCATTAAAGTTTCGGCCTCCTGGGGTTCAAGGTCGATCTCGCCGCGCAACTTAGGAATTTCAATCAATTCAATCAATTTCCAAGTCTAATTCAACCATCCATGAATCACAAGTCTCCATAACATAATCCTCATTGTCCTAGCATGTCTTAACCATCAATTTGAGACCCAAAATCACTAGCTATCAGCCCTCCAAGGTTCGGCCATGCACATAACCGAACCGGTTCCTCTCAGTTTTGTGCAATCCCAACTTGTCTAGCCCTAATTCAACTCTAAATCCATTAATTAATCATCATTCTACCTCTTAACATGTCTATCTAAGGGTTTGTGAGGCTTACCATGAGTTTGAGGTCGATTGGTCACCGGAATCCCGTTGAACGTCGCCGGATTGTCCAAGGTCAGTACCGACAGTTTTCTGTTCCAAGTTCACAAGATCATTTCGAGGTCAAAACTTCTTCAAATCACTCTCAAATTTTTACCACAGATTCATATATATGTCTACTAGACCTCCATAAAATTTGACCTCAAAACTCCAACATTTCAACCTCCAAAAGGGCTAGAAACCGGACCTACCTCAGGCTAGAGCAGATTTCGTCGACTTCCGGGAAAACTCTTGGCTGGAGCTCCTCGGTGGTCCAAATGGCTCGCTTATTATTCGAGGAGGTTGGCAAGATGTGTATCTAGGCTGGTGTGGTCGGCCAGTGGTCAGGTGGTCGCCGGAGGAGGTCGTCGTGGGCGGTGAAGGGAGGCGGCAGAAGCTGTCCGGCGAGCAAAACAGGAGGAAGGAGAAGAAGGAAGTTTCGGGAGTTTGAGGGGGAGCTATGACCGAATGAGTGAGGTGAAAGGAGAGAGAATTTGTTATATACAAATTTGGTCAAAGGGCTTGAATGTTAGGTGGCCAAAAGTTGGACATGACCACACTTGTTTGATCTTGTGACGCTTGGCCTTTTGTCTTTCCAAGGTGATCCAATGGCCCTCATTCCATCATCTTTTTTGACAGCTATGGGGAGGGTTTAATGACCAATTTGCCCTTCTTCAAATTCATGGGCAAAGTTCTAAGCCTGAGGGATAAAAAGGTAATTTTACCCCCGACGTTCAGAACGTCGTTTTTCTCATTCCAGGATCCTTTGATAGGGCGACGACCAATCTGAATAACATTGGAATTCTTGATTTTCCATTTCAAATCTTTCAAGACTCGTTTCTGATGGTTTTCTCTATCAGACGTGGTTCCAGCAGATCCCGAACCGACGGGTGGCTTTTGCAGACATTACGCGTATCGATCCTGTGATTCATATCACATTTAGGGCTTGTCAATTCATGACGGCTTTGGTTGTCATGTAATTGTGGGGGTTTATCACTAGTCCCTATGGTCTAGATTGTTACGGTCCGATTTAGGAAAATTTTGCAAATCATACGATTGGAGCGGCATTACCCGTGCTCCAATCGTAGACACTTGCATGACATTCCTTAATCGTTCTTAAATCGGCCTCTTGGTGGTTCTAAATATCCCCTCGGCAATCGTTATGGTCAAAGCGCCATTTTCTATCCGAGTCGCCTAGGTCCACGTACTTCGTCTCGCATTAGCCTTTCCTTTTTGGTCAATCTACTCAAATTGATTAGATATGAGCGAAATATGACTGAAACACATCGCTTGATATATATAAACTTCTCATTAATGAGTCTGAAATTGACTGGAAATCAGAATGTCACAACTCTTCCCCCTTACAGAAATTTCGTCCTTGAAATTTACAACCTCTAACCATCCAGTCCTCTGGGGTATTGGCGTCTCCTCACATCCTCGTTCTTCCGAATAATTCCTTTTTTTGACTTGATGATCTTGCTCGTCCTTTCCAGCCAAAAACCATCTTTCCCCTGGAACTCGTCTCCTTTAGTCCTCAATCCAATTGACTTCTCTCCATTTCCTTTTGGTATTCGTAACATTTGTCCATACCATTCGGCATATCACTCATTTTCAAATTTCCTTTCATACTATCAGAGATTCAAGGGCTTTATCAACTTGCCCTCCATTAACCCAAATCGAGTTATGGCCCTCTTGACTCCTTAAACAATTACATGATTACTTCCGTAGTAATTTATTCTCGATTCCATCCGAAAATTCCCTTGGATCAAAGCGATCCTTCAACTTTCGTCGTCATGTCCTTCCCTTTTCTCGACACGTCTAGTACTTGACTATATGGTAGATTAATTTTTAACTTTCAACCCTTATCATCGATAATATACATATGTACCTTGTCACATACTCGTGCCACCCCTAGGAACATCATAATTCTCTCCTTAAATTTTTGATGAGGTCGTCTCCTTAAGCTTCCCATCAATACTGGACTCGTACTTTTGTCGCTGGGTCTCAAGGGTTCCATCCATTCCTAATACCCTTCAAGTATCGATGTTCGATCATGGCAGTACCTCAATTCCCCTTTGGCCTTCAGGCTAGGTGTTTCCGGTGGTCGTCAACTGGTCATTTGACAAGCTTTCAATTTAGAGGTTGAATCTCTTATTGCTCGAAGGAGGATCTGTCTCTCCATTGCTAATTAAACAATGCTCAATTCTTAACTGTAAGCATCCGATAGACAATTCACTTTTCCTTAACGATATGAATATCGCTATAACAATACTTGGGTGATCTCTTCGTTCCACGTGCCTCGCCTTCAATTGTCTTTAGGCAGTCCATACTCTCAACCTCTTTTAGTTCATATAACTTCAAGATCTTTCTTTAAACATGATACGTTCTCATATTCACAAGCAGTTTCACGCATCAGCGTTACCTCTTATTCAATTCCCCTCGGGAAACTGCTACCTTATACTCTTGTGGTAGGCATAGCCTTGAAACATTCTTTCACTCAAACAACATTCACCAACTTTATCGCGAGGGCACTCGCAAGCCTCCAATCATACTGTAAGTATTCCAACTCTTATGGCCTTATCGTCACGATGTATGTGGAATGCTCACTTTCGATTGCCTTGCCATGCCTCAAGTTTCATTCTTGTCGCGTCATTGCGACCATCATATGCGTTCCTATTTCTAACTGGAATCGTCATAAACAGCGTAGTCATCAGCTTAACTCGAGTTCTCAAAAATTATTTTCACGTTCATTCACCCATTCGTGTTACATCTCATCCTTAATCCATTTTACCAATGGAACAGCTCTTGTGGAGAATCTTTCCACGATCCGTCTATTGCAATTCATCAATTTCAGGAAATTTCAACTTCCCGCAACTCACATCGACTCTCGTCGATTCATCACTTATTCCAATCCTCAAAGGCTCCATAGGGATTTCTTTTCCTCGGGATTTCATGACTGAAGAATCTTACTGTATCAAGTCCGTAACTCGCGCTCTTCACATTCAGCATATAACGAGCATCTCCTTTCAATTCCTAAGATACTATCACATATTTCTCATGGCTCCTTAAATGAGTCCAATCATCGTCTCTCAAGACGGTAACAATAAACTTAACCATTCGTTGGACACTCAATTCGACTATTATCAACTTCTTTCCACTAGGTGTCGAATCTTCCAGACTATTTCTCGCACTCTTCACTTGAGAGTTCAGACTTTGGCTCTCTGTTGTCACGGGTCTCCTCTAGGATCGCACAACATTTTATTTATTCTTGTCACTATTTTCTCGAGAAGCATTAGTGTTTTAGCCTCTGAGTTCCATAACTTGCCGATGCGACCTTATTCCAATTCCGTTCGTTCCACTGAACTTCAACATTATGCTGGAATTCAACATTGTTTACAAGACTGTCTTTTGGATTTCACTTCCAATAGTCATTCAAGTTCTGCGTCCTCTTCTCGGTACAGATGCTCAATCATAATACTAAGACAATTTAGAGTTTTTCTTCCTTTTACAATATGGTCTCTTACCCTAAGGAAGAAACTACACAACTCCGTGGCATTTTCTCACTTCAAATTCACCTTGTACTTTCCATTTTATAGGACGACAACCTTGGAGTCTGCGTCGACGGTGATACCTTTACTCCAGGATTCAAATGCCACCATGCTTTCACATTCTCTTTCCCATAACTCAGTCACCTCAAGTGACAATATCTGTTCGTCCCTGAGTCTATACCAGTTCACTTGTTGAATGCTTAATTCGATTACCTCCACTCACTTGCAAATATTCTCTAAGCGCTCTTTTCGTTTACAAAATTATTCACTAGAATCATAACCAGCCAGGACTATCAGGTTCGTTTACCTTTTTCCTTTCATTAATGACCAATTCATGGTCCAATCGCCCTTTACGAACAATGCCCTATTCTTTAGGGAACAACAACTCATGATTTCATGTCTCATGGTTCCAATTCAATCAACCGATCCCAGGAAATCATTAATTCCAGGCAAACTAGCATGTCGATTCTTCATCGACCCCTTCCATAACAGAAAAGACGGACTACCCATTTCCCACCATGTGTCTTACGCCCAGGTAATCAACCATTTCCCATAGGCACGTTCCATATTCATAATGAACGTCTCTTTGCTCGTAATCCATGAGCAGGAGTTTTCTTATTCATAAGTCTTTCGATCATTCTCCTCTTTTGCTGAGTCTCATCACCATTCTTCAAAATCAGGAATAACAACCAGCCATAAGGTTTTCAAGTTTCAATCCACTCAAGGATTTACTTATCTTATTCAAAGGTCCTTGACTACCTTTACCATATGCTTAAACGACCTTGAGAACTCTGTCTCATACCGATCGATCATCCTATGATCCTTACAAAAGTATTAGGATCCAAACAACTACTGCCCTCAAGCAATTCCAAGATAATATTTTCCATCGAACAACTCAACAAAGGTAGTCTAGGCAGATCTCACACCTTTGAGGAAACCCTTCCTCTAGTGACCTTTCACCAATCATCAATAGCCTCTTAGGGCTAGTACTGCCAGGGTCACTTTCTTTCTTCAGTATACCCAAAACCTCCAATTTTTTCTTATCAAGATCCTCAATCCAGAGGAGGCAATTTCAACTTTCATCCTTCCATCAAACTCAGTCAATCTCATTCTTATTCACAGCTTCACAAGCTTTTCAAAACTCTCATCGTTCTTCCCACACATTCGCTTTTCTCGTGAATGAAATAACTCAGAGTCACCTTTCTCGTGACTTCTATCACTTAACTCGTCAGCACAAGCATTTATCACCACAGTGACTTAGAGAATCATGGCAGCTCCTCTCCAAGCTTGCTTAACCAATAAATTCATCATTTCCATTTAAGGTCCTCACGACTCATTCAGCTCTTGGGCCTCGTACGATTAACAGATCAAGCCATATTCTCTTCTGGCACCCATACTCTAATCATCCATTTTTACTGAATTCTCATGTCTCCCTTTAGTTCCAAAGTCATCTCATATCTTGCATACTCGAGCCAAAGCTCCTCTAGTGACCATTCTCTTGTCGTTCAACCTCATTAGATCCTTATGACACTCGAATCCCTATGATTCCCTCTAGGAATCAAAAACTTAAGTCATTTACTCAAGTCTATCAATCTTAGGCTGCTCATCTTAATATCTTTCACCATGAACCAACCCACTAATGGCTCTTATGCAATTCTCAATTAATTGCCAATTATTCGAGGATCCCAAATCATCCTTGATCAACAATCATTCCTCAAGCCAGCCTCAATGAGGCAACTTCTCAACTAACAGCCATGACTAGGCTAGCCTCAACTAGACAACTATTAAACAAGCACTCAAGACAGCATTTCACTAAGTCAAAAGCTCATACTTTAAGCCTAGAGGCATCCGTCACTCTAGCATAATTACAACAGACTGTCTCATTCTCAATAGACATCAATTCATTGGGTAAAAACCCCATATGTCGTCTAACCTCTTAGTTATACCTTGGCCAAGCCAATCACATGAGGCTAATCACAAAACTTGCCTAACAAGCACATCACAAACATCATTTTCCTTTTTCAAAGGGCATCCATTGTCAAGCACGAAGCTTTTCACCATGCCACTCGTAGGCGCCATTACACATGTCATGCCACTTTCGATCATTCTTGATGAGGATCAATCTCGTGCCATACATCTCTTAACCACAATTGGACTCAACCCGATACCTAGACTTCCCCTTTCAAGTTATGACTTAGGTCATTCCTGCCTCTTGCCATCTTAGAAGCCTGCCAGGAGCCGCTCTTTGTCCAGACCTTTCTATCTCGGCGATCACTTCTCGCCCTCATCAGACCTGGCCGTTGCAGGTTGTCCCAAGTTATACATCTATAGAGAAAGCCTCGTTCCACATGTCTCATACCATGTTTCATTACAGTTTATAGGTATCCCATCAACTTGTCACATACCAAGCGACAATTTATTAAGTCCAATAGCGATAAGTTCATGCATGCACCCTCATCAACTTTCGTTTAAAAGCCACAAACACAAGCACAACATGACTGTCCTCACCACTTGTCAAATCAAAATCGCCTTTAGATCAATTCCTATCCATTCAAGAGTTCTAATTCCACCAATGACCGTCACATCTCATAGATCAATTGCCTATATTCAACTACGTACCCCAAGTTTAGTCGCTATTCATTGTCTGTTTCCGTGTATACACCTTACCTCATATCATCCAAGACTGTCAATAGCAATCGATAACTAAACCATCAAGATATCACGTAATTCAAGCCTGAACCCACTAACATCAGTCGCCTCTTTATAACTCACATTTCTCAAGTTGGGTCATTGACAAATCAAGATCACAATCATACACTTCAATTGACCATTCATTCATAATTTGTTCTCTAGCAACCTCAAATCCAAGCTCATGACTCCTCAATTTCTATTCACTTCCTTGTGAGCTTTATTCATAATATCACTCAAGATCATCCCTTAAATCAGCACTAGGACCATTAGAATACTACACAAGTTCAAGCCTATAGTCATCAAGATTCAACAATCCATGATTATCCCTCAAGGTGTCACTACCTAATTGTCCTCAAGTCATCGCTCCTTATCACTCCAAGTCTCAATCACATTGGATCGAGCTGACCTTGCTCTGATACCAAATCGAACGGGGATGTCATGCCCCGAATCAGACGAGCACGCGAGCATCCCACCAAGCTGTTCCTTTATGAAAGCTCAAGGATCCGACGACCAATGTCTTATTCTCTGAAAGAAACATGCATGCGGAAGCGATGCCAACTTCAATTTACAGATAAAGCAACACCCGATGACTTAGGACGCAGAGGCACACCTTTTAATAAAGGTCAATCATACTTCATTTATTACAATTCTAAATCCTCAAGATATCTACTATTCAATTCTAAGGTCACAAAAGAGAAGTCTTCATTTTTCCTCTAATGACTTCATCCATTGAATGCCAATCCATGGCGAACTCGGTGTTTTTCATCGGAGACCTGAAAATGTTGTCCCCAAAGAGGTGAGATACACATCTCAGTAAAAGAGTCCTAGCCCTAGGTTAGGTTGACCGTCCGCTCAGGTAGCCGTACACCCCAACGATTCCACTCACAGACATATCAAGCACAAATCAATAAAACAACAACATGCAGATGACAGTCATGCTGCTATGACAGCATGTCGCACTCAGATGATAATGCACAATTCATCCCGCCATCTCACCACAACCACCTCTTTCTGCCTGCCTCAATTTTCAGCCCGCGATTAGATCGCATCAGGCTCGGTCCGCGTAAATGCATCAGACAGTTATCGGCAACCTGCGTAAATGCATTAGGTTCCGATGAATCTCCAGGCCAATATCATCATCTCACACTTCCGTCCCGCAAATAGTTCGCATCAGGACCGTGGCCATCTCAATCCCGCGATTTCATCGCATCAAGGCGCCACACAACATCAACTCCACCCCGCAATCTCGTCGCTTCAGGGTATCCACCTCCCGCCCCGCGTCTCATACGCCTCAGGGCCTCACCATGTCATGCTCATGCCACAATCATAACTCATGCCATGATTTTCAATTCATTTGCACACACAATGCCAAGTGCAAATTCAAGTGCAAATCATAAATCCCGTGGCATGCAAAGCAAATCAAATGATATCCGGACATGGCAAATGACTCAGGCATGAACAATGTCACACGCAATCATCCTATAACATCTTAGGATATAATAAGAGCTATCCCTTTTTGGTAAGTCATCATAAACCGATCAATTCAATCTTCGACTCACTCAATTGAGTCTAATCCTCCTATCCTAAGTTTAGGATTTCCTTACATTGCATTCGATAACACCAAAATACTCTTCTTGGATCCTTAAAGTTTCGGCCTCCTAGGGTTCAAGGTCGATCTCACCGCGCAACCTAGGAATTTCAATCAATTCCATCAATTTCCAAGTCCAATTCAACCATCCATGAATCACAAGTCCCCATAACATAATTCTCATCATCCTAGCATGTCTTAATCGTCAATGTGAGACCCAAAATCACTAGCCATCAACCCTCCAAGGTTCGGTCATGCATAGAACCGAACTGGTTCCTCTCGGTTCTGTGCAATCCCAACTTGTCCAGCCCTAATTCAACTCTAAATCCATCAATTAATCATCATTCTACCTCTTAACATGTCTATCTAAGGGTTTGTGAGGTTCACCGTGAGTTTGAGGTCGATTGGTCACCGGAACACTGTTGAACGTCGCCGGATTGTCCAAGGTCAGTACCGGCATTTTTCTGTTCCAAGTTCACAAGAGCATTTCGAGGTTAAAAATTCTTCAAATCACTCTCAAACTTTTACCACAGATTCATATACATGTCTACTAGACCTCTATAAAATTTGACCTCAAAAATCCAATATTTTAGCCTCCAAAAGGGCCAGAAACTGGACCTACCTCAGGTTGGAGTAGATTCCGTCGGTTTCCGGGAAAACTCTTGGTCGGAGCTCCTCAGTGGTCCAAATGGCTCGCTTCTTGTTCACGGAGGTCGGCAAGACGTGTATCTAGGCTGGTGTGATTGGCCGGTGGTCAGGTGGTCGCCGGAGGAGGTCGTCGTGGGCGGCCAAGGGAGGCGGCAGAAGCTGTCTGGCGAGCACAACAGGAGGAAGGAGAAGAAGGAAGTTTCGGGAGTTTGAGGGGGAGCTATGGCCGAATGAGTGAGGTGAGAGGAGAAAGAATTTTCTATATACAAATTTGGTCAAAAGGCTTGAATGTTAGGTGGCCAAAAGTTAGACATGACCACACTTGTTTGATCTTGTGACACTTGGCCTCTTGTCTTTCTAAGGTGATCCAATGGCCCTCATTCCATCATCTTTTTCGGCAGCTATGGGGAGGGTTTCACGAACAATTTTTCCTTCTTCAAATGCATGGGCAAAGTTCTAAACTTGAGGGACAAAAAGGTAATTTTACCCCCGACGTTCAGAACGTCGTTTTTCTCGTTCCAGGATCCTTTGATAGGGCGACGGCCAATCCGAATAACATTGGAATTCTTGATTTTCCATTTCAAATCTTTCAAGACTCGTTTCTGATGGTTTTCTCTATCAGACGTGGTTCTAGCCTATCCCGAACCGACGGATGGCTTTTGCAGGCATTACGCATATCGATCCTATGATTCATATCACATTTAGGGCTCGTCAATTCATGGCGGCTTTGGTTGTCATGTAATTGTGGGGGTTTATCACTAGTCCCTATGGTTTCGATCGTCACGGTCCGATTTATGAAAATTTTGAAAATTATACGTTGGTTAAGCGGTATCACCTGTGCTCCAATCGTATGACACTCGTAAGGCATTTCCTAATTGTTCTTAGATCGGCCTCTTGGTGGTTCTAAATTTCCTCTCGACAATTCTTATGGTCAAAGTGTCGTTTCCTATCTGAGTCGCCTAGATCTACGTACCTCGTCTCGCGTTAGCCTTTCCCTTTTGGTCAGTCTACTCAAATTGATCAGATTTGAGCGAAATATGACTGAAACACATCGCTTGATATATATAAACTTCTCATTAATGAGTCTGAAATTGGCTGAAAACCAGAATGTCACAAGAAGTGATTATGGCAGTGTTCATACGGATCTGGACGGTGTTCAGTTTGAGATGAAATTGCAACCAGAAAATCCTAAGGTAGCAGGTACTAGCGTGGTAATCGACACAGATAGTGCTTGTATCGAGGTGGAGCCTATAGAGCCAACGGTTACTGTAGCTGCTGATATTGACAAGGTACGTATTCGGTCTCCTGATAGATATGTATGCAATGATGGTTTTTCTTTATCTGTGATTAAGGAGCTTGTGTCAGAAAGTCCTGTGGAACAATTAAAGGTGCATGTGGAGTTGGTGTTCTGATGAGGCCCTCAGTTATAGTAAAGTTCAAGCTCGGCTTGGACTTTGAAAAATATCTGTAGCGAGTGAACCCATCGGGGCCATAAGGAGAGTAGCAGTGAAGTTTGAAATTTTTGGTGAAGCGATTGCGACATGGCTCAAACGTCGAGTCAAGGTGGAGATTGTTAAATTGTGTCTCCAGTTTAAGCCTGAAAGGAAAACCCAAACCTAAGCGAAGTGGTTAAAATAGTCACGTGAACTAATAGATATCTTGGATCTCTTTGGAAGTGAAAAAGGCGCCAGAGATTTGTTTGTATTTCCTTTCAGTTGAAATCCAAAGTGGCGTTGACAATTCAACGTGAGAAATAGACGTCGGGCAGTGGACTTCGCATGCAAAATAGGAAAGAGGAAATATGCGGATATCCTAATATCTAATATTTTGATACGTGTTGGTTGGGGTTGCCTTAAAAAAAGAATAAAAAAAAAAGTCCAAGCTGCAGGTTTGACCGTATCACATGGATTCTTTCTCCATGGTTAAGTGCGTCAATCTTTTTATATTTTCTCTGGCGGTGGCTACTTGAAGACGATCCAGTTTGCATATATATGCAAGTAATGACGTGAAGAACGGTAGCAGAAATTCTCGTCTCGAATCACCGTTTTTTCTCTGAGTGCCGTGGATGATCTGCTTGTGGGTGATGTCCATAGGTGCTGGGTGATTAGCAACGTGAGTCTTCGTGCAGAGGAGGTTTCATCATAATTACATCAAGAATTCAAGTGTCGAAACCGATTAAATCTTGATGTTAGATTTATGTAATTTCTATGCGAGATTATTTCGCTAGAAATTGGGGGCTAAATATTGTGCGCGTTCTTGGTTGTAATAAGGGCTTGGGAAACACCGAGAGTGTTTGTATAACTAAAGTATGATCTATAATCTCTATGTATCGCTCGTTCTATAGTGAAATTCATTGCTGCTCTCCCCGTGAACATAGGTATTTACGACCGAACCATGTATATCTGGTATTTGACTTCCTTTACTCGTTCTATCTATTTATTTGTCCGATCGCATGGTTCCGCGTAACAATTGTTGACGTCTCAAAGAGGTTGGACCCACTTCTTTCCGTCCCATGCTTTTGTTTCCCTTGCTTGGCCTGTAATCCAAGGCATATAACTTCAAGGATATAATATGAAATCACTTCTATACTTTGGTTTGTTTTCGCAAATGACATTTTTGAGAAAAAAGATATTTTCTTTTTCTTCTGACGTTTGGTTTACTTAAGAAAATAAGCCAACAAAAAACCTATGCTTATATTCAAGGCAAGACAATACGAGTCAATATGCGGCTCTACTGATAAAGGAGTTGGGGAAATGGGAACGCTAGTATCACAACATGCTGCCATGTTAGTAAAGGGATTTGAGGGTGGGGATGCTAATATCACAGGTGCGGGGTTCGATTCCCACCCTCTCTGCAAAAGACAGCAAAAAATCAAAATCGTTTTTAAAAATATGACTATTGATACCTATCACGACCTAAATTTTTCAGGTTAATGGATTGTTAAGCAATTAGACCTAGCTCGGACCCTCCCAAGTTCATACCAATTCACGACTTATGGTCAATTTTATGCAATCAAATTTATCTTGAAGTTGCCACTGATCATTTTTGGCAAGTTGATTAGAAACCTAAATAAAATAACGGGAGAACTATCTTATTTCTGCGTACCAGAGATTTTAAGTTCGAAACTTGATTACGCTAATTTTTCAATTAAGGTACCATTTTCATGAAAAAAAATCTTGATTTGGCAATTTTGATGAAAATTGCAAAGGTGTAATCTTTTGATTTTCTTTTTAGATTTTCGTTTTTCTTATAGAATGCAATGCAATGCAAATTCATTATACGATGCATGAAATACTATGACATAGGGAAATACACGATAAATATGACATATTACAAACTGGACAATGATCCAAGCTGTAAGCCTGGCAACGCCAGGGACAACGGCAGCGTTTGTGGATCGATGGGGAATTCGCCGGTGGACTCGCCATGCTTACGTGGAAGGAGCATTGTGATACGGGCTCTTCATGGATGAAGCATCAGTCTTCTTCTCTTCCTGCGGATTCTCTTGGACGTGTAACAATCATGGAAGTCCGTCTTTATGACCTGGGAGATGGAACTTTTCTCTTAATCCTTGCTAAAGATAGGATGCGAATATTTTATATTGATTAAAAATCAGCCTCCCTTTTTTGTCTTTCTTCGGCGAGTCTGGAGTGGAATTGGCGGCTATCAAAGTTGCTTTGTGTTATGAATTCTTGTTTGAGATTTGCACGTCACAGCTTACGTGCGAACAAATCACCCACCGAGGGACTCCCAACAAGCTTGAACTCCAGGAATCGGATGCGAAGATTATGCATGGATTAGGAGGTTCGACGGAGGTGATTTTACGTCTGCGGTTTGGGCTCGATTCACAGCAGCTTATCGTGCGAATTCTCTTCCCAAATTAGAGACACGATGGGTATCAGCGAGAAACAACAATGCTGGTCGAGCTCGTCATGGCTACCGGTGCGCATGGAAAGCTGTCTCTGGAATTTGTCAAACAATTGCTCTGGACCGTGATGAACGCCTAAAAAGATTTGGCCATTCCATGGACTTTTACCTGCACCCTTCGAATGCACTTTACCAAAAGAAAAATTTTAAAAATAAAATAAAATTCATGTTCCTCTTGTTGGTGGGTGGTCCAAGATTCACTTCTTCAAGAATGAAATTCCACTTCACTCCTGGATCATGGATGCCATTGGATGAGCTTACTGCGAAGGTGAGCAAAGATGATGGGACTTTACCATTTGCAATGAAGAGCTGCGATGACCACTAATGGACCTGCAAGACCATCATGAAATAAAGAAAACAAATCCGACGGCAGAGTTATATAGTTCCGTCGAAATCTATGAAACTATTTCGTTGGTGCTTTAGTGGCATCGCAAGGATCACGATAGAAGCTAGCTCAGTGGTGAGGTGTCACTGGTCGTCGGTAAAGATTCCTTCGGTTAGGCCGCAGGCTCGCTTATTAATGCCAATCAGTGGAGACAACAACCTCGGGTGGTCAAGTCACGGCCTAGGATACTGGTCGCTACACTCATGGTCGTCGGGATTCGCTGAGAACCGCTTTGGGGAACGTTGCTCGCTGAAAGTTCACTCGGAGTGAGGCGAAGATTACTGATAGTTGATCGTCATGGCCTGGCCATGGAGATTGTGTGCAAAGGAGATGGTTTTTTAGTTGTGATCGTTGATCTTATGTGTGGCTTGAGCATTGAAGAGAAAATTTCTATTTTCTTCTCAATTGTTAATGTCTGTAGTGGAATCATGACCACAATGGCACTGATGAGGGATCGATAGCCAGGAGATGGCCCTTTTTTTTTTTTCTTCTTTGAATGAGCTTTTCACCTATTCTCCTCTCAAGTCTGATTATAGTGACTCTTCTCCAACGGGATCCTCTATGGACAGACGCCGCTGTTTGTCTTTTTTCCACTTGATGTTCCCTGCACGTTGAACCATGGAGGAAAACGTGAAAACAAACAAATAAATGAACAGATGTGAGAGCAAGATGTTGATGAAGGGTTCCCTTTTTGTTCCTCTTGTTAGAGTGCCTTTTATGGACTGATTATGCTCTCCCAGAGAGCGGTCCCTTCGGCTGTTTCGTCATCGAACAACAGTGTGCTTCGTCGAGATTTGATCCTTGTGATAGACCATGGGCTACGTCGACATCAACGAGTGTGCTTGGAGCAGTGCTTGACTATGACTTCCTTCTAGAATTGTCGGGCAAGGCTCGAATAACCTGCAAAACAAAGAACTTTTGTGACATTCCGAATTTCGATCCTTATTGAGGTTATTTAATGGAAATATATCGATCGAGGAATTTTAGTTGTATCTCGCTCGGAGCAGGCCACTCTCGAGTTAACTGACCAAAAAGGAAAGACTAATGCGAAGTCGGGTACGTGGACCTGGGAAATTCGAATAAGAAATGATGTTTTGGCCATAAGGATTGTCGAGGGGATATTTTGAGCCAGCAGAGATCGATCTAGGAATGATCATGGGATGCTTTGCTAGTGTTGTACTGTTGGAACACGGGTGATTCCGCTTAACCAATGTATAATTTGCGAAAATTCCCTAAATCAGATTCCGATGATCAGGACCGTAGGAACTAGCGATAAACTTTCGCAATCACATGACAACCAAAGTCGCCACGACTTGAGAAATACTAAGGTTGATATGCGTAATACCCGCAAGAATCGTCCGTCAGTTTGAGATAAATTGGAATTACAATCGACGAGAACTCGACATGAATTGAACCTTGGAAGTGGGTATCAGATATTGAGGGATTTCAACATTTGAAAAGAATTAGATACCGCCTCATCAAGGGTAATTAAGATTCGAAAAAGTGAAATTCAGACCGAAGGTGAAAAATTACCCTTTTGCCCCTCAAAGGACATTCATTCTATTAAGACAAAGTAAGGGTAAATTAGTCATTCTCACTATCCCTAAGTGGCCGAATAAGTGAGGGCATAATAGACATTTGACCCTTGAGATTTTTATGTCCAAGAGACAAGTGTCTCAATTTGAGTGGTAAGTACACCTAGTCTAGGATTAGACACCTAAGGGCATTAATTTATTGTCTAATCTCACCTACCATTCAACTCTCTCTTCCTTGCCTTGTGGATGAAGCTAACCAAGCTCTCTCTCTCTCTCCCTTGAAGCCTTGGCCGACCACTTTCTTCCTCCAACTCTCTCTCTCTCACTCGGATCACTCTCCATCTCTTTTTCTTTCGCCACCCAATTCCGGACACCTCCATTCTTCAGGCCATAACTTCTTCGTCTGACTTCTTATTGAGACGTGACACCCACCATTAGAAATCCTTTTCTCTTGTCGTTCCAACAAGGTTTTATGAGCCCAATTTGGCCTAACTGTTTGTCCCGTAGAGCTATTTGAGTGAGGAAAGGTCGATGCCCGACCTTGTACCGACCCGAGGAGCTTCATCTTGAAATTCTAGGCTTGTTTTGGCTTCGTTTTTGGTAAGACCACCTCTCAAACCTAGTTATGACATATATCTTTGTGTCCATGAAGTTTGGTTGGATTTTGATGGGTTTTGGTGGATGAATCTTCATGGTTTTCAAGAAGACAGAAATTGCCCCCACTAGTCAGACTTGGAATCGTGATTCCTTGAGGGTCCTTAAGACTTTATTTTTCTTGAAAATTGTTGGTGAGTCATCCTAAGACTTAGCTCTACGTGTTGACTAGCTTGTGGAGGAATTTGGTTTAATTTAGAAGTGGTTTGATAATTAAACTCCAGGATAATTCTCGCTTGGATAGAACTTGTCCTGTGGAACTAGTTTGGAAATTGCGGCACTTTAGAGTCCGCCGAGACGTCATTTGGTTTGGAGAGTCATATGGTGACCGAATCATCTCTAGGTTCGGACACGAGAGTCTCATATAGACCGATGGATAATATGGAGACCGAATCATCTCGCAGCCCCAAAGTAGGCGGCCCAGGATGGGCGGATATGGAAAGATCAGTTTTTCGAAAAAATCAAGAATGATTTTTGTGAAAAATTGTTTATGCCTCATCTTTGGAAATTTGACTCATGATTTAAAAATGGCCCAAAAAGGGGCATGAAAGAAAAGAATGTGTTTTCTACAAATTTCAAGGAATGATACTTTTGAGAAAGAAGTGAAACTTGCCTCATGTTTTTGAGATGGTGTCGAGTGCTTGCTTTTGATTAAAAACCTTGCCACCATACGAAACTCAAATTTTTGCCATGATTTATGACTGAGTCGTGTCGATTTGAAGTACTTAAATGTCAGGTTTTGACAAGTATCTTGTTTTAAGCATGCCAATGTTTTTAATACCAAAATACCCACGTTTTTCAAAACCGTTTGGAGGTACTTATAGCCTATTTTAGGGTTAGGTTTGACTTACTGAGATTATATATCTCACCTCGTCGTGGGATAACATTTTTCAGGTCCCAGATGAAGGAAACCCAAGATTGCCATGGATTGGCATCTGATGAAGTCACTGGAAGAAACGATTATGAATCCTTCTGAGACCTTAGGGTTGTAATGATGAAATTTGGGGATTTAGAATTGTAACCTCTACAATATGATCGACCTTTGTGAAAGGTGTACCCCTTTGTCTTAAGTCATCCTGTGTTGTTTTATTTTTTTTTATGGAGTTTGGCTTCGCTTTCGCATGCATGCTTCATAAAGAGTTTTACGTTATTGGCCGTTGGATCTTGGGAGTTCATTAAATTTAACGGCGATGGTGGGATGCTCGCGTGCTTGCCGGGTTCATGGCGTGACATTCCCGTTTAAGTGATATCAGAGTAAGGTCAGCTCGATCCAATCTGATTAAGACTTGAAGTGATAAGAAGTGATGACTTGAGGATGATTAGATAGTGAGATCCTTAGGATTAAGTATTGATTGCTGAATCTCGAGAATTATAGGCTTGAACTTGTGTTACGCTTTAATGGTTATAGTATCGATTTTAATTGATGATCATGGGTAATGGTGTGCTTTAGGTTAATAAAGAATTGCTTATGAGTAAAGGGTCAATTGGATTATATGATCGTGATTGTGGCCTTGAGGTATATGGTTGAACATAGGCAATTCTTCTGGGAGATGGTCATTTGTGGAATTAGAAACCTTCCATGGATAAGAACTGATCTGAAAACGAATGTGTTGTGGCGTGTATTGAGGACGATTATTCAGTGCATGTGTTTATGGCATTGAAATGAAAGTTGAGGAAGGTAAATGCATGAACTTATCATTATCAGACTTAATAAACCGTCGCTTGGTATAGGACAAGCTGATGGAATACCTATAAACCGTAGTGAAACATATTATGGGACGTGTGAAACGAGACTCTCTTAGTAGATGTATGGCTTGGGACAGTCTGCAATGTCTAGGTCTGAGGAGGGCAGGGAGTGTATGCCGGGATAGAGAGGTTTAGACAAGGAGCGGCTCCTGGTAGGCTTCTAAGATAGCAAGGAGGCAGGAATGACCCAAGTCATAAATTAAAATAGAGAGTCTAGGTATCGGGTTGAGTCTAATTTTGGTTAAAAGATGTATTGTACTAAAGTGACCCTCAAGGTGAATTTTCAAAATTGTATGGCATTTGTAATGGCATATGTTATTGGCATGGTTACGAGCTTCATACATGACAGTAGGTGTCATTTGAAAAATGGAAATTGACTTGTGTGTTTGGCCTATATGGCGACTTTGGGCAATGAATGCCGTTTGACTGGTATCTTGTGAAGTTGAGATAGCCTATTGAGTTATTGCTAAGTCATAGATATGTCTGGACTTAAGGTGTGATCACTTGACCCAATGAATTGTGACTCGAGAGTTTGCCTAGTAAATTACTACTAGTTGCGAAATTGCCTAGTAGAGGCTGGCTTGATAAGTGATTACTGATGAATGATGATTTGAAATCCCTAGATAATTGGCGATTGATTAAAGATTTGCTTAAAACCATTGGATGGTTGATTACTTGTGATAGATGATAAGATGAGCAGCCTGAAACTGCTAGACATATATGAATGACTTAGGTCTTTAATCCCTAGAGGGAATTGTAATGACACGAATGTCACGAGTACCTAGTAAGGTTGAAAGACCAGAGTATGGTCACTAAAGGAGCATTTGACTTGAGTACACAAGATACGAGAAGATTCAAGAACTGAAAGGAATCATGAGGACCGAGTAAAGATGAACAACTAAAGTATGAGCGCTGGAAGAATATTTGACTCAAGTTGGAAAAATGTGTGAGACCCAAGAGTTGAAGGGGTCGTGAGAACTCAAATGACAATAGAAATCTAAAAATTGTAAGCATACTTAAGAAGGACCTGCCATTGTAGCCTAAGTTACTGAGGCAACTGATGCTAGTATTGATGAAATTAAGTGATCGAAGTCACGAGAAATGTGGCTCTGAGATTACTTGTTTCTAATAGAAAATGTGAAGAAGTACCACGAGAGTCTTGAATAGCTTGTAAAATGGATCTTGAGATCAACTGAGGTTCGATGGGGAAGATGATTCCGAAACTGCCTTTCTCCAGATTGAGAATTTGGAAGGAAATCTTAGAGGTTTTGGGTACACTGAAGAAAGAAAGTGACCCTAGCAATTACTAGCCTTAAGAGGCTATTGTTGAGTGGTGAAATGTCATCAAAGGAAGAGTTGCCCTGAAGGCATGGTGCCTAATAAAATTGCCCTGTCGAATTGAATGATGTGAGGTACCTTTCTGAAACCTTTTGAGAACAAAGGTTGTTTGAACTTTAATAGCCTTTCAAGGATTTGAAGGTGATCGCCAATGTGAGGCAGAGTTCTCGAGGTCGTCTAAGCGTACTAATAGTGGTTAATGACCCTTTGAACCAGATGTGAAATCCCCAAGTGGGTTAGAATTTGGAAGCCTCATGACTAGTTATTATTCCTGATTCTGAGGGACTGTAATTGATCTTAATGAAAGGAGAAAATGAACGGAAGAAATATGAGTAAGAGAACTCATGCTCATGGATTACGAGCAAAGAGATGTTCATTATGGAACATGGAACGCGCTTGCAAGAAACGGTTATGACCTTGGCGTAAGGCTCGTAAAGAGAAATTGATGTTTCGTTTCTTCCATCACAGGAAAAAATTACGGAAAGTGTTATGTCAGTTGTCTGACCTTGTTGATCAAAATGAGATTGATTGGAATTGAATCAAAATCACTAGAAGTGGTGTAGTGAGTTATCACCCCTAAAGAGTAGGGTGTCTCCTTAAAAGGGCGATTGGACCATGAGATGGTCGTTTATGAAAAGAAAGGTGAATGGACTTGATGGTCCTAGTTACTTGCGATTTTAATGAATGGATGAATAAGCAAAAATGGTGCTTAGATTGCAATCATAAGGCGACTTGAGGTAGTCGAATTGAATATATGAAATATGAATTTGTGGAGACCAAGGAAGAACGTACATTATCACTTGAGGTGACTAAACAATTGAAAGGAGAATGTTAAAGTGTGGTGGCATTAAAATCCGGAAGTAAGGGAACCGTTGTTGGCAAGACTCCAAGACTGACGTCGTATGAGATAAGAAAGACAAGTGGATTCAAAGTAAAGGAATGCCGCTAAAGTGAATAATTTCCTTCAAGGGTAAGAGACCCTAGTGAGGAAGGAAGAGAAATTCTAAGTATCTTGGTATTGAGATTGAACGTCCGGATTAAGGATAAAGACGCAGAGCTTGAATGATTTATGAGAATTAAGTCTGAGAGACTTGACTTGTGGACAATGTAGGATTCTGAGATGATGTTGACTTTCAGTTGAATGATCTAAATTGGGACAAAGTTACATTGGCTGGTTATGGAATTCGGCGGTTAAGCAACTGATGTTTTTTGAGAAAAGAGTGATAAAAATGAAAAAATGATGTATGGTCTAATTGGAGACCCCTGAAAGTAGAGAGGAAATAAATAAGCTCTCAAGTGGATGGTGCGAAGGACTGTTTGAACGATTCGACACTTTATGGCAAAGAGGCTGATAACAGTCAGATTAAATATTCAAGGAGTAATCGGATTGGTTGTTACCGTCTTTAGAGATGATGATCAGATTCATTCAAGAAGTCATGAAGAACATGAACAACCTTTGGAAAGTATCCTATGAATTCTAAGGAAACGTTCATGTAGGCGAAGCGTGAAGAGCGCGAGCTTTAGGCTTGATAAGGTGAAATCCCTTAGTCATGTGAAATTTTGAGAGATGAAATCCTTGTGAATCCTTCAAGGGTAGAAAATGATGATGGATTAACTAAGGTTGATGTGAGTTATTGAAATGTGAAGTTCATTGGGATTGATGGATTGCTATAGATGTCGTGGAAAGATTACTCCACAAGAGGTATTCCATTGGTGAAATAGACTAAGGACGAGATGTAGCGTGAATGGATGAATGACCACGAAAAGAGTTTTCAAAGATTTAAATCAAGTGGTGACCATGCCGACGGCATTTCTGTTGGAATCGAAAGGATTAAGGGAATCATAATGACTTATCGCATAAAGAAAATTTGTGACGTAACAAGGCAATTCGAAGTGAGCAAGGCATAGGCGATGCGACCGTGAGACCCCATAAGTTGGAGTACCTAAAGGCATGACGAAAGTGGCATGCAACCGTCCTTACATAGAAACTTGAGAAACATCACTTGTGTGAAGGAAGTTCGTGGGTTTACACGAATCATGAGAACTTGAAGTATTTGTTGGCCTAAGAAAATTGAACGAGGAGCAACGTGGATGAATGAAATTCTGGAGAATAAAAATTGAAGTTGAGGGTGGAAACCTTGCAGTTTAAGGATGGGGAAGCGTGCCCACGGAGGGAAGAGAAATGTGAGGAGAGGATCTTATGAGAAGTTCATAGGGAGAACCATGGTACCTAGTGGAATGACACAACGGAGTGTGAAGACTTACATTAGTACTAGGAACGGATGGAATGGAAGCGAAAGAAATCAAGCATATGGCTGGAAGTTGAAACGTGCCAACGAGGAAAAGCGTAATCGTTGTAAGTTGGTGGAATAAATGATCATTGGAGAATCTCGAATGGATAGAGGACGAACTATTAAAGACTCAATCATGAATTTGCCACAGAAGTCGAGAAGGCTATAGTTCGATTTGGACAATCGAGGTAAAGCTAATGGGACTTGTGTGTCCCTGACGATACGAAAAGAGCTACTTGGGAAAATGAATAAGTGATGAGGTGTCAATACCACATAAGATTAGATGATTTGGAATATTGTAAATTTCGAGGACGAAATTTCCTTAAGGGGAAAGAGTTGTGACATTCCAAATTTCGACCCCTCTCAAGGCTATTGAATGGAAAGATATTGATCGAGGTATTTTAGTTGTGTCTTGCTTGGAGTAGGCTACTCTCGAGTTAACTGACCAAAAGGGAAAGACTAATGCGAAGTCGGGTACGTGGACTTGGAAAATTCGAATAAGAAGTGGTGCTTTGACTATAAGGATTGTCGAGGGGATATTTTGGGCCAGCAGAGATCGATCTAGGAATGATCATGGGATGCTTTGCTAGCGTTATATGGTTAAAACGCGGGTAATTCCGCTTAACCAATGTATAATTTACGAAAATTCCCTAAATGGGATTTCAATAATCAGGACTGTAGGAACTAGCGATAAACCCTCGCAATTACATGAAAACCAAAGTCGCCACGACTTGAGAAATACTAAGGTCGATACGCGTAACGCCTGCAAGAGTCGCCCATCAGTTTGAGATCAATTGGAATTATAGTCGACAAGAACTCGACATAAATTGGACTTCGGAAGTGGGTATCGGACATTGAGGGATTTCAACATTTGAAAAGAATTGGATGCCGCCTCATCAAGGGTAATTAAGATTCGGAAAAGTGAAATTCAGACCGAAGGTGAAAAATTACCCTTTTGCCCCTCAAAGGACGCTCATTCTATTAAGACCAAAGTAAGGGCAAATTAGTCATTCTCACTATCCCTAAGTGGCTGAATAAGTGAGGGCGTAATGGACATTTGACCCTTGAGATTTTTATGTGCAAGAGACAAGTATCTCAATTGGAGTGGTAAGTACACCTAGTCTAGGATTAGACACCTAAGGGCATTAATTTATTGTTTAATCTCACCTACCATTCAACTTTCTCTCTTACTTGGCTTGTGGATGAAGCTAAGAAAGCTCTCTCTCTCTCCCTTGAAGCCTTGGCCGACCACTTTCTTCCTCCAACTCTCTTTCTCACTCGAATCACTCTCCCTCTCTTTTTCTTTCGCCGCCCAGTTCCGGACACCTCCACTCTTCAGGCCATGACTTCTTCGCCTGACTTCTTATTGAGATGTACCACCTACCATTAGAAAGCCCTTTCTCTTGCCGTTCCAACAAGATTTTATGAGCCCAATTTGGCCTAGCTGTTTGTCCCATAGAGCTGTTTGAGTGAGGAAAGGTCGTTGCTCGACCCTTTACAGACCCAAGGAGCTTCATCTTGGAATTCTAGGCTTGTTTTGGCTTCCTTTTTGATAAGACCACCTCTCAAACCTAGTTAAGACATATATCTTTGTGTCCATGAAGTTTGGTTGGATTTTGATGAGTTTTGGTGGTTGAATCTTCATGGTTTTCAAGAAGACAGAAACTGCCCCCATCGGTCAGACTTGGAACCGTGACTCTTTGTGGGTCCTTGAGACTTTATTTTGCTTGGAAATTGCCGATGATTCATCCTAAGACTTAGCTCTACGTGTTGACTAGCTTGTGGAGAAGTTTGGTTTAATTTAGAAGTGGTTTGATAATTAAACTCCAGGATGATTCTCGCTTGGATAGAACCTGTCCTGTGGAACCAGTTTGGAAATTTCGGCACTTTGGAGTCCGCCAAGATGTCATTTGGCTTGGAAATTATTGGTGAGTTATCTTAAGACCTAGTATCATGTGTTAATAAGGTGTATGATAGTTGGAATGAAGTTTAAATGGTATTTAATGGCTAGTTTCTTGTGATTTTCTCCAAGGACAGAATCTGCCCTATACTGAACAGACTTGGACTCGAATGCATTATACGATCCTTTGATCAATTTCATTGACTCAAATTCTTGGTAAGACTCCTTAAGACCTTGCTTGAAATGCTAGGGTAGCTTGTGGATAAATTGGAAGTGGATTGAAGGAGTTTTCCTGGATGAATGTTGGTGAAACGCTTAGGAACCGGTTTTGGACAAATTTGGAACAAGAACTTACGTCGCCTATTTCGAGGATATTCCCAGCTTAGAGTACTAGTAAGTTATGCCTAAACCGTTATTACGATGTTATGTTACTAAAGGACAGAGTTTTGAGTTGGATTGAATGATTTCATGGCCTGATTTTGTTAGAGGCGCGAGAGAGTCCAAATCTGTCCAGTTTTGTGAGTTGGCATTACTTAGCATGTTTGATTAAAAATCGATTGTTTGGGAAGCCGTAATTGACCATGAAGCCGAAATTTTTGATTGAAAAGAAAGCCAAGATTGAAAACGGTGAAAAATATGATTTTGAGTCAAGCTTGAAATTATGAATTGGCCATAATCATTGAATTTCCTGAGGCTTTACTTGAATTTATATGTGCTTGACTAAGATAGTTATGACTTGAAACATGTTGTGTCCAGTGACGGACGTTTGAAAGGAATGCCTCGAGTAAGCGATGAACTGCTTGATTTCATGAGTTGTTCTTGAATGATGAATTTTGAGGCACGAATTGTTTTCTTTAATTGAAAATCTGAGGCTTTCTATAATTGAAATTCTTATGAATAAAATGGTGTGTGGGATCGCCGAGGAAATTATTTGTGCATTGGCGTGTGGGATCGCCGAGAAATTATATTTTGGCCAACATGTTGGGAGAGAGTTACCCCCATTTGACCTGACGAGGTTGTGCGGCTAGAGAGTCTCATACTGACACGATTCATCTCGATTGAAAATGGGCGTCGAGAGTTGTATGACGACCGAATCATCTCTAGGTCCGGACAAGAGAGTTTCATATGGATCGACGGGTCATATGGAGACCGAATCATCTCGTAGCCCTAAAGTGGCTACCCAGGATGGGCGGATATGGCAAGATCTGTTTTCTTGAAAAATCAAGAATGATTTTTGTGAAAAATTATTTATGCCTCATGTTTGGAAATTTGCCTCATGATTTGAAAATGGCCTAGAAAGAGGCATGAGAGAAAAGAATGTGTTTTCTGAAAATTTCAAAGAATGATGCTTTTGAGAAGGAAGTGAAAGTTGCCTCATATTTTTTAGATAGCGTCGAATGCTTGATTTTGATTGAAAACCCTATCACCGTACAAAGCTCGGATTTTTTTCATGATTTGTGACTGAGTTGTGTCAATTTGAAATACTGAAATGCCAGGTTTTGACAAGTGCCCTGTTTTAAGTATGCCGATGTTTTTAATACCAAAATACCCACGTTTTCCAAAAGTGTATGCCAATGTTTTTAATACCAAAATACCCACGTTTTTCAAAAGTGTCTGGAGGTACTGGTAGCCTATTTTAGGATTATATTTGACTTATTGATATTATATATCTCACCTCGTCATGGGATAACATTTTTCAGGTACCAGACGAAGGAAACCCAAGATTGCCATGGATTGACATCCGATGAAGTCACTGGAATAAACGTTTAAGAATCTTTTTGTGACCTTAGGGTTGTAATGATGAAACTTAGGGATTTAGAATTGTAACATCTACCATATGATCGACCTTTGTAAAAGGTGTACCCCTTTGTTTTAAGTCATCCGGCGTTGTTTTTTATTTATTTATTTATGGAGTTTGGCTTCGCTTTCGCATGCAAGCTTCATATAGAGTTTTATTTTATTGGCCGTTGGAACCTGTGAGTTCATTAAAGTTTTATGTTATTGGCGATGGTGGGATGCTCGCGTGCTCGCCGGGTTCAGGGCGTGACAGTTTTGGAGAACAAATCAAAGCTACAATGCTGGTCATGGGATTTGGAACACGTGAAGGCCGCCTAATCGTATTGCGATGATGATCCGGGGCTCGTCGTAGGTCATCCAGCAGATGTAGCGGACTGGATGGTCACTAGAAGTTGTTCAACGTGGGTATGCGAGGAGTGCTTGATGGCGAAAACCTCGGACGATGGCACCTTGTTGGACGATGGCGACAAAATTTGTGTGCGATAGGGCTTGCAGTCGTTTAAGTGCAGATCTACTCCCTCTCTCTCATCTTTTCTTCCGCTGTCCTCTCGTTCCTTTTTTCAGTATATCTGCCCTCATGTCAAAATTCTCCCTTTTTTCTCCGCAAAACGTCTCGCCTCTCCTTACTTTTTAACGAGCGAAGTCTGCTTGGCGCTAGATTGGCGTATAGAATTGGCTGTCAATCAGTGCAAGAATGATTTCTTTTTGTATCAGTCTGCCATGCGCACGTCCATTTGTTTCCTTCTGTGTGTTCCATCGTGTGATTCTTTTACAAAGGAATTTCCCCAGTTGGAGAAATTGTCTCTTGGTTTGCGGGATTCTTTCTCTTCTTGCTTCTATTCGCTCGTGTTATTGATGGGATATTCTCTGCACAAGTCCAGGCCGTCATTCCTTTCTTTCTTCATTGACTTTACCGATTGAAATCTCACGTAAATGATTGGCCTTTTATTCTTTCCTCTCTCTCTCTTTTTTTATTATCTTTGGGGGAAGATTTTTTACTCATTAGAAAGGGCATGAAATTGAGATTTATAAACTTTCAAAATTCAGAAGAATATCTATACGAGGCAAGTGCAATATTCGGCCATGGTTTGTTTCAATTAGTTCCATTCCATGAACCTGTACAAAGTAATTGAAGCCAAAACCTCCCCTACACCGGTCGAAATATTTCAATTAAGCTCTTAATGTTCCGCCACTCGTCGAATGAAATGAAATAGCAATAAATAAATATTTTTGCTATGAACTGATGTCAATCCCTAATTTTCTATGCAATAAATGACAAAATTATCAAAAGTTAGGTATCAACAATACCCTGGTCCTCACAGCTCTAATCCATCAAGGCGGGACCGAGGACTTTGGTGCCCTGCCCGTACCCAATTCCTCTGTTGCCCATGCACTTCCCGACGTCACATCGTATGGCTTTTCTGTAAGCTAGAAGGTTAATGGACCTACCGACGACGTTGCGTCTGATGATTGATGCCGACTAATCTCCTAAGCTCGTTACGATGAATCGATGTCAAGCCTACTTTTGTTGTTCAGTTGAAGATAACTCACTGGAGATGGAAGCAGTTGATTCACAAATATTACTTCTAGTTGGTATGATCTTGACAGTATTATGCCTTACTAAAAGTGATCCTGAAAACTAATATCTATGTAATCCATTTTAGTCGCCTTTCCGACTTAATTAAGCTTTTAACTTCTGTGTCGCTATATTAGTCGATTAGATTGAAAGATATGAATTGGAATTTGAGGAGAATCTTTTGGCATCTCAGGCGAAAATCGTAAGGTGTATATGCTGGATTGATGATGAAATGGTAGGGCAGCCAAATAATAAAATGTAAAGACGTTATTTTCTAATCATGGGTGATGCTAGACATGGCCATTTGGAACCGTGAGTCTGGAGCCGGCCCGTTGACCGGCCTGGAACCAGCCCGTTGACCGGATCCGCGGTTCCGAACCACCACTAAAAAAAAAAGCGTGGGCCCCGTGGCCCCCGCCCCTTGGGAAGAGCCAAACGGCTATTCCCCCACGGTCCAAAGTCAGTTGGAAATTGCAACGGCCATTTTGGCCATTGCAATTTCCTTTAAAAAATAATTACATTTTTTTTAAAATCTATAAAAACCTCTTTACCCCTCTTCAATTTTCTCATAATTTCTCTCAATGCTCTTCAATCTCAACTCCCGAGTCTCAATCTCTCAAATTCTCTCAATCTGTTATTATCTCTCAATTCCATCTTAATTTTTTGAATCAACTTTTCGATCAATTCTCTCAAAAAATGGCAAGTGAAAGCAGAAATACTGGAAATAAAAAGTGTCCGATGTAAGAATTCAATTATCATGTCTGTGAATATGATCCTCATGAATATGCTTGTTGGGAAGACGATGATGTTCACAATCTCAAAGTCGAGCACGTCCCAACACAAGAAAGTCTTTATCCTTCCACTGGTGTTGAAGAATCATCGATAGCAAAGGAGCCGAGAATCCGACTTATGCCTACACTTTAACAAAGTATGGAATGAAAACAAAGTCAAGTTTGATTTAAGCTGTAAATATTGTCCGCAAACATACAAACTTGGTAAAGGAGTTGGCTACGAAATATTTCGTCGACATCTGACAAAAAAAGATCCAACGCAAGCGGGGATCGACACTAGCTAACAATAAATTTTCGGGTTCGCCAATCCTAATCCTTATCCTTTATTCCGTTTCACTAATACACTTTATAAATAAACATTAGCTGAATATGTTATCCTTAAGCATGCTCCGTTTAATACTGGTGAAAACTTTAATTTTAAATATTTGGTAAATGCTGCGCTGGCTCCGCAAACATCATTTGTTCCGAAAACTACTCTTAGACACGAACTTAAATGAGTTTATAAAAAATGAAAAATGATTTGATAATTTTTTTTTGGAGAATTCAATGGACGTGTACATATAGGTGGTGATATTTGGAGTGATGCTTGGAATATTAATTCTTATATGGGTGTCACATGCCACTGGGTAAGTGATGATTAGGTTATTTAAAAAAGATTTCTTGATGTGTTTACCATGTTTTGAATTTATGTGTACAAAATGGTTTACAATCTCTTGTGACTTATGTCCATCCAATCAATAGTGCAATTAGATTTTTATGGAGTCGTCCTCATCTTATGAAAGAGTGTGGAAAATTTTGTAAACAAAATAGGAGAATGGCAAAAAAGTTTTAACAAGCTCGAAGTTGGCCACTCCCAAGTTAACTGACCAAAAGGGAAATACTGACGAGGAGTCGGGTACGTGGACCTGGGGAATTTGAATGAGAAATGGCACTTTGACCATAAGGATTGTCAAGGGAACATCTTGGACCGGCAGAGATCGATCAAATGACGATCATGGAAAATCTTGCTAGCGTTATAAGTTGGGATGCGGGTAATTCCGCTTAACCAATGTGTAATTTGCGAGAATTTTCTAAATCGAATTTCAATGATCAGGATCGAAGGAACGAACGATAAACCCTCACAATTACGTAATAACCAAAGTCGCCACGGCTTGAGAAAAATCCCAAGGTCGATACGCGTAGCGCTTGCAAGAGTCGCCCGTCAGTTTAGAATAAACTGAAATTACAGTCGACGAGAGTTCGACATGAAATTGGATCTCGATATTTGGGCATTGGACATTGAGGAATTCCAATATTTGAAATGAAATGGACATCGCCTCATCGATGGTGGTTTATATTGGAAAAATGAAATTTTAGATGAAAAGTCCCAAATGACCATTTTACCCCTCAACCTTTGGCCTTGCCTTAAAAAGTTTATAAGATTATTTTGGTCAATTTCCATCCCCAAGGGTTGCCGAAAATTGATTGAGAAGGAGTCAAAGGAAGTCAAGTTCTTCTAAAAGCAAGACAAGTGTCACTATTTGAGAAAGACAAGTGTCACATTTTGATAAGTTAAATATTAATTAAACTCACCTAACCATCTTATCTTTGACCACGCTCGATAATTTGAGGAAGACCCTCTCTCTCTCTCTCTCTTCAATGTGGCCGACCAAGACTCTCTCTCTTCATTTCTTCTTCTTCTTCTCCTTATTGGCCGAACAGACCTCGCCCGACCAGCCCCGACCATCTCTCTTCCTCCGGTCATCACTTTTCTGTCCCATATCGAATTGAGGTAAAATCAGTCCATCTAAAAGCTTATTATCTTGTGGTTCTAGGGACATATTATAAACTTGATTTGGCCCAGCCGTTTGTCCCGTAGATCAATTTTAGTAGGCAAAGGTCCGGATGGAGGTTGATTCTGGCCAGTTTTGGGGAAAAATCTGTTTCGGGGGCTTCCGGACTTCAAATGATTTCAAATTTTTGGCTAGGTCTTTTAAACTCATAATATTAAAGTTGACTGAGATGGGATTACAATTTTAGTTGAGTTTCGATGGGTGTACACGGCTAATTTGTGGAGGTATTTACCGAGCAAATTCTGCCCGTTTGAGGACCATGAAGAAACCGAGCTGTTCGAAGGTCTTGGGGGATTATTCTACAACAAAACTCTTGGTGAGCCTTCTAAACATGTAAATTAAGGTCTTAGTACGTTCATTGTGTGAAGAGTTAGGCTTGAGATTGAAGTATGGCTCAATTGGGCGGTTGGAACCCAAAATCGATTCTGTTTTGTGGGTGGAACTTTGCTGGTCGGTTCTATTTAGGACTGATTGAGGAATAATTAGACTTCAAATTGACTTATAATGTCATATAGGGTGTGATGTGAAGTGTTAAGGATAAGTTTATGAAGAGAATTGGGAGTTAGAGGTGAATTATGATCAAAATTGGTGCACGAACCACTAGGTTATGCCTAGCCTTGTATATGACCGTGTGAACTGAACCCATTGGGGGTTTGTGAGAGTGTTATTATGTGTTCAATTGATCAATAAGACGTCATGAATTGCCAATGGTATGGCTAATGAGAAATTGGATTAATGAAAGTGAGCATTTCATGATTTTTAATTTAAGATTGATAAATCTTTCTAGGTTGACGAGGAATTCGTGGAGAGTTCATATTTGTGGCATTGAAGATAGTCGCATTGTGTGACATTGTGCTAATTAATTAAGGTAAGTGTCTCATAAACCTTTATGTGAATGCTAGGACACTGCTGGGTGAGTTATTGAAATGATTGACTGGCAAACTTTTTTATGAATTGAATTGTGCATGTGTGATGGCATTGTGGATCCAAAGAAGGAAGTGTGGAGGATACCGATTAGTCTGAAAACCCTAGTGGTATCGGATGGTGGTGAAATTGAACGAGAATGAGAATGCCGATTGGTTTGATGACCCCAGTGGCATTGAGTGGTTGTAAGCCTGGAGAGTATCGATTGGTCTGATGACCCTAGTGGTACGTGGACATCGTTTGGTCTGTGAACCCAGTGATGTCAAATAGCATGAGTGCTAGTAAAGTGTGTAAGTGGATGAGAAAGTGGTGGTTGTGGTGTATGTGATGCATGTGCTTGCATATTGGGATCCTGGAATTGAGCGTGATTGTTTGTACTAATTATCCATGCCTGATAATTGATATTGCCTTTGTGTGATGCCTTGTGCCATTGCGTTGGTGGTTTTCTGCATCTGGTGTTAGTTTTGTGATTTAGGAGGACTGGTGTTCAAGTTTAAGTTTAGGTTTCACTTATTAATATTTATATCTTACCCCAATGGAGGCTTAACTTTTTCAAGTCCCAAGCGAAGGAAATCCAGAGTTGCCATGGGATGGCATTTGAAGAAGTCATTGGAGTTATATTTTTAACTGATTTTATTATTTATGAAAAGTGTATACCCATTTGTCTCGAGTCATCTCATTATAGAATTGTACAAAGCAGTTTTATGGCTTCCGAGATCTTGTTCCTTTGTCAAGTTGTTATCTGATTGGCCGAGGGATCCTAGGAGATAATTGTAATATCAACGGTCTGGTGGGATGCACGTGTGCTCGACGGGTTCAGGGCGTGACATTCTCATTAAGTGGTATCAGATCTAGGTCAATTCGATCCATAGTGATTGAGGTTTGGAGTGATAAGGAGTGATGAGTTGAGGACAATTAGGTAGTGAGACCTTTAGGATTAAGTATTAATCACTAAATTTTGAGGATTATAGGCTTGAACTTGTGTAGTATTCTAATGGTCCTAGTGTCGATTTAATAAATGATCTCGAGTGATTTTATGGATAAGGCTCACAAGGAAGTGAGTAGAGTTTTAAGAGTCATAAGCCTGGATTTGAGGTTGCTAGATAATAACCTATGAATAAAGGGTCAATTGGAGTATATGATTGTAATCGTGGCTTGTCGATGACCCAACTTAGGGAATATGAGTTATAAAGAGATGATTGGTATTAGTGGATTCAAGCTTGAATTGCATGATATCTTGATGGTTTAGTTATCGATTACTATTGACAGCCTTGGATGGTATGAGATGAGGTGTATACAGGGAAGCGAGGAAGGAATATTTGGATTAAAGATCAATTGTGATCGAATGCTTGTGGATTTGACTTGAATAGCGATTAGACTTGAGGTATGTAGTTGAAAATAGGCAATTCATCTATGAGATGCGATGGCCACTGGTGGAACTAGAGGTTTTCTATAATTGAGGCTTGATGTGGAAACGATTGTGGTATGACAAGTGGTGAGAATGAACATGTCGTGCATGTGTTTGTGGTTATGAAATGAAAGCTGATGAAGGTGCATGCATGAACTTATCGTTGTTGGACTTAATAAACTGTCGTTTAGTATGGGACAAGTTGATGGGATACCTATAAACCGACATGAAACATGGTGTGGGACGTGTGGAACGGGGTTTTCTCCGTAGATGTATGACTTGGGACAACTTGCAACGGTCAGGTCTGATGAGGGCGGGGAGTGATCGCCGGGACAAAGAGGTCCAAACAAGGAGCGGCTCCTAACAGGCTTCTAAGATGGCAAGAGGCAGGAATGATCAAAGTCATAACTTGAAAGGGAAAGTTTAAGTATTAGGTTGAGTCTAATTGTGGTTAAGAGATGTATGACACGGGATTGATTCCTGAAGTAAATGTTCGAAAGTGGCATGACATGTGAAATGACGCCTGTGAGTAGCATGATTAAGAGCTTTGTGATTGGTAGTGGATGTCGTTTGAAAAAGAAAAGTGATGTTGTGGTTGGCCTTTTAGGCGTGTTTTATGATTGGCATCATGTGATTGTTATAGCCAAGGTCTAATTGAGAGATTAGACGACATTCGGGGCTTATACCCATTGAACTAATGTATGTTGAGATTGAGATAGTCTGTTGTGATTATACTAGAGTGGTAGATGCCTCTAGACTTAAAGTAAAAGCGATTGACTCATTGACTTATTGTCTTAAGTGCTTGTTTGATAGTTGCCTAGTTGAGGCTTGCCTAGTGAGGGTTGTTAACTGAGAAATCGTCTTGTAGAGGCTGGCCTGTTGAATAGTCATTGATTGATGAGGATTTGGAATCCTTGGGTAATGAGCAACTAGTTGAGAGTTGTGTGGGAACCACGAATGTTTGATGATGAAAGATAATGAGATAAGCAGCCCGATACTGCTAGTCTTAAGTAGATGACTTAAGTCTTTGATTCCTGGAGGGAATCATAGTGGTTCAAGTGACATGAGAACCTAATAAGATTGAACGACCAACGTATGATCGTAGAAGAGCATTGGACTCGAGTATACATGATATGGAAGATCCGAGAACTGAGATGGATCATGAGAATTGAGTAAAGATGAACAATTGGAGTATGAGTACCAAAAGAGAATATAGCTCGATTTGTTAATCTTGCGAGACCCAAGTGTGATAAGGGGTCATGAAAACTTTGAACGGAAATGAGAAAAATGGATGGGTAGACAAACTCGAGAAGGAGCTATCATTATACCCAAGTCGCTAGGACAATTGATGCTAGTGCTGATGAGTTAAAAGATGGAAATCACAAGAAAGGTGACTTTGAGTTAATCCTTTCTAAATTGAATGCGTGGGAAGAACCATGAGAGTTTTGAAAGCTTGTGAAGCTATGTAAAGTTGAGATTGACTGAGTTTGATGGAGGGATGAGATTTGAAATTGTCTCCCTCTGGATTGGGGATCTTGGTGAGAAAACTTTAGAGGCTTAGGGTACACCGAAGAAAAAAAGTGACCCAGGCAATTTTAGCCTTAAGAGGCTGTTGATAGTTTGTGAAAGGTCACCAAAGGAAAAGTTTTCCTCGAAGGCATGAGGTCTGCCTGGACTACCTCTGTTGAGTTGTTCGATGGAAAGTATCCTCCTGGGATTGCTTGAGAGCAAAGGTTGTTTGAATCCTGATACTTTTGCAAAGATCATAGAATGATCGACCAGTGTGAGACAGAGTTCTCAAGGTCGTTTAAGCATATGGCAAAGGTGGTCAAAAACCCTGGACTAAGATAAATAAATCCCTGAGTGGATTGGAACTTGAGAGCCTTATGGCTAGTTGATATTCTTGATTCGAAGGAACTGTAATGAATCCTAAGGAAGGAAGTGGATGATCGAAAGAGGATTTCCAAACACGTATTATGAATATAGAGATTTTCACAAAATGCGCTTGTAAAGGATGGTTGTTATCTTGGCGCAAGTCTCGTAGTGAGAGATTGACATATTGTTCCTTCTGTCATGGGAAAAGTTGACGAAAGAGATCTGTCGGTTGTTTGACATTGATAATTCTCTGAGATTGATTGAGCATAAATCTAGACCATTAGAAGTGGTGTTGTTTGTTATAGCCTCTAAAGATTAGGGCATCATTCTTAAAGGGCGATTGAACCATGAGATGGTTGTTGAGGGAAGAGAAAGTTAATGGACTTGATAGTCATAGCTGTTTGTAATCCTAATGAATAGGTGAGCAAGCAAAAAGAGCACTTAGAGTGTAATTGCAGAGTGATTTGGGGATAATCGAATTGAGTATTCGATAAGTGAATTGGTGGAGACCAAAGACGAACGAAGCTTGTCACTTGCGGTGACTGAGTTACTGAAAGAAGAATGTCAAGTCTGGTGACATTTGAGAATCTTGGAGTAAAACACCGCCGTTGGCACAGACTCCGGGATTGATGTCTTATGAAATGGGAAGAACAAGGTGAATTCGAAGTAAAAGAATACCATGGAAGTGTATAGTTTCTTTCTAAGGGTAAGAGACCTTAGTGTGAAAAGAAGAGAAAATTCGAATTGTCTTAGTATTAAGGTTGAGCGTCTGAACTGAGAAAGAAGACGCAGAACTTGAATGATTTCTGGAAGTGAAATTCGAGAGACTGTCCTGTAGACAATGTTGAATTCCAGGATGATGTCGATGTTCAGTTGAATGGATGAAATTGAGAAAAGGTCGCATTAGCTGATTGTGAAATCAAGAGGTTAAGACACTAAGGCTTCTTTAGGAAAGAGCGACAAAAATGAACAAAAGGTTGTGTAGTCCAAATGGGGACTCATGAGAGCAGAGAGCCAAGGTTTAAGCTCTCAAGTGAAAGGTGCGGGAAATAGTTTGGAAGATTTGACATTTAGTAGAAAGATGTTGATAATAGTCGGATTGAACATCCGAGGGAAAATTGGGTTGATTATTACCTCTTGAGAGCAGATGATCGGATTCGTTTAAGGAATCGTGAGGGGTATGATAAAAACCTTTGAGAGCATCCTATGAACCCTAAGAGAACGATCGTCGTATGCTAAATTTGAATAGCACGAGCTGAAGACCTGATAAGGTGAAAATCCTGGGCCAGATAGTTCTGAGGAGTGAAATCTCTATGGATCTCCGAAAGTAGGGGACGGCGATAGGCTGACTAAGGCCAACGCGAGCTACTGAGGCTTGAGACCTCCTAAGTCTGATGGATTATAATGGTCTGCTCTAGACGTCGTGGGGGAAGATTTCCCAAAGGAGTTGTTTCATTAAGGGAATGGACTAAGAATGAGGTATGACGAGAGTGGATGAACGAATGTGAAAAGGAGTCCCAAGGACTTAAGCCTAGTTTGCGACCATGCCGATGATTGTGATTTCATTGGAAAGTGAAGGATGGCAAGGGTTACAATGGCCTGACGCGAAAAGAAAATTTAAGTGTAAATTAGTGCAACGTGGAAGGTTGTTGCTTACATGTCGCGGCCATAAGATCTCGTGAGTGGAAATACCCAATGCATAATGGGAATTAGAATACGACCGCCCTTGCGAAGAAGTTGAGAAAACACGACTCGTGAGAAAAAAAGGTTTCAAGCTTAAAAACTGTAAAACCTTGAAGTATGGGTTCCTCGAGAGGAATTGATGAGAAGCAACGCCGATGGATGAAATTACTTACGAATATTGGAGCGTTGCTCTTGTAAGGAAAAACCTTGCAATTATGTGAACTGCAAGAGTTGGGAATGATGACTGTCCCGAAGGGATTAAAGGGAAGCATAACCGTTGCAAGCTGGTGGATTAATTGGTCATTTGAAAATCTCCAATATAATCGAGGAAAAGTTATTAAGGACTCAAGCATGAGTTTGCCAGAGAAGTCGAGAAGGCCGTGGTTCGATTTGGACAATCGATGGTAAGCTAATGGAACTTGTGCGTCCCCGACTGTACAACATGACGTTTGAAAAAGATGATTACGCCAATTGATAGAGGCACTTAAGGAGTGCGATTTCATGACGATAGGGTAATGATCGTGATAGAAAACGATCTTGAATCTACTGCAGCATTCTGGAAAGAGCCTTTCGACTGGGAATTTCAAAAGCAAGGTTTCATTGTGATGCACGTAGTATCCTCAGACCAATAGGCAAATTGAATGGAAGATTCGAGTGCTCAGAGTTGTATTACCGACAGATATTATGAATGCCGGAAGAGAATAGAGAAAAGCAAGTACAAGTTAAGGACCGAGGTAAATAAGTCTTGGAGGAATATGACTTTTGTCAGAAAATACAAGTGGGAATGTCAAGTAATGAGAGGAACTACTTTGGAGAATGAGGATGCGATGAGGCATCGGTACCCCATGAGGTTAGATGATTGGAAAGTGGCAAATTTCGAGGACGAAATTTCTTTAGGGAGGAAGAATTGTGACATTCCGAATTCCGACCCTCTCGAGGCTATTGAATGGAAAGATATCGATCGGTGTAATTTGGTTGTAACTCGATCGGAGTTGGCCACTCCCGAGTTAACTAACCAAAAGGGAAAGACTGACGAAGAGTCGGGTACGTGGACCTGGGGAATTTGAATAAGAAATGGCATTTTGATCATAAGGATTATCGAGTGAATATGTTGGGCCGGTAGAGATCGATCTAAAGACTATCATAGAATGTCTTGCTAGCGTTATACGTTGGAACGCGGGTAATTCCACTTAACCAAGGTGTAATGTACAAGAATTTCCTAAATCGGATTTCGATAATCAGGATCGAAGGAACGAACGATAAACCCTCACAATTACATGACAACCAAAGTCGCCGCGGCTTGAGAAAAATCCCAAGGTCGATACGCGTAGCGCCGACAAAAGTCGCCTGTCAGTTTGAGATAAATTGAAATTACAGTCGACGAGAGTTCGACATGAAATTGGATCTCGAGATTTGGGTATTGGACATTGAGAAATTTCAATATTTGAATTGAAATAGACGTCGCATCATCGAGGGTGATTTACGTTGGAAAAATGAAATTTCAGACGAAAAATGCCAGATGACCATTTTGTCCCTCAACCTTTGGCCTTGCCTTAAGAAGTTTAAAAGGTTATTTTAGTCAATTTCCATCTCCAAGGCTGCCGAAAATTGATTAAGGAGTCAAAGGAAATCAAGTTCTTCTAGAAGCAAGACAAGTGTCACTCTTTGAGGAAGAGAAATATCACCTTTTGATAGGTTAAGCATTAATTAAACTTACCTAGCCATCTTATCTTTGATCAAGCTCAATAATTTGGGGAATACCCTCTCTCTCTCTTCAATGTGGCCGGCCAAGACTCCCTCTCTTCATTTCTTCTTCTTCTCTCCCATCTCGGCCGAATAGACCTCGCCCGACCAGCCACGACCACCTCTCTTCCTCCGATAATAACTTTTTCGTTCAAGATCGAATTGAGGTAAAACTACTGCCATCTTAAATCTTGTTGTCTTGTGGTTCTAGGGACATATTATAAGCTTGATTTCGCCCATCCGTTTCTCCCGTAGGTCTGTTTTAGTGGGCAAAGTTCAAGACGGAGGCTGATTCTGACTAGTTTTGGGGAAAAATCTGTTTCGGGGGCTTCCGAACTTCAAATGGCTTCAAATTTTCGGTGAGGTCTTCTAAAATCATAGTATTATAGTTAGATGAGCTGGGATTGCAATTTTAGTTGATTTTTGATAGGTGTGCATGGCTGATTTGTGGAGGTATTTACTGAGCAAATTTTGCCCGTTTGAGGACCGTGAAGGAACCGGGCTGTTCGAAGGTCTTGGATATTATTCCGTAACAAAAATCTTGGTGAGCCTTCTAAACATGTAAATTAAGGTCTTAGTACATTTATTGTGTAAAGAGCTAGGCTTGAGATTGAAGTATGGCTCGATTGGGTGGTTGGAACCCAAACCGATTCTATTTTGTAGGTGGAATTTTGTTGGCCGGTTCTGTTTATGACAGATTGAGGAACAATTGGACTTCAAATTGACTTATAATGTCCTATAGGGTGTGATGTGAAGTGTTAAGGAGAAGTTTATGCAGAGAATTGAAAGTTAGAGGTGAATTATGATCAGAATTGGTGCACGAACCACTAGGTTATGCCTAGCCTTGTATGTGGCCATGTGAACCGAACCCATTGAGGGTTTGTGGGAGTGTTATTATGCGTTCAATTGATCAATACGACGTCATGAATTGCCAATAGTATGGCTAATGAGAAATTGGATTAATGGAAGTGAGCATTCCATGGTTTTTTATTTAAGATTGATAAATCTTTCTAGATTGACGAGGAATTCGTGGAGAGTTCATACTTGTGGCATTGAAGATAGTCGCATTGTATGACATCATGCTAATTAATCGAGGTAAGTGTCTCCTAAATTTTTATCTGAATGTTAGGACACTGCTGGGTGAGTTATTGAAATGATTGACTGGCGAACTTTTTATGAATTGAATTGTGCGTTTATGATGGCATTGTGGATCCAACGAAGGAAGTGTAGAGGATACCGATTGGTCTGATGACCCCGGTGGTATCGGAGGGTGGTGAAATTAAACGAGAATGAGAATGCTGATTAGTCTGATGACCCCGGTGGCATTGAGTGGCTGTAAGCCTGGAGAGTACCGATTGGTCTGATGACCTCAGTGATGCGTGGACATTGTTTAGTCTGTGACCCCAGTGATGTCAAATGGCAAGAGTGCCAGTAGAGTGTGTGGGTGGATGTGAAAGTGGTGGTTGTGGTGTATGTGGTGCATGTGCTTGCATATTGGGACATTGAAATTGAGCATGATTGTTTGTACTGATTATCCATGCCTAATAATTGATATTGCCTTTATGTGATACCTTGTGCCATTGCGTTGGTGGTTTTCTACATCTGGTGTTAGCTTTGTGATCTGAGAAAACTGGTGTTCAGGTCTAGGTTTAAGTTTCACTTATTGAGATTTATATCCCACCTCAGTGGGGTCTTAACTTTTTTAGATCCTAGGCGAAGGAAACCCGGACTTGCCATGGGATGTCATTTGAAGAAGTCGTTGGAGTTAAATTTGTAATTGACCTTATTATTTATGAAAATTGTATACCCATTTGTCCCGAGTCATCTCATTATGGAGTTGTAAGGAGCATTTTTATGGCTTCTGCGATCTTGTTTCTTTGTCAAGTTGTTATATGATTGGCCGAGGGATCTTGGAGATAATTGTAATATCAACGGCCTAGTGGGATGTACGTGTACTCGACGGGTTCGGGGCGTGACACTACCGCCACCACAGCAACGGGTAACGACTATTGACGATGAGGTAAGTTGGGGTTATCGAAGGTAATAAAACTACATGGACTTTGATTCTTCTATTCCCAAGAAGATATGTAGGCACTTAATGATAATTCATTAAGTTCAAGCCCATTCATCCTCTCTCTCTTTTTCTAAATTTTATTAGGATATACAGTTTGATTAATGATGATAATTTATAATTAATAATTTATTTATTTTATTATTTTAAAAATAAAATTAAAAGTTCGGTTCCAAAACCGGGTACCGGCCCGAAACCGCCGGTTCCTTAATGGGAACCTGCAATTCCGTGTTGTCGGCCATGTCTAGGTGATAGTATTCGCTTGAATCAATAGATCAAAACAGTGTGCATCCGTTCTACCAATTCGTCATTACAAGTTCAACTTATTTGTTAATATTATGAATGATAAATGGATCATAAATGGATTTACAATTTATTTGGACCTAACTCTTTCTTTATTCTCTCTTACCCTCACTCACTCATCACTCTTACCACATTTTAGGTATGAGTTTTCCTAAATTTAGTTAAATGTGAAAATATTTTAGGAATATGGATCCAGTATGGGTCGTTATGAGCCGTTAGTTTTGCATTACAATAAATGAGTCATAAACGTGTTAAGTAAGTCTATTTGGGTTGAACCATTTATGACCTAATTCACCCGTTTAACAAGTCTTATGTTCATGGGTGTCTCATGCATTTTACTTATTTTTGTCCTTTATCTTTTGATGCTACGATCGCGGAGTATGAATTGATCCTTCCTTGATGGCCACGTTTTTGCCGGCCACGCACATGTACTTAGTGCCAATGCCAAGACTTGACATTAGTACCTTACAAGTAATTGTTGAGAAACAATGTTAAAAATAACAATTCTATTTTATAAAATTGGAGGATGCTTAAAATTCGAATGACAATAGTAAATGTGAGCAAACTGCTTTAAAAGTAAAAACACTAAGTTTGCAGAAGTACAAAATCTGAGCCTTCAGAAGCACCTTAAAAGCTAGTCAGAAGCAGTGAATCATAGAAGCTAGTCAGAAGCAGTGAATTTAAACTCGTCAAAAGGATTGAATCTGAACCCGTCAGAAGTACTGAATCTAAATTCGTCAGAAGGACTGAATCTGAACCAGTCAGAAGCTCTTTCAGAAGTAATGAATCTAAAGGACTGTGGCAATATGTCTCCACAATCTCATCCTCGGTTTCTTAGTTGATATTGTTGAGGACGATGTTGCTACATGGAACTAGGAAATCATAGCCCCCAAAGCCCTTGGATCTTCCCCCCTATAATAGGTGGAGAAGATTCAAGGGCCTAAAAAATTTCTGATTCCCTACCATTATGGTAGGGGTTCCGGATCCGTGATCCCGCTGATGTTCCGGTACATTATCTGACTTATTTTTGACAGCTGACGTATTCAATGGTTCGGGATATGGCCAAGAGCGAAACATCAGTTGTGGCAAGGCAAGAGGATTTCTGTAGCGTGACCGCATAAGAAAAGCCAGAGATGACCACTTGGAGCTTTACCTGATTTTGACAAACTGTTGGTGAATCACAATAGAATTGATCGATAATGATTGGATTCGCAACATCTTACTGCACGGACATAACCTGACCCGCCTTGTAAAAAAAGGCAGTGAATATATGAGAGTCGGTGTCTAAATTAATTTGACCACATGTCTCTGTTGTGACGCATAGTAAGGCCCACAATCAATCCTTTTGTTTGTTTGAAGGAGCTAACTCAGAAACGCAATCTCAAATGCCCGAAGCTGACATAACTCAGTTAACCTATCTATGCTTCAGAGTATTATTACCTGCCAAGTTTTTATTCTGAGTCCATTGGTGAGTCTAGGACCACTTTGGAGACAATCCCGGTTGAGTTGTCCTTCCCGAGGCTTCCAATGCTATTTATGAGAATCGCGGATGATAAAGCATGAGGAAAAAAAATCAAGATTCAAGCTATACTTAACTCACATTCAGAATAGTAGCATTTTCTTGTTTTCCTATCTTGTGAGTTGGTTAACGGCACTAACTGTATTTTTCCTTATTCCATGTCCTGGTCCACAGAATAATCTCTTCATTTTAATGTTGGAGCTAGCACTGACAATGGAGACGCAATCATCTCCTGAAAGTCATACTAGAAGCACCATATTTTATTTTCTGAAAATCACTTTCAACGCTGTCGTGTATTGACCATTACGGATTTTCTTTGAATAGCTATTATGCTTCGTTAATCAAAATAACATAACCATTAATCTTTTAATCATTCATGCATTGAGAACTGAGCAGAAAATGGATTTTTAGCAACCTGTTCCTATTTTGCAATCTTGGAGGACAACATTGGTGGATTCGGTGATATGGATTCCATCGGTACTTGGAATATCTCCTGGAGATGAGACCAGCACTTCAGATACCCGAACTGAATCAGAGCGGGAAATCACAAAATGCATCTGCTGGCTGTTCTGAATTGTGAGTCCCTTTATCTTTATGGATGAGCTAGAATCAATTGTCAGGACCTGCAAAGACCTCTCATGTTATATTAACTGCATATATGACTGGCAATAACAAATCGCATGCCATGAATTTGTTTAGATGGGCGCTGCAAGCACACAATGGTGGAGAAAGATCCTTACCGTGTTGCCCCTCGGCAAGGCTGTTAACACAAATTAAAGACTGAAGTTATTATCATGAAAACTGGGACTAACATCATTTCAAGATAGTGAGGATATTAATACATTTGTCCCTTCTTAGTACCATCCTAAGTTGTGCATGCCCAGGTCCGGCAGCAGGTTATTCGTGAGTGTGTGCAATGCGAAATTTAATTACAACATGCGCTGCAATTTATCAAAACACCGCTTCAATATAACATCCAAACATATATTCCTACTCCAATCTGCAAAAAAAAGGGTTAGCACACACTTCGCCCCCCTTATCACTCGAAATCTGCAAAAAATATTTGACACCTTAAGGGTTAAAATACCTCACCTTCGAGTGCATCTGCAGAAAACATGGTCAGATAAACCAATCAACATTTTAATCAGCTCAAGTCCTTTAAAGGATTTAACCAAATCCCCAACAGAATCGCCAGTCTATCGCGACTCTCTCGAAATTGGCTGAATGCTCTCGAGGGCTAATTTGTCGTCCCATCTGATCGGACGCGGGCTTCTCCCAAGGCCCATTACCCAAATCGCAACGGATGTGTGCGTGGTTGACCTTCAATGTGGTCTAGTGATATGTGCAATGTGTGCATGCCATGGAGTCGCCACCAATCATTTTTGGAGGATATGATTTGACCACCCTATTGAATAGTCGGGAGTTTCTATTCAATTTTGCGAAAACCAGATAAACATGTTCAGATACTTAGTTACGCCAACTGTTAGAGTTGACGCCCTTTCGGTACCTAAGTTAATTGAATTACCTGACCTAAGATTTCATCCAAATGAGTAGGGTACGAACCCTAAATCTAGGAATTTATATAAATAGGAGTGACTACCCTAGCAATCACAATCAATAATAAAATGCGCAAATCAAGAGATCTAGATATGAAAAATAATCATATCAAATCAACATATCATTCCTAGTAAGTCCCTATTGACCTAGTGAAGTATCAATCAGGCTTATGAATGATTTAGACATGATTTTACCCATTAGGGGAAAAGTCATGATTTTGAGACAATTTGGGACAATTTGCCCGAGAAGGGAAAAATCAACATTTCGAAAAAAATCCAGAGTAAAAAGCGTTGAAAAATAGGTTTGGTTGCTCGATTGACCCGTCCCCTATTTTTGACAATTTTCTGATTTTTTTAGAAAAAAAACAACTTACCCATTGAAGGGTAAAATCGCTATTTTCTAAAAGAAAATGAAATGTGAAAATCTTAGACATAAGGTTTGGCCACTCACTTGACCCATCGCCAAATATTAAGTAATTTTCACAAGTCATTGAAATATTAAAGACGATTTACCCTTTAAGGGGTAAAGTCGTCATTTTGGATTATAAGGGAAACAAATCCCAAAAGTGATGACAATCAATTGTCCAGTGCCGTTTTTAATCTTGGGAATTTTCTAGAATTTTTTAGGAATGTTCCGCAATTTTTCCCAATTTTTTGAATTTTTCTTCAATTTTCCATTTTTTTGGAATTTTTATGAATTTTTCCAATTTTTAAAGGATTTTTCGTAATTTCGGAAAATAAATCATATTCGATGGTTGATAGCATGCCACGTGACATCCTGATGGCCTTCGGATCATTTTGATTTTTATTAAATCCGAAAATGAATTTAAAAAAATAAAAAATAATTTTTATAAAAATCACTAGATCATGACATGTGGCTCATTCACGGCCGTCCGATCCGACATTTTATTTTTTAAAAGACTTGGACCTGCCCCGCTGACGTGGCATGTCACGTCAGCATTGACCCATTGACCAGCGCGGTGTTCGCTAGGTCGTCGGCGCCTCGTCGGAGGGCCATATCTCGACCATCCGACATCTGATTGACCTCAATTATTCGCCAAAATGCTCTTAATGAGCTCCTCTACAACATATCTCAACCTTGACATGGCAGAATCACATTTAACTTACCTGCAACTCCGACCGAAACCGCGCTCTTTCAACGCGTTTTGCCCCATTTTTAGACTTCGGAAGCATCATAGGAGGTCAAGAATACTTACCTGAGCTCATTCCGGGCTTGCCGCACGCTATATTCCTCTGTGCGAGCTCTCGGCTCTGGCCAAGACTGGCAAGGTCCTGAGTTCGATTTGTACACCAATTCAATGCGAAATAAAGACCAGGAGGAGCTTATAGGTTGCTCTTCTAAAGTTTAAATGCAAGACTGAAGCAAGAAGGCGACAGTAGAGACATGACCAAGAGCCAAAGATCAATATGCTCATTCAGACATTTTATCAAACATGTGGTATGCAATAAGGAATTGAGAGTCAGAGGAGTATACTGACCTACTTTTGCCTTGCCGACAACGGTGGCGACTCTGATGGTGATCTATAGGATGCCCAAAAGGACGAAGTCTATCACTTATGCACGAATTCTTGCTCTGAAACTCGATTTTCTCTTCCTTTTCGACTCCATGGCTGAGACATCCTTTTATAGGCCGAATTACCAATTATTTTGTACCGGCAGTCGGCCCTCACATCCACCATTGTGGTGTCTTCCGACTCAACTCCACAATCTCCTTCCATGGCCAGCACAATTGGGAGTTGACTCAACCTCTATCATCTCTGTTCAGTGCGCCACCAAGAACAGTGCAACTGTTCTACAAATTGCTTCAGTCAACTGAGTTGACTGGGTCAGGTCGACCCGGTTCGATTTTTTTTCCTCAAATCAAAAGCCTATATGTCCAAAAAAATCTGAAATTAACCCAAAAGTGGGTTTCTCATAATAAAGTACATCTGAAAAAATAGTTTCCGTGATGAATTATCTTGAAATTGATCAAAAATCCCAAATTTCTCAATATCTGGTTTGTTTATCTCCTATCTCTTATGGGATAATTTTATCCAGGTTATATCTTTCTTATATCCTAATTTTTCCTTTCTTGGGAGGAGATAAACATAGGAGGATAAATTCTTATTTTTATTCTAACTACCAAAAGCATCCTAATACATCGTAGTCATGTGTTGTTTGCATAACCAACGTTTAAATGTTTTGACTTTGCTTCCGTATGCGTTTTTGACAAGTAATATTTTATAAGCACGTACCGACAGTGATGTTTTTGGGTGTAACGTAACATCTTGGGGGTGTGATATAATGCATTATGGCATGGCATGGATGACATATTTTTTTATTTTTGGAATTAATTATGACCCAACATAAACGACAACAAAATATAGATGTCTTACGCACTTTAGAACTTAAATTGACCTAAACCCTAAATGGACTATTTTAGGCATATGAATCCATCCTAAACATGCATATTCTAACCTATAATTCAATATATCCAAACTATTCTAAAAATCTTTCAAACATGCAAATATTATTTAAATGATTCTATTCTAGAGTGAAATTAAATTCGAACATGCAATCCTATCTAGAACGATGTGCAGTCCTAATCTATCAGGAAATTTATCTACGCGCGGACTCTTTTAGGATTTTAAAACATGGGATCAAATATTCCACAGATAAAAATCCACATCAAATCAATTTAGATATGAAAAGTGAATAAAAATTAAATTGAACATTCATGATTTCTTTTAAATTCGATAATTAATCTAATGCCTTATAGGACAATGATTAAGACCTTGCTGGACCGCCACTGTTGCGTTGCTCATGTGTCGATCAGGAACTAAGAAGTCGCAAAAGTAGCTGAAGGGAAAAGTTTCCAAGAAGTACTAAATCTTTTGCATCAATATTAATATAATCATAAATTTTTCAATTATGCTAATTTAGTCCTAAACCTTTTGCATTCATGTCAATTCAATCATAAACATTTCAATTGTACCAATTTAGTCATAAACTTTTCAATTGTGCTAATGTAGTCTTAAACCTTTTGTATTTGTGCAAATTGAGTTCATTCGGCTAATTTTTGCTGAAAATCACTTACATGAATGTCCCTAGCGATGACACGAGCTCTTTTAAAAAAATATTTTGTTATTTTTAATATTCTTTGGTTTTTTTTTCATTACTTTGTTTCTTGTTTGGGACATAGGCCCAGTGACCATCGCAAGCACTGGCCGATACCGCTGCGGCCCTTGCCTGGTGCTGCCATCTATCTAAAAACAAAATATATTTTTTTTTAAATAATAAAACATAAAATAAAAAATAAAAAAATTATCCACGTCAGCGTCGATTGTGCCACATAGGACGACTGGCATCCACATCAGAGTTTTTCAGTGAAAATTGGCTAAATGGACTCAATTGACATAAATGCAAAAGTTTATGACTAAATTGGCACAATTGAAAAGTCTAATACTGAATTGGCATAAATGTAAAAGATTTAGGATTGAATTAGCACAATTAAAAAGTTTATAATTGAATCGACATCAATGCAAAATGTTTAAAATTGGCACAATTGACATGTTTATAAGATTTAGGACTCTTTGAGCTTTTTCCCAGTAGCTAAATGTCGACGAAGGAATGGTCCGGCACATGGACGAGGACCCTCGGAGACGATGATTTTGCTGGTTTGGGCGCGATTGATGCGATGGAATCGTGCTGGAATTGTTGAGGCTTGGTGGCATCAAACCCACCAAATAAAATTAGCAGAACACGAAGCACAAGACCCCCCAAGAACACGAGAAATTTCTGTTGCATTCTCAACGTCCTCTCTCTCTGTACTCTTCTTTTTCTCTATTTTTTTTTTTTTTTTGTTGCCGTGAATCTCAACGGTACGAGACCCCAAAATATTCCACAAATAACAGTCCATGTCAAATCAATTCAGATATGGAAAGCGGATACAATTAAATTGAATATTATGCGATTTCTTTTAAAATTGAGAATTAATGTAATGGGAATGGTTAAGACCTTGATGGAACGTCACTGATATTGTTAGAATGCACGTGTGAATTTTATTAGAGAAATCTTATATTAAAAAATTAATGTGGTGTTGAGCAGTTAATATACCAAAGTTGACTTATAATTCATTGATTTAAGCTTTTGAGTGAAGGTGAGTCCAACTGGATATATTGACGAACTCGGACTTGAGCTTCCTCTTGATCTGATCTCTTTAGGTGAAAGTATCGAACCAGGAGGAAGTCGCCGTAGGAGCTCGATAGTTAATACCTTGCTGACTTTGCTGGAACCCAGACAGATGCTGGTTTGGGCGTGTTTGATGCCATTGGAATCAAGTTTGAATTGTTGAGGCTTCGTGGCATCAAACCCACTAAGCAAAATTAGCTGAACGTGAAGCACGAGACCCGAAGAAAAGAGGACAAATTTCTGTTGCTTTCCTCAACGTCCTCCCTATGTGTCTGCCTCTATGAATTGCAAGACAGAATGCGTATTTGTATTGAATAAGTAGGTCTGATTCTCTCCTAGAATGGCTAGATTTCGGCTATATTAAGGACTCTGAAGATCTAATGTGCTTAGTTAGGCTTAATAACTTTCAATTCCAGCCTTAATTACATAATCTCAAGTTTAGAACTTCCTATCATTTTCGGCTAGCATAATGTGCAATGGACTTGGGCCGAATTCGGTAGACCGCCCATCCAATTAAATATGCAATGAATGTTGCAATAATTATATATGATGAATACAACATAAAAATTAAATATATTTTTTGAGGGTCCTAAATGAGACGTCAAAAACTCATATTCCAAGATAAGGGCATCCCCTTGAATTTGGGACAGGAACCCTTGCCCTAAGGGCAGGGATGCCCTGCACCCTACACCATTAGATCACCTCTGCAGGGCAGGGGATCCGAATCCCTTGAATTTCGCTTATCAATGGAGAGATCGCAAGCGGTGTGAATCGAACCTAAGGGAAAATCACCAAAAAAGTACTAAACTTATTGTAATTGTGCCGATTCAGTCTTAAACTTTTTTTTTTATGATTCAGTTCTAAACCTTTTGTAATTGTGTCATTTAAGTCCATTCAATTAATTTTGGCCAGCCGACGCTGACGTGGACGCCAGCTGGCTAGCGATTGAATATTTTAATAATTTTTAAATTATTTTTTATATATTTTTCATAATTTTTATGTTTTTTCTTTTTTATTTTTCTTTTTGTTTCCTTTCCCCTCCCATCCCATCCCCTCCCTGCCCAACCCCACATCCGTCATTGACCTATGGAGGCAATCGGCGAGAGCATGGTCGGAGAGGCCCTTCGGCCATGGCAGGAGCTCCCTCGCCGTCGCCGAGCGAGGTTCGACCTCGCAAGCCCAGATCTACACCGGCGAGCGCGAGCCTCGTGTGGCCATGGCTGGGTGCAACCTCACCTGCCCAGGGCGAGGATGCAACCGCGAGGTTGAGCCTTACCATGGCCGGGCAAGGCTCGACCTCGACATTGCAACCTTGATCTGAGCGCAAGACTGCGGAAGCAAGCAAAGGACTACGGAAGCTAGCGTTTAACAAAGCAGACAAAGGACTGAAAGCGGAGTGACCTCTTCATCTTCTTCTGTTGCCCCTCCTCTCTCTCTGCAATTGCATGTTGCCACGCCGTTCGACCGCGGTAGGGCTCGATCTCGCCGTTGCTGCCACACCCTAGCCGGGCGAGGTCGCTCCCAGCCATGGTGGCGCGAGGCTCGACCCAGCTATGGTCGAGTGAGGCATGGCCTTTCCGACCGTCGTCTGGCCAGTCGCCGGAATAGGGCGACAACTGGATGAGGGGAGGTGAGGGGAAAGCGAAAAAAAAAAAGGAAAAACATAAAAAAATATGAAAATATAAAAAATTATGAAAAATATTAAAATATTCAATCATCAGCCGGCCGGTGTCCACGTCAGCGCCGTCTAGCCAAAATTCACCGGATGTACTTAAATGACACAATTACAAAATGTTTAGAACTTAATCAGTAAAAAAAAAGTTTATGACTAAATCGGCACAATTACAATAAATTTAGTAATTTTTTTTTTGATAATTTTCTCTCATTACTAATCATATGATCCGCACAAAGTGTCTGATCCTTACCAGCTAAGCCAACCACCGTCGGTTTGTCTCGAGTTATTTTCAATCCCTGGGCAGCCAAGTGTTCCTGTCCTGGGCCAAAATGCGTTTTCACATGTTGAAGAGGATTAAGACTACGGAGCAGCAAATTCAGATCAAGACTTCTCCTCGTTCTTTATTGTTGCTTCTTCCCTCTCGAGAAGCGCGGCGACACCATAAATAGAACCTTTGCAGATGACGGCACGCATGGCATTTGGCGACACAGAACCTTCCTCGCCACGTGGCGCTGCGCTATCCTCTGGCTAATTTGCATGTGTGGCAACCGCAAATTGGCTTTGCTAGTAACGCTTTATGGAAAGTTAAGAGGGGTTATTTTTCGAAATCCTAATACTAAGTTGCTAATTTCGATTTTATTACATAGGCATCCTATGTTTCAGTGCCCCTGGCGCCATTTTTACTCATCCAAGTCTGTGGTTATTTTGTGAAAAATAAATAATTTCTTATTTAAAATATTTAAGTATAAGTTGTTATTGATAATGAAAATATATTTTTATTGATTGACTATTTCGAGAGGCATAAGCGATCATTTAAAAAATATTTTTTTTAAAAAAAATTCATTTGTCACAAAATAAATATAGCCTAAGTAATTGTTGATTTTAATTTTTTTTATCGCCCACTAGATGTAATATGATCTTTGTTGTGCTTCCTTTGGTCGAAATTATTTTCTATAACAGCATAATTGCGAGAATAGCTTGAGCTTTTCGATGCATCGCTATGCTATTGGAGGTTCCTAAAACCTTTTGCGATACTTGGTTGATGGACACTAATTGAAGGTAGTCACGAATTCTAAAAGTGTTGAACAAATTAGAGGACGCAAAAATGATATTTTAGATGGGATCGGACCCGAAGATATAATTCATCTCTAATATGAGATGTAAGATTTTGTAGAAAATTGTTTCATGAAGAAGAAAATAGTATTATCTTTAACATAACATGTGTACAGAAATACATCTTACAAGTCTCACACGTTCAATTCAACCTACGCTTTGATCAATCAGTTCAAGTATTTTGGGAATTATATGCTCAGAGTGCGTATTTTTCATGGAAAGCTAATGTTTCAAAAATATTTTCTAAAAAACAATAGTCTGTATTATTCACAGGAAAGAACATGAAAAAAAAAATGCCCATCTTCCATAAAAAATTTAAAACATTTTTACTTTTCAAGTCACTCATAACTATCCAACCAAAAAAAAAAAGTCATTCATAACTCTCGAAACAACCTTAGTGTGAATTTCCTTTATTGAATTCGTTGCATGTTACCCTATTTATTTAGGGTTAGCAACTTAGCACCGACTATAATAGATTTGTGTGTGCGTTTTTTTTTCTTTTCTCATTTTTTGGTCAGACCATTGAAAATTATGGATGCTTTATTCTATCTCCACTTATGAAAGGGCAAGTCGATACAATAGGCATTGCGATGCAAAGAGCTTTGCTTGGGAAAATAGAAGTAATATGTATCACTCGTGTGAAACTTAAAAATCGAAAATTTTCAGCGACGTAAAGGTGATGAGATGCATAATCTTAGACACATTTCTCAGCATTTCTGTGATTTAGAATGCATAGTTGTCCATTTGAGAAGATTTCGAAAGACAAAAATCTTACCAGCCTTTTGACATATGAATAAGTGAAAATAGTCGTTTCTTTATTTTCAAAGTTTGAAACCCGAAAAGGAGCACTAGTGCTATTACAGCGCAACAACAACGTCATGCCAACTTTGGCAAAACTTACTTTTGTTAACGCCTGTCAAGAAAATTTTTTATATGTCGACCATTTTCAATCTCATTTACAGGAAAAATAAGAATTAATTTTTTTTCGTTTTGGAATTGGTTTTTTCAGGAAAGAAGAATTTGGCCAATATATTTTTCTCTTCTCATTTGGAACGAGATACGCTAAAATTTATGAAGTAATTTAAATTATTTCCTTCCTTGAATCATTACACCAATCCTTTTCCATTTTCTTTCATACCTCTAATGTCCATAGTATTAAAAGCTATTTTTCAAAAGACCCCCTACCCTCTCCTTCTCCTTCTTTTCCATAACTCTGATTCACATTGAAGCGTCACAACTTTCGTAACTCATTGGTTCACGTTGAAGCAATGCAAAAGTAACGAGAGAGCCGAAGCTCACTTTCTTCCGTATCTTTCTGATTGACGTTGAAGCTTCAGAAAGCAACAAGAAAATCGAAACTCTTTCATAATGCTACGATTCACGTCAAACTTTCACGAAAGCAGCGAGAAAATTGAGGCACTATACGTTTAGAGATCGCTAATAAACTTTCTCTCTCTTACTGCATCTAGTAGGGGTGTCAAAAATGATCACATCGGCCCGACCTGATCCGACTCAAAAAGTGGCCTAATTTTCGGGCCGAGGCTTGGTACTGTTCATCGGGTCAAATTGGGCCCGCTCAGTTCCCATTATTTTTCGCATCAATGTTTTCTTTTTAATTTGTTATATTTTATTTTTTATATTCTTTTATTCGCCGGGCTTGTCAAGTGATTTTAATTCCAAAAACAAGAAAAAAAAAGGAAAAAAAAAAAGAATCCGACACGATCCCGCGCCAAAATTTGAGGCATATGTAATTCGGGCTGGGCCGAGGTTGGTATCTATTTCCTTTCAGGCTGACTCGGGCCTGGCACACCCCTAGCGTCTGGCATTCTTCAGTTGAGAACCATCTTTTAGATATCGCTATAATCATTAGGGGTAAGCGTGGGCTGGCTGGTTCGAGCTAAGGTGGTATCTGTTTCCTTTCGGGCCGAGTCGAGACTCGACCCCATTAACACCCGTAGCATTTGTATTCTTTAGATATCGCTATAATCATTAGGGGCGAGCATGGGCTGGGTGGGCCGGGTCTAGAGGTAAATCCTGAAACCAACTCTGTTATAACCGGTTCTAAGTTTTTAGAACCGAGAATCAATCTTGTTTATCTTGAAACTTATTTTGAAACCGACTATGTTTTTCGATTCAGTTCTAGGGTTTACCTGAGAACCTATTTTTTTTTTCAATTAAAATAATATGAGTATCAATAAAATGAGCAATAAAAATTACAATCCATCAAAAGCAAAATCCAAAATATAAACAGTGGTAAAATTGATTTTATGTTACTTATTGGTTTAACTATTAACTCTGGATTTATGAAACTGATTAAAGTTTAACACATAAATAATGTATTTTTAAAAATAACTAGAAACTGATTCTAAAACTGTCCGGGTGGCTTTCCACCTTGAACGAGAACTGATTCACGACCTTATTTTTCATATGCGCCGATCTTGGTTCCGAATAAATCCGGTCCGGTTACATACACCTAATAATCATAGTCAATTCTATGGCTCCGGAATATTAAAATGAGCTCTTTTGGTATTTAAAGTTTAGATCGTATACTAATTTTGGATTGATTGTTGCAGGTTTCTTCATTGCATTTCAATTTCTTTAGCAGTGAATGGTGAGAATTCTTACCATTTTTATTTGTGCATCAAACAGTGATAGGGTTATTACCCAACAACGAACGATATAGGATACGAAAACATTTGCTCTATTGTTGCGATTCAGTAATAGCCAAAGCCTTGAATTTTAATTCGCGCCTTATTTACTTGTGCACTGACTTGAAATCTAGACAACCAAACAAAGCCTTAGGCATATAAATCCGAGTCATTTGGCTTGTCATGTTTTTTTTGTGGAAAAGATCTTTTGTTTTTTCGGGCCTATACTCACATTTTTTTTCTAACTAAATTCTAGTGCTTTTAATTTGTTTGATCAAGTTTTTCTACATTCAAAACTATTCTAATCAAGTCTCTTTGTCTCTTTGACACCAAATCTGACTAATTTTAGTTGACATGGCCATTGGAAGATGCAAAGTGTGATGAGCGAACCTATGTGGGAAAATTTTAGCAAATGTAGGCACCATGAATATAATGTGGGTGAAATTGAGCCAATACGGACTCCCACACGGACGTCCATATTGCAAAAAATTAATGTGCGTTACGCTACGACGACGTCCGAGGGCCATGTCCTTTGGATTTGGGCGGACCAACTGGTAGAAGGATTTGATCAGAAAATTTGTGAAAGTTGGTGAACTCAATTAGACAAATTGAAAATATAGAAGTTCAAATGCGAAAAAAACATAAATATTGAAATGAAAAATGAGTGTTTTTTTTTAACATTTACCCAAAAAAATATGAATTTTTAACTTCTTTTTTCGAAATCCAGGAAAATATTTAAAGTCAACCATTCAGATGCCGCCCTGTGGGGCCTAACTCACAATCTCTCTATGTAAACTCCATTTTTCACGTCTCGCTCATTACTTTCGAGCTCGATCGAAAGAGCAACTTTTCATACATGAAACTCAGGCGCACATCAGCAGTAAACAGAGCACAAAGCGCTGTCACCTACCTCTTCCTCTTCCTCTTCTTCTTCCTTCTGCTTCTTGTGCTTTGAAAACAGAAAGAGCAACCCCTTTAGCAGACACCTTCATCCATGGATGGAGGAGACATATATAGCGCGGGCAACAGCCTGCGCGCGACCAGCTCCAGCATGTGGAGGAACCATGCAGTGACGACGAACGTGTTCTCCAGGTCCTCGCGCGACACGGACGACGAAGAAGCTCTCAGATGGGCTGCTCTCGAGAAGCTCCCCACCTTTGAACGTCTCCGGAAAGGGGTTCTGACGGACTCGCGGGGTCGCGTGGCTGACGAGATCGACATCCAGAACCTGGGTTTTCACGAGAGGAGGAGATTGATGGAGAGGGTCACTGAGGACAATGAGGGCTTCTTGCGGAAGCTCAGGAGCCGCATTGACAGGTACAGTCTCTGTTTGTTCTGCTTTTGGAAACCTCTGTTTGTGGGGTTTCTGAGAAAAGAGAAAATGGCCACCAAATTTGCCTTGTTTCTCGGTAGTGGAGTCTGTTTGGTTCCTGAGAAAATATTTGCCAAGGAAAATCCATATCATGTTACGACATCTCGTGTTAGCGATAGTTTTCTCGTCCAAATTAGTGGGAATTGTTCATTCATGACTCTTTCATGTTTTTTTTTCCCCGAGAAAGTTTCTCCGATATTCTGAAGATGTAATTTTTTCTTTTTGGATTTGAATAATTGCGGTTTTGGTGAATCTTGGTTGCAGAGTTGGAATTGATGTTCCTACAATCGAAGTCAGATTTGAGCATTTAAACGTGGAGGCAGAGGCTCATGAAGGAAGCAGAGCTTTGCCCACCGTCATTAATTTCTGCATTAATATTCTAGAGGTAATCTAGCAACCACCTAAAATGATATTCGGCAAATTGCTTGCATCTTCTGATTGGTTTCTTTGTTTAACCTTTACTCTTGTTTCTGTTTCTTTCTCCCCCTGAAGGGCTTCTTCAATTTTCTGCACATACTTCCTAGTAGAAAGAAGCACTTGAATATCCTTCAGGATGTCAGTGGGATCATCAAACCTGGCAGGTGAGCAAATCAAACCAACTCAAATATCAGTTCTTGAAGCCTCCAAATTGCACTGAAGTGAACTTTGCTTGCTTTGCTTTTCTTTTATAGCGAGTTTCTTCTCATTTGGATAGACAATATTGCAGGATGACTTTGCTTTTGGGTCCACCTAGTTCCGGGAAGAGCACCCTCTTGTTAGCTTTGGCTGGCAAGCTTGATCCTCAACTAAAGGTTTATGCAAGTCACCTTTCATTTGATTTAAGCCCTTCTTTTGTGGATTTTCAACTCTTACATGATACATCAAAACATCATCCAATTATACTGAAAGAGTGAAAATTGTTCCTCAGACAACAGGTAGGGTAACTTACAATGGGCATGGCTTGAATGATTTTGTGCCCCAAAGAACCGCGGCTTACATAAGTCAACACGATCTTCACATAGGAGAAATGACAGTTAGAGAAACTTTGGCCTTCTCTGCAAGATGTCAGGGTGTGGGATCACGATATGGTTAGCGAATTTGAATTGATACTTTTTTTTTTTATGATGTCATGTTTGACTTAGAAATTTCTTTTTGTGAATAAGAAATGCTGATTCTTTTGGCGGCATCTGCAGATATGTTGTCAGAGTTGTCAAGAAGAGAGAAAGCGGCAAAAATAAAACCAGATCCAGATCTTGATATCTTCATGAAGGTAGTTAAACAAGGAGAGCTTAGAGTTGTTTTTCGTTTTTTCCAAGTATATAAGGCAATGAATTAAGTAATCCCTAAGAAGAAACTGATGAGGTAGTAATGGTTTTGAGTCGGACTCCAGCAAGCAGTTACTGTGTTTTTGAATTCTTAGACCAACATGGGTGTCTGGTTTTTCTAATGCAATGGTTCTAATTCCACAGGCAGCAGCAACAGAAGGTCAGGAGGCTAATGTTATCACTGATTATATCCTCAAGGTAACTTTGACAAGAATCACCTCTAAACCATGCAGGCACTTGACGAATAGCAGAACTTTAATGCCCAAGTTTTCTCAACAGATTTTAGGGCTGGAAATATGTGCTGATACGATGGTCGGAGATGAAATGTTGAGGGGCATTTCTGGAGGGCAGCAGAAGCGTGTGACCACAGGTTAGAACTAGAAGCATATCAAACTTTTAGTAACTGGAAATGTTCAATTTTCTGACCTGTAATTTATAGGTGAGATGCTGGTTGGGCCTGCCGAGGTGTTTTTCATGGATGAGATATCTACTGGGCTCGATAGCTCGACGACATACCAGATCATCAACTCCCTGAAACAATTTATTCACATTCTTGATGGAACGGTCATTATCTCTCTCCTCCAGCCAGCTCCAGAGACTTACAATCTGTTTGATGACATAATTCTCATATCTGATGGTCAGATCGTGTACCAGGGCCCACGTGAACTCATCCTAGATTTCTTTGAGTCCATGGGATTCAAATGCCCTGGGAGGAAGGGTGTTGCCGATTTCTTGCAGGAAGTACGTAAAAATATAAACATTTTGTTTCAGCACCTTTTAGTATATGATAGATATTCTCAGTAGGAAGTCTCTTGCAATAATGTACTTTTCTTCCTTTTGATAGGTAACATCACGAAAAGATCAGCATCAGTATTGGGCACGCAAACACGAGCCTTACGCTTTTGTGACGGTTCGGGAATTCGCGGAGGCATTCCAGTCATTTTACGTGGGAAGAACTCTCGGAGATGAACTTTCAACTCCATTTGATAAGAGCAAGAACCACCCTGCTGCTTTAACTACCAAAAGATTTGGCGTTGGAACGAAGGATTTGCTAAAAGCTTGCATTTCAAGGGAGTACTTGCTCATGAAAAGAAACTCCTTTGTCTACATCTTCAAGATCGCTCAGGTAAATACCAACTTTCACTTCAACCATGAATTGTCTGATGTACTTAAACTGATACGGTTCTTTTTATTAGCTCACAATCATGGCGATTATTACGATGACCCTATTCTTACGGACTAAGATGCATCGGGACACCATAACTGATGGCGGAGTTTACATTGGTGCCTTGTTCTTCACCGTGACTATGATTATGTTCAACGGAGCGGCAGAGCTTTCAATGACCATAGCCAAACTCCCAATTTTCTACAAGCAAAGAGACCTCCTCTTCTTTCCGACCTGGGCATATGCTCTTCCAACATGGATCCTAAAGATCCCTCTTACATTTGTGGAGATTGCAGTTTGGGTGTCCATCGCCTACTTTGTCATTGGATACGATCCAAATGTTGGAAGGTAAGAAAGAGCCGTGATCTGGTAAGATGGAAATTCTAATCTCATTGTCCTGTTTGACACATTCAACTGTCTATGTTCTGTTACAGGTTGTTCAAGCAGTATCTTTTGCTTGTGTTCATTAATCAGATGGCCTCAGGATTGTTTCGATTGATTGCGGCACTTGGAAGAAACCTGATCATCGCCAACACATTCGGGTCGTTTGCTTTGCTCACTCTCTTTGCATTGGGTGGAGTCGTTCTTTCCCGAGGTACTACAAATACTAGAGTTCATCCTCTTTCTTTATTTGTCTGTAGCTTCTTTTTCGTAAATAGTCCTAATCCTGTTTTCTTTGAATTGTAGAGGACGTGAAGAAATGGTGGATTTGGGGCTACTGGATATCTCCTTTAATGTATGGGCAGAACGCGATAGTCGTGAACGAGTTTTTAGGATCGAGTTGGGATAAGGTGAAGTCATGTAACTGCTTAATGCTGATGTTTTGACCTTTCATACATGCAAACCTCTGATTGACCGATTCCTTGTGTTATTCCCTAAACTAGATTGTCCCAAATTCAAGTTCAAACGAACCACTGGGAATTCGAGTTTTGAAGTCTCGCGGATTCTTTACTGAGGCATACTGGTATTGGATAGGAGTGGGCGCATTGTTTGGGTTCGTCATCCTCTACAACTTTGGATTTTTGGTGGCTCTCGCTCTTCTAAACCGTAAGCGCCTTATGCTTTTCTTCTTGTTGAAGTTTCCGTTGCGCAAGAGCTTGCCTACTCAAGCTTCATTTGATAATGCAGCCTTTGGCAAATCCCAGACAGTAAAATCAGATGATCCTGAGGGCAATGAGGACGTCAACAGAATTGAAGGATCAATTCAGTTGCAATCTCAAGGCTCTCGTCAACATAATCGATCGGGTATGAAGTGTTGATAGTTGGTTTCTTTTCATTGTCTATCATTTAGCGTAGTTAAGACCACAAAGGCGTGAACAAAAGGGCTTTGGTCCATCAAGGACTGTGTTACTTCTTTGTCTATCTTTTTCTTCTGGATTTTGTAGGAAGGTCATACAGATATATATCTATACAGCCTGAGACAGCCATTGCCACCGATAGGAAAAGAGGAATGGTGCTTCCATTTGAGCAGCACTCAATTACTTTCGATGAAATAACTTATTCAGTTGACATGCCACAGGTAACTGTGTTAAGCTAGAAGTCTGAAGATAGTACATCATAAGTGTTAAAGCTCGAATGTTCGTCCAAAGTACAACTGAGCGTTTGTTGTCTATCTTGGCAGGAAATGAAGAATCAAGGTGTTCTCGAGGATAAATTAGTGCTCTTGAAAGGTGTAAGTGGTGCTTTCAGGCCAGGTGTTCTTACAGCTCTAATGGGCGTTAGCGGTGCTGGTAAAACTACTCTGCTGGATGTATTGGCTGGGAGGAAAACCGGAGGATACATCCAGGGGAACATAACAATTTCTGGGTACCCAAAGAATCAAGATACATTCACTCGGATTTCCGGATATTGTGAACAAAATGACATCCATTCACCTCATGTGACTGTCTACGAGTCCTTACTTTACTCAGCATGGCTGCGTTTGCCTCCTGGCATGGACGACCAAACCAGAAAGGTTTGCATCTACCACCACAATATATTTCTACCAGGATTGCCTTCTTAACTCCAAACAAATTGTGGAAGTGCTTGCTGCTTAGTTGGTTTTGTAGTCTAATTGAGGATCAATCTAATTCAAATCGTTTCCAATGGAAAAAAATTATTCTAGCTGTTTGTTGAGGAAGTCATGGAGCTTGTGGAGCTAAATCCGCTGAGACAGGCCTTGGTTGGTTTGCCTGGTGTGAATGGTCTATCCACTGAGCAACGCAAAAGGCTGACCATTGCTGTTGAACTAGTCGCAAACCCCTCCATCATTTTCATGGACGAACCAACCTCGGGGCTTGATGCAAGAGCTGCTGCTATTGTCATGAGAACAGTTAGGAATACAGTGGACACAGGAAGAACTGTCGTGTGCACAATTCACCAACCGAGCATTGATATATTCGAAGCTTTCGATGAGGTGAGTTATCTCAACACGTTCAAAATGCCAAGAATCTTTGCAGCACACTCAAGCTTAGAAGCTACTGAATTTTCACTTGTTCTGCAGCTTTTCTTAATGAAACGAGGGGGACAAGAGATATATGTCGGTCCTCTGGGTCGTCATTCTTCTCATCTAATAGAGTATTTTGAGGTACAGACTGTTTCACGAACATAATCTGGCTTCGACTGTATTTTCCTTTTGCTATTTGAATCACCAAGGTATCTTCAAATGAAGGGATTCCAAGGAGTTAGCAAAATCAAAGATGGCTACAATCCTGCAACTTGGATGCTCGAAGTTACAAGCCCGGCACAAGAAGTCATCTTGGGCATCGATTTTTCTGAATTATACAAAAACTCAGATTTGTACACGTCAGTCTACTGCATATGTCGAGTTACAACTTTCAGTCTTGCTATTGACCCGTAAGATGTCTATGCGAAATCACATCTTCCCGATTTTCAGGAGAAACAAGGCTTTGATTGAAGAGTTGAGTATACCTCCTCCAAATTCTAAGGACCTCTATTTCCGAACTAAGTATTCCCAGTCGACTTTTACCCAATTAATGGCTTGCTTATGGAAGCAACATTGGTCTTACTGGCGAAATCCGTCGTATACGGCTGTTCGGTTCCTCTTCACCATCTTCATCGCCTTAATGTTCGGGACTATGTTCTGGGACCTAGGCTCTAAAATGTAAGTTCTTTCTAGAATGTCAATTTCTGCCTCATTCACTCTCGAAGACTGTGTTTCTGAATGTCGTGTTCTCAGCACACGGAGACAAGATTTGATCAACGCAATGGGATCTATGTATGCGGCTGTTGTCTTCCTCGGGTTCCAAAATGCGTCTTCTGTGCAGCCAGTTGTCGCAGTGGAGAGAACGGTTTTCTATAGAGAGCGAGCTGCAGGGATGTACTCGGCCCTGCCATATGCATTAGCACAGGTAAGACTGCTATGAAATGATTCCGAGCACGCTTGTTCTAATGGTGTTATGCATGATTCAATATTGGAAAGTTGCTTATGTGATTAATTCACATTTCGTAGGTTCTAATTGAAGTCCCTTATGTTCTCGTGCAAGCCATATCATACGGGGTCATAGTTTACGCAATGATCGGATTCGAATGGACCATCGCTAAATTCTTCTCGTATCTGTTCTTCATGTGCTTCACTTTGTTATACTTCACATACTATGGTATGATGGCCGTGGGCATGACACCGAACCACCACATCGCTTCCATCGTCTCTTCTGCATTCTACGGCATATGGAACCTCTTTTCTGGGTTCATTGTGCCAAGGACTGTAAGTTCTAATCGCAACCTGTCGAATTTTCTGTTTCTTGCTCTGTAATGCCTGACTCGTGGACATCCTCACGACTTCCGAACTTAATAGAGGATACCTATCTGGTGGAGATGGTACTATTGGGCGTGCCCGATTTCTTGGACTCTATGTGGACTGGTGGTCTCTCAGTTTGGCGATTTAAAGACCATGCTCGACGACACGGGGGGCACGGTGGAAGAATTTGTGAGAGATTACTTTGGCTTCCGACAAGATATCCTGGGTGTGGTCTCCGCCGTGATGCTAGGATTCACATTGCTCTTCGCGTTCATCTTCGCCATTTCCATCAAGGAGCTCAATTTCCAGAGGCGGTAGACTTCGGCGGCGGCGCATCGATCTGTGGAACAAGCATGTTCCTGTCAGAAAATGTACCTTTTGTTTTCCTCAGTTGCTGTCAAATAATAATGTACAGGTAAATCGGCATCTAATTACAACTGCAAGTAGATGAAACTCTTTTGCTTTCCCAGAAACTGTCTGAATCTTTTTCAATCATAATATGGATCTTTTTTCCGAAGAAGGATTAAACTAATTAGGCACAAATTGAAAAGGATGGGATCAGTTTTTTCTTGAATTTGACAATCAGTGCATTCTCCTCTGCAATTTTGTCTTCCTTCTGTGCACATAGTGTGCAGATGGTTCAAGCATATTTACTCTTGGGCCTCCACTTAGGCCCGAACTTTTTCAGTGTATTTGTACAATGGTTAGCCCAGTGCCCGGCCCAACATGTCTGGATCGACCTATCGAACCAATAATTTTTTTTTGGGGGGGTTCGAAATTGAACCGATAAAGTTACATGCTGTGTATCACGGACACTACTCCGGAGAGATTTTTTGCATGTCGGACACGCCGTAGTGTCCAACACTCTCCGGATACTTCCGGACACGCTCGCCACTAAGTTCTAGACTGGTGAGGCCTTGTCCTCAACTCACGTTATTAGTTTGCCTCAGTATTTAGCTCGCCTCCTCATAATTCTCGCAAGTGTCTCACTCACTAACATTTTTTAGTTTTTGACTAACATTCTTCATCAACAATTTTTCTAGAATATGCCGTGATCGTATGAGTTTGAACAAAATTCCTATGACATATAGACATATTGTGATATTTGAAGTTCATAAAAATAATAATTTATTATGTATATATAGGAATATACATTTAATTATAATGTGACCTAACGTGTCGGAGTTCTCTATTTTTTTAAAAAAAAATCACGTAACGGTATGTCGTGTCGTGTCTCATATCTCGTGTCATGTCGGTGCTACATAGAGTTACAATTACATTCACTTTTGAATAATTCTGTATTGTATTTACCATGGAAGTCCAGATCTCAAATGATCCTATTAGATAATTGTTTTGAGTTAGACACACTATAATAGGAGGCAAGATCTCATGAAATCCAATCAGAATTCAATTACTTATTTTGCTATGTTTATTTTTTGAAAAATTAATGATTTGAAAATATTTTCTTAGAAACAATCGCTTATATTAAAAAGAAAATCATCATGCACGAAATAATGAGATATAAGCCATTGTCCATAGGGTAAATACGTTTTATTCGCTAAGTATTCCGAGCAAAATAAGTCATGATTTTTAGAAAAATATTTTTCAAATCATTCATATTCCGTAAAGTCAACAAAGCCTTAGAGCATAATTTACCGTGGAAGGTATGATCGAACGAGTACGCTCGGAAATCTATCCTTCGCATTTTTCAACGAAAACATGAACATACGCATGAATCTCACTGATTTTTTTGGTGGAAACACCAGAAAGGATATTAAATTACTTGTCATGTAAGTATAACTAAAGTCTTAATTTATTTAGCGAAAAAAGAATAGTTTTAAATAATTGGTCGATGAAAAATATTTTCATAATTGATAACAATCATGTTCATTTCGATAAATTTAGTTCTAAACCTTTTAACATTTTGTCAATATGATGCATGCAGTCAATTTGGGACAGAAATTGCTAACATGGATGTAGGCTGTCCTACGTGGCATGACCGGCTCTAATGTGAACAAATTTTAACTGATATAGTACATTCTCTTTGGCTCCATTTATTTCGTTGGAAAATGAATCATTGGAAAAAATATTTTCTTAGAAACGATCTCTTGTATCACTCTAAATTATTAATCGATGAAAGATGTTTTCATGATGGGTAAACATTTTGTGTGTAAACAAAATCGCGGACACAAATATAATGCCTTGTTGCGCTCGTAAGGCCCATCCGCCCCATCGAGCGCATCTCCCGTGAGTCAGCTTGCGTTTTCTGTTTCTCTGGCTCTCTCAAAGTTCTCTCCTTGCCTTTGCTATTATTTAGTTTACTGACTTAAGCATTGAAGGGCCCTCCCCGAGGTCATTTGCTCGTGGTGCCCAGTTCGGCTCATTCCACAAAAAGAGTTCGGACCAGCTGTCGAGAGCTCGGGAAAATCGTCCGTCGTCCGATGCATGTATTGGACACAAGCAAACATGCCCAATTCGTGCATCATTACCTTGGAACCAAAAGGTGCTCTGAGATTGGGCCATTACTTTGATTGCACAACACAACACAACACAACCAAAACTAATGAAAACGCATTTAGAATCTTAGGAATCACAGATTGAATTTGCCTTTGAGAAACTAGATTTACCAATTGTCATGTCATTCATACTTCATTCTTTTCCTAATCAGGATTTCCGCCCCATGCTTTTCTTTCCCTTGCTTGGCCAGTAATCCAAGGCATATAACGTCAAGGAGACAATATGGAAAGCACTTCTATACTTTGGTTTGTTTTCGCAAATGACATTTTTGAGAAAAAAGTTATTTTCTTTATCTTCCGACATTTGGTTTACTTAAGAAAATGAGTCACCAAAAAACCAAAGCTTATAGTCAGGACAAGACAATACGAGTCAATAGGCATGCAACTCTGTTGATAAATGAATTGGAGAAATGAGGACGTTAATATCACAACATGCTGCCCTGTTAGTAAAGGGATTTGAGGGTGAGGATGCTAATATCACAGGTGCGAGATTCGATTCCCACCCTCTCTACAAAATGACAACAAAAAATAAATATCATTTTTAAAAATATGACTAGGTATCGGGTCACACCTCTAATCCATCAAGGCGGGACCGAGGGCTTTGGTGCCCTGCCCGTACCCAATTCCTCTGTTGCCCATGCACTTCCTGATGTCACATTGTCTGGCTTTTCTGTAAGCTAAAAGGTTAATGGATGTACCGACAACGTTGCGTCTGATGGTTGATGCCGGCTAATCTCCTAAGCTCGTTACGATGAATCGATGTCAAGCCCACTTTTCTCGTTCAGTTGAAGATAACTCACTCGAGATGGAAGCAGTTGCTTCACAAATATTACTTTGTAGTTGATATGATCTTGAGAGTACTATGCCTCACTAAAAGTGATCCTGAAAACTAATATTTCTGTAATCCGTTTTAGTCGCCTTTCCGGCTTAATTAAGCTTTTTACTTCTGTGTCGCTATATTAGTCTACTAGATTGAAAGATATAAATCGAAATTTGTGGAGAATCTTTTGGCATCTCAGGTGAAAATCGTAAGGTGTATATGCTGGATTGATGATGAAATGGTAGGGCAGCCAAATAATAAAATATAAAGACGTTATTTTCTACTCATGGGTGATAGTATTCGCTTGAATCAACAGATCAAAACAGTATCTCATGCATCCGTTCTACCAATTCGTTGTTACTAGTCCAACTTATCTGTTAACATTATGAATGATAAACAGGTCATAAATGGATTTACAATTTATTTGGACCTGACTCTCTCTTCATTCTCTCTCACCCTCGCTCACTCGTCACTTTTACCACATTTTAGGTATGAGTTTTCCTAAATTCAGTTAAATGTGAAAATATTTTAGGAATATGGATCGGTATGATATGCTAGTTTTGCATTGCAATAAATGAGTCATAAACACGTTAAATAAATCTACTTGGATCGAACCATTTATGACCCGACTCACCCGTTTAACAGGTCTTATGTTCATGGGTGTCTCATGCATTTTACTTATTTTTGTCTTTTATCTTTTGATGCTATGGTCGCGGAGTATGAATCGATCTCCTCGATGGCCATGTTTTTGCCGGCCACGCATACGTAATTAGTACCAATGCCAAGACTTGACATTACTACCTTGCAAGTAATTTCTTCTTGCAAACTTAAGCTCATCAAATGCAGAATGGAATTTGCCTTAAAAGTGAAAAAGAAAAGGGCATCACAAGTATTCTAACGTCTGCTAGAATTTGACAGCAACCGTACGGCAAAAAAAAGGGAAAAGATTGAAAGCAAGGCCTTAGTAGCAGTAAATATCTGTAATATCTCAATCAGAAGCATATTTTTTTTCCATTTTATTGCGTACGTATTACCCTTTCATAAATTGGGTATCTTCTTGAATAAATTGTACTGCAGTTTAAGCACTGACCATAATACATTACCCTCCATTTCCCTTGAAAATTTACTTGGGCACCTCAAACCTTCTCTAACAACCCTCAATAGTTAATACTACCACTCTACTACCAATTTTTCGTATTGCTATATCTATGTGAGGCAGCTTTTTTATTTTCAAGAAAATTTGCTTGAAGAAGGGTCAGAGCTCGGTGTGAACATTATCCTCTCCAATAGGTCGGTCAGTCACAGCTTCCGGAGTCCAGCCAACAGAAATTAAGTCCTTATCTTGCGAACTGAGGCAGTCCGCCGAGGGATGGACGATACCATAGCCAAACCCTTCAGCGGAGTGGCAGTATGTCTCCACAGTCCCATCCTCGCTTTCTAGGTTGATATTGCTGAGGACGATGTTGCTGCATGGAACAGTGTCGCTGCAAGCGAATTTCATGGCCTTCTCGCTCTTTGTGGTCCCGCTGATGTTCCGGTACATTATCTGACTTATTTTGACAGCTGACGTCTTCAATGGTTCAGGAAATGGACAAGAGTGAAAAGTCAGTTGTGGCAAGGCAAGAGGATTTCTGTAGCGTGACCACAGAAGAAAAGCCAGAGATGACCACTTGGGAGCTTTACCTGATTTTGACACACAGTTGGTGAATCACAATAGAATTGGTCGATAATGATTGGATTCGCAACATCTTCCATCCTCACATTATCGAACCGTACTGCATGGACATAACCTGATCCGCCCTGTAAAAAAGGCAGTGAATATGTGAGAGTCGCTGTCTAAATTAATTTGACCACATGTCTCTGTTGTGATGCATAGTGAGGCCCACAAACAATCCTTTTGTTTGTTTGAAGGAGCTAACTCAGAAACGCAATCTCAAATGCCTGAAGCTGACATAACTCAGTTAACCTATCTATGCTTCAGAGTATTATTACCTGCCAAGTTTTTATTCTGAGTCCATTGGTGGTCTCCCTAAGGAATGCTGTGTCTAGGACCACTTTGGAGACAATGCCAGTTGAGTTGTCCTTCCCGAGGCTTCCAATGCTATTTATGAGAATCGCGGATGATAAAGCATGAGGAAAAAAAATCAAGATTCAAGCTATACTTAACTCAAATTCAGAATTTTAGCATTTTCTTGTTTTCCTATCTTGTGAGTTGATTAACGGCACTAACAGTATTTTTCTAATAAAGAAAGTAAATACTATACCTTATTCCATGTCCTGGTCCACAGAATAATCTCTTCATTTTAATGTTGGAGCTAGCATTGACAATGGAGACGCAATCATCTCCTGAAAGTCATACAAGAAGCATCATATTTTATTTCCTGAAAATCACTATCAATGCTGTCGTGTATTGACCATTACGGATTTTCTTTGAATAACCATTATGCCTTGTTAATCAAAATAACATAACCATTAATCTTTTAATCATTCATGCATTGAGAACTGAGCAGAAAATGGATTTTTAGCAACCTGTTCCGATTTTGCAATCTTGGAGGACAACATTGGTGGATTCGGTGATATGGATTCCATCAGTATTTGGACTATCTCCTGGAGCTGAGACTAGCACTTCAGATACCCGAACTGAATCAGAGCGGGAAATCACAAAATGCATCTGCTGGCTGTTCTGAATTGTGAGTCCCTTTACCTTTATGGATGAGCTAGAATCAATTGTCAGGGCCTGCAAAGACCTCTCATGTTATATTAACTGCATATATGACTGGAAATAACAAATCGCATGCCATGAATTTGTTTAGATGGGAGCTACAAACACACAATGATGGAGAAAGATCCTTACTGTTGGTGCCCCTCGGCAAGGCTGTTAACACAAATTAAAGACTGAAGTTAGTATCACGAAAACTGGGACTAACTCATTTCAAGATGGTGAAGATATTAATACATTTGTTTTGTTCTTTTTGCAAGATGCAGCCCACCATTTGCTGCCTGATCCATCAATGATGCCATTGCCTTGGAAAAGAACTCCATTTAGCTTATAAAAATCAAGCCAAATTCGAGCAGACTTTGGATCCCAATGATTGGGCTCGTCAGGTGCAACTATTGTCCCGTCTATCTGCAACTCCAATAGGTTCACTCGTGGTCAAAGAAAATCCAGGCGGAGTTTATCACATTAAGAACGACAAGAATGATATAGAAGAATGCAAGGATAACGGAACATTTGAAGATAGCACTTGGAAGATATGCAAGAATTCATAGGTAATCCATGTATGGCGGAGGGACCAGATACCTGGATGACTAACTTATCTGAACATGGTCCTTTGAATCGTGTGGCACTGACTAGATAACGGCGTCCTGGGGGCACCAAGAAAACAGCTTTTGGTGTGGTGCAGGCTGTATCCCATGCCTTTTCGAAGGCCTGTACCAATAAGCAACTGAACTAAGAAAAACTGATAATTTTGGATGCTAAATACAAGATAAGTTAGTAACCAGTCTGCTAGACATGCTGTATGGTATATCATTGGATATATCCCTTGATTGTTTTAGCTTCAGTTATTACTACTGGTTGATGATTCATTCAGTTCCCTCAAACAAGCATTAGAAAAATGAGTAACAGATAAAGTAAATCACTCAAAACTTAGAGCCTAAGTACCAGAAAACACAATGTAAATGCACCTGAGAGTCATCAGATATTCCATCTCCAGCTGCACCGAAGCTATCCACATTCACAAGGACCCTGCCTTCGTATTGGCTTGACCATGATGGAACATTCGCATCTTCCACTTCATTTCCCTCTTCTATGCGCAAACTCTCAAACTCTTCAAGAATGCTATACTTCTGATACTCAATCTTGTTTGCTGCTCCATGAACTATTATCAACAAATTAAGAAACAAAATGAATAATTTACCCATAGTTGTCGTCGGTCTTAACTGCTCCCAAGATGACTGCTTTTGCATAAAATGCAGTGAAGCCATACACTTTAAATTAATAATAGCATATTAGTATTGGGGGGATTGGCTTGGCTTGGCTTGGCTTGGAAGTAGATGAAGGTGCAGAATTTCCACACTTAAAGTACAAGGGAAATTCTCTGTTCCTTGCTTTACTCTTCATCCAGTGGACAAAAACACAAGTCAAAAAGCTTATGGATATTCAAGTCCGTAGGTCTACTCCTCCACCCAAAATAAAGTGCAATAGAATATTGAATCCACTTTGCACCAAAATATATTTATTTATCAAATCTGCCAGAGAGAGAAATCATAATCAAGGCTCTATGTGCTTCAAACAGAGCATGAATTTCCTCACAAACATGTACATTGTGTAAGAGGTCACTGAAATCAAACACGCACTCTTCATGCTGACCCCACCATGAAGGAAAAAGATAATAAAACAAGAATAGATAATGACCTATAACAACAAATACCTGGAAAGAATAAGAGACGTCAGTCAATTCAGTCGGGACCGAAAGGGTAATGGCCAATATAACTACTGTCCCATGCATACTCAAGGCTTCAAGCAAAAGCATACTTGCCTTAGCAAACTAATCGAGGAGATGTAGAATTCCACAAATGGTGCAACCAGTCCAAGATGCTAATGTTGGATATGAGTCTTGGCCTCTATTAAACTATGACCAATCTGCCTTGCCACCTTCTTCTCCATGGCAATTTCTCTTATTTGCATTGAGGTTTGATGTTCCCCAATTTCACCATAGAAGTTTGATACTTGAAGCATAACAACAGGATCCCCCAAGTCAAACACCATCAACTTCTCTGCTGCCGTTCTCCCTACCATTTCATTCCCGTGGATCCTACAACTTCTCAACAATGAACTCCACATTGCACAATCAGCTTTTTCTGGAGCCTGTTTCAGCAGTTCTTCAGCTTTAGAAAGCAGCCCAGAACTTCCTAATAAATCATTCATGCATGAATAATGCTTCCAGTTAGGGTTTATGCCATGGTGGAATGTCATAACATAGAAAAGGAATCGTCGTTCTTCAACCAGGCCCGAGTGACTGCACCCCGATAGTGTAGCCAAGAAGGTCACCTCATCAGGTTTTAGACCCTTTTTAGTCATGGCATCAAGCATTTTAAGGCCTTCTCTTCCCATTCCATTGCGGGCGTATCCACTGATGATCGACGTGAAGCACGTGACATTCGGTGAAGTCATTCTCTCAAAAACCTCGCGGGAAAGATCTATGTGACCGCATCTTGAATATGCATCAATCAAAGAACAAGAAACTGCAGTGTCTGATTCATAACCTGATTCTATCGCACAGCCATGAACCAAATCAGAGCTCGTTAAGCTTCCACGAGAAGACATCAATATTCCCTTCATCACTGTCGAGAGAGAGACTTCATCAAAACCAACCCCCTCATCAACCAAAAAACCAAATAACTCAACCACATCTTCTACCATGCCACATTGCAGTAGATATGTCATGAGTGAATTGCAGCAACCCATGCATTTCTCAGTAAGACTCTCAAATGCTGAAATTGAGCACTCGATTTCACCACATTTTCCGTACGTGTCAATAAGAGCAGATTGAGCATAAACACTCCCCAGAACAAAACCCAATTTTATGACAAGACAGTGAATCTGCTTCCCCAGATCAATATTCCGTGTTTCACTGGATAAATTCAAGAAACTAAAAATTGATCTGACAGAAGGTCTCTGCCCCCAGAATGGCATCCTTGAGAACAATTCAAGAGCATCGAGCAACAACCCGTGCCCTGCGTAGACCGAAACAATGGAATTCCAAGAAATCACATCCTCAACCGGAACAGAAATCAATGACTTCTTTGCATCATTTAGATACCAACAACTGGAGTAAAAGTCAATCAAAGAATTTGCAACAAAAATTTGAGACTCTGCCCACCCATCCTTAAATCACCTGACAATGCAGTTGCTTTCCTTCATCTACAAGCTTCTCCTTAGCACACCCATTGATCATATAACAGAAGCTAAGCCCATTTGGCTCAAACCCATCAACTTTCATCTCACCAAACAATCCAAACAACAAGTCTGGTCGACCCACATCACAAAAACCACGTAAAACCAAGTTCCATGTTCCCAAACTTCACTCCGGCAATTCTCGGATAATCACCAAAGCAACATCGACGAAACCCATATGCGAGTAAAGACCCACAAGAGCGCTGCCTATGTACAGATTCGAACTGAATCCAAGCAAAACAACCCTGCAATGAACTTGCGTTCCTTCACTGTAAAAACTCTCGTCCGTGCAAATGCTCAGTACGGTCGAAAACGTTTGTGCGCTTTCTTCAAGTCCTTGCGAAACCATAGTACTGTACAAACTAAGGGCCTCCTCGGCGAACTCATATCGGCCTTGCCCAGAAATGAGTAAATTATAAGTGACAGCGTTACGAGCCGGCATTTCGTCGAACATATTGAGGGCAGAGCGGACATCTTCGGATTTAATCATATCATCAAGCGCTCGGTTGGCAAAGTAAACATAATCACGAGGTGGGCTTTGAGGAGCTTGTGCGCGAAGGGGTTTGTGTTTTAGGCCGAAGGTCGCAATTGTTCTTACAAGGCGAAGCAAACTTTTGCTTGGCATTACTGGTTGTTTAACTGGATTCTAAAGTCGAAAAATGACGATCAATGTCTGAAGTTTCGAAAGACCCGGGACACATATTACCATTTAAGGGTGATCCGTTGATTCCATGTACTTCAAGAGGTCCCTTCACCTCGAAAATGCGGTTACATGGTTTTGATTACCGATATGAGGTGGAGGACAAGGCCAAAATCAACGAAACCATTGGCATATGGCATATCTATCATCTAACTCCGAAAATGAGAGAAGAAGACACACCGCTCAATCATTGGAGTATATATGCCATCTCGTGGAGCCCGAGTTTAAGGTGAGCATTCCTGATGTTCCCAAGAAGCCGGGTAATTTTCAAATTATAGCCGAACAGGCTTAAAGAAAAGAGATGGATTTAGATGAGGCCAAACGTTTGACCCCCCAGCTTACAAACATGCCTGCAACTTGAATTGAGGAGCACCATTTAGGAGATTAGCTACTTTCCATTAGAATATTCTTTCTAAATTCAGATATGATGTATGATTTCTTAACGCTGTCCTAGTAAGATGTAATTGCACTTAAATTTTCGTTTTGCTTATTGCGAAAAGATCTTGGTCTAAATGTTTCAAGTTTGACATAAATGTATGCCGTGTATCTGTCATGTTCATCGCCGAAAGCGGCAAGCTCAGCACTGCCGAGTGCCGAGGTTCCCTAAACAGGCACATTGTGCTCCGAAACACCTTGGCTTTCTCCACCCCGTAAGTCCAAGCAACCACAACGAACTTATCGCTCAGTGCATCCAGTGAGTGCAGAGTGAACCCGCGGTATCTGTCGGTACTGTTGAGATCGTATCGAAGATATCAAAATTAGCCAAGCGATCAAACATAATAATGTAATATAGTAATTTCTAAAACCTAGATTCATTGAACCAATTGGACAGTAGATCTTCAGATAAATCTCAAGAAATTTCAAGAAGACTACATGGTGAGCAGAAGCTACTGGCCTTGTTAAGAAGAGTTGCTGAAAATCACAAAAGCCCCCTGTACTGATGGAATACAGTATGACTTCTTTTACAACTTGCAAGAACATCACAGACAAAAAAAAATTTGAGACCAAAAAGAACTCCGCCGCGCTCCTTTCATCTCGACATCAACAGGATGACGCAATAGCTTCCAAGAGGGAGGCTACGAAATTCATCTGAGTCTCTTCATCAATTCTCGAGAAGGGAGGAACGTGTACAAAGAGAGATTTGCTACCCCTTTGTTCTGCAAGCCGAAGAGAGTGGTAGTAGACGTAGTTGCAGACGAAACGGCCAGCATCCTTCGAAAGAATCACGTCATAGCCCTTCTTCCTCAGGAACTTAAGGATAGCTTCCGTGGAGAAGGAAGTCTTCAATAATGGCATGAAGAGAAGGTGAAAAAAGAATATAGCATTTACAGGTCACAGAATAGAAACAATATTTTATCTAAAATAACTTTGAAAATTAATCAGTTGACATTTACAGAGATAACATACTGCAAATATGACGATGAATGCTTTCTCACAAATTGAATCACATAATACCGTGGCTGGTCCCTACTTTCTTCTATTGTTGGAGACCTTTCTTTATGCGGTTTAATCCCCGCAACTCAAAAGATTTGCCAAATGCAGCTCTACCCATTAAGTGTACTGCCACATTAAGTGTGTCTATCTGATGCAGACTACCTCCGCCATTAGCATTTATTGGGCGAAGATAATGATATTGAATGAGTTGTCGTTATTCCAATTCAGCAAATGTCTTTCTAGTATTTTTGTTCTTTCTTTTTGGCCAAAATAATGAGAGAGATATGATGTGCTAACAAACAACATGTAAGTCATGTTGATACCGGCATGGCAAATCAACATCAACATCAACAACAACTTTATCTCAAACTAGTTGGGGTTGGCAATCGACAAACCCCAAAGATTCATAAAAATAAAAGCAAAATTATCGAGGGAAAAGAGATAAATATGTAAAAATAAATATATAGATATTTATACACTAGGCATCTACAATACTAATAGCATTCCTCCACTATGTCCTAAGACAAACTGTACGCCAATCTATTTCACACTCCATTAAATCTTGTTTTACAACTTTCCCTCAAGTAAGTTTCAGCCGACTTCTTCCTTTCTTCGTGTTATGCTCTCGATAGCAAACTTCTGTTTGTACCGAAACATCTAGGGGCCTTTCAAGAATATGCCTAAACCATCTTAATCTATGTTGATACCGGCATGGCAAATGCAATATCAAATTAACATCAATTACGGTTATGTCTACATTAATCGGATTTTTGAAAGCTCGAGGATTAGATTGAAAAAAAGAAAAAGTCGGGGACCACATTGAACATTGAAGAAAAGTTTAGGATCACTCGTGATTATCCCAATGCACAATGGTGATGACTCATCCGTTGATCATTTTACTGCACAGATTAAAAGGCAATGACTCGCCCAGCAGGACTAGAATCTTCATTGCAGTCATATTTTCATCAAATAGACCTGACTGAGTACTGTGATTTCTGGAGACTTAAGAGGGGTAACTTTGTAGATTATACTGGTAATACGGGTGAAAAGATCAGGAAATTCCATTACAGTGTTCGAGGTAATCACAAACCTGTCTTGTTCGAGAAGTTTGGCCATCTTCAGGAACTATTGGAAGTTGCTGAAAGAAGCAAAAGTGAAATTGTAAGAGAACCAATTCAAGGACAAGCAACAGCATGAGGATAAAGCCATCTTATATAGCAAAGAGAGGTATCTCAACCTGAGGTTGCCATCCTAGCTCGTCTGGACAAAGAAAAGTGGCTTCATTAACTGCCTGTCGCTCAATGGCAAACTTAAGAGCACCACTATTTACCCCCAGGTGGAGCTGCAAATACACAGTCGCATTCATAGTAACTGAAACTGTACTTTAGAATCTCTAGACTAAGCAAGAATACTAAAGTAACTTGTGTTTCCTGTAATAACCTTCTGCAGACTACATGCACATTCAAAGAACATAACAAGATCATCGCCCTCACTACACAGGCAGTCCTAATGAAAGAGACACTGTTCCTAGTACTTCATCAACTGCAATTATATAAGCCATTTGTGACAATTTTTGCTAATTGCAAGTACCAACTGCAGTCAACTCGTCATGATATATGTATTGCTTATCAATTTGATTAAATAGTTACAAGTGTATAAAACTAACCCACACAACTTGTGCATCGCTTGTAGAACCATTGCTCGAGATGCCAGATTCCATAACTTCAAAAAGCACGGGCAATGCACCATCACCTGCAGTTTCTAGTACAGTGCAGCTCCCGAGAGTCACTCCAGGTGGTAGCCTTTTCTTCTCGTCAAAACTTTTCAGATTATTAACAATAGTCTCCGTGGGATTTTCGGGGACACCTTGAAATTTCTTGAATCCAGTTACATTTATCGTGGTGGGCTTTGGCCCTTCAGACCCCATCTCATTCGGTACCCGAATGCAATTTCCAATTTTTGATGATCTGTGCAGAAGCACTTGTTACCGACCAATCCTTGAACAACTAACCAAGAACCTTAGCAACCTGAGATGCCAAGATTACAATTCCAATAACTAAATCAGTAATCAGATTTTCAATGAATAATACAAACTTTTGTGATGAACCACCCTATTGATATTTCGTTAGGCGTAACGAGCCGATTATAAAAAAAGAGCTACCTCTATGAGATGAACCCTATTGATATTTCGTTGGAGCGTACCCTTCTTAGCAACGCGTTGTATCGGCGTCCGGGTGTAGCGAAAAATAAGCAAGGGTCTTTACACTAAGATAGGTGGGTGCAAGGGGTAAGAAAGCTAATCTTGGGCCATCATTCCCAAAATGATGCGCCACATCGGTGCCCGAATGTGGTGATAAATGAGCAAGGGTCCTCACACTTCCGTGGACAAGTGTGGGGGGCAAGAAAAGCCCAGGGGATAGGGATTAGATTGGGGAGTTAGAATGTAAGAACCTTAACGGGTAAATTGAGGGAATTGACAGATACTTTTGCGCGAAGAAAATTGAATATTGCTTGCCTGCAAGAGGCTAAATGGAAAGGAGAAAAGACTAAGGAAGTGGATGGCACCGGATTCAAGTTATGGTATACAGGCACAACAAAGAGTATAATTGGAGTTGGGATTGTGATCGATAAAAATTTCAAGGATAGAGTGGTTGATGTTAAAAGAATAGAAGATAGGATTATTTTAGTTAAGCTAGTAGTGGAGGATTTGATTTTGAATATCCTTAGTGTGTATGCCCTCAAGTTGGACTGCAAGCGTCCGAGAAGAGCAGATTTTGGGAAGATCTGGAAGAGATTTTAAGGCGGATACCACACGAGGAGAAGGTATTCATAGGAGGAGATTTAAATGGACATGTCGGTCAGAGTAGTGGAGGTTTTGACAGAGTTCATCGAGTTTTTGGATATGGGACTAGAAATGAGGCTGGCGAAGGCATCTTGAGTGTGGCATTAGCTTATGATTTAATGTTGGCAAACACTTTTTTTAGGAAAAGAGAATCACATCCGATCACTTTTCGCAGCGATCAAAATTGTAGCCAGATTGATTTCTTTCTTGCCAGGAGAGAGGATAGAGCTTCGTATGTAGATTGTAAGGTATACCCTGGTGAATGTGTAGTTATACAACATAATTTGGTGATCTTAGAAGTTCGGTATAACAAAGTACAGAAGATGAAGAGAAGTGCGCAGCACTCTAAAGTAAGATGGTGGAAGTTACACGAGGAGAAACAAACAGAATTCAAGGAAAGAATGCTACAGGAAGGACCGTGACGACTGGAGGGCGAAGTAAATATGACTTGGAAAGATATGTCTAACTGCATCCAAACAATGGCAAAAGAGGTGTTAGGGGAAAGTAGAGGGAATGGACATCAAACAAAAGAAACCTGGTGGTGGAATGAAGAGGTGCAGGAGGCAATTAAGCAGAATAAGGAGTGTTTCAAATGCCAACATAAATGTCCTAATGAAGAGAATTTGCAAAAGTTTAGATTGGCAAGAAAAAGTGCCAAGAAAGCTGTACGAGAGGCCAAAGGCAAGGTTTTCACCGATATGTACAACAAACTTGGGAGCAAAGAAGGAGAAAAAGGCATATATAGATTTGCAAAATCAAGAGACAAGAAAAGTAAAGACTTGACACAGATTAGATGTATCAAGGATGAAAATCAAACACTCTTGATAAGAGATGAAGACGTCAAGGGCAGGTGGATGAGTTATTTTAACAAACTTTTTAATGGGGAGAGTGATAGAAGTGAGGTGAATTCGGAAGATGCTTCTGATGATTCAAATAGAAGGTTTGTGCGTAGAGTTAAAGCACGGGAAGTTAAAGAGGCATTAAAAAATATGAAGACTAGTAAAGCCTTGGGACATGATCGTATTCCTATTGAAGTGCCGAGATGCTTAGGGGATGTAGCAATAAGTTAGTTAACTAGTCTTTTTAACAAGATCCTCCATACTAATAAGATGTCTGATGAATGGAGGAAGAGTATACTTGTACCTGTATACAAGAATAAGGGGGATATCCAGAATTGTTCTAATTATAGAGGCATCAAGCTTATGAGCCATACAATGAAACTGTGGGAGAGAGTTATTGAGCATCGTTTGAAAATAAAGACCAAGTTTTCTGTCAATCAATTTGGATTTATGCCAGAAAGATCTACCATGGAGGCTATTTTCTTAATACGACAATTGATGGAAAGATATCGACAAAGAAAGAAGGACTTCCATATGGTGTTTATTGATCTCGAGAAGGTGTATGATAGAGTTTCAAGAAAGATTCTGTGGTGGATTCTTGAAAAGAAAAAAGTACCTTCAAAGTATGTCGAGGCAATCAAGGACATGTATAACGGTACTACTACATGTGTGAAGGCTTGTAATGGCACATCAAGTTATTTTTCAATCACAGTAAGCTTACACCAAGATTCTGCTTTGAGCCCTTACCTTTTTGTTATTATTATGAATGAGCTAACAAAAGATATTCAAGATGAGGTGTCATGGTGTATGCTATTTGCAGACGATATCGTGCTTATTGATGAAACCCGGGCTGGGGTTAACACTAAGTTAGAAATATGGAGAAGCACGTTGGAGTCTAAAGGATTTACGCTAAGTCGAAGTAAGACGAAATACTAGAAGTGTGAATTTGACACGGCAGAAAGAGGGGATCAAGAAGCCGTAAATATGCTCGGACAGGAGGTACTCAAAAAAGATACATTTAGATATTTGGGATCAATATTGCAAAAGGAGGGAGAGATTGATGAGGATGTAAGCCATAGAATCAGAGCAGGTTGGATGAAATGGCGCAGTGCATTGGGATTTTTGTGTGATCGCAAAATTCCTCTTAAGTTAAAAGGAAAATTTTATAGAACAGCAGTCAGACCTGCCATGTTATATGGAGCTGAATGTTGAACAGCACAAAGGAAACATGAGCATAAAATGAGAGTAGCGGAAATGAGGATGTTAAGGTGGATGTGTGGTCATACGAGGAAGGATAAGATAAGGAATGAAGAGATTCGACGAAAAGTTGAAGTAGAACCGGTGGCGGAAAAGATGAGAGAGCATAGATTGAGATGGTTTGGGCATATTCTCCGAAGACCCTTAGATGCACCGGTACGAACAGAAGTTTGCTATCGAGAGCATAACACGAAGAAAGCAAGAGGTCGGCCGAAACTTACCGGGGGGAAAGCAGTAAAACAAGATTCAATGGAGTGGGAAATAGATTGGCGTACGGTTTGTCTTAGGACGGAGTGGAAGGAGGCTATTAGTATTGTGGAGGGGTAGTGTATAGATAGATAGATATATATATACTTATTTATTTTTACAAATTTATTTCTTTTCCCTCCTTTGATTCTTCTTTTATTTTTATGATTTTTTGGAGTTCATCGACCGCCGACCCCAACTAGTTTGGGATAAAGGTGTTGTTGATGTTGATGTTGAATACAAACTTTTGTGCAAATAGGGGACTAAGTCACGAACATATTAGTCGAGGCAGAGCAGTAGATCAAGAAGGATCAAAGAGTTCAACTGGTGCTATTTCATCAGGTGGATACTGAGGTAAATAAGCTCATTATGGTGCCAAAGGATAAGCTTTATCTGTAATTCGGTGTGCTCTTGAAGCAAATTTGTGTTCAACTAGCAAAATCAAAACCTTTGTGATCCCAACTCTGGCACGAAGTTGGTCCAACTGGGAGTTCAGACAGGCTAAATGCTTCTGTTTATGACAGGAATCTCTATGATTATCAAGTCAGGAAGATGAAACAGATCTGAGAGTGACCTCCGGTCACTCTTTTCATCAGATAAAACCTCTGACAAGCATTCATGTAAACCACCAGAACACCACACCATCACAGAGCCCTTGATCTCAGTCGTAAGCATCTACTATCTTGCAAAAGCAGAGGACATACCCGTGATGATGCGCAATGGGCCAGACTGAATGTGATCAAGGAAATATATAACATTCCTTTTGTATAAGAATTCAACAAATAATCTAGTATCTAACATCAAATATCCTTTTCTATTTGCACTGCTCTACTCAATTACTGCAGCGTCATGCCTTCTGCTCTTTCCCAAAATTTGAGCCTCAACCCATTATGCCAAAGCTTGGAAGGGAAACCTGTGATCATCCTATTAAAACATGCTTGGTTCGCCCACAACATAACATAAGGAGAACCAGACACCTTAAGCTCCATGATCAGATACATCATGTGGACAATGCATTCCGTAAAATTGAAGCAGAGATCATGTTGAAAGTCACGAGCAATAAGAACCTTGTCTCTAAGCTTATGGATTGCTGCTATCCGCATGATGCTTGAGTTTTTTTCCTCTAATTACTAAATGGTATCAACATCCTGCCATTTCTCACGGAATGCAGCCACTTTTTCCAGCTCCTACTGTAGTTCTTCTCTAGTTTTTTTATGGGGACTTGCGATAGGGCAGCTGGACTATATCCTGCCCAACATACAATTTTCAAGGGAGAGATAGTAAGACCCAGAAAACGGAATCATTGGCCAATAAATGAGAATTCAGAACTCACTCACCCATGGTCCTCACGCAAGGACTGATGCCGCTTTAACTTACGTCAAACAGACCAAAGCAAAAGCACAAGCATGGCAACGGATTGAAATAGAGGATGTTGGAGAGGAGACGCAGAAGCAATCAAAAACCACAGAGCAAGCAATTCCAAGGGAGTCAGTCCACCAACTTTGCCAACCGCTAGAGAAAACAAAGTTGAAGGGAAGATACTCGGAACACCCAAGAAAGAAGATTTGCGCGAGAGCAACTCAGACAGAGACTCACGCAATCCGAAGCTGTCGCCGACTCGCACTGAGCTCGGGACTCCGCAAGGTTTTTTCTGTTTCAGGCGGCGAATGTTGCTCTTCTTGGTTCGTGCGCTCGTGGCTTCCACACAAGACAGAAGTTTCCCGATCTTCCCTTTCTCAACACGTTTTTCCCGTTTCTGTGTCCATTTCTGGATTTGTCTGAATTTCGGACTTCGGTTCATTGGACACGAGACAAAAGAGCCAGCCAGACTCTTCGACAGCGACGGCACGGCGGAGTCGTCGTAATGGCTGGGCGAAAGAAAGTCTCTAATTTTTATATATTTTTGAAGTGACTGCTGCGTAGTGGGCCTCGGTTATGGCGCGTGGCATCGTAAGATTGGTGGTTCTCATTCCAACGCAAAAGGAACTAGGGGCCCACACAGAAGGAAGCTTGCAATATAGGGAAAATGATTGTCGCTCTCATACTTTTTTTTTTTTTTTGGTCGGAGGTCGCTCTCATGCTTTAACTAATATATAATGTTGGATTTCAATTTTTAACTAATTTACTATGGTTATTGAACCTGTTATATGAATTCAATTTAGTCTATAAAATATATAAAAATATTTATTATTATCCCTAAACTAAAATTTAAATGATTGGCAATACTGCATAGTTTCATACAGTCTAAAAATTAAATTGAATACACAATAAAATTAAGGATGAGCATGATCCAGGTGGGCAACTCATATCGCAAAACCTATAATAGTCCATTAAGGGCTGATTTCAAAAAATTAAAATCGGGAATTTTTTTGGATCGCAATACTTTCACCAGAATGGAATTGAAAACCATGGGGCTGAAACCTTACGAATTTCTCTGCTTGATAATCCATTTCTTTGAATAGTTGCAGTACACCCAAGAATAAGAATGATGAGCGGAGAAATTACTTCTGTAATTCTAATGCTTGAACCCATCACGTCGAACACCGTAACCTTCCAAGCCCTTTCCTTATTCATGATTTTAATTGAATCTGATTCCATTCCTCAAATAAATCGTTAAAATTGTTTGAAAATATCGTATTGAATGAGATGAAATGAAATCAGATTTTGAGACGTGGTAAATCTCTTACTTATTTGCCTCACAATGTTGCTAATGGTTTATAATAAATATACTTCATGACACAATAAAATCTCAATGATAATAGCATATAACAATTTTAATATTTATTCAGGATCTCTCAAGAGAAACAATTGAAGAAGATGGCCTTACCAAAAAAAAAAACAATTGAAGAAGATGGTTGTGTTTCTTTGAAAAAAAAAATTGAAAGTTCTGAAAATGAACAAAATTGCGCTCTCTCTCTCTCTCTCTATATATATATATATATATATATATATATATATATATATATATATATATATATATATATATATATATATATATCGAAGGAAGATAATTTTTAATTTCTCAAAAACTATGGTTCAGACACAACTCTTTGCGTCCTAAGAACTGCTAATCCCGACACACCTCTTCGTGTCCGAAGAACAGTTAATGAGGGCACACCTCTTCATGACGCACATCTTCGTGTCTGAAGAACAATTAATTGGATGCACCTCCTTATTGTCCAAAAGAATTATTATGTTTGAAAAATTGCAAACATTAGGCATAATTAACTAATTAAAATTAGAAAATAAATTTAATAAAAATAATTGCAACCCTACGTGAGCAGTTGCATTATTTTGCTAAGGCAAATGAAAAATAGAAAATAATAACAAAAGTAATTGTTGATTTATGTCAACTATAGTCCACGTACACACCCACGTTTTTTCGAAGTGTGACAAACCACCTACAAAGGAACTACCAACACTCGGTGGTGACAGCTCTGTAGCTTTGGAGAGGAAATAAAGAAATTGGTGAAGAAGGAAGCAATCCCATCGGTGTTGAAAGACTGCGGCCAAAATGAGGCGAAAGAGAAGGGAATCAATGTACAGCTTCAACACGGCACGCCATGCAATACGTTATTTCTTAAAATATGGAGACATATTGTATATTAAATTTATATTTTCATATACATATGATAAAATAAAAATATCAACGATGAGTTAATTCTTCTTATTCTTTTGTTAAGGATTCTTTTTGTTGAACTGACAAAGTATATTAATTTTGAGGTGGCTGGGTGTATGACTTAAATATATATAGTTTTGATAGATTTATTTTTTGACCCCTAGTTTATTAAAAATGCTTAAAATCAACCCCGCACATGTCGAAATGCTGGACTCATGTCACTAGTATATCTAGAGCATTAACCACGTGTGGAAATGTAGGAGAGTGTCTGATATGATAAGAAGCGTAAGCCCTCGGAGTGTGTCCATGTTTCTTAGATAGGAGCTCGACGATGTCTAGGAGAGGAAACGGGTTTAAGACAGGAATGAGGTGCGAACATGAAATCCTACAATATGAGACAGGGAGGGGATTTCCTACCATGGAAAGCCCCACACATTAAAATCTCCACCCTTTATTTGGGTGGGCCCCCCACGTGAAGAATGGGGATTCGGATATGAGATAAGGTGGCAAATCTCCCTTCTCCATCGCTATAACAACAACCATGTTGCCGTTTGAATAGTTCAAGTGCTCTATGGCCAAATGAAGAAGGATGCTTTGTGGCCTCTCTATTCAAACAAACTAGCAGTGATTGAGTCCTCCTCCCTACTCTCTCTCTCTCTCGATCTCTCGACTCGCTCTTTTAGACTCACCCTAGATGGATATATATCATACTTGCCCTACCTCAATAGGTATGCTTTGATCTTTCCCTCTCTTTTTCTCTTGATATCTCATCGGGATTTATGTTCAAATATATCTTTGCCATGGTGGCTACCCAATAAATCCGTGATAAGGATTGATCGAAGCGATAGAAAATAAAGCTAAACAGTAGAATTAAAATTGATAAACAAGGAACAATCTATGTTCTTTCAAACGATATCAATCACTATATTGTTAAAGTAATCAAGTTTGTTTTTCAAAACCCTAAGAACAACCTTTTATAAGGTGTTAACCTAATGACAATAGAAAACGCAAAATTACAAAACTACCATTAATGTACTACGATGCTTTAATATCAGTGTTGAGTAGTCTTGGAACTCTCTCATCCTAAAAGTTAACTCAAATGATGAAATTTTTTCTCACTTTTATTAACCGATCACCAGTCCCTTCCACAACTGATGTGGTACGACCTCGACAATCTCCTCTTGACGCATCAGACTCTGGGTTGGAAGCGTAACAACCTATATCTCTTCCGTATGACTATTGAGCCTAGACTTGTTGGTAACCTAAGTTCTGATACCAGATGATGCTAAAACGATAAAAAGTAAGGCTAAATAAAAGAGTCAAAATCGATAAACGAGGAACAATCTCTGTTCTCTCAAACGATATCAGCCTCTATATTGTCAAAATAATCAAGTATGTCCTTCAAAACTCCAAGAACAACCTTTTATAAGGTGTTAACCCTAATAACAATAGAAAGCGTAAAATTACAAAAAATACCATTAAAATCATAAAATTACCTAAAAACTAAAAAAAAAGCATGAAAAACCATCTAAATGGCCCCAAATCGTCAAAATACATCGTAATTCATGGTCAAAGGTCGTTTTGCTTCAACCGACGGAATTTGAGCCCGTTCTAAAGTCGTCGACTTTCGAATCTGCCAGTTCACCGGTCCTAGATGCATCAGGGACTCTAGGAACCTCCTAGCCAAGACTCAACAAGAGGTATTCAAAACTGAACAGGAGGTAGCCTCCTACATTAAAGAGCAAGTATTTTTTTTAGGATTTTATGCTTTTAGATATTATATTCAATGCCGATAGACTATTATCTTACTTCGTGCATTAACCCGAGTATCCACCCAGAATCGAATGAGAACTCCAATCTTCGTCGGGCCCTTCCTCATGGGTTTCACTTCCAACGACTTCTGCCTCGTGTTGGGCCGCATGATCGTTCAAGTTGTGTCGGCTACACCCCCGCAATTGCACCCGTTTATGTGGCGATGATGTCTCCTACTTGCTTTCGTGGCTAGTTCACCTCCCTGTTTGAGGTATGTAGTCATTTTATTTTCTCTATTTTTTTGTCAGAATTTTTCTCTATTTATTTATTTATTTATTGTAATTTTGTAGCATGTTTTCCATTTCTTTATATGTTCTCAAAATTTTATTGTCATACATATTGACCGTGTACTCTATATATGTTTTGGTGGTTTAAGCGTCCATGCATGACAAACCATCGGGGATTCTGACATGATAAGGATGAGCAGTGCATTAGGCTAAATAGCCAAAACGTATACAGAATACATGAAATTACATGTATGAAGATAAAATTTTAATAGCGTATAAAAATTAAAAAAAATAGAGAAAGGAAAATGATTTATTACCTCAGACCGAGATTTGAAAAAGTCACGAAAGCAGACAGGAGATATCTCGGCCACGTAGACGGGCGCGATTGTGAGGGTGTAAGTGACCTTGACTTGAGCGATCCCTCGGCCCAATACGATCCAGAAGTTGTTAGAAGTGAAACCCATGAGGAAGGGCCCAATGATGAACAAGACATCCACCAACAGGATTGTGGACCGGCAGCCGATCCAATCAAGGGTTAAACCCATGATCACCGACCCGAAGAGTGCCATCACATGGAGGATCACCGCCATGAAATCAACTTTCTCATCAAATATCTTTTGGTCCTTTTTTAGGATAGTTATTGTCTCGTTCAACACTCCTATTTCTACCAAAATTCAAATAAAAGAAAAACACATAGGCAAATCTTATTGTCATCATGTGAGCATTTCGTAGCAGAGAGAGAATCTGATCGAAATCAAGCAAAATCTTTAATAGAGGAGAACGCTTTGGCAAATTAGTCGTCGAGATGGATGCGATGCAATTTAAGCGTTGATCTTCTCTTTATTTTTGCTCTCTTTCTATTCTTTTACCATTGATGACTCATTGTTGATATGCAGTTGTTGTTTTAACATAAAGCATGGAGAATTAGTGTAGAAAATGTGCGCTAATTAGCATCTGAATCTAGAGAAAGTTAGGAAATCACTTGACTTTCTTTTGATGCAACGAGTTCAAACAATAACGATAGACTCGTGGCTTGTGTTGGTTAATGGAGATTAAAGGGGCTCGGCGTGCTCCTGAGACTGCGACAAAACTAATAGCGCTAGTGATGTGGCAAAGCGGGGTCTGAACTCACCGGAATTCGCCTTCGAAGTTCTCGGTTCGTCGCCTTCTTTTCCAAGCAAATTCCAGCAGCGTGCAACCTAATCAACTCGTCCAAGATCATGCTTTTTCCATCAAATTTAAGCTCTAAACTTCCAGTGGACTTTAACAACACATAGCAAGGAAGTTAGTGACTTAATTTGAATAAAAAATAAGGTCGAATCAACCTCGACTAGGGCTAAACAGAAGCGAAACAGCAGCTAGTGGGGCAGAGCAAAGCGATAGATTCAGTGGCGATTTCTCGAGATTGGACGGGAAGCTCCAGAGGTCGGATCGACACACCGTCTGTGGCTATGATAGATTGATGAGCGTATAACATCATGGTGGCCGGCACGAGTCGATCGGAGCAGGAACAGCAACACTCGATTAGTTTGCACGAAACTACTCGGGATAGAACTCGGCAGGCTGGAACTTGGCCATGGTCTCTCTCTCCCGCCCACTCTCTCTCATTTTTCTCAAAAGAAAATCCTCTCAAGAGCTCTTTAATTCTTCTCTTAAGAATTCTTCAATTTTTTTCTATCCAAAAATCCTCTGATAAACCGTTCAATTTTTATATGCCAAGCACCCTCTCAAGAGCTCTCTAATTTTTCTCTCCAAAGCCCCCTTTTTCTTTAAGCTATTCTCCTCTACTTCTCTTTTATAACCTCTTTTTCTATCTTCCATTCTCTATTTTCATGTTTCCTTCTCTATATTTATCCTCTCTTCTTCATTTTCGTCTTCCTTTTCTTTTTCTTTTTATTCCATTCTTCATCTTCGTTTCTCCGTCTTCATTTCTTCATCTTCTCTTCTCCCTCGTCAGTTCTTCATCTTCTTTTCTCTATCTCCCATTCTTTACCTTCATTTCTCCATCTTTCCTTCCTTATCTTCAATTCTAATTTTTTCACAATCCCTCAAATTTTGAATATTTGCATTTTAGTCCTGAGATTTTAAGTATTTGCAATTGAGTCTCTGAGAAAAATATTCCTTTCAAGTCCAAATCTTCTTGGCCGCATTTTTCATCCCATGTCTAGTCCAAACGCCTATCAATTTAAGTTCTAACACTCCGCCAGTCCAAGTAAACGCCAATACGATGTATGCTAAAAATAAATATGAGAGATGTTTTTTGTTTAGTTTTTTTCTTATATGCAGAAATGACTGAAAATAATTAGTTAAAATTTAATAATCTCACTAATCGCAGCACGCAAAAAGGTACACTCCTTAATGGAGCCTTTAAGCACATATTAAACGATTGATCTCCAAATTCCATGCAATAATTAAATAATTCCTTTCTAACGGTGTCGTGGATATCTTCCTTGCTTTTTTTTTTCACTTTTGGCACCGGCACGGATATATAAAAATCAAGGTGACTGTTTCGGGAACAAATAATAAAGTGATTAAGGCATAATTCGCAAGGAATCATCAAGAGCGGACATGCATTTTAATTTCTACCTGAAAGCGGGATCCTACGAAAGGAGAAAGTCTTCGACGTCCATGTTTCGTTTTTTGCTCAAAGCTTTTGCTCCCTGATTTTTCGCTTTGTAAATGAAAATAGGGTTTGGTTGATCAACAAGTGAAAGTAGAGTTCATTGTTGGAACAAAAGCTCTTTTTTAGATGGTTGAGATTTTTAACTTGGGAGGGTCGGAATTAGGTTAGTTGATTTAATTAGTTTAAGTTCTCTCTTTTTTCTCTTAATCTTCTCTCAAGAATTCTCCAATTTTTTTTATCCAAAACTAACTCGTCAATTTTTCAATGCCAAGCACCCTCTCAAGTGCTCTCTAGTTTTTCTCTCCAAAGCCCCATTTTTTAAGCTATTCTCCTCTCATTCTCTTTTATAACCTCTTTTTCCATCTTCCATTCTCTATCTTCATCTTTCCTTCTCTATATTTATCCTCCCTTCTTTATTTTCATCTTCCCTTATTCTCTCCTCCATCTTCTATTCTCTATATTCTCTTCTCCCTCTTCATTTCTCCATATTGTTTTCTCTATCTCCCATTCTCTACCTTCATTTCTCCATCTTCCCTTCTTTATCTTCCATTCTAATCTTTTCACAATCCCTCAAATTTTGAATATTTGCATTTTAGTCTTTGATATTTGAAGTATTTGCAATTGAGTCCCTTAGAAAATTATTTCTTTTAAGTCCAAACCTTCTTGGTCGCATTTTTTTATCCCATGTCTAGTCTAAATGCCTGTCAATTTAAATTCTAATGCTCCACCAGTCCAAGTAAACGCCAATGCTATGTATGATAAAAATAAATATGAGAGATGATTTTTGTTTAGTTTTTTTAAATTTGAAGAAATGACTGAAAAAGATTAGTCAAAATTTAATAATCGCGCTAATCACAGATGCATAAGGGTATACTCCTTAATGGAGCCCTTTAAGAGCATATTAAATAATTAATCTCCAAATTCCATGCAATAATTTAATCGTTCCTTTCTAACGGTGTCGTGGATATCTTCCTCACTTTTTTTTCACTTTCGGCACTGGCATGGGCATATAAAAATCAAGGTTACTGTTTCGGGAACAAATGCTAAAGTGATTAAGACATAATTCGCAAGGAATCATCAAAAGCGAACACATAGTTTAATTTCTACCTGGAAGCGGAATCCTGAGAGGGAGAAGGTCTTCACCGTCCATATTTCACCAATTTTTCACTCAGAGCTTTTGCTCCCTAGTTTTTCCTTTGTAAGTGAAAATGGTTGATCAACAAGTGAAAGTAGGGTTCACTGCTGGAACCTTCGGAACCATATCACATCCCGGATCTGATGAAATAGGATGAATTGAGACGGTATTTTGTAAATACGTAATTATCTTGAATATATTAACTATTTCTTTATTTTCCGATCGCCTGGAAGGGACAAAAGAAACATCTTGTTCTTTCTT